>OX327004.1:10799238-20799238 GCA_946800695.1 Geum urbanum
CTGCCAAGTGCCAACTTACAAAACTATATACTAAGTCCAAAACAGCCTCCGAATAATTCAATCCAGCTTTAAAACACCAATATCTTCCTAATTTTGACACTAATTTCACCAATCAAACAAGATTATTCCTCACTTTTGAGACTACAACTATTTGTCAAACAAAACCACCAAACTTATCAATAAGATATAACCAGTGATATCAAATCAGGAGTAGTGATGAAGGAATCAACCTCAGTTAAGTTGGTTAAGAGAACATGTGCACAATTTTGAGTTCATGCACTAACCTCTAATATCCACAATCAATGACCAAATCACTGCACTTTAACAAGAATAGAACACAATTGCATAAGAGAACATGAAACCCTAGAAAATGAATCGAAGCTCACTGCTAAAGCAAGCTAAATTTCATTAAGCTGTAAATCCTAAATTTCAAACAAATAAGGGGGAAACCACAGCAATAATCTGCTCACCTTAATTTGGGGTAAGTTAAGCCCAAATTTGTGAGATTCGAGCTGTCGAGGACGGAGAGCTGAGAGAATTCGTGGAGTGAGATTTAAGTTGTTGGCGAGAGAATTTGGAGATTGACAAAAATCTAAACGGAGCATAGAGGAGAGCTCGAGGAGAAGTTGGAGGCCAAGCCAGGTCGGAGACAAGTCTAGGTCAGAGTTCGTTTGGGTCAGAAGTTTAACTGAGTGGTCATCTAGGGTTTTCTAAAGTCGGGTGTGTTTCTGAAGTTTGGCTCCCAAAATTAGACTATGTGAAAGGACCCAACCCTAGTTTAGCTAGTAAACTAGAATTAAGTCCTAACAACTAACCATACTCTAAGAAATTCTACGAAAATTTTGACATAATTCCCCTTGAAAACTGAACGATCCAAAAACCTACAAGAAGAGAACACTTCTAAAACCAAATTCCAAAAAACAAGTTGTGGACTACCGATTGTTCATCTAGATTTCGCATAAAATGTCATTAACCAAAATTAGAGACTCACTTCAAGACTTTTAAAAAAAATATCTACAATGTGCTGGTTCTGAATACAAAGGAAAGTAAACTCGACTAATACTCAAGTAACTGAAAATAACTTAATACAACTGGTATTCAGAGCGACTTCTATAAATAACTTACATATAAAATAGTTTGGCAGTGGACTAGAACCTATTGAATGAAGAGCTGACAGGTGGACTCAAAGCCTTTGATCATACCACACAAACTCAAAATTTATACTGCAGCCTGCGCAACGGAATACTAAATGTTCAGGGAAAGGTATTAAAATATAAAACGTTAGAGTGAGTGGACAAGAATAACATAATATGTGTAAATTGATAAAATTGAAATATCATGCCTTTCTGCTGATTTCTAGAAAATAATGCGAGTTCAAATATAAAAAACGGAAATACAATGGATGTGGTCATTCAGGGTGTTAATTCTAATCCAGAATGGTTGTATAAATGAAAAGTAAGGTGATGGATTCGTCTAGGGTGTTTTTCCTAACCCGAGACAATCTGGGTCGGGCAGGGTATTTGTCCTAACCCTGTCCGACCGGCTATTTGGTGATCAATCGAATAGCTAGGACATCGATGCGACTAAATAAACCATCATAAAGTAAACCTCCAAATAACTGTTCTAAAAAACATATCGTAAAGCATAATGAATAAAAACATGAACTCGTTATCGACTGTGAAAATAAAGGTCCACTCATAAGTTTGTGACTACTGCTGGGGTCTAGCGGAATTCCCTTTGCTACTGGGGTTCCATTACGATGTCTTATAAATACGGATCATACGATATCAGAATATGCGTAAAACTATGGAAATCAGCCTTAAAATGAATGTCCCGTCGAAGAATCCCACAACCTGCCTCGCCAGAACTCCGCTGTGAGCAGCGGTGCGTGGGCCTCATGCGCCTCCATAGGCCGCGACGCGTAGGTCACACGTGCCTCCAGTGAGCCATTTTCGATGGGGGTGTTTAATACCTCATTGGAAAGCTCTCAACAAGGCTAACAACTTTCATAACTGGGTCGAGACCTAACCCATGGACTTTAGCAGAAAAAAATCTAAAATAGCCCGAAAACCTAACTTCAACAACCGCCACCAATGAAAATGATCCGACCCCCAAAACACTCCTCTCCTCACGCCTAACCAAACCCCCATACCTACGCGCTCTAACTCTACCTCACGTCGCCAGAATCGATTTCGAAAGCCACATACTCATAAGTGGCCGGAAATTGCAAAATCATCGAAATTCCGTCGTCGAGTGCCATGACGGAGCTCAAGATCACACTTAATCGACTCAGGGAAGGGAGAGCTCCTAAAACCCCCAAATCCTGACCTCTCAAACTCGTCGGAGCGCCGCCACCGATGATGACAACCCCCACGGGTTAAACCCTATTCGGGTGACACCCTACCACCTAGAAATCTCAAAAATAAACAAACCAATCAATAGAGGAAGTATAGGGCTTCAATTCCCTACCTGTTTTGTCGCCCGAGGTGGCCGAAAATGGCGGGTTGGGTCAGGTCAAATGATTCGGGTCGGTGGAAGAGAAAACGGGTTGAGCCCATGGGATTTTCTGATTTTTCTGAAATAAAAATTAAAAACTCACCTATTTATACCCCAAGCTCCTCTCCAAATCTAACGGCCCAAATTTAACCTAAGCAAGATCTGACAACCTAGATTAAACCGACCTAAAAATTAATTTTTTTTCATATGTTCTCCTACCGATTTTCGATAATCACTAAAAATAGCTTGTTTATCTGAAAAATTCGTCAAAAATTTCTACGAGCTCAAAATTAAATACTTTACAACTTCTGTGAAGAAAGTCAAATCAAATTCTCAACCGCTTAAAATTCGTTAATAACCTTAGTAGTGCAACTAATCTGCGATGAACCTTAATACGATTCGATAAGTATGTAATTTTGGTTCGGGTCGTAACACTGTTAAATAAGTGCATGTTTTTGAGAACCCAAAATTTTGTTCCCGCACTTAGTGAAAATTTGGTTCCACATTTTTTTTAAATAATTTTTTTAAGAAAACAAAGACATCGTCCAAGAAAACAAACGATGTTAATAATAAAAACAAACATGAGTTTTACTTAAATTGATGTCATAAATACATTTAACATCAGTGATATTTCTGACTAATGTTAATGACGTGATGTCTTTGAGCCCGATTCTAGTAGTGTAAATAGTATCTTATATCTGATGTTAGACACATCTTTTACCTTCAATCTAGACATAATTAAATTATAACTTAAATTTTAGATTTTACTTTTTTAAGGTATAATTGTATACAAAACGAATCATACTTATATTCGAGGTTAAGTAGACGTGAAGTTTATATCTATATTCAAGTTTTTCAAGTATATATACCTCAAGATTGGTATAAGTAGTATCGTTTACCTTTCTTTTAGATATAAATCTCATTTATCGTACTTATAGTGAAACAGTACAATATGAAGCTGGTAAGTTATGAGGAGGAACACCGATTACCAACCCTGATAAAAATAACCTCCCAAAAGTAACCTACACTATTACAGTTCAAATGGGTACCCAACAACATAGCTAAATGAAACTAGGTGTAGGACAAAGATTTAAAAACTTGGGGTCCCACACCTTATCTAGCTATCCACTCCAAACTATATCAAAGTCAATCGATGCTCCTCTGCTTGTATCTTCGTGAGTACTGCCGCGTATATAGCCACATTCTTTTGAGAGGACTCCATGTTGTTTGCCATTTTGATCCTTCATCTATCCCCAATGGGTTTCGGGTCGGGGAGTCTCTTCATGAGCAAACCACTTTAGCGATGATGCCCCATCTAGTGAGGGGCGCAAAGGACGTCGTCAATCCAATTTGAAATATAAAACCAAAGCTTTTGAGGCATCCTCTGAACCCGAAAAGGTAGCGGAGGCTACCCCTACTGGCCGTGAAATACCATAGTGAGTTGAATCAAAAAAACTGTAGAGATCAGACAAAGTCAGTGGACCTCCCCCCAAAATAAAAGGCTATCATGCATGTAGGGAACATGTCCCTTAGGCTCTTCCAAGGGCTTATGCATGTTGGACATATGGTCTACATGTATGGCCTCGGGACCTGAGACCATCACCGAAACCACCATTCTATCTATCTTGGCCGCTGCTGTCACCATCACTAGTGATCCCCATAATCTGGAATAGGGCCAACCATGCTTGGCCTTCCTTCAAATCCAGGAGGAACAGTGGTCACCGAAATCCTAGAGCTCGACCTCGAGGACATAGAAGCCATCGTCAAAACTTTAGCTCTCAATTTGGTTTTCCAAACCCACAAAATGCGGCACTCCACTGCCTCATGCACAAAGAGGCCGCATAATTCACAATAACCCCTCAAATCGGGGTAAACAAATCAAATGATCTCCACACACGAATAGGTAAAACAAAAATGTTCCCTTACCACCACACCATGTTGGAGATCGATATCCACCTAGAGCTTCATCTTCCCAGCTTGGAGGAGAGGTTCATCATAGTTTTGGTAAGTGCCAATGGCCTTAACGATCCTCCAGGCCCAACTCCGATCCATGCCCGCATCAAGAACATCCATCACGAACATATCCACATTTACTTTGGCCACTGGCACCGCTTTATTCATACTGTTGAGAACCCAGCAAATTCTTCAACAACCATAGTAAGGTCCTGATAGTACCATAGGATGTGCCTCACTGCCCATTGCAACGCCGCTGGATCTTTGTACTTACAAAAAAACCTATTGGGACCGCATCGAGTGAGGGAGATGCTCGTCGGGCCAATGGGACTATGCCATAGTCACACCATAGCTGATTTGAAGGATGGTTCAAGAACCTCTGGCAAAGCCATCAGTTTGAATATCCTCACAATGTCATATTGACATGCATCATCATCGACTGCATCTACTTTCAGAATTAAGTCGACAATCTTAATCTCATCCAACTCCAAGTCGAAACCCACCACAGCAAGGCGGTCAACCACCTCGTCGGTGTCATCCACCATGCCGCGAACCATAGAGAAGAGAAGAGGGAAGACAGAGAATAAGAAAGGAGAAGAACTCCTATTAGGCCGAGAGGCTCGAATCAGATTTGAGAAATTTATGGGAAGGCGACTACTTCTGTAAGGTTTTTTCGCTCAACTTCTCAACTTCTCAACTTTTTGTATTTTCCACAAGAGGTTTCTGATCATAACTTCTTTCCAACAAACCCTTCATTTACCTTTTTTTTAGATATAAGTCTCATTTATCTTACTTTTAGATATATGTAATATCAAAAAATTTCGCATATACCTCATGTTTAAATAGGTTGAGTTGATGTTCTTGTACTTTTTGTTTAGGTTTATTTGATTTTATATATTTTCAAAATTTTCAATGACTTTAAGTGTGATGATTCGAATTTGAAATCAGAATACATAAAACATATAATAATAGATGAACATAATTTGTGAAATTCAAATTTATTTCTTTTCTTTAACTGTAAAGCCAAAAAGGATAAAATAATTTATCAAAGAACCTCAATTAAAATAAAAAAACTGTTAGAACTACATCTAATATCAAATTGAGAAATAGGACCTGGAATAAAATTCCTGAAAAAAAAAATGTACCTCGAACAAACTTTATAGGTAACACTAGGGGTGGGCACGGGACAAGTCAGGTCTATTTTTGGTCGTCTATATCCCTATCCCAAATGGGACGGGACAAGACAGGAAGGGAAGTGGTATTTTAAAAGTTCATTCACATTGTCCCAAAACCTTAACGGGATGGGATGGGATGGGACATGACGGGTCCAATTTTAGGCCCAATTCAAAATAGACATTTAATAGAGTATTTAACAACAAAAAATCGAATGAGATGAGATGAACCAAATTTTGGGTTCAATATAAAATAAACATAGTTTGATAAGGCTTTTTTTTAGAGGTGATAATTTCTTTCCAATAGGTAATAGTAATACATGATTCCACTAGAATCCTGACTAGATAAAACGAAATCTTAACGCTTCACTATTATTCAAATTATTCTTAGATCACAAATCTAGATAGATAAACCAGAGTAGTGCAAGGACTAAAAAAATTTGGGGACACCACTCCTTAGTGCATCTTTTCTACTGGGTCATTCTTCGCTTCAGTTCCTCCACATTCGTGCAAACTAAGAGTAGCATTGTCTTGTTCTTCGGCGAGATCTTCTTTGGGCCCTGTATCGGCTTCAACTTAGATCTTCTGCCACGATCCTCCCCTTTCCTCTTAGTCCGACCTTTCCCTTTAGTCCCACTAGACTGATTGACCGCAACAATTACCTCATCTTCCATTACCAGTTCCACAGGTTCCATTGACAGTACTATGTCCCCACTGCCACCGGTCAGGGTCTCACTAGCACCTAGTTGCCTATCTAAGGGGTTTGGAGTACCAGTAGTCACCTCCCCCGCAGGAGTAAGAGTTAGAGTCCCTTGGGGGAGATGAAACTGGTACACCAGAACCTTCCACTAGAAGCGGTATAATCCCAGGTTCAGTGACCCTAGGAATAGTAACAACATGAGAAGGAACTCTATTGTAGGTGCACAACCACTTATGCCCAAGATTGGGATACTACTCACATCCTCCATCTGTAAAAGAACAACATTGTTAGACGGGTGTTCCCATTAAAGAGGGTTCACTCGAAAAGGATTTGGTGGGATTTGCCGGAGCCACCGTCGTTTCCATCGCTCTCCGCTGTTCAAAGTAAGGGAGATTTCCTTGTTGTTGATCAGCTGTGAGGAGGCCTATCATTGAGTTAGGGTTGGAGGCTGGGGATACATGCACCGTCCTTTTACTCACCAACTCTTGTTCCCAACGTGAACAAGAAGCTGCCATAGAAGAGCCATCACCAGTGACAACCACCGCCTTATATAGGAAAGCAAGTGTACGTAGGGATAGTATCACACTGCCCCACCAGATAGCCCTCCGTCTCATACACATAAGAACCACAATCCAGACAGTAACCCCAGATCTTCTCATACTCCAACAGTCAATCTTCGGAGTAGTCGTCTTCAAATCTGAACCTCTTATAAACCACCAGAGGCATTTGAAAATTCAAAGAAACATGAATCCGAATAGATGGTTACATATTAAGGGCAATGGAATCATGGTCTAAAAGCTCACCAATGTAGTTGCCGATCCAGCGGCACCATTTCAGTTGAAGGACTCCAGGAAGCCATCTGCCATATGATGGCCACACCATAATCCAAGCGCTCCCATGAGCCACCAGAACATTCATGGGATCAGACATCCCTTCAAAACCTTGGACAATCATTATAAGATTTTAGAAGTACCAAAGTCCTTTGGATACAACTCTCTTCCGATCTAGGATGGATTTGAAGTTCACCACAAAACAATCATCCGCGATGTGGGTAAAGCGAATCTTTCCAGAGCCTCGCATATCGCTCCAAAGATTCCACATCCAAGCCTTCAAAGGTTGAACTCGGTATGGGCTAAGAGAATTGACCATAAAAACTCTTACAACCGCGAAGTGCCAATCAATTTCATCTTCATGTTCTCCATCTGAGAGGGCTGCCAAGTCGACCTCCTCTAGATCCTCATCAAGGTGTTGCGGATCTAGATCGAAATCAAGCAATTCTTCATCATCTCGGAAATTTACGACAAGGGCCATAGCTATGAAACAGGGAAATAATTTCAAAGTAAAATTGAGAATTTGATATTAGGAGATCTGTATTTAGGGTTGGAAAAGAGGAAATTTGGTGAACACATCGCAAAAAGAGTTTGTTCTTCGTTGGTACAATGCAAGGCACGACGCACGCAAGTTTCTCTTGGTGCCTAGGATTTTAGATCACTCTGTATAGATAATCAGTGTTCGATAAGACTAAGAATTTTACAATTACTTAAAATAATATCATACTTAATGTTTAATTAAAAGAAGTAAAACTACAAGCAATTTCATTTCATGTTTAATTAATACATTTAATTCATATTACAAGTAGTGTAATACTTTGATCGTTATAGGGTAATTTTTTTGTTGAATAATGTTAATTGTTTGATAATTTAATATGTAAACTTTTTATAAAACAAATGATAAAATAGACAAAATATATTATGCGGGACGAGACAGGTTCTATTAGGATTTCAAAATCAATTCAGACCCGATCCCATCCCTAAAAAATGGGAAAGGTCGGGACAGGACAAAATAGTAAAATTTTTATTTTCTGTCTCGTTCTGTCTCGAGCGGGATCTGGATGAAATCGAGTCAGGTTCGGGATTTGCGAGATTTGTGCTCACCCCTATGTAGCACTTCAATATATAGGCCATGGCTCAAACAAGTTTGAGTAACCAATAGTACCATGGGTGCCCCTGAGCCAACAAAAATCTTGTGCCATGCATGCCCGACCCTGAGGTAGGGCGACAACCCAGCCAGGGCCCCAAATTTTAAAGGGGCCCAATATTTTTTTACTGTTAGTTATATTTGAAAGTTTATAGTTAAAAATTTTAAATCAAAGCCACTTCGTTCTTTTCTTTCTTCATCCATCGCCTATTGCTTTTCTCTAATAGTCTACTCCCTCTTTATTGAGTTCACACCTTCCAAATTTTCACCATAAATTGAAGAGTATTGATTTTCTTTAAAGATTTTCATATACCCATAACACAATCATGGAGAAGACGATTAATCTTCTACGAAATCATAGAAATTCACTCTATAAAAGCTAGCAATCCTTCTGATTTTTCCATCATCGCGTAATGTGAAGTAGCTTTAGGCCTTTGGGATTGAGATTAACAACTGGGAGGCCTGCTTTGAGCGATGCAGCTTGATCATCGACGACGATCTTGGATTCAAAGGAGGTAAAACAAATCAGAGTTTTTCATCGTGGTTCTGTATTCAAGTTGATTTCATGAAAGTGATATATATATATATATATATGTATCTATATATTTGTGAAATTCGACAGTCAAGCAAAAAAGGGAATTTGCAGTTTTTAGAAGAAGAAGAAAAATCTTGAATTGTGAACCCTTGTCCATGAATGGCGAGAAGTCAAATTTAGCCATCTATTCTCACAATACATCGAATCTGAAGTAATTTGAGACCAATGCCCCGTTCGTTAGTTTAACTATTCTAAACACCATTTATCTCTACTAATATAAAGCGAAGCCATCATTGTGTCATCAACCTCACCAAGTTTCAAATTGACCAATAAATCCATGTTAAAAGAAAAAAATTAATGAAACTGACAAAAAAAATTCAAAATGATACTATTGTAAATTCCTAATAGTTATTAATAACTTCTTCCATATTTTTCTCCCACTTCCACACCACACCTATACGGGTGGAGATTTTTCTAGTAGAGTGAATGGCTAGTTGCCATGAAAAAATAGTAAGGAGGTGTTTGATTTAGGAGGCCGTGTAATTAATGGCAAAGAAAGAGCCAGGTAATCCGGTTTTCATTGTATGACTTGTATCTGACTTCATTTGTTTGTGTAATGCATAGTTTAGCCAGGCGGCACTCACGAAGATACAAGCAGAGGAGGGTCGTTTGACTTTAATGTAGTTTGGAGCATAGCTAGATAGAGTGTGGGGCCCTCAATTTTTTTAATGTTTGTCTTACACCTTGTCCTGTTTAGCTAGCTATGTTGTGGAGAGGAAGTTATTCGCAGGGAAAAAAGAGAGAAGGAAATGTAATTTGCAAGGTGAAAAGGGAAAAAAATGGTGGAGAGACACTTAGCCCAATGCAAGATTCAAACTTGGTTGGATAACTAGAGCATAAACCAACCATGTTGCAGCTTCGGTTTGCCAGACATGGTGTTTTTTTAATTTATTTTATTCCCTACATGAATAAACTAAAAAAAATATTGAGGCCCCGAAAATTGAAAGCCCTATGCAGCAACACGTACCGCACGGATCCAAAGCCGCCCCTTAGTAGTGCGTAGTCAATCACTGAAATAATTGATCATTAATTGCAGCTAGCCTTCTTAGAGCATTTTCAACAGTTTTCCCATATTTTCTCTATTATAGCGGAGCAAAAAAAACAGTTTATGATGCATTTTATGCTTCAACTCCAACAGATTCCTTATTTTTTAAATTTTATCATTCTTTCCCATTTTCTTCTCTAAAAATGTAATAAATGCTGCTTTCTCTCTCATCATATTCTCTAGGGAATGTGAGAACAAAACAACCAAAATATTTCCTAAAATTGAAAAGACAAAAACTCAAATATGGAGAAGGTTTCAAAGTTGCTCTTAACTAGGGGTTGTTGAAACCACCAAACCCTAGCCAGCAAACAAAACGTTTCAAATCGCTACATGTATAGTTCCATATATATATATATATATTCATGTCGATTTTCAAATACATATACCGAAACGTACTATGTATAACATACAATAAATTGAAATTTAAGAAGGGAAACAGGAACAAGACATGTCCTTGAATTAATTATACGTGAACCACGATACATCAACATCACTACACCTACCATGATCAAAGAGTACTGTGAATCTGTGATCGAGCTACATGATCAAATTTGCAACCCACTCTTATATATATTTATTCTGGGAGGATCATGCCACCTTAAGTTTAATTTGGAACTCAATATGCACCGGTTGATCCAATTGGTGAAATTACTTTCCTTTCCTTTGAGATATAAAGGGTCACTAATTAACCCGATCGATCAGTCTCATCAACTGCAGAGCAGTAGCTCAGCCTTTTTAACCTTGGAAATGCTCTCTGTGACTCCAACTGGAGACACATGCCCTCTTACAGTTACCAACTTCGTCTCTAGGTCTATGCTGAACGATGTAACCCCTGCAAACATCATAGCATTTTCCATAAGAAATATTGATGCAACCCTTTGAATTGGAACAATATACATATTGTGTTACTAGCTTGACAGAAGGCTAGGGACACCAAGCAAAAGGGGAAAATGACTACAAGAAATTAAGAAGCAGCAGATATCTTGTACGTACGTAGTGTATGTGGAGAGGCCGTAAATTCACCTTTGCCTAATGAAGCAAATGAAAGAGCCATGAAAACGATATATATATAGCAGATCAAATAGTAAATACGTATGTACGTACCTTCCATTTTAGAAATATGTTTTTTTACTTTACCAGCACATCCTTGACAATGAAGAGCAACCCTCATAACCACCTCCTGCAAATTAACCAGCGCATGAAATACAGCTAGAAAATTAAGAAAAATAGCGTCCGTACATCCTGTTTTTATTTCTTGGTTAATTAAAGTACGTACTCTTCATCATTCGAAACATTCAAATGTAACACAAAAAAAAGAAAAAGAAATTAGATATCGATTAATCGAACATTAATACTGAGTACGGATAGCAATATTCGATGCCTCGATCAATATTCTTACTGGTCTTAAAGTTGTTTACCAATTACCCTTAAAGCAATGTAAACTTGATCGAATATATATAGCTCATGAGTTTGAATAAATGTATATATCTACTACGTACTGCATAGTTATGTACCCAGCTACCCATATAATGTGAAAGGAGAGCATAATTATAACAATATGCTAATTTTAAATAGAAGGTAATGGCAGGGATAAGTATTAATTTTAACTCGTTCTGTAGGTGAGAGAATTAGTAGACAAGAATCACAAGAATGACAAGATTCATGTTAGATGGAATCTGGAGAATTTTGGTACTGCGTGTCAGAATAAATAGTAACATGTACGTCGAAAACAAACAATAAGCTGACAATGAGACCGACAAACGCATATGATCAGATGCCTCAATATTCCATTTTGCAGATTTCTTATATGGTTTGAAACCACCAATACAATTCCTATCTGACAATATTAATTGTTGGCATTTATAAGTATAGGAGAACCGATAAGAGTTTATCATCAAGGGTCGTTTTGTTTCATCGATCAGTTAAAAGTTACTGATCGAGTAGTTAATTACCTGGTAGACATTATCTGCAGAAAGTGTAACCGAGGGCGTGTTCTTAAGTGTCGACATCTTTGCCTTTGCGTGATGATGATGGTGGTGGAGGTGGTTCAAAGCCGGCTCTTTCGTGATCATGGAATACAAGGACACGATTGGTTTATTTCCATGAAAAACTGCAGGATCGAATAACCTACGTGATTCCACGAGCCTCGAGCACCTGGCAGCATTGTAGTTGTTGTTGATCATCATTCTCGTAGTCCTAGAAGCTGGAACGATTGCAGAAAGAGCTGCATCGGCACTGCTCACGCACACGGCGGTTGCTGCTTGAGAGTGGCACATGAAAGGCATCATTGGCTTCTTTTTCTTGCTAGCAGTACGGGCGTTCATGTTCATCATGGTACGTAGCTAGAGAGATCAGATCGGATCAGAGAGAGAGAGAGAGAGAGGTGCATGTGAAATGAAGTGAAGTGAAGTGGAGTGGAGTGGAGTGGAGTGAGTGAGTAAGTGAGTGATCGAGTGGAATTAAAACGAAATGTGCTGTCTTTATTATGAGGTAGGTCGATGTAGCCAGTGGCAGAGCTATTCAAAGGCGCACCAGGCTTAAGTCTACTACTTTTTAGGTAATATGTTGAGCAATTTCAATATGGTGAGCAAAGTGACCTTATTTGCTTATGTTTGACGGAGGGAACTAATTAAAAAAATACTTAGAAATAAAGAAAAAGAAATTTAAGTAAGATTTTTTTTCTCTCCATTTTATTCGCACCTCGGTTCTTTAAAAATTAGAGGAAACATACAATTAAAAATTAGAATACGATCATTATTGTGAAGTAATAAATAAGTTCACGAAAAAAAATCGTGCATTGCACAGTACAGCTGAAAGGACCCAACCCCGATTTAGTTCCCTAAACCGGAATCAAACCCCTTTGAAAACACGAACCAACAAAAACCATACAAATTTTCGGCAGAGTTTCGTTACTAACGTGGAATTACCATTACCTGTACGCGGAAAATACACTTCATCCTATGCCACAAAAATCAAACCGTGGACACCAATTCCATCCGGATTTCTCAATATATCAACAGTAATGTAAAATAATAAATATATCTGTACTTTACTGAAATCTGGAGTAAAATCGTATAAAATATACAACAGAATACTCAGAGCGACCTCTAATGTATAATCATATAAGCATATCACAGTAGGTAGAACAATAAACCTACTGGAAGAAACAAGGCACGACGTGCGACACCAGAGTCCGAACTGCAAACTGGGCACGGAAACCGAAAAGCCCAGGGGAAAGACATGAAAACTGTTAGAGTGAGTGGACAAAAATAAATGTCTTTCTCCGAATAATATATATTATAAAAATATATGCGAGTCTAAATGCATAAATAAAGAAATGGTACACGAGGGAGACTCTAACTCCTCACGCGTACAGAGCATGCGTCGTAAATACATCGCGGAGTCTCTCATGGACTACCACGCGATAGCACAGTCTGAACCACAGGATCCCAGACCCATACGTGATTCCTAGCAAGAAAGGCCTCGGGTCAGGATATCTGTCCCCCCCGGAGCGTACTCGGGGATCAGCCGAGAAGCCAATGTGTATCGATACAACAACGTAACCGAGACTGTACTCTATGTAAACCAAATCATAAATCTTTTCCATGCACATGCATAAAACATAATATGTACGTATGTATATTCGTATACGAATATTCGTATAAGCATAATCGTAAAACACATGCTCGTAAAATCATGATCAAACTGCATGCTCAAGTTCGTAAATCATATATAAAAGACTCGCAATCAATCCGTGAAAAGAAATGTCCACTCACAGACTAGCGTAACGCAGTTTGCGTTAACCCGTGATCCGACGGAAAGTCCCTCGCCAAACAAACGATGACGAACCCCTGAATATTCACAAAGTTCATTTCTCAAAGTCATAACTCAACAATTCAAAACAAATCACGAGAAACCACCGTTCTCGGAAACACATAATCTGATTACGACAAACTGCCGAAAATCCGAAAATCACACCTCAATACCTCGCTGTAAATTCGGACGCTCAAATCGAGAAACGAACCTCCCCACTGCGATCGGGACGCGATTTCGAGTGAAATGACATGCAACTTTTCGAAAACCCCAAAAGTCAAACTGTTGACCGCCGTTGACCGCCACCACCAACCGTGAAATTTCTCGGCGGAGCAACCCCTATTCCATGCAAAATCACCCACTGAGCAACTTTCACAACTGCAACAAAGGCCAATTCACACTCTAACTAGTCCAATTTCGTGATAAACCGAATTGTTCCCAAAATTTCAAATCCAAAATTCTCCAAGCACAAATCGAATTAGAACTCCATACTTACATGGTTAGAATCATGGTGAGGAGAGCTTCAAAGCCCACTACAATTTGTAGCTCAACTTGGTCGGAATCAAATCCACCCAAAACCCCCAAAATTCTCCATTTTCAAATCGAAAATTCTCTCTCCACCGCCACCCATGCCGTGAATGGTGGCCGGGGATGGAACGAGGAGGTCGAGGCGAAGAGAACGGGCCCAAGGCCAAGCCGTGGGGTGACCGGACGGCTCGCCGCCGTGAAGCACGCCGTAGCTCCCGTTGCCATCTCACTCACCACCGAGTTGACTCGGTCAACCACAATAATGACCCATCTTTGACTTCCCAAAATAGCAAGTTTACTATTTATACTTTCCAAAAATGTAAACCAACAAACACACTTTTCGGCAAACTTCAAATACCCGTAACTTTCTCGTCGTAATTCCGATTCCAATAATTATCGCGACAACAAACTAAACTCAACATGTTCCTGAATTACCACCCGAAATCAAACACATCGACCAAACCGATAAAAAGTCAACGGTTCACCCAAGTACATACTTTAACCGACTAAATAATCAACAATCGGAAATATTCACCACATAATCCTCGTAACTCAGAATAATGTTCTGGAAGCTCCCACGAGCTTGAAATTAAATTCTCAACAACTTCCGTGAAGAAGCCGAAATCAAATTCTCGTCCGGTAATTTAGTCGCTAACAAATTCAACATATAAAACCGATTATATCAAAACTTCAAATATTCATAACTTATTCCTCGGTCGTCCAAATAACGATCCGGAACCGTCCACGAACTAGAAATCACACGTACAACGACTCTCTAGAAGAGACCCAGCTCAAATTCTTAGCCAATAATTTATTCGTTAGCAAACCTGGCGATTCAAACAACCGTTGAAAATCTGCGATTATGCGATTTCACTGCTGATTCTGTTCCGGGTCGTCACAAATCCACCCCCCTTAAAAAAAATTTCGACCTCGAAATTTCAAATCTACCGCTTAAAAGTAGGAGCACTGCCTCTGCATACTGCTCAACTCTCCAGTGACAATGTCAACTGAACAACTCTGACAACTGACTCCACAATAGGAGATAGCTCCGTGCTGAAATCCCTGTACCCTCAAATCTCGAATCTGAACTGGCTCCACACAATTTCCAAGTGTTCCTGCATAAGGAACATATAGGGTACACAACACGTAAAAAAACTGAAACATAGTTCCGCCACACGGAACACAACACACACAAAAGCCAACGTTATAGGCGATGCCGAACTATACGGCACAACACAAACTCGCCTATGACCACACATGGATCAAAATAACGTGGCAAATCACAATTCAACACACTCATATCAACATAGCTCAAACATCGAACTCGAGCAATTATCAACCTGTTTCCGCTAATCCAAAAATCTGTGGTAGCACATTCCACTAAATCAGGATCCAACGTCAGCTCAGATCCAAACTCGCTCCAACACAATGGAGTACAACATCGTTCCTCAAAACTACATCATGCAACATCAAAACCATAGTGGTCCACAAACTGGTACTGCAAGCAATCTCGAACAAGTGAAACTGCTGGTCCCAAATCCCTCAGAACTGCAATACCCAAGACCACAACATGCCCTCCAAGGTCTGAATAGTCCTCTAAGATCGCCCACCAATCTGAGCATAAGAACCGGTACTAACTTGTAATCTAGTCCCCAATGCTTGCTGCAAAACTTGCCAACACTCAGTTGTAGCTTATTACCTTGATCAGCAATCTGGAACACAGGTACACCACGTGAATGGCCAATCTCTGTCAAACACAGCAATTCCAGCCTGCCACTGAAATCTTTTCCGGAAGTACCAGGAAACGTGCTAAGTTCATCAAATGGTCCATAATAGCCTGACAACTGGTACCACAAACCGAAGTGCGTACTGGCATACAAGATCACAGCGACAAACTCCAACTACTAATCGGAAATCTCCAATGGCTGTAACTCTCCGGCAAGTCTCTGCCTCCTAGCCATCGCCTGTCGACAAATGTGGCATCTGCACACACAAGCTGCTTTATTATTCTACGGGTTGCATCACGAGTAGTAAACTCAGAGTATCTGATACATTCTCGTACCACCAGTGCATAACGCACGTAAAACAAGGAGCTTCAACATCATCACACTCGAACTCAGCTCCCATAGCTCACAACTCAGCTAACACGGAAACTCGAGCCACACATACATGAAATACTGAAGCTCCCGACTTCCGACTGAATGCATCAGCAACGACATCCAAGATGGATAGTCAAAGTGCAACCACTAGCCTTTCTCGAACAAGCTCAAAGGTGCAGCCATAGTCGTTAGTCGACCCCATCCATCTACACTGCCTCAAGCCCAAATCTGGCCGAAAATGCAAGTGGATGAAACTCAAGTGATCAGTGTACATCCTACACTGCGCTGCACACCGTAGCAGTAGTATCTCCAACTCTCTGATGCTAACATAAGGTCAGCTACACCCAAATCATACATAGGATACGTAGCCCCATAAAGTTTCCACTACCTGAAACCATGAGCCACCGTTCTGCTACACAGCATCAAAACATAACCAAATCCAAATCTCGATGCATCGCCGTAATCCATGAACTCATCACGATCATCAGGTAAGGTCAAAACCGAAGCAACGGTCAACCATCCTGCAGGAGTAAGTAACTCTCCTCGCGTGCATCGAACCACTCGAACTTGACGCCTTCTTCGTCAGTCCGGAAAGTAGAGTGGCAATCCGGGATTTTTCTTGCACAAAGCACCGAAAGTAGCCTGCTAAACCCAAGAGAGTCCTAATCTCTGGTACAATAGTAGGGCAATCCCCAAATCAACACGGTTTCTATCTGGTCAGGATCCACGCCAACTCCCTCGGCTAACATCACACAGCCCAAAATCTGCACGCTAATCGATCAAAATTCACACTTACTGAACTTTGTAAATAGCTGATCATCTCGCAAAGTCCGCAAAACTGCTCATAATTGCTTCAGGTACTGGCCTACACTCCTGGAATATATCAGGATGTTGTCGACGAACATGACCGCAAACTCATCCAGAAATCGTCTGAGCACCTGGTCCATCAAGTCCGTAAAAACTACGGGGCATTGGTCAACCAAACAGCGTGACCAAGAACTCTTAATGCCCGCATCGAGATCCAAAAGCTGTCCAAACCACATCTGACTCATCGATCCTCAACTGATGGTATCCGGTCCCGAAATTAAGCTTCAAAAAGACTGAAGCTCTCGCGAGCAGATCAAACCAGTCATCAATCCGAAGAGAAGGATACTCGCTCTCCTCTGAAACGAATCAGGCTTCCGGTAGTCAACGCACCACCACGTCGAACCATCCATCATCCGCACACACAATGCAAAAGCACACCACGCAAATACGCGGGATCGCATGAAATCTCCTGAAACCTCCTCCAACAACTCCTGGAGTCAAAAATATAGCTCCATCAGCTCCGCTGGCTCCGAACGACAAGACGTCGGTAAAATGAGTCCAGCGCCCGGTACAAGCTCAATGGTGTAGTCAGTCTCCCGAACTGGAGGAACACTTGGTAACTTCTCCGAAACACACCTAGAAATTCGGGAACCACCCCAATGTCGCCAATGTCTCGGGAAAATCTGGTCGTCGAAACATAACCTCCTTCTCGAGGCACTCGAACATAGCCAAATGCATCGTCAGTAAGTCCATACTCATAGTCACATCAAAACCACGATGTCCAGCTATAACAGATCCGTGGCTAACACATAACCTCCAACAAGGATCTCGCAACCTCCGGATGGATACAACACTCTCCAAAACCTCGGAAGTGGAGATGCAGGTACAATAGCCATGGATATCAAACAATAGTAACCTCGGAGAAAAGTCTGTCCTCAAACAAGGTCATGGCACGAACTCCAACATGCCCAACTAGCCGCCCACATCAATCGCGACTTGCTGAATAACTCATCTAAAAGGCTGCGTTGGTCACTCCAGAAACGGCATCATGATCTCCTCGTAGACTCAAAGCTGCTGAACCACTAAAACAGCTGGCTGAGGGCGCTCCCTCATAACGTGACCCTCCTGGCCACCACCATAGCATCTGACAGTGCTCCACGAACACAAGTCACAGTGTCACCTGCTGCGTGAAAGGATCACTAACGATCACCCAAACTCATGCCACAGGAACAAGTCCGCTACTCTGTGATCTCCATCACCACCAAACGGATCCTCTGCTTGATCTGATGACCCTCAACATAATCGAAAAGGCCACAGCCTGATGAAGTCATTGATCTCGAGGTGCCTGATCTCAACCTCATCAAAATCTCGACTAAGTCCACTTTCCTCAAATCATCACATCGAAAACCGCGCACAACTTTCCTTCTCAATAGCCTCGCCACTGAGTGCAGCACACTAAGCTCCTTACGGTTATCTCGAGGCAATACACTCAAAATCCTTCTGATGCTCAGGTTCAAACTCATCTTGAACTTCGTGCACCGCTTCCTCTGAAGCCACATAACTCGTGCACACAGGGACAAACATGTGAACAATACATCTCTACCTCAGGTGGGTAAACACTCCTCATTCGATTGCTGGGTAGCCTGATAAAACCATTACCGCATAAACAACACCCTGAATGTAGGCCATGGAGTCACAACAGGAACTCACACAATATGAGCCCACCAAATACAATGATCTGACTCAGGCAAACATCAACTGCCACAATTCTCAGCTCTGAGGCAACATGTAGACGCTCATACACACACAACTAGGCAAACCATGCCACACAATTCTCTGAACTCAAAATACTCATCCAAACCCACAATTCACTGGCAAATCGTGCGTCGATTGATCCTCAATAGAATCCACAACCGAAACGACACGGAAAGCACGTCAAGGAGGCATCCTAATGAATAAAACATCATTCACAACAAGTGGAACGTAATCATGGAACTTCAAATATTTGAAAGCATACAACACCCGGAATATTGATGAGTATCCACCGGCCGGTCGGGTCACCATTCCCAACATGCTGTACATTCTCAAATATCCTTAGTAAACACGACTACAGAAGTCTACAGAACCTATAACCTAATGCTCTGATACCAAGCTGAAAGGACCCAACCCCGATTTAGTTCCCTAAACCGGAATCAAACCCCTTCGAAAACACGAAACAACAAAAACCATACAAATTTTCGGCAGAGTTTCGTTACTAACGTGGAATTACCATTACCCGCACGCGGAAAATACACTTCATCTTATGCCACAAAAATCAAACCGTGGGCACCAATCCCATCCGGATTTCTCAATATATCAACAGTAATGTAAAATAATAAATATATCTGTACTTTACTGAAATCCGGAGTAAAATCGTATAAAATATACAACAGAATACTCAGAGCGACCTCTAATGTATAATCATATAAGCATATCACAGTAGGTAGAACAATAAACCTACTGGAAGAAATAAGGTAGCTCGAGCACTATGCCTCCGACCACGACGTGCAACACCAGAGTCCAAACTGCAAACTGGGCACGGAAACCGAAAAGCCCAGGGGAAAGACATGAAAACTGTTAGAGTGAGTGGACGAAAATAAATGTCTTTCTCCGAATAATATATATTATAAAAACATATGCGAGTCTAAATGCATAAATAAAGAAATGGTACACGAGGGAGACTCTAACTCCTCACGCGTACATAGCATGCGTCGTAAATACATCGCGGAGTTTGTGATGACCCGGACCAGAATCAGCAGTATGATCAGCTGGGTCTCTTCTCGAGAGTCGTTCTACGTGTGATTTCGAGTTTGTGGGCGGTTCCGGATCGTTATTTGGACGACCGAGGAATAAGTTATGAATATTTGAAGTTTCGATATAATTGGGTTTAAATGGCAGTTTTGTTAGCGACTAAATTACCGGTCGAGAATTTGGTTTCGGCTTCTTCACAGAAGTTGTTCAGAATTTAATTTTGAGTTCGTGGGAACTTCCGGGGCATTATTTTGAGTTACGAAGGTTAAGTTGTGAATATTTCCGTTTGTTGATTATTTAGTCGGTTTAATTATGTGTTGGTTTGAACAGTTGACTTTTTATCCGATTGGTCGATGTGTTTGACTTTGGGTGATAATTGAAGAACATGTCGAGACGAGTTTGTGGCCGCGAGAATTATCGGAATCGGATATACGACGAGAAAGTTACGTGGGTTTGAAGTTCGTCGAAATGGATAATTATGAAGTTTCCGTTTTGGGAAAGTGTATTTAAACTAGGTTACCAAAAAGGAAAAGTCAAATTTGTATTGATTATGGTTGACCCGGTCAAACTTGGAGGAGGAGTGTTCGACGGTGGCTCACGGCCTCCATGGCGGCGATGAGATTCCGGCCACCTCCGGGCTCGGTCCGTGGCTTGTTCGACTCGCCTCAGACCCTTTGTGACGTCTCCGGCCACCGTCGACAGTGTGAATCGCCGGAAAGAAGAGTTTTTATCGGTTAAAGTTTGGAAATTTTGGTGTTAATGGTGGTTTGTGATTTTGGCCGAATTGAGCTACATCAAGCACTAGGTGTTGTAGCCCTCATCTCCATGATTCTAACCATATAGGTATGGAGTTCTAATTTTGCTTGTGTGTGGAGAATTTTGGATGTGAAATTTTGGGAACAATTCAGTTTATCACGAAATTAACCTAATTAGAGTGAGAATTGGCCTTTGTTGTAGTTGACAAAGTTGCTCAGTGGGTGATTTTACATGGAATAGAGGTAGCTCCGCCGTGAAATTTTCCGGTCAATTGGCGGCGCCGCCGTGGGCGGTGGTCAACGGCGGTCAACTATTTGACTTTTTGGATTTTCGACAAGTTGCATGTCATTTCACTCGAAATCGCGCCCCGATCGCAGTGGGGAGGTTCGTTTTTCGAGTTGAGCATCCGAAAGTATAGCGAGGTATTGTGGTGTACATATCGGATTTTCGACGATTCGTCGTATTCGGATTATGTGTTTCCGAGAACGGTGGTTTCTCGTGATTTGATTTGAATTGTCGAATTATGATTTTGAAAAATGGATTTTTTGATTATTCAGGGGTTCGTGATCGTTCGTTTGGCGAGGGACTTTCCGCCGGATCACGGGTTAACGCATAACGCGTTACGCTAGTCTGTGAGTGGACAATTTATTTTCACGGATTGATTGCGAGTCTTATATATATACGTTTTACGAACTTGAGCATGCAGCATGATTATGGTTTTACGAGCATGAGATTTCATACGAGATTATGTTTATTATGAGCATGTGTTTTACGATTATACGGTTATACTTATACGAATATACGTATACGAGTATATATACACTTATATGCTGTTTCATGCATTTGCATCGAACTATTTATGATTTGATTTACACAGAGTACAGTCTCAGTTACGTTGTTGTATCGATACACTTGCCTCTCGGCTGATCCCCGATGGTAAGCTTTTACCAGGGAAGGCTGTGACTTCTGACCCGAGGTCTTTACCGGGGGGAGGCAGACCTCTGACCTGAGGCCATTTCTGGCTAGAATCACGTGGAAGTCAGGGACTCCGTGGTTCTGACTGTACTATCACGGATGTGTCCGCGAGTGACCCCGTGAGATTTTTATGCATGCTCCGTACGCGTGAGGAGTTAGAGTCTCCCTCGTGTACTCGGATGCGTGAGGAGTTAGAGTCTCCCTCGTGTACCATTTGATTATTTACACTTTCGACTCACATATATTTTTATAACATATATTATTCGGTGAAAGACATTTATTTTCGTCCACTCACTCTAACGATTTTCATGTCTTTCCTCTGGGATTTTCGGTTTCGGTGCCCAGTTTGCAGTTCAGGCTCTGGTGTCGCACGTCGTGGTCGGAGGCATAGTACTCGAGCTACCTTATTTCTTCCAGTAGGTTTATTGTTCTACCTACTGTGGTATACTTATGTGTTTATACATTAGAGGTCGCTCTGAGTAATCTGTTGTTTATGTTATACGATTTTACACCGGATTTCAGTAAAGTACTATTATACTTATTGTTTTACTTTACTGTTGATATATTGAGAAATCCGGATGGGATTGGTGCCCACGGTTTGCTTTTTGTGGCATAGGATGAAGTGTATTTTCCGCGTGCAGGTAATGGTAATTCCACGTTAGTAACGAAACTCTGCCAAAATTTCTACGGTTTTTGTTGGTTCGTGTTTTCGAAGGGGTTTGACTCCGGTTTAGGGAGCTAAATCGGGGTTGGATACTTTCAGAGTCTCTCATGGACTACCACGCGATAGCACATTCTGAACCACGGGATCCCAGACCCACACGTGATTCCTAGCCAGAAAGGCCTCGAGTCAGGATATCTGTCCCCCCCCGGAGCGTACTCGGGGATCAGTCGAGAAGCCAATGTGTATCGATACAACACCGTAACCGAGACTGTACTCTGTGTAAACCAAATCATAAATCTTTTCCATGCACATGCATAAAACATAATATGTACGTATGTATATTCGTATACGTATATTCGTATAAGCATAATCGTAAAACACATGCTCGTAAAATCATGATCAAACTGCATGCTCAAGTTCGTAAATCATATATAAAAGACTCGCAATCAATCCGTGAAAAGAAATGTCCACTCACAGACTAGCGTAACGCAGTTCGCATTAACCCGTGATCCGGCGGAAAGTCTCTCGCCAAACAAACGATGACGAACCCCTGAATATTCACAAAGTTCATTTCTCAAAGTCATAACTCGACAATTCAAAACAAATCACGAGAAACCACCGTTCTCGGAAACAAATAATCCGATTACGACAAACTACCGAAAATCCGAAAATCACACCTCAATACCTCGCTGTAAATTCGGACGCTCAAATCGAGAAACGAACCTCCCCACTGCGATCGGGGCGCGATTTCGAGTGAAATGACATGCAACTTGTCGAAAACCCCAAAAGTCAAATTGTTGACCACCGTTGACTGCCGCCGCCGGCGGCGCCACCACCAACCGTCAAATTTCTCGGAGGAGCAACCCCTATTCCATGCAAAATCACCCACTGAGCAACTTTCACAACTGCAACAAAGGCCAATTCACACTCTAACTAGTCCAATTTCGTGATAAACCGAATTGTTCCCAAAATTTCAAATCCAAAATTCTCCAAGCACAAATCGAATTAGAACTTCATACTTACATGGTAAGAATCATGGTGAGGAGAGCTTCAAAGCCCACTACAATTTGTAGCTCAACTTGGCCGGAATCAAATCCACCCAAAACCCCCAAAATTCTCCATTTTCAAACCGAAAATTATCTCTCCACCGCCACCCACGCCGTGAGTGGTGGCCGGGGATTGAACGAGGAGGTCGAGGCGAAGAGAACGGGCCCAAGGCCAAGCCGTGGGGTGACCGGACGGCTCGCCGCCGTGAAGCACGCCGTAGCTCCCGTCGCCATCTCACTCAGTCAACTCGGTCAATCACAATAATGACCCATCTTTGACTTACAAAAATAGCAAGTTTACTATTTATACTTTCCAAAAATGGAAACCAACAAACACACTTTTCGGCAAACTTCAAATACCCGTAACTTTCTCGTCGTAATTCCGATTCCAATGATTCTCGCGACAACAAACTCAACTCAACATGTTCTTCAATTACCACCCGAAGTCAAACACATCGACCGAACCGATAAAAAGTCAACGGGTCACCCAAACACATACTTTAACCGACTAAATAATCAACAATCAAAAATATTCACAACATAATCCTCGTAACTCGGAATAATGTTCCGGAAGCTCCCACGAGCTCGAAATTAAATTCTTAACAACTTCAGTGAAGAAGCCGAAATCAAATTCTCGTCCGGTAATTTAGTCGCTAATAAATCCGACATATAAAACCGATTATATCAAAACTTCAAATATTCATAACTTATTCCTCGGTAGTCCAAATAACGATCCGGAACCGCCCACGAACTCGAAATCACACGTACAACGACTCTCGAGAAGAGACCCAGCTCAAATTCTCGGCCAATAATTTAGTCGTTAGCAAACCTGGCGATTCAAACAACCGTTGGAAATCTGCGATTATGCGATTTCACTGCTGATTCTGTTCCGGGTCGTCACAACAACACCGCAACCCTTTGCTTAAAAATAGCCTTTGTGAGAAACTAATCCTGACTCTGCCACTAGATGTAGCTAGCCAATAGGTGGTTAGGCTGGGACTTCATGCCATGCTAGCCAGTTTCAATCTGTACATCGATCATGATTGGAATGACTTCACCAATCCTGTCATTTTCTCCAGTTAATGTTGAGGGAAATTTGAAAGGACCCAACCCTAGATTAACTAGTAATCTAGGATCACGCTCTTATGACAATACTTAAACTACAGATTTATGTAAAAATTTTGACATAATTTCCTCTACGAAGTTGGCTACCAGAAACCTAGAAGAAAATTACACTTCGGATTTCCCACAAACAATACCGTGGACCACCGATTTCCATCCGGATTTCTCAATAAAGTGTGGTAAGTAAATTAATTAAAATGGTCGAACAATAATACAATAACTGAAAACTCATAATCCAACAATATTAACAATTCACTACCAACAATGAAAAATATTTACAACACTACTGTTCAAAGCGACTTCTAGGAGTAAAATAAAACATATGAAAATACACTGCTAGTGCGCCAAAACATACAGAAAGGTATGATAATTCGGTGGACTTAAAGCCTTTGGGGATCAAAATTTAGCTCGGGAGAAGCACTACAACCTGGGCACAAAAAACCGAAAGGCCCAGGGAAAAACAAATAAAAATATATTAAAAAAAACGTTAGCGTGAGTGGAAAAAAACTCTCAATCAGTGTAAACCAATAAAATATTCTATTTGTGCATTTTCGTTGATTTCTGTGAAATCATGCGAATTCCAAATAATAAACTGAATAAAATATGGAGGTAGGCGCTCAGGGTGTTTTTCCTAACCCAAAGTGTCTCTATGACTGTAAATAAAAGCTGATGGGATCGTCTAGGGTGTTTGTCCTAACCCAAGACAACCTGGGTCGACAGGGTGTTTGTCCTAATCCGGTCTGACCCAACTAGTCAGTGATTAGCCGAATAGTCAAAGCATCGATGCTAAAAATAAAACCATCATAAACATACCTCCAAACTCGACTGTAATAAAAAACAAGAGATTGTAAATCTGCATAAACATGAACTCGCAGCAACTGCAAAAATAAATAAACGTCCACTCACTGTACTATACCGGAACATTCATAAAACCGTAACCTGCTAATCGGCGCAATAATTATCCGACACGGCCCGCTAACTCGTAATACATTGCATTCGACACAAAATTATGAGCGGAACGACATAAAAGTTTGCCAAAAATTTCACCTCGCCGGAGCTCCGCCTCGCATGGCGGCGTGTGGGCCACACACCACTGCCGACGATAGCTAGAATCTCCACCGACACCAAATCAAGCAACCAAAAAATTAATTCGCTCGATCGACGTTGTCTGGCCACGAAAAAGGCCGAGAAGTGTCGTGTTCAACTCGTCTCATCCTGGGCTTCAAAATCCCCCCTAACCTCGACATCTAAAACCGCCGCAAACACTGCCACCGTCGCCGTGAAAATCAACCTGGAATCGGCCAAAGTTCTCCTTCTCAATTCTCCTTCCTCCGGCCACCAACGCCGGAGATACACCCACCAATCAATAGAGGAGCTCGAACCTAACCGTTTTCCGCCAATAACATGGTCGTAGGTGGCTGGCCGAAGGCTCACCGCCAGTGAGAACCTCACGGCGAGAAAACCACTCGGAGGGGAAGGTCAGCGTAGGGTCAACTCGGCCTTCCCAAAAAGGAAAATCTGACCTTCCCAAAATAGAAATCCGTATTTATACCTACGATTTTGCGATAAAATATTTTCTGATACTTTTGTGAAATTCCCGCTGACCATAAGTTCTTCGTCGTAACTCCGATTTCAACATTTGACGTGGCCACGAACTTGTACCGACAAACTCTACAACTTTATCTAAAGAAATTTCTTGAAAAACAAAATCGATATAATCTCGACGAAATGTCAGCGAAAGTTACCGAGGTAACGTCTAATTACCATCGACGATTAATGTAATAAATTAGCGACTAACCACATAAGTTTTGATTATCATATAATGATGTTCCGGGTCGTAACAGAATTCGAACTATTTATGGATTTCAGAAAAAGACTAGTTTACTTGACTACATGTACTCCTCATGACATCGATCATATGCATGCACAGATCACATATGCACTATATATACATCCTTGCTAGCTAACTTTACTGAACAATACGTGCAATCACTTGCAACAAAATTGAATGGCTCAAAGTCTGAAAGGTATATGAATCCTTGTTTTGATGTAAATATATATGGGAATTGCAGCTACGATGGTTAACGATATAGGTGTATAGAATTTAGTCGTAAGGGCTTTTACATCATTTCATAATATTAGCCTATATGTAATTATTGTAACCTCATTCTTTCACAATCAATGAACACAATGTAGCCCCAAATCTGTCTCTGGGTTTTTACTTTCCTGCTCTAGTTTTCTTGCATTTTGTTTCAATAACCATGGATTCCTAACATGGTATTAGAGCCCATGAAATATATACAAATTGTTTAAAATAGCGTGCTAATAGCGTATAGCATAGCTAGCAATGCAAAAACGCTAAATAACATATCAATTTCGTGAAATACTCAAATAGCGTATGGTATTTACGCTATTTATGTTGTCCGTACGCTATTTACGCTATTCGTACGCTATTTACGTAATCAGCGTTTTTTCTCCAATTTTTTTATTTATAAAAATAAGTAAAACGATGTCGTATTAAGAATAAAAAATAAATATTATCTCAAAGAAGTTGCGTTCTCTCATAAAATTTTATGTTTAAGACTTAATTAAAACTTGATTTAGCTTTGTTTGTGTGTTGTTAACTCATGTTTTAATGGTGTTTAAATCTTAATTTATTTTTATTTTTATTTTATAAATAGAAAATATATATTATATATATAAATTCTAATACTCAAAAAATGTACGCTTTACGCGTTAAGGCACTAAGGCGGAACTAAAATGCTTGTGTTACGCTATTTGCTATTTAAAATATTGTATATACGTATCAGATCTTGGTACCTTGTGGCTTTTGTGATTTTGCTTTCGCGTAGTTCAATTTCAGTAGCTTCAATTTCATTTTTTCTCAATTTAAAACCCTAATTCCAAAATTCAGAGACCCCAAACCTTCATCACTTTGCAGTCTACTCTATTGGCGATGTTGTCGAGCAGCCGTAGTCGTTCTCGTTGGAGGAGGGAATCAAAGGAACCAAGTGTCACTCCAATCCAACTCACTAAAGGTTCAAATACCGACTTGGTCTCACCAACATCGCACACCCGATTGCAGTTCCTTGCTCTTTAATCGATCTGATCTGGTCCTCATCATCAAAATCAATCCTCCGCTTTCAATGTCAAAGCTCCGGCAGCGTAGCATCGATCTCAACTAGCTTGACTGCACAGAAGGTCACGAACGACACATAAAACACTTACATCATCAAAGCTTCAGTTCTCATGTCAACCACTCGACTCGGTCAGCAACTCAACTCGGTTCAGTCCGAGTCGTCACTCAACAACTCACTTAAGACCAAGTCACCAACTCGACTCGGTCTGAGTCACTAACTCATCAACTCGACTCGATCTGAGTCACCAACTTGGCAAGTCGACTAGGTTGAGTTCATCTCAGGTCTTGCGATTTCATCGAGTCTGGCGAGTCCTCTACCTCGGCTTCTACGATGACAAGCATCAACTCTTATGGGACTTCATAGTCATGATCTAGATTTGCGCCTGACTCCGTCTCCAAATTGATCATCTTCAACCGGTAACAATGTGTTCAGACTCGGGGGAGGAGGAGATCAATGTACCTAAGGCAACCATGGCATCAGTGCAACAATACCCTAGAATCGGAGGTCATTCATCTCTGTTTTTCAACTTAGCTAGCATCACATCAACACTTCAGCATCTCAACACTTCAGCAGTAGAACTTGGTAATCTCTATTGACAAAGATTGACAACATTCATCAAATTCATCAGTTTTCCACTATTGTTAATTATCAACAATGCCAAATGGCACCAATTCAATCAACCAGTACCGAATGACACCAATTCAATTAACCAGTGCAGAACTGCACCAATTCAATCAATCATTGCACAATTACAACCAATTTTAATTCCTTTTTAGGCCTGGTGATTTAAGCTTCATGTCATTTTTGGAATATCATAATGTGAATTTTTTGTGTTAAGAGTCACACAAAAAATCATTGCTGGATATGTTCAATTGACTTTACCTCATCTCAGCTCAGCGAATTTGGTATCCTCCTTTTGATTTGACACCTCTATCACTTGAATTATGGAATCAATTCTTGATCTGATTTTGTGCTACTAATATTATCAGTTTTTCAGCAAATTTCAACCGTACACAATTGCACAAATTTCAACCTTTTTGGATTGGTGATTTAAGATTTACAAGTTGGATTATAGATTGGTTGCATAGCTTGTGTGCCAGTTGTGTTCATGTTGAGAGATTTTTCCATCTTTGATGCGAAATTGTTGTGCTACATTTATCATATTGTTGCTGAAGTGCCAAATAGAATGGAGAAGGATTGAGTCACAATCATAAGAATTATAGGGCTGCTGGTTATATACAAGTGCATTTTGGTAGTGTGCAAGTCTTTCAGTCCATTTGAGCAAGCATAATCAAGTTCAGTTTCATACAAATATGTTGCATCTCATCCATCCATTGTATTATGTGAAGATTATACATCATGCTTGCTTTGCCTCTCCATTATCAAATCAGTCAGAATTTTGTCTCATGTTATTTCAAGTTGTTGGATTATTGAATTGGGATGTTATTTTTTCATATTGGCTATCATTGTTATGTTTGTTCCACCCATATGCACGCTTGGTTCCCTAGCATATGGTTGAGGGAAGGTTTTAACAATAATAGGTTTATGGAAATTTAGTCGTAAAGGCATTTATGACATTTCATAATATTAGCCTATATGTAATTGTTGGAATCCATGGTTATTGAAAGGAAATGCAGAAATGTAAGAAAACAAGAGCTGGAAAGTAAAAACGCAGAGAGAGATTTGGGGGCTACATTGCGTTCATTGATTGTGAAAAGGAATGAGGTTACAACAATTATATATAGGCTAATATTATGAAATGACGTAAATACTCTTATGACTAAATTGTTGTAAACCTATTATCGTTAACACCCTGCCTCAATCATATGCTAGGTTCCTAAGCATATAGTTGGAACAAACATAACAACAATGATAGCCAATATGAAAAGATACATCCTAATCTAATAACTCAAACAATTTGATATATCATGAGACCAACTTCCCATGAGATTTAACTGATGTGATAATGGAGAGAGAGCATGCCAAAAACTGCATATCACAATATATAAACCCTTGATGCTTGCTTTGCATATGACAACATATATCCCCTTTGATGATTGCTCTTGAACAAACTATGCTGTAATCTGTCAAAATGCACTTGTATATATCCAACATTCCAACATTAATCATGACACTCAAGTCATCTGCCAATATGCACAGCTATATAACTAGCATTGATTTTTGTTGTTTGACACAACAAATTCGTAGTAGATATCCCAAAAATGATAAGAAGCTTAAATCACCAGTCCCTAAAAAGAAATTGAAAATGGTTGCAATTGTGCAATGATTGATTGAATTGGTGTAGTTGTGCATTGGTTGATTGAATTAGTGTCATTTGGCACTGGTTGATAATAAACAATCACTACCACATTAAGTACCATTGCCGGCGACTTTAAGTCGCAGGCCTTGTTTTTTTTTTTCGCCGGAAATGACATTACCTGCGACAAGTCGCAGGTAATGCTCTCGCCGGAAATTGGCTGCCGGTGAAAGCATTACCGGCGGCTTATTTTTCAAGTCGCCGGTAATGTCCTTCATCATTGAGTCGCCGGCAATGCTCAATCATCACCGGCGACAGTCGCCGACAATGATGAAGGACATTACCGGCCACTCAAGTCGCCGGCAATGATTGCTCCGCCGTGGCCGGAAAATGAGGGCCATTGTCGGCGACTTTGGTCCAAGTTGCCGGCAATGCTTGGAGAAATTTGTCAAAAAAAAGCCGGTTCTGGATTGGGCCCAATTCCAGAACCTGCATTGAAAAACATAAACCGTACAAATACAAGTTCAACAGTACACACATAATGCACCAAGGTACAGTACAAATAGCAACAATACGAAAATAAACTACAACTACACGTCAGGGTCGAGGAACTCTCGGGTCAGGGTCGAAGAAATCCATGTATTCATTTGAACTCTGGTGGCTACCCTGGTCTTGCTGTGGCGGTGACTCCTGCGGTGGTGGATAATTGTGGAACACAGGGACCGGGGGAGGTGTGGGGAGCGGTTGTCCTGTAGTCTGAGCCTCGTACATCGTCTGCATCCATGTGAACATTTGTGTCTGCTGTTGGACTATGAGTCGGTGTTGCTCGATCATCCCCTAGTACTCGGCATCTCTGACTGTCTGCTGCTCGGCCATCTGCCTCATCTCTTCCATTTGCCTCCTTTGCTCCTCCAACTCCCTCTGCGTCCTCTGAAGCTCCGCTGCTAGGTTACGACTAGAAGTTGAAGTTCTTGACCCGGTAGAGTATTCTGAAGTGTTCTTCAATACTCCTTCACCCACCGAGCCCATTCCCTTGCAGTAGTAGGTATTCTTTCCAGTCCCGCACGCTTTTGCCATGATCTGAGCGGCTATTGGGCGATCAAGCGGATCGATCTGATAGGCATACTGGGTCACTTCTTCCTCCGAGCAGTCAGGATGGTTGTTCCGAGCTATATTCATGGTAACTTCTGTGGTCGCCTCCTCCACTCTCGCCTAATTGAAAAGCGAATATGAATAACGTATTATTTAACAAAATAAATTAATATCGAAAAATAGTTTTATTAACACATGCATATGTGAAGTACAAAATACAGAGGGGAAAGACTTACCGCTTCTTCAAGGCACTGCGGATAGAACTTCTGATGAATAAACACCAACGGGTTAACTTCTTGTTGTTGCTGCGCCTTACTCGACCAACCCAAATAGTTGAGTGAATCTGCATGATGGGCTTTGGTGTTTTTCAATCTATTCTCCCGGTTCGTCTTGGAAATCGCCTTGTTTGATAAACATATGTAAAAAAATTAGTAACTAACTATTTCAATGTGATACGATACATTAGGGTTGTAAGATATATTCAGGATGCATACCTTCACTTTGGGGTGCTCGAAGTGAGCTACCAGCCACAGCCACTCATACTCCCTAAACTGGAATCCACTAGGGGTAGAACCTCGGCCTAGCTCCTTGTACTGTGTGTAATGTTTGGAAAGCTCGTTCTTCCACTCTTTATACCTATATTAACACCAGAAAAAAAAAGTTAGAGATATTAAAACAGTTGATAAACAAAAATCTAACTCGATAGATACTCAAATAACTCGAATCACATCACCTGATATGTAGTTGACGATCTACCCACGTGTGAATAAGGCATTCATCCACGTCAAACCACACCTGCAAGATGAATATATAAACGGTAAAATTATATATTTATTCGGACTTTATTAATAAATGTAAAATTTACGTAATGAAAATAGGATTTAACTCACACTCAGTGCATTATACACTTGCATCTTCATGTAGATAGGCACGGATTCCCAATTTGGCCAAAGCATTGGGACCTGGTCCCGCACGACGGCCCCGGCCATGCTGGCATACTTTCACGTGGTGTCAAATGCCTCGATCACCTCACCATGCTCATTGGCCCTAATGAGCGTTTTCCTTCCCCCGGTGGCCTGCTCAAGTCTCTTCCCGGTGCAAGTGCCTCTAGCCCCTCTCCGTTTTCTAGTGCCATTAACGATATTGCCTAATAATACAATGTCAACAAATTGATATCATTAATTGAACCTATCGTAAGTCTTAAGTAATAATTAAGTAATCAATCTTGTTAAATAAAATTTACCTGCATCGTCCGTTTGCTGGTTGGTGCACCTCGCACTCCAAAGATACACGGGGTCGAACGGGATGAAATTGTACGCTTCATCCACGCTCAGGAACTCCGGCCGTCCTTCAATATAAATAGGCCTCCCCCTATCATCGAATTCAGGGATCACAGGAATCTCGTCATGCAGGAAGAGACCGGACGGCGGAGATAGACGAGGCTTGGACGATGAGGCGCCAGCACCATCTACCTCAGATGATTCCCGTGAAACGGGAGTAGGCACCAGGCCAATAGGGGGCATTCGGATGGAGGGAGTTTCTAATGCCCCCGTTGACTGTCGCTCGTCTGTGGGTCTGCTGACTGAGGCTCGAGGCTGGACTGGGGGTTGCACGGATCCGGATCGTGCAGCTTCCTCTCCTCGCGCAGCTAGCAATATTTGTGTGCGAGCATTCATAATTGGCCCACTGCGCGTGTTGCTGACTATGGCTGAGGAACCTTGACTACTGCTCCCTCCACTATTTCTAGTCCCTCTCCGTTTGATGCCTCCAAGCCAATTTGCCGCAAAACCCCCTTAAATTATAATTATGAACCATATATATAAATCAATTAATCCACCCAAATCCCCTTAAATTACCTAAATATTTTCCACATATATACATCACCTTAAATTATCAAAAATTATCAAAACTTAATTATATACATCACATATATACATATATACATCATCTTAATTAAATTTTCCACATATATACATCACCTTAATTAAATTTTCCACATATATACATCACATATATACATCACCTTAATTAAATTTTCCAAATATTTTCCACATACATACATCACATATATATACATCACCTTAAATTATCAAAAATTAATTAATCAAGTTAATTAAAATGCATAAAAATAAAATTAAAATTGAGAGAGAGAGAGGGAGAGAGAGTGACCTTGCACCTGCCATGGTCGAGCTCGACTAGAATTTCCGGCGACGGAGGTGAGGGGGGGGAGGTAGAGGAGGAGGGGAGGAGGAGAGGAGGAGGGGAGGAGAGGAAATTGATATTTGGAGTTTTTTGTGTGGAGAGGGGAGAAGGGAGAGGAGGTGAGGGGAGGGGAGAGGGGAGGAGAGGAAGAGAAGTTTGAGGAGAGGGAGGCGAGGTAGGCTTCGAATGAGATGAAGAAATGTTTCTAGGGTTTGAGAGGGAAGAGAGATGTGAAGAAATGAGGAGCAGCTTGAGCTGCCTCCTGGAAATAACGAGACCATTCCCGGCGAGTTACAAGTTAACTCGTTGGTAATGACATTCCCAACGAGTTAAGTCGTGGGTAATGACATTACCAACGAGTTGATAACTCGTGGGCAATGTCATTACCAACGAGTTGCTTATCAACTCGTTGGTAATGATAGTGATTCCCGAAGAATATTCGACCAATTTCCGACCTATTTCCGACCATAATTTTCGACTATAATTTCCAACTATAATGTACGATCGATCGCGATCGACTAGAATAAATACGACTATATATATATAATTTCCGACTATACAATTTCAGACTAGAATTTCCGACTACAATTTACGATCGACTACAATTTCCGACTACAATTTCCGACAACAATTTACGACTACAATTTCGACTACAATTTCCGACTATAATTTTCGACTACAATTTCCGACTACAATTGCCGACTATAATTTCCGACTATAATTTCCGACTTCAATTTCCGACTACAATTTCCGACTACAATTTCCGACTATAATTTCCGACCCATTATTGCCGACTATAATTTCCGACTATAGAATTTCCGACTAGATTTTCCGACTACAATTTACGATCGACTAGAATTTCCGACTACAATTTCCGACTACAATTTCCGACTATAATTTCTGACTATAATTTCCGACTATAATTTTCGACTAGAATTGCTGACTATAATTTCCGACTACAATTTCCAACTACAATTTCCGACTAGAATTGCCGACTAGAATTAAAATACGTACATCATTAACGTACTAAGTATGACAATCGTAATCATCTTCATCACTTGAGTCTGACTCGATTTCATAGGTAACCTCTGGCAATATGTGTCGCTCATCGTCATCTGAATCAGCGTCAACTTCATATGGATTAACATCGAGAAGTTCTGCTCCAGTAATTCGAACCACACTCCCAGATCTCACATTATTAAGGCGAATCGTAGATGATTCCGAAATGACAAAAGCGTTCGGCTCTTGGTATGCAGTCACTTCCTCACCATCTACGGTCTCACCAAGTGTGGCAGCACTGTATATGTTTCTATGAGCAACATGGTTAACCACCTTCCACGGGACTTTGTTCAGAAGATCGTCAAGGTAAAAAACTTGTTTTACTGATGAGGCAAGAACAAAATGGTCTTCTTTATACCAGCTTGTAGCAGTATTCACCGAAAATGTTCCGTACTGATCGGTCCTTGTGTTCTCCGGGCTAGTATCAAACCATCTACACTTGAACAAATGCATTTTCATGCGGTTCCCATAAATTAGTTCAACAACTGAATGAAGGACACCGTAATAGTCAACGCCATCCTGCCCACTATGGACCATCACCCCACAATTCTGTGTTTTCAGTCGGTCGTCTTGATTTTCACATATAAATTTCACGCCATTGACCTGACACATCGAGTAAACTTTTGAAGCTATCGGTTTCATCGCCAGGACCCTCAATTCGTTTGACCACTCTAGGCAACCATCATTTGCTACATGGTTCATCTGAAAACGATAAGAAACCACACAAGAAATTATGAACATAGAAACCACAAAACCACGTACGTACACACATGCTATATAAGGATATATATAAAAAATAGACATATACACATATACCCTTACCCATTGACCAAAGTAGTTTGCAAACGTTCTGTTATGGTAATCAACATTTCCGGCAATAGCAGGGCAGTGAAGATGATAGTTTTTCCAATATTGTACTTCTGGACAGTTAATCAGTACCGACTAGTAGGCAATGGCTACCTCATTTCCATCCAACTTGTACGACTTTGGCAAGCTGCCCTGTACTACCACGTCATTGGAGATGATAGAAAGGTTGAACTGGGGTTCATCTATGGGCATCTGTTGTTGGGGGGTCCTCAAGCGCTCCCAAATACACGTTGGTGTACGTTACACACTCGTGCGTAATATATGCTTCAGTGATACACCCTTCAGGTGCAGATTTATTCTTCACATAGTCCTTGTAGGCTCCGAATTGTCTACAAGTTAACAACTGTATGTTATGATACTTAAAAAATAAGAATTTACATATAAAAACCAAATGTATGAATCATTTGTACCTTTCCATGGGATACATCCAAGTGTAGTGTACGGGACCGGTAAGCAACAATTGTTCGGGAAGATGGATCATCAGGTGAGGCATGATGTCGAAAAAATTTGGGGGAAATATCTTCTCAAGCTTGCACATGATAAAAATGATGTCATCTTGCATCTCCCTGAGATCTGATTTTTTAACTTCTCTGGTGCATAACTTCTGAAAGAATCTTGACAAGGCCACCAACGGCTCCACCACCTCTTTGGGCAGGTACCCTCGAATGAAAATAGGGAAAAGGCATTGAAGCAGTACATGGCAGTCATGACTCTTTAATCAGTACATCTTATTGTCCCGGAAGTTAACACACCTGCTTATATTTCCTGCATAGCCATAAGGATACCTGCATATATATATATAGCCATAGGCAACAATTATATTTCTCGCATATAACCATATATAAGTAAAAATTTAAGGCCAATTTCCTGCATAGCCATAAGAATATATACCTGACATTACTCAGCCACCCAAAAATTTCATGCTTATGCTTCGGCTTGACGGTGTAAGGAGCTTGCGGCATTTTTCTCTTACCATCTCTTAACCACAAATGTTTCCGCAGTCCCATAGCTTTCAGATCAATGCGTGCCTTAGGGATGTCTTTTGTTTTCCCCTCCAAGTTAAGAACTGCGCCCACCACACTTTCACACACATTCTTCTCTATGTGCATGACATCTAGGTAGTGTCTGATAGGCAACCTGGGCCAGTAGGGGAGTTCCCAGAATATGCTCTTGTGTGTCCAAAACTTATACCTTTCGGGCTTGTCTAGAATTGACGCCACTATTTCAGGATGATTGCTCAGCTGGCCAAAATCATATTCATTCAACACTTCCAAAATTTCATCCCCTATCCATCGCCTGGGTGCCACACCTGTTTCCACAGTCTCATCAAACGCGTCTGGATCCTGCCTAAATGGGTGATCATATGGAACCCAACAACGGTGACGCATCTGAACAATTTTATTGCAATGAGGACTGCAACAATCAACCGTCATGCACTCTGAACAAGCCCTGTAACCCTTGGTTACGTTGCCCGACAACATACCGTGGGCAGGAAAATCACTGATGGTGCCAACAAGCATGGCATGCATCTGGAACATCTCATTTTTGAACCTATCGTAAGTGGGGTGGCCACACTCACTCAGGTACTTAAGCTCCTCAATCAAAGGCCTCAAATACACATCGAGACACTTTCCTGGATAACCCGGGCCCGGAATTAACAGAGTGAGCATATTGTATTCCTTCTTCATACACATCCATGGTGGAAGGTTGTACGGTACCAAAATAACTGGCCATATACTGTATTGAAGACTCATGTTGCCAAAAGGGTTGAATCCGTCAGATGAGAGCCCTAGCCAAACATTTCGGACCACTGCTGCAAAATGATCAAACTCCCTGACCATGTGCTTCCAAGCCTCACCGTCGGAAGGGTGTATAAGGGTATCATCGTCAGGCAAATTCCTCTCAGCCCACCATCTCATAGCTTCGGCCATGAAAGCACACATGAACAACCGCTCCAGCCTATCAATAAGCGGGAAATATCAAAGTATCTTCACAGCTTTCTTGTTGCCTGCAGGAGTCAACTTATACATTTCTGTAAAACATACCGGGCAGGTTTCAAGGTCTTCAAGATCTTTTCCCCATAAGAGAATACAATCATATCTGCATGCATGGATTTTGATGTAGGAAAGCCCAAGATCTTTCAGGATATGTCGCACCTTATGATGAGTGGTAGGAAGACGATGACCGGGTGGCAGTAGCGAAGCAGTCCACTTCAGCCAAGAATCAACAACTTTGACAGACATTTTGTTCTCCATTTTGAGCTGCATCACTCCCATGACACTTTCAAGAACAGTCTTACTACAACCGTCGTACAACGGAGTCTGTTGCAATGTAATCAGGTTGTTGTACTTGTCCATACCGCTTGTGTTGACATGAGCTCCAGGTAATGGCTCGACTGGCTCAATATGGGGGAAACCCTGCATGACGGGAGGGACATTTGGTGCTTGATCAGCAAATACACTGCTCTCATGAGGAAACATATCATTGATTAACATCGATGTTGGATCATAGGATGGACTGCCCCTCTCAGCAAAATGTCCATGATCATAGCATGGACTGGCCCTCTCACCAAATTGTCCATGATCATGCGGACACGCTAACGATGTTTCACCGTGATAAATGCAACAAGTGTACTTATCCCAAAACCCGTATTTACTCAGGTGCTTCTGGACTTTATCAATGGAAAAACGAAATCGATCACTGCGACACTTACATTCTTTACACGGGTAATAATGAAGTGTAGTGTCTCCACAATTAGCCTTCACAAAATTCACAAAACTCCTAATTCCCTGGTGATATCTCACATCCCATCTTTCGAGGCTCATCCAACTCTTATCCATCCTGAAAATTCTAACAATATTACGTACTGTAAATATATATATATATATATACACACACATTCACTACTAATTAATTAATAAATCATCATTAATTACATTTTCGAATTCATCCGATTAATTAATATATATAAATTAAAATAAATATATATATATATATACCAACAATTCACAATTACAAATTAACATGCCTGTATATATATAGACATATTAACAATTAATATTCACAAAATCATTTTAATTATATCCATACATATATATATACACAAATTAACATATTTTCATCGAAATAATCTCAAATCCACTCAAAATCAACAGTCAATCACTCGAAATCAACAATATATCCACTCTATTTGCGTATCAAACCAATAATCGATATCTCAACTCTAAACGAACACATGCATATATATATATCGATCTAATTAAATCAACACACATATATATACATACGTATATACGTACCTATATATAGCTACGTACGTATATAGCTTCAATTCCCGAGCGGGTTTTCGACGCCTTTTGACAATACCCAAGGATTTCAGAGGGTTTTTCTTCTTTCTATTTCACCAGATTTTTTTCAATCCAAATGAATGAGCTGCTGCGATCTGCATCTGATATAAGAGGTATTGTTGGCGATTCATTAAATCGCCGGCAATGGAGTTATTGCCGGCGAAATTCCGGCCAAAAATTGCCGGAAATGTAAAAAATCATTACCGGCGACCTATTCCGTCGCCGGCAATGATTGCTCAACCATTGCCGGCGAAATTCCGGCCGGAAAATCGTCGGCAATGGTTGAGCAATCATTGCCGGCGACGGAATAGGTCGCCGGTAATGATTTTTTACATTTCCGGCGATTTTTGGCACTTTTGCCGGCGACGGAGCAAGTCGCCGGCAATAGTGAGCATTGCCGGCGACTTTCCCGGTCGCCGGCCTTGTTTTTTTAAAAATCGCCGGCAATGGTACTTAATGTGGTAGTGAATAGTGGAAAACTGATGAATCTAATGAATGTTGTCAATCTTTGGGGATAGAGATTACCAAATTCTGCCGCTAAAGTGTTAAGATACTGAAGTGTTGATTATACGATTGTTAGGAGATTTATATCCCCTCAAACTTTTGACTATTAATTAGTCTAAGGCTAAGTAAAATTCTCATACCCGCAAGTATAGGGAGTCAAGTAATAGTATACATATTGAAATCGATTGTCGAACCCACGAGGATTGACCACTCTAATTCCAAAGCTTAAATGGATTAGGTTATAGACTACGACATTACCTAAACATACAATGTGACCCAAAACTAATGAATCAAAAGATGGAAATGTATCATACCTAACTAAGTTCTTTAGTAACCTAACTATGTAAGGGTGGTGTAACTACAATGAGTGATTGTCTGATTGAATGGTTGATTAACTAACTAAATGCAATCATGAGGTAAAATAAAACAAAAAATGTAAATATTTTTTCGGCTAGAAATGTTGCCACTAGCCAACTCAAAGTACCATCAATATCCAAGTTATGAGTTTTAGTCCGGTTTACATGCTCAAACATCTTTTGGATCATACGAACAAATCCTTTTATTGTCCAAATCATGCCCTCTCAGGTCACACCTTGTTATGGGCTGAAACTCCTAGGCCTTTTTAGATTCTAGAATGTTTTCGTCAATCCATGAAGCACACAATAAATAAAGATTAGGAACTAGACTTTTGGTGCTAGACTCTTAATATATTTCATCCGTAATGAGTTTGATTGAAAACACATGTGAAGATTGTGGATGTCTTCCCTTCCCAAGCCTCTTTTGGAGCATTTAGAAGTGGGTTCTAATGAAACCTCTCAACTCCCACCTATTGGGTTATGAGTCGAAAGAATCAACAATAGCTACAAATCTTCCCAGTTCAATGTAGGGTTAACCGAAATCCTGTTGAGTCACTTGGACCTCAAAAATGTTTCGATTCATGCTCAAGCACAAGGAAAACCAAAACTTAAGCTTAACCGTTTAAGTTTAAACATAAGTAATGTTTACATGCTCATCTTCCTTAGGTGAGTAACTAGTTCACTTAGGTTCATTTTTAGCTCCCCTAGACATATCTCAACTTAGTCATGACTAAGACATGAATATAAAAACATTGAATCAAGCCCAAACATATAAACATTCCATAATCATATCACACAAAGAACAAACTCATTCAATAACATGTAGTACTCTAAAACAAATCCAATTTCATAACTTAAAGCATCATTGTATGTACATCAAATTGGCTAGGGCTAAACCCTAGCATTCCAAAAGGTAACTACTCATTAAACATAACTAGAACAAAGTTTAGATACATGATTAGAACTAGAAGAGTAAAGAGATAACCGAAGAGTCCTCTTAGCCAAAGCTTCATCAAATGACTCCAAGGCTTCTACCTCCACATCTTCACTTCTAGCTAGCACCCAACTTCAAAAATAGATAAGGGTAGCTTTTAGGATTTCGAGTAGCTAAGGGGAAGATGGATTACTACCCACTTCTTTGAACTCTAAGAACCAAATCATACCCTAGAAGCAAAGGTGAGAAAATGAACACCCAAACTAGATCGAAATGATGGTGTGGTGGTGGAGAGGTTCGGCTCTTCCCTAGATGAAGAAGTTAGGTCTCTTTTGTTAATGGAGATGTAGTGGTGTTGGCCTAGAAAGGAGAGGATATAGAGGAGAGAGCTTGAGAGAGTTGGAGGAGAAAACTTGAGAGAAAAAACTAACTAAAACTTGGAAATATGTAAAATGAAGTGTGCTGTGTATGGGTGATGGGGAGTTCAAATTTGGGAGTGAGGTAGGGAAAATTATAGCCCTCAGATGATAGGAAATGAGGAGTTGAAATATCTAAAGGTTGGCTTTGAATCAAGGGAACCATGATCCACTATTTTAGGCTTTGTAAGGCTAAAGTCCGAAGTAAGTGATATTATGAAGTCCATCTTCTTCTTCTTGTTTTAAAATCATAATTGCATGCATACTTGGGTGAATTAGGCCTCCATTTAGATGTACTTAAAGTGTTTGGGCCAGCAAGGGTGATTCGGCTGGCTGTGGTGAATTCCTACGGGTTCCAAGCAACTTCTAGCGATTTTCGGTGAAGCTATTTCGTCATTTTTCCAAAGTTGTTTCAAATTCTCTTGTGACTTCGAAAATGTATACATCTTCTCCAATGAGTGTGTAATTCTTCTCCTTTAATGAATTTCTGAGTCAAACCATGATTTTCTAATAAAAACAGAAAACGTCATAAGAACAATGCTTTATTCATAAAAAGCAAGCAATAAACTGAAAGTTAAGAGTATATTAGGCACATAATTATGGTCCTAACAGCGATGCTAACTAAGAAGTAGAGGTAGAGGCGAGTGACCTTTAAATCTAAGATACTATACATTGCACTGATGTCATGGTTTCCTTAGGTACACTAATCACCTCCTCCCCCGAGTTTGGAAATGTTGTTACCGATCGAAGATGATAAAATCTGAGTTGGAGTCGGTCTGGATCTGGATCTTGAAACTGAATTCCATTGTAGTTGAGCCCAAACTATATGACCTCATTGAAGATAGACTCGGACTAAGTCCAGTTGGCGAGTTGGAGACTTAGACCGAGTCGAGTTACGACGTGAAAGCTATAATAATTGGAAGTATGTCGAAAATAGTTTCCGCAAATGAAGGACTATATATATGGGACTTTCCCATAAAGGAAAGTCAGTTTTGAGCTTTTTGGGCTTCACTTCGGTCAACTCTCTCTCCCGAGGAGAGATATAGACATATTTCGCCCGTGTGGTTCCAATCGGTGGTGCGACTCCTCCGGCCACCGTTTGGGCCGGGATGGAATCAAAAGGTATTGTTGTCCTCTTTCAGAATCTCCTATTAATTTAAGGATTTGAGACTTCTAGGAAGAAAATCGAGGGGGATAAATTCTAGGGTTTTCTGGGTAATCGATCACCATCGGTAATGAATTTTCCAGTCATAATTTAGGTATAATTGATTCATCTTAAGGTCTAGAATATGATGATATATGTGGTTGTTTGAGATATCTTGGTTGTAGGTGGAATTCGAGGAAATCAAATGGATTTCCGACGAATTCTTCTCTACCTCCACTGTGTGCGGCGGTTGCCGACTGTTTCGGGCGGCGAGGGTACTTCCTTGATTTACGTGTTTGATTTTATTTCTTTTTCATGATTTTTGACAAGGGTCAATAGTCACAATTGGTATCAGAGCAGGGTTCAACTCTCGGACTTCGCTTTTTTTGTGTTGTGTGTTATGGAGTTTAGTCGTGAAAGTATGAGTCTAAGAATTTGTGAATTTGTTTTTCTGTGATCGTCGCAAAGACGGTATATGGTGGTAATGGACAAGAAGTGGTTACACATTGCCATTGCTGGACTTGAGGTATGCGGCTCTTTATCTTTCTTTGTATTGTACATTTGCGTGTCCATTATCGATATTCATTTATCGATATATTATCGAGATGCATTTATCGATATATTATCGATATTCATTTATCTATATATTTTTGATATTCACTTATTAATGCATATTTTTGATATTATATTATTATATTGTGCTGACACGATCACCACACACAAAAAAAATCAAAATTATTACAAAGTGGTAATGGAATGACAACATTGGTTCTCAAACGAAATGAAAATAAGATGTTATTACAACGATAGATGAAAACGATATGAATTGAAACTTAAGATCAAAATGAAAACGAAAAGAGTTCTATTATCTTATTATACTTGTAATTATATGTGCAATTTATACAAATATATGCAATGATCATTTGCATATCAATGCAAATATACGATTGATGATAATGATTAATGATTAGTTGACTTATTTAGAATCCAACGGGATTCATAGAAAATTATGAAATTGAAATTGTTACGAAATGATTACATATGCGAAATGAGAACTATTATACGAGAAATAGAAAAGTTGAATATATTATATATATGATAATTATATAAATGAGATATAAGGATAGGCTGCCACATATTGGTGGCGCCGCCAGGCTGCGGCACTAGGTTGAAATCCTGATTGGGGTCCATTTACGGGCAATAGTTAAGTAGGGTTTTGGGGTGAAAGACTCAAAACCAATCAGGTGGTGTTCTTGATGTCCTAATTCGAGAGATACCGTGTATACATGAAAGGACCCAACCCCGATTTAGCTCCCTAAACCGGAATCGAACACCCTCAAAAACACGAACCAACAAAAACTGTAGAAATTTTGGCAGAGTTTCGTTACTAACGTGGAATTACCATTACCTGCACGCTTAAAATACACTTCATCCTATGCCACAAAAAAGCAAACCGTGGGCACCAATCCCATCCGGATTTCTCAATATATCAACAGTAAAGTAAAACAATAAATATATATATACTTTACTGAAATCCGGTATAAAATCGTATAACATATTCAACAGAAAGCTCAGAGCGACATCTAATACATAATCATATACGCATACCACAGTAGGTAGAACAATAAACCTACTGGATGAAACAAGATTGCTCGAGCACTATGCCTCCGACCACGACATGCGACACCAGAGCCTGAACTGCAAACTGGGCACGAAAACCGAAAAGCCCAGGGGAAAGGCAAATAAAACGATAAACGTTAGAGTGAGTGGACGAAAATAACATATGCCTTTCACCAGTTTATAAACATACTCAATATAAACAGTGCGAGTTCGGAAAACAACACACATAAATATATATACACGGAGGTTGTCAGGCGACCTCTCAAGCCCGACGTCAGGTGAATCGCTCAAACCCGACAGTGATAAGCCAGGGGACCACTCAACCCTGGCGGCACGCAGGGGACCAGTCAACCCCGCCCAGAGGAATCTCTCAACTCTGGTCCAGAGGAATCTCTCAACTCTGGTACATCGATGTAATATATGCCATCACAAATAAACATATAACAATACCTCCGGAAACAACATATATCACAACATCGTATAATTAAATACGGAAATCATAAAATCCACGAACTCGCAAATCAACAGTGAAAATATAAACTTGTCCACTCACAGTCTGGCGTAACGCGTATCGCGTTAACCCGTGATCCGGCGGAAAGTCCCTCGCCAAACGAACGATCACGAACCGCTCGCTTTACGTTCGGACGCTCAACTCGAAAAACGAACCTCCCCACTGCGATCGGAGCACGATTTCGAGTCAAATGACATGTAACTTGCCAAAAGTCCAAAAAAAGTCAAACTTTGACCGTTGACCGCCGTCCACGGCGGCGCCGCCGCCGACCGGAGAATTTCACGGCGGAACAACCCCTATTCCACTCAAAATCATGCACTAAGCAACTTCCATAACTACACCGAAGTCCAATTCTCACTCTAACAAGGTCAATTTCATGAAAACCCGAATTGAAACACAAATTTCAAATCCAAAATTCTCCTTCCACAAATCGAATTAAAGCTTCATACATACATGGTTAGAATCATGGTGAGGAGAGCTTCAAAACCCAGTCCATGGTTTAGCTCGAATCGGCCAATTTCACAAACCACCATTAAACTCAAAAACCTCCATTTCGGCCGGAATAATCCTCTCTCCACCGCCACCCTCGCCGTGAGGGGTGGCCGGGAACATGACGAGGGAGATGAGGCGAAGAGAATGAGACCAACCCCGTCGCCTGGGGTGGCCGGACGGCCCGCCGTCGTGAAACCCACGTTACGCCGTCGCCAACTTCTCTCTCTCCACCGAGTTGACTCGGTCAACTCGGTCAAATCCCAATATGGTAAGTCTTGACTTGCCCAAATTAGCAGGTTCCTATTTATAGCCTTTCCCAAAATGGAAACTTGTAATTATCCTTTTCGACGAACTTCAAACGACTTTCTCGTCGTAATTCCGATTCCAATTATTCTCGCGGCCACGAACTCGACTCGACATGATCTTCCAATATCACCCGAACTCAAACACATCGGCCAAACGGATAAAAAGTCAACTGTTCCAATCAACATATAATTAAATCAACCAAATAATCAACAAACGGCAATATTCGCAACTAAATCTTCATAACTCAAAATCATGTTCCGGAAGTTCCCACAAACTCAAAATTAAATTCTGGACAACTTCCGTGAAGGATCCGAAGCCAAATTCTCGTCCGCTAATTTAGTCGCGAACAAACCTGCCATATTAATCCTTTTCCGTCGAAACTTCAAATATTCATAACTAATTCCTCGGTCGTCCAAATAACAATCCGGAACCGCCCACGAACTCGTAATCATATGTACAACGACTCTTGAGAAGAGACTCAGCTCCAATTCTCGGCCAATAATTTAGTCGTTAAGAAAACTGACGGTTTCAACACTGTCGTAACTCTGCGAATATGCGACTTAACTGCTGATTCTGTTTCGGGTCGTCACAAATCCACCCCCCTTAGAAAAATTTCGACCTCGAAATTTCCGAGTCTGCCGACTACAAGTAGGAGCACTGCATTTGTATACCGCTCAACTTGCAAATGGCAACCACAACTGAACGACTCTGATCACAAACTCCACAACAGGAGATAGCTCCGTGCTGAAATCTCTGTATCCACAAACCACAAATCTAAACTGGCTCCACACAATAGCCCAGTGATCCTGCGTAAGGAACAGGTAGGGTACACAACACGAAACAACCTGAAACATAGTTCCGTCACGCGGAATACAACATAACACACACAAAAGCCAACAATATAGGCAACGCCGAACTATACGGCACATCATAATCTCGCCTATGACCACATACGGATCAAAACATTATGGCAAATCACAACTCAGTTCACACATCAATATAACTCACACACTCATATCAGCATAGCTCAAACATCGAAATCGGGGAATAATCAACCCATTTCCGCTAACCTGACAGTCTGTGGTAACACATTCCACAAAATCAGAATCAAACATCAACTCAAACTCAAACCAAACTCACTCCAACACTATGGAGTACAACATCGTACCTCAAATCGACATCAAACAACGTCAATTCATTGTGGTCAACAAACTGGTACCGCAAGCACCCTCAAACAAGAGAAACTGCTGGTCCCGAATCCTTTGGAACTGCAATACCGAGGTCCACAACATGCCCTCCAAGGTCTGAATAGTCCTCAAAGATCGCCCACCAATCCGAGGATGAAAACTGGTACCAAACCGTAATCTGGTCCCCAATGCTCGCTGCAAAGCTCGTCAACACTTTGTTGTAGCTGATTATCTCGATCAGCGAACTGGGACACAGGTACGCCACGTAGATGGACAACCTCCATCAAACACAGCCATGACAGCTTGCCACTGAAATCGTCTCCGAAAGTACAAGGAAACGTACTAAATTCATCAAACGGTTCACAAAGGCCTGACAACTGGTATCACAAACCAAAGTTTACAGACACACACAATCACAGCAGCAACCGCCACGTCTAACCGGAAATCTAAAATGGCTGACACATCTCGGCAACTCTCTGGCTCCTAGCCATCGCCAGTCGACAAATGTGGCATCAGCACACACAAGCTGCTACATTGCTCTTCATGTTGCGTCACGAGTAGTAAACTCGAAGTATCAGACACGTCTCTGTATCACTAGCGCTAAATGCGCGCAAAACCACGAGCCTCAACATCATCATACTCAAACTCAGCTCTCGTAGCCCATAACTCGGCTAACACGGAAACTTGAGCCACACACACACATGGAACACTGAAGCTCCTGGCTCTCGACTGAATGCATCAGCAACAACATCCCAGATGAACGCTCAAAGTAAAACCTCTAACTTTTCCCGAACAAACTCAAAGGTACAGCCATAGTCGTGAGTCGACCTCATCCATTTGCACTGCCTCCAGCCCAAATCTGGCCGAAAATGCAAGTGGATGCAACTCAAGTGATCAGTGCTCGTCCTACACCGCGCTGCACGTCATAGCAGTAGTATCTCCAACTCTCTAATATTAACATAAAAACAGCTACACCCAAACCACACATAGGATACGTAGCTATACAAAATTCCATTGCCTGAAATCATGAGCCGCCGCTCTACTACACAGCATCAAAATGTAACCAAATCCAAACCTCGATGCATCGCTGTAACCCACGAACTCGTTACAATCGTCAGGTAAGGTCAAAACCGAAGTAACGGTCAAGCACCCTGCAGGAGTAAGTAACTCACCTCGCGTGCATCGAACCACTCGAACTTGACGCCTTCTTCGTCAATCCGGAAGGTAGAGTGGCAATCCGGGAAAATCCTATACAAGCCGTCGGTAATAGCTTGCCAACTCAAGAGACCTCTGATCTCTGGTACAATGGCAGGGCAACCCCAAATCAACACAGCTTCAATCTGGTCAGGATCCACCCCAACTCCCTCGGCTGACATCATACAGTCCAAAATCTTCATGCTAAACAGCCAAAACTCACACTGGCTGAACTTCGCAAACAACTAATCGTCTCGCGAAGTCCGCAAAACCACTCACAATTGCTTCAGGTACTGGTCCACACTCCCGGAGTACAATAGGACATTGTCAACGAACATGACCGCAAACTCGTCCAGAAACCGTCTGAACACCTGGTCCATCGAGGCCACACGATCTACGGGGGCATAGGTCAACCAAACAGCGTGACTAAGAACTCATGATGCCTGCACCGAGATTTGAAAGTCGTCCTAGCCACAACTGACTCATCAATCCTCAACTGATGGTATCCGGATCCGAAATTAATCTTCGAAAAGACTGAAACTCTCGCGAGCTGATCAAACCAACCGTCAATCCGAAGCGGAGGATACTCGCACTCCTCTGAAGCAAATCAGGCTTCGGTAGTCAATGCACAACCACGTCGAACCATCCAACGTCTGTACAAACAATGTAGGAGTACACCACAAAAATACGCGGGGTCGCACGAAGTCTCCTGAAACCTCCTCCAGCATCTCCTGAAGTCGAACCTGTAGCCCATCAGCTCCGCTGGCTCCGAACGACATAATGCCGGTAAAATGAGTCCAGCGCCTGGTACAAGTTCAATGGTGTAGTCAGACTCCCGAACTGGAGGAACACCTGGTAACTCCTCCGAAACACACCTGGAAACTCGAGAACCACCACAATGTCACCAATGTCAGACACAGCAACCACAGTATCCACAACATGAGCTAAGCAAACCACACAACTCGTCTCCACCATCCGCTCGACCATCACCACGAAGCAATATCTCGAGGAAATCTGGTCGTCAAAACACAACCTCCTCCTCGAGGCACTCGATCACAAACAAATACATCGTCCGTAAGTCTATACTCACAATCATACCAAAACCACAATATCCAGCTATAACAGATCCGCGGCTAAGCCATATCCTCCAATAAGAATCTCGCAACCTCCGGATGGATGCAATACTCTCCAAAATCTCGGAAGTGGGAATGCAGGTACAATAGCCATGGAGATCAAACAACAGTAACCTCGGAGAAAAGTCTATCCTCAAACAAGATCATAGCATAAACTCTAACATGCCCAACTAGTCGCCCACGTCATATGCGACTTGCTGAAGAACTCGTCAAAAGGGTACATTGGTCAGACCGCAGGAACAACATGAGGATCTCCTCGTAAACTCTGAGCTACCGAACCGCTAAAACAGCTGGCTAAGGCGCTCCCTCGTAACGTGACCCTCCTGGCCACAACAATGGCAACTGAAAGTGTTCCACAAACACAAGTAACCGCAACACCTGCTGCGGGAAAAGATCACCAACGATCGCCCAATTCATGCCACAGGAGCAAGTCCGCTACACTGTGATCTCTGCCATCGTCAAACAGATCCTCTGCCTGATCTGATGGCCCTCAACAACATCAGAGAGGTCGCAGCCTGATAAAGTCACTGCTCCCGAAGTGTCGGAACTCAAACTCATCACAACATCTCGACTAAGTCCACTTCCCTCAAACCATCACATCGAAAACCACGTACATCTTTCCCTCACAATAGCCTCGCCACTGAGTGCAGCACACTAAGCTCCTCACGGCAATCTCGAGGCACATCAATCAGACTCTCTTTGATGCTCAGGTTCAAACTCATCTCGAACCTCGTGTACCGCTTCCTCTGAAGCCACATAACACGTGCAAACGAAAATAAACATGTGGACAATGCATCTCTGCCTCAGGTGGGTAAACACTCCACAATCGAATGCTGGGTAGCCTGATGGAACCATTACCATATACATAACACCCTGAATGTAGGCCGTGGAGTCGCAACCGGAACTCACACAACATCAGCTCACCAAATACAACAATCAGAATCAGGCAAACATCACTGCCACAATTCTCAGCTCTGAGGCAACATATAGATGCTCATATACACATCCCCAAGCAAACCGTGCCACACAAATCTCTGAACTCTGAATACTCATCCAAATTCACAATCTCTGGAAAATTGCGCGTCGATTGATCCTCAACAGGATCCACAACCGAAACGACACAGAAAGCACGTCAGGAGGCATCCTAATGAATACAATATCGTTCACAACAAGTGGAACGTAATCATGGAACTTCAAATATTTGAAAGCATACAACACCTGGAATATTGATGATTATCCGCCGGCCGGTCGGGTCACCATTCCAGACATGCTGTACATTCTCAAATATCCTTAGTAAACACGACTACAGAAGTCTACAGAACCTATAACCTAATGCTCTGATACCAAGCTGAAAGGACCCAACCCCGATTTAGCTCCCTAAACCGGAATCGAACCCCCTCAAAAACACGAACAAACAAAAACCGTAGAAATTTTGGTAGAGTTTCGTTACTAACGTGGAATTACCATTACCTGCACGCTTAAAATACACTTCATCCTATGCCACAAAAAGCAAACCGTGGGCACCAATCCCATCCGGATTTCTCAATATATCAACAGTAAAGTAAAACAATAAATATATATATATACTTTACTGAAATCCGGTATAAAATCGTATAACATATTCAACAGAAAGCTCAGAGTGACATCTAATACATAATCATATACGCATACCACAGTAGGTAGAACAATAAACCTACTGGATGAAACAAGATTGCTCGAGCACTATGCCTCCGACCACGACATGCGACACCAGAGCCTGAACTGCAAACTGGGCACGGAAACCGAAAAGCCCAGGGGAAAGGCAAATAAAACGATAAACGTTAGAGTGAGTGGACGAAAATAACATATGCCTTTCACCAGTTTATAAACATACTCAATATAAACAGTGCGAGTTCGGAAAACAACACACATAAATATATATACACGGAGGTTGTCGGGCGACCTCTCAAGCCCGACGTCAGGTGAATCGCTCAAACCCGACAGTGATAAGCCAGGGGACCACTCAACCCTGGCGGCACGCAGGGGACCACTCAACCCCGCCCAGAGGAATCTCTCAACTCTGGTCCAGAGGAATCTTTCAACTCTGGTACATCGATGTAATATATGCCATCACAAATAAACATATAACAATACCTCCGGAAACAACATATATCACAACATCGTATAATTAAATACGGAAATCATAAAATCCAGGAACTCGCAAATCAACAGTGAAAATATAAACATGTCCACTCACAGTCTGGCGTAACGCGTATCGCGTTAACCCGTGATCCGGCGGAAAGTCCCTCGCCAAACGAACGATCACGAACCCCTCGCTTTACGTTCGGACGCTCAACTCGAAAAACAAACCTCCCCACTGCGATCGGAGCGCGATTTCGAGTCAAATAACATGTAACTTGCCAAAAGTCCAAAAAAAGTCAAACTTTGACCGTTGACCGCCGTCCACGGCGGCGCCGCCGCCGACCGGAGAATTTCACGGCGAAACAACCCCTATTCCACTCAAAATCATGCACTAAGCAACTTCCATAACTGCACCGAAGTCCAATTCTCACTCTAACAAGGTCAATTTCATGAAAACCCGAATTGAAACACAAATTTCAAATCCAAAATTCTCCTTCCACAAATCGAATTAAAGCTTCATACTTACATGGTTAGAATCATGGTGAGGAGAGCTTCAAAACCCAGTCCATGGTTTAGCTCGAATCGGCCAATTTCACAAACCACCATTAAACTCAAAAACCTCCATTTCGGCCGGAATAATCCTCTCTCCACTGCCACCCTCGCCGTGAGGGGTGGCCGGGAACATGACAAGGGAGATGAGGCGAAGAGAATGAGACCAACCCCGTCGCCTGGGGTGGCCGGACGGCCCGCCGTCGTGAAACCCACCGTACGCCGTCGCCAACTTCTCTCTCTCCACCGAGTTGACTCGGTCAACTCGGTCAAATCCCAATTTGGTAAGTCTTGACTTGCCCAAATTAGCAGGTTCCTATTTATAGCCTTTCCCAAAATGGAAACTTGTAATTATCCTTTTTGACGAACTTCAAACGCGCGTAACTTTCTCGTCGTAATTCCGATTCCGATAATTCTCGCAGCCACGAACTCGACTCGACATGATCTTCCAATATCACCCAAACTCAAACACATCGGCCAAACGGATAAAAAGTCAACTGTTTCAATCAACATATAATTAAATCAACCAAATAATCAACAAACGGCAATATTCGCAACTAAATCTTCATAACTCAAAATCATGTTCCGGAAGTTCCCACAAACTCGAAATTAATTTCTGGACAACTTCCGTGAGGGATCCGAAGCCAAATTCTCGTCCGCTAATTTAGTCGCGAACAAACCTGCCATATTAATCCGTTTCCGTCGAAACTTTAAATATTCATAACTAATTCCTCGGTCGTCCAAATAACGATCTGGAACCACCTACGAACTCGTAATCACATGTACAACGACTCTCGAGAAGAGACTCAGCTCCAATTCCCGGCCAATAATTTAGTCGTTAAGAAAACTGACGGTTTCAACACTGTCGTAACTCTGCGAATATGCGACTTAACTGCTGATTCTGTTTCGGGTCGTCATAATACAAGGTGTTCTTGATGTTTTGAATTCGAGAGTATATTAAATATTTGATTACCATTGATAGATGAGGTGTTTTCGATGTCCTTAACTGGAGAGTATATGATATATGACGATATGATTTATAATGTAAAATGATAGCGTGAAATGTGAAACGATTTATTGAGATATATGATTTGATTATTGTCATTGGATGGATGATGATGTGATATCAATGATCTCGCGAGGCGAGTGCCGAGATATGATTGAGCTCACGAGATGAGCACTGTGATTAGAGAAATGAAACTTGAGATCACGAGATGAGCAATGCGATATCCGATATAATTTGAGCTCGCAATACAAGCATTGTAACGTGATATTTGTTTGCACGGCATACATGACGATATAATATAATATTCACTCAATTGATGAGCATACGAATTTGTGATGATTTGAACTTGAAATATGAGATTACGAAATGGTATTTACTCGTGCGACGAGTATGATGATATAATATACTCATTTGATGATTACAAGAATACAATACAATTTGAACTTGTGAAACGTGCACAAGTGTGATTATAATATTCCGTGTCTACGCGGAAGACAATGATTGAAAATTGAAAACAGTGATGTAGCAATGTTTATCGCAATGTACTAGTGATTATCGATTTTATCTAAACAACACATAATGAATCATTATATTATTCAATGATTCGATGATTATATTATCATCTTGAGTATTGTTTATTATTGATGAGTTAAAATTTTCAGTGAGTTGTCATTTGAGAATTCTGTGTATTATTTTTGATATGTTATATATTATTTGATTTAAAATACTATTGATATGTTAGTGGAGACATCCGGACAAGCATCGGTGGCTTGCGGTATAGGTTGAAATTTGTGATTATTGAAGTGTATTTGGACATTTTACAGGTTTTGGGCATCCTACTTTAAGGAGAGACTTTGCCCAATTTTTCGCAGAAATTTTCTACAATCCTTGTTTTATAATTTCAAGGACGAAATTATTTTAACGGGGTAGATTGTAATACCCTGATCTTTTTATATAATAGATATCATTTATGAATAATTCAAGTTCGATTTAGTAGTTGCGATAAATAATTTTTTCTGTTGATAAATGTCGAGAGGTCAAAGGTTTACTTTTTATCGAATTCTTGAAGTTGGTTGACTTTGGATATAAATTGTAGAATTTGTCGAGACGAGTTCGTAGACATTCAATCTTCAAAATCGGAGTTACGATGTAAAAGTTACGACTATTGGAAGTTTGTCGAAAATAGTTTTCGTAAATGGGGACTATATATATGGGACTTTCCCAAAAATAGTTTTGTAAAATAGTTTTGAGCTTTTTGGGCTTCACTTCGGTCAACTCTCTCTCCCGAGGAGAGACAAAGACATATTTCGCCCGTGTGGTTCCGGTCGGTGGTGTGACGCCTCTGGCCACCGTTTGGGCCGATTCCGGACGGAATCAAAAGGTATTGTTGTCCTCTTTTAGAATCTCCCATTAATTTAAGGATTTGAGGCTTCTAGGAAGAAAATCGAGGGGGATAAATTCTAGGGTTTTCTGGGTAATCGGTCACCATCGTCGGCGAATTTTCCGGTCATAATTTGGGTATATTTGATTCATCTTAAGGTCTGGAATGTGGTGATATATATGGTTGTTTGAGATATCTTGGTTGCAGGTGGAATTCGAGGAAATCAAATGGATTTCCGACGAATTCGTCTCTGCCTCCACCGAGCGTGGCGGTTGCCGATTGTTTCGGGTGGCGAGTGTATGGCGTTTTGGTTCCCCTCCTCCTGCTGGTTCGATTGAGTCTAGCCTCGAGTCATGAAGTGGCTCGATGTCAGAGAATCGACACCGAAAACATTTCCAGCTGAGTGCTTTCGTGGCCAATTATGGCCAAACGAGCCGAAATCAGGTCTAGGTCATTTGAGATTTATTGTTGGGCTTGTTGACAGCTTCATTTTGATGGGTAAATATCCACTGCCGTCGGTGGTCGCTAATAGTTGTGTGTGGGCTCCACGCACCGCCGTTTGTGGCAGCGCCTCTGACCGAAAAATTATTCTGAAATATGTCGTGTTATATATCATTAAATTCATATTGACTCTATGAGCGTATTCGTGAGGTTAATAATGCGTTTAGGCTTCGTCAACCCAGTAGGTGGGCGGTGGTGATAAGGTTTGCCACACACAAAAAATAAATTAGGTTTCTCTTATATCGTTATGACCGTTTTGTCATAACAAGTTTGTCGGACACGTTCTTCGTCTGAATTAGTCGAATTTGATTTTTGGATCGAGTACTTCCTCGATTTACATGTTTGATTTTCTTTATTTTTGACGATTTTCGACAAAGGTCGGGTCGTCACAAACCCGAACCACTTTAAGTTGCTAAGTTGATGACTCGGTCTAGAGGGGAGTTGTTGAGGTGACTTTGACCGACGATTCCTTTTTCAACGATATCTAGTGTGATGAGGTTGAGCTCTGGTGATGCCAGTGTTTAGCGCTTCCTCCTCCGATGAGCTACTGTGCCATCGATCTGGTTGAGAGCGATGTTGGCAGCTCCAGTCATACGCGATGAGGATTATGGTTAAGACGTCTAAGAGGTCGCATCTAGATTTGAGAGCAAGTTGCCGAGTGTCGCCGGGTCAAAATGAGTTTAAGATGAGATGTTGAGTCCTCTGATTCCCTCCTCTGCCGTGAACGACGACAGCGGCTTGATGACATCGTTGATAGAGTAGATTGCAAAGTGATGAAGTAACGAGGGTTTGGGTTCTCTAAAATAGGGTTTTGAATTGGGGAAAAATGAAATTGAAGCTACTGAAACTAAATTACGCAGAAGCAAAATTGATAGAGCACATAAGCGACAATGTACCAAGATCTGATACCAACAATCCTTCAAAATTATTCAAAATTGGCTATTTAATGAAATTCTTAAAAATTCGTAGATTGTTGAATAATACAGAATTTTTATGGATTGTTTAAAATTCTGACTAAATACATCAAAATTTTAAAGAATCATTTAAAATCCTGATCGAATACATCCACATTTTAAAATATTTCTGAAAACAAAACAATCTTACCACATATGAGATGAGGGAAACAAAAGTAAATTGCAATGGGACAGATATCAGAAAGGTGTGAGAAGGATTTGATTAGAGTAAATGAGAGGGGGATGGTTACTCAAAACACAGTGATCAGAATTAAAATCTCAATAATGGAACATCGGAAAAGTGCCTCGGGGGAACCTGAGTCTAGAGAGAATGAGGAGCATCTCACCCTACATTTGTAAACTCTTTTTCTCAAAATCGGGTAATTTACCTTAAACTATATATTAAATGGTATCGATTATATTATAGTCCATGTTCTATACGAATTTATTTTTGAGGAAATTTTTGTACATATACGTGTGTTTGGGAGAGTTGACGTGGACTTTTACGGCTACCGACGTCCGTGTCGGTAATCGGGGTTTTGTTAGGTAAAGCACGCTAACAAATTGGTAGAGAAAATATATAAATCTTAAAGTGAACGCAAATCAATAATTTCTACTCAGAGCCGGCGGGCGAGACACATTCCATCCCTCACTCACTATTATTATTAAGGAGCTAAAATTCGGCACCAAACTCACAGCTTCACTTTGGTTTCATCCCTCCATCATCCCAGGTTTGCCCCTTTTCAATTTGGATCTTTCGTTGTTCCAATTCGAATTGGGTTTGATTGTGTGATTTTGAATTTAGCCGAGGAGTTTCTGTTTGAATAACAATCGAGAATGTTAATTTGTTCGACAACTTAGCAACATAGACGAATTGGGTTTACTGTGGAAAGAAATTGTTTCTCTTTATTCGATAATAATCCCATTCTTAATTCACTTCATTGTTATATGATCATATCATAGGTACCACTGTTAATCTTCGATTTATATATACTTAGCTACTACCCAGCATAGGTATGGTGGTTTGTGTTTAATCATATTTGTTGGATGTTATTGAGTTATTAGTTCTTGAATTGTATGGAGGCAACGTTGTTGTTGTCGTGGTGGTCAAATTGGTGTTTGGTGACTGATGTTTGACATCGATACTCAATGTCTCATCAGGTTCCTGGTTTTTCATTTTGGTTGTAGATATGATGGTACGAGTGTGATCGAAGAGGTAAGAAGGAGGTACTTATGGGGGCTATATTGAGTTTGAACAATTCAAGGACTAAGGAGGGTGCAGAGAATGAGATTTCACTGTGTGAAACACGAAAGAGGCAGAGGTTGTCTTCATGCCTCAATGAGGAAAACCCAAGATTGATTCCCAGTCTTCCTGACGAGATATCTATTCAGATACTTGCCAGAATACCAAGGATTCACTATCTGAAATTGAAGATGGTGTCACGCTCCTGGAAATCCACTGTTATGACGGCCGAACTTTTCAACTTGAGGAAAGAGCTAGGAACAACAGAGGAATGGCTCTATGTATTGACGAAGATTCAAAATGATAAGCTGATGTGGTATGCGCTGGATCCATTGGCTGGAAGATGGCAGAGGCTGCCACCCATGCCTAGTATTTGTCCTGAAGATGAATCTAGGAGGGCTTTAACTGCCCGTAGAATGTGGAAAATGGTAGGCTCAAGCATCAGACTTGCGGATGTCATCATGGGCTGGCTTGGGAGGAAGGATGCTTTGGATCGGATCCCTTTCTGTGGTTGTGCAGTTGGTGCTGTTGATGGTTCCCTCTATGTTCTAGGGGGATTCTCAAGGGCTACAGCCCTAGCATGTGCCTGGCGGTATAATCCAGTTATAAACTCTTGGAGTGAATCTAGTCCAATGTCAACGGGTAGAGCATATTGCAAGACAGGCATTCTAAAAAATAAGCTTTATGCTGTTGGAGGAGTTACTAGGGGACGTGGTGGATTGGCCCCTCTTCAATCGGCTGAAGTATTTGATCCAAAAACTGGTGTGTGGTCTCAACTACCAAGCATGCCCTTTGCTAAAGCTCAGGTATTACCAACTGCATTTTTAGCTGATCTGCTCAAGCCTATTGCTACTGGGATGACTTCATACAAGGGAAGGTTGTTTGTTCCACAAAGTTTATACTGCTGGCCCTTTTTTGTTGATGTTGGAGGTGAGGTTTATGATCCCCAGGTGAACTCATGGGGTGAAATGCCAACTGGCATGGGAGAGGGTTGGCCTGCAAGGCAAGCAGGGACGAAAATGAGTGTCACGGTCGATGGTGAATTGTATGCGTTGGATCCATCTAGCTCTGATAATGCCACAATCAAGTTATATGATTATCAAGATGATATTTGGAAAGTTGTTGCCGAAGATGTACCAATTCGTGACTTTACTGAATCAGAGTCTCCATATCTACTTGCCGGTTTTCTTGGGAAGCTTCATGTGATAACAAAGGATGCCAATAATAACATTGCAGTTCTGCAGGCTTATGTAGAAAGCCATAGTAGTCCTATATTAGAGACTGTGTCCTCTTCCGCAGAGCATGCCTCTGAAGTTTTTGAACAGCCAGCAACATCAAAAGTAAATCATTGGAAGACAATTGCCACGAGGAGTGCACGTACTGATGAACTTGTTAGCTGTCTTGTACTTGGTCTATAAAGATCTTTACTTACAATTTTCAGTATAGATATAGCTCCAACCCTGAAAAAGTGTTGGTTGTTGTGATGGTGCAAGTTCTTGCTGTGCATTTGTGTAGTTGTTACTGTATGTAATTATTCACCTCTGCACTTGAAAAAAGCAATTTCATACTATTCTAGACAAATCATGAAAAAGGCTTGCTCTCTTTTTCACAGTGGACAACTTCTTTTTGCTCAAGCTACCCATTGCTTGGTTGCGGCATCTTCCTTTTTCCTCTTCTACTGTTCTGATTTTTTATTTCCCGATACCATGCCAATAGTAGCTCAATCATGTGTAGCTTACTACATCTTACTAAGGTTTGCATAAAAAAAATGGGAACAAAACCAGTTATAAATATGTAGATTTACAGCAATATTCATCATGAGAAATATGATACTTATTACAAGACAATGCGCTCTGGATTGAGAAACTTCCAACTTCATAGGTGTACCTAAGCTATCTCGATTTTTGGCCATGTCAAATGTGAATGTAAATGATAGCAAGGAGAAAAATGAACCATATATATCACATTCATGTTTTACTGAAACAGGGTTTTGAGCCTAGAAGATGCCTCTAGGATACTCTCTCTGTGGCCAAAAGCACTAATTCTGATAAACCCTTCACCAGCTGGACCAAAACCAGAACCTGGAACAGTAATAATATGTGTTTTCTCAAGAATCTCCGCAAACACATCCCAAGAATTTGAGCCAGGAAAATGCACCCAAACATATGGAGCATTTGTGCCGCCATATACTTCATAACCAAGAGAAGCAAATGTTTCAGCCAATATCTTTGCATTCTCCATGTAGTAGTCAACCATAGAATGCACAGCCTGAAAACAGAATTTTCCAACGTTGTAAAAGCGCATTTAGAAGCCATGATCTGCTTAATTTGTCAGTGTAAAGAGAAAGATGGTAACATAGAAATAAGTTTTTTAGTATCCGTCCTCTTCCTCCTTTACCTGGAAACCCTCTGGGGAAAGACATGCCAATCCACCAGCTTGAGCAATGTTAGACGCCCCATTAAAGCAAGTACATACAATGCGATTGAAGTCATATATAACTGGAAAGCCATTAGAGTATAAGAGCTCCTCAGGGACAACCGTCCAACCTAGACGGATGCCTGTGAACCCAGCAAATTTGGAGAATGATGAAATTTCTATTGCAACCTGAAAGAAAATATAAACATGTAAGGAAAGAGAGCCATGATTTTATTCCAAAAAATATATAAAAACAAAAAAAACAAGTGCATTTGTGATTTTGTGTGTACCTCTCTGGCACCAGGAATTTCAAAAATTGATCGAGGACTATCGTCTCTGATATAAGTTGAATAAGCAGAGTCATAAATAATGATTGATCCATTTTGTCTTGCAAACAACACAAGTTGCTCCAATTGCTTCCTTGTTGCTGCATGACCAGTTGGGTTGTTTGGAGAGCAAAAGAATATGATATCCGTTCTAGCAGTTCTTGACAAGTCTGGAAAAAAATTATTACTAGGACCGCAGTTCATGTATTCAATGCTCCCATACCTCCCATCTTTGATCTCACCAGCTCGACCTAATATGATACTTGAGTCAATATAAGCCTGCAAAACCAAGAATATCTGGTGAGGAATATGGACCCAAGTATAGAACAATTGTAAGGACTTCTATAAAAAAGTACTAGTAGTAAAGTAAGCAAAAACAAATAGAAACTACTAAAAGTGTCGCTATGCAATTATGCATAAACATTTACCGGAAAAGATGGATCTTGCACAGCCATGATCAGGTTTGAACCCAGAAGCAGCTGTATATACAATAGGAAATCATGATTATGCATTACTGGCTTGAACATATTACTCATCTTAGAAATCTAAAATGAAAACAAAATTTTTTATAATTAAAAGTGACAGTCTGCATAGCAAGCATGGACTAAACATTTAACTGTAAACTACCTGAAGGCGAGTGATATCACACTGAGCACCATCTGATACGAAAACTTCCGTGTCGTTTACTGGTAAATCTTTATAGAAAGCTTTTGCAATTTCCTTACGCAATGCCTATATAGATAAAACTTATGTCACAAAAGAATGCAAGTAATGGAGGAATAACCTGTATAGTTCCTAGATACGCATCTCACTTAATATGACAATAGATGAATGGGTCAGTAATTACTGAATTGACAGGTCAAGATTGTATGAGGTTCCAAATCATGAATAATACAAACTCGAGTACCTTGTTGCCTTGCTCAGGTCCATACCCTGTATAACCATCGGAAGTTGAAAGGGCATGTGCATACTAAAAAAAATAAAGAATATTAGATATTTGAGTCCTTTAACCGTCCATGCACTTCATTTTGTTCAGGAATTCAAACTCTTACATGCTCATTGCGCTAGGTACATGTTGCTCAACTTATGACAACATCCACAATATCCAAACTAAAAGAATGGAATTGCAACCTCTAAGAACCTTAAAAGTGAAGTCATGTTAGGGATACTTACATTAGCCATGCTTGAGGTTATGATTTCTGGTAACGGTTCTGTTGTATCACCAACTCCGAGGCTTATCAATTTTGCATCTGGGTACTTCTGAATGTGTTGAAGCTCAAGTTTTGAGATCTGAATAAATGACAGAGATGTTATGTTAAAGGATAATCCCAATGCTAGAACTGAGCTAGGACTCAAGATGATTACGCATTCCAAAGGTCTTTCAAACTTGTTCTTGAAAAAAATATAATGATGCTTTGGTGAAGCAATTAATTTGGATGCAAATCAGAAAAAAATCTAGCATCAAACCAAGCATAATAAAGTAAAAGCTGTAGTGAATCCATCAGATTACTCGAATGCGGAAATTTATAATTCAATACTAGCTAAAAATATCAAACGTAATAGATGGATCTTTCTAATTAATGAATGAACATATAGTCACCTCAGGAAACAGGTAACCATTTCGCAGTTTCTCCATGTTTAGGCTGCGAGGTACCTTTGTACGAAAACCTGATTTTACGATCAAAGATACTTGTGTTAAATTCAAAAATAAAAAAGTGAACATGAATAATGTTTGTCTGTATATATATGGTTACAGAAATGATGGAAGAGCAGTCCAGACCATATATGCCACGTCGCTCCTTTTGGCCACTCATGCTGTGGAAGAATGAAAACAAATACAGGTTATGACAAATGCAATTAACATGATTCTATATTGTATAAATAAGTGATGAGATTCAAAAGGGAGAAAGATTACTGGCTCTTGCAGATATAGTTTTGAAAGTTATTGCATTACCTAGCATGAACCCTCTCAGTCTGCAATATGGCTTGATGGGACTTCAATGTAAGAGCAGGAAGCTTAAACATCTTTGGTTTGGAATTATTGCAATTATTTCCCTCCAAGAGAAACTTGTCTATATTTTTTCTTAGCTTTGAGATGGTTGTAGTGAAGAGTGGTACACAACCACACGTACATACATGCACTAGATATATAGCATTGTAGTAGAATATTATATTGAAAGGTCAAGGAGGCAGGTGACAGATGAAGGTTTTCTGCAGTACTTGGTCATGACATGAGATCAATCAGTTCTGTGGTTCATACTACATGTCAATTTCCAAGATATATATATTCTTAATAGTTAGCTGTTAGAAGAGTATATCCTTGTTATCTTTTCCAACATATCACCTCTCCATATTCCACACTACCAATTCTTGTTCCATTTCAACAATTTCTACAATGACCAAATATATTACTAGCTTGTGCTGCTATCCAAACCAATGCATGGAAATTACATCAAGGTTCTTTCCCTTTCAACAAAATTCAGTGCTTTTGAGTCAATACGTCTTTCACTCTTCTATGTAACAAAAGAGTCACTGTCAATACTATCACTAGTGTCTTACTGATAAGGGATCAAACTAGCTAGTAAATTCATATAATCTACGGTAACAGGAAGAGAGAGAAGATATTTTTTTTCTTCTTCATAAACTCTTACCAATACAAACATACATGTTCCCATTGCTATTAGGAGCAGTGGAGCACTCCCTGAGTCCGCACCAACATCGACCCCCATGCACATTGACCCTTCGATCTAGAACCTGAGGTCAATAACAAAATTGTGGTAGTGGAAATAATTGATATTAAGATAACACACATACATAATGAGATGGAAAAGACTAAATTTGCAGTCAAAGTTGAAATGATGTATATGGTGATTAACTAATGTCAGCATAATCTCAGCCTCTGTCAGTCCTTTACATCTATGCATGAAGATATCAATAAGAAAAATTTGCTGTTGTATTCTGCATAATTGCATTGCCTATACAATTGCATTTAATCATGTTAAAGGTTACGATAACCAAATACATATGAATATATTGAAGCTTCAACTGAAGAATCCATCTGGAGCCCTCAAATTAAGTACGTACGTACGTGATTCGCTACCCTTTTTGAGTCAAATTCAAAAACCCAAGCGCTCTCTTTCTTTCATAATGGAAAGCTCAGTCAACCATTTCATCGAACACCTGGTGTGTGGGACAAGTAAGACAGACATCTCATGGTTCTACAAGATCGATCAAGATGCCATATCATGTAAATTTCACATCAATTCTATGAATTAGAGTTTACTAATATAATGCATGCATGTTCATATTCAATGCACATACCATTCCAGGAAATTGTAAACCAACTACTAACCTGCATGACAAAATTGTCAAATATTGACCAAAAGAAAACTCCTCGAGAATATTTGATTGGCCTCTAAGTGAACCCAGCATTATTCTTTCTTCCTTTTTCAGAAAACGTACATAGAAAAATGCAACTCAACATATATAGGACTTGAAAAAGACTTCTATTTTTTTTGTTGGTATTTTAGTAGGAAAAACAAGTGTTCAACGACTCTTAACAACAAAAGTAATATAGAAAAACATGTATCTTAATGTATTTGTATTTAGTGGTTTGACAGAAGAAAAAATCTTCACATGGGCGGCTTTGGAGATTTGTGAAGGTGGAGCTGCTTGAGCTGTGGGCCTTGGTTAGAGTTTGGGCCTAAGCTCTAGCTCATATCATTTTTGGATTTTGACTTATGGCGCCAAGTGTTCAACGACTCTTCTCTCCGACTGTCCTTTCGGCTTTGGTGTGGTGCTATGGGGTCGAGCGCCATAAGTATTTGGCGATGTACTCCTGGCTGTTTTCTAGGGAGATTTAAGGACAAGGAGGCTTTTCGGAGGGTCGTGGATCGTGGGCCTTGGTTCTACTAAGATGTTTCGATTGTGTTGAAAGAATTTGATGGACTGGCACTAGTTCAATCTATTCCGGCGTCTAAGACCAAGGTTTGAGCATGAGTGGAAGTGGTTGGAGGTAATCTGACTCAGAATATGGAAGTCAAGCAGTGGTGCAAGACGCTTGGGAGCTGTTTGGGTAGATATCTTGTCTATGATCAAACTCGACTTCGAGACAAGGAGGAGATTCGGCTCCTTGTGAAATTTCATTTGCGCAATCCATTGGAGATGCAGGTGCATCTTTGACTTGGCCCTACTGCTTGAATTACTTATGAAATTATTTATATTACTTTGAAATGCTATTGCATGGGTTGTGAAAGTTTTGATCATGCTATGGATTATTGTCTCATTTAGTGTGGCAAGTTGGAAAAAAAAACCTATAAGCGGAGGCGAAAGCCAAAGTTGAGGAGGCTGTTTGGGGGCTCGGTCAAAACAATGTGGTGCTAGCGGGTGGAGATGGTGTGGTAGGGAACTATGAGGAAAAAGTGGCAGACAATTGAATTTCGGAGGGAGTGTTGGATGACAACCCTAACCAGGTCATTCATTCTGAATTGGTGAAGAGGTCAAATGTGATGACTTTTCCTATAAGCACTAGAAAACGCAAACATCGGTCTATCTTAGGCAGTAAGGTGGGACCTCAGTGTGGGACCAATATAGGCAAAGCAGTCAAATTTAGATATCTTAGTATCTAGACCAGTTGTATGACATAGGATGAAGAGCAGAGACTGGGTGCTTGATATTCATGGTGTAGTCCAGATTAACTCCAATGAAGTTCTAGTACGTCATAATTCTCGACAGTGGGATTAGACTAAAGAAAGCCGGGTTGGAGGCTCTGACCCTAACCTAGTTGTGGCTCGGGACTAGAGAAGGTGCATAGCTAATTAAGGGATGATGCAACCGACTTTTGATTACACTCGTGCTATCCTGGTTTACTAGTTTAGGCTGTGTACTTGAATTACTTTAGCACAGTAGTATGTGTAGGACTTCACTTTATAAGGCCGGGTAATCTGGTAGAATCTTTGTACTTTATAACTTTTGAATGGATTATCGCGACTTTCTCAACAAAAAAAAATTGTTGTCGGGGCTTGGTGGTTTTTTTCTGCCCCGGCAAGTGATAAATCGCAAATTTTCATTAAAAAGATAATCAAATGCAATTGAAATCACAAAGTCTATTGAAAGTAAAGGGACATAAATAATAGCAAACCACAGTAAAAGACAATTTGGAGATGTCATATTCACTTAACGACAATGGTCTTTTATTTAGACAAAATATTATACGTAACACAAAGACTAAAGCTTTATAGGCTACCATGTGGCAGGGACAAGTTTACAATTTTGCTCCCCTTGTTTTCTTTATGTTTAATTACATATTTTTGATTAAGAAATATCAAAATTTTCAATTTTCAATATATATTGAAAATTTTCATTTTCAATTTTTTTTTTCATTCAGATTTTTTTTTCAGAAAGAATTACTTTTCATTTAGTATCAGCTCGTTCAAAGTGCAGTAGTAGTCCCGACAAAAAATCAGTAGCAGTAGTGATAGAAATTCAATTTTTTTTTTGTTCAATTTTTTTTGTTTAACTTTTTTATTCAAAAATAATTTCTTTAGTATCAGTTCGCTCAAAATTCAGTAGCGGTTTCGATACTAATTCATAGAACTTTTCATACAAATTCAGTAGCAGTCTTGATACAACTTCAATAATAGTTCTGATATAAATCTAGTAGCAGTTCAGATGTAAATATAGTAACATATTTGATAAGAATTCAGTATCAGCTTTGAAAAAAACTTGATAATAGCTATGAAACAAATGGTAGATAAATGCTTAACATTCGAAACACACGGTAGTTGTAGTGCTTTTGAGAAACGTAGTACCAGTTTTGAAAAACGTAATAACACAGTAACAGTAATTGAAAAAAGCATTAACACTCGATAAACACAATAGCAGTGGAAATTTTGGAAAAAAAAAAGACTATCAAATTTGAAAACGATAATAGCATTTTCAATAAGCGTGTGTTTATTCACACCTCCAAAATCAATATTTACACCTCCATCAATTTTTGTATAATTTAAAGTCCATCTTTACCCTGTTTTGAAAATAAATAAATAAAATACAACTTCAAGCCTTCAACTCCCTCAAGTCCTCTATAGCCTTTTCTATTCCTTTTTCTTTTTATCTCTAATTACACAGTATTAAAATAATCCTAATTGGAAACAATGATCTCCCTTTCTCATGTCTCTTAATTTCCTCTCCATCATGTTTACTGTTCAATTTTTCTCTTCCTGACGTCAATAGTGGTTCTGTAATCTTGAGATTTGAGTTATTTATCATAAACTTCTCGAGTTTGTAGATTCATATGCAATATCAAAATTAAAGTTGGAAACTCACAAATGAATGTTCAGGCTTAAGCTATAATAAATCCTCGAATAATTTGATTATGATAGTGAAATTTATTAAACCCAGTTGGCCAATTAAAAGCTTGTTTTTTCATTCAGCAAGCATTGATCGAGTTCTCAACTTCTTGTCATTGGTACGGGAGACATTTTTTTATTTATATACAGCAAGTATAGAACAAGAGGTGTAAATGAATAAAAATAAGGGTAAATTATGAAATTTGATCGAAGAAAAAGTGACAAGAGGAGCGCAAATCGCTAATTGGAAAGTGCCCTTTTCAATAAACGCATCAACACTAAAAAACATAGTAATAATTTCAAGAAGCACATAGAACATGTACTAAACCAACGTTTCAGTAACAATTTCAAAAAACACAATCATAATTTTATAAATTATAGTTTCAGTAGCAACATTAAAATTGCAATAGAAGTATCAGAAAATATAGTAACAGTCCTCAAAAAAAAATTAACAGTTTCAAAAACATGATTTGAATAGCATCTTCGGAAAAGTAGTAGCATGCATGCAATAACAGTTTCGAAAAACTTAGTAACACAAATACATTTTCGATGAACCATAGGACTGGTTGATTTCGTGAAAACAAAATAAACATGAAAAGACTTAAATGACGATGAAAATGTGATTCTATGCAGTTGTGCAACAAATATGATATTTTTTGTTTCTATACATGTGCATCTATATGATTCAAGTGGTACTAAAGCTGCTTCAACAATCAACTGACCAAAATATTAGAAAAGAAGATGAGTCAGGGACTTGACTATAGTAGCAAACAACCATCGAAAAAAAATTACAGTAACAAAACTCGAACAAATAAGATGTTAGCCAACAGATGGATATCCACTAGTATCGTGGCTCGATCTACAACTCCTACGGCCTCCTACTTTAAGTGAAAATATGAATAAGTTACCGTAAGAACAGATTTTGAATACCATCGAGCTTGTGTCTTATTGTTGAATGAAAGCACTAAATTATAGGAGTTGTCCATGATCATTGAATGTTGTGACTTCCATTCTGAGCTTTGTTAATGATGTGAGACATGTGGGCGTCGAATTTGGCCATCCTAAAAAGTTAGGATATTCTGAGTGAATCCACTAATGTAGGGTTTGTAGTAATATAATTCCTCAAGGTTTCCATGACAATAGGACAATCTCTCGAGGTCCGCGATAGTAGGATAATCCCTCAAGGTCCGCGACAACAAGACGTTTCCTCAAGGTTCGCGACAGCAAGACACCATATCTTCTAGAAATGAGGAATCCTCGGACATTGAGGATTCCAGAATCCTATCGAGATATGGTCATAAACTTGGCTAAGATACTGGCAAAAGGATCTGTGGTAGTTGGGAAAACACAATTGGTCCTGAATAAGAAAATGAAACATATTCTTGATCTACCTCGATCTCCTTATTCAATAGGAGTAAGGACATCTCTTCATCCTTTCTTTATATAAAGGGAGCTAGGGAAGATATTAAGGTATCGCTTTCTACATGAATACAGACTTTCATTTGGGTATCTTTACTGACTTAATCGTCAAAGGGTCTTTGTGTTGTACCACACCGTGCTCAAACTTGTTTTGCAGGTTCACGAATGAGCGATCTTGAGGGTCGACAAAACCTACTCTTACAAATTGGTGCTTTCATTGAGATTTGAACTCAAGGCTAACTCAAGTGAATAGAGACTTTACAAAATCAACATAACAACCAGAATAGTGCAGGAGGTACTATCAATGAAACGAACCCGAGCTTCGGGACACTTCCCACGGGGAGACCCTCGAGCTCTGCAGGTTTGTGCTTCCATAGCGACATATTTGATGTTGCTAGAAACCTCAACCGCGACATGGACAAGGAGGAGCCACTTCAACAACTACAACAACTCCATGAAAACTAGGCCATACTACAACAACAAAACTTGGAGCTTTCCGAGAATGTTGGAAAGCTACAGATTGCTATGGTGGAAATATGACATAACTTTAGGTCCATAATTGTGTTCTAATTATGTTCCTAACTTCATGCTTATTGCTTGTCTTCTATGAATAAAACATCGTTCTTATAATGTTTCCTGTTCATGCTAAGAAATTGGGAGTTGACATGAAAACGCTCTTAAATATGGAAATTAATTACTTTTTGGAGAAACCGAGCACATTTCCGAAGTCACAAGAGCATTTAGAGTAACTTTGAAAAAAGGACAAAAAGTAGTCGCCGGAAATTATTGGAAGCTGCCGGAAAATCGCCGAGTATATCCATGGCTGGCCGGACTATCAAGTATGGCCCAAACACTCCAAGATAGGCCCAAAAGAAGGCCCAAACCACCTAGATAGGAACCTGAGCTGATTTGGTTAGGGTGTCACACAATTTTGAATTTTAGATTTAGTCTTTAGCCTAGAAGCCAAGAAAAAGGGGTCACAAGTTGTGACCCTTAGATCAAACTTCATGGCCACTCTAGCACATCTAAGGGCTCATAAAAAAACCCAATTTTCTCTCCCATCACTCCCCTTGGTCAAGCTTCCAACTTATCACACAGACAACACATCTAATTTTCCAAGTTTTCATAGTTTTACTCTCTCTCTCTCTCTCTATCTCTCTATATCTCTCTCTCTCTCTCTCTCTCTCTCTCTCTCTCTCTCTCTCTCTCTCTCTCTCATTTCCTAACCCTCTAGCTCTCTCCTACACCTCAAACACCTTATTTATCACCACCAAAAAGCTTAGGAACCTTCATCACTACCACCACACTCTTATCTCCACCCTCTTCATCCTAGCATAAGGTGGGTTCATTATCTTTATGGAGCCAAGAAGCAAAAAGGGAGCAAGAATTGAAGAAGTACTTAAAGAACTTGAAGGCTTTGCTTAAGAGACTCTTCAGTTATTTCTTACACCTATTGATTTCTCTTTATGTATCTAGACTTCATTTTCATTATGTGTAGTGAGTAGTTCCATTTGAGAGGCTAGGGTTAGAACCCTAGCCATTTTATGTACACAAATGATGGATTGATTTATGTATGACTTATGTTTTTGTGTATATTGAGTGAAACATGTGTTTGTGAATGAGATTACTATGTGTTTATGGTTGTTTATATGTTTGAGCTTCATGTATGGTTTCATTTATGCATATGTTGACCCTAGCTAAGTTGATGTATGCATTAAGGAACTAAAAATGGGACCTTGGTTGAATTAGTTACTTGCCTAAGACTAGATGAGTATGTAAACATGATTAGGGTCTATTCCAACAGGGTTTACCTTAAGGTTTAGTTTTCTTAGCACTAAGCAAGGATTAGAGTCTCCTTGAGTTTCAATAGACTTAAGGGGCTTTGGTCAAGCACACATTGCATCCAAAGGTTATTGTGGCTACTATTTGGGTCTTTTGATTCGTAACTCACAAGGTGCGGATTGAGAGATTCACTTAGACTTTCTCCCGGGTCCTCTAATAGAGGTTTGTGAAGGGGAACCTTCCACAAATATCATATAGTACACTTTTTTGCTTCACTCACGTGACATACGGTCAAGATGTAAACCCGAAATTGTTTAGGTCTTGGTCCCGACTCACCAAATACTTCAACGTTGGGCTCAAATTGTCTAGCGTCCTAAATGGCCTAGGAGCTTGGGTTCAAAACAAACGTGACCCAAAATGTTACGATTTTGACATTCACTTATGTTAAATGGACTTTAATTACATATATAAATTGGAACATTGTTTGAGCATCAAATGGTTAGTGGGGATTTCCCTAGCCAACCATCTTTCCTTATTGTGATCTTGTTTGGTATTTAATCTCTTTGCTTTAGTCTATAACCAATCAATCAACTCGGATAATCACTCATCGTAGTCTAATCAACCCTTGCAATGGTAGGTCTCCAAAATACTTAGTAATGTGAGATAAACATCCGCATTTCATTTTAGTTTAGCATCGAGTTAGTGTCTAGTTTAACCGTAGTGTAAGTGCTTAATCAATTCGAACTAAGGAGTTCAAGTGACTAATCCTCGTTATTTCGACACTCGACTCTTAAAAATACTATAACTTGATCCCGTATATTTGCGGGAGAAAATCATTCTTTATACTTATGGGCTAGATAATAGTGCATAAAGTGTGTGGGGGTAATCTTTCCAACAAGGTTTTGATGCCGTTGTCGGGTATTAGGTTCATCTTAATTCCTTAGCTTTAGATAGCTTTGATTGTGGTAAAACCTAACATTTTGTTTGATGATTGTTTCTTAGCTTTGTAGTTTTTCTTCATTTTATCTCTTAGAACTTTGTTTTCTTTGTCCTTGATCTCTAGAATACTTTGGTAGATACTTTGAGGTAAAATTGTGCTAGAATTTGTGCTTCTAACCTTTTTGCATGCCATATTTTTGATCCATCTAAGCCTTGTTGTTGTTGGAAAAAAGGGGGATTGCTTCAATCCATCGAAGACTACTCCTTCGATCCATCGAAGTGTAACCTGTATTTCTATACCAGGGGCACTACTTCGAACCATCAAAGCCTTTCTCTTCGATCCATCGAAGAGTGTGTTTTTCCTGAGGTTGTTTCACTTATCTCTACCTCTTTTATCTTAATTATTTATATTTTTAGGATCATATCTAAGAAGTGTATTTATTTCAAGCATAGTAGTTAGCGTGTCTAGATTTAGCAAACTTAATTTCCACAACATCCTAGATTCTTAGGACTTTATTTGGCGATGTCGGTATATTAGATCAAGCACGCCTTTACCTCGGTTCACCTTGGTGGAATCCCATTTGAACTCTTAGAGTGCTCATTAATGTTTCCTTGAAGGGGGGTGTCAAAGAAGTACTATGGAAGGCCATCAAGGCTTTGAGTACTTTGAGAGTTTGGAGGCCTAATATCAATTGGTTGCTTCGTGTGATTTTCAAATTTATGCCCTTCAATCATTCAAATCTACATACACCATCTTCTAGCACATCATCCGTATTGTAGAGATCAAATTTGGAGTTTGAAACCGTGGCTCCGTATAAGGAAGGTTCAAGTACAAGTAGTGAAGAAGAGGTTGGTATACCGTTGTTGAGGGTAAAGAATCGAGAAGCACTTGGGAAGTTGTTTGACCTAACTATAGAGGCTAGACGCGAGAATCCAACTAGTGGAGCTCGTGTTTTCCGGATTGAAGTAGATCCACTAGTTGAGGAGGAGGTTGAGCCTCAAGAGCTAGACCGAATTACTATGGAGGACGAGGTCTACGAAGGAAGGCCATTGAAGGAGTGTGCTTTACCCTCTTTGACAGCATATACCGGGTGCATAGTATTGAAACCATTGGCGGGAGAATCTTTTGAGATAAATCCAAGTTTCTTACAAACTCTCCCTATCTTTCTAGGTCATGCCAACTCGGATCCATACTCACAACTTTTGGAGTTCGAAGAAGCATGTGCTCGATTGAATATCTGAAACAGGGAGGCGAGACAGTTGAGGCTATAGGTGTTCCCCTCAAGTCTAAGAGATAAAGTCAAGGAGTGTCTCAACAAGCTTTCACGTAACTCAATCAACTCTTGGAAGACCTTGCAAAAGAAGTTCATTACCAAGTACTTTCCCTCGGGAAAGATTAATAAGAGAAGAACAAGTTTGATAACTTTCAGGAAAGAAGATTGAGAACTCTTTTGTGAAGCATGGGAGTGCTTCACAGATCTAGAGCTTGGTTTTCCTAATCATGGGCAAACCCAAGACATGCTTATGTCTCTTTTCTACTAAGAGCTAACCACAAAGACAAGGAGGAAGGTAGACGATGCTTGTGGCGGAGACTTCATGGACAAGACCGTCGAGGAAGCACACATTTTACTTGAGAAATTGGCAGAAAGGTTGGCTCTATGGGATGTGAAGAAAAGTGTGAGGAAACCTGCAGTTTATATGAGAAAGGATACCCAAGCCAACCATGGAGACATTTATAAAGTCAAAGGGGCCATCCATGTACAAGAGAAAGCCATCAAGAGGCTTGAGCAAACCATAAACAAGAAGTTTGACCTCTTAATGAATCAAAACCGGAATGGAGACCAAGTGAACCAAGTGGTGGAGATTAGTGTAGAGTCGGTCACTTATTTTATTTGTGAGAGCATGGTGCATGAGACTCTAAGTTTCCTTCATCAAGAGGATTATCCAGAGATTATTGAAGAATGTAAAGAAATCTTCTATGACCAACAAAAGAATAATACATACTCCAACACTTACAACTCGGGATGGAGGAACCACCCTAATTTCTCATGGGGTGGTCAAAATCAAAATCAAGGCAACCAAAGAGGTCAAGGTGGATTGCCAAGGTCAAATAGTGGTTTCCATGGACAAGGAGGAAAGTAAAATGAAAAGGGAAACCAAGGCAACTTTGGTGCTTCCGGAAGTGAAAGTAAGGGATTCTCAAATTATCAAGGAGCTCCTGGATTTTCACCAAGACCAAATGGAGGATTTGACAATGCATCGGGTGGTAACACTTACCAACCACGAGCACCTTTGTGCCAAGTGCTCAACAACCACCTCTACTCCAAGCGCCAATTCCTCCACCATAATTGGAGGTACCTAAGTCTTACATGGATGAGATTTTGGCTAGGCTATTGAAGAGCCAAGAGAAGTTAGCGAAGACTCAAGCGGATGATAAGAAGACTTTTCTTAAGATCTTCATGAGTATGAAAAGGGATAACCAAGCACTCAGGAATGAGAACCAAAGTGCTATCCATAAGTTGGAGATGTAAGTAAGCCAATTGGCTAAGGCACATCAAATTCAAAGGAGTAGCAAAGCTCATGAGTTCCCCTCTACCATAGAGAGGAACCCTAAACACCAAGTCAATGTGGTGAAGGCGGTGTTGAGATCCGTGAAAGAATTTGAAAACTATGGTGATGTGCCTATCGTGGAGAGTAATGATGAGGATGACTTGGACACAACCATTTGTATCTAAGAACCATTCTGGAGTTAAAGAGGCTACTACAAGTAGAGATAAAATTGTGAAATTTCAAGAGAATATCACTTTAATTCTGTATCAGGATGTTAGTGAGTCAGATGATGAAGATGAGTTTGTGGTGGACTAAGAGGCGTTCAGAGAATGGTTTGAGTCGACTTAGGAGTGTCGAAAAAGGGTTAGAAGGTATCAACATAGATAGAGAGCATTTCAGGTTCAAGTTGAAGAAAAATAGAGAAAGCAGTAGCACTCCTTCGTGGATCAAGAGAATCCTTTGATCCATCGAAGAAACCTCTCGGATATGCAGGACAATACTCCTTGATAGATCGAGAAAAACTCTCGATTCATCAAAGGCTCTTGATCCATTGAAGGTAGGCATCAAGAAACTTGTAAGGGGCATTTCGAAAAGGTTCAACGTGATGAGGATGTATGTATACCCTTCCTTCAAGTGAAGAACAAATAGATGGTGCAGGCTAACTTGGATCGAAATATGAAGAAATGTTTGGATGTCTTCAAGAAGGTTGAGATCAATATACCCATTCTTGATGTCATTCAAACTATTCCTATGTAATCCAAGCTTTTAAAGGACCTTTGCACTAACCAGAGATTGAAGAACAAGTTGCAAGGAGAGGAACGATCCTAGAACATGAAGCTTAACGCCACGGTGTTGGCAATCATTCAAAGGAAGGTACCCAAAAAGCTAGCGGATCCGGGGAGTTTCACCATGCCATGCATCATTAGAACCAAGCACTTTCCAAGGACATGGATGGATTTTGTTGCTTCTATCAACTTAATGCCTTACATGGATGGATTTATGGAAGATCAAACCGATGAGTATGTCACTACAACTCGACAATAGGAGTGTGGTGCATCCGAGAGGCATAGTAGAAGATGTGTTGGTAATGATAAGTGAGCTTGTTATCCCGGGTGACTTTGTGATCCTTAATATAGAGGAACCGAGAGAGTATGAAGATCTCCCAATCATCTTCGAAAGGGCCTTCATGGCTAAGGCCGGGATGAAAATTGATGTCAAGGGCGGAGTGCTCACTTTAGAGGTCTTTGATAAAACCAAAACCTTCAAAATCTTCCATGATGTGCGTCATATCCCTAAATTACAAGCATTTAAGGTCGAGGTTGCTAAAAAGGTGAGCTATATGGAGCCGGAAGCCAAAGAGATGAGTGTCAAAGATGGGGAAGCACCGAACGAGAAGATGAGCCATGGCACGAAGAAGTGGAATCTGAAAAAGAATGTGGATGACAAGCTAGTCATCGAGAGGAAGGTTATCTTGAAGAAATCCGACCTTTTAAGGAATGCATGTTACAAATTGCTCGAGCTTTGCGCGAATGGAGTAGTGTGTTTGAAGAACTTGATAAATGGGAGAACTATGGAACTTCATAGAGAGCAAGTAGAGGCAACAAGAATGTGGAATGGAAGGGTCTATCACTCTAAGGACCCAACCATGATTATTTAAAAGCCTTGCCCTCCGCCCTGACCGTGTTTAGATCGTTATACTTGAACCTGTGATCGTCAGACATCATTGAGAGAGCTATGAGGTAGCGGTTTTGGTCATGTGCACTCGGCGAAGCCACTTCGAAGGAAGTCAAGGAGACCTAGCATGGAAGGCAAGACCAATTTTGGTCTAGCATGTCGATGATTGTTGGTGACTTTAGATGATATGTTTTGGTTTTCAAGGGGGAGCATTCCTAATCTCGTGTCTCATTTTCAATTTTTATACTTGTTGATATGTTTAGAATGCTAGTTTTGTTCATGAGAATCTTGTGGTATGATGTGTGTAGATTGCTTGAAATGTGTCTATGAATTAGTGTTTGATTTGTCCAAAATCAGGGGCCCTCCTTCGATGGATCGAATAATGATTGTTAATAATATTCGATCCATTGAAGTGCTGGAAAAAAAAAGAACCTGGAGCATTGCTTAGATGGATCAAAGATCAATTCTTCGATCCATCGAAGTGATACCACAAAATGCAACCTGCAGCACTGCCTCGATGGATCGAAGGCTAATCTTTCGATCGATCAAAGGTGACCTGGGACAACATTGACCATGTGTTGACTTTTAATGAAAGCCTATTCTTCTCTTCTTCTCTTCGCCTTACTTCTCTCTCTTTCGAAAGTTTCTTCTTCTCCTTCGTCTTTCCCTCCCTCTACACACCCCCACACACTCCTAACTCCACAAATATCCTAAAATCTTCGAATTTGAAGCTTGTGCTTGCTTGTTGGTGTGCTTATAATTGATTGGAGAAGTTTTGAGCCATCTTTGGGATCGGAAGTTATTGTGCTTAAACTCGTTGAACCCAAATTTAAATTTTTGTGGTGATTTGATGTAATTTTGTGATGTTTGTGGTTAGTTGATGCTATATTCCTTGATTTAGATGTATGGGTTGTGTGATTTTAGCACTTATATGCATGAAATTGTTGAAATTGGATACCTTGAACTATGCATGAACCCTAGTTTCAAAATTTTGGAATTAGCTTGTGTTTTGAGTTGTTCTTGCCAATGTATGCTTGAATTCATGATCTAAGACTAATGGGTACTTGAGAATTGAGGCCAGTTGCATGAAACTCTATCAAAAAAATTTGGTGACACATTAACTATCATTGACTTTGGTCGAAATTGTGATGCAAGTATGCTTTGGTTGTGTGTTTTAGTTGTCATGTGCTTGTCTAGGTCTCGATTGTTTTAGTTGTGGTTCAAATTTGATCCTTGTGTCTGATCTACGCATTTTAAGCATATTAATTAATGTATTTTTACTATATTTTTACTTTGTTAATTACTTAGTATTATTAGTTTTAACTTAATTTTATTATTTTTAGGTGTAGGACAAAAGAGACGGAGTAAAGGAGTCAACAAGCATGCAAAATGTAATAAAAATGGAGAGGAAGAATTTGGCTGAAAATTCCAAAGGAAGAAAGAAGAAAATTTGACGAGAAAAAGAAATCCTTTGTTGACTAGGAAAATATTTCCTATGTTGACTAGGAAAAGAACCTTCTAGAAGAACCTTGGAAGGAGAACAAATGTAAAATGGGTCAAACTAATTAGAAGACCATTTGAAAAGTCCAAAAATGAAGACTAAGTCAGCCAATTTTTTGGAGCACAAGATGTGGAAAGAAAATGATTCCTAAGTTGAGTAGGAGAAAGAAATCATGAAGAATAAGGAAAGAAGAATCTGCCTGTGCAGGTCAGCCAAGTTCGAACGACGACTAAGAACATCTCAGAAGGAGTTAGATGGCTATCGACCTATGGTTGGAAATGTCTTTGAGTATTCTTTTCAACGAGCTAAAAATCATAATTTTTGGAGGTCTATAACTCTGGGAAAGTACGATTCTATGAAAACTGCTAGACTTACCTGAGTCGAGGAGAAAAACCATGGTTTGTGAGGAAAAATATTTTGTAATGCCTATATATACAAGAGGCTCATCCCAAATTCGGATCATCATTTATTCTACAGCTTAAGCTCTGCCAAAAAACTCATATCCATCCCACAATACAAGCCTTCATGCCTCAAGGAGTCGACTACACCATCATATCGCCTCATCTTCCCTTCCACCGGTGTGTAGAGGATATCTAGCGTCATACACTAAAGAAGTCTTATTCTACAAAACTGTAATCATGACCTCTTTACACCGTAGTTCTCTTTTGTTGTTTGAATCTTGTTTTTGTGCGTTGAATGATTAAATTTTAGTTTTTTATTACACATATGAATTTCATTAACTTTCTATGTGTTCCAATATTTTAGATTTCAATATGCATGTGTTTAATTGGCTCTTAATGCTTTGATTTTGATTTAGGGGATACCTAGTCTAGATCAATGGTGTTTAGGAGATACCTAGCACAAAATATGATTTATGCATGTTAAATGAAAATTAGGGTTATGGGATTTCGATAAGTGTTGTTATTAGTATGTGTTAATAAATGAGTTAGATACATGAATAGGTTGATCACTTGTATATAATTAATTAAGTTTATTTTTGTCATAACATGAATTAGAGTCTTCAAGGGTCTTTTGTGTATTGCTTATCTATGAGTTTATGCATGCTAGAGTCTTATGATTTCTTGTTTGTGTTTATGACGTTTTAGGTAGTAAATTAGGTTAGAAAACAATTTTCAACATCCCCCTTTTCTACACAATAATTACATGCACCCTTCAATCCGAAGTTTAGAACAATACTCTACTTATCAATGCTACATTTACACAAAAAGGGTTTTTAATTGCATATGATTGATTTATGTGTTAAGTATCTACTTTGTGTTAATATTTGATACATATTTTAGTCATATCAATTTTTGGCGCAGTTGTCGAGGATTGAGAATTGTTTATGATTTTTGTGTGTAAATATGTGTTTTAGTGTTTTACATTCTTGTTGATATTTATATTTATACTTGTATATAACTAAAGTTTATTTGCAAGAATTTATACTTAGAATTTGTACATAGTTACATGCTAATTTTACATAGTATTTTCATTCCTTTATGTTAAATACGTGTGCCATTTTCTTGTTCATTGCTTTATATGAATATCTGTTAGTTAATTTCTTTTTAATTTTTATATATTCGATATTTATATATATATATATCTTATAATTGTTAGGCACGTTAAAGGAAAGTCTTAGATTTACATTGAGTACAAATGCTTGGTTGAATAAGTCTCACTCTTCTGGAATAGATGGCACCACTTTTTCTTATTTATCTCTTTAACCCCTCATGATGTGTGGATTTCATCACCGCACATCATAACCTAAGTGAAGTTATAGACATGAGGTTGATGATGGAGTTTACAAAGGACTTGAGGGGGTGTGTTTTCTTGAGATTTTGGCTGAATGTCAGACATGGTGTGTAGATGGGTTATGACTAGTGACAGGTTCTGGATCTAAGAAAGAGAAACATCAATAGAGTATAAACCATTGACAGGTTTCTTGAAATTAGTCCTGCATCTCATGTTATCTCTATCCCTACTGGCTATGTTACGATTGAACCAAGGCCGATTGATTGAGAAAACATACTTTATCACGCCGGCCGTATGTCTGTTGAAAGATCTAAAGATCATGCTATGCACTTTCTTTAAATCTTTGGCGAACTCAATTTGGACATTGTTGTAAACATTTTTGTGTCAAGACTGAACTTGTAAAAAAAAAACTAACCACACTCTAATCATTTCATGTGTTGTATAACGTATATGTTTTTTTTTTTTGGTTTTAGAGAGTCAAGTGAGAGCTAGGTAATAGACTATTTTCTGTGATTTGTCTATCATAGTTATATATCTTGGAATATTCTGAAATTTTTATGAAGTGTTTTTCTATGTGTCTAGTTCATATTCTTAAAATTTTAGCTAGTTCCAACATGTGATTAATTCTAGAGAAATTATGCAAGTAGTCATACTCAGGCTGCTCGATTTTCGTAATGTAAATATTTAGACATCATGGCATATCATTTCATTCATTACTTACAATTTTTGCATATCATTTCATCCATTGCATCATATTTATCATACGTTTTATTTCATGCATATCATACATTTCACTTCATGCATTTGCATTGGATTTGATGTTTGCTGAGTTTTGAAGGATACGATGGAGGAACATGCTCCAAGTGTTTCATAATTCACAGCTTCTGTCCGAAACAGAACAATCAACTTTGAAAAGCCATAACTTTCATCTTATTTGGAGTTAGCACGAGTTCTTTAAATGGTTGGAAAGCCCTAGACGTCTAGTTTTCATCCATATAAAGATCATAAAATTATGAGTTCTATATCGTCGTAAATTAAAGGTTGAAGATATAGAGGTCAGAATATAAAAGATGAAAAGTTCTAAGAAGACATGGAGGAGATGCACCTCCAAGATCAGGCTGTTCCTAGAGCATAAATGAACCATCATATCTAGGCTATAAGACATTAAAAAAAAGTGCTTGTTGGGAGATGTTTATGCCCAAAATAAACATTATATTTATTGTAATACTTTTGGGCCTCAGAAACAGAACGGGCCGACCACATGCGGCCTGATTGGAGCTGCGAATCAAGAAAGGATATGTCTATGCAATTCCTAAATAAGTTAGGGAAATCCATAGGCGAGATAATATCCCTTTCTTTCCTACATCCAACACCCACATTCCGGAAACACAATTCAGCCACTTGTAGGGGTTTCAGCAACAAAGAAGTAATACAGAGGTTTGGAGTAACGATGACTAAGGCTAGATCATCATCATCGTCATCAGAACCTAAAACTACATAAGAAATCAAGGCCATGGACTTCGAATAGGAGCAGCGAAGAAACACTAACATCGAACGAATGTTGAACAATATGGAAATCAGCGATAAGGTGGTGTCTAGGATTCAGAATAGGTTGGATAACCACTATGAGGCTCGGGAGGTCGACCGCACAGATAACAACAAAAAGTTTGATAATCTTATAGCAGCCCTCGTGAATCTCACTAACACTATGGCAACTAGCTTTGCACTGATCAATGAAAGATTGGGAGAACAAGAACCTCTGTTCCATGATGAATAAGAGGTCAGAGATGATGACATGCCAGCTCCACCTCCTCTTCCGTCGAACCCTGAACAAGAGTTAGAGGAAAAGATTAATTGAATCATTAATCAGAGGCTGCCAGGTGCGAAAGGAGCTCAAGTAACCTACAATGAGCCATTCCCACCACCACCACTTGGTTGGAAGTGGCCAAAGGGTTACCGACCCATTTCGTTCACTCGCTTCAGCGGTGAATGAGCAAAGCCAGCACCCACCTACATTGCTCGATTCCCGGTGGAATGTAGACCATGAGGAAGGCTTAGCTAGTTCAAGCTAAGAGTTTCTACGTCCTCATTATTAGGAGCAGCGCCACACTGGTGTACAAACTTACCACAAGGCTCGGTCCACAATTGGGCAATGATGGAAAGGTTGTTCACTGAACACTTTGGCGGATCTGAACCATCTGTAAAGCTTGGTAAGCTGTGTAAAATGGTGCAAATACCAAGCAAATCTCTAGTAGCATACTTACATAGGTTCAGGACCGAGTATACCAAGAGTAGGACTTCATGTACCATGGGGGGAATTGGTGGACATCGCAGTAGGAGGACTTGAGATACATTTGCATACGAAGTATGTGGATGCGAAGTTCACATCATTAAATACTCTCATTGACGCAGTAGCTCAAATCTATGCCGCATACGAGGAAGTTGATAATAGGAGCAATGCATCCAGGGGGACATATACTCCTAAAGCGCCTTACAGAGAGTGTCCCAAGATGATTGCAGCAATATAAGAAAAAGAGGAATCTGATGGGTATGAGTCAGATGATGCAACAGTGGCTGGTCTAGAATTGACAGCCAAGAGCACGGTAAAATCAAACAAAATAATCCCCTTAAAGGGACCAGTGCGAGTGTTGACCAGTGCTTTCACAAAGCCATAATTTGAGTCATACATCTATAATGCAGATGCAACTCATGAAATCATAGAAGACTTGATTGACAGAAAGCTAACCAAGTCTGACTTTGGTGCATACTCTACTGCAGAGCAATTGAAAGGGAAGAAATACTACAAGTTTCATAACATGTGGAACCACACAACCAAAGACTACATCAAGCTGAAAGATCAGATCCAAAAGTAGATTAATGAGGGAAAACTCGCAATCGATGCATCACCAAAAATTGCATTATTGGATTGCCAGCCTTTTGTGGAGACTTCAGTAGGAGCAGTGGAGTTGGTAGAACCCAGGACGGTTAGCACGTTCCGTAGTGATAGAATGGAAGAAATCTTTGACGAGCTAGTCAAGGCTGGCATTGCAAATATAGCTAGTCAAGGAAGCAGAAGGAGGTCCATTCTGCAGGTTTCATCACACTTAGACTCATAACACAAACCAATGTGAAGCTTTGCAAGAGTAGATCCAACAGTGAATAGATCAAAGGGATATCGCAATTCCGGGTTGTGAGAAAGAAGAAATTCTTGAAGAAGCATTCATGGTTAGTACTCTATAAGTGTCTTGGTGTGGAGGAGCCAAGAGGAAGCAAACATTGGATCTAAAAGCCACCAACGAACTAGTCTCTAGCAGTAGCAAAAAAGAGGAACCCAGAGGGAAACAGAAAGAGGTCTGCAGAGAAGCAACTCTAGTAGTGCTTTGTACTCGGTGCAAGGTAGAGTGTGGCCTCAAGATGACCTATGAAGAATTCATGGAAGCAGTGTGAGCAGAACTACCAGTCAAATCTCCATCTGAGAGTTACCAGCCAGCAAGTCCAAAGGAATCACGTACAGTTACCAGGGAATCCGATCTATTCAAAAGAATACGAATGGCAAAGAAGAGGACTAAAGCCGTTGGTGATAAGCAGCGAGCAGGACCTGATAAACCTTACATCCCTCCAGTAAGTCGATCTGTGATTAAAGAAGATGCGTGGTTTGTAAATTCAAGAGGAAAGACTATGGAGATTACCCCCACCAAAAAAAGGAAGTTACAACGTCAGTTTGGAGCAGCAAAAAGGACTTTGGAAGCCTTAGACAAAGGGTTGATCAAACCATATCAGTTAGTGGAGTCACCGGAATAAATTCAGAGGAGAATGAATAGACTCGCAACTACCCCAGTGATTGCTTTGACAAAAATTCCAACAGACCAAAGATATGAGCAACTAGACCAAGTGTGTTTTCCAGGATAAACAAAGCAGAACCTGTCGGAAAGGCACAACGAGCACCGAAGAGAGCTCGAAAGGCGGTTGAAGACAAGCCGGTGCAGAAATCAGTCTTCCAACGCATAGAATCAAAGGCAGAATCAGTTGCTGAGTCAAGCAGGAAATCAGTGCTGCGATGGAGACCAAAGCCTTTGGTAATTGAAGAACAAACGAAACTCGCTAGGGAGTCAGTATCAAGGAAGTAACAGCTAGGGAGTCAGAACTCACAGCAAAGGTAGACTTCCCAAGAGGACCTAAATCAGAGGTTTACATAAGAAAGCAACGAAACCCTCCCATTAAAGACCGTCCATAGGAGCCACTATTAGTTGAGACTAAAGCAGGTAACTATGAGGATGAGCAGTTAGTCGACTATAGGGAAGACAGTGAGGACATAGAGGAAGTCTGCACCGAAGACATGCACGTAGGCATGGTGTACATATTACCAGCCAAATTTGCCAAACCAATCAAGGCAAAACACGTGGCTGTCGTAAGAAAAACGGTTAGGGGAGTAGCTGTGGCGGAGCTAGAAGAAACAAAGGAACGGGGACTAATTATGGATCCTATTATGTGAAAGTCCTACATGATGTTCTCCAAACTAGCAGCCACGATGGCGTCGCACATGAGGCCATTATACATTACCGCGAGCATGGGAGGCATCCAGCTTAGCAATGTCATGATAGATACCGGAGCAGCAGTGAATTTCTTGACTACTCGAGCAATGATATTATTGAGTATTCCAAGTTCATCCATTCAAGCGACATCCATGACGATCAAGAACTTCGCAGGGATAGTCTCGCAGACACTAGGGTTATTGTTCATAGAAGTAAAGGTTGGACCTGCAACAGGGATTCATACTTTCTTTGTCATTGAATGAAATTCACCCTTGAGTGCGATACTAAGCGAGGATTGGATCCATAGGAGCTACTATGTACCTTTGTTGCTTCATCAACAGCTACTTGTCTGGGACATGGAGATATCAAAATCGTACATTATCAACGCAGACCCACGACCTTACTCAGTCTCTCTGAATGCATTGGATGTCGATTACTATAATGGAAACCTTCGACCATTGGAAGTGTGCGGTGTCGACAAGAAGGACCGACCTGTTGGAATAACAGCCTCAGAATTAGCTCGATGGGAATAGTGTAAGCAAAAGAAGATAAAGCACGACCATACTTCCTCAAGCTAGCCTCCATAAGTCATCAATGATGCGACCGTCCAAGGACGAGGAAGCAGAGGCTTGCGCTTCTCTATATGCGAGATTGCAAACCTATTTGATAGAGTTGGAAGCCTACAATTGTCTTCCAACTATCGCGACGGCAGAATGTATCAATGAAGACTTGCAACAGGAAGTGATTGAGGAGGATATCATCCAGCTCGCACATGCATCCTTGGATAACACACCACCAAAAGTAAGAGATCCCATTGAGAAAATCGATTTAGGAACACTGGATGGGCCAATGGAAATGACTATTAGTACCTTTTTAGAGCCTGAAGAAAGAAAGAGGCACATTGACTTGTTGTTCGAATACAAGGATTGTTTCGCAGAGAAGTTTGAGGATATGCCAGAACTTTCACCAAAACTGGTAGTCCATAAACTTCCAATCGCATAGGGGAAAAATCCAGTATAGCAGCAAATGTGAAGGATGAATCCGGAGATAGTAACATTGGTCAAGGAAGAAATCAAGAAAATTTTGAAGTTCGGAGTCATCCAAGTGGCTAAATACACATAATGGATATCCAACATAGTCCCAGTACGAAAGAAGAATGGGAAGATTAGAGTCTGCGTGGACTACAGAGACTTGAATCAAGCTACTCCAAAAGATGCTTACCTTATGCCAATAGCTGACTAGCTCATTGATGCAGTGGCAAGATATGAGATGTTGTCGTTCATGGATGGCACGACGGGATATCATCAAATCTCAATCGCTGAGGAGGACAGGCACAAAACTGCATTTAGTTGCCGGGGAGTGTTAGGGGTATTTGAGTACGTAAATATGTCATTTGGATTAAAGAATGCAGAAGCAACGTATCAGCGAGCCATGCACTATATCTTCCATGACCTAGCAAGAGATACCATGGAAGTCTATATTGATGATATTGTAGTAAAATTAAAGAAGAGGTCAAGCCATGTGGAGGATCTAAGACATGTATTCATACGAATGAGAAAACATCAGCTTAAAATGAATCCAGCCAAGTGCATTTTTGGGGTGCAAGCAGGGGACTTCTTAGGTTTCTTAGTGCATCAGCGAGGGATAGAGGTGTCGGATGACAAGAAAGAGGCGGTTATAAAGGCTCCTCCTCTAAAGAAAAAACGAGAACTTCAGCAGTTACTTGGGAATATCGACTTCTTGAGAATATTCATCGACAATGCTGCGGGAAAGACCAAACCTTTACCCCTCTTCTCAAGTTGAAAAGGGAGAAAGAGTTTGTCTGGGAACCGGTTCACCAAGAAGCATTTGACAAGATTAAACAATACCTGGTTAATCTACCTATCTTGGTGCCACCACGAAAAGGAGTGCCACTTAAGCTTTATATTTTAGCAATAGAGTCGTCCGTAGGAAGCTTATTGGCACAAAACGATGAAGTGAAGGCAGAAAGAGCAATATCTAATTAAGTAGGACTCTCATGGACTGTGAAAGTAGATACATACCGACAGAAAAATTACGTCTTGCTCTTTACTTCTCAGGTTGCAAGTTGAGCCATTATATGTTTTCCTTCACAACGTGCGTCATAGCATAAATAGACTTAGTCTAGTACATGTTAGCCTGGCCTATACTTAAAAGGACAGATAGGAAAATGGATTCTCGCACGTCCGAATTTTCACTACAGTATGTCCTACAAAAGGCAGTAAAGGGCCAAGAAGTGGCCAATTTCCTTGCACATCACCCTATGGAGGAAATCCCATAGCCAAAGGAGTTAGAGTTGTCACACATATCATTAGCCCCTTGGAAACTCTACTTCGACAGTTTCAGCACAAGTGCTTTCGCAGGAGCAAGGATAGCATTGGTAAATCCTCAAGGTGAAACATTTGCCTATTCCTTCCGATTAGAGTACAACTGTTCCAACAATGTAGCTAAGTATGAAGCCCTAATCATTGGATTGGAGCTTCTATGGGACCTTGGTGCGACGGATATACTAGTTTGGGGAGACTCGCTACTTGTGATTAGACAGCTCCAAGCCACGTTCAAAACAAGACTAATCCTAGAACCATATGTGAAAAGAGCTAGCGAGTTGGTGGAATTATTTACAGATGTGTGCTTGACTCACATCCCACGAGGGGAGAATTATGCAGCGAATGAGGTGGCTCAACTTGCTACGGGGATAGAACTTATTGATGATGTGCATGAATGGATAATGAAGGTAGAAGTTCATACTCTCCCATCCTTCATGACTAGGAAGGAGGAAAAGGATGAATGGTACATCGCAGCTCTAGGAGCAATCAATGATGATTAGAGACAACCAATTATCACATATTTGAAAGATCCTAGCTCTACAGTAGACAAGAGGATCAGGTACTTTGCTTCAAACTACATTCTACGGGGAGATGAATTGTACAGACGTGGAGAAGAAGGAGTGGACTTGGTTTGTGTATTTGAAACCAAGGCCAAACGATTGATGCAAGAAGTACATCTTGGAGTCTACGGAGCTCACCAATCTGGCCCAAAGATGAGATGGCTCTTGCGGAGACACGGATACTTTTAGCCTTCAATGTTAAAAGATTGTATAACTTTTGCGAAAGGGTGTGAGGATTTTCAAGCTCATAGACCAGTCAACCATATTCCAAATATCCCTATGCAGCCAATCATCAAACCATGGCCAGCGCGAGGATGGGTATTAGATCTAATTGGTTTAATCCATCATTATTCTTCCATGCAGCACAAGTTTATCATCGTCGCTACAGATTTCATCACTAAGTGGGTAGAAGTAAGGCCTTTAAAAGTGGCCACTACCACTGCGATTAGGCAGTTCCTATACGAGGACATCATCTGTCGATTCGGAATCCCAGAGTGCTTAGATATAGATAGAGGAATAGCGTTCATGTTTGGAAAAGTAGAAGAGCTCATGACAGACTTTGAGATCAAATTTTTGCAGTCTTCACCATACTATACACAGTCCAACGGCCAAGCTGAAGCAAGCAACAAATTGATCCTCTATATACTCAAGCGCATGATCACAGACAATCTAAGACTTTGGCATGAAGAATTTCTCGGCACGTTGTGGGCATACAGGACTTCTAAGCGTAGTCCAACCGGAACTACTTCATACGCGCTAATATTTGAACATGACGCAGTTCTGCCATTGAAAATCAACGTTCAATCACTGCGGGTCATGGATCAACACCAATTGATTAGGGAAGATTATTTGCAAGTAATGTGGCAAGAGTTGGAAGACTTAGATGAAAAGTGCATCAACACATTAACCAACCTGTTTGCAAAAAAGCAGAAAGTGGCTCACTATTATGATCGATGTACCCGTGGACTTAGCTTTGTACAAGGAGAGCTAGTTTGGAAAACGGTATTGCCTTTGGGAGAAAAGCAAGAAGGACAAGGTAAATTGTCCGCGAGGTAGGAAAGACCCTTCATCATTGACAGAATTTTAGGCAAAGGAGCTTTCCAGGGGCAAGACGTTGATTGTGAAGTTCATCGTAATCCAATTGATTGCAGATTTCTGAAGAAGTATAGGAAGCCAGTTTAGGAGTACGAGGAAACAAAAAGATCAATGACTTAGTTTTGCACTCATTCGTAGCCTATAAAAGAGGCTCCCTCTTAGTGTAAAACTGGGGGGTGGGGGCAACCAATATGTCCAAAGCCAATTCATGTGGCCAAAATATTACAAAATTTAAAAAAATTGTTAACATAAATCGAATTTCTGTGGTTCTTTCAAATGTTACAAGTTACTTACGACCAAATTGCAGTGGTCAAATCATTGAAGATAGTATTTTCGCTGCTTACGAAAGACAAACAAAAACAGTTGAAAATACAGAGGTTCATTTGATCAAAATAAAGAGTACAATATATCATAAGGCTTTGCGGCCTCTAGCTCTAATACCATACAATCAAATGAACAGTCTCCTGCTAAAAAACCAATCATAGGAAGTGGTTTAGATCTATCCCAACTAGCCACGACGAAGCCCTCGCCTTGCGCTGATGGGCAGTTACGAACTAAGGGATAGATCTACCTTCGATTCTGGAAGACTTTGGGATACTTGCACTCGCCCAACATTAGCTTCTCAATAAAACCATTCCTTTGATCATGATCTTAGATACTCCACTTAAAAATCTAGAAGAGCTTCAGTAGGAGTGAGTGGGAACATATACCAGACCAGGATGATGAGGTTCAAGAATGAGGTTAGTGAATGCCCATATTAAAAATTGTCTGCTAATTCTCAAAGGTTTGGGAACTAGCACAGAACCGAAGAGCCTGAGCTTTAGTACTACGACCTAAGCCAAGTTTGAGCTTTGGTACTTTGACCTAAAAATATCTAGCATAATGCAAGATCTGGAGGCTTTGCCTTGAAGCAAGGAAGGAACAGACTATAAACTAGAAACGCCATCTTTTTACTACAGGAAGATCTTGTGGAATGAAAAAGTGACAAGCTATTTATAAGCCTAAAACTCTAAGAGGCTTTAAACAAAGAGACCCGGAGCGTTGTATCGACTCAACACAACAGTTAAGGGGGCACAACATTCAATCACCGATTCACGTATCTCTTAAAAGTTGGAAATTTACCATTTCGAGATACAAAGTTATGAGCCATTAAAAGCATACAGTTATTTCAAACTTGGCGTGTTTTTTAGAGGCGCAAAGTTATTGGATGGCAGAGATACACAACGGGTGGTTAAGGCCATGGGCCATAAAACAGTAAAACTAAGAGTTTTACAAAACAAATTATAAGGCCCAAAATTGGGGCTTAGTCCAAGGAAAGTAAAGAGTCTAGTACTTTACAACAGAGCTACCGAGAGCTTGCAGATTAGTTTTCACTTGAAGATACCGGGCCTGTGCAGCGGCCCAAGGCATCTCAGCATCCGCAGTTACGGCATGAGCATGTTGAACACTATCGGAAAGAGTTTTCTCAGCATTTAGAAGAGTGATAGCAACTTGCTCCTTTCCAATGTAATCTTCCTCTTGCTGACGTAGCTTAGCCTGGAGTTTTGCAATTTCTGCATGTGTGGCCAGAATCTCTACCCACTCATCTTCATAATTCTTCCCCATTGTCGTGATTTTCTCCAAATCACGCTTCCACCTACAATTATGGTCTATGCGATTAGAGATAGTTTTGTCTAGCTCTTAGGTAACAGAGACTATGGTGTTAAAAATGTTAGGAAGTTCTCGCAGTAGCCCTTCCATTTGATCTAGGATGGCATGATCTACTCCTTTCTTGGCACAACAAGCTGTTTGAATATGAACGGCCAGTTCTTGACGAATAGTTTCGTTCTCGAAATTCAGAATCCAGAGATCACGTAGATAGGCAATGGCAAGCTGGACTTCAGGAGGATCTTTTTCAGAGAGAGCTAAGTCTTTGTAGATTTGCACAGCCTCTCACATGGTCTTTGCCATTCCCTCGTTACCTCTAGCAGGAGCTGGAAGTGTTGGCAGGATGGGAATTGCCTACTGGGGGGGAGCAGTCTCGCTGCAGCTACGAATGGCATTAGAAAATTCCCCAAACCTCCGTCAACCCTCGGTAAGAAATAACTCCTGAGTACCTGGATCTTTCTGCAGAAAAACCTATACCCAGAGAGTTATGAGATGATCAAAATAATTACACCAGAGAATCATACACAAGTAAAGTTAGAATATACCTGAGATAGATGTGGGAGAGATTGATCATCTTACATTGCGACATTGATGTGAGGAGGGGAGGACACATCAACAACGAACTGTGAAGAACAAATAAAGGTTAAAATCCGCCTAAAAGTAAGCAAAACCAGATTCAAAAGTTCAAAAGAAGTGCAGTACGGTTGACTCCACGTAGCCAGTCTCGAAGGCCAGAATGGTGGATGGGACATCCAAAACACGTAGCTGCTCTTCACCACCTTTATTCGCAGTAACAGGAACCAAATTCATAGCAGCGGAAGTGTGTACTTGTGATTCATGGGTAGTTTTCTGGGGCCATACAACCAGAAATAGTGGTTAGATAAAGACAGTATTCCAGAAAACGACGAGGTCAGAACAAAAAATACCTCAGCAGCAGTAGTAGTCTGTGGAGCAGCAGCATCAGGTGCCTCATTATCTCCTTTGGCCTCAAAAGTCTCTTCTAGAGGCTTCTCGCCAACCACGGTGGTAGCTACTTCTTCCACAATGGCATTCACAGCAGCGAAAACCAATTGATGAAAAGGTTGTCCATAAACCTGCTCAATAAGCTCCCAACGCAGAACTTCTTCATCTACAGCACTGGAAGGGCCTACGCCCAGAGGTTTAGAAGGAAAGGGCTCCCCAGACACATTCGCAGCACTGGAAGATGACTCAAGAGTTGCAACCGGTTGCGTAAGATTTCCCTTGTTCCACGTAGCCTGGATGACCAAATCATTCTCTGAGGGCTCACTATCGAGAACTTGCTCAACAGAGGGAGAATTCCTGCTTAACTCATCTTCGATAAGCTGTTTGTGCTCCCTGACAGCGCGACGATGGGAGCAGCGGGACTGAGCCATAAAGAACAAGATTAGAAGCACAAGATAAAAGGTTAAAGGAACTAGAAATTCTTAGGAAGATTAAAGTTATACCAGAGGGAACTCATCATTGGAGTCTCCATCTTACTGGTTCCAGGCTACAGCAGTATTCTTCTTCTTCTTTTTAATGGCAACAGCCTTTGCAGCATCTCTTGCAGCAGGAGAGGCAGCAGTGAAACTCATACCCAACAACTTATTACACTTCGAGACAACAGCGGGAGAAGTACTGATCTCTCGTTACTTCCTTTTTCTGACCCATCTCCCTTTGGTCTTTGGGGCCCACAGCCTGTCTATCCACAGTTCTCTTGAAATAATCAAAGAAAAGGGGTTGGAAAGATGATACGAAAGACTCCGGATTTGGACTGCTCCCAAATGTTATCGTAATGACACTCATTCCACTCATGATAATCCTTAACAGCGAAGTAGGTTATATAAAGGGAGCACCAACGGAACTCTGATAGGTACAGCAAGGGAAAAGTTGGAGTAGCCAGGTCTTGAATAATCATTGCATAAGGCTTCTCTACACAGGTCCTCTGTGAAGTATAACCATTGTGAGATTCTATAAATGGGCAAGGAAGACCTTGCTTACACCCAAGATGACGAGCGAAGTGATTAGGAGTATACAGCTCAACCCATAAGACTGCATCAGGAATAATAATGTCTGCACAAAAGCTTCCTCGCAGCAGGAGCTTGGCGAGGAGTCACTGCGAACCCGGTAGATAACTCGGCAGTGAATTGCCTCGTTACTACAAATTTAGCCATATCCTTGGGGAAAAGCTTCTGACCCTAGAGAAGATTGAAGCATTGCAAGTAACTCAGAGGTTCACTTTCTCCAGCAAGAACCAGAGACCTCCCCAGGATCTCCTCAGAGACGAACTCCTTACGTTAGGGACTACGAAATTAAGGAAAATAAACCTGCAACCACAAAGACAAAATCCAGACGGGACCTGCAAACTTAAACTTGAATGGATTTAGTGAAATCCACCCAAGGCCATGGTACAATGCACCCAATGCAGGCTGTGCGAGGCCAAGACAGTGGCCATTGTACAACGCTTCACCTGCCTTAGCAAAAGTGCAGCAACGCAAAATATATAGGGGCAGAGCCATAATTCTAAAAAAGCAATGCCACCATAAGCGTTCTTCACTCGCTGATTGTCAGAGGCAGGAGTAGCCTGAAATTCCTTCGTGTTGTAGTGTTTACGCCAATTGGAGTAGGCGGTTCTGACAGTTGCGTATGCAAGATCCAATAAAAAAGGGAAGACCTTATTGTTCAAAGCACTAGGAAGGAAGGGCTCATTCGAAGTGGGTAAACCAGTAATAGTAACAACATCAAGCAAGGAAATTCTTAGATGACCAAATGGGAGGACAAAGCTATTACTACTGGTTTCCCAATGGCACAAAGCAGCAACGGCGGCAGCATGATTCCCTCCTTGAGGAAGATGGAAACATAAATCCAGGGCCTGCGAAATACCAACCTTTGGCCAGAGCTCCTCATCAAGAGATTTCTGCTCTTGGTACCATTGAAGCTCCTCGGCTTTGGTGTTGGGCCATTTATCCAATTTTACTTCAAGTTTCTTCTGATCCCATTGGAGATGAGTAGCAACTTCACCTCGCGCGACCAACTGAGGATGACGCACAGCTCAATTAAGCACAGAAGAGGTCTTCGTGGTACTGGTGGTTGGACCCAGTACAACTTCATCTCCCTTCATAAGATCAAGCCTCTCATAAGGAAGTTCTTGATCAAGATGAAGATGACGGTCCATATGACCGCGGAAGGTTTCCACATCCTTCTCAAAGTCTTCTGGGTAGAATTTTTGATAACGGGCCATTTTCGAAAAGAGGAGGGAAAAGGAAAATAGGGTTCTTAAGAGAGATTAGGAATCCAAGATCTTTTGTGGTGAAGCTTCTAAAAGAAGGAAAATAAACAATACCCCCAACCCTCGAAAGTGACGATCCCGAGTCTAATACATCGATGTTTAACAGTTTTAAGTTTTAGTGTTTAACAGTTTTAAGTTTTAATATTTCACAGTATTTCATCAAAGTTGAAATACAGAAAGATGAATGTCAAACAAGGGCATAGCTCCTTAATTACAGCAATCAACTCATGTTAAAATTTAATTTTTCAAACTCCAATTTAGAACAATGTAAGAAATTGGCACGGCTAGATTGGATTTATAAATCAAATACCCAAGTTTCATTAGCTAATTATTTAAATATCTAACAGCACTTAATTTTATTAGTTAAAAAGTTTTATTTTGATTCTACATTAATCATTTAAAGGTTGTAGATGACCAAAGAGTATAAAGAATTGAAAATAGGAGGCGCGACTTTTGAAGAAAAACACTTGAATAGTCTATGCGAGGCTATTTGAACCATTGTCTAGAATGTGACACATCACATTCAAATGTTTCTAAAAAGACCTCTTCAATTGCCCATAGGTTAATCTCGAGGTCTGGGGGCAATGTTTAGGCCCAAAATAAACATTACATTTATTTTAATAATTTTGGGCCTCAGAAACAGAACGAGTCGACCACATGTGGCCTAATTGGAGCTACAAATCAGGAAAGGATATGTATATGCGATTCCTAAATAAGTTAGGAAAATCCAGAAGCGAGATAATATCCATTTCTTTCCTAGTCGATAACGTTACCTTGTCAATCCAAGGAAATTTGAGTGTCAACCTCTATAAATAGAAGAACCAAAGAAGGTTTGAAGACATCTACACATACATACAATTTGCGCATGAGAAAATCTTACTCCGCTGCGAGTAAACAACCAGCGAACAGCGAGCTCAGGATCTAGGCCACCTGACAGAGCGTGGGGATTCGAAGGTTCACTCGAGCTACACAACTGGCAACAGCAAACGTATTGATTCTTTGTGGCTCGGCAGAAAGACATGAAGCTTACGTCTTACATACCACCAAGACAAGTAGGACTCAACGAGCGAGGTTGGTGCTCTCCTCGCTCTAATCGCTTGACAAGAAGCAAAGACTACGCGGCGCACAACACACCGACATTCTTCCCTCGGCAATGGCATGCCTCGCACACAGCACACCTACATTAACAGACCAAAAGAGACAGTTTACGACATCTCCAATCGCGACAACCTAACTGGAGTAAAATCGAAGCCAAACAGGAGGCAACCCAATGGAGGATCTACAACAAATTTGCTTTCTTTTCCCTTTTCTCTTATTAATTTTCGTATGTGTGTTAATTAGTAAGTTTTTTTTTTCATAACACCATATCTCCATGCTTGATTCTATGCTTTTACTTGAGTACATTGAGGACAATGTAGGATTTATGTGTTTACAACTTTGTTGAGTTATAAAATTTTTAAAAAAAATTGGGCGGACAATGGATTTCTGGCGAATGATGCCCTAAAAAAATTATTTTATTTAATTTTCGTGGCCTTTTGTTGTTTTGAATATTTTAGGTAGTTTTTTAGTCTAATTTTGTGTATTTTTGAGTCTTATGATGCCATTAACTAGTCTATGGTGATTTTGACCAAGACAATGAATATACATGGCATTTAGATCACTAATTAATGGAATTCTTTTGTTAATAAAGATGTTTTGATTGCATTGACATGTAGTAGATATAGATTGTAAAACTTGCACTAACACATAACTTCTCATTGCCGACGACTTAGAGAAACAAAGGTCGACGATTTTTGAAGTCGTCGGCAATAATGTACTATTGCCGACGACAACACCAAAAATCATCGACAATAGTACTATTACTGACGATTTTTGCAACAAAATCGTCGGCTATACTCATTGCCAACGCTTTATAGCCTACAGGACTATAGCCGACGATTTTTACGAAGTCGTCGGCTATAGTATAAAACCCATGTAGGCTATAAAGCGTTGGCTATAGAGTATAGCCGACAATTTTGTTGCAAAAATCGTCAGCAATAGTACTATTGCCGACGATGTTTGGTGTTGTCGTCGGCAATAGTACATTATTGCCGACGACTTAAAAAATCGTCGGCCTTTGTTTTCTTGAAATCGTCGGCAATGAGAAGTTATGTGGTAGTGTTGGTACAAAATTCGCGTGCTAGAATAAGTTTGAATCATATGAACCTATGTGTGTTTTTGAGCTATATGTGCTTTATTTCTTGAGTGATCTAATCAATCCATCTTATTTCGTAGCTTATAGGTTGCATATGCCTCATATGATTGCTTTCCATAGATTTTATTGAACTAGAGAATGCTAGAACTTACTCATGTAGATTTGCAAAGCTTATAGTCAATACATACTCTGATTTTGGTTGTGATTAAAGGCACTTAAGATTTTACCACCACTTTTTTAAATAGCCATGTGTCCCTTATGTGCGCATGAGTTGCGACCCCTTTAGATAAACATTTTGAGCCCACATTAAGCTTTTCTTTCATCACCATATTTATCTAAACACTTAGCCTAGTGTAGATTATCTTTACCCTTGTTTCGATGACTTGATGAGAATTTTTAAAAGCTAGCACATGAAGATGACGTTTTGATGAAGATTTTTGAAAGAAGATGCTTGTCCAACAAGCTAAAAGGGGTAATAGCCGGGAAAAAAAATTCGAGAGCAAGAAAAGAATAAAAAGAAACAAAATGTGAGGCTCTCCGGCAATAAGTTTTTAGTATTTAAGCTTGGATTAATTTCCCTCATACTTGTAAATTTGGAGGTTATTACGAATTGAATGCCTACTAGTGAAGAAATATGACATTTTTCCTGTTCGCAAATATGTATATACATCACATATATACATCACATATATACCTTACCTTAATTAAATTTTCCAAATATTTTCCACATACATACATCACATATATACATCACCTTAAATTATCAAAAATTAAAACATCACCAAAAACTTAATTAATCAAGTTAATTAAAATGCATAAAAATATAATTAAAATGCACATATATACATAATTATAAAAAACAAAAATTGAGAGAGAGAGAGAGAGAGAGAGAGAGAGAGAGAGAGAGAGGCCGGGAGCTAGGACCTGTCATGGTCAAGCTCGGCTTCGAAATTCCGGCGACGGAGGTGAGGGGAGGAGGAGAGGAGGAGGGGATGAGAGGAAATTGAGATTTGGGGTTTTTTTGTGTGGAGAGGGGAGAAGGGAGAGAGGAGGAGGGGAGGGGAGAGGGGAGGAGAGGAAGAGAGATTTGAGGAGAGGGAGGCGAGCTAGGTGAGGAAGAGATGAAGAAATGGAGTTTTAGGGTTTGAGAGGGAAGAGAGAGAGGTGAAGAAATGAGGAAGCAGCTCGAGCTGACTCCTGGGAAATACCGAGAGTATTGCCGGCGAGTTACGAGTTAACTCGTGGGCAATACTATTACCAACGAGTTGATAACTCGTGGGTAATACTATAACCAACGAGTTATCAACTCGTTGGTAATGATAGTGATTCCCGACCAATTTCCGACCAATTTCCGACTATAATTTCCGACTATAATTTCCGACTATAATTTTCGACTAGAATTTCCGACTATATATATATAATTTCCGACTATAATGTACGATCGATCGCGACTAGAATAAATACGACTATATATAATTTCCGACTATAATTTACAACTAGAATTTTCGACTATAATTTTCGACTATAATTTCCGACTAGAATTTCTGACTATATATAATTTACGACTATAAATACGTACATGCACGTTTATATATACTAAAATTAAATACGTACATCATTAATTAACGTACTAAGGATGATAATCATAATCATCTTCATCACTTGAGTCTGACTCGGTTTCATAGGTATCCTCTGGCAATATGTGCCGCTCCTCGTCATCTGAATCAGCGTCAACTTCATTTGGATTAACATCGAGAAGTTCTGCTCCAGTAATTCGAACCACACTCCCAGATCTCATATTATTAAGGCGAATCGTAGATGATTCCGGAATGTCAAAGCGTTCTGCTTTTGGTATGCAGTAACATCTTCATCATCTGCGGTCTCACCAAGTGTGGCAGCACTGTATATGTTTCTATGAGCAACATGGTTTACCACCTTCCACGGGACTTTGTTGAAAAGATCGTCAAGGTAAAACACTTATTTTATTGATGTGGCAAGAACGAAATGGTCTTCTTTATACCAGCTTGTAGCAGTATTCACCGAAAATATTCCGTATTGATCGGTCCTTGTGTTCTCCGGGCTAGTATCAAACCATCTACACTTGAACAAGTGCACTTTCATGCGGTTCCCATAAATTAGTTCAACAACTGAATGAAGGACACCGTAATAGTCAACGCCATCATGCCCACTATGGACCATCACCCCACAATTCTGTGTTTTCAGTCGGTCGTCTCAATTTTCACATATAAATTTCACGCCATTGACCTGACACATCGAGTAAACTTTTGAAACTATCGGTTTCATCGCCAAGTCCCTCAATTCGTTTGACCACTCTGGGCAACCATCATTTGCTACATGGTTCATCTGAAAACGATAAGAAACCAGGTACACCATAAATTATGAACATAGAAAAAGAAAACCACGTACACACATGCTATATAAGGAGCTAAAAAATAGATATATACACATATACCCTTACCCATTGACCAAAGTAGTTTGCAAACGTCCTGTTGCGGTAATCAACATTTCCGGCAATAGCAGGGCAGTGAAGATGATAGTTTTTCCAATATCGTACTTCTGGACAGTTAATCAGTACCGACCAGTGGGCAATGGCCACCTCATTTCCATCCAACTTGTACGACTTTGGCAAGCTTCCATGTACTACCACGTCATTGGAGATGATAGAAAGGTTGAACTGGGGTTCATCTATCGGCATCTGTTGTTGGGGGTCCTCCAGCGCTCCCAAATACACGTTGGTGTACGTTACACACTCGTGTGCAAGATATGCTTCAGCGATACACCCTTCAGGTGCAGATTTTCTTCACATAGTTCTTGTAGGCTCCCAATTGTCTACAAGTCAACAAGTGCATGTTATGATACTTAAAAAATAAGAATTTACATATAAAAACAGAGGCAAACCAAATGTATGAATCATTTGTACCTTTCCATGAGATACATCCAAGTGTAGTGTACGGGACTGGTGAGCAACAATTGTTCGGGAAGATGGATCATCAAGTGAGGCATGATGTCGAAAAAATTTGGGGGAAATATCCTCTCAAGCTTGCACATGATAAAAATGATGTCATCTTGCATCTCCCTGAGATCTGATTTTTTAACTTCCCTGGTGCATAACTTCTGAAAGAATCTTGACAAGGCCACCAATGGCTTCACCAACTCTTTAGGCAGGTACTCTCGAATGAAAATAGGGAAAAGGCGTTGAAGCAGTACATGGCAGTCATGACTCTTTAATCCGTACATCTTATTGTCCCAAAAGTTAACACACCTGCTTATATTTCCTGCATAGCCATAAGGATACCTGCATATATATATATATAGCCATAGGCAACAATTATATTTCTCGCATATAACCATATATAAGTAAAAATTTAAGGCCAATTTTCTGCATAGCCATAAGAATATATACCTGACATTACTCAGCCACCCAAAAATTTCATGCTTATGCTTCGGCTTGACTGTGTAAGGAGCTTGAGGCATTTTTCTCTTACCATCTCTTAACCACAAATGTTTTCGCAGTCCCATAACTTTCAGATCAATGCGTGCCTTAGGGATGTCTTTTGTTTTCCCCTCCAAATTAAAAACTGTGCCCACCACACTTTCACACACATTCTTCTCTATATGCATGACATCTAGGTAGTGTCTGATAGGCAACCTGGGCCAGTAGGGGAGTTCCCAGAATATGCTCTTGTGTGTCCAAAACTTATACCTTTCGGGCTTGTCTGGAATTGACGCCATTATCTCAGGATGATTGCTCAGCTGACCAAAATCATATTCATTCAACACTTCCAAAATTTCATCCTCTGTCCATCGCCTGGGTGCCACACCTGTTTCCAGAGTCCCATCAAAAGCGTCTTGATCCTACCTAAATGGGTGATCATATGGAAGCCAACAACGGTGACGCATCTGAACAATTTTACTGCAATGAGGACTGCAACAATCAACCGTCATGCACTCTGAACAAGCCCTGTAACCCCTGGTAACGTTGCCCGACAACATACCGCGGGCAGGAAAATCACTGATGGTGCCAACAAGCATGGCATGCATCTGGAACATCTCATTTTTGAACCTATCGTAAGTGGGGTGGCCACACTCACTCAGGTACTTAAGCTCCTCAATCAAAGGCCTCAAATACACATCGAGACACTTTCCTGGATAACCTGGGCCCGGAATTAACAGAGTCAGCATATTGTATTCCTTCTTCATGCACATCCATGGTGGAAGGTTGTACGGTACCAAAATAACTGGCCATATACTGTATTGAAGACTTATGTTGCCAAAAGAGTTGAATCCGTCAAATGAGAGCCCTAGCCAAACATTTCGGACCTCTGCTGCAAAATGATCAAACTCCCTGACCATGTGCTTCCAAGCCTCACCGTCGGAAGGGTGTATAAGGGTGTCATCGTCAGGCAAATTCCTCTCAGCCCACCATCTCATAGCTTCGGCCGTGAAAGCATACATGAACAACCGCTCCAGCCTATCAATAAGCGGGAAATATCGAAGTATCTTCACAGCTTTCTTGTTGCCTGCAGGAGTCAACTTATACCTTTCTGTAAAACATACCGGGCAGGCTTCAAGGTCTTTAAGATCTTTTCCCCAGAAGAGAATACAATCATATCTGCATGCATGGATTTTGATGTAGGAAAGCCCAAGATCTTTCAGGATATGTCGCACCTTATGATGAGTGGTAGGAAGACGATGACCGGGTGACAGTAGCGAAGCAGTCCACTTCAGCCAAGAATCAACAGCTTTGACAGACATTTTATTCTCCATTTTGAGCTGCATCACTCCCATGACACTTTCAAGAACAGTCTTACTACAACCGTCGTACAACGGAGTCTGTTGCAATGCAATCAGGTTGTTGTACTTGTCCATACCGCTTGTGTTGACATGAGCTCCAGGTAATGGCTCGACTGGCTCAATATGGGGGAAACCCTGCACGACGGGAGGGACATTTGGTGCTTGATCAGCAAATACACCGCTCTCATGAGGAAACATATCATTGATTAACATCGATGTTGGATCATAGGATGGACTGGCCCTCTCAGCAAAATGTCCATGATCATAGGATGGACTGGCCCTCTCACCAAATTGTCCATGATCATGCGGACCCGCTAACGATGTTTCACCGTGATAAATCCAACAAGTGTACTTATCCCAAAACCCGTATTTACTCAGGTGCTTCTGGACTTTATCAATGGGAAAACGAAATCGATCGCTGCGACACTTACATTCTTTACGTGGGCAATAATGAAGTGTAGTGTCTCCACAATTAGCCTTCACAAAATCCACAAAACTCCTAATTCCCTGGTGATATCTCACATCCCATCTTTCGAGGCTCATCCAACTCTTGTCCATCCTGAAAATTCTAACAATATTACGTACTATAAATATATATATATACACATTCACTACTAATTAATTAATAAATCATCATTAATTACATTCGAATTCATCCGATTAATTAACAAAAGTCGACCCATGCATGCATATAAATTAAAATATATATATATACCAACAATTCACAATTACAAATTAACATGCCTGTATATATATATAGACATATTAACAATTAATATTCACAAAATAATTTTATATCCATACATATATATATACACAAATTAACATATTTTCATCGAAATAATCTCAAATCCACTCAAAATCAACAGTCAATCACTCGAAATCAACAATATATCCACTCTATTTGCGTATCAAACCAATAATCGATATCTCAACTCTAAATCAACACATGCATATATATATATATATATATCGATCTAATTAAATCAACACACATATATATACGTACCTATATATAGCTACGTATATAGCTTCCCGAGCGGGTTTTCGACGCCTTTTGACAATACCCAAGGATTTCAGAGCGTTTTCCTTCTTTCAATTTCACCGGATTTTTTTCTATCCAAATGAATGAGCTACTGCGATCTGCATCTGATATAAGAGGTATTGCAGGCGATTCATTAAATCGCCGGAAATGGAGTTATTGCCGGCGCAATTCCGGCCAAAAATCGCCGGAAATGCTTGAAACTTATTGCCGGCGACATTCTGGACTTTTTGCCGGCGACGGAGCAAGTCACCGGCAATAATGAGCATTGCTGGCGACTTGCCCGGTCGTCGGCCTTTTTTTTTGAAATATCGCCGGCAATGGTACTTAATGTGGTAGTGTGATCAAAGCTGGCGATTCAATCAATTATCGGAAATCTGCAATTACGCGTATCATCATGGATTAGTCTGATTACACTACTGATTCTATTCCGGGTCGTCACATCGTGTTTATCCTTTTGGTATCAATTCATTTTGGATGGTACGTGTACGGTATAAATATGGTATGAATACGTGACAATTAAGGAAACTTTCCATTTTGAGAAACTGGGTCGTTGATCGCGTTGACCACGGGTCAAAACTAACCCATTTCAGGCCGAGCTTTTTTTGCCTTCGATGTGCCTAATTCCGGAATCTTTTGGCCATGGTGTCTTCATGAAAGTTGTTGGGCTTGAGCCCCTCTTTCTTTTGATAGGTGGATCACTCATTTTGGTTACCGGATGAAGGAGTTATGACGTTTTGAAGTTTGTGGTTTTCCGGCGAGATTCGGCGGTAGTGGAGGCGGCCGAGTTGGGGGTCGACCCTATAGGGATTTTGAAGCCCTTGGGATGGTGAGTTGAACCCATGTGGTCTTGCACCTTGCCGTGGCTAGTGGTGGCCGATCGGAGTTCATGAATTCCGACAAGAGTTTTCGACTTCAAGGTGAGTTTTCGAGGTTTTCCGGTCAAAATTGGGCTTAGCATTGAACTACAAAGTTGTTGGAAATGTCAAGATCTTCAAATCCATGTGTAGGTTACAATTTTCTGGGCAGATGGGTTTTTCGGCGGCCCAGCGCGCCGCCGTACTCGGCGGAGTTCCGTCCGAGGTGGTTTTCGACAAGTTTTATGTTGTTTTGCTCGGAATCGCTCACCGATCGTAGTGGTGAGGTTTATATTTTGAATTGAGCATCGGAATTTGTGGCGAGATTTTATAGTGTGTTTATTGGATTTTCGACAATTTCGTCGATATTCGAGTTATATGTTTTCGGGAATGGTTAGTTCTCAAGATGTGGTTCAAGGTTTTGAAATGTGATTTTGAACAGTGGTATTTGTGATTATTTAGGAGATCGTGATCGTTCGTTTGGTGAGGGATTTTCCGCCGGATCACAGGATTAACGTGTTTTGCGTTGTGCTAGTCTGTGAATGGACACATTTCTTTTCACTGATTAGTTGCGAGTCTTTATTATACGTTTTACGAGCATGAGCATGCATATGCGATTATGATTTATACAAGCATGTGTTTTACAATTATGCATTTACGAATATGCATCTACGATTGTTCTCTTATAATTATGTATTACGAATATGCATATACATTATGCTTTATACATTTGCATAGAAACTATTTATGATTTGGTTTACACAGAGTACAGTCTCAGTATGTATGGTTGTATCGATACACTTAGCATCCCGGCTGATCCCCGATGATGTTTACCGGGGGGGGCTGTTACCCTGACCCGAAGTCTTTACCGAGGGGGAGCAGATACCCTGACCCGAGGTCCTTTCTGGCTGGAATCACGTGAGGGTCTGGGATCTCATAATTCAGACTGTATTAGCGCGGATGTGTCCATGAGTGACCCCGCGGGATTTTTGATACATGCTCTGTACGCGTGAGGAGTTAGAGTCTCCCTCGTATACCATATGATTTTTATGCATCTAGACTCACATATGTTTTATACCATATATATTTATTCGGCGAAAGACATTTACTTTCGTCCACTCACTCTAACGGTTTATATGTCTTTCCCTGAGCTCTTCGTTTTCTATGCCCAGTTTGCAATTTGGATTCAGGTGTCGCACGTCGAGGTTGGAGGCATAGTATTCGAGCCATATTTCCTTTCTCAGTAGGTTTCTAGTTTGGCCTACTGTTGTGTATATATGTATATACTAGAGGTCGCTCTGAGTACTGTTTATGTTTATATTTTCAAATGATTTTTCCCGGATTTCTGTAAAGCTACAGTTGTGTTTATTGCTTTACATTATGATATGTTTTTGAGAAATCCGGATGGAATTGGAGCCCACGGTTTGGCTTTTATGGCATAGGATGAAGTGTATTTTTCGCTGCAGATTAATGGTAATCGCGCGTTATAGAGGAAACTCTGTCGAAATTTTTGGTTTTTGAAAGTTCACGTTTTTAAAAAGGGTTTGATTCCGGTTTAGGAAACTAAATCGGGGTTGAGTCCTTTCAATATCCCGACACATTCATCCCGCCGAGATCCATATCCATGACTTTAAGACAATGTTCACGATGATGCATGTTGGATGCCCGATAGAGTATAGACAACTCATTTATGATGTGTTGGTCACAAGCGCGGAGGCGGAAAAAGGGCTAGTTGTGTTGCCATGCATCATCACCCGGTGGTGCATCACAAGTAAATTCAAACAAATCCCCCACATCCTCCATGCCCCCAAGGGAGAGCTCACTAACTCCATTGTGGTTAAGAGCTTGGCTCAGAGGTCCAAAAAAGTGGCGCGAGTGCAAGAAGTGGAGAATGAAGAATCGAAGCTTTCTGGCATTTTGGACCCGCAACCTCGCCTAGATAAATCGAAGCATTTCTTCGATCCATCGAAGGTCCTTGCTCCATTTCAATATTTTTAAGCCTATTTTGAAGACCAAGAGCTATGGCCTTGATGGCTTGCCCCTTTGCGCCATTCCTTGAGAGCAATATCAATCTGAGGGTGCCATTTTTTTTATCATAACTTAGCTTATGCACCTTTGGATAGCGAGGCCTAACTTGGCCTTCGTGGGTTTACATGTTCATCCATATGGAGCTAAGAGCCAGTCTTCATTCCGTTTGCACCCTCTTTATCCCTACTCTTTTAATTTCCTTGCTTCGTATGAACCTGTTTACGAATGATGCTTAAGTAACATTAGTGTATTGTTTTGAGTCACGTAGAATGTGGTAGTCTTGTATAAGCGTGAGGTCCCCTCATGTTATATGCTAGATTACAATGTTGTTTCTCCTTTGAAATATAATTAGTATGCATGCCCTCATTATCGTTAATAGGACTCTAATAGCTTCATTACTTCTTAGAGACTATGTAGCTCTTTAAGTGTGAATGCATGCTAGTTGTTATACCTAGGAAAACATGTGTTAGAAGAACAAAATGTGAAATGACGATGTCTATGTTATCTCTTATACACTTTTGTTTAATATGTGCCCTAATGAAAATTGAGTACAATTTGATTCTAAAGTGTGTGGTAGAAGGCTAAGTCGCATCACTCCTTATCCAACAATCCATAAAAATTTGAAAAATTTGAGAAAATGTAATACAAAAATTTGTGTGTTTTGACATGTTTTGTGTCCTAATAACCACTCACAATAATGAGATTGAACTAAGGGCGCTGGTAGATTGCATAATTTTGAGCATGTTTGAAAATAGAAAACAATGCATATTTGATCGGTTTGAAAAGTGTTTATATTTTTCAAAATGTGCGTACATGAGAAAAAGAAGGATTGATATGTTTTAGAAACTATCCATGCCCCCATGTTAGATTTTGAGCCTTGTTGTGCATACATAGCTACATTATGCACATATTCTTTCATGTGTGACATTGTTGATCATTATGTAATCTAGAACTTGCTTGAAACCATGTAAAACATTTTTCAAATCAGAAGTATTTTCAAAAATGATAGAGGCATTAGGATTACCACCATGTCCAAATTGCTTTTGAACCCTATAATGCATATATCCCTTAGTAAGCCGATTTGAGCCTTTTTAATACTTAGCATTTTCTTTCTTGAATACCAAAAATACCTACCTAGCTTAAATACTTATCATATCCCTTAACTCTACAAACTAGCAAGCAATGATGAAGTCCCATTAGAATATGATCTTAGTGTTACAAAGAATGTCAAGAAATAAGTGTGAGGTGGAGGAGGTCTTCTGTTCGTCAATTGATTGTGTAGTTATTTAGTAGTCCAAAAAGAAAAAGAAAAATGGAAAAAGAGTACCAAAGAAAAGTAAATAGAAAAATAGAAAGAAATAAAAGAGGTATACAAAAAGAGTTGTGTTTGAAAAATAAAGAAAATCCAAAAAATAGTGTGTATTGTACTAAAGAATAAGTGTTTTGGGGAAGCGATTTTATTTGAAAATGGAAATAGTAGCACCTAGGAGTAGTTAGAGGAATTACAACTTGTGAATTGTTTGCTAGGTTGCTTAGTCTTTGATTATACTATCTATTTCTTTTGATTGAACCCCCCTTTCTTAAGGCCCCATTACAACCTAAACAAAAGTCCTCTTGATTTAAAATGGTTATGTTTTTGTATTTTTGGATCAATTTGGTTGAAAAACAAGCCTCTGGAAAATATGTGATCAATTTGATTTTTGAGTGCAAACACTAACCTTCTAAACGCTTGAGTACTTTGAGTGATATCTTGTGAGTTAGATGGTTAGAAGACATGTTAATTTGAATACATCTCATTGTGATGCATTTGGGTTAACATATAGCATAACCATTTTGGCTTATTATATATGCATTGATTTCATGTTTTAGAGTGTTGCTCAAAAGAAGTTCAATCCATCTAGTCATGGTTCTTTGAGGAAAATCGATCATCAACTCGAGATACTTACATGCCTTGTGTGTTTTTGTGCTTTGAGTCTAACTTAGCTTAATTATTTTCTTCTTTGTTTGCTTGAGGACAAGCAAAGTTTAAGTGTGAGGTAGTTTGTTAGGTCCATAATTGTTGTTCTAATTATGTTCCTAACTTCATGCTTATTATTTATCTTCTATAAATAAAGCATCGTGTTTATAACATTTTCTGTTCATGATAAGAAATTGGAAGTTAGCACGAAAACGCTCTAAAGATGGAAATTAATCACTTTCTGGAGAAGCCGAGCACAATTTCGAAGCCACAAAAGCATTTGGAGAAATTTTGGGAAATGACAAAAAGTGGTCGCCGAAAGTTATCAGAAGCTGCCAGAAAATTGCCAGATTAATCTATGGTCGGCCGGACTATCAAGTATGGACCAAACACTCCAAGCTAGGCACAAGAGAAGACCGAAAGCACCTAGATAGGAACCCTAGCTTATTTGGCTAGTTTGTCACACAATTTGAATTTTTGATCTATTAGGCATGGTTTGGACTTTAATTAACCTAGAATCCAAGAAAAAGGATCACAAGCTGTGGCCCTTGGATCAAACTTCATGGCCACTCTAGCACGTCTAGAGGATCATAAAACACTCCATTTTCTCTCCCATTACTCCCCTTGGTCGAGCTCCCCACTTTTCACATAAACAAAGCATCTCATTTTTCAAGTTTTCATAGTTGTACTCTCTCTCTCTCTCTCTCTCTCTCTCTCTCTCTCTCTCTCTCTCTCTCTCTCTCTCTCTCTATATATATATATATAGCCCTTACTCATTCCCTAACCCTCTAGCTCTCTCCTCCACCTCAAACACCTCCCGTATTACCACCAAAAGGCCTAGGAACCTCTATCACCACCACCAAAGTCTCATCTCCACCCTCTTCACCCTAGCCTAAGGTGGATTCATCATTTTTTTGGAGTCAAGAAGCAAAAATGGAGTAAGAAGTGAAGAAGTACTTGAAGAACTTGAAGGCTTTGCTTAAGGGACTCTTAGGTTATTTCTTACACCTATTGATTTCTCTTTATGTATCTAGAATTCATTTTCATTATGTGTAGTGAGTAGTTCCATTTGAGAGGCTAGGGTTAGAACCCTAGCCATTTGATGTACACAAATGATGGATTGATTTATGTATAGCTTATGTTTTTGTGTATATTGAGCAAAACATGTATTTGTGAATGAGATTACTATGTGTTTGTGGTTGTTTATGTGTTTGAACTTCATGTATGGTTTCATTTATGCATGTGTTGACCCTGGCTAAGTTGATGTATGCAATAAGGAACTAAAAATGGGACCTTGTTTGAATTAGCTACTCGCCAACGGATAGATGAGCATGTAAACATGATTAGGGCCTATTTCAAGAGGATTTACCTTAAGGTTTTATTTCCTTAGCATTAAGAAATGAGTCTCCTTGAGTTTCAATAGAATTAAGGGGCTTTGGTCAAACACACATTGAATCGAGAGGTCATTGTGGATACTAATTTAAGTCTTTCGATTCGTGACTCACAAGGTGCGGATTGGGATATTCACTTAGACTTTCTCCCGATTCCTCCAATAGAGGTTTGGGAAGGGGAACCTTCCACAAATAACATATACTACACTTATTTTCTTCACTCACGTGACATACGGTCAAGATGTAAATCCGAAATGGTTTAGGTCTTGGTCCCGGCTCACCAAATACTTCAAAGTTGGACTCAAGTTGTCTAGAGTCCAAAATGGCCTAAAATCTTGGGTTCAAAACAAAACATGACCCAAAAGGTTACGATTTGGACATTCACTGTGAAACGGACTTTAATTACATATATAAATTGGGACATTGTTTGAGCATCAAATGGTTAGTGGGGACTTCCCTAACCAACCATCTTTCCTTATTGTGATCTTGTTTTCTATTTAATCTCTTTGCTTTAGTCTATAACCAATCAATCAACTCGGATAATCACTCATCGTAGTCTAATCACCCCTTGCAATACTAGGTCTCCAAAGGACTTAGTAGCGTAAGATACATATCGGCATTTTATTTTAGTTTAGCATCGAGTTAGTGTCTAGTTTAACCATAGTGTAAGCATTTAATCAATTCGAACTAAGGAGTTCAAGTGGCTAATCCTCGTGGGTTCGACACTCGACTCTTAAAAATATTATAACTTGACTCCATATACTTGCGGGAAAAAATCACTCTTTATACTTATGGGCTAAATAATAGTGCATAAAGTGAGTGGAGGTAATCTTTCTAACACATAATATGAAAAAAAAAATGAAAAAAAAGGAAGTTGATATATTTGTGACTCTGAGTCAATCACGGTTTTATGGGATGTGGTATGAAACTACCGGTTATCACATCGATTTTTGTGGCCATACATCATGGATCATATTTTTTATTCCCTAAATTTGGTATTACAGATCGTGGTTTTTTCGATTGGTAAACTAATTTCATCTCTTGCCTTTTGTAGATGACTAAGCCAGCAATGCTAGAATTTGACATTATTGATCTTCAAGGAGCAGAATACCATAGACGAGTCTCAGATGTAAGGAATACTCTCATCAGTAAAAGACTCACGGATACTATCCAACCACCATTACCTGGCACTGAAGCCAATGAGGACACAATAGCTCACAAAGCAAAGCCGCTCTCCTACCCCGGCCCATCACTTTTCTTGGCTTAGGCTTCCAACTGAACTTACTTTATGGCATGCCTTGCCGCCGCAGAAACTAAGCGCTTGAAAGTTTCAAATTAAAGACCAATTTTTTTTCTTTTTAAATCAACAAACTGTAAAGTTATTATGCTTTTATGTTTCTCAGAAGTCACATTCATCCTACTTTGAGGAAGCAGTACTTGCTAAATGATGACCCCGTAGATTTGTGGGTGACTTTGCAAGAACGGTTCAATAATATGCATGATGCACAACTTCTAGAGCTTACTGAGAGATGGGATCAAATTCGATTATTGGATTACTTCAAGATTAATGATTTCTATCAGGTTATGCTAGAGCTACAATCTGAGCTTATTATTTGTAGCATTGTCAAGACCGACCAAGCTATGGTCAAGAAGTCTTTGGCCACCTTTCCTACATCAATGGACACCCTTACTCACTAGTATCAAATTGATTACGAGCAAGGAAGACTTAGATCATTTAGTTATCTTATGAGTGTGCTGGCCAAGAAAGAGAGGCATCAACAAATCCTTCTCCACAATAATGTTAGGTCAGCCGGTACAAATAAAGTTCATGAAGCTTATCAAAACAACCGTTTGGAATCTTATCAAACTCATGGTGGTAGATGAGGACATGGTAGAGGTCGTGGCAAAGGAGGAAATAGTCGGAATATGACTTGGACACTCCAAGACAACAACCACTCCAACAAAAATCCATCAAGTTATGGTTCTAGGAACAACGAAAATTCTTCAAGGTCTGCTCCTTCAACGTCTAGCTTGGCACCTTGCTATATATGTGGTTCAAACAAGCATATGCACAAACAATGTCGTGCACCTAAGGATGTCTCACTACAAGAAAACATCACTTAGACCACGGAAACATAATTGTTCCGTGGTCCAAGTGACACCTGGATGACGGAGTCTTTTCCGTCGTCCAAGTACCACCTGGACGACGGAGAATACCATCTCCGTCGTCCAAGTGACACCTGGACGACGGAAAAGACTCCGTCCTCCAGGTGGTCACCTGGACGACGGAGATTGTATTTTCCGTCGTCCAGGGTATAACCTGGACCTTGGAGTCTTCTCCGTTGTCTAGGTAATCACCTGGACGACGGAGATGGTATTCTCCGTCGTCCAGGTGATTACCTGGACAACGGACCGACACGCCGTCGTCCGAGTACACGAAACGTGCTTCCACTTAGACGACGTACCGACACCTCCGTCGTCTAAGTGAAGCATTATATAAGCTGATCGAATTCATTCCTGGCCTCGATCTATTCATTCCATTTGAAGAAGAATTGAAGGAGAAGGGAGAAGGAGAAGCTAGGGAGCTAGCTAGCTAGAAGCGAGCTAGGTAGGCCGAGAAGAATCAGGATCGATAAGGGATCTCCGCTGACTAGCTAGTTAGCTTAATTAACGTACAGATATCGAGAAGGCCAGCAGGTACGTACGTATACGTACGCAGTTAAAATTTGCTTAATTAATTAATTAATATATATTTAGTGAAAACGTACGTACATATATACATGCAAGGATGTTAGCTGATGTTAGCTATATATATATATATATGTATAGATCGATTAAATTACGTACGTACGTAATTGATGGATCGATGTAGATCGAGTACGTACGTATAATTAAGCGTAAATTAATTGACAAATATATATATATGTAATAATTAATTAATTATAATATTTTGTAGCAGTATGGACAAGAGTTGGATGAAGTTGAAGAATAGATGTGATGTCCGGTATATGGATGGAATTAACGAATTTGTGAATTTTGCGATAGAACATGGTCAGGGAAAGAAACGTTTCAGGTGTCCGTGTCAGAAATGTCTTAATTGTCAGTATGCGGAGGTTAATGTTATGGTGCAACACCTGTACGAAAATGGTATGATGTGGAGTTACACTACATGGAGCGAGCATGGTGAAGCAGTAGAGTTCAGCGCAGCAGACTTCAGCTCAGGGTACAGTTACCATGGTGTCTCATCCAGCGGCAGTGGTGCCGGACCCCTAGCTTGCAACCCAACTGCAGATTTGGTCCATGATGCGTTTCCGGGATGTAGTCATGGTGGACACCAACACCAAGACGGAGGTTACAGTACCACTTATGAGCATGATGACACATTCCCCGCAGCTAGCTTGGCCACTGACACCAGTGAGATGGAAAAGTACAACCGGATACTACTTGAAGCGCAGACCCCGGTGTTCCCTGGATGTCGAGAGAATGTGTTGCAATATGTGATGGAGCAAATGAAGATAAAAGTGAAGCACAAAATGTCAGTGAGTGCTTTTGACGAAATTCAGGAGCAAATATGTAAGTTTCTTCCAGATGATCACAATCTTCCTAAATCTCATTATAAGGTTAGAAATATCCTGAGCAGCCTCGGCCTAAAGTACAGGATAATTGACGCATGTCCGAATGATTGTGTGCTATTTTACAAAGAGTATAAAGAGTTGGACTATTGTCCCGTATGTGGCCAGTGCAGATTCCAGTTGAATAGGAAGAGTTCGAAAAAGAGAATTCCTGTGAAAGTTGTTCGATATTTTCCCTTGATTCCCAGATTGCAGCGCCTGTACATGTCTCTACACACAGCAGAGGCGATGCGATGGTACGCAGAAAAGCGAATAGATGACGATGTCCTGCGACACGCCGCGGATGGGGAGGGTTTCAAACATTTCGACAGAGAATTTGGAGACTTTGCCTCAGAGGTTAGAAATGTTAGACTCGGCCTATCTACAGACGGATTCAATCCTTGGGGAAGTAATAGCTCCGCCGTTAGCACTTGGCCAGTTATTCTGATGTCGTACAACTTGCCTCCGTGGATGTGCATGAACAAGGAATTTAATTTCCTTACCATATTAATTCCAGGTCCTAAAGGGAATGTAAGTGCTTAGATGTCTACCTCAGACCTTTGATCGACGAGCTGAAACTGTTGTGGGAAAATGGAGTCCCAACTTATGACAAATTCACTGACACGATGTTCACGATGAGGGCTGCCGTAATGTGGACGATCATCGATTTTCCAGCTTATGGGATGTTGGCAGCCTGCAGGACAAAATGATATAATGGATGTCCTATATGTTTGGACGACGTGAACTCTAGTTGGCACTCGGGGAAGGTGTGTTACTTGGGTCACCGTAGATGGTTTCCTCACGACCACCCGTGGCGACAGGATGAAGCTCATTTCGACGGTACGGTAGAGAACAATCCTAAACCCCGTAGTTGGTCGGGCGAAGAGATTTTAGAGAGGTTGAGCTATTTCGACTTTGGTGTGTTGAGCAATGACGCGGATGTAAAGAAATGCAATCCAATTCCTCCACATGATCTGAGCTATTGGGATCACAAGAGTATATTCTTTGAACTTTGAACTTAAGAGTATATTCTTTGAACTCCCTTACTGGTCGAAGTTGAAGCTGAGGAACAACTTGGACGCGATGCACATAGAAAAGAATGTGTGCGACAGCGTGGTGGGAACAATTCTCGGTATTAAGTTCAAGACTAAAGATACTCCCAAAGCGCGCAAAGATTTGGAATCAATGAATCTACGTCGTCCCTTGTGGTTGAGGAGGGATAGGAAAGGAGTGTACAACAAGATGCCAGATGCACCTTACACAGTGAAGCCGACGCTTAGACGTTCTGTATTTCACTGGTTTAAGGGCGTTCGTTATCCGGCTACGTATGCAGCTACTATAACTGGAGCAGTGGACGAGGTGCAACACAAGTTTGTTGGTCTAAAGACACATGACTATCACGTTATGCTGCAACGTCTGATTCCAGTGGTAATTCGACCATACTTGCCTCGGGACGTCGTAGAACCAATAGTGGCATTGTGCAGGTGGTGGCAGAGGTTATGCGCCAGAGAATTAAAGAAGTCAGATGTGGTGGAATTGCAACAACAAATTGTGCACATCATTTGCAAACTAGAGAGGATTTTCCCCTCGGCTTTCTTTGACATCATGATTCACCTAATGATCCACCTGCCCGAGCAGGTGCTCATTTCTGGTCCGGTCTAGTACACTTGGATGTATCCTCAAGAAAGGTACGTACAACTAATTAATTTATTTGTTCCACTGGAGATTATATATATACTAGCTAGCTATATGTACTTATGTAATGTGTACGTTTGATTTTGTAGACAGCTTGGACAGTATAAGTCATTCGTCAAAAACAGGTCGGCCCCGGATGGCTCTATAGTAGAGACATACCTAATGCATGAGTGTGTTACTTACTGCAACATGTACCTCAAAGATCCACCCCTCCCACTGCCTCCGATCGCAGTGCCCGCATCAATCTTTCTGTCGTCACCAATGTCGTCCGACCGTTTAGAGGAGTATTAAAGGAATCGTTAACACGGGAAGAACTTATTGAGGCACATTGGGTAGTGTTGCGAGACAGTGATGAAGTTGAGCCGTACATGATGTCATACAGGGAGAGGCTTCAGGCGTTAAATCAAAACAAGAGTTCGGCGTGGATTGAGAAAATGGTTAAGAAGAAGTTTCCTGATTATTTCTTCCAATGGGTACGTACGTACGACTCGGATGAGATTATTTAAATACATATCGCTCATGTTTGTAGAAAGTAAACCCTTATTAATTTGCCCTTTTTCGCAGATGATTGATCTGCAAAAATCTGATAACCTCGGAGGGTGGTGGTCATGGCCAAAGCACTTGCTAGCAGGGAAGCCGGTTAAACACTATATTTATCCCGGATGTTTTGTGAACGGTGTAAAGTTCCATTCATTGGCCCGAGACGAAGGAAGAAGAACACAAAACAGTGGGGTAGCCGTTGGGAAAGACAATGATCTATATTACGGGGCTATTGTATACGTGGTTCAGCTATGTTACGGGAATGATGTCAACGTTTTCCTATTCAAGTGCAGATGGTTCAAGCGTACAAAGGAAGACCTGGGACTATTATCAGTCGATACAAACTCGCACTGGTATGAGGATGAGCCTTTCGCTCTGGCCACCTTAGTTCGGCAGGTGTTCTATCTCGACGATCTGAAAGCCGGTGAATGGTGGAAAATAGTGAACCATATCTCTCACCGAGGAATATGGAATACAGAGACAATTGAAGGGACACCGGCGACGACTGAAGATGCTGCTGAACCAGAAAGAGACATTCCTGCCTATCAAGAGCCTAATATTTCTATGGTCCGCTCCGATATAATGGACCTGGTTCAAGATGGTGAATGGTTACCCATGCCTGATGGTTGTACAGATCTAACTGAAGATGAGATTATCGATGAGGTAGATGAAGAAGACGAGCAGGAAGAGGACGCGGACGAGGACTCAGGTTATTCGTCGGACGATGTTGAGTACGATGACGAGGATGAGCCGTCGACTAACGGGGATGAGAACGATGATGATTATGACGAAGAGTATAGTCATACGACGAGGGAGATTAATTGGTAATTAATTACTGTAATTATTGTAATATATATATATATATGATCGATGCCGGTTTACGGTAAGAAATTAATCTGAATTATATATCCTGGCCAACGGAGAAATTAATAAATATTGGCGCCAAATCTCAATCTCATATAAAACGTACCCTAGCTAAATCTTTGACCTTAGCCGGCCTAAATCTAGCAGTTCGATCGGATCGATTGATAATTGAAACGGGCACGTACACAAATGACCGGGGACGACCTAAACCGTAATCCCTAAGGCCCTAACCCCTAAAATCGGGGTCTATGCACCTGGACAACGGATAATGGTCATTATCCGTCGTCCAGGTGCACACTAGGACGACGGAGAATGGTCATTCTCCGTCGTCCAAGTTCACAAACCCTAAACCCTAAACAATAAGGCCCTAACCCTTGAATTCCGGGTCTATACACCTGGACGACGGAGAACGTCATTCTCCGTCGTCCAGGTTCTAACCTGGACGACGGGTAACTTCATATCCGTCGTCCAGGTATAAACCTGGACGACAGAAACGCTCAAATCCGTCGTCCAGGTGCAGATATCGTAATTTTTTCTAAGACAACGACCATCTAGACCTTCTTCCAATGCATTTTCTTTTCATCTAGACTTTAGAGTAAACAATTCTTTGTGTGTGAGCTTCGACGATTCGAAAATCGGAGTTGCGAAATGCCTTGTATCCACGTTTCCGGTTTGTGAAATTATCGGTTTTGCGGTTGACTGTGCCGATCAAACCCTTCCCGAACTTATTATTTTATGGTCCTTTGAAGACAATTATATATTATGTTACGACAAATATATCCAACGGTTGTTTTGTCCAAATTCAATTTCGTTAATACTCTGCTGCAAATGAGCGTCTACTCATGAACACTGAAGTCGTAAAGATTAGTCGATACTTAACATGTTTCAATACGTAAAATTAATCGGCGGTTCAAATTTGACTGTTCATATATACGATGCGTTCATCGATATTGTACGACTATTTCACTCGAATGAAAGATCGCTAAATTCCTAGCGAATTATTTTTTAAATTTTTTTTTACGTAATATGAACCTGGACGACGGAGATGGTCATTTTTCGTCGTCCAGGTGTTCACCTGAACGACGGAGAATGACCATCTCCGTCGTCTAGGTTCAAAAATCATGGCGGTTCAAATTTTTTTTTGTTTAATTTTTTCATGTAATTTTCACTTGGACGACGGAAACTTACCATCTCCGTCGTCCAAGTCAAAAATTATGGCGGTTCAATTTACCGCTTCCGTTTTCGGCACCGCTTGAATTTTCACTTAGACGACGGAGAATTAATTCTCCGTCGTCTAAGTCCAATTCCATGGCGGTTCAAAACGTCCCGCCTCTTAATTACGCGCCGTTTCAAAATTTTGAAACCACCACCTGGACGACGGAGAAGCCCGTTTCCGTCGTCCAAGTGCACTTAGACGACGGAGAATAGTGCTCCGTCGTCTAAGTGAAACTCTATAAATAGAGTACGGCTCATCTTCTTTTCCTCATCCCTTACAATTCTCTCCATCTCTCCTCTCCTCTCTCTCTCAATCTCATTCCGGCGATATTCTCCTCCGGCGACGACGCTCCGACGATACAACTCCGGCGTGGTTCGATTCCTCCTCTCCGACGACACAACTCCGGCGAAATTCCCGAAAACTCCGATTCGGTAAATTTCTATTTTTCCCTTATTTAAATAATTTTCATTTTATTAATTAATTAAATTCTAAATATAATTAATTAGTAGAAATTAATTTAGTAATTAGTTTTAAATATTTAATAAATGATTAATTGTTGTTATTAATTAATTAAATCATAATTATTGTTATTTAATACTAATTAAATGAATAATTGTAAATTTGTTGTTATTAATTAAATAAATAATTAATTATTGTTATTAATTAATTAATTAAATAATTATTGTTATTAATTAATTAAATGGTTAATTATTGCATGCTAAATGGAAAATAAATTATTGCATGTAATTACGTGTATTTTTTAGTAAATTAATTAGTAGTACGTGTTCGATTTAAATTTAGTACATAGGCTTGGTGTAATTAAGTCGCACTCTTTGGAATAGATGGCGCCTATTTTCCTTGCTTATCTCCTTAACCCCTCGTGATGTGTGGATTTCATCACCGCACACCATAACCTAAGTGAAGTTATGGACACGAGGTTGATGGCGGAGTTTGCAAAGGACTTGAGGGAATGTAAATTTTCGAAAAATTGGCCGAATGTCGGACATGGTGTCTAGAAACGGGTTATGACTGGTGACAGGATTTGGACTAAGAAAGACTTTTGTCGAAATTAGTCCTGCCTCTCGCGTTATCTCTATCCCTAACTGGCCATGTTTTTCGATTTAACCAAGGCTGATTAATTGAAAATTTACACTTTATCGCGCGGGTCGCACGTCCATTGAACGACCGAAAATGCCAAGCTAGTGTACTCTATTTAAATCTTAAACGTACTTAATTAATTACCTAATGTAAATTTTTAAGTTGTAATTATTATGGTAAGTAGGTATTTTAACCCCGTACTCTTAGGTTTAAATGGCTTCGCCAAAGACGACATCCGGCAAGAAGAAAGCCCAACAAGAGGCAGAAGATGCCATGCTCCGCCGCTTGGCGGACCAAGTCGGTTGGGAATTACCACCGGAGGGCAACGACGCTCTCAATCCGGACGGATCATCTGGTCCGTCCGTAGCGCCCTCTGGGGAAATTCCCGCTCCCCCATTCATCTCGAGCGGTGATGACGTCGACCCCTTCCAATCTCCGACGCCCGGTACCCATTCAACGGGAAGTACTTAGGCGTCCTCGACCGCCGAATCAATCATGTACAGCGCCCGCCGTAGGCAAAGGAGGGCTCCCACTGACCCGGAACCGAAAAGGACTCGGGGTCTCGTTAAAGGGGGCAAAGCGGAGCGTATTTGCAAGGCGACCGGTAAAAAGATCGACTTGCCGTACGACGAATTCACCGGTGGCCCTCCCACAGCTCAGCTAGCAAGTCTCTCGGCGCATGGGATAGGGTCAATCATCCGTAACCAGGTTCGTATCACTGCCCCTACTTGGAAGGAGGCGCCGGATCATGAGAAGGCGAAAGTCTTCAAAGATCTTTCGGAACGTAATACGTTCAATTTAGTTATTATATAATATTGTTAATCTCGGCCTAAAATTTCATAATATATACGATTATAATTTTCTATTTATTTTTGATAGGAACAATTTGACGTGGATCCGACACCGGCTATGTTGAGGCATATCAATCAAACCGCCAACTCCATCTACAAAGATTGGAAGTACAGGCTCCATAAGTACTTCAAAGATGTCGGTCCCGTGCCTCCCCCGGTAGAGCTGCAAGGGGAGAGAGAAGATGAGTGGGAGTGGTTGTGTAACCACTTTGCCGATGAACAATTTAAGGTATTAATTTTTTTTTTTTATTTCAATTAAGATAATTGAATTGTTTAAATTGTAGTTATTCATTTTTAATGATTTAATTATGTTGTGTAACAGAAATTCTCCGGTGTCAACAAAGCCAACCGGGGGAAGAAGGAGAAACACCATACTACCGGCGCCAAGCAGTTCATTCAAATTGCCAAGGAGCACAAGGATAAGGGTTCCAAACACCCTTATCTTGATGCAAGCGTAAGCGCGTACGTGACGCCAGGCCTCGATAATGAAGCGAGTCAATGCGGCGTAAGTGATATATATATATGTGCTTTTAATTATAGTAATTATTATTTAAATATGATTTCATTATAATAAATTAATTATTCTTTTGTAGGCAAGGGCGATAGAGCGTGCGCATGAAGAGTTGGCCAACACTCAGCTTGGGTTCCCAGATGTGCCGCCGGAAGACCTGCCTCCTCTATCCTTAGAGAGCCAAATTGCAATCGCGGATGAGGTCTACGGTCGTAGAGCTGGCAAGGAGGTTAGGCACTTTGGGCCTAGGGTGGTACGAGATTTGTCGACGACCTCCGGCTCATCATCTACGGGAGGTTCGAGGCAGCGGAGAAGGAGTCAAGCTACGGCCGTCGAAGCAGCCATTCAAGAGGCTCGACTGGCACGAGAGGAGAATGAGTCAATGCGGCAAAAACTTGACGAACAACAAGCACAAATAGCCCAACTCATCGCCCTCATGGAACAAAATCGAGAAGTATGTCAACCTCCTCCGAATCCACACCCCGACGACAACGACCCGGCTGGAGGCGGAGGACTCGGCGGCGCATCTGCTCCTCCAGTGTATTAGCTAGCTAGTAGTATATTATCTCGTTTCTTTCCGCATTCCGAACAATATTTTAATTTTTAATTTATGGGTTTTTTCGTATGTACAAATTAATTTACTTTGATTATTTAATAATTAAGTTATTAATTAATATTCAAAATTTAGTTTATTTATTTAATTTTAGCATTTTTCATTATTTAAATTAAAATAATAATAAATTAAATTAATAATATTTAATTTCAATTTATTTTTAAAAAAAAATTAAATATTCACTTGGACGACGGAGATTATGTTCTCCGTCGTCCAGGTGCAGAACCCTAAATCTAACCCTAAACCCCTAACCCCTAACCCCTAAACCCTAAACCCTGCCGTTCTCCGTCGTCCAGGTGTTCACCTGGACGACGGAGACTTAGTTATCCGTCGTCCAGGTGGACACCTAAACGACGGAGATTGTTAGCTTCTCCGTGGCCCATGTATGCACCTGGACGACGGATTACTATTTATCCGTCGTCCAGGTGAACACCTGGGCCACGGACAAACGAGCAATGTCCGTGGCCCAGGTGTTCACCTGGACGACGGAGACTTAGAGTTTCCGTCGTCCAGGTGGCTACCTGGGCCATGGATAATGTCCGAGGTCCAAGTTCACTTGGACGACGGATCACTAAATCTCCGTCGCCCAGGTGCTTGGACGACAGCACTTGGAGCACGGACCTTGGACGACGGAGTTTCCGTCGTCTAAGTACTTAGACGACGGAAAACTGCACCTAGACGACGGAAATGGTCCGTGGTCTAGGTGCAATTTTCTTGTAGTGTCTAGAATGCCTACAAGTGATACAGGTAGTACCTGGCACATGAGACCAACTACACTGCGGATTAAGAGATGAAAGATGACGAGGAAGCCAATCTAATTGTAGTAGATATCCCTAATGCAAACCTAGTGACTACGGATTTTGCTTAAGTCTATGTATTATACTGATATCTCTACTATGTAATCAAATTTAGCCTTATTAAATAAGAACAATCATTTTATGTAACTTTTTTATGTTGGTAAAGCAATAAAAGTTCTTTCTTTCGGTATTTAAAAGTATTAAGAATTGTTATGTTCATACATATTGCTTAGAAGGTTTAAATTATACAAATCCTATGGCATTATAACACCAAATCATCATATAAACGAGACAGAAGAGAGGATGGTTTGATCATAGACACTCTTCGATTCGTCGAAGGGCTCTTTGTTAGATTTTTGACAATTTTCGATCCATCGAAATTTTTTGCTAGTTTTACATTCGATCCATCGAAGGAAGTCCTCGGGTTCAAAATATGACAACCTTTGATCCATCGAGAGAAACCCTTGATGCATAGAAGGAAGGCCTCGGATTCCACAGGCCATACTTCTTTGATCCATCGAAGAAAATGTCTCAATCCATCAAGGCCAAGCCTCAGGTTCAATTACTCTAAACATCTTCGATCTATCGAGAAAAATTCTCGATACATCAAAGACTCTACCCGGAATTGGTGTTTTTCTTTGATGTATTTTCAATCGGTTTGCTTATGTCATATCATCACTCTTTAAGGGTCACAACCCTTTGGTAAATATTTAAGTCTTTACTTAAAGTGGTCAACAAGTCTTAAAGACTAATTAATTCAATTTTTTTTGTAAATGTTTGAAGGCGAGATCGAGTGTCTATCAGATAGTGATACTACTCATACTATATTGTAGAATAGGAAATTGTTTATAGATCTTGTGCCATACACATCATCAGTGACAACCATAATTGGTTTTGCGCCAGTTATACAAGGGTGTAGTTCAACACAATTTTTGCTACCACATGGAACAAGAATTCATATCACTGATGCATTGTACGCACATAAGGCCAACCAAACTTTGTTAAATTTTAAGGACATTAGATCCCATGTTTACACTTGAAAACTCATAGTGAGAATGGAAAAGAATTCTTATACATAACTTCAGAGGAGTACGGTAGAAAGCACACCTTGAAAAAGTTATGGGCAATTTATAGTTGATTATATTTTACTATGGTTCGGATTCTTGAATCCATTGTTGTCACACTTAATACTGTGTGTGACACAACCTCATACAAGCTTTGGCATTATCGACTGGGACATCTAGGTCGTGACATGATGCTCAAAATATTGAAAAACTCTCATAATCATCCATTTTTTAAAGGCAAGAAGCATGTGGAAATCTCCAAAACCATTGGATTTGATGGAGTGGATGAGATTATCAATCTCCATTCAATCTCAACACCTAGTATTATTCTACAAGATTTATTTATGGAAATCTCTGATGCTCATCGCTCTTTTTACAAAGCTTGCTCATTGGAAAAGTTGTAGGCTAGACCCTTATTTGCGGTTGACAACAATGATAACATACCATTCTTACAGAGAATCCATTGTAATATTTATGGACCTATCAAACCGGAATGTGCACCATTTAAATATTTTATGGTTTTGATAGATGTATCAATGCGATGGTCACACGTTGCTTTGCTATCCATAAGAAATATTGTATTTGCAAAACTCCTAGCACAAATTATTAAACTTCAGGCTCACCACCTAGACAATCCAATCATGTCAATTAGATTGGATAATGCAGGAGAATTCACATCAAAGACTTATAATGAATACTATATGTCGATTGGGATTGAAGTTGAACATCTCGTCCCTCATCTTCATTCACAGAACGGTTTAGCAAATGCACAAATCAAGCGGTTACAGCTTGTGGCCAGAGCAATGGTGATGCATACCAATTTGTCGGTATCTACTTAAGGATATGCAGTATTACATGCAACAATGATTCTTCACTTGAAACATGTAGCATGCCAACCATTTAGTGCGAACCAATTGGTAACTGGATATGAGTCTGACATTTGATATCTACGCATCTTTGGTTGTGCGGTGTATGTTTGGTTATGAATCTCAAACAATTTTTTGTTACTTAGAACCTTCGATAATATATTTCTTTACTACAAGATTTGCAGATTGTCACTTTGAAGAAACATACTTCCTAATGTTAGAGGGAGATATGAATGCCTCCATTCCGGTTGAACGTCAGGAATTAACTTGAAAAGCTCCTCCCACTATGTTTCAAGAAGATCCATACACATCTCAAAGTGAGATTGAAGTACGACGTATACTTGATCTTCAGAATGTAGCAAATTCAATGTCTGACTCCTTCACTAATATTGTCAAAGTGACGAGATAACACATTCAAGCTGCAAATATTCCTGCAAAGTTGGAAGTCCCTATTGGGCGGTTTAAAGCAACTCCAGTGAAGAGTAACGTGCCTCTTTCCCATGTGGATGGAGTAGCATCAGTCTCGGCTCCCACCAAGAAGAGAGGAGACCAAGAAAATCCACAGATGAGTTGCCGGCCAAAAGGTAGGCCATCTAGGCACAAAATGATCATTTCATCATCAACGTTGTGAATCCCATACATGAGATTATTCCTGATGACAGTTATGTCCTGGAATCACAAATGACATTTCTGGAGGACGCTTTAGACCCATATGTGATGTCAGAGAATGGTGAAATCTCATTAACTAACCATGATGCGCGCATTGTTATGGATAGATCATCCAAGGTAGTTGATGACGCTTTTGCTTATTCTGTCACTCAAGAGATTATTGAAGATGATGAAGTGGAACCTCACTCGGTTGTTGAATATCAGAAGAGAGCGGATTGGCCGAAATGGAAAGAAGCAATGCATGCCGAACTAGATAGACTCTCTAAAGAAAAGGCAGATTTTTGGTTCGGTAGTGCTATACACACCAAATGTGAAGCCGATTGGACATAAATGAGTCTTTGTTCAGAATCGTAATGAGAAGAATGAAGTCATGCGGTATAAAGCTAGACTTGTGGCGCAAAGATTCTCTCAGCGCCCTGGCATTGATTATGAGGAGACATACTCTTTGGTTATGGACATCATTATTTTCCGCTAGCTTGTCAATTTGGCAGTGTCCGAAAAACTGAACGTGCAGCTGATGGATATGGTGATAGCATATCTCTGTAAAAATCTTGATTCATAGATATACATGAAAGTGCCGGAAGGCGTGGTCATACCCAATTCAAGTAACTTTACACCATGGAGTACTCATGTGATTAGATTAAAGCGTTCACTATATGGAATGAAACAATCCGGTAGGATGTGGTACACATGTGTCACTGACTACTTGATTGGGAAATGATACAAGAATGATGATTTATGCCCATGTGTGTTCATTAAGAGAACAACTTTAGGATTTTTCATTGTAGCGGTCTATATTGATGATATGAATATCATTGGATCTCTGGATGAAATCAATGAGACGATTAACTACTTGAAATCCGAGTTTGAGATGAAAGACCTTAGTAAGACTCGATTTTGTCTTCATTTAGAATTAAAACATCAAGTTGGTGGAATACTTATTCATCAGTCTGCTATCCAAAAGATGCTCAGACGATTTAACATAGACAAAGCACACCAATGGTCTTACTCAACCTAGAACCCAATAAAGATCTATACCGTTCAAAAGATGATGATGAGGAACTATTGGGAGCTGAGGTACCATACCTTAGTGCCATTAGAGCTTTGTTGTATCTAGCTCAATGCACAAGACCAGAAATTGAATTCTCTGTGAACTTGTTAGCTCGATTTAGCTCTGCACCTACACAACGTCATTGGAATGGTATAAAACACATCTTCAGATACTTGACATAGACTTGAGATTTCCCTACAAAGAATACAGAGAGAAGCTTGATATTTCCGAAAAAGGGATGGTTGAATTGCAACATGCACGACCTAGAGCCTTTGATCCATCGAAGAATGCTCCCGCGACAAACTCGAAGGTATCCTTCGATCCATCGAGAGGAACTCTCAATCCATCAAAGGTTGCACCATGGACAGACCCGAGCCATAACTTCGATGCATCAAAGGAAATAATCGATCCATCAAAGGGAATGTTCGATCCATCAAACGGTGATCCAGTTGCAAGTACTATTCCTTAATTTAGTGCAGTCCCCTACTCAGAGACATCTTGTGATGTCTTGGTTGGTTTTGCTAATGCTGGGTACTTCTCTGACCCACACAAAGAACGTTCCCAGACATGTTATGTATTTACCATGGGAAACACAACGATTTCTTAGAGATCAACTAAGCAGACTCTGGTTGCTACTTCCTCGAATCATTATGAGATCATTGCTTTACATGAAGTGATTAAGGAGTATGTTTAGGTTAGGTCAATCATACACCATATTCGAGGAACTAATGGATTACCATTCACTATTATAGCATCAACTTGTCTTTTTAAGGACAATGTGGCTTGCATTGAAAAAATGAAGTTGGCATACATCAAGGGTGATCATACCAAGCACATATCGCAGAAGTTTTTCTTCAATTAGCAACGACATCAGCTATTGAGCATTCATGTGAATTAGGTATGTTCGACTGATAATGCTGCAGACTTGTTCACCAAGTCATTGCAAAAAAACTACACTTGCAAAACATGTGAGACGTATTGGTATGCGAAAATTATTTGAACTCCAAGATTGAGTTATTGATTAATGGGAGTTCATTTAGTAGACATCAGGGGGAGTCCACATCACATGTGGTCACTTTTGTAGTTGATGCATTGTACTCTTTTTTCCTTAGACCAAGTTTTTGTTTTTACCCAAAAGATTTTTTTGTTTGCTTGGTAAAGTTTTTAGGGAGGCAACAGGTTATGCATCATACATTAGGATCACGACACAAGGGAGAGTGTTTAAGGAAATAATATTCCTGATATTTATGTGTGTATCTTATCCTAATTAGAGTAGATATAGAGATTTTCTCAATCCCTGATTTACCGGGAGATTTATTGTATCAGATTGTAATGACTATTTAAAGGTCATCTATCAATGAATAAATGACAGTTTTAAATCTATCTACTTGCGTATATTTATTTCTTCTTCAACAGTTTAGAGTTTTTCTATTGAAACCTCTCCATTTGTTCAATTGACATCTTTTTGTTTTCTATTAAATAATTACATAATTATCCTTGTATATATAAAATGACAGATAGAGATATGAAATAAATCCCTAATTAACTACAGTATCTCCTTAAACCTCCAAATTTAATTTTTTTAACGTTAATAAATTATATATTTGTGACGACCCGGATCTGAATCAGCAGTATGTTCAGCTTGATCGATGAGTTACTGCGTAGTCGCAGCTGTTCGGCAGTTATTTGAATCGCTGAAGCTTCTTAACGACTAAATTATTGGCCGAGAATTGGAGCTGGGTCTCTTCTCGAGAGTCGTTGTTCATGTGATTTCGAGTTCGTGAGCCATTCCGGATCGTTATTTGGACGACCGAGGAATTAGTTATGAATATTTGAAGTTCAGATTTAAATGGTGAGTTACTTAACGACTAAATTACCGAACGAGAATTTGGTTTCGGCTTCTTCTCGGAAGTTGTTCAGAATTTAATTTTGAGTTTGTGTGAACTTCCGGAACATGATTTTGAGTTATGGAGATTTAGTTGTGATTATTTCTGTTGGTTGTTTGTTTAGTCGATTTAAATATGTGTGGTGTGAACAGTTGACTTTTTATCTGATTGGCCGATGTGTTTGACTTCGGGTGATTATTGAAGAATATTTTGAGATGAGTTTGTAGCCGCGAGAATTATCGGAATCGGAATTACGACGAAGGAGTTATGAATATTCGAAGTTTGTCGCAATTAATTGGGGAAAGTTTCCTTATTTGGTAAGTCTATAAATAGTAGGTTGCTATTTGTGGAAAGTCAAAGATGAATTATTGTGTTGACCATGGCTGACTCGGTTTGACCGAGTGGGTGAGGTGAGTTGCGACGGTGGCTCACGGCTGCAATGGCGGCGAGGGGTTTCCGGCCACCTCCGAGGCCGAGACCGGACCCAGACGACTCGTCTCGGTGTCCCGAGTGTGTTTCCGGCCACCCCTCACGGCGAGGGTGGCTGTGGAGGGGAGGTTTTCCGGCATGAAACGGTGAGAAATTAGAGGTATTCGGGTTTGTGGTTTTTGGCCGAATTGAACTACATAATTGACTGGGTTTTGTAGCTCTCCACTCCACGAATCTAACCTCGTTGGTTTGGAGTTTCAATTTGATGTGTGTAAGGAGAATTCTTGATTTGAAATTTGTGGAACAATTCGGGTTTTCATGAAATTGAGCTAGTTAGAGATTGAATTGGCCTTTGTTGCAGTTATGAAAGTTGCTCAGTGGGCGATTTGGAGTGGAACAAGGGTGGCTCCGTCGGAAAATTCTTCGGCCGGCGGCGGCGCCGCCGTGGACGGCGGTCAACGGCGGTCAACGGTCAACGGGTTGACTTTTTGACTTTCGGCAAGTTGCATGTCGTTTGACTCGAAATCGCGCTCCGAACGCAGTGGGGAGGTTCGTTTTTCGAGTTGAGCGTCCGAACGTAAAGCGAAGTATTGAGGTGGTATATACGGATTTTCGACGATTCGTCGACTTTGAATTGTGTATTTCCGAGAACGGTGGTTTCTCGTGGTTTGATTCGAATTGTCGGATTATGACTTTGAATATTGGACGTTGTGATTATTCAGGGGTTCGTGATCGTTTGTTTGGCGAGGGACTTTCCGCCGGATCACGGGTTAACGCGATACGCGTTACGCCAGTCTGTGAGTGGACATTTTATTTTCACGGAATGATTGCGAGTCTTTTATATACGTTGTATGAACTTGAGCATGCAACATGATTATGGTTTTACGAGCATGAGATTTCATACGAGATTATGATTATATAAGCATGTGTTTACGATTATACGAATATGTTATACGGATATACGTATACGAATATGCATACACTTATATATTGTTTCATGCATTTGCATCGAATTGTTTATGATTTGGTTTTCACAGAGTACAGTCTTGGTTACGTTGTTGTATCGATACACTTTGCCTCTCGGCTGATCCCCGATGGTAGGCCACCAGGAGGGGCAGTACCCCTACCTGACCGGCGAGGGGCAGTACCCCGGAACCGAGGCCTTTCTGGCTATGAATCACGTGGTAGTCAAGGACTCCGTGATTCTGACTGTACTAGCACGGACGTGTCCATGAGTGACCCCGTGATACTTTCTATGCATGCTCTGTTTACGAGTTGGAGTCAGCGTCTCCTCGTAAACGATTTGATTTGATTTATTTTTATTTCGACTCGCGTATGTTTTTATAACATATACACTTGGTGAAAGACATTTATTTTCGTCCACTCACTCTAACGTGTTTATTGTCTTTCACCTGGGATTTTCGGTTTCCGTGTCCAGTTTGCAGTTCAGGCTCTGGTGTCGCACGTCGTGGTCGGAGGCATAGTGCTCGAGCTACTTTGTTTCATCCAGTAGGTTTATTGTTCTACCTACTGTGGTATGAGTATACGATTATGTATAAGATGTCGCTCTGAGCTTCCTATTGAATACGTTATACGATTTTACACTGGATTTCAGTAAAGTGCATATATATTTACTACTTTACTTTACTGTGGATAAATGAGAAATCCGGATGGGATTGGTGCCCACGGTTTGATTTTTGTGGCATAGGATGAAGTGTATTTTCCGCGTGCAGGTAATGGTAATTCCACGCTAGTAATGAAACTCTGCCCAAATTTCGAAAAGTTTTTGTTGGTTCGTGTTTTCGAAGGGGTTTGATTCCGATTTAGGGAGCTAAATCGGGGTTGGGTCCTTTCAATATTTGGACGATATTATTTTCTTCCTCCGTTCTTTAAATGATTATGCAATGATCATATAAACCTACGATGATAAGTAACTTCAATTTTTTTTCTTCAGTTGATAGCTCTGCAAATTGCGTAGTTGATTTCATTGAATTTTAGATTTGTGGTACTACGTATAGTACTCATCTTTATTTAGTTTGTGTTGACTTTTTATTTTCCTTACGATAAAGTAAGGTAATATATTATGAATGATTATTTGTAATATTCAAAGAATAAATATATTTAGGATCAATCATTGTATTCTTATTTTGTGAAAATATACAATAAATAATTCAAGTTCGGTTATTATTTTATTTTTAAATCATATGATAAGTGTTTTGTTTGGAATAATAAAAATAGGATCATTTGAATCATCGAAAAAAGTTTTAGTTAGTTTTTTTATCTAAAAAAAAATACAGGTCGGAGGTATAGTTAGAAAATAAGAGGTATAGTGAAATATTCAATGGATTATAGATGAATTACACTAATAAGGTTTAAATAACTTCAAAATTGAGGCTTATTAATTCGAATACAAACTAACTATGGAGAATTCTCTCCTAGGGTTCCACCACCATCAATTTGGATGGCACCATTTCAATGTTTTAGCTCCCATTGTAGGGCTGAAAGACCCAAGCCTCCCTAGGCTTTTATGCCTTCGATCCTTCGTTCAAGGGAGAGAAGTTTGTTAGTTTGGGGCTTTGTTTTGAGGTTGAAGATAGCGGCTGGGGAAAGGGCTCTCACTGCATGGTTGCATGGGTTCTCTTTGACGTCATCTGAGGAGGGGGTAGCAGTCAAAAGGAGGTGTTGTCAGCAGCATTTGAAGCCGCCTTAGCGACGACACTGGTTAATACGATTTTTGATGGTGCGACTGCCTTGTTTGTTTGGTCCTGTGTTCAAAAAAAGTAGTGCGAGATCTGTGTTCATTGGCCTTGGGACTGAGCGTGATGCTGTTGAGAAGGTGGTTGTCATTGCGACGCCGTGCGACAGTGAGAAGTGATACCATGCGTCAGTTTATTCGTTGTTGGGTTGTGGAGATCCATATGGGGCCCTGAATGTGTTGGGCTGGGTAGGGCTTGAATTATTATAGGTCTAGATATTTGGCCCACAATCAAGTAGAAAAAAGGGACTTAAGTTGGAGTATTCGAAGGTTCATATTCCGAAGGTTGATGTAGTGTCATCGGAGGTGCCTTTTCCAGTGGTCAGTAGAAGATGCCAGAGGATCCTGTTTTAAAATCGTCTATGGAGATTTGATTGACATCACCAATTAGCTAGTGAATACATTTTAGTTAAAATTGTTTGTTTGGGGTGGTCACTTGGTGATTGGAAGAGCTCCATGGAAGTTAGACTAGTAATTTTAGCTAGTAGTCTAGTTTCAGGTAAAAAGGTAGTCTTATTGAGGTAACGTTTCTTGTTAGCCCGGAATGTTATGTGCGATTGCTGATCAATGAGTGAGTTGATGTTGAATCAAAAAAAATTTAAAAAAAAGTATTTAATAAGAGTTTAGTGAGCAATTTCATGTAATAAAAATAAAACTGGAAGTGTGAAGAGTAAGGAAAGTGCAGTGAGCAAAATTAGAGGTCTTAATAGAGATCCTCGTAAGTTTATTTTAAAACAAAGTGTTATCTTTCTCATTTTCATTCTCATTCAGTAAAATTAGGAGTCAGTAATGGGTCAGGTTATTTCGAGATGCCAACATCATAATAGAAAATGCCAGAGCAGTAGCAACTTCGGTGACTAATTTCCTTAAAGCTTCTTGTCTACTTTTGGACGGTATAATTGAAGGATGTGTGAGGATGCATGATGAAATTCAAGATATGGCCATGTCCATTGTATCCTCTGTAGATGGCCACGCCTCTTTGGTGAAAGCTTGTTGTCATTTGAAAGATTGGTCTATGGATGGGAACAATGGCTACTCAGCAATCTCACTAATCGAGAGCAACATTAGCAAGCTTCCCGAAATATTGGTATCTTCGAAACTTCAGATTTTATTGTTTCAATATAATTATGATATAAGTGAGATCCCAAAAACTTTTTTTCAAAGCTCCATTTATTTAAGGGTATTGGATCTTAGGAAAACTAGAATTTCATCGCTGCCCCATCATTCAGCCTCTTAACCATTCTCCAAGGGCTTTTGTTAGATGACTGCCCGAACATTACTGACTTATCCTTACTTAGAAATTTGAAGAAGCTAGAGATTCGTAGTGTGAATTACTGCTATTCTTTAAAGAAGTTTTCGAAAGAGATAGAAATTTGACAAATTTAAGAATGTTGGACATGCGCGGAACTAGTTTTGAGACGACGTATAGTTCTCTCTCAAGTGAAATCACGGTTGTCTCGCCTAGAAGAACTGTACATGAGATGTGTTTTCAACAATTGGGGTGGTAAGTGTCTTCTTCGTAAGATTACTGGCAAGAGTTGATTGGCTTGTCATGTTTAAACACTTTGGAGGTTTTCGTATGTACTTGGTGTAAAATGCTTGCCCCATGGGCAAGAGGTCCAATAAGAGTTGTAACTTTCGTTCTTCGAGAGCGTTGATCACTGACAACCATAGATGACAAACAAAGCAGAGTACGTATATATGGTATAGGGATTGCCAAGACTTGTGTAACCTTGTCTTGGAACACGACCGTGGGAGATTACTAGAACTCAAGTATCTGTATATAGATTCCTCGATGAAGATGTGCGTGTTGTTTCCAACAATAACATGGGCAGGCTCGGGCTGAGTTTTTTCTTCACGTCTCCAAAATTCGGGTCGGGATTTTTGTGAAAAATTGAAGCTCATGGGCGCCTATGGGCTTTTTGGGCACTGGACTTTTAAGGCTAGGGTGGACCTGCCTTTTTTTGTATTAAATAAAAAATATTAAAAATTAAGAGTGCTTAATTATCAAATATATCAACAATTACATACATTAAATAATATTAAGGTAAATTAAAGAGTTTAGAGGTTAATATTGATAAAATAATCTATAATATATAAATTGATGGGCTTGGCGGACTTTGGGACTTCAGCCTGAACCCGGTCTTATATCCATATAGCCGGATTTTTTCAGATCTAAATTCGAGTCAGGCCGAGTTTATATTTTTGGGTTTCAAACTGCCTATGGGCTTTGGGCCTATCTACGGGCCATGATGATCCCTGTAAAACATGGTCGTTGGGCGTTATTACCAACCACGGAGACACTGAATTATCCACACAAAAAAAAGAAGAAAGAAAGAAACCACGGAGACACTGTAAAAACTAAAAAGGAGGATTGAATAGCCCGATTCTCCTAGAACCCAAATGAAGCTTGTATTTCTTCACTGTTGGTACCTTGTAGACCTGTCTCTCTCTCCTCTCTCACTCACCAGCTTCAGAAAATGTCGTTCATGACCGCTTCCAATCCGAATCCCAACAAATCATTTGAGGTAACGAAAAACATTTCAAATCCTTCTTCTCTTTCCTCCGAGTTAAGAAAATCTCGCCAACCAAATCTCTTTTCAATTTTTGATCTTGATCAACAGGTCGCTCAGCCGCCAACCGACTCCGTTTCGAGTCTCAGCTTCAGCCCTAAGGCTAATCTTCTCGTCGCAACCTCTTGGGACAACCAGGTTCCTATATATTATTTCTCTCTCTCTTTTTTAACTTGCTGAGAGATTTGGTTGTTCAGAGGAAAAACCAAAAAAAAAAAATGAATTTTTTTCATGATTTGTTGAATTTGTGGTGAATGTGATTGATGTTGTAATTTACGGTGAAGAATTTCGATTTTTATATTGTTCACTTTTGGTTAACTGAAGTAATAACTGTGTTTAGGAATGGCTGCTGATATCTGTGGTGTGTGTGTGTGTGTAGGTGAGATGTTGGGAGATACAGCAGAGTGGAGGAAATGTTGCCAGTATGCCTAAGGCAGCTATGTCCCATGATCATCCGGTAATTCTGCTTGTTTTGGGCGTAATGAGGCTTCTACTTTATTTTGTTTCTATAAACATTATAGTGACTGTAATTACAGGTTCAATTTGAAGACGTAAGGGACCAGTGCACTTATGGTTCTTATTTTAGATTGAAGTTTCATATCTTTATTATTTAATACTGGTTTAGGAGATAGAGACATAGAGTCGAAATTAAGTAAAGGATCATAACTCCCAAGAGTTTATTTTGCAGAGTCTACTGTGTAACGTTTACTATTTTGACGATTTATAGTATGATTGTTGACTCAGTATTTAAGATCTTATCCATATCTGTAACTTTAGGTCCTGTGCTCAACTTGGAAAGACGATGGTACAACTGTGTTCTCAGGAGGTTGCGACAAGCAAGTTAAGATGTGGCCTCTGATGTCTGGTGGCAACCAAACCATGACTGTTGCGATGCATGATGCACCCATCAAGGAGATTGCTTGGATCCCTGAGATAAGCCTCTTAGTGACAGGAAGCTGGGACAAGACTTTAAAGTAAGTAAATTCTAGTATTGATTCCCCAACTTGTCTTTTGTGTGTATTAATGCTCCATTGAATCCAACAGCTATGCCGTTTATATGTTTTATTATTTTTCCACCTTTTATCATGATATTAAAGCATTCTCGATAACATAAAGCATGTCATTTCACATATGTAATCTTAACTGCCTCTCTTTCTCTTTTCAGGTATTGGGATACGAGGCAGCCAAATCCAGTGCTTACTGTACAGCTCCCTGAGCGCTGCTATGCATTATCAGTGAGACACCCTCTAATGGTGGTTGGAACAGCAGATCGAAATCTTATTGTTTATAACTTGCAGAATCCGCAGGTATCATTTAACATCACTGATCTATAAGATAAATTATTTCAAAAGAAGACTGAAAATTTATCCCCCAGTTCTGTAGTTATATTTATATAGGATTTTGAATTAGCTTCTATCTTTGAGTTTCCAATCGCATTCAATCAACTTCTTGTTATTTTTGTATTGGTTTACTATATTTAATTACTAACCAAACACATTTGGTTTTGTGTTTCCGATCCTCGATTTAGCTTCAAGTTGTGGCTTACCTTTGAATTATTTTCTATTATCGACAGACTGAGTTTAAGAGAATCATTTCGCCACTAAAGTATCAGACAAGGTGTGTTGCAGCATTTCCTGATCAGCAAGGCTTCTTGGTAAGTAACTTGGTGCTAACTCGTTGCACACCTAGGTTGTTTCTGTTATAGCCTATTAGTATTTGATTTGTGATTCTCCTGTTCAATTGGCTTGCATAGAATTACAGACTGAAATACCTGGCATTTTTGTTTTCACTTAACAAGAAACCTTTGTTATACTTCTGGACTCTTTTCCTTAGTTTTAGCAACACAAGCACAAGTTATGGATATGTTTGAAGGATATATAAACCAGGGAGAAAATGACAATTACAAGTTTATTTGGAAATTCTCAACTTAATTGTACCTTTTCAGTTAATGGGGGCGTCTGTACTTCCAGACTCATGGGCTACTGTATATTTACTCAGCTATTTTGTCAACCAGTTTCAGGTTTTATATTTATTTCTCGTGCGTACTTCTGTGATAGCGAAACCTATTCAATCATGTTTATTAAAGATCAGACCTTCCAGAGTTAAGAGCTCCACTTATAGTTTGAATTGATATGTGTTCTTACATATGCCATTATATTGTGTTTGTTAACGAATTGTATAATTAATGAGCTTGATATATATGTTCACTGTTTGTTTTCTTTTGCTGAATTACTATTGTCTTCTCTGGTTATTGAGAAGTGAATTATAATTTTATCACTACTCTCTTACCAGGTTGGCTCTATTGAAGGGAGGGTTGGTGTACATCATCTGGATGAGACACAGCAATCTAAAAACTTTACCTTCAAATGCCACAGAGAGGGTAACGAGATATACTCGGTCAATTCTCTGAACTTCCATCCTGTAAGATTGTATATCCTTTCCTTGTTTTCATTCTTCTGATTATAGTGTGATGATTACTGGGTTGTCTTCCGCCCCTTACTGTTGTAAAGTAAAGATGACAAAAGATGCAAAGGGAGTGAAGAGAATATAGATGTGAAGGACAGAATGTATTAAAATGGCTTACGAAGGCATTTCAAAGTTTTATTGTCATTAGGTTTTATGTTTTTCTCTTAAATATTACGACCTAAGCAGCAACATGGAAAATTACTGAAAAGCAGGACACAGAAAGTAGATATTATAGTTGAAGACATGCTGTGGGCATGTGTGATACAATAGCCACAGTTTGAGTAAGTGTAAGGTGAATCCCTGCTTCTTTTTCTTAAAGTTACCATGGTAGTCTAGGAGATTATTTCGGTAAAAGCTGGTAATTATATAAACTTATAAAGTAAGAGTCATTCTAGGAGTTGAGGTTCTGTTTAATTAAGAACGTTAGTACTCCAAGTGTCTCATCAAATATAGTTATTTATGTAGATGTTTGTATCTACATTATCTCCTGACATTATTGAGGTTTTATATACAAAATACGTAGTCCTTTAAACAAAAAGCACAAAGTTACTTTTTCTTTCAGACATCATTGTAAAGTAGATGGCATCATTATCTGTTTACTGTATTCGTTGTTTCACAGCTTGTTCTGTTCTATTTATTACAGGTGTATCACACATTTGCTACTGCTGGTTCTGATGGTTCTTTCAATTTTTGGGATAAGGACAGCAAACAAAGACTAAAGGTTTTACCACATCTAGTTATATATTTTCTCTTCTTTTGTTTTCTCTTTGTTTTCAGTCCACATCATGGTTCCAATAATTGCAATACATTTGGTTCTTTTTCTTTTCTTTTCTTTTCTTCCATCGCGTCATCAAATTACTTCCACTCTTGGTTGACTTTGGTGCTTGTTAAAGCCAATGATTTTTCTTAGTTATATGCATATAATTAATACATTGTTTTTGGATTTTCAGGCCATGTCAAGGTGTAGTCAACCTATACCTTGCAGTACATTCAACAGTGATGGTTCCATCTTTGCATACTCGGTAATATTTTCATTTTCTTGACACCATTAATAATATATATGGTAATATTTTCATGTTATTGTTCTCAGTAAAAGGCTTTGTATTTTGCATTTATATTTGTATAATTCTACAACTGGAGTCCCGTAATTTAGCTTTCAAGGGGTTTTGTATGTATGCTTGATCTTAGATCTACAGGCTACAGGAATTAGTGTAAAATACTACTCGAATGTCACTTTGATGTAAGCTTGGAAAAATGAGTACCATTTAGTTCAACTGATGTTTTTCATTGAAGAGTGTTGGACTATGCATATCATTTTATTTTATTTTTGCTTTTTATGAAAATAATCGTGCTTTATGCAGTCTCGTGAATGCCATCTATTATGTAGCTCTATTAAATTTGTATTTTCCTACAGCATTTGCATGGCTTTCCATAGTTTCCATCATCTTTGCTGTGTTGTAATCTGCTGTACTGTTAGATAAACCTTCTCATTCTTCTGTATTTGTGCAACTTTTGTTAGTTCGTATGTTTGCCATCTTTGCTAGCAATCAGTTACCTGCCCTACAGCTTCGAAGGTTTTGATCTTGTTATGGTTGAAATCTGTATGCTGGTTTGATGCCCAGTCCTTAAATAATGATGTATGCCTTTTTTAATACACTCAAATGATATTCCTCATCCGTGTTTATTAGGTTTGCTACGATTGGAGCAAGGGTGCTGAAAACCACAATCCAGCTACAGCAAAGAACTACATTTTCCTTCATGTTCCACAGGTATATTTCTCTGAGATACTAGAAGCCTAAAATAGGAGAATGTTAAAAAGCTGTATGTTTTTTGGTTGCAGGAATCTGAGGTCAAAAGCAAACCTCGAATTGCAACTGGTGGTAGAAAATAAATCTTTTGGACATGTTATTGTATATAAGCCGAGAGTTTTATTTGTTCCTACCCCTGATGTTGCAGAGCCTAGTTTGTATATAGGACATAACTGAGGGGTGAGTAGAATTTTAGGTAGGCAGGTGAAGATTTCTCTAGTACTGTTTTGAAGAATAATCTTCTCCCTTCAGGTTGTCTGTTACGTACTAGATTTGGCATTTTAGTCCCGAGCACATAGAATTGAATACCTTGTAACTTTGGGAAATTTCAGTAAACCTCCCCAGAAACTTGTGCTTAATGCCATTTTACAGTATGGTTTTGCTCTGTAGAAACCTGAAGTGGATGGAAATGTAGTCTCTACATGGACGCCCTCACCGAAGACAATGATTGAGACTAGCTCGACAAAATAAATTTGCAAGGGCCTAAATCATTGCGTAGGGAACCTGTATGTTATTTTTTGTCCATCTGAACAATTGCCAATGCTGCCACAGAAAGTTCTTTTTACCTAACATTTGAGAAGGGAGCCCATAGAATTTTTAGTGGAACTGCTCGGAACGAGTTCGGCGTGAATGCAGCATATCTGTTTGAATCGAACAGGTAGCCTACGTGCGCAATCCCATCAACAAATGCCCACTCAATCTTAGGAATTAATTCATGGATCAAATAATACTGTCGAGGCAAACTGGTCTTCACCCAACATAAAAAGCCAATTGGATAACATCCTACATACATACAGGTTTCCTCGAATGGAAGCGTACTGTATTACTTTCATCTTATCTCAGTATCAATCATTGACAGCGTTGGTTTCTTGTGCTCAAGACATCGTCCCTCTTGGCTTTACATATTTGTTGTCTGCTGTTATTCACTTTCAAGCTTTCCATTCATAATCCAAACGAGTAACTAACTATACGTATTTGAGGGTTCTGGTGACCAAATGTACCCATGGCTATATGGGACGGACATTACGCCATCATGGTAGCTATTGGCAAAATGTAAAAAGTTGCCTCCATAATGTAACGTAAATAACTAAACAGTCTTACATGGGCAGTGATACTGTCATAAGTTACATGGGATAAATGGGATGTAACAAATAGAGAAAAAGAAACAAGGAACACAGAAAAAGATCAAGGAAAAGGAAAAAAGAAAGAGTAAACTGGGAATGAACTGCCTCAAATTTACATTCAACACAAATATGTTTTGATAAAGAAAATAATAAATTATTTATAGAAACAATATTGAACTAATTTTGATACATAAATATGACAACGGATGGTGCTTTTTCATGGCCTTTCCTAGATCCTTTTGTGTTGCCAGCACCATAATTTTGTAATGCCAGTTAACACCCTATAAAAAAAATACAGCAGCACTAGCTCCATTGTTTGATATAAACAGGAAACTAGACAAGAATAAAATTAGAAAACGAAGAGAAACAAAAAAAAGAGAAAAGATATTCATATACACAAATGTGGTACCACTGGAATACAAAATGGGGGCTTAATTCCCAATTACCTCTTACATTGTATTCAGTGTGGAAACTGGGATGGTATCATCGGGGACCAGACAACTCGTCGGGGGGAATATGAGAAGTTGAGTCAATGATCCAGTTAGTGCTTGGATGGTGAATAGGGTTATAGTCTTGACGGAACATCTCCTCTTTCTGCCATTCCTCCCATCTTTCGGCTAAACCATCACCCTCAAGCATTCTGACAACCTCTGACATCTTGGGTCTTTCTCCCGGTGAGCCTGACGTGCAGAGTAGAGCAACTTGGATCAGCTGCTCTACCTCCTCATCAATATAATTACCCTGTAAATCAGCGTCAACAAGTGCTTCCAACCTTCGATCTTTCAATAGCCCTTTTACCTGAAGATCAACAAATCAATGGTCAGGCAACGGGTACATAAGCACAAAAAATCTGCATGTAATGATAATTTGTAAACTGAAAGCAATTACAATTATGTTTCAAAACAATCACTTGGATACTGTGAAAGAAATTAGGGAAGATTAAGCATCATAAAATGTCATCATAGGTTAGAATGGTTAGATGATGAATGTTAGACAAATAATGGGAAAATGTTAATAATCTACATAGAACAAAATAAACAGAAGAAATGCATACCCAATCCAGTAACATGACATCATCGTCATTTGCAAGCCGAGCAAGATCAAAAGCCCTCTGTCCCGTTATTAGTTCAAGAAGCATCACTCCATATCCGAATACATCAGTCTTCTCTGAAGACTTTCCTGTTGAGAGATACTCTGGTGCTATATGTCCAATCGTACCACGTACAGCTGTTGTGACGTGTGTATCCTTGTAATCCATAAGTTTAGCTAACCCAAAATCTCCAACAACTGCTTCGAACTCCTCATCCAACAAAATATTTGCAGCTTTTACATCACGGTGAATAATTTTGGGATCACAGTGATCATGCAAATAAGCAAGTCCCCTTGCAGATCCTAATGCAATGCGTTTCCTTTTTTCCCAATCAAGGGGAGGTTGTGATTCCGGACGCTCTATAAAAATGCACACAGATCAATTATCAGAGTAGAACTATAAATTACAAACACTGGGCCATGTTTAGTTTATTCAATCATTACCGGTCTTTGGATTTTACTTTTTACTTCAGACAAATAATAAAATTCTGAAATTTTTAACTTGAGACAATTTTTATTTGGCACCCTTCAAAATAGACAGAAATTAAACCAACATGAAGAAAGAAATAAAAGTGAGAAAAAAAAGATACCCCTAATCAAAATTGTAATTATGGAGACATTAATTGTATAGATTCAGCTGATATATTACCTGCATGTTATTAAATAAGAACTCGTCATCATAAAAGTGTTTAAAGGACTACCTCTTAAACATGATGCTACACTTCCATTAGACATATATGGATATACAAGCAGCCTTTCTGTTGGTGTCATGCAAAAACCACGAAGACGAAGCAAATTTCGGTGGACTGCCATGCTAATCATTTCTACTTCTGTTTGGAACTGTAGCTCCCCACCTTGGGTTCTCTCCTCTTTAAGTCTTTTTACAGCCACCAGTGAGCCATCAGCTAATCGTCCTTTATAAACCTTACCAAATCCACCTCTACCTAGAATATGTCTATTGCTAAAGGTATCTGTTGCAACTTGTAGCTCACGCAGAGAAAATCTTTTAAGCTGTCCCAAATGAACTTCAGGATCCTCCTCAGCTGCAAAGTGTGTACAGAAGTGAAATTCTTCAGCATCCCATACCACAATATAATTAAGTAACTCTGTTTTTGAATCACTAACCGGGTACATCAAAGAAACGATCCTGTGGTTTTCTTCGTCGCCACCAAGCAAGTGCAATTGCAGGTGCAGCGAAAACTAAAGCAGCACCAGCTGCAACTCCTCCAGCAATTGCCCCAGTACGGCTGTTACCTAAGATTAAACCCAATACAATTAAAAAGAAAATATCACATAAATGAACCTAGACAAAAACTAATCTATTACAAATATTACATAGTTCTTTATCCCTCTGTCTAATAACCACCATCCCAAACAAGTTGGGCATGCCAAGAAAAGAGAAATTTTTTTGCTCAGAAGGAACAAAGTCCCTTTGACCTTCGAAAAAAATGAATCAAATTGTTTGTGCGTTATAGATATAAAAAACTACAGACGGATCCAAATAGAATCAAATTTCTGAACTAAGCTTCAATTCCTCCACTTTGATTCAAGAAATGATTTATAAATAAAGAGTTTTCGGAAAAATGGAAGACATGATTATGCCAATAATTTTTTTTTAATAATAGGTCAAACAAGATTAAAAATGAGAAGAAACAAAGATGAAACTCTTCAATCGAGAAAAAAAAAGAGTACAGTAAAGTATCATGAGCAACAGAAACAAAATGATGAAATCATATAGGAACAATTCAAACAAATTAAACAAGAGTAGTGTAACTGGTAAGAACCTGAGTAAGAACTAGGTTGGTTTGGAGTAATAGGAGGAGGCGGCGCGGCTGGAAGAGGGTTCAGATAAGGATTATTGGCAAAACTGCAGGATAAGAAATTATATAGCTCAGTTCACCATTAAGCTAGGTAATCAAAGACACCATTTTGTAAATAGAAGTAACTAAAACAATAAACTTTCTTCCACAAACCTGATGGGAGTAAAGAGTGAAAAGGAACCATCAACCGGAATATCTCCAGTAAGATTGTTGTTTGAAAGATCCCTGCATTGCACGAAAAAAAAAAAAGTTAGTCACATAGTTTAAAAGTGTAATCTTCCTAATAATGTCACGGAGATGCAGCAAAAGTATACAGCACTTACAGGACTTGCAAAGATGCGATCTTCGTCAGAGTTGTGGGAATTTTCCCCGTCAAGGTATTGTTGTTGAGACGCCTGTCTCGTGGAATAGAAAATGTTATGGCTAAATAATCACAATGACAGTATATGATACTGAGCAACTGTATATAAATTAGAATCAAATATCTTTTCAAGTAAACAAATAACTGTGGTCAGAAGATAAATTCCACAGAATAAACAGACAACCGTAGAGCCACGTTTCTTCTTTAGTAAACAATAACCGTAGAGCCATTAGGTGACAGATGGATGATTGAATGAAATGGACCGCTGAAGATGCTTTGTCTTAATATTACTATATCAGTGTGTGATATTCACGTCAATATGTATCAAATTACAGTAGGTGGAGTCAGTCTTTTCGGGTGTCCAAAAACTAAATTACAGCATTATACAGCTCTCTGAGAAAAAAAATTACTAAACACTGGACTGAGTTCTCTGTTTACATTAACTCAGAAACACGTGTATAATCACTATAAATTCTGCTTCTTTCCCCCCGTCAAATACCTTTTTCTTCCCAGAACACAGCAAGGGAAGATGCAGGAATCGCCCAACTCAAATCTGCATCTTGGACAGTATACCACAATTTTTGGAGCAATATGACAACGGGGATAGACTGTCTGAATTTGTTGAACCAGTTTTGGAAAATGATTTAAATTTATTACATTTCTTGAGAGGCAATGTAGACCTCAAGATAAATGAAATCAGCTCGGAACAGCTTTTTGTGTCCATCAATAAAGCTAACAGTGGATAATGTCTAAGTTGAATCCAAAGCTCTTATATACCCACCCTTGAATTTAGAGAAATCTTCTTTTTTCACTTCATCTTACAACCCAACAAAATCCCAAAGGGGTTTGACCTTCTTGCATCTTGCGATACATTGATACCACGGTTTTCTTCTACCTTTTCACACTCACAGAAATAGTAAACTAAAAAAATATGTGAAGTATGCGCTAGCCTCTTCCATTCCAACACAACCTGACTCACAGTTTCTATAAATCTTTTATACCAAATTTCACTTAGTTAATACATCTTGCGTAAAGGACCTTGAATCAAGTGTTGCAGTCATATCAACATTATATACCAGTGAAATACTGCTTCCTTCTGGATCTTCACTCCAGGGTTTATTCACAACCAACTATATCTATCATGCTTACAGCCGTTATCCTTTATACTCCCATCAAGCCTTATCTTTTTATATCTTTTCATATACTATTTTATACTATTTCATGTGTATAACTCCATCTAACTTTGTCGGCTACAATGGTATAATACTGCTACATCATTGGTTCCCCTCATATGTTATAAAGCACTTCAAAGAAAAATTACCACTATAAATGAATTATTAGAAACACTAAAATGGAAGGAAAAAAATAACAAAGTAAAATATAATTTCCCTTTACAATATGAAGCTACAGTAAAAAAATACCATTAATTTTTAAATCAAACTTTTGCAAGTGTCTTCATTTATTTGCTTTAAGTGGAAAAGCCATATATTGTAGTTAAACAGTATGAGCAAAACAAGGAAGATAAATCAGAGAGTAATAGAATTGACAAATAAAGAAAATGAAAGGAAGGATGAGAGTTCTTACAAGAAACGCAGCTTTTGAAGCTTGCCAAGTGCGTCTGGAATGTCTCCGTCTAACTTGTTCAAGTAAAGATCCAAGCTCACCAAGTTTCCCAAGTTGCCAAGCTCTTCGGGAATATTTCCAGTTATTTTATTACTATAGAGTTCCCTGTCAAGTATAAGTTCACACTTCAGTTTCACTTTCGAAAGCAAGAAAACCAAGTACAAGAGCAGCAGCAAACAGTAAAAGAGCCAAAACATACTTACAAGTACTGTAAATTTGCAAGCACACCAAGTTGCGTGACCAGAGTACCAGAGAGATTCGCATTGCCAAGATCACTGAATAAAAATCAAAGTAAAATTTAAAAAGTAACACACATTTATTAATGCTACTAACTTGGCTTTAATAGGCAATTACTGAGTTAACAAAGTTGCTTACACTCTTGTGACGCTGTTTTCGCTATTGCAAGTAACGTGGAACCAAGTACATGGATTGACTAAAGTAGGATCCCAACTCTGTAGAACATTGTTAGGATCCTCCAAATTGCTCTTCAAAGCATTCAAAGCGTCACCTGTCAAAATTAAGCAACTCACTCACTCACTCACTCACAGTTTCCCTAAATTCAAATTCAAATTCAAATTCAAATTACAATTCCAACCAAAACTGTGAGAACACAATGAGTGAGAAAGAAGAGACCTTCGACGTTTGCAGAGAGCTTGAGAAATTGAAGAAAGGCGAGGAGTAGAAACAGCGCCGGGATCAGTCGTCGGCCCATTACGAATCCCCTCAATAATTAGCGGCGTTGACTGATCAGAGCATCCCCGTTGACCTAAACTTCAGCTCCGCCGGCGGCGGTGGTTTTGCTTATCGGATTCAACAGTGGATTTCGTGAGAGAGAGACGACTTTGAATTGTCGAAGGGTTTAAAGGAAAAGTAAGAAGAGGAAAAGCTTGAGGTCGATTCGATTGGGGGTGGTTCTCGGTCAAAGTTGCAGCAGCCCACCACGTTAGAAATTTCTTCTTCTTCTTCTTCTTCTTCTTCTTCTTCTTCCTCTTCTTCTTCCTATTCTTTATTTTTTTCATTTTCGCGTTTAAAATATACAGTTAATTCTGATTTTAATTTCTGTGATGGACGATATATAAAGGGACAGTAGTAGGGAAAGGAAAGCAGGGGGAAAAGGTAGGGTCCAAGAAGGCGCGCACGAAAAGAGGGCCCCCACTACACAGGGATTGTTTTGATCTTTCTTTACTAGTTGGGGGCAGCCACACTGTTCTGTCTCATCTGCATTCTGCAACAACCCAACAAGAGGAGGGTGAGTTGAGTTTTGGTACTCTCTTTCTTTTCTCACATAAAACCCAATGGATGTCCAACGATTCATTTATATATTTTTTTTAACACCTCTTTTATATAGATTTTGCACAATTTAGGGAGAATTTGGAATTGTTTTCACTTCAACGTCGTCGGCAGTTTTTTTTTAGAATGTAGAAAATTTGGACTGGATAGTACAGAACTCCATTGAATTAATTCAAGTTTCTATACATATTACTATACTAAGCATTCGGCTTGTCTAAGCTTAACTAATAAATCAGAAAAACATGAGTATATCAAAAGTTAGATGTACCATCCCTTTACTAGTCAGACATCTTCTTTATTCTTGCGACATCGTCAGATGAGGGTCTACCCCTCTAGTCTGGACCTCAACAACCCCCAGCCCCACTGCACAAAGGTGCCTGATTTTGACGGCACCACCCTCTGAACTATGGTCGAAGAACCCACCTCACTATTTGGTGTCAAGCAATAGTAGTGACTCCTGGCACCTTATAGCTAGTAAGCATTTTCTGAGCTTTAGGCCTAGAACCATGCACTGTGATCCTAGCACCTAACTTGCGCTTCATCTACTGGGCTTGTACTGCTTCCGATTCAGCTTTTGGGACCCTACCTACAAGTCATTCCATTCTTATTGGCAATAGGATATGTTCAACCTTGACCTTAGTATTCGGGGTTTACAGTAGTTTCCTCTGTCCATCTGTTAGCCACTTCCTCTTCCTTAGTACCTGCACCACCACCAATGCCAGTGAGGATCGGTATGTCTCGATCTAAACCCCAAATGTCATATTCCATTTGGGCTTCAACCGCAGCACCTACCTGCTTAGCCGCCAATGCACAATGTACAAGGCATGCATTGACTGTATGATCAAAGCTACCACAGCCCCGACAGTAGCCCTTCAATGTAAGATAATGTCGAAATCAATCCAAGACTGTGGGCTAAGCTACATGTTGAGCTTAGTTGCTAACCTATGTCGAAGATCAACTTTCACAAAAAGTTTGATTTCCTTAAAAGCACGTAAACGATATTGGTCGTAATCAACATACATGCCTAGGTAATTGCCTAGAGTTACCCACCATTTAGAGATCGTGATCAAACTAATCAACTCGCCACCAACAACGTCCACTCTTGCCCAAACTCGTGACGTGGCTGCCTCAACCAAGTGGACCGGAGTGAAGCCATCAAATTGCTCTACCACAATGGTGACATTCTCAAAGAACCATGGATCCCACAAGATTTGGAGATGAAGGAATTCCTTATTCTTAAATTTTTCCACAAACCTATCATGCGTGTGACGCCAGATACTAATGGTATTTGTATTTATGAAGTCACGCCACAGATAAATCAACCAATGCTTAAGGAATTTTTCCCTTTCATCCGATAAAATATTCGGGGAGAAGACCCGGATGACATCGAAAACAAACTCATCTTCTTCCTCCTTTGTACCATAAGAGAGATCAATTTCAGGTATCAGGTTCGACATGTTCAGGTAAGACTTCCTTGTCGACGACAAGGAATGTAAACAAAGAATGGTAAAGCTAGATAATAGGACTTGAATAGTATAAATCAAGAGAGAAAGAGGAGTAGAATTTGATCTAGTTGAGAAATCCTGATTGACTTGGATATGAATTTAGAATTTGACTAGGATAAGGGGCGGCATGCTAGGATTTTGGGGAGAGAGGGTTAAGTCAAAAAACACAGGTCTCAAAATGTTTGCATTTCTTATTAATGAATAAGTCATTGAAAAGAAAAACCTTGAACAGACCGTAACGAAATCTTAATTTGTTTTTCTTTATAAGAACGATAATTTGTATTAACTTTCAAGTCCTCATATAATCAGAGTATAACACTTCTAACAAGAAAGCTGGTACTACATCAAAAGTACAAGTTGTAGTTGCATGTCTAATTGCCCATTTCGCCATTGTGTGTGCAGCCATATTTCATTCCCTCATCAAATGTTGAAAATAAGCATTTGAAATGTGACAGATTCTATGCTTAAAAGAATCTCGAAATTAGGATGATGTTGTAGACCAAAATCAAAGAGTCTAACTGAAAATGCACCGGAGCCAGCAATTGATCTATCGCCGATCCAACTGCATCCCAAGCCATCTCTATCTTCACTAAGAGTGGTGAATATTGTCCAATCTCTGACTAACACTCATATACCTCCTTTTCTCTGGTTGGTATTATAAGCCACATCCATGCACACTGAATAAGACACAATAAGTGGGCACTGCCACTGTTGTACCTCTCTGTTCGGGCTGTTTGGAGACCTATTAACCATAACATAATGGTTGCTCCTGCTTGTACCTTAATAGTCTGACTATCAAATGACACATAATTCCACAACTTATCATATCTACCTTTCAAAATAAACCATAAGAACACAATCAAACTTTCCATCTGTTCAGTAGAAAGCACAAGAAAGCATGCTTCCAACCAAGATTGTAAATCTGTAGTAGACATACTAATACCAAAAATGACTGAGGAGATAATAAGCTATACCATATGAGAATCTCGAAACAAATGAATCTCAGTCTCAGCCTCCTGATCACATAGCAGACACACACCTGATACATCCACTCTACGGCTTCTCAGCTTTGGCCTCATAGGGAGGTATCATTTACATGCATTTCACACACGCATCAACACTGCTGGAGTAGCTCGGGTTCTCCATACGCTTTTCCAAAACTCTGACCTTAGGGCGCCTGCATTCTGAGGAAAAACTATCTGATCACAAGCTAAGGTATAAGCACTGCTAACCTGATAATCCCCTTTCATGGTATAGTGCCAAATCAATCTATAAGATCCTACATTATGACTCAGTGGAATAGGCTGCATCACATCTTCATCTGTGGGTGACAACATCTCCTTGTAGGAGTAATAAACTGAGATACATGATGAATAGTAGTAGGGATTTTCAACGGGTATTCTGGCCGAAAGTACCCAGTCCTGGGTAGCCATCTATCCTCCCAAATCGTCATTGACTCGCCATTACCAATCTGCCATCTAGTTCCTTTCTCTAGCACCTCTCTTGCTATCATGAGTTTCTCCAAGTATAGGACAGATTTGCACCCATCCTTACATCCCAAAAGCAACAATGTTGAAAGTATCTTGCTTTGTATATTCAACCAATCAATGAATCTAGATTTTGTAAATCCCTCCATGCATGTTTGGCTAACAAAACAAGATTAAAGGCAAATAAATTCCAAAAACCAATACCTCCATTATCTTTCGGCTTATATATATTATCCCATGTGCACCAATGTATTTTCTTTTTCTCCTCTGTATCTCATCATAATAAATTGGCACACATGTACTGTAATTCATCACAAAAATACTTCAGAAATAAACAATTCATGGCATAAGAAGGTAAAGACTTAGCTACTACCTTAATCAATAATTCTCATATAGCTGCACTAAGCAAAAAGCATTTCCAACCCTTGATCTCTGATTTTATCTTTCAATCCCACAAAGGCACCTTGTATACTACGTCCCACATGAGTAGGAATCCCCAGATATAGCTCGTGATAGGGTATTACCTCCACACCCAAAATATTTTCAAAAAAGTGCTTACTAAAACAAACACTACTTTTTGCAAAATTTATAGACTGACATGATGCTGCTTCATAAACACTTAGCACCTCCTTTATTTTATGCCTTATGTGCATAAAATGAATAGATAAGGAGAAATGGGATCTTCATGACGCAAGCCCCTACTAGGAGTCACATAACCACGAGACACCTTATTTATCTTGAAAGCATATCAGACTGATGTAACACATAACACCACATAGTTCGGATCCAAGGCTCAAGAAATCCCATCTGAACAAGTATAGCCCCAAATATCCATATTTCATTTGATCATATGCCTTGCTAACTTCCATCTTTAAAGCCATCTCATACGCCTCACCTTCACGTTTATTTCACCAGTGATGTGCTACCTCATTTTTCACCAATTTATTATCAGTAATCAATCTTCTCGGAATAAATGGACTCTGACATGGATCAATGATATGCTCAAACATTGGCTTCAACCGGTTTGTCTAAACCTTCGCTACAATGCGATGAAGAACATTACACAAAGCTATTGGCCTATATTCTGTTATCCTCTTAGGCGTTTTCATTTTCGGTAACAAACTAAAATGACTAAAATTCACATCCTTCAACATATGTCCTAAACTCAAAATCTCCTTAACTGCCTGAACCATATCATTACCAACAACATCCCAATATTTTTGAAACAAGAGAGGAGGCATGTCATCCGACCCAACGCTTTACTATGATGCATCTGAAATAAAGAAAACTTAATCTCCACCTCTAAGTAGTTTGCCAATAACGAGTTCACCATCTCAACTTTGACAACCAGTTGTAGAAAAGATATAACCAAAGCCATCTTCTCACTAGCCGAAGCAAACATCTCCCTATAATGATTAATAACCACAGCTTCCAACCCAATTTGTGACGTCTACCACACACCATGCATATCAAAGAGGCCAGAAATATAATTTTTTTTTTGCCGCCTATTTGTAGCTCTCTAATGGTGATACCTTGTATTTCGGTCACCCAGTTGCATCCATTGATTTTCTGACCATTGTTGCCAGTATTTTTCCTCCTGAGTAAATAAAACCTCTTTTCAATCATATAGAGGTTTCTTATCCACCATATATGCAAGATCAAACGGCCTATTAAGAAACTCCCCGAGCTTTGTTTGAATCTCCTTCTACTCTTCTTTTCAATCCTTAAACCATATGTTTGTTTTGCCCAAGCTCGCAACCCCATCCGGGTTTCTTTCACCTTTTGCATGAATTAAAACTGTGAATCAAAGATTATACCCTCCATTTTAGCATTCTCTCATGCTTCCTTCACTACCTTAACACTTGTCTCATCCTCGACTCACATTGATTCAAACCTGAAAAAATATCGCCGGATAGAAAATTGGATCAAAGGCGATTGTCTAGCATGCACAAGAATGGAAACATGATGGGAATGTGAAGGAGGAAGATGAACAACTTGGCCAACTAGAAACTCATCCCTCCATTCCCTAGAAGCTAGGGCTCGATCTAGTCTGCATTGAGTCACTGAATTGTGCCAAGTAAACGGACCACTAGTGTAATCAATGTCTGACAAACCACAATCATCCAAACAATGAGTCATATCATTCATATGACATGTCAGTCTCACTGGTCCTCAAAACTTCTCTGTTGATCAACGAATTTTGTTTATATCTCCCACAATCAACCACTGATCTGACTCGTCTTCACTTGCCAAATCCCTAAGAAAATTCCATGTCTTCCATCGGTTTGTCAGTTTAGGCTCACTTGCGACATTGATATTAAGAGTGATGCCGACTGTGACGGGCAATGGAGGCTCATCGCTCTACAAATCAATGTCGCAAAAAGTAAGGTTATGATCTTGAAGATGAAAATCGGTTTCATCTGACCATAAAAAGCAATAACACCCCCCCCCCCCCACCTAAGCTAGAACAGGGTTCCATATGGCCTTGATGAAACCCTAGTCCATTCCGATACTTTTCAAAAGTTCTTGTTGTGGAATTTTTGTCTTAATGAGGAAGACAATTGTTGGCTTGTATGCTGAAACCATCAATTTCAGGGCTGTCAATTTTGACTCTTCCTTGGTACCACGAATCTCCACGATTGAATCTCCATCTCGTTTCAAGAAAACACAAGATCAAGGGAAACAAGTCGTCTCGAGTGGCAATAGACACAAGAAACCTTGAGAATCTAAGTTTCACATGTTTCGATATTCACAGAGGTTAATTTTAATTTCAATCTCTTTTTATAAGAAGATAAAAAAAATATATGATCAAACTTCAAACGAACAAAATAAAAGTTTAACCAGCAGACTCGAACAAATTTATTTAGGTGGATAATAAATTGGTGAACGAGCTAACCACCAATTTGCCATGCGTAGTAGTAGAATCTGTGAGTACTCTTTTATGACTAATAATGTACGACAATTTAAAACAAAAACAATTCAATCCACCAAAAATTAGTTTTATGAAGAATTGAACCCCCAACCCTCACCCTATAAGAGTAATATCAGAGTTGCCAACCACTGCACTCAAATTTGTACATTAAATTAAATAGTAACAATATATTGAATTACACAAATATCTACCATTTTTATCTTGAAAGTTGTAACAAACGTAATAAAATTCTACGACAATCACTAATTGTAAACGATCAGAGTGGGTGATATTAATTATCAGTTGTGCTCAACTGTCGTTAGATTTACATTTAACGGAAGATTATTACAATTCGATCAGTTTAAATAAAGTTTAATATCATCTGCTAAACTCAAATCTAACTACTGTTGACCATAATTGACCACGAACCAACTAAACACTAGAACATGACTAGAGTAACATAATGATTAAGGGTAGGCACAAGACTTGTCGGGTTAATTGTTGGTTGTCCTTATCTCTATCCCGAATAGGACGGGACGGGCATTTTAAAAGTCTGTCCCGATCGTCCTAAAACTCGAACGGGACGGGATGGACGGGCCCAATTTAAAAATAATATATTTAATAAAGTATTTAATAACAAGAATCCAAATGAGACGAGACAGAGCACATTTTTGACTCAATATAAAATAAACATAGTTTGATAAGACCTAAAAGTCTACAACTACACAAAGTAATACTGTTATACTTAATGTGTAATTCAAAGCAATAAAACTACAAGCAATTTTATTTCATGTACGTATAATTGATACATTTAGTTCGTATTACAAGTAGTGTAATACTTTGATCATTGTAGAGTAATTTTATTTTTTTGGTTGAATATTGCTAATTGTTTGATAATTCAATATGTCAACTCTTAATAAAATAAATGATAAAATAGATAAAATATATTATGCGGGAATAGACGAGTCTATCGAGATTTCAAAATCAAGACATGATCTCATCCCTAAAAAAGGGGACGGGATAGAATCGGAACGGGATCAAATCGGGTTCAAGATTTGCAAAATTCATGTCCAACCCTAATAATGATAATAATGTAAAACAAGTGGCACCGATAGATCTGGACTCAAGGTAGATCAACTTATTCAAAACATCCATACAAGCAGAAACCAACCCAAAAGAGCAGTCCGCATCTAGATCCAAAACGGATCCAAAACCAAGACCCAAGAAGGCTTAGGAATGAAGTGAACAACCCACCTAAAATTCTAAATGGAGTTAATGTCTCGATGACTAAAACCCAAACATCTAGCACACATCTTCAGATCTTCAATTAGGGATGGACACGGGACGGGTCAGGTCCATTTTTGTCTGTCTCTATCCCTATCCCAAATGGGACGGGTCAAGAAGGGATTGGATATTTTAAAAGTCTGTTCCAGTCGTCCCGACTCCCGAACGGGATGAAACGGGTCCAATTTAAAGTGAACATTTAATAGAGTATTAAACAACAAAAATTCGAATGAGATGAGACGAACCAAATTTCGAGTTCAATATAAGATAAATATAGTTTGATAAGACTTAAAAGTCAACAACTACACAAAATAATACCGTTTTACTTAATAGTTAATTAGAAGAAGTAAACTACAAGCAATTTTATTTCATGTTTAATTGATACATTTAATTCATATTACAATAAATATAATACTTTAATTGTTAGAAGGTAATTTTATTTTATTTTTGAATAATTCTATTGGTTTGATAATTTAATATGTCGACCCTTAATAAAATAAATAATAAAATAGATAAAATATATTATACGGGATTGGACGAGTCTATCGGGATTTCAAAATCAAAACCCGATCCTATCCCTAAAAAACGGGACGGGTCGGGACGAAACAAAATAGTAAAATTTTTATTTTTCGTCTCGTCCCAAGCGGGATTGGGACAGAATCAAATCGGATTCAAAATTTGCGGAATTCATGCGCACCCCTATCTTCAATTGACCATGACTTTCCATTAAGGCCCATTTGCAATCAAGACTTTGAGCCACAAACATAGGCCCAAACGAATCAGAGGCCAATGAGAAGATGCAGCGTCTGTCTGGCACTTCACGTCCGTGCGCGTTGGACTCTCAATATAATGCAATGACGACCGACCGACCGTTTAACACTTTAACCTCGCTGTTTAAACCTGATCGGAAGAAAACGGCCATTTTAATTTTTATTTTAAGATAACAAATAACTGAAAAGTTTAGAAGTTTTGACTGCCGTTTTGGGTTCACTCCACTCTCAGTGCAGAGTGCAGACTAGATAATTTTATCGAGTTTTAATGATGCTTCAAAGATGAAACGCCTGCACTAGCTGCACACCACATAGTATGCCCTAGGTAGCTACAACGGTCACTTTCTCCTCTTCATTCTCTCTCTATATATATGCCTACCTAGCTAATCTCTCTATAGATATATATATATATATATCTGTAGTTAATTAGCTATAACTAACGAGCTAGTAATGAGGTCCAAACGGTTTCTAAGCGTTCTTTTTATCATGTTAATGGCGTTGGTTAGCTCTTCTTCACAAGCTCGCAATTTCTTTGTGGGTGGCAAAGATGGATGGGTACTCGGTATTCAAATTTGACCGCTCCGGTCCATTTTTCTTCATCAGCGGTAACGTCAACAAGTGCCAAAATGGTCAGAAACTCATAGTAGTAGTTTTGTCCGTAAGAAATAAATTTGGCCATGACAAGGGCCAGTAGTACCTATGAGAGCAGATTTTATCTTCCTCTATCTTGAATCTTCGTGAACTTGTAAAACAAGATGGTGCTTAAGTCAGAACTTATCTTAAGAATTAAGAAGTAGTTAGGGCAGAGTAACGTTACCTAAGACTATATCGGGGTAGTCTATATATAAAGATCATGTTAGGTATAAGCATAGTCCGTATAAGAATATGACTACTTTACATTCGGAAAGGAGGAATCCATTAAAGAATAAATCTCCATATCCATGGTCAATCATGTTTCATGATTATCACAGACTCTTTGGCATAATCCCCCTAGGGTACACTCTAATATTACCCTTTCCCTCATGGGTTCTGCCAATCCCCCGAGGTCCGATCGAATAATCCCTCGTGGTCAGATTGTCCAGCTCCTTGGGGCAGATCTTACCTTGGGATTGTCATGCCACCGAACAATCTAGAAGACCCTACAACGTTCCAGAAACTTCTAGATAGTTCGCTCTTTCATAAAAACTCTAATCGTTCCAGCCACAGGCCTATTTTCTACCTTATCAGACCTCATCCGTAATCAAACATGCCAAGTCCATCTTTCCCCAGCTTGGGATGGTCAAAACTGACTCCCACAAATACCCCCATAACAGTGTGAGGTTCGACATGTGTTGGCCTCACGCTGCTGTCATCCGAGTTTCACTAACCTAGATTTTTTTTTAAAACTCCTCAGTTTTCCCATCAAGTCGCGCGTGAAACCCTAAGCATGTGCATCCACTGTTCCATCTTCATCATGACTCCTCCGTCATCAAACCTTGTCAGTATTCATACCTCTCCCAACTATCACGACTCTTTACATTCTCACCCCATTTCAAATCCAATCACATCCCTTGAAATCCGAAACCATCTATCTCTTCAAACGACCATCTCTTACTGTATCATACCTCCTCACTATATATAAATCGAGACTTTTCTTCCTTCTCACTTTTTACATCCCCTTACTCGCTCAAACTTCCTACTAAACCTAGAAATCTCTCTACGACTCCAAAGTCCTAGTTTTCATGTCTCATAAAAAAATCCAGAAAACATCAATGGCCTCCAACAACTCATCTTCCAACAACCCAAACGAAACCATCAGCCACACCGTCACTCTCTTCCAAGACCCTAACTCCATTGATCAGATCAACATCTTGAAGCCGCTTACCGTCGTTGAATCTGTCTTCTAGACGCTGCAGTCCATCGCTACTTCAACCGCTGCCCAACCTAACCAGGAATGTTCTCCAGAGGCTGTTCAAAAGCCTCCCTCACCTACTACTTTCAAAGTGGATGAGATCGAGATCGTTGATCCCCCAGTTCTGGAGGCTGAGGCTGACCTTACCCACATGCAACTCCAGCCGTGCACCACCAAGGCCATCTCAAAGAAATCTCGGGAGGAGCTGTATCCATCTACCCTGAAGATCGACTCTGATGAAGCTCTGGCGGTCTTCATCCATTCCTTTCACCAAGGAGACAACGAGAATTTCTGGTTTACCTTGGTCAAGGATGAGGCAAAAGTATCGGAGTTGTAGAAAGCTCATGGTCTGGGACTGCTCATCCACCTCTTCCAGATCATCTACGGTCTCACCTTCCCTATTCCAACCTTAATCTGCTTTACCCTAGAGTTCTATGGTGTGGCCATAGAACAGTGGTGCCCAGACAGCTTTCGCATTCTCGCATGCTTTGATCGACTCAACCGATGGTTCGACTGCTGTATGGGGATTTCGGAGTTCAGGCTGCTCTTCCAGGCCAAACCCACTCGAGCCAATCAGTTCTACCTCTCCCAGCGGATCATGTATATCAAGGATTCACTGCTGATCGATCCTCCTTACTCCCCCAAGGATTGGAAGAAGATTCTCATTCTTGTTTTCGAGGATTGGGGGATGCTCGACAGAGAATCTGGTTTCAAGGTCCCTACCACCATCAACCTTATCTCCAAGCTACCAGAGGAACTATCCAGGTCCATCGACTTCTATCGCGATCTCGTGGATGACGCTTTCTTCATTCCCCCCAAGAACCGCAAGTGTAGGTAGTTGTGGAGCAAAGAGAGTCTCAGCTCAGGAGGTCTGGAGGGCATCGAGCCTTTCTAGGACGAGGATCGTTAGGAGGTGACCGAGGTATGTCCCACGAGTTCCTCAAGTCCATAAGGCTGGCAGAGCCTCTACCCTTAAGCCCTCTAACGTCCAAACTCTAACCGAACAGAGGGAGGCCTTTAAGCCCAAGAAGAAGAAGCTCCTAAAGACCTCCAGCCTTGTGGAGGACAAGGCCCAGGCTCCGACCCTTGCCAAGGAGCCCACGAAAGTCCTCCAGCCCATTGCACTAGCTTCTCTCTGGGTAAGTTCACTTTTTTCTTGCTTTATCGTTCCTATGTCTTGCTCTAATATTGTGTTTACACTTTGAATTTTTGCATGACTTGCTGTCTTGGAGTATATTCGATGCTTGTTTGTGTTTGTTGAATATGTGTGAATATTGTATCCTTGCTTGGCTGGGGCCGGGCAGGGGCTACATTATCCAACCTCCTCGAGATCTGACCGAGGAGGAAGTTGAGACCCTTGGTGAGGGTGCTATGCTCCCCTGCGTAGGAAAGCATATCCTTCCCCAGTTCTTCTTTGGCTTGGCTCGTACTGATGTGGCCTATTCTTCCCTAACCTCGATGGTGCTCGAGAAGGACGATGAGGACCTTGAGTCCTTGGGAACTGAGGATTTGATCACGCTCTCTTAGACTTCTCTCTACCGGGTAACCTTTCCTTCAATGTCTTGCATATCTTCTCATACAATTCTTTTTTTCTTTCTTTGTCTGACATATCATCCTGACCTTGTTCCAGTCCTCTATCACACTTACTTCCACCTTTAGATGCCTCCATGCCACAGCTCACAAGGCAGACAAAAGGGTTGTGGAGGCAGAGAAGAAGGTTAAGGGGTTTGCTTCCAAGATCACTAAGCTAGAGGGCAAGGTTCACAAACTCGGGAACGCCTAAGCTCACGCTTACCATATTATTAATCAGAGGGAGATGGCCCTTGAGGATGAGCGTTCTTCTCATGAGGACAAGGTGAAGGCCCTGAAATTGGAACTTGAGAAGGCTCAGTCTGAGGTGAGGGAGCTCGAGAAGACCCAATCTAAGGCAAGGGAAGCAGCTGAGGTGGCCAAGGCTAAGCTCAAGGAGGCTGGATGCCAAGGACCGAGAGTATGAAGATCGTATAGCTGCTCTAGAGAAAGATCATGGGCTCCAGCTTAAATTCCAGCGGGTAGACTGGGAGCAAGAACACATGGAGCTCATCCGTGCCTACAACCCCTCTGCCACTTTTAAGACTGAGTCAGAGTGAAGCCCTCTACTTGTCTTTAGGGGTGTAACTATGTAATAGTTTTAGGACCCTTTTTCGAATAATTTTTACTTTCATAACTTATTTGTTTTGCTAACCTTGGCCTGGGTCTTAGCTCAGATAACTTATGCTGAGGGTAAATATCAATATCGTACTTAGCTATTCGTACTTTGTTTTTGTCCTCACCCTTTTGTTTTCTTACCAAAGCTTGGGGATTTGCCTCTGAGTTCTTGTGGCCTCAGTGCAACTCTCGAATCCCCAATTTTCCAAGTTAGTGCTCCCGAAAGAGGCTTAAGGAGAGCCTTGGTAACCTTAAGGTCTCTTGGGAGATGCTCGCAGTTTTGAGACTGCCTCCCCATCAAGGGGTTTACATGTTTAGCCTCAGGTATGTACAAAGACCATTATTTTTTAGACCCTTCCTACGACCAAGTCCTTAACTGTTAAGATATTCCTCTGCCTTTGTAGGACTCCTGATGTTATCACAAAGACCACATCAAAATTGCCCTCCAACTCGGATTCTCCCCAGGGGACAAGTTTGCAGTGTCGTGTTGGGCTTTGCAATTTCTTTTTCTAATCAACTTTGGCTTATCCTTAGGGTGTCACCAGATGTAAACACTTGGGACTTAAGATGATCAAAATTCCAAAATATGGCTAAGTCACATCTGGGTAATCTGACCACGTATAATCTGACTACGTGTAATATAACCTCGAGACCTTACTAACCCAAGATATATTACGTTGATCTCTTGGGGGATTTTCTCTAATTTTTGGTCTGTCCATGGGCATCCTTCTCAATGTCATAACCTCCCTCCCTTAGGATGTCTTACCTTTGGGAGGGTTAGTCAGCTCACAGAGTGAAGGTCCTTCCTATGGGAACCAACGTCGTCTATCCCCCTCAAGCTTAATGTCTTTCCTGGGCGTTAAGCTCCTCTTGATCATGCACATCGAACCACCAGACCCTCTTACACAAGTCTGATATTTTGTAGAGAGCTTGAGAAAGCTAAACATAAAGCACAATGAAAAGCGTAGTTATTGAAAATAGAAGCTTTTATTGAATAATCGTATCAATCGTACAACGTCTATCGAAAAAGAAAGTGTCTGACACAACTCGTTAAACTTGCTAACTTTTAAAATAATTGTAATAAAAACCAAGCTGGTTAGGAAGAGTACGTGCCCCTTTTAAGAACTTGCTAGCTTCTGCCCCCCAGGTCTTTAGCTCAGCTCTGAGTGATAGTCCTTTAGGTAAAGGGCGTTTCATCGTTTGTCCACAAGGGCCCCCGTTCTAGGGTTTCCAGCTTGTATGATCCATTGTAGTCCTCTTCAATGATCATGTAGGGTCTTTCCCAGTTTGTCCCCAGTTTTCCCTCTCTTGGCACCTTGGTGTTTTCGAACACTTTGCGCAAGACCATGGTGCCTGGGAGGAAAAATCTAAGTCGAACTTTCCTGTCATAATAAGCCTTTATCTTCTGCTAGTAGGAGGCCACTCTAATCTGAGCTTGTTCTCTATGTTCTTCCAACAAATTGAGCTCGTGTCTCAGGCTCTCTATGTTACTCTGTACTGTTCGTTCTACAAGCTTAAGGTTGGAAATCTTGTGGTTGATAGGAATGACAGCTTCTGTTTCGTATACTAAGGCAAAGGGAGTCCCCCCTGTGGACTTTCTCTTGGTCGTTCTATATGCCTAAAATACATTCGGTAGCTGGGATACCCATTATCCTTTTGTTATCTGATCTAGCCTCCTTTTTAGACCATACAGTATCGTCTTATTTGAAGCATATGCTTGTCCGTTACCATGGGAATACCTTGGAGTGGAAAATTTTATCTTGATCCCATGCTCGACACAATAGTCCCTGACCTCCTGACAGTTGAACTGAGGGTCATTGTCTGCTATGATCATTTGTAGGATCCCAAACCTGCATATAATGAACTTCCAAATAAAATTATTTACCTCTACTCCCCTTATCTTTGATAGAGCATCAGCTTCGATCCACTTGGAGTGATAATCTGTGGTGATGAGAAGGTACTTCTTTTGCCCACCCCTAGCTCTGGTTGGGAATTCTGCTATTATGTCCAGCTCCCACTGTGCAAAGGCACATGGGACTGAGACTAGGTACAACTCTTCAGGGTGTAGGGGTGGCTGAGGGGTATACCTCTGACATGCCTCGAAGCACTAGCATACTCCATGTAGCCATTCTTCATTATGGGCCAATAATACCCCTTAGTTAAACATCTAACCACAAGGTTTCTGGCCCAATGTGCATGCCACATATTCCTGAGTGTAGCTTCTACATGATAGTTATAACCTGGGTTAGATGTACTGCTAACTGGTCCGGTCTACTGAAGGATCATTGATACAACTTCCCATTTCTGGTTATACCTTGCTGCTTGTCGAACGACTTTCCTGGCTGTTATACGTCTCTCTAGTAGGGCACCAGTTTCTATGTAGTTCGTTATCTCATTTATCCAAAAGTTTCCCAGCTGTACTGGCATTATCGTCATCATCTCTTCTTCATCTGTGCTTGGGTTGGGCAGGTGCTCTACCGAGATCATTCTCCTAAGCTGGTAATCGATGCTGAAGGCCAAATTTGCCAATGTGTTGGTGTGTGTGTTTTCTGACCTGGGGAGCTACATGATGGAGAACTCTTCAAAATGGCCAACTAACCCCTTTTCCAATCTAAGGTGTACCTCCATGGATGTGTGATGAGCCGCATATTCCCCAAGCACTTGGTTTGCAGTCAGTTGAGAGTCACATAGTACTTTGATCTTTTTTACATTCAGCTCTCGTGCTAGTCTCAGCCCTGCCAGGAGTGCCTCGTACTCAACTCTGTTGTTGGTGACTTTCCATCCTAAGGTCTAGGCTTGCTCCATGATCCTCCCATCTGGGGTTTTTATTACTAGGTCTGTTCCTGCTCCTTTGTCTTTTGAAGATCCGTCTATGTATAGTGTCCAGTGACTAACCCCCTGCTCATCTGCTTCCTCGTTCCTTACTCTTCTTTCTTGCACCTCTGGTTTTGGTGTGGTGAACTCAGCTAAGAAGTCTACCAGGGGCCTGCCCCTTCATCATTGTTCGGGGTCAGTACTCTATATCGTGTTGTGCCAGTTTGATAGCCCACTTGGGGGTTATCCTGCTTAAAGAGTCTGGGGTATGCAAGATCGTTCTTAACGGGTACTCAGTCATGATGACTATCTTAAAATCTTGGAAGTACGGTCGGAGCTTGCGTGACGACATAACTAGGACCAATATTAGCATTTTCAGCTTGGGCTAGCGAGTCTCAATTGGGTCGAGAAGATCTTTAGATGCATAATATACTAGCAGTTTCCCCCCAGTATCGCAGACATATGCATAGCTTGTCAGCAATACTCAGACCTGAGATGGGATACTGAGTTCATTATCTCCAGATTTGATAGTGAATTGAGTTCATATGACTCTGTGGAGTTCACCAGTAGTTTTGGGCGTATTAGAGGTAAATTTTAGGCAATTGCTTATGTGCCTCTCTACATTATAGTTATTGACTTTTGAGTTAGTTCCAATAGTGTATCGAACGAGAGTTTTGTGAATTGAGAAGATATTTTGTATTGTGAGCATTGTGATGCATAAATTAGGATGAGTATTAGTGATTTATGTTCATAGTGTTATTCATTTTGATTATGAGAAATCCAGATGGGATACAGTGCCCACAGTTTATTTGTGGGATTTTTTATTGGAAGTGTTCTCTTCGTGCAGGTTTTTGGTTTCTTAAAGTTTCTGGGGAAACTATGCCAAATTTTCTGTAGAATTTTCAAGAGTAAGGCAAGTGAGTAAGGTTAGAGTTCGCTTAAGATCGACCTACTACCCATTTATGTTACAGTTTAGAATGATTAGTTTGACTCTTTAGCTAGTTACTTTAATGGCCTAGAGGGTCACTTATTGTGTGTCTGCGGAGGGACACTTTTATATAGGCTTTCAATATAAGGTTTTAGTGGTAATCTGAAAGCCACTTCAGAAGTTAGAGTTGTACCACTAATCAAACAGTTGGCATATCCGAACTGCTATCTGTGGGGATGTCAGATGTGATTGTGAAGGTATATAATTATTGACATATCTTATATGATTACAAAACATGATTTAGAGGACTCAAAACAAGTGAAGAAACAAGCAAAGAGATCAAAGATACACCGTAAAGAACTCATGGGCTTAAGGTAAAAACATGCATATACATTCATTGTTTTTCACAGATGATACCTACATAGATTCCTATCCCGAAAGCCCCTACCTTCACAAATCTTTATGATCGGGTTTATTAAAACGGTTTTTTATAAATGTGAAAACCTTTTCCAAAACATATCTCTGGTCATGTGGTGTTTGTTAAAATGAAGTTTATGTTTTATACAAAACACACCTTCACTTTACCTTAAGATAAGAAAGATATTTTTGGGAAAAATATTCTTAGTTGTCTACAGCTTTTATGCATGGCTGTAAATTCAGTACAGCTTATGTACTTGGCTGTGAGCTAAGTTCACTTTGGTAGATCATTTCTTTAATATTAAAGAAAGGTTTATGTGGTGATCAAGTCTCAAATACATGGCTGGAATTACTTTGGGCAAAACCTTTTCCCTCCTTCCCGTGGCTATATATATACATACCAGCCCCATGTTTAAGACTTGGTTGTTTAGATGGTATTCTTACTCTTTCTTCAAAACAAAGTTCTAAACTTATGCTTATAGATTTGTGTTGTGCTTTATGTTTTAAAGTCTACATGAAAACCCTTTCATATCATCTACATACATCTTACATTCCATGAGTTCTTTATGATAGATGCAAGCAACCCGAAGGTTTTCCAAGGGAGTTAGTTGTGCGATAACTAAGCTCATTTGTTAAACTTTTGCAACTTTCATTTGTAAAACTCTTACATACAAGATGGAGTATAGCTCTTAGTCTAGTGCGCGAGTCTAGATAGGATAGCACCGTTTCCTTACTATTATCGGAACTATAATCTTGTAAAAGTGTTGTTACATATTGGAAAGTTTTGGCCTTCAAGAGAAAGGGCCACGTAGTTTTTATCCCTGTTTGCAGGGTTTCTGCAAGAAAAAACATACATGTGTTATTTGTCCTATGTACTTATAGCATCGTATGTTTACTTTGTTCATCTAATTGTTAGAATAGTTTCACATAACTATCTCTGATTATTAATCACCATACTTTCGAGAAAAAGCCATTAAGAGTCAATTCACACCCCCTCTAGGATCTTCAGATTGGACATGTCAACTATATTAGTTGAACTTTCAAATAGTGTTGGCATATGTACCAAAAGGTTTTAAGTGTTTATGTTATGAAACTTGCATTAAGATCCTTTTATGTACCAGTTTTATAGTGGGTAGTTGTTGGTGACTCTCTATTTGAAGAGGAAGATTTTGTAATAAGGCGATGACATGGGGAAAGTATTATGATTAATCCTCTTGGTGGTGGTTGTTACTTGAGAGCCAAAAGAAGTTATGCGGGAGTAGTACCTGTTGGTGCTTTACTTGTATGTGCGTAAATTTCAAGGACAAATTTTCTATTAGGGGGGTAGATTGTAATGACCCATACTAGATTAGTAAGTTAATCTTCATTTGTTGAGTTTATTATCTGGTTGGTTTTGTTTCGACAATGTTAATCGAGAAGAGTAGTTGTTTATTTACTATCGGTAAATAGTGAGAGCTTGTGAGTTGACTTTTTATCGAATTGTTGAAATTGGTTGAGTTCCAATGGAAGTCGTAGAATTTGGCGAGACAAATCCGTAGACGCGAAGAATGCTAAAAATGGAGTTATGACAAGAAAGTTATGATCAGCAGAAATGTATCGGAAATGTAATAGTCGTAAATGGACGAGTATAAGTAGAGCTTTAATTTCCATTTCGGAAAATTTTATTGAGGAAAGTCGTAGAGTTCGTAGTCACGTGAAGAGTTAAAATCGGAGTTACGATGAAGAGATTATGGTCAGTGAAACTTTTGTACAATTTTACGAATTCGATTAGTCGCAAGTATAAATACTAACTTACCAAAAATGGAAAGTTAAAACATTTATTTTTGTTCAGACCCTTTTTTCTCACTCTTCCAACTCGGTTCTTTCTCCTCTCCCACGTGACCTCGCCGGCTCGTCACTGTTGCCGACAGAGCTTGCCATCCGGCCGCCCAAAAATGGCGGTTTAAGGTATCAATCGGTTCCTCTCAACTCCCTTTATCCATTAATCTTAACCTTAGCACCTAATTATCCCTAGTTTTGCTAAATTTTTGTGAAGAAGCTTCGAATTGGTATGAACCCTAGTTTTTGGGGGTTGTTTTATTTCAGGCCAAATCGATTGGCGTGAAGCATTGGGCTTTGAAGCCCTCTTCACCACGAAGCTATACATACCAAGAACATGTTCCAATTCCTTGTGAGCAAGGAGAATCGATCGATTGAATGATTTTGGGGTTTTCGGTTCAAAGGTAGAATTGGACGATTTATCTTCTGATTTGGATGTTGTGGCTTTGGAATGAATTCTTGCTTGGGAGATTTTGAGTGTTTTCAGGTTCGATTCACAGGAAAAAATGGGTGGTGGCGCTGCCGGCCGATATGTTATTTTTGAGAAATTTTTATGTCGTTTTTCTCGTAATCGCGTACCTATCACAATGAAGAGGGTTTTGAATCGTTTTGAACATAATTGGTTAAGAGCTGTGACATAATTGGTTTAACAATTTTACGATTTTATCGAGCGGTTAAATCAATTATCGATTCGACTTTGAGTAGCGTAACATTTGAGGAATTAGTTATGACTTTATAAAGGATTCAAGAATTGAAATTTATAATTATATTAAAGCACGTTATTCGAGAATGTGAGGTTCTTGACGATAATGCTCGTCAGTGAACGAGCTTAGCTATTCATTATGATTTTCAACGATTAGTTATTAAGTATTAATTGTTGTTTCAAGACAATGTATTAGCAGCTAGTGGCAGACATATAGACACGCCGACTTACTTGCTTTAGCTTGTTGGATAGCACGACACTGTACAGTGAGTGAACACTTTATTTTCACAGTTGATTAGCGAGTCTATTAATTATTTATATTCAGTTGAATTTTCATTTTCAATTTAGTTTGTGCTTTCAGTATTCATTATAGATTTTGCAGGCCAGTTTCAGTTAGTTGTGAGCTGATCCCGGAGTGGCTCCAGGGAAGTAGCGGCACTTACCCCCTAGCATTCACGTCGTGTTTGTGTTAGGAGTCACCAGAAGACTTTAGGTGACTAAAGATTCTGAGATTCTCGTTACCGCCTCCAGTAGCACATGATACTTGAGAAGGGTCAAGTGTCCCCCCCCCCCCCGACGTATCTTTTATACTATATTTATAGTATTCTTGACTCGCTACCAAATTTAATAATTTTATTCATGGCAAGGCATATTATTTATAGTTTTCGGTTTAAAGTGAAATATTATTTTCATCCACTCACTCTAAAAGTTTTATTATTTTATGTGCATTTCCTGGGCTTTTCGGTTTATTTGCCCAGTTTGCAGAGTTCGTTTGAGGTCGAGTGCGAGCACAATTCATGACATAGCAGTATCTACCGTAGGATCCAAGGTTGATTCTGCGAGTTAGTATTTTACTTTATATACTCAGTTTAAATTGTCTAGCTGCTATGATGTCAAAAATAGTTGTATATAATGTATATTTTAGTATTGAACCTATATGTGAGAAATTTCTTTATTTCGTGGCTTTTGATTTTTGGATCTCCACATTGGCTGTCAATTGGTGAGTAGTAACTAAAGTTAGCAGACTCGTTAGGGCTTAATTCTGTTTTAGGCAACTAAATCGGGGTTGGGTCCTTTCAATAGGTCTTCCCTTAGCACATGCTTGCTTAGGATGGGTGGTGAGACAAGGTAGTGCTTCAGGGTCTGAAACGCTTTTTCATAGTCCTTCATCCACAGTTCTCCCTTGGTTTTATTAAGGGCCTCGAAGAATGGTTTGCATTTGTCTGTTGACCTTACTTAGAGCTGTTAGCTTCCCATTCAAGCTCTGGATCTCCTTGGCCGTGGACTAAGACTTCATCTTGATGATCGCCACTACCTGGTCTGGGTTTACCTCTATCCCACGTTGAGTCACCAAGTACCCTAAGAACTTTCCAGACCCCACACCGAAGGTGCACTTCTCCAGGTTCAGCCTCATCCCATGCTTTTGTAGGAAGCCGAAATACTGCGTTTAGCCTCTGGTACGTCGCTCTTGCATTCTTCAAGCCAAATGGCATCACCTCATAGGTGTAGACCCCTTTTTCAGTCACAAATGTTGTCTTTGCTACATCGTCATTTGCCATCCTGATCTTATTGTAGCCGTTGTATGTGTCCATGAAGCTGAGAAGCTCATGCCCTGCAGTAGAGTCTACCAGCTGGTCAATCTTGGGCAGGGGGAAACCATCCTTGGGGCATGCCTTGTTAATATCTGTGAAGTCAACACAGACTCTGGGTTTCCCATTCTTTTTCTTCACATGGACCACGTTAGAAAGCCATTCAGAGTGTGGGGCTTCCTTGACGAACCTAGATGCAAGAAATTTTTCCACCTCCTGTTCGGTTATCCTGTTACATTCAGCAGCAAAAGTTCTCTTTTTCTGTGCTACGGGTTTCGCCTTGGGGTCCACATGAAGATGGTGCTTGATCATCGTTCTATTTATCCCTGGCATATCCCTTGCTAACCATGAAAACATGTCATTGTACTCTCTTAGCAGATCCATCAGACTTTTACGCTCGGCTCCACTCAGCCCAGATCCAATCCTTGCACATCGATCAGGTCTTTCTCGGTCGAATGGTTCGAGTACCACATCTTCTTTTACCTTCTCCTTGAAAGGCAGCTCCTAGGGGTCAAGCTCAATATCTAGCTCATCAATCGTGCCATCTCGACCCCTGTTCTGTGATTGCTATGTTGGAGGAGCTGGGGTGACTGTGTCCCATGGCTCTCCAACCGTCTCCTTTTTCATATCCTTGGTGGCAAGCACTGTACATAGCCTTGCAACATCTCTATTCCCCCTGATTATGGTGGGGCCTTCCAGAGTCGGATACTTCAAGACTTGGTGATAATTTGATGTCACCGCCCTCATCTGGTGAAGCCCGGTCTTCCCAAGATCGCGTTATGAGGGAGGGAGCATCAATCATTGCAAACCATGTGGTAGGTTTGGTGAGGGGTGTTCCGACCTGGAGAGGGATGATCCCCAGGATCCTCACTCTTGATCCTTCGAATCCTATGAGGGTCGTATATATGATGATCTTAGATTGCACTCATTAGCCCCATTCTCTCCACCGCGTCCTTGAAGATGACATTCACGGCAACTCCGTTGTCAACTAGGACCCTGGCCGTCATCATGTGACACATTCAAATGTTGACGACCAGGGCGTCTTCGTGATCCTCTTCCTCCTCGGGGAGGTCTACGACTGAAAACTCTAGCATGTTTGTCCTTGGCATGGCTCTGGTTCGCCCCAGCCTCTGGGCTTCGTTAAGGCGCGTTCTTTCTCTTTTAGGGTTGCCCCCAGTTCTTCCACCACGACCATGATACAATTTAAGTTGAGAAAGATGGTATCCCCTAGGTACTGAGAGGCATGAAGGATACAGTTTAGCACATAGTACTTCTCCTCTTAGCTCTTAGGTGGTGGTGGTAAGGTATCATTGTTCCTTTGACGTTTACCATTACCTTGCGGCTTTAATGAATCTTCAAGATTTTTTCTATACTCCTCCATAAGGTATTCCCAATAGTACCCCTGGTCCACCAACTCTGTAAAGTGTCGCTTAAGAACCCCACAATCGATCGTCTTGTGCATGTTGGCCTTATGGTAAGCCCAAAAGTCCCTCAAGTCATTTTTGTTGTTCATCGGTGGTAGCCTTTAGAGCCATGGCTCGTTCTTGATGTGGTGGAGTATGGTTGAAATCGGTATTGTCGTGGGAGGAACAAATAACTTTTCCCCCGAGTGGGAAGGTTAATGCCATGAGGCTTTCCTGTTGTTGTTATAGATCCTCCTCTCCTGGCTCGAGCTACTACTATTCATGTTTCTCCTTGCGCTGTTGTTACCCCCTGAAGCCTTATCGGTTGGGAAGTTCCTACTGTTATAGGCCCTCATGTCCTTCACACGAGCGTAGTTTAAGGCCTCGTGGTAGACCATGGTTAAGTCCTTGGTCTTCTTCCTAATTAGCTTGTTGGCCAGCTCTGAATCCATATCCAGCCCATTGATGAATGTCGTGGCTGCGATAGTATCATCCTTGTAGTCGACCATTGCGTACTCCTCCCTGAACCTCGTAACCCAGTCCCTCAAGGATTCCCCATGTTTTATCTTGAGAGACGTGAGGTACGTCATGTCCTTAACTCCTTTGGCATTACTCCTGTACCTCTTGTAAAACGCGGCCTTCGGACCTCTCCAATCCTCGATTGAACCTGGGGGAGAGGGTTTCGTACCATTGCAGTGCATAGTCCTTTTGGCTCTCCTGGAACATCTTACACATCCAAACATCATTCGACTGGCTAGTGGTCATGGTTGACTGGTAATTTCTCACGTGCTGATACGGGTCTGAGTCCCCCAAATACATATTGAACCTGGGGTGAATCCACTTCTTGCATGCTTCAGCGTCCTGGATGAACTGAGCCAGAGGGTTTTGGGACATCCTTCGGGCCTCTGCTCCCCTTCAGACTCTTTCTTGGACATCCCCTTCCTTCCTTAACCTCTCGGTTTCTTGGTTGGTCCGGACGTTGTGGGCACGTTGTGTCTCCATAAACTCCTCCACCATGCTTCTAAGGGCCGCTACCCCATAGGCCTCCGTATTCGTTGGTCCCTCATGTTGGTCGTTTTGCTATGTCGTCAGGGCTTCTTGCCTCACTTCCACGAGTGGGTCAGGAATGACCAGCCCCTGCTTCTTCAGGAGGTCTACCAGACTCAATAGAGTGGCCTGAACAACAACAACGATGCCCGCCAATTCGGTCGTGATCCTGGAAGTCCCTTCTATGGACTGATGTAGCGCGTTCATATCGATCCTCAGGTTTGCATATCGTTCCTCAGCTCAATAGAGGTCCTGATCAACCTTGGCCCCCCATCTTCTGGCTTCTTCGTTCTCCTGGTCGGAACCGTCTTCGTCGCTTATATGCCCCTCGTTCGCAAGGTTTCTCGGTTGAACCTGATGTGAAATGGTGCTCCCACGCTTCGATGCTCCGGTGTTGGGGGTGATCTAGTTGTCTCCCACAGTTGGGGTAGTGACCTTGTCATGCTGGCTACTCACGCCGGTGTTGTCTTCCATGTTCTTCTGTTCATGAGAGTTAGTCTAGGGTTCTGCTCTTAATGAAAGCACCAATTTGTGATAGCAGATTTTATCTGTCTCTAGCTTGGATCTTTGTGAACCTGCAAAATAAGTCGAAGCACGGTGTGGTACCGTGCTTAAGAATCAAGAAGTAGTTAGGGCAGAGTAATGTTACTTGAGACCATGTCGGGGTGATCTATATATAGAGATCGTGTTAGGTCTAAGCATAGTCCGTATAAGAATATGATTACTTTACATTCGAAAGGAGGAATCCATTAAGGAATAGATCTTCATATCCAGGGTCAATCATGTTTCATGATTACCACAGACCCTTTGGCATAATCCCCCTAGGATACACTCAAATCTTACCATTTTTCTCATGGGTTATGCCAATCCCCCGATGTCCGATCGAATAATCTCTCGTGGTCAGATTGTCCAGCTCCTTGAGGGCAGATCTTGCCTTGAGATTGTTATGCCACTGAACAATCTAGAAGCCCCTACAACGTTCCAGAAACTTCCAAAAAGTTCGCTCTTTCATAAAAATCCTAATTGTTCCAGCCCCAAGCCTATTTTCTATTTTATCGGACCTCATCCGGAATCAGACTTACCTAGTCCATCTTTCCCCTGCTTGGGATGGTCAAACTGACTCCCACAGTACCCTCTCCTTCTCCAAGCTCAGGGGGTAATCCATCAAAATTCGACAAAGCACCGTCACCGCCTCCTAACAAGAATTTGGGTTCACTGCTGCGTTTTGGACGATCAGATGTTGGGTTGGTTTTAAGTATTAGCATTGCATTAAGTGTGGTATTCCACAACTTAATTTAGGGTTTGAAAAAAGTGATTGTATTATTGCTTATAGCTGCCAAGTGTTTTGGGGTTTACATTTCAATTTATTAATTTACTTTTATTACAGTCAGTTAGGAAACAATTCAAATCAAGAAAGCTTTTCGGACGATCAATGTTTTTTTATTTCAGCCAATATAATGTTTTCAGTTGTAGCTTAACAACCCAGATAGATGGTGCAATGATCCAGTTAGTGAAGTATGATAGTTTGGATCCTTGGCCGAAAGGCAGAGAGATCGGATTTCCAACGTAACACCAACACAAGAGTCAGCAAGTTCATTTTTTCTTAGTAATCTTTGTCCGCAGCCGCTAATCGCGGTTGAATTGCTTCAATTCCCTTCAGGCGGAACGCTGCTCATCAACTACAAAGACTAGTACAAGTCTGGTTTGAGTATGGGATGATAGCAATGAGAGTCCCCAATACATGCTAATTAAGGTGCTAAGCATAGCTAGATTGCGGTGGGAAGCCTTAGGTAGCCATAGATACATATGAGAGGCAAAGGCCGGGGATGAATGACTAGGAGCTTTCTTTCTTCCCATTGCTTACCAGTTGCTCGGTTTAGCACACACTTTTAGTCGAGTCATAGTACCGAAAGTATGAAACCAGACTTGTACTAGTCCTCGTAGTCGGCCCGGATGGCTATTGGTAACATGAGTAGCCCAGTTTCTTTGCAAAGAAGCAAATGTGTGGGAGCACACCGTTGTCCGGCCAGTAGGTTTCCTAAAGTGGTTCTTATTATTATGTTTTGTGAAAGAAAATGAAAATAACCAAGTTCATATGAATAAGTGAATAACCACCACTGGTCAACCGAAATATTTCATTAATGAACTTGAACAAAAAAGATGTGCATATCATTTTCATTGCACAAACTAAGTGCTAACTATTGAAACTGGTATCTAAGCAACAATTGGAATTCAACATGACCTTGTATGTTCCAGTGCTACTTTCTCTGCATCTTGAATCTTGAAATCGGCTTTGAACTTTGAGAAGCTGAGGATTGCAAACAGTGAAAAGCAATTTTGTTCAATCAAAAAAGAGGCCATCAAACCAAAATCTTGACGACTATCAAACCTTGCAGTAAATCTACCTGTGATGTTGCTGTAGTTCGTTCCCTAGGCGTTGTCTGTAGATTATTGGCGTGCTCAACAATAGAACCTGTAAATGCCTAAACAAATGGAGCAGTGTATATAATACCAACCGAGAAAACAATTAACTTCAATTAAGCCACTGGAATACATACTTTCTCTCTGTCAAACTTTGGTTTTGGAATTTGGTCGGTGACCTGCCAAACCAAAATACACTATAAGTAGGACTCGAGAGCAAGCTAAGACTTTTGAGTACATATGGAACCATGGTCACATAAAGAAGTTCATGCTCAGGCACATAAAGCACTATTAATCACAAGAATGTCTGGTGATCACAAGATCCAATCACCCTTAAAGACCTATTTCAGTACAACTCTGAAACGATGGAAAAACATTAAATTGCAGTATTGCACATGCTATTTAGCTCAGATTGAGGTGAAGCCAGAGGTATAAAGTAAACTTAGACATATATGGAGCTAAAAATAGGGCAAGATCGGTGAACCTGTGGTGACTTAAAGCCACTAATGTAGACTTGAAAGGTAGAAGACTGGGGTGAGCAACAGAATATTAGTGTTTAGCTGGTGTCATTCTTATTCTTTTTATGTTTAATGTTTCTTATCAGAATAAGAAAAATAATTGAAGAAAAAGCTTTTCCCAGATACCCACTATATGAAGCATGAGGCACCAAGATGAATAGATTAATCATTTTCCTGCTCCATTGGCAGAAATCATGCCAATTACAAAGGATAGCTAAGTCAAAAGCACAAAAATAATTGTGGAGAACAGAAGAAAATGTACCTGACTTCTGGGTAAGGGCATAGTCTGAACATTCTCAACTACTGGAGAAACTAAACCTTTCTCAAAACTTTTTACAGCACTGGCCAATATATTTATATTTGATACTTTATCTGAGGAACACATAAGACACAAAAACAAAGATCAACTAATAGGTAAACAACAACTGAAATGACATTACATAATTGGAGAATAAGGCCACTACAATATCACATATCTTCTCCGAGTAGAATCTGTAAAATGATACACTTCAGCAGCTTGTCCAATTCAAAACAAGACATTCTAGGAACAGAAAAGGATGTATTTGTTATGTCATCAAAACATAACAAAGGAACAGAAAAGAATCTTTGGTATGGAAACATCAAATAATATATAAAAGATTAATGTAATAAAAAAATGATGAACAAAGGAAAAATGAAAGAAGAAATGGAAGCGGAAAAAGAAAAGAAGATGTTTAACAACAAGGACGCATACTTTATTTTCTCCTAGCAAAGGCTAAATTAAACACTAGTCTTATTAAATTTGTGGGAAAAATAAATCTGTCTAACTATTTCTCAAGCTATAGGCATATAGTGATCTACAGCATTTTGCAGAGAAGTTGCAGTCCAAAATAATATACCTCACTGGCGACACAATAACTCATAAGAGCCAATACAAGAATAATACTTTGTGTGGGAAACAGCTGAATATTAAACTAACCTTCAGATATAGATTCCGGGGCCAAACACTGCATTTTCAAATTTTAATACAAAGATAAAATCTGCTTTCAATAGGAAAATACCAAAAAGGAATCATATTCTTCTCAAAAGAGACCAACAAATCTAAGGCATTTTAAAGAAATCTTTCCATAATTTATCATACATTATCATTTTGAACACAGTAGCGTATAAGCCCCTCAAGGTATGTAAGCTTCTGAAATTTAGATTCCAAGCTCAATACATATATACATGTATGAAAGTACCTTTCTCCTAACAGGCACCAAGGAAACTCATATTTAAAACATGGAAACAACAGTAAAATGTCGCTGCTAAGTCAAATATATTTCACTCAAAGCTACGCAACTTCATATATTCCAACATCTGTAATTCATTTCAATTTGTATAACATGATCAGGCTTTATCCAATCATATATTATCATCCAATTTGGTTCAAGTTTTACCATTGGTAGTTTTATTTTATCAGAAAGAGTATTTTAGGGAGATGAAATCGGCACCGTCTTCTTTACAAGTCACACCCCCACTCTGTTCATTCCTTTGCAAATGTGAAGTGAAATCATAGACATGAAAAATGAAAAAGCGGGTGTGGTTTGTAAGAAAAGGAGGTTCAACTCCCTTATCTTATAGTTACAGAAAGAGTTGAAGTAGCTCAGGAGGATCAAGAGATGTGATTCACTTATAACGAGAGGGGCATACATCTTCGGAAAAGAAGTTTTAACACTCACTCCATAGTTCATACTCTTCTTCTGACTAACAAAATTAAACAGACAGTAAGAAAATATGGCAACACTTACACTATGCTTATCAGTATTCTTCCTTAGACCTGATTCCATCTTCTGTTTGCTCTGGAGGTTTCGTTGACAAAGACTGCAATTGACCAATGATTGAATAAATAATCCCTTTCGGGCTTGAACTTGTAAATTCCCCTTACAAATTCAAACATTTTTTAATCACGTCTTCAATACCTTCTAAATGCTAAACATTACCTCAGAATATTTGAGATTCTGATGGAGAGATTTCAGATCAGAAAACTGAGGCAAACCAGATTCAACTTGCTCATCTTCTATGCTTTTTTCCGACTCACATTCAGCTTCAAGCTCTTCTTTCTCAAGTTCATCCATCCTGGCCATCATAAGAGCGAATTCTTCATCTTTGTCAGCAGATGAAGTAGTTACTGGTCCAAAAGAATTTGGAGAATCTTGTTGAAGTGTACCTGAAAAACAATTGATTACAATTTTTACTTGACATGGAAATCGAGGGCAAAAAGGCATGCAAATAATTAAAATAGAACAGTCCAAGTATAAGCAATAGTAAATAAACACCCAGAAATGCGGAATAAACCTTTTACAGAGAGCCATGAGTTTTTGTTTTTTTTTTCTCAGCTCTACTACTGAATAGAACACTTTTTGTTGATTAGTCTCAAAGCTCAAAGGAAGGAAGCCGATTAGTCTCACATATACATAGGGACAACTGATGGGCCTCACTCTTTCCAGCAACCACTATTTCATTCGGAAACAAGTTTATCCATTAAGTTCATAGAAAAGAATTTACGAAACCATAGAAATCAGAAAAGAATTTCCTTCGTATACATTTTACAGTTTTTAAACAGTTGCATGCTTCGGAGGCGGTGGCATCGAAAAAAGAAGACTCGGCTTTGAGATCCTGCACCATGGCGAGAAGCGAATCGACTTGTGACTTCAATACCTTCCCTCTCCTGTTCAAAATCTCCACTGTCTGCTTCCAGGTCCTTTCGGCATAGTAGCCTTCCCCCAACAGAACCTGACCTTCAAAATCATCACACACTCTGTTTTTGCTTCCGAAAGTAAACATAAACATAACAATATAGAATCCTCACCATAAACTCATTAGTATGCACCAATCGGAACCTAATCGATCATAAGAGCATTTGGATTCGGTGGTGGTGGAGTTGTTCGGGGAGTTTGGCGACGAAGCCACGGAGGTTTTCGAGCTCCGAGTCCTTCTCGGCGCCGTCGCGGTTAATCTTCAATTTTTTAATTAAGCCGACAAGATCGAGTCGTCAAGGGTCATTTTGACTTGGTTCTTGGGCTCCCAAGTGGTTTTTTCCTACTTGTTGCTGTTATTCGATGAAGCATTTCGTTACAAGGTGAGAGAGGTCGAGGAACATTTTCATTCGGCTCCAATTCTCATAAGCGGGAAAAATAGCACAAACAGTTTACATAGTCGACATTACATTTTCGAACAAGAACAATTAGCTAATAGTGAGCCATAAATTGGCTTGACGATATAATTTAGGAACTCGGCCTTTGATCGAGATAGAAAAATAATGTCATCATACATATGCTCAAGACGGACGGACACGTTTGAAATGACTCTCTGCTTAGTGGTTGAGCTTCCATGTGTGGAATGCAATTACCCGGGTTCAAATCACAAATTAAAGCCGAGGAAGTGGCTAATCTTTGTCTTAACCAAGGAGTAAAATATTGGATATCGAAGGCATATCAATAGTTCAAATTATAGATATATCGATAAAAATATCGATATAAACAAAGTTTCGAGAAAAAAATCAATTCAAATTAACAAATTAATTAACAATACAATCTTTCAATATGGACATAATATAACCTAAAACATGTTCATAATAGCATATAAAATGCTTTAACGTGGATGGCTGAACATTTGTTTATCTTGTGGATAGTTCTGTGTTTGAATCTCAACTATGGAGAAGCATTGTTGGCATTTTTTAGTTGAATTGTGAACCGAAAATTGGGCTTGGATACTTGGGTTTGATGTAAGTAGGCTGGCTGACGCGATATTTTATGAAAGGTCAAAATATCGCGATATTATGACAAATTAATATCCACAAGTTAAAAAACCGAAATTATCGATGATAAAATCGATTTTAAATTCCTAACAAAGTAGGAAAATAAATAAATCTTTCTCGAAAATTGCACTCGATAATGTTTATAAATATCCTGCGATTTCAGATAAATTCTCGCCAGCTAAAATATTACAATTGTATGTTCCAAAAAGATGTACGTCCTTCCGAAAAGTAGGTGTATCAAAATAGTAGTTCAATTATTGAACCTCACCTTGTACAAGTACACTTTCCCTAATTAGCTTTGGGGGGAGTATTAGTATATATTTGAAAACAAACGTACTAATCTAACCCCTCATGAAAATGAAAATGAGGGAGCCGCAAACCATGAATGAGAATGACAGGAGATCGATGACGGAGTCACGAATGAGTCACCTGTGGGGCAAATATATATTACATGCTTAAATGCCACTCAGATCGAGTACGTACTAGTCGTCCCAGCTAGCTGTTACTAGTTAGTATAACAGAAACTAAACAGAGCAAGTAGCTGGAGTACGTTCCAATTAAGTGAACAAGAACTTGGAAATACTTCGTAGTGAATGATCTATCCCATTCCCATTCCCATTCCCGTAGTCCCCAACGTACTTAATTGTGACTGCAACAAACCCTAACTGGTCCCCTGCACAGCGTAATTCCCTATTTTTAGTGGCCGGAATTCCGTCCGGTAACAATTGATTTATTCCGGTCACCTCTTGTAATACATACAGTAATTAATTTGCTTGCCAAAAAATAAAGAAATGAATTGTGGGTGTGTTTAATACGAAGAGGATATGATTCAGTTTCAAGAAAAGGAAAAAAAAACGAAGAGGATATGTCGACGGACAAAGTTTCTGATATTTTGAGAAGCTCAAATTGAATCCTGGGACCGACAAAGAGTGAAAGAGATATGATCACTTCGATCCAATACGCTTTTGGATTGAAACACTTGAATTGGAAATAAACTATAAATAGTAGCTAGAATTGAAAGAGAGACGGACAGACATGCCAACAACTTGGAGAATGGAAACACAAGCACACATCAAACTGCAATCATCTATCAATATTACATGCACGCTACTCCAGTTTTTTTTTTCAATTATTTTCCTTCGACTTTCTTTGGTGCCAACATTTGTCTGTTCGATCAGTTAAGTAAGCAAATGGAAGATCCTAACTAAAGAATTCGATATAAGCCAAAGAAAAGTGAAGCAAAGTATAACATGTTGACTGTAACCACAGATTATTATAGATACAATTTACTTAAGCACAAATATTATAGTTATGTGTATACGATTGTTGATAACTAAGGATCAGGGAATTATTTTGATCGTTTGTATTGAGTCATTAGAACAATGAGAAAGATCTTCTATGCAGCACTTTTCTTGTGAATTTATTGTGAGAATAAGAATGTGTTTCACGTTATGTTTTGTGTGCACAGGAACCTCTCTTTATATTAATTAAGTCTCTTGAGTCCCATCTCATAAGGTAACTCAAGTTCAACTTACCTAAAAGTCTTTATGATCGATATTCTTTAGTTTATCAAATAAACACCGTAAACATGTAACCTTTATTTAATCGGATACATTAGATATTGGCACAAGCTAACATTTCGTTTAATCTCAATCACTTATCTCACAAGATTAGCTTAGACAACAAGAACACATGTTTAATTAAAGTATAACAATCATTCTTTAGTGCACAGGTGAGATTAAAAACAATGCATAAGTTTACTACATTGATATGTCAATTTGCCATTACAATGAAGAATCAAGAAAATAAATTACACTGAAAAATGCAACCATTTCTTGATCACTGTCATTACAACAACAAACCACAAAATTCAAACAAGAATATCAATCTAGAATTACATAGAGTTCCTCGATTAATCTGAAATGAACTCAAATATAACTTCAGTCTACCTTATGGTTTTGTATACAAGAACCTGACACAGCCTTCACATTGAAAACTTCTTTATGTGGCCTTTATTTCCTGAAATAAGTATTGTCTTTATAGACAACAAAAGTAAACATATACTAATATAAACCTGTACATCATGCTTAAACTTAAAAACAAAGTTGACAACCTTGTAACAACTTACTTTAAGAAATCAAAATTATCAAAAACAGAACTTAAAGCTGAATTCCAGAAAATTAAGATTTAAATCAACAAAGATATCAAAACTGAAATAACATGTCTCCTACTGAACCAAAATTTATACATCTATACAGTAGAACTTGGCAGAATAGCAATTCCATGCATTACTTGTGACATAACATGCATCACAATAGACACTTATGTTAACAACTTGACGAATGAGCTTACTGTGATTAGGTGCTAATTATACTTCAAAAACCTTCGCATGCACAAACTGTCTAAACATCAAAATAAAGTCTATATGCATTCCTGTAATAAGTAAGTAGCATGCCAACACTTTGTTTTACAAAACAGAAAAACAAAACAGTCAAAAATATTAACAATATTGATCATAATATCCAAAACCATACTAAAAAATTTAGAATTGTTTAAAGTAAACCATATATTAGTTAAGTCCATTGACTTTCATCTCACAAGGTAACTCAAGTTCAATTTATCTAAAAGTCTTTATGATATTAATTATTCTTTAGTTTATCAGATAAACACCATAAATCCTTAACATTTATCTTATTAGATATATTAGATATTGACACAAGCTAACATTTCATTTAATCTCAATCACTTATCTAACAAGATACATATAATTGTTAGACTTTATTAAGTTAATCACAAGTTTATATTAGGTAAATATCTAACCTAACACACGTAGTGTCTCACTCATCACCCGGTGAGAGCTAGCTAGCCAACAAATAGGTTAAGTTTGTGAGTCCTTTTTTCTTTGGCATCGATCTCAATTAATTCTCAATGCCGTGATTGCCGTCCACGCTCGTTCAAGTGCTCGATCGATCGATCGGTGAGTTACCGATGATGTTGATCTAATTATCTTGATCGATCGATCTTCACCAATTGTACTTACGTATATACGAAGTTGTATAATTATGAACCCTAAACTTAACTATCCATATATGCAATAGAAGATGCATGCATGATCAATCGATCGAGTCCATTAATGTTATATGTATATAATTATTTGTAGTCTTATCGTCTTCGTATCATCTTTAGATCGATCCATGAGGTCCCCAAAATTGATCCATGAATCATTAATTTTAGACTGATTAGCTTGAGTTGTTATATTCAAGGTTCGAAAAAATGTTAGGTGATTCTAGATGGTGAAAGTACCTTATAGTATCTAGGCGGCTAAACGTGGATTAATCGGAATTAAGTATTTTCTAGGCGACTTAAAAACAGTATTAATCCTATATATATGTGAAATAATGAATATTTAAAACATTTATATAATCAAATTAGTAATAAATATAGTCTAAATTGTCATAATATCCAAACAAAAATATATAATATAGAGTAATAATCTCAAATCTCAAATGATTTGAGTTTTAGTTTTAGTTTATTTTTTTCACGCCCAACATCGCTTAGGAGTGCGTAACCCGCCCATAAAACTTATTCCCTCATTTAACTTCGCCTACCGTTTAGACAGTGGCCTATGTTGCTTTTTAGAACAATGGTTATAGCTACATACTAAATATCCTATCAAATCATTCTCCACTAGCTGCCACCACGTACATATGCAAAATTAATCTCCAATGTCTCGAAAATATAGATATTTTAATATGATAATGACACCTGAAATTAGCAACCCGGCCTCTTTTACTAATCACACATTTTTGTTTGTTTTTTCTTGTGTATATTTTCAATACAAATCTACATGAACTATAAAAAATAGTAATGCGTAACGTAAAAAGTATGGTGCTAGTTTCACCTCTTTTCGGCTCCAATGTCTTTATATTTTTTGATAACTTGCTCTAAACAAATTTTTCATTCGATCCACTTTTGTATATGTTTTATTCTTCACACATTTATTTCGTCAACCAAAATCAAAAATATCAAAATTGACATTGAAAAAAAAATTGCAACAATGTATTATCGTAACTCATATTTTTAGTCACACGCATAATCACATATAGAGGCGAACAAAGTTCAATTTCATCGAAAGTTTAATTAATGAATATATATAGTATTTCTGCTGTAAACACATACATTTAATCAACCGTTAGTAGTGCAGTGGCTGACTACTCTGATATAATTTTCATAAGTTGAGATTAAAAGTTTAATTTTTCATAAAATTAATTTCCGATAGATTGAATTTATTTATTTATTTTAAATATATATATGATTTTTTTAGATTATCACATATTTTAGCTCTTGAATGTATCTTCCACATGCAACTAGAAAAACTCAACCAAAAATAATTTTCTCTCAGATTTAGTTACGCATGACAAGTATCAAGTATTTCAGTTTATAATATGGCCCTATATGTAATTATTGTATTTGTAATTTAAATATTACGTACAACATATTCTAGCTAAAGTTGAATATTATCAAGGATGATTAGGATCATGAATTCATGATTGCTTCTGTGTGGCTTCCTGACACATTGCTTTCTTTATATATTTTTTTCGCTAGAGCATTGCCTTCTATGATTTTAGTTTATCGATTAGGTGCATATGCATGTGTTCTTTCAGAATACACGATCTTATCCGAAAATAAACCTTCGGTTTAGTCGACCATATTTTCAAATAGCCAACTACTCTCAACCACAAGTTAGAGATATGTCACGCATATAAGGGTTAATTATTTAGACATTTAAGATAAAAATTTATCATTGAAAATAAATAATAGAGAAACTAAAATGTGTCGATGGTTGAAATTATTGTAGTCTGTTTTTAGAAGGGCTGTAGTCTGTTGTAAATTCGTAGAAATCACTATAAGCAAAAAAAGAAGATAAAAACTGTAGAAATAATAATAAAAACAAAACAAAACAAAACAAAACAAAACTATAGCTTCATGTGTCAAACTCTCATGCATTCTTGGAAAGTCGAACGAAGCCGGTGGTAAGAGACGGAGTCAGAATTTTCGGTTAGGGGGGAGTTAAATGAAAAATTTTAAAAATAGTCTCGGTTAGGCTAATCAATTAGATCTTGATATGTATATTTTGCCAAAACAGTCTTAATGTGTTGTTTTTGGTTTGATAAAACATCACAATTACTCGCAACCTGATTATGAGTAATTTTTGATCCTCCAAAATGTGATATCAGTGTTTGCTTCTTCTTCTAATTACTAAATTCATGACCAGCACCAACAAAAGTTTCACCACCCGCATTGTTCTCCAATATCTAGTTTGAAAAGATAACAACATAAACAAAATGCAGCATCCTCTTTAATACTATACTCTAATCAATATGAAAATTCAATAAACCAATTATGAATAAACATTCTTTTCTTCTTTTTCCCCCCAAATTCCGTGAAAGAAAAGGTACGATTTTTAGGTCGACAAGGGCCTTGTTGTAGATAATATCTTTGAACTTCTTCTTGAATGTTAGGATGATAACTTGAAATTGACAAGTGTTTAGCGGGATCCGATGGATACTTTTCTATAATATCTCCAGCACGAGACTTTTTCATATTGTTACTATTCTTCTTTTGAATTTTCATAGGTGGTTACTCATCTGATGTTGAAGTAGAAGAATAGGGTTTTTCTTTTCTTTTAAGTATCTCTCCATATCTAATAAACTTAATAAAAATGATTGTATTTTAATCTCAGAAACAATAGAGCTTTTATAAAGAAAAAAAAACCATAAAATTCTAAACCTGGTAAAAGATTGAATCCTAATTGACCTATTATTTGGACTTCATTATTGAAATAATATATAATAATATTCTTACAAAGTCGTCGGATTTAAATTAATCATGTACTCATACGCGTCATTGAAGTGTAGATATACTTCAAATAAATTATAATATTTATATTATATAATAATGATAGTAAACTAATTTTTTTTCACATAAACTCTCGGGGAGGGGGGGGGGGGGTCATCTCCTCTATGCTGGATCTGTTAGGGGCGGTATTCGCTACTGCATGCCAATTGGTAAGTGCTCAGGGAGAGGAGGTGCTTTCTCAATCACCAACCCCGACTGTGGGAGGTTGGAAGATTATCCACAAGAAGGTGGATGATGTTCACGAAGAGCCACAGATAGAGTGCATGTACTTCATGGAAACCTTGCAGGACAACCCCCTCTATAGGGGATGTCCAACTGACCATGTTCTTATTTTGCAGGTAGACTATCAAGTTTAGATACCAGTCTCAAGACCATTCGGTCCAAATGTGTAGAGTGTGGGGCCACAAGTAGCAGTATTAGATATATGAGAATCTCATATGATGACATTTGCAGGCGTTACTGTTATGTCTATTGGTGCTACTGTTATGTCTGCTAGGGTTGTTGGGCCACCACCTGGGTTATCTGGGCCAACAGTGGGACAAGCGGAGCCTTGTGGAGTCACCCATATGTCAACTGGGTCAGCGGAGTGTATGTTGGGAGGACATCGGGAACTTGTTGAGATGTCTCCTAGTACGACAGAGAGAAAGGGTAGACCACATCGTCGATCTGAGGAGAAGAAGGGTCCTCGAAGAAGAAGGCGGTTTTGCTTCCGCCTAACATGAATGCAGAAGGGCTGCAACACAGGGCCGACTCTCCACATGAGCAAAGTGTACGATGACACAGAGCCCCAAGTTGGGAGGGCCTCAAAAAATTTCATCCCCTTTATATACATTTGTATATTGTATATTCAATAACAGAAAGAAAAAGAAAATTTCAAATTGAATTACCCTGTTGAGGCTCTATTCATACTCTTTCTCTTTTCTCTTTTCTCTTCGATCTCCTATGCCTTGTCACTTTCACTACTCAATTTCTCTTATTTGTATGACTTGTTCAGTGCTTCAGTTGCTCAGTTTTTTTGTAAATTAATAGAATGGATTTGCCATTGAAAAAAAATTATTTCAAAATTTTACACTTAATTCCTAAAATATAAAGAAAAATATGATAAAGTGGTTTATAAGTTCAAATGAGGCCAGATATAATCTATGTAAATTGTAATTGAAGATGAGTTGCATTGTTTTGTTTTGTCTCGTTTTATTGTTCTCAATCAATTCCTTTTATGGTTCTCTATTTCAAGTTTTTTGATACATTCTCTCTCTTTTTTTATTTGTATTTTTAAATTTTAATATTAGTGCATTCATGTTAGACTATTATTTAGAGGACCACATTTTAATTATGCCATCCAAAAGTTTGAGCCGGCCCTGCTGCAGCGTAATGCAACTCAGTAGAGATGATTTCTAGATAGTTAATGAGTGGTACATTATGAGTTTCGATAGTCTTTGTGCTACTTTAGTTTGCTAGTCGAAGTTTATTGTACTGGAGATATTGTTTTAGTATAGTGATACGTTAGATCTTTACCGACCATCTCAAAAAAAAAAAACACTGTCAGAGTCACACGTACTTTTGGCAAAATTTTACCGATGATTATCAAGTTTTTTTTTTGCTGAATATGATTATCAAGTTGAAATTCGTCATGAAACTGTTTTATTTTGATACGACATATGATATGGCGATAAGGCCGGTTCCACGTAGTGAACTGATTGACGCTCAAATCTCACCCTCTTATCCCTAATCGCATCGTCATTTTGATCCATGGTACCTCTTGTGTGTTATACTACAGTATTTAGTTTATACTTTGTAGAAGTGTTTACAATTCTACACAATACGTAGGTTGGAACAAAGAAGCTAATATAACAGCCGCCGAGTCGACCTCATGAACTACTGAACTAATTACTGTGCCACTGCAGCCACTGATAACCTCACTCCAGTGCAAGCAAATCATCTGATTCATATCCAACTCATGCACACTACTCGGTCTCTTTCTTTCTTGACATATACTCGAATACTCGATCACATGCATATGCATACCAGCCAATTTGCAGAGCAGACCCATTTGATCCATGTCAACAGAACAAGCCCTACCTCACCTACACCCATTAGAAAAAGAGCAATATTTCACGGACCCATCTTAAGCTCTTTTTGGGAAAAAAAAATAGGAAATCAATTAATAAGAATGAATTTTTTTTATTGAGAAACTCTATTGTGAGGACTTGATGAATACTTTTTAAAAAATCATACTTCCTAATAAAATTTTGGAAGATCAAAATATGATCAAACTAATATTTCGTTGAAAATTTACAAGAATGATTTACTCATATATAGTTAAACATCTAACAGTTAATGTGTCAAAATATGATCAAAATTAAGACTTATAAACTATTGTATAAGAGATACTTACCAAATCTTCACCGTAGAAATCCTCAATGAAAAAACTCCCTCGATAAAAATAAGACCAAAGTACCGCAAACAAAAAATACGTACATTGCAGATTCTCTCTCTCGATCTCTGCCAAAACCCACCCCAATCCAAAACTCTTTTTATTGCCTTTTAATGGAAACTCAGCTGCAAGCTAGCTAGCTTCAACTTGTTACTAGCCTTTGCTTCTCAATCATCCTTCACGGGCTGCTAAAAAACAAAGCATATATACTTGCATGATTTAAATGGTTTAATTACTTCCATCCGAGCTTAATTTACTTTTTACTGCCACCTTCATGAAGCTAGCTAGCCCTTAGAATTCATTATACATATATAAATAGAGTGACCTTCAAAGCAGTACACACTCCAATAGTCCAATTTCTGTAGGCCATTCAAGTTATGGCCTTTTTCATTTCCTCCTCTGTTCTGAAGAGAGCATTTCGAAACTCCTCTGCTTTCTTGCTCTGTTGTTGCATTTACTTCTTGTGTTTTGGACTGACCGCGGTTTCGGGTCAGTCTTTTGCCTGCAGCGGCGGCAATGCGAGCAGCTTCGGCTTCTGCGACAAGTCGTTGGCCACCGAGGCGCGGGTGGCGGACCTGGTGGGGAGGCTGACATTGCAAGAGAAGATTACATTTCTTGTCAACAGTGCGGGGAGTGTGAGCAGGCTCGGAATACCCAAGTACGAGTGGTGGTCGGAGGCTTTACACGGCGTGTCGTACGTCGGCCCCGGAACAAGGTTCTCCAGCCTAGTCCCCGGAGCCACCAGCTTCCCTCAGCCCATTTTGACCGCGGCGTCGTTCAACAACTCACTCTTCGAAGCCATTGGAAGGGTAAGAAGCATTAAGAAACCAACTTTCTTTCTCGTTCAAAGTTACATATTAATTATTCCGAGTACAAGTTTTAAGTTTCTTGTTAATGTCATTATTGAAATTATTACACGGACTACTCATTTGGTTTTGTTAATATGGTTGCTCAGTGGAGGTTAGCCAGATACGAACAAAGGGCATAACGTTACACAACGAAAATAATGGCACACTTTGTAATAGGCAAAAATTTATGGCATATTTTAAGTATGCAACCACTAAATATCCCTATCCAGAGAGAGCTTTACAGCTACTGAACCCAAAAGCATGGGTCAGTGCAGGGCTTCTCCCTTTTGCTATGTTGAAAATTTAAGCAAGAAAGGAGAGGCGTACAAAGCCAGGGTGTTGCTATTTATGATTGTACCAATGAGGCAAGTGGATGGAGAACAGTTGTGTCAATTGAGTCTCATCACCTTAATTTCTTATACGTTTAGACGGTTTAGTGTAATGATTGACTTATGTTTAGGGGTTGGTTTGGACACCATACCTAATTGTTCAAAATAGTTACTAATAAAGTTGTTGGAAAAGCAAGTGTTTTAGGTTTTTGGGTCACAGGTACTCCAAGCACATTAGGTCATTACAGCTTGCAGAAAAAATAAACTACTATATTTTTAGTACTAAATATAAATTCGCGAATTGTCGAATTTTTTTTAAAATGTTTATTTTTTGAATTATTGGCAAAATATTCGAAAAAACGTGTTTTTTTGAATCGGGAGGAATTGTTTATAAATTATTCACGAATTTTACGTTTTTTTTTTCAATAAAAAAATGTGAAGTAAACTGTTTTATTTTTATTAAAGTTCCCTAAAACTCTCATCTAAAAAAATTATAAAAAAAAATTATGGCCGAAATTTTATGAATTTTATTCATATAAAACTACTAAATACGTATTTTTGACATATAATCCGCATAACGTTTTTTATTAATCATGCTAGAAACACTTGTGGAGGGCGGGAGGTTAAGGAGAACTTAAGTAGGTAATTGAGATGTTTGGAACTCTGGATGTACTTTATGCAGGTGGTTTCAACTGAGGCCAGAGCAATGTACAACGTGGGATTGGCCGGATTGACATATTGGTCACCAAACATCAACATTTTCCGAGACCCGAGATGGGGAAGAGGGCAGGAGACTCCAGGGGAAGACCCGTTGCTGACGAGTAAATATGGATCGGGATACGTTAGTGGTCTTCAACAGACCGATAGCGAAGACAAGAACAGGCTGAAAGTTGCAGCATGCTGTAAACATTATACAGCCTATGACTTGGACAACTGGAAAGGATTTGACAGATACACTTTCAATGCCGTGGTAAATGAATGAAATGATTCAATTTTGTTAATGAGTCAAATTTAATCACGTGTCTTAACATTTTGAGTTTGTCATTAGGTCACACAACAAGATATGGATGATACATTTCAACCACCATTTAAAAGCTGTGTTCTTGATGGGAATGTTGCAAGTGTCATGTGTTCTTATAACAAGGTTAACGGAATACCTACCTGTGCAGACCCGAATCTTCTTAAAGGGGTTATTCGAGGCGAATGGAAGTTAAATGGGTACATCATTTTCTCCTCATTATTTAATCTTTTCATAGTTTATGAATTGGTATTATTTTCTATGAGACTCAGTGTTAACTTTAACATGAATAATGCATTAATCCTGCAGATACATAGTTACTGACTGTGATTCAATAGATGTGTACTACAAGAACCAACATTACACTAAGACACCAGAAGAAGCTGCAGCTAAGGCTATACTAGCAGGTGAATACATCCTACAGTTTTTCACAATGTGATTTGTGATTTCCATGTAGGGATTCAAATTCAGATTAAAATTCGGCATATCTTCCATATGTCTATATCATTTCAAGCAAATTATCTGAATCATGACTAAAATATGGTTTTTTAAATGTTTCCATTTGGCAGGTTTGGATCTAAACTGTGGATCATTTCTAGGAAAATACACAGAAGGAGCAGTGAAAGGAGGAATCTTGGATGAGGCCTCCATTGATAAGGCCATCTCAAACAACTTTGGCACTTTGATGCGTCTAGGCTTCTTCGATGGTGATCCAAGCAAGCAACCGTATGGAAATCTCGGTCCAAAAGATGTGTGCACTCCAGAGAACCAAGAGCTGGCACGTGAAACAGCGAGGCAAGGGATAGTGCTGCTCAAGAACAGTCCAGGATCACTGCCTCTGTCTCCCACAGCCATCAAATCCTTGGCAGTTATCGGTCCTAATGGCAATGCCACAAAGACAATGATAGGAAACTACGAAGGTACTTGCATTTCAACTGTTCCTATTATCAAACAAATACAGTGAATGATTTTTCTGAAACAATTCATCTGGGTGAAACTTTCTCAGGCAGCCCTTGCAAATATACAACTCCTTTACAAGGCCTAGCATCAGTTGTTTCCACAACATTTCTGGCCGGGTGTGCTAATGTGGCTTGTGGCACTGCCCAGGTAGATGATGCTAGCAAGTTGGCAGCCTCAGCAGATGCCACTGTACTTGTAGTGGGTGAAGATCAGTCTATTGAGACTGAGAGTCATGATAGAACTGACCTGTGTCTTCCGGGACAGCAAACTCTTCTAGTAACTGCAGTAGCGAAGGCATCTAAAGGACCTGTCATACTTGTCATAATGTCAGGAGGAGGGTTCGATGTAACCTTTGCGAAAAATGATGACAAGATTACAAGCATTCTTTGGGTTGGATACCCCGGTGAAGCTGGTGGAGCTGCCATTTCTGATGTGATTTTTGGATTTTACAATCCCAGTAAGCTAAATTGAGTCATTTTTTCAGTGCAATAGTAACAATTACCTAGATAGAAACCTGACTTTCAGTGGAATAACCTTTCAGATTTTGAATATGAAATCTAACCATGCCTAGTTCCTATGACATCAGAATTAGAGACTAATAGGTGACATGTACTTATTTCAGGTGGAAGACTACCTATGACTTGGTATCCACAAGCTTATGTAGACAAGGTTCCGATGACAAACATGAATATGAGACCAGATCCTTCAACTGGCTATCCAGGCAGGAGTTATAGATTTTACACTGGTCCCACAGTGTATGCATTTGGAGACGGAATGAGCTACTCCACCTTCAGTCACCGCTTAGTGCGTGCGCCTACGCAAGTTTCCATTCCCTTAGAAGAGGACCACATATGCCACTCATCAAGCTGCCAATCACTTGATGTTGTCGAAGAAAGATGTCAAAATCTAGCTTTCGACATCCATTTGGGGGTGAAGAACATTGGCAGAATGAGTGGAAGTCATACAGTCTTATTGTTTTCGAGTCCTCCAGCCGTGCACAATGCACCTAAAAAACACTTGCTGGGATTCGAGAAGGTCTTCCTCGGCTCTCAGGGAGACGCATTTGTGAAGTTCAATGTGGATGTATGCAAGCACTTGAGCGTGGTTGATGAGCTAGGAAATAGGAAAGTAGCATTGGGAGAGCATGTACTTCATGTGGGAAACTTGAAACAGACATTGATTGTGAGGATTTGAAATAACTCTTCAAGTCCTCTTTTGAGATTGTGAATTTGTGATTCTTAATGCAAAATTGAGAACTAATTCAGCTTAAATAATTTGGAAAAGCTATCAGAAATTTCTCAGAGAAGTGAAAACCAGTTGTCGAATTTTCTCATTACTATTTAGATCTCTAGTTTCTTTTCTTGTTCTCCAAGTACTATGTACGAATATATCAACATTGTCTCCAGTCATATTTTTTAAAATTTTTTTTTTACGATTAAAGAAAAAAAATATAACTACAAACCAGAAACAGCTAGTGCATTACAAACTCAATTTCTGCTGCAGAGATAGTATGCATACCATCTTTAACCAGAAGTGTTGATATGCTATCAAGGCCAAGGTTGTTTCTTATATACTGTACTTCTTTGAACATAAGGTAAGCCTTGCTGAACTGATCAACAACAACCAATACTGTTCTTATTCCTCACAATGTAATCTTGCAAAGCATACTATAATGAATGCAAGTAAAAGCAGAATGATTCTACTTCTTAGCTAAGGATTGCAAACTACCAGTAAAAGCATGAACATTCTCCAAAGAAGAACCTAGAAAGTTATTAATTGTAGCATGATTTGTCAGAGTGATTCTCTCTTCATCAGCAATTAAGTCTGACTCCTAAAATCATGCAATGATTCCCTGATCATCATGCTGTGTTATTGCATATCAGTTTTGATTATGCTGTAAATGATAGTTAATACTAGATTGTAACAACAATGCTAGGATGTAACAGTAGAAAGCTACTACTATATATTGTACAGATTACAATTCAAACATTAAGGAAAATTACCTTCTACATGGTATCAGTCGCATAGGTTTAGCATCATTCCCTGTGTCTCTCGTGTTCTTCCTAGAGTCTAGGTTCCTTGTCTTCCTTTCCCTCCTCCTCTTTTTCCCCATGGCCACTTCTACTCCCACCCAAAATACCTCTCAGTTCACCAAACTCACCGAAACCAATTACCTCACATGGCTGCGTCAAATCAAGCCATATCTTCGTGGTCAAAAATTTTGGGGTTATATCACTGGAGCTATTCCTGCGCCTTCTCCCACAGTCACAACTCCTGCCACAGACATTGAACCAGCCCGCACCGTTCCAAATCCTGAGTTTGATAAGTGGGACACAATTGATCAACAAATTGTCAGTATCATTACCACTTCCCTCACTGACAAAGTCTCGCAGCTCACTATTGGATTCGAAACTTCCAAAGAGATTTGGGATTGCCTCGCGCGCCATTTCTCTCAACGCTCCACTGCCAGTGCCTCCAGTTTCCTCAACCAACTTCTAGAGGTTCAGAAAGGGTCTCAATCCGTTGACGATTACCTTTGCCATGTCAAAAATCTTGCAGATTCTTTAGCTTCTATCAATAAGCCCGTTCCTGATGATCTCTTGGTGCTCTCCACACTTCGAGGCCTTGGACCTAATTACATGATGCTTCGAACAGCCCTCACTCAGAATCCATCTCTTCCTGATTTTACCGATCTGCGGGCTCGCATCCTCTCTTTCGATCAGCAAAATCAGTCTGCTCCTTCGTCTGACCCAAATGCCTCTGCTTTGTATCATCAATCCTCCTCCTCCTCCTCATCTCGCTCTGACAACCGTCACCATAACAATAGAAAAAATCACAACAATGGAGGCCAGTCCCGTGACCACAATCAAAACCGTCGGCGAGACAACCACCGCGGTCACCAGCAACAAGCCGCTGCTTCCCAGCCACAGCACCACGTCGCTCCTCCTCAGTATGTCGCGCCGTATCCATATGTTGCACCTCAATATGCAGCTCGCCCTAATTGGGCCCCTGGTTTACTTGGTCCAGCTCCCCAATGGTGTTACAATTGCAATACAGCACACCATGGACCAGCCCAATGCCCTCATAAGTTTCATGGGCCTGCCTCCACTCCATTCGCAGGTGCTCATTTTGCTGCTGACCCAAATTGGTACCCGGATACCGGTGCTACTCATCACATGACAGCTATGCCCGTTCAAAATCCTCAAGCCTTCAATGGTCCTCATAATGTCTATATGGGTAATGGAGATTCAATGCCTGTTACTCATACTGGTACTCTTCCCTTGTCACTTGGTTCTAGTCAATTCTCTTTACAAAATGTCTTTCGTATTCCGTCTATCCGCAAAAATCTCCTTTCTGTTGCTCGTTTCACTCAAGATAATAAAGTCTTCTTTCTCTTTGCTCCTGATTATTATCAAATTTATTGCTTACGTTCTGGTCGACTCTTATTTCAGGGCCCCTGTAAAGATGGTCTCTATCCGCTCCATCTACCCCATGCTTCTGCCACTCCTCAAGCTCTTGCTTCCTTCCACTCCCCCATCTGGCATAATCGTCTTGGTCATCCATCCTCTGATGTCTTAGCTCGTTTAGGTTCTACCATTGGCTCCAAGATCTCTTTTCGTACTTTTTGTCAAGATTGTGCACTTAGCAAATCTCATAAGTTACCTTTTCCTTCGAATAAAGAATCTGCGTTATTTCCCTTTTCTATTATTCATAGTGATGTTTGGGCATCCTCTACTTTATCCACGAGTGGTTTTAAATACTATGTTCTCTTCACTGATGAATTTTCTCGATACAGTTGGGTTTATCCCATGCGTCGCAAAAATGAAGTTCTCACTCACTTTCAAACATTTGTTGCGATGATCCAAAATCTCTTCAACACCACCATAAAGTTTCTTCAAAGTGACAATGGGACTGAATATGTTAATAATGCATTTTCTCACTATTGTAAATCATTGGGGATTCAACAAAGGTTCTCTTGTCCTTATACACCACAACAAAACGGTCTTGCTGAACGCAAGCACCGTCATATTGCTACCATGACCCGTAGTCTTCTCCTCACTTCCAATGCTCCTCATACCCTTTGGGCCGAAGCTGTCCTAACATCTGTCTATCTCATTAATCTTCTTCCTACACCTACTCTCAATTGGGATTCTCCTCATACTCGCCTTTATGGTAGTCCGCCATCTTATTCCTCCCTTCGAGTCTTTGGTTGTTCTTGTTATCCCCATCTCGGTCCTTATGTCTCTAACAAACTTTCGAGTCGTAGTTTAGAGTGTGTCTTTTTAGGTTACAGTCCTCACCACAAAGGATACCGATGTCTAGATCCCTCTACCGGTCGTGTCTACGTCTCTAGGCATGTTTTATTTAACGAATCTTCTTTTCCTTACAAACATTTGCAGGTTCCAAACTCTGGCCCATTGGAGTTCACTCTCTCCATCAGCCCAAGCCCAATCCACTCTAGTACTCCACAAGGTTCAAGAGATCCCGACCCTATTTCTCATTCTGGTTCACCTACTCCTGTCGTCTCTAATCCCAGCAACGTGACTTCCACCGTCGACCTTCCTCTCTCATCACCAGCGTCGCATGCTCCACCATCCACATCTGACCCACCACCAACAAGTTCTGCTCCACCAGCGACCCCTATTGTCTACCGCCGTCGTGCCCGACCTGCAACCATTGTTCCCGATCCGCCGAATGGTTCTGTCAATACTGCTCCGTCCGTTGCTGCACAGCCTTCTCCTGTCGCCGAGTCTCCTACTCCGCCACCACTTCCCGCTGCTCCGACTCGCACTCACTCGATGACTACTCGATCCATGTCCAGCAGCAGTCGCTCTGAAAATTCGATTCGGTACCCTGTTCCTCATGCTCTGCTTACATCTATTGATTCCATTGAGCCTACTTGTTATTCACAGGCCTCTAAACACCAACATTGGCGTGATGCCATGGCAGAGGAGATAAATGCTCTTCTCAAAAATCAAACCTGGTCGCTGGTTCCGTCTCAGGCCTCTCAAAACACAGTTGGTTGTAAATGGGTGTTTCGCATCAAGCGAAAATCTGATGGCACAATTGAGCGCTACAAGGCTCGCCTTGTTTCTAAGGGCTTCCATCAGCAGCCTGGTCTTGATTATGAGGAAACATTCAGTCCGATAATTAAACCTGCTACAATCCGAACTGTGCTTAGTGTTGCTGTTTCTCGTGGTTGGTGTCTTCGTCAGCTTGACGTAAAGAATGCATTTCTCCATGGTTTTCTCAACGAGGTAGTGTACATGACTCAACCTCCTGGCTTTGTGGATCCAACTCAGCCGACACATGTATGCAAGCTTCATAACGCGTTGTATTGCCTTAAACAAGCTCCTCGGGCATGGTTCCAGCGCATCCGCTCTTTCTTACTGTCTGCTGGTTTTCATCAAAGTCAGGCCGACTCCTCTCTGTTTATCTATCGACATGGTACACACGTCCTTTATTTTCTTCTCTACGTTGATGATATTGTGCTTACTGGAAACAATGAGCGTGTTCTTCGAAGTTTTGTTGATGCACTAGGTCGTGGTTTTGATATCAAAGACCTCGGTCCTCTGCATTACTTCCTTGGCTTACAGGTGACTTCTCATGGTCATGGCATTCATCTCAGCCAGTTGAAGTATGCCTATGATCTTCTGTCCAAGCATGACTTGTTGCATAGCAAACCTGTCAACACGCCCATGTCCGCCAAAAGTGTCTTGTCTTCCACTGATGGTGACCCTCTTCCCAATCCTACTGTATTTCGGGAAATTGTGGGCTCTCTTCAATATCTTATCATTACTCGACCGGACATTGCTTTTGCGGTGAATTCTCTTTCCTAATTCATGAGCCATCCTCGCACTCCTCACTTACTTGCTGCCAAGCGTCTTCTTCGGTATGTGAAGGGTACCCTTGACTATGGCTTATCTTTTGGTCCTCAACGTCAGTCTGTTCGCCTCATTGGTTACTCTGATGCTGACTGGGCAGGCTGCCCTGATTCGCGTCGCTCTACTTCAGGCTATCTCATCTATCTTGGATCTAATTTGGTGTCGTGGTGCTCCAAAAAGCAACCTACGATTGCTCGTTCCAGCGCCGAATCAGAATATCGGTCCCTTGCTCATGCAAGTGCCGAAACAACCTGGTTGGCATTTCTTCTTCATGAATTGGGTGCTAATGTCCAGTTTCCAATTTTGTTGTACTGTGATAACTTAAGTGCAACCTACATGGCTTCTAATCCAGTTTTTCATGCACGCACGAAACATATTGAATTAGATTATCACTTTGTTCGTGAAAAGGTTGCAATTGGAAGTCATCGTGTGTGTTTCATTCCCTCCGTCGATCAACTAGCGGATCTTCTTACCAAGCCCCTCCACAAGCATCGCCATCTCTTGCTCAATCCCAAACTGGTCAGCCCTGGTCCGCCCAGTTTGCGGGGGGATGTCAGAGTGATTCTCTCTTCATCAGCAATTAAGTCTGACTCCTAAAATCATGCAATGATTCCCTGATCATCATGCTGTGTTATTGCATATCAGTTTTGATTATGCTGTAAATGATAGTTAATACTAGATTGTAACAACAATGCTAGGATGTAACAGTAGAAAGCTACTACTATATATTGTACAGATTACAATTCAAACATTAAGGAAAATTACCTTCTACATGATTCTTAGACCACAAAGCTTCCATCTTGATCTGAACGAGCAATTCCTCTAATGTATTCAATAAAATAAAAAAAGAGAGACTATCTTGAATAAGAATCATCACCGTAGTCCATAGTCCTAAAGCTCCGGACCCAATTCGAAGGTTTAAGAAACAAAAACACAAAAAACCAAATCCACGTGTCAAAAGGCTGGTACATAAATCCAAGGTCCAGTGGGCAAAACCTGGGAAGCAAAACAGTTCAGTTTAGACTTAAAGACTTTAAGAGAGATGAGATGAGATGAGATGAGTTGTAACTCGTTTCTTGGTCGTAGTCTGCTGACTTCAACTCTCGGCGCTCTCAAGTTCTCCAATCTTCGGGAGAGAGTACTTCTGATCATTCAGGTATACCACTATCATCATATTCTTTTCTCAGTTCTTTGATCTCCTGATTTTCACCTACAAATATGGCTAATTCGTGTGTTGATAAATTGTTTTACGTGGTTGGATGCCAAGGTTTTTACATATTTAGCTCGCCGGGTTTGTGAATTGTGGAGGTGTTTCAGGGTTTTTTTTTAAGAATTTATGTGCTCATATTTTTTTTTAATTAATGGACCGAGGAAGGATGTAATTGCTATCCGTAATTTTAGTCTTCATTGAAGTCTGATACTGCTAATAAAGAAAGAACCTTGATTCTGTTTACCAGGTTTTAGATGTGTTCTATTTGGGATTTGATCTTGTTATGATCGTAATTACATATGTACACAGCATAATGCGTATTCTGTTATAAACTCAGTTATCATTATCCTGTTAATCTGTTATTAAGAATCAAGACACTGATCCGCAATCACAGTGGTCCGAGTGCCTAGTCTTAAAAGACTTTCCCTTGGTGGAAAGAACTATGTGTCTTTAAAACGGGAATTTTATGCATGAAGTAGGTGAATAGCTTTGTTTTCTAGTTGATGGTTCTTGGTGAATTCAGTTTAGACTTTTGATACATAATGCACTAGACAGGTAGAAATTCTAATCTGAAGTACGCCGTCTTGTGGCTTTTTACTTAAAAAGAAATCTGTATTTTCTCCAATTTATGCATAGGTATAATGAAGAGATAAATCTGAAGAGTGATTATGGCGACACAAAGAAAAAGTTCGGGCATGTTGAGGGTAGTGGAGGAGAGATATTTGAAAAAGAAAACAGAGGAAGAGAAAAAACAAACACAAATTTCATATATCCCTAAGGACTGTATCTCAAACATCATTGTGTGCCTTCCTATTGAATCTCTCCAGAGGTCAAGGCTTGTTTGTAAAACATGGTATAACCTAGTCAAGACCCCTAACTTCGTCAATGCTTATCTCAACCGTTCTGAAACGGTTTTGATCTTTTTATCACCAAAACGGTTAGTTTCACAGAAGATGAAAGTGGGAGAAAAGTATCATTTTCCAGTGGCACCTATTCTGAAAGGGGAAGCAAACATAGTTTCAGTTGAATCAAAACTCTCTAACCCCGGTATATTTGCTCACCCATATTCTACTAAAAATTTTGTCCAGTTTCTGGAAATTAAAGGTGGTAAGTCTGAGATAGTGGAGTACAGTTTAAGCTGTTTGGGAAATATTAGAGCCACCTGCAATGGTCTAATATTGCTTGACAATAAATTGAAGAAGGGAGCAATTATAGTCATGAATCCTGTCACTAGGAAGCTGATTCCAGTTCCTGCGGGTACTTTATGCCGTTCTCCAGATGAAGAATCTTATGGTTTTGTAATGAATGGTGTTACTGGTGAATATAAAATAGTTCACTTGTTCCGAGATCAGTTCGGAGGATATATTGGCTGTGAGATTTTTAGCCTTAGTGAAAAGGCATGGAGAGAGATTAGTGGTCCTTCATTTGGGCTCTTTGGTAATCAAGGATTTGGATACAAACCTGTAACAGCATTCGGAGCTTTGCACTGGATTCCTTATTACGAAAGGAGCAGTTACGTAGTGTCCATGGAAGTTGATAAGGAGAAGTTTCACCAAAGAGAGCTCCCCAAATATTGCAAATCTTATGATAGGGTTATGGAAATTGGTGGCTTTTTAGGTTTTATCACCCATGAGGACAAGAACCACATTGGCATTTGGATCTTGAAGGGTTTATGTGGGGAGGTCTGGACAAAGAATCACAGTATCACGGTGGATTCCAGAGACATGGTTCCCCTTTGCAGTTTAAGACTCAAGGGAGACATTATTTTCAGGAGAAACAAAGACGGCTGCATTTGTGCTTATGATTTCCAGCAGCAAAAGATGATAGAGGTTGGGATGATGAGTGGGCTCCTAAACTCGTCTACGACATGCCTGCCTCATGTTAATAGCCTTGTTTCTTGGGTGCAAGAGTGATGACATGGTCGACTGAAATGCAGCAAGTATGAGTATGCTTTCCATATGCTAGAATTAGTCTTTACTTTTGATGGAACATGATTTTTTCTTTGTTTCAATATGTACTTATTTAACCTCTGATTGTATAGGCTGGAGTTGCTCTTTATGTTTCTGCATTGATCAGGGTGCATGTTTTGGTCATCTTTCAATACAAGTCCAGATATAAGTATTACAAGTATATAACAGTATAAGCCTATAAGGTTTCCTTACAGTTCATTTTTTTTCCTTGATAATTCAACTATAGAAGATATTTACATTTACATATACTTCTCCCACATAAGAATATATTTTAGTTTGAGACATAGAGCTACTATTGATTTCATGGAAGATAATATGAATGCTTGAAGGTGATGACTTCACGTGGAGGTTTTTTTTTTGAGAACTAAATTCATGTGGAGTATATAAGTGCTATGTCAATTTCAAATAGGCCCATTTAACGTTGCTATGTCAATATTATTTTTTATTTTTTTAAGAAAATGACCTTTCATTAATACGACTAATGTCGTAATTGATGTTATCCAAAACAAGCTTTGGAGCAAACTTGAACCATACAGATTGAATGTTTGGCTCGTAAGCATGACTAGCTAGTTGATGCGCTACACGATTACAAGATCTAGGAGCACACACAATTGCAAAATATGGGAAGCAGCTAAGCAAGAATTTAACATCTTCGATAATACCTCCCAGCATAGAATTATCTTCCTCGCTAGCCGAAATCCATTGCATCTGTCTCCACAATAGCTTTGACTACACCAACTTGACGCAAAAACTCTTAAGCCATCATGCAAGGCCGAAGAAATATAAGCACAATGATGAGAGAAACCGGCCAGGAACTCACCCTTCTCGTTGCACACTACACCACAACCGGACCACCCCGTCCTTTACCTGAGGCAAACGCTGCATCTATGCTTAACTTAAAATTTCCCACACTTGGGGGCTTCCAGTGAGACAGTGGAACACTTGATGCAGTGGATTAGACTTATTGTTGGCCAGTTTGTATTCTCATATTGAGCCATAGATGGAGCTATTATCTGGTTAGCTCCCATAACTTTATCATTCCACAATTTACGATTCCAGTAAAGCCACAGTCCCCATACTATCATCATCAACTGTTCAAACTTAACTTTCGATAAAGAAATTGCCTCGTCAAGCATCCAATCTTTAAACTGAAAATTTGAAGCCAGCGACTCTGTAAATTCGAAAGGCTGACTATGCAAGATACCTTGAGCAGTGGGACAGGAACATAAAAGATGACCTACATATTCAAATGTTGCACCACTGAGAACACAACAGAGATCACCTGCAAATCCCTTGTAGCTGAGACATTCTCGAGTTGGGGAACGTTCTTGCAGACTCGCCAAAGCCAGAAGTCAACTTTGCCTGGAAGCTTTGCTTTCCAAATGCCCTGCCATAAAGGTTTATACGTATCACCTACAGAAGATGAGGCCATGACATTACTAAGTACAGAATCTCGTGCTACTCGGTACCCGGATTTAACGGTGTACTTGTGATAACTCGAACCTATTTAAAAATCGTAAAATTAATAAATATGTATGTAAATTGAGAATTTACTCGATTCGAAATCAACTTCGATTAATCTAGTCGAAGAACTTACTCAAAAAATCTATGACGATGGTAATGACATTATACAAACCTAATTTCTCCGTAAATATTAACGATTATATCCACAAATATTAACAGTTATATAAAAAGGTCGGGATATTACAATCTACCCCTGTTGAAATAATTTTGTCCTCGAAATTATAGAAAAAGATTGCAGAATATTTTTGCAAAAAATGGACAGAGTTTCCCCTAAAAGTAGGCTACCCAAAACCTGCGAAATGTCCAAAACACTCCAATAATACAAATTCCAACCTATACCATGAGCCACTGATGTTCATCCAGATTTCTCAACTATCAACAATATTTCAAATCATATATCGGTAACATATCCAAAACTATAAATGGAATCCTCAAATTCTAACTTGTCAAAATTAAGCGATTAAACAGCAGTAATCATGGATTATAATATAATCATCGAATCATTAAATAATATAATGATTCCTTTATTTGTTGTTTTGATAAAATCGATAATCAGTGTTTCGAATTTTCAATCGTATTACCACATAAACATAGAATATTATAATCATGCACCGTGCTCGTTTCACTTGTTCCCATTGTGTCGTATTTTCATACTCATCAAATGAGTTCATATATTATCATACTCGTAGCACGAGTAAGTGTTATGTTCGTAATTCTCGTATTTCAAGTTCAAATCATCTTACATTCATATGCTCATCGCCTGCGTGAATATTATATCGTCACATTTGCCGCGCGAACAAATATTATGTTACAATACTCGCATTGCGAGCTCAAATTCTATCGTTTTGTTCAACTCGTGAGCTCGAATCACAAATCACAATGTTCATCGCACAAGCTCAATTACATTATAATAATAATCTCGCAATATCAATCATATCGTATATTTCGTCCTATGACGGCAATCAAATATCATCACTGTATCGTTTTATGTTTTCGAATCATATCGTGAATATAATATACTCTCGAATTAAGGAAATCGAGAACACCCCATCCACAACAGTAATCATATAGTCTCAAATCATCAAATATTGTAATCACATCTCGAATTAAGGAAATCGAGAACACCCCGTCCTCAGATGGATTTACCTAATCTTGTATCGTATATCACCTTGAGTTAAAGAAATCGAGGACACCCCATCCTATGATGGTAATCATATATATATATGATTACCATTCTGTGATACCTGAACTTTACTGGCCTTATCACTTTCATACCTGAACTTTCAAAAGTATCAATCTAATACCTAAACTTCTAAAACCTTATCTATCTAATACCCAAACCCAAATTTCTGTCCATCCCAGTCTGTTTTGCTAACGTGGCTAACGTGATTTTCAAATTGAAGGGGTAAATAGGTAATTGTAAGTCACAATGGTTTAAAGTAATACTGGTCTTCTTGAAAAGACAAAACGATCATTTTCCCCAAGTTACACTATCTAAAAAACCCTAACCTATCCCGATTCAATTTCCTTCCATTTATTATTGTTTCGATTGAGGTCTGGAGGCAAGAGATTGTTCCAATCAGAGACAAAAATGATGGTGGAGAAGTGGAGAATGTTCAGGTTGGGTGATCCATGAACAGTAAGTGTTGTTTGATACCTTCCAAAGTAAAATGATTCATTTGATAGGATGTGCACATGGTTTGGATTTAGGCATGTTTGAACATAGAGTCGTTGTCTCTTACAATGGTATCAATGTTGTTTTTATTTGATTATAGTTTATGGTCCTTGAATTAGGGCTTTTCCTTAAAAAATTCAAAATGAATAAAGAATCTATTGCTATTGTTTATGGGTATTGATGCTTAGTTTATGTTATAGTTTGTGGGGTTATGCTTGTTGTTTAAGGCTTTTGCATGTGTTTTATGGTTGTACATGTGTTGAATTGCATGTGTTGAATGGTTGTTATGTTTATGTGTAGTGCTTCCAGAACAGTTTACAATGAAGGCTATTTTGATGTCCACCTAGATGGGAGATATAAGTACAAGATACCTAGATTTAGGAAGAAACTAAAGGGGAAATATGGCTGGATTATCTAATGCCTAATTTGATGTCATAGGTTTTCCTCCATAATATAGCTTGGGATCTAGGGTACAGAGAAAACCTATCTCTTTCCACTTAAAGCTACCTAATACAACCTGTGATAAAGGGTGGATTCATATGAAGAATGATTCTTTAGTGGTAGAGATACTTAAGCTGATGCACAAAAAGAAAGAGAATAGTTGCTGTGTACATTACTGGTGGGGGTATGAGGAAAAAAAAGGGAGGCTAAAATGGATGATCAGTTGCAACAGCCAAAGGAAGAATGGGCTAATCCTATCATCAATGTCAGTGGACAAGAGAGGAATACATTAGAGAAGGATGCTAATTTTGTTGCCAGACAAATGAATGCTTAACAGGAAGTTGGTGGAGAAGAAGTTAATGCAGCTAGAGAGAGTAGTTTGGCTGGAGTTAATGATTGTCCACCAAGACAAAGTCAGTCTATGACAACCCGAACCGGAAATGGTATGTTTATCGGCTTGATTTGTGAGTTTCATGAATAGTCGCGATTTTGTCGTAATTGATCAAAAGAATGTGATTTTGTCGTAATTGATCCTGGAAATGGTATGTTTATCAGTTTGATTTGCGAGTTTCACGAATGGCGGACTTGTTAATGACTAAATTATCGGACAAAAATTTGATTTGAGATCCTTCACGAAAGTTGTAGAGAATTTAATTTTGAGCTCGTGGAAATTTCCGGAGGATTATTTCGAGTTACGAGGAATAAGTTATGGATATTTTCGGCCGTTGGATTTTGTCGTATTTATCTGTTTGGTTTCGATACGGGTACGGTATAAATATGGAAGGAGTACGTGATGAATTGGGAAAGTTTCCAAAATTGGAAAGCTGGATGTTGACCGTGTTGATCGCGGGTGGTTCGACCCGTTTGGAGGCCGTGGGTCTTCGCCGTGGTTGTGCCGGATTCCGGCCACGGTTGGCCGTGGTCTCTTGACAAGAAATGTTGAGCTCGTGTTCTTCTTCAGTTTGGTAGGTGGATGGCCTTGTTTGGTGGCAGGAGGAGGGAGAATCGACGTGACAATGTCCATGGATTTCCGGCGAGTTTCGGCTGCTTTGGTGGCGGCGGCGGCGGCCGAGATGGAGGTCGACCCTATAGGGGTTTTGAAGCCCATGGATAGGTGAGTGGAACCCAAGTGGTCTTGCACCTTGCCGTGGCCGGAGGAGGCTGGAGGAGGGTTTTTGACTTCAAGGTGAGATTTGGACCTTTTCTGGACAAAATTGGGCTTAACTTTGAATTAGAAAGTTGTTGGAAAGGTCGAGATCTTCAAATGCATGTGTAGGTTGAAATTTTCTGGGACGATGACATTTTCCGGCGGCGGCGATTTTCTGGCCGAGGTGTTTTTCAACAAGTTTTATGTCGTTTTGCTCGGAATCGCGCACCGATCGCAGTGGTGAGGTTTATATTTTGAATTGAGCATCAGAAATTGTAGTGAGGTTTTATAGTGTGTTTATTGGATTTTTGACAATTTCGTTGATATTCGGGTTATATGTTTTCGGGAATGGTTGGTCCTCGAGATGTGGTTCAGGGTTTTGAATTGTGATTTTGAACAGTGAAATTTGTGATTATTCAGGAGATCGTGATCGTTTGTTTGGCGAGGGATTTTTCACCGGATTGCAGGATTTACGCGTTTTGCATCGTGCTAGTTAGTGATTGGACACATTTCTTTTCACTAATTAGTTGCGAGTCCTTATTACACGTTTTACGAGCGTGAGCATGCATATACGATTATGATTTATTCGAGCACGTGTTTTACGATTATGCATCGACGAATATGCTTATATAGTTATATATTACGAATACGCATTTATATTATGCTCAATACATTGCATGAACTATTTATGATTTGGTTTACACAGAGTACAGTCACAGTATATATTGTTGTATCGATACACCTGTATCCCGGCTGATCCTCAAGGATGTTTACCAGGGGAGGTTGTGACCCTTGACCCGAGGTCTTTACTGGGGGGGGGCAGATCTCTGACCTGGGGCCTTTCTGGCTAGAATCACGTGTGGGTCTGGGATCCCGTGATTCGGACTGTACTAGCGCGGACGTGTCCATGAGTGACTCCAGGGGATTTTATGATGCATGCTCTGTACGCGTGAGGAGTTAGAGTCTCCCTCGTGTACCATATCATTTTCATTCATTTAGACTCGCATATATTTTTATAACATATATTATTCGGCGAAAGAAATTTATTTTCGTCCACTCACTCTAACAGTTTATATGTCTTTCCCTGGACTCTTCGTTTTCTATGCCCAGTTTGCAGTTTGGATTCAGGTGTCGCACGTCGAGGTTGGAGGCATAGTATTCGAGCCACTTTTTCTTTCTCAGTAGGTTTCTAGTTTGGCCTACTGTTGTGTATGTATAAATATATACTAGAGGTGCTCTGAATACTCTGTTGTTTATATTTTCATATGATTTTCCTGGATTTCTGTAAAGTTACAGTTTTTGCCTCTTACTTTATATTATATTATGATTTTGAAAAATCCGGATGGGATTGGTGTCCACGGTTTGGCTTTTGTGGTATAGGATGAAGTGTATTTTCGGGTGCAGGTTAATGGTAACTTCGCGCTATAGTGAAACTCTGCCGAAATTTCTATGGTTTTCGAAAGGGTTTGATTCCGGTTTAGGAAACTAAATCGGGGTTGGGTCCTTTCACAGTCCCCTTTTGCTAGACTTGAGGATCTATTTGAAGGGGCTTCTGGCTTGTTAAATGATTTAGGCAGTGGAAGGGCACCTAGTGTGGCAGAGGGCAGACCAACAAAATAACCAAGAGTGAAGCATGTAGCCACTAAAAAAGACAAGCCACCAAGTTAAAATCTGGATAGTGAAAAGGAAGTTTTTGCAGACAGTATCCTAGCTACTTCAACAGATGTATCACCAAGGCCCAGTCTCACACCTACAGCTGCACCTAGTGAAACAAACACTAAATAAGGAAGAAAAACCAATAGGTTGAGGGTCTCAGATAAAGGAAAGGGCAAAGCCACTGAGAAGGAGATACCTAAAAGCAAGAAGCAGACAAGGAGAGAGGCAACAAGAGAAGCAAGGTATAACACTAAGCATAAATGGAACTTACATTTTGCAGCAAATGATGGCCGTTCTCCAAGCTCATTTAGTGATGAAGATTATGATGACCCTCCCGATATGTATCAGTGTGAAGAGGGAAAGGCAAGAGGAGATGAAACAGTAGAGGAAAAAAGAGAGGCAAGAAGAGGGGAAATAAGTAAGGAAAGAGTAGAGGAAGACACTGACATAAACAAACACTCTTTTTACTCAGACATTGATTATAAGGTTGATATAGAGCAACTTGTATATGACAATGAGGAGGCAACAACTTTGAATGATGATGTCCAGTTTGAACAAAATGTTAAGGATGGTGACCATGTTGAGGAGTTTGAGGAAATGGGGTATGCTGGATAGTGTTCAGATGCTGATGTTGAATCATTAGGCTTTGACAACCTTGATGGTTCTGGTACTAAAATAGATGAAGAATGAGATGTGATATAGAGACTTTGAAGGAACTATGAAGTTCATCCATAGCTAAGAGAGGTTGATTTAAAGAAGGTCAAGTTCATATTAGAACATGCCTTTGAAAACTCAGAGGAATTTAAGGAAGCTGTTTGGGAATAAGGTTTACAAAGGAGGAGAGATGTTTAGTTTAACAAGAACAACAAGGAGAAGGTAGAGCTACTATGTCAGATTGGTTGTCCATTCAAGATTTATGCTTCCACAACAAGGAATGAAAATGCAACTCTGATTCTGAACACACTAAGTTCTTGCCACACATGTCCCCACTCTATAGAAAGCCATTTCCTAACCTACAAAAGAATTGCCAAAAAGGTAATGGAGTCTCTGTTGCTAGATGCAAGGTATTCTAGGAAATTGATGCACCACCATGTCTAGACCAGTTACAGGCTACCATGTAATATCTAGAAGATTGGAAGAGGAAGAGCCAAGGCCAGGAGATTAAATGAGGGTCACTATATTGAGCAGTTCAATTTGCTTGGAGTATACAGAAATGAGGTACTGGGCAAGAACCCTAGAACCACATTTGAGGTGAAGTGTAATCTGGAAAATGGTGTCTGCACATTTAAAAGGGTTTATATATGTTATGCTACATACAAGAAAGGAAGGATCAAAGGATGCATACCAATTGTTGGACTTGATGAGACTCACCAGAAGTCACCTAGTTCTGGGAAGATATTGACTGCAGTGGGAGTAGATGCAAATAATGGCATGTATCCAATAACCTTTGCTATTATGGTTCCTTGAGTTATCGAAACATGATCTGCAAATGGAGAATGAAAGAAGGTACACATTCATGCCTGATAAGTAGAAGGGATTGGGGAATAACACAGGAATTCTTCTCAAGGGTAGAGCACAGACACTGTGGGTGAGACACTTCTACAACAATTTTAATGATACCAATCCAGGAGAGGGTCTAAAATAAAGTCTTTGGAATGCTGCAATGTCAACTACTAGAGTTTGGTATGAGAGGCACATAGAGGAGATAAAGAATCAGTCTATAGCTGCCTATAGTTGGTTCTTCAAGCATGGGGATAGGAATCCAAAGCATTGGTGTATAGCATTCTTCAATTATCATGTGAAGTGTGACATGCTGCTCAATAATCTTTGTCAAGTATGGAATGGTGTAATTCTAGAAGCCAGGGACAAGCCTATTTTGACCATGTTAACAAGAGCAACTGCTGCAGTACCTTCTATGTAATTGACTAGTGGGAAGATCTGTTCCCAAGGCACCTCCAAAAGTGGTCAAGTCAAGAAGTAGCTGGAAGAAGCAAAGAGTCATTATTGAGAGTCAGAAGGCTTAACCATTCACTCAGCCCAGCCAAAATGCATAAGCAACAGCAACTTAGAGCAGCCAGAATGTAGTTGCTGAAACCAAAAACACTTGATATATGATCAATGAAGAATGATGCTTTTTTGTGAATTGTGTAGTTATGTTTTATATTGGTGAAGTTATTTTGGGGCTGTGTTATGTTATGTTAGGGTCCATTTTGGAGCTGTGTTATGTAGTGATGATGGACTTAGTTGTAACATTGAAAACTGTTATATTCACCATTTCTTGTCTAAGACTGGCATTTATTTTGAAATTAGATCATTTGGAGACACTTCAGTGCTTTGGATGTGTTGTGTAATTGTTCAGTATGCAGATCATGTAGTTGGATGTGTTATGTATTTACAGGAAAAATTCAGTGCAGTAAGGTGTTAACATTTAGACACCATTGTATTAGTGATTTAAAAAATTCAGGTACCACATTGATCATATGCTAAAATTTTAGGTATCACATTGATCATATGCTATAAGTTCAGGTATCAAAATGATCTCATATTAAAACTACAGGTACCAAATTGATATTTCAATAAAACTACAGGTACTAACATGATTATAAATCTTACTTCATCACATTGATACCTGATTTTATTACATAGGCACCTGATTTCATCACATAGGCACCTGATTTCATTACATAGGCTTACATTACAAATCTCACTTCATTACATGCCATTACACATCACAACAAACAACAACACCAATAGCATAATAATGGCACCCAGCAGGCATCTCTCTCTCTTTCTTTCCTCCACTTCTATTCCTTATGCAAATCCTCAGCCCTTTTCATTTCAATTTCAATATGCACTTCAGAGTGAGCATATAACATTTCCAAATCATCAACTAGAGAACGCATCCTAGTCAAATGGATCCATAAAACTACAAAAATTACCCAGATATTCATCTCTCTCTTATGCATCTCATTTTCAGACCACTTCTTTCACCTTAGCAATGAAGGAATCAATTCTCTGCCTCTCTCACGATGTGGAGAATCTTTCCAAAGCAAGGTTAGACATCTCCTCTTCAGAATCAAGAGCAAAGGTAAGAAAGAGATAAGTGTATTATGATTACATATGGAATTGAATACACCTATACCTCATTTTTTGTTTCCACAAGACCAGTACCTCCTTCCATACTTTGCCTCTGAAGCAGTCGCCATGAACATTAGGCATCTCTTCCCACACTTACAAAATAGATCTCCATTCATCTCTCTCTCTCTCTCTCTCTCTCTCTATATATATATATATCTATTTAACTCTCTCTGTCTATCTCTTTCTAGCCCTGTATCTCTAACTATCTCCATCACTCTCCAATTATAGCCTCATTTTGGAGGGAAACTTTACACCTATGGCACACATTTTGGAAGAAAAAGTCATTCATTGACCAAGCATTTAGTGAAGCCAAAGAAGTAAACAGAAAATTCTTCATTTCATTCATTTCATTTCATCACAATGCATGAAGCCCAGAAAATAAACACAAAATTACACAAGAGCAGGTGAAATACTAGATGAAATGAAGAAAGACCTAAACAAACTAAAGTTCAAATTTGGGATCAGGCACAAGGAGGGTGATTAAGCGCCACTTCTTTAACATCATCATCATCAGAATCTACCAAGAAATCTGGTGGAATCACATTTTTCTTCAGCAGAGCACAAATGAGCTTGTCAAGGATTTTTTTTTAATTTATTGATAGTGTACATGAATTGTTGCAGAGTGTCCATTTGCTGGGTGTTAACTAGATCGATCTTTTGGATGATCTTCTTGCCTGTAAAGTAGGGATAGTCTCATGACCAAGAGGCAGATCCACATTGCCTCCAGAGAAAGATGAAGACCAAGACGACGGTGGTGAAGTAAGTGTCAGTGATCGAGGGGGATTTGAAGGACCTGTAGTGGTGGGAGTGGATGCCAAAGGATTAAGGCGAGCAGATTTTCTTGGGAGAATACCAGAAGTGGTGACACAAGCAGTCTTGTGTTTGCAAACGATGATCAGAATTTGAGAAAAGTGGATTTCTGGATTGTAGTGAGGGAGGGGAAAAATTTTAGGGTGAAAATCAAGCTTATATAAGAAGTAAAGAAAAGGAAAAAGAAGATGAAACGTGGGAGAGTGGGGGTGGAAGGATTTGGAAGGAAAGAATGTGGCAGGAAGAGAGAAGCGAAAAAAATAAGGGTATTTTAGTACTTTACCCTTTCAATTTGAAAATCACGTTAGCCACATCAGCAAAACAGACGGGGACATACGAAAATTTGGGTTTGGGTATTAGATAGATAAGGTTTTAGAAGTCTAGGTTTTCAATTGATACTTTTGAAATTTCAGGTATGAAAGTGATAAGGCTGGTAAAGTTCAGATATCACAATTTTTTTTTCCTATATATATGTATACATTCTGGAGTTAAGGAAATCGAGAGCAGCCCATCCGCAGATGGATTCCCTTGAGTTAAAGAAATCGAGGACACTCCTTACTGGTTTTGGGTCTCTGTACCCCAAGGAGGTACAATCCCTATTTAACTATCGCATGTAAACAGACCCCAGTTCATGACCTCTCGGCTCTCTGCCTCACAACTCTCTCTCCACCAACGTCGATCCCTCAGTCTCTCTCGACCCAAACAGGCGCTCTCGACCCTCGCCTCTCACAGACAATTTTGCATTTCTCTCTAATTTAGTCACTCCCTCTCGGCCTCTCAAGTCTCAACCCCGCTCTTAGTTCCATGATTGGTATGCACATAAGCAGACCTCTCTCTCTCTCTCTCTCTCTCTCTCTCTCTCTCTCTCTCTCTCTCTCTCTCTCTCTCTCTCTCTCTCTCTCTCTCTCTCTCTCTCTCCCTCCCTCTCCCTCTCCCTCCCTCACTGATTTGTAATTCTCTCTTTGGTTTAGTTATCAGGTTATGTGCATAATTATCAGTTGAATGGCTTTTATTAATTAAGCAGTTATAACATCTCCAATAACTCATGTATAAAATCTCTCTTATACAATAGCAAAACACAAAATCTCTAAAATATTATGGGCTTAACTCCAACATCTCATATATTATATTCTTTAAAAGTAAATGTTTTTCTCTATAATTTAATGAGTCATATAAATATTTCTTAAATCAAGTCAATAAATTTTAGGAGAGAGGAGAAAAGTGATATTTTTTTATTCATGTTTTAAGGAGAGAAAGTGAATTGTATATGTAAGCAATAAATTTTAAATATTTATATATTGATATACAAGAGTTTTCTATAAATATAAAGAGACTCTATCTTTTTTTTATTTTCTGTAGAATACAAGAAGTTATACAAGAGTTGTAGGAGCTAAAAATGAATATATATTATTTTTTTCTCTAAAATATAGATTTTTGTTAGTTTACAAGAGATGTTTGATATGCTCTTAGTTAGTAATTTTGTAATGATTTGGTAATTGATCCCAATGAAGAGGAACCTTCTGTTGAGAATACCTTGTATTATGAAGAAGTGAAAATTGGTAATTGTTTCTAACATCATTTCTTTTATTTTTATTTTACATATTTGGCGACTTGTGGCAGTAATTGACATCTTGTATTGTACAAAGCATGAAAGTGATGCAAGCAGTGTATTTAACACATATTATCTAGCTCCACTTCCATTTGTAAGAAGGAATGGGAAGTATCATGTTATTATTATTGATGCTCGACTTTGAGGAGTTAGACATTTTTGGCTTATTGAACTTTCGGTTGTATTGGATATTGGTGTATCTTATTTAGAATGATGTGCTGCAAGCAACTTTGACACTTTGGGTATTTGGTTTGTAAATCAGCAGCTTATTTTGTATATTTAGTAGCTTATTTAATAGATTCTTAGTTTACAGTTTTGGGCCTTTGGGCCTTGAGAAAAAAAAACTCCCGTACCATCTCGACCCAAACGGTACAGGTTTCTACGGGTTTGAGTTTTCTAACTATGAATACCGTCCCATCCCATCCAATATTCTAAAGGCGTTAGGCGGTATTAGGCGGTGGAGTTACTATCTAGCGTCTAGCTGCCTAGGCGAGAGATTAATTGGATTGTAGGCGGATTGTTATAATTATATTTTAATTAATTATATAACTATTTAGTATATTATATATAGATGTAATATGAATAATATGTACCAAAATAATCAGAAAATGTCATTAGAATATATTGTCTTCAAGTTCTCTAACTTATATTCTTGTGGACTCTACAAGACTATCATCTCCAATCCGAAATAAATTAAAATACTAAAATGTGAAGGTTTAGGTTTTGCCTGTTTTCGAGTTAGGCAGCCGCCAAGGCAAATTAAGCAAACAAGGCAGCCGCCTAGGCGTTGACTAGGCGGAGGAATGCCTAGGAATGGGGCCTAGGGAAAAAATTAGGGATTTTTGTTCCACCTAGGCGCGCTAGGCGGATGCCTTTTCGAATAGTGGTGCCATTCCATCTTGCAATAATTTAAAAGGACGGGTGAGTTTTGTTAAGGCCCATCCCATTCTATCCCGTGCCGAACCCTACTTCAACCAGTTTGCCAAGACCTTTGGACCGATCTTGTAAGCCACATTACACAAAGCAATCAGAAGAAGATCTTTAGCAGTTTTTGGATCTTTTAATTTCGGGATTAAAGACAAAAATGTGAAGTTGGAGGAAAGAGGGATTGTTCTTGTCATAAGGAAGCTACACACCACCACACATACATCATGTTGAACAATATTCCAAAAATTTTGGAAAAAGAACGGGGACATTCCATTCATACTTGGAGCTTTGGAAGGATGCATTTGAAAGAGTGCCTTACGAATTTCTTCATCCAAATAGGGTAGCGACAACGAGTCATTAATAGTTTGATCAACTCATGAATGCACATGACTTAGAGCCTCTTCTAGAGTCTCATCTTCAACACCTTCTGACTTGAAAATATTCTCATAGTAATCAACCAAAACTCTAGCAATATTTCCTTGGTTTGTCTGCCAAACACCTTCATTATCTTCAATGCCCTTAATCGTGTTATGACTTCTATTAGATACTTGACGATGGAAGAAAACAGAATTCCTTTCGCCTTCCCAAAGCCACAAAACTCTTGAACGTTGCTTCCAATTAATCTTCTCTTGAGATAGAAGCTCATTGTAGCAAAGTTGAAGGATATGAAAAATATCATAATGTCCTACTTGAAAAGGTAGATAGCAATGTTCATCATCTTGCGTTAAACTAAGACCATTTTGTGCTGCCGAATAGTACCCTGGTTCCACTATAAAAGAAGACGACCAATGTGCTTAATCAAAATCCATGTTAAAGTAAAGGATCTTCTGTTGAGGGTAACACCCACCCTTGCTTAATTTTACCCTCACATTCCAGATGTTGCGTGCAAAGTTATTTGAGCTAGAAGTGCTGAGATCTTTTCCCATCAGCAATACGGTTCGAAGAATTCTCGATAAGGAGAGGAAGATGACCAGATTTTTTTGGAGGCAAAGTCAGAACCCTAGAATAGGGAAGCAAATCATTCCACGCAGGAGTATCACATGCCCGATCTAATCTCTCCTTGGTAGTCTGATAAAACCAAGTGAATCGGGATCCCATAAACCTTAAATCACACTAATTCCAATCTACCAAAGCTTCTCAAAGCAACTGCATTGGGCTAGCCGATCTTGAAGGACTGCTCGATTTTTCTTCATTGCAAAGAATTTCATTATAATCTCCAGCTACAAGACAAGGTAAAGAACTTTGTGCAGCCAAGGTTCGAAGCAAATTCCAAGTCTGAACTCGATCTCCATTCCCTGCACACCTATACATGCCAATAAAATGCCACCACCCCAGTGAACCATCTACTCCAATCACCACATCTATGTGGCTCGTAGAATAATTATGTAGCGCTATTGGATAGTCCTTCCTCCAAAGTAAGGCAAGACCACGAGAATCATTAGATCGTTCTTTACATTAAACCCATCAAAGCCTGCCTTGCGACACACGTGTTCTACCACCGATGGTAGAGCTCGGGTTTCAGATAAGAACAAAAAAATAGGTTTCCGGTGATGCAATGAAGTAATAATGGCATCCTATGTTACATTGTTGACAAGGCCCCTACAGTTCCAGACGAGAACTTTGAAGTCTGTTATATTTCAGCGTAAAGTCGTCGGCCGACGAAAATACCGATGCTAGAGAACTAGGGTTTTTTTAGAGAGAAAAAGTTGTTTTCTAATAGAACATCATTGCTATGTCATATTTCAGCGTAGAGTCATCGGCTAAAGAAAATACCACTGCTAGAGAACTAGGGTTTTTCTAGAGAGAAAAAGTTGTTTTCTAATAGAACATCATTGCTATGTCAATAACAAATAGGTCCAATTGATGTTTATGCATTAAGTCATCCTCTCACTTTTCTTGTCTTGTTTTTCTTGTTTATCTCTCGAGTCATGCCCTCTATTTTTAAATTAATGAGTATTAGGTCCATATTTATGTGCTAATTATGTCCCTAACTTCATGCTTACTGTTTATCTTCCATGAATAAAGCATCATTTTTATAATGTTTCCTTTTATGTTAGGAAATTGGGAGTTGGTATGGAAATGCTCTTAAAATGGTAATTAATTACTTTTTGGAGAAGCCGAGCACATTTCCAAAGTCAACGAGAGAATTTGAAGCAACTTTGGGAAAAAGACAAAAAGTAGTCGTCGGAAGTTATCGGAAGCTGCCGGAAAAATTGTTGGATTTGTCCATGTCCAGCCGAATCACCAAGTAAGGCCCAAACACTTTGTGCTAGGCCCAAGGGGAGCCCAAACCACATAGATACAAACCCTAGCTGATTTGATTAGGTTGTCACACATTTGAATTTTGGAAGTAGTAGGCAATATTTGGACTTTAGCCTAGAAGCTAAAAAATGTGGATCTTACTTTGTAGCCCTTAGATCAAACTTCATGGCCACTCAAACACATCTAAGGGCTCACAAAATACATAATTTTCTCCTTCTTATCCCCTCTAGGTCGAGCTCCCCCTTATACACCATCACAACACATTTCATTTTCATAGTTTTTTCATAGTTTTTGCATCTAGAGATAATCCTCACTCACCCCTAACCCTTTAGCTCTCTTCTCCACCTCAAACACCCTCTCTACCACCACCAAATCAACTCCTTAAGGTGGAGCTATCTTTCTTTCCATGAGGTTCCTCTCGATTTTCTCCTCTTCCTCACTTGGTTGTACATCCCTTTTTCTGCAATCAAGTTTTTCCTCCTCTTTCCTCTATCATAGGGTTTGGTGAGATTTCTAGAGCTTAGAGGTGAGAAGTAATCCCTCTTCTCCTTTTCCTCTTTGGGTATCATTTACCTCCTTTACAAGTTTGGGTGCATTTAAAGAAAAGAAGGTGAAGTTAGAAGCATAAGAGAGGACTTAAAGAAGCATGGCTTGCATTGGGGGGTGTCTTGGGTTATTCCTTCACTCTATTTACTCTAATTATGTATTCAAACTTGTTTTTAGTTATGATGTATGAGTAGTTCCCTTATGGGAGTCTAGGGTTCAATCCTTGCCATTTGAAGTAAACGATGATGTTTGATTTGTGTTCATGAGTATGTTTTGAGTGTTAAATACTATTGGATGAGTTTGTTGTGCATGTGATGTGATTATGGCATGTTGTTATACTTGAGCGTATTGATTAGTTTCACCTATTCATGTCTTAGCTTTGACTAAGTTAGGATTTTCTTAAAGGAACTAGGAAATGACACTTAAAGAACTAGCCATTCACTTAGGTAATAGATGAGTATATAACATGAGTTAAGCTTAGACTTAAAATGTTGAGCTTAGAATTTGGTTTTCTTGTGCTTGAGCATGAATCAAGACACTCTTGAGGTTCAAGTGACTTAAGGGATTTCGGTTAAGCTTACACCGAACCGAGAGGCTTTGTAACTATTGTTGATTCTTTCGACTTCTAACCCAAAATGGTGAGTTGGGAGAATTCATTAGAACCAATTTCGGGGTACTCTAAAAGAGCCTCGGGAAGGGAAGCTATTTATAATCTTCACATGTGTTTGCAACCAAACTTATTACGCATGAATTACATTAGGAGTCTAACACCAAAAGTCTAGCTCCTAATATTAGTTTACTTTGTGTTTCATGCATGGACCAAAACCTTCTAGAATCCCAAAAGGCCTAGGAGTTTCGGCCTATAACCAAGCGTGAGCCGAGAGCGTATGATTTGGACAATGAAATGATTTGTTCTTATGATCCAAAAGATATTTGAGCATGCAAACCAGACTAAACAACTCATGACCTAAAATTGGGCATTGTTTGAGCATCAAATGGTTAACGGGGGCATCCTTAGCCAACCATTCTTTTATCTTGAATTTTTAATCATTTTCATTTGCCAACTAGCTTTCATTAGTAGTAATCAACCAATCAACCTTTCGTTTAATCACTCACCGTAATTTAATCTTCCCTTGTGTTAAGTCTCCAAATGACTTGACGTTGTGAGATACATTTTCATCTTTTGTGTTTCTTTGTCGCATCAATTGTTTGCTTATCATGCATATAAAGGACTTAACTGGAAAAAGCTGTGGAATCAGGTTAGTCAATCCTCGTGGGTTCGACACTCGACTTGTATACAAATTATATTACGTGATCTTGTATACTTGTGGGTAAAGTAAATTCACTTAGCCTTTGACTAATTAATAGTCAAAAGGTTGAGGGTATAAATTCTTTACCGATAAGTTGAGGTCATCTGACTCTGATATTCTTATCTCATTATGAATAGAAAAGTATAGGCAAAAGTGTTTAGGATAGAATGCAATACTTTCATTTACTCCCAAATTGGGTATATATATATAGCTTTACAAGGCATATTACTAATAAGTAGATGAAAGGACCCAACCCCGATTTAGTTGCCTAAACCGGAATCAAACCCCTTCAAAAACACGAACCAACAAAAACCGTAGACATTTTGGCAGAGTTTCGTTACTAGCGTGGAATTAGCATTACCTGCACGCGGAAAATACACTTCATCATATGCCACAAAAAGCAAACCGTGGGCACCAATCCCATCCGGATTTCTCAATATATCAACAGTAAAGTAAAATAGTAAGTATATATGCACTTTACTGAAATCCGGGGTAAAATCGTATAACATCAACAACAGATTACTCAGAGCGACCTCTAATGTATAAACATATAAGTATACCACAGTAGGTAGAACAATGAACCTACTGGAAGAAATAAGGTAGCTCGAGCACTATGCCTCCGACCACGACGTGCGACACCAGAGCCTGAACTGCAAACTGGGCACGGAAACCAAAAAGCCCAGTGGAAAGACAATAAACACGTTAGAGTGAGTGGACGAAAATAAATGTCTTTCACCAGGTAATATATATGTTATAAAAACATATGCGAGTCGAATGAATAAATATAATAAAATACGCGAGGTAAACTTATACTCCTCCAGCGTACAGAGCATGCGAGTAAAAATCCCACGGGGCCACTCATGGACACGTTTGTGCTAGTACAGTCCGAATCACGGGATCCCAGACCCACAAGTGATTCGAGCCAGAAAGGCCTCAGATCAGGGTATCTGTTTCCACCCGGAACTACATCGACACAAGAAACAGACATCTGTACCCACCCGGAACTATATCGGCACAAGGTACAGAAACCAGTACCTACCCGAAACTACATCGGCACAAGGTACGGTACCCCTACTGGTAAGCACCCTCGGGGATCAGCCGGGATACGTGTGTATCGATACAACAACATGAACTACGACTGTACTCTGTGAAAACCAAATCATAAACAATACGATGCAAATGCATGAAACAACATATAAGTGTATGTATATTTGTATACGTATATCCGTATAAGTATAATCGTATATTCATAAAACACATGCTCATATAATCTGAAATCTCATACGCATGCTCAAGTTCATAAACATATAAAAGACTCGCAAGAATTCCGTGAAAAGAAATTGTCCACTCACAGACTAGCGTAACGTGATATGCGTTAACCCGTGATCCGGCGGAAAGTCCCTCGCCAAATAAACGATCACGAACTCCTGAATATTCACAAAGTCCATTACTCAAAGTCATAACTCGACAGTAAAAATCAAATCACGAGAAACCACCGTTCTCGGAAACACGTAACTCAAAGTCGACGAATCGTCGAAAATCCGTATATGTACACCTCAATACCACGATATGATTTCGGACGCTCAACTCAAAAAACGAACCTCCTCACTGCGATCGGGGCGCGATTTCGAGTGAAATGACATGCAACTTGTCAAAAATCCAAAAAAGTCAAACTGGACCACCGTTGACCGCCGCCCACGGCGGCGCCGCAGCCAAAATGAAAATCTTCCGGTGGAGCAACCCCTATTCCATGCAAAATCACCCACTGAGCAACTTTGTCAACTGCATCGAAAGCCAATTCTCACTCTAACTAGGTTAATTTCAAGCAAAACCGAATGTACACACAAATTTCAAACCCAAAATTCTCCAAGCACACATCGAATTAGAACACCATACCTATATGGTTAGAATCCTTGAGAGGAGGGCTACAAAACCCAGTGCTTGATATAGCTCAATTCGGCCAAAAATAGGGCACCCGAATTCACAAGTTTGCCGGAAATTCTCCTCTTGCCGGAAATTCTCCTCTCCACAGCCACCCTCACCGTGAGGGGTGGCCGGAAACATGCTCGGGACACCGAGACGCGTCGATTGGGTCCGGTCTCGGGCTCGGTGGTGGTCGGAATCCACCTCGCCGCCGGCGAGCTCCACACCGTCGCACCTCCTCCATTTCAGCTCGGTCAAACCAGTCAAGTAAAGTCAACCATTTAATTCAACTTTGACTTTCCCAAAGGGGAAACTGCCATATATAGACTTTCCCAACCAGGAAACTCAAACTTATCCATTTCGACAAACTTTAAACACCCGTAATTTTCTCATCGTAACTCCGATCCCGATAATTCTCGCGGCCACAAACTCATCTTGACATAATCTTCCAATATCACCCAAAGTCAAACACATCGACCAATCGAATAAAAAGTCAACTGTTCAGCCCAAACACATATTTAATCGACTAAACAATCCACAAACAGAAATATTTGCAACTAAATCTTCGTAACTCAAAATCATGCTCCGGAAGTTCCCACGAACTCGAAATTAAATTCTGAACTTCCGTGAAGAAGCCGAAACCAAATTCTCGACCGGTAATTTAGTCGTTAAGTAGCTCGCCATTATAATCCAATTCCGTCAAAACTTCAAATATTCATAATTAATTCCTCAGTCGTCCAAATGACGATCCGGAACCGCCCACGAACTCAAAATCACACGTACAACGACTCTCGAGAAGAGACCCAGCTCCAATTCTTGGCCAATAATTAAGTCGTTATCAAATCCGGCAATACAAACGACTGTCGGAAACCTGCGACAACGCAGTAACTCACGTGTATAGCTGATCATACTGGTGATTCTGGTCCGGGTCGTCACAGTAGAGAATATCTACAATAAAGAATAAATTAATTTTAATTACAATAGGAATCTAAAATATCTACAAGATCAATACTTGTGAACACTCCCCCTCAAGTTTGAGCGTATATGTCAATCATGTCTAACTTGTCCAACAATTTACTAAAGGCTTCACGTGACAATCCCTTAGTAAGAACATCAGCTAACTGATTCTCAGACGCCACATAAGGGAACCGAATAATCTTTTTGTTGACGTTGTCTTTTAAGAAGTGTCTATCAACCTCCACATGCTTGGACGTCTTATCATGTCGTACTAGATTATGAGCAATTTCCACAGCAGTTGTATTATCATAATGTAAATCCATAGGCTTTTGAATCTTGAAGCCTAATTCTTTTAGCATATTCCTGATCCACAACAATTCACATACTCCATTCGTCATTCCACGATATTCAGCTTCTGCACTAGAACGAGTAATCACATTATGTTTCTTACTACGTCAAATTACCAAACTTTCACCAATTAAACTAAAGTACCTAGAAGTAAACGCCTTATTAGTATGATCACCAGCCCAGCCGGCATCAGTGTAGCCTGAGACACACATCTCACTAGTGTAGCCTGAAACACACATCTCACTAGTATTTTTTGTAAATAACAAACCTTGACCAGGTGTGCCCTTCAAAAATCTGAGAATACGTAAGACAAAACTCATGTTCTCTACTCCAGGACTATGCATAAATTGACTCACCTCACTAACAACAAATGCAATATTAGGTCTAGTACGTGATAAAAATAATAATTCTCCCAACTAAACGTTGATACCTGCCCTTGTTTGCTGAAACCTGATCTGGGAAAAGTTCTAGCTCGTGATTTTACTTAATAGGAGTAGCAGCATGCGTACAGTCTAACAATCCTGTCTCAGCAAGAAGATCCAAAACATACTTCATTTGGGACAATGTAATCCTTTGTTTGGACCTTGCAACTTCAATTCCCTAGAAGTATTTTAAATCACCCAAATATTTCGTGTCAAATTCCTGTGATAATTGTTTCTGAAGACTTGCCATCTTAAATGGATAATCTTTTGTAGCAACCATATCATCAACATACATAATTACAGTAGTAATCTTATCATCCTTGTGTTTGAAAAACAAGGTGCGGTCAAAGTTGCACTAGCGATACCCAAATTTCTTCATTGCCTTAGAGAAGCGTCCAAACCATGATTACTTCAAATTATAGAGAGAATTCTTCAAATGACATACATTTCTCTCATTAGATGGTTTGCAACTTATTCCTGATGCAGTATCCATGTATACTTCTTCTTCTAAGTTTCCATTCAGGAAAGCATTCATCACATCAAATTGGTGTAAAGGCCAATCATAACGAGTTGCAAGGGCAATAAGGATTCTTACTGTATTGATTTCAGCAACAGGTGCAAAAGTCTCCTAGTAATCAACTTCATATTTCTGAGTATAACCATTGGCAACCAATCTAGCCTTGTAGTGATCAATGCTTACATCATATTTAAGTTTCACAGCAAATACCCAACGACATCCAACAGTCTTCTTACCAGATAGTCTAGGAACCATGTCCCAAGTTTCATTCTTCTACAAGGCTTCTAACTTCTCATTCATAGCTTGTTTCCATTTAAGATTTACCAAAGCATCATGTACATTGCGAGGAATAAGTACTGAAGATAATTGACTAACAACAAGTGCAAAAGACTCAGATAACCTGTGGTGGGAGATAAAGTTAGCAATATGGTATTTGGCTTTGACATCTATATTAGGCTTATATTGTTGTTTGGGAATTCCCTTAGTAATTCGATTAGATTTACTTACCTCGGATGGAGCACCCTAAACTGAGATCACAGTAGATGATGTAGATAGGGGAGCATGTGCTTCAGTACTATCTCAATGTAGTGTAATTGACAGTTCTTCTCTATCAACGGACTCTTCAACGGGTCGAGACATATCACTCGAAGGGTTGAAAGCAAAATCATGTCCCTCTAACGCACCATCTTTGACGGGTCGAGACATATGAAAGGACCCAACCCCGATTTAGTTTCCTAAACCGGAATCAAACCCATTCTGAAAACACGAACTTGCAAAAACCACAAAAATTTTGGCAGAGTTTCGCTATAACTTGGATTTGCCATTAACCTGCACCCGAAAACACACTTCATCCTATGTCACAAAAGCCAAACCGGTGGGCACCAATCCCATCCGGATTTCTCAATATCATAACAATAATGTAAAGTAATAAGTAAAACTGTACTTTACAGAAATCCGGGGAAAAACATATAAAAGTATAACATCAGAATAATCAGAGCGACCTCTAGTGTATACATATACAAATAGTAGGCCAAACTAAGAACCTACCATAAAAGAAATATAGCTCGAATACTAAGCCTCCGACTACGACGTGCGACACCAGAATCCGAATTGTAAAATGGGCACGGAAACCGAAAAGCCCAGGGGAAAGGCAAATAAAATCGTTAGAGTGAGTGAACGAAAATAATCATATGCCTTTCACCATTTATATAGCATAAATACAAAGCGAGTTCTTAAAATAAATGGAGGTGTTAGGCAAATCTCTCAAGCCCGACGGTCAGGCGAATCTCTCAAACCTGACGGTGAAAGACTAGGCGAATCTCTCAAGCCTAGTGGGCACATCAGGGGAATCCCTCAACCCTGGAACTGGACTACCGGTGATCAGCCGAGTAGCCAATGCATCGATGCTAAGTAAATGTCATCACCATATAAAATATAAAACAATACCTCCAAAAACAATAAATAATCTCAATATTGCACTAAAAATAAATATTGAAATCAAGAACTCGCTACGACAGTGTAAATAAAATGTCCACTCACAGATAAGCATAACACAAAACGCATTAATCCTGTGATCCGACGAAAAATCCCTCGCCAAACGAACGATCACGATCCCCTGAATAATCATAAATTCCACTGCTCAAAATCATAACTCAAATCCTTGAATCACATCTCGAGAACCAACCATTCCTGGAAATATAGTGAACGACGTGTCGAAATGAGGTATACACGTCTTAGGATTCACAACTCAATATCGACGAAATCGTCAAAAATCCAATAAACACACCATAAAACGTCGCTATAATTTCCGATGCTCAATTCAAAATATAAACCTCATCACTGCGATCGGTGCGTGATTTCGAGCAAAACGACATAAAACTTGTCGAAAAATATGAATTATTGGATAAAAACTTGTCGAAAAATTATTTACCGCGACTACTAAATCAAACTCGAATTATCCATAAACGATATCAATTGTATAAAAAGGTCAAGGTATCACAGATTCGAGGAGAGCCACTTTGTCATGAGGAGTTATTGAGTCTTGATAAGACCTATGCTCATGTTCGTCGGGCTCATAACGACCTCCTTACTCACTCTACTATTCCTACTCAACATGTTGTCATGACCACCACCACCACAACCATGCCTCCACCGCCTCCTCCACCAATGTCACCCTATAAATCTCAAGCTGCCGTGGCCCACCGGAGATCTTCCTCCTCCTCCTCAGACTCCTCCTGATTTGGTGCTCGTCCTCCAAATCCATATGCCAACTATATCTACCTATTGTGTGAGGATAAGGGCCACTCTAAATATAATTGCTTTCCCATTATTGGATATCTTGACTGATGAGGTAATCGCCCATGCAAGACCCTTCATTCCACAAGTACCTCTATTGCTTTTGCTAGTGTTGTCCACTCAGGTATGTCTGGTAAGGCATCTCTTGCTACATCTTCTGAGAATAGTACTTGGATAATTGACAACCAGATCATATGACTAATACCCCTAGCTTAATTCATTCTATTCATCCCTATTTTTTACCTAGTGTATCTACTGCTAATGGTTCCCCTTCTTCTGTAGTTGGTGAAGGCTCTGTTACTCTTTCTCCAAATTTAACTATTGATTCTGTCTTAGTTGTTCCCTCTCTCGCTTATAACATTTTATCTGTTAGTCAAATCACTATGGCTCTTTCTAGTCCTATCATGTTTTATCCCAGTTTTTATGTAATTCAGGACATTCTGACTCGGTGGATTCTTGGTTATGGTACTAGACGAGGGAAGATGTACTATCTCGATTTAACATCTAGTGGAGAAAAGCAATTGAGTTCGTTGAGTCAAGCCAACAGTGTTAGAAGTCTGAATAAAGCCAAGGACACCGTCTGGTTATGGCATCGTTGTTTGGGTCATCTTTCTTTTAGGTATCTTCGGAAGTTACAACCATATCTATTTTCGGGTGTTGATGGGTCCGAGTTTAAATATAATGTTTGTGAATTGAACAAGAGCCACCATGTTACCTATTCCCCAAGTTTGAATAAATGTTTGTTCCTTTTAGGAAAATTCATTCTTATGTTTGGGGTCCTGCTAGAATTTTACACCCACTGGAGCTTGTTACTTTGTTACTTTTATTGATGAGTGTAAAAATGATGTCTTCTCTTGCTTCGCTGAATTTCATAAGATGGTGACTACATAATACCAGCAGCCTATCCGGGTTCTTCAATTTGATAAGAGAGGTGAGTATGTTAATCATGCCATGTCTAATTATCTAGCCTCTTATGGGATTCATCACCAAACCTCCATTTCCTACACACCTCAACAGAATGGCTTGACAAAACATATGAATAGGAAATTATTAGAGGTTGTTTATGCTTTGTTTGGCATGAATGTGGCTCGGTCTTATTGGGGTGCCGTTGTTACTTTTGCTACCTACTTGATCAATCGTACTCCATCTCATGTCATTGAGTTCCAGAGTCCATTCCTGAAGTTACAAGAATTTCTGGATGTCCTCTCCCTTCATAATCTTGAGCCTAGAGTGTTTGGATGCACTGTCTATGTTCATATCTTTGCGTTGTGAAATGTATGTTTATTGGTTATGCTGACTTCCAAAAAGGTTATCGGTGTTATATATGATCCTCTCACCAAGAAAACTCATGTCTCTCTTAATGTCTCTTTTCGAGAGTCTGAACCTTATTACTCATGGGACGTTTTAGAGTCTTTCCTTCAGGGGGAGAGAGGATGTGAAGAAAATACTCTTAATTTGCAGCATTTTGAAGAGCTTGAGCAGTTTGAGGCACGATTTGGAAGATCAAGAAATTTTGAAACTGAAATGGAGGCCCATGTACACAGCTTCAACCCATCGAGTAACTCCTCTCGACCCGTCAAAACTGGTGCTCTGGAGGGATAAAACGTTACCTTCAACCCGTCGAGTTATATGTTGTCACAACTCGAACCGAAAATGGTATGTTTATCGGCTTGATTTGCGAGATTCGCGATTAGTCATGATTTTGTCGTAATTGATCAATATGGCGGCCTAGTTAACGACTAAATTGTCGGGCAAGAATTTGATTTGAGATCCTTCAAGAAAGTTGTAGAGAATTTAATTTTGAGCTCGTGGAAACTTTCAGAGGATTATTTCGAGTTACGAGGAATAAGTTATGAATATTTTTGGCCGTTGGATTTTGTCGTATTTATCCTTTTGGATTTCAATACGTGTACGGTATAAATGTGATGACCCGGAATAGAATCAGTAGAGTAATCGGCTTAATTCACGAGTTAGTACGTAATCGCAATTTTCTGATAATTGATTGAATTGCCGGTTTTAATCACGACTTAATTATCAACCGAGAATTTGAGTTGAGTCTCTTCTCGAGAGTTGTCGTACATGTGATTTCGAGTTTGTGGGCGGTTCCGGATGATTATTTTGTCGACCGAGGAATATAATATGAATATTTGAAGTTTCGAAATCTCGTCGAGTTTATCTATTCGTATCGAGTTTATCCGAATTGTAATGGTTATCCATTTTGGACCGTCGATCATCCCGAGACGCGAGTATAAATATCAGAAATAGTTGAAAATTGTCAAAATACACTGTTCGGGAAGTTTGACCGGCGTTGACTGAGCAGTTGACCGTTGACCGTGGAGGAATTTTCAGACCGTTTGGATTCTCCGGCGGACCTGCCGATTCCGGCCGTTTCAGGCTATGACTTTGGAAGGTAAAATGTTCTCCTCGTGATTCTAAGCTGTTTAGAACTTGGAATTTCTTGATTTGGTTGAGAATTGAGGGAGAAATGTTGATTTGAAATCGGTGGAATTCCGGCCGGTTTTGGGTTTTGTGGACGGAGGTGGTCCGGCCACGGTGGTGGTCGGAGAGTTGGGGGTTTCTATTCGTGGGGCCACGTCGGTTCTTTTGGGAGTGGTCTGGAAGGCCACCGTGCAACGTGGACGGAGAACGGTTGGTTTCCGAGGTGTGGTACAGTGTTGTGAATTGTGATTTTGATCAGATATATTTTATGATTATTCAGGGGATCGAGATCGTGCTTCGGGTGAGGGATCTTCCGCCGGACCACGTGATTAGCGCGAGTGCGTGCTTTGCCTATCTGTGAGTGGACACTTTTATATTTTCATAGTCGTTGCGAGTTCGTGATTTTCCGTATTTGTTTATATACGATGTTAAGATTATTTATTATTTTCGGAGGTATTATTTTATGTTTTATGGTGATGGCATACTTGCATCGATGGTTCGGCTACTCGGCTGATCACCGGTAGTCTGACCAGAGTTGAGAGATTCTTCTGGATCAGAGTTGAGAGATTCCTCTGGGCAGGGTTGAGAGGTTCCCCTGTTATGTCGCCGGGGTTGAGAGATTCCCCTGACTTATCACCGTCGGTCTTGAGCGATTCTCCTGATCGTCGGGCTTGACAGATTCGCATGGCACCTCCATATATACATTTTCCGAACTCGCTATACTTGTTTATTGTATATGAAATTGGTGAAAGGCATATGTTTATTTTCGTCTACTCACTCTAACGTTTAATTGCCTTTCCCCTGGGCTTTTCGGTTTTCATGCCCAGTTTGCAGTTCGGATTCTGGTGTCTCACGTCGCCGTCGGAGGCTAGTTGTTCGAGCTACCTGTCTTTTCCAGTAGGTTCCTTGTTTCGCCTACTGTTGTATATTTTGTATATATACACTAGAGGTCGCTCTAATACGATACTGATACATGTTTTATGTGGTTTTCCCGGATTTTCTATATTATACAGTTGTGTTTACTCTTTATTGCTATTGTTATGATATTGAGAAATCCGAATGGGAATGGTACCCACGGTTTGGCTTTTGTGGCATAGGATGAAGTGTATTTTCCAGGTGCAGGTTAATGGCAATTCCGCGTTAGTAGCGTTACTCTGCCAAAATTTTTAATGGTTTTTGTTGGTTCTTGTTTTCAGAAGGGGTTTGATTCCGGTTTAGGAAACTAAATCGGGGTTGGGTCCTTTTAGTTTGGTATCAGAGCATTAGGTTGTCAGATTCTGTAGACTCTTGTAGTTGTGACTCTTAGGGTATTTGAGTTTGTACAACATGTTTGGAGCGATGACCCGACTGGCCAGCGGTACTCATCAATGCTTCGGCTGTTGTGTTTTCTCAAATATCTGAGGTCTCATGATTACGTTCCTTCTGCTTGTACCTAATGCTTGTCTTGTATCAGTAGGATGCCTCCTCGACGTGGTCCCCGTGTTGATCGGGAAGTGGATCCTGATGAGGATTAATATTGCCAGACGCACGACATGCTGATGCGAGTGTTGCGTTTGGAGGAGCGTTTTGACCCTGTGGTCAAAGCTCGTACTGCTGGTGCGACTGTCTTTTCGGGTTTAGCTGATCCAGAGATGTGTGAGGCATGGTTGGTTCAGGTTGAACGAGTTTGTGAGCGTCTACGTTCTACCCCTGAGCAGATGACAGTGGCAGCAGTCGGTTTACTTGAGTCAGATGCATACTTCTGGTGGGTTAGCACCGATCGGGTACCAGTTGATACTCCGTGGATTTTGTTCCGAGATTTGTTTATGCGGAGATACTTCAACCAGGCTACCTAACAACGGAAGTATGAGGAGTTCACAAACTTGAGGCAGGGCAGTTTGTCTGTGCTTGAGTACCGGGACAGGTTTACCCGCTTATCTCGTTTTACACGTGACATGGTGGCTACTGAGGAAGCCAAGTGCCGCAGATTTGAGCTGGGTTTGAACTTGAACATCAAGGGGACTCTGACTACGATGCCTCGGAACAACTTCGATGAGTTTGTCAGTGCAGCACTCCGAGGTGAGGATATCGAGAAGGAAAGGCAGATGAGGTACCAGCCTAGACGGTTTGAGGATGGCGGACCGAGTCAGGGGCCTTCCAAGAGGCAGAGTTCTGATACTTCCGGTTTGGCTTCATCCTCGGGCAGTGGACCATATTGACCACCAGCTGGTGCACCGAGACAGAGGCAGAGATGGATGATAGATCGACCGCAGCGACCACAGTCTAGTGGAGGTTCTAGCGGTTCTAGTTATCCTCGGTGTATCGGTGGCTCTTTTGCCGTACCGAGGGAGTACCCGTTGTGTAGTCTCCGCAACAGGCACCATGTTGGTCCGTGTCAGCGAGGCCCTGTCACTTGTTTTCATTATGGCCAAGTGGGTCACTATGCGAGAGAGTGTTTCCAGCTTGATGGTGCTGGTGGACAAACGGCCCAAAGTTCCGGAGGAAAGCGAGGTGCCACTTCGGGGGCTCGACTAGTACAGTTTGCGGGACAGGGCGGACAACAAGGACAGCCTCAGCGTGGACGACCAGCCGGGCAGGCCAGGGTTCATGCCATGACTTTGCGAGAGGGCAGAGCTTCACCGGAGGTTGTTATCGGTACGTTGCATGTCTTTGGTATACCAATACTTACATTGTTAGATCCAGGTGTTACGCATTCATTTATGTCGTATAGACTATCTTCTTTAGCTACTGTACCTGCGTCTCCACTTCCGGGGTTGTGGAGAGTGTTGTATCCGTCCGGTGAGATTGTGAGTATTGGCTGGGTATACAGGGATTGTGAGATTTTTATTGGAGGCCATGGCTTAGCCGCGGATTTGTTGTTGCTTGATATCGTCGACTTTGACGTGATTTTGGGTATGGACTTCTTGGAGACATATTGGGCCATGTTTGACTGTCACAAGAAGGAGGTTGTGTTTCGACGATCAGGCTTTCCCGAGATATTGTTTCGCGGTGAGAAGAACACTTCATTGCCATGTGTGATTTCCACGATGAAGGCGAATCTGATGATGAAGAAGGGCTGTGTTGCTTATTTAGCTCATGTTGTGGACACCACGGCGGCTGTGCCGGACATCGGTGATATCAAGGTCGTTTCTGAGTTTCCTGATGTGTTTCCAGAGGAGTTACCAAGTATACCTCCAGTTCGAGAAATTGATTTCACTATTGAGCTATTGCCGGGCACAGGACCCATATCTCAGGCACCGTATCGTATGGCGCCAGCAGAGTTGAAAGAGTTACAGGTTCAACTTCAGGAGTTGCTAGAGAAGGGTTTTATTCGACCCAGTGTTTCGCCGTGGGGTGCCCCGGTTTTATTTGTGCGGAAGAAGGATGGATCCATGCGATTGTGCATCGATTACCGGAAACTGAATCAGGTCACTATAAAGAACAAGTATCCGTTGCCGCGAATTGTCGACTTGTTTGATCAGCTCAAAGGAGCTTTAGTCTTTTTGAAAATTGATCTCAGGTTTGGATATCATCAGTTGAGGATCCGAGAGTCTGATGTGGCTAGGACAACTTTCAGATCGCGGTATGGGCATTACGAGTTCTTGGTTATGCCGTTTGGGTTGACCAACGCCCCCACAGCCTTTATGGACTTGATGAACCGGGTGTTCAGACGATTTCTGGACAAGTTCGTGATCGTGTTCATCGATGATATTTTGATCTATTCCAGGAGTGTGGGCCAGCACAAGAAGCATTTGCGAGCAGTGTTGCGGACTTTGCGGGACAATCAGTTGTTTGCGAAGTTCAGCAAGTGCGAGTTTTGGTTGGACAGTGTGAAGTTTCTGGGGCATGTGATATCGGCTGAGGGAGTCAGCGTTGATCCTGACAAGATCGAGGCCGTGCTGAATTGGAGTAGACCTACCACCGTACAAGAGATTCGGAGTTTCTTGGGTTTGGCAGGCTACTACCGGCGTTTTGTGCAGGATTTTTCTCGGATTGCTACTCCACTGACCAGATTGACGAAGAAAGGCATCAAGTTCAAGTGGTCCGATGCATGTGAGGAAAGTTATTTACTCCTGAAGGAAAAGTTGACTACTGCACCGGTTCTGACTTTACCGGATGACAACGGTGAGTTTGTGGTTTATAGTGATGCGTTGAAGTTGGGACTTGGTTGTGTGCTGATGCAGCATGGCAGAGTTGTAGCCTACGGTTCCAGGCAACTGAAACCACACGAAGTCAACTATCCGACCCATGATTTGGAGTTGGCTGCTATCGTATTAGCGTTGAAGAGTTGAAGACATTACTTGTACGGAGCCCAGTGTAAGATTTACACCGATCACAAGAGTCTCACTTACTTGCGGACGCAGCCAGACTTGAACATGAGGCAGCGCAGGTGGATGGAGTTGATCAACGACTATGATTGCACTTTCGAGTACCATCCAGGAAAGGCCAATGTTGTTGCCGATGCACTCAGTCGGAAATTCAGAGCTTCGTTGTTCCATGTGTGTGTGGCCAGAGTGTCTATGTTAGCCGAGCATCGAGCTACGGGTGCCGAGTTCGAGTGGGATGATAAGGGAGCTTTGTTTGCCAGTTTCCAGGTTCGACTCGTGTTGGTTGATCAGGTTCGGGAAGCTCAGGATTCAGATTCCTACCTGTTGGACAAGAAGACCATGATACGAAATGGTGTGCCAACAGAGTTTCGGTTGAGTGATGATGGTACGTTGCTATTCAGAGGCAGATTGTGCGTACAAAGAGACGAGAGTCTAAAGAAGGAGATTCTGGATGAGGCTCATTGTTCGGCGTATGCGATGCATCCCGGAGGTACGAAGATGTTTCGTACACTTCGAGCGTATTACTGGTGGCGCAACATGAAGCGGGAGATTGCCGCATATGTGAGCTGATGTTTGATCTGTCAGCAGGTTAAAGCGGGGAGGCAGAAGCCTGCGGGGAAATTGCAGCAACTGGAGATTCCGGTTTGGAAGTGGGAGCACATTACCATGGATTTCATTCAGTTGCCACGTACTTCAGCTGGCAACACTGGTATTTGGGTTATTGTGGATAGACTGATGAAATCCGCTCATTTTCTCGCACTTCCGGGGAAGATTTCAGTGGGCAGATTGGCCAAGCTGTATTTTTCAGAAATCGTTCGACTGCACAGTGTGCATGTATCCATTGTTTCTGACCGAGACATTCAGTTTACTTCTGAGTTCTGGAAGGCATTGCAGCGAGCCATGGGCACGAGATTACGCTTCAGTATAGCTTTTCATCCTCAGACTGACGGGCAGTCCGAGCGGACTATACAGACTCTTGAGGATATGTTGCGGTCTTGTGTTTTACAGTTTCGAGGAAATTGGGACCAGCAACTACATTTGATTGAGTTCGCCTACAACAACAACTATCAGGCCAGTATCGAGATGGCACCGTATGAGGCCCTGTACGGGAGGCAGTGCCGCACTCCGTTATGTTGGAGTGAGGTGAGCGAGCGCTGGCCTATTGGCCCTGATCTGGTGAAGAGCACCATGGAGGACGTCCAGATTATCCGGGAGACATTGAAGATTGCACAGGATCGCCAGAAAAGTTATGCGGACGTGAGGAGAAAGAGTCTCGAGTTTGACGTGGGCGATTGGGTCTTCCTGAAACTATCTCCGTGGAGGGGAGTTGTGCGTTTCGGGAAGCGTGTCAAGTTTCGACCACGGTACATTGGTCTGTACGAGATCACAGAGAGAGTGGGTGCCGTGGCTTATAGACTTGAGTTACCGGCTGAGATGGCTCGTGTGCATGATGTTTTCCACGTTTCGATGTTGCGGAAGTATATTCCAGAACCATCGCATGTGTTAGCGCCACAGCAGCTACCGATCCGAGAGGATTTGACATATATGGAGGAGCCGGTACAGATTCTCGATCGTCGTGAGCAGGAGTTGAGGCACCATGTTATACCGCTGGTGAAGGTCTTGTGGCAAAATCACTCAGTTGAGGAGGCCACTTGGGAGACTGAGCAGCGTATGCAGGAGCAGTATCATCATCTGTTCACCTGACAGGTACGTAAATTTCGAGATCGAATTTTTTTTAAAGGCGGTAGATTTGTGACGACCCGGAACAGAATCTGTAGAGTAATCAGCTTAATTCACGAGTTAGCGCGTAATCTCAGTTTTTCGATAATTGATTGAATTGCCGGTTTTAATCATGACTTAATTATCGGCCAAGAATTTGAGTTGAGTCTCTTCTCGAGAGTTGTCGTACATGTGATTTCGAGTTCGTGGGCGGTTCCGGATGATTATTTCGACGACCAAGGAATATAATATGAATATTTGAAGTTTTGGAATCTCGTCGAGTTTATCTGTTCGTATCGAGTTTATCCGAATTGTAATGGTTATCCGTTTTGGACCGTCTATCGTCCCGAGACGCGAGTATAAATATCGGAAATAGTTGAAAATTGTAAAAAAAACACTGTTCGGGGAGTTTGACCAGCGTTGACCGAGCTGTTGACCGTTGACCGTGGAGGAATTTTCGGACCGTTTGGATTCTCCGGCGGACTTGCCGATTCCGGCCGTTTCAGGCCATGACTTTGGAAGGTAAAATGTTCTCCTCGTGATTCTAAGCTGTTTAGAACATAGAATTTCTTGATTTGGTTGAGAATTGAGGGAGAAATGTTGATTTGAAATCGGTGGCATTCCGACCGGTTTTGGGTTTTGTGGACGGAGGTGCTCCGGCCACGGTGGTGGCCAGAGAGTTGGGGGTTTCTATTCGTGGGGCCACGGCGGTTCTTTTGGGAGTGGTCTCGACGGCCGCCGTGAGCCGTGGACGGAAAACGGAGGAGATCTGAGATCGCCGATAGTGGAGGAAACCCGTGGGTTTCAAGCTGATTTTCGGCCAATCCCGCCAGAATTGATCCTTGTCACAGTTGAAAGATGTATTGTACTCGTTGAGATAAAGCTTTGGTGAGCTTGGCCGCCGGAAAATCTCTCCGATTGACGGCACGTCGCCGCTGACGGCGGCGGTCAACGGCGGAGCTCCGGCGATCGTTGACTTTTTTAGAAATGTATCTAGTTATATGTCGTTTCGCTCGTATTTGCACCCCGATCTTCGCCTTGAGATTTTCAAGTTGATTTGGGTATCAGATTTTCAATCGAGGGTTTTGAGTAGAGATTTCGGGAATTTCGTCGATTATTTTGCACTGTGTTATATATTTCCGAGAACGGTTGGTTTCCGAGGTGTGGTACAGTGTTGTGGATTGTGATTTTGATCAGATATATTTTATGATTATTTAGGGGATCGAGATCGTGCTTCAGGCGAGGGATCTTCCGCCGGACCACGTGATTAGCGCGAGTGCGCGCTTTGCCTATCTGTGAGTGGACACTTTTATATTTTCACAGTCGTTGCGAGTTCGTGATTTTCCGTATTTGTTTATATACGATGTTGAGATTATTTATTATTTTCGGAGGTATTATTTTATGTTTTATGGTGATGGCATACTTGCATCGATGTTTCAGCTACTCGGCTGATCACCGGTAGTCTGACCAGAGTTGAGAGATTCCTCTGGACCAGAGTTGAGAGATTCCTCTGGACCAGAGTTGAGAGATTCCTCTGGGCAGGGTTGAGAGATTCCCCTGTTATGCCGCCGGGGTTGAGAGATTCCCCTGGCCTATCACTGTCGGTCTTAAGCGATTCGCCTGATCGTCGGGCTTGAGAGATTCGCCTGGCACCTCCATATATACATTTTCTGAACTCGCTATACTTGTTTATTGTATATAAAATTGGTGAAAGGCATATGTTTATTTTCGTCTACTCACTCTAACGTTTAATTGCCTTTCCCCTAGGCTTTTCGGTTTTCGTGCCTAGTTTGCAGGTCGGATTCTGGTGTCTCACGTCGCGATCGGAGGCTAGTTGTTCGAGCTACCTATCTTTTCCAGTAGGTTCCTTGTTTCGCCTACTATTGTATATTTTGTATATATACTCTAGAGGTCGCTCTGATACGATACTGATACATGTTTTATGTGGTTTTCCCGGATTTTCTATATTATACAGTTATGTTTACTGTTTATTGCTATTGTTATGATATTGAGAAATCCGGATGGGATTGATGCCCACGGTTTGGCTTTTGTGGCATAGGATGAAGTGTATTTTCCGGGTGCAGGTTAATGGCAATTCCGCGTTAGTAGCGTTACTCTGCTGAAATTTTTAATGGTTTTTGTTGGTTCTTGTTTTCAGAAGGGGTTTGATTCCGGTTTAGGAAACTAAATCGGGGTTGGGTCCTTTCAATAAATACGGAAGGAGTACGTGACGATTTTGGGAAACTTTCCAAATTGGGTAACTGGGTCGTTGACCCGCGTTGACCATGGGTCAAGGGCGACCCATTTTGGCCGATCGGTTTTCGCCGTCGTTAGACCATTTTCTGGCCACGTTTGGCCGTGGTTTCTTGACAAGAATAATGGGCTCATGCTCCTTTTCAGATTGGTAGGTGGATCGCCCTCTATGGTGGCTGGAGGTGATAGAATCGGTGCGGCAAAGTTCGTGAAATTCCGGCGGAATCGGTGGCCTTGGGTGGCTGCGATGGCGGCCGAGATGGTGGTTTTCCTTTGAGGGGTTTTGTTAGCCTTGGATAGAGGAAGCTTTTAGAAGTGGTTTCAAGCCTTGCCGTGGCCGGACGGAGGAGATCGGAGGTGGAGAAATTCCGGCGAGGGTTTTGATCTTTAAGGTGATATTTGGACCTTTTCCGGTCAAAATTGGGCTTAACTTTGAACTAGAAAGTTATTGGAAATGTTTAAATCTTCAAATCCATGTGTAGGTCAAATTTTTCTGGGTCGATGACATTTTCCGGCCGAGGTGTTTTTCGACATGTTTTATGTCGTTTTGCTCGGAATCACGCACCAATCGCAGTGGTGAGGTTTATATTTTGAATTGAGCATCGAAAGTTATAGCAAGGTTTTATGGTGTGTTTATTGGATTTTTGACGATTTTGTCGATATTGAGTTGTGAATCCTAAGACGTGTATACCACATTTCGACACGTCGTTCACTATATTTCCGGGAATGGTTGGTTCTCGAGATGTGATTCAAGGTTTTGAATTATGATTTTGAGCAGTGGAATTTATGATTATTCAGGAGATCGTGGAGGCATGGTTGGAGGAGGCGGTGGAGGCATGGTTGTGGTGGTGGTGGTCATGACAACATGCTGAGTAGGAATAGTAGAGTGAGTATGGAGGTCGTTATGAGCCCGACGAACATGAGCATAGATCTTATCAAGACTCAATAACTCCTCATGACAAAGAAGCTCTCCTCGAATCTGTGATACCTTGACCTTTTTATAGAATTGATATCGTTTATGGATAATTCGAGTTTGATTTAGTAGTCGCGGTAAATAATTTTTATCGTCGATAAATATCGAGAGATCAAAGGTTTACTTTTAATTCGGATTGACAAAGTCAGTTGGCTTTGTATATAAATTGTAGGATTTGACGGCAAGAGTCCTTAGACACGAGAAATGTCAAAAATGGAGTTACGACGAGAAAATTATGACCATTAGAAGTTTGTCGTAAAATATTATCATAAATGAAAAAGTATTTAAAGGGAGGTTTCCCCTTTTGGGAAGTCAGCTTGGGTGGACCCAGGGTCAACCCTCTCTTCCGTGGAGAGAGAGAGAGAGAGAGAGAGAGAGAGAGAGAGAGAGAGAGAGAGAGAGAGAGAGAGAGAGAGAGAGAGAGAGAGAGAGAGAGAGAGTTCGTGACAGAGCCTCGGTCACTGGTGGTGCGATGCCGTTCTATATCCGGTCGAAATTGTGAGTCCATATTCTTGTCTTCCTAATTTGATGTTCAATTTTGGGTTTTATGGCTTGAAGAAGAGGTATCGAAGAAAGAGAGATTTTAGGTATTTTGGGTTTCCTCCGTCGCCGTCGCCAGCGACTCCTCCGACTACGATTCAAGTATGAATCGAGAGCCTGTAAGCTCCTTTATGTGTTGTTGAAAGCCTGTGAGCTCCTTTATGTGTTGTTGTTGTTGTTGTTGTTGTTGTTGTTGTTGTGTTGATTACAGGATTGACCAACGAAATTGAAATTTATTTTGTTTGATTCTGATTCGGTCTCCGTCACAGGTTGCAGTTTTCGGTGAGAGTTAGGTGGTGGAGTTATGGGACTTATGTTCCTCTCCCCCACGTGGTCCGTTTGGGACTTTCCCTGAGTCTCATGAAGCTAGGAAGCAAGGAATCACTAAAGTGGTGACGATTCCCGTACCGAAAGTGGGAGCGAAGTGGAATCACGTCGGAATCACTCGGAAGTGGTCTAAATTGCGCTCCCTAAATTCTTTGTTTTAGAACTGCTTTAGAATCGCAACATTTCAAATCTTGAAACGCAAAATGAAATGGTACGAAGCATTGTAGACAATATACCCAATAGTCTACTACAATCAATTCTACCCCTAAACAAAATTCCCAAATACAATCCGTAGATCTGAGCAAAGCCGAACATTATAGAAGAAAGATTATATTAATACCCAAATAGATCGGTAGATGAAGATGAAGAAGATGGGAAACAAGTCAACAAGGAGAAAGTTTATTGAAGCGAGAGCAACGAATTCACGTGGATGAAGGCACAAGGTAAGCTTCTCAATCAAATGGAAGTGTTGTACGGTACCAGAATCTGGAGAACTAAGCACTGGGAGGATGCTTGAACAAGACTTTATCTCGTTCATAACTTCAAGGAGATACAAAGATCAGACTAAAGACAAGAGAAAGAGTAATCAAGTGTGGATTAGAGTAGGGACAAACTAATAGCTAAAATGAATTGTAGCCACACAATTCATAAGGATGGCTAAAATTCTTAGATTATTACTTTGTGTTGAATGAGAAAGTATATAATAACTGTAACTGTAACTCTTTCATTGATAGAATGCTTTATATATAGGCTGATACAATCTGTTACAATAACTGTCTTTATAAATCAGGGATTCTTTGTATCTCTGTCTATACTAATCTATATCTAATTAGGACAAGACACACACCGGAAGTTACGGAGAATAAATCTCCTTAAACACTCCCCCTTATGTCGATGGCCTAAGGAATGATGCATGACCTGTTGCCTCACTAAAAACTTCGTCAAGCAAACAAAAACCTCATGGGTAAAACAAAGGCTTGGTCTAAGGGAAAAAGAGTACAACACATCAACTATAAAAGCTACTACATATGATGTAGGCTCCCCCTGATGTTTACAGAAATGTAACTTCCCCTGACTGTAAACTTAGTCATAGAGTTCAGATAACCTGTGCATACCAATACGTCTCACATGTTTTACAAATGTGGATTTAGGTAGTGACTTAGTAAAAAAATTCTGCAGCATTATCTACCAAACCAATTCGATTCACACGGATAATCAATAATCGCTGTTATAGCTAATTGTTGGAGTACTTTGGCGAAATGAATTAAGTATGACATCCTTAGCGTAACCCAACTTCATTTGTCCAATGCAAACCACATTATCCTCAAAAATGCAAATTGGTGTTGTCATAGTAAATGATCATCCACTAGAACCTCGAATATGGTATAAAACTGTCCTAAACCAAACATACTCATCAACTACTTCATACAAGGCTTTAATCTTTAAAATAGTTCGAGGAAGTAGCAAGAAGGGTATACTTTCTTAATCTGCAGAAACCGCCATGTTTCCCATGGTGAATACATAACCTGTTTGCGAACGTCCTTTATGTCGGTCAGAGAGATACCCAACATTAGCAAATCTAACCAACACATCAACCAATATTTCGGAATAGAAGACAACAGTAAAACTGCTCACAACAGGTTTAGCCTGCGATGGATCGAAGGCATGACTCTGGTCTGACCCATGAGCATCTTTTGATGGATCGAGAGAAATTCTCAATGGATCAAAGGCTCCGTAATCTACATGCTGCGATTCAACAATCTCTTTTTCGGGACTTTCAAGCTTTTCTCTGTGCTCTTTGTAAGGGAATAATGAAGCTAAGTCAATGGAACCCTTCAAATACTTGAAGATTTGTTTTACTCCATTCCAATGACTTTGCGTTGGAGCATACTGAGAGGACAATGTCTGGACATGTGCACTAAGCTATAGTTTATCAAGCTTTAACCGCACCAAGATATATATAATCTCATCTCCAAAAGATCTTTACCATCATCATTCCGATGAAGTTGATCCTTTTGGTATGCTAAAGAAGGATGTGCTTTTTCCATTGCCTAATCTAGACATAAGCAAACTGGTGAATAAGAATTCAACCAACTCGATGTTCCACCTCTAAACTGAGATATAATCGAGTCCTACCAAGATCTATCATCTCAAATAACTTGTTCATTTACTGAACACGCATGTGCATAACTTTTAATTCTTGTATCTCTTCCTAATCAAATAGTAACTAAGACGTGTATACCACAACCTATCAGATTATTTCAATCCATATAGTGAACGTCTCAATCTAATTACATGAGCACTCTGTGGTTTAGAGTTACTTGAATTGATAGAACCATGGAAACCGACACTCACAAGTATATTTCTGAATCAAGATATCCATAGAGATATATAACCATGTGACGCGTGACCGAAAAATATATCCGAAAAAATTATCGAATTATATGTCGTTAGATTCGTGCGACGATACAAATATAGTCGTGAGATTAATTTGTCATTTAGGCTTCGTCGACCCAGTGGGTGGGCGATGGTGACGAGGGTCTCCTCCAGTGGCGATGTGGTCTACAAAGAAATTAATTTTGTATTATATGGTTACGACTGTCCCTTCGTAACAAGTTTGTCGAACATATTCTTCGACTAAATTAGTCGATGTTGATGTTTCGTATCAAGTACTTCCTCGATTTACGTATTTATTAATTATTTTTTTATGATTTTCGTCAAGGGTCGGGTCGTCACAAAATCTAATCAAATTCAGGGTCCAAACCTCCCGAAAACATGTGAACGCGGAGCATAGATTTGTAGTTGTTGTCTTGAACAACCTCGGTCACGGTATTGAAAAAAGAAGCAACACGTTGATCAAGTTCTTCGAGCCATGAAACTAACTCGTTGTAGTATACGGAGAGGGGTCACGCAATCTGTTTGGTGGTGAAGCAGAGGCGGTGCAACTTATAGATCCGGGTAAAATTCTTATAATCATTGTAGGTCTGATGCAAAGCCTTCCAAATTTTGGCAGCAGTCTTGAGACGGAGATACAGTTTATGATGGATAGAGATATGTTATCAATCAACTAACTCTTGACCTTTTCGTTGTCAATAGCCCAAGTGATGTGGTCAGGAGTGCCAATAGGTGGAGCAGCCGAATCACTAGTAAGAAATTCAAGCTTGTACGGCCTCCAATGCACATCTGCATAACAGAAGCCCAGGTAGAGTAATTGGAATCATTCAAGAGAATTCCAATGGGAAAAGACGAGTTTTCTTGATGGTAGTGGATAGCAAGTGGAGGAGGAGGGGCAGCAACCATATCAGAAGAGACGGTCTCAGATCCTTCTCCCATGACAGCAAAATTTAGATGTAGCGGGTGACAAAAAATAGGATTTTGTCGGTAGGTCTACAGGTTTGACTCTGATGCCAAGTAAAAAAATATAGGCAAAAGTGTTTAAGGTGGAATGCAATACTTTCATTCACTTCCAAATTGGGTATATATAGTTTTACAAGGTATATTCCTAATAGGTAAAGAATATCTACAATTAATAATAAATCAATTATAACTACAATAGGATTCTAAAATATCTACAAGATCAATAATTGCCAACATTAAGTACTATAGAGAAGCTGCGGGGTAAAAATTTCCGGTCCATTCATGCATAATGATAAGTGAAAATGAGGTAACAATGGCCTAGATTGTAATAGTTTTAGGGCGAACTAAGTTTACCGTTAATCATCACAATTTTTTTTAATATTATCAAAAATCAACAACTGTTTATGTGATTTAGACAATGAAATGAAGCCAGTTCACCTTAGTCTTATGATTGTCAAATTTGTTATTGGGTACGTGGTCCGAACAATTTCCGACTTGAAGTCATTCACATACTTACGCAAATTTAGCAGTTTTCTAATATGAAAGCGCTTTAACAAAAATGGCTAATCACAACACCCAAGAGTCAATTGATTGATATGTTAGTGAAAATGGGCAAATTAAAAGATCTCAATAGAAATGAAAATGTAAATAAAATGAAATTCTTTTACATCAAATCCAAGAAGAGAATAGAAGTACTATTATACATCTTTGTTCGTCTCGATCTGTATACTGTAATGTACAAATTAAACGACCAATTTTACCTAATCAAAACAATGATGTAAAGAAGGAAAAAAAAACCCTAGTGCCGCACGAGATAACAAAAAACTCTTCGTCTTTTTCTCCCGTCCGGCGTCCCCGGATCTCGGCGGTGGCGGCCTTTGGCCTCGTCGACGTCGTGGGATGTTGTCGGACGGGCCCTATCCCCTGCCTGGTGGTGGGCGATGGTGATAGATGGAGCCGGATGTTTGGTGCAGTGAAGCGAGGTTCGAGTTCGTTAGGAATTTGTAGCGACAATGGAGGAGAAGGATGGCTGGGGTGGTAGCGGTTGAGACAAGGCTTTACTTCGGCAGAAGGGATCGCCTCTTTGCATCTTGTATTGATGAATGTTCTCTTTAGGCCTAGAATGCATCGAACATTGATTCTGACAATTCGGCGAGAGGTGCACATTGGTTTAAACGGTTTGAATGACGGAGAGATGGTGGCTGATCGATATATGGATCGATCCTGATCTGTTTTAGCTATTGGAGCTTTGCCGGTCACTATTGCAAATTCTTGGTTTGAAGTTGGGTTGGGCTTCTCACTTGCTAGATTATGGGCTCCAAGTTTGGGCCTGGTTTAAAATCTTATGTCCTTTTAATTTTTGTTTGTGTTTTATTTTTAGTTTCTTTTATTTTCTGTTTTTAATATTTTTGTTAAAAATAAGCCTACAACCGTTCGAGGTGGGCGAAAATGGGCTATGTCCCAGGTTGTGCACATTTGATGCCTTGTCAGCTCTAGGTCAAGACGTTCGTTGGTTCATCGCATAGGCGCACTCTCCTAGTGACATGATGAGATCTAGTGCCGACAATTTTGCTTGTCGGCAACATAGTTGAAAAGTTGTTTCTCGTGAATTGATGCATCGCCACTGACGTGTTATCTTTCTGGTGTTATGTCGCCTTAATTGTAAAGCAAATGGAGTGGCCAATGTTGCACTCTTTGCTAAATGGTGCAGTTTAGGATACAATGCAGTTGAGTCGACTGATAGTATTTAAGATATTTCTCTTCATTTGGGGTTTAGGCTTGATGTCCCCTCTAACTGGCGTTCTACCATTTCATTAATCTAGGCTTAGTGGTAATTGCAAGCTCTTATTTAAAAAAAAATAATGATGTAAGAATTGTAATAAAAAATTCTAAGAAATAGATTATTAGGATTTGAGTTCGAGTAAGTTACGAGAAAATAAAAGTGAAACTGTGAAATCTTTATATATAAAAAAGTTTGCCACAATGTCAAGTCTCATTCCAAAACAATGCATGGCATAATTCTATAATCACAATGCTTTCGTCATTTCTTATTAATCAAAGCTGTTCGTTGGAAGCAGAAAATGACAGAAATAAGGGACTTGGGGACCACGATTAAATCAATCAAACCCATTTGGCTTATAGCTATATATGTGTAGCTAGCTGTCTTATGTACGTCCCTTGAAAAGTTCTTGAGTAGAATATATTATTCTGCTAATCAATGAGAATGAATATATGATACTGTTTGTGTCGTTTCCAATAATGTAACGCGGAGGTGTGTAGTGGTAGTGAGTTTCCGTCACGTTCCAGAAGTTGATTTTTTTTAATTTGATACACGTTCCAGAAGTTGATGATAAAGCAAGTTGCAACTAGTCTTCACCGAAACAGAAAAATAGTGGGGATATCTCACTTTCAATTATTATCGAGCTCAAAGCCTCAAACTTGCAGGAGTAGTGAGGATGCGTTGTACCAAAAAAATATTAAAAAAAATGAGGCTGTGGTTGAAAGTATACTCGTATAGCAAGATTTTGACCGTGTTTATGATTATCGTTGGAAAAACACTAAGAATAAACATTACAGTCAATCAACAAGATAAACTAAATAATACATCCAATAGGTTAGCGTTCCTCAACAATGCGATAACGTGACGATTTGATGAGTAAGTGGCACCTAAATGCAACAACGATGGTGAGACGAGCCTTAAACTTTGCCAGACTAGGTTGGGCATGGGTATCGATCCTAAGCTTAGGTCATGGTTTTCATCTTTTTACTGCACAATGATTTTTAGTTTTAGTGTAATATAGGACACGAGTAAAAATATTTTTTTTCTCCAAGTTTTTAATTTTTTATGCTTTTACCCGAATTGTTATCTTTGGCTCGGCATGAATTTCAATTTTATATGTCACTATTTGGTCTAACGCTAAAAAATGGACCATTGTTTTTTTTCTCTAAGTTTTCAATTTAAAAAAAATAGAAATGAAATTGATAATAAGCCATTATTATGCAAGCTCCCAAAAAGCCCCAAAAATTTAAACTTGAAATTAAGCCTCATAGCTATCAAAACTATATACTTCCGTTTTGTTTTCAATAGCGAAAGAAAGAGAGAAAATCATAATTGATGTGAGCTATTTCTTTTACAGAGTAGACTCAATAGGAAAAAAGAAAGATTACGACTCATTCGCCCCACGCAGCATCTTTGCATTGAGTCGTGGTGTGCTGTGCTGACACCATCCATTGCCTCCTCACAGTGACGTGTCTTTGTCTTTTAGTGACCCGTTGCCACTGTAGCAAGCAAAGCTGCCCATAGATGACAATTAATTAATAATAATATAAATAGAAAAATAAAAGAGCGCGCGGACAGATCTGCAGCTAACCAACCAACCAGAAACGTCAGCCAATGAGGGGGCGACAGGTGTCCGCGTGAGGAAAGATGGGACGAATAATTACGCAGCGCAGAGGCAGTGAAGAAGATCGAAGAAAAGACGGAAGGGGAAACAAGTTGAATGAAAGAAAAGTGCAGAGAAAGAGAGAGAGGTCAATGTCGCTTTCCTTTTAGTGAGGTAACAACAGCGTCCACTCTGCTATATCGTCACCGCTCTATATTTTATTATTTGCCTTCTAGCTCCCTCCTAGAGTCACAATCTATCTCGAGTCTCGACAACGAGTGTTCTTCTTTTCTTTCCTTCGCTCTCTCTTTTTTCCTTTTGAAGAACAAATTTGTCAAAGGGAACCTCGAAGTTTATATATGAGTGAGATATAACTTAAATATTTTAATTTCTAAAAATTTTAAATTAGTATCTCAAATTTGAATACTATACTTACTTCAGTACCTCATGTTATTGACACATTCTACGAAGACATACTTTGAAGAATAATTTGGTCTCTTTGAAAAAAAAATTCCTCATAACAATAGAAATAAAATTCAACAGACGAACCAAAGAGAATCCTAATCTTTTACCCGGTGTTCAATGGGTCAAAACTTTGAGTTGATCTGACCTAGATTCTTCACTCCCATCATCCATAAGCTAGATTGAAGGCTCTTTTTGGGTGGGCTTCCGATCTTCGTTGGTGGTTGTTGGTGAAAGTGATGGTATTGAATGAGTGGTTTTCCGACGGAGATTGTTGAATAGTAGTTTCAATAGATTCTGGTTTAGTTTCATGTTTTTGAATGATGAAACTATTGTGGAAACAAATCAAACGGTTCTAGTTCCGTTCCAACAAATTCAGGGTCCAAGTTTTGGAACTGACATGTATGAAAATAACTAAATGCCCGATCCGAAACAGAAAAATGAATGCATCAGTTCACTCAATTTTTTGTTTGGTTTGAGTATTTAATAGATATTTGGTTGGGCAAATATCATTGGATAATATAACGGTTCTTTCGAGTATGAGCATTACGCGATTTCATAATCTGGATCTATACCAAATCCATGAAGGATACATAACTAATTTGGAAACACACTAAAAGTTTTAAACGATTTGGAACCGAACTGCCCATATCTGGTTCTTTCGGAAAAGTTCTTTGGCTGTACAGGTTTCATGGTGAGCCCTAACAGGCTGGAGCTTTATTTTTGTTAGGCTCTTGTTTCGGGTTTAATTATGAGATTTCAATAGGTGGAGTGGGTCGGGGTTAATCGAGAATATGTTTATTTGTTGGCCTTTGTTGGTGACAACTTGTTGGCTCTGATGTAAGAAGTGTCGGTTAACCCTCTATAAACGTGATATTGACATGGTAAAACCGAGAGACGAAACTCCCCTCAAACTCTTGAAATATATCGTAACTCCCTTTAGGTTTTCTTAGCACGGGCAACCCATACTTAGGCCTAATTTGGAATATGTCTGTTGTGAGAATAATCAACTGTGGATTATAGCTTATAGCTGCATATTGCCAAATTCTATAAGTTGTTGTACTTCATAGCTTTTGTTTGCAATTTTTGTAATAAGTTACAACTGGTTTAATTTACCAAACAACTCAAGCAGCTTAAAGTATAAGTTAAGTTGCAAAAACTGCTTCATAAGCTGTCCCAAACAGGGCCTTAGGTAGATGTCTCTAGGATTCTTTTTTCTCTACCCACCAAGTAATGAGGTACTTGTAAATGACCTTATTTCACTTAGTAGTGAGCAACTTTTAAATGACCTTATTTGCCATTAGCTTTAGATATCACTGTGATAAATTATTCATAATTTAATTACCGTGAAAAAAAATTAAAAAAAATTATAATAAGCTTGTACATAAGAGCATCATCTTTATTTCATAGTGAATGTCTTGCAAAAAAAAAAAATATTATTTCATAGAGAATGACTTTTTATATAGGAATTCATGCATGATACATAGTCCTATAAGACAATCTCTAACCATTGGAGTTTCTATACCTCATAATAAGCTTTGATAAAAAAATTCTCTCCAATGGTGAAAAATAGAGACCTCATATCCCATATGGGAAAGTTTATACCTTAAACAAGATCTCAAAATGAGACCTAATATAATGTATAAGATTCAGATTTATTGGTGGTCCAGGTGGGGATGAAAAGTCAAAAGGGAGAGAGAAGATAGAAGAGAGAGGCGACACGCGGTTTTAATTTTACTAATTAATTTTTAAATAATGAATTCAACAAATATATCTCAAATTATATAGTTTTTAAGTATAAAATATTATATAATAAAAAAATAATTATTATTATGAATTTTATGGTACATGGTACAAGGTATGCTATAGTTGGAGATGAGAAGAGTTTATTTCATTTTGAGGTATAAAATCTTGATGGCTGGGAATGAGAAAATCTTAAATGAATAGTAATTTTTCAAGATCTCATATTAATGTATGAGATTTTAATGGTTGGAGATGGTCTAAGGATATGAGAATTTATTTCTTTCTAAGCAAGGAAATTAACTACAATAAGGAATAAAATATTTATGTAATTTGTCAAGAAATCTATCTAGCACTACGATGATGATAACCACATAATATCCTAACCAAGGTTCTAAAAGGCGTTAGACGGAATTAGGCGGTGGAGCTATTGCCTAGCGCCAAGACGTTTAGGCGGAGTTTAATCGGTAATTAAGCGGTAATTAGGCAGATCATTTTTTATATATATTTAATTAATTATATATTTATATGGTATATTGTAATTTGAAACATAAAGTAAAAATTATAAAGAAATATCATAAAAATCTTAAACTAAGTTTATAAAGAAATCCAATCAACCATCCATCTCAATTTTTTGAAATAGATGTGCATAAACAAGAATCCCAAGAATATGAAATCATCTATTTCGAAGCTGATAATTCACAAATCATAGTACATTATGAGTTTATGACAATGAAGCTTACATTATAAACTTGCAACCATGGAAACCCTTCAAACATAAAGCTTCACGGAATCAACCAGACTCTTTCACGGAATCAAGTTTTGTTTGTGTGATGGCCATAGACACTATGTTCCTGCCCACATTTAACCATATCAAATTATCAACATATAACAAGCAAGGATGACGGCGGTGGACGGCAAGTGGCGGCGACGGCGGTGAGCGGTGAGCGGCGTCCAAGTTGCGGCGTTTGCAGAGGGAGAGAGACGACATTTCGCGAAAGAAATTGGATTGGATTTTCTGTTTAGAATTCATTCATTTGTGTTGTACCTCTTAATTTAAATATAAAACAAAAAACAAAAAAAAACCTGCCTACGCGGCAATTTTCTATCGATTAGTCGTTAGTCGTCCGCCTAATTGCCGATTAGTCGGTTCCCGCCTAACTACCCCGCCTAGGACCAAAATTAGGCCATAAGATGGTTTTTTCTGATTAGTCGGTGCCTAGGCGGCCTAGGCGGCCGTTTTTTTGAACAGTGATCCTAACATATCTCAACAATCCCCCTTGTGATGCCCGAACGTCACTCAGTGTAGCTTTGATAGTTTCTTACTAGTCTGATGCTTTCCGGTTGCCTCATCAAAAACTTTGCCAAGAAAATTAAAACCTACGTGTAGAAAAATGTACAAAACTCAATCAAAGGAAAAGTGTACAACACGTCCTTCACTTTGTAAGCACAGACATCTAAGACCATCAGCTCCCCTCGATATTGACGTCTCCCCTGATGATGGTATCGGGAGAGTTCGGACAAGCGGATCATACCTATGCTCCGTACATGCTTTTAAAACTGGAGTTAGGCAAAGACTTGGTGAACAAATATACTAAGTTTTTTCTCAAATGTCACTTGCGTGATAACAATTGCTGCAGATTGTAGAAAAACTTTGGCAAAATATGGTCGGTATTGTCACCCTTAATGAATCCTAACTTTATTTTTTCAATGCAAGCTACAATGTCCTCGAATAAAATGGTTGGTTCATCAGTGGTAGACCTTAATCCACAAGTCATTCTAATATGAGAAATAATACTACGAAGCCAGACGCATTCGTGAACTGTTTCATGTAAAGCAATCATCTCTACGTGATTAGAAGATGTAGCAACTAGAGTTTGCTTTATGGATCTCCAAGATATAGCCATATTTCTCATGGTAAAGACATAATCCGTTTGGGAACGTCCTTTTATGTGGGTCAGAAAGATAACCCGCATCAATGTAACAAGTAAGAACGTAATTGGGATATTAGTCGTGAGAGTATTTGATGCCATCCGTGGCAAAGACCATAACCAAATTCACGGTGGCAATCAGGTCTAGGCAGCAACTTATGCGACCCACAGCTGCAGGGTTCGAAGCTACACTGTTTTTTTTCTCTGTAAGAATAGAACAACCCATATATATAGTATCTTTCAAATATCGAAGGATATTTTGGATTCTAACTCAAGCTTCTTGTCGTTTCTTAGGAACTCTGTTCTCTCCTTCCCTAACGATGGCAAGGTAGTCTCATCAAAGTGACAATCGACAAATATTGCCTTATAGATTTGACCTGACAAGGGTTCGACATAGCGGAGAATGTCAGGCGCATCAAAACCTACGTATATACCTTGTCTGTGTTGAGGTCCCATTTTGAATTGATTTGGGGAAGCAACAGGAAAATAGCGAGCACAACCAAACATCATCAAGTATGAAATATCAGGCTCATATCCTGTAGTCAACTGCATTGGAGTATAGGTTTGTGAAGCTACTTACCTGAAGCGGATCAAGGAACCTGCATGCATTATTATATGACCTCATGCAAAAGTAAGGAGGTTGAAGCGCATCAATAACATCCTAGAAATCATCTGAAGGTGTTTGATGAATGCTTCTGCGAGCCCATTTTGGGTATGAACCTGAGGAACCGGATGTTCAACATAAATTTCCATAGTGGTTCAATAGTTGCCAACAATTTTTGACGTAAACTCTGCAACTTTATCAAGACAAATCGATTGGATTCGACTATCAGGGTGATGTGCCCTTAGTTTGATAATTTATACTAAGAGTCTAGCATAGGATGATTTTCTTGTGGAAAGCAACAACACGTATGACCAACGTGTCGATGCATCAACCAGAACCATAAAGTATCTAAATATTCCACTTTCTGGATAAATAAGTCCTTAAATATCACCTTGAATTTTGAAGAAATGAGTAAGTCTCTTTCTCAATCCTTACATATGCAGGGAGAGTCCTAAGCTTGCCTAGGTTACAAGCTTTGCAAAATCTTTGGTGGAAATCCTCTAAGGAGTATATGGCGCTCGAGGAAGGCTTATAAGCCCGTGAGATGAAGACATCCCTAGGAGAAGGCGCATCACCATTGTTCCTAAGGCGTGACATGTCAGGTGAAAGTCCATATGACCTTTACACAACCATGACCTCATTTGCATGTAGATTTCGAATCTTTCAATGGAAAGGGTGATCGTGTGTGACCTTGAGTATTTGTGCTATCAATTGATGACCCAGATGTCCAAGACGATGATTCCATAGCCAGAAGGTGTCTTTTTTAGGGCTCATTAGATCCTAATGGAGTATATAATGAACCTCAACTTTTTGAATAGTAGTAGAATACAAACTATTCCGATTACGAGGACAGTTCTCTAAGATCTGCTTGACTCCGCAGTACAAAGATATAATGTAGAGAACTTCACCATTATTTTCAACGTGAGTTTCAAGATGATAACCATTGGCACTAATATCCATAAAATAGAGTAGAGCCCGCAAGCCTCTAGGTTCGAATAGGGCATCTTGGACGTATACTGGCGTGCTATTTGGCTACGTTAGCGGGGCAAGGTCATGTCCCTTGATTATTCCTGAGGGACCGTCTAAGGTCGTCATGGACGATTTAGCTGGGATTAGGTCAAGAAACAAAGTTTAGCTCTTGGGCACAGTGTAAGACACACCGTTGTCAAGGATACATTAATGATCGCTTGAATCTATGTCTATAAAAGTAAAGATTTTCAAGTTAGATATTTAACCCTATAAAGATTACTTCTATTAAATGCCAATGGTGGATGGTTTACATAATTTTTTTTAAACATTACATAATCCATTACATTGCAAGAACAAGATCTATCTAAGAACGAATATGGATAGACCTTTATGCATGTCATCTTATGATTGTTCATGTAGCTCTCATTGTTTGTGACCAGGCGGAGTAATCAATGTAGGTGGGACACAAGGTCCACTTAAATACTTTTATTGAAAGACTCTTTCTAGACATCACTACTAAATAAGGTTAGCCGTATTAGATCAAAGAATAGTAAAAGCAATCTTTATTTGAACTTGATATCACTTTTATTATAATAGCGGCTAATGCGCAAGACTTAGAACAAATTAGATTAACGGGAAAAATTGAGTACGCATTCGTACAATGAACGGTACACCTAAATGGTCTACATTTGCAATCTTCTTCTTTGTGCATTGTTTGATCTTCTAACCCTCGTGAGGGTCCTCGGCGGCGTACGAAGGATGTGTGGTCGGAGTGTTTGTACCTGATTTTTGTACGTCAGCATGTTAAGCCCAATCGTCGAAGGAGAAGGCCTCTTAAGATTTATTTTTAGCACATCGACTTTAAGATATTTTGGCCGATAAACAAGGAAAAAAAATTCTCATTATTGATGATATTTACTAATTTCTAATAATTTTCTTGTTATTATTATGGAATCTATTGAGTATTAATATCAATTAGAGATCTCTTTATTGAATTGGGATATAAAAAATATTCCTTCAAGCATTGCTACCATAATGGGACTGCAATGTACCTAGATCTCTTTACGTGCATGCACATGATATTGTGATTTAATGTAAATCAAAGAGATAAGTTCTTTAACGGGACTTCTTTCACAGAGGTCAGTTCAGCAAGACATCTTATTCAGTACATTGCAAACTCTCTGGTTACTAAAGGCGGAGCCACCAGATCAGTCCAGACTGTTGATAATTCCACTTCAGGGAGGTAAACGCTTCCTTTGTTCTTTCAAGTTCAAGTCCGGTCACAAGTGGGTTGTGGGTGGTGCGCCGTGGACTTTTGAGAGGTCCTTGGTGGCTATTGCTGTGATGGATGGCATGGTGGATCCGATGATGGTGTCGCTCCAGTACCAATTTTTTGGGATTCGTATTAGAGGACTACCACCGTGATTCATGGATGAAGATACTAGGGAATGTATTGGTAGTGTGATTGGTCAGTATGTGAAGACTTGGAAGCGAAAAAGTGGACAGAGCCTTGAAGTATCTCTGTATCAGGGTTGGCATCAATGTGGAGGACTCGATTCATTCGAAGGTTTCTTTTCGCCCGGTGTGTTCGAATGAGGCAGTTCTTTATGATTTGGAGTATGAGCACTTGCAGTTTTTCTACTTCTATTGTGGTGTGTTGGATCACACAGGAAAGACTTGCCCAAAGAAGCAATAGGGACTCTTTCCTAAGCCTCGGTTTTCTGCGTTGCTTAATGCAGAAAAGAAAGAGGAATGGATCCATCAGTAAGAGCGTGAAGAGCTAGAGCAGAGAAGGTTGGTTGAGGGATGACGGTTTGGGCTCGGTCCTGAGAAAATAAGTGGGTGGATTATAACTGCCCCGCAATTGTCGATATCCAGTTTTGTGTGCACTAGGGCTGAGTTTGAAGATGATGACGGGGTGGAGGAGGAAGGGGATGCTAGTTTTGCAGAGGGAGTGGCGGATACGATGGTGAAAAGGCAGAGAGTGGCTGAGATAGAGGGTGGCAGTGTTTATCATACGTTATAGAATGTGGGTCGCATGCATGCATTAACTGCAGACCAGGATTTACGGAGAGGGAATTTGGATGATTGCGGGAGTGATGGGGATGTGAATTTATTTTTTTTTAAATGAGGACTTGAACAAGCTAAACCTAAATTTGAACAGGTCGTAATTTCTGGGTTCCGGTAAAGGTGATATTAATGTGGGAACTGATTTACAGGAGCAGTTTGGAAGCCATGTAAATGTGGGGGGGGGGGGGAACAAATTAGGGTGACATTCTCTGAGCTGGAAGATTCTAATATTAATGTGGTTAATCATGAGCCCGAGAGTTTTGAGGATGGAGTCAATCTTCAAGTTGTCCTCTACGAAGGGAAGTCAACCGAGGCAGGGAACATGCTTATCAGTCAAATGGGCTCAAAGTCTAACCTTGCAAGTGGTGGTGTTATTATTGACTAGAAAATGCGTTGGGCCTGCATGGCTTTTTGAACTTGCATTTGGGTACGTCTAGGCCCATGTATGGTGGTCCTTCAAGTACGTCGGGATTGTTTGACCTGAAATGTATGTCAGATGATGATGAATGTTTGGAAACTCTACTTACAAGCCAATGGCGAGCTGTCGATCGTCCCTCCGTGATGGGTCCGGGTCAGACTCATCACGAGCTATGAATGTACTATGTTGGAACTGTCAAATGATTGGAAACCCTTGAAAAGTTAAATGGCTTACATGGATGGTATTCCTAAACATTCCCAAACTTAATTTTCTCTCTGAAACTAGGTGTACGGGGGCAGAGTTTGAGACGGTGAAGACAAAGCTTGGTTGGAAGATTTATTTTACTATGAGTTGTTAGTTTGTTCATCGAAGAGGTGGAAAGGGAGTGAGTTGTGCAGGTGGGATTTGTCTACTTTGGGATGAGGTGAAGGTTAAGTTAAAGTTCTATTCCAAGTCTCTATTGATGTTTATGTGGAATCAAATGATGGTCGTGGGAGATGGAGATTCACTAGGATTTATTGTCAACCCAAGGTGGCAGATCGGGTACTTACGTGGGAGCTTATTAAAAACCTAGGGTAGGATAGTGATGAAATTTGGGTTATGGGAGGAGATTTCAATGAAATTGCTTCCATGCTAGATAAAGAAGGTGATTTTGTAGAAGCTTTGAATGTATGTGGCTTGAAGGATGTATTTTTCGTAGGGCCAAAATTTACTTGGAGGGGGAGGCGTTGGGGTGAGGAGGTTAGAAAGAGGTTGGATAAATTTGCTTCGATAAGTAGCTGGACACACCGTTTCTTAGTCTTAAGGGTTCATCATCTCAATCCGAGTAAGTAGGATCACTTGCCTATTCTCTTAGAGGTTCGACGCTTCGATTTAAGGAAAAAGAAAGCGAAGAAGTTATTCCGTTTTGAGGAATTCTGGCTTAGAGAAGAATATTGCAGAGAGGTTCAGAGGTGGGTTGGAGTAATGCAACAGGTGGGGATCCATTCTCAAGAGTTTTCAACTAGATGCAAAACACCAAAGATGTATTAGTGTCATGGAGCAAAAAGAAGTTTGGAAGTATTTAATGGGAGCTTGATAAATTACGTGCTCAATTGGCACTTTTTTATCACTCTAGTGGAGATTCAGGGAGTGAGGAATGGCGGGTTGCCTTGGAAAAATAAATTCAAGAATTGGAAGTTCAAGAGCAGTGTTTCTGGCAGCAATGTGCAAAGGTCCTTTGACTTCAAGTAGGGGATTTAAATACTAAGTATTTTCACCAGAGAGTGAGTAATAAGAGGAGAAAAAAAAATACTATTCAGGGATTGTATAATAAGGATGGGGTTTGGTGTAATGAGGAAGGTGATATGGAGAAAATAGTTTTAAATTACTATCATGATTTATTCCAGTTGGTTCAACCATAGGACTTTGATGATGTGTTGGAAGGTCTACCTAGTATGATTAGTGCTGATATGAATTGGACCCTTGTACGAGAAGTGACAACTGAAGAGGTGTGGAGTGCACTGAGACAAATGCACCCTTCAAAGGCTCCAAGACCATACAGACTATCTCCGACTTCTATAAACAATTTTGGAGCATCGTTGGCAATGATGTAGTAGAAGCAATTAAGAGTTTTTTGGTTGATGAGAATGCATTGAGGAAGGTGAACAAAACTTGGGTTTCTTTAATTCCTAAATTACCTAACCTGAAGCATGTGACAGAGTGGCGTCCTATAAGCTTGTGTAATGTTATATACAAGATTGGATCAAAGGTTCTTGCTAGCAGATTGAAGCCCCTGCTGGATAATGTAATTTTCCCTTTTCAAAGTGCGTTCGTTCCGGGACGGCTTATAACGGACAACAACCTTATGACATATGAAATATCTCATGTGTTAAAAAGATGGAGGCGAGGTAATTTGTGACATGGAGCTTTGAAAGTAGACATGAGTAAGGTGTATGATCGTGTGGAGTGGAATTTTTTGGAGGCGGTGATGAGGAAGTTGGGGTTTTGTTCGGTGTGGATTTGATGGATTATGGGCTGTGTACGAATTGTTTCTTAGTCATCTATGATTAATGGCTCTCCTCGGGGTAGGCTGGTGCCAAGTAGAAGATTGCATCAAGGAGATTCTATCTCACTCTATTTGTTTCTCTTGTGTGCAGAGGTGTTGTCCAAAATTATTAATCAGGCAGAAAAATCGCAATTGATTCATGGGGTGTCGATATGCAAAGGTATTCCCCCCATAAGCCATCTCTTTTTTGCGGATGATTCATTCGTATTTTTTAAGGCTGAGATATCAGAGTGTATGATTATGAAGAATATTTGCGAGTCTATGAATCCATCTCGGGCCAGTAAATAATTTTTGAGAAAAGCTGTGTTTCTTTTAGTCGAAATGTACCACAAGGTGAGCAGGAAGGTTTGGATGACATTCTTGGGGTCAAAAGAGTTGATTAGCACGATAAATATCTTGGCTTACCAATTGAACTTAGTCACAGAAAAAAGGAGTTTCTTTATCTTAAGGAGAGAATTGGCAAGAAGACATAGGGTTGGAGAGAAAAGTGTCTTAACAATGCTGGAACTGAGGTGCTTATTAAAGCCGTAGCACAATCTATCTCAACCTATGTGATGAGTTGTTTTGAGTTGCCGAAGACTTTGTGTGAAGAGATGCAACAAGTGATGGCGCGCTTTTGGTGGGGCGATAAGGGGATGAAAAAGAAGATACATTGGCTTCAATGGGATAAATTGTGTGCGCCAATGAGTGAGGGCTGCTTGGGATTCAAGAATTTGTCTCAATTCAATTCTGCTATACTTACGAAGCAGACATGGAGGTTAATACATCATCCCAGTCTCTTATTGCTAAATTTCTGAAGGACAAATATCATCCCAAGTGTTCTATCCTTGACGCACAGGTGCCTAATGGAGCGTCCTATACATGGTGAAGTCTAATGAAGGGACGAGATCTATTAAAGAAGGGTGTTAGATACCAAATGGGTAATGGGTTGTATATTCCTGTGTGGAATGATCCCTGAATTCCAAAACCTTACGCTTTCAAACCCTATTCTGTGCTTATGGAGGGGACTGAGAGCATGAGAGTAACATAGCTTATTGATCATAAGTCGTAATGGCTTGAGGTGTTAGTTACGAAGTTGTTTACAGTGAATGAAGCTAACTCGATTCTCCAAATTCCACTTGGTATGAATCTGGGGCGTGACAGAATTGTGTGGCATTATGATCAGAGAGGACAATATAGTGTTAAAGCTGGGTACCATTTGGTGAGGAAGGTTGATGTTGAGTTACATAGAGTTTCTACTTCGCCAGGTAGTTCAAGTGGAGTGCCTAATGAAGTGTCGAAGAGAGTATGGAAGGCTTTGATTCCGCCTAAGGTGCGTAACTTTGCTTGGCGCCTGTTACGTGGTGTGGTTCCTACAAAATGTGAGTTGAAGAAGAAAGGATGCTTAGATGATGTGGAGTGCGTGTTATGTGGGGATGTAGAAGAAGATGCATTGCACTTGTTCGTTAATTACATGGCAGTCAATGAGTATTGGAGACTTTATGCTTTTGCATGGGAACCTAGATTGCATGGGACTAGGTCGTGTGAAGATTGGTTGTTGGAGAAGATAATGGCTTTGCATGGAAGCCAACTTGATTTATTCTTAATGTCTTTGTGAGGTATATGGATGGAAAGAAATAATGTTTTGTGGAAGGAAGCTAATTACTGCTCTACACATTTGATTCCCTGGGTCATAAACTTGTATGAGGACTATAGAAGGCTACATGCTCCAAAGAAGTTGAAGACGAAGCATCCTACACTACAAGAAAATTGCACCTAGACCACGGACCATTTCCGTCATCTAGGTGCAGTTTTCCGTCGTCTAAGTACTTGGACGACAGAATCTCCGTCGTCCAAGGTCCGTGCTCCAAGTGCTGTCGTCCAAGCACCTGGACGACGGAGATTTAGTGATCCGTCGTCCAAGTTCACTTGGACCTCGGACATTATCCGTGGCCCAGGTAGCCACCTGGACGACGGAAACTCTAAGTCTCCGTCGTCCAGGTGAACACCTGGACGACGGAGATTGTTAGCTTCTCCGTGGCCCAGGTGTTCACCTGGACGACGGATAAATCGTAATTCGTCGTCCAGGTGCATACATGGGCCACGGAGAAGCTAACAATCTCCGTCGTCCAGGTGTTCACCTGGACGACGGAGACTTAGAGTTTCCGTCGTCCAGGTTAACACCTGTACGACGGAGAACGGCAGGGTTTAGGGGTTAGGGGTTAGGGGTTTAGGGTTTAAGGTTTAGGGTTCTGCACCTGGACGACGGAGATTATGTTCTCCGTCGTCCAAGTGAATATTTAATTTTTTTTTAAAAATAAATTGAAATTAAATATTATTATTTTAATTTATTATTATTTTAATTTAAATAATGAAAAATGCTAAAATTAAATAAATAAACTAAATTTTGAATATTAATTAATTAATAACTTAATTATTAAATAATCAAAGTAAATTAATTTGTACATATAAAAAAACCCATAAATTAAAAATTAAATTATTGTTCGGAATGCTCCCAAGAAACGAGATAATATACTACTAGCTAACTAATACACTGGAGGAGCAGATGCGCCGCCGAGTCCTCCGCCTCCAGCCGGGTCGTTGTCGTCGGGGTGTGGGTTCGGAGGAGGTTGACATACTTCTCGATTTTGTTCCATGAGGGCGATGAGTTGGGCTATTTGTGCTTGTTGTTCGTCAAGTCTTTGCCGCATTGTCTCATTCTCCTCTCGTGCCAGTCGAGCCTCTTGAATGGCCGCTTCGACGGCCGCAGCCTGACTCCTTCTCCGCTGCCCCGAACCTCCCGTAGATGATGAGCCGGAGGTCGTCGACAAATCTCGTACCACCCTAGGCCCAAAGTGCCTAACCTCCTTGCCAGCTCTACGACCGTAGACCTCATCCGCGATTGCAATTTGGCTCTCTAAGGATAGAGGAGGCAGGTCTTCCGGCGGCACATCTGGGAACGCAAGCTGAGTGTTGGCCAACTCTTCATGCGCACGCTCTATCGCCCTTGCCTACAAAAGAATAATTAATTTATTATAATGAAATCATATTTAAATAATAATTACTATAATTAAAAGCACATATATATATATCACTTACGCCGCATTGACTCGCTTCATTATCGAGCCCTGGCGTCACGTACGCGCTTACGCTTGCATCAAGATAAGGGTGTTTGGAACCCTTATCCTTGTGCTCCTTGGCAATTTGAATGAACTGCTTGGCGCCGGTAGTATGGTGTTTCTCCTTCTTCCCCCGGTTGGCTTTGTTGACACCGGAGAATTTCTGTTACACAACATAATTAAATCATTAAAAAATGAATAACTACAATTTAAATAATTCAATTATCTTAATTGAAATAAAAAAAAAATTAATACCTTAAATTGTTCATCGGCAAAGTGGTTACACAACCACTCCCACTCATCTTCTCTCTCCCCTTGTAGCTCTACCGAGGAGGCACGGGACCGACATCTTTGAAGTACTTATGGAGCCTGTACTTCCAATCTTTGTAGATGGAGTTGGCGGTTTGGTTGATATGCCTCAACATAGCCGGTGTCGGATCCACGTCAAATTGTTCCTATCAAAAATAAATAGAAAATTATAATCGTATATATTATGAAATTTTAGGCCGAGATTAACAATATTATATAATAACTAAATTGAACGTATTACGTACTGAAAGATCTTTGAAGACTTTCGCCTTCTCATGATCCGGCGCCTCCTTCCAAGTAGGGGCAGTGATACGAACCCGGTTACGGATGATTGACCCTATCCCATGCGCCGAGAGACTTGCTAGCTGAGCTGTGGGAGGGCCACCGGTGAATTCGTCGTACGGCAAGTCGATCTTTTTACCGGTCGCCTTGCAAATACGCTCCGCTTTGCCCCCTTTAACGAGACCCCGAGTCCTTTTCGGTTCCGGGTCAGTGGGGGCCCTCCTTTGCCTACGGCGGGCGCTGTACATGATTGATTCGGCGGTCGAGGACGCCTGAGTACTTCCCGTTGAATGGGTACCGGGCGTCGGAGATTGGAAGGGGTCGACGTCATCACCGCTCGAGATGAATGGGGGAGCGGGAATTTCCCCAGAGGGCGCTACGGACGGACCAGATGATCCGTCCGGATTGAGAGCGTCGTTGCCCTCCGGTGGTAATTCCCAACCGACTTGGTCCGCCAAGCGGCGGAGCATGGCATCTTCTGCCTCTTGTTGGGCTTTCTTCTTGCTGGATGTCGTCTTTGGCGGAGCCATTTAAACCTAAGAGTAGGGTGTTAAAATACCTACTTACCATAATAATTATAACTTAAAAATTTACGCTAATTAATTAAGTACGTTTAAGATTTAAATAGAGTACACTAGCTTGGCATTTTTGGTCGTTCAATGGACGTGCGACCCGCGCGATAAAGTGTAAATTTTCAATTAATCAGCCTTGGTTAAATCGAAAAACATGGCCAGTTAGGGATAGAGATAACGCGAGAGGCAGGACTAATTTCGACAAAAGTCTTTCTTAGTCCAAATCCTGTCACCAGTCATAACTCGTTTCTAGACACCATGTCCGACATTCGGCCAATTTTTTCGAAAATTTACACTCCCTCAAGTCCTTTGCAAACTCCGCCCTCAACCTCGTGTACATAACTTCACTTAGGTTATGGTGTGCGGTGATGAAATCCACACATCACGAGGGGTTAAGGAGATAAGCAAGGAAAAGAGGCGCCATCTATTCCAAAGAGTGCGACTTAATTACACCAAACCTATGTACTAAATTTAAATCGAACACGTACTACCATGTAATTTACTCGAAAATACACGTAATTAATTATCTTTTAATTAAAACAATAAATAATTAAAATAATAAATTATTATTTATCATGCATATAATAATAATTATTCATTTACCAATATAATTAATTATTATTAACAATAATAATTATTGCTATTATTTAATTTGAACTAACAAATATAAAATTATTACCAAATAATTAATGTATACTAATAATAATTATCCCAATATTAATAATAACAACTCATTAATAATTATAATTATAACTATTAATTATTTTAAACTAATTAATAAATTAATAAATTAATACTATTTATTAATTAAATAATTAATTAATTAACAAAAATGTAAAAAAGGTAAAAAATAGAATTATTACCGAGTCGGAATGTCGCCGGAATATCGAAAGAGTTGAGTCGTCGGAGAGGAGGAACCACGCCGGAAAAAATGTCGTCGGAGCGTCGCCAGAGGAGGATCGCCGGAGGAGAGGAGAGGAGAGGAGAGGGAGAGGACGAGATGGAATGATGAGAAAATGAGGGGGGGTGCAACTCTATTTATAGAGTTGCACCGAGACGACGGAAATAGTGGTTTCCGTCATCTAGGTGGCGGTTTAAAAAATTTCAACCGGCGCGTAATTAATCGGCGGGACGTTTTGAACCGCCACGATTTTGGACTTAGACGACGGAGAATGAATTCTCCGTCGTCTAAGTGAAAATTCAAGCGGTCCCAAAAACGGAAGCGGTAAAATGAACCGCCATAATTTTGGACTTGGACGACGGAGATGGTAAGTTTCCGTTGTCCAGGTGAAAATTACATGAAAAAAAATAAACAAAAATAAATTTGAACCGCCATGATTTTTGAACCTGGACGACGGAGATGATCATTCTCCGTCGTTCAGGTGAACACCTAGACGACGGAAAATGACCATCTCCGTCGTCCAGGTTCAAATTACGTAAAAAAAATTTAAAAAATAATTCGCTAGGAATTTAGCGATCTGTCGTTCGAGTGAAATAGTCGTACAATATCGATGAACGCATCGTATATATGAACAGTTAAATTTGAACCGCTGATTAATTTTACGTATTGAAACATGTTATGTATCGACTAATCTTTACGACTTAAGTGTTCATGAGTAGAAGCTCATTTGCAGCAGAGTATTAACGAAATTGAATTTGGACAAAACAACCGTTGGATATGTTCGTCGTAACATAATATATAATTGTCTTCAAAGGACCATAAAATAATAAGTTCGGGAAGGGTTTGATCGGCACAGTCAACCGCAAAACCGATAATTTCACAAACCGGAAACGTGGATACAAGGCATTTCGCAACTCCGATTTTCGAACCGTCGAAGCTCACACACCAAGAATTGTTTACTCTAAAGTCTTGATGAAAAGAAAATGCATTGGAAGAAGGTCTAGATGGTCGTTGTCATAGAAAAAATTACGATATCTGCACCTGGACGACGGATTTGATCGTTTCCGTCGTCCAGGTTTATACCTGGACGACGGATATTAAGTTATCCGTCGTCCAGGTTCTAACCTGAACGACGGAGAATGACGTTCTCCGTCGTCCAGGTGTATAGACCCTGAATTCAGGGGTTAGGGCCTTACTGTTTAGGGTTTAGGGTTTGTGAACTTGGACGACGGAGAATGACCATTCTCCGTCGTCCTAGTGTTTACCTGGACGACGGATAATGACCATTCTCCGTCGTCCAGGTGCATAGACCCCGATTTCAAGGGTTAGGGCCTTAGGGATTACGGTTTAGGTCGTCCCCGGTCATTTGTGTACGTGTCCGTTCAATTATTCTGATTCAAAAATATAATTGAAAAATTTATCGATCGATCTGATCGAACTGCTAGATTTAGGGTCAAGGATTTAGCTAGGGTACGTTTTATATGAGATTGAGATTTGGCGCCAATATTTATTAATTTCTCCGTTGGCCAGGATATATAATTCGGATTAATTTCTTACCGTAAACCGGCATCGATCATATATATATTACAATAATTACAGTAATTAATTACCAATTAATCTCCCTCGTCGTATGACCGTACTCTTCGTCATAATCATCATCGTCCTCATCCCCGTTAGTCGACGACTCATCCTCGTCATCGTACTCAACATCGTCCGACGAATAACCTGAGTCATCGTCCGCGTCCTCTTCCTGCTCGTCTTCTTCATCTACCTCATCGATAATCTCATCTTCAGTTAGATCTGTACAACCATCAGGCATGGGTAACCGTTCACCATCTTGAACCAGGTCCATTATATCGGAGCGGACCATAGAAATATTAGGCTCTTGATAGGCAGGAATGTCTCTTTCTGGTTCAGCAGCATCTTCAGTCGTCGCCGGTGTCCCTTCAATTGTCTCTGTATTCCATATTCCTCGGTGAGAGATATGGTTCACTATTTTCCACCCTTCACCGGCTTTCGGATCGTCGAGATAGAACACCTGCCGAACTAAGGTGGCGAGAGCGAAAGGCTCATCCTCATACCAGTGCAAGTTTGTATCGACTGATAATAGTCCCAGGTCTTCCTTTGTACGCTTGAACCATCTGCACTTGAATAGGAAAACGTTGACATCATTCCCGTAACATAGCTGAACCACGTATACAATAGCCCCGTAATATAGATCATTGTCTTTCCCAACCGCTACCCCACTGTTTTGTGTTCTTCTTCCTTCGTCTCGGGCCAATGAATGGAACTTTACACCGTTCACAAAACATCCGGGATAAATATAGTGTTTAACCGGCTTCCCTGCTAGCAAGTGCTTTGGCCATGACCACCACCCTCCGTGGTTATCAGATTTTTGCAGATCAATCATCTGCGAAAAAGGGCAAATTAATATAAGGGTTTATTTTCTACAAACATGAGCGATATGTATTTAAATAATCTCATCCGAGTCATACGTACGTACCCATTGGAAGAAATAATTAGGAAACTTCTTCTTAACCATTTTCTCAATCCACGCCGAACTCTTGTTTTGATTTAACGCCTGAAGCCTCTCCCTGTATGACATCATGTACGGCTCAACTTCGTCACAGTCTCGCAACACTACCCAATGTGCCTCAATAAGTTCTTCCCGTGTTAACGATTCCTTTAATACTCCTCTGAACGGTCGGACGACATTGGTGACGATAGAAAGATTGATGCGGGCACTGCGATCGGAGGCAGTGGGAGGGGGTGGATCTTTGAGGTACCTGTTACAGTAAGTAACACACTCATGCATTAGGTATGTCTCTGCTATGGAGCCATCCGGGGCCGACCTGTTTTTGACGAATGACTTATACTGTCCAAGCTGTCTACAAAATCAAACGTACACATTACATAAGTACATATAGCTAGCTAGCTAGTATATATATAATCTCCAGTGGAACAAATTAATTTATTAGTTGTACGTACCTTTCTTGAGGATACATCCAAGTGTACTGGACCGGACCAGAAATGAGTACCTGCTCGGGTAGGTGGATCATTAGGTGAATCATGATGTCAAAGAAAGCAGGGGGGAAAATCCTCTCTAGTTTGCAAATGATGTGCACAATTTGTTGTTGCAATTCCACCACATCTGACTTCTTTAATTCTCTGGCGCATAACCTCTGCCACCACCTGCACAATGCCACTATTGGTTCTACGACGTCCCGAGGCAAGTATGGTCGAATTACCACTGGAATCAGACGTTGCAGCATAACGTGATAGTCATGTGTCTTTAGACCAACAAACTTGTGTTGCACCTCGTCCACTGCTCCAGTTATAGTAGCTGCATACGTAGCCGGATAACGAACGCCCTTAAACCAGTGAAATACAGATCGTCTAAGCGTCGGCTTCACTGTGTAAGGTGCATCTGGCATCTTGTTGTACACTCATTTCCTATCCCTCCTCAACCACAAGGGACGACATAGATTCATTGATTCCAAATCTTTGCGCGCTTTGGGAGTATCTTTAGTCTTGAATTTAATACCGAGAATTGTTCCCACCACGCTGTCGCACACATTCTTTTCTATGTGCATCGCATCCAAGTTGTTCCTCAGCTTCAACTTCGACCAGTAAGGGAGTTCAAAGAATATACTCTTGTGATCCCAATAGCTCAGATCATGTGGAGGAATTGGATTGCATTTCTTTACATCCGCATCATTGCTCAACACACCAAAGTCGAAATAGCTCAACCTCTCTAAAATCTCTTCGCCCGACCAACTACGGGGTTTAGGATTGTTCTCTACCGTACCGTCGAAATGAGCTTCATCCTGTCGCCACGGGTGGTCGTGAGGAAGCCATCTACGGTGACCCAAGTAACACACCTTCCCCGCGTGCCAACTAGAGTTCACGTCGTCCAAACATATAGGACATCCATTATATCCTTTTGTCCTGCAGGCTGCCAACATCCCATAAGCTGGAAAATCCCTGATCGTCCACATTACGGCAGCCATCATCGTGAACATCGTGTCAGTGAATTTGTCATAAGTTGGGACTCCATTTTCCCACAACAGTTTCAGCTCGTCGATCAAAGGTCTGAGGTAGACATCTAAGCACTTCGATGGAGATTTAGGACCTGGAATTAATACGGTAAGGAAATTAAATTCCTTGTTCATGCACATCCACTGAGGCAAGTTGTACGGCATCAGAATAACTGGCCAAGTGCTTACGGCGGAGCTATTACTTCCCCAAGGATTGAATCCGTCTGTAGATAGGCCGAGTCTAACATTTCTAACCTCTGAAGCAAAGTCTCCAAATTCTCTGTCGAAATGTTTGAAACCCTCCCCATCCGCGACGTGTCGCAGGACATCGTCATCTATTCGCTTTTCTGCGTACCATCGCATCGCCTCTGCTGTGTGTAGAGACATGTACAGGCGCTGCAATCTGGGAATCAAGGGAAAATATAGAACAACTTTCACAGGAATTCTCTTTTTCGAACTCTTCCTATTCAATTGGAATCTGCACTGGCCACATACGGGACAATAGTCCAACTCTTTATACTCTTTGTAAAATAGCACACAATCATTCGGACATGTGTCAATTATCCTGTACTTTAGGCCGAGGCTGCTCAGGATATTTCTAACCTTATAATGAGATTTAGGAAGATTGTGATCATCAGGAAGCAACTTACATATTTGCTCCTGAATTTCGTCAAAAGCACTCACTGACATTTTGTGCTTCACTTTTATCTTCATTTGCTCCATCACATATTGCAACACATTCTCTCGACATCCAGGGAACACCGGGGTCTGCGCTTCAAGTAGTATCCGGTTGTACTTTTCCATCTCACTGGTGTCAGTAGCCAAGCTAGCTGCGGGGAATGTGTCATCATGCTCATAAGTGGTACTGTAACCTCCGTCTTGGTGTTGGTGTCCACCATGACTACATCCCGGAAACGCATCATGGACCAAATCTGCAGTTGGGTTGCAAGCTGGGGTTCCGGCACCACTGCCGTTGGATGAGGCACCATGGTAACTGTACCCTGAGCTGAAGTCTGCTGCGCTGAACTCTACTGCTTCACCATGCTCGCTCCATGTAGTGTAACTCCACATCATACCATTTTCGTACAGGTGTTGCACCATAACATTAACCTCCTCATACTGACAATTAAGACATTTCTGACACGAACACCTGAAACGTTTCTTTCCCTGACCATGTTCTATCGCAAAATTCACAAATTCGCTAATTCCATCCATATACCGGACATTACATCTATTCTTCAACTTCATCCAACTCTTGTCCATATTGCTACAAAATTTTATAATTAATTAATTATTACATATATATATATATTTCTCAATTAATTTACGCTTAATTATACGTACTCGATCTACATCGATCCATCAATTACGTACGTACGTAATTTAATCGATCTGTACATATATATATATATATAGCTAACATCAGCTAACATCCTTGCATGTATATATGTACGTACGTTTTCACTAAATATATATTAATTAATTAATTAATTAAGCAAATTTTAACTGCGTACGTACGTACATGCTGGCCTTCTCGATATCTGTACGTTAATTAAGCTAACTAGCTAGTCAGCGGAGATCCCTTATCGATCCTGATTCTTCTCGGCCTAGCTTCTAGCTAGCTAGCTCCCTAGCTTCTCCTTCTCCCTTCTCCTTCAATTCTTCTTCAAATGGAATGAATAGATCGAGGCCAGGAATGAATTCGATCAGCTTATATAATGCTTCACTTAGACGACGGAGGTGTCGGTACGTCGTCTAAGTGGAAGTACGTTTCGTATACTCGGACGACGACGTGTCGGTCCGTTGTCCAGGTAATCACCTGGACAACGGAGAATACAATATCCGTCGTCCAGGTGATCACCTGGAGGACGGAGAAGACTCCGAGGTCCAGGTGATCACCTGGACGACGGAGAATGCCGTCTCCGTCGTCCAGGTTATCACCTGGACGACGGAAAAGACTCTGTGGTCCAGCTGACCACCTGGACGACGGAGATGGCATTCTCCGTCGTCCAGGTGGTACTTGGACGACGGAGTCATTTCCGTCGTCCAGGTGTCACTTAGACCACGGAACAATTACGTTTCCGTGGTCTAAGTGATGTTTTCTTGTAGTGCTAGAATGAAGTGGGCTTTTCCTCTAAGGGGAAGACTCAAACTGAATATTGACGGAACATATCGTGTAGATTCCGGGAAAGGAGGTATATGAGTGATTATTAGGGATGAGTTAGGAGTTTGTCGAGCGGCTCTTGCGAGATACTTTCATAGAGCGCTCTTTGCATATCACATGGAGATGGAGGCGTTACGAGCTGGCTTACTTGTGGCGGTGCACAATGGGTGAAGTGAGCTTGAAGTTGAATCTGATTGTGCAATATTGGTCAGTACAGGGAGTTGGTTAGAGGATGACTTGTCAGAAGTTGGGCGAATCGTGGATGATTGTAAGAGATATATGTCAGGTATGAATTTTATTCACATTTGTCATATTTATAGAGAAGCAAATGGTGTAGCTAATCGTTTGGCACGCCTTGCTAGTTTGGATACTTTAGATGATTATTGGATAGAGGAGGCACCTGCTATTATTCAAGATGCCATTTATGAGGATAGTTGTCACTTAAATATTGTAGCTCAGGGTTTTGGCAACACGTCCCCCCCCCCCCCAATGCAAGATTGTACTCTTGTTTTTTATTCTAATCATACTTTCAGGTGTGAGGATGAGTTTCCTAGAAGTGCACCAGGCAAGGTCCCAAACCCCGTTTGTTTCACACACAAAAGAAGAGAGATAATCTCTCTCTTAATGACGATTAATTTTGTTTATGAATTATACTTCTCCACCAAGATTCATACTTGTATAAATATGACTATTCTACTACATTGTAAAGGGTCCTCGACCAACACAACACATCAATTCAATACAACTTTTCTCCAAATATCTTGCATTTCTTCTTAGTCAAATTTATCTTCCTTTATTGCTTTCTCTTTTCTTTCTGCAACTTAGTCGTTATAGATTTGTTCTTCAGCTTTTAATTACATGCACTTTAGATTACAATATTTACATTTTTGCTAGTTAGTTTACGCATCTTTTACTTTCTTTTGCAACTTTATTCTAGAAAAGCACAAAAAGAAATGCCGAAAAATCCTTATTTACTAAGGTAAGAGAACCCTGAGGCCGAGAAAGTTTCTTCCTCAACCCACAATCACTTGATGAAGTCAAATTCACATACAAATCTATGAAAACCTTGCTTGGCCAATTGGCCGTGAGTTCGCACGCCTACGCATCCAAGAAGGACATTGTGAGACAAAATCCAACGGCCGTGGACAAATTTTGGGACGATTTTTGTGCAAACATTATGTCATCCCCCACCTGAAACTCGGCGACTGCCGACGATGGTGCGTCGCTACATCATTGGTGGAACCTCGGTGAAGGTGCTAGCGACACTCGGCTGAGGTCGAGTAACCCATTTGGCTTCTATCTCTGCCATCCCCTCATAAAATATGTCAAATGTTGAGTGTCCTCATATATGAACACTTGTCAAAGAAATTCTTCAAATTCACGGAGGTGGATTGGCAAGATCGAAAGGGCTTTCTCGATTTTCTCCTCATCTATTTTATGGATCCAAAGTATTTTGAATTGGTAGCATACTCGGGTCATCTCTGTGGTGAATTTATTGATAGTTCATAATCTTTCATAAGAAAGAAGTTCCCATCAGTATTCCACCGAATTCAAGAATTCTCTGTAAAGTCTACTAAATTGCCTATATAGAGAATCCCATCTAACCATTGGCAGTTCTCCATACGCAAATATGCTTTGCAGATTTGAATCGAGATGTCAAATTATATATCAAACATATTGTTCACGTTGCATTGCACATAGGTTATGATCCTACACTGGTGAGTATCCTGACATGACACGACGGTGTAAGCCCATACTCGCTAAGTGTGTTTTCACATTCGCCCGCCATGTTCCATAACTAGAACCATCATATATGAGAGAAGCGAAGTCTAAACCAGTCAGGTGTGACATCTTAAAGGCAAAAGAAAAACGTTTAGTTCTAAATTTGGACTAAGCAATCGGAATATATGTAGGCCACATACATGAGAGGCAAGGAACATTCTGCTCCCTTCATCACACGCATCCCCACTATACATGCATTTCTTTTACGTCTGTTGATCAATCAATAAGACTGAGTGTGAGGGGGTAAAATACCCTCAAAATGAGAATCGCAAAGTTGCAAGGAGGGAGAAGAGACAACTTTCACTTGAAAGCTTACCTTTTGAATTAATCTGAGGAGGTCTTCTCTTTCTTCCGTTTTCTTCTCAGTATCTGGTCACGGGAGGAGGTGGCGATCCATGGCAGTGGAGAGAATGAGGAGCCGCAGTGGGGATCTCGATGTTTAAAAAAGAGCCCAAGAGTTTTCCTAGGGTTACTAGGAAAACCCTTGTTTGATTCTGGTGGAGGACAAGGTGCACCTTGGGGTGCGTGCTTTTGGAGGAGAAAACACGGGGGCACATGTGGCCGAGAAGGAGGAGTGGCGGTGATGGTGCTTCTTGACTAAGGAGAGGAGCGGTCGAGAATGAGGTATTTTGTGGTGGGAGGTATTTTGGCATTTTCTCTCGGGGTTATAGCTCGTCCTATTAATGTGTTGGAATAAGCTTATAAATAACAACATCATCTTTAATTCATAGAGAATGACTCCTTATATAGGAATCCATGATACATAATGTTATAAGGATATTACAATTTTTTCTTGCTAAACAAGGAAATTAATTACAACAAGGAATAAAATATCTCTATATAATCCGATAAGAAATCTATCTAAACTACGATAAAGATAAATAAATAATCACATAATATCTCGACATATCTCCAACAATATTTACTCTAGAAAGGGGTTTTAGGTCTCCCACACCTAGGGTTCATCATGGGCTGGGCTGGGCCGGTCTCAGGCATAAATTTAAGGCTTAGGGCTGGGCAGGACTAAGTTTGATAAATGGTCAAACATAACGAGGCTGAACTGGGCCGGGCCGATGCCACAATTTACAAGCCTTAGCCCGCCGACTAAAGCTAGGCCAATAAGGCTAAAGAGGCCAGACCGACCCTACCGTTATGGGCCGGATCTAGATGAGCCTTAAATTGAGAAAAAAGTTCAATGTATTGTTATTATTGATGTATGATATTTACTTTGAATATATATTTTTGTACGGAGTGAACATCGAAGTGAATAAAACGAGAAAATGAAAGTAACAAGAAAAAATATTATTATAATAATAAACTAGCAGAAACTCACACCCGGATGGGTGTGGAGGAAATGAGAGGATAAAACTAAAGCAATGTAATTGTTTTGTTAATTTTTTTCCAATACTTTTACTCTTTTATCCCTTGTTAATTATTTTATATTAGTTTAAAGGTATAAAAAGAAAGGGTATTTTTGATTTTTTTAAAGTTCTATCTTGTAACTGCCGTAAGCACTGTTTCTTTAATTAATAGAGATTATATTATGTTTTCTAATAAAAAAGACCAAAATGAGCCAGATTAGGCTCGACTTCTAGGCCTTTAAAGTGATATAAAAATATTTATATATTAATTATTTTCCTTAATTTGAAAAGAGATTGGACTTTACAAGGCTTATGAGGCCGAGGCCGAGGCTAGGCCAAAGAGGCTCAAATAGGTTGGGCCGAGAGGTTAGGCTGGACTTCAAATGTATAGCCCAGACCCTATTTTATTTCAAAAAAGACTGAACCAGCCCGATCTTAGTTGAGGTTGAGCTGAGGTTCGACTCTAAAAACTGGACGAACTAAAATGAAACTCGAGACCGAAAGGTCAAAATGATTATGAGACCTATTCACATGGCTAGGGTAAACTCGGCTTTGCAGCCGCTGTCGCTTTCTGTATAAAGGTATGTATCGTGAGTTCGTGACTATCATCCAAAACCAGGATGGTCCCCTTAGAGCAACTCCAGCAGATCCCCTAAACATCTATTTATTCAATATTATTGGTGTTTTAACAAGATTTAGACTCCAGCAGCTCCCCTATCACATTCCCTATAATAGGAAATCCCTAAATAATGCAATTTCATCCCTTATTCCTATACCAAAAACAAAGAATATAGGTAATCATAATAGCTAACATTGTAATAAATTGTTTCCTTTTATGTTACAAATGCATTTAATTTCTAAATATACTTAATAAATTATATTGATCAACCAATCAAAACTTAACATTTATTCAAATATAACTAAATTTTAAGGTTTTGTTGTTGGAGCGAAAGTACAAAAACTTGTAACTAAAATGACTTTGCGGTATACTTTTACACAAAATAAGAAAAAATTGAGTAATACTGCTGGAGATGCTCTTATGTGTCTGTTTTGTTTGTAGTGACTCAAATGAAGGCTACTTATGGAATTTCCAACTTAAAATAAAATTCCTTGAGAAATATGAGGAAAGAAACTCCCCACTGGGCCGCCCAAATAATTAAAAAATATATATAATTAGTGGTCCGTCTTTGCCATAGCTGCTGCTTGTTTATTTATTTATTTTGGCTTCTTTCTTTCTTTCTTTCTTTCTTTATTTGTTAAGCTCGGTTTCTTTGTTCAAGAACAACAGGTTTTGTTTTACAAAAAGCTTTGGAATATGTCCTCCTCCTCCTTGTGCTGCTCAGATGCGCTACCTCTCCTGCAATCTTCTTTAAATCTCTCTCCACGGTATATCTCTATGAAATTCACACGATATTTCTGCTAGTTTTCTCATTCTTTTGCTTTGTTTGGTTTTCTCTCCATTGGATTTGGTTCTTTTTTGGGGCTTTGAAATTCTGGGTTGCTATTCTTTTTTATGTATATTACTTGTGTTTTTGAGATTTAATGGATTGAATGCTGTATTGAACGTATAGGGTAGTCTGAAATATTGTTTTTTTTGGTGTTTGTAGATTTAGTTTATATTGCTGCTGACTTGGTTTTTTAAAGTCTGAGTATTTGTGACCTGGTTGTGTCCTCTGCAATTGTAAGATGCTTGTAGATCTTGAAAGGTTGAGTTTTTTTTTAACTATGGATTTGTGTGTTTGTAGGTATTTTGTAATTTTTTGTTGTCCGTTTTATAGCTTAGGATGAGTGGTGTGTTATAGCTTAATAATGAAATTATGAAAATTTAAGTTCTGAAAGAAAGTAACTTTATGTGGGACTTGCATCCTGGATATTTGTTATTGTTGTTGATATTAGAAAAGTAAAGAACAAAAGTCTTATGAACAGCTGACACCACAACCATCTGTAGATATTTTCCAGTTTTTACTAGTAACTATTACATGTTTTAAATAACCTCCAGATGTCAATAATTCAACTTGTATTATCATACGAATCGGCTTGGTTCCAGATTGTGGAAATGTTTAGCAGCAGAGTTCTTATGCATTTGAGTGATTGACACAGAATTACCTTTGCCTCTTGCTTTTGAAGGTTTCTGTCTGTGCCTAGGAAATATAAAAGATCCACATATGTGTCAGGACTAATAAGTTCTTTGTTCCTTTATAAAACTCTGCTGCAACTTGGCAATGGTGGCAAATTTTTTAACAAAAGCTATTCATCTGTGCTCTCTGATACTAAATTATAAATGTAAAATTGATGGTATTCAGTTGTGCATTCATCTTGCTGCTGCACTTATCATGGGCTCGTGGTTTTCTAATTTCTTGAACTTTTTTGAACTATTTCAGCTTCTACTTTCGTTTCCAATTCATGATACCAGAATCTAGTTGTGGCTGAATTTGTAGAAAGTGATGACAAAAATAGTTACTTGGTATTGGAGAATAAGGCAGTTTTCTCAATATTTGTGGAAACCGTTATCATTGTGCAACATCCAAATGAATCTTTTTCATATTTAAATATAGAATTTTCCCCACAGCTTGAAGTAATTAAATCATTTTGTACTGCTTGGTTATACTCTGAACTTCTTTTAAGACCTAGACTCTTTTATCTCGCTTTTCATTTTCTTAAATAAGAAGATATGTCATGTGAACCTTCTTAAAAGTTGTTTCTACTATAGTAGATTCCATTGTTTTTCAATGCATCTAAGTTCCTGAAATAGTTTTCAATCTTCTAAGCAGATCTTCTTTTTATCAATTGGGCTAGTAAATTGTATTAGTCTCATTTTCTGTTTTCCTCTATTTGTCAGGGTTAATGAAGCTTACTGAATTTTCATCAGGGAGCAGAACAAGCTCCAACAGTGTTTGCACATTGATAAAGGGGTTCTATCCGAGAAACGTAATCAGATATTTTCTGAAGTGAGTGATTTCAGTGAAAGGTGTTTGGGATTATTTTGAGTAATATGGACAGGTCAGACACATCAGGCTTTGTTAACAGTGGAGACCAAGTCTTTGGGTTTTGTCTACTAGTTCAATCAGCTGTGTGGACCTGCTAACTGCATGTTGTAAAACAGTGATTTGTCATTTTGGTCTTTTGAAAACGCAAGCATCAGCTCATGGATTTGAACCGGAAGAGCTTACTATCATCCCACGATGGGGAAATCACAAACAATGGCCACTTTGGTGACACCATCCTGTGTTTAAATAGCCCTGGGTTAAGTGGAAGCAACACAAGCGGGTATAGATGTTCTCAAAGCAACTTCAGAGTTGACTCATTCAGTGCCCCAGATGACAGTTGCAGATTAGTACTTGGATTGGGCCCAACACCAAGTGAATACTGCAATGATTATTACAATTTTCAGGTTACAAAGAATAAAGGATTAGCCACTGCATTTGCATCCGATGGTGATTCAATCCTCCAACTTGGTCTCTCTGGCAATACTGTGGAAGCTTCAACAGTGCTTGATTGCCCAATTTCAGGGGAGACTGAAGTTAATAAATCATACATTCAGAAACAAGATCAACTGTGTATTCCAGTTGTTGACGAGGGGTCAACCTCAGCCAAGAAATCAGGTGGTTATATGCCATCACTTCTTTTTGCTCCGAGAAGGAACAGTACGGAGGTTTCTTGGCAGACCCAAGAAATCATAGATCTTGGGGCGAAATCCCAGGCGGGGTATGAACCTTCTTCTACAGAAGAATATTCAGCAGGAACAATCTCTGAGCAGACAACTACAGAAACATCTTCGGACCACCGAGTTAGCAATCTAAAGAAATGCAAGTATCCAGGCTGTAGAAAGGGAGCACGAGGGGCATCTGGTCTTTGTATTGGTCATGGGGGCGGACAGAGATGCCAGAAGCCCGGGTGCAACAAAGGTGCTGAAAGCCGGACAGCATACTGCAAGGCACATGGTGGAGGGAAGCGGTGCCAGCACTTGGGATGCACTAAAAGTGCTGAGGGAAAAACGGATAACTGCATCGCTCATGGTGGTGGTAGACGATGTGGCTATTCTGGTGGATGTACCAAGGCTGCACGTGGAAAGTCAGGGCTTTGCATTAGACATGGTGGGGGTAAACGATGTAAAGTAGAAAGCTGCACTCGTAGTGCTGAAGGACAGGCTGGTTTATGCATCTCTCATGGTGGTGGCCGCCGTTGTCAACATGAAGGCTGTGCAAAGGGGGCGCAAGGGAGCACTATGTATTGCAAGGCACATGGTGGAGGAAAGCGTTGCATATTTCAAGGGTGCACCAAGGGTGCTGAAGGAAGCACTCCACTATGCAAGGGGCATGGTGGAGGAAAGCGCTGCCTTTTTGATGGCGGTGGTATTTGCCCCAAGAGTGTACATGGAGGCACTAATTTCTGTGTTGCTCATGGTGGTGGAAAGAGGTGTTCTGTGTCAGGCTGCACAAAGAGTGCCCGTGGTCGCACTGATTGTTGTGTTAGACATGGTGGAGGGAAGCGTTGCAGGTTCCACAATTGTGGGAAAAGTGCCCAAGGGAGCACAGATTTCTGCAAGGCCCATGGTGGGGGAAAGCGATGCACTTGGGGAGATGGAAAATGTGAGAAATTTGCCAGGGGCAAGAGTGGTTTATGTGCTGCTCATAGCAGCTTGGTTTTGGAGCAGGAGACGAGCAAGGGAGGTCTCATTGGACCAGGACTTTTCCATGGCCTGGTATCTGCAGTTTCGACTGCAGTAAGCAGTTTCGATTACACTTCTTCAGGAGTCAGTGTAATCTCCGATAGCATTGATTCACTGGAGAAGCCAGGAAGAAGGCATCTCATACCCCCACAAGTGTTGGTTCCTCTATCAATGAAGTCATCATCTTCGTATTCAAATGTGAGTTCTGACAAGCCTGAAGAAGAGAGGGACGGGTATGGAACCGGTGTTGGAAGCAATAAGGGGAGAAAGAGCTTTGAATTCAAAATTCCTGAGGGGAGGGTCCATGGAGGACCTCTCATGTCATTATTTGGTGGTAATTTGAAAAATGCTATTGATGGCATCTGATAAAATTCTAGTTGGTGTTCATGTATGTAGGTTTTGTACTATTGGGCTATATCTTTGGAAATGCAATTGTGCATAATGTTTGCTCAGTGACATATATAGCTTCTGCAATGTGATTGTTTTGCTTTTGTTTTCCGGTCAAGTCATTCCAGAAATAAAGTCATCAAGTTACCAAAGCTGCGTTTCAAAGCAAAAGATGACCAGAAGCGCACAGAAATGCAAGAGTACATTAAGATAGATGGCTCAGTAACTTACATCTGAGCACCCAAAAAAGATCAACACTAGCTAACATGATTGGTTGCAGTGAGCACTCTTCATTGTTTATCAGTCAACGAGGAGTCTGGAGAACCGAACTCGAGATCTTCAGGAATGACCTCAGGCAACTGCTTTAACAGTCGTTCCTGTTCTGAAGGTTGCTTTAGTAGCTCTCTCTGCTCCAAGTATTCAAAGAGCGTTGAACACAAACTAGGTTAAGGCTCACAACCATTTTATCAGTGAGAGAAACCAGATACAATGCCAAAACTACTACAAAATAATAATAATAATGTACAATAATAAATCAGTATGAAATACCGAAAAAGATTGCATCACGTTCAATAGAGCAATTATTATTGAGATTAAGCATTTCCCTGACATTTATTTCTGGAACTGTTTGATAAGCCTTCAATGAGCTGGATAATAGGTGTCACGATCTAATTACTCACATATTCCCCTCATACAGGAAGAAAATAGAAAATTTTAGCATGAATTAATACATATAAATGGTTAGTAAAGTATTATGAAAAGAAAAAAAAACAGTTTGAAGCATTAAATCTGATACAAAACTAGCATAAAATTATGGAAGGATATTCTCTTCTAAATCCCCTTTCATTTGTGTAATCAACCCGATTTTGCAATCTCACCAACTCTTTTTGAATCCACTGAAAGAAAATTTTCCATTAGATACAGAAAAGAAGAACCAATAGATTCATATTAGATTGAAATGGTTATTTAAAGACTGAGGCCGAAGAACGGCAAACAGAACAAGACGTTTCTAACAGTAATTTCCATCCGAACAACATACATGCTTAGTTATGTCCTCATGCAGATCCCTTGCCTTCTCTTCAAGCACAACCTATATATCAAACAATATTCTCAAGTTAAGTCTGGTTAAAAATCTGCAGAATGAATTTCTGTCTTCATGATAGTGTATCATTAACTAGAAAGGCTGATTTAAGGAAAGTAAAAGGTAAACAACTAGGTTTTCAGAGGAAACAACTAGGTTTTCAGAGGAAACAACTGATTTACCTCATCCTAGAAAAGGGCTAAGAAGTCGGATCATTAATTGTAGTAAACCAGACAATTTTTTTTTCCAGCAATACCCAAAAATCAAAGAATTTAACACAGGATATGCAGTGAAAGAATTAGATAGTCACATGTAAGAACTGAAAGAAGAGACACAAAAGCTTACAACAGTAAGTTTATCTAGCTGGCCATTGGCTACAAGTTGGCGCAACTCTTCACATTCTTCCTGCAAAAACCAATTAGTAGCACAATGGAAGTCCATGAATGAGGAAAATATCCAAAGAATAATTAAACCAGCATGTTAAACTGATTAAACAGGTTGAGAAAGTTTACACAGGTATGAAAATATAGTTTGGCTCTTAATTTAGAAATACGTAAACCATGTTACCAGTTTCTTGAGCTTTGGAATATATTGAGCTCTAAAATGTTGGCTCCATATCATAGATATAAAAACTCATTTACAACCAACTGTATACCTGAGTGAAGTCGGCATCTGATAGCAGAGAAATAGAAATATCTCTTGTGGTTGTGGAATAGGACACTTGCAGTAGAATTTCATCAACTGTTCCATTAGTTCCCAAAATTTTCTTCATATCTGCAAAGAAAGCAAGAATCTTAGTGCATTTAGAAGCCAGTGAAGGTGACATGAAATATATCACAGTTACTCAAGACCAACTATTTATCGTAAGTTTTTATTAGTCAATCACTCTATCCTATCAACTTATTGAAAGAATTTCCTTTTACTTTTGGCCAATATATCCGATCATAGAAACATTAACAGGCTCTAATTGACCGGAAAGCATAAACTTAAACAGGGTTTAACAGAAAATAAGTAAACAGATCAAACCTACAAGACAAACAGTTATCCGATTTGTAGACACTGCATCAAATAGTATTATCTCGATAGCGCATACAATACCTTTCACTTGTGAAAGTTGGTAATTATTTCTCTGAGGGTAGTCTCGAGGGTCATTTTTCACTCTCACGAAACTCCCCAGTATCTTACTTTTGGAATAATCAGGCTCCTGCAATAACTCCTCTATTAAGCTCCTCCGTAGATAAACAAGCTTCATATTTTCAGTAACAATAGATGCAAAACAACTGTTACGGCTGCTAGGATCTTTCTTTCTATCAGATATTATATCTGAGTTCACTTTTCTCTTCTTCCACTTTACCAGTGTATCTCTGTTCTTGTCTTCCAGTTTGGTTTCGAATTCATCCTCACTTGCACTGCTCACTGTTACCATTGAGTTCTTGGCAAAATGTTCCTCCAGAAGTCCATATATTTTTCTTATATTTATTGATTTTTTCCTGAAAATGGATTGCAAACTCTCATCACATGAAACCATGTTCTTTTTCTTTGGAAGGTCTTTATCCTTGATGTAGTGAATGATGATAGACTCTACAACATATTGGCATAACTCCTCTTTTGTATCTTTCCCAATGGATCTCAGGAGCTCAATGAGAGGTTTGGAACCCCATCCCATGAACTCCAGTGGCTGAAATCCCTTTCTCTTTTCTGTTCTCTTCTGAAGTTCTGCTCTATAAGATGTTTCCAGGTCGTTACTTTCATCATTGTCACTTGAATTGACTGACTCAGAACTACTTTTCTGATTTTCTCCTTTTGTCAACTCAGCATATGTGGAATAGACACTAGCCAAAGTGAGACCCTCTTTTTCCTTTATGATGTCCCAATATTCTTTAAATAGGCATTCAAATGTATTCCTATCCTTGAAGTCTATTTTCTCCTGAAATTTCAACAACCAAAAAAGAAACATGTATTAGGATACCTGTATTGAGTACAACCACAATAACAGATATAATTATTAGGTTGGAACTCAAGCAAGAAGATGACCTCGCTTTGAGCTAATTTCAGTAATCAAGTTGAATTCATCATCTTTACAGAGTACAATAGCATGTAATCATAAGGATCTAAATTGTTTTCATTGAAACCCCATCTACACTAGATTTCAATGTCCATTATAACTTTCTCAAAGAAATAATCTCTGATGAAGTGCAGTAGAATTTCTGATAAAGTGAAACTTATGGGTTGTAGTAGAATAGCATAACTAAAAGCTGAAGAAAGAGTAATAATTAAGAATAGCATGAACTTGCTGCTAAGTAGCACTAAATAGATAACGTACGTGAAGAAGATATTAAATTCCAAGTAAGATTAGTTAACGACTTAACATACTCCTTGTAAACCGTATTCTGAGTTTTCTTCTGCTAGTAGTATAAGCTTTAAACAAGTCTTGCACAAGCCATCATTCCCTTTTAGCAGGAAAAACTCAGAAGCACTGAAGCAATCTCTACACAATGATCCATTTGGACAGCAAAGGCAATTAAACATTGGGGTACTAGCGCATACTGAACAGGAATGCCTACCTGCACAACAAGCGTTTATCATTTTTTGAATTGCTACACACAGATTCCAAATTGTACAACGAACATAACGATAAGCACCATTTTACTGCAGTGCTTACCTGCGCATTGATGCAGCACCAAAAACTATGCAAGTACAAAGTCCTGAGTTTTTTTTTTCAAAGCATCATGTGGACATGTTTCCTGATTATTTGGATGACTAATTAAAAGTTTTAACTATTTCATTATGTTTGTCAAGATGTCCAAAGAAATGCAGCTTGTTAAATGTTAAATGATATACCAGCTAACAGGATATTAGCGGATAAAGGATCATGTCACTGATAAGTACATAGCCGCACGAAAAGAGTTCCTATCACATTTAGTTTTAGAGGAGAACTACAATGACCACAAAATCCACTCCATGTCTCCTGTTGTCTCGTGTTGATCACAGAGACAAGACGAGACAAAACAATCAGTACAACTGTTAGTTTCACAAAAAGGGGAGGGTACACACAAATTCAAGAATCAAATCTGAAAAGGTGCGGAATTTGACCAATCATGACATCTTATGAGCATTAGATCAACAGAAACACTGGTGATCGTCTTGAAAGAATGTAAGGCTCTTACTGCATATCCAGCGCCCTCCAGCGTTCTTGACCTTTTTCTTTTTCCACGCGCATTGTTTATGGTAAACTTTTAAGCAACCCCTGAGATCAGTCAAGGTGTTTATGAAGCGCAAGCGTTCACAAAAGAGAACACAAAGTACAGGGTGAGTATCACCAAAGATACTATATTGGCAAGGCAGATGGCATCAATAATGAAGTTTTTGATGATAAAGTACAGTACTAAAGGTACTTAACAAATATTTAATAGAAACTACATTGATCCTCAATGGTGCATTTAAGAAACAAAGAACAAGAATGTTTTACTCAATGATATATCAGTTCTCTTTGGTCAAGTTTGAGTCTTTGAGAACTCACTTGTAGTCACATAACATGAGATGTCCACCATCTTTGCAAGTGAAGCACCAGTCCTCTGAGTCCATGTCTTCCTCTACTTCCACCACATTCTCCATCTCCTTCTCGTTCTCCTTGTGGTTCATGTCCCCTTGCATACTATCTAAACCCTGATCAAAATCCAGATGCCACAAAAAAGAAAAGAAACGAGAAAAAACCAAAATCAGTGATGTTTCACTAGGAAGATTGAAACGAAAAAACATAAGAAAGAAGCCGATCGCTTATCGGGTGAAGGGTAGTAGGGTTACCATGCAATGCTGAACAATCAACTCTCTTTCTTCTTAGATGCCTCGAACAGCTAAAAAGGCAAAAGCTTCAGCTTCACTAAAAAGAAGTTTTAGCAGAGAGATTGAGGCAGATCCGGGAAGCACACTTAAATATAATCACCCTAATATTGCATTTAAATTGCAGCTATGGCCCTTTCTCTTAGAGAGAGCTTTGAGACTTGGAGTAAAATTTAAGCAAGGGATAGGATGGACCTTATGAGATTTTGTTTTGCTTATGAGACTCAGACTCCTCACTTTTTCACTTCTCCCCAGAAAGGAAAATTAAATAAGAAAAGAACATATTAACCATGCCAGAAACACGAGTTCTGAGTTCTGACTATCACTTCGGCTATGCAGACTGGGTCATGATAATTACCCCTACGCCGTCAGTTCTTGACCATTACACTTGTATTTCACTTGTATTTGCACGGGCAACCGATAAATTTTATATGAAATTATGATTCTCTTTTCTTCTGGTGAAGGAATCTACTTATCATCTGTTCAGCTATACAGAGAGGGCGTTGGCAATTGTGAGACAAAATTATTGGGTTGTTGTTGACATAATATAAAAATATATTAAAAATTTGTTGTATAAAATTTGTGATAGATTAATGTTTGATAAATTAATAATTTTATTTAAAAATATTTATTCTCTGTAACTTTTGGTGTGTGTCTTGTTCTAGTTAGTTATGATTTAGTCTAAATAGAGATACAGAGAATTCCTATTTTATCGGGACAAATATTGTAACAGATTGTATTAGCATATATAAGATATTTTTATCAATGAAAGAGTTACAGTTTTTAGTTATCATATATTCTTCTTCAAAATGTTATCAGCAGCTCTTGAGTTGATAGTCATCACCTCAAACTCTAAACAGACAAAAAATTCTAACCCTAAAACACTAGCTTCCACCTTCGGTAGCACTTCTCACCGCCGATCTCTACCCGTGGGCTCCTCTTTGTCCTGCATACGCTTAAAGAATCTCCAAATTCGACAAGATTGCTTTCACTACCAAAGAACCGCTTCAGATGAGCTCTTCCTCAACATCCTCCAAACTCAATACCGGTCATACTGAGCATAACACCAATCGAGGAAAATTTTCTAAATTGTCAATCTTTAGATCTAAAAATAAAACTTACATCCTGCAACACTCTAGATCTTAGGATTATGATATTGTGATCATTACATATTTGTGTCCTAGTTCCTATGGACATCTATCCATAGAGTATAAGTGACGGTCTTGGGGAGTCATTGTGATTATTACATATATGTTTCCTACTTCCTATGGACATCTATCCATAGAGTATAAGTGACGGTCCTGGGGGGAGTCACGATTTAGAAAATAAAATAAAATAAAATAAAGGGAAACCGATACTATGTGATAGTTTATCACGGTTTCTAGGTATAGTTTTGAGCCACCGTTTATTGATAACAGATTTTTGTGACCATACATCCTGGATCATGTTCTTATTCATTAAAACTTGATATTAGTGATCGTGGTTCTTCTATCGATACTCATTAAGTCTCTTTGTATTTTGTAGATGAGTTCGAATGAGCCGGCTATGCCAGAATTTGACATCCTTGACATCCAAGGAAAGGAATACCATCGTTGGATTTCTGATGTGGAAAACACGTTTATCAGAAAGAAACTCAGCAACACCATCAAACCCACTAGGCCAAATGACATTCCATCAACAGATGAAGGAAAAGCTCAGTCCCTCATATTTTTTAGGTGTCATATTCATCCAACTCTCAAGAAGCAGTACTTAAAGAAAATCAATCCCCTGGATTTGTGGGATGTTCTGAAGCAGCGCTTCAATAATGTACATGATGCACAACTTCCTGAGTTGACTACAAGATGGGAAGCCCTTAGACTTCTAGATTTTCCTAAGATCCAAGATTACAATCAAGCGATGTTAGACCTGTAGTCTGATTTATGTTTCTGTGGGGTGGACAAGTCAGAGAACCTATGATTGAAAAGTTGTTGAATACCTTCCCAACATCCACAAGCATCCTTGCTTTTCAGTACCGGCTCGAGTACGAACATGGGAGGATTCTTACCTTCAGTGATCTCATCAGTAACCTAGCTAAAAAAGGAAAGGCATCATGAGATACTACTCAATAATCACTCAAGACCGACTAGTACTAAAAGGCCCGTAAGGAGAAAAAGAGCATTCGTTCAGAACCTTACATGCATGGAGGACAAGCTCCATGTGGTGGGAGAGAAGGGCGTGGACGTGGTCAATGCCACAGCCGAAATATGACTTAGCATAGACCTCAGAATGTCAACTTTAATAGGAACCAATCTGATTCGCAGAATGATGGGCAAAGGTCTTCAAATTCTGGAAAATTCACTTGTTATTAGTGTAGTTCTACAAAGCATATGCACAAACATTGTCGTGCTAGCAAAGAAATGCAAAACATCTACAAGAGGCACAAGCAGTACTTGGCTCAAGAGTCCAACTATGCTGAAGATTTTAAGATGGAAGCTAACACCAATCTCATCACTGCAGAGCACATGGAGGCGGACCTAGTAACTCCACATTTTGAATAGCCTATGTAATAGGCAGTTATCTTTGTTATGTATTCAAGTTTTTAGTTTTTTTTTTTGCTTACTTTTCAGTCATTTTCAGTACACTTTTATCTTGGTTTTTCGAATAAGATTGAACATTTATGATGTAAATTTTAAAGTTGGCGAGTAATGAAATTCTCTATAGTCTTTGGTATATGAAATTGTTGAGATGATATTTCACTACAAATTAAGTATATAGTTTGATGTTCACATTTGCATATGGCATAAGGACACCAAGATATAGTAAAAATGAGACATAAAAAACATATGGTTTTGATCTCACAGAATTTTCGACTCGTCAAGAGTTCTCTTGACCTGTCTTTGTATCAGTTTTTGAAATTTTTCAACCCGGCGAAAAGTGGTATTTGGTCACCTATTTTTCACCTTTGACCTATCGCTTGCACGCTACTGTCTCCAAAATGTCATAATTCTGACTCGGCGAAATTTTTTGGACGACCTGTCAAAAAAGATATTGGAAAATCGATATTGATTTTAGGTTTTATTTGACCTGTGGAAGGTTTATCTCAACCCATCGAATGTTAGCCATTATGACAAAGTTTTTTAATTTTTGACCCGTTGAGAAACTTCTTTGACTGCCAAAAATGGTTATCGGAAAATCAAACTTTATTTTGGGATATTTTGACCTGTCTAGTGTATTTCTCGACCCGTTGAAAAGAGTATCCGGACTTGGTGTTTATCATGTGTTCAACATCGGTTTTTATCGAAACATAAAGGTTAAAAAAAATTTCATGCCATATCAACACTTAACAACGGTCATATCCCTATTCAAATCTTTAAGTGTCTACTTGAAGTGTTAACCTGGTCTTTAGTTCAAAGACTCACTTATTTACATTGCTTTTGTAGATGTCTCAAGGCGAGATTGAGTGTCTTCTAGATTGTGGTACTACCCACACCATTCTGCGGAATAGGCAACTGTTTGTGGATCTTTTTCCATATCAATCCTCAGTGACTACCATGATTGGTACATCGCCAGTTATTCAAGGGTAATTCAGCAGAGTTTCTGCTACCTCATGGTACAAGATTATTCATCACTGATGCCTTATACGCGCCAAAAGCCAATTGAACCTTGCTAAGTTTTAAGGATATTCGTGCAAATGGTTTACACTTGGAAACACATTGTGAGAATGGAAAAAAACTATTGTGTATCACATCTGTTGAGTGTGGCTGCAAGCGCATTCTATAGAAAGTTTCGGCTATTCGTAATGGTTTAAATCTAACTATGGCTTGGATCATTGAATCCAATGTCATGACTCACACAACTTCGTGTGATTCAGACTCATACAAGCTTTGGAATTTTCAATTGGGACACCTAGGTCGTGACATAATGATCAAAATTTTGAAAAACTCTCATGGTCATCCATTCTTCTGAGCGAAGAAGAATGTGGGCATACCTCAATCCATTGGTTTAGATGGGGAAGATGAGACTACTCCTCTCATTCCTAGCTCGGTCTCCAAGATGAGTACAGCACAATCCAGCCAAAACACTACTGAGACGACGTGCATTATCCCACCACATTCATATGTTGCAATCTCTTATGCACATCGCTCGTTTTGCAAAGGTTGTTCATTAGCAAAGTTACAGGCACGTCCTTCTTTTGCTGTTGACAACACAACAAATATTCCATTCTTACAAAGGATTCCAAGGTGATATTTATGAACCTATCAAACCGAAATGCGGACCATTCAATTATTAAATGGTTTTGGTAGATGTATCAATGCGTTGGTCACATGTTGCTTTGTTATCCACAAGGAATGCTGCATTTGTAAAACTCCTGGTATAAATCATTAAGCTTCGGGCTCACCACCCAGATCATCCAATCAGGTCTATTAGATTGGACAATGCAAGAGAGTTTACATCAAAATCTTTTGATGATTATTGCATGTCAGTTGGGATTGAAGTTGAACATCTTGTTCCTCATGTTCATTCCCAGAATGGTTTAGTAGAGGCTCACATTAAGTGGTTACAGCTTGTGTCTTGAGCTTTGGTGATGCATACAAACTTACCGATTTCTGTGTGGGGATATACAGTGTTACCCGCAGCTATGCTTCTTCGTTTTTGACCCGTAGCTCACCAACCATTTCGTGTGCACAAGTTGGTATCTGGATATGAGCCTGACATTTCACATCTAAGCATTTTAGGTTGCACGGTTTATGTCCCAATTGCGCCTCCACAGCTTACTAAAATAGGTTCTCAACGCATAATAGGACTTTATGTTGGCTACTAAGCTCCAACTATAGTCTGTTATCTTGAACATTCGATAGGAAATCTCTTTACTGTAAGATTTGTATATTGTTACTTCGATGAGACATACTTTCCGACGTTAGGGGGAGAGAGGAATGTATCTATTCTGGTTTAATGTCAGAAATTGACGTGGTCTAATCCCACTATGTCTCATCATGATCCCCGTACATCAGAGTGAGATACAAGTGCAAAGAATACTTGATCTTCAAAAAGTAGCAGACTATATGCATGACTCCTTTACTGATATCGCTAAAGTAACAAGATTGGATATACCTGCTGCAAATATTCCTGCAAGGTTGGAAATCTCGAAAAAAGGATTGGTTAGTGTCAACACTAGGCAAGTTAGCTTTCAACTTGCCCATGTGGATTGCGTCGGCCTTGGCTCCCATCAAGAAAATGGGGAGATCAAGAAAATCCACTGATGAGGCGCCGGTTAAAAGGCAGGTTATCAAGGCACATAAAGATCTATTCATCATCAACACTGGGAATCCTTCATATTAGATTGTCTTTAATTACAGTTATATTCTTGAATCACAATTGACATGTCTGAGGGTCACCTCAAAACCTTTTGTGATATCAGAGAACGAAAAAATCTCACTTAAAACAATTGATGTGCGCGTTATTATAAATAGATCTTCCATGTTAGTTGATGATGTATTTGTTTATTTCGTTGCTCAGGAGATCATATACGACGATAAAGTGGAACCTCGCTCTGTTGTAGATTGTCATTGAAAAGCAGTTTGGCCGAATTGGAAGGTAGTAATCCAGGCTGAACTCGACTCTCTGACTAAAAAGTAGGTTTTCGGTCTGGCAGTGTTATGCCCACCGAATGTGAAGTCGGTAGGACATAAATGGATTTTTATTCAGAAGCATAATGAGAAGAATGAGGTCTTGCGTTGTAAAGCTAAACTTGTGGCACAAAATTCTCTCAACGCCCTGGAATTGATTATGAGGAGACATATTCTCCGGTCATGGACATCATCACCTTCTGGTACTTGATAAGTTTGGTAGTGTCTGATAAACTAAACATGCAACTTATGGACGTGGTTACTGCATATCTCTATAGAGATCTTGATTCAGAGATATACATGAAAATGCCGGAAGGCATTGTTATACCCAAATTAAGTAACTCTAAACCACAGAGCGCTCGTGTAATTAGATTGAGACATTCACTATATGGATTGAAACAATCTGGTAAGATGTGACATACACGTCTTAGTGACTACTTGATTGAGAAGGGATACAAGAATGATGACTTATGCCCTTGCATATTCATTAAAAGAACAAGTTTAGGATTTGCTATAGTAGCAGTCTATATAGATGATATGAACATCATCGGGACTCTTGATGAGATCAATGAGACGGTTGGATACTTGAAATCTGAATTTGAAATGAAAGACCTTGGTAAGACTCAATTTTGTCTCGGATTAGACACTACAACAAAAAATGCATTTTCCAACGACAAGCTGTTGTCACAAAAGGGTAAAATGTCGTAGAAAATACTTTTTTGCGACGGCAACCTTTCCGTTGTAATTGGCGGCGACGCAATTGCTATTGTCAACGATTTTTTCCGTCGGCCGAACTCTATTGCGACGGTAAAAGCTTTCGGTGGCAAATAAATTTCTTTTGCGACGGTAGATTTATCATCGCAAATTCTGTTGGCCTTAGTGCTATTTTTCTTTTTCACGACGGTATTTTATCGTCGCAAGTTTTTTTTTGCCACGGCAAAGTTGCCTTCGCAAAATCAGTTTTCGCTAGAAAAAAAAAAGGCTCCATTTCTTTGCAACGACACCTTGACCATTACAAAGAATTAGAGCCATACAAAATATGCTAAATCACACACATCAAACTCATGGGTTGAAAAGAAATGCAAGACAAATATAATAAAACTAGTTAAATGAATGGAAGAATAGCCACTATTATAAACTTTTAATAATAAGAAAATAGCCATTATACACTTATTTATCTTCATCTAAACTAAATTTAGTACTCTGTTTGTTGAAGATCATTCAGCCAAGTGCATATGTACAAATTTTACTATCTCATGTAATGTGTTTTCTCTCAACATTCCATATGTACTGTACAACTGTGTAACCTGTAGAAAACCAAATAGATATCACTGAAATGAATGTCAAAGAAGTAGCTAAAATGCAGCAAAAGCAAAAGCCAAAAAAGTAGCCATTATATAATTCATATTTCTTACTATGATTTCATAAGCGCAAATACCAACCCACCCTTGATCCTAATTTTTATTGATGTCCCACCCTATACTAACCAACATTTAATCTATTTATACATCCTTTGCACATATAAGAGAAATGCACTACTGACTCCCAAGGTAATTTTATGGAATCAATTGTACTTGGATAAGCAGCCAAACAATTGTAACATATGGTTCTACTCTAATACCCTTGTCACTTTAATTCAACAAACTCCAATAATTATTTTCAACAGGAAAAAACCCTCCTTACCATAATCCATTTCATTTAGCTTTAATGCAACTGCTGACTTATGTTTATATTGCATTAACCAATATATGTGCACATGTCCTTAAGTTACCACTTACCAAGTTCATAAAATAATGAACGAGAGTGAGAATAGTACATACATTGCAATGTATTCCATAACAGCCAGCATGAAGTAGACAGTCTCTTGTCAACCATACTAAACTTCAAAGCATGCATCTCACTTTTCATAGATATCAAATCCAACATATTTATATAACTATCAGTCTGACACATTACTAACAGGTAAGTATACATTAAAATGCAACAACATAATGTCTTTACCTATCAGCTCTATGTGTGATACATGGATGTGAAGCAAACAAACAAACAAAATGCAAAAAGCATAATCTCTCATGAATTCAATCATTTGATCGAAGAGAGAGAGGCGCATAGAGAGATAGAAGAGAGAGGCGGAGGGAATGTGCTAGACTCTGGATTGACCTAGATTTTTTTTATTGTTTAACTATTTGTTTAGGGTTTAGGGTATTCGTTCAGGGTTTAGGGCTAGGGTTTCAATTTAGGTCTAGGGTTTAAGGTTTAGAAAATTAATTTTTTTACATGGCAAGATAGATGTGAATCCCATGATAATGAGAGTGACGTACTTGGTCTCAAATTAGTTTTGATGAAGCGGCAAATTGCGTTCTATTAATTCTATGTCAATGTCCCAAATTTTCAAATTAAGTTATTTTTTCTTTTCTTTCAATGTCAATTTTTTTCCTTTAAAATGCAAACCCCAACCATGAATTGGGAGGGAGAAACAAACAATTTCGCGAAACTTAACCGCCAAAATTCTAAGGTAACAAATTAACAACAGAAAATTATTTATATGTTGTCTGATTCAAACCCTAATCTATGAACTCAGTAGACAGACAACAGATACTTCTCAATATATTGTTTTACAAAAATGCACTAATTTTTACACTATTCTTCACACAAGATAACATAGAAATCAGTTGTCTGAATATAACCTAGTCCAAATCACATCTATTTATCACACAATATATCTATTTTCTTGTTGTGTGATTCAAAAATACCAAAACATAAACAACAGATCAAAATAATTTCTATTGTTATAACGTATCCCCAGATAGAGTCATTTTCGATAACAAAATTCTGCAGTTTAAATGGTCTTATAACAATAGTTAGCAGAACTATCTGTTGTTACTAACAATTTTTTTTCAATGTTTATATCACATAACAGAAAACAATGCATCTCTTGTTGCAGTGGTGTTGTCTATCGACTATTTTGGTGTAGTGACACTATTGAAGTGCCCCATCCTTGAAGAGCTTATTCGACCATATGGTGAATATGAACTCGTGTTTAATCCCATTACTTGCAGAAAAATGGTCGCTCAAATCCTAGAATACATCATGTCACTTTGGATGAATCATTGAGGTGGGACCTCTATAATTTCGGTGATCCAAGATATGTATGGTGGATACTCCAAGCGCATTTTGGTATAAGTATAGAAGCTCAACAGAAAAATTAGCACTAATCTTTGAACCTACTAATCTTAACACTATCAAGCTAGCATACATCTTAAAAGGACCACAAAAGACACTAGGAGAGAAATTGAAATATACCTATAAACACTCAATTGTGGTGTGTATGTCAATTTTAGTGAAAATTGCAATATAAATAAGATGCAAGTAAGCAAGGAACCAAAAGCCCCTAAAGTACCTTCCCTTACTCGTAACTCGAGTAATGGGCATGGAGTTTTGACTAGATATGTCAGGTGGAATGACTCATCTACAGCTTTAACCTCCTTCACTTTGGTAGGCTTGGGCTTATTATTTGACCCTAAGGGATGACCGAGCCCCCTTCCCACCCTTTTTTTATTCTTTCTGAATCACCACGTTATTAGGAGTCTCCACTAGATCAAGGACGCAGCAAAATGATTGAAAAAAGAGTTAACTTTCAACCTGTTCGGTTGACCATGCATAATAATGGATGTCGTTGGATTCAGTTTGAGTTACTTATTAATAACAATTCAATTTTGAAGTCATCAATATCTTCTGCTCCTATTTAGTTAGAGATGTATTTAAATTTTGAATTATTGTTCAATCTTGTAATCTGTAGATACATTAGAGATATCTTGGTATCATTCTGTTATGATAAGAGATAGAGATGTAGGCGATGTAATTGTGTTTTACTAAAACACTGTCAATCTTCAATATAAATATAATCAGACCCAGCCTTATTTGGTGTGGTCTTCAACATATATTTTCTGAAGTCTTACTTGGTTTTAGATCCCTTATAGTCACACGACCACAACTTAATTTTTTCCCTCACCTTTCCAAATGGCCTCATCCACCACTCTGGTTCATCAAATTCTTCTCCCAATGTCACTAGCTTTATGATGATCAAACTTGATGGCTTGCTCAACTTGTGCATGTTCTTCATGTTCTAAAACCTAAATTTTATCCCTCACCTTTCCAAATGGCCTCATCCACCACTCTGGTTCATCAAATTCTTCTCCCAATGTCACTAGCTTTATGATGATCAAACTTGATGGCTTGCTCAACTTGTGCATGTTCTTCATGGGTATTGTTGATAGCTCTCTTCCTTGCCCTCCTGTATTTTTGTCTGATAATGAAGGCAACCCCAATGATATCATCAATCATGCGTATGAATCCTAGATTGAAAAAATCTCAAATGATTTTGGGATGGATCAATACATCTCTCACTCCAATTATTCTCTCGACGGTAACTCGCTCAACTTCTGCTCGTATAATATGAGTGTCTCTTGAGAAGCGCTTTGCATCTGAATCTCAAAATTAAGTCATTTAGCTTCGTGGTGAATTGATACACACCACTCGAGGATCTCTCTCCATCTCAGATTTTCTGGATCGTGTTAACTCTGTTGTTGAAAGTCTGGCTCTATTTGGTCGTCCTACTTCTGAGGAAGATCTTTTTACAAAAATTATGCAGAATGTTGGCCCTACTAATGAAACAACCATAGAATTTGCTCAAGCTCGAGATTTGCCAATCGCATATGACCGTCTTGAGGCTCTTCTCCTCAATGCAAAATGTCACCTGAATGAGTGACAACAACCTCTACTTGACACTACTTCTACTGCTCTCCAAGCTTCTCGCGCACGAGGTTCTAGACTTGGTTTTCCTTTCGACCATTATGGCTGTGCACAAACTCGTCCTCATTTTCTCCATCTAATTGTGGTGGCTTGTATTGGAACCTCATCCATCTCATCTCTCAATGTCAAGATCAACTCCATTTGGTGGTAATCACATTGTTTGCCAAATATGTAATTATCCAGGGCAGGGTATAAAAGACTGTTACTATCATAAGATCCTGAGTTGAATGAAATAGAATAAGAGCTAAAATATGTTCTTTTATCACCTGACAATAAATCAATTGCATATCTATTAATGTTGTCAACAATTACATTTTTTGGTGTCACAATAGCACGCTCTCTCAAAAAATTGGTATCATTGTATTTATCATTAAAACTTGGATAAGTAGATGTTGATTGCTTTAACAGGTTGAATCTTTCATATGAGGGAAAACAACCTAGTAAGAAGCTTGTTGTTATGGATGTTCAACATGATCATTCTGCTTCCTCATCTACTTGGATTATAGACAGTAGAGCCAACACTTATATTACTCCTGATGTGAACAATATTACTCACCCTTCTGAATATCATGGAGCTAACAACGTCAGTGGTGTTGGTAAGGATTTAAGTTTATCTATATCCCATATTGGTTCTACATTATCTCTTCTCCTACTTCTACATTTAAACTCAATCAAATTCTTCAGTGTTCCTCTTCTTCTCACAATTTATTATCTGTTCATATATTCTTTTAGGATAATAATTGTTTCTTTGTCTTCTATCCTCATTATTTCTTTATCAAGGACCTCAAGTCGAAGAAGACGCTTTTCCAATGTGAGAATGGCCTCTATCCTCTTCATTTACAGTTAAAATCATATGTCACTCCACCTGGATCATTTGCTTTCATCGGCACTAAAGTCTCATAGTCTACATGGCACGGTCGCATCGCACATCCAGTTGTTGCTATTTTATCTCGTCTAGTTTCTAATAATAAATTGCCCATATCTAGTGCAACTAGGAATTTTTTTTGTAACTTGCCCTCTAGGCAAAAGTCACAAAATACAATTTCAGTAATCTAGTTCTATTTCACATTCTCCTTTAGAGTTATTGCATTATGATGTATGGACCTTCCTTAATTATCGACTATTGATTTTAAGTATTATGTAATTTTTGTGGATGACTTCTCAAGGTATACATGCCTTTTTCCAATGCGTTTAAAATCTGAAGTCTTTAGAACATTCGTCAAGTTTAAAGCTTATGTTGAAAATCTTCTTTCATGTTCAATCAAAACACTCCAAGAAGATGAAGGTGGTGATTTTAAAAATAATTCTTTTAAGAACTTGCTTGATCAACATAAAATTAGCATGCGATTTTTTTATCCAAAACATTCAGAAAAAAATGATTTAGCCGAGCGTAAGTATTGACACATTGTCGAAATTGGCCTTACAAAGCTTGCTCATGTAAATATTCGATCATTTTATTGGTTTGATGCTTTTAACTCAGTTGTTTATACTATTAATCAGCTACCTTCTCGTGTTCTCAACTTCACTACTCAATTTGAAAAATTGTTTAATCATTCACCTTCTTATATTTTTCTTCGAGTGTTTGGTTGTGCTTGTTTTCCTTACCTTAAATGATACAACTCACACAAGCTTGAATTTCGGTCAAGACAATGTATTTTTCTTGGGTATTCTCTTGATCACAAAAGTTATCAATGTTTGATGTATCTTCTGGTCGTGTCTATTTGTCTAGGCACATTATTTTCAATTAGAACTCTTTTCCATTTCAAGAACTTTCTCTCACATCTTTACAGGGAGTGTCTTCGTCTGGTTTTGGTGAGTTTTCTCCATCCTTGATCTTTACTTCTTCTTCTAATCATAATTCACCACATTCACAAGCTAACCATAATAACAATATTCCACAAGTCACTTCTTCTTTACCTCATAGTCCTATTCCTATCAATTCACCAATACCAACTCTACTGTTCCAGCATCCATTCAAACAGAAAACACACTTCCTTCTAGCTCTACTTCACCTCCTACCCCACCTCATCAAATGATCACACGAAGCAGAGCAGGCATTCACAAACCAAATCCCAAGTATGCTTGTACTGCCAATGTAGTTCCAAATGAGATTGAACCAACATGCTTTAGAAAATCAGTGAAACATGTGGCATGGAGGTCTACTATGAGCTCTGAATTTAATGCTCTCCAAAAGACAGGTACTTAGAAGTCGGTTCTTCCTAAAAAAATCTATGAATATTCTACCTTGCAAATGGTTATTCTAAATCAAAAGAAAATTAGATGGAAGTGTTGAATGCTATCAAGCATGACTTGTTGCTAATGGATTCCATCAAAAAGAAGGTGTCGATTACACAAAAACTTTTAGCCCTGTCATCATTGCTCTTGGAGTTCATAATCATTGGCTAATTCGTCAACTTGATGTGCAGAATATTTTTCTTAATTGGTACTTAAATAAGAATGTTTATATGAGGCAACCTCCTGATTTTATTGATAATCAGTTTCCATCGCATGTCTGCAAGTTACATCGATCTCTTTATGGTTTGAAACAAGCACCGCGTGCTTAGTTTCAAAGGTTTTCTGATTTTCTTTTGGAGCTTGGCTTAGTTAAGTCAAAGGCAGATTATTCTCTCTTTACATGTAGAGATGGAGATATTTTTATTATCCTACTCATCTATGTGGATGACATTTTTCTCACAGGAAATAGCTTTATCCTTATGTAGACACATTTTGGGCAGCTAAACATTGAGTTCTGTATGAAGGATCTTGGTCCTCTTAATTACTTCCTTGTCATTGAAATTACATGTGATAAATCTGGTTTATCTCTCAGTCAATCCAAGTATGCATTAGACCTTATAAAATGTGCTAATCTACTTGATGCAAAACCAGTTCTCTCTCCTGCTTCTAGTGGAAAATGTCTAAGCAAAACTGATGGTATTCCCTTAGCTGATCCTTCTGAATATAGGAGCACTAAACCAAAAAGTGGTTCAGACAATACCTCTTAGACAATAGCTATGAGTATGGTCATTGTCTCAAAAATGCAGTCAACACCCAACAAAAACCATTGTCTATACATATCATGCAGACAATAGTTATAAACTAGCTATTATAATAATGTATTCTAACAATTTCCATTACTTTCTGTTGTCTGTATTGTGCGCTTTAGACAACAAACATTATTTTTGGTATTGTATGACGTTTCTATAGACAATGGTCTATAATGTTTATTTTTGTGTTGAATGAAGTCCTTTCAGACAATTGTTATTTTTTCTATTGTGTCACTTCAAACAATAATTTATTTTGTCTATTGTCTGAATGGTGGTTAGGTAAATATGTGGTTTAGGTCAATTATCTTGGCGGGAGGTTTCCCTCTCAACACTTTTGCCAAATTCTGGTTTCCATCTTTCTCATTTATATTATCATTTATATCTGATCGTCGATATAAAATAAAAATTTGATCTCGGCCCTCCATTCTTTAAAGAAATCCTAACTCCTCAAATTTGAGAGGCAGCCTAATTCGATCACCTCACCATGCTCCTCTTCTTCCAAACTGTCGACGAGGCGAGGCTCTGCACGCACACAAAAAGTAGATGCAACTAGGCTTGGGCTCGTAGTGAACTGTGGAGGAGGCAGAGCACTGATCGAGGCTGGAGAAAGTAGCAGCGGTGAAACTCATCGACCCACCGCCGCGTCATGGCCTCTTCGCCCGACACCATTCGTAGCCTCCAAGACTTGAGCACGCTCTACTACCCTGACACCTCACCTCTGCTTGGATTCGCACGCTGCACGCTCGGCCTCCCAAGCCATGTCGCGCAGCCTCGTGGCTCAGCCTTACAATTTGTAGGTAAATGTCTGCAATCCTTGTTTCTCTCTCTCTGGCTTTCACATTTTAAGGGCTGGTGATTTTGGTGTGGTGTTGCAGACATCAGAAGATTTTACCATTCATTCCTTGAGGATAAGAAATAGGGTTCTACTATGGCAATGGGTACTACAACGGGTACCAAACCAAACCAGACCGATGAGGAGACAAGACAACACAATGCGATGAAAGAAGAAAAACTGAAAAGAAGTTGTCTTCAGATAGCGAATCCCAATCAAAATGGCACTTTTAGATCGATGTCCGACCTCATCTCGCAGGTACTTTTAGTTTTATTTTTTGAATTTTGTCCATGTACAATTAGGAGATCTACTCGATCTAATTCATTTTTGCTGCTTTTGTCTATAGAATCGATCTACCGTTTCATGCCCAAATTTTCACTGTTCAAATGTAACCTATGTGGATCTATTTACATATGGCCCAAAATAAACATTAGATTTCTTTTAAAACATTTTGGGCCTTAGAGGCAAAACGGACCTGCCGCATACAGACAGGTTAGAGCTGCGAATCAGGAAAAGGAATGTCTATACGATTCCTAAATGATTTAGGGGAATCTAGAAGCAAGATAATATTCCTTTCTTTCCTAGCCAATAATGTTACCTTGTCAAGCATGGGAAATCAGAGTGCCAACCTCTATAAATAGAAGAATCAAAGAAGGTTTACGGACCTCTACACATACATACAATTTACGCACAAGCAAATCTTACTGCACTGCGAGTAAAACAACCAGCGAACAACAAACTCAGGATGTAGGCCACCCGACAGAGCGTGAGGATTCCGTGAGGATTCGAAGGTTCACTCAAGCTACCCAATCGACAATAGCGAATTCAGGATCTAGAACACCTAACAGAGCATGGAGATTCAAAGATTTACTCATGCTAGACGATGGAAATCGGAGGAGTCCAGGCCACCTGACAGAGCGTGGGGATTCTAAAGATCTACCAAGTCACCATATTCAGTGTTCTCGACACTTCGTCCTTAAGATTACTCTGCTTTTTACTTGCTCGAGTGCGTAAAATATCGATTCTTTGTGGCTCGGCAGAGAGACATGAAGCTTTCGTCTTGCATACCCTCAAGACAAGTAGGACTCAACGAGCGAGGTTGGTGCTCTCCTTGCTCTAATCGCTTGACAAGAACCAGAGACTACATGGCGCACAACATAACAACATTCTACCCTTGGCAGTGACATGCCTCGCACACAGCACATCTATACCAATGATTCAAAAGAGACAGTTTGCGACACCTCCAATCGCAGTAACCTGACTGGAGAAAAATCGAAGCCAAACATTTTAGCACGCCCAGTGGGACTCAGGTTTAGTGTCTTACAATCATTGATCCGTATCACAAAACTTTCATAAGTTGCCTAAAACATCCAACACCTACGTTCCGAAAACACAATTTAGCCACTTGTAGGGGTTTCAGCAACGAGGAAGTACTACAGAGGTTTGGAATAACAATGACTAATGGTAGATCATCATCGTCATCGTCATCAGAACCTAGAACTACAGAGGAAATCAAGGCCATGAACTTTGAGGCCTATAGGGAGTACTCGCTCGAACAAGAACAATGGAGAAACGCTAACATTGAACTAGTGCTGAACAACATGGAGGCCAGCGACAAGATGGTTTTGACCGGCGCACAAAATTGTTATTTCATCGTCATCATCCATTTGAAAAGAGAATTATTCGGATGGTTTCATCGTCATAACATCTTTAGCCTGTTGATTTGATTTTCAGTTCTATATATCAAATCGAAACCGAATCCAGCTATGAAAAATCAACTAACAGACTTGGCCAAACATGATTCAGAATGATTTTGTGAACATGAGAACTAAAAGCATCATCCTGGAGGTCTTCATCTAATGCCAAGTTATATAAGCAGCATATATATTGTGTAACGAGATTGGACTTTTAGGCAAATTGTCCTAAATACTAAAGGCAGATAAGGCTTGCATTATACTTTGTTTGGTATTTATAAGATGAACAACTATGTATGGGTGAAACTTGAAAACTTAAAATTCTTAAAAAATTTCGTTTCTTCCGTCTCCCCTTATATCTCTTTCTTATGCTTCTTTGTAGGGTTTGGAGAAAGCTGTTGGAGATTCATATACAACCTTTGAAGAAAATTGAGCCAATACTTAAGCATGGTAAGCGGTGGAGATCCTGATACTTTAATTTATTTTATGTTTTCATTTTAAGAGTAATAAGTGACCATATCTGCTCAATCATTTTCAATATCAGATTGCTACTTTAGCTCCACCAGGGAATTATATTTTGAAACCAGGAATGGACATAGGAAGCTTCAACAAACCTTTAAGTGAATCTGGAAGGTACTCATTTTAAAACCCTATACTCTACTGTATTGAGTCACTTAATGATAGACTTTTTTCGTGCTACTCTGTATGTTTATTTGCTTAGTGTCCAACACATAATAAATGGCGCAAAGCTCATCAAGAAAAACATAAGCACCTAGTAGCTCCTAACTGTATTGCATAACTGGGATCTCACAAACAATACTAGCTGAGTAGCCGTGGTCAAGAAATATATGCTTAGTGCCTAAAGGTATCAATATAATTTTTTTTGAAAGATATTAGAAAATTGGAACCTAAAGGTATCATCACCATTCCCTCACCGATAGAAAGCCAATTACTGTCTACTTCACTATACCCTCATCCTATCTCACTCTTTTTATTTTGATTCACACCCTGTTACTGTATATACATTCATCCTATCCTAATCCATTTTTTACCATCACCAGGTTGGTCTGATTTCTATGCTTCTGAGACATCCCTTCAAACAAATGTTACTGCAAATTGAGTGGTTAATTAAGATAAGAGACATACACACAAAAATGGTCTGTTATTGATAAGAAAGAATTATACCATATTCCATTGTCCTTAAACCAACCACTGCCTGTAGGCTCCTAGATACACTGAAAGTGTTGGTTTTGATTCATCGATCTGAGCTGAGTTGAGTTTCAAATTTCTGGTGATATGAATGTGTTGATCACTGTGATCTGGCTACTTTGTGATTTAATGCTTGAAGTTTGGTCAATGTGATCACTGTGATCAAGGTTTGGTGATGTGATGCTTAAAGTTTGGTTCTTGTAGTGAATGACTGGACTTTTGCTTTGGGAATTAGTGATATTTAGTACATGTATGAATGTGAAAATGTTGGTTTAGCTAAGTTGAGTTTGGAATGTGATGTTTGGTATTTTGAATATTGCCAATTGGTTTTCTGTGGTAGTGTGTCAATTGTGGTTACCTGAATGCTTTGATCAATGTGGGAGGACTTTGCTATGCAGCTGACTGTTGTTTTTGTTTTATGAATCCATGGTTGGGCTATATGAGATGATTGTTATTTGGTAGGCTGGTGTGGTTAGTGTGCTATAAGTTATGGACTTGCTTTTCTTATTGTGTCGCAGATGATGGAACCTATGCAATGAAGAAAGTTCTCATTCAAAATAGTGAACAGTTGCAGTTAGTGAAGGAAGAGATACGAGTTTCATCACTTTTCACTCATCCAAATTCGGTTTCCCACTTCTTGATCATGCCATTATTTATGTTAAGGTTGGGATCTTGAATTCTAAACTTGTTTGGGTCAGATAATGTATGCAAATGCTGTAGTTCAAAATTGTCAATAAATTTATCACTCAGCTTCATGTTTTCATTGACTTTCAATTGAATCATAGAACTGGAAACATATTGCTAAGGACACATAGGGAAAATTGACAATCAGAAGTCATATCCTTACATTTATGTACGACGTTATATGAAGAATAGCACAATGTTTTTAACTATGATATGTCTCATAATCATGACTTCCCTAAGCTCCTCCGCTTTAAGTCAAAACTTGTATTTCTTCTAATTTTAGGTCTGAAACCTATATTTCTTCTAATTGTGAAATCTTCTTATTCAATTTCAGTGGAAAAGTCTCTAAACAATGTCAACTTCGCAGCAATGGCAAAAGATGGTAGTGAACTGGTCACTACCATTCAATTTGTTGCATGATGAACAATTTAGTTGATTTTGCTTCTTGAACATGTCTTTTGGTTTTTGGTATTTGTAACATGACTTATGGATCCTCTGTGGATAGTTGTAGATATTGATTATGAATGACAAATGAATATTTGTTTTCATTCATTTGAATTGTGTAGATTTTGGCATATAAATGTTGTAAGATGATTTTCATAAGATGTATTATAACTCTTAAAACTATTGACCACACCATTAATATGCAACACATTTTCGAATAAAGTGTATTGTTTGAGAGTGCAATGCAACAAATAAAATGGTTTAAAAGACAAGTCTGATAGAACTTGAAACAATGTTACAAAATAAATGTCTATTGACTAAAATAATGACATACAACAGAAGTTTGAAATAAAAATATTGTCTCATTTATACTCAGACAATAGTTTTTATCGAAATAAAAGTATTGTCTCATTTGTACCCAAACAATGGTTTTTTCGCCAATAATGTGTTGACTGATTCTTTTTTGTACAACGGTCTAGAGATCATTGTATGATATGACTTCTCTCCTCAGCTCAATAAACAACAACCCACACTTATATGAGACAATGGGCAAAAATCATTTTGTGAAGCCCTTTTTGGCGTATTGGAGTATGGTTGGTGCTTTACATTATCTTACGATTACTCGTCCCGATATCTCATTTATTATCAATCAAGTATGCAAGTATATGCATGCTCCTACCAATATTCATTGGTATGATGTTAAAAGAATTATGCGGTACATTAAACACACATATTCTCATCCGACCCTATTAGAATATCGTAAAATTTAATTGACCATTTACATATATCCAGTAAATAATCGACCTGGATTAAAATTTGTCAATCAAGTCAAAATATTTTTGACTAACCCGTTATGACAATACGATCACAATGATATAGAACACACTAAATTATTTTGTCGACTGCACTGCTACTGGTAGTGACAAGTGTCACCACCACCCACCCACTGGGTCAACGACATCTAAACGTGAAATAAACCTCACCACTATACTTGTGACGTCGTTACGAACCTAACGACATACAATAAGAGTGATTTCGGAAAGTTTTCCAGTCAAACACGCTTCTGTCGGTGACCACCGCCGATGGCGAATGATACAAAAATCTCTTCCTCTCGTCAAGCCCAATATTATGTTTAACTACACTAATTTCTAATTCCGACCGGTGTGGTTGGAATCGAGGTTGAAACCTAATCATCTAGAAAATCAATTAACGTCGAATCAACGTCGGCAAGCTACCACGGGACTCGACACAGGTCACGTTTGACTCGCCGTGACAAGGGGAACAAAAGCCCCCAACCTTCGTCAGCCAAAACCACCAGGTACGCCCAAGGTTCTAAAAAATGGTCTAGGTGGCCCCTTAGGCGCCGCCTGGGCGCCCGGAGAAGGGTTGCCGTCCCGATTTTAGGCAAATCGGCGGGTGTAGGCGGCTGGCCATTTTTTGGCCGCCTGGGCGGCGACTGGGCGGTTAGGCGGAGAAAAAATAGTTTTTTAAAAAAAAAAAAAAAAACTATTATAAGAGAAGTTCTAGGAGTCTAGTGGCTTAGAGCCTAGGAGAAGTTCTAGGATTCAAGAAATAAGAGAACTTGAAGAAGATTTTGATTCGGATGAAGAGGAAGACGAAACTATGAATTTTGATTTTGACTCCGATACCGAAGAAGTGCTTGAAGGATATGGAGAAGAAGAATTGGAGGAGTAGGCTTGCAAGAATGTATTTTTCTTTATTTGAATTTTTTTTTGGACATTGTTGCCTAGTTGATGAATTGTGTTTTTTATTTTCGGATTTTCTTAAAGACATTGTTGTTTAATTGTATTTCTTACTTGCATCAATTACATTGTCGTTGAAATGTTGAATTGTATTTCTTATTTTCCTTAGAACATTGTTGTTAGTACATTTTTAAGGACATATGTTATGTATTTTCATTATTTTCAGCATTATATGTTGTTTTTTTTCATTGTTTTTATACATTAATCACATTATAATACCTATTTTAATTGTATTTATATAATTATTTTTTATTAAAAAATAAAATAAATACAAAAATACAAATCCGATTAATCCCCGATTAATCTTTTGGACGCTATCCGCCCGACTAGCGCCCAGCGTTTTTTAGAACCTTGGGTACGCCGACAACGGCGGAGACTTTATCGAGCTCGATAAAGATCAATCGATCTCCTCGAATCAACCTGCAAATATGAAATTGCAAAACCCAACACACATCAACACAGAGAGAGAGAGAGAGAGAGAGAGAGAGAGAGAGAGAGAGAGAGAGAGAGAGAGAGAGAGAGAGAGAGAGAGAGAGAGAGAGGGGGGGGGAACTAAACCATACCATTCTCGGTGGCCAACTGGCCGAAAAACCATTGGCCTAAAACCTAGGTTTTGGCTAAACTTCACCTCGAAATCCCGGCTATCTTCGCCCAAATTGGCGACGGAGACCTTAGGGGAAAGAGAGGGTACGGTGTCTCGATCAGATCATTTTGATATCTTAATTGTCTGGTTTAGTGGCAGGACGTCGAAACATCATCGGAGCCGAGCTTGGCGACAGTTTTTGCCGAGGAGAGCAAAGTCAACGTGGGTCAACCCCACCTTCTAAAAATGGTAAGTCCTCTCCCCTTTCCATTTACAGAAATGCTATTTATATTTGTATGTTTCGTGTTATTGATCCCGTCGAAACTTCCGTTGACCATAACTTTATCATCATAACTCCGATTACAGCATTCCATACGTCGACGAACTCGTCTCGACAAATCTTACAACCTCCATCCAAAGTCAACTGACATAATTAATTCGTTAAAAAGTCAACTGTAGATCTCGTTATCTTAACTGTCGATAAATATTATTTACTACGCTTGCTAAATCAAACTCGAATTAATATAAAATACAAATAATTATATGAAAAGTTTGGGATATTACAATTCTAACACCAAGCTCCTTGTCTTTCACAACATCCACAGATGTGGATTATGCCGGCAACATTGATAACCGTCATTCCACCAGTGGGTACTGTATTTATCTTGGAACAAACCTTATTTCATGGAGTTCCAGAGGGCAATGTACAGTAACTAGGTCTAGCAACGAAGCTGAATATCGACAACTTGCCTACACAGTTGTCGAATTGTCATGGTTGCGTTCTCTTTTCAAGGACCTGCAATTGTTTTTGTCATGTCCCAAAATCTGGTGTGATAATCAGTTCCATTCTATAGCTTCAAATCCTATATTTCATGCTCTTACACGACATCTGGAAGTAGACTATTACTATGTTAGAGAGAAAGTGATGAGAAAAGAATTGGATGTGGACTATATATGCAGTCAAGATCAGCGTGCATACATTTTCACTAAATGATTGTCATATGCTCGTTTCCAATACTTAGTTTCCAAGCTTCCTATGCAACCTTCCCCACTCAGCTTGCGGGGGTCTAATAACATTTCAGTTTTGAAGTCGTTAATATCCTCTGCTCCTAGTTAGTTAGAGATGTATTTAAATTTTGAATTGTTGTTCAATCTTGTAATCTGTAGATGTATATGAGATATCTATGTATCATTCTGTTACGATAATTAAGAGATAGAGATGTAGATGATGTAATTGTGTTTTACTAAAACACTGTCTATCTTCAATATTAATAGAATTAGACCCAACCGCATTTGGTGTGGTCTTCAACATATATTTTCTGAAGTCTTTCTCTTAGAGCATATGCAATGGACATGGGATTTCGGGACGTTCTCCCCGGGGGCACGCCGAAGTAAGATGTCCGGCGTTGATTTGGCATGCAGTGGTGATGAAACGAAGCGGCAACCAGACGTTGACCAAGGGAACATCCTCGCTGGCATCCCCAAATTGATCGCGATGGAGATCGTCCTCCCTAGTGGATCCCACGCACGTGGGTGACGCCAAGGAGCCGGGTATTTTTTTAAAACTCGGCGCGCGTGTATTAAAAAATTAACTCACCAATCAAACGGCGACACGTGGCAAAGCGGGACAGCTGACTCGAACGGCTAGATCGATCTGGACCGTCCATTTTCATTCAAAATTTCAATCCGACGGCTGAGAAATATTGATCATTTGTAATATTTTAAATAAATTATTTACTCTGAAACTTCAAAAAATCATAATAAATAGTTCAGACCTCTGAAATATTCAATAAAAATACGCACGAGTTCATATTAATGTCCTCTATAACTTTCGTGAAGAAAATGTCAAAAATCAGCGAGACCACCATATGCTACCGACATACAAACCTAATTCAAGGCATATTAACGCACGTCTATTTTATCAGACAATAATGACAAGTATAAGATGACACGTGTCGGCTAGTTATTGATAATAATGAATAGTAATAGGAAGTTCTATTTTAGACACCACTGCACGTAAAACAAAAATAGAACTTCCTATTCAAGGTTTTTGGAGAGGAATTCCTCAAATTGGAATTCCTCACCCATTTCATGGGTGCATATGCTCTTAGAAGATATCTTAGAACCTGTGTCCCTACGTCGCTTGCTACCAATCTATGAAGTCACCATGGGCGCAGCCTCTTCCAAATCACTCTACTCAGAACGTCGAATAATCACACGTCCAACTCAACTCTTCTTGGACACTACAGCATGAGCATGAGACGAAACATGATCCTCCAAATGTTCTCGATCTTTGATCGATTTATATACATTCAAATTAACTATCTTCAAATGCTTACTCTTTAGATAGCTCTCTTTGGTTTCATTTATTATTGTTGTTATATATATATTTATTAATTAATAGAAATAAAACTTTTACAGTTATTTGGTCAAACATTCATAATGTCATTGAATACCCTTAACAATATATAAGTTTTTTTTTTTGAGGTGTTAAGGGTAACCCAAAGGCTTCCTAGACCCAAGACAAATTCTCCCACCTATGTAAAATAGTCTAACTGTGCATTGCAGCATAGTGCCTAATCACGTTTACAATATATAAGTTCAACGCAATAGAATTTAATAGAGTAAAACAATATAAACACACATATTAAAAAAATGATAAACTAACGACTTATAGGTTTTCATCTCAAAAGAAAAGAAAAAAACTATCATCTCCCACATCCTTCGGAGATTTATATATATTTTTTATTAATTGATTTACTTTTTTATCCATGATATATGAAAAAAAAATTTATTAAAAATTAATTTAATAAAAAGAAAAAATATGATATTTACTTATTTAAAATATTTGATCATAATTGTCGAAATAAACCTGTAAAAAAGCACATATATTTTAATACATCGCTCATTTCATCCGCCTTGTTTAAACCGTCTGGTCGGTCTGGACTTTGATCAAGAGTTCAAAGACGTTCAAGCTCTGACTGAAACAAAAACAATTTGTTTGGAAAACCAATTAACACGTGACTTAAGCAACAAAAAAATAACCCAAAAAATATTGACCTGAAAATTGATCAAAGGAGTGTAGAGAGTAAAAAGTGGTGTGTCAATAGCCGGATCTTCCTTACTATTATTATAAAATATAGTCGCACCGAGCAAAGTCGGTGACTCATCTCTCTCCGCCGTGGTCTCCGTCCAAAACCTATTTCCGTTGTCTGCGTTTGGTATGCGTCACTCACTATTCCGATTCGACTTCTGCTGTCTTCTTACTTCTCTTACCTGTAACTTCCTCTCTCTTTTTGGCGGGAAAATTCGTTCCCAATTGGTTTCAATTCCATGTCTGGGCAGATTTGAGTGATGGAGAATCTCCACGGCCGCTCGAGAGCTCCGAATTTTAGCCCGCAGCAATTGGTGAAAGGAAGAGGAGGAAGCTTCGAGAACGCGGACCTCGACTCGCCGTTTTTCCTAAGGTACTTGCGAGGCTCTCTGTCGCCACCGTCACCGATCGACGGCCGCCGCAACCGCCATCTCTCGCCGCTCTCGCCGCTCTCGCCCGTGGAGAATTTGATGGCGGCGGCGAGGTCTCCGCAGCCGAGAGAGGAGGTTCTGGTGATGGACGGGGTTTTGGTCACCGGCGGAGGAAAGAGGAGTTCGAGGTCTTGGTCTGGCGGTTCTGGTTCGCCTTCAGTTGCTTCTTCAGATTCTTCTTCAGGGAAGAGTTTCTACAAAGGCCAGGTCTTAGTCTCTCTCACCCTCTCTCTGGTTCATAGATTCTAATTTAGGTTTTTGAGAATGAAAATAGATTTAAGTATTGTAATGGCATCTTAGCTACTGTTGATTAATCGATATCATTGATTATTTTCGACGAATTGGTCAAAATTTAATATTATTTATGTTAGTAATCACTGAGTATTTCTCAAGTAGACTTGGTCTGCCAGTTTTTTCTTTCTTTCTTTGTGATCTGCAAAATGATGCATTGTAGTTTAGGTTCTTGCATCTTGACTCTAAAATTCAACAATCATTGTATGTGGGCTGCGTTTCAGTTTAATACATGAATAGGTTTTGCAACTGTTCTTTGATTTACTCATTTTTATAAGCTTGTAGATGCTGACAAAAGTTTAGAACTTACCAACGTGGATGGTTTACTTGATTATTCAGTATAACAAAAGAAGAAGTTGTAATACTTTATTACCCTCTTAAGCAGAAAATGCTGTTACTTGCACTCCCCGAAATTCCATAACATATAAGGTTAAACAACATTGCACATTTACATTTCCTTCAGAACTTGCTTTGACTTTCTAAAATGAGTTATTCATGAAAAAAATATGCAACTTTTTTTCTCGCGTGTCTAGTTGTGACGAAAAGGATAGTGGCAAACAGGTAGACAGTGTTTCTTTTGAACCTCTGCTTCTGGTGTTTTTGAATTCTTTGCTGTGCTTCTTGCCCTGTACTTGGGATGCTTTGAAAAATCTTAACACTTACAAAACAGTATTGTGTGCTTGGATATACAGTAGAACTAAGCAGAAAAATGTTGAGTTAGGAACTGCCTTATAAGAGCATAAAATGCTAGTAAATATGATTGTACTACTATGTGTCCGTTGGAGTTCTAACAAACCTATGGTTACTCAAATTATGGTACAATAAAAACTTGTTTTGATTCGTGAAATAAATTTTCTAAGAATTTAAATATAGTGGCAAATGGTGGTAATGTTTCAGATTTAAGGGGAAGTGCAAGTTGTCAAGTAAGAGACTTGTCCTCGTCAAGTATACCTACATTCTTGCTGCATCCAGGGATGCATTGTACTTTGGGTCTTTTGTCTTTCTTTGTTATAAAGACATGAGGCGAGCCTTAGTTCAGTTGTGTTACAAGTTACTGACAGTTAGAAATGGCAGTTGAGTTACATGTAATTGCATTATGATAACATTAGAGGTGGCAGTATCGTAAGTATAAAATGGTCAAAGCTCATCTTCATGTTCATATGATTTACATATTCTGGAATATCTATGTTGCAGTAAACGTGTAATATTATTATTTATTATATTAGATTGCATTCCGTGTAAATGATACTTATCATCATATAATCTTAGGGTTGAATGATTGATCAAATATTCCTTTAAAAATTGAGTGACAGCTAATAGAAAATGGAAAATGGTACTTCTGAAGTATGTTCTACTCCTTCACTCTTGACCTAAGTCGTTGGCCGGTGCTCAAATTATATTGCTGTGTTTTTGAATCTTGAGTAAATGTTAGAAGCCTAGAACTGGTAAGGAAGTTAAGGGCAGTCGACATGCTTTTACTGGAAGTCTACATGTAACAGCTTATGTGAGCCTGATTGTCACAGGAAAGAAACTAATAGTGCACAACCAACTTATGATTAAGAGGTTAAACTGCACTTGTTTGTCAGTGAGAGAGTTAGATCTGGTCGTGTTTATTTAAATAGTCAAATTCAGGAGTGAAACATTTCGTTTAATTACCGTTCATTTTCTGAAGAAACATAATATTATCTTTCTGAATTTTTGGAGCATTCTCTAATGCTGAATGTCGGTCTCACATTTTTTTTATGAACTTGGGTTGTGTTACTGTGGCTTTGATGGTTTTGTTAGTGTGTGTTTCAATACTTTGGTTACGTTTCCTATAGATATTGTGAAAATTTCATATGTGACTTCAAAATAAGTTGTTCGAATTTATTAGCTGTATATGTTTTAGTGATAGCAAGCAAATTACTTTTTTTTGCAGTTTTGTGCTGACAAATTGCCATTTTCTGTGTTGCAGTTTGTACATGGAAAAGAGAACCTGCATCATACTCGTTACTCTGGCAAGAACAAATCTGAGGTTAGCAGTAGCATGGTATTATTTAGCTGACAACTCTGAGACAAAGCGTAGTACTAAAACTTAAAACTTTCATTGTTTATTCTGTATTTGTGTGTCCAGGCACAGAGTTGCAAGTCTACACCCAGCCCAGGACCCAGCCCAAAGTCCCGCTTTGCCTCTCAGGTCATGTCTTCAGCTGGCACAGATGCAGCATCATCATCCCCAAAACCAAATAGCACCAGCAAGGACTGGTCACCCCAAGACGACGGCATTGAGGTTTTGTTGCCTTCTTCAACTGATAAACCTACATCAAAGGAAGATTTGGATGCTTACATCAATGATTTTTTGTTTGGTCCGACTGCCAAAAAAAGATTGCCAGTGTTTGCTGAAATTTCCTCAGACTAGTATCTGACTTTTGCAGAGGAGCTTCCACTTCACACAGAAAGTGTAAAGTACATTCATCTGGGGTTATATACTCGGCTCTTCTTTCACCTAATCTTCACAATTTGCGGCTCATGTTGCTGACCTCCGTCTAATTGAATGGGATTGGACTGAGCAAACTTCTTGCCAGTAATACTTGTATAGAGCTTTTATAGATGTGTTAGCAACTGGTGCCTGATAACCTACTATATGGCGTATAAATCTGGACGGTATTACTGATTTTGGTGTATAGGGATTTGATAGTTCGGTTAGCAAAGGAAATTGGATGCGGACGTTGGTCTCTTGCTGCATTTTGATCGAATTCTCTGTTTGAGCTGCAAGTGGTATTCAGGTTTTGTAGTTGCAGATTTGAATACTAGACTAGAAGATTGTGGTTTGATAAATGAGGAGGTTTTATGGAGGTGACCTTTGTCTAATTGTTTAATCTCAAAAGCTTGCTGTTAATTTTACGATTTTACACTTTATAGATGTTGAATTTTGGTTGGAACTATGGTGAAAATTGTATTGTTGCCACAAGTACGGGGTTTTATACAAAGCTAGCTACGGGGGTAGGATACCCATTTCCATTTTTTTGTAGTTCCATTTCCATTCTCGAAATTCATTGCTCAAACTAGTGACACTAGATCGGGATAATTCAATCATGTATACTCTTCAGTCTTAATGAAAAAGAAGATCCATTCGCAGATAAAAATAGCTACTTTACAGATCAATTCAATTCAAAATGAGAATGGAGAATTAATACTATACCATGGCTACTCAATGCTAGAAACCTCATTACGCACCCCAAGTATTACATGAACCCCAGATTAGTTACCAAAGTATTACACCACAGCTTTAATAATTGAAAGAAACATGGCCATTAAGAAATAAACATTACTTTTTTCTTTTTTCTGAGCCGCCATTCTTTTCTTTAATCTCATGGATTTGTACTGTTTAGGTGTCTCATTACAGTGACACTGAACAACTGAATCAATTAATACCAAATCAGGAGAGATACCCAACTGAGCCGTCTTAAAGAATACAGCGGGGGCTTCATTGACATAATTGTCATCAATCTTGAAAATCCCAAACCTGTAATAATAGAAAGTGAGCAAAGTGTCTCAAGTTTTAAAAGGTAATATAAGATGGCATTCATGTGGAAAGGTTTCAAATGTGATACCTTCCCATGCTTTATCTGCTAAAGAGTGGTTTTTGACCATTACAGCTATGTCATTTGCAATGCCCCAGTTTGAACTTCGCTATTTCATTGTGAGAATCAACGGATGACATGAAAATAAAACCACAAACAAAGAAATCGTGGAATGCTCGTAGAGCATGGCGGTGCCCCACAGGAGGTTAATCTGAGATATCTATCATCTATTCATCTTTGTTGCTTATTCCACAGGTTCATTTTCTGAAATGTGCTTGACAATTCCATCCAAAACTATCCTTTTCCTTATTTGTATGTTAAAGCAGGCAATGAACAGGGCCAGCCTAGAGTATAGGCCTTCTAGACCTGCGCCTAGAGTCCCTGCTGAGAAAAGCCTCCGAAATGAGACCTGAGTATGCACAATATATGTATTTGAGTCGCTATTTTTATATTTAGTCTAGAGCCCCATGATATTTTTGACATCTCAGGGCATGAAGATACATGGAAACTCGAAAGAACCGGTTTCAATCCAAGCAAATTAATTTCTGAAAGGACTAAAGCTCAATTTTTGATTCGACCTACGAAATCCAAGCACTAAGCTTGAATGCCTACATTGCATTCAACCATGGGAATCAAACATCATCATGTACTAATCTAATGTACAACTTCAACAGCATCAAACATCACCAATCCGTCGAACAATTCTATAATCCGAAATCATACTTCACCAATCAGTTGAACAATTCCTTTAATCCGAAAAATAATCAAACAGATAATCATAATCATTAGGTCTAGATTTTGCGATTGATTACTTCAACCAACCTTTGTTCACCATTATATAACTCTCTTATGTAAAATTGTTGTGAATACGTGGATACTTGACAAAACAAACCGGACTACAACCAAAGATAGTGCTAAACTTCAGTCTTAACTCAAGATGAGATAACTTCAGACATGCGAAAGATTGCTCAAATTCTGCTGGAAATATTTGCCAACTTGCAGAGAAAATTACAAAGAAAAATCCTCTTGGTCGAAAGCTTTGCTGAATTGCTTCTACTTAAGAATTTAGTAACTTTATTTACAGTAAAAGTTTGAAGGGAATTTAAAGCCACTGATGGGGGTAGAAAGATGGTGTTTGAGACGAGCGGATTGAGGATTTAATAACTGGAGGACTATATTGTGCAACGCATGATTTTTTTAGGTGTGTAACCTATTGAGAGGATCATCAAGAGGACATCAAGACAAATTTCCCGAGTAAAACAATTCTACATTGCTAATACTAAATCCTCCCCTCCGAGTCCCATTGATTTCAAACACACCAATAACTGAACCATTATCAATATATTGAACACCCTTTGCATACTCTTTTTCAAGATACAGAACCTTTGAATCATCAATCACCTCATCATTTATCTTATTTCCAACAGTATTTTTTTAAGATCTAAGTTAATTCTAATGAAATTTAATACCAAATTACAAACCTGTGAATCAAGAAAATAACTATTACAAATTTTAAGAATCTATAAGCATAAACCACAACACTAATCATTAGCCACATGCAACACCACCATTGTATAACCCCAAATAATAAAACTCATGATTTATCCGCTATTTGTAATTAATCGAGTGATCAAAAGTGTTAAGGGAAGAGATGTAAGCAAATGATTGAAACATTTGGAAGAAGACACACCAATATGAAACTAATCAAGTTGAATGGGTGGACTGGGAGTTGAAAACACACCGATGATATAATAATATCAATAGCAATAAGTACTTATATATATTATCTATGAAATAACCAAAATATACCTATAGTCTAGAGCTTTTTATTAAAAAATCTTGCAGGGCTGCAGCCGGAGCAGCCTACTGCTTGCATCCGCCCCTGGTTTGAGAATAAGTGCCTGCACAATTATGCAGAAAATACTGTAAAGAGTGAAAATCGAAATCATGAAATGCTTGTGCATCCTGAAATGAAAAAGGGCTTTCATGGCAACATATACATTAAGAGAGAAATTTCTATTGACAAACAAAAAACTCTGAACTTTCAATTATAGGCCAATGCACAGAAGTTATAGAGTCCGATTGAAACAAAATAGTTCTAAGCAAAAAAAAGGTCTTTACACAGTCAAGCATTTGGCCTTGCACAATTTAGTCATTATAAATGGAATACATATATACAAAAAGAAATAGCATTTCGCCGTACATTGGGCATATACTCATAAACTGATGGATCAGTTGTTTCTAAAAAAGAAGCTTACTTTAAACACAGTACAGATTATATGCTCTAAACCTACAACATATGAAGCGCAGTAGCAAAAACATTCACACTCCTCGCAAATATTCGCATGTATATATGAATATTCAAAACCATGCCTTACAATTAAATGGAAACTCCATTCATAAAAAATTAAGTGTTACACTAGAAACCACTCAAACCAAAATCTGTAATTGCAAGTTGAGTTTTCACACACCTTATTCACTGATTAGTCAACTGTGCAAGGATGCCTTCAAAACTCAGGTCCAATACCCAAAAAGAATTCCTTTGTATCCACTATGCTCAAGGTCTGCTGGATCATTCATGACCATTCGACGCCAAACTTCAATCAGGGATTCAGGGACTGCAGGCCCAAGACAGAGATAGGAGAACTCGAGGCCTCTGTGGGGTCCAGAATTCTCTTCAGTATACATGACTCTTGCTGAAGCTCTGGGCATGTACCTCCCCAACTACTCATCCTGCATCCGATCTGAGATCAGGCGAGGGGTTCGTTGGCCTTGCTATCCCTGGGTTCCTTGGGTGAATTCTGCATACCGATCTGATGTTAGTTTATTTACTAACAACAATTAAGATGGAGACCTTACAATGAAGTGGACACAGAAACACCATCAAAAGTATCAGACACAGAAAAAATATCCAGCAAGCACAAAAACAACAGAACTATGAAGTTGCTACACTCTAGTCTAAGTGAAGAAAAACGGATTCCTTAAAATTGAAGAAATATAGAAGAAACTTCCACCAAGCACAAGAACAACAGAACCACCAAACTGCTGCATTCCAGTCCAAGTGAATAGCAAAAAGCAAAATATTCCTTAAAACAGAAGAAATGAAGTACAAAGTGCCATAATTATATATATCCATCAAAAACACCAAACAGCGAGACTGAAGCACATCTCCGAAACACCAGCCCCTTCTTTTTCCGTCCAAAAGAACAGTATCTTTTGTCAAGAGGTGTTGGATGCATAGTAAATTATCAATTGCCTCTTTTTTAGGCTAGAAATCATTCTAATAAATGCATGTCTTCTAAATAACTTAACATTCTACAAAGTGAGATAGTAATGTACTGGATAAATATTTAGACAAGTGAGAATAAAGTACAGCACCTCCAATTTATAGTCTACAGATCTCATGGAGCCCCATCATGAAACAGAACCTTATAAAATCTTTTTCTTTCTTCTGGGTCAAACAAACCTCCCCTGTCTCCCTGCTCATCAAGGTCAGCCACATCCTTGCCTTCATCTGATTTACCCAAAATCATGCCTTTGTTTCTCCTTTTTTCTAGGTTTACTGAATGGCGCCTACGATTATATTCATGAAGCCCATCCTGCATAAGTTCCCCAAACTTCTCTTTTACAATGACAAGTGGATCCTTATCAACCAGTTCTTTCCCATTATAACCTTCTCTAAGAAGGACTGTATATATCTGATACTTATTTGACACATAAAATATACCAGGGTGCTTCAGAAGCAAAGCATTCAATCTCTCTGGCAAACCAAACTCTCTCCGAAAATGTCCGAGCTTTACAATTGATGCTTTTTTCCATAAAGTCAAGGACAACAACTCATGCACCAATCCCACTGTCCTCTTGTCCATCTCCCTTGATCCATCCACTAAACCCTTGAAGCCCAAATAGGGAGAAACATAAGGGGTCGCATTAAACTCATGAAATCTCTCCCATGACTTGACCCAAGTTGAAGGTAATGAGCATGTAAAACATGGGTCACTTCCCTGGGTCTGAGCTGAAGCTTCAATGGCAGACAACGCGAAATCCGGATTCCAAGCCAGCAGCTCAATCTCCATGGAACTCCGTCGGCCACTATAATTAACAATCCGAAACATATCAGGAAACTTGGGCACAAGCCTAAGCAAATAATCATCCGGAAAACCAAAATTGCGCTTCAGTTCATTCAGCTTGACAACATTCAATCTCTGATTGCAGCTCATCATGAGCAACTTTGCCAATCTCTCCACAAACACAGGCTCCTGCATATCTTTCACAGATTCCTCCTCTTCCACCAAAGCCATCATCCGTTTTGTGAGCTGGCAATAGTACTCATCTCCTCGCAGATACACTTCGAAACAGCAAGGGTACTTCTTGAGCCAATTGAGAGCCTTTCCTTGGAGATCAAGACTCTTGAACTTGGTCTGAATAAACCTAACTGATGCCACCTGATCAGGGCACCTAAGAATGATGTTTTTAAGTTGATTGTTCACCGACCAACGACGGTTCCTAGACAAAGCCGATTCAAGACATGGGTCCTTCTTCATAGACCACAGCGAAAAGTTCCGGACAAAGCTTCTAACTTGTATTGGGTTTCGACAGTGCAATGTAAATGACATTTCCTCTTCTCCTCTGTGTGCATATATCAAACAGATAAAACAACAACAAAATCAATACAATACAATGTCCTGGATTAAGATTTATTGGAATCGAGGAGCAATACTAGTAGGCAACAGAAACTATGTAAATGGGTAGTAAGAGAAGAATAAGAGTTGAGATTAATGGGAGGAGGAGATGACGAAGAGACCTACATAGACGACTTTGCAGGACCAACAAGAGAGGGTTCAGCTTGAGCTTGAGTTGTTCAAACCTCCCTTGAGTGCTCTCACCCGTCTTCGCTTCACTCTCGACTGCTAATTGGGTGCGTATATGTTGTTCCTTTTGGATCCCAACAGTCGCTTAAAGCCCAAAAATTAACCCAAAAAGAGAAATTACTGGGTCTAAACATAAATTAGCACCATAGTCCAAAGAACTCCGAAACATCTTACCTGAACAGGTTCAAGCCCTATTTACACACATAAAACAGGTGGGTCTGTTTTGTACAGGGCGGGTCCCACCTCTTTTTATGTGGAGGTTTGTGACGTCTGTTTCCTATTTATCAGACTTTTAGTTTGTTATTTTATAATCTCCGCCTATTTTATAGGGTATGGGTTGAAGCTCAACTCACCCAAAATTAAAATTAAAATATAAATAATTTGGGTATCTAATTTCATTAAATAAATAGACAATTATTGTGAATTTTAACATTACGCTAACAATCGTTTATTTATTTTACAAAATTTAATGAGTAACAATCTCTGATTTGTTCAAATTTTTGCATACATGATTTTTACTAGGTGAATTATATCCTAAGCATATATGATCCGATTCCATTTCAATAGCTTTGGTACTTTAATTGTTGGAGATTTTAATCAAAAAGATAAACTGCTCACTGTGATCATTAAAGAGATGTCTGTTCCAGTGGAGAAAGGAATATGAGTGGTTGCTGTGGTAATATTGTGTAGAGCAAGAATTGATTAGGTAACCCTTATATTACAACGTTTATATTTCCTTTTCGGAATAAAAATTATGAGCTGGAACTTCAAAGTTAATAGGTAATAATTGTATTTATCATATCAAATTGGTAGATATTTAAGGAGATTTATTCTCCGTAACTTCTGGTGTGTGTCTTGTACTAATTAGATATGGATTAGATTATATAGACATACAGAGAATCCCTGTTATATCGAGACATTAATTGTAACATATTGTATCAGCCTATATTTAAGGCATTCTATCAATGAAAGAGTTACAGTTTTCAGTCTATCAATATTTTCTCCTTCAACACGTTATCAGTATGTTCTAAGTTGAAAGGCAGCCATCACTATAGAAAAAAAAATCTAACCCTAAAACACTAAAACTCTCACCGTCAGCAGCTTCTCCTTCACCGTTGATCACCACTAATCGGCGTCTACTTCTCCCGAAATCTCTGTTTTTCCAGCCAAAATCATGTTTGTGCAAAACATCCAAATTCGACAGAGGATTTCGAGCATCTCAGGACTAACCAGAAGGAGATATATATATATATATATATTTATATATATATATATATATATGCACGGAAAGCCCCAGATGTCTAGTTTTCAGAACATTCTGAAAATCTCAATTCGGATATGTCTAGAGAAAGTTATGGTTGATTGAGTGCACAAATGTCAGCCTGCCCGAAAAGAAGAAAAGAAGAAAGAATCCTCCTTCTACTAGAAGTCTGTGGACGTGTCGCTGGCGGGGTTGTCTCCTTGTCATGCTGGTTTCTCGCACCAGTGATGTCTTCCATGTTCTTCCGTTCATGAGAGTTGGCCTAGGGTTCCGCTCTCAATGAAAGCACCAATTTGTGAGAGCAGATTTGTCCCCCACTAACTTAGATCTTCGTGAACTTGCATAACAAGTCGAAGCACGGTGTGGTACCGTGCTTAGACCCCTCCGAACCTTAAGTCAGAACTTTATCTTCAGAATAGAGTAGTAATTAGGGCAGAGTAACGTTACCTGAGACCATGTATGGATGGTCTATATATAGAAATTGTGTTAGGTCTAAATATAGTCCTCATCGAACCAAACTACTTTCTATTAGAAAAGGAGGAACCCATTAAGGAATGGATCTCCATATCTAGGGCCAATCAAATCTTATGATTATCATAGGCCTTTTGGCATAATCCCCTCGGATATACCCTAAATCTTACCTTATTCCCCTCAGATTCTGCCAATCCCCCTGAGGTTCGATCAAATAGTCCCTCGTGGTCAGATTGCCTAGCCTTCTTAAGGTCCGATCTTACCCTGGGATTGTCATGTCATCGAACATTCCAGAAGCCTCTACAACATTCCAGACACATTTAGAAGCTTTTAGATAATTCGTTCCTTAATCAAAACCCTAGTCATCCAAGCCTAGGCCCATTTCTGGCCTTATCGGACCTCACCCTGAATCGAGTCACCCAAGCTCCTCTTTCCCCGGCTTAGGTGGGCAAAACCGACTCCCACAAAATCCCCTTGGAATAGACCTTAATCAAATTTACATGCTCATCTAGCCTTAGGTAAGTAGCTAATTCAACCAATGTCTCATTTTTAGTTCCTTAATGCATACATCAACTTAGCTAAGTTCAACACATGCATAAACAAAACCATACATGAAGCTCATGCACATAAACAACCACAAATACATAGTACGTAATATCATTCACAAACATATGTTTCACTCAACATACACAAAAATATAAGCCATACATAAATCAATCCATCATTTGTCTACATCAAATGGTTAGGATTCTAACCCTAGCCTCCCAAATGGGACTACTTACTACACATAATAAAAATGAAGTCTAGATACATAAAGAGGAATCAATAAGTGTAAGAAATGACTAAAGAGTCCCTTAAGCAAAGCCTTCAAGTTTTTCAAGTCCTTCTTCACTTCTTGCTCCATTTTTACTTCTTAGCACCACAAAGATGATGAACCCACCTTAGGCTAGGGTGAAGAGGATAGAGATGAGAGTGTGGTGGTGGTGATAGAGGTTCCTAGGCATTTTGATGATGATAAGGGAGGTGTTTAATGTGGAGTAAAGAGCTAGAGGATTAGGGGAAGTTTGGAGGCTCTAGAGAGAGTTTAAAACTAAGCAAAACTTGAAAAATGAGATATTTGTGTGTGATAGATGAGGAGCTCGATCAAGGGACGTATTGGGAGAGAAAATGGGGTATTTTGTGAGCCCTTGAATGTGCTAGAGTGGCCATGAAGTTTGACCCAAAGGCCACAACTTGTGATCCTTTTTTCTTGTCTTCTAGGCTAAAGTCCAAACCATGTCTAATAGAGCCAAAATTCAAATTGTGTACATCCTAGCCAAATCAGCTAGGGTTTCTGTCTAAGTGGTCTGGACCTTCCCTTGGGCCTAGCTTAGAGTGTTTGGGTCATATTTGATAGTCCGGCCGGCCATAGATAAATTCGGCAATTTTCCAGCAGCTTCTGATAACTTCCGACGACCACTTTTTATCATTTTCCCAAATTTGCTCCAAATGCTCTTGTAACTCCAGAAATGTGCTTGGTTTCTCCAAAAAGTGATTAATTTCCATCTTTAAGAGTGTTTCCGTGTCAACTCCTAATTTTCTAACATGAACAGAAAACGTTATAAGAACGACGCTTTATTCATAGAAGACAAGCAATAAGCATAGAGTTAGGAACATAATTAGAACACAATTATGGACCTAACAATGGGTCGAACAATGATAGTTATACTCTTTTGATCCATCGAACAAGGGAAGAAAGAAAGAGAGAAGTAAACATTTGACAGATCCGGGACTGGTCTTGACCCTATATAACTTTTAAAATTCTCCTCTTTTCTTCTCTCTTCTCTCTTCTACCCCGTCTCCCCTTCATTTTTTTTCGAACTCTATTTCTTCTTCTTCGCCTCTGTCTCCCTCTACACTCTCTCTAACTCACAAATCACTCAAAACTCTCTCAAATTTTTGACTTGGAAGCTTATTCTTGCATATTGGGTTGCCTAGAGTGAATTGGAGCGTGTTTTTGTAGTTTTCTTCAAAGGTTTGTGTTCTAAAACCCTAAATTCCAATTTGAAAGTTTTGTGGTGATTTGATGTGATTTTGTGATGTTTGTGGCTATATTCCTTGATTGTGATGTATGAGTTGTGTGATTTTAACACTTATATGCATGAATTTGTTAAAATTGGATACCTTAAACTATGCATGAACACAAACTTCAAAAAAATTGGGATTGGCTTGTGTTTAGTGTTGATGGAGTCAATGTATGCTTGAAATTATGATCTAGAACTAATGGGCAGTTGATTTATGAGGCCAATTGCATGATACCTTATTGGAAAAACAATTGGTGAATTGTTGACTATCCTTGACTTTGGCCGAAATTATGATGCAAGTGTGCTTTAGTTGTGAGTTTTGTGTGTTTAGTTTGGGATATGCTTGCCTAGGTTTGGATTGTTCAAGTTGTGGTTCAAATTTTTTTTTGATAAATTTGTGTAAGGGGATAGAAGTGTGGACTATGAACTTGATGAATTTAACTTGACAAGTGTATTACCATGTGTATTGATTATGTGTAAGTGCCTATTTGAGATTCTCTATTGTCCTTGTGCCTTGAAATTGATGATTTTTATATGATATTATGCATGTGAAATCTTGAATAACATTTTTATGTGATCAATGTGTTGTGTTTTTCATACTTAAGTATCATGTTGTTGCCTTAGTGAGGACTTAAATCGAGACATAGCATGCTTTGAGATGACTTGGTGACATGAATTTGGATCTTAGGTGTGACAATTTATGTGTATGTTTGATGTGAGTACTAAGTTGTTCTTATGTGAATAATGTGTTCTAGGTGTCTACGTCTATCCATCATCATCATCATGCCACCACAAAAGAAGATTGTGTCACAAGATCCTCCAGCCGAGTACGAGCTCCCTTTTAAGAAAATGAATAGGGTGAGCAAATCATCTACCCGAAATTAGAAAAAATCACCCAATTCATGCAGAGACAGATGTTTCCCAAGAGGCCTCTAGACCCGAACTTCGGGCCCTCCTTGAGTTGGTGGAACAACATAACATCAAAATGCTCACTGGAAGATTCTATGGGTATGATGAGGCGACAGTGAGGGCATTCTATGACACGCTTATGAACACCGTGTTGGATGGTGGCGAAGGTCGGACATTCACTTTCAATGGGAGGAAGATAGTCCTCATCCCGCAATCCATTGAGAACCTCTTGTCTCTTCCATCCCTCACAAAAGCGGAAAGATAGGCTTTTAGAGAGAGATATGATGCAGTGTCTTGGGAGGATTTCACATTGGAAGCTTGTTTGGGGCTCCAAGTGCCGATTTATGGAAATAGTTTCTTTCTAAGGGGTGATCTTGACCCACTTTACTGAGTGCTTTGACTCTTTGTAAAGCATAATGTCAAGCCTTATCTCTACAACAGTGAGATCACCAAGAAGGGGTACCAAGCCATGTCAACCATGATGAGTAATGTGGAGAAGATTGAGTTTGGCAAGCTCATTTATAACTCCATCATTGGTTGTGCTGACAGTAGAAGACCTCTCGTCTTCCCATGTACCATCACCACCCTGTGTCGATCAAATGGGGTTAGAGGGATTCCGATGAACAAGCATGAGTTGTCGCTACCCCATGGCGACCTTAATGATACTGCAGTAGCGCAAAGTCTTGGACCTACCGCTCATCTCCCTTCTTCTCGCCAAACCGGTGGAGCTTCTTCTTCATCTCAAGCCTAAGATCCATCACAAGGTTCATTTCAAGGTCCACCCCAAAGCATGACCCCGGAGATGTATGCCTACTTTGGAATGATGCAAACCATCCATTTAGCGGCAATGCATGAGATAAGCGCCCTCGGTGATCGGATAAGTGCTCTTGAGCTACATTATCATGGAAACAATGTCGGTCCTTGTGAAAGGACCCAACCCCTATTTAGCTCCCTAAACCGGAATCGAACCCCTTCGAAAACACGAACCAACAAAAACCGTAGAAATTTTGGCAGAGTTTCGTTACTAACGTGGAATTATCATAACTTGCACGCGGAAAATACATTTCATCCTATGCCACAAAAAGCAAACCGTGGGCACCAATCCCATCCGGATTTCTCAATATATCAACAGTAAAGTAAAATAGTAAATATATATGCACTTTACTGAAATCCGGTGTAAAATCGTATAACATAAACAACAGATTACTCAGAGTGACTTCTAATGTATAAACATATCAGTATACCACAGTAGGTAGAACAATAAACCTAATGGAAGAAACAAGGTAGCTCGAGCACTATGCCTCCAACCACGACGTGCGACACCAGAGTCCGAACTGCAAACTGGGCACGGAAACCGAAAAGCCCAGGGGAAAGGCATGAAAACTGCAACAAAGGCCAATTCTCATTCTAACTCATCTAATTTCATGATAAACCGAATTGGAACACAAATTTCAAATCCAAAATTCTCCACCCACAAATCGAATTAGAACTCCATACTTACATGGTTAGAATCCTTGAGAGGAGAGCTACAAAACCCAGTCCTTGTTTGAGCTCAACACGGCCCGAATCGAAAACCACCATTAAACCCAAAATTCACAAACTTTGGTCCATGGTTTCTCTCTCCACCGTGAGACTTGCCGGAAAAGGAGGCCGGGACGAGTAGAGGACGTTGAGGCAAGTCAAACAAGCCACGGACCGAGCCCGGAGGTGGCCGAAATCTCATTGCCATCGTGGAGCACCGTGGCGGTGTCGACGTGATTTTTCTCCCACAGTCAACTCGGTCAACCATATTAATGACCATCTTTGACTTTCCCTAAATGGTAAGTTTGCTATTTATAGCCTTTCCCAAAGAGGAAACTCATAATTATCCATTTCGACGAACTTTGAACACCCATAACTTTTTTGTCGTAATTTCGATTCCGATAATTCTCGCGGCCATAAACTCATCTCGACATGATCTTCAATAATCACCCAAAGTCATACACATCGACCCATCGGATAAAAAGTCAACTGTTCAAACCAACACGTATTTAATCCGACTAAACAATCAACAATCGGAAATATTCACAACTAAATCTTCGTAACTCAGAATAATGCTCCGGAAGTTCCCACGAGCTCGAAATTAAATTCTGAACAACTTCCGTGAAGGAATCGAAACCAAATTCTCGTCCGGTAATTTAGTCGCTAACAAACCTGCCATTTAAATCCGTTTCCGTCGAAATTTCAAATATTCATAATTAATTCCTCGGTTGTCCAAATAACGATCCGGAACTGCCCACGAACTCAAAATAACACATAGAATGACTCTCGAGAAGAGACCCAACTCCAATTCTCGGCCAATAATTAAGTCGTTAACGAGCCTGGCGATTCAATCAACTGTCGTCAAACTGCGACTATACGATAACTCACGTATACAGCTGATCATACTGCTAATTCTGGTCCGGGTCTTCACACCTTGTACCATGGGAAATGAGTATATGGAGCGGGATGATGTGGAGCAAGGGGATGATGAGTGATGGATTTGATGGATCGTGGATGAAGACCTTAGTTAATTTTCTCTTATATTTGACTTTTGTTTTTTTATGCTATCTAACCCTTGTTTGGAACTTTGTAGGGATTTTTAATGGTTTGTAATCTTATTTTAACATCTTAGTTACCTTTCAATTGATGTCAATGTGGTTATGTACTATGTTTTGAGTCTTTTGTGGTATCGCTTATCTTTGTGAACTCATATGCTTATTTGATGCCTTCATAGTTTCTTTGGATTAGCATTTTGCCACTTTCTTTGTATATAGCTTGTGATAGTCGTGTTTGGTGTATATGTTGTGTGTGAAGTGATTTAGGAATGCACAAATTTGAAATTATGGAGATAGGAGTTGGATGCATGCAGGCTTAACCATTGATGCTTAAATTCTAGGTTTACCCGACATGTCGATTGTCTTGCTCGACCCGTCGAGTGCATGCTCCTTTCCAGAAATTTCCATTCCTCGACCCGTCATGTAAAATCCCTCGACTCGTCACCCGAAGTTCAGATTGCTAAACCCATCGATGGTCTTTCTAGACCCATCGAGTGCACGTTCTTGTCCAAAAATTGTCATTCCTCGACTCGTCGTGTAAAACCCCTCGACCCGTCGAGGAATGCCTTACCACAGTTGACTTTTGGAGACCATGAGCTATGGACTTAATGGATTGCCCCTTTGCGTTATCCCTTGAGAGCAATATCAATCCGAATGCGCCGTTTGTCGATCATGATCTAGCATATGCACCTTTGGATGGCGAGACCTAACTTGGCCATCGTGGGTTTACATGTTCATGCATATGGCGCTAGGAGCCGGTCTTCAAAGCGCTTGCACCCTCTTTATCCCTACTCTCTTTACTTCTTTGCATAATATGGACATGTTTAGGAATGGTGCTTAAGTCGTATTAGTGTATTGTTTGGAGTCACATAGAATATGGTAGTCCTGTATAAGTGTGAGGTCCCCTCATGTTATATTCTAGATTAAAATGTCATTTTTTCTTTGAAATATAATTAGTATGTATGCCCCCATTTTGGTTGATATTACTCTAATAGTTTCATTTACTTCTTAGAGACTATATGACTCTTTAAGTGTGATTGCATGTCAATTGTTATGCCTAGGAAAACGTGTGTACACTTTGTTTATTATGTGGTTTGATGCAAATTGAGGATAATTTGATTCTAAAGTGTGAGGTATGTGGCTAATTCATTATCACTCATTATCCTAAAATCCATAAAATAATTGAAAAATGTGAGAAAATGTAATGAAAAAACATGTGTGTTTCGGTATGTTTTGTATTCCAATAATCACTCCCAATGATGAGATTGAACTAATGGCTAGTAGTTTTGGTTTATTTGGTGATGTGATACTGCATGTTTTGGTTATGCATAATTTTGAGCATGTTTAAAAAATATAAAATAATGCATGTTTAATCGATTTGAAAAGTGCATATGTCATTCAAAATGCGTTTACATGAGAAAAAGAAGGATTGACATGTTTTCAAAACTATCCATGCCCTTGTGAGATTTTGAGCCTAATTGTACATGCATGATTACATTATGCACCTATTCTTTCATGTGTGACTTCATTTGATCATTGTGTAATCTAGAACTTGATTGAAACCATGTAAAGAGTTTTCCGAATCATAAGTTGTTTAAAAAAATGATAGAGGCATTAGGATGGTCATCACTTTGGCCAAACAACCATGTGTCCCTTATGTGCGCACGAGCTGCGACACCCTTAAATAGCCCTTTAGAGCCTATGTTTAGCCTTTCTTTCATCCCTATGTATGTACCTAAACACTTAGCCTAGTGTAGCAATCCTTACTCTTGTTCTAAAGACTTGGTAGGAGATTCCAAAACTAGCATTCAAGAGATGGAGTATAGATAAGGTTGTCTAAGGCATAGTGTGTGTATGAGGATAGACTTGTTCAAACAATTTGCATGTGTTAATTGCCGAAAACAAAAAGTAAACAAGAGTAATGTTGAGAGCTACAAAAGAATGTAAAAAAAGAGAGAGATGTGAGCTCTCCAGCAATAGGTTTAAGTGTAGATGTTTGGATTAATGTTCCCCGTACTTGTGAATATGGAGGGTGTTATTATGTGAGGGCATAAGAGTAAGAAAACATGGCCTTTGGCCTATCTACAAAAGCTCAAGCGTAGTTTAGAATGATGCTTGGGACCAACATGATGGAATCCAACCCTTGATACTAAAGATTAACCATGGAAGAGTGTGAGAGTGACAAGTTTGGGTGCTATGACTAAGTCTTTGAAACTTGTTACACCACTTATCCAAATATCGAATAACTTAGCCCTAGCCCCATTACAACCCTTGATGAAGTCCTCTTTATTTGAGATGCTTGTGTTTATGGATTGTTGGATCATTTGATTGAAAATCAAGCTTATGGAAAACATGTGATTAATATGATTTTTAAGTGCAAACACTAACCCTCAAACACTTGTGTGTATTAATATCTAGTGAGTTTGATGGTTAGGTGACATGTTAGTTTGAATACATCTCTTTGTGATATAGTTGGCTTGACATATAGCATGGCCATTTCTACTTATTACATGTGCATTGATTTCATGTTTTAAAGTGTTGCTCAAAAGAAGTTTAATCCATCTAGCCATGGTTCTTTAAGGGAAATCGATCATCAACTCGGGACACTTACATGCCTTGTGTATTTTTGTGCCTTGAGTCTAGCTTTGCTTAATTCTTTTCTTTATTGTTTTCTTGAGGACAAACAAAGTTTAAGTGTGAGGTAGTTTGTTAGGTCCATAATTGTGTTCTAATTATATTTCTAATTTCATGCTTATTGTTTGTCTTTTATGAATAAAGCCTCATTTTTATTATGTTTCCTTGTAATGCTAGGAAATGAGGGATTGGCATGGAAATGATCTAAGAGATGAAATTTAATCACTTTTTGGAGAAGCCGGACGCATTTCCGAAGCCCTTGGAGAAGATGGAGCAAAACTGGGAAAAATACAAAAAGTCAACGCCCGTCAACGGTCAACTCCGACAAGTTGTCACTGGTTAATGGAAAGGTCAAGTCAAGTTTGGGCCAAGGCCTCAAGAGTCCAAACTCACATGGAAGATATTTTGAGAGATGGATGCACATGCAAGTCATATAACTTGGGGTGAGTCACACATTAAGACCACCTAAAAGTCTAAAGTTGTAGATCATGTCTAAGCATCTAATTTTGAATTTTAAAACACCAAAACATCTCCATATACTAGCTAGGGTCGAGCTCCCCTCTCATACCACACATATCTCACCTCGCTTTTACTTTTCTCATAGTTTTAGTCTCTCTCTAAAGCCCCTATCCATACTCAACCCCTCTAGCTCTCTTCTCCACCTCAAACACCTTCTCTATCACCACCAAAAGGCTTAAGAACCTCCATCACAACCAACATACTCTCATCTCCACCTTCACCCTAGCCTAAGGTGGGTTCAACCTCTTTGTGGAGCCAAGAAGCAAGGAGGGAGCAAGAAGTGAAGAAGGACTTGAAGAACTTGAAGGTTTTACTTAAAAAGACTATTCAGTTATTTCTTATACCTATTGACTCCTCTCTATGTATCTAGACTCCATTGTCATTATGTATAGTGAGTGGTCCCATTTGGGAGGCAAGAGTTAGAACCCTAGCCATTTGATATAGACAAATGATGGATTGATTTATGTATGATTTCTGTTTTTGTGCATGTTGTGTGAAACATGTGTTTGTGAATGAGATTACTATGTGTTTGCGGATGTTTATATGCTTAAGCTTCATGTATGGTTTCATTTATGCATGTGTTGACCTTAGCTAAGTTGATATATGTATTAAGGAGCTAAAAGTGGGATCTTGTTTGAATTAACTACTCACCTAAAGCTAGATGAACATGTAAACATGATTACGGACTATTCCAAGAGGGTTTACTTTAAGGTTTGGTTTCCTTAGCACTAAGTAAGGACTAGAGCCTCATTGAGTGTCAATAGACTTAAGAAGCTTTGTTCAAGCACACATTGAATCAAGAGCTTATTGTGGCTACTAGTTGGGTCTTTCGATTCGTAACTCACAAACTGTGGATTGGGAGATTCACTTAGACTTTCTCTCGGGTCCTTCAATAGAGGTTCAGGAAGAGGAACTTTCCACAAATTTCACATAGTACGCTTGTTTACTTCACTCACATGACATACGGTCGAGATGTAAACCTGAAATAATTTAGGTCTTGGTTCCGGTTTACCAAATACTTCAAAGTTGGGCTCAAGTCATCTAGAGTCCGAAATGGCCTAGGAACTTGGGTTCAAAACCAAACATGACTCAAAAGGTTACGTTTGGACATCCACTTGTGTGAAACAGACTCTAGATGCATACACTAATCGGGACATTGTTTGAGCATCAAGTGGTTAGTGAGAATTTCCCTAGCCAACCATTCTCTCTTATTATGAATTTCTTTGCTATTTAATCTGTTTGCATTAGTTATAATCAATCAATCAACTCATATAATCACTCACAGTAATCTAATCCCCCCTTGCAATACTAGGTCTCCAAAGGACTTAGTAGTGTGAGATACACATCTACATTTCATTTTAGTTTTAGTGTCTAGTAGTGTCTTGTCTAGCTGTAATCTAAGTGCTTTAACAATTCGAACTAAGGAGTAAAGTAGTCAACCCTTGTGGGTTTGACACTCGACTTCTTATAAATACTATAACTTGACCCCGTATAGTTGCGGGCGGAAATAACTCTTTATATTTATGGCTAGTTCTTAATGCATAAAATGTGTAAGGGTAATCTTTCCAACATGCATCATAGAGTCTCTTTAAAACATTAAGTTAAACAAAAAGGCTTCAGACTCTGAAATAAGCGTAGACTTAGTCCTTGTCTTCTTTGGGAAACCTTACTGAAATGGCCAGTCGGCGAGAAAGATCAAGAGAGGTAGGAGTGATTTTCGAGCTTGTCTTTTCTCACATCTAAAACCTGTCCTAGCAACCGTCTCTTTCTAGACACCAATTCACATAGGATATTTTTACTAAAAGACAAGTGTTTATCCACATACACTAATTAGACTCTGAAAATACACTAATTAAGTTAAGAGATTTTTTTTAGGGCATCATCCGCCAGAAAATTCCATTATCCGCCCATATTTTACATTTTATGACTCAAATAAGTTTTAAACTCCTCCCCCACACTTAAAATATACATTGTCCTCAGTGTATCAAAGTAAAGCATAGAATTCATCATGAAGTATATGATCTACGAAAATCTATCCAAGAAAAGTAAAAACTATGAAAATATAAAGAAAAAGGGAAGAGAAAGTAAATCTAGTTTATAGACTCCTCCATTGGGTTACCTCCCAACAAACGCTTATTTTTTAACGTCTTATAACCTAGACGCGATGCTTCTTCATGTGTTTGAAGTGGCTGAAACATCATCACTTTGAATGGCTGGTTCATCAAGAAAGGACTATTCCACAACATACTCCTTGAAAGCTTCATAATATGGCTTTAGGCGATGGTAATTCACTTTAAATTCACTTTTGGTCTCTAATGAATGAATGAGGACAGGTTAATGAGGAAAAACTTGAACAACCCTGTAAGGACCGATCCATCTTGAGCATAGCTTTCTTGAAAAGAGTCTAAGTCTCGAATGAAAGGGTAAAACTTTCTGCCCGCTTCAAAACTCTTCCCACGGATCATCTTGTCATGACTTCTCTTGGTTTTCTCCTTGTAAATCCATGCATTGTCAAAAACATCATTCCTTACCTCTTCGAGCTCACACAGTTGTAGTTTTCGATGCAACCCTATCTCATCGCGATTCATGTTGAATTTCTTGACTGCCCACCATGCCTTGTGTTCTAACTCTACCGGAAGATGACATGCTTTCCCATAAATCAAACGATAAGGTGACATACCGATGAAAGTTTTGTAGGTAGTTCTGTAAGCCCACAACGCATTATCTAGACATTGACTCCAATCTTTCCGGTTTGGACGAATGGTTCTCTTCAGGATCTTCTTAAACTCACAGTTGGAAATTTTAGCCATTCCATTCATTTGAGGGTGATAAGGCGTGGAGACTTTGTGCATGACACCATATTTCCTCAATAATGCTTCCACCATCTTGTTACAAAAGTGACTTCCTCCATCACTGATTAGAACGCGTGGCCTTCCAAATCTTGTGAAAATATTAGCCTTGAGAAAATCTGCAACAATTCGCAAATCATTAGTTCGGGTGACTCTTGCTTCCACCCATTTCGAGATATAATCCACAACGAGTAAGATGTAAGTAAAACCGTTATATGGAGGAAAATGTCCCATAAAATCTATGCCCCACACATCAAAAATTTCGACATTAAGTATATAGTGTTGTGGTATTTGATATGTATGTCCTAAATTACTGGATATTTGACACCTATCACATTTAGCACAAAATTCATGAGAATCACGAAATAAACTAGGTCAAAAGAATCCGCAATCTAACACTTTAAGAGCTATTTTCTTGGAACCGAAATGCCCTCCACATGCACCATAATGACAAAACTCAAGAATGGATCTAAACTCACTATCCGGAATACACCTTCTAATAACCAAGTCAGAACATTGTTTCCACAAATAAGGTTCATCCTAAATAAAAGTTCTAGCATTATTCCTAAGTTTGTTATGTTGAGAACTAGACATTGAAGATGAAAACTCACCGGTTACTAAGTAATTAATAATATCCACATACCATGGAGTTTTAGAAGCACTTACCTAGATTTTGAAGAGTTGTTCATCCAAATTTTTTTTCTCAATACCTACAACTTCTTTTTCATGCACAATTTGTGACAAATGGTCAGCCACCCCGTTTCTACTCCCTTGTTGTCCTTTATTTTGATGTCAAATTCTTAGATTAGAAGTATCCACCTAATGAGCTGTGGCTTAGCATCCTTCTTCGCCATCAAATACTTCAAGGTTGCATGGTCCATGTAAACAATCACCTTCCTTTGCAACAAGTATGATCGAAACTTATCAAGTGCAAACACCACTGCGAGTAGATTCTTCTCGGTTGTTGTATAGTTTATTTGAGCTTTATCAAGTGTCCGAGAGGCATAGTATATGGCGTAGGGCTTCTTGTCTTTCCATTGACCCAAAACAACTCCCACAACATAGTCTGAGGCGTCACACATCAATTCAGAGGGAAGAGACCAATCCAGAGCATAAAGGATAGGAGCACATGTGAGAAGCTCCTTCAACTTGTCAAAGGCAGCTAAGCAATCATCATCAAACACAAATGGAGTGTCCTTTTGGAGAAGATTACACAAATGGCGACATATATGGGAGAAGTCCTGAATCTCCCCCATAGCTCTCTGCATCTTTCCAACATTCTTGAAAATCTCAAAGTTTTGTTGTTGCATTATGGCATGGGCTTCTTGGAGTTGACACAGTTGCTGAATTAGATCCTCCTTGATCAGGTCGTTGTTGAGATTTCTAGTGACATCAGATATCCTGCTATGAAACCCCAACCCCGCGGAGCTTAAGAGTGTCTTTGTGGAAAAAGCGTCCTTAAGGTCGGGTTTGTTTCTATGGGAGCCCCTCCTGCGTTGCCAGATTGATTTGGTAGATCCTCCATTCACATGAGTTAGTCTTGAGTTCGACACTCAATGTGAGTACCAATTTGTGAGAGTAGATTTTGTCATCCTTCAAGCTCGCTCCTTCGTGAACCTGAAAAATAAGTAAGATCACGGTGTGGGATCATGCAAAGACTCTTCGACGATCAAGTTAATACAAATACTTGATTAATAGTGTGTATTTGTGTAGAAAGTGATACCTTAATGTCTCCCCGAGCTCCCTTTATATAGAGAAGGGATGAAGAGATGTCTTTGCTCTTATTGAAGAAGAAGATCGAAGTAGATCAAGAATCTGATTTCTTTCCTTATTCAGAACCAATTGGGTTTTCCCAATTACCACATGCCCTTTCGCCAGTACTTTGGCCAAGTTTTTCACTATATCCTATTAGGACTCTGAAATCCTCAACGTCAGAGAATTTCTCCTCCCTAGAGGATATGATGTCCTGCTATTGCGGAGACCTCGAAAGAATGCTATGCTGTTGTGAAGACCTCGAGGGATTTTATTGTTGAGATCTCCACATCAGTAGACTTACTCAGAGTACTCTAACTTTCAAGGATGGCCAAATCTGATGCCCATAGACATAACATAGATTCTAGATATATGTTTCACATCTAAGTTTCACTCGGCGTGTCAACATATCTAACCATAATTCTACGTTAACTGACATGCAATTCTCCTTCTTCTTTTGAAGTAAAGGTGGTGTGTAATCATCAATGTTTCATTAATGATCGAAATCATGGAACATCGATCGTTGGGGAGGACATAATATCTAAGAGGAACTCAACCAACGTCACCTAAAGTTTGCTTATTTTGTTCAAAAATAGAGCTAAAACCTATTTTAGTTAATCACTAGTATAAATTTACTCCAACAATATCACTTAAAATGTAGTTATATCTAAAAAAATGCTTAATTTTGATTGGTTGATAATAAAATATTTATTTATTAATATAGTTATTGATTGTATTTACAATCTATAAGGAAAGAATTAATTACAATATTGAATATTTTGTTACCTATAATTCATATTTTCGGTATAAAAATAAATGATGATAACATGAAATATAAAGAATTCTTAAATTGGCTAATAAAATAAGAGAATTATTGTTAGAGTAATTTTTTTATATATTTTAACTATAAATAACTTATATTTATGCTTGAATTGCTCTAATCTTCGTACTGCAATAAGCAATAAAATGTTACAATGGTTTTCAGTTTTGCACGCATTTTGACCAAGTAATAAACAAACCACGTAAATAAAAGAAACATAAAATTATGAGCCGAGTCGTCACCACTCACTCTACTCCACTCCAGAAAAAATATGGATAGCGAAGAAGCAGCAGCTCAACGGAGCCAATGGGAGGAGCAGTGCCGTCTCTACGAGGCCTACAACGAAGTCCACGGCCTCGCCCAAGCCTTCGACACTCCCTTCGACGCCCCCGCAGTCCTCGTCGTCGGCCACCAGACGGATGGCAAGAGCGCATTGGTCGAAGCCCTCATGGGTTTCCAATTCAACCACGTCGGCGGTGGAACCAAGACTCGCCGCCCCATCACTCTCCACATGAAATACGACCCGGATTCTCACACTCCTCTCTGCCGACTCGTCTCTGACTCCGACCCGGCCCAGGCCCACGAGAAGTCCCTCCGCGACATCCAGGCTTACATTGAAGCTGAGAACATGAGGCTCGAAAAGGAGCCGTGTCTCTTCTCGGCGAAGGAGATCATTATCAGAGTCGAGTATAAGTACTGCCCTAATCTCACCATCATTGACACGCCTGGACTCGTCGCTCCTGCTCCTGGTCCCAGGAACAGAGCATTACAGGTCAATCATCCATCATTTCTCCAATTTCGAATTTTAGTTAGTGTTGTAAGATAGTGATTCGAGTCTGTTAGGTTGTGGTTGTTGATTTCAGAGTCAAGCTCGCGCTGTCGAAGCGCTCGTGCGAGCGAAAATGCAGCACAAAGAGTTCATTATACTGTGTCTTGAAGATTGTAGTGATTGGAGTAATGCAACTACGCGAAGGGTTGTAATGCAGGTACGTTATTATTACGTCACTGATTTTATACTCTTTTGGAGAATTTAGTTCAACCTTTTCAAATATGTTTGAATTTTTGCTCCCACGGAAATGTGGTTAGATTGATCCTGAGCTATCAAGGACTGTGATTGTTTCGACCAAGCTGGACACCAAAATACCGCAATTTGCGCGGTCAGCGGATGTGGAAGTGTTTCTCTCGCCTCCCACGTGTATGCTCGATGGGTGTATCTTGGGGGACTCTCCTTTCTTTACTTCTGTGCCATCCGGAAGAGTTGGTGTTGGACATGATTCGGTGTACAGATCTAATGACGAGTTTAAACAGGTGTTCTTGCTTATCTCGTCTCCAATTTTTTTGTTCTCGAAAGTAAATAATGGGGAGGGATACAGATTTATGTTTTGTATCCCGGTCATATAACTGAAATTACTTAAGAATGTGAATCCAATATTTTAGCGTAGACCTATGTTGTACTATATAATGGTGCATTTGTTGTGATAGTTAATTCTATCTTACCCCAATGTTTAAGACTTTAAGGTGGTTTCTGATGTCAGATTGTGCTTTATTACTATCTAGTTGCTCACATGATTGTAACTACTGGAAGAAACATTTACCTATAGTTTTTATCTCTTGATGAGATGGTTCTATCTAACCTTTCTAGTAGGCTTCAAAGCAGCAATTTCACAGTATTTTTAAGATACTAGCCCCTCATGATAATATTTTCAAGTTTTGCTGTAGACTCTTCTTATTAGTCTGTCCTATATATCCCTTTGAGAATATTCCTTGTCTTCTTGATAAGAACTGGGAATTTTTGAAGAGACAAATGTGGTCCTAACCAAGGCCTGAGTTCTGTTGATCTGATATTGTGTGAAATCACTGAGTTCTTTGTTATATATCATATTGTAGGCAATATCCCTACGAGAAAAGGAAGATTTTGCAAGCTTAGAGGAAAAATTGGGCCGGTCGCTGTCCTTAAAAGAGAAAAGTAGGATAGGTGTAAGCAAGCTTAGGTCTTTTCTTGAAGAATTGCTACAGAAGAGGTATTCACTAATTTTCGTGTCCTGATCAGTATAACTTACTCAGCTCATGACCTAAAAGTATAGGTTTTTTTTTTTCGTAGACTAACAGTATAGGAAATATGTTCTGCTAGGTATATGGAAAACGTGCCACTGATCATTCCACTTCTTGAGAAGGAATACCGTAGTGCAACAAGAAGGATGAATGACATAACTCAAGAACTCAGGTCCAGAGAAGCACATTCTTTTATTGCAATTCAGCTGGTTTTATTTTATTTGGACTGAAGACACCATGAGATGTCAAATGCATCTAACACAACCGACGGGATATTTTCATCAGATTCTATTCTAAAGGGGTTTCTTTTTGTTGCATTTATTTGATCCAGCTCCTTGGATGAACTGAAACTAAAGGAGAAAGGAAGAATATTTCACGATATGTTTTTGACAAAGGTATTTGATAAAAAGTACCTTTGTTTTACATATGTACTTGCATGCTTTATAATAATACTCCTATGGTATATAAATCCCCACTGACAGAATTTTTTCTGTATTTCAGTTATCATTACTACTGAAAGGAACAGTTGTTGCACCTCCAGACAAATTTGGTAAATCAGTTTTATGTTGCTTAGTGAAAATATATGCTTATGGTTAAAGAAGGGATGGCTTTCCTTTTTTCTTGAGTTATCAAGTATCAGTACCAATTCCAGCACCTGCTTTCTAAATTCTAATCTGTGTCAGGTTGTTGTTCCTTGCCTGTTCAATCTGACTTATATCCATGTTTCTTCTGCAAGGTGAAACACTTCAAGACGAGAGGACTAATGGAGGAGCATTTATAAGTAATGATGGCCTTCAGTTTCCTCATAAGCTTATACCAGTAAGTTGAGAATATTCTGATTGCTACTCTGTTCTTCTCCTTCATTTCTCCTCTTCCCCTTTTGTTTGCATGTTCTCATCTTAAATAATATTAAACCCGTTCATAATATTATCCTGTGCAACTTCTGGCCCTGATCAGTAAACCATGAGAAAAAAATAAGCCATAGTGATAGAAGTGCTTATTTCTCTCTGTTTATCTGACATACCTTCTCACATTCTATTTTTCTGTCGTGTGACCAAACTGACATTTTTTTTACTTTCCCATACATATTTAAGAACTGTGCTTCCTCTGTGTAGAATGCAGGAATGCGTCTATATGGGGGTGCACAATACCATCGTGCCATGGCTGAGTTCCGTTTTGTAGTCGGAGGAACAAAATGCCCTCCAATCACAAGAGAAGAAATCGTAAATGCATGTGGAGTTGAGGATTTACATGATGGAACAAACTATTCTAGGTTTTTATGCTTTCATGATATGGTTTAGCTTGCATAAGTTATGTTTTTTTTCCCTAAACCAGTAAAATTATGATCAGAATTGATCTCAACTTCACCATTTGTTTCCCTTCCTTGAATTTCTTTCGCTTATCAACTGTACTTTTGATATAACAGGACCGCTTGTGTAATAGCAGTAGCAAAGGCTCGTGATACATTTGAACCTTTCCTTCATCAGGTGATGAACTATTTCTAAATAACTCTGTCTCCTATGATATAAGATTTTTTTTTCTCGGGGATCGGGGCGGGGGATTTATTATATAATTCAGATGCTTATGATAGTCACTAAATTGGAATGTAAAGACTAGATTTAATGTATCGTGTGATGGGCATTGATATAATATGTAGCCTCTGAATTGCGATTGATGTTCCAATTCTCCATATGCACCTCTTTTCCTTTGAATTGTACTACATCTAGATATACTTATGATGACTACATATAACTTTCCAAAGAGTGAAGAAATCAACTTGTACGACTGGCACAGAGGCACGTGCTGTAAATTTATTGTTTGATATCAGTTGGAAATTTGTTTGTTAATTTATTGTACGCTATCTAGTTAAAAGTTCTAATATTTTTTTTTTTACCATTTCAGTTGGGTGGTAGACTCTTACATATACTGAAGAGATTGCTTCCCATATCTGTCTATCTTCTCCAGGTAGGGATTCCATGGTTGAATAGATTAGGGTTATTGTATCTTATATGCATATTCTACACTTTTATGCCTAAACCTTGCAACATCTGTCTTTCTTTGTTCAGAAAGATGGTGAGTATTTGAGTGGCCATGAGGTGTTTCTCAGACGTGTTGCCTCTGCCTTCAATGAATTTGCAGAATCTACTGAAAGGGCCTGCCATGAAAAGTAAGCTACTTTGTGGTTTAGATATATATGAAATATATTGTCAATTTGAGTTATTGACACTCGGGTGTATATTGCATACCTCACATTCCCTGTGGTTTATTGCAGCAACCATTTTTAAAAGATTCAAAATTGGAAATAAATGAATTCACAATACACTGAAATGTAGCTAGTGGAACTATGGGCATGGACCAACTGATGTAACTCTAAAAAGAATTAAAAGTTGGTGCAAGTTTTAAATCCATAACTGAGGGTAAATAAGTCAGTTCTTTTTGTCAGCCGGAAAAAATTAAGTCTGCTTATTTGGATAATTAGTAGCTAAAAGTTATGTGGTGACAACACACTTACAGCTCCATGGAAAAGTTGGTCCATTCTGTTTGTGCAGTGATTCATTGTCGTGCCAAATGGTTTGCCCCAAAAATTATACCTGTGGACTATGAGTTTAGTTTAGAAAGGAGTGCTGTTATAGTGATTGAAGAATCATACTTTAATAGCCAGCACTATGATTATTTTCAATTCAAGCTTCAAAAATTTAGATAGATAATATAATAAAGGCATAATGTTGTTTTGCTTTTCTTGTATTTCTTTTTTGATACCCAGAAATCTATCAAATTTGGATAATGGACCCAGGCTCAAAAGTGGAACATCCTGCCGTACCCTACTATCTTAGGAGACAAGACACTCTAGGAAACAGCTAGGTCGGTATCCTGAGGGCGTTCAAACTTCAAACTTAGACCATAATGAAAGAAAACCTTGCCCACACAATACCGATTAAACTCTAGTTGGTGCTTCTATGCTACTTATCATTTGGAAAGACTTGCGAAGATAAATAACTGCTTCAATTGTACTACACTAACTCGTATACTCTGGCATCTTACATTGCTCTTTGTTGTTGCTGCAGATGTATGGAGGATTTAGTAAGCACCACACGCTATGTCACATGGTCGCTTCACAATAAGGTAGTAACCATTATTCTTTTTTATAAATTCTTTAATTAGAAAGGTTTTTTTTACTGAGATTTCTGGTTAGTCTTTTCATTAACTATAAAATTTGGACAATATGGTTGTGTCGGAACACATTGTCTTACTTTTGGCTAAGGAAAAACAAAAAGTATCCTGTTATAGATTGTCCAGGACCAAGAGATTAAAGGCCGAAATGCTAAATATCTCTTAAAGGATTTCAACCTTGTGAATTATACAAAATAAGAGAAGTACTGAATTGCGCTACAGCTGTACTGGATAACCTAAATTTTTTATTAATCTTTTTTTTCTTGCTGCTGTGCATTGATTTTTGTTTTGTTTTTTGAACTTTTTCTAGGTGGGAAACTAATGTATAGCATTGTTTCCCAAGTTTTTCCCTGCTTTTAATGGCCGTTTTCCTACTTAATATAGTATGCCTGTAGAAGGAGATATTCACGTCTTAAAGTTATTACACAATTCAGTTTAATGCAGTAGAAATATTTATATATATCACAGGGCATAATCCATATGAATATGGGAGAGGAACTGAAAATTAAGTGCATTCCTCTTTTCTATACATGTCATGCCAATTTCTTACTTTAATTTAATGTCATTTTTCTAGGATATTTAAATGGGATCCTAACGTCGGTCACAGGGCATAATCTATGGTGACTTTGGGATAGAATTGAGAATTGTGAATTCAATTTTCATTGTTTTGTCCATTTTCTACTTTAAACAATGGTACCCTGTAGCTAGGAACTTCTTTCATGGTTTGAAGTGGTGTCAAGATTTAATTATATTGCAATGTGACTGTCAGCAGTTTATATCTGTACATAACTAAATATACTTTATTGGTCATGTCTGACATCTCTTTGGGTCCCTGGTAGAATCGTGCTGGATTGCGTCAGTTCTTGGACTCGTTTTCTGGAACAGAACATAATACTGTGGGTAGTAGTTGCTTATCTTCTGGTCTCTCTCAAGATTCAGCAGCTGGTTCAGTCACCAATGAGAAGGACACCAAGTCAAGGGCAGATGTGAAGCTCAGTCATCTGGCATCTGGCAATGACTTGACCTCTATTCAAACTACAGAAACAAGGCTGGCTGATCTGCTAGACAGTACACTTTGGAATAGGAGACTTGCTCCTTCATCCGAGAGGATTGTTTATGCTTTGGTGCAACAGATATTCCACGGCATCCGAGAGTATTTCTTGGCTTCTGCAGAGTTGAAGGTATGCAATATAAACTAAATTTGATGAAAATAATTTCTCACCTGCGGAATCTGGATGATTGGCCTTTAGCATAGGTGGAGTTGTCTGCATTTGAACTTTAGTTGATTTAAAAAGAGAACTATTCAGCTCTCAGATTTACATCAGCGAACTTACTTTAATCACGTTTCCAGATCCTTCTTTCCAGATCCTTCTTTTATACTTTGTTTCCCCCTTGCTCTTTGATTAAGGGTTGGAATTTCCTCACAGTGCGATGTCATTCTCTCTTTTGCTGCCTCTTACATACTCATGTCATGCGGCTTAAATCCCATTTAGAGATCCATTTCTTATTTATCATTTTTTGATGCACTCTGAAGAATCATTTGTTTTACGTCTTATTCATACAGATTAAAGGTTATTTGATTTTTTCTTCCGTCATGTTCAATTATTCTTTGTTTTTCTTTCCTGACAGAAGCTTCTGTTGTTTTATAGCTTAAGTATGCGGATAACTCACATTTTTGTTTTGCAGTTCAACTGCTTTCTCTTGATGCCTGTTGTAGATAAGCTGCCTGCACTCCTGAGAGAAGACTTGAAATCTGCTTTTGAAGATGATTTGGACAATATTTTTGACATTACAAATCTGCGACAGCTATTGGGCCAGCAAAAGCGAGATGTAGAGATTGAGCTCAAACGGGTATGTTATCCCACTTAATGTTGTTAAGTAGCTCTTTCTTCCAAATTCATTTGCTCATGCTGCTCATACTTATATCTAACTTTGGTTAATAGATCAAGAGACTTAAGGATAAATTCAGATCACTACATGAGCAGCTTAGCTCACTGAAATGCAATTCCACTACCTTTTCTGACGCCTGTTGAGGTTTGGTTTCCACATTGGCAAGTGAAAATGGTAAGGTTGTCCTTGCTGCTGTTTAAATGAACGTGAGCATTAATGATATGATTAGAATAGAAGTGAAACTCACTACGCAAAGCGTTATTATTCGAGTGAACAAACTGGTGTTTATATATGTAAATATTGCATACCGCTGATTGGATCAGTTTTCTTGTTCATTTATCTAAAACTGTTATTCCATTATGGAAGCCATGTAGGCAACAATCCTTGTGGCATATTCACAAGGTGGTGCAAAACTCGAGCAGAACTTGGGTAGGGCTGTCCACGTAGTTGGGTAATAGGGCCAGCCAATCACAATCCCAATCTTAAACCCCCTCTTGTTGCTTGAGCCGTAAGGAGAGTCGACACAGTGGCCATTCCCAAGTTCTGCTCGCCCAAAAGATGGGATCATAAAATAGTGTAGCTCAAAAGGTAGCTTTTGAGCTAGTGGTATTCTTTGACAAGAATGTTGAATGAGGTCCCAAGTTCAAACCCCCCAGCTTTCCTTTTTGAAGTGTTCAACATATGGATTATTGAGATTCATCACATCCACGGATCCACCTAGCATGAAGAGATTAGGTTGTACATAACTCTCCAGTGCATATGCATAATGCATGTATAATTTACTTTATATATAAATGGAGTCGTACAATTATGGAGCTCTTTGGATGCTGATTTTTACATTTTGCCAATTTTCAATATTTAATATAAATGAGCAGTCTTTAAGCCAAGAACAAAGCCAGAAGTTATGTTAAAGATACTTATGACTAGTAATTATTGGTGTATGGACACACTCCAACTTGAAATTGGTCCACGACCAAACCCATATATATTCATGTGTGTGAGAGACGGGGATAGCTAGAGGTGCATGAGGTCAGCATGAAGTGTGATGATGCTGACTCTCATTTTCGAAGTTTTAGTTTTGGTTTTTTTTTTCATTCTAAAATTACAAAAACGTTTCAGTGTGGCACAGCCACTCACTCTTATTGCAGCTGCTTCAAGTACAAATAACGGGTCCTTTGTTCTACTCATTTGCCTTGCACCTGTGCAATCGAAATTTCATTGGGATCTTCCATTTTGCGTATACGATCTACCATACTTTGTTTTTGGCTGTATTTTATTTTAGCCTTGGTTAAAGTCCCAAAAGAGAGAGAAGACAAGCCAACCACCCCGCCCATTGTAGGAGAGAACCCTTCTCCTACCCTGTTTCCGGTGTTGGAACAAGAAAGGTTCCACCCAATGCTCTAAAACCTCGAGACATGCATATTCATAATTTGTGGCATTTTGGTTTAATTTGAGACATAATGAAACCATCTTTGAAATTAAAACGACATTGTTATACCAGAGGGGATTTGAACTTGGAAACCTTGGACGGTAGAAAATTAAGGAGAAAAACTCTGAATTAGAGGGAGATTCTCAGGTGAACATTGTTCACCTTGAACTCCTCGCAAAATCTGACCCCGTTTGTGCAGAGCACGTGACTCCTCTTGTTTGCAAAGGATTTCAGGCTGTTCACCCCAGCCATACCGAGAATTAGAAGGCATTCATTGTTAGTTTTCTGTCATTTTTGATGCCAAGGGTACGTATGACCAAAGAGCCATTGTTCTGTCACACGTACACTTGCCTTTTCGGCAACCTTCTGAGAAAGAGGGCGGGGATGGTTGCATTCATGGTTGTGAGCGAGGAGTCTTTTTTCTCTTCTAATTCTTTGAACTCACGAATAAGGTTGTAAACTTGTTCTTTCTTCTAATTCTCTTCTTTCATATATTGTAAGCAAACGTACAGTTCTAGTGGCACGGAGACTTGTCCCTCTCCTTCGAAAGCACTCAGTATCTAAACAGGCACAGTTGCCCGCCGCCTTGTATATCTCAGAGCACTTTTATCATCATCATCATCAAACTGAATAATCAACTCCCCCATTTGTTATGAAAACCACCCTTCTTTTTCACGTCATTCACTCACTCTCTCACTTATCTTTTTATTTTTCTATTTTTATTCTTTTTCATCTTCACGATCGACTGCATCTCTCTCTCTCTTCCTTTCTACATTCCCTATATATATCATCGTCAGCTAAAACTTCATTTACACGCTAGCTACTGTTCTTCTTCATCATCCTTCCTCTTCTTGCATGTTCTATGTTTGTGTTGTGATGGCAGATAACCCTTTTCAGCTCCCTCCCGGTTTTCGTTTTTTCCCGACCGACGAAGAGCTCGTAGTTCATTTCCTTCAACGCAAGGCAGCTCTTTTGCCCTTCCACCCTGACGTCATTCCTGATCTCGATCTCTATCCGTACGATCCATGGGAGCTAAATGGTATATTAATTACCTCAATACATACTAATTAGTAGCTCGATCAGTTACTTATATACACGTACGTACGTACTAATTATTTTGTTCATTGTACATATATGTAAAGGTAAGGCTCTTTGTGAGGGTAAGCAGTGGTACTTCTATAGCAGGAGGACGCAGAATCGCGCTACCAATAACGGGTATTGGAAGCCACTAGGCTCTGAGGAACCTGTTTTCACAAGCTCTTCAAGCAACAAAGTTGGAGTAAAAAGATATTTAGGGTTCTACGTTGGAGAAGCTTCTTCAGGAATCAAAACGAGCTGGATAATGCATGAGTATCGTCTTGCTGCTGGCTCAGATGCTTCTGCTTCTTCGTCCTCTACTAGATCTTCGAAAAGAAGAGGGCACCGGAAATCAGCTCATGTAAATCATCAAACTACTACCTAGCAAGTTATTTAATTAGCAAGTTATTTAATTACCTCTGGATACATACTCGCGAACAAAATTCTAAGCTCTCCAGCAATGTCACGTCTGCATGTGTATTTTCATCAAATTAGCATCAGTCTACGTACAAGCTAAGATACGTACATTTCATGAACTAATTAATATATATATATATATATATAACTCTGCAAAATATGTGACAGGATTACAGTGGCTACGTTCTGTGTCGAGTTTACGAGCGCGACGAAGAGAAGGATGATGACGATGATGGGACAGAGCTTTCATGTTTGGATGAAGTGTTCTTGTCTCTGGATGATCTTGATGAAATAAGTTTGCCAAACTGAGATAGGAGACGTACGCATGAGAAAGGAAATGAAAGAAAAGGATCCGGAGAAGATGATTTGATAGACCTAACTAAGTGGGCGCGCATGCCACCTTTTATGTTAATTATGAAGCTTTATCTAATTGTATTATATATTTCACTACTATTACCGGTGCAACTAGCTAGTAAATCTCTTGTAAACAAATCCCATTACGTGCACTTCGAGTGGCAGCTAACCATATATGGGGATTTCCATTCACAAGTTGGCAGAATCAGAAAATGACATTTCGATGGAAAATTCTGATCCACTATCTACCATTTTGTCAGTTTTCAACTGTTGCTTATATATAGTAAATGCAAAAACTCAACGAGCTTGAAATTGTTTAACTATTCACTATTTGAAAAGAAATAAGTTATATCGAAAAAATAATTAGAAGAAATAAATAGGTTCTTTAAATCAATTTTTGATTAAAACGTTACGAGATGGAGGGTGGAGAATTTAATTAAGAGGGCTGGGCAAGATTATTAGTTAGCATTCTAAAGAGTACGGTTAACAAAGAATTAAAAGGATCGATCAATGAAAAATTGTTGAACAACGAAGAATGAAAAACTTGGTTCTGCTAGGGTTTTTGAAACTCGCGGTCACGAGAAACACTTTCGTTAAGTCTCAGAGGGCAGGCGGTTGTGTTCAACCATTTAAACATGGTAGGCTATTGTGTGGGCCTAAAACAAATTCTTGGTTAAAGTACTTTCGACCGCCTAGGGCGATCGATCTCTGGGCGGCCTAGGCGTACTCTAGGCGCCACATAGATTTTCAAGGTTACTCACCTTCTAGCGTTTAGGTAATTTTTAGAACAATTTATGTATCTGATTGAGAATTCGATCATAGCTCCGGCTAGACGCTCTCTTAGTTTTGATTAACAACTACCCTATACCTTCGGCTAGAACCTCTAGCCTTCTAGTTTTGACTAGAAGCTCTTCTAGCCTCGGCCAAATCCCTTTTGGTTATGACTAAAAGGCAACGACGGATCTATATAGTGGCTTATCAGGGCTTAAGTCCTGGTGAGATTTGGGGAGAAAAAAATATACTACATATAGTTTTATAGTTTGGAATAAATCAAGAAAGTTGTCTTTGTGGTGTAGTAAGACTTTCGAATTTCATCCATGGAAGTTGGGTTTGATGCCCGGAACATGCACATTTGACCGCTTTTTATTCTATCCATTCTCATCTCACACACATTTGACCCCTTTATTTTATCAAATTCATCTTATATTTTTTTATTCCAACGAGATATTTTAGAAAAGATTTACACATGTATAGGTGTTATTTATCTTCTTCTCTTTTCCTATTCCGATTAATAAAATTTTCTCGGTGAAAAATTTGTTTTAGACAAAAAAAATTAGCCCTAATAATATTTTAATCTTTGATCCACCCTGCTAGAAGGTTTACATTTAAGACCATATTGGTTCCAAGTTCCAACTTAGAGTTACTTTCCTGGTGATTATAAGCTCTGGTTAATCCCTTGCTTAAGTATATATCGAAGGACATTAATTTCCTCAAGATCGAAGGGGTGAATTAGAGAATACTCCCTGCACATTTATTTCTACAAGACATAATCCAATGTATTATTTTTTTACAAGAAATAAGACACTGATAATTACACACTATTAAATACAAGAAATAATATGTAAGAATACCACAATCTATCAATATATTTACCTAAGTTGCCATCTAAATTACCATTATAGTCTATTCATTTTGCCAATATTTACCTAAATTAATGTGTCATTGCACTCTGAATTATGTATTCAATTATCCGATGCTAAAAGGCTGAAATCCCAGATTTTGAGCCTCATATTCAAGTTTCTTCGGCTGCCAATTTACCTAAACAATAAACTGTAGCAGTGGGTAAATTGAGTAGGAAATAGGTATATTGGGCAAAGACTTGGTGAACTGGCATGGCAGTTGATCAATGAACTTGGGTTGTAGTAGGAAGTGCAAAACAACTTTTGACGAGTAGGTATATTGAGCAACAGTAAATTGCGTGCAGCACGTTGGCTAGCTAGGTCAATTAAGTTGAATAATAGTAGGTAAACTGTTAAGGTAGGTAATTAAATCGTTTCCTTGCCATATTTTTGGTTTGTGTAGGAACTAAGGAACAATATACGTTATGTTTTGGGCTCCAAGTTAGGCCTGGATTTTAGAATCGAGAACCGCATAACCGATTTGAATCGAATCGGAATCGGGTGATTCGGTTCGATTTTAAAATTTTAAAGCATATATTTTGTCAGGGATTAAACCATATTCTGATAGTTCGATTCGGTTCCGGTTCCTCGTTTTTATTTTACAAGGAACAGTCGAGAACCGTACATAGTCTAAATTTTAACTAAATATTAGAATTATATGTCATTATATCATTACATATGAAATATTTGTTATTTTGTTTATCACTCAAATCATCAAGTTGCTAATCATGGGTAATATATTGGGTATGTCATTTGTTATTTTGTTTATGTCACTCAAATAACTTATTTGGTGATCATGAGTCAACCCTCTTTTATGAAGTTGTATGATATTTTTATTTGATTATATCATTCAACACAAAAACTATGAAATATATTTGTATGTTAATATTAATCAATTAATGTATTATGATGAGTATAGACTCATATATAGTAGAAATAACAATCACAGATTAATTATAGTTTGGTTCCAAACTGAGGAACCGTGGAACCGAATCAGTTCCTGAACCGGCTCGGTTCCAATCGGTTTTGCCTTTTAAATATAAGGAACTGAATCGTATATAAATCAATCGGTTCAGTTCCGGTTCCTGAAAATTATAAGTGGAACCGAAACGTTCCCAGGCCTACTCCAAGTAGAGGAAAGGGTACTATAGAAAGATAAAGACTTGTAGGGCTGAGTTAAGAGTAGGTCTGTCAATGGGGCGGATTCAGATCGGATCAACCTAGACCCGGATCCATTTAGGGGGAGAAAAAATTAGACTCGCCCCGTCCCGTTTATCCGGCTGATCTTTAATAATTAAATTCGGATCCAGATCTGAATCCGGCGGATCAATGGGTCAACGAAGCGGATTCGGACCCGTTTTTCAATGTGCTAATTACTAAATTTATTTCTTTTATCAATATGTTAATTATTTTACAAATATGTCACATGACCTCTTTACATAACCAAAATATTTCATTAAAACAAACTAGAGAGACCAAAATAAAAAATCTTTATTTACAACAATGAACTTGACAAGAAACAAATCATTTTGGGCTTTTAATATTTTAATTTTATAAATAATTTTATATAACTTTGTTAAAGATATTTATATTTTATTTCTAAAAAGGAGAGTTTTAGATTAAAAATATTTTATATATTTAAAAATAAATAAATTATATTTAATAAATTTTAAAAAATAAACGGGGCGAATTACAAACGGATTGAATCGCTTGTGATATGGATCCAATCAGTTAAATAAACGGGTCAATGGGTTCGGAGCACAAACGGATCAACAGATCCAAAAATTAGATCCAGATCTGCCTAATAAATATGAGTTTGGAGCGGATCCGGATCACATTAACATGCCTATTTAAGAGACTTAAAAAGAAAAAAGTTATTAATTAAATGATTAATGAGGGACTAAATTCACCTAAAGTACCTTAATTTTTTTCAAAAATATAAAGACAAGAGGGAGTTTATCCTGATTTCTCCTTGACATTACTTGCGAAAGAAGTCGAGGATCAAGCAACGACAACAACTAGCTTGCACCCTGGTGTGGTGTAACGCCTCACAACACAAACAACCCTGTCCCTGTGAGACGAAGTGTTCTTGTGTGGTTTGTAATTGTTGAAATCGATTCCCAATCCAATCCATATATATATGAATATAGTTTTATATTCACTAAGATTTAACCTTAGAACCCAGCCTCATACTTGTATAACTTAAGTTTTAACTGTATTATATGATTCAAAATTCTGCTGCATGACCTCGATCAGGTCTCTGTATCTTTGTGGGCTATGCCGCCCATGCGTGTTAAATCACTAAATGTTTAATCGATAAGCATGAAGTAGAAGAAAGTAAAGTAACTTAAACATAGTCTTGGGGTCAAAACGTGTCGCTAGTTGACTTCAAAAATGGTTTCATCAAACTTCCGTGCACCTTCCGTCCTTGAATTCCACACAAATAAGAAATGTTGGGATTCCCACGTGTAAGAATAATTGCTAGGGAAAGGGGAAGGAGGAGAAGGTGGAGCCCACTGAGCATTGTAATGTTGTAAGTTTGCAGCGAAATGGGGCCCGTCGGGGGTTTGATTTGGAACCTTGTCTTCAAACTCGAACACTCCCTTTCCGAGCCTTTTCTATGGCATTTGGGATTTTGGTAGGGGAATTTAGTTTTATTTTTTGTGGCTGCTTAGGGGAGCATGGAGTCATACATGATGCAAGCATTTTCTGGCTTTGTAGCTTCACCTTTCCCTTTTGCTCTTTAGAGTTTAAGAGGTGGGTAGAAGAGAATCAGTAGATGCCTCCATTTGTTAACTGGTGGACGAAGGAGGTTTATTTTTTTTATTTTAAAAAAGGTGAAATGTTGAAAATTTATTGAAGACGAATGATGAGAACAATCAATTGAGTCAGTCCCTCATAAAGTCGGGTACGGCCTGAAACCTATATAGTACCCTTGCATTTCGAAGGACCCATTTAGCTAGCTTATCAACGACTACATTGGCCTCGCGGTCCAAATGAACAAAGCTAGAACTAGGCAACAAACTATATGCCTGTCGGAGGTCCTCACAAGAATCCTAGAACATGCTGGACACCGTATCTGGGTCTGCAACAACCCTAACCACAGACAAATAATCTGAGCTAAACCGAACCGGATTATATCCCAGCTAATGTACTATATCAATAGCCCTCCAAGCTGCCTCAATCTCAACAACCAAGACCGAATACACATTGTCTATATGGCTAGTAGCTGCAAATACAAACATGCCATCCTAATCACGAACAATCATGCTTATACCACCTCCGAGTCGAGAAAAATCGAAGGCTCCATCTATACAGACACAGTACTGACCTAAAGGTGGTCTAGTCCAAGTCTGAAGAACGCTAGCCGGGCTGTCTGGAGTCTTATGCATGAATACATACATATCATGCCAAGCTTTTGCCAACACCCTATGAGTTTAACCATTAAACTGTTTATGATTCCACAATTAAGAAAATGTAAAAAAAAAAGTAGAGTTAAGAAAATGTAAAGTTATAGATTTTTTACTGTGTCAGATTGTTCGTGAACCTTTTATAAGTTCTTATTTTCATCGATAAATTGTCAAATTTTCGTCCATCTAAAAGATAAGGAATATTTATCCTTTCAAAAAAGATAAGGAATTACAATAGTGTACCCGTGTTGTATATTATGTTTTTTATTTGAATCAATAATATATATTTTTTGAAGAGGAATAATAGATAGACTGAAAACTATAACTCTTTCATTGATAGAATGCCTTATATAAAGGCTGATACAATCTGTTACAATTATTATCCCTATAAAACATGGATTCTCTCTATCTCTATCTAGACTAAATCTTATCTAACTAGGACAAGACACACACTGGAAGTTACGAAGAATAAGTCTCCTTAAACACTTTCCCTTGTGTCGATAGCCTTAGGAATGATGCATGACCTATTGCCTCACTAAAAACCTCGCCAAGCAAACAAAAATCTCATGGGTAAAACAAAAGCTTGGTCTAAGGGAAAAAGAGTACAACGCATCAACTACAAATGCTACTACATGTGACGTAGACTTCCCCTGATGTCTATAGAAATGTAATTCCTCCTGACTGTAAACTCAGTCATGGAGTTCAGATAACCTACGCATACCAATACATTTCACAAATGTAGATTTAGGTAGTGACTTGGTTAACAAGTTTGCAACATTATCTGCCGAACCAACCTGGCTCACATGGATATTCAACAAATGTTGTTGTTTATTGAAGAAGAATTTTGGCAAGATATGCTTTATATTGTCACCCTTAATGTAACCCAAATTTATCTGTTCAATGCATGCCACATTATCCTCAAAGATGCAAGTGAGAGTTGTTGTAGTAGAATGACTGACCTAAGCCAGACACATTCTTTAATCGCTTCATGCAAAGCAATGATTTTTGAATGATTCGAGGAAGTAGCAACAAGGCTTTGCTTAGTTGATCTCTAAGAAATATCCGTGTTTCCCATAGTGAAAACATAACCAATCTATGATCGAACTTTGTGTAGGTCAGAGAGGTACCCAGCATCAGCAAATTCAACCAACACATTAACTAGTGTTTCAGAATAGGGGATAACAGTAAAATGCTCGTAGCAGGGTTAACCTTTAATGAATCGAAGAACAACTCCTTCGATGGATCGAAGGCATGATTCTGGTCCGACCCGAGAGCATCCTTTGATGGATTGAGAGAAATTCTTGATGGATCAAAGGCTCTGGAATCTGAATGCTGCAAGGGCATAAGTTATCATTCTTGTATCCCTTCCAAATCAAGTAGTCACTAAGACGTGTATACAACATCCTACCGGATTGTTGCAATCTATATAGTGAACTTCTCAATCTGATTACATGAGCACTCCGTTGTTTAGAATTACTTGATTTGGATATAGCAATGTCATCTGACACTTTCATGTATATCTCTGAATCAAGATTCCCATAGAGATATGCAGTAACCACATCTATAAGCTGCATGTTTAATTTCTTAGATACTACCAAACTTATCAGGTAGCGGAAGGTGATGATGTCCATGACTGGAGAATACGTCTCCTCATAATCAATCACAGGGCGTTGAGAGAAACCCTGTACCACAAGTCTAGATTTATAATGCAAGACCTTATTCTTCTCATTACGCTTCCAAACAAAGACCCATTTATGTCCTACCGGCTTAACATTCGGTGGACATAGCACTACCAGACCGAAAACCTGCCTTTTATTCAGAGAGTCTAGTTTGGCCTGGATTGCTACTTTCTAATTCGACCAATCCACTCTTCTTTGGCAATCCACCACAGAGTGAGATTCCATTTCATCATCTTCTATGATCTTCTGAGCGACAGAATAAGCAAATGTATCATCAATTAACATGGAAGATCTATCTATAAGAATGTGCACATCATTTGATCTAAGCGAGATTTCTTTGTTCTCTGACATCACAAGAGGTTCTAGGCGTTCCCCAGACATGCCAATTGTGGTTCAAGGACATAACTGTAGTCAAAGACAATCTCATGTGAAGGATTCATAATGTTGATGATGAATGGATCATTTTGTTCCTCGATAGCCTATCTTTTAATTAGTGGCTCATCAATGGATTTTCTTGGTCTCCCCATTTTCCTTGTGGGAGCCGAGGCTGCGCAACACCTTCCACATGGTCAGGAGGAACATTTCCTTACCCGGTGTTGGTACTAACCAATCCTTTTTTCAAGATTTCTAACCTTGCAGGAACATTTAAAGTAGGGATCGATATCCGATCTTGTCACTTTAGCGATATCAGTAAAGGAGTCAGCCATAGAGTCAGTTACTTTATGAAGATCAAGTATTCTTTGCACTATTATCTCACTCTAAGATGTGCGGGGATCATGATGAGACATAGTGGGATTAGTCCACGTCAATTTCTGACGTTGAACTGGAATATGTACATTATTTCCTCCCCCTAACGCCAAAAAGTATGTCTCATCTAAGTGACAATCTGCAAATCTTGCAGTAAAGAGATATCCCGTTAAATGTTCAAGATATCGGAAGATAGCGGACTATTGTTGGAGCTTTGTAGCCAACATAAATGCCAAATCTTCGTTGAGGACCCATTTTAGTGCGTTGTGGAGGCGTAATAGGCACATATACAGTACAACTAAAAATACGTAGATGTGAAATGTCAGGCTCATATCCAGTTACCAACTAGTGCGCATTGAATGGTTGGCGTTCTACTAGTCGAAAACAAAGAAGCATAGCTGCGTGTAACACTATATAATCTCACCCGGATACTAGTAAGTTTGTATGCATTACCAACGCATGAGACACAAGCTGTAACTGCTTAATGTGAGCCTTTGTTAAACCGTTCTGAGAATGAACATGAGGAACGAGATGTTCAACTTCAATCCCAATAGATATGTAGTAATCATCAAAAGATTTTGATGTAAACTCTCCTGCGTTGTCCAATCTAATAGACTTGATTGGATGATCCGGGTAGTGAGCCCAAAGCTTAATAATTTGTGTTAGGAGTTTTGCAAATGCAACATTCCTTGTGGATAGCAAAGTAAGGTGTGACCATCGCGTTGATGCATCTACCAAAACCATGAAATATTTAAATGGTCTACATTCTGGTTTGATAGGTCCACAAATATCACCTTGGATCCTTTGTAAGAATGGAATATTGTCAGTGTTGTCAACAACAAAAGAAGAACATGCCTGTAACTTTGCTAAGGAGCAAGCTTTGCAAAATGAGCGATGTGCATCAGAGATTGCAACATATGAATCTGGTGGGATAACACACGACGCCACATCGGTACTTTGCAAGAATTGTGCTACATTCGCCTTGGAGACCGAGCCAGTAGTGAGAGGAGTAGTTTCATCTGCCCCATCTAAACTAATGGATTTAGGTATTCCCACATGCTTCTTCACTCTGAATGACTATGACAGTTCTTCAATAATTTGATCATCATGTCACGACTTGGGTGTCCCAGCCGAAAATGCCAAAGCTTGTATAATTTTGAGTCACATAAAGTTGTGTGAGTCATAGCATTGGATTCAATAATCTGAACAATAGTTAGAAATAGACCACTACGAATAGTCGGAAACTTCTCTAAAATGTGCTTGCGGCCACATTCAATAGAGGTGATGCATAATAATTCTTGTCCATTCTCACAATATGTTTCCAAGTGGAAACTGTTGGCGCAAATATCCTTGAAACTTAGCAAGATTCGATTGGCCTTTGGCGTGTATAAGACATCAGTGATAAATAATCTTGCACCATGAGGCAGCAAAAATTCTGCTGAACCACGCCCTTGGATAACCGTCTCTGCACCTATCATGGTAGTCACTAAGGATTTGTATGGATAAAGATTCAAAAATAGTTGCCTATTCCACAGAATGGTATGGGTAGTACCACTATCTGCAAGACACTCAATCTCACATTGAGACATCTACAAAAACAATGTAAATAAATGAGTCTTTCAACTAAAGACCAGAAAAACACTTTAATTAAACACTTAAAGATTTGAATAGGGATGTGACTTTTGTTGAGTGCTGATATGACATGACAAAAACCGATGTAAAGCCACATCTAGGTTGGTTGTTTTAGATGGATCGAATTTCTCACAAACCTACCTGAGGGATACCTTCGATAGATCGAAGAACAATTCCTGGATGGATCGAAGAAACCCAAAATAAAATTTGATTGTCCGATATTGATTTTCAATGGGTCGAAGAATTAGGCTTCGATGGATCGAAGACCTTGACCTGAGACATTCCTTCGATGGATGGAGGAATAAATCCTCGATGGATCGAAAAATGCAGTATAAGGACCTGAGGATGACCTTCAATGGATAGAAGTACAAATTTTTGATGGATAAAATATCTCAGAAATCGACCCGTGGGATACCTTCAAGGGTGAAGAACAAGTCCTCAATGGATCGAAGGCCACCCGGGATCAAAATAACATCCTATCCTTTATGTCTCGTTTTTAGTATATCATTGTGTCATTATGCCATATATTAATGTAAACATCGAACCATACACTGAATTGGTATAAAAATAACATTCTCAACACTTTAATATACTGAAAATAGAGAAAATTCCATTACTCGCCAATCATTAAAGGTTACATCATAGATGTTCTTATCTAAAAACTAAGACAATAGTCTTAAAAAAGAGCCAAAAACGAACCAAAAACTTGAATCTATTACAGAGATAATGCCGTTTACATAGACTATTCAAATCTGGAGTAATTAGGTTCATCTTCTTGTCCTCTACAATCATGAGATTGGCATCATCATCTATCTCAAAATCTCCAGCAAAGTTGGACTCTTGAGCCAAGCTTATGCCTCTTGTAGATGTTCAGAATTTCTTTGCTAGCACAACACTAACATGTGAATGTCCCAGAATTGGATTTCCTTTGTCCATCATTACCCGAACCAGATTCGTTCTTGTTAGAGTTGGCATTCTGATCTTTATGCCAAGTCATATTTTGGCTGCGATCTCAGCCATACCCATGCCCTCCTCTCTCGCCCCATGGAGTTTATTTGCCACGATTGTAAGGCTCCGAATTAACGTTCTTTTTTTTCTTACCGACATTTCCTCCAGGTTGGTAACTCTTAGGCTTTTTAGTACCAACCGATCTTGAATTATTAATGAGGATGATCTCATGATGCCCCTCTTTTTTAGCTAGGCTATTGATAAGATCAGTGAAGGTAATGATCCTCCCCTATTCTTACTCGATTTAGTACTGATGAGTAAGAGTGCTCATAGAGATTGGTAAGGTATTCAACGATTTTTCAATCATGTCTTTCTCGGACTTGTCCACCCCACAGAATTTCAATTTCGATTGCAGATCCAACATCCCTTGATTGTAATCTTGGAACTTTGGAAAATCCAGAAGCCTAAGGGCTTCCCATCTCCCAGTCAACTCAGGAAGTTGTGTATCATGTACATTATTGAAGCGTTGCTTCAAAGCATCCCACAAATCCAAGTGATCAATTTTCTTTAAGTACTGCTTCTTGAGATTTGAATGAACATGACACCTCAAAAACACGAGGGATGAGCTTTTTGATTCATCTGATGGTGGAATAATGTTTGGCCCAACGGGTTGAATGTTGTTACTGAGTCTCTTTCCAATGAATGTGTTAACCACATCGGAGACCCAATGATGTATTCCTTTCCTTGAAGGTCAAGGATGTTGAACTTTGGCCTGACCAGCTTATTGGAACTCATCTACAAAATACCAAGAGAGTTCATTAGTATCAATCGAAAAACTACGATCACTAACATAAAGTGTTAATGGAAAAGAACATGATCCTTGATGTATGTCACAAAATCGATCATCAAAAAATGGTTCCTCAAAAACTACACCTAGGAACCGTGATTAATCATCACATAAGATCAATTTCCCTTTCTTTATTTTCTTTTTCTAAACCGTGACAGCCCCAGGACCGGCACTCATACTCTATGGATACAAGTATATAGGAACTAGGGCATAGATATTCAATAATCATAAATCACAATCCTAAGATCTAGGGTCTTACAGGAAGTAAGTTTTATTCCTAGATATAAAGATTGACATTTTAGAAAATTTACCTCGATTGGTGTTATGCTCGGTAAGATCGGTACAAAAGTTGGACGATGTTGAAGAGGAGCTTGTCGGTAGCGGTTCTTTGGAAGTCAAGCAATCTTGTTGAATTGAGAAGTTTGAGCGCGTGCTGCAAAAGGAGGATCACCGGAATCAAGGTGGAAGATTCGATGGTGGAGATCAACGTTGAAAGATGATTGTCGGCGGTGGAAACAAAGGTTTCCAGTGGTGGAGGCTGGGACTAGGTTTTTTCTTCTTCTTTTCTCTATGGTGATAGCTGACTATTAACTCAGAGCGTGCTGATACTGTGTTGAAGATAAATAATAGATAAACTGAAAACTGTAGAATGCCTTATATATAGGCCGATACAATCTGTTACAGTCAATATCCCTATAAAACAAGAATTCTCTTTGTCTTTATCTAGACTAAATCTTATCTGCCTAAGATAAGACACACACCGAAAGTTACAGAGAATAAATCTCCTTAAACAATATTAATAAAAATAAGATTACATTGGAACATAAAGAACTCCTGTAAGACTAATATATCAACTAGTGAAAAGATTATACTGATCTAAACAATATCTCTGGGTAGTAAAAAAAAGTCTAACATGAAAACGTTTGAAAATCTCGACCCAAACATATTAGTGAACAAACTTTTGGCACTAGTAAACATGATGTTTGGCTCCGTTTTCTCCAGCAGGTAGTCGTGACTAGAGAATCACAAACTGTCTCTTTTGATGATGCATGCTCGGTGTGCCACTGCGTGGGGCAGAATGTCAATGTGTGTTGCGCCTGATGATCTTGCTTCTTTACAAGAAATTGGAGCGCAGAGAGTACCAACCTCACTCGATAAGTTCTTCTTGCCTAAGTTGTTTCAAGACTTAAGTTTCATGTCTCGCTGTTAAGCCATGGAAATCGATACTTTGCACACCTTGTCTTGTGCAAAATAGAGCAATTTCCTTTGTGAGTGTTGAGAACACTGAATAGAAGATGACTTCTTGAACCTCCGGAACCTTCATGCCCTGTCTAGTGTCAATTCCTTCGATCGTTGTCGTTTGAAAAAGAAAACCTTCGAATCTTTACACCCTGTCTGGTGTTCATTCTAAGTTCGTTGTTGTCGTTGGTTCCTCATGAGAGAGAGCTTATTTGTTGAGAGCAAATTTGCAGATGTGTGTGGAGATGTCCTCAATCCGTCTTAATCTCGTCTATTTATAATAGTCTTGATATCTTCCTCATCGAGTGAAGAAATTGATTCCTGAAAAGAAATAGATTCGAGATTTAGTCAATTCATGCTTTCCTTATCTTGTCAGGAATCTCGTGCTTTCCTTCTTCTCGCTCTGTAATGTGAGAATTGCTGGGCTGCGCTGGCCGACCCATTATAACTCTAACCCATTTATTAAAAATGAATGTTATTTTAACTTTGGGCCCAAACATTGCCCCCCAAACCTCGAGATAAACTTTGGGTTCAATCAAAGAGGTTTTTAGATCTACGGTCGGGTCGCCTCCTCCGAACTAGTAACGTTTAGCATCGCTTAGGCCTTTCAAATGCCCTTTTAAAAAGTCGCGCCCTTATTGCAGATCCCTATTTAATTGCCCCGCTTCTGCTTTCTTTGCCTATAACCCTTCTGAGTCTAAAATGCATTTCGCTTTCTTCAGCCTCCTCCACTCATATACTATCTTCCAATCCTTTTGATTACTTAAGCACGAAGAATAACCCCTTATAAGAACAAAATTCGCGACGGGCTCATTAGCGAGGCCACTGCTAACTTAGTTGCCCACATGTAAGGGTTCTTGCATAGAAAAAGTCCCAGCCCCTACACTACTCTTGAACAACAAGAGGAAGATAACGTTGTTCTTGGTCCAGAGCTAGATACCCACAAAGTTCCTTCCACACTTGCTTACCCAGTAAGAGTCGCTCCTTTATTATTCCGGCAAAAAGAAGCCGAGCCGCTTGAATAAGACAACAACGAGATTGAGTGAAGCTGGGAAAATGGCCTACCACTAAAATAGATGAATCTGCGTGGTATGAGAAGCGAGCTGCTCTTGATTCCAAGAGATGGGAGGAAGTGGGCATTGCCCAGACCTTGAACATGTGCTTTAAGCTACCCGCTGACGGGCATCAATCTCCAATCATCGCCACCCTTTATTTTTGGGATTCTAGTAGCAATACTTTCGATTTTCCGTATGGTGATATCGTGGATATCACTGGCCTACCCCCCCATAGACCTCCCGTATGTCTCAGATTGATGAAATAACCTTCCCTTACCAAGCTAGCTCTTATCATGGGCAACAAGTTAAGTCGTATACTGCATGACGAAATTTCTGTAAGATGTGTAGCTGCATACAAGATTACTAGCAACTTTACTAAGGTCGCTGAAGCGATTTTCAATGGCCAAAAGCTTGGTTTGGCCCAACCGGTACTCGCTTCTCACTACTGTTGCCTTGGCTGGATATCTACTGACCCTTTCAAGTATAAGGTTGGAAGTCCTATCTAGATTCTAGAGCTATGGATCCAGACCTACTTCTTGTACTTCTGCCACCCATTGCTTAAAGGATTTGATGACGAGGAGCTCATGAGAAGGACTCTGCTCAGGGCAGGGAGTTTTAACCCTCAAGGTTACTTTGAGAGCTTTTGCCAATTTTTCAATTTGAAGGAGTATCCTTAAGAAATGGCAAAGGTAAGTGTCAATCGTCAATTCCTAGATGACTTAAATAGCAGATTCATTATCTCTCCCCGTCAGGAAGCAGGAAGCAGGAACATTTTTATCCAGAGTGTTTCGTGTGTGGATTTTCTTATTCTTGACACTACTATTTGCTTCGAGCTTTATGCTCTAAACCACTTTGCTCGTCAAGTTGGTTTGTCATAAGGTGTGCACCCTCTGATCGAGTCTCGCAATCGATTTACTTCTTGGTGAGTAAACATTGAGAAGTCTTCCTAGGCCACACTTGCAGCTATAACCGTGCCTTGCCCTCTGTCATGTGACACAATTGTCTATGCAAGCAAGACAATTTGTACTGATTATAGTACTACTGAGTCATTCTACAAATGGTAGAACCGGTGCTTTAAAACCATCCAAAAACAGGATGAAGTTGCTGTGTTTCCTAAGATATTTACATCGGATTTTAAGGAATACTTCAAGTATTTTGCGGATGAGCTTGCAGCTAGGGTTCCAAAGGCTCAAGTTATCGCTGCTATGGATAAGAAAAGAGGCTTTAAAAGAACCCTCCCCTCGGCCAACGTTTTAAGAGTAAACTTCTCACTGCTAGCATAATAGCTGTCAATGCTGCTCTTAGGCAGACCAGGACCTCCACCGTCCTTGGGAAACGGAAAGTCAACACTTCCCTCGCTCTCCTAGAGAAGATTGGGGTGGCGGGGATTAATCAAAAGAAGATGAAGAATTGATAAGCCTCTTTCCCACCTTGCATGTGGCTAAATACTCATTTTTCTTGGTTTCATTGTCTCTGTCTTCTGCGACGTCTACGAAAGCGTTTCGTTATTTAGAGTTCTAAAGAGGACACCACCACGACTGTCCAACCAACATAGAATCCTGATGTGGGTCCCTCAACTCAGCATCCATCATTGGATGAGGAAGGGAACGCTTCCAACTCTCTCCAACATTGTTTGGATTTCCACATCAAGAACCTATTCATCCAGAGAAACCTCTCTCCAACACTGTTCAGATTTCCAACAGCTCCTCCGAGGACACTACAAATGATCGTCCTCCGCATGCCTCAACCTTTGCTGCCACACTCAATGCTGAAGAACTCTCGTAGATTCGGGTCACTACGGGCGAAGATACCTATGGCGAACCAAACCCACAATCGGGTCAATATGGGCGAAGATACCTCCTGCTTCTACTTGGACTAAGCCAACGATGTCTACTAAACTAAACATCTTTTCCATTAGTTCTGGAATCCATTATCCTAACCAGCATACCCTTTGCGGATCCCGATATTGAAATCGTTCAGACACCTGCTGCGGAAGTTATGTATGATGAACCTATTATCGAGGTATTCTAAAACTTTCCAGTGATCACTCTGGAAAAACCTATTATATTGATTTTAACCACTTTACTTTGGTCTATATCTAGGCCTTGGATATCGACTGAGTCCATGTTGGGGCTTAGGCCATAGACCAACTGCCTCTAGATCAAAGCAGACAGGAGAGTGCAGCAGCGGAGACTACGATTGAGGACATATTCATTCGGTCTCTTGAAGAAAAAACTTGTACTGTAGACACCGGTAACCTTTCAAAGGAAACTTTCACTCTCAAATTTTTCTTCCCTATTCCGGTCCTTCCTAACTTTTGTTTTTATGCCCATAATCTCTAGAATGCCTCTGCTCCTCTGTCGTCTTCAGAAACCCCCCCCATAATTAGGAGAATAAAGCTCTTCCTTGAACAATTTTGGTATGTTTCCATCTCCTTGCTCTTATTTTAATCCTTTTTACCACTCAGATGCTCAACTAGATGTCTCTTATAGGAGTTTAACGATGATGGACCTGACGCAGGTGAATTTTCTTTGACGCCTAGAAGATTGGTAATGAACCGTTTCCAAACCATCTGGCATGGCTGTTCATCCAGCGATGCCCCTCGAGCCAGCCTACCTTCTTCTTCAGTGTCTGGAGTGAATTCCCGGGACTGTGAGCCTGACATGGCAGCGACACTTGAGGAAGTTGTGAAGGTGTACTAGAAACTTGTCTGACTTCCCGCAAAGCTTGATGAAGTGCGTACTGCTCCCGCTTACCTTTTAGATCTATGGACCTTTAAACTGGATGATAATGCCACTATTGCAGTTGTGAAGTCATATATCCAAACTGCTTGTAATGCTATAACCCCGTTCCCCTTCATATCCTAGATGAGATGGAGCTAAAACTGAATGAACTCTTATCGTTGTACCTTAATATCAGCGAGGCTAAACGAGAGGAAGGCGAAGTAATTTCTTTACGCCGCAAGAACAACCAGAAGTGGCAAGACACCAAAGAACCTTGAGGTCTTCACAGACGAGTTCGAGGATAACCTTCATCAAAATGATAACAAGGTGGTAGAGATTGCTGACTCCAAGCTAAGCTGGTAGCGATGGCGGCCAAGGTTCAAGAGAAAAGTCTTTTCCCTATGCGAGTGCTGAAGGATGGCCAAGCATGTGTGAAGTTTGTGGAAATACTCGCGCCACAGCGGCGGCTTCCACAATGAGGCAATCAACTTGCTGTATTGACTACGAGCGAGCCAAGATTAGAATCAAAGAGTTAGGTAATTTTCTAGGCTAAATGTTGTATAACTCCGATTCTGGGCCCTAGGCTTGGGCTTTCTGTAAAATTATTTATTGAAAGACTTTAACTTATATTAAATCCGGCCCACTTACTGATCCGTTCTCGAAATTTTCTTTACCCAATCTTTGTCTTCAATTTTAACCCCTAAAAATCACGTATGTTCCCTAAAAGTCCTAAGAGTAAATGCTCTTTAAATGCGTTTATCGAGAAAAATGGCCTTTGGTTTGAATATGGTACATGAATCAGTGTGGCATGCCAGTATCCCTTAATTGATGTATTGAATCGATACGCTCACGCCTTGTTTTAATGGAGAGCCACTAAGGTTTTTGGCTCATAAAAATACCAATATTCACTTAGTACTTTGATCATCAGAAAAACTTTCAACGCTTAGACTCCAAGATGTTCATCATGTTTGTCTTATTTCTTCTTCTCGGTCTCAAAGCTTTCCCACCATATTATATTTCCCTATGTTAAGCAGCACTAAGTAGTAATACCTAAGCCCAAATCTGGCTTAAGTAGTTATACTTAAGCCTAGGTATGTCAATGGTGTGTTCATCCTAGGATTTTTAGGGTGAGCCAGATTCAGACATTGGAGGATCCTTGCTTACTCCATCCCTAAATGCAATGACTATGCAGCCGTACTGAAAGGACCCAACCCCGATTTAGTTTCCTAAACCGGAATTAAACCCTTTCTAAAAATGTGAACTTTCAAAAAACAAAAAAATTTCGACAGAGTTTCCTCTATAACGCGTGATTACCATTAACCTACAGTGAAAAATACACTTCATCCTATGCCACAAAAACCAAACCGTGGGCTCCAATCCCATCTAGATTTCTCAAAAACTTATCATAATGTAAAGCAATAAACACAACTGTAGCTTTACAAAAATTCGGGAAAATCATGTGGAAATATAAACATAATAGTACTCAGAGCGACCTCTAGTATATACATGTATACACAACAGTAGGCCAAACTATAAACCTATTGAGAAAGGAAAACTGGCTCGAATACTATGCCTCCAACCCCGACGTGCGACATCTGAATCCAAACAGCAAACTGGGCAAAGAAAACGAAGAGCCCAGGGAAAGACATATAAACTGTTAGAGTGAGTGGACGAAAATAAATGTCTTTCGCCGAATACATATATATGTTTATAAAACATATGCGAGTCTAAATGCATAGAAATCATATGGTACACGAGGGAGACTCTAACTCTTCACGTGTACAGAGCATGCATCGTAAAATCCTGCAGGGTCACTCACGGACACATCCGTGCTAGTATTGTCTGAATCACGGGATCCCTGATCCTCACGTGATTCTAGCCAGAAAGGCCTCGGGTCAGGGTATCTGCTCCCTCTCGGTAAAGACGTCGGGTCAAGGTAACAATCCCCCCGGTAAACATCCTCGGGGATCAGCCGAGATGCTAAGTGTATCGATACATCTACTACTGAGACTGTACTCTGTGTAAACCAAATCATAAAGGTTTCCATGCAAATGCATAAAGCGTAATTCAAAAACATACTCGTAATGCATAATTATAAAAGCATATTCGTAAACGCATAATCATAAAACACATGCTCGTATAAATCATAATCATAACTGCATGCTCAAGCTTGTAAAAACGTATATAAAAGACTCGTAACCAACAGTGAAAAGAAATGTCCACTTACAGACAAGCACAATGTGAAACACGTTAATCCTGTGATCCGGCAAAAAATCCCTTGCCAAACGAACGATCACGATCTGTTGAATAATCATAAATACCACTGTTCAAAATCACAATATAATACTCTGAATCACATCTTGAGAACCAATCATTCCCAGAAACATATAACTCGAATATCAACGAAATAATCGAAAATCTAATAAATACACTATAAAACCTCGCCACAATGTACTCCCACACGGGTTGAATGTACTTATTCAAAAACCGTCCGTTTATGGGATTACGGTGAACTGTGCCATCAATGTCGCGTAGGTAAAAATCTCCTTTGCTTATGATTTTATCAGTGATATATGGTCATTCCCATTTTGATGAAAATTTACCCTTGCCCTCAGTTTTCTCGCCAAGAGACAAAACTGTTTTCATACCAACTCACCTTCCGCATAACTCTTGTCTCGCGTACGCCTGTTATACAACCTAGAAATTTTCTTTTTCTCTGCGAGTAGACTATTGAGGGCTTCCAACCATTGTTCATCTAAGTCTTTATGTTCTTGCCACATTGCTTGAACATAATCTTCGCTAATGAGATGGTGTTGATCCATGACTCGCAGTGACTACACATTAATCTCTAGTGGAACTACTGCATCATGACCAAACATGAGAGTGTATGGTGTTGTGCTTGTTGGGGTTTTCTTTGATTTTTATAGGCCCATAGTGTATTGAGCAACTCTTGATGCCGCAAGCAAGGATTGTCTGTGAGCATTCGCTTCAAGATATGCAACATAAGCTTGTTGCTCGCTTCTGCTTGTTCGTTAAACTAGGCATAATATGGTGAAGAATGCAAGAATTGGATGTTAAAGTCTCGCATTAATCCTCCACTTCCTCCATATACGAAAGCTAGTCCCCTGTCTGAGACAAAGCACTCTGGTATTCCGAACCGACAGATAATGTCCTCATATAAGAACTGCGGAATTGCCGCTGCGGAAGCCACTTTCAAAGGCTTGGCTTTTACCCACTTTGTGAAGAAATTTATAGCTATAATGATGAACTTATGTGTATTGATGAATAAGGATGAATAATACCAATTAAGTCTAAGGCACATCCTCTAGCTGGCCATGGTTTAATAATTGGGTGTATGGAAATACTAAGAATATGATGAACCAGGCCATGAACTTGGCAATCCTCGCACCCTTTTTCAAAGGAAATGCAGTCCTTCAAAATAGATGGCCAGTAATATCCAAATCTTCGCAGTTGCCAACGTAGTTTGAGTCCAGACTGATGATCCCCGCAAACCCCCAAGTGAACTTCTCGCATACACCGTTTAGCTTTTCTACCATAGACACAAAGCAAATCAACGACGTCCCCTCCTCTTCTGAACAATTCATCATTTCTGAGGATATAATTTAGCGCGAGAAAGTGTATTTATTTACTTACGGCTGTACTTGGATCCTTTAAGTAATCGATTAATGGTTGTCGCCAATTTGTATTAAGGTGATCAAGATATGCAACAAACCATTCATCATTTTCCTCTTTTTTGACCATAAACGAAGGCAAAGTACGACGTTCTACTTTCAAAATACGTTCCCGGGACTTCATCCGCAAGCTCGATACTTATAGCTAGTTGGGCTAACTAATTTGCCGCATAAATTTGACATTTAGGGATATGCTTTAAGGATACTTCCATGAATAACTCAAGGATCTCACTGGCCCTTTTTACATATGGTTCAAGGATGAGCCCCGTTCTAAACGTAGCTTCCAACTACCTGATAACCAGCAACGAGTCTCCCAAAATGTGCACGTCTGAGACCTAAATATAATAATAGTTCCAAGCCGATAATCAAAGCCTCATACTCAGCGACATTGTTTGTACAATGGAAATCCAACTGAAAAGAGTAGGTGAATGTTTCGCCGTAAGGATTATCCAATGCAATGCTTTCCCTTGCGAGTGTACTTGTGCTAGAGGTTTAATTCTTTGAATCATGGGGCGAGAGAAATACGAGCGAGGTCTAATTCTTTGAATTCTAGTGCTTCTAACATAGGATGATGTGCCAAAAAGTCAGCTACCGCCTGACCTTTAATTGCTTTCTGTGGAACGTATTGCAACAAGAATTATGATAGTGCGAGAATCCATTTACCGATGCAACCTCTGAGTATAGGTTGAGATAGTATGTACTTGATTAAATCCATTTGAGAAATCATGCAAGTCATGAAGGACAACATGTAATGCCTTAATTTGCATCCTGAAAAGTATAGTGCGAGGCAAAGCTTTTCCTTAAGTGAGTTTCTAGTCTTGCAGTCTCTCAGAGTCCTGCTAAGGTAAAAGATCGCTCGCTCCACCTTGGCATTGTCACCTTGTGCGAATAAGCTGCTAATTGATGTATCTGTAGTAGATATATAGAGCTTAAGAGGCACTCTTGATCGTGGTGGTACCAAAATTGGCAGATTGGTCAAATACTGCTTGATTACGTTGAAGGCCTCCTGATGAGTGGACTCCCAAACAAGTTCTTTTGTCTTTGTAATTTTAACAAAGGACCGAATGGTAGAGCTTTTGTTGTAGCGTTTGCGATAAACCGTCTCAAAGCTTTGCTGAAACTCTGTTTTGTTACTTGGCGGTGATGCATTGATCAAAGCTTTCTTTTTATCTTCTGGGACTTCTATTCCTCACTGATGAACCAAAAACCCTAAAAAGTCACATGCTTGGACTCTAAACATGCACATGGCCGAATTCATCTTGAGTTGGTGTTTCCTCATCCGTTCAAATACCTGGCAAAGGTCTTGGATATGGCCCCCTCTCTTTTTGGACTTAACAATGATATCATCAATGCAAACCTCCATGGTTACTCCCAATAAGTTGTGAAAAATGAAGTGCATTGCACGCTGGTGAGTAGCTACAGCGTTCTTCAGACCGAATGACATGCATGTATTCAAACACTCTTACAACGCCTAGATAGTAAAAGGTCATCTTATGCTAAGGGAATTTGATGATATCCTATTGTGCAATCCATGAAGGACAACATCTCATGTTGAGCCACAGAATCTACTAACAGATCCGATATTAGCATTGGATATGTGTCCTTTGGGGTTGTATTATTGAGGTCTTAATAATCCACACAGACCCTTATCTTTCCATTCTTCTTTTGAACATGGACTATATTTGACAACCACTCATTATACTTGGCCACTCGAATAATCCAAGACTTGAGCATCTTTTGAACTTATACCTTAACCAATATAGACATTTAAGTATTCATTCTTTGCATTTGTTGTTGTACGGGTTTCATATTGGGTAAAGTTGGTAATTTGTGACATATTAAATCTGGAGACAATCCTGGCATGTCTTCAAATTTCTCCACAAAACAATCCTTGTATTCGTGTAAAAAAATATATGAGCCTCTTTCTTTCGATAGGCTCCAAAAAAGTGATGATAGCCACTTCCATTAGCACACTTGTTGTTCCTAAATTGACATTTTCTATGGGATCATTGACTTTAGGTGGTGTATCATTGAGAGCTGTTGGTGCTAACTGGATAATTTCCTCCTCTTCTGCAACTCCTTGCTGCACGTCTTCATTGATACATTCCATTGAGGCAATGGTAGGTAAACACTCGTAGGCTTGTTTCTCTATCATATAAGTCTATGATCGGTCACACAGAGAAGTACAAGCCTCTACCTCTGATTCTCTAGAAGGTCGTATCATTGATGACAGTCAGAAGATAGCTCGAGGAACCAGGCCGTGTTTTGTCACTTTGATCCTGCATAATATCCTATTGAGCTCAATATAAGGTCATTACTCCCGCTGGTCGGCCCTTGCTGTCAATGCCACACACCTCCAATGGTCTGATAGTCCCATTCTAGTAATTGACATCCACTGCATTTGTAGAAATAGAATAAGGTCTAGGATCAGCATTGATCAGCTCAGCTTCCTATGTTTCCATGTTCCATAGAAACAATTGTTGATGAAAGCACGAAATTGAGTTATCGTAGATTAGTCGCGTAATTGGGTTTGTTAATGAATTTTTCATCGGGTAAGAATTTGTATTGACTTTCTTCAAAAGAATTGTAGAGTATTTAATTCAGAGCTCGTGGGAATTTTTGGGGAATTTTTCGGACAAACGAGTAATGTTTTATCGAGTCCTGAAGTCGATTGGTGAATATATTTAAAAGTGTTATTTGTATTGTTGTTTTAATCGTGACCGTCCGATTTAGATTAGATTGAATTATAGCCATCAATTTGGAGATGGTATATGTACGGTATATATACGATATTAATACGTGACAAATTGGGAAAGTTTCCATTTTGGTAAAATGCCCGTTGACCCACGTTAACCATGGGTCAAGTCGACCCGTTTTGGCCAACGAACTTCTCGCCGACGGTGAGCTCGATTCCGGCCATCTTTGGATGTGATTCCTTCATGAAAATCGTTGGGCTCAGTCTCCTCTTCAATTTGGTAGGTGGATCATCAAATTTGGTGGCCGGAGGAGGAAGATTCGACGGGATGAAGATGGGAGTTTTCCGACGGTTTTCGGTGGTGGACAAAGGCGGCAATGAGGAGAAAATCCATGGGGGGTTTTGTAGCCCTTGGGATGGTGAATCTATCCTAAGTGGTCTTGACCTCTACCGTGGCCGGATTCCGGTGAACCGATGTAATGAAATTTCGGTGACTATTTTGGTTTTCCGGTTTGATTTGGGTTTTGTGATGTACTACAATGTTGTTGGGCTCGTTGAGATGAACATTTTCATGTATAGGTCGAATAATTCTGGGTTTATGGATTTCCGAGGGCTAGCGGCAGCCCCGTGCGCGGTGGATCTTCGGCGAGGTGGAGTTTTCGACAAGTTTTATGTCGTTTCGCTCGTTTCGCGTGTTGAACGCAATGGTGAGGTTTATATTTGGATTTGAGTTTGTTAAATTTGAACGAGTATTTAATCATACAATTATCAATTTAATTCACGACAATAGTAAATGACGCTTTGATTATCCGTTTATTTGCAAGTCGTTTGATATTCGAGATTTGTTTGCGACTCATTAAAGTGAGGGATTTCAGGGAATTGAATTCAGTATTTGGTTGAGTCAGTGATTAAACAGGAAATTACGTTATTCGAGTATTCGGGATTCTCGATATTATTACTCAACAGATTACGATCTTAGCTATGCAGTATGTACTCCGATGATCAAATATTATTTTTAATCATGGTTTCAGGATGTTGAGTTAGCGGGCGTGTCAGATGAATAATTGTGCCGATCGACAGGGTTTCAGCTTTATGTTTATCTCGGCAACATGTGAGTGGACATTTTATCCCATTTTAATTTTCATACTTTGATTTCCACAGTGGATTTGCGAGTCTATAATTATGCTTTTACGATTATGCATTTACGAGTGTTCATTTATGATTATGCATTTTATGAGTATACATTTATTTGGAGGCACATGTGATTTGTTTTTACACTGAGTATAGATATATGATGCATCGATGCTATGGTCTCTCGGCTGATCCCCGAGATGCTCCGGAAGGGTTACGTCTATATGAGCACCTGACATGTGATTCACAGTACCCGAGAGAGTTACGTCTTTATGAGCACTTGACCCGGGCATATTGTAACTTTGAGGAAAATGTACTCAAGTTACTGCCTCCACACACACAGTACCCAGGAGAGTTACGTCTTTATGAGCACTTGATATGGGCTTGTTTGTTTTAACTTGCATGATTTTATGTGCATTTATTGTGAAAAGCATGTTGGATTTATTTATGCGGCATATTATGATTTATTTCCTTAGCTATGATATTTTTGACTTCAGCGAGTTTCTTTTGTTCTACAATGACCAATGGCTTTGGTCGCCATCAGAGACCATGCTTAGTCTTCATTGTCGTTGTGACTGGACTTTTCTGGATGTTTCCCGCAACTGGAGTCTTTTTCTTCTTCCCTGGCTTCTCTGCTTCCTTTTCATGGTGGGACCTTTTCGTAGTTCGCTGGTCGTCTACTGCATTTTCTACTTTGCCTAGTCTGGAGAAAATGCTCGCTCTGGATGTTCTGCCCTTAAGCCTGCTTGAATTCCTTTTAAAGGCTATGACTGGATTGGCTGCCAAACGATTCATCCTTCTTTAGATTTGTTCTGGAGACTCTACCAATTGGTCTAGCGTCATGAGGCCTTGGTCCAAATCCTCTAATGTTCTTTTGGCTGCTCCATATTGTCTCTACAATATCCTCTTCCTGGTAGAAGTAATCTCTACCATCCTTCCTCGTTCTTTGATATACTAGACATCTTTTATAATGGACCTACTTATTGGAGGTACATTTGGTGTAGTCATCTGTCCCAATCCATCTTTTATACTCGCAATCGGCTTTATGTATTTCTCCACTGCCCTTATTCTCTTGAAAACATTGGACTCCTTTGTGGGAATTTCCTCCCTTTTGGGATTGACCGGCTGGTAATTTTATGGTGGAGAAATAATCTTTGGTGCTGCACGAACTGCTTCAACAAACTCATCATATGTCATCTTTAGCCCGCATTCAACTTTGCACCAAGTACACAACACAACTTGTGTTTCTTCCGGTATTTTTGCTCTCTCTTTACCTTTGGTGCTTGCATTAGGTTTGCTAGTTCTTGCCTGAGTTCTCTTAGTTGTTGCAAGATCTACCACTTGTCGTCTTTTTGCCTTATTGCCGCATGAAACTTCCACCGTTTCAACCAAAAATGCTCCTTCTTTAGTAGGAGTATCCAACTTGTCAACTTCTGGGATCGCCATCGTGCCATCATCAATCCATCGATGTATTTGTCTTCGTAATCCAATGCATTGAGATGTACCTTGGGTCCACACATGATGGAGTCTGCAGTAAGGCTTGCCTTTAATTACTTATGGGTATGGTTTTGGACCAAATGGCACTGCTGCTACCTCTGCCTTAATGAGATCCTCCAGAATTTCAGAGATTTTATCCTCGTGGAAGGTAATTAGTGACTTAGTCTTAGTCACAATGATTCCTTTTGCCCGCAGCTAGGTACTGCTGTGTCCTTGATGTGAGGACTTGCTCATTGCTAGATCTACCATCCAAACACTCTGGTCAGCGAAAGCTTGACAATCAACCAGTGCGAGTGTGGGCGCTGAATCTATTGCAAGCTTATTGTCATTGATCCACCTTTGGATTTGGTCTTTTAGCTTAACACGGTCTTTTGTGGTATGATTCCACATGTTGTGAAACTTACAATACTTCTTTCCTTTCAGTTGCTCTGTCCTAGGATAAGCACCAAAGTCTAACTTTATCATCTTCTTCTCGATCAAGTCCTCGATGATTTCATGCACTAGATTGGCATCATATGTGTAAGTCTCAAATCAGGCTTCCGGTAGTCAATGCACCACCACGTCGAATCATCCAATGTCCGTACACACAATGCAAAAGCACACCACGCAATACGTGGGGTCGCACGAAGTCTCCTGAAACCTCCTCCAGCAACTCCTGGAGTTGAAACAATAGCTCCATCAGCTCCGCTGGCTCCAAACGACAAGACGTCGGTAAAATGAGTCCAGCGCCTGGTACAAGCTCAATGATGTTGTCAGTCTGCCGAACTGGAGGGATACCTGGTACTCCTCCGGCACACATCTCAGGAAACTAGGGAACCACCTCAATGTCGCCAATGTCAGGTACAGCAACCGTAGTATCCATAACATGAGCTAATCAAACAACTCCACCCGTCTCCATCATCCGCTCGACCATCACCGCGAAACAGCATCTCGGGGAAATCTAGTCGTCGAAACACAACCTCCATCTCGAGGCACTCGAACACAGCCAAATGCGTCGTCAGTAAGTCCATACTCATGGTCACATCAAAACCACACGTCCACCTATAACAGATCCGCGGCTAAGCCATATCCTCCAACAAGGATCTCGCAACCTCCGGATGGATACAATACTCTCCAAAACCTCGGAAGTGGAGATGCAGGTACAATAGCCATGGATATCAAACAACAGCAACCTCGGAGAAAAGTCTGTCCTCAAACAAGGTCATGGCACGAACTCCAACATGCTCAACTAGTCGCCCACGTCAATCGCGACTTGCTGAAGAACTCGTAAAAAGGCTGCGTTGGTCACTCCAGAAACAACATCATGATCTCCTCGTGGACTCTGAGCTACCAAATCGCTAAAACAGCTGGCTGGGGGCGCTCCCTCGCAACGTGACCCTCCTGGCCACCGAAACAGCAACTAAAAGTGCTCCTCGAACACAAATCACCGCAATACCTGCTGCGTGAAAGGATCGCCAACGATCGCCCAAACTCATGCCACAGGAGCAGGTCCGCTACTCTGCGATCTCCGCCATCGTCAAACGAATCCTCTGCCTGATCTGATGGCCCTCAACAATATTGAAAAGGTCACAGCCTGATGAAGTCACTGACCCCGAAGTGTCGGAACTTAACCTCATCAAAATCTCGACTAAGTCCACTTTCCTCAAACCATCACATCGAAAACCGCGTACATCTTTCCCTCATAATAGCCTCGCCACTGAGTGCAACACACTAAGCTCCTCACGAATAACTCAAGGCATATCAATCAAACTCTCTCTGGTACTCAGGTTCAAACTCATCTCGAACCTCGTGCACTGCTTCCTCTGAAGCCACATAACTCGTGCAAACAGTAACAAACATGTGAACAATGCATCTCTGCCTCAGGTGGGTAAACACTCCACATTCAATTGTTGGATAGCCTGATAACACCATCACCGTTTACACAACACTCTGAATGTAGGTCATGGAGTCACAACCGGAACTCACACAATAACAGCCCACCAAATACAATAATCTGAATCAGGCAAACATCACCACCAAAATTCTCAGCTCTGAGGTAACGTATAGACGCCCATATACACATCCCCAGGTAAACCGTGCCACACAATTCTCTGAACTCTGAATACTCATCCAAATCCACTGTTCTCTGGTAACTCGTGCGTCGATTGATCCTCAATAGGATCCACAACCGAAACGACACGGAAAACACGTCAGGAGGCATCCTAATGAATATAATATCGTTCACAACAAGTGGAACGTAATCATGGAACTTCAAATATTTGAAAGCATACAACACCCGGAATTTGATGATTATCCGCCAGCCGGTCGGGTCACCATTCCAGACATGCTGTACATTCTCAAATATCCTTAGTAAACACGACTACAGAAGTCTACAGAACCTATAACCTAATGCTCTGATACCAAGCTGAAAGGACCCAATCCCGATTTAGCTCCCTAAACCGGAATCGAACCCCTTCGAAAATACGAACCAACAAAATTTTTTCGAAATTTGGGCAGAGTTTCGTTACTAGCGTGGAATTACCATTACCTGCACGCGAAAAATACACTTCATCCTATGCCACAAAAAGCAAACCGTGGGCACCAATCCCATCCGGATTTCTCAATATATCAACAATAACGTAAAGTAGTAAATATATATGTACTTTACGGAAAATCCGGAGTAAAATCGTATAACACATACAATAGGAAGCTCAGAGCGACTTCTAATACATAATCATATACGCATACAACAGTAGGTAGAACAATAAACCTACTGGATGAAACAAAGTAGCTCGAGCACTATGCCTCCGACCACGATGTGCGACACCAGAGCCTGAACTGCAAACTGGGCACAGAAACCGAAAAACCCAGGGGAAAGACAATAAACACGTTAGAGTGAGTGGACGAAAATAAATGTCTTTCACCAAGTAATATATACGTATAAAATCATATGCGAGTCAAATGCATAAGTAAAGAAATGGTACATGAGGGAGACTCCAACTCCTCACGCGTCCGGGTACACGAGGGAGACTCCAACTCCTCACGCGTACAGAGCATGCAATATAAAATCCCGGAATCACTCATGGACTACCACGCGATAGCACAGTCTGAATCACGGGATCCCAGACCCAAACGTGATTCCTAGCCAGAAAGGCCTCGGGTCAGGATATCTGTCCCCCCAGGAGCGTACTCGGGGATCAGCCGAGAAGCCAATGTGTATCGATACCACAACATATACTGAGACTGTACTATGTGTAAACCAAATCATAAATCTTTTCCATGCATATGCATAAAACATAATATGTACGTATATGTATATATTCGTATACGTATATTCGTATAAGCATAATCGTAAAACACATGCTCGTAAAATCATGATCAATCTGCATGCTCAAGTTCGTAAATCATAAATAAGGACTCGCAATCAATCCGTGAAAATAAAGTGTCCACTCACAGACTGGCGTAACGCGTATCGCGTTAACCCGTGATCCGGCGGAAAGTCTCTCGCCAAACGAACGATCACGAACACCTGAATATTCACAAAATCCATATCTCAAAATCATATCTCGACAATACAAGACAAATCACGAGAAACCACCGTTCTCGGAAACACGTAATCCAAAGTCGACGAATCGTCGAAAATCCATATATAACACCTCAATACCTCGCTTTACATTCAGACGCTCAACTCGAAAAACGAACCTCCCCACTGCGATCGGGGCGCGATTTCGAGTCAAATGACATACAACTTGTCAAAAGTCAAAAAGTCAAACTTTGACCGTTGACCGCCGCCCACGGCGGCGCCACTGTTGACCGGAAGAATTCACGGCGGAGCCACCCCTATTCCACTCCAAATCGTCCACTGAGCAACTTTGTCAACTGCACCGAAGTCCAATTCTCACTCTAACACACCCAATTTCATGATAAACCGAATTGTACACAAATTTTCAATCCCAAAATTCTCCAAACTCAAGCAAAATTAGAGCTTCAAACTTACATGGTAGCTCTAAGAGGATGAGATCTACAAAGCCCACTAAGAATTGCAGCTCGAATCGGCCTCAAATATAGAACCCGAATTCACAAAGTTCCTTCCAAAGTTTGGCCGGATTTTGCTTCTCCTCCTGCAAGCCTCGCCGTGCATGGAGGCCGGGAAGTTGAAGAAGGCATCATGGCGAGTAGAAAGAGCCACGGGCCAAGCCCGGAGGTGGCCAAAATCCCGTCGCCGCCGTGGAGGCCGACGCCGCCGTCGTGACTCACCCTCCCAACTCGGTCAAACCGAGTTGACCAAGTCAACTCCCATTATGGTAAGTTTGACCTGCCCAAAGCAGCAGGTTACTATAAATAGCCTTTCCCAAAACGGAAACTTCATGTTTATCCATTTCGACGAACTTCAAACGCGCACAACTTCCTCGTCGTAATTCCGATCCCAATAATTCTCGTGGCCACAAACTCATCTCGACATATTCTTCAATAATCACTCGAAGTCAAACATATCGGCCAAACGGATAAAAAGTCAACTGTTCCAATCAACATATAATTAAATCAACCACACAATCAACAATCGGCAAAATTCGCAACTTAAACTCCGTAACTCAAAATCGTGCTCCAGAAGTTCCTACGAACTCGAAATTAAATTCTGAACAACTTTTGTGAAGAAGCCGAAACCAAATTCTCGACCGGTAATTAAGTCGCGAACAAACCCGCCACTTAAATCCATTTTCGTCGAAACTTCAAATATTCGTAACTAATTCCTCGGTCGTCCAAATAACGATCCAGAACCGCCCACGAACTCGTAATCACACGTACAACGACTCTCGAGAAGAGACCCAGCTCCAATTCTCGGCCAATAATTTAGTCGTTAACGAGCCCGGCGATTCAAATAACTGCCGACAAACTGCGACTATGCAGTAACTCATGTATACAGCTGATCATACTGCTGATTCTGGTTCGAGTCGTCACATTTTCATACTTATGTCTTAGCCATGACTAAGTTTAGATATGTTTAAGGAAGCTAAAAATGAACATAAGTGAATTAGTCACTCACCTAAGGAAGATAAGCATGTAAACATGACTTAGGTTGCATTTGAGAAGATGGGTTTAATGTTTGGTTTTCATTGGGTTTAGGCATGGACCGAAGCCTTCTTCTTGAAGTCCTAATGACTCAAGAAGCTTCGGTCAAGCTTACATTGACTCGAAGGGGCTTTGTAGCTAATTGTTACTTCTGCTAGTTCATGTTCTAAAAGGTATGGATTAGGAAAGTTATTAGAACATACTTTCATGTCCTCTAATAGGGAATTAGGAAGGAAAGCAATTCACATTCATCATAAGTGAACATATTTTGAACTCATTAGGCATTAGTATGATTAGGACACGATTCGTAACTGAGTTGCATTCTAGTTTTGGTTTGCTTTATACTTGCATGTTAGACTAGAACACTTCTAGTGCCTTAATGACTTAAGAGATTCGGTTCACAACCATTGGTGATCTAAAAATATCACGAATTGGAAAAACACGTGTGAATTGGACTAAACTCATAATTTGGACATATATTGTTGGTACATTGAGTTGGTTAGTGGCAACATAACTAGCCGACCAAACATTTCCATTTTTTTATATTTTACTTTATGTTTTCACTTAATTTAGTTAGTAGTAAACATTCAATCAACCGGATAATCATTCATTGTATTTCAACCATCCCTTGCAATGCTAAGTCTCCAAAGGACTTAGTCTTGTGACATACACTTCCATATCTTGCTCTAGTTTTAGTGTAATGTCTTGTGTCTAGTTAATCCATAATTTGAGTGCGTAATCAAGTCAATCTAAGGAGTTTAAGTGGTCAATTCTCGTGGGTTTGACACTCGACTTCCTTACAAATATTATAACTTGACCCTATATACTTGCGAGTAAGAGAAATTCACTTAGCCTTAGATTAATCAATAGTCAAAAGGTTGAGGGGATAAATCTTACGAACAAGTTTTTAGCACCGTTGCCGGGGATTAATGAAAGGACCCAATCCCGATTCAGTTACCTAAACCGGAATCAAACCCTTTCGAAAATACGAACCAACAAAAATTTTCCGAAATTTCGGCAGAGTTTGGTTACTAGCATGGAATTACCATAACCTGCACGCGGAAAATACATTTCATCCTAAGCCACAAAAATCAAACCGTGGGCACCAATCCCATCCGGATTTCTCAACATCACAATAAACACAATAATAGTAAACATACTGTACTATGTATATATATATCCGTGAAAATCTGTATAACATATACCAGACTGTATCAGAGCGACCTCTAGTGTGAATATATACAACATATACACATCAGTAGGCGAAACAAGAACGTACTGGAAAACACAGGTGACTCTGATCACTAGCCTCCAAACCGCGACGTGAAACACCAAACATAAACTGCAAGCTGGGCACGGAAACCGAAAAGTCCAGGGGAAAGACAATAAACACGTTAGAGTGAGTGGACGAAAATAAATGTCTTTCACCAGTTAATATATATGTTTAAAACAACATATGCGAGTCCAGGTAATAAAAACAATAAGTACACGAGGTAAAACCAAAATCCTCCAGCGTACTGAGCATGTAAGTAGAAATCCCACGGGGTCACTCATGGACACACCCGTGCTAGTACAGTCAGAACCACGGGGTCCCTGGCCCACACGTGATTCTAGCCAGAAATGGCTTCAGGTCAAAGGTCTGCCTCCCCCCGGTAAAGACCTCGGGTCAGGAGTCACAGCCTCCCCTGGCAAATGCCTACCATCGGGGATCAGCCGAGAGGCGAGTGTATCGATACAACAACGTAACCACGACTGTACTCTGTGTAAACCAAATCATAAACAGTTCGATGCAAATGCAAGAAACAGCATATAAGTGTATGTATACTCGTATACGTATATTTGTATAAGTATAACGTATAATCGTAAAACACATGCTCATGTAATCCGAAATCTCATACGCATGCTCAAGTTCGTAAATCATTTAAAAGACTCGCAAACATTTCCGTGAAAAGAAATTGTCCACTCACAGATCAGCTAGCGCGAACTCGCGCTAAACTCGTGGTCCGGCGGAAGTTCCCTTGCCTGAAGCACGATCACGATCTAGATCTCGATCTCGATCTCCTGAATATTCACAAAACAATACTGATCAAAATCATAGTTCTCAACCCTGTACTGAATCACGGAAACCAACCGTTCCCGGAAATATGCAATGCGGTACAAAATGTATAACGGAAATCCCGAAATCCCCACTCGAAATCTCGACTGAAAATCGGCTAACCAAATCAACCCAAAAACCTCTGTATGATAACCAGGGCGTGATTACGAGAAAAACGACATTAAAATTATCGAAATCTGAAAAGTTGACTTTTTCCTCGCCGTTGACCACCGTTGACCGCCGCCGGCGGCGGCGGCGCGCCGTCAACGGCAAGATTCTCTGGCGGAAAACTTCCAGTTTGCAAGATCACAACCATCCAAACACAATCCCCTTCTGCCACTAAGCCCAATTCACAGTTAAAACCCCTCAAAACTAGCTCGAAACCAACGAAACCAATTTCCGGCAACCACCACGGGTTCGCCGGAAAACTCCATAAAACCCAAATCGATTCAAAGGAAAAGCATCCCTAGAGCATCAGGAATCAAATCCCCAACAACCCAGCCACAAACGCCCACCGGAATCACCTCAACCGTCACCGGCGACGGACAAGAATTCGACCCGATTCGGGTCCAATAAAAACGTGACCAATTCACAACAAATCATACACCATTCAATTCGAAATCACGCAAGGAAGCTCTACATACCCTCGTCGAAGTCGTTGGTGGCCGGAATCAAGGTCGTCGGACGGCAAGGCTCAAAGAGGAAACTTTCCTCTTCGGTCAAACTGGTCAGCTTTCCAGTTTTGGAAAGTCAACGACTGGTCAATGCAAAACTGTATTTTTACGACAATTCTCGACTATTTCGATATTTATACTCGAGCCTCGGGTCGATCGACGGTCCAAAACAAATATACGAAATGATTCGGATAAGCTCGAAACAATCGGATAAACTCGTCGGATACCGAAACTTCAAATAATCGTAAAATATTCCTCGGTTATCAGAAAAATCTTCCGGAACCGCCCACGAGCTCGAAATCACGTACTTAACAATTTCCGTGAAGACACCCAACTCAAATTCTCGACTGAAAACATAGTCGCGAATCGAATCGACAAACCACATAATATCGTAAAACTGCGACTATAACCAAATCTCGAGAATCGTGCCAAACACACATCTGATTCAGGTTCAGGTCGTCACAAATCTACCCCCCTTAAAGAAATTTTGACCTCAAAATTTACGTACCTGTCATGTGAACAGATGAGGATACTGCTCCCGCATACGCTGCTCGGTCTCCCAGGTGGTCTCCTCAATCGAGTGGTTCTGCCACAAGACCTTCACCAGCGGAATCACACGGTGTCTCAACTCCTGCTCACGACGATCGAGAATCTGCACTGGCTCCTCAACATACGATAAGTCCTCGCTGATCGGCAACTGCTGTGGGGCTAACACATGTAAAGGATCTGAGATGTACTTCCGCAATATCGAAACATGGAAGACATCATGCACACGAGCCAACTCAGCCGGTAACTCAAGTCTATAAGAAACAGCTCCAACCCTCTCCGTAATCTCATACGGACCAATGTACCGCGGTCGAAGCTTGCCACGCTTCCCGAAACGCACAACTCCCCTCCACGGAGATAGTTTCAGGAAGACCCAATCACCAACCTCAAACTCTAAACTCTTCCTCCTCACATCTGCATAACTCTTCTGCCGATCTTGGGCGATCTTCAACCGATCCCGGATAACCTGTATGTCCTCCATCGTGGTTTTCACCAAATTAGGACCAATGAGCCAACGCTCGCCCACCTCACTCCAACACAATGGAGTGCGACACTGCTTTCCGTACAGAGCCTCGTACGGTGCCATCTCAATACTGGCCTGATAGCTGTTATTGTAGGCGAACTCAATCAAGTGTAACTGCTGATCCCAGTTTCCACGAAACTGCAACACACACGATCTCAGCATATCCTCAAGAGTCTGAATGGTCCGCTCGGACTGCCCGTCAGTCTGAGGATGAAAAGCTGTACTAAATCGCAACCTCGTGCCCAAGGCTCGCTGCAACGCCTGCCAAAACTCAGAAGTGAACTGACTATCTCGGTCAGAAACAATCGACACAGGCACACCATGCAAGCGAATAATCTCGGATAAGTACAACTTGGCCAATCTGCCCACTGAAATCTTCCCCGAAAGTGCAAGAAAGTGAGCGGATTTCGTCAATCGGTCAACAATAACCCAAATGCCAGTGTTGCCCGCAGAGGTACGCGGCAACTGATTGACGAAATCCATCGTGACATGCTCCCACTTCAAAACTGGAATCTCAAGTAGCTGTAGTTTTCCTGCAGGTTTCTGCCTCTCCGCCTTCACCTGCTGACAAATCAAACATCGACTCACGTACGCGGCAATCTCCCGCTTCATATTACGCCACCAATAGTACGCTCGAAGTGTACGAAACATCTTCGTACCTCCGGGATGCATCGCATACGCTGAACTGTGGGCCTCATCCAGAATCTCCTTCTTCAAATCCTCGTCCCTGGGTACACATAACCTGCCTCTGAATAACAACGTACCGTCGTCACTCAATCGGAACTCTGTAGGCACACTATTCCAAATCATGGTCTTCTTGCCCAGCAAGTAAGGATCTGAATCCTGTGCCTCCCGTACCTGATCAACCAGCACTGGTCGAACCTGAAAACTGGCCAACAAAGCTCCATCATCATCATACCCAAACACAGCACCTGTAGCTCGAAGCTCGGCTAACATCGATACTTTGGCCACACACATGTGAAACAACGAGGCTCTAGATTTCCGGCTAAGTGCATCTGCCACAACATTGGCCTTCCCCGGATGGTACTCAAACGTGCAATCGTAGTCGTTGATCAACTCCATCCATCGGTGCTGCCTCATGTTCAGATCCGGCTGTGTCCGCAAGTAGGTGAGACTCTTGTGGTCAGTGAAAATCTTACACTGAGCACCATACAGGTAATGTCTCCAATTCTTCAACGCTAATACAATAGCGGCTAACTCCAAATCATGCGTCGGATAGTTGACCTCATGCGATTTCAGCTGTCTGGAACCATATGCCACAACTCTACCATGCTGCATCAACACACAGCCAAGGCCCAACTTCGACGCATCGCTGTACACAACAAACTCACCACTGTCGTCTGGCAATGTCATAACTGGTGCGGTAGTCAATCTCTCCTTCAGGAGCAAATAACTCTCCTCGCACGCATCAGACCACTCAAACTCGACGCCCTTCTTCGTCAATCTGGTCAGTGGTGTAGCTATCCGGGAGAAATCCTGTACAAACCGTCGATAATAGTCTGCTAACCCCAAGAAACTCCGGATCTCCGGCACAGTAGTGGATCTACTCCAATTCAGCACGGCCTCGATCTTGTCAGGATCAACACTAACTCCCTCGGCCGAAATCACGTGGCCCAGAAACTTCACACTATCCAACCAGAACTCACACTTGCTAAACTTCGCGAACAAGTGATGGTCCCGCAAAGTCTGCAACACTGCTCGCAAGTGCTTCTTGTGTTGGCCCACACTTCTCGAATAAATCAAAATATCGTCAATGAATACAATCACGAACTTATCCAGGAACCGTCTGAACACTCGATTCATCAAGTCCATGAAAGCTGCGGGGGCGTTGGTCAACCCAAACGGCATAACCAAAAACTCATAGTGCCCATACCGCGTCCTGAATGCTGTCCTGGCTACATCTGAGTCTCGGATCCTCAACTGGTGATATCTGAATCGAAGATCAATTTTCAAAAAGACTGCTGCTCCCTTCAACTGATCGAACAAGTTGTCAATCCACGGTAACGGATACTTGTTCCTCACTGTAATCTGATTCAGCTTCCGGTAGTCGATGCACAGACGCATGGACCCATCCTTCTTCCGCACAAACAACACCGGAGCACCCCACGGAGAAACACTCGGTCAATGGTAAAATCAATCTCCCGCATAGGGGGTATACCAGGTAACTCCGCTGGAAACACACCCGGAAACTCAGACACAACCTTAATACTACCAAGATCCTGCACTGCAGCTGTAGTATCCACAACATGGGCTAAGTAAGCGACACAACCCTTCTTCATCAACCGATCCGCCCTCATCATGGAAATCAAACACGGTAATGAAGTGTTCTTCTTTCCACGAAACAGTATCTCGGGTAACCCTGGTCGTCGAAACGCGACCTCCTTCCTGTGGCAGTCGAACATGGCCCAATGCGACTCCAAGAAGTCCATACCCAAGATCAGGTCAAAATCCACAATATCAAGCAATAACAGATCAGCGGCTAAACCATGGCCATCAACAAATACCTCACAATCCCGGTAAACCCAACCGATGCTCACAACCTCACCTGACGGATACAACACTCTCCACAACCCCGGAAGTGGAGATGCAGGTACCGTAGCTAATGATGACAGTCTAAATGATATAAATGAATGTGTGGCACCTGGATCTAACAATGCAACTACTGGAATACCAAAGACATGTAACGTACCGATAACGACCTCCGGTGATGCTCTACCCTCACGTAGAGTCATAGCATGAACCCTCGCCTGTCCGGCTGGTCGTCCTCGCTGGGGCAATCCCTGCTGCCTACCCTGACCTGTAAACTGTGCTGGTCGCGCTCCAGAAGAGGCACCTCGATCAGCTCCGGAACTCTGGGCCGCCTGTCCATCACCACCATACAACTGAGGACACATCCTCGAATAGTGACCCACCTGGCCACAACGATAACAAATGACAGGGCCTCGCTGACATGTACCAGGATGATATCTGTTGCAGATGCTACACAAAGGATTGTCTCTCGGTGCTGGAAATGTGTCACCAGTACGTCGAGGATAACTAGAACCGCTGGAACCTGCACTAGCCTGTGGTCGCTGCGGTCGATCTCTCCTCCACCTCTGCCTCTGTCTCAATGTACTGACTGATGGTCGATATGATCCACCGCCTGAGGATGAAGCTGAACTGGAAGTATCAGAACTCAACCTCTTTGAAGGCCCCTGACTCGGTCCACCTTCCTCAAATCGCCTCGACTGATACCTCTGCTGTCTCTCCTGCTCAATATCCTCGCCTCGGAGTGCAGCACTAACAAACTCATCAAAATTGTTCCGAGGCATCGTCGTCAAGGTCGCCTTGATGTTTAGATTCAATCCTAGCTCAAACCTACGACACTTGGCTTCCTCTGTAGCCACCATATCCCGCGCAAAATGAGACAAACGGGTAAACCGATCCCGATACTCAAGTACAGACAAACTGCCCTGCCTCAAGTTCGTAAACTCCTCGTACTTGCGCTGCTGGGTAGCCTGATTAAAATACCTCCGCATAAACAGATCACGAAACAATGTCCACGGAGTATCAACAAGAACTCTGTCGGTGCTAACCCACTAAAAGTATGCATCACCCTCAAGTAAACCAACTGCGGCTACTGTCATCTGCTCAGGAGTAAACTGCAGACGCTCACAAACACGCTCAATCTGAACCAACCATGCCTCACATATCTCTGGATCAACTGAACCCGAAAACACAGTAGCACCCGCAGTGCGAGCCTTGACCACAGGGTCAAAACGCTCTTCCAAACGCAGCACTCGCATCAGCAAGTCGCGCGTTCGGCGATTCTCATCAGGATCATCATCCCGGTCAACACGGGGACCACGTCGAGGAGGCATCCTACTAATACAAGACAAGCATTAGGTACAAGCAGAAAGAATGTAATCATGAAACCGCAGATATTTGAGGACACACAACACCCGAAGTATTGATGAGTACCGCTGGCCAGTCGGGTCATCACTCCAGTCATGCTGTATCAACTCAAATACCCTAAGCGTCACAACTACAAGAGTCTACAGAATCTGACAACCTAATGCTCTGATACCAAGCTGAAAGGACCCAATCCCGATTTAGTTACCTAAACCGGAATCAAACCCGTTCGAAAATACGAACCAACAAAAATTTTCCGAAATTTCGGCAGAGTTTCGTTACTAGCATGGAATTACCATAACCTGCACGCGGAAAATACACTTCATCCTAAGCCACAAAAATCAAACCGTGGGCACCAATCCCATCCGGATTTCTCAACATTACAATAAACACAATAACAGTAAACATACTGTACTATGTATATATATATCCGTGAAAATCTGTATAACATATACCAGAATGTATCAGAGCGACCTCTAGTGTGAATATATACATCATATACACATCAGTAGGCGAAACAAGAACCTACTGGAAAACACAGGTGACTCTGATCACTAGCCTCCAAACCGCGATGTGAAACACCAAACCTAAACTGCAAGCTGGGCACGGAAACCGAAAAGCCCAGGGGAAAGACAATAAACACGTTAGAGTGAGTGGACAAAAATAAATGTCTTTCACCAGTTAATATATATGATTAAAACAACATATGCGAGTCCAGGTAATAAAAACAATAAGTACACGAGGTAAAACCAAAATCCTCCAGCGTACTGAGCATGCAAGTAGAAATCCCACGGGGTCACTCATGGACACACCCGTGCTAGTACAGTCAGAACCACGGGGTCCCTGGCCCACACGTGATTCTAGCCAGAAATGGCCTCAGGTCAAAGGTCTGCCTCCCCCCGGTAAAGACCTCAGGTCAGGAGTCACAGCCTCCCCTGGCAAATGCCTACCATCGGGGATCAGCCGAGAGGCGAGTGTATCGATACAACAACATAACCACGACTGTACTCTGTGTAAACCAAATCATAAACAGTTCGATGCAAATGCAAGAAACAACATATAAATGTATGTATACTCGTATACGTATATTTGTATAAGTATAACGGATAATCGTAAAACACATGCTCATGTAATCCGAAATCTCATACGCATGCTCAAGTTCGTAAATCATTTAAAAGACTCGCAAACATTTCCGTGAAAAGAAATTGTCCACTCACAGATCAGCTAGCACGAACTCGCGCTAAACTCGTGGTCCGGCGGAAGTTCCCTCGCCTGAAGCACGATCACGATCCAGATCTCGATCTCGATCTCCTGAATATTCACAAAACAATACTGATCAAAATCATAGTTCTCAACCCTGTACTGAATCACGGAAACCAACCGTTCCCGGAAATATGCAATGCGGTACAAAATGTATAACGGAAATCCCGAAATCCCCACTCGAAATCTCGACTGAAAATCGGCTAACCAAATCAACTCAAAAACCTCTGTACAAAATGTGATTACGAGAAAAACGACATTAAAATTATCGAAATCTGAAAAGTTGACTTTTTCCTCGCCGTTGACCATCGTTGACCGCCACCGGCGGCGGCGGCGCGCCGTCAACGGCAAGATTCTCTAGCGGAAAACTTCCAGTTTGCAAGATCACAACCATCCAAACACAATCCCCTTCTGCCACTAAGCCCAATTCACAGTTAAACCCCCTCAAAACTAGCTCGAAACCAACGAAACCAATTTCCGGCAACCACCACGGGTTCGCCGGAAAACTCCATAAAACCCAAATCGATTCAAAGGAAAAGCATCCCTAGAGCATCAGGAATCAAACCCCAACAACCCAGCCACAAACGCCCACCGGAATCACCTCAACCGTCACCGGCAACGGACAAGAATTCGACCCGATTCGGGTCCAGTAAAAACGTGACCAATTCACAACAAATCATACACCATTCAATTTGAAATCACGTAAGGAAGCTCTACATACCCTCGTCGAAGTCGTTGGTGGCCGGAATCAAGGTCGTCGGACGGCAAGGCTCAAAGAGGAAACTTTCCTCTTCGGTCAAACTGGTCAGCTTTCCAGTTTTGGAAAGTCAACGACTGGTCAATGCAAAACTGTATTTTTACGACAATTCTCGACTATTTCGATATTTATACTCGAGCCTCGGGTCGATTGACGGTCCAAAACGAATATACGAAATGATTCGGATAAGCTCGAAACAATCGGATAAACTCGTCGGATACCAAAACTTCAAATAATCGTAAAATATTCCTCGGTTATCGGAAAGATCTTCCGGAACCGCCCACGAGCTTGAAATCACGTACTTAACAATTTCCGTGAAGACACCCAACTCAAATTCTCGACTGAAAACATAGTCGCGAATCGAATCGACAAACCACATAATATCATAAAACTGCGACTATAACCAAATCTCGAGAATCGTGCCAAACACACATCTGATTCTGGTTCGGGTCGCCACAATTAATTTCACTTTGATTTCTTAGTTTCGCTTAGCTTTTGATTACTGATAGACATTTGCTTGATAATTGTTTCTTAGCTTAATTGTAGTTTTCTTCATTTTATCACTTAGAACTTTGGTTTGCTTGTTTCTTTTTTCCATAGGATACTTTGGTAGGTTTATTGTAATGAAAGTGTGTTAGGAAGTTCCCTAACCCTTGTTGCAGAACACTTTTTGATCCATCGAAAGGTCTATTTCGACTCATCGAAGGCAGTTTGTAGGGGAGACCCGAGTGCCTCCTTTAATCCATTGATAGTTTTTCTCGATCCATCGAAGGGTAGCTGGTCAGTCTTACTTGGAAGGCTCCTTTGATCCATTGTACAAGAGGATGCTATCAAGAGATTTGAAGAGACCATAAACAAGAAATTTGACCTCTTATTGAAGAAAACTCGGAATGGAGGCTATGTTAATCAAATTTCGGAGACTAGTATGACGCCTTGCATGATTTGTAGGAGTGTGATGCATGAGGCTCCATATTGCCCATATCAAGGAGACCATCTGGAGACTATTGAGGAGTGGAAACACATATCATTGGGTGCACAAAGGAGTAATCTGGGTTGGCATACAAATCATATTTTCTCATAAGATGATCCTAGCTAAGACAACCATTGTGGTCAAGCAAATGGTCAAGATTTTAAGCATAGAGCTATCAGAGTTACAATGGCTAGTGGAAACTATGTTAATTCTATGGGAGAACTCTTGCCAGCCACAAGCATATTTCTCTCCAATACCACAACAAGCTCCGATGAACAAGCACCTCCACCTCGAGGGGAATTGTCAAAGTCTAACTTGGAGGAGTTGATGACCAAGCTATTTTCACAACATGAGATGCTTCTTCAAAGAAAATTGGAAGCTTAACAAGTGGAAGACAAGAAGATGTACTTGGAAATCTTCAAGTGCTTGATGGAAGAGAACAGAGAGATCTGGAAGGAGAACAAATGTGCACTCCGGAATATGGAGGAACAATTAAGTCAATTTGCAAAGGCACATTGAGTTCAACAAGGCGGAAGGACCAATGAATTCCCGTCTTGCACCAAAAAGGATCAAAAGTATCAAGGTTAAGTGGTCAATGCGGTGTTGGCTACTGAAAGAAGATGTGATGATTATGGTGATGCTTCCTTGGTAGAAAGTGATTGTGAAAGTGATGATGAGAAGGGTCTAGACACATCGGGTGCACCTAGTATACCTCCCGGATTTGAGAATGAAGCCAAGCGGAAGCATGAGGGTATAAAGACCCAAACCAAGACTAAGGTGATACCTGATGCATTTGAGTTCTTACCCTTTCCTCAAGTCAATGCTAAAGGAAGATCACAAGCTATGATGGACCGGAAGGCAAAAGTTTTCAAGACATTCAAAATGTCTCCATCAATTCCGGTACTACATGCTTATAGTGTTGACGTTGTGGGAAGCAAAGTCAAGGATGTTGAAGAAGTCAAGGCACCAGATAAGGTCAAGAGCCGCAAAAAGAGAAAGAAATTGAAGGCGAACAAGCTTGAGAAACCGGCATTGGTAGTTGGTAGCAAGGTCACCTTGAAGAGCCTTAATCCCTTGAGGAGTCCTAATTACAAGTTTTTTGAGCTATGTCTTCAAGGAGTAGTCCATTTGATGAATTTAAAGAATGGGAGAACTTTCAAGCTCCATGAGACACAAATTGAGCCTTTCGAGCCAAACACTAAGTGGAGTGCAGAGGTCTATCACTTTAAGGATCCAACCATGATGGTTTGACTTCATTCATAGACCATGTTTACGTCCTTAAAATACAACCCGTGATGGTCAAACACCATTGGTATGTTAGAGGAATAAGTGTGAGGTTGGAGGAGCATATAACATAGTGGAATGGGCATGGAAGTCAAGAACTTGAAGAAGAGCCAAAATTTTGAAAATGCAGAAGTAGTGCAAACCTGAGGCACTCATTTGATCCATCGAAGGAAAATTCTTCAACCCATCAAAGGCTACCTGAAATTTTGCATCTGAGGTCCTGCCTCAATGGATCAAAGCATACCTTCGATCCAACAAATGTCTTTTACCATTTCAAGCATTTCTAGCCTAACTTTTGGAGACCAAGATCTTGAGGCATTGATGCATGGAGCATAGAGAAATATCTTGAGGCCAAGATAAGTCCTACAGCACCATTTGAGGATCATGACCAAGCATATACAATCTTGGATGGCGAGGCCTAACTTGGCCATCGTTGGTTTACATTCTAATGCATATGGAGCTCGGAGACGGTCTACAAAGTGTTTGCATCCTCTTTCTCTCTATTCTCTTTACCTGCTTGCTTGACATGGATATGTTTAAGAATGATGCTATATTAAGATGCTTAGGTTTAACTCTTATCCCCGAGAGTAGACATCTTCTAAGGGTTGCTAGCCTTGAAATATCTTGATGGCTCACCATTGTTCGATGAGGGAGCTACGTATTCATCATTAGTGTATTGTTTTGAGTCTTTGTTAGGTTGTGGTGATCTTGTGTGATACATGTTGTGATACTTGTTGCTATGGACTAAATACCTTTATAAGTTTTCGATCATTCCTTGCTAAAGTGTTAAAGTTCTACGTGTGAGGTCCCATCATGTTATATGCTAGATTATAATGTTGTTTTCCTTTGAAATGTGATTTGTATCCATGGCCCCATTGTGGTTGATAGGACTCTGGTAGCTTCATTACTTCTTAGAGACTATATGACCATTTAAGTGTGAATGCATGTTAGTTACTATGCCTAGGAGAACATGTGTTAGGCGAATAAATTTTTGAAATGATGATGCCTTGCTATCTTGTCTACACTTTTGTTTCGTATGTGGCATGACTTTATGCAAATTGAGGACAATTTGGTTATAAAGTGTGAGGTAGGCGGCTAAGTTATTATCACTCCTTATCCGGAAAAACCATAAAAAATTAAAAAATGTGAGAAAATGTAATACAAAAATATGTGTGTTGTGTCCCAATAACCACTCTCAATAATGAGATTAAACTAATGGCTAGTTAATTGCATAATTTTGAGAATGTTTAAAAAGAGATAACAATGCATGTTTAATCTGTTTGAAAAGTGCATATGTCATTCAAAATACATTCACATGAGAAAAAGAAAGATTGACATGTTTTCGAGCTATCTATGCCCCATGTGAGATTTTGAGCCTTATTGTACATGCATAGCTATATTGTGCACCAATTCTTTCATGAGTGATATCGATCAATTATTGTGTAATCTAGAACTTGCATTAAACCATGTAAAACGTTTTTCAAATCATGAGTTATTTTCGAAAATGATAAAGGCATTAGGATTACCACCATGGGCAAATTGCTTTTGAACCCTATGATGCATATATATCCTTTAGTGAGCCAATTTAAGCCTTATATTATTTAGCCTTTTAATTCTTGAACACCACAAGCCCTTACCAAGTCTAAACACTTACTCCTACCCTTAACTCGAGAAAGTGATAATGAAGTCCTATTAGGATGTGCTTAGAGTTTGTACCTGTTGTGAAGTTTAGCAAAAGTTTAAGTGTGAGGTGGAGGAGGTCGTTGTGATATTCATTTGTGTTGTGTTTTGTTCAAAAATAAAAGAAATGAAACGAAAAAAAAATGAGAAAAGGGTATCAAAGAAAAGAAAATAAAATATAAAGAAGAAAAGAGTTTCATAAAAAGAGTATGAGTTGTACATAAAGAATAAGAGTGGTGGGAAGTAGTTTTGTATAAAAAAAGGTGGTTAATGGCACCTAGATGTTTAGTAAGGAACTTCGACATGTGAATTACTTGCTAGGTTGCTTGGTTCTCGAATTCCTATATTCTTCTTTCATTAAACCCCTTCTTTAAGCCCCGTTACAACTCGAATAAAAATTCTTTTGATTTGAAATGCTTGTACTTTTGGATTGTTAGAGCATTTTGTTGAAAATCGAGGTTATGGAGAACATGTGATTGATGCGATTTTTGAGTGCAAACACTAATCTTCAAACACTTGTGTGCATTGAGTGATATCTAATGAGTTTTATGATTAGGAAACATATCAATTTGAATACATCTCATTATGATGCATTTGGCTTAGCATATCTAATTTCAGATTATTACATATGCATTAATTTCAAGTTTTAAAAGTGTTGCTCAAAAGTAGTTCAATCTATCTAGCCATAGATCTTTAAGGGATATCGTTCACTAAGTCGGGACACTTACATACTTGTATATGCTTTGTGTGTTTTTGTGCTTTGAGTCTAGCTTAGCTTCATTCTTTTCATCTTTGTTTGATTGAGGACAAGCAAAGCTTAAGTGTGAGGTAGTTGTTAGGACCATAATTATGTGCCTATGACGCTCCTAACTTTATGCATATAGTTTGTTTTCTATGAATAAAGTATTGTTCTTATGACGTTTCCTGCTCTTGCTAGGAAATGTGGAGTTGGTTTAGAAATGCATTAAATATGAAGAATTAGATACTTATTAGAGAAGATGAATACATTTCCGAGGTCACGAGAGAATTTTGAGCAAAATGATGAAATAGCTTCACCGCAAGTTGCCCGGAACCCGCCAAAATTTGCCATAGCCGGCCGACCCAATCACAGGAAGTCCTGCCCAATAGAGGCCCATTCAACCCATTTATGCTTACCAATCTGATTTGGAGAGAAAGAGAAGAAATTGGACCACATGATGTCACTAATTTGGAGTTTAGTCTTCTAAAGTCTAAAATAGTGGATCATGGTCTCTCTAATTCGAAGCTAACCTTTAGATCTTCCATCTCACCATTTCCTGTCATCCATGGGTGCAAATGAACCTTCCTATTCAGCCCAAATTCGAGCTCCCCTCTCCCCCTATACACAACTCACCTCATTTTCAGATTTTCCATAGTTTTTACACACTCTCTAGACTCCTTATCCTTATCCCAACCCTCTAGCACTCTCTTCTACCTCTTTTACTCCTTTTCTAGGCTGAAACACCTCCATAACCACCACCATTAGAAACATAGTTCTTCCCTCTCTTGGGTAGATCCGAACCTCTCCACCACCACACCACCATTATTTTAACTTTGGTCCTAAACACATGAGAATGCTTTCTTGATGTAAAATAAGTAGAAAAGTATAGGTAAAAGTGTTTAGGGTAGAATGCAATATTTTCATTCACTCCCAAATTGCGTATATATACATCTTTACAAGGCATATTCCTAATAGATAGAGAATATCTACAATAAGAAATAAATCAATTCTAATTACAATAGGAATCTTAAATATCTATAACATCAATTCTTGCCAACATTCTCCCTCAAGTTAGAGCGTAGAACTCAATCATGCCTAACTTATTCAACCATTTACTAAAGGCATCATGTGACACCCCCTTAGTAAGAACATCAACTAATTATTCTTTAGAAGTCACAAAGGGAAACCAAAAAATCTTCTTATCAAGGTGATCCCTTATGAAATGTCTATCAATCTCCGCATGCTTGGTTCTGTCATGCTGCATTGGGTTATGAGCAATCTCAACAGCAGCTATATTATCACAATGCAAATCTATAGACTTCTGAAGCTTGAAACCCAGTTCTTTCAAAATATTCATAGCAAGAATAATCGAGATATTCAATATATGAAACAAGAGTAACTAAACTAATATGATTAGTAAATGCAATGAGTAAACGACACAAGAATTAGAGTGGTTCATTGAATTGGCTACTCCACTGTGGGTTTTCACTATGGATCTCGAGCTCAAAGATGATTTAGACCCTAGTAACTACAAAGAGGTGTAGTGGGTCGTTGGATGTGTTTGAGTGGGAGGGGAGACTCTTTCTTATAAGTAAGGGATGCCTCCTCCTTTACAATTCTTTCAATGTGGGAGTAGGAATGAAAGTCCCCCAAGTCACAAACTAACTAAACTAAGCTTGTTTCTTTTCGGTAATGAGTTGATGACTTTCGGTTGCGATGTTTGTCGGCTCTTATCATGCATGAACGCTTGGTGATGTAGGTCATATGACCTATACAAACAAGTCCCTCAACTCTTCAAGTAAGAGGCAATTCTTACTTGAGGAGTTACAAAAATCACCAAGAGTGAATGTGGTATGGAACCCCTAGTCCCTCAACTCCTTAAGTAAGAAGGACCTCACCTAAACAATGCACAAAGCTACATAATGCACATATTAGTAAAGTGATGAGTGAATAAAAATTCTTGAATACTTTTCTCTAATGTGACATGGAAGATTGTGACAAGTAATATTGATAAACATGTGAGATAATGTTTTGCATCAATGAAAGATATGAAGAGAATTCATTTTCTTATATCGGTTGTGTGAATAACGTAATTTAATGAGCGTAAATAATAAGCAAAAGTGTGAAGAATTCTCATTTCATTGATGCAAAAATAGTGTAATTAATATAAGTGAAAGTATTGTTTAAGTATTAATTTAGGTAAAATTATAGAAAGTCGAGTCCTGCAGGAGTTAGTACGTAAGTATCATAAGTGTCCAGGATGATGCGATAATATCTTTTTGGGGACATATTGTAACCGTAACGTAACATAGTAAATACCTAACTCAGGGTGATCTAATCAGAACTAACATAGTAAAACCTAATTAAGCTTTAACAACAATTTTTAATATACATTAATTATAAATAGTAAATACCTAACATAGTAAAACCTAATTAAGTTTTAACAACAATTTTCAATATACATTAATTATAAATAAATATTAGTGATATCAAAGAATATGTATCCTTAACATGTATAATAATAGCGCATGTGTGAGTGAGCGAGTGAGCAACTAACACTAAAATTGACACATGCGTGTACGTGTAGTAGGCATGCTTTTGTTAACCATAATTAAATTTGGATAAGAAAGACTTAGCTTTAGTAGGCTGGGGGAGATTAAAGGCCCAAGATGGCTGTGGGAAGCCCAAAGGTAGAGGACCGGTCGAAATGTTTGACCTTCCTCTCCTTCCATGCCTTGACAGCCACCCCACTTTCTCTTTCTTTCTCACATGCTCCGACTCATTTCTCCTCATCCTTCTCGATCGCCCATGCAGGCTATTCCTCTCCTCAATCTCTGATTTCCCTCCTCTTCCTCTTCGATGCCGCATCTCCTCTTTCTGCCTCTCACCTCCTCTTTTTTTAATTTTTTTTATCTCGGAGTGGTTTCGGGGTCATGGTTCCGCTCGGTGTGGTGGTTCCGGCTCGGTGGGTTCCAGAGAGCGTCGTCGCTCTCGGAGTGAGTCCAACGGAGGCTGTCGTGAAACCACTGTTGCGGCATGGTTGTACTCGGAGCGGCATGGTGGTGGTTCCGGAGTGCTGGTTTCGGATTGACGGCTTCGGCTCACTGGTTACGGAGTCGGGTTCCGGAGTGGCTGTTCCGGTTGTTTCCACCGATTTACGCGCGGGGGCGTAAAGGGGCGGAAGCAACACGAATAAGCTTCCACGAACTCCTCTCTCCTGGTACGTCCGAACGGTGGGGCTGTTCGGATGGGCGGGCGCACCCTCTCTTCGTGCGTGCGGGCTCTCCTTGCGGGTGCTTCCTTCTCTCCTCTCGGGCGTTCGGGTGCAGCTGTTAGAAGAATACAACAATGAAGCAGGTGGTCAGGGGTCGAGACGGGGTGGCCCGCCTTCAACGCTCCGATGCCTAAGTCAGAAGATGTATTGAATATAACAGTCAAGCGAACGTGCGAGCAGATATGTTGAGATGTCTGTGAATGGGTGGGATTGAAGATGTTGATTCCAATGGGATCTAATGGAGTGTGAATTCGTAGTCGTGAATGAGTGATCTTACCTGTAATAAATACCTGATATATATAGGTGGTTGAGTTTAGGACCTGGTGGTGTTCTTCGATGTGGGACTTGGTGTACTTGCTGGTGTGTGATTCGTATGTTCGGGCGCCCCCCCCCCCCCACGGGCGCGTGCGCGCCTGGAGGGGGTGGGTTTGGTGAGTGAAGTTGGAGCCTCCTTGGTGATTTTGCGTGTGGTGTGGTAGGTGTTGCTAATCTGTTTAATTGGATAAATATGTTAATCGTACAACTAATGATACAATACTAACAAGTCCCCCAAGTCCCCAAGTCAAAGAGCACTTTCTTGACTGGGGAGTTGAAAAAGGGTGTGCGATTAACAAGAATACTTATCCAGTTTGAGCAGTGGTCATGATCCTGTGACACCCCAAGTCCCCCAACTCTCCGGTCAAGAAAGGGGCTCGTATGACGGAGCGGGACCTGGGTGTCCGAGCGTGTACCTGTTCGTGTTTTGGGCCCGGCGTCCAAACTGGTCTTGCTAGTGAGGACCCGCGCGCCCGTGGAGTGGTAGGTTCGTGCGTTGGTGTACCTATGGGCCCGGCCTCCAAGCACGACTTATATATGCTTGGGAGCCGCGCGCCCGGATGGGGTGGGTTTTTGGAGACATTCATGGTGTGACAGATATACAAACATATGGGCAAATAGGTAGATAGGTAAGTAAGTATATAGATATATAGATAGATAGGTATATAGATATATAGATATATAGATGTATATGCATGGTATGATGCGTGAATGTATGGCATGAGGTGTGTGTATGCAAAAATGCTGTCTGTACGCCAGTTATGGGATACACTGCGTACGCCGTACGTCAACGGAGATGCCGTCGCGCACGCTGTAGCGTCAACGGGACGATCAAAACCGCGACCTACAAGTGTTGCGGCGCCCACGATCACGTACTCGTGCCGCCCATCGGCCTTAGCGCGCGCAGAGGCCTTTGCCGCCTAACCCGGGAAAATTTCGCGCCCGGAGAGGACGGACCTCACACCCGGTCTACGCTCATCGGTCTCGGGCCCTTAGGAGGAGAGGACAGACCCCACACCCCCCAGTCGGAACCCGAGTCGGAGAATCGATCGTTAACGTTACGCCCACGGAGGGGAAGAACCCCACACCCGTGCCGCCCATCGAGCTTAGCCCCGCTAATTCGGCTTGTACTTTGCGATCGTCGAGGAAGGGCGCACCCCACACTCGCGTCGTGTCCGTGGCCTATAGGGGGGGGCGAACCTCACGTCCCTACTAGGGCTTAGGTAGGCGTACGGAGGGGAAGAACCCCACGCCCGTGGTCGCCTATCGTGTTTAGCACGCAAAGAGGGGACGGACCCCATGCCTGTTGTCATGTAAACCGATGTTGTTTCGTCAGGAGAGAGGACGTATCCCATGCCTCTGCTAGGAATGAGCTGTCGCACGGAGGGGAAGAACCCCACACCTGTGGCTCCCATCGAGCTGTGGAACCGCCAGAGAGGGGACGAACCCCATGCCTCTGCGTTGGAATATGGCGGCGTACAGAGGGGAAGAACCCCACGCCCGTGCCACCCATGGCGCGCGCAAGAGAGGGGACGAACCCCATGCCTGTTGCCGCCCATCATTTTTGGGACACCCAGAGAGAGGGCGGGCCTCATGCCTCTGGTGCTTGATCCGACCTGCATTTGTGCGAACGGAGGGGACGTACCCCACACCCGTCGCCCGTTGGTTCCAGGGACTGCAAGGGGAGGACGGGCCCCTTGCCTTTTCGTATAGGCAACCTGTATCTTTGCGTATGAAGGGGACGTACCCCACACCCATCGCCCGTCAGTCTCAGCGCCTGCAACCTACCAGGGCCGAGCCAGTGTGTACGGGGAGAACCCAAAGCCAGTGGTGCCCACCGAATTTTTACGCGCCAGGCCTGTTGCCGCGTAAACCGTGTTACCCGTTCTTGCCGATGGGTGCACGATGGTGTTTTACCTCGTTTGGTCGTGCGCGGGAGGTGTGACTTGCCCTGAATTTGTTGGTGTGCTGATGATGAAACGGTTGAGGTGACAGTCCGTTTGACTTCTCCTTGGGGATCGGTGAAATAAATGCTAGCCGTCATGATTGCCTGAAGGGCAGGCGTCGCGCGCGTGGGCGCATGGGAGTGGTGCATGGGTGCCACGTGTTGAACCGTTGGAGGCTATGCTAGGGTTGATTTAAGGCGGGAAGATGATGGGTTGGTACGGTTACCGAGAAGGGAAAGTGAACCGGGTTATGCCACGCGTCCCAATCCGACGGTGGGTGTGATAGGATGGACGGCTGGCGATGGCTGGCTGACGTCGGTCGATTAGTATAAATAGAGGTGTGGTTTGCTTGTTCCAATACTTCCATGATTTACAAGAAACTCTGCCAAAATCACTTGCGATCTGCCTCCTCGAGTTTTGCTGTATTTGTATCCTCCGTTGCCGGAAACCGTGCTCGGCGCTTGTATCCCGTTGTACCATTCCAACCTGGTAAGGTTCTCGGCCTTGGTGTGGCTGCGTTTCTTCCCCTGCTTGGTTTTCTGTGTTTCTGGGCTGTTTGGGTTTTTCTGGGTTTTTGCTTGTTTTCCTTAAGAGCAGGGCTTGTTGTTGAGGTGGGGTGGGTTTGATCTGTGTTGGGTGGTGTGTGGTGGGTTTCTGGTGTTTCTGGCTGCTGCAAAGTGTTGCGTCCTTCGTTCGTGAGTGTAGACGGGCGAAAGTCCCCTAGTCCGTGCGCTTGGCACGGGCGAGTGCCCAGCGGGCGCGAGCGTGCCAGTAGTGTAGTGCCCAACAAGAAGTAGGAATAGAAAAATTGTTTGAAGTGTTGTATCTGTTCGCTAACCTTTCTGCGCGTGCGTTTGCAGCAAAGAAGATGGATGAAAAGGCCAGGTGTCGAATGCTCAGACTGCGGAGTGCTGGGGCGAAGGCCCTCGGTGTGGCGGATGATGGTGGTGGGCCACCTGCTGCAGGGGATGAGGCCCAACGTGCGCCGCCAGTGGGCGATGCGGGTGCCCCTTCTCTACCCGCCCAAGTGTCACAAGCGGATGTTCCTCTCCTGTCGGCAGACGATGTTGCTGGAGCCGAGACGCAGGTCCAGGTAGAACGTGAGCAACAGTTGGTCATGCGCGGTGGTGGCGCGGACAAGCGGGAGGTTGTTCTTGTGCTTTTGCCGTCGAGGCGTGTGCCTGCTGTGGTGCCGTCTCCAAGTCGGGTGATTGTTTCAAGTCGACCTCCCAGTCCCCAACAATACTCTTGCTCTCCAGATCCTCCTCCTCTAGGCTTGGGTGCTCCAAAGTCTCCCCCGCACGGGAAGAGTGGGGAACGTGCGCGGAAGAGGGCGCGGACGGGAGACTCATCTCCCGGCCCTGCTCCTGGGTCGGGTGACGATGTTGTGGATGAGGTGCGCCGATCGCTGGCGGATGATGCTGCTGCGCTCGCGGCCGCGCTGCCTCCGGTGGAGGAGGCCCCTGCTGATGGGCTGGATGGGGTCTTTGGTTCCTGCGCTCGTCTGATGCAGCAGGTCTTCCGCTATCGCTCGCGGGAGATTGCGGAACTTGCACGCCTCAGGGCTGGCGCGCTGGAGCACCAGAGGGTGGTGGAGGGGTTGGTGGCCAGGGCGGATAAGGCCAATGACCTGGCGCGTCGGTACGTGGCTCGTGTGGACGAGGCGAACGTCCGGGCAGAAGAAGCTGCTGCCTGTGAAACTCTGGCCAAGGTTGACAGGGACAAGGCCGTGGCCGAGGCGGAGTGTCTGCGTGGTGAGCTAAAGCGCGTGCGTGCTGAAGCAGCCGCCCGGGAGGCGTTCCTGGAGTCTGAAGTTGAGAGGCTGATGGGCGCCGGGGTTCCTGCGTACGAGAGGGTGGCGGGGTTTTCCAGGGAACGTGCCGAGGCGGAGCTGGACCCGGTGGTCATGCGGGTGGAGCCGGGCGAGCAGGCGGAAGCTGAGGTGGCGGCGTCATCGGATGAGGGGGAGGAGCTTGATGTAGATACGGGGGCGGAGTAGAGTAGCTTTTCCTTGTTGTAATAGAGTAGGTCTTGTAATTTTGGACAACTGAATGAAACTTCCCTTTCTTCCGTTTGTGTGCCTTGATTGATTTTTTTTTTTTGGCATCTTTTTTTTTAGCTCGTGCCAACGTGCGCGCGCCCCTTCCCCTGCTTTGAATGGCTGTGGGTTTCAACCAAGTGTTACATTTACGCGAGTAGCCTATCCACAGTCCCCCGAGTATATGGGCGGGTCAAGGGCAAACGGGCGTACGAACGTGAACTAACGGAGAGAGTTCGATAAGAGTACAATATAATCAATATAATAAGTAACAAGTACTTCCCCAAATGTTGGACGCTCCATGGGCGGGGTGTCCCCTTCCGTTAGATTGTTTCCCAGCCCCCCCCAGTTGGATAGGTTGGGATTTGAATGTGCTGAAGTGTGGTCCTGCGCCGCCAGTGTGTGGATCGCGCTCGTCGATCCGTGGGTCCCAAGGTGAGAACCTCCTGCCTGCCCCGAGTCTCCGTGGCTTCTTCGTGATTGTATCCCCGAACGTGCCCGATCCCATGCTCGGTTGGGAATCTTCCCAAGAGCAGGTGCCCTGCGATGATCAACTTTAGTTTGCAGATCCCTGGCCTCCCGAGTATGGCGTTGTAGGGGGAGGGGGTGTCCATGACGATGAAGTCCGTCCGGATCTCGCTGTGCGGGGAGTCGAGCGCGCCAATCTCGACCCGAAGATTGTCTCTTCCGATGGGATACGACATCTCGCCCGTGAAGCTGGCGATGCATTCATGGTCCTGCGTCATCCTGCTGGCGGGTCGTCCGAGCGCCGTGTATGCGTCGAAGTAGATTATGCTCACAGACGCCCCGCTGTCGACCAGCACCCTCCTCACAAGGAATTGGTCGATGATCGCGTCGATCACGAACGGTAGGGTGCTGTCCTTTGGGTTCTCTTCCTCGTCCTTTGCTGTGAAGCTGATGGTGGGCGCTTCCTTCCTTCCTGCCTTGGGCGCTCTCCATGCCCCGATCGTCAACATTTCCCTGCCCGCGCGGTCGGGCGATGGTGCTCTTTCCTTGCGCTTGCCCCCGGATATCGTGTTGATGGTCCCACGGGTCCTGGCGCCCGTCTGGCGCTGTTGTCCTCCCGCCCTGGGAGGGGTTGTCCTTTCGTCCTTCATGTCTTCGAGGGCCTTCTTCAGCATAATGCAGCTGTTGGTATGGTGGGTGGCGGCATTGTGGAATTCGCACCATACGTCCGGGAGCTGGCCAGTTGGAACCCCCGCTTTCGTCATGTTGTTTGGTGTCGGTATTTGGTGTCGATGCAGGCGAAGCAGGTGCTCGGGTGACTGCCCGTCGATCGTGAAGACTTCCTGCACCGCCGGCCGGTAACGTGGTGCTTGCCCCCGCGCCTGGTTGTAGTTGCCCTGATGTCCACAGAAGAAAGGCCTCTGGTAGTTCTGCCTATATGTGTCCCGGTTCCTCTTGAAGCCCCCGGTTGGCCTTTCGTCGTCCGCCAGCTGTCGCGGCTGAGCGCCTGTTGCCTCAGGTCTGGTGGAGCTAGGTTCGGAGGCGGCTCCGTACACCCGTGTTTCCACCAACGCCTTCTGCACAACCAGATCCATAATCTCGTCGTAGTCGAGATGCTCCTTCCTCACAAGTTTCTCTACGAATGGAGTGGCGAGCAGGTTGTTCATCAGGGCGACCTTGGCCACTCGCTTGTCAAGGTCCCTGCATGTGCTTGCGAGCGTCCTCCACCGGTTGATGTAGCTCGAAAGGCTCTCGTCCATCCCCTGGCGGACCTTGAGGAGGATGCCCGTGGTGTTGTACTTCCCCTGGAGCCGATAGCGCTTTTGGAAACTCTCCGCCAGCTCGAGGAACGAGTGGATGGATCTTGGCGGGATCTCGTAGAACCAGCACTGTGCCTCCTCCGCCAGTGTTTCCTGGAATAGGAAACACAAGGTTGGGTCCGAATATCGGGTCCCGTCCGTGGTGGACCGAAACTCGTCTACGTGCGCTCGTGGATCCCCGCTCCCGTCGAACCGAGCAATCTTCGTTATCTTCGCGTGGGGATCCCTTCCCCTCTCCAGTATGCGAGCCGAGAACGGGCTGACCCGGGGGGCGAACGTCCCGCCCTGACCGGCCAGCTTGTCCTTGCGCAAGCGCGAGACTTCTTCCGCCAGCCTCTCCATCCTCTGCAGGATCAGATCGTTGTTCGTCGGGGGTGCCGACTCCTCCACAGGTGAGGGCGCCCGGGCGTTGGTCCTGCCGATTGGGTGTCGCTCCTCGCTGGCGGTCTCCTGGGTTCCCTCATGCTGCTCCATCTGCTGGTTAATGAGCGCTTCCAGTCGTTCCTCCATCCTCCGGCGGATTTGGCGCTCCTCCGCTCTCTCGAGCGCCGCCTCCCGTAGCTCCTGGACCAGGCCGCTGATGCGCCCCTCGTCGTCGTTCTCGTTGGTCGCCCGTACATTCCGCTCCTGTGAGTCCGGCGGAGTCTCCCCGTCGGGCGTGTTGCTGCCGTTAGTCACCGGGTTGAGCATGTGGACCTTTGGTTTCGGTGGTGTTTATACGAGGTTTGCAATTTGTAAGTTTCCCATAGACGGCGCCAGATGTTTCCACCGATTTACGCGCGGGGGCGTAAAGGGGCGGAAGCAACACGAATAAGCTTCCACGAACTCCTCTCTCCTGGTGCGTCCGAACGGTGGGGCTGTTCGGATGGGCAGGCGCACCCTCTCTTCGTGCGTGCGGGCTCTCCTTGCGGGTGCTTCCTTCTCTCCTCTCGGGTGTTCGGGTGCAGCTGTTAGAAGAATACAACAATGAAGCAGGCGGTCAGGGGTCGAGACGGGGTGCCCCGCCTTCAACGCTCCGATGCCTAAGTCAGAAGATATATTGAATATAACAGTTAAGCGAACGTGCGAGCAGATATGTTGAGATGTCTGTGAATGGGTGGGATTGAAGATGTCTGTGAATGGGATCTAATGGAGTGTGAATTCGTAGTCGTGAATGAGTGATCTTACCTGTAATAAATACCTGATATATATAGGTGGTTGAGTTTGGGACCTGGTGGTGTTCTTCGATGTGGTACTTGGTGTACTTGCTGGTGTGTGATTCGTATGTTCGGGCGCGCCCCCCACGGGCGCGTGCGCGCCCGGAGGGGGTGGGTTTGGTGAGTGAAGTTGGAGACTCCTTGGTGATCTTGCGTGTGGTGTAGTAGGTGTTGCTAATCTGTTTAATTGGATAAATATGTTAATCGTACAACTAATGATACAATACTAACACCGGCGTCAGTCAGTTTCGGAGTTGGCTTTTCGCAGTTGCGCCTCCGGAGTCGTGGCCGCGTAGGCCGTCGCGGGTGCAGATTCGGAATGGGTTGCGGCAGTGGAGATTGTCGCGATATTGTGGAGCGGATGGAGGTCACTGAGGTGAACGCCGGGAGTCTTTCTCGGAGTAGCAGCTGAGGTATGATCGCTGCCGAAATTGATTGGCTCCGCTCGGAGTGGAAACTCCCGGTCAGGTGGTGGTTTCACTCGCAGTTACAGCTCCGTGATTTTGGTGCTCGGAGTGGGATTTCGGAGTTGTGGCCGCATAGGCCGTCTCAGAATGGAGTTGCAATTCCCGAGCGGATTCGGCTCGGAGTCCCCCAGGTCCGGTGAGTTGCTAGCCGTGATGCGCTGTTGCGATAGGCCTGGTTGGGCAGTAGCGGTGTTGGCAGTCCCTCGAGCGGATTCAGCTCGGAGTCGCTCCCGCTTGATAAGTTTCGCTAACTCGCTGTGATTGTGATTGATCAAATTTCTCTCGCTCATGTGTTTCCCACTAAGTAGATATCTAGCTATAAAAAAAAAAAATTCTATGTCAGCTTTGCCAGCATAACAACATGTTGAACTTTTTGTTGCCAATCTGGTAGACTACGTCATTGTTTATACAAAGAATAATCAATGTATTCAAGATATGAAACAAAATTAACTAAATTAATATGATACGACACAAAAATTATATTGGTTAACCGAAGTAGCTACTTCACTTTAGATTTTTCCTATGAATCTCGAACCCAAAGATGATTTAGGCCCAAGTAACTACAAAGAGGTGTAGTGGGTTGTTGGATCAATGTGTTTGAGTGGGAGATGAGGCTTCTTCTTATAAGGAAGAGATGCATCTTCCTTTACAATTCTTTCAATGTGAGAGTGGGAGTAAAAGTCGCCTAAGTCACAAACTAACTAACCTAAGCTTGTTTCTTTTCGTTAATGAGTTGATGACTTCCAGTTGCGATATTAGTCGGCCATTGTCATGCATGAATGCTTGGTAATGTAGGGCATATGACCTATACGAACACAGAACATTCTGTTCCACAACAATTCACATACTTCATTTTCTATTCTGCAGTATTCAGCTTCTGCACTCGAGCGGACAATCACATTCTGTTTCTTATTGCGTCAAGTCACCAAACTCCCACCAATAAAAGTAAAGTATCCAGACGTAGGCGCTCTATTAGTATGATCACCAGCCCAATTTGTATCAATGTATCCTGAAACACATAACTCACCAGTGTAGCCTGAAACACACATCTCACAAGTGTCTTTTACAAATAGTAAACCTTTACCAAGTGTGCCCTTCAAATATCTGAGAATGCGTAAGACTAGCACTCATGTGTTCTATTCTAGGACTATGCATAAACTGACTCACCACACTAACAATATCTCCATCTACTAGAAGTAAGAAGATCTCCATAGAGAAGCATCCAAACCAGATCCTAGATCATTGCTTCAAACCATAGAGAGACTTCTTCAAATGACATATTTTCCCTCATTACCTGGTTTGCAACTAATTCCTGGTGAAGTGTGCATGTATACTTCTTCTTCCAAGTTGCCATTCAGGAAGGCATTTGATAATGCTAAAACTAAACATCAAATTAAATACTCAACACATAGTTCACACGTAACAATCAAAAACTCTTCTTTGTAGTCGTAACAATGATAAGTAGGGATCGTTCTAACCGAAGATTGAGGGTACATGCATGATAATGTTTATAAACATAAAATTAAAGGTACGGGGGATTTGAAATATTTGTTTTTAACATCCTAAGAATTAAAAGGTAGAAACATTGCAAACACAATTCAGAAACCCTAAACTTCTAACATGCATTCACTCATAGACAAGAAACACAAATCAGAAAACTTAAAACTCTAAAGCATGCTTACAAACAGAAAATAAACCTAAAACCATCTCCAACCATTGAAGATTTTATACCTTAAAATGAGTTTTGATGAAAAATTTCATCTCCAATGGTACAAAATGGAGATCTCATACCTTATATATGAGAGTCTATACCTTAAAATAGATCTGAAAATGAGACTCAATATAAAGTATAAGATTCAACTTATTTGTGGGCCATGTGAGGAAGAAAAATTAAAAAGGAAGAGAGAGAATATGATATAATAAGTTTTAAGGTATGAGGTATGTTATGGTTGGAGATGGAAAAAGTTTATCTCATTTTGAGGTATAAGTCCTTCTCATTTTGAGATATAAATCCGTGATCATCTCATTATTTTCACCTCACTCACTCATAACATGCATATCAAACAACACCAACCAAATTCTAACAGTTTAGTTGTACAAAACACATGCATGCATATTTTCACAATTAAGTGCTAAACCGGGATTGCCCTACATTCAAATCAAGCATTAAGCACAAATAAAAATGCATATTAAAAACTTAAGTACTAGAACACATGGAAGGCTACTGAAATCTATGTAAGTTATAAAATCGAAATACTTCTTTAAACTAATCCATAGTAACCAGAAATTCATACATAAAGAAGAAAAGAGAAGAAGTCATTGTTACACTTTTTGGTTTTGGGATTGCCTTAGACTACTTGGTGTAGATGACTCTTCAATGGATGGAGGAGACAATTATGATTGCCCTGAAAGTCTCGGTGGAGGATGGTGTTAATGGTGCTTGGAGGGTGGCGGCCTTCTTGATAATTTTGGTGTTTTGGAGGAGAGGAAGTGTTTTGGGCAGAGTTTTGGCTTTAAGAATGAGAGATGGTGAATGAGGAACTGAGCCCGTGATTTTATAGATGAAGATTAGGGTTTTTCCTCACACAACTAGGTTTTCCTAATCCACTCAGGTAAATCTGACGGTCTACAAATAATCGCATTTTCTCAAAGTTGTAGACCTCCAAAAGTTATGATCTTTGATTTGTTGGAAAGAAGACTTAAAGACTTTACAGAGAGGTATCATATGACTATATTTGGACTTTATAATCAATCTCGATGCTCCTTTAAAGTTGCAGGCCTCTATCTTGATTTTCCTCTACCTGCTAAGAGTAAGAATATCTCCATCTTTCCTTATCTTGTGTTCCTTCTTCTCTAAGAAGTTGTGGCCAAATTACCTTATTTTGGGAACACATTTTGGTCTTCAAACCAGGCACATTTGTTCTCCATATATATGGTTTGGCCACCATTTTCTTGATCGGTCACCATATTGCCTTGATCTTCATTTGTACCATTTGGAATCATTTTTATTTGTCATTTTGGTTACTATTTGAAAGGACCCAACCCCGATTTAGTTTCCTAAACCGGAATCAAACCCCTTCTAAAAATACGAACCAACAAAAACCATAAAAATTTCGGCAGAGTAACGCTACTAACGCGAAATTGCCTTTACCTACACCCGGAAAATAACACTTCATCCTATGCCACAAAAGCCAAACCGTGGGCACCAATCCCATCCGGATTTCTCAATATCATATCAATAACAATAAACAGTAAACATAACTGTATAATATAGAAAATCCGGGAAAAAACCACATAAAACATGTATCAATATCGTATCAGAGCAACCTCTAGTGTATACATATACAAAATATACAACAGTAGGCGAAACAAGAAACCTACTAGAAAACATAGGTAGCTCGAACAACTAGCCTCCGACCGGGACGTGAGACACCAGAATCCGAATTGCAAACTGGGCACGGAAACTGAAAAGCCCAGGGGAAAGGCAATAAAAACGTTAGAGTGAGTGGACGAAAATAAGCATATGCCTTTCACCAATTTTATATACAATAAACAAGTATAGCGAGTTCGGAAAATGTATATATGGAGGTGCCAGGCGAATCTCTCAAACCCGACGGTCAGGAGAATCGCTCAAGCCCGATGGTGATAGGCCAGGGGAATCTCTCAACCCCAGCGGCATAACAGGGGAATCTCTCAACCCTGCCCAGAGGAATCTCTCAACTCTGGTCAGACTACCGGTGATCAGCTGAGTAGTCGAAGCATCGATGCAAGTATGCCATCACCATAAAACATAAAATAATACCTCCGAAAATAATAAATAATCTCAACATCGTATATAAATAAATACGAAAAATCATGAACTCGCAATGATTGTGAAAATATAAAAGTGTCCACTCACAGGTGAGCAAAGCGCGCACTCGCGCTAATCACGTGGTCCGGCGGAAGATCCCTCGCCCGAAGCACATTCTTGATCCCCTGAATAATTATAAAATATAACTGATCAAAATCATAGCTCACAACACTGTATCACACCTCAGAAACCAACTGTTCCCGGAAACGTATAACTGATACAAAAATAATTAACGAAATTTCTGAAATCTCCACTCAAACCCTCGACTGAAAATCCGGTACCCAAATCAACTCAAAAACCTCAAGGCGACGATCGGGGCGCGAATACGAGTAAAACGACATTAAAATCATCAAATTCTAAAAAGTCAACGGGTCGCCGGAGTTTCGTCGTTGACCGCCGGCGCGCCGTCAACCGGAGAGATTTTCCGGCGGCCAAGCTCACCATAGCTTCTCTTCCTCAAGCCAAGCAACTTTCTCAACTGAGGCTAAGGCCAATTCCGGCGAGGTTGGCCGGAAAACAGCTCGAAACTTCAAGAATCACAACCGGTCGGAAAAACTTCCCGGCTCGATTCCGGCGCCGTCGTGCCACCTCGTCCCTCCAAACCAAAGGGGAAATTATCACCATCCAAAACCCAAAAAACCCACCAAGAATCCACGCTGGAAAGTCACCAGAACGCTGCCCCCAAACGAGGCCGATTCCGGCCAGAAAACCCAAACTTCAACCTTACTGTTCTCCCTCAAATCGACACCAAATCAAGCAATTCCAAGTTCTAATCTATAGCAAATGAAGAGAGGAATCAAAATATACCAATATCTCGGCCGGGGGTGGCCGGAATCACGAAGTCCGACGGCGGCAGCGCGTTTCGCGCGCTGGAGAACCGGTCAACGGAAAGTCAACGGTCAACGGAAAGTCAACGGTCAACAGCTCGGTCAACGCTGGTCAAACTTCCCAAACAGTGTTTTCGACAATTTTTTGACTATTTCCGATATTTATACTTGCATCTCGGGATGATCGACGGTCCAAAACGGATAACCATTACGATTCGGATAAACTCGATACGAACGGATAAACTCGACAAAATTCTGAAACTTCAAATATTCATATTATATTCCTCGGTAGTCGAAATAATCATCCGGAACCGTCCACGAACTCGAAATCATGTGTACAACAACTCTCCTGAAGCGTATCAACTCAAATTCTCGGCCGATAATTAAGTCGTGATTAAAACCAGCAAACCACACAATTATCGAAAAACTGTGATTACGCGCTAAATCGTGAATTAAGCCGATTACTCTACTGATTCTGGTTCGGGTCGTCACACTATTTCTTCACAAAATTTGGGAAACCATTTCACACAACAATTTTGGTATCATGTGAAGACCATTTCTTGGATCATTTTGCTGCTTTCCAGAAGATTTTGCCTCGTCATTCCTATTGATTTAGGAAACTTCATTTTTCATCTCCGCAAACTTCTGGAATCTCGGACGAGTTGCATTCCTAATTCGAGTATGAATCCTAGCCAAAGTAAGAAATGACCATCTTTCCTAGTCGAAATAGGAAACCTCCATTTAGCACGTTTTCAACTCATTTTCACCTCTTTTATTCATCTCCTTTATTAAAACCTAAAAACAACAGAGTAAGTAAGAATTGATAATACTAAGGTCAAACTATGGCTAAATGTATACGTTACGAATCAAGCATAAAATGAGTAGATCAAAATTTTCACACTTAGGCTTTGCTAGTCACTAGCAAAACCTAAAAATAAAGAAAACACACAAACTCAACGTTGGAGCTAGTCTTCGCGTTAGAAAGCTCTAAGAAAATTAAAGACTCAAATGCTAAAACACTTCTAAGCCCTTAGCTAAAAATGTCTCAGGAATTCTTTAAGTATATGGCGATGGAATCACAAAAATTTAGAGTGAATGCTCAATGATTTCGAGGGATAATAGAGATATGATCATGTAATGATCAAGTAAGACTTGGAGAAAATAGTGGTGAAGTTAAAGTTGTGCATGTTTTGAACAAGTTTAAATCAAACTTACAAGGATGCACTCATCATATTTTCACTCATGAAAAAGAGTTCACTCAAAATATATATGAATTAAATCGAAAACCTCATGAATGAAATGAATTACTTGCACAAATGAACCAAAACCATATGTTTACTCATGCAACTTACTCAACCAATCGAAGGCTACTCATCTTAAGAATTATAAAAGACTTTAGAAAAGTTGTAATGGGACTGAACCTAAGACATTCGAAATTTAGATATGTGTACACTTAGTCTAGCACTTAAATCTTATCAAATTCGTGCATCATCTTCTCCAAAACGTCACCATAGTCAGATTTCCATTTCGGAGGCCGAATTTCAACATTTTGGACCCAGCCTTCATTCTAAAATTCCCTTGAGCTTTAAGGTCAGAAAAAATGTCATATTTCATCACTTTTGGGCCTTTAATTTGTAGCACCCTCCAAATTCATAAATATGGGGGACATTAATCTAAACTTTGACTTCTAAAATACATTGCCGGAGACCTTTTGAATCTTTTCTTTTCTTGCTCTCGAACTGTTTATTTATTTTATTTTATTTTATTTTATTTTCTATTCTCAGCAAGATCACACTTTTAAAGGTATTTGGACAAGTCTATCCATATACACACATCTTTTCCTTCAAAATCATCATCTTCAAGCCCCAGCCACCATTTGGTCTTTCCTAACCTGAGTAAGAGAAATGCCTTCATCTTCATTTGCAACCATTTGACATCATTTTCATTTGTCATTTTGGTTGCTATTTCCTGAGACCATTTGAAAGGACCCGATCCCGATTCAGTTACCTAAACCGAAACCAAACCCTTTCGAAAATACGAACTAACAAAAAATTTTCAAAATTTCGGCAGAGTTTCGTTACTAACGTGGAATTGCCATAACCTGCACCCTGAAAATAACACTTCATCCTATGCCACAAAAGCCAAACCGTGGGCACCAATCCCATCCGGATTTCTCAACATCAATATAATCAATAATAGTAAATAAACTGTACTATGTATATATGTATATCTGAGAAAATCCGTATAAACATGTATCAGAATGTATCAGAGCGACCTCTAAAGTAAAACATATACAATATACACATCAGTAGGCGAAGCAAGAACCTACTGGAAAACACAGGTAACTCTGATCACTAGCCTCCAAACCGCGACGTGAAAACACCAAAACCTGAACTGCAACTGGGCACGGAAACCGAAAAGCCCAGGGGAAAGACAATAAACACGTTAGAGTGAGTGGACAAAAATAAATGTCTTTCACCAATTGATATATATGTTTAAAATAACATATGCGAGTCCAGGTAAATAAAACAACATAGTACACGAGGTAAAACCATAATCCTCCAGCGTACTGAGCATGCAAGTAAAAATCCCACGGGTCACTCATGGACACACACCGTGCTAGTACAGTCAGAATCACAGGATCCCAGACCCACACGTGACTCTAGCCAGAAATGGCCTCAGGTCAAAGGTCTGCCTCCCCCCGGTAAAGACCTCGGGTCAGGAGTCACAGCCTCCCCTGGCAAATAAGGCCTACCATCGGGGATCAGCCGAGAGGCAAGTGTATCGATACAACAACGTAACCACGACTGTACTCTGTGTAAACCAAATCATAAACATTTCGATGCAAATGCATAAAACAATATATAAGTGTATGCATATTCGTATACGTATATCTGTATAAGTATAATTGTATAATCGTAAACACATGCTCAAGTTCGTAAATCAAATAAAAGACTCGCAATCATTTCCGTGAAAAGAAATTGTCCACTCACAGGTGAGCAAAAAGCACACTCGCTCTAATCTCGAGGACCGGCGGAAGATCCCTCGCCAGAAGCACGATCTCGGTCCCGATCTCGATCTCGATCTCCTGAATATTCACAAAACATAACTGATCAATATCGTAATCCACAACACTGTACTGATGCACGGAAACCAACCGTTCCCGAAAATATGCAAAACGGTACAAAATGAATATCAGAAATCCCGAAATCCCCACTCGAAACCTCGACTGAAAATCGGCTAACCAAATCGACCCAAAAACCTCTGGACGACGATCAGGGCGTGATTACAAGAAAAATGACATTAATTACGTCGAAATCTGAAAAAGTTGACTTTTCCTCGCCGTTGACCGCCGCCGCCGCCGGCGGCACGCCGTCAACGGTGAAATCACATGGCGGGAAGCTCCAGAATTCAAGGTCTCACTCATCCAAACACTTTTCTTAACTGGTACACAAGCCAATTCGAACTCAAACCTCATCAATTCCATCGAAAACCAACCGGAAAATCTCACCGGAAAACCCAATCGGGTTCGAGCCAAACCACCACCAATCTCGAAATAAAACACATGGGGAGCTTCCTTGGGGTAAGGCGAGTCAAAGCCCTCACCCCTCGGCCACCGAAACTCACCGGAAAACATCCCCCCGTTAAGGCCGATTTCCGGCAACCTAACCCAAATCGGGTTCAACTAAAAACCCACCAATTCACATCAACACACACATCATTCAACTCGAAATTGAACAAGGAATCGAACCATACCCTCGCCGAAGTCGGAGGTGGCCGGAATCTAGGTCGTCGGACGGCACAGCTCAAAGACGAAACTTTCCTCTTCGGTCAAACTGGTCAACTTTCCCGAAATGGTAAGTCAACGATGGTCAACCCAAAAACAGAAATTTACGACAATTCTCGACTATTCCGCTATTTATACTCGAGCCTCGGGTCGATCGACGGTCCAAAACGAATATACGAAATGATTCGGATAAGCTCGAAATAATCGGATAAACTCGTCGAAACCCGAAACTTCAAATAATCACAAAATATTCCTCGGTTATCGGAAAAATCTTTCGGAACCGCCCACAAACTCGAAATCACGTACTCTACCATTCCCGTGAAGACACTCAACTCAAATTCTCGACTGAAAACATAGTCGTGAATCGAATCGGCAAACCACATACACGACAATAAACTGCGACTAAACTCAATCTCGAGAATCGTGCCGAATAAGCATCAGATTCTGGTTCGGGTCGTCACACCATTTGAGAAACCATTTTGCACACTATTTTTGGTAATCATGTGAATACCATTTCTTGGATCATTTTGCTGCTATCTAGAACTTTTTGCCACATCATTCCTAGTTAATTTAGGAAACTTCATTTTTCAGTTCCACGAACTTATGGAGTCTCAGACGAGTTGTATTCCTAATTCGAGTAGGAATCGTAGCCAAATTAGGAAAATATCATATTTCCTAGACGAAATAGGAAATCTCCATTTAGCGCGTTTTCAGCTCATTTTCACTTCCTTTATTCATCTTCTTTATTAAAAACCTAAAAACAACAGAGTAAGGAAAAATAAACAATAATAAGGTCAAAACATAGCTAAATGTAAAAAGAAATACGTTAAGAATCAAACATAAAATGCGTAGATTAACATTTTTCACATCAAACTGATGTAAGGGTCAATCATAACGAGCTGCAAGGGCAAAAAGGATTTGTGAAGTTGTAAAGAGCGACCAAGCTATGGTCGAGAAGCCTTTGAGCACATTCCTTACTTCTATGAACACATTTGCACATCAGTATAACATTGATTACGAGTAATAAAGACTTAGAAAATTCAGTGATCTTATGAGTGTGATGGCCAAGAAAGAGAGGCATCGCGAGATCCTTCTCCACAACAATGCTAAGCCAGCTAGTATAAAGAGAGTCAATGAAACTTAAAACACTAGAGGGAATGCACGAAAGGATAAGGGGAAACAACGATCCGAACCTTATCAAACTCGTGGTGGTAGAGAAGGACAGAATAGAAGTCGTGGTAGAGGGGGAAATAGTTGGAATTTGACTTGAACTCGCCATGACAACAAACTCGGTTTTGATTGAATAAGACAATCTTTTGATATAACTTTGATGTTGAAAAAGTAATAAAAAATTTCTTCCTTTCGGTATTTGAAAGTGTTAAGAATGATTATTTTCATACATATTGCTTAATGGTTCGAATTACACATAGCTCTATGGAATTATGACACCAAAACACTATAAAAACGAGACAAAAAGAGAGGATAGATTTGATCCTGAGAATTTTTGACCCATCGAAGGTTTACCTCGACCCGTCGAAGAAGACCCTCTGATTGATTTTAGCACTATTTCGACCCGTCGACAAAATTTTCCCTAATTCTTTCGACCAGTCAAAAGATGGTCCTCGGTCCTCTATTTTGCACCTTCGACCCGTCAAAGACATGCTATTGTCTCCAAATTTTTAAATTCGACCCGTCGATGGAAATTTTTGACTCGTGGAAAAACATATCCGAAATCGATATCGGTTTTAGGTCTTTTTCGACCCATCGAGTCATCTTCTCGACCCAGTGAAGAGGTCTCCCCGGACACAATTTTTTGATTTTCGACCCGTCAAAAATTATATTCAACCCATCAAAATTTATATTTGACTACTCAAAAATTAGTATCAGAAATTCATATTGCTTTTGGGTTTATTTCAACCTGTCGAGTTGATTCCTCAACCCGTCTAACACCTAACCCGGAATTAGTACTTTTGATGTGTTTTACATCAGTTTTACCGAAAATAAAGGCTCAGAAAAATTGTTTGTCTTAAGACCAATACCTACTACTGTGCCTGATACTCTACATTGGATGTGGTTTTACATCGATTTTGTCATGCCATGAACTGTAATCTACAAGGGTCATTTCGACCGATCAGATGTTGTTTTACTTCAATTTTTAGATGTTGTATTGATCAGCAGTCCAATCAAACCTTACTAAGTTTTGAAAATATTTGTGCCAGCAGTTTTCAATTGGAACAATATTGTAAGAATGAAAAAGAGTTTTGTGTGCAATCTCCATAGAATGCTGCAAACCGCGTAATTTGGAGAGGTTTATGATGATTTGTAGTGGTTTATATCTTACTATGGTATAGATCATTTAATCCAAAGTAGTCATTTATACTACTGTATGTGACTCTGCCTCATATAAGCTTTTGCATTATGATCAAAATATTGAGAAGTCCTCGAGGTCATTAGTTCTTAAGAGCAAAGAAGTATGTGAGAATACCTAAAACCATTGGTTTAGATGGAATGACTGAGATTATTCCACTCGATCTAGGCTCGGTCTCCAAGACGAGTGCAGCACAATCCTATGCGTTTTTCGCACCGAATGCCTTTATAGCAAAATCCAATGTATATCGCTCGGTTTGTAAAGTTTTTTCATGTTTGTAATATTTTTTACATGCATGACGATATTTTCTGTAGAGATGACTTCCGTTCCTCCACAGATTCCAAAGAATAGGACCAGTCAAACCGGTATATATATGGACTATAATATAGTTTTGGTTGCTTCATTGATTTGGTCACACGTCGCTTTGTTATCCACAAGGAATGTTGCATGTGCAAAACTCCTAGCACAGATTATTAAGCTTCATGCTCACTATTCGGATAATCCAATCTGGTCTATTATATTGAAATATGCATGAGAGCTTACATCAAAATATGTTATTAATTACTGCATGTCGATTGGAGTTGAAGTTGAACATCCTGGTTCCCCATGTTCATTCACAGAACAATCTTGCAGAGGTATAAATCAAGCGGTTATAGTTTGTGGCCAAAACTTTGGTAATACATACTAATTTATCAGTATTTGCTTGGATTTATGCAGTATATGTAGCTATGCTTATTCACTTATGACCCATGACCCGCCAACATGTTAGTGCATATCAGTTGGTAACTAGATCTGAGCCTGATATTTCACATCTACACATCTTTAGTTGCGCAATACATGTGCCTACTATGCCTCCACTGCGTACAAAAATGGGTCATCAATAACGATTAGGCATTTATGTTAGTTATGAATCTCCAACAAGTGTCTGATATCTAGAAGTTTGATAGTATATCTCTTTACTCCTTGAAGAATGTCACTTTGATGAAACGTACTTCCCACCGTTAGAGGGATATAGGAATGATTTCATTATGGTTAAACGTCAAAAATTGATGTAGTATGTCCCCACTATGTGATCCCAGACATCTGAGTGTGAGATTGAAGTGCAATGAATTCTAGATCTTCAAAAAGTAGAAAATTGGATGCTTAACTCTTTTACTGATATCATGAAAGTGACGAAATCGGTTATATCTGCTGCAAATCCTGTAAAGTTGAAAGTCCCTGAAATTGGGCAAGTTAAAGCAATACTCGGGCAAGGTAATGTTTCTCCTACCCATAGTGGGGGTGTAGCGTCGGTCAAAATTTACTGATGAGTTGCCGGTGAAAATGCAAGTCATCAAGGCACAATCGTTCTTCATTAACACATGAGAGTTTCTGACTGCAATTGTGTCCAAAAGTCGATATTGACAAACATTGGGGGATGCCTCAGAGTCAGTGACAATATTAGTAAACAAAGAAATCTCACCAAGTTAAACAAATACTAGCAGTATTATGAATGATTCTTCTAAGTTCGTTGATTATGCATTTACTTATTCCGTCGCTCAGGAATTAACGACGATGAAGTAGAACATCGCTCTGTTGCTAATTTTCAACATAAAGCAGATTGTTCGATATGAAAAGTTGCAATTTAGGCCGAACTAGACTCTCTTACAAAAGGCAAGTTTCCGATATGATAGTACTATAACCACCGAATGGTAAGCCAGTTATACACAAATGAGTCTTTGATTGGAAGCACAATGAGAAGAACATGTGGCACAAAGATTTTCTCAATGTCCTAGTATTGATTATGTGACGACCCGAACCAGAATCTGATGCTTATTTGGCACGATTCTCGAGATTGAGTTTAGCCGTGGTTTTTCGTCGTATTTGTGAGTTATCGGTTCGATTCGCGACTATATTTTTAGTCGAGAATTTGAGTTGGGTGTCTGCACGGAAATTGTAGAGTACGTGATTTCGAGCTTGTGGGCGGTTTCGGAAGATTTTTCCGATAACCGAGGAATATCTAATGATTATTTGAAGTTTCAGTTCCGACGAGTTTATCCGATTGTTTCGAGTTTATCCGAATCGTGATGGCTATCCATTTCTAATCGTCGATCGACCCGAGGCGCGAGTATAAATATCGAAAATAGTCGTAAAATTGTCGAAAACACTGTTGAAGTTTGACCGGACCGTTGACTTTCCATTTTTAGACAGTTTGACCGTTGACCCGAGGGGGAGAGTATCCATTTTGGTCTCGCTGTCCGACGACCCATTTTCCGGCCACCTCAGACCTTGAGAAAGGTATGGTTAACTTCTCCATTCAATTTCGAGTCGATTGGTGTTTGAGTTGTTTGAAATTGAGGTCGTTTTGGTTGGACCCGAATCGGGCCTAGTTCGAGTTCATCGCCGATGATGGTTGGCCGTGTTCCGGCGAGCCTCGGTGGTGGGGGTTAGGGGGGTTCGACTCCCCTTGACCTCGTGAGGCTTCCCATGTGTTTAATTTGAGTTGAAATCGAGGAATTGAAGAGGTCCGATTAGGTCACCGGAGGTGTTTTCCGTTTGGGTTTCGGGCTGTTTTTGGGTGGTTTCGGTTGTGATTTGGAGGTTGATGTAGTTGAAGAAAATGTTAGGCTCGTGGAAAACTTCCGATCTGGAGAATCTCGCCGTGAGATTTCACCGTTGACGGCGCGCCGCCGCCGGCGGCGGCGGTCAACGGCGGAGCTCCGGCGAGGGTTGACTTTTTCAGATTTTGACGTTTTTAATGTCGTTTTTCTTGAAATCGCGCCCTGATCGTCGTCCAGAGGTTTTTGGGTTGATTTGGTTAGCCGATTTTCAGTCAAGATTTCGAGTGGGGATTTCGGGATTTCCATAATTCCTTTTGTACTGCATTTCACATTTCCGGGAACGGTTGGTTTCCGTGTATCAGTAGAGTGTTGTGGATTACGATATTGATCAGTTATGTTTTGTGGATATTCAGGAGATCGAGATCGAGATCGGGATCGTGATCGTGCTTCAGGCGAGGGATCTTCCGCCGGTTCACGTGATTAGCGCGAGTGCGCGTTACGCGAGTCTGTGAGTGGACAATTTCTTTTCACGGATTGTTTGCGAGTCTTTTATATACGTTTTATGAACTTGAGCATGCAGCATGATTATGGTTTTACGAGCATGAGATTTCATACGAGATTATGTTTATTATGAGCATGTGTTTTACGATTATACGGTTATACTTATACGAATATACGGATACGGGTATACATACACTTTTATATTGTTTCATGCATTTGCATAGAATTTTTTATGATTTGATTTACACAGAGTACAGTCTCAGTTACGTTGTTGTATCGATACACTTGCCTCTCGGCTGATCCCCGATGGTAGGCCACGAGGAGGGGCAGTACCCCTACTTGACCGGCGAGGGGCAGTACCCCGGAACCGAGGCCTTTCTGGCTATGGATCACGTGGAAGTCAAGGACTCCGTGATTCCGACTGTACTAGCACGGATGTGTCCATGAGTGACCCCGTGAGATTTTCTTTGCATGCTCTGTGTACGAGTTGGAGTTAGCGTCTCCTTGTATACTATTGAACTGATTTATTTATATTTAGACTCGCATATATCTTTATAACATATATTACTCGGTGAAAGACATTTATTTTCGTCCACTCACTCTAACGTGTTTATTGTCTTTCCCCTGGGCTTTTCGGTTTCTGTGCCCAGTTGCAGTTCAGGTTTGGTGTTTTCACGTCGCGGTTTGGAGGCTAGAGATCAGAGTTACCTGTACTTTCCAGTAGGTTCTTGTTTCGCCTACTGATGTGTATATGTTGTATATATGTTATACTAGAGGTCGCTCTGATACATTCGGATACTTGTTTATATGGATTTTCTCGGATATACATATATACATAGTACAGTTTGTTTACTGTTATTGATTATATTGATGTTGAGAAATCCGGATGGGATTGGTGCCCACGGTTTGGCTTTTGTGGCATAGGATGAAGTGTTATTTTCAGGGTGCAGGTTTATGCAATTCCACGTTAGTAATGAAACTCTGCCGAAATTTTGAAAAAATTTTGTTGGTTCGTATTTTCGAAAGGGTTTGATTCCGGTTTAGGTAACTGAATCGGGATTGGGTCCTTTCAGATTATGAGAAGATGTATTCCTTGGTTATAGACATCATTACTTTCCGCTACCTTATCAGTTTGGTAGTGTCCTAAAAACTGAGTATGCAGCTAATGGATGTAGTTATAACATATCTTTATGGAGATCTTGATTCAGAGATATACATGAGAGTGCCGGTTAGTAGGGCTGTTAATCGGTACAAACGATTCGGTTATTAGGCCGAACCGAAAATCGAATCGTATTTTTTAATCGGTTCGGTTCGATTCGGTTTTCCTGATTTTTTTTACAAAAAACCGAATGATTCAGTTTAAATAAAAAAAAAACTTTCTAAAAAAATTACTGTTTCCTTCTATTAGTTTTGAAAATTCGAATATCTTCATTAGCTACTTTTTTCAATAATTTTGTGAAAGTGTGAAACATAGTTTATGTCAAATCGAATCAAACTACAACAAATATAATTAGTCACAAATCACACATTCAAAGTTTCAAACCATAACAAATTGCCAAATGTTTACCGAAAGTTTACATCACAAATTCAAAGTTTCAAACATCAACAAACATAAACCAAAGTCCACACTCCAGAGTCCAAGTTTTAAACAATCTACAGTCCATCCAAATAAAAATACAATCAAAATATCACATAAAAATACTCAATCGAATCTATTCTCAAACTATACTCAACTCCACCATTCTCACTTTCTCAACTAAGGGGTTTTTCTTTGGCAACTTATCATTCATTTTCTTAAACCTACAAGAATCCCAATAATCATTGTTAAGTATCAAACTATGGCACATACCAAATACTACTTTCATATGAGACAAAGAGAGATATTCAACAACATCAAACTTGATTGACACTTGTAAAATGATGTCGTTTTATTCATTTCGGTTCAAACGATTCGGTTCGGTTTTTTTGGAGCCGAAAACCGAAACTGAACCGAATTATTCGGTTCGGTTCGGTTCGATTTTTTTGTTTTTCGGTTCGGTATTTGTTCAATTTCGATTCGATTTTTTTTCCGGTTTTTGGTTCGGTATTAACAACCCCACCGGTTAGCATGCAAATTCAAGTAACTCTAAACCACAGAGTGCTCCTGTGTTCAAATTGAGACGTTCACTATTCCAAGTGACTATTTGATTGGGAATGGATACAAGAATGATAAGTTATGCACATGTGTGTTCATTACATGAACAAGTTGTTTGAGATGATAGACCTTGGTAGGACTCGATTTTGTCTTAGTTTTAGAGATGGTACATCGAGTTGGTGGAATACTTATTCACCAGCTGTCTGCTTATGTCCAAGTTAAGCAATGGACAAAGCACACTTTTTTAGCACACCAATGGTTGCTTGCAGTCTAGAGCCCGAAAATGATATGTTTCATCGAAAAATATGATGGTGAGGAACTTTTTGAGCTGAGATTTCATATCTTAGTGCGGTTGGCACTTGGTTATATATATATATATATAGTTTGATGCATACATCCAAACATTGTTTTCTCAGCTGCGCCTACGCAAAGTCATTGGATTAGAGTAGAACATAAATTCAGGTACTTGAAGGGATCCATTGACTTGGGCTTGTTCTTTCCCTACAAAGAAAACAAAGAGATGTTTGAAATTCCCGAAAAAGGGATGGTTGAATCGCCGCATGCAGGTACTTGAATTTTTGACCCGTCGAATGGATCTTTTGACCCGTCGAAAATTGCACGGACTCGAAGGTGTCAATAGACCCGTCGAGAGGATTTCTCGACCCATCAAAGGTTATACCCTGGATTGACCCGAAGCTACTATTCGACCCGTTAAATGAAAGTTTTGACCCGTCAAAATCCCCTTAAGTTGCGTGTACTGTTCCTCAATTCAGTACAGTCTCCAACTCAGAGACACCATGTGATTGATGTGTTAGTTAGTTTGTCGATGATGAGTATCTCTCTGAACCACATAAGGACGTTCCTAAATAGGTTATGTATTCACCATGGGAAACACGATGATTTCTTTGAGATCAACAGAGAAAACCCTTGTTGTTACTTTCTTGAATCATTCTAAAATTATAGTTTTGCAGGAAGCGGTCAAAAGGTGTGTCTGGTTTAGGATAGTAATACACCATATTTGAGGGTCTAGTGGATTATCATCTACTACGACAACATCAACTTGCATATATGAGAATAATGTGGTTTGCATTGAACAAATGAAGTTACATTACATTAAGGGTGGTCATATTAAACATATTTCGTCAAAGTACTCCTTTAATCAGCGATGACAGCGGTTATATATTGAATATTCATGTGAGCCGAGTTTGGTTTGGTGGATAATACTGCAGACTTGTTTACCACGTCTGTACCAAAATCTACATTTGTGAAGCATGTGAGACGCATTGGAATGCGAATATTGTCTGAACTCTAAGATTGAATTACTGATCATGGGGAGTTCATTTCATAGACATAAGGGAAGTCTACATCACATGTGGTCATTTATGTTTTTACCCAAGTGGTTTTTATTGAAAAGACCCAACCCCGATTTAGCTTCCTAAATCGGAATCAAACCCTTCTGAAAACACGAACCAACAAAAACTTTTCGAAATTTGGGCAGAGTTTCGTTACTAGCGTAGAATTACCATTACCTGCACGCGAAAAATACACTTCATCCTATGCCACAAAAAGCAAACCGTGGGCACCAATCCCATCCGGATTTCTCAATATATCAACAGTAAAGTAAAGTAGTAAATATATATGCACTTTACTGAAATCCAGTGTAAAATCGTATAACGTATTCAATAGGAAGCTCAGAGCGACATCTAATACATAATCATATACGCATACCACAGTAGGTAAAACAATAAACCTACTGGATGAAACAAGATTGCTCGAGCACTATGCCTCCGACCACGACGTGCGACACCAGAGCCTGAACTGCAAACTGGGCACGGAAACCGAAAAGCCCAGGGGAAAGACAATAAACACGTTAGAGTGAGTGGACGAAAATAAATGTCTTTCACCAGTTATTATGTATGTTATAAAAACATATGCGAGTCCAGGTAAATAGAAATAATAAAGTACACGAGGTAAAACCATAATCCTCCAGCGTACTGAGCATGCATGTATAAATTCCACGGGGTCACTCATGGACACACACTGTGCTAGTACAGTCCGAATCACGAGGTCCTTAGTCCCCGTGATTCTAAGCCAGAAATAGCCTCGGTTCCGGGGAAACGCCCATCACCGGTCAGGTCGGGATAACGACGTCCCTCCTGGCAGCCTACCATCGGGGATCAGCCGAGAGGCAAAGTGTATCGATACAACAACGTAACCAAGACTGTACTCTGTGAAAACCAAATCATAAACAGTTCGATGCAAATGCATGAAACAACATATAAGTGTATGTATATTCGTATACGTATATCCATATAAACATAATCGTATAATCGTAAAACACATGCTCATGTAATCCGAAATCTCATACGCATGCTCAAGTTCGTAAATCATATAAAAGACTCGCAATAATTCCGTGAAAAGAAATTGTCCACTCACAGACTGGCGTAACGCGATACGCGTTAACCCGTGATCCGGCGGAATGTCCCTCGCCAAAAGAACGATCACGAACACCTGAATATTCACAAAATCCAATAGTCAAAGTCATAATCCGACAATACAAGACAAATCACGAGAAACCACCGTTTTCGGAAACACATAACTCAAAGCCGACGAATCGTCGAAAATCCATATATAGCACCTCAATACCTCGCTTTACTTTCGGATGCTCAAATCGAGAAACGAATCTCCCCACTGCGATCGGGGCGCGATTTCGAGTCAAATGACATGCGACTTGTCGAAAGTCCAAAAAAGTCAAACTTTGACCGTTGACCGCCGTCCACGGCGGCGCCGCTGCCGACCAGAGAATTTCACGGCGGAGCAACCCCTATTCCACTCAAAATCACCCACTGAGCAACTTTGTCAACTGCACCGAAGTCCAATTCTCACTCTAACTAGGTCAATTTCATGTAAAACCGAATTGGTTCACAAATTTCAAACCCAAAATTCTCAATCCACAAATCGAATTAGAACTTCATACTTACATGGTTAGAATCCTTGAGAGTAGGGCTACAAAACCCAGTGCATCTTGAAGCTCAATTCGGCCGAATTTGAGGAACCCGAATTCACCAAGAAACCTTATACTTTGGCCGGATAATTCTCCTTTTCCGGTGAGCTATACCGTGGAAGGTGGCCGGAATGAAGTCGAGGATGTCAAGGCGAGTCCAAAGGGACCAACCCCACGGCCTGGGGTGGCCGGAATCCTCCTCGCCGTGAGCCATCCTCCACCGAGTTTGACTCGGTCAAACTTGGTCAAACCCAATTAACTCCTCCTTTGACTTTCCTTTTTCGGCAACCTGCTATTTATAGCATTTCCCGATTAGGAAACTTCATGTTTATCCATTTCGACGAACTTCAAACGCGCGTAACTTTCTCGTCGTATATCCGATTCCGATAATTCTCGCGGCCACAAACTCGTCTCGACATACTCTTCAATAATCACCTGAAGTCAAACATATAGGTAAAACGGATAAAAAGTCAACCCTTCAAAGCAACACACATTAATTCGACTAAATAATCAACAAACGGAAATAATCACAACTAAATCTTCGTAACTCAAAATCATGCTCCGGAAGTTCCTACGAACTCGAAATTAAATTCTGAACAACTTCTGTGAAGAAGCCGAAACCAAATTCTTGACTGGTAATTTAGTCGTTAAGTAGCCCACCATTTAAATCCAAACTTCAAATAGTCATAACTAATTACTCGGTCGTCCAAATAACGATCCGGAACCGCTTACGAACTCGTAATTACCCGTACAATGACTATCGATAAGAGACCCAGCTCCAATTCTCGGCCAATAATTTAGTCGGTAACGAGCCTGGCGATTCAAATAACTGCCGACAAACTGCGACTATGCAGTAACTCATCAATCAAGCTGATCATACTGCTGATTCTGGTCCGGGTCATCACAAATCCACCCCCCTTAGAAAACTTTCGACCTCGAAATTTCTGAGTCTGTCGACTACAAGGTAGGAGCACTGCCTCTGCATACTGCTCAACTCATCAACGACAAACTTAACTGAACAACTCTGATCACAAACTCCACAATAGGAGATAATTATGTGCTGGAATCCCTGTACCTTCAAATCACAAATCTAAACTGGCTCACATAATTGCCAAGTGTTCCTACATAAGGAACAGATAGGGTACACAACACATAGCAAATCTGAAACACAGTTCCGCCACACGGAACCCAACACACATAAAAGCCAACACTATAGGCGATGCCGAACCACACGGCATAACACAAACTCGCCTATGGCCACACACGGATCAAAATAACATAGCAAATCTCAACTCAATCTGCACACATCAACAAAACTCAAATATCGAACTCAAGCGTATATCGGCCTATTTCCGCTAACCTGACAGTCTGTGGTAACACATTCCACAAAATCAAAATCAAACATCAACTCAAACTCAAACCAAACTCGCTCCAGCACAGTGGATTACAACAACATCCCTCAAAACGACATCACGCAACATCAGAACCATAGTGGTCCACAAACTGGTACAGCAAGCAAACTCGAACAAGTGAAACTGCTGGTCCCGAATCCTTCGGAACTGTAATACCGAGGTCCACAACATGTCCTCCAGGGTCTGAATAGTCCTCAAAGATCGTCCACCAATCTGAGGATAAGAACTGGTACTAGCCTGCAATCTGGTCTCCAATGCTCGCTGCAAAGCTTGCCCACACACAGTCGTAGCTGATTACCTCGATCGGCGAACTAGGACACAGGTACACCACGTAGATGGACAACCTCCATCAAATACAGCTATGCCAACCTGCCACAAACACAGCAACAATCGCCACGTCTAACCGGAAATCTCAAATGGCTGATACATCTCGGCAAGTCTCTGCCTCCTAGCCATCGTCAGTCGACAAATGTGGCATCTGCACACTCAAGCTGCTACATTACTCTTCATGTTGCGTCACGAGTAATAAACTCGAAGTATCTGATACATCTCCGCATCACAAGTGCCAAACGCGCGCAAAACAACGAGCCTCAACATCATCACACTCGAACTCAGCTCTCGTAGCCCATAACTCGGCTAACACGGAAACTCGAGCCACACACACATGAACCACTGAAGCTCCTGACTCTCAACTGAATGCATCAGCAACAACATTCCAGACGAATGGTCAAAGTACAACCTCTAACCTTTCTCGAACAAGCTCAAAAGTGCAGCCATAGTCGTTAGTCAACCAATTCCATCTACACTGCCTCAAGCCCAAATCTGGCCGAAATTGCAAGTGGATGAAACTCAAATGATCAGTGTACGTCCTACACTGCGCTGCACACCATAGCAGTAGCGTCTCGAACTCTCTGATGCTAACATAAGGACAGCTACACCCAAATCATACATAGGATACGTAGCTACATAAGGTTTCCCACTGTCTGAAATCATGAGCCACCGCTCTGCAAAGCTGTATCACGCATAACCAAATCCAAACCTCGATGCATCGCCATAACCCATGAACTCATCACAATCGTCAGGTAAGGTCAAAACCGAAGAACCGGTCAACCACCTTGCAGGAGTCAGTAACTCTCCTCGCGTGCATCAAACCACTCGAACTTGACACCTTCTCCGTCAAGCCGGAAAGTGAAGTGGCAATCCAGGAAAATCCTGCACAAAGCCGTCGGTAATAGCTTGGCAAACCCAAGAGACCTTTGATCCCTGGTACCATGGTAGGTCAACCCCAAATCAACACGGCTTCGAACCGGTCAGGATCCACGCCAACTCCCTCGGATAACATCACACAGCCCAAAATCTTCACGCTAATCAGCCAAAACTCATACTGACTGAACTTCGCAAACACCTGGTCGTCTCGCAAAGTCCGCGAAACCGCTCACAATTGCTTCAGGTGCTGGTCCACACTCCTGGAGTGAATCAGGATATTGCTGACAAACATAGCCGCAACTCGTCCAGAAACTGTCTGAACACCTGGTCCATCAAGTCCGCACGATCCACGGGGCATTGGTCAACCAAACAGCGTGACCAAAACTCCTGATGCCCACACTGATATCCGAAAGCCAACATAGCCACATCTAACTCACTAATTCACAACTGATGGCATCCGAATTCGAAATCAATCTTCAACAAGATTGAAGCTCTCACAAGCTATTCAAACCAATCGTCAATCTGAAGCGGAGGACACTCACTCTCCTCTGAAGCGAATCGGGCTTCGGTAGTCAATGCACCATCTCGTCGAACCATCCACCATCCGTACACACAATGCAAGAGCACACCACGCAAATATGCGGAGTCGCACGAAGTCTCCTGAAACCTCCTCCAACAACTCCTGGAGTCGAAACAATAGTTCCATCAGCTCCGCTGGCTCCGAACGACAAAATGCCGGTAAAATGAGTCCAGCGCCCGGTACAAGCTCAATGGTGTAGTCAGTCTCCCGAACTGGAGGGATACCTGGTACTCCTCCGGCACACATCTCAGGAAACTAGGGAACCACCACAATATCACCAATGTCGGGCACAGCAACCGTAGTATCCACAACATAAGCAACACAAACAACACAACTCATCTCCACCATCCGCTCGACCATCACCACAAAACAGCATCTCGGGAAAATCTGGTCGTCGAAACACAACCTCCTCCTCGAGGCACCCGAACATCGCCAAATGCGTCGTCAGTAAGTCCATACTCAAAAGCACACCAAAACCACAATGTCCAGCAATAACAGATCCACGGCTAAGCCATATCCTCTAACAAGGATCTCGCGACCTCCAGATGGATGCAACATTCTCCAAGACCTCAGAAGTGGAGATGCAGGTACAATCGCCATGGACATCAAGCAATAGTAACCTCGGAGAGAAGTCTATTCTCAAACAAAGTCATGGCACGAACTCCAACATGCCCAACTGGCCACACACATCAACTGCGACTTGCTGACTAACTCGTCAAAAGGGTACATTGGTCAGACCGCAGGAACAACATGAGGATCTCCTCGTAAACTCTGAGCTGCCGAACCGCTACAACAGCTGACCAAGGGCGCTCCCTCGTAACGTGATCCTCCTGGCCACCACAATGGCAACAGAAAGTTCTCCACGAACACAAGTCACAGCGACACCTGCTGTGAAAAAGGATCACCAACGATCACCAAAAACTCATGCCACAGGAGCAAATCCGCTACTCTGTGATCTTCGCCATCGTCAAACGGATCCTCTGCGTGATCTGATGACCCACAACAATATCGAAAAGGTCGCAGCCTGATGAAATTACTGATCCCGAAGTGTCGGAACTCAACCTCATCAAAATCTCGACTAAGTCCACTTTCCTCAAACCATCACATCGAATACCGCGTACGTCTTTCCTTCTCAATAGTCTCGCCACTGAGTGCAACACACTAAGCTCCTCACGGATAACTCGAGGCACATCAAACAGTCTCTCTCTGATGCTCAGGTTCAAACTCATCTCGAACCTCATGCACTGCTTCCTCTGAAGCCACAATACACGTGCAAACGGAAACAAACATGTGGACAATGCATCTCTGCCTCAGGTGGGTAAACACTCCACATAACACTTGCTGGTTAGCCTGATAAAACCATTACCGTATACACAACACCCTGAATGTAAGCCATGGAGTCGCAACTGGAACTCACACAATATCAGCCCACCAAACACAACAATCTGACTCAGGCAAACATCACTGCCACAAATCTCAGCTCTGAGGCAACATGCAGACGCTCATATACACACAACCAGGCAAACTGTGCCACACAATTCTCTGAACTCTAAATACTCATCCGAATCCACTGTTCTCTGGCAAATCGCGCGTCGAATGATCCTCAATAGGATCCACAACCGAAACGACACGGAAAGCACGTCAGGAGGCATCCTAATGAATAAAATATCGTTCACAACAAGTGGAACGTAATCATGGAACTTCAAATATTTGAAAGCATACAACACCCGGAATTTGATGATTATCCGCCGGCCGGTCGGGTCATCATTCCAGACATGCTGTACATTCTCAAATATCCTTAGTAAACACGACTACAGAAGTCTACAGAACCTATAACCTAATGCTCTGATACCAAGCTGAAAAGACCCAACCCCGATTTAGCTTCCTAAATCGGAATCAAACCCTTCCGAAAACACGAACCAACAAAAACTTTTCGAAATTTGGGCAGAGTTTCGTTACTAGCGTAGAATTACCATTACCTGCACGCGGAAAATACACTTCATCCTATGCCACAAAAAGCAAACCGTGGGCACCAATCCCATCCGGATTTCTCAATATATCAACAGTAAAGTAAAGTAGTAAATATATATGCACTTTACTGAAATCCAGTGTAAAATCGTATAACGTATTCAATAGGAAGCTCAGAGCGACATCTAATACATAATCATATACGCATACCACAGTAGGTAAAACAATAAACCTACTGGATGAAACAAGATTGCTCGAGCACTATGCCTCCGACCACGACGTGCGACACCAGAGCCTGAACTGCAAACTGGGCACGGAAACCGAAAAGCCCAGGGGAAAGACAATAAACACGTTAGAGTGAGTGGACGAAAATAAATGTCTTTCACCAGTTATTATGTATGTTATAAAAACATATGCGAGTCCAGGTAAATAGAAATAATAAAGTACACGAGGTAAAACCATAATCCTCCAGCGTACTGAGCATGCATGTATAAATTCCACGGGGTCACTCATGGACACACACTGTGCTAGTACAGTCCGAATCACGAGGTCCTTAGTCCCCGTGATTCTAAGCCAGAAATAGCCTCGGTTCCGGGGAAACGCCCATCACCGGTCAGGTCGGGATAACGACGTCCCTCCTGGCAGCCTACCATCGGGGATCAGCCGAGAGGCAAAGTGTATCGATACAACAACGTAACCAAGACTGTACTCTGTGAAAACCAAATCATAAACAGTTCGATGCAAATGCATGAAACAACATATAAGTGTATGTATATTCGTATACGTATATCCATATAAACATAATCGTATAATCGTAAAACACATGCTCATGTAATCCGAAATCTCATACGCATGCTCAAGTTCGTAAATCATATAAAAGACTCGCAATAATTCCGTGAAAAGAAATTGTCCACTCACAGACTGGCGTAACGCGATACGCGTTAACCCGTGATCCGGCGGAATGTCCCTCGCCAAAAGAACGATCACGAACACCTGAATATTCACAAAATCCAATAGTCAAAGTCATAATCCGACAATACAAGACAAATCACGAGAAACCACCGTTTTCGGAAACACATAACTCAAAGCCGACGAATCGTCGAAAATCCATATATAGCACCTCAATACCTCGCTTTACTTTCGGATGCTCAAATCGAGAAACGAATCTCCCCACTGCGATCGGGGCGCGATTTCGAGTCAAATGACATGCGACTTGTCTAAAGTCCAAAAAAGTCAAACTTTGACCGTTGACCGCCGTCCACGGCGGCGCCGCTGCCGACCGGAGAATTTCACGGCAGAGCAACCCCTATTCCACTCAAAATCACCCACTGAGCAACTTTGTCAACTGCACCGAAGTCCAATTCTCACTCTAACTAGGTCAATTTCATGTAAAACCGAATTGGTTCACAAATTTCAAACCCAAAATTCTCAATCCACAAATCGAATTAGAACTTCATACTTACATGATTAGAATCCTTGAGAGGAGGGCTACAAAACCCAGTGCATCTTGAAGCTCAATTCGGCCGAATTTGAGGAACCCGAATTCACCAAGAAACCTTATACTTTGGCCGGATAATTCTCCTTTTCCGGTGAGCTATACCGTGGAAGGTGGCCGGAATGAAGTCGAGGATGTCAAGGCGAGTCCAAAGGGACCAACCCCACTGCCTGGGTTGGCCGGAATCCTCCTCGCCGTGAGCCACCGTTTGCCACCGTCGTGAGCCATCCTCCACCGAGTTTGACTCGGTCAAACTCGGTCAAACCCAATTAACTCCTCCTTTGACTTTCCTTTTTCGGCAACCTGCTATTTATAGCCTTTCCCGATTAGGAAACTTCATGTTTATCCATTTCGACGAACTTCAAACGCGCGTAACTTTCTCGTCGTATATCCGATTCCGATAATTCTCGCGGCCACAAACTCGTCTCGACATACTCTTCAATAATCACCCAAAGTCAAACATATAGGCAAAACGGATAAAAATTCAACCCTTCAAAGCAACACACATTAATTCGACTAAATAATCAACAAACGGAAATAATCACAACTAAATCTTCGTAACTCAAAATCATGCTCCGGAAGTTCCTACGAACTCGAAATTAAATTATGAACAACTTCCGTGAAGAAGCCAAAACCAAATTCTTGACTGGTAATTTAGTCATTAAGTAGCCCACCATTTAAATCCAAACTTCAAATAGTCATAACTAATTCCTCGGTCGTCCAAATAACGACCCGGAACTGCTCACGAACTCGTAATTACCCGTACAACGACTATCGACAAGAGACCCAGCTCCAATTCTCGGCCAATAATTTAGTCGTTAACGAGCCTGGCGATTCAAATAACTGCCGACAAACTGCGACTATGCAGTAACTCATCAATCAAGCTGATCATACTGCTGATTCTGGTCCGGGTCGTCACATTTATTTGCTTGGTAAAATTTTTAGTGAGGTAATAGGTTATTCATTATCCATTAGGATCGTGACACAATGGGGAGTGTTTAAGAAAATAATATTCCTGATATCCCTGTGTGTATTTTGTCCTAATTAGCATAGAAGTTGATATTATCTCAATCTCTTATTTATAGGGATATTGATTGTAACATATTGTAATGCATATTTAAGGTCATCTATCAATGAATAAAGTACAGTTTTCAGTCTATTGTGTATCTATTTACTTTTCTCCTTCAATATGTTTTAGTTTTTCTATTTCTATTATGTTCTATGTAGTTAGGACCTATTAGGTACTAGAGTAGTTCATGTTTAGTTATTTTTTTGCATCTTTTTTTAATTGCGTGAATCATTGGCTTAGGCATACATATCACAATTGAGTGCTCAAAGAAATATCTTTTGTCTCTCATACGCAATTAATTTTGTAGATTTCGTAGGTACGTAATTAGATGAAATTATATATGTAATTACAAGGTGTGTAGGATAAGATGATCATTTGTATATAATTAATTAGGTTTTATTTTTGTCTAAAACTTGGTTTGAATTTTAGGGGTCTTTTATGTGTTTGTTTGTTTATGAGTCAATGCATGTTAGGGTTTTAGAATTTCTTGTTATGTTTGTGACGTGTTTAGGTAGATAATTAATTAGGTAATTAAAATCAATCTTATACCCCTCCCTCTTTTCTTTTATACACAATTATTGCATGCACATTTTAATCCCTTGTTAGAACGATCCCTACTGGACATATATATGTATGTTGAGTTTAGTGAATATAAAGAGTAACTTTTTCCAACTCTATATGTACTATTCGGCCAAAAATTTATCGCAATCTAGTCTACGTACGTTCGATTCTCTCTGAGTTGCCTTAATTAAAAAGAAAATGTTACCATACCTAATTACCTTTGCTTATCTATGGTTATCTTTTTAATTTGTTCTGCATGTTAACGTGGGACCTATAATAACTTGATGTTACGCTACTAATTACTACTTTCGATATTTTCACGAGTACAAATGAATATCAACAGATGCCAGCATTTTAATATCAGATCTATATAGTTATCTGGATACGTACGTAAGGACTACTTTCAACTTTTTTCTTAACACAATCGATGATACAATACAGGATATATATATATATACACACACACACATTCCATTTTTCCTACTGATGAGTTTAAGGGAAAGTGCTTTTCTCATGTACGCACTGATTTGCTAACGACTGATCGATCGAACCTTACCCAAGAAAATAAATAGGGAAAAAGAAACCGAGAATTATGTCCAAGCTAGTCAATCACATAGAGCCATGTAATTGGAAGATCATGCATGATTGAATGATATTCGATTAGTAAGTGTGAGTGTAACCTCCCATGTTTGGATGGTATTGAGGATTATGTTGTAGCTGCTTTGTCAATCCAAGCTGCCCTTGCATCCCATCCCTCGCATACTGGTGCCACATTACTTGTTCTTCCATCAACAACTTTTGCTTCTTCTCCAGATCCGACATTTGCACGTATGAAGGCGGCGGCACCACCATCGAAGCGGAGAATGGGTCAATGAACGTTGTTTTACCATCCATATTCTGTTCACCCGACGCTGCTGGAGGTGCAGGCAGTGCTAGCATGGTGGTCGGCCTTCCTGCCGAGCCTAACGCCACGCTACTCGCGCTGCCGCTAGGGGCAACAACTGCCGCCGTTACTAGTCCTTGTTGGTACATTCCGTCTAGGAGTAACGGGTCGAAGCCTCCCCCGAGAGACGTCTTTTGGTGACACAAGTTACTTGCGGACTGGACAAGAGCTGTCTCCCAATCAGCTTCGTCGGAGAAGGCTTCCCACGGTGATGGACCCGTCGTGGAGGCTGTGGTTGCTTCTCCTCCATTGAACAATGCCAGCGCTAATTTTTTGTCATTATCTTCCCCGGAGACGGCATCTTCTCCCAAGTTCAATAAATCACCCATTTCTTGCTTCTTCGGTTCCTCTTTCTCCACAACCGGCTCTTTCTCCTCCTCCTCCTCCACGTAGTCTTTGGGCGGCGGAAGGGCCTTAATGGAGTTCATATCCGGCTCCTCCTTGGCCTCCTCCACGGGCGCTGAGCATTCATTTCTCGGTTCTGGTGCCCTAATTGCTTTCCTACCTTGTGCCAAAGCCGATTTGTCTCGAATGTACTCGTCCATCACCTCGAGCTTCTTGGGTGTGATCCTCTCCACCTCAGGGTACTCGGAGGTGCGTACGATACTGACGTTCTTACACCAGCCGTAGAACATGTCCAGCTCGTCGAATTGTTTTCCGATGCGCACGAATATCTCGTAGACTTTGACACCCTCGGGGACCTCCAGCTCCATGAAACGGTCGATGAAGATGCCCATGATTTCAGTTATGTCGTAATATACCTGGAAACTCTCTTTCAATAGCGGGTATAGAGCCACTATTACAACCCTGTTGGTCTTCGCACAACCTGTACGTTCCCGGCCCATGTATTTGCATGCACGTAAACAAAATATTAATTAGAGACGACCGAGTTAACCCTAAATATCCTCAAATTAATTAGGAAGTATACAAATTAACCTTCATACGCATGCATGGATTAATTACACAACTCATAATCCAAGAAATCCCTTATTCCCTTAATATATATATATATGAATGAAAATCGAACCTGTTGGACGACATGCTAAAAATCGCTCAAGGAGCCGCTGTAAATGTTGCATCCTTGAGAACAACTTTTCGTGCCTCATTTCATGCACAGGCGTGGCTCTGGTGCAAATCTGCTGGTTATAATTTGACTCTGGATCCTCCTCCTCATCGAAGCCAAACGCGGTACGCTTCCCACGCAGGCTCTGCATTCGGAATTCTAGTCGTTCATCGAGGTACAATGCATAGGTGCGGATGAATGCCGAGTAGTCCCAAGTATTGGAGCCTGAAGTGTCCCTAAAATCGGACATGTTGAGAAACCGAGTCCCGCGCCTGGTGGAGAAGAAAATCTCTTGTTCGTATGCCGGATCGCCCTCGGAGAGAAGTCGTTGGACCAACATTAGGGTTTTAAGGGCGACGATCCAGTTCTTGGTCTTGTTAAGGCGGCGGGAGATGGTGTTAACACAAGCACTAATGTATGCGCGTGAGTAGCATGTTAAGCTTAGAATTTCACGAATGTATTTCTCTTCGGTAGGGTACTCTTCGTGCCTGGTCGCCTTGACAATGGCGACGTCGAGGTCCGCTAGAGAAGTGCTGCTGCCAACTTTGGCCAGACCAATGCTGGTTTGGTCCTTGACAGCACCCAAGGCTCGTCTGAATTTACTTGAAGCCATCGCGCGACGATGAGGAATTTGTTGAGAGGAAAACAAAGAGAGATGTTAAAGAAAAGAAGACAAGAAAGACAGTCTCGCCCTTTTTGCCCTCTCTTCTTCTTTATTTTGTTTCTTTTTTGGTTTTTTTTTTTCTCTTCTTCTTTGTTCCTCTCCCTCTCTGGACCCTTATTTTCTTCTTTTGTTTGCCCTAAACATAGTGTGATCGCTCTTTACAAAAAAGATTAGTAACCGAAATTAGAGCATCACAACTTGGAATTTCAATGATAGGGGTGATGCCACGTACCCAATATCATGATTGGTTAATCCAACTTGTTCTTACACTTCCATGCAAGCCAATATTTGCGTTTGTTGTTCTCTAATATTCACAGCTTCTTTGACCTGTTCAATGATGCGCAGGCCATGCTTTTAGAGGTGCTGGATCCTCTCAATTCAGTCATCCATTTTTGTCAAAGGTACCAAGATCAACTTTCTATTCATTCATTTTTGACAGATCAATTTTTTATATATATTCATTTTGTTTTAATTAATATTGTTCTGATCGATCAAGGCGTGCAATGGAGGAGTACAAAGCTCTTAATATGTGTCTCCAAATTGACAAAGTCCAAACCATCTAAAGTTATACTTGTAACTTGAGAGTAAGAGTACTTTAGAGCAAGCCTATCTCGCAAGGTGGTGTCCATGCAATTATTTCCCGAAAACAATGGAAACCGTAGCTAGAGCTGAGAATTGTTACAAGATAAGAAAGTTTAACATCGACGATGATGATGGTACGGCGGCCGTCTTCCTTGGAGCCATCTTACGCGCTCTTTGTGATGTTGGAAACCGAAATTAGAGATGAAAATCCAGAGATTTAAATACAAGGAAGTGAAAGAACGCTAACTCGATCGCTTTCCTGGAAAATTATGGGGTGCAAAACACTGCACTTGCACTAACATAGGTGTCATGCATCCATTGGTTGAAAACTAACTGAGAATTAATTATCAGAAATTAAAAAAAAGTACTTTCCAATTTTGCCCTCCAATTACTTTGGGCACCCACACAGTCGTCCACTTCCAGATCTCAGGCTACAACTCCGATCGGCGGTGTGTTCTCTCTTGCCGGTGACATCATCCCAAAAGAACCTCGTCCATGACCAACCGCGGTTCTTGAAGTCCTCAAACTCCTCGGCGCCGCTACTCCACCACAAGTCCCCCAAATTCTTAGCGGTCTGTGAGTCGCGGAGTCGCCAACCTTGGCGCACCATCGTCATATGCCTCGCTAACTCGTCCATTAGAATCTCGATTGGGTTCGGCGAGGGAAGGAGGCGCGAGCTAGCTAGACTTTGTAATTTACAGGTTGCGAGCTGGGGATTGTTCTCGTGTGGGAGGCAGAGTTTACAAGTTGGGGTAGAACAGTAATTTAACACAGCAGTGCAAGTGTACGGAATACCTTATGTGTTAATCTTCAATCTCACATGCTTCGCACCCGAAATAACTGAAAACATACCAAACAAAACGTAGTCACGCGCTCTCACACACGTGGAACAGTAAGGACCGTGTTTCAATTAAGTAACCAGTTGATACTAAGAGAGAATGATTACACGTGGAATATCCTCACTCAGTTTACTATTTAAGAAATCATTCATTCTGCCCTAAAACTCTGAAAGCTAACCTGACTCTGCCCTAAATTCACTTACTTTCCTCTCCTTACTTTTCACATCAATACTTATACTTACTTCAGCGTCGGAGAATCGCAGGCGGGTCAATTTCGTCTTTCCTCTAAATTTGTTACTTGTGCACAATCCAGATGGTAGATCCCCGCTCACCTTCAACTGACATTTTCACCGAAAGCCCCAAGCAAAACATACAGTTTTGATTATCGAATTTAGGGTTTGTTTGATATAGCTTTTTAAAGCACTTCCAAACACACAAAAAAAAATACTTTTATAAATTTTAGAGTGTTTGGTTATAATTAAAAGTGTTTTGAGAAATTCTAGATAATCACTTATAAGCCTTAAAAATCCTAAAAATGTCTACAATGAAAATCACTTTGAGAATCAATCCCAAACAGTAACAGACACTTAAATCAATCAACACACTGATTTGGGCCTGCATTAATTATGTAAATGGGCTGGGCCCAAAAAGCGAAAAACAAACATTTAACTTGGGGTCGCTCTCGATCGCGTCGACTTCTCTGGTGAGTGCTCCTTTCTTCCTCTCATACAGTTCTGATTAAATTTCGTTGCGGTAAACATGTCAATGAAGCTTGATCTTTGCAGACACACACCCATGTCTCAAACAACTCTGACAGGATAGATAGCAGTAGAAATGGGTATCTGCTCATGTTCAAATCATGTTTAGTTGTTTCGGTTTTTATCCGAAAAAGAATATGTGTCTTCTCTATAAATAGAGCCGTGTATTCGGCCTCTGCCCCTGGCTTTGCAGCATTGTACAAGGAGGACAATGTGCTTGTTGAAACTCCGTTACCTATTGAGCGATTTGCAATTCAGGAAATTAGAGCTCTGGAGAAACGGTTTCGTAGTCGGAAGAGAGATGGAAAACGGTATCCCTCTGTTGTTAGAGTGTTGAAATCTTTGAATTGGCAGGTTGCGTGGGATGTTAGGTTCTCTAAGTCTGTCAAGGACCACGGCTTTTCTCATTCGTTAAGTAGTGTCAGAATCATTGTTCATGAATTTGCATCGCTGAGTATGCATATGGAAGTGCAGGCTTTGCTTGGAGATGTCGTATGCTGATTTAAGGAAGATAAGTACAATGCATTTGGACTGTTCCCATATTTATTCAATTCAACTCACTGCAGGTTGAGATCGCTTGTTGTATATGATGCACTAATACAAGCTTTTGCTGTCAACTCGATGCTTGAGAATGCTGTCGATGTGTTTTTGAAGATCAAAGGACTTGGTCTTGAGCCACACATTTGGTGTTGTAACGTCGTGCTCAAGTGTTTGGCAGAAGCAAACAAACGGGAGTGTGTTGTAAGCTTTTTCAAATGTTTGGGAAGCTCTGGGCCATACCCTAATACTTACACTTACACGATTATGATGAACTTTTTCTTTGAAGGACATCAAGTGCAGGATGTAGATATATGTCAGGCGACTGATATGATTCAAGAATTGGAGAAGAGTGGGAAAAACCCACCCGCTGTGGTATATGCCAAATATATTCATGGACTTTGTAAAGCTGGATTTGTTGAGTTTGCTTTGGACTTCATCCGACACATGCAACATAGAGACCAACCTGTGAATAGTTATTCTTATAATGCTATACTTCTTGGGCTTTGTCGAAAAGGTGAAACATCGGCAGCGTTAAAGGTCTTGGAGGAAATGAAGAGCTATGGGACTGTGCCAGATGTTTATTGCTACACCATTTTGATGAATGGATTTTCCAAGGAGGGTAATGTAGAGAAAGTTATCGATTTGTTTGAAGAAATGGAGCTTTATAAGATTAAACCGTCTGTAGTTAGCTATAGCGCACTCATGTATGGTCTCTGCAAACTTGGATTGATAGATGATATGCTATATTTACATAGTAAAATGGAGGCTGCTGGTGTGTTCCCTGATGCTATCACCTGTACTCTCATTGTTGATGGGTGTTGCAGGGAAGGGCGCTTGGACGAAGCCTTGAGACTTATTAACGAGATGCCTCATTAAGGCATAAGCCCTAATTCATATACTTATAATGCAGTCCTCAACAGTTTGTGCAAGGCAGGGAAACCAGAAAAAGCATGGGTACTTCTCCCTCAGATGCTCAAGCGGAATGTACTCCCAGAAGTTGCAAATTTTAATACTCTTATTGATGGCTTTGCAAGACAATTAAATTCAAAGAAGGCTTTCATGGTGTATGCTGGAATGCTAAAAGTTGGTATCATGCCCAATACAATCACATATACGATCCTTATTAATGTATTCTGCCATTGTGGCAAAGTATTTGAAACCTATAAGTTGTTCAGTGAAATGAGTAAAAGGGGGTTGGCTGCAGATGTGGTCTCTTATACATCTATAATTTCTGGGTTTTGTAGGATAGGAGCGTTGAAGAAGGCTTGGGAGTTGTTTACAGAAATGTTGAGCAAAAACCATTTGCCCAATGCTATTACTTATACCTGCTTAATCGATGGTTTTTGCAAGTCCTCTCGCATGGATTATGCCAGTTTCTTGTTCGAGGAAATGAAAATAAAAAATGTTACACCTGATGTGATGACATACACTGTCCTCAGCATTGGGTACTGTAAGCTTGGGAATATTGATAGAGCAATTGAGTTATTTGATGAGATGAAGCAGACTGGTATATCATCAGACAATTTTGCTGAGGACGCTTTGGGGCTTTACACTCATGACCAATTTCGTTTCAGAACATTAGAGAGCTAAGGAAATGATATCTCAATAACGATCACATGGTACTTCACTCAAATCTTTTTCCTCTTGACAGCGCTCTGCATCACAGTATAACTTTTCTGAAACGAAATAATTTTTCAGCCGAATATTGCTTGGGACAAAATTGACTTTATTTTCTTTCTTCTTTCTCTATTCTGAAGGTTATGAAATTTATATGCCATCGTATTACAGTTAGAAAAATGTTGGTGCATTATCTCATGTGAAAAATTACTATTTAAGTTCTTCGGTTTGGAGGGATACACATATAAGTACAATCTCTTTGCTTACTATAGAAATTGAGTTCAAACTTGGTGTATGATCTGTCATTATTCCAATGACTTTCCACTACTACTGGCGTGAATAGTGTCCTAAGAAATTGAAGGCTGAATAATTTCTGGTAAAATGTTGTCCACTAGTTGGTATTGATTTTCTGCACTGAATATGTTGGATTGCTTTAGTTAGTCTCGCTGTTTTTCTCTCCATCCATCAATCCTAGTTCATCTTCTTCTGCTGTTTTATTCCTATTGCTTTGTTTCTTCCTTTGTGAGTGGTGGTGTTTGATGGTTGTCAATGCAATGTTCTTCTGCAGGGAACACAAACTTCTCAAATCTGCACTGAGACAATCAAATGATGTATTAATCTGCACGGAGACATTGGATGAGGCTATATTCGGTGACTCAGATCTATGGACAGGGGTGATTGGTTTTCGAAGAGAAAGGTGAATTCTAAACATTGTCACAACTTAATGCTGTATTTCATGACAAACTTGTTTCAATTACCTTTTCAAAACCTGACCATGTTTTTTTTCTCCGTTTTTTACTGATTTTATGTCCTTTCATTATTGAATTTTCATTGAAATTATTATTACAGGAGTTACATATAGAATTTCGGAAATTCTAAAAGCCATTTCACGTTTTACTTGATGTTGACCCTTGTGACTCTTACAAGCTTTATTCTCCAGTTGCAGATGCAGTAAGTGTGCCAATATAACCTTGAATCCACTTAGTGTCGTAAGCTTCCGCTCTTATATATCATATCACTAGTTGCATGTTCCAATAATGATTATTTAATGTTGGCTGAGTTGCTGAAATTATTGAGGTGGATATTGATATCAGAGTAATCTTAATATTTGATATATTACATGGTAACAGAGTTTGTGCGGAACAAAGCAGGGGTGGGTTAGAATATTTTAGTCTCTAAGAAATACGTTGTTTTAGAAGGCAAAGGACGGTTTTTCATTGCTGAACTTTTATACAATTAAGCAGCGATAGAGGAAAGGGAGGAGAAAACAGATAATCTGGTAGGAGAAGGGCAATAAAAACACTATGGCTTCAATTAAACTATTTCATTCCATTTACCTTTGCTAACACTAGTTAGAAAAATTCAATGCCTTGGACTCATTATTGACTTCATAAAGTAAAAAGAGAACCTTGGAGTAATTAAAGACAAGTTTAGTTTTCCAAACTTAAATACTCTTAGAAAGACTCTTGATTCAATTGCTTCTTATTTATTATGATTGAAACTCTTACTTCGGACTGGAAAGGGTTCTTAGTTTTCGATATCTAATGAGTAAAGTGGGTACAAGTAGCTCAAAGTACAGAAGAATCTATGAGAACAGTTACAGTAGAGATGAATTAGTCTGCTTATATTTGTGAATTGTTGACTAGAATATTCTGTTAGCCCATAAGTACAGGACAGAGCCTGTAGTACAGATCCTAATAGGTCACATTGATGTGGACGTGAGAAAGAGTTTAATGTTAGTTTGCCGTAGTGGAATTTCCCAGATGAGCTAGAGTGCTATGAGAAATTTTGAAAAATACCCACTTTTTAGTCACTCAAATGGTTTTTACCCTTATTTTTTATAGTTATTGTTTAATACCCAAATGAAGGGTTAAAAAGTCTAATATACCCCCATAAGATCACTACACCTCGTCTCCTGTTTTCAATGTCGATTAGTAGGATAATAAACCTCAAGCTCTGGCTAAGTTTTTTCGGTTGAATTACTTGAACATCGATTATCACCTTTTGTCTTCCTTTAATTAGTTCTCTTCTTTTACACAAGAATAGTTCATATATAGTTTGACAATCTCAATACCTCATCAATGGTACTGATTTAAAACCAAAAGACCGGCCATTGTTCTTCAATTTGCTTGGTATGTGTATGGGTTTAATATTTGCTCTCTCTTGTTTCTTTCCTGTATCACAATAACAATCACAAAAAGGTTGTCTTTATGGAATTAGGGTTTATGAGGTTTAGAGTTTTTGAATTGGTAATCAATCTTTTCTCATCTTTGAATCTTCATAATATCAAAAAATTGACTTGTATTATGTTTTCATTTGTTTGACCGTAATTAAGATATCTTACTCGAGAAACAAATGTAATATTTAATACAATCTTCTTCAAAGACAATTGATGTCATAATATAAGTAGGCTAGGGTTCACTTTATGAGATACAAATACAACATGATGACTTCTAATATTGCCGACTCTATGAATGCAAAGCTGAAAGAAGCTCTAAAACTACCCGTTACCGCTCTAATAGATCATCTAAGAGAGGTACTTCAACAATGGTTTGTTGGTTGTCATACTTTAGCAAGTTCTCATAATACAGATTTGTCCAAATTGGCAGAAGACAAAGTGCAGCAAAACAACAACAGTGCCTTACACATGCGGGTATGTTGATTTATTTTGGTGCTAAATTTTTTGAATATGTTGTTAACTTATAATGATATGTTTTCTAGAAATTCTAACTACATATACATATATATTGATATATATCAAGTGGCTCCAATTGATTATTATACATTTCAAATACATGATCAAGACAAAACATTCACTGTGAATCTAAATAACAAGACTTGTACATGTAGAGAGTTTGATCTTGATCGACTTCCTTGTGCCCATACAACTGTTGCTTGTAGAGCTAAAAGAATGTCAGTGTATAACATGTGTTCTCAATTTTACACAGCTAATGCACTTGTATTGGCATATGTAGACCCCAAATGGCCTGTTGTAAATAGAAACGAGTGGGATGTGCCCAGTGGCAGAGGGAGAAAAAAAAAATCAATGGGGGCAAGAAACTTCAACAAAAAGATTTTTTTTTTATAAGACAGATATAAAGATTTTTTTTTCTCCATGATGTTGCATAATAGGAAGAGATTTTCTCAATATACTAAGGCATAATAGAAAGGGTTATTGAAGCATAATATAAGGGGTAGAGTACATGAGAGGTATATTGTTATTAGTTTTTCCATTCTTTATATTATGTGTATTGAAAACTGGATTTGGGGAAGTTTTATAAGCAACAAAGTGTCAAATACATATTGACTTGACATGACAACTCTCGATGTATTATATTTTGTTATGAGCTTATGGCTTGTGGGGGTGAAGTGTGTATTACAAAATCAAAACAAGTCTTTAAGTAAAACATCTCATTGATCTCAGGGGGGCGGTTGCCCCCCAATTAGTCTGAACTAGCTCCACCCCTGGAAGTGCTTGAAAATGTGTTGAACAGAGTTGTTTTATCACCTGCGAGATGAGTAATACCAGGAAGATGAAAGATTATATTAATTTCGTCAATAGGAGAAGACACAGTAAGAAACAATTGCACAAGATGTGGTGGAGGAGGTCATAGCCTTGCAACTTCCAAAAATCTAATTCCTCTTCGTTGACAGATACTTTCATTCATGTTCATGTTATATTTTTGCCCTATATTTCTTTTTTGTTATGTACTCGAGTTGTGAAGATTGAGTTGTTTTATTTATTTATTGAATTACAGACGTTATTGGCTTTGTTGAACTCATAAGTATAACGCCTACACATAAATATGTATATCAAGTTGCATTTTTAGTTCGATTCAACAAGAGAGAATATTAAACAATGTTGCAAAAAGAATGAATACGATATGGAGTTCATCAAAAGAAAGAAAAAAATAAGTTATGAAGCTTCACATATGGACGGGGCCAACTATTATTTGAGGTGCTTGACATTTTTTTGACTGAAAGAGCATCCTTCCCCAGTAAGAAAAAAATAAGTTATGAAGCTTCACATAGTGATTAATTTCTCTTGGTTGGAGTGAATTTACTTGAGGGGTATAGAAGACCTTTTATGTCTTCATTTGGGTATTAGTCAATAACTATTAAAAAGATTGGTAAAAACCATTTGAGTGACCAAAAAATTGGTAGTTTTCAAAATTTCTGGAGTGCTATACCTTTGCTTCTCTCCATGTATGAAAAATGAAAACAAAAGAGTGTATCTTGAGGATGTCTTTTAGGGGTTTTAGTGTTGCGGTATGCTGTCAAGTGTGCATTTGTTTTCCAGACCTTTTTCTTACAATTTCCACAGGAAAGAATAATGATGGAACTGCAGCATTTGGCAAAAAACTGGTACTTTTCTTTTCACTCTCTTGGTGCTTTTCAAATACTTAACAGAAAAAAAGGACAAAAATAAATAAAGAAAAAGAAACAATCAGAATGACATAAAGTTAGATTTGATATACTAAATAAAAGGGCACAAAACTGGATTTGATAACTACAATAAAGGATGCAGTGCCATTTATTACCAAATTAGATCCAATGATGCCTTCGATTTTTTTTTTCTTTTTTTATGTTCTCTTCCATGGCACTTTTGTCTTCCCTCTATGCTCCCTAATGCAGGACTATGGATGGGTGGTTGTTGAACTTTGTGACTACATCAGGGCTAATAATTTTTCCCATATGATCTACATGCAAGTGGAAGACTCGACTACGTGAGGTGACAGTGGGATCATTCAAATTAGTCTTGGTAACTGGTATGACCAGGCTTCCAGTTTCCAAAACTCCAATCCACTAAAGTGACATTGTCTGCTTTGTCTTATTGAAATTTATGCTCTTCATTTCTGCCTTTCTTGTTGCTCTTTGAAAAGTTCCATTTATTTCTTTGTCAGGGCCAGTAATTGTTTAGGAAGTGAAGATGGTATCTGCTCTTCCATGCAAACTTAAACAACATTTCTTCAGGCTATCTACATATTCAATACCGTCGTTCGTGTCTTCTTCTTCCTCTTCCTCCAAATCACCCAAATGGTTTGTGCTACCAACAGGTTCTTCCTCATAATTAGGCTGATCACCTGAAACGTTTCCACAAGGTTGGGGATGGTTACTCGCTAGATCCGACAGGAATAGGAGCATTCAGTCCGGGGCAGGATACTATTGAGCCATGGGGAGGAGCACCATCTGCCATACCAAGAGCTCATCTCAGTTAAAGTGACAGTTTTACGAGTGCCGCACATTTGTGCTCTGCTGCCCTCCAGTTTTACCTCAGAACTCTTTCCCTCGAATTACCTCATAACTATTAATTTCCCTTAATAGTGCAAATCACCAAGTGTTGTGAGGTTTTGGCTTAGTCCGGTACTTGAAAAAGGCATCCTGAAGAACCTGATAATCAATATATCCATTTTCCCCATCTTTGGATGCATACGTTCTCATTTATGTCTTCTTTTTTATGTATATATGCCTTGACAGTAGTATGTACGGACGTAGAATTGCAGTATATCGATATCAAGATTGATAGCTAGTAGAATGGATGAGTAGGTTGTTTCTTGGAAAAAGCAAGTCGAGCGTCATCTTGGGAGAGCATGATGCCATACACTTGGATTTCTTTCTTGAAGATCGTCTGCTGAGACTCGTCGAGGGTCTTCATTTTAAACTTTAAAGCATTTTACATTTATCCATCTGAGACACTCTTTTGGCTCGACCAACAAGTGCAACGAATACTTAGAATTTACCCCCTCAAAAACAAACAAGATGTACGATGTTACCATCAAAAGTTTATCCCCCTCGAGGACAATGACAATGATAATCATGATCATTATAAAGCTCAACGTTGGTAAATCAGCGGTTCCTAATGTAGTAATTGGGTACCGATATTATTCTCATAAGTTGAGAGATCAGAGTGAATTGATTTTTTTTTAAAAACAAAAAAATTAAAAAAAGCTCGGCATTTGTCAAATCTTATGTTCTATAACTCTTTGATGACACAAAAGCCGGTATATTTGCCATTTCGCATTTACAAGTGATGCTTATGAATTATTCACCTGTAGAAACATTTGAGTTTTTATAATTTTTTTTAATGTTGTAAATATTATATATTTATGGATGTCTATGTAAATACTGATTAGTTATGTATTTAACATGTAAACATTACCTCTATAAAAAAAAGGCATAATCAGATGAATAATACAAGTCTATACACTTCCTCCTCCTTTCTCTTTATGTCTCTTCTCTCTATTTTATAACACGTTATCAGCACGATCGCTCTCTCACTCAATGATGATTAAATAGTTTTTGGTGGAATATCCATGCTTTGACCATACTCTGATCTATGTGTCAGTTTTATTTTTTAGAGTCTATTTGGAGAGCGTAAATCAAGAAGAATTTAGGCCACCATTGCTCTTATATTGAACCGATTCAGCTTTTCCATTTTGTTATTATCAAATTTCTTGATTATGCTTCTCTGTTTTGTCATCCGATCGGAATAAACCCGAAGGTTCTTACATGAATAATGTTCAAGGTGAACCAAGTGTGATTAACACTACAACAAAATATGGGGCATGTTTTTCAATGGTGGGACCCCCTTTTTTACAAAGGATTTGACCTTGTTCAGCTTGCACACATTCTGGGTAGCTGTATCGGCATAAACCCTAGTGAAACAGGTAACAAGCTTTTATGACCTTTGTGCTCATCATTTATTTTCTATATTAATATATATTAACTGCAATTTATTTTCAATCAATTGCAATCAAATCCAATATTTATTGGTCGATGGAATCATTTAAGGTTAAAAATAATCCTCAAGTGATAGATTAGGGCCTGAAGATCCTAATCGTTAATAAAATATAGCCCTGAAGATCTATGATCGATCATATGTGAGGCCTAAAGTTCCTCAGACGATTGTGTAAACTCGGACCCGAAGTTTTGAGTGTCTACATTTTATACATTATGATGTTGAAGTCTCTGTTGGATTGGAGATCTCACATCGAAATATGACAATATATACTAAATATAACTTAAATGTGGTTGGACTATTCCTAATTGTACCGAGGCATTTTATGGATAAAATCTAACACTTTAAAGGTGGTTAAGTTTGGACAATATTGGCACTACAAGAAAAACGCACCTAGACCGTGGAGCGTTTCCGTCGTCTAGGTGCGTTTTTCCGTCGTCTAAGTATTTAGACGACGGAGCCTCCGTCCTCCAGGCTCCGTGCTCCAAGTGCTGTCGTCCAAGCACTTGGACGATGGAGATCACATTCTTCGTCGTCCAAATTCTTACTTGGACCGCGGAGAATGTCATCTTTCTCCGCGGTCCAAGTGATCACTTGGACGACGGAGAATGTGATCTCCGTCGTCCAAGTGCTTATTTAATTTTTTTTTAAAATTTAAATTGTTGTAAAATATTAATAATTTAATTTATAAACCAATCTCATTTAAATAATTAAAAATGTTAAAATTAATTAAATAAAATAAATTTGTAATTACTTAATTAAATAATAAAAATTAATTTATACATACATGAAAAACGCATAAAAATTAAAATATTGTTCGGAATCGGGAAAGAAACGATATAATAAACTACACAAATGAACTACTAAAATACTGGAGAAGTAGATGCGCCACCGAGTCTCCCGCCTCCAACCGGGTCGTCGTCGTCGGGGTATGGGTTCAAGTCGTCGAGCTTGATTGTCTATGAGGGCGACGAGTTGGGCTATCTGCGCTTCTTGCTGATCAAGATTTTGACGCATAGATTGATTTTCCTCCCGTGCGAATCGAGCCTCTTGAATGGCTGCTTCGACGGCTGCAGCCTGAGTACTTTTCCTATCCGAACCTCCCGTAGATGATGAGTCGGAGGTCGACAAATCTCGAAGCACCTTAGGTCCGAACCCGCCTAACCTCCATTCCAGCTCTACGACCGTAGACTTCATCGGCGATTGCAATTTGGCTCTCCATCGATAGAGGAGGTAGGTCTTCGAGCGGCAAATCTGGGTACGCAAGCTGAGTGCTAGCCAATTCTTCCTGCGCACGTTCTACCAACCTTGCCTACAAAAGAATAATTAAAAAAATTATAATTAAATAATAATTAAATAATAACTACTACAATTAAAAGCACATATATATATCACTTACGTGGTATTGACTCGCTTCATTATCGAGCCTAGGCGTCATGTACGCGCTTATGCTAGCATCGAGATAAGGGTGTTTGGAGCCCTTATCCCTGTGCTCCTTGGCTATTTGAATCACTTGCTTAGCGCCGGAGGTATGGTGTTTGTCCTTCTTCCCCCGGTTGGTTTTGTTGATTCCGGAGAATTTCTGTTAGACAATATAAATCATTAAAAAATTAATAAGTAACTAAAATTAAATTAATTCAATTCTCTTAATTGAAATAAAAAAAAGTAAACACCTTATATTCTTCATCTTGGAAGTGGTTACACAACCACTACCACTCATCTTCCCTATCCCTACGCAGCTCTACGGGGGTAGGCACGGGGCCGATATTGTCGAAGTATTGATGAAGCTTGTACTTCCAGTCACGATAGATAGAGTTGGCGGTTTGGTTGATATGCCTAAACATCACCAGTGTGGGATCTACCTCATATTGTTCCTATCAAAATAAATAGAAAATTATAATCGTATATATTATGAAATTATAATTTTTATTGGTTATTAGAAAATAAATTTAAAATTGTACGTATTACGTACCGAAAGTTCTTTAAAGAGTTTCGCCTTCTCTTCATCCGGCAACTCCTTCCAAGTAGGGGCAGTGAGACGAACCCGGCTACGAAGGATTGACCCTATGCTATGCGTCGAGAGACTAGCTAGCTGAGCTGTGGGAGGGCCACCGATGAATTCATCGTACGGCAAGTCGATCTTTTTCCCGGTCGCCTTTAAAATTTTCTCTGCTTTGCCGCCTTTGACGAGACCGCGAGTCCTTTTCGGTTCCGGGTCAGTCGGGGCCCTCCTTTGCTTACGCCGGGCGCTGTAGAGGATAGATTCAGAGGTCGAGGACGCCTGAGTACTTCCTGTTGAACCGGGCGACGGACTGGAATAGGCGTCGTCATCACCGGTCGGGATAAATGGGGCAGCGGGAATTTCCCCAGAGGGCGCTGTCGACGGACCAGATGAAGAGTTCGAATTGAGGGCGTCGTTGCCCTCCTGTAATTCTCAACCGACTTGCTCCGCCAAGCGTCGGAGCATAGCATCTTCGGCCTCCTGTTGGGCATTTTTCTTTCCGGACGGAGCCATTTAAACCTAGGAGTACGTTGTTAAAATACCTGATTACCATAATAATTATATAAAAAAATTTACGCTAATTAAATGCACCTAAGATTTAAATAGAGTACACTAGCTTGGTTTTTGGGTCGTTCAATGGACGTGCGACCCGCACGATAAAGTGTAAACTTTCAATTAATCAGCCTTGGTTCAATCGAAAAACATGACCAGTTAGGGATAGAGATAACGCGAGAGGTAGAACTAATTTCAACAAAACACCCCGAGACTAACCAAATCAATGGTATATACTCTATTGGTGTCGTCTTTCTTAGATCCAAAACCTGTCACCAGTCATAACCCGTTTCTAGACACCATGTCCGACATTCAGTCAATCTTTCGAAAATTTACACTCCCTCAAGTCCTTTGCAAACTCCGCCCTCAACCTCGTGTCCATAACTTCACTTAGGTTATGGTGTGCGGTGATGAAATCCACACATCACGAGGGATTAAGGAGATAAGCTAGGAAAAGAGGCGCCATCTATTCCAAAGAGTGCGACTTAATAAACCAATCTTATGTACTAAATTTAAATAAAAGACTACCAATTTACTAGAAAATTCTCATAATTATCATTTAATATTTTTTAATTACATGCAATAATAATCACAAATTATACTATTAATTAAAACAATAAATAATGACAATAATTAATTATTATTTATCATACATTTAATAATAATTATTCATTTACCAATATAATTAATTATTATTAACAATAATAATTATTACTATTATTTAATTTTAACTAATAATTATTCGTTACCAAATAACAACTAATAATGAGTACTAAATTAGTAATTATTACTAATAGTTATTATTATTAACTATTATAATTACTAATTAATTAAAATTATTTACAAATTAAATAATTACTTAAATAATAATAATGTTAATTAAAAAATATAATTATTACCTTGCCGGAATGTCGCCGGAAATTCGTCGGAATGTCGCCGGATTGTCGCCGGAGTAAAGTCGTCGGAGAGAGGGAAACTCGCTGGAATTTTCGTCTCCGGAGCGTCGTCGGAGGAGGAAGGCCGGAGGTTTTGAGAGGAGAGGAGAGGAGAGGAATTGGAATGAGATGGGATGAGGAAAAGAGAGGCTGAACTGTGCTATATATAGAGTTTCACTTAGACGACAGAGTCCTATTTTCCGTCGTCTAAGTGCACTTGGACGACGGAAACAGGCTTTTCCGTCGTCTAAGGGAACCGTTTCAAAATTTTGAAACGGCGCCCAATTAATCAGCGGGACTTTTCAACCGTCATCTAAGTGAACCGTCATTCTCCGTCGTCCAAGTGGTCATTAGGACGACGGAGATGGTCATTCTCCGTCTTCCAAGTGCAATTTACGTTAAAAAAAATAAAAAAATTAATTCGCAAGGAATTTGCCGATCTGTCATTCGAATGAAATAGTCGTAAAATATTGATGAACGCATCGTATATATAAACAGTTAAATTTGAAACGACGAATAATTTTATGTCTTTAAACTTGTTAAGTATCTACTAATCTTTATGACTTAAGTGTTATTAAGTATAGGCTCATTTGCATGTCGAAATTAACGAAATTGAATTTGGACAAAACAACTGTTGGTTACGTTCGCCGTAACATAATATATAATTACAATAATATAAATTTTCAGAAAATAATAAATTCGTGAAGGGTTTCATCGGCACAGTCAACCGCAAAACCGAGATTTTGACTAACCGGAAACATGGATACAAGACATTTCGTAACTCCGATTTTAGAACCGTCGAAGCTCACACACCAAAAATTGTATACTCTATAGATATCATTCCTTTACCACATGAAGCTAGGCTTAGTGAGTCTGCATAATCTTTTGCATAACATATTCATGATTTACATGCTAAGGTAAGAAGAAAAATAGTAATTAACAATGATAATTATAAGACTGGAGTAGATGTACATCGCAGGTTTCAAGAATGAAATATGGTCATGGTGCAAATTGGACTATAAAGATTTTCTGAGAAAGCCTCCAAGAAGCTTCATGCCAAGAATATGGGTCCTTTCAAGGTAGCTAGGAGGATGCCCCCCCCCCCCCCTCACACACACACACACACAACCTTAGAATCAGTTCAACCTTTAATGTAGAAGACCTTACACCTTACCTCTTGTTCGTACTCCTACCACAAACACACAAGTGTCTTCAACACCAATCACAAACCTACCACATATCCCAACATTTCTGAAGAAAAAGGAATAGATCATTGACATCGTGGATGAACAAATCGTGTCGACGCGTTCAGAAGGCTATCCCAAGTTCGTAGTTAAGTGGAGCAATCGACCAGCTACAAACTGTACATAGATCACTAAAGAGGAACTAATCTGGCTGAACCTAACTCTTTATGAGTTGTACTAGAGCTTTCAATCGCCAGAGGCAAATTCCTCCAAGATAGGGAGAGTTGATGGGGAATGGAAAACTTATAAAAGACATAATCAGTATAAGAATTGATATTCCAAAATTGTTTGGAATTTTTACTAGTTGTGTTTCACGAATTTCTAGAGTTTGTTTTGAGTCTTATTTCAGAAGTTTTCTAGTGTGCCGTAAGTATTGACCTAAGATCTTTCTATTTCTGATTTCTGAGTTTACATTTTCCATTTCTTAAGTTTTCATTGTTGTTTGTTGTTTGCATTATCATTCACATATATAGATATAGATATAGAAAATCCTATAAAGTGCGAAGCTTCTCACTAAAAAATCAATGTGAAGTTTCATTTGACATAAAATTGACAAAATAATTCAATAAATAAAATCACTTATCTTTTAGATACTCATACAAGGATCGTGCTAGTAAAATTTCAGCCCAATCAGATATTGTTTAGTCATTTGATTACCACATTCATGTTTTGAGATAAATCGGACAATCTGTGTATATTGTTAAACAATGTCATGATCAAATAGTTAAAACACACACACACACACACACATATATATATATATATATTAAGCAGCAGTTCGAAAGGTTAACCTATTCGGGAATTTTCGGATCTATACTTATTTTCAACTCCCCGAAGCATTTCGCCGCTTACTACGCCATTCCTCGTCTCTGGGTGCCTAGGTATCCACCGTAAGCATTTCCTCGTTTGAACCTTGCCCTTAACTTTATTTAAGGCTATGTCGTCCCTTAAGGTGATGCTAAGTGGAAGAATCTTATCAATGTCCATGAATGATAAATCATAGCATAGATTGAATTGCCAAATCCTAAAAATTTGGTGCTATCATATAGCTTTGTATCCGCTAGATTCGCGAGTTGGAGATAAGCAGACTCGAACCGTTGATATCTGCCACATGGTAATTAAACTACCATCTTTCAGGCCCCCGACTAATTCTACCATAGAGGCCAACGATAGACAATACACCACCCCCCCGCTCCCGAACACAACTTACAACTTTCATCGTAATGTGCTCTCCAAAGAGCAACTATTCTCAAAATCTCAAAAAAAAAAGGTGCTTAATTCAAATGCCATTCTAACTAAGGATTCTTGTGGTTCCGGAGGATCTAGCTACAGGAGAACCAGGAACAAAGAGCCTTCCCCCATTTTCCACTCGACACGTTGGTTTTAAGAATGAGTGATTGCCCCTCTTCGACCCTTACTGCCCAACCTAAAAAGGATAACTAACGTGGTCTGCTTATTAAATAGGGTTCTATGGTCGGTCTGGACCCCTAGATGCCGAAGGCTTCCTTGGGATGATCTCATAGTTCCTACGGGGTAGAGACGATGGGGTCGGTCCATGTAATTTTTTTCCTTTTGCCGCATTTCGCTCAAAGAGTTGAAGGGAGATAGTGCATCAAGCTATTCGCAAAGGACAACTTGATCCTCTTCCCTAGGGATCCCAGATGAGGAAACCCTACGAGAGCCATCGACTCCAACTACTATCTATGTATGATCCATACTAGATCTGACAAACCTCACATCCTACCTCCTCTACGTTCTTGACAACTCATCTTGTCTTAGTAGAGTTTTTCAGTGGCATGTCTTGGCCCTCTTCCCCATTACTTAGAAAAAGTGAGCCACCTGTTCAGGTACAAGGTACTATCATTACCGCCTCGACAATTAGACATCCAACCCGTAATCTCAATGAGCCAATTGCAAGAGCGGAGCTCTAGCTACCGACTAAGCTATATCCCCCCGAACCAAGTAGAGCATGCATGAAGGAGTCAAATGCTTCTTCTATTCTTTTCCTTGGCGTAGCCGAGCCATCCTAGACTTGAACCAATTAAAGACCTTGCGCCTGAAGTAAATCATAGCTCCTACGACAATAGATTCTTTTTCGGGAGCGATTCATCCTTCCTGAATGCAGCATACAAGTCTTCATTGTTGCTCTCTTTAAGTGTGTTTGTTCCTCCCTTCTTCCTTACCATGGTAAGTCTTTGTGAAATAACTTCGAAGAGAAGAAAAAAGGAGTTTAGAGACCCTCCTGGCTCAACGCCAGACACTCTAAGATCCTTTTTCAAATCTACCCCCATTTTGAGTCAAGAGATAGATAAATATGCACATCCCATTGTATTGATCGGAGGCATTTGTAGTGACTGGGGGGGTCGAAGATCAAGAAGTGAGGTGAGTTATTTATTAGCCAAGCATTCTTTTTACAGCTAAATCCAATCTCCTGGTCCCTGCGAAAAGGAAAAAGAATTGCACATTCTTCCTTTCAAGATGGGAGGATTAGGAAAATCCTATTGATTGCAGCTTTCTCTAGACGTCCGAGAAAAGCATGAAAAAAGAGAGGCTCGAATGGTACGATCCCTCCGTCACCCCAGGATGAAAGGGGCGATCTCATAGTTCATGGTCTGTGAAGATACGTTATTAGGTGCTCTGTTTTATTTTTTCATTGAGCCCGAACCTAAACCTTTGTTGGAGAGATAGTTGTCTATGTACTGATAAGGGATGTATGGATTCTTGAGAAGAGAGGAGCCGTGGTGGTCCCTCCCATACCACCCGGATCCCACAAGTGAATAGAAAGTTGGATCTACATTGGATCTCACCTTAATCGCCCCATCTATCCTCCTGAGGAGAGGTTTGGTTTCAAACCCCTGTTCGAAAAGGAGAAGTATGCCATGTTAATGTGCCTTGGATAACCTCAGGGCCAGGTACTGATGAGCACATTGAATTATCCATATGGCTGAGAGCCCTCACAGCCCATGCACAATGACACAATTATCATGGGCGTGCTCTATCACTGAGTTAATAGCCCACCGTGTGGGCCTCTTGCCAAAAGCAAGAGAAACCTCATCCCCTCTTTGCTTTTTTAAAGCCCCCACACAAGAGGGGCACGGGGACGTAAATAAAGGGAGGATCAAGTAAGGACGTTTGCACGGTGCGGATGGTAAGGATTTGATTATTTTGATCATCTCACATTTGATTTCAACAATTTGATATCCCTTTAAGGAGTAGACCTACAAAATTTCAGCCAATTTGGTAATCGTTTGGTCATCCAAAATCATGAAACATTACAAACAAATAACGAGCGTCGGATAAATATTGACGATATATAAATGGAAAATCAAATGTCCAAACGATTTTCGAGTGGACTCAAACTTTGTAGGTGACTTAGTTGAAGTAGTATCTTTAGCATGAGTGATCTTAATTGTTAAGATTTGATGTCTAAGTAAGGTAAAACGGAAAAAATCGCACTTGTGGATGTCCTTATCTGAAAAGAACTGTATATATATGCAGTCCCTATCCAAAGTAGAGCTCCGCTTTATAAAAAACGAAGTGAAGTTTCAATTTTCACAAGATTGATAATGTTTCTCGACAATTGAAACCACTAATTCTTTATATCACTATTAGATGATCATGCTTACAAAAAATCAGCCCAATCAGACATGATTTATATATTTGATTGCTACATCAAACTTTTAAGGTATATCGGATGAACTGTATTCATCAAAAGTTGAATGTGATGATCAAATAGTCAAATCATCTCCGATTGGGCTGATTTTTTGCAAGCGTGATCCTCTAGTGATTATCTAAAAGATGATTGGTTTCAATGATCGAATAATTTTTTCAACCTTGAGGAAATCAAAACTTCGCTCCATTTTTTCAAAGCGGAGCTTCACTCTGGATAGAGAATATATATATAGTTTTCATCTAGTGCGAAGCTTCGCATTGAAACCTCGGTGTGAAGTTATATTTTACACAAAATTGACAAGGTAATTCTATTGTTAAAGTCAATCATCTTTTGGATACCCATGCAAGGATCGAGCATGCGAAATTTCAGCCCAATCAGAGATCGTTTAGCCATTTGATCACCACATTTAAGTTTTGAGCTAAATCGGATAAGTTATGTCACCTATGTGTATTGTTGAATAATGTCATGATCAAATGGTTAAAACATTTCTGATTAAGCTGAAATTTTGCATGCCCGATTCTTGCATATGTATCTAAAAGTTGATTAACTTCAATGATCGAATTACGTTTTTCAATTTTATGTAAAATACAACTTCACACCGATATTTCAGTGCGAAGCTTCGCACTTGATGAAAACTGTGTATATATATAAGTATATTTTTAGGTTCTCCTGCATCGATCATTAAAACTAACCTGATAGGAAAAGACCCTTTCTCTAATTGTTATGACTGCTTCTAATAGGGTACCTAAATAACCTATCAGGCTACTAACTTAATCAATTCTAGGAAAATAAAATTCATCAACTATTCATCCAAATGTCAAATTTGATGGTTACGTGGTTTCTTCTGATTTAGATGATAGTGGTCTTTATTGCAAGGGGTGCTTCTGCTGAGAAACTTTCAAGTAGCATTGCGAGAGAACCTTCAATTGGAAGGAGACTCTGTCTTACATGGGTACAAGAAAATCTCATGGAGACCAAAACCACCGCAATGATATTGAGCACTTATTCAGGTCTTTCCAAAGTATTAGCTCCAATCATGCTTGGAGAGAAGGCAAATTTCTGCAGATGCAGTAGCCAATCAAGTTAAGTCTCAAGGACTTCAGTTTGGCATGACATGCTCTCCTAAAAATTACATCAAAAACTTGTTTCCTTTGATATGTCTGGTCCGGTTTGTTCAAGAGGGTGTAGTATTGAGTTGTATTTTTTCCTTTCTTTATCGAGAAAAAAAATATAGCGATATACCTGTACATCCAATATTACCTGACCAACACCTACAGAATCCATTTCGGAAAACTAACTCGATCTGTTATCAAAATTTGAACACATTCACACATTTTAACAAGTTCATACATTCAGATTCACCAAACTAGAGCTGTTGATAAAACAAAGGAGCTGCATTTAGATAAATATGCATCCCATCCTTGAAAAACTGACTTACACCTAGGGAAATTGCTAGTTGCTGCTGCATTTAGATAAATATGCATCCCATCCTTGAACACGGTATTCATGCGCTGCCTCTGCTGGTTTTGCAGCCTTAATGATTCCCCGGCCAACAATGATGATGTCACTGCCTCTATCATAGATGACCTGAAACACAATGCATCTATATCACCACACTGGCCCACGCAGGTAAAAAAACAGAAATCATAACGGTAAATGGACGTATAAATCAAGATAAGAAAAGCTACATTTGAACTTGTAACTCAATCAGCTAGTAGATTAACCTTTGGTGGTACCATGATTTAAGGACGGAAAAAAAACACAACTATTTTCTACCATATTCTATCACGAGCACATTTCCTTACTACTACATGCACCTGAGCACCTCCCTTCAGTAATTTCAACAAGGTCTGCATGTTTCCCCACACTTAATTTCTTCTGATTTATGATGATTGCTCATTCAGATGACTTTACATCTATGAGTCGATCAGCATCCAGATAACTCAAAAGATTCCTAATTCATATTTTAGCTTTGAGCAGTCTTGCATGCATTCTTATCATATGAATTTTATACATCTGAAATTATATACACAACAAGAATGTCAAGATGATACATGATACATCAACCCGAAAATGTAAGAGCACAGCCCCCACACTTACAGATTTTGGAGTGTTGTATTGCTGCCCAAGAGCATCACCACCAGTCACCATTTGAACTCCAGGGGTTGCTTGGATGAAAGCTGGATTTATTGGTCCCCCTGGCCATGATGCTGGATTAACTGAAATAAAGCCAATCACAAAATCCAAATGGTCCTCAGCTATCTTCACAGCTGCAGCTGTGTAGTCTCCCTTGGCAAGGTTACCAGCTGAACTCATTTCGGCAAGCAGCAACAAACCTCTACCGCGTGGCAAACCCTAAGAGAATTTCAAAATTTCAATGAGATAAGCATATGTTCGATTTGAGCAATATTTTAAGCGTTAACTGCATGAAAGTTGCAGACCTTCAACTTCAGTCCATCCACAATCCCAGGGCCAGAGATTATATGAGCATTGACAATATCCGCCCAGTCCAATATATGGAATATGCCTCTGCACAAAATAGGAACACAAAAATTTAAGGGAAGGCAATGTTTCTTTTAAGCAAAAATGAAAGGCAATGAGAAAAATAATAAGGAAATGTATAAGAGATAGTTGAGGCTCACCCTTCATACTGCATTGTTACCGTGTTACCAATGTCTGCAAATTTACGATCTTCGAAAATTAAGAAATCGTGTTTATCTGCAATCTTTAATTAGATCAAACACATATCAGCTATAATATTAGATAGATCCAGATTTAATCAACCCAAACATGCCAATATCCCGAAGAGACCCAGCAATTGAAAAATACTTGCTGCACATGATATGCAGAAATAGCTTCAGTTATGCAATGACCAAACGACCAAGCTTGACAACTGATGATGATGATATGACCAGTACAGTGATATACTTTTTGAGGCATCTAAGTTTAGGATTTTAGGTCTTTTGAACTAAAGTCAGGAAAAAGCATACAAGCTTACTGATTTATTAAGAAGTCATTTGGTCAAACAATGCCAAGGAATAAAAATAAATTACTTTCCTGGCAAATTAAGAAAGTCCAAACCACAATTCCAAGGGCAGAAAAGAGATCCAAATATTGATCAACCACATTAAGCTGTGGTCACAATCATAGTAAAAGTAGCTAGAGCCCAATTTGTTACTGTAATAGGAGCTAGCAGTATGGTCCAACAAACATACTACAGATAGTACAGTATTTACACAATAAACCTCAAAAGTTAAGGCCCACATGTATGATAAAACCTGAAAGTAAGTAAAGAGACCATACCAAGCGAAGTTTAGAGCCAAAATCTGGAGTGAAATCAGGCAATATGTCAACATGAGTCTTCAACAGACATATCTCAGGTCCAACCTGCGAGTAGATAGATACATTCAAGTGTGGATAAACATATATATCGAAGAAACAAAATAATCATCACAACTATGAAGAATCAATGAACATGCATTTACAAATCTACCTCACAATAACACATCTACACACATAACATCTGTATTTGACAATTGAATTTATCAAACAAATCTTTAAACCTTAACTGGCTTACTTTTTCAGCAATGTCAAGCAACTCGGCAGCCGTCCCAACATCAGCAGCCAAGCACAGATTGCTCTCTTTTCGTGCCATGAGCTCAAAAAGTCTCTTCCCTGTGGGATTGTTGCTCAACTTTCCCCTGTCCTCAAACCCTAGCACCTTAACCTGAACTTTCTCAGCCACTTTAGGAGGAGCCGCCGCCGGAACGGCCACTTTCCGATTCTCCTCCAAAAACCTCAACACAACCGCCACCATTTCCTCTCCAATCTTCCCTCTCTCCTTCAAAACCCTAACCATGTCAGTCAATTTAAACAACGCATGCAATCTGATCCCTTCCCGCTCCAGATTCTCCCTCCCTCCTTGCTCCCTATCGATCAAAACGACGGCGTCGGTGACCTTCACCCCGGCGGCACGGAGCGGCGCGGCGGTCTCCAAGACGGAGGCGCCGCTGGTGACGAGGTCCTCAACGATGAGGCAGACCTGGTTGGGCTCGAAATGGCCTTCGATGGCTTTAGCGGTGCCGTAGTCCTTGACCTCTTTGCGGCGCATGAGCATGGGTACGTCAAGGCACGTGCTGATGCACGTGGCGATGGGGAGTGCGGTGTAAGGGACGCCGCAGAGGAGGTCGTAAGAGGTAGAGGAAGGGACGGCAGCGATTAGGGTTTGGGAGATTTGGCGGAGGAGGGAAGGGTAGGAGACGATGAGGCGGAGGTCTATGTAGATTGGGGAGGAGATGCCGGACTTGAGCTTGAAGTTGCCGAACTTCACGGCGGAGATTTCGTGGAGTTGGAGGATTAAGGACTCCGTCGCCGACGACGCCATTTTCAGTGTGTGAGTGAGTGGGAGTGAGGTGAAATCAAATTGACTACGCCAAGACGACCAACTGTCTTTTTTTTTTGAAATTAGAAGACAATGTTAATATCAGCATTCTAGTTTAAATTGTTCGATATACTAAATTGGCAAAAAAATATAAATGATCATTCAAACTTTAGTGATTCCATATTTTGATCACTTTGATTGATCAGTAAACTATAACACAATTTTTTAAATTAATCTACTCGATCAACTTAAAATATTAACGAAATTGTGGTTGTATTGAAAAAGATTGGATACATCACGATTTTGACAAGCATTAATAAAAAAAATAATTATCACTAATGGTACCTCACATTTAAATTTATATATAGGATCAGTACCTGCTATTAGTAATACCGTTAACTTATTAAAAAAAATTTAAATGTCAAATTTTATATAGTAAATTTTCAATTCTTATTGTTTTCTTTTTAATTTTTGTTTTTTGTATTCTTATTCTTATTCTTTTTCCTTTTTCCTTCCCCTAAAAAATTGATATTTTTTCAATAATTTATCAATAAGTTAACGATGTTACTAACAATAGACACTAATTTTAGTTATAGATGTAAATGTGAAGTACCGAGGAAAATTTTTAAAAGTGAAGTACTAAAATAATGAAATGACCCATTTGTGAAATATCATTCATGATAAAACTCTTAACAAAATTGCACCAAGTCGACAGAGTGACCAAAGTATAAAATCACTGAAACCTGAGTTGACAGAGTGACGAAAGTATAAAATTACTGAAACCTATGTGACCATTCATGAAATTTTGCCTCTCCTAAATATATCAAAAGTTGAAAGGCCTAAATAAAGAAACAAAACGAAACGAAAAGCAAACGAACCTCATATTAAGCAAAATTGTGGTTAATATTTGCAGTTAGAAATTTTGTATCAAAAACCTAAAAAGCGATGGTGTAAAAAGTATTCAGTACATAAGAAACTTCAGCTACTGTGCGATTATAACTTGAACCTTGTATCAGCGCCATTCCTTTGGTACGAATCAATTCATCTATCACACTAATTCTTAAGAAGTATTCTTCTAATTCCATGACAAATGGATGAATTCTCAGTAGTATGACCTGTCCGATAACTGAATACGTACTGCCATATACAACTCTGCATTACCATGCCATTCACCACAACGCCAGATGCAGTTAAATTTCGCTTTCAAAAACCTTATATTCACTCAAACTTTCTTCTTTTCCAGACTTTTTTCTGCAAGACGTTGTCGCTTCTTCCAGGATGGGACCTTACCTGGGAAAGCCCACCTCAAAAATCTCTCCCAAGTGTAGCAGCTCAAGTACATGAGAAGAGCCCATGTCAATAACTTATCTCTCAACCCCAATGGCAACGGCACCAGCTTAAGCGAATCATTCAAATCCCTAAAAATATCAGATGTGATAACTGTGAAAAAGCCAACAGCAGATATGAGGGCATACATGAATGGTTTGTTCTCTGAAATGCTCTGATTGAAGGGATGCCCCATGTAGTTGACAGCAAATGTAGCCACTTGAAGCATCATGCTCACCATGTACGATACTGTATTTACAAGATTGGGATGAAATTCCGAATCTGGTTCAATGCACTCATCTGGCATGTGTTTCTCAGCCTCGTTCACAGAACTGATCAAGAAGAGTAAGTGGATAGCAAACTGTCCTAGCAGAGAAAGAAAGACATAAGCGCAGAAGATATTTGGGTGAGGTCGTTCAGATGAAAGGGTCGGAAGAGGACGTGCATGTGAGATGAAGAGGAAAAAGGCAGCTGTAAATACACCACTGATTGTAGCCTGCATATCACCAAGCTTGACACCGTCCAAATACATAACACTCAACACGTATGCTGTTGCCAGGCAATTAAGGCCTAGAATTTTGAACATTTGTAGGGTAGTAACAAGAGTACTGCGACCTTGACGAATTATGTCAGTGGTGGGAGCAACAGATGCATGCTTCGCTGTGAATGGCGATGCCATGGAGGCATCTCCAAGCTTTACAACTGGAGCTGCATGACCATCACCCTCCTCATTCAGCTCATCCATTAGTTTCTTTTGTAATGAAGTAATCTTTTGTCGTTGTAACTCAGCAGCTGTCAAACGCGGATTACGCTGATTACCAGCCGAGACTTCTCCATTTACACTAGAAGAACTGTTTGCAGCATCCAATGCAGACTTGGATTTCTTTGGGTGGATAGACTTGGTACGTGCCTCTTTAGATGCCGCATTCAGCAAACCATCTCCAACACGGGCCTTTGCGCTCTTAGCTGGAGACTCCGAATTCAGCAAAGCAACTCCCACATGGGCCTGAAGGGAAAAATACATTCCTTAATTATAACATGATTCTATTGAAAACAAAGAATAATAACAACTGCAATGAACTCAAACTGAAATAATATGGTGAAGTCTGTGTAAAAAAAAAACTGATAAATCATTCCAGGTCTGAATTTGCACCCCTTTTGTTCGAGTTTGAGGTTGCGTGTTAATATAGCACATCAAATATGTAATAATTCTTCTTAGCTAGGTGAATTGATGAGAAATTACAACAGTATGACATCCCCAAGCTGGTCAAAATAGAGGAAACCCCAAGCATTACTATAAATTGCTTCAATTATTGGCCAACTATTCCATTAAATTATGAAAAAATATTAGTAATGATGATACACATAACATAGAGCACAGGTTGACCCTAACTAACACCAAGGCGAGATACAGGTTGCTCCATTCACACTTGCAAATAATTAGACATGTATCTTTGCCAACTTACCTGCTTCAAAGCTCCAACATCATTAGTTCCATCCCCACACATTAATGTTATCCTTCCAACTGTTTTGAAAGTAGTCAAGATGAGTTCTTTCTGCTCAGGAGCAACTCTAGCATAAACCTAAGACAATGACTTGGGTGAGCAATGTCTCGATAAAACCACTATCACAAATAAGTTTGAAGACTCAGACAATAAATCAGCACCTTGACATAAGGGATCACTCGAATGACGGCAGAAGTTTGTTGCAACATTTCAAAGCAGTCCCCTCCAATACAAAGATCATAAGTCTCCGACAGAATTTCCACCTCATTCTCACTATAATCAAATTTATCATTCTAGTCAGTAGAGATAACGGAAGAAAACTCAAATTACAATCTGAAGAGGGAGCAGGGAAATAAAAAATAAAAAGCGCGCACAAATATAACAGAGAAACAGCATCCGTTCTAAGTGAGATAATGAACAAAATCTTAATGTCCAAACAAAAACAAAAAAAAGTCAATCAGAGAGGAGAAAAATTATTACTTGTATGGAATCAACTCAGTTTCATCAGGGGATATCCACTCATATCCTTCGCTGTTTCTTCTTGGACCTAGAATTAGAGCTGGCTTTGATATAATATTAACTTGGGTGGCAACATGGCAGGCTGTTAAAGCTTGATCACCGGTAATCATCACCTAACAATATAAGAAACTTGGGATAAGTATATAGAAAACCTCCTCAAAGATACCCAGAGGAGAGACAAATTACTGGAAATTGTGAGAAGAATAACACACACATACAGATAAATGTAATTGTAAAATAAAAGAAAACCATATACACTTGGACTTGGTGAAATATCCTAAATACCTTATCAAATGACTAGGATGAATGATAGAAACAACTAAAGTGCATACTCAAAGGAATATGTGTCAACTTAAACCTCGTCTCAATTTATCAAGAAAATATTTATACAGATGGATACAACGTGAAATTTAGTCAGTCCAATATACTACGCCTTCTGTTCAACATCTACGACTATACATATGTGATATGTATCTGGCACAATGCAATATTCTCCATATGAATACTTGCTGGAATTTGAAACAAATACGCTGTAAGTAGTTGTATGACAAAAAAAAAACCATTGTAAATATAAGGTGTGAATTCAGAATTGCAAGAATAACTCCGAAAGTGTCAAATATTTACAGTTAAAATCTCTCATTTCTCTGTAACACATGTATTTCTAAAGCTAGTAGGTAGATCCAAAACACAAACTTGCGAATGGGTGGAATACTAGAAGACACAGAAAAGCTAGGACAATAGCATTAGACATACCAAGTCATGTGAGGATTCTTTAAGCTCAGATAAGATCGTGGCAGAATCAGCTCGAATAGGACAGTTAAAAACCTGAAATTCAAGTTACAATAATTTAGTTAGCGATGGATGCCTACCCAAAACACTCGTCTGGGAATTTCTGGCAGATAAAAACCAACAATAATAAAAATAAAAGCAAAAGACTAAAGCCACAACCTAGACAACTAATATGGACAAAGAAATTTTGTATACCGCAAAACCAGCAAATGTGAGGCCTGTCTCCACCACATCCCTATCCAAGCTTCTGGCTTCACTCACCTTCAGGCAACAATTACATCATAAAACAATTCCAATACAACACACAAATATATGCTCATAAAGCATGTCAACTCAATAATCTTCTCGAGGTAACATTTCCACCACAAATAAAATATAGCAAACACTATTTCACTACAGTAAAGAGTGAATAATAAGCAAAATAGAAAACGGGAAGATAACTTTAATCTTTTGTAACTGCAGACAGATCAGTTCACGTCACATGAAGCATACTGGAAACAACCTGCCTTCATAATAACTATCTCAAGAACATATTATGATCTGAACATTATTCCTGTACCCGACAATACTAGGATTTTAGGACAATGCTTTCATACGTGAATCAGTGGCTGCAAATATAGTAAAGTTGATGCTCAATATAATAAAGTGACGGAATGCATTGAATATAGATAAATCGAAGAAAATATCTTACTGTCATGTCGCCAATGGACTTGTATGCAAGGGCCAGAACACGGGACCCTTGTCGGGTAAATTTCTTATAAGTCTCAATATAGTATGATGGCACCTCAGTGAGTCTACCTTGAATAGTTTCAGGAGCACCCTGAAAAATAACATAAAGCACATGAACAATGGGTACTACCAAAATAAAAGCTGAAGTGAACCTACAACTGATAAATATCAAGTAAACATTTTATAGCATTGACAGATCACTACTCTGAAGTCACAAGAGAGGTTACTGCCAAGTAAAATATAAAAGTTAGCTTATAATTGTAATATGTTCACAGACAATTTGAGCTAACCTTCAAAAAAGCAAAAAAGTTGTCTTCAATGCGAACAACAACTGCCATTCGCTTCAAGTGGGAAGCAAAGTGGTGTCTCTGGATAATTTGCACGGCTTGACCAGTGCCCCTTCATTCAAGAAGACTTCAAATAAGCCCACTACATTCAATAAGACTTCTAATGTTCTTTCTAGGTACCAAAACCTGTCAAGGGTCTAGTTTTTGAATGATCTATCATTTTATGCAATCACGTCATGAAAGGGGAGATAATAGAACTAGCCCTACAGTTTATCTGATTTAATTTTTCTTTTTTCCAGAAGAAGCAGACTCAGTTTCAACAAAAGAAGTCGGACTGTGGACAAGGGTTCCCACTTTCACAGCAACCAGACAACAACCAGCGAAGGATAAGTCAAGACAATACTAAGCAATATGCAGTACTGCCTGCGAAGATAAAAACAAATAGATAATACTAAGACGACCATTAACCATGATGTACATTTCTCCCATTTGAATTTTCAACCAAGATTACCACTGTGATAGTACAGGAAACATTATCCCCCTATGCAAATTTCACTCAAATACCCTTGTAAGACGAATTTCTCTGCTACCGTCCATCTTTAAGAAATACATATCATTCACTAATCGAGCACAAGACAAGTTCTTTTTACTATTTCTGCTCAAGTAGTAACCCTTTTTCCTACCAGATATAACTAAATAGCCCCTTTCAAGTTACGAACCTAATGGGTATCCACCTCCCATACATGTAAGCACAAACTCATCTATTATTAATTGAATCCATTCTTCTCCCTACAGATGAGATTACTAGCCTCAAAAAAATTATTATTAGCAGCTTAAAATCTTAAATATAAATAATTAGAAGAAAAAAATTAATAGGCATCAGGGAAAGACATGAATGACAGAGGAACAGAGTATTTTTAAATGTCAAACATGTGGAGAAAAAAATTAAAATAAGGATAAAAAGCAAAGAAAAGGAATTGCAGCTTACTTTTTCGGCATGACCTTCTCATCAGATTTAAAGGTCCAATCAATTCCTTTCAGTGCAGCCTTTTCCAGAGGATCACCAACCTACAACCAGTTTTGAAAAATTACTTAAAGCCATAAAAATCCAAGAAAAATGATACCAAAAAAAAAAGTCTAAAGAAATGAGGAATGGCAATCGTCACCCCAAGCTTGATAAAGAAATATAGCAGCCTACAGTTGCAATATCATTTTGTTTTATTGAATGCACATGAGCAGGAGATAATTAGCATAGTTAAAATAAAAAGTCTAACACTGTAGTGCATTGTTGCTCATAATATCTACAAATCATTGACAAATATAACGTAGTATTCAACAGTTTTCAAAAGTAAACATGTTGCATCTAGAATAATAAGTAAGAACTCAAATTGACATAAAAATTGCAAATATGGCATGCTAGGTGATAAAATTTGCATACCAGTTTATTGTCCACAAACACCAAAGCGTGACAAGAAGCCAAAATCTCCAATGTGCGCCCAGCTGCTTTAGTCATATCAGGTTCTAGATCTGTACTTCCGTCCAAACCAGCAACTCCACAAAACTCCTGGTGATGAGCAAGGAAGATATTAATAATAAATTGTACATAAAACCACATGGATCCAATAAGCACGACATATAAATAATAATATGATGTACCATGTCATCTGAAGTAAGTGTCCCTGTTTTGTCAAAGCAACATATATCAACCTGCATGGAAGGAACATAAGCAAATTTATCGTAAGTATACTTCACACAGCACAATTGTACAGTCATTGCCTGACAGTTGGCAAAAAAATGAACTACGACAGGCAAATAAATAAGGCAGTTAAATAGACAAACAGCATCATACACATGCTGAGATAATATACTATCAGCCTTATTACATCTCACCCCCAAGATTGCTACTTTCTGCTTGAAAAGAAGAGAAGAAATAACTCAGCATACTGCATTCCCAAGCAGTATTATCCAAAAAAAACATTTTTATGTCCCAATCCAAGCATTATTGTTGCAAGCAAGTGATTCAAATATATGCCGTTTCTGATATAGTAGTATAACCAACTAATCATTTGATACAACCTAGCCAAACAATTTTGAATGACACTAACTTTAGTGATGATGCATCAAGGACCACATTTCAAGGTAGGGTCAACCAATAATCCTGGTTACACATCTTAAAAACTGGGTCAGAATGGGACATTGTGTCTGCGTGTGTTTAACAAACTAAGTATATCATACAACCCAGCAAAAAAAATTGAATGACATTAACTACTGCGATGATGCATCAAGGACCACAAGAAAGGGTAATGTCAACCAATAGTGCTTGTATGTCCTAAATCTGCCCCAGTATGGGACTCCCTGTGTGTGATGTGTTTGAAGTCGTTCCAACATACCTTTCCAGCAAAGGGTATTCGGAAAGGTTCTGTACAAAATATTCCACGTCGTGCCAAAGCAATCAGAGATGTATTGACAGCTATAGATAATTCCATTGGCAGCTCAGGAGGAATCACAGAGGTAATGATGAGTGAACAGCTAAGGAAAAGCTTGTACTTGCTCCTGGTGGGATCCTCAAGCCCCTACAAGAAAAATGTAATGTATGTCGCATAATAGCTACTAGAAAAGTAAAACAGCAATAAAGGCATGTCTGAAGAACCATAGTTTACCTTTTTCAGAACATAACCAGCAGCAATCACTGCAAATACGACCAAGAACAAAATGAACAGGCCACTTTCCCAGCTGTTAGCAGTCACCTATGGAAAATAAAGAACATAAGTATATATATTATAAAGATAGAAGATAAGGACGAACATAAAGATGTCGAAATGATTAGTCATTAGTAAAGAGATAGTTACCCTTTCTGTGGAAAACAAAATTGTGCGCATAAGTTTTCCCTGACTTGTTTCAAACCCAGTCCTCAGAACAACAGCCACGCAGCCAGCATCAGGGGTCTTTAGTGGAAAGCCCTGAGCCCATTGAGATAATCATAAGCATAACCCATGTGATTATTTGAGCTCTGTTGATATAAATATTACTATTGATTTGCAAAAAATAATTTTATAAAATAGCCAAGGTACCTTGTCTGGAGTATGCTGCAATATTTTAGTTCCACCAAATAAAACGTGGCTTTTGTCACGCTTAGCTGATAACTTCTCCTCGGCTCCTCTGCCCATGATAGATACCTGAAAATTTAAAAAAGAAAAATATAAATATATGAGAAATCATCCAAATGAGACATTCTCAGCATCTATGTATGAGGATAATACCATAATTCAAAATCTATACGCCAAATTCAAGTATTGAAAGATTTTACACAACACAAGGTGCGGCAAAAAAAGCAGTATCATGCAAGTTCAGATGAGTACAGTTTAAAAACTTGAGAGATTTACAATAATATGTATTTTTTCAATAGAAACTTTTAATTGTGTAGATCAGATTTTCTTAGGAAAAAAAGAAGGCTAAAAATTCAATTGCATTCCTAGCCTTTAAATTTCATAATTATATACTGTGAAATATCTAGGAAGACAGTCATACACATAAAACCAAATAAAGCCACTCTAAGAAGTAAACAACAATGCTATACAAATTGCAGAAGTTTACGAGGCACCAGTAAATTTGAATTCCTCAAGCAAAGGGGAAACAATGGACGTGTGTGTGTGTGTGTCTATATATACAATACAATATATACGAGACATTTGACTGTTTAGTAAGTCTGGAAAGAGGCCCTCACCTTCCACTGGGGAGTAGACTCGCCTGTGAGAATGGCTTCATTAACAATCGCACTTCCTGCTAATAGAAGCATGTCTGCTGGTACAGTCCTTTCTTCTGGGCCAGAAGATCGTCCAATGGAAACGACATCCCCTGGCAAAAGATGAGTTCCAGCTAGCTTTATCCACCTGAAAATTACTAAATCTGTGAGATATGATCAGTATACATTATCAACAAACACTATATAAGAACGTAAAATACGTACTTCCCGCCTCGATGCGCCATTAAGGTCTGGCTATCCACTCTGACACGTCTTAGCTCAGTAAGAGTCTTTAACTGACTTTTTGCCATTGTTGACTCAAACATAAACAGCATGAACAGAGTAAACAAACTATAATACCAATATTCATCCAAACACCAGAGACCCACACAGAACACCTGCATTCAAGAAGCATATATGAGATTGCACTCAGAAGAAAAGATGCTGTGCTTGGAGAGAGAGAGAGAGAGAGAGAAAGAGAGAGAGAGAGAGAGAGAGAGAGAGAGAGAGAGCGCTAAAAACCTGAAATACAAAGAACGGCTGCATACAATTTTCTTTCATTAATTTCTGGAACGTAGGTTGTGGATATTCAAATCTGCACAACCAAATAACATGTGTATTAGAGAGCAACGAAAAATAAAAAGTCAAACTCAATCAAGCTTACTGTGTAGTTTCCAACCAACTGAAGCTGACGACACAGGTATTAACTAAAGGCTTTCAGTAAAGTATAGCTTAGTGAATGAAATAACAAGATCAAGTTATCACATTACAAAAATACCATGCACAGATTTCAAGTAACCAACCATTAAAGCAGTATCATATTGATATTTATCATCGACGCCCAAGGAGAACAAGATGAAAAAGAAAACAAACAATTATTCAACCAAAGTAGCCAAAATCTAATTAATTAGAAAATATAGCCCAAAAGAATGGTTGGTGATACACGAGTTTACAACAATTTTATTATTCAGCTCCAACTCTATCATGTTGCCTGGTGTAATTAGATTACACATTCAACAGTCATATGGATGACTAAGTTAGGCAAGAGGATGCAAAGAAATAAAATACAACTAATCTGAGAAAGACTTTAAACAAATTGCATGGACGGCAGCGTTGCAAATAGCGTGACAATTATCCTCATTGCCAAAAACAGAGCAAGAGCATACAGCAAAGAAAAAAATTGCTGAATTAGAGCAACATAACTCTGGAAACTGCAAAGTGATATCTAAATTCTAGTGTGCGTGTGTGTGTGTGTGTGTGTGAGAGAGAGAGAGAGAGAGAGAGAGAGAGAGAGAGAACAAGCGAGCCTCACTCCACAAGAGCTGGCTCCAAAAGTAGCAACTGATGTTGATAAACACACACTATTCAAGCGAACCCTCTCACAGAATTCACAACTTATCATTCAATCTCCACTGTATAAGCCTTGTCACTATTTTGTCCAATAGCATAATAGAAGTTATTCAACCACCATATACACTACGAGCTCAAATAATTAACTCAGTTCAATTTATTGGGAGCAAAACCATAAATTTTTGAAAACATGAATCGAATAAGAGATACTCATCATTCCTAGATTATATAATTAAATATCACATCGCATCCTATTTGGCATATGATTGAGCAATTAAGAAACATACTTTTATAAACTCACAGGAAGGAAAAAGAAGGGCCAAGAAATGATTCGGTAACTTGCAAACAACAGCTAAAGAAAACATCTTCAAACCAATAGATGAATAAAAAAGAAACCAAGAAAGGTATCTCACAAATTCCGTCCCCATTTTTCAGTAGCAGCATCAACTTTAGCTTCAGAGCCATGGCCAGTACTTTTTAAATAGTAACCCATGGATTCCTTGGTAGGGTAAGGAAGCTTGCTAAAGTTCTCCTTCTCGTTCGAAAAGATGTAGCGTTGCTTTCTGAAATCAAAGAAAATCTCTTCTATATTCACTGAGGAAGAAGAACCACCAAGCTGAAAAGATATAAGAGCACTGTGATCAAACAAATTGAAAGGTGGGTTGATTGCAAAACATAGACAAGATCAAATGCAAAACTTAGATCAGGGGACTTTCAATGTATTAACCAAGAAAAGTTATGCATGATAGAATTCGTTAGAGTATTTAAATTTCCATTAAGGTATAGCAATTTTTTTGCATATGTAATGAATTGTAGATGTAATCACAGCTTTGCAAGTGTGAGCCCCTCTAATAACACATTCTTTACACTATTCAATTTGAAGACCAGGTTAAATACAGTGTAAAGAATGTGTTATGGACAGAGTTGTACTGTGGTTAGAAAAGAGTTTATAATTTGAAGATCAGGTCACAATGATAAGCTGAAAGCTAGTGACCATATCAGCAAGAACAGGAGTAAATATGATACAGTAACTATACTGTCCATTAGTTTATTTCTTACTGCGAAAGTTAAGCTGTAACAGAAGTCATATTTCCTACTCAGTTGTTCTCACTTGCCCTTGGATTCAGATCTAAGGGTAGAGAAATATAAAAACAGTTACACCGGGTTTATTTGTCTCATTATTCTCCACCATAGGATTTGGAACTTCAAATATAGGATTTGGAATTTTAAATATAGCAGTTGACCACAACTAAGTAAATCAATTGCATAGGTGAAGTTATGTGCTGAAACTTGTGGCATGAATTAAAAGAAATACTATTTGCTGTCCTGATTTATTTTCCTCATATCTTCATATTGTTCTAACAGCTAGATTCGATGTGTTCTACTTATCGTATGATATCTGTCATTTGAAAAAAAAAACACCTATATTTATCAGCTGTAGAACTTCTGATTCCAGGAAAGCAGAAATATCCAACTACACAAGAAACATACTGGCTTACGGAAATGGAGTGGTACAACTTCTTTTGAACCGGAAAACTTTGCTGGCGTTATTTTGCATGCATCTGCCTGGTGAATGTCGTTAACCTGAAGACCAAACGCAACACCAATCACTACAACGAGAAAAGAACAAAAGAAAAAAGAAAAAAACCTCATTCTCACCACAAATGTAGAAAAATATAAATCTCTCCAATTCATGTCTCTTCATCCTAATTACAGATTTACCAGATATGTTTTCGCACAGGTCAATAACATACTGCCAATCACAAAATTCACGTGCACTCTCAGAGATGAAGAATGTACCTTGGAATAGTGTACGAAGCAATTGAAGTCGACAGACCAAGCTGTAAAGAGCCAGACGAGAATGTGAAGCGCAACGCAGCCACCGAGAACAATGAAGGCGTCACCAAACTCAATGCTAGGAACAACTATAGCGAGCCACAGAGCATAGAGAATAGTGAAAGGCCACACATCGAAGCGCCAAGCCAACTTCTTCTTCTTCAGCAAATCAACTTTGTCCACTACCTTCCCTCCCACATGAAACCTCGACATCTTCGCTCACCGGAGATTCGATTCGATTCCGATTCGAATGGAAGTCCCCTAATCGGCGAAAATTGACTAGAATAGAATCAATAACAAGCGTAAGACTTGTCAATGTTATTCGAAAACCCTAGAGGCATTTGAATGACGAATTTCAAATCTTTAATGGGTGGAGAGAGGGGGGCATACCTGACTCCTCTTGTGGACGGCGATTGCAAAAGCTTGAAGCTTCCGTGCCCTTGAAGCTCTAAATTATGAAGATTGTAGAGGAGGATCAGTGTGATACATGCTATGCGATGTGTGAAAGAAGAGGACTGCAAAAGCCTAAGGCGAATTGAACAACCCACTTATTGTTTCTTTTAAGAAACAAAATATGATTCAACGACATTCTCGAGTAATACATACAAAACGATCAACCTTGGAGACTCTAAAATAGAAATACAAACTAATAAGAGGAGTCACTACTCTTTAAAATATTAAGCTCAGATAAACACATCAAACTTATTTGCGTCTTTAATAAATTACCAAAAAACGAGTAACGTTTTGATAGTCAGTGATATTTGTGGTCAGTTGTATCATAGTAGATAATTAAAATATAACTTTATATCATTTGTTGGATGTAGATCTAATGATAACTAACTACAACTAATCGAGAATTTATTGACCACCAGAACAAAATTGAACAATAGACATATAAAAGATGGAGATAGACAACCCCGAAGCACGCAATTATGGTAGGTAGGTTATCTCCCGTGAATCTCGCCACCCAAAAAAGATGCAATAAGCTGGCATTATCAAAGTATCTAAGTCATCTTCTCCTTGCCCGAAGCAGAAATGCTAGGAGTCATCATCAGATAAGTCAACTGAAGAGGTTCATCAAAATGTTTCCCTTTGTTCTTATGTTATCCCCCTTAATCTCGCCACCCAAAAAAGATGCAATAAGCTGGCATTATCAAAGTATCTAAGTCATCTTCTTCTTGCCCGAAGTAGAAATGCTAGGAGTCATCATCAGATAAGTCAACTGAAGAGGTTCATCAACATGTTTCCCTTTGTTCTTTGCAGCCTTCAAAGTACTTGTAGTAGAGCTAGAAGATACTGTACCTGAAGTAGACACCAATTTAAGTTTATTTTTGGACCCTGGACCTTTCTTACTTTGCACCCCCCCCCCCCTCGCAGACATAATTTGGAGTCTTGACTATCCAGGAAAGAAGGTACTTTCAGTCTCTTTGGCTCCCCATGCACAATGATAACAACTATAAGATTAAGCTTAAACTTCTTCGGAGAAATCTTAGAACCAACTACTCTTTTACGCTTGCTACTAGACATGGTTTTTGCAGTAGATTCCATGACCTCCTGTGATATCTCGTTCCTTTCATATAATTAGAAGTATTTTGCGATATTTTTTATTTCGAATTATCGGGCGTAGTTAATGATTTTACCGTCAGTGAATATCAAGCGATATCGGTTGACTTTGTATTGGGTTGATTATGTTGGCTGACTCGAATGGAAGTCGTAGTATTCATCGAGACGAGTTCTTCGATGCGTGAAATGTCAAAATCGGAGTTACAACGAGAAAGTTATGATCAACGGAAGTTTCGACTGGATTTATAGAAATCGAAATACGTGAATACGCGAGTTTATTTAGGAGTTACCATATTTGGAAAGGGAGACTTGCAATTTTTGGGCATTGACCAGGTTGACCGCGTTGACTCAGACTCTGGCGACGAATCTTGGACGAGCTGTTGGCCGACGGCGCGATGTTGTCTATCCACTTCAGGTCACAATTCTAATAGGAATTGACTTATCTCTTCATCTTCTACCTCCTCCTAACTTAGATTCAGTGATTGAAGGCCGCAGGAAGAGGAATCGAAGCAGTAAAATTATAGGGCCTTGAAATGTGGGAGTATAGTTTAAGCATAGTTAGACAGATTAATAGGTTTATCGAGATCTTTCCATCAATGTGTTAATCTTTGCCGCCGATGGTAGTGTGTCTAGCCGAAAATGTTTTACGAAATCAGTCGTATTATATGTCGTTAGTTTCGTATTGACGCTACGAGCATATTCGTGAGGTTAATATTGTGTTTAGTCTTCGTTGTCCCAGTGGGTAGGCGGTGGGGATGTGTTTCGCTACCAGTGACGGTCTGGGCGACGGAGAACTAGGTGTATCTTATATCGTTACTATCATTTCATCATAACCGTTTAGTCGAAAAGATATTTTACTCGATTTGTCAATGTAAAATAGGAGATCGAGTAACTACTAGAATTACCTGAAATATTTGGGCATTTTAATGATTTTCGACTAGGGTCGAGTTGTTACACTTCCATATCACTCACTTTAGGATGTTGAATGATGACTAGACCAACTCTACTTTTCTTCAGCAACACCACTAACTAAAGTGATGACACAATCCTTCCATCTCTTCAAGGCATGTGCGCTCACCAAATTTGAAGTCATTAAACCCTAAAGCCAGATGTTTCACAGTACCAAAGCCAATGTTGAATTTTGGTGCAACCTAGGGTACCGAAGCCCTAGCCAAATCTGCCTTGGCCTCCGACAAATCGATCGAAGCACCACTAGCACCTCCAGTCCCTAAAAACACTATCGCTTGCTGCTTGCACTAATGCCTCATGATCGGTGCCCTAATTGGTGCCACCAAACCCTTCCATGAGTCATGAAACACCAAACCAAAGCATGCACAACACCCTTTCAGATTCTCAAATAAAAACTCCATTATTTCCACAATACATAGCGAAAGCTTCATAGACTTCTTGAGACTAAACCTCACCACCCTTTTTTTTGCAAGCAATCGTATCAAACTCCACAAATTGTCCAGCCTCCTCCACAAATACTGGAGTATTTTCATCCTTATCAAACAAATGAGAGATATTAGAAATACTCCCCAATAATACTAGACATTGAAAGAAATCTCCACCAGTAGCGATGCACCATCGTAGTCAAAAACTACCAACACGGCCTTCTTGTGGTGCCAAGGGCCTCCCCTCAACACTAAGTTTTTGTCATGTTGCTATTAAGTATTAAAAGTGAGCAGTAACAGCCCCTACGACATTTCTTCCACTCGAAAGTTACCATCCAATAGCTAAACTCGACGAAATTGCACCTTGAACTCACGCAAGTCAACTACCTTGTCGATCACCTTATCGGCCAAAAAAAACTTGTGAAACTATTGGCAGAAAGCCACACAAATGACAATTGACATCGACCAACATTTTCAAGAGCCAATGCAAATGAGAACGAGACTGAAACTTGATCGATGGTGTCCGATATGATGGCGGACGATGGTGAAAAAATGATGGAAGGAATCAAGGTACGGGAACGACGCAAAAGTCTTCTTTCGAGAGGGAAACTAGGGTTTTGAAATTTTCAGAAAAATAGGACACTCTTTTGGAATTGTTTTACAAGTATACTAAAGTTCTATTTCAAAAATAAAATTATATTATGCACTATTTATTTAAAAAAAAAGTAAAGACAATTAACATATCAGTCATTTAATAATTAAATTTTTCAGTCAATTAATTTGCAATGTGTTATACATACTATGCTATGTTTGAAGAGAAAAAGACTGCAAAATCCTAAATTACATTTTTGACTCTAACTCAACAAATCCTACAAAGGCGGATCATTGACTTATTATTATTTTTTTCTTTTTTTCTAGACACTTCTTTCAAATTGTTTTACGAGTTAAGTGCTATACTTCTTTTTCAAAAATAAATCATGTTGAGCACTATTCATTCAAAATTTACATATAAGGCCACTTAAATTGTAGCATGTAAACTAGCTCTCGCAAGGCTAAAGCATCTATTTTTTTTAAGGGAAGAACGTCAGCCACATATATTAAAAATATAATGTGAGTACACCTTGATTAATTGCTTCCTAGGGACCGAAAAAGAAGAAGTCAAGACTAGACAACATAAGTTATCTATGACCCACATTCATGGAATGAAGAACCAGAACAAAAATCAGAACCATGCTAGAATCATACCTATCAGGGAGAAAGTCGGAATACTCCAAGGAGACTATTGATTTAAATTGAAACTAGCAAAAGACTACTCTAAAAAGATACCCAAATCCATATCCATATCCAGGTTGAAAACCTTTCCACCAAATGAGCCCAAACCAGGAACTAGCCCCAAAAAAAGAAGGTTGTCCTAGGTGTATTGCGAACCTAAGTGCATGAGCTAAGATACGACATGTGTACTTCTTTTGCTCAATGTCGTTTATAGGCATAGCTAGTTAACGATCTAGTTGTAACTTCCGTCTCATTAGGAGACAAATGATAGTCTTTAATACATTTGTTGAAGCCGTTATGTATATATACCTTTTTTGGGCTCTAAATGAAATGTCGAGTTTTTGCCAATATCTTTCATTTCTTATCATCTTACTATTCTCTCATTTAAATCTTGTCCTTTTTCTAAAAAAAACCCTAGTTCATAGCAAGGTGAAAACAAAGGCCATCACATCGTCTTGGTTGATTATGTCGCACGCCCTAAATCCCACCGTCAATAGCCTGGCATCATCGCCATCCAGCAACCCGACCCCTCCACTGCCCACTACATCAAACCACCAGCCATAGCTACCTTATATCCCCAACCAATTGGAGAAAAGCTACACTAACAACTCGCAGCCCTCGAGAGAGCCAAAGAGGAAGAGTGAGACCAGGACCAATATTCACCTCTAACGTTGCACATCACCCACGGTCCCAGATTCGCCGACTAGAAAGCGTGATCTTATCCCCATCAAAGCAACAAGAGAGATGAAATATAATCGTCAGTGGTTGATAAGGCTGAGAGGTAAATCTAATAAACCACCGCTTCACGCTCCATAGGCAGCCATCACGACCCAACCAAGTAGTGCAGGGGTACACCCCTTCATGGAGGACGAACACAAAATGACACGAGGAAGACGAGGCGCCTCATATGCCCTAGATCTCAATGAGCAGAATCCTAAAACTAATAGTTGTCGCCAATATACATGAGAGAGGAGAATAAGAGCTCTCATCTTTTAAAAAAAAAAATTAAAGCATTTGTTTTTAAAACATCACAACTAGATAGTTTCTTAGCAAAGTAATACAATTCAAGGGAAACCAAGACGATCTCTCATAATAAAACCACTAACACCTAATTTAGAAGAAACAACATAACCATCAAAATTTAATTTGACATTTGGATGAACAGGAGGTACCCAATTAATGTGTTTTTTCATTGAGTTAATTACATTAGTTTTAGCTGATATACATGAGAGAACCCTAAATCTAATAGTTGTCAGCGATATACATGAGAGAGGAGAATAAGGGCTCGTCTTTTTAAAAAAAAAATTAAAGCATTTGTTTTTAAAACATCACAACTAGATAGTTTCTTAGTGGAAGTAATACAATTCAAGGGAAACCAAGATGATCTCCCATAATAAAACCACTAACACCTAATTCAGAAGAAACAATAAAACCATCAAAATTTAATTTGACATTTGGATGAATAGGAGGTACCCAGTTAATATTTTTTTTCTCATTGAGTTAATTACTTTAGTTTTAACCGATTAGATTATTTTTAGGTACCCTATTAGAAATTTAGAAGCAATAATCATTACAATTTCAGTTGGGCTTTTTTCTTCTCTTAGATATATTTTTTAATTTCTATTATTCAGATATTATCAGGTATAGTTTTAATAATAAAACTCAATCCAATCAATGAAAGAGTGAGTCAGTTACTAAGAAGATTTGGAAAAATAAGACTCCATACTTGGTCATATGCAAGGAGTAAAATATCGGATATCAAGGATATATCAAAGATGTGAAATATGGATATTTTGATGAATATATTGAGAAAATATCAATTCCACGAAGCTAACTATGTGAAGATGACATTCCAATTCCACCTGAATGGGGAGAATTGAGGGATTGAAGTTTTGTTGAGGATTTCGGTTTGAGGTAAATTGGACTAGTTAGAGCTTGATTTAGACTTTATGGTAGAAGACATTTGTGTTTTTGGGTTGATTTTGAGTAGGGTCTGCCGAGGTCCACCGGAAAAAGTCATTGACGCCGCTGCGCTATTGTCACTGGCAATGATTCATGGTGGAGCTCCGGTGGGCGGGGTATTTTGATGTAAATTTTATGTCGTTCTGCTCAGAAATTCGTGCCAAACGCAATGATCAGGTTCTTGAACAGATATGGAATTAATAAATTTTGACAGGTATTTAATCGAATAATAATTAATTAATTTCACGATATTATTAACGGACGATCCGACTATTGATTTAAATTTGAGTCACTCGATATTTGAGATTTATGTTGCGACTCCAAAGTTTATTTATAGTGAAGGAAAGCAAAGAACTGAATTCAGAATTTGATTAAGTACGTTTTTAGTCAAAAAATACGTTAGTCGAGAATGCTAGATTTTCAACATTATTGCTCGTAGGATTACGAGCTTAACTATTAATTATGAATATCGACGAGTAGATATTAATTATAATCGCATTTTTAGGAGTGCGAGTTAGCTGGCCATGTCAGATGATTATTGCGCCGATTAGCAGGTTACAACTTTATGAATAACCCAGCATAGTACGGTGAGTGGACACTTTTATTTTTCACTTTTATAACGAGTTCAATTTTCAGAATTTCAATATTTCAGTTATGCGAGTTCATTTTATTTAAGTATTACAATATTACTGTTTAATTTATAGATTATAGTTTACAGTTTACAATATATTTTAGACCAGATTAAATTTGGAGGTTTTTCTTGTGATGGCTTATAGGCTACCTGCATCGATGCGCAGACTGTTCGGCTGATCATTGGATAGTCCCTGGTCAGGGGAGGTCAGGTTGCATCGTCAGATCTGTCAGGGGAGGTCAGGTTGCCTCGTCTGATCCATCACCTTTTATTTTTAATTGTCGTAGCTACTGGTCAGGGGAGGTCAGGATACCTCATCTGACCCATTTTTTTATTTATCGTAGCTACCAGTCAGGTGAGGTCAGAAGTTTCTCGTCAGATTACCTCCATGATTCTTACAGTTTTACAACTGTTGAACTCACATGTTTTTATTGAAATCAGCAGAAAGACACAGATAAAATATTTTATAATTTTACATTGATTATGAGCTTTTGTCCACTCACTCTAACGTTTTTATGTTTTATATGTCTTATTCTAGGCCTTTCGGTTTTCCGTGCCCAGATTGCAGTGTTTCTCCTTAGCTGGATTTTGGATCCCTCAAGGCTTTGAGTCCACCGGGTCATCATATCTTCCAATAGGTTTCGGCCACTAGCAGTGTATTTTCATTTGTTTTATTCTGCTCCTTAAAGTCGTTTTGAAGACTAGTGTTGTAAATATTTTTCTGTCTTGGTATTGTTAGTACTACTAAATTATGAATTATCAGTTTCTGTATTATTATTCCAGCATTTTAATTAATTTACTTTTCACATTTTATTGAGAAATCCGGATGGACATTGGTGGTCCACGGTATTGTTTGTGGGAAATCTGAAGTGTGATTTTCTTGCAGGTTTGTGGTAGTCTACTTCGTAGAGGAAATTATGTCAATTTTTTTTTTTTACAGAAATATGTAGTTAAAGTCTTGTCGTTAGGGCGTGATCCTAGATTACTAGTTAATCTAGGGTTGGGTCCTTTCAGTTGGTATCAAAGCATTAGGTTACAGATTATGTAGACTTCCTTGGTCAGTTCAGTTCTGGCATTTGATAGTGTACAACACTCCCGAGAGGGGTGGTCCGACCGACCGACAGATCCTCATCACCTCCAAGTGTTGTGCATTGTTAAGTGTTCAGAGTCTTCTAGTTGAGGCAGTTTTTCTTGGTCTAGTTTTGTGGCCTAATTAGTAGTGGTGGACTCAGAGATCATTATGCCTCGACAACCAGCTCTTCAGGATGAGGTGTAGTCATTGGCCCAGCAGATGTGTGAGCTATTCGCATGCATGATGCCAGTGCCACGGGAGGACCGTGACGATCTTGTTACTCGGGTCAATAAGGTAGGTGTTGTGCCTTTCCCTTGGTTCTCATGACCTAGTGGTGTGTAAGAACTGGCTTATCGAAATTGGTCGAGTTTGGAACAGTAAGTGTCCTCAACTGACACCTGAGCAGAGGACAAAGTTAGATGTCGGCCTACTGTAGGGCCATGCCTATCGTTGGTGGATGAGCACTGAGAGGCAGGAAGTTGCAACCTTGTGAGTAAAGATCAGCAATGTTTGGAGGTGTTGCTTTCCAGTAAGGTATTTCAATTTATCTTGCTAGTTTTTAGTTTAGCTTTTCAAGCATCATGCCACCAAAGGAGCCACGCCAAGGAAATTGAAAGGAAGCAGACGATGAAGCTTTGTGCATAGCCACCATGAGTATTAGTGAGGATCCTTGCACCAGTACTAACCAAAATGCTATAACGTGTGGGAGCGTATTAGTGTGGCGTTTGAATCCTTGAAGCCAACCGGTTCCTTTACATGAAGCAGGCCTAGTTGCATGTCTCATTGGAGAAAAATTAGTCCCGCATGTTTGAGATGGCGTCAAGCTCTCAATAAAGCAATTGCCGCACATGGTAGTGGTCAAAGTGTAGCCGACGAAGTAAGTATTTTCTATTGCGCATCTAAATATAGTTATTCTTAGCTTATGATATAAAACAATATATATCTCTAATGTTTAGACATAATTAACCACTAATTTATTTGTTTGATTGATTATGTAGATGTTAAATGCCAAGTCCGAATACATAAAATTGAGTAATAGAGAGAGTTTCGAGTATTCTTTTGTTGGGAAGTATTGAAGACGCATAAAAAATGGATGAATCCGCCAAGCATGGATTTTAGTCTTTACTTTCCGCCATCTATGGACTTAGATGATAACGACTATACATCCAACGATGAAGCAACTCCAAGTGCACCACCACCTATAGAAGCTCGCCCAATAGGAACTAAAGTGGCTAAGGCGGCAAAAAAAGAAGAAAACCGATGATGTAGGAAATCGCATTCACGCTTAAATGGAAAGATTGAACGACCTACGTAAGCGTGAGTTTGCACATAAGTAATAACTCATTAAAGATGCCAAGGCGGCGGAGAAACGAGATGCCGATGATTGCACAATGATGGTGGATCCCTCTCTTTACTCTCTAATAAAAAGAGGTTATTAGGAGAGGAGACAAAAAAAAAATACTTGAGAGGGAGGAAATGGAGAATGAAAGTCGTAACACCCAATCATTTCGTCCTCAATCATCTTCAAGCAATGATGGTGGCGCCTCCGACTACACACCGGTTCATGCTACAAAATGGATGAGAAATTACCTTGAAGAGTGATTAGTTAAGTTAATTTTATAAGTTAATTAGTGTTGTCCTTAGATAAGTTTATGTAGTTTTCTTTTTAAATGTTTTTTACTTTGTTCTAAGCTTTAATTAAATAAAAAGTACTTTTGTTTTTGCTATACTTTATATAAGTAAAATTTGAATTGATAAAAAATTTATTAATAGCACACAACACATAATGACACACTAAATTAAAGCAATACATCAAATTAAAAGCAACGTCATACCGAATTAAAAGCATACGACATTACACAATGGCAAAAATGTCAATCATTGAATTTTTTTTTAAAAAACACACCACCTAGCCACTGTGACCATGTTGTTGTTGGTATAAGTCTTAACCATGTCGAACTAGGTTGTTTCAAAGTGAATCATGGATCACTGAACACCGAAGGTTATCGTAGCGACGCATATATTCTTCTACTCGCCAGGGATTACACTCAACCTCATGATCATAATTGATGATTTCATATACCTCTGCTCTTCTTGGACGAGTTGGGATGTCATCAATGTCAAAAGGATCATCTTCGAAGTGCTCATCCTCTACTATCATGTTGTGTAGTATAATGCACGACATCATGGTGTATTGGAGACTCTATTTCAAGAACGAGCTGGCCCCCTCACAATTGTAAAACGTGCTTGAAGAATACCAAATACTCTATCCACATCTTTCCTATATGCCTCTTGCATTTTTGTAAAATGTCTCATCTTTGGAGTTGATGGATTTCTGATTGCCTTCATTAAAGTCGCCTAAATGGGATAAATGCCATCCATAAGGTAATAACATTGGTGGTAAGTATTTTTTTCCATCGAATATTTCACTTGAGGAGCTTTACCTTGGCACACCTCGCCGAACAATGATGACATTCCCAGGACATTGAGATCATCAAAGAATCTGGAAGTCTAAAATATGCATGCCAAATCCAAGTATTATATGAAGCCACTACTTCTAAGATAATAGTAGGTTTACCTTTGTATCCTTGATACTGCCCGTGCAAAGCAGTATGACAGTTTTTCCATTGCCAGTGCATACAATCAAGGCTTCCCACCATACCTGGAAATCAACGGTTTTCAGCTTTTCTGAGCAACCTTTTTAGATCTGCTTTAGTAGGTCATCGAATGTATGTCTTGCGATACACATTCCATATAGCTTTTTTAAAGTGATCCAAAATCTCCAAAGCTGTGGATTAGGCTACATCAAGGAACTCATCATACAAGTCAGTTGGTTGACCGTAATCGAGCATCCTCATAGCGCATGCCAGCTACTATTCAGTTGAGAAGCCGAGTAATCGAGCATCCTCATAGCGCATGCCAGCTACTGTTCAGTTGAGAAGCCGAGCCTATTAGAGGCATCCATGGTCTGGACAAAGTATGGATCATAGTTGGTGATGTCATGCATCATTTTGTCAAACAGTTTAGGTTGCATCCGATAGCGCCTACAAAAGTGGTTAGGTTGGAATCTACACATAGGATTGAAATATAGAGCTTTCAACCTTCGGTCCATAGCTTCTTGATCTCTCTGAATGTACACTCAGCCAGAAGAAGAACCACCCCATTGTGAGTTTTGTTCTTCCATCCTCTGCAAGTGTGAGGCAACTGCAATCATCACCAGGTCATCCTTGTTGTTTATCGGGCCGCTATCTTCTTCATCCTTCTTGAGAAATTTCCTGAACCTATTCATCATAGCTAAAACAAACTCAAAGTATAAATAGAAAATTATAGAAACCACAATTTTTATTGCGGAGGAAGAGTCTTTGTGAATTGGTGAGGAAGAATGGGTGAGGGTTTCGTTTATAAAGAAAATTATGAAGGTTCAAGAATCGACACGTAGCAGATAAAATGTGCGGTGCAATCTCGAAAACTAATTATAGGGTGACATGTGGCATTGAGAATCACATCCAAATTATCAGTTAGATCTCATATCTATTCATGATCTGAATATGCTCGTATTGATTGATACGTGGCAAAAAACACATGTGGCACTTATTAATATATAATATTTTTAATTGATTAATTTAATAAATTTATATTACTTAAAGTTTAATAATTTACAAAATATAAATTATTATATAATACAATGTATATACTAAAATAATTAAATAAATATATGAGTTTTAAGGTATGAGTCTCATTATTAAAATGAGGAATGAATCTTCATTATTGGAGATGGAGAGACTCACAATGAATAGTAATTTTTAAAAGACTCATAGTAAGGTAAGGGATGAGCCCTTAACCCGATCCGGCCCGGTCGGCAATGGGCCGGGCCGGGCCGATTTTTTTTTTTTTGAAATTTTGAAGCCCACAAGCTGGCCATGGGATTTTTAGGCCTCGGGATTTATCGAGCTTTTAGGGCCGGGTCGGACTTTTTTTTGTATTAAATGAAAAGCCTTAAAATTAAAAGTGTTTAATTATCAACTATATCAACAATTATATACACTAAATAATATATAAGCCTCAAAAATTGATATCTAGTATATAAATGAACGATATTAAGGTAAATTAGAGAGTTTAGAGGTTAATATTGATAAAATAATCTATAATATATACAATTGATGAGTTTCACGAACTCGACCTTATGGGTCTGGTCGGGCTTTCTTGGGCCCATGAATTTTGGGACCTCGGCCCGAGCCCGACCTTATACCAATATGACCGAATTTTTCTTGGCCTAAATTCGAGTTGGATCGACTTTGAATTTTTCGGACCTCGAACCGCCTACGAACTTTTTGGACCTCTGGGCCAAATTAGCCTATCCTTAACCATTGGACTTTTAAAGGACACATTTACTATATAACAAAGTTGGGTTTTCCTGTTCATAAGGATGAACAGTCCAGCCACGCTTGGAGCGTGCGGGCTGCTGTTCTTGATAAGGGGCAGAATCTGATTTGACTCTCTCTCTCTCTCATCACCATAATGTTCGATCAACACTCTTCACCCACATATCCTCATCTCGCAACTGATCTGATTGTCTCTCTCTCAACAGATCTCTGCATCGTGCCCTTGCCTATCTGCGAAACCCAGCTGCCCCCCTCTTGCGATTTCGATCTTTCTTTCTGGATCTCTATCAGTTTGAAAACCCAATCTCATTCTCTCTTGGGATTTCCGTTTTTGAACTGTAAATCGTCGCCCTTTTCTTTCTATCTGTCTCTCTTGCAATTGTCGATCTCGGAGCTAAAGGCGGAGGAGGAGTTGATACGGGTGTCATTTATGCTTATCAAGTTTTGTTGTGCTCGCCACCAGAACCGTTGCCGTGTTTTATCTCTGCTTCCCTGCCTCTCTCTCCTCCATTGAAGCTGTTCAGATCTCATCACTTCTCTCAATTCAATTTTAGCTGACTCTGCTCCACTTCACTCAATCAAGGTACAATCTTTACCTATTCATACATGTATGTTCGGTTTATGTATGATAGTGTGCACGAAATGCTTAATTTCCGTACTGGATTTTTGATTTTCTACTCCATTTCATAGGTTTTGTACTCCATTTGATAGGTTACTGGGTACTTAATTCAGTTTGAGATTACAAGCTTATGTTGTTTAATTTCTTGGTCTTTCTTTCATTTGATGGTCCTGTAGATTGTACTATTGTCTTCTTTTAGTTTCTGATCGACCAGCAAATGTTCAGTTCCTTAATTTCTCCATGAAGAGTTTTTGTTCTTTTAAGTTTTATATATCCCAATTATTGATAAAACCAGAATCTCTTCTCATGCATATTTCTTTAATCTACTGATCATTATTTTCGGATAATTGATGTTCAGACAATCAGACAGCTATTGTTTTCTCTTTAGAAATGAGAAATTGATATTTTGATGAAAAAATGAAAAGGAAACCTGCAGCAAATAGGTAAAATATAATCTTATGGAATAATGGATAGTTGTATATTGGTGATATTGTACATCTGATAATCATCATTATACATGTTACAAATGCTTGAGTCATCTTGACCATAGAGCTATATATGTCTAAGCAAAAACTTGGAAAGGCATAAGCTCCTTAATTTTCTTCAGACAAGCTTCATCCTTTCCTCTAATATATGGAACAGAGCTAGCTAATAAACATATAATACAAGGAAAAATAGTAATATACACTATGCTATGACAGAAATGTGGAAATTAACTTGCGCATTGATCATTGACCCTCTGGCTTTTCTTTGAAGCGTCTAGATGTTGCCCCTATGCACGCTGTGTAGCCTACTGTTGTCGGTCTAATGGATCTTTGCCTCACCATATTACAGAACTCAGGGTCATCTGATTACCCGTCTGTTCTGATCCACTGTATCATCTGATGGTACATTGGGAAGAACCGCATTTGGAAGGCGGCGTAAGTGAAATAAGGCAGGAGGGCAGAGACTACTACAAAGAGTGTGAGAAGCCAATAAAATGGTGCAGGTGCACAGGCTTCAATGAAGACCTGATAAGCAGTGGTTGATATTAGTGGATCTATTGCTCCATATGCTAGCTGGAATATGTACCAGAACACAGTGCCACCCCAGATGAAGAGATGTTGTATGTATGTGAAGTAGTTGATCGAAAGAGCCATTTGACAGTTGACAGTCCATACCACAATGGTGTACATTGTGGCACCAAAGACTTCAAAGCCAACAACTTCCCCGCCTTTGCGAAAGGCTTGACTACCTATTGCCACAATGCAGAAGAAGAAGATTATCGTAGCAGTTACAACGTCGTTGAGTGACCATCCGAGTATTCTGACCTAGCTAAATAACACGTTCTGTGCACCTTCTTGGTACAATAGTGGGAACTGTTACATTGAAACAAATAGATGATGAGGATCATATGCTGTGAAGTCTTTACCAATTAAGCAAATAGTATCTCTAATTACATAAGGAACCTACCTTGAGGCAAAATCTGGCTGAGACATCTTGGTCAAACACTCCCAAGGCAATTACAGGCAGTGAAGTGAAGAAGACATTGTAGAGTGACAGATACCAGTCATTATATGCAGCTTCACCAGAGAATGAAGCATAAATCTCATAGTAGAAGATAGTGAAGCCAAAAGTAATGTTCTTGATATGCCATGAGGCTGCTAGGAAAACAATCCGAGTGGAACAGCTAGAGAAAAGGCATTGGTCAGTTTGGCCAAGGTGAGAGCACCTACTCTCTTTTGTTCTTAAAACTAGACCAGTATTAGCTATGTATTGATGGGTTTCAAGTTTCAAAGATATCTCGGTAATAAGAGAATCTGGTAAACATGTGTCAGGAGAGGATCCTCACTCCATCAGATAATCAACAAGATCGTGCTGCAGCTACTTTTCTGGTTCCAACAATCCTTCAGGTAACTTGGTAATTACTTATTACCTTTGTAATCAAACAGTAGCAAGCTACTTGAAGTAATTATGCCCAAAGCAACTGTGATATATTTGCATGTGTAAAATCAAAGCAGATCTTGGTGGCTGTACTAAATCAGATAATGATTATGGCATGAACATGGAAATACATTAGTAAATATGTATAAGTAGAAAATGCAAATATAAAAAAAAACCATTCAGAGAGAGAATATGTGATTAGTTTAAGCAGCAAAGAGAGAGAGAGAGAGAGGCCAATTTTGAATTTATGACATTATATGACCTTTAGTGTTGAGGGATATGCCTACTTTTGCTGCCTAAATTATCTACTTTATGTTGTGATCTCCTACTTTGAGCTATTCTAATTGACAAATATATTCCAAATCTCATATAATCTGATGCTGTGTGTTTTATACAAAATTCTATCATCTATATTTTCAATTCATTGCTACAGCTTTTTCTCCATCAACCAGTTGCCAATTTCCTATTTCTCTTTTGAATCCATTTGTTTCTTATCTATTGCGATTCTGTACTATTAATTAAACTTTTCTTTCTCCCCTTAGTTTACTCAATATTTGTTGGGCATCTTTTACTAATATTAATAAAGTACTAGCAATTTAAGCTAAGACTTGAGTTGTATCCCAAACAACATATCCAGCAATTTAGGCATCTTATTGTTTTTGTATACTATTGGGTGGGACATCAGAGTAATATCCCGGAGTGATGATTTTCAATATTTACTGGACATCTTTTACTAATATTTTTGGCAGATCTATAGGTACTTGAGTTAAACCTGGTGGCTGTACTAATATTCCTCGGCTGCAATTGGTAAGTAAAACTTGCTTGAACATTTCATGTCACAATTGGTTTTATTTGGAGTTTTTCATTAGTGTGATTATTCTTGCTTTCTTTTGAATACAGGCTTGAGCCCAGGAGTCGGTGGTCCTTTATTGAAAGGATGGCCTTTAACAGTGAGTTTGATTTTTTCAATTCATGTATTGTGTCCAGGGCTTCGTGCCATAAATATTATTCATGATTGATTCAAACTCTGGTAACTGAGGTATTTGCCAATATATACAGGGCATCAACCAAATACGGCCAGGTTTAGGTGCACAAGATCAAAAACCTTTCCTGCACAGTGCAACTCAGTTTCCGATTTCCCCACAACAGCAACAACAACTTTTAGCAACGGTTCAGGCACAAGGAAATGTTGGTAGCACACCTGGCTATGGAGATATGAGGGCATTGCCTAGGGAAAATTTAAATGCAAAAGATGGTCAACAAATTACAGGCAATTGATCAATAGGTTCCCTTATGCAAGCAACTACTAAGGTAAGTTCACATTCGATGTTCTCTTGCTTAGTGCAATTTATGACTTCGGAAATAAAACGTAATTCTTATGTTTTGACAAAATAAAAACTAAACAGAAAAGGTCTATAGGTACTCAGCTGATGACCAATTCTTTATGTAATAGTGCTCCAATTTAATGAGCTTCAGTTTGATACTAAGTTGATGACAAATAGCCTCGATCCTTCTCTTATATGTCTTTGATCTTAACCAGATAAACATGCCACAGATGCAAGAATTTTCTTCACAACAGCAGGATCCATTGCAGCCTCAGCAAGTGCGGCATGTTATACTTCCTTTTATCAATAATAATGTTTCTAATTAGTCGAATTGGTAGAACTTAAAGAGTCAATAAATGTCATCCCAACTAATAAAGAGATTGAATTTCTTCTAACAAATATGATAGAAGGCAACTGTTAAACCTATATTCTCTTAGCATATACATGAACTCATTATGTAGTAAGAATGTTATTAATATTCCCTACTAAGTACTAATATATAGTACTAATACACAATATAAGATGACGAATGGTTTATTTGACACATACCAGAATGGCCGCAAAGGGAAAGGGCCTTCATCCTCTGGAGCCGCTAATAGTACTGGTACAGGCAATACAATTGGGCCTCTGCAATCCAATCTCTAATAAGATTTTTTATTTAAATGTATAGTTCTAGAAGCTCATAATTTTGCATTCATGTTTTTGTTTTCAAACTTGAATTTGTTGTTTAGGAGTATTATTCTTTATGTTGATCCCTTCTATGTTGACTATATACCATCACTTTCAATCAAACTGCAAATAGACTGAAGAAGCAAGGTTGTATTTTCTTAGTTCGTATCGAGTCTTTTTCTATACATGGTAATATGCTTCACTATTAAAGATTCTGATCTGAATTTAGGATAATTTTAAACTTCTCTCCACTCACATTTAATTGTTCGGAAGAAATTGGTATAGCAAGATATGATTTGATTTGATTTAGTGTTGTTTGCTGCATGAGTTTTTAAAACTAATCAAAACACTCTTAAGTCACGACTATATCTCTTTTGCAGTTAACTTTTACGGGGTGAGTATCACTGAAATTAGAGATCATTGTGCTGCTAATTTGTAAGTAATGAGGTTTTGGTGTTTGATTTGATTTGTTGCTGTTTTTTATGGTAGGTCCAGTTAGAACATGAGCATGCATGCTGTCTTTGTCGCTGGCAAGAAGCAAGCTTTTGAAGTTTGATAGTGATTTGGTCACCACGCTCTCCAAACTCTTCGAATTGGTGGTGAGTTGCTTGGCGTTTTGGTTCCCATCAACTCCATCCACTGATGCCCATGAAAATGGAATTGCATTAGCTAGAAATTCGCCGAATGCTAGCAGTGCTCCTAAAAGTTTGATAATGTACGACACAAATGGATCTGGTGGCCTTGCATCAACTACAAATCAGCTGGTATATATATTCCTATTTTTTTTCCTTCATGAGCTACAATTGGAAGGGAATCTGGATGCCCATAACTCCATACATATGTCAATTTCCAATATTTACTATATAACAAGCGTCGGTTCCAACTGTTCCTTGTGACGACTCGAAACAGATTGAGCAGTGTCATCAGCTGGGTCCGTCAGATTATGAGTTAATAGCAGATTTCCGATAATGGATTTACTCGCCTGGTTTCTTAACGACTTAATTATTGGCCGAGAATTGGAGCTGGGTCTCTTCTCGAGAGTCGTTGTACGTGTGATTTCGAGTTCGTGGGCGATTCCGGATCGTTATTTGGACGACCGAGGAATTAATTATGAATATTTGAAGTTTCGGCATAATCAGATTATAATGGCGAGCTACTTAACGACTAAATTATCGGACGAGAATTTGGTTTCGGCTTCTTCACAGAAGTTGTTCAGAATTTAATTTCGAGCTCGTGGGAACTTCTGGAGCATGATTTTGAGTTACGAAGATTTAGTTGTGATTATTTCCGATTGTGATTGTTTAGTCAATTTAATGTATGTTTGGTTGAACAGTTGACTTTTTATCTGTTTGGCCGATGTGTTTGACTTCAGGTGATATTGGTAGAATATGTTGAGACGAGTTTGTGGCCGCGAGAATTATCGGAATCAGAGTTACGACGCGAGAGTTACGGAGAATTAAAGTTTGTCGAAAAGGATAATTACAAGTTTCCGTTTTGGGAAAGGCTATAAATAGTAATATGCTATTCTGGGCAAGTCAATGACTTACTATTTTGGGGTTTGACCGAGTTGACTGAGTCAACTCGGTGGAGGAGGATTTCACGTCGGCTTATGGTGGCTCCACGGTGGTGGATCGATTCCGGCCACCCTAGGCTTCGGCCTAGGGCTAGTTATGCTCGGCGTGGTTCCCTCATGGTAGTGCCGGCTACCGTTTGTGGCGAGGCTTGCCGGAGAGTGAGAAAAATCCGGCCAAAGTTGGTGAATTTTTGGTGATTTCGGGTTGCTCAATTTAGGCCGAATTGAGCTACAACTTTGAGTGGGCTTTGAAGCTCTCATCCCCTTGATGCTACCTTGTAAGTTTGGTGTTTCAATTCGATGTGTGCTTGGAGAATTTTTGGGATTGAAATTTGTGTGAACATTTGGTTTTTCATGAAATTGACATGGTTAGAGTGAGAATTGGCCTTTGTTACAGTTGACAAAGTTGCTCAGTGGGTGATTTTGAGTGGAATAGGGATTGCTCCGCCGTGAAATTCTCCGGTCAGCGGTGGCGCCGCCGTGGACGGCGGTCAACGGTCAAAGTTTGACTTTTTTTGGACTTTCGGCAAGTTACGTGTCATTTGACTCGAAATCGCGCTCCGATCGCAGTGGGGAGGTTCGTTTTTCGAGTTGAGCGCCCGAACGTAAAGCGAGATATTGTGGTGTACATATACGGATTTTCGACGATTCGTCGACATTGAATTTCGTGTTTCCGAGAATGGTGGTTTCTCGTGATTTGTATTGTATTGTCGAGTTATGACTTTGAATAATGGACTTTGTGAATATTCAGGGGTTCGTGATCGTTGTTTTGGCGAGGGACTTTCCGCCGGATCACGGGTTAACGCGTATCGCGTTACGCCAGTCTGTGAGTGGACAATTTATTTTCACGGATTGATTGCGAGTCTTTTATATACGTTTTACGAACTTGAGCATGCAGCATGATTATGGTTTTACGAGCATGAGATTTCATACGAGATTATGTTTATTATGAGCATGTGTTTTACGATTATACGTTTATATTTATACGGATATACGTATACGACTATGCATACACTTATATGCTGTTTCATGCATTTGCATCGAACTGTTTATGATTTGGTTTACACAGAGTACAGTCTCAGTTACGTTGTTGTATCGATACACCTTGCCTCGTCGGCTGATCCCCGACGGAGGGCCGCCTGGAAGGGCGTTTCCCCAACCAGACCGGTGAGGGGCAGTACCCCGGAACCGAGGCCATTTCTGGCTTAGAATCACGTGGTAGTCAGGGACTCCGTGGTTCAGATTGTACTAGCACGGATGAGTCCATGAGTGACCCCGTGGGATTTATTTGCATGCTCAGTACACTGGAGGAGTATGAGTTTTACCTCGTGTACTATGTTGTTTTTTATTTACCTGGACTCGCATATGTATTTATAGCATATATATTAACTGGTGAAAGACATTTATTTTCGTCCACTCACTCTAACAGTTTTCATGTCTTTCCCCTGGGCTTTTCAGTTTCCGTGCCCAGTTTGCAGTTCAGGCTCTGGTGTCGCACGTCGTGGTCGGAGGCATAGTGCTCGAGTAATCTTGTTTCATCCAGTAGGTTTATTGTTCTACCTACTGTGGTATGCGTATGTGATTATGTATTAGATGTCGCTCTGAGCTTTCTGTGGTATATGTTATACGATTTTATACCGGATTTCAGTAAAGTATATATATATTTATTGTTTTACTGTACTGTTGATATATTGAGAAATCCGGATGGGATTGGTGCCCACGGTTTGCTTTTTGTGGCATAGGATGAAGTGTATTTTCCGCGTGCAGGTAATGGTAATTCCACGCTAGTAACGAAACTCTGCCCAAATTTTGAAAAGTTTTTGTTGGATCATGTTTTCGAAGGGGTTTGATTCCAATTTAGGAAGCTAAATCGGGGTTGGGTCCTTTCATTCCTATTCATTCTACTATTGCATAATGCCCTTATGGTCATTTTGAAAAAAAGACGGCGTGTGGTGCGTGCCGGCTAGCCAAATATGTCATCCTCTTCCCTCAACTCTCTCATTTTCGCAGCCCCTCTCTCGCTTTGCTTGCTCACTCTTTCATCCATTGACCTGACTCAATCTCTCTTGCCTCTTGGCTTCGGCTCTCAGCCCTCTTTCGCCTCTCTCACCTCTCTCGCAATTCTTGGATCTCAGCCCGGATCTCAGCTTGATCGAAGCCCCAATCCGAATCTCGGAGATTAGGGTTTTGGATTGGTTTTTCTTTTTCTGTATCGATTTAGAGGCTTTAATTTTTGGTTTGTAGGAAGCCTAGAAAATTAATTTGAGGAATCTAGACTCGATTTCGTTAGTTTTTTATGTATTTTGAGAGCTAATTGGTGATTTTTGCTTTGACAGGGGTCATCAGAGGTTTTGTCAACGACGGAGACGAAGAGATAGACCTTGAGTGACTTCATTATCGGGAAGCCATTGGCGAACAGTCAAGATTGTCGGTGATGGATCCGCCGAAGAAGAGGAAGACATCGGCTTGCTTCGATTTCTTTTTTGATGGGTTAGAAGACCAGGTCTCAATGTTAGCTGCTTTCCTTTTGCTGTTGGTGTTTTCTTGGGTTTTGGCTTTAATCAATGAATCTTTCGGACCCAAAAAAAAAAATCTGGGTGTTGGGTATTTTGCTTTTCCTGTACGACATTTAATGGGTTTGGCTCAAAGTTTGTAGTTTTCTGGGTTTCTGAAGGTACTCATATGTCACTGGCATGTTAATAGTGACTTTGATGACTGTTGGTATGCCAGGTTAGCTTTCAAACTCATTTTGTGTATATTTTGTGGTTAGCTATATGTTTTTGTATTTTTTTTTTGTTCATTGATAATTGATAAAGAATTGGGTTTTGTTTGATTTTGATTTGGTTACAGAATCAATCTTACAGCCTCTTTCTCAATAAACCAACATACTTTCTTCATAGATGAATTCTTTTAGGACTAGATGTTGGAAAGAAAATTTTCTGTTCTCCCATTTTAAACTGCTATATGTTGCCTCCTGTTATTGTAATACTCTGCAACTATTTCCTGGCAAGAGGTGATGAATGGGTTATCTTAACTAATCGGCATTGACAGAAAATTTTCAAGATTTAAAAAATATATATGCATAGATTGAAGAACTATATCATCAATGTCAAGGTTTATTTCTATAAAAGGTTATGCATTCTATGTCTCTTTCTTTTGCATGTTTCCATGTCTCTCCATTCTTCAGGCCATCAAGAGATACATTCTGGTTTGTATCATCCTACACTTACCATTCACATATTCTTCACGTTTTGAAGATGGATATGAATTTCAATCGTTTGTGGGTTTCAACAATTTTTTTCGGGGTTTCGGTTCATGTTTTATTTTGATTGATTCAAAGTTGTTTTGGGTTTGTGGGTGTTTATTTTCTGCTTTGATCATTATTATCATGTAGCATGTATAGTATGGTTATATACAACTTTCTATGCCGTGTAATCAATGTACAATTTGGTAAATCTTTGTTGATCGTGTATCAATTTTGAATATATGTGGAACAATGGGTTCATGTTTGTCAATTGTGTCGATGTATACATTGCTACTTCCGTCATTCATTGATTGTCATTTGTTTAGTTCATTGGTCAAAGCAAAAGTTTAGTTTAGGTATGTTTAGTTCTAATGTACTTCTCTTTTAGGTTGTGAGTAGTGTTTGTAGCCTCTACTTTTGCCTTTTTAAAATTTATTCTTTTCATGGTGTGTTAGATGGTTCTTCATTGTGTACACAGTACATCCATATAGCCTTTTTAGTTACAGTTGAGTTTCAATTTTAATGAAAATCACTAGCGGGTGTGTTTGTGACATAAGAGCTTAAGATGATATTCCATTATAATTGCTTTCTGCTTATGAAGGTTTGAAACTTATGTGCTGTGTGGAGTTTAAGTTTATGAAATCAACTTCATTGCATGTAAAAATAGTAGTGTTATAAGTGATGTGAAGTTTAAGATAAGTTGTACGCATCTGCTCCTAAATATCACGGACTAAATAATTTGTCGTTGCATGTTTGCTTTTTGTTCTGTCAGGGATTTCTTTTGTTATTGCTAGGCTGATCAAAAATGACCAAGTTCATTAGGGAGATTGAGGCATTCACCATTGACATGTGTATCAGGGTACGTGCTGCATTGCAATGGAGGCTACAAATGTTTGATAACACTGAATATGATTGAAAGGACCCAACCCCGATTCAGTTACCTAAACCGGAATCGAACCCCTTCTGAAAATACGAATCAACAAAAAATTTTCGAAATTTCGGCAGAGTTTCATTACTAGCGTGGAATTGCATAAACCTGCACCCTGAAAATAACACTTCATCCTATGCCATAAAAGCCAAACCGTGGGCACCAATCCCAACCGGATTTCTCAACATCAATATATGAATCATAAACAGTAAACCGTACTGTAGTATATATATATATATCCGAGAAAATCCGTATAAACAAGTATCAGAATGTATCAGAGCGACCTCTAGAGTAAAATATATACAATATACACATCAGTAGGCGAAACAAGAACCTACTGGAAATCACAGGTAGCTCAGATCACTAGCCTCCAAACCGCGACGTGAAACACCAAACCTGAACTGCAACTGGGCACGGAAACCGAAAAGCCCAGGGGAAAGACATGAAAACTGTTAGAGTGAGTGGACGAAAATAAATGTCTTTCACCAGTTGATATATATGTTTAAAATAACATATGCGAGTCCAGGTAAATAAAATATTAAAGTACACGAGGTAAAACCATAATCCTCCAGCGTACTGAGCATGCAAGTAAAAATCTCACAGGGTCACTCATGGACACATCCGTGCTAGTACAGTCAGAATCACGGAGTCCCAGACTTCCACGCAATCCTAGCCAGAAAAGAAAATCGCATTAAAAGACTCGCAATCATTTCCGTGAAAAGAAATTGTCCACTCACAGGTGAGCAAAACGCGCACTTGCGCTAATCTCGAGGACCGGCGGAAGATCCCTCGCCTGAAGCACGGTCACGATCCTGATCTCGATCTCGATCTCCTGAATATTCATAAACATAATGGATCAAAATCAAAGTCCACAACCCTGTACTGAATCACGGAAACCAACCGTTCCCGGAAATATGCAATGCAATACAAAATGAATAACAGAAATTCCGAAATCCCCACTCGAAACCTCGACTGAAAATCGGCTAACCAAATCAATCCAAAAACCTCTGGACGATAATCAGGGCGCGATTACGAGAAAAATGACATTAATTACATCAAAATCCAAAAAGTCAACTCCTCGCCGGAGCACCACCGTTGACCGTCGCTGGCGGCGGCGGCGCACCGTCAACCGTGACTTCCTCCAGCGAGGAAGCTCCAGAATGAAAGCTCTCCCCAAGCCGAGTCACTTTCACAACTACCACCCAAACCAAATCAAGCCGGAACCTGGCCAATTAACCCGAAACAGATCGGAAATCAATTTTTCCGGTGACCTAATCGGTCCACACCAAAACCTCATCCTCCACTCAAACCAAATACATGGGAAGACTCACCAGGGTAAGGGGAGTCTAACCCCCCTAACCACCACCACCAAAGCTCGCCGGAAAACGGCCAACAAACTTCAACGGAAACCATGAAACCGACCCGATTCGGGTCCAACCAAAACGTGACCAATTTCATCCAAACCAAACACCAATCGACTTAAAATCAAGAGGGGAAGCGATTCATACCCTTTACAAGGTCGGAGGTGGCCGGAAAATGGGTCGTCGGACGGCGAGCCGAAACGGGAAACCTTTCCTTTTTCGGTCAACGGGTCAAAGTGCCATTTTTGGAAAGTCAACGATAGTCAACGCCAAATAGTGATTTTCGACGATTTTACGACTATTCCCGATATTTATACTCGCCCCTCGGGTCGATCGACGGTCCGAAATGATTATTCGAAATGATTCGGATAAGCTTGAAACAATCGGATAACTCGTCGAAAACCGAAACTTCAAATAATCGTAAAATATTCCTCGGTTATTGGAAAAATCTTCCGGAACCGCCCACGAGCTCAAAATCACGTACTCTACAACTTCCGTGAAGACACTCAACTCAAATTCTCGACCGAAAACATAGTCGCGAATAGAATCGGCAACCCACATATACGACGTAAAACTGCGACTAAACAAAATCTCGTGAATCGTGCTGAATACATAACTGATTCTGGTTCGGGTCGTCACAATCCATTATGTCTTGATGGATAAAGAGGTAAATTATCTGTGAGAGACATGTAAAATTCTATTATCGATGTTTAGTTTATATTATGATCTCTGATCTTTATTACTTTATTCACTTTTGTTTGTGTGTCTAGGATTTGATAATGTAGTCTAATTTTGGCTTCGTTTTGGTTTCAATTTGTGATAATTGTAGTTGATTGAACTAATGAATTGAGTCGACATTGACACATCTCAATGGAATCGCAAAGACGTCGTGGGATCTATCTTAGTCGTTGTGAGGTTCTCTCTCTCTCTGAGTTCTCATAGTTCTTCACTAACTGTAAATATTGTGATGATCGATTGTGAGGTTCTATTATATGATATGCTTAGAAGTTTTCTACTATTTTTGTATGTATGCAAAAGTTGAAGTAAAGCAATACCAGATTAAGAAACCAATTGGAGGAAGGAGCACCACTGAAAATAAACCCTAAGATTCTAGTTTGTGTATGTGATACAAACCTTTGTATACTCTCATCTCAATAAACCTACATTTGGTTCTTACTTTTAGTTGAACGAATTCCTATATTGAAGCAAGAATCACTCAACTCTCTGCATTCTGCAACACCATCATAAAGGCCTACGTGTACAAATTCTCATTCTTTCATTCATTTTAGCATCTGGGTTTACTATAAATTTGTCTTATCCTGTTTGCTGACATCCTCTAGATTTTCTTTAAACAACTTTCTTAATGGTCAGTTGGGATTTTTGGGTTCAGTTTGTCAATTTTCTTACTACATGAACATGATACTATACATGAAGATATATTTTGAAAATTGATTCCAACACCGATTTTCTATTGGTTTTTAGATTATGTTAAATTCCAAAAATTATTCATGCTGACTATGTAAAGAGAAAATTGATCAACACCAATTTAATGAAAATGCCCAATTGTGTGTTTAGACTATAGATTAACAATTGCCATTATCCTATGGGAGTTTTTTTTACTACATCATGATGGTTCATGTGGTATTTTTCTTGACAGTAATGTAAAAATTTATGCCTGTTTTCTTTTGTGTTAATACCATTATGTGGGTTCCCTTATTAAAATAGTTAGGATATTTTTGAAGATACATATGCTTAATCTTCCGATTTCCCTTGAACATTGAATGCAATTTATCAATTGCCTCTGTAGTAAAGCTTAGTTTGGAATCCTTAATAATCTAATATGATTAGGCTTACAGTTCTAACTCGAAGATAAAGGACCAGATTTTGACAACAAGAGATTCCAATTTTCGGAAAATTCAAAGAAGCAATCAATCTTAGGTAAGTTGATATGATCAAGTGAATCAGGTCAATAATATTTCGAGTCTCAATGCAATTTCATCACACCTTACTGTTAAAAACATGAAAAATGGCAATCTTAGCTCAATTTTATTATAAGAATCAATGCATTTGCTTCCAGTATATCATAAATTGGTAGGGTGATTAGGTGCATTGTAAAAATTGAGGTGTATCCACTTTGGACAGCAAAAGATGAATACAATCGAAGTTTTGGAGTGAAAATAAAATTAAATGAGCTGTCACTTGGAATTATTAGAGTATTCAGACAATCAGGAGAAAATAAAATATGTCTTTCATTGTAGCTGTTCCTGTTCTAATTATGATGTAAATTATAATCCTCAAGCATGTAGTTCACAGCTTTGTTATGGCTCTAAGGAGAAGTATACTCTCTAAATTGTTAATATCTAGCTGTTGTGTCCTAAAATGTCGTACAACCATTGGGCTTTTCTTCTCATATAAGTTCTATCTTTATTGTTTATACCTTACTAAAAATTGTGCTTGATTAGATATATTAAACTTGCAGGCATATTTGTGGATGAATGTTGTGTATATAATCAGTGGAAGTTGTTTTTTGTTGAAGACCAATTTATTTTATGTGGAACCATTATAGTCTTGCAACTTCTTTCTGTACTTAGATGGCTCTTAGTGATGATGCTTTTGTTCTTTTTAATATGTAATCAAACAGTGTTTTTTTGATATGGAAAATGCCTCTTTTGCAGATTCCGTTATGTAATCAATTTTCGATGTTTATTTTGAAAATATAATACTTATGTTATTCATATGAGAGATTCTATTTGTATATGGTGCTAATTATATTGTGATCATTGTGTATCTTTAAATTACAACATATAAATGTACCACGCATTGATATCAATTTCAATTCTAAAGTTTCATAATTCTTCCTCTTCGGATTTCTTTCATTGCCACCCGCATGTCGCGCGGGGATCACACACCTAGTTTTCATATCTAAACCGGTGTCTTTTTCCTTGTTCTTTTCATGTTCCATATTCCATATTCCATGTCCTGATGTTCCACTTGTCAATTTCAATTCTAAAGTTTCATAATTCTTCCTCTTGGGATTTCTTTCATTGCCACCCGCACGTCGCGCGCGGATCACACACCTAGTTTTCATATCTAAACCGGTGTCTTTTTCCTTGTTCTTTTCATATTCCATATTCCATGTCCTGATGTTCCACTTGTCAAGAAGAAAGTCTTGGTTCTTTCCTTTTCTTTATCTCATTGTGAAATTGAACAAGTCTTCATTGAATCCTTCGAATCCAGCAACAATGTCATTTCTCAAAGAACCATGAAATCTTGATTCACAAAGCAACAATCGAACAAATACTTCCAAGAGAAAATAGAGATGGGGCAGGGAAGCTCGAGAGAAGAGTCGGCTGCTCCGGCTTCGGCTTCATGGCGGTCACGCCTGAAACAAAGACTCCACCGTCGACGTCATCGCTGTCGCCCCAATTCCTCGTCTCACAACAAACGCCTCGCCGCCGAGGATTTCGCCGGAATCGCTCTCCTCACGCTTCTTCGAGTATGTTCGGCTCTAATTCTCTCGTCAAATTTTGAATTCAAATTGAGTGAGTGGAAGAGAAATGTTGAATTTTGTGTAGGCGGAGATGAAGTTTAAAGACAAGTGGCTTGCTTGTCTCTCATTCGGAGAACAAACCTTCCGTACGCAAACCTCAGATCAGTAATGCTTCTTCACCTATATTTGTTTTCTTCTGCTTTTTACTTTTTTTATTTATTTCTTGTATGGAACATTATTGTTTTTGTCTATAACGTAAGCACATGATACATTTGAAAACTACAGAAATTCGAAAACTGTAAGAGCAGTAAAAATAATAATTAGTGGTGTCGAATTGTGTGATAGAGAAATTTCTTGACGAACAGTTAATAGTAAAACAGATTAGGTGAGAAGTAGGTTCAATGAACCTTTCTATATACTGCAAGTCTGCAAGCGAAAAGTTATGATTGTGCTGTGTATTGAATCAGTTTTGTTGGTATTGCAGAACAGACAAGCCTGTTTGGAATTCTGTAAGTACCCTAGAACCACATGTATTTTCTCTCTGTGTGTATATGCATTGTGACAGTTACATCAATGTTTCAGTTCTTTTTTACATTGTATATAAAATCTGTGCCTTCTATGCGTTATGGCGTCCTCATCACCTTGGTGATTACTTGTGATGCCACCCTTATTTGGCAACTGAAGTGCATGGAGAACTTGTAAGGAGAAATTTTAAAGGTTGTCAGGGGAACTTGTAATTGAGGGATCGATAAAGAAAGAATATGTGCAGATTGGGAGACAGCATCGTGGTCAAGGGATGTGGTGGGGTATTTTCTTCGGTGCAGTAAACTTTAACAACTATGCCCATCTGTTATTTGACTCGGTGTGGAGGTGCTGGTAGAACGCAAACAGAGGTGTTAGGGGTGGACACGATTACTAAAATAAATATGGCTGTTTGTGTTAGTGGATTTGGAATTTCCTCTTAAACTGTAAGTCAAACAAAGAGTTTAAGTGTAAAACAAACGAAGAGGGTTGAGAGCCTCAAGCAGAAGTCCTTTGGACTGACCTATTTCAAGGCCAGTCTATTCCAGGTGGATTTATGCCGGTGTCAGTTTCTGATGAGTATAGTGATCATCCTTTTTTTTTGGTTTTTGTTATATTCTGAATGGGAAGCAGCAGTACCTTAGGCTCATTTATTCTTTATCTTTGGGTGCCTTGCTGTTTTTCCCCGAGAATGTCACTTTGTTAGATTGAGAATGTTTACTCTTGGACTAAAAAATACGTTTGGGATCACTTTTTAATGTGGTGGAGTCCTAGAACTCTCACTACCCTACTGAAGTGTTGGAAGATTAATCTCTTTTTCTACATCTGTAATTTTTCCCTTTATTTTGCAGCAAAAGAAGCTTCTTTTGGAAACAAATGGGCCTCATGTTGCAAGAATCTCAGTGTTTGAGGTTTGTCATGAACTTAACTTTTGTACAATCTCCTTAATTAGGCATGATTGCATCATGATCAGGGACAACATACGGTTGCATGATAAAAATTGAAAGTTTCATATGAGTAGATGCAAGAAGTTACATAAAAAAAATAAAAAACAGAGTTTGAGGTCAAATTTTTTCTTCCTGCTATTTTTCATAGGAATTGATAAATTTTTAACCACTGCTGTAACTTTTGTATGTTTCTCCACCTAATTAGATATGTATAACTATGTTATGCAGACGAATAAAATGTCCAAAAACACTCTGGTAGGATATTGTGAGATTGATCTACTTGAATTTCTAACCAGGGTAAGCCACCTTGTTCATTATTGAATTTCTTGTTTAATGTTTGACATTTTTTATGAAGCCTAACTTTAAATCTACTTTGGTGTAATAGTGACACTCTTTTGTTCATAACTCCATGTAAAAATGCATTTTTTTTTTACAATTTTAAATAAGTGGGTATTGACTATAGTAACTACTGTATTGGTTTTTATTAGCTAGATGAAAATGATGTGCTGTTAAGGTAAAATTTCATGTTTAACGTTTGACATTTGTTTATAAAAGCGTAACTTAAAATCTTCTTTGCTGCATAATGACACTCTTTTGTCCATATGTACACGTACTGTTTTTTTACCACTTTTAGAATCAATGGAATTGAATATAGTAACTGTACTATTAGCTATACGAAAATCTGAGGATAGGCATATAAAATCCGTAAAACGAACTTTTGGTATATAGGCATATATCCCTGTTCTTAATTTCCACTGTGTATGGCTAATACAAGTCGCCTTTTTGGAAAAGGTTGCTGCAATTCATGATAAATTGCAGTAAACATACATGTCTTGGGGTTGCAATAGAGATCGTTGAGGGAAGCTAATTTAAGCTTAGCTGTCTTTTCTACTAAGTTCTGAAATACTTTATGAAAGTTTTGGGGATGGAAAGAGGGGAGAGCTAACTGATTAGTTATTGCTCATATGAGTATTTTATTATATTTTTTTCAAGTTCAAAAATCTTGTCTCCCTAATTGTTATTATAAAATGTAAGCTTTCTGTACGATTTAATTTATTCATTACAATTAAAAGTTCTCGTCTTTTATGATAAATTATAAGCTGTTGTAGGAACTAGAATCCAATTCCGAGCCTGAGACATTGGACCTCTTAGATCCATCATCACCAGACAAAGTCGTGGGGGGAATCTCTGTTTCATGCTCTGTTGAGGTGTGCTACATGCCTATATGTCTAACTCCCAAATCTGCTTTAGTACATTCATATATAGGAAATTTTTAACAGTCCTTGGAAAATTGACAGGACCCAATTGAAACAGAGAAGAGTTTTGCTAGACGCATATTATCCATTGTGGTATGCTCTGATTCCCATATGCAACAAAACTGACCGCTGATCCTGTTTGATTTCACATGGATTTATCCGTATTATATTAGGAATCAAAAATATACAGTATTTTGTTGAAGATATCCTATTTTTATGCCTTTTTGTCATCTACATTGATGCTTGCTATAAAAAAATTCGGGATGTTTGTTTATACACAGGACTACAATGAAGATGGACACCTTTCGTTATCTGAATTTTCTGATTTAGTTAGTGCATTTGGGAATCAAGTGGCAGCGAAGAAGGTTTGAACCAAGTGCTATTGCTTCAGAAAAATTTATCTAGTCTCTGGTGTTATATTTTTGTTGTCAGACACCCATCAGATTTCTTGTCTTTTATTAGTTCTTACTATGATGAAAAAGCCCAGAAGTTTCAAGTTCTTATAATTATTAGTTTATTACTTCTCTGCATCTATTCATTTCTACGAGGAAGTACAGGAAATTCACTACTGAGTTAATAGACATACAGAAAGAAAATTAGTGTGGTAGCCTGAGTATCTATTATTGTCTTCATGTCCAAATCCTTCATTAGATATAGGTTTGGGATTGAATTCTATTAAGTTGGCTTGCTCCAATATCAGATGAGTGTTACTGTCTAATACTTGGTTGTTGGTCTTTTTATTATCTCTTTTTGGTTTCATGTCTCAAAGTATCTTCCTTGAATACTAGAAAGAGGAGATGTTTAAAGCAGCAGACAAGAACGGGGATGGGGCTGTTAGCATGGATGAGTTGGCCGACCTTCTCGCCATTCAGCAAGAAAAGTAATGATACGTATAGATAGTTAAATACTAGAGCAAAGAGTTTGAACAATTAATTTCGTCATTATAGATTTCAATTGATCACTACATACTTCATAACTTTAGTATGCTAAATGATCACCTTTTCACTACAGATATATTAATGGGATTATATGCCATTTGTATTTAATAGCTGAAGTACAATATGTAGATTTTTTTTTTTGGGAAAATCATACATCACTCTGCCCTTTGTTAGGTATTAGATTGTTTTGGTGGCTGTGATTCAGTTCAAAATTTGTTTTCTTACCTTTTTTTTTCGCTTGTAAAAGTTTTCTGAAAAGGACTACCCAAAATGTTTGCTCATCTTTCAAAAGTTTGAGAAATGGATAGTAATCTTGTAAAATAAACATTGGAAAGCTTTTCACTGTTTGGATCTTTATTCCATCTGAGACAAACAGATCATGGATGCGTTTTGATTTATAGGTGGTATTCTGGTATTTGCAGTTTTCACCCATCAATATTTTGAGAAACTTGACTCGGGGTTCGCTCCAGTTACCTATATTCTCTCCTTCAAGCTTTTTTATTGCTCTCATGTTGCAGGCTCTAAGTAATCTTAGAACCACTTGTTTAATATGTCAACCCCAATTGTGCTGCACCATGTTTGGATGAAAACACTGTCCTTTAGATCTCACGTGAACGTACTGGTCGATCTGCAGGGAACCACTGATCAATTGCTGTCCTGTTTGTGGTGAGAGTCTTGAAGTTGATAAGTTGAACCACATGATTCATTTGACCCTGTGTTTCGATGAAGGGAGTGGAAAACAGATTATGACTGGAGGTTTTTTGACAGAAAAACAGGCTTCCTACGGGTAAGACTTCTTCCATATCCCCTAGAATGAGATAGAGTTACTCTCACTTCTGTTGTTATGGATAATTGTCTGAACTTGTATATGTAGGTGGATGTTTAAGCTAAGTGAATGGGCCCATTTTTCAACCTATGACATTGGTTTGAATTCTGGATCAAGTGCTTCCCATATACTGGTATACTTGTTAACCTTTTATTTTCTTTATGTCTGCAGGATTTTATGGTTTGTTCTTATGAATAAAGGATCAGTGTTATTTACTTTTTTCAAGTGGTAAGGCTACATTGGTACGCCTGAAGTCTTTAGTTGCAACCCTGTTAAAGCTTTTCCTTTCTGTACTGCTTGTCCAGCCTCTCTTTGCTGTACCCCTTTTCTTCCTCTAAAAAAAGAATAAAAGAATGTATGAATTGAAAGCTCAAATTGATCTGCAACTGAAGAGAGATTTGGACATTGTTTACCCTTATAATTCAAAGTACAGTCAAATCTTGTTTTGTATACATATCTCTGGCAGCACCTAGCAGGAATGTAATGTCCAAATTAGGTGTTATAAGGACACAATTTTTTCGGCACTCATTTGGCTGTGTATTCAGTCGTTTGAAACAATCATTTCTGAAGATTAATAGGGTGGAGGAATTGTGGTTATTTAGGTCGCCCTTGTCACTGAGGATTTGGTGTAAATATACTGTTGTAGATTTTTCTATTTTCGGTTAGATTCGAAGCCACTTTTTATTTTTCAGCAGTTAAGTGTTGTTTTGAAAGTTGAATGTGGAGATTTCTAATACAAGATTTAGGTCTTTACAGAGGAAATTGTGTCCTTGATCAATACTGATGTAATTGTGTCCTTGATCAATACTGATGTACTATATGACTGTTATAGTACTTGATGATGATGCCTTTGATATCACCATGAAGTCTATGAGTGAATAACAAATTTGGCAACTTATCCTGATGCTTTCCGTATTGCTTTTCTTGATAGAATATGATTGAACATTTAATGAGATGGTTCATCCAGTAACTATAATTGCATTAGAGTTTCTAAGGTCTTGGACTATTGGGTTCCCCAACCTAGTACCGATCGGTTGAATTCGTACGTGTGCTAGGCCTAAAAACTGAACACTGGAGATGTGAATATGTGATTAAAAAATTACCCAAATCAAGAAAAAAATCAAGAAATCTGCATTTTTCAATAAATGCGGAGGTCTGCACCTGAGAATTTATGTATTTTTTCAAGAAATAGGTATATATATTATATATTTCTCTCTATATATAATTACATTAAAAACTTATAAAGTCTAGGCGTATCCACCTACTGCCAATTCACTTTTGGATGTTGAAATTTCTTCAGTGTGGCCGTTCTTTTGGTGTGTCTTGTTTTCCCTTTCATGTTCTCTCTCCATAGCCATCTCATTTTGTTCATTGCAGATGATTTGATCTTCTTTGGCTCCATATTACAATTCTTTTGTAGTTTATTTTTCTTTTAATTAGTTACTGCCTTAGGTATTTGATCGGAGGACAAAGAGACTCGTGGAAGAATTGATAGATGGAAAGATTGCCTTGTCAATGAGAGCCATTTACCAGTCGAAGCTTGGTCTTGGACTTATGGATTCAGGTATATATATTAAGTGGTGTTAGTGATAATATGTGATAAGTAGCACCGAAATGGATACAGAACCACGATATGATACGAGGAAACGACTAGCTCAGAAAAAGAAGAAGATACGATACGGGAAGGATATGGCAAATAAATAATACATTAACATTTAAATATAGGTAAATATATATTTTTATGATGTTTGTCACCATCTGCCTTTCTCTGCCTAAAATGGGTTCTTCACCCGTAATTTTGCCAATCCCATCTATGACTTGCCTATGAAAAACTTTGTTTCAATGCTGCAACCGGTGAGCCTAGGATTGAGCAAAACCATTTAGCCAAGTTACTTTTAAGGAACCCCTAATGCCTCGATCAACAAAAGCCAATAGTGGACGTGCTTCTCTTCCACACTATGGGACAGAATCTGAGGGATTGCATAGTATGTGTTATGAGCTGATACTTGATTTCAAAACCTTTAATTCATGATCATGATCATGATTATGATCATGATTTCTTCCGTTTCATTTGCAATTACAAAAACACCCAAACAACTTCCTGTGACAAGTGCCCATTTAAGAAATAGAAATCTCTTGATCCCATGATTAGGGCTGGCTAAGATGTCAAACAGTCTAGTGAATCATAATTGCAAAGACAGTTCTCCATCTTCGATTTGAAATGTCCCTCCAGTGAGTATGCAGTTATTGTAAATGATTAGAAGACTTAGTCCAGCTTTATTTGCTTGTACTTTACCTGGTCTTTGCATAATTAATGTTTTCGTGCTGTTGTCACAATTGGAATACAGGGGCTAAGGAGCTCTTGCAGAACATCTCTGAAAAGCAGGGGAGGAAAATGAACTCAGTGGAATCTGTTAAAGATATACCAAAATTTATCGAATTTTTCAAGGCATGATTTTCACCACACTGATTATGTCGATTTAACTGTCTTATTTATGCTATAAAAATATCTGTGGTGAAGGCTGGAACATATGTGTCTAGGAATACACTGGTGGACTTATCTCAATAGAAAAATTTGTTAATGGCATGTGGATGCTTCTGATAAAAAGTATGGATAAACTTAGGCATTTATCCTACAATAAACTTCGAAAAGGGAGGGATGCATCTGTATGTGTCAGTGTGTGGGGGAAGAAGTGGCTAGAGTCTTTGTATCTTTTGTTCCTATAGTTGTATGTTATATCTGATTAGTATAGATTGACAGGTGTGTTTTTCTTATTTTCTGAAATAACTGCTATCCTTTTCTGTAAAGTCAAAGCATATGTTTAACATATGAAATACATATCTGTCTTATACGAAAATAGTAGTCACTTTTGAAGCATGTGAATTGACTGCTTTCTTAGGTAACTGATTTATGGAGCTATTGTATTGTAGGATCAACTCAATTTGGCTGAAGTTAAGTACCCTTTGGAACATTTTAAGGTAAATTTGAAGTTTAGCAGATCATGTTTATGCTGTTTATATACATATGGATAAAGTTATTGTCTGTGTGGGTTATCACTTATCTGTATATTTATTGTGATGATCAAATTTATAAATTATTAGTGTAAAAAGTAAAAAAATAAAGGATCAAATTCGTATATATTGGCCAAAATATTTGCATGTATATTCCCATCAGTACTATAATTTGAAAGGACACATGTCAATCAACTAAATCCCCATAATCCCCTTAAGTTCACTTAAAAACTTCTTTAAACTCCACATTCCATTTTCTTTATCCACCGGTAGGACCAATTATGTGGTCAGACAGGCCTGCCTGACTTGAAAAATGAGATTGTAGCAAATGCAGAACCTCCTGGGGCAATGGTACCATTTATGCTGTGTCGAGGTTAAATAACAAGAATAGAGATGAGCTGCTGAAATAGGATTGCCGTTGGATGGCAAAAGTTTAGGTCTCAAGAACAATGAAAATATAGTTATATTAGGAAACAGTGAAGATTCTTCATATTGCATTTAGATCTAGTGTTCTACACTAAATACAAAAAGTTCTAACACATGTAAACCTATTCAACTGTAAATAGGTTTAATCTGGTAGGTACTCTTAAAATGGCCTAATAGCGGTGATACAAGCTGACATTTCGTAAATAGTCTACATTAACGACTCATTTTAATAGATTGATTTTTTTTCTTTATTGGCAAAATATTCTGCCTAATGGATCCATATAATGTGAGCAGTGTCATTTGACACGGCTCACTTCCTATATTTTTGGTAGTTGGTTAAGAAACTTAAGCATTTTTTTGTATATAATGTATATTAATTATTAATGTGATAATTTGACAACCTTCAATTCCTAAAGCAGGAAAAATTAGAAGGAAAATGGGTAGTATCTATTACCTATAAGGCTATTATCTGTTGGACTCCCACCGGGTTGATGGAAGTAATTAATCAACTATTTTGGCTAAATGATCAATCTCGTATCAATATTTAATCAATAAACTTTTGTGATATTCTTATATAAATAAAATCATCTCCACAAATGTCTCCATCTCTAAACCTTTACATCATCTCTTGTTTTCTTACAATTCTTCTTTTCATTGAATTTTAGTACTATAAGTTCAGTGTCATGGGCGTAGCTATAATTGGTTTTGACATTGTATCGAAAAAATTAAGTTTTGACACGGCTGACCCAAAATTCTAGCTACGCCACTGGCCATGCAGGTGATGCAGCTAATTCAATTTTGTGATCCTCCATTAATCATGCGGAGCATGGTTTTAAACTCAATAGTAGAGTGCTCTTTTTTACTGATGTATTTTCACCTTTTCAGCTGTGACTGAACTTACCTGTCTTTGGCTGGTAGATATGGTTTAATTTAGTTAAGAATTTGGATGGGTGATGACATATGCTTTGTTTTTGTGGTATAGTTTGACATATAACTGTGCCCTGTCAATAACTCTGAAATGTGTATGTAGACGTTCAATCAATTCTTTGTGAGAGAGTTAAAGCCTGGTGCTAGGCCAATTGCCTGCCCAGAACGCGATGATGTTGCTGTGTGCGGTGCAGATAGCCGTCTTATGGCATTCAGATCTATTGATGAAAGTCTAAGATTTTGGATCAAGGTAAATTCCGAGTACTCCACATGAAATAATTCTATGGCCCAGTTACCTTTTAGCAATTTGTTTGTGCTAGTCTCCTCATGTTCAGGGGAAAGAATTGCAGCTTATGTTTGATGCTAAAAGAGGATGAAATCCAATGATGAATATGGAATTTCATTGAAGAGATTAAATCATTCTCTCTGATTAATTTATTTAATCTTCTTGACTAGAAGCTCATAGGAAAAAAATTCCAGGTGCTTATCTATAAATTTACTAATACAACGGTTTGGTATTATATTAGACTACTCATACATGCCTCTACTGGCTTTGTTGAATTGGTATTAAATATGCTCTAAAGTGTTGATCTAATTGCTCAACTGTTTAGCAAAACTGATGTGATGTACATTTTTAGCACTAGCTCAGATCTGCCAGTATGTGCAGCATAGTGCATAATGCTGGAATGCACCCCAATACTAAGCACCCTAATGCTAATTTCCTAAATTGCCACGTGTCAGTCTCCGATTGGTTGAAAAAGTCAACATTCTTCAAAACTGACAAAGCTTATGATAAGTTGGTGTATCTGATTCCAACTAAACCCTCAGCCGCCGGGAAATGTCGACTGCACTGCTCCGACGCCCTCTCTCTCTCTCTCTCTCTCTCTCGTTGCATGCGCCGCCACGGTTTTTCCCGAACAGGCTTCCCCGATTTGTGTTCACCGCACGTCCCCTCTGTGCCGATGACGGATGTCATCTTTTATTTTCCTCCACGCCGTCTTTGATTCAAGTGTGCAGTAAAACTGAAGTTTCTGAGCTTGCGAAATGTGTTCATGGTTTCATAGTTGGTCGGCGGCGGGGATGAAATTGGTTAAGACGACTGATGGTGGATACGCGGTGAGACCAGTATTCTGTCTATGTAAATGGTGTATGTAATCAACCACAATAACCTTATTGTAAGTTCAGTCTTCATAACAAAATGTTGACAATTATAACCAATGTAAACGAGACATGTGTCCTCTTTTGAAAAATAGCCCTGGGGTGCTTTGACCCTAGGTGCACAGCAGCCTGATCCTCTTTTTACATCAAGTGTCTCCATTCATCTGAAGTATTTTAGTTCTTTAGCCTTGGTTACGATTTTTGAATCTTGTTTGATAGTTATCTGTTACTTTAGGGTCGGAAGTTTTCAGTTCAAGGACTTCTGGGAAAAGATATATGTTCCTGTGCTTTCAATAAGGGATCATTGGTAATCTTTCGTTTGGCACCACAGGTATCCGTCACTATATGCAATTTTTATTACTTTATAGTTGTAACATGAGATTGAACTTTCTTGCTAGGGATTTTGTATATGATAGATACTAAACATTTTCCATGGTTTCAGGATTATCATCGCTTTCATAGTCCTGTTTCTGGAACTGTGGAGCAGTTTGTAAATGTACCTGGATGCTTATATACAGTATGTGATTGTAAAAAAAAAGAAGATATTTTCTGTCTTCTCGTCAGATATTTCTGTTTTCCCCCTAATGAGCTTCTTGTATTTGTTCAGGTTAACCCTATAGCTGTTAATAGCAAGTATTGTAATGTGTTCACTGAAAATAAGCGAGTAGTATCAATAATATCAACAGCGGAGTTCGGAAAGGTTTTATACCGCAGTGCTCTGTCTTTTCTGAATATTTAAATGTTTCTAGCATTCTTCATTCCTAAAATAATAATTGACTAATTCTTCAAACTCATAAGTGGAATGCTTAATCTGTTTCATCAAAACATTCTCCTCTCAACAGGTGGCATTTGTGGCAATTGGTGCGACTATGGTTGGCAGTATCACCTTTCTAAAGAAGGAAGGAGATCATGTTAAGAAAGGAGATGAGGTTAAGATTCTTGTTATGGAAAATTAAAATTGTATTATAATGTATAGATCTATAATTTATAGATTATTCTAACTGTTGTTATGCTCACCTAATTTACAGTTTGGATATTTCTCGTTTGGTGGAAGCACTGTAATTTGCGTTTTCGAAAAGGTTGGTATCAGAGTGAGTATATGTTGAATGTACACAAGACATCATCACCATGTTGGGATGTGTTTTCTCTTGTCATATCTGGGCAGAGAACCAAAATTTCTATTTAAAACTTTTAGTTGCTATGAATATCATCTGGCTCATTGCCATGTGCTTTTTGTAGGACGCGATTGAGTTAGATGAGGATCTCCTAGCAAATAGTGCCAGATCACTGGAGACCTTGGTTTATGTTGGGATGAAGTTGGGTGTCTCGAAGAAGCAAGCTCATACTGGATTGCCAAACTTGCAGAACTGTGTGGTGCAAGATTGAGCATTTTGTGAAATAGAACTTTTTATTATCAGACATATGACATTCAAATAAAGTTCAAATACAAATGAATGAAATCCTAATTGCATCTGAAATATTGAGAATTGATTTGGTGCCTCGAAGTCTACTCAACAGTTAACACCAGTTGGCATCTACAATACTGGGATTCGAATTGGCGCCAACTCATCTTTTAACTTTGTACACTAACATTTTATATAGGGTAGATGTTGGCACCAGTTTATTTTGTAAGAGGAGAGCACAATCAATAGTCTCCAGTAAATTAATATTTGTCTAACTCTTCAAAAAATAAATAAATTGTCTAGAGTAATTTAGCAACTTGGGTACAAGTCAGCAATTATGTACAGTATTATGTATCAAAGGGAACGATTTCTTTTACATATTATAGGTTGCAATTCACACATAATAGTTGCAAGACACACATTATACTTGGAGAGGTTGCAACATATAAACCTCTTTTATAGGTTGCAACATTTTACATACGATTATGTCTTGTTGTAAATTGCTTACTGTACTCTCAGAGTCTCAACTTGAGGTTTCGATCCTCCTAGATGAAAATGTCAAAATGCTGTTGATGCCACTGGTCACCGTGAAGAAGAGCTCGATGATGAGACCAACGATGCACCTGCAGCTTCTCCCTTCTCGATGGCCCACCGTTGGAGTTGAGAATCAGCAATTTGGTTCCTTTTGACATTTCATATTCGTAACCCGAGAATCGGAACAAAAGCATAAATTAATCAGAATGGACAAATGAATCAATAATATAATTTATTTGAATATGTATGCGGCCTATCACAAATTAACGAAATATTTATCTCCAATTTGTATTCTTAGATTGAATGGACAACAAATTCTCCAAGATGCTCAAGTATATGTATGAAATCTCTGTTTCTTTTATCAAATTGCAGAAATCCATTATCAGCATCAGTTGATTGCTTAAATGAGAGAATACTAATTATCAATTATAAATGTACATTTCTGAATGAATACCTCATGGACCTCAATTCAAAGATTGACATTTTTAAATCTATATAACCAAAATACATTATTTTCGATCTAAACAATAAGGCCAGTCCTGGCTGTCCTATAGACTAATGTAAGAATTTTCAACCTTTTAAAGCTGAGAATAAGCTTTGATAGGGAGATATATCTTGCACCTATCGAGTGGAAAGTGTGCTACCGTTGATTCAATGCGCATCACTCGTTGTAGTGCGCTCACTCTCACATGTGGGATGTTTAAATCAGTGCAAAGATGGAAGGTGGGAACATTCAACCACGTACAAGTGTTCCAATGAAGGACACTCAATTTCAGTATTAATAGTACTGCTGCTGCTAGTACTGCACACAGCGGTGGAGCCAGGAATGTCATCCAGGTGGGACGATATTGTTACTTTTAAAGAAAACAACAAATTTCATATAGCTATATATCAAATAACATAGATTAACTCAATAATAGAAGAGATATACCTAAATTGAGTTCAATGCATCATAAAACAATACTCTCTATCTCTCTAATTAGTGAGTATAAAATGACAAAAACCATTAACAATACACATTTAAAAAATTGCTCTCAGTGAATGAAAAGACTCAAGAGAACTATAAATGCATTTTATGAGGCTTCATGTTTTGAAATTGTTGAATAAGAGCATCATTGTCAATAATATCAAAAATCTTCTTCTCAATAAGTAGTCAAGCAACCATTCATCCATTCATATTCTATTCGATGACGCAATCGAGTCTTTACAATATTCATTGCAGAAAACACTCTTTACACTTGATGTTGTAATCGGTAGAATAAGTGGTAAAGTTAGAAGCAAGTAGACTAAAGCATAAAAACTACATTTTTCCTACACTCTCTCTACTCTTGCCTTCTTTACATATTTTTCTTTATCAAGAATCTAAACCTAAACATCTAAACTTACAACGAATTCTATATAGATAAAAAAAACTCATGGTGAAGCCGTGAAGGAAAGATAGGTGAAGGATTTAAGATTTTAGCAACTTTTGGATTCCTAACAGATCCTAAAACTTCAATCAATTTACAAGTCTCAAACAAATTCCAAATTCCCAAACAATCTGCAGGTCTCAAACAAATTCCAAATTCCCAAACAATCTGCAAGTCTCAAACAAAATCCAACTACACTATGCAAGTATGTACTTACAACGAACCAGATCAACTTCCAATCAACTAATATAGAAAAACATTAAGATTGAAAATTGAAAATTGGAAATTTTTACCACAAATGAAGAATGAATGATCATTTCATCAAACCAGCCGAAATGAACTACTGGGCTATTTAGCTTAGCCATATTGACAAAACTATTTAGCAAGTCAGCAAAATGTGTGTGAGAGAGAGGGACACACACACACACACACACACACACACACACACACACACACACACACACACACACACACACACACACACACACACACACACACACACACACACACACACACACACACACACACACACACACACACACACACACACACACACACACGTTGCAAGTCGCATATAAAAGAAGAGAGCAGAACGAAATAAGAGAGAAACATTCGAGTTTTTTTGGGAGTAGAACATATATCTTGGTATGCTAAATATTTGGATATATGCCCTTTTAAAAAAATTGTGTTCAAGGAAATAATATTCATGATATCTCTTTGTGTGTCTTGTCTTAATTAGAGTAGATATAGAGATTCTCTCAATCCCTGATTTACCGGAAGATTTATTGTATCAGATTGTAATGCTTATTTAAGGTCATCTATCAATGAATAAAGTATAATTTCAGTCTATTGCGTATCTACTTACATTTATCCTTCAACAATTTGGATATATGTAAATTACTATATAATACATAGGATAATTACCCAAAAGTCACTTAAAACTATCAATTTGCCAAAAAAGTCATTTAGTTTTTTTTAAACTACTCACAAGTCATCAAATTTGAATTTTAGTGACCAATATAAGGATCCCATGAAGGGTTTACTATATAAGGTTACCATCCCAGTTTATAAAGATACCATCACAATGTCGTAAATATACAATCGCAATGTCGTAAGGATACCATGAAAGTGTTATAAGGATACAAGATAAGGATACTATGACAACGTTTTAAACATCTCATCTCAGTGTTATAAAGATACCATCACAGTTTCCTAAGTATACGTAGTGTCACAATATTCTAAGTATATTGTCAAGATACTGTCACAATGTCCTAAGTATACTGTCACAATGTCCCAAGTATACTCTTACAATGTCCTAAGTGTATTGACATAGTATCATAAACATACCATGAAAGTATTTTAAGGATATAACATAATGATATCATGACAGCGTTTTAATGATACCATCTCAGTGTTATAAAGATACCATCTCAACGTCATAAAGATACCAACACAGGTTCACAAATATACATTATGTTTAATTCGCAAAGATATTGTTTACGTTTACTAAATATACCATTTACATTTACTAAAGATACATCTATGTTTAATAAAGATATTTTATATTACAAATTATAAAAAAATATCTAAAATCTACTCTAGGCACCCACATACGTGGGCACCCCGATTATAATTGGCGAGTGAATGGACAAATCCGGCAGATGGTAGATGGTGGGGGGAGGAGAGGGTGGGGTCGAGTCGACTCGGCACCAGGGAACTACCTTGTAGCTCCCTGGGACTCAAGCCCCACCCAAGCTACTTGGACAAAAAAATAAAAATAAAAATTCTATATAGCTAATTTAAGAAAAAAGAAGAAAAAGAGTTGAACAAAGTCTAAGAGTTAACCCTTCTCATTCAGCATCCCAATTACAGTCCAACTAAATGAACAAAAAGTTTACAATTAAAGAAGTTCACACTGTATCGTCTTCTTCTCTCGGTGCGCATATTGCTTTTGCTGGCAACGACTCCAGTGAGTCTAGTCACGTCTCCACCCATGAAAACATGAGCTTCATTTTGCCTTCTCAGTCCCGATATAAGTAAGATGCTTTCTCTTGAGTTGGGGTGTGTTTTCTATGTGAAAAACATGAATAGTGATCCTCAATTTCAGAATTTAACATGCAATGCTGAGCTATGTTCGTTGTTGGTTCAAACAAGGGAGTCATAATTTTTTTCTATGTTCTATAGATTGATTTGACTAGTTTTGACTCTTCTGGTTTCTATGGCAACAATTGAAAGGGCATTTTGAGCCATGAACATCATCTAGAATAAACTTAGAAATAAGATGGAAGATGAATTTCTTGGTAATTGTATGGTCCTCCATATTTAGAAGGTATATGTTGATTCTATTGGTAATGACTTTGTGATAAAGGAGTTTGAAGCTTCAGGTACTTGTAGTGTGAGATTTAGTTAGTTCAATTTTATTCTAAATCAAATTATCTCATTCTCATGTTTATTTTTGGTTTTGTTTTGTTGCTTTTAGAGAGATTTATGGATATTTTTTTTGTATAATCATGCATTTTAGGAGTAAGGTTCACTACATGTATCTTTCTATTCAATTTATATATTTGCTCTCACACGGTTGAATTTTGTTCTTTATCTATAATACATAGAAAATTCAAGTTTCACCCAATTTCAATTCCTTGTTCCGCCACTGCTCGACACAGAGAGGAGTGTGGGAGAGAGAGATAATCCGATGGAAGGCAGGCAAACTCGGTGGAGATCGGTGAGTGAGGATTGAGGGTCACGTCGGTGAGGTGGCGAGCGACGGAGAGGCCTAGTTGTAACGCGTCGGTGAGTTGTGGCGGGACAAGGCTGCATCGCGGCGAGCACAATAAGGAGATCGTGAGTGCGTCACGTGGAGCAGCGCTGGCTGGCATCCGCCATCGAAGCTGGGTTCTCGTGTGTGAGAGAATCCAGCGGCATGCAATTTAATTTTTGTGAAATTTGAGTTAGTGGCAGCACGTAATTTTGTTGAACTTGAATAGTTTATTACGCATGTTTACAAATAAAGTGACTGTTGGGTTAAAAAATAAGTTTGGGTGACTTTTGGGTATACTTTTGAGTTCTAAGTGATTGTTGGATCAATGGCCCATAATACACACATATTTTTTTTCCTCCATAATTCCAAGTAGGGCATTTGCTCTACCTGACCTATGTTTCCCTCCATCCCTAACTGCAAAACCTTGAGAGCATTTCAAGACATTTCAAACCAATGTTCTTCAAGCGTGGAAGAACAATCTTGTTGCTCTTTGTTTCCTCGCTTCCTTCAATTAGTATGTCTAGGCTGGGGTAATTCTCTACCCAAAGGTCTTCCAATTGCAAAAGATACCGAGCAACATAAGATGTGAAGAGATATTCTAATATGGGTCAATTTGTCATGTAAAATATTTTGAGGCTCTGGAAGATTCTAGGTGGAGCAGAGCCTTTCCGTATGTGTATCAAGTAGAAAAGTATAGGTAGAAGTGTTTTAGGGTACAATGTAATACTTTCATTCATTCTCGGATTGGGTATATATACAGCTTTACAATGCATATTCCTAATAGGTAGAGAATATCTATAATAAAGAAGAGATCAATTCTAATTACAAAAGGAATCTAAAATTTCTATAAGATCAATACTTGTCAACACTCCTTCTCAAGTTGGCGCATAGATGTCAATCATGCCCAACTTGTCCAACCATTTACTAAAGGCTTCATGTGACAATCCTTACACAGCTAACTGTTCTTCAGATGACATAAAGAGAGGATCGAATAATCTTCTTGTCAAGGTTATCTCTTAAGAAATGCCTATCAACCTACACATGTTTAGTTCTAACATGTTGTACTGGGTTATGAGCAATCTCAATAGCAACTGTATTATCACACTGCAAATCCATAGGTTTCTGAAGTCTGAAGCCTAACTCTTTCAGCACATTCTTGATCCACAACAATTCATATACTCCATTTGCTTTTCCACGGTATTCAGCTTCTACACTAGAATGAGCAATTATATTCTGTTTCTTACTGCGCCAAGTAACCAGACTTCCACCAATAAAAGTAAAGTAGCCAGAAGTCGAGGCTATATTAGTATGATCACCAGCCCAGTTTGCATCACTATATCCTGAAACACACACCTTACTAGTGTAGCAAGGAACACACAACTCACTGTTTCTTATAAACAACGAACCCTTACCAGGTGTGCTCTTTAGATCCCTAAGAATACGTAATACTGCACTCATATGATCTACTCCAGGATTATGCATAAATTGACTCACCACACTGACAACATATGCAATATCAGGTCTAGTATGTGATAAATAACCGAGTCTCCCAATTAAACGCTGATACCTGCCCTTATTTGTTGGAACTTGATCTAGAAGAAGTTTCAGCTTGTGGTTTTGCTCAATAGGAGTAGCAACAGGTTTACAATCCAACAATTTAGTTTTAGCAAGAAGATCCAAAACATATTTCCTCTGAACAATGTAATCCCTTGCTTTGATCTTGCGACTTCAATTCCTAAGAAGTACTTCAAATCGCCCAGACCTTTCATGTCAAACTCCTATGACAACTGATTCTGAAGACTTACCATCTGACATGGACCATCTTCTATAACTACCATATCGTTTACATATACAATCAAAGTTGTAGTCTTACCATCCTTGCGCTTAACAAACAAGGTGTGATCAGAGTTACACTGGCGATACCCAAACTTCTTTATTGCTTTGGAGAAGCGTCTAAACCACGCTCTTAGTGATTACTTCAAACCATATAGAGATTTTTTTTCAAATGACACACTTTTCTCTCATTGTCAGGTTTGCAACGGATTCTTGGTGGAGTGTCCATGTACACTTCTTCTTCTAAGTCGTCATTCAAGAAAACATTCTTCATATCAAATTGACGTAGAGGCCAATCATAATGACCTCTAAGAGCAATAAGTATTCTTACAGTATTAATTTTGGCAACATGTGCAAAAGTCTCATGGTAGTCAACTCCATACTTTTAGGTATAACCTTTGGCAACCAGCCTAGCCTTATAGCGCGATCAATGCTCCCATCAGCTTTAAGTTTCATAGTAAACACCCAGCGACATCCAAAAATCTTCTTACCATGTGGCATAGGAACTGTATCCCAAGTTTCATTCTTCTACAAGGCTTCTAATTCCTCTTTTATAGCTTGATTCTACTTGGGATCAGCCAAAGAAGCATGTACATTGCTAGCAATAGATACTGAAGATAATTGATTAACAACAAATGCATGAGATTCAGACAACCTATGGTGGGAGATATAGCTAGCAATAAGGTATTTGTCTTTGGCATCTATCCTAGGCTCATATTGTTGCTTAGGAATTCCCTTAGTAACTCGAGTAGATTTACGTACCTCAGGTGGAACACTCTAAACAGGATCTCAGTTGGTGATGTAGACAGGGAAACTAAAGTTTCAATACTATCTTGATATTGTTCAGAAGGAAAATTAGTCGTCAAGTTCTCATTGGTCTGAGAGGAAATTTTGATGGGCAGAGGTATAGCTCTCGATCCATCAAAGTTAGTATTCGGGTCCTCTAACACAGGGTCTTCGATGCATCGAGAAATACCATTCGATGCATCACGGTAATCTCTTGGGTCTTTACTCCTCAGAGTCTTTGATGGATCGAGGGAATGATTCGATCCATAGAAGCCATCTCTCGGGTCTGCACTGGTTCGATCCTTTGATGTATCGAGAAGATCTTTCGATCCATCGAAGACAGCTCTCTGGTCCTCCGTTGGAGACATGCCATAACTCCCAAATCTTAACTCCAATTGTTCCAGCTCTTCAAATTCAGGCAAATTCATAGTATTTCCTTCACATTCGCTTCTCTCCCCCTGAAGGGAAGACGCTGACACTCCCACTGAGTAAAAAGGTTCAGATTTCTGAAAGGAGACATCTAGAGAAACATGAGTCTTCTTGGTGAGATGATCATAATATTGATAACCTTTCTGAAAATTTGCATAGCCAATGAAGACACACTTCAAGGCACATGGATTAAGCTTGCCTTTCAATTGCTTGTTGATGTGAATATACACAGTACACCCAAAACTCTAGGTTCCAAATTAGGGAGAAAAGAGACATTCAACATAGCATGTAACTTCTGGTATTGATTCTGGAACTCAATGACACGAGATGAAGTACGGATGATCAAATATGCAGCAGCAGTAACAGCAACATGTGTGATGATCAATAAGACCGAGGCATATTCATGCTAAATAATGAAAGCATGACTAATCTCCAGTAACTGTCGATTCTTACGCTCAACCACGCCATTTTGTTGAGTATAAGCAATGGAAGTTTGGTGATGGATTCCATGAGTGGCCAAGTAGGTAGATATGGCATTATTGACATATTCACCACTATTGTCAGACTGAAAAACTCAGATTGGTTGCTAATATTGAGTGGCGACCATCTTATGAAATTTAGTAAATCGATGGAACACATTACATCAAGCTTGCCTCTCAATTGCTTGTTGATGTGAATATACATAGTGCACCCAAAAACTCTAGGTTCCAAATTAGGGAGAGAAGAGACATTCAACATAGCATGTAACTTCTGGTATTGATTTTGGAACTCAATGACACGAGATGAAGTACGGATGATCAAATATGCAGCAGCAGTAACAGCAACATGTGTGATGATCAATAAGACCGAGGCATATTCATGCCAAATAATGAAAGCATGACTAATCTCCAGTAACTGTCGATTCTTACGCTCAACCACGCCATTTTGTTGAGTATAAGCAATGGAAGTTTGGTGATAGATTCCATGAGTGGCCAAGTAGGTAGATATGGCATTATTGAAATATTCACCACTATTGTCAGACCGAAAAACTCAGATTGGTTGCTAATATTGAGTGGCGACCATCTTATGAAATTTAGTAAATCGATGGAACACATTACTCTTGGACACCATCAAAGATACCCAAGTTATATGGGTACAGTCATCAATAAACGTCACAAAATATCGAACTCCTGTAGGTGTAGAAACTCTTGCAGAACCCCAAACGTTTGAATGAACCCTTATAAAAGGCATTGGACTCTTGTTCATGCTAGGAGAATATGGAACACGGTGATTCTTGGCCAGTTCACATGTGTCACACTGAAAATTTGAAGCACTCACTCTGGAAAATAGTTGAGGTTGAAGCTTCAGTAGGTAATAAAAATTCACGTGACCAAGACGACGATGCCATAACTCTTCTTTAGCTTTATCCAAACTAGTAATAATATTTTCTTGACCCAATGAATTAAACTGTTGTGCTCCACTGCTTGTCAAATCAAGATAGTAGAGTTTCACCTGTCTTACACCATAACCGAAATTTTTTCGAGTCAGAATGTCCTGAACGACACAAAATTCTGGATAGAAAGTTATAGAACATGCAAGAGCCAAAGTGATTTGACTAGCATATAGAAGATTATAGGCAAGAGAGGGAATGATAAGAACAGAATCAAGAGTCAAATTATTCGCGACTTGGACAGAACCTTCACCAATAAAAAAGATGAAGATTCATCAGTAGTAGACACACTAGGTTGAAGAGATGGTTGAATGGTTTTCCCTAGGTTAGGGTTATTTTTCATATGATCAAATGCACCGGTGTCAATTATCTAAGCATTATTCCCTCAAGATGTAGCAAGAGAGGCCTTACCAAACATACCTGATGCAACTGTAGTAGCGGAGACACAAGTAGATGTTCTTCCTCGGAAACATTAGTTGATCCATGAAACATCTTCATATGCTGAAAAGTAATATTTTTCAGAATTGTACAAAATAAAGATAAAATGTAGGTAGGAGAGGAAGAAAAAATCACAGCAGGGTCGAATTTTTCTTCCTAGATCAGCAGTTCGCAGCGAAATTTAGATGTAGTGGTTGACAAAAAATGGGTTTGTCGATAGGTCTACAAGATTGGCTCTTATTCCAAGTAATCAAAAAATAAAGCTAACCTTGATGACTTAGCAAAAACTTGGGCCTAATACTGACTACTCAAAAACCGCAGTCTCCAGTATTGTCTACTATTATATGATTTGTTTCACCACAATCTTCCATCTCATAGTCTTTGGTGAAGTTAGTCTCATGTGCTAAGTATCGTGTGTACTTTTTGTAAGCATGTTGAATATCCTTGGGTGGACAATATTGTTTGTGCATGTGCTTGGTAGAACCATATCTATAACAAGATGACAAGCGCGAATTAGAAGCAGAATTTGAAGAATTTCTCCCATTCCTAGAACCAGAATGATTCTTGTTTGAGTTATGACTATTGTTTGGGTGAGTCAAGTCAAGTTCTGATTATATCCTTTACCACGACCTTTGTCTCATCTTCCTTTTCCAAACCAAGGTTATTGTAAGGCTCAGAATGATCGTTCCAAATATCCTTTTGTGCCTTCCCATCACTATTGTACGACTCATGGATCATTTTAATATCGGTTGGCCAAGTATTATTGATGAGAAGAGTCTCACGATACTTCTCTTTCTTGGCCAACACATTCATGAGATCACTGAATGATCTAAGTTGTCCTTGCGCATAATCTATGCGATATTGGTGCACAAGGCTGTCCATGGAGGTAGGAAATGTGCTTAAAGACTTCTCGATCATAGCTAGATTGGTCTTTTATAATGCCACAAACATTAAACTCCAATTTTAGCTCCAACATAGCTTGATTGAATGAATCAATATGTGGATAATTCAATAACCGGATTGAATATCATCTTTCTTGTAGTTCTCAAAGTTGTGCATTATGTAAATGATTGAACCTATCTTGTAAAGTCACCCACAAAACCATGGGGTCATTCTTTAGAAAATATTGTTTATGTAGAATTGGATGTATATGTTGCCTCAAAAACATGAGTGCTTGAACTTTGCGAGCAAGAGTTGGTGGCTCAGTACCATGTGGTGGTGGTGGTTGGATTGTATCCGTCAGATTCATACCGAGAAGTGCGTTCCAACAATGGTATTTTACTCCTTGAGGATCAAGGATATCAAATTCAAGCATTTTCGACTCTACGATGTCATCTACAAGAGAGACAAGAGATGTAATTAATTTACCGATAGAAAAACCACAATCACTAATAGGGAATAAGAACCGTGATCAATGATGTTTGGTCACAAAAATTGATTATCAAACAGTGTCTCAAAACCACACCCAGAAACCGTGATGAACCATCACATAGCATCGATTTCCCTTTCTTTAATTTATTTTCTTTTATTTTCTTTTTTCTAAATCGTGACTCCCCCAGGACCATCACTTGTACTCTATCGATATAGGTGATAGGACCTGCCCTAGATACTAAGGTCACCCGAGACAAGTCTTGTGAGACCCGTATTAGGATAACTTGCATCGATAAATCAATACAAGTAACCCTAATCCGAGTTACCCGAAAACACGAACTAAAGAAAAACGCCTCCAATTTGAGTGAAAGTTCTTTATTGAAAGAAAACACACAACTGGAAAGTTTGCTACACATAAGGGTTCTAACTTTACAGTTTACTACTGACCAACATAAATTACAAAAGTTTGTATTCAAAGCATCTAGGACCAGCTGGGCAGAAATATAAACATAGATAGGTCTATGAGTAACCTACTTTGAACAAAACGGAAGCTACTTTGAACAGCTGGACCAGTTGGACAGAAATATAAACATAGATAGGTCTATGAGTAACCTACTTTGAAAAAAATAGAAGTTGTGGGAATTCTAAGCCTCGACAACTAGATGGACACTTCTTCAGCCGTCTAACCTGAGATCTGGGCAACGTAAAACAAAGAGCCCAGGAAATGTAGTTTTAAAATATTAGAGTGAGTAGACAAAAATAACTAAACATAAAACTAACACTTGACTATCTCTGCATTTCTGAAAAACTGGAGGTTTAAAAGATGACATGCAGTATGTTGAAAAACTAACAATATAATACTAAGAAAGGTTGTTGACTGGGGGGTACTAGCTCACCAGTACATCGATAAATTAAAAGCATAAGACTAGGAAGATCTATGACTAAGGGTGCTAGCTCACAGTCACAACTAGAGATAACTGACTACCATGATGAACAGACTATAAGAACATTACTTTTCTGCCATGAACATTATTAAGAACATGCGTAGAAGCAAAATGGATGATAACTTTCTTGATGATTGCATGGTACTTTTTATCGAAAAAGAATCCATATATGCTATTAAAAATGATGATGTGATTAAAGAGTTTGAAGCTTCGGGGTCCCGTAGACTAATATTTAGTTAGCTTTTATGTATGTGCTTTGTGTTTTCTATTATATTAATTTATGTTTATTTCAGTTTAGGATGTATAATGTGAGAGGTAAGGCTCAAAATGTGCCCTTACCCCAAACTATTGTATCGTCCTTTTTCAATTTATATAATTTTCTCATACAGTCGAGTTTCGTTCACAAAAAATTAGCCCGGGTGAGTTTTTGATCCTGGATCCGCCACTGATGTTGGGTATCTTCAACCATGGGCTGAACTTAGTCCTATTTTTAATTTAATTGGAAGTAACTATGGTAAACTAGTAATGATTTTTTTAATCTAAAAAAAACTCACCAGGGATTAAGCCCTGGTAAGCCATTACATGTATCCGCGCCTGATCATTCCTGACTCTTTTCATCGTTTATTAGCAATACCGCAACAAAGGCGCGGGCTACCCTTCTAGTAGACAACATAGACAATGTATTAGCATGCATGTTCATATATATATATATGCCTTGAGAATTCTCCCTGTAGTAAAGCGCGGGTAATCTGACTAGTTTTGTTACTAACCAAAAGCACATGCATGTAATAATTAATATTGACCCATTGTTGAAGGAGAAAATATGATAACTGAAAAATGTAACTCTTTCATTGATAAAATGCTTTATATATAGGATGTTATAATCTATTCCAATAATTGTCCATATAAATCAGGGATTGAGAGAATATCTAATTCTATGATAATTAGGACAAGACACACATCGGGATACCAGAAATATTATTTCCTTAAATGCTCCCTATTCTGTCGTGATCCTAATGGATGATACATAACTTGTTGCCTTACTAAAAACCTTGCCAAGCAAACAAAAACATCTTGGGAAAAAACTAAAGCTTGGTCAAAGGGAAAAAGAGTACAATGCATCAACTACAAAAGCGACCACATGTGATGTAGACTCCCCCTGATGTTTAGGAAGTTAACTCCCCCTGATCAGTAACTCAATTTTGGAGTTCAAATAGTCTTCGTATACTAATGTGTCTCACATACTTTGCAAATGTAGATTTTGGCAACAACTTGGTGAACAAGTATGCAGCATTATCGACTGAACATACCTGATTCATATGAATGTTCAATAGCTGTTGTTGTTGCTGATTAAAGAAAAACTTCAGTGATATGTGCTTGGTATCATCACCGTTGATGTATCCCAACTTCATTTGTTCAATGCAAACCGCATTGTCCTCAAAGATATAAGTTGGTGCTGTATTAGATAGTAATCCACTAGACCATCGAATATGGTGTATTACTGTCCTAAACCGTACTTACCTTTTAACCGCTTCATGCAAATCTATAATCTCAAAATAATTCGAGGTAGTAGCAGCAAGGGTTTACTTTATTGATCTTCAAGAATATTCATGTTCCTATGGAGAATACATAAACAATGTGGGAACGTCCTTTATGTGGGTCAGAGAGATACCTAGCATCAACAAAATAAATCAAGACATCACATGGTGTCTCTGAGTAGGGGACTGCACTTAATTGAAGAACAAATGCATGCAGCATGAACAACCTTCGACTGGTCGAATATTTTTCTCGACTGGTCAAGAGACAGGTTCTGGTCGATCCAAGGGCTACCATTAGATGGGTCCAGAGATCCACTCGACAAGTCAAAAATCCCAGAATCTGTAGGCTGCGTTTTAACCATTCTTTTTTTGAAATTTCAAGTTTCTCTATGTATTCTTTGTAGGAAAAGAATATGCCAAAGTTAATGGATCACTTCAAGTATCTGAAGATGTGCTTTACACCATTCCAATGACTTTGCATAGGTGCAAACTGAGAAGGTAATGTCTGGATGTGTGCACTGATCTAAATTCAACCAAGCTTCAACCACACTAAGATATGAAATCTCAGCTCCCAAAAGTTCCTCACCATCATCTTTCCAGATGAAATAGATCATTTTGGGTTCCAGATTGTAAATAACTATTAGTGTGCAAAGAGGGTGTGCTTTGTCCATTGCCTAATTTAGACATAAGCAAATTGATGAATAAGAATTCAACCAACTTAATGCTCCATGTCTAACACCAAGACAAAATCGAGTCCTACCAAGGTCTATCATCTCAAACAACTTGTTCATCTAATGAACACACATGGGCATTGTAGGAGACAGTTTGGTCACGCTACGCTGGAGGGAAATGGGTTCTTAAGACCAGGTCCAGGATGAGGTTCGATAATTTGAATGATGGGCCTGGGCTTGTGTGGCTAAGGTTACGGTAAAAAGAGAGTTATCTAGAGGTTTCCGGAAGTATCTAGAACATTATGGAAGCTTTTGGAATGTTCGTAAGATAGCGTGACAATCCTAAGGTACGATCCAGACCTCGGGGAATTTATGGAATCTTCGAGGAAAAGGGAAAGATTTATACGAATTCTAAAGGGATTACGCAAAAGGGCATGTGGTAATCATGAATCATGATTGGCGGTGGATACGGAGATCCATTCCTTAATGGATTCCTCCTGTCCGAATGTAAAGTAGTCCAATTTGATAGGGACTATGCTTAGACCTAGTACGATCTCTATATATAGACCATCTCGGCATGGTCGAAGGTAACATTATTCTGCCCTAATCACTATTTGATTCTTGTGATAAGTTCTGACTTCAGAAACAGAGGGTCTAAGCTAGAGGGAAGACGAAATCTGCTCTCACAAATTGGTGCTTTCATTGAGAGCAGAACCCCAGGCTAACTCTAGTGAACGGGGGAGTATGGAAGGCAACACTGGCATGAATAACCAGCATGGCAAAGAGATAACCTCTCCTGGGGAGAACGACCAGACCACTCCGAACATAAGGGCGTCGAAGTACGGTAGCACTGTCTCGCATAAAGTCCAGCCGAGAAGTCTCCTAAACTACATCCACATCACTGATGAGGAAGCCTCAGAGCCGGAGAACGAGGGAGCTAAATGGTGGAGAGCCAAGGTTAATCAAGACCTTTACCAGGCTAAGGAACGATAGACGACCGTGTGACTCGACATGACAACGCTGTAGCAGTCTACCGAGGGAGCCATGAGAAAGCCGACTCAACTGGCGAGTATAGTGGCCATTATCCAAGCCACTTTGATGGACTTGGTAGGCCTATTGAAGGGACAAGGGGTTGTCCTACGCAACTCAATCATGGAGGTCAGATAAGAAACCCCGATAACCCCAGAAATTGATGCCCAATAACCAAAGAGTCATAACAACTTGGTTGATCAAGTATCTGCAAACCAGGAGGCACCTGGAGTAGCAGCCCTTAGAGGGACGATAGAGCAATTCATGGAGGCCCAGTGACCCCATAACATTAGGGAGAACTATGAGACGGAACATCTAAGGAATGAGGGTTTGTCCAAGAAGGAGATAGAAGCATAACAACGAGCTCGTAGGATGTCCCAAAATCCTTTGGCACAGTTCATCTAGAACGTAGAGCTAGTAGACCAAGGATACTACGGGGAGTACCTGACTGAGGAATACAGAAAAAAGTTTGAAGATTCATTACAACCGCAAGGTAACGGTAAGTGTCAGAGAAATAGTGAGACCTTACCGCCACTACCTAAGGGCCAGGTGGAGAAGTACATGGTGTTGAATTGTATCCTCTAGGCTCCAGAGTATTTGGAGAACACTATCTTTCCCAGCTTTAATTTCATAATGGAAGAGACGGAAGAATTGGGGGCAACTCTGAAGGAGAAAGAACGCACCGCAAAGAAGCCCAGGGTATGGGCGAATCCAAAGTAAGACCAAGATTGAACATGCTCGAATTCTTAAACGCAGATTTTCCAGAGGAAAAAGAAGACCACGATGATGCCCTAGTCATCAATATCTGAATGGCACACATGACGGTATCCTGGGTCCTTGTGGATAATGAAGTTGTTGTGAATGTTATCTTTAAGGATGCAGTGGAATGAATAGGCTTAATGGGTGTGATTCAAGATCATCACACCACCCATATATGGTTTGAAGGATCTAGAGTGAGAACACTAGGGATCATACCCCTCCAAGTCGGCACACCCCTTACTAATCTGACCACATGGTTTGCCGTGGTCGATGCTCCCTCCCTTCATCACACCATCATGGGAAGACCTTGGCTTCACCGAGTCAGTGCAGTGGCATCTACCTACCACCAAGTTCTGAAGTACCCAACCTATGATGGCCTAATCATTATTAGAGGAGACATAGCTGCAGCAAGATTGTGTACGGTCCTCGCCACCAAAGGAATGAAGAAAGAGTTAGTTGAGGGGACCGGGGGGCCATAACCCCCAGCCCCCTCTACATAACAATCACAGGCTGGGGGTCAAGGATCAGAGATCGATGAACTAGACATAGAGCTCGACCCCAAGAGTTTCCTTTCAGGGAGAAGGTAAAGGAGGATGTAGTCCTCGAACCATTCGATCATGAGAGGCCAAAACGATGCACAAGGGTAGGATCTGGTCTTACTGGAGCTTGATGTACCTGGTAAGGGAATAAAATGACGTGTTTGCATGGTCTGCAAGGGACATTCCTCAAATAGAAAGAAAGGTCATCGAAGGCAAAGCCTGTGGCTCAGAAGAAGAGAACCTTCGCAGCAGAACGTAACAGGATAATCTAGCAGAAGGTGGAGAAGCTACTCACGACAGGGTTTGTCAAGGAGGTGCCACACTCGGATTGGCTGTCTAATATGATCCTGGTCAAAAAGAAGAATGGAAAACCCAGGGTGTGTGTTGATTTTACAGGCCTCAATAAGGCTTTCCCTAAGGAAGGTTTCCCCTTGCCCAGGATAGATAAATTGGTAGACTCCACGACATGCCATGAGCTCCTTAGCTTTATAGATGCATACAGTGGCTACAACAAGATTAAGATGGTTGAAGACAATCATGCAAAGACAACGTTCGTGACAGAAAAGGGAGTCTATATTTATGAGGTGATGCCTTTTTGTTTGAAAAATGCAGGAGCAACGCATTAAAGATCGGTCTACAAGGTATTGAAACCCCTGATAGGAGACACGAAGGAGGTATACGTGGACGACATGCTGGTAACGAGCAAGAAGAGGCAAGATCACATGTTAGACCTAAGGGGATGTCTCGACCTTCCATGAAAGCATGGGATGAAACTGAATCCAGAAAAGTGCACTTTCGGCGTAGGGTTAAGGAAATTCCTGAGGTACCTGATGACTCAACGTGGAATAGAATTTTAAATCCAGACCAAGTAGTTGCAATTGTTAAGATGAAGTCCCTGTCGATGGTTAAAGAAATCCAAAGCCTAGACAGAAAGCTAGCAGACCTGAGCAGATTCTTGTCCAGATAAACAGACAAATGCAAGCCGTTCTTCGAAACACTCAAGAAGACTAAGGGGGAGCTCTAGATAGAAGAGTGTGAAAAGGCATTCCATTCCCTCAACCATTACTTGATTTCCTCCTATATTAAGTAAACCCATGCTAGGGGAGGACCTTTACCTGTACTTGGCAGTTTCAGAGGTGGTTGTGAGTGGAGCTCTGGTTCGAGAAGATACTAGGGGCAGCTACACGTGTATTATTTTTCTAAATTTGTTTTCAACCTAGAGACTCGTTATACTAAGATAAATAGATGGATATTAGCGCTCGTTATGTCATCACGAAATCTCAAGCCTTACTTCCAAGCTTTCAAGATAACTGTCATGACCGAGTACCCATTAAGAATGATTATGCATACCCTAGATTTCTCCAGCAGGGTAACCAAGTAGGCTATTAAACTTGCCTAACACGACATTGAATATAGGTGCCGAATGGCTTTAAAAGGACAAGCATTGACAGATTTCTTGTCCGAGTTCACAATGCCACAACCAGAAGTGCAAGAGAGAAAAGATAGAGCTGAGGGAGCCGCTAAGCAGGGGGTCGATCACTAGACCTTGTATATTGATGGATCCTCAAAAGAAAAAGGTGCAAGTGCAAGACTGGTGTTGAAAACTGCAAATGGAACGATCATAGAGTAAGTCCTGACTCTAGGGTGGAAGGCTACCAATAACGAAGTCCAGTACGAAGTCCTTCTGGCAGGGCTAAGGCTGGATTGAGAGTTGAAATGTGAAGAAAATCAAGGTTTTTTGGGATTCCCAACTGATTTCCAACCAAGTGCTTGGAGAGTATGTAGCCCATCATGCCTCCATGGAAGCATACCTCATGTTAGCAAAGAACTTAGTGAGCCATTTTGAAGAATTTTTCATCATGCAGCTCCCTAGGTCAGAAAACACACACGCAGAGACTTTAGCAAATTTGGCCTCCAGCATAGATTACCAGCTGAGGAGAACGATCCCAGTAGAGCACCTCCCCAGCCTAAGCACGAACGAGGAAGACATGATAGTAGTGATGCCGGTACAGTTGGGACCCTCATGGATGGACGAGATAACACATTACATAAAGACTGAGCCCTACCTGAGGGGCTAATCGAGGCCAGAGCGTCGTTCACCAATTAGCTCATTACAACATCAGAGACGGCAAACTATATCGTTGATCCTTTAGTAGACCAAACCAGCTAGCTGTGTACCCCACTCAAGCCAGAAGGATAAAGCAGGAGATACACATGGGGATATGTGGCATGCACATTGGGGTCTAAAACATCATAGTCCGATGCCTGACTACAAGGTACTACTGACCCACGATAAAAAAACAATTGCATGGAATACGCTAATGCCAATGAAGCTTATCAGAGACATGCTCCTCAACCATCGATGCACCCAGAAGAACAACACCTAGTCTCGGTCCCATGTGCATTTGCCCAGTGGGGGTTGGATATAATGGGTGAATTCCCAACCGGAGCAATGGGTGGGCAAAAGAAGTACCTCTTGGTCGCCACGGACTATCACTCCAAGTGGATCGAAGCTGAGGCTTTGTCAAAGATAAGGGGAGCAGAGCTAAAGAGTTTTATTTAGAAGTTCATCATATGCAGGTTTAGGATTCCTCAGATGATCATAGCAGATAACAGCCTCAGTTCAACTGCCAAGAGGTTAGGGACTATTGTGCTAAATAGGGGATCAAGATCAAAATTTTCAACCCAAGGTATCCTCAAGGTAACGGACAAGCAAAGGCCTCAAACAAGACTATCTTGTAGTTTTAAGGAGGAGATTAGATCAGATGAGAGAAAGGCAGTGGGTATCCCGGCTACCAAATATACTTTAGGCATACAGAACGACCAAGAGGAAGCCTACCGGAGAGACTCCCTTCGCCTTGGTTTATGGCACTGAAGATGTCATCCCTATCAACCACAAAATTTCCAACCTCAAGCTTGCAAAACAAACAACAAAGATGAATGAAGAAAGCCTGAGGCACGAGCTCAATTTGCTAGAGGAACGTAGGAAACAAGCTCAGGTTAGAGTAACCTCCTACCAGCAGAAGCTGAAGGCCTATTACTATAGGAAGGTTTGACCTAGAGTTTTCCTCCCGGGCACCATGATTTTACATAAAGTGTTCGAAAATACCAAGGTACCAGGAGAGGGAAAACTGGGGGCAAACTGGAAAGGACCCTTCATGATCGGTAGACAGGGCTATAATGGATCGTACGAGTTGGAGAATTCAAGAACTGGAGCCTTGGTCAAAAAATGATGGAACACTCTCTACTTGAAGGACTCTCGCTCGAAGCGGAGCTGAAGATGTGGAAACAGAAGTGGGCAAGCATCCAGATTTCCTAACCAGCTTGGTTTTTTTATTAGATTGTTTTACAAGTTGGTAGGTTTAATGAGGCCTGTAAGAAACTTCCTTGTTTATTAGATAAACATTGTACGATTATACGATTATTCAATAAAAAGCTTCTGTTTTCAGTAACATTATTTTACATTATGCCTTAAGTTTGATTGATCTTTACAAATATTCGATCTGTGCAAAGTGTTTGAATGTTTTTATTGTTTGATGCATTTGATCACAAGGAGCTTAACGCCCAGGAAAGGCACCGAGTTTAAGTGGGACAAACGACATTGGTTCTTATGGAAGGATCTTCACCCTTCGAACTACCCAACATTTTCGAAGGTAAGACATCCTAAGGGAGGAAGGTTAAGGCATCAAGGAGGATGCCCATGAATAGACCAAAACACTCAGAGAAAAGCCCATAAGCTCAAAATAATCTTGAATTAGTAAGGCCTTGAGGTTAGATTTGATATGTTTAGATATGCAATACCCTAGGGGTAGCTCAGCCATATCCTAGCAGTCTGGGCATCTAAGTCCCAAGCGTATTCATATGGAGACACCTAAGGAATAAGCCAAAGTTGGTTAAGTAAGGATATTGTGGACTCCACCATGCCATTCGAGGTAAGTCAACTAAGAAGAACCAAAGCTGAAGGGCAGTTCTGACATGGTCTTTGTGATACTGTCAGAAGCCTTAGGAAGGTTGAAAGACCTCTAACCAGTAAAAACTTGGTCGTAGGAAGAGTCAAGAGAACGATGGTCTTAGTACAGACCTGGGGTTAAACATGTTAAACCCCTTAATTAGAGGCAGTCTCAAAACCGTGAGTACCTCGAAGAAGACTTTAAAGTTACCAAGGCTTTCCTTAAGCCTCTTTCGAGAGCAAATGCATGGAAAAGTTTATGGCTTCGAGAGTCGTACTGCGGCCATAGACACTTAGAGGAAAACTTCTAAGGATGAAGTAGTACGAGAAAAAGTAAAGTGTAAGAAAATACGGTATAGTAGAGATGGAACGATGTCATACATAAATTAAGGGTTAGGTTACTTAGCATAGTCCAGGAAAGAGAAAAATAGAAAAACGATAAATTATGAAGTATGATGTTGTTCGAAAAAGGGGTCCTAAACTAGTACAAAATACACCCCAGATAAATAGGCTGGGGGCTTCAGTCTAACTCAGTCTCGGAGCTAGCAAGAGGATTATAGGCTTTAATAAACTCCTTACGCTCTTGCTCAAAGTCCACCCTTTGAGATTCAAGCTACAGGGCGAGGGCATCCTCGAGAGCAGCAATCCGAGCTTCGCACTCCACGTCCTTGGCTTTCATGGCGTCCCCGAGCCTTGTCTTAGCTACTTTAGTTACATTCTTCAGTTCAGACAGAGCTTTTTCCATGTCAGACTTCAAGCTCGTCACCTCGGCCTCGTGGAGCACTCTGTCTCAAGGGCTTACTCTTTCTTGTTTATGAGGCGACAGGCCAATTCCCGAGCCTCTCTAAACTTGATTAACTAGCCCTCAAGCTCCTTGACCTTGGTTGCAGATTCCTTGGCCTTATCCTCTTTTGTAATAGCTCATTCCTTAGCTTCACAGGCTACGCGGTTGAGATGGCCCAAGGTCGTAGTAAGGGTGATGGAAGTCTAGGTAGGAGTAGGCGATGCGTTACAACAAATAAGTAAAAAAGGTACAAAGTTAAAGGAACGTATAAAGAGAAGGTAGATATCAGGGAGAAGATTAGCCTGTAAAGAGAGGTTCAGGAAAAGGTCATTAGGTCGCCGGTTTGCAGAACCTTGAGGTCTTCAGCATCATTAAAGACAGGGATGAGCAAGCTATGTCTGGATGGACCAAGCCAGAGCAAAGGTTGGAGAGGATATGTTTCCATACTCGAGGGGTGACTCAGAACCTTCCCCAAGGGCCTCTACCTCCTCCTCAGTCAAATCACGAGGAGGTTAAATGATATAGCCTCGCTTTGGCTGCCCTCGCTTAAAGTAAACGTGAAGGAGCTCGGGGTCAAAACCCTCGATCAAATATCCCAAGAGACTTACATAAGTAGAGATACGATATTCACGCATACAAGATTCATACAACCACAAAGTACGATTCACGTCACCAGATAGTAGGGCATTTCTATCCAAAGAAAGAAGGATGTAGTAGACAGGTTCGCAAGGACAATGAAACAAAAAGAAGAAAAGTAAACTTACATAGGGAGAAAGTAGTAGGCTTGGATGACTTTGGTTCAGACGGTTCAGGTTGGAATGGCTCGGGGATGTCCATCGTCAACTTCTTCTTTAGTGGTGACGGTGGTGGAAGCTCTTTGTTAAGAGGAGGAATGGGAACTTCACCCCGTTAGTCTTGGTAGGATAGGGGTCCTACTCGGGATCCTTAGCTAAGGCCGGAGCCTTCTCCTTGCCTTTCTCCAGCTCGGAGGTGTTTATAAGCCTCCACTTCTTTAGCTTGGAAGCCCCCCACCTACTCGGTTAGAGCTTGGACATTTGAAGGCTTGGGGGTGTGGGCTCCCTTCTTGTGGACCTGGGGGCACGAGGGACCTCGGTCACCTCAGTGTGGTTCACGTGGCTAAGGGGCTTGATGCCATCTTAGCCCCCAGGACTGAGCCATTCACAACTCCACAGCTATCAACACTTGGGAAACTTAGGGAGGATAGCCAGGGCACTGTCCATGAGGTCGCGATAGAAGTCAACACCGGAAAAGCTCCTCAGGCAGCTTGGAGACCCTACTGACGGCAGATGGGACTTTGAAATCAGCCTCTCAGCCAAGTTTTTTCCAATCCTCAAAGGCAAGGATCAGAGTCTTCTTCCAGTGCTTAGGGGAGTAAGGAGGTTCCATCAGCAGTAAGTCCTTGATGTACATAACCAATTGGCTCAGATAGAAGTGGTTCGGCGGAGCGAGCTTGGCCTCGAAAAGCACCCGAAACTCTGGTAAACCCATACGACAGTTGAACCACTGGTTGAGGCAGTCAAAGCAGGCCAGGTAACGGAACCTGTCTGGGCATCACTGCTCCACGATGAAGCCACAACTCCAAAGCGGAGCATATAAAGGCAAGGATGGGGAAAGTGAGATCGAAGATGATTTGGAAGGGATGGACGAGAAGCCTCAGACCATGAGCTTTCTCAAGCTCTGATACTTTCGCCTCGTCCTTGGTAAGAGCAAACCAGAAGTTCTTACTATCTCCTTGGTGGAAGGATTGGATGAAGGCAGTCAGAGCTTCATCGAAGTTGATCTTCAGGACAGAGGGGTATAACTCCTCTCGAGCCTTCTTCGAAGCAGCCACCTTAGAGGTGTACGGCTGAAGATGCATGTTGGTCGGATCTGCATCAGCATCGAAGACAGGAAGCTGAGCAATCTTGACCTCATCCACTTTGAAAATAGTGGGCGAGGGAAGGTCTTGGGAGACCTTGAGAGGCGGTTCCTGATTTGGTTTTGAGGTCGTCGGAGCGGTGGCAGAAGCAGCTGTTGTGGTGGTAGGCAGATCCTTGTATACGGGGACGGCAATGGCGATCAGCTTTGATTTATCAATCTCGCTGCCGGTTGTAGTGTCCTAAAGCAGATGATGAGGTGGTCGATGACTTCGTTGGATTTGGAAGAGGTAGCATTATGAGAACCGTTTGAGGCCATAAAGTTTCTGGGCTTTGGAAAAGTTTTGAAATTTTTGGGTTTTCTGTGGGAAATGGGGGTCGAAAGTTTTTTTAAGCAGAGGTTTTCTGGGTTCGATTGAGTTCTTGGGTGGTTGAAGAAGAGGTGAAAAAGTGAGAGGAATAAAGGGTTTTGATTTATATAAGGTGAAGGGGTATGAAGTGAGAAGAGATGACCGTTTGAGGAGATGGGAAGTTTTAGATTTTAAGGGATGCAATGGATTTGAAATGAGACAAGGAAGGAAAGAGGCGTGATCGTTGGAAGTGGCATAAGTGATGATGAAGTTTGATGGAAAAAGAGTTATGATGAAGGTGGAAGAGTTTTAGAGTTTCATGCGTTGGATAGAAAATGTTGGAATTTTTAAATTGGAAATAACAACAGTCTGATGATAACAACACGTGGTCGACATGTGTCAGACCTTATATTGCGATTGGGGTAGTTGTAGGAGTCAGTTTTAGTCACGCTAGGCTAGAGGGAAATGGGTTCTTCGGATCTGTTCCTGGATGAGGTTTGATAATTTGAATGATGGGCCTGGGCTTGTGCGGCCAGTGTTATGGTTAAAAGTGAGTTATGTAGAGGTTTATGGAAGTATCTAGAACGTTGTGGAAGCCTCTAAAATTTATGTAAGATGGCATGGCAATCCTAAGGTACGATCCGGACCTCGGGGAATTTATGGATTCTTCGAGGAAAAGGGAAAGATTTATATGAATCATAGAGGGATTACGCTAAAGGGCCCATGGAAATCATGAAGCTTGATTGGTTCTGAATACGGAGATCCATTCCTTAATGGATTCCTCCTATCTGAAACGATTTGAATAAACGTTTATCCCAAGAGTTTGAGATGAAGGACTTGGGTCCATTGAAGTATTTCTTGAAAATTGAAGTTGCAAGATCCAATTTGGGAATCATCTTGTCACAACAAAAGTATGTACTTGATGTTCTTGTTGAAACTGGAATGCTGAACTGTAACCCTGCTAATACTCCTATTGAGATGAATCACAAGTTAGAGTTGTGTCATGGTCAAGTTCCAACAAACAAGGGCATGTATCAGAAGTTAGTAAGAAGATTGATCTATTTGTCACATACTAGACCTGATATTGCATATATAGTAAGTGTTGTCAGTCAGCTCATGCATGATCCAAGTAAAGAGCATACGAATGATGTGGTGTACATTCTCAGATATTTGAAGTCTGCACCTGTAAAGACCTATTGTTTTCAAAGAATTGTGAGTTTAGAGTTACATGCTATACTGGTGCAGATTGTGTGGGTGATAAGACTAATAAGACGTCTACTTTCAAATACTTCACCTTCAGTAATGGAAGTTTGGTAACTTGGTAGAGTAAGAAGCATAATGTAATTGCCTGTTCTAGTGCTGAAGCTGAATACCGTGGAATGCCACATGGAGTATGTGAGCTATTATGGATCCGGAATGTATTGAAGGAGCTAGGTTTCAAGCTTAAAAGGCCATGGATTTGCATTGTGATAATACAAATGCGATTGAGATTGCTCATAATCTAGTACAACATGGTAATTAAGCAAGTGGAAATTGATAAGCATTTCATAAGAATAACTTTGATAAGAAGATTATTTGGTTTTCCTTTGTAACTTCTGAAGAACAACTGGCGAATGCACTCACTAAAGGGTTGTCATACCAAACATTTGCAGATTGGATTGACAAGTTGGGCATGATTGATATCTATGCTCCAACTTGAGGGGGAGTGTTGGAAAGTATATTCATCTTGTAGTTAGAATTAACTTTTGTAGATATGATAGAATTGTGTAAATATCTTTTCTTATCGGGAAACCACTTGTAAAGCTTATTAACCCCAAAATTGGGATGAATGAATTATTGAATTCTCCTAAAAATATTTTTCTACTATATCCTTGTTGATTGATTTTGTGTTGAGTCGTGAAGGAAAAAAATAAAAATAAGTCATAGTATCTTTACGAACTTGTGTTGATATCTTTATGAACTAGAGTTGATATCTTTATGCACTTGACTTGGTTTTTTTTTTTTAGTTTGTGTTGAGAGTCGTGAAGAACATAACAAAAAATATATTTTTTTGACAAAAAAAATGGACAAAAGAAACGGAAGGATCCAAATGCATTTGGTCTCGGTTCGGAAAGAGATGATATCAATGCTCCAAATAATGAAAGGAAAAGTAGTAGCTCCAAGAAGATACACCATTTTGAGATGTGAAATTAAATAGGAGATGTTAAGATGAGGACTTGTAAAAAAACTTGTATGAGAGATTTTCTGTCATTATTGGAGTACTAAAAAAGTAGAACGCGCCTCGCGCGCAAACAAAAGTGTGATAAAGGTTTTGTTGTTGAAGGTAATTGATCGCAATCGTCTGGCGGCTCTCCTTGCCGAAGTAAGCCTTTGGCCGCGTCGTTGCGTTGAGGGTGCAGCCGAACGGGATGTGCTATCTCGACATGGCAACATGTCAGAAGATTGTCGATCTGGTTTTTCAAGACTGATGCTAATCACAATTTCCAGCATAGCTTTTCTGGGTTTCGTCGTGCTCCTGTTTCAAGCTGGTCGGTGGTATCGCGCTTTGGCGGAGATTATTGGTGTGCGAAGGTACGGGTCATTAATCTGTGGCGATTGGGTTTGGAGTAGCAATGAGCAGTTTGCCAATATTAGTAGGTCTGAGTTCCCAAGATCGATTTATATCGGCGATGGTCATTGTTTATTGGTGCACTCCCACTCGTGGGCTCTCGGCAGTCGTCGGGAAGATTTACGGGCAATGGGTACACCAGCGGTGGCAGCGCTAAAGCTAGAGTTGTTTATGTGGAGCTGCACCTCCACTGTTTCTGATGTGCTAGGTCCTTATTGGGACTAGGAGGTATCCCTTGACCCACTTTGTTTTTGCTCAGGTCAAATAAGTTGTTTGGCATTTTTTGTCAACAAGTTTTCACCCTTTGTGGTGTCGTTTCTGGCTTTGTCCAGTTCATACATCCATGTAGTGGCACTCCTGGCTTTGTTTAGTATTTACACTCGAGTGGTGGTTGCTCTGGCTACGTCTAGGTTTATGTTAAATTATCGTCGGATAATATCACAGATTTCCATATCTTTGATTAGTCAATTCCACATCATCTTAGTTCTCTTTACCCCCAACCTCAATAAAATGAGAGGATTGACCAATGGTGCTTATGGTTGCTACCTGAAAGTGACTTACCACCTGGTGCGAGCATCTTACCTTGGCGATTATGGGAGCTCGCGCATAAGTTTTTAACACCTCCCCCCCCCAATTTTCCATCGGCTCTGGTTACGTTGTTGTCCTTGTTCGTGTCATTTGATTTAGATCTTGATCGGCAGATAGAGTTTTTTCTTGGTCTCGATGGTAGAAAGAGCATTGTTGTTAGTGTTGGTTATCAATTGATGTGTGTACTGGGATTGGTTTGGCGTTGACATGGATTTTATTCCTTGAATTAGGCTCTATTAATTTTTATCTCAGTGGTCTTTGCACGATAGGTTGTGCTTATGCGATTTTACGCAGACAACCACTGTAGCAGTTTAGTTTTATGATATTTTTCTTTTATTGTTGAGGTTGCCCTCTTTATTCTGACCGTCTGTGGTTTAGGTTTGAGATGCAATTTTTCTATGTAATTTTATTTTGTATTTGAGTTGCTGAGCTCTAGCTCGTTGCAAATTTCCCTCCAAGTTTTTATGAAAGTTACTCTTTGACCAAAAAAAAAAGATAGATGACTGGCTTTACGGGGCTTGGCAGATTTGCTATAAGACCACCAACATTTCAAATTGGAGTCTCAAAGAATGAAATGCCTCCCAAAAGGAGGTTATTGTGTGTGTTTGGGATTGCTTTTAGAATAGTTAAAAGTACTTTGAATAGCTAAAAGTACTTTTGGATTATTAAAAATAAGAAAATAATTTGATGAAATTCTAAAAGCACTTTGAAGTATTTTAGAAGCTAGGTGTTTCCTAATTTTAAAAACACTTTAAAATAAAATAAAATATTTCTAAAATTCTAAGAAGCAATCCCAAACATGCTCATTGTTAATGTGTTGGCTTGCCAGCTCCTCGCTCTTCCCTTCCCTAAACACGCTGGTTTTTTCGGTAGTACTTGAGAACTGAGACTGGTCTACACAAAAAAATAAGAACATATAATATCTTCCTTCTACACGCAGATTTATATCCATAATCTACTATATATCAAGTTTATGCAAGTCTCTTCAAATTCCATGTACGCTTTGTACTATCGTCCCTATAAAGGCCTAATCAATGAAAGTGCACAATCATTCTCCGATTATCATCATTGTCTTTTGCTGTTTACTTACGACACAAGGATAGAATCAAACTACCAAGCCAAACCACTTTTATCAATATATTCTGACACAAGCCTTCTATTATTGATCGAAACTTAAGTCTCCATATTCTGAAAAATTGCACGATACATCAAAGACAGCCTGCTGAAATGTTAGCATTTCAAAATCAGAAAGAAACAAAATAATCTTTCAGTACAACAATTACTCGGCATCACTTCAGTTTTGGAAGGAGCTTCGGCGCAACCTGCATTGTAGTTTGGCAGTGTTTAGCTAAATATACAAGATGTGAAATAAATCAGTCAAAATATGATTCAAATTAGTACTTACACATTTGTCCACACAAGACCAGTAATCAAAATATTGTCCAGTGCAATGCTTGTGGCCAGTATCATCATCTTCAATCCTCTTGACACATGCCTGAAACAAACTATAGGTGAAATTCCATATAAAGGACCTGTTCTTATTATCTACTTCTATGAGATCCAAACAATCCATTTCTAATATGGCGGGTGAAATTCATTTACTTTTCAATAGTAGAAAGTCAGCTCACAACCTTGGAGTTTGACATTTAATGTTAATCATCAAACAATTTACAGCTAATTAGAAACACAAAACACACCTTTCAAAAAAAAAAGAATCACAAAACACAGAGAAAGGAAAAAATAAAAATCAACTCAACATGATTTCAATCATTTATGTCAGAATAAAATACCTTATTTCAAACTAAGAATATGGAGACAGATGGTCCTATTTTGAAAAAAAAAAAAAATCTTGTGATTCATGAATGGCCACCCAATAAAAGTTACTTGAGCAAATATTATGACCAACACAATTATTTTGTTTCATTATTATAGGCAGTTCTTTATTTCCTCCTACGGTGAGTTGTAAGTAAATCATGAACTGCTATAGTAGTAAATATAAACAGGTAAAAGTACACCACACCTCAGAGACCAAACTATGCAAAGGAACAATCATTAGTATTCTACATACTTGATACCACCTCGATAAGGCAATGTTTTTATGTTTTATTTAGATCAATAACATTATCTTTGTTCTGCTCTACTTCCTCAACTACTTTCACTAAACATTAGTATTCTACATACTTGATACCACCCCGAAATGGCTGTTTTTATGATATATATATATACCATGTTCAAGCTTTTGCTATTCCAGAAGGATAGATTTATCCAGTCACAGTGATATGGATGCACTTGAACAAACATCAACTGCTGAGATAGTATTTTAATTTCAGCCATATCAATTTCAAATTTCCACAATGATGTAAAATACCTGATACTGAAGAAATGGTTTCACACATTTTGGCTTGCAGGACTCTTCAAGATACTTCTTCTGATCAACAGGCTCCTCGTCCGCCCTAAATATTTTATGAACAAAAATGAGGGGGTTAAATAAGTTACACCATATTAGAATGTCTTATAGGGCACAGACTGCTTACAGGGTGCAGCACTGGTATGACACGATATAAAACATGAAAATTGTTCTATGGACTGGCTAGAATATCTCTGTTTACCAAACCATATCCTACTGAGCCAACAAGAAATGAAAAATCACTCCAATTAGTAGAACGGAAATATATACCAAAGCCAGTATTGTTCCACAAGATAAGATACTAGCTGAGCCATACAGACTATCAAAGGATCCAAAAACAATAGGACCTGTCAGAGAGAAGAGAATTCACAGTACATTCTATGTAATCTAAATATCACTCATTACTCCATGAATAAAATCTAGGAATCACCTACTACCCAAATTATGAGTTAATTTTCTCAAGCTCAGATTCCATAAGTATCAACACAATAAGTATTAGAAAAGCTGAAGATCTCATCTTTTTCTCATATTCCAAAACAACTTCATAAATAAGTTATCATATTCCATTAAATAAGTTGTAGGACGAGAAGGACTGCATGATATATGATTATGGTGGTTTAGAGAATGCAGAAAGACCAGAAGGAGAAGGTTTAGAGATGCAGTGGGATAATAGAAGTAAGGAGGTCAAGCAAGACCTCGGACACCGAGCCTCTAAAGAAATCTTACTTTTAACTTTCAAATATGATTCTAGGTTTACAAGAGGAAACCATATTTAGAAGCTTCAATTAAATCACCCTTAAGCACCTAGACGACCTGAAGAATCATTAATAACAAAGGACCCTTGGAATAATTTTACACTGGGATTATGTTAGGCTTCAATAGAATATCTGTTCTAACTCAGACGTGTGTATTAGTAATGGTGATTGGTAAAATATTTTCTCCTATGCTTTATTCTGAAATCACACTCACACTAAAATTTTGTGCACGTGAACACAAGCCAGTAAACATTTAGTCCTGTGGGCATTCTCACCAGAACAGATTGGCTACTTCCTGTCTCTCTCTGTGTGCGTGCGTGCGTGCATGCGTGTGTGTGTGTGTGCGCGCGGGGAAAGGAGTAAAATGTAGAATGTATTCCCGTAATGAAATCTTTGGAAAGCAATTAAAATATATCTCGACCAAAATTTCATAAGATGCAATGGAAACAAGAATGAAATGTTTGTAGACAAAGCCATTTAAGACCAATATAGTTGGTAATGAAACAAAAACAATAACACTTACATTAGTAATAAAAAAAGAGAGAAGCAGAGGGAAGTCACAAAAATCAGCACAAAGGAGCCTCCAAGTCACCTAACTGCATAAAATGAACAGCAATATAGTTTCTCAAATACCCCAAAAAAGAAGATGAAAAAGAAAAACCAAATGGATATACATTACTTAGGAAAATCAGTAGAATGTCAATTATCATGACACAAAACACAAATCGTATAAATAAAGAAAATCAAATATCTATGGAACATGTATGAAGTACCGAAATCAGAACAATAGTAGCGAAACTGACCACTAATAATCAGTACAAGTTGTCATCGTTCAATTCAGAATCTAGCATTTTCGGTAGATTATTCATTATAAACTGAAAGGAAACTCAATACAATCGGATATGAAAACACAATGAAGTTGAAAACCCAACCGAAATCAATAACCCAACCCCTTGTTTGGTAAGAGAGAAAAAAAAATCAGACCCAGACCCCAAGACCATCTGGAAATTTACAAATAGTACTTGAAATCACCTGAAACTCAATGAATAGATCAGAAACTTGAATCAACCAAAAGCATATAAACAAAGCAATCGCAGATTCATATCACAATAAAACGGTTAGATTAACAGAAGTAAAGCTAATTTCACGAATCAGCAATCAATATCGTGGTGAAACAAATTATGAGAACAATGAAGACGACGAAGAAGAATGAGAAGGGAGGGTCTTACCAAATCGCGAGCTGACAATCTCTAACCTTCGCGAATAAACTCAATAGAGATGAACAGCTCCTCCTAGACTTGTTTATAGGTCTTCCGCTTTTTTATTTATTTTTGTTACGAATGAGGCCCAATAAGATAAAGCCCAAAATAAAAATTATAGATCCATTCAGATCCGTCCCAAGCTCCAACTCTTCTACTTCTCTTCTCTTAAGTTTGATCTCCTAAGGGACACATTTTAAGGGATGAAAAGTGATTAGCACATCCAACGGTTGTGATTCAAAGACATAAAAACAATAGTGTGGCCGTGTTAATTACTTTTAATCACAACCGTTGGATGTGTCCATCATTTTCTATCCCTTGAAATGTGTCACTTAGGTGAGCAAGCCTCTCTCTTCTCTAGATAAATAGAGCTCTAGGCCCAGGCTCTACGATGTAATGTAACAACAGTAACCGGAAATGACAGTTAATCGGCTTAATTTGCGAGTTTCACGTATAATCGTAATTTGTCGTAATTAATCGATTTGGCGGTTTTGTTTGCGACTAAATTATCAGGCGAGAATTTGATATGAGTTCCTTCACGATAGTTGTAGAGTTTATGATTTCAAGTTTGTAGGAGTTTTCTGAGAATTTTTCCGATGCCCGATGAATATGTTATGAATATTTCCGACCGTTGGATTTAATCGTGTTTATCCGTTTGGATTCAATTCGTTTTCGACCATTGATCGTTTTAGTCGCGAGTATAAATATTGAAATAGTCGTAAAATTGTCGAAAAGTCACATTTGGGCCGAGTTGACCAAAATTGGATTGTTGACCATGACCTGCGTTGACCGAAGGATTTTGGCACCGCCGTTGACCACTGATCGACTTTTTGATTCTGGCCACTTCAGACCTCAAGCTTGGTATGGTTAGCTTCCTCTCGTAATTTCCTATTGTTTTGAACTTGATTTGAGTTGATTTGGTTGAGTTTTGAAGGAGAACCAACTTGTTAAAGTTTCGAATTTTTGCCGGAATCGGGTGAGCTTTTCCGGCCACTTTTGGGGTCGATGGGGTTGGGGGTTTTGCTCCCCTCAACCCATAGATGCTTTTGAATGAAAGAATTTTGGAATTGGAGGCCCTTTGAAGCTCGCCGGAATAGGTCACCGGAATTAATGGAGGTTTGAACTTCGAGCTTGATTCTGGCCGGTGGGTTTCGAATTGGAGGTTGGTCTAGAAGAAAAAGGTTTTGGGCTTGAGGAGTAGATGTGATATGGAAATTTTCACTGGAATTGGCCACCGTTGAAGCTGCTTCGCCGCCAGCAGCGACGGTCAACAGCGGAGCTCCGGCAATGTTGACTTTTTGGGAAGTTTTATACCGTTTTGCTCGTAATCATGCCCCGAGCGTAGTCGTGAGGTTATTGAGTTTATTTGGGTGGTGGATTTTGTGTCGAGGGATAAGTAGAATATTTATGGGATTTTCGACGATTTCGTTGATATTCGAGTTATGTTTCCGAAAATGGTTGGTTTCTGAGGTGTGGTTCAGAGTTTTGAATTGTGATTTTGATTAGTGGTATTTGTGATTATTCAGGAGATCGAGATCGTACGGTTGGCGAGGGATCTTCCCCGGATCACTGGATTAGCGCGTTTTTGCGTTGTGCTTGTCTGTGAGTGGACATATCTTTTCACTGTTGGTTGCGAGTCTTTTATATACGTTTTACGAGCATGAGCATGCAGTTATGATTATGAATTATACGAGCATGTGTTTTATGATTATGCATTACGAGTATGCTTTTACATTACGCTTTATGCATTTGCATGGAAACCTTTATGATTTGGTTTACATAGAGTACAGTCTCAGTAGTAGTTGTATCGATACACTTAGCATCTCGGCTGATCCCCGATGATGTTTACCGGGGATGACTGTTACCCTGACCCGAGGTCTTTACCGGGGGGAGGGGGGAGCAGATACCCTGACCTGAGACTTTTCTGGCTGGAATCACGTAAGGATCAGGGATCTCGTGATTTAGACTGTACTAGCGCAGATGTGTCCATGCGTGACCCCGTGAGATTTTCGATGCATGCTCTATACACGTGAGGAGTTAGAGTCTCCCTCGTGTACCATATGATTTTTATGCATCTAGACTCGCATATGTTTTTATAAACATATATATTTATTCGGCGAAAGATATTTATTTTCGTCCACTCACTCTAACAGTTTATATGTCTTCCCCTGGGCTCTTTGTTTTCAATGCACAGTTTGTAGTTTGGATTCAGGTGTCGCACGTCGAGGTTGGAGGCTTAGTATTCGAGCTACTTTTCCTTCTCAGTAGGTTTCTATTTTGGCATACTGTTGTGTATATATGTATATATTAGAGGCCACTCTGAATACTATTATGTTTATATTTTCACATGATTTTTCCGAATTTCTGTAAAGCTATAGTTTTTTGTATTGTTTTACGTTATGTTATGTTTTTGAGAAATCCGGTTGTGATTGGTGCCCATGGTTTGACTTTTGTGGCATAGGGTGAAGTGTATTTTCCGCTGTAGGTTAATAGTAACTACGCGATATAGAGTAACTCTGCCGAAATTTTTATGATTTTTGAAAGTTCATATTTTCAGAAGGGGTCTGATTCTGGTTTAGGAAACTAAATTAGGATCGGGTCCTTTCATGTAATACTATAATCAAGGCCAGGCCGAGGTGTTATTGCCTGCAGCACTAGGAATTGTAATGCACTTTATTTTTTCTAAAAAGGGTCTATCAAAATCCACTATTGGAAAAAGTGATAGGTATACAGAACTTCATCGGGTTACTCAAAAAAGACAAAGAGAAGTCATAAAGTATGTCAACGCTAAATAATAGGGGGAATCACATAAAACCCTATACTCACAAACCAGAGTAGTGCAAGTAACTATCAAAATTCAGATGCGCAACTTTTTAGTTAGTTAAGAACCCTCTCTATAGAGCTACTTTAGACCACAACTCCATTTTCTTGAGTTGTTCCATGGTCGATGATGCCCTACTGCTGAGTGTATCAGGAAGATTCCAATTGGCAAAGAAACGCTGCCTCATTGGAATTGCCGCATCTCTTGCATTTGATCCTATTGCTGGTTTAATTGTCCTCTGTTGATTTCGCATGCAATCCAAGTTTGTTAGTGGTCCTCCCTTCGAAGAATCCTTTTGGACGTCGTTCTCCCAGTTCTCTAGAACCTTCTCCCTTCGATTGCCCGCACCCCCTATAATGCCTCGACTGCACTATAACTTTCTCCCCCATTCCCCAAATGAACTCATCCTCCTTCTCCTCGCCCGCTACCTCAAGCGGAGCTGCCAGTTTGACACACTGAATGGGACAGCCCTCCATCAAATGATCAAAAATCCCACATCTCATACAGTAGTCTTTCAATGTCAGATACTCAATGTCACACTCCACCCATGCTCTAGAACTCAACCACACTCGCAACTGAGTAGTTAGAGCATACCTTAAATCCACCTCTGATCCACAAACAGATGAACCTCCTCCCTTTCATGTAGTCGATCCTTATCGTAGTCAAGGTACTCCCCCAGCCTTTTCCTAAGCATAACTGTCTCCCTTCATCACCCAATTTTGCTTGAATCTTGAGATTTTCTACTTCGATTCCAATTTTGATCACATTTCTGGATTGCTATGCTCTTTCTATTTCTTATATCTGCAATTTATGGATATGGGATACATTTCTTGAGTTTGACATAGTACTATGAAGTCAAATGGAAGGTCCGACGTTAGAATTGATATCTCGATTGACTATTCGACACAGAGGCGGAGGCTGATGAATTTAGTTTTGCGATTATTAGGGTTTTCTCTCAAGCAATCCTTTTGGTGATACGAGCGAAGTCTCTAAAGCACTGGATGATCCACTTTTGGTAGGGTTATAAAGGACCGAGTACGATTATTCTTTGGAGACACACTCAGGATCGGTTTGTGGGACGTTTCAAGGATGAGGACGGCAGAAAGGGGCCCTTTGTTTTTTAAAGGTGTTACAGTTATGGTGGAACAGTTCGATGGAATGGCACATGTAGAATCGGTTCTAGCATTTAAGGCTAAGGTTTGGGCCAAGGTCGAAGTTACAAATGGTAACTTGGATAGTGAGTAGCCAACCGTTAAGTGGTGGGAGATCATTGTAATAGACTTTAATTTGATATAATTCGAGATGTTTGTTAGTTTATTTATATCTGGGAGATTGTCGTGCGAACCGATTTGTTATAAATTAAATCAAAATCTTGAACGTAGTAAAAATTATTAACCGTTGATATGATCTAGACTATGTGATTAAAGTCAATTTTCAACCCTTAAACTTGATGATTATTAGCTTCATAGGTGACAGCTAAAACTAATATTATTTATTGTGGCCTATCAGGATTAAACAAACAGGCAATGATCGGAGTTATCCCCGCAAGATTGGTAATGCCATCAACACGTACCGAAATTATAACGATCCTCCTCCAAGTCAGAAAGATGAAGCTTTCGGAGGACCTAGATCTCCGTCACGGAGTGGTGATGAGGAAACACTTCTGATTTTCCCCTTTGTGTGTGGAAATGGTTAGCTTTGATTATCTTGCTATTCAAGGTTATTCTTAATTATGTGGCCTATTTGTGCATGAGGCAGTGGGCTGCCATATTTTGCAGGTGAGGAAGGACAAATTGGCAGCTAAGGCAGCGGAGGCAGCCACTAGTACCTTGGCGACATGCCCCCAGATTTTGGTTGGTTTGATCTCACCATTGTTTGAGGGCGTTGCATTGATAGAAGTTTCTAGCCCGGCCTCGGCTCCATCAGTGACGACGACTGTGCCCTTGATGGAAAGCGAAAATGGAATGGTTGGTTTAGAGCTCGGTTCGAGAATCGAGGTCATGCATGTGGACCACGTGTCTACCATGCAAAAGGCTTTGGGAGAACCCGCGAGGCACGTGTCCTACATGCACAACAATCCTCTTTTTTTAGGGAGGGGGTCCACTGACTTTGTTTGATTCTTTGCAAGTTTCTGATTCTCCTAACGGTGATATTTCACGCCCAGTTGGGGTGCTCTCTGATACCTTTTAAGGAAAAGAGGCCACCTCCAAGGTTATAGTTTATCATGCTAGATTTGATCGACGACGTGCTTCATGACCATCCTAAGGGACAATTATCCCTCATGCAGATGGGGTACCTTCATTGAAGCGGTCTGTCTGTGAAGAGACGTCACCGCCAGGAGCGAATATGGAAAATGATGGGGGCAAAGAGGCACACAAGTTGGAGTCTCCTTAGAAGAAGGTGGCTATGAATCCGGCACACTTGTGAAGATACAAGCGGAGGAGTGCCAGATGACTTTAATATAGTTTGGGGTGAATATCTAGATATAGTATGGGGCCTCTGATTTTTTAGTGCTTGTTTTGCACCTAGTTCCATTTAGCTATGTTGTTGGGTATCAGATTAAATTATAATAGTGTAGGTTGCTTTTGAGAGGTTCTTTCTATCGGACCGGTAATCGATGAACCTCTTTGCAACTTACCAGCTTCATAGTCTACCATTTCACCTCAATAAATAAATAAATAAATAATCTAGTAATAAATTTACAAACTCAATAGTCATTAACATGGACGAAATTAAATAAATGGAACCTAATATTAAAAAAATTGTCCAGACAATAGTAAAGGTAATTGCTTCTATTTTTCTTCATATTCATATAACTCGCACATGCCATAGTCACAGCCTTTCCATGTATCATTTGTTTGAAATTTTATGATTCGGTTGATCATTTGAAATTGAAATTTGAGCTCTCATTTCTTCGATCTGCAAAAATCAAACATATATATGAGGTAGTGTTAGGTCTAGTTGAAAAGAATTAACATTTATTTCATATTTTCTATTTCTATTGGAAGATTATGATGCAAATTCTTGATTGGTGCCGACAAATGTGTTTGGTTGGTGTTGATCAATGTTGAGACTCTTAACATCTAACGTATATCGTATATGTTGAGATATCACCATAATATATAATATTGAAAGGAGATTCTGCATATAAAATATATGACTTACCGCAGTGAGCAAAGAGCCAATTGACTGATCAACAGGGCCGCTTTGCTCTTCGGTTAAAGCAATATTGCTTTCTTTCTCTCCTTGTTCATTCGCAATTGGCTTATTATTATTGTTGGGATCTGATGTAGCTGCTTTGACTACATCACTTCCATCATTGCAACCACATCCCATAGTGTTCCCCATGACAAAGCAGGACAGAGAAACTCTAATTATATAACGAACATGATTCAATAATGTACAATAGAGCTAGTTAGCAATTATATATATAATCTAGGATTCAATTACATATATAATAGTAATGTTCTTGTGGTAAATGAGTTTGTGATCAGTTATGGTCAACTATATATATTTATGGCGGAGAAATCTTCTTTGTAAAGATCTACATATGTGCTATTTAAACTTAATTTCCTAAAATTGAAAAATAAATCTTTCCTAAAATTGAATATTCACTCATTTATCTTTAATAATTTCAATGATATTAAAAAATTTAGACATGGGCATGAGCCTCTTAGCATAGCACTAGGCTAGGTTCCAAACTCCTTTCAAAATACAAAACTAAATTTTTAATGTAACTATAATTAATGGGTGTGTCTATTCACACCTCCAAAATCTCTATTTACAGCTCCTTCTAAATATTTTACAAAATTTTATAATTTTACCCTTCATTTTTTTTCTTTTTCTTTTCTCACCTCTAATTTAGGAAGAAAAGAGGGAAAAAATCACCAATCTAAACCTTCAACCATTGAAATACAAAATATGAAGTATTGTTTAAAATCTTGTAACCCAGATCAATGTAGATCGAAGAACATATAACAACATTGAGGTTAACAAAACAAATTGGCCGGATAATGACTTACAATAAAAAAATGAATTAAATCTATTTTCGAACGTGTAACTTTCTCCCACATTCTCGTTAAAGAAGGGAATGAGAAAAACAAGCAAGTTTTTTTTTTGTTGCAAAAATTAACAAGAATCACTCTTTGTCAATTAACTAAGAGAATTTGATAGAGGGTGGTAACGTCGATATTGACATATATGCTAGTTAGACTGATATGAAAAATTATACCATTTTTTATTAGGGTTAAAAATAGAATATTTAAAGTTTCAAAATTTTTGGAGGTGTAAATAGCATTTTTAGAGGTGTGAATGGACGCACCCATAATTAATCTAAATTTTTTATCATTCATGAACATAATGTGTGACAAAATGCTATGAATCAACCAACTTAGAAATAACTTGAATTCATTCCTTTTTTACTTTTCTCTACATACCAAAAAGAGCCATTGTCTAATATAGTTTTATTATGGCGGCTTTCATGCACATTACACAATGCGTGCAAATCTTCATAAGTACGACAATGATAAATATGTTCTTTGATGTAACATACAAATAAAAAGAAGCACTAACGCCTTTCATTTCTTAGTATGTTGTTTTTGCATACCTCATTAGTTTATTTTATGAAACTAATTACTTTAAAACAACATCAGTGTCGCTGGCAGTTGGAGTAGGCTAGACGATAGTCTTGGGTTCTGTGCTGGACATGGATGCAATGGAGGTGCATGAGGTGGTGGGTCCAGGCCATGTGGCGAGCATGCAGGGTAACACTCTTTTCGAAGGGGACACTATCAACTTTGATGTTGTTTCTCAGGTGAGGCTTATAGGTCACGTACCAGTTTCAGGTCCACTGGTGCAAGATGTGGGGCCACAAGTGGCCGCATTATATGTCTCAGTTTCTTATGTCATGATAGATGGAGGCAATATTTTGCAGGGAGAAGGGTTCTCTGGGCTAACATCAGTGGTTCCTGGGTCGACAAGTTTAGGGAAAGTGTCTCATGTTCTGAAATATATGTTGGGCAGGCCACTTGAGGCTTCAGAAGGGCTTCTTATTACTTCAGGATGGAAGGGTGGCCTACATCAATGGTAGGAAGACAAGTCAGATCTGCCTCTAGCTTCTTCCAAGCTAAAGGTATGGAATGGTGGTCTATGTCGAGAGCAGGAAGACAAGCTAGCACATGATATTTTTGGCCGGTGCATGAAAAATAGAACGTGCTATTTGGCGAATATTACTTGCTCATGCCCTTGAGGTTCTCAAAATAGCATAAACAAGTCATCTATGGGTGCATATGCTCTTAGGAAAATGATGGGGGATTTTGGTGAAGAGAGAATGGAAGATGATGTTTAGGAGTTATTGAAAAAAATAGATTTGGCATTGCGGTAAGGAAGAAAACAGACTTATATTGGTTATAGTGAGTTATGTAGTTATATCCCCCAAATTTTAAAACATTATTATTTTATAGCTTAATTTTAGAATAAAATATTAAACCTTAAAAGTCAGACTACCTCAAAATTATATAATTAACTTATATTTAATTTTTTACCCCACCAGCCTAGCCTATTTTAAAATCCTACGTCCGTCCTTGAAAAAAGTGAAACGGGAGAGTTTTAGACATTAGGTTTCATATAACGATTTCATATTTTATGTTTCACTTTGTAATGTCATAAACCCATTGTAATCGATGGTTACAATAAGAAAGAAGAACCTCACTCATAAAATGGGTGCTACTGTAAACAAACAAGGCTCAATCACATTCTTAATGACCAATTTAGCCATAATATATGCCGCATGATTTCCTTCCCGCTGGAGATTCACAAATGAGGAGCTATGAGTTTGTGCAAACAAGTTTTAGACATCCTGACAAGAATCCCAAATAGTAGCTGAAACAATAGAAATATCATGAATTGCTTTGACTACAATAAGAAAATTCGAACAATATCTTGTGGGATTGACCATAGTATCGGTATTGACCAAGTTGAAGAGCATCCGAGACTTACAAGAGCTCAACTGCCAAAGTAGGAGGGAACACATTCTTCCTAGCTAGCATATGCCAAAATTAAACTGTCCAATCTAGTCTTTCACCACAACACCAACACTACACATATAACAACATTGTCATAAGCTTCGTCCATACATTCACAATACTTATCCAAAGATGGTATACTCTATAACTGGATAGATCTACTCGAGCGGTCCAGGGGCCAATTCACTCTAATGTAATTATCATGCCAAGCACCTGGCTACACCTTATAGATAAACAATCAAATTGCTTCTGGTTCCACAACCTATCATTCCACCCTTTCCAGATGAACTATATAAATACTATCAATCTGGACAAATCCTATGTGGATGGCACCAAGTATGTAACCACTCTACACACGACGTACGTAGTAAAGTGAAAGGACCCGACTCCGATTTAGTTGTCTAAACCGAAATCAAACCCCTTCAAAAACACGACCTTAAATTTTTTTTGCCAGAGTTTACTTTGAAACAAGACATACCATTATTAGAATCTACAAAGAAACATACTTTGAATATTCCACAAAAGCCAAACTGTGGGGCTCCATTCCCTATCCAGATTTCTCAACAACACATATATAATAAACTCAAAGGTTTACAAGAAATCCAGAATCGTTCAGAAGTATACTCAACTGAAACACAGTATAAGTACTCAGAGCAACGCCTATATACAACATTTACAACGAGTAGGTCAAATAAGAAACCTACAGAAACTAAAGAGTGGTCCGAACTCTATGCCCCCACATTCGAAGCGCAAGACTGGATCCCAAACTGCAAACTGGGCAACGGAAACCGAAAATCCCAGGGGAAAGGCAAATAAAATCGTTAGAGTGAGTGGACAAAAATAAACATATGCCTTTCACCATTTATATAATCATAAAATGATACGAGTTCATAAATACATAAAAGTCACCACTCCGACAGATTTCCCTGCCAGAGTAGCAAGTCGGGTGAATCTCTCAAACCCGACGGTGATAAACTAGGCGAATCTCTTAAACCTAGTCGGCATATCAAGCGAATCTCTCAAGCCTGATAGATAGACTACCGGTGATCAGCCACGTAGCCAATGCATCGATGCTAAATAAATAAATGCCATCACCAATAAAATAAAAAATACTTTTCAAACGATAAATAATCTGAACATTGTACTGGAAACAAATACTGAAATCAAGAACGCGCTACAACAGTGTAAATAAATGTCCACTCACAGAGCAAAGCTAGCCTTGAGGTCCGGCGGAAGATCCCTCGCCAAACATTCGATCTCGATCACCTGAATAACAGGGCTACGATCAATACATAAAGAATCACAACATACGGAGCTAATACGTCGAGAACCCCACGTTCTCGGAAGACGTACCGCTCGAAATATCGACGAGAATTACAAAATTCACAAAATATACCCAATTAACCCTCGTCCCAAAATAAAATACTCAAATCAACCCCAAAACCTCAAAACTACGCTCGGGACGCGATTACGAGCAAAACGGTATAAAACTCCCAAAAATTCCAAAAAGTCAACCCTTATCCGAAGCTCCGCTATTGACCGTCGCCGCGGCCGGCGAGGCGGCGTCAATGGAGACCAATTTCGGCAAAAATTTCCAGAACTCATCTATTCCTCAAGCCCAACCACTTTTCCTTACACCAACCTCCAATTCGAAACACACCGGCCAAAATCGAGCTCGAAAGCTCACGGCCTCCATGGATTCCGGCGAGCTCCAAACGTCGACCAATTCTAAAATTCTTTCACCTAAAAGCATCAAGGGGTTGAGGGGAAGCAAACCCCCCACCAACACCACGTCAAATCTCGCTGGAGCACCACCCCCTGACGGCGGCGAAATCCCAAAACTTCACCGAAACGGAACTACCCCAAAACGCAACCAATTTCAAACAAATCAAGTTCAAACCAATAGGAAATCTCAGGAGGAAGCTAACCATACCAAAATCGTGGTCGGAGATGACAGGAAACGCCGAGTCCGATGGCAGAATCAAACCGGGTCAACTCAACCCAACTCGGTCAACGGGTCAACTTTGGTCAACGCTGGTCAAACGTTCCAAATCTGACTTTTCGATAATTTTATGACTATTCGGCTATTTATACGCGTGACCCAAGACGATCAACGGTCCAAAACGAATCGAAACCAAAACGGATAAACACGACTAAATTCAATGGTCGGAAATATTCATAATTTATTCCTCGTGATTCGAAATAATCCTCCGAAAACTCTCACGAGCTCGAAATCACATACACTATAACTTTCGTGAAGGAACTCATCTCAAATTCTCGCCCGATAATTTAGTCACAAATAAATCCGCCATATCGACTAATTACGATGAACTGAAATTATTCGTGAAACTCGCGAATCAAGCCCATTAACATATCATTCTGATTCAGGTCGTTACATAAAGTCGCTGATTCTGGAGACCAGTGGTTGTATCATCCCTTGCACAGAGGGATAGTTCCTAAACAGATGTGTCTCCGTCTCTAATTCTGAATCACACAAAATGTAAAAATCACTAAGATCCACCATAAGGTTGTTGAGATGTGGTCCAATAGGAAGATACCTATGGCATATTTTCAAACACACATCAACGCAGTAAGGGTGCTTTGAGCTTCCAAAAATATTTCCATAAATGATTCAGAGGACTCTTCCATCCTTTTTGGTCAGGTCGATCCATATCATGGGCTAAGACATAAACATTCCCAACTATAAAACTCCCTATTAACTGTATAATGCCAAATCAAACGATTCAAACTAGCTCTATGATTCAAAGTAACCATTTGAATAACTGCTATATTGAAAAGACAAAAGAACTACGCCAACCCGTATACATCCCCAAGCACGAGACGGAGAAATAAACTAACACACATATCAAAGTGTAATAGGATCAGGGGCAACCCTGAGTCAACAAAGGACTCGTGGCCCTAATTATTTTTTTATAGTTACGGTTTCATCTCATTTACGTTTTCTATGATTGAAATTTAATTTAAATAGTTGATAAATAAAATCACAAAATTGTAGTTTATGTATAATTAACCATATCACACGTTATAGAACATGTACCAACTGTTAAAAATTAGGGAGAAAAGTTACAAGAGATAAAAAAAAAGGAAAATAAGGTTATTCGTAGGAAAAAGAGATAAAGGAGGATAAAAAAACAGAAAACAAAATAAAGGAGGATAAAAATGCAGGAAAAAGAAAGGGAAAGGAGGATACAATAGCAAAAAATATAAAAAAAAGTATAGGAAGAAGCAAACCAAGGTTCAAAAGTTGTGAGAATTAAAATAAAATACTTATTAACCAATTGTGTTATGGCTGCAATATTTTATATGTGGACTTTCTTTTATTTATTAGCTACTTATAATGAAAAATTAAATTTTGAGGCCCCCAACAATTTGAGGTCCTGTGCGGCCGCACCACCCGCACGGCCTAGGGCCGCCCCTAAGTAGGATACCTCATTAATGATTCTTGCTCAAACGATGGAGGTCAAGGTAACCATCGAATCTAAAAACTGCAACCCATAATCTATCGAGAACCCCGCTCTAGTATAGGACGGGATGTCATATTGCTCCGCCAAGTATAAGAAAGTTCCCTTGCCATTGTAACCTCCTAGAAAGAGCACTTTCAAAAATATCGTGCTCTATAGATTATACAAACTAACGAATGTGGTTGTTAAATAATACTCCAAGCTTGTGTTAGCCAATAATGCCTAAATAAAAGTGTACATATTTCGAAATCCCAAGCCTCTCTGTGTCTTAGGCCAACACATGCTCTCCAACGTACACCAATGAATTTTCCTCTTGTTTGTAGTATCTCCCTTGTAAAAATTGGTATACATCTGCTGTAACTCCTCGTAGAAAATCTTAGGAAGTAAAAATAATTCATAGCATAGGCAGGAAGAAATTGTGCTACAACCTTGATAAAAAGCTTCATACCTGCTGCACTAAATAAAGATCCCTTCGAACCCTTAAGTCGTTCTCTTAGTTTGTTCTTGATATAGGTAAATTCACTCTTCTTGCTTCTTCCTATGTGTTTTGTCATACCCAGGTATTGCTCGTTATAAGGAAACAAAGTCATACCTAGTAACTGAGCCAGCTCACCCTGACTACCCTTATCCAAATTCTAACTGAAGCAAACACTTCTTTGCCTAATGTATAGATTGTCCAGATGTTGCCTCTTTTACTCTGAGCATATATGTCGCCTCATAACAAGCCTGATGCGAGGTAGTAGAGCATAATAAACCGTAATCTTCAAACAAAAGATGAGATAATCTGGGTGCATTTTATAAACATTGATGCCATGCATCGTCTTGGCTTGAAATGCATATCGCAATAAAGCTGAAAAATCCTCTATGCACAGAAGAAATAAATATTGAGATAAATGACCACGTTATCTCAATCCTCTGGTCAACTTAGTGAACCATTGATCAGAAAAACATATTTCACTGACATCACACAAGCGATGATGTTATTAACCTACTAAATCATCACTACCTACAAATATATCAATTCCAATCTTTCATAAGCGTTACTAACATCCAGCTTGATGTCCATTTCATATGCACCATCAAATCGATGGTTTGATTCACATATGATGAGCTACCTCATTAGCCACCAACTTGTTATTAGTAATCAAGCATCCTGGAATAAAAGCAATCCCACAGGTATCAATAATTGAATGAGGTTTCAATCAATTGGCAAGTACCTTTGCTGCAATGCAATAATGTAAGTCATATTACATAGAGTTATATGTATATAATATGTTTCCCTTGTGTTATCATCCTTGGGAATAAGGCAAACATGTGTAAAAATAACAACATTAAGAATTTGGCCCAAATACAAAAGATCTTGGACTGTCCTTAGAACATCAAGTCTAACAATATCCTAATAATGCTATAAAAAAATGAGGCATACCATCAGAGCATGGTGCTTTAAATGGCGACATCTAAAATAGTATTGTCCGAACCTCTTCAGTTGACTATGGTTTCAACAACGATGCTGACATTTCTTCAGTAACAACATGTGACATATATGTCAGGATCAGATCCATCGCCTCATCACTAATGTCTGCATACGAGAATAAAGTAGTATAATAATCAAGCACTACAAGTTCCATGCCGCTAGGTGTATCCTGCCAATTGTGCTGATTATCAAACAATCCTAACATATGATTTTTCCTCCGCTGCTTGTAGCTCTCCGATGAAAGAAACAAATATTCCTATCATCACTCTGCATCCACTGATTACGGGATATTTGTTGCCAATATGAAGCCTCCTAAACAAAGCAATATCTCATGTTGTTCATATAATTTCTGCCGCTCTGCTACATCCTCCAATCGGAAATCTAAACTATTAATTATTAAAAGCCTCTAATTAGCTTTTATCACCACTGACTCATCCTTTCGAATGTCGAAGGTGTTTTTAGTCCATGCTTTCAGTCCAACACATATGTTTTTGATCCGCTGTATAAATTGATATTGTTTAGTAGCCAACATAAAGTTTTTTGCATGTTCCAATATGGTTTGCACTACTTCTACACTATCCTCATTTTCTCACATTGCTTCAAAACAAAAAAAGTGCTGCCCTCTCAGGAATGTCATTAGCGGAGACGAGAGAACATGAACCATATATTAGAATATGGTCCGAATACAAAAGCGATAGATGCACCACTTAGGCCACCAAGAAATTTTGTCGCCATATTGACATAGCTAAGGCTCGGTCAAGTTGGCATTATGTAGTTGATTTATGCCACGTAAATAGACCTCCTGTAAAGCCTATATATGTTGACCAACTAACAATCATTAAGGCACATTGCTATATACTCCATCTGCCACGTTGGTCGAATATAAAAAATCTGACTTCTTTAATGACCTGAGTATCTCGTTGATATCTCCAATTACAACCCATTAATCCAAACCCTCCTTCGCAGCCAATGTTCGGAGTAAATCCTAGGTTTTCCATTTGTGCGCACACAAAGCGTGGCTCGCTCAAGCCCATAAGCCTCCACTCAACACCTCCGGTTAAGGCCCCACGCACGTCGATCGATGTCAATAAAACTAGAGATGCAGTTTTGCAACTGGAGATCGATCTTCTCCGCCTAGAACACATCATTAATTCGCCTCCTCCTTTGGCCGAACATGGAACCATCAAGCCTTTAGAAAACCCTAGTCGAATGTGCCTAAATTTTTTGAATCTCTCCTCCAACCTCGTTTTCATTTCCATAAAAGATACCACCAATGGTTTTTTCGCCAAACTATCGATCGTAGTGCCGTTAGCTTCACTGAATCCTCATGCCTCTAATATTCCAAGACAGAACCTTCATACCGAAAACAAAAACTTCTCTCATATCTCTTATACTCTCAACGTTGGCGGTGTACTCTTCGAAAACCTAAAAAATCTGGTTTTCATAATGCTCCAAGTTTCTCTGAGCTTTTGGACTTTTTTCAAAAAAAAAAATCGCAAAACTCAGTTTGTTTTTACCTTAAGCCACAAAATTTTATTCAAAATTTAACTTTAATCCGTACCAACTGAATTTAATCCTGAGTTTAAAAGTTCCACACATTAAACAAAGTTCTTACAAACTCGATCAACTATAAGAGCAACCCCAACAACATCCCTATATTTGAGTTTTTCTCCATTTTAGGAAATATTTTGATTGTTTAGTTCTAACAAATTTCCTAAACACATTCCATATTTTAGAGAATGTGATGAGAAAGAAAGCAATATTCCCTATATTTACAGCATTCTCTATATTTTTAGAGAAGGAATAGAAAAGAATGATAAAACCTGCAATATGGAGAATCTGTTGAAGTTGAAACATAAAATGTTTCGTAAATTGTGTTTTTTGCTCCCCTATAATAGAAGAGAAGCTGGAGGAGATACTTTAAGGATTAACAATCCTTAACAATCCGAAACAACATTAATTTAAACGAAATAGAAAGTAGGTTAATTACAATCCAAATGCAATAATAATTAAAAGAAAATGAAAACTAAAACATTTACATATTTAACTCCGACTAAATTCTAATACTAACCCACATGGGCACTCAATCATCTTAATTAATAAGTGTGCATGCACTAGGGTTTAGGGTTGCTTGCTCATTTTTGCTCCTCCTTTTCTGTATCTTTTTTATCTATATTTCTCTCTTCGGGTTTCTCTCTATACAGACGAATCCACTACATCCGTCGCTGAACTTCATTTTGAATATAAAAAAAAAGGTGGCCAACCCAGGCTCCAATCAAGCCCTGCCGAGCCATTATACCCTCATTTTTATTTCAACATAAATATCAAATTTTCAAATGACTTTCAATTACCCAGTAACTAAGAATTCTTGCATCAAAACCAATATTGTTACACCAATCAAATAGAACCTAACTATCAATTGCATTCCCCATCGAGCAAATTCTCTTGTCTTCAAGCATATATAATTTTTCCATCCTTTTAAGTTGTGCCTAAAAGATAAAAATAAACAAAATCAGTTGATTGACTTAATTAAATACATAATCTTTTAAATAATGTCAAGTGAAACAATAAAATTATCAACTTTACTTCACTCAACTTCAAACACTCATAGCATGAGAGGAGTTAATAAACAATCAACAGTAGAGAAAGAGAAAGAGGATAAACAAAGAGGATAAAATGCTTCTCAGCTAGATATAAGATTACATTGCAAACAGATGAGAAAGCTAAGCAAATCGAAAATGATAACGGTAGAATGTATCAGGCCTATACTCTTGTCCGTGGTCACAAATTTCAGTGTATTGTCACACATGACATACTGTAAACAGATGAGAAACTTTGAACACGTGGATAGTGACAAACTATATGAACACTTTGTGTATTCCTCGTCTGTTTACTTAGTTAGTTTAGTAGACTACCAATATTTACTAGCCATGCGTATCATCGAAAGATTAATCAAACGAGCACTCAGCTTTTTGAGAGAGAGAGAGAGAGAGAGAGGCATTGAAATGAAAGGCAATTCTGGGTTGATGCAATTGGGGATCTGAGGTCTTGGATGAGGATATAAGGGTTTCACACTCCAAATTACACGGTGTGCATGTCAATGAAACAGCTATCAACACGATATGAAGAAGGGACTAACCAGAAGAACTGATTATACGTGAGATCTGATTATGCCGCAACATTGCTTCTTTGTGTCCGTAATACATGCCTCAGCCGGAGATCAAAGAGAGAGCTTTGATAGATCTATTCAATATGAAATGTGAATTACACAAAACACTTGAGATTAGAGTGACTATATGTACTGATTTGAGTTTCGAATTCACTTACAAAATATGCGATTGGAATGTCGAGAGATGTATGAACATGGAACAAAAGCAAAACGGAGAGAGAGAGAGAGAGAGAGAGTGTGTGGTTTTCTCTTTCGAGTCTATTCTAATTTTTTTTAAAAAAAATTTCAAGTCCCAACTGAGAGTAGTTTTTGACTCGGATTAGAGACGTATGACTTTATTTGTGCAAAAAATTGGGATATTATAATATGGATTCTGACATGTAACTTTCTCTCTCTCGCTCAAAACATATACAATAGATATTATTCTCTCTAGGCGAGAAGATTGGGACGGATGAGAAGTATTTTGTGTCAAAGCTATTTTTACGGACGAAGTTTATACATGTCTCAAACATATCCGTCCCCTATAACAAGTTTTCTAGTAGTGTTCCTTCAGGTTTCTTGATGTTACTACTCCTTCGGGGGTCTTGGTCTCACTAATCCCTTCGGGTTTTTTGGTTTCATTGATCCCTTCGGGTTCCTTGGCTTCCGGTTCCTTGGTCTTGTTAATCTCATCTGATTTATTAGTCTCGTTCAACTCTTCAGATTTTTTTGTCTCTACATCACTCCCTTCGTGTTTCTTGATCTCTTTGATCTCTTCAGATTTCATGACCTCCTTCATCTCTTCCTGGTTCTTGATAGTCTCTTCTTCTGGTTTCTTCTCCTCATGAGATTTCTCGTCTTCTTTGGCAACTGAAGATGCTGGTACCTGTACCACTTCTGCTTCTAGTACTGGTTTGTCTTGCTGATCATCAACACGTATCTCCTCTTTCTTTTCGGTCGTAGTTTTAGGCTTTTCTTCTTCTTTTACTTCTTTCAGCTCAACCATTGCCTCTGTTGTCGACTTTTTTGGCTCAATAACTACCTCCGACGTCTCTTTTGGCTCATCAGCAATTACCCCCTTCTCTTTCGGCTCAGAGAGAACTAGGGCAACCTTTTGTTCTTCCTGTAATTACAGTACGTGCATGCATGAAATATCATTCCACGTAATTCAAACAGATGTAGCCAACCAAGTAGCAATTAATCTAGCTAACCTAATACAACTGCGGTTAAACTTCTATAAATTAACAATTTTAGGAGTAACAAATTTTATTAATTTAATGAGATATTAAATAATCGATAAATTAGAAATTATTAATTTAATCGTTAATTAATAATTTATTAATTTATAAAACTGTTATCGTTGTACCTTATTCAATATATATCTTTTTTTAATATATTGTGTATACATTATTAAATGTTGTTATGAGAAGACAACACCAGAAATTCTTACCATGCATGTTAAGAAAAATCTAAGATAAGATTCAAGATGACATCAATTTCAAGGAACAACAAGTTGTCATTGAGTCATTCTTCATGAAATCATTATAAATAAATAAATAATTATATATTTTAAGTCATTATTAATTTATATATTGGTCAAGTTCTATATGAATTCTTGAATTTCTATTATCTTATAAATTTAACGAATTATTAATTTAAGTCGTTGTCCCCAAGTTGAGATAGGCAAAAAATATTATTTTAACAAAATTATTAATTAATCAAATATTAATTATCGAGATTTTACTATATAGAAATATAGTAAGCCATAATGTACATCAATATCAATGTGAAAATAAGAAGTTGAATAAAGTCCTATAGCCGGAGTTTTCTGTGTGTTAAATGTGTTATGATATTTCTGGTTAGTTTTGTGTTTTTAGAATTTATTGCTAGGCTTCTATAATCCGGTATGCATTTTCTTTCTCTTTGCCGACCTTGAATTCCTTTTGAAGAATAAGAAAATGGAATAGATTGAAAGCATAATAATCTACGAACCTGCTTGAGCAAGGCCGCAAGAGAGAGTTGCTTGTGTCCATCAGCCTCCACAGTGCTCGCTTCTTCCTTACAGTTGAGCTGTGCTGCCACCAACTCCTCCTTTTGGGGGTTTGGTGCTGGTTCTGCACCATGAAGGGTCTTTGGTTCGCTGGCGCAATTACCCATATATGCTTAGCTAGCTAGAACGTGTTGGGAAATAAGGTCTTCTCTTTCTTTCTCTACTTTTTAGCTAGTGAGAGAAAGGTTGAAGAAGCCCAACAAGAATTTTTGGAGACTACCTTATTTAGTGCGTAATTTTATAGTAAAGAGCCAATATTCATCTTGTGGCATAGATTTTTTTTCGGAAAGCCAATGGTTGCTCTCGTTGGAATATGAGGTATATATTTAGCACGCGCGCAATTAATCATAGGGCAATGATATGAAGTCTTATGGAGTGTAAAATTTTGGTCTGTCATTAAATTTAATTTTTATTTAAAATCCACCTAATACAACTTTTGTCATGTCATTTAATATAAATCTTATTATCCAATTAGCTGAATTTTAGTTAACAAGAAGAAAAAAATCAAATTGGAGTCTGGAGTCTTCGATCTAAGTAGTAAGAATCCTAAAATTTGCAATTATCTTCATTCTCCAGAATATCTCAGTACCTTTCCGCTGAATCAAATACAATACATATGGGTGATACGGCCTTCAATTTTGATCAAAATTGCTATTCTAAAATAGATGATTAATTTTAGGTAGATAGAATAAATCGAATGGGTCATCAAGACATCAATGGAACCAATTAACCATCTAAAATCCAATTTTTCCAGGAAGAGGGTAGCTATCTTTAAACAATTCAAAATTCTGTATCAAATTTGTTGGATAAGAGGCTTAAGAGCAAATAGAGAAGCTCAGAAGCTTGTATTTTATAACTTCAATTTTCAGAGAAATACACAATAGAATATGAATAGCTTCGATGATAACTTGAAAGTCTTTAGATTAGTGTTTATCAAAGGAGAAAGGAAGAAAAATTGCGGCTATGGAGATCGATGAGTTGAAAACGAATTGGAAATAATCTCAATGATTCATTTGTTCCGTCGTATATATGTGGGATATATGCATAAATGAATGATCAATCTTCATCGAAAAGCTAGGAAGATGTCGTGCTTAATCAGATGTTGAAGGTCATCACTCTCCGATTGCCGTGAATATATTTCAAATCAGCAAGAAATTTAAGAAATAAATTACTCATTGTTAATTTTCTAAAACAAAAAAGGAAAGAAGAAGAATACTGTGATGTGAAAAATATACTTTGATCGATGTGAAAAATATATGTTGATGTGGCATTCCACATCATATTAAGGCCACAAAAATTTGACATTCCTTAACCTTAAGGCCTAAGATCATTTTCCTCATAGGCTCCTATATGCATCAACCTTAATCAGTTAGCAGTTTAGCAGTTAACATCTCTTATTCATCATTTGAATTGAGTAGTTTCTCTTAATTTAGTATCGAAATATAGATGTGTGCTTATGTATAGATAATATAAATAAAATTTATTTATTTCAAAAAATACAAAAGAATTAATCTTAGTTAGGTTTATTAATTTGACCTACTTATATAGTTCGCCATCATGTATGGTTAGGTTTGTTTTATGGGTTTTTTAGGCTATGAGATATGGTACTTGTGGGATCAAGAATTTTTGGATTCAAACTTGGAATCGACGATGTGAAGCCAAGTGAGGATAGATCGGTTAAGAGCAAGAGAATAGGAACTTCGAACCTAGACCTTCAAAGTGTATTTCGAGGTTCAATGTTCAATCTTAGTAGTGTTATTCGAGGTATGAAACATGACCTTCAAAGGTCGAGATGTGTTTCAAAGTTCCATGTTTGTGGCGAGGATGAGATCCACCTTGTGGAGTGGAGTCAATGGATTGTAAGGCCCAAACCCAAATTTGAGGGCTTAGAGTAAGGGGTAAGGATTGGATTAGGTTGGGTAGTCCAATAACCCGTGTATCCCTGAAAACGGGGCACTAAAAATGGATTGGGCTGCAAACCTAGGGAAGTGACACCAAAATAGGAAGGTGTTGGAGTTTGAGGTTGAAGATCGAGGATCGAAGTTCTGGGGATGAACTTTGAAGTTCGAAGTTCAAGGTTTGAGGTTCTTGGAACGAGCTTCGAAGTTTGGCTGACAAGAAGGCAATTCCTACTCTGGAGGGTAAAGAACACTATAAATAGTGGATGAGAGGCTTGACACGCAAGAATGGGAGTGAGACACAAGAATATGACCGACAGTTGAGGATCGAGGATGAGTATCGAAAAGTTGATCTGGTCAGCAGATTTAATTAGTGGGATAAGTCATGTGAGTAGTGGCATGAAAATAGGGGAATATGGCTCCTATGAACGTGGGACTTTGTGGGCAAGCTTTGCTTATATATATATATATATATATATATTTCGGTGGGAAGCTAATTAAGCACTATAATTAGGGTGTAGAGTAAGATTTATGATTATGAAATTGCTGATAAACTTGCACTAAAACTCTGTCTGACTTGAGCATCGGAGTACTTTTTGCAGGTACCCCCTCCTCCCCCCCTCTCTTTCTGTTCATACGTCTTGAAGATCTTCGTTGGAAGCGTCATCAATGAGGTTCGTTTGTAGTTTGTTGAAATTGTCTTTGAAAGCAAAAAGAGTCCTACATTTTTTGTACTCCTACAAGTGGCACCATCTGTGAAAAACGATGGCAACAGACGTACTTGAGAATGATGACCGAAATTTGCTCCACAATAAAGATAATTGATCTGGCTGAGATGAAGAAGACAAAAAGAAAAGAACAGAGAAAATCTCAAATTTCAATGGATGGAGCTCGACTCCGTCACCAACACAAGCTGATTGTTGTGCGCTAGAATCGTATTGTGCTTTCAAATGACACCAACGGTGCTAGCCTCTTCACCCAGATAAGGTCAATCGAAGATCGACGACATCGAGGCTTTTTAGCAGTCGGACGAGCAGTGAGATCGGCCGGGTTGAAACTAAGCGACTTGAGTCCAGTTTAATGGGTTAAGTTTTTGGAATTGAGCATCGTCTCTCGAGCTGAGCAAGTCAATCTAATTTTGTTTCTGGAATTTGATATGGTTATGTCTCTTATTCTGTAACATGAACATGTTTACGATGAGAATGTTTCAGGGAAACGGAGAAGCTACAATGGATTAAGGATTGACAATCAAGGCCAATTAGTGGCCTGAGGAAATAGACCAATAACAGTGCTTTGGATGATCAAGGATTCAAGACTATGATTCGTGTGTAGTGCAGAAAGTATTGATGGTTCGAAAGAAAGAGTGAATCTTTTTATACTTATGAAAGACTTTGTAGAAGAATGCAATTCCCAGAAGAGCGTGATTAATAGAAAGCTTGGGACGGTTGTGTACCCATCATTAAGATGAATTGGAGTTTCACTATTTATTGTTTTTACAGAACATTGCAGATTTCAAAAATGAGAAAGAGGTACTTCTCAAGGAAAAGTTGAAGTGGAATGATAGAATTCAAGGTATTTTAACAACCAAATAATGAGAAGCTTCAAGCAAATCAAACTTTGAAGTTCGATGAAGATCAAGGTAGTAGGTCTGGCAATAACCAAGATTGAGATTGGTGAGAAAAGCTTGCCGAAAGGATAGAGCAAATGCTCGAGGCACTATAGCAAATGTGTCTTGTAAAGTGTGCAGAGATGTGCAGGCTTAAGGGGAGTTAGAACCTATAACAGGGTATGTAGTCGAAGATCGAATCAGTCGCTTAAGAGATCAATTCATTCGGAACATCTTGCTATATGAGTTGAGATCACATGATGGTAAAGTTTGGAGGTAACAAATTTGCATTATCAAATTGCTTTGTTACGTTTCAAGGTGTGATATGCATATTTATCAACTTAATGAAAGAGAGCTTTGCATATCTTGGATATATAATAGACGGATCAATGTGTTGACTTGAAATGATTATGTAGATGCTGATTTGAGTTTCGAGGTGCAGCCTCAGAAGCATGTGAAGCACTAATTGTGCATGGCATAAGTATATTATGATATTGATCAAATATGTCATGAACATCGAGATGCATGTGTAGTATTTTAATTACTTGTTTTGGTTGATATATATGTGTGTGTGTGTGTGTGTGTGTGTATATATATATATATATTCATGCTTGAAATTATTGGTCAACCAGGAGTGACGCGATTGGATTTTACAAGTCTTTTTGAGATTGTTATTGTAGAATAACCTATGAAAGTGATGGTCTATCTGATGATGTCAATATATTCAAGACCTGAATGAGAGAAGGACCGGCTATAAATAAAGTAAACTCATCAAAGCTAAGGCTAAGGTTCGAGCTCGAATGTGAGGTTCAAGATTGAAAGACTGAGGTCTATCGAGATGACATGGTCGAGGTCTAAGGTTGCAAGATTGAACCTTGAGATTGCGGGATCGATGAATAATTGAATGGACCAAATATTTTAATTGAGTCATCAAGCTCAATCATCAAAGATTTACGTTCAAACGTTCAAGTAGGAACATATGAAACATGGGAAAGCATCAAGTTCGTGCATCAAGTTCGTGCATCAAGACTTGGGGGCAACTCTCATACCTCGACGCTAACTTTGTATGGCAAGATGGTGTGCATTTAAAGTTCGACTCACCAATCATCGAGAAGAACTTTCACGATAGAATGGTGAAAGAGTTTTAGGCCAACTCGAGAGGTAATATCGATTTAGTTTGGTTTTGGAAATGATTGATATACAATTGAGCAGCTAGCATTGAACATCGATGGAAGATTGAACGTTTTCGACTAAGGTAAACGGTATCATGTTATCTATAAATAACATTTGGTCATTAAAATATATGCTTTGATATTTGCATGAATAATTGCACATCTTATTGATGTGATTGATGTTAGGCCTTAAAATGTGTGTGAATATGGTTAAGGCTATTGAATCACCCGAATATCCATCAAGCGTGGATAGAAGCTTGCAGGTGATGAACAGTGATGAACAAGATGAAAGAGGCTAGATGTCAAGCGCTCGAAGTTGGTTAGGTCAAACATCTCTAACGAGACCTGATGAATGAGAATATTTAGTCAAGTTCGAAAGTTATGAGCAGAACCTCTGGCTGAAGTATATTAGTCAAGCTCTGACGGGGAAGAGCGGGTGTCAAGCTCGAGTTGTAAGCTGAGCCTCTGACAACGTTCAAAACTTTGAGTAGAACCTCTGACTAGAAAGTATGACATCGAGTTCGAGTGGTAAGCCAGACTGCTAACGATGTGAATGCGAGTGTCAATTGCCAGGTGAAGACTGAGAGTCCATCGGCATCACTTGAAGATTGCTTACGACGTGCATAGAGAGTTCATGTGCTACAAAAGTTGAGGAAACACTTAACTGGAAAATAGTATGAAGACGCATAGCTGAGATGCAGCGTTTTGGAGTATACGATGGGGTAGAAGGACGAATCGAGCATTGAGTTGAATTTAATCTCAAAGTAAGTTGACTCAAAGGAACCTCAGGTTAGCATAAATATTTGTGCAATAGAAAATGTTTTTATGTGAATAGAAATATTATTGCAGCAAGGTAGGATGCGAAAAATTCGAAAGTGAAGCTAAAGGTTAGCCGTTGTTCGAGAGATTAGTTGCAAAAGATGAAGTTGTAAGACAAGTTTCAACACAAATTTCAACAAAGAGTGATCAAGGAGTATAGACACTCGAAGCAAAGTTGAAGTTTGAGACATAGACTTAAAGTCTCAAAGCAGAGTTGAAGTTTGAAAATATTCTCGAACCTAAAATGGTACATCCAGAGAGGATATGAAACATTGATGGGGTTGAGATGAGCATATGTTGTTCCCCTTATGAGACAAGGGGCCATGGAAAATGTATGTGAGAGGCGTGTGTGTAACACCTTAAAAAGCATTGAAAGTATGGTAACTTGAAACATGGATCGAAGTAGTGACTATGGTCGAAAGTAGAGCCAAATCTGGGCAAAAGGCATGTGTTTTTTGTTGGTTATACCATATGCAAAGTGGTATGACTCTTTCAAATGTTGTGCTATAACTGTAGTGATGATTGGTATGGTTTGTTTTGATTTCGCTATGCAATATGCTATATGGCTGGAAAGCGCTGTGAAGATATGATCATATCTTTCGCATTAACCGGGACAGATTCCTTAAAGTAGGAAAGTCGCATTTTGTTGTTGTGATTGATTGCTTGAGCAGGAAAATAAAATTGGTTTGCGAAGAATGGTTCTTTAGAGTGGAAACTTGCTATTGGTTTCTCAATTGAGAACGTGGAGTCAAATTGTATTTCCTCACGAGGTTTGGGATTTTCGTGATATTCTTCAAAGAGGAGACTTCTCGAGCAAAATATCAAATCCTCGTTAGACTCTGTGGCATCGTTGTGATGATTTTGAGAAGAAGATATCGTAAGTGATACCGCTTCTTATGTACATGAGACATCGTGATGACGGTCTTCAAGGATAAGATGGTATAGTCAAGGATGAATTCGAACCGTCGAGATATCTAGGGTCGAGAGAAGTTGGTTCGATGAAAGATCAGATTCTTCAGAATCCCAACACATGCCACGTAGTGGAAGAGTTGTGTTGGAAGTGGGAAGTTGATGAGTTTTCTGGTGCATGAACTCGGAGAAGCGTAGGAAGTGCGTGTCGAAAATGAGGTTAGAAACAGATAAGCTCAAGGAAAATCGAAGGCCAAAATATGATAGTTCGAATGGTGCTTTGAAGTTGAATTTCCTCTGTTGGGCTCAAGTTTTTGGCCCAAAGACGAAATAGGGGCATTGTGGGAACAAGAATTTTGGATTTGAACTTGAAATCAATGATATGAAGCCAAGTGAGGATAGATGGAAGGTTAAGAGCAAGAGAATAGGAACTTCGAAGCTGGACCTTCAAAATGTATTTTGAGGTTCAATGTTCAACCTCAGAAGTGTTTCTTGAGGTATAAAACCTAACCTTTGAAGGTCGAGATGTGCTTCGAAGTTCCATGTTCGTGGCTAGGATGAGATCCATCTTGTGGATTCGATGGATTGTAAGGCCCACACCCAGATTTCAGGGACCAGAGTAAGGGGTAAGGATTGGATCAGGTTTGGTGGGCATTACCCATGTAGCCCTGAAAAAGGGGCATTAAACATGGATTGGGGAGCAAACCTAGGGAAGTGGCACCAAAATAGAAGGGTATTGGAGTTTGAGGCTGAAGATCGAGGATCAAAGTTCTAGGGATGAACTTCGAAGTCGAAGCTTGAGGTTCGAGGTTCTTGGAACGAGCTTCGAGGTTATCCGACGACAGTGGCGAATCCATGCCAAAGACCCAAGATTTTCATCTCTTCTATTCTCCTTCTTTCAGCCTCAGTTTGTCAAATGAAAGACAAAGAAAGGAATAGCACACTACCATCTTTCTATTCCAACCAGAATCATTGTCGATAGTGGCTGGACAACATCGTAACCCCGGCAACCTCATCGGCAACAATTTGTGTCATGGGAGAGCTGTAGTCAATGCATTCAACTACCAAAATGGAAGTCTGCTATTCTATTTTGGGTATTCTCTTATTTATACTTGTGTATTTACAATAAACATGAATTCTGTCAAAATTTTCACTGATCATAACTTTCTCTTCGTATCTCCATTTTTTACGCTCATGCATCCATGGACTCGTCTCGAGGTATACCACAACTTTTGTCAGTGTAGTCTATCGATATGACCAAGTAACCAGCCCATTAAGTTGTCAGGCAAAGACCACTATCTCTTTACCAACACTCTCTAAATAAAAATATCACAAAATATTATCAGTTATTCAAAATATCTGGGTATTACATACTACTCTCATTCAAATAATTTATTCCTCGAAATTAAACAATATGACCATGAGAACTATAGAATCTTCAAATAAATAATTACAATAATAACATAAATTCTTCAGCCACATACATCGGATTCATCAAATACAGTTACAAGTTATAGTTTCGTATTCACATACTCGTGCTCGTTCTACGAGTTCACATCATATCATATTCTTAGACTTGTCATATGAGTTCATATTATATTGTCATGCTCGTCACACGAGCAACTACCACATTTTAATGCTGACAATGTGAGCTCAAGTTATTATCATACAACTCACTTCGCGAGCTCAAATAAAAAGACACAATGCTAGTCTCACGAGCTCAGCAATATTTTGAGGTAAAAAAAATGTTGTTATCAGTTAGTAAAAAATTTCAAAAATAAAAAATAAAAATAACAAATCGAATTAAGTCACAACAATATCTAATTTTGATCAACTGCTAGTAGTGCAGTGGTTGGCCACCATGATTTTGCTTTCATAGTTGAGAGGTCATGGGTACAAATCGTACAATTCACCATAAAAAAAAAGTGATTTCCTGTGGGTTGAATTTAATTGAAAAAAAATGAAGAAGAAGATTTGAGTCTCGACAAGGCTTTAGTCAATACTTGTTAAGACTCGGAACAAGATTACACTATAATCGGGAACTTTGCGATAATCATTAATTAGTTGTTAATTAGTCGCATTGTTAACTACTTTTTCACTGGGCGAGAATTTGATGTGATATTTTTCACAAAAATTGTAGAGTATTTTATTTCGAGCTCGTGAGAATTTTCGGAGAATTTTTCGGATATGCGAGCTATTTATTATATTTTTTGGATGTTTTTATTTTCATATAAGTATCGCGATATTTATTGGAAGTTATCGTAATGAAATATCGAAAAGAAACTCATTTTTATTGGTTAATTATCGGCCGTACAATCGTGATAAAGTTGAATAATAGCCGTTGATCATTTGAGGAGCTTCCCCCTATAAATAGCGAGTTTCTAAAAATAGTCTAATTACCAAAATTAGAAATTTAAAATCTGACCTTTTGACCCATGGTTGACCTGACCCGTTTCTTGACCCAGTTTTAACCCGAATCATGACCGGCCGGAAAAACGGTTGTTCGACCACCTTTTTCAGTGCTTAAGGTATGAAATCTTCTCCTTTCATCATTGTGGTGGTGATTATGGAGAGCATTGGTTGATTTGGTGAGTTTTGGAGGAGGTTTGGATACGGGTTGTTCGACCCATAGGGGTTGTGATATACAGTTTGGTAGGTTACATGCTTCAATCGGAGCAGGATCACCGGAGGCGCGTGGGGCTCACGCGCCGCTGCCTGTAGTGGCATATAACGGCCATGCGCCTCTGCCCACGGCAGAGCTCTGACGAGGGTATTTTCTGATTTTGTCGCGGGGGTTTCTAGTATCGTTTTTAAGCCGATTTTGTTTCGTTTTGCATATATTGATGTCATATACACTATATTTTCAGAACGTCATGACCGTGACCCCATTGAAGGCGATACATCCGGATCACATCAGTAGCTATATACAGCGAGTAAACGTTTATTTATTTTCACAATTGCTGTGAGTTCATGTTTATGCAGATTTACAGTCTCCTGTATTTTACAGTCGAGTTTGGAGGTATGTTTGTGATGGTTTTATTTTTTGCATCGATGCTTTGACTAGACAGTTGATCACTGACTAGTCGGGTCAGACTGGGTTAGGACAAATACCCTACTGACCAAGATCGTCTCGGATTAGGATAAACACCCCGGCACCCCGGATGATCCCATCACCTTGTATTTACATTCATGGAGTCAATTCGGATTAGGACAAATACCCTAAGCGCCCACCTCCATATTTTGTTCAGTTTATTATTTTGAACTCGCATGATTTTCACAGAAAGCAGCAGCACATATAGAATATTTTACTATTTTACATTGATTGTGAGTTTTTGTCCACTCACGCTAACATTTTTATATTTTTATCTGCCTTTCCATGGGCCTTTCGGTTTTCCGTGCCCAGGTTGCGGTGCTTCTCCTGAGCTGAATTTTGATCCCCAGAAGCTTTGAGTCTACCAGATTGTCATACCTTTCTGTAGGTTTCGACCTACTAGCAGCGTATTTTCATACGATTTATTCTACTCCTAGAAGTCGATCTGAACACTAGTGTTGTAAATATTTTTCAGTGTTGGTTGTGAATTGATAGTATTGCTGGATTATGAGTTTTCCATTCCTGTATTATTATTCCAGCATTTTAATTAATTTACTTTCCACACTTTATTAAGAAATCTGGATGGATATCGGTGGTCCATGGTATTGTTTGTGGGAAATTCGAAGTGTGATTTTTGTGTGTGTGCAGGTTTCTGCTAGTTCACTTCGTAGATAAAACTATGTCAATCTTTTTTATGTAGAAATCTATGATTTAAGTCTTGTCGTTAGGGTGTAATCCTAGATTGCTAGTTAATCTAGAGTTGGGTCTTTTTAATACTCAATAGTCACTGAGGAATAAAGGACTTGGTTTATCAACCCCGCAACCAAGTTGCTATTCCTTCGACTACAGTGCATTGTTCGCTTCACTCTTCTGCTATGCAGATTCCTTCTTCCTCTTTGCTCTTTATGTTCATCTCCCTGTTCGTGATGCTAAATTGTTCTTGGTCCTTTAGATTTTGTCTCATTAATTTATCAATGTATTTGGTAAGGTAGCTAGTAACCATATCTTTAGAACTCAAACATGAATAAAAAAAATTTAATTTGGTAGCTCTAGATTTCTCACTGGTTGCTGTGAATATGGCATAGTCTGATATGTGGTATTGTATAATCAACGAAATCTTCTTTTGATATACCATCAAATGGATTGGCTTTGTTATCATAGTTTTGTGCTTATTGTTATGAGTTTGAAAATTGGATATGAGTGATTTAATAATCCCAATTTAAGTTTCAAATTTATGTGGTGTACATAGTAGTTGGTTTGTTTTTCTTTGTATCCTCCTCTGGATCCCATATTTCTTATGTTGGGTTTATTGAGTTAATAATGGTGTTGAATACCGGTTAATAGAGGGTAACATGTATGACATTAATGTTGGTTTGCTCTTTATCTTCTTGTTCTTAAAGGCTTGGGAGATAGCTAGTGTTCGAGAAATTACTGCCCGTGAATTCTTAAATGCTTGTATTTTCCATCATTCTTATTTGGCTATTGAATATCCGTGTAGTTATGTGAAAATAATTGATTGAAGCTGACTTTGTTCTTGTGTTTTCTATGTTGTTATCATTTGAATTACAGGGTTGTCATAAACAGAGCTTGTTTTTACACAGGAATCTTTTGAAAGGAATAATCTCTTTACTTTAGGGTACGCTATTTATTTTAGCACGGAGTTCAGCTCGTAGAAGAAATCCTTAATTGAGATGTCATTGTCAAAAAATCTCATAGCTATCTTTTCAGAAATGATAAGTTTTGTGGATGCAACTCGATCGAGAAGTCTTCTTCCTCAATGGTGCATTTCTATCGTGTCCCTTTCATTTAGGAAAGTGCAACATCTGAGCTTCTCAAAATCGTGCAGACAAAAATTTCTAGCCAAATAGTTGGTTTGAAAACTTAACAATGTTTCAACATGTCTGGTTGTGAGAAGTTGAGAACTACCTATAATTGAAATCACATGACGGTCTTCTGTGAATTGTGAGAATTTTATGTAGTTGTGTTTGACACCCTATAAAAATAAGAGTACATTTATAACTCACCTCCACCTATTTCATAATTTTTTAAAGCAAAGTCATTCTCATATTTTTTACATCAAGTTCTTCAATCACGACTATTGTTACTTCTGAGTAATATACATCCATATTTCTTCAAGCTTTTGATTATGGCAGATTATAATAACAAATTGTCTTATTGTTGAAGGAGGGTGCTTCATCGATTATAACTTTTGAAGACCCTCCTTTAACAAGACAATTTGACATTAATTATGATTTGGCATGATCCAAAACTTGAGAGTGTATGGATGTATATTATTCAAAACCAAAAGTAGTTGTGATGAAGAGCTTGTAAAAAATATGAGAATGACTTTACTTCAAAAAATTGTGAAACAAGTGGAGGTGAGTTATAAATATGGTCATATTTTCTACAGGACGTCACACACAGCTATGAAATTTTCAAAATTTACAGAAGATCATCTTTTGACTTCAATTGTGAGTGAATTGTCAGTCAGTTGTGGGATGAAATTAATAGTTAATAAATTTATTATATAATTTACTTCCGAACTTAATTTGCATGTTTCTCCTAATTGATTCAATTAAAGGATATTTCTATACGAGTCAGAAATGAAGTGACATGCGAACAATTAGTTATTTTGAGGGATTGTCGTCACTTTCTAGTCTTACGGATGAATTTAATTGTGACAACCCGGAATAGAATTAGCAGTGTGATCAACTTACTTTATGAGTTACTACGTAATCGCAGATTTCCGACAGATAGTTGAATCGCCGGACTTGATAACGACAAAATTATTGGCCGAGAATTGGAGCTGGGTCTCTTCTCGAGAGTCGTTGTACGTGTGATTTCGAGTTCGTTGGCGGTTCTGGATCGTTATTTGGACAACCGATGAATAAGTTATGAATATTTGAAGTTTCGACGTAATCAGATTTAAATGGTGATGCTCTTAACGACTAAATTACCGGACGAGAATTTGGTTTCGGCTTCTTCACGGAAGTTGTTGAGAATTTAATTTCGAGCTCGTGGAACTTCCGGAGCATTATTCTGAGTTACGAAGATTAAGTTTGTTTAATTATGTGTTGGTTTGAACAGTTGACTTTTTATCCGATTGGTCGATGTGTTTGACTTCGGGTGATAATTGAAGAATACGTCGAGTCGAGTTTGTTGCCGCGAGAATTATCGGAATCGGATTTACGACGTGAAAGTTTCGGGTATTTTAAGTTTGTCGTAAAATGTATTTATGGGGGTTTCCTTTTTGGGAAAGCTATAAATAGTGAACTTACCATATCAGGAAAGTCAGCATGTATCATTTATTTGGGTTGACTCGGTTTGACCGAGTGGTGTGTGACGGTGGCGACGCCGTACGGCTCGCCGGCGATGAAGCCCGTCCGGCCACCTCCGGCCTTGGGGAAGGACCCCATCGATGCGCCTCGGCGTCCCCATCACATCCCCGGCCACCACGCACGGCGAGGCTCGCCGGAGGAGGAGATATTTCCGGCCAAAAATGAAGAAATTTTGGTGAATTCGGGTTGTTTGAATTCGGTTGAATTGAGCTGCAATTTGGAGTGGGTTTTGTAGCCCTCATCACCATGAAGCTTCCATGTAAGTTTGGTAATCCAATTCATCTTGTACATGGAGAATTTTGGATTTGAAATTTGTGTGAACATTCGGTTTTTCGTGAAATTGAGCTAGTTAGAGTTTGAATTGGCCTTCGATGTAGTTGACAAAGTTGCTCAGTGGATGATTTTGCATGGAATAGAGGTTTCTCCGCCATGAAATTTTCCGTTCGGGTGGCGGCGCCGCCGTTGGCGGTGGTTAACGGCGGTCAACGGTCAAAGTTTGACTTTTTGGGGTTTTCGACAAGTTGCATGTCATTTCACTCGAAATCGCGCCCCGATCGCAGTGGGGAGGTTCGTTTCTCGATTTGAGCATCCGAACTTACAGCGAGCTATTGAGGTGTGATTTCCAGATTTCCGACAGTTTGTTGTAATCGGATTATGTGTTTCCGAGAACGGTGGTTTCTCGTGATTTGTTTTGAATTGTCGAGTTATGACTTTGAGTAATGGACATTGTGATTATTCAGGGGTTCGTGGTCGTTTGTTTGGCGAGGGACTTTCCGCCGGATCACGGGTTAACGCGAATTGCGTTACGCTAGTCTGTGAGTGAACAAGTTTCTATTTTCACAGTTGATTTGCGAGTTCGTGGATTTTATGATTTTCGTGTTTACTTTATATGATGATTGAGATATATGTTATTTTTGGAGGTTTTATTATATGTTTATTGGTGATGGCATTTATTGCATCGATGCTACCAGAATTGAGAGATTCCTCTGGACCAGAGTTGAGAGATTCCTCTGGACATGGTTGAGTGGTCCCCTGTGTGCCGCCAGGGTTGAGAGGTCCCCTGGCCGATCACCGTCAGGTTGAGCGATTCACCTGACGTTGGGCTTGAGAGATTCGCCCGACAACCTCTATATATATGTGTTGTGTTCCGAACTCGCACTGTTTTATATTGAATATGTATATAAACTGGTGAAAGACATATGTTTATTTTCGTCCACTCACTCTAACGTTTTTATTTGCTTTTCCCCTGGGTTTTTCGGTTTCCGTGCCCAGTTTGCAGTTCGGATTCTGGTGTCGCACGTCGTGGTCGGAGGCATAGTGCTCGAGCTACATTGTTTCTTCCAGTAGGTTTATTGTTCTACCTACTATGGTATACTTATATGATTATACATTAGAGATCGCTCTGAGTATTCTGTTGTATATACTATTTGATTTTACACCGGATTTCAGTAAAGTACTGATATATTTATTGTTTTACTTTACTGTTGATATATTGAGAAATCCGGATGGGATTGGTGCCCACGGTTTGATTTTTGTGGCATAGGATGAAGTGTATTTTCCGCGTGCAGGTAATGGTAATTCCACGTTAGTAACGAAACTCTGCCGAAATTTTGTTGGTTTTTGTTGGTTCGTGTTTTCGAAGGGGTTCGATTCCGATTTTGACAACTAAATCGGGGTTGGGTCCTTTCATTAATGGTCGATAATACCATAGAAGACTGAAGGTATTATTGGTAATATTACATAATCTCTTATGTCTAGCAGAAGCACTGAAAGTATTATGTGATATCACCAGTAATACTTCCAGTCTTCTACCTCCTATTGTAATACTTATAAGCTACATATTGCCACTTGTAAACAATAAGTCCAACCATTCATGTCAAGTAAAATGCTCTTAAACTATGGGTCGACACCCACATTGAATGGAAGGATATGCCGCAACATCAATCTTTCAAAATCTTTTCTAGCATCTTTTTTTTACGATACACCTGTCGGTAATACTAAAATTTCCATTTGTAAACCTTCGTTTAAGTATAAAAATCAATACTTTTTTTTTCAGGTAAATATTAATATTTATACTATACTATTTAAGAAAATCGCTAAATACTAATGGTTACATCTAATCCAATCACAAGGATTAGCGTGAGTTATATTGGTCAATAAATCAAATGTAGAAAGTAGGCTAAACGAATATCCAAAACAAACTTGATCGATAACTAAAGAACAAAACAAACTTTTACTAGATTTTTCTTGAAACTATTGGAAGTTAGGAGTTTTACATCAACCATCATCAATCGTCATTCACCTTCGACGATTCTCCTTCTTTGATCTTCTTGTATGTCTCTCTAACCTTACCTATATATGTTTTGTAATCCACTGACTCCTGCTTGTAATCGATCACCTTTATAGGTTTTAGTTTCATTAGGAGCTTTAGTTTCATTGGTTTAATTTGAGGGATTTGTCATTTACCTTTTGAAGTCGTTCGACTATTACTTCTGGATTTTCTTGAATGTTTAATCGAATGGTACTATCTAGCCGAAATGAATTGCATAATATGTTATCTAGCACATGAAAGAGATCTTTAATCATCACTAGATCAACTAACTAAACAAGTTTTTCTTTTCGGCACCATTGTCTTCAATCAAATGTGCCTAGGTTAGATTCGATTAGTTCGGCGTGTTGACTATAGTGACTATTTCTCTGTATTTTGGAAACAAGACCCTTTCTATTTTAATAAATTGTGTCTGTGGAATAATAGTAATATTATTATACTATCCATCATTCACATGCCGCAATTAAATTTTTTCAGCACAATCCTTAAGGCTTCAACAATGATATTACCATTTTATTTTTTTTGATAGTGTAAGAAACATGCTGCAAATTTTTCTCGAGATCTTTTATTGTGTCTTTGTTTTCAATCTTCTTTTCCTTAAGCAGAGAGTTAATAATGTTGTACGATGATAACCAGGTCAGCTATCGTCAATTCGTTATACCACTCGATCAGAATATCCATTTGTTTCTCTTTCCCATGTTTCATAATTCGTTTTCGATTTATTTGAAGACTAGGTCGAGTAGACTCTAGCGACACCCTTACTTCTGCAAAATACTCTGAAAGATCAATCACATCTTTTTTTTTCTATGAGATCGATCTTAAAAACTTTTTCGGTATCGAATTGTAGCACTCTTGCCTTGGCTTGATCTTGATTTGGGAATGACTGTTATATTCATCAGTAAAACCAAAAGGTTACCACAATCCCTCAGAGTAGCTAATCCTTCACATGTAACTATACTTCTTACTAGTATTGCAATATTCTTTAATTGAATTAAATCATGAGCAATGTGAAAATTAAATTGGGAGGTACAATATATAATAAAATCGCTAATTATTAATGAGAGATAAAATTAGCACCTTTTATTTTTACAAACTACACACCCGTTCTATATATTTTGTGTATATTTTCTTTTTAATTTTTCTTGAAATTGTGAAAAAGAGGGTGTCAATTTCACCACCCTTATTAATTCCATCCCATAATGGACTAATTGTTTACTCAGAATTAAAGTCACATGATAGTCTTCTGTAAATTTTGAAATTCTCTAGCTATATGTGACATCCTATAGAAAATAGAACCACATCCATAACCCACCTCCACCTGTTTTGTAATTTTTTGAAGCAAAGTCGTTCTCGTATTTTTATATCAAGCTCTTCAATCACAACTACTTTTGGTTTTGAATTATAGATATTCATATTCCCTCAAGCTTTCGATCATGCTAGATTATAATGTCAAATTTTTATATCAAGCTCTTCAATCACAACTACTTTTGGTTTTGAATTATAGATATTCATATTCCCTCAAGCTTTCGATCATGCTAGATTATAATGTCAAATTGTTTTGTTGAAATGGGTGCTTTATCGATTATAACTTTTGAAGTTAAGTACAATTAAATCTTAATAAATAAATATTTAATAAATTAATAACTTCGTTTGACTATTATTTTTTTCGGTCCCAACTCTAAACTAGTTGAAAAGACCCAACCCTGATTTAGTTTCCTAAACCTGAATCGAACCCCTTCTGAAAACACGAACCAACAAAAACCATTAAAATTTCGGCAGAGTAACGCTACTAACGCGGAATTGCCTTTACCTGCACCCGGAAAATAATACTTCATCCTATGTCACAAAAGCCAAACCGTGGGCATCAATCCCATCCGGATTTCTCAATATCATATCAATAACAATAAACAGTAAACATAACTGTAATATATAGAAAATCTGGGAAAATTCGTATAAAACATGTATCAGTAATGTATCAGAGCGACCTCTAGTGTATACATATACAAAATATACAACAGTAGGCGAAACAAGAAATCTACTGGAAAACACAGGTAGCTCGAACAACTAGCCTCCGACCATGACGTGAGACACCAGAATCCGAACTGCAAACTGGGCAAGGAAACCGAAAAACCCAGGGGAAAGACATGAAAATCGTTAGAGTGAGTGGACGAAAATAAATGTCTTTCGCCGAATAATATATGTTATAATAACATATGCGAGTCAAAATGAATGAATATGATATAGTATACGAGGTGAACTCAAACTCCTCCAGCGTACAGAGCATGCATGGAAAAATCCCACGGGGTCGCTCATGGACACATCCGTGCTAGTACAGTCCGAATCACGGGATCCCATACCCACACGTGATTCTAGCTAGAAAGGCCTCAGGTCAGAGGTCTGCCCCCCCCCCCCCGGGTAAAGGCCTCGGGTCAGGGGTCACAGCCTCCCCCGGTAAACATCCTCGGGGATCAGCCGGGATGCAAGTGTATCGATACAACAACATATACTGTGACTGTACTCTGTGTAAACCAAATCATAAATAGTTCGATGCAAATGTATAAAGCAATATGTAAATGCATATACGTAATGTATAATTGTATAGGCATAATCGTATAACACATGCCCATGCTCGTAAAACGTGTATAAAGACTCGCGATTATCAGTGAAAAGAAATTGTCCACTCACAGGTGAGCAAAACGCGCACTCGCGCTAATCACGTGGCCCGGCGGAAGATCCCTCGCCCAAAACACGATCTCGATCCCCTGAATAATCATAAAATATATCTGATCAAAATCACAATTCACAACACTGTACCACACCTCGGAAATCAACCGTTCCCGGAAATATATAACACAATGCAAAATAATCGACGAAATTTCCACTCAAAATCCTCGACTGAAAATCCGATACCCAAATCAACTCGTAAACCTCAAGGCGACGATCGGGGCGCGAATACGAGTAAAACGACATTAAAATCATCAAATTCTAAAAAGTCAACTGGTCGCCAGATCCGGCGTTGATCGCCGCCGCCGGCGGCGGCGCGCCGTCAACCGGAGAGATTTTCCGGCGGCCAAGCTCCCAAAATGTTCTCCTCCTCAAGCCGAGCAACTTTTACAAATGGGTCACCACCATCCAACCACCACCGTGGCCAAAAATCAGCTCGAAAGAGCCACGGCCAAGAATCCCCGGAAAACTTTCCCGGCTGATTTCGGCGCCGTCACGTCTCATCGTCCCTCCAAACCAAAGGAGAAATGTTCTCCATCCAAAACCCAACAAAACCCACCAAGAGTCCACCCCGGAAAGTCACCGGAGCGCCACCTCCAAACAAGGCCGTGACCGGTCGGAAAATCCCAAACTTTATCTCTTCCGTTCTCCCTCAAATCAACCTCAAATTCCAAAATTCCAAGTTCTAAACAGTAGGAAATCAAACAAGGATTCGAAATATACCAACCACAAGGCTGGAGGTGGCCGGAAAATGAAGGTCGCCGGCGGTGGAGATTTTCTTCTCCGGTCAACGTGGGTCAACGCTTCAATTATGGTCAAACGCCGGTCAAACTTCCAAACAGTGCAATTTCGACAATTTTTGACTATTTCCGATATTTATACTCGCGTCTCGGGATGATCGACGGTCCAAAACGGATAACCATTATGATTCGGATAAACTCAATACGGACGGATAAACTCGTCAATATTTTGCAACTTCAAATATCCATATTATATTCCTCGGTCATCAGAAAAATCATCCGGAACTGCCCACGAACTCGAAATCACGTGTACGACAACTCTCGAGAAGAGACTCAACTCAAATTCTCGACCAATAATTAATTCGTAATCAAAATCGGCAAACCACACAATTATCGAAAAACTGCGATTACGTACTAACTCGTGAATTAAGCCGATTGCTCTACTAATTCTGGTTCGGGTCGTCACACTAGTAACTAGTACTGTAAGGGTTTTTTAGAGTTAAGCATAGATTAGGCTAAATTGATGAAGAGATAACAACTTAGATTATGTGATTCAAATCATGAAAGAGACATTAAGACATGATCATGGTATGGGAGCTAGAAACACACTGCAGTGATTAGGAAGTTTAGGGATTTAACTTTTGCTTAGGAGAAAGAAAAGCTGGATGAAGTGAGAGGGAAGGGGTTTGTGCTTGAAGGCTTGTATGCTTGATTTGCAATAGTGGAGGATGTTTTGTGTTCTTGGTGGCTTGTCCTGACTTCATTGCAAATGGTCATATTTATAGGGAGTTCTTATGGGAAGGTTCTTGCCTCTGGTTTCTTCTTCATTACAAGGGGAATCTCAGACAAAGCAAGGGAGATTGAGGTTGCTGTCATACTAGCTCATGGTAGTGTTTTAGAGGGTCATACGAGGGAAATTTATAGGTCTTGAGGAGTATATGAGGGCAGGGTGCACGGCTCCATGTCAGTATATATGAGAGCATTCATGCCATTCAAGGAGGCTTCTTCCATTGCAGAAAGAAAAAAAGAGATGTGCTTGTTTAGTCATCGTTCATTCCACTGTCATGGTTGGTTTTGAACGAGAAAGTGCTAGTTTAGTTTGAACTAGATAGTTGAGGTTTGTGATTGAGTTGCAAGGGCTAGTTTGAAGTCACATTGTGCCTCAATTTATTTTGGAGATTGGGCCTTGAAAATGTCCTACTCCCTAAATCACTATCGATCCTTAATTTAAACTATCAAGCATGAATCTCGGGCCCAAAACCGAAATTACCGATTGTTTAACTCAACGATGCACATGTTTATTTCTGTTACATTCTACACCATATCCACGATCATAAGCCTTAAGTAATACATGAGTGTGGCCCAAGAATATGATTGCTTGGTCAAAATGTAATTAAGAAGAGTATGTTGCGTTTTTGTATTATAGCATTAGATGTGCAACATGTCTTTGATTTGAGCTCGTTACGTAATGGGGCTAATGATTTTTCAGGTATCAACAACTACTATCAACCTTGTTAAATCCAAAAGATAATAGATTTTCTCCAATACCTTTTGGTATTTTATTTTTATTTTTTTGAGGTATAACGGTAGAATATATTAGGAGCTGGTAAGTTACAAGGAGAACACCAGTTGCCAACACGATAGAAAAAATTCCTTAGAGTAACATAAACTATTACATTTAATATGCATGTATCCATAACATAGCTAAAAACATTAGGCGTAGGGAAAATACTAAAAAAGTTAGGTGCCCCACATGCTATTTAGCAATGCATCCTAAAACTACAATTAACAACGTCAGTTGTCGCTCTCCAGTCTACATAATGCCCCGTAAGACTGGGTCTTTTCATGCATGGTGATGCTGAATGCTCTCTTGGATAATGCCCGGTTCTCATATTCGGTGCCAAACATGCATGGTGATTTGCCAAATCAGCAACTTTATCCACCAACTCAACCTGGCCTAAAAAATGCATCAATAGGACAACTAATAGAAGAGGCCCAATAGTTTTCCATGGTGAGAGTAGCTCCAATGTGTATAAGCTTAATACCCAAGTGGAACCCTAAACTCTTACATAGGACAACAAGAAACAATCATCGGCCACCCTCTAATTTCGGCTGGCACAAGTCCGCCGGCGAGCTGCCGCCACCCCTAGTTTCCATTGTCATAAGTTTGCCGATGAGCCATCTCTACCTCTTAGTTCATGTTGGTCCTCAGTCAACGAGGCCAGAAGCTAACCACCACGTCTGATTCTTAGCCTCTTTCCACACTGGTTCGCCATGATTGTCAAGATTGAACCACCACCTTCTTCGTCCTGCCACTGTCAGCTCAGGCTCGCCTACACCGTAGCCATTCCTCCTGAAGTACATCAAAAGTCACATCCTGCGGCATCGCTGCAAGGACAGACCATAAGCGCCTACTTCAGAGGAAGTTACATTCGACACCCGGGAAACGGACCAAGGACGAAAGCCATACCCGACCCGAGAGCATCTCTCCATTCCCAGTTGCCGGAAAGTAAACAATCTCTCAAAAAAATAGTCGATGTCGCATGTTCAAACGACATGCACCATTGTTCACGAAGCTCTCAATACTCAACTTTTCAACTGTACCTTCTCAACACACTGAACCTTAACCAGAGCCGCTGTTGTAGTACTAAACCCTAGCATTCGTTAGGTTCCCAGTTGCTATTCGAAAGACAGAGCAGTCACAAGAACGTGAATTGATTAAATGAACACAAAATAAGTAAAGGAATGCTTCAAAATTTTGGGTACGATAAAAGAGAGTACTAGAATTTGAAGCTGGCTCATCAGTGGATAAGATCCACGCTTTGGCCATGGAATAACACTAATTCTCAAATTTTCTTTAGAAAACATACTTTTTAAATAAGAAGTGTCAGGCTTTCGCAAATAAGGCCCTCTTTGTGGATGAGTTTTAGGGATTAAATCAGCTATTGTCAACTATTTTGATAGAATGAGTGTTTGGTAAAATAAGAAAAACTGGTTATTTTAATTTTTTAAGTGCAAAAACCACAGTTAGAAACAAGCAAGTGAATGGTTGCTTTTTCTAAACTGTGTTTTTCAAAAGTTCAATATTTTCGCCTGAATACCAAACTAAGCCTAAGTTCAACGCCTTGACTAACAAATATATAACACTACCAGAAAAAGCTACTTAGACGATGATAGCTTACCTTCTTCGTCGTCTAAGAGGACTTAGACGACGCAAACACATTACGTCGTCTAAGATAACACTTAGACGATGAGTAATATATTTGCGTCGTCTAAGTAGGATCTTAGATGACACAAGCCTATATGGGGTCGCCTAAGTATTGTGTTAGACAACGTAATGTATTTGCGTCATCTAAGACAACACTTAGACAACACTTAGACAACAACATATAGATTTGTGTCATCTAAGTGGGTTCTCAGACGACAGACCGACACCAGTTTTAGGCGTCGTATAAGAAATCACTTAGACGACGGATCTACTTAATTGCGTCGTCTAAGTGATATTTTAGACGACGAAAAATTAATACTTGCGTCGTCTAAGTAAAAAATTCCAATTATATATATATATATATATATCAATCAATCAGCTTCTTATTCATCTCTTCGTCATTCTCTCCTCAGCTTCGAATTCTTCATCTAGCTCTCTTCATCAATCTCTCTAGCTAGCTCTCTCAAATAAAATAATATATATATATAAGCCTAGCTAGCCTACCTCTAGGTAGCTCGATCACTTCATTTTGATCAACTATGACGTCGACCGGCCGGCTAGTAATTATCGACGAATTAAAGTACATACCTATATTTGATTTGGTCGGTACTAATTAATAATTCTGATACGTGAATCCATCATTCTGACGGTTTTAATTTGTTTGTATATATATATATAAATATTACTCCATAATGTGAACCTAGTTAGCTAGCTATTTTGTTTAATTAATTGAGTGCTAGCTAACTAATTATTGATGAACAATATTGCACTTGAAATGCATATATATATATATGTGTGTGTGTGTGTTGATCAATATATTAATCTCATAATTAAATAATGTTAATTAAAGATAAATAAATAAATTAGTTGTTAATTAATTAAGAATTGTATGAATTGAATGATAATTTTTTGTTAACTTCTAACAATGGTTTATTCGATAATTTTAAAGTTTCATTCACTTACACAGGAATATGGATAAGAGTTGGATACAGTTGGCGATAGAAGTGATGAGAGTTATATGGATGGAATCAGAGAGTTTGTAACGTTTACAATGCAACCTGGTAGAGGAAAGAAGCGTTTAAGGTGTCCGTACAGAAAATGTCTTAACCATCAGTTTGTGGAGTCTCATGTTATGGCTCATCACTTGTATGAGCATGGTATGATGTAGAGTGAGCACTACATTGAGTGAGCACGATGAAGTAGTAGACTTCAGCTCAGGCCCATACTTCAGCTCAGGGTACAGTTACCAGAGTGCCTCATCCAGCGGTAGTGGCGCCCCTTTTTGGAAAACCCCACTGTGGATTTGGTCCATGATGCTTTTTCGGAATTTAGTCGACATGGTAGACAACAACACGAATGGGGAGGATCTGATACTTCTAATGTTGACTTGGTCCCTGTCGTATTCCCAAAAATCGACACTACTGAATTTGATAGGTACAATAACATGCTACTTGATGCCCGAACTCTGGTGTATGATGGATGTCCACAGACTATGTTGCATGCCATAATGATCGAAATGGAGTACAAAGTGAAACACAAAATATCAGATGCAGGTTTTGACGAAATCCAGAAACATATATGTGATTTGCTTCCTAACAATCACAAGCTTCCAGGTTCCCATTACAAGGTAAAAAGTGTCTTAAGCAAACTCGGTCTGAAGTACGAGCAAATCCATGCCTGCAGAAATGATTGTGTGCTATTTTATATGGAGTATGCAGAGTTGGACTACTGTCCTGTTTGCAACCACTCCAGATGGAAGTACCCTGATAGGAGGAGTTCGAAGAAGAAGATTCTTGTGAAGGTGCTTCGATATTTTCTGTTAATTCCCAGACTGCAGTGTTTGTTCATATCTCTATACACAGCAGAGCCGATGTGATGGTGCGCGAAAAAGAGAATATATGACGATGTGCTCAGACACGTGGCAGATGGGGAGGCTTTTAAACTTTTCGACAGAGAATTTCCTGACTTTGCAACGGAGATTCGAAATGTCAGACTAGGACTTTCTACATATGGGTTCAATCTTTTTAACAATGGCACGTACAACGCTTGGCCAGTTATCCTCATGCCATACAACCTGTCTCTCTGGATGTGTATGAACAAGGAATTTAATTTCCTTACTCTGCTAATTCCAGGGCCTAAGTCTCATGGAAAGTGTTTAGATGTATACCTCAGACCATGGATTGACAAGCTGAAACTGTTGTGGGAAACTAGAATTCCAACATATGACAAGTTCAGTAACACAATGTTCTTAATGAGAGTCGCGGTAATGTGGACCATCAGCGATTTTCCCGCGTATGGGATGTTTGCATCTTGCACAACCAGAGGATACAATACTTGTTCTATCTGCTTGGACGACGTCAACTCGAGTTGGCACAGGGGGAATGTGTGTTACTTGGGTCACTGTAGATGGCTTCCTCATGATCACCAGTGGCGATAGGATAAGGATTGTTTCGATGGGACAGTAGAGAATGGTCATAAACCCCGACAGTGATCCGACGAAGAGATTTTTGAGAGGTTAAATAGCGCTTCAATTTTGGTGTGTTAACCAATGACGATGATGTGAAGAAACTCAATCCATACCCTCCACAATATGTGGCATATTGGCACCACGTGAGTATTTTCTTTGAACTGCCTTACTGGTCAAAATTGAAGCTGAGGAACAACCTAGATGTCATGCATATAGAGAAGAATATGTGCGACAACATGATGGGAACCATTTTCCTGCCCGCGGTATGTTGTCGGGCAACGTTACCAGGGGTTACAGGGCTTGTTCAGAGTGCATGACGGTTGATTGTTGCAGTCCTCATTACAGTAAAATTGTTCAGATGCGTCACCGTTGTTGGCTTCCATATGATCACCTATTTAGGCAGGATCCAGACGCGTTTGATGGGACTGTGGAAACAGGTGTGGCACCCAGGCGATGGACAGGGGAAGAAATTTTGGAAGTGTTGAATGAATATGATTTTGGCCAGCTGAGCAATCATCCTGAGATAGTGGCGTCAATTCCAGACAAGCCCGAAAGGTATAAGTTTTGGACACACAAGAGCATATTCTGGGAACTCCCCTACTGGCCAGGTTGCCTATCAGACACTACCTAGATGTCATGCACATAGAGAAGAATGTGTGTGAAAGTGTGGTGGGCACAGTTCTTAACTTGGAGGGGAAAACAAAAGACATCCCTAAGGCACGCATTGATCTGAAAGCTATGGGACTGCGGAAACATTTGTGGTTAAGAGATGGTAAGAGAAAAATGCCGCAAGCTCCTTACACCGTAAAGCCGAAGCATAAGCATGAAATTTTTGGGTGGCTGAGTAATGTCAGGTATATATTCTTATGGCTATGCAGGAAATTGGCCTTAAATTTTTACCGGATTATGGTTATATGCGAGAAATATAATTGTTGCCTATGGCTATATATATATATATATATATATATATATATGCAGGTATCCTTATGGCTATGCAGGAAATATAAGCAGGTGTGTTAACTTCCGGGATAATAAGATGTACGGATTAAAGAGTCATGACTGCCATGTACTGCTTCAACGCCTTTTCCCTATTTTCATTCGAGGGTACCTGCCCAAAGAGGTGGTGGAGCCGTTGGTGGCCTTGTCAAGATTCTTTCAGAAGTTATGCACCAGGGAAGTTAAAAAATCAGATCTCAGGGAGATGCAAGATGACATCATTTTTATCATGTGCAAGCTTGAGAGGATATTTCCCCCAAATTTTTTCGACATCATGCCTCACCTGATGATCCATCTTCCCGAACAATTGTTGCTTACCGGTTCCGTACACTACACTTGGATGTATCCCATGGAAAGGTACAAATGATTCATACATTTGGTTTGCCTCTGTTTTTATATGTAAATTCTTATTTTTAAGTAAGTTAACATGAACTTGTTAACTTGTAGACAATTGGGAGCCTACAAGGACTATGTGAAGAATAAATATGCACATGAAAGATGTATCGCTGAAGCATATGTTGCGCACGAGTGTGTAACGTACACCAAAGCATATTTGGGAGCGCTTGAGGACCCCCAACAACAGATGCCGATAGATGAACCCCAGTTCAACCTTTCTATCATCTCCAATGTCGTGGTAGTACATAGAAGCTTGCCAAAGTCGTACAAGTTGGATGGAAATGAGGTAGCCATTGCCCACTGGTCGGTACTGATTAACTGTCAAGAAGTACAATATTGGAAAAACTATCATCTTCACTGCCCTGCTATTGCCGGAAATGTTGATTACCACAACAGGACGTTTGCAAACTACTTTGGTCAATGGGTAAGGGTATATGTGTATATGTCTATTTTTTATATATATCCTTATATAGCATGTGTGTACGTACGTGGTTTTGTGGTTTCTATGTTCATAATTTCTTGTGTGGTTTCTTATCGTTTTCAGATGAACCATGTAGCAAATGATGGTTGCCCAGAGTGGTCAAACGAATTGAGGGTCCTGGCGATGAAACCGATAGCTTCAAAAGTTTACTCGATATGTCAGGTCAATGGCGTGAAATTTATATGTGAAAATCGAGACGACCGACTGAAAACACAGAATTGTGGGGTGATGGTCCATGGTGGGCAGGATGACGTTGACTATTACGGTGTCCTTCATTCAGTTGTTGAACTAATTTATGGGAACCGCATGAAAGTGCACTTGTTCAAGTGTAGATGGTTTGATACTAGCCCGGAGAACACAAGGACCGATCAGTACAGAACATTTTCGGTGAATACTGCTACTAGCTGGTATGAAGAAGACCCTTTCGTTCTTGCCTCATTAGTAAAACAAGTGTTTTACTTTGACGATCTTCTTAACAAAGTCCCGTGGAAGGTGGTTAACCATATTGCTCATAGAAACATATACAATGCTGCCACACTTGGTGAGACCGCAGATGATGAGGAAGTTACTGCATACCAAGAGCCGAATGCTTTTGACATTCCGGAATCATCTACGATTCGCCTTAATAATGTGAGATCTTGGAGTGTGGTTCGAATTACTGGAGCAGAACTTCTCGATGTTAATCCATATGAAGTTGACGCTGATTCAGAGGACGAGGAGCGGCACATATTGCCAGAGGTTACCTATGAAACCGAGTCAGACTCAAGTGATGAAGATGATTACGATTATCATCCTTAGTACGTTAATGATGTACGTATTTTAATTGTAGTCGGAAATTGTTGTCGGAAATTCTAGTCGGAAATTGTAGTCGGAAATTGTTGTCCGAAATTGTAGTCGGAAATTGTAGTCGGAAATTGTTGTCGGAAATTGTAGTCGGAAATTGTAGTCGGAAATTCTATAGTCGGAAATTGTAGTCGGAAATTGTTGTCGGAAATTGTAGTCGGAAATTGTAGTCAGAAATTGTTGTCGGAAATTGTAGTCGGAAATTGTAGTCGGAAATTCTATAGTCGGAAATTCTAGTTGGAAATAATAGTCGGAAATTGTTGTCGGAAATCTCTGTCGGAAATTCTAGTCGGAAATTCTAGTCGGAAATTTGATCGATCTACTCGGAAATTATAGTCGGAAATTAAAGTCGAAAATTCTAGTCGTAAATTGTAGTCGGAAATTGTTGTCAGAAACTCTAGTCAACTTTAGAGTCGGAACTTATTTTGCCAGGAATCATTATCATTACCCACGAGTTGATAAGCAACTTGTGGGTAATGACATTACCCACGAGTTGCTTCAACTCGTGGGCAATGTCATTACCCACGAGTTCATGAGTAACTCGCCGGTAATGTCCCCCTCTATTATTTCCAGATCGGCTCCTCCTCCCCTCACTCTCCCTCCTCTACATTTTCCTCTCCAAAATCTCCCCCTCTCTTCCTCACCTCGCCCCCCAATAATATTCCTCTCCTCAAATCTCTATCTCCTCCCCTCTCCCCTCCCCTCCTCCCCTCTCCCCCCTCCCCTCTCCACACAAACACCCAAAAACCCTAAATCTCCCCTCCTCCTCTACCTCCTCCCCTCACCTCCATCGCTGGAAAGTCTAGTCGAGCTCCACCATGGCAGGTGCAAGCTCACTCTCTCTCCCTCTCTCTCTCTCTCAATCTTAATTTTATTTTTATGCATTTTAATTAACTTGATTAATTAATTTTTGATAATTGTGGGGTGATGTATATATATATGTGATGTATGTATGCATGTGGAAAATATTTGAAAAATTTAATTAAGGTGATGTATATATATAAGTGATGCATGTATATATGTGAAAAATTAATTAATTTATATGCAATGTATATATATACGTATGTTTGAAAAATGTGGAAAATTAATTAGCTAGGGTGATTTGGATTAATTAAGATGTGATGTATATATATATATGTGAAAATTAAATTTAATTAAGATGCATGATGTATATATATGTGATGTATATATATATGTGGAAAATTTAAAGTCGGAAATGATGTATGTATATATGTTAATTTAGGTGATATAGTTGTTAATTTAACGTATAATAGGTGAAAAATCGGAATCGGAATTTAACGTGTTTGGATTAAGGTGATATAGTTGTTAATTAAACGTATAAATTAAGGTGAAAAATCGGAATCAGAACGGTTTGGAACCAGAACGGTTTTAAACCGGAACCGTTTGGAACCGGAACTGTTTGTAACCGGAACCGTTTGAAACAGAACGGTTCCAGTTCCAAACGGTTCCAGGTTCAAACGGTTCCGGTTCCAAACGGTTCCGGTTCCAAATGATTCCGGTTCCAAACGATTCCGGTTCCAAACGGTTCCGGTTCCGATTTGTTATAGAACCGAATCCATGACTATTACGGTGTCCAGGAGGTTTTGCGTCAAATTGGCTTGGAGGCATCAAACGGAGAGGGACACGAAATAGTGGAGGGAGCAGTAGTCAAGCTTCCTCCTCAGCCGCAGTCAGCAACATGCGCAGTGGGCCAATGATGAATGCTCGCACACAAATGTTGCTAGCTGCGCGAGAAGAGGAGGAAGCTGCACGATCCGGAGCCGTGCAACCGGAAGTCTAGCCTCGAGCTTCAGTCAGCAGACGCTCAGTCAGCAGATGTCCCTCCGTCAGCAGACCCTCAGACGAGCAACAGTCAACGGGGGCATCAGAAACTCCCTCCATCCGAATGCCCCCTATTCGCCCGGTGCCTACTCCCCTTTCACGGGAATCATCTGAGGCAGATGGTGCTGGCGCCTCATCGTCCAGGCCTCGTCTATCTCCGTTGTCCGGTCTCTTCCTGCCCGACGAGATTCCTGTGATCCCTGAATTCGATGATAGGGGGATGCCTATTTATGTTGAAGGACGGCCGGAGTTCCTTAGCGTGGAGGAAGCGTACAACTTCATCCCGTTCGATCTCGTGTATCTTTGGAGTGTGAGGTGCACCAACCAACAAACGGACGATGCATGTAAATTTTATTTAACAAGATTGATTACTTAATTATTACTTAAGACTTACGATAGGTTCAATTAATGATATCAATTTGTTGACATTGTATTATTAGGCAATTTCGTTAATGGTACTGGAAAACGGAAAGGGGCTAGAGGCACCTGCACCGGGAAGAGACTTGAGCAGGCCACCGGGGGAAGGAAAACGCCCATCAGGGCCAATGAGGATGGCGAGGTGATCGAGGCATTTGACACCACGCGAAAATATGTCAGCATGGCCGGGGCGATCGTGCGGGACAAGGTCCCAATGCTTTGGCTAGAATGGGAATCTGTGTCTATCTACGTGAAGATGCAAGTGCATAATGCACTGAGTGTGAGTTAAATCGTATTTTCATTACGTAAATTTTACATTTATTAATTAAGTCCGAATAAATATATAATTTTACCGTTTATATATTCATTTTGCAGGTGTGGTTTGACGTGGATGAATGCCTTATTCACACGTGGGTAGAGCATCAACTACATATGAGGTGATGTGCTTCGAGTTATTTGAGTATATATCGAGAACATCATTTTGTTTATCAAGTGTTTTAATATCTCTAACTTTTTTTTTCTGGTGTTAATATAGGTATAAAGAGTGGAAGAACGAGCTTTCTTCACATTACACTGTATACAAGGAGCTAGGCCGATGTTCTACCCCTAGCGAATTCCGATTTAGGGAGTACGAGTGGCTGTGGCTGATAGCCCACTTCGAGCACCCCAAAGCTCAGGTATGCATCCTGAATATATCTTACAAACCTAATGTATCGTATCACATTGAAATAGTTAGTTACTAATTTTTTTACATATGTTTATCAAACAAGGCGATTTCGAAGACGAACCGGGCGAATAGATTGAAAAACACCAGGGCCCATCATGCAGGTTCACTCAACTATTTGGGTTGGTCGAGTAAGGCGCAGCAACAACAAGAAGTGAACCCGTTGGTGTATATTCATCAGAAGTTCTATCCGCAGTGCCCTGAAGAAGCGGTAAGTCTTTCGCCTCTGCATGTGTTAATAAAACTATTTTTCGATATTAATTTATTTTGTTAAATAATACGTTATTCATTTTCGCTTTTCAATTAGGCGAGAGTGGAGGAGGCGACCACAGAAGTGACCATGAATATAGCTCGGAATAACCATCCTAACTGCTCCGAGGAAGAAGTCACCCAGTATGTCTCTCAGATCGATCCGCTTGATCGCCCTATAGCGGCTCAGATCATGGCAAAAGCGTGCGTGACTGGAAAGAATACCTACTACTGCAGGGGAATGGGCTCGACGGGTGAAGGAGTATTGAAGAACACTTCAGAATACTCTACCGGGTCAAGAAGTTCAACCCTCTCAGCAGAGCTTCAGAGGATGCAGAGGGAGTTGGAGGAGCAAAGTAGGCAGATGGAGGAGATAAGGCAAATGGCCGAGCAGCAGGCAGTCAGAGATGCCGAGTACCGGGGGATGATCGAGCAACACCGACTCATGATCCAGCAGCAGACACAAATGTTCACCTGGATGCAGACGATGTACGCGGCTCAGACTACCGGACAACCGCTCCCCACACCTCCCCCGGTCCCTATGTTCCCCAGTTATCTACCACCACCACCGCACCAGTCACCGCCACAGCAAGACCAGGGTAGCCACCAGAGTTCAAATGAGTACATGGATTTCTTCGACCCTGACCCGCAAGTTCCTCGACCCTGACGTGTAGTTGTAGTTTATTTTCGTATCGTTGCTATTTGTACTGTACGTTGGACATTTATGTGTGTACTGTTGAACTTGTATTTATATGGTTTATGTCTTTCAATGCAGGTTCTGGAATTGGGCCCAATCCAGAACCGGCTTTTTTTTTCAAAATTTTTCCACCATTGCCGGCGACATAGACCTAAGTCGCCGGCAATGTCTTCAAATTCCGGCCACAGCGGCGCAAACATTGTCGGCGACTCAAGTCGCCGGCAATGTCAACGTCATTACCGGCGATGTCAAAATGAATCGCCGGCAATGCTATCTCCAGCGGCCAATTTCCGGCGACGGCATGTCGCCGGCAATGACATTTTCGGCGAGAAAAAAAACAAGGCCGGTGACTTAAAGTCGCCGGCAATGGGTCTTATTGTGGTAGTATATGGTTTTTGTTGAAGATTGTTATGATGCCGAAGAGGCGCACGGCAAAAGACAAAGAATCGTGGCATCAATCTGTCTTACGACAGATGGGTTGGGGAAATCAAGCCTCCAATGAGTCGGGTACGAGTTTGGCCCCTGAAGGGGAGATTCCGCACGCTTCTCCTATTGACGACATTGCAGCTGATCAGGGCGGTTTATGGTCGACGTCACAGGCGCCCTAATCTTTCGATGAAGATTCAGCTGCTGTTAGTGCGAGACGACGAAACAGGAGAAACCCCTCACTTCCACCCCTAAACGCATTCGGGGAATTTGCAATGGAAGCAAAGCCAAGAGCATTGCAAAGACATTGGCAGGAGGGAGGATCGACGTGTCTCTAAACGCATTCACCCGATATCCTGACGAAAGAAATCTGACTAGTTTGATAGCTCACCAGATCGGAAACTACGTACATTTTCACGTACGTATGATAACCCCTACTTGGGAAGACCTCCCCGATGAAAACAAAATGAACGTGTTCCGCGGACTCACGGTAAAAAAAAAATATAATATTATAGTTTTTTTCATAATTAGTTACAAATTCTAGTGTTTACTGCATGTTTCTAATTATTTTTTTTGTTAGAACAATTTTAATTATGAACAGACTCCGGAGATGGTGGACTACATCAACAAAACCGCTCACAAGATCTTCAAGGATTGGAAGTGCACATTGCACAAGACGTATAAGGCAAACCCCGGAAAGACTCCGAAGGAGTTTAAAAAGGGAAGGGAAGAGTGTGAGTGGTTGAAAGCCCACTTTGAGTCCAAACCGTATAAGGTTTGTAATTTATATTCCTCCACATTCGTGTTATTTTTTGGGAATTTTTTTTTCAATAATGATTAATTGCGTAATAATTTAAATTATTGTGTAACAGGCGTAATCACAGAGGAATAGAGCTAATCGGGAGAAGAAGCTGTTGCACAAAGGATCGGGCTCCTGGCGCATGAGCACTTGCAAAAGGGTTCGAAATACGCACTCATAGAAGGCAGCATTTCTGCTTACAATAGGCCCGGGCAGATCGAATATCTCGGCACTCAACAAGCCGTAAGTATCATTTTTTTCCCAAAGTAATAATATTTAATTTTATTGTTGCTTCTTCACTTGTGCATAAAGAGATAAACTTGATAAACGAGGATATTATTTCTGTGATACATATGCATGTGTGGTACATAGGTGCATGTGGGATACATATGGTGAACATGAGAAATGTAAATGAGATTTAGTTTTGATGTTATTGGAAGTGTTTTGCTTTTTGTGCAGGATTTTTGGTTTCCTCAATTTATGTCAATTTTTTTGGGGACATTAATATATTTATATATATATTGTTCATGTTCATTTCAAGAGAGGTTGCAACAATTGGCCGACGAGAGAATTGCGAATATGCAGTCCCAGAGTCCAGGGATCACGCTTGAGGAGATGCATACTCTCTCGACAGAGTCTCAGATAGAAATGGCAGATACAGTATTCGGCCGTCAACCTGGTAAAGAGGTTCGTGGTCTTGGACAGGGAGTCAAGCGAGATATGAGCCAGTCCACATCGTCAGGGAGTCGGCGCTTGAATGCAGCGGGACGAGAGAAAATACAAGGTTTCCAAGAGCAAGCTCGAGTGGCCAACAACAACGCATTAGTCACCTAGGAGGACGCTCGTAGGGCTCAGGAGGACGCTCGTATGGCTCGGGAGGAGAGTCAAGCAGCTCAAGCGAGGATGGATCATATGGCTCAATTAATGCGCATCATGTCGATTAAGCTAGGCCTAGATCTCGATGTTATTTGTCACCCGTTTGGCTCTCCCTCTCCTCCAAGACCCAACGATGATGATTCGAGCTGGGGTGAGATTGACAGGGTCCATACGCCTTCTACTATCGCTACCTAGATTTTTTATGTACTTTTGGGATCTTGATCGGAATCGAACAATATTTTATTAATTTTGTACAAATTTTATATTTAATATACTTTTGATTATTATTATTTATTTAACTTTTATTTTATTCATTAATTTAATATTTAATATAGTAGAATAATTATATTTTAAAAAAATTAATATTTACTACTTAGACGACAAAATCATTGATTCCGTTGTCTAAGTACTATCACATAGATGACGAAATCAAATTTTTCGTTGTCTAAGTAATATCACCTAGACGACGGCAAATTTGATCACGTCATCTAAGGACATACGTAGACCACAAAAACATGCGTTGTTTAAGTGGACTTAAACGACGCTTCACTACCACATTTCTTCCCATTTCCCACGAAATGGGAAAATAAAGGCCGACGATATCATATATCGTCGGCAATAATAACATTGCCAACGAAATATTCAATCGCCGGCAATACTTTTTCCTCATTGCCGGCAATAATGTGTAGTATTGCCGGCGATGTTTTGGCCGGAATACCGACGATATAAACTCCTTATAGCCGACGATTTAATGAATCGTCGGCAATAACTCTTATATCAGATCTGCTCTGTAGCAGCTCATTCATTTTATAAAAATCCGGTGAGAAAGAAGGAAAATGCTCTGAAATCGTTGGGTATTGTCAAAAGGCGTCCAAAACTCGCTCAGGAAGTTATATAGCTAGGTACGTATGTATATATATGTGGATCGATGTATATGTGTGTTGATTTAGATATATGTGTTGATTTAGAGTTGAGATTAATGGTTTGATATGCAAATAGAGTTGATATATTGTTGATTTTGAGTGATTGACTGTTGATTTTGAGTTGATCTGAGATGATTTCGATGAAAATATGCTTGTGTATATATATATGTATATAAATTTATTTTGTGATTAATTGTTAATATGTATATATATACATGTAAATTTGTAATTGTGAATTGTTGGTATATATATATATTTATATGCATGGGTCAACTTTTGTTTAGGGAGATATATATATAGACGAAGAATTCATTAAATTAGTGTAGCTAGTTTAATGATAGATATATATATATATATAGATGCATGCATGTAATGATGATTTTTTAATTAATTAGTAGTGAATGTATATACATAAATATATAGTACTGTTAGAATTTTCAGGATGGACAAGAGTTGGATGAGCCTTGAAAGATGAGATGTGAGATATCACCGTTGTTGGCTTCCAGATGATCACCCATTTAGGCAGAATCAAGACGCTTTTAATGGGACTGTGGAAATGGGTGTGGTACCCAGGCGATGGACAGTGGATGAAATTTTAGAAGTGCTGAATGAATATGATTTTGGCCAGCTGAGCAATCATCCTGAGATAGTGTCATCAATTCCAGACAAGCCCGAAAGGTATAAGTTTTAGACACACAAGAGCATATTCTGGGAACTCCCCTACTGGCCCAGGTTGCTTATTAAACACTACCTAGATGTCATGCACATAGAGAAGAATGTGTGTGAAAGTGTGGTGGGCACAGTTCTAAATTGGGAGGGGAAAATAAAAGACATCCCTAAGGCACGCATTGATCTGAAAGCTATGGGACTACGGAAACATTTGTGGTTAAGAGATGGTAAGAAAAAAATGCTCCAAACTCCTTACACCGTCAAGCCGAAGCAGAAGCATGAAATTTAATGGTGGATGAGTAATGTCAGGTATTCTTATGGCTATGCAGGAAATTAATATAGTTTTTGCTTATGGCTATATGCAAGAAATATATGCATATAATTGTCAGGTATTCTTATGGCTATGCAGGAAATTAATATAATTGTTGCTTATGGCTATATATGCAGGTATCCTTATGGCTATGCAGGAAATATAAGCAAGTGTGTTAACTTCTGAGACAATAAGATTTACGGATTAAAGAGTCATGGCTGTCATGTACTACTTCAACACCTTTTCCCTATTTTCATTCGAGGGTACCTGCCCAAAGAGGTGGTGGAGCCGTTGGTGGCCTTGTCAAGATTCTTTCAGAAGTTATGCACCAGGGAAGTTAAAAAATCAGATCTCAGGGAGATGCAAGATGACATCATTTTTATCATGTGCAAGCTTGAGAGGATATTTCCCCCAAATTTTTTCGACATCATGCCTCACCTGATGATCCATCTTCCCGAACAATTGTTGCTTACCGGTTCCGTACACTACACTTGGATGTATCCCATGGAAAGGTACAAATGATTCATACATTTGGTTTGCCTCTGTTTTTATATGTAAATTCTTATTTTTAAGTAAGTTAACATGAACTTGTTAACTTGTAGACAATTGGGAGCCTACAAGGACTATGTGAAGAATAAATATGCACATGAAAGATGTATCGCGGAAGCATATGTTGCGCACGAGTGTGTAACGTACACCAAAGCATATTTGGGAGCGCTTGAGGACCCCCAACAACAGATGCCGATAGATGAACCCCAGTTCAACCTTTCTATCATCTCCAATGTCGTGGTAGTACATAGAAGCTTGCCAAAGTCGTACAAGTTGGATGGAAATGAGGTAGCCATTGCCCACTGGTCGGTACTGATTAACTGTCCAAAAGTTCAATATTGGAAACACTATCATGTTCACTGCCCTGTTATTGTCGGTGATGTTGATTACCGCAACAGGACGTTTGCAAACTACTTTAGTCAATGGGTAAGGGTATATGTGTATATATATATTTTTTATATCCTTATATAGCATGTGTGTACGTGGTTTTCTTTTTCAATGTTCATAATTTCTTGTGTACGTGGTTTCTTATCTTTTTTAGATGAACCATGTAGCAAATGATGGTTACCCAGAGTGGTCAAACGAATTGAGGCTCTTGGCGATGAAACCGATAGCTTCAAAAGTTTACTCGATGTGTCAGGTCAATGGCGTGAAATTTATATGTGAAAATAGAGACGACCGACTGAAAACACAGAATTGTGGGGTGATGGTCCATAGTGGGCAGGATGGTGTTGACTATTACGGTGTCCTTCATTCAGTTGTTGAACTAATTTATGGGAACCGCATGAAAGTGCACTTGTTCAAGTGCAGATGGTTTGATACTAGCCCGGAGAACATAAGGACCAATCAGTACGGAATATTTTCGGTGAATACTGCTACAAGCTGGTATAAAGAAGATCCTTTCATTCTTGCCACATCAGTAAAATAAGTGTTTTACCTTGACGATCTTATGAACAAAGTCCAGTGGAAGGTGGCTAACCATGTTGCTCATAGAAACATATACAGTGCTGCCACATTTGGTGAGACCGCAAATGATGAAGAAGTTACTGCATACCAAGAGCCGAACGCTTTTGACATTCCAGAATCCTCTACGATTCACCTTGATAATGTGAGATCGGGGAGTGTGGTTCAAATTACTGGAGCAGAACTTCTTGATGTTAATCCAAATGAAGTAGACGATGATTCAGATAACAAGGAGCGGCACATATTGCCAGAGGTTACCTATGAAACCGAGTCAGACTCAAGTGATGAAGATGATTATGATTATCATCCTTAGTACATTAATGATGTACGTATTTTAGTATATATAAACGTGCATGTATGTTTGTTATGACCGACGAGTCGGAAATACTATCACCGAAATAGAAGAACTCGCACAGTTTCGTAAATTACAAAAAGGTGGCCAACGTCATATCGATCAGCCACATCAGTATTTATACTACATTAGACTTGAAATGGAAAATGAACACGGAGCCTTCGTCGATAATGACGTTATTTGTTGCCGGAATTTGGGAATCACACTATCACCGACGAGTTGCTTATTAACTCGTCGGTGATAGTATTACCGATGAGTTAATGCAACTCGTCGGTGATAGTCTCCTTTAAATCCCAGCCCGAGACGGGGCAGATGCCATTTCTTCACTCCCCCAAAAAAACCCTAACATTTCTCTCCTCCGCCTCTCGCCGCCCACCTTGCCCAAATCAGTTCCTTAGCCTCCCCTCTCCTCCTCCCCTCTCCCCTCTCCCCTCTCCCCCCAAAAAAACTCCAAATCTCCTCTCCCCTCTCCTCCTCCCCTCCTCCCCTACCCCCTCCTCTCCCTCTGGCCGCCGGAATTCGAGCACCGCCGCTGCCCTCTCTCTCAACCCGAAGAATGGCAGGTCCCCTCCCCCTCTCTCTCTCTCAATTCGATTTTATGTAATTATGTATGCATTTTATGTAATTATGTAATTATGTATGCATTTTAAATTGGTGTAAAATTAATCTTCAATTTTAATTAAGTTGGTGTAAAATTATGTATATATGTATGCATTTTAATTATGTATGCATTTTAATTATTAAGTTGGTGTATGCATTTTAATTATGTATATATGTATGCATTTTAATTATGTATGCATTTTTAAGTTGATATTTTTGTGTATATATGTAGAATATATGTAGAATATATGTAGGACATTTTGTGTATATATGTAGAATATATTTTTGTAAAATTATTTTTGTGTTGGTTAATTAAGATTTGGGTTAATTGATATTTTTGATAATTATATTGGTAATGATATTTTTGATGATTTGGTTAATTGATATTTTTGATAATTATATTGGTAATGATATTTTTGATAATGATTTTGGTAATGATATTTTTGATTTTTTGGTTAATTGATATTTTGGTAATGATATGTAGGATATTTTGTGTACGTATATATTTTTCTGTTGGTTGTTTTTGGCATATAGAATATATTTTGGGCTGTTCTGTTTAATTGTTCGATGTGCAGGAAGTTTTGCGGCAAATTGGTTTGGGGGCATCAAACGGAGAGGGACTAGATCTAGTGGAGGGAGCAGTAGTCAAACATCCCCATCCGCAATCAGCAACACGCGCAGCGGCCCTATTATAAATGCTCACACACAAATTTTGCTACGTGCGCGAGAACAGGAGGAAGCTGCACGATCCGGATCCGAGCGACCCTCAGTCCAGCCTCGACCCTCAGACAGCAGACACTCAGGCGAGCGACCCTCAACGGGTGCATCAGAAACTCCCTCCATCCAAATGCCCCCTATTGGCTCGGTGCCTACTCCCCTTTCACGGGAATCATCTGAGGCAGATGGTGCAGGCGCCTCATCGTCTAGGCCTCGTCTATCTCCGTCGTCCGGTCTTTTCGTGCCCGACGAGATTCCTGTCATCCCTCAATTCGATGTTAGGGGAGGGTTATTTTTATTGAAGAACAACCGTAGTTCCTGACCGTGGAGGAAGCGTACGTGTTCAAGCCATTCGACCCCGTGTATCTTTGGAGTGCGAGGTGCATGAACCAGCAAACGGACGATGCAGGTAAATTTTATTTAACAAGATTGATAACTTAATTATTACTTAAGACTATAAATAGTGTCAATTAATAATTTCGATTTTTTGACATTGTATTATTAGGCAATCTCGTTAATGGCAATAGAAAACGAAAGACTAGAGGCCCCTGCATCGAGAAGAATCTTGAGCAGGCCACCGGGGGAAGGAAAACGATCATTAAGGCCAATGAGCGTGGTGAGGTGATCGAGACAGAAAAATCCACGCGAAAGTATGCCAGCATGGCCGGGGTCGTCGTGCGGGACAAGGTCCCAATGCTGTGGCCAGATTCGGGTGCTGTACCTCGCTACGTGAAGTTGTAAGTGCATAATACACTGACTGTGAGTTAAATCGTATTTTCATTACGTAAATTTTAAATTTATTAATTAAGTCTGAAGAAATATATAATTTTACCATTTATATATTCATCTTGCAGCTGTGGTTTGACGTGGATGAATGCTTTATTGAGACGTGGGCAGAGCGTCTACTACATATCAGGTGATGTGATTCGAGTTATTTGAGTATATATCGAGTTAGATTTTTTGTTTATCAAGTGTTTTAATATCTCTAACATTTGTTTTTGGTGTTAATATAGGTATAAAAAGTGGAAGAACGAGCTTTCAAAACATTACACACAGTACAAGGATCTAGGCTGAGGTGCTACCCTAGTGAACTCCGATTTAGGGAGTATGAGTGGCTGTGGCTGGTAGCCCACTTCGAGCACCCCAAAGTGAAGGTATGCATCTTGAATATATTTTACAACCCTAATGTATCGTATCACATTGAAATAGTTAGTTACTAATTTTTTGACATATGTTTATCAAACAAGGTGATTTCCAAGACGAACAGGGAGAATAGATTGAAAAACACCAAGTCCCATCATGCAGGTTCACTCAACTATTTGGGTTGGTCGGGTAGGGCGCAGAAACAACAAGAAGTCAACCCGTTGGTGTTTGTTCATCAGAAGTTCTATTCGCAGTGCCCTGAAGAAGCGGTAAGTCTTTGGCCTCATTATTTTGTAGTTCACATATGCATGTGTTAATAAAACTATTTTTCTCTATTAATTTATTTTGTTTAATAATACGTTATTCATATTCGCTTTTTAATTAGGTGAGAGTGGAGGATGCGATCACAGAGGTCACCATGAATATAGCTAGAAACGACCATCTTGACTGCTCGGAGGAAGAAGTGACACAGTATGCCTCTTAGATCGATACGCTTGATCGCCCTATAACGGCTCAGATCATGGCAAAAGCCTGCGGGACTGGAAAGAATATCCATTACTGCAGGGGAATGGGCTCGGCGGGCGAAGGAGTATTGAAGAACACTTCGGAATACTCTAGCGGGTCAAGAACTTCTTCTAGGAACTCTAACCTAGCAGCAGAACTTCAGAGGAGGGAGTTGGCGGAGCAAAGGAGGGTGGTGGAGGAGATGCGGCAATTGGCCGAGCAGCAAACATTCAGAGATGTCGAGCACCGGACGATGGTTGAGCAACACCGAGTTATGGTCGAGTAGCAGACACAAATGTTCACATGGATGCAGACGATGTACGAGTGCCAGACTACCGGACACCCGCTTCCCACACCTCCACCGATGCATGTGTTCCACAGTGTTCCACAACCGCAGCCATCGCAGAAAGACCAGGGTAGCCGCCGGAGTTCAAATGATTTCGTCAACATGGATTTCGTCGACTCTTAGTGTAGTTGTATTTTATTTTCGTATTGTTGCTATTTGTACTGTTGGACAATTATGTGTGTACTGTTGGATGTGTATTTGTACGGTTTGTGTTTTTCAGTGCAGGTTCTGGAATTGGGCCCAATCTAGAACCTGCTTTTTTTGTAAAATGTCACCGGGTATTACCGACGAGATGGACCTATCTCGTCGGCAAGAACTCCCAATTTCTGGCGAGTTTTTTCCTTATCACCGACGACATTTTGAAGAATGTCGTCGGCAATAATTGTGGCGGTCAAACACGTTGACCCCGGCGGAGCATTATCACCGACGACTAACTCGTCGGTGATGCTATTTAGTATTGCCGGCGACCTCATCTCGTCGGTGATACTTCAAAGGTATCACCGACGACTTCTTCAATTTCTCGTCGGTGATATTATCACCGACGGGTTGCTTCCGGCGACCTTATAACCGGCGACATGTCGCCGGTAATAAGGATCACTGGCGATTTAAAGAGAAAGCCCGACGACTTTAAGTCGTCGGCAATAATGAGAAATGTGGTAGTGCTTCTAAAACCATTGTCTAAGTGTAGCTTAGGCAACGAAAATTCAAATTTCCGTTGTCTAAGTACCTATACTACGGTGCTTAGACAACAACACTTAGACGATGGAGATTCCGTTGTCTAAGTACCTAGACGACGAAAATGCTTACTTAGGCGACATAACAGTTCCGGCGCTTAAGTGACTTTTTCTGGTAGTGTAAAGTAATAACTGAATAAAAAAATGTATTAAATCAATGAAAGTTTTTCACCTGAGGACTTCTGCCTTCTCGACTAGTTCAACTAATTCTTGGAAAAAGACTCTAATTCTTTTAAGACTTTTGTCTTCTCGATCAGATCAAATTTAACTTCGTTCTTTATTTTTGGTAATGTGTGCACCACGTTGACATTATTTTCATTTTACAACAAAAAAATATTTAATGAAATTACTGCTAATATGACTGAACATGTGATAGGACGAGACGGTTTTCTTCCGAACGTGGCCGATCCTGTTAATTTATTTTGGGATAGAACATGACAAGATTGTTGGTATTAGAACTCAAGCATGTTAAAGCATGTTCTATTTGAATTGGGGGCAGGCCAAGCCCAACTCTGGATTCAAACCGTTTTTTCTTTTCAACATATTTGAACAAAAAATTTCCAAAGCTATAGAAAAAATCTGAAGATATGAATTTCAACATTGAACCTTTGTATTCGAAACATCACAACTTCACATGAACGATCTAAATTTGGAAATAGTGAAATTGATGATGATGTTGATGAAGATGAGGGACTGAACGGCTAAAGTGATGAGGATGGAGCGACTGGATGAGAAACCTAAATTCTATGTTCCCCAAGAAAATATCAAACGGTCCATGTTCGAGCCTCTTTGAATATAAATATGTAAACTTGTGGCTCATCTTGGTTTTTGTATATGGGCCAGGACAAGACAGGATGGCTCAAGAAAAAGTTAAGATCTGTCTCGTCTCGGTATAGGCCGATCGTAGGTATCTATATTTAGATTCCAATGTCTTATTTTATCTGAATCATAATCATCTTCCAGATACATATTTATCATCTCTTTAATGATCTCCTCATTAGTGAATTATTTTATCACTGTACCAATTTTTATTAGATTAATTTAAAAGGTGATCAACATACATTATCTGTCTAAAATGTGGACTAGAAATAAATTCACTTAATCCACGAATACATTAAATCAAATTTTTAATTTTTATTTATAATTCTTAAGCTATATTTGAATAATTAAATCAAATTTTGTAAAATTTTCGAGACATTAAAAAGTTATTCATTTATTAGTAAAATAATAACTTTTTCTACGATTAATAATATTGATAATACTCTAACATTATAATTTTATCAAAATATATTTGTTGAATTATAAACATGGTCAAACATTATACTGCAATGCACAGTTAAACTATTTCACAGGTGGTAGAATTTGTTTTGCACCTAGAAAGCCTTTAGAGCATCTCCAACAGGTCTTGTATAAAATCTCTATTATACAAGACTAAAACACAAAATTTGTATAATTGTTTGGGGTCAACTCCAACAGCTCTTCTATTCTATTCTTAAAAAATAAATGCTAATCTCTATAATTTAATGAGTATAAGGATATTTCTCAAATCAAGTCAATAAATTGTAGGAGAGAGACAAAAATTGATGTGTTTTTGTTCATATTTTGAGGAGAGAATGTTGAATTTTGTAGGTAAGCAATACATTTTAGAAATTTTTAGATGGTTATACAAATTTTGAATTTTCTATAGATATAGAGATTCTCTCTCCTATTTATCCACTTTCTATAGAATACAAAACAGTTTATAAGAGCTGTTGGAGCTAAAAATATGTATTTTTTAATAAAATAACAATTCTTATATTTTTACTAGAGCTGTTGAAAATGCTCTCAGTTACCTTTGACACCTAAAATAACAAAACGTAATATACGAAAGAACGTAGAAGTTCATCTTCAGACAACAGAAGATCAAACGAGAGACTCAGACAAAGAGATCTGCTGATATTGGTCGCAGTTTGCAGATATGGATCTGACCCAGGTGAGTTGTAATCGCCTGCAATTCTATGCTTTGCTTAATTCAGACGCTGGAGCTAGACCTAGAAATTTAGACGACCTGTCACATTTTAGCTGCGTATACGATTCGATGTGTTTAGGGATTTTACACGGCTTATAATCTGCAGTCCTATATGTTGGGTTTAGGGATCTGGGATGGGATATCGAAACCAATGGAAGATTTAGCATTGCAAATTGACAATTAAAGATTCGCTATGCAAGTTGAATTATGTTGAATGTTAGATCTAGGTTTTTAGTTTCTCTTCTGGTGAATGTTGTTGTAGCTGTGGACTGTTTTGAGCTTACCTTGTGTGGTTGGGATAAATGTTCTGCAATTGACTAATTTATGAGAGACTGTTGAAGGCACATTGTGATTAGATGTGTGGGATTGGGATGGTGCTTATTGTTAATCACTGTCAGACCAATCCCAGAGTATGAATTAAAGCCAAGTTCTTTTAAGTTTTAGTTTTTATTTGCCAAGCTCTGGAGGAAAGAGTTTAACTCTTCTTTATTCTACATGGTCTTTCTAACCAATAAGTTGGGGTGAGAATTTGGTTTCATATTTGAAATATTGTTTCCTCTAACCAATCTGATTTTGTGTGCAGCCACAAGGAGAAAACTATGCCAACCCAAAGACATGTTTCTTTCATGTTCTTTTCAAGGTTATTATCTGGACTTTGTCATTAGATGTTTCTTATAAGAATTATAAGAAAGAAAAACAAGACCAGAAGATTATTGTCCTTAATTTTTAACATTGTGTTGCGTTTTTCTCTACAGGCCGCTGCATTGGCGTTTTACATACTCTCAGCCCTATTCTTTGATAACTTTGTTATCATTTTTGTTGTGACCGTTCTTCTTGCTGCTCTTGATTTCTGGGTTGTGAAGAATGTGAGCGGACGTATTTTAGTTGGCTTGAGGTGGTGGAATGAAATAAATGATCTTGGTGAGAGTGTATGGAAATTTGAGTGCCTTGACCAAGAGGTTAATACTTGTGTAACTGAAGTTCTCTGAATCAGCTTTGCTCCTCTATCCCTTGCTTACTACGCATAGGTGATGAAATTATACTATTGTCTTTATCATTGCATTCTAATCCAAATTATCTTTGTTTTGCTAGTCATTGGCGCGCATGAACAAAAAAGATTCATGGCTATTCTGGTGGACTCTTTATCTCACAGTAAGCAGATAAAAACTTGTAGAGGGAAGCACTGATTTTTATCCATCGTCCACAGTCTAGCGCACACAAAATGTGGTCCAAACAGGGAAATAACATGCAATATAAAATAGAACTAGATTGTTATTCAACAACTTGGATGACTACCTTGATCATAACATGTGGGAAGCACAAAATGTCATTGCTCATTACCATAGTCTTTATTCATGAAGATCTTGCAATTAGGTGTTCTGTGCATATTAATTAAATACAAAGAGGTGGAAATGATGTTAGAGTTATTATGTTACTGAAATATTATATAACAAGCTATATGGATACACATGGTAGTTGAACATAATAATGATATCCATAATACTCTGGCTGTAATGTTGCAAAGATAGTGTCATGGATCCAAAATTTAGACTGATGGTTTGGTTGTTTCGTATTTTCAGTGCAAGACACTTCTATGTAACTCTTACCACTACAAATCCTTATCTTCCTTTCTCAATATGCCTCTTACTTTCCCTGATGCAATTTTTCATTTGGATGCCTTGTCCTCTGTGTATTCTTGCTTTATTGTTAGCAATGAGGCTTTGTTTTGTAGTCAGCAACTTTGTTAAACATTTGTTTTTTATTTATTTATGTGGGTTTTAACAGTAGATATATGATCTAGATTGGAAAACTTGGAACTATGTGAGACTCTGTAGGGAGAAAGTGATTAATTAAAATGAGAATCTGTGGCTTGTCTCCAATATTATGTATTAAACTGTTTTGTCTGGTTTTGCGTGGCTAGAATCTCAATATGTCTGTATTTATGACACCTGTTTTGACTAGTTTATGTTCAGTCACAATTTTTCTTTTTTTTGTAGGCTGTCTTTTGGATTGTGCTTGGGATATTTTCTTTGATTAGATTTCAAGCTGATTATCTGCTTGTCATCGGAGTTTGTCTGACTCTCAGCATTGCAAATATAGTTGGATTCACCAAATGCCGCAAAGGTAAGGAAGTAGTACATTTTACCTATTTATATTGTTTTCACTCCATGGTTCTCCACTTGGAAGTGTTATTATTATCTAAATTTGATGGAATACTGTAAAGAAATGTTAGGCTATTTGAAGCCCAGGTAAGTCTAGACGCAAACCCATACGGACTATTAGTATATATGTAGATAATTTTCTCATACATGATGTCGGCGACTTGGTGAACTGATGAATGTACTGCCTGTCCACCATTATGTATTTCTGTACTGCCTGTGCACCATTATGTATTTCTGTACTGCCTGTGTGCCATTTTTTTTTGGGTACAAAATGTTGTGTCTACATTATTTCATTGGCTAATGATGAAAAATACTTCTGGTCTTCCTTTCAGATGCCAAGAAGCAAATCCAACAATTTGCTACTCAAACACTTGCATCCCGTGTCTCATCCACATTCCAATCGGCATTCAGTGTTGTGTGAGCCATTCTTGCAGGAAGATAGAAATAATTGGGAAAAAAAACTTTTTAAGAACGTGTACATGATAACCATTTTGTCCGGCACTATCCTCGCTTCTGAATGAGCTTTTATATAGGATACACAGATTGCAGATTAGAAAGTTTTTGTATGGATTTGTGTCCGATGTCTACTGGGCTGTATGATATACGCTGTGATATGCAAATTACATTACGAGAAATTATCTCATGTTGGAACATTCAGCTATTCCTCTTAACAGTTAAAACATTGCTTCTGTAGTTTTGTTTGACACAGTATTAAGCACTATAAGATAACATGGTATGCTATTAATGTTTAGTGGAACAGCATACTTTTGAATTTTACAATCATATCATGGTATTTGAACAATCTCTATGGTATTCTTGTTTGGAAGTGAGCATCAAAGTTAATACAATATCTGAAAAGTGCACACAATATCCCAATCTACTGTTTACAGATTGTCAAGTTCCTAAATCCTAAAAGGCACTGAGTTACAAGAAATGTAAATTAAAGTTCTTAGACCTTTATGCCTAAGATTATCCTATTTATAACATCAACTGGCAAAGCATAAGCTGGATCTATGGCTTTCACCCCTGGATATTCAAGAGAAAGTCCTACATAAACAAGTGTCAAAAGTTACGTGATGAAAACTGCGGCAAGCAACCAGCCAAGACCAAATAATGATATCTACATGATCGCCTGAAATGCAATGCAGCTGGTGAAAATATACGAGGAAGTTATTCTTTTGCCGATCTCATATGGTCAGCAGATACTGGTAGAACAAAAGGTATGCTAGAAATTTATACTTAACAAATTTATAGCAGCCTTTAAGAAGAAGAGCTCCATGTGGTTTAAGATAGCTGAGAAAAGAAATTTTTATGCCAAATTATAAGTAGGATATGTGGAAAACAAACCAAGGCAGAATCCAAGAACTATATACCTGCTACACCGAAGTATGTGTGAAAGGCATCACAGGCATCATCTGGTCTGTCAGAAATACCTCCATTTTCAATGTCCTGTAGTTTTCAGTAAGATCCAGAACTAAAATTTAGATTCTGGACAAGATAAAAGGTCAACTGCTAAAGAATAGAAGTTTTGTTAAGTCAAGTCACTAAGAAAAAGAATTAGTTGGGGATTGAGTCTAGTGTACAGCATGGTTTCTGGATTTGAAATTATTTGTCTAAAGAATAATTTAAATGCACAAATAGGTTTGGACAAATTTCAGTTAACACCCATCAATTTTGCTCCAAGCATCATGTTGCTCCCTCTTGTTTCAAAGTTGAATGGTAAAGATTAAAGATATAACATTCAACATTGAAACATGAGGGAGCAATGTTTGGAGCAATGTTTGGAGCAAGTTGGGGGGGGCTAACTGAATTTTTTTTATTAGATTAGGTAAAACCTGGCAGTTTAGAATGAACTTGGCAAGATTTTCCTTATCGATCCAATGAACTCTGTCAATGATGATCAAACTAGATAGAACCCACCATGAGTAGCAAACCTGAAAGGAAATGCAAATGCAAATAAGGGTCCAATAATGCAAATTGAAAAGAACATTTCAGTCATGTTACCAAACGCATAAAGCAGAGCTAAGACATCACAAACGTACCAAGGTAATTCAAGCTTTGATAATATGAATAGATACAAATGATATGTATGTGTATATACATATCTGTGCAGATATAAATAATACAATATGACACCTACATCGGGAAGCTTCTCTGGACGACCATTAAGACCCCCTCCTTTAACTTGCCGCTCACATAACCACCATCCAAGAAGCTCCTTGTCAATACGATGTAGAGATCCCGTGATAGCAAGAGCACCCACACAACAGAAAACTGCAATCAAAATGGACAAAGATCATCACTTTTAGCTAATGTGGACATACAAAGCAGCTGCATGATCAGTAATCATTACTGGACTAGACATGTGTATGTTTCAACGTGAAATAAATAATACATTCATAGCTTTTGGATGAAAGGTTTAGTCAGAAGTGTAACAAAAGACCAGAAAATTTACATCGGAAGCATGTTCTGTTGATTGTTTTTCTGTCACAGTTTCAGTAAATATTCCATATGGCATAAGGAAGCAGATGTAGTTTATGCTGAACTAAAACTATAAAAGATTTGTGACGGCATTTAACTTTCAAATAGCTCGAATAAATCATAAATAAGTGAAAGGGAAAACAAAGAACATTAGCTTAAAGCTTTAAACTTTAATCAGCACTGATGAAATGAAGAACATCTGCTACGTTCCATTGGAAAGACAAAATGAAAACACCCCCAAAGATGTATAAATTTCCCTACACTATATGAACTGACTGATATTGATTTAACCCGACGTAAACGTTACTCTACTAGAAAATCTTAATACATTTCTCATAATAAGAAAATGTAATAAAAAATCTGAATGGAGCATAAAAGAACTACAGAGGTTATGCGTTATACAAGAGAGTAAATAACTGCCACCACATGTGGCCATGTAGGTATACAATTACGAAGTATGTTAAAATGCAGATAGCATACTTTGCCCCGCATGAGACTCCCCACCAGGTGTGCATCCAAATCCACCATCATGATTCTTACAACTTAAAATGTAGTCAACAGCCTTATCAACATTGATTTTATCCAAACGATGTAGCAATGTGAGACAACAGATAGCAATATACGAAAACCTAAAAGAAAGAAAAAAAAAATCTTAGCTGCTCTGTAGGACAGTAATTCTGTTTAAAGGATTGGTGTACTAAATAGAAACAATCTAGTAAATCAGCTTTAGATAAAGGATCCTAACTTTAGCAGAGCATGAAATATTAAACAAAAGAGGAAATAAAATACACTTCCTCGTATCAACTTCACCCCAAATATCCCCAGAAAATGATCCATCTTCATTTTGCAACCCAGCTACATCTGAGTTTAATATTAAGCCAACAGACTTTGCCCACATTTGATATAGTTTCTCATCAGTAAATTCTTGTCTATGTTTACAATTTTCTCATAATAGCTCTGACTTATACACAGCCTTTCCACACAAGGGGTAACAATTTTTTAATACCATTAACCAACTGAATACGAAATGAATATTCATCTCAAGTTTTGAAAAAAAGAAGCCAGAGGATACAATTTGCAACCCTTTCAACATCCAAAACATCAACCTTGTCAAATAAGGCCAACACCTGCACAGTGCTTAAGGTAAAAAGTATGTGCGGGTCATGTCCAATGTTACCACCAAAACCACCTGCACACACAAAGCGGTATCATCATTTTCTCAAAAACTCCAATCAACAAAAAAACAAAGAAGATCAAATTACTACTTAGTATTTTTGTGTTAAGAATAAAACAAGTACCTGACTCATGCTGGCACCGGAGGACCTCTGAAACAACCTCATTGACATCCACAGTGTCGATCTTTCCAAGAAGATCAAGAGTTGTCAAACCCCAGTATGCTCCATTCAATCTTATATGCTCCATCAAGACCGAATCATAAGATTCAGACTCCTGGAAAAGAATCGTTAATTGTCAATTGGTATGTATAACTGAAAAACAAAAAAATATTATAACCTTCGTCTATATCTGACTGTTGCTTTCGATAGAATGAATTGTACATGTTTCTGACCTTCCAGCTCCACCATCTGAAACAGATTTCAAAAATTAGGCAACAGTATTGAAATGGTGGGTGATAGCTCGAGTAACTCTGCTAGCCACATTATAGTGACAGATTGGTAGAGTGAATGTAGACACAGAGATCAATCGATAATGGTGAATAGCAATGTGAAGAAAAATTAGAGAGCTTGCAGATTTACTATAATACGAAAGAAATATAGTACTCAGTCTCCTCTCTTAAAGAAACGTATTAGTCTACTTCACATTATTCAGGCTTTCAGTCAATGAAAGAGCCATCTATGCATTAACAGAGCAATGCCAAGAATACCAATTGTCAATCTCAACATTAATTCAATCAAATAAACCATTCTAGAATACCCAATTGTTAATCTTCCAAAAAAGAACAAATCCAATCATAATAAGTTAATAACAGTCTCGTTAAAAAAAAACAAAAGTAACTTTGCTTTGAAACTCAGTAAAACAGAGCAGACGATTTAGTTGAGAATGACGAAATCACTAACCAGAAGAGTGAAAAGAACCCTAATCAGCTTTCTCTGATTGCTCTCAAACAGGCACAAAAGATGAACGAGTTTGGTATAGGGGAGTAGGGCTGAACTGCTGAAGACCGAAGCTGGCTGGAAATAAATAACCGAAATATACTAATTGTCGGGTCATTATTACCCGCTTTCAATATTATTGGGCTTTACAATGGGCCTTAATGGCTCCGTTTATTCCCCCACTTTGGGCCATCATATTAAGCACTATTCATCTATAAAGTAGGTTATATAACTTGGTCATCTCCAATCAGGGGTGCGCACGGAATAAGACGGGACGGACCTCGTCAAAATCCGTCTCGTCCCGTTAAATTATTACTGGATGAGACGGGATTCATTGTTAGAAAACTCAAACCCATAGAGGCATGTCCCGTTTAGGTTCGGGCCCAACACGGGATACATACCTCAGATTTTTTGCTTAAGACCCAAAGGCCTAATACTGTAAAGTACCCAAAATAAGTTGTAAACTAAGAAAAGAATGAAATCATTGAAATGACTAAAGTCCAACAAATAAGTTGCTCTGCTAAATTACAATAAACATGCCACATATCCATAATCCATGACTAAAATTTGTCAAATTAGCTACTGCTCTGCTGCTCAATCACAAAATAAGCATGCCAAATATCCAAATAAGCTGTTGATTTACAAACCAAATATCCAAATTGTCAAAGTTAATTAACCTAACTGTAAACCAACAAACAACAACAAATCATTCTAAATAAGTTACAAACCAATACAACCAAAAGTCCTCTTAGTTCCTCACTTCATTGTTCATAAATGTCAAGCGTCAATAATAACATGATCTTTCCCATTTCTTCTTACTGATGGAAGTGGAGCTGGATAAGAGCTGCTACATGCACTGCTTGCATCACTTTCATACTCTACACAATATAAGAATATAAGAAGTTAATTATTATCTCAAGTCATCAAAACATGTAAAAATAAAAAGGATGCAATGTTTAGAAAGAATTACTGATCTCCACTTCTTCATAAATCTTGGTATTTTCAGCTAAAGGTTCCTCTCCCTTTGGAGCAATTTCACCTGCCAACAACCAGTTTTGCATGCAAATCAATCCCTCTATAGATCTTGTACTTAGTGAAGCTCTAAATGGATCAATGACTCTACCCCCAGTTGAAAAAGCTGATTCTGAAGCTACTAATGAAGCTTGTATGCCTAAAACATCCCTTGCAAGTGCTGCAAACACAGGATATTTGCAACCATTGAGCTTCCACCATAGGAGGTTGAACTTATCCTCTTCCTCTGTTGGTTCTAGTAGAGCACTTATATATTGATCCACTTCATGTATGGCAATAGCTTCAGCTGTGACAACCCGAATCAAAATCTACGTATTAATCAACACGAAATTGAATTATCGCAGATTAGTCGCGTAATTGGGTTTGTTGACGACTATTTCATCAGGTGAGAATTTGTGTTGACTTCCTTCACGAGAATTGTAAAGTATTTAATTTCAAGATCGTAGGTATTTTCAGGGAATTTTTCGGATAAGCGTGTAATGTTTTATCGAGTTTTGAAGTCAGTTGATGAATATATATATATATATAAAAGTGTTATTTTTATTGTTGATTTAATCGTGACCGTCCGATCTTGACTAGATTGAACCGTAGCCGTTGATTTGGGCAGTATGTGTATGGGTATATATACGGTAAAAATATGAGGCAATTTTGAGAAAGTTTCCATTTTGGGAATTGTTGGGTTGACCCACGTTGACCATGGGTCAAACCGACCTGTTTGGGCCGTGATTCTTCTCAACGCTCTTGATGAGAAATTTTAGGCTTGGGCTCTTCTTCAATTTGGTAGGTGGATCATCGAGATTGGTGGCCAGAGGAGGAAGAACCGCCGCGATGAAATCCGGTCGGCGGCGGTGGTATTTAGCTGGTGAAGGAGGTGGCGGAAACGATGGTGTTAGGGGTTGACCTTCTGGGGATTTTGAAGCCATTGGGATGGTGAGTCTAGCCGAAGTGGTCTTGGCCCTTGCCGTGGCCGGTGGTGGCCGATTGGAGAAAATGATTCCGGCGAGGTTTTTGAACTTCACGGTGAGTTTTGGACGTTTTCTGGTTAAAATTGGGCTTAGCTTTGAACTGGAAAGTTGTTGACATGTTGAGATCTTCAAAATGATGTATAGGTTGAAGATTTCTGGGCTGGTGGAATTCCGGCGGCGGCGGCCCTACACGCCGAAGCTCCGGCGATGCAGAATTTTTTATGAATTTTTATGTCGTTTTGCTCGTTTTCGAGTGCCGAACGCAATGGTGAGGTTTACATTCAGATTTGAGTTTGATAAATTTGGGCAAGTATTTAATCGGACAGTTATCAGTTTAATTCACGACAATATTAAAGGACATTTTCATCATCCGTCTATTTGCGAGTCGTTTGATATTCGAGATTTGTTTGCTACTCTTTAAAGTGAGGGATTAGAGGGAATTGAATTCAGTATTTGATTGAGTCAGTAATTAAAAAGGAAAATACGTTGTTCATGTTTGCGAGATTCTCGATGTTATTACTCACCAGATTATAATCTTAGCTATGCAGTATGAACCCCGATGATCAGATATTAATTTTAATCATGGTTTCAGGATCATGAGTTAGCGGGCGTATCAGATGAATAATTGTGCCGATCGACAGAGTTTCAGCTTTATGTTTATCCCGGCAACTTGTGAGTGGACATTTTATTTTCACCGTTGACCTGCGAGTCTTGATTTATGCATTTTACGAGTATGCATTTACGATTATGCATGTGCATGGAAACAAATATAATTTGTTTTATACAGAGTACAGTCTCAGAGATAGTAACGGCATCGATGCACTGGTATGCTCGGCTGATCCCCGAGATGCTCTAGGGGGGACAGATATCTTAACCTGAGGTCTTTCTGACTATTTAATCATGTGTGGGTCTGGGATCCCGTGATTTAGACTGTACTGTTGCGGATGTGTCCGAGAGGGACCTTGCGGGTTAAACTCGCATCATGCTTATTTTCAGACTTGCATTATTTTTATGCAGATTATATATGGAAGACATATTATTTACAGTTTCAGTTAAAAGTGAATTATTATTTTCGTCCACTCACTCTAACAGTTTTTATGATTTTATGTGCCTTTTTCCTGGGCTTTTCGGTTTTCTTTGCCCACATTGCAGTGTGTATCATGAGGGTGCTGGATGTCGTCGAGGGTGTCGAGTTCACCAGTCCACCAGTTAATTCCTTCAGCAGTAGGTTCTTGCTCACTGTCAGTATGTCTTTTGTGTTATTGAAGTCACCTTGGATACTAGTTTTGTAGTATCATCTTAGTGAGACTCTTGTGAATAGGTTGCCACTCGTATAGTTGTTGAGTTAAGTTTTTTGTATGTGAATCAATGTATTTACTGGAATTATGTTTTCAATTATGAATAATGTATCAGTTTTGATTTTCGTTTATGTTGAGAAATCTGGATGGACATCGGTGGTCCACGGTATGGTTTGTGGGTTTACCTGTGGAGTGTCAATTTTCCTTGCAGATTTTTGGTTGTTTCTTTTATAAGGGAAGTTATGTCAAAATTTTCACAGAAACTCGTTGATTAGGATCAGTCGTTAGAGTTTGATTCTAGATTACTAGTTAATTTAGGGTCGTGTCCTTTCATCAGCAATCTCATTAACAACCTTTCTCCAAGAATTAAGAAGATTCCCCCTCAGTCCAGCTGATCTAGAGCTAGTCACTGAACTAGATGAAGAAGTCGGGCTAGATTGGTTACGCATATGCCTCCCACCATCAATGTTATATGCATACTAACAATAAAAGTTAAATCAATAATAGGCGGGTATTGAATATAAACTTATAGGCAACTTTAAATACATGCATGAACATTATTTCTTAGCTTTAGAGTGTACAGAAGATTATATTATGCATAATATATAGGCAGAAGATAACATAGTTCTATCACATATTGGTTTTATAGTGCAGTAGATTATATAGTGCATCAGTATGAAGAAGTTAAGCATCTAGTTTGAGATAATATAATTTTCTGCACTATAGTAGATAAGAAATTAACGTAGGATAGTATTTATAGTAAGCATACATTAGGTATGTAGAATACCATACATTAGGTAGTAGATAAGAAATTAATGTAGGACAGTATTTACATATGAGATGCTTATGTATATGCTGCATTATATAATATATGCTGCACTATGTAATATATCTATTGCACTCTGGTTTGAGATTATATAATGAAATTAAGCTTCTGGTTTGAGAAATTAAGCATCTTAGCATACAGTAGATAAAATCAGGCCACTCATTATATGAAGAAATTAAACAGTACAGTAAAGTAAAGAAAAGAGAAATACTTCCTCATAAAGAACCATAAGTTCTTTTTTAATCTCTCTTTCTCTTTGCTGTACCTCATCGACATTAACTTTAAGCTCAGTGTAACTGTGCTCCACATGCTTAAGCTTGAACCTTGCATATAAAACTAACCTGATTAGCACCATGTGATTCACTTCCTTAAATGTGCCAAAATACTTCAAATACTTCACTCTCATATTTGTAGCCATGTCCACCAATGTGCATTCAACTTCTGATTGAGGTGTGATTAAAAGACCCTCAATATTCGTTTCCATCGAACATATATCATGAAATGTAGTGTGAATTATGGAATGCAAAGATGCGCTAACCCTCAATGTCACATCATAGAACACACCTAAAAGATCAACAAAAATCTCAGCCTGTTCCCAATCATCATCATCTGGTGGCCCGACTTTCCTTCCTTTGTTATTCGTAGATGGTAGAAAATTTCCATCTTCATCTACTTCTTCATCTGGTTCTCCAAACTAGCTTAGAAATTGTTTGTCTTGGAACTCCTCCATTCTAGCAAATGCAGACTTGAATTGAAGGTCTACCTCTAACATTAGGTATGTAGAATTCCATCTCGTTGGAACATCTAAGCATACCAAGCCTCTATGTTTACTGTTCTCAATCTTTATAGCTATCTTAAAACTCTCCAGCCTATTAGCCGAACTTTTCACATATCTTACTGAATTCCAAATAACAAGGACACTTTTTTGCAACCTCTTCAGCGCATGACCAACAATTAAGTTGGTGTTGTGTGCCGCGCATCTCATATGCAGGTACTTTCCATCTAACAAGGGTTGGAAGGATGTGCTCTTCTTCATCTTTGCAATCAACCATTCCATAACACTGTTATTTGCAGCGGCCTTGTCTAAAGTTATGCACATGACCTTTTGAATTTTCCAATTCAACAAACAATGCTAAATCAGCCTGCCTATATTGGACCCTTGGTGATCATGAATTACACAAAAACTTATTATCCTCTTGTGCATTTTCCACTCGGTGTCGATGAAGTAAGTAGTGATAACCATATAATTCACATTCTGCATCTTTGTCCAAGTGTCAAGTGTCAAACTAAGCTTATAATTCTTCAACTCCTTCTTTAGTATTTTTTTTCCATCATACACTTGATGGAACCGTTGACAAAGTTTCCTACTCGATGGAATATCAAAGAAAGGACAAACTTTCCTACAAAACCGTTTGAACCCTAACTTCTCGACATGGCTAAATGACAACTCATCGATTATAATCATCTCTACACATGCATCTAAGTACTCTTTTTGATCACCTACAGACACCAACGTGAGTTTATTTCTCTTAGACTTATCACCAAGAAGAACTGTTTGATTTTAATCCTGCCTCAAACGATTAAACTAGCTTGCAATCATTAATATGCCTATTCATTCTAGAAGTTCTATGGCTTTGGGAATGAAAAGAAAAATCACTCACTACTCCTTTAGGACAGTATTTATAGTGAGCCCTTGTTATGACCCGGAACATCATTATACGATACTCAGAACTTATGTGGTTAGTTGCTAATTAATTACGTTAATCGTTGATGATAATTAGTTTTTACCGTCGGTAACTTTCGCTGACGTTTCGTCAAGATTTTATTGATTTTGTTTTTCAAGAAATTTCTTAGGATAAAGTTGTAGAGTTTATCGATATGAGTTTTTGGCCACGTCAAGTGTTGAAATTGGAGTTAAGAAAAAGTTATGGTCACCGAAAATTTTATGAAAAATATCAAAAATTTGTAGCAGATGGGTATGATGTGAAATTTGTATGTTGCATGATTTCAGGATTTCTCTTAGACGCGATTTGGAGCATCCTATTGATAACTCAATGTTTATCACGCGCAAAAGTATATGAGGATTTTACACACGAGCGCGAATTCCGACCAGGATTATGGTTGATGACGATGATTTAATTTATTTCTTCCAGCTTTATAAATCTTGAGTTCTAACGCTGCATGTTATCGGGAACTGTCGCGTTTCTTGGATTTCGCAGTACTCTGACCTTTTGATTAATTTTTATAAGTTTATAATCCGGTATCAGAGGAATTATAATATCTACGGTAGTATAGCGTGGAGGAGTGCAACAATTTGATTGTTCATTTTTGAGACGATAATTTGATAATAATTTGGCATCCCAATATTATTTTCAATGGACTGTTATTGTCAGTTTATGTGTATATGTATTGGTGGCCTATGCCTAATTCCTTTGGGTCAATTGGCTCTTGTCAGTAGTAGCTATGTGGTCTTGTCAGTAGTAGCTATGTGGTTTTGTCAGTAGTAATCATTGAGGAGTAGGTTGTTAGACACTTAGTTTTCAATTCGAGTATTTGAGCTCCGAAAATGATCGAGCAAATGCGGAGGTTCAGGTTATGCATTGATATTTTTCAGACTACGGAAATATTAGATATTTTTGACTTAATAGTGGCGACTATTCAGGAACTTCAGATGAAATGCCGAGTTTATATCTCTAATTTGTAGTAAATTGCGATGTCAGTTTAACTCCCTCGTTCTTGCCCATGGTTTGGGTTTATTTGAGGGTTACTACGAATGTTTTCTTTTGAGCCTCTTTATGGTTATATAGATATTCATTAAGGTAGTATGTTCTTGGTGATCAATATGATTCATGAAATCAGATAAATATTAGTGATTTATATTTATGTTATAGTTATGTTGATTTATGAGGAATCCAGACGAGATGTGGAGCCCACAGTTTATATTCTTAAGTTGAGATTATTAGAATACTTTCGTTATACAAGTGTTGGGTTTCTTAAGTTTTAGAGGAGACTATGCCCAATTTTCTGTGGGAAATTTCAAAAACTGTATAAAGTTGGAAGTTCATTGTGGATCGGCCAGGTGCCTATATTTGTTATGATTCTAAACTATTTTGTTGGGACCCCTGTTCGTGATTTTGGTGGTTTTTGTAGCCACTTTATGGGTGAGTGTCCGTGATTGGACATCTTGGTTAGTTTCTGGTACAAGGTTTTGATGGCGATTTAGGCGTTACTTTTGTGTTGGAACCGCACTACTACCCATGTAGCTATCTTTGTGGGACTTTGATCTGTGCATTTCTGGGTGAGTCTGACCAATAGTGCTCGAGTATGTTAGTAGAATTTGTCATTAGTTTTGGCTCAGATACCAGAAGCTTCTATGTATTCATGTTATCGAGTTTGAATTATATCGCTCCTTGTGTCAGATTTATATGGAGTAGTTATTATGACTTCAGATTTATTGAGCGAGACTTAATGACAAATTGTTAGCTTGGTAACAGAGTTATGGTTCAAGCTAATGATTGTGAATGTTCTTGTGAGGTAAAAGACTCTAGCTGGAGTGGTAAGTATATGAATTCGTCTGTTATACGTATATGTGTAAATTTCAAGGATGAAATTTTTGTAAGGAGGGTAGATTGTTACGACCCATAACATAATTATACGATACTCGGAATTTATATGGTTAGTCGCTAATTAATTACGTTAATCGTCTATGGTAATTAGTTTTTACCATCGGTAAATTTTGTTGGTATTTCGTCAAGATTTTCTCAATTTTGTTTTTCAAGAAATTTCTTAGGATAAAGTTGTAGAGTTTTTCGATACGAGTTCGTGGCCACGTTAAGTGTTGAAATCGGAGTTATGACGAAAAAGTTATGGTTAGCGGAAATTTTACGGAAATATCGGAAAATGTTTTATCGAAAAATTGAGTGTATAAATAGGGGTTTCTGTTTAGGGATGGTAGAAAGTTTTCTTTTTTGGCAACCGTGTTGTCCCCGTGTTGACCACCTCTCCCGACCCATTTTTCAGCCGTGAGGTTCTCATCGGTGGTGAGTCTCCGGTCGGCCATCTCCGACCATAATATTGGGTGGAAACTGTTGGATTTCTCCTCCTCTATCGATTGGTGGGTACATCTCCGGTGTTGGTGGCCAGAAGGCGGCGAATCGAGGTGGTGAAGCTGGCGGTTCTGGGCTCAATTCGGCAGTGACGGCGTTGACGTCCACGACAGCGTTGGACGTCGATATTTGGGGGGGGGGTTGAAGTCCGACCAACAACGAAGCTTTTGCGACAAGTCTTGGACCCTGCCGTCGGCGGTGGTGCGTGGCCCCACGCGCCTCCCTGCGCGGCGGAGCTCCAGCGAGGTCAGATTTTCGACAAATTTTATGTCGTTCCACTCGTAATTTTGTGATGAATGCAATGGTGAGATTCTTGAATGGATCTGGACTTGATTAATTTAGACGTGTGTTTAATCGGATAATACTGAATTGATTTTACGATAATATTCACGGACGATCCGACTATCGAGTCGCTTGAGGTTTAAGATTAATGTTGCGACTCTAAAATTGATTTAAAGTGAAGGAATGCAAGAAATTGAATTTGATTAAGTTTGTAATTAGTCGAAAAATACGTTATTTGAGAATGTGAGATTCTCGACATTATTGCTCGTCGGATTATGAGCCTAACTATTTATTATGAATATCGACGAGTATGTATTAATTATAATCGTGGTTTTAGGAGTACGAGTTAGCGGGACGTGTCGGATGATTATTGCATTAATTAGCAGGTTACAACTGTATGAATATCTTGACATTGTACGGTGAGTTGACGTTTATTTATTTTCACAGTTGCTGCGAGTTCTTATTTACACAGATTTACAGTCTCCTGTATTTTATTACAGTCGAGTTTAGAGGTATGTTTGTGATGGTTATATTTTCAGCATCGATGTTTTGACTAGTCGGCTGATCTCTAACAAGTCAGGTCAGACCGGGTTAGGACAAACTCCCTGATGACCTAGATCGCCTCGGGTTAGGACAAACACCCTAGACGAGTGATGGTTATATTTTCAGCATCGATGTTTTGACTAGTCGGCTGATCACTGATTAGTCAGATCAAACCGAGTTAGGACAAACTCCCTGCCAACCCAGATCACCTTGGGTTAGGACAAACACCCTAGACGATCCCATTACCTTTTTATTTACAGTCTTGGAGACACTTCGGGTTAGGACAAACACTCTGAGCGCTCACCTCAATATTATATTTTAGTTTATTATATTTGAACTTGCTTTATTTTACAAAAATTAGCAGAAATGCATGTTATTACAGATTTATTGTTTTACGTAGTTTACGATATTTTTATCCACCGACTCTAACGTTTTATATTTTAAATTCCTTTCCCTGGGCCTTTTAGTTTTCCGTGCCCAGGTTGCAGTGCTTCTCCTGAGCTGGATTTTGATCCCCTGAGGCTTTGAGGTCACCGGGTTATCATACCTTTCTGTAGGTTTCAGCCCACTAGCAGTGTATTTTCATATGTTTTATTCTGTTTCTAGAAGTTGCTCTAGACACTAGAGTTATAAATATTTTTCAGTGCTGGTAATGAAGTTTTAGTATTGCTAGTTTATGAATTTTCATTTCCTGTATTATTATTCCAGCATTATAAATAATTTATTTTCCGCACTTTATTGAGAATCCGGATAGACATCGGTAGTTGACGGTATTTTTTTATGGAAAATCCGAAGTGTGATTTTCTTGTAGGTTTCTGGTAGTCCACTTCGTAGAGCAATTATGTCAAATTTTTTTACAGAAATCCGTAGTTTAAGTCTTGTCGTTAAGGCGTGATCTTAAATTACTAGTTAATCTAAGGTTGGGTCCTTTCAGACCTCCTCTTCTTAATCTGAATCAGATTACCATCTGCATCCTTAGACATCACTATCCTATCATATTCAATGAAATGCTCTCAAGCCAAACTACGCTTAACACCAGTAGCAATGTCACTAACAGGAGCTTGGTTTGAAGCAGCTCGTTGAGTCTCATGTGTCGAATGACTCCCATCCTCATCTTCTGAAAGATTAGCTTCACTAGGATGGTTCGTTTCCATCTCAGATTGTAGAATTTGCAGCATAGGCATTGTAGGCGTAAGGACTGTAGGCAATGAGGCATCTATCGAAGGACCGCCCACACTTGAATTAGAAAATTAAACACAGAAATGAATTAAACGAAAAAGAGAGAGGAGAGACTATATGCTAACATTTTCCAATGTTATACACCAGGTTGGAGCCACTACAAGTGTAAAAATTCATCAACAATTCTATTCTGTATATCTAGAAGTTGGCTTCAGACACGAACGTAAACCATAGTTAAAAGGTGCATCCCAAAGTTTTGCAGCTGGCACCTGCATCGTTGGAAGTTTGATGAACTGCGAATATAGTGAGTAGAAGAGAGATTACTTCAAACATTATCCATTAAACCACAAAGAAACGGCAGAGATGCTAGTCATTAGAAAAATTCATTAATTAATATTCTACACCGATTTCAAACACCATAATGCTTTGCCCTTCAGATTTTAGAGCAAAGAGATACTAATCACCTACTATTGGAAACCAATATAGAGGAAAATAGTATGCATATTACTATTATGAACAAAGCTTCATCAAATTGGCCATAATTTTTTTTGGTTCGTTCATGTGTATTTGTTCATATGTGCCTAGAAGAGCTAACTACTCAAATTGACAATCACAATGAAACCAAAATTACTATTCAAAGAACAAAACTAGGGATGGCAAAATAACCCAAACCCGCGGGAACCCGTCCAAACCGACCCGAGTTTTAAGACAAATAATGGGTATCAAGTATTTATCGACCCGAAAGATGGCGGGTTCGGGTCGGGTACGGATATGCATCTACCGAACCCGAACCTGACCCGCCTATTTTTTAATGTTTATTTATTATAGTTTATCATTTATATCTAAATTTTTATATTTAATATTTTTTTATAGAATAGTAACATTTACAATACTATTTTTTATATATATTTTTTATTTTATTTATTTTTTATTCGAGTAAGCGGGTCGGGTTCAGGTATTATATATCTGACGGGTTCGGGTCTGGTGAAAACCTGAACTAAAATTTTTCGGATTCGGTCGGACGGGTTCGATTATCCAAAACTCGAGCCTGACCCAACCGGTTGTCATCCCTAAACAAAACTTTTCTATCTTCAAAACTTATAAAGTATCTATATTTAAGCGCCTTATAACATCAACACTACAATCCAGGAACAACCTAATCAAGTACCTGATCGGAGTGGGATTTGTATCGACAAAGATCTGTGGTGTTTGCTCATCATCGTCTAGCAAATGCTTCGTGAAGAAGACGAAAACAAAGATGAAAAATGTGAATATGAGGATTATGTAGAGTTTAATGGCGTAGGGAAATGACCTTCGAGAAGGTAAAGAGGCGCCACAACCTGCCCATCAATTAATATATTACACACAACAATAAGATACGACACCTTGCAATTATCAAAATCAATAAACAATTCAACACACGAATTAGAAAATTAAATTACAACATCAACAGTCATCTGTAACACAACTCCATTGATCCATCCCCATCAAATACATTGACAACCACACAGCTATGCTCAACAAAACTAATATCAGTTCCTCGGAATAATTCATCTAAGGGAGATGAATAAACTATAAACAACAAATTTGGACAATAAAGTTGAACAAAAACTTAGATCAATACAATACCCAGATCACTAAACTATGAAAGTTTTAATCTTTCAACCCGCCAGACTCACAACACCAAACAGTGAAATCCTTTTGTACCTCTTAAGTTGATTCTGAAGCGGAACCAGAAAGAGAAATCAATGACGAATATTGGACAAAACAGAGAGGAAGGTCAGTCGATCGAACGCCGGAGGAAGTGGTCTTGATACAAAAAGAGAGGAAGGTTGCATTGTGCAATTAGAGGACTAGATGTAACGACCCGAACCGTAGAATGTGTACGTATTGGTCCGAACCGTGATTATTGTGAATTAAACGTACTCGTAGGTTTGTTCACGACTAAATTATCGGGCAAGAATTTGGTTTGAGTTCCTTTGCGAAAATTGTAGAAGATTTAATTTCGAGCTCGTAGGAGGTTTCAGAGGATTTTTCGGGTAATCGGAGAATATAAAATGAATATTTGAAATTGTCGTCGAGTTAGTCGTACTTATCCGATTGTGTTGGAGTTATCCGAGTCGTGAGTTTGGTCGGTTCGCAACGTATAAATATCGAATAGTCGTAAAAATCGGAAAATCACACATTTGGACCAAGTTGACTGAGGTGGACCGAGTTGACCCATTGACCCATTTGAGCTCCACCGACCCGGGTTGTTTCCGTCGTCGGACTCGGCGATTCTGACCACCTCCGACCGTGTTCTTGGTTTGGTTGGAAAGCTATCTTGATTTCCTATTGTTTCATGTATTTATTTGTGAGATTTGGTTAAGTTTTGGGGGTGTTCGAGCTTGGTAAAGTTTGAGATTTTTGCCGGAAATGGGTGGCAGTTTCCAGCGAGTTTTGGTGTCGGGTTGGAGGGGGGTTTGGTTCCCCTCAATCCCATGAAGAGTTCTGGGTGTTTAATTTGAGTTAAGGAAGAGGTTTTAGGTGGTTCGTGGTGGTGACCGGAGAGGAAGATCTGATGAGTTTATCAAAGGGAATTCCGGCCGATGTGGTGTGTTTTGGCTTTGGTGGTAGAAGGGAAATGTATTGGGCTTGAGGTGATGAATGTTTTGAGGTAAGGGTCGCCAGAGTTGGTCAGCGTTGGTGCTGCGCCGCTGCCGGCGGCGACGATCAACGGCGGAACTCCGGCGAGGGTTGACTTTTGGGGATTTTGAAGATTTTTATACCGTTTTTCTCGTAATCGTGCCCCGATCGTAGTCGTGAGATTTTTAAGTTGATTTGGGTGTGTTAAGTTGGGACGAGGGTTATTTGGGTGTATTTTAGGAATTTTGTTATCCTCGTCGATATTTCGAGCGATACGCTTTTCAAGAACGTGGGGTTCTTGACGTATTTGCTCCGTATATTGAAATCGAATATGTATTGATCGTATCTCTGTTATTCAAGTAATCATGATCGAGTGTTTGGCGAGGGATCTTCCGCCGAACCTCAGAGTTAGCCTTGTACTATGAGTGGACACTTTGATTTTCACTGTCGATTTGCGAGTCTTGATTATCCATTTTATGTTATGTATTTTTCGAGTATGCAATTATGATTATGCATTTATGGTTATGTATTTTTACTTGGAGGCACATGTATGATTTGTTTTACATGGTGTATGGATTTATTGATGCATCGATGCAGTGGCTTCTCGGCTGATCTCCAAGATGCTCCGGGGGGGGGGGGGTTATGACAAATGCCTGACCCGTGATTATATGGCTCCCAGGAAGGTTATGACAAGCTTCTTACCTGGTTGAGCATGATTGTAACTTTGAGGAAAATGTACTCAAGTTACGGCCTCCACATTTTATATGGTATCCAGGAAGGTTATGACAACCACATTACCTGAGTTTGATGATTTTAGACTCGCATCATGATTTCATGTTTATATTAATGAAAGGCATATTATTATTTTCGTCCACTCACTCTAACGATTTTATTTTTCTTCCCCTGAGATTTTCGGTTTCCTTTGCCCAGTTTGCAGTTTGAGTTCTGGGGTCGCACGTCAACGGTAGAGGCGTAGAGTTGCAGTCACACTTCTGTTCTAGTAGGTTCTTAGTTCGATCTACTGGTTGTATATGATGTACATATGAGTCGCTCTGAATACTTATGTTATGTTTTCAGTTGAGTTTACTCCTGAATATTTTCTAGATTTCTTGTAAACCTTGTGGTTTATTATATATATGATGTCGAGAAATCCGGATGGGGAACGAAGCCCCACGGTTTGGATTTTGTGAAATATTCGAAGTGTGATTCTCTTTGCAGGTTCTAATTTTGGCTCACGTATTTCAACGTAAACTTTGGCGAAAAAAAAATTTTAAGGTCATGTTTTCGAAGATGTTTGATTTTGGTTTAGTCAACTAAATCGGAGTCGGGTCCTTTCACTAGAAGAGAGAAGCTACAATTGGGGAGAGAGAGAGAGAGAGAGAGAGAGAGAGAGAGAGAGAGAGAGAGAGAGAGAGAGAGAGCTGCAATGAGAGGAGAGTGATCAATGATGGGTAAGTGAGAAAATCTCTTCTGATCCAAAATAGTGATCGAATAAGAGAAAGAGTTATCCGAAACAATGATCCAAAATTGTCGCACACATCACATGCACAGTATGAACAATGGAGGCAACAATGCACAAACTACTTCAAGATTGTTATATAATAAATGTGTATATATAGGAGTACATACGTACGTGATTTGAGTGATTTTTGCATGCATGTACAGTACATTGTAGTTGAATGAAGCAATCATGTACATCACCACATCAAGTATGTATATATACGTACAGTGCATCAGCTATTTGGTTACGAGCTAGGTAGCTTCATATTCTTGTTGCTGAACGTTGCCTTTATTTCATGGAGCTGTAGGCACTGAAACAATTTCAAGTTCTGACCTTGCAGATACCTCCTCATGAAAGACAGTTGTTGGCACAGACAGCTGAGTCATCTTCTTTAGGTCTTTGCCCTTTCCCCACTGCACAACGTATAAACCAGCTACTATTAGCTAGCACCGGTCCTAGCATACTACAAATTATTGCCAAAATTGAGCATGCAGAGCTATATATAATGAAAATTAATGTCAAAGAAGGGAAGCGAATTTCTCTCCAATTAATTAAGTACCTTCCGGTATGCAGCTGCTTGTCCAAGAGCAAAGAGCCGGCGAGGGCAACAAGAACAAGAACCAGAGGACCGAAAACAGACGCGTATAGTGGACCTCTCTTGCGTATGCAGAATGCAGTACATATCACACTTACTCCGGTGTGGATCCCCTAAAACATGCATGTACATGAATAAGTTATTGTTTGATCGAAGCAAAAAAATTTAAGAGGATCGAAGAAAGATCGAGGTAAATAGGTAATGCATACGTACCAGAAATACGACTGTAAGAAGCCTGATATTCCATCCCAACTTCCATATATTGTTTCCTGTCCCTTTCTACGCAGAAAGAAAAGCCAACAGACTGGATTGCCCCCATAAGTGACATGAGAGCTGCGCTTGAATAATAGCAAGGGTAGTCTTTGTCACCCATTTTAGCCTATATATATAGAAAACCCAAACTCCATGTGAGTTACATACAAGGATTTTATTCTATTTTTCTGACCGAAAATATGCATGAAAATCATGCATATAGAGAGCATACAGTTCGATCACCTGAATAATTAGCAACAAGGAAAAACAAATGGAGCTGGCGAAAGCGAGCAGACAACCCAATAAACGAGGAGTAAATTCATGTGTGGTTGAACCTGGCGATGCTGCTTCCAGGTGAGGTTGCTGACTTCTTCTATGCAGTACAGGTCAATATGCGTGGTCCATATGTGGATTTCCCTACCCTTATAAAATGTCATGAGCATTGCTCCACCTATTCCTACCAATGTTCCCAACACCTTTGCCTTCCCACCAACGCTTCTTAAATTCAGTTTCTCCAACCTAAGCAAGCATCATTTTGGAAATCTATCAATAATGAAAGTAATAAACGAAGATTAATCAAGAGTTTGATTATGTGGCTAGCTAGGGTTTCAGTGAATATATATAGTATCGTCGCTGCGTTGTTCAGTTTGCGAACTTACCCTAAGGAGACGGCTAAAAGAAAAGTTATGGGCGGGATGAGTTGGCTAATAGCAGAAGCAAATGTCGCTGATGTTAACGCTAAGCTTTCGATGTACAGATTTAGTGACAATGCTCCCCTGCATCAACATCATAGTGTGTAAAAAGAGTAATTGCATTGTGGAACAATTTGCAGTTTTGCATGCACTCCTCCACTCAATCTCTCAAATTAAATTGTGTTTTTAATTATCAGGAATGAATTAGCTCTGTCCAACTTGAATCCATAATTATATATATATATATACACATAAAATTCTTGTTGCTTTGCTTACCCAAACAATCCGGCCAAAAATGCTTCGAGGAGTACTATCCAGGTGCTATTCAGTCTGCTCCCTCTGCATGCATGTAAAATTTGTAAGATACATATAATTAAGCGCTCTCTCTCTCTCTCTAAGCTAGAGTGAAAACTGAAAAAGAGCAAAACGCATAAGCATATGACGTCATATTTAACGTGTAACTAACTGAAATGAACGAATTAAGAACTAGTTGCCTTAACTTGTTGCTTTAATTAGTAAGATGAAAGCGCCTTCCGATCGATATGATCGATCAAAGAACTAACTGCCTTAACTTGTTACAATATCATGTGAATGAATGAAGCAAATCGAAATCAAATATATTGACAAGAACCGTTCCACATTATCATAGTAATCTAAGTAAATCTTGCGGGACCTATATTAGAGTATATAGTACTGTTTATTCGGCACCAGTTACTCTAGCACGAGCAACCTTAAACATCAATTGAGAATCTACAGAAAAAACAGAAGCTGTGGACTGTCATGCCTCATACACTAGACGGTCATGACTTCAGTTGGCAAACATGAAAACTGGACAATTTAAAACAAAGGGTTCATGGAAAGGCATAAAAACATAAAACGTTAGAGTGAGTGGACAAAAACCATAAACTGTGTAAATTTGTAAAACTATAACTATATGTCTTTCTGCTAATTTCTGTGAAATAATGCGAGTTCAAGTATCATAAACTGAACTATAAATGGAGGTGGTCGCTAAGGACTTTTTCCCTTACCTGAGTCGGCAATCTATAAAACAAAACTGTAAGTGATGAGCCAAATGAGGTATCCTGACATCCTCTGACTACCAGATGAAGCACCCTGACCTCCCTTGACTGGACTATTCAGTGATTAGTCGAGCAGTCAGTGCATCGGTGCAAATAACTAACGCCATCACAAGAAAAACCTCCAAAAATAATATGTTCTAAAATATATTGTAAATTAAATTGAAATACTGAAATATTGAAAATTGAACTCGCTACGACTGTGAAAATAAAAAAGGGTTCACTCACAGTACTGTGCCGTGATTCCCATCTAACCAAACGTTTCTGTTCACATTTCTAAACATCTGCCTTTGGCTGCTAATACGTCGTCCTGAAACAATGATTATAATTTATTAACTAATTGTCAAAGATCATAATGAATAACTAAGCTCGTATACCAATGAGCATTAATGTCGAGAACCTCGCATTCTCAGACAACGTGCTTCCCGAACTAATGACGAACTAATCAAATTCCAAATTCAAATTCTTGAATCATTTTTATAGTCGCAACATATTCCTCAAACGCTACACAACTTGAAGTCAAATAGACAATCGATTAAATAGTTTAATAATATCGTAAATTTATTTAATTAATGTCCAAATTAATTCAATAACCTCTTCATTACATTCGGTGCGTAATTATGAGTAAAATAACATATAATTTTTTTTCGAAAATCCCCTCGCCGGAGCGCCGCCGTGGACCACCGTCGACAGCGGCACCGGTGAAATTTTCTGGCGACCCAAAGCTCAATCTATTCAAAATCAACCTAACAACAATTTTCTCAACTACACCAAAGCCCAATTTTAACTCAAACTCATCGATTACCTTTTGAAGTCAAGAACACCAAAAATTTCAAATCATAGATTTGTGCTCCTCTGATTGAATTAGGAAGCAACCAAGGTATGCTTAGCTTCGCGGTGGCAAGGGCTACAAAGCCCTGTGGGTCTCATCGGTAGATTTAACCGGAAATGAAAGGACCCTAAAACTTATGGTTTTTCATTTCGGTTCGCATGTTCTCGAGCTCATCACCTCTCCAATGTCACAAAATCAAGGTTGAAACCATGTGGGTTTGGAAGAGGGAGGAGGGACGATCATTTTGATACCGCCTCGTGGGGTTTGGTAGCCAGACCGGCGAGCTCACGGGCCATGAGAGAAGAGAGTGACGCGTGGGAGATGAGAGAGAAAAATGAGAAAAAAATGCTGACTGACATGGAAAGTTTGACTTTCTATTTTCGGAAAGTCATATTTATACTCGCAAGTTGCGACTAATTTAAATCCGTAAAATCGTACAAAACTTTCGCTGACCATACCTTCATCGTAACTCCGATTATAACGTGGCAACGAACTCGTCTCGATAAACTCTATGACTTTTCTCAAAGAAATATCTCAAAAAACTTAATCGGTAAATTTCTGATGAAACACCAGCGATAAATATCGACGATAAAAATTAATTACCATCGATGATTAAAGTTTAATTAAAATAACAAGGTAAATCTCGGATCGGGATGTTAGATATATGCATGAATGAATGTAATACCTTATTTTGGTACAAAGAGGAATAGGATCAAGGAGAGCAGTGGCCAAAATGTAGCGATAGGCAACAATAAGCCTTATGTGCATTCCATCGTCAACGACAAGTTTGTAGACACATTGACTCTGGCAGAGGTGAACTAAACCAGAACCATTGACAAATATGGCTTAATGCCATGCACACCACAACTTCCCATCGGTAACAGTCCAGCTGCAAGAGACTATCTAATCGATACTCTGCCTACACATACACAGAGAGAGAGAGAGAGGTGTGTGTGTGTTTGAACAAAGAGCCAACACGCAGTGAATTGAATTGGGGTATTCATTACTTTAGTTAGTACGGAAATGAGGTTTTAAGGTCTTTGATAAAGGTCTAGAGCCAGCAGCAACGTACGTAGGAAAAGCTACTATGTGTTTCCTGTTGTTCCCCACGTCACTACCTCTATACCACTTAGAGGCTGGAGCTATGAGAGTGAAAGTTTATATGTTTGTAGAAGGAAGAGAGATGTAAGTTTTAGTGAACCCGCCTCACGCGCGCTATTATTTTTCTAAAACTTCTCGTTGCTAAACTCTTCTATTCATTGGGGCACTTTGGTAAAGTCTCTCCGATCAATTGTGACTAGATTTGTTCTAGTGGCGACTACGACTGATTCTGTTTTCTCTGTTCTTCCTCAAGAAAGTGGTGGAGAGGATGATATGCACTTAATTTAGCGGAGATTTTAGAAGGTTTCGGTCTATCCATAAAGCACAAAGAAAAGTCAAGATTAGGAGTTAGACTTTTGGTGTTAGACTACTAAAGTATTTCATGCTTAATGAGTTTGATTACAAACACATGTGAAGATTATGGATGGCTTCCCTTCTCAAGTTTCTATTAGAGTACTTGAGAATGAGTTCTAATGAAATCTCTCAAACTCACACCTATTGGGTTACAAGTCGAAAGAATCAATAATAAATACAAAGTCTCTTGGTTCAATGCAAGCTTAACCAAAAATTCTTGAGTCACTTGGACATCAAAAGTGTTTCGACTCATGCTTAAGCATAAGGAAAGTAAATCCTAAACTAGTTCGCTGAGGCTCATTTCTAGCTCTCCTAAACATACTCAATTTAGTCATGGCTAAGAGATGAATATTAAAATATTGAATCAAGTACAAACATGCAAACATACCATAATCACATCACACACACAACAAACTCATTCAATAGAATGTAGTACACTAAAACAAATCCAATTTCATAACTCAAAACATCATTTTATGTACATCAAATAAATTACTCACTACTCATAGATAAAATAGAGTTTAGATACATAAACCCTAGCCTTTCAAAATGTAACTACTCACTACTCATAGATAAAATAAAGTCTGGATACATGAATAGAGAGATATAAGTGAATAAAAATAACCCAAGAATCCCCAAATTAAGCCAAGTTTCTAAGATCTTCAACCTCTTCCTCCACTTCCTTCTTCTTTCTTGCTTCTAGCTTTAACAAAGAGGATGAACACCACATTAGGCCTTGATGAGAGGATATATTGGAGTTTATGGTGGTAGTTATAGAATATTTGTAGGCCTAGAAATGGTGAAAAGGTGAGGAGAGGTGCTAGAGGGTTTGAGAGAGAATGATGGGTAAGGAGAGATGGTAAAACTATGAAAAAGTGAGAAATGAGGTAAGTTGTGTCTAGGGCAAGAGGGGAGCTCGAAAATACTAAGCCAAGGAAGATATTTTGGCTTTCAAATTCAAATTAAAATGCTAGAGATATGATCCTAAAAATTAGGCCCAAGTAGTTCTCAAATGAGTCACCAAATGATCCCAACTCATGTGACTTGCATGTGCTCTTCATCTCACTTGAATTTGCATTTGCATTTGACTCTAAATATCTTCATGGCGGCTTGACGACTTGACCAAGAATCGACCTTGCCGTTGACCGGCAGGAGTTGACCATTGACCTGCGTTGATGACCAAGAATCGACCTTGCCGTTGACCGGCAGGAGTTGACCATTGACCTGCGTTGATAGATGTTGACCATTTTCGACTTTTTATCGATTTCACTCTATCCTCTCCAAGGGTTCCGAAAATGTGTTTGACTTCTCCAATAAGTGATTAATTACCATCTTTAAGAGCGTTTTTGTGCCAACTTGTAATTTTCTAGCATAAAAAGAAAACGTTATAAAAATGATGCTTTATTTATAAAAGACAAGCAGTAAGCATGAAGTTAGAATAATAATTAGTACATAATTATGAACCTAAAAAACTACCTTACACTTAAGCTTTGCTTGTCCTTAAGTAAGCCTATAAAATGAGCCAGCCTGGACTGGCCCTGCCCTATGAGATGTTGCCTATATACTGCCCGACCCAGGGCTTTTGAAGCCTTAAGTATAAAATGGGCAGGGCAGAGCCGACCCTTTTACTAATTTGTCAAGCCCAAGCCCTGCCCAAGGGTTGATAAAGTTTGGGCCTAAAAAACCTGCCCATAGTCCGCCCTAGTCGTTTATTTATATCTCATGAAATAAATTTATTATTATAAAAAAGTAATAGTTATTTAGTCAATATAATGACACCTAATTTTAGTTTACTTGACTTTTGTATATTAATTGATCATTGAAATTGAGATTAAGTCACTAAAGTGTTTATTAAATACAGTTTTTTCTCTTGGGTTAGGGTTACACCGCTAGTGCTTCTCTTTCTTTTCTCTCGTGCTCCGCCTCCCTGAGGCCGGAGATTTTGCCGACGCCATAAAGGCTAGGTTTTGGCGTGCTAGGCACGATGACAATGCTGTTTAGTTTCTTGATCCTCACTTGCTTCCTCAACGCAATCCACTTTTATGTCGGTCCTCTCCATTGTCTCGAACTTGACTCTCTTTAGTTATTTTTGTTATGGTAAACATTGACATCCTTGTATGGAATATGCAAGGTTCTTATTCGGACACTAAGATTGATGCAGTCAAATCTCTAGTTTTCGTCAAGAAACCAGGAATGGTATTCCTTCAAGAGATAAAATGTTGGTTTGACTATATCAAATCTCAAATTAGTGAATACTCTAACACTCACGCTGGTGGTTTAAGGCTTCTCTGGGCAGTCGACATTGATTTACGTTACAGAGATCATTCACCATGGAATATTGATGTTGAGATTAATATTCCGGCCTCTGCTGGTCATCCATGAAGATTTACTAGCTTATATGGTAACCCGTATGTTCTATCACGACATCAGACATGGGCTCTATTGAGGAGCTTAAAACAGAGACCAGGACCGTCCTGTTGGTGTATTATATGGGTCATTAATGAAATTCAGAGGTCTTCTGAGAAATCTAGCTAGTGGCGGCCTAAGACCAGATTGGCAGATGACGGACACGAATAACTGTATGACTGATTGTGCTTTGGAAGATTTGGGATACATAGTGGGCCACTTCAGTTGGCATGACTCGACAATGAAGGAGTGCCTGGATCGGGATCTAGAAACCATAGAATAGAAACAACCATTTTCGGCAGCCCAGGTAACTAACTTACCGCCTCTCTATTCTGATCATGTACCTATATTGCTATTAGCTCGTCAGCACATGGAATAAGATTCCCAGGTAGACAAACAAAATTTCTATTTTGAAGCCATGTGGGTTGATGATGAAAGTTGTGCAGACACAATTACAGAACCATGGAATGGGGTGGGTGTTAGGACCATAATTATGTGCATATTACGCTCCTAAGTTTATGCTTATAGTTTGTTTTCTATGAATAAAGCATTGTTCTTATGACGTTTCCTGTTATTGCTAGAAAATGTAGAGTTAACTCGAAAATGCATTAAATATGAAGAATTAGATACTTATTGGAGAAGACGTATACACTTCCGAGGTCATGAGAGAATTTGGAACAACTTTGGGAAAATGATGAAATAGCTTCACCGGAAGTCGCCCGAAGTTGCCCGGAACCTACCGGAATTTGCAACAGCCGGCCGGCCTATCTTGGCTGGCCCAATCACATGGAGTTTTGCCTAATGGAGGCCTGTTCAGCCCATTTATGCTTACCAATCTGATTTGGAGAGAAAGAGAAGAAGTTGGACCACATGATGTCACTAATTTGGAGTTTAGCCTTCCATAGACTAAAATAGTAGATCATAGTCTCCCTAATTCAAAGGTAACCCTTAGATCTTCAACCTCCTCTTTTATTATCATCATAGGGTTGAAAATGAAGTCTCCTAACTCAGCCAAATTCGAGCTCCCCTATCCCCACTCATACAACTCACCTCATTTTCAAATTTTTCATAGGTTTAGTCTCTCTCTAACTCCCTCATCCATACCCAAACCAAATAGCTATCTCATCCACCTTAAAAACTCACTCTAGCACTACCTAAAGTCCTAGAAACCTCCATCACCACCACCATACTTTCATCTCCACCATCTCACCCTAGCCTAAGGTGGGTACATCACTTTTGAGGAGCATAGAAGCATCTTTGGAGCAAGAAGTGAAGAAGGAGCTTGAAGATCTTGGAGCTTTTAAGACTCGTCGGTTATTTCTTCTACTATTTATCTCTAATCCATGTATCTCTACTCTATCTTAGCTATATATAGTGAGTAGTCTATTTGAGAGGGTAGGGTTAAAACCATATCCATGTGATGAACAAATGATGCATTGGATTATGTATGATTTATGATTTTAGTGTATGTTATGTGATTGTATGTTGTGAATGAGCAATTGTGTGTTTGTGGATGTTTATTATGCTTGAGCTTCATGTCTAGTTTCACTTATGCATGTGTTGACCCTAGCTAAGTTAATGTATGCGTAAAAAGGACTAAAAATGGACCTTAATTGAATTAGCTACTCACTTAAGGTTAAATGAGCATATAAACATGATTAGGGTATTTTCTAAGAGGTTTTCCATGAGACTTGGTTGCCTTGGCACCTAGCATGGACTAAAGTCCATTTGAGTCTCAATAGACTTGAGGGACTCTAGTCAAGCACACATTAAATCCAAAAGGTTATTGTGGCTATTAGTAGATTCTATTGACTCATAACCCAATAGGTGCGAGTTGGGGAAATCACATAGGCTTTCACTTGGATTCTCCAATAGAAATTCGAGAAGGGGAACCTTCTACATATATCATAGGATATGCTTGTTGACTTCACAACATGACATACAATCAAGATGCAATCCCAAAATTGCTTGGGTCTTGGTTCCGATTCATGAAATACTTCAATGTTATGCTCTAGTCATCTAGAGTTTAAAACGACCTAGGAACATGGATTCAAAACCAAACGTGACCCAAAAGGTCACGATTTGGACATTAACTTGTGTGAATGGACTTTAATCCATTACATAAACCGGGACATTGTTTGATGCATCATATGGTTAGTGGGGAATTTCTTAGTCGACCATCTTTCCCTTATATTGAATTAGTGTTATCTTAGCTTTCACATTTTAGTGTAATCAAATGAACCAATCAACTTCGTTAATCACTCATCATAATTTCACCATCTCTTGCAATGCTAAGTCTCTAAAGGACTTAGCGGTGTGAGATTCATTTCTACATTTTATTTTAGTTGGTGTGTCAAGTCATGTCTAGTTAGTCGTAGTCTTTGTGCTAAACATTGTGAGCTAAGGAATCTAAGTGCTTAATCATCATGGGTATGACACTCGACTTCCTACATTTATACTAAAATTTGGCCTCGTTTACTTGTGAGTGAAGAACTCTTTGTACTTAGGAGTTAGTCAATAGTTCATAAGTTTAAGGGGTACAAAATCTTCAATAAGTTTATTGCGCCGTTGCCGGGGATTTGGCTCATCTTAATTCCTTAGTTTCGGATAGCCTTGATTGTGGTAATACCAGACATTTTGCTTGATAATTGTTTCTTAGCTTTGTAATTTTCTTCATTTTATCATCTAGGATTTTTTTTTTGATTGTCTTTGATCCTTTGAATACTTTGGTTGATAGCTTTAAGGTGAATTTGTACTAGAACTTGTGTTACTAACGTTTTGCAGGGTAGTCAGTTCGACCCGTTGAAAACTGGTTTAAAGGGAGACAGAAGATTGTATTCAACCCATCGAGACATAGTCTCGACCCGTCGAAAGTTATGTGTGTCAACAACAGGAGCGTGCATTCAACCCGTCGAGAACATTTCTCGACCTGTCGAAGAATACCTTCGACCCGTCGAATTCTGTGTTGTTCTTGAGGTTGTTTCATTTATCTCTACCTCTTTTATCTTGAGCTATTTATATTTTTGGGAGCATATCTAAGTAGTGTCTTTATTTTATACATAGCAGTTAGTGTGTCTAGATTTAGCAAACTTAATTCCCACTACACCTTAGATTCTTAGGACTTTATTTGGCGATTCTGGTATATTAGGTCACGTGCGCCTTTACCTCGGTTCACCTTCGTGTCCACAGCACAGTGAATGCTACTGCGCCACGTACCGGAATCCCATTCAAACTCTTAGAGTGCTCATTGATGTTTCCTTGAGGGGGTGTCAAAGAAGTATCGTTGAAGGCCCTCAAGGCTTTGAGTATTTTGAGAGTTGGGAAGCCTAACATCAAGTGGTTGCTTAGTGTGATTTTTAGGTTTATGCTCTTTTATCATCCGTGTCTACATACACCATCTTCTAGTGCATCGTCTATGTTGTGGAAGAAAAATTTGGGGTTTGACATCGTGGCTTTGTTAAGAGAAGGGTCAAGCACTAGTAGTGAAGAAGAGGGTGGTATATCAGTGTTGAGAGTGAATAACCAAGAAGCACTTCGGAGTTTGTTGGATCTTGTCGTAGAGGCACAATATCTGGATGATGGAAACGGCGCTCTCCGTCGTCCAGGTGAGCACTTGGAGGATGGAGAGTCCTCCTACTCCGTCATCTAGGTAGATTTCCGTAAAAATAATTTTTAAAAATAATTCGTAAGGAAATTTTTGATTTGTCATTCGAATCGAATTGTCGTAAAATATCAATTAAAGAATCGTATATATAAAAAGTGGATTTAAGACGACGAATAAATTTACGTATTTAAACTTGTTAAGTATCTACTAATGTGTTTAACTTAAGTGTTATTAAGTATAGGCTCATTGCACATCAATATTAACGAAATTGAATTTGGACAAAACAACCATTGAATACAATTCACCATAAGACAATATATAAGTAGAATAATTTTCAGTAAATAATAAGTTCATTAAGGGTTTCATCGGCACAGTCAACCGCAAAACCAAAATTTTTACAAACCGGAAACGTGGATACACGAAAATCCGTAAGTTCTATTTTGGAATCGTTGACGCTCGCACTCCAAGAATTGTTTACTCTATAGTCTTGATGAAAAGAATATGCATTGGGACATGGTCTACATGGTCATTGTCTTAGATGTGAAAGTACAAAATTTTAATTTAGACGACGCAATGATACGTTTGCATCGTCTAAGTGATTATGTTTAGGGTTTAGGGTTAAGTATCTTATGGTTTAGGGTTTACTTAGACGACGGTATGACCCTTTTGCGTCGTCTGAGATAAATTTTAAGGATTAAGGGTTATATAATTACTATTGTGTTTACCTTGGTATGGACTACAAAAAGTCATTCCGTCGTCTAGGTTTTAGGGTTTAGGGAAAATGTGATTCTTGATCGTACAAATTAATTAATTAATTAATTAATTTGTATTTCCGTCTACCGAAGCGATCTCACTATTTAATTAATTTGAAGTTAATTTTGCGAAAAAGTTAAAATTAATTATTAAATTAATGAAAGAACCCAACCCCGATTTAGCTGCCTAAACCGAAATTAGGCCCTAACGACACCAAAACTTACAAATTTTTTGCCAGAGTTTACTTTATAAAACGTACAAACCAAGAACATGCAAGAAGATTACACTTCACAGATAAATTCTCAGACACACCGTGGACCTCCAATGTCCATCCGGATTTCTCAAAAACCATATATAAAACTAAACTCAAGGTTTACAAGAAATCCAGAAAATATTCAGGAGTATAACACAAACTGAACAACACTACACAAGTATTCAGAGCGACTTCTAATTACAAAATATACAAGACTAGCAGGTTACACCAGGAACCTACTAGAAGGAAAGTGTGATTTGAACTCTAGGCCTCCTGCGATGATGTGCAACCACAGAAAAGATACTGCAATCTGGGCGGCGAAAACCGAAAATCCCAGAGAAAAACATATAAATAATAAAACCGTTAGAGTGAGTGGACGTAAATCATAATATGCCGCATAAATAAATCCAACATGCTTTTTACAATAAATGCACATAAAATCATGCGAGTCAAAACAAACAAGCCCAGGTCAAGTGCTCATAAAGACGTAACTCTCCTGGGTACTGTGTGTGTGGAGGCAGTAGTTTGAGTACATTTTCCTCAAAGTGACAACACGCCCGGGTCAATTGCTCATTAAGACGTAACTCTCCCGGGTACTGTGAATCACGGGTTAGGTGCTCATATAGATGTAACCCTCCTGGATCATCTCGGGGATCAGCCGAGAAGCCATAGCATCGATGCATCATATATCCATACTCAGTGTAAAAACAAATCACATGTGCCTCCAAATAAATGTATGCTCATAAGATGCATAATCGTAAATGCATAATCGTAAAACATACTCATAGACTCGGAAATCCACTGTGGAAATCAAAGTATGAAAATTAACGTGGGATAAAATGTCCACTCATAGATAACAACTAGCCCTGAGGCCCGGTGGAAGATCCCTCGCTAAACACTTGATCACGATCACCTGAATAGCAGGGATACGATCAATACATATTCGATTTCAACAAGCGGAGCAAACACGTCAAAAACCCCGCATTCTCGAAAAGCGTATCGCTCGAAATATCGACGAGGATAATAAAATTCCCAAAATACACCCAAACAACCCTCGTACCAAAGTAACACACTCAATTCATGAAAGGACCCGATCTCGATTTAGTTCCCTAAACCGGAGTCAAACCCCTTCGAAAACACGAACCAACAAAAACCGTAGAAATTTAGGCAGAGTTTCGTTACTAACGTGGAATTACCTTAACCTGCACGTGGAAAATACACTTCATCCTATGCCACAAAAATCAAACCGTGGGCACCAATCCCACCCGGATTTCTCAATATATCAACAGTAAAGTAAAACAATAAATATAATAGTACTTTACTAAAATCCGGTGTAAAATCGTATAACAATAACAATAGATTTCTCAGAGCGACCTCTAATGTATAAACATATAAATACACTACAGTAGGTAGAACAATAAACCTACTGGAAGAAACAAGGTAGCTCGAGCACTATGTCTCCGACCACGACGTGCGACATCAGAGCCTGAACTGCAAACTGGGCACGGAAACCGAAAAGCCCAGGGGAAAGACATGAAACACGTTAGAGTGAGTGGACGAAAATAAATGTCTTTCACCAGTTAATATATATGTTTAAAATAACATATGCGAGTCCAGGTAAATAAAAATAACAAGTACACGAGGTAAAACCATAATCCTCCAGCGTACTGAGCATGCAAGTAAAAATCCCACGGGGTCACTCATGGACACACACCGTGCTAGTACAGTCAGAATCACGGAGTCCCAGACTTCCACGCAATTCTAGCCAGAAAGGCCTCAGGTCAGAGGTCTGCCTCCCCCCGGTACAGGTCACGGGTCAGGAGTCACAGCCTCCCCCGGTACACATCCTCGGGGATCAGCCGGGATGGGAGTGTATCGATACAACAACATATAACGACTGTACTCTGTGTAAACTAAATCACAAACATTTCGATGCAAATGCATGAAACAACATATAAGTGTATGTATACTCGTATACTTATATTCGTATAAGTATATTCGTATAATCGTAAAAACACATGCTTATGTAATCCGAAATCTCATACGCATGCTCAAGTTTGTAAATAATATAAAAGACTCGCAATCATTTCCGTGAAAAGAAATTGTCCACTCACAGACTAGCGTAACGCGATATGCGTTAACCCGTGATCCGGCGGAAAGTCCCTCGCCAAATGAACGATCATGAACCCCTGAATAATCATAATAACTATTCCTCAAAATCATAATTCGGCAATTCAAGACAAATCACGAGAAACCACTGTTCTCGGAAACACATAACTCAAAGTCAACGAATCGTCGAAAATTCGATATGTACACCTCAATACCTCGCTATACTTTCGGATGCTCAAATTGAGAAACGAACATCCCCACTGCGATCAGGGCGCGATTTCGAGTGAAATAACATGCAACTTGTCTAAAACTTCAAAAAGTCAACATTGACCGCCGTTGACCGCCGTCCACGGCGGCGCCGCTGCCAAAATGAAAATCTTCCAGCGGAGCAACCCCTATTCCACTCAAAATCGTCCACTGAGCAACTTTGTCAACTGCAACAAAGGCCAATTCGAACTCTAACTCATCCAATTTCACGATTAACCGAATTGTTCCCAAAATTTCAAATCCAAAATTCTCCTTCCGCAAATCAAATTAAAGCTTCATACTTACATGGTTAGAATCCTTGAGAGGAGAGCTTCAAAGCCCACTACATCTTGAAGTTCAATTCGACCAAAATCGAGCAACCCGAATCACCAAGTTTTCCTCCATGTTCAAGTCGGAATTTGTCCTTTTTCCGGTGAGCTAGGCCGTGGAAGGAGGCCGGGGGTAGGTCGGGGAAGTCGAGGCGCACCGATTTCCACCTCCCCCGTGGCCGGAGACGGCCGGAAGGGCTTCGCCGCCGGCGAGCCGTGGAGGACCACCGCCACCGTCGCACCACTCGGTCAAACCGAGTCAAACCAGTCAACCATTAATTGTTTTCTTTGACTTTCCCTTTATGGCAACCACTATTTATAGCCCTTCCCGATTAGGAAACTTCATGTTTATCCATTTCGACGAACTTTGAACACCCGTAATTTTCTCGTCATAATTCCGATTCCGATAATTCTCGCGGCCACAAACTCGTCTCGACATATTCTTCAATAATCACTCGAAGTCAAACACATCGGCCAATCGGATAAAAAGTCAACCATTCAACCAAGCCCATATTTAATCGACTAACAATCCACAATCGGAAATAATCACAACTAAATCTTCGTAACTCAAAATCATGCTCCGGAAGTTCTCATAAGCTTGAAATTAAATTCTGAACAACTTCCGTGAAGAAACCGAAACCAAATTCTCGTCCGGTAATTTAGTCGCTAACAAACCTGCCATTTAAATTTGTTTCCGTCGAAACTTCAAATGTTCATTATTAATTCCTCGGTCGTCCAAATAACGATCCGGAACCGCCCGCGAACTCGAAATCACACGTACAACGACTCTCGAGAAGAGGCCCAGCCCAAATTCTCGGCGAATAATTAAGTCGTTAAGAAACCAGGCGAGTAAATCCATTATCGGAAATCCGCTATTACCTCATAATCTGTCGGACCCAGCTGATGACACTGCTCACTCTGTTTCGGGTCGTCACAAATTCACCCCCCTTAAAAAAATTTCAACCTCGAAATTTCCAAGTCTGCCGACTAAAAGTAAGAGCACTCCCTCTGCATACTGCTCAACTTTCCGGTGACAACCTCAACTGAACAACTCTGACATCTGACTCCACAATAGGAGATAGCTCCGTGCTGAAATCTCTGTACTCCCAAATCTCAAATCTGAATTGGCTCACACAATCGCCAAGTGTTCCTGCATAAGGAACAGATAGGGTACATAATGCGAAACCAACCTGAAACACAGTTCCGCCACACGGAACACAACACACACAAAAGCCAACGCTATAGGCGATACCGAACTATACGGCACAGCACAAATTCGCCTATGACCACACGCGGATCAAAATAACATAGCAAATCACAACTCAATCTGCACACATCAACATAACTCAAACATCAAACTCAAGCAATTATCAACCCATTTCCGCTAATCTGACAGTCTGTGGTAACACATTCCACAAAATCAGAATCAAACATCAACTCAAACTCAAACCAAACTCGCTCCAGCACAATGGAGTACAACATCGTCCTCAAAACGACATCATGCAACATCAAAATCATAGTAGTCAACAAACCGGTACTACATGCAATCTCGAACAACTGAAACTGCTCGTCCCAAATCCTCTGGAACTGCAATACCGAGGTCCACAATATGCCCTCCAAGGCCTGAATAGTCCTCAAAGATCGCCCGCCAATCTGAGGATAAGAACCGGTACTAACTCGTAATCTGGTCCCCAATGCTCGCTGCAAAGCTTGCCAACACACAGTCGTAGCTAATTATCTCTGTCAGCGAACTGGAACACAGGTACACCACATAAATGGACAACCTCCGCCAATCACAGCTATACCAGCCTGCCACTGAAATCGTCACCGAAAGTACAAGGAAATATACTGAGTTCGTCAAATGATCCACAAAGGCCGAACAACAGGTACCACAAACCAAAGTGCATACAAGCACGCACAATCACAGCAACAATCGCCACGTCTAATCGGAAATCTCAAATGGCTGACACATCTCGGCAAGTCTCTGCCTCCTAGCCATCGCCTGCCAATAAATGTGGCATCTGCACACACAAGCTGCTATATTGCTCTTCATGTTGCATCATGAGTAATAAACTCGAAGTATCTGATACATCTCCGCATCACTAGCGCCAAACGCATGCAAAACAATGAGCTTCAACATCATCACACTCGAACTCAGTTCCCATAGCTTGCAACTCGGCTAAAACGAAAACTCGAGCCACACACACCTAAAACACTGAAGCTCCGACTCTCGACTAAATGTATCAACAACAACATCCCAGACGGATGGTCAAAGTGCAACCTCTAGCCTTCTCAAACAAACTCTAATGTGCATCCATAGTCATCAGTCGACCCCATCCATCTACACTGCCTCAAGCCCAAATCTGGCCGAAAATGCAAGTGGAGGAAACTCAAATGATCAGTGCACGTCCTACACTGAGCTGCACGCCATAGCAGTAGTATTTCCAACTCTCAGATGTTAACGCAAAAACAGCACACCCAAATCATACATAGGATACGTAGCCACATAAGGTTTCCACTGCCTGAACCATGAGCCACCGCTCTACTATACAGCATCAAAGCACAACTAAAACCATACCTCGATGCATCGCCATAACCCACGAACTCGTCGCGGTCGTCAGGTAAGGTCAAAACCGAAGCAACGGTCAACTATCCTGCAGGAGTAAGTAACTCTCCTCGCGTGCATCGAACCACTCGAACTTGACACATCTTCGTCAATTCGGAAAGTGAAGTGGCAATCTGGAAAAATCCTGCACAAAGCCGTCGGTACAAGCCTGCCAAACCCAAGAGACTCTCGATCTCCGGTACAATGGTAGATCAATCCCATATCAACACGGCTTCAAACTGGTCAGGATCCACGCCAACTCCCTCGGACAACATCACACAACCCAAAATCTTCATGCTAATCAGCCAAAACTCACACTGGCTGAACTTACCAACACTGATCATCTCGTAAGGGCCGCAAAACCGCTCGCAATTGCTTCAGGTACTGGCCCATACTCCTGGAATACATCAGGATATTGCCGACGAACATGACCGCAAACTCGTCCAGAAACCGTCTGAACACCTGGTCCATCAAGTGCTCACGATCTACGGGGCATTGGTCAACCAATGGCGTGACCAAGAACTCGTAATGCCTGCACCAAGATCCGAAAGTCAACCTAGTCACATCTGACTCATCGATCCTCATCTGATGGTATCCGGACCCGAAATCAAACTTCGAAAAGAGTGAAGCTTCCTTGAGCTAAACAAACCACTCATCAATCCGAAGCGGAGGATACTCGCTCTCCTCTGAAGCAAATCAAGCTTCCGGTAGTCAACGCACCACCACGTCGAACCATCCATCCTCTGTACACACAATGCAAGAGTACACCACGCAATACGCGGGGTCGTATGAAATCTCCTGAAACCTCCTCCAGCAACTCCTGAAGTCGAACTGTAGCTCTATCAGCTCCGCTGGCTCCGAACGACAAGATGCCGGTAAAATGAGTCCAGCGCCTGGTACAAGTTCAATGGTGTAGTCGGTCTCCCGAACTGGAGGAACACCTGGTAACTCCTCCGGAACGCACGTGGAAACTCGGGAACCACCTCAATTGTCACCAACGTCGGTCACAGCAACAGTAGTACCCACAACATGAGCTAAGCAAGCAACATAACTCGTCTCTACCATCCGCTCGACCATCACCGCGAAACAATATCTCGGGGAAATCTGGTCATCGAAACACAACCTCCTTCTCGAGGTACTTGAACACAGCCAAATGCATCGTCAGTAAGTCCATACTCATAGTCACATCAAAACCACAATGTCCTACTATAATAGATCCGTGGCTAACACATAACCTCCAACACGGATCTCGCGACCTCCGGATGGATGCAACACCCTCCAAAACCTCGGAAGTGGAGATGCAGGTACAATAGCCATGGATATCAAACAACAGTAACCTCGGAGAAAAGTCTATCCTCAAACAAGGTCGTGGCACGAACTCCAACATGCCCAACTAGCCGCCCACATCAAGTGCGTCTTGCTGAATAGCTCATCAAAAAGGTACATTGATCAGACATCAGGAACAACATGAGGATCTCCTCGTGAACTCTGAGCTGTCGAACCGCAAACACAGCTGGCTGAGGGCGCTCCCTCGCAACGTGACCCTCTTGGCCACCACAATAGCAACTAAGTGTGGTCCACGAACATAAACCACCGCAACACCTGCTGCGTGAAGGATCACCAACGATCGCCCAAACTCATGCCACAGGAGCAAGTCCGCTACATTGCGATCTCCGCCATCGTCAAACGGATCCTCTGCCTGATCTGATGGCCCTCAACAATAACGAAAGGGCCACAACCAGATGAAGTCACTGATCCCAAAGTGCCTAAACTCAACCTCATCAAAACATCTCGACTAAATCCACTTTCCTCAAACCATCACATCGGAAACCGCGTACACCTTTCCTTCTCAATAGCCTCGCCTCGGAGTACAGCACACTAAGCTCCTCACGGTTATTTCGAGGCATATCAATCAGACTCTCTCTGATGCTCAGGTTCAAACTCATCTCGTACCTCGTGCACTACTTCCTCTGAAGCCACATAACACGTGCAATCGGAAACAAACACATGAACAATGCATCTCTGCCTCAGATGGGTAAACACTCCACATTCGAATGCTGGGTAGCCTGATAAAACCATTACCGTATAAACAACACTCTGAATGTAGGCCATGGAGTCGCAACCGGAACTCACACAATACCAGCCCACAAAATACAATAATCTGACTCAGGCAAACATCAACAGTCACAATTCTCAGCTCTAAGGCAACATGCAGACGCTCATACACACATAATCGGGCAAGCCGTGCCACACAAATCTCTGAACTCAGAATACCCATCCAAATCCATAGTTCTCTGGCAAATCGCGCGTCGATTAATCCTCAACAGGATCCACAACCGAGACGACACGGAAAGCACGTCAGGAGGCATCCTAATGAATAAAACATCGTTCACAACAAATGGAACGTAATCATGGAACTTCAAATATTTGAAAGTATACAACACCCGGAATATTGATGATTATCCGCCGGTCGGTCGGGTCACCATTCCAGACATGCTGTACATTCTCAAATATCCTTAGTAAACACGACTACAGAAGTCTACAGAACCTATAACCTAATGCTCTGATACCAAGCTGAAAGGACCCGATCTCGATTTAGTTCCCTAAACCGGAGTCAAACCCCTTCGAAAACACGAACCAACAAAAACCGTAGAAATTTAGGCAGAGTTTCGTTACTAACGTGGAATTACCTTAACCTGCACGTGGAAAATACACTTCATCCTATGCCACAAAAATCAAACCGTGGGCACCAATCCCACCCGGATTTCTCAATATATCAACAGTAAAGTAAAACAATAAATATAATAGTACTTTACTGAAATCCGGTATAAAATCGTATAACAATAACAACAGATTTCTCAGAGCGACCTCTAATGTATAAACATATAAATACACCACAGTAGGTAGAACAATAAACCTACTGGAAGAAACAAGGTAGCTCAAGCACTATGTCTCCGACCACGACGTGCGACATCAGAGCCTGAACTGCAAACTGGGCACGGAAACCTAAAAGCCCAGGGGAAAGACATGAAACACGTTAGAGTGAGTGAACGAAAATAAATGTCTTTCACCAGTTAATATATATGTTTAAAATAACATATGCGAGTCCAGGTAAATAAAAATAACAAGTACACGAGGTAAAACCATAATCCTCCAGCGTACTGAGCATGCAAGTAAAAATCCCACGGGGTCACTCATGGACACACACCGTGCTAGTACAGTCAGAATCACGGAGTCCCAGACTTCCACGCAATTCTAGCCAGAAAGGCCTCAGGTCAGAGGTCTGCCTCCCCCCGGTACAGGTCACGGGTCAGGAGTCACAGCCTCCCCCGGTACACATCCTCGGGGATCAGCCGGGATGGGAGTGTATCGATACAACAACATATAACGACTGTACTCTGTGTAAACTAAATCACAAACATTTCGATGCAAATGCATGAAACAACATATAAGTGTATGTATACCCGTATACGTATATTCGTATAAGTATATTCGTATAATCGTAAAAACACATGCTTATGAAATCTAAAATCTCATACGCATGCTCAAGTTCGTAAATAATATAAAAGACTCGCAATCATTTCCGTGAAAAGAAATTGTCCACTCACAAACTAGCGTAACGCGATATGCGTTAACCCGTGATCCGGCGGAAAGTCCCTCGCCAAATAAACGATCACGAACCCCTGAATAATCACAATAACCATTCCTCAAAATCATAATTCGGCAATTCAAGACAAATCACGAGAAACCACCGTTCTCGGAAACACATAACTCAAAGTCAACGAATCGTCGAAAATCCGATATGTACACCTCAATACCTCGCTATATTTTCGGATGCTCAAATCGAGAAACGAACCTCCCCACTGCGATCGGGGCGCGATTTTGAGTGAAATGACATGCAATTTGTCGAAAACTCCAAAAAGTCAACATTGACCGCCGTTGACTGCCGCGTTGACCGCCGTCCACGGCGGCGCCGCTGCCAAAATGAAAATCTTCCAGCGGAGCAACCCCTATTCCACTCAAAATCGTCCACTGAGCAACTTTGTCAACTGCAACAAAGGCCAATTCGAACTCTAACTCATCCAATTTCACGATTAACCGAATTATTCCCAAAATTTCAAATCCAAAATTCTCCTTCCACAAATTGAATTAAAGCTTCATACTTACATGGTTAGAATCCTTGAGAGGAGAGCTTCAAAGCCCACTGCATCTTGAAGTTCAATTCGACCAAAATCGAGCAACCCGAATCACCAAGTTTTCCTCCATGTTCAAGTCAGAATTTCTCCTTTTTCCGGTGAGCTAGGCCGTGGAAGGAGGCCGGGGGTAGGTAGGGGAAGTCGAGGCGCACCGATTTCCACCTCCCCCGTGGCCGGTGACGGCCGGAAGGGCTTCGCCGCCGGCGAGCCGTGGAGGACCACCGCCACCGTCGCACCACTCGGTCAAACCGAGTCAAACTAGTCAACCATTAATTGTTTTCTTTGACTTTCCCTTTATGGCAACCACTATTTATAGCCCTTCCCGATTAGGAAACTTCATGTTTATCCATTTCGACGAACTTTGAACACCCGTAATTTTCTCGTCATAATTTCGATTCCGATAATTCTCGCGGCCACAAACTCGTCTCGACATATTCTTCAATAATCATCCAAAGTCAAACACGTCGGCCAATCGGATAAAAGGTTAACCATTCAACCAAGCCCATAATTAATCGACTAACAATCCACAATCGGAAATAATCACAACTAAATATTCGTAACTCAAAATCATGCTCCGGAAGTTCCCACAAGCTCAAATTTAAATTTTGAACAACTTCCGTGAAGAAACCGAAACCAAATTCTCGTCCGGTAATTTAGTCGCTAACAAACCTGCCATTTAAATCCGTTTCCGTCGAAACTTCAAATATTCATTATTAATTCTTCGGTCGTCCAAATAAAGATCCGAAACTGCCCACGAACTCGAAATCACACGTATAACGACTCTCGAGAAGAGACCCAGCCCAAATTCTCGGCCAATAATTAAGTCGTTAAGAAACCAGGCGAGTAAATCCATTATCGGAAATCCGCTATTAACTCATAATCTGTCGAACCCAGCTGATGACACTGCTCACTCTGTTTCGGGTCGTCACAATTCAACTCGAAAACCTCACGACTACAATCGGAACGTGATTACGAGCAAAACGACATAAAAACCTCTGAAAACCTCAAAAGTCAACCATTCGCTGGAGCTCCATCGTGGACCGCCGCCGCCAGCACGGCGCGGCACTAATGGTGACATTCCCTGGCAAGCCATACATCAAAATGATCATCTCCTCAAGCCCAACCAAACCCCCCAAAACCACATCTCCAAACAACCACCACCGTGGCCGGAATTTCAATCGAAAGAGGAGGCCAAAACCTCCCCTCCGGCAACTACCACGGGTCACCACCACACACCTCCTTGTCCTAAATTAACAGCCCAGAAAGCTTCAGGGGGTTGAGGGGAACCAAAACCCCCCTCACCCGCGACGCCAAAACTCGCCGGAAACCGCCACCCAATTTCGGCGAAATCCAAGAAATTTACCAAGTTCGAACTTCCGGAAAATGCAACCAATTCTCACAAATGAATACATGAAGCAATAGAAAATCACAAGAGCTTTCTAACGATACCAAGAACATGGCCGGAGGTGGCCGGAATCGTCGGGTCCGACGGCGAACCCAAACCGGGTCGGTGGAGCTCAAACAGGTCAACGAAGCAACTCGGTCAACTCGGTCCAAATGTGTGATTTTCCGATTTTTATGACTATTCGATATTTATACGTCACGAACCGACCAAACCAACGGCTTAGATAAGTACGACTAACTCGACGACAATTTCAAATATTCATTTTGTATTTTCCGATTACCCGAAAAATCCTCTGAAACCTCCTATGAGCTCAAAATCAAATCCTCTGCAATTTCCGCGAAGGAACTCAATTCCAATTCTTGCCCGATAATTTAGTCGTTAACAAACCACATATGTACAATCAACTCGCGATAATAACATGTCGTGCCGATAATCATATACTCAAAGTTCGGGTCGTTACAATTAAGTACAGAATTAATAATTGTACCTACTCCTCCTCATAATATATATAATTAATCATGGATCATTACGTCAAAATAGTTTAATTATAATAATTAATTACCAATTAATATTCCTCGTCGTTATATTGTACTCATCGTCATAATTGTCATCATCCTCCTCACCGCTGTTATCTGATTGCTCCTTATCCTCCTCATCGTACTCAACATCGTCTGACGAATATCCCGAGTCCTCGTCCTCGACATCATCCTGTGCCACTTCTTCATCGACCTCATTAATGGCATCAATAATCTCATCTTGAGTTAGATTCGTACAACCATCAGGCATGGGTAAGCGTTCATCAGCTTGAACCAAGTCCATTATGTCAGAGTGGAGGATAGAAATATTAGACTCTTGATATGCAGTAATGTTTCTTTGCGGTTCAACATCTTTAGTCGTCTACATCCCTTTAGTTGTCAGGGTATTCCATATACCTCGATGAGAGATATGGTTCACTATTATTCACCTTTCACCAGCTTTCAGATCATCAAGATAGAACACCAGCCTAACTAAGGTGGCAAGAGCGAAAGGCTCATCCTCATACCAGCTTGAGTTTGCATCAACTGATAAAAGACCCAGGTCTTCTTTTGTACACTTGAATCATTTGCACTTGAATAGGAAAACGTTGACATCATTCCCGTAACATAGTTGAATGACATATACAAGAGCCCCATAATATATATCATTTTCTTTCCCAACCCCTACCCCACTGTTTTGTGTTCTTCTTCCTTCATTTTGGGCCAATGAATGAAACTTTACACCGTTCACAAAACATCCAGGGTAAATATAGTGTTTAATTGGCTTCCCTGCTAGCAAGTGATTTGGTTAGGACCACCACCCCTCGTGGTTTTCGGATTTTTGTAGATCAATCATCTGGAAAAATGGGAAATATATATAAATGGTTTAATTTCAACAAACATGTATATAAACTAAATAATTAAACATACATACCCATGAGAAGAAATAATCGGGGAACTTCTTCTTAACCATTTCAAACCACGCCGAACTCTTGTCCTGATTTAACGCCTGAAGCTTCTCCTTGTACCCAATCATGTACGGCTCAACTTCGTCACAGTCTCGCTGATCTACGCATTTTATACTTGATTATTAATATCTTTCTCTCTACATTTTGCTTTGTTACGAGCTTAGTAAATATGTTTCTAACTTGTTTTATGTTTTTAGGTAGAAAATAAAGGAGAAATAATAAAGGAGGCGAGTTGGAGCAAAATGTGTGCTAAGGAAGACGTTCCTAAATTCCGAAGAATAAATGGTCACGTGGAATTACATGGAGCTTTGCATGGATGGCATGGTGATGATGCATGGAATTGATGGCTAATGTTTAATGGCATGGCTTAATTGAATTGCATGGTTGTACGTACAAGGATGATGCATGGTTTTGATTACATAATTGCATGGAGCTTAATTGCTTAATGGCATGGATGGTGATGCATGGATGTATAATTGATGTTTGGTGCACTGAAACAGTTTTCAAACGTGAGCTTAATTGCATGTATGAAACGGAAGCATAATTGCAGAACGGAGGTATAATTGCATGGAGGTAAAGAAGAGCAAGTGGTGGAGCAAACGGAGGTTTAATTGCTACTTCAAAGTTCAAACGGAGGCTTAATTGCTACTTGAAACGGAAGCTTAATTGCATGGAGTAACGGGAGCTTAATTGCTGAAACAGTTTTTGAGAGGAGGATAATTGCAGGTGAACGGCACAGCTTAAGTACATGCAAAGGGAGTTCAAAAAAATATGCTACTATATAAAGAGAGCTTTGGGGGAAGAAAAAGGGGATCACACAATATAGAAGCCAAACCTCTGCCTCAAACACATTTCCTCTCATACTTAGCAAATTCCTCCTCCAAGGCCGAGCGTCCATCTTCTCCACGGATCAAGTGTAATCGGCGCTCTTCGTCTTGCATTTGAGAATCACCACTTGGCGTTTGCAGTGCTCTTCACGGAACAAAAAGTGTAACCATGAGCTTCTCTACTTCATCTCTTCCTTGTAATAGATTTTGTTTAAGTATGATTGTAATAAAGTTTGACAAAAGGTTTTATGTTTCATATTTACTTTAGTATCTTCCATGTGTTCTTAGTTTTTAACTTTTAATTCGTATGCATGCTTATGTGCTTAAAGCTTCTTAATATGCTAGGTGATACGCTCTTCGTTCCTCTCTTGCATGTTTTGTATGATCTTTAGATGATTAAGTTGTTGCGCTCTTCGTTTACAATTTAAAAGCATGTCTATGTATTTTAGGTTGAAGATTAAGAATTTCGTTGACACTAAATATATATGAGCATGAATTGGCTAGGTGGATATAATGTGTCGATCACTTGTAAGTATATTAGTTAGTGTTTTATTTTCGGTTTAGCAAGCATGTTTAGGGTTCTTTGTTCTTGTTTGTTTTCTACTTGTCTATGAGTGAAGCATGATAGAATCTATGATTTCTTAATATGTTTGCTTACCAATTTCTGTTCTTATTTTATTAGTTAATTAAACCAAACTTTCAAACCCCCCATACCTTTTATTTTATGTTTACAAACGTTGTCATGCAATAGTACCCTCAATCCCCGGTTAAGAACGATCCCTACTTATCAATGCTACATCTACAAAGAAGGGTTTTTAAATTGCATACGTGTGAGATATGTATTAAGTGTCTACTTTGTGTTAATATTTGATGCATGTTTTACGCGAATCAATTTTGGCGCCGTTGCCGGGGATTGAAAAGAATTGTGTGATTATGCTTGTACATTATGTTAATAACTTTTTGTTTTGCAGGGCTGCACACTGCCCAGTTTTGGGTAAATTGTTTGACGTAGCTACATGTCTCGGAATTTTCTGAAAATTTACAGAGTTTTGTATATATGTGTCTAGTTTTTGTTCGTAAATTTTCAGCCCCATCGGATTAACCAATAATTCTGCAGAAAATCGACAAGCAGCTGCGCGCAATTTGTGCGAATCTGGAATTTGTATGTGTCCTTTGTTTTGAAATTTGTACATGTTTGTAATTTTTAGTTTTTGTTCATACTAACCTCTGTTTTGCAGGTCACACTAAATCTAATTTACTAACATGAATTGACTAACATAACATTTTTTAACTCATTTTATATGAATATATAAATTTTGTGCATAATACATTAGTGTTCATAAATTTTCGAGATTTACTGACTGACAATTTTTCTGTTTTGTGAATTTTTTTTGACATAGCTAAAGGTCTTGGAATTTTCTGAAAATTTACAGAGTTTTGTATATATGTGTCTAGTTTTTTCTCGTAAATTTTCGTTGCATTCTGAAGTACCATTAATTCTACATGAATTTTACTTGCATCTGTGCTCATTTTCTACGATTTCTAACTTGTGATTATACGTTTTGTGATTACTAACTTGTATACATTCTTCTTAAGAGATCATTAAAGGACCAAACGTGGAGGAGATGCCCTCAAGATCAGGCATTTCCTAGAGCAAAAATGATGCATCAAGTCTAGGCTGCAAGACTTTAAAAAACAAGCGCTTGTTGGGAGGCAACCCAATGGAGGAGACGACAACAGATTTGCTTTCTCTTCCCTTTATCTTTTTATTTCGAAATTTCTAGTGTTTTTAGTGTTTTTAGTTAGCTTAGTTTCATAAATCTTAGTTGAGTCATAAGTAGTGTATTTTGAGAGTCTAATTAGTGTAGTGGATGAATACTTGTCTTTGAGTAAGAAATCCTTGTGACTTGGTGTCTAGAAGGGGACGGTTTCTAAGACGGGTTTTGGATGTGAGAAAGAACTTGTTCGAAATCACTCCTACCTCTCTTGGTCTCTCTCGCCAACTGGCCATTTCAATAAGGTTGCCCAAAGAAGATGAGGACTAAATCTACACTTGTTTGAGTGTCTTGAGTCTTTTTGTTTAACTTAGTGTTTTAAAAAGTCTTTAGGATGAATTTGAACCAGAAATGAATACATATGGCGTTTCAAGATTTCTTGTGCTAATAGAAGTATTTTGAGTGTCATGACATGTAGTAGATATGGATTTAAACTTGGTACAGATTTCGCATGTTAGAATAAGTTCTCAGATCATATGAACCTTAAAGTGAGTTTTTGAGCCTATACATTTCTTGAGAGTGAATTTCGTGCATATTAGTCTCAAAAATAGTCATATGCCTCATTTGATTACTTGCCATAGATTTTAATGAACTAGAGATTACTAGAACTTACTCATGTAAATTTGCAAAGCTTTTAAGTCAATATATACTCTGATTTTGGATATGATTAAAGGCACTTAGGTTTTCCACCACTTAGCCAAAATAGCCATGAGTCCCTTATGTGCGCACAAGTTGCGACACCCCTAGATAAACCATTTGAGCCCACGTTAAGCTTTCTTTCATCACCCGTAATACCTAAACACTTTGCCTAGTGTAGGACTTCTTTACCCTATGTTCTGCAAACTTGGTGTGAAGTAATGTCGACAAGAGGAGAAGATGACAATTTTGGTGATGTACATTGATTGTTATGATGTGTGTATGGGGATAGACTTGTCCAAATAGCTTAAAAAAATTGTGTTATTGCCAAAAGAAAAAGAAAAAAAAATGTGTAATCTCTCATGGCAATGTGTTCTGTTTTGTAAATGTTTGGATTAATGTCCCCCATACTTGTGAATCTGGAGTATGCCACGAATTGAAGGCCCAAAGATGAAGAAATATGGTCTTTGTCCTATTCACAATGCTCAATGGAAGTTTAGAATGAAGTTCGGGCCCAAAATGATGCGATTAGGCCCCCGAAATAGAAATCTGACCATGGTAACGTGGGAATGAAGAAAAGTGACGAATTTGATCAAGATTTTTGTGCTAGACTAAGTCTTTGGAACGTTGTTACCACCACATATCTATGTTCCGAATGCCTTAGCCTTAGCCCTATTACAACCACTTTGAAGTCCTTTATGATCCTTAAGATGAGTAACCTTCGATTGGTTGAGTAAGTAGCATGAGTAAGCATATGGTTTGGTTCATTTGTGCAAGTATTTCATTCATGAGGTTTTCAATTACTTTTATCCATTTTGAGTGAAAATATGATGAGTGCATCCATGTGAGTTGATTTAAGTCTTGTTCGAAACATGCACAGCTTTAACATCACCATTGTTTTCTCCACGTCTTACTTGTTCATGATATGATCATATCTCTATTGTCTCTTGAAATCTTGTGATTCCATCGCCATATACAAAAAAAAAATTGATCTTGTGATTCCATCTCTTTTAATGTGTAGAAAGTCTTTGTTTTGTTTAGTTTTGCTAGGGACTAGCAAAGTTTAAGTGTGGGGGACTTCAATTTCTCTCTACATTTGACTAAGTTATGGCCTTAGTTTTAGGTGTGGTCTTACTAACTTAGTGTTTTCAGCATTTTAAACATGTTAACATGATGATATGCGGCTTTGAAACGTTGAAATGTTTTTGTTTTTGAGTCTCCTTGTTACAAAAAAAAAAAAAAAATCTATGACTCAACATGGAGACTAGCTCCAACATTGAAATTTCTTTCTTTCTTTTGTTTTTCTTTGAGTCCTTGTTTTGTTTTGTATTTGCTAGGGACTAGCAAAGTCTAAGTGTGGGGGAATTTGATCTACGCATTTTATGCTTGATTATTAATATCTTTCTCTCTACATTTTGCTTTGTTACGAGCTTAGTAAATATGTTTCTAACTTGTTTTATGTTTTTAGGTAGAAAATAAAGGAGAAATAATAAAGGAGGCGACTTGGAGCAAAATGTGTGCTAAGGAAGACGTTCCTAAATTCCGAAGAATAAATGGTCACGTGGAATTACATGGAGCTTTGCATGGATGGCATGGTGATGATGCATGGAATTGATGGCTAATGTTTAATGGCATGGCTTAATTGAATTGCATGGCTGTACGTACAAGGATGATGCATGGTTTTGATTACATAATTGCATGGAGCTTAATTGCTTAATGGCATGGATGGTGATGCATGGATGTATAATTGATGTTTGGTGCACTGAAACAGTTTTCAAACGTGAGCTTAATTGCATGTATGAAACGGAAGCATAATTGCAGAACGGAGGTATAATTGCATGGAGGTAAAGAAGAGCAAGTGGTGGAGCAAACGGAGGTTTAATAACTACTTCAAAGTTCAAACGGAGGCTTAATTGCTACTTGAAACGGAAGCTTAATTGCATGGAGTAACGGGAGCTTAATTGCTGAAACAGTTTTTGAGAGGAGGATAATTGCAGGTGAACGGCACAGCTTAAGTACATGCAAAGGGAGTTCAAAAAAATATGCTACTATATAAAGAGAGCTTTGGGGGAAGAAAAAGGGGATCACACAATATAGAAGCCAAACCTCTGCCTCAAACACATTTCCTCTCATACTTAGCAAATTCCTCCTCCAAGGCCGAGCGTCCATCTTCTCCACGGATCAAGTGTAATCGGCGCTCTTCGTCTTGCATTTGAGAATCACCACTTGGCGTTTGCAGTGCTCTTCACGGAACAAAAAGTGTAACCATGAGCTTCTCTACTTCATCTCTTCCTTGTAATAGATTTTGTTTAAGTATGATTGTAATAAAGTTTAACAAAAGGTTTTATGTTTCATATTTACTTTAGTATCTTCCATGTGTTCTTAGTTTTTAACTTTTAATTCGTATGCATGCTTATGTGCTTAAAGCTTCTTAATATGCTAGGTGATACGCTCTTTGTTCCTCTCTTGCATGTTTTGTATGATCTTTAGATGATTAAGTTGTTGCGCTCTTCGTTTACAATTTAAAAGCATGTCTATGTATTTTGGGTTGAAGATTAAGAATTTCGTTGACACTAAATATATATGAGCATGAATTGGCTAGGTGGATATAATGTGTCGATCACTTGTAAGTATATTAGTTAGTGTTTTATTTTCGGTTTAGCAAGCATGTTTAGGGTTCTTTGTTCTTGTTTGTTTTCTACTTGTCTATGAGTGAAGCATGATAGAATCTAGGATTTCTTAATATGTTTGCTTACCAATTTCTGTTCTTATTTTATTAGTTAATTAAACCAAACTTTCAAACCCCCCCATACCTTTTATTTTATGTTTACAAACGTTGTCATGCAATAGTACCCTCAATCCCCGGTTAAGAACGATCCCTACTTATCAATGCTACATCTACAAAGAAGGGTTTTTAAATTGCATACGTGTGAGATATGTATTAAGTGTCTACTTTGTGTTAATATTTGATGCATGTTTTACGCGAATCACTCGCAACACTACCCAATGTGCCACAATAAATTCTTCTCGTCTTAACGATTCCTTTAATAGTCCTCTAAACGGTCGTACAACATTTGTGACGACAGAAAGATTGATGCGGGCACTAAGATCGGAGGCGGTGAGAGGTGGTGGATCCTTGAGGTACCTGTTGCAGTATGTAACATACTCATGCATTAGGTATGTCTCTGTTATGAAGCCATCTCGGGCTGACCTATTTTTTACAAATCCTTTATACTATCCAAGCTGTCTACAAAATCAAACGTTCAATTAATTAATTATAGAATAAGGACATATAGCTAGTAATCTCGATTGGAACAAATAATGGATTGAAAAATCTGTATAATTAATTAGTTGCACGTACCTTTCTTGAGGAGACATCCAAGTGTACTGGACTGGACCAGAAATGAGCACCTGCTCGGGCAGGTGGATCATTAGGTGAATCATGATGTCAAAGAAAGCTGGAGGAAAAATCCTCTCTAATTTACAAATAATGTGCACAATTTGTTGTTGCAGTTCCACCACATCTAACTTATTTAACTCTCTGGCGCATAGCCTCTGCCACCCACAATGCCACTATTGGTTCTACGACATCACGAGGCAAATATGATTGAATTACCACTGGAATAAGATGTTGTAGCATAACGTGATAGTCATGTGTCCTTAGACCAATAAACTTGTGTTGCACCTCATCCATGCTCCAATTATAGTAGCTGCATACGCAGCTGGATAACGAACGCTCTTAAACCAATGAAATACATAACCTCTAAGTGTCGGCTTTACTGTGTAAGGTGCAGCTGACATCTTGTTGTACACTCCTCTCCTATCCCTCCTCAACCACAAGGGATGACGTAGATTCATAGATTCCAGATCTTTTCGCACTTTGGGAGTATCTTTAGTCTTGAACTTAATACCGAGAATTGTTCCCACCACGCTGTCGCACACATTCTTTTCTATGTGCATCGCATCCAAGTTGTTCCTCAGCTTCAACTTTAACCAGTAAGGGAGTTCAAAGAATATACTCTTGTGATGCCAATAACTGAGATCATATGGAGGTATTGGATTGCATTTCTGTACATCCTTGTTATTGGTCAACACACCAAAGTCGAAATAGATCAACCTCTCTAAAATCTCTTCGCCAGACCAACTATAGGGTTTAGGATTATTCTCTACTGTCCCGTCGAAATAAGCTTCATCATGTCACCACGAGTGATCGTCAGGAAGCCATCTACGGTGACCCAGGTAACACACCTTCCCCGAGTGACAACTAGAGTTCACGTCATCCAAACATATAGGACATCCACTGTATCCTTTCGTCCTGCAGGCTGCAAACATCTCATACGCTGGAAAATCATTGATCGTCCACATTACGGCTGCCCTCATCATGAACATCGTGTCATTGAATTTGTCATAAGTTGGGACTCCATTTTTCTACAACAGTTTTAGCTCGTTGATCAAAGGTCTGAGGTAGACATCTAAGCACTTCCCCAGAGATTTAGAACCTGGAATTAACAGAGTAAGGAAATTAAATTCCTTGTTCATGCACATCCACGGAGGCAGGTTGTACGGCATCAGAATAACTGGCCAAGTGCTGACGGCAGAGCTATTATTACCCCAAGAATTGAATCCGTCTGTAGATAGTCCGAGTCTATCATTTCGAACCTTTATGGTAAAGTCTCCAAATTAACTGTCAAAATGTTTGAAAGCTCCCCATCCACGGCGTGTCTCAGCACATCGTCATCTATTCGCTTTTCTGCGTACCATCGCATCGCCTCTACTGTGTATAGAGATATATACAGACGCTACAATCTGGCAATCAATAGAAAATATCAAAAAACCTTCACAGGAATGTTCTTTTTCAAACTCTTCCTATTCAGCTCATATCTGCACTGGCCACATATGGAACAATAGTCCAAATCTTTATACTCTTTGTAAAACAACACACAATCATTTGGACATGCGTCAATTATCCTGTACTTTAGGCCGAGGCTGCTCAAGATATTTCGAACCTTATAATGGGATTTAGGAAGATTGTGATCATCAGGAAGCAATTTACATAGTTGCTCCTGAATTTCGTCAAAATCACTGACTGACAATTTGTGCTCCACTTTTATCTGCATTTGCTGCATTACATATTACAACACATTCTCTCGACATCCAGGGTACACCGGGGTCTGGGGTTCCAGTAGCATCCTGTTGTACTTATCCATCTCACTAGTGTTAGTGGCCAAGCTAGCAGTGGGGAATGTGTCATCATGCCCATGAGTGGTATTGTAACCTCCATCTTGGTGTTGGTGTCCACCATGACTAAATCCCGGAAACACATCATGGACCAAATCCGCAGTTGGGTTCCAAGCAAGGGGCCGGTACCACTGCCGCTGGATGAGGCACCATGATAACTGTATCCTGAGCTGAATTCTGTTGAGTTGAAGCCTACTGCTTCACCATGCTCACTCCACGTATTGTAACTCCACATCATACCATTTTCGTACAGGTATTGCATCATAACATTAACCTCCACATACTGATAGTTAAGACATTTTTTGCACGGACACCTGAAATGCTTCTTTCCATGAACATGTTCTATCGCCAAATTCACAAATTCTCTAATTCCATCCATATACCGGATATCACTTTTATTCCGCAACTTCATCCAACTCTTGTCCATACTTCTACGAAATTTAATAATTATAATATTAGTAAACTATTATATATACAGATTTTCAAGTAATTATTAAACTATTATACATACAAATTTTCAACTACCTTAATTATTAACGTATAATTAATTAAAATATTTATTAATTACCATTATTAATTAATGGTGAATATACTATACATCAATTACTTTAATATATCTAACATGTATGTACGTTTTAACTAAATATTAACCAAATTTTTAAACATTCATGCTTATATACGTACTAGTTAATTAATTAACTCATATATATATATATCAATCAATTATCTCACTTAATTATAAATATTAGACGTACTAACAATGCAATCAATCAAACATACAATTAATTATATATATAAACATTAAGATTGTCAGAAATTAACTACGTACGCACATACCTAGCCTTCTCCGATATATGGAGAATCGATGGTCGGAGCCGGAGATTTATATATATATATATATAATAGTGCTAGCTAACTAGTTGTATGTGTGAGGAGAGTCTGATCGAGAGAGAATGATATGAGGATCGGATGAGGATGAAAATGAGACGAGCGAGCGGAGAGGAAGAGAGTCTGGCGTGGACAATATATAATGCATCACTTAGAGACGCATCGTCGGTGCGTCGTCAAAGTGACCACTTAGACGATGGAATGAGGTCGTTTCCATCGTCCAAGACACACTTAGACAATGACGTGTTGGTCCGTCGTCTCATTCACCACCTAGACGACAGAACCGTATTTCTGTCGTCTAAGTGTGCCTTAGACGACGGAAAATTTCTTTAGACGACACAAATTATTACCGTCGTCTAAGAGCATTTTTCTTGTAGTGGATAGAACTTCAACAAGTTAAAGAAAACCAATAAGCAAGCAAATTACAGGCCAATATTACACACAGTTATGGACAAAATTCAACATAAAGTTCTGAAATTAAATCCTTTCCAATATACACTTCATCATATATGTAAACAAACCTCAACAGTCAGACTAGTTAATCCAAAATAACTAAATGAACTTCCAACAACTACTATTTCGTACTTACAATCCAAAACCACAATTACATAAAGGGAAATCCAAAACCCAAATCAACTTCAAGGGGCCAACGTACAAGAACACAAATTCAAAGTAGCACCCACCATAGATTACATCAATGTTAGCTAAAAATTTAATCAAGGACACACATATAGATCAATACAGACTACAAAGAGTGAGAACCAAAAAGTCATATATATGAGTTTGAGATGAATTATTGTCTTTGGGTCCAAAACCATAGGTCCGAGTGGGTAGACGAAGAGGGAAAGTGGAGCTTGAAACAAACAAAAATTAAACCATAATCAACCAAATGATTCAAACCAAAAGATAATCGAGCTAGATCAAACTAAACATCTAAAAATAAGACTTGGGGAAGAGTAGTGAGGAGAGGCGACGCGAGGAAGAGGCAAAGGGGACGCGAGGCGAGGTGGCTGCGAGGTGAGATTTCTGACTCGAAACGATCAAAGCATCATCAAAGCCGTCATGGGGCGAGGTAAAGGCGAGGCCGAGAGTGGATTTGTTCCGATTTGAGATTGGTTTGAGATTGGAGAGAGAAATCAATTACAAGAGGCTAGGTTTTTAGAGAGGGAAGAGTTTGAGAGAGGAGAGAGTCAGAGAGGAGAGGCTGTCTAAATGAATTAGGGTAGAAGTTTTGGTTATATACATGTGAGAGAGATCAAGTGTGGGCTAATGTACATTAGTAAGAACAAATCACCACTCAAATATCGACACGTGTCATTTTTTTCCGGGATAAATCAGTTCGGTCTGAGTACAGAACCAAATCCGTACCGGATTATACACTCGGTTTCGGGCCCAAAATTGAAATATCCCTTAATATTCGGGCCGTTCGGATTCGGGCCAGGTTTTCGGGCCAAATGGGCCAATTTTTTGGGGGCTAAAGTCCCAGCCCTACTTTTGATCCTTTTTGGCGCAAGACGAGAATTCATTGGTCCTTCAGAGGACACTTTGAAAATTGACTTAGTTCTTCCACCTTATGAAGTTTACATTGGTTCTCATTTCGGATCTCCCTATTCTCATTCATTAAGCTCTTGAAGATATCCAAGTACATCTTCGTGTCCTCTGCTCGTTGAGCTTCCAATTTTCTTGGAAGAAACACCTCATGTTGTGAAAATAGCTTGGTCATCAACTCCTCCAAGTTAGACTTTGACAATTCCCTTCAAGGATGAGGTGCTTGCTGCATTGGAGCTTGTTGTGGTATTGGAGCGAAAGATACTTGTGGTTGGCAAGAGTTGCCTCCCATAGCATTAACATACTCTCCACTAGTGCTTGTAACTTTGATACCTCCATGGTTAAAATCTTGACCATTTACTTGACCATAATAGTTAGCTTGTCTTAGCTTATCCCATGAGAAAATAGGATTAGTATGCTAACCCAGATTACTTCTTTGTGTACCATTTGACATATACTTACACTCTATAATAGACTCCGGATGGTCTTCTTGATATGGGCAACATGGAGTGCCGTGCATCACACTCTTGTAAATCACGCATGGTGCCACATTAGTCTCCGTAATTTGATTAACATAGCCTCCATTCATCACTTGTTTCAACAATAGGTTAAATTTTCTATCGATGCTCTCTTCAATTCTCTTGATGACATCTTCTTGTACATAAGTAGTTTGAATAGCTTGAGTGGCTTCCTGTATTGAGAATGCCGGTTTCCTTGAGTTATGTTTCATTTCCTATAATGATGATTGATCGACCATTTTCTCCAACAAAATGTAGGCTTCTTCCACGGTCTTATCCATAAGAAAATGAGTGCTGTAGAAAATGGATCAACATCGATATTGTTAAAAATTACCGATGTATCAACCTCTATAAAGGAGATCAAAATCGAGGGGATGCACAAAAAATTAAGATGCAACTGACAAAGAGAGAGGTGGGAGAGATTAGGCTTTATGCCATTTTGATGATAAAAGTTGGAGAATTTATAAGCGGTTGAGGAGTAAGGTTTATTAGGGTTAGGCCATCTCCAATCTTGGGGGCCACATTTGGCCCTGGACTATAATTTGGCCCCTCAAATATATTATTTAATAAATAGTGAGGGCTATATTTTGTGCCATCTCCAACCCGTAATGACTATAATTATAATTTTTATATTATTTCATTAATTCAAACTTCTAAACTTATATATATATATATTCATTAAAATCTATATTTACTCAAAATGTGACGACCCGAACCAGAATCTGTTGCATATTCGACACGATTCTTGAGTTTGTGTTTAGTCGCGGGTTTTCGTCGTATATGTGGTTTGTCGATTCGATTCGCGATTTTATTTTCGGTCGAGAATTTGAGTTGGGTGCCTTCACGGAAATTGTAGAGTACGTGATTTCGAGCTTGTGGGCGGTTCCGGAAGATTTTTCCGATAACCGAGAAATATTTTATGATTACTTGAAGTTTCGGTATCCGACGAGTTTATCCGATTGTTTCGAGTTTATCCGAATCATTTCGTATATTCGTTTTGGACCGTCGATCGACCCGAGGCGCGAGTATAAATATCGGGAATAGTCGTAAAATCGTCGAAAATTACTGTTTTGAGTTGACCACCGTTGACTTACTATTTTGGGAAACTTTGACCGTTGACCGTGGAGGAACACTTTTCGTTTTCGGCTTGCCGTCCGACGACCACTTTCCGGCCACCTCCGACCACGTGACAGGTATGGTTAGCTTCCCCTTTTGATTTCGAGTGGATTGGTGTGTGGTTTGATAAGAATTGATGATGATTTGTTGGGTTCCGAATCGGGCCGAGTTCGAGTTCGTCGCCGATTATGGTTGGCCGTGTTCCGGCGAACCTCGGTGGTAGGGGTTAGGGGGGTTCGACTCCCCTTGACCTCGTGAGTCTTCCCATGTGTTTAATTTGAGTTGAAATCGAGGAATTGAAGAGGTCCGATTAGGTCATCGGAGGAGATTTTCGTTCAGGTTTCGAGCTGATTTTGGACGGGTTCCGGTGGGATTTGGACATTGTGGTAGAAGGGAAAATGGTTCGCCTTGGTTTGATCTTGTGATCTGGAGAATCTCGCCATGAGATTTCACCGTTGACGGCGCGCCGCCGCCGCCGACGGTGGTCAACGGCGGAGCTCCGGCCAAGAGTTGACTTTTTGGATTTTGATGTAATTAGTGTCGTTTTTCTCGAAATTGCGCCCTGATTATCGTCCAGAGGTTTTCGGGTTAATTTGGTTAGCCGATTTTCAGTCGAGGTTTCGTGTGGGAATTTCGGGAATTTCGTTTATCGTTTTGTACCGCATTGCATATTTCCGGGAACGGTTGGTTTCCGTGATTCAGTACAGGGTTGTGGATTATAATTTTGATCAGTATTGTTTTGTTAATATTCAGGAGATCGAGATCGTGATCTGGATCGTGATCGTGCTTCAGGCGAGGGATCTTCCGCCGGACCACGAGTTTAGCGCGAGTGCGCATTACGCGAGTCTGTGAGTGGACATTTATTTTCACGGATTGATTGCAAGTCTTTTATTTATGATTTACGAACTTGAGCATGCAGATTGATTATGATTTTACGAGCATGTGTTTTACGATTATGCATATACGAATATACGTATACGAGTATATACATACGTACATATTATGTTTAATGCATGTGCATAGAAAAGATTTATGATTTGGTTTACACAGAGTACAGTCTCAGTATATGTTGTGGTATCGATACACATTGGCTTCTCGGCTAATCCCCGAGTACGCTCCGGGAAGGACAGATATCCTGACCCGAGGCCTTTCTGGCTAGGATCACGTGTGGGTCTGGGATCCCGTGATTCAGACTGTGCTATCACGCGGAAGCCCACGAGAGTCTCCGCGATATGTTTTACGTGGCATGCTCAGTACGTGAGTGGTAGCCAAAGTCTCCTCACGTATCATTTGATTTTCATGCATTTGACTCGCATATGATTTTATATGTATTACTTGGTGAAAGACATTTATTTTCGTCCACTCACTCTAACGTATTTCATGTCTTTCCCCTGGGCTTTTCGGTTTCCGTGCCCAGTTTGCAGTTCAGGTTTGGTGTTTCACGTCGCGGTTTGGAGGCTAGTGATCAGAGTTACCTGTGCTTTCCAGTAGGTTCTTGTTTCGCCTACTGATGTGTATATTGTATATATTTTACTTTAGAGGTCGCTCTGATACATTCTGATACTTGTTATACGGATTTTCTCGGATATACATATATACATAGTACAGTTTGTTTACTGTTATTGATTATATTGATGTTGAGAAATCCGGATGGGATTGGTGCCTACGGTTTGGCTTTTGTGGCATAGGATGAAGTGTTATTTTCTGGGTGCAGGTTATGGCAATTCCACGTTAGTAACGAAACTCTGCCAAAATTTTGAAATTTTTTGTTGGTTCGTATTTTCGAAAGGGTTTGATTCCGGTTTAGGTAACTGAATCGGGATTGGGTCCTTTCACAAAATCAATGTTTTAATTGATCTGCATATTAATGTTTTAATAGCTTTGTATTCATTATTCATTGATGATTTATTAAACAAATAAAATATTATTAATATTTTAAAATATTACATTATTTGTATTTATATACTATATTATTGTTGAATATATTATATTTACTGAAATTTTAAAAAAAAATATTTCCAATGTTTTTAAGGTATTACACATGATAAATTTATTATTTTGATTATAATATTTTACAAAAATATTATGATTATTATTGGAGTTAAAAAATTAAAATAAATTGATTAATTAAATGATGACACAATAACGTACGTTTAAATTGACATCAACACTAATTAAAATTAATATTAATCATTAGGAATATCAATTTTTTAGTGTTTAAGTATAATTGTAGTCCCCACAAAAATATAGCCCAGCCTATGACGTTTTGGTATAGCCTCTGCCCTGGGTTGGAGATGACTTTTTGCTGATTTTGGGGCTATATCAAGCTCTTGGCCCTAAACTGGAGATGGCCTTACATTACTAGAGATCAATTTACTTACGATGGAAGATTTTAATTTTGGTTAAAACTGCTTTGAGATTTGTTCCCAATTTATAGGGATTTTCAAAATGTCTATTCTTAATTTAGTTCCTAATTCGGAGGGATTTTAGATGTGCATTATTCAAATGAGAAGTATAAGATTAGTGAGGTTCTCAAGGCTTACATTGACTAAAGCTAAGCCCAGTTAAGCCTACCTTCTTCTATAAACCAAGTTGAGCTAGATGAAAAAGGCATGCATTGATTAGCTAAGCCCAATTGGTTAGCTTAAAATTACAATTTTGAGGTGCGCAATAGCCTCCAGAATAAAGCAGGCAGAGAAGAATCTCTTCCTCTTGCTGCAAACATTATCTGCAAAAATAGACACCAAAGCTTATGCTAATTCTACACTTACCAACAAGGATATGTGATACATTGTTTACAACACACAATCATAAGCCATCTCCAATAGTTGGTTCTATATTATCTTTTGCATCTTTTTTGCAAAAACAATCTCTAATGGTACATATGCATCTCCAACTTTCTTGAATTGGGTTGCATAAGTTCTAAAATGAGTTCTATTTACCCAACTTATTTTAGAACTTATGCAACATATCCCACTCACAATTGGTAGAACCCATCATGTGGAACCTACTATAAAATTTCAACATTTGTTCTAAGATGCATATTTACCATTGGAGATGGTCAAAACATACGATCTACTTTTGGATAAATAGTGCCTAATATGGTTCTATATTTTGAAATGAATCCTTAATATGCAACCCTCCATTGAAGATACCTCCACCAAGATTTGGACTCACTCTTTCTCAGTTGTTGCTTCTCGTGTTCAGCTATTTGATATTGCAGGCAATGGATGCCCTAGGGGCCTTTTAGTATTGTAATTTTTTTTTTCTTTCAACGAAAAAAACGCTCAATTGGAGATGGTTACACTAGTGTTCAAAAAAACCACCACCTAGGCGACGCCTAGAAGGAGAAAACATGGGGAATGTTGAATTTTGGGGATGGGCGGGCATGCTGGGCGGTGGCCGATTAATCTGCAATTAAACGGGACGCCTACTGCTTAGGTGGTCTGTAATCGATGCCTAGGCATTTTTTTTCTGCACTTTTTTCTTTCTTTTTTTCAATTTGAAATGGGTAAAACAACTAAAACCTCCAAATCAATCAAAGCCTAAACCGAAAACCAATTGCTATCTCTCTCCCCTCACTGTCTGGACTCCACTCGCAGCCAATCGCCGCTCGCTGTCCGCCACTTGTCGTCCACCCTTTTCGGTGAGTTTTTCCTCTCCCTTATCTTCCTCTCTTCCTTTCTTCCTATCATTTCTGAATTCATCTGGGTTCAAATTTCTTTGGATAAAACTATCCATCTACATCTCTGGAGACAGAGTCATCCCTGCAGGATCTGTGGAGTCGTTCATACAAGAGCCACAGATGGCTTGCAATTTTGTCTCGATGCCTTATGTTGATCATTGCAGAAATGACCCGAAGCAGTATACTTCCGAGCTAACTCATTTTCTGGACGACTGTGTGCTTACTTGTTGCAAACAGTTTCATTAACTGTAAATTTATTAAGCCACTGACCATGATGCAAGTCCATATGATATCCGATTGCTTGATTCATTAGCCCTCCATTGTTTCTTTTCTTGTGCCTCTGTTGTTTCACATGTCGGAAGCACATATACAAATGAGAGGTTGTTATTCTTACTCAGTGAATACAGAAAAGTTTGATTGCCTTGGAATGAATATCATACTTCTATCTTGCTATTTGTTGATGTTTTGGCCTTTTAAGTATACCGTGTATGATGAAGTCTCAATATGTATTGAAGTTATTGAAACAAATGTGTTCTTCTCTATAATTAACATTACTTTGTAATCATGTTTATGGTATGGTTGGTTAGGTCAATGCCCAAATGGGAACCTACCAGTTAATAGTTTTATGTATTATAATTTTTGATGCATTGCTTTATAAATTTTTTCTTTATTATTCAAATTATTATATACTATATAAATATATAATTAATTATATATATATAATAATCTACCTAATTATCACCTAATTACCGATTAATTAGGTGATAATTAGGTGGAGGACTGGTAGGGAGCCTAATTCCATCTAGTGCCTTTTTGAACCTGGGGCAACATATATACATATCTATATATATATATCCCTTCTTAATAATCCAATGGAGGTTGGAAGAAATTTTCTTTCTTCATCTCCAACATTTCCATCAACAACCCAACCCATGCATCCACTTCCTTTTGCATCTCCATCTACTTCAGGTAAACTATTATGTTCTTAGCCCATATTTGTGCCTTGGATTCTGGTAATTTTCCAGAAAATTGTAGAATTTGAAGTTGTTCGACGTGTTTAGCCCAATATAGAAGCTTGGGTATGATACAAAATTTCAAATCTTTGACAATTTTTTTTAAATTTTATAAAAAGAATGAATGATCACTGGGTTATTCTCTCATTATGTCATTAATGTATTTTATTGTAGCTATTCAATCAGGAAGTCAACTATTGTAATTGAGAGTTATTGTCGGATTGTAGCAACATAATAGATCATCATAATTACTCTCCTTGGTACATTAGAGCTAGCTAGTTAATTGTTATCTATATATATATTGTTGCCTCTGTATAGCTTTTGATACAATACAAACATCACATTTACACAAAATTTCTCATGGTATCAGAGCAGTGATTTTGATGACTCTACACGTTCATTCACCTTCCGCTACAAATACACTCACAACATACATCTACTCCAACGCGAACATCACCATGCTTCACGAATTCGTACCAAGAACGGTAATGATCACTCATTTACAAACGCGACATGTATTTACACACCTACATGCAATATTGCACAACATAATTCACATTCGACACTACATTGGATTGTGGATAGTGAAGCAATAGATCACGTTTTTCATTTTTTACCCACACACAACAAAGCCAAATCATTCCATGATTTTGTTGGTCTACCCAATAGAGGACAAGCCACTGTTGAGAGCATTGGATCCATTCGGCTATCACATAAAATAACTCTTGATGTAATTCTACACGTATCCAAATTTCGTGTTAACTTATTATCTGTGAATAAATTGACTCGAGTCTTGAATTGCATAGTGACATTCTATATGGAATTTTTTGTTGTGCAGGACGTGGAAACGAAAAAGACGATTGGCCTGGGCAAGCATTTTAATGGCACTACTACCTCACTCAAAGCCAAAATCCTCACTTAGCACACCATTTGCACCCCGCCTCAGACCTTTGGGCACCCATGCCGTCTTGGGCACCTATCCTCCGCACCAACTCAGTTTTATCTCAAACTATTCTGGATATCGTGTTTGACTCTACACATGTTTGTGATATATGCCATTTAGCAAAACAAACTCGCTCATCTTTTCCCTCTAGTTCAATAAAATCAGTAGCACCTTTTGAATTAATTCAATCATAGTAATATTAGGGGGGTCTACACAAAACTTGTACACATTCCGAGGCGGGTTATTTTCTCACTATCGTTGGTGATTTTACTCGCTTCACTTAGGTTCATCTTATGAATTTGAAATCCAACACCCAATCCTTGTTGAAATCTTTTTTCTCTTGGGTTAAAACTTAATTTAATTGTGATATTAAAGTTTTATGTGCCGATAATGTTGGTGACTTCACATCAATGCACACGACACTATTTTTCAACATATTTTTGTTTACACACCACAACAAAATGAAGTTGTTGAACATAAACACCAACATCTTTTGAATGTTGCATGTGCCTTTCGTTTTCAAGCAAATTTACCAATACTATTTTGGGGAGAGAGTACCAAAACAGCTTGGTATCTTATTAATCGACTTCCTAATCCTCTTCTATAAAAAAGATTGCCTTTTGAACTTTTCCATCATACTTCACCTACCTATTCTCATCCCTAAGTTTTTGGTTGTCTATGTTATGCCACAAATCTCACTCATAAACACAAATTCATTGTTCGTGCACCGAGATGCATTTTTTGGGTATCCTGTTAATTAAAAGGGTTATTGGGTTTTAGATCTTGAAAAAAAAAAATCTTCACCTTTGGAGATATTTTTTTTCATGAACAATTTCTTTCATTTTCAAATTACGGGCAAGAGGCCAATTCTTTTGAGGCCCAACCAAATAGCACCCACCGACAGCTCATCAACCCACAAGCCCAAAACCCGTCTCTTCCCTTGCCTTGTTTCAAATTTCAATCATAATCCCCAGCTCACTCTCACCATGACCCCAAGCTCCTCCCTCCCGTCTCCAGCACACACCTCATCAACATCATCTTCACCACTACAAAGTACAAACCTCACCATCACCATCAAAATTACATCACCCCACGCATCCATTCCGTCGACCCTCAAATACTTACGCCGCCACCATCGCCGTCTCCTATCCCTGACCCTCCAGCACCTCTCAGTGCCTACAAGACCAGACCAATCATGCTGCTCTCCTCGGCCCCGACATCACGTCCGGCGCACGGTACCCACTCCAGAGGTTGGTATATCTCTTATTCTGGGCTCTCCTCTGCTTATCGCTCATTTGTGCCATAATATATCTTCTTTGATTGAACCGGCTTGTCATGATCCTCAATGGGTTGCTGCCATGAATTCTGAAATTGATGCCCTTGAAGCCAATCGTACATGGTCAGTGGTACCTCTGCGCTACAAGGCTGGAAGGAGTTTAATCAACGTGAAGGGATACTTTTGCTCCCGTGGCTAAGTTAACTATAGTACGAGACGTTTATTGGCTGTGGCTGTATCAGATGGACGTACACAACGCATTTCTTTACTGTCAACTTCCTTCTTGAGGAAGTGTATATGTTATGGTCGACAGGGGGAGAATGTGGTTTGTCGACTCCACAAATCACTATATGCTCTAAAACAAGCGCTGGTTCTGGAGATTCTCAAATTTCTCGAATTTCTTTTCTTTGAGAATTTTGGCTAAATGGGCATAGTAGTTTTGGCGCCAAATCTACTGCAACAGCTACATTTTCATTCAGTGAATTTTATACTGTATTATGGTGCTTTACTTTGGAGATATTTTAATATTAGTGCAATTTTTTATTTTTTTTATAGAAGATAATAAGGTGTACAAGGAAAGTGAGATGAGAATTTTTTGAGAATTTAGATTTTGAGTATGGGAAAAATTAGCCTCCATATTGACCACTGTTGGTACCTAATTTGCAGTCTTGATGCTTCATGAACAAGCAGCTCCTGCAGTTACTTCTCTGCCGACTACATTTATAACTCGACATTTTCCTACTTCAGTTCTTTTTCAAGAGCAGCGTGACGAGTTCAAGCCTCTATTGCATTTGTTTAAGGAAGAGAAGACATCTCAGGTTTGACAATACCATGACTTGTGTACTTCTCAGTTCGAAAAACTTCTTACTTAGTTTATGCATAATGATGATATGTTTCGTATTCTCATGTATTTATAATGCCACTTGTGTTCTTGCAATTGCACCCTCCTTGGGAAACTACCGACTTTGTACCATTTCCTGTGTTTATAAAGGCTACATTAGAGCGGATGCAGATAGAGAATGGAGCCTCTATTGAGGAAGATTTTAACGTTGATGACTTTTACAAATTGGTGAAAGATTTTGGCCAGTTGCATGTGTAAGAGATCTAAAGCTCTTGTTTTTTTTTTTCTTCATAAATTGAATAACTACTCAACTGCATCCTCATGTGGTCCCCATTTGACACCTCATCTTTGCAGATTTTCACCCTTGCAAAGTAGTGAAATCCAAACTACCTCTTTGGCTTTGGAGTCTGATGCCAGTGCTTCCATAGAGCATATGGTCATTGAGCCGTTTGATGCGCTGACCCTAGCTAAGAAAGCTTTTTCAGCCTCAAAAGAAGCAGCCTTGTTAGCTGATAGCTCCAAACCAATGCGAGCGGGACATAATGGATCTCTTTCTCTGGGGTCAGTTTTGTTACTTCCTCGTTTAATTATTACTTCTGTGTCAATTGGTTGTAACAGAAGTACTGAACCCACATACGTCCTTTATAGCTTGGGTTGGGAGGAGGAAAATGTGAGGTCAACCCAACTCTTAGAGAGGCGACGCAAGCGACTTAAGAAAAGAAATTTACTTAACTCGAAAGTTCTAAATCATGAGACGAGCACTTCTAGAAGTTCAGATGTACGGAGAAAGACTGGGGAAGGATACAATCCTAATGATCCTCTGCGGTTATTCTTGTGGGGTCCTGAAACAAGACAACTTTTGACAGCAAAAGAAGAGGCTATGCTAATTACCCAAGTTCAGGTGCATCTTGCTACAGTATGAAGGCTGTCTGTGCTGATTTCAGCACTAACTAATTTATAGATGGTCTTATATTGTAGTGATATTCGGAGTTATGTAACAGGATGTTTTCAAGTTGGAAGAAGTGAAGAGTAGACTTCAATCTCAGTATGACCGTGAACCAACTTTAATCGAGTGGGCTGAAGCTGTTGGTCTTAGCTGTCAGATGTTGAAATCACAGCTGCGCTCGGCTACTAGCAGCCGAGAGAAGTTGATCTATTCTAACTTACGTATGGTGGTGCACGTTGCTAAACAATATCAAGGGCGAGGTCTTGGCCTTCAGGATTTACTCCAGGTGAGTTTGGGAACAATCCTCTTATAATCTATATACCGTATAACAGTCCAAATCATCCGGAAGGATATTTCTTTCTTTTCGTTTTCTATAATGAAGTAAAGCATTGTCTTAGATGGTGAAAGTGAAATAGCAAGTACTGCAATTCTTTGAAATTTAAATTTGTACCACCTGCTAGCATGTCCTCACAGATATTATCATATTCATCTTGTGCATACCAATTGAATGAACGGACATATATTATACATATACTCTATTTTATGCTGATGACTCGGGACATTTTTTGTAAGGTTTGAAGCCTAGGAGGCCATATTTCCAAACTTCATTCTAGCTGGAAAGAGCATTAACCAATATGTTCAGAATAAGTTGGACAATCATTGCATTGATTTCACCTTGAGTAGAAGTCACTGAATACTTTTATATTTTTTCGTTGATACTGATGTAGGAGGGAAGTATGGGTCTTATGAAGAGTCTCGAGAAATTCAAACCCCAAGCTGGTTGCCGATTTGCTACTTATGCATACTGGTGGATAAGGCAAGCAATCAGGAAGGCCATATTTCAGCATTCCAGGACTATCCGCTTGCCGGTAAAAACTCTCGTAATCACTCCATATTTCATATTTACTGGTTACTTTGTTTTCAAAATTATTTTGGAGTAAATTGATTGTGTGCATTCTGAAAGAAATTCTGGTACAAATGAGAATCTAAAATTAGTAATAATGAAATAGAGTATTGATGCATTTGAAATCTATACCCTGAATTCATATCTTGGTGAATCCACTTATCGTTAATATTAGCGTGACCAGAAAACGATAAATTATTGCAGGAGAATGTATATACCCTCCTTGGGAAGGTATTGGAGGCAAAGAAATCATATATCCAGGAAGGTAATCAAAACCCAAGCAAAGAAGAATTAGCCAAACGAGTTGGAATCACGGTTGAAAAATTGGGAAAGTTGCTATATTGTACAAGAATGCCAGTTTCAATGCAACAAACCGTGTGGGCAGACCAAGATACCACTTACCAGGTAAAGATTTTTGTTGTTTGGCTGCTGATAAACTTTTATTGAACTATTTTTGTGGTCATGAACAAACATTCACGTTACTCACATTAGTCTTAAATATCACTAAAATATAATGACAATGGGAAAATTCAGTAGCTGTCAGCTGTATGCAAGCTCACTGTTGACTAATGTAAGTTGAGTATTTTCCCTCCGATTGTAAGAAAAATTACACTTGTTTTATATTTGCAGGAGGTAACCGCTGACACAGGGATTGAGACCCCAGATATGAGTGTGGCGAAGCAGCTGATGAGACGACATGTGCGCAACATCCTATACTCCCTTGAAAAAAGGGAGAGGCAAATAATCAGGCTAAGATATGGAATTGAAGATGGTAAACCGAGATCATTATCAGAGATTGGTGAGATTTTTGGACTGTCCAAGGAACGGGTGCGACAGCTAGAAAGCCGAGCATTCTTGAAACTGAAGGAGTCACTTGGCAGCCAAGGGCTTGGGGCCTATGCTCCTTTGCTTGTTTAAAGTACTCGATTGGTTATAGTATCTACTTCGTAAGTTCAGATTTCTGGTATCTTTTTATGGAAATCTGAAGGTTCAGCTGTTGAACCGAGTGTTTTTGAGGTGAATGTACAGCAAGCTGTGGCTTGAAATCTGGTGACCGTCCTATATGTCAGGTAAAGGGTCAAAAGTATGTGCTAACCTGGGCTAGATTAAATGCATCAACGCTGTAATGGTGGCTTTCTTTCCCTCTTTGGAAAACTGAAACTACTGTAAGTCTGTAAGTCATTGTATATTTCTCACGTTCCTATTCTAAGCTGACACTCTCGAACAAGGTGTGGATGCTTTCTGGAATGTTGTATCTATTTGCATAGATCATACCAGTTCAAAGTATTAACATTTCTTTTGTTTCATCCTGAAAATATCCCAAAATTTACTCTACTACGGCAGAGGCGGACATACCCGTACCAGTGTACCACATACAGCTTGAAGATCAAATTCCATTGAGAAATCTATATCAATTGAACACCAGAACACCCTCTTGAGGGAATTTGTAGATGATATGACGTAACTTCATAAGAGTAACCACTGAGTTACAAATACATTTCTGTGAAAACTCTATTATATTCGCTTCATAATGTATACATAGCAACCTCCGAGCACAAATCCTTGCCCCCTTTACAGCATTTGACAAATTCAAGATGCACATCAGACTCGATGAAGTTCGATCGATGCAGCAATCAAAGAACAGGTTTTGAGACAGGAATCATTGTCGGAACATTTTGGCTTGCACCAAAGAACCAGGGGTTAGGAAAGTCTGTTACGCTGCCATGATGATGTCATTTCAACTTTCCAGAACTGTCCATATATATGCCACTTAAGACGCGCCTGACCTATTTGGCACCATCCACATCACCTATAATAGATTTAAGACTTGTCTGTATGAAGACTTCCTACAAGTGAATGATATACTCTATCATCTGGTTTGAGGCCTGCTTCTTTCATCTCATCATATAATTTAAAAGCTTCTTCTGTTCTTTAGACGCCAAATTTGGCCACATAGATATTTGAGGATGTTCCCCTAAAGACGTCTTTTGGTTCGATGTACGTAAGATTGGACATTTGGGCTTTGGCCTTTATGATAAAAGGTTTGGACTATATTCGGGTATTTCATGGACGATTGAAATTATCTCGAACTATCTAGAAGAGTTTAGAAGTCTCTAGAACGTACGGATGTGAGGAGTAACAATCTCTGGGCACGATTGATTAAGGATAAGATGTTAGAAGGCATGAGGATTCTGGGAGACCCGAGGGAATCTCAGAGATTTATGGGAATCCTAGAGAAATCTTCGAGGAACGATGAATATTAGTGTGCGATCTATAGGGATTGCACCAAAAAGTTTGTGGTAATTGAGAAATATGATTAGCCCTAGATACGGAGATCCATTTCTTAATGGATTCCTCCTATCTAAAAGTATGTAGTTTTATTCCTATATGAACTATGCTTAGTCCTATAGGTGACTCATCCTCACGTCTTTATTATTATAATATATAATATAAAAAATATACACATCAGTGGCATTAAACTTAAATCCCGGGAATAGAATTTTACATTGATATTAACCAATTATATCTCACCCTTCGACATCCGCTTAGTTGAAATTCAACAAAAATTAAATCATTGTCAATATCTACTACCGGCATATTATTTTTCAATATAGAGACAATGAGTGTGCATGTATGAGCTTTATTGTTTAATATTTAGGGATTAATTGATAGAGTGATCGAGTTGTGATAGTCGAGTGAGAGGAGAAAAAATAGACAAATATGTTTCTCTTTTTGTCTATAAATAATATTTTATAAATAAATGTATATTTATATTTTTTATTTTTTTGGTTAGCTAAAAAAATTGGTGGGTTGTAGCCCAGGTTGCCCAAAGGCTGGATCCGCCCGTGTATGTATATGAGCCCATATCTTGGCAAAGGTAAGTTTAACGAAAGAATATCAACCCTAATACATGCTTATACTTGGTATTATACTGACTTAAGCATCGGAGGGTATAAGCGCAGTACCATCCGTGCTTGGACTTGTTTTGCAGGCTTTCAAAGAGGAATGCCCAGGGGAATCAATATGACGGAGTCTCACATCATCAACAAACCTCATAAGGGAGGTCTTAACCATCAACGATCATAGGCAACTCTTATGATCTGGTGCTTTCATTCAACAATAAGGTACAAGCTTGAGAGCATCCAAAATTTGCTCTTACAAATTGGTGCTATTATTGAGAGAACTCTTGCATGGATCATTCTGCGATCATTCAATGATCCTTTTGTGAACGGGTTTTCAAAGAATTCAGAATCTATCAGGTTTTCACCAAACTCCTAAAAAATTCGACAAAGAATGATGTTCAAATTCTCAAAAAAATAGAGCATCTGTTCGTCAATATTCTGGTAGTGCTACAGCCAAACCCAAATGACGAATCATACATTTTTGGAAATATATAGATGTCTAGTTTTCGATGCAACAAATTTTGCCTCAATCGGAGTTTGGAGAAAGAAGATATGGCCAAAGTACCGGCCGAAACTCGAATCTGATGAAAAAACGTTGCTGCCACTGATCAGTTTTCTGGGCCAATTTTGGCGACCAAATTTTGATACTCAGAAGAGGTATTATATATGGTTAGAAATCACTTTGGGGTCTATTTTCCAATGCCGTATTAATTGCTTCAATAAGAGATCTCTAGAGAGAGATATGACGATAGTTCTATAGTGTGTTAGAACAAGAAAACTTGTAGAATATCTTTCGCGAACGAGATACCATAGAAAGCAACACCAACAAGGATGAAGAGGTTACCAGAGTGACTTGGACGGATTAACATCTGAAAATAATAGCCTAAGCATCTGAAAAAGCATGACGACTGGCTACTGAAAAAGCATCCAAAAATAATAGCGTAAGCACAGAAGCAATTATTTTTTTACGAAAAGAAGATAGCTCTCTCCTAGTCAGAGGTAAGGAAATTTTTTAAGGAGAAGACACCTCTTTTGAGGATAAGACAACGCTCCTAGGCGTACAATGAGAACAACCACTTTTTCAGCAAGTTATCATCTTCTGCAGTAGTAACAGCAGCCCACAAGAACTTATCTCCCTAGCAAGGACACGCTGATGGAAAATTGGGAGGTGAATTCTCAAGGTTTTGAAGGGTTTACTAGCTCTATTCTTATGATTTTCAAACTTGGAACATCATATATGTGGAGGAAAGATGAAGTCACAATCAACATCCACACAAAGTCCAGAAATATGGAATTCCTTAGTGTTTCAGAAGGTTGGAATCCAAGGTTTTTTGGAAAGCTATGGGCCAAATGAAAAAAATTAAGGGTTATTTCCTAGTCTTGAGTACGATCGAGTTGTGCAAAGAAAGTTAAGGGCGAAGTTCGACAACACCATGACATGTTGTAGTCTACAGTGAGTCATGAAGTAAAATGTCAGATCAGACAATTAAGGGTAATCCAACACTCGATGACACGCACTCGCGGATGAACTACCATATCTGTATAGCACGAGTAGTGGAGACTTGAGGACTATCAAATCAATATCTCTAATAAACATTAGAAAATTAAGTAGCAAGGTGTGGTCTAAGGGTAGAAACGCAACCCGAGATCAATATCTTGACAAACCATGCACGAGTAATCCCTAAGTCTTAAGAGAATGGATAACACATGGGAGTTTGGAAGACGTATCCGAGTGCTGGAAGTATTTTAGAGTGAATAAGAATAAAAGAAGACAAAAAGGCATTTTGAGCTGAAATTAGAAAATCTGCCCACGTAAATCAGCTGACTTCGACGGAGAACTGGAAACAGCACGGGACAAACCAGATTATGATCTTTATATGCTTAGAAATCCCCAAGTGTCTTGTTTCCAAAACATATTTCAGATCGCGATTATGATATTTACGAAGAGGTTATGGTCAATTTAGTATGAGGATCTCCGACTGCTCGAGAATCTGACTATTGAAGGGAATTTGTGTTTTGAGTCCCAATTACATTTTTGTGCTTGATATTCCCATTCTTCAAGAGCCTACAAAAGATTTAAGAAGATGACTACTCTTCCAAGACTCATCAAAGAATTAAACATGGGGGATAAAACCTAGAAAGTAAAGGACATCGTTAGAAAGTTGTAGGAAGACTTGGAGATTTACCTCACCCAGAGAAGGAGCTCGAGGACGACCTTAAAGAGTAGTGTGACAATGAACAACTGCCAAAGTCAGAAGGTGGAAAAAGGTGGAGGGCTGCAAGCTTGAGAAACTCATGAAGAACTACCAAGATCTCTATCTCAACAACACTCCACCACATCAAGAACAAGTCATATTTGAAGAGACCTCACCCACTCTCGAATCAATCCAAGAACAACTTAAGAGATTTATATGCTTACCATATGGGGAACGATCAGAAGACAATAGATTTCAAAGTCCTTAAGCGACACTTTGTCGTGCTGGCTAACCAGAGGTATTGTTAGAGGTATTTGACCGATATGTACATGAAAGAGCTTGAATATTTGTTGAAGGCTCAAGGTGGAGCCAAGCATTCCAAGAATGATGGAAACCTACCACCACCACCACCCAGAGGCCAAAATAAGAAGTGCCTAGTGCTAAACTGTATCATCGGAGCTCTGGAATACTCTACATGAACTATTTTTCCAAGCATCAATTGTATAATGACAAAGGTTGAGGAACGTGGGGTATTTTCCAGCCCAGAATGCTCGAGGGCATAGGCAAGAAAGCTTAAGGTATGTTGAAGCTCAAGGGAAGACTGTGAAGACCAACGAAGAAGGCATCAATGACCGAATAGAGAGGTTATTCCCGATCCTCCACCAATGCATGATTATGCAATGTTTTATACCATTCATCTGGTGTCAAAATCCTAGAGGATTGAAAAATCCTTTGATCCACGACCAGAGAGCTCAATGGAAGTAAGTTAAGAGGAAAACCAAGTTGGGCCTCGAGGGAAACCGCGAAGGGCGTTAGTCCAATGTAACAGGTAGTAAAATAAGACCACAAATAATGCGTAGAAGGGAATTCCCTTGACCAAGAGATTGACCCTCAAGGTTTCCACAAGAAGAAACTTCGGTGCTCGTGGAGAGCTAGAGGAAAAAGAGTTAAAGATCATGTATGCACTTGTAAGCAGTGTAAGATCACTGAGAGAAATATGAGGCCATATCTTGGAAAAGGTAAGTTGAACAAAATAATATCAATCCTAAAACATGCTTATGCTTGGTTCTATATTGACTTAAGAATCAGAGGGTCTACACGCAGTACCACCCGTGCTTAGACTTGTTTTGCAGGCTTTCAAAGAGGAATGCTCAGGGAAAGTAATAAAACAGAATCTCACATCATCAAAAATCCTCAGAAGGGAGGTCTTAACCTTCAATGATTAAGGGCAACTGCTATGATCTAGTGCTTTCATTCAACAATTAGGTACAAGCTTGAGGGCATCCAAAATCTGCTCTCACACTCCCTGCCTTTGACAAACTTGAATTCATTGCCATGTAGGTGATGACATTACAAGTTATGCCCCTTTGAGCCATTTCCTCGAATAATGTATGTGCCTCATCCATGTTGCCAGCAACACATTCACCATGTATAAGCGATGAATATGTTGGCAAGTATTAAATTGTAGAAACATTAATTATTTTAGATATTCTATTCCTATTTAGAATATGCCTTGTAAAGTTGTATATATACTCATTCTCGGAGTGAATGAAAATATTGCATTCTACCCTAAATACTTTTGCCTATACTTTTCTACTTAGCATCAGAGCCAATCCTGTGGAACTATCGACAAACCCTATTTTTGTCACTCACTACATCTAAATTCAGCTGCAAACTACTGACATGGAAGAAAAATACGACTCTACTGTGATTTCTTCTCCTACCTACACTTTATTCTGTAAAATTCTGAAAATTATTACTTTTCAGAATATGAAGATGTTGCCAGGATCATCTAATAGTTCAAAGGAAGAACATCCATAGAGTGTCTTCGCTACTATAGTTGCATCAGGTATGATGGATAAGGCATCATCTCTCTCTGTATTATCTAGGATTAATGCTTGGATAATTAACACGGGTGCATATGATCATATAACAAATAACCCTAGCCTAGTGGAAACCATTAAACCATCTCTTCAATCTAGTGTGTCTACTGCTGATGGACCTCCATGCATCTTCTGTTATTGGTGAAGGTTCTGTCAAAATCACGGAGAATCTGACTATTGATTATGTTATTTTTGTTCCCTCTCTTGCCTATAATTTTCTATATGTTAGTCAAATAATTTTGGCTCTTACGTGTTCTGTAACTTTCTATTCAGATTTGTGTCTTTTAGGACATTCTGACTAGGAAATGTTTTGGTTATGGTATAAGAAGGGGAAAACACTACTATCTCGATTTGACAAGTAATGGATCACAATAGTTGAATTTGTTGGGTCAAGCAAATACTACCACTAGTTTGGATAAAAGCAAAGAAAGCTGTGTGGTTATGGCACCGTCATCTTGGTCACGTGAATTTTCATTATATGTAGAAGCTTCAACCTCAATTATTTTCCTGAGTGAGTGCTTCAGATTTTCAGTCTGATACATGCGAACGAGCCAAGACTCATCATGTTTCATATTCCTCTAGCATGCACAAGAGTTTAATGCCTTTTAAAAAAGTTCATTCAGATGTTTGGGGTCGTGCAAGAGTTTCTACGCCTACAGGAGCTCAATAGTTTGTGACATTTATTGATGACTGTATCCGTATGACTTGAGTATCTTTGATGGTGTCCAAGAGTGACGTATTCCATCAATTTACTGAATTTCACAAGATGGTAGCCACTCAATATCAGCAACAAATCCGAGTTCTTCAGTCTGACAATGGTGGTTAATATTTTAATAACACCATGTCTACCGACTTGGCTTCTCATGGAATTTGTCACCAAACCTCAATTTCTTATACTCCTCAACAAAATGACTTGGCTGAGCACAAGAATCAACAATTATTGGAGGTTGTTCATGCTTCATTATTTGCACTACAAGAAAACAGCACTTAGACCACGGAAACGTAATTGTTCCGTGGTCCAAGTGACACTTGGACGACGGAGACTTTTCCGTCGTCCAAGTACCACCTAGACGACAGAGAATACCATCTCCGTCGTCCAGGTGACCACCTAGACCTCGGAGTCTTCTCCGTCCTCCAGGTGATCACCTGGACCTCGGACCGACACGCCGTGGTCCGATTAACTTTCACTTAGACGACGTACCGACACATCCGTCGTCTAAGTGAAGCATTATATAAGCCCGATGCCAAACTCTCTTCATGCCATTCCATCCGATCCTCTGTCCCGCGGGAAATTTTAAAGATCGAAGAAGAATTGAAGGAGAAGGGAGAAGGAGAAGGAGAAGGAGAAGGATCAATCAGGATAGCATAAGTCAAGTAGTGTAGCTCTGTTTAGAACTGGTAGTCAGACTAGTTAGGATAGCATACGGGCTATGTATCCCCAAAGTACAAGAGTCTCGTAATTGTGTATCACTACCAGAAGAATGCTTATCGTTGGTCTGTCCCATTTTCTCGTCGGGTATAGCCTATATCCGACGACTCATCGTTGATTATAGTGTCGTCGGTGATACTATAATTGACGATGAGTTAGGTTATTCGTTGGAAAAAAGGGTGACTAAAGGCAACGAGATAATATCGTCGGTTATAGTTTCAAACTATGATCATCGTCGGCTATAGTTTTCTCTATGGTCAAAATGGTTGACCATGGAGGAAACTATAGCCGACGATGTTGACATATATCATCGGTTATAGTGATTATTAATTAAATTTTTTTTGCAGGTTCTGGGTTTTATCCCATAACCTGCATTCCCAAAAAGTCACCAATTCAATATTGTTCAAATTGAAAATCAAAAACTATTGAAACTATAGTAGTAAATAATTAAAATAAAAAACTGAAATCGTTCAAATCTATATACATATGCGTACGTAGTAAATAATTAAAATAAAAAACCGAAATCGTTCAAATCTACGGGTTTCCTAAGTCTATGTGGTCAAACGGATCGTTAAAACTTGGTTGGTCCTAGTTTGGCTGAGGCTGCGGCTGAGGCTGAGGCTGTGGCTGTGGCTGTGGCGTAACGAAAATGGGCGGAGGAGCTATCTGGATTCCAGATGCATGCAACTGTGCATAACAGTGCTGCATCCATGTCCCCATCATCTGCTGCTGTTCGGCCAACCGAGTCTGCTCTACGGCTCGCGCCTGCTCCATCTCCTCCATCCGACGCCATTGAGCTTCCATCTCAATCGCTTGCCTATGAAGCTGCTCTTGTAGCTCATTAGCCTTCGAAGATGATCCCGATCCGCGAGAGAATTCAGGGGTCTTCTTCAGCAGCCCTTGACCCCACTTTCCGGAACCCCTGCAGTAGAAAGTGTTCTTCCCTGGAGGGATCGCAGTTGACATAATCCTGGCCGCTACGTTCGAATCAGATTGATCAATCTGATCAATCGGGAGTTTCGCATCGGGGGTGTTGGGATAGCGCTCTCTCGCCACTTGAGTCAACACCTCCGAAATCACCTCCTGAACTCTCGCCTAATTGACAAAGAAAAATAAAATATTAATTAATGTAAACAATCTAAAAAAATAAGAAATATGTTTATTTTGTTATAAGGACACTTACAACACACTACAAGAAAACATCACTTAGACCATGGAAACGTAATTGTTCCGTGGTCCAAGTGACACTTGGACGACGGAGACTTATCCGTCGTCCAAGTAACACCTGGACGACGGAGATGGTATTCTCTGTCGTCCAGGTGGCAACCTGGACCTCGGAGTCTTCTCCGTCCTCCAGGTGATCACCTAGACGACGGAGATGGTATTCTCCGTCGTCCAGGTGATCACCTGGACAACGGACCGACACGCCGTGGTCCGAGTAACTTCCACTTAGACGACGTACCGACACCTCCGTCGTCTAAGTGAAGCATTATATAAGCCCGATGCCAAACTCTCTTCATTCCATCCGATCCTCTGTCCCGCAGGAAATTTTAAAGATCGAAGAAGAAGGAGAAGGGAGAAGGAGAAGGAGAAGGATCAGGATCAGGGATCTCCGCTGACTAGCTAGCTAGCTTAATTAACTGATATCGAGAAGGCCAGCAGGTACGTACGCAGTTAAAATTTGCTTAATATATATTTAGTGAAAACGTACATACATGCATGGATGTTAGCTATATATACAGATTAAATTACGTACGTAATTGATGGATCGATGTAGATCGAGTACGTATAATTAAGCGTAAATTAATGGACTGATATATATATGTAATAATTAATTAATTATAATATTTTGTAGCAGTATGGACAAGAGTTGGATGAAGTTGAATAATAGATGTGATGTCCGGTATATGGATGGAATTAGCGAATTTGTGAATTTTGCGATAGAACATTATCAGGGAAAGAAGCGTTTCAGGTGTCCGTGCCAGAAATGTCTTAATTGTCAGTATGTGGAGGTTAATGTTATGGTGCAACACCTGTACGAAAATGGTATGATGTGGAGTTACACTACATGGAGCAAGCATGGTGAAGTAGTAGAGTTCAGCGCAGCAGACTTCAGCTCAGGGTACAGTTACCATGGTGCCTCATCCAGCGGCAGTGGTGCCGGACCCCCAGCTTGCAACCCAACTGCAGATTTGGTCCATGATGCGTTTCCGGGATGTAGTCATGGTGGAAACCAACACCAAGACGGAGGTTACAGTACCACTAATGAGCATGATGACACATTCCCTGCTGCTAGCTTGGCCACTGACACCAGTGAGATGGATAAGTACAACCGGATGCTACTTGAAGCGCAGACCCCGGTGTTCCCTGGATGTCGAGAGAATGTGTTGCAATATGTGATGGAGCAAATGAAGATAAAAGTGAAGCACAAAATGTCAGTGAGTGCTTTTGACGAAATTCAGGAGCAAATATGTAAGTTGCTTCCTGATGATCACAATCTTCCTAAATCTCATTATAAGGTTAGAAATATCTTGAGCAGCCTCGGCCTAAAGTACAGGATAATTGACGCATGTCCGAATGATTGTGTGCTATTTTACAAAGAGTATAAAGATTTGGACTATTGTCCCGCATGTGGCCAGTGCAGATTCCAGGTGAATAGGAAGAGTTCGAAAAAGAGAATTCCTGTGAAAGTTGTTCGATATTTTCCCTTGATTCCCAGATTGCAGCGCCTGTACATGTCTCTACACACAGCAGAGGCGATGCGATGGTACGCAGAAAAGCGAATAGATGACGATGTCCTACGACACGCCGCGGATGGGGAGGGTTTCAAACATTTCGACAGAGAATTTGGAGACTTTGCTGCAAAGGTTAAAAATGTTAGACTCGGCCTATCTACAGACGGATTCAATCCTTGGGGAAGTAATAGCTCCGCCGTCAGCACTTGGCCAGTTATTCTGATGCCGTACAACTTGCCTCCGTGGATGTGCATGAACAAGGAATTTAATTTCCTTACTGTACTAATTCCAGGTCCTAAATCTCCAGGGAAGTGCTTAGATGTCTACCTCAGACCTTTGATCGACGAGCTGAAACTGTTGTGGCAAAATGGAGTCCTAACTTATGACAAATTCACTGACACGATGTTCATGATGAGGGCTGCCGTAATGTGGACGATCAGTGATTTTCCAGCGTATGGGATGTTGGCAGCCTGCAGGACAAAAGGATATAATGGATGTCATAAATGTTTGGACGACGTGAACTCTAGTTGGCACGCGGGGAAGGTATGTTACTTGGGTTACCGTAGATGGCTTCTTCACGACCACCCGTGGCGACAGAATGAAGCTCATTTCGACGGGACGGTAGAGAACAATCCTAAACCCCGTAGTTGGTCGGGCGAAGAGATTTTAGAGAGGTTGAGCTATTTCGACTTTGGTGTGTTGACCAATGACGCGGATGTAAAGAAATGCAATCCAATTCCTCCACATGATCTGAGCTATTGGGATCACAAGAGTATATTCTTTGAACTCCCTTACTGGTCGAAGTTGAAGCTGAGGAACAACTTGGACGCGATGCACATAGAAAAGAATGTGTGCGACATCGTGGTGGAAACAATTCTCGGTATTAAGTTTAAAACTAAAGATACTCCCAAAGCGCGCAAAGATTTGGAATCAATGAATCTACGTCGTCCCTTGTGGTTGAGGAGGGATAAGAAAGGAGTGTACAACAAGATGCCAGCTGCACCTTACACAGTGAAGCTGACACTTAGACGTTCTGTATTTCACTGGTTTAAGGGCGTTCGTTATCCGACTACGTATGCAGCTACTATAACTGGAGCAGTGGACGAGGTGCAACACAAGTTTGTTGGTCTAAAGACACATGACTAGCACGTTATGCTGCAACGTCTGATTCCAATGGTAATTCGACCATACTTGCCTCAGGACGTCGTAGAACCAATAGTGGCATTGTGCAGATGGTGGCAGAGGTTATGCGCCAGAGAATTAAAGAAGTCAGATGTGGTGGAATTGCAACAACAAATTGTGCACATCATTTACAAACTAGAGAGGATTTTTCCCCCTGCTTTGTTTGACATCATGATTCACCTAATGATCCACCTGCCCGAGCAGGTGCTCATTTCTGGTCCGGTCCAGTACACTTGGATGTATCCTCAAGAAATGTATGTACAACAAATTAATTATACAGGTTTTTAGATTCATAATTTGTTCCACTGGAGATTACTAGTTAGCTATATGTACTTATTCTTATTGTACGTTTGATTTTGTAAACAGCTTGGACAGTATAAGTCATTCGTCAAAAACAGGTCGGCCCCGGATGGCTCCATAGCAGAGACATACCTAATGCATGAGTGTGTTACTTACTGCAACAGGTACCTCAAAGATCCACCACCTCCCACTGCCTCCGATCCCAATGCCCGCATCAATCTTTCTGTCGTCACCAATGTCGTCCGACCGTTTAGAGGAGTATTAAAGGAATAGTTAACACGGGAAGAACTTATTGAGGCACATTGGGTAGTGTTGCGAGACTGTGACGAAGTTGAGCCGTACATGATGTCATACAGGGAGAGGCTTCAGGCGTTAAATCAAAACAAGAGTTCGGCGTGGATTGAGAAAATGGTTAAGAAGTTTCCCGATTATTTCTTCCAATGGGTACGTACGTACGTCTCGGTATTTAATTAGTAATTTATATACATATCGATCATGTTTGGAGAAAGTAATTAAACCCTTATATTAATTTGCCCTTTTTCGCAGATGATTGATCTGCAAAAATCTGAAAACCACGGGGGGTGGTGGTCATGGCCAAAGCACTTGCTAGCAGGGAAGCCGATTAAACACTATATTTATCCCGGATGTTTTGTGAACGGTGTAAAGTTCCATTCATTGGCCCAAGATGAAGGAAGAAGAACACAAAACAGTGGGGTAGTGGTTGGGAAAGATAATGATCTATATTACGGGGCTATTGTATATGTGGTTCAGCTGTGTTACGGGAATGATGTCAACGTTTTCCTATTCAAGTGCAGATGGTTCAAGCGTACAAAGGAAGACCTGAGACTATTATCAGTCGATACAAACTCAAGCTGGTATGAGGATGAGCCTTTCGCTCTCGCCACCTTAGTTCGGCAGGTGTTCTATCTCGACGATCCGAAAGCCGGTGAAGGGTGGAAAATAGTGAACCATATCTCTCATCGAGGAATATGGAATACAGAGACAATTGAAGGAACACCGGCGACGACTGAAGATGCTGCTGAACCAGAAAGAGACATTCCTGCCTATCAAGAGCCTAATATTTTTGTCATCCGCTCCGATATAATGGACCTGGTTCAAGATGGTGAACGGTTACCCATGCCAGATGGTTGTACAGATCTAACTGAAGATGAGATTATCGATGCCATTAATGAAGAAGATGAAGATGACGAGCAGGATGAGGACGCGGACAAGGACTCAGGTTATTCGTAGGACGATGTTGAGTATGATGAGGAGGATGAGCAATCGGATACCGGGGACGAGGATGATGAGGATTATGATGATGACTACTTAACTAAGACGAGAAAAATTAATTGGTAATTAATTTATGTAATTATTGTAATATATGATCGATGCATCATCGATCAATAATTAATATAAATATTATAAGGAGGAGAATGTATATATGTACGTATATCTTCGATTTTTTGTACTTAATTAATTAATTACACGCGTCCATGCTCGATTAGATCGGATCGAACGACGTACGTAAACTAAATTAAATTAATTAATTAATCCGAATTATATATCCTGGACAACGGAGAAATTAATTGCAGGTTGTCGCCTTTTGGGTATTTTGGCTATCTCCCTAAATCCTCGACCCTAAATCTAGTAAATCGGATCGATCGATCATTTTTTTAATTTTTTTTTATTCAAAATAATTGAACGGACACACAAATGACCCTGGACGACCTAAGCCCTAAACCCTAAGGCCCTAACCCCTGAAATCAGGGTTTTTACACCTGGACGACGGAGAAGGTCATTATCCGTCGTGCAGGTGTGAACTTGGACGACGGAGACACTCATCTCCGTCGTCCAAGTTCACAAACCCTAAACCCTAAACAGTAAGGCCCCATAACCCCTGAATTCAGGGTCTATACACCTGGACGACGGAGATGAGATTATCCGTCGTCCAGGTGAAGATTTCGTAATTTTTTCTAAGACAACGACCATCTAGACCTTCTTCCAATGCATATTCTTTTCGTCAAGACTTTAGAGTAAACAATTCTTGGTGTGTGAGCTTCAACGGTTCGAAAATCGGAGTTGCGAAATGTCTTGTATCCACGTTTCCGGTTTGTGAAATTCTCGGTTTTGCGGTTGACTGTGCCGATGAAACCCTTCCCGAACTTATTATTTTCTGGTCCTTTATTGTAATTATATATTATGTTACGACGAACATATCCAACGGTTGTTTTGTCCAAATTCAATTTCGTTAATACTCTGCTGCAAATGAGTCTCTACTCATGAACACTTAAGTCGTACAGATTAGTCGATACTTAACAACTTTCAAGACGTAAAATTATTCGGCGGTTCAAATTTAACTGTTCATATATACGATGCGTTCATCGATATTGTACGACTATTTCACTCGAATGACAGATCACTAAATTCCTAGCGAATTAATTTTTAAATTTTTTTTTACGTAATTTGCACCTGGACGACAAAGAATGACATCTCCGTCGTCCAAGTCGAAAATCATGGCGGTTGGATTTACCGCCTCAATTTTTGGCAACGCTTGAATTTCCACTTAGACGACGGAGATTTAATTCTCCTTCGTCTAAGTCCAAATTTAAGGCGGTTCCAAACGTCCCGCCGATTAATTGGCGCCGCTTCAAATTTTTTCAAACCGTCACTTAGACGACGGAAAACACTGTTTCCGTCATCCAAGTGAACTTAAACGACAGAAAATAGTGCTCCGTCGTCTAAGTGAAAGCCTATAAATAGCACAGCACCCCCCCCCCCCCCATTTTCTCATTCCATCTCCTCTCCTCTCCTCCTCTCCTCTCCTCTCCTCTCCTCCGGCGATTTTCATCCTCCGGCGACGCTCCGACGACAAATTTTCCGGCGTGGTTCCTCCTCTCCGACGACTCACATATTCCCGATTACTCCGGCGAGGTAAATTTCTATTTTTTACCTTATTAACATTATTTTTATTTAATTAATTAATTTCTAAATATAATTGAATAATTAGTTTTAAATAATTCATTATTGTAATTATAATAATTTTTAGTGGTCATTATTAATATTTAGTAATCATTTAGTTATTATAATTATTCTAATTAATATTTGGTTGTTATCATTTAATTATTTAGTTATTATAATTAATAGTTATTTGGTAAATAATAATTATTGTAATTAAATAATAGTAATAATAATTATTGTTAATAATAATTAATTATATTGGTAAATGAATAATTATTATTAAATGCATGATAAATAATAATTTATTATTGTCATTATTTATTGTTTTAATTAATTGATAATTACGTGTATTTTCTAGTAAATTGCATGGTAGTATGTCTTCGATTTAAATTTAGTACATAAGCTTGGTTTATTAAGTCGCACTCTTTGGAATAGATGGCGCCTCTTTTCCTAGCTTATCTCCTTAACCCCTCGTGATGTGAGGATTTCATCACCGCACACCATAACCTAAGTGAAGTTATGGACACGAGGTTGAGGGCGGAGTTTGCAAAGGACTTGAGGGAGTGTAAATTTTCGAAAAATTGGCCGAATGTCGAACATGGTGTCTAGAAACGGGTTATGACTGGTGACAGGTTTTGGATCTAAGAAAGACGACACCAATAAGTGTTTTGTCGAAATTAGTCCTGCCTCTCGCGTTATCTCTATCCCTAACTCGCCATATTTTTCGATTTAACCAAGGCTGATTAATTAAAAATTTACACTTTATCGCGCGGGTCGCACGTCCATTGAACGACCGAAAAAGCCAAGCTAGTGTACTCTATTTAAATCTTAACCGTACTTAATTAGCGTAAATTTTGCACTTGTAATTATTATGGTAAGTAGGTATTTTAACAACGTACTCCTAGGTTGAAATGGCTCCATCCGGCAAGAAGAAAGCCCAACAGGAGGCAGAAGATGCCATGCTCCGCCGCTTCGCGGACCAAGTCAGTTGGGTTCAACAGGAGGGCAACGACGCCCTCAATCCGGACCCTTCATCTGGTTCGGAGGCGGCGCCTCTTGGGGAAATTCCCTCTGCCCCATTTATCTCCAGCGGTGATGACGTCGACCCCTTTTCAACTCTGACGCCCGGTACCGGTTCAACGGCAAGTACTCAGGCGTCCTCGACCGCTGAATCTATCATGTACAGCGCCCGTCGTAAGCAAAGGAGGGCCCCCACTGACCCGGAACCGAAAAGGACTCGGGGTCTCGTTAAAGGGGGCAAAGCGGAGAAAATTTGCAAGGCGACCGGGAAAAAGATCGACTTGCCGTACGACGATTTCACCCGTGGCCCTCCCACAGCTAAGCTAGCAAGTCTCTCGGCGCATAGCATAGGGTCAATCGTTCGTAGCCGGGTTCGAATTAATTCCCCTAATTGGAAGGAGGTGCCGGATGATGAGAAGGCGAAAGTCTTCAAAGGACTTTCGGTACGTAATACATCCAATTTTAGTTATTATATAATATTGTTAATATTAGTTATAATTTCATAATATATACGATTATAATTTTCTATTTATTTATGATAGGAACAATTTGCGGTTGATCCGTCACCGGCGATGTTGAGGTATATCAACCAAACCGCCAACTCCATCTACAAAGATTGGAAGTACAGGCTCCATCAGTACTTCCAAACTGTCGGTCCCGTGCCTCCTCCCGTAGAGCTGCGTGGGGAAAGAGAAGATGAGTGGCAGTGGTTGTGTAACCACTTTACCGATGACGAATTTAAGGTGTTAATTTACTTTTTTATTTCAATTAAGATAATTGAATTATTTAAATTTTAGTTATTAATTTTTTAATCATTTAATTATGTTGTCTAACAGAAATTCTCCGGTGTCAACAAAGCCAACCGGGGAAAGAAGGACAAACACCATACTTCCGGCGCCAAGCAACTCATTCAAATAGCCAAGGAGCACAAGGATAAGGGCTCCAAACACCCTTATCTTGATGCAAGCATAAGCGCGTACGTGACGCCTGGGCTCGATAATGAAGCGAGTCAATGCGGCGTAAGTGATATATATATATGTGCTTTTAATTATAGTAATTATTATTTAAATATTATTTCATTATAATAAATTAATTATTCTTTTGTAGGCAAGGGTGATAGAGCGTGCGCAGGAAGAATTGGCTAACACTCAGCTTGCGTTCCCAGATGTGCCGCCGGAAGACCTGCCTCCTCTATCCATAGAGAGCCAAATTGCAATCGCGGATGAGGTCTACGGTTGTAGAGCTGACAAGGAGGTTAGGCACTTCGGGCCTAAGGTGGTTCGAGATTTGTCGACGACCTCCGACTCATCATCTACTGGAGGTTCGGGGCAGCGGAGAAGGACTCAGGCTGCGGCCGTCGAAGCAGCCATTCAAGAGGCTCGACTGGCACGAGAGGAGAATCAATCTATGCGGCAAAGAATTGACGAGCAACAAGCACAAATAGCCCAACTCATCGCCCTCATGCAACAATCTCGAGAAGTATGTCAACCTCCTCCGAACCTATACCACGACGACGACGACCCGGCTGGAGGCGGGGGACGCGGCGGTGCATCTGCTCCTCCAGTGTGTTAATTAGCTAGCAGTAGTTTATTAATTATCTCGTTTCTTTCCGCATTTCGAACAATATTTTTATTTTTATGGGTTTTTTGGATGTGTATGTACAAATTAATTTTAATTATTTAATAATTAAGTAATATTAAAAATTTAGTTTATTTATTTAATTTTATCATTTTTCATTATTTAAATTCAATTAATAATAAATTAAATTAATAATATTTAATTATAATTTAATTTTAAAAAAAAAATTAAATAGGCACTTGGACGACGGAGATTAAGTTCTCCGTCGTCCAGGTGAGCACCTGGTTCTCCGTCGTCTAGGTGCTCACTTGGGCCACGGAGAATGTTACAATCTCCGTGGCCCAGGTGAGCACCTGGACGACGGAGATTAAGTTCTCCGTCGTCCAGGTGCTCACCTGGGCCACGGAGATTGTCTGCGGTCCAAGTGAACTTGGACGACGGAGATTAAATTCTCCGTCGTCCAAGTGCTTGGACGACAGCACTTGGAGCACGGACCTTGGATGACGAAGAGTCCGTCATCTAAGTACTTAGACGACGGGAATACTCACTTAGACGACGGAAACTCTCCGTCGTCTAAGTGAGTTTTTCTTGTAGTGTTGGTATGAATATGCCTCGATCTTATTGGGGTGTAGTTGTTTATCTCTTCACATCTGATGTTACTCGGTATCTTTTGAAATTGAAAGACCTTTGGGTAGAGAATTGCCCTAGCCTGAACAGACTAAGTGAAGCAAGCGAGGAAACAAAGAGCAACAAGATCATTCTTCCATGCTTGAAGAACATTAGTTTTAAATGTCTTGAAATGCTCTCAAGGTTGTGCCATCAAGGGCGGAGGGAGACGTAGGTCAGGTAGAGCAAATGTCTCACCTGGAATTTTGGAGAAAACAAAATATATGTATGTATTATGGGCCCTTGATCCAACAATCACTTAGAACTCAAAAGTATACCCAAAAGTCACCCAAACTTGAGGGAGAATGTTGGTAAGTATTAAATTGTAGATACATTATTTATTGTAGATATTCTATTCCTATTAGGAATATGCCTGATAAAGTTGTATATATATCCATTCTGGGGAGTAAATGAAAATATTGTATTTTACCTTAAATATTTTTGCCTGTACTTTTCTACTGAATACGTGCATGCATCTGGCATCAAACTCTTGCATTCCAATTACTGTTATAGCTTATGAGCTTCCTTTAGCTTCCTAGTTAGTGATTTCATCATTGTCAACTAAATCGTCCGCTCTGTTTCCCGAGTTTTAAAGAAAATGTTTTTTTTAAACAAGACTCTTATTACGGTTGAATTTATTCTTATAATTCAGAATAAACTACACTATTAAACAGCTGCTTTCTTATGCCATCTGGAAAATTTATTGAAACTTTGACAAAGAAACTATTCAACAGGACATGCATTCGATGTATATTTTCTGGTCTTTTGTTACACTACTAAACCTTTTATCCTATAGCTATGAATGTATCTTTTGTTTCATGTTGAAGCATCACATGTATAGTTCAGTAATGATTATTGAGGATGCAGCTGCTTTGTATGTCCACATTAGCTTAAATTGATGTTCTTCTTTGTCCATTGCGATTGCAGTTTTCTGTTGTCATTACCAGGAAAATGAACTTAGACGACGGAGAAATTTTGTCGTTTAAGAGTCATTTTTCGTCATCTAGGTACTTAGACGACAAAAAATTTGTCATCTAAGATTGGTCGTCTAAGTGTTATCGTCTAAGTACTTAGACGATGAAATAAAAAAGTTTAGTCGTTTTAGTGTACATTAAGACGACGAAAAAGAATTTGTCATTTAGGGTTCTAGACGGCGAAATAGAATGAACTAAAACGATGAAATGTTTCATTGTGTAAGATGCAACACTTAGACGACAAAACTGACGTTTCTTCGTCTAAAATGAACCACTTAGATGACGAAACTACTACAATTTCGTTGTCTAGGTGTTGCATCAAAGACGAAGAAATGTCTTCGTCATCTAGGTGTTAAATCTTAGATGATTAAATTGTAGTAGTTTCGTCATCTAAGTGTTGCATTTTGTTAAAAAATTAATAAACCTAAATTAACCTAAATCAAATTAACCTAAAAAAAATAAACCTAACCTAAATGAAAATTAACATAATCAAAATTAACCTAACCTAAATCAAATTACCGTAATTAACCTAACCAGATTTAGCTAACCTTAATTAACAAAAATAACAAAAAAGCTTAACCTAACCTAATTAAGCTAACCAAATTAATCAAACCTAAATGAAACTAATTGAACAAACAAACCTATATTAACAAAAAATAATAATAACAATAATAATTACCGTACGTACGGTGGTGGCCAGAGTGCGGTGACGTACGGTGGAGTGCGGTGGCCTGGAAGTGGACATGCGGCATGGTGGTGTCATGGTGGTCCAGAGGTCGGTGATGGTGCGGTTGTTTGTATGGTGGTGGCCAGAGTGTGTTGGCATACGGTGGAGTGCGGCGTGGTGGTGCCGATGTCGGTGGTGGTGTTGTGGTGTGGACGTGCGGCGTGGTTTGAGAGAGAGAGAGAGAGAGAGAGAATTCGATCTGGGTTATAAAACGACGACTTAGACAACGAAACTTAATAAATTCGTCGTATAAGTGATTTGAATTTTTGCCAAAAATTTTGGCGAAAAAACAAACCTGCCAACTTTTATGACTTAGATGATGAAACATAATAGATACGTCATCTAACTGTTTTAAATTTTCATAAACTCTGCCAACTTTTATGACTTAGACGACGAAACCTAAAAGATTTGTCGTCTAAGTGTTTTAAATTTTCCCCAAAATTTTGGAGGAAAAAAATCCCTGACAACTTTTATGACTTAGACGACCAAATTATTTAGAAATCATCAAAAATCAAACGTCAGATGTAACTATTATATTTATATGTTGTTGTAGAAAAAATTCAACCAACTTCAGATTAGTTTAAAATTCAATCTATTGAATTTAATAATTATAAAAAAAATAGTTAAAAGACAAAAACGATCGTAAATATAATTCTTAAACCCTTTTCCGAAGTTACGAGTGTATGTCTTCTCGTAAAAACTTAATTTATCAACTAGATAAATATTAATTAAAATTTGACATAAAAGTTTATGTAAGACTAAAAAATTGTTATATATCTACTAATGTTGTATAACTTAAGTGTTCGTATGTCTATATTCACTTCACATCAATATTAACGAAATTGAATTTGGACAAAATAACCGCTAGATATATTCATGACAACATAATATGTAAGTGGAAATTTTTTTGATTAATACGAAATTTGGTAAGGGTTTGATTGGCGTATGTCAACCATAAAACAAAAAATTCAATGAAACGGAAACGTTCACACTACCAAAAAACTCACTTAGGCGACAAAACCTTTAAGGTTTCGTTGCCTAATTACAACTTAGACGACGGATTATTTTTTCGTCTACAAAAACTATTTTTCGTCGTCTATGTTAAACTTAGACGAAGAATAACATAATTCATCATCTAAGTGTGCACTTAGACGGCGATGTATGTAATTCGTCGTCTAAGATTTACACTAACATGACGAATTATGTAACTTCTCTTTAGTACGATTACAACGGCGACAAAAATTTCGTTGTTTTATGTTTCACTTAGATGACGAATTATAGGTTTCGTCGTCTAAGTATTTCTTAGACGACGAATTTTCTTTCAATTAGATGAGCTTTATAATTCGTCGTCTAAGTATATTTAGACGACGAAATTTTTGTCTTAGACGACGAAATATGATTTCGTCGTCTAAGTGAGTTTTTCTGGTAGTTTTGGTAGCCGGCCGAGGGACATCGCGGGCAAAGACAAATAGAAATAAGGAGAGACGCGGGAGAGCGGAGAGAGAAGCTTGAGTACGAGAGAGAAAATGGGTTGACCAAATAAAAAAAATGTTGACTTTCCATTCAGAAAAGTCATATTTATATCCGCGATTAACCGAATTCGTAAATCGTATGAAACTTTAATTAAGAATAACTTCTTCATCGTAATTCCGATTTTAATACTTGACATGGCTATGAACTCGTTTCGATAAAATCTACTACTTTACTCAATAAAATTTATCGAAAAACTTAACCAATAAATATCTAATTGAAAGGCCAATAATAATTACCAACGGTAAAAGCTAACTACTTTTCTCAATTATACTTAAATAAATCATAAAAATAGAATTATCGTGACTGAAAATCAGAAGTACACCTTTGGTGTAGGGTCAGGAAATTTTCTGGGGTACTTGGTCACGCAACGGGGGATAGAGAATCTAGACCAAGTAGCTGCGATCGTGAAGATGAGATCCCCATCAATTGTAAAAGAGATACGTAGTCTGAACGGAAAGCTTGCGGCCCTAAGCAAGTTTCTAACAAGATCTACTGACAAATGCAAGCCCGTAAAAAGACCAAGGGGGAGATATAGACCGACAAGTGCGAAAAAGCATTTTTAGGCCCTCAAGCATTATCTATTATCTCCCTATGTTTTGAGCAAGCCTACGTTAGGGGAGGACCTGTATTTGTACGTAGCAGTTTTAGAAGTAACGGTAAGTGGAGCTCTGGTCCGAGAAGATAGTGGGAGGCAACTATCCATATAAAATGTTTCCAAAGCTCTCCTCGACCCAGAGACTCGTTATCCCAAGCTGGAGTGGTTGATATTGGCGCTCGTCATGTTGTCACATAAGCTCAGACCATACTTTCAGACCTTCAAGGTCATCATCATGACCAAGTACCCACTAAGGATGATCATGCATACTCCTGATTCCTCCAGCAGGGTGACACAGTGAGCTATAGAACTAACTCAACATGATGTAGAGTATAGACCAAGGACGACAATGAAGGGTCAGGCCCTAGCAAAAAAAAAAATTGGAAAAATTCACTACACCAGAGCCAGACGTTCAGAAAAGAAGGGAAAAGGCTGAGGTAAACGAGTTGGGAGATGGTCCTTAAACTTTGTATACTGACGGGTCATCGAAGGACCAGGGAGTTGAAGCAGGTCTGGTACTTAAAACCCAAGATGGCACGATCATGGAACAAGCCCTAACCTTAGAATGGAAGGCCACCAATAATGGAACAAAGTACGAACCACTTTTGGTAGGGTTGCGATTGGCACAAGAGTTGAATGTGAAGAAGATCAAGGTGTTCTGTGACTCCTAGTTGATAGAAAATCAGGTACTTAGGGAATACGAGGCTCATCACGCCTCCATGGAAGCATACCTCAAGGTAGCAAGGGGATTGGTCGGTCAGTTTGAGGAGTTCTTAATTATGCAGCTCCCACGAACCAAGAACATGCATGCGGATGCATTTGCTAATCTTGCCTCGTCCATAGATTACCAGATGAGATGTACAATCCCAGTAAAGCACCTACCTATACCCAGAACAGACGGGGAGGATTCAACAGCAGTTATGCCAATACAGTTGAGACCCTCATGGATTGATGAAATTATGAACTACATCGAGGATGGAGTTTTACCATAAGGAAGATTAGAGGCTAGGAGGGTCTTTAGACAGGCAACTTGATACAATATCCGAGACGGTATGCTATATCATTGATTTTATAGTGGACCGAATTTATTGGCAGTGCATCCTATCCAGATCAGTATGGTAATGGAGGAGCTACATTCAAGGATATGTGGGATACACATTGGGGGCAGGTGCCTCGTGGTCAGATGCTTAACTAAAGGATATTATTGGCCCACCATGAAGACGGACTACGTGGAGTATGCACGAGCTTGTGAAGCCTGCTAGAGGCATGTCCATCAACCTCCTATGCACCTAGACACCCAGTCACAGCATTGTGTGTCTTTGCCCAGTGGGGGTTGGACATGGATTTCCCAACAGAAACTGGGGGTGGACAGAAAAAGAACCTCTTGGTTGCCACCGACTATCATTCACAGTGGATCGAGGCTAAAGCATGGTCAAGGATCAGGGGAGCGGATGTTAAGAACTTGATATGGAAGATGATCATATGCCGATTTGGGGTTCCTATGACAATCCTTGCTGATAACGGACAACAATTCAACTATGTTAAGGATATAAAATATTACAAGAAGCAAGGATTCAGGTTGACGATCTCCACCATGAGATATCCACAAGGCAATGGACATGCAGAGGCATCTAATAAAATGATATTCAAAGGCTTGAGAAGACGGTTATATCAGACGAGAAAGGGTAATTGGGTGTCGCAATTGCCGAACGTGCTATGGGCCTATAGGGCGACCAAGAGGAAGCCCTTTTGCCATGGTTTATGGGACCTAAGCTGTAATTCCAATCGACCATAGGGTGTCAAATATGAAGACCACTGAGTGGCCTATTGAGCGAAATGTAGAAAGCCTGAGGCACGAACTTGATCTCCTGGAGGAACGTAAAGAACATGCCCAGATTAGAGTGGCGGTATACCAACAGAAGCTCAAGGCATATTATGGCAAGAAGTTTAGACCTCGAGTTTTTCTCTCTAGCACCATGGTTTACGAAAGGTGTTCGAAAATACCAAGGTCCAAGGAGAGGAAAAACTGGGAGCAAACTGGGAAGGGTCTTACAAAATTGTGGGAGAAGGCTACAATGGGTCGTATGAGCTTAAGAACCCCAGAACAAAAGCGTTGGTAAAAAAAAAGGTGGAATGTCATCCACTTTAAGGAGTACTATATGGGGCATGATTCAGGAACAAGAGAAGCAGCGAGCAAGCATCAAGAAGAGTCATGTACTCTTCCTAACCAGCTCGATTTTTAATAAGATTGTCTTATGAGTTGGCAGGTTTAAAGAGGCATATCAGGAACTTCCTTGCTTATTCAATTGACATTGTACGATCATATGATTACTCAATAAAGGCTTCCGTTTCAGTACATTTCTTTGTATTGTGTCATTTACGATTTTCTTAAGTGTTTGATCTTGAGGAACTTGGTGTCTGGGGGTACGAGCTTAAGTGGGGTAGACAATGTTGGCCTCCATGGATAGAATTCCTCTGTGCACACTCACTTAGCTTCTTTAGTCTATTTGGTGCTAAAGGAGGGAAAGCTAGGGGTATCAAGGGAGTATCACATGGTCGGGTTAAAATATTCTGAGAAAAACTCATAAGCTCAGATACTTCCGGGATAACAAGTTATCAAGCATTGGAATGAATAATGAGATTAAGTCAATACCCAGTTAGGAGAAAACTTAGCCTAATTCTGGCAATTTGGGCATTTACGCCCCAAGCGTATTCATATGGTGACGCCCTCTTGGATAAACCAAGAACGATTTACATAGAGAATAGGGGATCCAACTGTAACACTCGAGACAGGTTTTTCTAAAGTTGGGGATAGGCCTTATATGGTCTTGGTGATAGCATATGGTATTCCTCAAGATTGACATTGCCTTAGATGGACAAACTTGGTTGAGGGAAGATCCTAGAGAACGGTAGTCCTTTGAACATAGCTAAGACTGAGCATGCAAGTCTTTTGATAAAGGACAATGTCAAAATCGCGAGTATCCTTTGGAGACTGCAAGGTTACAGAGGCTCTCCTTAAGCCTTATCTGTGAGCAAGTTTGTACAAAGATAGAGGGTTCGAGAGTCATATTGAGGCCACAGTCACTCAGAAGCAAACCCCCAAGGTTGAAATAAGCACGGTGAATGAGAATGTGTATAAACCAGAACGATATTGAATAAGTTAAACAATCAAATATGTTACCTAATTTAGTTTGAAAGAAAGAAACATACAGAAAAATTTCTTTTTTTTACGATATTATTTGATAAAGGGGGCCTTAAGCTATTACTTTGTACACCCCTGGAGACAAGAAGGAGGCTTCACTCTTCAGAGGTTGCAGGGTTGTCGGCATTGATGAGCTCTTGTCTCTTCTTCTCAAAATCCACCATATGGCTCTTCAGCTCAAGCTCGTGAGATTCCTTGAGGGTATCGATCTCCTTCGCATGCTCCTCTTGATAAGCCATCATCCTTTCCTCAATATTTTCTTTAGCAGCATGGCCTGTTAAGTTGTGTTCGAGCCGGGCCTTGGCAAGATCCTTCAGGTTGTCCACCTCAGCTTGGTATAGGTTACGCTTTTCCTCAAGAGCACGATCCTTGGCATCTAGCTGAAGGGTTGCCAGCTTCTGGGCCTTGCCGTACCTAGCAACCTTAATGATGGAAGGATATAACTCTTCATGAGATCTTTTGGAGCTGGTGGCATTGGTGGAGTAGGGTCTAAGAGTTAGGTTGATTGGATCACCATCAACAGATAGAATGTGGGGCTGGTTGGTTTCGACCACATCCACTTTGAAAGTCGTGGATGAGGGAAGACCTTGACAGCCTTCTGGTTTCCTTGATTGAGTCAGAAGAAGCAGGCGGTGTGGTGGAAGGGCCTACTGCGGTGGGTATTGGCACCTTGCAGAAAGAGATGGCGGTGGCGAGCAGCTTGGATCTGTCGATCTTGCATTTGGTGGTGGTGTCACGGGGAGGCATGATGATGTGTTCAACAACCTCATCTGATGCTGGAGGGGAATTGTTGGAGGTGTTTTTCAGAGATGCCATTTGAAAGTTCTGGGTTTTTTTTTCTTCGGACGTTTGAAAGTTTGAAGGTTCTGGGCTTGTAGAGGTTTATGGGTTCTTGCGAAAAAGCTTAGTAAGATTGGGAAAGTGAAAAAAAGAAGAGAAAATTAGGGAGATTGAATTCTATAGAGGGAAGAGGTATGGGTAAAGAGATGTATCCTTTAGGGAAGATATGTTGTTTCAGATTCTTAGGAAGATAGATGCATTTGAAATGGGTTGAATTTTGGTCAAGGGCTTGACTGTTGTTAACTGGTGGCAATGATGAAGAGGTCTAATAACAGAAGAGTTATGATGAAGATGGGGAAGCTCTTCGGTTTCACGTGGGGAGTTTATGGGAAAGCCTAGGGGATTTTTAAATTATGAAGTGCAAATGTCTGGTGACAACAGAACTAGGCCGACATGTGTCAGACCTCATACTACCGTGGAGGTATTTGTGGGAGTCAGTTTTGGCCATGGAGAGCTTGAGGGTTTTGGGCCCTCAAGCTCCGATGGTGATATAGGTCTGATAATTAGATTCTTGGGTTTGGGCATGTCCGATTAGGGTTCCGAGTGAGAATCAACTATCTAGAGGATTTTCGAAGTATCTAAAATAATTTAGAAGCCTCTAGAATGTTCGTAAGATGGTGTGACAATCCCAAGGTATGATGCGGAGCTCGAGGGATTGGCAGAATCCTTGAGGGAATAAGTAAGATTTGTACGAATCTTAGAGGGATTACACCAAATGGCTTGTGGTAATCACGAGATATGATTGGCTCTAGATATAAAGATCTATTCTTTAAATGGATTCCTCCTCTCTGAAAGTAAAGTAGTCTGATTTAAGGAAGGGCTATGCTTAGACCCAGTATGATCTCTATATATAGACCATTCCGACATGAACCAAGGTAACGTTATTCTGGCCTTATTACTCTTTTATTCTTGAAAAAATAACTAACTTAAGCATCAGAGGGTCTAAGCACGGTACCACACTGTGCTCTGACTTGTTTTGCAGGTTCATGAGGAAATAGGGTTGAGGGAGATCTGAATCTGCTCTCACACTCTTCATCCCTTCTCTATATAAAGGGAGCTAGGGGAGACACTAAGGAATCACTTTCTACATGAATATACACATTATTCAAGTATCCTTATTGACTTGATCATCGGAGGGACTTTTCGCAGTACCACACCATGCTCAGACTTGTTTTGCAGATTCACGAAGGAGTGAGCTTTAGGGTCAACAAAATCTACTCTCACATTACCTACAACCTATTGGAGAAATTTCAATCAGTCCAAACCCACATTGATGAACATTTATGTTACGAGTTCTATTTGGTGGAGTCTTTGGGTAAGGTTTTGTTGGTGCATGAGTATTATTGTCGTCCAAGTCATGGCAGGTTCCACTTTGATGTCTACGAGTTAAATTTTAAGTCCAAATGATGTGAAAGGGTGGATAGCTTGGGGGATCTGGTTCAATTTTCTGGAGGAAAAAAACAACATTATCACTGTCATTTCCACTCTACATTTTCCACAACTCGAACAACACTCAATCTACTTTGCAGAATTTGGTGTGGGTCTAAGTCTAGGCATTTGACCATTCGAGGAACCTTTGTAGATATCAGCACCAACATTGGTTCTTTTGGATGATCCCTAATCCCTTGTCAGGGTACAGCAAGCAGGATCGAAAATTTCGAACACTATTCTCACACTCACTTTCAGGCCCTTACTTTTATAAACTATGAGGGGAGGGGACTGCATCGAAAGGGGTCAAACATCAAGAGCAACATATTTTATGTTGTTCAAGTATTTTAGTGTTCCTGAACCCAAAAAAAAAAAGTATTTTAGTGTTCCTGAAAAAGAGTATCTCTCTTTGCTAGTTTCTCATTGTGGCTTGGCCATTGTAATAGTACTAGGTTGGAAGCTTGTGCACGAGGCGCGGTTATGCAATCATTTGAACTTAAAGAATAATGGGAATTAGACATATAAGAATCATGCAGTTGACCATCATTCATTTGTGATTAAGGTTCTTTGTTTGGCGAGGTCCTAACAGGTATGACATTTATTCCTATGTTTTTCATCAGACAAACAAATTAGAGCATTAGAAAATTTGTATGGTATACATTTGTCAAGAAAAATACAATATCATTTTTCAAATGAGATGCCTATAGCTTAAACATGTATTCAGCAAAAAGATTTCAAGATAATTGGATTTTGTTGTGAATTAAATAAGAGGCAGAGCAAAACATTTCATTAATGACCTTAGTTGTGGTAATAGTAAAAAAAACAGTGAAAAAAATTGGGTGAACAATAAAATGATCAGTACTTTGAACAATAAAATGAATTCACCGTTCAGACTTTAAATGGATACACTACGTTTTATAAATCATCAATATGACGTTCTTACTATTTTCTATTGAAAGGACCCAACCCCGATTTATTTTCCTAAACCGGAATCAAACCCCTTCTGAAAACACGAACTTTCAAAAACCATAGAAATTTTAGCAGAGTTTCACTATATCGCGAAGTTACCATTAACCTGCACCCAAAAATACACTTCATCCTATGCCACAAAAGCCAAACTGTGGGCACCAATCCCATTCGGATTTCTCAAAAAAAATATCATAATGTAAAGCACTAAACACAACTGTAGCTTTACAGAAATCCAGGAAAAATCATTTAAAAATATAAACATAAATAGTACTCAGAGCGACCTCTAGTATATACATATATACACAACAGTAGGCCAAACTAGAAACCTACTGAGAAATGAAAAGTGGCTCGAATACTATGTCTCCCACCTCGACGTGTGACACATGAATCCAAACTGCAAACTAGGCATGGAAAACGAAGAGCCCAGGGAAAGACATATAAACCGTTAGAGTGAGTGGACGAAAATAAATGTCTTTCGCTGAATAACATATGTTATAAAAATATATGCGAGTCTACATGCATGAAAATAATATGGTACACGAGGGAGACTCTAACTCCTCACGTGTACAGAGCATGCATCGAAAATCATGCGGGGTCACTCATGGACATATCCGCGCTAATACAGTCCGAATCACGAGATCCTAGACCTGCACGTGATTCTAGCCAGAAAGGCCTCAGGTCAGGGTATCTGTTCCCACCCGGAAAATACCTCGGCACAGGGTAACAGTCCCCCCCGGTAAACACCCTCTGAGATCAGTCGAGATACTAAGTGTATCGATACAACAATATATACTAAGACTGTACTCTGTGTAATCCAAATCATAAATAGTTTCGTGCAAATTTATAAAGCATAATGTTAATGCATATTCGTAATACATAATTATAAAAGTATATTCATAGATGCTTATTCGTAAATGCGTAAACGTAAAACACATGCTCGTATAATTCATAATCGCATATGCATGCTCATGCTCGTAAAACGTATAATAAGGACTCACAACCAATCAGTGAAAAGAAAGATGTCCACTCACAGACAAGCACGACGCAAAACGCATTAATCCTATAATCCGGCAAAAAATTCCTCGCCAAACAAACGATCACGATCTCCTGAATAATCATAAATACCACTGTTCAAAATCACAATTCAAAACCTTGAACCACATCTTGAGAACCAACCATTCCCGAAAACTTATAACTCGAATATCGACGAAATCGTCAAAAATCTAATAAACACACTATAAAACCTCGCCACAAATTCCGATGCTCAATTCAAAATATAAACCTCACAACTGCGATCGATGCACGATTCCGAGAAAAACGACATAAAACTTGTCGAAAATCTCCTCGGCCGGAAAACCGCCGCTGCCGCTGCCTGCGCCGCCGAAAAATTTCATCGACCCAGAAAATTACAACCTACACATGGATTTGAAGATCTCGACATTTCCAACAACTTTGTATTTCAAAGCTAAGCCCAATTTTGACCGAAAAACCTCCAAAACTCATCTTGAAGTCGAAAACCCTCGCCGGAATTCATTAACTCCGATCGGCCACCACCGGCCACGGCAAGGTGCAAGATCACTTGGGTTCAACTCACCTCTCCATGGGCTTCAAAACCCCTATAGATTTGACCTCCAACTCGGCCGCCACCGCCGCCTCCGTCGCCGCCGAATCTCGCCGGAAAACCACAAACTTCAAAATGTTATAACTTCTTCATCCGGTAACCAAAATGAGTTATCCACCTATCAAAAGAAAGAGAAGCTCAAGCCCAACAACTTTCATGAAGACACCACGGACAAAAGATGCTGGAATAAGGCACATCGAAGGCAACAAAAGCTCGGCCTGAAATGGGTCAGTTTTGACCCGTGGTTAACGTGGTCAACGACCTAGTTTCCAAAAATGGAAAGTTTCCAAAATCGTCACGTTTTCACCTCGTATTTATACCGTACACGTCGTCCAAATCTTATCGAAACCAAACGGATAAACACGACTAAATCCAACGGCCGAAAATATTCATAACTTATTCCTCGTAACTCGAAATAATCTTCCGGAAATTCCCACGAACTTGAAATTAAATTCTCTACAACTTTCATGAAGGAACTCAAATCAAATTCTTGCCCGATAATTTAATCGTTAACACACCCGCCATATCGACCAATTACGACAAAACCACGACTAATCGCGAAACTCGCAAATCAAGCCAATAAACATACCATTTCCGGTTTGAGTTGTCACATTTATATCTTCATCTAATCTAATCCGTATCTAATTAGGACAAGAAACACACCGGAAGTTACGGAGAATAAATCTCCTTAAATACCTATAAGGCAAAATAATACTATAATCAAGTTAGTAATTAATTTATCAGAAAAATTAAATAAAATTGAAAATCAATTAATCTAGCATTAAATACATCAGCATTATCTTCTATTCCTGCATCGCGGGTTAGAGAATTTGAGCATAAGTAATTAACCAAAATAGGTAAAAATTAATCATTTTGATAATACAAAAAGAAACTTTTTAAACGAAAATAAAAAGAAATAATATGAGCAGAGGATATTTATCATGATAAAGAAGAAGCACAAGATTTTCTAAGAAATTAATTTTTACGATCACAAAAGAAAAAAATATATTTTATATCAATTGGGAAAATTTGAAAATAGTAATAGCATTATAAAAAGCATTAGCCACCATGAAATAAGTTGTATTGATAAAGAAGTCAATTTAAGTTTATTAAGCAATCAAGAAATTGAGCACCTTAAAAAGATTCATTATTCACAAATATAAATTGGAACTATACTAATCGGCATAGAAGGATTAACTCGAGCACAAGTTGTTACAAAAGCATTAATATACATATATGATGATAGATGGCATGATAACCGTCAGCAAGCAGCAATAGCAACAGCTGAAGTTGATTTGAGCACTAATTTAGCTATAATTGGTTGCATTCTCAATTATGACAACTAAATAATTTAGTAAGCATATTAAAGTGAGCCTTAGATCAAAAAACTAAAACATGAACGGGGATTTCAGAAATCTTAGTGTGAGTCTAATGTATGTTGGTAAAGTGTCTGATAAATTTAATTACAAGTTTAATGTTGAATATTAAATTTAGTACAAACATTTGGTAGTAAGCATGTTGATATAATTGAAGCAAAACTTGTTGTTAACAGTTTTTTGGAAGGAATTCAATGGTTGTTACCTAACCTACATGGGTCAAAAAAATAGACAACCAGATAATGTACAAATTTTTTATGATCACTTAGGAGAAGCATCTGTTAGATTTACTAATTATCATCAAATTGAAAATATTACAGATAATTTGGAAAGTGAAGCAGAAATAAATATGACTTTTGATAATCTTGAAATAAATACGGCTCAGAATCATTTTGATAGCATTGTTAATAACTAATCAAAGATATTGATAACTTAAGTGAAGAGAAATATATTAATAAATATAAAACTTATGAATTGGGATTACATCGATTAAATGATAAAGAAATGAAGCATATAATATTAGAAATTGGTCTTGAGCATACATTAGGAGAAAAAGAATATAATAATATGTTAGTCGAAATTGAGTGTATGTCTGTCGAAGAACAACAAGGTTTCACCGAAGCTTTTGGTGTTCATGTAGATTATTCCATGGGAAGATCTGAGCAATAATATATAAAACCCATTAATGAGTCTTATACAAAACGAAATATTGTTCATAGCAATTATGAAGCAGCTAGACCGCATATGAAAAACTGAATTCCTTATATAGGAATTGAGCATGTGAGCATAGCCGGAAACATATTAAATCTAGATCAAGTAGATCCACAAGACTAGGAGAACTATAGAATGATGGGAAAAAAAGATTTGTTCATGCCGCAATCATGTTAGATTTTAGCAACATAAATGATACTATTTTGAGCATATTTTGGATGGTGTGATTTTTGATTTCTTTCAATCATGGAAAACAAAAAATTCTGATGATTATCAAACAGCAAAATTAGCATTTAATATTGATACTTTTGTTAAACTTATTAAATTGGAGTTTTTGGATCATAACCGACTTGATGGAAGAATTGAAGAAGAGAAAATTCGAGCAATACGTGATTTAGAGCAATCACAAATATGTGATTTACAATACATTGGTGAATATATTTCTACTTTCTTTAAATATTTGGATAGAACTGGTAGAATAACTTATATAAATCTACTAAATACTTATATGACCAAAATAAATTGACCTATAAGAGAAAAAATATGAAAAGAATGACAAAAATACCCTAGGAAAAATGATATAGCAAGCGGCCCTCGAACTCAACATGTATATGATATATTTCGAGAAAAGTGTAACCAAATAAAAGTAAAAAGACAAATAAGAAAGCAATTTTAATGGGCTGTCAAAATATTGATTTACCTAAACAATATGAGTATCATAGAAAAGAAAAACATACTAAAAAAATTAAGCATTATAAGAAAAGCTAAAAAAGAAAATATAAGCCTTATAAGCAATATAAAAGGTTTTATATACAACCTTCAAGAACTTTTAAATAGCGAAAATATATACCTAAACAACTTAATTAAATGGGGATTTTCTTGGGTACCCAAGGGGTATGTTATACTCTTATTTATCACTTGAGAATTGAAATTACAATATATTTTGAACATAAATTTACAACATTTAGGACAAATATTACCACAATGACCACATATTTTTATAATTATTTATGATATTTACAAGTTTGAAAATAATTTGTTCAAAAATTGTAACTGAGTTTCTAAAATGAGTAATTACCTCAAATACAATTAAACTACATATATAATAACTCAGATTACCATAATGTTTACCAAATTTGTTCTCAAGTGATAAATTAAAATTGTCATACCCCTTGGGTATATAAGAATTATCCAAGAAAATGAACACTAAACATTGGATAAGAAAATATAAAGCACCAAAAGATAAGAGAACTTGTAAATTTTACTTTTGTGGAGAAGTTGGTCATATTAGACAAAAGTGTTCTAGACTAGGAAAACAACCTAGAGAAAAAATTCAATCACTTGAGCGATTTGATTTAAAAGAAAATGAAGATTTGGAGAACATTTATAGTTTGGATAACTTAGCAATACTGAAAGCATCTATAGTATTAATAATATTGATATGTTTTCTGAATCAGACTTTAAGTATTTTAATAGTTCAGAATGTGAATTAGAAAATATATGTATGTTTGAAGAGCAAAAATAATTTAAATACGTAAATTTGGGATGGCTATAAGAATGTAATAAATGTAAGAAAATAGTAACAAAAAAAATTATACGAGCAAAATAATATTTTGTAAACCTTGTTATATAATAACAGAGAATTAGAGGTCAATTCTCTTGAAGAAGAAGTGAGCAGAGTAACAAGTCCTGATATCAAAAGACAAAAAAATTAGCACATTCATAATTATTAATCGGGAGCTTGAATTAACAAAATATTATAAAATACAAACAGTATAAATGATTGATACTGGAAGCACTAAGAGCACCATAAGAGAAGAGTTAATACCAGCACAATATAGGCAAAAACTTGTCAAACCAGTTCGAGTATCACAATGAGATTCTAGAAGTGTACATATCACAAACTGTTTAAACAACATACCTCTTTGGATAAAAAAAAACAGCAATTTAACTTACATGTAACCTTTGTTTGACAAATAGGAGCTTATCCATTCATCTTAAGATTAATCTTTTTAAAAGGTTTGCAAGGTTTTTAATACAATAAACCCGATACAACGTTCTACAAAAGAGCAATAACTACTACAGATGAAATCAATCTATTAGAAGCATATAATAATTTGAGCATAGAATAGTCAAAAGAAGAGCGAACAAAATATTGAGTATTAGAAGCAATCATTTAGTCATAATTTTAATAAAACGACAGAAAATGGAAACTTTAATGAACAAAATATTGAGTATGATGAGTCATATTTTGAATTAGAATATCCTAACTTTGAAAAAAATTTCATCTTTTGAAATAATGCATTTTGATAGACTTAAAACATTGAAAGAATTATTACAATTAGCAGAGCAAACAAAGATTATTGGTGAAGATTCACAATTACATTAGAGAGAAAAATAAAATTCTAGCAAAGTTAGATATTATAAACCCAGATTTAACAATTAAAACAGCAGATATGCCTTATAATTTTTTTTAATAAATGCTTTGTAATTTGTTAGATAAATAAGAATTTGAGTAACAAGTTAAGAGCTTTTAAATCTTTAAGTCATTAGAGCATCTAAATCAAGACATCAATCAACAACTTTTATTGTTCGAAAGCATTCTGAGCTTAATGTGGAAAAACATGAATAATTTATAATTATAGAAGATTAAATGATAATACTTATGAAGACAGTTATAAGTTACCTAATAAAGATTAATTAATAAAATTCAAGAGAGCAAATACTTTAGCAAATTTGATTGTAAATCAAGTTTTTGACAAATTCGACTAGCAAAAGAGTCGATAGAGTGGACAAGCTTCACTTGTCCAGAACGACATTTTGAATGGTTGGTCATGTCATTTGGGTTGAAAAATGTACCTTCCATTTTTCAAAGTAAAATGGATCGAATTTTTGAGAAATATTAATAATTTTAGTAGTGTAGTACTACAAAAACTATAAGAAATATAATAGTTTTTGTTGATGATATACTTATACATAGAAAAAATAGAAATGAGCATAGAATATATTTGGAAATAATTTTGAGTGAATTTATAACTATCGGCATTATTATTTGCAAAAATAAAGTAGACTTAGAAAAGCAAGATATAGAATTCTTAGGAATCTATATCAAGTCAGGTACTATACAACTACAAGAACATATAGCTAAGAAAGTTGTTGAATTTTCTAATAAATTAGAAGATAAAAAGTAATTACAAGCATTTTTGGGACTTCTCAATTATGCTAGAAATTTATTCCTGATTTGGGAAGAAAATAGGAGTTTTATGTAGCAAAACAAGCAAAATTGACTAAATATTTTAATACCGAAGATACTAAATTAGTACAACAAATTAAAAATAAAATTAATCAACTAAAATTTTTAGATAATAGCTATCAAATTATTGAAATAGATGCATCCTCCCTTGGATGAGCAAGAATTTTACATCAAAAAAAGAGCAAAGAGCAATTAAAATCGGATGAGCAAATATATAGATATGCTTCTGAAAAATTCAATGATATTCAATCTCAATTACCAGAAACTGACTTAGAAATCGTAGGCATCATCACTTCTCTTGAAGTATTCTCTTTGTTTTTTGCATAATAACATATTTACTATAAGAATTGATTGTCAAAACGTTGTTTCTCATTATGATAAAATTAGTAGCAATAGACAAGCAGCATGTAGATGTGTTAATTTTATAGACACAATTACTGGCAATGGATTTAAACCACAATTTGAGCATATTAAATGAAGTGATAATACTTTAGCAGATATAATGTCTAGACTAATTCTTTGAATACCTTTGCAGAAATGTATCAAAGAGAAGCATCTTCTTAAAATCCTAGAAGGTCATAGAGTATTTCTCCAAACACTTTGAGCATGAGCACGCCAACAAGGTTACCCACAAGACCAGTGATATGTACCTATGGAAATATCTATATTCAGAAAGTCAAGAAGCATGAATATTGATATAACTCTTGGCAACTAGTTGTGCCAAAGCAAAAGACATTACTTGACAACTTTTGGAGCCTAAGAAATCAATCTCCACAAATGAACGTAGCAATTGAGAAATATATAAGAGCATAAGAGAATGAGTTTACAGAATATAATCAAATAGTGACGCATCTCAATAAGCAACTTCATCATTTACAAGAAAATTATGCCCTACTATCTTTTGAGTGTAATATAGCAGTAGGCAGGCTTAAGCTTTGGAGCAACGTCATGAAAGATTCATTAGATTACATAGCAATTTGTATCTTAATTATGTAGCACTTCATGAGCAATTAGAGTTTGAGAGAAACAGAGCAGTAAATAGACATGGATACATTCCTTAGCAAAATTCTTTAGCACTTAATCCTATAGATGAGCAGCAAAGAATCCTTCCTTCGAAATTGAGTACATACTCTCTGCGTATTCTTACAATGGAGTTATTTCGTGGTCATGAAGCAAAAACAATATTTTGCCTTTATCAACAAGCAAAACTTATTTCTTTGCAAAGAGCAATTCAGAGGTTTTTCTTTGAGATAAGAGAAAATCTCCCACTTGGAATTAACATTATTAGTAAAGCAGAGCATCATCATCCTAATGAAGAAATTAGGTATCAAATCCTTCTAGCAAGTATAGACATGACAACCTATTAAGAAATACATTTGGAGCATGAAAGAGCAGTTTACCCTCTTACTCCACGAATCTTGTTGGAAAATGGTTTTCTTGTACGTCTTAACATGAGCAGGAGTAATCATATAGATTCATTTCCAAGCAACCTTAGAGAGAGCATAGTACATTACTTTGAAGGTAGTCTTCTTCTGAACATTAATAACGTTCCACTGGCAAGATTCAGTACCAGTTTGAGCCATGATCTAGCCCAACATAATATTATTATGGAACAAGCTATTTATGTCCTTGGACCAGCAGGGCCAAATGTTACTAGGGTACCCAATACGGAAGATATCAAGAGATATAAAGGAGCACAAATGACTTACCATGAATTTTAAGAAGATACACATCTCAACCTGGTCAAGCAATCCAAAGAGTATGGTCCATACTCATCAAGAATGGTCAGAAGATTAAAAAGAGATGATTGTCACCTCCGCATAAGCTTATCCACCGAAGTTGCTTACAAAAATTTCTGAGCACAAGAAGCAGCAAGGATAGCAATGTTCCAAGAAGGTGAAGATGAAGATGAAGTCAACCACTGGCTAAACTTATCCGATGTTGAATTGAATTTCTCTGATCCTGAACAATACAACATAGAAAATATGATGGAAACATGAGTTCTCAGATAATAAAGAAGCACATAGAGGAGAAGTATAAGGACAAATTTTCCAATCAACAGCCGAAAAAACTTCGTCAAACTTTTCTCTTTAAAGATAGAGTTTTTGTATTCTTCCGTCCAAAAATGTCCTAGAACGTAAAGCTTATTTCAAAATGTCCTTCACTGTCAATCCCTCTTTTCTTTTTTCATTATTTGGAGACACAGTTTCAAAGAGAATAGTCAGAACTCAGAAGGGTGTATCTATTCATACCTCTATTTTTGTTATTTAGACATCTTCATTTATTTGAAACATTTAAAATCCAACTTTGCCCTTCTTCCAAAAAAATAATAAAAATCCATGAGAACTTTTCGTGGGAGCAGCTCAAATTTTAGAGTACATTCGAGATCCTTTTGGTTTGAATGTATGATCTATTTGTACATTTACACCAGAACTCTTCAAGTGCGGCGAAAGGGTACTTCTCAGCTTTGAACAGTTTGAAAATGTTGGGTTCTTTGGCTCGTAACAAAGATATATACTTCATGTTTGAATATCTTGGGAACTTTCATTCATTGGGAAATGGTACCAACAAGCCCCATGACCTAATGCCGCCATAACAGTATCGATTATAGTCCAATTTCCAATTACAAATAGGTTGAGGCATAATAGATTTTGGATTCAATTTCCACTTCTTTGTTTAAAATTTGATAATCGATACTGATTATAGCGTTTTTTTTTATCTATTTTAATAATTTGCCTCAATCAAATAGGTTGAGGTATAATAATTTTGGCTCAATTATTTGAGTTTTTTTATCTATTTTAATTTTAGTATGAAAGATCTAGTCTTATCTCAATGTTGAGAGCTTGATCAAAGTTTATTCAAGGGAGCCCTTTATTCAATACAACTAATCCACAAGGGGAATAAAAGTGGTGAGTGCTGACGAGATTGAAAGAAGAGGTGTAAAAGAAATAAAGATAAATCGGGAAATTAGAGGACAAAAGTATAGAGGTAGGTGTATATAACAAAAATAGAGGTGTGAATAGACACACTCATCCGAATACCTTTATCTTTTTTTCCAGCCCTAATCAGCCCAGCTAGTCCTCTGCAGCCCAAAATCAAATCCTTCCTCCTATAGCCCGAGCCCAACTCTGACTCGTAGCAAAGACGTCGTCTATTCCTTTGACTATTCCAGACGTCCCAGCGCGACATTACGCGCTCTCCCAACCGAGCACAGTTTCCTCCGTCAGCCCAATCTCGCCCGACCCGACTCCGTCCTTCCCATCCCATTTCCGATCAGCCACGTCATTTGTCAGTTGCTAGACTCTCTCTGATCTTCGTCAAATCCGCTAGAGGGCTTCGTGTTTCTCTTTCTGTCGATTCCGAACTGTATCTACCACTGCAGCATTCGATTCTATTCAAAATTCGACTCCATCATCCCAAGGTTTGTTTTTTTTTTCATATCTGTCTCGCTTTTTCGTATCCAAGTCGTTGGTTTTGAAATTACAGGATAATGGAGTGTGTTAGTTGTTGATTGTTACGCTTATGTGTTTAACAAGAATAGAAATGTGTTTGAAGTTTGAGAATTTTGATAAAATGTCTAATATGATGTGTAAGTATCGAATACTCCTTCTGAGAATAAACCAGCAATGTAATCAAAGAATCTGATACTTTTTTTTTTATATATATTTTGGGGCGAATGAATCTAATTTAGAAGCACAGAAGAAGCTGTGTATTTGAGTCTTGTTGCTATTCAGATTCGCAATCAGGAATTTTTCATAAGATATATAGGAAGTCGGACTCGGACTCCGGACTCCGGAAGGTATATTTGGTTCTGGGTTTTGCAATTCATTTAGTAAAACTTATTTCTTGTGAAACTCGGTGATTGCGCAAAAGGAACAGTTTGATGCTCAGATTTTGGAGGATTTGTTCTGATTATTGTTTGCTTAATGTATATTGTCTTTTGTGAATGGAAATTTTTGTGTCACACAGGAGGTACCTTTATTAGCTAATTCAATGCATTTCATGTAATTTGAAGTTTATAAAGGAAGTTCCAATGGCCAAGAAATCTGTACCACAACCGCAACCGCAACCACAACCACAACCACGGCTAACAAAGCTTTCAGTCTATCTTTACGTACCTAATATAATTGGTGAGTTGTGCATGAACATGACATTCTTGTTTTGGCTCAAGTTTATTTACAGGATGTGACTTTCAAACTACTGTACATGCTGATTTTTTAAAATTATATATTTATGCTCGTTACACATGCTGGAAATGCAGGGTACATTAGGGTTCTTATGAACTGTTATGCTTTTGTCATATGCTTCTCCAACAAACAGCTTTTCTCCATACTTTACTTTGTCAGGTGAGAGTGTACACTTTGAAGATATGAGAAAAGAGTTATGCTCAATATAAATAAAGTAGTTTTATATGGTATGTATGTCTGAATTACAAATTTAAAGTCAATCGCCTTTATGTCACTTCAATGTTGGTTTTTGTCTTCAGTTAAATCTCTTATATCAACTACACAATCCACATGCAATTGTAGCTTGTGACCTGTTTGTTCAATGTGTCTGTTTATGACTAAATTTGCTGTTACAGCTTCGTTTGTGATGGAGTAGATGGTTGGTGTGCTCGCAAATTTAATCAAGGTATGAGAGTTTTTTTGTTGTCTATAATTATATTCTTTTTGTACAAACAGCCTAGCTGATCTGATGTTGAGTAATGTGTGAAAAATAAAAACCTGAAATATTGATAACCGGGCATGGGGATGAGCCTCCTAGCATAGCACTTGGTTAGGTCCCAAACCTCTTTCCAAAAAAACAAAAACCTGAAAAATTGAGAACTTCAGTTTAAATGGTTGAATATAAGAAAATATACCCTTGGTGCGATCAAGAGAATCAAAATAGGCTTCCTTAAAGAACTTGAATATTCTGGAGGTGAATTCATAATATTGCTCTTCTTACAACATCAAGTAAACTGACAGATTGTGGAGTAAATTAGAAAAATGAGTATCATAGAATCCACAACAAAAAACTGGAAGTTACTTTGTATTCACCACCTCTATTGCCTCACAATTCCATAGGTGGTCACTCTTCTCAACTCTGACTTATACATTTGGACCATACATATTGATCCAATTTGGTCTGCTTACCTACCAAACAATTAGGTAGCTAGTTAATACAGGATTGTAAGCATATATGTATAGTTCTATACACATCAAGATACATCTAGTCGTAATATTTTTATTTTTTTAGACATTATTGTTAGACCTGCTAGCAGTCTTTCTATTCTAGTGAGGTATCTTGTATAATTTACATCACACAAGTGCTGTCAGTGTTTTTTGTGCCCTGGACTACTACAACAGAATAATATGTCTGTTTTATTTATTTATTTATTTATTTATTTTTATGCAATAATCTTCCACTTACAGTAATGTGCAATTGATCTTATGCATGTGCTTGAATGTATCATTTGATTCATCTCATCCTCTTTCCTGATGTAGTTTCAACATTTGGAGCTGTTTTGGATATGGTAACAGACAGGTTATTACTCTCTCTTGATCTTGATCTGTGCGTGTACTTCCCCTTAGGGTGGACCTTAACAAAAATTTCCTGGGGTGACAATAATGTATTCAGCAATATAACTGAGTAAAGATTTTAGTACCCTCCCTCGCATGAATTTATATTCTGCACTGACCATATTATTTGTTTATGCTTTGTTTTCCAGGATTAGCACTGCGTGCCTCTTGGTAATTCTTTCACAAGTATATCGGTGAGATATTATGCTTTTATGTTATTTTAAATGGTATATGCACATTAGTCTTAGCTTCTGGTATGGTTTTAATGCAGGCCTGGCTTGATTTTCCTCTCATTGCTTGCCTTAGATATTGGCAGCCACTGGTTGCAGATGTACAGGTAATTTTCTCTTATGCTTCTAAATTAATAAACTGGATGATTCTGGTCTTTGATCGAATTATATCCTGAAAATACAATACAATTTTTTGCAGTACTTTCCTGCTCGGCAAAGCTAGTCACAAAGATGTGAAGGACAGCACCAATTGGCTTTTCAAAGCATACTATGGGAATCGGATGTTTATGGCATACTGTTGTGTGGCATGTGAGGTGTGCAACTATGTTTGGCTATCTACTAGATTTTTAATTTTTTAACTTTACTTTTTTTTTCCCGTTATAGTTGTCATTCTTAATTTGACTTGTTACTTTGCAGGTGCTTTATATAATTCTTTTTCTTTTGGCAACAAAAGATACTGAGAATCTGATTGAAGTAAGTGATGCAGCTTTGCTAGGTTAAGAGAATAATTCCAGAATAATCCCAACTTTGTTTCTGAATGTTTTTTTCTCTTAGGTTTTAATGCGCCTTGCGAACCATATTACACCTCTTTCTGTTTTGGTTGGTTTGAGCTTATTTGGATGGGCGGTCAAACAAGCAGTTAACTGTATACAGGTAATGAATAGTTAGTCCCTTTGTTGATTTTGACTAGTTAGATTTTTCCAAGTCATTAGTTAGATTTTTCCAACTATGTTTGGCTTAAATTTTGACTTGGAAAAATTATTTTTTATTTTATTTTATGTAAATAGCTAGTCCCTTTGTGGATTTTGACGTGTAAGTGAGGTCCAAACAAATAACAATTTTAATATAGTGGCTGATTGGTGGTATAATTTCTTGAAGTTCACCATTCACAGAAGTCCACCATCCACATCACGAGTATATTGAATTCCCAGTTAAATATAGATTGCTATTTTAATAAGCCATACCAAGTAATTGTTGAAGATCCCAATGAGAACAGAAGTTGATACTGAATTTTTATGATAGTTATAATGTGGTCATAGAACTAGGTCTGAATTTTTAGATTTGGACAGCTTACAAATTCTTCGTAGATTGTTGGATTTAGTGCAATTTCAGTTGATATCCTTGTTTGGTTTTTTACCATATATGCCTAACGCATTTTTTATTTGAAACACCAATGAAATAACAGACAAATGACTGACTGCTTGAATCAATTATGGAGCTCACGTAATATACTTAAATAAAATTTGTGTTGTTCTAATTTAACCGGACTGGAGTTTTCGTTGTACTGTATCTACCAAACATTTGGTCTTTCATGTGACTGATCAACTGTTAAGTCATCTAATTATTTGTTTTTGCATTGTAAATTCTTCTGGATGAGTTCAGATGAAGACAGCGGCAGACATTTGTGTGCTTCATGATATCAACAAAAAGCACAGCTCGTAATGCTTAGCAACTTGCATGACTGGAGGTTCAGTCTACATTCAGATTTGCTGCTCAGATATTCTAATTCAAATATGTAACTGTGGCATCATGGGACTGCTTTATTGTTGCGAGGCATACACTGATGTAAAAGATTTGAAATATTTGTTCAATTTTTTCCAATTGAAATATAACACTGAACTGACATCTTATTTTGCACCTTAAAATGACAGAAACAGAAGACGGCAACTACTGTTTTTTGTGTGTTATTCGTTATGATAATCCTCCTACTTTGTAATGCTTGTATTCATTAGATTTGTGATGACTTGCGTCTTAAACTATGATCTCCTTTTTGGGAATAATATCCGGTAGCCTAAGTTACCTCTGCTTTTGTTTAGGCATTGTTGTTGAACTTTTGAGCTAGTTTCCGATACAGTGGTGTTGAACACTTGTACGTTGTGATGTTGCAGCTAAATGAAACTGGTCTAGTGAAATCAATTGCAAATCAGAAATTGGTTCCGTTTGTTCTTTATTTTGATCCAAAACAAGAATGGAATTGAAATCAGACTGGAGATCAATAGAGGTCTCATTAGCCTTACTCTAGAACCATTCCTTATAAAACCATCTCCTACTTGCAGATAAGTGGATCACTGCTTCTTTTTTTCCTTTTTTTTTATGAACAAAAGAAAAACTAGTGGATCACTGCTTTGATCAAGCAATATTTTGATAAAGGTAGTTAGAGATTCACCAGGTAGACTAGTTTTCAAAGACAACTACTGATATCCTGCGAGCAAAATAGAACCATGCACATATAAAAGTCAATAATCTAACACCCAGCAATGATGTAATGCAACTCTTTAAACCAATCCGCAATTTACCATAAACGAATGTAAAAACGAAATAGGGTTCGCCTCTATATTAAGAAGAAAGCTTTGGAAACGGAATATGATGGTACTTGGGCAGAGAAAAGGTGATACGTAGATGAATTTTGGCTCTAAACAAATTGGATAACCCTTCTAAGTCTTTATCTAACACTCCTGGAGAAGCCTGCAAAAAGTGAATCTTCACCGGGTAAAAAAAAACTAATACAGGCTATACCCAAGGAATTGGCTGATGATAATGGAACATCCAAGAGCAATTGCAATCAAGGAAGAAGCCCATGTCAGTTTCTCTGTTATTCTGGGCACTCTATCCTTTAACGCCTCACTACATGAGCCCAAAAAGACTGTATAGCTTCCCATGGCAACTACGGTCCCAACCAAGAACATAAGTAGAAATGCAGCACCAGAAACACGGGATGGCAACGCAAGTGCAGGTAAAATTATCATCAGTGCATCTGGTTGCAGCCCATGCACAATTCCAGTGGCGAAAGTAGCAAAACCGATCTTTTTCTTCACAACTGGAGGCCTCTCGAGAGTTTCGTATAAGCTAACATCACACTCACCATTCTCTAAGGCAACACAAGGACTCGGGACTTCAGAAGCTTCCTTAATGCCCATAGCACCAATAACTAGTAGAGTAAGGCCCACGACTCTTGTGCCCCAAGTTTGAATAATTTCAATATGAAGTCGGTCCTTCAGTAGTAGAAATATTAACCCGAAGATAACCTGGCCCGCATCATGGCCACATCCCCAAAGGGCTCCAACCAAAGCACTTTCAATGCGGGTACGTCCAATTGAGAGTGGAGCCAAAGCAGCTAGGTGGTCAGGCCCTGATAATGTGTGTAAGCAGCCAGCAAAGAAACCAGTCCATGCACTATTAAGTAATTCTGTCCGGATGACTCTTCCCCCAACTGCAGCGGCGGCTGGACCACCTGCTGTTGTTGCAGTTTGAAAGGAGGCAAGAGCAGCTGGCGCAAAGGCTGGTTGTACTAAGATCAAAATGAGAGCAGAAAGCACAACAAATGTCCCTGTGGTGATAGCCTGTCCATGTTAAGAATATAAAGTACGTTAGCTGGGGTAGAAAGTATTTAGAGTTAGTGCTCAAGAATCTACAGTTTAGGCTTGCAGACACCCTTGTGTTTTTTTAACATAAAAAAACAATATAACAGATAAGTTACCATGACAGTATTTGTACTCGCAGTTGAGAAGAACGAGAAAACACAATTTGCTTGGAGTAACAAATACTTGGACAATTAAAGAAATTCTAGACATGCATGTTGTTAGTCAGACCCATTCAAGTCCTATTTTCCTTTTCATACCTACGATTCTCACATTAGAGATCACAGTCACAATTCTCATGTTCTGGGTGCTAAAGATTACACTCAAAATCCATCCCGAGGGTGCAACCCAGTACCTATGATTCGTACCTTGTTTTCAGGTGTTATTTTCCAATTCATACCTATGATTCGTAGTGTTTCAGCCATTTCAGTAGAATGCTTGCTAGAGTATATTAATGTCTTATGAGAGCTTTCAGACCTTATTCACCTCAACAAGAAAAGCGGACTATCATAGAAATTCTACAGAGCATACTATTTCATAACAAAATTTACAATATTGACTGGGATATAAGCAAAATTGCCAACAAGAAACGCATTGCAATATTGAGCTGGTTATGGATCTCTACACATGAATCGGTTTATCTCTTTTCACGTTTCTTTTCTATAGGGCCCAAACATTACAAGATATCAACTACCCATCAAACCAATTGCTTTTCCATGTCCAAATTCACAAATTGCACCACATGCAACACATTCAAATACAATAAAGAAAGCGAAATGAAGAAGGGAAAAGATGAATACCTTGCGTTGCTTAGAAGCTCCATCTGCGATCTGATTGAGAAGGTGGGTATTCGGCGCCGGCCCATTTGGCTCCGGCCCGGTCTTGAGAGACGGCAAAGCCGATGAAGATGAAGAAGAAGAAAGAGGAGAAAATGGTAATGGGTTTTGACTTTTGCAGGAAACAGAGACTGCCCGTCTGAAATTGGGGAAAGCGAGTTGGCGGTGATGAAGAGAAAAAGAAGAGGAAGAAGAAGAAGAAGAAGAAGGTTTAAGATGGAGGAGCTTAGTGGTTATGGATGAAGAAGAGGAGGACAGAAGCCTTTCCATGGCTTCCTTTCTTTCTCTCTCTCTCTCTCTCTCTGAATTTTTGTGACTCCTTTCTATTTCTGTGTAAAAAAAATTTAGAGGCAAAGAAACAAAAGAAAAGAGAGCGCCGGAGAGGTTGAAATCAAAACGAAAATGGACAAGATAAGCTTTTTGCTCTCACGAGTTGGTTCTTATTTCCTCAACAGAAAACTCACACATTTTATTGCAAACTAATCCGTTCTCTCCTCTCCATGGAAAGAACCTAATACAACCTACTCTACTCTAACTTTTGTTAACCTGATTTTATCATTTACTTTACATAGATTAGTTGCCCGACACTTCCAACTTCCAATAATGTCTAGGGTGACTCTCTCTTAAAAAAAATGGGACATGTTTAGTCAATATACGATAAAATCTGATTCGATTTGTTAGTTCAACTTACAAATTTGATATGTTTTATTATATTGAATATTTTAAGATGTTGATATAGAAAAGGGTAAGTTTCTTGTTAGTCTACACACTTTGGGGTTGAAATCGAGTCAATTCATGTGCTCTTAATTTAATCAAGAATATTCCTCAATTTTCAAAATGTGTATATTCTGTTAGTTTACCGTCAAATTTGTGGTAAACATGCATACGCCAAACATGTGAGATCCAATTTATTGATGAGACAATAATGCGGCATACCATATCGATTATACCTTGATTCGAGCTCTAATTTCTTAATATAAAGTATGAGAAGAATGAAGAGAAGTAATGAGCCAGATTTCCATAAATCATTCGTTGAACAGGTAGTCTCATGATCACATCTTGTCCACAACATCCCGTTTGAATTGAATGAAGTAGTAGCCTTCACGTTTGTTCTTTCTAGTAGCCTTCACGTTTGTTCTTTCTCCTTTTCCATCTCCTTCTTTCGTACTTCGTAGACCGAACTCAATTAATCATCCGCACTAACGACCATTGATATTGTCTATGAGAAACTCTCCCAAATCCAATTGGCGTATGTATGAATACTTAGTTTTAGATTGAAACACCTAATGGCTTGGTTAAATAAGACAAACCAAGTTGGTGGAACTTGGAATTGGACGTTTTCCAATATGAGGAGGTGGCTGTGGTGCTATGAGTGATGGAAAATGACGATATATTGGTCCTGGAATTCATAGCTTGAAATAAGACACATATCCAATGAAAACAGGTTTGCCCCCTCGCGCCTTGCACATTCATGCCCCATGCCTGCGTGCTCCCGCCACACGCTCTCCCCGCATACACATACGGCCCGGCCGCCCTAAGTCTTCACTCGTTTAAAATGGCCGGCTCATTTTTTGACTGCTCGTTTTGGGTTCGGGCCAGCTTATTCTTTTTGGGCTCCGTTCGGACTGGCCTATTTTCATAAATATATTAAACCCCGACTTATTTAAGATTTTTATTAATTTAAATAAAATTGTATAATTCTTACTCGCACAACACTCTTAAGTCACAAGAGATTTATTCTCACTTACCTATCTATTACAATTCTGTCATATTTTTTTCTCAACCTCGTCCACTCCTTCCCTCTCCTCTCTTCCTCCTCCTCCCTAACCACCATTGATGCCCGTAAGCCTCCCAATTCCTCACTCCTCAACTTCACACATGTTTACCTAAATCAATGATTTTAATTAAATATTCCTGCTTCTGTTTCAGAGATTAAAGGGCTATCCAACGTCAAGATTCAGATACCGGAGAGGTCGATGAAAGAGTATATAGGGAATTTTATAGTCACAAATTTGGGGATTTTTTTTTCTTCTGAATTTCATTTTTTAGTACATATGTGAAGCGGTGAGTATTTATATAGAGGTTCATAATGGATATTACTCAATTTGGGGTATTAGTTACTGTTGACAAGTTTGTTGTGTGTGTACCCTTCGGTTGTGTAGAGTAGGGAGTTCAAGTACAATGGGCAAGCTTATGACCAGAAAGCTCGGTTTATGACTGAGAAGTATGCCCTGAAGCAATAGTCATTGTACTAGAAGTCAAAAGTCGTGCTCGTAGTCTTCCGTATCCGATTTGGATTCGGGTTGTTCTATATTGGGTCATTTTCGACTGAGCTTTTGCATCTCAGTTTCGGTAGTTTCAGTAATTTGGGTATTTGATAATTTGAATTGGATAGATGATGGTGGATATATTGACATTTTGTAGAAGTGTTTTTGTGTTGTTTTTGATTTGAAATTGTGACTTGTAGAACTGCACGTACACCAAGTGTTAGCTCGACTCAAAATGTCTCGACTTTTTCTCGTTTCTTTTAGCATTAAGTGTCCAAAGTTATTGAAGAAAGTTGTTGCACTGTTTATTTGTATATTTTTTGACGAATTTGTTTTGTTACATAATTAATCGAATTGGTTTGTTTTATGGTTATTGTGTTTTTGTCCAACTGAGTATTAATTGACCATCAACTGAGTATCACATGAATGTCAACTGTGTATTAGTTGACCCTAAACTGATACTCACTCAGTTTACCTTAAACTGAGTATCAATTGACACTCAACTGAGTATCAGTTGAACCAACCTCAACTGAGTATTAGTTGAACGTCAACTGTGTATCAGTTTAGGGTCAACTGATACACAGTTTAGAGTAAACGGTCAATGATCAAAGTCAAAGGTCAAAGTCGCCGGAATCCGGCCAAAGTTGCCGGAATCCGATCATCAGTCAATGCTGACAATCAACGATCAACGCGTCGAAGTCAAGTCAATGGTTAATGGAGAGGTTATGAGAGAGTAATGGTATTAGGCAATTTATTAATTAAACAGAGGGTAGGCTAATCTTTTTACCTATTTAGTTGGCTAGTGGGAATTTTTAATCTTTTGCATGGCTGATGGGAATTAAAAATCTTATTATTGAGTTTTGGGGAAAAATCCCTTAAAAAAATGAACATTCAGACATCTTTATCTATACTATTACTTAAAAAAAATCATTTTGTTTCCTCACTTTTACCATTTCTTCCAAAAAAAGCCATTTTAGTTTAGATGTAGTAAAATTAATAAAGGAGAAATTATTTAAAAACACATTTGTTTTCTAAAAAAAATCTAATTTATTACACCATGGTAAAAAATGTCTAACTTATGACCCCTATTTTAAAAATAAAATAAAACAGTTGACATCATTGTCTCCCAAAAACACCTAAAAAGTTATAAAACACAATTTTAACATTCTAATTTTGCCCCTAAAGAAGGGGTTACTGGTTAGTCAGTTAATCCCTTCTATTTTAGTCTCTTTCTATCTCTCTTGACCTTTTCCCTTTTCCTCGACTATCTCTCTCCTGCGGCGAAATGGCCGACGAAGGACCAAGGTTGTCTGGCCACCAAAACCTTCGAGTAAGGTACCAAAATGACCAGCTCGACGTCTTCTTTCTCTTTCTTGCAACTCTTACTTTTATCCTTGACTGAATCATGCAGAAAAGTGAAGAGAAAGTCCGAGAAAACCCAAAGTCCTAGAAATTAGGGGTCGATCAATTTCAAACCGAATCAGATGGTAAGACTCACTGAGCTTTGTACCCCTTACCTCCACGAAGCTAACCATAGATTGGTTACTTTCTAATGCAATCAATGTTTGCCGAATTGAAGAATTGAAGATTTTTGGAATTTGATGTTCAAAGGTAAATTCGACGTTTTGTACTTAAAATTGGAGGATGTTGTAGAAGAGAAAATTATTTGTTGTTTGATTTTGAGTAGAATAAGTCTCGGGTAGCCAGAAAATGGATGAATAAATCGACAGCTATCCAAACAGCTCTCTAGACAGCTCTTCATGCATGAGTGAATCAATGGATTAAGCCTATGAAATAAAAAATTTGTTTTTGCACTTTATGATGCATTTTACAATACAAAATCAAGTCAAAGTTGGGTGTATTGTTGGTACTGAAACACACTTCTTAACCAAAGACAACTACCAAGACAGCTCGCTGGACAGCTATCCAGACAACTACCTAGATAGCTCGCTAGATAGCTATCCATGGTTGTACTTCCAGCATGTAAGTGAGACTCCAATTGTGGACGAGTTTGTCTCTAATTTTTGTCCTTTCTTTTGTATGATGGAACATGTGACACATAAAGGATAATATGAAATAGTCCTTACTTTTTAATTTTTTTTGAATGAAATGACATATACATGAACATATATATTGACAGATAGCAGTTCTTAAGCTAAAGACAGGTATCCAAACAGCTACCTAGACAACTCGCTAAACGGCTGACCGAATATCTATTTGTTATCAAGTTTAAGAATAGTATAAACAAAACCCTTTATATGTTTTGAAAATCTCTACTTTGTTTCAAAAAGGAATCAGATTGGAAGAATTACTGAAAAATAAGGGCTTGATCATAACCTAGTTGTTGGAAGCACCAAAAGTTGGAATATTTGTTCAACTAGCTGTCTACATATCTGTGAATATCTGAGGTGAGTTTCTACAATCGTATTGGACAGATACTTGACACAAATAACAAATATATAGCTAGATTTCATGACGGATACTTAATAAACTATTTTATATTCCATAGTATATGAACCATTTCCACTAATAACAGTCATTTACAGGGAACGAAAATAAACTTATACATAAACAATCTATCTCTCCAATTTGATCAATAATCCTAACATGTACTTGACAAATATGTGTTAAGTATCTGTCCACATGATACTTAAACAAATACTTGACTTAAAATGAAAGCTTTTGTTCAACAACTATCTAGACATGCATCTACCTAGACAGCTATCCATACAAATATCCAGACTCCTACCCAGACAGCTATCCAGATAATTACCTAAACAGTTATCCAGACAGCTCTTCATGCCATGAATGAATGAATCAATGGTTGTACTTCCAGCATGCAAGTGGGACTCCAATTTTGGACGAGTTTATTGTCCTCTCTTTTTTATGATGGCACTAATGAAACATAAATGACAATATGCAACAGTTCTTACATTTCAGAAGTTTGAGTTGGGCTGCTCAACTTGTCTCCTCTCCGATTCAGAATCACCACTTCCACGATTTAAGGATTCAAAGTTGGACTCGTAATCCTTCTTCTTCTTCTTCATCGATGATCTCTTGGCTATGCTTCACTTTTCATCTCTCTCTTACTCATCTGCTTCTCTCTCCTCTCCATTCTCTTCTTTTTGTCTGGCCGATGGTGACAACGCCATTTTGAGGAGGAGCGATCGTCGGAGTCGGAGTCGGAGGAGAAGATTGACAATAAGTCATCTTCGCTCGTGTCCTGCACGTTCTCGGTGTTGAAGGGCGACGGAAGTGGTCATGAGGCGGCGGATCGAACGATGGCGTGATTGGAGTCGGGGAGAAGTGGTGCTCTGCTACTGTATTTTCTGAGAGAGAGAGAGAGAGAGAGAGAGAGAGAGAGAGAGAGAGAGAGAGAGAGAGAGAGAGAGAGAGAGAGAGAGAGAGAGAGAGAGAGAAAGAGAGAGAGAGAGAGGAATGGGTTTCACAAATCGGTAGCATCTATAGTAAATATGAAAATAAATTTGGGTTGTTACATACTTAAAAAATAGAATGGGTTTATTTGAGATTGAAAACTTATGGTGAATTTTTCAGAAAAGAGAGTGGTGAATTTTTTTTTTTAATTTCTCCTTAAGGTTACTATTTTAATTGGCAAATTGATTTTTTATCTCAAAAAAACACCTTTTTTCCCCATTTTTTCTGTTGTAATTTCAGTTTTTTTTCTTTTATAAAATGGTGCTTTTATTCACACCCCCAAATTAATATTTACACCTCTTTCAATTTTTGTACAATTTGAAATCCAACTGTACCCTTCTTGCAAAAAAATAAATCTTTTTTTAATATGTGTATTCCGGCTACTCCCTCCTTAATCATAAGATTTATATATATTATCTCAGTAACTAGATCTCTCTAAACTTATTGGGAAGGTTGTGAAATCCTTATATGATGAACTTGGCTAGAATGAAGAAATTAACATCAAACAAACGAAAGGATCTAAAAAAGTCTCAAGATCAAATTAAGATTGCCTTTGCCCGATTGTGCTGATCCATATCCATTTGATAAAGCAATAAGAAAATATGACATGTAGTTTAGTCTCTCCTCCTCCTCTTGACTTGGCTCTACGATCTTGAAACTTCTTTTACGGTGGGTTGTATTTGGAGTCTTTAATGGTTAGATTCATATCTAGTCTCAAAAAGAATATTGATACCTGAGTTTTATACACTTTTCGGTTAATTCAGGTGAGCAATCAAGAAGTTTAAGAAAAACAAAGGAACCCAATTTTTCTTCTAGTTATTCTTGTGTAATTTTCTATAGTTCTAGTTGGAAACATTATGACTAAGGAAGACTCAAAGAGAAAGTTAAGAATAAATCAAAATGTTTAGTTGACAAAAATAAGTTGGAGGTTCAAATTAATATCAAATTTGGAGGTGTGAATAGACTCACCCTATGCAAAATTCTAGTTTCACGCGTTTCAATAACTGTAAAAAATACAATTTAGTATTTTTTTTACGAAACTGTAAAAAACATGACTATTATTTGAAAGGATTTTTTCTTTTTTTCAATGACTATTTATATTTACTATTATTATTTTATTTTTAAATACACACATAGTGTGTGTGCATTATTCTATTATTTTTTATTTTTCTTTTCCCATGGTATACAATAAAGCATCAACACTAAAAAATAAAACACACCAATTACAATTCCATATGACCGTCATTCCATGTCACTCGTTAGACGCACCAATATAATTTTGACACCTCATGTCTGAAGTGTTTTAGAGCATAACGCCATCTCCTCCTTTGAATCAAAGTCGTCTCCTACAATCCTTCCCTTTTCTGTCTAATTTCTAGAATTCCAAATTCATCGTGTCGCCCTTAAACAATTAACATCACTGCATCTTTGTTCTACTGATCTCAATTCTGAGACTTGAAACAGAGAAGAAGCTTAGACACACCTAATTATTTTTAATTTTTAATTAATTATTAGCATCCACGGCGGTCTGTAGAGTAGAATACTGGAAAATTGTAAACTATCTAACTGACTAATTCAGTTTCAATTGCAAACTCAGTTCTAATTGAAAACTCAATTTGATCCAAAATAAAACACTTTGTCTCACAATAATTTTCAACTCCAGTGCATATCATACTACCCAATACCCACTCCACCAATTGAATAATTTGGAGAGGATGGTAAAAAGTCTCAGATAAATCTATGATTGGGTAGAAAAGCTTGATAGCCCATTACTGTATAGGCACAACTGAAGGAAGAAAATCATTGGTCGGGCACTTACTGAAATGTGAATAAACTTGAAGAGCATGGTTGTAGACTTGCATATCAGGGGATGTTGATAAAAGAACAAGTATGCTTCTCCTCCATGAATGAAAAGGTAATGATAAAATTTTAAGCATCTGTGAATGACAACAACGAGGTAGAAGATAAGAGCAAACGGAAGAAGACGATAAAGCAGACACCCCATTTTACTAAAAACTTCATGTGCCACGTGTCAAAATTATTTTGGTGCGTCAAGAGAGAGACGTTGACTGACATTCACATAGAAAAATAATTAGAACCTACAACCAGTCCATCAAATTGAACACAGGGATGACTGGATGAGATGTACAATATCAACTATTAAATACATTGATGTTTTCTTGAGGCTAATATGATAACATATGTGCACAAAAATAACGATAGACTGTTTATGTCTCTTTTGACTGACTGACTTCGGATCACCAATTGTTGCATTGGCTTCATCGCTTCATGGCGGTGAAAACATGGCGACCAAGCTGGCAACCAACTAGAGAAGTAGATGTTGTATTTGGACAATCAGCCTTACATTAAACCAGATCATGTGTTGGATGCATATGTTATGTGGTGTGGCAACCGGTGAGACTATGAACATAGTCTACTATTTTTACAGGTCGCGCTTAAGCTCATGATTATGTAAAGTCTTAGGGGTATGTGACGCATTTTACGCTAACTCGATTCTTAATGCATTTCTCTCTACATTTAGCTATGTTATAGCCTTATTATTGTTAATTCTAACTTGTTTCATCTTTTTTAGGTCTTAACAAAAAGACAGAGTATAGGAGTCAGAATGAGCTCAAAACACACTAAATGGAGGTTTTCTATTTGATTAGGAAAAATGATATTTTCCTACTTGGATTAAGAATCCTACTCAGATTAGGAGTGCAACTCGGCCATAAATTCCAGAAGTTCACAGAGCATCAAAATGAAGTTTCCTACTTCAACTAGGAAAATATTTCCTACTTCAATTGGGAATGACAAAGCAGAGCTTTCGGAAGTCAGCAAAAATGGTTTAGAAATGGTCTTCACATTGTTACAAAAAATGATGTGCAAATTAGTTTCTCAAATGATGTTGAGAATTGGCAACCAAATTACCAAATAAAAATGATGCTAATTGGTGCAAATGAAGAATGAAGACATATCTCCTACTCAGAGCAGGAATAAGGTGGACGGGCCAAGCATTGGGCTGACCCAAAATTGAAGATTAATTTAGCCTGCAATAATGCCCAAATCAAGCGCACAAAATAAGATAATTCGGCCTAGATATCCCTTGGAAAAGAAGGTAACCTAATCTGGCAAGAAGAAATCTTCCTACTCCTAGTAAGAAAAGGAAATCAGGCAAGCAGACCAGCCAACTTCAATGAATCACTGAGAATGATTGTGATGTCAAAACATATGCAAATGATACTCTCTGGAAAGCTCTTGAAGTCTTCTTTTCAACGAGACCAAAATCACAATTTTTGGAGGTCTACAGCTTTCAGAATGTTCGTTTCAATGAAGGCAAGTCAGTTTACCTAAGTGGAACTATGAAATCTACTTTTGTTGAGAAAAGCTATCTCTTTGGCCTATAAATAGAAGAATTGGGGCTCTAATTCGGATCTCTCATTCTCTAAGCCGAAGCTATTTCCTTCATAAAGCCGAAGCCTCCACCTCACCAACGTCCTATCAACCATTTACAATGTATTAAGCTCGATTTAGCTCTTATTCCTTGTGCACCAATCCATCAAGGAGCTCAAACACTTGGAGTTTGCAGTACGGTCTCACGGAACAAAAAGTGTAACATGACCTCTTTACTTCATACTTTGGTTTTGTATTAGAATTCTTTGTTTTGTATGATAAGAACAAGTTTTGATATTAGCCCCTGATTTCTTATAATTTCTTCCGTGTGCTTATATTTTTGATTTGGATGCATGTGCTAGCTTAAGTTCCCAATGCTTCGGAATTATGTGTTACATGATACTCGAATTAGTCCATCTCTTTTGCATGTTTCGATTGTTTAACTCAAGGTGAAATTGTATTAAGGTGTATGCTCGATTTGGTTGCACTCTTATTCGATATAAAACATGTGTGTGTATATCCAATTAGACTATGAATTTTTTTTGATATTTGGGTTGTTAGAGAATGATCAAGCATGTGGTAGACGAGATGAAATGATCATTGTATATATTAGACTTAAATTTTTTTTTGTAAGCATGATTTTGAGTTTAGGGTTCCTAAATGTGTTGATTGTCTATAAGTGTTTCCATGTTAGAAGTCTATAGTTTATGTTTCTACCAGTTTCTGTTAGGTTATTAATATAAGTAAGGATAGAGTGAAGTGCGATAAGTAAAAGAGTCAATACAAGATGCATAGTGGTTCACCGAATTCAGTTAGTGCACTTGGGTTTTCACTAGAGGTCTCGGGCCTTGATGAAGGCTCAAGATGTGATTACAATATAGTCGTATGTAATGGGATGAATATTAAGTAGAGGTAAGCCCATATTTTATAGGGCAAGGTGAGACTCACACTCTCTCATTCTTCTATGTGGGACAAGATGGAGTCTTCACTTTGCTTTTCTTCTCTTTGTTCTTTGGAGGAGTTGCTTTGATGTTCCTTGAAGCTTGATCATTTCAATAAGATTAGTGACTAAGTGCATGTAATTAGGCCATACATATATGTATACTAACAAGTCCCCCAAGTCTCCAAGTCAAAAAGATTAATTCTTGCTTGGGGAGTTGATAAACTCGTGCCTAATTACGTGTACTTAGACACACTTAGGTGGCTAGCGTACCGTTTCCTCTAGTCCCTTCAGCTCCTCAAGCAAGGATTATCTCGCTTGACTAAGATTCGGGCTACATAACTCCTTTAACATACAACGTATAACAACAACATGTATAGTCATAAAGGTGGTAGTGTGCGAGAGAATAATTATGTGAATTTACAATATATCATCCGATAAAGAAGTCATACGGCCATTCATAAAAATGTAATAGGGTATGCAAGTTTGCATAAGTGATGCATTTGTGAGTGTATGGAAAATCATACAAACATAACGAGATATGCATGTGACGTTGCATGCATGATTGATGGACCATGAATGGTCAATGGTGCATCGTGATCATGTAACATGCGTTTATGATGTATGAAGTGCTTGATATGGTGCGTGAGTATCAGATGAGCATATGAAATATATGAGGTATATGCATTATGATGCGTTTCATATGTAATCCGCTAAGTCCTCATAGATCGAGGGTGATTAACTTAGCATTATAGATACCTCATAGTCCCCGAGTATCGTATGTTGGGCCAATGATGTGAGTGATGTATCTTGTAAAAAATATAAGACGAATTTTAAACGTTAAGTTGTTTTTTGAAGCCCAGGTAGCGAGCCTATCTTCCTGTAAAGAAGACACAAGTCATGATGTCGCCGACTTATCCATGATAGCGCAAGCAAAATCGTCACTTGCCTATCGGGTAGGGTATATTAGGTTGCCGCTCAAAGGTGGCCCCGGGGCTCAGTCCGTTAGCCCTGTTCAATGGCACAAGTCATGATGCCGCCAACTTGTCCATGATAGTGTAAAAAGTCTTGTTCTCTCCTGTTTTCCTATTAGATACACTCTAAGATAAAACTGTCGTCTAGAGCCATCTAGTGGCGATAAGTGATCTTGCTGCTTGGCCACAATAGCGCAAACAGTCTTGTTCTCTCCTATTTGCCTATCGGATGCGCTCCAAGATAAAATTGTTGTCTCGAGCCATCTAGTGGCAACAAGCGATCCTACTGCTTAGCCACGATAGCGCAAATAGTCTTGTTCTCTCCTGTTTGCCTATCGGATGCACTCTGAGATAAAATTGTTATCTCGAGCCATCTAGTGGCGACAAGCGATCTTGCTACTTGGTCACTATAGTGCAAATAGTCTTGTTCTCTTCTGCTTGCCTATTGGATGCGCTCTGAGACAAAATCTCCATATTGAGTCGTCTAGTGGCGATAACTGATCTTGCTGCTTAGCCATGATAACGCAAACGGTGGAAATACTGCTATTGTTTGGTTATGTCCGTAACGGTGGGTTCTCATCCCACTGCGTTATGTGAAATGGCGTCAAGCGATGTTACTGCTTGGCAATGATAGCGCAAACGGTGGAAAGACTACTGTCGTATATATCTGTAACGGTGTACGTGTTCCCGTCCCACTGCGTTATGCGAGATGGCGTCAAGCGATGTTGTTGCTTGGCCATACGTATGATAACACAAATGGAGGAAAGAACGCTACAGTTTGGCTATGTCTGTAACGGTGCGTTCCCGTCCCACTACGTTATGTGAAATGGCATCAGGCGATGTTGCTGCTTGGACATGATAATGTAAATGGTGAAAAGACTGCTGCCGTTTGGCTATGTCCGTAATGGTGGGTTCTTGTCCCACTGCGTTATGCAAAATGACGTCAAGCGATGTTGCTGCTTGGCCATGATAGCGCAAATGGTGGAAAGACTGCTGCCATTTGGCTATTGTAAAGTCCCCGAGTTCGTCAATGTATGAGGCATATATGTGTTTGATGATGTGAAGTAGCATGTTAGCAAAGTGTAGAACTTGCATATGTTTTGAATTTGTAGCATGGCATGGCATGTTTGAAGTATGTTTGTAGCGCGTATATGTGCCAGCTCGAGTGAGCGATAAGTGTCATCAGGCATGGTATATGTGTCTAGGGCAAGCATATGTTGAATACTTGAACAAATTATTATGTAATTTTGTGAGCATGCTTAGTCCGTTATGTTAATTTGTGAAACATGGCATTAATTATGATTAAATTACAAATTGTTCTAACGGATTTGATTGAATCATACTAGCACGTGCTATAGACATGGGCACTCGCGAAACACTTAGAGCATATATGTTGTAGCATAGAGGAAAAATTGTTGTTTGGCGTATAAATCAAGATTGAGTCATATCGATTGAGTCAAATATATGAGTTGGTAGATAAGTATCAAGAAGTTGTCGGAGATGACGTAACCTTATCTTGGAGGACGTAGAGTGAACATGTCCAGAGGATGGAGAGTAATATGTTATGAAGACGTAACGTATCCGATACCAACTCAATATAACTCAATTAACGATGAACTAATTAATCAATTATGCTAGTAACAGTTTTTCCGTACAGCATACATGCATATTTCGGGTAATCACATACTTTATACAAATATAGAGTAAAAACTACTGTGAACATGCTTTAATAATCAAAACTTGCACTAGGCATGCATTACTATAAATAATCAAGAATTTCTCGATTGAGCTAAACGGGCACGTTTGGACAGATTTAGGCATGTAGAGTTTTCATATGAATAAGCATGCTTCTTAATTGTACATTTGGGCATAGGAGTATATCAGATAGTCGCATGCGTTAGGACGTCTACCATAGACATGGGTGATTTAATTTGAGTGGGCATGCTTTGTTATTGTAACGATGGATCAAAGAAACTTGTCTTGCTTGAGGAGTCCTTTGGAATACAATGTAAATTGTATAGAGGTTGTATCGAGAGTTCAAGCTGACGGAGACCCTGGCTGAGATCCAACGTTGGGCCTCCATCAGTTGCAGCCATAGGCCTCTTTGATTTGACTGGTGTTTCTCGGCCTACTCTTTTGTTTCCCCGACAAAGAAACATCTGGTAGTCAGTAGAGGCCCAAGGCCCAGTTGCCTTCAATTGTTGGTGCTTTGTCTTTCCCTTGCTAATCGGAGAGTTTTGTCTCGCTGGCGCTAGAGTAGGTCCAAGGTCTGGCAGCTTGTATTATGGCGGTTCAATCGCGGTAAGCTATACCTCAAGTTCAAACAGTGCTTCGATCAGAAAATTTGGGTTTTCAAATTCAATAACGTATGATTCACAATGCATGGAAGTAGCTTTGCCGCCATAAGTGATTAAGTAAATTGTGGCGTTCCGAATTGTTTCTTGTTGATTGACATTTTGACATGTTGGAAGCTATGCTTGCAAAGCAGCCTATACATGTTTCTTCAAAACATATACACCCATGTAACACCTCTTATTGGACAGACCCGGCCTGAGCTAAGGCGAGTAAGACCCACGTCTAAGGCTCCCAAAGTCCATAGGCCCCAAAAAATAAAAAATTTGAAATCAGCAAACGTACATGACAGAAACACCACCACATGACTTTTATAGTTTTATAGTTTTATTCCCTTTTGTATAAGCTAAATGGGGCCTCCAATTCCCTTAAGTCCAAAATTGAATCGACATCTTCTCATTTTTGAATTCCAAACCCAATAAAATATAATTATTAGATATATCCAACAAAAGAAGAGAGAAAAGTGACTTTGCAGCCTATACAGTGTACCGAGTCTACAAGAGAAAAAGAGAAGTATCCTCTCATTCCTCTGCTCACAATTGTACTTTGTACAAAGGGTAACTTTTCATCCATCTTTCACTTTCATTAGTTTAATTGTTCTCTACTCTCTCTTTTTGTGTATGACATTTTTACTCATTCTATTTTATTTATTGGTGTATGTTAATACTCGATATCGCTATGGATATTGAATATTGAACAAGAAGATTAGATATGATGGAAATAATAATAACTATATCGTCAGTGTAGTCGTTGAACTAGTATCGCTATCTCTAAGTATCCAATCGATCTCGTTGTCGCTCTATCGATCCACGGATACTTGTTGTTGTCGCTTGTTTTGTTTTCAATATCTCTCCACGATTACTCCAACCTAGATCATTCCCGCTGCTAAGATCAACAACAGTTAAGGAAAGACGGGAGTGACCCGCCTTCAACCCTCCGATGCTGAAGTTAGAAACAGGATGTGAGTTTAATAGAGTAACAGCGAGATTGAGTATTGAATGCATACCATCAATGTTGAGCTAACCGGTATATATAGGTTGTTGGGGCTTGGATTCTTACCATTTCTTCGATGTGAAATCAGTATCGCTCCACGATTACTCCAACTTAGATCGTTCCCGCTGCTAAGATCAACAACGGTTAAAGAGAGACGGGAGTGACCCACCTTCAACCCTCTGATGCTTAAGTTAGAAAGGGGATGTGAGTTTAATAGAGTAACGTCGAGATTGAGTATTGAATGTATAGTATGATACCTGGCTCTAACAAGGTAATATTGGCATTAAGTACGTGCAAGTGATTTAACCGGTATCATTTCTTACAACTCACCAACCAAGGTTGATCCCCTTGGCTGAGCGAGTTGGGGGACTTGTACATATACATAGCTTATCACCCCACTTAGTGCGTACTTAACGGCTTAATTATAATTATGATTATATCTCACCACTAACATAACAGCATCTACCGGCAATGTGGCTCTAACTTCAATGACCAGCCAGACTCCCATATCGCTAAGGACAACGCACACGCGCCGAACAAAGAACCGATCAGAGAACACTTCAGTAAAAGGGTATGCACCTGCACGTACTTAACGGCAATATTACCTTGTTAGAGCCAGGTATCATACCATACAGTCCCCCAGCTCGGCGACCAAGGTTGTGATGTTTGGCAGGAGGTGTACCTGCAAATGTATAAATGAGCGATATCTAATAGTTGGTTAGCGGCGAGATCGGTGAGTAGCTAATTCACCGTCTACCAAGATAGAACCAATAGTGATGACAAAGTGTCTTCCCGATAGAGGCATGAATTCATATCGGGGTTCCTCCAAGTAACAGTTTAACCCAGTAGGCCCATTCCCAATGGAGTCCTTCCCGGTTGACTCAGTGCCGGGGGGTGCAAACGAGTGGCTACATCGCACCGATCGAGGGAGTCGCTCTATGGCTCTCAAACACTCGGTCCTGTCCAGGCCGGTAACTATTTTGCTTTATCACGGGTACCTCAAACCATTGGGGGTGCTACGATAGAGGGAACTCATTTGAATTGGTAACTCTTAAGTCCCCGAGTCCATTCCTCCGAGCGACTTTGTAGTACGTAAATCGGTAGCGGGTATAGAGTATCTGTAATGAAGAAAGTATTCCAAGAGAAAGATAGTATCGTGACAGGATCCAAGATGGCGGGACTTTATTGTATCTGTGACGATGAAATCTTTATGAACATCGATGTCACACCTTTGAAATGATTTTGTAGCCAGTGTGGTAGGTGTAACTACTTACTGTGCTCATTAAATGCCGCCAAATCTTAGGTTGCCACGTGTTGCAGTAGGGTGTCTCGGAGCACCCAAACATCCCGTCGTAGCTATAAAGCATGATCATTGCCTATATCTCGAAGGTCATGATTGTTTGAAACGGTGTGTACCGGTTCTCGTTTCGGACCCTTCTATTTCTAGTGACGTCATATGACACGCGTGATCATTTGTCGAATCAATGTGTCCTTTTCAACGGTCGCGATCTCGCCGATCTTGTCGTATTTAAACTCTTGCCTTCACTTCTTTCCTACACTTTTAGTTTCATCTAAACTCATGCTTTTTTCTTTGAAGGAGAGAGAAAGCTCATTTGTATTGCTGTGCCTCTGCCGTGCCCTGATTTCTTCCTTGTCGTGTTCCGTCGCTACTTCTCCCCTTTTCGGCTATCTTTTTTATCAGGTAAACTCCACCGCCGTTTGTTGTTTTGACCTTTTGCCGTGGTAGGTTTTGCTGTTTTTCACTTTTGGAGCTTTTGGTCTGCGATTTCTGGGTTCTTTGGTTTGCTTTAATGTTGCTTCGTATTTTTGTAATTTCATAATGTGGTTGTCGCCGGTTACGTGGTTAGGAGTATCTTGCGGCACTGGTAATGCCTCATAGGTTTTCTGGGCATTTTTCTTTTTGTTGTTGGGCCATGTTATGCCCGGGCCCGGAACCAGTCCTCGGGTCCAAATACCGCCGTGTTGATGTGTGTTTAGGTGTGTGTAGTACTTGCTTAATATTGCTTTAATCGTGTTGCTGCGTTATTGGTGTTGGGGAGGTTGCGTTGCTTGGGAAGCCGCTTGAAGATTGGGGATCCGATATCGGTGCACCGTTAGGCTTGACCTTATCTGTGACTGTTTCGCAGGTGACATGGTTTCCTCTTCCCAACCCGATGTTGATGTTGTTGAGGAGGTGACACCAACACTCGCCGGTGGTAATGCTGCTGGTTTCGGCTCGCTGTGGCTAGGATTGGACAGGCCGCTATTGTGGACTTTGAAGGATGGTCAAGAGGTCATTGAACCCTCTAAGCCGTTGTCGGAAGCCGAGTTGGCAAAAGTAAAGTCCAAGTTTTAGGTGGGCGAGGGCGTTGTGCTCAGGTCGCTGGGGAAAAGTGAAATGTTTTTGAGGCCGCCCAAGGGCTTCATCGCCTTGGACCGAGCTCAGATGCGCTATGGTGTGCATCTCCAGCTCCATCCCTTCCATGAGTATATCTTTGGGGAGCTCAATTGCACGGTGAGTCTGGTTTTGTCGCTAATGCTCTAGGTTCTAGATGCGATGTTTGTGCTGTGGAAGCTCGCCGGTTTGGATTATCCTACCCACAATGAAGTGCTTTTTTACTTTGACGTTGCGTATTCAACCAAGAAAGGGTGTAGCGGGACGCTCTCGCTTCAACAACGGCGTAGAAGTTCTCTTGATTTTTTAGACTTTGCGAGCTCGTGCCCGGATTGGAAGGGTGAGCACTTTTTGGCCAGTGGGTGGTCCACATTTGCGAACAGTCGCGTTCCCAGCCGTTTTCGAACCCGAGGTGACTGTTTATATCGGTGTTCTTTGCCCCCTTTTTTCTTTGTTTTGCATGGCGTTAAGAAATTCTTTCTTTTCTTATTCATCCCATATTTTGTAGTTACTCGCTAGTACGCCTTGTCTGCTACTGAAAAGCGGCGATGTCATAGGATTGAGAACGGTTTTAGTGAAAAATTTAAGAGCATGTACCTTCTTGCTGACTACCGTATTATGAATATGACCGGTCTCGCAAAGATGCCCAGTATGCCGCCTGTCTTATTTCCTTTTCCCCGTCCTGCTTTCATATTGTTGTATGTTTGGTTTATCTCATTGTTGTTGAGTTCTCATGGTGCTGATCTTTCTTGCTTGTGTACTTGTAGTTGGCTATAAGAACCAAAAGTGAGATAGAAAGATGAATAGTTCGTATGGTGATATTGATGACCTTATTGCCGAGCTCGCGGAGGAAGTTGTTGCGGCCAAGAGGATTGACTTGGATGTCTGTTCCGGTAGAAGCCTTACTCTTGCCGAGCCAATTGATATTCCTCCACCGTTAGAGTCACAAACTAACCGTACAGGTAGTAACGTATCGGTGAAGATTGTTACTGCCTATGGAGAGCCTTCTTCCTGCCCGCCTGTGTCAATGAAGCAAAAACCTGAGGCCGCCGATGTACCTCAGAAGCGTTTGAAGAAGCATGGTACTGCCTCTGACGCTCCTATCGGTATCACCGATGATACCGATGCTGCCCAAGTTACTAATTCGGTGCCTTCTGATAGTGTCGGCGTGCCTGCCATCGAAACAGGTGATGCTGATAACCTTTGGTTTATTGATATGGAAGAGTGCGCTCCTACCCAGGCGATTATTGATCTTGACCCTCCCCCTTATGCTTTAGTAGGTGGTGCCTCTTCTGGTGATCTTAATGTTGTCGTGGGTGGTAGCATCGTCATTGCTCGATCTAGTACTTGGGAAAGACCGCCACCATACTTAGCCGAGATCCTAGCTCTCCTTCCCCCCGCCGTGAATACTGTGGCCGATATCGTTATTGGTGCCTCATCCGAGGAGCTAGCTCACGTGAGTGAGGAGCTGCTGAAGAAAAACGAGGAGCTGGTGAAAGCGAGAGAGGAATGGCAATCCTTGCAACAAAAGTATGAGGTGCTGGAGGGGAAGAAGAAGTTGGCCGATGAGTATCTAGATGCCTCCTTCAAGCGCGGCAAGCAATTTGAGCTGGAGGTAAAAGAGGAGCGACAGCTGGTGGAGGATCTTAAGGCAAGGCTGTCTGTCGTGGAAGGTCAAGTGATTACTCTCTATGGCCAGGTTAAAGAGCTGGAAGAGCAACGTGAGCAGGAGATGGCCGACTCCGTGGAGGACTTCAAGGCCAGCCTGGCGTTTGACACGTTATTGTGCAAGGCCTTCAACGACGGTCTTCAGCAGACTCAAGCTCAATTTTTTTAGAACGGGTGGGTCAATGAAAAGTACCACACTGACATGAAGCACATCAATGAGGAACGCAGGCTGAAGTGTGAGGCCAGTCAAAAGGCCTTGGCTAAGGTTAAGCAGGAGGAGGCAGATAAGGTGGACCGTCAGCGGGGTAACATTCTTGATGGTATGACTACTAACGGCTTCCATCCCTTAACACCTAGTGTGTCACCATCAACTCCCCTAACTCGCCATTATCATGATGTTGAAATTTTTTCTCAGGTAAGGAGCGAGGAGCTGGCGATGAAGTACCGTGAGCGGTTTCATCGTGCTGAGTGCGAGATGGTCTTGCAAAATGGTAATATTATCGGCCAGGCGTGAAGCCTAGTGCCCTTTTGTAATAGTGTTAGTATCTTTTGCTTTTTTAGAACAATCTAGATGTATGATCTTTATTTCTCTTCTCGCCGTAACGGCTATTTTGTTGTTCGGTCAATATCGTGACCCAGGTCAAGATATTGACCGATACGCCTATTTTAATGGGAAGATATATTTTGTTGACATTTTCACAAGTATGGTTAGATATCATTGATCAATGAAAGGTCTAAAGGAAATTCGTTTGCTTGTTGTATGTTCGTTCTGCTGTTATGTCAGACTGGACATATCAAGTAAATAACAATCATGCTAGTACTGTAAGTAAACGAACACAAGGGGTATAGTGGTTCACCAAATTGGCTACTCCACTTTGTGCCTCAGTGGGCCTTTACTATGAATTTTGGGCTTTACAAGAATTTAGGCCCGAGAGCATTTTGTTTTTACAAGCAAAGGTCCGAAGAATTTTTGTTTCATTGATGGCGATATCACAATTATGTTAGGATGAGGCTAGTCCCCAGTATGATGCATAAATTTTTGTAACGCTGTAATTTCCATAATATTAGAACCTGTTTCACTGGTGACAATATCGGAGGTGCTCCACGTTCCATGTGTGTGGTACCCTGACGTCGTTCTTTTCTTCAAGGATGAATGTAGTTGGCGTGATGCTTTCGATGATTTTGAAATGTCCTTCCCATATCGGCTCTAGTCCCTTTGGCTTGGGGATGACTTCTCTCCAGACCATGTCACCGACATAGAGCTTTCGTGCCTTAACTCTTCTATTGTAGTGTCGCGCGACTAGTTGTTTGTTTCCCATGAGTGCGATGTTGGTTTCATCCTCCCTCTCCTCCCGGAGTATGTTGGACATATTCAGCCCTTCCTTGTTTGTGTCTTCATCGTATCCTTTGAGTCTAGGACTTCGGAGTGTGATTTCCAATAGTAGGGCCGCTTCTGCTTCGTAGACTAGCGAGAACGATGAGGAGCCTGTTGCTTCTGTCGGTGTTGTTCGTATTGACCATAGCACTTCATATAGGCATTCTTCCCACTTGTGGTTGTAGTCTTCCATTCTTTTTTTAGCCCGGCCTTTATTTTCTTGTTTGCCACTTCTACTTGTCTGTTTGTCTTAGGGTAGTATACTGATGCGAATACCAACCGAGTCCCCAGGCCACTATTGAATTTCTTCATTTCGTCATTGTTGAATTGTTTCCCGTTATAGATGACTATTGTAAGTGGAGCTTCGTATCTGCAATATATCTCCTTCCAGAGGAAGTTGATTACTTTCTTTATTGTGATGAGCACAAGCGGTCTTGCTTCGATGTATTTCGTGTGGTAGTTGATGCAGACGATAATGTATTTGAATTGGTAGGATGATGCTTTTAATAGCTGTGCAAACGGTATCAGGCTGATGATAACGGACATTGGCGTTGCCGAGGCGTATATTCTAGTAGCGTGCTGGGCGCACATTTGGCACTGGTTTATGATATCTCTCGCGTCTTTCCTCATTCATTTATAGTAGAAATCATAGTGAAGGAGTTTATGTACTATGTTATTTGGTCCGCTATGGTTGCCATACTTGCAGCCGTGAACGTCTCTTAGTATCTTGCGCCCTTCCAAATCCATGACACATTTGAGCATAGGGAACCCCTTCTTGCTCATGTATAATTGGTCTGTTGTGCATGTTGTAGAATGCCGCGTGTTGAGCGAGTTTCCTTGCTTCTACGTGATCCGCCGGTATCGTTCCGTCTGCCAGATAATTGATCATGACCCTTCTCCAATCCTCCTCTTGTGCCAGCGGTGTTGCTAGCGTGATCGTGAATACTTCTTGGAAATTTTTGGAGATGCTTGTCTTTTCTAGTGTTTCCACCATTGTGTGCCCTCTTGTTGTGGCCAATGGTGTCGTTGCTAGTCTTACCAGGGCGTCAGCCTTCTTGTTTTGTTTCTTGGGGATGTGAGTTATATTGAAAAAAGAGAATTTGCTTAAAAGTGGTTTACATGTCCCAGGTATGCCGACATATGTGCCTGTCTTGCCTCGAAGACCCCGATCATATGATTTACCGTTAATTGGGAGTCGCTGAATATGTTAATGTCTTTGACCCCCGTGTCGATGGCGAGCTATAATCCGGTGAGGAGAGCTTCGTATTCGGCCTCGTTGTTGGATGCTGGAAACATGAATCGTAGGGCGTACTTGACGTAGGTTCTGCCAGGGTTGGTTAAGATTGCGCCCGCTCCTGCTGCGACTGCAGTTCGTGATCCGTCTATGTATAGGTTCCAGTGGGATAGTTGTACTGGTGCCAATGGCAGTATGGGTGCCATGGAGGATGACGTGTAGGTTGTCGGTTGTGATTGGTTCTCTGATGCCGGTGTAAGTTCTGTTATGAAGTCCGCTATCGCTTGACCCTTTACCGCCCCTCTTGGCTAATACTTGATGTCGAACTCGCTGAGTTCTATCGCCTATTTGGTTAGTCTACCTGAGTGGTCTGGGCTTGTCAGCACTTGTCGGAGTGGTTGGTCTATCAGAACATGGATGGTGTGTGATTGGAAGTATGGTCTTAAGCGTCTTGCGAATACTATAAGCGCTAAGGCTAGTCGTTCTAACGCCGGGTACCTTGTCTCCGCTTTGTCCAGTCCCTTGCCTGCAAAAAACATTGGCATTTTCGTGTCCGCTTCTCGCCTAACGAGGGTAGAGATGACGGCGGTTACTGAAATAGCTAAGTAAATGTATAAAATTTCACCTGGTATAGGAGCTGATAGGAATGGGATGTGGGCGAGATACTGCTTGATGCCGGCTAATGCTGCTTCGCACTCGTCAGTCCATTCTACCATTTTTTTCTTCGTGACTCTTATTACTTGAAAAACGGATTACATTTTTCGGTATAGTGCGAGATGAACCGAGCTAGTGATGCTAGTTTACCAATCAGAGCTTGAAGTTCCTTTTTCGTTATCGGTCGTGTTGGCCCTATTCCCCTCTGATTCACCATGTATCTTAAGAATTTAGCCGTTGATACTCCAAAGATACATTTCGCTGGGTTAAGCCTCATTCCGCTGCTAATGAGGATATCCAAAACTTCTTTTAGGTTTTTGACGTGGTTCTGTCGGTGTTGGCTCTCGACTATTAGGTCGTCTATGTAAACCGCCACCGTATCGTTATCCAATGGGGCCAGTAGCTCCATCATGATTCGTTGATATGTCGCTCCCGCGTTCTTCATTCCAAATGGCATGACGTTGTCACAATATAGTCCCTGGTTTGTGATAAAACATGTCACCTCGGCGTCTGATGGGTTCATTTTGATTCGATTGTATCCGGAGTAACAATCTATTATTGATAGGAGCTCGTGGCCGCTGGTGGTATCGACGAGCTGGTGAATTCTTGGTAGAAGGAAAGAGTCATTCGGGCAGGCTTTGTTGACGTCGGTGTAATCGACACACATCATCCACTTATTGTTGCTTTTCTTGACCATGACAACGTTCAAGACCCATGCCGAGTAATGGACTTTCTTAATGAATCCAATATCGAGGAGCTTGGTCACTTCTTCCTACATGGCAGCGTACTGTTCTTCGTTGTAAGCCCTTCGTTTTTGTTTCTTAGGCACGACGTCGGGCGGGATTCCTAACTTGTGCGAAACGATGTTCATCGATATTTCTGGCATGTCGGCATAAGACCATGCGAATACATCACCGCACTCCCTGAGGATGTTGACGAGGGCGGTTTCGATTGTTGGATCCAGGTTGGTTCTTATTCTAATTGTCCGCTTAGGGTGCTCGTCCGATATCGGGATGAGTTTTGTTGACTCTTTGCTAACGGGCTGAGCCAAGAGTGATCCCTCTCTAGGGTCATCTGGAGTTTCCGCTGATGGGTTTTTTGCAAGTAGACACACCTATCGTGTTGGATAGTTGGCGTCTCCTTCCGACCCTGGTAATGTGGGCGTCGTTCCCCTAACGATGCATATGCCGCTGGGTGTAGGGAACTTTATTGTCAGCATCTTTTACAATACGATGGCGTTGATCCTGTGTAGCGTATTACATCAAATAATGGCGTTATATAATGATGGAGCGTCCACTACTAGGAACTCGATGTGGGTTTCTGCGCTGCGTCCCTCCTGTCCTAAGGCGATTCTCAGGTAGTCACTTCCTAACGGTTGGATTTGATCACTGGAGAAGCTGATTAATGGGTGATGGTCCTTCTTGAGTTTGGACGGAAGTCACTCGAGATCTTCGTATACGGGTCGAAATATGACGTTGGCGGAGAATCCCGTGTCTATGAGACATCTGCCGACGCTGCACAGGTCGATGATGGCGTCAACCAGGAAAGGATGGTCCTCTGATACCGGGGGTCGATCCTGCTCCTCGGATTCATAGAACGTAATGGATCCCCACCCGATGTTGGCTGCTTTTGTCGATCCTTGCCGTAGGCTACATATTGCTTGCTCGTTTCTTCATTCTATCCTTGATTTACCCCCCGTGATGGCAATGATCCTCTTAATGCTTCCAATGTTTGCCACTACCGTTATTGGTGGGTTGTTACTTCCCGCCTTGAACTCCGACAGGTTTCCTTTTTCTAGCTACGCCTCTACTGCCTTCTTCACACCTTGGCATTTCTCTGTATCATGTGATTCGTTTTGATGGAAGTTACACCACTTTTCTGTATTTCTATAATCCGTTGCCCGATACGATTTCTTCCGCAATGTGAATAATTCCGAGGGAGCTGCCAGGATGTCGGCATACTTAGCGTTTAACACGCTGAAGACTGGTTGTGGTAGTGGTGCTACGTTGTTGTAGGGTCGGTCGTTCTTTTCATCCCGCGGTCGCTTTCTGTTGTAGTTGTTCCTGTAGTTATGATATATTTGATTTCCTCCCGCTCTTCGACCGTTATGTTTCCAATCCCGCCAATCTTGATCACGCGATCTAGCTCTATACTTAGGCGATGTCGCCTGCATAAGCCCCAGTGCGGGAACCGCGCCCTGTACATTGGTTATTGTGGTGTCAGTAAATGTGTTTACCTGTTGTGTCGGGGTGGGGTTGGAGCCGAAAGTTTGTAACTCCAGTTAGGCATGGGATGTCACTCAGTCGAGTAGGTCACCATATGTAATCGCTGGGTTCTCGTTGAGTTTCCACGTTAATGATCCGGGTTATAGTGCATTCCTGAGCATGCGAAAGGCCGAATCGTCGGTGATGCCCCGGTAATTGGCGATAACGGTGTTCCATCGTGAGATGAATGCGGATAGTCCCTCTGAGGGTTCCTACCGAATAACCTGCAGTTGATTGTAAGCTAGCGAGCAATTAGTTGACGTTATGTATCACTTTAGGAAAGCTCTAGTAAGTTCTGGAAAAGAATTTATGGATCTCGGAGGTAGGCTGAAGAGCCAGTTGAGTGCTTCACCGGTAAGGCTTTCCATGAATAAGTAACAGTTGGTAGCGTCATCGTATCCTCTATCGGTTGTCGCTGAAACGAAGATGTCGATGTGGATGGAGGGGTTCGTTTTTCCCTCGTATCGCTCAAGCTTCACTTTGGCTAGTGGGTGTCACCCTCGACGCATAATATCGGTCGAAAATGGTTCAACACATATTTTCGGGAGTGTGCGATCCAGATAACTCGCCTTGGGTTGTGATAACTATAGTACTATTGCTTCAAGCCCGATGATCCTTGCCGCCATACCTGCGTCAGCCTGATTTGTTGCTGGGGCGATCTTGCGTTGTGGGGGTATTGGCAGATATGCCCAAACGGGTAGTGATAGGATGCGCACGACATTATTTAACTCCGACTCGAGGTTTCGTTATAGTCTGTCCGGTCACAGGGGTGATCCAACTCCTCGTAGATGATGAGGTCGTAGTGGTGATAAGATGACCATTTCTCATTGCCAGACTACTTCGTGGGGTTCCATACATTCAGAGTCGGTCGTTGACTCTGAATTGAGTTGGCACTGCTCTGTTTCCCTTAACCTTGCCTCGTATTGCATATATCGCTGATGCTCAAATTCCCGGGCTCTTTCTAGTTCGAGATACTTTTCCATGGCTACTTCATATCAGTGCTCGATCCATGTCGCTAATGCGCTTGTCTATGTTGTTGTCGGCATTCTGATCTTGCGTAACGTGCCGCTTCCCTAATTGTTGGGTGAATTCGGGCTCTCCGATGTGTTCATTCGTGACCTTTGTTTGGTGGAGGAATTTTCGCTGGGTGTCGAGTGTCATACCAAGTGTCAGGTTGGTATCCATGCTCGTCACTTATTGTAAGCTTCATGGTTGGGAAAACAATTTCCAATGTGCAATTCCCACAAAAGGTGCCAATGTTAATACTCGATATCGTTATGGATATTGAATATTGAACAAGAAGATTATATATGATGGAAATAATAATTATATCGCCGGTGTAGTCGTTGAACTGGTATCGATGTAGCTAAGTATCCAATCGATCTCCTTGTCGCTCTATCGATCCACAGATGCTTGTCGATGTCGCTTATTTTGCTTTCAATATCGCTCCACGATTACTCCAATGTAGATCGTTCTTACTGCTAAGATCAACAACGGTTAAGGAGAGACAGGAGTGACCCGCCTTCAACCTTCCGATGCTTAAGTTAGAAACGGGATGTGAGTTTAATAAAGTAACGACGAGATTGAGTATTGAATGTGTATCATTAATGTTGAGCTAACCGGTATATATAGGTGGTTGGGACTTGGGTTCTTACCATTTCTTCGATGAGGGATCAGTGTGCATACCCTTTTACTGAAGTGTTCTCTGACCGGTTCTTTGTTTGGCACGTGCGCGTTGTCCTTACCAATATGGGAGTCAGGCTGGTCATCAAAGTTGGAGCCACCTGGTTATTAATATATTTCTATGCTATATATATTTTTGTTAGAGAATTTAGATCATTGGATTACGCTGTTATCATGACTCCGATTAGAAAGTACAAATCTGGGGCTACGAAAAGAAAAGAGCAAAAAATGAGAGATGTCATACATAAAACTTTAGTTGGTTCCCTTGTTAAATACTTTACTAGCAACGCTGGAGAACCAAGTAACAATAATACTCAGGGGAATGAAGAAAACGACGAACCTTTGAATGATAATGAAGAAGAAACTCACACCGAGAATGTGAATAAGAATTAAGAAATACCAGATAATGCATAGCAACAACAAGAGAATGAGGTGGTTGATGAAATTGTTAATAAAGAAGTCAATGAGGAAACAAGTTTTCCTTTTGATGTGGATGAACCAGCTAAGTGGAATATGATTGATCAAAATATGAGAGACTTTTTAGTTGAAAGAGGTCCTAAACAAGAGAGCATTACTGCATTTCCCAAATATGGTTATGAAAGATCTTTTTCTTCAAAACATTACTTTCAACATATGCCGAATGGTAAGAAGCGTGACAGAATGTGGTTGGTATGCCCAATTTCTTTGGATAAAGTCTACTATTTTTGTTGCAAGTTGTTTGCAAAGAAATATCTAGTTGGGTTGTTAGTTGATGAGGGGATGAATGATTGGCATAATATTGCTTATCGTCTTAAAAGTCATGAAAGAAATCAACAACACATTGCCTCTATTAATAGTTGAGTTGTTTGTTGAGTTTGATCCAGTTATGAAAGTGCATGTGAGGCGTATTCACAATCATGAGATTCATTATCATTATTTGAGTCATAAGATTCAAAATGAAATTATACAGTTGATGGCAAGTGAAGTGAAAAGCTCAGTTATTCGTCAAAAAAAAAGAAGCCAAATACTTTTCAATTATACTTGATTGTATTCTTGATATGTGTAATGAGGAACAAATGTCTCTTGTAATAAGATATGTCAACACCACAGCAAGTCCTGTGAAGGTTGAGGAATTTTTTATTGACTTCTTAAAGGTAGATGATATATCTGGATTAGGATTTCTTAATGTGTTTTTGGAGGCATTGAAGACGCTTGAACTTGATGTTGATGATATAAGAGGGCAGGGATATGATAATGGTTCCAACATGAAAGGGAAGAACAAAGGTGTGCAGAGTAGACTACTTGAGATAAATCCCAGAGCATTCTACACTCCTTGTGCTTGTCATTCTTTGAATCTTGTACTTTCTGATATGGCTAATGGCTGTAGAGATGCTGTTACTTTTTTCAGAATCATGCAACAAATATATGTATTGTTTTCAGCTTCTACAAAGAGATGAAAAGTCTTTAAAGATCATGTCAAATGTCTCACTGTTAAGCCATTGTCAGAAACATGTTGGGAAAGTTGTATTGATAGTGTTAAAGCAGTCAGATACCAAGCTCCACAAATACGAGCAACTCTATTGTACTTGGCAGAGAATCGACTTGAAGAAAACAGAACAAGGAATAATGCTGAGACTTTAGCAAATTATAATATGCACAACTTTGAGTTCTTGCTAGGCATTGTTATTTGGTATGAGCTTTTGTATGAAGTTAACTATGTCAGCAAAGTTCTTCAAAGTGAAGATATGCAAATCGATGTTGCTGTTAGAGAAGTGAATAATTAAAATTCTTTCGTCTCTTCAAAATTTCAGAGATATAGGGTTTGAGGATGCCATGATTGAAGCTAGTTAAATTGCAAGTGAAATGGGAGTGGAACCAATATTTAAAGATAAAAGACGAATTCAACGTACAAAATAATTTGATGAGAATACTACCGAAGCTGTGAGACAATCAGCTATAGAAAATTTTAAAGTCAACCATTTTTTATACATAGTTGATCAAGCCATTTCATCATTCAAAATAATGTTTGAATAACTTTATTATTCATTTATAATTCATAGCTAATCCCTATTTTTAGTTGAATCTTATTTATTGTTTGTAAATCAGGTTTGAACAATTTTAAAATTATGAAAAGAACTTTGGTCTTCTTTATGATCTGAAAAAGTTGAAGTCTACGTATCGTGATAGCTTGAAGAAATTCTTTGGTAATCTTGCAAACCTAATAAATCATGGTGACAAATTTGATCTTGATAAAGATGAGTATCAAGACTTACGAATGTTGTGTAATGATTTACTTGAAGAAGCCACAAGAGCTATTAATGTGATGAATTATATGATTGAAAGGGATGGATATTATCCAAATACCTTGATTGCTTACAGGATTTTCCTAATCATACCAGTCACAGTTGCTTTCGCAAAAAAAAGTTTTTCAAAGTTAAGGTTGAACAAAACTTATCTTCGATCAACTATGTCACAAGAGAGATTGAGCGGTTTAGCTATATTGTCAATTGAGAAATATTTAAAAAAGAAACTTGATGATGCAAGTTTAACTGCCACATTTGCATCTAAAATACACGATGAATTGTATTTAAGTGATTTGAGTTTATCAAACTACTGATGTCGCTTTTCGGTTTATTATTTTATGTGATTTTCTCTGGGCTTTTCGGTTTATTTGCCCAGCTACAGAGTTCATTTGAGGTCAAGCGCGCACGCAGTTTATGGCATAGTAGGATCCAAGGTTGATCTTGCGAGTTAGTATTTTACTATACATACTAGCTTAATTTTTCTAGCTGCTCTGATGTCAAAAATAGTTGTATATATTATATATTTTAGTAGTGAACCTATATGTGGGAAATTTCTTTATTTTTGTGACTTTTGAGTTTTGGATCTCCATATTGGTTGTCATTTAGGGAGTAGTAACTAAGGTTAGCAGAGTCGTTAGAGCTTAATTCTGGTTTAGGTAACTAAATTTGGGTCAGATCCTTTCAGAATCTTTTGATGTTTTTAGAGGGGGCTTATTGGTGGTGGCGCGTGAAGCCCATGCCCCACCCATGTGTAGGCATGTGAGACCACGTGCCACCTTATTGAGTGGTCCTAGTTCAACCATAAGTTTCTCCATTGTCGAGTGAGCTTCGAGAACCCAATTTAATCCATTTTTGGTAGCCTTTCTCATGTTAAACTCGTAAATTAACATTCAACTTTGAATAGGAAATCATAATAAAATTATGATTTAAAGTTCTACTCTACAAGTTTTGTGGCCTCAACGTTTACAGCTAAAGTCTTAAATATGGTTTATGATTTAATTTTTGTTTATGATATAACATACGCTTTCATGGATATGGTAGTTTAGCCCAGTTTTGTCTTATAAGTTTTTGTCACGTTCATACCTTACGTTTTCAACTCAGTTTGAGTTTTAAGTCAATTTAGTGGCTATATTTCACGATTTTAGTACAGCTAGTCCGATTGTGATTTTAGTTTGTTCTAGAATATGATGTTTCAGATTAGGGTTTAGTTCATATGTGACTCAGTGTATGACGCTCTCAGTTAAGTGTCAGTTCAGATGAATCTTAATTTACAGTATTTCAGTTTATGGCTCTTCTAGTCGTTACACTAGGGGCTCATATCAGATCAGTTACGTATGCGCATACGAGTCACTCGACCGATCATCGAGTGACTTATATCGTCTATGCTAGCTAGACCCTAGACGACATTAGGTGACAGGCTCTAGCTAGACCGCTTGATCACGCCTCCCATAGGTACACCCATGTTGTTTAAGATATCAGTGCTAGAGTGCTAGCTTGATCCTACAGTTACTCCAGATAACCATGTTAGTCACATGTCGTCATGGATGCTAGGCTCCTAACTTATAATGGATGACTCGTGATGTTAGGTCCCTGGGTCTTATTATACTTGATTTATTTTAGCTTCAAATCTTTAGTTTTTAGATTTATCACTCTTCAGTTGGATTTCAGTTTTCAGTCATTTTGTCGTCTTCAGAGTCAATCGATGGATTCGTTTACTTGTCGAGTACGATACGAGATGTTACAACACTCACATATAGTTTTTCATAGAAATTTCAGTGGAAGGACATAATATTACTTTTACACGTTTTCTTATGATATATCGTTTTTGTCCACTCACTCTATCATTTTTATATTTTTTTTGAAATGTCATTCCCTGGGCCCTTTGGTTTCAAATACCCAGGTTCCAGGGTGTCAGCAAAGGTCAGGGGCGCACGGAGTCCAAGGCATAGCAATTCCCTTCGGTAGGATTCACAGTTGATCCTACGAGGAGTAACTAGTTAGTTTAGATGTTTTAGAAGTATTTAGCTGCTCTGAGATCAGAAAATAGTTTTACCCTTTTTCAAGCAGAATATTAAATTGAAATTAAAATATCCATTTTTGAGACTTGTGTTTTCGTGCTGAAATATCTTACATATTCGTAGTAGCTAAACTTCTAATTAATAGTGTCGTTAGGGCCTAATCTCGGTTTAGCTAGCTAAATCGGGGTTGAGGTCTCACATGAGATATGTTGGCGACTTGGGGCTAGTGCTTGATGGGGTTGCCTTGGCAACAGGAATGTATTGACGGAGATTGAACTCGAGCCCAAGCTCGAAACTGTGTTGGCGTCAATCAAGCTAAGCTCATCAGTGTCAAGCCCACATTTGCGATAGGTTCTATCGGGGTTGATTTGGAGTTCGAAGCAGTGAGGTGAGTTGGCGATGTCACTGTGCTTGGTGAAATCGTAGGCTCGAAGCTAACGCGTATACATTTATGGTGTTTCACTACTCTCTTGCCAAGGTCGTTGGGTTTTGTATCATAAGTGGTAGGGCTTACGGGTGCATCTTAAAGGCTTTGGAACTGGCATCTTGGGGCAGACGCATGAAGGCGATGTCATAGGGTTCGTAGAGATAGAGGTCGAGGGAGCCAGTGATTTTATAGAGACAGTGATGATATGATCTTCGGGCCTAGCGATAAAAAGCCGTTTGATTTTTTGATCCATTTATCCAGCTTGGCGTCGCCATGATGCGAACAACGGAAGCGTTAGTGGGAGGTTACTTGATAGAGGTGTCGTACGTTATATTGATGCTCGAAACCGCCAAGGGTTCGCGCATTAGGCTAACGGAGTGGCGATGAATACATAACGGCGGCAGCCGGCAAAGTCTAAAGGAGTCCTCAGTCCCCCAAGCTGGCGGGTATGAAAGTTGGGTGCTCGATGTGATGATTTTCGTGGGCTGAGGTCCGAGTAAGGTTGGGATTGGTCCGGGACCGAAGTTTTTTTTCTTCTTCTGAGAACCGAAATTGAACCAAAGGAATTCGATTTTGGGTTGTTTGCCTCATATTCACCGAAAAAACCGAAAAGAAACCGATCAATTCAGTTTTGGGTTTAATCGGGTTGGTTGCTCGGGTTCTAGTTCACCAATTTCTCACCATCGCTGCCACTCCTCGTCGTTGGAATTCATTTTTTCTTTCTGTCTCAAATCGATCAGAAACTAGGTGGAGATCGGCGGACGGAGGTCGAAATCTCCAAATCAACATAAATAGAGGTCGAATCGACAGAAACAGAGGTAAATCGATCGATCAGTAACGGAGGTTGAAATCGTCAGAAAAACAAAGATCGGCTTCGAGAAAAAGAGAGGCTACGATCGAGTGTGCTCGAGTCTAGGCAGATAGAGGAAATGAGTTGTGATCGAATATGTTCGATTTTAGGTAGAAACATACAAACAACCAATAGGCTCAAAACATGTGGCAGTTTCACTAATTAGGTTTGGGCCATTTTTTTGGGCTTTTATTTTGAGAACCGAACCCGAACCGATTTGGGCCATTCGGTTTGGGCTTTTCACAATGTGCTTCTTCCTTTTTGAGAAACCGGCAAGATCCCGTGATTTTCGGGTTGATTTTGCCATTTTTCGGGCTCTAAATGCCCTAGGTCCGAGTCGAGTACTTAAAGAGATTTAAGTTGGGGCAGAGCTAGGAACTCATGTCAGGAGGGGCCTAAAAAAACAATAATATATACATATGCTGCATATGTATAATTTTGCACTTATATGCCTAATCAGAGAGAGAAAATTATGAAATCTACGATAAAATGGGACATATTTTGTTAAATGTATAATAAAAAAAATTGTTAAGGAACTACGATAAACATTATTTGTGCATACTATACATCATACAAAGAAACTAAAAGAACCTAATTCAAAAAATAAAAATGTTAAATACATAGTAGTTATGTAGTCATCCCTGAAATATACACTAAAATATATTGAAATATACACTAAAATATGTCTTAATTTATAATAATTCACTTTTGTGTAAAAACATACGCTAAATGTCTTAATTTGTAATAATAATAATTATACTAGATTAATTACTTACTAAATAACATATAATTTTTCTATTTGAAAAATTGAGGGGGGGCCTGGGCCCACCTTGGCCCCTTCATGCCTCCATCCTTGGAAGTTTGTTGGCGGGTTTGTGTTGAGCTAGCGTATAGTTATGAAGTTCAAGGCTTCAAGACGAAGTTCTCTGTTTAGAAGCTCACGGTTAGGTCCAAATATGTCAGGAAGTGGCATGGGCTATGGTTGTGCACGGGACGTGCTACCGTGGCGGAGCAACCAGAGCTTGTAGGCTTGACAAACCTTCTCCACTTGTCAGAGACAAAGATGGGTCGAGAAGGTGCTGTGTTGATTAACCAATGTTGTATAACTTGGTTTAGTCGAGGTTGACAGTGAGAAGCTGGCAGCATGCGAGCCTTAACGGCAAATCCCCCAGTACTGACGGGTTTGAGAGTTTGGACGTGTTCATACCAAGAGTAACCAAGGTATTCAAGATATGAAACAAGAGTAACTGAACTAATATAATAAGTAAATGCGATAAGTAAACGACACAAAAAATATAGTAGTTCACCAAATTGGCTACTCCACTTGAGTTTTTACTATGCATCTCGAGCTCAATAATAGTTTTGGCCCAAGTGTTGGATAAAGAATGATTGTTGGATATTTTTGAGTGGGAGGGGAGACTCCCTTTTATAAGTAAGGGATGCATGCCTCCTCCTTTACATTTCTTTCGATGTAGAAGGGAAGTCCCTCAAGCCACACTAACTACAACTAAACTAGCACTAACTCCTTTTCAATGATGAGTTGATGCCTTCCAATTGCGATGACATGGCCGGCTCTTGTCACACTCCCACTTAGGGATGTAGGTCATATGACCTATACGAACAGGATGTTGCTCGAATGCTTTGACGGGATTGACGGTGTTGGAGCTGATGTCTCGACCTGGTGATAAGTTCATTTTGAGGTTCGCGGACTTGTATCGGTGAAGCTCTGTTGGCCAAGAGGGCCAAATTAACAGTTTGCCGAGTTGCCTTGGCAGCAAGACTTGCTTCTGTTTCAACATGGATTTTAACAATTTATAAATTAGATTTATGTGATCGACCTGGCGACATGCATGCATGTAGCGATATTGTATGCGAAGAAAGTTTTAGACACTGACGCGTTTGTACATGGCATGAGATTCTAACTTAAAATAATGCATGGCATGGATTTTTTGTTTGTAACGTATGGAAGAGATATTAACGTAACGCTAGTCATGGAATACAAGCATGTATACATTTTCCGTAATTTATGGTAGTATAGCATAATGCTTGCAGATTGATAACTTATGGCACGATAGTCTAACGATAGTCTAACGTAACGCATGGCATAGACTAACGTAATGCGTGGCAGAGATGTAGATATGTATGGTATTTATCTCAACACGTGGTAGTTAAACTCATTGCATAGTTTTTAACGTAAAGCATGCAGATTGACATAGCATCCAATAGCTAAGATATGTATGCTTGGCAGGATTATGGTCTTAACGCACTGCTATTTAACATGAATAGAAGATACTCATCTCTTTGAAAGGATGCTGGGGTGATATGGCTAACGCATGACATTTTCTCATTTCCACATTCTGCTTGGCGGGAACGAGCTGACGGGATGCTAACGGAGTGGACCTGACGGAAGTAGTGATCTTGATGGAATGGTGCTGACGGGATGATGAGCCTGTGACAGCACCAATGGTTTCTACTAGTTTTGATTAGTTTATTAATAAAAGCAAGGATGGAATAAAGTGTGATAAGTAAAAGAGTCAACACAAAATATATAATGATTCATTGAAATCAATTAGTCCACTTGAGTTTTCATTAAAGATATCGGGACTTGATGAAGGCCCAAGATGTGATTACAATAGAGTGGTATGCAATGTGATGGATACTAAGTGGATGTGAGTCCATCTTTTATAAGGTAAGATGAGGCTCACACTCTCTCATTCTTCAATGTGGGACAAGATCAAGTCTTCACTTTGCTCTTCTTCTCTTCATTTCTCTTTGTTCTTTGGAAGGGTTGCTTTGATGTTTCTTAAAGCTTGATGATTTCGGTAAGATTAGTGACTAAGTGCACGTAATTATGCCATATATACATATATGTATACATACCAACAATTTCTGAATTGTGTTTGCAACATTTTGCCTTCAAATTCTTAGGATATTAAAAACAAACTCATCTACCCCCTTATACTTAAAATGTAGACATGAATGTCCCATTAATCCCCAGTTACAACAATCTCTACTTATCAATGCTATATTTTCAGAAAATAGTTTAAATTGTATGCATTATTGTTGATGGTTAAGTTTGTAGTTTGATACTTAATTTTAGCGTATCAGTTTGCAAGACGAATAAAATCAACGTAGACTTAATTGACCCACAAGAACATTTGAACGAACAACCAGGCCCGACCCTGGGCTAAGACCGGCAAGGCCCACTCCTAGGGCCTCTAAAGTCCATAGGCCCCAAAAAATTTAGATTGCAGTTTGCTATAAAATAAAAAATTGAAATCAGCAAACGTGCATGAGAGAAACACCACCACATGACTTTTATAGTTTTATAATTTCATTCCCTTTTGTATAAGATAAATGGGCCCCCAATCCCCTTAAGTCCAAAATTGAATTGGCATCTTCTCATCTTCGAATTCCAAACTCAATAAAATGTAATTATTAGATACATTCAACAAAAGAAGAAAGAAAAGTGACCTTGCAGCCTATACAGTGTACCGAGTTTACCACTACAAGAAAAATGCATTTAGACCGCGGAGCGTTTCCGTCGTCTAAGTGCGGTTTTCTGTCGTCTAAGTACTTAGACGACCGAACCTCCGTCCTCCAAGTTCCGTGCTCCAAGTGCTGTTGTCCAAGCACTTAGACGACGGAGAATTTTATCTCCGTCGTCCAAGTCCACTTGGACCGCGGACATTCTCCGTAGCCCAGGTAAGCACCTGGACGACGGAGAATTCCATCTCCGCCGTCCAGGTGCTTACCTGGGCCACGGAGAATGTGACAATCTTCGTGGCCTAGGTAAGTACCTGGACGACGGAGATGAAATTCTCCGTCGTCCAAGTGCTTATTTAATTTTTTTTTAAATAAATTGTAATTAAATATTAATAATTTAATTTATTATTAATTGAATTTAAATAATAAAAAATGTTAAAATTAATTAAATAAACTAAATTTGTAATATTAATTACTTAATTAAATAATTAAAATTAATTTGTACATACATAATTGAAAAATGAATAAAAATTAAAATATTGTTCGGAATGCGGAAAGAAACGAGATAATAAACTACTAGCTAATACACTGGAGGAGCATATGCGCCGCCGAGTCCCCCGCCTCCAGCCGGGTCGTCGTCGTCGGGGTATGGGTTCGGAGGAGGTTGACATTCTCCTCGAGATTGTTGCATGAGGGCGGTTGGGTTATTTGTGCTTGTTGCTCATCAAGTCTTTGACGCATGGATTGATTTTCCTCTCGTGCCAGTCGAGCCTCTTGAATGACTGCTTCGACGGCCGCAACCTGAGTCATTCTCCACCCCGAACCTCCCGTAGATGATGAGTCGGAGGTCGTCGACAAATCTCGAACCACCTTAGGTCTGAACCCCCTAACCTCCTTGCCAGCTCTACCACCGTAGACCTCATCCGCGATTGCAATTTGGCTCTATATGGATAGAGGAGGCAGGTCTTCCGGCGGCAAATCTGGGAACGTAAGCTGAGTGTTAGCCAATTCTTCCTGCGCACGCTCGATCACCCTTGCCTACAAAAGAATAATTAAAAAATTATAATGAAATAATATTTAAATAATAATTACTACAATTAAAAGCACATATATATATATATATCACTTACGCCGTATTGACTCGCTTCATTATCGAGCCCAGGCGTCACGTACGCGCTTATGCTTGCATCGAGATAAGGGTGTTTGGAGCCCTTATTCTTGTGCTCCTTGGCTATTTGAATGAGTTGCTTGGCGCCAGAAGTATGGTGTTTGTCCTTCTTCCCCCGGTTGGCTTTGTTGACTTCGGAGAATTTCTGTTAGACAACATAATTAAATCATTAAAAAATTAATAAGTAACTAAAATTAAAATAATTTAATTATCTTAATTGAAATAAAAAAAGTAAACACCTTAAATTCTTCATCTTGAAAGTGGTTACACAACCACTGCCACTCATCTTCTTTATCCCCACGCAGCTCTACGGGGGTAGGCACGGGACCGATATTTTCGAAGTACTGATGGAGCTTGTACTTCCAATCACGGTAGATGGAGTTGGCGGTTTGGTTGATATGCCTCAACATGACCGGCGTCGGATCCACCTCAAATTGTTCCTATCAGAAATAAATAGAAAATTATAATCGTATATATTATGAAATTATAACTAATATTAACAATATTATATAATAACTAAAATTGTACGTATTACGTACCGAAAGTTCTTTAAAGAGTTTCGCCTTCTCATCATCCGACACCTCCTTCCAAGTAGGGGCAGTGAGACGAACCCGGCTACGAATGATTGACCCTATGCTATGCGCCGAGAGACTTGCTAGCTGAGTTGTGGGAGGACCACCGGTGATTTCGTCGTAGGGCAAGTCGATCTTTTTCCCGGTCGCCTTGCAAATTTTCTCCGATTTGCCCCCTTTAACGAGACCGCGAGTCCTTTTCGGTTCCGGGTTAGTCGGGGCCCTCCTTTGCTTACGCCGGGCGCTGTACATGATAGATTCAGAGGTCGAGGACGCCTGGGTACTTGCTGTTGAACCGGTATCGGGCGTCGGAGTTGAATAGGGGTCGACGTCATCACCGCTGGAGATAAATGGGGCAGCGGGAATTTCCCCAGAAGGCGCTGCCGACGGACCAGATGAAGGGTCCGGATTGAGGGCGTCGTTGCCCTCCTGTTCAACCCAACCGACTTGGTTCGCCAAGCGACGGAGCATAGCATCTTCTGCCTCCTGTTGGGCTTTTTTCTTGCCGGATAGAGCCATTTAAACCTAGGAGTACGTTGTTAAAATACATACTTACCATAATAATTACAACTAAAAATTTACGCTAATTAAGTACGGTTAAGATTTAAATATAGTACACTAGCTTGGCTTTTTGGGTCGTTCAATGGACGTGCGACCCGCGCGATAAAGTGTAAATTTTTAATTAATCAGTCTTGATTCAATCGAAAAACATGACCAGTTAGGGATAGAGATAACGCGAGAGGCAGGACTAATTTCGACAAAATACCCCGAGGCTAACCAAATGAATGGTATATACTCTATTGGTGTCGTCTTTCTTAGATTCAAAACCTGTCACCAGTCATAACCCGTTTCTAGACACCATGTCCGGCATTCGGCCAATTTTTCGAAAATTTATACTCCCTCAAGTCCTTTGCAAACTCCGCCCTCAACCTCGTGTCCATAACTTCACTTAGGTTATGGTGTGCGGTGATGAAATCCACACATCACGAGGGGTTAGGGAGATAAACTAGGAAAAGATGCGCCATCTATTCCAAAGAGTGCGACTTAATAAACCAAGCTTATGTACTAAATTTAAATCAAAGACGTACTACCATGCAATTTACTAGAAAATACACATAATTATCAATTAATTAAAACAATAAATAATGACAATAATGAATTATTATTTATCATGAATTTAATAATAATTATTAATTTACCAATATAATTAATTATTATTAACAATAATTATTATTACTATTATTTAATTTTAACTAATAATTATTCATTACCAAATAATTAACAACTAATAATGATTACTAAATATTAATAATAACAACTAAATAATTATTATAATTACAACTATTAATTATTTAAAACTAATTATTTAAAACTATTTAGAAATTAAATAATTAATTAAATAAATAAAATGTTAATAAGGTAAAAAATAGAATTATTACATCGCCGGAATGTCGCCGGAATATCGGGAGAGTAGAGTCGTCGGAGAGGGGGAACCACGCCGGAATTTGAGTCGCCGGAGCGTCGCCGGAGGAGAGGAGAGGAGAGGAGGACAGGAGAGGAGATGGAATGAGAAAAGGAGGGGGGACTGTGCTATTTATAGAGTTTCACCTAGACGACGGAGCGCTCTTTTCCGTCGTCTAAGTGGACTTGGACGACGGAAAAGCGCGTTTCCGTCGTCTAGGTGACAGTTTAAAAATTTCGAAGCGGCGCGTAATTAATGGGTGGGACATTTCGAACCGCCATGAATTTGGACTTGGACGACGGAGAATGACTTCTCCGTCGTCTAAGTGAAATTTGAAGCGGCGCCGAAAATTAAGGCGGCACATTGAACCGCCATATTTTTCAACTTGGATGACGGAGAATGACTTTCTCCGTCGTCCAAGTGTAATTAACTATGCAAAAAAAAATAAAAAATAAAATGAACCGCCATGTTTTTTTAAACCCGGACGACGGAGAATGATCATCTCCGTCGTCCAGGTTCAAATTACGTAAAAAAAATTTAAAAATTATTTCGCAAGGAATTTGGCGATCTGTCATTCGAATGAAATAGTCGTAAAATATCGATGAACGCATCGTATATATGAACAGTTAAATTTGAAACGACGAATAATTTTACTCTTTAAAGTTGTTAAGTATCGACTAATCTTTAAGACTTAAGTGTTCATAAGTATAGGCTCATTTGCAGCAGAGTATTAACGAAATTGAATTTGGACAAAACAACCGTTGGATACGTTCGCCGTAACATAATATATAATTACAAAAATTTTCAGAAAATAATAAGTTCGTCAAGGGTTTCATCGGCACAGTCAACCACAAAACCGAGATTTTCACAAACCGGAAATGTGGATACAAGACATTTTCGCAACTCCGATTTTCGAACCGTCAAAACTCACACACCAAGAATTGTTTACTCTAAAGTCTTGATGAAAAGAATATGCATTGGAAGATGGTCTAGATGGTCGTTGTCTTAGAAAAAATTATGAAATCTACACCTAGACGACGGAGATGAGCTTCTCCGTCGTCCAGGTTCAGAGACCCTGAATTCAGGGGTTAGGGGGCCTTAGGGTTTAGGGTTTAGGGTTTGTTCACTTGGACGACGCAAATGCCTTTCTCCGTCGTCCTAGTGAGTACCTGGACGACGGAGAATGACCATCTCCGTCGTCCAAGTGTACAAACCCTGAATTCAGGGGTTAGGGCCTTAGGATTTAGGGTTTAGGTCGTCCCCGGTCATTTGTGTGTCCGTTCAATTATTCTGATTCAAGAATATAATTAAAAAAATGATCGATCGATCCGATCTGATAGATTTAGGGTCGAGGATTTAGGGAGATAGCTCAAGGTATTTATGTATGAACCTTCCTTCTCGCATGATATATAGATTTAGCGCCGTAATTAAAACAACATATATATATATACTACATTTGTGCTCACAATAATACTATCACATGTCGACATAATCAATCATAGCTAGAATAATATAGTATAATTTCCGAAACATTTATTTCATTAATCTCTCGTAATATATAATCATATATATAGGGACCCATAATTAATCCAATTTACACATAAATATTATTTAAAAACAATTAAACGAACGAAAGCTTCTTGAGGAAGCTTCTTGGACATAATAGAAAGCTTTCACCTTTTTTACTACCCAAAGCCCAAAATACCCAAAAGGCGAAATCTGGAATTAATTTCTTCCGTTGTCCAGGATATATAATTCGGATTAATTAATTAATTTAATTTAATTTACATACGTCGGTCGATCCGATTTGATCGAGCATGGACGCGTGTAATTAATTAATTAAGTACAAAAATATTAATTAAGATCTACATACATATATACATTCTCCTCCTTATAATATTTATATTAATTATTGATCGATGATGCATCATATATTACAATAATTACATAAATTAATTACCAATTAATTTTTCTCGTCTTAGTTAAGTAGTCATCATCATAATTGTCATCATCCTCGTCCCGGTATTCGATTGCTCATCCTCCTCATCATACTCAACATCGTCCGACGAATAACCTGAGTCCTCGTCCGCGTCCTCATCCTGCTCGTCTTCTTCATCTTCTTCATTAATGGCATTGATAATCTCATCTTCAGTTAGATCTGTACAACCATCAGGCATGTGTAACCGTTCACCATCTTAAACTAGGTCCATTATATCGGAGCGGATGACAGAAATATTAGGCTCTTGATAGGCAGGAATGTCTCTTTCTGGTTCAGCAGCATCTTCAGTCGTCGCCGGTGTCCCTTCAATTGTCTGTGTATTCCATATTCCTCAATGAGAGATATGGTTCACTATTTTCCACCCTTCATCGACTTTCGGATCGTCGAGATAGAACACCTGCCTAACTAAGGTGGCGAGAGCGAAAGGCTCATCCTCATACCAGCTTGAGTTTGGATCGATTGATAATAATCTCAGGTCTTCCTTTGTACGCTTGAACCATCTGCACTTGAATAGGAAAACGTTGACATCATTCCCGTAACATAGCTGAACCACATAAACAATAGCCCTGTAATATAGATCATTGTCTTTCCCAACCGCTACCCCACCGTTTTGTGTTCTTCTTCCTTCGTCTCGGGCCAATGAATGAAACTTTACACTATTCACAAAACATCCGGGATAAATATAGTGTTTAATCGGCTTCCCTGCTAGCAAGTGCTTTGGCCATGACCACCACTCCCCGTGGTTTTCAGATTTTTGCAGATCAATCATCTGCGAAAATGGGCAAATATAAGGGTTTGCTTTCTACAAACATGATCGATATGTATATAAATTACTAAATACCGAGACGTACGTACGTACCCATTGGAAGAAATAATCTGGAAACTTCTTCTTAACCATTTTCTCAATCCACGCCGAACTCTTGTTTTGATTTAACGCCTGAAGCCTCTCCCTGTATGACATCATGTACGGCTCAACTTCATCACAGTCTCGCAACACTACCCAATGTGCCTCAATAAGTTCTTCCCGTGTTAACGATTCCTTTAATACTCCTCTAAACGGTCGGACGACATTGGTGACGACAGAAAGATTGATGCGGGCACTGCGATCGGAGGCAGTGGGAGGTGGTGGATCTTTGAGGTACCTGTTGCAGTAAGCTAGTAACACACGCATGCATTAGGTATGTCTCTGCTATGGAGCCATCCGGGGCCGACCTGTTTTTGACGAATGACTTATACTGTCCAAGCTGTCTACAAATCAAACGTACAATAAGAATAAGTACATATAGCTAGCTAGTAATCTCCAGTGGAACAAATTATGAATCGAAAAACCTGTATAATTAATTAGTTGTACGTACATTTCTTGAGGATACATCCAAGTGTACTGGACCGGACCAGAAATGAGCACCTGCTCGGGCAGGTGGATCATTAGGTGAATCATGATGTCAAAGAAAGCAGGGGGAAAAATCCTCTCTAGTTTGCAAATGATGTGCACAATTTGTTGTTGCAATTCCACCACATCTGACTTCTTTAATTCTCTGGCGCATAACCTCTGCCACCATCTGCACAATGCCACTATTGGTTCTACGACGTCACGAGGCAAATATGGTCGAATTACCACTGGAATCAGACGTTGCTGCATAACGTGATAGTCATGTGTCTTTAAACTAACAAACTTGTGTTGCACCTCGTCCACTGCTCCAGTTATAGTAGCTGCATACGTATCCGGATAACGAACGCCCTTAAACCAGTGAAATACAGAACGTCTAAGTGTCGGCTTCACTGTGTAAGGTGCATCTGGCATCTTGTTGTACACTCTTTTCCTATCCTTCCTCAACCACAAGGGACGACGTAGATTCATTGATTCCAGATCTTTGCGCGCTTTGGGAGTATCTTTAGTCTTGAACTTAATACCGAGAATTGTTCCCACCACGCTGTCGCACACATTCTTTTCTATGTGCATCGCGTCCAAGTTGTTCCTCAGCTTCAACTTCGACCAGTAAGGGAGTTCAAAGAATATACTCTTGTGATCCCAATAGCTCAGATCATGTGGAGGAATTGGATTGCATTTCTTTACATCTGCGTCATTGGTCAACACACCAAAGTCGAAATAGCTCAACCTCTCTAAAATCTCTTCGCCCAACCAACTACGGGGTTTAGGATTGTTCTCTACCGTCCCGTCGAAATGAGCTTCATCCTCTCGCCATGGGTGGTCGTGAGGAAGCCATCTACGGTGACCCAAGTAACACACCTTCCCCACGTGCCAACTAGAGTTCACGTCGTCCAAACATATAGGACATCCATTATATCCTTTTGTCCTGCAGGCTGCCAACATCCCATACGCTGGAAAATCGCTGATCGTCCACATTACGGCAGCCCTCATCGTGAACATCGTGTCAGTGAATTTGTCATAAGTTGGGACTCCATTTTCCCACAACAGTTTCAGCTCGTCGATCAAAGGTCTGAGGTAGACATCTAAGCACTTCCCTGAAGATTTAGGACATGGAATTAGTACAGTAAGGAAATTAAATTCCTTGTTCATGCACATCCACGGAGGCAAGTTGTACGGCATCAGAATAACTGGCCAAGTGCTGACTGCGGAGCTATTACTTCCCCAAGGATTGAATCCGTTTGTAGATAGGTCGAGTCTAACATTTCTAACCTCTGCAGCAAAGTCTCCAAATTCTCTGTCGAAATGTTTGAAACCCTCCCCATCCGCAGCGTGTTGCAGATAATCGTCATCTATTCGCTTTTCTGCGTACCATCGCATTGCCTCTGCTGTGTGTAGAGACATGTACAGGCGCTGCAATCTGGGAATCAAGGGAAAATATCGAACAACTTTCACAGGAATTCTCTTTTTCGAACTCTTCCTATTCAGCTCATATCTGCACTGGCCACATACGGGACAGTAGTCCAAATCTTTATACTCTTTGTAAAATAGCACACAATCATTCGGACATGCGTCAATTATCCTGTACTTTAGGCCGAGGCTGTTCAAGATATTTCTAACCTTATAAGGAGATTTAGGAAGATTGTGATCATCAGGAAGCAACTTACAAATTTGCTCCTGAATTTCGTCAAAAGCACTCACTGACATTTTGTGCTTCACTTTTATCTTCATTTGCTCCATCACATATTGCAACACATTCTCTCGACATCCAGGGAACACCGGGGTCTGTGCTTCAAGTAGCATCCGGTTGTACTTATCCATCTCACTAGTGTCAGTGGCCAAGCTAGCAGCGGGGAATGTGTCATCATGCTCATGAGTGGTACTGTAACCTCCGTCTTGGTGTTGGTGTCCACCATGACTAAATCCCGGAAACGCATCATGGACCAAATCTGCTGTTGGGTTGCAAGCTGGGGGGCCGGCACCACTGCCGCTGGATGAGGCACCCTGGTAACTGTACCCTGAGCTGAAGTCTGCTGAGCTGAACTCTACAGCTTCACCATGCTCGCTCCATGTAGTGTAACTCCACATCATACCATTTTCGTATAGATGTTGCACCATAACATTAACCTCCACATACTGACAATTAAGACATTTCTGGCACGGACACCTGAAACGCTTCTTTCCCTGACCATATTCTATCGCAAAATTCACAAATTCGCTAATTCCATCCATATACCGGACATCACATCTATTCTTCAACTTCACCCAACTCTTGTCCATACTGCTACAAAATATTATAATTAATTAATTATTACATATATATTAGTCCATTAATTAACTATTAATTATACGTACTCGATCTACATTGATCAATTACGTAATTTTAATATGTGTACGTAGCTAACATCCATGCATATATGTACATTTTAACTAAATATTAAGCAAATTTTTACTGCGTACGTACCTGCTGGCCTTCTTGATATCAGTTAAGAGCTAGTGAGCGGAGATCCGATCCTTCTCCTTCTCCTTCTCCTTCTCCTTCTCCTTCTCCTTCTCCTTCTCCTTCTTCTTCTTTAAACTTTCGATTCCCGGGAGAGGAAAGAGAGTTTGGCATATAATGCTTCACTTAGACGACGGAGGTGTCGGTACGTGGTCTAAGTGGACGTCACTCGGACCATGGCGTGTCGGTCCGTTGTCCAGGTGAGAACCTGGACGACGGAGAATACTATCTCCGTTGTCCAGGTTCTCACCTGGACAACAGAGACGTTTTCGTTGTCCAGGTAAGTACCTGGACGACGGAGAAGTCTCCGTCGTCCAAGTGTCACTTGGACCACAGAACAATTCTGTTTCTGTGGTCTAAGTGATGTTTTCTTGTAGTGTACAAGAGAAAAAGAGAAGTATCCTCTCATTCCTCTGCTCACGATTGTACATTGTACAAATGGTAACTTTTCATCCATCTTTCACTTTCATTAATTTAATTGTTCTCTACTCTCTCTTTTTGTGTATGAAATTTTTACTCATTCTATTTTGTTTATTGGTGTATGAAATTAGGGTTTCTGATTTGTGTTGTTTTATGGTCTATTCTTATTAGTATTAGATATTTTTGTTAGATTTGATTTATTTATATGCTATATATATATTTTTTGTTAGGGAATTTAGATCATTGGATTATGTTATTATCATGGCTCTGATTAGAAAGTACAAATCTGGGGCTACGAGAAGAAAAGAGCAAAAAATGAGAGATGCCATACATAAAACTCTAGTTGGTTCCCTTGTTAAATACTTTACTAGCACGCTGGAGGACCAAGTAACAATAATACTCAGGGGAATGAAGAAAACGATGAACCTTTAAATGATAATGAAGAAGAAACTGAAACTGAGAATGTGAATGAGAATGAAGAAATACCAGAGAATGTAAAGCAACAACAAGAGAATGAGGTGGTTGATGAAATTGTTAATAAAGAAGTCAATGAGGAAACAAGTTTTTCTTTTGATGTGGATGATCCAGCTAAGTGGAATATGATTGATCAAAATATGAGAGACTTTTTAGTTGAAAGAGGTCCTAAAAGAGAGAGCATTATTATATTTCCCAAAGATGGTTATGAAAGATCTTTTTCTTCAACACATTACTTTCAACATATGCCGAATGGTAAGAAGCGTGACAAAAAGTGGTCGGTACGCTCAGTTTCTTTGGATAAAGTCTACTATTTTTGTTGCAAGTTGTTTGCAAAGAAATATCTAGTTGGGCTATTAGCTGATGAGGGGATGAATGAATGGCATAATATTGCTTATCATCTTAAAAGTCATGAAAGAAACCAATAACACATTACCTCTATTAATAGTTAGGTGGAATTGGGAAAAAGATTGAAACTTAAGTCAACAATAGATGCGAGTTTGCAAGAACAAATCGACCAAGAGACAGAACACTGGAAGCAAGTGTTGGAGAGAATTTTTGCAGTTGTGAAAAGACTTGAAAAAAATAATTTGGCATTTCGGGGAGATAACGAAACATTGTATGAAGATAACAATGGTCTATTTTTACAAATAGTTGAGTTGTTTGCTGAGTGTGATCCAGTTATGAAAGTGCATGTGAGGCATATTCACAATCATGAGACTCATTATCATTATTTGAGTCATAAGATTCAAAATGAAATTATACAGTTGATGGCAAGTGAGGTGAAAAACTCAGTTATTCGTCAAATAAAAGAAGCCAAATACTTTTCAATTATACTTGATTGTATTCTTGATATGTGTAATGAGGAACAAATGTCTCTTGTAATAAGATGTGTCAACACCTCAGCAAGTCCTGTGAAGGTTGAGGAATTTTTTATTGACTTCTTAATGGTAGATGATACATCTGGATTAGGATTGCTTAATGTGTTTTGGGAGGCATTGAAGACCCTTGAACTTGATGTTGATGATATAAGAGGGCAGGGATATGATAATGGTTCCAACATGAAAGGGAAGAACAAAGGTGTGCAGAGTAGACTACTTGAGATAAATCCCAGAGCATTCTATACTCCTTGTGCTTGTCATTCTTTGAATCTTGTACTTTCTGATATGGCTAATGGCTGTAGAGATACTGTTACTTTTTTCGGAATCATGCAACAAATATATGTATTGTTTTCAGCTTCTACAAAGGGATGTGATCATGTCAAATGTCTCACTGTTAAGCCATTGTCAGAAACATGTTGGGAAAGTCGTATTGATAGTGTTAAAGCAGTCAGATACCAAGCTCCACAAATACGAGCAACTCTATTGTACTTGGCAGAGAATTGACTTGAAGAAAACGGAACAAGGAATAATGCTGAGACTTTAGCAAATTATAATATGCACAACTTTGAGTTCTTGCTAGGCATTGTTATTTGGTATGAGCTTAGTTCTTCAAAGTGAAGATATGCAAATTGATGTTGTTGTTAGAGAAGTGAATAAACTTCTTTCGTCTCTTCAAAAGTTCAGAGATACAGGGTTTGAGGATGCCATAATTGAAGATAAAAAAATTGCAAGTGAGAGGGGAGTGGAACCAATATTCAAAGACAAAATACCAATTCAACGTACAAGATAATTGATGAGAATGCTATTAAAGCCGTGAGACAATCAGCTACAAAAAATTTTTTTAAGTCAACTATTTTTTATACATAGTTGATCAAGCCATTTCATCATTCAAAATCAGGTTTAAATAACTTTATTATTCATTTGTAATTCATAGCTAATCCCCATTTTTAGTCGAAACTTATTTATTGTTTGTAAATCAAGTTTGAACAATTTTAAAATTATGAAAAGAACTTTGGTCTTCTTTATGTCTGGAAAAGTTGAAGTCTACAGATCGTGATAGCTTGAAGAAATTCTGTGGTAATCTTGCAAACTTAATAAATCATGGGGACGACATTGATCTTGATAAAGATGAACTGTATCAAGATTTACGAATGTTGTATGATGATTTACCTGAAGAAGCCACAAGAGATTTTGGTGTGCTGAATTATATGATTGAAATGGAAGACTGTTATCCAAATGTCTTGATTACTTATAGGATTTTACTAACCATACAAATCACAGTTGCTTCCGCAGAAAGAAGTTTTTCAAAGTTGAAGTTGATCAAAACTTATCTTCAATCAACTATGTCACAAGAGAGATTGAGCGGTTTAGCTATATTGTCAATTGAAAAAAATTTGGTAAAGAAACTTGATTATGTAAGTTTAATTGCCACATTTGTATTTAAAAATGCACGACGAATTGTAATTAAGTGATTTTGAGTTTATCAAATTATTGATATTGCCAACTTTTATTATTGAAAAGAATTTTGATTGAATTTTATTTTTTATTTTGATGTATTATTAATTTGAAATGTTAAAACAATAGGAAACAATAGGGTCCCAAAATTTCTTTTGCCTTGGGCTCCAAAATTTTCAGAGCCGACCCTGCGAACAACAATTGACCCGCAGTTGATAAAAGTCGGACGAAGAATTCAATGGGCAAGAGACACTAGGGTACTCAATTCAATAAGAACTTTAGGGTTTAGGGTAAATAATTTTTTGGTCAAATATTGATTGGGCCGAGAACATCGTGGGCTGAACCCATCGAGGTTAGAAACGAGGTTTGGGCCTGCATTACCAACCCAAAGCTTATGTTTGAACTCGATGCTGACCAACAAATTATTTTCCCCACAGGTTAAAACAAACAAAGTTGTCACGCGTCAATACAAGAGGACGCCATGTAACCATTATCTGATTCATTAACAAGAGGTTCATGATCTCCGAGCATCGACACCATTCTCCGGAAAACCTCGACCTCTCGATATGCAATTGCATCCTATCCAATCTTCAGTCCAGAGAAAACCCATCAAATGCTACCATACAAATCTGTACGCCTAAGATCAACGGATCACACACATCAGAAACGCAACAGTCAACATGATCACCTGACCTCAATGGTGAAGACTACGTCGTACTGTACACCCGCAGCACACAGTATCAGTCACTCTCAGTTATAACCAAAATTTAAAGAGCATGGTTCGAGTAGCATCCTCAGTCAGTTGCTGACAAGCTTTCATGGCCAAGCCAGTTTCAATTGAAGTTTACAACCCAAATGGGAAATACAGAGTTGTCAGCACAAAACCCATGCCGGGAACTCGCTGGATCAATCTCTTGGTTGAGCAAGACTGTAGAGTTGAAGTAATGCTTCTCACTTATTCTTAGTTTGATTAATCTTTTTGGAACAATTGAGTATGTGAAAAATACTGCACTTTTATTGTTTAGATATGCACCCAGAAGAAAACCATTCTCTCTGTTGAGGACATCATTGCTCTGATTGGTGACAAGTGTGATGGAGTGATTGGACAGGTGATGCTAGTGTTTGTTCTGTTTGGTCCTTTTGATTAGGATTTTGGAGTTAGAGTGATTGAGTTGTGTTCTTTGGTTTTGGTTTTGGATTTCAGTTGACTGAAGACTGGGGTGAGACTTTGTTCTCAGCACTGAGCAGAGCTGGGGGAAAAGCTTTCAGTAACATGGCTGTTGGGTATAACAATGTTGATGTTAATGCTGCTAACAAGTATGGAGTAGCTGTTGGAAACACCCCTGTAAGCTTCACTTTTGTTCTTATTTATATTCATCTACAGTGAGAGATGAGTGTTTATGGGTTTTATTCAGTTCATCTGTGTTTGTATTTGCTGGTGCAAGTTTTGTCATTCATTTTTGTTTTACCGTACTGTGTTTTAGCTGGGTTTATTTCACATATTTAAATTATACTCGAATGCCTTATGTCATCGTTACTTATAAGCAACTGAATAACGACTATGATGGCAATCTCATGGCATCAAGTATCTCTTTCAGTGACTTAAGATTAGGGATCTAATGTATGCAGACAAGTACCTCTATCGCTCTATCCCATAACTAAGTGATAGTGATTAATTAAAATCATTTAGCATTCCAGTTTTAGGAAGACTGAAATAAATTTATTGCTGAAATGGTTAGGGAGTCCTTACAGAAACTACAGCAGAGCTTGCGGCTTCACTTTCTGTAGCAGCTGCTAGAAGAATAGTGGAAGCAGATGAGTTTATGAGGGCCGGTTTATATGATGGATGGCTTCCCAATCTGTATGACTATCATGATTCTTATTATTACTTTGAACTTTTGGCTTTACTTTGTTCACGTATCTTCCTACATTGATTTTTTTACTCTTTACTATGGTAGATTTGTGGGAAACTTGCTCAAAGGGCAGACTGTTGGTGTGATTGGAGCTGGTCGTATAGGGTCAGCATATGCCAGAATGATGGTAATTTCCTTGTCGAATGTTCTTGAAGCTTTGGCTAAATTAAAACCATTATGGTTGCATGATCTTTATATTAGTCTAGTGTTTAGCATATAGTCACTCATTATAAGCACCTTGAAGCTAGAAGAACCAATCTATCATTTCAATTATAAATATTTAGTTGGTATAGTTTGACCACAGAACCCAGGTGACACAAGAAAGTTTATTTCTTTTAGCAATACTTGAATTGCCTGGTATATGGGTTGTTGGTTCCTTCTTCAGTTTCACCTGATTCCTTACAATTTGTCTCTTTTCATTACAGTGTGCTTTATCAAGTATGTTCATGGGACTAAAATCCGTGTTGATATTGAACAGGTTGAAGGTTTCAAAATGAACCTAATTTACTATGATCTGTACCAGGCCACACGACTAGAAAAGTTTGTTACAGGCATGTCTCATTTGGTTTATAAGTTCATTGCATTTATCATGCTCCCACTCTTTGCTGATACCTGTATATTCCCTATTCCAGCTTATGGTGAGTTTCTAAAAGCGAATGGTGAGAGCCCCGTGACTTGGAAAAGAGCAGCAAGCATGGATGAGGTGCTTCGAGAAGCAGATGTGGTATAATACTGTCTTCCTCTATTTTTTTTACTTTTGGATCTCCTTTAATTATGTGGTTTCCTTATGTGGGTATTGGTTCTCATTCCAGATAAGCCTTCATCCAATTCTTGATAAAACCACTTATCATCTCATCAACAAAGAAAGACTGGCAACAATGAAGAAGGTGAACTTTGAACTGCAGTTTTTCATTTTAAATCTGATGTGAAACACACACAATTGAATAGCTATATGTATTTGTCTATATGATGTTATGTAATATGCGATATCTATATACAGGAGGCTGTCCTCGTTAACTGTAGCAGAGGACCTGTGGTTGATGAGGTGGCTCTTGTGGAACATTTGAAACAAAATCCCATGTTTCGAGTTGGCCTTGATGTATTTGAGGTAAATAAATACCAGATTCACTGTCGAATTCCATTCTTATCTTATTGCAGACACTGTTAATAACATTTTATCGGATCATCAATGGTGCTTTATCAGGATGAGCCTTACATGAAACCTGGGCTTGCTGACATGAAGAATGCTATCGTGGTACCTCACATTGCTTCTGCTTCCAAGGTACTGCACATTAGTATTGTTTTGAGTTTGGTTGATTTGAAAACAAGACATCTTAAGTTTTTTCTTGCATGTTTAGAGTTCTTTCTTGCATCAACAAACATACTGAAAGTAACAACGTACCGATGTCCGTATTTGTCTTTGCAGTGGACTCGTGAAGGAATGGCAACACTAGCTGCTCTTAATGTCCTGGTATGTCACTAATATATGGCTATTGGAAGTTATAGACAATAAAATGTGGATTGCCATCCTCTGAAAAAGCTACATCAGTCGAATATTAGCTTATAGAATAGCATTAGTTCCGGTACTTCAGTACTCACCGCCATTCACAATGATTTGGTTTAGGGAAAAATTAAAGGGTATCCAATTTGGGTTGATGCAAACCGGGTGGAACCATTCCTCAACGAAAACAGTTCACCACCAGCCGCCAGTCCTAGCATTGTTAACGCCAAAGCCTTGGGTAATTTGAGAAAGTTTTTCTATGCTACTCATGGAGTTTAGACTTTTTTTTTGCTGAAAACAATATCCCACTGCAGGTTTACCAGTTTCAAGGCTCTGAGCATTGATGAAAATGCCCACATTGCGAGCCGTCCTGGTGCAGATAGTGATTGTTAAGCACAGAGTCCAGGCTCTAGCCATACTTCAATTATCAAGAGTTCTAACAAAAGATTTATATGTGGGCAAATGTGTATCTAGTTACGTTGTCTCATAAATACTGGCTCCAGAATGATGTTATATATATTTGTGGGTTGGTTATCTGTTGTGAATGTTTGGGTCTACGTATGTGTAATTTGGTTTACGTTATGGTAAAGAAGTACCTGATAATGTCTACGATGACCTATAGCATTAGTCCAAAATTCCAAATAAGAGAATCTGTCTGATTGATAACTAAACAAATTCACCTTTTAAGGTAAGCGAAACTAGAATTATTACGCATAGTATAGTGGTCACTTGAAATTACTTTCACATCACTACGCTCTAAGGTAAGTGAAATTGGATTCACTGCCGCTAAGTGTATACTCCAAATTCTGTGATTTGAGCTTAAAATAAAAATAAAGTAAACTCACCATCTCCTCATTTCAGAGATCGTATCATTTAAGTTTGTAATCCATTTATTACAAGTGTATTTATCATTTTCTCGGTACAATTTATATATAAAAAGTTCGAAGGAGAAAATTGAATTCATATATTACAAGTGTATCACTCATTTTGTCGATACAATTCATATATAAAAAGTTCCAAGGAGAAAATTGATGAGGAAACAGTTTCAACTGAAAATAGTCAAAATACTATGTGCGGGAAAAAAAATTCAAAAAAAGAATTACAGAAACATTTGAAATTTTGTAAGAGTCATTCTTTACTGTGCTTCTATTTACACTTTTAAATTGATTTTTACACCCCCCCCCCCCCTCAATATTGTAGACACTATGTTTTCATATTTGCCCATGTCTTTTTCTTGGTACACCCAATTTTCGAAAACTCGCCTCCGTCGTCGAGTACTTAGCGAGTACTCGCTACTCAGTACAAAAACGAACCGCTTTGGGCCTACTCCCCCTCCCTGAGCGGTAGCTGAGTAATCCCCGAGTAATCTCCGATTAGTCGCTGAGTAAATCCGAATCGCCCACTTAATCAACTCGAATCAGTCTCACTTTAACAAAAATATTAAAAGAAATATAATTTTTAAAAATGAAAACATCCAAAAACTCAAACCAAAACATAAATATTAATCTAAAGTTGAAGAAATTAAGGACGCATTTAGAAAGTTTGACAATATGGAGTAATTTTTTATTTTAAAATACACCTAATAATACTTTTTTAGTAGGGACCACTACCACATTTGTCATCATTACCGGCGAGATTACCGGAGACAAGGCCGGCGACCGGAAAAGTCGCCGGTAATGTTCATCATTAGCCGGTAATGTCGCCGGAAAATCGTCGGTAATGTTTCAAAACATTACCGGCGACTCCAACCGTCGCCGGCAATGTCAAGCCGAACATTTCCGGCGATTTTCCGGCGAGAATTTCGCCGGCAATGTTTGGCTTGACATTGCCGGCGACGGTTGGAGTCGCCGGTAATGTTTAAATCGCCGGCAATGCCTCTTATATTAGATGCAGATCGCAGGAGCTCATTCATTTTGATCGAAAAAAATCCGGTGAAATCGAAAGAAGGAAAACACTCTGAAATCGATCCTTCAGTATTATCAAAATTAACACTACAAGAAAACAACACTTAGACCACGGAAACGTAATTGTTCCGTGGTCCAAGTGACACCTAGACCACGGAAAAGACTCCGTGGTCCAAGTACCACCTGGACGACGGAGAATACCATCTCCGTCGTCCAGGTGATTACCTGGAGGACGGACCGACACGCCGTCGTCCGAGTATACGAAACGTACTTCCACTTAGACGACGTACCGACACCTCCGTCGTCTAAGTGAAGCATTATATAAGCCCGATGCCAAACTGATCGAATTCATTCCTAGCCTCGATCTCTTCATGATTGCATTTGATGAAGAATTGAAGGAGAAGGGAGAAGGATAAGGGAGCTAGGTAGCTAGAAGCTAGCTAGGCCGAGAAGAATCAGGATCGATAAGGGATCTCCGCTGACTAGCTAGTTAGCTTAATTAACGTAAAGATATCGAGAAGGCCAACAGGTACGTACGTACGCAGTTAAAATTTGCTTAATTAATATATATTTAGTGAAAACGTACATACATATATATATACATGCAAGGATGTTAGCTGATGTTAGCTATATATATATATGTACAGATCGATTAAATTACGTACGTACGTACGTAATTGATGGATCGATATGTAGATCGAGTACGTATAATTAAGCGTAAATTAATGGACAAATATATATATATATATGTAATAATTAATTAATTATAATATTTTGTAGCAGTATGGACAAGAGTTGGATGAAGTTGAAGAATAGATGTGATGTCCGGTATATGGATGGAATTAGCGAATTTGTGAATTTTGCGATAGAACATGGTCAGGGAAAGAAACGTTTCAGGTGTCCGTGTCAGAAATGTCTTAATTGTCAGTATGCGGAGGTTAATGTTATGGTGCAACACTTGTACGAAAATGGTATGATGTGGAGTTACACCACATGGAGCGAGCATGGTGAAGCAGTAGAGTTCAGCGCAGCAGACTTCAGCTCAGGGTACAGTTACCATGGTGCCTCATCCAGCGGCAGTGGTGCCGGACCCCCAGCTTGCAACCCAACTGCAGATTTAGTCCATGATGCGTTTCCGGGATGTAGTCATAGTGGACACCAACACCAAGACGGAGGTTACAGTACCACTAATGAGCATGATGACACATTCCCCGCAGCTAGCTTGGCCACTGACACCAGTGAGATGGAAAAGTACAACCGGATACTACTTGAAGCGCAGACCCCAGTGTTCCCTGGATGTCGAGAGAATGTGTTGCAATATGTGATGGAGCAAATGAAGATAAAAGTGAAGCACAAAATGTCAGTGAGTGCTTTTGACGAAATTCAGGAGCAAATATGTAAGTTGCTTCCTGATGATCACAATCTTCCTAAATCTCATTATAAGGTTAGAAATATCCTGAGCAGCCTCGGCCTAAAGTACAGGATAATTGACGCATGTCCGAATGATTGTGTGCTATTTTACAAAGAGTATAAAGAGTTGGATTATTGTCCCGTATGTGGCCAATGCAGATTCCAGTTGAATAGGAAGAGTTCGAAAAAGAGAATTCCTGTGAAAGTTGTTCGATATTTTCCCTTGATTCCCAGATTGCAGCGCCTGTACATGTCTCTACACACAGCAGAGGCGATGCGATGGTACGCAGAAAAGCGAATAGATGACGATGTCCTGCGACACGCCGCGGATGGGGAGGGTTTCAAACATTTCGACAGAGAATTTGGAGACTTTGCTTCAGAGGTTAGAAATGTTAGACTCAGCCTATCTACAAACGGATTCAATCCTTGGGGAAGTAATAGCTCCGCCGTCAGCACTTGGCCAGTTATTCTGATGCCGTACAACTTGCCTCCATGGATGTGCATGAACAAGGAATTTAATTTCCTTACCGTACTAATTCCAGGTCCTAAATCTCCATCGAAGTGCTTAGATGTCTACCTCAGACCTTTGATCGACGAGCTGAAACTGTTGTGGGAAAATGGAGTCCCAACTTATGACAAATTCACTGACACGATGTTCACGATGAGGGCTGCCGTAATGTGGACGATCAGCGATTTTCCAGCTTATGGGATGTTGGCAGCCTGCAGGACAAAAGGATATAATGGATGTCCTATACGTTTGGACGACGTGAACTCTAGTTGGCACGCGGGGAAGGTGTGTTACTTGGGTCACCGTAGATGGCTTCCTCACGACCACCCGTGGCGACAGGATGAAGCTCATTTCGACGGTACGGTAGAGAACAATCCTAAACCCCGTAGTTGGTCGGGCGAAGAGATTTTAGAGAGGTTGAGCTATTTCGACTTTGGTGTGTTGAGCAATGACGCGGATGTAAAGAAATGCAATCCAATTCCTCCACATGATCTGAGCTATTGGGATCACAAGAGTATATTCTTTGAACTCCCTTACTGGTCGAAGTTGAAGCTGAGGAACAACTTGGACGCAATGCACATAGAAAAGAATGTGTGCGACAGCGTGGTGGGAACAATTCTCGGTATTAAGTTCAAGACTAAAGATACTCCCAAAGCGCGCAAAGATTTGGAATCAATGAATCTATGTCGTCCCTTGTGGTTGAGGAGGGATAGGAAAGGAGTGTACAATAAGATGCCAGATGCACCATACACAGTGAAGCCGACGCTTAGACGTTCTGTATTTCACTGGTTTAAGGGCGTTCGTTATCTGACTACGTATGCAGCTACTATAACTGGAGCAGTGGACGAGGTGCAACACAAGTTTGTTGGTCTAAAGACACATGACTATCACGTTATGCTGCAACGTCTGATTCCAGTGGTAATTCGACCATACTTGCCTCGGGACGTCGTAGAACCAATAGTGGCATTGTGCAGGTGGTGGCAGAGGTTATGCACCAGAGAATTAAAGAAGTCAGATGTGGTGGAATTGCAACAACAAATTTTGCACATCATTTGCAAAATAGAGAGGATTTTCCCCCCTGCTTTCTTTGACATCATGATTCACCTAATGATCCACCTGCCCGAGCAGGTGCTTATTTCTGGTCCGGTCCAGTACACTTGGATGTATCCTCAAGAAAGGTACGTACAACTAATTAATTAATTTGTTCCACTGGAGATTATATATATACTAGCTAGATAGCTATATGTACTTATGTAATGTGTACGTTTGATTTTGTAGACAGCTTGGACAGTATAAGTCATTCGTCAAAAACAGGTCGGCCCCGGATGGCTCCATAGCAGAGACATACCTAATGCATGAGTGTGTTACTTACTTCAACAGGTACCTCAAAGATCCACCCCCTCCCACTGCCTCCGATCGCAGTGCCCGCATCAATCTTTCTGTCGTCACCAATGTCGTCCGACCGTTTAGAGGAGTATTAAAGGAATCGTTAACACGGGAAGAACTTATTGAGGCACATTGGGTAGTGTTGCGAGACTGTGATGAAGTTGAGCCGTACATGTTGTCATACAGGGAGAGGCTTCAGGAGTTAAATCAAAACAAGAGTTCGGCGTGGATTGAGAAAATGGTTAAGAAGAAGTTTCCTGATTATTTCTTCCAATGGGTACGTACGTACGACTCGGTATTAATTATTTAAATACATATCGCTCATGTTTGTAGAAAGTAAACCCTTATATTAATTTGCCAATTTTCGCAGATGATTGATCTGCAAAAATCTGATAACCACGGAGGGTGGTGGTCATGGCCAAAGCACTTGCTAGCAGGGAAGCCGGTTAAACACTATATTTATCCCGGATGTTTTGTGAACGGTGTAAAGTTCCATTCATTGGCCCGAGACGAAGGAAGAAGAACACAAAACAGTGGGGTAGCGGTTGGGAAAGACAATGATCTATATTACGGGGCTATTGTATACGTGGTTCAACTATGTTACGGGAATGATGTCAACGTTTTCCTATTCAAGTGCAGATGGTTCAAGCGTACAAAGGAAGACCTGGGACTATTATCAGTCGATACAAACTCTAGCTGGTATGAGGATGAGCCTTTCGCTCTCGCCACCTTAGTTCGGCAGGTGTTCTATCTCGACGATCCGAAAGCCGGTAAAGGGTGGAAAATAGTGAACCATATCTCTCACCGAGGAATATGGAATACAGAGACAATTGAAGGGACACCGACGACGACTGAATATGCTGCTGAACCAGAAAGAGACATTCTTGCCTATCAAGAGCCTAATAATTCTATGGTCCGCTCCGATATATGCTGCTGAACCAGAAAGAGACACCCTAAACCCTAAACCCTAAACCCTAAACCCTCAACATTGAGATTTGGCGTGGCGCCAAAGGTGAAAATTACAATAATTACAATAATTAATTACCAATTAATCTCCCTCGTCGTATGACCGTACTCTTCGTCATAATCATCATCGTCCTCATCCCCGTTAGACGACGGCTCATCCTCGTCATCGTACTAAACCCTAAACCCTAAACCCTTAATTTTGGACCCTAAATCTAGCAGATCGGATCGATCGATCAATTTTTTAATTATATTTTTGAATCAGAATAATTGAACGGACACACAAATGACCGGGGACGACCTAAACCGTAAACCCTAAGGCCCTAACCCCTGAATTCGGGGTTTAGAACTTAGACGACGGAGAATGGTCTAGGGTTTAGAACTTAGACGACGGAGAATGGTCATTCTCCGTCATCCAGGTACACACTAGGACGACGGATATGGTCATTCTCCGTCGTCCAGGTACACACTAGGACGACGGATATGGTCATTCTCTGTCGTCCAAGTTCACAAACCCTAAACCCTAAACAGTAAGGCCCTAACCCCTGAATTCAGGGTCTATGTACCTGGACGACGGAGAACGTCATTATCCGTCGTTCAGGTGATTAAACGCTCATTTCCGTCGTCTAGGTGCAGATATCGTAATTTTTTCTAAGACAACGACCATCTAGACCTTCTTCCAATGCAAAGTCTTTTCATCAAGACTTTAGAGTAAACAATTCTTGGTGTGTGAGCTTCGACGGTTCGAAAATCGGAGTTGCGAAATGCCTTGTATCCACGTTTCCGGTTTGTGAAATTATCGGTTTTGCGGTTGACTGTGCCGATCAAACCCTTCCCGAACTTATTATTTTATGGTCCTTTGAAGACAATTATATATTATGTTACGACGAACATATCCAACGGTTGTTTTGTCCAAATTCAATTTCGTTAATACTCTGCTGCAAATGAGCGTCTACTCATGAACACTTAAGTCGTAAAGATTAGTCGATACTTAACATGTTTCAATACGTAAAATTAATCGGCGGTTCAAATTTAACTGTTCATATATACGATGCGTTCATCGATATTGTACGACTATTTCACTCGAATGACAGATCGCTAAATTCCTAGTGAATTATTTTTAAAATTTTTTTTTACGTAATTTTAACCTGGACGACGGAGATGGTCATTTTCCATCGTCCAGGTGTTCACCTGAACGACGGAGAATGACCATCTCCGTCGTCCAGGTTCAAAAATCATGGCGGTTCAAATTTATTTTTGTTTATTTTTTTTCATGTAATTTTCACTTGGACGACGGAGACTGACCATCTCCGTCGTCCAAGTCAAATTTTTATGGCGGTTCAATTTACCGCTTCCGTTTTTGGGACCGCTTGAATTTTCACTTAGACGACGGAGAATGAATTCTCCGTCGTCTAAGTCCAAAATCATGGCGGTTCAAAACGTCCCGCCGATTAATTACGCACCGCTTGAAATTTTTTAAACCGCCACTTAGACGATGGAAAATAATAGTTCTGTCGTCCAAGTGAGCTTAGACGACGGAGAATATTGCTCCGTCGTCTAAGTGAAAGCCTATAAATAGGCTGTGCTCCGTCGTCTAAGTGAAAGCCTATAAATAGGCTGTGCGCCATCTTCTTTTCTCATCATTCCATCTCCTCCTCTCCCTCTCCTCTCCTCTCCTCTCCTCCGGCGATCCTCCTCCGGCGACGCTCCGACGACATTTTTTCCGGCGTGGTTCCTCCTCTCCGACGACTCAACTCTTTCGATATTCCGGCGACATTCCGACTCGGTAATAATTCTATTTTTTACCTTTTTTACATTTTTGTTAATTAATTAATTATTTAATTAATAAATAGTTTTAGTTTATTAATTAGTTTAAAATAATTAATAGTTATAATTATAATCATTAATGAGTTGTTATTATTAATATTGGGATAATTATTATTAGTATACATTAATTATTTGGTAATAATTTTATATTTGTTAGTTAAAATTAAATAATAGCAATAATTATTATTGTTAATAATAATTAATTATATTGGTAAATGAATAATTATTATATGCATGATAAATAATAATTTATTATTGTAATTATTTATTGTTTTAATTAATTGATAATTAATTACGTGTATTTTCGAGTAAATTGCATGGTAGTACGTGTTCGATTTAAATTTAGTACATAGGCTTGGTTGATTAAGTCGCACTCTTTGGAATAGATGACGCCTCTTTTCCTAGCTTATCTCCTTAACCCCTCGTGATGTGTGGATTTCATCACCGCACACCATAACCTAAGTGAAGTTATGGACACGAGGTTGAGGGCGGAGTTTGCAAAGGACTTGAGGGAGTGTAAATTTTCGAAAAATTGGCCGAATGTCGGACATGGTGTCTAGAAACGGGTTATGACTGGTGACAGGATTTGGACTAAGAAAGACTTTTGTCGAAATTAGTCCTGCCTCTCGCATTATCTCTATCCCTAACTGGCCATGTTTTTCGATTTAACCAAGGCTGATTAATTGAAAATTTACACTTTATCGCGCGGGTCGCACGTCCATTGAACGACCGAAAATGCCAAGCTAGTGTACTCTATTTAAATCTTAAACGTACTTAATTAATTAGCGTAAATTTTTAAGTTGTAATTATTATGGTAAGTAGGTATTTTAACACCGTACTCTTAGGTTTAAATGGCTCCGCCAAAGACGACATCCGGCAAGAAGAAAGCCCAACAAGAGGCAGAAGATGCCATGCTCCGCCGCTTGGCGGACCAAGTCGGTTGGGAATTACCACCGGAGGGCAACGACGCTCTCAATCCAGACGGATCATCTGGTCCGTCCGTAGCGCCCTCTGGGGAAATTCCCGCTCCCCCATTCATCTCGAGCGGTGATGACGTCGACCCCTTCCAATCTCCGACGCCCGGTACCCATTCAACGGGAAGTACTCAGGCGTCCTCGACCGCCGAATCAATCATGTACAGCGCCCGCCTTAGGCAAAGGAGGGCCCCCACTGACCCGGAACCGAAAAGGACTCGGGGTCTCGTTAAAGGGGGCAAAGCGGAGCGTATTTGCAAGGCGACCGGTAAAAAGATCGACTTGCCGTACGACGAATTCACCGGTGGCCCTCCCACAGCTCAGCTAGCAAGTCTCTCGGCGCATGGGATAGGGTCAATCATCCGTAACCGGGTTCGTATCACTGCCCCTACTTGGAAGGAGGCGCCGGATCATGAGAAGGCGAAAGTCTTCAAAGATCTTTCGGTACGTAATACGTCCAATTTAGTTATTATATAATATTGTTAATCTCGGCCTAAAATTTCATAATATATACGATTATAATTTTCTATTTATTTTTGATAGGAACAATTTGACGTGGATCCGACACCGGCTATGTTGAGGCATATCAACCAAACCGCCAACTCCATCTACAAAGATTGGAAGTACAAGCTCCATAAGTACTTCAAAGATGTCGGTCTCGTGCCTCCCCCGGTAGAGCTGCAAGGGGAGAGAGAAGATGAGTGGGAGTGGTTGTGTAACCACTTTGCCGATGAACAATTTAAGGTATTAATTTATTTTTTTTATTTCAATTAAGATAATTGAATTATTTAAATTGTAGTTATTTATTTTTTAATGATTTAATTATGTTGTGTAACAGAAATTCTCCGGTGTCAACAAAGCCAACCGGGGGAAGAAGGAGAAACACCATACTACCGGTGCCAAGCAGTTCATTCAAATAGCCAAGGAGCACAAGGATAAGGGCTCCAAACACCCTTATCTTGATGCAAGCGTAAGCGCGTACGTGACGCCAGGGCTCGATAATGAAGCGAGTCAATGCGGCGTAAGTGATATATATATATATGTGTGCTTTTAATTATAGTAATTATTATTTAAATATGATTTCATTATAATAAATTAATTATTCTTTTGTAGGCAAGGGCGATAGAGCGTGCGCATGAAGAGTTGGCTAACACTCAGCTTGCGTTCCCAGATGTGCCGCCGGAAGACCTGCCTCCTCTATCCTTAGAGAGCCAAATTGCAATCGCGGATGAGGTCTACGTTCGTAGAGCTGGCAAGGAGGTTAGGCACTTTGGGCCTAGGGTGGTACGAGATTTGTCGACGACCTCCGGCTCATCATCTACGGGAGGTTCGGGGCAGCGGAGAAGGAGTCAGGCTGCGGCCGTCGAAGCAGCCATTCAAGAGGCTCGACTGGCACGAGAGGAGAATGAGTCAATGCGGCAAAGACTTGACGAACAACAAGCACAAATAGCCCAACTCATCGCCCTCATGCAACAAAATCGAGAAGTATGTCAACCTCCTCCGAACCCACACCCCGACAACAACGACCCGGCTGGAGGCGGAGGACTCGGCGGCGCATCTGCTCCTCCAGTGTATTAGCTAGCTAGTAGTTTATTATCTCGTTTCTTTCTGCATTCCGAACAATATTTTAATTTTTAATTTATGAGTTTTTTCGATTATTCATGTATGTACAAATTAATTTAATTTAATTATTTAATAATTAATTAAGTAATATTCAAAATTTAGTTTATTTAATTAATTTTAGCATTTTTCATTATTTAAATTAAATTAATAATAAATTAAATTAATAATATTTAATTTCAATTTTTTTAATTAGATATTCACTTGGACGACGGAGATTATGTTCTCCGTCGTCCAGGTGCACAAACCCTAAACCTCTAACTCCTAACCCCTAACCCCTAAACCCTAAACCCTAAACCCTGTCGTTCTCCGTCGTCCAGGTGTCTACCTGGGCCACGGAGAAACGACCAATGTCCGTGGCCCAGGTAGACACCTGGACGACGGAGAATTAGAATTCTCCGTCGTCCAGGTGAACACCTGGGCCACAGAGAAACGACCAATGTTCGTGGCCCAGGTAGACACCTGGACGACGGAGAATTAGATTTTCCGTCGTCCAGGTGTCTACCTGGGCCACGGATAATGTCCGCGGTCCAAGTGCACTTGGACGACGGATAACTAAATTTCCGTCGTCCAGGTGCTTGGACGACATCACTTGGAGCACGGACCTTGGACGACGGAGATTCCGTCGTCTAAGTACTTAGACGACGGAAAACTGCACCTAGATGACGGAAATGGTCCGTGGTCTAGGTGCAATTTTCTTGTAGTGTAAGGCGCGCGTCGAAAACTCGATCACTCGGGAAGCTATATATATATAGGTACGTATATATACGTATATGTGTATATATGTATATATATATATGTGTGTGTTGATCAAATCCAATTCGTGAGATATGAAATGTTGTTGATGTCACCGAAACGGGAAAACTGCTTGTAGTTAATCTTATCTTGTGTCTGAATCAACGACTGGTATTATCGTAGTGCTATCGGAGTCAGGCTTAAGAGGGCCTCCTACCTAGTTAAATACATTTTGAACTGAAAAAAGAAGAATACCATCATCGAGTACTGAATTGAATTCAGAGATTAGATCGATATATATATATGCATGCATGTGTTGATTTAATTAGAGTTGAATTGAGATATCGCGTCGATTATTAGTACGTAGTGAATGTGTGTATATATAATACGTAAAATTGTTAGAATTTTCAGGATGGACAAGAGTTGGATGAGCCTCGAAAGATGGGATGTCAGATATCACCAGGGAATTAGGAGTTTTGTGAATTTTGTGAAGGCTAATTGTGGAGACACTACACTTCATTATTGCCCGTGTAAAGAATGTAAGTGTTTCAGCGATCGATTTCGTTTTCCCATTGATAAAGTCCAGAAGCACCTGAGTAAATACGGGTTTTGGGATAAGTACACTTGTTGGATTTATCACGGTGAAACATCGTTAGCGGGTCCGCATGATCATAGATAATTTGGTGAGAGGGTCAGTCCATGCTATGATCATGGAGATTTTGCTGAGAGGGGTAGTTCATCCTATGATCCAACATCGATGTTAATCAATGATATGTTTCCTCATGAGAGCGGTGTATTTGCTGATGAAGCACCAAATGTCCCTCCCGTTGTTGAGGGTTTCCCCCATATTGAGCCAGTCGAGCCATTACCTGGAGCTCATGTCAACACAAGCGGTATGGACAAGTACAACAACCTGATTGCATTGCAACAGACTCCGTTGTACGACGGTTATAGTAAGACTGTTCTTGAAAGTGTGATGGGAGTGATGAAGCTCAAAATGGAGAACAAAATGTCTATCAAAGCTGTTGATTCTTGGTTGAAGTGGACTGCTTCGCTACTGCCACCCGGTCACCGTCTTCCTACCACTCATCATAAGGTGCGACATATCCTGAAAGATCTTGGGCTTTCCTACATCAAAATCCATGCATGCAGATATGATTGTATTCTCTTCTGGGGAAAAGATCTCGAAGACCTTGAAGCCTGCCCAGTATATTTTACAGAAAGGTATAAGTTGACTCCTGCAGGCAACAAGAAAGCTGTGAAGATACTTCGATATTTCCCGCTTATTGATAGGCTGGAGCGGTTGTTCATGTGTGCTTTCACGGCCGAGGCAATGAGATGGTGGGCTGAGAGGAATTTGCCTGACGATGACACCCTTATACACCCTTTCGACGGAGAGGCTTGGAAGCACATGGTCAGGGAGTTTGATCATTTTGCAGCAGAGGTCCGAAATGTTTGGCTAGGGCTCTCATCTGACAGATTCAACCCTTTTGGCAACATGAGTCTTCAATATAGTATATGGCCAGTTATTTTGGTACCGTACAACCTTCCACCATGGATGTGCATGAAGAAGGAATACAATATGCTCACTCTGTTAATTCTGGGCCCGGGTTATCCAGGAAAGTGTCTCGATGTGTATTTGAGGCCTTTGATTGAGGAGCTTAAGTACCTGAGTGAGTGTGGCCACCCCACTTACAATAGGTTCAAAAATGAGATGTTCCTGATGCATGCCATGCTTGTTGGCACCATCAGTGATTTTCCTGCCCGCGGTATGTTGTCGGGCAACATTACCAGGGGTTACAGGGCTTGTTCAGAGTGCATGACGGTTGATTGTTGCAGTCCTCATTGTAGTAAAATTGTTCAGATGCGTCACCGTTGTTGGCTTCCATATGATCACCCATTTAGGCAGGATCCAGACGCGTTTGATGGGACTGTAGAAACAGATGTGGCACCCAGGCGATGGACAGGGGAAGAAATTTTGGAAGTGTTGAATGAATATGATTTTGGCCAGCTGAGCAATCATCCTGACATAGTGGCGTCAATTCCAGACAAGCCCGAAAGGTATAAGTTTTGGACACACAAGAGCATATTCTGGGAACTCCCCTACTGGCCCAGGTTGCCTATCAGACACTACCTAGATGTCATGCACATAGAGAAGAATGTGTGTGAAAGTGTGGTGGGCACAATTTTTCACTTGGAAGGGAAAACAAAAGACATCCCTAAGGCACGTATTGATCTGAAAGCTATGGGACTGCGGAAACATTTGTGGTTAAGAGATGGTAAGAGAAAAATGCCGCAAGCTCCTTACACCGTCAAGCTGAAGCATAAGCATGAAATTTTTCGGTGGCTGAGTAATGTCAGGTATATATTCTTATATATGACTATGCAGTACGGAAATTAGTTTGCCTTAAATTTTTACCGGATTATGGTGATATGCGAGAAATATAATTGTTGCCTATGGCTATATATATATATATGCAGGTATCCTTATGGCTATGCAGGAAATATAAGCAGGTGTGTTAACTTCCGGGACAATAAGATGTACGGATTAAAGAGTCATGACTGCCATGTACTGCTTCAACGGCTTTTCCCTATTTTCATTCGAGGGTACCTGCCCAAAGAGGTGGTGGAGCCGTTGGTGGCCTTGTCAAGATTCTTTCAGAAGTTATGCACCAGGGAAGTTAAGAAATCAGATCTCAGGGAGATGCAAGATGACATCATTTTTATCATGTGCAAGCTTGAGAGGATATTTCCGCCAAATTTTTTCGACAGCATGCCTCACCTAATGATCCATCTTCCCGAACAATTGTTGCTTACCGGTCCCGTACACTACACTTGGATGTATCCCATGGAAAGGTACATTTGGTTTGCCTCTGTTTTTATATGTAAAGTCTTATTTTTACCTTAGTTAACATGCACTTGTTAACTTGTAGACAATTGGGAGCCTACAAGGACTATGTGAAGAATAAATATGCACCTGAAGGGTGTATCGCTGAAGCATATGTTGCGCACGAGTGTGTAACGTACACCAAAGTGTATTTGGGAGCGCTTGAGGACCCCCAACAACAGATGCCGATAGATGAACCTCAGTTCAACCTTTCTATCATCTCCAATGACGTGGTAGTACAGGGAAGCTTGCCAAAGTCGTACAATTTGGATGGAAATGAGGTAGTCATTGCCCACTGGTCAGTACTGATTAACTGTGAAGAAGTATAATATTGGAAAAACTATCATCTTCACTGCCCTGCTATTGCCGGAAATGTTGATTACCACAACAGGACGTTTGCAAACTACTTTGGTCAATGGGTAAGGGTATATGTGTATATGTCTTTTTTTTATTGCCATTTTCCTTATATAGCATGTGTGTACGTGGTTTTGTGGTTTCTATGTTCATAATTTCTTGTGTGGTTTCTTATCGTTTTCAGATGAACCATGTAGCAAATGATGGTTGCCCAGAGTGGTCAAACGAATTGAGGGTCCTGGCGATGAAACCGATAGCTTCAAAAGTTTACTCGATGTGTCAGGTCAATGGCGTTAAATTTATATGTGAAAATCGAGACGACCGACTGAAAACACAGAATTGTGGGGTGATTGTCCATGGTGGGCAGGATGGCGTTGACTATTATGGTGTCCTTCATTTAGTAGTTGAACTAATTTATGGGAACCGCATGAAAGTGCACTTGTTCAAGTGTAGATGGTTTGATACTAGCCCGGAGAACACAAGGACCGATCAGTACGGAACATTTTCGGTGAATACTGCTACTACCTGGTATAAAGATGACCCTTTCGTTCTTGCCTCATCAGTAAAACAAGTGTTTTACCTGGACGATCTTCTTAACAAAGTCCCGTGGAAGGTGGTTAACCATGTTGCTCAAAGAAACATATACAGTGCTGCCACACTTGGTGATACCGCAGATTATGAGGAAGTTACTGCATACCAAGAGCCGAACGCTTTTGACATTCCGGAATCATCTACGATTCGCCTTAATAATGTGAAATTTGGGAGTATGGTTCGAATTACTGGAGCAGAACTTCTCGATGTTAATCCATATGAAGTTGACGCTGATTCAGATGACGAGGAGAGGCACATATTGCCAGAGGTTACCTATGAAACCGAGTCAGACTCAAGTGATGACGATGATTACGATTATCATCCTTAGTCGGAAATTGTAGTCGGAAATTGTAGTCGGAAAATGTAGACGGAAATCGTAGACGGAAATTGTAGTCAGAAATTGTTGTCGGATATTTTTCGGGAAATGTCAACATTGCCGGCGGGAAATGTCAACATTACCAACGAGTTATAAGCAACTCGCCGGCAATGTTGTCTGGATAGGAACTGCCCAGCTCAAGCCCGAGCTTCATTTCTCCTTATCCTCTCCTCCTCCGATCCTCTCCTCCTCCCAACTCGGTCCGGCGAAAAAACTAGCTCACCTCCTCCTCCTCTCCCTCTCCTCCTCCTTATCCTCTCCTCCTCTCCACCGATTCTCATCTCCTCTCCTCCTCCGATCCTCTCCTCCTCCCCTCCTCTCCTCCCCTCACCTCCGTCGCCGGTAAAGCAGAACGGACTCCACCATGGCAGGTCCAATCCTCTCTCTCTCTCCCTCTCTCTCTCTCTCTCAATTTTTAATTATTTTGTGTATGTGTATGTGTATGTGTAAATTAATTAGGGTGATAAGTTGGAAATTAGGGTGATAAGTTGTAAATTTATATGCAATGTATATATATGTGATGTATATATATATAGGTATGTGAAAATTAAGTGATGTATATATATGTGAAAATTATGTATATATGTGGTTTGGATGAATATGTGATGTATATATATGTGAAAATTAAACCTAATTAAGATGCATGATGTATATATATGTGTGAAAAATGTGGAAAATTAATTAGGGTGTGTGATTTGGATGAATATGTGAAAATTAAATTTAATTAAGATGCATGATGTATATATATATACATCGAAAATGTATATATGTTAATTTAGGTGATATAGTTGTTAATTAATCGTATAAATTAAGGTGGAAATCGGGATCGGAACGGTTTAGAACCAGAACGGTTTGGAACCGGAACCCTTTGGAACCGGAACTGTTTGTAACCGGAACCGTTTGAAACCGAACGGTTCCTGTTCCAAATGGTTCCAGGTTCAAACGGTTCCGGTTCCGATTTGTTATAGAACCGAAACGGTTTGGAACCGGAACGGTTTGGAACTGGAACGGTTTGGAACCGGAACTGTTTGTAACCGGAACCATTTGTAACATAACGGTTCCAGTTCCAAACGGTTCCAGGTTCAAACGGTTCCGGTTCCAAACCGTTCCGGTTCCGATTTGTTATAGAACCAAAACGGTTTGGAACCGGAACAGTTTGTAACCAGAACCGTTTGTAACATAACGGTTTCAGTTCCAAACGGTTCCAGGTTCAAATGGTTTCGGTTCCAAACCGTTCCGGTTCCGATTTGTTATAGAACCGGAACGGTTTGGAACCGGAACGGTTTGGAATCGGAACGGTTTGGAACCGGAACTGTTTGTAACCGGAACCGTTTGTAACATAACGGTTCCAGTTCCAAACGGTTCCAGGTTCAAACGGTTCCGGTTCCAAACCGTTCCGGTTCCGATTTGTTATAGAACCGAAACGGTTTGGAACCGGAACTGTTTGTAACTGGAACCGTTTGTAACATAATGGTTCCAGTTCCAAACGGTTCCAGGTTCAAACGGTTCCGGTTTCAAACCGTTCCGATTCCGATTTGTTATAGAACCGAATCCTTATGACTATTACGGTGTCTAGGAGGTTTTGCGGCAAATTGGCTTCGGAGAGGTTCCCAAAATAGTGGAGGGAGCAGTAGTCAAGATTCCTCCTCACCCGCAGTTAACAACACGCCCAGTGGGCCAATGATGAGTGCTCGCACGAGAGCCTTACTAGAGGCGCGAGCTGAGGAGGAAGCTGCACGATCAAAAGCCGTGCAACCGGAAGTCAAGCGTCAAGCCTCAGTCAGCAGACGCTCAGTCAGCAGACGTCCCCCCGTCGGTGTACCCTCAGACGAGCGACAGTCAACGGGGGCATCAGAAACTCCCTCAATCCGAATGCCCCATATTCGCCCGGTGCCTACTCCCGTTTCACGGGAATCATCTGAGGCACATGGTGGTGCTGGCGCCTCATCGTCCAGGCCTCGTCTATCTCCGCCGTCTGGTCTCTTCCTACCCGACGAGATTCCTGTGATCCCTGAATTCGATGATAGGGGGATGCCTGTTTATGTTGAAGGACGGCCGGAGTTCCTGAGCGTGGAGGAAGCGTACAACTTCATCCCGTTCGACCCCGTGTATCTTTGGAGTGTGAGGTGCACCAACCAACAAACGGACGATGCAGGTAAATTTTATTTAACATCAGATTGATGACTTAATTATTACTTAAGATTTACGATAGGTTCAATTAATGATATCAATTTGTTGACATTGTATTATTAAGCAATTTCGTTAATGGGACTGGAAAACGGAAAGGGGCTAGAGGCACCTGCACCGGGAAGAGACTTGAGCAGGCCACCGGGGGAAGGAAAACGCCCATAAGGGCCAATGAGGATGGCGAGGTGATCGAGGCATTCGACACCACGCGCAAATATGTCAGCATGGCCGGTGCGATCGTGCGGGACAAGGTCCCAATGCTTTGGCCAGATTGGGAATCTGTGCCTATCTACGTGAAGATGCAAGTGCATAATGCACTCAGTGTGAGTAAAATCGTATTTTCATTACGTAAATTTTACATTTATTAATTAAGTCTGAATAAATATATAATTTTACCTTTTATATATTCATATTGCAGGTGTGGTTTGACGTGGATGAAGTTCTTATTCACACGTGGGTAGAGCGTCAACTACATATGAGGTGATGTGCTTCGACTTATTTGAATATATATCGAGTTAGATTTTTGTTTATCAAGTGTTTTAATATCTCTAACTTTTTTTCCTTGTTTTAATATAGGTATAAAGAGTGGAAGAACGAGCTTTCTTCCCATTACACTGTATACAAGGAGCTAGGCCGATGTTCTACCCCTAGCGAATTCCGGTTTAAGGAGTACGAGTGGCTGTGGTTGATAGCCCACTTCGAGAACCCCAAAGCGAAGGTATGCATCCTGAATATATCTTACAAGCCTAATGTATCGTATCAGATTGAAATAGTTAGTTACTAATTTTTTTCATATGTTTATCAAACAAGGCGATTTCGAAGACGAACCGGGCGAATAGATTGAAAAACACCAGAGCCCATCATGCAGGTTCACTCAACTACATGGGTTGGTCGACTAAGGCGCAACAACAACAAGATGTGAACCCGTTGGTGTATATTCATCAGAAGTTCTATCCGCAGTGCCCTGAAGAAGTGGTAAGTCTTTCGCCTCTCCATGTGTTAATAAAACTATTTTTCGATATTAATAGATTTTGTGAGCTAATACGTTATTCATTTTCGCTTTTCAATTAGGCAAGAGTGGAGGACGCGACCGCAGAAGTGACCATGAGTATAACTCGGTCTAACCATCCTGACTGCTCCGAGGAAGAAGTCACCCAGTATGCCTCTCAGATCGATCCGCTTGATCGCCCGATAGCGGCTTAGATCATGGCAAAAGCGTGCGGGACTGGAAAGAATACCTACTACTATAGGGGAATGGGCTCGGCGGGCGAAGGAGTATTGAAAAACACTTCAGAATACTCTACCGGGTCAAGAAGTTCAACTTCTAGTCGTAACGTCGTAGCGGAGCTTCAGAGGACGCGGAGGGAGTTGGAGGACCAAAAGAGGCAAGCAGCCGAGCAGCAGGCAATCAGAGATGCCGAGTACCAAAACCTGGTCCAGAGTCAGGCACAGATGTTCACATGGATGCGGACGATGTACGAGGCTCAGACTACCGGACAACCGTTAGCCACACCTCCACCACCACCACCACCGCACCAGTTCCCTGTGTTCCCTAGTTATCCACCACCACCACCGCACCAGTCAACGCCAGAGTAAGACCAGGGTAGCCACCGGAATTCAAATGAGTACATGGATTACTTTGACCCTGACCCGCAAGTTCCTCGACCCCTCGACCCTGACGTGTAGTTGTAGTTAATTTTCGTATCGTCGTTGCTATTTGTACTGTACGTTGGACATTTATGTGTACTGTTGAACTTGTATGATTGTACGGTTTATGTTTTTCAATGCAGGTTCTGGAACTGGGCCCAATCCAGAACCGTGTTTTTTTTTCAAAATTTTTCCAAGCATTGCCGGCGACATGGACCTAAGTCGCCGGCAATGTCTTCAAATTCCGGCCACGGCGGCGCTGACATTTCCGGCGACTTCCGTCGCCGGTAATGTCCTAAACATCACCGGCGACTTGAGTCGTCGGTAATGTCTTGACATTGCCTGCGACTCAAGTCGCCGGTGATGTTTAGGACATTACCGGCGACGGCGTTTCCCGTCGCCGGCAATGCTATCTCCGGCGGGAAATTTTCGGCGACGGCATTGCCGGCGACTTGTCGCTGGTAATGTCAATTCCGGCGAAAAAAAAACAAGGCCGGCGACTTAAAGGCCCCGGCAATGTCTCTTAATGTGGTAGTGGACTATGTGTTTAATGATTTTGATAATTTTGATGTCAATTTTATTTTAATTTTAATTAGTTATATCTTAACTAATAGCATTTATATACATATATATAATATATATAATATATTAATAATTATCTTATTTTAAAATTAAAAAATAGCGACTCCTGGTACTCCTGAGTACTCGGCTGAGCGGTAATCGGTAACAAAATGAATCACGGCCGACTACCCTTTTATTGAACATTGGATACATCTCTTCTAATTTTCTCGATCTACTACCTCCACGGTCACAAAAAAATACCACATTAAATCCAGATCGTCGACGTTGAGTTATACTTCTTGATTTCAAAGACCACATTAAACCCCGATCGTGGTCGTTAAGTTATACTTCTTGATTTCTGATTACTACCAACATAACAGCTTTAGGCAACGATTTAAAATCGTTGCCTATAGTTTAAAAATCGTTGCCTATAAGTATAGGCAACGAAAATTCGTTGCCTATACCGTCGTTGCCTTTTCATCGTTGACTATACTATAGGCAACGATTTTTAAACCGATTCGTTGCCTATAGTTCGGGGTTTAGGGGTTAGGGTTTTGTACTATAGGCAACGACTAGAGTGAATCGTTGCCTATAGTTTCACTATAGGCAACGACTTCATCGTTGCCTAAACGCTAAACCAACAGGTCAATTTTGACCAACTTTGAAACTATAGGCAACGACTTCGTTGCCTATACTTAAGAATTTCATCGTTGCCTATAGTTTGAATTGTTGTATTTCTGGCAAACTATAGGCAACGAAATGGACCAATTTCGTTGCCTATAGTTTGAAATTTTTTTGGTGGCAAACTATAGGCAACGAAATTGGTCCAATTTCGTTGCCTATAGTTTGAAATTTTTTTTGGTGGCAAACTATAGGCAACGAAATTGGACCAATTCGTTGCCTATAGTTTGTGTTATTTTAAAAAAAAATACTTGATTCTGGATTGGGCCCAATTCCAGAATCTGCAACATTTACATTTCAAACCACAAAAGCGTACACATTCCAACCTAAATCAAAAACTAGCTACGTGTTACTGATCAAAGTTAACACAATTGAGGAAGTCCTCGTGTGAACCCTCCTGCTGGTCGTCACCCCTGTAAAACTGATGCTGCAGCGGCGGCTCGGCGTCCCCAAAAAACTGATGCTGCTGCGGCGGCTCGGCGTCCCCAAAAAACTGATGCTGCTGCGGCGGCTGCTGGTGGTCCCCATATAACGGCGGCTGCTGGTGACCCCCAAAATACTGCGGCTGTGCTGTAGGCGTGAACAAATTTGGCTGAGTCTGTGGGTGCGGCTGCGAAGCCCCCCGAGGTTGCTGAGATTGAAAGAATGCCCACATTTGGTCGTGCTGCTCCTTCTCACGGGCTCTTTCCTGCTCCATGGCTTTCCTGGCACGCCTCATCTCCTCCAACTCCTCCTCCTGCCTCCGAATCTGCTCTTGTTGGCCGGACGACCTAGAACTGCTGGACCCGCTGGAGAATTCTGGAGTCATCTTCAAGACTCCATTTCCTCTGTAACCCATCCCCTTGGCCCAAAACTTGTTCTTTCCAACGGGAAGCGCATCTGACACGCACCTCGTCGCATTAATGGGCGTCATGTGGTCAACCTGAGATGCATACTGGGTCACCTCCTCCTCCGTGCACCCCTGATGCAGCTCTCGAGCTACTTTAGCACGCACCTTCGGGATCGACTCAACCAATCTCTCCTAATAGACAATGCAAAATCGGTGACGCATTAATAATTGAGTAAAATACAAGAATTAATTAAACATGAGATGTATCAAATATGGACAAATATTTATTAGATACTTACAACATATTCAGGGTTGTTCGGATACCCATGTCGGATGGAATACACGAGAGGATCGGTCTCTGGTTCCAACCTTGCCCCACGACGAGTCCATCTCTCATACGTTCGGGAACCGCAATGATGTGGGTTCACGTTCTGCGCTCGGTTTTTAGCATTTTGTTTCGAAATGTGCTTGTGACCATAAGAAAATGTGCACAATTATTAGCCAATTATATATATAGCATAAATTAGAGAATATTCTCGCAACATTAATTTTTTTGATTAAAATCCAACCCATTTAATTTACCTACACAATATATTAGAGATTTACCTACATATTAAATTAATAACATAGATAGAGATTTACCTACTACCTCTTGCGTATATAAAATAATATATCATAAAATGTAGGTAAATTAATAATAATAATATTAGTTTAGATTTAGGTACGCAAATCAATTCATGTGCATACCACAAGTTTGGGATGCTTCCAGTGGGCTATAAGCCAGTTCCACTCGTACTCCCGGTATCTGAACTCACTTGGAGTGCCATTTCGGCCTTTATCTATGTTCTCCTCCCAGAACGTCTTCAAGTGGGACTTCCACTCTCGATACCTATATTGATGCAAAAAAAATATCATATAACCAACACTTTATATTCACAAATCTAACGTATTCAGGATACTTAGCCTTATATAAATCCAAAATCACATCACCTAGACGCAAGCTTTCGTTCACACCACCCCCCGGGCTGCTTCAGCCGATCGTCAATAATAAACCATTGCTGCAATACACGTATACATAATTAGCCTCATAAATATGTATGTTTGGTGGCTTATAATAATAAGAATGCCCATATTTTTATGACAAATTAATGTAAATTTAACTCACCGACAGTGCATTATGCACTCGGGCCTTCACTTGAGCATCAACTGAACCCCACGAGTCCCACAACATCGGGACGAAATCACGTATGACAAATCCTGCTTGGCTAGCATACATCCCTTTGTCAGAATACTCGATAGCCGAGCCATCGTCCTCATAATCAATATGAGCCCGATTGTCACCAACTCGATCTTCAATACCCTTCCCGGTTGTGGTACCTCTGCTCGCTTTAGCTTTAGGGTTGACGACGGTGCCTAAGACACGGTACAAAAGAAGGAAATTAAGAAATAGAACCTAATTTAATGTACTGTATCTACTAAAAGAACATAAACTTACCATTCTCGTAAGTGAGCTGGCCCTTAACCCTCACACTCAACAGAGGTTGAGAGAACGGCTCATATGTGTATGCTTCCTCAGGCGTCGTGAACGGGTCCTCATCATATATGGCCACGTTGTTAGGGTCGAGCTGAGGTATCTTCGGAATAACCGTAGGGAAGAACAAGTCCCTAGGCGGGCATAAGTGCACAGAATCCGTGCGGGATGCACTGCCGGATGGCCCAGATGATCCGGAATTAGGGTGTGGCGTCGCCGGATTGGGAGGAAGAGGTGGCATACGCGGTGGGTCCTGCTGGTTTGGCCATAGTACCCTCGTACTATTTGGGCGTTCGCTGCTGACTGAGTGACGACCGGATTCCGTGGTGGAGTTTCGGCTGCTGTTGCGGGAGGGTCGTTCATGAGACACCGAGTGACGTGGACCTTGGGGATCCTGGGATGCTGTATATAGTTGGAGGTGACGATTGGAATGTACATAGACGGTCTCAAGACTGTCCGGTACGGTGCTTCCAGCACTCTGACCAACGGACCTAGACCCACTCCTGGGTCCTTGAGGGTTCAACCCGGAGGACATTTGAGGTGTCGCTCCTTGAGGTGACGAGGAGGAAGCTCCTTTCTGTTTCCCACTTTTCCCGGGAATCAATCTTTTGAACACCGACATTTTTATTAATGTCTGCAACAAAATAACATAATGAATAGCTTACAATTGAGGCAACACTAACCTAAATTTAAATTTTGTCTAACTAAAATGAACAACCCAAACTAAAATCACACTTATTCCCAATTCTAATTACCTAAACTAAATAACCAAACTAAAATCACACTTATATTCCCAATTCACCTTACATAAACTAAATAACCAAATTAAATCCTCTAATCCACAATATAATCCCAACCTAATTAAATCAACAATCCAACATAGTTCATCATCCTTACCAAAATCAAACCAAAATCAAACCTAAATAAAACCTAAATTCAACAATACAAACTAAATAACAACACAAATCCAACTAAAATCAACCTAACCTAAATCCAACACAAATCCAACACAACCTAACATAAATCACAAGACAAATCCAACACAAATCCAACTAAAATCAACCTAAATCACGTTGTTTATATATTCAAGTAAGGAGAATCATGAGAGAATGCGAACCTATATTCGGGAGAGGGCAGAATATATACTCAAGCGAGAGTAATAGGTGCGGCGGCGGTCGTTGCGGCGAGGGCGAGGGCAGAAATCTGGTCGCGACTGGGTCATTTATTCAACCTATTATAGGCAACGAATGGAAGAATCGTTGCCTATACTTTAGGCAACGAGGAGGACTTTAGGCAACGATACCAATACTTTAGGCAACGATTTGTGTCGTTGCCTATACTTTAGGCAACGAGGAGGACTTTAGGCAACGATACTAATACTTTAGGCAACGATTTGTGTCGTTGCCTATAGTATAGGCAACGAAATCCATATTAAAGGCAACGAAATTTTCGTTGCCTATACTATAGGCAACGACACAAATATCAAAGGCAACGAAATCAATGTTAAAGGCAACGAAAATTTCGTTGCCTATACTATAGGCAACGAAATTTTCGTGTCCTATAGTATAGGCAACGAATTCATTATTAAAGGCAACGAACATCAATTTATAAGCAACGAAATTCATAAAGTCTACATAGCCATTCAAGTTCACAGGATGAACCAGGGTGAACCAATTCAAGGTGAACCAGGGTGAACCAAGCTGAACCAGGGTGAACCAATTCAAGGTGAACCAGGGTGAACCAAGCTGAACCAGGGTGAACCAATTCAAGGTGAACCAGGGTGAACCAGGGTGAACCAATTCAAGGTGAACCAGGGTGAACCAAGCTGAACCAGGGTGAACCAATTCAAGGTGAACCAGGGTGAACCAAGCTGAACCAGGGTGAACCAATTCAAGGTGAACCAGGGTGAACCAAGCTCGAAGACTATACTCAATTACATCTCTAACTAAGGCTGATAATCAGAATCAGAATCATCGCTAGAGTCTGACGCAGTTTGATAGTTGAAGTCTGGTAATAGGTGTCGCTCCTCGTCCTCGTCACTCGAGTCTTCATCAAAGTCATTTGGATTAACATTTAGAAGTGCTGCTCCAGAATTTTGAACCACAATACCAGGTCGAACATTATTAAGGCGAATTGTATCGGATTCCGGAATGTCAATTCCATTTCCCTCTTGGTATGCTGCAACTTCTTCGTCATCTTCATTCTCACCAAGTGTGGCAGCACTGTACACATTCCTAGCTTGCACATGGTTTACTACTTTCCACGGGGGTCTGTTCATAAGATCGTCAAGGTAAAACACTTGTTTGACCGATGTGGCAAGAACGAAAGGATCCTCCTCATACCAGCTTGTGGCAGTATTCACGGAAATGTATCCATACTGATCGATGCGAACGTTCTCCGGACGAGTATCAAACCATCTGCACTTAAACAAGTAAACTTTCATGCGCTCACCATACATGAGTTCAACCACTGAATGGAGTACACCGTAGTAGTCAGGGTCGTTATCCCCACCATGCACCATTACCCCACAATTCTGTGTCTTCACCCTGTTGTCTCTTTCTTGACACATAAATTTCACGTCATTGACCCTACACATCGCGTAAACTTTTGATGATATAGGTTTCATAGCCAAGAGCCTCAATGCGTGTGACCATTGTGGGTAACCATCATCTTCTACATAGTTCATCTGAAACAAATAACCGTCAACATTAGATACAACATTTCATATAAATAACCGTCACAATTTGCTTTTACACGTCATATATATTATGACTAAATGAATATATACTCACCCATGTGCCAAAAAAATTTGCAAAGGTCCGGTTGTGGTACGCAACATCCCCGCGAACCTGTGGACTTCCAAGGTGTGTGTCTTTCCAATATTTAACTTCTTGACAATTAATGAGTACACACCAGTGTGCAATGTCTAACTCATATGGTGTCAACTCCCACTCCCCGTGCAACCTACTCTGTGGGTAAACATCATTAGAGACTACAGAAAGGTTGAACTGGGGTTCATCTACCGACATATTCGAATGTGGGTCCTCAAGCGCTCCCAAATACAGTTTGACGTACGTTACGCACTCGTGCGCAAGATATGCTTCGGCGATACACCCTTCAGGTGCAGATGTATTATGTACATACCCTTTGTAGTCTCCCAGTTGTCTACAAAGATGAAAACAGCTTGTTATTATTGTTGTACGTAGAACAAGAATAAATTAATATATAAAGACTTAATTAGCAAACATCATACAAATGCAAGGTATATACCTCTCCATTGGATACATCCAAGTGTAGTGAACGGGACCGGTGAGCATCAATTGCTCGGGAAGATGCATCATCAAGTGAGGCATGATGTCGAAGAAATTTGGGGGGAAAATCCTCTCCAACTTGCACATGATAAAAATGATGTCCTTTCGCATTTCTTCGAGGTCTGACATTTTCACTTCTCTGGTGCATAACTTTTGAAAGAACCTTGACAGCGCCACTAACGGCTTTACCACCTCATCATCAAAGTACCCTCGAATCATAATAGGGAAGAGGCGTTGAAGTAGTACATGGCAGTCATGACTCTTTAATCCATAAATCTTATTGTCCCTGTAGTTAACACACCGACTTATATTTCCAGCAAACCCATAAGGATACTGGACGTTAGCCATCCACACAAAAATTTCATGCTTCTCGTCACGCGTGACCGTGTAAGGAGCTTGGGGCATCTTTCTCCCCTTCTTTTTCAACCACAGATGTTCCCGCAGTTTCATTTTTTCCAAATCAACGCGAGCTTTAGGGCCATCTTTGGTTTTACCTTGCCAATTTAGAACGGTGCCCACCACACTTTCACACACATTCTTCTCTATGTGCATGACATCTAGATAGTTCCTGATAGGCAACATCCGCCAGTACGGGAGTTCCCAGAAGATGCTCTTGTGGGTCCAGAACTTATATCTGTCGGGTATCTTCGGTATAGTCGCAACAACCTCAGGATGATTGCTCAATGGCCCAAAATTATACTCATTCAGGACTTCTAAGATTTCATCTCCAGTCCATCCCATGGGTTGCAGACCTTCTTCTACAGTGCCGTCAAAAGCCTGGGCGTCCTGGCGAAATGGGTGATGTCGTGGAAGCCAACATCGGTGACGCATATGGACAATCTTCGAGCAATGAGCTTGTCCAAACATGGCAGTCATGCACTCTGGACAGGCCCTGTACCCCTTGGTTGGGTTTCCCGACAACATCCCTCGACCTGGAAAATCACTGATTGTGCCCACAAGCATAGCACGCATTCGGAACATCTCATTTTTAAACCTGTCGTAAGTGGGATGACCAACTGTACTCAATTGCTGAAGCTCCATAATCAATGGCCTCATGTACACATCCAGACACTTTCCTGGATAACCCGGCCCTGGAATCAACAGAGTCAGCATATTATATTCTTTCTTCATGCACATCCACGGAGGAAGGTTGTACGGTACCAATATAACGGGCCATATGCTGTACTTCTGACTCATGTTGCCGAAGGGGTTGAATCCGTCAGTCGATAGCCCCAGCCAAACATTTCGGACTTCAGCTGCAAAATCAGAAAACACATTCACCAGGTGCTTCCAAGCCTGACCATCAGCAGGGTGTCTAAGGACATCATCGTCAGGCGAAGTCCTCTCAACCCACCATCTCATAGCTTTCGCCGTGAATGCACACATGAAAAACCTTTCCAGCCTATCAATAAGTGGGAAATACCGAAGTATCTTCACTGCTTTCTTGTTTCCTGCAGGAGTGTACTTCCACCTTTCCGTACCACACACCGGACAGTAATCAAGCTTTGATAGATCCTTCCCGTCATCGTCTACACCCCAAAAGAGAACGCAATCATACATGCATGCGTGAATCTTGGTGTAGGAAAGTCCAAGATCTTTGAGGACATGTCGTATCTTACGATGGGTGGGGGGAAGACGATGACCGGGGGGCAGCAGATCACCAGTCAACTGAAGCCACCTATCGACCGCTGCCACGGTGCTCTTAGTCTCCACTTTTAGCTGCATCACTGCCATCACACTTTCAAGGACTGTCTTAGGACATCCGTGGTACAACGGAGTTTGATGCATCTGAATCAGGTTGTGGTACTTGTCCATACCACGTGTGTTGACATAAACTCTAGGTAATGGCTGGACTGGCTCAATGTGAGGGAAATTCTCAACTTCTGGAGGAACATATACGGGTGCTTGAGAATCATGAAATACACCGCTCTCATGAGGAAACATATCGTCGATGAACCTCCTGGTGGGATCATAATTGGATGAACTCGCAGTATCAGCAAATTGTCCATGATCATGCGGATCGGCTGCTGTTGCTTCACCGTGATAAATCCAACGGGTGTACTTATTCCAAAATCCGTTTCTATGAAGGTGTCGCTCAACTGTAGCAATGGGACAACGATTGCCGCGACACCGACATTGTTTACATGGACAATAATGCACTGGCAACTCTCCACAATTAGCCGCCACAAATTCCAGAAATCTCCTAATTCCCTGCCCATATCTTGCATCAGTTCTATCCAGCCTCATCCAACTCTTGTCCATCCTGAAATGCACTGGCGATTCCAGAACGTTTCAGATTTTTCCACCGATTTTGATTTGAATGGAGGAGCTGCTGGCTAGATCTGATATAATAATAATTATAGGCAACGAATTACTATTTCGTTGCCTATATTGTTTTTCGTTGCCTATTAAACTATAGGCAACGAAAAACCATACTTTAGGCAACGATTTGTATAGGCAACGATTTTTTTCGTTGCCTATAAACCAAACATTAGGCAACGATTTCACTTCAATAGGCAACGAACTCGTTGCCTATAGTATAGGGTTTAGGGTTTAGGCAACGATTTTTTTCGTTGCCTATAAATAAAACATTAGGCAACGATTTCACTTCAATAGGCAACGAACTCGTTGCTTATAGTATAGGGTTTAGGGTTTAGGCAACGATTTTTTTCGTTGCCTATAAATCAAACATTAGGCAACGATTTTTCATCAACAGGCAACGAGTTCGTTGCCTATAGTATACTATAGGCAACGAAAACCCTTGTCGTTGCCTATAGTATACTATAGGCAACGAATTTACCACCTCGTTGCGCGTTGTTTTCAAATTCGTTGCCTAAAGTGTTTATGTTGGTAGTGATTAAGCAAGCGGGTAAATATCCAAACATGCATGATAGGAACTTGAGTTTTTGGTTTGAACTCAGATACCAAAATCTAATCTTTCAAACTGAGTAAACCATAAGAACTAGAGTAAATGTGCTTCAAATGAAAGGAGAACGAACGAAGTTGGTGAGGCCTGCAATAAGCTCTTTGGCTAGATATGAAGCATGGTAAAGAGAGAGAGGTACGTAACTTCCTCTACTCAAAAACTAGGGCATGATGACCTCTCCATGTAATCTTTGCTATATGTGTTGGGTTGTTCGAAAATTACATGAGTTTTGTTTATTCTGGGCAATCGTGTACATTGTAATTGATATAGAATAAAATTTCGATAATTTAGTATTAATTAATTAATAATTTTGATAAAATAATATTTTTTTTGTCCGTTTTAACTTGAAAATTTGAATATTAATTTAATACTCAATTAATTAATAATTTTATTAAATTAATAAATTTTATAAATTCTAATATTATTAATTTATTAAAGTTTTACCGTATATAATAACTATGGGACAATTTTTTTTGTTCGACTTTGCTTTCAAAACAGTTATGAACAAGGGTTAAAAAAATGGTATTAAATAAATCTAAATTATAGCAGAGATGTATGTATCAGCGAGGTGTGAATAGATGTTACTTTCTGTAAATTAATCGAGCTTCAGAAAATCCAAAAAATAAAATGATTGCTCTTAGATGACGTCGTTTTCTGTTCGGTAGGTCCGCGACGGATCGCGACCGTCAGTTTCCTGATCCAAAACTCGGTCTTTATAAAAGCGAAACGGATGCTAGGGTAACTCCCAAACAAATTTCACCACTCTCCAAAACGATGTCGTCCGAGAAGAAGATCATCCTGAAGAGCTCCGACGGCGAGACCTTCGAGGTCGACGAGGCGGTGGCGCTTGAATCTCAGACGATCAAGCACATGGTGGAAGATGGCTGCGCCGACAACGCGATCCCTTTACCCAACGTCACCGGCTCCATCCTTGCTCGCGTCATCGAGTACTGCAGGATGCACGTTGACGACAAAGACTCCGACAAGGACAAGGACAACAAGTCACTCAAGGACTTCGATGCTGAGTTCATCAAAGTCGACCAGAATGTCCTCTTTGACCTCATCTTGGTACATTTCCTCTATTAGATTTTGTTACTTTTTGATCAAATTCTTGGGTTAGGGTCTAATTTTGATTGCTAGTGGCTGAAATACATTTGACTGTGGGTATATAGAGATTGGGCTTGTGTTTAGATTCTTCGGTTGTGGTTGAGGTATTGTGTTAATCTGTGCTATATGTTGTGAGTTATGTATACTTGGGCATGCATTTTGAGCAATGTGATATGTGTATGTGTGAACTTTGACTGATATGATGTTCGTAGGTTTGAAAATTTAGTATTGTGATGTTCATTGGTTTGAACTATGAGTTGTGGGTTTTGTATAAATAAGTAGTGCTGAGCACGATAAGGTTCTAGTGGTCACTCTTCTTTAAACTATTTCATAGGCATCTTGCAATTGTTTATACAAAGACTTGCTATTTGAAATTTGTTTCTGGTCAAAAGTTGGTTGTTTAACTTCAGCTTCATTGTTTTATTTGTTTTTTCTGATGCTGCTGTGCCTTCATTTCTATTTGAGTTGAACAAAATGGCATGGTCTATCTCACCTTTCCATTAAATCATTGGTGGCTGCATAAGGCTACTGTTTCTTAAACACTCCTCTTTTGTTTACTTGTCTATCTGGAACATCTTATGTAGCACAAATTCAATTTTTTTGCTTCAGTTTACGTTGGTGCCTTCACTTTCTGTCATTGAGTTGTGGTGTGTTGGTATTGTATTTCAGGCTGCCAACTATTTGAACATCAAAGGCTTGCTGGATCTGACTTGCCAGACTGTGGCAGATATGATTAAGGGGAAGACTCCTGAAGATATCCGCAAGACTTTCAACATTATAAATGATTTCACTCCTGAGGAAGAAGAGGAGGTTCGAAGGGAGAACCAGTGGGCATTTGAGTGAAGCCAATGGCTTTCTTCTCAATGTTGATAGTATGAAGGAGATGATGTTAGGAATGTTGATATAGCTACTGGGCGTACATTTTTCTCCTCTAGGGTTGAGAGGTTGCTTTTGTCATGAGCATGAAATGGTGTTTTTCATGTATTAGGTTGCTTGGACTCCCAATATTGGCGAAACTCCTAGTATTATAATATGATGCAGATTTTATGGCTGCTCGTTAGTTTCTCATACATATGGTTGCTCTTTAATCCTAAGGTTAATAGTTCTTTAATTTTTTTGAATGCAGTTCCAAAGAATCCTTTCAAGTGATTCGATGCTCTGGCATTATACAGACAGCAGCGTAACAACAAATTAACTTATAAGTGAAGTTGCTTTGGGAGAACAGTTCTTGTTCCTTCCGTTTACGAGTTCTTGTATTGGCATCACTAACAATTCTTTTGGCACTGTCCTCATCCACTAACTTGTTGGATTGAGAAATATGCATGATCGCTTAAGAGGGTTCAAGTGACGAGAGATTATGAGAGTTGTTTTCGTCTGGGATCGTGGTGACGGTGAGCTTGAATAGGATCCCCTAGAGCCTTACCAAAGCCCGAAAGTAATGTTTCCTTATATTGGTGGGACGACACGATTACTTATTTTGAAAGAATGAGAAAACGCATAAATGAATTAGAATTGGTGTCATGGTATCAAAGCGGATGTGATGCTGTTCATCATCAAGAAACGCATCAGCGTAAGTAACCTTCCTGATTCAGAAGATGAAGATTCCAGCAACACCGATGATGAAGATTACAATACCTTCTACCAAGCCCAAAATAATGAAGAAATCACAGTCGCCAATGTGAATTTGATATCAGAGTTGACATTCCGGACTACATGATTAGTAAATGAGTTCATCTATTGGCTTCACACTGCATCTTTGACTTGAAGGAAGATGCAAGGTGAAGATTGCAGCGGTGAAATTGAGGAAATGTGCTTCCTCTTGGTGGGAAACACTTCAGAGGTAGAGATTGTGACTTTTGGAGAAGATGAAGATGGAATTGAAGAGTGAGAGAGAGTGGTAGGAAAAAGTAGTGATATTAAACTAATAAATATCAAAAATATTAATTAATTAATTAGTAAAATATAAATAAACGAACGAAGAACATATTTTTGAAGAAGATGAACTAAGTTGAGTCATGTGTATCATACGCTTTCCTTAAGAACTTTTACGCCGCTCACGATCTTGAAGTAGTGATCTTGAATAACGTTGTTCTCTCAAGATAAAACAACTTCAAAATTTTGTACCGCAGCACGAGAACTTCTTGTCAAACTGAATAGTACCTTACACTATCACCGGAATTCTTTGGGAGAGAAGAGATCAAAAGAAGAGAGGAGATAGATTCTGATGGGATCGATTGAATCCATAAAATGAGAAGAAAAATGTCGCTTTATATAAGCTTTATTGGGAATAAGCCACTTATTGTCGAGTTAATACAAAAACCGTTTCTGGTCATTAAACTCGCCATCAATTGACAGTTACAAGATATTTAATTTTTCGTCAATAATGTTTACGAACGGTTACAAAACAATCTACTTAGTAGGCTTCAATTGTATATCATAACTAAGGTTTATGAGCGTTACAAACCATTTAGTTCGTTATTCAATTGTTTGCCATTACTAAGGTTTATTAGCCGTCATAAACAATTTAATTGACAATTCAAAAGCCTTTAGCTTGCTTTGGATGATAATTTCTCATTCACCCATTTAACCATTTGAACAAGTAATTATCTTAATTTAATTGCCTCAGTGGTTAGTTAAAATAATGTTAAAACACCTATTTTTCTAACAATTCCCCACATGAATGAAATTAGCGACCAAATATTCGATAGACTTGGTGATAGATTCTGCGGTTGAAAACTTGCATAGGATAAGTAGGGGTTAACCATTTGAACCTTCCCTTGTGAAAGCATGCTTACTTTACTAACTAAACAGTAGACACGATGTCTTTGAATTATATATTTGCCATTTGTGTAAACGATGGCATACTTCACACATGCATGTATCTTCCTGATACTTTCAGTTCTCATTGTTGTGTCCGTTTTGGCCCTGAACACACGCCTGATTTTGTAAAAATTTAACAAGAATTGTGCCCTGAACAATTCCCTTAAAAGCGGCCCCACTTCCCTCTTACATAGGTGATTTCTTAATTAAAAGTAACCCGTATTACTCCACTCGGATTTCCGACTATATAAAAGTATATAATTTTTATAAAAATTATAAAATAATATATAAAAAGAATTGTACTCTAAAAATCCCTTTCAAAATAAAATAATATAATTTTTTTTATCAAACTATATAAAAGTATTAATCAATTAATGGATTGATAACAAAAAACATTTTGTTTCCTGTTAAGTTTCTAAATGAAAATTGAGCTTTCATTATTTTGGTCTTTTTAGTACAAAATATTTTAGTTATATAATGGGATCATGTAACGTGTTGCTAATTAGCACATTGATGAACGAAATAAATTTACTAATTAAGTAATTAACAAATTGATTAATGGATCCGGATCTGCTGCGGAGATCTGTTGATCCTCTAGATCTTGATCCGAATTTGATTATTAAATATCCGCTAGATAAACGAAGCGGATCAGGTCTTACTTTTGATCACCTTAAAGGGATCTGAATCTAGGTTGATCTGGTCCCACTCCACAGGCCTACTCTCTAATACCAAAAATTGCTGAACAACTCATAATCACCGCCCTATATAAGCTTAGGATACATGACTTTACCACTCTAAGAATATTAATGGGACGTTAACATAGAGTAACACGCACCACTCAATGTATGGAACCGAAGAGATAAAGAGTGAAAATATCAATTGGGAGGAACTCCATCATCAAATTGAATGTTATATCTGATAATATTCAAGTCTGATTTACATATGCATAAAGGACTTCCTTTTATAAGATAAGGAATAGAAATTAGAAAGACACTTCTTTAAAAAAAAACATATCTATGCTTACAGATTCACTCGATGCTCCTTAAAGGCAAGGGCCAGGAACTCTTCAAATGCATTAAACGTTTCAGTGAACTGATTTCCTTGCATTAATGTTGCCGCTGTAAAGTCACTGGTACCATTCGCTTCCGCTTCGCGGGAACTCGTCTTTGAGTTCTCTTCACAGTCATTTTCTTAGTATGGCGAAAGGTCTGTAATATTGAAAGTTGGGTTGATACCGTAATTTCCAGAGAGCTCAATCTTATAAGCATTGTCATTGATGTGTTGTATTACTTTATACGGACCATCTGATCTAGGCTTCAACTTGCCATGCTTTTCTCTAGGAAATCTTTCTTTACGAAGATGAATCCACACCAAATCTCTTTCTTTAAAACCAACTGGATATACTCTTCCGCCACTGCTCATGCAATTGCTGAATGTTCTTGGCTTGCTCTGATGCTTCATTGCCGAACTGAATTGTTGTTAGGAGAGGAGCTATGTCCAAAGGACTTGTCGGATTTCTTCCATAGACTGCAAAGAAAGGACTGCTTCCGGTTGTTTTATTTGGAGACTGGTTATAAGCAAATTTAGCTGGTTCCGGTTCTCCAATAAATTCTGATCTTGAGAGGAGGTTGTTTCTTCTATTCACCGAGCCAAGTTCTTTTGCAACTTCCAGTTTCTGGACAGCCTCTGGTCTTCTTGCAGCAGCAATGTCTTTTGTAGGACCAAGAATAATCCTTGCACCGTCTTTTTCAATGTGTAGGTATTTTTATACCCATCATGAACAACCCTTCTACCATATTGCCATGGTCTTCCCAGCAGCAAATGGCACACATCCATTGGAATAACATCGCACAAAATAAACTTCCATCTTTATATACTGAACCAATTGAAAATTGAACCAAGCACTTTTCCTTTGCTCAACCAGGAAAGTTTGTTCTCAGTGTCGAGATTTAGTTTTTCCACTATGGCAGTAGCAACCACATTTTCACAACTCCCTCCATCGATGATAACTTCACACTTTACCACGAGCAGTGCATCTGGTATGGAAGAGGTTGTTTCGCTGCGACATGTCTCCTTTTACAAGGGAAGTGTTTAGAATTCGGTGAACTACCAGGTTTGTATCTTGATCTCGGTATGTGACTTCTTCATCAGAGATTGGTTCATCATCTTCTGAAGCTTCTTCTTTATTCAAGTCCTCCTCAACTTCTTCCACAAGAGATATAATTATGCGGTTGGGAAACTCTGAGGCAATATATCCCAATCCTTGATATTTGAAACACCGACGTGATCCTATATTAGAAAAATTGGATTGATGCTTCTGCGGTTCTGCCCAGATCCACTCTCACTCTTAGATGATGTCTTAGGTTTAAGGGTTTAGTTACCTTGTGAAGCCTTGGAATAAGAGTCACCTTCTTTACTCGTCGAAGCATCGCGGTTTGAGTACCGAAAGGTACTGCCCCGAGACCCCGTCTGCCCGTTTTTCAACCTTAAGATCAGTGTTTTAAAACGCAGCGCGTTTTGCGCGCTGAAAGAGCCTTGGGGCGAAGCGAACGAAAATTGCGTCATTCTACCGGAAGAAGCGTTTCTCGCGTTTAAACATCTCAAGTAGGCGGAAGCAGGGAAGCTAGCCAGGGTTTGGGTGGTAGCAAGACCGAGGGGGAAGAGAAGGCCTTGCAAATGCCGTCGGGGCAGTGCTCCATGTCAAAAACACGACGAAGTCGTTGCCGGAGATCTCGGCGAGGTTGGGAGAAGCTGAGAAGGAAGAAGCCATACGTAGAGTGTCTCGCTGGTTTGGAGGTGAGATTTGAGTGTAAGGGGAGAGGCGGAGATGGAGATAGTAGTACCGGTGGTATTGGTGACGACGGTGGCTGTGCAAAGATCGGCCGAGGAGGAAGCGGCTGATTTGTTCGAGGTGGTGGGTTTGGCCACAGAGAGGATGTAAGGTTCTGGGATACTTTTTTTTATTATTCTTTGGCTTTGAGTGCATACGTATGTCTGTTCTCAATTTAGTATTAGTGCTCACTACTCACTAGCCTTGTTTTAAATGGTATTAATTTATTGTGATAATCATCTTATATATTATTAGTCTTTCCTGCACAAAAACGTCACGCGCGTGCAGATTATTGCTTCTTTAGTTTCATTTGGTATTATAGATATTTATCATTAGAGAAGGCTTTTGGTGTTTAATTGGTATGTCTTGTTTTGCAATATGATTTTACCAATCAAAGTCAGCAGCTCAAAATCATGACACCCATTTTATGTTTCTATAGACACATCATGCTTGCATTCAGATTCTTTCTTCTCCAAAATCTTGAGAAAATTCTTCTCATTAGTCTAATACACATTAGCATCAGCCTAAATCTTCTGTACACAATAATGCAGTAACAATAATTACACATTAAATAGGCATAAAAGGAGATTTGATCTGAGTCCAAATTGTAGTCGTAAATCATTTAATGCCAAATTTGCCTAAAAGTGGTTAATTTCTTGGAAGAGACCCAAAAATGTAATCCTAACCTAATTCAATTAAACGGAAGTCAATAATAGAAAATGAAGCCACAAAGTCGAAATAAAAAATTGTAAACCCATTGTAAAGTAAAGAAACCAAAACGAACCTCTTTGAAATATCAATGCACCAAGCACAAAACATCCAGCGTTCTCATGAGATGTCTTCGGTTCATCCACAATATCAATCTACTAAACACAAAAGCAAAAACTCATATCATATTAACAGGACCCAGCAACGCGGTTATTAAGAAAGAAATAGAGGAAAAGTTGCGTACCTGGAGAGCAGCATGCATCCAGAAGCAGGGTCACCAGAGAAGAATCAAAATCCAAATAGAGAGAGAGTACTTGGGAGCGCTGATAACGCGTAAAATATGCATCAAATATTAACACAAAATAGACACTCAACACATAGTTCACACGTATGCAATTTAAAACCCTTATTTGTAGATGTAGTATTGATAAGTAGGGTTCGTTCTTAACCGGGGATTGAGGGTACTAATGCATGACAACGTTTATAAATACAAAAATAAATGTATGGGGGGTTTACAAGTTGGTTTTTAATTACCTAATTTATTTACTAAAAACGTCTCAAACATAGCACATAATTCTAGGACTCTAACATGCATTGACTCATAGACAAGCAAACACATAGAAGACCCTAAAACGCATACCACGTTTTGAAACAAAAAAAGCAAACCTAATTAATTATATACAAGTGATCATCTTATTCCTTACCTAACTCATTTATTAACATATGCAAATAACAACACTACCGAAATTCCATAACCCTAAATTTTGATTAAATATGCATAATTCATATTTTGTGCTAGGCATCCCCTAAACACCATTGATCTAGACTAGGAATCCCCTAAATCAAAACCAAAGCATTAAGAACCAATTATCTTCATGCAAATTGAAATCTAGAATAAGGAACACATGGAAAAGTTATTGAAATTTACTCATGTAATAAAACCGAAATACAATCATCCAAAACACACAAACAAATTTCATAAAAAAAAGGGACTACGGAGTAAAGAGGTCATTATTACACTTTTATATCTTCGGAATCCCCTATGGATACTCAAGAGAACTAGACTTCTTTGGTGGACGACGTTCGGAATCCCCTATGCATCGGTGGAAGAAGAGATGTGGCGTTATGGTGGTGTAGTCGGCTTCTTGAGGATGTCGGCTTAATTTATGGGGAGGAGGAGAATATTTGGCAGAGCTTAGGCGTAGGAATTAGTGATGATCTGCTTTGAGGCCGAGCTCCCCAATTTATAGAAGAAGATTAGGTCTTTTCCTACCAAAACAAGACTTTCCTTGTGTACCCGGGCAAATCTGACAGTCTGTCTTCAAACGCAATTTTCCAGAGCTGTAAATCTCAGAAAATTATGATTCTTGATTAGTTGGAAAGAAGACTTCAAGGGCTATCAAATAACATATCTGATTATTAAATTCGGAGTTAATTTGCATATTTGGTGCCCTTTTGAACTTGGGTGACCTGGCAGCCAAGATTTTCTTCTTCTACAAGGAGTAGGAAATCTTGATATCTTCAAATCTTGCATTCCTTTTCCTCCAAGCTTCCTTGGCCGAATATACCATATATTTTAACATATTTTGGCCTTCAAATCAGGTACAAATAATATTCAAATATCTTCCATGACTTCGGCTCTAAGGATATCTATGATTTTAGCAATATTGCTATTTCCTGGTTTGCGCAGGTACTTCTTCATTTGCACCATTTTGGTATCCATTTTATTTTTCAAATGGTTTTCAATTCTTGACACCATGTGGGAATGAATTTTAGTAACATTTAAAGACCATTTCTCGGACCATTTCTTCTCCAGAATTAGGAACTTCCTCCTTAATGCGTTTTGAGCTCATTTCTGCCTCCTTTATTCATTCCTCTTTATTTAGAACCTAAAACAATAAAATAAGTAAGAAACGAAGATACTAAGTTCTAAACAAAGCTAAATGTAAAGAGAAAGACGTTAAGAATCAAACATAAAATGCGTAGATCAAGCGCAATCGATTGGTTTGGTTGTTTTAGAGAGAGAGAGAGAGAGAGAGAGAGAGAGAGAGAGAGAGAGAGAGAGAGAGAGAGAGAGAGAGAGAGAGAGAGAGAGAGAGAGAGCAGTTTTTTCTTGATGAATATAGAGAGCACAATTGTGAACGATGTTGGTAACTACTTCTCTTCTTTTCTTTTGTGTATTACTCTTCTACCCTTTGTATATTAATTCTACTGCATGTCAGACTTGATATTGGTAGGGAAAATTTGAGGAATTTAGAATGTTTGACATTCAATTATCTTGGTAACTGTAGAAGCCTCATCTTTTTTAATTAATAGAGATTTAATATGATGAGTATTTTTTTTCGATTAAAGAAGAGTTCATTATAACCTTCATAGCCTGAATAATACATACACAACTAACAAACAACTCTATCTCTACTCAAGAGAAGAAGAAACTAACCAGTAGCAAATACTACTCTTTAAAAAGCTAAGTTCGAACATAGTCGAACTCACTTACATCTTTCAATGACAGACGAAAGACACTTAAAAGGAGATGAACATACTCCTAAGCACTCAATTGTGGTAGGCATGACATCCCCATGAATTACGCAATCCAAAAAGATGCAAATAAACCCTGATACCAGCAATACCCGACTCTAGAATCCTAAACAAGAGGATTATAAATGTAATTAGCTAAAGAAAAAGATAAAAACCTAGAAAATAAAAGTCCAAAAGACATAGCCCATGAATGAGACCCAAACCATCTCAAGCCCAAACAAGAACCCAAAGAAAAAGGTCACCACCGTACGAGTGCCGCAGCCTTTTCATACACATCACCGCCCTTCTCTATTCGAAACCACACATCCAAGACTACAACCTCCGGCCAAAACTTCTACGCCCTCCTAGCCTGAAACCAGCCCCAAAACGTCAGCCCGAAATAGCAACCAACCAACAATCGAGTCGAACAGAGACTCCAACCTTAACAACACCACCATCAAAGCCCAATTTGTCACTGATCCACCGTCCCCGTCGTGCCGCGACACCAAAGCCGTGAGAACTTGCCAAAGAAGAAGACCTCGAAAACCCCACACTGTGGACTGTGAGGACATAGTTTCCCCATCTGGCAGTAACCACTAGATCAAACCCAGGTAAATGACTCATTGCGTCTGGGTCGCCTCTGAGTGAAGAGATTAAGAGTAGACAGCACTGCTTCTAGAGAAGCTCGAAACCCTAGCTGAGAGAGAAAATTATAAATTTGATCAATACATATATGATAAGTATTTATTGCATATGAGGACAGTAAAATAAAAGAAATTAAACATGTTAACTAAATATAAGCATTTTTATTGAATTTCTATGTAATTTTTTTCCTTCGAAAAACTTTCATGTTTTTACGCATTTTTCGTTAAACTATCACGTATGGAATGCTTTCGATATACCGCATCGCGTCCGTCTTTACATTTTAAAACATTGCTTCAGATCAAGCCACCTTGTTGACATCATTATTTATAGGTCCAATTAATACTGCTGCAATTTCACACGTTGCCAATTTCAGGTCTCAAACCCGCAAGATAACGAGCTATATAATATAGTTTGTTCTTCTATTGTTTAAAATTGTGCAACTTGAGGAAGTTATCTTACTCTTATTGGAAAAATAGGTATTTTAACACTATTTTAACTAACCATTTTGAGGAAATTAAATTAAGATATTTTCTTGTTCAAATGGTTAAATGGGTGAATGAGAAATTATCACCCAAAGTAAGCTAAAGGCTTTCGAATTGCCAATTAAATTGTTTATGACGACTAATAAACCTTAGTAATGACAAGCAATTGAATAACGAACTAAATGGTTTGTAACGGTTTTGTAACCACTCATAAACATTACTTATGATATACAATTGAAGCCTACTAAGTGGATTGTTTTGTAACTGTTCGTAAACATTATTGACGGCAAATTAAATATCTTGTAACTACCAATTGATGGCGAGTTTAATGACCAGAAACGGTTTTGGTATTAACTTGACAATAAGTGGCTTGTTCCCAATGAAGCCTATATAAAGCGACCTTCTTCTTCTCATTTCATGGATTCAATCGATCCCATCAGAATCTATCTCCTCTCTTCTTCTGATCTCTTCTCTCTCAAAAAATTTCGGTGATAGAATAAGGAACTATTCAGTTCGACGTGAAGTTCTTGTATTGCGGAACAAAATTTTGAAGTTATTTTATCCTGGGAGAACAATGTCATACAAGCCCATGGGCGACGTAAAAGTTTTTAAGGAGAGCGTGTGATACACGTGACTCAACTTAGTTCACCTTCTTTAAAATATGTTCTTCGTTCGTTCATTTGTATTTTACTAATTAATTAATTAACTAATTAGTATTTTTGGTATTTATTAGTTTAATATCACCACTTTTTCCTACAATCTTAAGAACTTTTTTATGTGATATAGACTAACGTGGTTTCCTTAAGGAAGTGGTTGCCTTTGGAGTTGTGTTGTGAAATACGAAATGTTGCCTAAGAGAAATAGACTCCAAAGAAATTATCGATTAACTATCTATGCTAATGAGGGTTTTTTCAAGGATAATAAAAAGTTTCCTTGTAATAATGAAGCACTATGATTTGGTTATATGCCAAATTCAAGTGATTGAATATTGAGATATTCAATAAGAAATTCATTGTGAATTTGACTATGAAATCAATAGAGAAATAATATCAGATATTATTTATTGATTAAGAAAATAACACGTTGTGTGTATTTTCAGGAAAAGGAAGAAAAAAAAAGGCAACGAAATATTTTAAACACTGAAAGAGCTATAGGCCACATCGAGTCCTTTGGTTGAAAAGGAGGATGTGATAATGAGTGTTAATTAATGCAAACTATGAGTAGCTTGCACTAGATGATGTGAGATCCAACATCACTTGGAAAAGATGAGGTGATATGCCTTATATGTGGAAACTTACCTTTCTATAGCAAGAGACATTTTGGGATGAGACCTAAAAGCAAAACCGTGAGCGGTTGGCCAAAACAAGTAATATCTTGTTATGAGGATTGTGTCCTGACAAATGACGACGAACAAGGCAAAATGCAGAAGTTTATAGGCAAATGTTTCAATTTTGACAAGACTGGTCACAAATCCTTTGAGTGTAAATTGGCCAAGAAAAAGAAGAATAAGAAAGCCAACTTGCTTGAAGAAGTCAATAGGGATGTGTATGACATCAACCTCTGTGCTGTGGTACGTATCTGAGGTGTACATGAAGAACTTTGTTACCTCTGAAGTTAAGGGTGAAGAAAATGTGATCTGAATGATGATCTCTAGAAAGGAACTAAACAATGTACTGTATGTTCCTAAGAATTGAGTTGAAGCTCAGTAAAAATGACTTTCGCTTATTGATTAAATAAAAATAAATTCTTGTATTAACAGAGATTTTATATTGGCAATAGGGCTACAAGTAGTGGAAACTAAAAATTGAAATGTAATGACCATGGTCAATGATAGCGCTTCCACCTTTGTGTCTACCAATGCTTGGTATGGTAAGCAAGGATAAGTTAATTATGATACTCTGCAGATGCCAATTAACTTGAAAAAGTTTACCGATGTTTCAAGCATAAGATTGGAACTTGTGTTGAGACAAACAAACGAAATCATCTTTCAAAATCATTGAAAGAAATAATGAACCCCTCGATTTAAAGACATCTCAAGCAAAAGTGGTAATAAGTATTTTATCACTGTGTACCTCATGAAGAGTAAAGATGAGGCTATAGAGAAATTTAGACTCTATAAAACGAGATGAGAAATCAACTCAATTGAACAATTAAGGTCATAAACAGTGATTGATCGCGGAGGTGAGTATGAATCACTATTTGTGTATTGTGCTCAGTATGTGATTATACATGAATAAATATCTTATTCACCACAATCATATGATATGATGAACGAAAGAATTGTTTCTTAAAGGATATAATGGATGCAATGTTGTTTAGCTTTGCATTGCCACCAAGCATGTGGTGATATGTCATTTTATTGGCTAAATATCTTTTAAATAAGATACGTAAAAAGTTTGTTGAGCAAAAGAGTCCATATGAATATGGAAATGAAGAAAGTCATCCTACAATTATTTTGAGAATGTGGGGATGTTTTGTCAAGGTGGAGAATCTCTACCCAAAAAAGAAAATTATGTGAAAATAGTCAATTGCATTTGATATGAACATAACTATAAGAATTATCGATCTCTTGTGTGCAACAAACACAAGACATGATAAGGAACTCATAAAATTGCATCGTTATTTGAAAATATATTTTCGAGTAAATTATCCAACTTATTGTTGGCGATGGACTGTAACAGCTCAATCATTAGCTTGTAACAATTAGTTGAATGTCCATCAACGCAGTTTGGAACAACCATCTCATGGTTAGTTGATAAGCAAACTAATGACTTATAAACCGTTAAACAAGTGCGTGTAATGGATGAGTTTAAAGTCATTAACACAAAATGATTGTGTGGTAATCAATATAGTGTTTTCCCATGAAGCATAATAAATGGTAACCTTTTAGAATCAAATAAGTGAGTCTAAGGTGAAATCCAGATAAGGATTGAAAATGTGAAATCCAGATAAGGATTGAAAATTCTTACGCTCCGACTCTTAACATGTATGGTTAAGAGTAAGCTTAAAACCTTAAGGGATAGGTACCTTGTGAAATGTCATGGTTAGGAAGATGCCACTAAAATATGATTTTGAATTTGTGAATAATACTTGAAAACTTGTGGATCTTCCACTTGGTTATGAAACTTTAAGTTTCAAGTGGAATTTCAAGAGGAAAATGAAGTCAAATGTGACGATAGACAAAATACAAGGTAAAACATGTAATCAAAAGGCTAAAGATAAAAAGAAGGCCTTGATGATTTATGACACTAAATCTCTAATGACGAAAATTACTTCCATCATAATGGTACTTATTATTGCCACGTTGGGCAATTGTGAAGTACATTAAATGAGTATGAAAATAGCTTTCCTGGATGGAGATATAGAAGAGACAATCTATATAGAAGAACCTGAGGGTTTCTCGGCTCCTGGTGAAAATGGAAAGTATGTAAATTGGTGAAATCATCGTATAGTTTAAAATAAAATAAATGCAATGACATAGAAGATTTGACAACATAATCATCAATGATTTCAATACTAATGAAGGTGATAATTTATATATGTCAAATACATGGAGAGAGAATATTTCTTGGTGTGTCTGCATGTAGATGACATGTTTATCATCAGAAGCAATGATATGTTAGTCAAATAAAGATAATGCTATACGTACTCGATGTGCAGTATTTATGACTCTATTTTCTAATAGAACTCAGCTTAGTAGCTCATAATGTCTAGAAAATGAGATTTTTGATAATAGTATACTTGAGCGGGCCTCGCCCCACCTACATCAATTTCTTCTAGCCTGGTTATGAGTGAAAAGAGTTACCCAAACGATTATAGAATTTATAATTAACAACAAAGTCGTTCATGTACTATTTGGGAATGCAAAAACATTTGAATCCTTAGAAAATATCACAAGAATGTAAAAAAAAGGGATGATATCAAATTAGTTACATTACATGGAGAATATCCTTGGAAATGTGACAAGGAGAATTCTGGAATTGCCAGAACTCCAATTGACATGACTCTTCATCTTTCAAAGAATGAAGGAGAGAGTATTTTTCAATTAGAATACTCCAGAGTCATTGGAAGCCTAATGTACTTAACAAGTTGTACAAGGCCATACTTGGCTTATGTTGTGAACAAGCTAAGCAGGTATATGAGTAATCCTAGTGGAATACATTGACAAGCAATTGCAAGAATACTCAAGTATTTAAGGTATACTCGTACCTATGGATTGCACTATACCAGATATCCAGCTGTCTTAGAAGGGTACAGCGATGCAAACTGGATTTCTGACATGAAAGACTCAAAGTCTACTTGTGGGTATGTATTTACACTAGGGGTGTAGTAGTGTCTTGGAAATCCTCAAAACAAACTATTATAACCAGATCCACGATGAAATCTGAGTTGGTTGCCCTAGATAAATGTGGGGAAGAAGGTGAATGGCTATTCCAATTCATAGAAGATACTCTAAAATGGATGAAACATGTGCCTGCAATTTGCATACAATGCGATAGTCAATCTGTAATTGGTAAGGTACAAAACAATTTGTGCAATGGTCAGTCAAGAAATATTCGTCGAAGAGATAATACCATCTAACAACTACTCTCTACTGGTGTCATCTTCATTAATTATGTGAAGTCAAAAGATAACAAAGCGGATCCGTTAATCAAAGGGTTAAATAGAGAGTTGGTTGATAAATCATCGAGGGGAATGAGACTAAAGCCCATAAGTTAAAGTCTTTACAGTGGACACCCAACCTAGTTGATTGGAGATCCCAAGATCTAGGTTCAAAATGGACAACTAAGTTGTAGAGACCGTGCCGGATCACTGTATGGATTTTTTCCAAGTCTATTCCTATGATAAAAACAGTGATGCCTGTAAGGAATGAGGTTAAGCTCAAAAATTATAAGAATAAATTTTATTGGACAATTTAAAGATGTAAACTGGTCGGATCATTAACGGATCAAATTGCTTGTGAGCCGGATATGATCCGTTAAGTAAATAGATCAACGGATCTGGGTCACAAGCGAATCAACGAGTCCAAAAACTAGATTTAAATCTATTTAATATATATGAGTCTGGAGCGGGTCCGGACGAGTCCAAAAACTAGATTTAAATCCATTAAATATATATGAGTCAGCAGTGGGTCCGGATCAAAATTAGTTCTATTGACATGTCTAGTTGAGAGGCAACGTCCATATGACAGTATCAGAGAAGATCGCCGTTGCTTATCACTTTGGAAATCCAAAATGGGCCCCTGCTTCTTTAAGAGGGATAGAGAGAATCCTAACCATTCCTTCAAGTTAATCAGAAATAAAGATTGCTGAGTTTTTTTTGATACTATATGTCTTGTTAAAGTCTTAATTTTTTTTATATAATTTTTTTAGGTAAACACAAATTTTGTTAAAAGAAACGGCTACTTACAATCGTTCATCAGCACCCCTTCTACAAAAGAAGGTACACACTAAAATATCGTGGGATTCACAACGTTAATTAAGCTCAACTAGTTAAGCATGTGCAACCCTATTGCATTCCCTTGGATTGTGAAGACCGAATTAGGTGCTTGCGTAAGCAGATTAGTGACATCCTCCATGGAGTCTCAAAACTCAACCATGATAGATTTCACATCCTGGGTCGCTTTGACCAAAATAAGGGAGTCCGAGCTGAATTGTACTGGATGAAGGTTGTGGTTCAAACTGAGCTGACGAGCTTCAAAAGCAACCTCCACTTCAGTTGATAGTGGCGAGTGTTGTCCTTCTATATGTTGATCCATCCTCATGATGAAACAATCAAACCAGTTCCGAATAACAATATCAATACTACCTCGGGCTGATGTACGGTAAAATGCACCATCCATATAGATACAATACCTACCAGTGGAAGGGGTCTTCCAATGCTGTGGTTGTCAGATGACTTTGGGAGGTTTCCGATTAACATATAGATAGTGCTCATGTCAAGCTAGGATTTGTATTCATACCGTATCACCTATAAAGTCCAGACAATTCCAAACCTTGTCATTTATAGCCTTCCAAAGAGACCATGAACCTCAGGTAGGCTAGTGTGACACTCATACAACCAGTCCCGAAAAGAGGGAATAATATTACCAATACCCGAAGTGATAAACTGAATCAATGGCTAGGTACATTGGCAATCATGAAAGAGGTGTAATTCAATTTTAGCAGCCACACCGCATAGCGCACATTATGGAGGGATGCCCACCATACAAGAACAAAGCCGTGTGCATAAAGGAAGAAACCTATGCCATGCTTTCCACACACAAACTTTCATAGTTGGAGCAACCTGTGTCTTCCAAAACCTTTTCCAATAGTCGGATTGGAATTGTGGTGCTGGAATATTCTGTTGGAAAAAAACTAATGTATCTCTGGCCGCAATGTATTTCTACTCACCTTATACTCACCCCATGAGATATGATGCCAAATCAATTTTTCAGGGACCACTCGACGACTTAAGGGGATCTATCTTGTTACAACCATGTCTTGAGGGTCTAGATACTGTTCCAATTACAGTACATTCAAGCTACGATCAAGCAAAATAAACTGAGAGACATAAAGTATAGTAGTAGGGTACCTCAACAGTGTTTCTAGCTTAAAGTGACCAGCGAGAGATAACCAGTTGTCTTCCCAAACCGCAATAGAGGCACCATTGCCTACCAATCAACAAACCCCTTTCATCTAACACTGGCCTAGCAACTAAAAGGCTACACCATGTGTAAGAAGGAGAACCACTCACTTTAGCATTCTAGAAAGAGTAAAAATGGTAGTATCGAGCTTGATAGATTTGACTGACTAGTGACTCTGGATTCTTCAACACTCTCCACAATTGTTTTGCAAGCATTGCCAAGTTAAAGGCATACAAGATCATAAAACCTAGACTCCCTTGGTATTTGGGTTTACACATGTGATCCCATGTACACCAGTGAATTTTCTTCTTCTTTGCCGTATTGCCCTAGTAGAAGTCGCCGCACATTTGTTGCAACTCGTCACAGAAATTTTTGGGCAACAGGTAAAAATTCATAGCATAGTTAGGCAATGATTGAATCACCACTTTAACAAGTATTTCCTTACCTATGGCACTCAAAAGTGAGCCTTTACAATTCGCAAGTTTGTTCCGAATCTTATCTTTGACGTACAAAAATGTGTTTTCTTACCACGATCCACATGCATCGACAAGCCTAAGTATTATCATGAAAAAGAACGTGTTCCATTCCCAACACTAGTAACAATTCTTCCTGACTACCTTAATCTAGATTTTGACTGAAACAAACACTAATTTTTCTATAGTTAATAAACTCCCTTGAAGCTGCTTCGTAGACCTATAATATTTCCTTTTACGGTATCACTTGATCGGCCTGAAGTTGTAGCAAAAATAAGGCTATCCTCGGCAAAGAGAATATGGTGTAACATTGGTGCTCGACTGCAAACCTTGATACCTTGTAGTTCCTTAGCATGGTGAGCTCTTTTGATTAACTCTGATAAACTCGATGTATTGAGGAGGAAAATGTATGGGGAAATTGGATCCCTTTTCGCAGACCTCGGGACAGAGTGAGAGGTCCCCGTGGTGAACCATTAATCACAAACAAATACTTGACCGTAGTAACGCATGTCATGATAATATCCACCCTCTGAGAAGGAAACCCTAAATGTAACATAATAGCTTTGAGAAAGCTCCATTCCAATCAATAATATGCCTTACTAACATCCAATTTCAAAGCCATCTGTCACGAATTCCCTTGCTTCTTTGTCCGGTAGTGAGCTACTTCATTTACTACCAACTTATTGTCGGTAATAAGCCTAACCGGGATGAAGACACTCTAACAAGGGTTAATAATTTGATCCAGCATAGGCTTGAGTCGATTTTCCAATACTTTCATACAAATCTTAAAGATCACATTGCACAGGGTAATAGGGCGGCAAGCAGTGATCTTCGTAGATTGGAGTACAGAGTATCTTCGGTATCAGGTAGACATGGACATAATTTAGCTTGCTGAGCATCTATCCAGTAACTAAAAATTCCTTGACAATGACCATGAAGTCTGGACCAACAATATCTCAATATTTTTGGTAAAAGAGAGGAGACATACCAAGAGCCTTATGAGGTCCCACCTTAAAAAGCGCATTGCATATTTCCTCATCTGTATATTCAGCAAGGAGCGAAGTTGACATAGGTTCCGTGATGACTGGTGAAAGTGATGAAAGAATTGGGTCCATGCATTACTGTGTAATGTTCCTTATGCTAAACAACACATTATAATAATTCAACACCACAACCTCTAGTCCAGAAGGAGTATCTTGCTACACACTTTGATCATCAAACAAGCCTTTGATCCAGTTATTCTTTTTCCGATTTGAAGCCCGGGGGTGAAAATATCCAGTGTTTTGGTTTCCATGCCAAAGCCAATTGTTCTTTGAGCGTTGACGCCAATAAGTCACCTCCTGTTCTAAGAGAATCTCGATCTTGTCTTGCATATAACTCCTTTCATCTCGGATTGTCAGCAACATATAATGATTTGTTTAGGAAGTTTCCTAGTTCGGTTTGAATGTCCTCCTGTTCTTGTTTATGACTTCCAAACATCACCTTAAACCACAGTTCAAACCTATTCACGTGTTAGCCACTTTCGAAACAAACTGACTCTGGAGGTAACCACGGTTTAGACATTTCCAAGCCGCTTGGATTGCATCGGCACCATTCTCATCAAGTGCCCACATAGCTTCAAAAAAGAAGAAGTGTTGTCTGCTTGGAAAAAAAATTCTTTCTCTTGCTTGGCTATTAAACGAAAATGTACACGATCCGAACAAAGAACGGGAAGATTTATCGATCACTTGTGTTTCACAGAAATTGCTGACGACATGCTGATGTAGCTAAGGCGCGGTCTAGCCTGCACTGAGTCTCAGAGTCATGCCATGTAAACACACCACCAGTACAACCAAGACCCTCAAGTGCATAATCATTCATACATTGGATCATATTGTTCATTTGCCAATCAGGCCGAACCGAGCCTCCCGATTTCTCAAATGAATACATAATCTCATTGATATGTCCTATAACACACCAAAAAGAAGGTCCTTGATGTTGTGATAAATCTCGCAGTAAAGCCCATGTCTTGAATCTCAACAAGGTGTATGATTCCCCGTATAAACTGGCAAACTGCCAAGATTGACCTACTAACGCCAATACCTGTATCTCAGCATACACAAACAAAGGAGAGTGATCTATATAATGGAGATCGATGTCATATGCCTAAAATAACATAAGACCGCCAACGCAAGTATTGGAACATTCCACCGTCAAATCTTGCCGAAACCTTAATTGTGCTTTGATGTAATCAAATCGAGATCTCACTCGATATTTTATTCCTTGAAGGAAGACAATGCCTGTTTTCTTAGAGAAGACCAAAGCCCTTAGGGCATCAATCTTTGCGTCGGCCCCGGAACCTCTCATATTCCAAGCCAATATATCTGCACAGTCCCTCTTTCTCGAATCCAAAATAAATAGGAAATCCTAACAAAGTAAGAAGAGGGAAATTAGAAGGAATTTATGAAATGACCCAACCCCGATTTAGTTTCCTAAACCGGAATCAAACCCCTTCTGAAAACGTGAACAAAAAAAAACCATTAAAATTTCGGCAGAGTAACGGTACTAACGCGGAATTGCCATTAATTACCTGCACCCGGAAAATAACACTTCATCCTATGCCATAAAAGCCAAACTGTGGGCACCAATCCCATCCGGATTTCTCAATAACATATCAATAGTGATAAACAGTAAATATAATTGTAATATATAGGAAATTCGGAAAAATCCGTATAAAACACGTATCAGTAACGTATCAGAGCGACCTCTAGTGTATACATATACAAAATATACAACAGTAGGCGAAACAAGGAACCTACTAGAAAACACAGGTGGCTCGAATAACTAGCCTCCGATCGCGACGTGAGACTTCAGAATCCGAATTGCAAACTGGGCACGAAAATCGAAAAGCCCAGGGGAAAGACATGAAAACCGTTAGAGTGAGTGGACGAAAATAAATGTCTCTCGCCGAATAATATATGTTATAATAACATATGCGAGTCTATATGTATGAATATAAAATAGTACACGAGGAAAACACAAACTCCACAAGCGTACGGTGTATGCAGCGTAAAACTCTGCGGGGTCACTCATGGACACGTCCGCGCTAGTACAGTCGGAATCATAGGATCCCAGACCCACACGTGATTCTAGCCAGAAAGGCCTCAGGTCAGAGGTCTGCCTCCCCCCGGTAAAGACCTTGGGTCAGGAGTCACAGCCTCCCCCGGTAAACATCCTCGGGGATCAGCCGGGATGCAAGTGTATCGATACAACAATATATACTGTGACTGTACTCTGTGTAAACCAAATCGTAAATAGTTCGATGCAAATGTATAAAGCAATAAATAAATGCATATACGTAATGTATAATTGTATATGCATAATGATATAACACATGCTGTGACGACCCGAACCAGAATCAGTTGTGTATTCTGCACGATTCCCGAGATTGGTCATAGTCGCAGTTTTACGCTATATATGTGGTTTGCCGATTCTATTCGCGACTATTTTTTCGGTCGATAATTTGAGTTGAGTGTCTTCACGGAAGTTGTAGAGTACGTGATTTCGAGCTCGTGGGCAGTTCCGGAAGATTTTTCTGATAACCGAGGAATATAATACGATTATTTGAAGTTTTGGTTTCCGACGAGTTTATCCGATTGTTTCGAGCTTATCCGAATCATTTCGAATATTCATTTCGGACCGTCGATTGACCCGAGGCGCGAGTATAAATATCGGAAATAGTCGTAAAATCGTCGAAAATCACTATTTGGCGTTGACCGTTGTTGACTTTCCAAAAATAGCAAGTTTGATCGTTGACTCGAGGGGAAAACTTTCCCGTTTCGGCTTCGCCGTCCAACGACCATTTTCCGGCCACCTCAGACCTTAAGGAAGGTATGATTAGCTTCCCCTTTCGATTCTGAGTCGATTGATGTTTGATTTTGAGGGAATTGTTAAGGTTTTGTGGTGACCCGAATCGGGTCGGTTTGAGTTTGGTCGCCGGTATTGGTTTGCCGTTTTTCGGCGAGCTTTTGTGGTGGTGGTTAGGGGGGTTAGACTTCCTTTGCCCTGGTGAGTCTCCCCATATGCTTAGTTTGGGTGGAGGATGAGTTTTTGGTGAAGTCCGATTAGGTCACCGGAATCTGGGATCGCCGATCTGTTTCGAGTTAATTGGCTGGGTTCCGGTTGGATTTGGCTTGAGTTGTAGTTGTGAAAATGATTCGGCTTGAGGAGAACTAGAGTTCTGGAGCTTCCTCGCCGAAGGAAGTCACGGTTGACGGCGCGCCGCCGCCGCCGGCGACGGTCAACGGTGGTGCTCCGGCGAGGAGTTGACTTTTTGGATTTCGACGTTTTTAATGTCGTTTTTCTCATAATCGCACCCTGATTATCGTCCAGAGGTTTTCGGATTGATTTGGGTAGCCGATTTTCAGTCGAGGGTTTCGAGTGGAGATTTCGGGAATTTCGTTAATCATTTTGCACTGCATTGTTTATTTCCGGGAACGGTTGGTTTCCGTGGTTCAGTACAGAGTTGTGGACTATGATTTTGATCAGTTATGTTTTGTGAATATTCAGGAGATCGAGATCGAGATCTGGATCGTGATCGTGCTTCAGGCGAGGGATCTTCCGCCGGACCAGGAGTTTAGCGCGAGTGCGCGTTACGCGGATCTGTGAGTGGACAATTTATTTTCACGGATTGATTGCGAGTCTTTTATTTTCACAGGAGTTTGAGCATGCAGTATGATTATGGTTTTACGAGCATGAGATTTCATACGAGATTATGTTTATTACGAGCATGTGTTATACGATTAAGCATATACCAGTATATAGTACGTACATACACTTATATATATTGTTTCATGCATTTGCATCGAACTGTTTATGATTTGGTTAACACAGAGTACAGTCTCAGTTACGTTGTTGTATCGATACACTTGCCTCTTAGCTGATCCCCGATGGTAGGCCACCAGGAGGGGCAATACCCCTACCTGACCGGCGAGGGGCAGTACCCCGGAACCGAGGCCTTTCTGGCTATGAATCACGTGGAAGTCAGGGACTCCGTGATTCCGACTGTACTAGCACGGACGTATCCATGAGTGACCCCGTGAGATTTTTCATGCATGCTCTGATTACGAGTTGGAGTCAGCGTCTCCTCGTATACTATTTGATTTGATTTTCTTTTATTTTGACTCGCATATGTTTTATAACATATATTACTCGGTGAAAGACATTTATTTTCGTCCACTCACTCTAACGAGTTTTATGTCTTTCCCTTGGGCTTTTCAGTTTTCGTGCCCAGTTTGCAGTTCAGGTTTTGATGTTTCACGTCGCGGTTGGAGGCTAGTGATCTGAGCTACCTGTGTTTTCCAGTAGGTTCTTGTTTTGCCTACTGATGTGTATATTGTATATATTTACACTAGTGGTCGCTTTGATACACTCTGATACGTGTTTATACAGATTTTCACGGATATACTATATATAGTACAGTATGTTTATTGTTTATTGTTTATATTATGATGTTGAGAAATCCGGATGGGATTGGTGCCCACGGTTTGGCTTTTGTGGCATAGGACGAAGTGTTATTTTCAGGGTGCAGGTTTATGCAATTCTACGTTAGTAACGAAAATCTGCCGAAATTTCGAAAAGTTTTTGTTGGTTCGTATTTTCAGAAGGGGTTCTATTCTGATTTAGGTAACTGAATCGGGGTTGAGTCCTTTCAGCTTGGTATCAGAGCATTAGGTTGTCAGATTCTGTAGACTCTTGTAGTTGTGACGCTTAGGGTATTTGAGTTTGTACAGCATGACTGGAGTGATGACCCGACTGGCCAGCGGTACTCATCAATACTTCGGGTGTTGTGTGTTCTCAAATATCTGCGGTTTCATGATTATGTTCTTTCTGCTTGTACCTAATGCTTGTCTTGTATCAGTAGGATGCCTCCTCGACGTGGTCCCCGTGTTGATCGGGATGAGGATCCTGATGAGGATCGCCGAACGCGCGACTTGCTGATGCGAGTGCTGCGTTTGGAAGAGCGTTTTGACCCTGTGGTCAAGGCTCGTACTGCTGGTGCTACTGTGTTTTCGGGTTCAGTTGATCCAGAGATATGAGAGGCATGGTTGGTTCAGATTGAACGTGTTTGTGAGCGTCTGCAGTACACTCCTGAGCAGATGACAGTGGCCGCAGTTGGATTACTTGAGGGTGATGCATACTTTTGGTGGGTTAGCACCGACAGAGTTCCAGCTGACACTCCGTGGACCTTGTTCCGTGATTTGTTTATGCGGAGGTACTTTAATCAGGCTACCCAGCAGCGCAAGTATGAGGAGTTTACGAACTTGAGGCAGGGCAGCTTGTCTGTACTTGAGTATCAGGACCGGTTTACCCGTTTGTCTCGTTTTGCGCGGGATATGGTGGCGACTGAGGAAGCCAAGTGTCGTAGGTTTGAGTTGGTATTGAATCTGAATATCAAAGCTACTCTGACTACGATGCCTCAGAACAACTTTGATTAGTTTGTCAGTGCAGCACTCCAAGGCGAGGATATTGAGCAGGAGAGACAGCAGAGGTACCAGCCGAGACGGTTTGAGGAAGGTGGACCGAGTCAGGGGCCTTCAAAGAGGCTGAGTTCTGATACTTCCGGTTTAGCTTCATCCTCAGGTGGTGGATCTTATCGCCCACCAGTTGGTGTACCGAGGCAGAGACCGAGGTGGAGGAGAGATCGACCGCGGCGGCCACAGGATAGTGCAGATTCCAGCGGTTCTAGTTATCCAGGGCGTACCAGTGGCACGTTTGCTGTACCGCGGGAGTATCCATTATGCAATTTGTGCAATAGGTATCATCTTGGTTCATGTCAGCGAGGTACCCTCAACTGTTATCATTGTGGCCAGGTGGGTCACTATGCGAGGGCATGTCCTCAGTTGGTCACTATGCGAGGGCATGTCAGCGAGGTACCCTCAACTGTTATCACGTGGCCCGGCGGAAGATCCCTCGCCCGAAGCACGATCTCGATCCCCTGAATAATCACCAAAATATGTCTGATCAAAATCACAATTCCCAAAACTGTACCACACCGCGGAAACCAACCGTTTTCGGAAATATATAACACAGTACAAAATAATCGACGAATTTCCTGAAATCTCCACTTAAAACCCTCGATTGAAAATCCGATACCCAAATCAACTCGAAAACCTCAAGGCGACAATCGGGGCCCGAATACGAGAAAAACGACATTAAAAACATCGAATTCCAAAAAGTCAACGGGTCGCCGGAGCTCAGCCGTTGACCGCCGCCGGCGGCGGCGGCGCGTCGTCAACTGGAGAGATTTTCCCGCGACCGAGCTCACCATAGCTTCATCTCCTCAAGCCCAACACATCTCTCAACTGTGGCTAAGTCCAATTCTAACTCAATTCACCGGAAATCAGCTCGAAAGTCAAGAAACCCAATTCCGACCGGCGAAGCTGTTCCTCCGTCGATCTCCGTCCACGGCGCACGGTGGCCCTCGAGGCCACTCTCAAAGGCTTCGCCGTGGCCCCCTGAGTCAAATCCCCCCAATCCCCGGCCACCACCGTGGCCGGAGCGCCGCCGTCGAACCTCCTCAAATCCGGCCGGAAAACCTCAAATTTCAACTCATAATTTCTCCCTCAATTCAATATCAAATTCCAAAATTTCAAGTTCTAAACTATAGGAAATTGAAAGAGGAATCGATTCATACCAAGGTCTAGGCCGGAGGTGGCCGGAAAATGAAGGTCGTCGGCGAGTCAGCGGCGGTGGAGATTTTCTCCTTCGGTCAACGCGGGTCAACGGTCACAGCTCGGTCAAGCGACGGTCAAACTTCCTGAATAGTGATTTTCGACAATTTTCGATTATTCTCGATATTTATACTCGCGCCTTGGGACGATCAACGGTCCAAAACGGATAACCATTACGATTCGGATAAACTCGACACGAACGGATAAACTCGTCAATATTCTGAAACTTCAAATAATCATATTATATTCCTCGGTGATCGGAAAAATCATCCGGAATTGGCCACGAACTCGAAATCACGTGTACTACAACTCTCGAGAAGAGACTCAACTCAAATTCTTGGCCGATAATTAAGTCGCAAACAAAACCGGCAAACCACACAATTATCGATAAACCGCAATTACGTGATAACTCGAGAATTACACTGTTTACTCTACTGATTCTGGTTCGGGTCGTCACAAATCTACCCCCCTTAAAAAAAATTTTGACCTTGAAATTTACGTACCTGTCAAGTGAACAAATGAGGATACTGCTCCCGCATACGCTGCTCAGTCTCCTAGGTGGCCTCCTCAACCGAGTGATTCTGCCACAAGACCTTCACCAGCGGTATCAAACAGTGTCTCAACTCCTGCTCACGACGATCAAGAATCTGTACCGGCTCCTCCACATATGTCAAATCCTCCCGGATCGGTAACTGCTGTGGCGCTAACACATGTGACGGATCTGAGATGTACTTCCGCAACATCGAAACGTGGAAAACATCATGAACACGAGCCATCTCAGCTGGCAACTCAAACCGGTAAGCAACAGCTCCAACCCTCTCGGTGATCTCGTACGGACCAATGTACCGTGGTCGAAGCTTACCACGCTTCCCGAAACGCACAACTCCCCTCCACGGAGATAGTTTTAGGAAGACCCAATCGCCTACCTCAAACTCAAGACTCTTTCTCCTCATGTCTGCATAACTCTTATGACGATCCTGGGTGATCTTCAATCTGTCCTGGATAATCTGGACGTCCTCCATGGTGCTCTTCACCAGATCAAGGCCAATAAGTCATCGTTTGCCCACCTCACTCCAATACAACGGAGTGCGGCACTGCCTCCCATACAGGGCCTCGTACGGTGCCATCTCGATACTGGCCTGATAGCTATTGTTGGAGGCGAACTCTATCAAATGTAGTTGCTGGTCCCAATTCCCGCGAAACTGCAACACACATGACCGCAACATATCCTCAAGTGTCTGTATAGTCCGCTCAGACTGCCCATCAGTATGAGGATGAAAAGCTGTACTGAAACGCAATCTCGTGCCCATGGCTCGCTGCAATGCCTGCCAGAACTCAGAAGTAAACTGACTGTCTCGGTCAGAAACAATAGACACAGGCACTCCATGCAGTCGAACAATCTCTGATAAATACAACTTGGCCAATCTGCCCACTGATATCTTCCCTGGAAGTGCGAGAAAATGAGCGCATTTCGTCAATCGATCTACAATGACCCAAATACCTGTGTTGTCAGCCGAAGTGCGCGGCAACAGATAAACAAAATCCATAGTAATGTGCTCCCACTTCCAAACCGGAATCTCCAGTGGCTGTAACTTTCCCGTAGGTTTCTGCCTCTCTGCTTTAACATGCTGACAGATCAAACATCGGCTCATATATGCGGCAATCTCCCGCTTCATGTTGCGCCACTAGTAATACGCTCGAAGTGTACGAAACATCTTCGTACCTCCGGGATGCATCGCATACGCCGAACAATGGACCTCATCCAGAATCTCCTTCTTCAGACTCTCATCTCGGGGTACGCATAACTTGCCTCTGAAAAGTAACGTACCGTCGTCACTTAACCGAAACTCTGTAGGCATACCACTCCGTATCATAGTCTTCTTGCCCAACAGATAGGAATCTGAATCCTGAGCCTCCCGAACCTGATCAACCAACACGGGTCGAACCTGGAAACTGGCTAATAAGGCTCCCTCGTCATCCCACTCGAACTCGGCTCCTGTAGCTCGAAGCTCGGCTAACATAGACACTCTAGCCATACACATTAAATAACGAAGCTCCGGATTTCCGGCTAAGTGCATACGCAACAACATTGGCCTTCCCTGGATGGTACTCGAAAGTGCAATCATAGTCGTTGATCAACTCCATCCACCGGCGTTGCCTCATTTTCAAATCTGGCAGCGTCCGCAAGTAGGTGAGACTCCTGTGGTAGGTGTAAATCTTACACTGGGCTCCATACAAGTAATTTCTCCAACTCTTCAACGCTAGCACAATGGCGGCTAACTCCAAATCATGCGTCGGATAGTTGACTTCGTGTGGTTTCAATTGCCTAGAACCGTAGGCTACAACTCTGCCATGCTGCATCAACACACAACCAAGTCCCATCTTCGACGCGTCACTATAAACCACAAACTCACCGCTGTCGTCTGGTAATGTCAAAACAGGTGCAGTAGTCAACTTTTCCTTCAGGAGCAAATAGCTCTCCTTACATGCCTCAGACCACTCAACCTTGACGCCCTTCTTCGTCAGTCTGGTCAGTGGAGTAGCAATCCGAGAAAAATCTTGTACAAATCGCCGGTAGTAGCCTGCCAAACCCAAGAAACTCCAGATTTCCGGTATAGTGGTAGGTCTACTCTAATTCAGCACGGCTTCGATCTTATCAGGATCAACACTGACTCCCTCAGCCGATATCACGTGGCCCAGAAACTTCACACTATGCAGCCAAAACTCGAACTTGCTGAACTTCGCAAACAATTGATGGTCCCGTAAAGTCCGCAACACCGCTCGCAAATGCTTTTTATGCTGGCCCACACTCCTGGAATAGATCAAAATATCATCAATGAACACAATCACGAACTTGTCCAGAAACCGTCTGAACACCATGAAGGCTGCGGGGGCGTTGGTTAACCCGAACGGCATAACCAAAAACTCGTAGTGCCCATACCACGATCTAAAGGATGTCCTGGCCACATCAGAGTCTCGGATCCTCAACTGGTGATATCCGGATCGAAGATCAATCTTCGAAAAGACTGAAGTTCCCTTGAGCTGATCAAACAAGTCATCAATCCGCGGCAACGGATACTTATTCTTCACTGTAACCTAATTCAGCTTCCGGTAGTCGATGCACAGCCGCATGGATCCATCCTTCTTTCGCACAAACAAAAACGGGGCACCCCATGGCGAAACACTGGCTCGAATAAAACCCTTCTCCAGCAACTCCTGGAGCTGAACCTGTAACTCTTTCAACTCCGCTAGCGCCATACGATACGGTGCCAGAGAAATGGGTCCTGTACCCGGTAACAGCTCAATAGTGAAGTCAATCTCCCGAACTGGAGGTATACCCTGTAACCCCTCCGGAAACACATCCGGAAAATCAGAAACAACCTCAATACCACCAAGGTCCGGCACAGCTGCCGTAGTATCAACCACACGAGCTAAATAAGCAACACAGCCCTTCATCATCAACCGATCCGCCTTCATCGCGGAAATCAAACATGGCAATGAAGTGTTCTTCTCGCCGCGAAACAATATCTCAGGAAAATCGGGTCGTTGAAACGCAACCTCCTTCTTGTGACAGTCAAACATGGCTCAATGCGTCTCCAAGAAGTCTATTCCCAAGATCAGATCTAAATCAACGATATCAAGCAACAACAAATTTACGGCTAAACCATGGCCTCCAATAAAAATCTCATAGTCTTGGTACACCCAGCCAATACTAACCACCTCACCAGACGGATACAACATTCTCCACAACCCCGGAAGTGAAGACGTATGTACAGTAGCTAAAGATGATAGTCTATACGACATGAATGAATGCGTGGCACTTGGATCTAACAATGTAAGTACTGGAATACCAAAGACATGTAACGTACCGATAACGACCTTCGGTGAAGCTATGCCCTCACGCAAAGTCATGGCATGAACCCTGGCCTGTCCGGCTGGTCGTCCACGCTGAGGCTGTCCCTGCTGTCTACCCTGGCCCGCAAACTGTATAGGTCGAACTCCCGAAGTGGCACCTCGCTCAGCTCCGGAACTCTGGGCCGGCAGTCCATCAGCACCATCAAGCTGGGGACACTCTCTCGCATAATGACCCACCTGGCCACAACAAAAATAAGTGATAGGGCCTCGCTGACAAGGACCATAGTGATGCATGTTGCAGAAAATGTATAATGGATACTCTCTCGGTACAGCAAACGTGCCACCGGTACGCCAAGGATAACTGGAACCGCTGGGACCCCTACTAGCCTGTGGTCGCTACGGTCGATCTCTCCTCCATCTTGGTCTCTGTCTCGGTGCACCAGCTAGTGGTCGATATGGTCCACTGCCCGAGGATGAAGCCGAACGGGAAGTATCAGAACTCTGCCTCTTAGAAGGCCCCTGACTCGGTCCACCCTCCTCAAACCGTCTAGGCTGGTACCTCATCTGCCTCTCATTCTCGATATCCTCACCTCGGAGTGCTGCACTGACAAACTCATCGAAGTTATTCCGAGGCATCGTAGTCAGAGTCCCTTGATGCTCAAGTTCAAACCCAGCTCAAATCTGCGGCACTTGGCTTCCTCAGTAGCCACCATGTCACGCGCAAAACGAGATAAGCGAGTACACCAGTCCCGGTACTCAAGCATAGACAAACTGCCATGTCTCAAGTTCGTGAACTCCTCATACTTACGCTGCTGGGTAGCCTGGTTGAAATATCTCCACATAAACAAATCTCGGAACAAAGTCCACGGAGTATCTACTGGAACTCTATCGGTGCTAACCCACCAGAAGTATGCATCTGACTCAAGTAATCCAACTGCTGCCACTGTCATCTGCTCAGGGGTAAAACGCAGACGCTCACATACACGTTCAACCTGAACCAACCATGCCTCACACATCTCAGGATCAGCTGAACCCGAAAAGACAATCGTACCAGCAGTATAAGCTTTGACCACAGGGTCAAAACGCTCCTCCAAATGCAACACTCGCATCAGCAAGTCTTGCGTCTGGCGATCCATATCAGGATCATCATCCCGATCAACACGGGGACCACGTCGAGGAGGCATCCTACTGATACAAGACGAGCATTAGGTTGTCAGATTCTGTAGACTCTTGTAGTTGTGACGCTTAGGGTATTTGAGTTTGTACAGCATGACTGGAGTGATGACCCGACTGGCCAGCGGTACTCATCAATACTTCGGGTGTTGTGTGTTCTCAAATATCTGAGGTCTCATGATTACGTTCCTATCAGTTCCTTATGCAGGAATACTTGGCATTTGTAGAGGAGCCAGTTCAGATTCGAGATTTGAGAGTACAGAGATATTTTCCATTAACTGAGTCATTCAGTTGAGGTTGCCACTTGGGAGTTGAACTGTGTGCAGAGGCAGTGTTCCTACTTTTCAGTTGGCAGTATTGGAAATTTTGAGGTCGAAATTTTTTTAAGGGGGGGAGATTTGTGATGACCCGGAACAGAAGCAGTAGTGTAATCAGCTTAATTCGTGAGTTAGCGCGTAATCGCAGCTTTCCAATAATTGATTGAATCGTCGGCTTTGATCACGACTTAATTATTGGCCAAGAATTTGAGTTGGTTCTCTTCTCGAGAGTTGTTGTACACGTGATTTCGAGTTCGTGGATGGTTCCTGATGATTTTTCCGATGACTGAGGAATATAATATGAATATTTGAAATTTTGAAATATCGTCGAGTTTATCCGTTCGTGTTCGAGTCTATTCGAATCGTGATTTTGATTCATTTTGGACCGTTGATCGACCCGAACCGCAAATGGAATGATTATCAACTTGATTTGCGAGTTTCGCGATTTGTCGTGATTTCGACATAATCTGTTAATATGGCGGCTTCGTTTGCGACTAAATTATCGGGCGAGAATTTGATTTCGGATTCTTCGCGGTAGTTGTAGAGAATTTAATTTCTACCTCGTGGGAACTTCCGGAGGATTTTTCCAAGTTATGAGGAATAAGTTGTGAATATTTTTGTCCGTCGAATATTGTCGTATTTATCCGTTTGGAGTTCGATACGTGTACGGTATAAATACGGAAATGATACATGCCGTTTTCGGAAACTTTCCAAAAAGAGAAACTTGGGTGTTGACTGGGTTGACCACGGGTGGGTCGACCCGTTTGGGAGGCCGATTGGGTTCGTCGGATTTGAGGCCGATTCTGGCCATATTTGGGCAAGGTTCCTTTACGGATTTTGTTGGGCTCGAGGCCCTCTTCGGTTTGTGAGTTGAATCATCCCGAGAGGTGGCCGGAGGAGGAAGTTATGCGGCGGCAAAATTGGGTGATTTCCGGCGTAAATCGGTGGTGGTCGGAGGTGGATTTTCCGGCGGTGTTGGAGCTCGGGCTTTGAGGGCTTTTGTTAGCCTCGAGCCAAGGAAGCTATTCCAAGTGGTCTTGAGGGTTGCCGTGGCCAGAGGAGAGAGATCTGTCGATTTGAAATTCCGGTAAGGATTTGGAACTTTGAGTTGATTTTGGAGGTTTTCTGGTCAAAATTGGCCTTAACTTATAAACTGAAAGTTGTTGGAATCGTCGAGATCTTCAAAACCATGTGTAGCATGAAATTTTCTGGGCAGGTTGGAAATTCCGGCGGCAGCGGCGACTTTTCGTCCGACGTGTTTTTCGACGAGTTATATGTCGTTTCACTCAGAACCGTGCCCCGATCACAGTGGTGAGGTTTGTTTTTCGAATTAAGCATCGGAAATTATAGCGAAGTTTTGTTGTGTGATTATCGGATTTTCACGATTTCGTCGTTATTGAATTATACGTTTCCGGGAACGGTTGTTTCTCGTGATATGATTTGAGGTTTCGAGATATATTTTTGAGTAGTGGATTTTATGATTATTCAAGGGTTCGTGATCGTTCGTTTGGCGAGAGATTTTCCGCCGGATCACGGGATTAACGCGTATTGAGTTACGCTCACCTGTGAGTGGACAATTTCTTTTCACTGATAATCGCGAGTCTTTATACACGTTTTACGAGCATGAGCATGCATACGAGATTATGATTTATATGAGCATGTGTTATACGATTATGCCTATACAATTATACATTACGTATATGCATTTACATATTGTTAATACATTTGCATAGAACTATTTATGATTTGGTTTACACAGAGTACAGTCACAGTATATGTTGTTGTATCGATACACTTGCATCCCGGCTGATCCCCGAGGATGTTTACCGGGGGAGGCTGTGACTCCTGACCCAAGGCCTTTACCGGAGGGAGGCAGACCTCTGACCTGAGGCCTTTCTAGCTAGAATCACGTGTTGGTCTGGGATCCCGTGATTCGGACTGACTAGCGCGGATGTGTCCATGAGCGACCCCGTGGGATTTTTACAAGCATGCTCTGTACACTGGAGGAGTTTGGGTTCACCTCGTGTACTATATCTTATTAATTCATTTTGACTCGCATATGTTTTTATAACATATATTATTCGGCGAAAGACATTTATTTTCGTCCACTCACTCTAACGGTTTATATGTCTTTCCCCTGGGCTTTTCGGTTTCCGTGCCCAGTTTGCAGTTCGGACTCTGGTGTCGCACGTCGTGGTCGGAGGCATAGTGTTCGGGCTACCTTGTTTCTTCTAGTAGGTTTCTTGTTCTGCCTGCTGTGGTATATTTATATAATTATACACTAGAGGTCGCTCTGAACATTCTGATGTTATATTTTTCATACGATTTTTCCCGGATTTCTGTTAAGTATAGCTTTATTTATTACTTTGCATTACTGCTATGATATTGAGAAATCCGGATGGGATTGGTGCCCACGGTTTGATTTTTGTGGCATAGGATGAAGTGTATTTTCTGGGTGCAGGTTATGGCAATTCCACGTTAGTAACGTTACTTTGCTGAAATTTTTATGGTTTTTGTTGGTTCGTGTTTTCAGAAGGGGTTTGATTCCGGTTTAGGAAACTAAATCGGAGTTGGGTCCTTTCAGCTTTGATACCAAGTTGAAAGGACCCAACCCCGATTTAGTTTCCTAAACCGGAATCAAACCCCTTCTGAAAACGTGAACCAACAAAAACCATTAAACTTTCGGCAGAGTAACGCTACTAACGCGGAATTGCCATTACCTGCACCCGGAAAATAACACTTCATCATATGCCACAAAAGCCAAACCGTGGGCACCAATCCCATCCGGATTTTTCAATAACATATCAATAGTAATAAACAGTAAACATAACTGTAATATATAGGAAATCCAGAAAAATCCGTATAAAACTCGTATCAGTAACGTATTAGAGCGACGTCTAGTGTATACATATACAAAATATATAACAGTAGGCGAAACAAGGAACCTACTGGAAAACATATGTGGCTAGAATAACTAGCCTCCGACCGTGACGTGAGACTCCAGAATCCGAATTGCAAACTGGACACGGAAACCGAAAAGTCCAGGGAAAAGACATGAAAACCATTAGAGTGAGTGGACGAAAATAAATGTCTTTCGCCGAATAATATATGTTATAATAACATATGCGAGTCTAGATGAATGAATATAAAATAGTACACGAGGAAAACACAAACTCCACAAGCGTACGGTGCATGCAGCGTAAAACTCTGTGGGGTCACTCATGGACACATCCACGCTAGTACAGTCAGAATCACGGGATCCCAGACCCACACGTGATTCTAGCCAGAAAGGCCTCAGGTCAGAGGTCTGCCTCCCCCCGGTAAAGGCCTCGGGTCAGGAGTCACAGCCTCCCCCGGTAAACATCCTCGGGGATCAGCCGGGATGCAAGTGTGTCGATACAACAATATATACTGTGACTGTACTCTGTGTAAACCAAATCGTAAATAGTTCGATGCAAATGTATAAAGCAATAAATAAAGGCATATACGTAATGTATAATTGTATAGGCATAATGATATAACACATGCTCATATAAATCATAATCTTATATGCATGCTCGTGCTCGTAAAACGTGTATAAAGACTTGCGATTATCAATGAAAAGAAGTTGTCCACTCACAGGTGAGCAAAACGCGTACTCGCGCTAATCATGTGGCCCGACAGAAGATCCCTAGCCCGAAGCACGATCTCGATCCCCTGAATAATCACCAAAATATATCTGATCAAAATCACAATTCCTAACACTGTACCACACCGCGGAAACCAACCGTTTCCGGAAATATATATCACAGTACAAAATAATCGACGAATTTCCTGAAATCTCCACTTAAAACCCTCGACTGAAAATCCGATACCCAAATCAACTCGAAAACCTCAAGGTGACGATCGGGGCGCGAATATGAGAAAAACGACATTAAAAACATCGAATTCCAAAAAGTCAACGGGTCGCCGGAGCTCCGCTGTTGACCGCCGCCGCCGTCGGCGCGCACTGTCAACCGGAGAGATTTTCCGGCGACCGAGCTCACCATAGCTTCTCCTCCTCAAGCCCAACACATCTCTCAACTGTGGCTAAGTCCAATTCTAACTCAGTTCACCGAAAATCAGCTCGAAAGTCAAGAAACCCAATTCCGGCCGGCGAAGTTGTTCCTCCGTCGATCTCCGTCCACGGCGCACGGCGGCCCTCGAGGCCACTCCCAAAGGCTCCGCCGTGGCCCCCTGAGTCAAATGCCCCCAATCCCCGGCCACCACTGTGGCCGGAGCGCCACCGTCGAACCTCCCCAAATCCGGCCAGAAAACCTCAAATTTCAACTCATAATTTCTCCCTCAATTAAACATCAAATTCCAAAATTCCAAGTTCTAAATTGTAGGAAATTGAAAGAGGAATCGATTCATACCAATGTCTAGGCCGGAGATGGCCGGAAAATGAAGGTCGCCGGCGAGTCAGCGGCGGTGGAGATTTTCTCCTTCGGTCAATGCGGGTCAACGGTCACAGCTCGGTCAAACGACGGTCAAACTTCCCGAATAGTGATTTTCGGCAATTTTCCACTATTTCCAATATTTATACTCGCGCCTTAGGACGATCAATGGTCCAAAATGGATAATCATTACGATTCGGATAAACTCGACACGAATGGATAAACTAGTCGATATTCTGAAACTTCAAATAATCATATTATATTCCTCGGTGATCGGAAAAATCATCCGGAACTGCTCACGAACTCGAAATCACGTGTACTACAACTCTCGAGAAGAGACTCAACTCAAATTCTCGGCCGATAATTAAGTCGCAAACAAAACCGGCAAACCACACAATTATTGATAAACCGCGATTACGTGATAACTCGAGAATTACGCTATTTACTCTACTGATTCTGCTTTGGGTCATCAAAAATTAGAAGAGAAAAAGGGTCAGAAGAAACGGCATGGCCAAACACGCAGGTTGAAACCTAGGCTGTGCGGGGTTCCTTATTCACCGAGGTTCTCACCAAGAATCTCGGAGCACTTTGTTCATCTAAATTTTACATGTCCTTCACTTGTTAAAATCTAAATTAAAATAATATTAATTAATAAGATTTTAGACACTTAAAAAGTCTGAGGACATATTTGGTATACCTTTTGAAAGCACTTTCAAACATAAAAAAAGATTTTTATAAATTTTAGTTATAATTGAAAATACTTTGAGAAATTTTAGAAAATCGTATATAAATATAAGTTTTGTAAGAAGCACATGGAATGTGTATTATCTTTTGAAGGACAATACTTCAGTGTGTTAGCACAATCTATAATAAAATACATGTTTATAAGATAACCATAAAATGGTAAACTAATTTACTTCTTTAAGGTGGTAGTATCAAATTTAGTTTTCTTATAAGGAACAGTACCAAACCTAAATAAGTAACTTTTGATTTAAAATTTAAGATTTAATCTTGACTGTTCATTTTTTTTATTTTGATCTAACGATTGTGTTATATCTAAAACTCTTACCTGCTACCTGTTAACCATGAAACCTGACCTTCTGAAAAGAGAACTGCTTCCTCAAAAATTTGACGACAAATATATTTTCATCTCTGATGAATGAAGACTTCATAATATGTTGTGAAGTAACAATTATAATATGTTGTGTTATAGTTGGTTAGTGTTCCAAGTCGTGTATGGAGTCGATTGTACTCCTTGGATGTATTTTGACCTTCTGATTCTATATTTAAATACTACAAAGTTATATTGATGTTCGGAGACAGCTTCACATGCTTGTTTTTACATTCGATTCAGTTTCTTTGACGCTGCTATGATCTATGTTTTGGTTACAGTTGAGATGGGGAGAACAGTGTTCATGATACCTTCAGCAACGTGCAAAATACTAGTGTGTCTAGTGTCTGCTAACTATAGACAAGTTCAGGTTATAAGAAATATTTATTGTCAATAGTTGTTCATCCTATTTGGGGTGTAGTTGCAAGGTTGTTCATCCTATTTATTTTCAATAACCTTGTAGTCTTGTACTATTGAACTTGAAAGAAAAATAGAACTGGTGTATTCAGAATGATTTAGTAGTATGGTGACCAAGTGACCGCATTGTGTTGCCTTACCTCTACGGTATTTTGACCGAAGTGTTGGATAGATTAAATCAGCATCATGCAACAATTCCACAATATGATTAAGCTTAACTACATTTAGTCAAAGTACAACACAAATCAGTTCGTAATAATGTCTCTTTTTTTCTTTTTTCTTTTTTGGAACCGACTATATTTGGAATGCACAACTCTGTTTGTCTACATATCTCCTAGGACAAGATTAAAATTTGCCTAGTCCAGGCGATGTATCTCCTCTTTCCCAGCAACAAGAGAGAACACAACAGAGGCAAGAGATAGTTAATAACTTAATAACGACTACAGCCACAGTTGCCGTCATTACCGCGCCTTCCCCGACTTGAACTGCCACCACTTCTTCCACCTCAGGAGTGCAGTGGAGGGGCATGTGGTTGTCCTCCGGGTTGTTGCCTGGACAAAATATTCAGATCAACTTTAGTTGCGGTGCTTATATAAATTATAAAGGAATTTCAAATAGCCCATAGAGCTGCAGAACTAACAATTCATGACTTTATAATGGTAGGAAAACAACAAGTCAAGTAAAATGAAGTAACATGCTAAAAAATAATCAGTAATGAATAATACGATAGCACAAAACTAAACAATACTTCAGGAATGTTCAATTTCAAGTTGGCCAATACATGCATCCAAGGAAGTTCGAGATATGATACTTACAAGACATCTCCAATTCTTCCATCAGGCAAAAGCATATGCATCATTACCATGCTAGCAGAAGTTGGCCCCCTCCTATAGATCAGTGGCTGTGAGAAATTGTTATCCATGTCAGCAACAATACAGCAAAAGTTTGCTTCAAGTAACCCAAAGAGTAAAATAAACTTTTTTGTTTTTATCTTTCAAGATTAGCATACTGGAAATAAATGTAATTTTGTCACTAAAAAAATTTAGCATGTCATTATATTTCACATATATTATATAGCAAATGTAGTTTTCATCATATCAACAGCTTCAACAATTCCATTGTCTTTAAAGAAAATGGGTAGTAAGAATACTTGTGTTAGGCTAGGCATAAGGCTCTCTAAACTAGATCTATATTTGATATTCCATGTTAGGATAAACCTACAGTTAGAATCTTACTTGTGCAAAACCTGCACCACCACCAAATCCAGTACCTAAGCCACCATATGGACCAGCCCCTACCATGCCATAACCAAGATGTGGTGGATGATAGGTCGAAAGTGGGGTAGATTTTTGAGAATTTGATGCTCCAGACAATTTTTGATCTGCTTGTGGCTTTGCAAGAGAGCACTCCTAGAACAGAAATGTCCTAAAAATATAACTATTGAGGGTAGTGAAAAGCTACAACTGTATAGGGATCATACCACCAATTTCATAAGTTTCACTATTATTTAGCACCTTCATGGCACTTGATCTGTCTGCAAAGTGCACAAAACTATATCAGCTATTTTCATGTCTAGCTTTTGCGGGAGGGAGAACAACCTTTGTGATCTTTCCATGATGGTCAGAAAGCTCTCTAAAATTGTCTTGAGTAATGCCTTCTGGTAGATTCTTTACATACACTGCCTTAACATGTATCAACAAATTCAACATAACATAATGCACACATCATTATGTTCATGTACAATAAAAGAAGGAAAATTCTTTTTCAACAATAATGTAACTCCCTACCCCCACCCACCCCATGATGCCAGTGAGAATTAAGAGAACATATATGTTGGTTACCATGGAAAGGAATACTACAGTTTGACCAATTATTTCAAATTTCAAATAGTATTGGAGCTACAGAAATCTATGACCAACTAACACTAGACCAACTACAAACTAGCCAACAATCTTTTTATAATAAAATAAACAGGCATTAGCACCAGGCACATTTGTGATAAAATCTAAGCGCTAATGCATTCCAGCGAAAGGGACAGATGGAATAAACAGGGTGTCGACCTTTGTTTTCTCTCCTTGTTTTGGGCTTGACACCAGAGACAATGACGAATAAGCCATCGATTTGGTTTGGTTTGAGCTCAGCCTTTGGCTTGTGTAACTTTGTTCTCGCGACTTTGATCTGCCAGCCTGAGGTCGACGACACCAAAACTTGGAGAGAGAGAGAGAGAGAGAGAGAGAGAGAGAGAGAGAGAGAGAGAGAGAGAGAGAGAGAGAGAGAGAGAGAGAGAGAGAGAGAGAGAGAGAGAGAGAGAGCACTGGTCTAGATCTAACATCCAAACTTACTCAGAACAACTCGCAAGAGAAGGACTGTCCATATAAGAAATTATTAAATATGATTGTTAGAATTACGTTTTAAGGCGTCTGTTGAACCATAAGACTACAAATAAGTCTTTGAAGATGTAAACCTTCTTTGTTACGTTTATTTTCAAGTTTAAACTTGTAACTTTGAAAAATTAACAAAATATGGTTTTACATTTATTATTTAAGTTTGCATAAAATTTTAACTTAAAATATATGTTTACTGGTTAACCTGTAATATCAAACTAGCAGTATGCACGCGCATACGCGCTTGAGATTTTTATGTAGAGTAGTTTTTATGCATGTGATTTGTACATAGTGCAGTTGTAGTTTACTTTTTTGTCATTAAACAGATCAATTGATAATTAAAGATAGATTAATTATCCAGGGGCATTGACGAATTTTTGAAAATTTAACCATAAGCATTTTTTGCTTAATTAATTAAGATTACTTTTATAATATATTTTTTTATTGTAAATTATAAAAACACACCGAAATATTATCGTCTTTTAAAAGTGTTATTTCCTCGGAAGTGTTAATAATGAAAATAGATGATCTCTCCCTCTTGTTTTCTCTCGAAATCAAATCCCCAAACTTCTCTCACTCCATTCATACGATTCACTATGCTGAGGTGTGCACCGCCGACCCTGCTTGGGCTCCGACGGGGCTTCATTGACCAGGTCTACTACTGCATCTTATCGCTTCTGTGATTCATAAAGAGTCAGATTTTCTGAAAATAATTTGCTTATACCTTGAAGATTTAGGACTTCTGCGTTAGTGGATTGCATTTGGACAATTCAAAGTACAGTTTGGTTTCTGATTTCGGTAGACATCCCTACACACAAACAATCGATGAGCAAAAGATGAAGGTAAGTGAGTCCTTCAGTTTCATTTTATAGCCCACAAGAGAAACCATTTTGACGAAATCAACACTATTTCAGTTTCCAATAGTGCTCGCTCTTTCTCGTAAGCCGGCGAAAATGCGTGGTAATGATTACTCTTTGTATTTTGTGTGGATGCTGGTTCAGGTTCATAGAGCAGAAGAGTCTTGAAACAGAATACTGAAAAGATTTCGGGTAACAATTTTTTGCCATATGGTTCAGTCTAAAACCCTCTATCCTTGAATATTAATTATCTGACTATGCATGCTTTATTTAGTGGTAACTTCGATTTAATTAGCTCATGATATGCTATTACTGAACTCGATCATATGATCTTCAAAGTGTTCTCAAATTATTATTTCTCCCTAACTGGAGATAACAATTTCACTTAGAATTAATGGTTACTACTTCAGTGAATTTGTATAATCTTCTTGTTTGGTTAACTTATGTTTGCGTCAATATATTCAAGGTTAAATGGTGATCTCTAGCTGAGGGCTGACGCCTAGAGGTCTAGAACGTTTGGGATCATAATGTTCAAATTGATAATAATGTTCAAGAAACCTAGCTAGTGACGGTCAAGTGACATGCTCTCAAAAATGTTTCTGCAAATTCTTGCTGCTCCATATGTATATAATCTCAACAGCTCTTTCTTTAATTCATGCTGAATCCGTAGCAATATCATCAAGTGGATACAGGTCTAGATGTCAAACATTTTAAGGCGAAATCATAACATAGATAAAGGTCTAGGTTTCACCAATGTAGTCTACACCTTATGTCAATGTTTTTAGATCAAGATGTCATAGTATTTTACGATTATCGGATTACAACTCTAATATCATAAACCAATAGGATATCTCCCTTTCTATATTTTCTAATCCTTGTTTGACTAAGGCACACCAAAATCAAAATTCCTTCAATACATAGGAGATTATTGATTGGTTGGTTGATTCAGTGAATTTAGTCCCCATTCATCAATTAAATTTAGTTGGTATATCTGTCCATGTATTGATAATAATACTAATTGGAATGTGTAGGTGGGAAACTGGCAAGTAGCAGTAGTTGATAGCAAACAATTCACCTCAGTAGTACTAAATCGAAATCTACCTTCACATTTACCAGAAACATTCTCCAAGGCACAAAGAATCCACCACTTCTCACTTCAGAATCAAATTACATAGTCTGGTACTACAGAAAGTAGTTTCTACCTACATAGCAGTAAAGAACCTGAAGTTGACACAAAATCATTGTTTGTTGTATTCATTTTGGGTGTTTTTATGGCATCGAGCACCCCAAGATCCTCTGCATCTCTTGCTTCAGCTGAACCATTCTCTCAATGGAAGCATGACGTGTTTTGGAGCTTCAGGGGTGAAGACACTCATAAGGGTGTTGTATCCTATATATACGAAGAACTGCAAAAGTGAGGAGTAAAAACATTCAAGGATGACCAAGGGCTTCAGCAAGAGATGGCTATTTCTCGAAGTCTTTTAGCAGCAATCAAGGAATCGAGGTGTGCAATTGTTGTTCTGTCCCCAAACTATGCTTCTTCTACATGGTGTTTGGATGAACTTATAAACATACTTCAATGCTTCGAAGCCAAGGAGACAATAGTTCTGCCAATTTTCTATAATGTAGATCCCTTTGATGTGAGAAAACAAAGACAAAGTTTTGCAGAAGCCTTCTCTAAGCACAAAGAAAAGTTTAGGCACAATGTAGAAAAGGTGATGAAGTGGAAAATTGCTTTAACAGAAGTGGCCAATATCTCTGGATTAGAATCAAGCCAATATGGTTAAGCATTCTGAAACTATTGTAATAACTTAAGAATTAAGAGTCGTACATTTAGATTTATTGTTTGACTGATCGCTTCGAGTCTCTTCGTTATCTTGTAGGTCTGACAGAGAACATGTCCAATGCATAGTAGAATTTGTGTGCAGTGAAGTTCGACCTATTTCAGTAATATCGGATGGCGATTTTGAAGAATTTGAAGCAACAAAACAAGCTATGGTTGAGCTGATGAAAGCATTAGAAACTGAAGAGGTTGCTGCCATTGGGGTTTACGGAATGGGCGGAGTTGGCAAGACAACTATGGTCAAACACCTCAGTGCACAAGCCCAAAAAAGGGGATTTTTGACCATGAGATTATGGCTATGGTTATCCCAAATTCCAAATACAACAAATATCCAAGGCGCACTTGCGGACTTGACATTTTTGGAGGAGTCAGAGAATGGACGAGCGAGTAGATTGCACAATGAGATACTTAGAAGAACTAAGATGCTTATAATCTTAAATGACATATGGGATAGACTGGACTTGTCAAGCATCGGAATTCCCAACTACAATGAGCTTCATATCTGCAATTCTAAATTGCTATTCACCATAAGGAGATTGAATGTTTGCCATACCATGGAGAGCCAACCAAACATTCGTCTCTATATCTTATCAAAAGAAGATGCTTGGAAAATGTTTTCGAAGAAGGCAAGAAAGTCTTTCCATAGATCTCCCGAATTCTATGAAGTAGTTAGAAAGGTAGCTAGAGAATGTGCCGGTCTCCCAATCGCAGTGATTGAAGTTGCGAGGGCACTTGGAGATAAAGATTTTGAAGAATGGAAAGAAGCAGTTCGACAACTTGAGATGTCTCAACCTTCCAACCGTGATCAGGAAAGAGTTGTGTTCAAATGTATAAAGTTGAGCTATGATTACCTGAACAATGATGATGCCAAGTCTTGCTTCTTGCTTTGCTGCCTATTCCCAGAGGATTCTGACATTGAAATTGAAAACTTGATGAAGTATGGGTTTGGAACAGAGTTGTTTCGAGATGCCAACAGCACAATAGAAAATGTCAGAGCAACAACAACTTTGGTGACTAAATACCTTAAAGCTTCTCGTCTGCTTTTGAACAGTACAAGGAAAGGATGTGTGAGGATGCATGATGTTATTCGAGATATAGCCATGTCGATTGCGTCCTCTGTAGATGGTCGCGCCTCTTTGGTGAAATCTTCTTGTCATATGAACAATTGGTCCATGGATGGGAACGAGGGTTACTCAGCAATCTCACTAATTAAGAGCAACATTAGCAAGCTTCCGGAAAAATTGGTATCTTCGAAACTTCAGATTTTATTACTACAAGAAAATGTTCATATAACAGAGATCCCAAAAACTTTTTTTCAAAGTCCCAATGATTTAAGAGTCTTAGATCTTAGGAGAACTAGAATTTCATTACTGCTCCCATCATTCAGTCTCGTAACCACACTCCAAGCTTTGCATTTAGATAATTGCCCGTACATTACTAACTTACCCATGTTTAGAAAACTGAAGAAGCTAGAGATTCTTAGTATGAGAGGCTGCTATTCTTTAAAGAAGTGTCCAACTTGACAGGAACTGGTTTCTAGACAGTTCTCTCTCGAGTGATATCAAGATTGTCTGGCTTGGAAGAACTGTACTTGAAATGTAAATTTATGGATTGGGGCGGTAAGCGTTTTCTTCTTCTTATGAATGCTGGCTTTGATGAGTTAATTGGTTTGTTATGTTTAAACAGTCTGGAGGTTACCATATCTAGTGTAAAATGTTTGCCTCAAAGTTTTGAGTTGTCCAAATTGGGTCCAAGTTTTCTATATATATATAACCAAAGGGTACTATTTGAGTAACTCAATACGCGTGCAACGTTATTCAAGAGCATTGACCACTGGCACAACCATGGATAAGTTACCCGATTGGTTCATCACTGCGGTGACCAGAAAGACAGACTTTATGGTACATGGATTGTGATGACTTAGACCATCTCGAGTTTTTGGGGGTTATATTTGATCCCAAGTTATAATTTAGCCATTTAAATATATTATTTTAATGTATAATGGTTATATTTTGTGTCTCTCCAACACGTAAGGGTTATATTTTTAATTTTTATATTATTTTATTAATTTAAATTTTTAAATATATATATATATATTCAATGATAGAGGTCATATTTGAAGAAAGAAAGAGAATATGAGAGAAATGAATGAGAAACTATGAGGAACAGTTTGGAAATAAGAGATATATTTATTGAAGAAAAATTATCATTACATTTAATTTAATTGTTGAAAATATTACCATTGATATTTATATAAATATTTTAATTGTATTATATTTATTATATTCATTGATGTTTTATTTAAAAAATAAATTATTATTAATATTTTAAAATATTATATTATTTACATTTATTTACTATATTACCGTTGCATATATTATATTTACTGAAATTTTAAAAATATTTTTATAATATTTTTAAAGTATCACACATGATAAATTTATTATTTTGATTATATTATTTTACAAAAATATTGTGATTATTATTTGAGTTAAAAAATTAAAATAAATTGATTAATTAATTAAATGATGTCATCATAACATTTAAATTGACATGAACACTAATTAAAATTAGTATTAGCCATTAGGAATATCAATTTTTTAGTGTTTAAGTACAATTGTGGTCTTCACAAAAATATAGTCCAGGGTTATACCAAGGGTCATATATAGCTCAACCTTTGGCCCAATTGAGCTACATTTAACAATTTTAGTATAGCCCCACCCTGGGGTGGAGATGATTTTTTGTTGATTTTGGGGCTATATCATGCCCTTGGCTCTAGACTGGAGATGGCCTTAGAGCAGCATCTCCAATAGTAAAGCTAAAGTTATAGCTATTTTTAACTAGAAAAGCTAAATGTAGCTTATCATTTTTTGACTTCAAGTTTAGCAATAATAGCTATTTTAAAGCTAAAGTTAAATATATAGTATTAAATATTTAGCTTTAAGTCAGTTTTGTTTAAGGAGATTTATTCTCCGTAACTTCTGGTGTGTCTTGTCCTACTTAGATACGGATATTAATTAGATAGATATAAAGAATCTCTGTTATATCATGACAGTTATTGTACCAGATTGTATCAGCCTGCATTTAAGGCATTCTATCAATGAAAGAGTTACAGTTTTACAGTCTACATATTTTTCTCTTGCAACACGTTATTCGCACTCTCTCTGGGTTGATATCCATCATCACCAAAGAAAGAAAGAAAATCCTAACCCCTAAAATACAAACTCCACTGCCGACAGCCCCTCCATCACTGTCGATTACCACCAATCCTCCCGGAATCCCTGACTTTCTGGCTTAATTCGAGCCTGTGAAGAACAGCCAACTTAGACAGAGGATTGCGAGCAGCTTAGGACGAAACAAAGGACGATCTTCATATGCACGGAAAGCCCCAGATGTCTAGTTTCCAGAACATCCGGAAAATCTGAATTCGAATGTGTCTAGCAAAAGTTATGGCATATTGAGTGCACAGAGGTTAGTCTGCCCGAAAAGAGAAAAGAAGAAGGCATCCTCCATCTGCTAGAAAGTTGGTGGACGTGTTTCCTCTATTTAAACTTCTTTCACAAAGAAGTTTTCATACTGAGTAGAACACCCTCAAGGTCAATTTTTTTAAACCCTGAATCTATAAATCTAAGATCAAACTTATCGCAAAATCCTAGATCTAAGTTGATGATAATTGCGATATGAGTTATTTATATTACATGTTTGCCCTAGTTCCTATGAACCTATATCCATAGAGTATAAGTGACGGTCATGGGGGAGTCATGATTTAGTAAATAAAAGAAAATAAAATAAAATAAAATAAAATAAAATAAAATAAAAGAAAAGAAAAGAAAAGAGAAGAAAAGAGAAGAGAAGAGAAGAGAAGATAAGATAAGATAAGATAAGAGAAATCGATCATACGTGACAGTTAGTCACGGTAACTGGGTGTGATTTTTTCCACCGTTTATAATTGACTTTTGTGACCATACATCATGCACCACGTTCTTATTCCTTACACTTGGTATTAGTGATCATGGTTTTTCGATCGTTAATCTAATTATATCTCGTGTCTCGCTTATAGATGACATCAATTGAGCCGGAACGACTTGAATTTGATATCATTGATCCTCAAGGAACAGAATATTATTGTTGGGTGTTAGACGTTGAGAACACGCTTTTCAGTATAAATCTGACGGATATAATTCCACCACCACCACCTGGTACTGAGCCACCAATTCTAGCTCGTAAAGACCAAGTCCTCATATTTTTTAGGCGGGATAGACATCCAGTTTTAAAGAAACGCATTTGCTAAAGAATGAACCCGCGGTTTTGTAGGTGACTTTACAAGACATATATGTTCAATAATGTATATAATGCAAAACTTTATAAACTGAGAGAAGGAAGTGATTTTATCTAGTTATTAGATTATCCAAATATTTATACTTGTAATCAAGGTATGTTAGAGCTTCAATCTGAGTTGAGTGTATGTGGCATTATCAAGACTGATCAAGCTATGATCGCAAAGTCTTTAAGCACATTTCTTACATCCAGGAACATCCTTGCGCACAAATACCACATCGATTATGCGTAAGGATGACTCAGATCATTTCGTGATCTCATAAGTGTGCTGGCTAAGAACGAGCGAATTCGCGAGATTTTTCCTCACCAATAATGCTTGGCCAGCCATTACTAAAAATATCCATGAGTCGTACAATACCGGTGGGAAGGCATGTAAGGATATGATGAGCGATTATTCCGAGCCTTACAATAACCATGGTGGACATAGAGAAAGTGGCAATGGTCATGGTAGAGAAAAGCAGAGTCAGAATTTGGATTGGACTCGCCATGACAACATTTACTACAACTCCAATAAGAATAATTCCAATTTCGGTTCTAGGAATGGTGGGAATTTTTCACATCCTACTTCTACTTTGTGCTTGTCATCTTGCTATATGTGTGGTTCTACTAAGCACATGCACAAATAATAACATGCCTACAAGAAGTGCAAGAAATTTCTGGCACATGAGACTTAACTTCACTGAAGTTCTTGAGATAGAAGATTGCGGTGAACCAAATCTGATAATAGCAGACAATATAAAAGCAAGTCTGGAGACGACGGTTTTTAAGTAGTCTTTGTATTAGGCTCATGTCTTTGCTATGTAATCAAGTTTTGTTTTTCCTTTTGATTTGGTTTTAGTCACGTTTTGATATTTTATTCTTAGTCGATATGGAATAAGACATCTATGATGTAACTTTCACTTGTTGGCGAGTAATGAATATTTCTCTATTTTTCGGTATATGAAAGTGTTGAGAATGTTCTATTTTCATACAATTCTTATGTATGGTTCGATGTTTAAAACCGTATATGGCATAATGATACAATGATACAGTAAAGACGAGACACGAAAGAGGCAGTTTTTGATCTCCAAACATTTTTCGACCCGTTGATAATTTTCCCGACCCATCGAATGTTCAACTCTGGATTGATTTTTCACATTTTTCGACCCGAAGAGTTTTTTTCTCACCTTGTCGAATATTTGCTTCTACCTCCGACTATGTCTAATTTCTACCTGTCGAAAATTTAGCTCAACCCGTCGAATGTTTGCTTATGTCTCAGACTATGTCCAATTTCGACCCGTCGAAAATAGATATCGGTTTTAAGTTTTTTTTTTGGCCCGTCAAAATTTTGATCCACCCGTCGAATGTATGCTTCTGGTCACTATTTCGACTCATTGAAAATATCACTCGACCCGTCGAAAATTGGTATCGGAAAATCGATATCGTATTTAGGGTTTTCTTCAACCCGTCGAGGATTTCCCTCGACTCGTCGAAGATGTTACCTAGATGTGGTATTTTTAGATGTGTTTCTAATCGGTTTTATTCTAAATTGACCAACTTAGATTTCAACACCAGATGTGGTTTTACATCAGTTTATGTCATGTCATGTAACTTAAAATACAACGGTCTTTTCGATTGATAAGATGTTTTAAAACATCGACTGTATTTAGGTATTATCATACCATATTAGCACTTCACATGGGTTACACTCGTTGAAATCTTTAAGTTTTCACTTAAAGTGTTTGCCATGTTTTGGATTCAAAGACGGTTTGATTGACATCATTTTGTTGATAAATGATGGCAAAATTGAGTGTTACTATTCGAACCTTTCTCAAATTTGAACACATTTATGCCAACGTTTCTCACTTAGACATAACATTGTGAGAATGGAAGAAAGTTTTGTGTCTAATCTCCGTAGAATGCTGCCAAAGGCACAATCTCGAGAAGTTTATGAGGACTTGTAGTGGTTTATATCTTACTACGGTTTGGATCATTGTATCCAATGCGGTCACTTATATTATTATGCGTGACTTAGCCTTATATAAGCTTTTGCATTTTGATAATCAACCTATTGAGAAATTCTCATGGTCATCTGTTCTTAAGAGCAAAGAAGCATGTGGGAATATTTAAAACCATCGGTTTAGATGGGGGAATTGAGATTACTCCACTCGGTTCAGGCTCGGTCTCCAAGACGAGTGCAGCACCATCCTGGCAACATACTACTGAGGCGTTGTGCGTTTTCTCACAAGATTCATATGTGGTAATCTTTGATGCACATTGCTCGTTTTGCAAAGCTTATTTATGTCTGTAATTCTGTAATGCTATTTACATGCATGACAATTTTTCGTTGAAGACACATTTTTCCATCTCTATAGATTCTAAGAATCTATTTGTGGATCAATCAAACTGATATGCAGACTATTTATATATGGTTCTGATTGATGCATCAATGCATCAGTCACATGTCTTTGCTATCCACATGCTATGCTGCATTTCAAAACTCATAACACATATTATTAAGTTGCGGGCTCACTACCCGAACAATTCAATCTAGTCATTCTGATTGGTTTAATATAGGAGAGTCTACATCGAAATATTTTGTTGATTATTGTATATTGATTGGGATTATTGTTGAATATCCCAGTTCCCTATGTTCTTTCATTGAATGGTTTAAGCAGAGACACAAATCAAGCAGTTAAAGTTTGTGGCCAGATCTATGGTAATGTATATTAATTTATTGGTATTTTCCTGGGGATATGTAATGTTATATGCAACTATGCTTATTCACTTGATACCCATAAATCGCCAATCATTTAGTGCATACTAGTTGGTCATTGGATCTGAGTCTGATAACTCACATATGTGCATCTATGGTTGCATAGTACATGTGCCTACTACGCTGCCACTGCATATTAAATGGATCATCCACGCTGATTAAGTATTTATGTTAGTTATGATTCTCCAACATTTTTCTGCTATTGAGAACCTTTGACAGGAAATCTCTTTAATGCTAGTTTTGCAGATAGTCACTGTGATGAGACATACTTCCCGCCGTTAGGGGGAGATAGGAATGGTTTCATTATGGATTAACGTCAGAAATTGACGTGGTATATCCCCACTATGTCTCATCATTATCTCCGCACATCTCAGTTTGAGATTGAAGTGCAATGTATTCGTGATCTTCAGAAAGTAACAGACTTTATGCCTGCCTTCTTTACTGATATCATGAGAGTGACGAGATCATTTATACATGTTACAAATCCTGCAAGGTTAAAAGTCGCTGATATTGGGCAAGTTAAACGGAACACCCGAGCAAGGTAGTGTTTTCTCCTGCCCACAGTGGGGGTGTAGCATTGGTCAAAATCCACTGATGAGTTACCGGTGAAAAGGCAAACTATCAAGGCACAACCGTCCATCATTAACACATGAGATTGTTTCTGACTGTAATTATTTCTAAAGGCGACATTGACAAATACTGGGGGATGCCTCAGAGTCAATGACGATGCCAGTATACAAAGAGGTCTCACCAAGTGAAACAAATGCTAGCGTTACTATGGATAGTTCTTTTATGTTCGTTGATGATGTATTTACTTACTCCATCGCTCAGGGATTGATGACGATGAAGTGGAATATTGCTCTGTTGTTGATTGTCAATAGTTAATGTAGAGCAAATTGATCAAGATGAAAAGTTACAATCTATGTTGAACTAGACTCTTACAAATGGCAAGTTTTCGGTATGGTAGTGATATAACCATCGAATGATATGCCAGTTAGACATAAATGAGTCTATATTTGGAAGCAAAATTAGAAGAACTTGTGGCGCAAGGATTTTCTCAATGCCCTAGTATTGATTATGAGGAGATGTATTCTCTGGTCATGGACATCATTACTTTCCGCTACCTTATCAGTTTGGTAGTGTCCAAAATACTAAGTATGCAACTTATAGATGTGATTACAGTATATCTCTATGGGGATCTTAATTTAGAGATATACATGACAATGCCGAATGACATAATTCTACCCAAATCAAGTAACTCCAAACCACGGAGTGCTCATGAGATTAGAATGAGACGTTCACTATGTGGGTTGAAATAATCCAGTAGGATGTGGTATACACGTCTTAGTGACTACTTGATTGGGAAGGGATGCAAGAATGATGACTTATGCCCTTGCGTGTTCATTAAAAGAACAAATGCAGGTTTTGCTATAGTAGCAGTCTATTCTGATGATATGAACATCATTGGAACTCTTAATGAGATCAATAAGACAGTTAGCTACTTGAAATCTGTATTTGAGATGATAGACCTTGGTAGGACTCGATTAAGTCTTGGTTTATGGACGGTACATCAAGTTGGTTGAATTCTTATTCACCAGTTTGCTTATGTCTAATCAAGCAATGGACAAAGCATACCCTATTAGTACAACAATGGTTGTTTGCGGTCTGAAACCCAAAAGGATCCATTTCATCTGAAGAGACGATGATGAGGAACTTTTGGAGCTAAGATTCTATATCTTAGTGTGATTGGAGCTTGGTTGAATTTAGCTCAGTACATACATCCAGATATGCCTTCTCAGTATGCGCCTACGCGAAATCATTGAAATAGAATAAACAAATCTTCAGGTACTTGAAGTGATCCATTGACTTGGGCTTATTCTTCCCTTACAAAGAATACAGAGAGAAACATGAAAATCCTAGTCAAGAGATAGTTGAATCGCAACATTCAAGTCCTGGGAATTTTGACCCGTCGAGCATATCTCTTGACCCATCGAATGAAATGAATTGTGATAACCTGAACGGGTACTTCGACCCGTCGAGAAATGACTTCGACCCGTCGAAGCCGGTGTCCTGGATCGGACAGAACCATCTATTCGACCCGTCGAGAGAGAATTTCAACCCGTTGAATTCCTCTATTGTTGTGAGCGTTTTTTCATGTAATCCCCTATTATGAAACACTGATTGATGTGTTGATTGGATTTGTTGATATTGGCTACTTCTGTGACCTGTGTACAAGATGTTCTCATATAGGTTATTCACCATGGGAAACATGGCAATTTCTTGGAGAACAACAAAGTAAACCCTTGTTGCTACTTCCTCGAACTATTCTAAAGATTCAAGCTTCATATGAAGTTGTTGATGGGTGTGTCTGGTTTAGGACAATAATACACGACATTCGAGGGTCTAGTAGATTATTATCTACTATGACAACACTAACTCGCCTCTTTGAGGATAATGCGGTTTGCATTGAACATATGAAGTTGGTTTACATTAAAGGTGTCTACTTAACTCTTTTCGCCAAAGTACTCCTACAATCGATTAGCAATAACAACGGTTATTGATTATCCAAGTGAACCAGGTTGGTTTCGTTGATAATGTTACAGACTTGTTTACCAAGTCAATACCTAAATCTACTTTTGTGAAACATGTGAAACGCGTTGATATGCGCAAGTTATCTGAACTTCAGGACTGAGTGTACCGTCAGGGGGAGTTACATTTCTGTAGACATCATGGAGAGTTTACGTCACATGTAATAGCTTTTGTACTTGATGTGTTGTACTCTTTTTCCCTTAGCCCAAGCTTTTGTTTTATCCATGAGGTTTTTGTTTGCTTGGCGAGGTTTTTAGTGAGACAACAAGTTATGCATCATTCTTTAGGTCATCGACACAAGAAAGAGTGTTTAAGGAGATTTATTCTCCATAACTTCCGGTGTGTGTCTTGTCCTACTTAGATACAGATATTAATTAGATAGATATAGAGAATCTCTATTATATCGGGACATCTATTGTAACAGATTGTATTAGCCTATATTTAATGCATTTTATCAATGAAAGAGTTACAGTTTTACAGAGTACATATTTTTCTTCTGCAAAATTTTTTTCTCTTCTTGATAACTAAGTATAGCTATCAATATGACTAAAAATCATATTTAACTTTAACTTTAACTATAACTATGTTGCTGAAATTAATTTTAACTAAAAAATAACTAAAATTTAATTTTTAACTGTCAGAGATGCTCTATAACTTTTTCTGGGAACACGACTGTGGGAGATTACAAGCACTCAACTGACTCAAGTATATGTATATATAATTTTCGATTAAGATGTGCGTGTTGTTTTCCACAGCAACATGGGCTAGGGAGTAGGGAGTCAAATGATTCTGTGTTCGAGAAATTTGAAGAGTTGAAAATCTCTTTTGCGCCTCGGTTACAGGAGCTATATATTGGAAAGTTACCACCTTGCTGTCTACATAAGCTTAAGGCATTGCATGTGCGACGTTGTCCAAACTTGGTGAATCCACTTTTACGTACAGAGTTGTTGAGCAGCTAACAGTCTGGAAAAGCTATCTTGTTATATTATTAAAAGAATGAATTTTGTGTTTGAATTTGAAAGGCATGAATCACAACAGCTTGTGTTGACAAAGTTGAGTATGATTTCATTGACTCAGATGAGCGACCTGATACAAATATGGAATGGTCCTGCTCCACCTGGAATTTTCCAGCGCCTCGAAATATTTTTACTTGACAAATTGCCCGGAACTGAAATATCTCTTCACATCTGATGTTGCTCGGTGTCTTTTGCAATTGAAAGACGTTTGGGTAGAGGATTGTCGTAGCCTAAACAGACTAATTGAAGCAAGAGAGGAAACAGAGAGCGACAAGATCGTTCTTCCGCACTTGAAGAACTGTGTTTGATACGTCTTGGTGTGCTCTCAAGGTTTTGCATTACTAGCAGCATTAATATTATGGGAGGAGAAATTAACACCTTTGTTTTTTTTACCATCCATACTCCTCTTCTTCATCTTTTTATAAGAAAGCGTGATGAAAATACACACAAAACTGACAAAAGGCAAAGAATGGAGGTTTGGTTTGTAAATAAGGGGTGCCAATTTATGTATACACCTAAGCAATGAATTACGTTTTCGTCGTCTAAGTTATTAAATCTAAGATGAAGATTTACATAGTTCATCGTTTTAGTAATCACTTAGACGACTAAGATAGTGTCGTCGTCTAAGTATGTTATACTTAGCCGACAAAAAGTATTTTACGTTGTCTTAGTGTACATCTTAGGCGACGAAAAATAATAGTTGTCATCTAAGTACACACTTAGACAAAGACTATTATGTGTCGTCGCCTAAGATATTTCTTAGGCAACGAATGTCATGTTTCGGAACCTAAGTGGTATTTAGCCAACGAAAATTATTTTTTCGGGATGAAAAAAAAAATTATCGACTAAGTCACTTAGACAAATACTATTATGTGCCGTCGCCTAAGAAATATCTTAGGCGAAGAATGTCATGTTTCGGAACCTAAGTGGTATTTAGCCGACGAAAATTATTTTTTTGGGATGAAAAAAAAATTGCCTGCTAAGTCACACTTAGGCGACCAAACCTTAAAGATTTCATCGCCTAAGTTTATATTTTTGGTAGTGAATGAAGAAGCATTTATGAAGCATGGAAACATTGAGCATGAATCAAGGAGACTTGTTGAATTCACAACTAATGTGAAGGACGTGTGTTAGTATAGCACCATTAGTTCATAGATTAAACATACTTACCCACGTAAGCAGGTAATCAACACCTACCCGACCACCCGAAAGACTATCAGCCGGACTACGACTTCACTCGCAAGACTGAGCCCATCCGATCGGGCACGCGCCCGACAAGCGCACATCCGAAATACTCGGCCCACATGACAGCAAGTGCAACCCTATCCCACATCGAAGAGCACAAGTAAGCAACAATCTCACCCACCTATATAGGTAAGGCATTTACTACAGGTAAAAGGACATTGATTCCAATCTTAAATACTCCAACCTACTTTCTTACACGTTCGCTTGACTGTTATATCCAATACATCTTCTAACTTAGGCATCGGAGCGTCGAAGGCAGGCCAGCCCTGTCTCGACTTCCTGACTGCCTGTTTGTTATATTCTTCTAACAGTAGGAAGCCGAACGTGCAAGTCTGCATACCCGAACACCCGAAGAGAGAGAATACCCGATTATCCGAACAGCCCGAATGTTCGGACATCCAGAAGAGAGGATTACTTGTACTTGCTTCTGCTGATTACGTCCCGCGTAATCCGGTAGAAACAGTTGGCGCCGTCTGTGGGAAACTTACAAATTGCAAACCCCGTATAAACACCACTACCCAAAAGCCCACATGAATACCCAAGAGACAAACATCAGTGACGCGCCCATCAAGGAAACACCCCTGAGCGCACGGGCGCGACAGGTGATCGAGCTGGGAACAAGCAGCAGCTCCGGACTGAGCGGCGAGGAACAGGCCGACTGCCTGCTTCAGGAGCTGCGAGAGGCAGCATTCGAAAGAGATCATGAGCGCCAGGCCCGGCAGAGGCTGGAAGAATGGCTGGACGCACTCGTCAACCAGCAGCAAATACGACACGGGCGGGGTCCTGTTCGGGAAGATACTAACGCTGAGGATCTCCAGCACCCGTTTGGCATAACCGACCCTCGGGTGACCCGAATACCCACGCCAACGAGGGAACCCGCGCCCAGGGGCACGTTCCCAATGGACAACACCCTGATCCTCCGGAGGATGGAAGAACTATCGGCGGAGGTGTCGTGCCTACGAAAGGACAAGCATGCCGGGCAAGGTAGGATGTTCACCCCTCGAGTCAGTCCGTTCTCTGCGCATATACTGGAGATAGGCAGGGACCTGAACGCGAAGACAACAAAGGTCACCCTGTTTGACGGAAATGGGGACCCCCGCACGCACATCGACGAGTTTCGGTCCGCTACGGACGGAACCAGATACTTGGACTCGACTTTGTGCTTTCTGTTTCAAGGGACGTTGTCCGAGGAGGCGAGGAGCTGGTTCTACGACATACCACCAGGCTCCATCCATTCGTTCCTAGAACTGGCGGAAAGCTTTCAAAAGCGCTACAGGCTCTAAGGAGAGATATCTACACCACTAGATGTTTGGGAGGCCCGGCCACGCGAGCCCGAATTTAGGGAGGCCTCTCGCCGATCCCTCTGATCACGCTCCGCCTACCGCTGCTCATTCTCACGGAAAAGGAGATCCCGTTCAACCCGGTCCGGACCCCGACCAGCAGACGAACCCCCGAGCGGCAGAATCCTAGCCCTCTCAGCATCAACAACGTGCACCTGGTCAGGGACGATGATGGCAGCAGCTGCACAACCCGATGCCGCACGAAGGGCAGAAGCATGAGAAACGACATTCGACGCCCGGATCATCGGCTGGACCGTATCCCCCACAACCAACTCACCACGCCCGTCATCAACCACCCGGCGCACACTCTCAGCCTTCGCCAACAGCAACTCCATGCGGCGCTGGAGGGCATCGTCCTTCTCGGTGGCCTTGGACTTGGTCATTTTTGCTGCACACAAACACGAACGAAAGGTCAGTAACAAAGCTATCAAATATACGTAAACATGCAAAAATAGAACATGTATCAGATGCCCGACAGACTAGGTGCTCGTGCCAGACGCGTGCGCTCGATCAGATCCCAGTGGCACTCCACCCAGAAGTGTCTCACCTCGGGCACTGGGTCAAAGACGAACTTCAAGCGAGCAATCCTGGCCTCTTCCGCAGGCGTCATCAAATAGTCGTTCGTATTGAGGGGGTAGAAGAGCTGGGGGACTCGATAAAGATGGTGCGCATTAGCCGCAAATTCGGGAGGGAAGGCGCCAAACTCCCAGTCACCTCCCACCAGGCAACTGATCGTACGCCAAGTAGTCGACGAGCTGGGCAGATCGACCAACCACCACTTCACCCGCGGCTTTACAGTGAAGGTGCCCGAGTCCCTTCGGCGGGAAGAATGCTTGAGGCGGAAGAAATGAAGGAATTCCACCTGTGTCGGATGCTCCAACCCGCTCAGGCGGAAGATGTTGAAAAACGCCACCAACGTGCGGGTCAGCGTTGGCCCACACTGGCCAAGCGAAATCCTCAGCAGGGCCAGCATGTATTGGAAGAACGGGGTGCAAAGGCAGCTTAATACCCGCCTTCAAGTGGAACTCACTCACGCACATGTGGCCGGGCGGAGGCCGCGTCAACGTCTTGCCCTTCCCGGGAATCTTCAACTTCACATACGAAGGAATGTGATAGTTGCGCGCCCATCGCGCCATCTCCTTCACCGACGGTGCTCGTTCGGGCTCGTGCACCGGTACTCTGTCGGGGAGCACCCAGTGCACGTGTCCGCCCTCCGAAAACTGGGGCACAGCAGACTCCCCTTGTACACGCTCATCACCCCATGGTCCCGACGAGGACGACCCCCCCTTCGACCCTAACAACTCAGATGCATCCCCCACCCCGACATCATCAGCCACGGTTCTTCGCACTCGTGACTCTTCCATCGACTGCACGACAAAAGAATTACCATTAGGTACATACCACAAAGGCGTTACACTCATCATGGAGTCGGACGCGGAGTTTGATCCGCTCGAACATAGACTACAGCTAAACCACCCCGCCTCCAGAACATATACCCGTTCACGCAACACATCGCTCGAAATTTCTATCGGGTCCATCTCCTAGAAAAGACGCACGCACGCAACATCCAAACACTTAGCAAAAAAAATCCCACCACAAACAACAAAAACCCAGAAATCTACCTCAACACAGATCAAAATAGGCAGGGCCTCAAGAACACGCCTTGTTCTTGAGACACAAACCCTGAAACGCGTAAAACAAGAAACATAAAAGATACCGGAAATACCAAAAACAGAAAGGAAAACAACGAAATCGAGTTTAGGGCCTCACCAAAAGTATAGACTGAGGTTAAGATCAAACGTCGACGAGAACTTCGGCAAAGCACACAGAACAGAAATCAAGGGCAAGAACAGTAAGCAAGGTAATTTCTTCAGAGTTTCAGTGAAAGTAAAAGACAATGAGAGAAGATGATACCCCGAGGGCCTATTTATACTAATCAAAACTCACACGTGAGCGAACGCCTGCCGTCCAATTTTCACGTGACCACCGTCAGATGATGACATGTATCCACGCGCGTGACGCCTGACCTGCTAGCATTTATTACACCCCCAGCGGTTTCCAAGGAGAAGTTGAAAGGGGTCACTCCAAACGTCCCATCAGTTAGATCACCCCACTCGATGTACGCACACGCACGTCACGATTCTCCCCCAATTCGGACTATCGTACGCACCACCAACACGATCAAGCGCCTTACGATCTCACAGGCAAGTAAACACCACCCCACCAGGTTAGTGCAAGACCATTGAGACGTCCCGAAAGAGGCTAACGTCACGCGTTTCCTTTCGGCGTGGGCGCACTAAATGAAGACAAGTAGGCGGCGAGTGGTATCGTCTCCCTGGCTCTGTTGGCGAAGCCGGGTCACAAGCGGTCTCTTGTGCACTCCATGCCTAGACATCCAGTAAGAGGTGACCCACCGTTCGAGCTACGTGGCATGGAAGTGGCTAACGTCACGCGTTACTTTCAGGGGTGCGCAACCCGCAGGACCATTCGGGCGGCTCGAAAGCAGCAGGTTTCCTTTCGAAGCGCGCACCGAATGATGGGCGACTCGGGAGTAGCCCAATTTCTTCCGAGGGCATAACGCCACCATTCGCCAAATTAGGCGGCACGATAGCGGCAAGTTTCCTTTTGTGCGAGCGCTAAACTGAAGAGCGGCACGAGCACGCTGTCCATGTCCCTCCGTGAGTGCTGCACCATATGTACGTAACGGTCGGGGCCCCACCGTTGACACTACCATAGGTCGGCGCTGAGAGTGAGGATCTCCTCTCGAGCACCTAACAGCACGGCCGTTCCGAGTCCCATTCTTAACGGGCTCCGAACAACAAGATTCGTTTGGGAGTGCCGTGCAAGCGGCTCGGAACCATTCATGCATCAAGAAAGGCCGTTCCGAAGGCCTATCCTTGGCGGACTCCGGACAGCAACATTCGTTGCGGGGCTGGATAAGTGGCTCGGAACCATCCATGCATCTCAAGAAAGGCTGTTCCGAAGGCCCATCCTTGACGGACTCCGGACAGCAACATTCGTTGCGGGGCTATGTAAGTGGCTCAGAACCATCCATGCATCCACATACACAAGCATACATCAACACACTCATTCACTCAAAACTGCATCATCACTCAATCGCATCACACGATCATACATACATCTGCATACATTCACATACTCATTCACTCATACCTACTTGTATATCTGTACCACATACATCTACATATTCACTCCTACATACTGACATACATCCGCATACACAAAACATACATATTCGTTCACATGGCTCCGCAAGCACACGACCGGGCACACGGCTCCAAACAGCAAGATTCGTTTGGGAGTCAGGTACCCAGGTACAGGATCACGCATACAGGTACACGATCGGGCGTACAAGTACCCACTCCGTCAAGCGAGACCTTTATTGACAGGAGAGTTGGGGGACTTGGGGGTGTATGAGTATTTGTTTAATCACTGCTCAAGCGGATGAGTATTTGTTTAATCGCACGAACCCTTTTTCAACTCCCCAATCAAGAAAGGTCTCTTTGACTTGGGGACTTGTTAGTATAGCACCATTAGTTCATAGATTAAACATACTTACCCACTTAAGCAGGTAATCAATACCTACCCGACCACCCGAAAGACCACCAGGCGGACTACAACTTCACTCGCAAGACTGAGCCCATCCGATCGGGCACATCCCCGACAAGCGCACATCCGAAATACTCGGCCCATATGACAGCAAGTGCAGCCCTATCCCACATCAAAGAGCACAAGCAAGCAACAATCTCACCCACCTATATAGGTAAGGCATTTACTACAGGTAAGAGGACATTGATTCCAATCTTAAATACTCCAACCTACTTTCTTACACGTTCGCTTGACTGTTATATCCAATACATCTCTAACTTAGGCATCAGAGCGTCAAAGGCAGGTCAGCCCTGTCTCGACTTCCTGACCGCCCGTTTGTTGTATTCTTCTAACAGTAGGAAGCCGAACGTGCAAGTCTGCATACCCGAACACCCGAAGAGAGAGAATACCATATTATTCGAACAGCCCGAATGTTCGGACATCCAGAAGAGAAGACTACTCGTACTTGCTTCTGCTGATTATGTTCCGCATAATCCGGTAGAAACAACGTGCATGGAGAATGCATGCACATATTTTCCTATATAAGAGCAGCTCCAACAACTTCTCTATGATTAATAGAGATTATCATCATTTTTGAAGAAAATGATCTACTTTTTGCTCCAATAGATGCTCTAAACTATTCTCTATAATAGAGAAAGTGGGTGAAGAGAGAAACGAAAATTCATATCTATAGAAAAACCAAAAACTCTAAAACTATGAAAAAATTCTAAACTTTAATGCTTAGCATTCAAAGTTAATAATTTTCTGTTTTCTCTCTCCTTCTTTTCTCTTCTTGATCATTCTCTCTCTTCATTGAAAATACAAAGAAACATATAGTTTAATTAAAATAAGGATTGATTCATTAAATTATGAATAAATTATTAAATTATAGAGAATAGGGTAGAGAATCTATTAGACTTGAAGGCTAAGTTTTATAGAGATTTTCGATTTTGGTACTCGATCTATTATAGATAAATTTCACATAAGTACGTTGTTGGAGATGCTCTAAGGAGGCATTTGCAATGGGCAAAGCATAGAAAGAATCGGAGAGAGTTCTATCACCTTGTGAGTTATCAAGAGTGAGTAGAGAGAAAAACTCGAAGTAGAGAGCTTGTGTGTGTAGCAAAACAAAGAGTGCGTGAGAGTAGTATTTCTCTTAGTGTAACCTTTATTCGAATAGTGAAGGTTATTTGTTGTTGCTGCCCCGTGGACGTATGCACTTTGCCGAATCATGCACGTAAATTCTCGGTATTCTAAATCATTTTATTTTTCGTTTTTGGTGGTGAATTAATTACTGATTTCATTCTACAGTTTATTCTTCCACATTCTCCAATATAAATCCACCCAAACCCTAGGATTGGGCGTCCGCCAGAAATTATTGTTCCCATATAATCATAGAGAATGAAAGAACAGAAGAATAAAAGAAGGACAAGAGAAGAAAAGGAGGTGCCAAGAAGAATTGGCGTGAACACGCAAAAAAAATCTAGCCGGCATGGCGGCAGGCACAAACTCTTTGCTTTTCACAACAGTGAAAATCAAAACTCATATAATAAAGACGTTCGTATATAATCCATATTTTAACTATATATTAGATGTACGGAGAGCGTAGGTATTCATACAAAAATACTCATTTCATCTAGAAGAAAAATAAAAGGGAAAATAAAATACAGAGGATTAGAGGATGAGAGTGAGAAAGAAAGTTTGACCAACAAAAGTAGAATGAGAACCGAAAGAGAGAAGAATGAGATGGTTAGGTTATATCCTTCTTCCCAAAATGTAGCATAAAAATTCGGTCCGGCTGTTGAGGTGAAAACACTGCCTCACGCTGAAAATAGGATCCTCTGCAACAAATCAGCTCTTGCCAGATGATTTCTGGCGGCTCACATTTTGCTAGTCAAACTTCTTGACTGCTCACTCTATTTTGACTCTTCTCTTCTCCTCTTCTCTTTTCTTCTCTAAATATTTTTACCAACTCATCATCATGTCACTGCTCATAGTATGAGTCTAACAGGTTAGTTTTGTACGTGGGCATGGATGATACTACTTTGGTGTCTGGGAATGGAGGTGAGGAGGAGGAACCACAATTTCCTCCTCTGTCTACAGAAGGTTCTAACTACCGTTTGTCAATGTTGGATCATAATGAGGTTGAGACCAATTTCGCCAACATTAGCAAGCCTTTGAATACTAATAGTTTACCACATTTTGATGAGTTACTTAAGAATGTGATGTCTGTTGATCAAGAAGGACAGCTACTACAAAACCCTCATTCTTCCTCATTGCATACCACTCCAACTTTCCTTGGGAATTTCAGTTCGAATGGACCATTATTAAGTAGTAAGAAGAAAAGTATGGATGAGGTATGGAGTGAAATTGCTCATCATGATCATCATCCTATCAATCTCAACTCGGTTACAGATCATGAATCGTTGTTGCATCATCAAAGAATGAGTACTATTGAGGAATCAACACCACCTCAACATCTCCTAGTTCAAGCAGGTATCCTAGTTAAGGTTTATGGGAATTTTCTGATATATTGATCAATCCCAAATTGTGGTACATATACACAAGTACTTACATTCCTAAAAGGAAACTAAATCAACTATTGAATCCTACTTTACTACAGAATATACATCTCCTAACTATACATGGAGTGAGACATACTACAACACTCCTCTTCAAGTTGGAGCATACAAGTCTTGAATGCCCAACTTGTCAAGAGAATCATTGAACGTCTTACATGAAACCGTCTTAGTGAGAATATCAGCCAATTGTTCCTCTGATCGAACAAAAGGGAATGAAATGATCCGAGTATCCAGCTTCTCTTTAAGAAAATGTCTATTAATCTCCACATGCTTTGTTTGATCATGTTGAACAGGATTATGTGCAATCTCAACTGCAGCAGTGTTGTCACAATAAAGAGGCATAGGATGTTCCTGCTTAAAACTCAAATCTCCCAACAAGTACTTGATCCATAATAACTCACAGACTCCTTGAGCCATTCCTCCGTATTTAGCTTCTGCACTAGATCTTGCCACAACATTCTGCTTCTTGCTCCTCCAAGTAACCAGATTCCTACCAACAAATATGAAATAACCAGAAGTAGAACGTTTTTCAGTGATTGATCCAAGAGGATCTTACAAAATATGATATTAAAATATATCATATTATATTATGAAAATAATTTAAAACCATTAAACTTTTACGGTTTAAAACATTCAGTTTTAAATCGATCAAAGTTAAAGGTTTACGTTCATTGAAGAACGTAAACCATTTATCTTTTATGGTTTATATTCATTTGTTATTTTTAGTTTCTATTTTAGGAAATCATCTTTGTATATAAACTAGAAGAAGTGAACGAATGAAAGAAGCAAAAAAATCAGTTTCTTAATTAGCTTCAATTTTCTTCTCCCGTCTTTTTGTTAATTATCCTCTTGCATTAAGAAGTCCACTTCCAAGAGAAGTAGTGACATTTCTTTTTCCTATGAAAATTCTATCTCCTAGAAGTTTTGGATCAAGTGGTATCAGAGCCCCAGATCAAAACGGGGTAAAGGTGGTTTATGGTCCTAACTCGCAGCCGACGTAGAACTTCTAAAGAAGAACTTGTAGGTCCTTTGCTCGTTCATCGAAAGCCAAGGATAAAGAGAGGAGCAATGACAGGGGAAGTTCCAAACTTAGACGGTGATGGTGAACGCATCACAAATCTTGAACGACGGGTGGAATTGTTATCTGCATCAATTTATGAGCTAGTGGAAAATTTAAAAGCCGAAATTTTTTCACATGCATCGCCTTCCAAAAGAAAGATTGAAGATGACAGTGAAGAAGAGGACGACACCATAAATGAAAATATTTTCGAGGATACAGGAAATCAGAAGAATCCTGTAAGTGCCTTGAAAATTGATTTTAAGGTAGAAATTCCTACATTTAATGGTGTTATAGATGCAGAAAAATTGGATAACTGGATAGACACATTAGAAACATACTTTACTATACATAAGTATTCTAATGTTGAAAAGATCCAATTTGCAAGCTTGAAACTCTCAAGCCATGTTGTTACATGGTGGAAGTCATACCGAAAACGGTACAACGTTGCGGAATTGACATGGAGTAAATTCAAGAAATTATTGAGAAAACAATTCTATCCTGTTGATATGAAGAAGAGAGATGGTACAAGTTGCAACACTTCAATCAAAGGTTCAGTCAATCAGTACAAGATTATACCTCTGAGTTCCATAACCAAGCTTTGGTATTGGATATAGATGTTGACGATTATGAAGTCTTCATGAAATACATCGGAGGTCTTGCTGACTACATACGGAAAGAACTAAAATTGTTCACTGTAGAATCAATTGAAGAAGCTACAGTCAAGGCAATCGCCATTGAGGCAAAGTATAAAAGGCTTGACAAGAAGGACGAAAAACAACTGTCGTACCAGTAAACATGTCACAGGCAGGTGCTGGATACTTCATCCTGAGTTGAAACCCAAGAACCAGAGGAATAACCAAGGAAGGAATGACAGGAAGGCCACATTGACTGTGCAACAGGCAGAAGAGCTTCCAGAGTTAAAGCAACCTGACACAACACTTGCCTTAATGACTTCACCAACAGAAGTTGCAGATGCATACAACCGTGAAGAGCTGTTTCATTTAAACATTCAAGTGAAACAGAGTGTTGTACAAGCAATTGTCGATCCTGGAAGTCAAAAGAATCTGATTTCAGAGGCTTTAGTAAAGAAGGTAGGCTTAGAAACAATGCCTCATCCTAAGCCTTACCCACTAGGGTGGATTCAGAAGGACATTGACATGAAAATTACAAAGCAATGTACCTTCAAATTTGCAATCACTAATTGGTATATCGATGAAGTGACATGCGAGGTGGTTCCGTTGGATGTATGCCAAGTTATATTGGGTAGTCCATATCTTTGGGACCGTGATGCAATTCATTATAGAAGGCTTCGCAAGTATCGTTTGGTGAAGGATGGAAAGGAGTTCCACATCAACGCTTGTAAGCCATAATCTACACACACTTTACTGACAGTTAATCAAGCCAAAAGATTGGTTAACTCTTGTGGGCAGTTTGTTTTATTGATGATTCGACCACAAGAACAACATATTAATGTTGTTACTTTGTTAGCAGTAAGCTTAACACCTTCACAATATTCCGATATTGGAAAATTGCAGAAGGATTTCAAGATACTTTTTCAGGATGTACAAGGATTACCACCGCGGAGAGCTGTAGAGCATGACATCCAGTTGGTAGGAGATTCACCTCTGCCAAACTTGGGTTTATACCGCACTTCTCTGACAGAGAGTGAAGAGATCAAGAAGCAAGTACAAGAACTTCTTGAACAAGGAGTTATCAAGCCCAGTTGCTCACCATGTGGTTCACCAGTGCTCCTTGTGCCAAAGAAAGATGGAGGTTGGCGCATGTGTGTGGACTATCAAGCACTCAATAAAATTACAATTAAGAATCGATATCCACTACCGAGGATTGATGATCTTCTAGATCAATTGCATGGTGCTCATTACTTCACCAAATTGGATCTCAAATCTGGTTATCTCCAAGTACGCATCAATGAGGAAGATACTTGGAAAACTGCTTTTAAGACGAAGCCGAGATTGTTCGAATGGTTAGTTATGCCATTTGGACTATGTAATGCTCCAGCTAGCGACCTTTATGCGACTAATGAATGAAGTACTTATTCCTTTTATCGATGACTTTGTCATTGTTTATTTAGATGACATACTTATCTATAGTGTCACATGGGAGGACCATCTTCATCATATTGCTGAGGTTATGAATGTTTTGCAAGCTAGTCAACTACGGTTGAACGGGAAGAAGTGTGAATTTGGGAAGCAAGAGCTTGTCTACCTAGGGTTTATTGTTGGTGCAGGAACGCTCAAAGCGGATCCAGACAAAGTGAAAGTTATCACTCAATGGCCTACACCCCGTTCGGTTACTGAAGTTCGAAGCTTCATAGGTGCATGCCAATATTTGAGAAAGTTCATTAGACATTTCTCTCTAATTGCAGCACCATTACACTCTCTTACAAAGGCCAATCAAAAATTTGAATGGTCAAAGAAACAAGATAAATCTTTCCAGTTGTTGAAATGGAAGATCACAGAGGCCCCAATATTAGCATTGCCAAATCTGCAGAAAGCATTTGAAGTTGAAGCAGATGCATCAAATTATGCAATGGGAGCCGTATTACTTCAGGAAGGTAAACCAGTGGCATACCATTCTGAGATGTTTAGTGGACTGGTGTTAACTTATTCGACTTATGACAAGGAGCTTTATGCATTGCATTAAGCAGTAAAACATTGGAGAGCTTACTTGATAGGAAAAGAAGTCATGGTTCACTCAGATCATAAGCCTCTTCAGTATCTAACTACACAGTCGAAGTTACAGCAAGCTCGACATATGAAGTGGATGTCTTACCTACAACAATTCAATATTGTAATCAAATACAAGAAAGGAATGACTAATAAGTTGGCAGATATGTTATCTCGACCACCTACACCAATAAATTCCGCATTATTGGTAGCAATGCAGATCCAACCTATTATTCCTTCTGAATATGCCAAAGGGTATAAGATTGACGCTGATTTTAGTTCGGCTCATGCTAAGCTGTAACAAGGAAAGACAAGTGAGTTTCAACTGAAGGATGGGCTAATGTACAAAGGAAGCCAATTGTGCATACCAAAAGATGGTGACAGGCTGCAATGAATTCGAGAAGCTCATACTTCCAAAGTAGCAGGATATTTTGGGGTAGAGAAGACCTTATTGAATCTTCGTCGATATGTCTATTGGCCAAAGATGCACACTGATGTTTCCAGGTACATATGAGGTTGTGTTTTATGTAACACCTCAAAGCCTTCTAACAGGAAGCTAGGTTTGTATCTACCACTACCAGTACCTAGCCGACCTTGGGAGTGCATTTCAATGGACTTTCTTGGAGGATTGCCTAAGACCAAGTCTGGGAATGATTATTTGTTTGTAATTGTGGATCGATTCAGCAAGATGATAATACTTATTCCTTGCAAGAAGAATCTAACTGGAGAGGGAGCAGCTAAACTATTTTTCGAGCATGTTTGGAAACATTTTGGTCTCCCAACATCGATTATATCAGACAGGGATAGTCGATTCTTAGGACATTTCTGGAGGTCTTTATGGGGAATGATGGATACTAAATTGAAACGTAGTACTGCATTTCATCCACAAACTGATGGACAAACTGAAGTCGTTAACCGCACTATGGTTCATTTGTTAAGGGGTTATAACTCTAAACACCCAAAAACTTGGGATGAAAGTCTCCCTTATTTGCAGTTTGCTTTTAATCGAGCAATTCATGGCTCTACGCTGAAGTCTCCATTCGAGGTATGTTTGGGTTACTTACCTCAAAGTCCCTTTGATATGGCATTCACTATAGGTGACAAGCCATTGAATGGAAAAGAAGAAGAACAACATGTTCGAGCACAAAAGTTTCTCGAATGAGTTTCGAAAATTCATTTAGAAGTGGAAGCACAGCTGAAACGCTCTCAGCAACGGTATAAAACTCGGCATGACAAGCATCGAGTTCCGTGTACTTTTAAAGAAGGTGACCTAGTATGGCTACATCTAGGTAAAGAGCGATTACAAGGTGAAGAAAAGAAACTCAAGCCTATTCGATATGGATCGTTCAAGATCACCAACTAAATTGGTGACAATGCTTTTCAGCTCGATCTACCACCATATATTCATATGTACTCGGTCATTAACGCCAAAATTTTAAAGCTCTTTGAACCATCTCTATTGGATGATGATCCCGATGAGGATACCCGTCTTCCTTCAGTTGATGACTTGAAGATGGAGCGAGAAGATCCATTAGAGGAGGACTGTATCTTAGAGCAGAAGGTTCGTGAAACCCGGAATGGCAGTATGAGACTTTTTGCATTGGTAGAAAAGGTCAACTTCCTAGCAAATCCAAGTGGTACCTGCGGACTAAGGCTTTTATAGAGTTTCCTCATCTTAACATACCTTGAACAGGAGCTCAAGGTTTCTAAATGGGGGAGCCATGATCCAGGAGGATCTTACAAAATATGATATTAAAATATATCAATTATATTATGAAAATAATTTAAAACCATTAAACTTTTACGGTTTAAAACATTCAATTTTAAACCGATCAAAGTTAAAGGTTTACATTCATTGAAGAACGTAAACCATTTATCTTTTATGGTTTATATTCATTTGTTATTTTTATTTTCTATTTTAGGAAATCATCTTTGTATATAAACTAGAAGAAGTGAACGAATGAAAGAAGCAAAAAAATCAGTTTCTTAATTAGCTTCAATCTTCTTCTCCCGTCTTTTTGTTAATTATCCTCTTGCATTAAGAAGTCCACTTCCAAGAGAAGTAGTGACATTTCTTTTTCCTATGAAAATTCTATCTCCTAGAAGTTTTGGATCAATGATGTTACCTGCCCAATCAGCATTGGTGTAGCCACAGGGTCCCAAATCTCTATTCTTTCGAAACACAAGACCTTTACCAGGATCAGACTTCAAGTACCTTAGGATTCTCACCACCACATTCATATGATCTTCACTAGGATTATGCATATACTGACTTACCACACTAACAGCATAAGCAAGGTCGGGCATAGTATGGAACAAGTAAATCAGCTTTCCAACTAATCTCTGGTACTTTGACTTGTCCGTTGGAACCTGATCACGATATTCTGCAATCCGATTATTCTTCTCAATGGGTGTATCAATTGGTTTACAATCAAGCATACCAGTTTCAGCTAACAAATCTAAAATGTACTTTCTTTGACTCAACATAATGCGGTCTCCGTTCCTAGCTACTTCAATACCTAAGAAGTACTTTAAATCTCCAAGGTCTTTTATTTCGAATTCAAATGACAGCTGAACTTTCAATCTCTTGATCTCGTCGAGATCGTCACCTGTTACCACCATGTCATCCACATAAATAATCAATGTTGTCAACTTGTTATGTTGGTGTTTGAAGAATAGGGTGTGATCTGAGTTGCTTTGTCTGTACCCAATTTTCTTCATGAAATTTGTGAATCTACCAAACCAGGCTCTTGGTGATTGTTTCAATCCATACAAGGACTTCTTTAACTTGCACACTATCTTTTCTCTAGTAGAAGTTCTATATCCTGGAGGAAGATCCATGTAAATTTCCTCATTCAAGTATCCATGGAAAAAAGCATTCTTCACATCAAACTGTTGTAAGAGCCAGTCTAGATTAGCTGCTAGGGACATGAGAACTCGAATGGTATTCATCTTTGTTACTGGTGCGAATGTCTCATCATAATCCACTCCATACTTCTGAGTATATCCTTTTGCCACCAATCTTGCCTTATACCTGTCAACTGATCCATCTGCATTATGTTTCACAGCATAAACCCATCTGCACCTAACAGTCTTCTTACTAGGTGGTAGTGGTACCACATCCCATGTATCATTCTTGTTGAGAGCATCCATCTCAACCTCCATCGCCTTAGCCCACTTCTCCTCCTTGATTGCATGCATCCTGCACTTTACTAGGAAGAGATACAAGAGATAATTGATTCACAAAGGCTACATAAGGTTTGGATAGTCTATGGGTTGACACATAATGTGACGACCCGGAACAGATTGAACAGTGTCATCAGCTTGGTCCGTGAGATTATGAGTAATGGCAGATTTCCGAAAAGTGTGTTTGTTGGTTTCCATTTTTGGAAAGTATAAATAGTGAACTTGCTGTTTTGGGCAAGTCAACCTTGCCATAAAGGGAGTTGACCGAGTCAAACTCAGCTGGAAATGGAGCTCGACGGTGGCCACGGTGGTTGACGGCGAGCTGCCGTCCGGCCGTCTCCGGCCACGGGGGAGGAAGTAATCGATGCGCCTCGGCCTCCCGAGTCTATCCTCGGTCACCACGCACGGCGAGGCTCGCCGGAGTGAGAGAAAAATCCGGCCAAAATTCAAGAAAAATTGGGGATTTCGGGTTCAATGATTCCGGTAGAATTGAACTACAAAAAGGACTAGGTTTTGTAGCTCTCCTCACCTACAAGCTACCATGTAAGTTTGGCGATCTAATTTTAATTGTGCTTGGAGAATTTTGGATTTGAAATTTGTGAGGCAATTCGGTTTTGCTTGAAATTGACATGGTTAGAGTGAGAATTGGCCTTCGATGCAGTTGACAAAGTTGCTCAGTGGGTGATTTGGAGTGCAATAGTGGTTGCTCCGCCGGGAAAATTTCAGGTTGGTGGTGGCGCCGCTGCCGGCGACGGTCAACGGTCAACTTTGACTTTTTGGGGTTTTCGACAAGTTGCATGTCATTTCACTCGAAATCGCGCCCCGATCGCAGTGGGGAGGTTCACTTTTCGAATTGAGCATCCGAAAGTATAGCGAGGTATTGAGGTGTGATTATCAGATTTTCGACGATTCGTCGACATTGAATTACGTGTTTCCGAGAACGGTGGTTTCTCGTGATTTGATTTGAATTGTCGAGTTATGATTTTGAGAAATGGATTTTGTGATTATTCAGGGGTTCGTGATCGTTTGTTTGGTGAGGGACTTTCCGCCGGATCACGAGTTAACGCGAACTGCGTTACGCGAGTCTGTGAGTGGACATTTCTTTTCACGGATTGATTGCGAGTCTTTTATATATGATTTACGAACTTGAGCATGCAGTTTGATTATGGTTTTACGAGCATGTGTTTTACGATTATATATTTACGGATATGCGTATACGAGTATACATACATATATATTATGTTTTATGCATGTGCATGAAAATGATATATGATTTGGTTTACACAGAGTACAGTCTCGGTTACGTTGTTGTATCGATACACACTGGCTTCTCGGCTGATCCCCGAGTACGCTCCGGGGGGGGGGGGGACAGATATCCTGACCCGAGGCCTTTCTGGCTAGGAATCACGTGTGGGTCTGGGATCCCGTGGTTCAGACTGTGCTATCGCGTGGTAGTCCATGAGAGACTATGCGATGTATTTATGATGCATGCTCTGTACACGTGAGGAGTTAGAGTCTCCCTTGTGTACCATTTCCTTTATTTATGCATTTGCATTTTGACTCGCATATGTTTTTATAACGTGTATATTATTTGGTGAAAGACATTTATTTTCGTCCACTCACTCTAACAGTTTTCATGTCTTGCCCCTGGGCTTTTCGGTTTTTGTGCCCAGTTTGCATTTCGGACTCTGGTGTCACACGTCATGGTCGGAGGCATAGTGCTCGAGCTACCTTGTTTCTTCCAGTAGGTTTATTCTTCTACCTACTGTGGTATACTTATATGATTATACATTAGAGGTCGCTCTGAGTATTCTGCTGTATATATTATACGATTTTACTCCGGATTTCAGTAAAGTACAGATATATTCATTATTTTATATTACTGTTGATATATTGAGAAATCCGGATGGGATTGGTGCCCACGGTTTGATTTTTGTGGCATAGGATGAAGTGTATTTTCCGCGTGCAGGTAATGGTAATTCCACGTCAGTAATGAAACTCTGCTGAAATTTTAAAAGATTTTTGTTGGTTCGTGTTTTCGAAGGGGTTCGATTCCGATTTAGGCAACTAAATCAGGGTTGGGTCCTTTCAGCTTGGTATCAGAGCATTAGGTTATAGGTTCTGTAGACTTCTGTAGTCGTGTTTACTAAGGGTATTTGAGAATGTACAGCATGTCTGGAATGGTGACCCGACCGGCCGGCGGATACTCATCAATATTCCGGGTGTTGTATACTTTCAAATATTTGAAGTTCCATGATTACGTTCCACTTGTTGTGAACAATGTTTTATTTATTAGGATGCCTCCTTGACGTGTTTTCCGTGTCGGTACGGTTGTGGATCCTATTGAGGATCCATCGACGCACGACTTCCCAGAGGATTGTGGGTTTGGATGAGTATTCTGAGTTTAGAGAATTGTGTGGCACGGTTTGCCTAGTTGTGTGTGTATGAGCGTCTACATGTTGCCTCAGAGATGAGAATTGTGGCAGTTGATGTTTGCCTGAGTCAGATCATTGTATTTGGTAGGCTGATATTGTGTGAGTTCCAGTTGCGACTCCATGGCCTACATTCAGGGTGTTGTTTACACGGTAAAGGTTTTATCAGGCTACCCAGCATTCGAATGTGGAGTGTTTACCCACCTGAGGCAGAGATGCATTGTTCACATGTTCGTCCCTGTTTGCATGAGTTATGTGGCTTCAGAGGAAGCAATGCACAAGGTTCGAGATAAGTTTGAACCTGAGCATCAGAGAGAGTCTGATTGATGTGCCTCGAGACAACCGTGAGGAGCTTAGTGTGCTGCACTCAGTGGCGAGGCTATTGAGAAGGAAAGGTGTACATGGATTTCCGATGTGATGGTTTGAGGTAAGTGGACTTAGTCGAAATATGTGATGAGGTTGAGTTCAGGCACCTCGGATTTAGTGATTCCATCAGGCTGTGGTCTTTTTGATTATGTTGAGGGTCATCAGATCAAGCAGAGGATCCGTTTGACGATGGCGGAGATCACAAAGTAGCGGATTTGCTCCTGTGGCATGAGTTTGGGTGATCGTTGGTGATCCTTTCTCGCAGCAGTTGTTGCGGTGACTTGTGTTTGTGGAGTACTCTTAGTTGCCATTGTGGTGGCCAGGAGGGTCACGTTACGAGGGAGCGCCTTCAGCCAGCTGTTTTAGCGGTTTGGTAGCTCAGAGTTCACGAGGAGATCATGATGTTATTCCTGAAGTTTGACCAATGTACCCTTTTGATGAGTTATTCAGCAAGTCGCAATTGACGTAGGCGGCTAGTTGGGCATGTTGGAGTTCATGCCATAACCTTGTTTGAGGACAGATTTTTCTCCGAGGTTACTGTTGTTTGATACCCATGGCTATTGCACCTGCATCTCCACTTCCGAGGTCTTAGAGAGTGTTGTATCCATCCGGAGGTTGCGAGATCCTTGTTGGAGGATATGGCTTAGTCACGGATCTGTTATAACTGGAAATCGTGGTTTTGGTGTGACTATGAGTATGGACTTACTGACGACGCATTTGGCTGTATTCAAGTGCCTCGAGAAGGAGGTTGTGTTTCGACGTCCAGACTTTTCCCGAGATACTGTTTCGCGGTGATGGTCGAGCGGATGGTGGAGACGAGTTATGTTGTTTGCTTAGCTCATGTTGTGGATACTACGGTTGCTGTGCCCGACGTTGGTGACATTGTGGTGGTTTCCGAGTTTCCAGGTGTGTTTCGAAGGAGTTACCAGGTGTTCCTCCAGTTCGGGAGACTGACTACACCATTAGCTTGTACCGGGCACTGGACTCATTTTACAGGCATCTTGTCGTTCGGAGCCAGCGGAGGTGATGGAGCTACAGGTTCGACTCCAGGAGTTGCTGGAGGAGGTTTCAGGAGGTTTCATGCGACCCTGCGTATTTGCGTGGTATGCTCTTGCATTGTTTGTACGGATGATGGATGGTTCGACGTGGTGGTGCGTTGACTATCGGAAGCCTGATTCGCTTCAGAGGAGAGCGAGTATCCTTCGCTTCAGATTGATGACTGGTTTGATCTGCTCGCGAGAGCTTCAGTCTTATCGAAGATTGATTTCGGGTCCAGATACCATCAGTTGAGGTTTGATGAGTCAGATGTGGTTTGGACAGCTTTTGGATCTCGGTGCGGACATCAGGAGTTTTTGGTCACGCTGTTTGGTTGACCAATGCCCCGTAGATTGTGTGGACTTGATGAACCATGTGTTCAAATGATTCTGGACGAGTTGCGGTCATGTTCGTCAGCAACATTCTGATTCACTCCAGAAGTGTGGGCCAGCACCTGAAGCAATTGTGAGCAGTTTTGCGGACTTTACGAGATGATCAGTTGTTGGTTAAGCTCAGCAAGTGTGAGTTATGGTTGATTGGCGTGAAGATTTTGGGCTGTGTGATGTTATCCGAGGGAGTTGGCGTGGATCCTGACTAGTTAGAAGTCGTGTGGATTTGGGGATTGTTCTACCATTATACCAGAGATCAGGGGTCTCTTGGGTTTGGCAAGCTATTACCGACGGCTTGTGCAGGATTTTCCCGGATTACCACTTTATTTTCCGGATTGACGAAGAAAGTTTCAAGTTCAAGTGGTTCGATGCACGCGAGGAGAGTTACTTACTCCTGCAGGATGGTTGACCGTTGCTTCGGTTTTGACCTTACCTGATGATCGTGGTGAGTTCGTGGGTTATGGCGATGCATCGAGATTTGGATTTGGTTGTCTATTGATGTTGTGTAGCAGAGCGGTGGTTCATGGTTTCAGACAGTGGGAAACCTTATGTAGCTACATATCCTATGTATGATTTGGATGTAGCTGTCCTTGTGTTAGCATCGGAGAGTTGGAGACACTACTGCTATAGTGTGCAGCGCAGTGTAGGATGTACACTGATCACTTGAGTTTCATCCACTTGCATTTTCGGCCAGATTTGGGCTTGAGGCGGTGTAGATGTATAGGGTCAACTAACGACTATGGCTGCACCTTTGAGTTTGTTCGGGAAAAACTAGTGGTTGCACTTTGACTATCCATTTGGGATGTTGTTGCTGATGCATTCAGTCGGAAGTCGGGAGCTTCAGTATTCCATGTGTGTGTGGCTCGAGTTTCCGTGTTAGCCGAGTTATGTGCTATGGGAACTGAGTTCGAGTGTGATAATGTTGAAGCTCATCGTTTTGCGTGCGTTATGCACTGTTAGTGCGGAGATGTGTCTGATACTCCGAGTTTACTACTCGTGACGCAACATGAAGAGAAATGTAGCAGCTTGTGTGTGCAGATGTCACATTTGTCGACTGGCGATGGCTAGGAGACAGAGACTTGCCAAGAAGTGTCAGCCATTTGAGATTTCCGGTTAGACGTGGTGTTTGTCACTGTGATCTTGTGTGTCAGTTCGCACTTTTGTTTGTGATATTAGTTGTTAGGCTATTGTGGACCATTTGACGAACTCAGTACATTTCCTTGTACTTTCGGGAAGGATTTCAGTGGCAGGCTAGCATAGCTGTGTTTGACGGAGGTTAGCCATTCACGTGGTGCGCCTGTGTTCCAGTTCGCTGATCGAGATAATCAGCTACAACAGAGTGTTGGCGAGCTTTGCAGCGAGCATTGGGGACCAGCTTACATTTTTGTGCCGGTTCTTATCCTCAGATTGATGGGTGATCTTTGAGGACTATTCAGACCTTGGAGGGCATATTGTGGACCTCGGTATTGCAGTTCCGGAGGATTTGGGACCAGCAGTTTCAGCTATTCGAGATTGCATGTAGTACCAGTTTGTGGACCACTATGATTCTGACGTTGTTTGATGTCGTTTTGAGGAACGATGTTGTACTCCATTGTGTTGGAACGAGTTTGATGTGAGTTGATGTTTGATTCTGATTTTGTGGAATTTGCTACCACAGACTGTCAGATTAGCGGAATGGGGTTGATAATTGCCCAAGTTCGATGTTTGAGCTATGTTGATATGAGTGTGTGAGTTATGTTGATGTGTGTAAACTGAGTTGTGATTTGCCATGTTGTTTTGATCCAAATGTGGTCGTAGGCAAGTTTGTGTTATGCCGTATGGTTCGGCATCGCCTATATTGTTGGCTTTTGTGTGTGTTGTGTTCCGTATGGCGGAACTATGTTTCAGGTTTGTTACGTGTTGTGTACCCTATATGTTCCTCATGCAGGAACACTTGGCTAGTGTGTGGAGCCAGTTCGGATTTGAGATTGAGGGTACAGGGATTACAGTACAGGGATATCTCCTATTGTGGAGTCTCTTGTCAAAGTTCTTCAGTTGATGTAGCCACTTGAGAGTTGAGCAGTATGCAGAGGCAGTGCTCCTACTGTTTGTCGGCAGACTCGGAAATTTCGAGATCGAAATTTTTTTTAAGGAGGGTGGATTTGTGACGACCCGGAACAGATTGAACAGTGTCATCAGCTTGGTCCGTGAGATTATGAGTAATGGCAGATTTCCGATAATGGATTTACTCGCCAGGTTTGATAACGACTAAATCATTGGTTGAGAATTGGAGCTGAGTCTCTTCTCGAGAGTCGTTGTACGTGTGATTTCGAGTTCGTGGGTGGTTCCGGATCGTTATTTGGACGACCGAGGAATAAATGATGAATATTTGAAGTTTCGACGTAATCGGATTTAAATAGTGATGCTCTTAGCGACTAAATTACCGGACGAGAATTTGGTTTCGGCTTCTTCACGGAAGTTGTTGAGAATTTAATTTCGAGCTCGTGGGAACTTCCGGAGAAATATTCCGAGTTACGAAGATTAAGTTGTGAATATTTCCGATTGTTGATTATTTAGTCGGTTTAAGAATGTGTTTGGGTTGAACAGTTGACTTTTTATCGGATTTGTCGATGTGTTTGACTTTGGGTGATAATTGAAGAACATGTCGAGTCGAGTTTGTTGCCGCGAGAATTATCGGAATCGGAATTACGACGCGAAAGTTACGTGTATTTGAAGTTTGCCGAAAAGTGTGTTTGTTGGTTTCCATTTTTGGAAAGTATAAATAGTGAACTTGCTGTTTTGGGCAAGTCAACCTTGCCATAAAGGGAGTTGACCGAGTCAAACTCAGCTGGAAATGGAGCTCGACGGTGGCCACGGTGGTTGATGGCGAGCTGCCGTCCGGCCGTCTCCGGCCACGGGGGAGGAAGCAATCGATGCGCCTCGGCCTCCCGAGTCTATCCTCGGTCACCACGCACGGCGAGGCTCGCCGGAGTGAGAGAAAAATCCGGCCAAAATTCAAGAAAAATTGGGGATTTCGGGTTCAATGATTCCGGTAGAATTGAACTACAAAAAGGATTGGGTTTTGTAGCTCTCCTCACCTACAAGCTACCATGTAAGTTTGGTGATCTAATTTTAATTGTGCTTGGAGAATTTTGGATTTGAAATTTTTGAGGCAATTCGGTTTTGCTTGAAATTGACATGGTTAGAGTGAGAATTGGCCTTCCATGCAGTTGACAAAGTTGCTCAGTGGGTGATTTGGAGTGGAATAGTGGTTGCTCCGCCGGGAAAATTTCAGGTTGGTGGCGGCGGCGGTCAACTGACTTTTTTGGGTTTTTGACAAGTTGCATGTCATTTCACTCGAAATCGCGCCCCGATCGCAGTGGAGATGTTCGTTTTTCGAATTGAGCATCCGAAAGTACAGCGAGGTATTGAGGTGTGATTATCGGATTTTCGACGATTCGTCGACATTGAATTACGTTTTTCCGAGAACGGTGGTTTCTCGTGATTTGATTTGAATTGTCGAGTTATGATTTTAAGAAATGGATTTTGTGATTATTCAGGGGTTCGTGATCGTTCGTTTGGCGAGAGACTTTCCGCCGGATCACGGGTTAACGCGAACTGCATTACGCGAGTCTGTGAGTGGACATTTCTTTTTACGGATTGATTGCGAGTCTTTTATATATGATTTACGAACTTGAGCATGCAGTTTGATTATGGTTTTACGAGCATGTGTTTTATGATTATATATTTACGGATATGCGTATACGAGTATACATACATATATATATTATGTTTTATGCATGTGCATGAAAAGGATTTATGATTTGGTTTACACAGAGTACAGTCTCGGTTACGTTGTTGTATCGATACACACTGGCTTCTCGGCTGATCCCCGAGTACGCTCCGGGGGGGACAGATATCCTGACCCGAGGCCTTTCTGGCTAGGAATCACGTGTGGGTCTGGGATCCCGTGGTTCAGACTGTGCTATCGCGTGGTAGTCCATGAGAGACTCCGCGATGTATTTACGATGCATGCTCTGTACGCGTGAGGAGTTAGAGTCTCCCTCGTGTACCATTTCCTTTATTTATGCATTTGCATTTTGACTCGCATATGTTTTTATAACGTGTATATTATTTGGTGAAAGACATTTATTTTCGTCCACTCACTCTAACAGTTTTCATGTCTTTCCCCTGGGCTTTTCGGTTTCCTTGTCCAGTTTGCAGTTCGGACTCTGGTGTCGCACGTCGTGGTCGGAGGCATAGTTCTCGAGCTACCTTGTTTCTTCCAGTAGGTTTATTGTTCTACCTACTGTGGTATACTTATATGATTATACATTAGAGGTCGCTCTGAGTATTCTGTTGTATATATTATACGATTTTACTCCGGATTTCAGTAAAGTACAGATATATTTACTACTTTACATTATTGTTGATATATTGAGAAATCCGGATGGGATTGGTGCCCACGGTTTGATTTTTGTGGCATAGGATGAAGTGTATTTTCCGCGTGCAGGTAATGGTAATTCCACGTTAGTAACGAAACTCTGCCGAAATTTTAAAAGATTTTTGTTGGTTCGTGTTTTCGAAGGGGTTCGATTCCGATTTAGGCAACTAAATCGGGGTTGGGTCCTTTCACATAATCAGCCACAGGATACTTGGCTTTAGCGTATATAAGGGGTTCATATCTTTTAGAGGGTTCACCAAGAGTTGACCTAACAGGTAATACTTTTTCAGGAATACTAGAACTAGGCAAAGGACTACAAACCTCAGGTGATGACAGGTCAGGAAAGATCATTGATGGAGAGGGAGAGACTGTGCTTGCATGTACCTTATCTAGAACTGGCTGCGGATCACTGATTTCTTCTCCTCCTTTCCACGTGTCATCGGTGACACGCGGAACATGTTCTGGCTGAGGATTTTCGATGGGTCGAAGGAGACCCTCGATCGGTCGACGCTGAGGATCTATCTGATCAGGGTGACCGTTTTCGACTGGTCGAAAAAATGACCTCGACCGGTCGATGCTCAGGTTCTGCATGATCTGAGTGGTCGTTTTCGATCGGTCGAAAAATTTCCTCGACCGGTCGAATATCTTGTCCGGCTGGAGTACTTTCTTCTGAAATATCTTCTTCTGGTGCCCCAAACTGATCTTTATAAAATCCATTTTTCTCCTCCTCACGAGGAGTGGATGACGGAGTGAAATAATACACTTCTTCATTAAAAGTGGCATCCATGGTGACGTAGAATCTTTGAGACGGGGGGTGATAATACTTGTACCCTTTTTGGTAAGTACTATAGCCTACAAAGACACACTTAAGGGCATGGGCCTCTAACTTGGTCCGCTGATTCTGATGAAGATGAACATATGCCACACAACCAAAGATTCGGGCAAGAAGCTTGTTTAGAGATGGAATGACAACTGTTTGAGACAACACCTCAAACAGGATCTAACTTTGCAGAGCAGCAGATGGTAGTCGGTTAATGAGGTGAGAGGCACATAATACAGCTTCGCCCCACAAATATTTAGGCATGTTGGCACTAAGCAAGAGAACTCGGCCCATCTCCAATAGATGACGATTCTTTCGTTCAGAGACTCCATTTTGTTCAGGTGTCTGAGGACAAGTAGTCTGATGGATTATTCCATATTGTCGAAAATAGTCTTGGAAAGAGTGGTTGACAAACTCTCCGCCATTATCAGATCGAAATATTTTCACACGAGCATCATACTGCTTCCGAATAAGATAATGGAAAGCAGTGAAGGCAGGAAACACAACATCCTTCGTGTTGAGTAACACAACCCATGTTAATCTTGTAAAGTCGTCAATAAATAAAACAAAGTATCTCATGCCTGACAATGTTGTATTCTTGGAAGGTCCCCATACATCAGAGTGAATTAATTAAAATGGTGCTGAACTAGAAGAAGAACTATGAGTGTAACTAGACTTGTGACTCTTGGCGAACACACTGGTTTCACAAAGGAGACTAGATTCATTTATTCCCATGAACAAGGATGGCATAGACTTCTTCATGACACCAAATAATGGATGACCCAACCGGCGATGCCATAACCAAATTTTCTTAACTCGATCAGAATTCAATGTCAAAGCAACAGGTCTGGATGGTTCTCGTGTCTCCCCGCTATACATGCAATCCAAGTGAAACAGTCTCCCTCTCCGATCTCCCTTGCCAATTATTGTCTGAGTACATAGATCCTGAAATACTACATACATAGGGTAAAAAGTAACAGAGCATTTGTTTTGGCAATTCAACTCAAATACTGACAACAGATGATGAGATAAAGAGGGAACATAAATAACGTTATGTAACACAAGAGATGGAGTAACTTGGATTGACCCAATACCTGAGACTGGAAAAGACACACCATTTGCATTAGATACATCTTGTATCGGAGAAGGTGACAGACTCAAAAACAAGGTCTTATCAAAGGTCATATGATCAGACGCACCAGAATCAATTATTCATGCATCACCACCAGTAAAGTCAGAAACTTTCAAAGCAATACCAATTTTACCTTGATGTTTCTCAATGAGAGAACATTACCCATCAAGTGGTTTTGACTCTTTATGTGACAGAAGACAGGTTCTTCAAATAGTGAAATATCCATAATCATGTTAAATTCTTCAGAAGTGAACAATAGCAGTTTTTCAAATAAATTCAGGCAATTGATCATATTCAGGTCAGGTCAAATAGCCAAGATCAAGTCAAGTCAGATTCAGGTCAGGTAACGGAAATCAGGTCAGGTTAGATTTTCAGGAGCGACTTAGGCTCTGATACCAAGTCAAGGTTTATAGGAATTTTCTGATATATTAATCAATCTAAAATTGTGGTACATATACACAAGTACTTACATTCGTAAAAGGAAACTAAATCAACTATTGAATCCTACTTTATTACAGAATATACATCTCCTAACTATACATGGAGTGAGGCATACTCCAACAATCCTAAACTTTTATTCACTGGTGCCAATTGATCCTACTACAGCTGGTGTGTCACCACAAGCAGATTGGTTTCAGTTTCAACTGGCTGCTGCGCAGTTGGACTCGAATTTCAAGATTTGTGAGTCAGATTTCGACAACTCGTCATCAGCCATGCATCTTGATAATTTCTCAGATAGTCGTCAACTTAGGCGAACCAGTTCAGCTCCCTTCTAAAGTTCTAGCTAGGTTATACCATCTGTTTACAGTCTTCCTTCCTCATCATTCAGCTGTCATTTTTTTCATTCAAAATTGTTGGTTAAATTTGCATTTTTAACTTATTTGAAATAAGAGAGGAACTTTATTTCATGTTAAATTTCATGTGGTAGTAAAAGACAGTACTAGATAGTATACAAAATCTGATAATCATGCCAACCTAACATAAAACGTACTGAACATACTATAGTCGAGAGTACCTGTATTTTACCTAATTTACATTTATCTGTTATTTGACACCACTTTTATACACCAAGTTGAAAACATAAACATCTGTTATCTTGAACAAAGGTAACTGACAGTTGATACAGTAAGTAGTAAAAATTAACCTACGCCATTTACATATATATAGCAACCACGGATATCGATCAGTTCTATTTACAGTAAGCAAGGTTCATTCCCAGATTCGTTGGTCAATGAAGTCATAGCTTTTGTTCAATATACCTGTCAGTAGAAGACAGGAGATGTATAAAATTTCAAATGGTCCAAGAGGGGACAGTCAAAAACGACGGAGGTAAATAATGTGTGAGAATAATCAAAGAAGCCTAGCAAAAAAGAGCATCGAAAAAATTGTATTCGCCTATGATTCGAGCATAACCACATAACTCATCTAACAGACCACCCACGATCTGTGAAATGCAAGACAAATCAAAATAGTGGTTTGAAGTCTAAATGTTTTTATTAAAAAAAAATTGCATGTAAAATTACTTGGCAGTTTGCATTCCATACAAAAGATGACCGTCAAAGAATGTTTTTCAGTCAGCAAATAGAGGTAGTGATTTCATAATATTTCAGTGAAAAGTATGTTTTAGAAAGGACTATACAAAGAGTACCAAGCAGGAATCATGAAAATATAACTCTCTGAACGGCAACTTACAATAAAAAACTGTGGCACCAAATCATGTCTTTGTTGCATCAATGAACATTGCTCGAGTCCAATGCTCAATATCTTCAGATTGGGATGGTGGAGGAATTGTTGGATGTTCCACAAGATCCCACCCTTCAATCGTGCTTTCAGTCTTCCCAGTGTCAGACATCTCATTCGAAGAAAGGAAGCTGGTGGCATAATTAGGAATATTATTTTCAAAAAAGTGTTTCTGCAAAGGAAAACAATAGTATGAACAAAAGAGCAATGATAATCCAAAGAACAAAAGTATACCAATCTAACAGGAAGCAACTTGTTTCTTTTCTAGATTTAATAGTTGTAAATTAGATGAAGAAACAACACTGAGCTATGTAACAAGAACATTCTACAACAGCAATTTTAAACCTCCATGTATGCAGTTAAACTGAGCTTTAGTTGAGGATATGCCATAACTAAACTTTTACACAACTCTTTTTTGGGTTATTACCGCGTCGATGCAAAAATCATCGACAATAAAATGCAAAAGCTCACATTTAAGATTTCACAATTAAAGCAAGCAGATGAGAAAGGAACAAACAGTACGTAGCATTATGGTTAAAGATAGGAAGAAAGAGGAATATCTCTGTGAAGCAACAATCATCTATGTCATTGTGCAATATAGTGTTAAGTTGCTGATCAACCCAAAGCAAAAGGTTAAGCCAAAAACCACATTAAAAAAAAACAAGAGTTGAAGGCCAGACATGTACCGTCATTGTCATTGCATGTGCACTATCCAATAGAGTGGTTGAAGATATAGCAGAATTCACATTCCATATAGATTTGTTCAATTGTGGCACTTGCTTACATGACCTGCAAATTAGAGGAAGAGACTCAATTAGTGTTTACCCATATCCCATGAAACACATGCACTAGAGTTCAAAATAGCCCAAACTTACTAGAAATATTTTCCTAGTCCATGCAAATAATGGGAAAGAGTTCAAAATCCATGAGATACTGCTAACTAAGATGCTATAGTACTTTAGATTTTAGATTTTAACAAAAGCAACAACACACGGCTTTCTCGAATAAAGCCCATTTCCAAACGACATTTCTCCTTTTGATTTTCAACATTCAGATGTTCTGAGAGAAGATGATTACAAAGACATCAAGAAAGCACATAATATTCTTGTACATAATTCTTTTTCCTCACTTTTGATATAAAAATGTAAAAATAAACGATATCACCTTTGCTTTAAAATATCATAATTTTCATGGTAAAAAAGAGTAATGATGTTCCAAATAGCATAAAAGAGTAATCAATACGCTACTTCCAAAGATCACAATGATCTATTTTGCAGAAAATACTCCTAAAACTAAGTGTTCATCCAAAAATTGTTACTATTATACATAATATAATTAAAATGAGGAAACAGAACATAAATTCATAAAGGAGTTGTCAGACAGTGTACCTTGAACAAGCCATTTTCAAAAAAAACGGAATGAACCTCCTTGGAAGATAAAGTTGATAGCAATTTTGCATATGCTTCAAAGGTAGATGCCTCAGAAGGGACATCTAAACATAGTGAGTTGTAACAGTATGCAGTAATGCATGCCATGCTTTTTTTGAGAAGTGAAATTTCTCTCTGCAAATCTTTGTGGGATTCAACAGAATGTTGAGATGCAGAAGAATAGTTAAAGCTGCTACTTCCAGAAGAATCCAGACGGGGGTTTCCTTTCTGATTCTATTGAAGAAACACCAAAATTAATTGAGCTTCTATCAGACCATGAATTTTCCCCACTTGAAGAGCAATAATTTTGACGGGAATAAAGAGGGGATATTCATTGCTGCAAAAAAAAAAAAAAAACTTTGTCACTCAACAGAAACTAGTTCTTCCATTGTCAAAGACTAATGTCCAGCAAAGTACCTTCGAGAAGAAGGCCGAGCATCCCAATAAGAATCTCTTTGCCAGATCCGAGAGCAAGAACCCTGAAATAAAGACCCATTCACAAAATTGATAAGGCTAAACTACAAATGATGAAGCTTATTATGTGTTTTCAGGGGCCTACCATTAGAAAACGAAAGTGAAAACTGACGATATGGGTCAATTAGATAAACACCCCAACTACTTTTATTTTAGAGAATCTAATCCAATAACATTTTGATTACTAGTCCAATTAGTAATTATTAACAATACTTCGATTACAATGTTGTGTATGAGGGAATTTCTCTTATATATTTTGAGTGTGGGTGCTTTGGGAACTCACAAGATATGTGTCCTACTTTGAAGAAGTCTCCTAGTAAGAATAAGACTCCCAGTAAGACCAATGTATATGTTCCTAAGAACACTGTGAGGGTGGATGCGAATGTAATCTTGACCAACTATGTTGATACGGACCAAGATATTCTTGTGGCCAAGAAGGATGAGTTTGGCACATGGATGTTGATGAATTATAGAAATAAGCGGAGAAGTGGAGGATCTAAAGGTGGGAAAGTGGATGCAGGTTCTGGCTCTAGATTTGACATTCTAGTTGATCATGTGGAGGAGTTAGAAGACACTTCTGAGGCCAATAGGGATGAGATGGTATCTATGGACAAGGTTGTTAAGCAAAAGAATTCTCAGACTACTACGAAAAGCCTTTATGTGCAATCTACCAAATCTGATCTTGCTAAATCTGTTAGAGCATCTCCAACAGCTCTTGTATAAAATCTCTATTATACAAGAATAAAACACAAAATTTGTATAATTGTTTGGGGTCAACTCCAACAGCTCTTCTATTCTATTCTTAAAAAATAAATGCTAATCTCTATAATTTAATGAGTATAGGGATATTTCTCAAATCAAGTCAATAAATTGTAGGAGAGAGAAAAAAATTGATGTGTTTTTGTTCATATTTTGAGGAGAGAATGTTGAATTGTGTAGGTGAGCAATAAATTTTAGAGATTTTTAGATTGTTATACAAATTTTGAGTTTTCTATAGATATAGGGATTCTCTCTCCTCTTTATCCATTTTCTATAGAATACAAGACAGTTTACAAGAGCTGTTGGAGCCAAAAAGATATACTTTTTCAATAAAATAGCAATTCTTGTGTTTTTACAAGAGCTGTTGGAGATGCTCTTAGCACTAAAGAGATGAAATCCAACCTAAGTTTTAGTAGCTCAAGCAATGTAAAGTAAAGTAAGGATAAGGTGGATATTACTGCTAAATCTAGGCAAGATATTAAAGTAGGTTATTTGCAAGGTGTGAAAATTGGTGCTCGCATGCCAATGAAAGATGTGTCCAATAATACAGCACTTAAGCCTAGCTCTCAGGTCTTACCAAGTATCAAAGGATGACTGGTTCTAGCCAGATGGGGAATAAAGGTGTTGTATCTAAAAAGCTTTTTTTTTATGGAGGAACTCCTAGAGGATCTAATGGTACTCATGGCATCTTTGGATACTACCCTCCTGAGGATGATAACTCTTTAAGTATGAAAGTTGATCCTGGTGTGCTAGTCCCTTGATAAAGACAAAGCTTCAGATGACATTGCTAATCAGATATTTGCTGAGAATAGCCAAATTATTGTTGATGTGGAACCTCCTTCTCACTCTGAGAAGGATTTGGTTTCTCCTTAATTTCTTTGGGACTCAATCCCACCTCTTTTATGATATATTTATGGATAAAGTCCTTTTCTAGAATGCTAGGAGTGCAGGGAATGAGAACTTAAGGTCAGTTGTTGTTGATTTAGCGAGGATTTATAATGTTGATGTTTTGGCTATATGTAAGCCTAGAGTACAATTTGGAGGTGTTTGTGATTCTCTTTTGCAGTTTGGCTTTACTGATTACAAAGTTATGGAGGCTAGGGTTTTTCAATTTATTTCCCTTAAAATCTCTCATAGTAGCTCATGTTCTTGGCTGCTTAATGTTATATATGCTTCTCCAATTAATTCTGCTAGATTTTGGCTTTGGAATCTGTTGGATGAAATTTTTGTAAGTGTTGATATTCCTAGTGTGTTTTATGGGGATTACAATGAGTTGTTGGAAGAAAAGGATAAGAGCGTTGGTAATCTGAATGGTAGGTTTGGAGGCATGAGAGATTGAGTGAATAGAAACTGTCTTATTGATATGGGGTTTAAAGGAGCTAGATTTACATGGGCAAATAAAAGAGTCAAAGAGAGATTGGATAGGGGGTTCTGTTGTGAGAGGTGGAGGCCTTCCTTTCCTGAGACATTTATCACTCATTTCCCTAAGACTAGAAGTGATCATTGCCCTCTTCTTCTGCAGTTAAGATCTAACAACTCAGTTAACAGGCTCAACACTCCCTTTAGATTCTATGATATGTGGTTTACTCATCCTGTGTATGTTGATTTCATGACTGGAACCTGGAATGCTTGTAATGATCCTATTGATATTAAATTGTCTATTGTTGCTAAGGATCTAGCTACTTGGAATAGAGCTGTGTTTGGAAATATCTTTAAAAGGAAGAAAAATCTTCTTTGCTAGGATTGGTAATATTCAGAAGGCTTTGGATACCAAATATAATATATTTTTTGGTGAATTTGGAAAAAGAGTTTATTGGGGAGTATGAAAATATTTTAATCCAAGAAAATTTGTATTGGAGGCAAAAATCTAGAGATAAGTGGCTTCGTGAAGGTGAATTAAATACAAGATTGTTTCATCTTACCACCCTGTTTAGGAGGGAAAACAAGAAGATTGAAGGGCTCTTTGATAAGGATGGTGTGTGGAATATTGATGCCACCATTTTAAAAGAAATTGCCAAAGAGTTCCTTTGTGATCTGTTTGCTCAACCTTCAGTTGCTGGAGTCTTTTGTGATCCCTAACTTGTTTCCTTCGATATATGCCTCTTGTTTGGCTAGTGTGGAAAGAAATATTTTTGTTGCTGAAATTCAGCAGGCTTTATTTGCTATTGGTCCTCTCAAAGCTCCTGGATTTGATGGCTTTCCAGCAAAGTTCTTTCAAAAGCACTGGCACATTTGTTCTAAGGAGATTATCTGGGTGGTTAATGATGCTTTTGCTTCTGGAATGTTGCCTCCTAATCTGAATCATACCATTATAGCTTTGATTCCTAAAATTGAGGGCCCCCAGCATATGAGTAATTTCAAGCTAATCAGTCTTTGCACCACCATTTACAAGATTATTTCTATGGTGATTGTGTCTAGAATTAGACCTTTAATGAAGATGGTTATTAGTCCTAACCAAGCTAGCTATGTGCCTGGAAGGAATATTTCCGATAATGTGTTGATAATTCAGGAACTGCTTTTTAAGTTTCGAAAATATTTTGGTGTGTTGGGGTTTATGCCCTAGAAAGTAGACCTATCTAAAGCTTATGATCGTTTGAGTAGGGATTTTATTGAAATTGTTCTGGTTGATGCTCATATTCCCTCTCATTTTATCAAGCTTATCATGCACTGTTTAGATCAACCAGCTTCCAAATATCTTTGAATGGTGAGTTAACTTCTTCCTTTAAGGCTCAGAGAGGGATTAGGTAGGGTGACCCTCTCTCCTCATACTTATTTTTTCTTTGTATGGAGAAGTTGTCTCATTTGATTCAAGTTGCTGTGAATGAAGGTCTTTAGATGCATGTCAAGCCTTCTCGGACTGGTCCATGTATTTTTCACATCTATTTTTTGCAGATGATTTGATGTTGTTTCCTGAGGCCACCCCAGACCAAGTCAGAATTCTGAAGTTTTGCCTTGATAATTTGTCTCCTCTCAGGTCAAACTGTTAGCTATGAGAAATCTCAGATTTTTGTGTCCCCTAATACTGATCATAGTATTGCTAGTGAGGTTAGTAGGATTTCTGGGTCTCCTTTAACTTCAAATCTGGGGAAGTATCTTGGCATGCCTCTAATCCACACTTATTCTGGCCTTTTGGATAAAGTCCAAAGTAAATTATCTAGTTGGAAATGCAAGACTCTTAGTATGGTTGGTAGGCTTACTCTTTTTCAGTTTGTAAGCTCTGTTATTCTTATATATACTATGAGCACAGTTAGACATCCTATTGATCTTTGTGATAAAATTGATAAAGTTAATGGTTTTTTTGTGGGGAGATACTGATGAAAAAAAAGAGTTCATCTTGTGATCTGGGATTTAGTTTGTCAGCCTAAGATGATTGGAAGATTGGGGCTAAAGAAAACTGTGTATGAACCAAGCTATACTCTCTAAGATATCATGGAGATTGTTGCAAAATGATCCTGGTCTATCAGTGCAAATGTATAAGAAGAAATATTTGAAGGACTGTGAGCTTCTCTCTGGTGAGTATAAACCTCATGGAGATTGCTCAAGTACTTGGAGAAGCATTTGTTTTGGTGCTGAGTTAACCTATAAAAATTTGGTGTGGAGAGTTGGTAATGGTCAGACTGAGATTTTGAACTGATCTTTGGTTGCTTCCTGAGGTCCTCTTTAACTTGGCTCTTCCTTCTGCTGTGGTGGATATGAATGCCAAGGTTTGTGAATTTTGGAATGATTCTAGATGGGATGTGGATTCACTCTTGGTTCATCATCCTAGTGATGTTCAGAAGATCATAAATGTGCCCACTGGCTTTGGCAATAGTGGACCTGATATTCAAATCTAGGTTGGTTCCTCTAATGGAAAGTTCAGTGCGAAGTCTGCCTATGAGTCTCAATTTGACTTCAATTATTGTAGTCTCATGTGGAACAAAATATGGAAGCTGCATGCCCCTCCCAAACAAAAAACTTTACTGTGTTGCATGGTAAAATTCTAACCAATATCCAAAGAGTGAGAAGACACCTATCTCCGTCAGCTAAATATAAATTATGTGGTAATGCTGATGAATCTTTGATCCATTTATTCAGGGACTGTTTATGCCACTGGAGTTTGGAAGCAGTTCAGTATTCCTAGTAGGTTGAGGCATACTGCACAACTTGATTGGGCTAGCTGGATTAGTGCTAATCTTCTTTTTCAGATTATTATCAAGGATCAGATTAGATGGTGTGATTTGTTTGTCTCTATAATCTTGATTCATGTCCCCTAGGATTCTTTTCACTGAAGAAAAAAGGTATGCTTCAATGTGTTCACAAAATTCGGGTTATAAATTAGTACACTAGCTGTATACATATATGTAGATTCATCAGTAATATATGTGCTACACTACTTAATACATGCATGAAATCTACAACTACGCGCGATACTACTATCTTACATCCCGATTTTCTGGCCTGGGCCGTTCAGCATAAGCTTGTCCTGGTCTCTCACATCTCTGAACATGGAAAGAAACGAGTTGAGGCCTTCAGATGAAGCTCCCCCTAATATCCATAGCAAAAGTGAACTGAAAGAATTCATAGCTGCGGGGTTCGGACCATTCTCTGCTTGATTCATGTCAGCTTGGCCTGGAACCTGGAGAGGATTTCGCAGACTGTCTGGATTGTCATTGCCTGGTCCATCTGAAACCACTACTGCATTGGATCCAGATCTTATGCCAGGCCCAGAGGCCAGGTCAGAGTTAACTAGACCAGGATTTGTTGTGTTTAATCTTGTGATATGTAAAGTTGAGGCAAGGAACGTGGAGGAAGTAATGTGGAAGTCGGGATGTTGTTGAAGTTGTGATCGTCGATTTTGAATAAACCTTTGTAGAGTTGGTACTTGCAAGGAAAAGTGACATGAGTATAGCAGCAATCGATTGTCAGACTACTAAGGTAAAAGATATTTCTTTGACAGCTGTAAGACCAAAGTCTGACAGCCAGAAATGATTTTATTTCTATCCTGGGGAGTTCTAACAGCAAGAGTTTGATGGAGGTATCCTCCAGTATCCAGGTTGAGCAACTTTTGCGGTTCTTCCATTTATCAATATATATGTATATATATATTTTTTTTTCCTTTCAACAGTCCATTTTTTAGAAGTATTTCTTCCAAAAGCAGAATAAAGAAAGAAAAAACATAAAATGCAGTTTATATTGAGATATGCCAAGACATGCAAAAGCATAAAATAAATTACAAAACAAAGGGTACCTCAAAACGGTTCCAGAAGTATAAAATAAGATGCTGCATAAATGCTGCGGCTGTTGAAAGAGCCAAATATGAAAAACCTGCAACAGTTTTCACACTCGAATTCTTCATCAAAAAGTAAACAATTCCCGTGTTACAGTAAAACTGACAACAAAAATGGGCATACCATAAGCATAGGAGAAGAAATATATGGGAAAAACCAGAAAGTACAGCAGAAAGAAGCGGGGAAAGAACTTCATCGATATAGGTGTGCGAACACTGAAAAAAGAACTAAAATTAGGTCACAATGTCACAAAAAATTTGAAACGTAGGTGCAATGTACAAATAAACTAATATGAGAAGTTTTCCCAATTCAGAACATATGCGCACAGAGCTATCTCAACCAGCTAATCACAGCACCAAAGCCATTAATCATGACTCTGAATCCCACTCAGGTTCTACAAAATGTGTCAGTTAAATCCTACATCAGTCTCAAGTACATCCAGTACAAGAGTTCAGGTTCTTTAATCCACATATATTGGACCTACCAACCAGAACTCAACAGCCTACAAACCAATATTTGGGCAAACTTTGAGAAATCACAAGATGTCTGAGCTCAGTATCTGAATTTAACTATGACCGGACGAAAAAGAAAAACTAGAAATATGGGATACAACTCTAAATTCAGCAGTGACTACTTGCATTGAGTAAACTCAGCGGTGACTACTTGAGTAATGCTTTCGATGTGCAATCTTTCCAAGTGGAGTATACCATCAAACCATGAGAGAGAGTACCTGATCAGGGTAAATAATTCACTCAACCCGACAAGAATTAGAACCATGAAGCCCAACAGTTGATCGTCATAGAACTCGATATTGAAAGAGATAAATCTCAGCCACTAAATGATATGGCAATCAAGGCATAATGAATGCTGTGCCTAGAATCGTGGATCTGATTTGACATAGCTTTATTCTTGCATCAGTTTTGATTCTGATATTAGTGTGATAGCAATCACAGCATCTGTGATTAATGTAGTATCCTATATATATTGTAAACATTGTAATTGATTGATTCAATGAAAATCAAATTCTTCATGGTATCAGCCGCTTAGGTTTAGAATTCTCATACCTGTTTTTTTTTTCCTTCCTTCTCAAGCCTCTCTCCCTCTTGCTGTCATGGCCACTTCTGCTCCATCTACAATCCATCAACATACTTCTCAGTTTATCAAATTAGATGAAACCAATTATCTCCTTTGGCTCCGACAGCTCAAACCATATCTTCGTGGTGCCAAACTTTGGGGTTATGTTGATGGCTCCATCCCAATGCCTCCCACCACCATCACGACTCCTGCTAGTGATGGTAACCTTGCACGCACCGCAGACAACCCTACATATGATGATTGGATCACTACTGACCAACAAATTGTCAGTACTCTCACCACCTCTCTCACCCCAAAGGTTGCCAGACTCACCACCAATTTTGATACCTCCAAAGGCATCTGGGATTGTCTTGCCCAACATTTTGCTCAACAATCTATTGCTAACTCCACCAGTCTTCGTCTCCAGCTATTCGATCTTCAGAAGGGGTCCCAATCTGTTGATGATTATCTTGAGCATGCTAAGTCCTTGACCGATTCCCTTGATGCAATTCGTGAACCTGTTTCTGAAAAAGATTTGGTTGTTGCTACTCTTACAGGTCTTGGTCAGGATTACCTTATGTTGCGGACTGCTATTGCCCAATCGGATCGCCTTCCCGGTTTCTCGGAGCTTCGTGGCCGTATACTCTCTTTTGACAATCAGCAACATCGCCGATCTGATGCTCCGGCAACGGCTCTCTTCCAATCCGCTTCCCCTCATGTCCAATCTCCTGAGGTGGTTGCTCAGCCCCGTGGTCCTGGTTCTGACTCTCAGCCCCGCCGTGATTACACTGGCAAAGGACGTCGCGGCCGTGGTCGTAACCGTGGAGGTCGTGGGTTTCCTAACCAGCAGGGTCCTTTTTATCACCATCCTTCTCAGCCTTGGTCAACTCGTCCTCCTTGGTCCAATGGCCTTCTTGGACCTGGTCCCAGTCCTCAAGGCTCACAATGGTGTTACAACTGTAATACAAACCAGCATGGCCCTCCTCATTGCCCACATCGGTTCTCTGGTCCATCTCCTACACCTCCGTTTGCTGGTGCTCATTTCTTTAGTGATCAAAGCTGGTATCCTGACACTGGTGCTACTCACCATATGACATCCATGCCTGTCCAAAATCCTCAGCATTACGGTGGTCCTCACAATGTCTATATGGGAAACGGTGATGCTATGTCAGTTTCTCACTATGGTAATCTTCCTCTTTCGTTGGGTGCTAAGAAATTTTCCCTAGACCACGTATTGCAAATCCCTTTTATTCGTAAAAATTTGTTGTCAGTTGCCACATTCACTAAAGATAATCTTGTTTATTTCCTATTCGCACCAAATTTTTATCAAATTCATTGTTTACTCACTGGTGCTCTCTTATTTCAGGGCCCTTGTAAAGATGACCTCTATCCATTATCTCCGTCCTCCCTTCCGTCCTCTCCTCAAGCCCTTGCCACAATTACCTCATCATTGTGGCATCAACGTCTTGGTCACCCTTCCGCTGCTGTCTTGTCCTCCTTGAAGTCTACTCTTGGTCCTTCATCATCCTTTAATAATTTATGTTCTGATTGTGCTGTCAGTAAATCTCATAAGTTACCATTTGTTTCCAATCCTGCTACTAGTTTGTTCCAAATAATTCATAGTGATGTGTGGATGTCTTCTTCACTTTCCGTGTCTGGTTTTAAATACTATGTTCTCTTTACTGATGAATTCTCTCGTTTCACCTGGCTTTATCCCATGCGCCGTAAAAATGAAGTGCTTACTCATTTTCAAACTCTTGTCGCTCTTATTCGCAATCTCTTTAATGGGACGATCAAGTATCTTCAAAGCGACAATGGCACAGAATATGTCAATAATGCCTTTTCTCACTTCTGCAAAACTCTGGGTATTCAACAACGTTTCTCTTGTCCACATACCCCTGAACAAAATGGTCTAGCTGAGAGAAAGCACAGACACATTGCTACCATGGCTCGTACTCTTCTTCACACCGCTGGGGCTCCTCCTACCTTATGGGTTGAGGTTGTTCTTACCTCCATCCACATCATTAATATTCTCCCTACTCCTGTTCTTAATTGGGTCACTCCTCATCAACGTCTCCACGGCACTCCTCCTTCTTATTCCCTTCTTCGTACCTTTGGTTGTTCTTGTTATCCTCATCTAGGTCCTTATGTCTCCAATAAGCTCTCTGGTAAAAGTATCGAGTGTGTCTTTCTAGGGTATAGTCCTACTCATAAAGGTTATAAGTGTCTCAATCGTCAAACAGGTCGAGTCTATGTGTCGCGTCATGTTTTGTTTAACGAATCACATTTTCCTTACAAAGATTTGCAGGATTCCTCTTCACATCACCTTGAATTGGTGTCCTTATCACATCCTGTTCCTCCGCAGACCCAACTGCCGAGCCCATCGTTATCTTCATCTAACGTCCTTCACTCCAGCCCCAGTCCATCCCATTCAGGTCCTCCACCAGTGCACTCATCTCACGCGCCTACCTCCGTCTCCATCTCTCCGTCTTTCACTGTGGCTCCTTCCATTATTCCTCCTTCTGATCCACCTTCCTTCCCAGCACCGTCGCAGCCATCGCCGCCACCACCACGGCTGCTCCACTATTCCCGTCGTCGCCCTCCTCCCGCGCCAGTCACTGCAGCCCCACTGCTGCAGCCCAATGCCTTGTCTTCTGCTTCCGCGTCGGTCGCACCAGCACACCCTACTATCATTGACCCTGGGCCCGACGCCCCCATTGCTACTCCTGCACCGGATCCGCCTGCTGCCATTGAGCCCGAGCATGAACCCGATTCCCCCATTGTTGTTCCTGCACCCGCCGCTCCTCTTCCCCAACGCCCTGGTGTCACTACCCGTCTTCAACGAGGCATTGTCCAACCCCGACAACTCACGGATGGAACCGTTCGTTATCCGATACCTCGTGCTTTACTCTCTTTGGCCGACACAGTTGAACCTTCGTGCTATTCACAAGTATCTCAGAAACCGGAATGGCGACAAGCAATGACGGAAGAAATCAATGCTTTGCTCAAGAACAACACGTGGACTTTGGTGCCTCCTTCGTTTTCTCAGAACACTGTTGGCTGTAAATGGGTTTTTCGGATCAAACGACAGTCGGATGGCTCCATTGACAGGTACAAGGCTCGTCTTGTTGCTAAAGGTTACCATCAGCAACAAGGTATTGATTTTGGTGAGACTTTTAGTCCGGTTATTAAGCCTGCTACTATTCGCACTGTACTTACCATTGTTGTTTCTCAACGTTGGTCTCTTCGGCAATTAGATGTTAAGAATGCCTTTCTCTATGGCATTCTTCATGAGGATGTGTTCATGGTCCAACCCCCTGGTTTTGTGGATTCTTCACATCCTACCTATGTCTGCAAGTTGAACAAGGCACTTTACGGTTTGAAGCAAGCCCCTCGTGCTTGGTTTCAATGTATGTGCTCTTTTTTGTTATCTACTGGCTTTGTTCAGAGTGTTGCTGATCCTTCGTTATTCATTTATCGCTATGGTTCCCACACAATTTACTTTTTGCTCTATGTTGATGACATTGTGGTCACCGGCAGTGATAATCGCCTTATTCAGAGTTTTATCGATTGTTTGGGTCGTGGATTTGACATCAAAGACTTAGGTCCTTTGCATTACTTTCTGGGTCTGCAAGTCACTACTCTTCCAGATGGACTCCATGTAAATCAGCTCAAATATGCTACTGATCTTTTAACCAAGTATGATCTTTTACTGAGTCAACCGGTTGCTACACCTATGTCTGCTAAACTTGAGCTCAGTGCTACTGATGGATCCTTGCTAGATAACCCAACCATCTTCCGTGAGCTTATTGGGTCACTACAGTACCTCAACATCACTCGTCCTGACATCACTTTTGCTGTTAACATGGTATCTCAATTTATGAGTCAGCCTCGCTCTCCTCATCTGGTTGCTGCGAAGCGAATTCTTCGATATGTTAAGGGCACTCTTGGTCATGGTTTGCTGATTACGCCTCAACATCAACCGGTTCAGCTCTCTACCTATTCAGATGTCGACTGGGCTGGATGTCCGTCCACTAGGCGATCTACATCGGGCTATCTTGTCTATCTTGGATCTAGTCTCATCTCTTGGTGCTCCAAAAAGCAGCCTACTATAGCTCGGTCCAGTGCGGAATCAGAGTATCGCTCACTGGCTCATGCAAGTGCCGAAACCACCTGGTTAGGATATTTACTATATGAACTAGGTGCACATGTTCAGTTTCCTGTTTTGTTATACTGTGATAACATGAGCACTACATACATGGCTTCTAATCCTATTTTCCACGCACGCACTAAGCATATTGGGCTTGATTATCACTATGTACGTGAGAAAGTGGCCCGTGGCAGTCACAGAGTATGTTATATTCCCACTGCTGACCAGCCTGCTGATTTGCTTACCAAGCCATTGCATAAACATCGTCATCAGATTCTATCTGCCAAACTTGTGCATCCTGGACTGCTCAGTTTGAGGGGGGATATTGAAAGAGATAAATCTCAGCCACTAAATGATATGGCAATCAAGGCATAATGAATGCTGTGCCTAGAATCGTGGATCTGATTTGACATAGCTCTATTCTTGCATCAGTTTTGATTCTGATATTAGTGTGATAGCAATCACAGCATCTGTGATTAATGTAGTATCCTATATATATTGTAAACATTGTAATTGATTGATTCAATGAAAATCAAATTCTTCACTCGAACAGAAAGAACAATATGCCAATCATAATCTGCAGAATCAAGTTTATGCCATTTGAAAGTGAAGCATTCATAAAAAAAAACTTGCATTAAATACCTGGGTTCTACCGATAAAGGCAAACTGAAAGTATGTACTCTTACTGGCACAAACACAAGTGATTCAATCACATGCACAAAAATCAACTGAAATGATGGAAGCTGGTGACGAGCATGGTGTTGAAGCTGCACTGGAATAATTTTGACAACTGTAAGATCAGACTATAGGGACAGGATAGGAGGATGCACAACACAATTAATAATGCTAACTTCTCACTTCTATGATATACTCATCAAACAAGGAGAGCACTTCATTAGAGTTATTTTTTAAATCGCACTAAATAGCAAGTTTATATTGAAGTCTATTCTCATACTTCATTTCATTGGCTAAAAAAAAGACATACTGAGTGTCTGGGTCATCGTAGGTGGTAGTAGCATCATAATATATATAAACATATATATATTACAATTAATAAATAACAAACCTGTAAACTTCAGCATGCGAGTTTGGGTCTCTCTCAAAGTAAATGACACAGACATAGTGGTTGTAAAGAACACAAACAGCGACATCATAAGAACACCACACTTTGTCACGAGGTAGTCTGGTGGAAGCCAAATAAAACATAACAATATATTAGCGTGAGACTTAATGAGTTCTTAAATAATTAATCAGTAGTTACTAGTTATCCAAGGTGCCAGATAATTTTGTATTCAGCCGAGCATTCAGCAAATTTTGTTAGATACAGTCATTGGAGGGTTGTTTTTATGCCAACTTTCCCCTAAACATGTTACAGTGTCCTCAATCTTTTTAGGGTACAATCTTTTCACTTTCATCTAATGAAAAATATGTTCTCACTGTGGTATCATGATTCTTAATTTGTTGGAGATGCCCTTACAACTTTGTTACAAAGCTGTGAATCTTTGTTCTTCATGTTGTTTATTACATATAAATAGTTTAAAACATGCCGTAACTTGGGTGTGGAATGTCATAATTTTTTGTTCAAATAATGTAAATGCATGTGTGGCATATGTTAACACACCCAAGTCTTACGGTCCTTGCCCTATTTTGTCAATATGTACATAATTTCCAAACCACTGTAATGGAAAAACAATAGGTAATAAGTAGAAGTGTAATCTACTTCTCAATTTATACCCTGACCATTCAAGTTCTGGTCAAATAAGATTTGGGCCCTCGCGCTACTCCTCACTATTATGTATGCTACCAAAAATGTACGTACGATAAAGCACAAGTAAATAATCAAACCTCATTGCCTGAGAAACAACACATAAAGTAAGAGATAGTCGTATACAAACCTCCAAACTTTCCAGGACCTTCAGGTTGTTTGTGTGCAAAACTAAGATTAAAGAACTCCTTTGTTTGAAAATTATAAAGATAACCTGTAAGTTCCACAATAAGCTTCGTTACATATCATGAATAAAAATCAAAATCGGAAATATATGATACAAACCAAAGTCAAGTAGCAGATTGTGATACAAACCAAAGTCAAGTAGCAGATTGTGCAAATAATCCCAGTTAGGATGAGAACGATGCAATGACAATACCAATTCTTCAGTTTCTTAATCGGTACTTTGCTACAGTTCTACAGTTAACTATTGGATAACTTTGGTTATCATTAATCGTCTGATAAAAAATAGCTAACTAGTATAGTAGGTTTTTTCTTTTTGAGGACTGAAGATAAGGATACACATACAAGACATCATCATAAGTACACGTTTCAATTATCAACAACATTAAAAGCTTAAAGAAATAATCCCAAGTGACCAATTCTTACGAAGAGACGGCACACCTAATGGTTGACCGAATTTGACCTTCAATAGCAATTTTTTTTTTTTCATTCTAAAATGGGTTATGAATCTGACAGAAAAATTTCCTATCTTCAATTTAATATCTCAAAGCTCAATAAAGGAAACACAATACATAGTCGATACACCATATAAGCAACCCCAATCCAAATCCTCTCTTCCAAATACTCTAACTTGTTTAAGAGATAGAACAAACTAACAATTACAAAGAAGAAAAATGGTTATTACCTTGACCAGGAGAAGTCAACAAACTGTTTATCAAAATGGTATCACACCCAACAAATCTGTTAATCAGCAACCGCTGCCACCTGGTAATTTTGAAAAGTACATTACACAATTTAGATACAGGTGGTATACAACTTCACATAAAAACTAGAGAAAACACTCAAATAGTATATGCATTACTCCTAGTTTTACTCCTAAACACACATTACGGTCTTCGTATAATACATGTACCTTCCTATCCATGCAGAAACAGCAAAAATGCAAGAGTGCAACTGATCAAATTTAACTGATTGAAAAGGTAGTGCAGATGACAGTAGCAGAATGATAATTACATTATCAAAGGAAACAGCAAAAGGCACAAAAAGGTGACTAAACAGATTGAGCACCAATTCACATTCCAGTTTACAACCAACAATTACTTGTGTTGCATCAATTTGGAATTATGAACAACAGACTCCACATAGATTCCGAGCTAAACCACTATAATTGAACAGTAAAACAATTCAGTTAAAAAAAAAGAACACCAGCACAATATAGTTTCCCTAGGACATTTTACCTGTTTCCAAAACAGGAATGTCGAGCTGATATGCTAATGTTTACAGTACGAATAATATGCTGAGCCCTTGCACTTTCAGGTAGTAGAAAATATCCCTGTAAACAAAGTTTGTCAAACACCTCAACATTTGAAAAGAAACCCGCACATACACCATTTCCGGTATCATTATTGATTCAGTAACCATTACCTATGCAGTCTACACTGAAGAAAGATAGAGAGATAAAAATGAAATAAACAAAAAAAGGGTAGGTACCTTTTCCATAGTGTATAAATATGTTGGTTCAAAAGTTTTGCTTCTGTTCTCAAGCCACTGCACTGAGACATATCCCAAGCAAGTCATCAGTAACAATGACATACAGTTCTGATAAGAGTATAGACAAGTTATAGCATTACAAAGCAAGTGGTTAAGTTCCCTGCATACATTACACTATAATATCTTATCCAACAACCAGAATGAATAAACAAAATAGATGCAAATCATGTAACCAAGGTTTCAAAAGTCCAAGGCTTACCCAAGGCTCTAGTTTAAAAGGCTTGGCCTCAGGCATAAAATGTGTATGCCTTTTTGACTTTTTCTAGTATAGCATATTTCAGAATATAAATCATTTACCCATCTTATACCTTTTAGTAGTGTTAAAAATACTTTAATAAGTTTAATTAAACCACAGGAAAGGATTAGCTGACATTCCTTAGTTTCATTTGCCTTCTTTCTTCCAATGCCTTCTGTTTCTGAAAGTATTAAGCATTTGAAATTTCCCAACTTAATTTTGTTTTCTTAATTACCCTTAAGGCCTCGTTTAGTTCAGGATTTGGGCAGAAACAAATGGAAAATCATCCATTTAATTAATGTGAATTCTTGTTCATGGAATTCAAAGGGACAGTAAATACTTTCCGGAGAGAATAGAAAATAGAGGGCGGAAGTGGTTTGCCCCATACCCCCCTAGGGATTTACTTTCCCTTCCTACTTTCCTGCAATTACTGCATATGAATGACTATTTTCTGGTGTTACCATACACAATAAAGGAAATGGGATGAAATCTTTTTAAAATTCATTGCCACAGGAGAGGGAAGGGAAGAGACATGGATTATGTTCTTTCCGGTGACTAAACGAGGCCTAAGAAGATTATTGCAATTGAACAATGAAGATATAAGTATCTACTTATCCTTTCCTTCACTGCTATTTAGGATGAACAATGGAGTCACCCGCAACTTTTTATGAGAGATCAGCAATAATAAAATTGTATAGAACACATAAATTTTCTTCTGCCTAAAAGAAAGGAGACAGAAGTGAACTCCACTTTCTCAGATTAATTATTTTTAAATAAAAAAAAGGTATAAATATTGAACAAAAGAATTTGTACAGAGCACCAACAGTGCACTCCTAATAGTTGAATTATGATAGTTAGATTAACTTCCAATCCAGTACATTTGAATAGTTGTAATATTGTAACAGTAGATATACAGTTACAGTGAAACCCTACTTCTGCTATCATTTTCATTTTTATTTTGTTCCTTCATTCTTCCTCTTTTTTAGGATAAGAAATAATAACTGAGTAGGTTTCCCATCACATAAACCAAAAAAAAGTAGACGTGCACAAAAAACCAACCCAGAGTACAAAGACATTATAAACAGGGAAATCAATAGAAAAACGTCATCCAACCAAAATAAATAAAAGAAGCTAAAAAAATTATCAACTACCTTAAGTACATGCTTTCTTGATAAGTTGAATTATTTTTTAAGTTCTGTTTTTTTTACAAAGAAATCCCAAAGGAAAAACAAAACTGGCAAATTCAATTACTGAACAAATGAGCTAATTTTGTCTACTATAACATAATGACACAATATATATAGCTAAAAGGATAGTGCGTGACCTGCATATGAGTTAAGCCTGTCCAGTCGAAGTAGATGCACCACTTTGGAACATCAAGATCTAAATGTATACCTGCAATGTTCTGTAAATTAAAATAAAAAAAAGACATATAAGAAAAAAAGAATTTAAACTATGAAATGAAAATCTAACAATGTTTACAAATTCAAACTAGCGATTTTTCTGAATCCATCGAAACAACAAAAAGTATAGAACAAAAGATCGAGTGAAAAATCTGAGCACCAGCTAGTCAATATAAACAGAGTTAAATACAAATTATCGATAACTCAAACAAAGCATTATCCATTTCACAGACTGACAGAGTGAAAACTTATACTCCCAAATTCCACGAGTTCAATGATACCTCAATTAATCATGCTTCCAGGGAGGATAATTTGGTAGCTGATAAGCTGGCATAAACAAGACAAACAGTCCACCAAAACTGTGCATATCCTATTGTATATATGTGATTTCAGACGAAGTATTTGAAGAATAAAAAAATTAAATCACGCATCAAGTAATAAAAGCAGTGCACTAGAAAGGACGACCATATAGCTACATATTATAAGTGATATAACTGATATTACATAATCAGTATAGTTTTCATTCTGCAGGAAATGATACTTGTAACCGTACATTTCAGTTACTAGTTTCCATTTTCTTACTCACCCACAAACTTCCAACGATTTGTGTTGCAAGCTTACGTAGAAATGACAAACGCATGTGCCACTTTTTGCTAAAATGAACAAGTGCTGCTTTAAAGGTCTCTTTTGCAGATGAGGGAAAACTACTCCGTGACTCCTCCACTTCAGTTTCGATAATTGCATCATCAACTTTTGGCATAGAGCTATCTGCTTGATGATCCAGAATCTCAGTATCAGACTTAAATGCAAATTTACTCCTCCTTGCGCTAGAGCCAATCCCATTTAACCAAAATTTTGAAGCAAAAGATGCCAACCCATCTCCGTCTACATTAGAGAATTCTAATTTCTCCATTGTGTCGGGGACATTGTTGGTGAATTCTGAATCATTCAGAGACCACAAGCCAGCACTTGTTATCTGAATAACATGAATGATATAAGTCACTGTTTTAGAGATGATATCTTTGACAGTGTAAACCTCAAAAAAAAATTACATAAATAATTTAAATTAAATTAAATACATGTTTCAACTCCTGCACTATATTCGCCAGAAACTAATTACCTCAAAAAATACAATACAGAAATTTGTAAGTGAACAAGAAGGGCAAGTACCTTAACGTGAATGATTTGTGCACCTGCTGATTCAACTCCAGGAAGCTCACTTGAACAGCCAGGCTTCAAATTAAAGTAAAATTTGCAATTAAAACCCTAATTGATTGTTAGAATTGATGAGTGAATGAAAGAGAGGGCGGACCTGTTGAACGTAATTGGCGTGCATAACAACGAGAATACAGAAGAGAGTGATTGCGATGAAAAGGTATATGTACTCGAGAGCGGCTCTCACTTTGGGAGTCAGGATCTGCGAGAACCGCTCCTGTACTCGTATGAAGGTCTGCTCCGGATCCATCCTTAATTTCCGATTCTTCTCCTTCTTCTTCTTCTTCGGCTTCTCTAATGATGATGATTCTCTATCTAAAGAGACACGGAAGGGATTGGAAACGCCATGCCATCACGGCTCAACTACGGACTTCTTATTTAGTTTTACCCCGCGTGCTTTGACAGTTTGCTTGGCGTCTCACGCTTGTTACAAACTGACTGAACCCACCCCCGGCGGACCCTAAGAATTTGGGGGCCATGGCGAAGAAAAATTTGGGGCTCTACTATTGTGATATTTTGGGTATCTCAAATTATAAAAAGTGACTCGATGGTTTAAAAACGGAATGAAGCTTACCTGTCACCAAGTCAAGGGACTAAATCTAAGAACAAAAATATGCATGGATTTTTTTTGAAAATATATGTGGCAAGGAGTTAATTCTAATTTTCCCAAAAGCTTTTGACTTCCTATGCCAAAGAACCCAAAGTCTAACCTAAATACTGATCAATTTTCATTGTAGCTTTAGCGAGGGATAACTATCTCAAATTGTGAACACATATTCCCAAGTGCTCTTAGAAAACATTCTGACTACGCAAGCCAAAGAACCCAAAGTTTAACCTAGTTACTAATAATTTTTCTTGTATATTTAGCGTCCGAAAACTTTCTCAGATTGTGAACACCATATTTCCAAGTCCTCCCTGAAAACATCTTGATATCTTATATTCAAAATATCACTTCTAAACCCCTAAAAGAGTCAGTGATTAAAGAGAATGAAAAATTCACATAATCTTCATAGAAACTTAAAAGTCATTGTATGGAAGGTGATTGCTTACCGCAAAACCTGTGTTATGAAGTGCTGGAGCACCCAAGTTCTGAACAACAAGATTCAATAGTTGAACCATATACCTGTTCTTCAACAAAAGTGTTGAGTTATCAGTGTAAAGTACAATAATTTCCATGTTGAATGAGTTTCAACAGTTGAAGCCAATACACTATATTCAACTTTCTAGAAAGTAAGAAATTAATTGAATTTTGTATACTAATATGCACCAAAAAAGAAAAGCAATACTGTCAGCTATTCATATTATCCTGCTTAAAAGAATATTTTCAGTTCTTCAAATATAAACTTAACGAGATATTACCCCAAAGAAGCAGCAAGCTCTTCTGAGGGAACTGAGTGTGGATCTAGCCCTCCAGGCAAAGATGCATTGCAAATCTGGTCATATTGACCACTGGAACCCTCTTTCCTCTTTGCATCAACCACCCCCTAAAAGAAAGAGAGGATGCAACAATAATTGGCAGTGCAAACTTGCAAATACAAAAATTGCATAGAGGAAATACAAACACCGATGAATAATTCACAAATGAGTCCCAAACTGTAGTAAGACCATTGAAAGTTTCATGTAGCAGTCATCAAGGTTGAAAATTCATATTCAACAAATGAGTTCACAATTATCCCAATTATTTTAATTCTAAGTACTTACCCGACGTTGGGGAAATAATTTGCATATTTGTTTGATAACCACTGACTGCTTGTGAAGACGTTCAGAAGTAATTGCCACCTGCAATCATATAATGTATGTATCAAAAATCAAATTCTCGTGCAGATAATCACAATGTAAAGTAGAGAAGAAATAAAGTGATAAACCAGATAGATCTCCCACCTCAAAATAGCATGGAAAAAGAAAGTGATAAATGCCAAATTAATATATAGTATTTCACATCTTCTGATACCGCTAAGGATATATGACTTTTTCCAAATAACTTCCTCTAGTTAATAATGCACAAAATCCATATCTAATGAAGTGGAAATTGCCGTACATGTCCCAAGCTCTGAGTGCATATAAGATTAGGATAGAACTTCTCCAGCTGTTCAGTACGATTTTTTTCCAGCTGCAAATAAAAATGTTAGAGTCGACACATATCTCAAAAGCTGAATCATAGAAGAGAATACAAAACATTAAAAAAGTATGTTGTACCACAGCGAGGGCCGATTCAAGCACACCATATCTGACTTTCAGATCATAAAGATGAATGCAAATGCTTCTGATTCTAGAATAGGTGGGGTTGTAAATTATAAGGTATATGGTAATAATTGCATGTCACCAACCATATTACTACTCCTACACTCATACCCCTTGTTTTGAGCCACCGTAAAGGGATACTTATATGACACAAGCACATTAATGGAACACTTCTATCCGTATCAGATTCCACAGCCATTTGCAAACTCTCCTATCATGGACTAATTGATAATATCTTCTGGAAGGCATGTTCTATAGATCTTAACATGTACATTCCTAACTTGATAGTACATTTTCACAAATTGAATATATAGATACGAAAACTGAAGAATAGCACATAAAGATACAAACCTTTGTGATAAGCCCATCACTCAATCTCGTATACAAGGAGTCTCGACGACTCTTCAGTGCCTTCATTTCACTGTTGAAGTCACTCAATCTGATACAAACATCCACAAAATAAATAACAATAAAAAAATATGTATATAAACTCCAATTGTCCTACAAAGATTACAATCAACTGGATTGCTCGAATACAATGGGCATCGAAATTCCAATGTATCATACCTGTAATTGACACAAAGAGTACAAATAGAAGCGAGATTCTGGCTCTCACAGATTCCACAAGTACTGGTCTTTTTGTTCATAAACATCATCATCTGGTTTTTCACAATCAAAATAAAAATACAACAGATAAATAAAATCAAAATCAAAATCAAAATTCACTAAATAATTCGAATTCTTGGAAAAGAAATGTGCTTACGTGTGCACTGGGCTATATATGCGTCGAATGACACTGAGTTGTTCACCATTTCTTTTGATATCGATTCGCAATGAGCAATTTAAGGTCAGGCAATTTCCTCATCTGTACCCACTTATGTGACAGTGACGTATACTGACTCTGGGCATGGAACCGTATAGTTGTATACTATAAAACCATTCGGCAAGTTTCTAATGCCAGGTCCGATGACGAACATTCTTCTCTGGTTTCATATGCTGGTCACTATATATTCGAAATAGCACTTGGTATCCACGAGGAGACTTGGTATGTTGATGTCTACAAAGAGAGTGCTTTCACTCAACTCAGAGTTTGATTCATAGCTCTGGATAGTACATTTCTATGAAGCTTCTTGATCTGGTGTCAAGCAATGCAATTGGGGTTTTGGTGCACACAACTTCAGATGTAGCTGCGAATTAGCTTGCAAACTCAAAGTACTCACTGTAGGAAAAAAGAAGTTGGAATGCTATAAATGTGGGTGCAACACACTACAACCAATTTGCCGATTGCTCTCAAGGTTGATGGTTTCCTGGCTCCTCTAGGAGTTGATGTATGTTTGCTGCAACTGAAAACGGATTTTTAGTTTCTTGATTTGTTTCTATGAACTTGGTGTAAATGCTTTCCATTAGCTGTTTGTACTGAACTTCTGAATACAATTTCTGCTCATTGAACTCGAAAAAAAAACCTGAGAATGTTCTTTGGATGCCATGAGTCACTAGTTTTCTTTTGGCTGCAGAACTTGATGATTTCTTTTATAAAGTTGAACTGTAATTATGAACATGCACCAGGTTCAAATAAGATCTCCCGGTCCCTTAATTAAGCCTAGCATTTTTTTCATACTTGAAAAATATATTTCACTGAGAAAAATGCCCCCTATCTCTCATGCGCTAGTTCCTAGCGCCCCACCTTGCAAAGACCTACTATAAGCTTTACATATGTGTTAGCATTTGGAGCACAGACTTATTCAGCCATCTTTTCAAAGAGCTCTAATGCAATTTCAAAATCCATCCTCTTCCACACATCAGCAGTATCAATGAAGTTTGATAACAATTTCAAAGTCCCCTTGTTTCAGCAATATCTATTTCAAAGTCCATCCTCTTCCACACATCAGCAGTATCAATGAAGTTTGATATCAATTTCAAAGTCCCCTTGTTTCAGCAATATCTATTTCAAAGTCCCCTTGTTTCAGCATATCAAAATTGAACAAGTATGTGGAGTTAGATTCAGGCCAATACTTAAACATCTTCTCCACCAGTAATAATGCCTCCTGCAGTTTTCTGCCTTTCCTCAAACCATATATCAAGGTATTGTAAATCTATGTGCTCTAGGCAAACAACCCTCTGTAGGCATCATATCAAACAAAGACTGCGCATCAACGATTTTCCCAACCTTGCAGTAACCATCAATCACAGTTAAATGACACTTCATCTGGCTTTATGCCTTCCTCAAGAGAATCAAACAGGAACAATACCACTGTCTTTCATCAGATCTAGCAACCTATAAGCAGAATCCAAATGACCATTTTACAGTAAGCATTGCCCATTTTACAGTAAGCATTCACCATAATGTTAAAACTACGCAAATCGGGGGACACCTTACTATCTATCATATCCATACAAATTACTGTGGAGGCAGGACTTAGTAATTTAAATGTATATTTGTACCACTTCAGAAGGAAAACTCTTCCATTCTGTAAAGCTTTCATTGGCAAATGATTCTCAAGAAATGATAATCAAGTTCAATTATACGTACTATCAAGTAAATCAAGTCAAATGAAACCAAAATCATATAGGCATCGAAGACAACTTATTCATCTACGACAACTCAATGTAAAATCCATCAAAACAATCCAGTTTGATCAAAGGCATCAGAGGATTCTAGATTCATCCAAAAGCAACCTGAATTATAAGATGCAACCTGATTTATCAAAAGCATCATATGCTACTTTTTCATCATAGGCATCAAAGGACACCTGATTTATCAAAGCCTCAAAGACATCAAAGGCAACTTGCTTGGCCAAAGGTATTGCAATCAATTCAATTGATCAGAGGCAACCAGATTTATCATTGGCATCAAATGCAACCTGATTCATTAAAGCCTCAAAGGCAGCAAAGGCAACCGATTTATCGAAGTCATCAAAACTTTTCAGATTCATATACGTTTCAAATGAAACCAGAATCATAAGGGCATCTCAAAGGCAACCGATTTATCAAAGGCATCAAAACTTATCGAGATTCATTATAGGTTTCAAATGAAACCAGAATCATAGGGGCATCTCAAAGGCAACCGATTTATCGAAGTCATCAAAACTTTTCAGATTCATTGTAGGTTTCACTTGAAACCAGAATCACAAGGACACCTCAAAATCAACCGATTAATCGAAAAGGCATCAAAACTAGCCAGATTCATTGTAGGTTTCACATGAAACCAGAATCATAGGGGCATCTCAAAGGCAACCGATTTATCTAAGTCATCAAAACTTTTCAGATTCATTGTAGGTTTCACTTGAAACCAGAATCACAAGGACACCTCAAAGGCAACCGATTAATCGAAAAGGCATCAAAACTAGCCAGATTCATTGTAGGTTTCACATGAAACCAGAATCATAAGTGCATCAAAGACATCTTTATCTACGACAACCCAATGTAGAATCCATCCAAATAATCCAGTTTGATCAAAGGCATCAGAGAAATTCCAGATTCATCCAAAGGCAACCGTTTTACAAAGTAAACTCAATTTACCGAAGGCATTGAGAGAATCAAAGGTCTCAATCGAATGAAACCGGATTCAACATGGCATCAATGGAAACTCAATTAATCAAGAGCATCAAGAGGAAACCAAAATCATCAATGGCATCAAAAAAAGGTCCACATTCGCCAAAACCATCAAAGGGAAAGCAACCCAACTTATCAAAAGGCACCGAGTGAATCCAACGTTATATATAACAACATTCAGATTCATAAAAAGGCATCATCTTTCAGAACCCAATTCATCAAACATAATACTATCAAAGGCAACAAGATTCTTCAACCAATTACCGGCAACTAATAACATTTACTCTATGTAGAGTTTGACAGAAATCAGAACGCCAAAGCATTCTACTATCAAAATCTAGGACGTGAAACCCACCCACAACATATATATATGCAGAAGATTGAATTGAAACACAAATATTATGTGCAGAAGATTGAATCCATTACCATACCAGAGAGGCTTTACCGATCGAGATAACATTGAAGAATTTCAAAACCCACATCGGACTTCTCTTCTCTTCTCTTCTCTTCTCTTTTCTTCTCTTTTGTAGTAGCCAAGCTTGCGATTCAAAAATTCAAAACTCCATTTGTGGACAAATGAAAGAGAGAGAGGGAGAGAGAGACGAAGAGAAGCTGCAATGAGCCGTTGTGTTGTGGGAAAAAACCCATTTGAAATTTGAGTCGGAGAATTCGTGAGTTGAATCAAATTTAAACTTTCTTTCTTTTCATGACCGTTGTAGTTTTGGTTTGAAATAGAGATAAGCGTCGGCGAGTCTGAAATACAGGATCTCTTTTGCTTTTCGGGTCGGGTCTTAATTTCGGGTCAGGTCGGGTCATAAGTTTGTAACTCTATCTATCAATTAAGGCAAAACCCCTTGGGGCAATTAAAGATGAGTTAGATGGTAGAACATTGTTAGTGTCGAAAATTACCCTTTTTATTTTGTAAGTACAACAACTGAATTAAATTAAAGAGAGGACAGAACTGTAAATAACAAACTCAAAATGCAATAGACGATCACAACAACAGGACACGTGAACGAGAAAAACCAAAAATAAAAGAGATTTCATCCCTCATCACTTTCAGAAAGAAGCTCGATTGGAAATTTTGAAGAATACATTCTTCTCCGGCTGCGGTGGGTTTTGTGAACTAGGCAAATAAACTTTTGGTCTGGAATATTGGTGAGCAGGTAGTCAATTTGATCTGGAATCGTCTAAAATCTCTTGTATATATATATGTAATTTTTATTTTTTTTAAAATACTTTGTATATAATCTTACACGGCCCAAAATAGGCTAAATTGATATTGAAGTCATTATTTAGTATTGAAAATACATTGTGTATACTATAGCAAGACTTGTCTACCAGACATTGATTAGTGGACTATCTCACAGCCCAATATGAAGAGACTGAGTGACATATAAGAAATTATATTTTCCTATCTCCACCAATGTGAGGAACTTGCTTTACATCAGAGTGATCATACTACAGATTCCTACTAAACTGCAGCTAGTACTTCTAACTTCTAAGTTAATAACCTATACGACTGACAAATCATTTGACAATGCTCACGGTCACAAGAATTTGTTTTCGACTACTCTCTGCAGGTCCTCCAGTTTTTTTATGATGTTTAGACTCATTAGATCCCTTGCCTCCCTTATTGTACATTCTTTGCTCAAATAGTAAGCATCCACAACAGCGTTTATTGATGCGTGAAGTTTCTCGGGTGTCCTGAGAAAATAATAAAAGACAGAAGCATAGTGATTATACTTTATAAAGAATAAATTGTAATAAAGAAGCTCATAAGTAAGAGTAACATGAGTGTTGGATGCATACATGTAGAGGTAATCCACATCCTTATCTTCAAGTTCCTCTCCTGGGGTTAAGACAGACAGGCGCTCCTCGGGATTCTCAATCGTGTGCAGATACTTAATTATCCGAATTTCTTTTAGAATGAGCTTCTGAAGATTAGCTCTTGCAGTCACATACAAATGATATAAGACGGGTCTTTTACCTACTCAGACAGAAAGCAAAAATAAAAGGTTAGCAATTAAGGGGACCCTACTTCCATTGAGTAGCATCTAAATTCGTATAGAATATAAAAATATAAATATAAAATAGCTTATATGACCACCAATGATTTTGTAAGGTGACTTCTATTATGTATGACATTATGAGACAAAATAGAGGCATATTTATACTCGTCTCTTTATGGATATGAATGCATCGGTTTGTCATGCAACTTAACTATTCATAAATAGATCAAGTGTTTACGAGGCAAGCCATCATTTACCTCATCTTTCGTCATGCTTGATTCCTTGGCAGCTGACCAAGCTTTTGTAATCATCATCACCAATGTGGAGTCGAGTTGATTTTTCTCAGCCAATTCGTTTATCTTCCTACAAGCAGCATCGATAGTAGGAGAATCGATGGTATTTTGAAGTTTCAACTTTGCAGCATTTAGTGCTTCAATGCTCTCAGTTGCAGAATCATACGCTTGTACAGCTGCCAAGCACGTATTTCCAATGCTTTCCAAAGCTAAACATACAAGACAAGAACATTATCAATTTTACCAGTACAATGGTTGGGGAGTGTTATGAACTGTTGCATTTGTAGGCCTAACCATTTAAACTGGCTCAATTTTGGAAAGCTTTTCCTTTCAGACTTAATGTACTATTAGGACCTTGCATAATCGGATTGCATTACTTCAGATATATAATTGAGGGTAAAACTATTTGATGGAGGAGACTACATAACATCTGAAAACTAAATCCTGAAATCAACTATCTCTAAGGCCCTCCTTGAGAATGGCCTAGGTACTACTTTAATGGAAAAGGTTTACATAGTTACATTACTACGACACAAATGAGTTAAGGAGCTTATATATCATTTTTACATGTATGAGGTCAGTTTAGACATTAGAAATATTAACTTGAAATCAGATATTTGCATATAACATCAAATTTCAATGAGTCTTAAACTAAGTTGGCATTCGTTTCAACGGCTGAGTCACTTGTCTACTACTTGTCACTTTGCCATGTACAGGAAATTACTATAGAGATGAATTACATAAACAAGTGGTAAAAAATGTCATGATGAAGTGAATACAAGCTCACCATTTTGCTCTTCCTTATTCTCGTAATAGAACTCAGAGACAGTGAAAAGATGAACGAAAAATTCTTTGGTGAAATCTTTGTGGCGTCTGCGAACAATTTCACTGATATTAGATGGAGCCCCTCTCACTAGTTTAAGCAGTTCATTGTGCCTTTGCACATCTTCATCAATCTATGAAGAATAAGTCCCCACAATTGTAAACTTAGACGCACAAGTACCTCAAACAAGAATCTGATGACTAAATTACACATAAGAGAAAAACATATCAGTTTTTCTAGTACTATTTCTAAAAAGAGAAGCATTAGTTGAATACTATCCTCATTACCACTGATCTATGCATAAATTTTTAACATCTTTTCAGTTCTCAACTTCGAAAAATAAGTAATTCCTTTAGGAACTGGTCTATCATTGTAGCTAGATAGATCTGATTGAACTGTAGTTACGATCATGAGAAAATAAAGCTAAATTAGAATAACACACCAAAGGAAAAATCAGTTGAGCTCTTCCCATTCACACGTAAAAGCACAAGATACAGAATCGACGACACTCAAGTAACTAGTACCACAGAGTCACTCGCTACATTCAAATTCTTATGTACCTCTTTTAATTTCCGCCCTATCCCAAGTATTCTATGCTTCATTCTAAGATCATCCTCGGAATCTGCTCGGTCCGCACAACGTTTAAAGAAATAAGACCTGATATCATCTCATTCCCTACTGAAAGCTAATAATCTTCTCCAGTCAGTTGGAGTGGGCTTGTCAACCATGAAAACCTCAATCAGCTTATCTCATATTCGTATCATTTTGTGGTCATCCAAAGACCCAACACCATTTTCTTCCTCCTTATCACCATTTCCTCCACTAGAAAAATTAGAAACAGACAACAACTCTTCCCCATTAGAACAATCTTTTGGAAAAGAGGCAGTATCACCACCAACAGCCACAACAACCAAAAACCGGCCCAACCTCACCGGCTTAACTATTATGTGATAACCTACAATTTCACAATAGCTATCTGTTATACAATGACATCATTTTCAAATCAACCCACTTATTATACAAAGTTCCATAACTTTCACTTACAATGTGTTTCAATGCCTTAATAAGATACTCAAGTAATTACTAGTATGCAGTATGCTTACTGCTTTGTGCAAATTATATATACGCGGATTGATAAAGAATCAAACTTTAACTCAAGCATGTCACTTTGGTATGAAAATTGGTGAAAAGAAAAAAGTTAATACCTTTTACTAGTATGCTTAATGCTTCTTGCAAATTATACATACCCAAATTGAAGAAAGATTCAAACTTTAACTCAAGCATGTAACTTTGCTATGAAAATTGGTGAAAAGAAAAAAATTGATACCTTTGGTGGTTTTAGAGGATATGGAGAAACTAATAGATGAAGTTGTGATGGAAGAAAGAGAAGAGCCATGGTGGCTAGTAATAGCTTTAGGGGCTCTTAGAGAAAAAGAGCAAGAGAGTTGGACAGTGGGACTAGATACCTCCATAGAAATTGGGTTCTGAACACAAAATATGAAATTACAGTGCACATGAACTGATTGTTGAATTGGTCCTAGGCGCCAGATTATTCTCGCCCCTTCCTGATAAAAGTACAGTTTTTTCAAGACTTATGATATGAGCTACAAAGTTCTTTTTACGTGATACGCTAAAAAAATGAGATGTTACGAAGAGTCTATCGGTGAACGACATGATAGAGAAGAAATCATGAGTAACTTACTCTATTACATTAATTTTATGGTACCCAATACATAATTAAACGGTCTAGGCATAAGACAAAGACTAACAAAATTGGTGACCCCACACCCTATGTAGTTATGCACCACAAACTACAAAAAGTCATTCGGTACTCCTGAGCTTGTATCTTCACAAGTGCTACCATATCCATTGCAACCTTCTTCGATCTAGGGGGCTAAAGCTTCTGAATCCCCTTCAGACCACCATTTGACACATTCACCAGCGATGGCATCTCCTCTCGGGATAGCCGCTTCCTACCAGATAGAGGTGCTTCATCTACATGTCGAGATGCTTCACATGCCTGTGAAGACGCCCCATCTGCATGTAGTGCCTGGGAAACAAGTCGTTGCTCCGACCTAACAAAAGGAACCATGATACTAAAGGTGTCCACCTGACCCGCTTAGGCCTTAGTGATTGCTCCAGTTGGGCCTGATAGCGTGTTACCAGAAGAACATGTAAACTGCATAAAATCAATAAAGGTTAACGAGCCCCTTCGAAAATAGTGTTACCCTACATCTTAGACAAGTGTCTTAAACTCTCTAGCTGAGGTACATGCATGCTTAACACATAGCCATCATGCTCTACCTCAGGTATTACCATTGACTTGGAAATCATCCCACCACCCGAGCCTATCCCAACTGCCACCGCCGCCTCAGGGTTCGTTGTTGTCACCATCAGATCCATCATTGAACCCCTTGGTGTAACATTTAACCCTGAAGGACCAACCGGCACCTCCACCCGCATCTCCTTCCCAACATGCTCATGAGTAGCGAAGGTCACCACCCTCTTCTCCTCTCAGGCATGTAAGACTAAACAACCACCTTCTCCATGCACAAAACAACCACGAACCTCACAAAACCCTCGAACTGAGGGGTAATCAAATCTAACAACCAATGAGCAAGAGGAAGCAAATCATCTTCATTTTCTTACCACCACCCCGCGGCTGAGATCCATCATTACCATCAGTTTCATCTTCGCGGATTGGAGGAGAAGCTTGTCATAGGACTTGAAAATCCTGATGGAATTTCCAATCCGTTTCTCGGCCTTCGCCCAACTCTTGTCCAAAGTACCATCCGGTAGGTATTGGACCACTACCTCCAGCTTCACCTGCGCCGCTAAGACTACCTCCTAAGCAGAGAACCTGTCAAATTTTTCCATTACCACCATGAGATCATGGTAGTACCACGGTCCCAGACTAATCGCCCTCCGGATCCTTGGATTTGCAAAAATGTCAATTCGATGATCTGCCTTGGGTTGAGCGACCCGTGCCACAAGCGAACTATTGCCACCCGGAATGATTGCTCTTAGACCTCTGGCAAAGTCATCATCCCATACAGCCACGCCACGGCATAACGACACCCTCCCTCGGCTTCTACATCGGCTGCCTCCAGGACTAGGCAGACCTCTTCGAGGTCATCATTGTCAGCCTCAAAACTCATCATTGTCAATCAATCTGAAATGCCATTTATATCCTCTGCTATGGAAGGATAGGAGACACCATAATTGAGTAGGTGAAGGTGCTCGAGCAGGCTAGGTGGCACCAGTCAACTAGGGTTTAGGAAGGAAAACTCGAAGGGAAAAGGGAGAAAAAAAAAGGAGGTGGGGCTCTCAACTCTCAACTTATCAGCTACAAAGTTTACTTCTTCGAAAAATAATTGATGTGTTTGGAACACAAATTAGCGAGTTGGAGATCATTGGGAAAATGTGGTCTAGATATATTTTCTTCTTAAAAATAAATGTTTTAAGTCATTTGAAAAATATAAAGAGCTATCGGTTAGTTATGAAGAATTGTATCACAAAGACTATTGTGCTATGTTTCTAAATCAAATTTAACTGTATCATGGCTTCAAGATAGCTCTCATACTATATGAACCCTAGTTTCTCTTCCTCTAGTCTCCAACTGCAAACTTTTCTAGTTTTCTCAGATCTAGTCGATCTCATCCTACGGCCTTTGGCACAATGGCAACTTCGCCCTAATCGACACTTATGGGTGCTTCAGACGAGAGTGGTATTGTTTTTGGTTTAAGCGGCATTTGATGGTAGAATAATTTTTTTATGGATCATCTAAAATTGAAGCGAGCAAAGAGATGTAATTTTTTTTAAGTGAAATGGTAGAATAATTTTTTTATTTTAATATAGAGCCAAACTTGGATTTAGATCTTTACGTACTAAGTACTTTTTAACATATATACATACGTTGATACATATTGGCTTGTTGTGGATTTCAATTTTGGAGACATTATATGTGTATGATGAAGTTTGCTTTGTCATAAAGTGAAACTTTTATAGATGAATAACTTGGAAACAAAGAAAATTAATTAAACAAAATTATTATTTTATCGAAAAATAAATAATTGTTAGCTAAAATTCTACTCTCAAGTTGAAGAGATGAAGTTTTAATATGAGATAATTAGAGTTGTCAAATCCACAGGGATTGACAATCTCTTTCTAACCTAGGTGAACCTAGAAGGGAACTAGATGAGTGAATTATGCAAAATATGAGGAGAAGTGGTTCAATTTTCAAGGATAGTTATTATGCTACTTGTATAAAGGTAAATGCTACTAGATTAAGCTTAACCAAAATGTGACAATTAAAGTGATGGAAGTTTAGAGCAAATGCACCGCTGGGAGGCAAAAGGCTTTGGCAAAGGGATTGTTTTGCAGTGTAAATGAATAAAGTGTTATGTGGCTCCAGCATTTAGAAATTGATCAACCAATACAGAAGGAAAAAACTGTCTGACAGTGTGGTTGACTTGGGTCTTTCTTTAGTTTATAGTATATAACAGGGGCTTAGTTGCAAAAAGCTTTGGTCTTGGTTGGGCAAAAGTAAATGCGGTGCATTTGTTCTTAAGGGTTGAAGTTTTCCACCTCTAGCCTTGTATGCAAGTAAGAATGTTCAAATGAGAATGATGCAATGCACTACCTAATAACCCTCATTGCATCCGATCAAGATTACAATGGTCACACTTCTTTTATGTATTAATTTCTACAAGTTAAGTAAAAGGTTAACTACCTAGAACAAGTTCAATTAGCGATTAGGTTTCAATTACTTGTTTTAGATGCACAATTCTTTAAGTGAGTTAAGAATGCAAACCAAATAAGAACCAAATATCACTGTAGTGGTCGAGGACGAGGAAAAAGGAAACATGTTTTCCATTGAGAACTAATGCAACTTCAAAGCATACCTACTGAATACAATTGATTATCTCAGTAGTGCTACACAAACAAGATACAACTGGACAGAGATAAACCACTTTCAAGAGAATGCTAGCAAGAAATCTTCCAATAGATGTACTTAGAAGAATGACGAATCATCATGCAGTGCAGTTGAACTTACAAAGAAGTTTAGTAGTTTATAACTTTTGGCTAAAGTACCATCGAAGAGAAGATTTTGTTATAGACTATGATAGTCAGTTCTCTCATAATCAAAAGAGAAAGAGGGTATCCAATAGGATTTATGGCTTACTTGAGGATGTAAAGCAATTGTGAATAAAGTTTATGAGTTCAGAAATATGTCGGAATATGATGACAGTACCACTACACGTTTAGAGTTTGCAAAACACATGTACACGCATACTTCAATAAGTTTGGAGGAGAAAAAGAGAGTGGTCACGTTTATAGGGCTCGAAGTATCATTGGAAATCTTCAACCATTGCATCTTAAATTATGAGTTTATGTATGAGTTTAATATATCAACATTTGGCTTAATTAAATTATCACTATATGGTTTTATAATTTACAACTTGTTTCGACCCTTTTTGAGTTTTTTTTTTAAATTAATTTTAACTTTGTTCACATACTTTCTCTACATATCACACCATGATCCATTGCCTTTTAAATTAAAAAAGCATTACCCCTTTTCACCTTTCAATAATATAATCTTTATGCGGATTTTATACATACGAGTTTATAACAGTCAAAAATTTGATTAATTTAATTTTTTTTATACATGTAGCACAATAATGAGTGTCTCGCTCCACGCTTGATTTAGTCAATAACTATTTATGGTATTAGTAATGATGACAACAAGTTCGACTTTTGGAATGAACTTCAATAAAACTGTCGATTAGCTGTATGGAGGTTTCTGTGGTTGGAATGCTTGTACGTGAATGAATGTCCCCAGTTTCCAATCTCCGCCTCTAACTTCATCAACTACAGCAAGCATATCCAACGTGATGATCACCATTATATGAACACACTAGGGCTAAGGATCCGCAATGAATTAACACTCTCACATTTTCCACTTGATATGTGGCAAGGTATGTCTCCCTATCAAAGGTTATTCTCAACTTTAAATTGGGTTCTTACAATAGTCAATAGGACAACTAGAGCTGGCCTTCATTGTTTAGATTAAAAAGTTGTTTTGGTTTTATACAGCTGAGAATATGTCAATCTTTGAATTGGGTTCAATGATGTACCAAGAAATATTTATTATTGCTAGTTTAATATTCTCATTTACAAATCAAGTGATGCTGATAATGGATTTCAGCAATTTGATAAATATTTAGTTAATTTGAGATAGGCAGCATACATATATAGATATATTATATTATTGGTTTACTTGTCCATTCTGATTTATGCTTTGTTATAATTCTCAAAACTCGAGTGGATGTAATTTGGAAAAATCTAATGCTACTGAAGTTGCTTCATCGTCAATATGAAAATGAAGCTATGGAGAGGTGTTTACTCGGTCAAGAATGGGTATCATGTTGCAAGGAAATTGTCTCAACTGGATTTTCAGGCATCGACGTTGTCAGGAGTGCGGTTTGCATGAAGAATGGTTGTTGAGACATGTTGTGGATGTTTCTGGAGAGCTAATGTGCCACCTAAAGTACATAGCTTGAATTAGAGAGCTTTGAAAGGTATTTTACCTACACGGCCGACATTGAGTAAAAGTTTTATATTGATGACATTTCCTGTGTCTTTTGCTCTGAGTAGTGTGGAAAATTGCTTGCATTTATTCTAAAATTGCACTGTTATTCAAGTCTTTTGGGAGAATTGTTCTTTAAACCTCAATGTGAAAGGCCATGCAGTCGGCGGAACTAGAGTACTAGAGTATGTGATGGAGGGTACGACGTTAATTCAGCTCAATCTGGGGATTCAATAATCCTCCAGAGACCTGCTTCTTGACAAGATGAAATTAATCAAATCGAATCAAGGAAAAAGAGATGAATGCTCTCTGTTTTTTTAATTCTCCAAGAACTGCCTTACAAAGCTATAAATAAAAGACTATAAATAGAACTTCTCAACCTAGTCATAACCGAAAAAGAAAACACAAAGAAACAAGCTTAAAGCCTAACATTCCCTGATGCATAAGAAAATCAGGAATAAGGAAATAAGAACTAAAAATAGGAAAACTGTTAAAGCCGTTAGGATGCTACTGCATCAGGACTCCTTGGGTGAGAAGGATTCGTCCTCGAATTTGGAACAGGATTGTCAGAAAGATAACGAGAAAGATACTTGACGTTGAAGACGTCGGACGTAGTGATATCTGGAGGAAGTCGAAGACGATATGCATTATCGTTGATGCGTTCGAGAATTTCAAGAGGACCAATCTTCTTAGCCTTGAGCTTGTTGTAGGCATGAGCAGGCATGCGATCGCGAGTAAGGACAGCCCAAACAAGGTCACCAACTTCAAAGACAAGACGGAGTCGGTGCATATCAGTTGCAGCTTTATATTTAACCACAGAAGCGTCCAAATTGGCCTTTGTCTGTACATATGTCTCCAGAATGCTATCCACGAAAGTGTTAGCAACACCATGTAACTGTATGCGGTCCGGAAGAGACGACAAATCTGGTGGACCACGAGGAACAATCCCATAGATAACTTGAAATGGACTAAAACCAGAACTTCGGTTTACGGCATGGTTGTGGGCGAATTCGGCTTGTGGAAGTTTAGAATCCCATGTTTTATTAGAAGTACCAACCAAACAACGCAATAGATTTCCCAAAGAACGATTAGTAACCTCAGTTTGTCCATCAGTCTGGGGGTGATAAGCGGAGCTCATATCAAGACTTGTATCAAGAAGTTTCCATAAAGAACGCCAAAAATGTCCAAGGAAACGCGAGTTCCGATCTGAAACTATGGACAGTGGCAAACCATGTAAGCGATAGATTTCTCTAAAGAATAAGGTCGCTACCTGTACTGCGTCAGTAGTGCGTTTGCAGGGAATGAAATGCGCCATTTTGGAAAAACGATCAACAACAACAAAAATCGAGTCAAATCCCTTTTGTGTACGTGGAAGACCCATCACGAAATCCATGCTGATATCTGTCCATGGCTGCATTGGAACGGGCAAAGGAAGGTACAAACCTGCATTAGATGCTTGACCCTTAGATGTTTGACAAGTGACACAACGCTCTACGAAGCGCTCCACATCGCGTCGGACAGAAGGCCAAAAATAGGCCGAAGAAACCAAGTGTAAAGTGCGGTCACGACCGACGTGCCCCTCATTATGAAGTTCAGAGATGAGTTGTAATCGAAGACTACAGTCAGGAATACAGAGCCTGTTATCACGAAATAAGAACCCGTCGTGAAGAGCATACGGTATCACAGAACTATGTGTCACGGCGTCCCAAATAGGACCAAAGAACGGATCAGTTGCGTACAAATCGGCGAAGGAGCTAAATCTAGGAACGGAGACGTGAAGAACCGTGAGTAAGGAGTGACGCCTACTTAAGGCATCTGCAACACGATTACTAACACCTGATGTATGCTTGATGACAAAGGTAAATTGCTGGAGGTAAGAGATCCATGAGGCATGGCGAGAAGAGACTCTATCCTGATGGCCTAGATGTTTGAGTGCGTCATGGTCTGTGTACAGGACAAATTCTTTGTGAAACAAGTAGTGTCGCCAATGCTTGATCGCTTGGATAATGGCATAGAACTCAATTTCATAAGTACTATATCGAAATCGCGCACCAGAGATCTTCTCACTGTAAAATGCAATAGGTCGATTGCGCTGACTAAGAACCGCACCAATTCCTGTTTTGGAAGCGTCACAATGCAATTCAAAGACCAAAGTGAAATCGGGGAGAGCCAAGATCGGTGCGGACCTTAACTTCTCTTTGATGACAGCGAATGCACGTGATGCATCGTGTGTCCAAACAAAGGTTCCCTCACGAATGCAATTTGTGATTGGAGCCATGAGTGTACTGAATTGCGGTACAAAACGTCGATAAAAAGAGGCTAACCCGTGGAAACTGCGAGCTTCAGAGATGGTTGTAGGCTGCGGCCAAGATTAAATGGCAGAAACTTTGTCAGGATCAACAACAAGTCCATCAGCCGAGACGATATATCCTAGGAAGTGCACTTGCGAAGAGCCGAAGCAGCACTTTTTGAATGACGCAAAAAACTTTTCGCGACGCAACACTTCCAGAACCTCTCGTAGATGCCGTAAGTGGTCTTCAAGGGAGAGACTGAAGATTAAAATGTCATCAAAGTACACAACGACTGAGTGGCCAATGAAAGGACGTAAGGCCTGATTCATGACACGCATGAAATTACTTGGCACATTAGATAATCCAAAAGGCATAACCATCCACTCAAAATGGCCTTCTCGAGTTTTAAAGGCTGTTTTCCATTCATCACCTTCGCGAATACGAATTTGATGATAGCCGCTTCTTAGATCCAACTTGGAGAAGATGCGGGCAGCACCTATTTGATCAAGCAAATCATCTAATCGAGGAATGGGAAAGCGATAGCGTACCGTAATTTTGTTAATGGCTCGACTATCGACACACATACGCCAAGAGCCATCTTTCTTGGGAACTAACAATGCTGGAACGGCGCAAGGGCTCAAACTTTTGCGCAAAAACCCTTAGAAACCAAGCCTTCTACTTGCTTACGGAGCTCCTCATGCTCACTAGGGCTCATTCGATAATGCGGATGGTTAGGGAGCGATGCGTCAGGAACCAAGTCAATTCGGTGTTGAATATCACACAACGGTGGTAACCCGGGTGGCAGATCATCAGGAAAAACATCAGAAAAGTCACGGAGAAGACTAGAAAACTCAGGTTGCACTAGCGGGGGGATGGGTGAAGAAGAAGGCGTAGCAAGAAGAATGACAACGAGACCTTCCTGTCGCATTGCAACCTCAAACTGCGTTTTCTGCATCAACAAAAGTGGAGTCGTTGGCGGAGGCAGAGGCTGCGGTGTAGACGGTTTCAAAGTAAAGTGGCGGTTGTTAAACTTGAAGCTATAAGTGTTGAGGAACCCATCATGTGTGACTCGGCGATCAAACTCCCAAGGACGGCCCAACAGCAAGTGGCATGCATCCATGGGAACTACATCACAATAGACTTGATCATGATACGCATCCCCGATTGAAAACGCCACCAAGGCGCGACGAGTAACACGCACTTCACTGGATTGCTTTCCCCCAATCGTACATCGTGACTGAAACAGGGCGTGACGCTGTGGAAAGTCAACTGGGAGAGGAGGTGCTAAACAAGACCTCCGTACGTAGCATCAACGATACACCCGTGTCAGCTTCCAATTCTTCTGGTGACTCATCCAACTCATCGACATATTCGAGTTCAACATCACGACCAAATATATCAAGCAACAGTCCTTGGTGATTACGTTTTGGACAAGACGATTGTCGATGACCCGGTTCGCCACAGGAGAAACAACGCAGAGTACCGACCCGATTCATGCGATTAGGGTCCATTGGAACAAGTGCTGGTGCAGGCTGAGTGGGCACAAACTCCGGTGCAGTTGGAGGAAAACTCAAAGGGGTAGGATTTCGAGGCTATCAGGATGAACTCCAAGCAGAGGAGGTAACCTTCGTTTGAGATTCAACAGTTAAAGCTTGTTGATGAGCCTCAGCGACTGTAAGTGGGTGAAACAAATTCAACGTGTGTTGAATATGTTGGCGTAAACCACCGATGAAGCGGGCCACGAGCTGACGCTTCGTATCTTGGAGATCAATCCGAGTCAACAGCAAAAAAAATTCAGTGGCATATTCCTCCACTGAGCGGCTTCCTTGTCTCAAATTCTGCAGCCGTTGGAATAGTAGTTGATCATAATTGTACGGTAAAAATGTTTTGCGCAGATGTTTCTTCAATTTTGCCCAAGATATGATCTTAGGTTTGCCCAAACGAGCACGTGAAGCCTTGAGTTGTGTCCACCAAGCTGCTGCTCTATTGCGGAAACGCATTGCAATCATAGGGACACAACGGTCTAGTGGAACGTGTTTGAACTCCAATATCTCTTCAACTGTCACGATCCAATCAAGTAACTCTTCTGCAGCTTGACCACCATGAAACTCAGGGATTTCGAATTTAAAGCTCCGTTCCCAACGCCAATCGTCGTTCGGTGCTATAACAGGGTCCGCGCCGAGAACCGCAAAGGGGTTCCCTTTATTGTCGGAGTTATCTTGTTGTTCTTGTTGATTTTCCGGAGGAGGTGGATTACGTTGAACTGTCAAAGCTTGCATTGCTGTAGCGAGCTGGTTAATCTGCTCCTGGATGCGAACCAAAGTCTGTCGAGTGAGTTCGATCTCCGTTGGAGGTTGTGGCATGGTGTAGGAGGGTTTTTTTGCTCTGATACCAACCTGATGGAGGGTATGACGTTAATTCAGCTCAATCTGGGGATTCAATAATCCTCCAGAGACCTGCTTCTTGACAAGATGAAATTAATCAAATCGAATCAAGGAAAAAGAGATGAATGCTCTCTGTTTTTTTAATTCTCCAAGAACTGCCTTACAAAGCTAGAAATAAAATACTATAAATAGAACTTCTCGACCTAGTCACAACCGAAAAGGAAAACACAAAGAAACAAGCTTAAAGCCTAACATTCCCTGATGCATAAGGAAATCAGGAATAAGGAAATAAGAACTAAAAATAGGAAAACTGTTAAAGCAGTTAAGATGCTGCTGCATCAGTATGCTAGAGTGGGTCTCAAGTCCCACCCAAAATTTTGGCAAAATAGAATACCTACATGCATGGCTATATATATATATATATATGAAAAATAGAAAATTGAGTTTAAACTTTAAAAAAAAAATTCGTGTACAAATAAATTAGAACATACTTTCCCTCTTTAATTAATACTAGAAACTGGCACACACGCAATGCGTGTACAAAATTCGCATTGACAGACGATCCAATAAAATAAAAGAAGATTATGACATCAATCAAATTCAATATAGAAGACGGTTCAACGTAACTAATAGTAAGTTGTAACTTATTCAAGAAAATTTACCAAAGTATGAGGGAAAGACACGGTTGAAATCAGATAGAGAAAATGTGTCTCTGGAAAGTGAAAACACACATCATCCATATCTTTTCCTATTTTGGATTTGTGCCGCTTTTGTGATGGCCCTGAGATAAACGATTGTTGGGGAGTTTACCACACACAAAGCATCGATCGTTCTCATGAGTTGTCTTCAATCTTGCATCCTCAAAATTAATCTACTAGACAAAAACAAAGACTGAAATGGAATATTAAGAGGTATATAAAAACCAAGCAACACGGATAAATTATTAAGAACAGAGAAATAGAGGAAAAGTTAAGTGCATGGACATTCGTCAGGAAGAAGAGTCACCAAGAGAGAATTTTTTGAAATCTAAGTCGAAAGAGAAGTTGTGAGCATAGCCGAATGGTTTTTGCGGTTTACACAAAGCAATTGCTTCACTTCTTTTCTTTTGTGTATTAGTCTTCTGCCCTTTTGTATATTACTTTTGCTGAACCTTAGACTTGATTTTGCCAGGGATAATTTAAGGCATTTTGATTGTTTGACGTTCAGTTTTGCTAGTAATTGTCAAAGCCTCATCTGACTTAATTAATAGAGATTTAAAAGTAATATATTTGTTATTTTATGACCAATTTTAGTTGATCTATTGCACAAATTAATCTTGCATTTTTAATTTTCTTTTTTGTTCATACAATAATAAATTTATAAGTATATGTATAATATAATTTTTCAGGGAGAACTGTATATTAGGGTAAAAACTAGAGCTATTTTATATATCGAACTTTATAATCTATTGTTTATTGAATTAAATATTTGAGTTTCAATAGTCATTTGTACGAAGATTCATTTAAATCACATCCTTATACAATTTTCTCAATTTGTGTTATCTAATTTAGTATAGATATTTATTTGTGAACTATATATTTCTATTTAAAAAATCTCGTATAATCTATATTCTCTTAAAAATATTCTGAAAGAACTCAACCCCGATTCAGTTGCCTAAACCGGAATTAGATCCTAATAACACTACAACCTTTTAAAAAAAATTTGCCTGAGTTTACTTTATAAAATGAGTAAACCAAAAACCTGCAATGAAAACACACTTCCAAATAATCCACAAAAGCCAAACCATGGGACGCCAATTCCCATCCGGATTTCTCAAAGTCACAAACTACTGAATAACAGTAAAAGTATTTCTCTACACTTATTATTTAAAATCCAGTAAGTACTCAAAAAGTATTACAAAGGAAAATAAACTACCATAGTACTCAGAGCGACTTCTAATTTACATATATATAAAGCTAGTAGGTTAAACTAGGAACTTACTAGATAAGAACGGTGACTTGAACTCTAACCCTTCGACGACAACGTGTAACCACAGGATAGAAACTGTAAACTGGGCAAGAAGGAAACCGAAAAACCCAGGGAAAGACATATAAATGATAAAAATTGTTAGAGTGATTGAACGAAAATAAACTTTCATTTTTAAACTGATAGCAATAAATATAACATGCCTTTCACAATATGTAAGAAAATAAACATGATGCGAGTCTAAAAACTGCAGGGTCCCTCTCTCGGACGCATCCGCAAAAATATAGTCTAAATCATGGAATCCTAGACCCACATGTGATTAAATAGTCAGAAAGACCTCGGGTCAGGACTCTGTCCCCCTCCCCTCCCCCCGGAGCTCTCGGGGATCAGTCAAGCATGCCAGTGCATCGATGCCACTACTACCTCTAAGACTGTACTATGTGTAAAACAAATCATATTTGTTTTCATACACATGCATAATCGTAAATGCGTACTCGTACAGCATATAACCATAAAATGCATAATCGTAAATGCATACTCGTACGTGCATAATCATAAAATGCATAATCAAGACTCGCACGTCAATCAGTAGAAATAAAATGTCCACTCATAGTATACAACTAGCTCGAAGGTCCGACGGTAGTTCCCTTGCCAAAATCTCCCTCGTGGTTTCCTGAATAAATAACAAGTTTGTTTAATTATAGAATTCAATAAAACGCGTGAGAAACAACTCAGAAACCATCCCGGAAACCCAACGGGAAAAATAGGATTTTTGACATGCTGGATCTCCGCCACAAGCGGCGGCGCGTGAACCACACGCGCCTCCGGTGATCAACTCCGATGAGGAAAAATGACCACTTGTTGGAAAGATCACAGTGAGCCCGACAACAATCATAACTAGACCGAGGTCCAATTTGACGGCGAATGGCTGGAATTGGACGAAACCGACCGGAAAACCACTTTCCGGTGGCCGCCACCAACGGCGGCGGATGACCCCTCAAAAATGCTCCTCATACCAAGCCCAATCAAAGCCCTAAACTCACACATCATAACTCTCCCTCACATGGCCATCGAAACTCACGACCCCAAACTTGGCCGGAATATCACCATCGCTGAAGCTCCGCCTTGGGTCTTCGACGGACCAAAAGGTACAACCCAAAAGGACTAGGGGGAGGAGAGGATCCTTTCCCCCCAACCCACACCCTCAGAAACCCACCGGAGCACCATTCCCCGTCGGCGGCGAAAACTGGGTATAAAACCCGAATCAGGTTCACTCAAAACATCATCAAAACTTACAATTCGACACATGAATCAATAGAGGGAAGAAAGAGCTTCAAAACCTTACCCAAAACGCCGAAAACAGTGGCCAGAATTGGCAGGTCGAAATCGGAAAATCAAAACTGGCCGTGGGTTATACGGGTCGTGTACGTATCCCTCGTATACTAGACTCGTACCATATTCTACCATAATTCCCGTATTAATACAAAAGGTATCTGATAAGATCAACGACCAAGGTATGATCTGATCAAGATCCAACGATTCAAATAAACCGACAAGGAAAATACTTTTAAAAATACACATTTTCACCATACGAACTTTCAAAAATCGTAAAAATTAGCTCGATAACACAAAAATTCCCCGAAAAATTCTTACGTGCACGAAATTAAATACTCTACGACTTCTGCGAAGAAATTCAGATCAAATTCTCGCCCGAAGAAAAAGTCGTTAATAAAATTTTACGAGGTGCATAATTCGCAGAAAACCTAAATCGTAAAAGTTAGCGTAACTTTTGGTTTGGATCGTTACAAATTATTTATTAAAAATTCAAGTTTCACTCGACTTTGATTTCTGGTTCTGCCTTGTATGCAGCAAATGATTTGTTGGTATGGGCGGGTAGTATGCTTCAACAATTGAGAGGTGATCAAGTTGATGTTTTCTTTATGTTACTGTGGGTTATTTTACATGGACAGAACGCAACATCATTTGGGAGCAAGGTAATTTCAATCCTATATACATGTCTGAGTGGGCTATGGTTTTTTTAGATGAGTACAAAAAAATGTCACCCAAGACAGATGACCAAGACACCACGCGATTAACCCAAAAAAAAAGACCCCATGTCCGACAAAGTGGTCAGCGGGCACCACTTAGAGGCAGACTGAAAATCAATGTTGATGGTGGGTGTGAATAGCAATAATGGTGGCGTTGGAGTTATCGTTCGGGATCATGGTGGCCTTTGCCCGACATATTCCCTATGCTCGTTCCGCGTATCATATGGAAGCCGAGGCTTTAAAAGCAGGTCTCTTGATGGTTGTTGATCAAGGATGGCACAACATTGATGTAGAGGGTGACTGTGCAGTATTAATGAATGCAGTCAGCAGCAAGAGAGTCTGCAACGGCACCGAAAATAGCACGAGCAACGGTTATTGGAGCAGCCTAGCGGAGCTCACGCACGTGGGTGACACTAGGTTGCCTGAATTTTTTTTCTTTACGGCGCGTGTGTTACACGCACTAGTAAACTAATTTTTTTTTACGGTGCGGACTAGGCCAATCCGGAGGCAACACATGGTGCAGACCTGATCCTTTTCACCACCAACGGTCAAGAGCCATGGGCCGTCCATTTCAATTACAAAATTGAATCTGACGGCTCAAATTCAAAGGCAACGGCACAATGATTTTTACAAACACCAACTCTCTTTTTTTCCCTGAATTGTTAACAAGCAAAAGACTTTTTTTCCCCAAAAATATTCTAAAAATTCCAAAAATTTACAAACACTACCGTACAATTTTCTTATAAATACTACATCAATTTTACAAACTTCCCACACCAATTTGTACACAACAAGTTCATCATCTCCCTCAATCTCTTCTCTCATTCATTTGTGTTGTTTTCTCCAAAAAAAATTGAATTGGCTTGCTTCGGAAGATTTGCAATTGTGCATTTCTTATATGCATATTAGCATTGATCCTATCACCGGCAACAAGCAAAAAGTCAACAAATTGTGGAAAAAGGTCTATGTCAATTATATCGAAAATTGGGTGATTAGTCATGGTGAATCAACAAAGGAAGATAGGACCCAAACCGCAATTTCATCTCGTTTTACTAATTAAGTTGAAGCCGATTTTTAATCTTTGGGGCGAAGGTCTTAGTTATGCACGAAAGAATCCACCACCATCTGGCACCTCTCCACAAGATCAAGTAAGTCCTTGTAATTTTTCCATATCTATTATTTTGATTTTATGAACTAAATGTTGTTATCTCCATTAAACATAAATAAATTGTGACATAGAAATTTGTTATTTTTTATAGTTAAGAAAAGCTCAAATGTGGTTTGTGTCGAAGACAAAGAAAGAGTTTTTGAAGTTTGAATGTTGGGAAGTGGTGAAGACTCATACTTTCTTTAGGGAAACCACAGCTACTACTCCACGTATTTACAACTACGAAGCTACTACTCCTACCATTAGTGAAATGCCTCCTACCGTCAATTTGGATGAGGATGAGGTGATTGCAACACCAATGAGCAACCGCGAAGGTTCTTCGAGTCCCCCTAGATCACCAGGAGTGAAGGCGGCAAAAGAAGCAAAAAAAAAGGGGAAAAAATCATGACTCCTACAAGTACGAGATGAGGCTTTGAAGACCATTGTGGCCAATCAAGCCATTTGGGCCGCCGCTTAAAAATCAAGTGAGGATAACGATTTTGCTTTACACAAAACGTAACTCCTCCTTCAAGAGAAAGACTACAAATTGAGAGATCTACAAGAAGAAACAAGGATGAATGACCCCAAATTCAAAGAGGTATTTCATGAAGAGGAAAGCGAAAATCATTAAGCAAGGAGAAGGAAACAACAACGAACAACAAGATAGCGAGAGAACCTTTTCAAATTGTTATTGCCCATTTTTTCAATAGTTTAGTTTTCGTAATAAATCTAAGTTTGACTTGTCATTATGTAATTTAAATTTTTAAGAAATCAAAATACATTTTTTATTTAGAGATGAGACTAAATAACATTACATGAAATCCAAATTAAAATACACCAAATTCAAATACACCAAATTAAAACACACCAAATTCAAATACACCAAATTAAAACAAACATAATGCAAAAACATATATTTCAAACAACATCTTTAGATATGTTCACCGGTCTCTAGAAACCAGTTGTGCTTCACCAAGTCCTTCTGAAGCTCTCTATGGATATAAGAAGACTGAAGATCGACAACATGGTCATGAAACCGTTGTTCATCCAATCCATCCCTTCCAATTGGCTCAAAAGGAATCTGATTACCTTGTTCATCCACTGGCCCATTATAATTTGCGAAAGCACTTAATGGGTTTTGTAGATCTTCTTCTTCATTCTCCTCAAATTCTACCTCATCAAACTCTTCCTCAACTATCATGTTATGCATAATGATGCAAGCCAACAAAATATTTTTTATTACCTTTGTGTGGGGAGACCGAGCTGCATGATGAATCATTGCCCAACGAGATTGCAAAATCTCGAAGCAGCTCTCCACATCTTTGCGGTATGCCTCTTGTTTCTTTGAGAACAACTTATGTGATAGAGTCTGAGGATTAGAAATAGTTTTGACAAATGACGAGTACCTCGGATAAATTCCATCAGCCAGATAGTAAGTATTGTAGTATGTCATATCGTTGACATTATAACTCTTTTACGAGCTTCTTCCGGCAAGAAGCAAATCGAAGATATCCGATTGGTGATGCACGTTGATATCATTGTGTGCTCCAGGTACCCCAAAGAAGCTATGTCATATCTACGTGTCATATGAGGCCACTGCCTCAAAGATAATAGTGGGACGCTTAGACCGGCCCGAATATGCCCTTTGTCAAGCTGTTGGACAGTTCTTCCATTCCCAGTGCATGCAGTTGATGCTTCCGATCATACCTAGAAATCCTCGATGCCTGGCCCTGCTTAGAAGCCGAGTGATGTCAGTTGCATTTGAAATGTGGAGGTAAATGTCACCGTAAAACTCGTACACTTTGGTGCACCACTTCTTCAAGCATTCTAGTGTGGTTGATTCACTCATTCTCGTGTATTCAGCACACTGATCTACTGCTATGCCGTACGCCAACATTCGGAGAGCACCGGTCATCTTCTGTTGTGGAAGAAGTCCTTGCAATTCAATGACATCTGCTCTTTGATGCCAAAATGGGTCGTTGTTGCAGAGATCCATGCAGATACGATTGAATAAGTTCGAACACATTTGGTACCTCCGACGAAATGCTTGCTCGTTGAAGACAGGACGCTCGATGAAGTAATCTTCCATAAGATTTTGTCCCCTTTGCACCCTTAACCTTTTTTCGTTTGGAGGGCAGCAAGGTGGTTCATCATCGAACGTTGTAGCTACCATGACCGCGTCAGTGACAAAGGCATTAGCTATTTATGTATTTTTCCGGCATTGTTGTCGTCTGCTCGTGAAAAAAGTGTTTAAACTAAAAGGATCCATCTTACTGATGCTGGAATGTGAAGAAATATTTGAAGAAATAACAAGTAATTTGTAGATGGTGTGAGAATATAAGCTGCCCAAGATGATCCTTTTATACCCGATTTTAGGTTATATAATGTCCGATGATGACATGTGTCATCTCGTGGTTGGTCGGAAATCTTATCGGAAATCTTCGGCAATTATTCACACGACAATGACACGTGAAATGAGACGTGTCGTCAAGTGATTGATTGGAAATCTTATCGAAATTTTTGTACAATTATTTATAAGATAATGTTCTGTCGATGTGACACGTGTCAACTCGTCATTTGTAGGACAAGTCTTATTCAATTATTCATACGACAACGACATGTGTCGTCTATGTATTGGTTAAAAATCAATCGGAATAAAATTTAAATTAAAAAAATAATTTATGAACAATAATAGAATGTACTATTTTTGTGCACAGCTGTACGAAAAACAGGAACTGCACCTACTATTTGATTAATAGTGTCTTCTCCACCTCAAATAGTGTCTACTCCTCCTAAGCCCTCCCACCGGTGCATATGCTCTAAGGAGAATGATCTCTGATGTAGGGTGGGTGGTGGATGATTGAACACATATTTCGTGAAGCAAAGGGTGTTGCTCATAAGTTAACACATCTTGCTAGTTTAGGAGGATTAGGTGAGCATTGCTTGTTATTATTTGGATTGCAGCCCGGGGTTTAGGTTTTACAAAACCCCCCTTCCCTTGGCTAGGTATCAAATCCCTTATCTTAAAAAAAAAATTAAAAAAAATGAAGCTATGGAGTTTATGCACATGTTGGAGGAACAAGGCTTGAATAACTACCTGCTGCAGATGCATCGATCGCTGTTCTTATTATCAAGCTCTTCTTCACAGGTGACCGGTGGTGCCGGCAGAATTTTCACCTAGGAGGGTCGATATATCAGGTTGAGAATAAAGTAAAGCAATTTACAACAATAGACATATTTGGATGTAAAATGTTGCAACTTGCAACCTGTAACAGGTTGCGACCTCTCTAAGTTGTAATGTGTCTTGCAACTATGATGTGTGAATCGTAACCCATAAAATGTAAAAGAAATCGTTCCCTTTGATGAAACATTTCTAGTTTATTCAGTTTCAATTTTGAAGCATTGATTGTATATAGAAAATAACACCTCTGTAATTCATTTCTCATTAAATAACCAATACAGAATTACCCTTTTTCTAATCATTTAGGTCCGGCCCTCATTGTAAGTCAAAAATGGGCTTGATTTCCAATTGTCTTTTGTTCTTCTGCAACATTTTTGGAAAAGGATCGGGCAGATAATTGGTATATGATACATTTACCCGTCTATCAGTTCTTGGGCAATATTTCTCGCTTGTGTGAGAGGATTAATGAGTTGAACTTCTTCAGCCCATATATGCGGCATGGAATGCGTAGACATCTCCATTTCCATAAGGTTTTCCGTCTTCAATCTTTTCACAGCATCCAAGTCCATCATACTAGCCCCAATGCTCTGCCAAAAAACAGACCTGATAATTGTCAATAATTGAACATGAAGAATAAAGTTTTAGCAGAGTGAACTGATTTCATAAACGACTTCTGATTTGGAAATAAACGCACCCAAACTTTGCTGAAGCAAGCATTGAAAATTATATGTTTTAGCAGGTTTTCATCGTAGCTGCTGAGGGCATCATCTGTACTCACAGAAACAGCAATATCTTGATAGGAAGAATCGAACATTGATCCATGGTTCCTCACCACAATTCGGTGATGATTACTTAAAATTCTTTCAAGATGATAGATGGTTGAACTCCATGCCTTGCCTGTGTTGATCCACTTCAATGTCCAGCCACTTCTTTCAAAATCTGGCTTCGGGAACTTTTCATAGAGCCTTAGCAAGGTTGCCGCTCTTTCAGCATTAGCCCAACAACAGCATGGGGAAATACCATCATCTACACATGGGATAAAGCTTCAACAAATTTTAAGGGAAACAAATAATGCCAAAAGAGGGCCAACAACAACATGGAGAAATACCATCATCTACACATGGGATAAAGCTTCAACAAATTTTAAGGGAAACAAATACTGCCAAAAGAGGGAAAACACATTCTTTCATCTAATCAGAACATACAAAGCAGATGACTTCACAGTACTGAAGATAGGCCTCCAATTAGGACATTATATAAGAGAGTATCGACTGAAAAGTGGCACAAAATGCATTATGCACACAATTTTACAGAGACTTGGCCATCATGTATCCATGAAACAAAAAGAGATAATATTCAACAATAGAATACTTTTTGAAAGATCTTTGGAAAACAAGTTTAACAAATTGACAAGGCAACTTATAAGGCAGCTTATATAGCACGCCATGTGTTTCAAACCTATACAGCTTGTTGACCTAACTCCCATAATAATATTATGTATTTAAGCTCGCCAATACGGGCATTACCATATCATCTTAGTAACACCTTGTACTGTTGGGAGTTTTATCACATGTATGTACTGAAGAGATAGAGAAATGTATGGAAACAGGTACAGAAACAAATGTTCTGTTGTGTAGACAAGATTTACCCCTAATATAAAAAAAAAATAGACTCCATAAAATCTTCACGAATTAAATCATATGTATTACCTAGAACAAAACCAGCAAGAGGGATGTCAACCAGATGGGGCCTCAAGGGACTTTTCAGTTGATGATTGACATTTGTACTTCTCTCCAGAACTAGGAAATGGACAGCAACAACCTATAGAGTTGCCAATGTTGACATGAAGGTAAAGCTTCATCCTTCTCAAAACAAGATTACAAGAATAGTAAAGAAAAGTAATTGGCTTGCTGCTAGTAACAAACAAAATGTAACCCACCCTGCAATGAAGTTGCATTGGCTTAGAGTCCACATGTTGAACCAATTTAGATACCAACCCGGAACAAAGTATGGATGGCGCCGCAGCATTGGACATGTATGAAGCAGGACTAGAGCACTTGACATCACATGATTCAGTGACTGCCCTTATGGAATGGATTACAATAAACGATACAGATGTCAACATCCATCTATTCTGCTCCCTGAAGAATTAAAGAAAAAATTAGACATCAGGACATATATTTAATATATACCAAGGATTCTTGATCAGTAGTCAGATTTCCTCTTGATTTATTTATTTTTTCAAACTTTGACTGGAAAGTTAGAAGTACACAAACACCATGGTATCTTGGAACTAGATGATTACACACGTACACAGCACCCAACATATGGAGGATTGAAACTTCTAGCAAGCTAGCAAACTATATATTTAATATATAACAACAGCTCCTAAATCAGCAGTGCATATCCTCCAGATATTTTCTCTTCTGAGTTTTTCCAATTAGAAAGTACTTCAAAGTACCAAAAATTTCACACCAATTTATGAAACAGATGATTTCAAGCTACCAACTTTTGAAGAATAGAAACTAACTTCATATGTTTGATAAAATTTCAGACCAAATTCCTGAATTTATCATATACTATCAGTTACATTTTTAGAATAAATAAGAAAACATGTATAAGTAACTGAATTGTATCTGTTATATAACTGGTACTGAAAGCCTTAAAGACATCACAATATACCATTACAAACTAGCCAGAATGCCAAAATACAAATCAGAGAAGTGTAAAAAGAAAAACTAGAGTGCATACCGCAACCCAAGAATCCGATGAAACGTTGCATCTACTCCAGGTCCAAATCCAACAGGAAAATCACGCTTACACCAAGAACTGGATAGCTTTACCTGTTTTATTAAAATTTTGCTATGAGTTCAATAGATACTTATAATTTCTTCTCAATAAAAGAAACTTCAGGAAAGTTTTTAAGGACAAAAGCATAAATTTACAATTTGATGGTCCACCAAGACGTGAATGCAAATGTTTGCAGCCCTCTGAAAGAATTTCAGCTCTAGAGGATCACAAAGGTTTTGACAGTTCGAATATGGATCAAATAAGCTGTCCTCGATGCTATGAACTGAAACCACATGCCCACATATAGATATTAGATTGCCCTCAGAAAACATGCAGTTGATTTCAGTTGATAGAGTGACATGTTCAATGCAAGAAGAGATTTTAGGTATCACGTCAGGTGTCACAACTGGCTTGATTAATCTTTCCTTCAGTTCCTTTAGCTGTAGCTCTCCAGTGCTTAATACAGTGGAAGAAGGAGAAAGATACATGTCGAAAGATGTAGGGGATGAACTTCCTAGGGACATCTGAAGAAGTACTTCATTGTGCAATCCAGATAGAACCTCGTCATTTCTTGGAGATTCATATGATGGAAGACACTTCGATGAACTATTATTTTCACAAACCTCATCAGAACCAAATGAAAGGCTCCACAAATGAGTTTTGGAAGGAATAAGAACTTTTACACCAGTGAAATAATCAGAGCCCTTAAGATTACAAAAAAGATCTTCTTTATCATGTTTTGTGATATAATAACAGCCGATCTGCAACACCTGCAACATAAAATACAGAAAATTAGAAAGTTTATAAAAAGTAAATAAAAAAACAAAACCAAAAATAAAAAAATCTCATGCACCATGTACTAACCAAGAAAAGGAGGAAGCGGACCCACCTGATACTTGTAAAAGCTTTCAGACTTGAGTTCCAGCAATACCTTCCGCCCACTTGGACCGCAAGAGCCACCACTGTTTGATTTGGCTTTTGTGCGGTACAAGATAACTGAATGAGTAACTCCACTAATTATAGCCGAACATGGTATTTCATGAGAACTCAATTCGCTATATATTCTATTCTCACTGGATTCTATGTAAGAATTAGAGCAAACTTTCAATTTTTGGACTGATTCACAATAACAGTCCACTGAACCTAAAGATACCCCCTTCCCTGATGCATCACTAACTTTCAGTCTCTTGGATGAACCATTCTCTAAGCAGCGTCCGATTGCACAAGATTTCATAGAATTCTTGGGATTGTCCCCCACAACATTCGTTTGACACGAAATACAATCATTTTCAGCAACAGATAAATTCCACGGAAAAATTATAGCCTCGACAAACATGCTTGATGAACTTGCTATCACCAGGTCACCTTGGAACTAGTAGAACGAAAAAAGTGTCATATTAAGTAAAACTAGAACTAGGATCCATGTTTACTATCAGACTGCTACTCTACAAATGAATTCCCCCCATTCATTGTTGGGGGTTTTGAAAACATATATAAAAGTCATAGGCCAACTTTAAAATCATTACAGCAATTACATTACATGAGAGATAAAGCAGGAGTATACCTTCTGTAGCACAGGAAATTTGTGGGTAACCCGAAGCAGGTGAAATGTTCCACTTTGAAATCTTTTCAAATCTTCTCCAATCTCAGTACAAGGATGAAAAGGAAGATTTTGGCACAATGGAGTTCTCAAGCGAAAGTAAACACATACATTTAAGTTCACCTTTCTTGCCAAAGGTACAAAATCGAAGATAGTTCGGCTCGCAAAAAAATCATTCACAAGCAATCTTTCGGAATTCACAAACCCAGGCACACCTTCAATAATAAAACTATACTCAACTACCTGGAAAGAAAAAAAATGACCCAAGTGAGTCCAGACTCAGAGATACAAAGGAGATATCTCATATCTGACCGATATCAATTGACATCTCACTCTGCAATGAATGTTACTATACAGAATATGGCATTATCCTCACATGACCTTGAATATTCTATCAGCATCCCAAGTTGATGGAAGGTCTGGCACAAGAACATCAATGCTACCAGTTGCATCAACCAGCTGCAGTCTTCCAGAAGTTGGAGAAGTCTGTATATCATCAACATAAAAAAGTGGACAAACCAATAATAATAAACTCAAATACTTAAAATATCTATGGAAATAGAAAACCATTACCCAGATTGAGCTGTTGAATTATGAATCTTTATATCAGAGGACAGTGATTCACTATCATAAATGTATTTCAACCAGACAAAATAGATGGCCACGAACAAAACAACTGACCTTCAAACTGCCGATCAAAGTTATGCCTATACTATCGCTTGAAAAGATCTTCCTAATTGACTGAATGTATGGTCTCGCTTCACATTGAAGGCTGTACTGCTTTTCTTTATTCAGATTTTTACTTTTATTTTCCAAATTCAAGGCTCTCATCCATGTATGCTCACAGTGAAATATGAAAAGAGATAAGGGGATCACCTGAATATGAAAAATGTTACTTTTAGTACTGGTACTCACCAGAGTAACCTGACCATAAACAGTCATAAGAAGGTAACAGTATTATAGCAAATCAAATAAGTTAATCTAAACCAGTAAGAAACCTATACAAAACTAGATCAGATAAGCTATTCAGGCCGGCCGTACCAGATTCAGATTATCAATGTATGGTTCATAACCATAGGCACATGAATCATGCTTGCAAAATTCCATGAAGACTCCAGGCTGCAAAAAGAAGGTATAAGAGAATATGAAACCAAACTACAATAAGGAACAAAGTCTGCTTATCTGAAATAATGACTAAATTACCCGAGTTTGATGCTTCAACAAAGGAATTTGTGAGCTAGCATACATCTCAACTAATCCTCCCTTCTGGTAGCACCTTGCAACCACCCAAATTACCTTATCAGAAGAGCGCACAAAAACTATAGTTCAAGAAAACAGAAGTTTCAGAAAAAAGTAATTTACATGTTTTGATCCCAAAATTTCCTTCTCAGATAAGATACCAGCAAACTTCTTCCGGAAACACGAGGCAACAAGCATTACCCTGAAATGGAAAAAAGAAGATAAAGATAAGTCAAAAAAGTCCAATGCAAAATACAAATGAGGTGACAGAGAAACCAATACCATAATCTAGAAGAAAATGCTAATGACTCAATGAACTTCCCCAATGAACTCTGTGATTGTGAAACTATATGACACCTGCATCATAAAAGTGGATTACTTGCTAGTTACATGAAAGTTTGGGAATCACAAAGCGATTAAGTAGCTAGAATGCATAGCATAATGCAACAGAAGGAATCTGGAGTCTCTTTCAATATGTCAAGTAATGTGATTGTGTGATTCTCTTTCCTCATGTATCCAAAAATTAAAGGCCATGACTGAAACCTATATGAATATTAATTGAAAATACATGGTTTACCGAGCTTCTAAAGGAGAGAAGGACTCCACAATTACATTGGTCCTAAAGCAAGAACCAACTATAAGCATTCTTCTTGTCCAAGAAAATGTAGGATTCACGAAGTGGACATTTCTCACAGAAACCTAGAACCAAGGGGAAAAAAGAAGCCAAATTTAAAGTAGACTTATAGAAGTAGTTATTGAAAGGCAGAATAACAAAAGCTATACGACTTACAATAGCTCCCACACGAAGACTGTGCGGTGGAGTAAGCAGTTGATCGGTTAACAAAAGCCACACCTCATTGTCCAATTCCACAACCATCCCTTGCATATACACCCCTTTAACTATCCCTCTATATGTACCAACTTCACCATTTCCCGTTCTAACTACTCTCTCTTTGGGCGACCATCTCTTAGACAATCTGCTCAAATGCAAGGCAGAACTTCGGGTAGTTACACACATTACTTTAGACTCTTCATTGCCAATAAAAACCAACTTCTTTTTCAAGCCTGTTACCGTAACGACATTTCCCACAAGTTTCGTAAACACAGGATGCCAGGACGAAGCAGAACCACAACAATATACAAACATCTGTTTGGTATAAGAATGTGTAGTTCTATCTCGAATTGAATCCTCCAGAACCAATAACGATTCCTTTGAACTACATAATTTACACTCGCAAACCACAATTCGGGCTAAGAAGCCGCGGAGGCTGGTCGATGGGCCCGAATTGAAAGCCTCATTGCTTTTGGAATTGCTGTCACCTGTTCTACATGACACAATGGACAAGGGACTAACCGAATCCAACGCACCGAAAACGCCACGCCGAGCCTTGGGATCCTCTTCTGTGGAAGTAGAAGAGCCCAAAGCCATGGAAATGATATTCGGACACGGAGAAATTCCGGCGATTGAATCATGAAACCGCCATCGAATAATCTCCAAGAATCCACCTCCGCGTTTGAACGGAATGAAATTCCAAGCGAGAACTTGGATTTTCTTGTCGAGAATCCGGAGATCGAAATCGAGAACGTCGCAGCAGATAGAGCCGGAACCGTCGGAGAATCGGAGGCAAGTGTTGGAGGAGCACCGATGAGTGGCGGCGGCGATGATGGAGGGGAGGGTTAGGGTTCCGATGATGAGTGAAAAGTGGTCCAGAGGAGGGAGAAGCTTGGAAGTGGAATTAGGGTTAGGGTTAGGGTTAGGGTTCAGGTTGATGGGAGAGGTGGAGGGTTTTGAGGTGTGGTTTGGTTTTGGAGAAGCGAAAGAGTAGGCTCCGGTGAGAGGGCGGTTGCGTTGGAGTAGCTCTGCGACGGTGATGCGACTCACATTTTCCATGGGGTGAGAGAAGGGCGGGAACAAGAGATGAGGTGGCCTAGGTATTTACCAACAGGACCAATTAGGCCCAATTAATAAAAACCAAATATGGGCCAACACTGGCTTGTTGGGCCTCATTATTTTGGCCCATGGGAGAAGAGGTGATCGATCTAATTAACCATCACAGTCACATGGCAGCATTGCTCTCATTGCACACCATCCTTGTTAATGGTTCGTCTGCCCAAACACACCATTCATGGAATGGAATTGGATAACAAGAAGATGAGTGTTGTGCTAGTCGTGTGGTCCTGTGGGTTTGACTAAAAGTAGTTTGTTCTATAATAGGTTCTTCAATATCAAAAGGTGAGGTTCTCTCGTCGCTAGAGGCACCATCATTCGATCTTTTGAGTCCTGATGTGTTCCTCACACCAGCATATGAGAGAATTGTGCAGAAAGAATAAGCTGGAGTAGTGGAGGGCTTGGATACACAAGTAACTTAAGACATTGATCCACAAGAATTGCCTAAAGTGGTGGAGATTTTGGTGACACCACTAACGCATGAGATTGAGAAAAAAGAATCACTCGCAGTGGTGGAGAACCTGGTGACACCCCATGCTCCTAGAAAGAAGGCCAAAATAGATCATTCAACCATCACACTTCTTAGTCCATCCGTTAAGTTGACCAAGAACAACATAGGGATATACTCTTATGTCAAAAGATTGAAAGACAATGTTTGACTAGTTAAGAAGACGGACGAAATATACTGGTAGCCACCACAAAACAGAAATGCACCTTAAAAAAACTGTGAGGACACCTTTGACTCAGTTTAATATCGAGCAAAAGAGATCGCCCATATCATAAATCAATCCAAGCTGAGGGAGAGAATCATCATGCAGAGCTGATGTTGTCGATAAGTTGAACGAAGTTCCATAGGGAGAGAGCAAAGTCTTTGGGTTTATGAGTGAATCAAGGCAGAATGAACTTTTGCGCTACTGAAAAAAAGGCAAAAAAATCTTTGTAAGTCCATCGATTGAAAACTTCAAAGTTTATGGTTTCTATTTCAAAATGCGGTGATGAGGTTTCTGATTTCACTATGGGTATCTATATTGTGTTAACTGTGTCTATCTATACTTAGGTATGCATCCTCGACTGTCTGTAATTTTGGTTCACTAAACTTTTGTGTTGTGTAGGGACTCATTCTGGATCTGGCATGACCCATAATTATTCTTTGAGCATGAGGACGTAGCAACGCTTTTGAATAGTGGATCAGTCACAAATTGTATAATAGACTTATATGGGAAGCTCCTTATGGACAGAACGAAGAATCAACACTCGCAAGGCATTGGGAAGTCTGTCGTTTTAAACAGCTAAGTTTTTGTAAGTCCCTTTTTCTTTTTTTTCTGCTTTTCAAATTTCTCATTGTTTTTTTTACACTAAATTTTGGTTATGTTTCTTATAAAATAGTGGGGAGTCGATAATTTGGCGATGAAAACAGTGCATGAGCTTCTGTTTAAGAAGCTGTTCAAGGAACTTGAGATTTTCATCCCAATTACTGTTGAAGGTCATCACCACCTGTTGTGCCTTGAGACATGCTCCCCGCATTGGACTCACTTCGACTCATTGTGACCAGTTAATCCAAGAGATCTGAAAAATGGGAGTCATTTCAAGAAAGCCCTGAAGATCATCTGCATGATCAATTAATGGTTTGAGGCAGAGTACGAGCTCTTAGATGACATGCTGAACAACAATAAGAGATTCTTGGTGGATAAAAGAGCCAGCACGTCTACAGAGCTTAAGTTACGGAAAATCAAATTATGTGCAAAAAGATGAAAACTGTTGAATGGATCAGAAAGCAAAGACGTCCATTTGAGACGATAATGGTGATGACATGCCATAACTGTCTACGTCAAACTCCAGGATCGTAAGTATATCTTTTACTTAATTACTATGTGGCTAGCTATGTGTTACAAATGTTCACTTAATTTCAATACATTTTTGTTTCCTGTTTACATAGGTTGGACTGCGGCACGTTTGTGTGTTACTACATGAATATGTTTGCTAAGGACGAGTCGTTCAGTCAGCGTATCGATCACGAAGATATCTCTTTGGTTAAGGCTCAACTCATTGAATCTTTCATTGACCATAAGCTTGGATGGTGCAACAAGCATCTTCATAACGAAAGCGATGAAGCAGAAGACAATTAATTAGTTGTACTTTGTTAGCAATACTTTGTTAATAGTACTTGTAAACTTAATTAGTTGGCACTAGTTATTTGTTGAAACTGAATTATCAACAAAGTCTCTAGTTGTTCATAACATAGTCTCTAGATTTTTATGCCTTAATCATCATTTTCTCTATTGCATCTCAAAAACTAAAGACAGTTAACAACAACTAAACATCAGTGAAGTACAGTTAAACAGCAGTGAAAAGACAGTGACAGTGAAGTGCATGACAGTTAAACATCAGCTAACCATCATTTTTTGTTGCCCATGTTCACTTCTATTTGAGATAATGTAAACAGTTAACATTCAGTGAAACACAGTTAATGACATTGAATGATAGTTAATGACAATGAATGATAGTGAATGACAGTGAATGATAGTTAACCCTAATCATTTGGAGGCAACATGACACCCTCGCCTAAAATTTGCACTATTTCATTTAACAACAAAGGTTCACATTAAAACCCTAAAAACTAATATAAAATCTCTTCAATCCTCAAATCTCCATCGGCTGCATCCTCACATCTTTTGGAAAAACCCTAAAACAACTCATCTCCCAAAAAGTCATGGCTCCCACTACTCGCAGATCATCCAGGTTCAACACAAGAGCTGCTTCATCTTCGACTGCTCCTTCACTCCCATCCTCGAATTATCCATGGCTGCTCTTCCTGATCCAATTGCCGCCAAGCTTGCACTAACGAGGTTTGAGTTCAAGATGACTCATGAGACGAATTGCATATCCATCATTAAATTGCTGGGGATGACGCAAGTTGCTCTTTATTAGATTGATGAGGCCACTAAGAGGATTAAGAAATTGGAAGAGAAGATTAAGGGTTTGACCGAGATTGTTGTGGACAAGCTTAACTGATTTATGTTTATGTTGTTTTTGTTTTCTCTTATGTTTTTGCTATGCTAGCTAGGCCACTATCAAATCTGGGTTTTTGTTGTATTTTGTCGTTCTGGTTTAGAGTTCATACTGGAACATCAACATATAACAATCTAAGGAACTATTTTGTTGGCCATGTTGATTTATTTTGAAATTTTCATGATGTGGTAACAACAGATAACCATCAGCGAACTCTGTTTTGCAAATAATCACCTACCCATTGCCCATGTTGGAAGTTGTATTTTAGGCCTTGCAATTTTTTTTCATCGAATCAGCGTCTCTTAAAACAAATGAACAGAACTCAACAGAACTCCTCGAATCAAACTTCATGTAAGGAGACAATTCTGATGCCCAAATCACTTTATGACAGTGAATGACAATTCAGCCTCAGTTAAACCTCAGCAAAATTAACACAGTTAATGACAGTGAGACCTATAACAATCAAAAGAAGAACATCACACCATTTTTTATGTTTTATATTTTAAATATGCATATTTTATTCCTGGATATAGAACAGTTTGGAAGCTCCAAAATTGGAAGTGAACGATAGTTAAGGCTCAATTCATTGTCAAACTTATGACAGTGAACGACAGTTAAGATCAGTTAGACACAGTTAAACTCAGAGAAACACAGTTAACGATAGTGAATAATAGTTAAGCGTCAACGAAATACAGCTGAATTTTCAATGAAACATAGTTAACGACAGTAAATAATAGTTAACCCTAATCATTTAGAAGCAACAACACAACCCCGCCTAAAATTCGCACCATTTCATTTAACAGCAGAGGTTCACATTGAAACCCTAAAAACTAGTATAAAAGCTCCTCAATCCTCACAATTCCATCAGTTGCATCCTCACATCTTTATCAAAACCCTAAAACAGCTCATCTCTCAAAAAGCCATGGCTCCCACTACTCACAGATCATCCAGACTCAACAGAGGAGTTGCTTCATCCTCAAATTCTCCTCCGTCTCTAGCCATCAAATCATCTACGACTGCTCTTCCGGATCCAATTACCGCCGAGTTCGAATGCTTGAGGAACCTAATCAATAACAGTTTTTACTTACATGGTGATGTCATCCGTCAACTACTGTTTAACTCAGAAGATGCACTTCAAAAGCTTAAGGAATTGGAGGAGAAGCTGGAAGCTTTGACCGAAATTGTTCTGCAGAAGGAAGGATAAGTCTAACTGATATGAGTTTATGCTCTTGCTTTTGTGTTAGTTTCATTTATGTTCATGTCTATATTTTCATTTAGGTTTATGTATATGTGTTTTTGTTTAGGTCTATGCTGTTCTAGTATGGAGTAAGGGCCTTGGGGTAACTTTTGTGATCCCTATGGTTAAGGAAATATTTTTTGTTGGCCATGTTCATTTCTTTTTGAGATTGCATGACAAGGAAGTACCAGTTACCACAGATTGATCAAATAGATACACGGAAACTCAAAAAAATATAATTCAAAAGAGTAAAACCTAGGCTAAAACCTATAGGAATCAGTGATGTTAACAATAGTTAACCCTCAGCGAAAAAAAATTTAAACCTCAGCGAAAACACAGTGAGACCTATAACAATCAAAATAAGATCGCACCATGACAGATGAAGGATAGTGAAACTTAGTTAATGACAGTGAATGCCAATTAAACCTCAGCGAAACATAGCTGAATTTTCAATGAAACACAGTTAATGACAGTGAATCACAATTAATCATAATCCCTTAGAAGCAACATCACAACCCCCCCCCCCCCCCCCCAAAAAAAAAAATTTGGCCCCATTTCATTTAACAACAGTGGAGCACATTGAAACCCTAAAACCCATCCAAAATTTGCACCATTTCATTTAACAACAGTTGAGCACAGTGAAACCCTAAAACTAGTATAAAAGCTCTTCTATCCTGACATCTTTATCAAAACCGTAAAACAACGCTTCTCCCAAAAAGTTGTGGCTCCCACTGCTCGCAGATTTTCTAGGCTCAACAGAGGAGCTCCATCCTCGAATGCTTCTCCGTCTCTAACCATCGAATCATCTATGGCTGCGTCACCTCCTGTTTCAATTGTCACCCAGTTCAGAGGGACGAGGAATGCAATTGAAGAAAATTGCCTTGCAAACTATAAATTTCTGGGGATGATGGAATTTGCTCTTCAGATGATTGACGAGGCCACATTGAAGATTGACAAGGCCACAGTGAAGATTGATATTGATGATCATATTGCTACTACTCTGATGCTACAAAAGAAGGAGCCAGCAGATTCAAGTAGTGGTAAACAAAAATTTCGTTAGATTTGTGTTGAAATTGTTTGTGTTCTACCATTACTAATGTAAGTTATAGTTTCATTTTCTCATGCTGAAAAAGTTGAGAGAGGCAAGTCTACTTAAAGATCCAAAGAACCAACAACTGAGGTTCTTGATAGGAAGTAGTCTTCGACTACAAATAGAAAAGATAAAGCTCCTTCCAGTGAGAATGATAGTGACGATGATACCGAAGACAACAGTGATGAAGAATAAGGATACACTGATGAAGATTCATTAGTTAACAAGAGAAAGAGATCAAATTTGACCACAAAAAACATCGATATTGTTGGTGGTTGTTCTGCTAGAACTCAACATTCAAAATGAAGACTTGTTGTTCCAAGGAGCATATGTATAGGTCTAATGACCTCACTGCCAATACAATTTTAGACCTAATGACCCTACCATGAAAGATTTGAAAGATGTTGTTATGGACCAACCCCCGATGTAATTAGAGCTTTGTGAGGATTAGTAGTTCTGGTTTCTAGTGTTGTTCTGTTTTTGAGGATTAGTAGTGTGACGACCCGAACCAAAATCAGTAGAGTAATCAGCGTAATCCACGAGTTAGTGCATAATCGCTGTTTATCGAATATTGTGTGGTTTGCCGGTTTCGTATACGACTTAATTATCGGCCGAGAATTTGAGTTGAGTCTCTTCTCGAGAGTTGTAGTGCACGTGATTTCGAACTCGTGGGCAGTTCCGTATGATTTTTCCGATGACCGAGGAATATAATATGATTATTTGAAGTTTCGGTTTATCGACGAGTTTATCCGTTTGTACCGAGTTTATCCGAATCGTAATGGTTATCCGTTTTGGACAGTCTATCGTCCCGATGCGCGAGTATAAATATCGGAAATAGTCGAAAACACTGTTTTGGAAGTTTGACCGGCGTTGACCAGAGAGTTGACCGTTGACTTTCGTTGACCGGTTCTCCACCGCGCTGCCGTCGTTGGATTTCACGATTTCGGCCACCTCTGGCCGAGTTATTGGTATATTTCGATTCCTCTCTTGATTTTATGTTGATTAGAACTTGGAATTGCTTGAATTGGTTGAGATTTGAAGGAGATATATCGATTTGAAAATTGGGGAAAACTCGCCGGAATCGGCCTTGAACAAGGACGGTGCTCCGGTTGCTCTCCGGCGATGAGACTTGATGGTTTTTGTTGGGTTTTAGCTCAGGATTATTTTCCCTTTGGTTTGAGGGGACGTTGTGGCATGACGGCGCCAGAATCGGTCCGGGAAGTTTTCTGGCCGGTTTGGACCACCGTGGCTTTCGAGCTAGATTCTGGCCACGGTGGTGGTCCCTTTGTTAAAGTTGTTTGCCTTGTTGAGGAGATCATTGTGGCAGCTTGATCACCGGGAAAACTCTCCGGTTGACGGCGCGCAGCCGCCGCCGCCGCCGGTCAACGCCGGAGCTCCGGCGACCCGTTGACTTTTTGGATTTCGATGTTTTTAATGTCATTTTTCTCGTAATCGCGCCCCGATCGTTGCCTTGAGGTTTTCGAGTTGATTTGGGTATCGAATTTTCAATCGAGGGTTTCGAGTGGAGATTTCGAGAATTTAGTCGATTATTTTGCACAGTATTATATGTTTCCGGGAACGGTTGGTTTCCGAGGTGTGTGAAAGGACCCAACCCCGATTTAGCTCCATAAACCGGAATCGAACCCCTTAGAAAACACGAACCAACAAAAACTTTTCGAAATTTGGGCAGAGTTTCGTTACTAACGTGGAATTACCATTACCTGCACGCGAAAAATACACTTCATCCTATGCCACAAAAAGCAAACCGTGGGCACCAATCCCACCCGGATTTCTCAATATATCAACAGTAAAGTAAAACAATAAATATATCTATATTTTACTGAAATTCGGTGTAAAATCGTACAACGTAAACAACAGATTTCTCATAGCGACCTATATTATATAAACATATAAGTATACTACAGTAGGTAGAACAATAAACCTACTGGAAGAAACAAGGTAGCTCGAGCACTATGCCTCCGACCACGACGTACGACACAAGAGCATGAACTGCAAACTAGACACGGAAACCGAAAAGCCCAGGGGAAAGACAATAAACACGTTAGAGTGAGTGGACGAAAATAAATGTCTTTCACCAGTTAATATATATGTTTAAAATAACATATGCGAGTCCAAGTAAATAAAAATAACAAGTACACGAGGTAAAATCATAATCCTCCAGCGTACTGAGCATGCAAGTATAAATCCCACGGGGTCACTCATGGACACACACCGTGCTAGTACAGTTCGAATCACGAGGTCCTTAGTCCCCGTGATTCTAAGCCAGAAATGGCCTCGGTTCCGGGGAAACGCCCCTCACCGGTCAGGTCGGGATAACGACGTCCCTCCTGGCGGCCTACCATCGGGGATCAGCCGAGAGGCAAGTGTATCGATACAACAACGTAACTGAGACTGTACTCTGTGAAAACCAAATCATAAACAGTTCGATGCAAATGCATGAAACAACATATAAGTGTATGTATATTCGTATACGTATATCCGTATAAACATAATCGTATAATCGTAAAACATATGCTCATATAATCCGTAATCTCAATACGCATGCTCGAGTTCATAAATCATATAAAAGACTCGCAAGATTTCCGTGAAAAGAAATTGTCCACTCACAGACTAGCGTAACGCGATATGCGTTAACCCGTGATCCGGCGGAATGTCCCTCGCCAAACAAACGATCACGAACCCCTGAATATTCACAAAATCCATTTCTCAAAGTCATAACTCGACAATACAAATCAAATCACGAGAAACCACCGTTCTCGGAAACACGTAATTCAAAGTCGACGAATCGTCGAAAATCCTTATATAACACCTCAATACCTCGCTTTACGTTCGGACGCTCAACTCGAAAAACGAACCTCCCCACTGCGATCGGAGCGCGATTTCGAGTCAAATGACATGCAACCTGTCGAAAGTCCGAAAAAGTCAAACTTTGACCGTTGACCGCCGCCCACGGCGGCGCCACCACCAATCTGAGAATTTTCCGGCGGAGCAACCCTTATTCCACTCAAAATCATCCACTGAGCAACTTTGTCAACTGCAACCAAGGTCAATTCCATCTCTAACTAGCCCAATTTCAAGCAAAACCGAATTGGTACACAAATTTCAAACCCAAAATTCTCCAAGCACACATCGAATTGAAACACCAAACTTACAGGGTAGCATCAAGGGAATGAGAGCTTCAAAGCCCACTAAAAATTGCAGCTCAATTCGGCCATATACAAGCAACCCGAATTCACCATTTTTTTCTTCATTTTTGATCGAAATTTCTCCTCCCCACCGCCACCCTCGCCGTGAGGGGTGGCCGGAAAGAGACTCGGAAGGCTGAGACTAGCAGAACGGGCCCATCGCCGACCTCGGGGGTGGCCGGACGGCATGCCACCGTCATAGACCGCCGGTCACCGTCGTGACCACTCCTCCACCATGGTCAACCAAGTCAAACGTGGTCAATATCATTATTTCAGTCTTTGACTTTCCCAAAAGGGCAAGTCCACTATTTATATCTTTCCCAAAAATGAAACTTGTAATTATCCATTTCGACGAACTTTGAATATCCGTAACTCTCGCGTCGTAATTCCGATTCCGATAATTCTCGCGGCCACAAACTCATCTTGACATATTCTTCCAATATCACCCGAAGTAAAACATATCGGCCAAACGGATAAAAAAGTCAACTGTTCAACCAAACACACAATAAAACCGACTAAACAATCACCATCGGAAATAATCACAACTTAAACTACGTAACTCAAAATCATGCTCCAGAACTTCCCACAAACTCGAAATTAAATTCTGAACAACTTCCGCGAAGAAGTCGAAACCAAATTCTCGTCCGGTAATTTAGTCGCGAACAAACCTGTCATTTAAATCCATTTCCGTCGAAACTTCAAATATTCATAACTAATTCCTCGGTCGTCCAAATAACGATCCGGAACCGCTCACGAACTCGAAATCACACATACAAGGACTCTCGAGAAGAAACCCAGCTCCAATTCTCGGCCAATAATTAAGTCGTTATCAAACCTGGCGGTTTAAATACTGTCGGAACTCTGCGACTACGCAGTAACTCACGTATATAGCTGATCATACTGCTGATTCTGGTCTGGGTCATCATAGTGTGGTACAGTGTTGTGGATTATGAATTTGATCAGATATATTTTATGACTATTCAGGGGATCGAGATTGTGCTTCGGGCGAGGGATCTTCCGCCGGGCCACGTGATTTGCGCGAGTGCGCGTTTTGCTCATCTGTTAGTGGACATTTCTTTTCACGGATTGATTGCGAGTCTTTTATATACGTTTTACGAGCATGAGCATGTAGTTATGATCATGATAGTTATGAGCATATGTTTTTATGATTGTGCATTAACGATTATGCATTTACGAATACATATATACATATTTGCATAAAGTTGTATGCATGTGCATGGAAAGGATTTATGATTTGGTTTACACAGAGTACAGTCTCAGTTATCAGGGTTGTATCGATACACATTGGCTTCTCTGCTGATCCCCGAGTACGCTCCGGGGGGGACAGATATCCTGACCCGAGGCCTTTCTGGCTTGGAATCACGTGTGGGTCTGGGATCCCGTGATTCAGACTGTACTAGCGCGAGGGACTCCATGAGTGACCCCACGGTATTTACGATGCATGCTTTGTACGCGTGAGGAGTTAGAGTCTCCCTCGTGTACCATTTGATTTTTATGCATTTAGACTCGCATATGTTTTTATAACATATATTATTCGGCGAAAGACATTTATTTTCGTCCACTCACTCTAACGATTTTTATGTCTTTCCCCTGGGCTTTTCGGTTTCCGTGCCCAGTTTGCAGTTCAGATTCTGGTGTTTCACGTCGTGGTTGGAGGCTAGTTGTTCGAGCTACCTGTGTTTTTCAGTAGGCTTCTTGTTTCGTCTACTGTTGTATATTTTGTATATGTATACACTATAGGTCGCTCTGATACGTTCTGATACATGTTTTATGCGGTTTTTCCCGGATATACTATAAATTACAGTTATGTTTACTGTTTAATGTTATTGATTTAATATTGAGAAAACCGGATGGGATTGGTGCCCACGGTTTGACTTTTGTGGCATAGGATGAAGTGTTATTTTCCGGGTGCAGGTAAAGGCAATTTCGCGTTAGTAGCGTTACTCTGCCGAAATTTTAATAGTTTTTATTGGTTCACGTTTTCAGAAGGGGTTTGATTCCGGTTTAGGAAACTAAATCGGGATTGGGTCCTTTCAAGTAGTTCTGATTAATTAGTAGTTTGTGAGGATTAGCACCTCCTTTTGTAATCAAGTATGTGAAACTATAAATGAAGGAACTACTAGTTTTGTTGTCCATGTTCATTTGTTTGATTTTTTCCAGTGCGTTAACAATAGCTAATTTATCAATGAAAGACAGTTAAAGTACAGTTAAGCATCAATGAAGTTACAGTTATGGATCAGTGGAATACAGTTTAGGCTTCAATGAGATACATAAGATAATATGAAACTAGATCAAAGTATATACTAAACATCCAAAATAAAAACATCTAAAACAATCACAAACTAAGCATCATCTTTAGCATGCTCCTCTTTTGGCTCGAGATTGCATGACAGTGAAGTATCAGTCACCACAAATTGATCAAATAGATATACGGAAACTCAAAAAATTTGATTCAAAATAATAAAACATAGACTAAAAGCTCTAGGAATCAGTGATGTTAACAACAGTTAACCCTCAGCGAAAAGGAGTTAAACCTCAACGAAAACACAGTCAATGACAGTGAGACCTATAACAATCAAAAGAACATCGCACCATGATAGATGAAGGATAGTGAAAAATAGTTAATGAAACAACTTTAACATAAACAAGTTATATTGCATACATACTGAAACAAACTAGAGCAAATTCTGAATCCAACAACAAACAACACATGAACTAGAAAAAAAAAAAGGAAGCTCCAAAATTGATTAGAAATTAAAAGGAAGGAAATTTAGGTTGGTTTAATGACAGTGAATGACAGTTGACCGTAATCCTTGGAACTATCATCACAACTCCGCCCAAAATTTGTGCCATTTTCTTTAACAACAATGGAGCACATTGAATCAGTGAAACACAGTTATTAACAGTGAATAATAGTTAAGGCTCAGTGAAACACATCTGAATTTCAATGAAACACATTCAACGACAGTGAATGACAATTAAACCTAATTCCTTGGAAGCAACATCACAACCCCGCCCAAAATTTGCGCCATTTATTTTAACAATAGTTGATCATAGTGAAACCCTAAAACCTAGTATAAAAGTGTTTCAATCCTCATACCTCCATCAATTGCGTCCTCACAGCTTTATCAAAACCCTAAAACAACTCATCTTCTAAAAAGCCATGGGTCCCACTACTCGCAGATCATCCAGGCTCAATAGAGGAGCTGCTTCATCCTTGGCTGCTCCTCCATCCTCATCTGCTCCTCAATTCTCAGTTGCTGCTCCGTCTCCAGCTGAGGTGGAGACGAATCCAATTGTCGCCTAGTTCAGAGGGACGAGGAATGCAATTGAAGTAGTTTGCCTTGATAACTTTAGATGTATGGGGATGAAGCAATTTGCTCTTAAGAAGATTGACGAGGCCACAGTGAAGATTAACAAGGCCACTAAGAAGATTGAAAAGGCCATTAAGAAGATTAAGAAACTGGAAGAGAGGGTGGAAGATTTGAAAGACGTTGTTATGGACTAGTGTTGAGGATGAGTAGTTTGTGATGATGAGTAGTTCTGGTTTCTAGTGTCCTGGTTTAGAGGATTAGTAGTTTTGTTTTTATAGTGAGGATTAGTCCTTCCTTTTTGTAATCATGTACGTGGAACTATAAAAGAAGGAACTACTATTTTTGCTGTCCATTTTCATTTTTTTTGATATTTTCAATGTGGTAATAACAACTAAATCTTCAGTGAAGGTACAGTTAAGCATCAGTGAAGTACAGTTAAGCTTCAGTGTGATACAGATAACCTTCAATTAAATGACAGTGTTCTTTGTTTTGCTTATAACAACACACTACCCATTGCAAAACCAAAGAGACGTCTCTCTTGAATCAGTTATATTTTTTGTGTGAAAGTAAATGCAAACCAAAGAGATACAGTTAACCATCAATTTGTGTTAGTTAAACATCAGTGAAAGACAGTGAATAGACAGTTAGGGTTCAATTAGATGAATGTAAACTCTATATTGCCTGTAACAACAGAAACTAAAACAATTTCAACATAAATAAATTGAAACAAGTTTGTATTGCATACATACTAAAACAAACTGATGCACATAGAAAACATAAAAAAAACTAGATCAAATTCAGAATCCAACCGCAAACAACACATGAACTAAAATTAAAACAAAGGGCAATTGAAAAAAAAAACAGAAACTAGATATACTGAACATCCAAAATAAAAACACCATAAAACAGCCACAACCTAAGCATAATCTTCAACTTGGTCCTCTTTCGCCTCAAGATCATTCCGCAGATTCCAGACTTGCTCTTATAGATCTCGTACTCTGTCGCTCAACCCCGCAATTATAAGAGCAGTGCTACATTAATCCATGCTGACATGATCCGAGATTTTAATCACGTCATCGAAGTTGTCACGGACAAACTTATCCAGATGGATGACGCGGCCACGGAGATCCGGAGCAGCCACCTCGTACTGGAGTGCACCATAGAGTATGCATCTCTCTCTTTCTTTCTTTTTGACCTCCTGGACTTGTTGGTAGAGACAACAGCGAGGGAAAAGAGGAAGGGGATAGAGGATGGTGGCTAAAGGATGCAGCGTTTGATCCACTGTGGAGTCTCGGTGTTTTGGGGTTGCTGGCCATGGCAAGAGATTATCAGAAATGAGAGAGACAAAGAGGGATATTCTGAGGTGAGATTATAAGAAAATGTTGAGAACTTTAGAAAGATGGCTATTGTTTAAATACACAGTTGAGAATCTGGGATAAGAAGATATCATTGTCTCATTTGGGATAAGAAGAAGAGACATGTAACAGTTAGTGGGCAGTAGTGTGTTTTCATAAAAAAATGTGCCTATTTTTGAATTTGAATTGTAAACCATATATAAGTGACAGTGAGCAACATAAAGGCAGCAAAACGACATATATTTTCGTAAACAAATGTTCTTCAATTAACCACAGTGAGGGACATTAAGGTACAGTTAATCAAAGGGTTTTGTTGTGCTTAACAGTCACTTGCTGTGATTAATTGACTTCTTTTCAAATTCTATGAAAAATTCTAGGAAATCGAAGAGTCGTCTTTCTTTACAGTTTAGTTTTCATTTGCTCTTCTAAAAGACAACATTTATAACATTCTCTTCATCAAAAACACAGACACATCATTCATTTTCTTGATTAAAGACGCAACTCTTCAATTCTTCTCACCACCTTTCAAATTTCTGCTCTATAAATAAATGGCATCTTCCTCAACTATGTCATCTCCTTCTTGGGTTTTAATCAGAGCATCTTCTCCTTCATATGCAAAAATTCAAAGCCTTCTTTTTAAAAAAAAAACGGCACCAAAGCCTTCACAAACAACCTCACACTCGGACACTGGCTCCAATGGTCGGAGCCAGGTTCATTTCCTGCCCAGCACTTCTCCATCCCCTTCTCCTTCCAACTCACCCATCCCCAAACCCAAGTCTTTTAATTCTGACCCAATTCTCAGCATGGTTAGAATTGTTAGAGAGGCTAATCAGAGGCCTCCCAAAAGGGTGAAGCGTCTCAAAAGCCTGGAAAAGGAGGTCAAAGACCTAAAGGAATCTATGGAGTTCAGCATCGAGCCGAACAATACCCCCCCCCCCCCCCCCCGAAAAAGTTGGATATGGTCATCTTGTTTACCTCCTCAATCTCTAGGGTTTGAGACAGCAAGCACTAGTGGCAGCAAAGAAAAGAAGAGGAAGATTTGAACAAGCCAACTGATGCATCTTTATTTATCTATTTCTATGTTTTTTCTGTATTTTTTTGTTTGTTTTGATTAGTATAAGTATGTACTTATTTTATTAATGAAATTATTTATCTTTTCTAGCTTATCACGAATTTTGTTTTTTTGCTTTTTGATCTGCATGTGTTGTGAATGAATAAAGAGATCTGATCTGAATGCATGCATATTTCTGTTAACCATAGTTAGTGACAGTGAAATGACAGTTAAGAACATCATTTGACAGTTAAACAACAGTGATACGTGTTTGTTGTCAAAAATGATGTTTCACACAGTTTTACACAGTGAACTATAACTTTCCTTGTTATTTGTAAAAAATTATGCGTCCATTGGACACATATAGACATAGTGAACAATATCATTTTGACATTGAAACAATAGTGATCTTGTTGTTTGTCAAAAATGATGCTTCAGCTGGACACGGCGAACCACAGTTTTCCCTGATTTAAACATGTTACGAAACCATGCATACACAAGACAGCAAAATAAAAAAAATGGGATTATGACCAAGAAGATGTTATAAAACATAACTGAATAATTTTCTCAACTCAATTACAGACAAATGACCACAGCTAGCGACAACTAACATAAGTGAATCAATACTTATAAGAGTTAATTTTCCACAAAAATGAAGAGAAAGTTTAAAGTGAAAGCTAGATAACTACAATGCAGGTTCTTCTGTTGTGACCAACATACTTGTAACACCTTGAGCACCTTATATGGAATGTTTCCTTTGCAGCCTTTGACTTTAGCCTCTTTGTCTCATGTGTGATGCCATGGTCGTGGTAGGCTTAGAGGACATTATGTGCGATTTTCGTACTATTGGACCTACCACTGGCATAAGTCCTTCTTCCTCCTCATGCTCGGTAAGGATTACCCCTTTCACAGTTTTGCTTACTGAAGCCACTTGTTTGGCCTCTATTGGTTTTGCAAACCGAGCTGGTAACACATACACCATTTCAACGTGTATATCTTCTGTATAGTCTTCCTCTAGCACGGCATCCTCTCCATAATCTAACAACTACTCATCATCATTGTCCTCCATTACCACCTCTGTGGTTGATGCATTTGTTACAGCTTCTGGCTCTGTTATCGTAGCAGGTACTTTGACTGTTTGAATCAAATGAACCTCAGATAGGTCCTTTTAGTATTTCACTAGGTGAAGCCCTTGTTTCTCTGCCTAGTGTTTCAATATTAGAAACAAGGATCATCCTCTTTTGTTCCTCGATGATCAAGGGTTTGGGACACCATCTAAGTACTGGCTTCTTGCTTGGCTCAGCAATCGGTTATACTTTCTTCTGAATTTGCTCGAGTGCTGACTTTCGTACTGGACTATCCTCCCTCCCGATCACCTTCTTTTGTCTTTTTAGAGTTCGTTGTACGTCAGTAGCTGGCTCTACCTCGTTAATTATGGAGAAAACGCTTGGTCGTGCTGTTCTGACCTTTGGCTTATCAGAGTTTCCATCAAATTCAATCACTGGATTTGTAGCAAGCCTATTCATTCTTCTTTGGAGCTGCTCTGGCGATTCTACCAACTGGTCTAGCTTAATCAGTCTCTTCTCTAATGCCTCCTAAGTTGTTTTCGCTGAACCAAACTGTCTTTGCAGCTTTCGCTTCCTGATAGGAGTGATCTTAACAATCTTTCCTCCTGTCTTCATGTATCAAACATCCTCTTTGATAATGGATCTACTCGTTGGAGGAATGTAAGGTTTGACAGAGCTTCCTTTGTCACTCGCTGCACAATTTTGGCTAACTCAGGCTTCTTTTCTTCTCCTCACAACCTCTTGTACAATTTTAAGTTCTTAAGAGCCTGCTTTGGTTCTCTGAGACTGAATGGTTGGTAACTCTCGGGAGGAGATTTGACTTGTGGACCTGCTCAACAGCCTCTACAAACTCATCATAAGTCATCTTTAAACTGCACTCAGCCGCATCATGTACAAATGACTACAAAGGTTGCTTCAGGCATGACCTCCTTCTGCTTTTCCTTCAGGTTATCCTCCTTTTTTTTGTTAGATGCAGTTTCTTCGAGAACACTTCTAAGGTCCAAAGTTTGTTTCCTCTTTACTCCTCATCTCCATGATACCTCCAAGGTTTATACCATGAATGAACCAGCACTGACATCTTCCTCACATGCATCTGGTACCATGATTTCTCTTTCATCGATCCATTGATGGATTTGCTTTTGAAGTTCTTTGCACTGATTAGTATCATGTGTCCACTTATGGTGGAATCTGCAGTATGAGTTAGTAGTTGCTCCACGCATATCTGGGGTTGGGCCGAAAGGTACCACTGTGATGTGCTCTTTGATAAGGTCATCCAGGATTTCTGCAACTTTGTCATTACGGAAGGTGTTTACAGTGCTTGGCATTGCAAGCCCTATATTACCTACCAAATTTTCAGCAAAAGGTTGATGATCCAACAAAGCAATCTGAGTCATTGCATCTATTGTGATTCTTCCTTCATTGATCCACTTTTGGTTCTGGTCATTCAGCTTCACACAATCCTTGGTTGTGTGGTTATTCCACATATTATGGAACTTGCAATATTTCTTCCTCTTTAGCTGTTCAGCTAGCTATTGGGTATGCACCAAAATCCATCTTGGCTAGCTTTCTGTCCATCAAGTCATCTAGGATCTCGTGTGTTGCATTCACATCATAAGTATATGTCTCGAACTCTGGTTTGGTGAATGCACTTGTCAATACTTGCAATGGACCCTTGGTGGGGGTTACTTTCTTAGACTTGACTGGATGCTTGACTGTTAATTCTACTCCAGCTACTGTTGCATCTTCACTTTCAGACTCGTCTGACTCTTCTTCAAGGTAAGTCGTTGTGATTGTTTTATGACACTTTCCATGATATGGTGTCTTGGCAGTGTAAGTACCCCTAGATGCGCTGCGTCTGTTGTCAGCTTCCTGGTATGTTGCATGAGTCTGTGTTACTGCTTCTATGAGTGCATTCAAGGGAGTAAACTTCATGTCAACATATTTGGTATGCAACCGTTCTTCTAAGCTTCCAACAGCGATATCCACAAGTTCCTCCATGGTGCATGAAGTTTTTCTCTTTGTGTAGGCTGTTCTAAATTTGTGTAGGTATGCAACTGGAGACTCACTAAACATTTTAGCCATTTGACATAGCTTCCCTAGCTTGACTATAGGTTTTGCTCTACCAAAATGCTCAGTGAACAATCTTTCCATCATGCCCCAATTGAGTACAGAAGTTTGCAGTAGATTCGTGTACCAATCCAGTGCAGTCCATAATAGTGATGATGCGAAAACCCCAAGTTTGAATTCACTTAGAGTTCCCCACGGGCCACATTGAGCTCTGAATCATGTTATATGGGTGGCAACTGATTCTGATCCTTCCCCACTGAAATGAGTAAAGGAAATAGGTCTGTAACCCTTCGGCCACTTCTAATCGCGCGGTGGCGGAAGAAGAGGATCGTTGTAGGTGTTAGCCACTCCAGCTGTAGCAAGCAACCTTTATGCTATGATCCTATTGATTTGCTTCTCCAAGTCGTGTTCTAGATCTGGTGGTGGAGGAATGTCTCGATGTAGCGGTTCTTCACCATTCTTCGGTTCTTCCTCCTCGCAGAATTTGGGCTCTATATCCATCTTTGTTGTAATAGTCGTGAGACTTTTAGTCATTGTTCTAGTTAGGGTCGCGAGAGAAATTGATAGATTATGAAATTTTGTATTATATTGTTGTCGGTCCCTTTGCATATAGGTCCACATATCTTTTACTTTCGATGTAAATCATGTTACCGATTGTTCATTTTCAGTAACTGTCTGGAGGATATGGTCTAGATGACCATCAATGTGCTGATCTCGCTCCATGACATAGTCACGCTAAGCCGCTAAATCAAGAGCCTTGATCTCGGCTGCTGACTTTGCTTTGAAAGGCATTGTAGTACTAAACCTTTGAACGACTTCCTTGCTGCTTAGACCACGGCAACTAGCTTAGCTGTGTTCCTAAAACTTAGGTGACGGGTGTTTGTGGCAGCTAAGAAATGTTTTCCTATCTCTATGATTTCTGAGAGACACTAAACCTGAGTCCCACTAGGCGTGCCAAAATATTTGGCTTGATTTTCTCCAATCAGGTCGATGTGACGAAGAAGATCACAAACTGTTTCTTTTAGTTATCTTGTGCGTGCGTGGTGTGTCACTGCTAATGGTAGAATGTAGTTATTGCAGTGCGCCGCATAGTCTCTGCTTCCAACAAGTAATTGAAGCGAGGAGAGCTCAAACCTCGCTCATTGAGTTCTACTTTCCTAAGTTATTTCAAGACTTAGGTTTTGTGTCTCTTTGCTGAGCCAGGAAAGAATCGATACTTTATACGCAGTGCGAGTATAAAGTAGAGCAATCTTAAAGGCGAGTGTTGAGAACACTGGATAGGGTGACTTCTTGAATCCTTGGAATCTCCACGCTCTGTCGGGTGAACCAGACTCCTCTGATCACCGTCGTCATTGGTTATGCTAGAGAGAACCTTCAAATCTCCACATTCTTTTGGGTGAACAAGACCCTGAGTTTGTTGTCGATGGATTGTTTACTCGTTGTGGGAGAGTAATGAATTTCTTGTGAGCATATTCATGTATGTGTGTAGTGGTCCTTCAATATGCTTGGATTGGTCTATTTATAGAGGTTGGTGCTCTTCTCCTCCCAATCTCCCAAGGAAACATTTTGGACTAGGAAAAAGGGATATATCTTTGTAAATCTTCCTAGCTTGCTTAAGAATCTCGCATGTGATATCAATCTTTCCAGATTTGCAGCAATCTTTGCGGGCCACTGGAGTCAACCTGTCTTCATCTTAGCCCAAAGCGTATAATAAATTGTTTAAGTTTATTTTAGGCCCAAACAATTGGCTCATTTATTTTGGTTGTTTCACTAAAGGTACACAATTTCTATGATGCTTGCAGATTCTCAAGTTAAGGAGAATATGAATTGAGAAGCAAAGTTAACTAGAGGGCAAGACCATGAATAAGTACGACATGTTCTCCTTCACGACAGGGTTGTAGAAGTTTTAATTAGAATGTCAAGACCTACACTGCTCTACAATAAAACACTTGTAATGTCTCTTTTATGCTCTATTCTCATGTGAAGCCCATACTCAAAATATGGGCTATACTCCTAAGTCCTAAGCAAGTATAACTGAGTAGTCAAAATAATTTGATCAAATTTGAATTTGACATCTGACATGTCATTCGACTATCTTGGCCTAATTCACTTCTAGCAGAACTGTCAAAGAACATAATGTAACGACCCGAATCAGAATGATATGTTAATATGGCAGATTTATTTACGACTACATTATCGGGCGAGAATTTGAGATGAGTTCCTTCACGAGAGTTGTAGTGTACGTGATTTCGAGCTCGTAGAAGTTTTCGGAGGATTATTTCGGATTACCAGGAATAAGTTATGAATACTTCCGACCGTTGGATTTAGTCGTGTTTATCCGTTTTGGGTTCGATTCATTTTGGAACGTCGATCATCTTGGGATGCGCGTATAAGTATCGCAATAGTCATAAAATTGTCAAAAAGTCACATTTGGGAAGTTTGACCGGCGTTGACCGCGTTGACCAAAGCTCCACATGACCCACGGGCTGCCGCCGTCCGACCCGTCGATTCCAGCCACCTCCAGCCATAATCTTGGTATGGTTAGAATTCTCTCGAGATTTCCTATTGTTTTGAGCTTGATTTTGTGAGAATTGGTTGAGAATTGAGGGAGAACGAGCTTGACAAAGTTTGGGATTTTCGCCGGAATCGGGTGGCATTTTCCGGCGACTTTTGATGTCGAGGTGATGGGGGGAAAGGTTCCCCTCAACCCATAGATGCTTTTGGGTGAAAGAATTTTGGAATTGGATGCCGTTTGGAGCTCGCCGGAAAACTCACCAGAATCCATGGAGTTTGTAACTTTCGAGCTTAATTTCTGCTGGTGTGGCTGGAATTGGCTTTGATGGTAGAAGAGGAAGTTGTTGGGCTTGAGGAGTAGATGTGATCTAGAAATTTTCACCAGAATTGGTCGTTGTTGACGCCGCGCCGCTGGCGGCGGCGGCGGCGGCGGTTAACGACGGAGCTCCGGCGAGGTTGACTTTTTGGGATTTTTTAGAAGTTTTAAACCGTTTTTCTCATAATCGCGTCCCGAGCGTAGTCTTGAGGTTTTTGGGTTGATTTGAGTATTATATTTTGGGACGAAGGTTAATTGGGTATATTTTGTGCATTTTGTAATCCTCGTCGATATTTCAAGCAGTACGTCTTTTGAGAACGCGGGGTTCTCGACGTATTAGCTCTATATGTTGTGATTCTTTATGTATTGATCGTATCCCTGTTATTCAGGTGATCGAGATCGAGTGTTTGGCGAAGGATCTTCTGTCGGACCTCAGGGCTAACTTTACTCTGTGAGTGGACATTTATTTACACTGTTGTTGCGAGTTCTTTATTTCAACATTTGTTTCCAGTACATTGTTCAGATTATTTATCATTTGAAAAGTATTGTTTATTTTATTGGTGATGGCATTTATTTATTTATTTAGCATCGATGCATTGGCTACGCGGCTGATCACCAGTAGTCCATCTATCAAGCTTGAGAGATTCGCTTGATATGCCGACTAGACTTGAGAGATTCGCCTAGTTTATCACCATCGGGTTTGAGAGATTCACCCGACTTGCTACTCTGGCAGGGAAATTCGTCGGAGTGGCGACTTTTATTTACTTATGAACTCGCATTATTTTATTGATATATATAAACGGTGAAAGACATATGTTTATTTTCGTCCACTCACTCTAACGATTTTATTTGCCTTTCCCCTAGGGTTTTCGGTTTCCATTGCCCAGTTTGCAGTTTGAGTTCCTGTGTTGTGCGTCGACTGCGGAGGCATAGAGTTCGGACCACTTTTCAGTTTCTGTAGGTTTCTTGTTTAACTTGCTCGTTGTAAATGTTGTATATAGGCGTCGCTCTGAGTACTTATATTGTGTTTTAGTTGAGTATACTCCTGAATGATTCTGGATTTCTTGTAAACCTTTGAGTTTCTTATATATATGTTGTCGAGAAATCTGGATGGGGAACGGAGCCCTACGGTTTGGATTTTGTGGAATATTCGAAGTGTAATTCTTTGCAGGTTCTAATAATGGTATGTCCTGTTTCAAAGTAAACTCTGGCAAATTTTTTTTAAGGTCGTGTTTTTGAAGTGGTTTGATTTCGGTTTAAGCAACTAAATCGGAGTCGAGTCCTTTCACATAATTTATCATATTAAAAATAATTATTATTTTATTATTAATTCCTTAGACCCACTCTCTCTCTTCTCTCACATTTTCTTCTCTCTGTTCAAATTCCTTCTTCTGTTTTTGGTATTGTTCTTGGAAACCCGATAAAATATTATGATCCAACTTTCATTTTCATTTGCTGAAATATATTTTCTAATCAGAAGGGTTGGTCGGGCTGTCAACAACTAAAAGATGAAGGGTTGAGGCCAACGAACAATAAAAAGATCAAATGGGGATGAGATCTAAAATCCTGGAATCAATCAAAACATGTAAAACCTTTCCATCTAGACTCTTTCGAGCTTAATCAATGGCGACGTGCATATGAATAAGAATGAGCACATTTGAAAACTACCTTTCCATTCTAACAAATAGAAGAAATAATGGAGCATAAAGAGAGCAACCTGCAACTTTCATGTGAGGCCATATATTTACTCTGTAAATCTGGGTTGAGAGAGTAGGGAACCAAAGGAAAAAGAAGGGGAGAGATGAGAGAAAAGGAAGAAGAATTTGAAAGAAAGGAAATTTGACAGTTGAAGAAAGGAATGTCAAAGTTGACAGCTTGGGTTAGAGAGGTCATCCATGTGGTGATAGCATCTCTGATGGACAGGGCAAAAATGTCTAATTTTTTTTTTATCAAAACTTACCGTTTATTTTCCAAGTAGGATTTTGACCACTTTGTTAGCCATGCTATTTCTACACCTATATACTACAAAACAATAAATAATTAGAGATCTAGTTAGAGCATAGCCAAATCACTTGTCAAGCCCATCAGTTACCTTTGGCCCAAGATAACTTTTATCAACACCTGCTACTATGGGTACGGCTCAGCTGAACATGGTTCAGCTTGAACATGGTGAATTTCTTTGTAAAAATGGAGGGGCCCAACATGTCTCATCTTTGGGTGTAATGTTAATTCGGGTAGGTTCAACTTGAACATGGTGTATGTGAGAACATTTGTGCTACTATATACAGCTTTGTCGTGATAAATGAATGTTTTAACTTTTAAGTTTTAGAGAAAATGATTGGAATGATCCTTATCTATGAATATGAAGAGTTTATAAACTTTGGTCCCTTAGGCCATCTTCAGTAAGGGAGGGCCAAACTAGGGCCAGGGTTTAGGGCTGACTTTTGGGCCGTGCAACTCGTTCAATTGCACAAGGCCCCAAATTTTCAAGGGTCCCAATTTTTGTTTGTTTGTTTCATATATGTATAGTAAGTAAAAAAATATATGGATAGTAAGTAAAAAAACAAAACCATATGGTAACAGATGATTTTGTAGCTCAATTGGTTAAGGGCTTGTATATTAGCCCATATGATCCACCTACCAAGGTTCAAAATATTATTCCGTTCTTTTTTTTTCCTTCTTTTTTCAGTGAACTGTTCTCTGTTTTTTTCTTTTCTATCTTCAGCTAATTATTTTTTGTCAACATCTTGGTATTTTCTCATCAACCCACATGCATGAGTGATTCCTTTTTGTTAAGTCTGGGCTAGCCAAATGGCTAAATTTGGCCCTTTCTTTGGCCATTTGGCCTTTTGGCTTGGTCCTTGTTTATTGATGAAGATCAAAATATGGCTATAATTTAGCCTTTGGTACTTTGCTCCCTCCTTTTGAAATGATCATAAGCTAATTAAGTATTTCTTGAGCTTTAAGAGTATTTATGTCTTTTTAACCTCTATTTTTAGTAGGCCTGGATTCGGTTCGGATCTAGTCAAAAAATTTAAGATCCAGATCCAGAACCGTTTGCTTGCATTCAGTTCGGTTCTGTAACAATCGTGAGTGGAACCGTTTGGAACTAGAACCGTTCGGTTCTGGTTCTGGTTCTAGCGGTTCTCGGTTCTCGTAGAAGATCCGTTTGACAAAAAGAACAGAAAAATGAAAAAATGATATTTTTGTACATTAGACTTCAAAATCCTCTTACTTTATGCTTGATATTATTGCATATATAATCTATCTATATAAAAATGTATAATTTACATATTAAATCACATGTGGTCATTAACATATCAACTTGTCATTCATCAAGATCATATTTGCATCATATCAGTCATCAAATTAAATTTCATAGGCCTAAACAAATTGTGACAAATTGAAACTAATTGAGTTAGAAAAAAGAGAGAGGAGGTGTTTGGGTTGGGCCGGCTTATTTGGCTTTCAGTATTTAAGATTTATATAGTTGAGCTTAAATATATGAGTTGTGTTAATTATAAAACGGTTCATTTGGATCTGACCGTTTTTTTATATCAGGATTCGAAACCGAACCAAAACCGTGATGGATCCGAAACCGAATTTTAAAAAACACAATTTTTTTTAGAGATCCGGAACCGAACCGTACAGATCTGATTCTTTCGGATCGGTTCTTTGGTTATTCAGATCTTATGGCCAGGCCTAATTTTTAGGTTATTCTTTAAATACATTTCAAACAAATAAAACAACAAACATTTTTACCCATCATATGCCAACTATTTAATGTTAATTACACATTGAGTGGCTAAAGTGAATTTAAAATGCATACATGAGGGATCAAAGTGATATATGCCAAACATAAGGGAGCAAAATTTATAAACTGTCATACATAAGAGATTATTCTAGCCATTTTCTCTAAATTTTATCTTCCTTCAATCTCTAGATTTTCTGCATTTACTACCTTTCTTTTCTGCAAGTAAGAGTCACTATTTGGCCTTAAAGCCTCGAGCCTCGTTTTAGTCCGCCCGACCTTGTTTTAGGGTGGGTCAGCCTAGCCTTATTAAAATTAGGGTAGGGCTTAGGCTATGTAAGTGAAGCCCGAGCCGACCTTTTTTAGCCTTAGAAGCCAAACATAACCCGACCCATTTTGGACTAAAAAATTCAGCCTATTTTGACCATTTTTATTTTAAAAAGACATGTATTATATGATTATTATCATATTTCATTATTTTCTTCATAAATTTTCTTTCTTTTATTCACTTCACTCTTCTCAACTTATAAATATATTTTCTAAATAAATATCATAAATTAATAATTATAATACCTCAAACCTTTTAAATATATATTTTTTAAATTTAAGGGCCCATCTTGACCCTACCTATAGAGGCTGACCCGACCCGACTTTTTTAGCCTCTTTGGCCTAGTCTTAATGGACAAGTTAGGGCTTCCGAATTGTGGCCTCGGCCCGACCTCGTTCTCTTTGACTTTTGACTTAGCTCAGTCGAGCCCTAAACCTTAAATTTACGACTGAGGCCGGCCCGGTCCAACCCATGATGATCCCAATATGAAATGATCCAACTTTACATTTGTAGCAGAATGCATAACCAATTTGACATCATTGTGATTCGAATCTAGTTGGGGAATATGTCTAACTAGACAAGAACTATTAGACCACTTACAATAGTTAAGAAATTAGTCTCCTTAAAGATGTCTAAAGATTATGCTAAAAAATTAAAGAGCAATCCGTCGAATGTCAAATGTCACGTAAGACCATGAATGTACCAAGAAGTATCAATAAAAATTTAAACAAGTTGAAGTTGTGTTTTTTTTTTATCGGAAAATTGAAGGTTGAAGGTTGTATCTTGCAATTACGTTTAACTTGAAAAAAAAGAAGAAGAGAAAATGAGGAAAGTCTTTACCTTTTATTTTCTTCTCATTTTTGTCGAAGAAAATGAGGAAAGTTGGAAAAAAGAAAGGAAGTAAAAGATAAGGTCACATGGGGGAATCTAGTATGTCTAGTTGGCAAACTGATGAACAGAGAAGACCAAAACCTAAGCAAAACCCTGGAACTGCACACCTTGTTCGTCTCAGTCAAGCCTTTTGTAGCTGCAGATATAATGGAAAAAGTCAAACAGCCATTTTGGTCATCATCTACCATTAGAGAGAAGCATGAGAGAGCATGAGTGGGATTTCATAATCCGTATACACACAGTATTTAAGTATTTCTTACACTAAAAACCAGGCACTTGTTCATTTCAATATCCAAATATAAAAGTACCCACCACCACCACCCACAGCAAAAAAAAAGAGAAAAATCATGTTTCCCTTTTCTTCCTCTGCTTCGTGAGCTCAATTTAATGTGGTCTTGGATTCCGCTGTATACTTCAGAGAAAGAGAAGAGAGAGAGAGAGAGAGAGAGAGAGCCCAAAAGGTAGAAAAGAGTAAAGATTGGTGATAATGAAGAGAAGGGTTGTGAGTTTCTGCTGTTTTCTGACCTGAACCTCCTTTTTCTTCTTCTGCTTTGATCTCTTGGTGATTTGCAAAGTGAGAAAAGAAGAACCCAGAAAAAGGATTTTTCTCTGTTTGTCTTTGCACAACTGATTTATGAGGTGTAGATCTATTCTATGTTTTTAATCTCTAGTTTTAATTTGATTTACTTCTGAACCGTTGAGGTATATGCGTAGATGCTGAGGTTACCCACTTTGCTTTTCTCAAGTAAATTTTTCTTGGGTTCGAGTGTAAACTACTAAAGTCTTGAGCTTTGCTAAGTTTTAGTGTTATTGTAACTTGCAGATCTTTGATTGTTGTAATTAAGGAATTGAGCTGCTTTGACTTTGATCAGCTGAAGCTGAGATTATCAAGGGTTTGATTGGTAAGTCAATTTGGGTTTGTCACTTGCTGTAATCTTGAATGATGACCATCCATCAAATCTAAATACTGACTATCTCCATCACATGTAGAAATGACTTGCTGATCTCCAAGTTGAGATTTTTATTTATGATCAATTGCGTGAAGTAAGTTCTTTTCTTTCCTCGAATAATTTTTTTTTGGCTTTGCATCTTTTCCTCAATGAAGTTGAGATTATTTTTCTAGTGAAGCTAAATGATTCTATTCATACCCCTTAATCCTTTTAAATTTGTTAATATTCCATTGTTGTAGTGCTTTTCAATTATAGCTTTGGACAGTTTTTGTTTATAGGCGTTTGTAGAGTGTGATTGGCCTTTTATATTTGTGTGAAACTTCAGTATAAGGGTTATAGATTCAAAAGTGGTATTACCAAAACTAAAGTTGAATTCTTTTTGCTACTTTAGAGCCCATATGAATATACCTTTTCTACTTTAATTTTTCTGCTCACTTTTTTTTTTGCCTTTCCCTTAATCATCATATATCTCGCTCTGTTAAGATTATTGGGTGCCAAGTGAGTGACTATCTTTCTTTTTGAGCAGTCATTGGCACAGGTCAAGGGGAAAATCAGATTATTCTGAAGGAGATAAGTAACTGTTTTGGTAGTCTTGTCCACCAATAGGAATGTCATTCCGTAGCATAGTTCGTGATGTTAGGGATGGCATTGGAAGCTTATCTAGGCGGGGTTTTGAAGTCCGGATTATGGGGCATCATCGAGGAAAATCTCATGGATCATCAAATGATTTGCATGATCAGCCTCTTGTTGTTCAGAATAGTCGGTGGGCTAGCCTCCCTCCAGAACTACTGTATGATGTAATTAGGAGGCTGGAGGAGAGTGAGAGCACATGGCCTTCTCGAAAGCATGTTGTTGCGTTTGCTTCAGTTTGTCGTTCCTGGAGAATAATGTGCAAAGAAATTGTTAGGAGTCCTGAGATATGTGGGAAGCTTACTTTCCCAGTTTCGCTGAAGCAGGTACAATTCCTGTTAAATCATTTCTATGTAATGTACATTTAATTTTATGGAGTCTATTGATACAGAAGTACTGGGGTTCCTACTGCCACTCATCATATGATCTTGGGTACAACTTACCAATTCATTTTGGTTTGCTTTATCAGCCAGGTCCACGGGATGGGCTGGTCCAGTGCTTCATTAAGAGGGATAAATCTAATCTAACGTATCATCTCCATCTGTGTCTGAGCCCTGGTGAGTTAATTTTCTGACAATCTAATGATTATTGGCTTCAGTTTTTAACTGTTCATAATCACGTAGGCATACCATTTAGTCTCTCTCTCTCGCAGCAATTTTAATCTCATTTAACACTGGTCAGCACATTTCTAATTGTTTGGGAATCGTTGCTTAGTATCTTTTATTTTTATTTTGTCAATCTCTTTTTGTGAGCTGAAATTTTGAATTGATATGCATAAGTGATGAATAGTCAGATGTATTTTGAATGACAACATTTCAACCAGAAAGAGAGTTACAGTATACATTAAATTTTGTCAGAATGAATCTATAAGGGATGATTCTATCCATATATAGTCTGGATAGTTTCTTTGGATGCTCTAAACTCAATAGACAGATTTTTATGAAGCTGTAAATGAGTTTTTTTAAGTTGTAAATGAGCTACTGAAGCTGTTAAAAAACATATCCCAGCTCTTTATCTTATGAAGAGTGCTATTGAATCTCAATTTTTGAAGATACAGAATTAATATTAGTTTTTTTTTTCTTTTTTTTGGAAGTAAAGGTAGCAAAATTATCAATTGAAAGATCGCCTTTGTTGAGTTTGCACTATTAAATCATATTTGAGACACACTGAGTCTCAGTGAATACTTGTGGAAACTCTTTGAAATGCTCACCCTAAACCAGTTATGATATTTTTGAATGAAAAACTGTTATGCTTACTTTTTTTTTTGAGGGGGCACCAACGTATGTACTCTCTTTCAAGAATAGGCACATGCCACTTATGCTTACTTGTATAGTCTACATTTAGCATTCACATATAGTTTTGTCTGACCTTGTCCCTAAACCTGCAGCTTTGCTAGTTGAAAATGGAAAATTCCTTCTTTCTGCAAAGAGAACTCGGCGCACTACTTGTACAGAATATGTAATCTCTATGGATGCTGACAACATATCAAGATCAAGCAACACTTACATCGGAAAGCTAAGGTAAGAACGTGGGTTCTATTGATTGAACGGCTATTCATCTCCTCTGAGTTCAGAAGTTATCCACCAGATAGTGAACCTGCATTTCACATTTCTCAAATCAGTAGTTTGGTTTATATAATTTATGGGCTATATTTTTCTCAGTCTGCTTTTGGTTAATTAGTAAGTCAATATATTTTAAAAGTCTTATTGCTTTACACCATTGATACTCTTGTTTTAGAGGAAGCTTTGTAGAAGATAATGCCGAAAAGCTGAACCCCTCTTGGTCCAAAACCTGTATTCTTATTTAGACCACAAATAGCTTTGCTTAGGATACATCACCAATGCCTTCATCATGTTTTGTGTGGATAGTGTGTGAAGCAAAAATAGACCTGTCTTGTATACTAGAGTAGGTAAAGCCAAGATGGAGTTTCAAGAAAAGTATGTAATGTGTGGGGAATGTTTCATTGGGAGCAATAAGTTGGCTGAAAGTATGTAATGTTTCATAGACATGTTTAATGAAAGTTCCAACCTTTTTGATGTGTGTATTCATCTTCTTGTTTCTTGTTGCAGATCAAACTTCCTCGGCACAAAATTCATTGTATATGATACCCAGCCTGCATACACTTCTGAGCATAGTACACCCCCAGGACGGAGCCGTAGGTTTAATTCCACAAAAGTCTCGCCAAAAGTCCCAACTGGCAGTTACAACATTGCCCAGATAACGTATGAGCTAAATGTTTTGGGAACTCGTGGCCCACGAAGGATGCATTGCATGATGAATTCTATTCCAGTTTCATCTCTGGATGCTGGAGCTACTGTCCCTGGCCAACCAGAACTCCTAACCCGCTCCCTAGAAGACTCTTTCCGTAGTATCTCTTTCGCAAAGTCTATTGACCATTCGGTTGAGTTCAGTAGTGCACGATTTTCTGAAATTGGTAGGGTGCGGGATGATGGGGAGGATAGCGAGTCAAGACCATTGGTCTTGAAAAACAAGCCACCACGATGGCATGAACAATTACAGTGTTGGTGCCTGAATTTCCGAGGCCGTGTAACTGTTGCTTCTGTCAAGAACTTTCAGTTAATTGCTGCAGTTCAGCCAGCAGCACCCGCAGCAGGTTCAGGTCCAAGTGCACCAACTCCATCTCAGCCTGTACCCTCTGATCTTGATAAGATTATATTGCAGTTTGGTAAGGTCGGTAAAGACATGTTCACCATGGATTATCGTTACCCTTTATCTGCATTTCAGGCGTTTGCAATATGTTTGAGCAGCTTTGACACCAAATTGGCTTGTGAATAGAGAAGATTAAAATGGATAGGTGGTAAGCAGATGTGATTAATGACTATTATTCTCTTGTTCACGTATATTTATTTCTGCACTTCTATTTCCTCTTGTATCTTGTCTTTCAAGTTTTATTAGGGTAGGAGACTGTTTGTTCTGTTGTAAAACTCAATGGCTGACTCGGATGGAGGGTATAACATAATTTCATTATCACATTGTATTGTTGTTATCCATTAGTCCATGATCTTCTTCTGTCCTTCAATTCATTAGTGTCATCTGTATTTGTCTGTTCATTATTGTACATTTTGGTATACCTTCTTGATCACACTTCTCCCTTTTAGTGGACTGTCGTGACCATCGGTTTCTGGCAAAGTGTCACGTCCATCTGGTTGACCTTGATGGTGGTGGTAGTGATGTGAAATAGGTTCTCAGTGGGTCATGCAGTACTTCATTCCATTGATTGAATCTTACAACGCCCGTCTCCCATTCCATTATCAATGAAGTCAATGTTCAACAGCACTGAATATGCTGACTTGGTGAGAGCTGATAATGGTGAACAAATTGTCTGGAGGGCATCCAAGTCAAACACTATCCTACTCACAGTGAAACGTTTCATTGAAAAAACAAAATGGTATGAAGATTCGTTTTACAAATAACTTTTTAGATTATGTTTCCCTCGAATAGGGAATAGGTCAGTTGGTAGATTTAACGAGCGTTTACGAGTTGTTGACTATGATGGACATATATTATGGTTATAATTCAGATCAAGATGAACTTGGCCGGTGGAGAGGCCTAGAAGCAACCACCTTTACTACCGATAATAGACTTGTACTAGTATCGAGTTATGCTATTTGGGTTGAATAATGCGTGGTAGACATACCAGCGGTTGATGAACTCTTTATTTGGAGAGCACATCAGTAAGAATGTAAGATAGTGGTAGTATATGTGGACGATATCCTAATGAAGAGTGTGAACTGTGAAGGTATTTGGAAACATTCTCGACCCAGAAAATTCAGTGTTACCGCCGGCTAGTTCTTGGAGTAAATCTTTAGCCGAAGAAAGGACTAGAACCAAGCCCTGATAAATACAAGTCCTCAACATGACCTATCTAGCGTAGCTCTCATCATTTGGCCCTTCGGCCTCGAGTCTTATTCTGGCTTGCCCAGCCTAACCTCTTTTGAAATAGGGTAGGGTCTGAGATTTTGAATTTAATTGTTGCTTCTGAACTGTGGCTTAACACCAACATCATCGAGAAGCAGTTGTGGAGAATTTGATGAAGTTGTGAATCTTGTGGATAAGCTATCAGGCTGCAGACCCTGTATCTCAATTCTGATTCAATTTTGTAGCCTCTCAGCAGCAATCAGGTTATCTTCCTGGGATACAAAACGCCCATTCCTATTCAGTCTATGTACATCTTTAAGGTATACATCTTCTCTGGTATAATGTTTGACGATGGACTGAGATATTTCCGGCTATTACTCCCTTACTTTTGAACATGAACCTAGAAGGTTGGATGATATTTGACAAGTAGGCTGTGGTTTAGAAGGAGCTACGAAAGTATTAGATATAACTCCTTTAGAGAATGCAATATTTGAATGCAGACTTTATATGTTAGCTGCTTTTGGCTTCAAACTTGGACATGAAATGATACGCTGGTATTTACGGATGTAGTTATTCATTTGCAATATAGGATTCAGAGTCACATGATCGGCTACATGTATAAAAATGTATATGCACAAGTGTAGCTTATGTGGTCATACATTTGTACATAGATATGTAGATGCTATATGAGTTTATTGGATCTCGAATGTAGATGCACTAATTGTCCCAATAATCTGTAGAACTGGTAGGAATGCGAATTAGTGGTCTGAGATGTAAATAGTGCAGTAACTGCATTTGTATTGTAGGACATTAACTTTTACAGTTTGTGAAGCACCATCTTGTGTCTTTGCTGCAAACAACCATGTACATAATCTAATCTGTAACTAAATTGTTGGCAACAACTGGGTATTGGAGGTGAAGTAGTGCCGCATCAGGATAATTCATTTCTTTATACCGAGCCACAAACTTGCACAGGGCAGTGGCTTGCCCTTGGAAGATGCAACAATTACAAATTGCTGCCTATGGGCTATTCCTGGATCTCAAAAGAGTAGCATTCTACTTCCACACCTCTTCTTTCCAATATATATCACTTTTCTGGTTTTCTGCAGGAAAGGCTTTTTCTTGCAGATGGGAAATCCCTGGGAGATTGTACATAATGATGTTTCATATCGTGTAAAAATAGGAGCCAAGTTCTTGCTGCACTTTTGTGCAAGATCATATTCATATTTTCATTATACTTCTTCATTAAAACTATTTTTTCCTTCTGTTGATGTTTGATCTTAGAGATAGACCCAGAAACTTTCAAACGGTTGGAAAATATCTTTTACTTTGTCTTCTCCTTCCTGTTTTTCTCTATCTTCAGTTTTTACTATTTAAGGAATTATAAAGTTTTAGTACAGTCTTGTAAGAGTTGTTTTTTGTAGCATATATGTGTCGGCTATTACAAATTTGATACAGATGAATCCTCCTTATGCATACATCTATGTAAATTCAGTACTAAACTATGACATAAGTTAGTGTAGTATATGATATCTGATCAGATGATGTAATCTAACTCTAATTTCTCTAATGTTTCCAGGGGCAACCTCTTTCTTATATACCGAGTATAGATAACTCATCAGTCAGCATCTTCTCGGGTGTATTTGTTGTTGTCATCTTCCTCTTCCTTGGTTCAGTTAAGGGCTTCAGCACTGAAAGTGAGCCCTGCGCTTCAACAAAGGGAATATGTGTAAACCGGCTCTATATACAATGATCCAATGATTTATTTTTCATGATTTCCTATATACACCTTATACATAAATGTACAGTAGTCTTACGAGTATTCTTTTGACCCCTTTTTTTGTAATGCAGGTGCTAGCAAATATGGTCTTTTCGTTGTTGTAGTTGCGGGATATGGCTACTTTTGGTGGAAGGCAAGTTTTTTGTGACATATTGAACGTATAGATGTGCAGAATGACATCCAGAAATCCAGGATATTTCTGGTTCGATCTTGCTTGAGCAATGAAAAGACAGTTAGACCTTGACATTGTAATCTTGATAATGGAATTGTCATAGTCCAGGTTTCCCTTCTGCCCATATTATATGGCCTTTTAAAACTTTACAGTAGTTTCTCAAGTACATATCAAAAGATAGAACAACGAGTCTCATTGGTTGATTCGTCTGCAATATTAAAGATATGCTAAAGGTAATAGTAACATAAGTAATTTGTCCCCAACATCTGTAGATTTTTGTTGCACCACACTCTTACTGGTCCCTGCAATTGCTGTAGTTGCTACATTACCTTGTTGTTATTCTGTCTAGTTCTGTGTAGTTGGAGACAATAGCTCGTTTCGCTGTTATTTTGGCTACATATGATGGTCCCCGGTCTGTTGGAGACTATATCAAACTTGTAAACCTCATTGGGGAATTATGAATGAAAAAACAGAGCTCCTTCCTATCCAAATTTCTCTCTTCTTCTCTCCCTACCTTTTCTTTGCTTTAGGCTCCTACCATTCTGGTATCAGAGACCAGCAATGGCTGGTGGCTTCAGTCACCGATCCACCTCCTCCTCCACCAGAGGACCCATCCGACATGGTGCTCACCTCGGCGGCCTTCCCTGCTCTTCCGATGCTCAGTTCTGATTCCATTGCAATTCTGGCTGTGCAACACCGCCAACTTCGGGCCACAGTGGATTCGATTCAGCATTCCAACCAATCACTTCACGACTCTCAGCTGGAAATGCAGAGCAAGCAAGATGCTTTTCAGGCATCCTTGGACACCCTCACCAGTCACGTCTCCACGCTTCAGGTCACCACGATGGAGGAGCTCCGGCGTATCCTTCCGGTCACTACCAGCTAGAGCCATTGCTACCCACTCCACCGCTGGTCGCCACCACTTGTTGGAGTGGCCTAGGTCTCAGCCATCCACCACCACTAGCCACTTTTAATCCTCCCTTCCCTGCCACATTCACTACCTCCACCATTACATCTATTCCTACCCTTCCGTTTTCTGCTTCCAACCACCCATCCCTTTCCCCACTCTGCCCCTTTGCTTGTTCCTTCACCCAACCATTCATCTCATACTAGCCCTTCTCACCTTCCCCACACCACCACAGACAGCCATCACCCTCCTCCATTCCGCCCTACCCCCAAAGTCGACCTCCCTAGGTTCAATGGCAAAGGGGCTCAAGTTTTACAAGGTTCCTCCGACGGAGAAGGTGACTACTGCAGCCTGCTCGTTTGATGAAACTACTACTCATTGGAAGCAACACTTTCTCACCTCTAGTAGATATAGGTAGTGTCGATGAATTTCGGGAGCAATTCACACTGTTGGCCTGTCGTGCTCCCAATTGGACCGACACCCAGTTGATGAACGTGTTCATCGGAGGTTTGAAGGACGAGATTCGCCACGAGGTCCTCACCTTGGAGCCAAGCTCACTGTTGGCCACATTCAGGATGGCTCGAAATGTAGAAAACAAGCTCAAAGATCGCCGTGCCTATTCCAAACCGCCACTGCCGCCACGTGCCCCATCGTACACCGCCCCGCCTGCCATCTTTAATTTTCTTAGTCCTCAGGTGGCTCCACAGCTCCGACTCGACGTTGATTCCACCACATGCCGTTCGTTCCGGGCTTCCAACAACGCGGTCATGACGACTGCCGACGTCGCAGTCTACGTCACCGTTCATATTCAAGGTTACCATTTTACAGAATCGATCCAGCTGCTCGAAGTAGACGGGTACGATATGATCTTGGGGGCTGAATGGCTTGAGAGTTTGGGCCACATTGGGTGGCACTTCAAAAAGAAGATCATGGCCTTTACAGTGGCAGGCCAAACCTATGTGTTACAAGGTGTGGCTTCAGTGGTTCCAGCACAATCTCTTCACTTGGCCCATTCCTCGTTTAATTCCAACTTACATCCAAAGCTACTTGCTGTGGTTGCTCCTACGGTTCCAGATTTTGTTCAACCCTTACTGGCAAGGTTTAGCCACTTGTTTAGTGAGCCCAACTCCTTGCCCCCGACTCGGCCTTGTGGTCATAGAATTCACTTGGTCCTGAATTCTAAGCCTGTGGTAGTAAGACCCTATCACCACTCTCCCAAGAAAAATGATGAGGTTGACCGAAAAATCGCTGAGATGTTGAGCCAAGGTATCATTCGCCCTAGTCAAAGCGGATACTCGTCACCAGTGTTTTTGGTTCCCAAGAAAGACAATACTCATCGATTTTGTGTGGATAATCGGGCTCTCAACGCCATCACCATTAAGGATCGTTATCCAATCGGAATTGTGGAAGAGTTGCTTGATGAACTCTATGGTGCGACTTGCTTCACCAAGCTCGACCTCCGCTCCGGCTACCACCAAATACCCCCACAGCAGTGTGAGGTCCGACACGTGTTGGCCTCGCGCTGTTGTTCGCCCAAGCTATTCAGTCTTCGAGACACTTCCTCTCTTCTCATCAAGTAACGCGTGAAACCCTAAGCACGTGCTTACACTGCTCCACCTTCATCATAACCCGTGCGTCATCACGCCTCATCAGCCATTACGTCTCTCCCTATCCAACACAACCTTTCCCACTTCCAACTCTTTTCAAAAGATCAATCATATCCCTTGAAATCCGAAGCTGCTTATCTCCTCAAACGGTCACTTCGTATCAACTTGCACCCCTTCATGGTATATAAATCGAAGGCCTTCTCCATTTTCATTTTTTACATTTGTAAAATTCTCCCATCTGACCCAGAAAGCTCGTTTATGCACCTATTCAACCTTTAAAGTTCTTTCCAAAAAAACCCAGAAAACTCTCAGCATCTTTCTCCAGAACCCAGAAAAAATTGATGGCTTTCAACAACACTTCCTCTTCCTCCCCGACCGAAGTCACCATCCTTCAAGACCCTAGCGTTGTCGATGTGATCGATCGCTCCAAGCGGCTCGCCTCCGCCGGACCTCTCCTGCAACCGCAGTCGGCCACCGTCGAATGAACCCCAGAGTCCCTCACAGAGGCTACCCAAAGTCCTCCCTCACCCACTAATTTTAGGGTGGATAAGATTGAAGTCACCAAACCTCCCATTCTAGAGGTTGAAGACGACCTCACCTTCATGCAACTCCAGCCACGTACCACCAAGGCCGTTCCTAAAAAAACCCGTGAGGAACTTTACTCTTCTACCTTGAAGGTTGATTCTGTCGAGTACCACTAAGGCCGTACCCCTTGCCTCATTCATTCAGACTTTCCACCAGGGGGACAACGATAACTTCCAGTTCGCCCTTGTCCAAGACGAAGTGAGAGTGTTCGAGCTTGAAAAAGCTCATGGCCCGAGCCTATTCGTTCATCCTTTCCAAATCATCTACGATTTCTCCTTCCCGATCCCCGCCTTTATCTTCTCGAGTTCTACGGCATCACTGTGGAACAATGGTGCATAGATAGCTTTTGCCAGCTGGCCTGCTTTGACCGGCTCAATTGGTGGTTTGACTGCCGTATGGGTCTGCCGGAGTTCAGGCTCCTTGACCAAGTCAAACCTACCCTGGTTAACCCATTTTACCTCTCGCAAAGGATTATGTATGTCAAGAAATCTCTGCTGATTGACTCGCCTTACTCTCCAAAGAACTGGAAGAAGATTCCCATCCTCGTCTTCGGGGACTGGGAAAAACTCGGCCGAGAGGCCGACTTCAAGGTCCCCACTACCATCAACCGTCTTCCCAAGCTACCGGAGGAGATGACCAGGGTCGTGGAGTTTCATCGTGACCTTATAAATGACACCCTAGCCATCCCGGCCAAGTATCGTAAGTGCCGGTGGTATGGAGCAAGGAACGCCTCAGACCTGAAGGCCTGGAGGGCATCGTGCCCCTTCAACATGAGAGCCGCCAATAGGTGATCAAAATCCGTCGGGCCGCCCCAGGTCCACAAGAAAGGAGCCCCTACCCCCAAGCCCATACATTTCGACGCTCTCACCGAGCAGGGGGAGGGCTCCAAGCCTCGGAAGCGGAGGCTGGTGAAGGCTTCCGAGCTCGTCAAGGACAAGGCTCCGGCTGTGAAGCCACAAGAGGCTCAACATATGGTTTCCCCTATTGCTGCTGCTACCACCGTTCTTCCAACGTCTCCTCCACACAAGAAGATAAAGACCGACTCGGAGGCGCCCCGACCCAAGGACTTCTTTCTCGGTAAGCTTGCTTTCTTTCATATTCTTAATGCCATCGATCATACTTCGTAGCTCTTATATCATCTTGCATGCCCTTTTAATCTTGTCTGCCTATGTCGTGCTTGCTAAATATATATGAGTTGTTATACTGTTGATCGTACAGGTCCCCTTTGGGAAGGTGGTTGAAGGGATCTTGCTCGACCATCTAAGGGTTTACTTCAAAAGATCTCAACCGGACCAGAGCTACATCGTTCAACCTCCTCGCGACCTTACTAAGGAGGAGATAGAGGCCCTTGGTGAGGGCACTGTGCTTTTTCATGTGGGGAAGCTCATCCCCTCCCAACTCTGCTCGGGCTTGGCTCATGTTGACATTGCTTGCCCGTCCCTGGTTTCTATGATCCTCGAGTAGGATGCCGAGGACCTTGGATCTTTAGAGACCAGGGACTTGATGATGGCGTCCTGGACCTCCCTCTACTGGGTAATCTTTCTTTCTTTTTGTACATCTGATATCTTTTCGTGCTATTTACTCGATCGTTGCTTTCGTACCTGACACATCGTTCTTTATCTTCATTCTAGTCTTCCGCCACTCTCACCATGGCCTTCTGACGCCTGCACGTTGAGGCTAGGGAGGCCAAGGAGCTTGAGGATCATGTGAACGGGCTCAAGGAGGCCCAAGACTTTGCTTGCTGTATGATCGACCAGGGAAAAGGGGACCTAGAGGCCGCCTGCTTCATCCATGAGGAGGAAGTTAAGTCCCTGAAGTCTAAGCTTGAGCGGGCCTAATCCAAGTTAAGGGAAGCGGTAAAGGTTGCCGATGCCAAGCTCAAGGATGCTCTGGATGCTAAGGACAGAGAGTGCGAGGATCATTTGGCAGCCTTGGAGACCTCTTATGGGCTCTAGCTCGAATCACAACGAGTGGACTGGGAGTAGGAATGAGCAGAGCTGATCCACGCCTATGACCCTTCTGCTGCTGCCTCAGAGACCAGGTCTGAGTGAAGCCCCCAACCTGTCCTTGGGGTGTAGCTTATGTAATAGCGTTAGGACCCTCTTTTCGAACAATCGAACAACGTTTCTTTTCTTTTGCATTATCATACATAATTTATTTTTGATCTTGGCCTGGGCCTTTAGCCCAGAAAACTTATATGCCAAGAGTAAATATCGTACTTTAACCTCTTGTGTTTCAGCTTATCGTACTTTGCTTTATCGATCGTAGCTCATCCGAGCTCAACTATTTCGTACCTTTCCTTTTCGTGCTTTTATTCCATGCCCATCGATCTTGCTTATGGAGCTTAGGGGATCTGCCTCTGAGTGCCTGTGGCCTCAGTGCGACTCTCAGACCCCCGCTCATACTAAATTCTCTCGGAAGAGGCTTTAGTAGATTGCCTTGGTAACCTTAAGGTCTCCTAGGAGGTGCTCGCTGTTTTGAGACCGCCTCCCTAATAAGGGGGGGGGGGGTATGCATGCCTACCTCGGTCAGTATAAAGACCACCGTACTCTAGACCCTTCCCTCGACCAAGTCCATTCGTCCCATGAGATCTTAGCCTCAATGAGAGCACCTGATACTATCACAAAGACCACATAAGGGTTGCCCTTTGAGCTCAGATCTCACAGAGTGGCTTGTCTGCAGTGTCGAGATAGGGTCCGCCAACACTTTTCTCATCGACTTTGACTTATCCCTAGGGCGTTATCAAATGTGTACGCTTGTGACTTAGAATGCCCAATTTGCAAGAATATGTCCAAGCCACCACTGGGGTGTTTGTTAATCTTACCATATACATTCTAACCTCGAGGACTTTACTGACCCAAGATTACTGTGAGCTCTCGCGAGGTTTTACTCCGAATATTTTGGTCTATCCATGAGTGTCCTTCTCAATGCCCTAATCTTTCCCCCCTCAGTATGCTTTACCTTTGGGAGGACCGATTAGCTCGCAGAGTGAAGATTCTTCCCTGGGAACCAACGTCATCTGCCCCGCTCAAGCTCGTTGCCTTTCCTGGGCTTTAAGCTCCCCTTCATCGTATATATCGATACGTGAGCTCTTATAGAACACATAAAATCATACTCCCAAGATCGAATACATAAAATCATACTTAAGAAATCGAACACATAGAATCATACTAAAAATAAATCGTATATTATTAAAAAAAACCTGGCTACTAAGATCAGAGGCTTTTATTAAATGATCGTATAGTATCGTATAATGTCTCATCACATCGTACAACGTCTATCACATTAAGCATATCGTACTATATCAATCACATTGAGCATCTCGTACTATATCAATCACATCAAGCAGGGAAGTGTCTCACACGCCTTATCAAACCTGTCAGCTTGTAAAAAAATTGTACCAAAAAACAAGTTGGTCAAGAAGAGCGCATGCCCCTTCAAGCCCTAGGCCTTTAGCTCCACCCTGAGTGGTACTCCTTTAGGTAGAGGGAGTTCCATCGTTTATCCACCTAGGCTCCGGTTCTGGGGTTCTCCAGCTCGTATGACCCGTTATAGCCTTCCCCAATGATCTTATATGGCCTTTCCCAGTTTGTCCCCAGTTTGCCCTCTCCTGGGACCTTGGTATTTTCAAACACCTTGCGTAACACCAACGTTCCAGGGAGAAAAACTCTAGGTCGAACCTTTCTATCGTAGTAAGGTTTAATCTTTTGCTGGTAGGAAGCCACCCTTACTTGAGCTTGCTCTCTTCGTTCCATTAGTAGGTCTTACTCATGCCTTAGGCTTTCTGAATTGCTCTCCTCTGTCCGTTCTGCCATCTTGAGGTTAGGGATCTTGTGGTTGACTGGGATGACGACCTTTGTTCCGTACACCAGGGCGAAGGGAGTCTCCCCAGTGGGTTTCCTCTTGGTCATTCGATATGCCCAAAGTATGTTTGGGAGCTGGGAGACCCACTGCCCCTTCGCCAGTTGATCGAGCCTCATCCTTAGACCTTGCAGTATCATTTTATTTAAAGCCTCTGCTTGTCCGTTGCTCTGAGGGTACCTAGGGGTAGAGAATTGGATCTTGATGCCGTGGTCGGTGCAGTAATCCCTAACCTCTTGGCAGTTGAACTGAGGGTCGTTGTCTGCTATGATCCTTTGTGGGATTCTGAACCTGCATAATATAAACTTCCAAATAAAATTCTTTACCTATGCTACCCTTATCTTAGACAATGCCTCAACTTCGATCCGCTTGTAGTGGTAGTCGGTGTCCATAAGGAGGCAATTTTTCTCTTCCCCCCCCAGCTCCGGTTAGAAACTCTCCCATTATGTCTAACCCCCCATTGTGCAAAGGCACACGGTACTGAAACCGGGTGCAACTCCTCCGGGTGCGGGGGTTGAAGGGCATACCTTTGACAGGATTCATAAGCACTAGTGTATTCTATGCAATCGTTCTTCATCGTGGGCCAGTAATACCCTTATGTCAAGCATTGTACCACACAATTCCTTCCTCCAATATGCATGCTGCATATTCCAGAGTGGAGCTCCTACATAATCGTTCTCACCTGGGTGGGATGCACCGCCAACTGGTCTGGTCCCCCGAAGGATCGCCTGTATAACTTCCCCTCTCTGAGAGTATCTTGCTGCTTGTCGTACTACCCTTTTAGCCTCTACCCTTTCCTTCGGCAGGATGCCCGTTTCTAGTTTATTATTTCGTCCATCCAAGAGAGTCCTGGCTGGACGGGCATTACTGTCACGTTCTCCTCCTCGTCAGTGCTCGGGCTAGCCAGGTGCTCTACATGGATCGTTCTTCTGAGCTGGTAGTCAACGTTGGAGACTAGATTTTCTAAAGCGTCCACGTGCGTATTCTTAGACCTCAGGAGCTGCATGATTGAAAATTCTTCAAACTGAGCGACTGGCCTCTTAGCCAACCTTAGATACACTTCCATGGATGCGTGGTGAGCTGTGTATTCCCCTAGGACCTAGTTTGCAATCAGCCGCGAGTCACAAAACACTATAAGCTTCTTTACGTTTAGTTCCCTTGCTAGCCTTAGTCCTTCCAGGAGGGCTTCATACTCGGCTCTGATTGTGGCCTTCCATCCCAATGTTAGGGCTTGTTCCATGATCGTTTCGTCTTGGGTTTTCAGCACCAAGCCAACTCTAGCTCCCTTATCTTTTGATCATCCATTCATGTACAACGTCCAATGATCTACCCCCAACACCTCTTCCTCATCTCTCTTTTCCTGTACCCCTGGCTCAGACATAGTAAACTCTGCTAGGAAGTCTACCAAGGCTTGCCCTTTCATCGCCGTTCTAGGCTTGTACTCAATATCATTCTGTGTCAGTTTGATGGCCCACTTAGTCACCCTGCTCGAGGAGTCAGGGGTGTGAAGGATCGTTCTTAGTGGATATTCAGTCATGACGATGGCTTTGAAATCTTAAAAATATAGCCAAAGCTTACGCGACGACATGACCAGAGCTAGTATCAGCATCTCTAGCTTGTGGTAACGGGTCTCTGGGTCGAGGAGAGCTTTAGACACGTAGTATATGAGTAGCTTCTCCCCAGTATCTTCTCAAACTAAAACTCTACTCACTGCTACGTTGGAAACCGCCAAGTACAGGTATAAGTTTTCCCCTAGCACGAGCTTACTTAGTATAGGGGGAAAGACGAGGTATTGCTTAAGTGCTTGGAATGCCCTCTCGCATTCTTCTATCTAGAGATCGCCCTCGGTCCTTTTGAGTGCCTCGAAGAATGGCTTATATTTTTCGGTCGATCTGGATAAGAACCCGCTCAAGGCCGCCAGGTTTCCGTTCAAGCTCTGGATTTCATTCACCGTAGATTGAGATTTCATCTTGACAATCGATGCGACTTGGTCTGGGTTCACCTCTATTCCTCGTTGTGTCACCAAGTATCCCAAGAACTTTCCAGATCCTACCTCGAACGTGCACTTCTCGAGGTTCAGCTTCATGTTATGCTACTGTAGGAGGTCAAAGCATCCCCTTAGGTCGGACACGTGGTCCTGTCTGTTCTTGCTCTTAACCAGCATGTCGTCCACGTACACCTTCATCGTGCCCCCGATCAGGGGTTTGAATACCTTGTACACCAGCCTTTGGTACGTCGCCCTTGCATTTTTCAACCCAAAGGGCATTACCTCGTAGGCATAGACTCCTTTCTCTATCATGAATTTTTGCCACATCGTCCTCTGCCATTTTGATTTGGTTGTAACAACTGTAAGCGTCCATGAAGCTAAGGAGCTCATGACCTGCAGTGGAGTCCACCAATTGATCGATTCTGGGGAGGGGGAAGCCGTCTTTGGGGCATGCCTTGTTGAGGTCTGTGAAGTCGACACAGACCCTTGGCTTCCCATTTTTCTTCTTGACAAGGACCACATTAGAGAACCATTCAGAGTGTGGGACTTCCTTGACAAACCCTGCTGCGAGTAGCTTTTCCACTTCCTGCTCGATTATTCTGTTACGCTTTGCAGCGAATGTTCTTTTCCTTTGTGCTATGGGCCTGAATTTAGGGTCCACGTGAAGCCAGTGCTCCATCACCTCCCTGTTGATCCCCGACATGTCGCATGCTGACCATGCAAACACATCCTTATATTTCCTCAGCAAGTCCATCAGATTCTTATGTTCGATCCACTTAGGCCTGATCAAATTCTTGCACACCGATCTGGTCGATCTTGATCAAAAGGTTCAAGTACTACATCTTCCTCTGCCTTCTCCTTGAAAGGCAGCTCCTAGGGGTCAAGTTCTATATCTAACTCATTGCTCACAGCATCTCGACCCCCATTATGTGATTGCTATGTTAGCGAGACTGAGGCAACTGTGCCCTTAGCCTCACCTGCCGTTTCCTTTTTCATACCCTAGGTAGCCAGCACCGTACACAACCTTGCAGCAACTCTGTCTCCCTGGATGGTGACAGTGCCTTCAGGGGTTGGATACTTCAGGACCTGGTGGTAGGTTGATGCCACCGCCCCCATCCAATGGAGCCAAGGCTTTCCCAGGATTGCATTATGGGGGGACGGGGCGTCTATCACAGCGAACCATGTGATCAGGTTGGTGAGGGGCGTGCCCACCTGGAGGGGAATAATCCCCAGGGTCCTCACCCTTGAAGCCCATGAGGGTCATTTGATGATCTTTTATTGCCTCCATCAAGCTCATCCTCTCTACGATGTCCTTGAATATAACATTCACAGGGGCTCCATTGTCGATTAGTACCCTGGCCATTATCATGGGGGATATCATGATGTTGACGACCAGGGCATCGTCGTGGTCATTCTCCTGCTCTAGGAGGTCCGCGTCTGAAAATTTGTGTATGTTCAGACCGTGGGTCTACCCTCAGCCTTGAGCTTCTTTGATTCGTGCTCCCTCTCCTTGAGGGTGACCCCCAACTCCTTTGCCTCTGCCATAATACAATTCAAGTTGGGGAAGGCGGTATCCCTGGGGTACTTGGGGGCCAGGAGGATACAGTTTAGCACTGGGTACTTCTCCTCTTGGCCTTTAGGTGGTAGTGGCAAGGTCCCATTGTTTCTTTGATGCTTTCCATTACCTTGCGGCCGCAACGAATCTTCGAGCTTTTTCTTGTAATCCTCTGTCAGGTATTCCCAGCAGTACCCCTATTCTACCAGCTCCCCGAAATGCCGCTTGAAGACTCTACAATCAACCGTCTTATGCCCATTGGCCTTGTGGTAGGCGTAAAAAGTCTCTGGAATCTCCCTTATCCTTCATCAGTGCCTGTCTTTTAAGCCAAGGCTCGTTCCTGATGTTGTGGAGGATGGTCGAGATCGGGATTGTTGTGGGAGGAACGAACAATTTTCCACCTTGTCCGGTAGGCTGGTGCCCTGAAGCCCTTCTCCTATTATCGTTGCTGCTCCTCCCCTGACTCGCATTACTGTAGGTCGCGTCGTTCCACGAGTTGGAGCTGTTTCCACCTCCGGGCGGCTTTTCCACTGGAGTGTCCATGGCGTTGTGGGTCCTCATGTCCTCCACCCGAGAGTAATCCAAGGCCTCATGATAGACCGTAGATAAGTCTTTGGTCTTTTTCCTGATTAACTTACTGGTCAACTTCGAATACATGTCAAGTCCGTTAATGAACGCCGTGGCCATTACGGTATCGTCCTTACAGTCAACCGTCACGTATTCCTTCCTAAACCTTGTGACCCAATCCCTCAGGCCTTCCCCCTCCTCATCTTGAGGGATTTGAGGTAGGTCACGTCCTTTGTTCCCTCGGCATTACTTTCGTATCTTTTGAAGAAAGCCACTTTTAGACTCCGCCAATCCTCGATCGAACTTGAGGGGAGTGTCTCGTACCATTGTAGGACGTGGTCCTTCAGGCTTGCCTGAAACATTTTACACATCTAAGCATCGTTTTACTGACTAGTGGCCATAACCGACTGGTAGTTCCTAACATGCTGGTACGGGTCTGAATCCCCCGAGTACCTATCAAACCTGGGGTGACTCTATTTCTAGGGAGGCTCAACATCTTGGATAAACTGAGCCAAAAGGTTCTAAGACATCCTCTGAGCCCTCTGTTCTGCTTCTGATTCCTTTCATAGACATCCCTTCTTTCCTCAGCCTCTCAGTTTCTTGGTTGGTCCGGACGTTATGGGCACGCTGCGTCTCCATAAACTCCTCCATCATGTTTCTGAAAGCTGTGACCTCCTGGGTCTCTGGTTCGGTTACCATTTCCTGTTGGTTATCCTGCTCAGCCACTAGGACTCCTTGTACCTCTGGCGTTGGCGGGTTGGGCGAGACCAATCCTTGATTCTTTAACAGTTCTACCAAATTCAGTAAGGTAGCCTGAACGACAGCCACGGTGCCTTCCAAGTCGTTCGTGCTCCTAGCGGCCCCATCAATAGATTGCTGCAACGTATCCCTGTCGATTCTCACGCTCGTGTATCGTTCCTTGGCCCGGTAGAGGTTCTGATCGACCTTGGCCCTCCAACCCCTGGCTCATTCGTTTTCCTGGTCAGAACCATCTTCGTCGCTCACATGCTCCTTTTCCACGAGGTTCCTCGGCTGAACCTGATGCGTGAGGGTACTCCCGCGTCTCGATGCCCTTGTGTCAGGAGTGATCTGGTTGTTTCCCGTTAGCGGGGTTGCTTCCTTATCATGCTGATTACCTGTGTTGGTGTAGTCTTCCATAGTTCTCCCGTTCACGGGAGTTAGCTTAGGGTTTCACTCTCAATGAAAACACTAATTTGTGAGAGCAGATTTATCCTGCCTCAGCTTAGATCTCTGTGAACCTGCAAAACAAGTCGGAGCACAGTGTGGTACCGTGCTTAGACCCTCTGACTCTCAAGTCAGTACTTATCTCAAGAATCAAACAGTGAATTAGACAGAATTACGTTACCTCGGACCATGTAGAGATGTTCTACATATAACAATCGAGTTAAGTATAAGCATAATCCATGTCGAATACGATTACTTTACTTTCAAATATGAGGAATCCATTAAGGAATGGATCTTCATATCCAGGGCCAATCAAATCTCATGATTACCACTGGTCCTTTTGCATAATCCCACTAGGATACGTACAAATCTTTCATTTTCCTCCTCGGATTCCGTCAACCCCCCAAGGTCCGATCAAACTGTCCCTTGAGGTCAAATTGCCCAGCCTCCTTGAGGTCCAATCTTACTTAGGATTTTCATGCCCATCGAACATTTTGGAAGACTCTACACCGTTCCAGAGACTTCTAGAAACTCCCTAATCATTTGGCCCTTAATCGAACCCATAACCGTCTGAGCCCAGGCCCATATTTGGCCTCATCGAACCTCATCCAGAATCATTCTACCCGAGCTCATCCTTTCCCAATTCAGGTGGCCAAAAATGACTCCCACACCGATGATGTACCAAAAACAGCCTTCCGCACTCATGATGACCACTTCGAATTCTTGGTAATGTCGTTCGGTCTTACTAATGTTCTCTCCACCTTTTAAAGTCTTATGAACTCGGTATTTTGACCTTACTTATGCAAGTTTGTGTTAGTCTTTTTTTGATGAAATTCTTGTATTTAGTAAGAGTCATAAGGAACATATCCCATTTGCAAGTAGTGGTCACAGTTTTGCAAGAAAATTCACTCAAAATTAAGGGATCCAAGTGTTCCTTTGGGCAGCCAAGTGTGGGGATACTTGGGTCACATAATTTCAGCCCATGGCGTGCATGTAGAGCCCGCCAAGTTCTCAGCCATAGTGAACTGGCCCAAACCCACTTCGACCAAAAGCTTAAGAGGCTTCTTAGGCCTAGCCGGGTATTATCAAAAGTTCGTACAGAACTTCAACATCATCTCGCGTCCATTGACATAGCTATTCAAAAAATACTCCCTTTGCTTGGTCAGAGATGGCGGAGACGGCTTTTGAACAGTTGAAGACGACACTGACTACACCGCCGGAGCTAGCCATGCCCAATTTCTCGAAGCAATTTGTTGTGGAGACGGATGCATCAAGTATGGCATCGGGGAAGTTCTTCCACAAGAGGGTCATCCAATAACATACTTGAGCAAAGCCCTTTTGGCAAGAATCTGGCCTTGTACGTCTGTGACAAGGAGATGATGGCGGTCGTGTTTGCCGTCCAAACTTGGAGGCCTTACCTGGTTGGTAAAAAAATTTGGATTGTCACCGACCACCGTACCTTGAAGTTCTTTTCCGATCAACGACTGACGACCCTGATGCAACATAGGTGGCTCCTCAAACTCTTGGGTTACACATTTGAGATTGTTCATCGCTCGGGTCTCTTATTGGAGCTTCAGATGCCTTGTCGCGGTGTCACAATTTGGGATCCATTTTAGGGATTACAGCTCCTGTCTTCGATTGCTTAGAAGACATAGACCAAGTTTGTTTGGCAGATTCAGAAGCATCTCAGCTAATAACCCAACTTAAGGCAGGGCAGGTGTGTCGCACAGGCTTTACATTGCTTCAAGACAGACTCATGTACAAAGGTCGAGTCTTTGTCCCTCTCCACTCTAATTGGTGTCCTCAACTGTTGCGCGAGTTTCATTTGAACCTCACAGCGGGTCACTCTGGTTTTTTAGCCACTTACAAGCGTCTGGCTCATAATTTCTTGTGGCCGGGGGATAGAAGGGATGTAAAGAAGTTTGTGGCTAGTTGTGATGAGTGCCAACGCCAGAATTATGAGGCTATTCGACCTCCCGGTCTTCTACAGCCACTCTCGGTTGCTGATGGTGCTTGGATATCCATCTCTATAGACTTTGTGGACGGTTTGCCTCATTCCCACGGTAAGAATGTTATCATGGTCGTCGTGGATAGATTCACAAAGTATGGGCACTTTGTAGCGATCACTCATCCGTATACTGCAACTGCCATTGCCGAGGTGTTCACTCGCGAAATATTTCGTCTACATGGCATGCCCAAGTCACTGATCACTGATATGGACCCCGTTTTCACTAGTCAATTCTGGGAAGCATTTTTCAAGCTTCAAGGTACGAAGCTGTGTAGGAGGTCGGCGTATCATCCCTAATCGGGACGGCCAAACTGAGGTACTAAATCGCACCCTTGAGCATTATTTGCGGTGTTATGTGATGGATAAACACGAACTCTAGTTGGAATTGTTGCATTGGGCTGAGTACTGGTATAACACCAGCTACCACTCAAGCCTTAAGATGAGTCCCTTTGCTGTCTTATATGGGCAACCACTTCCCACTGTCTCACAGTACCAGATTGGGTCCACTGCCATGGCTACAGTTGACACAACTTTGTTGGATCGTGATTGTCTGTTGCGTTTGCTTAAATTGAATCTGACTAATGCACGCAACCATATGAAGCAACAACTCGACAAACACCGCACTGACCGTGAGTTCCAAGTTGGCGATTAGGTGTACCTCAAGCTTCAGCCGTATCGGCAACACTCTGTGGCCTCATCCCACTACCTCAAGCTTTCTCCTCGCTTCTATGGACCCTATCAGATGGCTGCCAGGATAGGCCAAGTGACTTACAGACTCACATTGCCAGCGGGATCACGCATTCACCCGGTCTTTCACGTTTCCCTGTTAAAGAAGTGCATTGGTACACACACAGTCATTTCTACTGAGCTTCCGGCTATGGCTGCTTCAGGGGAGTTACTGTGGACACCCGAGAAGATCCTAGACCGCTCCATCTGCAAAAAATGCAATGCTGTGAGAGTTTGATGGTTGATCAAGTGGGTTGGCTAGCCGGCCGAGGATGCCACTTGGATGGACGCATCGAATTTTGAAGCCAGGTTTCCCGAGTTTCAGCCTAAGGACATGCCTGCTGCTTGAAGAGGGCCGAAGTTGTTGCACCACACTTTTACTAGTCCCTAGAACTGTTGTAGTTGCTACATTACCTTATTGCTATTTTGTCCAGTTCTGTGTAGTTATTCAAGCTTGTAGTCCCATAACCATATATCTTCTTTAGCTTTATCCAAACTTGTGGTATTATTCGCATGTCCCGATGATTCTAATTGTTGTGCTCCACTGCTTGTCAAATCAAGATAATATAATTTTTTTTCCTTCGAACACCATAACCAAGAATTTTTTCTAGTCATAATGTCCTTAAAGGTACAAAAGTATGGATAGAAAGTGATAGAACATGTAAGCGCCGCAATTATCTGACTAACAGATAGAATGTTATAGGCAAGAGATGGAACAACAAGAACATAATCAATTGATAGATTATCAGATATATTGACAAAATCTTCACCAAGAACAGGAGATAGAGAGCCATCAGCAGTAGACACAACATGTTGAGGGGATGGATTAATGGTTTGTACTAGACTGGGGGTATTCGTCGTATAATTAGTTACACTAGTATTACTGATCAAAGTAGTATTCGCAAATAATGCAGACAGAGATAATGATTGACTCCTCATACCTGATTCAATTATATTAGCGGAGGCAATTGATGATCTAGGAGATATCTTCATGTTTCAAGTAGTAAGAATTTCAAGATTCAGGATTTCAAGGGTATACTTCGGGATTATGGATTTTCAATTTGAAGGATTCAAGTTCAAATTCAGGGGTTTCAAGGTTTTGGATTTCAGGTGCAGCAGAAGAAAAAAATAAGTGGTGGTGATAATTCAATTTTTCAATTCAAGGTTTGTCAAATTCCAGGATTTCGGCTCTAATGTCTAGTAGAAAACTATTTTAGGGAGAATTCAATGATTTCATTCTTCCTAATTTTGGGGTTAAATAAAGCTTTACAAGTGCTATCCAGATAGGAAAATATTTACACAATCCTATCATATCTACAAAAGTTAGTTCTAATTACAATAAAGATAATATTTCCAACAAATCCGGCCTAATTTCAATTTTCTGATTGATAGATATGGATGCTGATGCTTTGCATTCGAGCATCGGAGTCCCTGATTATAATTTTTTGATGGATAGATATGGACGCTAGTTTCTTTGCATTCGAGCACAACTGACCCACCTCGACTCGCCTCTCATCACCCATCACCGGAAACCTAAAGGTCTGTCTCTACAATTCTTTGACTTGGAGGCCAAGAAAGTAAGTCAGCTTTCCATAGGCACTCATTTCAAACTTACCTAGAAAAACAATTGCAAATTCAATAGTCATCAGGTCACAGGTGTAGCCAAAGACGATATCATTGATATAGACTTGAGCTATCATGATATGTTTTCCCTTCTTTTTTACAAATAATGTTTTGTCCACTGATTCTCAAGATTAGCCCTGGCTAATTAGATAAACAGAAAGTTTCTCATACCAAGCATGAGGTGCTTGCTTGAGACCATAAATAGTCTTTTTCAGTTTCAACACATGAGTGGTGTGATTAGGATCAATAAACCCTTTTGGTTGCTCAACAAACACAGTTCCTTTAAGATCACCATGCAAAAATGTTGTTTTAACATCTATTTGATAGAGTTTAAACTTTAAGTGACAAGCAATAGATAGAAGCAATCTCACCGATTCTAATTGAGCCACAAGGGAAAATGTTTCATCAAAGTCAATGCCCTCAATCTGTGAGTATCCTTAGGCTATCAGTCTAACCTTATTTCTAGTTATGTTACCAAATTCATCCAGTTTATTTCTAAATACCCACTTTGTGCCTATGATGTTACAGTTACTAGGTCTTTCTACCAAGGTCTAAACATCATTACGGGCAAACTGATTGAGCTCATCTTGCATAACATTGATCCGATCATCATCATTCAAGGCTTCTTTTATGTTCTTAGGTTCAATGAGAGAGACAAATCCAAGACACTTAATGATGTTAATGTCCTTTTTTTGTGTAGCTAAAAAGTTGCTGAGAGCTGTAACAATGATTACCTCTTGTCTTACCTCTTCACTTTCATCTTCAATAGATGTCACAGGAGTTGACTGCTTTTGCGTTTTTGATCCCACTGTTTAGGTTGCCAATGATATCATGTGGAGAATGGGACTTGGTGAACTTGTCTGAAAAATGGGACTTGGTCGTAATATAGGATCTTCATCCTCAGTATCTTTAAGAGCATTAGAACCTGGTGTGATAACATTCTTAAACATGGAGAGATCAGTAAATATCTCATAATCAATATGAGAGTATGCAAGATCATCAATTGAAACATTTATGGATTCAACAACATTTCTGGTTCTTTTGTTATAAACTCTATAAGGTTTGTTGTTTAATGAGTATCCAAGAAATATTCCAGGATCACTTCTAGCATCAAATTTTGCTAGTTTCTCTATGTCTCTATAAATATAGCATGGACTTCCAAAGATATGAAAGTAACTTACCTAAGGTTTCTTACCTTTCCATAGCTCATAGGGAGTATGATCTATTCCTAGTCGGAGATAGACTTTATTGATGGTGTGACAAGCTGTATTTATTGCTTCTGCCCAGAGATTGTGTTTATTCCAACTGAATGGAGCATAACTCTAGCCATATCTAGTAACACCCTATTTTTTTCTCAACTACTCCATTTTGTTGAGTGATTGGTGATGAAAATTCATGGGATATACCAAGGCTCTTGCAGAAATTAGAGAATGAGCTATTTTTGAATTCAGTTCCATTGTCTGATTTGATACGTACAATCTTGAGTTTGGAGGCATGCTTCTCGGTAAGTAACCTGGTATTTAGGTCTTTAAAGGCCTCAAAAGTTTCTCCTTTGTCCGCGAGAAATTCAACCCACGTGAAAATTCATCAACTATGACCAGGATATACCTTTTGTTTCCAAAGTTTGTTGTTTGTGCTAGTCTAACTAAATCCATGTGCATGAGCTCCAGAGGCTTAGATGTGGTTTGAGAATTCACTACTTTGTGTGAACTTCTAATTTGTTTGCCCATTTTGCAACCTACACATATTTTATCAACATTCCCTTTCAGGGCAGGCAGTCCTCTCACACACTGTTTGGAAGACAATTTCAAGAAATCTTGATAGTTGATATGACCAATCTTCTTGTGCCATAAATCTAACTGTGCATTACTGGAAGAGATTAGACAGTTTGTCATGAGACTTGATTCATTTGATGTTATCTGATAGCAGTTGTCTGATGATCTCAGACCTTGCATGACAAAGCATCATTCTTTATCCAGAACCATACATCTCTTTCGGTTGAACCAAACATCTTCATATTCATCAGTGAGATGGCTCACACTCATTAGATTTGCTGACAGTCCTTCTACGTAGTACACATCTGTGAGTTTGGGAATCCCTGGAGCACTTAAAGTTCCTTTTCCTTTGATTATGCAGGTCTTACCATCTCCAAATGTAACATCACCACTTGGAAAGTCATCATCTAGTTTTGTAAACCAATTCTTATTTCCTATCTTGTGTCGAGAGAAACCAGTGTCTACATACCAGGTATTTGGATTGGTATCTAGTAGTGCAGACAATGAGACAAGGTAATTGACCTGATGGTGGTTGCTTTTAAAGGTACCTGTAACACTTTCACAAGATGCATTAGAAGAGTTCAGGGTTAGTCTAGAGAGTAAGCGATTTTCTGTTTTTCTTTCTCTCCACTGAGAATGTCTTTGTGAACCTTGTTGAGACTGTGCCACCAAGCTAGTTAATTTGGTTAATTAACATTTCTCTTTGTTCCTTTAGTTCAGAATGTATGCTATTTTCATCATTTTTCGGAGACATATCTTTTCTATCATGCATCCAAGAGCTTTTACTTTTCATGTTTCTAAGCTTCTTGCACCATGCCAGGGTCTGATACGCATTTTCTCTCCACAATAATGACACTTAGGAATGAATTTTGGTTTGTCTGAGACATACTTGTGCTGATTATTTGTATAATCAAATCTTACCTCTTCTTTATGTTTGGATTCAGTGATATGGTGATAGCCTTTAGGTGAGTCTGGAACAGAGTTAGGAGGCTCCCCAAAATGGTTTGTACTTCTGACAAATCTAATTTTCTTGGTGTCTTTATCATGATATCCAAGACCACTAGTGTCCTTTGATTGCTTGCCTTGGAGTAATAGTTGACTAACTTTCTTTGAGCTTAACTCAAACTTTAGAATTTTTTCTTCAGATTTAGTCAATTGTTCCTACAAAGACTTGATTTCCAAATTTAGAGAAACATTTAACAAAGAGTGAGTTTTTACCTCTACCTCAAGTTCATTGACTATATTTTGTACTTCAGATTCCTTTTGACTAAATGAGGTTGAGGGATTATCTTGATATGCACATCTCACTTCTTTTTCCAAAGCCTTTTCCATATGAGTTTGAGCTTCTTGTGGATGAGTCTGAAGTTGAAGTTTATCATTTCGAAGATGTTTTTTTCTTTATCATGGCAACAGATGCTCGATGGAGTTCCAAACATCTAGTGTTTGTTTCATCATTAGAGAATTCAAACATCTCTTCTGAGTCAGAATCCTCATCTAGTGTTTCTTCATTTTTGGAGGGAAGCTTCTCATCTTCGCTCTCACTCTATGAAGATGACTTTAGTGCTTTAGGTTTCCTTTCTGCATAACGCTTATTTCCACAGTTAGTAGACATGTGGCCAATGCCACCACATTCAAGTTAGGTTTATTTGAATTATTTTTGTTGACATCATTTTTCAGAGTTCGTTTCAAATTTTTTTTAGACATTTTAGAAGAGGATCCAAAACCTGATCCTTTTCTATTTTTCAAGAATTTTTTAAATTCTTTTGTAATTAAGGCCAGATCACTGGATTCACTAGACTCAATCTAGCTTCTTCTCCTTTTTGACAGATGAATGGTCAATGCTATTAGACTGTTTATCATTATTATTAGGTTTGTCCATCTTTTCTCTTAGTTCATAAGTTTTAAGATTTCCCACCAGCTCTTCTAGAGTGTAAGTCTTTAAGTCCTGATAGTCCTTAATTATTGTTCCTTTCACTTTTAGTCTAGGAGGAAGAACCCTCATAATTTTTTTCACAATTTTATGTTCCTCAATAGGTTCTCCTAACCCTCTACACTGACCAGTGACACGAGTGAGTCGTAAATGAAAGTCATCGACTGATTCATCATCTCTCATGGTCATGGTTTCAAATTCTCTTATTAACCCTTGAAGTTTTGAGTTTTCACTATGTCATTTCCTTCATAAGTGACCTGAAGTAATTCTCAGGCTTCCCTAGCAGTATCACAGTGTGCTACTCTAAATCTCTCTTTTTCAGAAAATGCTTTAAATAGGCATGTTTTGGCTTTGAAATCTAGCTGAAGATTTAGAAGTTCAGGTTTAGTATACTCATCTAAGAGTTTTGGTTTGGGAACAAAATCTTTTTCTTCTCCCTTGGGTTTAGGCAAGGGAGCTGTCCAACCTACCTTGACAATATTCTAGATCCTAGGATCTAGACCAAACATAAAGGATTGCATATATATTTTCTAGTTTGAGTACTCCTCGCCATTGAACACGAGAGGAGATGTCAGAGAACTGACAGTTATAATGTTGCTCGTATCCATTCTAACCAAGATCTAACCTCTTAGTTAGGCGCTAATGCCAATTGAAAATACTAGAATACGTTTAAGCAACACAAACAACACAACAAGTGTTCATGCAGTGAAACCTCAATGAGGTAAAAACATTGCGAGACTCCAACTCAGAGAATCCAACAATCCAATATGATCAAACAACTTACAAACAAACAAGTTACAAAATAGAGATAACAATCTATCCTATGAACCTTGTTTGTAGTCAGATGGAACCAGCTATAGCAGTATTCCCAGTAGCTCTAGGAGAAGCCTGTATCTCCTCGCACTTGAACAGCAACAGCTTCTCTTCCAATGATCTCTCAACAATATCATAATCACACTAAACAGCCTTACTCAAACAACTAACTGATGCACTTCTTTGAAGAAACATCTCTAACAAAACTTACAATATTTTTTTCTCAATACTTTCTCTTCATAAAAAATGCATACCTCTCCGACTAATAGTGTTATCTATATATAGACGTATCACTCAGAGAGCAATTCTCTCATCTAACATAGAATCTCTTGTACTTCAATTATTGTGAAGATAAGATTCTTCGGATGAGAACAAATCTATAAAGAGTCCTGACTACTCTCAAAGTAGAACTCTAACAGAAACAAATCACAGCGGAATCATTTTAACATTATCACTAAAAACTAGAGATAATGTTCTTAGTCCTCAACCAAGTATCCATCATCTAATCAGCACTTCTTAGCTATATTGAAAATAAGGTAATATGATATTACCTTGTTCATATGGGAGATCATCTTTAGTAGTCCTGCTGCTATCCAAACAAACAAGTCTTAGTAAGGATTGCCAAACTTCGGAGTACTTACAAAAATTACGTATTTATATGGGTCTAGGAGGTTAATATTAATCGTTGGATGAGGATGGTAATCAACGACATGTAGACACGTTCCGCACCCTTTGTTCTGATTAGCCAAGAGCCTAGTGTACTTTTACAGTAATGTCACTCCTACATATACAATATACTAGTATATGAAATGTTATGGGTATTTACGGAAATTCGAGGGTTCAGGGTTCAAGATCAATTCGAGAGGATTTTTTTTAGATACAAATTTGAGAGGATTTGTGGGTTTAAGTTTACGGTGTGTTTGGATGAAGTATTCTTGATTCCTATTGAAATTCACAGTTAATGGAAATTAGATTTCATCATTTTAAATTTCATTATTTGTGAATTCTAGTGTTTGGGGTTCTTCATGTAGAAATTTAATTATGATAAGAATTTTAAACTTTTGTGAGTAAGAATGACACATATTTTCGAGGGAACTGAAACAATGAATTTGGGTCTCAAATTTCCCTGATTTTAATAGAATGAAAATCGTAAAATCCTCAAGAAACTTATCCAAACACATAAATTTAAGTGATGAAATTTTGAATTCCTGGTATTTAAATAAATTTCAGGGATTTCACTCTCATTCAAACACACTGTTAGGGTATAGGGTGTTGAGTTTTAGGATTTAGGATCTAAAGATAGTGGCTTATTTAGCAATCGTCATCTCCATCAATTTCTATGTCGTTTGGTGAAAATTAATGATAATTGTATGATTTTTAAAATTTTGTATGTTTATTTTGTTATTTTCTAATTTATATGACTTTTTATGGCAATTTTATATCGTAAAATATAGATAGTCATTTAATGACTATAAAAAATCATAAAACGTTATAAAAGTCATTGAATAAGTATAAAAAGTCATAAAACGGCATCAAAATTCACAAAATGAACATAAAAAATAATAAAACTTCATTAAAAGTCATTGAACATGTATAAAAAGTCATAAAACGTCATCAAAATTCACAAAATAAACATAGAAAATAATAAAACGTCATAAAAAGTCACAAAATAGCAAAAAGAAGTCTTAAAATGTCATGAAAAGTCATTGAATAGCCACAAAAGGTTACAAACGTCATATAATATAGAAAAATGTCGTAGAAAGTCATTTAATGAGTATAGAAAGTCATAAAACGTCAAAGAGAAACATAAAATGTCATAGAAAGTCATTGAATGGCTATAGAATGTCAATAACACTACCAGAAAAACACACTTAGGCGACGAAGCAGTTTCGTCGCCTAAGTGAATTTTTTTGTTACTTAAGTACTTAGTCGACAAAACTTTCATCATCTAAGATTCATCGTTTAATAATCGTAGTCTAAGTACTTAGACGACGAAATATTTATTTTTCGTCATCAAAGTAACAACTTAGGCGACGAAATTTATTTCGTCGTGTACAATTTTAAACGATGAAAAATTAATGAAAAAACAATGAAAATATTCGTCATTTTAGTGAACACTTAGATGAAAAAATTAATAATTCGTCGCCTAAGTTAAACCACGTAGACGACGAAATTTTAGGTAATTCGTGACCTAAGTGTCGTTTAAAAAAAAAAAAAAATAATCCACTTAGAAGATGAAGATTTTTCGTCCTTCATCGTTTAAGTGGTTGATTTTATTAAAACTAAATAAATAAATAAATAAACAACTTAGACGAAAAAAATTATTTTTGTCCTCTAAGACATTTCATAGGTGACGAAAATCAATTTTTTCGTCTAAGGTCAACCTAAGTGTGAAATTTTGTCTTGTCAACCGAATTTTTTTTCGTCATCTAACTGTAATTTTCTGGTAGTGTATACGTCATCAAAATATCACAAAATGACCATAGAAGGTTATAAAATGTCAAAGAAAAACATACAACGTCATAGAAAGTCATTGAATAGCTATAGAAAGTCATTAAACATCATCAAAAGGTCACAAAATGACCATAGAAAGTCACAAAAATACCATAGAATGTCGTAGAACGTTATTGAATGACTATCAAAAGTCATAAAATGTAACGACCCGAACCAAAAACTACGCTAAACTTTACGATTTAGGTTTTCCACAAATTATTCACCTCGTAAAATTTTGTTAACGACTTTTCTTTCGGGCGAGAATTTGATCTGACTTTCTTCATGAAAGTCGTAGAGTATTTAATTTTGTGCACGTGGGAATTTTCAGGGAATTTTTTGGGTTACCGAGTTATTTCTTTTGATATTTGGAAGTTTGTTGTGAAATTAAGTATTTTTAAATATTTTCCATGGCAGTTTATTTTGGGCCATTGGATCTTGATCAGATCAAATGGTGGACGTTGATCTGATCTGGATTTTTTGAGTATAAATACCGATTTTTGGTAGAAATACTGAGTAATTCGTAGAAATACAGAATTTTGTACAAAATACATATCAACCCGTATTTGGTCCAAAACGGATACCGATTTCGACCCACCGGAAAATGCCACGGTTGCCAGCGTTCTTGGTATGGATTTGAAGCCCTTCATCTCCTCTTTCCATTCATGTATTCATATTTGATTTTTGAGTGAGTTTTGGGAAATTTGGCCGGAAAGCCGTGGAATTTCGGGTTGTTTTGCCGGCGGCTTTCGGGCCCTTTTTTGACATGGTGGTGGGGTGGGTTCTGTTGGGTTTGGTCCAAGGACCAAAACCTCCTTGGTTTTGAGGGACGAGATGCCTCAGCGGTGACGAAATCGACCGGAGAAATTTTTCGGCGATTTCAGCCACCTTGGCTTTCGAGCTCGATTCCGGCCAAACGACGCAGAGTTGGGTCTCGGTCCAGTTATCAATGTTGTTGGGCTCGTTGGGATCTTTCCAACGAGGGGTCATTTACCCCCATTGGAGCTGTCTGTGCTGGAGGCGTGTGTGGCTCACGCACCACCACCGGTGGTGGCGCATGACGGCCATGCGCCGTCGTCAGCGGCGGAGCTCCGATGAGGCAGAAAACTTGACTTTTCTGAGGGGTTTCCAGGAGGGTTTCTATACTGATTTTCTTGTGTTTTAGTGGTTTCTGATATCAAACGAACCTATTATTTGTTTAGGAAATCGCGAGAGAGATTTCGGCGAGGGATTTTCCGCCGGGCCTAAGGGCTAGCCATATACTGTGAGTGGACACATTTATTTTCACTGACTGACGTGTGAGTCTTTGTTTATACACTTACGGACATGCACGTACGGACATGTATTTACGATTATGCATTTTATGATTTTATGCCATACGCTTATGCATTTACGAGCATGCTTTATGATTATACTTTTACGATTATGTACTTGCATGGAAGCCATATACAGAGATATTATCAGTGAGTGTGCATCGATGCATTGGTTACTCGGTTGATCCCCGAGTGACTCTAAGGAAGGAGCAGCACTTCCCCCTGGCATTCACGTTGTCTTTGTGTCAGCATGCACCGGACGACTTTGGATGACCGAAAGTGAGTAGACTTTGGTCATCGCCTCCACATGAGCACATTATACTCGAGAAGGGTCAGTGGTCCCCCTCGAAGTATTCTTACGATGTTATCGTATTTTTGACTTGCATTATATTTATTTGGATTCTTAATGAGAAAGGCATGTTATGTTTGTTATTATCAGTTTAAAAATGAAAGTTATTTTCGTCCACTCACTCTAACAGTTTTATTATTTTATATGCCTTTCTTTGGGATTTTCGGTTTCCTTCTTGCCTAGTTTACAGTTTCTATCCTGTGGTTGTGCGTCGTCGTCGGAGGCCTAGAGTTCAAGTCACCGTTCTTTTCTAGTAGGTTCTTGGTTTAACCTACTAACTTTGTATATTTGTAAATTAGAAGTCCCTCTAAGTACTATGTTAGTTTATTTCCTTTGTAATACTTTTCGAGTACTTGCTGGATTTTGACTACATTATGTATAAAGAAATACTTTCACTGTTATTCAGTAGTTTGTGAATTTGAGAAATTCGGATGGGAATTGGCATCCCACGGTTTGGCTTTTGTGGACTTTTTAAAAGTGTGTTTTCATTGCAGGTATTTGGTTGACTTGTTTTATAAAGTAAACTCTGGCAAATATTTTAAAAGTTATGGAGTTGTTAGGATCTAATTCCGGTTTAGGCAACTAAATCGGGATTGAGTTCTTTCATAAAACATTGAAGAAAGTCATTGAAATGCTATAGAAAGTCATTAAGCGTAAACAAAAGATCACAGAATGGTCATAGAAGGTCATAGAATGTTGTAGAATGTTATTGAACGATTATAGAAAGTCATCAAACGACAACAAAATGTCACAAATTGGTAATAGACTGTCATTAAATGTCATAAAATCTCATAGAACATCGTTGAATGACTATTGAAAGTCATAAAACCTAGAAGCAAAACGTTAAATGTCATAGAAAGTCATTGAATGACTATCGAGTCATTAATCATCATCAAAATGTCACAAAATGGGAATATAAGGTCATAAAACGTCATATAATATTATTAAATGTCGTACAAAGTCATTGAATGACTATAGAATGTCATAAAACATTATAAAAAGTGATTAAACATTATCAAAATGTTACAAAATGGCAAGAAAAGATCATAAAATGTCATATAATATCGTAAAATGCCGTATAAAGTCATTTAATAAGTATAGAAAGTCAAAAACGTCAAAGAACAACAATATACGTCTTACTATAAATATTTATAAAACGTCATCAAAAGGTCAAAAAATGGCCGTAGAATGTCATAGAATATCGTAGAACGTCATTGAATGAACATAGAATGTCATTAAATGTCAAAGACAAATCTAAAACTTTCCTAAAAGATCACAAAACATCCAAGAAAGTCATAAAACGTCTTAGAATGTACAAAATGTCATAAAATTTTGTTAAATGTCACAAAATATCTATAGAATGTCATAAAACGTCATAGAATGTCGTCGAATGTCACAATATGGCCATAGAATGTCATAAAATGTAGAAGAAAGTCATAAAACTTTATAGAATGTCACAAAATGTCAATAGAAGGACATAAAACGTCGTAGAATGTCACAAAATGTCCATAGACTATAATAAAATGTTCATGGAATGTCACAAAATGTCTATAAAATGTCATAATACGTCATAAAATGTCGTAAAATATCGTTGAATGTCACAAAATGGCCATATAATGTCATCAAACGTCATAGAATGTCGTAAATGTCATCGAATGTGACAAAATAGCCAAAGAAAGTCATAAAACGTCATAGAATGTCATAAATATCAATAGAATATCACAAAATGTCTATAGAATGTCAATAAGCATCATAAAATGTCATCAAAATTCACAAAATGGACATAGAATGTCATAAAACGTCACAATGTTGTAAAATGTTGTTAAATGTCACAAAATGGTCATAGAATGTCATAAAATGTCGAAGAAAAATCTAAAACTTCTAAAAGGTCACAACACGTCGAAAAAAGTCATACACGTAATATAATGTAACAAAATGTCATTAAAATGTCATAAAACGTCCTATGATGTAAAAAGATATCGATAGAATGTCATAAAACGTCATAGAATGTCATAAAATATCGTCGAATATCACAAAATAGTCATAGAATGTCATAAAATGCCGAAGAAAAATGTAAAACTTGCTAAAAGGTCCCAAAACGTCAAACAAAGTCATAAAACATCTTAAAATGTTGCAAAATGTCACTAGAATGTCTTAAAATGTCACAAAATGTCCATGAAATGTCATAAAATGTAATAGACTGTTGTAGAATGTCTTCGAATATCACTTAATGGCCATAGAATATAATAGAATGTCATCGAATGACACAAAATGACCAAAGAATGTCATAAAAAGTAGAAAAAAAAACCTGAAACTTCCTTAAAGGTTACAAAACATTGAAGAATGTCATAAAACATCGTAGAATGTCACAAAATAGTTTTAAAATGTCATAAAACGTCTTACAATGTCGTTGAATTTTGCAAAATTGCCATAAAATATTATAAAACGTTGTATAATGTCACAAAATGGTCATAGAATGTTATAAAACGTCGTCAAATGTAATATAATGGTCATAGAATCTCATAAAACGTCCATAGAAAGTCATAAAACGTTATATAATATTATTAAAAGGCAGGATAAGCTGTGCGATGTATTAATTTTTCTTCTACGCTTTATGACATTCTTTGGCCATTTTGTGACATTCTACGACCTTCTATCACTATTTTGTGATATTTGCCTTTTAATAATATTATATGACGTTTTATGACCTTATATACACTAATGTCAAAAAATATCATAAAATGTCATAGAATATCACAAAATGGTCACAGAATGTCATGAAACGTCATAGAATGTCATTAAATATCGTTAAATATCACAAAAGAGCCGTAAAATGTCATAAAACGTCCATAGAATATCACAAATGCTCATAAAATGTCACAAAATATCACATAATGGCTATAGAATGTTGACATTAACCGTTCATAAAATGTTATAAAATGTCCAAAGAATGTACAAAATGGTCATAGAATGTCACAAAATGGCCAAAGAATGTTATAAAGTGTAGAAGAAAAATCTAAAACTTCCTAAAAGATCACAAAACGTTGAAGAATGTCATAAGACGCCATAAAATGTTACCAAATGTCCATAGAATGTCATAAAACGTCATACAATGTCGTAAAATGTTGTCGAATTTCACCAAATTTCCAAAAAATTGTCATAAAATGTTGTAAAACGTCGTATAATGTCACAAAATAACCATAGAATGTCATAAAACGTCGTGAAATATCACATAATGGTCATAGAATGTCATAAAACGGAGTAGAATGTCACATAATGTCTAAAGAATATCGTAAAATGTCTATAGAATGTCACAAAATGTCGAATAATGTCATAAAACGTCGTAGAATGTCACAAGATGACCATAGAATATCATAAAATGACGTAAAATGTCACACAATGGTCATAGAATGTCACAAAACGTCCATAATATGTCACGAAATAGCCATAGAATGTCGTTGAATGGCACAAAATAGCCAAAGAATGTCACAAAAAGTAGAAGAAAAACCTAAAACTTCCTAAAAGGTTACTAAACATTGAACTGTCATACGACGTTGTAGAATATCACAAAATAACTTTAGAATGTCATAAAATGTCACACTGTCATCGAATATAACAAAAATATAATAAAATATCATAAAACATTGTAAAATGTCGTATAATATCACAAAATAGTCATAGAATGCCATAAAACATTGAAAATGTCACATAATGGTCATAGAATGTCATAAAACGTCCATAAAATGTCATAAAACGTCGTAGAATGTCACATAATATCCAAAGAATATCATAAAACATCCATAGAATGTCACAAAATGTCGAAGAATGTCATAAAACGTCGTAGAATGTCACAAAATGATCATAAAATATTAAAAAGAACAATACTTCAGTGTGTTGACACAATATATAATAAAACACATGTTATAAAAGTGACTTGATGTTGCAGGTTAACCATTAAATGATAAACATATGCTTTAAGTTAAGGTTTTATGCAAATCTAAATAAGTAATTGTAAGACCATATTTTGTTAACTTGTCAAAGTTACAAATTTAAGGTTGAGAATGAACGTAAGTAAGAAATTTACATCATAAAAGACTCATTTGCAATCTTATGGTTCAACATACTCCTTAAACGTAATTATAACAACCATATTTAGTAATTTCTTATATGGACAGTCCTTATTATATAACTTGCGAGCTGTTCTAGGTAATTTTGGATGACCAGTGCTCTCACGATGAAACCAACGATCCCTCTTTTCTCCCCCCCCTCTCTCTCTCTCTCTCTCTCTCTCTCTCTCTCTCTCTCCAAGTTTTCGGATCGTCAACCTCAGGCCGGTAGATCAAAGTCGTGAGAAGGAAGTTGCGCAAGCGAAAGGCCGAGCCTAGACCAAGCCAAATTGGTGGCTTATTCGTCATCGCCTCCGGCGTCAAGCCCAGAACCAGAAGAGAAAACAAACAAAATCCTCTCTCTGTCTCTTTGTCTGTCTCTCTGTCTCTCATTGCTTTCATTGTCTGTCTCTATCTTTTATGGGCGGGCACACACACACCAATGCTAAATGCACATTCACACGTTTTGAATGGAGCACTAATTGTCTAGAGTGTCTTAGGTGGCCGATTTGCAAGTCTTTGCATCCCCGCGTATTACCCTGAAGCCATTGGTTCCATCATTTCCTTGCTTTTCCAAAATCTTTGTTTCTCTTATGGAGAAGGTAATGGTTCCAGTTTAGTGAATTTTACATGCTTGATCGTTCAATTACAAAAAATTTAATCATTTTATAGAGATATCATATGTTTACAAAACCTATATATGCAGTCTTCTTAGGCTCTGACTCAAAATAATTTATGATAGGAATGGATGTCTAAGATCATCCACATTACAGCACAATCTTCAATGCTATGATTTTGTCGTGGTATCTCTGATGTGGGATTCCTTACTATCAGTATTCATAGTTGTTCCCTCAGCAATTTCATTATGTTTTTGCAGCCACATGTTGATTTCGACTTAAAGCTCCATTGAGCAGATGCAATGGCTATTCCTGGCCTGTATAGGTTTGTGTAGGTAGCGATTCTAACTTTTAAGTATGTTAAGCAGTGATTTAATTGGTGCTTACATGAAATATGTCAATGTTATCTTGTATGCATGATTACTGTTTGTGTTTTCTCAATACCCTTTTTCTACCAAATCTTTGTTTTTTACTGCAAGTTTTTGCTTGCTGACATTCATCTTTCCAATTATAGGAAGAAACAAGATCTGTTGGGCAGCTTTGAAACATCTGGTTAGCAAATTTATTGGGTTGTCATTGCGAAGGTGATGAGAGGTTACTTGTTGCTGAATATATGCCCAATGATACATTGGCAAAGCATTTGTTTCATTGTCCAAATTTCAGGACTTGAAATTACTTTGAATCATCTGTAAGTATTTTGGTCTTATGCATACCTGTGTTGGACACCTGTATTTATTTTCAATGAATGTATGTTCAGGTTTATTTATCCTTGATGTATGTATTTGGGTTTCTTAAAAGTTTGAAACTTTATTGCTTCAGGCCTCATAATTTGATTAGAGAAGTTGAGAGAATGTTTATGGTTTATAGCATACAACATGTCATGTAGAATTTGGCAAGTTTACTAGAACAATTAGAAGTAGATTTTGTGATTTTTTTTATTTGCTACACATCAAGTGTTTGATAAAATGCCTCAAAGGCATGGCTACATATGCTGCATTAAACCCCGAACCTGAGGAAGATATTGTCGTTGGTATGCTGGAGTTGACAAGGGGCAACCCAAACAAAAGAAAACCAACTCTTGGCCTTCATACTAGTGGCAAAATAGCTCGAGAAAGCAGCCAGGGACAACGGAAAAAGGAAAAGAAAAAATAAACCCATAGGCAGAGTCACCAATGGTTCTATGTGTTTTTTGCAAATTCCACTGTGGACACAAGATCACATATGAGGAGTTGAAGAAAGTAGTCACAGTCTGCCCGAAATTGATTGCAACACGCAAGCATTATCAACCAAGCAACCCAAGGGAGATTAGCCAAAGAAATTTATAGGTTTTCAAGTGAAGGTGAGCAGCAGAGAAGTCCACCAAACCAGAGAGATCTGGAGCAACTGCAACCGATTCGCTCGCTAGGCCGTATATCCCTCCAGCTTCAAGGAATATCACTAAAGAAAATGTGTGGTATGTAAAAGACAAAGGAAATACTATGGAAGTGACTCCCAGCAGAAGACGAAATCTGCAACGACACTTTGGAGAAGCCAAGAGAGCATCAGAAGCTCTAGAGATGGGCTGGGTATAGCCGGAGCAATTAGCATATTCTCCAGAAAAGCTGTAAAGACGGTTGAACGCTTTAGCAGCCAATCCTTTGGTGGCTATTGGAAAAAAGTCTCGCGAACTCAATGTCTGAGCGGCCAAACCAAATGTCTTCGATCACAACCTAGATTTGTTGGCCCGAGAAAAAATGCCAGAATCTATACCCGAGGTTCCCCGTGTTCCCATGAGGCATAAAACTATCAAGAAACGCATCCACGTTGGTGACGAGCTGCCTCTTGCTCTGAGAAGTCTTTCCCAAGGTCACGTTACCTCGAGTGAGGAAAAAGGACTTAAGTGGAGACCAAAGCCATTAATCAAGGAAGCAAAGAAGAAGATGGCTAGCCTAGGCAAGTCTGATCCCACTTATCAACAGAGAAACACCGGTTCATTTTTACCAGCCAACATTGAACCTAAACTTGAGGTCCAATTCCAGTACGAACATGTAGCCACCGTAGATGTTACACAGGATATGAACATGAATGCAAATGAGGCTGGGGAAGTGGCTGAAGAGAATGATGAGGAGTTGGTCGACTATGGGGAAAGTGAGGAAGCAGAAATGTAAGAGTACGAAGAGGAGTTAGATGTTAAAGCCTTATTCATTTTACCTTCTAGATTCACAGGTTCCTCGACAAAGGTTGATACCAGCTTGACTGAAAGTATAAACAACTTGGTGACTACGGGAAAAGAGGAAGACAGATCAGACTAGCAGTTGCTCGCCAAGCAACCAGAAATTGACCTATCCCTTAGGAAGGTATATATGCTGTTCACCAAACCTACATTGAACATGGCTATACATATGTGATTACTATATGTCATGGGCAAGGTCTAGGGAGTCCAGATCAACAAGCTCTTGGTGGATTCAGGGGCGGTTGTCAACATCATAACCGTTCAAGCAATGACATTGCTGGGTGTTCCAAAGTTTTCCATTCAGGAGACAATGTTGAATGTTCGAAACTTCCAAAGCAGCATATCTAAGACATTGAGAATCGTCTTCCTACAGGTACAGGTGGGACAAGCATCTGGTACATACACATTCTTTGTGGAAGAATGTACGACACCATATAGTGAAATTCTGGGACAACATTGGATCTGCTGAAACTACTGTGTACCATCATCTCTTTACCAGTAGATGGTACTCTGGAACATAGAGTTAAGCAAAGCAGAAGTCGTCGATGCTAATGTGACGACCTGAACCAGAATCGGTAGAGTAATCAGCGTAATCCACGAGTTAGTACGTAATCACAGTTTTTCGTTAATTGTGTGGTTTGCCGGTTTTGTTTACGACTTAATTATCAGCCGAGAATTTGAGTTGAGTCTCTTCTCGAGAGTTGTTGTACACGTGATTTCGAGCTCGTGGGCGGTTCCGGATGATTTTTTCAATGACCGAGGAATATAATATGATTATTCGAAGTTTCGGAGTATCGACGAGTTTATCCGTTCGTATCGAGTTTATCCGAAACGTAATGGTTATCCATTTTGGATCGTTGATCGTCCCGAGGCGCGAGTATAAATATCAGAAATAGTTGAAAATTGTCGAAAAACACTGTTGGAAGTTTGACCGGCGTTGACTTTCACTGTTGACTCGCCGGCCGACCCGGATTTTCCGGCCACCTCCGGCCACATCCTTGGTATGGTTAGACTCCTCTTGAGTTCCTTTATCGATTGGTATTTGAGTTTGTGAGAATTGGTTGAGTTTTGGGAGGTTTTGAATCGGGTTAAGTTCTTGGTTTTCGCCGGTGACGGGGGGAGGTGCTCCGGTGAGCTTCCGTGACGGGGGTGATGGGGTTTCGACTCCCCTTGCTCCATTGATGCTCCCTAGGTAGTTAATTTTGGACGAGGATGGGTTTTTGGTTGAACCCGTGGTGGTTGCCGGAGATGGATATCGAACTGTTTTCCGAATTGATTTTCGGTTAATTTGCTTATAATTGGAACTTGTGGTAGTTATAAAAGATGTTGGGTTTGAGGTAAGCTAGAGAACTGGGCTTTCCTCGCCGGAGAAATTCTCCGTTGACGGCGCGCCGGTGGCGGCGGCAGCGGTCAACGACAGTGCTCCGGGGCGAGAGCGTTGACTTTTTGGTTTTCGATGATTTTAATGTCATTTTACTCGTATTCGCGCCCCGATCGTCGCCTTGAGGTTTTTGAATTGATTTGGGTATCGGATTTTCAGTCAGGGGTTTTGAGTGGAGATTTCGGGAATTTCGTCAATTATTTCGCACTGTGTTATATGTTTCCGGGAACGGTTGATTTCCGAGGTGTGGTTCAATGTTATGAGCTATGATTTTGATCAGATATATTTTGTGATTATTCAGGGGATCGTGATCGTGCTTCGGGTGAGGGATCTTCTGCCGGACCACGTGATTAGCGCGAGTGCGCACTTTGCTCGTCTGTGAGTGGACCTTTCTTTTTACTGATCGATTGCGAGTCTTTACATTATATTTTACGAGCATGAGCATATGTTTGTGATTATGACTTATACGAGCATGTGTTTTACGATTATGCTTTATACGTATGCATGAAACTATTTATGATTTGATTTACACAGAGTACAGTCACAGTTTATGTTGTTGTATCGATACACTGCATCCCAGCTGATCCCCGAGGATGTCTACCAAGGGAAACTGTACCTTGTGCCGATGTATTTCCGGGTGGGTACAGATTTCTGTTCCTTGTGTCGATGTATTTCCTGGTGGGAACAGATTGCCTGACCTGAGGCCTTTCTGGCTAGAATCACGTGTGGGTCTGGGATCCCGTGATTCGGACTGTACTAGCACAGATGTGTCCATGAGTGACCCCGTGAGATTTTTCTATGCATGCTCTGTATGCTGGAGGAGTTTGAGTTCACCTCGTGTATTATTTAATGTTCATTCATTTTTGACTTGCATATGTTATTATAACATATATTATTCGGCGAAAGACATTTATTTTCGTCTACTCACTCTAACGATTTTCATGTCTTTCCCCTGGGCTTTTCGGTTTTCGTGCCCAGTTTGCAGTTTGGATTCTGGTGTTTCACGTCGTGGTCGGAGGCTAGTTGTTCGAGCTACCTGTGTTTTCCAGTAGGTTTCTTGTTTCGCCTACTGTTGTATATTTTGTATATGTATACACTAGAGGTCGCTCTGATACGTTCTGATACATGTTTTATACGGATTTTTCCCGGATTTACTATATATTACAGTTATGTTCACTATTTATTGTTATTGTTATGATATTGAGAAATCCGGATGGGATTGGTGCCCACGGTTTGGCTTTTGTGGCATATGATGAAGTGTTATTTTCCGGGTGCAGGTAATGGTAATTCCGCGTTAGTAGCGTTACTCTGCCGAAATTTTAATGGTTTTTGTTGGTTCGTGTTTTCAGAAGGGGTTTGATTCCGGTTTAGGAAACTAAATCGGGGTTGGGTCCTTCCAGCTTGGTATCAGAGCATTAGGTTGTCAGATTCTGTAGACTCTTGTAGTTGTGACGTTTAGGGTATTTGAGTTTGTACAACATGTCTAGAGTGATGACCCGACTGGCCAGCGGTACTCATCAATACTTCGGGTGTTATGTGTTCTCAAATATCTGAGGTCTCATGATTACATTCCTTCTGCTTGTACCTAATGCTTGTCTTGTATCAGTATGATGCTTCCTCGACGTGGTCCCCGTGTTGATCGGGAAGCGGATCCTGATATGGATCGCCAGACGCACGACTTGCTGATGCGAGTGTTGCGTTTGAATGAGCGTTTTGACCCTGTGGTCAAAGCTCGTACTGCTGGTGCGACTGTCTTTTTGGGTTCAGTTGATCCAGAGATTTGTGAGGCATGGTTGGTTCAGGTTGAACGAGTTTGTGAGCGTCTGCGTTTTACCCCTGAGCAGATGACAGTGGCAATAGTCGGATTGCTTGAGTCAGATGCATACTTCTGGTGGGTTAGCACCGATAGAGTTCCAGTTGATACTCCGTGGACTTTGTTCCGAGATTTGTTAATGCGGAGATACTTTAACCAGGCTACCCAGCAGCGAAAGTATGAGGAGTTCACGAACTTGAGACAGGGCAGTATGTCTGTGCTTGAGTACCGGGACAGGTTTACCCGCTTATCTCGTTTTACGCGTGACATGGTAGCTACTGAGGAAGCCAAGTGCCGCAGATTTGAGCTGGGTTTGAATTTGAACATCAAGGGAACTCTGACTACGATGCCTCGGAACAACTTCGATGAGTTTGTCTGTGCAGCACTTCGAGGTGAGGATATTGAGAAGGAAAGGCAGATGAGGTACCAGCCTAGACGGTTTGAGGAGGGTGAACCGAGTCAGGGGCCTTCTAAGAGGCAGAGTTCTGATACTTCCGGTTCAGCTTCATCCTCGGGTAGTGGGCCTTATCGACCACCAGCTATTGCATCGAGGCAGAGACAGAGATGGAGGGGAGATTGACCGCAGCGACTACAGTCTAGTGGGGGTTATAACGGTTCTAGTTATCCTCGGCTTACCGGAGGCACGTTTCCCGTACCAAGGGAGTATCCACTTTGTAACTTCTGCAACAGGCATCACTATGGTCCTTGTCAGCGAGGCCCTACCCTTTGTTATCATTGTGTCCAGGAGGGTCACTTTGCGAGGGACTGTCTTCAGCCTATTGGTGGACAGGTGGCCCAGAGTTCTGGAGGAGAGCAATGTGCCACTTTGGGAGCTAGACCAGTATAGTTTGCGGGCCAGGGCGGACAGCAGGGGCAGCCTCAGCGTGGGCGACCAGCCGGGCAGGCTAGGGTTCATGGCATGACTTTGTGTGAGGACAGAGCTTCACCAGAGGTCGTTATCGGTACGTTACACATTTTCGGTTATCCAGTACTTACATTGTTAGATCCAGGTGCCACGCATTCATTCATGTCATATAGACTATCATCTTTAGCTACTGTACCTGCGTCTCCACTTCCGGGGTTGTGGAAAGTGTTATATCCGTCTGGTGAGATTGTGAGTATTGGCTGGGTGTACCGAGATTGTGAGATTTTTATTGGAGGCCATGGCTTAGCTGTAGATTTGTTGTTGCTTGATATCGTTGATTTTGATCTGATCTTGGGTATGGACTTCTTGGAGACGCATTGGGCCATGTTTGACTGTTACAAGAAGGAGGTTGCATTTCGGCGACCAGGTTTTCCCGTGATATTGTTTCGCGGCGAGAAGAACACTTTATTACCATGTTTGATTTCCATGATGAAGGCAGATCGGTTGATGAAGAAGGGCTGTGTTGCTTATTTAGCTCATGTTGTGGACACTACGGCTACTGTGTTGGACCTTGGTGGTATGGAGGTTGTTTCCGGATGTGTTTCCGGAGGAATTACCGGGCATACCTCCAGTTCGGGAGATTGATTTCACTATTGAGCTATTACTGGGTACAGGACCCATTTCACAGGCACCGTATCATATGGCGCCAGCGGAGTTGAAAGAGTTGCAGGTTCAACTTCAGGAGTTGCTGGAGAAAGGTTTCATTCGACCCAGTGTTTCGCAATGGGGTGCCCCGGTTTTGTTTGTACGGAAGAAGGATGGATCTATGCGGTTGTGTATCGATTACCGGAAGCTGAATCAGGTTACAGTGAAGAACAAGTATCCGTTGCCGCGGATTGATGACTTGTTTGATCAGCTCAAGGGAGCTTCAGTCTTTTCGAAGATTGATCTTCGGTCCGGATATCACCAGTTGAGGATCCGAGAGTCTGATGTGGCTAGGACAGCCTTCAGATCGCGGTATGGGCATTACGAGTTTTTGGTTATGCCGTTTGGATTGACCAACGCCCTCGCAGCCTTCATGGACTTGATGAATCGGGCGTTCAGACGGTTTCTGGACAAGTTCGTAATTGTGTTCATCGATGATATTTTGATCTATTCGAGGAGTGTGGGCCAGCATAAGAAGCATTTCCGAGCAGTGTTGCGGACTTTGCGGGACAATCAGTTGTTTGCGAAGTTCAGCAAGTGCGAGTTTTGGCTGGACAGTGTGAAGTTTCTAGGGCATGTGATATCGGCTAAGGGAGTCAGTGTTGATCCTGACAAGATTAAGGCCGTGCTGAATTGGAGTAGACCTACCACTGTACAGGAGATCCGGAGTTTCTTGGGTTTGGCAGGCTACTACCGGCGATTGGTACAAGATTTTTCTCGGATTGCTACTCCACTGACCAGACTGACGAAGAAGGGCGTCAAGTTTGAGTGGTCTGATGCATGTGAGGACAGTTACTTACTCCTGAAGGAAAAGTTGACTATTGCACCGGTTCTGACATTACCAGACGACAGCGGAAAGTTTGTGGTTTATAGTGATGCGTCGAAGATGGGACTTGGTTGTGTACTGATGCAACATGGCAGAGTTGTAGCCTACGGTTCCAGACAGCTGAAACCACACGAGGTCAACTATCCGACCCATGATTTGGAGTTGGCCGCTATTGTGCTAGCGTTGAAGAGTTGGAGACATTACTTGTACGGAGCCCAGTGTAAGATCTACACCGACCATAAGAGTCTCACTTACTTGCGGACGCAGCCAGACTTGAACATGAGGCAGCATAGGTGGATGGAGTTGATCAACGACTATGATTGCACTTTCGAGTACCATCCAGGGAAGGCTAATGTTGTTGCCGATGCACTCAGTCAGAAATCCGGAGCTTCGCTGTTCCATGTGTGTGTGGCTAGAGTATCTATGTTAGCCGAGCTTCGGGCTACGGGAGCCGAGTTTGAGTGGGATGACGAAGGAGCCTTGTTAGCCAGCTTCCAGGTTAGACCCGTGTTGGTTGATCAGGTTCGAGAAACTTATGATTCAGATTCCTACCTGTTGGGCAAGAAGACCATGGATTACAGCTGATGTTTGATCTGTCAGAGATTGTTCGACTGCACGGAGTGCCTATATCTATTGTTTCTGACGGAGACAGTCAGTTTACTTCCGAGTTCTGGCAGGCATTGCAGCGAGCCATGGGCACGAGATTGCGTTTTAGTACAACTTTTCATTCTCAGACTGACGGGCAGTCTGAGCGGACTATATAGACTCTTGAGGATATGTTGCGGTCTTGCGTTCTACAGTTTTGAGGGAATTGGGATCAGCAACTACATTTGATAGAGTTTGCCTACAACAATAGCTATCAGACCAGTATCGAGATGGCACCGTACGAGGCCCTGTACGGGAGGCAGTGCTGCACTCCGTTGTGTTGGAGTGAGGTGGGCGAGCGATGGCTTATTGGCCCTGATCTGGTGAAGAGCACCATGGAGGACGTCCAGATTATCCGGGACAGATTGAAGATCGCCCAGGATCGTTAGAAGAGTTTTGCGGACGTGAGGAGGAAGAGTCTTGAGTTTAATGTAGGTGATTGGGTCTTCCTGAAACTATCTCCGTGGAGGGGTGTTGTGCGTTTCGGGAAGCGTGGCAAGCTTCGACCACGGTACATTGGTCCATATGAGATCAACGAGAGAGTTGGAGCTGTTGCTTACAGACTTGAGTTGCTAGCTGAGATGGCTCGTGTTCATGATGTTTTCCACGTTTCGATGTTGTGGAAGTACATCTCAGATCCGTCACATGTGTTAACGCCACAACAGCTACCGATCCGTGAGGATTTGACGTATGTTGAGGAGCCGGTACAGATTCTCGATTGTCGTGAGCAGGAGTTGAGGCACCGTGTTATATCGCTGGTGAAGGTCTTGTGGCAGAATCACTCGGTTGAGGAGGCCACCTGGGAGACTGAGCAGCGTATATGGGAGCAATATCCTCATCTGTTCACTTGACAGGTACTTAAATTTTGAGGTCGAAATTTTTTTAAGGGGGGTAGATTTGTGACGACCCGAACCAGAATCAGTAGAGTAATCAGCGTAATCCACGAGTTAGTACGTAATCACAGTTTTTCGTTAATTGTGTGGTTTGCCGGTTTTGTTTGCTACTTAATTATCGGCCGAGAATTTGAGTTGAGTCTCTTCTCGAGAGTTGTTGTACACGTGATTTCGAGCTCGTGGGCGGTTCTGGATGATTTTTTCGATGACCGAGGAATATAATATGATTATTCAAAGTTTCAGAGTATCGACGAGTTTATCCATTCGTATCGAGTTTATCCGAAACGTAATGGTTATCTGCTTTGGACCGTCGATCATCCCGAGGCGCGAGTATAAATATCAGAAATAGTCGAAAATTGTCGAAAAACACTGTTGGAAGTTTGACCGGCGTTGACTTTCACTGTTGACCCGTTGACCCGTGAAGAACGCGACCCGGATTTTGACTCTCCGGCCGACCCGGATTTTCTGGCCACCTCCGGCCATATCCTTTGTATGGTTAGACTCCTCTTGAGTTCCTTTATCGATTGGTATTTGAGTTTATGTGAATTGGTTGAGTTTTGGGAGGTTTTGAATCGTGTTAAGTTCTTGGTTTTTGCCGGTGACGGGGGGAGGTGCTCCGGCGAGCTTCGGTGACGGGGATGATGGGGTTTCAACTCCCCTTGCTCCATTGATGCTCCCTAGGTAGTTAATTTTGGACAAGGATGGGTTTTTGGTTGAACCCGTGGTGGTTGCCGGAGATGGATATCGAACTGTTTTCCGAGCTGATTTCCGGTTAATTTGCTTATAATTGGAACTTATGGTAGTTATAAAAGATGTTGGGCTTGAAGTTCTGGTCAAGAATGCTTAAGGATTGCCACACTTTCGCTAAGGGTTGTGAAGACTGTCAAGCACATGGCCAAATTAGCCATTTACCTAATATTCTTTTGTAGCCAATCATCAAGCCTTGGCTAGCACAAGGATGTGCCTTAGACTTAATTGGGATGATTCATCCTCACTTGTCAGAAGGTCATAAGTTTATCATCGTGGCTACTAACTTTTTCACCAAATGGGTGGAAGCTAGGCCTTTAAAAGTGGCCTCTGCAGGTACCATTTGCTAGTTCTTATTTAAAGATATAATTTGTCATTTTGGTATACCAGAATGCTTCGTATCCGACAGAGGGGCAGCATTCATGTCTGGCGAGGTTTATACACTGATGCAGGATTTGGGCATACATTTTCTACATTCAACACCATATTATGCCCAATCCAATGGCCTGGCAGAAGCGAACAACAAGTTAATTTTGTATATCCTTAAACGCATGCTTGCCGGCAATGCCCGTCTGTGGCCTAACGACTTGTTCAACACACTTTGGGCATATCAGACAAGTAAAAGGACTTCGACTGGGATGACCCCTTATACATTGATGTTTGGACCTGCCCTTGGAGCTTAACGTGCATCAATTACATGTTATGGCACAACATGATATGTTAGACGAAGATTATGTGCAAACAATGTGACAGGAGCACGAAGACTTAGATGAAAAGTGGCTAGAAGCATATGAACACTTATGTGCTGAGAAATAAAGAGTAGCTCGGGCTTATGACAAGTGTACTAGGGGAATGAGTTTAGTAGAGGCGGACATAGTATGGAAAGTAGTGTTTCCCATGCCATTAACTAAAAGATTGACAGACGTGGCAAATGGTCTGAAAAATAGGAAGGCCCATACATAATAGATCGCATCTAAGGCCGTGGAGCAGTGCGTCTTCGTGACCGAGAGGGTACAATCCATGCCAACCCTATAAATGGTCAATTCCTAAAGAAGTATGTGCAGCCATTTTGGGAATATGATGACCCGCCATTCGGTTCATTCAGGCTCCTACCCAATCACTCGTCTTATTGAACCGAAGGGGCATAACATATAGGGACTTAGTGTATCTTAGCAGAAGGCTAATGACAGTGGCCATATATCAGAATTATGCTAATTTTTAAGGCCAATTTATGTGGTTGAACTTTTATCACATTGGTATATTTGTTCTTTATTAGCCAATCTACGTGGCTAAACGTAAAGTTATAGATTTATGGGAACATTTTTCGAGGTTGTCAAATTAACAACATAGTGTAGAAAGATTTACAATACTAAAATAACATGGTACACCAAAGCAGTTTTCTTATTCTGGAAAGGGTTACAAAGACTTTGCGGCCTCAAGCTCTAATACCATAAGAAGACAACTTTTATAATTGTTGATAAATGATCAATCTTTGTGGCACTCGTATAAAATATACATGAAACAAGAGTGTCAAAAGGACCAGAAGCTCCACTAGAAAATGGAGAAAGACCTCAAGAGACAAAAGAAGAAAGAGGAATTGGAGACAAGACCTCAAGGAAGCTAGTTCAGCAGTCCAAAGTGACGAAGAAGGAGCGAAAGGGCAATGAATTTTCCCTTTTGTCTTTTTCATCATTGGAGCCGATGTACCAGTTTCCACTCTGGCGTCTTCTCCCAAGGAATGAGCCAAGTTTCGTCCACACGTTGCTAGGTGCTTCCTTGAATCACCCTCCACATAAATAAGGAGTGGTAGCACAACCACCTCTATGTTCTTCCTCACCAGAAGTGCGTGCGCCTATGGAGCTATAGCTTCTATGCATACAAATGCAGAGTTGTTACTAGTGAGGAAATCAACACAACGTTATCCCCGACTTTTAGACTTCCCTACTCCATATTTACATGGAGCAGCTTTACCTGGACATAGATATCACTATCTAGGGTTCGGGTATGCAGTGATTTTGTCTGGAGGTTTCTCTTTGAGGGAGAACCAGAGGAAATGCACCAAGAGAGATTGCATTTTGGACTAAGTGTGTTGGAATGCATGGCGGGAAGAACCATGGTGATATTTATGGGAGAAAGTAACCAGAGAAACTTTGTATCTAGACGGGGAAGTTAGAGTCCATATATCAAAGCTCAATCGTTGGATTAAGGACACATGGCTGTTGATGATTTAAGGAGATGAAAATTCATCCATTCAGAGTCAATGGAGTAATGGTCATTAATTCCCAGAGCAGTTGAGCGTGCCTCTTGGAAATCGGAAAATTTGATGTGACGAGAGGGTAGGATTCGGATTTCAAACCAAAATTAACCCTAGTTATGAGGATTGACTAGGATAACCAAACGACAACGGTAAATTTAGAGTGACTTGGGTACGGGCCAATTGTCGTTGGATTTTTGTTATCAATTAGGCATATACCTGAGCCCCATGAGCAAATCCGCAAGATAAATGGATTACAAGATTTAGAATTGGGTCCGAGGGTCTAATTCTAAAATCAAGCACTTAGAATACCAAATACTACCATTAACTCTGAGTGTTTAAAGTACAAAGGTCAGGCCTAATATTGGTGGCCCAAGAATTACAATACAAGGGCTTTTCTCTTTAGCTCTACTTTGAAATACTCGAAGTCACTCCAGACGGAGCCAAATGACTCGCAAAGAGAAGCAGCATCGCCCTCAGTTTTGATGAGTTTCTTGGTTCGGCTAGAGCTCTCGTCAAGTAGTTGTTGAGCGTTCGCATGAGTAGCAATAACATCGGCCTGTAAGAGTTCCACCTCAGCTTGAAGAGTCACCAGTTCAGATTCTTTAGTGACCAGAGTTACTCTCTTGGAAGAAGCACTTTAGAGGAGAGCTTGAACTCGTTCTCGATCTTGGTCCATCTGACTGACCACCTCGCCTACAATTGTTTTCCTGAGTTCTAAGCGGTGCTTTATGTCAGCCTGGTTCCCATGCAGCTTGTAGAGGTCGCGAAGGCCTTGCTTGAACTAAGAGATTGTGGAGAGAAGTTTGCCAAGGGAAGTCCTTTCCAAATACACCACCTTATCCAGCAAGGTATTGATAGCTTCACGGGTGTCCAAGCTGGCCTTGAATAGCTCCTTGATGGCGACTTGAAAAAGTACAATCTCAGTGGGAATATGCTCTATGGTGACGAGCTTCACGGAGAGTTGTTCCAGACTTAGGATTTGATTCTATGGAATGACCACTTGGTTTGCGGGACCTGAGGAGGATGAGGCCTAAATAGTGGCAACTCACACGTTGATCGTAGTCTTAGCGGCAGCCGCGAGAGTTGAACATGCCACCAAGTGAGGCCTGGGCTCTTTCTCTGAGGATTTTCTGGCAGAGAGCTCTTGGTGTTCTGGATCCTATTAAAAAGTATAGAACTTAGAACAAATAGGTGGACAAGTGAGAGACAAGATCAATTGAATTTTCATACCTCACTCTTGCCAAGCATGTTTGAGCCAAGCGAGTGGACGATGTTGATCACCACTTAAGTCAGAACCGAATTGGGCTTGTTGGGCACGTCTTGCACCTTTGTGGGTCCTTGGTTAGCGAGAGGTAGCACTTGCCCATTCGCCATGGCTTGCTACTCTTTTGGAGTATAATATATGGTATGATATGAGAAGGGAGCATCAGCAAAACCAAAATTGAATGCGTCTCGGTCATTAACATCATTGTTTCCTTCGTCCATACCATTATCGTTGTGTGCCCCATCCAGCGACGTTGAAGATGTTGAGTTTGAAGTGAGACAATTGCCTCAACAAAACCAGGGATGTTGTAGATGAACTCAGTGTCCAAATGATCATCAAGGGTACTCCCAGCATCTGTTTCTTCAATGTTGGTGGCATTGGCTTTTTCTGGGGAATGAGCACATCCTGAAAATTGAAGAAGGAGAAGCATACGGTTAAGAGTCTAATTAAATTTGCATAGAAGTAGTCGAAGGAGCGGATAAAGTACCCGGTTTGGAGACAAATGTGTTGGCTGGACAAGCTTATGCGGTGGTTTGGAGCCAAAGGAAAGGTCAGAAGTCTTTGGTGGCGACAAAGGAACAACCGGAAGGATTTCTGTAGTGTCGATCTCCAAAGTAGAGGGCATCAATGGCAGCAACGTTTGGCATGGTGGCTCAGTTTCTTCAAGCAGTTCCCCTTGAACATTCTCGAAGCCAAATTGTCGGTGATAATGTTTCTGTTTGATAGAGACGTCAGCTAGCGAGGCATCTCTTTGCCATTTCTAAGACATCTAGAATAGAATGGGCGGTTATATTTCAGAAATTAATATGAACATTGGGCATAGGATATGGCTACTTACAGTCTGAAATTGTTCCTGCTCCTATTTTGGATCTTGGCTCTGCTTCGGTCCTTGTTCGTTTATAGCGTTATGCTCCTCATTGGGGTCAGAAGGACCGTCTTGTTCATAGAATTGTTTGAGTTTCAATGAGAAACATTAGTGCAAAGATAAACTATTGCCAATACCTGTGGCAAGAGTTTAATAAGAATACTAGATAAAGATACATACCATAGGCCAAAGGGTATCTTCATTTAAGTCTGCAAGGACAGGTTTTAGCGCTACCTTGTCAAAGCCATTGTCAAATTGTACCTGGAAGTCCTTGAAGATGGAGGCAAAAAGAGATAGCGGTTGAGTGGATATGAGGCCATCCCAAAATTGTTCCTTCCATGCATGGTAGTGAGCAACTAGTTCTTCCTTGGGAAGCAACACTGTCAGAAAGCCAAAGTATGGGTTTGCAGTGTCAGATGCTACGGGATATGAAGTAGCTCGCCAAATGCTATAATGATTCACCAAAACAATAAGCAACATAGGGGCACGCTGTGTTAGTCCAAGTTGTCTGGCAAAATTGTTGGGGGCATATAGCTCATACCCGACTCTGGATTAGTTAGGGACTAACAAATCTCCACATGTGTGACTTTGAAGGAAGATGAGCTTCGCTTGGTCAGTTTGGTCTCGTGAAGGCATAAAGCCAGTCTCCAGCTCTGGCAAGAAGCAACGGTCCAAGATTGTTGAAACTGAGTCTATAGGGTAATGATTGTGCGAGCAGAAAGTGGTGAAGCAGGTCTGGTAAGTCCAGCCGTCAAAAGCGAGAGGGAGTGACAGAGTTTTCCCCAGAAGCTTGTTTGCTTCGAATGGTGGTACCTCTGGGTATCGAAAAACTAGAAAATACATTTAGAGCCAGAGGTCCACCGTCCACAAAGGGCCAGGTTTGTTGAGTTGTAGTGGCGAGAGAGAAATCCATCTCAGGCTGCAATAGATGCAAGCGAGGATGGATTGTGCGAGACCCATTTTTGTGCCCTCAAATAAGCACTCGGCGAGGTTGGTCCAGCACTTGTTAACCTTATGAGAAGACGTACATAAGATATATTTTGATAACCAAAATTCAAGGAAAGCTAAATCTCCTTGGTTGGATGTGTCACACATAAAGCGAGTGACCCAAGCTGGGAAAGAGGCAGGTCAGTTGAGGCTGGCTTTGTCTGCAACTATGGTGGAGAAGCCTTACTTCCAAACGGGTTCTACTGCGGGTACTCTGAACATAGTAAAAATATCTAGCAACGTAATACTTACATTGCTGCAAGGAAGATGAAAGTAGTTGCAGGCGGCATCCCAAAAGCACATGGCGGTGGAGAATGAAGCATGATTCCCTCTACTGGGTAGTGAGAAGCAGAGGTCGACGCGTTTTGCAAGGCCAGCCACTTGCTAGCGAATGAGGTTGATTTCTTGATGCGTTGCATACCAAGTTCTCTCGTTGTCAGAAGTAACCGTCCATTTACCAATCGAGCAAAGGGTATCTTTGTTTGTTCACCCAGTTGGGTCGGCACAGTTGTTTTCCCGGAAGATTAAAGCTGAATTGCAGTTCCTAGAGTGAAGAGTCTGATAGAGTGTTGGAGTAATAGGTACAACAAGGAATGAATCCTGTCGCTTGGTGGCGGTATTTAAGACTTTAAGAATGACCATGGGGACTGGGTTTTGCCAGATGGTGGCAGCACGAACAACTGTAGAAAATAGTTCAGCTTCCTCTCGTGTAAGTTCTGGGTGTTCTTCACGGTGGGGTGGCATTGTTTTTGGTTGACTGAAGGAATGAATAATAATGCAGGCATACGAAGGAAGTTTAGCTTCGGAGCAAAGTTTGGAGTTTGAAACGTTTGGAAGAGTGAGAGATGTATTGAGAATTGGACTCTGACAAAACGTGTATTCTCCTATATGATGTCATCCAAAGTGGTGCGGCTTTTCAATGGAAGGCCTAACATAGCGTTTGACGTGGAAAGTAACAGTTTGGATGAAAACGGTATGTCGTTAGAAAAACAAGCCTTTTCGATTATTTTTGAAGCATTATCTCAAGGCTTGGTGGGCAATGTTTAGACCCGATATAAAATATCTTGTTATTGGGCTTTGGAGGTTGGATGAAGCAAGCGGCCCGAGAGATAGTTTCTAGTCGAATCGTTATGTGCTGAAAGAGAGAAGGAGGCCGAGTCCTGCCCATCAGTTAAATATTGCCGACCTTTTCCATAGAGGGAAGGATTCCTGGCAAAACTTATCACTAAGAATTCAGGCTTTGAGATAAGGTACAAGACATGGGAACCTAACAGTTAGAGTTGCTTAGCAAGTCTAGTTGTGAGGAGTTTTAAGTGAGCTGGAATAAGAGCACCGTCTCCTATATATAGAGGAGCATAACACCAAGGAATGGATCCTCGATCATATACACTTTGCTATCGGCAAACTACCTTCTCATCCTGAGAAATCCTTACAACCATCGATCAAGAGATCATTCACCCGAAGGAGCATGAGTATGTTGCGATTCACGGATGCAAAACCCTTGCAACCGGCGATCAAGAGAGTTGTCACCCGAAGAGCGTGAGATTCTTGCTTTTCAAGGACGCAAAACACCGCAACTAGTGATCAAGAGGCTTGTCACCTGAAGAGCGTGAGAGTCTTGAGGTTCAAGGACGTAACACCCTATGTTCTTGACACCTTGTCAACGAGATTACTCTACTTTACACTAGGAGGAGTGTAGGGTATCGAGGCAAAAATCACAAGTCCTAAAGTCATTTAGGCAAGAAGGATCCATTCAGGCGGGGTTGGTGCTCTCCTTGTTTCAATCGCTTTACAGAAGTTAGGTAGCAGTTGGCCTATAAATCGACTATTCCGTCGTATGACGGTGGCACGCCAGCGCATGAAACACAAGATCAAAAAAAGAGACGTGCAGTTTGAATCTTTCTCAGGAACCTGAGAAATTTTGGTGCGTAACACATATCAAATGAAAAAATCAAAATGCAAAAAGAACACATATGTCATTCTTCTATGGGAACAGAAGAAACAACCTCGATCATGTAACTTTTCATAGGAACGGCTCATGGTGCCAGCTTTTGTTGTCTGTCATATCATTCCTCTTCCAATGCATAGCTTTTGCTGTTTTGAAATGTTCTGCTTTCATCTTATTTATGTTCCAACTTTCTTTAGTTTTGAGAACTTCTGAATCTTATGGCAAAGGCCTAAAGCTATAATTTCCAGTACAGTGAAGTTTCAGTAAACTCTTAGCAATCTAGAGCATTTAACTTCTCCAAGGAGTAAAATATCGGATATCGAAGGTATATCGATAATCCAAAATTTGGATATATCGACGGAAATATCGATTTAGTGAAAATTTTGATGGAAAAGACGGAAACTAATAAAAATACATAGAAATTTGTAATGAAACTCTTAGAGGTCGTTATATGATCAATTATCTACCTTATGTGAAAAGAAAATATTGATCAAACATCAAAATATATGAATTTGCTATATTATTACATGAATCAGTACATGTTAAGTGCTAATAATTATTAAAATATAACTTAATACTTCTGTTTTTTTAATGGCTAAAACGGCTAGGTCATCATGTCTTTTGTATAATATATTACACATCACAAAATCAAATATACAAATGCTTTAAAACCACGTAGAGGACCTCATTCAAAAAGTTTTTGAATTTGTTTTGAAAGTTACAATTTTTTTGAGAAATATTGGGAATATCGCCGATATATTGAAAATATTGATAAAAATCGAAAAGTTTCGAAACTTTTAAGAATATCATGAAAGATTTTTCAGGTGATTCAAAAAAATCGAAATATCGATTTTACATTGCTTGAACTTCCCTTTATACACCAATTTGACTTTTTTCTGTCATTGTGTATAAAGTTATTGAACAATTTGGGCTCGTTCATTGCTCGATCATCTTTTGGTTCCCAAAATTACAAATACTCACAAAGGCAGAGTGCCATGGAAAACCATATTCATTAGAATATTAGAAACGACTTTGTCCGTCTTCCGCTCGCATTTAAATCTTTTAGTTGCCTTACTTTTTTGTGTAGGATCATAGGAATTTTGTAAAAATTTCCCAGGCTTAACATGTTTTGGTTGAATCGTGAGTTTTATGTTTTTGTTTTTGTCAAGTGTCGGTTGGAATTTGGACGAGTTACTATAACCTGTAAACGTTCTCGATGCATATATCAATTGTTCGAAAAATCTATTTATGTTTTGTAATCACTTTGTTTTAATGGTTTTTGTCGTCGTCAATGTTTATTGTTACAATCTTTATGCACTCTCATCAGATTCTTCGTTATCATATGAGCTACTTAAACTCTGTTTAGTTAATTTGAAAATCGTATGTACCATGTTAATTGTTTCAACGGCCTATACATGCTACATTCTACATTATCTGTCCATCTTTTTCTTTCTTTCTGGAAATGGGTTACATCACTTGCATGTCTGTTTTGTTGCATGATTTGTCTTTCTCCACACAAAATTCATCTTTGTTTGTAGGTTAAAATTTTCGATCTACCATTGAACAAACCATATCTGTAATTTTCATGGATAACTGGATAAGTTTCCCCCAAGTTTATTCCTTTCAACCACATACAGAAGTAGTAATGCTTGATCAAGTCTCAAATGACTCTTGGGAATAATTTGGGCCATGGATCCGCCAAGCAAGCTGGATAGTGCATATATTTGTATTGATATAGAGTACGTGGATATACTAATAAGCATACTTGGGAGGTAGATTTTTTTTTTCTGATAATATTGAAGCCCTATATGTATCCCTTGTTGCTCAGCTTTAATACTACAGATGTGGTTGAATTGATCAGTTTGCAGTTATGGCAATTTTCATTCCATATTGGCAATGTCCAGGGAAGGTGCAGATGAAGAAGTTTTGCCCTCTTGCAAGCCGGATGCTATCTCTCCCAGTCTGATACACTTTAGCATTTGCTGGAGTGGTACTACATCTCTGGTACCCAACTTTGTTCACAGCTACCACATTGTGAGCAGCTTTCGCATAGTTGAAAACTAGAACCATGCCACCAAATATATAATCAATCAGCAAATGGGAAACATATTCTATTTCAAAGAAACATGCAGAAGAGTTAGTGAATACCAAGTGTGTCACCGGCCCGGAAAGTCTTTCCTCTCGGCCAGCCAGCAACGTTGTAAGTCCAACCAGCTTTGTCCCCAATTGTGAAGACTGCCGCATCAGATTTCCACTCTGAGCCCAGCAGCACCAGCATAGCCACCACAAGCACCACCGTCGCACTGCCTCTTCCCATGGCCATATCAACTTCTCTCTCTCTCTCTCTCTCTCTCTCTCTCTCTCTCTCTCTCTCAGTGAGCTAAGCTAGCTTGCTAGTTTGATGAGTGAGTGAGTGAGCTTGATGAAGATTGCTGCCTTTTAATGGATCGGAGTCGGTAGTGATTCAAAGTCAATCATATATCATCATCATGCGTCGACCATAAAACCTGTGCATGCCGCCAACTCCGGCTTCCTTGACTTGGCTGTTCCATAAGTATATACACCTATGCTACTTACACTTATTTGACACTGGTCTACGTAGTAGGCGACGATTGAGGCTGCATATACGGCGGCATCGAAGGAGATAAGTCCTAAGTTCATAAAATAGGTTATATATTACTCGATCTGTGACAATATTTTCAACCACTCTATGCCCCAATTCTGGATGGATTCACAAATGTCAAAGAATGCATTAGTTGCTATATTCAAAGAAGCGAGGATAGCGTCGACTTGGCATGGTTTGCTGAACCCATTTGTTGAGCATGCAGAAAATCTGATGATCTTTCATGTCCTTCTTCATTTATCGATATAGGATTAAATTCATCGTGCTCTACCAAAAGGTTCCGAATTTTAAATTTATCAGAATAATACCTAAATTTTAAAATCATATTACTATGTTATCTAGGTCAATTTTTCGTCCATTCTTTGTCACTTTTACTGATGTGACACATTTAAAAAAAAAGAAAAGCAATACCCATACTCTGGTCGTGAGTTCGATCCCCGCTTGATGTTTTCAAATGACAAAATCGTAAATAGCTTGATTCCAGATTGAAATCATAGGCCAAGTTATGAGATTCAAAAGTCAACTAACCATTTTTACCTATAACAACATATTAACATACCAAAAGTATTAGAGTATCAGAAGCTCTTTGCTGTATAAATGTTTTAGACAATTGTTAGTCACCATGTTTTCAAGATGGACTACAAGTCTACAACTGCCTTACAAAAATATGACCAACAATGGATCAACATATTTGAGTTCATTTTGTTACATGGGATGCATCAATAGGTTGCATTCAAAAATGGTATTAAAAGACTGATTAAAGAATACAGAAGTACACATTTAGGCTTTGAAGGACTACACATATTGCAACTCTTGCTCTTCTTGTTCCTGTGATTCGTATGGTGGAGGCAACAAGCTATGTATGTTGGCAAATGGATCTTCAGTAAGAGATGCTGGCTCTTTAACAGGTGCATCCAAGACAAAGTCGGGAATTGCCACAAGTGCTTCCTCAAAAAATGATTTCATAGTCTGGAAGGTTCAGAAGCCATTAGAATAACATGATGTTGCACATTTAAAAAAAAGAAGAGCAATACCCATACTCACTCTCTCTCTCTCTCTCTCTCTCTCTCTCTCTCTCTCTCTCTCTCTCTCTCTCTCTCTCTCTCTCTCTCTCTCTCTCTCTCTCTCTCTCTCTCTCTCTCTCTCTCGCTCCCTCCCTCCCTCCCTCCCTCTAAAACCTAGTAGAAGGTCCTCCGGCCCTCTCCCTCTCTCTAAAACCTAGTAGAAGGTCGTCGTCGTCGAGGTCGTCGTCGTCGATAGGGGACCAACCAAGATGATGATAATGGAGGAAACTATATAAGGCCATCTATGGATTACCATTCGATGGATCAAACTATATAAGCACTATTCAACCAATATTGTAATGTTTATAAAAGTTCATCTATCAATGAATAAAAACACAATTTCAGTCTACTACGTATATTCTTTACTTTTCTTCTTCAACAAACATATTGTAACACTAAATTGATGAATAGTGCTTGCAACTGGATCATCGTTCGATGGATCGAACTTTTCATTCGATGGATCAAAAAATTCATTCGATGCATCGAAGCCATGGCTCGGGTCCGTCCATGGTGCAACCTTCAATGGATGAAAATTCCTCTCAATGGATCAAAGGATGCCTTCGGGTTTGTCCCGGGTGCTTCTTTCAATGGATCAAGAATCATTCTTGATGGATCGAAATCTTTGGATCCTACATGCTGCGATTTAGCTATCACTTTTTCAAAAATTTCATGCTTCCCTTTGTATTCTTTGTAGGGAAAGAACAAGCCCAAGTCTATGGAACCCTACAAGTACTTGAAGATGTGCTTTATACCGTTCCAATGACTTTATGTAGGCGCATACCGAGAAGGAAATGTCTGGTTGTGTGCACTAAGCTAAATTCAACCAAGCTCTAACCGCACTAAGATATGGAATCTCATCTCCAAAAGTTCCTCACCATCATCTTTTCAGATGAAATTGATCATCTTCGGTTCCAGATTGCAAACAACCATTGGTGTGCTAAAATGCTATGCTTTGTCCATTGCCCGATTTAGACATAAGCAGACTGGTGAATAAGAATTCAACCAACTCGATATCCCATCTCTAAACTGCTAACAGCATAGACTTAAACCAAGAGAAAATCGAGTTCTACCAAGCTTCATCATCTCAAACAACTTGTTCATCTATTGAACACGCATGGACATAACTTTTCATTCTTGTATCTCTTCCCAATCAAGTAGTCAATTAGAGTAGTGAACGTCTCATTCTTATCCCATGAGCACTACGTGGTTTAAAGTTACTTGATTTGGATACAATCATGTCAATTGGCACTCTCATGTATATCTCTTAATTAAGATCCTCATAGAGATATGCTATAACCACATCCATCAACTACATACTCAGTTTTTTCCAGACACTACCAAACTGATAAGGTAGAGGGAAGTAAAGATGTCCACGACCAGAAAATACATCTCCTCATAATCAATACTAGGGGGTTGAGAAAATTCTTGCGCCATAAGATCTTCTCACTAAGCTTCCAAACAAAGACTTATTTGTGTCTAACTGGCTTACCATTCGATGGGTATATCAATACCATACCGAAAACTTGTCTTTTGTAAGAGAGTCTAGTTCAGCCTAAATTGTAACTTCCCATATCGGTCAATCTGCTCTACGTTAACCGTTGACAATTTGTAACAGAGCAATATTCCACTTCATCATCGTCAATTCCTGATTGACGGAATAAGTAAATGTATCATCAACGAACCTGGAAGAACCAACCATAATACCGTTAGCATTTGTTTAACTTGGGGAGATTTATTTGTTTACTGACATCGTCATGGACTCTGAGGCATCCCCCAGTGTTTTTCAATGTCGTCTTCTAGACACATTTGTAGTAAGAAAAAATCTTATGTGTTGATGATGAACAGTTATGCCTTGATGGCTTGCCTTTTCACTAGAAACTCATCAGTGAAGTTTGACCGACGCTACACCCCTATTATGGGCAGGAGAAACATTACCTTGTTTAGGTGTTGCGTTATGTTGCCTAACGTCAGGGACTTTCAACCTTGCAGGATTCGCAACATGTATAACCGATCTTGTCACTTCATGATATCAGTAAAGGAGTCAAGCATCGAATCTACTACTTTATGAAGATCTAGAATTCATTACATTTCAATCTCACACTGAGATGTGCAGGGGTCATGATGAGACATAGTGGGGGCATACCACTTCAATTTTTGACGTTTAACCAGAATGAAATCATTTATATCTCCCCCTAATGGCGAAAAGTATGTCTCATCACAGTGACTATCTACAAAACTAGCAGTAAAGAGATCTCCTATCAAATGCTCTAAATAGTGGACAACCGTTGGAAATTCACAACCGACATAAATGTTTAAACTTCATTGAGAACCCATTTTAGTACGCAATGGAAGTGTAGTAGGCACATGTATCGTGCAACCAAAGATGCGTTGATGTGAGGTATCAGGCTCATGTCCAGTTACCAACTACTACACATTGAATGGTTGACGATTTACGGGCTTCAAAACGAATAAGCATATTTGCATGTAATGTTACATATCCCCAAGAAGATACAGATAAATTTGTATACATTACCAAATCTTTGTCTACAAGCTTTAACCGTTTGACTTGTGGCTCTGCTAAACTATTATGTGAATGAATATAGGGAACTCATGCATTATCCAATCTAATAAACCTTATTGGATTATCTAGGTGGTGATCCCAAATCTTAATAACATGTGGGAGTTTTGCAAATGTAGTGTACCATGTGGATTGCAAAAACATGTGACTTATGCGTCGATGCAGCAATCAAAACCATAATATAATCCTCATACCGTTTGATTTTCCACAAATATATTCTTTGGAATCCGTGGAGGAATAGAACTTGTATCTACAATTAAGACTATTATGCATGTAAACAACATTACAGACATAAACAAGCTTTGGAAACCGAGCTATATGTATTTGGTTTTTCCATAAAGACATCCGATGGGAAAAATGCACGAGATTGTGCTATGCTCATCTTGGAGATCGAGCCTAGACCAAGTGAATTTTATCTCACTCCCCCTCATCTAAACCGATGATTGAAAATATTCCCACATGATTCTTTGCTCTTAAGAACCGATGATCATGAGAATTTCTCAATATCTTTGATCATCATAATGCAAAAGGTTATATGAGGAAGAGTCACATACATAATAATATAAGTGACTGCATTGAATTCAATGATCTAAAATCGTAGTAATAAACTAGTACAAATCCTCAAAAACATCTCTAGATTGCGCCGTTGGCAGCATTCAATGGAGATTATACACAAAACTCTTTTTCATTCTCACAATACTGTTCCAATTGAAAACCGTTGGCACAAAAGTGTTCAAAACTTAACATGATTCGATTAGAGTGCTGATTATAGCAACATCAAATAACCGATGTATAATGACATCTGACCGATCAAGATGACCCTTGTAAATTATGTCTATGGCATGATAAAAACCAATCTATAATCACATCAGGTGCATAATTTCAGGTTGGTCAAAATTTTGAAATTTTTAAGAACTTTTATTTAAAACTGATCTAAAACACATAAAAAAGCACCATAATCTGGGTATAACCTTCGATGGATCGAGAGAAATTCTCGATGGATCGAAGGAAACCCAAAATAGAATTATGATTTTTCGATATCAAGCCTCGATGGATTGAAGAAAATCTTCAATTGATCGAAAATCTTGACTCGAGACACTTCTTCGATGGATCAAGAAAGTTTCTCGATGAATCAAAGGTGTTCAGAGTAGGTGAACCCGAGGCTTGGTCTCGATGGATCGAGATCTTCTTCGATGGATCGAAGCAATATGGTTTTTGAAACCTGAGGCCTTCCTTCGATGCATCTAGTATTTCTCTCGATGGATTGAAGGTTCTTATATTTTTAACCCGAGGACTTCCTTTGATGGATCGAAGGTAAAACTAGCAAAAAGTTTTGATGAATCAAAAATTGCCAAAAACCAACCAAAGATCCCTTCGACGAATCGAAAAGTGTTTATGATCAAACCATCATCTCTTTTGTCTCGTTTTTATGATGTTTTGAAGTTATAATACCATAGGATTTTGCAGAATTTGAACCTTGTAAGCAATATGTATGAACATAAACATTCTAAATACTTTCAAATACCGAAAGAAATAACTTTTATTGCTTTGCCAACATCAAAATTACATCAAAAGATTATTCTTATTCAATAACCATGACTAAAAATAAAGTCAAATACAAATCTAAACTTGATTACATAGTAGAGATATTACTCTAATACATAAACTAAGAAAAATTCGTAGTCTCTGGGTTTGCATTAGGGATATTCGCTACAACTAGATTGACTTCACCGCCATCTTCCATCTCATAATATTCAACATAGTAGGTCTCATGTGTCAAGTGCTGCTGATACCTTTTGTGGGCATCTTGGACATCCTTAGGTGCATGACATTACTTGACATCTCGAGTTATCACGTAATCACGGTTTATCGATAATTGTGTGGTTTTCCAGTTTTGCTTGCGACTTAATTATCGGCCGAGAATTTGAGTTGAGTCTCTTCTTGAGAGTTGTAGTTCACGTGATTTCGAGTTCGTAGGAGGTTCCGGATGATTTTTTCGATGACCGAGGAATATAATATGATTATTTGAAGTTTCGGAATATCGACAAGTTTATCGGTTCGTATCGAGTTTATCCGAATCGAAATGGTTATCCGTTTTGGACCGTCCATCGTCCCGAGGCGCGAGTATAAATATCGGAAATAGTCGAAAACTATCAAAAAACACTGTTGGAAGTTTGACCGGTGTTGACTTTCACTATTTGGACCGTTGACCCGTGAATGACGCGACCTAGTTGCATTTCGCCGGCCGACCCGGATTTTCCGGCCACCTCCGGCCACATTCTTGGTATGGTTCGACTCCCCTTGAGTTCCTTTATCGATTGGTAATTGAGTTTGTGAGAATTGATGAAAGGACCTAACCCCGATTCAGTTACCTAAACCGGAATCGAACCCCTTCTGAAAATACGAACCAACAAAAACTTTTCAAAATTTCGGCAGAGTTTCGTTACTAACGTGGAATTGCATAAACCTGCACCCTGAAAATAACACTTCGTCCTATGCCACAAAAGCCAAACCGTGGGCACCAATCCCATCCGGATTTCTCAACATCATAATATAAACAATAAACAATAAACATACTGTACTATATATAGTATATCCGAGAAAATTCGTATAAACACATATCAGAATGTATCAGAGCGACCTCTAGTGTAAATATATACAATATACACATCAGTAGGCGAAACAAGAACCTACTGGAAAACACAGGTGGCTCAGATCACTAGCCTCCTAACCACGACTTGAAACACCAAAACCGGAACTGCAAACTGGGCACGGAAACCGAAAAGCCCAGGGGAAAGACATGAGAACTGTTAGAGTGAGTGGACGAAAATAAATGTCTTTCACCAGTTGATTTATATATGTTTAAAATAACATATGCGAGTCCAGGTAAATAAAGATAATAAAGTACACGAGGTAAATTCATACTCCTCCAGCGTACTGAGCATGCAAGTAAAAATCTCACGGGGTCACTCATGGACACATCCGTGCTAGTACAGTCAGAATCACGGAGTCCCAGACTTCCACGCAATTCTAGCCAGAAAGGCCTCAGGTCAGAGGTCTGCCTCCCCCCGGTAAAGGCCTCGGGTCAGGAGTCACAGCCACCCCCGGTACACATCCTCGGGGATCAGCCGGGATGCGAGTGTATTGATACAACAACATATAACGACTGTACTCTGTGTAAACCAAATCATAAACATTTCGATGCAAATGTAATAAACGACATATAAATGCATATACGTATTATGTAATGATATAAGTATAATCGTCTAACACATGCTCGTATAACTCATAAAATCGTATGCATGCTCAAGTTTGAAAATCATATAAAAAGACTCGCAATCATTTCCGTGAAAAGAAATTGTCCACTCACAGGTGAGCAAAACGCGCACTCGCGATAATCTCGTGGTCCGGCGGAAGATCCCTCGCCTGAAGCATGATCACGATCTCGATCTCGATCTCGATCTCCTGAATATTCACAAAACATAACTGATCAAAATCATAGTCCACAACTCTGTACTGAACCACGGAAACCAACCGTTCCCGGAAATAAACAATGCAGTGCAAAATGATTAACAGAATTCCCGAAATCTCCACTCGAAACCCTCGACTGAAAATCGGCTACCCAAATCAATCCGGAAACCTCTGGACGATAATCAAGGCGCGATTACGAGAAATTTGACATTAAAAACGTCGAAATCTGAAAAGTTGACTTTCTCGCTGGAGCGCCGCCGTTGACCGCCGGCGGCGGCGGCGCGCCGTCAACGAAGACTTTCTCCGGCGGAGAAGCTCCAGATCGCAAGAATTCCAGAAGCCCAATCTGTTTCTCAACTGGCACCAAGGCCAAAACTCACCGGAACAAGGTCAATTTCAGGCCGAACCAAATCGGAATCCTATTCCGGTACCCTAATCGGGTTCGATCAAAAATCCATCCTTAGCCCAAAAATCAACACATGGGGAGCATCACCAAGGCATGGGGAGGTGAAACTCCAACAATTTCACCTCCAAAACTCACCGGAACCACCCACCCCAACTCCGGCGAACACCGACGACACAACCCGATTCGGGTTCAACCAAAACCCCATCAAAACAAACATCAATCAATTCCAAATCACATGGGGAAGCTATACATACCCTCGTCGAAGTCAGAGGTGGCCGGAAAAAGGACGTCGGACGGCGAAGACCAAAATGGAAACTGTCCTCCCTCGGTCAACGGTCAACTTTCCAATTTTGGAAAGTCAAAGCTTGGTCAACGTCAGTCAAAGCCCCAACTGAAATTTTCGACTAATTTTCGACTATTTCCGATATTTATACTCGCGCCTCGGGTCGATCGACGATTCAAAATGGATAACCATCACATTTCAGATAAACACGAAACAATTGGATAAACTCGTCGAAAACTAAAACTTCAAATAATCGTATTATATTCCTCGGTTATCGGAAAAATCTTCCGTAACCCCCCTCGAGCTCGAAATCACGTACTCTACAACTTCCGTGAAAACACTCAACTCAAATTCTCGGCCGAAAACATAGTCGCGAATAGAATCGACAAACCACATATATAACGTAAAACTGCGACTATGACTAATCTCGAGAATCGTGCCGAATACGCAACTGATTCTGGTTCGGGTCGTCACAAATCTACCCCCCTTAAAAAAATTTCGACCTCAAAATGTACGTACCTGTCAAGTGAACAGATGAGGATACTGTTCCCGCATACGCTGCTCAGTCTCCCAGGTGGCTTCCTCAACTGAGTGGTTCTGCCATAAGACCTTCACCAGCGGGATCACACGGTGCCTCAACTCCTGCTCACGACGATCGAGAATCTGTACTGGCTCCTCTACGTACGTCAAATCCTCTCTGATCGGCAACTGCTGTGGGACTAACACATATGAAGGATCTGAGATGTACTTCTATAACATCGAAACATGGAAGACATCATGAACACGAGCCATCTCAGCTGGTAACTCAAGTCTGTAAGCAACAGCTCCAACCCTCTCCGTAATCTCATACGGACCAATGTACCGTGGCCGAAGCTTGCCACGTTTCCCAAAACGCACTACTCCCCTCCACGGAGATAGTTTCAGGAAGACCCAATCACCAACCTCAAACTCTAAACTCTTCCTCCTCACGTCCGCATAACTCTTCTGCCGATCCTGGGCGATCTTCAATCGATCCCGGATAATCTGTATGTCCTCCATTGTAGTTTTCACCAAATCTGGACCAATAAGCCAACGCTCGCCCACCTCACTCCAACACAACGGAGTGCGACACTACTTCCCGTACAGAGCCTCGTACGGTGCCATCTCAATACTGGCCTGATAGCTGTTGTTGTAGGCGAACTTAATCAGGTGTAACTGCTGATCCCAGTTCCCATGAAACTGTAACACACATGATCTCAGCATATCCTCAAGAGTCTGAATGGTCCGGTCGGACTGCCCGTCAGTCTGAGGATGGAAAGCTGTACTAAATCGCAATCTCGTGCCCAAAGCTCGGTGTAACGCCTGCCAAAACTCAGAAGTGAACTGGCTATCTCGGTCCGAGACAATGGACACAGGCACACCATGCAAGCGAACAATCTCTGATATGTACAACTTGGCCAATCTGCCAACTGATATCTTCCCTGGAAGTGCAAGAAAGTGTGCGGATTTCGTCAATCGATCCACAATAACCCAAATACCAGTGTTGCCCGCCGAAGTACGCGGCAACTGATAGACGAAATCCATCGTAATGTGCTCCCACTTCCAAACCGGAATCTCAAGTGGCTGTAGTTTCCCTGCAGGTTTCTGCCTCTCCGCTTTCACCTGCTGACAGATCAAACATCGACTCACGTACGCGGCAATCTCCCGCTTCATGTTGCGCCACCAGTAGTACGCTCGAAGTGTACGAAACATCTTCGTACCTTCGGGATGCATCGCATACGCTGAACTGTGGGCCTCATCCAGAATCTCCTTCTTCAAGCTCTCGTCTCTGGGCACACACAACCTGCCTCTGAACAACAACATACCGTCGTCGCTCAATCGAAACTCTGTAGGCACACCATTCCGTATCATGGTCTTCTTGCCCAACAAGTAGGAATCTGAATCCTGAGCCTCTCGTACCTGATCAACCAATACGGGTCGAACCTGAAAACTGGCCAACAAAGCTCCCTCATCATCATATCCGAACACGGCACCTGTAGCTCGAAGCTCGGCTAACATCGACACTCTGGCCACACACATATAAAACAACGAGGCTCCAGATTTCTGGCTAAGTGCATCTGCTACAACATTGGCCTTCCCCGGATGGTACTCAAACGTGCAGTCGTAGTCGTTGATTAACTCCATCCATCGGCGCTGCCTCATGTTCAAATCCGGCTGCGTCTGCAAATAAGTAAGACTTTTGTGGTCGGTGAAGATCTTACCTTGAGCTCCATACAGGTAATGTCTCCAACTCTTCAACGCTAACACGATAGCGGCTAACTCCAAATCATGCGTCAGATAGTTGGCCTCATATGGTTTCAACTGCCTGGAACCATAGGCGACGACTCTACCATGCTGCATCAACACACAGCCAAGCCCCAACTTCGACGCATCATTGTACACAACAAACTCACCACTGTCGTCTGGCAATGTCAGAATTAGTGCGGTAGTCAATCTCTCCTTCAGGAGCAAATAACTCTCCTCGCACGCATCAGACCACTCAAACTTGACGCCCTTCTTCGTCAATCTGGTCAGTAGTGTAGCAATCCGGGAGAAATCCTGTACAAATCATCGGTAATAGCCCGCTAACCCCAAGAAACTCCGAATCTCTGGCACAGTAGTGGGTCTACTCCAATTCAGCACGGCCTCGATCTTGTCAGGATCAACACTGACTCCCTCAGCCGAAATCACATGGCCCAGAAACCTCACACTATCCAACCAGAACTCGCACTTGCTAAACTTCGCGAACAACTGATGGTCCCGCAAAGTCCGCAACACTGCTCGCAAATGCTTCTTGTGCTGGCCCACGCTCCTGGAATAAATCAAAATATCGTCAATGAATACAATCACGAACTTGTCCAGGAACCGTCTAAACACTCGATTCATCAAGTCTATGAAAGCTGCGGGGGCGTTGGTCAACCCAAACGGCATAACCAAAAACTCATAGTGCCCATACCGCATCCTGAATGCAGTCCTGGCTACATCAGAGTCACGGATCCTCAACTGGTGATATCTGGATCGAAGGTCAAGCTTCGAAAAGACTGATGCTCCCTTAAGCTGATCGAACAAGTCATCAATCCGCGGTAACGGATACTTGTTCATCACTGTAACCTGATTCAGCTTCCGATAGTCGATGCACAACCGCATAGACCCATCCTTCTTCCGTACAAACAACACTGGGGCACCCCACGGAGAAACACTCGGTCGAATGAAACCCTTCTCTAACAACTCCTGGAGCTGAATCTGCAACTCCTTCAACTCCGCAGGCACCATACGAAACGGTGTCTGGGAAATCGGTTATGTACCCGGCAACAACTCAATAGTAAAATCAATCTCCCGTACAGGGGGTATACCAGGTAACTCCGCTGGAAACACATCCGGAAACTCAGAAACAACCTCAATACTACCAAGATCCGGTACTGCAGCTGTAGTGTCCACAACATGGGCTAAGTAAGTGACACAACCCTTATTCATCAACTGATCCGCCCTCATCGCGGAAATCAAATACGGTAGTGAAGTATTCTTCTCACCGCGAAACAGTATCTCGGGTAACCCTGGTCGTCGAAACGCGACCTCCTTCTTGTGACAGTCAAACATGGCCCAGTGTGTCTCCAAGAAGTCCATACCCAAGATCAGATCAAAATCCACAATATCAAGCAATAACAGATCAACGGCTAAACCATGGCCATCAATAAACACCTCATAGTCTCTATACACCCAACCGATGCTCACAACCTCACCTGACAGATACAACACTCTCCACAACCCCGGAAGTGGAGATGCAGATACCGTACCTAATGACGACAGTCTAAATGATATGAATGAATGTGTGGCACCTGGATCTAACAATGCAACTACTGGAATACCAAAGACATGTAACGTACCAATAACGATCTCCGGTGAAGCTCTACCCTCACGTAGAGTCATAGCATGAACCCTCGCCTGTCCGGCTGGTCGTCCTCGCTGGGGCTGTCCCTGCTGCCTACTCTGACATGCAAACTGTGCTGGTCGAACTCCCGAAGTGGCACCTCGCTCAACTCCAGAACTCTGGGCCGCCTGTCCATCACCACCATACAACTGAGGACACTCCCTCGCATAGTGACCCACATGGCCACAGCGAAAACAAGTGACAGGGCCTCGCTGACACGGTCCAAAGTGATGCCTGTTGCAGAAACTGCACAATGGGTACTCCCGCGGTACAGCAAACGTGCCACCGGTACGCCGCGGATAACTAGAACCGCTAGAACTCCCACTAGCCTTTGGTCGCTGCGGTTTATCTCTCCTCCATCTCGGTCTCTGCCTCGGTACACCAACGGGTGGGAGATAAGATCCACCGCCTGAGGACGAAGCTGAACCGGAAGTATCAGAACTCTGCCTCTTTGAAGGCCCCTGACTCGGTCCACATTCTTCAAACCGTCTCGGCTGGTACCTCTGCTGCCTCTCCTGCTCAATATCCTCGCCTCGGAGTGCTGCACTGACAAACTCATCAAAGTTGTTCCGAGGCATCATAGTCGGAGTCGCCTTGATATTCAAATTCAATCCCAGCTCAAACCTGCGACACTTGGCTTCCTCAGTAGCCACCATATCACGCGCAAAACGAGACAAACGGGTAAACCGGTCCCGGTACTCAAGTACAGACAAACTGCCCTGCCTCAAGTTCGTAAACTCCTCATATTTGCGCTGCTGGGTAGCCTGATTAAAATATCTCCACATAAACAAATCACGGAACAAAGTCCACGGAGTATCAGCTGGAACTCTGTCGGTGCTAACCTACCAAAAGTATGCATCACCCTCAAGTAAACCAACTGCTACCACTGTCATCTGCTCAGGAGTAAACTGCAGACGCTCACAAACATGTTCAATCTGATCCAACCATGCCTCGCATATCTATGGATCAACTGAACCCGAAAACACAGTAGCACCAGCAGTACGAGCCTTGACCACAGGGTCAAAACGCTCTTCCAAATGCAGCACTCGCATCAGCAAGTCGCGCGTTCGGCGATCCTCATCAGGATCCGCTTCCCGATCAACACGGGGACCACGTCGAGGAGGCATCCTACTGATACAAGACAAGCATTAGGTACAAACAGAAAGAACGTAATCATGAAACCGCAGATATTTGAGAACACACAACACCCGAAGTATTGATGAGTACCGCTGGCCAGTCGGGTCATCACTCCAGTCATGCTGTATCAACTCAAATACCCTAAGCGTCACAACTACAAGAGTCTACAGAATCTGACAACCTAATGCTCTGATACCAAGCTGAACGGACCCAACCCCGATTCAGTTACCTAAACCGGAATCGAAACCCTTCTGAAAATACGAACCAACAAAAAATTTTCAAAATTTCGGCAGAGTTTCGTTACTAACGTGGAATTGCATAAACCTGCACCCTGAAAATAACACTTCGTCCTATGCCACCAAAGCCAAACCGTGGGCACCAATCCCATCCGGATTTCTCAACATCATAATATAAATAATGAACAATAAACATACTGTACTATATATAGTATATCCGAGAAAATCCGTATAAACACGTATCAGAATGTATCAGAGCGACCTCTAGTGTAAATATATACAATATACACATCAGTAGGCGAAACAAGAACCTACTGAAAAACACAGGTGGCTCAGATCACTAGCTTCCCAACCGCGACGTGAAACACCAAAACCGGAACTGCAAACTGGGCACGAAAATCGAAAAGCCCAGGGGAAAGACATGAAAACTGTTAGAGTGAGTGGACGAAAATAAATGTCTTTCACCAGTTGATTTATATATGTTTAAAATAACATATGCGAGTCAAGGTAAATAAAGATAATAAAGTACACGAGGTAAATTCATACTCCTCCAGCGTACTGAGCATGCAAGTAAAAAACCCACGGGGTCACTCATAGACACATCCGTGCTAGTACAGTCAGAATCACGGAGTCCCAGACTTACACGCAATTCTAGCCAGAAAGGCCTCAGGTCAGAGGTCTGCCTCCCCCCGGTAAAGGCCTTGGGTCAGGAGTCACATCCTCCCCCAGTGCACATCCTCGGGGATCAGTCAGGATGCGAGTGTATCGATACAACAACATATAACGACTGTACTCTGTGTAAACCAAATCATAAACATTTCGATGCAAATGTAATAAACGACATATAAATGCATATACGTATTGTGTAATGATATAAGTATAATCGTCTAACACATGCTCGTATAAATCATAAAATCGTATGCATGCTCAAGTTTGAAAATCATATAAAAAGACTCGCAATCATTTCCGTGAAAAGAAATTGTCCACTCACAGGTGAGCAAAACGCGCACTCGCGCTAATCTCGTGGTCCGGCGGAAGATCCCTCGCCTGAAGCACGATCACGATCCCGATCTCGATCTCGATCTCCTGAATATTCACAAAACATAACTGATAAAAATCATAGTCCACAACTCTGTACTGAACCACGGAAACCAACCGTTCCCGGAAATAAACAATGCAGTGCAAAATGATTAACAGAATTCCCGAAATCTCCACTCGAAACCCTCGACTGAAAATCGGCTACCCAAATCAATCCGAAAACCTCTAGAAGATAATCAGGGCGCGATTACGAGAAAAATGACATTAAAAACGTCGAAATCTGAAAAGTTGACTTTCTCGCCGGAGCGCCGCCGTTGACCGCCCGCGGCGGCGGCGGCGCGCTGTCAACGGAGACTTTCTCCGGCGGAGAAGCTCCAGATCGCAAGAATTCCAGAAGCCCAATCTGTTTCTCAACTGGCACCAAGGCCAAAACTCACCAGAACAAGGTCAATTTCAGGCCGAACCAAATCGGAATCCTATTCCGGTACCCTAATCGGGTTCGATCAAAAATCCATCCTTAGCCCAAAAATCAACACATGGGGAGCATCACCAAGGCATGGGGAGGTGAAACCCCAACAATTTCACCTCTAAAACTCACCAGAACCACGCACCCCAACTCCGGCGAACATCGACGACACAACCCGATTCGGGTTCAACCAAAACCCCATCAATTCCCATCAAAACAAACATCAATCAATTCGAAATCACATGGGGAAGCTATACATACCCTCGTCGAAGTCAGAGGTGGCCGGAAAAAGGACGTCGGACGGCGAAGACCAAAATGGAAACTGTCCTCCCTCGGTCAATGGTCAACTTTCCAGTTTTGGAAAGTCAAAGCTTGGTCAACGTCAGTCAAAGCCCCAACTGAAATTTTCGACTAATTCTTGACTATTTCCGATATTTATACTCACGCCTCGGGTCGATCGACGATTCAAAATGGATAACCATCACATTTCGGATAAACACAAAACAATCGGATAAACTCGTCGAAAACTGAAACTTCAAATAATCGTATTATATTCCTCGGTTATCGGAAAAATCTTCCGGAACCGCCCTTGAGCTCGAAATCACGTACTCTACAACTTCTGTGAAGACACTCAACTCAAATTCTCGGCTGAAAACATAGTCGCGAATAGAATCGACAAACCACATATATAACGTAAAACTGCGACTATGACTAATCTCGAGAATCGTGTCGAATACGCAACTGATTCTTGTTTGGGTCGTCACAATTGATTAAGTTTTGGGAGGTTTCAAATCGGGCTCAATTAATGGTTTTCGCCGGTGACGGGGGGAGGTCCTCCGGCGTGCTACGGTGGCGGGGGTGAGGGGGTTTCGACTCCCCTTGCCCCGTTGATGCTTTCTGGGTCACCAATTTTGGAAGAGGAGTGGTTTCCGGTGGAACCCGTGGTGGTTGCCGTAGTTGTATTCCGATTTGTTTCGAGCTGATTTCGAGTTGAATTACTTAAAATTGGGACTTGTGGTAGTTATAAAAGATGTTGGGCTTGAGGTAAGCTAGAGAACTGAGCTTTCCTCGCCAGAGAAATTCTCCGTTGACGGCGCGCCGCTGGCAGCGGCGGCGGTCAACGGTGGTGCTCTAGCGAGGGCATTGACTTTTTGGTTTTCGATGATTTTAATGTCGTTTTACTCGTATTCGCACCTCGATCGCCGCCTTGAGGTTTTCGAATTGATTTGGGTATCAGATTTTCAGTCGAGGATTTTGAGTGGAGATTTCGGGAATTTCGTCGATTATTTTGCACTATGTTGTATATTTTCAGGAACGGTTGGTTTCTGAGGTATGGTTCAGTGTTGTGGATTATGATTTTGATCAGATATATTTTATGACTATTCAGGGGATCGAGATTGTGCTTCGGGCGAGGGATCTTCCGCCGGGCCACATGATTAGCGTAAGTGCGCGTTTTGCTCACTTGTGAGTGGACAATTTCTTTTCACTGATAATCGCAAGTCTTTATTCACGTTTTACGAGCATGAGCATGCATATGAGATTACCATTTATATGAGCATGTGATATACGATTATGCCTATACAATTATATATTACGTATATGTATTTACTTATTGCATTATACATTTGCATCGAACTATTTGTGATTTGGTTTACACAGAGTACAGTCTCAGTATATGTTGTTGTATCGATATACTTGCATCCCGGCTGATCCCCGAGGATGTTTTCCGAGGGAGTCTGTGACCCCTGACCCGAGGTCTTTACCAGGGGGGGCTGACCTCTGACCTGAGGCCTTTCTGGCTAGAATCACGTGTGGGTTTGGGATCCCGTGATTGAGACTGTACTAGCACAGATGTGTCCATGAGTGACCCCGTGGGATTTTTCCATGCATGCTCTATACGCTGGAGGGGTTTGAGTTCACCTCGTGTACCATATTAAATTTATTCATTTTGACTCGCATATGTTATTATAAAAAATATCATTCGGCGAAAGATATTTATTTTCGTCCACTCACTGTAACGGTTTTCATGTCTTTCCCCTGGGCTTTTCGGTTTCCGTGCCCAGTTTGCAGTTTGGATTCTGGTGTTTCACGTCGTAGTCGGAGGCTAGTTGTTCGAGCTACCTGTGTTTTCTAGTAGGTCTCTTGTTTCGCCTACTGTTGTATATTTTGTATATATATACACTAGAGGTCGCTCTGATACGTTACTGATACATGTTTTATACGGATTTTCCCGGATTTACTATATATTACAGTTGTGTTTACTGTTTACTGTTATTGATATGATATTGAGAAATCCGGATGGGATTGGTGTCCACGGTTTGGCTTTTGTGGCATAGGATTAAGTGTTATTTTCCGGGTGCAGGTAATGGCAATTCCGCGTTAGTAACGTTACTCTGCCGAAATTTTAATGGTTTTTGTTGTTTCGTGTTTTCAGAAGGGATTTGATTCCGGTTTAGGAAACTAAATCGGGGTTGGGTCCTTTCATATTCTGCTTATCCTTTCGAGCATTTCCAGTATGATGAGTCTTATGGATTTTATTTGTACCGGCTAGCCTGACATTGTTGTGGAGAAGGATCTCCTGATACCTTTCTTTCTTGGCCAGCACACTCATAAGATCACTGAATGATTTAAGTCTCCTTGCTCACAATCAATTCGATAATGGTGAGCAAGGGTGTCCATAGAGGTAGGAAAGATAGTCAACGACTTCTCGACCATGGCCTTGTCGTTGTTGACAATGCCACAAATGGCAAGCTCAGACTGTAGCTCTAGAATATCCTAGTAAAAATCAATGATTTTAGGATAATCCAATAACCATATTTGATCCCATTTTTCTGTGAGTTCAGAAAGCTGTGCGCCATGTACATTGTTAAACTATTCTTGCAAAGTCGCCCCAAAATTCCGCGGAGTCGTCCGTTAGTAAGTAATGCTTCCTTAGAGAAGGATGAACACGTCTCCTGAGAAACATAAGAGTTTGAGCTTTTTGGGCTATAGTGTCATCGTCGGCTTGAGTGCCAGGTGGTAGTTGTTAGATAGTATCCGTGAGTCTTTTACCGATGAGAGTATTCATCACATCTGAGACCCATCTGTAGTACTTTTTTCCTTGAAGATCAAGGATGTCAAATTCTGGCATTGCTAGCTCAATCATCTACAAAAGACAAGAGATGAAATTAGTTTACCGATCAAAATACCATGATCACTAATCAAGTTTAGGGAATAAGAAATATGATCCATTGATGTATAGTTACAAAAATCGATGCGATAACTGGTGATTTCATACCACACCCCATAAAACCGTGACTGACTCAGAGTCACAAATATCGACTTCCCTTTTTTTCATGTATATTGTGAATCCCCCATGACCGTCACTATTGTTTAAACTTTGAGGAAGAGGATTAAATCCCCTTCCACTCATACCTACAATAATCCATAGGAACTAGAGGTAAAAAAAATTCACCGTATTTAAACCTAAATCTAGACCTAGATCTAGGGTGTTGCGGTAATTAAGTCTTGCAACCTAATTCTAAATAAAAAAACTTTGAAATTTTTACCTTGCGGGTACTATGCTTGGAATAAAAACTTTGCTGAAAAGAAGTTTGAAGCGAAAAATCCTCGAAATTCGGCGACAGTCGGCGGTGAGATTTCGTCAAGGAGGAAGCCGGCGGTGGTTTAGGGTATTTTGTTATTTAGGAGTTTGGGTTGGTGGCTATCAACTCAAGAACTGCTGATAACGTGTTAAAAGAGAAAAGTACAGAATATACGCAGTAGACTAAAATTGTGTTTTTATTCATTGATAGATGGTCTTATATAGGCATTACAATATGTTATAAATCTATATCCCTATAAATCAGGGATTGAGAGAATATCTACTTCTATTCTAATTAGGACAAGACACACATACACTGAGATACTAGGAATATTATTTCTCTTAAACAATGTCGAGATATTATGCGTCATTCTTCATTTATCTACATTATTTTATTAGTGTTGTGATATGTCATATTGTGTGATACATCATATTATATCACAAAGATATTTTATAAATGTTATGATTTAGTTTCCCTTGCATAACAAGTAATAAATAGTCTATTCCTTCTGAGATATTAACTGTCATATATTCTCTATGAATAAAACTGATGTTCTCATTCTACAATTATATTCTGACAATTAGAATGAATTTGTTGTTATTGTAGAATATGTCTATAAAAGAAAAAGGGCAAAATTCAGTTTACATACCTTTAGTTTTGTTCGATCATCATTTCAGTACCTATACTTCCGAGTTTCATCATTTCAGTACCTTTACGCTCAAAAGTTGATCACTTTGGACGGTCCTTTAAGTTTTGCCGTTAAGTTTTCACGTTGGCGCTAATGTGGACGTTCCATGTTGGATAATTGACTCTATGTGGGATCTAGTGTATGAGAAATGTTTGAAATATCCTTGCCTATGAAATTATGAAAAAACAATTAAACAACTCTAAACATGTACTTAAACCTGATATTCTTCCCTTCAACAGTAACGGCAAAACTTAACGAACCATTCAAAATAATCAACTTTTGAAAGTACAGGTACATAAATGATGAAACATCAAAATATAGGTACTGAAATGATGATTGGACCAAACCACAGGTATGTAAACTAAAATTTGCCCAAAGCAAAAATTAGTAGAATGGCATGTTGTTCAAGTGTATTGAAAATTGGTCACTGGACATGCATATTGATATATCACTTGATTGAAGGGAAATCTACCTATACTCATCATTTTGGGCACTCTGCCAAGTTCAAATGTTAAGAAGTTGACTATGCGTAAATTTTTGGAGGTATAATCCACACTATCTATTAGTCATGAAGTTGGTTAACCTTTTAAGTTTTTCGGAAATACATCCACAAAAACTTTAAAGGATAACCTTAAAAGTATTTCAGAAATTCTCACATAATTTTATGAATTTTATAAAATTTATGTAATTTACATTATGATGCCAAAAACACATATCCAAACATAGCAAAACCCAAATGAAGAAACGATAAAAAAATGTGCATAATATTTTATAGGGTTCCTTATTCTATATTTGCAAAGGTCGAGTCTATAAGGAGGAATATGAAGCTATGCTGATGATGTCGAGATATGTTTGTTATATTTGCGAAGGTCGCGTCTATAGTGATGATGTCAATATATGTTTGCTTTTATATATGCTGCTATGGTTCAAAAAATAGCGATTTTATTTTTATATAAGAATACAAGAAAAAGACGATAACATAAAAAAATGATAATCGGTGATGTTGTTTTTACAAGGTTAATTATTTTCCTAACAATAAAAGAAGAGCTCACAAGTATAAAGCTTAATTATGATGAATGATAAAAAGTAGAGTTAGTTGGAACATTTCATAACACATCGACCCAGATAGAAAAAGAAGAAGAAGCAAAATAATATGGTGAAGATTAAGTTGCAAAAAAAGAGAAGAGAACATGTGAAAGTTTTGGGAAAATCTTTGGTTTGGAGGTCAGATTTGTTTGAGGATTTTGTAGTTATAATTGAAGCTTACAATCTACAAGAATCCAATATTTAAAAATTTCATAGAATTTGTAGAGTTTTTGAATACCTCAAAACTTTTGTGGAATTAAAATCTCTATTTGGAAGTCCAAATTGAATACCTCACGACTTTTACGAACCTCTTAAAAGTCATAATAAATCCTGAATGAATACCCATGGATTTATAAAATCCAAGAAATTACTTAAAACACCTAAAAAAATTAAATACAATACACCCCCCTATGTATAGTAATACCCTCTATACAATCATATTGTTAGACCAACAATATTTATTCATATATAATTGTTATTCCTCAATAAAGATTCAGTATAAAATTATGGCTCAAAAACTAAATCATAAATATTAAGTAGGTAGGTAGTCTATTTGTAATAGAAAGTTAGAAACTAATCCAACTATAGAACATAAATACAAATTTTTACATACCATCAAACTCTAAGACGTGATAACAACTATAAAACTTAAATCAATGTCCCAAAATATTAAAAAATAATTAATTTAGTCCTTTGTAAATCATATTATATTTATCATTATTAACAACTGTTACTTTCATCTGACACATTCCGGCTCTTCAAGTTTCATATGAGCTCCCAAGTCTTCTATCTATTTCGAGGTCGGGGCTGCCTATATAGACCGATAAGACGAATCCAATTACCTTCTCCCGCCTTAACCCTAACATCAACGTCGATAAAGGTAGCGCTATGATCTCTCAAGTGAAGATCAATTTTCTTCGACCAAAAGGTCATTAACCCTCCTCCTCCTCGCGCCAAACATGGCACCATCTAAATTTTAGCAAACCCTATACCTTTGCGGAAAGGCGTATCTTTGAATTCTCTTTCGACCAGTGTGGGATTTTCGTTAACATAATCGATCAGAGATATGTATACCTTGAAGTCTCTTTCGTTCCTCAAATATTCTCTGACAACACCTCCATTCTCTCACCGCACCGTCAATCTCAATAAACAAAACTCTCAATGAGGTCGGTCGCCGACTAAGTCACCTTAGCACAAAATCCTAGCAAAGCTAGGTCTCCCGGTCGCACTAAGCCGTCATAAGGGACCTTTTTAATTATTATTTTTATTTCGGCGACATCAATGAGATATTGAGATCGTCGAAAAATTCGAGTAGTCATGTTAGACCAGTGTGGCAGATAGAAAACTTCGCCTAATGCCTCAATGATTATGGTTTGGTGGATATAAGATACATAGGATCCGACTTTACGTGGAATGACTTGTGTACTTAGTGTCGATTGGATAGAGCTGGGCGATGATGGAGTCGAGACAAAGATTTTTGGTGGCTCATTTGGTGTACTTAACACCATCAGATTCAGATCATGTGTCATTATTGATTTTGGTTCTTGAATCGACCTTGCTTACTTTTCCTCAAAGAAAACACTTCTTTCATTTTGTAGCCATGTGGGTAGATGATGAAAACAATATAGAGGTGGTTTTGGCACCTTAGAAAGATGTACCCGTATTTGAATCTGAAAAGTTTCAAAAGCAACTTGTGAAGAGAATCAAGGATACAGGGTTTGGTCTCAAGGAGTGGGCTAAGGTGATGTATGGCGCATGCCAACATGAACTAATTGAGATACATAGGAATTTGGAAGCTTTTAACTCACAAGTGTTTGATCCTAACACTGTGGTTGAATGAAAACAATTATATGATCGACATGAGATGTTGCTAACTCAGGAGGCCTTGTATTGGAAGCAAATATAAGTGGATGACTGAAGAAGAACGAAATAAACACAAAATACTTCCAAAAGAAAGCAACGAATATGCAGAGGAACAATCATATTTCGGGCCTATTCGACATTCAAGAGAATTGACAAGATACTGTAAGTAGCATTGAATCGGTTGTGGTGGTTTATTATACAAGTCTATTCGAATTAGCTAGTATCACTAAGGAACAGATAGAAGCAGTCACTACCTTCATCCAGCACCCACAGAATGCTCCACGTCCTAGCGGTATGCCTCCCTTATTTTAAGAAATACTGGAATATTGTTGGAGTAGATGTTGTGGTTGTTGTTTAGGATATTTTTCATTTAGGATATATCCTCTCTCCGGTTAATTTTACAAATGTCAGGCTTATCCTGAAAGTTCAGAATCCCAAGAAGGTAACTGACTATAGGCCGGTTACACTGTGTAATGTGGTGTATAGGGTGGCGGTTAAGGTAATTGAAAATAGGCTGAAACCCTTGTTGTAGTATATTATTGATTCGTGTTAGAGTGCTTTCATCCCGAGGCGTCTGATTATATATTGATAGTAAACTAGTGGCCAATGAGGCGGCGCATTATTTATGGGTGAAGAGAGGCAGAGATAAAAGCCAGATGGCTCTAAAGTTAGATGTCAACAAGGCTTATGATCGGATGGAATAGAGTTATTTACGAGCTGCGATGTTTAAATCCAGGTTCCCTACGTACGGTTTGGGTGCCAAATGTGATGGCTTGTGTTTCTTTTGTTAGATGTGCTTTCATGATAAAAGGCTCTCATTAATGCTATGTGAATAATAGCAGAGGTCTATGGCATGGTGATCCAGAGTCTCCATACATGTTCTTACTCTATACGTACTAAGGGTTTATCTACAATGTTGTACCGTGCCCAGATAACAAAAGCTTTGGAAGGAGTTCGGGTTTGTAAGAAAGCCCTTATTATTTCTCACCTTTTGTAAGACATACCTAGAATATGTTGCCTGGACTTCTTACTTTCCAATTGGAAGGGGAGCTCCGGGTGCCTACCACTTTATGTCGGATGCCACAAATGATCACGCTAGAACGCACTTGGGATGTGCCACTTATTCAATGATACTTTTCCCGGGCTAAGATTGAGATGGTTCATTCTCTTCCGTTGGGTCATACAGTGAGTGCGGACATACTGATATGGCATTACATGGCTAACGAAGAATATTTTGAGGGTAGTGTGTATCAGGTGGCTAGGGATGTGATTGGGCTTCCTCAGTTGGTCCAAATAAGGGTTATGGAAGCTTTAGGAATTTCTTTTAGACAGGCGGGACTACATGAAAAATATATGTTTGGAAGGCATGCCAAAGATATTTGCCTACTTAGCCGTGACTGCAGATATGTAGAGTGGATGTTGATGGGATATGTTTACTATGTGAACGGGAGAGAGAAACGGAGTTACACTTATTTCAGGACTGCAAATGGGTTCAGATTATTATTGCATCCTTGTTGGCATGGGTTGGAAAAACTACTACCACATATATATATAGATTGGCTACAAGCCTGCTTAGTGGGGTTACCACAAGATGTGTTTGCCAGGTTAGTAGTTTTTATGTGGTTCATTTGGAATGGTAGGAATGACAAACTGTGGAATGAAAATCAGTTTGATGAATAGACACTGAGGGTGATGGTAGGGGCTTGGCATGATCATTATGTTTTTATGCAAAAGACTCTTGACTGCCCAACAAGAGTTTTACATACATGGAATAGGCCTCCTAGCGAGCAATAGTGTGTGTGTGTGTGTGTGTGTGTGTGTGTGTGTGTGTGTGTGTGTGTGTGTGTGTGTGTGTGTGTGTGTGTGTGTGTGTGTGTGTGTGTGTGTGTGTGTGTGTGTGTGTGTGTGTGTGTGTGTGAATGAAGCCTTTGATACCTCAAGAAAAATGGGTGGTATAGACATTGCAATATGTGATTGTAATGGTCAGTTTATTTTGGGCATGTTCAGACGTGTGGAGGGAGTGTTCTCGACCCTAACAGTAGAGATTGAGGTGGCATGGGAATCTCTTTAGGTTGGTAAACTCTTTGCTTTCAACCCTGCCTAGTTTTGCTTCGAATCTTAGATAGTGGTGAAAGATGTAGTAGATGTTAATACAACCTCGACCATGTTTCGAGACTCTAGTGTGGACCTACATACGGTATTTTGATACTTCTCAAATTTCTTCTTTGCTTTGTTCATTTAGGTAGAGAGGTGAATTTTGTGGCATATATACTAGCTAAATGGGTATTGCATATTTAATTTAGCACCCGATTTCATGTTAGAGTGGGTGGCCTGATTTTAATCGTAAATCTTATCAATGGATTTCTATCGTTTCACCTCAAAAAAAAATTATTTAACAATTATTACTTTAGGGATGCGACTTTTCTATAGGTGGGATCAAAAACATTTATAACTTATTAGGGCATCTCTAGTAGGAGACAATTATCCCTATAATAAATGGGGTATTAGGGACTAGGCTCTCAAATGATACACCAAATGGGTTTTAGGGCCTATAGTCATAAGACATGTGTTAAAAGGAGTCTCAAAATAAGACCTTGTATGTGACGACGAAAAGGGGAGAAGCAGAAGCAATGCGCGAGTTGTGGATAAAACAAGTGTCACTCCATTTTTTTATTTTTTATTTTTTAATCAAAAAATTAAGAAAAAATTATTTTAAAATTCAAAAACACATTTGGTTTTTTTTTTTAAAAAACCTTACTTATTACACAATGCTAAAAAAGACCCGACTTATGACCCTTATTTTTCAAAAAAAAAAACAGCTGACATCATTTTCTCCAAAAAAAAAACTCAAAAAGTTGTAAAACACAATTTAACATTTCAATTTTTCCCCTAAAGAAGGAGTTGCTGGTTAGTTAGTTTATCCCTTTCTATTTTAGTCTCTCTATCCCTCCTGACATTCTGTCTCTTCCTCAACATTCTCTCTGCCGCGGCGAAATTGCTGGCAATGGACCAAGGTTGTCCGCCCACCAAAACCTTCGAGTAAGGTACCAAAATGACCACCTCGACGTCTTCTTTATTCTTCCCTTAACTCATATTCTTATATTTGGCCGAATGATGGAGAAAAGTGAAGAGAAAGTCTGAGAAAATCCAAAATACTAAAAATTAGAGGTTGTTTGATTTCAAGCCAAATCAGATGACAAGACTCACTAGAAATTATAGCTCTTACCTCCATGAAGCTAACCATAGCTTGGTTGCTTCCTAATTCAGTCAGTGTTCGCCGAATCGAAGGATTGAAGATTTTGGAATTTTGATGTTCAAAGGTAAATTCGACGTTTTGTACTTAGAATTGGAGGATGTTGTAGAAGAGAAAGTTGTTTGTTGTTTGATTTTGAGCAGAATAAGTCTTGGGTCATCAGAAAATGGATGAGCAACTCGACAGTTATCCAGACAGCTCTAAAGATAGCTCTCTAGACACCTCTCCATGAATGAGTGAATCAATTGATTAAGCCAATGTTCAAAAATGTGCTAGGTGGTATTAGGCAGTGGAGTTACTGCCTAGCGCCTAACCGCCTAGGTGAGAGATTAATTGGATTCTAAGAGGATTATTATAATTATGTAATTATTTAGTATATTATATATAGATGTAATATGAATAATATATACCAAAATACTCAGAAAATATCATTAGAATACATTGTCTTCAAGTTCTCTTACTTATATTCTTGTGGACTCTACAAGACTATCATCGCAAATCCGAAGTAGGTCAAAATACAAATATGCGAAGGTTTAGGTTTTTCTTGCTTTTGAGTTAGGTGGTCGCCTAGGCGTATTAAGCGGCCATGGAAACCCCCTAGGCGTTGACTAGGTGGATGACTGCCTAGCAAGGGGGTATAGGGCAAAACTTATGCATTTTTGTTGTTAGAGGGACGCCTTTTCAAACAGTGGATTAAGCCTATGAAATAAAATGTTTGTTTTTGCACTTTATGATGCATTTTACAACACAAAAACAACTCAAAGTTGGGTGTATAGTTGGTACTGAAACACAGTTCTTAAGCCAAAGACAGCTACCTAGACAGCTCGTTAGACAGCTAACCAGCTACTTAGACAACTCGCTACACAACTATCCATGGTTATACTTCTAGCATGCAAATGAGACTCCAATTTTGGATGAGTTTGTCTCCAATTTTCGTCATCTCTTTTGTATGATGGCCCTGGTGACACATAAAAGACAATATGAAACAATCCTTACTTTTGGAAATTTTTGAATGAAATGACATATACCTGAACAAATCTATTGACAGATAGATAGACAAATGGATTTGAAAATGATATAATCGATGGACAAAAATCAAACAACACAATTCATTTTTTAATGAAATAACATAGATTCATTGATAATAATAGATAAGATTAAAATTGAAAAGTGCATACTAAACTACAAATGCAAATTTGATAAATGTCACATATCTGTCCAACTATCTATCACATAATTCTCTGTCAAACTACCTGTTTAAGTATTTGTTCAAATTTTAACTATTGGTGACTATGAGTTGATCAAGTTCCTTCTCCTTCTCATCATTGTTTAAGAGTAAAATAATGGTGCTGGAGCCCAATTCAAGGATGGTGAGAGCCGGTGTTGCAGTGTTGGGTAGTAACCGCAAGGATGGTTGACTGATATTTTGTGTAGACCTTATGTTAATGAAGTATAAGTAAACAACTACCCCTTCCTATAATGATTGTCTAACTATCTATCTGACTATCAGTCAAACTAAGTGTCTAACTATCTGATTTTTCCAAGATTTCATAATTGTGTTGATGATTAAAACCCTTTATACACGAGTGCATAAAAGGAAGAATAAAATTGGAAGAAAAATAAAAAAGATAAGGGTCTGATTCATAAGCATTCACAAGCCTTTAAAATCTTGAATTAAACTTTTTTAAAAAAGGAAGAAGCTTGAATTGAATAATTATTGAAAAATAAGGGCTTGACAATAACCTACATGCTGGAAGTACCTAAAATTCTGAATATCTGTTCAACTATCTGTCTAAATATTTGTTCAACTATCGGTCTAAATCAACTATTAGCCTTAAATATCTGTCTTTATATCTGTTCAACTATCTATCTAAATATCTATTTGTTGTCAAGTTTAACAATAATGTAAACAAGACCCTTTATACGTTTTGAAAGTCTCTACTTTGCTTCAAAAAAGAATAAGATTGGAAGAATGACTGAAAAATTAGAGCTTGATCATAAGCTAGTTTGTAGAAGTACCATAAAGTCTGAATATTTGTTAAACTATATGTCAAAATATGTGTTCAACTATCTGTCTAAATATCTATTCAGCTATCTGTCTAAATATCTATCTGTTACCAAGTTTAAGAATAGTGTAAACAAGTCCCTTTATAAGTTTTAAAAATCTCTATTTTGCTTCAAAAAAAACACCAGATTGAAAGAATGATTGAAAAAAATAAGGACATGATCATAACCTAGTTGCTGGAAGTACCAAAAGTTTGAATAATTGTTCATCTAGCTATCTAAATGTCATGCATGATAAGCTTCCATGATTTAGTGCTATATCCAAGAAGGCTATTGTTTATGAATCAATGGTCTCATGTTTTTCACGAGACAGACACGCAATCCATAAAATAAGAGAACAATTTAGAATTTTTTGTGGGTAAGGCGTGAAGCACACTAAGATGATGCAGTCTGGTGTGTTAGTGAACGATGACATAAACCTGCAAAAGAACAAATACACACACTCTTTTGATGATAAATATGTTACAGTTGCTTTCATGCAAGATTTCATCATCTGATTATGCTCCGAATTCCATAAGGTGGTAACAAAGTTTGTATTCAAGTCCACTACTAATCCAGAGTTGCTTTACCACCATTATATTGGCTTGCAGATATCCAAACATCATTTGGTAATTACTCATAAATCAACTCTTTTACAACAAAGATGCAGTAATTAAATCTTAATAACAAGGGGAAAATGGAAGATTCAACGCATATATATGAGATTACATTGTACATGAAACTATTTCTTTCTTGTTCTTCCTCTCAGAGATAGACAAAAGATTTTCAACTACACTAGTACTTCATCTTCCTTATTTTGAAACTCAGTGATCGAATGACACTGTCATCAGCTTCCAAATTTTGTTCAAGGAATTCAATAGACTCAGATTTTGTGAAGTAGGTAAAGAGTAGGTAGATACCATCTAGGTAAGTGTTTGACTCTTCAGCTTTGTTTTTCATAGGCTAGTGGAATCACTCCGTGAAGACCTCCACATACATGCCACCCCCAGCTATAAGCAGCTGCAAAATTTGGACCATCAAAACTTACAAATTGTAACAACTAAACTTATTTTCTTTTGTGGTATACATACCGAAATGTTTCAAACAATACCATAAAACTCTGCAACTAGTTTACGAAAGTAGACGAGAAAAATCATCATGATTTAGTCCCCATTTTCTATAAGCCTATAACCAATTATGTGTTCATGATTGACCTCTTAACTGTTGTTGTACCAAATAAACTCAACCTCTCAGGTCCGATCCATCGGTGACTTACATTACAATTACGAATGTTAATCACATAATCTGACAGTGTGAGAGGCAAAAAAAAATGCATTTTGCAAATTAATGAATTACCTGAATTTGCTGCACAAATTTATGCTCATCTAAATCGGCCAATATATGAATCTGACCATCCTTCAATATGTTGGAGAAGACTATAAACTCAAACTCACATCTACATAGAAATCAAATCATACATGTCATAATGAAACATGTCGATAAAATTAGATGCAGAAATTAAAGGTGGTGACTTTCCTGTGCTTATCGTTGAGCTCCTTGGTCACGCTGGAGGCCAAGGTGCGCTATAAGGAGGCCGGAGGATGCTGTGCGTGAATCACAAGACCATGTATAAAGCGCAGCCGCGATCTGAGGAAGACGGAGGCTGTGAGTCAAGGCTTGAAAGCGGCGTGCAAGTCTCGGGGTGTAACGACCTGAATCGAAAATGGTATGTTATTGGCTTGATTTGCAAGTTTCACGATTAGTCGTAGTTTGTCGTAATTGGTCGATATGGCGGGTTTGTTTACGACTAAATTATTGAGCAAGAATTTGGTATGGGTTCCTTCACGAGAGTTGTAGTGTGCATGATTTCGAGCTCGTGGAAGTTTCTGGAGGATTATTTCAAGCTATGTGGAATAAGTTATGAATATTTCCGGCCGTTAGATTTAGTCGTGTTTATCCATTTTGTTTCGATTCGTTTTGGACCGTTGATCATCTTGGGTCACGCCTATAAATATCGGAATAGTCATAAAATTGTCGAAAAGTCGCATTTGGGCCGTTTGACCTACAATGACCACTGTTGACCGCGTTGACCGAAGCTCCACCGTGACCCGCAAGCTATCGCCGTCCGACCCGGCGTTTCCGGCCACCTCTGGCCACAATCTTGGTATGGTTAAAATCCTCTCGTGATTCTCTATTGGTTTAGACTTGATTTTGTGATAATTGGTTAAGATTTGAGGGAGAACGAGCTCGGCAAAGTTTGTGATTTTCGCCGGCTTCGGGGGCAGTGCTCCGGCGAGTTTGGTTGTCGGGTTCGTGGGGTTTTTGCTTCCCCTCAACCCATAGATGAATTCTGGGTGTTTAATTTTGGTTAAGGATGAGTTTTGGTGGTCGTCGTGGTAGTGACTGGAGATGAGGATTCCGGCGAGCTTTCGAGCTCAATTCCAGCCGGTATGGTTGGAATTGGCTTTGATGGTAGAAGAGAAAGTTGTTGGGCTTGAGGAGAAGAGGAGCTCAGGGCTTTTTCCTCCTGAGTTGGTCATTGTTGACGCCGTGGCGGTGGTCGACGGCGGAGCTCCGGCGAGGGTTGACTTTTGGAGATTTTTTTTATACCGTTTTGCTCGTAATCGCGTCTCGATCTTAGTCGTGAGGTTTGTGAGTTGATTTGAGTATTCTATTTTGGGATGAGGGTTAATTAGGTATATTTTTGGAATTTTGTTATTCTCGTCAATATTTCAAGCGATACGTCTTTCGAGAACGCGGGGTTCTCGACGTATTAGCTCCGTATGTTGTATTTGAATATATATTGATCGTATCCCTGTTATTCAGGTGCTCGGGATCGAGTGTTTGGCGAGGGATCTTCCATCGGACCTCAGAGTTAGCCTCGTACTGTGAGTGGACACTTTATTTTCACTGTCGATATGCGAATCTTGGTTATGTATTTGATGTTATGCATTTTACCAGTATGCAATTATGATTATGCAGTTATGATTATGTATTTTACTTAGAGGCCTATGCATGATTTGTTTTACATGGATTATGGATATATTGATGCATCGATGCATGGCTTCTCGGCTGATGCCCGAGATGCTTCGGGGGGGTTATGATAAACGCCTGACCTGTGATTATATGGCTCCCAGGAAGGTTATGACAAACCCCTTACCTTGGTTGAGCAAGATTGTAACTCTGATGAAAATGTACTCGAGTTATGGCCTCCATATTTTATACGGTATCCAAGAAGGTTATGACAACCACCTTACCTGTGATTGATGATTTTAGACTCGCATCATGATTTTATGTTTATATTGGTGGAAGACATATTATTATTTTCGTCCACTCACTCTAACGATTTTATTTTTCTTCCCCTGGGTTTTTCGATTTCCTTTGTCCAGTTTGCAGTTTGGGTTCCTGTGTTGCACGTCGACGGTGGAGGCATAGAGTTCGGATCACTCTTCAGTTTCTGTAGGTTCCTTATTCAACCTACTACATGTATATGATGTATATAGGCGTCGCTCTGAATACTTATGTTGTGTTTTCAGTTAAGTTTACTCTTAAATGTTTCTGGATTTCTTGTAAACCTTTTGGCTTATATATATGTGTGTTGTTGAGAAATTCGGATGGGGATCGGAGCCCCACGGTTTGGCTTTTGTGGAATATTCAAAGTGTGTTTCTTTGCAGGTTCTAATAATGGTTCACGTACTTCAAAGTAAACTCTGGCAAAAAATAATAATTTAAGGTCATGTTTTCGAAGGGGTTTGATTTCGGTTTAGGCAACTAAATCAGAGTCGGGTCCTTTCAGTTGGTATCAGAGCATTAGGTTTCAGGTTATGTAGACTCTTGTAGTTGTATTAGTAAGGACATTTGAGAATGTACAACATTTCATGAGCGATGACCCGACCGGCCGGCAGATAATCATCAATGCTCTAGAGTGTTGTATGCTTTCAAACGTTTGAAGTTCCATGATTACATCCTTTCTGTCTTGTGACTAATATCTTTAATCCTTAGGATGCCTCCTCGACGTGGAGTCCGTGCTGAACGAACTGGGGATCCTGATGAGGATCAATGTACGCATGACTTGCTTATGCGAGTATTGCGTTTGGAGGAACGTATTGACCACGGGGCTAAGGCTAGGACAGCGGGAGCAACTGTTTTCTCTGGTTGCTCTGATCCTGAAGTATGTGAGGCTTGGGTGGTTCAGGTTTAGCGTGTTTATAATACATTTTACTCCTGAACATAAAACTGTAGCAGTAGTGGGTTTTCTTGAGTCAGATGCCTAATTTTGGTAGGTTGGTACAGGCAGAGTTCCTATTGATAGTCCTTGGCCGTTATTCAAAGAGATGTTCATGCGACGGTATTTCAATCCAGCTACTCAGCAACGGAAATATGAGGAGTTTACCAACCTGAAGCAGGGGAATATGTTAGTGCTTGAGTATCGGGATAAGTTCACTCGTTTGTCTCGGTTTGCATATGATATGGTAGCATCAGAGGAAGTCAAGTGCAGGAGGTTTGCGTTGGGTCTGAATCTGAATATCAAGGGGACTTTGACCACTATACCTCGAGATAACTTTGATGAGTTTGTTAGTGTTGCACTCAGAGGTAAGGATATCGAGAAGGAGAGACAGATGCAGTTTTAGACGCGTCGATTTGAAGAGGGTGGACCTAGTCAGGGTGCTTCGAAGAGGCTAAGTTCAGGTACTTCTGGATCGACATCATCTTCGGGTAGTGGACCTTATAGATATCCTACCTGCACTGCTAGGTAGAGTCATAGATGGAGGAGGAGTCGACTACAGAGGCAGCAGTTGAGTGAAAGTTCCAGTGGATCGAGTTATCCTCGACCTTCCTTTGGCACACCAACTGCACCGAGGGATGTTTTATTATGTAATCTTTATAATAGGTGACATCATGGTTCATGTTATCGGGGTACTATGAGTTATTACCATTGTGGCCATGAGAGGGAGTGTCCTCAGCTTGGCACTTTTAGAGGTGTTGCGGATCAGAGTGCTGGTCGAGATCAGAGTACTGCTTCCGGTGATCATGTAACACAGTCTTCTGGACAGAGTAGTCATCAGAATCGCAACCAACATGGACAACCAGCTAGACATGCTCGAGTTCATGCCATGTCTCTACGTTAGGGTAGAGCTTCTCTAGAGGTTATCATTGGTACGTTGTACATTTTTGGTCATCCAGTTCTTACTTTACTTGATCCAAGGGCTACGCATTCATTCATGTCATATAGATTAGCATCATTGGCTACTATACCTGCTTCTCCACTCCCTAGTATGTGGCGAGTGTTGTATCCATTTGGCGAGGTAGTGTGTGTCGGGTGGGTATATAGAGATTGTGAGATTTTTATTGGAGGTTATGGGTTAGCCGCGGATTTGATGCTGCTGGACATTTTTGGATTTTGACGTGATTTTGGGCATGGATTTCTTGGAGAACCATTGAGCTGTTCTTGACTGTCACAAGAAGGAGGTTGTTTTCAGGAGTCCAGGCATGCTGGAAATCTTGTTTCGGGGTGAAAAGAATACTACTTTGCCTTGTTTAATTTCAGCAATGAAGGTTGATCGGATGATGAGGAAGGGTTGTGAGACTTACCTTGCACATGTGATTGATACGAGTGTTCGTGTGCCGAACATTGGTGATATTACGGTGGTTTGCGAGTATCCAGATAGTTTCCCGAGGACTTACCTAGTGTTCCTCCAGTCAGGGAAATTGACTTCCCCATTGAGTTACTTCCAGGTACTAGACCTATATCGCAGACACCCTATCGTATGGCACCAGCAAAGTTGAGTGAGTTGCAAATTCAACTTCAGGAATTGATTGAGAAAGGCTTCATTCGACCTAGTGTTTCACCTTGGGGTGCTCCAGTGTTGTTTGTGAGGAAAAAGGATGGTTCGATGAGGCTATGCATTGACTATCGGAAGTTAAATCAGGTTATGGTGAAGAACAAGTATCCACTCCCACGGATTGACGATTTGTTCGATCAGCTAAAAGGAGCTTCAGTTTTCTCGAAGATTGATCTCAGGTCTGGATACCATCAGCTGCGGATTTGGAAGTCCGATGTGGACAAGACGGCGTTTCGGTCACGTTATGGGCACTATGAGTTCCTTATTATGCTGTTTGTGTTGACCAATGCGCCAGCTACTTTTATGGACCTGATGAATCGGATTTTAAGACGTTATCTGGACAAGTTTGTCATTGTGTTCATGGACGACATCTTGATCTATTCCAAGAGTGGGGGGAAACACAAGAAGCATTTGCATGTAGTCTTGTAGACTTTACGAGACGCTTAGTTGTACGCCAAGTTCAGCAAATGTGAATTTTGGCTAGATAGTGTAAAGTTTTTGGGTCACGTGATATCAGCTGAGGGAGTCAGCGTGGATCCTGATAAGATTAATCCCATGTTGAATTGGAGTAGACCTACCAATGTGGTAGAGATACGGAGTTTCTTGGGCTTAGCAGGTTACTACCACCGATTCGTGCAGGACTTTTCACGGATAGCAACACCGCTTACCCGTTTGACGAAGAAAGGAGTCAAGTTTGAATGGTCTGATGCTTGCGAGGAAAGCTACTTGACTTTGAAGGAAAGGTTGACTACTCACTAGTGTTGACTTTACCTTACGATAGCGGAGAGTTTATGGTGTACAGTGATGCTTCGAAGCTAGGCATAGGTTGTGTTTTGATGCAGCATCGAAAAGTGGTGGCTTATGGTTCGAGACAGTTGAAACCACACGAAGTTAATTATCCTACTCATGATCTGGAATTATCTGCCATTGTGTTAGCATTGAAGAACTGGAGACATTACTTGTACGGGGCACAGTGCAAGATTTTCACCGATCACAAAAGTCTTACCTACTTGCGTACACAGCCAGATTTGAACATGAGGCAGAGGAGATGGATGGAGCTGATTAACGATTATGACTGCACTTTCGAGTGCCATCTAGGGAAGGCTAACGTGGTTATTGATGCTCTTAGTCGAAAACATGGTGCTTCTCTCTTTCATGTACGTGTTGCTAGAGTGTTACTTTTAACAGAGTTGTGAGCAACGAGAGCAGCATTGGAGTGTAACGATGATGGAGCATTGTTAGCTAACTTCTAAGTCCGTCTGGTGTTACTTGATCAAGTTCGTGAAGCTCAAGATTCAGATGCCTATTTGCTGAACAAGAATAATTTGATTTAGAATAGTGTACCGACCGAGTTTTGGATAAAGAGTGATGGCACTTTGATGTTCAAGGGGAGATTATGTGTGCCCATAGATGATGATTTGAAGAAAGAAATACTCGACAAAGCCCATTGTTTTGCATATGCTATGCATCTGGGTAGTACAAGGATGTTCCAGACACTTAAAGCTCATTATTGGTGGCGAAACATGAAGAGGGAAATAGCAATGTACGTGCGCAGATGCCTGATTTGTCAACAAGTGAAGGAGGAACGTCAGAAACCGGCAGGTAAACTACAACCTTTGGAGATTCCAGTGTGGAAATGGGAGAATATCACTATGGATTTTGTGTATCAGTTACCTCGTACTTCTGGTGGTAATACTGGTATTTGGGTGATTGTGGATCGCCTTACGAAGTCAGCTCATTTCCTAGCACTTCCAGAAAAGATTCCCGTGAGCAAATTGGTGAAGCTGTATTTGAAAGAGGTTGTGAGATTGCATGGTGTATCGGTGTCTATAGTTTCTGATCGGGATAGCCAGTTCACTTACGAATTTTGGCGGGCATTGCAGAAGGCAATGGGGACTAAACTACATTTCAGTACAGCTTTTCATCCTCAGACAGATGGTCAGTCGGAGAGGACTATTCATACTTTGGAGGATATGTTGCGATCTTGTGTTTTACAGTTCAAAGGGAATTGGGATCAGCAACTTCATTTGATTGAGTATGCGTACAACAACAGTTATCAGGCTAGCATTGGTATGGCACCTTATGAGGTGTTGTACGACAAACAGTGTCGAACTCCATTGTGTTGGAGTGAAGTTGGCAAGAAATGGCTTCTTCATCCTGATTTGGTGAAAAGTATCATGGAAGACGTTCAGATCATTCGGGACAGATTGAAGGCTGCACAGGATCGACAAAAGAATTATGTTGACGTGAAACGGAAGGATCTCGAGTTCGAGGTTGGTGATTGGGTTTTCCTGAAACTTTCTCCTTGGAAATGTGTTCTTCGTTTCGAGAAGCGCGGTAAACTTCGTCCGCGATATGTAGGCCTTTATGAGATCACTGAGCGAGTCGGTGTTGTGGCATACAGGTTGGCATTACCTTTTGAGATGGCCAGGGTACATGATGTGTTCCATGTGTCTATGTTGCGGAAGTACATTTCTGATCCATCTCATGTGTTGACACCATATCAGCTTCCTATACGGGAAGACTTGACCTACGTGGAGGAACCAGTTCAGATTCTTGATCGGAAAGTCCAGGAGTTGCGGCATAGAATCATTCCTCTTGTGAAGGTATTGTGGCAAAACCATTCAGTTGAAGAGGTTACTTGGGAGACAGAGCAGCACATGCGAGATCAGTATCTCTACCTCTTCAGTTAGCAGGTATGTAAATTTCAAGGACGAAATTTTTGTTAGGGAGGTAGATTTGTAACGACTCGAATCGAAAATGGTATGTTATTGGCTTGATTTGCAAGTTTCACGATTAGTCATAGTTTGTCGTAATTGGTCGATATGGCGGGTTTATTTACGACTAAATTATCAGGCGAGAATTTGGTATGAGTTCCTTCACGAGAGTTGTAGTGTGCGTGATTTCGAGCTCGTGGAAGTTTTTGGAGGATTATTTCGAGCTACGTGAAATAAGTTATGAATATTTTCGGCCGTTGGATTTACTTGTGTTTATCCGTTTTGTTTCGATTCGTTTTGGACAGTTGATCATCTTGGTTCGCGCGTATAAATATCGGAATAGTCATAAAATTGTCGAAAAGTCGCATTTGGGCCGTTTGACCTGCGATGACCACTGTTGACAGCGTTGACCAAAGCTCCACCACGACCCGCGAGCTGTCGCCGTCCGACCCGGCGTTTTCGGCCACCTCCGGCCACAATCTTGGTATGGTTAGAATCCTCTCGTGATTCTCTATTGGTTTAGACTTGATTTTGTCTGAATTGGTTGAGATTTGAGGGAGAACGAGCTCGGCAAAGTTTCTGATTTTCGCCACCGTCGGGAGCAGTGGTCCAGAGAGTTTTGGTGTAGGGTTGGTGGGGTTTTTGCTTCCCCTCAACCCAGATGAATTCTAGGTGTTTAATTTTGGTTGAGGATGAGTTTTGGTGGTCGCCATGGTGGTGACCGGAGAGGAGGATTCTGGCGAGCTTTCGAGCTCAATTCTGGCCGGTATGGTTGGAATTGGCTTTGATGGTAGAAGGGAAAGTTGTTGGGCTTGAGGAGAAGAAGAGTTCAGGGCTTTTTCCGCCGGAGTTGGTCACCGTTGACGCCGCGCCGCCGCCACCGACGGTGGTCAACGGCGGAGCTCCGACGAGGGTTGACTTTTGGGATTTTAGAGATTTTTATACCGTTTTGCTCGTAATCTCATCCCGATCTTAGTCGTGAGGTTTGTGAGTTGATTTGAGTATTCTATTTTGGGACGAGGGTTAATTGGGTATATTTTAGGAATTTTGTTATTCTCGTCGATATTTCGAGCGATACGTCTTTCGAGAACGAGGGGTTCTCGACGTATTAGATCCGTATGTTGTGTTTTAATATATATTGATCGTATCCCTGTTATTCAGGTGCTCAGGATCGAGTGTTTGGCGAGGGATCTTCCACCGGACCTCAGAGTTAGCCTCGTACTGTGAGTGGACACTTTATTTTCACTGTCGATATGCGAGTCTTGGTTATGCATTTTATGTTATGCATTTTACGAGTATGCAATTATGATTATGCAGTTATGATTATGTATTTTACTTGGAGGCCTATGCATGATTTGTTTTATATGGATTATGGATATATTGATGCATCGATGCATGGTTTCTCGGCTGATCCCCGAGATGCTCCGGGGGGGTTATGATAAACGCCTGACCCGTGATTATATGGCTCCCAGGAAGGTTATGACAAACCCCTTACCTTGGTTGAGCAGGATTGTAACTCTGATGACAATGTACTCGAGTTACAGCCTCCACATTTTATACGGTATCCAAGAAGGTTATGACAACCACCTTACCTGTGATTGATGATTTTAGACTCACATCATGATTTTATGTTTATATTGGTGGAAGACATATTATTATTTTCGTCCACTCACTCTAACGATTTTATTTGTCTTCCCCTGGGCTTTTCGATTTCCTTTGCCCAGTTTGCAGTTTGGGTTCCTATGTTGCACGTCGACGGTGGAGGCATAGAGTTCGGATCACTCTTCAGTTTCTGTAGGTTCCGTGTTCAACCTACTAGATGAATATGATGTATATAGGAGTCTCTCTGAATACTTATATTGTGTTTTCAGTTGAGTTTACTCCTTAATGTTTCTGGATTTCTTGTAAGCCTTTTGGTTTATATATATATGTGTGTGTTGTTGAGAAATCCGGATGGGGATCGGAGCCCCACGGTTTGGCTTTTGTGGAATATTTGAAGTGTGTTTCTTTGCATGTTCTAATAATGGTTCACGTACTTCAAAGTAAACTCTGGCAAAAAATATATTTTAAGTTCATGTTTCGACAACTAAATCGGAGTCGGGTCCTTTCCCGTGGTTTGGAGGCGGCGTTGAAAGAGCTTGGATGTGTCATCGGTGGCGAGGCAATAAAGCAACGGCAGTGGCGATGGGTTGGCCACCGTTGCTAATCAAATTGAGAAAGAGAGAGATGTCTTTCAGAAAGTCGGTGACATTATTAGTAAATATGAAAATAAATTTGTGTTATTACATACTTAAAAAAATATAATGGTTTTTTTTAATTAAAAAATTATGGTGGATTTTCTAGGAAAGAGAGTGGTGATTTTGGTATTTTTTTTCATTTTCCCACAAATTAATCTGATAATTACTTATCAGTCCATCACTTAAAATAATAGTTTATACAGTATAAAATATTATTATATATAAGTTACAATAAAATTAAAATAAAAAAGTAAAGATTTAAAATTTTGAGATAAAACCTCATTGTTGGAGATAGATTAGGTCTTATCTTTACTAAAATAAAGGGAAGCGTGACTTTTGTTTCATCAGACATACCAAGTTTTGAAATACCAAAAAAATCAAACTCAACCAGTACGTAATATGTACTCGATGACTAGAGAAAATATTATTTATGGGTACTACGGTAAAACTGAAAGAAATTGCATATGTTTATCGACGATAGAGTGAAAAAAGGCAGAAAAGCTACTCGGACAACGTGGAAAATTCTGGGACAACGAAGACTACCACTACGTGGGAGTAACCGTAGCTGATATATAACATGTATTGATATATAACTGTAGTCGATATATCACCGAAGTCGACATTTTGGCATAGTAACTGTAGACGATATCCCTTCCCAATCCAGTAATTACTTAGACGTGTATACCACATCCTACCGGATTGTTTCAATCCATATAGTGAACACCTCAATCTAATCACATGAGCACTCTGTGGTCTAGAGTTACTTGTATAAATAGTGCCTTGATGTGGTCTCAAAATAGGTATAAGACCTTAATATGTGACCTAACCAATGGAGATGCCCATACGATGTAGAGGTTTTATTTTATTTTATTTTGACAAGAGTGCAACTTGCATTTGATATATACCATTTCAGAGATACATCGAAAACTAAGAAGTGACACACCATTGTAGTGAAGCACATAGAAAACTAGTTACACCAACTAGCAAAACTCAACGAATCAAAACTTGGAAACTAAACTTGGGTCCAAGCCCACTAAAAAATTAGACGCTTAATAACTAAGCCTAGGAAAGGAAAGTCAAGACCAGTTGAGCCAAAGAAAAATGAGAATCCTAGCGCTACTCAACCTGCCAACCACATACCCAAAACAAGACCCAGCTCTAGTTGAGTTGAAAACAAAGAGATCCGTCCTTTAGCTATTTTGAATCACTGCCAATCGTCTAAGCCATCCTTGCTCCTCGGCCGTCGCTACCCTGACAACCAAGACTTTATGCCATTGCTTAGAACTTGACATGCACGCTCTCTCACCTAGGAGTGTCGTCCTCACGCCTCAAAAATACAATCAAAAACCAATTGCCGACAAAACGTTGATGTCATAACATCAAGTAGTCCCAATCAATTTCGTTGTCTACCTAATATGCTCATCCGACACAAACCAAGATCTCTCTTAATAACCCGATAAAACCTCACCTCACATTCGTTGCTGCAACTCCCTCTTCAAGCATCAATACCACTCCCGTCTGACTCACCCAGGTAGCATCGACGAGGTCCAAGGCGGCCGGACGAGATGAGATCTTGAAGAGATGGAAATCCTACAATAGAGAAATTTTTATAATTGTCCTGAGTTGGAACATTTTTTTATTACTATAGAGAGGTTATTCCTATATGAAGTATTCCTAATTATAAATAGATTTTATACTGTATAATGCTTACTTATTAATTTATTATCAATGAAAGTGAATAAGATGTCTTCACAATTATTTTGCCTTCATGATCACGATGTCGATTATTTATTAATTATGATATTGTAATGAATTCCAAAATACAGATACTAATATTGAATTGGAGATTTTAGTAGAGCAACTAATACACTAATTCTTGTCCAATTGATAAACATTGGTTTGTAAAGAAGTTATCATTCCTTTCATTTCTCTAAGTCATTGAGAAGAAAGAAAAAGAGTAAAACATATGAACTTTTTCTGCACAGATAAAACAATATTAAATGACATGACCCTCCCAAGCTCCAGCTCTAACACAATGCATATGTATGCCATTTTATATAGTAGATAATTCCACGAGCACAATGTCCTGGAAAAACACAAATGAAGTAGTTTGCTCTTTTTTGGAGTTTGATTGCATCATAGCCCAATGTGAATACTTGATTTCGCATGTAAACAATATATATCTAATGAGATTATGAATGAAACACACACATATACAACAACAACTTTGAGCACATGTTAATTTCAAAATACTAAAATCTAAATAAAATCTTACTCAATGTATCATTAGGTTTAAACAGTTTCCCAGTCGGCCAACTTTGTACTCCAAAAGTTCAACCGAAATCATCTCCAACAATATAATTAGTCGCAGTAGTAGTTTGATAGTGAAAAATTATGCACAATGCAAATAACGTACATCATAGTAAGTAGCAATTCCACCGCATCTACCCTAAGCCATTTGATGAGTGTTGATTGTTTTTGAAATATCAATATAAAGAATAGCTAATTTCAAAGGTATAGAAACTATAAACTCCACAACTTTGTGGTTTCTAAGGTGACTTACTGGTCTTTTATAGGAGAGATCAAGCACTATTCTTTGACATAAACTTTATGAATTGTGAATCCAATACCGAGTATTTTAATTAATGCTTGGATTGCCACCCATTTGTGTTATCCTTTAATACATAGTCAATACTTAATGGCTCAAAGTTGAGTTTCATTGAATTTTAACATTTATCAAATCTAAATTTTCTATAAATAATATTTTTATATAGGTGAAGTGATAGAATATATTAATATGAAAGTTTAGTACAATGCGAACAAAAACAAACATAACATTAGTACTACGAGGGCAACAAAAAAAATTCAAAAACAAGTATTGGATGTCTTCAATCACTAGAGTACGTCTGGTACCCGGTCTTTGGAACATTAATTGAACACTGGAGGTTCCTACATTTTGTCTTCGAGCAAGTGATTCCAAGTGGTATTCGTGTATGGTCTGTGTAATGACCCGAATCCAAATTAGCAACATAATTTTCGTTAGTCGAGTTAATTATCGAGATAATCACTACTAATTATAAGTTATGATATTTGACTCGCTTTCTGGTAGTGATAGAGGATATTATTGCAAGTTTGTTCATATTTTTATTGGATTTTTCGGAGGTCCTAGCTAATTGCTATGATTTTTTGAAGTTTGAAGTATGTATATGATTATTTGGAATTCTACCAGTAGTTAATTATTCTGAACCGTCAGATTTGTCAAGGGTGAAATTTAGACCATTGATCATTTTATTCACCATGGGTATAAATTGGAAATCTCTACCCTGATAGGTAGAACTCACTTCGTGCGACCCGACTCTCAAACTCGACAGCGAACCCGACCCGAAATGCTAACCCCGTCGGATCCTCGTTGTCTGGCCACCTCGGCTCGCCACACCACCTTAAATAGAAATCCCTCTCAAATCAAAACCCCTTTGAAATCAAATAGAAAGTCGTAAGTACTTATATTACGAGAATCAAAGCCGAGAAGATTTCTTAGTCTTCTCATATTTCTTATCGCCGGAGGTGGAGCTTAGACCGACGAAGGGCGGAAATTCCTTAGGGCTTTTGAAGCCCATCGTCGAAGGAACCACGTGGGTCCAGTCTCGGACCTCGACATGGATGGAGGGTGCTGGTCGACCGATATGAAATCCGACAAGTTCTCCGACTTTTCGAGGTAAAATCCGATCACTGTGATGTGAATTGAGCAGGTAGTTATGGAATTTGTTGGGTGTATTGTGATGATCATTTTGACATGTAGGTCAAAGATTTCTAAGCTGGTCAGCCTAGGCCGCTGCCTGTGGTGTTGCATGGGCCCCACACGCCAACATGTGAGATGGAGCTCCGGGGACCAGAACCCTAGTTTCTCAACAAAAGTGTCCTAGGACCTTTCGTAACCATTTTTGTGTAGTTTTTTTTTATCTTTCAACCATTTTTGTAATAATTCAGCTCATTTTCCGGAGTTAAGTCGACTCGACACCTTCGGCACGATCGATCATCGTGTGTCGAGTCGAGGCTCAACTTCTTTGAGTTCAAGTGGCCCAACACGAAGGATGAGACCGAGTAATTTATTTGATGAGTACGAGAATGAATAAAAATTCACAATTATCAAAAATAAATGTGAGTTTCCCTTAGTTGAATTGTCTCGACTTCCTTTCAACGTTAGTGTGCGAATAAAAAATTATATTAATTAATCTAAGGTTTGACCTTATGAGTGTCAAGTATGATTTCTGAACTGGTGACTCGATGACTACTTTTTGGTCAATCCAAGTGAGTGGACAATTTGTTTTTCACTAATTGTAGCGAGTCTAGGAACATGATTATACATTTATTTTTCTAAAGCTTTATGATTTATGATTTATGATTTCATGATTACGTTTATGTTTATGTTTATGCACAAAGGCACTTAGCTTATGTTTTATGATTTACGCGCACATTATGTCTATGATAATGTATCGATGCATAGGCTATCCGGCTAATAATCGAGAGTGGCCTCTGACGAGACACTTCATGTCCAAGAATTGGCTATGAGTACGAGTACGAGTACGATATGACAGCCTCCACACATATGTTATTTTATCTCTTAGACTCGTTGTGTTTTTATTGTTCTTTATTTGGGAGAAAAACACAAATACTTTTTTTCATATTATTACAAGATTATTATTTTTCGTCTACTCACTCCAACGGTTTCCATGTTTTTATTATGCCTTCCTCCTGGGCCCTTTGGTTTCAACTACCCAGGTTGCTGAGTTTTTACTGAGGTCGAATGCACACATAGATCGATCTATAACAGTATCTACCCTAGGAACTGAGGTTGATCATACGAGTTAGCATTTAGTCAACTTACGTAGTTATGAGAGTCTAGCGGCTCTAGTGTCATATCATGTTTCACTTCGACTTACAAATATGAATTAGTATTTGTTTTAGTAAATAATTTCCTTTGATTTATTGTTTTGAGACCTGGATTTTCGATTAAATATTTTGGATTATTACGTGTTGAGCTTAGGATAATAGTGCCATTAGGGCCTAATCTCGGTTTAGGCAACTAAATTGGAGTCGGGTCCTTTTAGTTGGTATAAGAGCTTTAGGTTATAGGTTCTATAGATCATAGTAAGCCTCTTTCGTTTTTGTGTTTGATTACGCTCAACATCTCTCGAGTGATGGCCCGATCGGCCGACGGATCCCCATCGAATACTGAAGCTGTTGAACATTGTCGAATACGTGATGATTGTGATCGAGTACTAACCCCAGTCTGTGAGTCATTTTACCTAATTCACTATGCCTCGTGTGTGCCGACCTCAATTTGTATTCCAAGGTAAAAAAAATTCAAGAAAGTTAGAAATACCTTTGAGCATCAAGTAAGAGAAATATGGTGAACTTCCACGCTTGGTTTACAACGTTAAGGTATAAGATTATCACGCCAAGTTTAAGTGTAGCAGGGCATGTGGTATGTAAGTGAGCATAATTTGGTTCTTTAGACTTTCACTCGGTATGTGGCGAGTTGTGTATCAACTATCATGGTGTAAAGGTTATTAGTATGACAAATATATATTATCGAGTACATTCTTAATAAGCTAGTAGGAATTTATGCCGGTAATGGGTATAGAAACTTTTGCTACACTTTCGTTTCCTTTGGATGACTTGTAATTCGATGTGAATTATGTGATTTAAATTATAAGAAATTCGATTGAGCAACGGTGGCTCGTAGTTTGTTTTGTGGACTTGTCATATTTGAAGTGTGGGTCTTTCTACAGGTTTTGGTTGATCTCGCATATACAGGGGAGGTTATGTCGAAGTTTTGACAAATATTATATCATGTCAAGTCATGCATTATAATGAGTGTGACTACATCCCATAAGTCACGGCTTAGTGTTGAGTTAGTCATTTAGTAGCTATGCCGGTGAGTCGTTGTGCTCAATGCCCTTGCCTTCATCATGCTCTATTTTTTGGCCTCTTTAATTACATTCAACTACTAGCTTCGTGTGATATGTAAAGCTTTTCAGCCCTCAACTTAGAGTGTCATATTCGCGAAACTAAACAGATTTCTCAGTCCATAATTGAGGTCCCTTTGGATACATCCGATAAAATTGGAACAATACATAGAAGATTAGCGTGGCCCATGAGCAAGGATGACACTTTTGGATCGAGAATTGGTCCTAGTGTGTGAAGCTACTTAATTGATGTACATTGTCATTACTCATTTGCTAATGGGCGACTTGGGGTGTGTAACGCATGCATTCTCAGTGAAAGTGTTTTGTTCTTGTTCCATTCCAACTTGACTAGTTCCATTTCAGTTTGTTCCATCCTGATACTTTACGCTTTGGATGATTGCACATCGATGTTAAGGAAATTTATGTGCCCAAACATTTTGACTATTAATTAGTCTAACACTAAGTGAATTTTTCTTACCCGCAAGTATAAGGGGTCAAGTAGTATAATTTGTATAGAAGTCAAGTGTCGAACCCACGAGATTTGACTAACTTGATTCCATAGCTTTTTCCAATTAAGTCATTTAGGTGCATGAAACACAAACAGCTGATGTGATAAAAAAACACAAAATATGAAAATGAATCTCACAACTTCAAGTTCTTTGGAGATTCAACATCGCAAGGGATGATAGACTACGGTGCGTGATTTAAGGAAAGGTTGATTGGTTGTTTATGACTAAAGCAAAGATTGTAAATAGATCTGATCACAAATTCAAGATAGAAGAATGGTTGGCTAGGGATGTCCCTGTTCACCATTTGATGCTCAAACAATGTCTAATTTAAGGTCATAAGTTGTTTAGTCTGGTTTACATGCTCAAGTATCATTTGGATCATAATAACCAATCCTTTCATTGTCCAAATCATGCCCTCTCAGGTCATGCTTAGTTATGGGCCGAAAATTCTAGGCCTTTTAGGATTATAGAAGGTTTCGGTCCATCCATGAAGCACAAAGTGAACCATGAGTAGGAACTAGACTTTTGGTGCTAAGCTTCTAATGCATCACATGGGTAATCAGTTTGGTTGCAAACATATGTGAAGATTGTGGATGCCTTCCCTTCCCAAGCCTCTATTGGAGTACTCGAGAATGAGTTCGAATGAATCTTCCCAACTCGCACCTATTGGGTTACAAGCTTGAAGAATCAACACTAGCTTCAAAGCTTTTCAGTCCATTGTAAGCTTAACCGAAAACCCTTGAGTCACTTGGACTTCAAAACCCTTGAGTCACTTGGATTTCAAAAGTGTTTTGATTCATGCTCAAGCATGAGGAAACTAAATCCAAAGCTTAACATTTTGAGTCTAAGGCTAAGTCATGTTACATGCTCATCTATTACCTAAGTGAATGGCTAGTTCCCTTAAGTGGCATTTTTTAGTCCCTTATACAAATTCTAACTTAGTTAAAGCTAAGACACACATATATAGATCAAAACATTAAGCACCAACACATCAACATGCCATAATCACATCACACTTATAATAAACATATTCAATAGAACAAAACACCCAAAACATACTCATTAACCCAAGTCAAACATCATTGTTTTACATCAAATGGCTAGGGTTTGACCTCTAGCCTCCCATAAAGAAACTACTCATAAATCATAACTAAAATAGAGTATAGATGCATGGTTAGAGAGAGATAAGTGAATAGAAATAACTCAAGAGTCCTTGTGGGAACAAGAATTTTTAGATTCAAACTTAGGATAAGCAAGTGTGAAGTCAAAGTTGATCGGAGAACGAGAGCACCAAAGTTAAGTTTTTGAAAGGTGCCTCGAAGGTCGATATTCAATTCTGAAAATGTAGACTGAGGTTCGAGCTTCGAGCCTCAAGTTGAGTATTGAAGATCGAGATGACTTTCAAAGTTTAAGACTTCAAATGATCCATCACGAGAATCAGATGGACCCAAGGCTGAGGAATGTAGGCCTAGACCTAGGGAAAGGTTCTGATAGGCCTTATGAGTCCACTTACTCATGTTGCCCTGAAATAGGGGAGTTATGGGTGAAGTTGAGCATAATCTTAAGGAGGTGGCATCGAAATAGGAGGCTGTTGCTGGTTGAGGCCGAAGTTCGAGGATTGAAATTCAATGCATGAACTTCAAACTTCAGCCAGAAAGTTAGTAGCCCCTATATTTATGGGATCCGACGGGTATAAATAGGAGAAAAGAGTAAGTTCTCTTATTAGATTCTATTCAGATTATTCTTGCATTGAACTCTTGCTTACTTAAGCGTCAGAAAGTTTTTTGCAGGTACCCCTTGTAGGAGCCAAATTTGGGCACATAGAGCTTGAGGGACTTTGGCCCCCCAGGTCCGCGAGCAAAAGAGGTATGATAATTCAAATAATAGGTTAGGCCTGTATGATTAGGGTTTCAAGTAGGAATCAATTATCTAGGGGTTTCTCGAAGTATCTAGAATAATATAGAAGCCTCTGGAATATTCATTAGATGGTGTGACAATCCTAAGGTACGATGCGGACCTCAAGGGATTGACAGAATCCTAGAGGAAGAAGGTAAGATTTGTCCGAATCCTAAAGGGATTGCATCAATGGGCTTGTGGTAATCTAAAACTATGATTATCCCTAGATATGGAGACTATTCCTTAATGGATTCCTCCTATTCGAAAGTTTGTAGTCCTACTCTTATACAAATTATGCTTAGATCTTAAACGATCACTATATATATATGAGGGCATACCTTGGGAAAGGTAAGAATCTCAACCCTAATACATGCTTATGCTTAGTTCTATACTGACATAAGCATCAGAGGGTCTAGGCGTGGTACCACCCGTGCTTAGACTTGTTTTGTAGGATTTCAAGGAGGAATGCTCAAGGGAAGCAATATAACAAAGTATCACATTATCGACGGACCTTAGAAGGGAGGTCTCAACCTTCAATGATCACAGATGGTGATTATCCAAGCCAAATACTCAAGGCGGGGAAGATCCTCTACCATGATCTGGTGCTTACATTCAACAAAATGGCACAAGCTTGAGGGCATCCAAAATCTGCGCTCACAAATTGGTGCTGTCATTGAGAGAATTCCTGCATGGATCGTTCTATGATCATTCCATGATTCTTTTGTGAACGGGTTTTCTAAAAATTTAGATTCTATCAGGTTTTCACCAAAACTAAAAAACACTAGAAAATTCGACAAAGAAGGACGTCTCAGAATTCCAGAAAAATAGAGCCATGTTCGTCAATATTCTGGAAATGCTACATCCAATCTTAGATAATGAATTATATATCGTTGGAAAGCTACAGAAGTCTAGTTTTCAACTGTGACGACCCAGAACAGAAATAGTATGAGAAATCAGCTTAATCTACGAGCTTACGCGTAGTCGCAGATTGCCGACAGTTGTTCGAATCGCCAGATTTGTTAACGACTAAATCATTGGTGGAGAATTGGAGCTGGGTCGCTTCTCGAAAGTCGTTGTACGTGTGATTTCGAGTTCGTGGGAACTTTCGGATCGTTATTTGGACGACCAAGGAATAAATTATGAATATTTGAAGTTTTGATATATATAATCGGGTTAAAATGATGAATTTCTTAATGACTAAATTACCGGACGAGAATCTGATTTCGGCTTCTTCACTAAAGTTGTTGAGAATTTAATTTCGAGCTCGTGGGAACTTCTGGAGCATTATTCTGAGTTACGAAGATTTAGTTGTGAATATTTCCGATTGTTGAGTATTTAATCGGATAAGCTTGTGTTTGGGGTGAACAGTTGACTTTTTATTGGGTTTGTTGATGTGTTTGACTTCGGGTGATAATTGAAGAGTGTGTCGAGTCGAGTTTGTTGCCGAGAGAATTATTGGAATCGGAGTTACGACGCGAAAGTTACGGGTATTTGAAGTTTGTCGAAAAGTGAATTATGTGGTTTCCATTTTGGGAAGGCCTATAAATAGAAGGTTGCTATTTCGGGCAAGTCAACATTTGGCATTTATGTTGTTGACCGAGTTGACTGTGTCAACTCGGTGGAGGAGAAATGGCGATGGGGAGCCACGGCCTCGCCGGCGGCGAGCTCCGTTCGGCCACCCCACAGCCTAGGATATGACCCGTTCGACTCGCCTAGTTCCCCTCATGTTGGTTCCGTCCTCCCTTCACGGCCAAGCTCACGGAGGAGGAGGAATTTTCCGGCAAGAAAATGAAGAAGTTTTGGTGAATTCGGGTTCCACGTTTCCGGCCGATTCGAGCTAAACCAAGGACTAGGTTTTGTAGCCCTCATCACCATGAAGCTACCATGTAAGTTTGGTGTTCCAATTCATCTTGTACATGGAGAATTTTGGAATTAAAATTTGTGTATCAATTCGGGTTTGCTTGAAATTGACATGATTAGAGTGAGAATTGGCCTTCGTTGCAGTTATGAAAGTTGCTCAGTGGGTGATTTTGCATGGAATAGAGGCTGCTCCGCCGGGAAAAGTTCAAGTTGGTGGCGCCGCCGCCACCGGCGGCGGTCAACGGTGGTCAACAGTTTGACTTTTGGGGTTTTCGACAAGTTGCATGTCATTTCACTCGAAATCGCTCCCCGATCGTAGTGGGGAGGTTCGTTTCTCGATTTGAGCGTCTGAAATTACAGCGAGGTATTGAGGTGTAAATATCGGATTTTCGACGATTCGTCGACATTGAATTACGTGTTTCTGAGAACGGTGGTTTCTCGTGATTTGATTTGAATTGTCGAGTTATGATTTTGAGAAATGGATTTTGTGATTATTCAGGGGTTCGTGATCGTTTGTTTGGCGAGGGACTTTCCGCCGGATCACGGGTTAACGCGAACTGCGTTACGCTAGTCTGTGAGTGGACAATTTCTTTTCACGGATTGTTTGCGAGTCTTTATACACGTTTTACGAACTTGAGCATGCATATGAGATTTCGATTTACATAAGCATGTGTTATACGATTATGCCTATACCAGTATATATATTACGTATATACACTTATGTATTGTTTCATGCATTTGCATCGAATTATTTATGATTTGATTTACACAGAGTACAGTCGTTATATATGTTGTTGTATCGATACACTCGCACCCCGGCTGATCCCCGAGGATGTGTACCGGGGGAGGCTGTGACTCTTGACCCGAGGCCTTTACCGGGGGGAGGCAGACCTCTGACCTGAGGCCTTTCTGGCTAGAATTGCGTGGAAGTCTGGGACTCCGTGATTCTGACTGTACTAGCACGGATGTGTCCACGAGTGGTCCCGTGAGATTTTTATGCATGCTCTGTAAGCGTGAGGAGTTAGAGTCTCCCTCGCGTACTCGGACGCGTGAGGAGTTAGAGTCTCCCTCGTGTACCATTTGATTTTTATACATTCGACTCGCATATGTTTTTATAACATATATATTATGTGGTGAAAGACATTTATTTTCGTCCACTCACTCTAACGATTTTCATGTCTTTCCCTTGGGCTTTTCGGTTTCCGTGCCCAGTTTGCAGTTCGGACTCTGGTGTCGCACGTCGTGGTTGGAGGCATAGTGCTCGAGCTACCTTGTTTCTTCCAGTAGGTTTATTGTTCTACCTACTGTGGTATACTTATATGATTATACATTAGAGGTCGCTCTGAGTATTCTGTTGTATATATTATACGATTTTACTCCGGATTTCAGTAAAGTACAGATATATTCATTATTTTATATTACTGTTGATATATTGAGAAATCCGGATGGGATTGGTGCCCACGGTTTGATTTTTGTGGCATAGGATGAAGTGTATTTTCCGCGTGCAGGTAATGGTAATTCCACGTTAGTAACGAAACTCTGCCGAAATTTCTACGGTTTTTGTTGGTTCATGTTTTCGAAAGGGTTTGATTCCGGTTTAGGGAGCTAAATCGGGGTTGGGTCCTTTCATCAACGCAATAAATTTTGCCTCAATTGAAGTTCGGAGAATGAAGATATGACTGAATTTTCGCTTTAGCATGGAGGCAACAACTTTTCACAAAAAAGGCAGCTCTCTTCGAGCCAGGAGAAGCGACAATTGTTCACAAAAAGATAAAAGCCCTCCAAATAGTACGATTTTCAACAAAAAAAATGTCTTTTCCAGCAAAAAAATAGTCGTCTTCCGCGATAGCAACAACCTTCCACAACAACTTATCTTCCTGGCAAGGTGAGTCATGAATTAACATGTCAAATCTGATGATTTCTCAAGGGCAATCTAAACACTTAATAAGATGCACTTGCAGATGAACAACCATCTTTATACAACAGGAATGGTGGGGACTTGAAGACCATAAAACCAACATCTCCAATAAACATTTGAAAGCTAAAGATCGAATAGAAAGCTTTGGTCTAGGGGTAGAAAGTTGTGCAACTAGTGATCAATATTTTATCAAAACCGTGCATGAGTAATCTTCAAGGCTCAAGATCATATCCAACAGTTGGGGTTTGGAAGATGTATCCAAACTAGAAGGAGATGAAATATGCTTTAAGTTGGAATCGGGAAATTTGCCTATGCAGAGCAGTTGACTTCAACGGAGAACTGGGAACAACTCAGAATAATCTAGAGTACGATCTTTATATGCGCGGGATGCCCCAGGTGTCTAGTTTCTAGAACATCTTTGGGATCGTGATTGTCATGTTTCTCGAAGAATTTATGATCGATTTAGTATAAAAAGGTCAATCTACTCAGGAATCTAACTTTTTACCTCACCTTGAGGAGGAGCTCGAGGACAACCATAGGAGCAGCCTAACAAGGAAAGATTACCAGAGCCAGAAGAAGATGATAAAAGATGGAAGGCTATGCTCACTAGATCAATAATTCAAGTAGGTCAACCAAGATCTCTATCTCAAGAACACTTTACCATGTCAAAGACGAGCCGCATTTGAAGAGACCTCTCCCACTCTCGAACCAATCCAAGAACAACTCAAGGGACTTATATTCCTACAATAAGGTGAACGAACATAACACAATAGATTGTAGAGTCCTCAACTGACACTTTACCAAGCTGGTTGACTAGAGGTATTGTTAGGAGTATTCAAAGATTTGTTAAAGCCTCGAGGTGGAACCAAGCATCCTAAGAATGACGAGGACCTTGCCACAACCATTTAAGGGCCAAGAGAAGAAGTACCTAATGTTAAACTTCACCATTGGAGCTTCGGAATACTCTAGAGGAATGATTTTTTTCTAGCATTAATTGTGTAATGGCGGAGGTCGAGGAACTGGGAGTATACCCTCCAGCTCGGAATGCTTAAGGTACGTTGGATTGAAAAATTTGGAGATCTAGGGGCATTCTGAAGCTCAGAATGCTAGAGGGCGTGGCAAGATAGATCAAGGTATACCAATGCTTGAGGGTAGCAAGCCAGGAAGAAGAGCTCAGTGGAAGTTTCTGGAGAGACCTCAAGGAACGCCAGTTTCGTGTAGTAGATAGCAAAATAAGCTCAGAAACAAGGTGTGGAAAGGAATCCCCTTGACTGAGAGATGGATCTTCAAGGTTTCCAAGAGAAAAAACTTTAGAGCTCATAGAGAGCTAGAGGAAAAGTAGCTGAAGACTATGAATGCCAAATTAAACAGTGGGTGGTCGTCGAGCAAAATATAAACAGTACCTTTAATATGGAAAACCCACGGCCCCAAGCTTTCTGTGAAAGTTGGGGGGTAGTCTTCCGGAGAGCTCTAGATCAGATATGGGAGAATTGTTCCCCTTAGCTCGAAAATTGCTGGGGGGACAATTATTGAAACAATGATCAAAGCACAGGGGGTCGTGCAAGAAGATAATTCAAGCTTAGCCCATTGAGTATTCTCCAAGACTTGAACAGTCTAGTAGAATACTGGGGGCAAGGAGTATTTAGATAAATATCGCATTTTTCAAACGCAACAAAATACCTCGATAAGGACTTCCAGCAAAAAAGTTTGGCTTTCCGCATCAACATGTTCGAAGGACGAGCTAGGGGTTGAGCATTAGCATATGGACCAGAAATCCTCGAGGGAAGATGAGGGATCAATTATAAACCTTGAGGGTCATGAGCTTTTGACTAGAAAGCTTAAGGTATCAATTAGAGACCTCGAGGGTCGTGAGCTTTCGAAAGGAAAGCTCAGGGGATGATTTTCAACCTCGATCGCCAAGAGCTTTCAAAGCCTTAACGGTCAAGCAAAAAGCTCGATGGCTAGACGCTGTCAGAGCTTGAGGAGTCGAGAAAAAACCTTATGGTTAGTATTCCTTTTGAACCTCGATTTGTTTAATGAATTATGAAATTAAACATAAGGACCATGTGGAGATCGATATAGCATATATGATCATAACTATAGCAAGAGCATGGGGTTTGATGGTTTATGTGAAGTACGATGGTTTTTCCTGAGGTACGAAGATCTGTTCGATATATTCATGTGTACGATTTACAAAAAGTCCCTATGGTCGATCTTGACTACAAGAAATGGGAAAAACTTTATATTTAGCACTGGTCAGAAAACCTCGAGGTTTTTCACAAACCTTGAGGGTTTTTGAGAAAGTTTATCAGTCTTCCTAGCGAGCTCGAGCAAACCCAGGAAATCAACAGAAAGGTGGAGAGTTATGTTTTGAAGGTTCTCATGTCACGTGGATAAGATGATACTCGTTGAGGGAATGCTTTTCCCACGAATGCACACACAGTCCTCGAGCATTGAGCGTGTTATTGGTGGGGGGGTGATGGTGGGCTTGGTAAACCTTGAAAGCTAGAGTATTTCGAGTAAATTCATTGATATGGCGTTCCCAGCAATGTAATTCCTCGAGGTTTCCTTGACATCAGAACATTCCCTCGAGGTCTATGGCCACGAGTCACAATACCCTCTAGGGAGAAAGAATATGTTGGATAAGCTCCGTGAACTATCTCAGGATTATTCTCATCCCTCAAAGGGATGGTTTTCATGATTATTCAATGGATTGATTGTGTACGATCAAGCATGAATGGCTTATTTTTGCAAAAGTGTTTTGCAAGTGTTTGATCTATTTTTGTATTCAATCTTGAGGGACTTAATGTTTAGAAAAGCACGAGTTTAGGTAGGACAGACGATGTTGGTCCCCATGAGTTGAACCTTCACCATGCAATCACGTTAACCTTTTCAAAGGTAAAGCATCCTGAGAAAGGAAAAATTTGAGCATTGAAGGGGTCCTCATGGTTAGATAAAAACACTCAGAGAAAAACCCATAAGCCCTGGCGATTCCGGATCAATAGTACTCGAGGATAGTTTAATTGTGCAAGAATAGGTACATCCCAACGGATGACTTAGCCAAAATCTGGCATTTTGGGTATTTAAGTCCTTCTATATTCATTTTGTGATGCCTCAGGGATAAGCCAACTATGATTTGAATTTTGTGGGAGTTCATTGTAGCACTTGGGATAAGTTTTCTGGATAGGAAAGCCCAAGTGACCCTATTGGGCAAAAATACTTGGCTACAACCTTTGATATAAGGTTAAGACTATACTAGTAGTTTATTACGAGGAACCATCTCAAAATCGCGAGCATTCCTTGGAGACCTCAATGAATAACGAAGGCTCTTCGTAATCCTCATCTGTGAGTAGTTGTACGATCCATAGGGTCTAGGAGGCATGCTGTGGCCACAGCTACTCAGAGGTGACCCTGGTTATATTAAGAAAAATTAAACGATTTGTTAGAGAAATATGAGCTAGTTGTTTCAGAAACATGTGCTTGAGGAAACTTTTGAAGTATACTATTCATAAATAGCTTGAAAGGCTCGAGGGCAAAAAATCTACTGCCCAAAAAGTCGAGGAAAATAGATGGAATGCTTCGAAAACTGGGATTTCTCAGGAAAAGAAGTTGTTTTCCAAAAAAGTTACTGCTTTCCATACAGCCTTAGCTTTCCTTGAAAGCTGAGGGTGGTATCTTGAAAGATGGAGGAAGGTGCCAGAAAACTTGAGGAAGGTGTCAGAGCTAGTTCAGATTACCACCATGCATTGTGAACTATATATATTCTTGAACGTGAGATTGAAAAGTCGACGAAGAAACAAGTATTTGATCATGCAAGTTTCATGAATGATGAGATGAAAGGACCCAACCCTAGATTAACTAGTAATCTAGAATTATGCCCTAACGATTGACCATAAACAGTGAACTTCCCTAACATTTTTGACATAACTTCCTTTATGAAGTGGATTACCAGAAACCAACAAGAAAATCACACTTCGAATACCAAATTCCACAAACAACACTGTGGACCACCAATATCCATCCGGATTTCTCAACAATTTACTAAAAATAAACTATAACAACTGTTTGAACTGAAATACTAATTCAAGAACACGTAATCACTATACTGATTACAACATACTGCTACTAAAATTCTTATATAATACTGGTGTTCAAAGCGACTTCTAGATACAAAGAGAAACATATAATGCAAACTGATGATGGGCTAGAGCCTACTGAAGTGACAGATGACTCATGGACTCAAGCCTTCGACGACACTCGACCAGCTCAGAAATCCCTATAGTCTGGGCAACAAAAATCGAAAGGGCCAGGGAAACGCAGATAAAACGTAAAACGTTAGCGTGAGTGAACAAAAATAATAACATATGCGTAAAACGATAAAACTGAAATATTATGCCTTTCCGCTGATTTTCATGAAATAAAGCGGGTTCTAAACTAAATAACTGAAATATAAATGGAGGTGCTCTCCCAGGCCACCTAATCTGAGGCGTCAAATTGAAAAGGAAAAATCTGCAAATATGTGACGGGATCGTCCCCAGGCCACCTAACTTGAGCCGATCTAGGTTAGATGAGGCCACCTAACCTCCCATAACCAACTATCTGGTGATCAGCCAAATAGTTAGAGCATCGATGCAACTAAACAAACCATCACAAAGCAAGCCTCCGAATAAACGCTTAAAAACATACCGTAAAGCGTACTCTGTAAAAATAATGAACTCGCAATCAACTATGAAAATAAAGGTCCACTCACCGTACTATGTCGGTATAATTATAAAGCTGAAACCTACTAAACAGCACAATTATTCATCTGACATGCCCACTAACTCGTAATCCTGAAACCATAATTATAATTAATGTCTAATCGTCGGGGTTAATAATGAGTAACTAAGATTGTAATCTGACGAGCAATATTGTCAAGAATCCCGCATTCTTGAATAACATTTTTTTTTACTAATTATAGACTTCATCAAATTTCGGATTCAATTCCTTGCATTCCTTCACTTTAAAATTAATTTTAGAATTGAAACATAAATCTCAACATCGAGCGACTCGCACGTAAATCAATAATTGGATCGTCCGTTAATATTATCGTGAAATTTATTAATTATTGTCCAATTAAATGCCCATCAAAATTTATCAAGCCCTGATCTATTCAAGAACCTCACCATCACATTTAGTACAAAATTCCGAGCAGAACGACATAAAATTTTGTCGAAAACTTCACCTCGCCAAAGCTCTGCCGCGCACGGCGGCGAGTGGGGTCACGCACCACTACCGACGGTGGCCGGAATCCCCACCAACACCAAAAGGAGTAACCTGCATACCAAAATTTTCAAAATTTACCCAACAACAACTTTCTCTTCTACCACAAAGTCCAAATCGAACTAAAACTCACTGAATTTCGTTTAGAACTCAAGAACACAAACTTTTTGTAAAAAACATCAAATAGTCGTTTCTCCTTGCTCGGGATGAATTAGGACATGACATTGGTGTCAATAACTTTGTGTTGATGAGGCCTACAAAGCCCAGTGGGTTACACATACCGATTCAAGCTCGAAATCAAAACTCCCAAATCTTAGGGTTCTTGGATTTCTACTCGGTTTCTTGGATTTTCTGGCTTGATTTTTGAAAAACAGGTTTGTGAGTGTATTGGGGATGATAGAGGGGATTAAGGGAAAGATTTTGACACCGAAATTCTTTGATTTGGTGGCCATCCAGACGTGCTCCGTCACGAGCAGCAGTTCGACGTCGAGAGAGAACGGGAGAAAGGAGAAAGAAAGGGTGAGGCAGGTTAACACCTCAAATGGTAAATTCTGACTTTCTATTTTTGGTATATTACATTTATATTCACGACTAACCGAATCATTAAATGAAACAAAACTTTCACTGACTAAAAAATTTTCATCGTAATTTCGATTTCAACACTTAACGTGGCCACAAACTCGTATCGACAAACCCTACAACCTTATCCAAAGAAATTTCTCAAAAAAACATAATCAATAAATTCTTGATAAAATACCAATGAAAAATTATCGACGGTAAAAACTAATTACCATCGACGATTAATGTTATTAATTAACAACTAACCGCTTAAGTTCTAATTATCGTACAATATTGTTCCGGGTCATAACATGAGAGCACCAGGAAAGATGTCAATTTTGATTTACTAGGCAAATGTGCATGCCTAAGATGGTTCTACGAAGCAAGGTATAAGATGATCATGTTTGAGAGAAAGTGCTTGTTTTTCCTAAGGTTTCTAAGTATGCAATTTGCAGAAACCTTGAGAATCTTCCAGACCTCGATGGTTTTTCAAAAACTATGAGGGCCTTCCAGACCTGAAGTGTTTTTCAGAAACCTTGATTGTTTTTCAGAAACTATAAGAGTTTTCCAGAAACCATGAGGATTTTTCAGAAATCTTGAGGGATTTCCAAAAAGTTTGGTATTTTTCAGAAAGGTCATCAACTTTCCATGGGAAAGCTAGGGGGTTTTCAAAAACCTTGAGGGGTTTCCCAGAAAGAAATTTAGTATTCTTTATGGGAACCTAGTTACTACGAATTATTTGGCGTTGCAAGCTGTGGAAAGACGCCCAGGATGTTGGTATGAGTGAATTTTCAGACATTCCTGAGCTTATCATTGCAGAAAGCTAAAGGATTTCAGTTCAGCAAGTTACTCAACTGATTATCCTCCTGTTCATAAATGACTTGTCTATTGGAATGTTGAGGTATCCCCTGGAAGACTTGTGGGAAGAAGAAAGCTCGTGTGAAGAATGAGAAATCTCTCAATGGAATTTGCTTTCTTGAAATGATCATGGCTAAGGTATGTGTTTCTTTTTTTAAGTTTGATTTAATATGTTGAATATTATTGCTTGGATGTTTTTGTAGGGCTTATTAGCTGGAGTATAAAGCCACACCAGTTAACACAAGGCCTCCTTGATATGCCTTGGGGGTATTTGTAGAAGCCAAATTTGGCCACATAGAGCTTAAGGGACTCTGGCCCCTTAGGTCAGCGAGCGGAAGATGTCCGATAATTTGAATAATGAGTTTGGGCCAGTACGATTAGGGTTTCAAGTAGGAATCAGTTATGTAGAGGTTTCTCGATATATCTAGAATAATATAGAACCTTCTGGAACGTTCGTAAGATGGTGTGACAATCCCAATGTACGATGTGGACCTCGAGGAATTGACATAATCCTACAGGAAAAATGGTAAGATTTGTACGAATCCTAGAGGGATTGCACGTACCAATGGGCTTGTGGTAGTTTAGAAATATGATTAGCCTTGGATATAAAGATCTATTCCTTAATGGATTCGTTCTATTCGAAAGTATGTAGTCCTACTCTTATATGGACTATGCTTAGACCTTAAACGATCACTATATATATATGAGGCCATAACTTCGCAAATGTAAGAATCTCAACCCTAATACATGCTTACGCTTGGTTCTGTACTGACTTAAGAATCAGAGAGTCTAAGGGTGATACCACCCATACTTGGACTTGTTTTGTAGGCTTTCAAGGAGGAATGCTCATGGGAAGCAATACATCGGAGTATCACATCATCAACAAACCTTAGAATGGAGGTCTCAACCTTCAATGATCGTGGATGGTGATCGATTATCCAAGCCAAATACTCAAGGAGGGGATAATCCTCTACCATGATCTGATGCTTTCATTCAACAAAACAACACAAGCTTAAAGGTGCCCAAAATCTGCCCTCACCCACACCCCATTGTTCAAATCATTCGGCCATTGAATAACTCACTTTGAGTTGTCATCGAGAGAGAGATACCCGTTGATCGTTGGAATTGTCTTATGGAAGCTTTAAGAATCTACATTTTTCGCGCTCCTACAAGTTAGCACTGTCTGTGGGAAATTATGGCAATAGGTATCCCCAACAATGATGACGAGGTGTTGTACCACAACGATTGCAACCAAACCGAAGAAGAGCTAAAAGATGGTGAAATCAAAGAAGCAAGTAAAAGGAAATAGAAAAGATCTATTTCCAAAGTCCAGGTGGTGAAAGAGAATGGATAGTCTAGTTGTCGTAGCAAGGGACTATCGAGCAGGGAAATCAGAAACTTGCAGGCAGAGCTAGCTCGCTACAGGAGAGAAGATATGGCCAAAAAGAGGTGACGTCAAAGTTAAGGAGGAGCCGCTCACCTTAGCGAGACGATGACTCCCCACTTAAAGAAGAAAACACTTCTGGGGAAAACGAAAGGTGGGACGATAGAAGTGAGACAGACGAGGACTATGCAAAGGAAGTAAAGGAGGCTCTAGGATCGAGGCCTCAAGACATTGCCACAGAATTATCAAGTGGCATTGCTAACTCTCCCTTCTCTGAAGCCATATTGCAAGCAAGGAAGCCGAAGCGATTCTCCGTCCCGGCATTCACCATTGCCAGCTCTTCGCTTGCTAACTCAAAGCTGAAGATCAAAAGGGACTAGGAATTGGTCAAATAGCAATCAAATGAGGGCCTATCAGACAAGAATGAAGAAGAAGAGGTCGAGGAGAAAGCTACACCAACATTGGAAGAGGTTAAAAAGATGTCCCTCGATGAAGACTAGAAGAAGAAAGTTCGATAGGAGCCCTTCAAACCGAAGAGAAAGCTCGAGAATTAGTCAGCTTCCTAGCAAAGAATCAAGATGTGTTTGCATGGACACATCGAGACATGTCGGGTATAGATCCGAAGATGATAGGCGGGGTGGACAGAAGGTGGACGAGGAACCTTGGCTTTGATACTAAGTCAAACTGCGGCAAACTTGGCATGTGGACCCCCAATATAACTGCTATTGTGCCAACTTGAGCCACCTTTAAGGTGTAGGGTTTTATCCAAAATGCCTTAATTTATATTGGGTATAGTTCATTCACTTATAAGTCATATTTTATTTGCCACTTTTTTGATGTGGGATCTCTCCTCTCCAATAACAACAAGTATACCTGATCTCATCAATTAATTTTGCAATATCAGTAAAGGAGTCTAGCATCGAATCTGCTACTTTCTAGAATATATCGCACTTCTATCTCACTCCAAGATATGCATGGATCATGATGAGACATAGTGGGATTTGACAACATCAATTTCTAACGTTCAACTGGAATAACACTATTCCCCTGTCCCCCTAATGGCAGAAAGTATGTCTCATCAAAGTGAGAATCTACAAATATAGCACTAAACAGATCTTCTGTCAAAGGTTCTAGGTAACGGACAATCGTTGGAGCTTCATAACCAACGATTGTCCGTTAGCATGTAACCAAAGATGCGTAGATGTGAAATATCAGGCTCATATCCAGTTACCCACTGGTACGCCCTGAATGATTGGCTTGCTACAGGTCTGAAACGAACAAGTATAGCTGCATGTAACACTATATAGCCCCACGCAGGTAGGGATAAATTGGCTTGCATCACCAAATCCGTAGCCACAAGCTGTAACCGCTTAGTATGTGCTCTTGAAATACCGTTCTATAAATGAACGAAGTATTCAACATCAATCACAACATACATATAGTATTCATAAAAAAAAATTGATGTAAACTCTCCTGCATTATCTAATCGTGAAGGTCCGGGACGGGCGGGAGGGTGAATAGGACTTTATCAATTTTTTCGTCAAGAGATCGTATCAGGGATAGAAATATATGAAGCTATCCTAAAAAATAGATACTTAATGAGATAAAAAAAAAAGGTGCAAGGAAGTAAAAGAACAAATAACACCAGGTCATTTTTTACTCGCAGAAACCCTGTGACCAGGTTGAAAAACTCCGTTCCCCTTACTCTTAAGGAACAAAGTTTTCCACTATGTAATTAACACTTCTTACAAGACTCTTGTACTCTGGAGATACATACACCTATAGTACTCTCACTCGTCTCTCTACTAGTTTAACAAAGCTACACTCTCTCTTGCCTAAGTGTTTACAAATGAAAAGTTATCAAAAGCCTCATCTCAAAACTCAGCTATTTGTAAACTGATTCTTCATGAATTGCTTCTTACAATCAATCCTTAAGAAAACATGCAAACACACTTCTCACAAGATTACAACTACGGTAATAGCACTATCCTTTCTAGTCACTCAAACTACTCTAGGAATTGTAAACTCTCTCTTATTTCTAAGTGCTTACACATGCAAAGCAAAATCGTAAGACTCGATGATATCCCTACTAGTCTACCACACTAGATTGAAATCCCTTCGATCTTCTTTCTTCGTTTCCACCTATGAAGATATCAAAAGGTTTATACCCAGAACATAGCTATTACAGAACTGGTTCTTAAGAACACTTTCGGGGTTGATTGCACTTACCAATTCGATCTCACAGAATGCAAGATGCAATGAATATGAAAAAGAGTTTTGTCCAACTCTAAGACTTACATACATTAGAAGGGAAAGCTTAGAGATATTATGGACAATGCAAGATACACTAGACTCAATTTAAGAAATGCACCATGAAAGACTCTACAAACACTCAAGCAAATAACCAAATGAAATGGATGGAGTCTTATCCATTATATAGGCCACAAGGAAAAGTGACCTAAGGGCAACCCCTCAACAATGTGAGGCACGATTTGAACTTTAGCATTTGACTATTTTCTTATTTGAAAGTGATAAGTGATCGGCCATAGTCCAAGAAGAAAAAAGACAAAAGTCTATTTCCCAAAGCATGATTAATATAATTCAAAGAGAAATATTTTGTTGATTTAGAAAACAAGTCACATGATTAACAAAGCACATTTCTTAACATTAATCATATACCCAGAAGTAATCTCAATGTTTGAATCACAAACTTAGCTGGAGCCTTATGTGTCCAGTCAAAGAGAATAAGAGAAACTGGGATATCAAGGCCGTTATCTATCCTTACTGGTCTGCGAAGAAAGCAAGAACATAAACACGAGGGCAGAACTCTCTTTGGATGTTTGTCTCTTGGCAAGATATTAAATGTGACATGTGAATGTCAAAACCAAACAAAAGAGACAAACTAGAGCTTACCTTAAAAATGACTAGATTTCAAAATAATGCAAAAACAAAAACGTTTTTTCCAACTTACTCTAAACAGATGCTAACAATGGAAAGGGCAAAAATACTTTTCCATAAATCAAAGACGACAGCTGATATGTTGGTTTGTTCACAAAACCCAGCTAGTGCCTTTTCACATATCTCAAGGAAACAAGGTCACTGGTTACAAAGGAATCTTCTTAACAGAAAAACTTCTTGGGTACCAAGGCAAACTAATTTGACTCAACAAGACATTTTAAACTCAGAAGACTTAAATTCTATTTTTAAATATAACAAATAAAGTCAAGCTATAGGTGAGACAGACTAATTCAGGAAAGGAGACAAGACTAACATCCTCAGTGAAAAACTATGATATGCAAATGCATGTTTTCCTTGACTGCCAATGAAATTAGTAGGTTCTTCTCTTCAATCTTCTTTCTTGATCTTGACTAATTACATAGCTAATACCACATAGGTTGTGTTATGTATTTACTTTGCCAAAAAAATGTATGCCTACAATCTCTCTATTTGGCATTCCTAACAAAACACACATTTACCACTGACAACCTATTTCAAATAACCAATATGTTGAAGTGAAAGCAAAACCTGCACATATTCTCACAAAACCATGTGAAGGCAACAAAGACGATTTCAATACTTAGGATAGTAAAACAGAGTGTCATCCTAGAACTTACATGACATGCGACATATCACAGCTCACAAAAACAACAACCAATACCAACCAAACTAGTCTAGTTCTCCCCTTTTTGGCAAGGAATGACAAAGGGATGTAAATGATTCTGACTCAAAGAATTGAGGTCTTCAAAATCAAGATTGGAACTACCATTGGTATCCCAAACTCAATAGTGAAATCTATATGTGTTCAAATACTCCTCCTAAATGTATGCATAGGGAAAGGAAAACACCATCCAAGTGTAACACACAACAAAAGAAATAGATTCAAGGGAAGATATGACACACCAAAACCTAGAATATCGAAACAAAGTCTTATCCCTCTTTCAAAACCTTTGACAATCTTAATAGAATTAAGGTACCAATGTGTATATCAATTTTAAATTCTCTCCCTCAGAGTGTGCAGAAGAAAAGAAGTAAAGGAGACTTCAAACAATATGTTAAGTTACACGAACCAACACAGGTGTGACTAAACATAGTCTAGGATGGAGAGATGTTGTCCTCTCCAAAATCAGGAAAGTTTAGCCATAGACTCACAAAGTATGACACCAATTTTTTAAATGTCTTAGTGGCCTAAATTTTACACTTTGATGCATGACTGTAAAGAGAACAACATTATCATGGTCCTAATAATCAACTCTTGGAACATCAAAATGTGTGTGTGTGCAAAGTATGACTTATGGTGCAAAGTTGGAGCATCAAATGAGATGAGAGATGGTACAACAATATAGCTCACGTGTGACTTTGTCACAACAATCCTTGTAGCTCCATGAACAGCTGTTTCAATTTCATAGGCATTTTTTTCCATTTAAATCATTTATCCATGAGCTCATCCGAGAAATTGTTCTCTTAGATTCATGTAGCGAAGTAGTTATCATTGACTCACTAAGCATATACTCTAAAGGGCAATACGTGTAACAAGGACACTCGGCGGATAACTAGTTCGTACCCATCGAATGATAGAATGGATTTCAGGGATCCTTACTGGTTTCATGTAGCGAAAGGTGAATAATTTCATGGACCCTCTGAAATCAAGTGAAGGACTATGAAAGAACCCAACCCTGATTCAGTTGCTTAAACCGGAATTAGATCCTAACAACACTACAACTTTTTAAAAAAAATTGCCAGAGTTTACTTCATAAAATGAGTAAACCAAAAACCTGCAATGAAAACACACTTCCAAATAGTCCACAAAAGCCAAACCGTGGGACGCCAATTCCCATCCAGATTTCTCAAATTCACAAACCACTGAATAGCAGTAAAAGTATTTCTTTACACTATTTATTCAAAATCCAGTAAGTACTCGAAAAACATTGCAAAGGAAATGAACTAACATAGTACTCAGAGCGACTTCTAATTTTACAAATATACAAATCTAGTAGGTTAAACCAAGAACCTACTAGAAAAGTACGATGACTTGAACTCTAGGCCTCCGACGACGACGCGCAACCACAGGATAGAAACTGCAAACTGGGCAAGAAGGAAACCGAAAAGCCCAGAGAAAAGCATATAAATAATAAAACCGTTAGAGTGAGTGGACAAAAATAATATTATATCACATAGATCGGAAATATAAATCGAACATGCTTTTCACAATAAATGCACATCAAAATCATGCGAGTCAAAACAATCAAGCCCAGGTCAGGTGTTTGTCCTAACCCTTCTGAGTACTGTGTAATGTGTGGAGGCAATAACTTGAGTACGTTTCCCTCAAGTTACAATTATGCCCAGGTCAGGTGCTTTTCCTAACCCTCCTGGGTGCTGTGAAATCATGGGTCAGGTGTTTGTCATAACCCTCCCGGAGCATCTCGGGGATCAGCCGTGAGGCCATAGCATCGATGCATCCATAATAACCATACTCTGTGCAAAAACAAATCATACGTGCCTCCGAAACAATATATGCTCATAAAATACGTAATCATAAATGCATGCTCATAAATGCTTAATCGTAAAAGCATAATCATGGACTCGCAAATCAACTGTGAAAATCAAAGTGTCCACTCACAGTAAACAACAAGCCCTGAGGCCCGGCGGAAGTTCCCTCGCCAAAATCTTTCTTGCTGTTTCCTGAATAAATAACAATTCATTTAATTTCAGAATTCCATAAAATGTGCGAAAAACAACTCAAAAACCATCCCGGAAACCCCACGGGAAAAATAGGATTTTCGACTCGCCAGAGCTCCGCCGCGGGCGGCGGCGCGTGGCCGTCACGCGCTACCACCGGCAGTGGTGCGTGAACCACACGCGCCTCTGGCGCTAACAACTCCGATGGGGGTGTTTGACCACTTGTTGGAAAGATCCCAAATGAGCCCAACAACATTTGTAACTGGAGCGAGGTCCAATTCGACGGCGTTTGGCCGGAATTGGACGAAACCGACCGGAAAACCATTTTCCGGTGGCCGCCACCAGCGGTGGCAATTGACCCCCTAAAATGATCCTCTCACCAAGCCCAATAAAACCCCTAAACTCACGCACCACAACTCTCCCTCATGTGGCCGAAATTTGGCTTGAAAGCCACGGCCCCAAAATTGGCCGGAATCTTCAAATTGTCGAAGCTCTGCTGTGGGGCTTCGACAGACCAAAAGGCCCATCCAAAAAGAACTAGGAGGAGGAGAGGATCCTTCCCCCCCCCCTTCCCAACCCCCATCCCCGGAAACCACCGGAGCACCACTCCCCGTCGGCGGCGAAAACCGGGTAACAAACCCGATTTGGGTTAGCCCAAAACCTCATCAAAACACACAACTTAATACATGAATCAATAAAGGGGAGGAAGAGCTTCAAATCCTTATCCAGAATGCCAGCAACGGTGGCCGGAATAGACGGGTCGAACTCGGAATTTCAAAACGGGTCGCGGGTTATATGGGTCGTGTACGTATCCCTCATATACCAAACATGTACCGTATTGTACCAAAATTCCCGTATAAATACAAAAGGTATCTTATCAGATCAACGACCAAGGATTGATCTGATCAAGATCCAATGGCCCAAATTAAACCACCAAGGAAAATATTATAAAATACATATTTCACATACGAACTTCCAAAAATCGAAAGAAATAGCTCAATAACCCGAAAAATTTCCCAAAAATTTTCACGTGCTCAAAATTAAATACTCTACAACTTCCGCGAAGAAAGTCGGATCAAATTCTCGCTCGACAGAAAAGTCGTTAACAAAATTTTACAAGGTGTATAATTCATGGAAAACCTAAATCGTAAAGTTTAGCGTTACTTTTGGTTCGGATCGTTACAGCCTAGCTCTTAATTCATTAACACACATCACCTTTTGGTGGCAATTAATTTTCAGATTCATAAATTGCACATATCACAACTTTTTCAAGGACACACATCCTCGACAACTCATCTCATCTCAATTTTCTAGCTCAACTTAGTGCAACCCACAAAGGTGTCTTGGTGGCAATTAAAGTCTATATAGTTCCAAAAGAAATTAATTAAGACCACATATAATGAGAACCTATAAGGCAAAAATGCATACACACAAGTGAGAAATGCAGCAAATCAAACCAAGATAGATGAAATATGGACACAACACTTGGGTCAAGTTCAAAAAACGTATCCAGGGGTACCCAATGAGTCTCATATCCCAAACATGTAATGAAGTTACTAACTCAAATGTATATATTTTTTTTATTTTTTCTGGAACACTTAGCACATGTAAATAGTTCTACAGAAACTATAAACTCTTAAGGGAAAAACTCAAATAATGGTACACACACCAATAGCCTTTCTAAGGCTTTCAACATCTAAGTTGTCAATTGATTTTGTGAACATGCAAAATAACCAAGTGACCTTCAATTGGAATAAAAGACATTGGAAGCGTTTTATTTTCAACAAGATTCCTAATGAAGTAATATCTCAAAGTGTTTAGAGTGAGAGTGAAGAACAAGATTATTTGAGATATCCATGGCACTTATAGTCACAAAATAAAGAAAACTTACCTGACATGTTGCAAAACAGTAATCACGAAGCATATGGCTTCACTTGCAAGACTGCACTTAAGCATGATTTCCTAAAGATGTTGTGATCCCAATGAGTGATCCAAGGATGACATTGTCAGTTGTGATCCTCCTAGAACACCAAACTCAAGGCAGCCAATGAGGATGACTTCTCAGAGTTTGTGGAGGCCACGATACAGGCTGTAACAACTTTGTGCTTTCCTAGAGAAGCGCCACCATGCCCAGAGGAGAGAATGTGTGATTCTGAACACGAGCCGGTTGGATGGCAAGGGAGAGTCAAATCCCAAATTTGAACGAGCCGACAACGAATGATATGCAAATGAAGGAGACAAAGTATGTTGTGGTGCTTTTGAAGGTTTGTCGCCTTGAAAGATGGCTTGACGACGGAGACAAAGGTCAGAGGTGGTGGAGCTACAAGAGTCAAACATGGCTAGTATCTTGGAATCTCGAGAGTTGTTCAACATAAACCTTTTCTATAATATCCTAAAAACATATGGACCCTTGCCTTTGATTGTGAGCAATATGAACATCACCAATCGCATCACAGAGTGATCAATCTCCTCTTGGTACTTTTTCTGATATGTGCAAAGTCAGGATAACAAAGATCTCATCTATCCATGTCCACTCAGGTTCAAGTTTAGGAAGCCTATCCTCATATGAGGAGTTTTGCACAATGGTGGATGTATTCTGAACAACATATTTTTGTTGGTTTACCAGAAAGCCAAGGCAGAGCCTTCATTCTTTATTGGTTCTCAGCTTTGCTAGATCTTAATGATAAAATCATTGTCCTTTGGCTTAGGGTTGCAAGCTCATTTACTATCCTCTATCCTCTATCTCGGTGACAAAGTGACTTGATCTTAGTTAGTGACACATCTATAACACAATCTCTTTGTTGTTCTTATTTTAATAGACAACATGTGTTAGACATCATGTGCAACATCATTTGATTTGCCTTTGGAGGCATCAATGGCATAAGGCACAATTGCATCATTCTTATGGATCACTATCTTCCACACACCAAGCATCTAGGTCGAAAACCCCAACTACGGAGGATGGAACAGGTTGTTGCGATCCTTCGGTGATAGTCATAGGAGGTTGAGATAGTTGATCGGCTATAGAATCCTCATATGCACTTTGTGATGGTTGAGTATCATCCAATCCTTAGAGATATGGGGAGTGATAATAATGCCCCATGTAGACACAGCGGAAGAGACGTCTTAAAAAGACAAATGAGAGCATCAACATTGACTACAATTCTGAGTGACTAAGTCTAAAGAAGCATAAAGTACCATGTCTTGAACTGCTCCCTAAAATTTCAAAAATCAGATTGTTCATCCAAACCCCTCTTATCTTTTCAAGATTGTAACATAGCTTTCCATCCCACACCAGTCATTTAGCTTGTGATCGAATCCTTTCGAGCATGCATGGACATTCATCAATCATGTATTGAGTATACTACATCACCACTTAGAAACAAAAAACAAAAAAAACAGTGAAGCATAGTGTTGTATGACATAAATATATGAAAAATAAAGATTCACTCAATAATAAATCATATCAATGAACATGTATAATGAATCTCATCAATCATCCAACAATGAGCGCACAAGGTTTCTAACACATCGCTAGAACCCAAAATATTTTCACAACAATCAACTCAATATCTTATTTCTTGTGTGCTTTATGAAATATATAGAAGATCTACACATGCATGAAGGAACAAATGAAAGAAAGATAAAACATGTTCTTTTTCTTTTGTCTCTACAAGAAAATTCATGTAATGTTGAGAATGTCAGATGAACAACATTATTTCAAAATTGACAAAGCATGATAAGTCATGTGTGTCAATAAAATAAAAACATGTTTGCAATCCCAAAAGATACTGAATACTAGAGGCAATTACTCATGTAGACTTTCATTCAAAAATCATATCCATCAGTAGCATTTAGAATCAACCTCAGCCTAAGACAAATGTCATTGCAGAAACACAACAATAAGGCATGACACACATGAGTCCTACTCTAATATGATATGCATAATTTGAGAATGCATGAAACTATTCTAATTATGCAACAATGACAAATGAGTATAAATACAAAAGTAAATTTGTACATAAAAATACATAGAAGATTAGAGTTTCATCGTCAGTTCGTGAAGCCACAAGATGACGTGGTTCTGTTCTTATCAAAGCATGACTAGTTGTGGGAACACACGTTGCGGGGATTGAAGCATAGTCTCCCATCCTATGTCTGATTTGACAAGAAAATTGAACAAGCAGGATAACAAAGGTATTATCTATTCATTCTACATTTCTGTCATTTCAAGTGTTAGTCTCATTGTCACTCCAAGTAGACACAAAAGTTTTATTGGAATGTCACATGTACTTTTTTCTTTCAAACATTGACTCAAAATGAATAGATTCTTCACAAATAATATCTTCATATAAAACCATAGATTAGAGGATAGGAACATGTTTCATGATCCTAAACAAACCTTGCGACAATTCCTTTACCCCATTAAAGTTTTCTCTAAATCCCTTATGTTTAACCCAATTAATTTCTGATTCTATAGAGTCCTCATTATCTTCTGATTCACTTGAGAACTCATTGAGGAAGGTAGCTCCAAAAGCCACAAGTACCTCATAACTACAAGGAGTAATATACTCTTTGTCACTTGACAAAACATAGATTTCACTCTTAACTAAGGAAGAGCAAGAAGAGGTTTTTAAAACTCCTTTGAAAAAGACTTTTTCGACTTCAAAACTTTTTAAAATCGATTTAAAAGCAACGTAAATTACTCAACAGTAAAGTTCGGGGAATCATTTACATCATCCATAAGAGAGGAAGAGACAAACATTTTTACCATAAGAGTTAATCCGTGGATCTCACCAACAAAGGCTAAGGACCCGCTCTGATACCACTTGAAGGTCCTAACCGGGGGGGAGGGGGGAATAGGACTTTTTCAACTTTTTCGTCAAGATATCGTATCAGGGATAACAATATATGAAGCTATCCTGAAAACAGATACTTAATGAGATAAATAAAATGTGCAAGGGAGTAAAAGAACAAATAACACCATGACGTTTTTTACTCGCAGAAACCCTGCAACCAAGGAGAAAAACAGTGTGCCTCTTACTCTTGAGGGACAAACTTTTCCACTATGTAATTGACACTTCTTACAAAACTCGTGTACTCTGGGGATAGATACACCTATGCTATCATCACTAGTCTCTCTACTAGTCTAACAGAGCTACACTCTTTCTAGCCTAAGTGTTTACAAATCAAAGCTTATCAGAAGCCTCATCTCAGAACTTAGCTATTTATAAACTGATTCTTCATGAATTGCTTCTCACAATCAATCCTCAAGAAAACATGCAAACACACTACTCACAAGATTAAAACTCCGCTTATAGCACTAAACGTGACTATCATTTCTAGTCTCTCAGACTACTCTAGGAATTGTCCTTCCTCCCTTGTTTATAAGTGCTTACACATGCAAAGTTCTCTCAGGATCACAAGACACGATCATATTCCTAATAGTCTACCACACAAGCTTAAAATTCCTTTGTTCTTCTTTCTTTGTTTCCACCTACAAAGATATCATAAGGTTTATATCCAAACACAGCTATTACAGAGCTAGTTCTTAAGAACACTTCCAAGGTTGATTGCACTTACCAATTCGATCTCATAGAATGCAAGATGTAATGAGTATAAAAAAGTGTTTTGTCCAACTCTAAGACTTACATACAATAGAAGGGAAAACTTAGAGATATTATGGACAGTGCAAGATACTAGACTCAACTTAAGAAATTCACCATGAGAGACTCTACAAATACTTAAGCAAATAACCAAATTGAAATAAATGGAGTCTCATCCATTATACAGACCACAAGGACAAGTGACCTAAGGGCAACACCTCAGCCATGTAAGGAGTGATTTGGACTTTAGCATGTGCCTATTTTTAGAGATGAAAGTGACAAGTGACCAGCTAAGTCCAAGTAGAAAAAGACCAAAGTCCATTGTCCAAAGCATGATTAATATAATTCAAAGAGAAATATTTTGTTGATTTGGAAAATAAATCATATGACTAGCAAAGCACTATTCTCTAAAATTAATCATATACCCAACAGTAATCTCGAGGTTTAAAAATCACAAACTTAGATGGAGCCTTATGTGTCTAGTCAAAGAGAATCAGAGAGACTCTGATATCAAGGTCGCTATCTCTCCGTACGGGTATGCGAAGAGAGCAGGCATATAAACACAAGGATAAAACTCTTTTTGGAAGTTTATCTCTTAGCAAGAAACTAGATGTGACATGTGAATGTAAAAGCCAAACAAAAGAGACAAACTAGTGCTTACCTTAAACATGACTAGATTTCAAAATAATGCAAAAAGGTTTTTTTCTAACTTACTCTAAACAAAGGCTAACAAAGGATATGGCAAAAAAAAACTTTTCCAGAAATCAAAGTTTCCAGCTGATATGTTGGTTTATGCATCACAAAATCCAGCTGGTGCCTTTTCACTTATCCCAAGGAAACAAGATCACGGGTTGCAAGGAAACCTTCCTAACAGAAAAACATCTTGGGTACCAAGGCAAACTAATTTGACTCAGCAAGACATTTTAAACTCAGTAGACTTAAATTCCAGCTTTAATAAAACTAATACAATCAAGCTATAAGTGAGACGGACTGACTGACTCAGGATAGGAGACAAGACTTCCATCCTCACTAAAAAACTATGATATGCAAATGTATGTTTTACCTGATTGCCAATGAGATAAGAAGGTTCTTCACTTCAATCTTCTTTCTTGATCTTGACTAATTACCTTTCTAATACCACATATGTTGTGTTTTGTATTCACTAGGAATTTCCAACAAAAGTTATGCCTACAAATCGAAAAGACTTGATTGGGTGGTCCGGGTGGTGAGCCCGGACCTTAATGATCTATCTAGGAGTTTTGCAAATGCAGCATTTCTTGTGGATAGCAAAACGACGAGTGACTAACGTGTTGATGTATCTACCAAAACCATAAAGTATTTAAATGGTCTGCATTCAAGTTTGATAAGTCCACAAATATCACCTTGAATTCTTTCTAAGAATGGTATATTCTCAGTTGTGTCTACAACAAAAGAAGTTTATGCCTATAACTTTGCTAACGAACAACCTTTGCAAAATGAGCGGTGCACATCAGAGATTGCCATAAAGGAATTTGGTGGGATAACACACAACGCCTTAGCAGTATGTCGCCGAGATTTTGCTACACTCGTCTTAGAGACCAAGTCTGGACTGTGAGGAGAAATCTCAACCCCTCCTTCATTACCGATGGTTTTTTGTATTCCCACATGCTTCTTTGCACTAAAAAATTGATGCCCATATGAATTCTTCATTATTTTGATCATCATATCATGACCGAGATAACCCAAGTGATAAGCCAAAGCTTATAGAGCTATAGGAGACAGAGTCACACACAGTAGTGTAAGTGACTACATTGTATTCAATGATCCAAATTATAGTAAGTTATAAACTACTATGAATGCTCATAAACTTCTCCGAGAATTGTTCCCACCACGTTGTCGCACACATTCTTTTCTATGTGCATTTGTCCAAGTTGTTCCTCAGCTTCAACTTCGACCAGTAAAGGAGTTCAAAGAATATACTCTTGTGATGCCAATAGTTGAGATCATGTGGAGGTATTGGATTGCATTTCTTTACATCCGCGTCATTGGTCAACACACCAAAGTCAAAATAGCTCAATTTCTCTAAAATCTCTTCGCCCGACCAACTACGGGGTTTAGGATTGTTCTCTACCGTCCCGTTGAAATGAGCTTCATCCTGTCGCCACGGGTGGTCGTGAGGAAGCCATCTACGGTGACCCAAGTAACACACCTTCCCCACGTGCCAACTAGAGTTCGCGTCATCCAAACATATAGGACATCCATTATATCCTTTCGTCCTGCAGGCTGCCAACATCTCATAGGCTGAAAAATCGCTGATCGTCCACATTACGGCAGCCCTTATCGTGAACGTCGTGTCAGTGAATTTGTCATAAGTTGGGACTCTATTTTCCCACAACAGTTTCAGCTCGTCGATCAAAAGTCTGAGGTAGACATTTAAGCACTTTCCCGGAGATTTAGGACCTGGAATTACCAGAGTAAGGAAATTGTAGGGCATCAGAATTACTGGCCAAATGCTGACGGCAGAGCTATTACTATCCCAAGGATTGAATCCGTCTGTAGATAGTCCAAGTCTAACATTTCTCACCTCTGCGGCAAAGTCTCCAAATTCTCTGTCAAAATGTTTGAAAGCCTCCCCATTCGCGGCGTATCTCAGCACATCGTCATCTATTAGCTTTTCTGTGTACCATTGCATCACCTCTGCTGTGTATAGAGACATGTACAGACACTGCAATATGGGAATCAATGGAAAATATCGAAGAACCTTCACATGAATTCTCTTTTTTAATTCTTCATATTCAACTCATATCTGCACTGGCCACATACAGGACAATAGTCCAAATCTTTATACTCTTTGTAAAACAGCAAACAATCATTTGGACATGCGTCAATTATGTTGTAATTTAGGGCGAGGCTGCTCAAGCTATTTCTAACCTTATAATGGGATTTAGGAAGATTGTAATCATCAGGAAGCAACTTACATATTTTCTCCTGAATTTCGTCAAAAGCACTAACTGACATTTTGTGCTTCACTTTTATCTTCATTTGCTCCATCACATATTGCAACACATTCTCTCGACATCCAGGGTATACCGAGGTCTGCGCTTCAAGTAGCATCTTGTTGTACTTATCCATCTCACTAGTGTCAGTGGCCAAGCTAGCAGCGGGGAATGTGTCATCATGCCCATGAGTGGTATTGTAACCTCCCTCTTGGTGTTGGTGTCCACCATGACTAAATCTCAGAAACGCATCATGGACCAAATCCCCAGTTTGGTTCCAAGTAGGAGGGCCAGCACCACTGCCGCTGGATGAGGTACAATGGTAAATGTACCCTAAGCTGAAGTCTGCTGCTTCACCATGCTCGCTCCACGTAGTGTAACTCCACACCATACCACTTTCGTACAGGTGTTGCACCATAACATTAACCTCCACATACTGACAGTTAAGACATTTTTGTCACGGACACCTGAAACGCTTCTTTCCCTGACCATGTTCTATCGTAAAATTCACAAATTTGCTAATTCCATCCATATACCGGACATCACTTCTATTCCGCAACTTCATCCAACTCTTGTCCATACTTCTACGAATTTTAATAATTAATTATCATATTAGTCAACTATTATATATATACATATTTTCAAGCTAGTAATTATATATGAAACTATTATATATATATACACAAATTTTCAACTACCTTAATATATTAAATTAAATTATTAATTAATTACCTTCAATAATTACCTTTATTAATTATTGGTGAATATATGTACTCAATCTACATCAATTAATTACTTTAATATGTCTAACATACATGTACGTTTTAACTAAATATTAACCAAATTTTTAAACATCCATGCATATATATGTACTACGTACTGGTCAATATTAATTAACTAATATATATAAATATAATCAATTACCTAACTTAATTATAAATATATATTAGAACGTACTAATTATTAACAATGCAATCAATCAAACGTACAATTAATTATATATATAAACGTTAAATGGTGTTGGAAAATTAACTACGTACGTACGTACCTAGCCTTCTCCGATATATGGCGAATCAATGCTCGGATATAGTGCTAGCTAGCTACAACTTGCATGCGCCATATACATACGCGTGAGGATCGGATCGGAGAGTCTAATCGATCAAGAGAGAGAATTGAATGATCGATTGACATATATATGCATGGAGATGAAGTTTAGACGAGTGAGCGGAGAGGAAGAGAGTTCGGCATGGACATTATATAATGCTTCACTTAGACGACGGAGTGTCGGTGCGTCGTCTAAGTGGTCACTTAGACGACGAATTAGGCACTTTTCTGTCGTCCAAGTGCTTACAAGGACGACAGAGAAATAACCCGTCGTCCAAGTGGCCGCTCGGACCATAGCATGTCGGTCCGTTGTCCAAGTAGCCACTTAGACGACGGAAACACTCTTTCCGTCGTCCATTTTCGTCGTCCAAGTGGCACTTAGACCGCAGAACCTTAAAGGTTCCGTGGTCTAAGTGCATTTTTCTTGTAGTGGTGTCATATTGCCATGGATTCATGCATTATGAAATAAAATAAAATTCTTAACACTTTCATATAACCAAAAATAGAAAAAATTTATTACTTGCCAACGCAATTACATCAAAGATGTCTTATTCCCAAAAACGACTTAAAACAAAGCCTCAAGTACATGACTAAACAAGCCAAAAACAACTAAAATTGATTACATAGAAGAAATAACAACCTAATACAGATACTAATCAAAATCTGGAGTCTCAAGATTCTTCATCTTGTTGTCTGCTAAAATGAGGTTGATTTCACCGTCTTCTTCGATCTCAAAATCCACCCCCCGCCCCCCAACAAAGTCAGCTTCGTGTGCCTCTTGTAGATATTTTGAATTTCCTTACTTGCATGACATTACTTGTACATATACTTAGTAGAACCACATTTAAAACATAGATACTTGCTAGATAGAGCAGAGTTGGAAGAATTTCTTTCATTCCTAGAACCAGAACTTGACTGGTTCTTATTCTGAGTACTGTGGTCAATGTCCGAGTGATGCCAAGTAAAATTTTGACTTTGGCCTCTGCCACTACTTTTACCATGGCCTCCTTTCCCACCACGGTTATAAGCTCAGAATGGTTGTTCTTCATTTCCTTACATGCCTTCTCTCCAGTATTGTAATTCTCATAAATTTTCTTGGTCTCAGTAGGCCTTAAGTAGTTGTTGAGAATTATCTCATGATCTCTCTCCTTTTTATCTAGGATATTCATGAGATCACCTAATATTTTTATTTTTCCTTTCTCATACTCTAGCCGGTACTGATGAGCCAGTATACTCATGAAAGATGGGAAGGTGTTCAAATACTTCTCGATCATTTCTTGATTAGTCTTGTCAATTCCACAAAAGCTAAGCTCAGACTGTAGTTCCAAGATAGCCTGGTTGTATGAATCAATCTTTAGATTATCTAATAACCAGAAGGATTCCCATATCTCAGTCAACTCAAGAAGCTGTGGATTATGCACGTTATTAAAATGTTGTTTCAGAACATCCCATAAATCCTTGGGATCAGTTTTCTTTAGATAATGCTTCATGAGAATTGGATGGATATGATGCCTCAAAAATATGAGTGTTTGAGCTTTAATTTCAGCAGTTGGGGCGACCACACTGGGCTCGGCTAGTGGGTAGATAATGTTGGTGAATTTCTTTCCGATGAAGGTGTTCTCTACATCAGAAACACAGTGATGATACTCTTTTCCATTGACATCAAGGATGTCAAACTTTGGCCTAGCTGACATAACAGTCATAGTCATCTACAAAAGTGACAAGGAAAATAATTAGTAACGATTGAAACCATGATCACTAAATATCAAGTTTAGGGAATAAGATCGCAATCCAAGATGTATGGTCACAAAAATTGATAAATGGTGGCTTTATACAACATCTAGAAACTGTGACAATCAAAATTAGTCACTTCTATCGATTTTTTTTTTGTTATCGTGACTCCCCCAGGACCGTCACTAATCAAACTTTTTGATCAAAAAGGTGATAAAATCCCCTCCTCTCCCATATAATTGTACAATATAATTCAAAGCAATAAACAACCTAGGATTTAGGGTATTGCAGAAAGTAAGATTTAATCCTAGATCTAGAGTGTTATGAAAATTAAGTTTTACAACCTAATTTCTAAATTGAGAATGTTGAAAATTTACCTCGATTGGTGTTTATGTTCAGAATGGATAAAGACGGATGACAAGGAGGTAACACTCCCTTGACTTAGGATTCGGGCAGTCGAGCAATCTTGACGATCTGGAGAGGAAGCAACCAACGAGTGACTCTTTTTTTTTTTCTTGTGGTGATGACTATCAATTCAATATTGCTAATAATATGTTGAAGGATATACAGGTACTAATAACTATAGACTGAAAACTGTATTTTTGTTCATTACTAGATGACCTTAAATACATGGATTACAATCAATTACAATAAATATTCTGGTAAATAGGGATTACTAGAATCTCTACTTTTAATTAATTAGGACAAGACACACACACACACACCGGAAGATCATGAATATACTTTTGTTAAACACTTTGTTTCTTATTTCAACAGAAAAAATGTTAGACTTCATTAGTTGGCTATCAAGTGAGTTTGTCAAGTGACTGACATGGGAGACACATGTCAAATATATAGAGGAAGGCAAGGTCAAGGACAGGGTTTTGGGGACAACAAATTGCCTCTCTTTGAAAGGGTAGCTACTTCTCCATTTAACAAGAAAAATTGATTATTAGAAAATTTACACCTCCATTTTTCGCTAACTACACCTCTATTGTTATTTTTGTACACAAAATTATCTATTTTCCCCTTTTGTTTTACCTCTAATGTGCAATCGGTAAAAAACTTACAGAATACCTCATATGTCCAATGAGCAAGACAATAATCAACTCTTTAGTGAGAATGTTTAGGAGAAAGTACTATGTTTAAGTGCCAATAGATTGTTTAACGTGTCAAAGGATACAATATTAATTTGTATTGACATCAGTGTCAAATATCCATCTCATACAAAATTTCAAACTATAATAGAACTTCACATTTGTACATGTAATCATGGAAATGGTTCATAAGTTTTAATTGGTCATAGTTATTTTGATTTTCCCTAATAATATTATTGCTATTATCAACATATTAGTACTCATTGCATATTAATTTTGGGGGTAAAGCAACCACTAATGGAGAAATCAACTTTGAAGAAGATCAAAACCTAGGAGGAGCAGGTGCAGGTGCAGCATAGCTTGCTCCTTCAAGATGATGGTTGATTGACTTTTCTCATAATCAATACTAAAAGAAGAAGCTTGGAGTGCTCAATATCTAATAGAGTAATGTACAAAATCGATGATGAATCATCTTAGATGTCAATCATGTCATAGAGGTAGAAAGAAGAAGGGGAAAACGTTCAATTGCACGCAGAGACTAGGTACATCAAATGCATTCATAGATAAAAAAAAATTAAGGGCGAAAATGGAATAAAAATCTTTCCACAGACTAGGGAGGTATAAATAGTGAAGGTGGAGGTATGAATAGACGCACCTAAAGAAAAAATTATAAAATTCACCACCAGGGTATGAACTCTTTGAGATGTATCATATTGGTTCCCGACCTTTAAGAACTATCAAAGTGATGCTCATCAATTTCTACCATCAATTTCTGTCTATGCTCTGTTTGTGTTGATGATGTGGCACCCTCTTTTTTTCAAATGAAGCGGTAAAATGGTCATTGTATAGCAAAAAAAATGCTTAGGGCACCCAAAAATTGTTATGGACACTCCCAAAAATTGCTATGAACACCCAATTTTTTTTTTAATTTTCTGCATTTCTCTCTCTCTCTCTCTCTCTCTCTCTTCTCCCTCTCTAATCGATGCCCATTTTACCTTAGCTCCAAGCCAGCAATACGTCACCGTAGTCAAGCAGTGGTTGAACATCGTCTCCCTCAGTGGCTCTCCGAGCCACCACTTGGGCTCGTGGCTACCCGTGTTGAATTTGGGATAGATTCTCAATTTGGCGGCTCTACATTTTTATTTTTCATTTTTTTTGCTTGGATCAAATTTTGGAGCTCCGAATCTGGTGAATTCCCAATCCAGGATAGGCAGCGTTTATGGTTTGCTTCGGGCGATAGGGTGCACCAACTCGAAGCAGACTGTGCCGTTCATGCCGGCGTTCGACCACTCCGAAAATCCTCGACGCTCTCCTCACACTCGACACATGCGCATTCGGCAAATTTTAATATTCAAAACCAATTAAAACCAAGATAAGCACAATCGGCTCGCTGTGAAGACAATGAGATTGAACACGGGCTCGATATCTCAGCGTGCGGCAACAGCGAACTAGTCCGAGTCAAGATCGTCAGTCTAAGTGGGACGAATCTGAGGCACAAAATCGGCTCGGGAGTGTGTGATAAAGCCGGAGGCACAGTTTTCTATTCCCATCAGAAAGTGCATCATTTTGTGTGCCGCGTAGCTCATCTTCTGAAGACTAACGACAGGCGACGATGGCAGCACAATTTGGAGTAAATTCTAGGGTTTTCGAGCGAGATGAGTCGAATTAGGGTTTTAAAGTGAGGTGTGGAGAGTGTGAGAGTTGAATAATTTGGAATAGATTCTCGGTTTGGCGGGAAGAACTTGAATTCAGTGTGAGAGCTGAATCAGAATTTGAATTGGTACCCGAATCAGAGCCCATCAGAGGAAACTACGATGACAAATGGGTGGTCTAGTTTTGATAAAGGTCGGGCCTTTGAATCAGTTTATGTGGTGGCAACGACGGTGATTGGATTTGAGAAGAAGATGAAAGTGAAAGCTGCCGCAGTGGAGAGCATTATGCTGGTGACGAGAGAGAGAGAGAGAGAGAGAGAGAGAGAGAGAGAGAGAGAGAGAGAGAGAGAGAGAGAGAGAGAGAGAGAGAGAGAGAGAGTTGAGAGAATTTAAAATGCAAGGGTATTAAAGTCTTTTCATCTTGTTTTCAAACAAAAAATAATGACACATTAGTAAAGTTAACTGAGCATAGACGAATTTTGACGGGAGGCATCACATTGATACAATTTCGGGAGTTTGGGCATCACTTTGATTAGGGGTAGGATTCGGTCTAAACGGTTTAGTGTTTGGTAAAAACAAACACCAAACTGTAATATTTTTTCGGTTTGGTTCGGTTTGATTTTTCATTTTTCTTTCGATTTCTTACATAATGTTTAAAAATCAACTTTTTCAAGAAATATCTAAAAAAATTATCTATAAAAGAAATTTTTTGAGTTGCCTAACATTTTGATTCATCTCTACGAGAGAATGTGATAAGGTTTGTGCATAAAGAAATTAGGATTTTAGGAGTTTAAAGTTTTTTTATTTTGCATATATATAACATACTATAAAATACCCAAAACGATGTCGTTTTTTTTGCATAATTCGATTTTTTGGTTCGGTTCAGTTTTTTTAAGTTCAAAATCCATAACAAAACCAAATGTCTTGATTTATTTTGGTTTCGGTTTTTATTCGGCTCGATTTGTATGAGGTTGGATTTTTTCAGTTGTGACTCAGTTTCAGCTGAGAAATTTTTTTTGGTTTTCAGTTACAATGTCCCACCCCTAACTTTGTGTGTATATTTCTAGTTTTCTTTTAGCTTTAACTTGCTCAAGTGACTTTTGCGTCAAATTTTTGAATCGAAATTGATTTTTATTTTTTAATCAAGACTGATAAGTGATAAACATCAGTTGGCCGAACGTTATGAGTGTCTGTGTGGTTTTCGAGAGTTGAGAGCGCCGCTCTCTTTGTTTTCTTCTAAACCCTAGTGCCGCTAGGTTCTTCTTCATCAATTTCTTTGATAATCAAGGATTCCTTCTCTCTTCTAGCTTTCTGGTTGCTTTTTCTTTTCTTCTTTTCTTTTTTTTTCTTTTCTTCTTTTCTTCCTGATTGCGATTACCATTTGGCAAGAGACTCTGGACCTATTTGAGGTTACTTTCAAGGATCGAAGCGCATTTCGGAGAGCTATAGATCGAGAACCTTGGTTCTTTAAAGATACCATGATTGTCGTCGAGGAATTCGATGGATTTGCACTTATTGAGTTGGTCCTAGCAACCGAAGCTAGGGTTTGGGCGAAGCTTGAGATCATCAATGGTGATCTTTATAATGATCAACCGACAATAGGTTGGTGGGAAACCCTAGATAATCACATACGTAAATATGTGGATTATGATAGGTTGTGTTTGAAGGAGCTGGACGAGATCCGGCTCTTTGTGGATGTGGATCTAAGGAGCCCTCTGATCACTCACCTGAGTGTTTTGTTAGGTAAGAAAGCTTGGTTGGAATGCAAAGTTGAGTACCTGAAGCTGAAAGGCTACTGAAGGGGATGTGGTACTTACACTCACATCAGCCGTATGCAGCAAAGAGGATGTGAAGATTGAAGGATGCGATGCCTGGACTGGAAGAAGAAGTAGGCAACCAACAAGAAGAGGTTGCAGATAATTGGGGCAGCGACACTGTGAACCTATATCAGGAGGGAGCTTGTAAGAGGCGGAAAGTGGTCATTAAAGGGCCAAGGCGCCAAACTGGTACTTTCTCAAGGCAACAACTAGTGTTTATCAGCTGGATTACGCCAGGAGTGTTGGGAAATGAGTCTTTGCCCATGACGCAGGTGGTGCATGATGTTGACCTGGGAGATGTAGCCACCATATATAAATGACTCATAGTTAACTAAGGAGTTGTACACCCAAAAATTTTTGAAGCCCTCTCGTGCTACTCTGATTTGTTAGAGCATCTCCAATGGAGAAGTCTTATATGAAGTCCTAAACCTATTTTTAGGACTTCATTTTGACACTATTCATTTATGATTTCAATCATCTCCAATGGTTAAGGTCATATATGAAGTCCTAAACCTATTTTTAGGACTTCAATCATCTCCAATGGTTAAAGTCCTATCTCAAAGTTCTAATTTTATATATTTAGATTATCTTATTTTATGTTGGTTTTAATAATAATTTAGACTTTGTAAAATATAATTATACATGATAATTAATAATTATATTAATTTAAAAAAAATTAAAATTTTGAGTGACTTATGCATTATTCACAAATCGGATATACTTTCGTTTCACATGTATCGGTCGTTTCACTTATGCATCGTATAGATATCCGAGTTTGCGAGATTACGTTATAATTGTAGAGGATGAGCACGTCAAAGATGAGTAATATGATTTCGACATTGACGACATCCCAATGCATCCAAGAAAAGCTGATATATATGATAAACCGGCTTATGATGATGAGGTGCATCGTAATCCCCAACTAATGCATGCATTTATATGTGATTGTTACAAGAGGACTCGGTGTCCAGTGATATGTGGGGAACTAAGATCGGATTTAGTTCAACACGGTTGGGCTTTGAAGAAGTGGCAAGAGTGCAACCGTGGCTAATTTGTGTCGTTAGCATGTGTCAATAAATAGCATAGTTTGCCATCATGTTGTTGTTTGCATTTACTTTGTGTGTGGTTGTGGATTTTTAATTTGTGTGTGGTTGTATGTTTTTAATTTTGTGTGTGTGCATGTAATATTTTGTGTACTTGAATGCATTTAATGTTGTGTTTTGTTACTTGGATTTTATATTTATATGTGTGTTGTATGCATTATATACATAATTAGTTAAAATTAATTTAAAACAACAAATTTGGGTTGGTATTTATAGAAAAAAATTAGAATTTACTGTTCCAACGGATTGATTAATATTCCCAAAAAATAATTAAACTTTTTTTATTTTTTTCTGACTGTTATATGAAAAATGGGAGTTGGATCGAATAATAACCGTTTGATCGATTTCAGCATATATTTTTTGCCGTTGGATAAGAATAAGAAATTCAAAAAAAATAGATTTAATTGAGATTGAAATTTGGCCGTTGATTTCAAGATGGAATCAAATCGGGCCGTCCATTTCATTTCGACTGTTGGCTGGCACAACTTCAACGGGCTGAAGCAGCATCACGTGGGGCGGGTCCCACTACGCAGCAGCTGTCTGCTACTCGCCTCATCGGTCCAGCGCGTGCTCCTCTTTCCCTCTCTCCTCCAGCGCGAGCGTGGCTCATCTAGATCCTCTACGGTGCGTCATCTTCTCTCATTCCCTCTCTCCTTCAACTGGCTTGGCCCCACATGCTCTCCCTCTCAATTTATAGATCAGGTCTTATATGAAGATCTAGTTTATGACTTCATTTAAGACTTCAAGCTAGTTGGGATAGGTTTAGATCTCCAAACACATCATTAGAGAAGCTAAATTGGAGACAAAGCTAGAAAAATAGGGTATAGGACTCTCCATTGGAGATACTTTGGTCCAAGTAGGTGTCATATTGTTTATGTAGTGTGTACTATATGACTCTTTGTCGGGGGCTAGGTATAAAATGTTGCGCCTTTAAAAAAAACATCAGTTGGCCGCGCTGGCACATCAGTATCCAAAAGATCAAGACTTGAAGTGTGTAATGGAGTCTGAGACGACGGAGAGGACGAAAGACCCGACGGGACCAGTAGCCGTATTCATGGCTTTCGGTACTAAAGGCGACGTCTATCCAATTGCTGTAAGTCGTCGGGTCACCCTTTATTACTCCGTTCACCGATTTACTGTGTTTGGTTTCCCAGAAAAATCAATCAACACTGTTAACCGTGTGTGTTGGGTTTGTGCAGGCCATTGCGGCGGCATTTGCATGCTATCAGAGACAGTATCGAGTTGTTCTTGTGTCACATTCAGCTCATGAGGTTTGTTTTAAACTTGGTTTCACTTATAAAGCTCATGTTTTGATTTCTACCATCTATTGATTTCGTGCTGATGGTACTTATAGGCATTCTTAACCTTGTTGAATCATTGAAAATAACTGCATATCTTACAGATTGTCTGTTGTGTATGGACTTAGATAGATTGTGGGAAGATTTTGATGTTCAAACATAGGTTTTGTCCTATTAAATACTGAAGACATCTATACTAACTATAGCTTATTCTTTTCGAGCTCTACTGGTTTGAATCAACTGCTACGTTGCTTGATAAGTTTACTTCAGCTCATGATTACTTTCAGTACAGAAAACTGGAGTATTTCATATATACAGATGGTTTCATTGTATGTATGCATTCAAGACTGTAGTCAGTACTCATGCATGTTACTCTCCATTTAAGATCATAAGACTTGAATGAAAGTACTTGAATCCTATATCTTTGGGGTTAAGGGTTGATCACATATAGCATTCCTATAATGACTTGCTGCAAGTCAAGTTATTAGCATCTAACTATCCTCACAGATATTAATCCATAAAAGGATAAATGAGAAACAACATTTCATTGAGTAACGTTTTCTTTTGATGAGGTTATGTTTTCTTTTGAAAAGGTTCATGGAAAATTGATATATTTGTGTGTGTGTGTGTGTGTGTGTGTGTGTGTGTGTGTGTTTTTGTCATGGTTGTTCATGCAGAGCCTACGTTCTCACTTGGCTGAAAAGCATGTTTCCTTTGTTCCAATAGCATCACCACCTGTTCTCTCTGTTCATCAGAAACAAGATTCTACAGGTTCAGTTACTGACTTTACCCTCATTGTTCTCTCAACTGCATTTGGTGAGAAATTGTTAATGTACATTTGCAAATGTCTCATTGCTCTTCTTGTCTTTTGTGGCTCTGTAGACTCAGTTTCTCTGCAGAAAAGGGTGTTCTCCGAGGCGTATAGACAAGAGTGCATTTGGATCCGGCCCAAGCATGGAGGGTGATTTTATTGTGATAAACTTCTTTGCATTGGTAGTTCCCTTGCATTTTCCGTTTTACAGATTAAAATGATCTCTTGGATGGATTCATACATAATTGGCGTTAAAGAAGCAAGAATAAGCACTGAAATTAAAAAAACTATACGCACGCAAGCTAAAATTTTCTTAATATCATATGCTATGAAACAATGACTGCTGTCATCTACCAGTACAGATGCTTAGGTTTATAATGCCTATTAAAACATCATGGAAAACCGTAAGAAACACAAAACACATCTGTATGTCTAGTGTCGATTTCCTTTAAGTTGGAAAATTTAAGAACCTATGGTGGAAGAAGATGCCTTTGTATAAAAGGTGCAGGTTTCTTGTACGCCTAAGAATTTCACTCACATTTTGTTGAATTGAGCGAAACATGTGAATCAGTTTTATTAGGTGATCTGGGTAGCTTGTGTGGTCAACTTTGCATGCCTTGTGGATTACTTTCTACTTTGATACCTTGCCATAGTTGCCGTACATACCAAATGCAAAATAAATAGACTATGTGTGAATAGTGTTACGATATTTATATTGTGATCATGTTCAGAATATCCAATGTGAGACTTTGTACTATGTACCATATACCTCGAGTTTCTAACATGCCTAGTTACAATTTCATAAAGCACGTGTAGTGATATGGTAGCAATATTGGGTTCTTTATGTGATTTACCAGGAAGGTTGGAGTCTAGCAGAGCTCTTTCATGTCCGTTGTATGGTTGCTGCCCCGTATGTTGTTCCATACAGGTAATAGATGTTTCTTTGGATCTTTATATATGATCTGATAAAGATCATGCAAGTTATACTCGTTTTTACTATATATTATGAAGTCTTTCAGTTAAGGAATCTCTTAAATTTATGGAAATCTTGGTATGATAGGGTCTGCATAGCCAGTGGCTTTCATCACTTTGCATTAAATTTATTCATTGATAGTCAGTGGCTCTCATCACTCTGTATAAAATTTATACATCGATAATCAGTGGCTTTCATCATATTAAATGATAATTTTGTTTGTTAATACTTAGATCTCTCTCTTTCTTTCACTCTCACTCTCTCACATCTTTGCTGAAGAAAATTACTTTTTACCAATTTCATAATATTGTTTATAACTTTCTGAACTTGCCTGATCATCTGTAGTTTTATTTTGTATCAATGTACTTTTAGTGCACCTTCATCCTTTGAGCGCCAGTTTAAAAAGGAACATCCATATTTATATGGATATCTGCAGGAATCTCACCTCCATAAGGTACATATTGTTTTAAGTGTATAATTTGGTAATACTGTTTCTGCTTAATGATTTTATTCTTTCTTGTATCTTCCTCTCCTGTATTGTTAGTGTATAGTATTACTGATTTTGTATTTGTTTTTATACTCGTAACAATTGTGATCCACACATATAATATTCCATCTTTTAAACAATTTTTTACAGGTTTGTTGGAAAGATATGATTCACTGGATGTGGCCTATTTTCAATGAAAATTGGGGATCCTGGAGATCTGACATCTTGAATCTGAGTTCATACCCTTTTACAGTTAGTATTGTTTTGATACATAATTTTTTGGTGAATGAAATATATTGTAATACTTTTTAGTGATTTCTAGAGGACCTCATGAAATTTCCTCGTGGTTAGCTTCTCATTTGTTGGTACAACCCCTTGGTTTAACATTTAAGCTTATACGTTTTCTTTTCTTTATCTACTGCAGGATCCAATAACAGGTCTCCCCACTTGGCATGATATGCCTGTGTCTCCCCGACTTTTGTATGCTCTCCACTTCAACATACTATATAGATAGAGATATTACAGTACTCTTATACACACACAAAAACAGAACCGTTACAAGCAGAATTCTGAAAATTTTCAATATTGTTTATAGGTATGGATTTAGCAAAGAAGTTGTTGAGTGTCCAGGTAGGGATATAGGTTAATTTTTTGTACTAACTGTAAATATTTGATACGGTATGGTTGTATTACTGCTTCTGCATATGATCCAGTATGCAGTACATCATGCTTCTGCACATATCTTCTTAGACTTTGCAATGTTTACTGCTTGAAATGGCCTGCTTGCAGCTGGTTATATCCTGAATGAATATTCTACTAAAATAAAATGAATAATGAATAAAAAAAGGGCCTTAGACAACTTTTCTTCCTCTAATGGTATAGAATGGAGGGTAGTGATTAGTGGACTAATGTTACTGTAATCGCCACTGGTGCATATCTGCTATAATAAGAAATCTAGACAACCCTAAGAGATGACAGAATGCATGTTAAATGTAAATTGATGCTCCAGCAGATTGTGACTAGTTTAACTTGACGTGATATATTATTCCTTTTTTCTTTTCTTTTCCAGACACCCTAGGCATCTTGGTTATCGAAAGTTTGAAACCTTATATATCAAGCCAATGACAATACTTTTTTCACAATCCTACTTTATAAGCCACCAATGATATTATAATAGTTACTCTTTCTAGAGGAAGATGATCTTCCCAATTGAGTTTTATTCGTACTTTTCAATTTAACTCACTGTTGTTCTCTCTACCCTTCTTTTGCTTTTTTGCATACAGATTATTGGCCATCAAGCATTCGGGTTTGTGGCTTTTGGTTTCTGCCTAATGAATGGCAGTTTTCGTGTAAGAAGTGCAGTAAAATGTCAAGGCTTGTTTCTCCAGGAAATCTGTACACAATTGATGAAATGTGTCCAGCTCATGTTCATTTGCAATATTTTCTGAAGACTCCTACGCCTATGCCACTGGTTTTCATTGGCCTGAATTCTATTGGTAGGCAAGTCTTTACCAAATTTATTAGCAACTTCTTGCATGCATTATTGGAAATATAATATAAGAATATCATGTCAAAATTGTCTGATTGGATTTATTAATATTCAGATAATGTGGCATGGTGTGGTATTTTCCCTCCACTCAGTAGCAATAATAAATGGTTTTATAAGTTGTTATGTACAGTACCCTTTTATTATTATTAGTGTGTTGTGTGCACGCGCTTATGGGTTTCTCATTGTACTTGCAGCATGGGATTTTTAAAGTATCCTCAAGCATTTCTTGGTCTTCTCGAAAGAGCACTCAAAATAACAAGTTGCCGCTTTATACTCTTTACTGCTGGTTATGAACCTTTAGATGCGGCAATCCAAGCCATGGCTGCCGAATCATCTCACAGAATGATCAATGAAGTTTGCATTTCTCTCTTCAGTTAGCGACTCTTCTGCTTTTCTGGGTGAGAAGCTCATATCGATTGAATTCTCTTACATAAAAATTAATCAAAGAAGATCAGTTATGTTTTAACTGAGGTAACCTGAATTTTATAAATTGTTCACCTTAGCAAACCTGTTTTCCAAAGGGATCTTTGGGGATTTATATCTATCATTAGCTAAATCAGCTTGCTGCAGAGCAATTAATCGTTTGGTCTTTATGATGACATCTTGTTATCTTGTCAAATAGTTATATACCATACACGTGGCTGTTTTCTCAATGTGTTGCTGCAATTCATCATGGAGGAAGGTGAGCGTATTTTGACTTACCACTTGTTCCTTCTTTTCTTTCCTTTATGTTGTTGTTTTTGTTTTTTTCTCAAGTATTTTTTGGTCCCTTAACACGTACAGATTCAAATTAGCACAAATTGTTTTAAGCAATTGTATTGATCATTGTAATCTTTTATATATTGCTCTGGTCTCGGTCGTGATGCTAATTATTTCCTGTCTAGAGGAAAGTGTGGAAAACGATGAAGGTTGATATATTTTGGGAAGAGTGTTGGGTGGGTTACACCACTCTTCACTGTTTTCTGATTTCACAGTGTGTCCACTACTACTTATTCTGACACCCTTGGATGCCTAAATTGGTAGATATGATGACCTTGTCGAGATGGAGGCGGCAATCCTCCATGTGAAGCATGACCAAGCTGTTGGTGCTCCAAACCCTAAACTAGGTGATAGCGCCCTCCATGTGAAGCATGACCAAGCTGTTGGTGCTCCAAACCCTAAACTAGGTGATAGTGCTTATGATTGTCATTGCTCATAAAAAATAAAAAAAACAAACAAAAAAAACCAAAAATTTAAAAGAGAACATAAGATGTATACTAGTTCCACCAATTGGGGTGACTTCCACTTTGGTTTTAAGGGTTTCACTAATCAGTTGTTTGACCACTCACTGTGAATAGAATGAATAGCATCTGAAATCTAATGATCAGAATCCCCCCTCAGGTGAGAGAGACAACTCTAGATCATAAGGACTTCAAGCCCATCTAGGACTCATTATACCTATCTACCCTTTACGATTGTCGGCTTGGATTATTGATGATTTGGTCCTTTAAATACCCTGTAACCTAAAGGATTAAGAGGTTAAAAAAATTGATCAGGTGTGGTAGTAATAGAAAAGTTTGAGGGTGTGATTCCAGAGTCTCACGGCCTTAATAAAAAAAAAACAAGAAGCCATAGAAGGTCTAACGCTGCACCAGAGTGTTTTTTGGTGTTGCTGTAGCACTTAGTAGCAGTATATTATGGCATGTCAGGCAAAAAAAAAAAAATATATATATATATATTAACATGTCAAAACCACGCTCATTCATTGTGTCTCTAGTAGGGACTGCAGTAATTAGGCCATATGATGTCTAAGAAACATATCATTGTCATGTCCTTCCTCATTCACAGCGTCCCAGGTGGGGTTTTATGAATATACAAGATTAGGTATATTAAGTTCACTTTTATGAGATTGGAGGTTCATCTGGGTGATTATCAAATGTCGCAAGCAATTAATTTACAATTTGTTTTTTGTTTGTTGTAAATGTGATAGTGGAACAACTGCGGCAGCACTACTAGCAAGAATCCCACAGGTCAGTTTTTTGCTTCATGATATATATTCAGTCTTGAAATTATAGTTATCTTTTGATGTAGTATCAGTAGTGATGGTCACAAAAAATGGATGTCAAAATGTTGTTATACAAAAGGCATTAAAATGGTTTAGACCAATGAATAATAAAAAATAAAAAATCACATCTACAGTTCAACCTAAAGTTATCAGGACATTGTGGAATCTATACTGTTCATGCATTCGACTCTGGTTCCATGACATACGGACACTCAGGAATGTTATTGATCTAAAATGCAGGTCCTATGTCCTTTTATGTTAGACCAATTCTATTGGGCTGAAAGAATGTTTTGGCTCGGAGTGGCACCAAAACCATTGAAACGAAACCGCTTGCTTCCAGAAGCAACTGACAAAAGTATTCAGGAAGCTGCCAATTTACTATCAAGGGTCATATATGTTGCATTATCTCCTGAAATTAAAGAACGCGCTCTAGAACTTTCTAAGAGGATATCTCTTGAGGTAATACATACTCTTGACTTGTATATGTAGTGATTGTTTGTTGAAGTCACGAAGGCCAGACATATTTTCCATTTATATTTTGATCCTTTTTCATTAGATATATATATATATATATGCATTGTCGTTTCATTGTCTATTTTCCAAGTTTTTTTTCCTTCGATGATATCTTCCAAGCTGTTGTGCACTAGGATTTTGCAGAAATGTTCTGTATGATACCTTATATAGTTATATTATTACATTGCTAACATCATTTTGAAGGACTATCTTTTTTTTTAAGTACTATATTTGTTGTGCTGGTATTGCACTATACTTTCAAATGGATTTGGTGAGGGCTTGGGAACTCTCAATCCAATCATGAGAAGTGCAACATGTCTGTCGTGAGTTGTACTGTGTGTTCAACATTGATTTTCATTTCTTGTGTATACAACATGTTTGTCATGCGTTCTGTTCTTGAGTTCGTTATGCCCAAGAGTGATTATTTCCTGTGTTTACTGGTAGTAAGAGTGTGGATAAGCCTTTTCCTTTCTTTGTCATTGCAGTAATGTAAACTTCATCTTTCTCTTTTACCTTCTCTCAGTGATGCAGAGTCATCTATTTATTCAATGTTAAGGCTTTTCAAAGTTCATTTAAGACTACTTGAGAACATGTCTCTATGTTGCTTATCTGCTAGGCTTTTTGTAGTCCAAATGTTTTATTTTATATTTTAACTCGGTGGTTATTTCGTCGATTACTTAAAATTATGTATGGTGCTAGGAAACTGATGAATCTATTGATGTTTTACCATTCAGGATGGAGTCTCAAATGCAGTGAGGTATATCAAGGAAGAGATAGGTTGTTCAAGCTGACTGTAAAATCTGTTACTAGTTGGAAGTTGGAACCAACATTTTTCTCTTTAGCTTGCTTCTGGCCAGTCTAGGTACATTGGAGGGGATATTTTTTTTATATTTTCTTGCAGATCAAGTTTTTGTTTTCGAGGGATTCAAATGTTCTACACGCCCTTTCTTGACTCTCTTGCAGATCAAGTTATTCCTCGCAGAGATTTTTGGATATTCGGACATCGCAAGCCATCTTTTATTTGGCTTCCGGCCAGAGTCGATTCATTCTTCTTCAAATAGCGGTATGCATCAAACAAGCTCCCGAATCTTATTACTAACATACAAATTATGAAGTGAGAGGTCATGTATTTTGGTTTTTGGCGTTGCCAAAACGAAGAAGTATCTGAATTTGTTTGAGGGGCCGTGCCTATAAACAATTTTTTTAAAATTTAGTTTTGGTACAGCGTGGGTTTAAACTCTTATCTGTCTAGCCCGAGATGTACTTGCCTTCTCTCTTTTTTTCTAATTTTTAAGGGCTTTATTACCCTGGAGGCGCCTTCGAAAATTTGTCCGGAGGGGGTCTGGAAATAGTTATCAACCTTCAATAAACGCGCCTCAATTAGCTGCTATTGATAGAGAAAAATATTGGGGCCCAACAATTTAAAGAAGATTTGTCTATATTTCAGGCAGGAGGACATATGGAGCTTCATAAATAAAAGCTCAAACTCAAGTCGTCACAGACGGCAGCATATTAGCATAATGCTGAGCAGTCGCCGAAGGCTAAAATATAGCTTTGAAAATCACCCTTCATACTTTCTTTGTTTTTGGCTCCCTACTGATCTTGGTAGTAAATTGTTACTATACATTTCGTACGCCATGTCAGTATGTCGGGGGTGGGTACGGGTCAGGTTCATTTTTGTCCGTCCATATCCCTATTCCGAACGGGACGGGTCGGGATGGAATTGGGTATTTTAAAAGTCTATTCCGGTCGTCTCAAAACTCAAACGGATGAGTTCAATTTAAAATGAACATTTAATAGAATATTAAACAAAAAAAATTCGAATAAGATGAGACAAATTAAATTTTGGGTTCAATATAAGATAAATATAGTTTGATAAAACTTAAAAGTCTACAACTGCACAAAATAATACTGTTTTACTTAATGGTTAATTAGAAGAAGTAAAACTACAAGCAATTTTATTTCATGTTTTACTTAACGTGCAAAGCATGTAGCCTTTTAAAACATTGTTGGGTAATGAATTTTACTATACATATTGCATGTAACTACACCATGTCAGTACACATATTACATGTCAGTGATACCAATATGCTTTTGATTTGTCCGAATAAAATTAAACATGTTTGCGCGCTTAACGGCATAATTCTAGCACACTACGGAATATATACTACTCTGTATAGATCAATGGGCTCAATAAGTGTTAAATTACTCTTTAGACAAGTCCCCAAATATAAAAGCTAATAGAACTAACTTAACACAGACATGAGCATGCAATTCTGTTAGGCCTGTAAAACCGGCCCAAAACCCATCATTCCACCCTAGCTCAGCCCTATTATACAGGCTATGAGTCAATCATGCCCAACCTAACAAGTGGGCTTAGCCATGCCCATCTTTAAAATGATATGGGTCATGCTTCTGAAATCCTGGGCATCTTTAAGTTCCTATACATAAAAAGAAAACTTATTTAAAACCCTATTTCTTTCTTAAGAGAAAACCTAGTATCTACTTGACTACATATTTTGGTGTGATAGTCGTGATTTTCGATCAACTTTTCTTCTCTTCTTTATTTTGTTTGTCTCTTTCTGCTACTAAGAACAAGTTTGAACTTATTGTTGCCTGTTTTGTCTTAGCTTTGGCCTTAGTTGACAAAGAAGGAATTGCTTTGTCCAGGTGGCAGCCATTATCCAACAAGTCAACCAAAATCTTTTTGATTGCAAGACTACTAATCGTCAAGCCCTATGATAGGGATTCGTTAACTCGTAAGTTCTCACACCTTTAGAGGATCTCAGGCCAAGTTGAAGTTCAAGATCATGGTGATCGCTTTTTGCTTGCCTTTGACAAGGAAAGGGACAGTAACAGAGTGTACAAGGGTGGTCCATGGGATTTTGTGAAGTACAATGGCATGGAGAGGGTCGATTTGGTCCCTATGAAAACCATTGACTTTTGGGTGAAAGTAACGAATGTACCTCCACGATATCACACCAAGAAGAATGCCTTCAAGATTGGAGCGACGCTGGGAGAGTTTGAAGACATTGATAAGGATGAGTTTGCAAGAGGCATTATTGGAGTTTGGATCCAGCATGAATTGTCCAAGCCGATTCGACACAGTCACAAGTTTTTCCTCGTTCCAGGAGTGGAGCCTAAGTTAGGTTTTCAATATGATTATGTTATAGGGAGGTGAGTCAATTGCTAGAGGATTAATCATTATGGGAAGCTCTACTATCGCATTCCTCTAGTTAGGGTTGAAGCACATGTGAGCAGTAACCAGAGCCTTAGGGTTTTTGGAGCACCATCGTCGGGTTTTAAGAAGTGGGCCAGAGTTGTTGTGGTAACAAATGACAATTTGGGCCAAGGATTGTTCATCACTCCTTTATCCCAACAACAACAACTAAATCCAGCAACAATGAGGCCCATATGAATTTATTGTCGTGAGCTTGTTTTTGAGGAGGCAAGGGACAATGCTGAGGCTACATCAGAGAAGCGTGTTCTGTCATGTAAGGGTAAGAAAATTGATACATCTGCTATTGAGAATAGTGATATGCAGATTATTCAGGTTGACGACATGATTGGGAGTGAAAACAATGTGCGGCATTAAGCTGATAAGAATGTGTGTGAAACCCTAGCAATGTAGCTTGTGTTGTCTAAGGATGAGGTTGTGGGTGAAGCCATTGATGGTAGTGTAGCCATGCAACCCATGCATGAGCAGGATGCTGAAGACTTTGTTTTTTGCAGTGTACTACAAACTACCATGTTGACTACACCAAAAAAGTATGCTCGACGCAAAAGGTTTGGAAAGGTGTTGGCTTCGCCAAAGAAACCACGGCCAAGTCTTTTCCTGGGAAAAATCCTTCTGGACCATGCAAGCTTAGGATTGAAGTGAAAAGAAAAATGGTTCAGGTGACAAGAAGAGAGGAAGACCAGTTGGCAACAACAACAAGAAGGAGAAATTTTTCTATATGACCGTCAGCCCAACTCATCCCTTTGATGCTCCAATAACTTTTTGCCACCTCTCATTTTGAGTTTCACTCTCTGTAGCCGTCTTCTTCTTCTGTCTCTTCTTCGAGTTCTGTTCTTTCTTCATCTTCCTCATGTTCTATGGTTTGATCAAATTTTTCCTGCAAAGTATTGATCATCAATATTGATGTTTCTCATAACTGAAAATTAAATAAAATCCTTTCCAAGTAATCTTCTCCTTCATTGTTATTCACAAGTAGCTACTAGGTGTCAATTTAATTGCCTGGCCTAAAACCAAATTCTAATTTGAGTTGTTTCTCTCTCAAAACTAAAGATCAATAGTTTATCAATATTTGAATTACGCACAATCGCTTCAAATGTTGTAGTCAACTCCTCCAACTCTTATTGGTGAGTGGTGATTGAGTTTGTCGAACCGTAATCTTCCTTATCAAAACTCTCTAGTTGGTTTGCAGCTGAATCGAAAAGCTTTCGCTATTTATGACGAACTGTAATTATCCTATTGGATTTGAGAATTTTGAGGGATCATTTAGACTTTTTAGAGACTCAATTTTGCTAATGAAGACCTCTGACCTACAGTATAGTGTGCAACTAGGCAAAAAAAAGTAGAAGACACCTTTAAGTGTGAAGTTAAGTGTGAAGATCAATTTGCAAAGTGTCAAATAAGTATTGGAGCGTCAAAGGGTTGAGTTGGACTGACGGTCACATGGAAAAATTTCCCAACAAGAAGCCGGCAAAAAATCATAGTGCTCAAAAGGATCCAGTTGTTGAACCTCTTCATCTAATCCTACAACCAAGGAGGGAGGTTTTGCTAATGATGGAAAAACTAATTTGTTGCTTGGTTTTTTTATTTTCGGTCTAGTTTTATCTCTAGAACTTTGATATTCTAGGCCTAATTTTCTATGGGTCCAATTGTTTAATAATACCCCACTGCTTAATTAGTCTATATTTGTCTCTCATTGAGTTATGAAGGGTTAGACAATGTATTTTTTGGGGTATTTGGCTAATGATCTAATGTAATCTGGCATGTTTTCGTCAAAAAAAAAAAATTAATACACAAAATTCATTTAAACTAATTAGGTAGCATTAGATTGACAAACATATCAGTTCTTTATAAATACAAATTAAATATCAAGAAATATAAGTGAAAAATTAGGGTAGGCTTTTTAGACCCGAAATGTATCAACAAGGCTTGTGCTTCACAAATTAGTAATATGGCCGGCCTCGCTTGTCCATTTTACACTTGGAGCTTAAAATGCCTAGGGTCGGACAATATATGGGAAACTTTTCTTAAGGCAGAGCTGAACAGGTCTAAATTTTGGTATGCTAACCTAGTTCCTCGAAATAAATATCAACTTAAGCATTTAACACAAGGATAGAAAAAATAAATTAGATAAATTAAACTAGTAACGGGCTTAGACAAAATCTTAGCCTTAATGGAGGCAAAAAAAAGCACAAAAGAAATCGGTGCAATCTCAGATCCAAATTAAGCCTCTGTCAGCTCTAGTACCACCGTCGCACTAAAGCAAAAGAGCAGTCCTCCACCTCGACCCGAACTTGTCGCTAGTGTTAATTCAAGCCCGCCACCTTGACCCTGCATTACGACCACCCCACCACCCCAATCTCTCTTGTCTAAATGCATTGCTAACGCCACCACCAAAACAAAATACACCATCAAGAAACCATTCCCTTGTTGCTTATCGATCCCAGTTATTTGAAGCCAAGACAAGCAATCGCTCACCTCATCCATTGCTCTCTACCAAGTTGTCGCCGCGCCACCAAAGAACTTGGTCAATCAAAAACCTGGAAAGCTAAGAAAAAACAACTAACACTCTCAAGACCACGTAGTCAACAACTGTTGTCTGTCGACAAATTAACGATGAAGGCAATGTTAATATATAGATCAACCCTTCTCTAGTTGTCGTCAGATGAGATGAAGTCGAAAAGAATACTGTCGCAACTTTTAGAGTAGTCCTAGACTCCTAGGAAAAAATTCTTCAATCCATAAAAAATGTTTTTAACAAAAAACATTACATTGCAACACAGTGTCAAGTCGCTTTAACAACTTCAAAACTTAAACTTAAGTGGCAGATTTCACACCTAGTGGCTCAATTACTATAACTACTATGCCACACTTGCATTGATTAATGCGAATTTAGTCCCTCTTGTTCATAAAAATTGACGAACTCAATTGGGTAATTATTTAGTGACTAAGGTGACATTTAAAAAAAAAAACTAATCATAGGATAGTACTACTAAGCCCTAGTATTTATGGAGAAATTTTTGCATCCTCCCGTCAAACCACGTCATTTATTTGACGCTCCTATAGGATGATGACACGTGTCTAATTTGACACCAAGCTTTACTGTCGTTAGCTACGTGTGTCCTCTGATAGTACATGTTCTTTGCACGAAGCAAAGAAATCCAGAATCGGTAACAATCCATGCATAATTTTGAGCTCTCCCTAGTTTTGTTTGTCTTCATCTCTATGGAAAAATAATTTCCGTTGAAAACCTGAAGACAACCCAGTATACTGTATAAATATATATTGGACTTGAAAGATCAAAGAGGTATTTTGCCATTTTGATGGGTGAAGGCTTAAAGCTTTATATTGGGTGTCCAAGAAATTCGGAAAACAAAACTAAATATTTTTTTTGTTAATTTCTTAATGATCAAATGTGGTGTATATAAATATCAGAGTACTTGGAAAGATAAGCCGGACGAAACAACTCACGATCATCTTCAATCGAACTGATATATAGATCAATTTGGGTTCCTAGCAGTTTCAAAGAACATTGAATTCGAATTATGTATGTTGTGAAAATCTGATTGCAAAATCATTACAGATCTGGCCTTAAACTTATTTATCTGCATATATTCTTCTTCAGCAGTCATGTTTTGTCCAAGAAAATAAAATAAAAACATGAGTCGTGAGCATGATCCTTGAGCTTTATTCTGGGTGTTTCACTGGTTTGGATCACTTTGAATAACATCATTGCTCGTGACTGAGAGAGGGATGATATGCAAATGACGTGAAGTCTTGGTATCAAATTACACATGTCATCATCACATAGGGACGTCAAATATATGTCGTGATTTGATGGGAGGCTGCAAAAATTTCTCGTCCCTATGTAGTTAATTTTGACCAGGCGGACACACACAGAGCGAGACAGTCGGTTTGAATATCAAAATCCAAGAAAACCATAAAGAGCAAAAAAGAAAGAAGGAAAAAAAAAACAGTTGGTTTTGGTTTTTAGGGGTCTCGATAATCTCTCGGATCCTTTGCTTTGAGTTTACTTGAATCTGAACAAATCAAATCAGCGGCTGCGAAAGTGGCGGCAACGATGGCGTCGTCGAAGTTGGCAGCCACGACCAAATCGGATCTGCCACGCGATTCCTCTATATGTTCCCTCTCCTCTCTCATCGCCGACCAGTCCATCACCATGGACGACCTCCTCAAGAACATCTACTCCCAATCTCCTCCACCGCTGCAAATCGACGGAGGAGGCGCCTCTTATGCCGCCGCCGCCGCCTCGCCCGGTCGGACCGTGGAGGAAGTCTGGAAGGAAATCGTCGCCGGCGGAGGAGGCGGAGGTGACGAGGCTGCGGCGGATATTGAGGTGGATCAAGTGCCTGGCGGAGGAAGTCTGGAGGAAATGACGTTGGAGGACTTTCTGACGAGGGCGGGGGCTGTGAGAGAGGAGGACGTCGGCGTGGCAGCGGCAGGGGCGGTTGTTCCGATTGGATACGGGCAGTTCCAGCCTCCGCCTCCGCCTCCGCCGCAGAGGCAGGCTCAAGGTGGTCAGTTGGTCTATTTGAATAATACAAATGGAACAACAAGTGGAAGTGGAAGAGGAACCAAGAGAAGGGCTGTGCCGGAGGCCCCACTCGATGCGGCGACGCAGCAGAAGCAGAGGAGGATGATCAAGAACAGAGAATCCGCGGCCAGGTCCAGAGAGCGCAAGCAGGTTCAACTTCCCCACCCCTGGCTCCAATTTGGGGTTGTATTTTTTGTGTTTTTGTTGTTGATTTCGTTGATCAAGATAATGTTTATTAGGCTTACACTGTTGAGCTGGAAACTCTGGTGACGCAGCTGGAGGAGGAAAATGCACGGCTTATTAGAGAAGAGGTATGACCGAATCACATCAGAGCCTGTAATTTTCATAATTATGTGGCCAATTATTGCATTTTTCTATGTACAATTTATGTCTACATCATGATCCGTTATGTATTTCTAAGTTCATCAATACTTCAAATGCAGGCTGAGCGAAAGAACGAGAGGTTTAAAAAGGTATGTTTTACGCTGCTTCATGTGTGCTACCTTAAACTGTGAATCTTTTGCATAATATCAGTAAAATACAGTTTTACTTCTGCTTCACCGATATAGTCTCAGCTAAATATATTGAAAAAACCTGTACAGAAAAATCTTCCATGTTAATTTTAATTGAGGAGCTTTGTAGGTCTGCCAACATGATTATCTAGTCAACATTTAAAGAATATTGTGAATTTTTTTCCAAAGAATTCAGATGAGTATATTGGAAAACACATTTTATTGCACATTTGTGTATTTTTCATTGGTCATGTGTAATTTTTAGCATGAAAAATTGATGGTTATGGTTCTGTTGTTTACAAATTGTTATATAGTAGACTTAGGGCCGTTGCAAATTGACAGGCATGTGAATTGTTTATAAAATTGAAATCATATTGAAGATTGTTACAATGCTTAGATCATGTTTATAAATATTTTTGGTACTCTGGAGGTGTCATTGGCTCTTGTTAGAATATTGTTCGGATTAAAGTTGTGCCTGTCTCTGGAACCTAAGTTGAATACCACCTCCAGATACTCTTGGTCATATTGTAACTAGTATTGTATTTCTCTTCTACAAGTCATTGTAACTCTTGGTCATATAGTAACTAGTATTGTATTTCTCTTCTACAAGTCATAGTGATCAAAGGTTAATAATTGTAATCTTCATATCTACTGATTTCACGAACAGCCAATACTTGTTGGGCCACTTACTGTATCGTTTGTTTAGTGAAACTGTCATTCTCCTGAGTCTCAATATAATGAGGTCACATTTTCTCATATAATTGATTCCCTGCAACCTTTTGGGAATAAGACTATATCCGCCCTCTTTTTTTTTCTTCTTTTTCCTATGAAGCATAGACAATAAAAATGTTCACCAGTTGTTCATTGTTATCATACCTACTTCCAAAATGCTACTTAATCTTCATTTGGTTGCAACTGGGATCAACTGAATTTAAGTTTAATATGAATTGTCTAGATAGTTTGAATACAATATGTACTGTGTTTCTATGGTGTTGTTGAGTATGTGGCATATAGTTTCTCCATATTTCTCTCCCAGACAAGTGCATTAGAATAGAATTTAAATGATCTGTTTTCAGTTATCATTTTGGTAAAGAGCTACACTTGCTTAGTTGAAATATATAGCTTGCAAGTTGCAGCTCAACAAAGTGGTTAGCCAGTTACTGTAACTCCAAGATGCACTTTAAGTTTTGATTAAATCTGGATTTAACTTGACCACTTAAAGAAAGTGAATGTGTTGCTGATTTTATCTTCCCATTATCTTAAATGTGTTGATGACTGTTCTAGCTGTCTCTCCACATGCAGCTGATGGAGAACTTAATTCCAGTTGTGGAGAAGAGGAGATCACCACGTGTTCTTCGGAGAGTACAGTCCATGCACTGGTAGATATGGTACCTGATATGTGTAATGAAATCAACCTTATTTATAGGAATAGGTGGTTCTAGCTTGTCATGTAGGTTTTATAGATAATACTAAAAAAAAACAAAAAGCAGCCAGAGAGTCCAAGTTCAATTAACCGTTAGTGTTCTTCTGCCAGTAGTAGAAGCAGATTTGTGAAGAGAAGAGTACAGCTCAAGATTTGAATTGATTTCAGTGTATTTAATGGGAGTATACTTCTATCCACAACTTGTGGGAAGATCCACAGCTGGTGGGAAGGTCCTTGACAATAATCTTTCGGGTCTATTGTAGTCAGTCTTGTAGAAATGAAAATAACCTCTCATTTACAGAAAGCTTGGTTGCCATTCTCACTGCTTGTGAGCGACTGCGCGGCAAGCTGATAGAAGTAGAAGATCAAGTTTATACAATAATATATTACCAATAATTTAAACAATTAGGATGAATGCATGATGTGTCACTCCAACTTCTGTAGGCATTTGATTATTTGAGAGTGAAAATAGTTTGTACAGTTACGTTGCTTATTTGTTTCGATTTGTATAACATTGGTCTCATTATTTCTGGTATCAGGCAACGGCGATTTATTCTGTTGTCTTAGCCTGTTTGGCAATGGAATTTCAAAATTCAGGATTTTAAAATACTAGAATTTTGAAACGAAGGGATTTTCAAAATGTCTTGTTTGGATAAATGGAGAATTCAAAGCCTTTTTAAATCCTATTTTCTCATTCTATTTTTAATGTGCATTTTTTCATAATCTTTTTGTCATACAACAAATATGCAATTATTTTTCATTTCTTCATCTGTTGAGAGAATAAAATACTTATCGCTAATATTTATTAATAATATTACAAGACATAAATACTCATTATTGTTATAAATCTTACAAGACCTAAATAATATTACATAAATAATATCACAAGAAAAATCATACTTCAAAATCTCAAAGTTCTAAATCTTGTTATTTATTACTGATATACATAGCATAAATACACTATTACGTTCTAAATCTATGATGCATGATTCATTCATTCAACTCTACTATCGCTTGTTCTTATTGTGCTTGTTGAGCACTATGTATTTAATAGTCAGCAAACATTTCCAACGCGAATTGATCACAAAATGTGGTCCACTCAATAGTAGCTTCAACTGTAAGAACCTTGTCTTCATTAACTTCAATGGGCATCATTAGCAATTCACCATCAACCAAATCTAGAAGATGCACCTGTTCGGCTTCTAACAATAAATCATTGTGTACTTGAAAATATTGTATATGATGAACTGATGATCATGTCCATTTCAGCTCAGCTATGATGTTGTTCTTTACAGTATATTCTGTAGTGTTGAAAACATTGGGAAGAACATGCATGCGTTTTATACAAGCTATCATGCATCATTGCATCTCTGTATCTCACTTTTTTATGATGTGGAAAATGCATGCTAGTAGCTTCAATTGTGCAAAGAATCCCCTTCTTTCTTTTTCACTAGCTTTACATGCACACAATTCTTCACGGTAATTATGTTAACTTCTTCTAATTACAGCAGTCAATTTCAATTTCTATGCATGTTAAAATGGACATCCCGTGATAACAAGCATGCACATGTAGTTATATTTAAACTTTCAGTCTTTCAGATATAAACACACACCGCCATAGATATTGATTTTGGTAAAAGCCATGTTGATGCTGCAAAAAATGAGGCCAGAGCTCTTCACTTTCTGCGACTCACCACTATAGTTAGGTCCCCTACAATTACATATCTTTGAAGAAGCTGAACTATACAAGAATGTAGGTAGCAGGAGAAAGGGTGCAGATCACAATGGCATTACTAATTTACTAAATGAAATTTTCAAGAAAGATAGGCAAACATTAAGTAGGAGTGATTCAGAATCAAACTTTCCGAAAACCTTTTGTGTATATAAATCAAGCTTTTAGGCCACAAACAATGGGAAAAAGCAAAATGAACATGCAACATGATCAGAAAGTCCAGACAGGATTTCCAAGGCTACTGTACAATTTTTCCCATGGCAACTTAAAAGAACTCATCACTCAAAAGTAGATGAAACACTACGAAAAACAAAAGTTTAAAGAAAAAATATCTTCCACATTTTTTGATTTTTCAACGTTGTTTCTTCATTGGTTATTACCTGTTGGTTCAATATCTTTAAGAAGTCCAACTATCTGTTGCATGCTTGGCCGCTTTGAGGGAAGGTCAGCTGTGCACAAGTATCCAATCTTGAGTGCCTCCTCCATTAGATCATCGCGTCCTGTATTACGGATATTTGGATCAATAGCACTCGACACTTTGTTCTTCCTGACCAATCCTCTCACCCAGCTCACCAAAGTTGTTGCTTCATTCTCCTCAGGGTAGTCATCACCAGCTGGTTTCTTCCCAATAATGAGCTCAAAGATCTCCTCATCTAAACCACTACCGAAAATCTTAGCCGGTCTGAAATCAGACAACCTTGTCTCTAAATTGTAATCCAGATAAACACTGCTAGCTTTAACATCTCTATGAATAATTGGAGGTGAGCAACCATGGTGAGCTGCATCAGGAAGCCAAATAAAAAAAAAATAAAGAAACTACAGAGTCCTCCCTCTCGGTACAAATGTAATAGAATATGAGACCTAAAGGAAAGCTGCATCGTAACATTTAGTACATACAAGTTTGCATTCTTCCTCTGAATTATCTCTTATTACTAGTACCAACATGTCTGTTGATTAGTCTACTAGTTCTATTCAAAACATAAAATCAAGAAGCATTGTTGATTACTCTACTGATTTTGTTTGCTACGTTAGGACTTCTATGAGAAACCATTCGATAAACAAAAAACAGATTCTATAGACGACTTTCAGACTGCTCATTTCAATTTTTCAATGCTTTCAGATTTCTCTGCAGTCAAATATGTCTTTGATTACAAACAGATACAAATGTCTAAAACAAAGTCATGATCAGATTCAGCTTAACCTGAGCTGGAAATCTCAAAAGCCATGAACACGATAGAAACAATAAATTCAACTACATCAATCCTCAACTTAAAGCTCAGTAGCCATAATCATACTAATTCCAATTTGACATAAATAAATTACAAATCAAAAACCCAACACCAGCTACAACAACAAGAACAGAGTAATCAAATAAATTGAATTGACCCACTACATATTTCATCTGAATGAATCAAACCCATGACATAAAACCCAATTCAGATTCAAAATAGTCTCTATTAACAACCCAATTCAAGCAATGAATCCATTCCAATTCGTCAACACAGTAAAGAGTATCAGATTTCGTAACAAAAGGAAAAAACACATAGAACAAACCAGTGCGAAATTGTAGATCCAAACAACTCAGATTCATAAAAAAAAAAAAAAATCCTAAACTAACACAATGGAAGGGAGCCCAGCCAAGAGAATGAACCTCGAGATCGACGATGACCAAAGATGAAATCGCGTGTTTTTGCTCTGGTCGCGTCTCCGCGAGAGAAATTGGGATTTTCAAATGACGTCTATTGAGGCGGAATTTGGAAATTCCGTCCAAAATCCCGGTTTTACGAAATCTCTCTTCTACTTTTTGCCAAACATGGGACTTTGAAATTACTTAAATTGATCAGATTCTGCCTTGAAATCCCGTTGCCAAACGGAACAACTTTTGTCGAGGACCAAAAAGCTGCTCGTCAGCTTGGATGTGTCATAGTTACACACTAGTATAATAGGCAATCGTCTGACAAGCCATCAGCTCCAAATCCTCCGATAGATACCATGACTGAATGTCGTGACCTCTTTTATCACTATCGACCGGCCGTTAGGTGCCTAGGCAGCAACCAAACATGGAAACACTAAAACAATGGCATGTGCCTAGAAGTTTGGTAATGTGCGAAAACACTAGTTTTATACAATAATGATTTGCCGTCTATTTGTTCCCTTAACTGTTTATTTAGATCCAAAACAGTTGAAATTATGACACTTTGTTCACTTTTTTTTTATATACAAAAACTAAGTAACAGAAGAGTCAGAGGCAAAATTCTCTGGAACAACTCAGACCTTCTTTATCAAACTGGAAAGCACTCTTGGCACAATCAGGGATAGCTCACACCCAACTCCTATTACTATCCTCTGTGTGTCCCCAATTTGTAATCTTATCAGCAACAAAATTTGCCTCAGTAGATATGGTGGATTGAGAAGTTGTCAAAACCTTGCATAATACCCCTAATGCCTTCAATGATAGTCCTCAATCGCCAAGGTATTCTTGTTTTTCCTCCGACACAGTTAACGATCAGTTTTGAATTGAAGCTTTAGCTATAATAAGATTTCCATTGTGATCTTTTATAATGAAGCCCACTGCTGCATCCACTACTCCAGGTCGAATTACAAAGGTACCAAAGTTCAATTTTGAGAAATTCTGAGGAGGGGGAGGTTGCCAGACAATCAAACTGTGCTGCTTTTTTTTTTTTTTTTCTCTTTGCAGTTGCTATGATTTATGTAGTCTTGGAAAATGGCAGCAACAGTTGCTGCTGCTATGGAGGGCAGAGAAAACTTCTCAAATCTGCCAAATAATAGTTATGCACTTTTCCACATTGAAATTAGAATTCTGATTGTTAGTTAAAATTTCAAACAGTTTTCCATTCAAGTTGTCATTCAGACAAAACACATTCAAATTTGACGTTCTCCACATTTCCTTTGCCACTGAACAATGGCAAAAGAGGTGGTCTGTGGATTCCTTAGCATTTCTGCACATAGAACAAACGTTAGATTGAATAATACCATGTCTTAATAATCTATCCCTAATTTTGAGTCTACCTCTCAACAAGATCCAGGATTTTTTATTTTATTTTTGGCATCAGATTTAACTTCCAGATTCTGCTCAGGGCTTTTGCATTAGAGTGTTTTTGTTTCTTATCATATTGTAACCAACAGGCAGATTTTATGGAAAACTCACCGGTGGGGTTAGGTCCCCAAACAAACTTATCTTCCAAAGGCATAGAAGGAATTGGTATGTTGTGAATTTGATCTACAATACCTTGGTCTAGAATAGCTAGAAGCTTTTCCCTATTCCAGGCTCCATTAGTAATATAGTCATTCACAGTATCATTCCAAGAGAAAATACATGAATGATCTTCAATCAAATTATATAAGGGAACCTTAAATGCCCATTTAAAAAACCAAAAACTTACATCCTTACTAGTTCCTATTCTCCATCTCAACCCTTTGTGGATAATGTCTCTTGATTCTAGAATTTCCTTCCAAGCAATAGAACTTATGCTGGTGTTTTTAGCATCAAAAAACCCATGCCTCTTTAGGCATTTATTCTTGATGATCTTTGACCCACCAGTTGTTTGGTTGAGTAAGGACTTTCTACCCTAACTTTTCCAATGCTGCCTTATTAAACACTTCAGGATCTCTAATCCCAAGACCACCATATTGTTTAGGCTTGCAAGCATTTTCCCAAGCAACATGAGAGGCCTTAGAGGAAGTTCCCCAGAAAAATTTCCTAGTCTCTCTTCTTATTTCTTTTCTCACCTGAAGCTGACACGTAAAGTAAGACATGACATGATTAGGTATACCAGATGTGCAAGAATTTATCAGGGTTAGTCTACCTGCTCTTGATAAAGTCTTTTGCTTCCAACCAGCTAACCTGTTATTAATTTTTGCTAGCACCTCCTTTGCATGGTCTTTCTAGAACACAATGTTATGGATACCCAAGTACTTTCCTATGGTACACTTTTGTTGTGTTCGTGTAATGCTAACAACATCATTTCTAACACTGTTAGGGACTTTAGGAGAGAAATAAATAGAAAACTTGTGGTAATTACGATTCTAGCCAGATGCCTGAGAGAACATTTGGAGGGTCTTCATAATATTCCTTGCTGCCTTAGCAGAGGCCTTACCGAAAATTAAACAGTCATCTGCAAACATCAAATTTGAGGGACCCTAGGACTAGAGATAATACCTACATGCGATTTGCTATTCTTGGCCATACTTTGTTCACTTGTGAGCTGTGTTACACTAAAGAAGTAAAGATGCACTCTAATATACAAATGTCTCATTAATATAGCGTTTGATCATGACAAGGGTCAACCCGCCCTAGGTAATTTCTGCTCATCACTCTCCAAATTCTTCAATCCATATGCTAAAGTTGACAAGTGAATATTAGTATAAATTTAAGGGGAAATGAAAAAAAAAACCTATTTTACCACTCCTTCCTCAAAAATTCACCATAAGTTTTTAATTCCAAAAAAACTCATTCTATTTTTTAAGTATGTAACAGACCATCGTTTTTACCATATTTACGTTATTTACCACTCTCTTTCTAGTACCTAGTACGTTACGTGGTGGATTCAGATCTCTTAGCAATTTTCTCTATGCGTTTCAAAATCGTCGTCGTTGTGTTCGTTATATTCGTCGTCGCGTTCGTGTCTTTGCCATTGTCTTTCCGGTGTTCGTCGTCGTCTTATTTGGTGGTTATCGTTCTGTGTAAGAAATCTGTGATTGAAAACCCTCGATTCTTCATTTTCCTTTTTTCTCAGCAGTTTGGACGTTCGTTTTCTTAATTTGTATATATGCGCTTTAAATTTTGAAATGTTGTTGTTGTTGACATTTTTCTAGGGTTTTCAGTTTGAGTTTCGGTGATTTTTTGCAGATGTTATATGATGTAGTTTGTTCGAAAGGCTTTTTGATTGTTGTTGTTGTGTTCGAAAGACTTTTTTTCTAGATATTTGTTTAAGTTTTTATCTGGATATCTGTTTAAGTATCTGTCTGGATATTTGTCTAAGTATCTGTCTAGATATTTGTTTAAGTATTTGTTTGTATGTTGTGGACATTTTTCTAGGGTTTTCAGTTTGAGTTTCAGAGATTTTTTGCTGATGTTATGTGATGTAGTTTGTTCGAAAGGCTTTTTGGTTGTTGTTGTTGTTGTTGTGTTCGAAAAACTTTTTTCTAGATATTTGTTTAAGCTTTTATCTGGATATCTATGTAAGTATTTGGATATCTGTCTAAGTATCAGTCTGGATATTTACCTAAGTATCTGTCTAGATATCTGTTTAAGTATATGTCTGTATGTTGTTGACATTTTTCTAGGGTTTTCAGTTTGAGTTTGGTGATTTTTTGCTAATGTTATGTGATGTAGTTTGTTCGAAAGACTTTTTTGGTTGTTGTGTTTGAAAGGCTTTTTTCTAGATATTTGTTTAAGCTTTTATCTAGATATCTGTTTAAGTATCTGTATGGATATCTGTCTAAGTATCTGTCTGGATATCTGTCTAAGTATCTCTCTGAATATCTGCCTAACTATCTGTTTATTGATCATTTGCAGTTATTCTATATAAATGGGTAAACATAAGAGAGTAGTCTCAGATTCAAACTGTGAAGCTGAGACAAGGCGTAAAAGATCAGCTAGAAAGAGAGTGAAGTATGATGAATATTTTGAATCTGATGAGGTGTCATCTTCTGATGAATATTTTGAATCTGATGACCAGATTATTTCAAGAAAAAAGAAGGGGAAGGGAAGAATAGTGTCTTCCTCTTCATCTGCTCCTTCTCTTTCTGAAAGTCATAACCTAGAAATTATTAAGGAAATTTTAAAGGAGGAGGAGGAGAAGAAGAAGAAGAAGAAGAAGAAGAAGAAGAAGAAGAAGAAGAAGAAGAAGAAGAAGAAGAAGAAGAAGAAGAAGAAGAAGAAGAAGAAGAAGAAGAAGAAGAAGAAGAAGAAGAAGAAGAAGAAGAAGAAGAAGAAGAAGCATATGATCAAGGACAAGGTCAATAAGAAAGTGGAGTTTTCTGAATCAACGTTGGATAGTGATTCAGAGACTGAGACTGACGAGGAAGTAGCTGCAATATAGCAGTGACGAGAGAAGTTAGTGCAACAACGAATTGTTCTGGTGGAACAAACGTGGAAGTGTCAGTTCCATTGCTAGTTATACTACTTCCAGAAGTTCATTGTGAGTAGCCGGAAGAAAATCAACGAGATGTCAAGAACAGGCTAAACGATACACCGTTTAACAATTAGATTCGAGCATTCATTGATGGTAATGTTCATCAACAAGACTGCCTGAAGTCGGATGAGGCAATTAGTATGATGATTGACGCATACAAGAAGGAGAATAGGGAATTTCAGTTCCATCCGACGGGTATTCACCATATCTCTCCTGATTTTATTGGATCTGTGTTGGGTCTCGGGTGCTCTAGAAGACTAATTTCATTGAGTGACAAGACTGTCAAGTTGTTAGACTTCCTAACTAAGTCTTTTGGTAGTGAGACAATAAACAAGACCAACATTAGCAAGCTGTTGGAGAAAATAATTAGTGACAAAGAGAAGGTTGACGACTGTGTTCGTCTTTTTTTTTTGTTTCTTCTGGCTTCTGTTCTGCTGCCAAATTCCAATGATTCTTTGGTGACTGGTTTTGCAAACTGCGTGTCCAGCATTAAACATATGAAGGATTATGCTTGGGCAACTATTATCTATGACAATCTGTTCAGTGCATTGGATATTTATGCAAAGAATTTTGATCCTGAAGTTGTCAGGAAGAGGGTGGAAGAAAAGAAGCATAAGATAGATAAGGTAGAGAAGATGGAGATTAATAATGATGAGGAGGAGGAGAAAAAGGATGATAGAGCCAATGCGAAGAAGGTTGGAGATTGCACAATTATTATCCCGGTAAATTTCTGAGAGTTTTTAGTTTTCACTTTGGCTATCTGTGTGTCTATTTGTTTGACAATCTGTTTGTCTATCTGTATCTTGATCCTTTTGTCTATTTGTTTGAGTATCTATTTGTCTATCTGTATCTTGATCCCTTTGTCTATTTGTTTGAGTATCTGTTTATCTACTTATTTGTCTATCTGTATCTTGATCCCTTTATCTATTTGTTTGAGTATCTGTTTGAGTATTTGTTTGGCTATCTATTTGACTATATGTTTGTCTATCTGTTTAACTAAGTATTTGGCTATCTGTTTTCTGTATATATGACGTATTATTTCATTATTGTTGTTTGTATCAGTTTTACCTTGCTTCCATCATTAACATTTCCAAACCAAGAGTTGGCAAAGAGGATTCAATGCTGGGCATGGTCAAGTATAGCCTCGGTGATATTATGGACTTCTTCCGAAACATGAAAAACTTGGATATGTTGAGGGTGAATATCTAACTGTGTGTTGTTGTTAGTAGTTGTCTGGATATCTGAAAGGACCCAACCCCGATTTAGTTGCCTAAACCGGAATCGAACCCCTTCGAAAACACGAACCAACAAAAACCAACAAAATTTCGGCGGAGTTTCGTTACTAACGTGGAATTACCATTAATCAAACCGTGGGCACCAATCCCATCCGGATTTCTCAATATATCAACAATAATGTAAAGTAATAAATATATCTGTACTTTACTGAAATCCGGAGTAAAATCGTATAATTCATACAACAGAATACTCAGAGCGACCTCTAATGTATAATCATATAAATATACCACAGTAGGTAGAACAATAAACCTACTGGAAGAAACAAGGTAGCTCGAGCACTATGCCTCCGACCACGACGTGCGACACCAGAGTCCGAACTGCAAACTGGGCACGGAAATCGAAAAGCCCAGGGGAAAGACATGAAAATCGTTAGAGTGAGTGGACGAAAATAAATGTCTTTCGCCGAATAATATATAAGTTATAAAAACATATGCGAGTCGAATGTATAAAAATCAAATGGCCGCATACAGAGCATGCATAAAATCTCACGGGGTCGCTCGTGGACACATCCGTGCTAGTACAATCTGAATCACGGGATCTCAGACCCACACGTGATTCTAGCCAGAAAGGCCTCAGGTCAGGGTATCTGTTTCCACCCGGAACTACATCGGCACAAGAAACAGTCCCCCCTGGTAGGTAGGCACCCTCGGGGATCAGCCGGGATGCGAGTGTATCGATACAACAACATATATAAAGACTGTACTCTGTGTAAACCAAATCGTAAATAGTTCAATGCAAATGCATGAAACAGTATATAAGTGTATATTCGTAATATATACTGGTATAGACATAATCGTATAACACATGCTCATGTAAATCGAAATCTCATATGCATGCTCAAGTTCGTAAAACGTGTATAAAGACTCGCAAACAATCTGTGAAAAGAAATTGTCCACTCACAGACTAGCGTAACGCAGTTCGCGTTAACCCGTGATCCGGCGGAAAGTCCCTCGCCAAACAAACGATCACGAACACCTGAATATTCACAAAGTTCATTTCTTAAAGTCTTAACTCGACAATTCAAGACAAACCACGAGAAACCACCGTTTTCGGAAACACGTAATCCGATTACGACAAACTGTCAAAAATCCGAAAATCACACCTCAATACCTCACTGTAAGTTCGGACGCTCAACTCGAAAAACGAACCTCCCCATTGCGATCGGGGCGCGATTTCAAGTGAAATGACATGCAACTTGTCGAAAACCCCAAAAAGTCAAACTGTTGACCGTTGACCGCCGCCGACGGCGGCGCCACCACCAACCGTGAAATTTCTTGGCAGAGCAACCCCTATTCCACTCCAAATCACCCACTGAGCAACTTTCTCAACTGCATCAAAGGCCAATTCTCACTCTAACTAGGTCAATTTCATGAAAACCCCAATTCCAATCAAGATTTCAATTCCAAAATTCTCCATGTACAAGATGAATTGGAACACCAAACTTACATGGTAGCTTGTAGGTGATGAGGGCTACAAAACCCAGTCCTTTTTACAGCTCAAATCGGCCGGAATTGAAACGCTCCAAAAACCCCAAAAATCTTGAACTTTCATCGGAAAACTCTCCCTCCTCCGGCGTCCTCGTCGTGAAAGGAGGACGGCACGGGGTCGAGGGCGTCACAGCGAGTCGAACCAGCCCTAGGCCGAGCCCTAGGGTGGCCGGAAGCACCACGCCGCCGTGGAGGCCGTGGCTGCCGTCGTGAATTTCTCCTCCACCGAGTTGACTCGGTCAACCACATTAATGCCATATGTTGACTTGCCAAAACAGGAAACTTCACTATTTATACCTTCCCAAAATAGAAACTTCCAAAATTACGTATTTCGACAAACTTCAAACCCACGTAACTTCCTTGTCGTAATTCCGATTCCAATAATTCTCGCGGCAACAAACTCGACTTGACAAATTCTTCAATTATCACCCGAAGTCAAACACATCGACCAAACCGATAAAAAGTCAACGGTTCAACCCAAACACATACTTTAACTGACTAAATAATCAACAATCGGAAATATTCACAACATAATCCTCGTAACTTGGAATAATGCTCCGGAAGTTCCCACAAGCTCGAAATTAAATTCTCAACAACTTCCGTGAAGAATCCCAAACCAAATTCTCGTCCGGTAATTTAGTCGCTAACAAATCCGACATATAAAACCGATTATATCAAAACTTCCAATATTCATAACTTATTCCTCGGTCGTCCAAATAACGATCCGGAACCACCCACGAACTCGAAATCACACGTACAACGACTCTCGAGAAGAGACTCAGCTCCAATTCTCGGCCAATGATTTAGTCGTTATCAAGTCCGGCGATTCAAACAACTGTCGGAAATCTGCGATTACGCGCAAGCTCGTAGATTAAGCTGATTTCACTGCTGATTCCGTTCTGGGTCATCACAATATCTGTGTAAATAGCTATTTGTTAATATCATTTATCTCTTTTCCACATAGAAAGTATTTTTTGTCATCGAGGACGAAGAAAAGCCAAGTTGATGTTGATGGAAGTCCTATCTTGGGATTTGTTAATGATACAGTCCAAGACGATGACTATGAAAAGCTTCAAGCTGAGTTCACTGGCAATGAAGATGATTTAAATGAGAGTGAAGAATATGCTGAGAAGTTGCAAGACATAATTATGAAGAGGGATGAGGAGATGTCTGCTTTGAATGATGAGATGTCTGCTTTGAATGATGAAATGCAGGCAATGCGCAACAACAATGTAATCCTTGCTAATGTAATTGGTGTGATGAAAAAAGATCTCAAGTCTTTGGAGCATGAAAATACGGAGTTTAAAGTGAAGTCATCTATTCCCAACTATCAACTGATTGAACTGCGGAAGCATGTTGATGGTCTCCTGAGACAAAATAAACAGTATTAGATGAGAATGGAAAATCTGAAGCATAAGAATGCAGTTTTTCATAAGAAATTAGCAACTTCTGTAGATTCTACAGATGTGCTTGCAGTGTTGAAGGCAGAAAATGTTATTGTCGAGGATAAACTGCTGGAAGCAAAGAGAGAACTTGCTGCAATTGCCCAAGAGAAGTCTGTGCTGGAGGCAAGGTTAATGGATGTAAAGCATATTGTTGAAGCTGCTGCCGGAGTTGCTGCTGAAGAGATTATGAATTTGAAGAAGAGACTCAAGGAAGCACAAGTTGCTGCTCAAGGGAAGGCACAAGTTGCTGTTGAAGAGAAGAGTAAACCGTTGAAGCAAGTTGAAGATGGTGCTGCTGAAGCAGTTAAATTGGCTCAAGCAGCAAATGAGAAGCTTCAGAGGAGATTAGATGCTTTGCAACTTGAAAAGGGGGAGCTTGAGAAGCAAAAGAAAGATGTTGAAGTTGTAAAGCAGAAATTGGAGCTTACCAATCAGCAGCTTGTTGAAGACAATCAGAAGATGAAGAATGTTGATGTAGTTAGAAAGGGACTTGCTGGTATTGATTCTGACATTTCAAAAGAATAGATTTCAGTAATTTGATTTTGTATAGTGAAAGGACCCAACCCCGATTTAGTTTCCTAAACTGGAATCAAACCCCTTCTGAAAACACAAACTTTCGAAAACCAAGAAAATTTCGGCAGAGTTTCACTATATCGCGGAATTGCCATTAACCTGCACCCGAAAACACACTTCATCCTATGCCACAAAAACCAAACCGTGGGCACCAATCCCATCCGGATTTCTCAATATCATAACAATAATGTAAAGTAATAAGTAAAACTATACTTTACAAAAATCCGGGGAAAAATCATATGAAAGTAACCGTAGAATAATCAGAGCGACCTCTAATGTATAAATACGTAAATATACCACAGTAGGCAAAACAAGAAACCTACTAGAAAAGCAAGGTAGCTCGAACACTAAGCCTCCGACTGCGACGTGCGACGCCAGAATCCGAACTGCAAACTGGGCACGGAAACCGAAAAGCCTAAGGGAAAGGCAAATAAAATCGTTAGAGTGAGTGGACGAAAATAATCATATGCCTTTCACCAAATATATATCGTAAAAAAAGCAAAGCAAGTTCAGAAAATGAATGGAGGTGTCAGGTAAATCTCTCATGCCCGACGGTCAGGCGAATCTCTCAAACCCGGCGGTGATAGACTAGGCGAATCTCTCAAGCCTAGTGGGCACATCAGGGAAATCTCTCAACCCTGGATCTGGACTACCGGTGATCAGCCGAGTAGCCAATGCATCGATGCTAAGTAATGCCATCACCATATACAATATAAAATAATACCTCCAAAAGCAATAAATAATCTCAACATCGTATCGTAAATAAATACGGAAATCAAGAACTCGCTACGACAGTGAAATAAAAAGGTCCACTCACAGATGAGCATAATGTAATACGCGTTAATCCAGTGATCCGGCGGGAAATCCATCGCCAAACGAACGATCACGATCCCCTGAATAATCATAAATTCTACTGCTCAAAATCATAATTCAAAACCTTGAATCACATCTCGAGAACCAACCATTCTCGGAAACGTATAACTCAATATCGACAAAATCCCAATAAACACACCATAAAACCTCACTATAATTTCCGATGCTCAATTCAAAATATAAACCTCACCACTGCGATCGGTGCGCGATTCCGAGAAAAACGACATAAAACTTGTCGAAAAACACCTCGGCTTGAAAATTGCCTCTGCTGCCACCGCCGTCGGAAAATGTAATCGGCCCAGAAAAATTCGACCTACACATGGATTTGAAGATCTCGACATTTCCAACAACTTTCTAGTTCAAAGTTAAGCTCAATTTGACCGGAAAAGGTCCAAAACTCACCTAAAAGACACAAACTCTCGCCGGAATTTTATCACCTCCGATCTCCCTCCTCCGGCCACGGCAAGGCTTGAAACCACTTCTAAAAGCTTCCTCTCTCCAAGGCTAACAAAACCCCTTAAAGGACAACCACCATCTCGGCCGCCACCGCCGCCAACGAAAGCCACCGATTTTGCCTGAAAACCACGAACTTTGATACACCGATTCTCACTCGATCCTCCAGCCACCATAGGGGACGATCCACCTACCAAATTGAAGAGGGGCACGAGCCCAACAATTCCCATGAAGAAACCTCAGCCAACTGTGGCCGGAATCAAGCTCCACGACGGCGAGAACACACGGCTCCAAAATGGGTCGACCCACCCGTGGTCAACGCGGGTCAACACCCCATTTCCCAATTCATCACGTATTCGCCCATATTTATACCGTACACATATCGCAACCCAAACGGATAAATACGACAAAATCCAATGGCCGAAAATATTCATAACTTATTCCTCGTAACTCGAAATAATCCTCCGGAAGTTCCCACGAACTCGAAATTAAATTCTCTACAACTTTCGTGGAGTCTCTCAAATCAAATTCTTGCCCGATAATTTAGTCATTAACGAGGCCGCCATATTAACCAATTACGACAAAATCGCGACTAATCGCGAAACTCGCAAATCAAGTCGATAATCATACCATTTTCGGTTCGGGTTGTCACATATAGTTCCTCTAATTTTAAGTAACAGAACACAAATACTTTTATAGGTGATTTTCCTCAAAAAACTTAAATGTCTATGTATCTGTCTATGTATCTGTGTCAATATCGTCTATCTTTCTGGATATCTATTTAGATATCTATTTGTTCTCTGTAGTGTATCTGTTTTTGTACCTTGTTTTTTCATTGAATTCTTTTTTATATTTCTGTTAGGGAGTTTTTCAGAGACCAAGAAGAGTTCCCAACGAGGAAAGTCTGCACCGCCTTTCCATATGTTTAGCCCCACTCCTAGCCTCGTGCAGACTCCAACAGCATTGCCTACTGCTACGATTATCTCTCCAGAGGTAGTGGAAAACCTTGTGAATCTTCCTCCTCCTCCTGCTAGTGCATCTCCTCCGAGAGTCTGATCTGATTTGATTAACAAGAATCTTCCTGGGCCTGGTGAGAGACTCAATAGAGAAAACATCTATCTATACTCTTATGTTAGGAGGTTAAAGGATAAGGCTAGGAAACCGTTGAAGAGGGATAAGATCTACTGGTATTCGGGCGATACTGAGGTTGTAGATGATGCAAAGCGCCGGAGTAGAAGAGGGAAGAAAAATGTTGATGTGGCGGAGGTAGTACCCCTTGGAGAGTTTGTAATTGTTGAAGTACCTTCACCTTTGACAGTGAAAGCGTCCAACAAGAAGAGGGGTGAGCCGGGAAAAATCTGGGTGTATTTGACTGAAGACAAGAACTTGTCTATACCTTTTCTTGATTGTGACATTTTTCAGTACATGAGTGAGCACTACTAGAGGGAGTTGGTAAGGTATTGGACGAAAACTTCCAAAAATAAGTAGGTCTCTCAAATTTTCAAAGTTCTCCCCCATTTTGTTTAAAGTTAATTATGTTTCAGTTTTTTAGAAACTTTTTTTTTATGTTGTATTGTTATTTTGGACAGAGATTTCTTTTGGAATGGCATTATTTTCTTTCAGTTCTTCGACTAGGATGATCTGGAGACTCTTATTAATGGGGATAAGATCTCGGACTCTGTTTTGGATTGTTACGTCACTATCCTTAATGAATTAATGGATGACATGGGAGATGAAAGTTGTTATGTTTTCTACACGTTGGCTCATGTAATCCTTCTTCTTTATGTCTATTCTTGGTTCCCTTTTTTTTAGCCTATGTGTATCTTTAATTTTTCTATGCTGCTTTTGACAGACTTCTGGGTCAGGGCTGAAATTAAAGATGGCGCATGAACGTCTTTTTGAGAAGTCGTTCAAGGTTTTGGGCAACAGTGTCAAGCTGTTGTTCCCGCTCCTTTCTCATTCACATTTCCACATTCTAGTGTTTGATAAAAGTGTGTCATGCTGGTCTCATTTTGACTCACTTAAAAAGAATGCAAAGTGTACAAACAACCAACACTTTCGGGAAGCACTAAAAAGGGTAATGTTTATTCTCTCTTCCTACTTTTCTTTTCTTTTTCTTTTCTGGATTTTTAGTATTTACAGTTTACAGATAGGTTGATAGATAGGTTACGATATTGATGCAGGTTCATTTGGTGTTTATGTGGATAGATTATGTTAGACATGTAAGTGATGATATGCTATCACTCAATGTTTGGATGTTGGTAGATGACTCTCAAAGCACAGACAAGCAACTGATGATGAGGGAGATTCCAATATACGAAAATGAATGCCAAAGCATTCAGTGGGTGAAACATCAGAAGCTAGATTTTGACAAAATACATGTGCAGTCCATCATCAACAGTCCTCAATAACCTCCTGGCATTTATTGCGGAAATTTTGTTTCTACCTCATGTATAGCACAGCTCTTGGCAAGGAAATAAAGCAAAATCTGAATCATGAGGATGTGGCTCGGTTCAAGGCCAAACTATTGGAATAATTTATGGATCATGATCTATTATGGGTATCGAAGAACAAGAAGGAATGAATCAGTTCATGAACATTTTGTTGTAGGACAGTAATCAATGTGTATATTTTGTTGTAGTGATCATTCTTTGAACATTTTGTAAGTTGTAGGGTCTGTCTTGTAAGTATTATGTTTTGGTGAGCATTATGAATGAAATCATATGAGTATCTGTGTGAGTATCTATTTGAGTATTTGTCTGTGTAATACTATTTGTGTTGCTCTAGAATTTTGAATACTTAAATCAAATAGCTACTTAGACAGCTATCCATGATACTATATGTGTTGCTCTTGAATTTTGAATGAATGAATCAACGTATTATGCCTATGAAACCCCTAAAATGGCTCTCTCTTTTTTCACCTTGATGTATTTTACAACACAAAAGTAATTCAAAATTGGGTGTTGAAAGGACCCAACCCCGATTTAGTTTCCTAAACCAGAATCAAACCCCTTCTAATCAGCACCCGGAAAATACACTTCAACCTATGCCACAAAAGCCAAACCGTGGGTACCAATCCCATTCAGATTTCTCAATATCATAACAATAAAGTAAAGCAGTAATCAAAACTGTACTTTACAGAAATCCAGGGAAAATCATATGAAAATATATCAGTAGTGTATCAGAGCGACCTCTAGTGTATATATACAAAAATATACAACAGTAGGCAAAACAAAAAACCTACTGAAAAAGAAAGTTAGCTCGAACACTAAGCCTCCAACCACGACGTGAGACACCAGAATCCGAACTGTAAACTGGGCACGAAAACCGAAAAGCCCAGGGGAAATGTAATAAAATTGTTAGAGTGAGTGGACGAAAATAAACATCTGCCTTTCACCATTTACATATATCATAAAATCAAGCAAAGCAAGTTCGGAAAATAAATGGAGGTGTCAGGCGAATCTCTCAAGCCTGACGGTCAGGCGAATCTCTCAACCCCGACGGTGATAGGCTAGGCGAATCTCTCAAGCCTAGCGGGCACATCAGGGGAATCTCTCAACCCTGGATCTGACTACCGGTGATCAGCCAAGTAGCTAATGCATCGATGCTAAATAAATGTCATCACCATATAAAATATAAAATAATACCTCCAAAAACAATAAATAATCTCAACATCGTATATAAACAAATACGGAAATCACGAACTCGCTACGACAGTGAAAATAGAAAAGTCCACTCATAGGTGAGCACAGCGCGCACACGCGCTAATCACAAGATCTGGCGGAAGATCCCTCGCCCAACGTACGATCTCGATCCCCTGAATAATCACAAAATATAACTTATCAAAATCATAGTTCATCACACTGTACCACACCTCGGAAACCAACCGTCACTACAAGAAAAAGTGACTTAGACGACGGAGAATTTCCGTCGTCTAAGTGCCTATCTCCGTCGTCTAAGTACTTGGACGACGGAAAATCCGTCGTCCAAGGTACGTGCTCCAAGTGCTGTCGTCTAAGTACTTAGACGACGGAGACATTAATCTCCGTCGTCCAAGTTCACTTGGACCGCGGAGAACGTCCGTGGCCCATGTAGGGACTTAGACGACGGAGATTAATGTCTCCGTCGTCTAAGTCACCACCTGGGCCACGGAGATTGTTAGCTTCTCCGTGGCCCATGTAGGGACTTAGACGACGGAGACATTAATCTCCGTCGTCTAAGTCCCTACATGGGCCACGGAGAAGCTAACAATCTCCGTGGCCCAGGTGGTGACTTAGACGACGGAGACATTAATCTCCGTCGTCTAAGTCCCTACATGGGCCACGGAGATTGTTAGCTTCTCCGTGGCCCAGGTGGTTACCTAGACGACGGAGATTAATGTCTCCGTCGTCTAAGTCACCACCTGGGCCACGGAGATTGTTAGCTTCTCCGTGGCCCATGTAGGGACTTAGACGACGGAGACATTAATCTCCGTCGTCTAAGTGAAAAATTAATTTAAAAAAAAAATTAAATTCAAAAATATTATTAATATTAATTGAAAAAAAATTAATTAAATTAATTAAATACACTAAATTAATAAAATAATTAAAATTAATTTGTACATACATAATCGAAAAAACCTATAATTAAAAATGAAAATATTGTTCGTAATGCGGAAATTAAGAAACGAAATAATGAACTACTAGCTAGCTAAAACACTGGAGGAGCAGATGCGCCGCCTCGTCCTCCGCCTCCAGCCGGGTCGTCGTCGTCGGGGAATAGGTTCGGAGGAGGTTGACATTGTCTTTGAGCTTGTTGCATAAGGGCGATGAGTTGGGCTATTCGCTCGTCTTGCTGGTCCATTCTTTGGCGCATGGCAATATTCTCCTCCCGTGCGATTCGAGCCTCTTCATAGGCTGCCGCAGCTTGAGAACTTCTCCGCCGCCCCGAACCTCCCGTAGATGATGACTCAGAGGTCGACAAATCTCGAACCACCTTAGGCCAAAAGTGCCTAACCTCCTTGCCAGCTCTACGACCGTAGACCTCATCCGCAATTGCTATTTGGCTCTCCACAGATAGAGGAGGCAGGTCTTCTAGCGGCACATCTGGGAACGCAAGCTGAGTGTTAGCCAATTCTTCCTGCGCACGCTCTATCACTCTTGCCTACAAAAGAATAATAAATTTATTATAATGAAATAATATTTAAATAATAATTACTATAATTATTAGCGCACACACACATATATATATATGACTTACGCCGCGTTGACTCGCTTCATTATCGAGCCCAGGCGTCACGTACGCGCTTACGCTTGCATCGAGATAAGGGTGTTTGGAGCCCTTATCCCTGTGCTCCTTGGCAATTTGAATGAGTTGCTTGGCGCCGGAAGTATGGTGCTTGTCCTTCTTCCCCCGGTTGGCTTTGTTGACACCGGAGAATTTCTGTTACACAACATAATGAAATCATTAAAAAATTTATAAGTAACTAAAATTTAGAGTATTCAATTATCTTAATTGAAATAAAAAAAGTAAATTAACACCTGAAATTGCTCATCGGCAAAGTGGTTACACAACCACTCCCACTCATCTTCTCTATCCCCACGCAGCTCTTCGGGGGGAGGCACGGGACCGTTAATTCGGAAGTACTGATGGAGCCTGTACTTCCAATCTTTGAAGATGTTGTTGGCGGTTTGGTTGATATGCCTCAACATCGCCGGATCCGGATCCACCGCAAATTGTTCCTATCAGAAATAAATTGGAAATTATAATCGTATATATTATAAAATTATATATAACTAATATTAAAAATAGTATATAATAACTAAAATTGTACGTATTACGTACCGAAAGATCCTTAAAGACTTTCGCCTTCTCCGAATCCGGCACCTCCCTCCAAGTAGGGGCAGTGATACGAACCCGGTTACGAACAATCGACCCAATGCTATGAGCCGAGAGACTTGCTAGGTGAGGTGTGGGAGGGCCACCGGTGAATTCGTCGTAAGGCAAGGCGATCTTGCTCCCGGTCGCCTTGCAAATTTTCTCCGCCTTTCCACCTTTAACGAGACCCCGAGTCTTTTTCGGTTGGGGGTCAGTGGGGGCCCTCCTTTGCTTACGGCGGGCGCTGTACATGATAGACTCGGCCGTCGAAGACGCCTGAGTACTTCCCGTTGAAGCGGTACCGGGCGTCGGAGTTGAAAAGGGGTCGACGTCATCACCGCTTGAGAGAAATGGGGCAGAGGGAATTTCCCCAGAAGGCCCCGGATTGAGGGCGTCTACCTGCGGTTGAACCCAACCGACTTGGGCCGCCAACATTTGGAGCATCTCATCTTCTGACTCCTGTTGGGCTTTCTTCTTCCCGGATGTGATCTTTGGCGGAGCCATTTAAACCTAAGAGTACGTACGGTGTTAAAATACCTACTTACCATAATAATTACAACGACGGAGAATTTACGCTAATTAATTAAGTACGTTTAAGATTTAAATAGAGTACACTAGCTTGGCATTTTCGGTCGTTCAATGGACGTGCGACCCGCGCGATAAAGTGTAAATTTTCAATTAATCAGCCTTGGTTAAATCGAAAAACATGGCCAGTTAGGGATAGAGATAACGCGAGAGGCAGGACTAATTTCGACAAAAGTCTTTCTTAGTCCAAATCCTGTCACCAGTCATAACCCGTTTCTAGACACCATGTCCGACATTCGGCCAATTTTTCGAAAATTTACACTCCCTCAAGTCCTTTGCAAACTCCGCCCTCAACCTCGTGTCCATAACTTCACTTAGGTTATGGTGTGCGGTGATGAAATCCACACATCACGAGGGGTTAAGGAGATAAGCAAGGAAAAGAGGCGCCATCTATTCCAAAGAGTGCGACTTAATTACACCAAGCCTATGTACTAAATTTAAATCGAACACGTACTACCATGCAATTTACTAGAAAATACATATAATTATCAATTAATTATTATTTATCATGCATTTAATAATAATTATTCATTTACCAATATAATCAATTATTATTATTACTATTATTTAATTTTAACTAATAATTATTCATTACCAAATAATTAACAACTAATAATGATTACTAAATAATAATAATAACAAGAAAATAATTATTATAATTACAACTATTTATTATTTAAAACTAATAAATTAAAAGTATTTAGAATTTAAATAATTAAACAAATAAAAAAATTGTTAAAGAGTTAAAATTTCGAATTATTACCTCGTCGGAATTTCGCCGGAATATTGGAAGAGTAGAGTCGTCGGAGAGGGGGAACCACGCCGGAAAATTGGTCGTCGGAGCGTCGCCGGAGGAGGATCGCCGGAGTGAGAGAGAGAGGAGAGGAGAGTATAGATCGAGGAGGAGATGGAATGATGAGAAAATGAGGGGGGGTGCTCCTCCTTATATAGAGTTTCACCTAGACGACGAAGAACTATTCTCCGTCGTCTAAGTGCACTTAGACGACGGAAACAGTGTTGTCCGTCGTCTAAGTGAAGGGTCAAATTTTTTCGAACCGGCGCCAAATAAATGGGCGGGCCGTTTCACCGCCATAAATGTTGACTTAGACGACGGAGACAGTGTTTTCCGTCGTCTAAGTGGAATTTCAAGCGGTGCCGAAAATTGAGGCGGCAAATCGAACCGCCATGTTATTTCGACTTGGACGACGGATATGTAGTTTTCCGTCGTCCAAGTGAACACTTGGACGACGGAAAACGACATATCCGTCGTCCAAGTCAATATTTACATCGAAAAAATAATAAAAAATTATTCGAACCGCCATGGTAATTTGAACCTAGACGACGGATACGGTAATTTTCCGTCGTCCAGGTGAACACTTGGACGACGGAAAATGACCGTATCCGTCGTCTAGGTTCAAATTATGCAAAAAAAATATTTAAATTAATTCGCTAGGAATTTAGCGATCTGTCATTCGAGTGAAATAGTCGTACAATATCGATGAACGCATCGTATATATAAACAGATAAATTTGAACCGCCGAATAATTTTACGTTTTGAAAGTTGTTAAGTATCGACTAATCTTTAAGACTTTAGTGTTCATGAGTAGTTGCTGATTTGCAGCAGAGTACTAACGAAATTGAATTTGGACAAAAAAACCGTTGGATATGTTCGTCGTAACATAATATATAATTACTATAAAGGACCAGGAAATAATAAGTTCGGGAAGGGTTTCATCGGCACAGTCAACCGCAAAACCGAGAATTTCACAAACCGGAAACGTGGATACAGGACATTTCGCAACTCCGATTTTCGAACCGTCGAAGCTCACACACCAAGAATATACTACTCTAAAGTCTTGATGAAAAGAATACGCATTCGAAGATGGTCTAGATGGTCGTTGTCTTAGAAAAAATTACGAAATTTACACCTGGACGACGGATACGACATTCTCCGTCGTCCAAGTAGACACCTGGACGACGGAGACGCTAATATCCGTCGTCCAGGTGTCTACTTGGACGACGGAGAATGTCGTATCCGTCGTCCAGGTGAATATACCCTGAATTCAGGGGTTAGGGGTCCTTAGGGCTTAGGGTATAGGGTTTGTCACTTGGACGACGGAGAATGACTGTCTCCGTCGTCCAAGTGTGTACCTAGACGACGGATAATGCCTGTCTCCGTCGTCCAAGTGTAAAAACCCCGAATTCAGGGGTTAGGGCCTTAGGGTTTACGGTTTAGGTCGTCCCCGGTCATTTGTGTGTGCGTTCAATTATTCTGATTCAAAAATATAATTAAAAAATTGATCGATCGATCCGAACTGCTAGATTTAGGGTCCAAGATTTAGCTAGGGTTTTATATGAGATTGAGATTTGGCGCCAAAGGTGAATCTGCAATTAATTTCTCCGTTCTCGGTTAGGGGTCCTTAGGTTTAGGGTATAGGGTTTAGGGTGAATATACCCTGAATTCAGGGGTTAGGGGTCCTTAGGTTTAGGGTATATATACGACTGTCTCCGTCGTCCAGGTGAATATACCCTGAATTCAGGGGTTAGGGGTCCTTAGGGTTTAGGGTATCGGGTTTGTCATCTGGACGACGGAGACGACATTCTCCGTCGTCCTAGTGTGTACCTAGACGACGGAGAATGACTGTATCCGTCGTCCAAGTGTAAAAACCCTGAATTCAGGGGTTAGGGCCGTATGGTTTAGGGTTTAGGTCGTCCCCGGTCATTTGTATGTTCGTTCAATTATTCTCATTCAAGAATATAACTAAAAAAATGATCGATCGATCCGATCTGCTACATTTAGGGTCTAGGATTTAGGGTTTGAAGGGCTGCGTGAGCGAAATGTAGAGCAGCTTCAGCTTACTTTTAATAAGATCAGAGAATACACCGATGAAGTTGAAAGCAAAGAGAGGGGCCGGGACTAGAAAAACAGTCCAAAGACATTCAATTGAAACAGAGAGAAGTCGACTTAAAATCTGAGGAAGTTAAGCTGGCGGAGATCGATGTTAGTCCAGGTACAAACAACTTTTATATATATATACTACAATATTTGTGCTCTCAATAATACTATCACAAGTCAATATATATAATCATATATAGGGACCCATAATTAATCCAATTTATACATAAATAGTATTTAAAAACAATAAAACCAACCAAAGCTGGACGAGGAATCTTAAAGTCTCGACATAATAGAAATCTTTCACCTTTTTACGATGCATCGATCGATCATATATATATTACAATAATAAATTAGGGTTTACCAAGTAATGATCCTCGTCGTGTGACCGTACTCTTCGTCATAATCGTCATCATCATCATCACCGTTATCCGATTGCTCATCCTCCTCATCGTACTCAACATCGTCCGAGGAATAACCAGAGTCGTCGTCATCGTCCTCATCCTGCACGTCTTCTTCATCTACCTCAATGATCTCTTCTTCAGTTAGATCTGTACAACCATCAGGCATGGGTAACCGTTCACCGTCTTGAACCAGGTCCATTATGTCGGAGCGGATGACAGAAATATTAGGCTCTTGATAGGCAGGAATGTCTCTGTCTGGTTCAGCAGCATCTTCAGTCGTCGCCGGTGTCCCTTCAATTGTCTCTGTATTCCAAACTCCTCGATGAGAGATCTGGTTCACTATTTTCCACCCGTCACCAGCTTTCGGATCGTCGAGATAGAACACCTGCCTAACTAAGGTGGCGAGAGCGAAAGGCTCATCCTCATACCAGCTTGAGTTTGTATCGACTGATAAAAGTCCCAGGTCTTCCTTTGTACGCTTGAACCATCTGCACTTGAATAGGAAAACGTTGACATCATTCCCGTAACATAGCTGAACCACATATACGATCATTCCGTAATATAGATCAGGGTCTTTCCCAACCGCTATCCCACTGTTTTGTGTTCTTCTTCCTTCATCTCGCGCCAATGAATGGAACTTCACACCGTTCACAAAACATCCCGGATAAATATAGTGTTTAATCGGCTTCCCTGCTAGCAAGTGCTTTGGCCAAGACCACCACCCCCCGTGGTTTTCGGATTTTTGCAGATCAATCATCTGCGAAAATGGAAAAATTTAAGGGTTTACTTTCTACAAATTAAACATGCATGATCTCAATATGTATATAAATCACTAAATACGTACCCATTGGAAGAAATAATCGGGGAACTTTTTCTTAACCATTTTCTCAATCCACGCCGAACTCTTGTCTGGATATAACGCCTGAAGCCTCTCCCTGTATGACATCATGTACGGCTCAACTTCGTCACAGTCTCGTAACACTACCCAATGTGCCTCAATAAGTTCTTCCTGTGTTAACGTTTCCTTTAATACTCCTCTAAACGGTCGGACGACATTGGTGACGACAGAAAGATTGATGCGGGCACTGGGATCGGAGGCAGTTGGAGGTGGTGGATCTTTGAGGTACCTGTTGCAGTAAGTAACGCACTCATGCATTAGGTATGTCTCTGCTATGGAGCCATCCGGAGCCGACCTGTTTTTGACGAATGACTTATACTGTCCAAGCTGTCTACAAAATTAATCAAACGTACAATAAAAATAAGTACATGCATATAGCTAGCTAGTAATCTCCAGTGGAACAAATTATGAATCGAAAAACCTGTATAATTAATTAGTTGTACGTACCTTTCTTGAGGATACATCCAAGTGTACTGGACCGGACCAGAAATGAGAACCTGCTCGGGCAGGTGGATCATTAGGTGAATCATTATGTCGAAGAAAGCAGGAGGAAAAATCCTCTCTAGTTTGCAAATGATGTGCACAATTTGTTGTTGCAATTCCACGACATCTGACTTCTTTAATTCTCTGGCGCATAACCTCTGCCACCATCTGCACAATGCCACTATTGGTTCTACGACGTCGCGAGGCAAATATGGTCGAATTACCACTGGAATCAGACGTTGCAGCATAACGTGATAGTCATGTGTCTTTAGACCAACAAACTTGTGTTGCACCTCGTCCACTGCTCCAGTTATAGTAGCTGCATACGTGGCCGGATAACGAACGCCCTTAAACCAGTGAAATACAGAACGTCTAAGTGTCGGCTTCACTGTGTACGGTGCAGCTGGCATCTTGTTGTACACTCCTTTCCTATCCCTCCTCAACCACAAGGGACGACGTAGATTCATTGATTCCAAATCTTTGCGCGCTTTGGGAGTATCTTTAGTCTTGAACTTAATACCGAGAATTGTTCCCACCACGCTGTCGCACACATTCTTTTCTATGTGCATCGCGTCCAAGTTGTTCCTCAGCTTCAACTTCGACCAGTAAGGGAGTTCAAAGAATATACTCTTGTGATCCCAATAGCTCAGATCATGTGGAGGAATTGGATTGCATTTCTTTACATCCGCGTCGTTAGTCAACACACCAAAGTCGAAATAGCTCAACCTCTCTAAAATCTCTTCGCCCGACCAACTACGGGGTTTAGGATTGTTCTCTACCGTCCCGTCGAAATGAGCTTCATCCTGTCGCCAAGGGTGGTCGTGAGGGAGCCATCTACGGTGACCCAAGTAACACACCTTCCCTGCGTGCCAACTAGAGTTCACGTCGTCCAAACATATAGGACATCCATTATATCTTTTTGTCCTGCACGCTGCCAACATCCCATACGCTGGAAAATCGCTGATCGTCCACATTACGGCAGCCCTCATCGTGAACATCGTGTCAGTGAATTTGTCATAAGTTGGGACTCCATTTTCCCACAACAGTTTCAGCTCGTCGATCAAAGGTCTGAGGTAGACATCTAAGCACTTCCCTGGAGATTTAGGACCTGGAATTAGTACAGTAAGGAAATTAAATTCCTTGTTCATGCACATCCACGGAGGCAGGTTGTACGGCATCAGAATTACTGGCCAAGTGCTTACGGCGGAGCTATTACTTCCCCAAGGATTGAATCCGTCTGTAGATAGGCCGAGTCTAACCTCTGCAGCAAAGTTTCCGAATTCTCTGTCGAAATGTTTGAAACCCTCCCCATCCGCGGCGTGTCGCAGGACATCGTCATCTATTCGCTTTTCTGCGTACCATCGCATCGCCTCTGCTGTGTGTAGAGACATGTACAGGCGCTGCAATCTGGGAATCAAGGGAAAATATCGAACAACTTTCACAGGAATTCTCTTTTTCGAACTCTTCCTATTCACCTGGAATCTGCACTGGCCACATACGGGACAATAGTCCAAATCTTTATACTCTTTGTAAAATAGCACACAATCATTCGGACATGCGTCAATTATCCTGTACTTTAGGCCGAGGCTGCTCAAGATATTTCTAACCTTATAATGAGATTTAGGAAGATTGTGATCATCAGGAAGCAACTTACATATTTGCTCCTGAATTTCGTCAAAAGCACTGACTGACATTTTGTGCTTCACTTTTATCTTCATTTGCTCCATCACATATTGCAACACATTCTCTCGACATCCAGGGAACACCGGGGTCTGCGCTTCAAGTAGCATCCGGTTGTACTTATCCATCTCACTGGTGTCAGTGGCCAAGCTAGCAGCGGGGAATGTGTCATCATGCTCATGAGTGGTACTGTAACCTCCGTCTTGGTGTTGGTGTCCACTATGACTAAATCCCGGAAACGCATCATGGACCAAATCTACAGTTGGATTGCAAGCTGGGGGTCCGGCACCACTGCCGCTGGATGAGGCACCATGGTAACTGTACCCTGAGCTGAAGTCTGCTGCGCTGAACTCTACTGCTTCACCATGCTCGCTCCATGTAGTGTAACTCCACATCATACCATTTTCGTACAGGTGTTGCACCATAACATTAACCTCCGCATACTGACAATTAAGACATTTCTGGCACGGACACCTGAAACGCTTCTTTCCATGACCATGTTCTATCGCAAAATTCACAAATTCGCTAATTCCATCCATATACCGGACATCACATCTATTCTTTAACTTCATCCAACTCTTGTCCATACTGCTACAAAATATGCAAAAAAAAATAATTATTACATATATATATATTAGTCCATTAATTTACCATTAATTATACGTACTCGATCTACATCGATCCATCAAATTACGTACGTAATTTAATCTGTATATATAGCTAATTAACATTCATGCATGTATGTACGCACGTACGGTTTCCCTAAATATATATATATTTAATCATGCAAATTTTAACTGCCTACGTACGTACCTGCTGGCCTTCTCGATATCTGCAGTTAATTAAGCTAGCTAGTGATCGAACACCGGAGATCCGATCCTTTAATTAATTTCTAGCCCCGGCCTAGCCTAATCCGGCCTTCTCCTTCTCCTTCGATCTCAAAAATTCCCCACGGGAGAAAATATAATGGAATGATCGAAGCTAAGAGAGTTTGGCATGGCCTATATATATAATGCTTCACTTAGACGACGGAGGTGTCGGTACGTCGTTTAAGTGGAACTTACACCACGACGTGTCAGTCCGTTGTCCAGGTGATCACTTCTCCGTGGTCCAAGTCACACTTAGACGACGGAGATGTAATTCTCCGTCGTCTAAGTGTTACTTGGACCACGGAGAAATCTCCGAGGTCCAAGTAACACTTAGACGACGGATTTGTAATTCTCCGTCGTCCAGGTGATAACCTGGACCACGGAGAAGTCTCCGAGGTCCAGGTTCTTACCTAGACGACGGAGAAATTTCACATCCGTCGTCTAAGTTTTACTTGGACCTCGGAGATTTCTCCGTGGTCCAAGTAACACTTAGACGACGGAGAATTACATCTCCGTCGTCTAAGTGTGACTTGGACCACGGAGAAATCTCCGAGGTCTAAGTGTAACTTAGACGACGGAACTAATACTGTTCCGTCGTCTAAGTCCTCTTTTCTTGTAGTGCGTTCCCGGAAGCATATAACTCGGCAGAAAATAATCGACGTAAACTCCTGAAATCTCCACACAAACCCTCGACTAAAAATCGGGTACCCAAATCAACTCGAAAACCTCAAGGTAATGATCGGGGTGCGAATTTGAGCAAAACGACATATAACTCGACAAATTTCAAAAAGTCAACAGGTCGCCGGAGATTCGCCGTTAACCGGCGGCGGCGCGCCATCAATCGGAGAGATTTTCCGGTGGCCAAGCTCCAAAAATTTTCTCCTCCTCAAGCCAAACAACTTTCCTCATGGACCCACCACCATCTAGCCACCACCGTGGCCGGAAAATAGCTCCAAAGTTTCAAGGCCGAGAATCGCCGGAAAACTTTCCCGGCTGATTCCGGCGCCGTCATGCCACCCTGTCCCTCCAATCTAAAGGGGAAATCATCCTTGATCAAAACCCAACTGATTCCACCAAAAATCCTCACCGGAAAGCCACCGGAGCGCCGCCCCCAAACAAGGCTGATTCCGGCCGGAAAACCCAAACTTCAATCCACTCGTTCTCCCTCAATCCGGCATCAAATCAAAAAAATTCCAAGTGCTAAACAACTACAAATCAAGAGAGGAATCGAAATATACCAATATCAAGGCCGGAGGTGGCCGAAAACGTGAAATCTGACGGCAACAGTTCGTTACCCGCGGTGGAGCTCTGGTTAGCCTAAAAGTCAACGGTCAACTCCCTGGTCAACGCCGGTCAAACTTCCAAACAGTGTTTTAGACAATTTTTTGACTATTTCCGATATTTATACTCGCGACTCGATACGATCGACGGTCCAAAACGGAACACATCCACGTTTTGGATAACTCAAACACGAACGGATAAATTCGACGAAATTCCGCGATTTCAAATATTCATAACATATTCCTCGATCATCGAAATAATTATTCGAAACCGCCCACGAACTCGAAATCACGCGTACAACAACTCTCGAGATTCTCAAATTCTCAAATTCTCGCCCGATAATTAAGTTGTGAATCGAATTGCCAAATCAATTTATTTATGGAAAACTGTAATTACGCGTAAACCCGTGGACTAAGCCGATTACTATACTGATTTTGGTTTGGGTCGTCACAAATCTACCCCCCTTAAAAAAAATTCGGCCTCGAAATTTACATACCTGTCGGGTGAACAGATGAGGATACTGCTCCCGCATACGCTGCTCAGTCTCCCAGGTGGCCTCCTCAACCGAGTGATTCTGCCACAAGACCTTCACAAGCGGTATAACACGGTGGCTCAACTCTTGCTCAGGCCAATCGAGAATTTGTACCGGCTCTTCCACATATGTCAAATCCTCTCGGATAGGTAGCTGATGTGGTGCTAACACATGTGATGGATCTGGAATATACTTACGCAACATCGAAACATGAAAAACATCGTGTACACGAGCCATGTCAGATGGCAACTCAAGTCTGTAAGCCACGGCACCAACCCTCTCGGTGATCTCGTATGGACCAATGTACCGTGGTCGAAGCTTGCCACACTTCCCAAAATGCACAACTCCCCTCCACGGAGATAGTTTCAGGAAGACCCAATCGCCCGCCTCGAACTCGAGACTCTTTCTTCTCACATCCGCATAACTCTTCTGGCGATCCTAGGCAATCTTCAATCTGTCTCGGATAATCTGAATGTCCTCCATGGTGCTCTTCACCAGATCAGGGCCAATAAGCCATCACTCGCCCACCTCACTTTAACACAATGGAGTGCGACAGTGCCTCCCGTATAGGGTCTCATACGGTGCCATCTCAATACCGGCCTGATAGCTGTTGTTGTAAGCAAACTCGATCTAGTGTAGTTGATGGTCCCAATTTCCACGAAATTGCAAAACACAAGACCGCAACATATCCTCGAGAGTCTGTATAGTCCGCTCAGACTGCCCATCAGTCTGAGGATGAAAAGTTGTACTAAAACGCAATCTAGTGCCCAAGGCTCGCTGCAATACCTGCCAAAACTCTAAGGTAAACTGACTGTCTCGGTCAGAAACAATAAATACAGGCACACCGTGCAGACGAACAATCTCCGACAAATACAGCTTTGCCAATCTGCCCACTGAAATCTTCCCCGGAAGTGCAAGAAAATGAGCAGATTTCGTCAATCGATCCACGATAACCCAAATACCAGTTTTACCAGCCAAAGTACGCGGCAACTGATACACGAAATCCATGGTAATGTGCTCCCACTTCCAAACTGGAATTTCCAAGGGTTGCAACTTTCCCGTAGGCTTCTGCCTCTTCGCTTTAACCTGTTGACAAATCAAACATTTGCTCACATATGCGGCAATCTCCTGCTTCATATTGCGCCACCAGTAATAAGCTCGAAGCATACGAAACATCTTCGTACCACCGGGATGCATTGCATACGCCGAACAATGAGCTTCGTCTAAATTCTCTTTCTTTAGACTCTCGTCTCTGGGCACGCACAATCTGCCTCTGAATAGCAACGTGCCATCATCACTCGACCGAAACTTTGTTGGCACACCATTTCGAATCATGGTCTTCTTGTCCAACAAGTAGGAATCCGCATCCTGAGCTCCCCGAACCTGATCAACCAACACCGGTCGAACCTGGAAGCTAGCCAACAAGGCTCCATCATCGTCCCACTCGAACTCAGCTCCCGTAGTCGAAGCTCGGCTAACATGGAAACCCTGGCCACACACACATGAAACAACGAGGCTCCAGATTTCTGACTTAGTGCATCAACAACGACATTAGCCTTCCCTGGATGGTACTTGAAAGTGCAATCGTAATCGTTGATCAACTCCATCCATCTGCGCTACCTCATATTCAAGTCTGGCTGCGTGCGCAAATAAGTGAGACTCTTATGATCAGTGTATATCTTGCACTGAGCTCCGTATAAGTAGTGTCTCCAACTCTTCAACGCTAATACAATAGCAGCTAACTCCAAATCATGCGTCGGATAGTTGACTTCATGTGGTTTCAGTTGCCTGGAATCGTAGGCCACAACTCTACCATGCTGCATCAGAACACAACCAAGTCCCAACTTCTGCATCGCTGTAAACCACGAATTCTCCACTATCGTCAAGTAAAGTCAGAACCGGTGCAGTAGTCAACTTTTCCTTCAGGAGTAAGTAACTCTCCTCACATGCATCGGACCACTTGAACTTGACGCCTTTCTTTGTCAATCTGGTAAGTGGAGTGGCAATCCGTGAAAAATCCTGCACAAAGCGCCGATAGTAGACTGCCAAACCCAAGAAACTCCTGATCTCTGGTACGGTGGTAGGTCTACTCCAATTCAACACCGCTTCAATTTTGTCAGGATCTACGCTGAATCCCTCAGCTGATATCACGTGACCCAAAAACTTCATGATGTCCAACCAAAACTCACACTTGTTGAACTTCACAAACAACTTATTATCTCGCAAAGTCCGCAAAATAGCTCGCAAATGCTTCTTGTGCTGGCCCACACTCCTGGAATAAATCAGGATGTCGTCGATGAACACGATCACAAACTTGTCCAGAAACCGCCTGAACACTCGGTTCATTAAATCCATAAAAGCTGCGGAGGCATTGGTCAAACCAAATGGCATAACCAAGAACTCGTAATGTCCGTACCGTGATCTGAAAACTGTCCTGGCCACATCTGACTCTCTGATCCTCAACTGATGGTATTCGGACCTGAGATCAACCTTCAAAAAGACTGAAGCTCCCTTGAGCTGATCAAACAAGTCGTCAATCCGCGGCAACGGATACTTGTTCTTCACAGTGACCTGATTCAGCTTTCGGTAGTCAATGCACAACTGCATGGAACCATCTTTCTTCCACACAAATAATACGGGAGCACCCCACGGCGATACACTGGGTCATATGAAACCCTTCTCCAGTAACTCTTGAAGTTGAATCTGTAGCTCTTTCAACTCCGTTGGCGCCCTACGATAAGGTGCCTGTGATATGGGTCCAGTGCCCGGTAAAAAGCTCAATGGTGAAATCGATCTCCGGAACTGAAGGAATACCTGGTAACTCCTCCGGAAACACATCTGGAAACTCAGAAACAACCTCAATATCACCAATGTCCGGCACAGTAGCCATAGTATCCACAACATGGCAACCCTTCTTCATCATCCGATCAGCCTTCATTGCTGAAATCACACATGGCAATGAAGTATTCTTCTCACCGCGAAACAAAATCTCAGGGAAACCTGGTCGTTGAAACACAACCTCCTTCTTGTGACAATCGAACATAGCCCAATGTGTCTCCAAGAAGTCCATACCCAAAATCACATCAAAGTCGACGATATCCAGCAATAACAAATCCGCGGCTAAACCATGACTTCCAATAAAAATCTCACAATCTCGATATACCCAGCCAATACTCACAACCTCACCGGACGGATACAACACTCTCCACAACCCCGGAAGTGGATACACAGGTACAGTAGCTAAAGATTATAGTCTATATGACATAAATGAATGCGTAGCACCTGGATCTAGCAAAGTAAGTACTGGATAGCCAAAGACATGCAACATACCGATAACAACCTCTGGTGCAGCTCTGCCTTCTCGTAAAGTCATAGCATGAACCCTGGCCTGCCCGGCTGGTCGTTCACGTTGAGGGTGTCCCTGCTGTCCGCCCTGGCCAGAAAACTGTACTGGTCGAGCCCCAAAAGTAGTACCTCACTTTCCTCTGGAACTCTGGGACGTCTGTCCATCAGCACCAGTAAGCTGGAAACACTCTCTCGCATAGTGACTCTCTTGGCCACAACGATAACAAACGACAGGGCCTCGCTGACATGGACCAACATGATGCCTGCTACAAAGACTACACAATGGGTACTCCCTCGATACGGCAAAAGTGCCACCGGTACGCCGTGGATAACTGGAACCATTAGAACCCCCACTAGACTGTGGTTGCTGCGGTCGATCTCTCCTCCAGCTCTGCCTCTGTCTAGGTGCACTAGCTGGTGGTCTATATGGTCCACTGTCCGAGGATGATGCCGATCCGGAAGTATCAGAACTCAGCCTCTTGGAAGGTCCCTGACTCGGTCCGCCCTCCTCAAATCATCGAGACGGGTATCTTATTTGCCTTTCCTTCTCGATATCCTTACCTCGGAGTGCTGCACTGACAAGCTCATCAAAGTTGTTCCGAGGCATCGTAGTCAGAGTCCCCTTGATGCTCAAGTTCAAACCCAGCTCAAATCTACGGCACTTGGCTTCCTCTGTAGCCACAATGTCACGAGCAAACCGAGATAAGCGGGTAAATATGTCCTGGTACTCAAGCACAGACATACTGCCCTGTCTCAAATTAGTGAACTCCTCATACTTCCGCTGCTGTGTAGCCTAGTTGAAGTATCTCCGCATAAACAAATCTCGAAACAAAGTCCACGGAGTATCAACCGGAACTCTATCGGTGCTAACCCACCAGAAGTATGCATCAGACTCAAGTAACCCAACTGCTGCCACTGTCATCTGCTCAGGGATTAAACGCAGACGTTCACAAACGCGTTCAACCTGAACCAACCATGCCTCACAAATCTCTGGATCAGCTGAACCCGAAAAGACAGTCGCTCCAGCAGTTTGAGCTTTGACCACATGGTCAAAACGCTCCTCCAAATGCAACACTCGCATCAGTAAGTCATGCGTCTGGCGATCCTCATCAGGATCCACATCCCGATTAACACGGGGACCACGTCGAGGAGGCATCCTACTAATTCAAGAAAAGCATTAGTTACAAGCACTAGGAACGTAATCATGAGACTTCAGACATTTGAGAATACACAACACCCGAAGCATTGATGAGTAACCGCTCGCCAGTCGGGTCATCACTCCAGACATATTGTATATACTAAAATACCCTAAGCATCACAACTACAAGAGTCTACAGAACCTGAAACCTAATGCTCTGATACCAAGCTGAAAGGACCCAACCCCGATTTAGTTTCCTAAACCGGAATCAAACCCCTTCTGAAAACATGAACTTACAAAAATCACAAAAATTTCGGCAGAGTTTCGTTACTAACGCGGAATTGCCATTAACATGCACCCGAAAAATACACTTCAACCTATGCCACAAAAGCCAAACCATAGGCACCAATCCCATCCGGATTTCTCAATATCATAACAATAAAGTAAAGCAATAATCAAAACTGTACTTTACAGAAATCCAGGGAAAATCATACGAAAATATATCAGTAGTGTATTAGAGCGACCTCTAGTGTATATGTACAAAAATATACAGCAGTAGGCAAAACAAAAAACCTACTGAAAAAGAAAGGTAGCTCGAACGCTAAGCCTCCAACCAGGACGTGAGACACCAGAATCCGAACTGCAAACTGGGCACGGAAACCAAAAAGCCCAGGGGAAAGGCAATAAAATCGTTAGAGTGAGTGGACGAAAATAAACATATGCCTTTCACCATTTACATATATCATAAAATCAAGCAAAGCGAGTTCGAAAAATAAATGGAGGTGTCAGGCGAATCTCTCAAGCCCGACGGTCAGGCGAATCTCTCAACCCCGACGGTGATAAGCTAGGCGAATCTCTCAAGCCTAGCGGGCACATCAGGGGAATCTCTTAACCCTGGATCTGACTACCGGTGATCAGCCGAGTAGTCAATGCATCGATGCTATATAAATGTCATCACCATATAAAATATAAAATAATACCTCCAAAAATAATAAATAATCTCAACATCGTATATAAACAAATACGGAAATCACAAACTCGCTACGACAGTGAAAATAGAAAAGTCCACTCACAGGTGAGCACAGCGCGCACACGCGCTAATCACGAGATCCGGCGGAAGATCCCTCGCCTAACGTACGATCTCGATCCTCTGAATAATCACAAAATATAACTTATCAAAATCATAGTTCATCACACTGTACCACACCTTGGAAACCAACCGTTCCCGGAAACATATAACTTGGTACAAAATAATCGACGTAAACTCCCGAAATCTCCACACAAACCCTCGACTAAAAATTCGGTACCCAAATCAACTCAAAAACCTCAAGACGATGATCGGGGCGCGAATTCGAGCAAAACGACATATAACTCGACAAATTTTAAAAAGTCAACGGGTCGCCGGAGCTCCGCCGTTGATCATCGCCGCCGCCGCCGCCGCGCCGTAAACCGAAGAGATTTTCCCACGGCCAAGCTCCCAAAATGTTCTCCTCCTCAAGCCAAGCAACTTTCCTCAAGGAAGCACCACCATCTAGCCACCACCGTGGCCGGAAAACAGCTCCAAAGTTTCACGGCCGAGAATCGCCGGAAAACTTTCCCAGCCGATTCCGGCTCCGTCACGCCACCCCGTCCCTCCAAACCAAAGGGGAAATCATCCTTGATCAAAACCCAACTGATTCCACCAAAAATCCTCACCGGAAAGCCACCGGAGCGCCGCCCCCAAACGAGGCCGATTCCGGCCAGAAAACCCAAACTTCAATCCACTCGTTCTCCCTCAATCCGGCATCAAATCAAGAAATTCCAAGTGCTAAACAGCTACAAATAAAGAGAGGAATCTAAATATACCAATATCAAGGCCGGAGGTGGCCGGAAACGTGAAATCCGACGACAACAGTTCGTTACCCGCGGTGGAGCTCTGGTCAGCCTAAAAGTCAACGGTCAACTCCCTGGTCAACGCCGGTCAAACTTCTAAACAGTGTTTTCGACAATTTTTTGACTATTTTCGATATTTATACTCGCGACTCGATATGATCGACGGTCCAAAATGGAACACATTCACGTTTCGGATAAACTCAACGAAATTCCGCGATTTCAAATATTCATAACATATTCCTCGATCGTCGAAATAATTATCCGGAACCGCCCACGAACTCGAAATCACGCGTACAACAACTCTCGAGAAGAGACTTAACTAAAATTCTCACTTGATAATTAAGTCATGAATCGAACTGCCAAATCAATTTATTTACGGAAAACTGTAATTACGCGTAAACTCGTGGACTAAGCCGATTACTATACTGATTCTGGTTCGATTCGTCACAGGTGTATAGTTGGTACTTAAACACAGTTCATAAAATAATTACTTATACAGCTATCCAGACAGTTATTCATGATAGTTGAGAAACGACATGTCAATTTATGTCATGTCTGTTCCTTTTAGGGTTAGAGCCATCATTCCCCTTATAAATATACTTAGGGCTTTGACCAACCGAGCCTTCATTTTAGTGTTCTCTTCGTCTCTTTGGTTATCTCTTTCCATAACTGTAAAGATCGTGGGTAAGAAGAAGGAGATGACACCTGTTAGGCGATCTGCCCGATTGAACCCCTCATCCATCCTCTCCCCCCCCACCCACCCCTCAATTTTGGCTCAGGAACAGGCTTCAGCCTCTGGATTCCCAAACCCTCCCCCAGGCCTTGCACAAGATTCTGCTCATCACTGTCTAGGCTGGATGGTGAATCGTTTCATAGAGTGAATCCTTTTCCTGGAGGCAAACTTGAGTAATCATCTTTATTCGATGGAGCGACATATTCTTTCTGTTTGACAGTGATTGGATGAGCTTCATGTCGGAGGGCAAGGTGGGGGTGCAGTTGAAGTTGGTAGTGCATTGCAGGATGTACCAGAGGTTAATTAGGTTTTATGTTTAGGGTTTGTGATTAGAGTTTATGTTCAGTGATTGGGATCCATTTTACTTACTCCAAATCGTCCATTTTGTGTGGTTGTTTATGGATTATTTGGAGAAAGACTTTTTGCAATGACCTTATTCATGAATTACGATCCTTGTTTTGCTTACTCTTTGTATTTTGAATGAATGTATGAAGTCATTGAATCATACAGCTTATCAGTAGTTATTCTCACAGTTATTAATACCGATAAGCAGATATCTTAACAAATAGATAGACTATAATTGAGACATAGTATCTAAAACTCATATCGGAGTCAAGTAGAGCGTCTGATTAGATAGATAGATAGATAGATAGATAGATACTTAAACAAATAGATAGGCAGATACATGAACACATAGATAGGCAGATAGACTTTGAAAATGATAGAATTGATGGACATAAATGAAACAACACTACTCATTCTTTAAATTAAGATAGATTCATTAACAATAAGAAACAAAATACAATAATAGAAATGTGATAAAAATTGAAATGCACACAATAAACTACAAAATCAATGCTTCTTCTTTTTGTTGCTGCTTGCTCCCTTGGATCTTGGTTGTGGAGAAGGCAACATCTCAAAGATTTGGCGAAGAAGTTGAAGGATTTTCTCATCGTTCTGGAGTTTCTATTTTTTCTTGAGGTTCTTCAGGCCATCCTCAAGATTATTTATGGTTGTGGATAACTGTTGGAGCATAGGTGGAGGTGGAGCAATTTTTTGTTGATGGCGTTGGCGATGTCGTTCGTTTTCCTTGCACTTTCAGACCATTTCTTCAATAGATTCCTATGGTTCATGCTTGGATTTTTTGTGGGGAGGAGATGAGTTTTTAGAGGAGTTGGCCATTTGATCTTTTAAACAAAAGCAAAGGAGGGTTAAGAAGAATGTATTTTTGTTTTGTGAAGAAGTTATGTTCTCTGTGTTTTATTTATAGAGAGTGAAAGGTTGCGTCTTTTTTTGTTGTTCAAGAGTTGAGTATTAATGTTGTTCAATGCGTTTGGTTGAAAAGTTGCGTATTAATGTTGTTCAATGCGATTGGTTGAAAAGTTGCGTATTAATGTTGTTCAATGTGGTTATGCACGCTTTTTAGGAGAAGCAAAGAGAGTAGAAGAGTTTTGTTGTAGAGAGAGAGAGAGAGAGAGAGAGAGAGAGAGAGAGAGAAGAAAAAAACCGTTTAAGCCAGAAACGAGATAGTTTTTTGGTCTCTATAAATAGGACTGACTTTTCATATTCTTCATAATGTGTTAGTGCTTCATTTTCAACTCCTACTCTTTCTGCTTGGGTTCATGTTCTTCTCCAAGTTGTTCATCATTCAACAAAACAATAGCCCCAAGGAAGAAGAACCCAAATAAATCAGACACCAGTGGTCATTCCACAGATGAGGACTTTGATCCATCCAAGTCCTCCTCCTCTAAGTCCTCTTCCTCTGAAGACTCTGTTTCTAGCCTTCCTCCTCCTACTGCTGCTCGACCTCCTGTAGGTCTTATTCCTGATGGCCCACTTCAACATATGGTGAAGAAGATGGGTCGTATGAAGCATCAGATGGACACGATGGAAGAGGATATTGACCTGGTCCTTGCTGAACAAGACAAGATGTTTGATTTGCTTATGAGCATCATATATCATCTACCATCAGTTTTTGAAGAGGGAAGCAACAGTGGCAGCAAGAACAATGGTAGCAACAAGAAGAAGATGTGAATGACAAGATTAATTGTGTTTTTTTTATGTTTTTAGTTTGAACATTTTATTTTTTCAGTGGGATTTTTTTTGTTATTATATGTAATTGAATTAGTAATGTCAATGAGGTTTGTGTTTCTCTATCTTTGATTTTATTTTTGTTCTTCATTTTATGTTTTGGAATGGACTTGATGAATTAATGCATGTATGAAGCCATTGAATGATACAGCATTATCAGCCAGGTCCAGTTAGATATCCAAACAGCTATCAAAACAGATTTGCAGATAGCTATCCATGAATTTTAGTAAATCAATGTATTAACCTATGCAACAAAATGTCCCCATGTATTATTTCTCTATTTCTCTTTATTTTAATTTTTGTTCTTCATTTTATGTTTTGGAATGGACTTGATGAATTAATGTATGTGTGAAGTCACTGAATGATACAACAACACCAGCCAGGTGCAGTCAGATAGCCAAATAGCTTTACAAACAGCTATCCATTATTTTTAGTAAATCAATGTATTAAGCTATGCAATAAAATGTTTGGTTTTTCCCTTCTTTATGATTCAATATAAGAGACAAAAACAAGGGACCTAAAAACGACTGAAATTTGTTTTTATATTTCAAGCAACAAGTCTCAGATATTAAATTTTTATACATATATCCAGACAGCTATCCAGACATGTAGCTTAACAGATTTTCAAAATCTTAGAAAATTATTCGACAACATATTTTTGATAATCTAGACAGACATGTATTTTTTTCAATTGATAGCTAGGGTTGTTGCAGGTTCTCCTGTTGTGGCCAGTTTGGCTGTATCTTGAGCACTTTGTCAGCATTGTTTGTTTTTCACCCTTCTTCTTCATTCTCTTTTTCTTTGGTCTTCCCGGTTGTTTCTTTGTTAATGGAGGCCTGACGTCCAATCCATATCGTGACATGTCTTGAATCGATTTCTCAATGTTTGCCACTAGATAAATTGTGAAGAAGTATGCTTGTTTGTAATATGTTACTTTGTACAAGTTGTCCACATAATCATAAAGATCTTTTCCTATCTCTTGAATGACAACAAGGGCATAGGCGCACGAAAACCTGAGCAACTGTCACTGTTTACAAAAGCAGATCCATGTCTCCATGTTGACTACACTACTGTATTTGTCAGCCTAAATTTCGTAAACAAGACCATTAGAGTTCATCACTCTCTAATTCCTTCCAATATTAAGTGTTTCAATGAGATTTTCTTCCATTCTCGGTCCCATTATAGTGTGCCTTTTTTCATATTCTTCTTTTTTGCTTTCAATCTTTTCCATCATTTTTTCTCCTGGAAGAGTAGCAACAAAAAATAAGGAATGAAATAGTGCGGTTTATAGATATCCTAGAAATAATAGAATGAAACAGTGTAGGGTGTAATGGATGACCTGATTTCATTAGTATGATAGAAGACATGCAGTGTGCGGAGATGTAGTTTCCAACTGTTCAAGCATTCTGAGATGTTATTTGTCATTTTGCCATACCTATCTCTTCCAAAGAATGCAGCATACCATTTTTCCTTTGGGAGGTCCTTCAAGAATTCATTGATGGGTCCATATCCACCTTCTAGCTTCATCTGGTTAAGAAGGAACTCATATTGTCTTTCACTTCTTGCATATGCACATTGCATGAAGAGGTTAAAAATTCTATCCTTCAAGGGTTCTCTGAAGATATCTTTGAGGTTAGCAACCAAGTGCCGAAAACAGTAGTCATGCTCAACATTAAGGAACACCTCTGGAAGAAAACTCATAATTCCATTATGACGATCTGAGAGGAATGTTATTTTCCTTCAAGTAATAGTTTCCTGATTGATGTTGTGTTAATCTATCTCATCTCTTAAGTTTATCAATAATCATCTTCAGTTGCTGTCATTTTTGGCATCTACTATCGTAAATGCAATTGGATAAAGTCCTGGAAAGAACAAAAAAGGTAAGGATCCTAATTGTATAGTAAGTATTGAAATGCAGTGTAAAAACCAGAAACAGATATCCAAACAGCTACCCAGACAGTTATCCAGGATATCCATAGAGCTATCCAAACAACTATTCATTTTGAATGCAGTGTCTAAACCATAAATAGATATCCAGACAGCTACCTAGACAGCTATCCAGGATATCCAGACAACTATCCATAAACTCTAATTCTTTTATATGTCTACATTACCTTGATTTGCATATTTTGCAGAGGCCCCCAAGATCTGTCTTTTGTATTTATTTTTTTAGGAAACTTGCATCAACAAATATCATGGTTCTACAGTATTAGAATCCTTGCATGCAAGAACCGAATGACACAAAAGGGCGTTGAAACCTTTGTGTTTTTGGATGAATATCGACACCAACTTTTGAGCCAGGATTTGTTTTCATTAATTCTTCTTGTAACCAGAGAAGGTTTGTGTATGATTCAGCTTCGTTTCCATGCAGTGAATTCATTGCTAATTCCTTGACATACCACACCATCTTGTAAGGGACTTTTAGGTCAAAACTCTCTCTGATTTATGTTTGTAAGACCTTGGCTCCCTTATTAGGATCAACACGCAGTTTGTCATTAACGATTGAACTGAATATTGAAGAAGTGTTAAGTTTCAAGTATAGAAAAAAATTGGCAAAAAAGAAGAACTCTTTAGACAAATATTTCAACAACTAGTTATGTTAGAAAAATATCTCATACCTGACAATAGAAGATCTCATCATCTCATTGCTTTGTTTCCAAACCTTCTTTTTGCATATATGTTTATTGTTGACTTCAATGATGTAAAATGATCCATTCGCTCGATATACTCTGGCATTCACAAACCATTCGCATTTATCGTGCCATTTGTATTTGCAATGTACACTTACGCGTGTCGGCTCATTCTTCACATATGTGAACTTGCATCCATTTTCAATTGAGTACTTTCTGAGTTTCAGCCTAAATTCAGTCACACCACCTAAGAATTTCTGTCCATTTTCTTGTATCAGTTTTGCCCATGGTTCTGTCAAGTAATCGTTTGTCTCCTCTTCTCAAAAGAATCCAAAACCAACGTCAGCAACATTACTAATTTCTATATATCCATCCATCTGTAGATCCTGCCCTGTATTTTCATTCTACGTGCTACAAACTGACTGGTTGGAACTCACATTTGTAGTTTGCTGGAAAGAGAAAAATATGCAAACAGATATTCAAATGAGATTTGGATGTTCTACATCATTCAGGTTAGTGATTCTAATCTCATATATTTTGAATCGAGCCTTTGGAGAGAAAGCATCATCAAAAACACGTCACGATCAGTTTCTAGATAAATGTGTTCATTCTCTGGCGGGATATAGTACTTGTACGTCAAGTTTGAGTTGTTGAGTGATTTGAATTGTTGACGGACAGTGTTCATAATGTCATTAAGTGTGATATCAACACTTAAAATATCCATCACATCTTCTCCACCGTGAATATATTTCATAATGATTGGAGATAGTGTTGTTGCCATTGAATATACTACAGAGGAAACATTAAAAAGTTGTTAAAGAGATGGTCTGATACTTCTAACAGAAGAAGTAGACAAGCAGATAGTCAGACAAATACTCTTAACAGATTATCCAAATAGATCTTCAAAACCAAAATCAGATCCAAAACTAATTGAAGGGAAAATTGATTAAGCCAATCAATACTCTAACAGATACTCTAATAGTTAGGTCTGATACTTCCAACAGATAGGTTAACAGAACAGATAAACAAACAGATACCTTAACAGATATCCAAACAAATCTTCAGAACCAAAATCAGATTCAGACCTAATTGAGGAGCAAATTGATTAAGCAAATTAATAATTTCATGTAATCTAGTAATAAAACTACAAACGGAAACCGTTTTATGCAATATCAATTCAAATTATCTATTATATTCAAAAACATAGTGAAATTAAATGTATAATAGAAGTTAACATATAAAATCATCAATTGTGTCGAATAAATTGGTATCGTGAGATAAAGCGATATATATATATATATATAGAGAGAGAGAGAGAGAGAGAGAGAGAGAGAGTCTCTTTTTTCAGACAAAAATTGAGGAGGGAAGAGAGAGTTCATCTCTCTTAAAGACTAAACCAACGTCGAAAATTTAAATTAGGAAAGTAAGGGCAAAATCGTCAGATGAAAAATAAATTTTATAACATTTCGAATTTTTTTGAAAGAGAATGATGTCAACTTAACCTTTTTAGAAAAATAGGGATCATAAATTAATCTTTTTTACCTAGGTGTAATAAGTTGGATTTTTTTGAAAACTAAATGTGTTTTGGACTTTTTAAATAATTTCCCCAAAATTTAAACAGTAGCTCAAATTTGGCATTTGCAAACTTGATAGTCACCTTATCTCTCCATCTTGTAATACATATTGGGCAAAATGAAATTTGCCACATTATAACATGCCCCAAATATTGAGGTACCCACAGACACACCTACACATAGTATAGAGCCGCTTCAAAGCGGATGGCAGGGAAAGCAAAACATACCATGACAACGAGATCCAAGAACAATCAAAGAATATTGATAACTGTCTGAAACCATAACATGTTGACTGTCACAGAACTGACAGAAGGTAATATGCAACTAACATGAAATGGACAAGTAACGAGAAAATAAACCAACAAAATACAAACTAAGAGAGCGATATCGTCTTTACCAGTGAGTAAATGATCTGATGAAAATACTATGCTTTTTACAGAAATCTAAACTTATGTGATGCTTCACCTTTGTATTGTTGCTCTAATGTGTTCTTGTCTCTCCTTTGCAAAAGGTGGAAATCTGCAAGACGAGAATATATTCGCGAATTTGTACATTTCATGCTCATAAACTTGAATATTTTGAATTACTCCAGATTGCTTGCTCTACTCAGAAGTTCAAGACCATCAGTTCGGCAATTCATAATCCTGCGGAATACTTCCCTAATTTGGCGTTCCAGTGGACCCAACCCATCCTTAAATTTTTCACAGATCAATGCCAACTCTTGGAGTTCTTGCTCAAGTTCCACTTTTTGTTCCTCCGACAATGGAAATTGAACCAGATCAACAATGTCCATCATGTGGCGTGTGCATCTCTCAACCCGATTAATCTCCTTCAGCAATCCATTTGAGCTCTGACGCTCTCGCTTCTTAGATTCCTCCAGTATCCGTTCATGAAGTGATACAAGTGGAATACCCCAGGAGAATTGCTGAGGGACTGAAAAGTGAGTATTAATCCCTCGATCCTGACAAGGGATTGCAGCCACTAGAGCCGACAAAACAAACACAAGCACTGAACTCATTGTGAAAACCGACCCAGCAAGTCCACTGGTTGCAGCATTCTCATTTGCACGAGGTGCTACCAAGTTGTTTGCAATTAATTGTAACTGCTTAGCTGCAGACCAAGAAGCAGATGTGCTCCATGAATGAGAGCGAGAATGCCCTGATGAAGAAGTATTCCGCCGCCGTTGGTTCTGATCCTTCCTTGCGTTATGACGCCCAAAAGACCAGTTCCGGTGAGAAAATGCAGACCCAGAGTCTCTTTCACCAAGCATTTCCAGCGTCAAATCCATCAGAGCCTTTCTTGCTCGACGGAATTGAGCCTCACAATATGCCCTCTGGTGAGTATCCAGGGCACACAGAACAATCTCCAAATGCTTCTGCCACATACGGATCTTTTCAATCCCATCACGAGTTGCATTGCAAATGTCAAGTGCCTTCAAACTCCGATCTAAGTATTCATCAGTCCAATGGTCCATGGGCGGCTTAACAACCTGTTCTTTGTTTTTAAGAAAGATACCTCTGAATTCATCTAGGCAGCTCACAAATACATCCAAAAGCTTCTGAGTCCAAGCAATAGAGAGTAACTCGTCATCACCAACAGCCGATAAGTCATCAAACAGGTCAGTGACATGTTTTTGAAAACACTGAAGCTCTAACTCCTGTCCACTGGATTCATGACTAGCTTCAACGGAATGAAACTGTTCTTGCCGAGTCCAAATTGAGCGGCCCAATGAAGCCAAAGGCGAAGACGAACCTGTTTGATGATTGTGTGTAGAAGGCATAGTGTCTCCCAATTCTCCCAACCCACAAAAAACTCCAATCCGAAACCCTTCAGAATTTTCCAAATGATCAAATCACCACAACCCACTTCTGATTCAGCTCAAATCCATACAGCAACCTGTAGAAATTGAAATTTCAACAGTTCAACAAAACCATAATTCTTCTACTCTCATCAGCAAACCATAGAAAAGCTCATAAAAACTATACAAATAAAGCAAACCCACCTTCATACCAACACAAACATCAAAGCCAGATCCCATAATACTTAAGTAATAACAAACACCCAGATCTAGCTAAAACGAGAGTTTAACAGTAACCTACGAACATCAACTAAATGAAAACAAATGTAGAAGAAAGAGTAGTAGTCATATTAGAAGTACCTTGCTTGGATCAGGAATGTTTGTTGTTGTTGAGAATAAACAAGACAGAAGACATGTGCAGTGGATCTATCTGTGTTCTTTGAAAACTATAACTGGCTGAGCAGAGGACCTGAGCGCTCGCTTCGATGAAACCCAAACTCCACCACCGGAAGGCACGGAAGGTTTTTTTTTATTTTATTTTATTATATATCTACACGGCAAGTGCTCTACTGGTTATTGCCTAATTGGTGTGCTCTAGTTCGAATCACAAAGTTGTCAAAGTGACAAACACTGTGCTGTCAATGTACATTTAGATCATTTCATATTAACCGAATAATCTATTTTGGGCCTAAAAAGACTTTGGACTACTCGTTAAGTAAAACAAACGGCTTTTGTTTTATCATATTGTATTTTCTTCCCATCTCTTTTTAGAGGAAATAAAAGAAATGTCCATTTTAAACTTTCTCTTTCCTCAAAAACTCAGCATATGTTTTTGATCCTAAAAAGACCCATTTTGTTTTTAAGTATGTAACAGACCTTTATTTTCGTCATTTTTACATAATTTGTCACTATCTATCTTCCGCGTAGTACATAATTCATGTCAATTTTTATTTCACATATCTTTCTCTCTCTTCGTTTTGTCTCTCTTCTTTTGAAAATCGCCTCTGTCGTGTTATTTCTCGCCGCCGTCATTTTCGCGTCTTGTCGTTCTGTTCGTTCTCACAGTCTTCGTCGGAGTTCATATTGTTTTCTGTAAGTAGTGAAATTTCCGTTCGGAAACCCTAGGTTTTTGTTTTTCTCTGTTCTAAGCATTTTGCATGGTCATTTTCGTGTTTCTTTCTGTATTTTTAGTTGTTGTTAATTTTCGGTGCTTTTTCACTTTTTTTTTTGTAGAATGTATGTGGTGTAATGTGTTGTGAATGTTATTTGTTTGTTATAGTAGTTGTTGTTTGTTGTTGTGTTTGTGTTTGAAGGCTTTTTGTCTACATATATCTAAGTATATGTATGTGTATCTATATGTGTATTTGTCTGTGTATCCACTTTCATGTTTTTGAAATGTTGTTGTTGTTGTTGACATTTTTCTAAGGTTTTCATTTTCTTTTTTGTTTGTTGTATTAGTTTCCTATGTTTGCGTTTGTTGTAGATGGTCTGGGTATCAGTTTGGTTTATTTTGGGTATATGTAAGTATCTGTTTATCTTACTATTTTTGGATATCTGTTTTTGATTTTTTTTTCTAACTATATGTGTGTTGATCATTTGCAGTTATTCTATAATCAATGGCGAAACGCAATATAGTAGTCTAAGATTAAGACAGTGAAGATGAAAGAAGTCATAGAATTCCTATATCATCTAGGAAGAGAATAAAACAGTATGCTTAATCATCGGAATCTGATGTGCCTTCGTCTTCATCTTCTTTTTCTTCTTCCGAGAAGGAGGAGCATATTTTTTTAAGGGAAAAGGATTCGGAAAGAGTCAAAAGGAACAGGGGAAGAAGAATGGCTTCCTCTTCTTCTCATTCTGCTGTTCTCGATGACCAGTTTGCTAAGATTAAAGATCATGTTGCTAAGATGGTTGGGGAAAGTTTAAAGCAAGAAAAGCAGAAGAAGAAGGAGAAGGAGAAGACGAAGAAGAAGAAGAAGACCAAGGTTATGAAGAAGAAGAAGAAGGAGATCAAGGGGAAGGGAAAGAAGAAATTGGAGTCTGAAGAAGAAAGTGAAACAACTTTTGATTTTGATTCAAAGACAGATAGTGATGACGATGTGTCAGTTCTAGTAACTATTAGACAATGGCAGCGAGTAGTGGATCATCCTGAAGTTGTTCAGGTGGTGAAACAGAACTGGAAGTGTCAATTCATGTGCTATTTGCCGTTTTTCCATTATTGTATTGCTAAAAACCGGGATAATATCAGCGAAAATGTGAAGAATAGGTTGAAGGAGACATCGTTCAATGATCTACTTCGAGCATTCATTGACGGTGATATTGATCGACATGACTGCTTTAAGTCGAATGATGCAATTGTTGTTATGGTTGATGCATACAAGACGGAGAATAGGGAGTTTCATTTCTATCATTCTCGTGTTCACCATCTCACTCCTGATTATGTCGTGTCTCTGTTGGGTTTGAGCACAGAAGGAAATCCAATTCCATTAAGTGACAAGAATGTGAAGATTTCAAGGTGGCTGCTTAACTTGTTTAGGGGCAAGGAAGTCAGCAAGGGCCATATCTGTACTTTGTTGGAGGGAACATTTGGTAAGAAACAGATGGTTGACGAATGTGTTATTCTGTTGGTGATGCTTCTTATGGCCTGTGTTCTCCTGCCTAATTCGAAAGGAACTTTGGCGGTTGGTTTTGCAAATTGTGTGACCAGCATTGAACTAATGAAGCAGTTTTCATGGGCAACTGTTGTACTTAACAAGCTGTTTGATGCACTGGAAACTTATGCAAAGAACTTTGTTCCACAAGTAGCCATGAAGAAGGAGGAATCAAAGAAGCTGAAAGAGAAGAAGGCAGCTGGGAAAATGAATCTGTTGAAGGCGGATAATGATGATGATGATGATGAGGATGAGGATGATAAAAAACCTGAGAGAAGCAATGCGATTAATGTTGGTGCCTGCAACATTATTATTCCAGAAATTTTTCTTGATTATCTACTTGAGTATCTTTCTGAGTATTTGTTCCTTATTTTTGTTTTCATTGTTGTTTTTTGTATCAGTTTTATCTTATTTCAATCCTTGATATTGTCAAACCAAGAAGAGGGAAGGAGCATTCTGTGGTTGGAATGGTCAAGTACAGCCTCTGTGATATTATGGGTCATTTCAAAAACATCAGAAGCTTGAAAATGTTTAGGGTGAGTATCTTTCTGGGTATCTGTCTAAATAGTTGTCTTGATATCTTTCTTGGTATTTGTCTAAATAACTATCTGGATCTCTTTTTCACAAACCAGATATTTTTTGAATTTGAGGACGAAGAAAATTAAAGTTGATAAAGTTGATGACATAGTTCCTATCCTGAAAAGTATGAATGACATGGCCAATGATGACATAATTCATGTCCTGCAAAGTATCAATGATATGGTCAACAATGACTATTCAAATTTTGAAGCCGAGTTGCATGCCAAGGAAGTTGAGTTGAAAGATAGTCAAGATTTTGCTGAGAAGTTGTAAGAAACTATTAAAGAGATGGATTCGCAGTTGAAGGAAAGTGAAGAATTGGGCTCCCATTTGCAAGATAGTAACATTGAGATGAATGTGGAGATCCAAAAATTGCAGAAATCCAAAGTAGCTCTTTGCTTGTCATTGATTTTTTGAAGATTTGAATTCTCTCAAGAATGATAAGGAACACTATGAGTTTGAAAACGAAAAGAAGGAACAAGAGATTAAGTCTATGGAGAGGGAGAAATTGTCTCTGGTGAACCAGATTAATTCTCTTAAGAAAAAAGTATCAAATACTGATGATGTCACAGATGTGATGGAAGCAATGATGGAAGCAATGATGGAAGAGAAAGATGTTGCTGAGAAGAGATTAAAAGAGATAAAGGATGGTGGTGAAGCTGCTGAGAAGAAACTACTGGATGTTGAGACCAAACTTGTAGCATCCCTTGAGGAGAAATCCGTGCTTGAGAACTGATTAAAAGAGGCGAAGGATTCTGGTAAATCTGGTGCGAGAAATGTTGCTTCACAGGTTATGGATTTGACAAAAATGCTCTTTGAATTAAAATGTCAACTGAAGGAAGCTCAAGGGAAGATACAAAGTGCTTCTGTAGAAAATACTAAATTGAAGAAGCAAGTTGAAGATGGTGCTGCTAAAGCTGAAGCTGTTGACGGAGAGATTTTGTCGTTAAAGAAGCAACTCGATGAAGCACAAGTTCAACTTGCTGTTCAGGGGAAGATACAGATTTCTGCTGAAGAAAATAGCAAATTGAATAAGTAAGTTCAAGATGGTGCTGAAGCACTTCAATCATCTCAAGCAGCAAATGAGGATCTTCGGAGGAGACTGGATGCCTTGCAAAGACAAAATGATGATCTTGAGAAGGAAAATATACAAGTTGAAGATGCAAAGCGGACACTTGAATTCTTTAATTAGCAGCTTGTTGAACAGAATGAGAAGTTGACGAAGCATGTTGCTGCATTTAAAAAAATCACTACTTGGTACAGATTCTGACATTTATTGAGAATAGATATCAGTCATTTCATTTTGTATAATTCGCCTAATATACTTATTTTTTTGTGGGTATCGACATGAGTATCTATCATAGTATATGTCTGTATATATGTATTTGTCTAGGTATCTATTTTTTGAATTTTTTTGTTCTGGACATGTAGTGTAATCTGTCTTTTTGTAACTTTTTGTATTGAAGTGAATCTTTTTCTTCTTCTTTCTTTGTATCTCTGTTAGGGAAGTTGTCACAAACGAAGAAGAGTTCCCAACGGGTAGAGTCTGCACCAACTTTCAGTATAGGGATTACCCCTCCTCCTCCTCCTGTTACTACAAATGTTTCTCCATATGTGTTGGAAAGCCTGGTGACTCCTCCTCCTCCTCCTCTTCTGTTAGTCCCTCGCACGAATTTGATTCACAAGGAAATTCCTGGCCTTGGTGTGAGACTCAACAGAGAAAATATTTATCTCTGCTCTTATGTTAAAAGTTCAAACGATAAGTCGAGAGAGGCCTTAAAGAGGGAGGAGATCTACTGGCGTCCTAGCGATATTGAAGGCACGTAAAAGAAAATAGTTCCCGATCATTTCCCATAAACATTTCCACCTCCTGGTCTTTGATAAAAGTGTTCCATGCTGGTATCATTATGACTCACTCAAAAGAAAATATAAGCCGATGGACAACCAGCACTTTCGGGAGGAACTAAAAATGGTAATGTTTGTTCTGTCTTTCTTCTTTTCTTTTATTTTTCTTTTCGGGATATTTATTATTTACAGCTTACGGATGGATTGACAGATTGTTTACTGTATTGATGCAAATTCGTTTGGTGTCCATGTGGATATATTGATTTTGTGAGGATATGTTATCACAAATGTTAGAGTGCTTGCAGACGACAATAGCACAAACAAGGTACTGAAGATGAGAGAAATCCCTTTATTAGAGCACGGACGGAAAAGCATTCAGTGGGTCAAAGATCAGAATATTAATTTTTTCAAAATTCCGATGTTCTCCATCAGCAACAGTCCTCAACAACCTTTTGGCCTTGATTTCGGAACTGTTGTTTGTTATGTCATGTACAGTATAGCTTTGGGCAAGAAAATAAAGAAAAACCTGAATAATGATGAAGTTGCTCGGTTCAAGGCCAGATTGGTAAAATCGTTTATGAATCATGATCTGTCATGGGTATCAAAGAAGAAAAATGGAAGGTTACAGAATGAACCAGATCAAGAAGAAGGACCAGTTCAGGAAAAAGTGTAGGACAGGACAATATCTAATAATAGGACAGTAATCAGTGTGTATATTTTTGTTTGTAGTGACACTACCACAAATTAAAACATTACCGGCGAGATTCCGGCCAACAAGGCCGGCGACCGGAAAAGTCGCCGGTAATATCCATCATTACCGGCGACTCCAACCGTCACCGGCAATGTCTAGCCACACATTTCCGGTGATTTTTCGGCCGGAATTTCGCCGGAAATGTGTGGCTAGACATTGCCGGCGACGGTTCGAGTCGCCGGTAATGTTTTGGAACATTACCGGCGATTTTTCGGCGTAAAGTCACCGGTAATGTCTTCATTTCCGGCGACTTACTCCGTCGCCGGCAATGTGTCTTATATTAGATGCCGGATGCGGCAGCTCGATCATTCAATCATTTTGATCAAAGAAAATCCAGAGAAATCGAAAGAAGGAAAACGTACGCTCTGAAATCGATCATTCGGTATATTGTCAAAATTAAGGCGCGCGTCGAAAACTCGATCACTCGGGAAGCTATATATATAGGTAGGTGTATATATACGTATATGTGTATGTATATATATATATGTGTGTGTGTTGATCAAATCCAATTCGTGAGATATATATGAAATGTTGTTGATGTCACCGAAACGAGAAAACAGCTTGTAGTTAATCTTGTGTCTGAATCAACGACTGGTATTATCGTATTGTTATCGGAGCCAGGCTTAACAGAGCCTCCTACCCAGTCAAATACGTTTTGAATTGAAAAAAGGAGAATACCATCATCGAGTACTGAATCGAATTCAGAGATTAGATCGATATATATATATATATATATATGCATGCATGTGTTGATTTAATTAGAGTTGAATTGAGATATCGTGTCGATTATTAGTAGTGAATGTGTGTGTATATATATAATTAATACGTAAAATTGTTAGAATTTTCAGGATGGACAAGAGTTGGATGAGCCTCGAAAGATGGGATGTCAGATATCACGAGGGAATTAGGAGTTTTGTGGATTTTGTGAAGGCTAATTGTGGAGACACTACACTTCATTATTGCCCGTGTAAAGAATGTAAGTGTTTCAGCGATCGATTTCGATTTCCCATTGATAAAGTCCAGAGGCACCTGAGTAAATACGGGTTTTGGGATAAGTACACTTGTTGGATTTATCACGGTGAAACATCGGTAGCGGGTCCGCATGATCATGGACAATTTGGTGAGAGGGCCAGTCCACGCTATGATCATGGAGATTTTGCTGAGAGGGGCAGTTCATCCTATGATCCAACATCGATGTTAATCAATGATATGTTTCCTCATGAGAGCAGTGTATTTGCTGATGAAGCACCAAATGTCCCTCCCGTCGTTGAGGGTTTCCCCCATATCGAGCCAGTCGAACCATTACCTGGAGCTCATGTCAACACAAGCGGTATGGACAAGTACAACAACCTGATTGCATTGCAACAGACTCCGTTGTACGACGGTTGTAGTAATACTGTTCTTGAAAGTGTGATGGGAGTGATGCAGCTCAAAATGGAGAACAAAATGTCTGTCAAAGCTGTTGATTCTTGGTTGAAGTGGACTGCTTCGCTACTGCCACCCGGTCATCGTCTTCCTACCACTCATCATAAGGTGCGACATATCCTGAAAGATCTTGGGCTTTCCTACATCAAAATCCATGCATGCAGATATGATTGTATTCTCTTCTGGGGAAAAGATCTCGAAGACCTTGAAGCCTGCCCGGTATGTTTTACAGAAAGGTATAAGTTGACTCCTGCAGGCAACAAGAAAGCTGTGAAGATACTTCGATATTTCCCGCTTATTGATAGGCTGGAGCGGTTGTTCATGTGTGCTTTCACGGCCGAGGCAATGAGATGGTGGGCTGAGAGGAACTTGCCTGACGATGACACCCTTATACACCCTTCCGACGGAGAGGCCTGGAAGCACATGGTCAGGGAGTTTGATCATTTTGCAGCAGAGGTCCGAAATGTTTGGCTAGGGCTCTCATCTGACGGATTCAACCCTTTTGGCAACATGAGTCTTCAATACAGTATATGGCCAGTTATTTTGTTACCGTACAACCTTCCACCATGGATGTGCATGAAGAAGGAATACAATATGCTGACTCTTTTAATTCCGGGCCCGGGTTATCCAGGAAAGTGTCTCGATGTGTATTTGAGGCCTTTGATTGAGGAGCTTAAGTACCTGAGTGAGTGTGGCCACCCCACTTACGATAGGTTCAAAAAGGAGATGTTCCAGATGCATGCCATGCTTGTTAGCACCATCAGTGATTTTCCTACCCGCGGTATGTTGTCGGGCAACATTACCAGGGGTTACAGGGCTTGTTCAGAGTGCATGATGGTTGATTGTTGCAGTCCTCATTGCAGTAAAATTGTTCAGATGCGTCACCGTTATTGGCTTCCATATGATCACCCATTTAGGCAGGATCCAGACGCGTTTGATGGGACTGTGGAAACAGGTGTGGCACCCAGGTGATGGACAGGGGAAGAAATTTTGGAAGTGTTGAATGAATATGATTTTGGCCAGCTGAGCAATCATCCTGACATAGTGTCATCAATTCCAGACAAGCCCGAAAGGTATAAGTTTTGGACACACAAGAGCATATTCTGGGAACTCCCCTACTGGCCCAGGTTGCCTATCAGACATTACCTAGATGTCATGCACATAGAGAAGAATGTGTGTGAAAGTGTGGTGGGCACAGTTCTTAACTTGGAGGGGAAAACAAAAGACATCCCTAAAGCACGTATTGATCTGAAAGCTATGGGACTGCGGAAACATTTGTGGTTACGAGATGGTAAGAGAAAAATGCCGCAAGCTCCTTATACCGTCAAGCCGAAGCATAAGCATGAAATTTTTCGGTGGCTGAGTAATGTCAGGTAAATATTCTTATATATGACTATGCAGTACGGAAATTGGTTTGCCTTTAATTTTTACCGGATTATGGTGATATGCGAGAAATATAATTGTTGCATATGGCTATATATATATATATATATACATGCAGGTATCCTTATGGCTATGCAGGAAATATAAGCAGGTGTGTTAACTACCGGGACAATAAGATGTACGGATTAAAGAGTCATGACTGCCATGTACTGCTTCAACGCCTTTTCCCTATTTTCATTCGAGGGTACCTGCCCAAGGAGGTGGTGGAGCCGTTGGTGGCCTTGTCAAGATTTTTTCAGAAGTTATGCACCAGGGAAGTTAAAAAATCAGATCTCAGGGAGATGCAAGATGACATAATTTTTATCATGTGCAAGCTTGAGAGGATATTTCCGCCAAATTTTTTCGACATCATGCCTCACCTAACGATCCATCTTCCCGAACAATTGTTGCTTACTGGTCTCGTACACTACACTTGGATGTATCCCATGGAAAGGTACATTTGGTTTGCTTCTGTTTTTATATGTAAAGTCTTAGTTTTACCCCTTTTAACATGCACTTGTTAACTTGTAGACAATTGGGAGCCTACAAGGACTATGTGAAGAATAAATATGCACCTGAAGGGTGTATCGCTGAAGCATATGTTGCGCACGAGTGTGTCACGTACACCAAAGTGTATTTGGGAGCGCTTGAGGACCCCCTACAACAGATGCCGATAGATGAACCTCAGTTCAACCTTTCTATCATCTCCAATGACGTTGTAGTACAGGGAAGCTTGCCAAAGTCGTATAAGTTGGATGAAAATGAGGTAGTCATTGCCCACTGGTCAGTACTGATTAACTGTGAAGAAGTACAATATTGGAAAAATTATCATCTTCACTGCCCTGCTATTGCCGGAAATGTTGATTACCACAACATGACGTTTGCAAACTACTTTGGTCCATGGGTAAGGGTATATGTGTATATGTCTTTTTTTTTATTGCCATTTTCCTTATATAGCATGTGTGTACGTACGTGGTTTTGTGGTTTCTATGTTCATAATGTCTTGTGTGGTTTCTTATCGTTTTCAGATGAACCATGTAGCAGATGATGGTTACCCAGAGTGGTCAAACGAATTGAGGGTCCTTGCGATGAAACCAATAGCTTCAAAAGTTTACTCGATGTGTCAGGTCAATGACATGAAATTTATATGTGAAAATAGAGACGACCGACTGAAAACACAGAATTGTGGGGTGATGGTCCATGGTGGGCAGGATGGCGTTGACTATTACGGTGTCCTTCATTCAGTTGTTGAACTAATTTATGGGAACCGCATGAAAGTGCACTTGTTCAAGTGTAGATGGTTTGATACTAGCCCGGAGAACACAAGGACTGATCAGCATGGAACATTTTCGGTGAATACTGCTACTACCTGGTATGAAGAAGACCCTTTCGTTCTTGCCTTATCAGTAAAACAAGTGTTTTACCTGGACGATCTTCTTAATAAAGTCCCGTGGAAGGTGGTTAACCATGTTGCTCATAGAAACATATACAGTGCTGCCACACTTGGTGATACCGCAGATGATGAGGAAGTTACTGCATACCAAGAGCCGAACGCTTTTGACATTCCGGAATCATCTACGATTCGCCTTAATAATGTGAGATCTGGGAGTGTGGTTCGAATTACTGGAGCAGAACTTCTCGATGTTAATCCATATGAAGTTGACGCTGATTCAGATGACGAGGAAAGGCACATATTGCCAGAGGTTACCTATGAAACCGAGTCAGACTCAAGTGATGACGATGATTACGATTATCATCCTTAGTACGTTAATGATGTAGTCGGAAATTGTTGTCGGAAATATGATGTAGTCGGAAAATGTAGTCGGAAATAGTAGACGGAAATTGTAGTCGTTAATCGTAGACGGAAATTGATAATCGAAATTGTAGTCGGAAAATGTAGCCGGAAATCGTAGACGGAAATTGTAGTCGTTAATCGTACGTAGACGGAAATTGATAATCGAAATTGTAGTCGGAAAATGTTGCCGGAAATCGTAGACGAAAATTGTAGTCGTTAATCGTAGACGGAAATTGATAATAGAAATTGTTATTGGAAAATGTAGCCGGAAATCGTAGACGGAAATTGTTGTCGTTAATCGTACGTATACGGAAATTGATAATCGAAATTGTAGTCGGAAAATGTAGCCAGAAATCGTAGACGGAAAATGTTGTCGGATATTCTTCGGGAAATAATGACATTACCAACGAGTTATAAGCAACTCGTTGGTAATGACATTACCAACGACGAGTTAACTCGTTGGTAATGTCATTACCAACGAGTTGCTTATAACTCGTTGGTAATGTCATTACCAACAAGTTAACTCGTTGGTAATGTCATTACCAACGACTTCAACTCGTTGGTAATGACATTACCAACGAGTTATAAGAAACTCGCCAGCAATGTTGTCTGGATAGAAACCCAGTCGAGCCCGAGCCTTTAATTTCTCCTCCTCTCCCTCTCCTCCTCCTCTCCCTCTCCTCTCCCTCTCCTCCTCCCAAATCGGTCCGACGAGTTCAAACTAGATCACCTCTAGCTCACCTCATCCTCCTCCTCTCCCACTCCTCCTCCTTATCCTCTACTCCTCCTCTCCCTCTCCTCCTCTCCAACGATCCGGAATCCTCTCCTCCTCCGAAAATCTCCTCCTCCCCTCCTCCCCTTCTCTCCTCCCCTCACCATTGTAGTCGGCAAAGCATTGTAGGTGGAAATCCATGGCAGGTCCGATCCTCTCTCTCTCCCTCTCTCTCTCTCAATTTTTAATTATTTTTGTGTATGTGTATGTGTATGTGTATGTGTATGTGTATGTGTATGTGTATGTGTATGTGTATGTGTAAATTAATTAGGGTGCTAAGTTGGAAATTAGGGTGATAAGTTGTAAATTTATATGCAATGTATATATATGTGATGTATATATATATTTAGGTATGTGAAAATTAAGTGATGTATATATATGTGGAAATTAAACCTAATTAAGATGCATGATATATATATATATGTGTGTGAAAAATGTGGAAAATTAATTAGGGTTTGTGATTTGGATGAATATGTGAAAATTAAATTTAATTAAGATGCATGATGTATATATATATATACATCGAAAATGTATATATGTTAATTTAGGTGATATAGTTGTTAATTAATCGTATAAATGAAGGTGGAAATCGGGATCATAACGGTTTAGAACCAGAACGGTTTTAAACCGGAACGGTTTGGAACCGGATCCCTTTGGAACCGGAACTGTTTGTAACCGGAACTGTTATGTTACAAACGTTTCCGGTTACAAACAGTTCCGATTTCTAACGGTTCCGGTTCCAAACCGTTCCGGTTCCGATTTGTTATAGAACCGAAACGGTTTGGAACCGGAACCGTTTGGAACCGGAACTGTTTGTAACCTTTCCCGTTATGTTACAATCGGTTTCGGTTACAAACAGTTCCGGTTACAAACAGTTCCGGTTTCTAACGGTTCCGGTTCCAAACCGTTCCGGTTCCGATTTGTTATAGAACCGAAACGGTGTGGAACCGGAACCGTTTGGAACCGGAACTGTTTGTAACCTTTCCCGTTATGTTACAAACAGTTTCGGTTACAAACAGTTCCGGTTACAAACAGTTCCGGTTTCTAACGGTTCCGGTTCCAAACCGTTCCGGTTCCGATTTGTTATTGAACCGAATCCATGACTATTACGGTGTCCAGGAGGTTTTGCAGCTAATTGGCTTCGGAGAGGTTCCCGAAATAGTGGAGGGAACAGTAGTCAAGCTTCCTCCTCGCCCGCAGTTAGCAACACGCCCAGTGGGCCAATGATGACTGCTCGCACGAGAGCCTTGCTAGAGGCGCGAGCTGAGGAGGAAGCTGCACGATCAAGAGCCGTGGCACCGGAAGTCGAGGCTCGAGCCTCAGTCTCCAGACGCTCAATCAACAGACGTCCCTCCGGTGGCAGAGCCTCAGATGAGCGACAGTCAACGGGGGCATCAGAAACTCCCTCAATCCGAATGCCCCATATTCGCCCGGTGCCTACTCCCGTTTCACAGGAATCATCTGAGGCACATGGTGGTGCTGGCGCCTCATCGTCCAGGCCTCGTCTATCTCCGCCGTCCGGTCTCTTCCAACCCGACGAGATTCCTGTCATCCCTAAATTCGATGATAGGGGGATGCCTGTTTATGTTGAAGGACGGCCGGAGTTCCTGACCGTGGAGGAAGAGTATAACTTCCTCCCGTTCGACCCCGTGTATCTTTGGAGTGTGAGGTGCACCAACCAACAAACGGACGATGCAGGTAAATTTTATTTAACATCAGATTGATTACTTAATTATTACTTAAGACTTGCGATAGGTTCAATTAATGATATCAATTTGTTGACATTGTATTATTAGGCAATTTCGTTAATGGGACTGGAAAACGGAAAGGGGCTAGAGGCACATGCACCCGGAAGAGACTTGAGCAGGCCACTAGCGGAAGGAAAATGCCCATAAGGGCCAATGAGGATGGCGAGGTGATCGAGGCATTCGACACCACGCGCAAATATGTCAGCATGGCCGGTGCGATCGTGCGGGACAAGGTCCCAATGCTTTGGCCAGATTGGGAATCTGTGCCTATCTACGTGAAGATGCAAGTGCATAATGCACTCAGTGTGAGTAAAATCGTATTTTCATTACGTAAATTTTACATTTATTAATTAAGTCCACTTAAATATAAAATTTTACCTTTTATATATTCATATTGCAGGTGTGGTTTGATGTGGATGAAGTTCTTATTCACACGTGGGTAGAGCGTCAACTACATATGAGGTGATGTGCTTCGACTTATTTGAATATATATCGAGTTAGATTTTTGTTTATCAAGTGTTTTAATATCTCTAACTTTTTTTCCTTGTTTTTATATAGGTATAAAGAGTGGAAGAACGAGCTTTCTTCCCATTACACTGTATACAAGGAGCTAGGCCGAGGTTCTACCCCTAGCGAATTCCGGTTTAGGGAGTACGAGTGGCTGTGGCTGATAGCCCATTTCGAGCACCCCAAAGCAAAGGTATACATCCTTAATATATCTTACAAGCCGTCTGTATCGTATCAGATTGAAATAGTTAGTTACTAATTTTTTTCCATATGTTTATCAAACAAGGCGATTTCGAAGACGAACCGGGCGAATAGATTGAAAAACACCAGGGCCCATCATGCAGGTTCACTCAACTACATGGGTTGGTCGACTAAGGCGCAGCAACAACAAGAAGTGAACCCCTTGGTGTATATTCATCAGAAGTTCTATCCGCAGTGCCCTGACGAAGCGGTAAGTCTTTCGCCTCTCCATGTGTTAATAAAACTATTTTTCGATATTAATAGATTTTGTTAGTTAATACGTTGTTCATTTTCGCTTTTCAATTAGGCGAGAGTGGAGGAGGCGACCGCAGAAGTGACCATGAGTATAGCTCGGACTAACCATCCTGACTTCTCCGAGGAAGAAGTCACCCAGTATGCCTCTCAGATCGATCCGCTTGATCCCCCGATAGCGGCTCAGATCATGGAAAAAGCGTGCGGGACTGGAAAGAATACCTACTACTGTAGGGGAATGGGCTCGGCGGGCGAAGGAGTATTGAAAACCACTTCACAATACTCTACCGGGTCAAGAAGTTCAACTTCTAGTCGTAACCTCGCAGCGGAGCTTCATAGGACGCAGAGGGAGTTGGAGGAGCAAAAGAGGCAGATGGCCGAGTACCAAAACATGGTCCAGCAGCAGACACAGATGCAGGCTCATATGTACACATGGATGCGGACGATGTACGAGGCTTAGACTACCGGACAACCGTTCCCCACACCTCCCCCGGTCCCGGTCCCTCCGTTCCCTAGCTATCCACCATCACCACCGCACCAGTCAACGCCAGAGCAAGACCAAGGTAGCCACCGGAATTCAAATGAGTACATGGATTACTTCGACCCTGACCCGCAAGTTCCTCGACCCTGACCTGTAGTTGTAGTTAATTTTCGTATCGTCGTTGCTATTTGTACTGTACATTGGACATTTATGTGTACTGTTGAACTTGTATGATTGTACGGTTTATGTCTTTCAATGCAGGTTCTGGAATTGGGCCCAATCCAGAACCGCGTTTTTTTTTCAAAATTTTTCCAGACATTGCCGGCGACATGGACCTCAGTCGCCGGCAATGTCTCACATTCCGGCCACGGCGGCGCTGCCATTGCCGGCAATGTTAACACCGGCGGGGGATTTCCGGCGACGTCATTGCCGGCGACTTGTCGCCGGTAATGACAATTCCGGCGAAAAAAATAGACAAGGCCGGCGACGGGAGGTCGCCGGTAATGTCTCCATTTCTGGTAGTGTGACCATTCTGTGAACAATATTGTTAGTTTATAATCATATTACTGTCTTTTTGAATGTTGTTAGTTTATAATCAGATTACTGTCTTTTTGAATGTACTACTCAGAGTCGTATGGATGTAATCATATGACTCTCTCTCTCTCTTTCTGTCTCTCTCTCTCTCTGAGTATCTGTGTTGAGTATCTGTTTGTGTATCTGAAAGGGTATCTATTTTGGGTTTCTGTCTCTAACACACGCGTTTCTCCCCCACATGTCGTATTCAAGGAATGAATGAGTTCATGAAAAAGTGTATGTTTTTTTGTTTGTAATGATCATTATGTAATTATATGAGTATCTGTTTGTGTATCTGCTTGAGTATTTGTCTGTGTAATACTATCTGTGTTGTTCATGAGTTTTACTGAAAGAGAGATTCATTGTATAAAGCCTTTTGGAAATGAAATGTTTGTTTTTGCACACTCTGATCCAATTTACAACTCAGAACCAACTCAAATCTTTGTGTATACTTGGTATAGAAACGTGGTAATTCATAAACCAACCAACCTTAAAGACAGATACTTAAACAGATATCCAGATATCTATCTAAACAAGTACCCATGGTGGTTTATAAACGACGATCTGAACGCACGTGTGTCACCGCACGTGTCTTATTCTCTATAACCGTCTTCTCGATGCCTCTATAAAAAGCCACAAACCTCATCGTCACTTTCTCTCAACGCATTTATCTGAAAACCCTAACCCTAAACGAAATCACAATTTCTCTCCCAGAAAATTCATTCTCTCCCCACAAACCATAAATCAAAACCCAAAATCAATGTCTCGCTCTGGCCCTTCGTCCTCAACCCCTTTCTTAGTGGAAGAGATGTCGCCATCTCCGTCACGGGCATCCTCCACTATGTCCGAAGAGTTTCAGCACTCAACATATATTATGCAGGTCAACTTTGAAGCATGTCTGCAAGAGCTCCATGGTCTTGCATGGAGAGTTGATGGGTTGACTAGGAAGATGGAGCATATCGATGTGATAGATGGGAAGGTTGAAGAGGGTCTGGCGATCATGGAGGATGTTGAGCGCATGGTCGAGGCGCTTATAGATATTATGCCTAAGCTCAGGGATGGGGATGAAGACTGATGGGTTGTAGCTGTTGGGTCCTTTTTAGTTAGGTCCATTTTTTTGGTTAGTTATGGGTGTTTTTAGAGTAAGACCATTTTTGTAATGACCTTTGTTGATACTTTGATCTTGTTTTGCGTATCTACATGAGTATCTGCTTTAATATCTATTTGAATATCTGTCTGCGTAATATGTCTTTTGTGTTTACTCTTGAATGTTTGAATCAGAGAACTAAAGTGTTTGATTTGCACTCTCTGATCCATTGTATAAGACAAAAAGCACTCAAATATGTTTATATACTTAATTGAAACCCAGCAGTCATAAACCAAAGCTCTTAAAAACAGATACTTAGGCAGCAAATTAGACAGATACCCATTGTTGTTCATAAAACGACATATAGTTTTCTGTCGTGATTTACAATGATCAGAACGCACGTGTGTTTCCGCACGTGTCTTATCCTTAAAGACATATACTTATACAGCAATTTTGGAAGCTATAAACATGTTTAAGACTCTATAAAAATCCTAAAACAACTCCTCTCACAAAAATCATGTCTCCCACTACTGGTAGATCATCTGGGCTCAAGAGAGGAGCTTTATCCTTGGTTGTTGCTCTGTCTTAGCGTATCAACGTCGAATCATCGACAGATTCAATTGACATCCAGATCATAGGGGTGAGAATTGGAATTGAGGCAAATTGCCTTTCAAACGTAAAAAATTTGGCGATGATGGAAATGACTCTCCTGAGGATTGACGAGGCCACAGAGAAGATTGACGAGGCCACAATGAAGATTGATATGGTGACTAAGAGGATTAAGAATTTGGAAAAAAAAAGTTAGAAGATTGGTTACCCTAACTGTTTTGGCTGTTATGTTGATTATGTTTGTCTCGGCATGTATTTTGGGTTTCTAGTTTCGTTCGTTTCGTTTTGTATACTAGGGAGGTCACCATCAAATATGGTTTCAAGTGTTGTTCTGGTTTGGAGTGCTAGGACTTTCTTTTTGTAATCATGTTTTTTTATTGATGGCCATGCTTTTCATTCGTTTGATTGAATTGATCCAGTAGAGTTGATTGTTCCTTCAATGAACTCATGATGTATGTTTTTCAAGACAGATACTTAGACGACACTTATGTTTTTCAAGACAGATACTTAGACAGCTACTTAGCCAACAAATTAGACAAATACTCATTTTTGTTCATAAAACGACATGTCATTTTCTGTCACACCTGTTCATTTTGAATGACAGGTACAAGAACATATACTCTCACATATAGCTGAATAAATACTCTCATAGATGCTTGAGTAGATAGGCTTTAAAAGTGACAGAATAATATAGATTCATTCCCTTCTTTAAACAACACCATTCATTCTCTAAATTAAAACTGATTCATTGATAATATGGAAATACAAGAAATTATAAAAAGTACATAATAAACTACAATTATTCATCTTCAAAGCTTCTTTTTCTTGTGGTGTGGGGGAGGCAGCATCTCAAATATTTGACGAAGAAGTTGATGGATTGTCTCATCATTCTCCTTGATGAGTTTCTGCTTTCCCTTGAGATCCTTAAGGCCATCCTGAAGGTCAGTCATCCTATTAGATAAGTGTTGCAGGATAGCTGGAGGTGCAAAAGTTTCTTCTTGAGTGCGATGGTGGCGGCGTCTTGTTTTCTTGCCTTCCCTTAGCATTTCTTCGATCATCTTCTCAACGGAGTCCCCAGGTTCCTTCTTGGATTTCTTGGACTTGTTGTTCTTGGAGGTGTTGGCCATTTTTTCAATTGAACTGAAGGAAAGGAAGGTTGAGGGTGAAGAGAAATGTTTTTTTTGTGTGAATGAGTTATGATTAGTTCGTTTTATTTATAGAATGTGAACGATTGTGTTGCATATTAAGGTCCCTTAATGTTTTCCAATGTCGTTATGAATGCTTTTTGGGAGAAATAATGAGAGAGCAAGAGTTTTTCCGTAAAAAGAGAATGGATAGAGAGAGAGAGAGAGAGAGAGAGAGAGATATGAATTGTCTTGTCACAGAAAGAAAACTGGAAGACGCGGGAATAAATCGTTTTAGTCACAAAAGACATAGTGGTTAGTTCTCCATAAATATGACTAATTTCTCCCGTTATCCATAACATGTTTATGTTTCATGATCAACTCTCTATGATCGAGTCTTCTTCTTCTCTCTAATTCTCTTTATCAACAGAAAAAACTATGGCAACAATGAAGAAGAACATGTACCATTCAGACACTTTTGGCCATTTAACCGAAGCAGACTTTGATGCATCAAAGTCCAAATCCTTCTCCTCCTCCTCCTTTGAAGAGTCTGTATCAGGCTCTCCTCATCCTCATGCTACTCGACCTCCTATAGGTGTTGTTCCTGATGACCTTCTTCAACCTTTTGTAAAGAAAATGGGTCGTATGAAGCGTCAAGTGGAGATGATGAAGGAAGATATGGACCTGGTCCTTGCTGAACAGGACCAGATGCTTGATTTTCTTATTGGAGTTGCATCTTGTCTTCCACCACGTTTTGCAGGGAGAAGCAAGAAAAAGGCCAAGATGTGAAGCATAAGATTTTGTTCCCATTTTGTTATTAGTTGTGTGTTTTGATGTTTATAATTGAATCAATATCCTATTTAATTAATGAAGTTTATGTTTCTTTATCTTTTGTTCTTCATTTTATGTTTTTCTTTGCAATGATTTTGGATGAATGAATGTGTGTATGAAATAGTTGAATCATAATCCACGTCCAAAAAGATTCTCAAACAGCTACGAAGATAGATACCCAGACAGATACTCAGACAGCTATCCTTGAATTTTATTGAATCATTGCAGTAACTTATGCAATAAAATCTTAAAATCTCTTTTTTTCCCTTCTTTTACCATGCAATGTGAAACAAAACAACAACAAAAATCAAGAGACCCGAAAACAACCTCAATTTTGTGTTTCTATTTTGCAACTAAGAAATTGCAAATCTGAAATTCTTATACAAATATCCAGACAGGTACCTATGCAGATACTTTGACAGATATCCATACAAATATTCAAACTTTTAAAAAATTATTCTAATAACATCTTCAATAAACCACACAGACATTTATGTTTTCAATCGATAGGGTTGTTGCAGGTTCTCTTGTTGTGACCAGTGTGGTGACATCTTGAGCATTCTGTCAGCATTGTTTCTTTTTCGCCCTTCTTCTTCATTCTCTTCTTTTTTGGTCTTCCCAGTTTTTTTTGTTACTGGAGGCCTGACGTCTGGTCCGTTTTGTGACATGTCCTGAATGGATTTCTCAATGTTTAGCACTAGATTGAGTGTGAATGAGTAGACTTGCTTGTAATACAAAAGTTTGTACAATTTTTCCACGTAATCGTAAATATTCAGTCCTTTCTCTTGAATGACAATAAGTGCATGGGCACAGTTAAACCTCAGCAATTGTCACTGTCCACATGAGCAAGTCAATGTCTCCATGTTGACTGCACTGCTATTTTTGTCAGCTTGAACTTCGTAGACAAAACCGTTGGAGTGCATCACTCTCCGATGCCTTCCCTTTTTAAGTGTTTCATTAAGATTTCCTTCCATTCTTGGTCCCATTACAGTGCACCATTTTTCTGATTCTTCTATTTTGCTTGCCATCCTTTTCATCACATTTCTCCTGTGAGAGTAGTAATAGAAAAGAAAAGAAAAGAAAAGAAAAAAGAAGGAATTAAACAAGGCATTATTATAGAAATAACAGAATGAATCAGGTTTTGTAAATGGTTGTAATGTAACAAAAAAAATAGATATCCAGACAGATACTCAGTCAGCTACTCAGACAGATACTCATGATTTTTTTTCTTCAGAAACAATGCATTTTTACAGATATTCTGGAAATAACCATTAGAATTAATCAGTTTGTAATGGATGACCTGATTTCGTTGACAAGGTTAAAGACAGGCAGTGCACGGAGATGTATTATCTAGCTGTTGAAGCACTCTAAGATGTTGTTTTTCATTTTTCCATACATATCTCTTCAAAAGAATGCATCACACCATTTTTCTTTTGGGAGATCTTTGAAGAATTCTGTTACCTCTGCATATCCTCCTTCTAGCTTAAGCTGGTTAAAAAAAAGAACTCATATTGCCTCTCACTTCTTGCATATGCACATTGCATGAAGAGTTCAAAAATTATATCTTTGGCGTGTCCTATGTAGTTGTCTTTGATGTTAGCCACCAAGTGCTGAAAACAGTAGCCGTACTCATCGTTTAGGAACACCTTTGGAAGATAACTCATGATTCTATTACCACGGTCTGAGAGGAATGTTATTTTCTTCTAAGTATTAATTTCCTAGTTTATACTGTGTCTATCTATCTCATCTCTTAGGTTCATCAAGAACCACCTCCATTTGCTGTCATTTTCAGCATCAACTATCGCAAAAAAAAAAAATTAGATAGAGACCTAAAATGAAACAAAAAGCTAAGGTTCCTATCTAGTTGTACAAAAAGTACTTAAATGTAGTTTATAAAAAGAAAAACAGACAGATACCTAGATAGTTATTCAGACAGATACCCAAACAGTTATTCAAACAGATACTCATATAGTCCTATCATTTCATTTTTGTCTACATTACCCTTATCTTCATCTTTTGCAGAGGCCCCTATGATATGTCCTTTGTATTTTGTTCTTGAGGAAACTTGCATCAATGAAAATCATGGGTCTGCAGTATTGGAATCCCTGTATCCATGTAGCGAATGACACAAAAAGGCAGTAAAACCTTTGTGTTTTCGGATCAATATCTACAACAACTTTGGAGCCAGGATTTGTCTTCATAAATTCATCTCGGAACTAGAGAAGGTTTGTGTATGATTTCTTCGTTTCCATGTGGTAAGTTCATTGCCAATTCCTTTCCATACCACACCATCTTTTAAGGGACTTTCAGGTTAAAACTCTCTCTGATTTCTATCTATAAGGCCTTGGATCCCTTGTTCAGGTGAGCTCGCAGTTTTTCCTTAACAATTGAGCCGAGTATTGAATAAATGATAAGTTTCAAGTATAGAAAACAATAACTTTAGACACCAAATTTTTTTTTGGAGAAGTAGTCAGCCAGTGATGTTAGAAAAATGTATCATACCTGACAATAGAAGATCTCATCATCTCACTGGTTTGTTTTCAGAATTTTTCTTTGCATGTATGATTATTGTTTATTTCAGTGATGTAAAATGATCCATTCACGCAGAATAGTCTTGCCTTCACAAACCAGTTGCATTTATCGCGCCCTTTGTATCTACAATGTACACTTACGCATGTGGGCCCATTCTTCTCATATGTAAACTTAAATCCACTTTCGATTGAGTACTTTTTGAGTTTCAGCTTGAACTCATTCACCCCGCCTAAGAATTTCTGCCATTTTTCTTGTATAAGTTTAGCCCATGGTTTTGTCAAGTAATCATTTGTCTCCTCTTCTCGAAAGCATCTAAAATCAACGTTTGCAACATTACTTATTTCCAAGCAGCCATCTATCTGCACATCCTGGCCTGAGTTTTTATTATGATTGATATAGATCGTCGATTGCTTGCAACTGATGTTTGTTGTTTGCTGGAAAGAGGAAACGTATACATGTTTTAGCTTGACATAATATTGCAGCAGATATTCAAACAGATATTCAAATGAGATTTGGATGTTCTACCTCATTCAGGTGAGTGATTCTGATCTCAATATATTTTGAATCGAGCCTTTGGAGAGAAAGCATCATCAAAAATACGTCACGATCAGTTTCTAGATAAATGTGTTCATTCTCTGGCGGGATATAGTGTGACGACTCGAACCAGAATCAGTAGAGTAATCAGTACGATTCACGAGATTATGCTTAATCGCGATTAATCGTTAATTGTGTGGTTTGTCGGATTAGTTCGCGACTTTATTATCGGCCAAGAATTTGAAATGAGTTTCTTCATGAGAGTTGTAGAGCTCGTGGGCGGTTCCGGATGATTTTTCCGATAACCGAGGAATATAATATGATTATTTGAAGTTTCAGTTTATCGACGAGTTTATCCTTTCGTTTCGTATTTATCCGAATCGTAATGGTTATCCGCTTTGGACTGTTGATCGTCCCGAGACGCAAGTATAAATATCGGAAATAGTCGAAAAATTGTCAAAAACACTGTTTGCGGTTTGACCAGAAGTTGACTTTCCATTTTTGGATGTTGACCCGTTGACCCGTGAAGGTGAGACACGACCCGTTTGATTCTCGCCGGCCGACCCGGATTTTTCGGCCACCTCCGGCCACGTGAAGGGTATAATCTTTCTCCTCTTGAGTTCTTGAGTTGATTTGTGTTTGAAATCGTAAAAATTGATGGTGATTTGGGTAGTTTCGAATCGGGTATGGTTGCCGAAGTTCGCCGGTGACGGGGGGTGGTGTTCCGGCGAGTTATGGAGATGGGGATGTTGGGGTTTCAACTCCCCTAGCTTCGTTGATGCTACTGGGGTGATTGGTTTTGAACGAGGAGGTGGATTCCGATGAACCCGTGGTGGTTGCCGAAATATTGATCCGATATGGTTTCGAGCTGAATTCGAGATGTTACGGTTTGAATTGGGACTTGTTGTAGTTGTAAAAATGGTTGGGCTTGAGGAGACCTTGAGAACTGGAGCTTCCTCGCCGGAGAAACTCTCTGTTGACGGCGCGCCGCCGCCGACAGCGGCAGTCAACGGCGGTGCTCCGGCGAGAACGTTGACTTTTCAGTTTTCGATGATTTTAGTGTCATTTTTCTCCTAATTGCGCCCCGATTATAGCCTTAAGGTTTTCGAGTTGATTTGGGTATCAGATTTTTAGTCGAGGGTTTTGAGTTGAGATTTCGGAAATTCAGTCGATTGTTTTATACAGTTTAATATGTTTCCGGGAACGGTTGGTTTCCGTGATTAAGTACAGAGTTGTGGGCTTTGATTTTGATCAGATATGTTTTATGATTATTCAGGGGATCGTGATCGTGCTTCGGGCGAGGGATCGTCTACCGAACCACGAGATTAACACGAGTGCGTGTTTTGCTCACCTGTGAGTGGATAACTTCTTTTCACTGTTAATCGCGAGTCATTATATACGTTTTACGAGCATGAAAAGGCATACAAGATTATGTTTATTATGAGCATGTGTTATACGATTATGCTTATATCATTATATATTACGTATATGCATTTATATATTGCTTTATGCATTTGCATCGACCTATTTACGATTTGGTTTACACAGAGTACAGTCTCAGTATATGTTGTTGTATCGATACACTTGCATCTCGGCTGATCCCCGATGGATGCCTACCAGGAGGGGCAGTACCCCAACCTGACCGGCGAGGGGCAGTACCCCGACCTGACCGGCGAGGGGCAGTACCCCGGAACCAAGGCCTTTCTGGCTAGAATCACGTGTGGGTCTGGGATCCCGTGATTCGGACTGTACTAGCACGGATGTGTCCATGAGTGACCCCGTGGGATTTTCTATGCATGCTTTATGCGTGGGTCGGAGCGAGCATCTCCTCACGTACCATTTGATTTTCATGCATTGACTCGCATATGTTTTTATAACATATATTATTGGCGAAAGACATTTATTTTCGTCCACTCACTCTAACAGTTTTCATGTCTTTCCCCTGGGATTTTCGGTTTCCGTGCCCAGTTTGCAGTTCTGGTTCTGGTGTTTCACGTCGTGGTTGGAGGCTAGTTGTTCGAGCCACCTGTGTTTTCCATTAGGTTTCTTGTTTCACCTACTGATGTATATATTGTATATATTTATACTAGAGGTCGCTCTGATACATTCTGATACATGTTTACTATTTTCTAGTATGTTTCTTGTTTCTCGGATATATTATATATTACAGTTATGTTTACTGTTTATTGATATTGAAATGATATTGAGAAATCCGGATGGGATTGGTGCCCACGGTTTGGCTTTTGTGGCATAGGATGAAGTGTTATTTTTCGAGTGCAGGTATTGGCAATTCCACGATAGTAGCGATACTCTGCCGAAATTTTTAATGATTTTTGTTGGTTCACGATTTCAGGAGGGGTTCGATTCCGGTTTAGGCATCTAAATCGGGGTTGGGTCCTTTCATATAGTACGTGTATGTCAAGTTTGAGTTGTTGAGTGATTTGAGTTGTTGACGGACAGTGTCCATAATGTCATTAAGTGTGATATCAACACTTAAAATATTTATCACACCTTCTCGACCATGAATATATTTCACAATGATTGGAGAATGTGTTGTTGCCATTGAATATACCTTCAGAAGAGTTGCAGAAACGCATGTAACTGCTTTGGTTAACTGACAGTAAGGTCTGATACTTTTAACTGTATAAGTAGAGTTACAGATACTCAGATAGATAGGTTAACAGATACTCAGACAGATACTCTAACATATATTAAAACCTATTTTTTAAAACCAAAATCAGATCCAAACGTAATTAAGTAGATTTCGATATCGCAATGCATATAGTTTGAGAAGTAAAGTAATCAATACTATCATGAAATCGATTAATATAACTACGAACGGAAACAGATTCGTGAAACAACAATTCAAATCGTCTATCATATAGAAAAACGGAGTGAAAATTGGATATACAACAGAATTGAACATTTGAATTCATCAATTTATGTACATAGATGATGAGAGATAGTGAATCAGTGAGATAGATAGATAGAGATTTGAAAATTATAACGCTTGAAATTCGTATGACGTCGAGATCGAACAGAGTTTTTGTTGTGGCGATTTCTAAATCGCGATCACATAGAGAGAGAGAGAGAGAGAGAGAGAGAGAGAGAGAGAGAGAGAGAGAGAGAGAGAGAGAGAGAGAGAGAGAGAGAGAGATTTATTTTCCCGGCAAAAATGGAGGAGGGAAGAAAGAGTTGTTTCGCAGCTCTCTCTTATAGACAGTTAGAATTCAAATTAGGAAAGAAGGGCAAAATCATCAAAAAAAATGGGTTTTATAACTTATTTGGCCTTTTTGAGAGAAAATGATGTCGGCTCATTTTTTTTTGTATAAAAATGTGTCATAAGTTGGGCATTTTTTTACCTTAGTGTCATAAGTTGGTTTTTTTGAAAAACTTATCTCTTTTTGGGTTTTAAAATAATTTTTTCCTCTTTTTATTTATGAAAAATTTAATTATTCAAGGATGTTTTTGTAATCAGCAAAATAAATGTAATTTTTTTTATCAATCCTATTTTCTCTCGATCTCCCTCATCGACATAGTGTTTTTGACGTGGTTTTAGTTTTAGCCAGTTTCGTCATGATTTAGATTTCGATCCATCAAGTCAAACTCGACGATCATTTATGCTCATATTATATAGTTCCGTTAATTTCACCTTAAAGCGTACTTCGACAATTTTATTTTGGAAAACACACACAAGCTGGGAGAATGATCAACAAATATATGATACCTGAAGAGCTAACTCCATGGATGCTTCAAGTTGGAAGGAGAAATGTTCTTCCTATCTGCGGGCTCATCTGATGGAAATGTAGCGGCCTTGCCCAACCATTGAGACAAGAGGTCATCGATCACTACCAGCTCCTACAATTAATTAATTATCAATTATCAAATTTTGAAGTTCAGCGGAGATAGAAATTGGTGCATTTCATCAAAATCATTCGATGAAATTTGACAATAGGGGGTAAACGAAATCAAATCTATTATTTTCTTTTTCTCTTCATAAATAAGGAAACTTAAGCACTCCATGAAAGCAACTATACAGACTATTGCAGATAACCAGCCATTAAGACAGAACACTTCAATCATATGTAAGATGTGTGAGCAACATTTTACTACATGAAAACACATTAGAAGGCAGCTCCACCGAGCCACCATCCCTGACAATTTTCCAACAAAGAAGCAACACATCATCGTAGACTCAATCACCTGACAATTTTCCAAATCAAACGACCAAAACAAGCTATCAAATTAAAACCAAACCCATACTATACTGCTAGTTTTGGTATAAGACATCTTCACCCATCACTGTGTACACTCCCCATTGACGTGACCGAAGTAACGTACTCAATGTTAAATCAAGTATAACAGTAATTCAACAATCACAGAGTCGAAAGTGCTTCAGGGTCTTCCAGCAAAACAGACTCCAGAGAGGTTGATAATCTTATTCAATTTTCATACTGCATTACTGCTTCAAATGAAAGAACACTCCTAATGAACTAGACTGCTAAGAAACCAATCAGAGTGAGCTCCAAACCAGATTAAGCACAAGTAAGACTAATACAAACTGGCCAAGCCCCATAGTAAACTATCTCAAGTTCACAACCTAAGCTCTTCTGAAGTAAAATTCTAGATTCCAAATTACCAAAACTGAACATTGTTTGGGCCTAAATAAAGTATTTCATTTTGGGCTTGGATGGCCGAGGTCTATGCGAGCGGCCCAATAGATTGTAAACGCTTGGCGAAGAGTCAAGTGAGAGAAACGCCTGGCGAGCGTTCGCTAGGAGCAGGCTTTGAGTTCTATTAGAACTATGTCTTATTAATTAGCTGATTCTATGCGGTTATGATTCTGTCATAACTAGTTTGATTATAGATAGAACTCTGTGAAGAGTTGTGATGGTATTAGAAGATCTATGAGTGATACGACACGTATGCTGGTGATAGATTCAGACTATGATTACAAGAGCAGAAAGAGTTTGGAACAGAATGAATGACTGTTATTAAGCGAGTAAATAAGGAGAGTAAGAACCTTGTGAGAAGCCCCCCCCCCCCTCGATCATACATACAAACTTGCTATACGCAAACAAACCTAGACAGACATCTCGTCCTCGAGATTTCTATCTTCTTTGCAACCAGAAGGTCAAAGTGCTTGTCACCTATTGAGTGAGAGTATTGCGACTCCAGGAAGCAATTGCAACCGGAAAGTTGAAGAGCTTGTCACCTATCGAGTGAGAGTTTGGATACTCAAAGGAAGCGAGTGTTCTCAATACACATCGTCAGAGGAATTGCTCTGCTTTGCACGAATAAAGACGTGTGGGGTATCGATTTCGAAGATTCTGCTAAGAGACACATATCAAAGTCCTAGGTTACTAGGCAAGAAGGACCTATTCGAGTGGGGTTGGTGCTCTCCCTATTCTAATCACTTAATATAGAAGTCAGGCGGCTGTAATCAGTCCATATTCCGTCGAGAGACGGTGGCACGCCAGCATACGAAGCACAAACAGGATAAACCGGCTCACACGGTTAAAACATCCGGAATCATAAAAGAGACTGCTTCGCGAGAAGGATCTCTCCGCGAGGGATATTTTTGCATCGAACATTTTGGCACGCCCAGTGGGACAATATCTCTTAGCATCTCTAAGCGACAGTTGAAGATCCTTATCGAAGGGTCTACCCTCAGTGTTGCAAACATCCACAACCGGCTTACCGTGAACACACATCTACTCAGTGTCGTTCATTGAGTAATCAAGCGGTTGAGACTATTTTCGCTAACAACTTCGACACCATGATGTTCAAGTCTTTAAGTGAGGCGAAAATAGCTGAACTTACGTTCGAACAGTATCTGGCTTACACGGCCAGGCGAGATAGCCACCAGGCTAATTACCATTTGGCACTCGAAGAACGAATCGAGCAACATGCAACTCTTCTCACCACCCAGGCCCACTTAATAGATGCAGCGACAGCTGGTATCCAGGCAATACGGGTAGACTTGAATCAGGATCGGGAGGAGAGAGAGGCCATGGGTGCCCAGGTGTCTAGTTTGGTGGAAGGTCAAGATAGACTACGGATAGATATCCTTCGCCAAATGGACAAAGGTTTGGAGGAATACCGCCGGTATGCGGCGACTCTATCACAAAGGGTAGATAGAGACATAGCATCTCTAACCAAATCCGTATCGGACTTGACCAGGAAAACTAGACAAGCAGAGTCTTTTCCTCTTGCTTGGGAGCTACGGTTAAATAGGTTCCTCGATGATTGCAACACACACTTATCTAAGATGCATGAAACATACGAGACACCGTTTCCTCCAATGTCAAAAGACGATCCTGATGCGTGGCGATGGCCAAAGTTCTACAAGCACCAGACCTTCCAAACTTTCTCTGGCGACAATGATGCAAACGCGACAACACACTTAGCCTATTTTACTCTACAGTTAGGCCAATTTGCCGAAGATGAAGGGCTCAAATTAAGAGTTTTCGGTTCATCGTTGTCAGGATTAGCCCTTGTATAGTATACAGGGATTGAGAAGGGTTCGATCACTGAATGGAAGGACATTGAGGCCTTGTTCATAGATCACTTCAGAATAGCAAGACCAGAAACCAGTGTAGGAATGCTGGCTTCCTTGAGCCAATCGGTGACAGAAAACCCGGTCACCTTCCTACACCGTTTCCGGTCAGAGTATAATCTATGCAAGACCCCTCTGAGTAAGGAAGAGGTGGTCGAGATGGCCAAGAATGGTCTGGAGGACACGTTCCATCAGCTATTCTTAAATAGCAAGTATTTCTCCTTGAATGAATTCATCACGGCTGTTACTAAAGCTCATAGTAACATGCAGGAGAGAGACAACAGAAGGAATGTGTCCAAGGGGACGTATAGTAACCGCACCTATGATAGGTTAAAGCCAAAGACAGTGGCTTATATTGAAGGTGTAGACGATCAAGACTCGGACTCTGATGGCGACCAGGTGGGTGCCGTTGACTTATCAACAAACAAAGTTTTAAAACCCCGCAAGCTTCAAAAGAGTAAGGGCCCAATCAAGCTCTCAACAGTGGCTTTCACTAAGCCAGAATTTGAGAAGTACACCTATGATGCCAATATGGCTCATGAAATTTTGGACGAGCTGTATAGTCTGCGTGTCGTCAAAGCAGACTTTGGACCACTTCCTATAGCTGAGCAGTTAAAGGGTAAGAAGTACTGCAAGTCCCATGGAGCATGGAACCATACCACAAAGGACTGCACCAAGCTTAAAGATCAGATCCAGAGATGGATCAATGAAGGAAGATTAGAATTAGAAGGGTCGTCCAAAACAGCTGCGCTAGTGGATTCCGAGCCGTTCCCTGCTGCACAGGTGAATATGGTTGAGGTGAATTGGACATCACCTAGTACGCACCTCGAAGGTGTGAAGGCCTGGAATCAACCATCCTTTTCAGCCTACTCATTCAGACTTGATATGATAGAAGAATTCTTTGATAGGCTGAAGGACATGGGGCTGATCTCTTTTTATCCTGTTACTGAACTCAGATAATTACGGTATACAGAGCCAGCCCAGCACTTCTGCAGATTTCACAATCACTTTGGTCATCGAACAGCTATTTGTTCCACCTTGAGAGATGAAATCCAAGGTTTGATCAATTGGGAAGTGATTGTGATCAACAACAGGAGCGAGGTGGATTTTCACCCACAATATCCTCACAGGACATCACCTCCTCCAGTCACAACTTCTCCTACCAATGGCACTTCTTCAAGGGGTAGTCAAACTAAACCAACCTATGCGAAGAAGAGGTCAAGACGAAGGTCTAAACGAAATATAGCGTTTGTCCGACCTAAGCGGACTCGAATAACATATGACGCGTCTTGGCGAGAGGAGATATTCAATGAGCTATGCCAAGTAGGAATAGCTGTGGTTCCTGACAATTGGGGAACACCTGATCCACATCCTGAGGATGTTAGGGGTTTGCCTTTTTGTCGATACCACCATAAATGGGGATGCCACACCACAAGTGCTTGTCGAGATTTAAAGTTCAAGATACAGCAGTGGATTAACGATGGGGTAATAATGTTAGAACAAGAACCCTCGCAAGGCTTAACGACCCCCATGCCAATGATGGTTGGAATGTTGGAACTGACACGTGACAAGTCAAATAAAAGAAAACAATCCAATGACCATCCAACTGCTGGCGAAAGTCCATCTTATACACCAAGGAATAAAGGAAAAGAAAAGGTGGACCCCAAAGCAGAATCGCCAGTAGCTCTTTGTGCACATTGTAAACTGAGGAGTGGGTTGAAGATCTCGTATGAAGAACTGGCTCAAGCAGCCAAGTCTTTCCCAGAGTTATTCTCGAGTGCAGATCATCAACCCCAGCAAACAAAACAAAGGGATACTGCAGCTCCCAAGCGCTCGCGAGCAACAGACCAAGCCAGTTTGGCTAAAACACCTGAGTCTAAAGTTGCAAGTACACTCGCGAAGCCATATATACCTCCAGCTTCAAGAAATATTACAAAGGAGGATGTCTGGTACGTGAGGGAGAAAGGAAAAACTATCACTACAAGAAAACAGCACTTAGACGACGGAAACAATAATTCTCCGTCGTCCAAGTGACACTTAGACGACGGAGAAGACTCCGTGGTCCAAGTACCACCTGGACGACGGATAATACCATATCCGTCGTCCAAGTGGTCACCTGGACCTCGGAGTCTTCTCCGTCGTCCAAGTGGTCACTTGGACGACGGATATGGTATTATCCGTCGTCCAGGTGACCACCTGGACCTCGGAGTCTTCTCCGTCCTCCAGGTGGCCACTTGGACGACGGAGATGGTATTCTCCGTCGTCCAGGTGGCCACCTGGACCTCGGAGTCTTCTCCGTCCTCCAGGTGACAACTTGGACGACGGAGATGGTATTCTCCGTCGTCCAGGTGATTACCTGGAGGACGGACCGACACACCGTCGTCCGAGTTCACAAAACGTACTTCCACTTAGACGACGTACCGACACCTCCGTCGTCTAAGTGAAGCATTATATAAGCCCACTGCCGGCCAAACTGATCAAATTCATTCCTAGCTAGCCTCGATCTCTTCATGATCGATTCCATTTGAAGAATAATTGAAGGAGAAGGGAGAAGGAGAAGCTAGCTAGGGAGCTCGAGCTAGCTAGGTAGCTTAAGCTAGCTAGGCCGAGAAGAATCAGGATCGATAAGGGATCTCCGCTGACTAGCTAGTTAGCTTAATTAACGTAAAGATATCGAGAAGGCCAGCAGGTACGTACGTACGCAGTTAAAATTTGCTTAATTAATATGTATTTAGTGAAAACATACGTACATATATATATACATGCAAGGATGTTAGCTGATGTTAGCTATATATATATATATATATATGTACAGATCGATTAAATTACGTACATACGTACGTAATTGATGGATCGATATGTAGATCGAGTACGTATAATTAAGCGTAAATTAATGGACAAATATATATATATGTAATAATTAATTAAGTATAATATTTTGTAGCAGTATGGACAAGAGTTGGATGAAGTTGAAGAATAGATGTGATGTCCGGTATATGGATGGAATTAGCGAATTTGTGAATTTTGCGATAGAACATGGTCAGGGAAAGAAACGTTTTAGGTGTCCGTGTCAGAAATGTCTTAATTGTCAGTATGCGGAGGTTAATGTTATGGTGCAACACTTGTACGAAAATGGTATGATGTGGAGTTACACTACATGGAGCGAGCATGGTGAATATGTAGAGTTCAGCGCAGCAGACTTCAGCTCAGGGTACAGTTACCATGGTGCCTCATCCAGCGGCAGTGGTGCCGGACCCCCAGCTTGCAACCCAACTGCAGATTTGGTCCATGATGCGTTTCCGGGATGTAGTCATGGCGGACACCAACACCAAGACGGAGGTTACAGTACCACCAATGAGCATGATGACACATTCCCCGCAGCTAGCTTGGCCACTGACACCAGTGAGATGGAAAAGTACAACCGGATGCTACTTGAAGCGCAGACCCCGGTGTTCCCTGGATGTCGAGAGAATGTGTTGCAATATGTGATGGAGCAAATGAAGATAAAAGTGAAGCACAAAATGTCAGTGAGTGCTTTTGACGAAATTCAGGAGCAAATATGTAAGTTGCTTCCTGATGATCACAATCTTCCTAAATCTCATTATAAGGTTAGAAATATCCTGAGCAGCCTCGGCCTAAAGTACAGGATAATTGACGCATGTCCGAATGATTGTGTGCTATTTTACAAAGAGTATAAAGAGTTGGACTATTGTCCCGTATGTGGCCAGTGCAGATTCCAGTTGAATAGGAAGAGTTCGAAAAAGAGAATTCCTGTGAAATTTGTTCGATATTTTCCCTTGATTCCCAGATTGCAGCGCCTGTACATGTCGCTACACACAGCAGAGGCGATGCGATGGTACGCAGAAAAGCGAATAGATGACGATGTCCTGCGACACGCCGCGGATGGGGAGGGTTTCAAACATTTCGACAGAGAATTTGGAGACTTTGCTTCAGAGGTTAGAAATGTTAGACTCGGCCTATCTACAGACGGATTCAATCCTTGGGGAAGTAATAGCTCCGCCGTCAGCACTTGGCCAGTTATTCTGATGCCATACAACTTGCCTCCGTGGATGTGCATGAACAAGGAATTTAATTTCCTTACCGTACTAATTCCAGGTCCTAAATCTCCATCGAAGTGCTTAGATGTCTACCTCAGACCTTTGATCGACGAGCTGAAACTGTTGTGGGAAAATGGAGTCCCAACTTATGACAAATTCACTGACACGATGTTCACGATGAGGGCTGCTGTAATGTGGACGATCAGCGATTTTCCAGCTTATGGGATATTGGCAGCCTGCAGGACAAAAGGATATAATGGATGTCCTATATGTTTGGACGACGTGAACTCTAGTTGGCACGCGGGGAAGGTGTGTTACTTGGGTCACCGTAGATGGCTTCCTCACGACCACCCGTGGCGACAGGATGAAGCTCATTTCGACGGTACGGTAGAGAACAATCCTAAACCCCGTAGTTGGTCGGGCGAAGAGATTTTAGAGAGGTTGAGCTATTTCGACTTTGGTGTGTTGAGCAATGACGCGGATGTAAAGAAATGCAATCCAATTCCTCCACATGATCTGAGCTATTGGGATCACAAGAGTATATTCTTTGAACTCCCTTACTGGTCGAAGTTGAAGCTGAGGAACAACTTGGACGCGATGCACATAGAAAAGAATGTGTGCGACAGCGTGGTGGGAACAATTCTCGGTATTAAGTTCAAGACTAAAGATACTCCCAAAGCGCGCAAAGATTTGGAATCAATGAATCTACGTCGTCCCTTGTGGTTGAGGAGGGATAGGAAAGGAGTGTACAACAAGATGCCAGATGCACCTTACACAGTGAAGCCGACGCTTAGACGTTCTGTATTTCATTGGTTTAAGGGCGTTCGTTATCCGGCTATGTATGCAGCTACTATAACTGGAGCAGTGGACGAGGTGCAACACAAGTTTGTTGGTCTAAAGACACATGACTATCACGTTATGCTACAACGTCTGATTCCAGTGGTAATTCGACCATACTTGCCTCGGGACGTCGTAGAACCAATAGTGGCATTGTGCAGGTGGTGGCAGAGGTTATGCGCCAGAGAATTAAAGAAGTCAGATGTGGTGGAATTGCAACAACAAATTGTGCACATCATTTGCAAACTAGAGAGGATTTTCCCCCCTGCTTTCTTTGACATCATGATTCACCTAATGATCCACATGCCCGAGCAGGTGCTCATTTCTGGTCCGGTCCAGTACACTTGGATGTATCCTCAAGAAAGGTACGTACAACTAATTAATTAATTTGTTCCACTGGAGATTATATATATACTAGCCAGCTAGCTATATGTACTTATGTAATGTGTACGTTTGATTTTGTAGACAGCTTGGACAGTATAAGTCATTCGTCAAAAACAGGTCGGCCCCGGATGGCTCCATAGCAGAGACATACCTAATGCATGAGTGTGTTACTTACTGCAACAGGTACCTCAAAGATCCACCCCCTCCCAGTACTGCCTCCGATCGCAGTGCCCGCATCAATCTTTCTGTCGTCACCAATGTCGTCCGACCGTTTAGAGGAGTATTAAAAGAATCGTTAACACGGGAAGAACTTATTGAGGCACATTGGGTAGTGTTGCGAGACTGTGATGAAGTTGAGCCGTACATGATGTCATACAGGGAGAGGCTTCAGGCGTTAAATCAAAACAAGAGTTCGGCGTGGATTGAGAAAATGGTTAAGAAGAAGTTTCCTGATTATTTCTTCCAATGGGTACGTACGTACGACTCGGTATTAATTATTTAAATACATATTGCTCATGTTTGTAGAAAGTAAACCATTATATTAATTTGGCCTTTTTCGCAGATGATTGATTTGCAAAAATCTGATAACCACGGAGGGTGGTGGTCATGGCCAAAGCACTTGCTAGCAGGGAAGCCGGTTAAACACTATATTTATCCCGGATGTTTTGTGAACGGTGTAAAGTTCCATTCATTGGCCCGAGACGAAGGAAGAAGAACACAAAACAGTGGGGTAGCCGTTGGGAAAGACAATGATCTATATTACGGGGCTATTGTATACGTGGTTCAGCTATGTTACGGGAATGATGTCAACGTTTTCCTATTCAAGTGCAGATGGTTCAAGCGTATAAAGGAAGACCTGGGACTATTATCTGTCGATACAAACTCGCACTGGTATGAGGATGAGCCTTTCGCTCTCGCCACCTTAGTTCGGCAGGTGTTCTATCTCGACGATCCGAAAGCCGGTGAAGGGTGGAAAATAGTGAACCATATGTCTCACCGAGGAATATGGAATACAGAGACAATTGAAGGGACACCGGCGACGACTGAAGATGCTGCTGAACCAGAAAGAGACATTCCTGCCTATCAAGAGCCTAATATTTCTATGGTCCGCTCCGATATAATGGACTTGGTTCAAGATGGTGAACGGTTACCCATGCCTGATGGTTGTACAGATCTAACTGAAGATGAGATTATCCATGAGGTAGATGAAGAAGACGAGCAGGAAGAGGACGCGGACGAGGACTCAGGTTATTCGTCGGACGATGTTGAGTACGATGACGAGGATGAGCCGTCGACTAACGGGGATGAGGACGATGATGATTATGACGAAGAGTACGGTCATACGACGAGGGAGATTAATTGGTAATTAATTACTGTAATTATTGTAATATATATATATATATATATATATGATCGATGCTGGTTTACGGTAAGAAATTAATCCGAATTATATATCCTGGACAACGGAGAAATTAATTGCAGATTAATTGGCGCCAAATCTCAATCTCATATAAAACCCTAGCTAAATCCTGTACCCTAAATCTAGCAGTTCGGATCGATCGATCAATTTTTTAATTATATTTTTGAATCAGAATAATTGAACGCACACACAAATGACCGGGGACGACCTAAACCGTAAACCCTAAGGCCCTAACCCCTGAATTCGGGGTTTTTACACCTGGACGACGGAGATGACGTTCTCCGTCGTCCAGGTACACACTAGGACGACGGAGATGGTCATTCTCCGTCGTCCAGGTACACACTAGGACGACGGAGATGGTAATTTTCCGTCGTCCAAGTTCAGAAACCATAAACCCTAAACAGTAAGGCCCTAACCCCTGAATTCAGGGTCTATCCACCTGGACGACGGAGAACGTCATTCTCCGTCGTCCAGGTCTGCACCTGGACGACGGATAACTTCATATCCGTCGTCCAGGTGATTACCTGAACGACGGAAACACTCATTTCCGTCGTCCAGGTGCAGATATCGTAATTTTTTCTAAGACAACGACCCTCTAGACCTTCTTCCAATGCATTTTCTTTTCCTCAAGACTTTAGAGTAAACAATTCTTGGTGTGTGAGCTTCGACGGTTCGAAAATCGGAGTTGCGAAATGCCTTGTATCCACGTTTCCGGTTTGTGAAATTATCGGTTTTGCGGTTGACTGTGCCGATCAAACCCTTCCCGAACTTATTATTTTATGGTCCTTTGAAGACAATTATATATTATGTTACGACGAACATATCCAACGGTTGTTTTGTCCAAATTCAATTTCGTTAATACTCTGCTGCAAATCAGCGTCTACTCATGAACACTTAAGTCGTAAAGATTAGTCGATACTTAACATGTTTCAATACGTAAAATTAATCGGCGGTTCAAATTTAACTGTTCATATATACGATGCGTTCATCGATATTGTACGACTATTTCACCCGAATGACAGATCGCTAAATTCCTAGCGAATTATTTTTAAAAATTTTTTTTACGTAATTTGAACCTGGACGACGGAGATGGTCATTTTCCGTCGTCCAGGTGTTAACCTGGACGACGGAAAATGACCATCTCCGTCGTCCAGGTTCAAAAATCATGGCGGTTCAAATAATTTTTTGTTTATTTTTTTCGTGTAATTTTCACTTGGACGACGGAAACTGACCATCTCCGTCGTCCAAGTCAAAAATTATGGCGGTTCAATTTACCGCTTCCGTTTTTGGCACCGCTTAAATTTTCACTTAGACGACGGAGAATTCATTCTCCGTCGTCTAAGTTCAAAACCATGGCGGTTCAAAACGTCCCGCCGATTAATTACGCGCCGATTGAAAATTTTTAAACCGCCACCTAGACGACGGAAAACACTGTTTCCGTCGTCCAGGTGGACTTAGACGACGGAGAATAGTGCTCCGTCGTCTAAGTGCAACTCTATAAATAGAGTTGCACCCCCCCTCATTTTCTCATCATTCCATCTCCTCCTCTCCCTCTCCTCTCCTCTCCTCTCCTCTCCTCTCCTCTCCTCCGGCGATCCTCCTCCGGCGACGCTCCGACGACATTTTTTCCGGCGTGGTTCCTCCTCTCCGACGACTCAAGTCCGGCGAAATTCCCGTAAACTCCGCTTCGGTACATTTCTATTTTTCCCTTATTTAAATAATTTTCATTTTATTAATTAATTAAATTCTAAATATAATTAATTAGTAGAAATTAATTTAGTAATTAATTTTAAATATTTAATAAATGATTAATTGTTGTTATTTATTAATTAAATCATAATTATTGTTATTGTTTCCTAATTAAATGAATAGTTGTAAATTTGTTGTTATTAAATAAATAAATAAATAATTATTGTTATTAATTAATTAAATAAATAATTATTGTTATTAATTAATTAAATGGTTAATTATTGCATGCTAAATGGAAAATAAATTATTGCATGTAATTACGTGTATTTTTTAGTAAATTAATTAGTAGTACGTGTTCGATTTAAATTTAGTACATAGGCTTGGTGTAATTAAGTCGCACTCTTTGGAATAGATGGCGCCTCTTTTCCTTGCTTATCTCCTTAACCCCTCGTGATGTGTGGATTTCATCACCGCACACCATAACCTAAGTGAAGTTATGGACACGAGGTTGAGGGCGGAGTTTGCAAAGGACTTGAGGGAGTGTAAATTTTCGAAAAATTGGCCGAATGTCGGACATGGTGTCTAGAAACGGGTTATGACTGGTGACAGGATTTGGACTAAGAAAGACTTTTGTCGAAATTAGTCCTGCCTCTCGCGTTATCTCTATCCCTAACTGGCCATGTTTTTCGATTTAACCAAGGCTGATTAATTGAAAATTTACACTTTATCGCGCGGGTCGCACGTCCATTGAACGACCGAAAATGCCAAGCTAGTGTACTCTATTTAAATCTTAAACGTACTTAATTAATTAGCGTAAATTTTTAAGTTGTAATTATTATGGTAAGTAGGTATTTTAACGCATCAATCTTAGGTTTAAATGGCTCCGCCAAAGACGACATCCGGCAAGAAGAAAGCCCAAGCAGAGGCAGAAGATGCCATGCTCCGCCGCTTGGCGGACCAAGTCGGTTGGGAATTACCACCGGAGGGCAACGACGCTCTCAATCCGGACGGATCATCTGGTCCGTCCGTAGCGCCCTCTGGGGAAATTCCCGCTCCCCCTTTCATCTCGAGCGGTGATGACGTCGACCTCTTTTCAACTCTGACGCCCGGTACCGGTTCAACGGCAAGTACTCAGGCGTCCTCGACCGCCGAATCAATCATGTACAGCGCCCGCCGTAGGCAAAGGAGGGCCCCCACTGACCCGGAACCGAAAAGGACTCAGGGTCTCATTAAAGGGGGAAAAGCGGAGCGTATTTGCAAGGCTACCGGTAAAAAGATCGACTTGCCGTACGACGAATTCACCGGTGGCCCTCCCACAGCTCAGCTAGCAAGTCTCTCGGCGCATGGGATAGGGTCAATCATCCGTAACCGGGTTCGTATCACTGCCCCTACTTGGAAGGAGGCGCCGGATCATGAGAAGGCGAAAGTCTTCAAAGATCTTTCGGTACGTAATACGTTCAATTTAGTTATTATATAATATTGTTAATCTCGGCCTAAAATTTCATAATATATACGATTATAATTTTCTATTTATTTTTCATAGGAACAATTTGACGTGGATCCGACACCGGCTATGTTGAGGCATATCAATCAAACCGCCAACTCCATCTACAAAGATTGGAAGTACAGACTCCATAAGTACTTCAAAGATGTCGGTCCCGTGCCTCCCCCGGTAGAGCTGCAAGGGGAGAGAGAAGATGAGTGGGAGTGGTTGTGTAACCACTTTGCCGATGAACAATTTAAGGTATTAATTTAATTTTTTTATTTCAATTAAAATAATTGAATTATTTAAATTGTAGTTATTCATTTTTTAATGATTTAATTATGTTGTGTAACAGAAATTCTCCGGTGTCAACAAAGCCAACCGGGGGAAGAAGGAGAAACACCATACTACCGGCGCCAAGCAGTTCATTCAAATTGCCAAGGAGCACAAGGATAAGGGTTCCAAACACCCTTTTATTGATGCAAGCGTAAGCGCGTACGTGACGCCAGGACTCGATAATGAAGCGAGTCAATGCGGGGTAAGTGATATGCATGTATATATATATATATATGTGCTTTTAATTATAGTAATTATTATTTAAATATGATTACAAAATTATAATAAATTAATTATAATTTTGTAGGCAAAGGCGATAGAGCGTGCGCATGAAGAGTTGGCCAACACTCAGCTTGCGTTCCCAGATGTGCCGCCGGAAGACCTGCCTCCTCTATCCTTAGAGAGCCAAATTGCAATCGCGGATGAGGTCTACGGTCGTAGAGCTGGCAAGGAGGTTAGGCACTTTGGGCCTAGGGTGGTACGAGATTTGTCGACGACCTCCGGCTCATCATCTACGGGAGGTTTGAGGCAGCGGAGAATCAGTCAAGCTGCGGCCGTCGAAGCAGCCATTCAAGAGGCTCGACTGGCACGAGAGGAGAATCGACGGACACAAGAGCAGAATGAGTCAATGCGGCAAAGATTTGACGAACAACAAGCACAAATAGCCCAACTCATCGCGCTCATGAACCAAAATCGAGAAGTATGTCAACCTCCTCCGAACCCACACCCCGACGACAACGACCCGGCTGGAGGCGGAGGACTCGGCTCCGCATCTGCTCCTCCAGTGTATTAGCTAGCACGTAGTATATTATCTCGTTTCTTTCCGCATTCCGAACAATATTTTAATTTTTAATTTATGGGTTTTTTCGTATGTACAAATTAATTTACTTTGATTATTTAATAATTATATATATAAGTTATTAATTTTAATATTCAAAATTTAGTTTATTTATTTAATATTAGCATTTTTCATTATTTAAATTAAAATAATAATAAATTAAATTAATAATATTTAATTTCAATTTATTTTTTTAAAAAAATTAAATATTCACTTGGACGACGGAGATTATGTTCTCCGTCGTCCAGGTGCAGAACCCTAAACCCTAAACCCCTAAACCCTAAACCCTGTTGTTTTCCGTGGCCCAGGTGTTCACCTGGACGACGGAAACACTAAGTCTCCGTCGTCCAGGTGAACACCTGGGCCACGGATAATGGTAGCAATGTCCGTGGCCCAGGTGTTCACCTGGACGACGGAAACACTAAGTCTCCGTCGTCCAGGTGAACACCTGGGCCACGGATAATGGTAGCAATGTCCGTGGCCCAGGTGTTCACCTGGACGACGGAGACTTAGTGTTTCCGTCGTCCAGGTGAACACCTGGGCCACGGATAATGTCCGAGGTCCAAGTTCACTTGGACGACGGAAACACTAAGTCTCCGTCGTCCAGGTGCTTGGACGACAGCACTTGGAGCACGGACCTTGGACGACGGAGTTTCCGTCGTCCAAGTACTTAGACGACGGAAAACTGCACTTAGACGACGGAAATGGTCCGTGGTCTAAGTGCAGTTTTCTTGTAGTGTATTGAAGTGACTCCAAGCAGGAGGAGAAATCTTCAACGACGCTTTGGCAGAGCCAAGAGAGCACTAGAGGCTTATGAAGCTGGCCTGATCAAAGAAGAAGATCTGGAGTTTCCTCCAGAAGTGTTGCAAAGGAGACTGAACACCCTTGCAGCAAACCCACTTGTGGTTTTTGGGAAAAAGTCTCGCGAGCCCAAAGTGGGAACCCAAAGACCAGGAGTCTTTGAACGAAACCTAGAGTTAGGGTTTAGAGGAAAAGAGCCTGAATCTACTCCTGAGATTCAACGTGAGCCTACACAACGGAAGCCAGTGAAGAGACGCCTCACTTTTGAGGAGGACACGATGAAAACAGTAGGGCTACAAACACCCACTTAGGGAAAACAGGACATGCAGAAACAGAATACTCCAAGCAAGCCCCCAGTCTTGCGATGGAAACCCAGGCCTTTAGTTGTGGAAGAACAAGAGAAGGCCCAACAACTGTTCCCTGTTCCCAAGGGTAAAACTCCACCACTACTACTGCCAGCAGCCATTGATCCTACTTCTGAGAATCAGTTACAACAAGTAGCTCATCTCGAAGTCACTACAACTTCGAACGAGAAGGGTCATCAGGCTGGAGATGATAACTACGACGATGATGAGCAGTTGGTGGATTACGGTGAGGACGAAGATGAAGAAGCACTCGACTGCATTGAGGAAGACAGTTCTACCATTAACATGGTGTATGTCTTGTCCTCCAAATACGCTTTATCTCCGTCAGCATCAACGGATGAATCCAAGAACATCAACAATGTGGTATTACCAGATGAAGAACCAGAGCTACCAAGTGGTTCAACATCAGTCGAGATACCAGAGACGGGTTTATCACACACGACAGGACAAATGATGTTCTCCAAGCCCACTATAGACATGGCCATGCACATGAGGCCGTTATATGTCACAGGACAAGTCCAAAGGATTCAGTTGAACAAACTCTTAGTGGACTCAGGGGCAGCTGTGAACATCATCACAGTCAAGGCAATGGCCTTAATAGGCGTTCCCAAGTCTGCTATCCAAGAAACCTCATTGAGTGTTAGAAATTTTCAGGGTAGCATCACCAAGACCTTGGGCATTGTTTTCTTACAGGTACACATCGGTCTAGCCTCAGGCACTTACACATTCTTTGTTGTAGAGTGTACATCTCCATACAGTGCAACTCTGGGGCGTGACTGGATACATCGAAGCTATTGTGTACCTTCTTCACTCCATCAGCAGATGCTACTCTGGAACATGGAGTCAGGTGAAGCAGAGTTAATCAATGCTGACCCTTGCCCATATTCTGTTTCTGCTAACACGTTAGAAGCCAGATATTACCACAGTGACCTTAAGCCATTGGAGGTATGTGGTGTCGATAGCAAAGGCCGCCCAGTTGGTGTTACGGCCTCTGAACTGGCTAAGTGGGGTATAATTCAAGCAAATCAAGATAGCAAGAGACCTTACACCATTGAGCTACCATCCAAACGTTCTCCATGATTGGGTCTCTATCAGATATAGAGGTCGAGGCTTGTCACTCTCTACACGAACGCTTTCATAATTTTCTGCTAGAGAGCCAAGCCTTTGAGAAAGTTCCAATGGTTGCAGCCTTGGAATACGTGGATGAAGACGTTTTGCAAGACTTAGAAGAGGAGGACGAGATTAAATTAGCTCCAGCAGCTTTAGATGATTTACCTCCTAAAGTCATGGATCCCATTGAACACATCAATATTGGGACACATGAAGAGCCGATCTCTGTGGCCATCAGTACCTTCCTGGAGCCTGAGGAGAGACTCAAGCTTATTGAATTGCTACAAGAATATGCAGATTGTTTTGCAGAGAAATACGACGACATGCCTGGCCTGTCACCAGACCTGGTTTGTCACAATTTTCCCATCATAGAAGGGAAGAAGCCTGTGAAACAAGAGATGCGTCGCATGAATACAGAAACGGCAATTCTAGTCAAGGAAGAGGTCGAGAAAATGCTCAAGTCAGGGATTATACGTGTAGCCAAGTATAATGAGTGGCTTTCCAATATAGTCCCAGTCAAGAAAAAGATTGGAAAGATGCGAGTATGCGTCGATTACAGAGACTTGAAAAATGCAATCCCAAAGGATGCATACCCAATGCCAGTAGCTGATTTGCTGGTAGACTCAGTTGCCCGCCATGAAATGTTGACATTTATGGATGGCACTGCTGGATATCATCAAATTCCAGTGGCTGAAGTAGATAGACATAAAACGGCGTTTCGATGCCCAGGATTTGCAGGTGTTTTTGAGTACGTGGATATGTCGTTTGGACTTAAGAATGCAGGGGCAACCTACCAACGAGCAATGAATTTGATCTTCCATGATCTTATTGGTAAGACCATGGAAGTATATATTGATGATGTGGTAGTCAAGAAGAAACGCAGAAGTGACCATTTTGAAGACTTAAGGCAGGTGTTTCTCAGAATGAGGCAACACTAACTGAAGATGAATCCAGCCAAACGTGTGTTTGGCATCCAGGCAGGAGATTTCCTGGGTTTTTTGGTTCATCAGCGTGGGATTGAGATACCAGATGACAAGAAACAAGAAATTCTTAATGCAGTCCCACCAAAGAGTAAGAAAGAACTACAACGTTTATTAGGAAAGATCAATTTCTTACGATGGTTTATTGCCAATGCTGCTGGGAAGACACAACCATTCTTAACTCTGCTCAAGCTTCAAAATCAAAAGGACTTTGTATGGGAGCCTATACATCAAGAGGCCTTTGATACCATTAAAGCCTACTTAACAAACCCACCTGTCTTGGTACCCCCAAGACCTGGGGTCCCTCTTAAGCTGTATATATCAGCTACTGAGCTCTCCATTGGAAGTCTACTAGCTCAGGACGACACAACAGGAGCTGAACGTGCTATTTTTTATCTGAGTCGTATCTTGAACGATTGTGAAACAAGATATTCTCCAATGGAAAGATTATGCCTAGCATTATACTTTTCAAGGTGTAAGTTGAGGCACTATATGCTTTCCTTCACTACGTGTGTTATTGCACAAACTGATTTAGTGAAGTACATACTGTCCAGACCGATTCTCCGGGGACGCATTGGGAAGTGGATTCTGGCTTTATCAGAGTTTTCTTTACAATATGTTCCCCAAAAGGCGGTAAAAGGCCAAGCAGTGGCTGATTTTTTGGCTCATCATCCCATGGAAGAGGTTGTTGAGGGGCCAGAACTGGACCTGGCTCGTATTGATTTGGCTCCTTGGTGTTTATACTTTGATGGGTCAAGTACGAGCACTATGGCTGGGGCAGGGGTAGCTTTAATTTCCCCACGCGGCCAAACTTATTCTTATTCTTTCATGTTGGACTTCAGATGCATAAATAATTAAGTAGAATACGAAGCTCTAATCATTGGATTAGAACTTTTGTTGGATATGGAGATCACAGATGTGCTTATTTTTGGAGATTCCCAACTAGTGATCAGGCAACTTGAAACAAAGTATAAGGCAGACCCAATATTAGAACCTTATGCTAAACGGGCCTGTCACCTGCTCAAGTTGTTTACAGAAGTGGAGTTGAGTCATGTTCCTCGCGAGAAGAACTATGCGGCCAATGAGCTGGCTCAACTAGCAACGGGTGTAAGTTTGCAAGATGGAGTACACGAACGAATATTAAAGGTTGAAAGAAGAACCCTTCCATCTTTCATTGCACGTCAAGAAGATAAAAATGAATGTTACGTTGCTACACTTGATCATATTGATGTGGATTGGAGACAGGAAATCATCTCTTATCTCCAGAATCCTAATAATCCGGCATACAAGCAGATTCGATTTTTAGCTCCCAATTATGTGCTCAAGGATGCTGAGTTATATAGAAGGGGAGAAGAAGGCATACTGTTAAGGTGTGTCTTTGGACGTGAAGCTAAGCGGTTAATGAGAGAGGTCCATCTTAGGATTGCAGGGGAACATCAGGCTGGTCCCAAGATGAGATGGTTACTAAGAAGACATGGCTTTTATTAGCCAGGAATGCTCAGAGATTGCATCACGTTCGCAAAAGGTTGTGAAGAATGCCAGAAACATGGTCCGGTCAACCATATGCCCAGAATACCATTACAGACAATAATCAAGCCTTGGCCAGCTCGAGGATGGGCTTTGGACTTAATAGGAATGATTCATCCTCATTCATCTGAAGGGCACAAGTTTATCATAGTGGCTACTGATTTCTTCACAAAATGGGTTGAAGCTCGACCTCTCAGGGTATCGTCTGCAAAGGCCATCCGCCAGTTCCTATTTGAAGATATTATTTGTCGGTTTGGTGTTCCTGAGAGTTTTTTTTCAGACCGTGGGGTAGCGTTTATGTCTGGAGAAGTGGACACACTAATGAAGGATCTTGGGATTCACTTTCTTCACTCTTCTCCATATTATGCCCAATCAAATGGTCAAGCTGAAGCGAGAAATAAAATCATTATTCATATCCTAAAACGGATGCTCGCGAGCAATGCCAGACTGTGGCATGAAGAACTTGTTAACACCTTGTGGGCTTATAGGACTAGTAAGAGGACACCCACAGGTACAACTCCTTATGCATTAATGTTTGGGCACGATGCAGTTTTGCCTTTGGAAATCAATGTTCAGTCTTTACGTGTGATGGAGCAACACAACTTGATCGGTGAAGACTATGTACAAGCAATGTGGCAAGAACATGAAGACTTAGATGAGAAACGTATACAAGCTTATGATAGTCTACGTGCTGAGAAACAAAAGGTGGCTCGTGCCTATGACCAACGTACTAGGGGAATGAGTTTTGCAGAAGGAGAACTCGTCTAGCGAGTCATTTTGCCTGTTGGTGAGAAGACTGAAGGACGAGCAAAATGGTCAAAGAAATGGGAAGGACCATACATTATCGATCGACTGTTGGGAAAAGGAGCAGTTCGTTTGCGAGATCGAGATGGTACAATACACGCAAATCCAATAAATAGTCGTTTCCTAAAGAAATTCATACAACCAGTATGGGAGTATGAAGATCCTCCAACTACAGCTTAATCTAGTTTATTTATGCTCTCGTATAAGTAAACTACACGGGCAACACATATCGAGGATCATGTACATTATAATAGCCTATTCATGGGGTTAAAAAGCTAGGGCCTGTACCCGAGGTCAAATTTTTTGTATTTTTCTTCCAAGTTAAAAGTTCATGTTAGCCAGTTTTTGTGGCCTAAGTTTTGAGCAAACTCTATATGAGTTTATCAATATAAGGAACTTTTACACTTCAAATAAAATATTACATTCAACATGGAAGAATACAAAGGCTTTGCGGCCTCAAGCTCTGATACCATATGGAAAAACAAACTCTGAATCAGCAACAGAGAAAAAAGATAAAACAGTTTGTTTTTCACAAGATCCTCTTCGTTGATTGCCATCCCCTGGGGTAGATGTATCAAATATGTACACATGGAAACACCAAGGTAAAAAGAGAGATCGACCTCGGTGAGGGGATGGAGAGGATTTGAAACGTCAAGGTTAAAGGTGCAGATCAAAAGACCCTTTACCCTTGCCTTGGCGTTTGTTGCCTTCTTCCCAGGGTGATACCCCCATCTTTGCAGGCCATATTGAAGAGGTCTACCACCTCCAATGCTTATCGACACCGAGCGGGTGCACTGGGGAAAGGTGAGGGGGTCTTCACCTCGGGATTGTGGCTTCTCCCTTCTTCTACTGACACAAGTTGGGATAGCCAAGGCAACACCTGGACGTAGATATTGCTATCTAGTCCAGGTTTGGACGTGGATATTGCTATCTAAGGAACACAACATAGAAGGATCTATCTGGAGGTTTCTTTAGATAGGAAGACCAGAGCAAATAAACAGAAAGGTAATTCATTCTCGCGAAAGGGCTGGTTCATAACACAAAGAAAGGGAAACCTTTTATAGCCAGGAGTCACAACGGTATGGCTTGGTGAGAGTAATTACGCTCGAGAATAGATAACACGTGTCCAAATGGAAGTGGACCACGAGGACGGTTTATCTACCTGTAAGAAGTGCATGATAAATAAGGAGATTTATGGGGCAGGTAAAACGTATTTCAAAAGATTTTGATTGTTTGACGCGATACGGATTCCAAGCTTAGAATTCAATTCCATTTATTGTTGAACAGTCTGAGTAGTCAAAATTAGTTACAGCTTAAAACGAGGCTGGATCGAAGATAGAGAAGGGCTTATTGGAGAAGCCCAATGTGGTCTTTGGACCCAATTCATACTTTGTCGTCAAAACTGAAAGGACCCAATCCCGATTCAGTTACCTAAACCGGAATCAAACCCTTTCGAAAATACGAACCAACAAAAAATTTTCAAAATTTCGGCAGAGTTTCGTTACTAACGTGGAATTGCCATAACCTGCACCCAGAAAATAACACTTCATCCTATGCCACAAAAGCCAAACCGTGGGCACCAATCCCATCCGGATTTCTCAACATCAATATAATCAATAACAGTAAACAAACTGTACTATGTATATATATATCCGAGAAAATTCATATAAACAAGTATCAGAATGTATCAGAGCGACCTCTAAGTAAAATATATACAATATACACATCAGGAGGCGAAACAAGAACCTACTGGAAAGCACAGGTAACTCTGATCACTAGCCTCCAAACCGCGACGTGAAACACCAAACCTGAACTGCAACTGGGCACGGAAATCGAAAAGCCCAGGGGATAGACAATAAACACGTTAGAGTGAGTGGACGAAAATAAATGTCTTTCACCAGGTAATTTATATACATATAAAATCATATGCGAGTCAAATGCACGAAAATCAAATGATACGTGAGGAGACTCAGGCTACCACTCACGTATAGAGCATGCAACGTAAACATATCGCGGAATCTCTCATGGACTACCACGCGATAGCATAGTCTGAATCACGGGATCCCAGACCCACACATGATTCCTAGCCAGAAAGGCCTCGGGTCAGGATATCTGTCCTTCCTGGAGCGCACTCGGGGATCAGCCGAGAAGTCAATGTGTATCGATACCACAACATATACTGAGACTGTACTCTGTGTAAACCAAATCATTAATATTTTCTATGCACATGCTTAAAACATAATATATATATATATACATGTATACTCGTATACGTATATTCGTATATGCATAATCGTAAAACACATGCTCGTAAAATCATAATCAATCCGCATGCTCAAGTTCGTAAATCATAAATAAAAGACTCGCAATCAATCCGTGAAAATAAAATGTCCACTCAAAGACTCGCGAAACGCGCACTCGCGCTACACTCGTGGTCCGGCGGAAGATCCATCGCCTGAAGCATGATCACGATCCCGATCTCCATCTCCTGAATATTCAAAAAACATAACTGATCAATATCGTAATCCTCAACACTGTACGGATGCACGGAAACCAACCGTTCCCGGAAATACGAAATGCAGTACAAAATGAATTACAGAAATCCCGAAATCCCCACTCGAAATCTCGACTGAAAATCGGCTAATCAAATCAACTCAAAAACCTCTGTACGATAACCAGGGCGCGATTTCGAGAAAAACGACATTAAATTCATCAAAATCTGAAAAGTTGACTTTTCTCGCCGTTGACCGCCGCCGCTAGCGGCGGCGCGCCGTCAACGGTGGAATCACACGGCGGAAAGCTCCAAAATTAAAGGCCATCATCAGGTGAACCATTTCCATAACTAGCACAACCCCCAATTCAAACCAGAACCTCACCAATTTCCCCTCGAAACAGCTCGGATCCAGTTTTCCGGTGACCTAACCGGTGGCCCATAAAACTCAACCACAACTTCTAATAAGCATACCAGGAGGTTCAAAGGGACAAGGGGAGTCGAATCCCCCTATCCACCACCACCGACGCTCGCTGGAATACGGCCAACCGATAACGGCGATGAACCCCAGTTTGGCCTGATTCGGGCACCAAGAAATCCTCACCAAATCTCACAAATTTTAACATTAATCAACTCGAAATTACTCAAGGATGCTAACTGCACCTTCCTCGAAGCCAAAGGTGGCCAGAAAACAGGTCGTCGGACGGCAAACCCAAACGGGAAACTCTCCCCCCTTCGGTCAACGGTCAGCTTTCCAAATATAGAAAGTCAACTCCTGGTCAACACAGTCAAAGCTCAATCTGAAATTTTCAACTATTTCTCGACTATTTTCGTTATTTATACTCGCGCCTCGGGTCGATCGACGGTCCGAAATGAATATATAAAATGATTCGGATAAACTCGTCGAACACCAAAACTTCGAATAATCATAAAATATTCCTCGGTTATCGGAAAAATCTTCCTGAACCGCCCACGAGCTCGAAACCATGTACTCTACAGTTTCCATGAAGACACCCAACTCAAATTCTCGACCAAAACCATAGTCGCGAATCGAATCGGCAAACCATAATTAGGACAATAAACTGCAACTAAACTCAATCTCGAGAATCGTGCCGAATATGCATCAGATTCTGGTTCGGGTCGTCACAAATCTACCCCCCTTAAAGAAATTTCGACCTCGAAATTTATGTACCTGTCAAGTGAACAGATGAGGATACTGCACCCGCATACGTTGCTCGGTCTCCCAGGTGGCCTCCTCAACCGAGTGGTTCTGCCACAAGACCTTCACAAGCGGAATCACACGGTGCCTCAACTCCTGCTTACGACGATCGAGAATCTGCACTGGCTCCTCAACATACGATAAATCCTCTCTGATCGGCAACTGCTGTGGGGCTAATACATGTGAAGGATCTGAGATGTACTTCCGCAACATCGAAACATGGAAGACATCATGAACACGAGCCATCTCAGCCGGTAACTCAAGTCTGTAAGCAACAGCTCCAACCATCTCCGTAATCTCATACGGACCAATGTACCGCGGTCGAAGCTTGCCACGCTTCCCGAAACGCACAACTCCCCTCCACGGAGATAGTTTCAGGAAGACCCAATCACCAACCTCGAACTCTAAGCTCTTCCTCCTCACATCTGCGTAACTCTTCTGCCGATCTTGGGCGATCTTCAGTCGATCCCGAATAATCTGTATGTCCTCCATCGTGGTTTTCACCAAATCTGGACCAATAAGCCAACGCTCGCCCACCTCACTCCAACACAATGGAGTGCGACACTACTTCCCGTACAGGGCCTCGTACGGTGCCATCTCAATACTGGCCTGATAACTGTTGTTGTAGGAGAACTCAATCAACTGTAACTGCTGATCCCAGTTTCCGCGAAACTACAACACACATGATCTCAGCATATCCTCGAGAGTCTGAATGGTCCGCTCGGACTGCCCATCAGTCTGAAGATGAAAAGTTGTGCTAAACCGCAACCTCGTGCCCAACGCTAGCTGTAAAGCCTGCCAAAACTCAGAAGTGAACTGACTATCTCGGTCAGAAACAATGGACACAGACACACCATGCAAGCGAACAATCTCTGATAAGTACAACTTGGCTAATCTGCCCACTGAAATCTTCCCCGGAAGTGCAAGAAAATGTGCGGATTTCGTCAGTCGGTCAACAATAACCCAAATGCCTGTGTTGCCCGCCGAAGTACGCGGCAACTGATAGACGAAATCCATCGTAATGTGCTCCCACTTCCAAACCGGAATCTCAAGTGGCTGTAGTTTCCCTGCAGGTTTCTGCCTCTCCGCCTTCACCTGCTGACAAATCAAACATCGACTCATGTACGCGGCAATCTCCCGCTTCATGTTGCGCCACCAATAGTACGCTCGAAGTGTACGAAACATCTTCGTACCTCCGGGATGCATCGCATACGCTGAACTGTGGGCCTCATCCAGAATCTCCTTCTTCAAGTCCTCGTCTTTGGGTACACATAGCCTGCCTCTGAACAACAACGTACCGTCGTCGCTCAATCGGAACTCTGTAGGCTCACCATTCCTTATCATGGTCTTCTTGCCCAACAGGTAAGAATCTGAATCCTGTGCCTCTCGTACCTGATCAACCAGTACGGGTCGAACCTGAAAACTGGCCAACAAAGCTCCATCATCATCATACCCAAACACAGCACCTGTAGCTCGCAACTCGGCTAACATCGATACTCTGGCCACACACATGTGAAACAACGAGGCTCCAGATTTTCGGCTAAGTGCATCTGCTACAACATTGGCCTTTCCCGGATGGTACTCGAACGTGCAATCGTAATCATTGATCAACTCCATCCATCGGCGCTGCCTCATGTTCAGATCTGGCTGCGTCCGCAAGTAGGTAAGACTCTTGTGATCAGTGAAAATCTTACACTGAGCACCATACAAGTAATGTCTCCAACTCTTCAACGCTAACACGATGGCGGCTAATTCCAAATCATGCGTCGGATAATTTACCTCATGCGGTTTCAGCTGTCTGGAACCATATGCCACGACTCTACCATGCTGCATCAACACACAGCCAAGTCCCAACTTCGACGCATCGCTATACACAACGAACTCACCACTGTCGTCTGGCAACGTCAGAACCGGTGCGGTAGTCAATCTCTCCTTCAGGAGCAAATAACTCTCCTCGCACGCATCAGACCACTCAAACTTGACGCCCTTCTTCGTCAATCTGGTCAGTGGTGTAACAATCCGGGAGAAATCCTGAACAAACCGTCGATAATAGCCTGCTAACCCCAAGAAACTCCGAATCTCCGGCACAGTAGTAGGTCTACTCCAGTTCAGCACGGCCTCGATCTTGTCAGGATCAACACTAACTCCCTCGGCCGAAATCACGTGGCCCAGAAACTTCACACTATCCAACCAGAACTCGCACTTGTTAAACTTCACGAACAACTGATGGTCCCGCAAAGTCCGTAATACTACACGCAGATGCTTCTTGTGCTGGCCCACACTCCTGAAATAGATCAGGATATCGTCAATGAATACAATCACGAACTTGTCCAGGAATCGTCTGAACACTCGATTCATCAAGTCCATGAAATCTACGGGGGCGTTGGTCAACCCAAACGGCATAATCAAAAACTCATAGTGCCCATACCGCGTCCTGAATGCTGCCCTGGCTACATCAGAATCTCAGATCCTCAACTGGTGATATCCGGATCGAAGGTCAATCTTCGAAAAGACAGATGCTCCCTTCAGCTGATCGAACAAGTCGTCAATCCGCGGCAACGGATACTTGTTCCTCACTGTAACCTGATTCAGCTTCCGATAGTCGATGCACAAACGCATGGACCCATCCTTCTTCCGCACAAACAACACTGGAGCACCCCACGGAGAAACACTCGGTCGAATGAATCCCTTCTCTAACAACTCCTGGACTCCTTCAACTCCGCAGGCGCCATACGATACGGTGTCTGGGAAATCGGTCCAGTACCCGGCAATAACTCAATGGTAAAATCAATCTCCCGTATAGGGGGTATACCAGGTAACTCCGCTGGAAACACATCCGGAAACTCAGACACAACCTCAATACTACCCAGATCCGGCACAGCAGCTGTAGTGTCCACAACATGGGCTAAGTAAGCAACACAACCCTTCTTCATCAACCGATCCGCCCTCATCGCGGAAATCAAACACGGTAGTGAAGTGTTCTTCTCGCCTCGAAACAATATCTCAGGTAACCCGGGTCGTCGAAACGCAACCTCCTTCCTGTGGTAGTCAAACATGGCCCAGTGCGACTCCAGGAAGTCCATACCCAAAATCAGATCAAAATCCACAATATTAAGCAGTAATAGATCTGCAGTTAAACCATGGTCTCCAATAAACACCTCACAATCTCGGTAAACCCAACCGATACTCACAACCTCACCTGACGGATACAACACTCTCCACAACCCCGAAAGTGGAGATGCAGGTATCGTAGCCAATGATGACAGTCTAAATGATATGAATGAATGTGTGGCGCCCAGATCTAACAATGCAAGTACAGGAATACCAAAAACATGTAACGTACCGATAACGACCTCCGGTGATGCTCTGCCCTCACGTAGAGTCATAGCATGAACTCTCGCCTGTCCAGCTGGTCGTCCTCGTTGGGGCTGTCCCTGCTGCCTACCCTGGCCTGCAAACTGTGCCGGTCGTGCTCCTGTAGTGGCACCTCGCTCAACTCCGGAACTCTGAGCTGCCTGATCACCAACACCAACCAACTAAGGACACGCCCTCGCATAGTGACCCACCTGGCCACAATGATAACAGTTGAGGGTGCCTCGCTGACACGATCCAAAATGATACCTATTGCACAAATTGCACAATGGAGCCTCCCTCGGTGTAGTAGGTGTGCGAAAAAGTTGTCGAGGATGACTAGAACCGCTGGAATCCCCACTAGCCTGTGGTCACTGCGATCGATCTCTCCTCCATCTCTGTCTCCACCTAGGTACACTAGCTGGTGGTAGATAAGATCCACCGCCTGAAGATGAAGCTGAACCGGAAGTATCAGAACTCAGCCTCTTTAAAGGCCCCTGACTCGGTCCACCTTCCTCAAATCGTCTCGGCTGGTACCTCTGCTGTCTCTCCTGCTCAATATCCTCGCCTCGGAGAGCTGCACTGACAAACTCATCAAAGTTGTTCCGCGGCATCGTAGTCAGCGTTGCTTTGATGTTCAGATTCAATCCCAGCTCAAACCTACGACACTTGGCTTCCTCTGTAGCCACCATATCCCGCGCAAAACGAGACAAACGGGTAAACCGATCCCGGTACTCAAGTACAGACAAACTGCCCTGCCTCAAGTTCATAAACTCCTCGTACTTGCGCTGCTGGGTAGCCTGATTAAAATACCTCCGCATAAACAGATCACGAAACAATGTCCACGGAGTATCCACAGGAACTCTGTCGGTGCTACCAAGCTGATACCAAGCTGAAAGGACCCAATCCCGATTCAGTTACCTAAACCGGAATCAAACCCTTTCGAAAATACGAACCAACAAAAAATTTTCAAAATTTCGGCAGAGTTTCGTTACTAACGTGGAATTTCCATAACCTGCACCCAGAAAATAACACTTCATCCTATGCCACAAAAGCCAAACCGTGGGCACCAATCCCATCCGGATTTCTCAACATCAATATAATCAATAACAGTAAACAAACTGTACTATGTATATATATATCCGAGAAAATTCGTATAAACAAGTATCAGAATGTATCAGAGCGACCTCCAAGTAAAATATATACAATATACACATCAGTAGGCAAAACAAGAACCTATTGGAAAGCACAGGTAACTCTGATCACTAGCCTCCAAACCGCGACGTGAAACACCAAACCTGAACTGCAACTGGGCACGGAAACCGAAAAGCCCAGGGGAAAGACAATAAACACGTTAGAGTGAGTGGACGAAAATAAATGTCTTTCACCAGGTAATTTATATACATATAAAATCATATGCGAGTCAAATGCACGAAAATCAAATGATACGTGAGGAGACTCAGGCTACCACTCACGTATAGAGCATGCAACGTAAACATATCGCGGAATCTCTCATGGACTACCACGCGATAGCACAGTCTGAATCACGGGATCCCAGACCCACACATGATTCCTAGCCAGAAAGGCCTCGGGTCAGGATATCTGTCCTTCCCGGAGCGCACTCGGGGATCAGCCGAGAAGCCAATGTGTATCGATACCACAACATATACTGAGACTGTACTCTGTGTAAACCAAATCATAAATCTTTTCTATGCACATGCTTAAAACATAATATATATACATGTATACTCGTATACGTATATTCGTATATGCATAATCGTAAAACACATGCTCGTAAAATCATAATCAATCCGCATGCTCAAGTTCGTAAATCATAAATAAAAGACTCGCAATCAATCCGTGAAAATAAAATGTCCACTCACAGACTCGCGAAACGCGCACTCGCGCTAAACTCGTGGTCCGACGGAAGATCCCTCACCTGAAGCACGATCACGATCCCGATCTCGATCTCCTGAATATTCACAAAACATAACTGATCAATATCGTAATCCTCAACACTGTACGGATGCACGGAAACCAACCGTTCCCGAAAATACGAAATGCAGTACAAAATGAATTACGGAAATCCCGAAATCCCCACTCGAAATCTCGACTGAAAATCGGCTAATCAAATCAACTCAAAAACCTCTGTACGATAACCAGGGCGCAATTTCGAGAAAAACGACATTAAATTCATCAAAATCTGAAAAGTTGACTTTTCTCGCCGTTGACCGCCGTCAACGGTGGAATCACACGGCGGAAAGCTCCAGAATTAAAGGCCATCATCAGGTGAACCATTTCCATAACTAGCACAACCACCAATTCAAACCAGAACCTCACGAATTTCCCCTCGAAATAGCTCGGATCCAGTTTTCCGGTGACCTAACCGGTGACCCATAAAACTCAACCACAACTTCTAATAAGCATACCGGGAGGTTCAGAGGGACAAGGGGAGTCGAATCCCCCTATCCACCACCACCGACGCTCGCTGGAATACGGCCAACCGATAACGGCGATGAACCCCAGTTTGGCCCGATTCGGGCACCAAGAAATCCTCACCAAATCTCACAAATTTTAACATTAATCAACTCGAAATTACTCAAGGATGCTAACTGTACCTTACTCAAGGATGCTAACTGTACCTTCCTCAAAAGAGGGAAGGCCATTTAGAGCTGTAAACCTTTCAGGGTCAAAGTACCCAATGAAGGAGTCATCAGATGAGAATTGAAGCGGTTTGATGTTCGCCTTCAAAATGGTGTCCAGATCAAAGTGCTGGTCTGGGTACTTGCTCGCAAGATTCCTTGCATAGTTCCTGCCACTCCCTTGAACCTTGAATCAGGAGGTCATCGAATTGGGAGAGCGTGGGAGTGCTGTTTGGATTTGCACATAACCAGTGTGCAATGGTGAAGGCCACAGTTGAGCAAGCACTGGATCCTAAGGCTTTGTCACTCCTCTGATCGAATGAAGCAACAAAGACTTGAGCCTGGAGTTTCGCTTGTTTATTCCTGCTGATAATTGTTGTGTCCAGCCAAACTCCACTTTGAGGCCCTCTGGTCTTCAGTTTAATCTTTCTGCGTTTGGGAGACTGTCAAAGGATTGAGGTTAGTATCAGGATCAGTGGTAAAATTAGATTGTTCTGGAAACAGCAGTTTAAAATACTTACAGAGGTTCCAGAGGGGTTTGATCTTTTCTTCCTGAAGGACTGAATGGCCACAGTCACATCCGGTTCAGGGGTATGCTGTGCGGGCAAGTTTGAAGAAAAGAGTGGTCAGTAATGATATGAAGAGTTGCTAATACATGTGGCAATTTTTTATGAAGGACCATACATGTGGCCATGAGGTAGAACTGGTGCTCCGGTGTTGTCCATCTATTGCAGCCAAGTCTTCTTTGTTTGAAAATCTGGCTGAATTCATGAAAGATGGCAGCAAAACATAAAAGTGGTCCCTGATGTCGTTTCTCTTCCCAGAACTGGGAGCACCATGCGAGATACGATGGGGTGACCGATTGTGATATCACTAGTGGCTTTGTGATTGTTGGAAGCATTACCATTGGAAAGCCAAAGTGTTCATCTCGCACTTCTGCTGCGAGAGGCTGTTTGTTTCCTCGCCAAAGAGTGTACTTGTTAACATAACAGGCAAGGGGCATAGGAGCATCCTGGCTGAGCCCAAACTGTCTACAGAAGTGGTTTGAGGCATAGAGCTCATACCCAGAGCTGACTGAGTCTGGAATGGGCATATCCTGGCAAGTGTTGAACCGAATGAAGAGGTTCCTCGCGAGAACATCTTGTTCTGGTGAGGGCATGAATCCACTTGCAAGGAGGCCAGGATGGCGACGATTCAGAATTCTCTCAACTGCTGCAGTGGGGAAGTCCTCATGAGAGCAAAGGTTCTCGAAGCAGTTAAGATAGGACCGTTGTTTGGTTCTAGGCATTGTAGAGACCAATGTCTGGCCCAGCAGCTTGTGTTCTTCATGGACAGGGGATGCTGAGGGGCAGAAGAAGGGGAAGTAGAGCTGCAGCCAGAGTTCTACCATCCAAAGTGGTCCTGGTTGGTTCAGGTCTAGCTTCGACAGTGTTACTCGCCTGAGGCCATAATAGATGTAGGCGAGGACGGACTCAACCAAGCTTAGTTGTTCACCGTTGAAGAGGCATTCAGCAAGGTTGGTCCAGCATTTGGTGACCTTGGCAGAGGTTGAACAGAAGAGGTACTTTGCTAGCCAATACTCTAGAAAGGCTATTCCTCCTTGTGGTGTATTTCTCTCCTCGCGAGCAAATTGTTTCACCCAGGAGGAGTAGGATGAAGGGCGTTCATGGGAGGCTTGGTTGGGTGTTTTGTGATGGTCTTGAGGAGCCCAAGTGTTTCCAAAGGCAGGAACTCCAAAGATAGTATACAAGTAGAGCATTGTGATGCTCACGTCACCACAAGGAAGACGGAAACAGTTTGCTGTACAGTCCCAAAAGCACATGGCTGTAGCAAATGGGGCTCTGTTACCTCCAGTTGGAAGAGAAAAGCATAAATCGATGAGCTGGGCTATTCCGGCTGTCTTCCACCGTTTGATGTCTAGCCCACGGCGGTGCTGGTACCAAGCGAGATCTTCTGTGCCTGTGTGTGGCCACTTTCCAATAAGACAGAGAGTGTCTTTTTGGGTCCATTCCTTTTGGTCTGCCCTGGGATCTGCTTGGAGTATGAGGGAGGAACTACAGATGGGCTGGCGAAGGTAAGTAAAAAGCTCTGGATTAAATGGAGTGTCCAGAAATGGACCAAGGAGGTCTGTGTTTTCAACAGGGTCTACAGAGAGAGTGCAAACAGCGTCTGGGTTGTGTCGCTTGGCGACGGCCTTGAGTTGTTTGGAGAATTTCTTAGAGTCATGGGATTCATAAAGGCTGGAAATGTCTTTGCGAGGAGGCATTTTTCTGGAAAACAAGGATTGACGGCGGTGAGAAAGAAAGGATGGAACTTTTTGACTGAGAGGGTTAGAAAGTGCAGGATCTGAGCAGGTGAAAGGGTTTTGTTGAAAGATGAAATTTGTGGATATGGACTGGTGTTTTTATAATGTGTCAGTCGAGCGTCATACTTTTTCGAAAAGTTGGGTGACGTGGCGTTCGAGTGATGGGATACCGTTTCAAAGTCAATGGGCACATTAGTCAAGATAAATTCAAGTCTTTTCGCTTGTTCAGAAAGTTTCCAAGTTCAAGACCTGAGGGGCAATGTCTGGGCCTAAATAAAGTATTTCATTTTGGGCTTGGATGGCCGAGGTCTATGCGAGCGGCCCAATAGATTGTAAATGCTTGGCGAAGAGTCAAGTGAGAGTAACGCCTGGCGAGCGTTCGTCAGGAGCAGGCTTTGAGTTCTATTAGAACTATGTCTTATTAATTAGCTGATTCTATGCGGTTATGATTCTGTCATAACTAGTTTGATTATATATAGAACTCTATGAAGAGTTGTGATGGTATTAGAAGATCTATGAGTGATACGACACGTATGCTGGTGATAGATTCAGACTATGATTACAAGAGCAGAAAGAGTTTGGAACAGAATGAATGACTATTATTAAGCGAGTATATAAGGAGAGTAAGAACCTTGTGAGAAGCCCCCCCCCCCCCCCCCCGATCATACATACAAACTTGCTATACGCAAACAAACCTAGACAGACATCTCGTCCTCGAGATTTCTATCTTCTTTGCAACCAGAAGGTTAAAGTGCTTGTCACCTGTCGAGTGAGAGTATTGCGACTCCATGAAGCAATTGCAACCGGAAAGTTGAAGAGATTGTCACCTATCGAGTGAGAGTTTGGATACTCAAAGGAAGCGAGTGTTCTCAATACACATCGTCAGAGGAATTGCTCTACTTTGCACGAATAAGGACGTGTGGGGTATCGATTTCGAAGATTTTGCTAAGAGACACATATCAAGTCCTAGGTTACTAGGCAAGAAGGACCTATTCGAGTGGGGTTGGTGCTCTCCCCATTCTAATCGCTTAATATAGAAGTCAGGCGACTGTAATCAGTCCATATTCCATCGAGAGACGGTGGCACGCCAGCATACGAAGCACAAACAGGATAAACCGGCTCACGCGGTTAAAACATCCGGAATCATAAAAGAGACTGCTTCGCGAGAAGGATCTCTCCACGAGGGATATTTTTGCATCGAACATCCAAAATCAATCTGAAGTCGAGACTAAGAAGCAAGACCCCCAAATTTCATACAAAAAAACTAGACAAAAAAAACACATAAATTTACCAACATCAAAGCTAATCCCAAAAAGGGACAACAGAAATGTTTCAAACCTTGGAAGAAGGCAGAGAGCTGCGGAGAGAGTGCGTCTTAAGAGAAGCCAGCGTCGCCGAGACTCTCAGATCCCCAATAATCGCCATAACCTTTGACGGTGAAGCGCGCTACGCTGGAACAAACCAAACCACACGCCAATTTCAATTTCCAGCTACCAATTCGAATTTCAAGTCGCCAGGAATCGATAAGGTTTTAGGGTTTCATCGTCGGCGCGCCAACTCCTTCGTGGCTCACTATGGCGGCGCTCCAGCCGCTTACTCATAGATCATTATAGCGACACAGAAGCAGAGAGATCAAGGACGCCGTGCAAAGATGGCGGCAGCGTCGTTCGGTGAGGTTTTCGACGATAGAAAGACAAAGAGAAGAGGCCGATGCCGGAGGGAGAGAGATCGCCGGCTGCGGAGCTCTGGATGCCATAGGAGAGCTGGGGGCGGGGGGAAGAGGGAGGAGAGAGAGATCGGAGGTGAAGGTTCCCGGCGAAGGAGCGCTGTCCACAGAGGCGGAGAGATCTGTGCCGAGGTAATGATCTCGTGCCCTGTGCTCATCGTAAGCTCGGAATTCTTATTAAGATGAACGGCTGAGATTTTAAAATTTCAGGGGGTGTAGAGAGAGGGGGTATATCCAAGACTAACGACAGAGAGAGAGAGTCAGAGAGAGATAAGGAGTTGCAATGCTACAATTTAGTATGCGAGAACCTATTTCAACTGAGAACCTACACTGAGAAAACAGAAGCTGTGTACTATCATGTTTCGCACTCTAAACGATCACACATTCAGCCATCTAATCTGCAAATTAGACAATTTAAAACAAATGGCACAAGGAAAGACATAAAAATATAAAACGTTAGAATGATTGATTCATCAAATGTTACGCGATTATTTAACTAGTTAAACGTTAGAGTGAGTGGACAACAGTTGATGTTTCTTAGCACTAGTGGACAACACTTAATAATGGTCGTATCTAATGAGACTCTAATAAAGTTTCAGGTACTCTTAACCTATTTAGTCAGAAAACAAAACTTTTGTAGGCCTAAACAAGGTCATAGTTGCATCATGTCATTCATGGACCACATAGAACCTTAGGGTTTAGGGTTGTGTGATACAGTTTTTCCAGATCTAACTATTTTTTAATTTATGTCAAGATCAGAAACCGATATAGAACCACTACGACACAAAATATTTTTTCCGACCAAAAATTCCCGACAATAATCTTTTTTGTCAGAAATAAGACTTTTTTTCGACCATAAAAAAGTTTTTGTTGAAAATAATTATATGGCATGACTTGTATTTCCAACCACAAAAGTTTGGTCATAAAAGACTTGGGTTTCATGGGAAAAGATATGCATTTAGCGCGTAAATTTGGCGCTAAGCTTTTTTCGGACGATAATTATTTTGGTTAGTAATACTTAGGTTCTTTTTCCGACGAAACTCATTTTAGTCGATAATACTTAAGTTCTTTCAGACGATTCGTCATTTTGGGGTAAGAAGAAAATTGAAAAATGAAGGGAGACGATAGCAAAACTATTATGTTTCCATAAATGTCCCCTCAATTTGTATAGACAATAGGCAACTAGTATCTAGTATACGTAAGAGGGTTAATTTTGTCAACTAATTTTTTCACTCTTCAAATTGGCACCGCCCACAACCCCAAGCTCGAGATTGTTGTTGTTGGCCAAGGCTTCCCCAAGCTCGAGTTTGAACTTTTACCGTGGACCCAAAGTCAAGCACTCATAATACTTCTTTTAAACTCCTTTCCCTTTAAACCTGCAAAAAAAACAAACTGCTCTTGACATTCTTCTTCTCCAAACACTCACGCTCCTTATTTTTCTGAATCATATCTCATTCAATTTTTGAATTCCCTCTTGCTGATAACTATGGGTACTGACCACTTTCACTCGAAGTATTTGAACCCCATCAAATTTCTGCAAAAAAAATAAAAAGATCGTTCAAGGATGGAAGACGTATTGGAGCTCTGGAATTAAGTCTTCACCTTTATTTGGATTGGATTGGGAAATACTACTACGGCAACCTCCATTTCAAGGGTGAAGCATTGTGCATAAGAGATCTGAACCCCAAATTTGATTGAATTTGAATCTAATTTGATTAATTTTAGTTGTTCAATTGTATGTTTATTGAAAGTATTAATTTTGATTTTTCATAGTCATATATTTGGCTTTATAGCGTCGGCCATGAAATATAATCAAAACTAGGCACATAAGATTGAATAAGGAAAAGTAGACGATGATGTAGTAATCTCAAACACCAAATATCAGTTTAGAATAATATCATAATCAAGCTCTGAACTATCAAATTTTGTTGTTTGCTTTCTTTAGATCGAAGACAGTCTATAGGAAGCAATACATGTCTTGGAGATTAATCATTTGGTGATGCTATTTTATGGAACTCGCCTATGTTTAGTTCAATTTGTTGTGATGAAAAGGTTGTAGATGGAACTGATGACGTGGGAATCATAGCTTGTTGATGGGTCTTACATTTATGATTCATAGCTTATGTAGATAAGGTATCAAGAATCATTAATTTTCAAAAATGATCATGTTAAAATGAGGTATTGAAAATTGAAACAAGTATGCCTTAATGATATAGTCACTAGGTTTTTCGTTGTAATTGATTCTTGATTTTACATCAAGCTAGTTAACTTTGCAATCATCGATCTGTGATTTGGCTAGCTACTCTATACAAATATAACAATGTAGGTTGATAAAGTGACACAATAATCAGATAGTTCTAATTCCATTGGGGTCTCACCGTTGATCAAAGTTTCATTACGTTCTTCACAACTTTGTTCTGTTTGATGGTGTTTTTTGCTGTCCAAGACAAGTACTTCATAAGGGGCATGAGAGCATAACAAACTAGATTGTGTAATTATCTTGTTCATATTAAGTGCTGCTTGGACCACATGGTGTCCGATCAATTCATTTTCCTTAACAATTTAACTCATCGTTTTTAGCATGTATTGCACTATATATTCTTATATATTTCTGAGTATCACATCCATATTCCATCAAAAAAAATTAATCACATATCAAATAGTTTAACACATGCTCAGTAAGTTGGATGTGTGTAAGAAATAACTCACATGCTATTTTAGAGGTACTAATATTAATCATTTTCAATTGTTTCTTCTTATTTTTTTTAGTAATATTGACTTCATACTTTCAGTGTTTAACATATACCGTACATAGATAATTTGACATTAACAGGTTAAGGTGCATACACACCACTTTGTCCTTGAACTTCTTACAATAAGTGAAAAATCCAAAGACAACAGACAAGAAAAAATTATTGTTCATGTGCATATCTACTCTCCATGTTCTCCAATAACCCCTTACATTAAGTGAACAATGTAAGTATCTTTTAAGTAATTTGTCTCCTTTTAATTTTTAGAACCATGCCATTGAAAAAGAAACTCAATCCACTTAAGGATAAGGAATCAAGTAGGATAATCAAATCTGAGGAGAAGGAAGAGTTGAATCCCATAAGTGGAAGCAACGATTGTAAAGGAAACGAGAATGAGGATGCCAGCATTCTCCTAGTAAATCTAGTCCTCAATCTAACTATGAAGTGGATTAAGAGGACAATCATTGTTTGGATGGATGGGTATTGACAAAAAAAACAGCAAATGTTGGTATCAAAGATCCTCGCAGTCGAAGACCGAGATCACAACAGATTTGATTTTTCAATTTACTGTAAGTACGTTAATCATGTTCACTAGCATTATTTGTTTTACAATTTACTTTATTTGTAATTGAATTAAGAACCTCAGAATGAAAACCAATACAAGATTTGATGTAATAAGTACTATCAGAAACCTTGAGGATGACTAAGAGGTTTTAGTTACAGCTGTTATTCCAAACTGTAATGTATTACTATGTACTACGTACAACCTTTCACTTAGTTTGTTTTTACATATAATAGTACTGTTGTGATTATATGTATACGTATATATTTGAGAGTTTAAGATTCTGAATGCTTTGTAGTATTTTTGTTAGTAGCACTATGATTTATGAAAGTCTGTATGCTTATGTTGTCCATTTTTTTTGTTCACTTTAATTACTTCAAAAACCTTGAGGATGACTAAAGCTTTAAGTAAAGGTTTTTTCTATGAATTCATTGCATGCTTCGAGTCATATGCCATGAATTTAACCCAACCAACTATTTTGAGCTATCTTCATTCATGAACAAAGCATCCTTTTGTATAGAATATTTAAACATAGTCAGGAATAGTTATCTGCATATGATAGAAGAACTCTGTGTCAGGAATAGCTAACTCATTTACTGTAATTCTCAGGCCTACCTATGCATTTATTACCTACAATGCCATTATTTTTAAATATGTAGGAATTCCAAAGCCAAAGAAGTGAAGCCTGCCAAATTCAATGTCAAGGTAAGTGTATGGCTATGCAATTCCAATTTAATCATCGACCTCTATTTCTTTTTTGTTTAACCTTTTATAGTCTCTGATTTCATTACTAATATAAAATTAAATTTCTTTGAATGTGTTCAGTTTCAAACCCAAATGTCCCAAGTATGGGATGCACTAGAAGACAGTGAGAAAGAACCATTTAGATAGACTATAGTGGGTGATGAAGATAGTCTTATCCCGCATTATACAATAAAGTCTCATTATGAAGATTGTAGGGGAATTATCTGAGGAGAGGCACATGGTCATTGATGAAATTGGGTTTGGTTTATTGAGACGAATGGCCTACCAAAAAAGGAACAGTCCGCTGTGTAGGTTGTTGGTAAACAATTTCAAACATATCAAGGATGATCACGCACTCTTGAAAGTTCATGGTCAGATACTTGATATAGGTGCTGATGATTTTGAAAGAGTGATGGGTATTAAGAATGGAGGTCATAAGGCAACATCAGACTTTGAAAATGAGAATCGTATTGATGAGCTTAAAAAGCAGTTTTGTGGGGAAAATGGCAAGATATGGTTGCTTGATTTGAAAAATTAGATGAAGGATAATGATGTTGTGGATGACAACTTTTTAGCGGCGTTCATGTTGCTTTGTATAGGTCAGATTTTGTGCCCCACATCAAGCATTTATGTCAGCTTCAAGTACCTCCCTTTTGTCGTAAGCAAGAAGTGCATCATGTCAGTTAACTAGGTTGAACTATCTCTAACTACACTTATTGAAGCATGTCATCGATTTGTGATTAAGAAACATGATCACCATGGAGGATGTCTTCTATTTCTACACCTCTTTTACTATGACACTATTTGTCAGGGAGTCAAGTTGGTGGACAAGTTTGCAACCACAATCACTATTTGGGGAAGAAAGCGGGGCGTAAGTTAATCAGATGATTGAACGATAATGGTGGTTTTAATGCTCAATCAATTCAGTTGTCGAAAGCATGCGGTTTCATGTCAGTAACATATAACAACAAAAAGGAAAATAAAAAGGGAAAAGTGGACAATGATGTAGTAAGGAAAATAGTGGAGTTAACTCTGAAGTGCAGATTTTGAGAAAGGACTTGAATAGATGTATTGTAGGGCTCAAGGGTTCATTAAACGACATTAAAAAAAAGTATATCTGATTTTATGAAGCAGACTACGTCAGTGGTTGCCATATCTGAGCATCCTCATGAGGTAAAATTCACTTCTTAGTTTACTCTTCTCAAAGTAGTACATCATGTTAGAATATTTCTTGTTAATTTCTAAGAAAATAAAGATAAATTGTGATTTGACTTGAGTTTCAAATCATTTAAAAGTTTCACATCATAGTTTGGTCACATTTAAATTGACTACATTGCTAAGCTTTAGTAACCAAAATGGTATGATATATATATATATATATATATATATTTTGTAGGGATCAATATACAAAACAGAGGATGCATGCGACAAAGAGATGAAGATTGATGCTAGCAAGGTAACTAATGTGACGCGTATTTACATATCATTAGATGGGGCTAAATGGCCTAAACCTCATGCATCTCTTCCAAAAGTGGCTCCAACAGGGAATCAAAAACCCTAAGAGATTGCTCCATTGTGTGATGTATTTTTGAAATCAGTTATGATTCTGAACTTCCAACATGTTACATTAACCAAAACTCTTACTGAATCTTTTTTTGTTTACGTTTTTTGCTAATTTGAATTACATCTTATTTGTAGGATTCGATACCCAAAAAGGGTGATGAAAATGTCAATAAGAATGAGACTGTTAATTTATCATCAGATACTACATTGTCAAATACATCGGAAGCAATATGTCTGCCTAAGACTACTCCTAATCTAATCATTCTAGCAGGAAAAAAGAAGAAGACAATGACTGGACTTGACAGGTTTATATTAAACATTGGTATTTTTTTCTCCAAAAACGCCACTTCCAGAAGAAGACCATTGTTTGTTAAGTTACATTTTTGCTGCCAGCAATAAGCTTGAAGATAGAAGGTATATTATCTCTATATAGTTTATTTGTATTTGTATTTATAGATTCTATTACTGCGTCTGCTCAAGCAATGTTGATTTCAATGTTTTGAACAAATCTGATTGTGGTGATTAATGTACTGTATTGGTGATATGCTAAGAAATAAAAATAATAATTTAATGAGTTATTAATTAATGTACTGGGTTAGTTTTTAAAGCATGTTGTTTGGGTGAAGACTTACTACTTTTGTTGACTCATATGGTTTATACTGATTATATCTTCCAGAGAAATGCTATAATCTTTTTTCCCTTACAGTGAAATAATTCTGAGGACTCCAAGTCAAGATGTCGGTGTCCCTCATCATAACTTCAATTGTCTTGCTCCCACAGTATGGTTGTGGAATTATGTAAGTCATGTCTCATTGTTAAATCATTATAGTATCTTTACCTTATCGCTTTTTATTTAATATTAACATGAAATTTCAATTGTTGTTGTATTAAGTGATAGACCCTGTTGTCAAATATCTTAATCTCAAATGCATATATGAGATGTTAATTTTGTATCTTGAAACATGGTTTGCGGTACGCTCTTTTTTGACTTTTTATTGAAACTAATATTTGTCCGGTTAATCATTCCAAAATCTTTTATTTAGTTTTGGGAAATAATTGTAGAAGCCTCTTCTGACTTAATTAATAGAGATTGATGCGTACTTCATTGACTGTGGGAACACGCTACAGAATTGACTGAGAGGATGGCAAATTTTGATAGACCATCTTTTGTTAAAAGAACAAAGAGATAGACTTCACTTAAAGAATATGAGCTACACTTTGAGGGTTGTCATAGGGTATGTATATCTTAACTCTTGCAAAATCTTTTTAAAAAAAAATTCCCTCTCATAACAGATTCATCATCGAACTGCTCATATTTTTATCCCAGTGAATGACAATCAAGTAAAAAATATTGAGCACTGGTTTTTGATGGTGATCAGCATTAAAGAACAAAAGATTGAGATATGGGATAGACTCGCAAGGAATACGAGGAGCCGTTCTCTAGTAAGATGTGTGGTATGTCATTTTATTCTTACTGTCTTGAAGACTTGTTCTTTGCGGTAAGGACAATCATCTTTTTCTTTTTTAGGTGGCAACCCTAGATATTTTTTTCCAGGAGAAAAATATTCATAGTCCTTTTTCGAGCTTTGAAGTGGTAACTCCTGATAACTGTCCCATCACTACAAGAAAATGAAACATTACCGGCGAGATTCCAGCCAACAAGGCCGGCGACCGGAAAAGTCGCCGGTAATGTCCATCATTACCGGCGACTTACTCCGTCGCTGGTAATGTCGCCGGAATCTCGCCGGTAATGTTCCAAAACATTACCGGCGACTCCAACCGTCGCCGGCAATATCTAGGCACACATTTCCGGCGATTTTCCGGCCGGAATTTCGCCGGAAATGTGTGGCTAGACATTGCCGGCGACGGTTGGAGTCGCCGGTAATGTTTTGGAACATTACCGGCGAGATTCCGGCGTAAAGTCGCCGGTAATGTCTTCATTTCCGGCGACTTACTCCGTCACCGGCAATGTGTCTTATATTAGATGCCAGATCGGGCAGCTCGATCATTCAATCATTTTGATCGAAAAAAATCCAGAGAAATCGAAAGAAGGAAAACGTACGCTCTGAAATCGATCATTCGGTATATTGTCAAAATTAAGGCGCGCGTCAAAAATTCGATCACTCGGGAAGCTATATATATAGGTACGTAGGTGTATATATACGTATATGTGGTATATATATATATATGTGTGTGTGTGTTGATCAAATCCAATTCGTGAGATATATATATATATATGAAATGTTGTTGATGTACGGTCACCGAAACGAGAAAACAGCTTGTAGTTAATCTTGTGTCTGAATCAATGACTGGTATTATCGTATTGTTATCGGAGCCAGGCTTAACAGAGCCTCCTACCCAGTCAAATACGTTTTGAATTGAAAAACACCAGAATACTATCATCGAGTACTGAATCGAATTCAGAGATTAGATCGATATATATACATATGCATGCATGTGTTGATTTAATTAGAGTTGAATTGAGATATCACGTCGATTATTAGTAGTGAATGTGTGTATATATATATAATTAATACGTAAAATTGTTAGAATTTTCAGGATGGACAAGAGTTGGATGAGCCTCGAAAGATGGGATGTCAGATATCACGAGGGAATTAGGAGTTTTGTGGATTTTGTGAAGGCTAATTGTGGAGACACTACACTTCATTATTGCCCGTGTAAAGAATGTAAGTGTTTCAGCGATCGATTTCGATTTCCCATTGATAAAGTCCAGAGGCACCTGAGTAAATACGGGTTTTGGGATAAGTACACTTGTTGGATTTATCACGGTGAAACATCGTTAGCGGGTCCGCATGATCATGGACAATTTGGTGAGAGGGCCAGTCCACGCTATGATCATGGAGATTTTGCTGAGAGGGGCAGTTCATCCTATGATCCAACATCGATGTTAATCAATGATATGTTTCCTCATGAGAGCGGTGTATTTGCTGATGAAGCACCAAATGTCCCTCCCGTCGTTGAGGGTTTCCCCCATATCGAGCCAGTCGAACCATTACCTGGAGCTCATGTCAACACAAGCAGTATGGACAAGTACAACAACCTGATTGCATTGCAACAGACTCCGTTGTACGACGGTTGTAGTAAGACTGTTCTTGAAAGTGTGATGGGAGTGATGCAGCTCAAAATGGAGAACAAAATGTCTGTCAAAGCTGTTGATTCTTGGTTGAAGTGGACTGCTTCGCTACTGCCACCCGGTCATCGTCTTCCTACCACTCATCATAAGGTGCGACATATCCTAAAAGATCTTGGGCTTTCCTACATCAAAATCCATGCATGCAGATATGATTGTATTCTCTTCTGGGGAAAAGATCTCGAAGACCTTGAAGCCTGCCCGGTATGTTTTACAGAAAGGTATAAGTTGACTCCTGCAGGCAACAAGAAAGCTGTGAAGATACTTCGATATTTCCCGCTTATTGATAGGCTGGAGCGGTTGTTCATGTGTGCTTTCACGGCCGAGGCAATGAGATGGTGGGCTGAGAGGAACTTGCCTGACGATGACACCCTTATACACCCTTCCGACGGAGAGGCTTGGAAGCACATGGTCAGGGAGTTTGATCATTTTGCAGCAGAGGTCCGAAATGTTTGGCTAGGGCTCTCATCTGACGGATTCAACCCTTTTGGCAATATGAGTCTTCAATACAGTATATGGCCAGTTATTTTGGTACCGTACAACCTTCCACCATGGATGTGCATGAAGAAGGAATATAATATGCTCACTCTGTTAATTCCAGGCCCGGGTTATCCAGGAAAGTGTCTCGATGTATATTTGAGGCCTTTGATTGAGGAGCTTAAGTACCTGAGTGAGTGTGGCCACCCCACTTACGATAGGTTCAAAAACGAGATGTTCCAGATGCATGCCATGCTTGTTGGCACCATCAGTGATTTTCCTGCCCGCGGTATGTTGTCGGGGAATGTTACCAGGGGTTACAGGGCTTGTTCAGAGTGCATGACGGTTGATTGTTGCAGTCCTCATTGCAGTAAAATTGTTCAGATGCGTCACCGTTGTTGGCTTCCATATGATCACCCATTTAGGCAGGATCCAGACGCGTTTGATGGGACTGTGGAAACAGGTGCGGCACCCAGGCGATGGACAGGGGAAGAAATTTTGGAAGTGTTGAATGAATATGATTTTGGCCAGCTGAGCAATCATCCTGACATAGTGGCGTCAATTCCAGAAAAGCCCGAAAGGTATAAGTTTTGGACACACAAGAGCATATTCTGGGAACTCCCCTACCGGCCCAGGTTGCCTATCAGACATTACCTAGATGTCATGCACATAGAGAAGAATGTGTGTGAAAGTGTGGTGGGCACAGTTCTTAACTTGGAGGGGAAAACAAAAGACATCCCTAAGGCACGCATTGATCTGAAAGCAATGGGTCTACGGAAACATTTGTGGTTAAGAGATGTTAAGAGAAAAATGCCGCAAGCTCCGTACACCGTAAAGCCGAAGCATAAGCATGAAATTTTTCGGTGGCTGAGTAATGTCAGGTATATATTCTTATGGCTATGTAGGAATTTGGCATTAAATTTTTACCGGAGTATATATGGTTATATGTGAGAAATATAACCGTTGCATATATATGGCTTTATCTATATATATGCAGGTATCCTTATGGCTATGCAGGAAATATAAGCAGATGTGTTAACTTCCGGGACAATAAGATGTACGGATTAAAGAGTCATGACTGCCATGTACTGCTTCAACGCCTTTTCCCTATTTTCATTCGAGGGTACATGCCCAAAGAGGTGGTGGAGCCATTGGTGGCCTTGTCAAGATTCTTTCAGAAGTTATGCACCAGGGAAGTTAAAAAAGCAGACCTTAGGGAGATGCAAGATGACATCATTTTTATCATGTGCAAGCTTGAGAGGATATTTCCCCCAAATTTTTTCGACATAATGCCTCACCTGATGATCCATCTTCCCGAACAATTGTTGCTTACCGGTCCCGTACATTACACTTGGATGTATCACATGGAAAGGTACAAATGATTCATACATTTGGTTTGCCTATGTTTTTATATGTAAATTCTTATTTTTTAAGTAAGTTAACATGCACTTGTTAACTTGTAGACAATTGGGAGCCTACAAGGACTATGTGAAGAATAAATATGCACCTGAAGGGTGTATCGCTGAAGCATATCTTGCGCACGAGTGTGTAACGTACACCAAAGTGTACTTGGAAAATGTAGAGGACCCCCAACAACAGATGCCGATAGATGAACCCCAGTTCAACCTTTCTATCATCTCCAGTGACGTGGTAGTACAGGGAAGCTTGCCAAAGTCGTACAAGTTGGATGGAAATGAGGTAGCCATTGCCCACTGGTCGGTACTGATTAACTGTCAAGAAGTACAATATTGGAAAAACTATCATCTTCACTGCCCTGCTATTGCCGGAAATGTTGATTACCACAACAAGACGTTTGCAAACTACTTTGGTCAATGGGTAAGTATATGTGTATATGTCTATTTTTATATATATCCTTACATAGCATGTATGTATGTACGTGGTTTTGTGGTTTCAAGATGACATAATTTCTTCTGTACGTATTAATATATGGACGTTTTCAGATGAACCATGTAGCAGATGATGGTTGCCCAGAGTGGTCAAACGAATTGAGGGTCCTGGCGATGAAACCGATAGCTTCAAAAGTTTACTCGATGTGTCAGGTCAATGGCGTGAAATTTATATGTGAAAATCGAGACAACCGACTGAAAACACAGAATTGTGGGGTGATGGTCCATGGTGGGCAGGATGGCGTTGACTATTACGGTGTCCTTCATTCAGTTGTTGAACTAATTTATGGGAACCGCATGAAAGTGCACTTGTTCAAGTGTAGATGGTTTGATACTAGCCCGGAGAACACAAGGACCGATCAGTACGGAACATTTTCGGTGAATACTGCTACTACCTGGTATGAAGATGACCCTTTCGTTCTTGCCTCATCAGTAAAACAAGTGTTTTACCTGGACGATCTTCTTAACAAAGTCCCGTGGAAGGTGGTTAACCATGTTGCTCATAGAAACATATACAGTGCTGCCACACTTGGTGATACCGCAGATGATGAGGAAGTTACTGCATACCAAGAGCCGAACGCTTTTGACATTCCGGAATCATCTACGATTCGCCTTAATAATGTGAGATCTGGGAGTGTGGTTAGAATTACTGGAGCAAAACTTCTCGATGTTAATCCATATGAAGTTGACGCTGATTCAGATGACGAGGAGCGGCACATATTGCCAGAGGTTACCTATGAAACCGAGTCAGACTCAAGTGATGAAGATGATTACGATTATCATCCTTAGTACGTTGGAAATTGTATTCGGAAAATGTACGTAGTAAAATGTACGTAGTAAAATGTACGTAGTAAAATGTAGTCGGAAATTGTAGTCAGAAAATGTACTCGGAAATTGTAGTCGGAAAATGTACTCGGAAATTGTATGTAGTCGGAAATCGTACGTAGTCGGAAATCGTACTCAGAAATTGTACTCGGAAATCGGAGTCGGAAAATGTACTCGAAAATTGTACATAGTCGGAAATTGTACGTAGTCGGAAATTGTAGTCGGAAAATGTACTCGGAAATTGTATGTAGTCGGAAATCGTGTTGGAAATCGTAGTCGGAAATTGTACGTACTCGGAAATTGTAGTCGGAAAATGTACTCGGAAATTGTATGTAGTCGGAAATTGTACGTAGTCGGAAATCGTACTCGGAAATTGTACTCGGAAATCGTAGTCGGAAAATGTACTCGGAAATTGTACGTAGTCGGAAATTGTACGTAGTCGGAAATTGTAGTCGGAAAATGTACTCGGAAATTGTACGTAGTCGGAAATTGTACGTAGTCGGAAATTGTAGTCGGAAAATGTACTCGGAAATTGTATGTAGTCGGAAATCGTGTTGGAAATCGTAGTCGGAAATTGTACGTACTAGGAAATTGTAGTCGGAAAATGTACTCGGAAATTGTATGTAGTCGAAAATCGTACTCGGAAATTGTACTCGGAAATCGTAGTCGGAAAATGTACTCGGAAATTGTACGTAGTCGGAAATTGTACGTAGTCGGAAATTGTAGTCGGAAAATGTACTCGGAAATTGTATGTAGTCGGAAATCGTGTTGGAAATCGTAGTCGGAAATTGTAGTCGGAAATCGTAGTCGGAAAATGTACTCGGAAATTGTACGTAGTCGGAAATTGTACATAGTCGGAAATTGGTCGATCGGATAATAGTCGACAAATAATGACATTACCAACGAGTTGATAAGCAACTCGTTGGTAATGTCATTACCAACGAGTTAGCAACTCGTGGGTAATGTCATTACCAACGAGTTGTTGATAATGTCATTACCAACGAGTCAAAGTCGTTGGTAATGACATTACCCACGACGTACGTCGTTGGTAATGTCATTACCAACGACGTTGACCTACCTCGCCGACAATGGTGGCGGTATAGGCAGCTCGAGCTCGATCTCCTCCTCCCCATTTCTCTTCGGCCTAATTCTCTTCTCTCTTCCCTCTTCCCTCTTTTAGGACGAAATTCTCACCTCTCCCCTCTCCTCAATCCTCTCTTCTCTCTTCCCTCTCCCCTCTCTTCCTCTCCTCCCCTCTCTCATCCTCCCCTCCTCCTCTTCCTCCTCCTCCTCTCCGTACACCGTCGCCGGCACAGTTGGGTCGAGCTCCACCATGCCAGGTTTGAGCTCACTCTCTCTCCCTCTCTCTCTCCCTCTCTCTCTCTCTCTCATTCCACAATTTTTTTTTGTGTATTTTGATTAATTAATTTTTGATAATTGTGGGATGTATATATGTATGCATGTGGACAATATTTGTAAAATGTCATATCGGTATGTTTGAAAATTGTGGGAAAAAAATGTGGATAATTGTGGGGTGAAGGAGCAATATATATGATGTATATATGTGAAAAATTAATTAATATATATGGAATGTATATATATACGTATGTTTGAAAAATGTGGAAAATTAATTAGCACGGGTGAATTGGATTAATATGTGATGTATATATATATGTGTGAATTAAGGTGAAATTAAGGTGAATGATCGATGTATACAAACTGTATATTTGATGTATATATATGTGAAAAGTTTAAAGCCGGAAATGATGTATGTATATATGTTAATTTAGGTGATATAGTTGTTAATTTAACGTATAATAGGTGAAAAAATTGTTGGGAATTTAGCGTATAAATTAAGGTGATATAGTTGTTAATTTAACGTATAAATTAAGGTGAAAAATCGGAATCGGAACAGTTTGGAATCACAATGGTTTGGAACCGGAACGGTTTGAAACCGGAACTGTTTGTAACCGGAACCGTTTGTAAAATAACGGTTCAAGTTACAAACAGTTCCGAAGCCAAACCGTTCCGGTTCCAAACCATTGTGTTCTATAACAAATCGGAACCGGAACGGTTTGGAACCGGAACTGTTTGTAACTGGAACCGTTATGTAACAAACGGTTCCGGTTACAAACAGTTCCGGTTTCAAACGGTTCCGATTCCACACCGTTCCGGTTCCAAACTGTTATAGAACCCCAGTCGGTTCTGAACCGGAACTGTTTGTAACCGGAACCGTTTGTAATATAATGGTTCCAGGTTCCAAACGGTTCCGGTTCCAAACGGTTCCGGTTCCGATTTGTTATAGAACTGAATCCATGACTATTACGGTGTCCATGCCAGGAGGTTTTGCGGCTAATTGGCTTCGGAGAGGTTCCCGAAATAGTGGAGGGAACAGTAGTCAAGCTTCCTCCTCGCCCGCAGTTAGCAACACGCCCAGTGGGCCAATGATGAGTGCTCGCACGAGAGCCTTGCTAGAGGCGCGAGCTGAGGAGGAAGCTGCACGATCAAGAGCCGTGCAACCGGAAGTCGAGGCTCGAGCCTCAGTCTCCAGACGCTCAATCAGCAGACGTCCCTCCGGTGGCAGAGCCTCAGACGAGCGACAGTCAACGGGGGCATCAGAAACTCCCTCAATCTGAATGCCCCATATTCGCCCGGTGCCTACTCCCGTTTCACGGGAATCATCTGAGACACATGGTGGTGCTGGCGCCTCATCGTCCAGGCCTCGTCTATCTCCGCCGTCCGGTCTCTTCCTACCCGACGAGATTCCTGTCATCCCTGAATTCGATGATAGGGGGATGCCTGTTTATATTGAAGGACGGCCGGAGTTCCTGACCGTGGAGGAAGCGTATAACTTCCTCCCGTTCGACCCCGTGTATCTTTGGAGTGTGAGGTGCACCAACCAACAAACGGACGATGCAGGTAAATTTTATTTAACATCAGATTGATTACTTAATTATTACTTAAGACTTGCGATAGGTTCAATTAATGATATCAATTTGTTGACATTGTATTATTAGGCAATTTCGTTAATGAGACTGGAAAACAGAAAGGGGCTAGAGGCACCTGCACCGGGAAGAGACTTGAGCAGGCCACCGGCGGAAGGAAAACGCCCATAAGGGCCAATGAGGATGGCGAGGTGATCGAGGCATTCGACACCACGCGCAAATATGTCAGCATGGCCGGTGCGATCGTGCGGGACAAGGTCCCAATGCTTTGGCCAGATTGGGAATCTGTGCCTATCTACGTGAAGATGCAAGTGCATAATGCACTCAGTGTGAGTAAAATCGTATTTTCATTACGTAAATTTTATATTTATTAATTAAGTCCGAATAAATATATAATTTTACCTTTTATATATTCATATTGCAGGTGTGGTTTGACGTGGATGGAGTTCTTATTCACACGTGGGTAGAGCGTCAACTACATATGAGGTGATGTGCTTCGACTTATTTGAATATATATCGAGTTAGATTTTTGTTTATCAAGTGTTTTAATATCTCTAACTTTTTTTCCTTGTTTTAATATAGGTATAAAGAGTGGAAGAACGAGCTTTCTTCCCATTACACTGTATACAAGGAGCTAGGCCGAGGTTCCACCCCTAGCGAATTCCGGTTTAGGGAGTATGAGTGGCTGTGGCTGATAGCCCACTTCGAGCACCCCAAAGCTCGGGTATGCATCCTTAATATATCTTTCAAGCCTAATGTATCGTATCAGATTGAAATAGTTAGTTACTAATTTTTTTTCATATGTTTATCAAACAAGGCGATTTCGAAGACGAACCGGGCGAATAGATTGAAAAACACCAGGGCCCATCATGCAGGTTCACTCAACTACATGGGTTGGTCGACTAAGGCGCAGCAACAACAAGAGGTGAACCCGTTGGTGTATATTCATCAGAAGTTCTACCCGCAGTGTCCTGAAGAAGCGGTAAGTCTTTCGCCTCTCCATGTGTTAATAAAACTATTTTTCGATATTAATAGATTTTGTTAGCTAATACGTTGTTCATTTTCCCTTTTCAATTAGTCGAGAGTGGAGGAGGCGACCGCAGAAGTGACCATGAGTATAGCTCGGACTAACCATCCTGACTGCTCCGAGGAAGAAGTCACCCAGTATGCCTCTCAGATCGATCCGCTTGATCCCCCGATAGCGGCTCGGATCATGGCAAAAGCGTGCGGGACTGGAAAGAATACCTACTACTGTAGGGGAATGGGCACGGCGGGCGAAGGACTATTGAAGAGCACTTCAGAATACTCTACCGGGTCAAGAAGTTCAACTTCTAGTCGTAACCTCGCGGCGGAGCTTCATAGGACGCAGAGGGAGTTGGAGGAGCAAAAGAGGCAGATGGCCGAGTACCAAATGCAGCAGACACAGGTGCAGGCTCAGATGTACACATGGATGCGGACGATGTACGAGGCCCAGACTACTGGACAACCCTTCCCCACACCTCCCCCGGTCCCTCATATCCCTAGCTATCCACCACCACCACCGCACCAGTCAACGCCAGAGCAAGACCAAGGTAGCCACCGGAATTCAAATGAGTACATGGATTACTTCAACCCTGATGACCCGCAAGTTCCTGGACCTGACCTGTAGTTGTAGTTAATTTTTGTATCGTCGTTGCTATTTGTACTGTACGTTGGACATTTATGTTGAACTTGTATGACTGTCTTTGCTATGTGTACTGTTAAACTTGTATGATTGTACGGTTTATGTCTTTCAATGCAGGTTATGGAATTGGGCCCAATCCAGAACCGCGTTTTTTTTTCAAAATTTTTTCCCACATTGCCGGCGACATGGACTCGAGTCGCCGGCAATGTCTCACATTCCGGCCACGGCGGCGCTGCCATTGCCGGCGACGGCGTTTCTCTTCGCCGGTAATGTCATTTCTGGCGGAAAAAAAAGACAAGGCCGGCGACGGCAGGTCGCCGGTAATGTCTCCATTTCTGGTAGTGCATACAACCAAATGGTTTTGATTGTGGCGTCTACCTAATCAACCACATGAGATTTTATTGAGCACCTTGGTGGAAGAATTACGACTCCCAAATGCAGCGCATGAATATTGCTCTTTACCTTGTACAGAACAAATTCAACTTGAACTGGAATGATTTGTGGAACAAGGTAAGAATTGAATTTTCATCTTACAATCTAGTTGGGCCCGAGGCTGCACTAGGCATGGACAATTCTGCAAGTGTACCTAAACTAGTAAAAAGATCATTGAGACTGTTGAGTCAATCGTCAGCGGAAACTTCAGATGCCATAACCCCTCTACACATGACTCGCAAGAAGAAGAGATAAAAAGTTGATGTTGTTGGATGTTGACATGAAGTGCATGTCTTATATCTTTGCCAATGTTCTTGAACCACAAGTTCGCTGAAATCTATGAATAATGTTGTTATTAGCAGGAAATATGAACATTTATCTTTTTGATCTATTTTGATGATCTCCTTTTTGATTCTTTTGTATCAGATGTGAGCCATCTTGTATCATAACAATATCCTATGTGAGCCAACATTTGATGTGTTATTTGTCTGGGTATTGTATTTTGTTGCTTTATTGGTGATCATGATGCTTTTTTGGGTTATGGAGAATGATAACTCCTCTTCTGATATGCTTGTTACAGGCTTTGGGGTAGCCATTTTCCAAGGAGGTTATGCTGAATTTTCGGCAGAAATACTCCCTTAAAGTAAGGTACAAAATGAACTTGTGAATTTATAAATGTAAGATACGTAATAAACTTGTATCAATGCATAATAGTTGAGCTTGAAATTTTTTGAGACTACACTATAGACTACACTGACAATATGATTGTACTTAAAAAGAACCCTGAACCAAGGTTTTGAATAACTCAACCAAAAACCTCTATATAATTCACTAGCATTTATCAACAAATTTGCACAAGGTAGCTGAAAAGATATGCTTACTAAAAAATCAAAGTAGACTAAAAACTTCATTCAAACATTTTGATAAATATATATTCAATGGTTTTTCCAAATCAACCAAGATTCCAAATGCAGGCTGGCCACATGCTACTGTTAATCACAGACTTTTGAGCATGAAGATACATATGACTCATCACATTCATACTTGGAATAGAAAAAGCACCAGTCTTTAGTCTTTACAAGTCCATGGAAGCAGTCTTAACAGGTTGTACACAGCCTCATTGCTATGTGGCAAACTTACAAGCAGTCGTTCGGTCTTTTGAGTTGACGTGGCCAAGCATCTAGGCTACAGTTCTGCATCGGCACTCTTTTCCTGGCCAGAGAACATCACCATAAACAACCATCTCAATGATGTCAAGCTCCTTATCTGAAAATCAAAGACATGTGCACGTGATTTTGGGATGCAAGTCTCCAAGTCTCAATTCTTTTCAAGTTGCATGTACAGATAATGTGAAGCGGTTGGTACATTCTTTTTGTTCAAACTTATTCTATAAATGAAGTGCATATTGGCTTCCAAGATGACCATGAGGTACAATATGATAATCAAACAAGCCAAGCAAAATCAAGCAGATATTTATAATTTTTTATCCAAACTTCAGAAAGCAAACCACCAGGCTCTTGGGACATCTCCATTAATCATACCTGACAAATAAACTTAATACCATCAGGCCAGTGTACAGTAAATATGGAACATGACCATGAGCTTCAGGATTCAACTTCCACAAAGCACCTTAATATAGACATGGACAGGTAAAAGCAATGACATAGAAGATGAGTCATGGCACTCTCTTTTTCTTTTGCAAGCGCAAAATCATGTGGCCTCATAATTAACTTAAAATTGCGCACATAATAGCTATCAATATATACAAATTTACTCTAGGAAGCAGCGGCGCCATTGTCGTTAGGCTCAGCAGTGGTGTCGTTGCCGTTAGTCTCATCAGTCTTCTTGCCAACAATGGTCCACAGAACACCGAATGGGTCCCTATAGTTGTGGGAGGACTTCTCAGGGTAAACAAGAGCATTTGTAATACCGCCTTCTAGAGCAGCCTTAGAAGCCATAGCCTTCTTAATCAAAGCTTCAACTGCCTCCTCAGACACCAAAATCCAACCATTGGTTTAATTCTTCTTGAACCTACCCAAATAGCAATCACACACCATGTTACATAGAACCAGCAGACCCAGAGCATAAATTTCATGAACAGACTTCTCAGTCATCATAAAAATAACATAAGAGTAGTTCCAATAGCTGACAATTAGCTTAATTTAACATAACTCAGTGAGTTTGTTGATAAAAACTGTCCAAAAAACTCAGCAAATATGCTTCAATCACTTTCCAAAACATTATCAGCACCTACTTTGACAGTTTTGCAGAAACAAGTATTTTTAGAAAAATTATTGGGAGTTACTACCCTATTATTTTCAAAAGAAACTTTTCAGATCATAACTAGACATACAGGGCTATCTCCTTACAAAATTTAAGAAAATTCGGAGTTCATTTGACTGGTGAAACAGTCATGCTAAGTAGTGTCAGAAAACCGAATTATGCAGAAAGCTGTTGTAAGGAACAATTTTTGAAAAATCATAACAAATTCATTAGACCTCCGATTGTTATGAAACTAGTTTCTAAATGATCATCAAAGAGTCTACTTTCATGCTGAAAAAGGATAGATCAAATTGAGAAGTAAAAGTTACTCAAAATTCATAGCAAACCCATTTTCTATCTCTCCTTCATCTATCCACTATTGAATTCTATGCATTAGCCTTATGCATTTATCAGTGGAATGTGATCCCCATATGTTGTGGAAATGACAGTGAGGGAGATTTTTTACTTCTTAAGGCTCTAGCGCAGGAGATCCCCAGTTATCTGGCACCGTCGCTATCTTTGCTCGGACTAGGTATTCAGAGATTTCGGCTCGCCTAGATACATCGTAAGTAAATTGACGTTGTTGCTCCTGTCTTGACATCCGCTCTCACTGTTGAGGCCTAGGTGTATTGTTTGAGGGGATCAAAACGCTAGGATGCAGTTTTGTGTGGAAAGGTGAAAAAAATTGTGGGTTCCAGTCTATGACACCCTCCTGGCTAAATCGAATAACTTTATAGTCGAGTAAGCTCTGTACCGTGTCCTTTAAAGCATAAAATGAAGATGTCTGGTGTCCGAACTGGTTATGGTATCTACAAAAATGCTCGGCCGGCATAATGTAATCCAGATCCCTCAGCTTGCTTACCAGCCAGAAGTTGACAAGCTTATTCCTCAACAACTCATCCAAGATTTCATCCATTTTTTCCTGCCTGAAGGTATAACGCGGGTGAATTGGTACATTTTGGCTTGTGAGGCCCTCTGGTTTTATCAAGCCCTCTGACTCTGCCATAAAATTCTTTGTCGAAGGTCGCTCAATCTGCACCATATTAACTTGAGGATCCGGGAATGGTTGGGAATCCACCAGCGAGACCGTCTTAGGTGCTACTTCCAAGGTCAATTTGTCGTCATTGATCCACTTCTGGATCTAATCCTTCAGCTTCACGCAGTCCTTGGTCGTGTGGTTCAACATGTCATGGAACTTACAGTATTTCTTTCCTTTCAACTGCTCGGCAGTAGGAATCAGACCAAAGTCTATTTTGACGGCTCGCATATTAAAGAGCTTGTCTAAAATTTCATGAGCCATATTGGCATCATAGGTGTACGTCTCGAATTATGGCCTTGGTAAAAGCCACCCTCGAGAGTTTCATGGGACCTTTATTTGTTGCAACTTACGTGATTTCAAGACCTTATTTGACACCAGCTCTACTGCATGTACCCGATCGTCTTTAGAACTTGAGCTCTTGTCTTCCGGGTCTTCAATGTAAGCCACCGTTTTTGACTTATACTGCTCGTAAGATCTCGATGCATAAGTTCCTTTTGAATAATTACGCTTATTATCCCTTTCTTGCATGGTATTGTGAGCTTTCGTTACTGCAACAATCAGCTCGTTCAAGGTGAGATGTTTGTGATTGAAGAACAAATTATGATTTTGATCTTCTAAACCGTTAATAGCCATCTCAACACTTACGTCCTTCCCCAATGGAGCTAGCTTGGCACAAGTTATACTTGGACCAAAACCGGTGAAGGGACGCTACCGGGCTCTCCGATGACGACTGGCTCATGGCTACCAACTTTCCAATGCTCGTTTATGGCCTTCTTATCCCAAAGTGGTCGATGAACAATGCCTCCATCGTCGACCACTCTGTTATGGACCTCTTTTCCAGGCCCATATACCAGAGGAGCGCTGACCTGGATAACGACAAACCAAAGACCCTCAACTTTAGTTCTGGGTCCTCTGCCAATGGTCCTAACTGCAGGGTTAAGTATGCCAGATGTGTTGCCGCATTCGCCTCATCGTCGCCTGTGAAGGTCTGGAAGTTGATCGGTTTATAATGTCGCGGCCACTACCAGGCATTAACAGTACCCTTTTCCAAAGGCGGATATGGAGTCTCATAAGGCTCATGTGCTCTGGCGATGTGTATATCACACTCCTCCAAGAATTTCTTTAAACGATCCTCCCAGGCGGTTGGAAATGCTTCAACCTGCCTTATTTTTCTGGTTATGTCAGAAACATACTTAGTTAGCTCGAGATGTCCCTATATGTCTTCTTATAAAAACCAGCCACTACCCTGGCTTGATTCGCTTGGTTTTCCTCCAAGACACGCAGAAGCTCCATGTGCATTCTTTCCTGACCTTCCACCAGGGTTGCTATCTGAGCTTTCAAAATCGCCTTCTCCTCTAGGCCTCTATTGTATTCGGTCCTTAAAGCCTTGATCTCGGCTGTCGCCGTATCTATTTTCTCGTCATTGGCGGCAAGCAACTCTGCTTGTTCCTCTATCCTTTGCTCGATAAAGGCGAAGTATTCTCCAAACCGCTCATCTCGCCTGGTGGCGTACAGTCTGTAGTCTTCGTAGTTTAGCTGGTTAATCTCTTGTTCGCTTAGGAAGTTGAAGTCCATCATTGAATAACGTTTGACTCTAAAGATTATTTCAACCATGTTCTCGGTAAGCGAACGACATTTAGAAGAAGCGTGTTCCCGGTACTCTGATTGGGGATGTTTACGACACTGAGGGTATCCTTTTTTATAAGGATTCCCAATTGTCGCTTAGAGACGCAAAAAGTTTGTTCCACTGGGCGTGCCAAAATGTTTCGCACCAAAATTTCTCAGGGTTCCTGAGAAAGATTCAAACCATCTCTTTTCTTAATCTTGTGCTTCGTGCGCTGGTGTGTCACCGTCGTACGACGGAATAGTCGATTTATAGGCCAACTGCTACATGACTTCTTTAAAGCGATTGAGACGGGGATAGCACCAACCCCGCTTGAATGGATTCTTCTTACCTAAATGACTTTATGACTTGTGGTTTTCGTGTTTCTAGCTGAGCCACGGAGATCGATACCCTACACTCCTCCTGGTGTAAAGCAAAGTAATCTCCTTGAACCTCAAGACTCTCATGCTTTTCGGGTGACAAGCATCTTGATCGCCGGTTGCGGTGTTGCGCGTCCTTGAATCGCAAGAATCTCACGCTCTTTAGGGTGACAACTCTCTTGATCGCCGGTTGCAAGAGTTTTGCATCCGTGAGTCACAAGATACTCACACTCCTTCAGGTGAATGATCTCTTGATCGCTGGTTGCAAAGATTTCTCGGGATGAGAAGGTAGTTTGTCGATAGCAAAGTATATGTGATCGAGGATCCATTCCTCGGTGTTATGCTCCTCTATGTATAGGAGACAGTGCTCGTATTCCAATTCAACTGAAACTCCTCACAATTAGACTTGCTAAGCAACTCTAACTGTTAGGTTTCCACGTATTGTACCTAATCTCAAAGCCTAAACTCTTAGTGATAAGGTTCGCCAGAAATCCTTCCCTCTAGGAAATGTCAATAATATTTAACTGATGGGCCGCATGACTCGGTCTCTTTCTCTCTTTCAGCCCATAATGATTCGACTAGAAACTATCTCTCGGGCTGTTCGCTTTATCCAGCCTCCAAAACCCAATAACAAGATATTTTATATCGGGTCCAACGTACAAAACACCAGAAGAAACTGAGGAAATAAAGATTAAGTGATTAGCCATGATTAGTATCTAGTTTAACTAATTTCATGTTTCTTTCATTGAAACATGGACAAAAATCATAAAACCCATTACTGAATACAGTAATTGAATCAAAACCAGCACCCAAATCATAAAACCCAACACATTATTGAATTTCAATTCCATTCCAACTCAAACCAAATGACCAAGAATTAGCAGATAAACAAATTTACCATATCTGGCCGAGATCTAAACTTCACCCGGTGAAAGCTTCTGATTTTTTATATACTGAGAGTTATCACAGTGACAGTCTCCATCCCATCACATCTCTAGAACCAAGTTCTGCTATTGCGATCCCACTGAGAGATGAGATATATCCAAGAACGACGTCGTTAAGCGGCACCCATGGCAATTCAACACTCTGCTTGCACAGGGATCAGTGGAGCTGGCGGAAGTTGAGCATCGTGGCAACAACGTCATTCTCCAAAACAAAATGCATTCTCTACAACAATTTATAGGCATAATAACAAAATTTTAAAGTTAATTGAGCAAAACAGATTTTAGTCTTGGTACATCTGGCAACATAGTTCCTTCAACATACATAAAATAAATAACTAAATATGTTTTGTTTCTTACATCATTGATATATATGATCCTCTTTTGGCAGCTGACATTACAATAGCATTCTTGCATTTTCCTCGGAGCATGTTCTCGCTAATAGCGCTCTACGTTCGAGTACTCCGAGTTTAGCTCTTTTTCATGCGCCTCATCAGCAGTCACCTCGTCCTGCATGTGTTGACATACGTATCGTGAGCCTAGTTAGTAAAAAATAATAAGCGAATTATACGTTAAAAATATGTACATATATAATTTGATAATTTTAGATAAATAAAATTCGTAAAAATTTGGTCATAATTTTTTTTAGTTTGTTTTAGAAGATGAGTTCTTGGGAACTCCAATAAAAATAATAAATAAATATATATATTTTTTTTTTATTAAAAAAATGGAAAATTTGAGAATAATTCGGCCAGGTTTAAAAAACACGTTTTTTTAAATGTTTCGAATAATTCAGAAAACGGACTCTTTTTTTTTCAAAAATTCGTCAATTCGCAAATTTACTAATAGAGATCGTGAGAATGAAAACAATTATAATGTAAGTAATGCGTGTTAAATCTGAAGTTAATTTTTTCACCTTATAACCTCCACTCCATTTGAAAAATTGGTAAGTGAAACAAAGCATGGGCGGTAACTGTGGTAATATTTTTTTTGATACAGTATATTCCTTTCTTCTCCAAAGTTGGATCTAGCTTCCATCGCTCGGGAATGTTTTGGTCCCATTTAGGGTCGAGTTTTTGGGATTAAATCAGCTTATTTTTAACTATTTTGATAGAAAAAGTGTTTGGTAAAATAATAAAAATTGTTTTATTTATATTTATTTTTAGTTCAAAAACCACGAAATAAGTATGTGAAAGGTTGTTTATTTTGAACTGTATTTTTTAAAAGTTGAATATTTTCACCTTAATTAATCCTAAATTAATTAAGGCTTTGTGTCTTTGTTATAACGAAATAAAAATTCTTGCACATACCTGAACAAGATGTCCCCATTACTCCTAGCCAATTAAGACTGGTTTGTAGAGTTTATAAGGGAGTACATTAAACCAATTTTCAATTATAAGCATGTTTGTCCATGATTCTTTGATACCATACTCTTTCATGATCCATAGTCCCTAAACATAGACATAGAGAGACAACCCTTAACCTCCCTCGTGGAGTGTCCATAATTATTATGGATTCGCAACGCCTTGCATCAACAGGTTGTGGCCAATTAGAACTTTTACGCAGACACCTGATGCACTCCCCCAATTTGGGATTGCAAACATAATAATAACCTGATGCCAGGTGCAGAAGCAGCTTTCCAGATACCATCCAGATAAGAACATGCTTGTGATACTAGTATGAAACTTCACCCTCTTCTAGTTGGAGAAAGTAGGTTCCTGGGTCTCAAGTATAATCTAGATTGAAGATACCAATGGATGATCTTGAATGTTGGCCTTGGATATTGGCAAAATGCATGCGGTTCAGAGAGGAATATGAGTGGGGACTGTGGGAGTGTTTCGACATTTTTTTTACTTTTTTACTTTTTACCTTACGGTGTTTAACTTTCGTAGTTTTACTGTGATTTAACAGGCACGTCAAGTCAGACCGACGGTGGGTAGCAATGAGTCGGTGACAGTAACATTGCTTCTTCCTCACTCACTCTTCCCAGCCACCACCATTCTCAATTTCCCTCGTTTCAAAAATCAAGTCAAAACTCACCACAGAGAGAGTGAGAGACTCAGAGAATGGATTTCACATTGCAGAGATTAAGAGGAAGAAGTCGACGAATCAACAGCAGCAGCAACATTCCTCTCTCTTTACTCTTCTTCGTCTCGATATTGTTAACATTTATTTCCAATCCGGCCTACGCCTCCATCCATGTCTACGACAACCAAATCTTCCGCGAAGTCGGCAACTCTCTCCTCCTCTCCGGCGGAAGCGAAGGCGTCGCCGCCTCTCTCTCCTCCCGCTCTTACATCCGGTACACACACACACACACATCTCTCTCTCTCTCTCTCTCTCTCTCTCTCTCTCTCTCTCTCTCTGATTCAATCATGTCTCTGCAGATTCGAGAATATTACGTTCCGGAGAAGCGAGGCTGGTGCTGCTGGCAAGCATTCTGGATTGATTCAGGTTATAATTTTCGAAGCCGCTGATCGTAACAATATCGGTGGTTCAGCTTATGGAGGACAAAGATCTATATGTTGCACACCTGATCTTGCCAAGATTGAAGGCTGTAAGCAAGGTGAAGTCATTAGGAGACCTTCAGCTACAGATGTTAACTGGCCTATTGTGTTAAATGTACATTTCCGTAAGAAAAGATTGTCCCAAAATATGGATTATAAAGAGGTTTTGATTACTAAGACAGGGATGTATAACTTGTTTTTCGTATCGTGTGATCCGAAACTGAAGGAATTAGTGATGAGTGGGAAGACCGTGTGGAAAAATCCCGACGGTTATTTACCTGGACGGATGGCTCCGTTGAAGAAATTCTATGTGTTTATGTCGGTTGCGTATGTGTTGATTGGTGTAATGTGGCTCACTCAGTATGTTAGGTTCTGGAAAGATATTCTGCAACTGCAGCATTGCATCACGGCTGTGATTGCGCTAGGGTTGTTCGAGATGATTCTTTGGTATTCCGATTATGTCAATTTTGATCGGACAGGGATGAGGCCAGTTTTTCTTACGACATTGGTTGTCACAGTTGGAGCTGTGAGGAAATCAGTCTCGCGTCTTCTTATCCTTACGGTTTCTATGGGTTATGGAGTTGTGCGGCCTACTCTTGGAGGTCTTACTTCCAAGGTGCTTCTACTTGGAGTAACATTTTTCCTGGCAACCGAGTTGCTTAATATTACTGAGTATGTGGGGACAATTAACGATGTATCAGGAAGAGCAAGATTATTTCTAGTCCTTCCTGATGCATTCTTGGATGCATTTTTAATCCTATGGATTTTCACCTCTCTCTCGAAAACATTAGAACAACTACAGGTACATCACTATAAAATTCTGTAATTGGACGAATGGTTGCATTTTTATTTCAAGATTCACTTTCTATTACTTAAACTTCATAACAGGAAATATTTGAAGTGCTAAATTGTAGATTCTTTTCAGGCAAAGAGAAGCTCTGTCAAGTTGGATATGTACAGGAAGTTCTCAAATGCATTAGCAGTGACAGTGCTTGTCTCAGTCGCATGGATAGCTTATGAGGTATAAATTTTTGATGTGCAAATCTAAAATGTGCTGACTAGATGAATTAAACTCGTTTACGGAGGATCTGAATATCATAAAAGTAGTGAGTGATTTATCAGTTTGACCTGGAAGGTAGAGACGTTGCTCATCAATTCAAAATTTCGCCTTTTCCTCCACACACACCCAGATATAAGTATGGTTCATTCATCTGTTACAGACCTAGGGAGGCATTAGTTCTGCACTTGTAAATATGTTGACACCGTTTAAATTTAGTTTTGTGAAGAAAAAATAAATTTATAGCAGATCAGTGTACTTTGTACAGAAGAATGCAAGAAGTCATTAAAACCTTGAATAGCTCTACATACTCATAACACTGCAGCTTTCCAGTCCAGGACTAATGAAATGAACAAATTGTTTAGGTTTTAAGGTGATTAAAGCTCGTACAGCACACCAGAAACAAACTCTGTTGCACACAAATCAGGAAAGTCCCCATAATGCTCCTATTCTGTTCCAAATGACCAAAGGTAGCAAAGAATCTGGAGTGCCACAGAAATATAACCTTTGTAGGCTAGTTCACACACTTAAAACTAATACTTACGCTCAGAGCACCCTTTCGCAACAACCCAACTCAATGCAAAGTCATTGAAAAATGAAATTCTCCACCAAATTTCTTTGTATAAGGTTAATGGAGGAAGGCATGGTCAACACTATTATTTTTACAAATAATACACCAACACTGGAGTGGCTTCTATATGAATGTCGCGACCAGCCTTTACTTTCCCATGAGCCACTAGCGACGCAAGAAACTTTTTCCTTCCAAATATCTTCAGCTGGAAGCATCATATAAATATAGGATGAGATATGTACTATTCCATCGTGGTTTTTACTACTGGATAGTTAGCGCTTATTTGATAGTAGAATAATGGTGTTAAACTGCAACATCCCTCTGGGTTGGTTGCCTTAATTTTGCTTAGTACCATGTTTGCTCTATGCTTGCTTTTTGCTGCCCACTGTTGTCTCATCTGCAATTGTACTCTTTCCTTTCCCTTTGCCTTTCATTATTCTTCTTATTTCTTTCTAATTTTTCTCGTTTATTGATTTTGTTATATCCTTTCCATATATTGTCGTCCTCTTTCATCATCTGAACTATTATCATCTCACAATGTTGTAGGTGTACTTCAAAGCAACTGATCCTTTCAATGAGAAGTGGCATAGTGCTTGGATCATCATTGCTTTCTGGGATATTCTTGCATTTGCATTGTTGTGTGTTATCTGCTATCTTTGGGCACCATCTCAGAACTCACAGCGGTGCGTAATATTCCTGATTTCGTATGCAATTAATAAAAAAGTTGTAATTAAATGAAGAGAAAAATCCTCATTTGGTACCTGGAGTATTACCTAATGCACATTCTAGTACCTTGTCTTTTAAAGGTACTTGGGTGGTACCTGAACTAACAATATGTGACCAAATTTAGTACCTCTGTTAACTTTTCTGTGAAAATGCTTATGTGGCTCTGGCATTGCAAAAATATGCTGAGTAGGACAGGGGTAAAATTGACCTAACGATTTAAATCATAATATTATCATCTATGTTAGAATTAGAGAAAAAGTTAGGGAAAAAAAAGCCTTAGTTCTGGGAATTTCTTCCGCACCCAGACCTTCAATTCAATCCCTACAAATCCAATTGAAGATAGCCCTCAGTACCCAATTTGCTTGATCCTTTGTTTCCATCAAGCAAAGTGAAAGTATGAATTATTACAGTGAAAGTATACAAGATTGTTAATTTAAATTATGTTATATAGAAATCTTCAAGGGGACAATCTTACAACCAATTACAATCTTATATCTGGGTTTGTATTTAACTACAGATTCTGTGGCTGATTTTTTTTTTCCTTCAATCATAATAACCTCTTCTTTTTTCTTCAAGAATTTGCTCAAAGTCGGGTTTGGATTCCTGGGGCATGTGTTTGTTTCTTGCACTTCTTCCATCACCAAGAACCCAGAAATCTGAGATTACATACGACTGACATGAGATGATAACAATATGATATGACATGTTTAATCTAAACCTTGCATTTGAGATCAAGGGCTATTCTTTTGGGTCTTCATGAATTAGAATCAGAATGCATCTAGCTAGGTTCTCTTTGAATTAAATCTGGAATGAATAGTCTCCTACATTGATTAGCAATGTTGCTGGACTCTGTCGATGTAGAAGACAATCGATGTTTTCTTTTTTCTTTTGGTAAAATGGATTGACATTCACTATTTATTTGCTCAATAATTATCTTTATAGCAAAAAATTTGTTCGGCACTTTTTACCTCATAATTAACAGAAAAATAGACAGGAGTACTGTTTTGGGCAACAATGCTTTAGTTCTGATACCACCCAGGTAATACTCTAGGTACCAAATGAGGATTTTTCTCTTAAATTAATGGAGTTAATTTAGATTGATAATTGTGATGGTAATTAATAGGGTTTAGAATGGCTTTTTGAAGTCCCTTTGAAATATTCTTCCCAAGTATCATTTAGCTTGGTTTATGAGGAGGCTTTTGAGTTTTATAAGTTCATGTGCATTTCTACGGATAAAACGTATTAGAATTTCTTTTGATAAATTTTCAGTCTCAAAATCTTCAGTCAAATCACAATTCTGGTAAAAATATTTGAGAAGTTATAGTTCATTAGGCAAAATCAATTATGTTACGCAAATAGCAAGTTAGGTCTGACAATGTTGACTTAAATTTCCAACTGTATTAGGTATGCATACTCAGAGAACGTAGAAGATTCTGAGGATGAAGAATCTCAGTCTCTAACTGGGGGCAAGCCAGAGGGTGATATCAGCTTAGTGAAGCAAGAAGAGAAGAGTGGGGGAATCTCTGGAGATTCTGATGATGAGGACATAGAAGAAGATAAGAGGGAATGATCATTAACAAGTTTATGTTTGGATAGCTCAAAGCAGTACTCTGTAGACAAACCTGTGAAGAATGGAAAAGGTGGCTGCCTGATTTCGTCCCCTTGTTCACAGAACCTGGGATTAACTTCTCGGGGATAAGCAACAACTCTTTGTCCCCATAACTCGCCTTGGGTGTTGTAAAAGTTTTGTTACTTCCTACCAGAATCAGAGTGCTGCCTTATTATGTCCCATTGTTCACAAATCTAATCATTTCCTTTGTATGTATACATTAGGTTGTCAATTTCATATTCCGAGTGTAGATAAATCGTGAAAAGGGAAAAGTTGTGTATTGTAAAGCTCATCAAATTTTAATGATTTGCAGATTCTGTGCCATGTTCACATATTCTTAATTTTTGTTTGTGCTTCTCAGTCATGAACTCACTATCTGTCTATATCAGTTACAACCCTAAAGAGGAGTTTGATCCAGAAAAGCTAGGATTGAGATGAGATATAAAAAGTCTATCAGAGAGAGATATAAAAAGTTTATCAGAGACGGATAAATACATGATAGGCCTTTGATGAGACTTGCGATAGGACTTACATGTTTACATAACCGATGATACTGCAATAAAATTCCAGCTTTGTACGCCAGAAGGGAGCTCAAATTTTCAAAAATGTCAATACAACTCTTCATTCAAATAGAAAATGAATGAAACGTTTGTGTTCAAGAGTACAAACGTTTGGTTTAATTAGTATACATAACTAAGAGCCGGAGAGAAGCGAATCAAAACAACTGAAGCTTTGGAAAAAAAGGACGGGAAGGGTATCTCTGTATACCAACTTCCAAGTGCTAACTATGTTATACCAGAACATAGCTCAAAGGAGCTTCTTTTCTTTATCTATCAAGTTGGACTGTTTCAGCAACATCCATTGTTTTGCATTAGTATACATACCTAAGAAAGTGAACTGAGAGACGCAAAGAAGCATAATCAAAGCTTCAAAAAGGAAGGGATATCTTTGGGGGGCACTCATGCTTAAATAAACAACATGGAGAATGACTGAGCACAGAAGAAAGAATATTTTCACAAATGATCTGAAGGCATTCGACTCCCCTTTGTCCTTTCTTCCATTTGGTGCCTGGCTTAAAAGTATAAATAGTGAAGATAGTGCAAGATATGGTAAAACCAGCTTGTCACGATGAAGAAGAGGAAACATTGAAAATAAGGCATAAAGGGTCATCCAGGTAAATAGAAAAGGTTCTTCACTTGCCAAAAGACTTGCAGGAAGGAGAGGCAACAAAATTGACTTCTCGTGCACTGAAAATTAAGAAAACTGAACATCAATTTAAGTGTATTAGAGTAAGGAATAATCAACTGGGTCTAAATAAAGGGAAAACTCTGCTTGCCTTGGAATGAGAACATGTAGAATGATAAAGCACTATTTAGCAACCCATACAGGAAGCCTTGTTTGCTTGGAGCCCATATCTGCTGAATCATTGAAGGTAGAAAAGTAGAAATAGTTGCACCAAGACTGATAACCTTCAACTGATGAGTTGGAAACAATCTTTTCCATTTTACAAGAACTGAAGTGGTGCACCAAAAGTTAGCCACATAATCCTCATATATCCCTCTCTCAAAAGGAGCGAGACGAGAGAGAACCTGTATCATACAATAAGCTCAAAATCAACTCTTTTAGTGTTATGTAACAAAAAAGTAGAAAATTTCTGTTTCTTTTCTTAATCTCTCTCTGATAAAAACAAACACTATAGTAATTTATAACTTGAATATCCTTAATATATTCTGTGCTGAAATACTCGAATGCATAGATACACAACAAAATAGATTTTCACGTATCAATTAATTTGTTCTCTTCAACTCTTGTTTTCTTGATGTTGGTTCGAAATTAAACTAAAATAGCAGCACAACTAACGAAAACATTGAGCTATAGCCGTATAGCAGCAACTTCCCACGGTTTCAAGCAACTCAATGCTTGAGATTCAGACACGTGCTGTCACAAACTCTGTCAAATCCAGCAGATTGTGAACAGCAAAAAATATATTTATATTTCTTTTTTTATTAAACTTTTAAAAATATAACTGTGTCAAACCCAGCATACAGTGCAACACTCTTGTTTGGAAAGAAAACAAAAATTTAATGAATTTGTGTTCTTCTAAATATATTCATCAAAGAATAAAGCTGAATTAAACCAGTTTATATATATTGAGTCTGCTCATCAATTAAAGAAGAGTAGAATAACTTGCATAAAAAAGACCCCCAATATAGAACCACAGAAGTGTGAGTTTAGATTACAGAGAAGTTGACCATTGAAATATACTGTGTGATATATCTTTAGTCATTATGTGCTTATACTTACCCCTAAAAAGGCTTCTACTGAATGAACATATGGCCACCAGACAACAAGAAACGTTCCAGAGACCGCAAGGCCAAGTTTAAACACTTCGATAAGTGGATGCCGGCCCCTAATGCATTTACCCAGGAGATGACTGAAAAAGGCAGGAGCAAAATATGCACTCATCTGCAAAACAGCATATCACATTCAGCAAGTAAACATCACCTAGCAAAGACATGCCTCCAATTTGTTTCATTCTACTTCACTTAATTAACATCATTTTGTACCGTCATTTCCTTCCTTTGGCGTACCAATGCCTAAAACCATCTAGCGAATCAATTTAAAATAAGCCAGCATATTCTAGATTGAGTGCACTTCTAAAACATACTAATTCATGAACATACTTCAAAATGAAACCAGGGAAAGTAGGAAACACATTCATCAATATATTTAATATCTTATCTAAGGAAATATACAAGCAGTGTATACTAAATAGAGAGTACAGCTGCGAAAGCAAAACCAAAGACAAGAAAGAACTACACAAAATACAACTTAAAAAACAACCAGCCAACCCTAAGTTCTGAAGCAGCTGATGCCCAAAAGGACACCCAGAATCGAACTCTATCCCACACATATCTCTCAACTTCCTAATGTTTGTTTCGGCCAGATAACCCCGAAAGAGCCTTCACAGCACATCTTCCCAAAATCAATCATTTCTTAACCAAAGCATATGCCTTTTTACCTCAGTATAACATAGTCTGACGATCACTAGACCAGCCTATTCCAAAGAGCTAAAGCAACTGAACAATGTAAATCTAGGTGTTCAACCTCCCATAGAGGTCTATAGTTGACATTACAGTCCCAATTTGTTAAGAAGCTGTCTCCAACAATTGGTTGGATCTGTTACAAACAAAATTGGCCTGCCATCAAAACCCAGGCCTTCCTATAGATTATGGTGTAGACCACAAATTGGAGAGTAGTGGTCCGGCACATACAACATGTTGAGAGGAATAAAGGAAACATGTGTATAAAGTGTAAACTAGACCAAAACGACCGGAGATGAAAAAGCAATAGACCTTACTACTAGCTGGATGGTATTTCAAATGGATCTAAGAAGTTAAACCGCCACCATTGGAGATGGCTACAGGTCCAGTTTCCGTCAGCACTCACCAGTGAGAGAAAAGACAAAAGAAGGCCTTCTTGTCTCCAGTAATCTTCCCATAAGAAATAATCCAAAGCTAGCCCTTGTACCTAAGAAGTACATTTACCTTCTAGATTACCTAGGAGATAGTAATTGTGTATGAAAGGATTTGAGCATCAAAATGACTCACAAGATTTACAAGAATAATTCCCCCTAAAGATTCTAACATCCACCTTCTTTTATCGGATCTAGAAGGAAGCAGAACTATTCTATAATGCTAAGAGTTCCACCATTCAACTCAAATACTCGGTAATAAAGGACAACAGGTCTTTCTATCTTAGCCCTTTGAAGACTCAATCATGAACCTTGAATAATTACACATCTTTTTCCAAATTGCATTATTAAAATTGTTTAATGACAACAGGAATTAGGTGCTGTTCATATTAAGAGATCACTTTTCCAATATTGTCAGCGTTTTACCAGAGCAATGGATAAAGGAGATCACTTTTCCAATATTTGCAGCGTTTTACCAGAGCAATGGATAAAGGAAGGAGACTTGAGCAATCCAGATTGGCAGCAAACTGAATCAAGATATATACCTGTTTGTGGTTGAGAGCAAGGCTGTACAAGACACAGGCTATAAGATCTTTGTCAGAAAGAATAGCGGCAATAGCTCCGACAGTGAGACCCAAACTGATGCAATTGTACTGAAAAAAAAAAAATCAGTGAGAGGTCAAAGGCTTACGGTTGAGTAAGCTTTATCACACAAAATAGCGCAAAAGAAGAAGAAAGAAATGGAGAATGCATGCAACTGATGATTCAATTCTAACCTGAAAATGGCCATGATCAATTAATATCAAGCAGGGATTGAGTAGAATAATAGCAATATGCCAAGCTATGCTGCTCATACGGCCACTTTGGTTACGGCCAGTATGGTAAACAACAATAAAATAGAAAACAGCAGGAAAGAACACCAAGGCATCAGATGATAGCACAGTCCACCTCATAAGAAGTTTCCTGCAAAAAAAACAACATTGAGAAATCAGGAACAGTCAATGATGGCACAATCCCAGATGAAATATCATCAGGTCGAAATTCATTAAGATGGGTCACGAGTACATACCCCAAATATGACTCATGGCCCCGAGAAGTGAAAAGAGCAACTGACTCGGGGCTGAAGAATCTGAGTAAAAGACCATGGACATAACTCTGATAAGCAGTCAAAGGAGGGTAGTCAAGGCCCCAGTAGCTGAGATCATTGACTGTACTGTTACGATACCATTCCCTAACCGGCAGATTAAGGGTGATTTCCATCCAATGCCGCTGCGCTTCAAAGTCACCGAACTTGGGAGGAGTTCCAGCACCAGAATAAGGATGGAGTGATACCGCCACTCGTACAAAAAGCGAAAACGACGCAATGCACAAGAATGAAGCAGTAGTTCCCTTGTGCACCAACCACCACCAAGCATCATCATTTTCAACATTCTCCTCTTCTTCTTTGATTTTCTTTACTTTCCTTTTTGAACTCTTCTCCATTAGATTAGTATTTCAACAGGTCTATACTCAAAAGAGACAAAAGCCCGCAATCAACAACACTAATTTGAACAAATTAATTACAAGAGAATTTAACATATCCAGTACTATCGATTAATAACACTGAAAAGCTTATAAAGCATGAAGCTTCCTTTGTTTGCAATTTTCAACACAGATGCTACTCAACTCATAATCATAAATTAAAGCCAGATACAACTCTAGCATAACTAATATCTCATCAGTTTCGGAATTAGCACGAACAGTCAAACAGAACACTCTAATAGATAATACAAACCCAAAGGCAACAACATAAATCGACCCAGCATTATTTCAATGATGAAAATCAAAATCAGATTGACCCATCAAACAAAACTCACAAATTCAAGCCACCGACGAAAATAAGAGAATATGAGAGAAAGATCATCTTACCCAATTCCTATTTTGCGACGCCGAAATGCGGATGGCATCGGAGATGCCTTTTTTCCGTGAGAGAGTGTCCTCCTCTCAAGCTCGCTGCTGCTTCTGAGTGTGCCTGTGTGTGATTTACTCTGTTTACTTTCTTCTGTTTTTCTTTCTATCTACTGCGATCGAGTATTTCTTTTTCTGTTTTATTTATTTATTTATTTATTTAGATCTATAATATTTTAAGCAAAAATCAAATCTCTTTAGTACACATGTGCAAAATCCTGATCTAGTGATCCGAGACATGTATTTCTATTACTATGAAATTCATAAATCATAAATAAAGTAGTTAATGGTGGGGTTACCATTATCCTTTTTGTAGTGACGAATCTTGTATGTTCCTAAGAAAAGAAATTTGTCAATTTTTCGGGGTCTCGAAGGGGCGTGGAAACACATAAGAACTCTTGAATGGAAATGGAAAAGAGAAGTAACTCCAGTTTCTTCGGAAATGATAAGATCTTTGGCGCAAGAAGAAGGAGTTGATCAGTATCATTTTGACTTGGTTCTGATTTCTCTATTTTTTTTAAGAATACTGAGTCGGGCTCTTCTTCTACCCGTATCGAATAGAACATGTTGAGCCAAATCTTCTTCATGTAAAACAGTCAGTTGTGGTTAACTGTCATTAGATGTAGATTTAACGGTAAGTGATTAAAAAATAATTGGAAGATAATTTATTATCAGCCGTTAGATAGAGATCTAACAGTAATTGACCACGACTGACCATGAAATTTATTGACTACGATTGTACATGTGCATTGCTGGATTTGCTGCACATTTATTTATTTTTCAATAAAACTGGAATTGGTAACAGACCCAGAGCCAACTAATTTATTAACAGTACAAAGTATAATAGGCACAAGCATACAACCATGAGCCTGAAGAAAAATAAAGCATAACTAAACATAAACTTTATCATCTACCTCTATACGAAGACAAAGAAGCAAGGTCACTTTCATAAGCCAAAGCTACCATCTCTGGAAGTCGAGTCCACCAAATGTCACAAGTAGAACAAGCACCATAGGTCGCTAGAATATCTGCAATCACATTCCCCTCTCTATAAATATGAGAAACTCGAAAATGAATTCTCTTGACAAAATTGATACAATTAAGCCAAGGAATACGAAACTTCCATGGAACAAGATGAGGAGCCTTGAAATAATGAAGAACTAAAGCCGAATCTGATTTAAGCCAAATATGTGACCAATTCCTAGCCGCAGCTACCCTCAAAGCAAACAAAACAGCTAGAATCTATGCCTCAATTGCGAGCTAGCTTGCCCTACATGCGCGGATAGGCTCGTACAAATCTTCCCTCGTGATCACACACCACCCCACCATAACCAGCCTGCAACACACATGAGAAAGAGTCATCTGTGTTTATCTTAAGTCAGCCATACAAAGAAGGAGACCAAACCACTCAAACAAAACTAGGAGCAGTAACTCTTAAAAATGAAATCCTCAGCAAGGAGAAGATTGGCCTCATGGAAGTTGTTGAATCACTTGCACTGAAAGTAAGCAACGCTGAGTCACGTATTGAAGCCACTACAAAAGACTGAAATCGTTCCAAATCAAAAACCAAGTCATCAAAACGCACCTTATTACGCATACTCCAAGTGCACCACAACATGTTGCAAACTATTAAAGACCAAAGCAATTTAGTGGTTGCCGACTGTACATGATCACACATTTTAATAAGTTGATGCATCCTTTCAATATGTAAAATAGTAATCATGAACAAATTTGTCAACCATATCCATACATGATGAATCGGCAAGCAACTAAAGAAGTGGCCCTCAACACACTCCATGTCATTACCACAAATGAAACACATTGAACAAATAGTCAAACCCCGCTTTTGACGATAATCATCTGTTAAAACTCTTTCATGGAAAACCTTCCAAGCTAATAAGTTTTTCCTCGGCTGTAACGTTACATGCCATAATCTCTTACCCCAAGAAACTTTATCATATTATGTATGAAGCTCATCATAAACTATCGACGAGGTAAGTTGACCCGATGAAGCTAAAGCCCAAACCAATTGGTCCTACATTTCTGAATCAGGTAGCTCAATACCCATGATAACCGGGCCGCATCAAAGAAAGAAATAACAAACTGATCCGGCAAAGACCAACATTTGTTCTGTATATAGTCACCTACATTGCTACATATTTCTTAGTGTGACAAATTTTTTGAACCCTAGTGAAGGTTTCATACTTAGAGGTTCAACCACTAATAGCAAGGGTAAATTACAGGAAAGTCACTCAAAACTTTCTTTCCTAAATCAAGTCACTCACCTTTTGATATGACCAAGGGAGTTGATTTATTTTCATAAAATACTCAAACCTTCCCTAGGATTAAAAAATGTGGTTTGTAGTATATTGGGAGGAAGTGTGTCAGAATGTTTTGTATTTGTTTGCATGGTCATTTGGCCTTTACCTTTGCATGGCATGGGAAAGAGGTTTTCTTGTATAAAAAGGAGCCAGTATGTAATGGGGGGGGGAACAAATGGAGCCTTCCTCTCTCACTTTGTAAACATATTCCAATCAATAAACTTTCCAGCTTTGTTCATTTACAACTACTATTGTCCCTATACAAACACTACTACAACTACCTAATAATACTACTACCACTACTCATAGATACTACTATCCACTGCCTATTCCATACATCATTATTCACTATATAAATCATCCATAACCTTTCATCCATCACAAGAACACCAGTAGTTGTTCATCATCCATGCATATAATGATATAAAGTAGCAATCCGCACCAATAGCAGTTTGTGTTCATATTTTGGGAGTTGTTCATATTCGAAGTTCATCATCCATGCATGTCAACTAAGTATTTGTCTATAATCATAGTTGTTCATTTTCGAAGCAAAATCATCACAACACTTGCATGTCAAGTAGTTGTTCATACCTTGCATGTTCAGTAGTCGTTCTTACCTTGCATGTCCAGTAGCTAGCTGATCACTTTACGAAGCCTTGAAGAGTCTTGACTAATATCCCAGCAACCTCTTCATAGAAGACTTCTTGTCCAAAATAGTGTAGGTTCTCTCGATCTTTATTTTTCAGGTTATTTTAGACGACTTCTTGTTCAAAACAGAGAAAATTGGAATAACTATATGATTATATAGCTAAACTGATGATCATATTTTCTTTGACGACTTTCAGTTATAATTGCATGCATGTCAAAATAATTATTAGAAATTAAGTCAGGGGACCTCTGAATAAAAAAAAACCCATGTTTATGTTTTTTTGTAGCCCTTGAGTTGGCTTTGCTTGAAGTTTTAAGTTTTTTGACCATGTTCAACACTGAGTTTTTGATAATTATTTTGACCTTACAAATATAACCGAACCCGCGTTTTCAAATTTGGTATCAGAGTCTTGTTTGGCTTTATAATCGTATAGTTATAACAGTAAAGTACCTTGAGGAATGAAGTCATAAGCACAATCAGTGAGAAAAACCGATATTTACTCTTGTATGTTCTTGCATGTTTTTGCATGTTTGATTTCTTTGTTGCATGTGTGTTTACCTTCGTTATATATATGTGTCTTGTTTGATCATTAAAAAACAAAAACAAAAATTGTGCATCTTTATTGTTAAACTTGTATGATAGATTATCTTAATTTAGAAATACTGAGCATCAAAAACGAAAAATCACTTTGGATCAAAATAATTTAATTTGTTATCTTTCACAAAAGAATTACAAGCATCTTTCACAGAATGAATAATTTCCTATTATAAATTGTATCGTTGATCTCATAATTAGTCAAGCTGAGCATATAAAGTTTGAACAAAATAAACATAATACTACTTTATAGCATATTTTGGAGCATTTTCAAAAAAAAATTCTCACAAATTATCCGACAAAATTTGAGCTTTATCTTATCGCAATTAGAAGATAATTAATAATAAAAATATACACCGTTTTCCTAATCGAAAAAAATTTAAAGAGCTTCTTGAATTGATTTCATTGATAGCAAGCCAAAGCAAGTTGAATTATAATTTTTGGAAATTATTAAAAATCTAAAACTTGAAGTAGCAAAAATACAATTAATACAAAAGTAGTTAACTGAGTAATTAAGTAGAGAAGTTACATAATAAAATTTTAGAATAACATAGAACTGGAGTATGTGTAAGTTTAGAGTATAGGCACGATCTCTCTCTCTCTCTCTCTCTCTCTCTCTCTCTCTCTCTCTCTCTCTCTCTCTCTCTCTCTCTCTCTCTCTCTCTCTCTCTCTCTCTCTTCTACTCTACTGTAAATTTAGAGTATGTTGGAGGTCCTTATGGAATTTAGAGCATTTAGAGTATGCACCGCGACTAGTTATGTCTTTACTATGGAAAACACAGCGATATCTTGGAAGTCTACAAAATAGACTCTTGTAGCTACATCTTTGAATCATGCTGAGATTATTGCTCTACACAAAGCTGTTAAGGAGTGGTGTAAAATCAACCACCGATGAACCTACAAGCATTTATGAGTATAACGTTACTTGCATCGAGCAGATGATGCTAAGTTACATCGAATGCGACAACACCAAGTATATATCACCTAATTTTTTCCATAATTTGCAACAACAACAGTTTCTCAAGATCCAAGTGAACCAAGTTCGATCTGAGAAAAATGTGGCAGATTTATTTACTAAGTCATTACCCAAATTCACATTTAAGAAGCATGTGAAGAGCATAGGGTTTCTCAGCTTGTCTAAGTTATCCTGCTGGTTGATATCAGGGGGAGATGTATACTTTAGGGGGAGTCTGGTATTCATATGAGCATTTCTAAATGTGAATGACACATTGTACTTTTTTTCCTTGACGAAGGTTGTTTTTCTCCCAAGGTTTTTTATTACTTGGAGATGTTTCAATGAGACAACATGGTTTTGTGTCACATCATTGTCTACGATGACCTGTACTCTTTTTACTTGGCACTTTTCTCCGATAAAGGTTTTTGACTCGGCAAGGTTTTTAATGAGGCGTCAAGGAAGCATCAACTATGTATCCATAACTGGCACAAGAGGGAGTGTTGAAGAAAATTTAAATGTGTCTAGTTATGGCACAATTAGTAGTATCAATGTAACTCTCGTTATCATTTTATATTATGTATTGCTATGTAACTGATGCAACGACTTGTAACCGATGTAATGGGCATCTGCCATCATTCTTGTAATCATCACAGATTTATCACATCCTCCTATAAAAAGAGATGTGAAACCTTGCAATACATGATAGAGATTTGGCTTCCATCTATATTTTCTCCCTAGTTTACCATTTCCTTGAACATTTGATTCATATTTTCCTCCTCTATCATATCTTATGATCTTGATTTTCTTGTCAAGGATATTCTCTACTTCAGCTTTGTATACTTTAAACATGTCCAAAGACTCATCTTTTGTATGTATTAAGTATACATACAATATTTGTTGCAATCATCTATAAATGAGATGAAACAATTTTTCTCTCCTTTTGAAGGAGTTGTCTTAAACTCACAAAGATCAGTGTGGATTAAACCTAACACTTTGTTTGATCTTTCTTCCGACTACATAGGTTGTTTTATAAACTTGGATTCAAGTCCTTTTGAAGCTCTGTATGGATATAAATGAATTCAAGATCGACAATACGGTCGTGAAATCGTTGTATATTACATCCATCTCTTCTCATTGGCTCAAAAGGTATTTGATTTCCTTGTGCATCCATTGACCCATCATAAACCTGGAAAGCTCTCGATGGGTTTTGCATATCTTCTTCTTCATTCTCCTCAAACTCTTCCTCCACAAACTCATCCTCAACAATTATGTTATACAATATGATGTAAGCTAACATGATGGATGTGATCACCAATTTCTTGTGTAATGTACAACTATGACAACTAATTTTTCAATGAGATTGCAAGATGCCAAAGACCCTTTCCACATCTTTCTGGTATGTCTCTTGTTTCTTTGCAAAGAGTTTTTCTTGCGGCGACTAAGGATTGTAAATTATTTTGATAAATATAGAGTACCTCGGATATATTTCGTCAGCTAGATGATAAGCGTTGAAGTACCTCTCTTCGTGGACTTCATAGACAACAGTTGGACTTCTTCCATGAAGGACTTGGTCGAAGACATCGAAATGGTGGAGCACATTAATGTCATTTTGAGCTCCAAACACCCCAAAGAAGTTGTGTTATATCCACGTATCATAAGAGGCCACTGCCTCTAGGATAATAGTGGGGCGACCCTTTAGCCCTGAGTATGCCCCTTGATGTGCGGTTGAATATTTATTCTATTCCCAGTGCATGCAGTCGATACTTCTAATCATACCTGGAAATCCTTAACGTTGACCTTTATTTAGGAGTCGAGTGAGGACCTTCGGTGTTGGAGCATAAAGATCAAACAATTGGTGGCAAAACTCCCTCATACATTCTAGTGTAGTCGATTCCACAATCCTTGTAATTTCAGTACACTGATCTACAGATGCGCCGTAAGCCATCATTCATAGAACACCGATCATCTTTTGTTGGGGTAGAAACCCTAATATGTCAATGGCATCTTCTCTTTGATGTCAATATTGGTCGTGGTTGCAGAGATCTATCATAATAGTGTTGAATAAGTCTCTGCTAATTAGGTAATTCCGCTAAAATTCCTGCATGTTGAAGATGGGGCGCTCGATGAAGTAATTTTCTATGAGATTATGTTCCCTCGCCTCTCTCTGTCTTGGTCGATCCTGTTTTCGACCACAACATGAACCACGACCTTGTGGTTCATCATCATATTGTGCTTCCTCCATGACCACCTGATTGACGAAGGATTTCTCCATGTCATCATCCTCTTGTTGTTGTTGTTACCTCCGCCTGAAAAAATTGTAGAAGCTGAAATAATTCATTAGAGTGATGTAGGAATTCTTAAGAAATATTTAGAGAGATGTGTTGTAGTCTCGGATTGGAAGAGACTTGTATATGGTGTGAGTATAGAATGAGTATAGGATGAAAGTTTTATAGCCAATTGTAAATAATTTGATCTTTAAAGATGAACACACATGTCGCATCATCATTGGTCAAAAATCGTACCGAAAATCTGGTCCAATTATTTTGTAGATAACACTATCTGGAAGTGACACGTGTCACATCGCCATTAAACGAAAATCGTACCAGAAATTTAGTCTAATTATTTTGTCGATAATGACACATGTCACGTTTTTATTTGTCGAAAATCTTATCAAAAATCTTACATATTTATTTAGTCGATAACAATACGTGGCAATGACATATATCACATTGTTATTGGTCGAAAATCTATCCGAAAAATAATATATTAATATTTTACAACATAATAAATAGTAACTACCGTCGCTTTTTATATATTGATGTATTCAAAAGCTGTTTTGATTTGGTTGAATAATGTTTTACTCTCGCTCTTTGGAGTAAGTTGCAACTTGCAAGAGCAACATAGAATGCACATTTGCTAAAACCGTACCGGATCCGGGTAATTGTGTTACCGACAAGTCGTACACTGGGTGGGGGCTGAGCCTGTTTCCCGTATTGGGGAGAATCGGATTTTGAAACCTAGCTAGCTAGTGCTCTCTCTCTCTCTGAATATCCCCATCATCATCTTTCCATGATTTCCATCCATCCTAGGAGGATTACAGAAGCGCACAGTGCAAGAATAGTATCTGATTTATTATAACAGAAACAAGAAGAAGAAGAAGCCCATCATCATATCATATCATATCTCGATTGGTAGCCATGGCCAACGAGGAGCTCAAATTGGGGGAGCTGAGCAAAACCCTAAAAGAAGGAGAGAGAATTCTGGCGCCAACACGAAGACCCGACGGCACGCTCCGGAAACCCATCCGCATTCGGGCCGGGTACGTCCCCCAAGAGGAAGTCGCCCTTTACCAATCCAAAGGTGCTCTCTGGAAGAAGGAGATGTCTTCACACTCTGGTCCTCCAGGTTTTGATGATTCCACTCCCTCCGTCGTGGCCCCCGATGCGAAACCAAAGACCAAGTCTGTTAAGAGAAATGAAAGAAAGAAGGAGAAGCGGCTACAGGTCTGTCTCTGATTGTGATTATACAGTTATACTGTTAAATGTTTTAATTGAATCTTGGGATTTCAGGTGAGAGGGAGTAGAATGTAGGTATATTCAGCTATAGAATAATACTTGATTCTCATTGATATGAAATCTGACTAGATGACGAAACAAAGTCTGAGCTTATCAAGTATTAGTTTTTACTGATGAATGAGCTCTCTTAGATTAGTCTAACAAGTAGCACCATCTTAGAAATGGTATACATACTAGATATTAAATAACAGGGTATGTTTGTTATAAAACTCTTTTTATGACTTCCATTCTCTTGGGATGAAGTTTGGTACCCCAAGCACTGTCATTTGCCAGAAGACTGAACTCAGTCTGGTCTTTGGGTAGTATTGTCCCACAGCTATTTTTTGGGGTCATTATTTTCTTTTCGTGCATAAATTAGTTCCTTCAAAGTGTTCTGAACATTTTTCCAATGGATAAATACTGAAGAAAGTTATATATAAGTATTCTTAGCTAGTAGGGCTATTAATACCATTCAAATACAACACTCTTTTTTGTTTTAACTTTGTTTTAATTTTTTGGTCCTTTTTGTGGCCTTTATCTTCTGAATCTATATGGCTATAGGGTTATGTTTCCCATGTATAATTGTCTTGTGGAACTTCAATTTCAGTTTCCAATGAAAAAAAGTTAAACTAAAGAAACTTGACCTGTGTCACAAAGTAAGTCTAAGACTTGACATTCTTATCAACAATGTAAAGTCGTAAAATGTGGGTGGTATGTGAACAATACAACAGAAAGTATAGTGGAGAAAACAAAATGTCCTGTTTTTTTTCGATATTTCCAGATACTCATCTTCATTGCTAGTTTTCCTGTACTTTTGTTTATTTGATAATCATATCTGTCTTCATTTTTATTTTCAATAGCATTTTGAAAGCATAGTAAACAAAGGTCAAAGCAGTCAGTTCATTGTGGTTCTCTAAGTAATTACTTTCTTTCAAGCTGCTCATTTTTCTATCATCATATCTTCTTGCAGGCTGCTCTTGAGAAGGAGAAAACCATAGAAGAAGTCGAAACTGGGGAAACCAAGGAAGAAAAGCAACCTGCCCAAATTGTAGGTCATGCATTAGAATCTGTCGAGTCATTGACGTCTCAGATGAATGAGCTAGGTGTTTCTTCAAATCCGACTTTAGTTACCCCTTCCTCTGATTCAACAGAGGATTCAAATCCAGGAGGCTCAGTTCAAGATATTGATAAGAAAATTCGAGCTCTTAAGAAGAAGGTACGAATTATTATCTAATTAGCCTTGCCTGGAGACGATGTTAAATTTATGTTTCTCACATATCTGACTATGAAGTCGATGTGGCTGGTGAATAAAATATGTGGCCATTTCTTTTTGGATGGCTTTGTTTTGCCAAAATATTTTTCCGGGTCTTTATATCACATTTTCAGACACCAATCGAACTTATCAAATCTTGATTGAGAATCTTTGAGGTGCTTATTATTCTTGAGAGGATAATTAGTCGAACCACGCAGCTGTAACTAGTAAGAACTTAGGTTCCGAAGCTTTTGTATATGCAAGAGTTTGGATGACGAGAAACAGATTGCACATTTCAAACTTTTGAGCATAATCTAAAGCAAGTATCTTGGGCTGAAAATATTACGTAGCCAGTTTTGATGCATTTGTTATATGGTTGATCCTTCTATTGCAAAGTGGTGAGAGATTCTTTCTATTTGGTAGTCTACAGTACGGTTTAGTGTTGAGACATCAAACGTCACTGTTTCTTAACATGATTTTGGAAGCAAGTGTTGAGACATCATATAACTCACAATATAATTTTGTAAGCTAAAGGTCATAGTTTTCATTTTTTAAAAGTCACTGTTTCTTAACATAATTTTGGAAGCAGTGTTGAGACATCACATAACTTACAAGTTGGTTTTCTTTGCAGATTCGACTTGCAGAACAACAGAAAACTCATCAGCAAGATAGTAAGCCAGAGCAGTTGGACAAGTTGACGAAACTGGAAGGTTGGCGTAAGGAGCTAAAGCTCTTGGAGGATAAAAAGAACGCTGAATCATAGAAATAGGTTTGTAGTAGTATCACGAAACCATGTTTCCATTTATGTTTTCCTGAGCAAGACATGAATGCCAAATTGTGGAAGAGGTTCATCTATTTATAACTTGTTCTGATCAGCCGACATTACATGTGCTTCATATGTGACCTGATCCACCAGTTATTTGTGTTGTACCGTGTTTTCCCACTGTGTTTTCCCCCCTTTGCTACCTTCATTTTGTTATTCCTTTTATCTATTCTTTTCACATTCCATGTGTTTGACTTATATTTTAGTCGAGGAGTCAATTGAAAGATGTGTAGTAAGATTTTGGTCAGTGTCTCTTAGTCTGAAGTTCTATCGTAGAAATGTAAGATGAAGCTGATAGTTTGTGCAAGTATTGGTCATTGGAAGGTCATTTTATAGGTTTCTATGTTAGGTCACAACTCAGAATCATAAGTATTGATTCTGCTTTCACTCAGAAGACCAGAATGTGAATAATGTATTATTGGGATCCTAGTGTTGGCCTATATTGTTTCTTTAAGGTTTGGTAACAGGAAAGTAGGAAACACTGTCTTGTACCTCCCAATATACACCTTTGAACAATCAACAAGGTCAGGTTTCAGCAGCTAGGTCCATGAAATTACAATTTACATGGAACCCAAAACCGAAGACAAAGTGAAGGCCCACGAAGATAGTTGGTAGTTTTAAGGATGCCATAATTGGAAATCAAGCCTATGAAAAGTCACTAGATTGTATCGCATGCCTTTCTCTAGAATGTGTTATGTTGGTTAAAAGAGAGATGGATAGTAGCAAATATTTCACATCCAGCAAGTCAGAAGCCGCATAAAACTGGTATTTCTCATAACTAGCAGCTAAAGCGTTTACAAAATCCAAATAATACAATTGGGGCCAAAACACATGGTCCAGAATGTCAAGTAACCCTAGTCAAAAATGGCCAAAGCACCATTACATAACATAGTAGGCAAACAGACAATTCTCCAGAGCCACTCCCAGATGTTTTGCACTGAATACATGTTGAGCATCAGCAACTACGAGGATTCTACACCTGAATCACCCGGTCCAGGAACATACAGTTCAAAATCACCAGGGCTCCATCTACAAATTAAGTGAAGCCGGAAGGTAGCTGTCTTGGATCCCAACAAACGCTGCATATAAATTACAGTAATCCACATTAGTTTTCTCAGACCTCAAATTTCAAGTTAGTGAAACATTATGACAATAGCGGAAAAATAGAAACAGGATCATATTATGCCGAAAACCTACAAATATTGGATCATTTGGATGGCATTAAGCCATTAACCATTAACTAGAAAGCAGAAACTCAAAGAAGTTGGATGTAGTCGAAGTACATATACAGGTAGCAGGAGGATCAGGCAAAAGTTAACATTTTCAGAAATGCCTGATCAATCAGAGTAAAGTCAGAGTCAATGGACGAGCCATTGAAATTTTTTGGGGTGTACAGCAAAGCATCTTGGTCCATATCCATAACGGGACTGGACAGCAGTAATGCAGAAGATGCAGAAACATGCCAAAGGTTTGCAATAAACTAACAAAATAATTTCCAGTTTATGAGTAAATAGTACAACGAAATATGACTGCAAGGCACATCCTTAAAAAACTATCAAGAAAAATACACTATTATTTTACAGTACAGAACCCAATACCAATTACAATGTAACTTGGCAAGTTAAGCACTTGAAACATACCAATATCCTAGCCGACTCAGGTGACAAAGGCTTTCCTTCCTCACAAACAAGGTGGTCCCCAACAAGCTCTACAACACCTACAATCAAGATCATGGAATGTTTACATTTGTCTTCAGTTACATGCATACAAGGAGTTGAAAACAAGAACACAAATTGTTACCTTTGTTTAAACGAACAGGCATCCCTTGTTTTCGCAGAAAGGGCTCCATCTCATGAGTGAACTGCTCCAAAGGACCTTCCTTAAGCTCAACCTGAAAGATATAAATTGAGACTTTACTTGAGACCATTCTGGGAAAAATGGAAGCTGCCAAGTCAAGACAAATTTTTTTTTACCATTTCTGTCGCAATGGTTCCTGTCCTTGCGAAGTCATATTCCTCATAATCGTTAAATAACCTGAAAGAAAAAACATTTAAGAATTAACTTGACCAAACAACAATATACAAAATACCAAGAATATCATATATGATAAACTGAGACTTAAACGTGAGCACAACTTTGGAAGCAGGTAACAAAGGTACAGAGCCACCACTAATGAGATTGACATAATTATATTTTGAAGATGAATAGAAGTACTGTAATTCCTGACCATGTACTCCATAATTAGCTAGTGGTTCTATACAATTGAACCTAGAGAGTTCCTCCAATAGCACACAAGTATTCCAAAGTCAGAAAGGAGGAAAAACTCATCATGGAGGTAGATACCATCAACCATATTTCCAAAGCTTGTAAACATTTATATAGATGGAATTCTACAATGAAAATCATTTTATTTTCTTTCAGTCTTCAAGGGAATCCGAAAGAAGTGTTTACCTTTCAACCTCTTCCTTTGGCAAATTAGTAAAGCAAAGACCAGCATTTCCATGCAGAACCTAAGGAAGATCAATACAGTTAAGAAATTGTTGCAATCAACCCAAGATAGTAAAAAATTAAAAAAAAAATTGGCACAACAAATTTGTCACCTCAGAAACTTTATGGAGGCCACTTTTCATCTCGTCGGATTCAGATCGACCCAGAGCAATTTGCATGACTTTGTTTGAACCAAGGAAAAACCTGAGCAATCCAAAACTCAAGCATGAGACACTAACTCATACACAATTTATAAAGTTTCAATAAATAGGAACATCCTGTTTGTTTATAGTCATGAATTCACACTAAAACACAATTAGGATACTGATACATGAACAATAGTTACTCTGATGAACAAAACAACAGCAAGAATGAAACTTGCCTGCTGGTCGATTTGAGCTGATCCCTGAACTCCTTGAATTTGAGATTCCTCATGTTCTCAAAAGAAAACACATAAACAGAGCTGTAATCTTCGGCAGCCTGCTTTATAGTATTGACTACAGCTTCTTTATGTTCCCTTCCTTTCCTTTTTGTCTTGGACAATGTAACTGCACGCAAGACCAAATAAACATCATCAATTCGATTCTCAGATTCATAACACTAATCATTCATCTTCGTGTGGAAAAAAAAGTTGAAAGCCAACATAAAGTTTGATACTATAAGACGGAACTTGAAAGCCAATCACAAAATTTAACATTTTTCAGCTAAAACTAGGCTGGGATTAAGTTTCATAAACTATCTGTAGCATAGACGAAGAAGAAGGGTTACCTGGCCTGTCGCGCTTAGACTTGGGCATGATGTTATTCGGTTTTGGGGTTTTGGGCGGCTTCTGGTTAGGTCTTGTGCTTAAGCTTCTACAAGTCTGCAACGAGCGGCAAATAGAGTTTTCCAGACGTAAGCTACTAGGGTTTTAACATGGGACAGAGAAAAATGGGTCGGGTTTGCGGGTCAATTAGTGCACCAGCTCGGCTAATTAAGTACGTGTTAACAAATAAGAACGCATTATTTTGCATTTTAGTACACAAGGGACAAATATTTACACACAACAATTATATATAATATAGTATTATTGTTGAAGGATACACATGTACACAATAACTGTACACTGAAAACTGTATCTTTATTCATTAATAGATGACTTTAAATACAGATATTACAATCAATGTCTCAAATAACCAGGATTATTAGAATCTCTATATCTAATCTAATTAAGACAAGACAAATCAAAAGATAAGGAATATATTTTCCTTAAATCATTCTCCCTTGTGTCGCACTCCTAATGTATGATGCATAACTTGTTGCCTCACTAAAAACCTTGTCAAGTACACAAAATCCTCATAGGTAAAACAAAGACTTGGTTGAAGGGAAAAATAGTATAACGCATCAATTACAAATGATACTACATGTGGTGTAGACTTCTCATGATGTTTACCAAAACAACTCGATCACCCTGACTTCTCATGATGTTTACCAAAATCTTAGATTTCAGATAAGCATTTCATATCAATGCGTTTCACATGTTTCACAAATGTAGACTTTGGAAGTGACTTGGGGAACAAGTTCGCAACATTATTCGCAGAACCAATCTGGCTCACATGGATATTCAATAACTGTTGTTGTTGCTGATTGTAGAAGTACTTTAGTGAAATGTGTTTCGTATTGTCACCCTTAATGTAATCCAACCTTATTTTCTCAATGCAAGCTGCATTATCATGAAAGATACAGGTTGGTGCTGTCATAGTAGATGACAATCTACTAGACCCTCAAATATGGTGTATTACTGAGCGAAGCCAGACACACTCTTTAATAGCTTCATGCATAGCTATGATTTGTAAATGATTCGAGGAAGTAGCAACAAAGGTTAGCTTTGTAGACCTCCAAATAACGTCATGTTCCCAATGTTGAAAACATAACCAGCTTGAGAACGTCCTCTATGCGGTACCTAACATAACCAGTCAAAGAGATACCTGACATCAGCAAATCCTACCAACACTTCATTCGGTGTCTCAGAATAGGAGATTACATTGAAAGTCGACGGTTTAGTGCTGGCAGTTTTTGACAGGTCGAGAGCTTCATTCGATGGGTCAAATGACTTGACGTTGCCGGAGTCGAATGGTGCCCTTTAGGTGAAGGTCATGAGGATGACCTCCGACAACCGTTGAAAGGCACAGAAGAACATGGCCTTAGCCTTGTCAGAGAATTAGTTGGTTCTTTGATGAGCACATGAATAGTAGGTGAGGAGACTATGCATGGCCAAACTGAAGTACCAGGGAAGAAAGAGTAGTGACCGACCGTGTGGGTTTGAAGCCATTAAATGACATCATGGGCTTGCCGGAGTAATTTCAGCCAAGTGAACCCAAAAAAAATTCAAAGGATACATGTCACCTTTTAAGTGGTTTGGGTAGGAAGTGCTGGCCCATGCATGGGCATCCAAGAAGTATCCTTTTGGTTTTGCAGTGTTTAGGGTTTTCTCCCCGACAATCTTATCGGATGCGAGGGCAAAATCCCTAAAGAATTGGATAATCCATGCATGGAGGGGTTTCAAGGGGCCGAGTGCAATATCCACATGGAGGGAAACTCAAGATCGTTTTGTGGAAAAGTTAAGGAGGAGGCGTTGAAGCAAGCAGTTGAACACGGGCACTGGTTCTTTGAAGATGTTACAATTATGGTGGAGCGGTTCAACGACATTGCCCTAGTCAAATCGATTTTGGCTGCCAGGGCCAAAGTTAGGCCAAGATTAACGTTATTGGTAGGGATCTATGCGGTGAGCAGCCGACTATGGGATGGTGGGTATCCTTGGAAAACCTTATGGGCAAGTACATCGACTATGACAAGAGTCGTTTAAAAGAGAGTGAGGAGGTGCGCTTATATGTGGAGGTTGATTTGAGGTATACACTGACTACTCACATGCAGGTGACGTTAGGGACTAGGCCATGGATGGAGTGTGATATATATATGACCTTAAAAAGCTACTACATGAAATGTGGTAGTTATGATCATTTGATGGGGGGCTGTCACATCCAATGTGCAAAGTTTGTAGCCAAGTTGGAAGCTGAAGGGGAGAAAAAGGAGGAAGAATTCTTTTGGAGGATGGAGGAAGAGATACTAGAGCAATATGGTGCTGGTGAGGGAGAGGGGAACCGTAAAGAGGAGGTTGCGAATAACTGGGATAACGACATTGAGGAGGAACAGTTGGAAGTATTGCCGAAGAAGAAGAAACTCGTGAAGACAGTAGTGGGCCCTAGATCGAGGAAGGGTGCCACACCGATGAGGCAGCAGATGTTTGCAAATTGGAATCTGCCTGACGTACTTCGGAGTAAGGCCTCGTCAACGGATGTGCCAAAGTAGAAAGGAGAGCTGTGGTCCAAAGCAGCTTTGTAGATGAGGTGCTAACTAACTAAGAAGTGGTACACCTAAATTTTGACAGTTACTCTTGCTACTCGATCTGGTTTGTTGGTCTAGGATTTTATGTGATTTCTCCAGATAACTAGCATATGTGTACTATAGAACTTCTTTTTGTCGAGCCGGGTAATCTGATAGAGTTCTCTATTCCTATCATTTTTTCTAAGTGAATTTTGATCGACCTCTGAAAAAAAATTGTATATATTTGGAATTTCGGGACTCAATATTTATATTCTTTATCATTAGATTAGATGCAAACCTTTGAAGTAATCGTCGGCATGCATCATCTTTGTTTGTGTTGAAGCGAATCTACGTGAAGTATAGTTGTAGGTAAAATTGATTGACTCGGGAGTTTTTGCGGCTCTAGTTTATGACTTGATAGTTAGAAAAAAAAAAAACCTTTTGTGGTCTTATTTGTTAGTTTAATTTCTTGCACATTGCTTATAGCTAAGATTGGCGAAATTATCTATTCTCTTTCAGGAATCAGGACACAGACATCCAATGCTGAGTCTCATGACTCTCATCTATGGTGGTTTAACGTAGATGAACCCTAATTAACTGGCTATCTCTTAAACGTTGCATTGAAGTATTGAACTATTAAAGCTAAACAGAAAATCAATACTGTATATGTATCAAGTTCTCTTTTAGTGACCTCTTTATATCACTGGCATGGAAGGAAACAATACAACTTTAAAACAGATGATTGAAACAAAAGTAACATACAAGTAAACAGATCGATTGACACCATGATTATCGATCATATTCATCAGTGAAATTATTCAAAGAGCTAGCTTGCAGCTTTATTAATGGCGTAACTGTAAGATTAAAATTGGACTTTAACATTCTTTTGATCTATAAACCAACCTTGAGTTACAATGACTTAATCACTAAGTTGTTGAAGGAATTTAAGTGTGCCTAATTATGGTATGATTAGTAGTACCAATATAATTCTTGTTATCATTGTATATTAGATATTTCTATGTAACCGATGTAACGGCTTGTAACCGATGTAACAGTTATATGCCATCACTTTTGTAATCATCACATGTTCATTACATCCTCTTATAAAAATGATGTGAAACCTTACAATACAATAAGATAATTTGCTTCTATCTTTGCTCTAGTTTACTATTTCCTAAAACATGTTATCAACACGAAACTTTACCAGAGTTTGTATACGTGAAATCTCAGAAAAATTACCATAGAGGTTTTCTACTATGACACCCAACGATTACTCGGCGTAGCATGAGATGCACGGACCAATTTCCTGCCTCTAGCGTGACAAGCCGCGACTCCAGAATTGCAAGCCGAGCCGAGCCGATCCTCCAAAGCCACAACTCCAAAGGCTCCCGACTTGACTCACACGACTCCCCACGCAAGCCGCGACTATACCACCTAGTTGCGACTTCGGAATAGCAATCGCTCTTGGCGACTCAGTTCACCTCGATCGCGACTTTGCTCCCGATCATCTTGCTTGGCTCAACCTCCAAGCAGCCCAGGCTGCGCGCCAACATCGTCGTCACCGCGCGTCTCCTACCTAGAACAATGCCTCCATGGGCCGCCTACCTCTGCGTTGCTCTTGCTTAGATGCGAACTTTCGACGCCAAGCACTCCACGCCGCGCACCATGGCTACGTCTCCTCGCATCGTCACAGCCGGTCCAACGAGCCCGAGTTTGAGCTCTGCCTCCGGGATATGCAACAACGACGAGCGACCCAGACGACCTATGCCGTTTAATTTGTCTGGTCGTCGCTCACTTGCGTCATTATTAGCTGCCATTGATTTTCCGACGTAGGCCGCTACTCATACACAAAAAATTCAAGACCGGGAGCCAGCACGTATGTAACACGTGCTATATAATGTATATACATGCCGCACACACATGAAGATGCACCAGTGGATGTACATATATGCAAACTATTATTTTGCATAATCAGGTTGTCTTTTACAATGTTATTTAAATTTACGTTTAGTCAAATTTAATATATTTAAAATTGCTACATCTAATTTTGTTGCAATATTATGCATGTTTGGACATTACAAGTAAAATGTCATATTGGTTACAAAATATAAAGCATATAGAGATGCGCAAGAGTAAGAGACTCATCATGCAACTAAAGAAGAAGATGGAGATAGCAAAAAAAACGCTAGCCTCACAATTGCAGACTTCAAAACTGGCAAAGATTCATTAGATTTTGCAGATTTTGATGAGAGCATCTATTTTCCAAGAATATTATGTAAAGGCTCTCATGCCTTAGTTTATCAATTGATGATTGATCAATATTGTAATTTAGATTAGCAAAACTCTTGATGTAATTCGTTGGCAAACGATTGATAAAGACAATGTTGTATTGATACAAGCTTGGCTATATTTTTGTATAAAGTACTCGATTTACAATTTTTTATGATTCTATTTTTTAATAGGACTCATCTTAGTAGCTCATGATGACTAGAAAAAGAGACTTTCGATAAAGGTACTTAAGCAGGCTTCGCCTCACCTACATCGATTTCTCTTCACCTAGTTATGAGTGAAAAAAGCTACCCGAATGATTATAGATGACATAATTACTAGCAAAGTCGTTCTATGTACTATTTGGGATTGCAAAAATGTTTGAATCCTTGAAATCACCATAAAACAAAAATAAATCTCATTACGTGCGAAACTAAAATCTGCCTATGCAGATCAACCAACTTCGATAGAGCTTTGTGAGTAGCTAAAAATGAACCAGATTGTGAACTTTATATGGTTGGAAAGCTACAGATGTTTAGTGTCCAAAATTTCATAAAGTTCATCAATATAGACGAAGTTATGCTTGTTTGAATACGCAAAGGTCAGAAAATGATTTGTGGAACTCATGTTTTCTGATACAAGCTTTGTATGTATGTTTCTCTAAGAACTTGAGTTTCTTATTGATAGTAAAACTACTCAGACCATGTTGTGTTATAGACAACTATCTATCGATTTGGTGCCTTATCGATCATATGTGACTATGTCTCTTGAGTTTTAGAGAGATACGCGCCAACGAATTTTATTTAAAATTGTGAGAACGGAATTGCATTATTATGCATCACCTCTAATGATTATGGAAGAAACCAAATATTAGAGAAATATGTGTCAGTCAAATGGTATATGTATAACAACTATCGAGTTGTTGAATCTAACCATGTCATAAGAGATGACCTCTGGGACCCTGACACGTATAAGCTTTGACACGATAAATTGGGACAACCAGATCGTAACATGATGATCCGTATCTTGAAATATTCAAACAAATATCTCTTCTATCAAGTGTAAGGAAGCAAGAACCAAGGAGTTGGTTCAAAAGAAAATGGTGACGTGCACCAAGCATGGTGGCATCGTCGACCATCTTCGGCCATGGTGGCCAGTGTCGTTCACCCCCAACGACTACGACTTGACACAAAAGGTAGTGTCAAAGTTCTCATGCTTCTCGAGTCATTGATGACTCTTAGTCTGAACCAACATCCTCATTGGTTATGATAGACACATCATCCTCATTGGTTATGATAGACACATCACTCATTTTTGCAAAGCCTTATCTTTAGCAATGGTAAGATTGAGACCATCTTTGCAAAGAATCTCATTGTATTCTATGGTCCGATTCAACCAACTAGCAGATCACTTTGATGTTTTATGGTGTTGGTTGACATGTAAACACACTGGTCATGTGTTGTGCAATCGTCCACTATTAATGCTGCTTATGAATTCTTATATGAGATTATGTAATTGTGGGCTCACTACCTGGATCATCCCATACAATCAATTTGACTTGATAATGCTAGAGAATTTACATAAAAAAAGTTTGATGATTATTTCTAAGGATTATGCAATATTGTGTGCAACTATACTAATTTGTCTATGACCCACCACAACTCAACTTTGCGTTACAGCTAGTGACTGTGTATAAATTATGATATATCACAATTACGCACTTATGTGCCAAATTTGTGTTGTCACAACACACCATGTGGGTTCATCGAGACAAAAGAGTATTTATGTTAGAAATGAATCTCCAACTATGCTATGCAGATACCTTGATAGGCGATTTCTTTACCGCAAGTTTAGCGGATTGTCACTTTGATGAAACAATCTTCCCGTCGTTAGAGGGAGATAAGAACAAGCATGTTCAACAGAACGACAAGATTTCATACAACATCAAACCGTCGTGGTTTGTTCCCACTCTGTCTCATGTTGATCCCCAAAAATGATAGAACGTAGCAGTTTCGATGCCTGTGCGTTTCTGATATCGTTAAAGTGATATCGAAATTTTTTGACAAGTGTTGGAAGGAACCCCAATTTTCCTACACTGTTAGGAGGGGAAACCTCCCGCCAAGATAATTGACGAAAATCATGGTACTGCCTAACTACAATTCAGACAATAGACAAAACAAACTATTGTCTGAAATGAGACAATGGAAAAAGAAAACTATTGTATGAAACAATATTCATTCAACAACTATAAACCATTGTATACAAGATTTCATACAACATCAAAAGTAATGTGCATGTGTTGTCTCAATTCTTGGGCACAGATAATAGAAAAAAATGGGTGTTGTTAGAACATATTACCATCTACAGCTGATTAAAATCTATTGTCTCATTGGTACATCTAGACACATTCAGACAATAGTTTTTTTTGGGTGTTGACTGCATTTTTTAGACAATGTTGTCTATTAGGTGTTGTTTGAAACAATTAATCGACGTAGTGATAACATGTAATATTCAAGATGTCAGTCACTAGACTATGAAAAATATAACTTCAATAACTTGAATTACTAACATAATTACATAAAGATATAAAATCTCAAGCCCTAAAAAAGTGATGAGATACAGTGGGATCAAACCACGTCAATTCCTGACATTGAATTGGAATAGAACTATTCATATCTCCCCTAATGGGGGGAAATATGTCTCATCATATTGACAATCTGAAAATCTAGCTGTAAAGAAATCTCCTGTCAAAGGTTCAAGATAGCGGATTATCTTGGGTGATTTGAAACCAACATAAATGCCCAATATTCGTTGAGGACCCATCTTAGTACGTTGTGGAGGTGCAATAGGCACATAGACCACGCAACCAAAACTGCGTAAATCTGAAATATCAGGCTCATATCCAGTTACCAACTGGTACACACTGAATGGTTGACAGGCAACAGGTCTAAAACGAAGAAGCATTACTGCGTGTAACACTGCATAATGCCAAGCAGAGACCGGTAAATTTGTATGCATTACCAAAGCTCTAAACACAAGCTGTAGCCGCTTGATATGAGCCTCTGCTAAACCATTCTGAGAATGAATGTGAGGAACGAGGTGTTCAATATCAATCCTAAGAGACATGCAGTAATCATCAAAAGACTTTGATGTAAACTCTCCTGCATTATCCAATCTAATAGACTTGATTGGATGGTCTGGATGGTGAGCTCGGAGCTTAATGATTTGAGCTAGGAATTTTGCAAACGCAACATTCCTTATGAACAACAAAGCAACGTGTGACCATTGCGTTGATGCGTCTATCAAAACCATGAAATATTTATATGGTCCACATTCAAGTTTGAAAGGTCCACATATATCTCCTTGGATCCTTTGTAAGAATAGAATATTTTTATTGTTATCAACAGCAAAAGAAGGACGAGCCATCAACTTTGCCAAAGAATAAGTTTTGCAGAACGAGCAATGCATATCAGAGATGGCAATATAAGAATCAAGTGGGATAACGCACAATGCCTCAATAGTATGTTGCTGGGAAGGTGCTATACTTGTCGTGGAGACCAAGTTAGGATTGAGATGGGTAGTCTCATCATCACCATCTAAACCGATGGAAATAGGTAATCCCACATGTTTCTTGGCTCTAAAGAACGGATGACTATGAGTATTTTTCAAGATTTTGATCATCATATCACGACCTGGGTGTCCTAATCGTACATGCCAAAGCTTATATGAATCAGAGTCACACGTAGTAGTGTGAGTCACGACATTGTATTCAATAATCCGAACTATGGTTAAGTACAAACCACTATGAATTCCCGGAAACTTCTCTAGAATGCACTTGTGGCCACAATCAAGAGAGGTTATACACAAAAATTCTTTTCCATTCTCACAATAAGTTTCCAAGTGAAATCCGTTGGCATAAATATCCTTAAAATTTAGCAAGATTTGATTGGTCTTTGGCGCATATAAGGCATAAGTGATATATAATTTTATACCATGGGGCAGCAGAAACTCTGCACAACCACACCCCTGAATAACGGGTGCTACACCAATCATGGTTGTCACTGAGGATTTGTATGGGAAAAGATTCACAAACAGTTGCGTATTCCACATAATGGTATGAGTAGTACCACTATTTGCTAGACACTCAATTTTGCCTTGATACATCTACAAAATCAAGGTAAACAAGTAAGTCTTTGTAGCAAAGACGAGGTTCACACTTCAAGTATACACTTGAAGATTTGAGAAGGGTGTGACCATTGTTTAGTGCTGATATGGCATGGCATAAACCGATGTAACAACAACATCATAAGCCAATAAAACAGATGAAAAACTCATCTAAAAACATCACATCCGGGTTGTATTTTAGACGGGTCGAAGAAAGGCCTCGACCGGTCGATGAAACCTAAAATAACTTGTGATTTTTCGATACCAGAATTTTGACTAGTCGAGAAAATTTTCGACGGGTCGAATTTGGACCAATTTTTGGACAGGAGCTTGGCTTTGACGGCTTGAAAATTGTTTAGATCAATTTTTCGACGGGTCGAGTTTGAACCAATTTCGGACAAAAGCATGGCTTTGATGGGTCGAAAATTATTTAGTTCAATTTTGGACGGGTCGAATTTGAACCAATTTCGGACAGAAGCATGGCTTCAATGGGTTAAAAATTGTTTAGTTCAATTTTTTGACGGGTCGAATATGCTCTGTGAACTGCTTCAAGTTGTTTTTCAACGTTTTTTTCTTTGTCAAAATGGTATCTTGGCTTGCTTTTACCATATATATGTAAATATCGAACCATACATAAGAATTGTATGAAATAGAACATTCTCAAATGCTTTCATATACCAAAAATAGAGAAATATTCATTGCTTGCCAACAAAAATTACATCATAGATGTGTTCTTATTCATAAAACAAAGACAAGTATCTTTAAAAATTCTTGACCGAAAAGTGAGCCAAAAATGAAACTAAAACTTGAAAGATTACAGAGACAACTGCCTTTTACATAAGCTTAATCAAAATTTGGGGTAGCAAGTTATTTCCCCTTGTCATATGCTATAACTAGGTTGGTGTCAACCTCCATCTCATAATTTCCAGTGTAATTCGACTCTTAAGTCAAATAATGTTTGTGCTTCTTGTAGATATTCTGGATTTCTCTACTAGCATGACACTGTTTGTGCATATGTCTAGTAGAGCCACACTTGAAACAACCAAGCTTGCTAGATTGTTGATACCGTTGACCATCAGGAACCGAACCAGATTGGTTCTTTTGAGAATGGGCGTTTTGATCTCTATGCCAAGTCATATTTTGGCTGCGGCCTTGGCCACACCCACGCCCTCCTCTTCCCCCACGTGGAGCATGTCCACCACGATTATAAGGTTTTGAACAAACAACCTTCTTATCGTTTCGAGCCTTCCCTCCCGTATTATAACTCTCAGGCTTTTTAGTACCAGCCAGTCTTGAGTTATTATTCAAGATGATCTCATGATGCTTTTCTTTAGTCACAAGACTGTTAATGATATCACTAAATTTAGTAATCCTCCCTTCTCGTACTCAATCTGGTACTGATGATCTAGAAGACTCATTGATGTAGGGAAGGTTTGTAACGCCTTCTCACTCATGTCTTCCTCAGATTTTTCCACATCGCAAAAGCTTAATTCAGATTGCAAATCGAGCATAGCTTGGTTAAAAGTGTTGATCTTTGGGAAATCCATCATTCTGGTGTTGTTCCATTTTGCAGTCAACTTAGGAAGCTGTGCATTATGCGCAGTATTGAACAACATCCCACAAAATCATGGGATCTGTCTTGTTCAAATAATGCTTCTTCAGAGATGGGTGAATATGATGCCTTAAAAACATGAGTGCTTGAGCTTTTGTCTCTTCATTAGGTGGGAGGAGGTTTGTTCTAGGCCCAGTGGGTTTGATGGTGTTGGTAAGTTTCTTTCCGATGAATGTGTTCTCTACATCAGAGCCCAACAATGGTACTCCTTGCCTTCAAGGTCAAGGATCTCGAATTCTAGCCTTGCAGGCTCATGCGAACTCATCTACAAAGCACACAGAGATGTTTTATTAGAAACGATTGAGTACTACGATCACAAAATTTTTAAGTTTAATTGAATAAAAACATGATTCATGATGCATGGTCACAAAATCGATTATAAGACAGTGGTAAAAACCACATATGACGACCGTGATACAACAGTCATATAGAATCGATTTCCCTTTTCTTTTCTTTTCTTTTCTTTTCCAAACCGTGACTCCCCCAGGACCGTCACGTATACTCTATGGATATATGTCCATAGGATCTAGGGTATAAACATGTAATATTCATAACTCATATCACAATTTCAATAATCCTAGATCTAGGATTTTGCGGTCAGTAAGTTTGGCATAGATCTATCAATTAACGGTTTAGAAAATGTTTACCTCAATAGGTATTGTGTTCGGTAGGACCAGTACACTTGATAAAGAATAAGTTATTCTGAAACGATTCCTTGGAAGTCGTGTAATCTTGTCAACTTCTGAAACTTTGTGGGATTTGTTGAAGAAGGAAGGAGGTCGACAGTGGAACTTGGCTGCCGGTGATGATCGGCGGCGACAGTGACACTTTCTCCCAGTTTAGGTTTTTTTCTTTTCTTTTTTCTATCAACTCTGGGATTCATGCTGATAACGTATTACAGGAGAAAGTAGAATAGATAAAATATAGTTACTCTTCTCATTGATAGAATACCTTAAATACAAGCTGATACAATGTATTACAATAACTATCTCGATATAACATGGATTCTTTGTATTTATCTAATCAATATCCGTACCTAACTAGGACAAGACACACATCGGAATTAATGGAGAATAAATCTTCTTAAAGAGTCATTTCAATTGTAAAACTTGCTATGCGAAAGATACGCAGTACATTGTAGTACAAGTTCAGATTAAAATACTTTATTCCTAATGTCACAAATAACAGTGTCAAAACAAAAGGAAGAAACTCAACAACATTTCCTTTAAAGAATTCTTCACTCACTACTAATACATTAGTATGCTCGTTGCATCCCCTTTTTGGGTTTCTTTATGAAGCTCAATCAAATTTGTTTCAGACGACTCCTCTTCCTTGCCATCTTCTCTGGAAGTGTTTCTCTCTTTTTCTTCGTCTTAGCATTCGACTTCTTCAAGAATCTTGGATCCACCTGGTATGTCTTTTATGTCGCAGACACCCCTCTCTTTTAAGCCTCATTAAATAGGGTAGTGGCCTATCAACACGGTTGTGAGCATATAACTTTCCCAACAACAAATCATAACTCTTGATTCTAGGCTCACATCCATCCTGCTTCATCTTCTTGAAATCTGATAAAGCATGATCAATTCTCTCAATGCCACATAAAATTTTCACAACCCCAAAATAGGCCTTTTTATCCAAAGCCTCCCCGAACCCTGCTGACTTCAACCTATCAGTCATTTCATCTCCCTCCCCAACCCTAGTGGCCTGATACAAGCTCCTGATTAATTCAAGAAATGTAGTCTCATTCGGCAAACACCCCCACTCCCTCATTCTATGAAACAAATTCAACGCATCCTCAGTCATCCTAATCTTACACAAATTACTAATCAGCACATTGAACGTCTCTATATTTCTCGGTACACCGTGATAGTCCATATTCACAAAAATCTGCTCAGTCTCGGAATGAATCCAAAACGGATCCTTCTTTCTGCAAAGCTTTCAAACATAATCAAGAATGGCATTGTAAGCACCAGTCCTAATCTGGAATCCTCCCTTGTAAATCTCCCCTGCCAATCTCCTAGCCTCTTCAAGTTTCCTATCCACACACCAACCCTTAATAAGCAAATCACACATATACTAATTAGGAAAAAACTCATTAACCAAGCCTTTCACCATCTTCTCCACAATGCTGGGAAACCCTGCAGAAGCCAGAGTCTTGGCGCCAAAAGCCTCATGCATGTGGGAGTCAGTTTTTGTGATGCTAAGCTAGGGGAAAATGGGCTCTTTGGACCTGGTCCTGGATGAGGTTTGATGATCTGAATAATGGGCCTAGGCTTATATGACTAGGGGGTTAAATTCAAGTTATCTAGAGGTTTTTGGAAGTATCTAAAATATTTTGGAAGCATCTGGAATGTTCGTAAGATGGCGTGACAATCCCAAGGTACGATGCGGACCTTAAGGAATTTATAGAATCCTTGAGGATAAAGGTAAGATTTGTACGAATTCTTAGAGGGATTACGCCAAAGGGTATGTGGTAATCATGAAATATAATTGGCCATGGATGTGGAGATCCATTCCTTAAAGGATTCCTCCTCTTCGAATGTAAAGTAGTCCAGTTTGATAAGGACTATACTTGGACCTAATACGATTTATATATAGGTCATCCCGACATGGTCGAAAGTAACGTTATTGTGCCCTAGTCACTCTTTGATTCTTCAGATAATTTCTGACTTAAGCATCAGAGAGTCTACGTACGTTATCATGCCATGCTCCGACTTGTTTGTCGGTTCACGAGGATTCATGCTAGAGGGAAAACAAAATCTGCTTTCAAAAATTGGTGCATTCATTGAGAGTAGAATCTTATGATAACTCTCGTGAATAGAAGGATATGGAAGGCAATACTGACATAAAAAACCAGCACAACAAGGAGAAAATCCCTTATGGGAAAATGACCAAACCACCCCTAATACGGGGGTATCGAAATATGGTAGCACCGTCTCGCATCAAGTCCAGTCGAGAAATCCCTCGGATGACATCCACATCACTGATGAAGAAGGATCAGAACCGAAGAACAAAGGAGCCAGGGGTGGAGAGCCAAGGTCGATCAGAACCTCCACCAGGCTGAGGAATGATATATGACCATGAGGCTCGACATGGCGGCTCTACAATAGTCTACTGAGGGAGCCACAAGAAGCACAATATAATTGGCATGTACGGTAGCCTCTATGCAAGCCACTTTGGCGGACCTTATGGGCCTGTTAAAAGGATAGGGGGTCATCCTGCCCAATTCGACTGTAGAGGTCAGACAAGAAACCCCGATAGTCCCAATGATTGATGCTTGAGAATCGGGCAGTCAAAACGACCTTGAGGAGCAAGTCCCCGCAAGCCAAGAGGTGCATGGAGTAGTTACCCTCAAGGGAATGACAGAGCAGTTCATGGAGGCCTAGTGAGCTCATACCATCAAGACGAACCAAGAGACGAAATTCCTGAGGCAGGAGGGTTTGTCCAAGAAGAAGACAGATGCAGAACATCGAGCTCGCAAGATGTCCCAAAATCTCTTGGCACAGTTCATCCAGGACGCCGAGTCGCCCAAAAAGTGGAGTCACTCTAGGTTTGATAGGTATTTGGAAGATTTAGATCCCTACTAGCATGTGAGAAACTACCAACCTCCTATGGCCACTAGCCAATCGAATGATGCCTGAATGTGCAAGATGTTCCAAGCGAGCTTGAAGGATGACACTCTGTAGTGGTATGAGACCCTACCCCCAGGGTCAATTGAGGATTGTAAAAGCCTGAAGTCAGTGTTCTTCAAGAGGTACGAAAGCAACACTGAGGGAGTCAAGGACGTGACCTACCTCACGTTGCTCAAGATGAGGCAAGGGGAAAGCTTGCGAGATTGGGTAGACACTATTACCGCTACGATCGATTGCAAGGATGACACTATTACCGCTACGACATTTATCAACGGGGTAGACATGGACTCGGAACTGGATAACAAGCTGATCAAAAAGAAAACTAAGGACTTGTCTGTGGTTTACTACGAGGCACTAGACTATGCTCGTGTAAAGGACATGCGAACCTATAATAGGGACTCCCCAGGGGAAAAGGCGGCATGAAACAACACGAGTACGAGGAAAAAAAATTCAATACCAGCAGCTCGAGCCAGGGAATGGGGCACTATGATAACAAAATGAAGGTTTCTGGGCACCAACCCTCTGGTTCGGGGGGGGGGGGGGGGAAGCTATTCATTCTACCTCTGACGAGACCGATCTCTACCATACTTCACCACATCAAGAATGAACCGTGGCTCAAGAGGCCCCCACTCATAACGAGTAAGAACGATTCGAAGGACTTTTGTGCCTATCACAAGGGCAACGGTCACAAGATGATCGAGTGCAGGGTTCTCAAGTGACACTTTGCGAAGTTGGTGGACTAGGGGTATTGTTGAGAATACATGATGAATGAGTACTTGAAGATTCATTGAAGCCGCAAGGTAACGGTAAGAGTTAAAGAAACAATGATACCTTATCGTCACCACCTAAGGGCCAGAAGGAGAAGTACCCGGTGCTAAACTGTATCATCCAGGCCCTAGAGTACCTAGAAGACACCATCTTCCTGAGTCTGAATAGCATAATGGCAGAAGCAGAAGAGCTGGGGGCGACCCTTAAGGAGAAGGAATGAAGCACGAAGAAACCTCGAGTTGGAGCGGCATCCAGAGTACGACCCAGGACCAACATACTTGAGTTCTCAGATGTAGACCTACCAAAGGAGGAGGATAACCATGATAATGCCCTAGTCATTAATATCTGAATGGCCTATATGGCAGTGTCAAGGGTCCTCGTGGACAACGGAGTAGCGGTGAACGTTGTCTTTAAGGATGCAGTGGAACAGATGGGCTTAATAGGTGCGATTTAGGACCACTGCACGACCCTCATGGGGTTTGAGAGGTTGAGAGTAAGGAATTTAGGGAACATACCCCTCCAGGTTGGCACATCACTCACCAACCCAACCACCTAGTTTGCTGTAGTTAATATTCCCTTCCCTCACAATTCTATCATGTGAAGACCATGGCTCCACTGGATGAAAGCAATAGCATCTACCTACGACCAGGTTTTGAAATATCTAACCTCTAATGGAACAGTCATTATTAAGGGAGACAGGGCTGCAACGAGATTATGTACGGTCCTCGCCACCAAAGGGACGAAGAAGGAGTCAGTCGAGAGGGCTGGGGGCCCGGAAGTCCCAACCTTTTCAGCATAGCAATCACAGGCTGAGGGTCGAGAAGCAGAGATCGATGAGTTAGACATAGAGCTCAAACCCCAAGTGCTGCCTTTCAAAGAGAAGGTAGAGGAGGATGTGGTCCTCGAACCGTTTGATCAAAAGAAATCGGACCTGTGAGTAGGAGGTGGAGAAACTACTCGTAGAGGGATTCGTCAGGGAGGTCCCACACTTGGAATGGCTGTCCAATGTGGTCCTAGTTAAAAATAAGAATGGGAAACCTTGAGTCTATGTTGATTTTAGATCCTAATAAGGCGTTTCCTAAGAACGGTTTTCCCTTGCCTAGGATAGACCATTTGATGGATTCCATGGCAAGGCATGAGGTCCTTAGCTTTATAGATGCATATAGTGTTTACAACTAGATTAACATGGCATAAGACAATCGTGTGAAAACGGCATTCATGACCAAAAAAGGAGTCTATACATCCGAGGTGATGCCATTTGGTTTAAAGAACGCATGCGCTATGTACCAGAGGTTGGTCTACAAGGTATTTAAGCCCCTAATATGAGATATGATGGAGGTATACGTAGATGACATGTTGGTCAAGAGCAAGAAGAGACAGGATTATGTGTCAGATTTAAGGGGATGTTTTGACCTCCTTAAAAAGCACGGGATGAAGTTGAACCCCGAGAAGTGCACCTTGGCGTGAGGTCAGGAACATTTCTGGGGTACCTGGTAACTCAGCATGGGATAGAGGTAAACCCGAACGAGCTAGCCATAATCGTTAAAATGAAGTCCTCATCGACGGTCAAGGAAATCCAAAGCCTAAATGGAAAGTAGCAGCCCTAAGCAGGTTTTTATCCCTGTCGATAGATAAGTGCAAGCTGTTTTTCGAGGCGCTCAAAAGAAACAAGGGGAATCTGGACTGAGGAGTGTGAAAAGGCATTCCAGACCCACAAGCGTTACTTGGTCTTCCCTCATGTTTTGAGTAAACCTGTGCTAGGGGAGAACCTGTACCTGTACTTAGCGGTCTCAGAGGTGGCCGTGAGTGGAACTCTTGTCTGAGAAGATACTGGGGGGGGGGGCGTAGCTACCCATATACTATTTTTCTAAAACTCTTCTCGACCCTGAGACTCATTATCCCAAGATGTAGAGGTTGATACTGGCACTCGTCATGTCATCGTGCAAGCTCAGACCTTAGTTCCAAGCTTCAAGGTCATCGTTATGACCTAGTACCCATTAAGAACGATTTTGCACACCTTAGATTTATCTAGTAGGGTAACCAAATGGGTCATTGAACTCGCAGATCACGACATCGAGTATAGGCCTTGGACGACCATGAAAGGGGCAAGCATTGGCTGATTTCTTGGCTGAGTTCATGATACCAAGACCGAAGGTGCAAGAAAAGAGAAAGAATGCTGAGGAAGCTGATGAATAAGGAGTCGACCATTAGACGTTGTACATTGATGGGTCCTCAAAAGGCAAAGGTGCCGGAGCAGGACTGGTACTTAAAACTCTAGATGATACGATCATGGAGGAAGCCTTAACCTTAGGGTAGAAGGCGATCAACAACAGAGCTGAGTATGAAGCCCTCTTAGAAGGACTGGGGCTAGCTCGAGAGCTGAACATGAAGAAGATCAAGTTGTTTTGTGATTTCCATTTGATTGCAGACTAAGTACTTGGAGAGTATGTGGCTCATTACGCATCTGTGGAGGCATACCTCAAGCTAGCAATGGGTTAGTCGGCCAGTCCGAAGAGTTCTCTATCATGCAACTCCTCAGGTTAGAAAACACATACGCAGACGCACTAGCCAATCTGGCCTCCAACATAGATTACCAGCTAAGGAAGACGATCCTTGTAGAGCATTTGCCAGTGCCTAGTATAGATGACGAGGAAATAAAGGAGGTAATGCCAATACAACTGGAACCCTCATGGATGGACGAGCTGATAGTTTACATCGAGGCCGGAATTTTCCCTGAGGGACGTGCAAAGGCTAAGGGGTTGTTCAACAAGCGACACGATATAACATCAGGGATAAAAAGCTATACTGATGATCCTTTAGCGGACCAGATCTATTAACAATACATCCCACCCAAGCTAGAATAATAATGTGAGAGCTGCACTCTGAGATATGTAGCATGCACATTGGGGGCAAAAACCTTGTGGTACAATGCTAAACTGAGGGGTATTATAGGTCGACAATGAAAAATGACTATTTGGAATACGCCCAAGCTTGTGAAGCCTATCAAAGACACGCCCCATAACTATCGATGCACCCAAAAGAGTTACATCCAGTATCGGTTCCCTGCGTGTTTGCCCAATGAGAGTTAGATACAATGGATGAGTTCTCGACAAGGATTGGGGGTAGACAAAAGAAATACCTCTTGGTCGCCATAAATTATCACTCTAAGTGGATCAAAGTTGAGGCTCTGTCAAAGATAAGGGGAGCAGAGATAAAGAATTTCATTTGGAAGTTCATTATATGCAGGTTCGGGATTCCAATGAAAATCATAGGAGACAACAACCCATAATTCAATTTTGCTAAGGTTAGGGACTACTGTGCAAAATAGGCGATCAAGATTAAGTTCTCTACTCCAAGGTACCCTTAGCGTAATGCACAAGCAGAAGCCTTGAACAAAATGATTTTATAGGGTCTAATAAAGAGGTTGGATTAGTTGACAAAGGGGTAATGGGTATCCCAGTTACCAAATGTGCTTTGGGCGTACAGAACGACAAAGAGAAAACTTACTAGAGAAACCCCCTTCCCCATGGTCTATGGCACGGAAGCTGTCATCCCCATCAACCATAGGATCCCCAACCTCAAGGTTGCAGAACGAACAATGGAGAGGAACACAGAAAGCCTGAGACATGAACTTGATTTGCTAAAAGAGCGCAGGGAATAAGCTTAAATCAGAGTTGTCGCCTACCGACAAAAGTTGAAGGTATACAATGATAGGAAGTTCGACCTAGAGTTTTCCTCCCAAGTACCATGATTTTATGTAAAGTATTCAAAAATACCAAGGTATTAGGAGAGGGAAAACTGGGGGCAAACTAGGAAGGACTCTACAGGATCGTAGGAGAAGGCTATAACAGATCGTACGAGCTGGAGAACCTAAGGACTGGTGCCTTAGTTGACAAACGATGGAATGCTCTTTACCTAAAGGATTATCGCCAAAGCAGAGCTAGAAACCTGGAAGAAGAAGCGGGCAAGTGTCTAAAAGGGGCACGTACTCTTCCTAACCAACTTGGTTTTTTTATTAGACTGTTTTACGAGTTGGCAAGTTTAATGAGGCATGTCAGAAACTCCCTTGTTTATTCAATAAACATTATACGATAATAAGATTATTCAATAAAAGCTTTCGTTTTCAGTAACATTGCTTTACATTGCGTTTTGAGTTCGATTTATTTTACTTTGTCTGATCTATGTAAAAAATTTGATTGGTTTATTGTTTGACATGTTATTCGATCATGAGGAGCTTAACGCCTAGGAAAGACACAAAGCTTAAGTGAGACAGATGACGTTGGTCGCTATAAGAAGAATCTTCACCCTGAAATCTAGCTAACCCTCCCAAAGGTAAGACATCCCAAAAGGAGGGAGTTAGAGCATCAAGGGGTCGCCCATGGACAAGCTAAAACACTAAGAGAAAAACCCATAAGCTCAGGTAATCCTAAGCTAGTAGGACCTCAAGGTTATTTTTGATAAGGTTAGATTGATAATGTCCTAGGGTGATAACCTGAGGGATGCTTGAGGGATAAGCTAAATGTTATTTTCGATAAGGTAATCCTCAGCCATACATCACTTTGGGCATCTAAGTCCCAAGCGTACTCATCTAGCGATGCCTGAGGGATAAGCTAAAATCGATAAGTGGAAAATTAGGACCCCACCGTGGCACTCTAGACAAGTTGTCTGGTAAAAGTCCAAATCTCGAGGGTAGGGTCTTCTGTGGTCTTTGTGATAGCATGGGCAGCCTTGTGAAAGGGCCAGATCTTAAGCCAGAAATACTTGGTCACGAGAAGGGCCTAAGGAACGATGGTCTTGGTTTAGATATAAGGTTAAGCATGTAAGCCTTTTGATAAAGGACAATCCCAAAACAGCGGGTACCCTTTGGAGACCTTAAGGTTACGAAGGCTCTCCTAAAGATTCATTCGTGAGAAAATATATGTAAGGTAAGGGAGTTCAAGAGTCATACTGAGGTCACAATCACTCAGAATCAACTCCCAAAGGATGGAGTAGTACGAGTAGAGAAAGAAAGTGTGAAAATGACGATATAGCCAGAGGCATAACAATATCATGCATGAGCTAGGAGTTAAGTTACGTAACTTAGTTCAGGAAAAGGAGAAGACACATAAAGTGTAAATTATAGGTACGATTGTTCAAAAAATGGGTCCTAAGATATTACATAAAGTACACCCCAGAGGAATAAGCATGAGGCTTCATTATTTCTCAGTCTCAGAGCTATTAGAGTTATAGGCGTTGATAAGATCTTGGCACTCTTGCTCAAAGTCCACTTATTGGCTTTCAAGCAGCAAGAAGTGAGACTCCTTGAGGGCAGCGATATGGGCCTCGTACTCCTCGTTCTTGGCCCTTAACCCATCCTTAACTTTTGCTTCTACCACCTTTGGCTGCTTCCTTCAGGTCTGATTGGGCTTTCTCCAAGTCTGTCCTCAAGATGGCTACCTCAGCCTCTCGTAAGGCATGTTCCTCCTTGAGGGCCAAGTTATTCTCATCAATGGTCAGAATTGCTAGCTCTCGGGCCTTCCCATACTGAGCCACTTAGTTCTCCAATTGGGAGACTTTGGCCTTTAATTGCTTGACTTTCTCCTCGGCTTCATCAACCTTATTCTCGGCCTCTCGGATCTGGCCAAGAATGTGGCCCAAGGTCATGGTGAAAGTACCAGAGCCCTACAAAAATGCTTGATGTATCAAGAGAAGCATAATCCATATAAGTTCAAAAAAAAAGGAAAACACGAGGAAAGGGGATTACCCTATAGAGGAAAGTCCAGGACATGGTAAGCAGGTCTGAGGTGTTCATAGAGGCAAGGTCCTCATAGTCTTGCTCGAGCATCTCTGCTGCCAAGATTGCTATAGAAATGTCTGGCCGAAGCAGGCTTGAGAAGAGATTAGAGAGGATGTGCTTCCTTACTCGAGGCAGCTCGACACACTCCTCAAGGGACTCCACCTCATACTCGAATAAGTCACGGGGAGGCTGAACGATGAACCCATGCTCTGGCGGCCCTCGTTTGAATTACACACGACGAGCACGGGGTTGGTTCCTTCAATCAGCTCTCCATTGGTGCCTGCATAGATAATGAAACGATATTCGCACAGTGGTATTCACAACACAGTATCACCAAGTTTGATTCACAAGTAAAAAGACGTATTCTCTGAAGGAGGGAAGTTATAGTAAATCACAATACGATAGGTAAAAATAAATACGAACTTACCAAGAGAGAAGGCGACAGACAGGCTTGGACTATTCAGGGGCATCTATTTGAAGCTTCTCCTTCGGAGGCGATGGTGGTAGGAGCTCGTCATAGGGAGGAGAAGGCGACACCTCAATCTTGCCAGTTCCGTCGAGCCAGGGGTCTTGCTCGAGCTCCTTGATTGGGACTGAAGCCTTTTCTTTCTCCTTCTGCAGCTCGAAGGTCTTAATCAGCCTCCTCTTCTACTTGGGTTTGGAAGTCTCCCCCTGCTCGATAAGAGCTTGGACGTTGACAGGCTTGGGGGTGGAAGCTCCCTTCTTATGGACCCTTGGGGGGGTGGGGGACGAGGAACCTCGTTCAGCTCTTGCTGTTCCTCATGGATTAGGGGCTTGATGTCGTTCAGGCCCTCAAGGGGGAGCTGCTCACGCTTCTAGAGTGACCAGACATTTTGGTTCTTGGAGGGGATGGCTAGGGCACTATCCACCAAGTTGCGATGTATTTGACGATGCAAGTGATATCCTCTGAGAGCTTGGAAGGGTTAATGGCGGTAGGGACCTTAAAGACGGCTTCCCTGCCAAGCTTCTCCCAATCTCTGAAGATGAGGATTGGCGTCTTTTTTCAATCCTTGAGAGAGTAGGGGGGATTCAATAGTAGCATCTCCTTGACATACATCCTCGGTGGTTCAGGTAAGAGTGGTTCTGAGGAGTGAGCATGGCCTGGAAGAAGATTTGGAACTCTGGCAGCCCCATACGGCCGTCAAACCACCGGTTGAGGCGATCAAAATAGGCGAGGATGCGAAAGATGTAGGGGCACCACTACTCCACCGTGAGCCCGTAGAATTCCAAGACGGAGCAGATGAAGGCTAAGATTGGGAAAGTGAGCCCGAAGACGATTTGGAAGGGGTGGACCAGAAGTCCCAGACCGTGAGCTCTTTCGAGCTCCAATACTTTCGCCTTGTCGGATGCAAGTGCAACCAGATTTTCTCATTATTCCCATGGTGGAAGGTCTGGATAAAGTTCGTTAAGGCCTCGTTAGAGTCAACCTTGATAACAGAAGGGTACATCTCCTCTCGAGTTTTCCTAGAGGTGATGGATTTTGTGGAGCAGGGATGAAGAGATGGGTTGGTTAGATCTGCCTCGACAAAGAGCATGGGGGCCGATCGACCTCGACTTCGTCCACCTTGAAAGTAGTAGGCGAATGAGGGCCTTGGGCGGCTTTGGAAATGTACTCTTTGGCTGGCTTGCAGGCGACAGTTGGGGCAACATACAGATCCTTGTATACGGGGATGGTGCTGGCGATCAGCTTCGATCTATCGATCTCGCCACCGACAGTAGTGTCTTGAAGTGAAATGATGAGGTGAACAATGACTTCGTTGGACTTGGGGGAGGTAACACTCTGAGAACTTTTAAAGGCCATTGAAGTTTCTAGGTTTTTGGAAGTTATGAAGCTTCTAGGTTTTTTTTTCGGGGAAACAAAGGTTGGGAGCTTTTTTTGGGGGTTAGCAGAGGTTTTCTGGGTTCGATTGAGAGCTTGAGTGGTTGAGAAAAAGTTGAAAAAATAAGGGGGATGAAGAGTTTGATTTATATATGATGAGAGGGTAGAGGAAGGGAGGTGACCATTAGAGAAGGTAGGTAGTTTCGAATTCTAAGGGATACGATGGGTTTGAAATGATATTGTTTAGGAAGGAGGCATGATTTTGGGAAGAGGTATGAATGATTAAGAAGTTTGATTGCAGAAGAGTTATGATGAAGGTGAAAGAGTTTTTGAGTTTCGCGCGTTTGATAGGGATGGTTGGAGTTTTTTAAACTGGAAATGGCAAAGGTCTGATAACAACAGCACAAGGCTGACACGTGTCGGATCTCATACTGCTATGGGAGTATTTGTGGGAGTCAGTTTTGGTTACGTTAAACTAGAAAAAAGGGGGCTCTTTGGACCTTGTCCTGGATGAGGTTTGATGATCCAAATAATGGGCATGGGCTTGTACGATTAGGGTTACTATTAAATGCAAGATATCTAGAGGTTTCTGAAAGTATCTAGAACGTTGTGGAATCCTCTGGAATGTTCGTAAGATGGCGTGGAAATCCCAGGGGATGCGGACCCTGAGAGATTTATAGAATCCTTGAGGAAAAATGTAAGATTTGTACAATTCCTAGAAGGATTATACCAAAGGGTTTGTAGTAATCATGAAATATGATTGGCCTTGGATCAGAGATCTATTCTTTAATGGATTCATCTCCTCTGAATGTAAAGTAGTTCAATTCGATAAACACTCTGTTTAGACCTTAAACGATCTCTATATATAGGCCATCTCGGCATGGTCGAATGTAACGTTATTGTGCCCTAGTCACTCTTTGATTCTTGAGATAAGTTCAGACTTAAGCATCAGAGGGTCTAAGCACGGTGTCCCACTTGCTTGCAGGTTCACGAGGATTCACGCTAGAAGGGAAACAAAATCTTCTCCCACAACACCGACCGAGAATGATATCATGGGTGTCCTTGAAATCTTTCCTTCGCCCGAAATAGTTCACAAAGAAGGCAAGTGTCTCATTGGTGTGGTCGGATTTCGGGTTCTTGATGAGCCAAGTGTTGAAGCCCCCAGAAGGGTCCCGTCGGCTTCCGACGACAGATTGAGCACTGAGAGGACTGGAGAAGGATTTTGGGCAATGTGAGAGAAGGTTGATTGGATGCTTTTTGCGAAGGAGAGAGCGTCGTCGTCGGGGTTTTGTTGGAGGATGTGGGAGGAGAGAGATTGGGCTAGTTGGGCTACATCTTGGGCCGGCGGTAGAGGTGAGGTTGAGGAGGTTGAGGAGGAAGAAGAAGAGAAGGGTTTGGAGAGAGAGAAATGGGGTAGAGAGAGAAAGTGAGAGGATGTTGGTGTGGCGATGGGCGTGGGTTTTGGTGAGGGAAATTGAGCGAGGTTTTGGATGGTCGTCGGAGAAGAAGAAGAAGAGGATGAGCAGAGAGATCCTCATTTTTTAAATCTCCTGTAAAAGAACAATTGCAATGTCAAAATCTAAACCCTAATTTTGATTTCAAATTCAAAAAAGTGTTCGTATAAGGGAAGTGTAGCTAGCTCGACTTTTCTTCTCGCGCTGCAGCCCAGGCTCTTCATTCCAAATACACGGTGATTAAACGTCGTTGTTTTAGAACTAAGTTGAGTTCTCACCATCGAAAGAAGTTCTTTGATATGGATTTTTTTTTTCTTTTTCTTGGTTACAAAAGGAGCCCAAAAGGCCCAACCAAATCAAAACTACTCTCTATAGTATTAATCCTACAACGTCTAGGAAACTTCAAAAAACATACATCAGCAGGCCAATGCCAAATTGCCAATTATCAACACAGCTGTTTTTAGCAAGACTGAGCTGAGAGCATGTCGATTGACCAAAGTTGGGGATTACACGATCCTCTCAAGGATGCATACCTCATGCAGATTTAGCCGGTTCTGTAATTAATTTTTCTTTTCAAAGGAGCTTGATTAATCCTCAACTAATAAATGGAGAATTATAATCTTTGGTGTTGTCTCCACATGAATTTGAGTATCAACGTAAAATGAACAAAGCTCATGTGTACATTAAAGATAGGGTCATGCTCAAGAACGTCAACTAAACCACAATCCAATCGAATAAAGATGTAACGGAAACAAAGCTGTGATTAAACATGTACTGGCCAATACTGAGGATAGCCGTGCTGGAATTTCAGTGCTTCTGGTAGTGGTTTGAGCCGCCTTGAGTTGTGATAAAAAAAAAATGCCTACTTCAGTTTCTCTCCTTATCATTAAACTCTGAAAGGCCATGGAACCTTCGATAGCCAAAAGGGTTCGTGCTTATCAAAATCAATACATTAGAAGCCATAAGAATCAATTTATTAAACCAGTGAGACAAGAAAAACTGTGAACTATAACAGATTTACAGGAAAGAGTATCTTTAGTACGGGTAAGCACAAATGACCAACCAAGCACTCAAACAAATAATTAGCGAACAACATCAGTTAATTGCACCCTATTTTTTCAAAAGAAAATTACTTCTATTGGGATTAAACATAAGTATAACTCAGAGGTTAGAATATCCACTCAGACGACAAAACCCAAATGAATCATCGGCTTTCAGCATGATTACACAAAAAGGCACCAATTTTTCAAACATATTAACAGTCTTATTCATGGAAGAGCCTAATAAAATCTGATGGTTCATTAAAGTTGGTATAAATGAAACAGAATCCAGAACTGGAGGATGCAGTGGAAGGAGGACAGTACCTTGATTTCTTATCATTCACAGGCCCCACAGGGTTTGCCTGTTGCCGGTTTTCTCTAACGCGCTTGTACGACGCAAGCTGTCAATTTTAGGGGTACATATGCACTACGGCTGACTGAAAAACTTCCCTCATCCAGTCAGTCATAGCATCACTACAGTTAATGAAACACATTTCTGACTACAGTTACAGTTTCAAGAGGCTTCTGGTCAGAAGAATATACATAACATGTATGCCATTAAGCGCCATGTCAAGGATGCATGCAGAATACAAATATATTACAGTGAAAGAGTGAAAAAAAAAACACAAGTATGCATGCTCCATATTAGAAAGCCACAATGAAGGAGATATATAGGACCTGATGGAAGTACAGAAAATGGCAAAATGGCTTGGTGAGAGTCGAGTCCCAGTTTCCAACGAACAAGTAAAATAAGTGGCACATGTACAAGCTCTAAAAAACTAATTGTATAGATATCAATTTGAACTTTTAAGCAATCCGAGTTAAAAGAAAATTGAAATATGAAGATTAAATAACCCAGTAATACTTTTATGAGAAGCATCTCAGACTCTTGAGCAACATGACTCAAACGTAAGACAAATCCACAAGTTGGAGACTAAAATATGTTACCAAATCAAATAGCACTTCATATGGCACAGAACAGTAGTGATTCTAAGGTTACGTACCTGATCCAAAAGAACACCAGGTCTACAAACTCTTCAACAAGAAGAATCAAATGTAGAACAACTAAGCTTGGTGTCCATAACCATCAGTTAAACACTAGAATATGTTACAAATTCAAATAAAAGTTCTATGGCACAGTTCCGATGACGCCCGGCGTGTTACATTTTGTAAGACTTAGTCTTACGCTTACTCTTACGCTGTGTTCCCTTACTCTCCATCTTCTGCTCTACATCCTCAGGCTCCTTTGCATTCTCACCAGAAATCTCCTTCACAGCATTACAAATATCATGCACAATCATTTTCTTCACCTCCAGCTTGTCCTCTCTAGCCCTGTGGTTAGGCGGAAGTGTGCGGAACTCTTCCGTCAAACGAAAGCACTCGCCCACATTTTCAGGGGAAACAAAATCCAGTGCAACTTTGATACAAGACTTGAGGTTCCTCACCTGGTGAGGACAGCCTGCTGGAATGAAAACAGCATCACCAAGTTTCTGGACAAATGTCCATGGCTCTATTCCAAATTCTTCCTTGAGCTTTCTCTTGTGTTCCACAGTGAGATAAACAGTCTGATCATGAATAGCATGAGTAACACGCTGCAAGAGATTACAGTGCACATGCCTGAATTCTTTGATATGCTTCTGGATGTACTTCTCCAGCGACGGAACATCCTGGACCCGGAAGATGTCCCATAAGGCACCTCCATCCTCACATACTTGAGCTGATTCTACCTGAGGCCCACTTCCATTTTCAGCACTTATGTCATGATTTCCAAAAATCTCTTTCTGGTCTTGCTCCCAGTGCTGTTTCTTCAACTTATCTATAGCAGAAATTTTCTCAGCATCAAGGGTCACTTCAGCTGTATGAGTCAGGATGTTGATGGCATCAGACATATCACAGTGAAGCTTAGTGACAGAATCTCCCCGACCAAGCTCCTGAGCAACACCATAGGCAATATATGTTTTTGGACCCATGTCTGGCTTTACGCAAGTAGGCGGCAAGTACCTAGCAATGTTCAGACTCCCCTGAGTGGGGTGAGTATACTCCTTCAAGGGCAGACAACAGATAAACTCCTTACCATGCCGGGGAAGGCGATTGTCAAACTCAGTAGATGGCGGGAAATCTCTGAGCTTGAGAAGCCGAGGCCAATTTTGCTCATCAAACTTGCCTTTAGAATATCCAGTAAAGAAATGGTGGTTGTTGACATCCATAAAACTCCAATCCAAGCAGTCAATGGCATGGACTGCCAATTCTCTATCATGCTTGCGATGCTTCATCTGCCTAAATGCCCGCCACATGACCAACGGTTCCCAGCTCAAACCCGATCCGTTTGCAAGCGCATTGCTCACAATTACAGGCTCGCCCCTCATCCAATGCCACTGAAAATGCCCAAAATCCTCATCTCGCATTTCTCCCACCCTCGGACAGAACAAGTAGTTATCATCATCAGAACCCTCTCGAGAAGCTGCTTTTATCGAGTTAACAACAGCATCATCCACAGATTTAACACATAAACATTGCTGTGCACAAGTTTCACTACTACCATGTGACGAATCATAGCTTTCGTCTAACTTCTCTGCTTTCTCTACCAACTCTACAATAAAGTTTTGATCAAAGATGCATCTCAATTCTAAATTATGCTTACCACAACCTTTCAAGTGCTCTGGTGGGCAGAAAATGCTACCATCTTCAGAAACTTTCCACTCAAATGTTGACTCCTCCCGCTTCTTCAGTCCTGCATCAATGACATTACGATTCCTCTTCAGCTCTTTCCCTCCGTGCAAATACATAGGACCCTTATCCACAAACTCCGCGACTTCCTCCCCACCACCACCTCGATTCCTCCACTCGCCTTCTCGTATCTCGCGGCAGCAAATAAGACAGAGATCATACTGGCAGTTGGGACAGCTCCTGTGAAGATCAAGAATGGAAGTACTGCAGTGGTTGCAGTACATTCTCTCGTCCTCTTTGCAGTCCGATTTCTGCACATTGACCTCAGAGACGCCTCTCCACGCAGCCTCGGCCGTCATCTCTGCCGCCTGCTCATCGCTGATCCTCTTCAAATAGGGAAGCAATGTGTGAAGCATATACTTTGAGTGGTTGAGCTGCGTTTCCGGGTCGATTTCCAAGTCGAGATTTCGAAGACACCTTATGGGGACGTCGAGACGGAGGCAGGATTTGCAGTTGCAGTTGCCGCTGCAGAAGGGACACGCCTCGGCGATTGCTTCCTCGGTTGAGTTAGGGTACCAATTCTGTATGCAAGGAATGCAGTAACGCTTTGATGGGCACTTGGTGCAGCGGACAACTCTGCCCTTGTCGTTTCTCTGGCACTGATGACACATCGACGACTCCTCCTCCTCGATCTTGTTCTCCGTTGCGGCGGCGGGGGGATGCTTCTTCTTCTTTCTCTTGTTCTCATTGATCTCTGCTTCTTGGTCTTTCCTTTTCTTCTGGGGCTTCTTTCTTTTGTTGTGGCGAAGATCTATGATGGGCTCGTCCAAATACACCACCTTCTTTGTGGCCCTCAGAGAATAACGACCGAATTTCTCCAAAGCAGCGGAGTCTTTCGGCGCCACCATAGTTGGAGAGAGAAATTTAGGGAAATCTGGGTTTTCTTTTACTTGTGTTTTCAAATTCAAAAGTGGCGCCACAGGGAGAGGAGCTGTGGCGGAGAAAAGAATATTAGGGTTTGGAGAAATTAAATAGACAAAGCTTTCGATCCTCGTGAGTGCGGGGGCTATCACGCCTTTCAAAATCTTTTCATGTTTTTTTGTATTTTTAATCTTTTCTTATTCTGCTCTCTTTTCTTACACTGCTCGTGCACTTCATTCAAACTCCAATCATACTTGATGTATAATTTATTTTCTAGATATGCAAACATAATGACCGATAGCTTCTGTTATTGATTAAAAGAAAGAAAAACTTTATTTCTTTGAAATCAATCTCATCTCCCGCATCGATTCTAAGTGGTTTGATCAAGATAGTGTTTACATGAATGTAGACTTCAAATAGCAGTCTTAAGGCATTTAAGATTCGGGCTTGGATTTTGTAGGTTGAATCTACGGGTTAAACTCAAGAAAGTGTCTTCCCCAATCTGGTAGATGATGTCAGAACTCCAAATTGAAATCGGCATATCCAGGTCCACACTTGGACCGCGGAGAATTCTCTGTTGATCAAGTGTGCACCTGGACGACAGAGAAAATAATCTCCATCGTCCAAGTGCTCACCTGGACAACGGAGAATTCTTCGTTGATCAAGTGTGAACCTGGACGACGGAGATTATTTTCTTCATCGTCCAAGTGCACACTTGGTCAACTAACCGACACGCCGTGGTCCGAGTGGCCACTTAGACGACGTACCGACACCTCCGTCGTCTAAGTGAAACATTATATAAGGCCGATGCCGAACTCTCTTCCTCTCCGCTCACTCGTCTCTCAACATGATCATAATCTCTTCCTGCCTTGATCAGCGCCTCACGCGTGCATGCAATTCAAACGACGACGTCCTAGCTAGCTAGATAGCACTATATATATCGATCTTCAGCTCCGACCATCGATTAATTCGCCATATATCGGAGAAGGCCAAGTACGTACGTAGTTAATTTTCCAACACCATTAACGTAGGTATATATATAATTAATTCCATGTGCGTTTGATTGATTGCATTGTTAATAATTAATTAGTACGTCTAATATATAATTAATATATATTAAGTTAGGAAATTGATGATATATATATTAGTTAATTATAGACCTGTAGACGTATATATGTATGGATGTTTTAAAATTTGGTTAATATTTAGTTAAAACGTACATACATGCATGTATGTATGTTAGCTAGACATATTAAAGTAATTAATGTAGAGTACGTAAAATTAATAGTTAATTGACTAATATGTAATAATTAATTAATTATAAAATTTTGTAGAAGTATGGACAAGAGTTGGATGAAATTGCGGAATAGATGTGATGTCCGGTATATGGATGGAATTAGCGAATTTGTGAATTTTGCGATATAACATGGTCAGGGAAAGAAGAGTTTTAGGTGTCCATGCCAGAAATGTCTTAAATGTCAGTATGTGGAGGTTAATGTTATGGTGCAACACCTGTACAAAAATGGTATGATGTGGAGTTACACTACATGGAGCGAGCATGGTGAAGTAGTAGACTTCAGCTTAGCAGACTTCAGATCAGGGTACAGTTACCAGTGTTTGTATAGCATGAGTTGTCCGATTATTATACTTATCCACTTAAGCAGATTAGCAACACCTACCGGACCACCCGAAGGACCACCAAGGAGGCTCCAACTTCACTCACCAGACCCACCCCATCCGGGCGCGCACGCGCCCGTGAGGCGCACGTCCGAACATGCGGATCACACACCAGCAAAGGCACCAGTCCCACATCGAAGAACACCACCAGGCTCCAAACTCAACCACCTATATATATCAGGTATTTATTACAGGTAAGATCACGAATTCACACTCCATTAGATCTCATTCGGACTAATTCACTCATTCACACTCCAACTCACTCGTTCGCACGTTCGCTTGACTGTTATATCCAATACATCATCTGACTTAGGCATCGGAGCGTTGAAGGCGGGTCACCCCGTCTTGACCCCTGACCGCCTGTTTCGTTGTTGTATTCTTCTAACAGCTGCATCCGAACGCCCGAGAAGAAGAGGAAGCGCCCGGCAAGAGAACCCATCGCCCGAAGGAAGGATCCTGCACGCACGAAGGAGGAAGAGAAGCGCCCGTCCATCCGAACAGCCCCACCGTTCGGACGCACCAAGCGAACGAGGAGGAAGCACTATTCGTGTTGCTTCTGCCCCTTTACGCCCCCGCGCGTAATTCGGTAGAAACAACCAGGGTGCCTCATCCAGCGGCAGTGGTGCCGGCCCCCCTGCTTGCAACCTGAAAAGGGAGGTTACAGTACCACTCATGAACATGATGACACATTCCCCCCTGCTAGCTTGGCCACTGACACTAGTGAGATGGATAAGTACAACAGGATGCTACTTGAAGCGTAGACCCCGGTGTTCCCTGGATGTCGAGAGTGTGTTGCAATATGTGATGGAGCAAATGAAGATAAAAGTGAAGCACAAAATGTCAGTCGGTGCTTTTGACGAAATTCAGGAGAAAATATGTAAGTTGCTTCCTGATGATCACAATCTTCCTAAATCTCATTATAAGGTTAGAAATATCTTGAGCAGCCTCGGCCTAAAGTACAGGATAATTGACGCATGTCCGAATGATTGTGTGCTTTTTTACAAAGAGTATAAAGATTTGGACAATTGTCCCATATGTGGCCAGTGCAGATATGAGCTGAATAGGAAGAGTTCAAAAAAGAGAATTCATGTGAAAGTTGTTCGATATTTTCCCTTGATTCCCAGATTGCACCTGAAAGGACCCAACCCCGATTTAGTTTCTTAAACCAGAATCAAACCCTTTCTGAAAACACGAACCAACAAAAACCATAAAAATTTTGGCAGAGTGGGCAGAGTAACGCTACTAACGCAGAATTGTCATTACCTACACCCGGAAAATACACTTCATCCTATGCCACAAAAATCAAACCGTGGGCACCAATCCCATCCGGATTTCTCAATATCATAATAGTAATGTAAAGTAATCAATAAAACTATATTTTACAGAAACCCGGGGAAAAAATCGTATAAAGGTATACATCAGAATACTCAGAGTGACCACTAGTGTATAATTATATAAAATACCACAGCAGGCAGAACATGAAACCTACTGGAAGAAACAAGGTAGCTCGAATACTATGCCTCCGACCACGACGTGTGACACCAGAACCGAACTGCAAATTGGGCACGGAAACCGAAAAGCCCAGGAGAAAGGCAAATAAAAACGTTAGAGTGAGTGGACGAAAATAAACATATGCCTTTCACCAGTTTATATACATAATCAATGTAAAACAATGCGAGTTCGGAAAGTATATATGGAGGTTGCCAGGCGAATCTCTCAAGCCCGACGGTCAGGTGAATCGCTCAAACCCGACGGTGATAGGCCAGGAGAATCTCTCAACCCCGGCGGCATACAAGGGAATCTCTCAACCCTGCCCAGAGGAATCTCTCAACTCTGGTCCAGAGGAATCTCTCAACTCTGGCGGATTACCAGTGATCAGTCGAGTAGCCGAAGCATCGATGCAGTAATGCCATCACCAATAAATATAAAATAATACCTCCGAAAATAACATATATCTCAACATCGTATAAAGTAAATACGGAAAATCACGAAAAATCACGAACTCGTAAACAACTGTGAAAATATTAAAATGTCCACTTACAGGTGAGCGTAACGCGATTCAGGTTAATCCCGTGATCCGGCGGAAAATCCCTCGCCAAACGAACGATCACGAACCCCTGGTAATCATAAAATTCCACTGCTCAAAATCATAACTCGATTCCTCAAACCACATCACTAGAAATAACCGTTCCCGGAAACACATAATTCAATAACGACGAAATTGTGAAAATTTGATAATCACACCACCAAACATCGCTATAATTTCCGATGCTCAAATCGAAAAACAAACCTCACCACTGCGATCGGGGCGCGATTCCGAGTGAAACTACATATAACTCGTCGAAAACCCCAAAAAGTCAACTTTGACCGGAAGACCGCCGCCACTGGCGGCGGCGCCACCCAACTGTAAAATTCTCTGGCGAACCAAGACCTATTCCACTCAAAATCATCCAACAAACAACTTCCATAACTACACCAAACATCAATTTTGACTCTAACTAGTCCAATTTCAAGCAAAACCGAATTCTCACACAAATTTCAATCGATCAATTCTCCATGTACAAAACGAATTGGAGCACCATACCTATATGGGTAGATTCGTGGTGATGAGGGCTTCAAAGCCCAGTGCTTCATGTAGGTTAATTTGGCCGGAAAAGGATCGACCCAAAACCCCTAATATCTTCAATTTTCAATTGGAATTTTCCTTCTCCACCGGCGTCCTCGCCGTGAATGGTGGCCGGAAAGGGGTCGAGGATGACGAGACGAGCCGGAAAAGTCAAAGCTCGAGGCCGGGGATGGCCGGACGGCAGTTCACCGTCGGCGAGCTTCTTCCACCGTCACGCCTCCTCTCCTCCTCCGAGTTGACTCGGTCAACATAATAAATACCAAAGTTTGACTTTCCCAAAACAGCAACCCTGTTTAAATACTTTCTAATTTAGGAAACTTCCATAATTAACTTTTCGACGAACTCCAAACACACGTAACTTTCGTATCGTAAATCCGTTTTCAATAATTCTCGCGTCAACAAACTTATCTCGACAAATTCTTCAATTTCCACCCGAAGTCAAACACTTCGACCAATCCGATAAAAAGTCAACGGTTCAATCCATCACAAGCTTATCCAATTAAATGATCAACGATCGAATATATTCATAACTTAATCCTCGTAACTCGGAATAATCCTCCGAAAGTTCCCACGAGCTCGAAATTAAATTTTCTACAACTTCCGTGAAGAATACCAAATCAAATTCTCGCCCGATAATTTAGTCGCTAACAAGGCCGCCATATTAGCAGATTACGTCGAAATCACGAAAATCGCGAAACTCGCAAATCAAGTCGATAACCATTACATTTACGGTTCGGGTTGATCAACGGTCCAAAACGGATCACAATCACAATTCGGATAGACTCGAACACGAACGGATAAACTTGACAATATTCCAAAATTTCAAATATTCATATTATATTCATTGGTCGTTCGAAAAATCATCCGGAACCGCCCACGAACTCGAAATCACGTTTACTACAACTCTCGAGAAGAGACTCAACTCAAATTCTCGACCAATAATTAAGTCGTGATCAAGTCTGGCGATTTAATCAGTTATCGGAAATCTGCGATTACGCATAACCCCATGGATTAAGCTGATTACACTACTGATTCTATTCTGGGTCGTCACAGCAGCGCCTGTACATGTCTCTACACATAGCAGAAGCGATGCGATGGTACGCAGAAAAGCGAATAGATGACGATGTCCTGCGACACGCCGCGGATGGGGAGGGTTTCAAACATTTCGACAGAGAATTTGGAGACTTTGCTGCAGAGGTTAGAAATCTTAGACTCGGACTATCTACAGACGGATTCCATCCTTGGGGTAGTAATAGCTCCGCCGTCAGCACTTGGTCAGTTATTCTGATGCCGTACAACTTGCCTTCGTGGATGTGCATGAACAAGGAATTTAATTTCCTAATTGTACTAATTCCAGGTCCTAAATCTCCAGGGAAGTGCTTAGATGTCTACCTCATACCTTTGATCGATGAGCTGAAACTGTTGTGGCAAAATGGAGTCCCAACTTATGACAAATTCACTAACACGATGTTCATGATGAGGACTGCTGTAATGTGGACGATCAGCGATTTTCCAGCATATGGGATGTTGGCAGCCTGCAGGACAAAAGGATATAATGGATGTCCTATATGTTTGGACGACGTGAACTCTAGTTGGCACGCGGGGAAGGTGTGTTACTTGGGTCACCGTAGATGGCTTCCTTACGACCACCCGTGGCGACAGGATGAAGCTCATTTCGACGGGACGGTAGAGAACGATCTGTGACGACCCAGAACAGAATGAGCAGTAGAATCAGCTTGATCGATGAGCCTGCGCGTAGTCGCAGAGTTGCGACAGTTGTTTTAATCGCCGAAGCTTCTTAGCGACTAAATGATTGGCCGAGAATTGGAGCTGGGTCTCTTCTCGAGAGTCGTTGTACGTGTGATTATGAGTTCGTGGGCGGTTCCGGATCGTTATTTGGACGACCGAGGAATTAGTTATGAATATTTGAAGTTTCGACGGAAATTGATTTAATTGGCAGGTTTGTTCGCGACTAAATTATCGGAAGAGAATTTGGCTTCGGATCCTTTACGGAAGTTGTTTGGAATTTAATTTCGAGTTCGTGGGAACTTCTGGAGCATGATTTTGAGTTACGGAGTTTAAGTTGTGATTATTTCCGTTTGTTGATTATTTAGTCAATTTAATGTGTGTTGCTTTGAAGGGTTGACTTTTTATTCATTTGGCTGATGTGTTTGACTTCGAGTGATATTGGAAGAATATGTCGAGACGAGTTTGTGGCCGCGAGAATTATCGGAATCGGAGTTACGACGAGAAAGTTACGGGTGTTCAAAGTTCGTCGAAATGGATAATTATGAGTTTCCGTTTTGGGAAAGCTTTAAATAGTAACCTGCCTAAAAGGGAAAGTCAAAACTGAAATTATTGAGGTTGACCATGGTTGACTCGGTTTGACCGAGTGGGTGAGGTGAGTTGCGACGGTGGTTCACGGCTCGCCGGCGGCGAGGTGGTTTCCGACCACCACCGAGCCCTAGACTGGACCTAATCGAAGCGTCTCGGTGTCCCGAGCATGTCTCCGGCCACCCCTCACGGCGAGGGTGGCTGTGGAGAGGTGAATTTCCGGCGAGAAAAGGAGGAAAAACTTGTGAATTCGGGTTCTTGGATTCGAACCGATTCGAGCTATGATTTGGACTGGGTTTTGTAGCTCTCCTCTTAAGGATTCTAACCATGTAAGTATGAAGTTCTAATTCGATTTGTGGAAGGAGAATTTTGGATTTGAAATTTGAAATTTGTGTTTCAATTCGGTTTTCATGAAATTGACCTAGTTAGAGTGAGAATTGGACTTCGGTGCAGTTATGGAAGTTCCTCAGTGCATGATTTTGAGTGGAATAGGGGTTGCTTCGCCGGAAGATTTTCATTTTGGCAGCGGCGCCGCCGTGGACGGTGGTCAACGGCGGCGGTCAACGGTCAACGGTTTGACTTTTTAGAGTTTTCGACAAGTTGCATGTCATTTCACTCGAAATCGTGCTCCGATCGCAGTGGGGAGGTTCGTTTTTCGAGTTGAGCGTCCGAAAGTAAAGCGAGGTATTGACGTGTTATATATGGATTTTCGACAATTCGTCGTGTTCGAATTACGTGTTTCCGAGAACGGTGGTTTCTCGTGGTTTGATTTGTATTGTCGAGTTATGACTTTGAATATTGGACATTGTGAATATTCAGGTGTTTGTGATCGTTCGTTTGGCGAGGGACATTCCGCCGGATCACGGGTTAATGCGAACTGCGTTACGCAAGCGTGTGAGTGGACAATTTTATATTTTCACTGTCGATTTGCGAGTTCGTGGATTTTTTGATTTTCCCGTATTTAATTATACGATGTTGAGATATATGTTGTTTTTGGAGATATTGTTATGTGTTTTATGGGTGATGGCATTCATTACATCGATGTACCAGAGTTGAGAGATTCCTCTGGACAGGGATGAGTGGTCCCCTGTGTGCCGCCAGGGTTGAGAGGTCCCCTGGTCTATCACCGTCAGGTTTGAGCGATTCACCTGACGTCGGGTTTGAGAGGTCGCCCGACAACCTCTGTATATTTATATGTGTTATGTTTTCCGAACTCGCACTGTTTATATTGAGTATGTTTATAAACTGGTGAAAGGCATATGTTATTTTCGTCCACTCACTCTAACGTTTATCGTTTTTATTTGTCTTTCCTCTGGACTTTTCGGTTTCCGTGCCCAGTTTGCAGTTCGGACTCTGGAGTCGCACGTCGTGGTCGGAGGCATAGTGCTCGAGTTACTTTATTTCTTCCAGTAGGTTTATTGTCCTACCTACTGTGGTATACTTGTATGATTATGTATTAGAGGTCGCTCTGAGTTTTCTGTTGAATATGTTATACGATTTTAAACCCGGATTTCAGTAAATTACTATTATATGTATTGTTTACTTTACTGTTGAGATATTGAGAAATCCGGATGGGATTGGTGCCCACGGTTTGATTTTTGTGGCATAGGATGAAGTGTATTTTCTGCGTGCAGGTAATGGTAATTCCACGCTAGTAACGAAACTCTGCCCAAATTTCGAAAAGTTTTTGTTGGTTCGTGTTTTCGAAGGGGTTTGATTCCGATTTAGGAAGCTAAATCGGGGTTGGGTCCTTTCACGATCATAAACCCTGTAGTTGGTCGGGCGAAGAGATTTTAGAGAGGTTGAGCTATTTCGACTTTGGTGTGTTGACCAATGACGCGGATGTAAAGAAATGTAATCCAATTCCTCCACATGATCTCTGCTATTGGCATCACAAGAGTATATTCTTTGAACTCCATTACTGGTCGAAGTTGAAGCTGAGGAACAACTTGGACGCGATGCACATAGAAAAGAATGTTTGCGACTGCGTGGTGGGAACAATTCTCGGTATTAAGTTCAAGACTAAAGATACTCCTAAAGCGCGCAAAGATCTGGAATCAATGAATCTACTTCGTCCCTTGTGGTTGAGGAGGGATATGAAAGGAGTGTACAACAAGATGCCAGATGCACCTTACATAGTGAAGTCGACACTTAGACGTTCTGTATTTCACTGGTTTAAGGGCATTCGTTATCCGGCTACGTATGCAGCTACTATAATTGGAGTAGTGAACGAGGTGCAACACAAGTTTGTTGGTCTGAAGACACATGACTATCACGTTATGCTGCAACGTCTGATTTCAGTGGTAATTCGACCATGATTCACCTAATGATCCACCTGCCCGAGCAGGTGCTCATTTCTGGTCTGGTCCAGTACACTTGGATGTATCCTCAAGAAAGGTACATACAATTTCTTAATTATACAGGTTTTTCGATTCATAATTTGTTTAACTAGAGATTACTAGCTATATGTACTTATTCTTATTGTACAATGTATTAATTGTACGTTTGATTTTGTAGACAGCTTAGACAGTATAAAAGATTCGTCAAAAACAGGTCAGCCCCGGATGGCTTCATAGCCGAGACATACCTAATGCATGAGTGTGCTACTTACTGCAACAGGTACCTCAAAGATCCACCACCTCCCACTGCCTCCGATCCCAGTGCCCGCATCAATCTTTCTGTCGTCACCAATGTCGTCTGACCTTTTAGAGGAGTCTTAAAGGAATCGTTAACACGGGAAGAACTTATTGAGGCACATTGGGTAGTGTTGCGAGACTGTGACGAAGTTGAGCCGTACATGATGTCATACAGGGAGAGGCTTCAGGCGTTAAATCCGGACAAGAGTTTGGCATGGATTAAGAAAATGGTTAAGAAGAAGTTCCCTGATTATTTCTTCCAATGGGTACGTACGTACGTATGTCTCGGTATTTAGTAATTTATATACATATCGATCATGTTTGTAGAAAGTAAACCCTTAAATTTTCCCATTTTTGCAGATGATTGATCTATAAAAATCCGAAAACCACGGGGGGTAGTGGTGCTGGCCAAAGCACTTGCTAGCAGGGAAGCCGATTAAACACTATATTTATCCCGGATATTTTGTGAACTGTGTAAAGTTCCATTCATTGGCCCGAGATGAAGGAAGAAGAACACAAAACAGTAGGGTAGTAGTTGGGAAAGACAATGATCTATATTACGGGGCTATTGTATATGTCGTTCAGCTATGTTAAGGGAATGATGTCAACGTTTTCCTATTCAAGTGCAGATGGTTCAAGCGTACAAAGGAAGACCTGAGACTTTTATCAGTCGATACAAACTCAAGTTGGTATAAGGATGAGCCTTTCACTCTCGCCACCTTAGTTAGGCAGGTGTTCTATCTCAACGATCCGAAAGCTGGTGAATGGTGAAAAATAGTGAACCATATCTCTCATTGAGGAATACGGAATACAGAGATAATTGAAGGGACACCGGCGACTGAAGATGCTGCTGAACCAGAAAGAGACATTCCTGCCTATCAAGAGCCTAATATTTCTGTCATCTTCTCTGATATAATGGACCTGGTTCAAGATGGTGAACGGTTACCTATGCCTGATGGTTGTACAGATGTAACTGAAGATGAGATTATTGATGCAATTAATGAGGTAGATGAAGAAGACGTGCAGGATGAGGATGAGGACGAGGACTCAGGTTATTCGTCGGATGATGTTGAGTATGATGAGGAGGATGAGAAATCAGATAACGGGGATGGGGATGATGACGATTATGACGAAGAGTACAATATTGTAGTGAAGAGGGGTGTTAATTGGTAATTTATTATTGTAATTATTGTAATATATATAAGATGCATCATCGATCAATAATTAATTAATATAAATATTATGAGGAGGAGTACGTACGTACGTATGTACAACTATTAATTTTGTACTTAATTAATTACACGTGTGCATGCTCGGATCGGATCGACCGACGTAAGTAAATTAAAATTAATTAATTAATTGATCCGGATCGGATCGGATCGATCGAGGAGCGGATCGGATCGGATCGATCGAGGAGCAGATTGGATCGATCGAGGAGCGGATCAGATCGATCAATGATTTTTTTGATCGAATTGAATCAGAAGAATTGAAAGGACACACTTGGACGACGAAGACTCCATTTTTGCGTCGTCCAAGTGAAGCACAACCCTAAACCCTAAATAGTTAGGCCCTAACCCCTAAATTCAGGGGGCTTAACTTGGACGACGGAGATGAAGGTTTGCGTCGTCCTAGTGAGTACTTGGACGACGGAGACGTCATTCTCCGTCGTCCAAGTGAGTACTTGGACGATGGAGAAGCTCATTTGCGTCATCCAAGTTCAGATTTCGTAATTTTATCTAAGACAACGACCATTTAGACCATCTCCCAATACATATTCTTTTTGTCAAGACTATAGAGTAAACAATTCTTGGTGTGTGAGCTTCAACGGTTCCAAAATAGGAGTTACGAAATGTCTTGTATCCACGTTTCCGGTTTGTCAAAATCTCAGTTTTGCAGTTGACTGTGCCGATGAAACCCTTCACGAACTTATTATTTTCTGAAAATGATTCTAATTATATATTATCTTATGGCGAATGTATCCAACAGTTGTTTTGTCCAAATTCAATTTCGTTAATATCGATATGCAAATGAGCCTATACTTAATAACACTTAAGTCATAAAAATTAGTAGCTGCTTAACAAGTTTAAAGACGTAAAATTATTCATCGTCTCTAATTAAATTGTTTATATATACGATTGCGTTAATCGATATTTTATGACTATTTCATTCGAATGACAAATCGGCAACTTCCTTGCGAATTAATTTTAAAAATTATTTTTACGTAAATTTAACTTGGACCACGGAGATTGACCATCTCCGTCGTCCAGGTTCAAATATTATGGCGGTTGATTGTACCGCGTTAATTTTCGGCACCGTTTCAAATGTTGACTTAGACGACGGAGAATAGATTCTCCATCGTGTAAGTCAACATTTGAAACGGTGCCGAAAATTAACGCGGTTGAACTCGTCCCGCCGATTAATTAGGCGCCGTGTCAAAATTTTGAAATGGTTGACTTAGACGACGGAAACGCTCTTTTCCGTCGTCTAAGTGCACTTAGACGAAGGAAAATAGAGCTCTGTCGTCTAAGTGAAAGTCTATATATAGTCACTGCTCATTCTCTCTTTTCCTCATCTCATCTCATTTCTCCCCCTCTCCTCTCCTCTCCTCTTACTATCTCTCAAAAGCTCCTGCCTCCCTCCTCCGGCGACTCTCCGGCGACCAAAATTCTGGCGTTTCTCTCTCTCCGGCAACTCTCCACTCCGGCGACTTTCCGGCGACTCATCTTTTATAGGTAATAATTATATTTTTTAACATCATTATTATTAAACTAATTAATTAATTTTTAAATTGGTTAATTAATTAGTAATATATTAGTAATAATAATTATTAGTAAATGAATAATTATTAGTAAAAATTATTATTGGTAATAATAATTAATTATATTGGTAAATGAATATTTATTATTGTAAATGCATGATAAATAATAATTAATTATTGTAATTAAATATTGTTTTAATTAATAGTATAATTGGTGATTATTATTGCATGTAATTATAATTTGTAAATATTGTTCTAATATTGTCAATTTGTAGTAAATATGGTAAATTAGTGAATTATTAAAAATAATTAATTGGTAATTATGGTAATTTTTTAGTAAATTGGTAGTTTTTGATTTAAATTGAGTACATAATTAAGTTTGGTTTATTAAGTCGCATTCTTTGGAATAGATGACGCCTCATTTCCTAGTTTATCTCCTTAACCCCTTGTGATGTGTGGATTTCATCACCGCACACCATAACCTAAGGGAAGTTATGGACACGAGGTTGAGGGCGGAGTTTGCAAAGGACTTGAGGGAGTGTAAAATTTTGAAAGATTGGCTGAATGTCGGACATGGTGTCTAGAAACGAGTTATGACTGGTGACAGGTTTTCGATCTAAGAAAGATGACATCAATAGAGTATATACCATTAATTTGGTTAGCCTCAGGGTGTTTTGTCGAAATTAGTCCTGCCTCTCGCGTTATCTCTATTCCTACCTGGCCATGTTTTTCGATTGATTGAACCAAGGCTGATTAATTGAAAGTTTACACTTTATCGCACGGGCCGCACGTCCATTGAATGACCCAAACATCAAGCTAGTGTACTCTATTTAAATCTTAGGCGCACTCAATACTAAGGTGTAATTATCGTAAATTTTTTTATATAATTATTATGGTAATCAGGTATTTTAACAACTCTTAGGTTTAAATGGCTCCGTCGGGAAAGAAAAAGGCCCAATAGGAGGCCGAAGATGCTATGCTCCGACGCTTGGCGAAGCAAGTCAGTAGGGATTTAGAGGAGGGCAATGACGCGCTTTCTCCGAACCCTTTAGCTGGTCCGTCGACAATGCCCACTGGGGAAATTTTCGTTGCCCCAATTATCCCGACCGGTGATGACGACGCCCATTCCGGTCGGACGCCCGGTTCGGCAGAAAGTACTCAGGCGTCGTCGACCTCGGCCTCCTCTGAATCTATCCTTTATAGCATCCGGCGCAAGCTCAGGAGGGCTCCGACTGACCCAAAAGGACTCGCGGTCTCGTCAAAAACGAAAAATCCGTGAAAATTTTCAAGGCGACCGGGAAAAAGATAGAGTTTCCGTACGACGAATTCACCGGTGGCCCTCCCACAGCTCAGCTACCTAGTCTCTCAGCGCATAGCATAGGGTCAATCCTTTGCAGCAGGGTTCATATGACTGCCCCTATTGGGAAGGAGTTGCCAGATGAAGAGAATGCGAAACTGTTTAAAGAACTTTCGGTACGTAATACGTACAATTTTAAATTTATTTTCTAATGACCAATACAAATTGTAATTTCATAATATATACGATTACAATTTTCTATTTATTTCTGATAGAAACAATATGAGGTGGATCTCACACTGGCGATGCTTAGGCATATCAACCAAACCGCCAACTCCATTTACCGTGATTGGAAGTACAAGCTTCATGTGTACTTCGACAACATCGGTCTCGTGCCTACCCCCGTAGAGCTGCGTGGGGATAGGGAAGATGAGTGGCAGTGGTTGTGTAACCACTTCCAAGATGAAGAATATAAGGTGTTTACTTTTTTATTTAAATTAAGAGAATTGAATTATTTTTATTTTAGTTACTCATTAATTTTTTAATGATTTATGTTGTCCAACAGAAATTCTCCGAAATCAACAAGACCAACCAGGGGAAGAAGGACAAACACCTTACCTCCGGCACCAAGCAAGTGATTCAAATACCCAAGGAGCACAGGGATAAGGGCTCCAAACACCCTTATCTCGATGCTAGCATAAACGCGTACGTGACGCCTGAGCTCGAGAATGAAGCAAGTCAATACCGCGTAAGTGATATATATATATATATATATGCGCTTTTAATTAGCGTAGTTATTATTTAATTATTATTTTATTATAATTATTTTATTTTTATTATTATTATTATTTTTTAGGCAAGTTTGGTAGAACGGGCGCAGGAGGAATTGGCCAACACTCAGCTTGCACACCCGGATTTGCCGCCCAAAGATATACCTCCTTTATCGATGGAGAGCCAAATTGCAATCGCCGATGAGGTATACGGTCGTAGAGCTGGAAGGGAGGTTAGGGGGATGGGACCTAAGGTGATTCGAGATTTGTCGACTTCCGACTCGTCATCTACGGGAGGTTCGGCGAGGAAAAGTACTCAGGCTGAGGCCGTCCAAGACATTTGTGAAATATGTGAGAAGCATTAGTATGTGAAGTTTATCTGAACTCCGATATTGAGTTACTGATGAGAGTGAGTCACATTTTGGTAGACATCAGGGGGAGTCTACATCACATGTAATAGCTTGTGTTGTTGATGTGTTGTACTTTTTTCCTTCGACCAAACTTTTGTTTTACCCATGAGGTTTTTATTTGCCTGGCAAGATTTTTAGTAAGGCAACAGGTTATGCATCATACATTAGGAACTCGACACAAGGGGGAGTGTTCAAGAAAAGAATATTCCTGGTATCTCGATATGTGTCTTATTCTAATTAGATTAGAAATATATATTCTCTCAATCCCTGATTTATAGGGACACTGATTGTAATTGATTATAATGTCTGTATTTAATGTCATCTATCAATAAATAAATTTACAGTTTCAATCTATAGTTATTGCATGTACTTTTCTCCTTCAACAACCTTATCAATTCTTTTCCAATTGATTTTTTTCAAATTTATAATTTGTTTTGTGAATATGGAGTTTAGGGTTTAATAATTTCACCTTTTTTGTTCTGTTTGTTGTTGATTGATTGTTGAAGTTTATGCTATTTTTTAATATTTTTTATAAGTAAGATCTTGCAACTATCTTTTAGATTCGATAAATAAAAAATGGTAGAATACAAGAGAGAGACTTTAAGCCTAAACCCATAAGAGAATCTCTCCTTGAAAAAATATTAGGAGAATGAACTAAGACATTGTATCATAAACTATACTATTTAGCAAATATTACATCATTAACTACTTCATTTGCTTCATAAATAATGCGACACAACAACGAAAAAATAGTGTGATGGAGATGCATCAATTCACTTTAAACAACTTCTCAACTATGTTACTGACAATAATTGGATGTTGGCATTACATTTCATTGGTAGGAGGTGCACAAACCATTTCCGTTTATACTGTAGAGTTAAGGCATAATAGAATAAATCGCAGTAAGTGGTTCAGTGGAAGCATTGAGTCCTGCCACGGGAACGTTTGATATGGAACCCCCCACGTCATGCATTCGAACGCTAGAGGCGTCAAAATGTGTTTGCTGAATTATAAACGTGGTCAGACACTGTGCTGCAATGCACAGTTGGACCATTTCACATAGGCCGAATGATTTATTCTGGGTTTAGGAAACATTCGGGTTAACCTTAACACCTCAAAAAAAGGCATAACAAAATTATTCAATTTTATTCTAAATTAAGATTGTAAATGTTTCAAACGCATATATATTATGTAGGGACTGGTGCTCATTATCACATTTGTTTCTATGATGTGAGTAAATCTGATGCAATTCCACTGCCACATTTACAGATGGGAACATCAGGCAACAACTTCTGCATTGTGAAGGATCTGACTGCACATTTTTCTCCAGTATTATGATTGCCGTGATTTGAAATGATACCTCCTTTATCATGTGTGAGACATTCACCCTTGAATGTAATTGAACTTCGGTCAGACTGGATGGTGAAAGGAATAGTGTAAGAGAATTTCTATTGGTACCTCCTAATTTTCTCAATAGACCTCCTTTTAGTTTTCTCATACTAAACTTCCAAAGTTACCCTTTTCTAGCCAATGGTTGGATTTCAGCAAGGTATTGCCAGATATTACTATCTCTTAACACCATAGCCATGAAGGTCAGATCTCCCTGAAGAAAGCCGAGGATGGAAAACAGTTTGACTTAGTAGCCAAATTGATGGTGCAGATCTATTCATGTGTGAAGGTGGAGTCTTCAAAAGTCCTATGTCTGCTCGATGCATCTTCAATATTTTTCTGGAACTAGGTTAGTTTTGAGATAGAGATGAATTGTTTTTGAAACAATCAAGTTCTAGAAATCGATCGGTGTTCTTGGAGATTTTTGAGAATATAATCCTAAAAAACAACCCTATATTCTCATGGAAACCTAAAACTGATTTGATTTGGAAACACAAAAATCAATCCCATTGGTGTTGTTGCAATTAATTTAATTGTAGAAGAAAGCTAGCTGAAGAAGAGAAGAATGAAATGAGAATGCAATCAAATATCTAGAGTTTTTTTATCATTATTTATCCAAGGGTAAAAATGGATTTAAATGGTTTCAAAAAAGTTGAGAGGTGTGAAAAGTAGTTTTGGAGGTCCAAATAGAAAAACTGTTCTTATAAGTTGATCTTCTTTTTCAGGTCTGAGGTTTAGTACTTAGTTATTACTGGAAAGTTCGGTTCCAGCATAAACAAACACCAAATGTACCTCCCCTACTATCAAGAAAGAAAAGAGAAAAGCTACCTGCCATTGAAAAACGTCATACTTGAACCTGTTCAGATCATAATAGTTGGAGTACAGAGCAGATGAGTGCCAAAGAAATACTACATTAAACCTGAGTGTCATTTGTCAAAGTCTGTATAACCAAAACTGATTGATGTAATTCAATTGGAGCAGCATCAATCCAGAGGAAAGCTTACAAAGTTGGATCTATTGCAATATGAAGGAATCTGGAAATTAAACTAATATTCTCACTGAAGACTTGATGGCAAGTATCCTAAGAAGCACTGATACGGGTATTACCTATAGTATCGCGTATCAGATACGGATACGGGTACGATACGTATTAGATACGGGAGGATACGTACTGATACGGTATCCGAATTTGGATCCGAAATGGATACGAAAGTATCCGATTAGATACGCGAGTATCCCTCTCATTCGCGTCTAATGGAGTTTATAATCTCCTCTTATTCACATCTTTGAGTTCGCCGGTCGATTTGGGTAGGGAAGAGAGAGAGAGAGATCACCTAGTTTGGGTGAGAAAGAGATGGAGAGAGAGCGAGGGAGAGGAGAGAACAAAAATCAATAACAAGCTCCCAACTTATAATTAAACACACCACAAAGCTCTCGTCTCTAATATTCTCCCAGCTGAGCAAAGCTGAAGACTTTTGCCAAAATCAGCAGCTACCCAAGTCAGCTCTCAGTATCTGACACGATCCGTGTCCGATCTGAAACACAAATATTGCATCCCACATCAGCGATCAAAGCAAAAAGCTGAGAGCTTTGCACGCAAAAGCACATAGAAACTAGCATAGAATACAGAAACCTCAAAATGAGTGGTTGATACTTACAGAAACAACAGAGTCCAATAGAAGCAAAGAAAGCATGGTTCTTTTCTCTCTCTAGACTTCAACTTTGCTTTTGGGTCAGAGAGAAGAAGCAGAAGAAGAAGCTGACTCACAACAGCTCCTGTGAAGAAGCAGCAAGACTTTCGACAGTCGGTATAAACTAGATCTCAATGCCAAACAAGTGTGATGTCCATTGGATGTCTACAGCTTTTTCGTTGTGGGTTGGGTTGATATGCAATGTTATGAGGAAGCCCAAAAATGTTATGCAAGGATGGCCCAAGAGGCATGCAATAGCTCATTAGGATTTAGGAATTTGGAGAAGAGAAGATTTGTAACGATTGAATCAACTCAGCCCGCATCTCGGCAAAAATGGAAGTCAAGCCAATATAAGGAATAAACGGAAGAAAGTCATCGGTGTCATATAGAGCCCAAGGGACGTATAACTTTCGCATTGTTCGCGTGTATTCCATAGATTTTATAGGCCCAAAATTAATACGCTTCAAGTCCGAACAACTAAAGCTAAGGCTTGATTAGCGTGTGATGTGTCTATTTATATTTTTAATTATTACTAGTCTTCCTGCATGCACATGTGAATTGTCAGTTTTTTTTTTAAATTATAAAATTATATAACGCACGTATAGAAGTACATCGTGCTTGTGTGCTCAGAAGTGCGTCGCACTCTTGTGTGCGAATTGTCAGTATACTTATTTACAAGGTGGACTTATTATGCAAGAAAGTTAGTACTATTTTACGCAATAAATAATTCAAACATTGCTATTTCTTTGCTCTCAAATCCTGTATATAAATAACTACTTGTATGTAAAATGAAATCAAAGACATATAAAGAGAATCCACTAAAAGGATCAAACAAAGTCGAGAAATCCAATGTCATCGAGATATCCAATAAACACGTATGGTAGCACCTTAATCTATTTTAGTTGTTTCCATTAGAAGAAGATCGAAGCGATTAGAGTGTAATATCTACAGACAAATAGAGAACAAAAGAAAATTATTTAGACAATGAAATAGATAGAGATTACCCACAAAATATGTGACTGTTTATACTTGTGTATGGATGAACTACCTAAGAAGATGCATCATTACTTGTGTATAAATGAAGAAGCACCTCTTTAAATACTACATAAACTAGATTCCCTAAATATTACAAATATCATGAACTACATCCCCGCCAACATTTCCAGTAAAACTTTACATTAGAAACAACAATAGAGACACAACTCTTGTCAGGTCACTTTGGAAATTTGCTTTCATTTGATTACCTAGATGATGATTGGAACCCAACTTGATAATACAAGGAAGATTGGGGATGCGCTTTTCGTTTGAAGCCTCGAACTCACCTACCATGAACACTGACAGGAGATCGACTGTAGTAAGTACCTTAGTTTGTATCACATGTCACAATGGCAATGACTACAACCTCTTTATACCAAATTCATAATAAGCCATTTTTGTATAAAGTTGTATGTACATACATGACCACTCTAATTACCCAACTTTCCCTTGATGAGCCCGATTTGGAAGCAATGTTTTTTAATGTCAATGAAGATGAACAGAATGAAGAAGTTGATTTGAAAAATGCTTAAAGATCTCTATTGCCTCTACATGAAGCTACTATGACATAAACTTAAATTGCATGCTTATTAATTTTTTTTTTTAATATTTGAATTTTAATAGATTATTTAATTTTCGTATCCTACTCGTATCGTATCCTTGAATTTTTTGATTTTGCCGTTTCGGCGTATCGTATCGTATCGTATCCCCGTTTCCGTATCCGTTTCAGTGCAACCTAGCAAGTATCTCTTTTTCCCCAACTTTCTTCCAGACACCACCGATCATGAGATGACCATTGACACCTTCTGAGGACACAGCATCTTCCTCATTGGATACAGATTCATTTAACGTCTCCCGCATCGTCTTGACACATGGGTTATCGGAACTTGCTTCTCTCTTGCCACTACACAAGCTCTTCTCCAACTTCTCTTCACTAACTAGTACTGCATGTACCTTTTCAGAGACACAAATAAAGTCCAGATCAGGCAGGCAGCCGGAATACCCTACTGCAGTAGGCAATGTTCCGATAGGACACCTGGTCCATGATTTTGCAACAACCCATCTTTGAGAACTCTCGATATCATCTCGTTTTCTCTTCACTACTCTTTGCTTCATTTGGTGATGTTTAATAAACTCGAGCTTCTTTGCGGCTTGACTTATAGATTTTTCTTGCTCCACAAAGATACTATTTGAACCAACACGAGAAGCATTTTCTCCAGAAGCATCCAAGTTTGATGACACTAAGAGAGAGAGTTTCTTGACTTTCTGCACTAAAAAGTCGTCTCCTGTTAGCTGTGCAAGATAGAGGGCAGAATCCATGAGCTTCCTATTAGCAGATGCTGATACAAGAAGACATTTACGTAGGACATCTATCATAACTGCTTTCGATAAAGTTTTTTCTGCTGAAGAAACTTTGACCCCAGAGGCAGATTCTTCTTCAGGAGGCTTTAATCCTTTAAAATTTCCAACAAGCCATGTAAAAATAGAAGAAAGATGCTCAACTTGGCCTATCTCTGCCCCACAGTCTGATAATGTGTGGACCCCTCTTCCTGAAACAAATTCAAAATGGAAACTAATATTAGGTGTAATCCATAATATGTGAAATTTAACCATGCTCAATGTCCTGGAGCTAAACTCTTGCCACACCTAGCTACACGTTCACAATGTTGAGCACAAATCACTCAGCTAACTTAAGAGTCGATCTACTACTTCAAATTTGTAAGTATACATAATCCATGAATAATGCAATTCAAAGGGAGGTACGAATACCACAATCATGATCATCACCTACAACTAAATTCCATAAAATATGTGTATATAATACACATCCACCTAATTAGTACAAGTAGTTCCCAGGTGTTATATTTGCATCTTACATATATAGCTTTCATGAAAGCAGCCTTATTTGCCTATCTGGACAACTGTCAAACTAATGAAGCACCTTCAGAAGAAAAGCACCTAGAGAGAGAGAGGCATTCTTATACTATAGAAGCACAAGACAAAACCCTCCTACCACAGGGCACACTGTGTTTGTATAGCATGAGTTGTCCGATTATTATACTTATCCGCTTAAGCAGGTTAGCAACACTTACCAGACCACCCGAAGGACCACCAAGGAGGCTTCAACTTCACTCACCAGACCCACCCCATCCGGGCGCGCACGCGCCCATGGGGCGCACGCCCGAATGTGCGGATCACACACCAGCAAGTGCACCAGTCCCACATCGAAGAACACCATCAAGCTCCAAACTCAACCACCTATATATGTAAAGTATTTATTACAGGTAAGACGACTAATTCACTCATTCACATTCCATTCGTTCAATCTTAACGAATCCGACTCATTCAATCCCATCCTATCCCATTCGTTCCATCTTAACGAATCCAACTAATTCATTTCCCACCAACTTGCTCGCACGTTCGCTTGACTGTTATATCCAATACATCATCTGACTTAGGCATCGGAGCGTTGAAGGCGGGCCACCCCGTCTTGACCCCTGATCGCCTGTTTCATTGTTGTATTCTTCTAACAGCTGCACCCGAACGCCCGAGAGAGAGCCCGCACGCACAAAGAGAGAGAACCCGTCCATCCGAGCAGCCCCACCGTTCGGACGTACCAGGAGGAGAAGGGAATCCATCGTACGACAAGGAGGAGGAAGAGGAAGTCTATTCGTGATGCATCTGCCCCGTTACGCCCCCCGCGCGTAATTCGGTAGAAACATCTGGCGCCGTCTGTGGGAAACTTACAAATTGCAAACCTCGTATAAACACCACTACCCAAAAGACATGTGTTCCATCTGTTGCTGCTAAAGTCGACCCGATCACGCACGATCATCCCGATTCCGCACGATCATTCCGAGTGACATCTTGGCACCCGTCATTCCAAAAGATAAGTATTCTTGATTTCACACCAGTCTTATGTTGAAAGTGTATTCGTACTCCACCCGCACGACCGCTCCGAGGCCTATTCTTGGCGGACTCCGAACAGCAAGACCCGTTCGGGAGTCGCGCGCAAGCGGCTCGGATCCATTCATGCATCATGTACAAGTCCGTTCCGAGGCTTAACGGCTCCAAACAGCAAGATTCATTTGGGAGTCAAGCGGCTCCAAACATCAAGATTCGTTTGGGAGTCGGGCCCACAGTACACGAACGTAGTGCTCGGAACCATCCATGCATCATTCGTAAGACCGTTCCGAGGCTTAACGGCTACAAACAGCAAGATTCGTTTGAGAGTCGGGGTCAGCGCTCGGAACCATTCATGCATCATTCGCAAGGCCACATTCGCTCATTTGCATAGCATGATCATGCAAGTCAGGCATAATACGCAGTACTCGTCAGGTACACGATCAGGCGCGCGAATACACGATCAGGCGTGCAGACGCGCAGATACACGATAAGGCGCGCAGGTACCCAATCACGCGCAGGTGTACAGGTACACGATGGGCGCGCACGCGCAGATACACGATAAGGCGCGTAGGTACCCGATCACGCGCAAGTGTACAGGTACACGATGGGCGCGCACGCGCAGATGCACGATCAGGTGTGCAGGTACACGATTGGCGCAGACGCGCAGATACACGATGGGCGCGCACGCGCAGATACACGATAAGGCGCGCAGGTACCCGATCACGCGCAGGTGTGCAGGTACACGATTGGCGCGGACGCGCAGATACATGATGGGCGCGCACGCGCAGATGCACGATCAGGCGCGCACGCGCAGATGCACGATTGGCGCGCAGGTACACGATTGGCGCAGACGCGCATATACACGATGGGCGCGCACACGCAGATACACGATAAGGCGCGCAGGTACCCGATCACGCGCAGGTGTGCAGGTACACGATTGGCGCGGACGCGCAGATACATGATGGGCGCGCACGCGCAGATGCACGATCAGGCGCGCACGCGCAGATGCACGATTGGCGTGCAGGTACACGATTGGCGCAGACACGCAGATACACGATGGGCGCGCACGCGCAGATACACGATAAGGCGCGCAGGTACCCGATCACGCGCAGGTGTGCAGGTACACGATTGGCGCGCAGGCGCGCAGGTACACGATCAGGCGCGCAGCCGCGCAGGTACCCGATCACGCGCAGGTGTACAGGTACACGATGGGCGCGCACGCGCAGATACACGATTGGCGCGCACGCGCACAGGTACACGAGTCAGGCGCGCACGCGCAGGCGCACAGGTACGCGATCATGCGCACATGCGCACGATCGGACGCACAGGTACCCACTCCGTCAAGCGAGCCCTTCCTTGACCGGAGAGTTCGGGGACTTGGGGGGTTACAGGATCACGCACCACTGCTCAATCGGATAAGTATTTTGTTTAATCGTACGGACCCTTTTTCAACTCCCCAGTCAAGAAAGTTCTCTTTGACTTGGGGACTTGGGGGACTTGTTTGTATAGCATGAGTTGTCCGATTATTATACTTATCCGCTTAAGCAGGTTAGCAACACCTACCAGACCACCCGAAGGACCACTAAGGAGGCTTTAACTTCACTCACCAGACCCACCCCATCCGGTGCGCGCCCATGGGGCGCACGCCCGAATGTGCGGATCACACACCAGCAAGTGCACCAGTCCCACATCGAAGAACACCATCAAGCTCCAAACTCAACCACTTATATATGTAAGGTATTTATTACAGGTAAGACGACTAATTCACTCATTCACATCCCATTCGTTCCATCTTAACGAATCTGACTCATTCAATCCCATCCTATCTCATTCGTTCCATCTTAACGAATCCAACTAATTCACTTCCCACCAACTTGCTCGCACGTTCGCTTGACTGTTATATCCAATACATCATCTGACTTAGGCATCGGAGCGTTGAAGGCGGGCCACCCCGTCTTGACCCCTGATCGCCTGTTTCATTGTTGTATTCTTCTAACAGCTGCACCCGAACGCCTGAGAGAGAGCCCGCACGCACGAAGAGAGAGAGTCCGTCCATCCGAGTAGCCCCACCGTTCGGACGTACCAGGAGGAGAAGGGAATTCATCGTACGACAAGGAGGAGGAAGAGGAAGTCTATTCGTGTTGCTTCTGCCCCGTTACGCCCCCGTTACGTCCACATCTAACTCCTATTAGATGCATAAGAACTACATAATGCGCAATATAAAAAAGCATCTCAGTTTTGGGCAAGTTAGCAGCTTGTATATGCATAACCTCACCAGAGAAATATTAGCAGGCATCTTATGGAGCCATGAATACAAAGAAACGGGAAAAGTGATTACCCATCATTGCTTCTTGAGTCTCTATCATATTAAGAACAGCATTCAGAAGAGCCAGAAGGAAGTCTGGTTTCTTATTTGAAAATTTTGTAATCACACGCTTCCAATCATTCAACGTTGTAGGTGGGTCTGATAAATCTGAAGAGCTTTTAGCGTTTAACAACTCCAATAGTGCAGATACAACTTCTGAGGAGAAAGAAGAATATATCCCAACAAGACTTTTCAAAATCTTCGTAACATCTTTTTTATAACCTGCAAAGTAAAGAACATCCGTCAAAACACACTGACAAAACATAGGTAGCTAAAAAAATAATCAAGATCGCAATATCTGCAAAAATTGATGGCTTCCAAAAGAGATTGCATAACCCTGGACAATACATATTATCACTAAAATCCCACTTCAATTATATTTTTCACAAAATGAATAATAGTATCATTCCTCACTACAGTAGAAGCACTTTCGACAATGTATAAACATACAAATACAATACTTCCAACCGGGACTAACTACTTGTTCTTTTTAATCTACTTGAAGCCTAGTGTCAACTCTATCTAGTATGTGATGTATCTCCAGCAAACATGCTCTTCCTCACTATGTAAGATCCAAAAGTTAAGCCCAAAACATTTTTGACAGAGTTGTGGCATACCAGCAGACAGGTTTTGACAGGGGGAGAACATTTGGGTTGACTCAAGCTCCACTCATGTTGACATTTCAAATGGAAAACCCACACTGCAGTGCTTATCATGCTGGTTGTTAAAATTTGTGAATGATAGCATGGAACACACGACAGCTTTACAAAGATGAATGAGTTTGTGATTCACTCTTAATGAAAGTTATCAGCAAATCCAATCAAATATAATAAGCCTGCTATTCCAACAATAGGACCAAAATTTCTTAAATAGCCGGATTTAATTCTACATCAGTTTTTAAACTTTTTTAGTCCATACATAGACAAAAGAAAAAGAGAAAGTTATAGTATTTCTGGTGCTTAGTTCTGGAGGAGTGAAACACAAGAACAGAAAATATTAATTTTGAATGGTGGTAAGATTAGAATTTCATTATGTTAGTTCTGGTCAATCAAGGTAACCAAACATAATGTCGGTGTGGACAAAAGAAATGACCAATTTCTTTTACACCACATTTTAAAGTTGGTGATTCATCCTACATCCAGATTTTGATGAATGGATCTTGCCAGTCACTAGTTTGAAATACTTATTACACCCACAAAGCCAAGTACTATGTCTGCCACCTATAGAAACTTAGAAAGAGCGAAATTGGACAGAATAAAAAACACTACCATTAGATGGAAAAATATTAAAACCAAGGCATTAAACGTGATTTTCACATTTACAGAACTTATATCCATGACATGGCTTTGTACATGGATTCATGCATGCAACTTATACACTGGTAACATCGTACTGCAAATGTACAGTGACAAAGGTGCGCGCCTTTTTCCAATCAATAAAGAATTTAGTAGATTCACAATATAAAATGTTTATCTGAAGCACTGACTTTCTACATTAGTGGATTGTTGAGAGTCATAAACTTCTTGACATGCTTACACAGCCCAACACAGTGGGACACATGACATCTATGGCATGCCATATTGTATGTCTATAGATCTGTGAAGAACGCCTTATATCAAATGCAGGACACAAACATCAGTTGGTAACTTGGTATAACATAGCTTCTTTAGAGACAGCTTAATTGCCCAGCTAAATATATAAATCACGTAAAAATCAATGCTGCGTTGATTTCATTCAACCATAAAACTCAGAAAATTTGAGAACCAATTAAATTTCTAAACCCAAATGTAGGATTAGAGGATCAAGTCTCCCTCCCACTTAAGACATACATAATATGCTTGTATATGTGCACAGCATAACCAAGAATGTAGTTTATAGCTAGTTTAATATTGAGCACGATCATTATAAAGAAAGATTATCATACCACGTCTCTTTTTTACTTGAGAAGAGTGTGAGGGGGAAGTCATTTTAGCTCTCACGCAGAAAGCCAATTCACTGAATTTTGACTTTATTTCATTTCTCACTTCCAGTACCTTGAAATGGAATTGCATTCTTTTGTGGTTCCCAATAATAATACTTCAACCAATCAATGGCCTGAAAACACCAATCATAGACACAGTTCAATTCCCAAAAGTAAACTCAAGCAATTTCTTCCCTGATATAATGGTATACAAGTATAAGTATTTACAAGTAAATCCCCATCAAAATATGTGTCCTATGTACTGTGATTGTCTCTTTTAAGTTGAAATGATTAGTATACAGTAGATAGTTTTCACTAACATATTCAGCACTCACAACAATTACAGAACACCAAACTATATATAAGTTTCCACGTTATAAATATTAGTTATCAAATAAACTTAGATATATTCAGAGCAAAGATATGAGTTGGGGTAAGCATTAGAGGATTATGAAGGCGGAAAATTTCTCAACTTGTTCCTTAAAATATCAAGCATTATACACACCTTAATTGAGGCACTCCGAACAACCTGAAGAGCAGGAAGCTCACGGTGAGATCCCTCTGGAAACCATAGCAATGACCCCAAAAAAAATTAAAGCAACAAATTAATCCACGTCATCACAAGTGTTCAAAGAATCAAATGCGAATCCAACAGGAATATCTAAGGGAGGGTTGCAGATGTTAAATGAGGTCAAAGCTATAGAAAAGCCTCTAATGTCTAACAGACTAATAACTGAAACGTGAATAAAATTAATGTTAGAGTTGCTTACCATGACGAATATCGATCAGTGAACGTGGAATGCCAATTGCATCAGCAGCTTCAGCAATTGAAATCTCATTTTTCTTGCGTGTCTTCTCAACAACACAATTCACAAGCCTTCAGAAATAAGAAAAGCAATATTAAACTAAATTTTGTATGTAGCATTACATACAACCCGAACATGAAGGCAAATATGATGACAGTAATATCCTCAACTTCTGAATAATTATATATGTCGATATCAAGCATGTCAATGAAGCCCAATCTGTGATGGTCAACAAATTACATATAAGTATATTCTCTTTGCTCTATGTCTAACCATGCCAACCTTGACAAGAAAATCCAAAGAGAGCTATCCTGACCTTTTTCTCTTTTGGGTTCATAAATAGGGACATGTTAATGATGGTTTTTCAGAGAAATTTATATCATCATTTTCTGCAAACATCCATATATTTGGAGGGAAACATTGTAGTGAAAGAATGACTATATTTTATCCATTAAGAATGACTATATTTTATCCATTAATGTGTCTTAAAGACTTCCAAACAAATAGACTTGGAGACATGCCTGTATATATTACCTCTACTATCTTGATGGTGGACTTCAGTCGAGACCTCTCAACTCAAGAGTAATCCTTATAATTGAGCAACGAGATTCTAGGTATAGATAAGGTCTCATTTACACAGAAAAAAGTTGAGGGTCTACAGTTCCTTAAATTGGTAAATGCATGGTGAATCTATAATCAATGACAACAATGTACATATAGTAACTGGCATGAGCATGTTGCCAACTTGTTGTCTGATTACAGAGGTTATTAGTTGATGCAGACATATTGACTTCGACTACTTCCTGATCAACCATTCAACCCCATCCAAACTACATTCCGCAGACAGAGACTTTCAAATAACTCATACACCACAATACAATACAATTACCTAAACAATATTCCCAGGGGAACTCACCTCATGATTGCCATGCAATACAACATCGCCAGCATTTCCTCCGAAAGCAAAGACTCACTGGATTGAGCTGCTTTGCAATTTTCCAAAGCATCATCATTGGACTGGTCCTTCCTACAGAAATGTAAACAACAGCCGCGTCACTTTTTCATGTAACTTAAAAACTTCAGAATTACAAACCACCACAATGGACTACAGTAAACTTGTGAAGTGAAAAAAAAAAGTACCTAAAGTGAAGATCTTTTTGCTGAATCTCAATAATTGAAGCAGCAACTTCAATCACAGCAGGAAGACTTCCTCTGCTTCTCCACGCCGTTATCTTCAAAACAACAATTCAATCCAACGAAAACAGAACACATATTTGAAATCAAAGCACATCACTTCAGCATTGCGCTCAAATATTCAAAAAAACTAGAAGCAACCAGATTCCTCAGAGCTTACTCTTGTCAAAGCGGAGGCGACAGAATCAGGCGAATTCGAAAAGAGAGCTTGAGACACGAAGAGCCACTCGTCCCAGCTCAACCACGGCACCAATTTGTGGCTATAGGAAGACGAAGACGAAGACTCTCTGTCTCTCTGAGTGAGTAGAAGACTTAAAATTTGGTCGGTCGAAAAATATGACCAAAATATAAGGAGGCCTACCCTTGACTTGTAATTTGTCATGAGTAAAATTGTAATTTACATAACAACCTCCATCAGTTTCTTACTGCAACTCAAAAACCTCTGGTAAAGTTCATGTATTAGGATATTGATAAATAAACTTCAGAAGAATTTTGTTTCAGATTGCTTAGTATAATTTTTTTTAGCACCAATGGTTTCAATATCTTCATGTGCTCTCCTAGGATAAGAGTTCTGTGAAATCAAGTTTTTCATCACGGCACTCTGAGTTTCCCTTGCAGAATAACTCTGTTTTGATTGTTTTCTTTCTCAATGTTCTTTTATTGATTGCTTGTTGTAAGGTTATAAGTTCGCTGGTGTCAATATATATATATATATATATCTATATACATATATATGCATTCTTTATATTGAAGGTAGTCTTGATTTGACTACAATTTTGTTTTATCATCTGTTGCAGATTTTATTAGGAACCTTATAGAGATGAAGCAACTGAATGATGCTGTTAAATTCATTTGCATCTTCAAATTAACTGACAAGTTCCCCCGAGTACAACTTTTAAAAGACTGTGTGGATAATGCAAGAAAGCAAGCCACTGAAGTTTGCAACAGGAATCAGTTATCACTTAATGACATGGTACTCTTACTTCTTCCTTGGACACTTCACTAACTGTTTCTTAATTTATGACCATCCGCCTATGTGAATATACATTATTCAGTGATATCTGGCCTACTTATGGTTACAGGTGAAGATTGTAGACAGTCTAATAGGCGATCTGAGAGCTGTGAATCAATGCATTATAGACTACAATCTCGAGTCTGAATATCCATTTGCATACATTGAAACACTAGTAAATCAGCTGACAAGACTAAAGGAGGATTTCAGATATGTAAGGCGGCCTGTTGCCTCAAGGGTTTATGATGAACAAGATCAGAGAAATAGGAACAGACATAGGACCAACGCTTTTGCTCCCATCATGCAACCGCAACAACTTTGTGAACAAAATCATCTACAGACAGCTCTATCCACTTCTAGACCCTATGCATTTCCAACTCCCACTTCAGTTTATCCGCAGTCCTCAAATTTCTCTTCTTTGGTGTATGCAAATTATGGAGTCCCTACTCACTTTGGTATGGCTGCAAACTACCACGCAATCCAGAAAGAGGGTATGTACAACCTCACAATCCTTATTAATGCAAGTCATAATCAGCATTTCTTTATTGTTTCTATTACCTCTTGCATGAGCTATATCTGTTTATCCTTTGATAACATTTCACTTATGGTGTTCAGTTTCAAAATTGCATAATACTTCTAAGCTGGTATTATAGGCAGTCTACAAGTACGTGCTCTTATATAATATACCATCTGATCTCTGAACACGTAAAACGTACAGCCATCTTGGTGTTTAGCAACATACTTTAATTTGGATACGGGGACTTCAAACTCAATTACTCATGCTTAGCACTTCTTAGATTAGTCAAATGGTGCAGGATGTATATTTCTATTTGATGTGGTACTGGATCTGAGGGGTGCTCAAGACCAATGATTGTGTGCTCTACTTGTGTACTGTGGAATTTTCTATTTTATGTGATACATCATTCAATGGAATTTTTCTTTGATTGGTTACTATCCTTAGCTTGATTTCGTACAAATGTCTATAAGTCCAAAGGTGACGCATTGAGATTCCAACAGATTCGGAAACTTGTTCCACTTCGAAAAGAGGTGCAAGTGATGCTGATGAAGCATCATCTGCTTCTAAAGCAAAGGGATCTTTGGAAAAACAGAAGACTGAAAAGGAAAACCCGATCTATAGCAATACAAAAATCAGTAGTGAGAAGCAGTCAAACAAGAATTACAAGATGACCCAGAATCAGACCCGTACCTGAGGTAAGACGAAGGAGACGGCCGCCTCAGACACCAAAATTTTGGAGGGCTTAATTATTTTAAAATGTTGAGCTAGTATTGACTATTGGTTATTGGCAGCCTGAAGATTAGGATTACAAGAAATTAATTGCCGAAGCTGGAGATAAGAAAGATGTCATCATCATTATTACAATTGAATTTCTCACTTTGTGGCTTGTATATATGTTGGGAATGTAACAGCTAGCTATACATATGTTCTTATAGGTTGTTGGTTATACTGGACATGGAACCACAATTGTGTGGATACAACTCCAACCTAATGAGTATTTTTAGTTGGAGTTGATTCACAAGCTTCCATGCGTATTACTGGTACGTAGAAAGTAACAGTATATTAACTTTTGTAGTGTTTATATATTCATTGCTAATAATAGTTTTTTTGGAGCTTATGAACAAGATAGCCCGAGGAGAAGTTACACTGTTTTATCGAGTGAAGTTGCTGAGAAGTTTACCAATTTTTTCCCAGGATTCCATGCCACCTTTAGCGGAAATGGAGGAAAATGTACTGACATGATTGACTTCGTGCAGAGACTATTGCGGAGTGATCAAATCTCCCCTACCATTTTTGAGGTAGCGAATGCTGCACAGGCATATTTTCTTAGGTTTCGACCTGTGGCTCGTGACAACATGTCAACAGTGGTCATATGTCATTGGAATCCTGAAAACCGGGTTTAAACTTTTATAATCTAACATTTAAATTTCTAATAAATGAAATCTAATGTCCCAAAGATTTGTTGTACTAATGAATTATTCTTTTGCTCTTATAGGCATATGATATTGCTGTAGTTGGGGATGAACATCTATTTCCATTCCTAGTACGTGACAGATTTTTCGGATCTGAAAGTGGCTCACCCATTGCATTATACGAATTATGAAGGTATATATGTTAGTAATTCCTGATACATACTGGCATCATATTAGTCAAGCATGACTTTCTAAACTAGAACAATTCTCCTAGTTTGATTGCATGACTAGTTTGAACATAGATCTCCATTTTATATAAGTGTTTTTACCATGTTCTGTTCTACTATTATATGTTCATTAATAAGAACATACAACAGTCCAATTGTAGGAGACCATACTCTAATGTAAAAGTCTCTTTTGTCATTCTATTAACCCATTAAAAGTGATGTGGACTGTGTGACAAATGCTATGCAGGAAGCATTCTTCCAAAAAAAAAAATGGTGTCATATATGTTTCCCCTAAAGCTAATGATAATAATTATATGTATTTTTTTATTTTCAACAGACTTGGTCGACTGGGCATTCCAATAAACGGAGAAGTTGTTTTTGATACCTTGGTGAAGTCAACCTTCGATAATCCCCGGGTGGATTTCTTAACGGTAATATGATACGTATTAGTATAATCTTGTGATATGCACTAATAATCTTCTATTCTAAATTTCCAATTGATAAATACTTAATCTTTTTTGGTGTTATTTTGAGCAGTTTTTCATTTGAAAAATGGATTGCCCGATAATCTCTTGTGCAAACGTCTATTGGTGGATCATATGCATATTATTAACTTTGCAAACATACTTTTTGATGGACAAAGTATGTTTTTCATAATCAATGTAGGAGATCAACATGTGATGGCTCCTGAAGACATGGTAATAGACTTTAGGAGGTATGTATATATTTGTATTTTTGATTAAAGGTTTATTGTGAAACTCTGCTTAATCAATAATTAATATAAAGGAACTCGATAATTATAATTATAGAGATCAAATCGAATTTTTTTTAAAAACTGCCTCCTTCATTAATCTTAAATGTTTCATTTATTGTATAGGTTCAATCCACATATTACAGTTTGACGTATGCATTGGTTGTGTGTTACAGGAACCTATCGATTTATGATATTTCGAGTTGTACTCTCTTCACTAGCTTGTTGCCGAAGGTGGTTTAACTCGTGCCTTGTTTTCCGAAGACCAATACGACGTCAAAGATTTATCAACACTGCCGGGCAATCTTGTGTTTATTATCTTTCGTATGCAACGGCGGTAATCTTCCATCGAGGACGTAGTATGAGGCGCTTTGAAGATTTAGCTAATCCTTAATTAGGATATGATTCTTTTGGTTTATATCTTTTTTCCTCGCTGAGTGTAAGGAGTTGAAAGTTTGCTACCTTTGCTTGCTGTTGATTTAGAGCTGAGTTATGACCTAAAGGTTACTTGTTAATTGAGGGATTCCTGAGGTGTAATCAGATGAAAAAAAACGTATGTTCCCAATGTGTAGGAGTAGTAGAGTGAGCTAGTGTTTTCCCTCGTCACATGCAAAGTCGGATTTGAGAATTTGAGACCTGGTGCGAGAATTAAAAATGGTGTTCTCTCATGGTCATACAAAAAAAATGACAAATATATAAAATTATGTTACATGGGTATCCAACCAATCTACTTCATATTGTTCTCGTCTCTATAAGAACAAATTCCGACTATTTCCTCCTCTGCCACGACCTCTACTATGTCCTCCTCTACCACCACGAGTTTGATAAGGTTCCGAATTGTTGTTCTTCTTATCTTTACGTGCCTTTCCAGTATGATGAGACTCATGGACTTTCTTTGTATTGGCTGGTCTAGTGTTGTTGTGGAGAAGAATCTCCTTGCGCATTTCTTTCTTTGCTAGCACACTCATAAGATCACTGAATGATCTCAGTCTCCCTTGCTCATAATCAATACGGTACTGATGATCAAGTGTGTCCATGGAGGTAGGAAAGGTAGTCAAAGACTTCTCGACCATAACTTGGCCGGTCGTTACAACGCCACAAATGACAAGCTAGGATTGTAGCTCTAGCATATCTTGATAGAAATCGTTGATTTTAGGATAATCCAATAATCGGATTTGATCCCATCTTTATGTGAGTTCAGGAAGTTGTGCGTCATGCATATTGTTGAACTATTCTTACAAAGTTACCCACAAATCTGTATTGGCTGGTCTAGTGTTGTTGTGGAGAAGAATCTCCTTGCGCATTTCTTTCTTTGCTAGCACACTCATAAGATCACTGAATGATCTCAGTCTCCCTTGCTCATAATCAATACGGTACTGATGATCAAGTGTGTCCATGGAGGTAGGAAAGGTAGTCAAAGACTTCTCGACCATAACTTGGCCGGTCGTTACAACGCCACAAATGACAAGCTAGGATTGTAGCTCTAGCATATCTTGATAGAAATCGTTGATTTTAGGATAATCCAATAATCGGATTTGATCCCATCTTTATGTGAGTTCAGGAAGTTGTGCGTCATGCATATTGTTGAACTATTCTTACAAAGTTACCCACAAATCTGTGGGGTCATTCTTTAGCAAATACTGTTTTCTCAGAGTAGGATGAATGTGTCTCTTAAGAAACATTAGAACTTGAGCTTTTCGAGCTATAGTGTGATTGTTGGCTTTAGTGTCTGGTGGTAGTGATTGGATAGTATTCGTGAGTCATTTACCGATGAGAGTATTTCTCACATCTGAGACCTAATTATGGTATTCTGCTCCTTGAAGATCAAGGATGTCAAACTGTGGTCTTACTGGCTCAGTCACTACAAAAGACAAGAGATGAAATTAGATACCGATCGAAAAAACCACGATCACTAATAAAGTTTAGGGAATAAGAAATATGATCCATGATGTATGGTCACAAATATTGATGTGAAAACTAGTGGTTTCATAGCACTACATCCCATGACTAACTTAGAGTCGCAAAAATATCGACTTCCTTTTTTTTCCATGTATATCGTGACTCCTCCTCCAGAATCATCACTATTGTTTAAACTTTGAGGAAGTGGTGAATAATTCCCCTTCACTCATACCTGCAATAATCCATAGGAACTAGAGACAATATAAAAGTTCACGGTTTGAAACCTAAATCTAGACCTAGATATAAGGTGTTGCAGTAATTAAGTTTTTGTAACCTAATTCTAAATCAAAAAAGGAAGAAAATTTACCTTGAGGGTATTATGCTCGGAATGAAAACTTGATGCAAAGATCCTCAAAATTCGGCGACAGTAACAAACTCTAGCGACGAACGGCGGTGGGGAATTTCCGTCGAGGAAGAGAAGGGGGGGTGTTTAGGATATTTTTCTATTTGGGGTTTGGGTTGGAGAAAAATCCGGCGGTAGTTGTAGGCGGCGATGGGGAATTTCCGTCAAGGAAGAGAGTGGGGGGTGTTTAGGATAGATTTCTGTTTGGGGTTTCTGTCAAGAGTTGCTGACAATGTGTTGAAGGATAAATGTAGATACACAAGTAGATAGATCTGAAATTGTACTTTATTCATTGTTAGATGACATTAAATATGCATTACAATTTGATACAATAAATTATAGGAAAATAATGCGATATTAAATAAAATCCGAAATTACAAATTTAAATAATTAGTAAATATAAAATAAAATGGGAATGACAAAATCTGAAAATTTTGAATTTGTTACCCAAGTGGTTGATGTCGATGAACGAAGAACGATGAACTATGAATAAAGTTGAGTTGTGTGCATCACATGCTCTCCTTAATAAATTTCACGTCGCCCACAGACTTGTATGACGCTGTTCTCCAATGATGAAACAACTTGAAAGTTTTTGTACTACAACACAAAAACTTCTCGTCGTACTGAAGAGTACCTTACTCTATCACTGGAACTGAACTTGAAAGTTTAAGAGGGAGAGAAGAGATCAGAAAAGGAGATAGCTTTTTGATGGGATGATAAATGAGAAGGAGGAAACCTCTATTTATACATGGAGGAATAGGGAGAAGCATAAATGTCGGCCACTCCAAAGGTCTTTGATTTTGTAACAATTAACTAGCCAAATTTATTTCAGTAACTTATTGCCAAAATTTATTCCAACAACAAGTTTGTAACCGAAATAATCTGAAAAGCCAAAAATTTTGTAACCAAAAAGAATTTGGAAAGCCAAAAGTCATGTTAGCTTTCATGAGTGCAAAATGAAACTTGTACGACTTGGGTCCAAAGCCTCGCAAACCCAATCCAACTAAGAGAGAACATCTCTACTTGCTCACTCAAAGCATAGTAAAGAATAATCATATTTAATGACATCTACATTCCTAGTTTTTTCCATATGGGATAAACTTCACTCATTTTGTTTCAAGTGACAAACTTTAAAAGACAGTTTCTCATTCATCTCTTAATCAATTTAAACAAGTGAATACATAATCTTTATGTACTCTTGTAGGAGAACACAAATCCATGTTTCTCTTCCATTAATATTAAGTGCATCCCACTTAATTATTTTGTTTAAAGACACACATCTAGATATCAACAATATAATTTCCTTAAACTTTGTTATGTTTTTTTTAGAGGATAGTCATAGATGCGAATTTACCTTACTATACCCTTTTAAGAAAAAAAGAAGAAGGTGAAATGAGAAAAAGACCCAGTTTAGATTTTCTTTTTCCTAAAAAACCCACCATAAGTTTTCAATCCCAAAAAGTCTCATTCTATTTTCTAAATAGATAACGGACATGTTGTTTGAATTATTTATAAAAAATACCATCACATTTTTCAGGCCTAATCACCTAAACCGCTCTCTCTCTCTCTCTGGTGCACGACTCGATCCAACTCCATACCTGATCTGGACAGCACTTGCCGGAGCCTCTTCTCCATCCTCAACAATCTAAACAGCTCAACAATGACATTTGGGCATGTTTACAGAATTTTCCATCATTATAACTCAAATTTAGACAAAAGAGTTAAACCCATACTTCTTATATGAACAACTACATGCTCCATCCACCAATGTTGACTTCGATCATATTTGCCTTATAGGTTCCATCACAGATTTTCTTGCCCAAAAAAAACTTGACAATGGATTGGGATTGACATTAATAAAGTCATCCATAGCCCCGTACCTCACTCTTGTTTGAGCCTAATAATTAATTAAAGCAATGTCAATCAATTAAGTGTTATGATAGGGCATTAGACCGGCACCTTTGCGTTACGTGATTGAAGACTTTGGGTAGAGGTGCGATATCCCAAATAAAGCTTCCAAACCATTCTTTAACTGAATAGTAGGATCAAAAATATGAATTATATGGTTAGATTCTCTCTTGAAGACTTCAACCATTTTGAATTCCAAGTCAAATAGATTATATCTAAGTATCTGTTTGGATATTTATTTGAGTAGCTGTCTAAATATTTGTCTGGATAGCTGTCTAAATATCTATCTGGATAATTGTATATGAGATCAGACCAATACTCACGATCATTTGCTGCCCTACAATAGGGCAAAGGCACTAGAGATTGATCTGCTGTCAACCAAGAATTTGTCTCGATTCACGGGGACCAGACTAGCACGAGAACTTCACAAAAATAAGTGGAGAAACTAAATAATTTGAACGAGGCTTCTTTCACCTCAAAATCAAAAGTTCAGAGTCTCGGTGATCTGCATGTAATAATCTGACATGATTAAGAGAACATGCCTCGCAGTAGCTAACAATAATCCCTGGATTCCTACGTACAACATATTGATGCAAATGACGCAACAAACACTCACAAAGTTACTACTGCCATAGTGCCATTAGTACCCGATTCCTGCATTGCAATAATTTGATGTAACAGTTGTCAAATGTAACCAAACCCTCACCCACCCTGTTCTTCCCAAATCAGTGTCTTGTCTCTGTGAAGCGTAAAGGCTATTTGCACGAGACTTGGTAGGAAGGTCCTGGTACCAATAATTGAACCAAAAATAAAGATTGTCAGAAACAGAAAGCATGACATCAAGCTAAGCTGGTTGAGATCAATCCAAACCAGTGTAGTCTGTGTCACTGTTATCAACTAGAACTCAAGCAATGAATCCACGAAACAAACTGCATTATGACTTAACAAATAAAGCAAAATAAAAAATAACACCCCTTATGAACAATAAGGACAGAGATGCATAGAGGAACAGAGCGAACTTCATATATCCCCATTCTATTCAATTCAGAAACAAGATTGGACGTAATTGTCTGAGTATTTATCCAAGTATTTGTTTAAATATCTATCTGAGTAGCTGTTTAAGCAGATATTTGGAGAGCTGTTTTTGTCTCAAAAATCAATTTCTATTTGAATTAACGACGTCCTATACTACCCTACACTTCACTTAATTGACTCTATAATTTAATCAATTAATCAAATTCTTTCCCTCTTAATCTCTTATTCTTCATGGTTCACATGCATATATATACAAATAAAATGGAGCATTTTTTCTTGAGAAATTATATATGATGAGAAAATAATTTTGAATCTAATTGTGGAGTCTTTTATTCAATATATTCCTCCATCACATCATTTTTTTCTCATGATTTTATGGTTGTAGCTATCTGGGTAGTTGTCGAAGTATCTATCTGGGTAGCTGTCTAAGTATATGTTTGGGTAATTGTCTAAGTAGTTGTCTAGGTGTCTGGATAGCTGTCGATTTGTTCACCCATTTTGTCATTCCATTTTTCGGCGACCAGAGACTTATTCTACTCAAAATCAAATACCAAACAACTTTTTCTTTTACAACATCCTCCAATTCTAACTACAAAATATCAAATTTATCTTTGAACATCAAAATCTTCAATTCTTAGATGAGTTTTATAACTTATTGAGCCTTTTTGGAAAGAAATAATATGAACTGAATTTTTTTTAAAAAAAAATCAATTTTTTTTTTCAAAGTGAGTTTATATATATTTTTTTCCTCGTTTTAAAAAAAAGAAGAAGAAAAACATCACCTTGTCTCGAAGCTCGAATCAATCCGGGGTAGGTTGCCCTTAACTTCCATATTTTCATTTTGAAAATAATCACAGCTTACTTCGCGCCTTGAAGACCAAAACCCAAACCCTTTCAATTCCAAAACCAAAAAGGCCAAAGGCCATTCACTTCTCACCACCGCCATGGCCTCCGCCACCGAAACCTCCGATTCTCTCCTCTCCAAGCTCGAATCCGCCGGTTCCACCGTCGGTCTTCTTCCTCTCATCTCCGATTTCCTAAACCCCTTCGCCGACTTCGAGAAAAAGAAGAAGAAGAACAACTCAACCGACTGCCAAACCCTACAACGCTCTCTCGCCAAAAAATACATCTCCTTCCTCAACCGCGCTTTGTCGATACTCCCCAAGCGGCTCTCCCATCCGCCCAAGGTAGATGCCGATTTTGCCCTCGAATTGTTCGACATTTACCGGCTCTGCCTTAACTCCGTGAACGCCGTGTCGTCGCAGTTCTCCGGCAAGCCGTACGCTCACCACATCCAGAGGATCCGGTTGGTTTATGCGCTCCAGGACTGGGGTCGTCACAAGGACGCCGAGGCCGAGGCGCTTAGGGTTTTGAAGAGCTTCAATGCTATTGAATTGGGAACGAAGCCGGTGAATTCGGACCGTCGATTTGTGCCAGGTGTTGAACAGGGAGGCGGCGATGCGGAGTTTGGGGCTTTGCTTGGAGAAATGGTGTGGAACCTAGCCAGATGTGCTTCGGCAATTCAAAGCAAGGAAGACGAGGTGTATGAGCGGCTGCTTTGTATGGTCGAGGAGTTGAAACCCTGGTTTAGGTCAGTCAAATTTGCACTTTTACAACTGTTTTTACTTTTCTAGTAACTGATTTGCTGTAATTATCTAGAATAGTACACCGGATTTCACTGTGAAAATGTTAGTAGTTTTCTCATTGTGTATCTGACATCAAATATGGTAGGGTATTAGATGAAACCAAGTGCGACCAGGTGCATAGACAACTTGCCCTCTATCTCGAGCGGTGTACACTTTTTTTAGTGCGGGAGCTATCGATCTTCAGAGAAAATCTTGTATGCAAGTTCTGCTGCATAACTATGAGCGAGTATGCAAAGTCATCAATCAAAGATCATATGTTCAAGGTTTAATACACTTCAATTTTCATTTATGCATGTAATGGTAAATTTGATGTGCTTACCGATTCAATATTATTTGTGCAGTGCGCCCGTCGAATATGTTCAAATTTATTTTCATTACGAGAGACCAGTTCCTCACTGATCAGTAACACATTGGTATGCTTGTTGGAGTCCATTGTTGATGAATGCAAGGTAATGGTATATACGTTTGATGTAAATTGACTACAGATAAACATGGTCTGACTAATGCCATTGTTCTTCAACTATCTTTTCCCATGTCACTGTTTAGTGTCAAACCGTTGGCTTTAAGAATGAGTCACTATGATGTACAAATTGACTTCTTTCAACCAAAAGTAGTAGAAACATATAACTCTGCGTTTCTTAAACTTATGGATATATAATTTCAAGTAGCCATTTCTTTTTGGTTCAAAGTCTTATGCATATAACTACGTTTTCATATATGATGCAATGCCTTTGCTGAATTTAAGTTATTCTTCATCCTGATAGTAAAGTGTTTTAGTTTAATGTGAAAAGTCTTTGACAAATCAATGATGTAATAAGCGATCCAAAACCAAGCAGATATTCATGGCTTATTTACCTCATATGATCTTTAGGCAATGCCGTTTTCTATTATGTTTACCTACAGCTCTTCATGACTTTCATGTTGTTAAAACTTGGTCAACTTGATTTTTCTTTTTTTGTTGTTTGTTTGGTAGCTTGTAGTTCATCATATGAATACAATCAACTAGCTGGTCACACTTGACATTCCTCTATCCTAGAATTTGTTTTAAACTTTTATAAATTTTACATTTGGCAGGTGGCAGTGGACTATTCTGGAAAAGAGTTTGTTGAACTTATTGCATATTGTGCCAATAAGTGTAAAACTACAACTACAGATATTTCTAGTACTATGAGATCATATTTAGATAAATTAATTACTGGCTTCAATCAGGTAGTCTTATTTACTTGGTTTCTCTTTATAATATTTCACATCTGCTGTCCTATTTTCCTTTGTTGTGTTTTAGTCAAGAATTAAATTGTCGTGCAGGTCCCCCCTTTGAATTTGATTCTAAGACTTTATTCCACCGGTTTGCACTATGTAGACTCCAGTATAACATCAAAAGATGAGGATCTTACATTTTCTAAAGGTGCAATGAGAATGTTGCTTGAGGATGGGGGTAAAATGACTGATTTATCGGATTGTCTTGATTCATTGAGAAGATATTTCCATATTGGTAGCAATGATATTTCCAAGAGGGAGGTTTCCATGAGTCACGTGCAGAAGGATTTAATTGATTATCTTCCACCTTACTTCAGTGCATTGGAATTTTTGTGCCATCCACTTGCTGAATTAGTAAATTCAGCAAAGAAACAGATTTTTGCTGATATTGAAGCTGCATCCATTTCTGGTGAACTGTGTGTTATCCAGGGTGCATTTCATCAGCTATGTGATCTTTTCCTTTCTTTACAAGCGTGAGTGTACTTTAGATTTCAGTTTCGTTGTTTAGTTGCTGTATATTATCAGTTATAAGGGTCTACCTTTTAAAGGATTTCTGTATTCTGCCTTTTAATTGAGAATATATCTCGTAGTCTTTAAAATTGAGCTTGATATGGCAGTTTAATGGGAGTGATGTATTGGTTGCTGAAAGTTGTACCGGGTGCCTACCCTTCTGAGTCTAGAATACTTATAGTGTGACTTTTTTTGTATGATATGAATTATTATTACATTTCTTTTTCATTGTTTGACTTGGATTTAGCAATTTACTTTTTTGTATGATATGTATCCGTTGGCTTTTCAATCTACTTTTTCGTGTGCTTGAGTGTTATATACGAAGTAACTAAGCTTGAAACTGATTTTCAAACTTGTGTTGGTTTGGTTTTCCTATATGTGTGAATTTAGTCAGTTTGATTTTTTTATTATTATTGTACAATTGCATCTTATGCTGGATCGTCAGTTTAGTTTTATGACAAGGTTTCACTGAAATATGCTTGTCTCTTGTTGCAGAAGTACTTGTGACATTGATATAGATGGATTTAATCCCAACCGCATCCGTCGTGCTTCTGTAGCTGCTTTTATTCTCTCCAGCGGAACAAAGCTTAACATGCAGGTTCTGAATCTTAGGGAGTAATGTGATAGATTTTTGCGCCATTTGCTGTTTCTCTCAATAGTAATAAAATTTTCTTTTCTCTTGTACAACATCACAATTATCAGCTAAATTAGATAATTGGCTTGTGTTTCCTTATTACAGAAGAGTGTGCAAATACTTAATCATGTCATTGGCAGCAATGGGATTGAACTTGATGGTCTCAAGCATATATCTATCTCTCTCTACAATATCAGTACACGTTTGTATAATAACAAGGAGCTAAATGAGGTACTATTTATTAGAATTATTTAATGGCTGGGTTTCTGATTAGTCTGATAAATTATTATATTCTACTTGTTGTTTTTTTTTTCTTTTGATGTATCAGTGCTTTTGTAACTTTTGAGGAATTTGTTCAATAGAGAGTTATTTACAGACCTGCAGTTTAATTTTCTAGTGAGAACAATTTTTCGCACATTAACTTTAGTAGTTTCTTTGATTTATCAGTTGGGAAGATGAAGTAAAAATGTAATTACTAAAACAGAGTTTCAGGTTCTATATATTGAATGCATCTGGGCTGTCATTCTTTAGGTTTAGTTTGTTAACCTTTGCTGGAATATAACTTTAACTGGAATATAATAGATTGAAGAGAAAGGGGAGATGTTTACTTTCCTTGAGCTGGAAATTTCAAATAATTTGTATGAATTGGATCATTTTCTTCCCCATAACTGAACAGTTCGATGTATTAACTAATCACTTTTCTTGTTATCCTTATAATATGTCAGTCAGGAATTAAGTCCCAGGGGCCAGAGTCCACTTTTCTAGAACATGATCTGTATTTTCACCTGGGCTGCATAGAGACCAAGCAAGGAACTAAGGAACTTATTTTAATTTCTTTTATACCTTTTCCCTTCTATTTTAGCCCTGTCCCTTAGAGTAAAAACTGTGGTACCCTTCTTAGACTCTTAGATAAGCATCACACAAGAATGACATAAACCAGATTCATGTTATTCAGTGAGAAGAAGATTTTGGAGTGTTGTATGATTTTTTTTTTCCTATTTCTGTAACATAATTTGTCATAAAGCATGTTAGGTACTTATCAGTTGGATAGGAAATAATTTCTTTTGCATTCTGTAATGTATGTCTGCAGGCTTCAGAGGCTCTGAGGCTATCGTGCAAGGCATCATGGGTTCGTGTTATACGTCTTTGTGAGCCGTTTGCAGGCAAATCAAAGGTCTCTGATATTGATTTGTCTGAAGATACTATTTTAGATGCCTTCAACTTTTCATGTATGGGAAATGCTTTTCTGTTGGATATTCTTAACCAAGTTGGTAATCACGAGGAGGAAAGAGCTATGGCAGAGTTCCTTGAAAATTGGTTTACTGCAGAAAATTTGTTTGGGAGGCTGCCCGGTCCAATGATTGTTGTTAAGCAGTGGGTTAAGGTAGCTACTAAATGTTTTATAATGCACTTATCAAGTTGTTTCTTGTAACCTAATATTTTCTATCATATCCAGATAGAATGTAATCGCTGTAATAATGAGCACGTTGAGGATATTGCTCCAACCTTACACAGTTTACTGTCATCTTCTAAGAAAATGTCCAAGAAGACTACTGGGATAATCTTGGAGCAGGTTAGAACATCTTGTGGGTTTCTTTTTACTTTGAGGTTATTAAACCGTGGGCTAAACTACTAGATTTCGTGGGCTAAACTACCTTTGAGTAATATCTGTGTAATACTTCTCTACCTTGTACTTCTTAGGGGCTTCTTGCTTATGAGCAAATGTATGCTGTGAACCTTGAATTTTGCCAGAAAATGCAAATGCAAATTATAGACACACTACTGCAAGATTTGTATGTGAGATCAGAAAATTGGTTTCAAAAATCAAGAACTTTAGTGAGAAAGGGAAGAGTGTTAAGACTCTACGGAACCAATGGTTTAAAGGACTGTATTCTTTGTTTGTCAGAAGCAATATCTTTGTTGGTAAGCCATTTTGATTTTTTGGTTTTGATATCTTACTACATTTCCTTTATATTACAGTAGTCTTTTGATGGACTTTTGACTGACTTGAACAAGTTATCGAACCAGAGTGAGATTTATGATGAAACCAGTATCATTGAAGTATCTCCTCGCCATCAGTTGGCTGTGGCATATTGTTTGCGTGCGCTTTGTACCCAGGAGAATGAACCAGAATCAGAGGTGTGTTAGCGCATGATTTAGTCTCTTCAATTGATTACTTAATGCTCAAATGCTTGGTCTCTCATTTCAATGCTTTCAGCTGACGAAGTTTTTTCATTTTTTGTCCAACTTACTGACTGGTATCCGTAACAAGCAGAGAGTGTTTCAAGACATCCGTGCTGCTCTTGATGTATGGTTGGCCATATCTACTACAGAGAAGGTCCCTCCAGATGATAAATGCTGCATGGTGTCTGAAAATACGATGATTCTTCTGTATAACATTATTGATTTGTTATCTATCAAGGTCTGTGTTCCCAATTAATGGTGCTCTAGGTTCCACATGACAAACGTATTGTAGGGCAACATTTGCCATACTAGTTTGTGATGTTAATATATTCTGACTTATTGTTTTCTTCTGTATCTACAGGGTCACATGGATTTTTATTATGACATATACCAGTTTTGGATGAGATTATTAAAGTGGGGAAATATTCCGCTAGAGAACTGCTTGGTCAGATTGTGGGAGTGCAGGAGAGTTACTCATGCCCTTTGTTATTCTCCTGTTAATGATGCAATCATTAAGAACTTATCAGAACATTTTGGTGAAGTTTCAGAGTCTATCGATTTTTGGATAGATTGTCTTAAAGGATCCCAACAATTAGTTATAGGGTTCCAGCATAATTTCTCATATCTATTTGCAAATTTACCGTGGGGCCGATGTAATCACGAATGCTCGTTTCGATACGAAATCACAATTGACGAAGTAAAAGAAGCTGCTCTCAAACTTCTTTCAACTGTAAGTTCCTCTCAAACATCTTTATCCGTAAGTTCATCTAAATTGAACTGATATACCTCAATGATGCAAATTAACCGTACTGTACCTGTTACTCTTACTTTAGGTTCCTGTTTCAAGTCAATCGGCTTATGTAGCTGCATATCTCTACTATGATTTATGCGAAAGATTAGTGTCGAATGGGCAGTTAATTGAGGTAACTTACTTGATTCTGATTGCTGTTTATATAATCAAATGTAAAATATGAATTTTACTGGTAGTTACTTCACTTATGTGATATTCAGAAACAATTGATTATGAACTTGAACATTCTGCATGTGTGGGATTGACCTTTTCCTTTCTTTCAATGAACTTAGGCTCTGGCATATGCAAGGGAAGCTCACCAGTTGCGCGTTGAATTATTTAAAAAGAAGTTTATGTACTCTTTTGTACAAGGGAATGAAACGTACCAGACGTTCACACTTGATCAAAACTTGCAAATTCAAAAACCAGTTGCTCGTGAAATTTGGTCTTTTGACAACAGTTCATGTAATTTGGAAAACTGTTATCTTAGTCCATATAATGTACTTCAATGTTATCTCGAAAGCACTCTTCAGGTATTTCTTTCTCTGATTAACCTATCTAATATAGGATTCAAGAGTGACCTATCTGTTATTAAACTTTTACTTGGACTTTGAATTGTTAACCTGCAGGTAGGGGTTGTTTATGAATTAATCGGAAATGGAGCTGAGGCTGAAGTTGTTTTACAGTTGGGAAAAACTGTTTCCTGCTCACAGAACTTGCCACTATTTACAATTGCTTTTTGTTCGATATTGGGTATATCAATGCACTCTGCTTTGTTATACTTTGTACTATCATGCGATGGTTTCCTCATCTCCTTCTGGGGTCAGAATGAGGCCAATTCATATTTCTCTTTTTAATATCTGTAGGAAAACTCTATCATAAGAAGCGGCTTTGGGATCTGGCAGAAAAGGAACTTATAAGTGCCGAGCAGTATTTGATGGCTAGTGAAAAAGATATTTCTTGCGTAAAGTGCAGACTGTTGCAGAAAACAACTGTTAAACAGAATCTTGGTGATTTTTACCAAAGCAAGTTTTACAGTGCAAGAAATACATCTTTAGAGAAGTTATCTTATGCAGAAAATCTTTACAAATCAGCCCTCACCATGTTAGACCTTTCTGACTGGAAAAATTCTGTTAGTTGCCCTGGGAACACTGTACTTAACAGTGTTGGATACTCCTCTGGAAGTACATCTATTCATTGTGAGGAAACCAAGGTGGAACCAAAAGGCAAGACAGAAGCTAAAAAGTGTAAGACTATGAATGCTCGAAAACCAGTTCCAAGGGATCACGTGTTGGTTCCTGAATATAATTTGAGGTCAACTCGATCTAGATGCCAATCTTCTGAAAGTCAAAGTGCAAGAGGTACTGTAGTCCAAGGTGGTATCTCCAAACAAACCACTGGGTGCAATGCTTCTGATACTCTAGGTAACATGGACTTCCTTTTGGATTTGAAAAGTTGTGAGGTTTCATTTGGATACGATGTAACATGCATCTGCAACAAAATGAGGTGTTGGCATTGTATTCCGATGGAAGTTTTAGAATCTGGGAAACTGAAAAACTTTGTCGATTTGAAGTGGGAATATGTTCGCAGGCGTCTTTCCCTCAGGCTTTTCACCGGATTAGGTATGGTGCAACTGCATGTTGGGATATTTTACCCTTTAATATCTGTATGATTTAATTTGTTTTGTGTAAAGCTGGTTTCTGCTTATTGCTTCAAAATTATATGAAAGGACAGTTTTTATATTATAAAATTTATTATTTATTAATTTGATCATAAAATTCAAAGTTCAAGTGATGGCTATGACCTTTGTTTTTGCAACATATCTAGGAAATTGCTTGGAGAACCGAGGTCAAATTCATGAAACAAGTGAAATTCTCATGCAAAGCATATCAATCTTGGTCAGAAGGAATCCATTTTGTCTAACTACCTCATCAATCCCGTTGACATGCTTGCTTGATTTAATGGCAAAGGAAATCCCTGGCGATGTGCTTCGTGTTGAGCGTGCGGAAGTACTGTACAACATTTGTTGGCTGTCTTTGAAGCGTCGATCCAAGAATACCATGTAATTGTAAATTTGCAACACTAGTTACTCACGAATGGTTATCCTTTTATTTACAGTTGAGTTTAGTAGCAAGTATACATGTGAGTTATCACATGTATAATTGCCTTGTCAATGAACAAGCATTTATGAATGTTGTTTTACTTTTCCATATTAACTTGCTGCTTTCTGTTTGTGGCTTGTGCTCAGGACTATTTTCTCTGATCTGCCTCAAATTCATCTACCAAAACTTGTATCTTGGCTGATGTTAGCTTTTGTGCTCTGCCGTGAGGTTCCTTTACTTTTTCAGAAGGTCAGATTTTTAATTTTTTTGGTTTTAGTCTTGTTCAAGTGTACTTGAAATTTGCTTAATTATGTATTGTAGTATCACCAGTTAGGCCATGTTCCATCTGTTAGTCAAATACTCAATAATTTAGCTTCTTGTATAGAGGGTACTTCATCGGATGAATTTCTTATTCTTTGTGTTAATGAGCTATTAGATTCCTTTGGGTTATATGTCATACTTGGTTGAAATTAATACCAATTTTTAGAAAAATGTAATTCTTTTTTATATTCAAGAATGAATTGGTTTCAAGTCAGAGAGTCCTTCCTGTGGTGAAAGTCAGGGCAGCTGTCAATCTGGATAACCTAGTCAGAGGACTTTAATTTGATAAAGTATTTTGTTCCCTTTTCTCAAAATATTTTGTTGTCATCTTCGTTAGTTATATATTATACCCTGTTTTTGCCATCACTTCAGTTATATTTTCCTTTGCTGTTCATTTGTATATTGTTCAGAAAGTAATCTATACTCTGAGTGAAAGAACTGTAAAGGGTAGGTAATGAGGAATATGAGGTATGCATGAGACTTAAAGAAAAAGGTCTTCATTAAAAAACATTATCTTTTGTCATTATTTGCCATGTCATGATATTGTTAAAGGTGAGATGCCTCTGAATTTACACAGGTGTCAAGACTGCTTGCTGCGATATTTCTACTTTCTTCCTCAAGTGAGCTTTTTTCATTGTCATCTTCTTGCACAAAGCTCCATGAAAATCACTGGGCTTCCTACTTCCATCAAGCTTCAGTTGGCACTCATCTCAATTACCATTTTTTCACAAAAATGTCCGGGAGATGTAAAGTCCCGCACCCTGTAACCTCAGAGGTATATAAATGCACCTCTCTTTTATTACACTTTGATTCTCATACTTTTACAGATTTACTCTTATGAACATTGATTAACCTACTTGCTTTCAATCAATTTTGAACCTGGAGGGATACCTTGAGTGGCATTTATGGCCAAAGATTAGTGTGGACGGTAGTTGTTTGCTTAAAATAAGTTGTTGGGTAGTTAAATGTTCAATCATCTTACTTCGAACGTTTCATTACCTTTCATTAAGTTGCCATTGCTCTGTAATTGACCTAAAGTTTTGTAGTGCCTATTCAATGAGTTGTTCGATCATTTTACTGCCTCTCAATTCTTTTGTGTCATAATTACAAGTCAAGTGTTATTTTTGTATTACATAGAAACAGAATCTAATAGGTTATTGCAATGTCATCTTTATTGCAGGGCACACTTGTTGGTTGTTCATGCTTGGCATCAAAAACACATAAGTTACATAGGTTATTCTTACTTCTTGAGAGAATGAAGTGCATCATTTGATACAACCTTTTTAGCACAGTCATCACCATCATTTATCTTGTTATTACTCTGTGCAGGCTCGCACCAGAGTCTGTTCAAGACCTTGAAGAATTTGTGACTGATTTTTTTTCTGGCCTTCCTTGCACCACAATCATCTGTATAAGTTTGCTTGGAGACCCATATAGTAGTTTGTTACAAGAACTGTTGCGTTTCCCTTCATGTGTCTATGCATGGGTTCTTGTATCACGCTTAAACTCTAAGAATCTACCGATCAGTATGCTTCTTCCCGTGAATGCAGTATTGGAAGGTAATTTTGCTAACATAGACACAAATTTACAGCATCTCTTGGTTTTTCAACACTTGATGTATTTGTTAAGGTGTTATGTTGTGCTGAATTATTGGCTAATAATAACAGGAGATCCAGGTGATGTTAGTCACTGTAGAAAAGAGGAATGGTGCTGTCCATGGGATTCAACTGTGGTCGATGATGTAGCTCCAGAGTTTAGATCGATACTGGAGGGTGTTCATCATTCATCATCTGGGAAACTTTCTGGTGCAGAAGATACAAAGGAGAGAAGGAAACTCTGGTGGGAGCAGAGAAATAATTTTGATCACCGCCTTAGTAATCTTCTGAAGTAGGTTAATTATACTCTCCTTCTATTTGTCTACAAACTTCTGTGGGTTTTCAGTTGATGACTTTTCAGTAGGTTGCTTGCAATTGTTAACTTCTAATTATATCATTTGTTTCTTGTTAGTAATTCAAACTATAACACTTGGACTCTTGGGGTATGTTGTCATGCACCAGGAACATGGAAGATTCATGGTTTGGTTATTGGAAACTTTTGCTACTGGGTGAATGGTCAAACTCTAAGCAGCTGGACTTGGTACACAAGAAGCTAGTGCGCAATCTGAAATCAAAATGCAAAATGGACATAGATGAGGTTCTTTTGAAAGTGTTTCTTGGGGGTTCAATATTTGCCTTTGAAGGAGGTGCATGTGTTACACAACTTTGTCTTAAGAAAGGTTGCTATGTCAGTAAAGTTGGATATTCAGAGGAAGAGAAGTGTTTGACATTATCTAATGAAACTAATGGTGGCAGTAGCTTGTCTGATTTGGCCTCCAAACTAGTCCTAGAAGCAGTGAATGAGCTTAAAGGCACTGACTCGTGTGTAAATTTTGAGCCAACAATATTAGTTCTGGACTACGAGGTGCAGGTATTTGGTTGGCTCACTATGTTTTCTCCTCATATAGTAGAATTTCATTTTCCTAAATCTAGACCTAAATACTTTTTTGATTGAAGGGGTAACTGAGTGGATTTATTATTTATTTTTCACAGGGAACTTTTCAGTTGAATTCATGTCTTTTAAAAAACACAAATAACTATTGAATTAGATCTTTCTAGTATTCTAATGATTTCCAACACAAATAACTACGTAACTGAATTAAGCTAGTATCTTAATGACCAAGTTCAAAATTTATAAGATCTTTTCAGTCCTTCAAGTTTTGGCTGGCTGTAGAGTTGGTGCTTTCAACTAATCAGAATACCCTAGTTCGTGAATAACTTTGTCTAATCTATGGTCTTCGACTTGTTTATTTGTATTTTACTAGGCATAAGTTTTCTTTGCTAATAATGCAGTTAATGCAAGTGCAGGTTAAACATACGGCATTTACCTGATAGCTTATATATAACTTCCTTCAATTTCAATTTTGGGAATAGACTTTTAAGTCAACTTTTTGTTTCTTTGTTGTAAAACCATTATTTCAGCATGCTAATGACTGAATGTTACTGCAGATGCTTCCTTGGGAGAATCTACCAATATTAAGAAACCAGGAGATTTATCGAATGCCCTCTGTTGGGAGCATCTCAGCAACTGCCAATAGAAACTACCACAATCATGATCAACTTCGAAGAATTGTGCCTGCATTTCCTTTGATAGATCCCTTGGATGCCTTTTATCTTCTAAATCCTGGTGGGGACCTAAGATATACACAAAACGAATTTGAAACGTGGTTTAGAGATCAAGACTTGGAGGTAATTGTATGGTTGCTACTTCTATTTGATAAAGAATATCCCATGTAGAATAATGTAGATTGTAGTATAGAATAGAAGTTGTGTAGTTGGAATCTCTCTCTTACTTTTCACTATTAACTCATCTCACACACCCATCATTACTTTTCTAACCAGTTTATGTTTTAAATTAGATTTGATGAACATGTGACATTGAGTCACAGACATATATGTCCATACAATAATGTTTCATTTGATAAATTGTACAGGGAAAGGCTGGATCTGCACCCCCTGCTGAAGAGTTAGCAGTAGCCTTGAAAAGCCATGATCTTTTTATCTATCTCGGCCATGGATGTGGTATTGTCTTTTTTATATTTCTTATTTTCATGTGTTTGTTGTATCTTTACAGTTACTGGTGTCCTTTATTATCTTTTCAACAATAGTTAGCATTAGCAATTTTCATTATTTAAAAAGAAAAAACAATAATTTGCATTTATTTGTGTACGTGCTGTGTGATACAGGAAGACAATATATTCCTAGACGTGAGATTCAGAAACTGGAGAATTGTGCTGCAACTTTCCTAATGGGATGCAGTAGTGGTTCATTGCAACTGAATGGATGTTACGTTCCGCAAGGTACTCCCCTATCCTATCTGCTGGCTGGTTCTCCCGTCATTGTTGCCAATTTGTGGGATGTGACAGACGGGGATATTGATCGATTTTCAAAGTCCATACTTGATTCTTGGTTAAAAGCAAGGTCGAGTCCCTGTGTGGATTGTGTTCAATGCAAAAAGAAAGTCTCAAAGAAATTGGCTTTAAACATGTCTTGCAACCATATGCCTAAGGTTGGATCATTCATGAGTGAAGCACGTAAAACATGCAAGTTACCCTTCTTGGTTGGAGCAGCACCGGTATGTTATGGTGTCCCAACAGGCATATGGAAAAAGGAGTTATAGGCTTGTAGCACCACCCCCGGTTAGAACTGCAGATTTTGAATTCTTTTCCTTTTTGTAAATGGAAGATGTAAATTTGTATAGCTCTTACCCCCATTGTCCATGTCTCAGCAACTTAGTAATTAGTATATACAAGTCATAGAAGGGCAAAGCCTCAACAATTTCTAAGAGAATAGTCGTGTTCTCGTGGTCTGCAGTAAAGTCTATTCAGCAAATTTCAAGAGCTGATAACGAGTTTTGTTCACATGATTACATATACATACTAATAGAGCTATTATTATATATATAGCTCAGTGAAGTGTAGTCTAATAGAGCATTTTAGCCTACTAAGTAATTTATTTGATTATGTAGCTATTATATATATAGCTCATTGAAGTGTAGTCTAATGAATGAGAGTGGAGCTTTGCACTTTAATTTCAAAGCGTAGTTCTACTCTGGATAGAATATGTATATCTCTATTCAGTAAAGTTATTTTTTGCTTGTCCAAAGTGATTATGTTCAGTAAATTTGGGGTACAAACAAAGAAGAAAATCAAGTCGTTACAGCTACACCCTTATCAGGATCATCACACAAAATTTATTTAGAGCAGAGATGGCTTTGAGATTACTAAACAGGCGTTTTAAGGACGGAAGTGGCTTGTTTTAGCATCTGCTAAAATTCAGGGTGAAGATCAAACTCGACGCCTTACGATCGAGACTGGTGTTCAAAATGTAATCGATTAATAAGACGACAAGCGCTAGAGTTAGTGGTAGATGAAGATATGTTAAACAAGTATTTTTGAAGGTGTATTGACAGATGAACACGATGTTGATGACTTTTTTAGTTTCAAAGTTCAAACTGGTGGAGAATCCTTGGAACAAGGTCGATGATGATGATGAGCGGCCGTTGCCTTTGTACAATGCTGATTAGATTGTTATGAAAAAATATAATTGGGGGGGGGGGGGGGGTGGGGGGTGGGCATGGAAGTTATGAAAAGAGTGAAAGAATGGGGTTCAGTGTGAAAACAAGGCCAAGATGAGCAAATTCTTCATCGAATCATCTTTTTTTTTTATGACCAAACGTGAATTTAATTTCATGAAAAAATTGCAAGAATATATAGCTACGAAATGAGTCCTCCAAGACTTGGCCATTGACGGCATTGAGAATGTCAATTTGAGATTATAACAGCGCCATAAATTGCAGCCGGATGAGAAAGTGGTACGTATGTTAACCGTGTTTTAGTTATCAATATTTGAGTTGCTATGTAGCTCACAGTTTTGCTTTTATTTTTGCATGATCGATCAGGTGAAGAAGAATGGTGTTCCTAATCAACAAGAGGAGAGAGAACTGGATTGCAGAAGCGCCAAGAGGGGAGGAGGCAAGATAAAGGATGATGAGCTTTTGGTATGGTGAGCAGGTGAGGGACTTTCTAACAAGTTTAAGAGTTTGTTAATCCCCAGTACTCGGGTTACTATTGTCTTCTCTCTATACTAGTTTATGGTTTCAAATATTAATTATGCTACAGACTTGGAGGAAACAATGATTGCTAGTTAGGCTAGACTACCTTGCTAGATTTTATAGAACTGAAATGTCTCTCTTTGACTAGTTTATTCAAATATACAAGTTGTTTTTCACTTGCAATTGTCGTATGAGTCTGCCCTCTTAGTTTGAAACTGAGCTGCTGTATATCCTCATATTTGGATACTTGATTATGATGATGGGTTGCTATATCCTTGTTTTTGGCTTCTTATTGGTGTGAGCCATGTAATGATCAAATCTTTGTGAATGTGAAGGTATTGTATTGTTGCTCAATCTGATAATTGAAAAATATTGATTCATGTCAGGTTGTTTTTTTTGGGGGTTACATATGAGGCCAAATGCCTAAGAAAAAGAGAACCAGTTAACTAAGCATTCCTAGATACTCTAGGCTGAGAGACACCAGCAATGTCATCAAAGTACGCCTACAAACTATGGATTGGAGGTGCATCAAGAATGAGCAAACCAGGTTCGTGCAACACACTGTTCTTAGCAAGGGAATCTGCTACCCTATTACTCTCTCTGAACACATGACTAACAGTACTATGCTCCAAGTAATCAATCTTCTACAAGCAACCAGTAAGGAGAGAGCCAAGAGGATGTACAACTAGCTCAGAACTAGAAAGAACTGAATTAGAATAGCAGAATCAGACTCGATCTCAAGCTTGGTAATTCCACAATTCTGCATAACTTGTAATCCAAAATGCAGGCCCCATGCCTCAGCTTGTAGAACTTCACTAATACAAAGATAAACAACACAATTGCCACTATTGTCCCTGATCACCCCACCTGCTCCAATCACACCATTCCTATTTCGGGAGTCATCCACATTAAGTTTCATCCATCCATCAGGAGGTTTCTTCCATTGTAAAAAAGAAGTAACACCTCCAAGTTGCTTAACAGGACAATTTTGAGATAGTACCCCCACTCAATTGCAGAATTAGTGATAATCTTACTTGGATAAATAGGCATACAAAATCCAGGATCAAAAATTCTTTTGTTTCTCCACTTCCAAAGAAACCAACAAATAGTGACAAATTTGTCACACCATCGAATACTATTAGTATCCAAAGCGTGACAGTGAAGATGAGTAGATAACCAGTTCTCCCAGTTCAGACTGACCATGCCACAAACAACATTCGGTATGGTCAAGGAATTCCAATCCTGAAAAGATGCAATAAAGTTTCATCCTCACCATTGCACCCATGACAAACAACACTATTGCACAATCTTCTACGCAATATTTGCACATTAGTGAGAAGTTTCTTATGTAATAAGGTCCATATGAAAGTTTTCTGTCTAGGATGAATTCTCATCTGCCATAAATTCTTCCACATAGGATTAGAGGTAGAGAAATCAAAAATTGAGTTTTAAGCAGATTTAACACTAAATCTTCCATTAGAAGTAGCGCTCCAAATCTGAATGTCATCTCCAGAGCCTTCAAACCCAGTAGGTATAGAAATAATTTGCTGGACAATATTGAGATCAAGCACAGAACACAAGCTATTATAGTCACATCCTTCATCATTCCAGAAATCACACACTTTAGCAGTCATACACACCTCATCTTCAGGAAGAGCACGAGACAACAACGACACAGGCAAAACCCAACAATCAGCCCAGAATTTCACAGTTTTACCATCACCAATCCTCCATCTCAAATTCTGCTTGAACAAATCAACACCAAACATGATGCTTCTCTAAGAGCTAGAACAGGCTTGAGGTGCAGAATAAGTAGGAGAAAAAAGACTTCCCTTCTTCATGTATTTGGCATTGTATATAGAGCTCCATAATCCCTTTTCATTAGTAAATAATCTCCAACAAGACTTAGCAAGCACTGCCTGGTTCATATGAACAGTCTTTTTTATTCCAAGACCACCCAACTCCTTTGGTCTGCAAATGTCCTCCCAATTCACTAAGTGTACCTTTTTAGCATTATATTTATCTCCCCACAAGAAATTTCTATTCAGAACATCTAATTTGTTACATAACTCCAAAGGAAGCTTAGCAGCATTCATGGCATAAATTGGAATAGTTGAAGAAATCGACTGGACCAAAACAAGTCTCCCAGCCATACTGAGGTGCTTACATTTCCAACTGGCAAGTCTCTCCTGAATCTTATCCAAAATCTTAGAATAAGTACCAATGCTAACCTTTTCATGAATTAAAGGCATTCCTAGGTACTTACCTAGGTTAGCAGTAAGAGGAGAACCACATATTTTGCTCATATCAGAGGCCATCTCTTTACCAACATTTGGAGAGACAAAGCGGAGAGATTTTTCAAAGCTAACTGCTTGACCCAATAACTCACAAAAAAGATTTAAATAGCCTTTAAGCATATGAGCTTGACTAATAGAGGTCTCAGCAAACAACATCAAATCATTAGCAATGAACAAATGAGAAACCCTTGGTCCACATTGAGACGACTCGACTAGTTTCCATTTATTAATCTCCACAGCAGATTGAATCAAATGAGAAAGCTTCTCCATGCATAAAACAAAAATGTAAGAAGACAATGGATCACCTTGCCTAATCCCCCTCTTAGCCAAAAAAAAAAACCAGTAAGCTCTCTGTTAAGGGATATTTGGAAACTAGTCATGGTAATGCAATGCATAATCAACTTAACCAAATGACAAGGAAATTGAGCTCTATATAACACTTTTTCAATAAACTCCCAACTCAACCTATCATAGGCTTTGGAAAGATCAACTTTCCAGGCCACGAACCCTAAGTTACTAGTAGGCTTTTTGTACTTAAACAACATCTCTTGAGCAATCAAAATGTTGTCCGAGATTTGTCTGCCTGGTACATAACTCACTTGATTAGGGCTAATAACATGTTGCATGATAGGTCTTATTTTGGCTACAATAAGCTTGGAAATCACTTTATAAATTGTGGTACACAAGCTAATAGGCCTAAAATTAACCATATTTTAGGGACCTTCCACCTTTGGGATCAAAGAGATAATAGTATGGTTAAGGCCAGCAGGGATAGTGGAAGACCGAAAAGCATTCTGAACAGTCATCACTATATCAGAACAATACATATCCCAATGGTTTTGAAAAAAGAGAGCAGGGAAACCATCGAAACCAGGAGCCTTCAAACTACCAATGAAAAATAAAGCAGTTTTAATCTCAGCGATAGTAACAACTTTGGAGATTCTAACGAGATCATCAGCTTCAATAGCAGGAATAAGCCAAGGGATTATGACTCTTTTGCTTCCCTAGGAGCTTGCGCAAAGAGATCCTAAAAAAAATCCATAGCTATCTTCTTCATCTCAGTGACATCAATGGTCCAGACATCATTTTTATCAAACAACCCTTCTATTTTGTTCCTTTTTCTCTTCACAAGAGTAGTCAAGTGAAAGTACTTTATGTTTTTAGCACCACCATGCAACAAACTTTCTCTTGATTTTTGCTTCCAAAAGAGGCTCTCCTGATGTAAAATACTGTCATATTCTGCAATAAGACCCACTTCAAGCCTCTGCAAAAATAAATTGTAGCCTCTATCTTGAGCCCTTTGAATACCTCCGATTCGGGTAAGGAGAGTTTTGTTTCTCTTGAAGAGGTGACCAAAAGTTTTGGATTCTCCAAATCGTCGGTAATAATTGGTCGGTAATAAAAAAATAAAAAAAAAGTATTGCCGGCGATTTTCATGCAAGTCGCTGGCAATACTTTTTTATTATTATTATTATTATTATTGTAGGCGATTTTCATGCAAGTCGCCGGCAATACTTTTTTTTTTATTACCGGCCAATTATTGCCGGCGATTTATAGGAAAAATTGCCGGCAATAATACTATTACCGGCGATTTTTCCCCCAAAATCGCCGGCAATAATGTAAAACTATTGTCGACGATTTTTAAATCGTCGGCCTTAGTTTCCAAATCGCCGGTAATGAGAAAAAATGTTGTAGTGATTCCAAGAAGACAATGCCTTAGATAAACTCAACAATTTCGTTTGAAAGTCACCATAACACTTGTCCTAAGCATTAGTTACGAATTCAGAATATCCAGAATGAGTGCACCACATTGCTTGGAAAGGGAAAGGGACATTCCTCCTATCAATCCAGACATTAGATGTCATTTATCATGTCATTTATGAAGGAGTATTGTTAGGACCATAATTATGTGCCTATTACGCTCCTAACTTTATGCTTATAGCTTGTTTTATATGAATAAAGCATTATTTTTAATATGTTTCCTTGTCATGCTAGGAAATGAAGAGTTTGCGAGAAAACGAGCTAAAATATGGAAATTAACCACTTTTTGGAGAAGCCAAGCAAGTTTCCTAAGCATTGGGAGAAGACGGAGCAAAATCGAGAAAAGGATGAAGAGTCAACTGCCAGTCAAAGTCAACTCTGGCCGGTCAATGGTCAACTCCGGTGGTAGTTGTTAGGACCATAATTATGTGCTTATTACGCTCCTAACTTTATGCTTATAGCTTGTTTTCTATAAATAAAGTATTATTTTTAATACGTTTCCTTGTCATGTTAGGAAATGGAGAGTTTGCGAGAAAATGAGGTAAAAGATGGAAATTAACCAATTTTTGGAGAAGCCAAGCAAGTTTCCTAAGCATTGGGAGAAGACGGAGCAAAATTGAGAAAAGGACGAAGAGTCAACCGCCAGTCAAAGTCAACTCTGGCCGGTCAATGGTCAACTCCGGTGGTAGTTGTTAGGACCATAATTATGTGCCTATTACGTTTATAAATTTATGCTTATAGCTTGTTTTCTATGAATAAAGCATTGTTTTTAATACGTTTCCTTGTCATGTTAGGAAATGGAGAGTTTGCGAGAAAATGAGGTAAAAGATGGAAATTAACCACTTTTTGGAGAAGCCAAGCAAGTTTCCTAAGCATTGGGATAAGAATGAGCAAAATTGAGAAAATGACAAAAAGTCAACCGCTGGTCAATGGTCAATTCCGACGGTCAACTTTGGCAACCCCTTGCCGGAATGTTTTAAGGCCCAAGAATTCCAAGTCCAAGCCCACAAGCCTAAGGGAGAAGATATTTTGGTAGAGACATGTGCCATTCACATGCTTGGTGAGTCATCTTTGGACCACTAAGTAAAGCCTAAAATTGTGGATCATGTCCAACCTTAATTTTGAATTTTTAATGCCAATATATCCCATCCAAAGCTATAGGGGTCGAGCTCCCCGCTTCACCCACACATAACTCACCTTATTTCTTAGTTTTTCATAGTTTTAGTCTCTCTCTTAGACATCTATCCATACCCAATCCATATAGCCATCTCCTCCACCTCTCAAACACCTATTAACACCACAAACAGGCTTTAAAACCTCTATCTCCACCACCATACTACACCATCTTCTCCTAAGCCTAAGGTGGGTGACTCAAGTTCTTTGAGCATAAGAGCATATTTAGAGCAAGAAGGGAAGGAGAGCTTGAAGAGCTTGGAGTTTTTGGGACTCTTTGGTTATCTCTTCTCATTTTTGTCTCTAATTTTTGTCTCTATACTCTATCTTAGCTATGGGTAGTGAGTATGTGTCTTTTGGAAGGTTAGGGCTTAGCCCTAACCAATTTGATGTACACACAACTATGTTTTGAGTTATGCATTTGAATTTGGTTTAGTTTATTACATGTTATGAATGAGTTTGATAACTTGTGATGTGATTGTGGTATGTTTGAATATTTGGGCTTGATTCAATGTTTTCATATTCATGTCTTGGCCATGACTAAGTTGAGATGTGTTTAATGAAGCTAAAAATGAACCTAAGTGAATTAGTCACTTACCTAAGGAAGATAAACATGTAAAAATGACTTAGGTCTACACTTAAAAGGTTGGGCTTAAGGTTTGGTTTTCATTGGGCTTGAGTATAGACCGAAGCCTTCTTGAAGTCCAAATGACTCAAGGAGCTTCTGTAAAGCTTACATTGACTCAAAAGGACTCTGTAGCTAATCGTTACTTCTTCTAATTCATGTTCTAAAAAGTGTGGATTAGGAAAATAATTAGAACATACTTTCATGTTCTCTAATAGGGACTTAGGAAGGAAAGCCATCCACATTCATTATAAGTGATCACATATTGAACTCATTAGGAATGTGGTATGATTAGGATACTATTCGTAATTGAGTTGCATGCTAGTTTCGGTTTGCTTTTTACTTGAATGTTGAACCGGAACACTTCTAGTGCCGTAATGGCCTAAGAGATTTGGTTCACAACCAATGGTGACTCCAAAAGATCATGAATTGGACAAACGCATGTGAATTGAACTAAACTCATAACTTGGACATTGTTTGTACATTGAGTTGGCTAGTGGCGATATCTCTAGCCGACCAAACATTTCATTTGTTTTATTTTACTTTATGTTTTCACTTCATTTAGTTAGTTAATCAACCAATCAACTTTATTTAAGCACTCACCGTAACTCTATCATCCCTTGCAATGCCAAGTTTCCAAAGGATTTGGTACTGTGAGATACACTTCCATCTTTTTCTTTTAGATTTAGTGTCAAACTAGTGTCTAGTTGTTCATAGTCTTTGTGCTTTTCACTCCGAGCTAAGGAATTTAAGTGCTTAATCCTCGTGGGTTCGACACTCGATTTCCTTTTCTATACTATACTTGTCCCCGTATACTTGCGGGTGAAGATCGTTCTTGCACTTATGAGTTAGCCAATAGCTTACTAAGTGTGGGGTTATAAATCTTCCAACAAGTATCCCTGATTTATTTTGAATGTGGTTGCTTTTGCCATTCTAAGGAAGCTTGTCCAACAATTGTGCAATGCAAGGCTACCACTGCTGGCCTTATGGTGGCTGAAACAGTTGTTGAAGGTTCTAGTGCTGTGGTGATTGAGAACAATGTTGACGATAGCTCTATGCATAGTGACATGGGTGCCAATGTTAATATAGATGCATGCGCTGTGAATAAGGAGGACATCGGTTCATGGATGCTCATGAGCTATAAGAACAAGAAAAAGAGAACGGGTGTAGGTTATGGGAAGAAGACTGATCAATCTGGGTCTAGATTTTCGGTGTTGCTACCAGAGTCTGATGAGTTAGGAGGCTTTTCTCCGGCTACTGAGCCTATTGAAAAGATGGCGAAAGATTTTACTATTTTCAAGTCAGGGAATAACCTTAATGCTAAATTGCAAGAGCATGAGAGTGAGGCTACTTCTAATGCTGGTAATAAGAGTAAGGGGATGGCTATGGCTGAGACTTTTGTGAAGTCGAAGTCTGTTAGTGGTGGTACTTCACTGGTGCTAAGGTGGAAGGCAAGCAACCTGTTGCTGTATCAGAGAAAAAATGGGCCTCATAGGATTCAAAAGAATAATGAATTTGTTATTCCTAAGAAGCAGACTTTTCATAATGTCGTTGCAAGTGGCTCTAAAGGTGTTTCTGGAATTTTTGGGCATAAACCCCCTGAGGAGAGTGATGTTGCATTATCGGATGCGACTACATGTGATAAGGCTACTGACATGTTTTTTGAAAAGACATTTGCTTCTAATAGCAACATTAAAGATACTGGTGATCAGCCCCATCTTTCTGATGTGGGTATGGTTACAACTTCTTGATTTAGGGACTCAATCCCACTCTTTTTTCAATCATTTATCATGTCTAAGATTTTATTATGGAATGCTAGAGGGGGTGAAAATGAGAATTTTAGATCTGTTATTACTGATCTAGTTAAGATACATGTATTGAGGTTCTGGCTATTTGTGAGCCAAGGGTTCCCTTTTGTAGAGCCAAGAAAGCGTTAGTTGATCTTGGTTTCTCTGATTATAAGATTGAAGAAGCTTCTAACTTCTTTGGTGGATTATGATTACTTTAGAATGCTTTAAGGGTAAAAGTTGATTTCGTTGATGCTACTTTCCAATCTATTTGTGACGACCCGAACCAGAAACAGTTGTGTATTCGGCACTATTCATGAGATTCTGTTTAGTCGCAGTTTTATGTTGTATATGTGGTTTGCCGATCCTATTCGCTACTATATTTTCGGTCGAGAATTTGAGTTGAGTGTCTTCACGGAAATTGTAGAGTACGTGATTTTGAGCTCGTGGACGATTCCGGAAGATTTTTCCGATAACCGAGGAATATTTTGTGATTATTTGAAGTTTCGGTTTCCGACGAGTTTATCCGATTGTTTCGTGTTTATCCGAATCGTGATGGTTATCCATTTCGAATCGTTGATCGACCCGAGGCACGAGTATAAATATCAGAATAGTCGAGAATTAGTAGTATAAACACTGTTTGACGTTGACCAAGCTTTGACTTTCCAAAACTGGAAAGTTGACCATTGACCCGTGGGGGAAAACTTTCCCGATTGGTTTTGCCGTCCGACGACCCATTTTCCGGCCACCTCCGACTTCGGCAAGGGTATGGTTAGCTTCTCCTTTCAATTTCGAGTTGTTTGGTACTTGAGTTTGTTGAAATTGGTTACGTTTTTGTTGGACCCGAATCGGGTCGGTTTGGGTTTGGTCGCCGGTGATGGTTGGCCGTTTTCCGGCGAGTTTTGGTGGTGGTGGTTAGGGGGGTTAGACTCCCCTTGCCCTGGTGAGTCTTCCCATGTACTTGGTTTGGGTGGAGGATGAGTTTTTGGTGAGGTCCGATTTGGTCACCGGAGGGATGTTTTTCCGTTCGGTTTCGTGGGAAATTGGAAGGGTTCCGGTTTGTTTTGGCCTTCGTGGTAGTTGAGGAAGTGATTCGGATGGATGAGACCTTGAAATCTGGAAAGTCTCGCCGTGAAACTCCACGGTTGACGGCGTGCCGGCGGCGGTCAACGGCGGAGCTCTGGCGAGGGTTGACTTTTTCAGATTTCGACGTTTTTAATATCATTTTTCTTGAAATCGGTCCCTGATTATCGTCCAGAGGTTTTCGGATTGATTTGGGTAGCCGATTTTCAGTCGAAGGTTTTGAGTGGTGATTTCGGGAATTTCGTTAATCATTTTGTACCGCATTTCATATTTTCGGGAACGGTTGGTTTCCGTGGTTCAGTACAGAGTTGTGGACTATGATTTTGATCAGTTGTGTTTTATGAATATATTCAGGGGATCGAGATCGAGATCGTGCTTCAGGCGAGGGATCTTCCGCCGGACCACGAGATTAGCGCGAGTGCGCGTTTTGCTCACCTGTGAGTGGACAATTTCTTTTCACGGAATTCTTGCGAGTCTTTTATATGATTTACGAACTTGAGCATGCGTATTGAGAATACGGATTACATGAGCATGTGTTTTACGAATATATGATTATACATATATGAATATACGTATACGAATATACATACACTTATATGTTGTTTCATGCATTTGCATCGAACTGTTTATGATTTGGTTTACACAGAGTACAGTCTCAGTTACGTTGTTGTATCGATACACTTGCCTCTCGGCTGATCCCCGATGGTAGGCTTCCCAGGCGGGGCGTTACCCCGACCTGATCGGCGAGGGGCATTTCCCCGGAACCGAGGCCTTTCTGGCTTAGAATCACGTGTAGGTCTGGGATCCCGTGATTCAGACTGTACTAGCACGGATGTGTCCATGAGTGGCCCCGTGAGATTTTTACTTGCATGCTCAGTACGCTGGAGGAGTATGATTTTACCTCGTGTACTTTGTTATTTCTATTTACCCGGACTCGCATATGTTATTTTAAACATATATATCAACTGGTGAAAGACATTTATTTTCGTCCACTCACTCTAACAGTTTTCATGTCTTTCCCCTGGGCTTTTTGATTTCCGTGCCCAATTGCGGTTCAGGTTTGGTGTTTCACGTCGCGGTTTGGAGGCTAGTGATCTGAGCTACCTGTGTTTTCCAGTAGGTTCTTGTTTCGCCTACTGATGTGTATATTGTATATATTTACTCTAGAGGTCGCTCTGATACATTCTGATACATGTTTATACGAATTTTCTCGGATATACATATATATAGTACAGTATGTTTACTGTTATTGCTTATATTATGATGTTGAGAAATCCGGATGGGATTGGTGCCCACGGTTTGGCTTTTGTGGCATAAGATGAAGTGTTATTTTCAGGGTGCAAGTTTATGCAATTCCACGCTAGTAACGAAACTCTGCCGAAATTTTGAAAAGTTTTTGTTGGTTCGTGTTTTCGGAAGGGGTTCGATTCCGGTTTAGGTAACTGAATCGGGGTTGGGTCCTTTCACTATTTCTGTTAAAGTCATCAATGATGTTTCTTGTTCGTGGTTGTTGTCTGCTGTTTATGCTAGTCCAAATAATGTTTCTAGAACTTCTTTGTGGTCTCACTTAGATTCTTTATGGACTGATTCTGGGTTGCCGGCTGTTTTGATCGGAGATTGTAATGAGTTAATTTCTATAGATAATAAGAGTTGTGGATTTGTAGTGGGCAGATTTGGGGGACTCAAAAATTGGGTGAATACTAGTGGTCTTATTGATTTAGGTTTCAAGGGTGCGAATTTACATGGGGCAACAAATTGGTCTAAGAAAAATTTGGTCGTGGTTTTTGTTGCTGTGCTTGGAGGACCGTCTTTCATGTAAGGTTGTTTTATCTGATCATTGAAATAGAAAAAATAATTCTTTCAAAAAAAAAAAAACATAGAAAAAATAACAAATAGTGGAAGCTATGCCAGAATTTTCAACTTGCTGAAAAGCTTCATCGCCTAGCTAAGCTTTTGTGGTTATTAGCTCTTAGCAATTGTCTTAACTTGAGAAAAAGGGCTTCCTTTCCTATGATTTCATAGTGGAGCAATATATATATTCCCCGAGTGAATGTTGTTTCTTTTCCATAAAGTCAAACGAAAAGCCTTTTGCTTTGTTATTTTTTGTCTGTTTTGCTCTCTGCACAACAAATTATGAATAAAGAAGGAAGGAATCAAATCAATGATGTTGTTGCTGGGGAAATTTCCAATTCATCTATGATCTTGGCACTAGCAGAATGCTAATACCTGATGTTGTTTCAATTCTCAAAAGTCAAAAACAGTGCATGGTGATCAGTTAACTTTTGAAGCTCTCTTGTAGCTCACTCCTGTTGGTTTTTATACTTTCTGCAGTTGAATGTAGATATATTTCTTCCTCTTAAACATCTCGATTGTTAATATATTTGGGGATTATGTCACGAGGGATGCATATAAGGAGTGTATGACATATTGCCTGCTCAACAGCAAACAGATGAGATCAAGGTCTTTTTACTGCTAATTACTTACTTGCAAGCATGTATGATTTTTCTGCTTCTGGTTCTTACTTGTTGCTTCGAGTTTTACTTATGGAACTTTGGCAGTACTGAGACGAGGTTATAAAAAAGTGCGACTTTTCTGAATATTTCCAAATGATTTTAAGTTCTCTGATTAACTGGAGACCCCGCATGTGAATCTGCAGCATTACCTTCTTTTTCATAAACTGTGGAGCATGCGGAGTTTGCTGAATTTAATCACTTGTTACTACACTGGATGTATCAACTGGAGTATATAGGATTACGTATTCTTCTACAAAAATGTAACCCAAAAGCCAATGTTTTATCTTTGGTACCATCTGAATGACATTCTGCAACAATATGATTTCCTCATGCGGTCAACAAAAACAAATTTTTAGGGAATATTTTGAATGAAATGAACTTTTCAAGTTAAATTTATATCATACTGCTAGAGAACTCGAAGAACAATATTGTTTCTCCAAAAAGGCCTAAAAGGGAAAACTCTTCACTGCAGATACCTGTCATTGTATTTTTTTTCAAGGAGCTCTGTCAAAGGGCCGTGTATCATTATAACAACAAATATCCCAAAGAGGGAAGAATTCTACAATGCTTTCAGTGAAATTTTTTTAAAATGCCCCCGATTCTGATTCTGGTTGATTCTTTTGCATGGTAATTCCCATTTCAGGTAAGTAAACTTGCACCACATCTTTCTTAAGCAAAGATCCAACAACAATTTTTTGTGATACTGAACTGTTAAGTATGTTAAGTAAGAACCCCAGAGAGTTCATTTAAACAAACCATGCTAAGAATTGACTAACAGATCTTGAATCACAATTATACGTACAACAGAATACGACTCAATACGTCTATACAACGATCATTACTGATCAATTGAAAGGAGACTATTTACATAACATTGCCAATACACACTACTACACAGAATTTGTTAGGCAACAGTGCTTACCCTTTGTCTCACGGCTAGTCAACCGTTGTAATAGTGAGCATAGTTTCTTGAAAATCTCACACAATGGTCATTTTAGCCATAATCTGTTACAAAATGACACAACGATTTTTGTGTAGGGACCGTTGTGTGATTGCAGATGTCATGCCGTGCAGAGGCCATACCGTGCCATGCCGCATTGTTAGGCGTTAAAATGGCATGACAAATATATACCACACAACGGTCCCAAATTCTTGTGTGATATTTGATCACACAATAGTTTGCATTCCTCGTGTGATGATTAAATCACACAACAGACAAGATCAATGTTTAATCATTGTGTAATGGCTTGTGTAATGTTTTTTTTTGGAAATAAACATACTAGAACCATGTTTAACCATTGTGTGGCGAATTTCTATATGAACATTGGATCCATTCCTACAACATTTGAAACTGCACAACCATTGTCTTATGAAAACCTAGACAACTAATTAAACACAAAAAATATAATATTAATTGATCATTAAAAATCATTACAATGATCATCATTGTTTGATCAAAATCCTATTCAAGATCATTGCAGTTCCTTTTCGGGCGGCTGTAGGACGTACAGGCCGCCTATAGGTGGTAGGGTAGGGTGGGTGGTACTGCTCAGATTGAGGCCAATCTTCCTAACCACGCGCAGGCCGGACTTACATGAAAGCGCCGCTTTCTCTGGAGTGTTGTCACACAGCTACCCGCCTAGAAGAACCACTCGTCTATAACCACCCAAAAAACTATAGTGATCACCCAAAAACCAAAATATATATACTACAAACGAAATAAGATCTATCTAGCTAAGGTCGTCGAAATACAAGAGTATGATATTGAAAACTTTGAAAACTTCACTAGATAGCAAATCACACAATCTCACACCTTCAGCCAACTGAAGATCGACCTATGCATATGGTCATCGCTAGGTGGTTTAGTGGCCAATGCAAATGCTCCTCGAGTATCCATGATCAAGTTAACCCTCAGCAGCTGTAAAAAAAAACATTAAACAACTAGCTGGAAGAAAAAATCAAAGGTTAGAATGAAGAAAGGACCTACAGTTTCCAAATATTATGATGTCAGAGATGCAAAAGCAGCCATGGATTGTGTGATATCTAATTATCAACCAACTAATATTGTTGTACTGGAGACATTTCTGACAGTAGAAGTAGAACAAAAGATACAAGTTTATTTGCTGGCCAGTGTTACCTTTACAATTCTAACACTAGTACTTCTGTAAAAAGGTTCTTACATAAGCAATAGTCTCCAGAAAAGCCTGAAATCCTGTTACAATGAAAATGATGCACTGGAGTTAGCAAGATAAACTAATCAAAACAGATTCTGAAGTGAGCAGTGGATGCCTATCATGATTGAATGACAGTTTTAGTTGTATTCTTTGTAAGAAGTTTTAGTGTCTTTTCAGATAAGAATCTGTCCTTCTGACTGTGATGTATGCAAACAGCTTGTGCTGACAAATAAAATTTGTCTTGTACCCAAAGGTTGTCTCCCTAATAAGAGAAGATTATCTTCTTTATTGATACCTTGCTTACAAATGATAATTATTATGCCATGCTTGTCAATCTGCTGCCAAGAAAAGGCATAAGAAGAAAAACTACCTCAACAAAATTTTAGCATCGCTCATGTGCACTCCTGATGTACCAGTATTAGTAAAGACAGAACATAGATGGGGAAGAAAATCTCAAATGGGAGCTTAGAGAAATTTAAAAAAAGAAAAAGGAATGAAGGATTTCGACGAAACAAGGCTTTGATAGCAGGTTGGATAACAATTGGCCCGGAAAGCTTTAGCATTCACACATCTGATCCACAAAGCTAGCACTCATCATCAAAAACCATTTCCAGTCAGAAAGGATCGTTAACTGTCTTTAGCATACATACAATTATATTTCTATGTATTTTTGCATATCATAAATGAGGGGTTAGTGGAAAATCAGGATCATAGGGTTCTCTCAAGTGGTCTAGGTTCAAGCCACAAAGCTTTCACATTTGACGAAGACTCAATCTTTACATCTTGGGCATATCAGATTCTACACTACAAATAAACAGAATGAAACTCTGCTACTCACCAAATACAATGTAGACATGTCTCCATTCCCTGAAAGAATTGCCCTACCGGATAATGAACAAAAGCTCATTCTTCCATCAAGTAAAGTTCATACCATCACCAAAATTATCCAAAACACAACCTACAAAACGATATAACTAAAGCTCCTCACATGCTCACCTCCAACACAACATCACAATAAAACAAAGTAATCAATAAATTTAACAGATTCAAAACAATTTAAACACATCCATTATATACATTCACTATACATGTCATGAAACTGAACCCTATAAAAGTATCTCACAAAAATAGTAATGTACACTAGAATAAAAGTAGGTTCATTTACATTTCGTAAGTCCAACGTACACTAGTAATACACTGTAAATGAGATGAATCACAACAGCTCACCTCTTCCTGAAACCTCTGAAGCCTAGGTTGCACTGAAACAGGGATACAAAACGATACGATACGCCGAAACGACAAAATCAAAAAATCCAAGGATACGATACGAGTAGGATACGAAAATCAAATTATCCATTACAAATTCAAATATAGTTAAAGTAATAATAATAATAAGCATGTAATTAAAGTTTATGTCATTGTAGCTTCATGTAAAGGCAGTAGACATCTTTAGGCATTTTCCAAATCAATTTCTTCATCTTCATCTTCATCAACATTAAAGATCATCGCTTCCAAGTCTGGTTCATCAAGAGAAAGTTGGGCAATCTCCAGAACACCAACATTAGAAACATCCAAAGAATCCATTTTATCACCACCAAGATCCCATTGTTGAGTCACGCCTTCATTGTAACTTGGATGTCTCCTAGCCAAAAGACGAAGATTAGTATGAACAAAAACCAAATCTTCCGCCCTTGGAGGTGTCAACTTGTTCCTAGCCAAAGAATGAATGAAGCTGTAGGTACTCCAATTCCTTTCACAACATGAGGAAGAAGAGGGTTGACCATGCAAGTAACTTGTACGCCAAGTGTTGGATAGTTGGAACACTTGCTCCATGAACCGACCACCAAGTTACATGCTCCATATGATACCTATCTCTTATAGCATCTCCATCACTAAGACCATTCGTGCAATTGAAAAAATCAGCAAACTCAATTGCAACTTTTCTTCGGTCTTCGGGATTGGTAAAATACCGACCAATACAAGCTTTCCTTTGTACAGAAATCTCTTGATCATTATTGGGAGCAACCCGGTTGTTGTCCTCTTGAAGCCACTCAAAGGTGTAATACCTAAACAAGATAAGAAAAATAATAAGAAATTCCATAATAACAAAAAGTACCAAAATGAATTGAGTAGATGTTATACTTACTTTGGATTCAAAGAATGTGCCAAGCAATGTACAGATGTATAGCTCTTGGTCCACCTTGCTATCAATACTAATTCCACAACATTCCAAAACTCTAAACTTTCATGTAGTTGCTTTCTTTCTTTTCGGTAAATAACATGCTTGATTCGCTCTATCATGCTATCCCACCATTCATACACCAAATGAAGAGAAGGTTTATCGGTGTCGGCCTTTCTAATCATCTCATGAATGGGACCAGCGAAGGTGAGGATGTACTCAATGTCATCCCAAAATTGCTCATCTAGAAGCTTTACTTTCACAAGCCCTGCCTTATGATAATCATCAGCTCTATAATCCTCCCACTTCGGACTAATCACCATTTGTTGCAAACCATTCTTGATTTTTTTTAAATCTCAACATCATTACAATAGTTGATGCAAACCTTGTAGGAGCAACTGAAAGTAACCTCAAGTCACAATGCTCTGAAAACATCACCAATCTCATACCATGATTCATAATAAAGTTTCTAATAAACACAACATCATCAGAAACATGCATGATCCAAGAACACGCATCATACACATCTTGAGTTGCATCACTATGTGATGAAGGGAGTGTAGGTGCACATATGTTCTTCACAGCAAGATTTAATGTATGAACTACACATGGTGTCCAAAATATGGTGGAATATTGGGTTTCAATAAGCTTACCAGCCTTAGAACATACCGGAGCATTGTCGCTGACAACTTGCACCACATTTTGATACCCAACTTGCTTAATAGACTCTATGATTAGGCTTGCAACCAACTTGTGATCCTTGAATTCACCCTCGCAATTTACCGCTTTGAGCATTATTGCACCAGTTTGATTAACTGCTAACACATTGATTATAGGTCTTCTTTGTGGATCTGACCAGCCATCACTACACAAGCTCACACCCTTTGTAGGCCAAGTCATCTTGATTGGCTCTAAATGATGCTCAATATTTTTCTTCTCTCTAGATAGAAGAGTGGTTCTCAATTTGTTATACCCTGGTGGGGTATAACTTGGAAGAGTAGATGCACGGCGATAAGACTCCCGATAATGTGGATTTCTTGCAAGGTTGAAAGATAAACCACCGGTATAAAACATCCTCCCAACCTCCTCATCACATTGTGCTCTAGCTTCATTGTTGAAATCTTTGTGAAGAGGACCAGAACCTCCTTTTCTCTTCTTCGGATCACAAGAAGTAGAAAATGTCATCCCATAACAACCAGTTGAAGAACTCCCTTGCCCTTGGCCTCTTGATGATGACGGCAAAGGAACTTGCCTAGGAGTTGCATTTGATTGTCTCTCCTTGCAGTCTCTCACTATATTTATCATCTGAGTATGTGCTTGTGAATTCACCTTTAAGCAATATGCAACTCCCACCGGATTACCCTCTTTCAGGAGATGATACTTCACTCTAGTGTACGAGCCTTGGAAATTCAGCTTGCAGAAAGTACATTGCCATTTCCAACATCCTCCTGCTTGACTAGTTTTCTCGATCTTCTTTACAAATTGCCACAATGGAGCTTTATCATTGAAGACGTTATGAATCTCATGGGCACTAACATTAACACTGGCACTAGAGCTGATTGGAGGCGTATCTGCGTCATCGTCGGTCATCTACAATTTGGTCACAAGAAATTGAAGATCATACAAAACTAAGACTTTTTGAATTTTTGGTATTCTATTTCAAACTTTCAACTTGACTAAACCCAATTATATCTCAGTCCGGTTTAAGCCCAAATTAATCCAATTCTGTTTCAACCCAATTAACCCAACTTGACTAAACCCAATTAACTTATTGATCTGTGAGAGTTGTACCGTGAATTTACAAGGCTACAACCTATAACTATTAGAGTTGTTTCCTCTCTCCTACAGCATCGTAAACATACGAAAGACAAAAAGTCAAAAACTTTCACCACAACTAATCGTTATTCAGTTATTCACGTACGAGCTGGATCGAGTCGAGGCGGAGGAGACCGAGTCGAGGCAGAGGCGACTGAGGTGAGCCACGTATGAGCTGGATCGAGACTGAAACACGTGAGCAACGATGAACGGTGAGGCGACCGAGGCAAGGCGGAGGAGACCGAGGCAGAGGCGACCGAGGCGAGCCGGAGGGGAAGCTAATCGTTATTCACGTACAAGCTGGATCGAGTCGAGGCGGAGGAGACCGATTCGAGGAAGAGGTGACCGAGGCGAGCCACGTATGAGCTGGATCGAGACTGAAACGCGTGAGCAACGATGAACGGCGAGGTGACCGAGGCAAGGCGGAGGAGACCGAGCTGGATCGAGAAATTAGGTTTTTGTGTTTTCCCCATTTCTGATTTTTTTGTGGTATTGACATTTTTGTGCTGTAAAATTACAAGGTTACCCCCACGTATCTTTACAAATTACAGGGGTACGTATCCATTTTAAGATACGTACATATCCAATACGTATCCAAAAATCGATATCGTATCCAAATGTATCCGGGCGTATCCGACGCGTATCGTACCGGTATCGGTATCCGATATGCGATACTCCTCCTCTTTGCCGTTTCTATGCTTCTTAGTCTGAAGCATACGTCGCTTATGTTCAAGATTGGTGGCATAAGGATTCAGCTGACCCTCACCCACTGTAGTTGTAGTCATGTCTGACCCGTGTCCCTCTTCTGCAATATTATATGCATTATATCATCCTCTACCATACAATAGAAGAAACAAATTCATCATATACACCACACCATGGTTAAAAAGAAAAATGGTCCAATGCACCAAACTTTATCAAGAGAAACTTAGTCTATACAAGACCCAATAGCACATATACAAGATAAATGAATTAGGCTCAGTTTGGGGACAACCTTCAGAGCTTTGGAGCGACAGTGGTAGCAGCCTTGACTACGAAGCCACGAAAGGATTGTAGCCCACAACTGAGACTGCAACTGGAGACCCAAACTAGGTAGTTCAGGGTCTAAGACCTTCAAATAAGGCCAAGTTCCTTGCCAAAATTGATGCCCATTTCTGCAATGGAAAAAGAAAAAGAAAAAACACCCAAATCCCAATTCTAATTCAGTACACAACAATTGATAAAAGGAAAAAAAAACAAATCCCTGATTGAATACAAAACGCATGAACAAACGACAAAGTGAGAGAATGTTTTACTTACTGGATTTGAGGTACCAGCTTCTGGCGGGCGAAGTACTACTCCTAAAAGATTTAGGGTTTTCTAGAGGAGCTCTTGGCCGGTGGAGGAAATTACTTTTTAGCCTGTTAAAAGTACAAACCTAAACCCGACCCATTTATAAACGGTTGGATCTCGGGTTGACCCGTTTACAACCCGTTTGTCCATATATTATGAATCATTTAACAAATACCTATTAAACTGAAGGAAATATTAAATCAAAATTCAATTATTCAATGTCGCAAATTTGTGGGATATATAATACTTCCACACTAAGTTTTAGAATTAAACAGAGAATCTTGATCAAATTGGAAAGAATGTTTAATGGGTCATATCGAGGGTTATATAAAATGACCAGACTAATTTATAAATGAGTTACATGAGTTACTTTCGTGTTATCGGGTTGACCCGTCGCCGATCCATTAAAAATATGGGCTACTAAAGGATCAACCCAATAATGACCCACTTTTAATCGTGCGGTTTTGACCCGCTTTATTTTGTGCCGGTTTCCTATCTTGTCATCGGGTTGTGTCAAGATTGATAGGCCTAGTGACTACACTCGAAATGTCTGAAACCTGTTTGAACTTATATTGATAAGTTTAATAAATTTATGTCTAACATGGATGAGAAAATTGATAATGAAGATTAGGCTTTGATTTTGAGGTGCTCTTTGCCTAGTTTGTTTGAGCATTTGGTCGACATTATGCTGTTTGGAAGAGAAGCTCTTTGGAAGATGTCAAAGCAGCTTTGAGTTTGAGAGAACTAAAGAAGAAGGTGTATGAGAACTTGAGTGAGACTCAAGATCATGGCTTAATAGTTCGAGGCAGAGATTCTGGAAGTAATAATAAGCGTAATTCGAGATCCAAAGTCTCGAATGAAAAGAGGTATATGCAACTATTGTCATAAGACATGGCATTGGATCAATGAATGTCTTAAACTCAAGGATAAAGATAAGTCTTCCGAAAAGTCGTCTTATGATGATGCAAATTATGTAGAATATGATACTTCTACGTTTGCTTTTGCATTATTTGCTGGTAATTTTCTGTTGATGCTTTGTTGCTTGATTCGGGTCGCTCACACCATATATGTTTTAGTAGGGACTGGTTTGACACATATCAGTCTGTTTATGGAGGCTTTATATATATGGGAGATAACACTCCTCATAAAGTTATTAAGATCGAAACAGTTCGAATTAAGATGCATGATGGAATTATCAAGAGCTTGACAAATGTTAGGTATTTAGAGTTGAAAAAGAATTTGGTATGTTTGGGTATTCTTGACTTACAAGGTTACAAATTTGTCTGAAGGTGGAGTATTAAGAGTTTGCAAGAATGGTCTTGTGATAGTGAAGCAAAAGTTGATTCGATATAACCCCTACATGTTTCGGGATAGCTCAGATGTTGATGCTTCATCTAGTCTATTATCAGATTCTGTGACAGGTGTAATCGTTGATGGTCAATTTGATTAGTTATGTGATAGTGAGACACTGCACTATTTTGAACAAACCACCTACAACTTTTAATGAGCATATTGGTGATTCCTTCATGGAGAAAGCAATATGCATGCTTTATAATGTGATTGAGTCTACGAACTTCGGTGCTGGATTTGGTATTTTTTGCTACATGGTGAATTGGTCTCCATCTTCTTCATTATGTGTGAAGACTCTATTTGAGGTATGGTTTGATACTCATGCTGATTATTTTGATATTTATTATTCTTTTGGTGCTCATGTGCGTGATGGTAAACTTGAGCCGAGGACAAAATTTGATTTCCATGGATTTGCTTGTGGGCTAAATATGTATGACATGTGGTGTATCCTGTTTGAATCGCCCAAATTTGTAGTAAGCGAAGTTATCAACTTTGAGGAGTATGCCACGCTATGTGATCAAATGTTTAATTATGCAAGTTCAGACCATGATGTTAGTAAGCAGGTGGAGCTTGTTCAAGCTTTGATCTAGCATAGTCAGGATGTGCTTGATTTTTTGGTTGATAACCGTGATATTGAAGAGATGTAGCTTTGGTTCTACATTATTACTTTGTTTGAAGAAATTCAGTCTCTTCTTCGGAGTTATAAAATTGTGATCAAGTTAATTCATGTTTGCAAGTTCAAGCATTGATTTTGGCTTGATTGCTACTCGTAATTAGTAGCTTCGGTGCAGGAGACTTTTAGAGGAAATTTAACTTTAGAGATTTTTGATAATTAACTCAAGGTAGTGATTATCGATATTGTGGCATAATTGTTAAATCATACGTCAGTGACGTTATTTGGATCAAACCCAAATTGTATATGCTTTGGACAAATGTTATAAAATGTAAACGTGAACATGATGCGAAAAATCGATAGCCTCATATATGTAAAAAAACGTGACGTGAAACGTGCAAGTTTTTTGAAGAAAAAAAGATAGTGCTCATAAATTCAATAAAAATAAACATTAAAAGTATCAAATTCTCAAATTTAGACATTCAAAGTTCCCCTCATATATAAAACTTCAAAGTGCTAAACATAAACCATCAAAATCTCAAAGAGTAAAGAATAAAGATAAATTAATCAATTATATAATATTAAAGGTAGAAAATTTTCATAAAAGTTTGAATAATTGCATACTTAGTTGATGTTGCCACTTGATGAGATTTTCCTTTATCACTTAAAGTTGATTCTTCTCGATTTTTACACTTGAGGTTTACAATACGCTCATTCACATCAAATGAAGGAGAGTCACAAGGAGTAGGAGTAGGAGTAGGATCACGTTAAGCCGGTGGCGGAGTAAGAAAGTTCATTGATGCTAGGACATTTGTAAGGAGGAGTGTGCTCATAAGGAGGGGTAGTTTCACGAATAGGAATTGGCTCTCTACCTAGGAAACTATTATAAGTCACACTTGGCACATTTGTTACCACCTCAACATCAAATTCATGCATTATCCATTCCTCCCTCAAGCCAATTATGATTAGTGGGAAGAACCGGATCCTCTTTCTCAGTTATCCATTCATCATCAAATTCTATTTCATCCACAACAAGGGGATTAATCATTGTGTTATTCCTTCTTATATTCCTATCCCGCAAAGCACGATTATATTTCATATAAACTAGTGCACGCAATCTCTTGTGTTCAAGTCTATTTCTTCTTTTTATATGAATCTACAATTAAGAAAATTTATATTAATTTAATTACAGATAAATTAATTATATATCACTTAAAAGTTATTTTTTCACTAAGTAGAAAACTTACCGTTTCAAATGTGCTCCAATTTCGCTCACATCCCGATGCACTACAAGTAAGAGAAAGCATTTGAATAGAAAATTTCATCAACTCGGGTGTTGGGGTTCCATATTTTTCCCATCAAAACATAAAAAGATTATAGATTAGCACAAACTAATGTAATAACTAAATAATTGCTTTAAATTAACGAATGAAAAAATAAGAATAAAATAAATATACAAGCTAATTTAATTAGTTTACTAACCCGGTGATCACATTTTTCTATTGGTCAAAGCCATATCACTACCAAATCGACCAAGCTTACGCTCATATAAGTCCATTGTAACTCCGCTTGGACACATGTATCTCCAACTAACATCCTATTCATGCATCTCTTCCAAACTCCTCTTTATTTCTTCCTTATCAATAAAATTCTCTTCATAACAGAACTGAGGATTCAAATAGCTGGTAACCTGCTGCATGCAATGGTTGATGATGTTGTGGACTCCAATGGTTATCTATTCTTCTCCAAATTAGAAAATATTTTGCCTCGACATGTCCATGATTACTCTTAATATTTTGTTTTGCAGCATCCATCAACTCATATATATATATATCCCATGGACGGTCTCACTTTTGAATCAACATCTCGAAGAACAAAAACAAGTGAAAATACTCTTGATGCTATAGGCAATATAGTTCCAAAATCTACTATCATCCAATACCAACTTCCTTACATCAATTCCATCAAGTTCTTTTGAAATTGGACAATCTCGCCATTATGGAGAAGCAAACATGTTTGTAAATGTTTGCTTTTGCTTGTATAAACTCTGAAGAGTGAGATAAAAAGTGGCAAACCTTGTAATCGCCGGATGAACAATATCTTTTTTCCCGGTGAATTTTCTCATCATGGCATGAACTATTTAGTAGGGGTAGGACATTGTAACCGAATACCAAAAAATACCCGAGCCAAAACTGAGCCGTGGCCGAAAAAAATGAACCTGATACAAACCGAACCGAAAAAAAACTAAAACATTTGGTCTAGTTTTGTTTTTGATTAATAAAAATCGAACTGAACCGTAAAATCAAAATACGCAAAAAATGACAATATATTGGGTATTTTTTAATATATTATATAAATATATGCAAAATTAAAACATTAAACTCCTAAACTCCTAATTTCTTTATGCATAATTCTTGTCAAATTCTCTCATTGAGACAAACCAAAATGTTAGGCGACTAAAAGAGCAATTTATAGGGCACTTTTTATTTAGATTTTTAAAAAGTTGGTTTTTATGCATTATGTAAAAAACCGAAAGAAACTGAGAAAATTCAAAAAAAAAAATCTGAACCAAACCAAACCGAATAGTCGTAGTATTTCTTTTAAAAAATGAAAAACCGAACCGAATCGCAAAAAAATATTACGGTTTATTTTAGTTTTTACCAAAAATTGAACCAAACCGCCTAATCCCACCCTTATCATTGAGGGGGCATACATCAACTTAGTGAAACTTTTAGTCTTTTGAATTGTTTCATCAATTGTCTTCAACTTGCTAATGTCTTCTAGCACCAAATCAATGCAATGAGCCACACACGAAGGCCACCACATTTTCTTTTCTTTTCTTGATAAGATCTTTTCCCGTCTTCTTGTATTTTGTAGCATTTTCTGTCACAATTTGTACAACATTTTCCTCCCCTATTTCCTCCACACATCATCCAAGTACTTCAACATTATATCCGCATTTTGTTTTTGTATTTGATGCATTCACAGATTTCAAAAACCATTTACTTTTGGGGCTATTCTCTAGAAAATTTAGGAGAACCCTATTTTTTCCATTGATCCCCCCATCCGACATAATAGTACATCCATATGTTTTTCAATAACTTTTGTGCTCCGCAAATATCTTGTTAATATTACCAACTTCCTCTTTTAGAATCCATGTTCTTAACTCAAGATTAGAAAGAGATTTAAAGTCGGGACCATGATTAGAAATTTTTGTCATCATCGTCCAATAGTCAGAATTGTTTGCATAATTGAATGTTAGTTCACTACTATAAAGAAGGTGGCCAACATCTCGACATACATCATGTCTCTCTTATTTCTTGAATGGAGAATTTTGTGTTGTTTGTCGAGCTTCCTTGGATACAAACTTGTCAATTGGTCCTCTAGTTTTAGGTGGAGCCATAGAACCATCACCAAGTGAGTTTTGAATACTCCCACTCCCACTCCCACTCATAAACTCAACTTCATTAGCTTCTGATTCCATATGCATTCCCCCTATCTCCATTTGAACCCTCTCTTTAGCCATTTTTGCTTCCCTATCTGTTTTTAGAGCTTCCTAAGCTTGCATTCATTCTTCACATTTGGAGGAACCATGGGACAAACTCTAATATTGTTATGAGTTCCGGACAAGTGATCTTTAAAGCAAGCAATACCTCCGGTTTGTTCCGGCCAAGTGATCTTTAAATAGATGACTGAATCATGTAACTTGATTCTTATATACAAGAAAGTATATAGTTGAGATCCTACATTACAGCTATGATTAACATGATTGTCTAATCTATATATACACATATCACATGATAGAATCGTCAACAGTAATCAAGTTACTTCATTTCTATAGGCTTTAATACCAATTGACAAACCTACCCAACCATGTCACATTGGCTTACTAGACCCAAAAGAGCTTTCATTTCACATGACGTTATTTCGGTCCAGGCGATATATACCCCATAAAATGGGTGAAAAATGACTCGTATTCCAAGTCCATGAAATTCGAAATACAACAATTGATATTGAGTCAAATTACAAATTCAGCTGACTTATACAAATTTAGTTAACTTCATCAAAATAAAGGAGCTAGTACAGAGGCAGAACAAAACTAAAAGACAACAAGAACAATAACACCAGAAAAAATCTCCAGTGGATCCTCTGGACAAGTAGAGTGAGCAAGTTAAATCCCTATTGTAGTACTCGAATCAAGGTTGAATGAACAGATGGATGTAGTTCTGCATCACAACGGCAGGGAAAGCAGTCATAGCGGTCTAAGTTGAATGCCCACACCCCAATAATCGATCCATTTGAGTTGAAAATGGGTGCACCTGCAATTGAATCCCTTCCATGAATGTTGCTCAACTGTACTACATTGAAATCATTATCATTGATTCTTCCTCCTTGGATAACTAGTATTCATATGCATCTTCATGTATACCTCTTCTAGGCTTCACACGCGCATGTCTACCATAAGAGAATACCGCCCCAATAATAAAGCTATACCATTACTGTATTGGATGCCCGATATCATATACATCAATCCCATGATCTTCGTCCCCATTATATAACTATGAAAATCTTCTTTGATTGCGGCATCTTAGTCCTTGAACTTGCAATATAGTCATGGGTATGTTGTTGTTGTGCATACTGAGAATATGAGCTAAATGGGAAAACCTTATTCACCAAAATATTGAACATTTATGGTATCATTTCAAACGGGAATGTTTTCGGTACTAGTTAGGATAATGTTATTATTAATCAAGAAACCCGTACCATACAATGGCGGGTTGAGCGAGTCACCACAACTGTCTACTTCATTCTTTCAAAGAATGAGATCTTTTCTTGGTTTGAATGAGAATTCCCAATGGTGGCCATTGCACCACAACTTCAATTTGTAGAAGAAAATTTAGTATTGTAAAGTTTATCAACTTACTTTGTTAACAATATTAACATTCACATAAGGAGATGACATACCTTTGTTAGTACTGATGATGGATGATGATGATGTTAAAATTTAGTAATGAAGCTATTAGATTCCTATCAACCACAATGGGGCATACATACTAATCATATTTCAAAGGAAAATGATAATGTAATCAAGCATATAACAAGAAAGACCTCACACTTAGAACTTTCAAACACCATAGCATGGAATGATCAAAAACTTATAAAGGTATTAGGTTCATAGCAACAAGCATCTCAACATGTATCACACAAGATTACAACACATAACAAAGACTTGAAGAAATACACTAATGATGAATATATGGGTCCCTCATAGAACAAGAGTGAGCCATCAAGATATTGCAAGGCTAACAGCTCTTGGAAGATGTCTACTCTTGGGGATGAGAGTTAAACCTAAGCATCCAAACTTAGCATCATTCTCAAACATGTTCTCATAATTGCCAGAAAGTAGAGAGAGATTAAGGGAGAAAGAAAGGGCAAACGCTTTGTCGACCAACTCCAAGCTCCTTATACATAAGAATGCAAACCAACGAAGCCTAATTAGGCCTCGCCATCCAAAGTTGTATCTAGATTGATCATAATCCGCTAACGGTGCTCTCAAATTTGTCTTGTCCTCAAGGTATCGCTCTATGCTCTATGCTTTATGCCTCATATCCCTAAGCTCTTGGTCTTCAAAAGTCAACTTTTGCAGGAAAATCATTGACGACTCGAGAGATTATCTCGACGGATCAAAAATGTTGTATAATCTCAATAGTAGCTGGTCTTTGGCAGGTTGAGAAGAACCTTTGATGGGTCAAAAACTGTTGGCTGACCCGTCCAGAGAGTTCCTCTCAACCAATCTTCGACCCTTCGAAAATTCCCAGAAATTAAGCTCCAAGTTCATGACCACAATGCTCCATTCTTCATGTACAATGCTCCCCCACCTCACACTTCTTCTTCTAGCATATGCTAATGGTGTTCGGCAATCACAGGTTGTAGTTTAAGAATGTAAACAAGGTCCATAAAGAGGTGAAGAGTTTAAGCCATCATGGTTGGGTCTTTAAATTGATAGACCTTCCCATTCCACTTTGTTTTTGCCTCCTTCAAAGCCTCCACTTGCTCTCTATGAAGCTCACAAGTACTCCCATTTGTCAAGTTCCTCAAGTGCACTACTCAATTTGGGAATATCTCAAGCAACTTGTAGCATACATCCCATGTTGGGTTGGCTTCCTTCAAGGCGATCTTGCTTCCTACTACTAGCTTGTCATGCTTCCTTCATGTTCTCGTCCAGCTTCCGCCTGTTCTTTTCACAACAGTTGACCGATGCCTCCACCTCTTCATCATTTTGAGCTTCATCATACATATCTCTGATGCTAAAAAAATTTAGAGTTGGAATTGGTTTTGAGTCATTGAAGATGTTGACAGTCTCAGTCCTTTCAAAGACTGTCGTGGTAAGTACGTTGACCTTCACATCTATGTTGGTGACGGTCATAGCCATGAATGTCCTTCCAAATATGATGGGTAGATCCGTATACCCCCTTGGTTCATCCATGTCTAGAATAACAAAACCCACCGGTATCACTAGTTCACCAATGCTCACCAATACATTTTCCACAACACCTTGCGAGTGTACCACACTTCTATCGGCTAGTTGTAGCGACATGCTTACTTGTTTGATCTTCTCTAAGCCGATGTCCTTGTACACAGAATATTACATCAAGTTAATCGAAGCTCCAATATCCATCAATGCTTTCTCAAAGTAACCCAACAGTGCACGAAACTATAAAACTTCCCGGATCCGCCAACTTTTTCAAAACCTTTCTTTGTAAGATTTTCGAGATTGAAGCTTTAAGTTTGATCTTATCAGATCCTTTCACCTCCTCTTGGAGGTTGTTCTTATACTGCCGGTTCGTGCAAAGGTCCTGGAGGAACTTAGAGTACATCAGAATAGTTTGGATAGCATCAATGAGGGTGATATTTATTTCTACCCTCTTAAATACATCCAAGCATTCCTTGGTCTTCTTATCTATGTTACCTTAGGCTTTATCCTTGTTCCTCACTTGAGAGAAGGGTAGGTACTTATCTTCACCTTGTTGCACCCCTTCCGAATACTCTTTAGCCTTGTCCTGACTTTTTTGTTCGACGGGTCAAAAAATGGCATTTTTTCGGATAGTGGGCTCTTCTTAACGGATCGATTGTAAGTCTCGATCTGTAAAATTTTGGGCAGCTTCTCTTCCCTTGTTCTTCTCTAAATTAGTCCTGATAGACTCTCTATTCATGTCTAGCTATACCTTCCAATCTTTTTCGGTAACCTCATGCTGACCTATCTCATCATCGGAGTACAAATTTGCAACCTCAACTATGGCATCATCAACACTCACATCATTCCCTTCTTTGACTTGGTCATTGTTAGGCCCATAATTAGGCGCTAATTATGTGCCTAACCCTATGCTTATTACTTGCCTTTTATCAATAAAACATATTTTTAATAATGTTTCCTTATTATGTTAGGAAAGTGGTAGTTGACACAGAAACTCTCTAAGGGATGGGAATTAATTACTTTTTGGAGAAGCCGAGCGCATTTCTGAAGCCTATGGAGAAGATGGAGCAAAAGGGGGGAAATGACAAAAAGTCAATGTTGGTCAACTATCACTCCAGCCGGTCAACGGTCAACTCCGACAAGTCATCACCGGTCAATGGCAAGGTCAAGTCAAGTTTGGGTCAAGGCCTCAAGAATCCAAGTCCATATGCAAGTCGCATGACTTTGGATGAGTCACACATTAGGACCACCTAAAAGCTTAAAGTTTAGGATCATAGCTAATCATCTAATATTTTTATTTCATATACCAAAATATCTCCTTGAAAGCCATAAGGTCGAGCTCCCCACTACCCATACACATACCTCACCTCATTTCTCACTTCTACATAGTCTTAGCATCTTTCCTTAGCTCTCAACCTTCCCTTATCCCTTTAGCTCTCTCCTCTACCTCAAACACCTTTTTCATTACCACAAAATCAGCCCCTTAAGGTGGAGTTGCTTTCCTTAAGGTTCTTCTCCCTTTCCTCTTCCTTCTCCCTTGATTGTACACCCTCGTTTGTGCAATATATCAATATTTCCTCCTCTCACATCTACCTCAAGTTGGACGCATTTGGGAGCCTAGAAGATGGAGCTTGAATACCAAGGATGACTTAGCTTGTGTGGCATCTCGTCATGAGAATTCTCTTTTTACGAATTATTTAAGGTTAATTGCGAAAGGTAGTTAGCTTTTATTGTAAGTAATTCTCGATGGCTTTTCTATCAGAACTTTATTCGTTAATTTTTTCGAGAAATTTCCTTGAGGAAAGTCGTAGAGTTTATTGAGATCAGTTCATAGCCACATCAAGTGTTAAAATTGGAGTTATGATGAAGGAGTTATGGTCCATGAAAATTTTGTACGATTCTACAAAATTGGTTAGTCACAACTCGTACATATAAATAGGACTTTTCAAAATTGGAAAGTTAAAAGTTTTCCATTTCGGTCAGACCCCTTTTTCTCTCTCTTCCCTACGTCTCTCTCTTTCTCTCCTCTCTCCTAAATGTCACCAGCGACGGGTTTGAACTGCCGGCCACCAAAGCAAGTAATCAAGGTGTCAAAATATTCCTCTTCATCTCCTCCACAATCTCCAACACACCCACGAACCCATTTCTCATCAATTGAGGCTAGAAATTGAAGGACCCAAATCAAAAATCTCAAGAACCCTGAGATTTTAGGGCGGTGGTTTCTGGCTTAAATTGTCTGGTGTAACCTACTAGGCTTTGTAGGCCTCATCACCACGAAGCTAAAGATACCAAGAACTTGTTCCAATTCCAACTGAGGAGGAAGAATCGTCGATTTGAAGTTTTTGGGAATTTTTAGAGTTCTTGACTTCAAAGGTAAATTCGATGATTTGTGGACTGAATTGGTTGATGTTATAGAAGTCAAAGTTGTTGTTAGGTTGATTTAGAGCAAGTTGAGCTTCGGGTCACCGGATAAAGTCACCGGCGGCAGCGCTTCGGCGGAGGAAAATTTTTATGTAAATTTTGTACCGTTTTGCTCATAATTACGTACCGAGTATAATTAAGGGGTTATTGAATTGATTTGGATATAGTTGATTAAGACGTGTGGTTAATCAACTATTAATTAAACGATTTTACTATATTATTAAACTGTTAATCGATTATCGATTCAACTTCGACTCGCGTAACATTTGAAGAATATGTTGCGCCTATAAGAAATATTTAAGAATTTTAATTTGGAAATAGATTAAGCTAATCATTAGTTCAGAAAACACGTTATTCGAGACTACGAGGCTCTCGACAATAATGCTCATTGGTATACGAGCTTAGGAATTCATTATGATTTTTGACAATTAGTTATTAAATAATAATCGTTGTTTTATGACGACGTATTAGCAGCTATTGGCAAATGTTTAGAAACGTCAATAGACAGGCTTTAGCTTTGTGGAAATCATGGCACAGTACTATGAGTGGACCTTTTTATTTTCACAGTCGATCGTGAGTTCGTTTTTTCAGCATTTCAATATTTTAGTTTATTTTCCGGTATGTTTCATAGCATTTTTATTTTGGAGTTTTTCTTTGTGATGGCATTAGTTAGTTGCATCGATGCACTAACTAGTCAATTGAACACCGGATAGCCCAATCAGGGGAGGTTAGGGTGCCTCGTCTGGCCGTCAGAGGAGGTCAGGATATCTCGTCTGGCCCATCACCTACAATTTTGTTTTATACTGATAGTCGACTCAGGTTAGGGAAGAACTCTAGAGCGACCACCTCCATCGGGATTCAGATTTATACTTAAACTTGTTATATTTTACATATATCAACGGAAAGGCATTAAAAAATATTTTATTATTTACACAGATTATACGAGTTTTTTATCCACTCACTCTAATGTTTTATGTTTTTATGCCTTTCACTGGGCCCTTTGTTTTAAATTGCCCAGATTGCAAGTTAGTATGCTGAAGTCGTAACAGTCCCGAGTACGAGGCATGACAGTCCACAACTTCTATTTTCTTAGTAGGTTCTCAGTAAAAGTTCAATGTTGCTTGTGCTAGGGTAGCTGGTATCAATTAGGCAGTGACAGATACTCTAATACGGGTCCCGTAAGACTTATCCTAGATTACTACGGTAATCTAGGGTGGGGTCTTGTCAATTGGTATCAAAGCATTAGGTTTTCAGATCCTATCAATAATCTTATATTATTAGTGATGCTTAGAGTGCAGTAGCGGACTCATCGTATGCCCTTGGGTATTCGTGTCACTGACGATATAGGGTAATCTTCCAAATTTGTTGTTCCTCAAGTGTCATAACTCATGGGCGTGATCGACGACTTCAGCATCTGCACTCATTAGTCAATAGTTTCAACGGTGAGTTACCTTTTTGACCTTTAGATCAAGAGGTAGGCATCGCAGTTTGTGCCTTGAGTTTTTATTGTTGTTTTTCACATATCAGATTTGTGGAAGTGCATAGGCATTTTCCATGTTATGCGGAACTGTGGAGTCAAGTTTTGGATAAGTTGCCTTACGTTGATTGAGCAATACTGTAAACTCTTTATTTCTACCGCGCACCTCATGTTTGTGTCCATTCAGTGATGGTACCAGTACGTCGAGTACCTCACCACCATGATTGCATACCATGCGTATTCATTCAGGCATCAGATTTCTTCTTCGACTCATTTGTAGAAAACAAGAAGGTAGTAACCATCTATGTTGCTTCTTAGTCATACGATGGCAACCTGAGTAGCACTACATACAAACTATTGGGACTGTGGTAGGGGCACTATGAGAATTTGGTACCAGTAGTTTGTATAATTATTGTTCCGTAATATTGACTCAGATGTTAGTCGAGATTTGAGGTTGACCTCTGAGAAATTTATCGTATTGGCGTGGTCCTATGGGTCAAGGAAATGGTATACGTCCATCCTTAGTATCTCACGATGTTTTGCTATTTTTTCTTGAGAATTCTTAGTATGTCATATGTGAGCTCTTGATTCTCCTTCGAGTGTGAGAGCTTGAGTACTTGCATTTGTTCCAATTTCCTCCCCATTGCATACGGTTTATTCTAAGATATTTTTTTAATATATTTCATCCAACGAGAAATAGGAGATACATGGCGAGTTAGGGAGCTTGCTTCTTTGTACCTACCTAGTGGCTCTTGAGGTGTGATGCAACATTTTGGATTTTTCCTCTTAGTGAATTGAATATCAACAAACCTTTTTCCAATACTCATTTTGTTTGTTTCTACATTCGAGAACTGTTTGTTGATATGAGTCATGGGCATGAGACCACGAGGTGTTGTGATGATAACTTTAGGCAGTAAAGTTTTCTTGGGAATAGATTTGATAATCGGGTTTGCTCACTGTGGTTATACATCTGAGTCATTAACCCTCAAGTTTGTGATTTCAGCGATTTTTAGCGCCTTCAACTTGTCGTGTTACAGGCAATGTACTTCCTTTTTTTTCGTGAAAAATGTGACGAACCGGATCAGAATTAGTAGTATGATCAGCTATATATGTGAGTTACTGCGTAGTCGCAGAGTTCTGACAGTATTTGAACTGCCAGGTTTGTTAACGACTAGATTATTGGCCGAGAATTGGAGCTGAGTCTCTTCTTGAGAGTCGTAGTACATGTGATTTCGAGTTCGTGGGCGATTCCGGATCGTTATTTGGACGACCGAGGAATTAATTATGAATATTTGAAGTTTCGACGGAATTGGATTATAATGGCGAGCTACTTAACGACTAAATTACCGGACGAGAATTTGGTTTCGGCTTCTTCACAGAAGTTGTTCAGAATTTAATTTCGAGCTCGTGGGAACTTCCGGAGCATTGTTCTGAGTTACGGAGATTAAGTTATGATTATTTTCGATTGTTGATTATTTAATTGGATTATGTATGTGTTGGGTTGAACAGTTGACTTTTTATTCGATTGGTCGATGTGTTTGTTTTCGGGTGATTATTGAAGAACATGTCAAGTCGAGTTTGTTACCGCGAGAATTATCGGAATCGGAGTTACGACGCGAGAGTTACGGGCATTTAAAGTTCGTCGAAATGGATAATTATGAAGTTTCCGTTTTGGGAAAGTATTTAATGAAGTATAAATATTGGAGTTGCCTAAAAGGGAAAGTCAAAGTTTTAATTGTTTGAGTTGACTCGGTTTGACCGAGTGGTGGAGGAGCTCACGACGGTGGCTCTCGGCCTCCATGGCGGCGAGGGGTTTCCGACCACCCCACGGCTTGGGGAGGGATCCTACCGCTTCGTCTCGACCTTCTCGTCCTGTCCCCGGTCGCATTTCCCGGTGTGGGTCACCGGAGAGGAAGTTATTTCCGGCAAGAAAATGAAGAATCTTGGTGATTTCGGGTTCTTAATTTCCGGCCGAGTTGAGCTAAACCATGGACTGGGCTTTGAAGCTCTCCTCTCCACGAATCTAACCACGTATGTTTGGAGTTTCAATTTGATTTGTGTATGGAGAATTCTTGATTTGAAAATTGTGTGGACTTTCGGTTTATCTTGAAATTGGATGAGTTAGAGATTGAATTGGCATTTGTTGCAGTTGACAAAGTTGCTCAGTGGATGATTTTGAGTGGAATATGGGTTTCTCCGCCGTGAAATTTTCCGGTCAGGTGGGGGCGCCGCCGTGGGCGGTGATCAACGGCGGTCAACAGTTTGACTTTTTGGATTTTCGACAAGTTACATGTCATTTGACTCGAAATCGCGCCCCGATCGCAGTGGGGAGGTTCGTTTCTCGATTTGAGCGTCCGAACTTACAGCGAGGTATTGAGGTGTGATTTCCGGATTTCCGACGATTCGTCGTATTCGGATTATGTGTTTCCGAGAACGGTGGTTTCTCGATATTTGTCTTGTATTGTCGAGTTATGATTTTGAGTAATGGATTTTGTGAATATTCAGGTGTTCGTGATCGTTCGTTTGGCGAGGGACTTTCCGCCGGATCACGGGTTAACGCATATCGCATTACGCTAGTCTGTGAGTGGACAATTTCTTTTCACGGAAATGATTGCGAGTCTTTTATATGATTTACGAACTTGAGCATGCGTATTGAGATTCCGGATTACGTGAGCATGTGTTTTACGATTATACTTTTACGGATATACGTATACGAGTATACATACACTTATATGTTGTTTCATGCATTTGCATCGAACTGTTTATGATTTGATTTTCACAGAGTACAGTTTTAGTTACGTTGTTGTATCGATACACTGCATCCCGGCTGATCCCCGAGGATGTTACCGGCTGGAATCACGTGTGGGCTAGGGACCCCGTGGTTCTTAATCACGTGTGGGCTAGGGACCCCGTGGTTCTGACTGTACTGCTTCAGCTAGGATCACGTGTGGGCTAGGGACCCCGTGGTTCTGACTGGACTACCTCAGCTAGGATCACGTGTGGGCTAGGGACCCCGTGGTTCTGACTGTGAGATTTTACTTGCATGCTAGTACACTGGAGGAGTGTGAGTTTTACCTCGTGTACTATGTTGTTTTTATTTATCTGGACTCGCATATGTTATTTTAAACACATATATCAACTGGTGAAAGACATTTATTTTCGTCCACTCACTCTAACGATTTTCATGTCTTTCCCCTGGGCTTTTCGGTTTCCGTGCCCAGTTTGTAGTTCAGGCTCTGGTGTCGCACGTCGTGGTCGGAGGCATAGTGCTTGAGCTACCTTGTTTCTTCCAGTAGGTTTATTGTTCTACCTACTGTGGTATACTTATATGTTTATACATTAGAGGTCGCTCTGAGAAATCTGTTGTTTACGTTGTACGATTTTACACCGGATTTCAGTAAAGTATAGATATATTTATTATTTTACTTTACTGTTGTTATATTGAGAAATCCGGATGGGATTGGTGCCCACGATTTTCTTTTTTTGGCATAGGATGAAGTGTATTTTCCGCGTGCAGGTAATGGTAATTCCACGCTAGTAACGAAACTCTGCCTAAATTTCTACGGTTTTTGTTGGTTCGTGTTTTCGAAGGGGTTTGATTCCGATTTAGGGAGCTAAATCGGGGTTGGGTCCTTTCAGCTTGGTATCAGAGCCTTAGGTTATAGGTTCTGTAGACTTCTGTAGTCATGTTTACTAAGGATATTTGAGAATGTACAGCATGTCTGGAATGGTGACCCGACCTGCCGGCGGATACTCATCAATATTCCGGGTGTTGTATACTTTCAAATATTTGAAGTTCCATGATTACGTTCCACTTGTTGTGAACGATGTTCTATTCATTAGGATGCCTCCCTGACGTGCTTTCCGTGTCGTTTCGGTTGTGGATCCTATTGAGGATCAATTGACGCGTGATTTGCCAGTGAACTGCGGATTTGGATGAGCATTCTGAGTTCAGAGATTTGTGTGGCACGGTTTACCTGGTTGTGTGTGTATGAGCATCTACATGTTGCCTCAGAGCAGAGAATTGTGGCAGTTGATGTTTGCCTGAGTTAGATCGTTGTATTTGGTGGGCTGTTATTGTGTGAGTTCCGGTTGTGACTCCATGACCTACATTCAGGGTGTTGTTTATACGGTAATGGTTTTAATCAGGCTACCCAGCATTAGAATGTGGAGTGTCTACCCACCTGAGGCAGAGATGCATTGTTCACATGTTTGTTTCAGTTTGCTCGTGTTATGTGGCTTCAGAGGAAGCGGTGCACGAGGTTCGAGATGAGTTTGAACCTAAGCATCAGAGAGAGTCTGATTGATGTGCCTTGAGACATCCGTGAGGAGCTTAGTGTGTTGCACTCAGTGGCGAGGCTATTGAGAAGGAAAGGTGTACGCGGTTTTCGATGTGATGGTTTTCGGAAAGTGGACTTAGTCGAGATTTTAATGAGGTTGAGTTCCAACATTTCGGGATCAGTGACTTCATCAGGCTGTGGTCTTTTCAATTATGTTGAGGATCCTCTGCTGATCTGTTTGACGATGGCGAAGATCGCAGAGTAGCGGACTTGCTCCTGTGGCATGAGTTTGGATGATCGTTGGTGATCCTTTCACGCAGCAGGTGTCGCTATGACTGGTGTTCGTGGAGCACCCTCAGTTGCTGTTTCAGTGGCCAGGAGGATCACGTTGCGAGGGAGCGCCTTCAACTAGCTGTATTAGCGGTTTGGCAGCTCAGAGTTTACGAGGATATTTTCATGTTGTTCCTGAAGTCTGATCAATGTACCCTTTTGATGAGTTATTCAGCAAGTCACAATTGACGTGGGTGACTAGTTGGGCATGTTGGAGTTCGTGCCATGACCTTGTTTGAGGACAGACTTTTCTCCGAGGTTACTGTTGCTTGATATCCATGGCGATTGTACCTGTATCTCCACTTCCGAGGTTTTGGAGAGTGTTGCATCCATCCGGAGGTTGTGAGATCCTTGTTGGAGGATATGGCTTAGCCATGGATCTGTTATAGCTGGACATCGTGGTTTTGGTGTGTTGGTGAGTATGGACTTACTGACGACGCATTTGGCTGTGTTCGAGTGCCTCGAGGAGGAGGTTGTGTTTTGATGACCAGAATTTCCCGAGATGCTGTTTCGTGGTGATGGCCGAGCAGAGGATGGAGACGGTTGTACTGTTTGTTAGCCCATGTTGTGGATACTTCGGTTGTTGTGCCCGACGTTGGTGACATTGAGGTGGTTTCCGAGTTTCCAGGTGTTGTTTCGGAGGAGTTACCAGGTGTTCCTCCAGTTCGGGAGACTAACTACACCATTGAGCTTGTACCAGGCACTGGACTCATTTTATCGGCATCTTGTCGTTCGGAGCCAGCGGAGCTGATGGAGCTATAGTTTCGACTCCAGGAGTTGCTGGAGGAGGTTTCAGGAGATTTCATGCGACCCCGCGTATTTGCGTGGTGTGTTTTCTCATTGTTTGTACGGACGTTGGATGGTTAGTCGAGATGATGCATTGACTACCGGAAGCCTGATTTGCTTCAGAGGAGAGTGAGTATCCTCCGCTTCAGATTGAGGATTGGTTTGATCTGCTCACGAGAGCTTCAGTCTTTTCGAAGATTGATTTCGGATCCGGATACCATCAATTGAGGTTTGATGAGTCAGTTGTGGCTATGTTAGTTTTCAGATCATGGTGCAGGCATTACAAGTTTTTGGTCACGCTATTTGGTTGACCAATGCCCCGTTGATCTTGTGGACTTGATGGACCAGGTGTTCAGACGGTTTCTGGACGAGTTTGCGGTCATGTTTGTTGGCAATATTCTGATGTACTCCTGGAGTGTGAGCCAGTACCTGAAGCGGTTGCAAGAGGTTTTGCGGACTTCGCGAGACGATCAGCTGTTTGCGAAGTTCAGCCAGTGTGAGTCTTGGATGATTAGCGTGAAGATTTTGGGTTGTGTGATGCTGTCCGACGGAGTCGGCGTGGATCCTGACCAGTTAGAAGCCGTGTTGATTTGGGGATTGCCCTATCATTGTACCAGAGATCAGGAGTCTTTTGGGTTTGGCAGGCTATTACTGACGGCTTGTGCAAGATTTTTTCGGATTGACGAAGAAGACGTCAAGTTCGAGTGGTTCGATGCACGCAATGAGAGTTATTTACTCCTGCAGGATGGTTGACCGTTGTTTCGGTTTTGACCTTACCTGACGATCGTGATGAGTTCGTGGGTTATGCTGTGCATCGAGGTTTGGATTTGATTATGTTTTGATGCTGTGTAGCAGGGCGGTGACTCATGGTTTTAGACAGTGGGAAACCTTATGTGGCTACGTATCCGGTGTTTGATTTGGGGTAGCTGTCTTATGTTAGCATTGAAGAATTCGAGACACTACAGCTATGGCGTGCAGCGCGGTGTAGGACGTACACTGATCACTTGAGTTTCATCCACTTGCATTCTTGGCCAGATTTGGGCTTGGGGCAGTGTAGATGTATGGGGTCGACTAACGACTATGGCTGCACTTTTGAGCTTGTTCAGGATAGGCTAGAGGTTGTACTTTGACCATCCGTCTGGGACGATGTTGCTGATGCATTTAGTCGAAAACCAGGAGCTTCAGTGTTTCATGTGTGTGTGGCTCGAGTTTCCGTATTAGCCAAGTGTGCGCTACGGAAGCTGAGTAGTGTGTGATGATGTTGAGGCTCGTGGTTTCACGCGCATTTGGCACTAGTAGTGCGGAGATGCATCAGATACTCCGAGTTGTCTACTAGTGACGCAACCTGTAGAAGAATGTAGCAGCTTGTGTGTGTGCAGATGCCACATTTGTCGACAGGAGATGGCTAGGAGGCAGAAACTTGCCGAGAAGTATCAGCCATTAGAGATTTCCGATTAGAAGTTGGAGTTTGTCACTGTGGTTTTTGTGTGCCAGTATGCACTTCGGTTTGTGGTACCAGTTGTCAGGCCATTGTGGACCATTTGACGAACTCCGTACATTTCCTTGTACTTTCGGAGATAATTTCAGTGGTAGGCTGGCATAGCTGTGTTTGACGGAGGTTGGCCATTCACGTGGTGTACCTGTGTTCCAGTTTGCTGACCGAGATAATCAGCTACGACTGAGTGTTGGTGAGCTTTGCAGCGAGCATTAGGGACCAGATTACGAATTAGTACTAGTTCTTATCCTCAGATTGGTGGGCAATCTTTGAGGATTATTCAGACCTTGGAGGGCATATTATGGACCTCGGTATTGCAGTTCCAGAGGACTTGAGACCAGCAGTTTCAGTTGTTTGAAATTGCATGCAGTACCAGTTTGTGGACCACTATGGTTTTGAGGTTGCTTGATGTCGTTTTGAGGGACGACGTCGTACTCCATTGTGCTGGAGCGAGTTTGGTTTGAGTTTGAGTTGATGTTTGATTCTGATTTTGTGGAATGTGTTACCACAGACTGTCAGATTAGCGGAAATGGGTTGATAATTGCTTGAGTTCGATGTGTGAGTTATGTTGATGTGTGCAGATTGAGTTGTGATTTGCTATGTTGTTTTGATCCAGGTGTGATCATGGGCGAGTTTGTATTGTGCCGTATAGTTCGGCATCGCCTATAGCGTTGGTTTTGAGTGTGTTGTGTTCCGTGTGGCGGAATTGTGTTTCAGGTTTGCTATATGTTGTGTACCCTATCTGTTCCTTATGCAGGAACACTTGGCTATTGTGTGGAGCCAGTTCAGATTTTTGATTTGAGGGTACAGAGATTTCAGCACGGAGCTATCTCCTATTGTGGAATTGGTTATCAGAGTTGTTCAGTCGACATTGTCACTGGAGAGTTGAGCAGTATGCAAAGGCAGTGCTCCTACTTTTAGTCGGCAGACTTGGAAATTTCGAGGTCGAAATTTTTTTAAGGGGGGTGGATTTGTAACGACCTGAACCAGAATTAGCAGTATGATCAGCTATATATGTGAGTTACTGCGTAGTCGCAGAGTTCCGACAGTATTTGAACCGCCAGGTTTGTTAACGACTAGATTATTGACCGAGAATTGGAGCTGAGTCTCTTCTCGAGAGTTGTAGTACATGTGATTTCGAGTTCGTGGGCGATTCCGGATCATTATTTGGACGACCGAGGAATTAATTATGAATATTTGAAGTTTCGACGGAATTGGATTTTAATAGCGAGCTACTTAACGACTAAATTACCGGACGAGAATTTGGTTTCGGCTTCTTCACGGAAGTTGTTCAGAATTTAATTTCGAGCTCGTGGGAACTTCCGGAGCATTGTTCTGAGTTACAGAGATTAAGTTATGATTATTTCCGATTGTTGATTATTTAATCGGATTATGTATGTGTTGGGTTGAACAGTTGACTTTTTATTCGATTGGTCGATGTGTTTGTTTTCGGGTGATTATTGAAGAACATGTCGAGTCGAGTTTGTTGCCGCGAGAATTATCGGAATCGGAGTTACGACGCGAGAGTTACGGGCATTTAAAGTTCGTCGAAATGGATAATTATGAAGTTTCCGTTTTGGGAAAGTATTTAATGAAGTATAAATATTGGAGTTGCCTAAAAGGGAAAGTCAAAGTTTTAATTGTTTGAGTTGACTCGGTTTGACCGAGTGGTGGAGGAGCTCACGACGGTGGCTCTCGGCCTCCATGGCGGCGAGGGGTTTCCGACCACCCCACGGCTTGGGGAGGGATCCTACCGCTTCGTCTCGACCTTCTCGTCCCGTCCCCGGTCGCATTTCCCGGCGTGGGTCACCGGAGAGGAAGTTATTTCCGGCAAGAAAATGAAGAATCTTGGTGATTTCGGGTTCTTAATTTCCGGCCGAGTTGAGCTAAACCATGGACTGGGCTTTGAAGCTCTCCTCTCCACGAATCTAATCACGTAGGTTTGGAGTTTCAATTCGATTTGTGTATAGAGAATTCTTGATTTGAAAATTGTGTGGACTTTCGGTTTATCTTGAAATTGGATGAGTTAGAGATTGAATTGGCCTTTGTTGCAGTTGACAAAGTTGCTCAGTGGATGATTTTGAGTGGAATAGGGGTTTCTCCGCCATGAAATTTTCCGGTCAGGTGGCGGCGCCGCCGTGGGCGGTGGTCAACGGCGGTCAACAGTTTGACTTTTTAGATTTTCGACAAGTTACATGTCATTTGAATCGAAATCGCGCCCCGATCGCAGTGGGGAGGTTTGTTTCTCGATTTGAGCGTCCGAACTTACAGCGAGGTATTGAGGTGTGATTTCTGGATTTCCGACGATTCGTCGTATTCGGATTATGTGTTTCCGAGAACGGTGGTTTCTCGAGATTTGTCTTGTATGGTCGAGTTATGATTTTGAGGAATGGATTTTGTGAATATTCAGGTGTTCGTGATCGTTCGTTTGGCGAGGGACTTTCCGCCGGATCACGGGTTAACGCATATCGTGTTGCGCTAGTCTGTGAGTGGACAATTTCTTTTCACGGAAATGATTGCGAGTCTTTTATATGATTTACGAACTTGAGCATGCGTATTGAGATTCCGGATTACGTGAGCATGTGTTTTACGATTATACTTTTACGGATATACGTATACGAGTATACATACACTTATATGTTGTTTCATGCATTTGCATCGAACTGTTTATGATTTGATTTTCACAGAGTACAGTTTCAGTTACGTTGTTGTATCGATACACTGCATCCCGGCTGATCCCCGAGGATGTTACCGGCTGGAATCACGTGTGGGCTAGGGACCCCGTGGTTCTGAATCACGTGTGGGCTAGGGACCCCGTGGTTCTGACTGTACTGCTTCAGCTAGGATCACGTGTGGGCTAGGGACCCCGTGGTTCTGACTGGACTACCTCAGCTAGGATCACGTGTGGGCTAGGGACCCCGTGGTTCTGACTGTGAGATTTTACTTGCATGCTCAGTACACTGGAGGAGTGTGAGTTTTACCTCGTGTACTATGTTGTTTTTATTTATCTGGACTCGCATATGTTATTTTAAACACATATATCAACTGGTGAAAGACATTTATTTTCGTCCACTCACTCTAACGATTTTCATGTCTTTCCCCTGGGCTTTTCGGTTTCCGTGCCCAGTTTGTAGTTCAGGCTCTGGTGTCGCACGTCGTGGTCGGAGGCATAGTGCTTGAGCTACCTTGTTTCTTCCAGTAGGTTTATTGTTCTACCTACTGTGGTATACTTATATGTTTATACATTAGAGGTCGCTCTGAGAAATTTGTTGTTTACGTTGTACGATTTTACACCGGATTTCAGTAAAGTATAGATATATTTATTATTTTACTTTACTGTTGTTATATTGAGAAATCCGGATGGGATTGGTGCCCACGGTTTGCCTTTTGTGGCATAGGATGAAGTGTATTTTCCGGGTGCAGGTAATGGTAATTCCGCCCTAGTAACGAAACTCTGCCAAAATTTCTACGGTTTTTGTTGGTTCGTGTTTTCGAAGGGGTTTGATTCCGATTTAGGGAGCTAAATCAGGGTTGGGTCCTTTCAAAAAAGGTGTAGTCTCGTAGTTATGGATAGTACAAATAGGCTATCAAGGATATGAAATAATCGTGAAATTGAAGATGAAGTTTATTGCAGAGGTTAAGTTGATCCTCAGATAGTTTTTGGGATTATATTATTATCGAGAGTATGTTTTCTTGAGCCACATATTTACTTTTTGCTCAACTCTTGTTGCTTTGACTGAACCCACTATCTTACCTGCCACCATCTTTCTTGTTGGCACTATTATTGGTGTTTAGGATAACGTCTTGTAGCGCTCTTCCTCCTGATTCTTTTTTGTTTAGGTTTGTTGTATGTAGATTCCAACCAGGGGAATCGAATTGATGTCTCTCTGGGGAGCACTACCGTTGTGTTCTGTGGTACTATGACCAATCGTGCGCGTCAGGGGTGAGAGCTAACTATATTCTTGTATAGTATGCAGCCATAATTATATAACCAAATGATGCTGCAAATATAGTTATTTTTCGGGTATGCAGCCTTTGCTAGCTTAATATTAAGAATTCTTCGTGTTTTATCACGGGTTGTGTTACTAGCATTTGCATCACGTTTCATGATGATTACAGCAGGACATGTTACTGTCGTGAGTGCATCTTATTTCATTTTAGATGTTTGATCAATTTGGTTGACTCTATTGGGTAGAGTGAGAATGTAGTAGGCGATTTTCATTGTTCCTCATTTAATCACATCAAAAAGTTCGATATGATCATCATTGTAGCTGCCTCGATTTTCGGAAAATTTCAACCTGAAGTCGGCGATTCAAACACATCCACCACCCTATGAACTTTTATCTATTCTGTTTTATTTTCCAAGAAATAACCTTAGATCTCGACTCCAACCTCTTTTCTTCGTGTGTGATGGACATCACTTCTTGTATATTATAGTAGTGGCACTTTAGTATTCTTTTTCACTAAGCATTGTGATTAGTGTAGTGGTTGAGTTAGATAATTATTTTCTCAGGCCACAACGTGAAATTTGATTAAATCACCACCGTGGTCACCTCGACAATCAAATAGACGTCAGCAGTGGAGATTCGTTTAGTAATGTAATTTTTATTTGTCAAGATTAACCTCTAATCTCTTTACTCAAATGTTTTCATGTATTGGTCGTATTCATTTTGAGCCATGAACACACTTCTCTCTATATAAAGATGTCTTTTGAAATGAGCAGATAGCTCGAGAATATGAATTTTTCAGTTATGAATTGTAAGAGTTCACGAGAGAGAAGATGAGTATTTTAGGACTAATATGTTGCACAATCTCTGGATTCTCGCTAGACTAGATAGAGGAGCATCATGCTGATGACTTAGCGATCATCACTCGCATAAGCATATATGAGAATCATACACAAAAATGCAAACTTCTAACTAATTCTTGGTTCGTGTGTGACGAAGATGTGGGATACAGAGCTTTATCATTGATTACTATTAGAGAGTTGTCCCTTTCCTTGGACTTCACAGAATTCTGATCCTCTGGTTAGTTTTCGTTGGTTAAGTATACAGTGTCAAAGGAATCACAAATGTTGTTAGCTGTACTACGTGGGAGGCGACATCAATTCAATTATTCAATACCAGATTGGGTCTAGGTTTGTAGATTAGCACCTCAGTGTTTTACCCCCTCGAGTGGACACATTCTGTAGGCATATGTTATGTGTAACTAGAGGTCTATGTCTATTACCAACAAATCTTTCCGTGTTGGAGAATTGTAGATATGTTATATGAGCTAATGACACTCAAATAGGGGTGCGATGTTTGTTATGCAGATTGAGGAACGTGAATCGTGAGGCTGGTGATAATGAGTTTCGGGACTCAAGTTACGCACCGACATTAAGATTACTTTTTTATCACTGATAGATGCATAGTTAATATGATTAGTCAGACTTTTGAGAAAATGCAAAGTTGTTATCTCCATAATAGAGTGGGATTGGAGATTACAGTTTGACTCTTTAGAATTCGCTTGTAGTTTTTAGCGTATAACATGGTGACCATATTATGGACAATTCTCGTAGCTATAGATGTTACTTGAGCACTAAAAGAGCTTATACGGGAGTAGTACCCGTTGGTGCTTTACTAGTATACATGTAAATTTTGGGGACAAAATTTTCTTAAGGGGGGTAGATTGTGACATCCCATCCCAAGAATTCTCTTTTTACGAATTATTTAAGGTTAATCAAGAAAGATAGTTAGTTTTTACCGTCGGTAATTATCGATGACCTTTCTATCAGAATTTTATTCGTTAAGTTTTTTGAGAAATTTCTTTTAGGAAAGTCGTAGAGTTTATCGAGACGAGTTTGTAGCCACATCAATTATTAAAATCGGAGTTATGATGAAGAAGTTATGGTCAGCGAATATTTTGTACGATTTTACGAAATCGGTTAGTCGCAACTCGTACATATAAATAGAACTTTCTGAAATTGAAAAGTCAAAGTTTTCCATTTCAGCCATACCTCTTTTTCTCTCTCCTCTCTCCCGAGCCTCGACATCACCGGCGATGGGTTTGAACTGCCGGCCACCAAAACAAGTAATCAAGGTGTCAAGATCTTCCTCTTGATCTCCTCTGCCATCTCCAACACACCCATGAACCCATTTCTCATCAATTGAGGCTAAAAATTGAAGAACTCAAATCAAAAATCTCAAGAACCATAAGATTTTAAGGCGGTGGTTTCTAGTTTAAATTAGCCTGTGTAACCTACTGAGCTTTGTAGGCCTCATCACTATGAAGCTAAAGATACCAAGAACTTGTTCCAATTCCAATCGAGGAGGAAGAATCATCGATTTGAAGTTTTTGAGAATTTTTAGAGTTCTTGATTTCAAATGTAAATTCAATGATTTGTGGACTGAATTGGTAGATGTTGTAGAAGACAAAGTTGTTGTTGGGTTGATTTTGAGCAAGTTGAGCTTCAGGTCGCCGAAAAAAGTCACCAGCTCTGGCGGAGGAAATTTTTTATATAAATTGTATACCATTTTGCTTGTAATTATGTACCGAGTGTAATGAAGAGGTTATTGAATTGATTTGGATATAGTTGATTAAGACATGTGGTTAATTAGATATTGATTAAATGATTTTACGTTATTATTTAACTGTTGATCGATTGTCGATTCGACTTCGAGTCGCGTAATATTTAAGGAATATATTGCGACTATAAAAAAGATTCAAGAATTTGAATTTGGGAAATAGATTAAGTTCGTCATTAGTTCGGAAGGAACGTTATTCGAGAATGCGAGGTTCTCGACGATAATGCTCGTTGATATACGAGATTAGCTACTCATTATGATTTTTGACGATTAGTTATAAATAATAATCACTGTTTCAAGATGACGTATTAGCAGCTAGTGGCAGATGTTTAGAAATGCCAACAGACATGCTTTGACTTGGTGGGAATCACGGCACAATACTGTGAGTGGACCTTTTTATTTTCATAGTCGATAGCGAGTTCATTTGTTTTCTTCAATATTTTAGTTTATTTTATGGTATATTTCATAGAACTTTTATTTTGGAGGTTTTTCATTGTGATGGCATTAGTTAGTTGCGTTGATGCACTGACTGTTCGGCTGATCACCAGATAGTTCAGTCAGGGGAGGTTAGGGTGCCTCGTCTGGCTATCAGGGGAGGTTAGGGTGCCTCGTCTAGCTATCAGGGGAGGTCAGGATACGCCGTCTAGCCCATCAACTATAGTTTTGTTTTATACAGATAGTCGTCTCAGGTTAGGGAAAAACTCATGAGCGACCACCTCCATCAGGATTCAGATTTATACTTGAACTCACTTTATTTTACATATATCAGCGAAAAGGCATTAAACTATATTTTATTATTTACATAGATTATATGAGATTTTTGTCTACTCGCTCTAACGTTTTATGTTTTTATGCCTTTCCCTGGTCCATTTGTTTTAAATTGCCCAGATTACAGGTTAGTCGGTTAAAGTCATGACCGTCCAGAGTACATGGCGTGACAGTCCACATCTTCTGTTTGCTAAGTAGGTTCTTAGTAGAAGTTCAAGGTTGCTCGTGCTAGGGTAGGTGGTTCCAATTAGGCAGTGCTAGATATTCTCGGGTCCCGCAAGACTTATCCTTGATTACTACGGTAATCTGGGGTGGGTCTTGACAGCTTACTTGGGAGTTCATGGGTTATCTCTCCATCTCTCTATCCTTTCAATCATGTATCTAAACTTTCTTTACATTATACTTAGTGATTAGTTGCCTTTTAGAAAGCTAGGGTTTAGTCTTAGCCAATTTGGTGTAAATACAACAATGTTTTGAGTTATGGAATTGAATTTGGTTTAGTTTACTACTTGTTGTGAATGGTTTGATATCTTGTGATGTGATTGTGGTATTTTTGCATGTTTTGGCTTGATTCAATGTTTTCATATTCATGTCTTAGCCATGACTAAGTTGAGATATGTTTACGGAAGATAAAAAAATGAACCTAAGTGAACTAGTCACTCACCTAAGGAAGATAAGCATGTAAACATGACTTAGGTCTAAACTTATAAGTTTAAGCTTAAGGTTTGGTTTTCAATTGGCTTGAGCATGGGGCGAAACCTTCTTGAAGTCTTAATGACTCAAAGAGCTTCAATCAAGTTTACATTGACTCGATGGGGCTTTGTAGCTAATCTTTACTTCTTCTAATTCATGTTCTAAAAGGTGTGGATTAGGAAAGTTTATTAGAACATACTTATACTCTAATAGGGACTTAATAAGGAAAGTCATACACATTCATCATAAGTGAACACATATTAAACTCATTAGTCATGTGGTATGATTAAGATATAATTTGTAATTGAGTTGCATTCTAGTTTCGGTTTTCTTTATATTTGAATGTTGAACTGGAACACTTCTAGTACTCTAATGGCCTAGGAGATTTGGTCCACAACCAATGGTGACTCGAAAAGGTCACAAGTTGGTCGAGCACTTGTAAACCAAGCTAAACTTATAACTTGGACATTGTTGGTATATTGAGTTGGCTAGTGGAAACATCTCTAGCCGACCTAATATTTATATTGTTTTGTTTTGTTTTACCTCATTATTGCATTTAGTTAGTTAATGTATCATTCAATCGGACAATCACTCATTGTAGTTACACTACCCCTTGCGTAGTTAAGTTACCAAAGAACTTAGCTAGGTAAGATGCATTTCTGCATTTTCATTCATTAGTTTTAGTATCATATTTAGTGTCTAGTTAATCCATAATTAGAGTGCTTAATCGAGTCAAGCTAAGGAGTTTAAGTGGTCAATTCTCATCGGTTTGACACTTGACTTCCTTACAAATTTTATAACTTGACTCCATATATCTAGCCCATAAATGTAAAGAATTCCTCGACCTGATGAAGAATTCTTTGCATTTATAGACTATATAATAGTTCACATGTGTAGGGGTACAATTATTTCAACAATCATCGAAATCCTTTTGCATTCCTTTGGTAACCTTCTCAAATCTGGGAGGAATCCTAGGCACAAGAGGTGTGTCTAGGTTCTCCTAATCGTCGCTTTCCACCCCCGGGGTATCTTCATAGTTGACAAAGTTCTTCCCAGATCTAAAAATTCCCTTCACCATATTGACTTGGTATTTGGGGTTCTTCTTGGTGGTGGAAGAGAATTCATGAGCATTGCCACCTCCTTGACCATGATGTGCCTTCTCCAAATGGCTCACTTGCATCTCCAATATGTGGATTGCACTTTGGCTCTCATTCTAGAGTTCTTGATTTTCACCCTTCATGCTCATGAAGATCTCAAGAAATGTCATCTTATCCTTCGCTTGAGTCTTGGCAAGCTTCTCTTGATTCTTGAGAAGCTTAGCTAGTAAGTCATCCGTGCACGGCTTCGAAGCTTTCAATTATGGTGGTGGGAGTGATGCTCGAGGCAAAGGTGGTTGTGGGGCTCTAGGCATAAATGGTGCTCATGGTTGGTAAGTGTTACCATCCGAAGCATGTGCAAATCCTCCATTTGGCTTTGTAAATCCGGGGGCTCCTTGCTTGCTTAAGGTCCTTTTGCTTCAACTACTTGAGGTCCTAAAGTTGCCTTGGTTACCCCCTTGATGATTGTATCCTCCATTGAGTCTTTGAAAGCCTCTTTTCCCTCCTTGGTTTCCCCCATGATTGCCTTATTGACCATTTCATGAGAAGTTCAGATGGTTTCTCTAACCTGGATTATAGGTGTTAGAGTAGAGATCATTCCTTGGTTGATCATAAAATATTTGCTTACATTCTTCAATTATCTCTGGATAGTCTCATCGATGAGGGAAACTTAGAGTCTCATTCCCCGTGCTCTCACATATCATGCAAGTCATTGGCTCAACACTTATCTCTGACACTTGGTTAACTTCCCCTCCACTTCGGTTTTGCTTCATCAACAGAACAAACTTCTTATTTATTGACTCTTCAAGTCCCTCGATGGCTTTATCTTGCATATGGGAAGCCTCTTTGACTTCATATATAGCTCCACGATTGGCTTGGGTAGCTTCCCTCATAGAAACCACGGGCTTCCTCACACTTGGTGTCACATCCCACAAGGTCGACCTCTCCGAAATCTTCTCAAGTAAAATATGTGCTTCTTCAGCGGTCTTGTCCATAAAGTCACATCCACACGTGTTATCCACATTTCTCCTTGTCTCTGTACTCAAGTCTTGGTAGAATAGAGATATGAGCATGTCTTAAGTTTGGCCATGTTTTGGACAACCAAGCTCATGATCCTTGAAGCGCTCCCATGCTTCACAAAAGAGCTCCCCATCTTCTTCTTTAAAGGTCATCAAACTTGTCCTTCTTTCATTTATCTTGCCCGGAGGGAAGTACTTCGTGATAAACTTCTTTTGCAAGGCTTCCCACGAATTGATGGAGTTGGAAGCAAGCTTATTCAACCACTCTTTAGCTTAATCTTTCAAACTTTAAGGAAACACCCTTAGCTTGAGTTGACCCGGATCCATATTCCTTATGTTCAAACGTCCACATGCCTCCTCGAACTCCAAGAGATGGGAATACTGATCAGAATTAGGGTGTCTTAAGAAGATAGGAAGAGTTTGTAGAAAGCTAGGCTTGATCTCAAATGACTCCTCCACCAAGGGTTGCAAGACAATGCAAACGGTGCGTGCCGCCAAAGAGGGTAAGGCACAATCCCTCAATGGTTTTCTTTCATATAATTCGTCCTCCATGATAATTTGCGTTTGTTAGATCGACTCTTCTTCTACTTGAGATAGAGGATCCAACTCGATGTGGAAAATATGCGGTCCAAGTGTTGGATTCTCGCATCTGGCCTCTAAGGCAATGTCGAACAAATTTCCAAGCGCTTCTCGAAACAACAGAATACCACCCTCTTCTTCACTACTTGACCCTGATGTCACACTATCCAAAGCCACTTTTTCAAACCCCAAATTTGATCTTCAAACAACAAATTGTGAGCTTGTAGATTGCGTGTCTAGATTCGGTTGAGAATGAGATCCAAGGCCGTGACTCGGATTGCCATGGCCAAAGGATATAAATCTGAAAACAATCTAAGCAAACAAAAATTCTTAATGCTTTACAGATTTGCAAAAAGTAAGTTTGCTAGGTCTAGACTCTCTATCTAAACATGCTTTAAACAAATACAAGAAATTAGATATGCTTCTCAAGGATATTAATAACTTCAAAGTGATTGAACAAGTGTTGAAAGAATTGTACCCCTACACTTAATGAATTATTATCTAGCCCATAAGTGCAAAGAATTTCCCTACCCGAAAGTATACAGGGACAAGTTATAGTGTAAGAAAGTTGAGTGTCGAACTCACGAGGATTGACCACTTAAACTCCTTAGCTTGATGAAAGAACTCGACTCCGATTTAGTTGTCTAAACCGAAATCAAACCCCTTCGAAAACATGACCTTAAAAAAATTTCGCCAGAGTTTACTTTGAAATACGTGAGCCAATATTAGAACCTGCAAAGAGAATCACACTTTGAATATTCCATAAAAGCCAAACCGTGGGGCTCCGTTCCCCATCCGGATTTCTCAACATCATAAATAACAAACCACAAGGTTTGCAAGAAATCCAGAAAAACATTCAGGAGTAAGCTCAACTGAAAACATAACATAAGTATTCATAGCGACGCATATACACATCATATACAACCAGTAGGTCGAACTGAGAACCTACACGAAATGAAGTGTGACTTGAACTCTACGCCTCCACCGTTGACGTGCAACCCTGGAACCCAAACTGCAAACTGGGCAAAAGAAACTGAAAAGCCCAGGAAAAGGCAAATGAAATCGTTAGAGTGAGTGGATGAAATAATAATATGCCATACTCAACATACAAGTGTATATGCTCATAAAAGCATAATGCGAGTCAATGCACATGAAAATCCCGACTAGGTACATTTTCCCTGATCCATAAAGATGCACATAAAATCATGCAAGGTCACTCACAGACTCCTCCACATAGTACAGTCTAATCACGGGATCTCAGACCCCCTCGTGATTATAAGTCTGAAAGACCTTGGGTCAGGATATCTGTCCCCTCCGGAGCATCTCGAGAATCAGCCGAGAAGCCAAAGCATCGATGCTACCTCTATATCTGAGACTGTACTCTGTGTAAACCAAATCATAAATATTTTCCATGCACATGCATAATTGTAAAATGTATAATCATAAAATGCATACTTGTATGTGCATAATTGTAAATGCATACTAATACAATGCATAATCGTAAAGTGTATAATCATAAATGCATTGTGACGACCCGAACCAGAATCAGTAGAGTAATCAGCGTAATCCACGAGTTAGTGTGTAATCGCAGTTTATCGATTATTATGTGGTTTGCCGGTTTCGTTTACGACTTAATTATCGGCCGAGAATTTGAGTTGAGTCTCTTCTCGAGAGTTGTAGTACACGTGATTTCCAGCTCGGGGGCAGTTCCGGATGATTTTTCTGATAACCGAGGAATATAATATGATTATTTGAAGTTTCGGTTTATCAACGAGTTTATCCGTTCGAATCGTGTTTATCCGAATCGTAATGGTTATCCGTTTTGAACCGTTGATCCTCACGAGGCGCGAGTATAAATATCGAAAATAGTCAAAAAAAATTGTCGAAAACACTGTTTGGGAAGTTTGACCGTCGTTGACTGTGTGTTGACCGTTGACTTTCGTTGACCGGAGGAGAGAAAACGGACCGTTTGGCTACCGTCGCCGGACTGGCTGATTCCGGCCATTTCAGGCCTCGACCCTTGAAGGTAAAATGTTCTCCTCGTGATTCTAAACAGTTTAGAACTTGGAATTTCTTGATTTGGTTGAGAATTGAGGGAGAAATGTGCAGTTGAAAATTAGGGAAAATCTCGCCGGAATCGGGTTGTTGTGACGGAGGTGCTCCGGCCATGGGGATGGCCGGGGATGGAGGGGTTTTGGCCGTGGGGCCACGGCGAGTCCATTGGGAGTGGCATTGTGGGCTGCCGTGCGCCGTAGGCGGTGGTTCGACGGCGAACAGCCTCGTCGGAGTTTTTGAGCCACCGTGGCTTTCGAGCTGGTTTTGGACAACTTTTCGTCCGATTTGGCCCTCGTCGTAGTTGAGAAATGTGTTCTACTCATCGAGATGAAGCTTTGGTGAGCTTCCCCGCCAGAGAAATTCTCCGTTGACGGCGCGCTGTCGGCGGCGGCGGCGATCAACGACGGCGTTCCGGCGAGGGCGTTGACATTTTGGATTTCGATGTTTTTAATGTCGTTTTTCTCGTAATCGCGCCCTGATCGTCGTCTTGAGATTTTCGAGTTGATTTGGGTATCGGATTTTCAGTCGAAGTTTTTGAGTGGATATTTCGGGAATTCAGTTGATTATTTTGTACAATATTATATGTTTCCTGGAACGGTTGGTTTCCGTGGTGAAGTACAGTGTTGTGAGCTATGATTTTGATCAGATATATTTTATGACTATTCAGGGGATCGAGATCGTGCATCGGGCGAGGGATCTTCCGCCGGGCCACGAGATTAGCGCGAGTGCGCATTTTGCTCACCTGTGAGTGGACATTTCTTTTCACGGATTGACTGCGAGTCTTTTATACACATTTTACGAGCATGAACATGCAGTATGATCATGATTTTTATGAGCATGTGTTTTACGATTATGCATTTACGAATATGCAGCTATGAATATACGTACATATATATATATATATTATGTTTTATGCATGTGCATGGAAAAGATTTATGATTTGGTTTACACAGAGTACAGTCTCAGTTATCAGGGTTGTATCGATACACATTGGCTTCTCGTCTGATCCCCGAGTACGCTCCGGGGGGGACAGATATCCTGACCCGAGGCCTTTCTGGCTTGGAATCACGTGTGGGTCAGGGATCCCGTGATTCAGACTGTGCTATCGCGGGGGAGTCCATGAGTGACCCCGCGGTATTTATGATGCATGCTCTGTACGCGAGTGGAGTCAGCGTCTCCTCGTGTACCAGTTGATTTTTATGCATTTAGACTCGCATATGTTTTTATAACATATATTATTCGGCGAAAGACATTTATTTTCGTCCACTCACTCTAACGGTTTTCATGTCTTTCCCCTGGGCTTTTCGGTTTCCGTGCCCAGTTTGCAGTTCAGGTTCTGGTGTTTCACCTCGTGGTTGGAGGCTAGTTGTTCGAGCAACCTGTGTTTTCCAGTAGGTTTCCTGTTTCGCCTACTGTTGTATATTTTGTATATATTTACACTAGATGTCGCTCTGATACATTCTGATACATGTTTTATACGGTTTTTCCCGGATATACTATATATTACAGTTATGTATACTGTTTTCTGTTAATGATATGATATTGAGAAATCCGGATGGGATTGGTGCCCACGGTTTGGCTTTTGTGGCATAGGATGAAGTGTTATTTTCCGGGTGCAGGTAAAGGCAATTCCGCGTTAGTAGCGTTACTCTGCCGAAATTTTAATGGTTTTTGTTGGTTCACGTTTTCAGAAGGGGTTTGATTCCGGTTTAGGAAACTAAATCGGGGTTGGGTCCTTTCATGCATAACGTAAATGCATAATCAGGTCTCGCAAATCAACTGTGAAAATAAAGTATCCACTCACAGTACGAAGCTAACTCTGAGGTCTGGCGAAAGATCCCTCGCCAAACACTTGATCACGATCACCAAACTTTTGGCTTGAGGTGGCCGGAATCGGAAAGTGAGCCGGTGGTCAAAAACCTCTCCGGTAAGCCACAGTCAACGAGGGTCAACCCAAAGTCAATGTCCAATTCTGGTCAAACTCGTCCAAATGTGACTTTTTCGACAATTTTACGACTATTTCGATATTTATACTCGCGACCAAAACGATCAACGGTCCAAAACGAATCGAAACCAATCGGATAAACATAACTAAATCCAACGGCTAAAAATATTAATAACTTATTTCACGTAACTCGAAATAATCCTCCAAAAGCTCCTACGAGCTCGAAATCACGTACACTACAACTCTAATGAAGGAACTCATATCAAATTCCAAACCAAAAATCTCGTCGTCAACAAACCCGCCACATCAACCAATGACCAAAAATCTGGTCATGGTGGTAATCCTAATGTCTCTATCACTTTCGAAAATAACTCATGGTTTGAAAAATGCTTTGCATGGTTTCAAGCAAGTTATAGATTACACAATGATTAATTGATGTCACACATAAAAGAAAAGGTGCATAATGTGACAATACATGCACAATTAGGCTCAAAATTTCACACAGGGCATGGATAACTTCGAAAACATGTCAACCCTTCTTTTTCTCCAGTGAAAGCATTTTGAATGACATAAGCATTTTTTTCAAACCGATTAAACATGCATGCCTTTTTTTTCTCTTTTCAAACATACTCAAAATCATGCAATCTACTAGCCATTAGCTCAATCTCATCATTGGGAATGGTTATTGGGACACAAACACACCAAAACACATATATTTTTGCATTGCATTTTCTCAAAATTTTTAATTTTTATGGATTTTTAGGATAATAAGTGATAATGACTTAGCCGCCTACCTTACACTGTAAAATCAAAATGTCCTCAATTTGCATCAAGCCACATAATAAATAAAAGTGTACTAAAGATAGCAAATGCATCACCATTTCACATTTTTATTCCACTAACACATGTTCACAACTAGCATGCGTTCACACTTAAAGAGTCATATAGTCTCTAAGAAGTAATGAAGTTATTAGAGTCCTATCAACCACAATGAGGGCAAGCATACTAATCACATTTTAAAAGAATAAAATATCGTAATCAAGCATATAACATGAGGAGACCTCATACTTAAAACTTTAACAGCTTAGCATGGAATGATGGGAAACTTAGAAAAGCATCAAGTTCATAGCAACAAGCATCTCACATGTATCATACAAGATCACCATAACCTAATCAAGACTCAAAATAATACACTAATAATGAATAGGTCGCTCCCTCATCGAACAAGAGTGAGCCATCAAGACATTGTCAGGCTAACAACCATTGGAAGATGTCTACTCTTGGGGAAGAGAGCTAAACCTAAATATCCTAACATACCATCATTCTCAATCATATTCACATATCATGCTAGAAAAGTATAGAGGGTAGAGAGAAGAAATGCAAACGCTTTTTAGACAGCCTCCAAGCTTCATATGCGTTAGAATGTAAACCAACGAAGGCCAAGTTAGGACTTGCCATCCAAGGTTGCATAGGCTTGCTCATGATCCTCAAACGGTGCTCTCAGACTTGTCTTGGGTTCAAGGTATTGTACTATACTCCATGTCTCAAAGCCCTAAGCTCTTGGTCTTCATAAACTCCATACAAGTCAACATTTACAGGAAATTTTCTACAGGTCGAGAGAATTCTCTCGACGGGTTGAAAATATGGCACAATCCGAACAATAGCTTGCATTCAACGAGTTCAGAAAAACCTTCGACCCATCGAAAATTTTCAGAAATTGCACTCCAAGTTCATGACCTCAATGCTTCATTCTTCATGTACAATGCTTCTCCAACCTCACACTTATTCCTCTAACATACAAATAGTGTCCAACTATCACGGCCTGAAGTTTATCAACATTAACATGATCAGTGGTGGAAGCTACGAATTCAAAGCACCACGGTTAGGTCCTTAAAGTGATAGACTTCTGCCCTTCATTTCGTGTTTGGCTCGAAAACCTCAATTTGTGTCTCATGGAGCTTGAAAGTTCTTCCATTCTTAAATTCATCAAATGGATGACTCCTTGGGGACATAGCTCAAGAATTTTGAAATTAGAACTCCTCAAGGGATTAAGGCTCTTGAAGATGACCTTACTACCAACTACCAATGCCAGTTTCTTGAGTTTGTCTGGCTTCAATTTTATTTTCTTTTCGTGAATCTTGCCCCTATCCGGTGCCTTGACTATTTCAACATCATTGGATTTACTTTACACAACATCAACACTATAAGCTTGTAGTGCCGGAATCAATGGAGATTCTCTGAATTTCTTGAAAACATTTGTCTCCCAGTCCATCATAGCTTGTGATGTTCCTTTAGCATTGGCTTGAGGAAAAGGTAGGAACTCAAGTGCATCCGGTTTCACATTAGTCTCAGCTTTGTTCTTGATACCCTCATGCTTCCGCTTAGCTTCATTCTCAAATCCGGGAGGTATGCTAGGTACGCCCGATGTGGCTAGGTCCTCATCATCATCACTTGCACAATAGCTTTCTACCAAGGGTGCATCACCATAATCATCATATGTTCTTCTGTAGCCAACACCGCATTGACCAATTGACCTTGATGCTTTTGGACCTTTTTGGTGCAAGACAAAAATTCATTAGTCCTTTTGCCTTGTTGAACTCGATGTGCCTTTGCAAATTGACTTAATTGTTCTTTTATCTTTCGGAGTGCACATTCGTTCTCCTTCTGAATGTCCTTGTTCTCTTCCATTAAGCTCTTGAAGATATCCAAGTACATCTTGTTGTCCTCTATTAGTTGAGCTTCCAATTTTCTTTGAAGAAGCATCTCATGTTGTAAAAATATCTTGGTCATCAACTCCTCCAAGTTAGACTTTGACAATTCCTCTCGAGGTGGAGGTTCTTGTGGCATCAGAGCTTGTTGTGGTATAGGAGTGAAAGGTGCTTGTGGTTGGCAAGAGTTACCTTCCATAGCATTAACATACTCTCCACTAGCCCTTGTAAATTTCGTAACCCCATTCTTAAAATCTTGACTATTTGTTTGACCACAATGGTTGGCTATGATCATCCCATGAGAAAATAGGATTGGTATGTCAACCAAGATTACTCCTTTGTGCACTCAATGACATGTGCTTCCACTCCTCAATAGTTTCTGGATGGTCTCCTTGATGTGGGTAACATGGAGCCTCGTGTTCACTCTTACAAATCATGCAAGGTGTGACGACCCGGACCAGAGTTGGTATAGTAATCGACTTAATCTGTGAGTTTTACGAGTAATTGTGGTTTAGCGTAATTAATCGGATATGCAACTTCGTTCACGACTTAATTTTCGGACACGAATTTGATTTGGGTTTGTTTGTGGGAAATGTAGAGAATTTGATTTCGAGTCCGTTGGAGTTTTCCGAGGATTTTTCGGATAATCGAGGAATATAAAATGAATATTTGAAATTATCGCCGAGTTAGTCGTGCTTATCCGTTCGAGTTTGAGTTATCCGAATTGCGGATAGAGTTGATTTCGCGACGTATAAATAGCCGAATAGTCGTAAAGTTATCGAAAGGTTGCATTTTGGGCCGTTTGACCAGCATTGACTGAAGCTGACCCGCGTTGACCCGTTGACCGAGTGGGTCGAGTTGACCCGGTTCATTTTCACCGTCAGACTCAGCGTTTCCGGCCACCTCCGGACACAGTTTTGGTATGCTTAGCTTCCCCTTGTCATTTGCTAATGTTTAGAACTTGATTTGGGTGGATTTGAATGTGAATTGAGGGAGAACGGAGAGGTTGAAATTGGGGAATTTCGCCGGAATCGGGTGGCGGATTCCAGCGAGATTCGGTGTCGGAGTTGTTGGGGGAAAGGTTCCCATCAACTCCATGATGATTTCTGGGTAATTAATGTTGATTTTGGTTGAGGTTTGAGGTCATTAGGAACGGTGACCGGAGGGAGAATTCCAGCATGGATTTTGAGTTGTTTTTCGGTGAATTACGGCGGAATTGGAGGTTGTGGTAGTGGAGAAAAGTATTGGGCTCGAGGAGGAGAAGAAATCTAGGTTTTCCTCTCCGAAAAATCTCTCCGGTGACAGCGCGCCGCTGCCGGCTGTGACTGTCAACGGCGGAGCTCCGGCGAGGCGTTGACTTTTTAAATTTTGTCAAGTTTTATGTCGTTTTACTCGTAATCGCGCACCGATCATTTCTTTGAGGTTTTCGAGTTAATTTGGATGCCGGATTTTGTGTCGAGGGTTTATGTGGAGTATTTTGGGATTTTCGACGATTCTTTTGTTATCCGAGTTATATTTCCGGTAATGGTTGGTTTCCGAGGTGTGGTTCAAAGTATTGAATTGTAATTTTGATCAGTGATATTTTGTGATTATTCAGAAGATTGAGATCGTACGCTTGGCAAGGGATCTTCCGCCGGATCTCAGGATTAGCACGTTTGCGCGTTGTGCTTGTCTGTGAGTGGACATTTATTTACACTGTCGTAGCGAGTTCTTGGTTTCAGTATTTATTTCCAGTACAATATTGAGATTATTTATTATTTTGGAGGTATTGTTTTATGTTTTATTGGTGATGGCATTTACTTAGCATCGATGCATTGACTACTCGGCTGATCACTGGTAGTCCAGTTCCAGGCTTGAGAAATTCGCCTGATGTGCCCACTAGGCTTGAGAGATTCGCCTAGTCTATCACCGTCGTGCTTGAGAGATTCGCCCGACACCTCCATTTATTTTAAGAACTCGGATTATTTTTATGTTATGTAAATGGTGAAAGGCATATATTTATTTTCGTCCACTCACTCTAACGATTTTATTTGCCTTTCCCCTGGGCTTTTCGGTTTCCGTGCCCAGTTTGCAGTTCGGATTCTGGTGTCGCACGTCGCAGTCGGAGGCTTAGTATTCGAGCTACTTTTCTTTCTCAATAGGTTTCTTGTTTAGCCTACTGCTGTGTATTTATGTATGTATATATATATATACTATAGGTCGCTCTGAATACTTTGATGTTTATATTTTCATATGATTTTCCCGGATTTCTATAAAGTTACAGTTTTTGCTTCTTGTTTTATATTATGATATGATTTTGAGAAATCCGGATGGGATTGGTGCCCACGGTTTGGCTTTTGTGGCATAGGATGAAGTGTGTTTTCGGGTGCAGGTTAATGGTAATTCCGCGATATAGTGAAACTCTGCCAAAATTTCTATGGTTTTTGAAAGTTAGTGTTTTCAGAAGGGGTTTGATTCCGGTTTAGGAAACTAAATCGGGGTTGTCTCCTTTCACAAGGTGCCACACTAGCCTCTGCAATTTGATTAACATAGCCTCCATTCTGAGTTTGCTTCAACAAGAGATCAAACTTCTTGTTCATGGTCTCTTCAAGAAGCTTGATGGCATCCTATTGTACATACATAGCTCCCTTGACTTCATACGTACTTTCCTTACTAGCTTGGATGGCTTCTCTCCTTGATATTGACGATGTTTGAATATTGGGCTTGACATCCCATAAGGAAGACCGTTCCGACATCTTTTCAAGTAGAAAATGTGCATCTTCCATGGTTTTTGTCCATGAAGTCTCCTCCACATGCATTGTCGACTTTCCTTCTCGTCTCCATACATAATCCTTGGTAGAAGAGAGACAACAACATGTCTTGGGTTTGACCATGGTTAGGAAAACCAAGTTTAAGCTCCTTGAAACACTCACAAGTCTCATGGAACAACTCTCCATCTTCCAGACAAAATGTCATCAATCTTGCCCTTCTCTCATTTATCTTCCCCGGTGGAAAATACTTGGTAATGAACTTGAGTTTCATCGCCTCCCATGAGTGAATCGAGTTAGGAGCAATCTTGTTGAACCAATTTGCCTTATCTCGTAAACTCGAAGGAAATACCCGAAGCTTCAATTGTCCTGGATCCATGTTCCGGATGTTGAACCTTGTACATGCTTCCTTGAATTTCAACAAGTGAGAATAGGAATCGGAATGTGGATGTCTCATAAAGATTGGTGAGGTTTGAACAAACTAGATTTGATCTCAAAGGATTCGCCCGCTAATGGTTGAAGAACAATGCAACTGGTATGCATTAACGAAGATGGTAATGAAATATCCCTCAAAGGTCTTACTTCAATAATGTCCTCGTCCATAATGAGTTCTTCCTCGAAAAGAGGATTCAAAGGCATGAAACATGAAAACACACTAAGAAACCAATATATATTATTCCTCCAAATTCCTAGAGCGATCAAAGCCTTGAGGGCCTTCCATGGTATGTCTTTGGCACTCTTCTTAAGGAAAACTCAATGAGCATCCTAAGGGTTCGAATGTGATTTCAGTACGTGGCGTAGTGGCATTCACTGTACAATGGACATCGAAATGAACCAAGGTAAAGTCCAATATACCGAAATGACCTAATAAAGTCCTAATGTTCTAGGGTGTTGCGGTAAGTAAGTTTGCTAAATCTAGACTCTCTAACTAAATATGCTTTAAATCAAATACACTAAATTAGATATGCTGCAAGAATGTAGATAAATTAAATCAAGAAAACAAGCACCACTTAAGCAATCATAAATGTAGATAAACTTTGACCCGTCAAAGAAAGTTCCCTGTATGGAAATTTTGGCTGACTAAATGGCAATCTCGATGGGTCGAATGGCAATTTTGACGGGTCGAGTAGAAATTTCGACTGGTCAAATGGAAATTTTGATGGGTCGAATATACGCTCATGTGTCTCTTCTGCACCAATCTCGACAGGTCGAGTAGAATTCTTGACGGGTCGAAGAGAATTCCCCACAAAAGGTTAGAAGCACAAGTCTAGCACAAGTTCATACCTAAAGTATCTACCAAAGCATTCAAGAGATCAAAGACAATCAAAACAAAGTCCTAAATCAAAAAATGAACAGAAACTACAAAGCTAAGAAAAAAGTGTAACACACATGTCCAAATAATCTGCAATCAAAGGCTAACCGAAGCTAAGAAGTCAAAGTGAAATCAATCCTCGGCAATGGTGCCAAAAACTTGTTGAGATAATTGTACCCCTATACTTTGTGAACTATTATCTAGCCCATAAGTGCAAAGAATTTCCCTACCCACAAGTATACGGGGTCAAGTTATAGTTTTTGTGAGGAAGTCGAGTGTTGAACCCACGAGGATTGACTACTTCAACTCTTTAGCTTCACTCGATTAAGCACTTTAAATCACGGATTAACTAGATACAAGACATGACACTAAAACTAATGCAAGATGTGGAAGTGTATCTTAAAAGACTAAGTCCTTTCGAGACTTAACATTGCAAGAGATGGTTGAACTACAATGAGTGGTTAAACGAAAGCTTGATTGATTGTTTACTGCTAACTAAATTAAGTGAAAACATAAAGTAAGAGAAAAATAAAATGTAAATATTTGGCCGGCTAGAGATGTCACCACTAGCCAACTCAATATACCAACAATGTCCAAGTTATGAGTTTAATCAGATTCACACGTGTTTGTCCAATTCGTGATCCTTTCGAGTCACCATTGGTTGTGAACCGAATCTCCTAGACCATTAAGGCATTAGAAGTGTTCCGATCTAACATTTAAATATAAAGCAAACCGAAACTAGAATGAAACTCAATTACGAAACGTATCCTAATCAAAGCACATTCCTAATGAGTTCAATATGTGTTCACTTATGATCAATGTGAATGACTTTCCTTCCTAAGTCCCTATTAGAGCACATGAAAGTACGTTCTAACGAATTTCCTAATCCACACCTTTTAGAACATGAATTAGAAAAAGTAATCATTAGCTACAAAACCTCTTCGAGTCAATGTAAGCTTGATCAAAGCTCCTTGAGTCTTTTGAACTTCAAGAAGGCTTTGGTCCATGCTCAAGCTCAATGAAAACCAAACCTTAAGCCAATCTTCTCAAATTCAACATAAGTCATGTTTACATGCTTATCTTTCTTAGGTGAGTGACTAGTTCACTTAGTTTCATTTTTAGCTTCCCTAAACATATCTCAACTTAGTCATGGCTAAGACATGAATATGAAAACATTGAATCAAGCCCAAATATGCAAGCATACCACAATCACATCACAAGCTATCAAACTCATTCACAACATGTAGTACACTAAACCAAATCCAATTCCATAACTCAAAACATTGTTTTATGTACATCAAATTGGCTAGGACTAAATCCTAGCCTTCCAAAACGCAACTACTCACTAAGCATAATATAAAGCAAGTTTAGATACATAATTGAAGAGAGAGAGAGAGAGAGAGAGAGAGAGAGAGAGAGAGAGAGAGAGTTGTAGTAATTACCTAAGGACTCCCAAGCAAGCTAAGTCATCTTTGGTCTTCAAGCTCCATCTTCTAGGCTCCCAAATGCATCCAAGCTTGTAGAAGAGGTAAATGAGACCTCTAGGACCCCAAGAGTCAAAGGAGAAGATGGATTACTTCTCACCTTTTTGAGCTCTAGAAATCTTACCAAACCCTAAAATAGAGATAAGAGGAGGAAATGCTTGATTGCACAAAGAGGGATGTACAATTAAGTGAAGAGGAGGAGGAAAGGAAGAGGAACCTCAAGGGAATAAAGGTAGCTCTGCCTTAAGGGGCTGTTTTGGTGGTAGTAAAAAGGGTGTTTGAGGTGGAGGAGAGAGCTAAAGATTTAGGGGGTGAGTTAGGGCTAACTCTAGATGCAAAACTATGAAAATGTTGAGAAATGAGATGTGTTGTGTTGGTGATCCATGGGGAGCTCGAACTAGGGAGGATATGGGGAAATTGGATGTTTTGTGAGCCTTTAGATGTGCTAGAATGGCCATAAATTTTGATCTAAGGGCTACAACTTGTGATCCTTTTTTCTTGGATTCTAGGCTAAAGTCCAAACCTTGCCTAATACATCCAAAATTCAATGTGTGACACCCTAACCAAATCAGCTAGAGTTTGTATCTACTAGGTTTGGGCTTCCCTTGGGCCCAACTAAGAGTGTTTGGGCCTTACTTAGTGATCCGGCCTTCCATGGACAAATCTGGCAATTTTTCAGCAGTTTCCAATAACTTCTGGCAACCACTTTTTGTCATTTTCTCAAATTTTCTCAAATTTTCTCCAAATTTTCTCTTGACTTCGGAAATGTGCTCGGCTTCTCCAAAAAGTGATTAATTACTATCTTTTATAGCGTTTCCGTGGCAACTCCCAATTTCCTAGCATAAACAGGAAACATTATTAAAAATTATGCTTTATTCGCAGAAGACAAGTGGGAAGCATAAAGTTAGGGACATAATTAGCACATAAATATTGACCTAACGAACAACAAGCTGCAAACACTGGAAAATTTTGATGGGTCGAAGGGTTGCTTTGATCTGTCTAATGAATACTACTGTCTTGAAAATGCACCAAATTCGACAAGTCGAAAATGTTTCTCAACCTATCAAAGAAAATGCCCTGAAAGTTTTTCACAAGTTCAATCAAGCAAGTTCACACTCCAAGCTATCAACCAAAGTATCCAAGAGAGCAAGACAATCAAAAACAAGTTTTCTAAGTGATAAAATCAAAGAAAGATCACAAATCAAAAAGCAAATGTCACGTCAATGTCCGGATTCTTCCACAATCAAGGCTCACCGAGCTAGGAAATTAAGATTAAACTCAATCCTCGAGGAAATGGAGTATCTTATGATTCTTATCTGTCTTTTGCTAGGAGATATGGAAAACAAGGTGCTCTTATCTGTACAACAGTGTCCCTATTTGTACTTCTTTGGTGATCTTTCATGCTGAAGCAATACTTTTAGAGATGTCAAACTGCACTACTCAGTGTACTGTCGCAGCTAGAGTTGTTAGGGATTCTGCAAGATGGAAGGGCCCTCTTGCCAACTGGATTAAAGTTAATGTTGATATTGGTTGGGATCCAGTTAGCAAGAGGATGAGACTTGGAGAGGTGATACGGAATCATCATGATGAGGTAGTTAGATTGTATTAGCTATGGACGTGTAAGGGAGTCCACCAAAATTGGTGAAGCTATGGCAGCTGAAGCAGGTTCGCAAGTAGCTTTTGACATGGGATGTAACATCATAGTAGAAAATGATTGTAGAACTATCTACGAGACCTTGTCTCTACGTACCAGTAATAGTAGGTGGTCGAGCTTTCCAATCATTGATACTTTTAGGATGAAAGAGTTAGGTTTTTATAAAGTTAAATGAGATTGAATCCCTAGAGAAGCGAATCGTGTAACACATTGTCTTGTATCACTTGAAAAAGTGACGATGAGTCTTCAAAGATGAAGATGGGTCTCTCGAACATCATCATCGGTCATCTCCGCTATAGGTAGCGATGGTTGTCTTGGACCTGCTGGTATATGTTAGACTAGTTTCTTGTTTATGTGGCTTGACTACTGCTTGTTCTAGAGCATGTTCTAGATGGAGCTTGCTAGTTTTGTTTGTTTCAAGCCACGTTGTGTTTGTATACTTTAGGTGTGGCTGAGTAACCCCTCAGACCCCCTCTTTTCTATAATTCTATTCAAGTATTCCTTTCAACCAAAAACAAAAAAAAGCCTGTAATGAAAAAGATGGACTTTGGGCTTTGAACCGAACCCCGCAGAAGAAAAAGATAACAGTAACTAAAACAAAAACAAAGACAACGACAGAGTCCTCTCTTCGGAACTTGAGAAGTAATTGGAGAATCTTCAATATAATCACAAAAATAGAGTGAAATACATACAGGAAAGTTATATTCATAGGTACAGGGAAGGAGGATCAAGGATAACTAGGGAAAATGTTACAATTGAAAATATATTACACAACAGGGAGAATGAAAACCATCATCTCCATTTTCATTTTTCTATTCCTAACCAAATGAGAATCGAATTAATGCAAATGCGAGAAAGTCAAATCATACCTTCTTTTTTTATTTTATGTTGCTTTGTGCAGTCCTTCCTAAAATTTGTGTGCCTACGCAAGTTTTCTTATTCCCCCTTCTTAACCATAATCCAGTCCCTATCTTTGATCACTATTTGCTTCTCTGTGCCTACGTCTCCTCTCAGCGCGTCCCAGCAACTCCCTGCCATGACGTCGAAGCCGACTCACCAAAGACATGCTGCCATCATCATCATCATTGCTGTCATTATCAACATCTTGATCTGAGGAATCCAAACCACCAATAGGAGTCGTGTGCCGCACACTACCATGAGTACCATCAGACCCCTGATGAAAGGCTCTCTCATGCTGCCTATTTCGTCTGGAGGATCCAAATGCATGCCATAGGAGAACCACATCCAAACCTAACCCAAACCCTGCATTCCTTCCTGCAGCATTTGCATCAAATCCACCATCCTCTTCGTCCGAATCGAACCCATAATTATTTCCTTCTATCACATAATCTCCAAAAAACATTGCTCCTGGCATGGACGACTGTATTGTGCTGATCACATCATCTTGGTCTCGCTCACGTTCAAGGCTTCTCCATTTCTGTTCAACAATAGGATCCACTTCTCGTGGCCGAGCTGACGGGTGCTCTGCCTTAACATGCTTCTTAAGCTCCTTGTAACTTCCAACAAATGAGCAGTTCTCTTGCATGCAGCTTCTCTGTTTTGCATCTAGAAATTCTCGTGCTGGTTCAAGAACAGTCCAGCCTTTCACCTGGCCCCTACAGAGAGGGCATGCAAGCTCTGTGACTTCACACTTCTCAACTGGCAGTCCAGAATCTGGCACCACAATCGGATTAGTGGCTGAACCATGCAATGATTGTCCATGATCACATGACACTATTTTTGTGTAAGCTTTTTTGTACTGGTCAAGACAGTTGGAATGACGAAAGCTAGTTCCACACATGAAAGGACGACAACCTTTGTCATGAGAGGAGCATAGAAGAAGCACAGCATTATGGGGGTACTCCATGCACACAGAACATGTTGCATCTTCCCAGTCTTTTTTCATCAAGTGTTTTGAGCATTTCTTAGGGTACATATCCTCAAAGATACCTTGATTAGAGCCCAATGGGTATGGAGATGACCTGTACTGCCGAGAACTAATCCGGCGTCGTCCCCTGCTACCTTTTGCCATTTTCCGGGTAAACCTGAAACCATATTGCACAGATACAAATACATGGCCATTAATATTTGTTAAAGGTCACAAACAAGCACATTCACACACGCATACAGATGCCAGTCTGCACTTTCAATAACCATGAATTAACATAACAAAAAATAAGAACCTCATGTCAAAAAACAAATCTAATGCCGTTTTGATCATGAAAATGAAAAATTTTAAATAACACATAACTATGGATGCAATAACTTTGACACTCAACTCCTGGTGGAACGAAGAGAAACCTTATTGTTCGAAAAGAACATCAGCAGTTCTTATGGCATGCTAAGAGAAATCAAACATCAAGTTGTAGGCACTTACAACACTGGAGCAAACCTTGCTACTCATACCATATCAAACTCCTTATTAAGTTCACATTACACGAGCAATTTCCACCAAGTAATGGATGCATATCCATTCTCAAGGAAACAATTAGAATGATTAGATTCTGAAAAACTAAGCCTTAATATCTCAACCAAAGTAAGAATATAAAGGGGAATCTTAGACACAATTACTACAACAAAGAAAAGATATGCTCACTTAAATCTTACCTAACCACAACAGGGGGCATGTGCCTTTAAATAATTCAAGAGATGTGACAACTTAGGGGGAATCTAGATCATCCAGAACAAATTGTTTGGATCACATTAAAAACCTGCGGGTTTCTTCTTCTTAAATTTCAAATTACACTTGGTATGAATGGTCACCTCCTAACTTAAGTCAATGCGTACTAGGCTTAATACAATTCTGCAATCCAGGAAGATGCATATTCCAACAATTAACATTTCAAAGAGACTTTGAAGAACTATATATTGCAAAATACTATCTAAAACAATAAAGGGATTACAGAAAGTAAAAAGTGGGAGAACGGTGTAAAGACATGATATTCTTCAATTTAGCAATGGAAACATTATCTAGTAACCATGGACCACTTCAGATCTGGCAGCCATTCCTTTCAAGATACATGCTTGATTGAAAATATAAAGCCAAAGACATTTCAGGAGCCAGTAAGCGTTGCAATACAGTGTTGAAGTGTTGAAGTGTTGAAGAAAGAGGAGGGTAATCGAACCAGAGGCATTCAACAAATTTTCTGAACAAGGACACACTTCAGAACTTATGTTTTCTGTTTCAAAGTCTCATCGGAAAATGAATAGTTTAAATGCATACACATCGCTGCTGAAACTAGTTAAGCAGCTTTGAAGTGATCAGTTCATGAAGGTGGCCCTTGAAACAAGTACCACAAGCTATCGTTTTCAAACTTTTGATGGAATTACTGAAGGGTTTAGAATTGCACTGAGCTTCTATGCAACATATGAAACAAGTCACACTTAGATGCGTAAAAACTATAATCACTGGAGGTAAAGAATTAAATAGTCTTTTTACCAAGATCATTACATTGACAGCTAATGATTTTGATCTAGCAACTGATATATGATTCTCCACAACATATGACACACGTCAAACTCCGATTGTTAAAAAATTATAGTCACTGATGATGAAATCAATTAGTCCTTATTACAGTTCAACAGATTGACAGTTAAAGTTTTTGATCCGGTAACTGAATCTCGCATAAAAATCCAATACAACAGTATTGTTTCAGGGAAATCTCAGTCAAGGGTCCATAAAGTGGCTCAAGTGCAACCAAAGAAGGCATACTTCTGCAGTAGAAGTAGAAGGATGTAGCAGAACAGTTTCCAGCAACTTATATTCCTATTGTCCACATACTGTTTCTAGGGTTCTGCAAGTCCATAATAATCTAAAAACGAAACAAATTCAATATAATTGACAAAATCCGGATCCCTTCAAAGCCACGTTATTATTTAGTTTCTAAAGTAGGCACTATCAGAAATATAGTACAGAGACATTCCCTATGCATCTGTAACTACCAGCTATCAAAACTCAACCTTCTCAACATTATGAACCAAGGTTCATTTCATTTCCATCTCTCATGCCAAACATCCCTTTTAACCAAACTTCCCCAACAAATTTCAGAGCGGTTTTCATTCTCCTATACAACTGCCAAAGCCTTATTGCCGCAATTAACTTCCCAGATAACACACAACTCGCTTCAATAACTCTTGTGAAAAACAATCAAATAACAGACAGTCCTTCAACAGTTGAAAGATCACTAGCCTAGTACCGGAAAAATTACAAAAAATACAATCGATCCTGCTAAATTACTATAACAAACGAACAGCACATAGTTCCTCCATAATCCAACTAGCAAACATATATTAAGCATAAAAAACCGAGTAAAATGCAAGATGATTGCCACACAACTTTCAGAAAGAGAAAACATCCCTTGAAATGCAAGGCCAATTCCTCCCAAAATGTACAATTTCAGCAATGAAATCCAAAAATTGAAAACGAAGAGCCTAACCTGCGTGGAGTTGGAGCAATTCTGGATCGGAGATGAGTTAATTGCAGAGACAAAAGTGCATCTGAATAAGAATCATCAACCAATTCAGAGACTTATACAGGCTAACCAACTAACGTAACGTGTTTAGTTAAATGAGCACGCAACAAGACAGCTTCAATCCATTAATTAAACAAAACAAAACTGACAATTGATAACGAGAACATGGAAAAGTCACATGGCACTTGACCTTTTTATCTATCCATCCCATCTACCAGAGATCCACAATACTCATATTCAATTCCAAAAACCACCAAAACGAACCCAAAAAAAAAAGTGAAAGTAAAAATGTAAAAATGAAATCTTTAATTAACATTCAGCTTCCGGGCACTTTTGATTTGTACCCAAGTCGTAAACTTCAAAGGTCCTAGTACTCTGAACTGCAATTCGAGAATACAAGCAAGCAAAGCAATAACACATAATATAATTAACTAGATCAAAACAACAATAGAGATTGATATACCATCGCACCAGATATAGAAAAAAGCTTCGAACTTTGAAGGCGTTTGCGATTGGGATTAGGGTTTGCAGGGCGAAGGAATCAAAGTAATGAGCGGAAAAGCAATCTCCACAGTTTCGGAGATTGAAAGTGTTCTTAGATAAACAAGAAATTACGAAGTTCGACTCATCTCTACGCTATACTCTCCATTTTTAGTGACGCGAAGGTTTGGGAGCGTGGAGAAGACGCGCGGGGTGGGTAGTGGCGTCACGTTATCACGTGCAGGTGTGCGGTGGTACGGTTTGATGACGTAAAGAGGACACGTTGTGGAGTGGGCACATGGATATGAGCAGCCTAGCCCCATCGTCTTGAAATTTCGTGTTTAGGGGGTAAAGGTGGATTATTCGTTTCAATTTTTCTGCATTTTACACTCTTCAATACTCCGTAAAGATGCAAAGATGGAGCTATGGGAATCAAATTAGACTAGAAAAAAGGCTACAATTTTTCTTATTCGGAGCATATGGAGATTTATCTGAAAAAGTCTGGTTTCAACAGGCATTGGATTAATATGGTTTTGAGCTGTGTTAGATTTGTGTATTTTTCTATTGTGATCGATAGGGACATCACCGTGGAGATTCTCTATTACCCTATATTTTCATTTGTGTATTTTTTTTTTTTCTATTGTGATCAATAGGGAAATTAGCAAGGAGGTTCTCTATTTTCATTCTCTATATGTCCATGCTAAGTTTGCTAAAAGTCACGTTGGTCTATGTTAAATAACGACAACTGTAACATGTGAATACTCAACATATCGATATTGTCTCAACTTAAACCACTATTAAGGTGTTAAATTTTATACAAAATGTCTCGGTCAATATTAAGTTTAGCCCAACCACTTATAAGTTATTTATACTTTGTCACTTTATCAATCAGGGATATTTTCCTCTCCAACAACCTCCTTTCTTCCCCTAAAGGAATTAGAATTTTGAACCTTAAGTTTGCTGATGATTGTTTAATCTTTTTAATTAAAGCAACTTTTAAAGCTACTAGGAATGTCCTCAATGTGCTATATAAGTTTTCTACTACCTCAAGTCAGAAAATAAACTTCCATAAATCTTCTATATATTTTTTCTCCTGTGCTATATAAAACATATATGATGGGTACATATGTCTTTCTCATTTACACATTATTTACAACAATACTATTAATATTATTTTTATAATGTTTCACCTCAACAAAAAAATCCAAAAATCACAAAATCTGCCATTGCAACCCTCTCTCTCTCTCTCTCTCTCTCTCTCTCTCTCTCTCTCTCTCTCTCTCTCTCTCTCTCTCTCTCTCTCTCTCTCTCTCTCTCTCTCTCTCTCTCTCTCTCTCTCTCTCTCTCTCTCTCTCTCTCATTGCAAATCCGATTCTTCATCGTCGTCCATCGATCTCTATCGACGTTGTGGGCTCGATTCGGCTGCCTCGGCTCACCACGAGCACCGCCCCCCAACTCGTCCCATCAGAGCTTTTTGGTAGCAATCATGACCAACAGTCATCCATTGTCGGCCTAAGCTTGGCTAGAAACCAAATGTAGTCGAGTCGATTTGCCTCGCCGGCCTCCGTCACCCCTACCTCAGCCTCGCGCAACATCATCGTCCAGCTCCTCACGCATCTCGGCCTTGCTCTCATGTCATCGCGAAGTGAGCTCTAATTCTCGCACCATCAGGAAGAAAATTCTCGTCCTTGTGCCTCTCTCTTTATCTCTTGACTCTCCATTCTCCTTCAACGATGTGGGTGCCAGGATCATATATTTTGGGTGTTAGTATAATTAATTTTTTTCAAAAATTATCTTGCCTTTCTTCGAAATAAATATATGTTCTAAAAGTAATTGAAAAATAATAAGGAAGAAAAATAAATAAATATTTGAAAAATACGTAAATATCCTCCAAAGATAACAGAATATGCCAAGATTTAACATCCGTTGAGACAGAATGACTATTTTAATATACAAAGACTAAATTTAAGTGATCATTTTGATATATATCAAACAATAGTTACTAAAGTGTCTATCTTAACATAGTTAGGTGATTATTTGTTCAATTTTCTCAATAAAAAATGTTTCTTTTTATTGTGCTCTTTTAGGAAAATATTTTCTTTAGTATTTTTTTTTTTTATTACGTGGAGAATAAGAGCATCTCCAATAGGATTCCCTTTTGGTCTATTGGAGCTTCTTAGATAAAATATAGTGAAAAGTTAAAAATTACTACCGTATTCATGCCCGAAAAATACTTGGATTGAAACTTATTTGGACACAATTGTCCAAACTACTATCATTTATACAACTTTCGATTTGCGATTTTATAATCGATGCCAATATCTTATAGACTATGGGTACGTTGAAGATCATGTCAACAAAAAAGAATCAAAATGAAGATCATTTGGGTGTCTAATTTTATCAAATAAATGGACGGTTATTGAGATTTTTTTTTACAGTGGATTATTATAAATTTTTACATTATATTAACGACCGTCTATTTGTTTTGCAAATATTAATGAGCAAACGATCTCCGATTTGATCAAATATTTGTAAATATGATCCTTACAAGGTAAAATATATGCTAATGGGTCTCGATGATAAAAATTATAAATTAAAAATTGTATAAATGGGAATAGTTTGGATAATGGTGTCCAAATAAGTTTGGACCCAAATATTTTTCTCTCTAAAAATCTAACTTTTAGCTATATTTTCAACAAAAGTATTGAAGATATAAGGAGTACCATTATAGATGCTCTAAGAAATTTGTTCAAATTTATGCGGCAATCATCTAAGTCTTCATTAATGAAATACCATAATACAAAAAGGAATTCAAAAATGTGGTTTTACCAACAACAACAAAAACAAAAATGTGGACATAAGCTTAAAGCTCGTAGCACTGTATGCAACAAGAGACCTATTCAAAACTCCACTAAAGCTATCTATTCTAAATTGCATCAATTAACAAAAAGAGCATAAATTATTACATTAGTTACTTTAAAAGTTAGTAACATACCAAAAAGATAAAAAATTAAAAAAGAAGTCATATGCCATATAAAAAATTAAAGATTACTATAAAGGACCAATAGTGTGAAGAAGGAAAACATTGACTCATGATCGAATGACTATGAACTTCATAAACAAACAAAAAAAAGGCAAGTGATTATGTTGAGACTAGTGTGTTATATGCTTCCAATTTGAGGAATTGGGTAGTCTTACTACTCAGAAGTATGTTAAAACTATTAAGTTTTAGAACACTCTCAATATCAGTTGAGAAATATTATAAAATAAATAAATAGGTTGATGTTGATATTGCTCCTCAACCTACCCACGTTGATTCTACTAATTGAGAGCTAAGGAAAAGAGGGGCATTACAGTTTTGAAAACTACTTCTACAGGCCTATGAAATATGTGCTAATGTTGTTGGGTTGTTGGAAGTTTAGGAGAGAGATTTATACATCGGTATCATAGGAAGAATGTGGCTATTAGTAAGACTAGTGTTTTTAGAGATTTTGTTGTCTTTAAAATATGTCTCTTGGTGATCTCAATTCATCTGCTCTAAAAGATAATTTTGCAGAATTTTGTTATGTACCACATGAGATATTAGGCCTTGGAAATGCTTCTGTCATTATGCTGAAGAGTGCTTCTGAGAAGTTTGTTAACAAGATTTTGAGTCTAACATTATAATGACATCTAACAATAATAAACCCTATCAATCTGATTTGTTAAAGAAAATGTGAAACTCAAAATGCCTCCTAAAATTAAGATTTTTTGTTGGACTATGCTCAGAGGAAGGCTCAAAACAAGACAAAGACTTTTGAAAATTTGGCCTTATAAATTCTAATGTATGTGCTTATGCAATGCAGATAAAGAGAATCCTAATAATATGTTTTACAAATGTTCATTTGCCATTGAAATTTGGAGAAGTTTAGATACCACTTGCTTTAATCAAAATGCTCCTTTTATGGAAAATATGTAGGTTTTATTAACTGTACCCAAGAATGATAATTTTTGCATTAAAAATTTCTTATAACTCTTCGGCAGATTTGGAAAGGTAGAAACACCACAGTCTTCAAGAATGAGAAAGTCTTACATGCTTCTACCGTTGCTGACGCTACTTGCACCTTCCGATCTTACATCGCTCAAAATGTGCAAGAGGAAAAGAAGAACCTCCCTCTGGTCATATCAAATGGAGTTCCCCACCTCCAACTGCGGTGAAGATTAATTTTGATGTTGTTGTGAGATTCCAGGGAATTGGTGTTGTTACTAGTGGCTTTGTCCTAAGAGATAGTAGCGGTATCCCAATCCTTATAGACTCAAGAAAGTTTTGTAGGACAAGTGTTCTCTTAGTTGAAGCCTACGTTCTTCATAATAGTCTTTTGCAAGCCAGAATGTTGAATTTGAGAAGTGTCGTTGTTGAAAATGACTCTCAATTCATCATAAATTAAATCAACAACCGTTACGTGACTCCTTGGAAGTTTAAAGTGATTGTCAAGGATATACAAGCTATTGCCTCTTCCTTTGAAGATATCTCTTTCCATCATACGTTTTAGAGAAGAAAATTTTATTACGGATAAGCTTGTTGGTTGGAATTAAAGCTCTTACTTTTTCTACCTGTGGGAGCATAGCTTGCCATCCTGTGTTAGGAATGCTTTTTGCCTTGATCAGTCTGGAGTTGGTAGATTGAGAGGAACATAGTTATAGTTGTTTTGTTACTCTTTGTATCAAAGAAAAAAAAACATCAATCATTTGTTAATGTTAGGACCTCATTCCTCTTTTTTCTTGTTTTCCAATATTAACAGTCTAATTTTTAATGTAAGAGGAGATGGAGCCAACATGGTATTGATGATGTCAAGTTTGTTATTGTTGATTTAGTGTATATTTAATAAGTTAACATCTTGACCTTTTGTGAGCTAGTAGTTTCTTTTAGGAGAGTTAACAAGTTTTTACTTGATCTGGTGGGATGACTATATATTTGAAGATATTGCTGGTTTTTCTGGGGTTTTGATTTGTATGTTAGGCTTCAAAAGTGCATTTGATTTTTTTAAATTCAAATATTTAGCCATTTATGTGAAGATCTTTATCATCGATCTCTTGGAATGCAACTCTTGATATTAACTGTCAATGGCAACTTTGTGAAGTGACAAGGCAAACTGTGTAATATTTGCCTATTAGCAAGTTAGCCAAGTAGGTATCTTACAAGCAACAATAAATCACACAATTTTAATTTGATGCTAGCTACAACCAAGCAAGTAAATAGGCAGGCTGAGCGGTAGCGAAAAACACAACGATGAACAATGAATTTACAAATTAAGTGGGATAATCTCATGGTGCACAATTGTTTGAAATTTTATTATTTAAGATGTTTAAAAAGGAAAAAGTACATGTGCTTAATTACTTATGCTAATTTTGTAGTCCAATAGTACGCCCAGAAGGAACCCATGCTTATATATTTTTCATAACAACACAATGCAACTAATATAAAGCACGCACATGTTCTTCATTAGTTGTAGTTTAATTTGGAACTTTGGATACTCAAATTTGAAATACCAATGCAACTTCCTTCGTAATCGAAGAGTTTGGGAGTATTTTACCTATGGCTCTTCTAGGGTTTGAGACCCTTTAGTGCCTTCATGTCCTCTAGCGAACTCCAACGACCATCGCACAATCTAACACCTCGAGATCGACTCCTACCCTCTGACAGCCTCGTCGAGTTGCCTCAGTGAAAAACTTGAGGTAGTTCCTATTGGTGGGCACTGCGTTGGAAGGAAGTGGGCGACGTTTTTGGGCAGGAGATGTAGGTCGTTAGTACCAAGCCAACAAATTTGGGATTATGGTGGAGTGCCCTTCTTGTTAGAACCAATTAGTATTTTAGAATACAAATAATATATACTAATAAAATCTAAATTAAAATCAACATCATAAAATGAAATAGAAGATCACTAACTTGATCAGATAGAGGTCTATTTTGCAGTATCCTAAGACAGAAATTCGCATATACTCGTACTTGTAGTTTCAGATGTCTATCTAAAGAATACAACTATATGGTTCAAGTTCTAGCATATGAACTTGAACCCTGGCGAATTAACTTTATGTTTTCTTAGAATATCGATTTGGAGGAAGAAGAAGTATGTGAATTGAGATGTTTGAATGACGACACGAGGTTGTCCTTATATAAGTGTCAAATGATGTGTTGTCAAAAGCCGTTTCGTTTGGTTTAATGAAACTTATCATTATTCCAACTGTCGCTCGTTTTGATTCAAAACGCACCTTTTGATATTTATCCGAAAATAATAATTAAAATTTTAATTTTAATTTTAAAAATTAAAAATAAATTTTAATCAACAAACCCAAGCATCTTTCGACGATTATATATTTGGTATCCCAAGGCTCAAACCTACAATTCCTTATGAAAGCCTACATTCTAGCTTTCCACCTAATTACTTCTTAACAAGGGTAATCCCTTATGAAGAGCACATACCCTTCAAGCTTCCTCCATTTTGGTGGCGTTGCAGAAACTTTCAGATTTCGATATGGCTTGAAAGGCTGGCAACGCTGTGGGTCTATCTCAGAGGGTTATGTAGTATGAGACAGAAGGTTGATGACAAACGAGGATGCAATTTGTAGTGTTATTGTAACGGTAACTTATGGGCTATAGGTTCCAAGGATTCTAACAAGGGCAGATAGTCTTGTCACCTACCGTCCTTTGGCTCGGATCTCCTATCCCTAAAGTTAGGTTTCCGGCAATGGCTGGAGTAGTCGTTCAGTGACGCCGTGTTTGAGGTCGGGAATGGATCATGTGGTCCCGGCTATAGCTTGGCCAACTAGGTTTGGGCTATAGGCTCTTGTTATGGTCAGGGCTAGCTTGCTAGGTTCAAAGAGTTTTTAGATCATGCTTTAGGATCTGGGTGGTTTTTTGTAACTGCGAAGAAGGGTATGTCTTTGTTCGAGAGATTTATCCCCTCAACCTTTTGACTATTGATTAATCTAAGGCTAAGTGAACTTCTCTTACCCGCAAGTATACGAGGTCAAGTTATAGTATTTGTAAGGAAGTTGAGTGTCGAACCCACGAGGATTGACCACTTAAACTCCTTAGTTTGACTCGATTATGCACTCAAATTACAGATTAACTAGACACAAGACATGATACTAAAACTAAAGCAAGATGTGGAAGTGTATTTCACAAGACTAAGTCCTTTGGAGACTTAGCATTGCAAGGGATGGTTGAACTATAATGAATGATTATCTGGTTGATTAAATGTTTACTACTAACTAAATTAAGTGAAAACATAAAGTAAAAAAAATAAAATGTAAATATTTGGTCAGCTAGAGATGTTGCCACTAGCCAACTCAATGTACCAACAATATATGTCCAAGTTATGAGTTTAGTCTGATTCACACGTGTTTTTCCAATTCATGATCTTTTTGAGTTACCATTGGTTGTGAACCGAATCTCCTAGGCTATTAGGGCACTAGAAGTGTTCCGGCCCAACATTCAAGTAAAAAGCTAACTAAAACTAGAATGCAACCCAATTATGAATCGTATCCAAATCATACCACATGCCTAATGAGTTCAATATGTGTTCACTTATGATGAATGTGAATGACTTTCCTTCCTAAGTCCCTATTAGAGGACATGAAAGCATGCTATAATGACTTTCCTAATCCACACATTTTCGAACATGAATTAGAAGAAGTAACAATTAGCTACAAATCCCCTTTCGAGTCAATGTAAGCTTGACCGAAGCTCCTTGAGTCATTTGGACTCCAAGAAGGCTTCGGTCCATGCTCAAGCCCAATGAAAACCAAACCTTAAGCTCATCTTCTCAAATGCAACCTAAGTCATGTTTACATGCTTATCTTCCTTGGGTGAGTGACTAATTCACTTAGGTTTATTTTTAGCTTCCTTAAACATATCTAAACTTAGTCATGGCTAAGACATGAGTATGGAAATATTGAATCAAGCCCAAACATGCAAACATACCATAATCACATCATAAGCTATCAAACTCATTCACAACATCTACTCAACTAAACCAAATTCTAATCCATAACTCAAAACATAGTGGTATGTACATCAAATTGGCAACTACTTACTAATCATAATGGAAAACAAAGTTTAGATACATGCTTAGAACTAGAAGAGTAAAGAGATAACCGAAGAGTCCTTTTAGCCAAAGTTTCACCAAATGACTCAAAGGCTTCTAGTTCCACTTCTTCACTTCAAGCTAGCACTAAATCTTCAAGAGGAGGTAAGGATAATCCTTAGGATTACAAGGAGCCAAGGGGAAGAGAGATTACTTTCCACTTCTTTGAACTCTAAAAACTAAACCAAACCCTAGAAGCAAAGATGAGAGGAGGAACACCCAAAATAGGTCAAAGTGGTGGTGTAGTGGTGGAGAGGTTCATCTCTACCCAAGAGAGGGAAGATCTAGGTTTCTAATTGTGGTGGTTATGGAGGTATTTTGGCCTAGAAAGGGAGGATAAGAGGTAGAAGAGAGTTTTAGAGGGTTGGGATAAGGATAAGGATAAGGGGTCTAGAAAGTGTAAAACTGTGCAAAATCTAAAAATGAGGTGAGTTATGTGTGTGGGGATAGGGGAGCTCGAATTTGGGCTTAATAGGAAGGTTAATTTGTACCCTTGCATGATAGGAAATGGTGAGATGGAAGATGTAAAGGTTAGCTTTGAATTAGAGAGACTATGATTCACTATTTTAGGCTTTAGAAGGCTAAACTCCAAATTACTGACATCATGTGGTCGAATTTCTTCTCTTTCTCTTCAAATCAGATTGGTAAGCATAAATGGTCTGAATGGGCCTCTTTTGGGCTGGACTTCATGTGACTGGGGTGGCCAAGGTGGGTCGGTCGACTATGGCAAATTCCGGCTGGTTCCAAGCAACTTCCGGCGACTTCTGGTGAAGCTAACTCTTGGAGAATGACCTCGGAAATGTATATCTCGGCTGGTTCCAAAGTTGCTCCAAATTCTCTTATGACCTCGGAAATGTATATCTCTTCTCCAATAAGTATCTCATTCTTCATATTTAATGCATTTCTGAGCCAACTCCACATTTCCTAGCAAGAACAGGTCATGTCATAAGAACAATATTTTATTCATAGAAAACAAGCTATAAGCATAAAGTTAGGAGTGTAATAGGCACATAATTATAGTCCTAACAACTACCTCTCACTTAAGCTTTGTTTGTCCTCAAGCAAACTAAGACGAAGAAAAAAAACTAAGCTTGACTCAAAACATAAAAACACACAAAGAATGTACAAGTATGTAAGTGTCTCGACTTAATAATCGATATCCCTCAAAGAACTATGGCTAGATGGATTGAACTACTTTTGAGCAACACTTTTAAAACATGAAATCAATGCATATATAATAAGCCAAAATGGTTATGCACTATGTTAAGCCAAATGCATCACAATGAGATGTATTCAAATTAACATGTTTCCTAACCATCAAATTCATTAGATGTCACTCAATGCACACAAGTGCTTGAGGGTTAGTGTTTGTACTCAAAAATTGCATCAATTACGTGTTCTCCATAAGCTCGATTTTCAACCAAATGCTCCAACAATCCAAAAATACAACTATTTCAAATCAAGAAGACTTTTATTCGGGTTGTAACGGGGCTTAAGGAAGGGGTTTAATGAAAGAAGAGTACAAGAATTCGAGAACTAAGCAACCTAGTAAGAAATTCATATGTCAAAGTTTCTTACTAAACATCTAGGTGCCATTAACCTCCTTTATTTTTTTTTACACAAACTACTTCCCAAAACTCTTATTTTTTATGTACAACTCACTCTTTTTGTGAAACTCTTTTCTTCTTTCTATTTTTTTATTTCTTTGATACTCTTTTCTCATTTGTTTTTTATTTCTTTTATTTTTGAACAAAACACAACACAAATGAATATCACAACGACCTCCTCCACCTCATACTTAAGCTTTTGCTAAACTTCACAATAGGTACAAACTCTAAGCACATCCTAATAGGAATTCATTATCGCTTGCTCGATTGCCTAGTTAAGGATAGGAGTAAGTGTTTAAGCTTAGTAAGAATTTATGGTGTTCAAGAATTAAAAGGCTAAATAATATAAGGCTCAAATTGGCTCATTAAAAGATATATGCATCATAGAGTTCAAAATCAATTTGGCCAAAGTGGTGATCATCCTAATGCCTCTATCATTTTCAAAAAAACTTATGATTTGGAAAATGTTTTACATGGTTTAGTGCAAGACGGGAATTCATTGGTCATTCTGCCTTATTGAACTTGATGTGCTTTTGCAAATTAACTTAATTGTTCCTCCATCTTCCGGAGTATACATTCGTTCTCCTTCCGGATCTCTTTGTTCTCTTATATTAAGCTTTTGAAGATATCCAAGTACATCTTCTTGTCTTTCGCTCGTTGAGCTTCTAATTTGCTTTGAAGAAACATCTCATGTTGTGAGAATAGCTTGGTCATCAACTCCTCCAAGTTAGACTTTGACAATTCCTCTCGAGGTGGAGATGCTTGTTGCATCGGAGCTTGTTGTGGTATTAGAGAGAAATATGCTTGTGGTTGACGAGAGTTGTCTCCCATAGCATTAAAATACTCTCCACTAGCCCTTATAACTCCGATGGCTCCATGCTTAAAATCTTGACCTTATGTTTGACCACAATGGTTGACTTGGCTAGGATCATCCCATGAGAAAACAGGATTGGTATGCCAACCCGGATTACTTCTCTATGCACCCAATGACATGTGCTTCCACTCCTCAATTGTCTCCGGATGGTCTCCTTGATGTGGGAAACATGGAGCCTCATGCATCACACTCTTACAAATTATGCAAGATACCACACTAGTCTTCGCAATTTGATTAACATAACCTCTATTCCGAGTTTTCTTCAACAAGAGGTCAAATTTCTTGTTTATGGTCTCTTCAAGTCGTTTGATGGCATTCTCTTGTGCATATGTGGCTTCCTTGACTTCATACATACATCCTCGATTGGCTTAGGTTGCTTCTCTCATTGATATTGCCGATTTTTGAACATTGGGCTCGACATCTTATAAGGAAGACCGTTCCGACATCTTTTCAAGTAGAACATATGCCTCATCGGTGGTTTTTTCCATAAAATCTCCACCACTTGCATTGTCAACCTTCCTTCTCGTCTCCATGCACAATCCTTGGTAGAATAGAGACAATAACATGTCTTGGGTTTGACCGTGGTTAGGGCACCCAAGCTCAAGCTCTTTGAAACGCTCTCATGTCTCATAGAACAACTCATCATCTTCCTCACAAAATGTCATCAACCTTGTCCTTCGCTTATTGATCTTCCTCGATGGAAAATACTTAGTGTTGAACTTGCATTGCATCGCCTCCTATGAGTAAATCGAGTTTGGAGCAAGTTTGTTGAACCATATCTTTGCCTTATCCTGCAAACTTGAAGGAAATACCTGAAGCTTCAATTGTCCCAGATGTTAAACCTTATACATGCTTCCTCGAACTCCAACAAGTGAGAATGAGGATTGGAATGTGGATGTCCCATGAAGATTTGTAAGGTTTGGAGAAAACTAGATTTGATCTCAAAGGATTCGCTCGCTAATGATTGAAGAACAATGCAACGAGTGTACTTTGACAAAGATGGTAAAGCATTATCCCTCAAAGGTATTGCTTCAATGATGCCCTCGTCCATGATGAATTCTTCTTAGAAAAGAGGATTCAAAGGCATGACACCTAAAATCACATTAAGCAACCTATAGATATTAGTCCTCCAAACTCTCAACATACTCAAAGTCTTGAGGACCTTCCACGGTGCTTCTTTGACACCCCCCTCAAGGAAACATCAATGAACACTCTAAGAGTTCAAATGTGATTTCAGTACGTGGCGTAGTGGCGTTCACTGTGAAATGGACACCGAAGTGAACCAATGTAAAGGCTTACGTGCCCCAATATACCGAAATCATGAAATAAAGTCCTAAAAATCTAGGGTGTAGCAAAAATTAAGTTTGCTGGATCTAGACACACACTAATTATAATGCATAAAAATAAGTCTCAATTGAAATATGCTCCAAAGGAATATAGATAATCAAAGGAAAGAGTTAAGTGATCAAGTAAAACAACCACAAGTGCAACCCAGTTTTGATGAATCAAAGGTTATACCTTTGATGGATCGAAGCAACCTCCCGGGTATTACTGACCAGCTACCTTTCGATGGATTGAGAAAAACTCTCGATGGATCGAAGGAGGCACTCGGTTCTCCCCTGCAAACTGCCTTCGAAGGATCGAAATAGACCCTTCGATGGATAGAAAAGTGTCCTACAACAAGGGTTAGAGCACAATTCCCAACACACTTTCACTCTAATAAACCTACCAAAGTATCGTATGGAATTAAAACAAGCAAACCAAAGTTCTAAGTGATAAAATGAAGAAAACTACAAGCTAAGAAACAATTATCAAGCAAATGTCCGGTTACTCCGCAATCAAAGGCTAACCGAAGCTAAGAAATCAAAGTGAAATCAATCCCTAGCAACGGCGCCAAAATCTTGTCCGAGAGATTTATCCCCTCGACCTTTTGACTATTGATTAATCTAAGGCTAAATGAATTTCTCTTACCCGCAAGTATATGGGGTCAAGTTATAGTATTTGTAAGGAAGTCGAGTGTGGAACCCATGAGGATTGACCACTTAAACTCCTTAGCTTGACTCGATTACGCACTCAAATTATGGATTAACTAGACACAAGACATGACACTAAAACTAAAGCAAGATGTGGAAGTGTATCTCACAAGACCAAGTCCTTTAGAGACTTAGCATTGCAAAGGATGGTTGAACTTAAGGTAAGAACTATGTTTGTTCTAGTTTTGCTCTATTTGTTCGATCTATTTTGAAAAAGGAGAATTTATGTATGTATTCACCGACTTCATGGCTTCTTGATGAATGGCTACATTCAGCTGCTTCAATAACTGAACTTCTACGTACACATGTCTTAGGATTTATTTCCCTTGCCTTTTATTTTGACTCGTCGTCGCCATGGCTGACATCGGAAAGGTCCAATCTCATCTCAACTCCTCTCTCTCTCTCTCTCTCTCTCTCTCTCTCTCTCTCCCTCCATCTCTCTCTCTCTCTTGGCGTAAGAGTATAGTCTGTGGTAGTGTTTGCTTTGGTTTGGTTGTTACGCAAAAGTTGTGTTTTGGTTGTTACGTACGTAGTAGTGTCTACAATAATCTGTGGTAGTGTTTATGTTAGTCTGTAGTAGTGTGTACAGATTGGTGTGCTTTGATTTTTATGCAGTAGTGTCTACAATAATATGTGGTAGTGTTTATGTTACTCTGTTGTTTGCTCTGTAATAGTTTGTAGTGTTGTCTATGAGTAGTATGCAGTGTGCTCTGTAGTAGTTTGTAGTGTTGTCTGTGAGTAGTATGTAGTGTGTTCTATAGTAGTATGTAGTGTGCTCTGTGAGTAGTATGTAGTGTTGTCTGTGAGTAGTATGTAATGTGCTTTGTAGTAGTTTGTAGTGTTGTCTGTGAGTTGTATGTAGTGTGTTACGTAGTAGTATGTAGTGTGCTCTGTAGTAGTTTATAGTATTTTCTGTGGTAGTTTGTAGTATGTTCTGTAGAAGTATGTAATGTGCTATGTACTAGTTTGTAATGTTGTCTGTGAGTAGTATGTAGTGTGTTCTATAGTAGTGTAGTGTGCTCTGTGAGTAGTATGTAGTGTTGTCTGTGAGTAGTATGCAGTGTGCCCTGTAGTAGTTTGTAGTGTTGTCTGTGAGTAGTATGTAGTGTGTTATGTAGTAGTATGTAGTGTGCTCTGTAGTAGTTTATAGTGTTGTCTGTAGTAGTTTGTAGTATGTTTTGTAGTAGTATGTAATGTGCTCTGTACTAGTTTGTAATGTTGTCTGTGAGTAGTATTTAGTGTGTTCTGTAGTAGTGTAGTGTGCTCTATGAGTAGTATGTAGTGTTGTCTGTGAGTAGTATGCAGTGTGCCATGTAGTAGTTTGTAGTGTGCTTTGTAGTAGTTTGTAGTGTTGTCTGTGAGTAATATGTAGTGTGTTCTGTAGTAGTATGTAGTGTGCTCTGTGAGTAGTATGTAGTGTTGTCTGTGAGTAGTATGTAGTTTGCTCTGTAGTAGTATTTAGAATTGATGTAAGTATTATATAGAATTTATGGGAGTAGTATGTAGTGTTTTGATGGTCTATTTTATTATTTTGCAAAAATGACACAAATGGAGGACCCTGAGAAACCCAAAGTCCAAATAAGATCAACATTAAGAGGCTTTTACAAAGTCATGAATGAACTTCATAAAAAATTGCCTCCAAAATCAGTGAGGATGTTGCATAAAACACCATTTGATAGTGTCATGGAAAACACTACAATAGTTTTTTGAAAGTACTACTGTAGTTTTCAGAAAGTACTACTCTAGTTGTTGGACAGTAGTACTATACTAGGACTTTATGCATTCTAACTAAAACTCTATTGAAAGTACTACTGTAGTTTTCAGAAAGTACTACTCCAGTTGTTGGATAGTACTACTCTACTGAGACTTTCTGCATTCTAACATAAACTCTGTTGAAAGTACTACTATAATTTTCAAAAAGTACTACTCTAGTTGTTGGACAGTACTACTGTTACTAGTTTTACACACTATCCAGAAACTGAAAAACGAACCTTCGTTCTTGTTCTTTCCAGTAGCACAGAGTATGTATCCCTTGTACTTTTCCTTGAGATGGGCAACATCAACAAACAAAAACACACACACAAAAACACAAAAAGCTAATGTGGAGAGAATCGAGCTAATGAAGCTCTCTCTCTCTCCCTCTCTAGCACGGCTCTCTCCTCCTCTCTCTAAAAGTTGCCTATTAAGTTTTGAATTTGAACTTAACCGTTACAAAAAAAAAAATTGAACTAAACAGCTATCTTTATAAAAAAGGACAATTTTAGAAACTTATATGTGATAATGACTATGTGTGTAAGAAATTTATAATAACTTTATGTGTGAAATAAAGTCTCTAATCGACTTTATATATAATTTCCTAATAAAATTATTCAACAATAACTCTCAAACAGATACACACCCATGAATGTGCCTTACAGTGAACTAATAATGTATTTTTTTTAGTTATTTTAGTTTTTACAATATACAGTAGAACTTCAACTTTTAAAATGTAATTTCGAAATTTCACGTGTCTATTGAGTGATAGACAACAACTAAACCCTAAACCCTCGGTCGCGCCTCGGTCTCTGGGAAATTAGGGTCTCGCAATCACTCAGTGAAACCCTTCTACAAAGCAGCCTTGACCTCAAACCCAACAACTCTGAATTCAAACTCGACACTGTGTTGCTTAAAATTGTGTAATAGATATGTCGAAGCATGGAAAAGGAGTAGCCAAAGAGCATAAGGAACAGCTCGAAAGACTTCATCAAAAGGTTCGGACTTTTTACTTTGATTTGTCTAAAGCTTGTATCTTTGTTACAGCTTGGTGGTTAAGTTGAAGTTGAGTTTCTTAATAATCTAGTGCTGTTTTTGAGAAACCTGCATTTTCAATTCGTATTTGCAGGATCCAGAGTTCTATGATTATCTAAAAAAGAATGACCAGGAACTTCTACAATTCGATGACGAGGATATCGAAGTGAGTATGCAATATTTGAGTTCTTCCCATTTCGTCAAAGCATCATATTGAATTGAATTGAGTCTGTGTTTGTTTTATGCAGGGAGATTCCGATACTAACTTACAAGATGAAGACTTGGAAGATGAAGAGATGCAAGTGGGTGATGAAACAGAAGAGGTTGAAGAAACTAGCGATCATGATGTCGGAAAAGAGGAAAAAATCACACCGAAAAAATTTATAACTACAGAAATGGTTGATTCTTGGTGCAAGGTGATTAAAGAAACCGGAAAGTTGAGTGCTATTCATTCCCTTATGAAAGCTTTCCGCACTGCCTGCCACTACGGTGATGATAAAGAGGAAGGGTCTTCGTTAAATTTTAGTATTATGTCTAGCAGTGTCTTTAACAAAGTGATGGTATTTGTTCTCAATGAAATGGATGGAATTATTCGGAACATGTTGGAGCTCCCTGCATTTGGTGGGAAGAAAGAGACCATACTAGATATTATGACCACAAAGCGATGGAAGAACTACAATCATTTAGTGAAGTCATATCTTGGAAATGCCTTGCACGTCTTGCGTCAGATGACTGACACAGACATGATATCATTTACTTTACGGCGCCTTAAACATTCCTCCATCTTCTTGGCTGCTTTTCCAATTCTCTTGAGGAAGTATGTGAAGGTCAGTTCAAAGACGTACTAAACGTATTATTTTTCTTTTCGGTTGTGCCTATATTAATTTTGTGCATGTATGCATCTCTTGAGTGATTGCACTCACACCGACACACATTATTTGGTGTGAAGGGTGTTCCAAGCACATACCTGTTTTTGGTTTCAATATATCTCTCTCACTCTTAAATCTTAATCTTCTCATAATTGATTATCTTAGAACTAACAATATTGTTTACTTTATACAGACTGCCCTTGATTTGTGGGGTTTAGGTGGTGGTGCCCTGCCAATTGCCTCCCTTCTATTTTTAAGAGATTTATGCGTTCGTCTGGGATCTGATTGCTTAGATGAATGCTTTAAGGGGATCTACAAAGCCTATGTCTTGAACTGCCAGTTTATGAATGCAGCCAAATTGCAACATGTCCAGTTTCTTGGAAATTGTGTCATTGAACTTTATGGTGTAGACCTCCCCACTGCATATCAGCATGCTTTCGTTTTTATCCGACAATTAGCAATGATTTTGAGAGAGGCACTCAATGCAAAGACTAAGGTATTAACTACTCCTGGTAATATAGAACCTTTGTTCAGTTGCGGCATTATTCTCGTGCAGCGTATTTTGTTTGTCGAACTTAAGAAGGACAATTATTACGAAGTTCTTACCCTTGTCTTAAATTTCAAGCGCTAAGCTACATGTCACACTATTGCACTACTCACTATACAAAAACTAAACAATGAGAGATTTAACTTGTGCCTCAGAGCTACAAAATGTTTATTTGAAGTAAATAAATAAAGAGTCCAGAACTTACAATTAGTTTAGAAACTTGCCAGGAGTATATATACACTGCATTGCACTTATGCTGCTGCATGTTTTTCAGGAAGCATTTAGAAAGGTTTATGAGTGGAAGTTTATGAACTGCCTCGAGCTCTGGACTGGAGCCGTCTCTGCCTATGGTTCAGAACCTGACTTTAAACCTGTTGTATATCCGTTGGCTCAAATAATCTATGGCGCAGCCCGTCTAGTTCCAACTGCTAGGTATTTGCCTCTTAGATTGCGATGCATTAGAATGCTTAATCGAATAGCTGCTGCAACAAGTACCTTCACACCAGTGTCCATGTTGCTTTTGGATATGCTTGAAATGAAGGAATTGAATAGGTCCACCACAGGTGGTGTGGGCAAAGCTGTTGATTTGCGTACTATACTCAAGGTATATTTGAGGATGAATAGACTTCTCCGCTTCAATTTTATATAACTGTCATATTCTTTATGAAATTGTGGAAATATTTTATTGCAGGTTAGCAAGCCGACCCTGAAGACCAGAGCATTTCAGGAGGCGTGTGTGTTGTCTGTTGTTGATGAGCTTGCTGAACATTTAGCACAGTGGAGCTATTCTATTGCTTTCCCTGAGTTGTCCTTTATACCAGGTGTGCGATTGCGTGGCTTTTGCAAATCCACCAAAGTTGAGAGGTTTAGGAGAGCAACAAGGGAGCTTATCTGTCAGGTATATACTCAGAATGGTGACCACATGCTCTGCTATTGCCCTTTTCGTGTGTGCTTTGGATTGAGATATGTAATTCTTTTGTAATGAAACTTTATTATTTTAATGAATATAGTTTTCTAACAATTGCAATTTATATGTGGGGAAGTGTTCTTATAGCTAATTTGCCAGCTATTTATGTCCCCAGATTGAGGCTAATTCGCAATTTATAAATGAAAGGCGCATGGGAATCTCATTTCTGCCAAATGATCCCGCCATTGAATCATTTCTTGAGGTTGGCAGTTCTTTCCTCTCTTTTTTCTTCTCATTATTTGAGTTTCCCCTGAATTTACTTTAAATTCTTCTACATTGACACTGTCCGATAATAATAATGGCTTGTTTCATAGATGGATAGGTCATTGATGAGTTGCTACTTAGTACTGCTTTGATACTTTGGTCCTAGTGTTTTTTAGATGTTACTTGTGAGTTCTTCCCAATAACAGGATTGTGGTTTTCTAACAGTAATTTCAGTATGAAAACAGTAAAAGTAGTAATACAATGTGGTCAGTGCTTGCTTATTGTGGTGATACAGTGATACCTCAGTTGCAGGATCAATAGTGTGCAACCCATGCTGGCTTGTTGCAAAATTTGAGTATTTTTTTTATTGCAATCAGTGGTTTGTTGTTGGAAAATAACAGATCATGATTGAACCAAGCCTTTTTCTTTGTGTTAGAAAAAGGTTTGATTGCCCTTTACAAAAGCAAAAAAGGTGTGGTTGTAAAATGTAAAGTTACTCATAAAATGATGTATTATGGTATACAATTGCATGTCCAATATGTTTTATTTGGTTTTGATATGAAACTAAATTCCTTTTATCTCTCCATAGGATGCAAAAAAGTCGGAGGCCAGCCCTCTATCCAAGTATGTTATAAGTCTACGCCAAATAGCGCAACAAAGACATGATTCGTTGAAGGAAACCAGGTCTGTGATCATTTTGTCTTTTAGGTTTCGTACTCATACTGTCATGTGTGATATTTGAATTCTCTAACAATCTTATTGGTTCCAGTGTTCTTGTGGGGGAAAATTCAGCTGTATTTGGAAAGAGGAAAATACAAGAGAGTGATGATGAAGATGACGCAAGGGGAGAGGAAGGCTCTACTGTGTTTAGTTCATCCTGGTTGCCTGGAATTGATTCCAAGTATGTCTCTCTTTCTCTCTCTCTCTATGTTTTCCATTTACATTGTTTCAGTTTGTGTTGTTAAACATCTCTTCTATTTTGTGCAGAGAACCCAAAGATGTGAAAAAGAAGAAAAAGAGAAAGACAGAGCGAGAGGAACAGGTAGCCATCGATGAAGATATTGTTGAGGACCTGATACTCAGCTCGGATGAAGATGAGTCTCTAGGTGACACCCTCTCAGATGAAGATGTTGAAGAGGGGAAACCAGTGCCATCGAAACCGGAAAGTAAGAAGCAGAGATTTTTTACAAAACCATCAAAGAACGAAAATTTTCAGGCAAAGAAGTCGAGGAAGAGAAAGAGCACTAATTGAAGATACCAGTTTTGCTAGTCCTATGTTTTCTACTGAATAGTCTACATTGTTTTAAGACACAAAGATGTGCTATGATAATAGGTACGTGTGCGCATGGCAGAATAGCTGCTTTTAGAAACTTATGTATGAATCCCAAGTTTACTAGGAGTATTTTTGGAGGACAAAGTAAAAATGTAGATGGATTAGGTAGGGGAGTTTTCTTAGAGAAGCAAACAGCAAACAGTGTAATGCAAAGTTCAAGGACAAGAGCTTGACATTGTTTCGTGCACTTTCAACTACCCGGTTTATATCTGAATGATCCTAATTTTTATATTGTTATATCGTATTTGCTGGTATAATTTTCCAAGGGCATATTCCCATAAATCCAATCCGAGATGCTACAACCTTATCACTATGTCAACTCTGAACCAAACTCATAAGGCCACGAGTTAATGACCAAAGCTCACTTGTGTCGGATGAGGTAGAAGTTTAAGGTACGGATGATGGTGACTACACATGTTTTCTTGTTCATGGTAACTGCGATGGTGGTGGGCAGTGATGAAACTCGCATACCCACAACTCTAGAAGGTCCATTTAAGCCTACAACTCAGCGCTTCGACCCTTCACTCCGTCGAGGCAGTGATGACTTGCCCATGGACCATCCCAGGCTCAAGAAGAATGTCACCCTCAATTTCCCAGAACAGATAGCTCTTGCATTATCTTCACCTACATCAATGTGGGTTTCTTGGGTTACTGGTACTCACTTGTCTCTCTGTCTCCGCACTTCTCATTGTTTTATGATGTTGGTTTGTTTGATTCAATGGAGTTTTTGTTGAACTGTGTTGGTTTTTCAGGGGATGCCCAGATTGGACAAAATGTGACACCACTTGATCCTTCAAAGGTTGGGAGTGAGGTGTGGTATGGAAAACAGAGTGGCAAGTACAAGAGTGTCAAGAAAGGGAATGCTGTGGTCTACAGTCAACTCTACCCATTCGAAGGCCTCTTGAATTACACTTCTGGGATCATTCATCATGTGAAGATTGATGGTATGCAACTTTTCTCATTCATTCTGGTTATAATTTTTTGTGAATTCATTGCTGTTGTCATGTTGTAGTTTTCCATCATAGAATACTTACTCCGGTGCTAATCCAATGGAGGTACAATATTCGAGCTTTAAATGATGCTTATCTGAATTGATTAGACAATGACATGGCAATAAGTCAGTAAAGTAGAGCTATTATAAAAATCATACAACTATAAAATAAAGATATGTTTTAGTAAAGGAAACTTGAAGGTCATGTGAGTATCCTAGGATTTTTGTTTTTGTACTTTAGGCGGTTTTAGAGGTGTAGGTGATGATAAACACTTGATTAAGATGGATTTGGCTTTCTTGATTTCGCATTTCACTCTATCATAATCCACTTTTTAAGTTATATGCTTGTCTAATTCCTTAGAAATATCATAAGCTATGGCAACCTAGTCAGATGCTGACAAGGGTACGGTATCCTTTTATCAATGATCATTTATGCAACCTAATAATCAGAAAATACGAGGAGCAATTGCTATTTATGCGAATTGTGATTTTTCCAATTCAATGCTCAATTGGGATGAGAAAATACGATGAACAATTGCTCCTTGATGATATCATTGGAATCAATTGAGGGTGTAGAAGACATTCTTCACCTTCATTTGGTTAGTTTTCAACCATTATCAGAAAAAGGGTCTAAAACCTTTTCGATAGCGCAAATGTGGGCATTTTTCAAAATTTCTCCTAATAATCCACGTCTCCGTATTCTTGTTCTTATGCCATCCCATGGGATTTTACATATTTTATATCCTTCCAGACAACCTAAAACTCAGAATTATGTTCTTCTCAATCTGCTAGTCAACCCTGTCAGCAGATGGCATGTTTCTTAATGCAAAATCACTAAGAACAAGAGCAAGTCAAACATCCAAAGAGGCAGGCTGGGTGTTAATATATACACCAATGGTAAAGAAAGAATGCATGTCTGATTAAGTACTGTTGTAGTTGTACAAAGGTGAAACAAGATATTATTGTCAGAGGATGGCCATTTGGTTACATAACTGAACCCTGCAAGAATGTGGAATAGATGATACAATCAAACCTCAAAGATTGAAGCACTTGCTTCCTTGTTGCAGGTCTTAAACCAGGAACAAAATATTATTACAAGTGTGGGGATAGCTCTATCCCTGCTATGAGCGAAGAACAGGCTTTTACAACTTTACCAATGCCTAGCCCAGAAAAATACCCTCATCGAATAGCTGTCATTGGAGATCTAGGTCTCACAAGTAATACCACTACAACTGTCGATCATTTGATCCAGAATGATCCTTCATTGATTTTAATGGTTGGGGACTTAAGTTATGCAAATCAGTACCGTACAACTGGTGGTAAAGGAGCTTCATGCTTTTCATGTGCATTCCCAGATGCACCTATCAGAGAAACGTATCAACCCCGCTGGGATGGTTGGGGAAGGTAAAAAAAAATTCTGATCAAGAATTCATACATTGGACTGTTGGTGTTTTCTTATTGCAATACAGATGATCAACACTTGCTACATTTAGTATGCATAGGACACCCATAAGATAGCTATACTTGTAATATTATCTGTTACAGAAATCTGCTAATAACGTAGTGACATGAAATGAAGTGATTGATACCCGATGAAAAAGTACTATTAAGTTTATGTTCACCTTTTCACTTCATTAGATGATAAAACTTGTATTATTGTGCCGTATCATTTCTTTAGTCTTGTTAGAGACATTTTGGTTACATGAACTGTTTGTGATGCTGCTAGATCATGAATAATAGATTTAGTTGGGTTTGTCTTTATCTTTTAATATGGTGGAAATGGCTTACTCAGATTCATGCAGCCATTGACTGCACAAGTTCCAATGATGGTCATTGAGGGAAACCATGAGATTGAGCCTCAAGTTGCCGGAATAAATTTTACATCCTATCTGACAAGGTTCGCAGTTCCATCTGAGGAATGTGGCTCTAACACTAAATTCTACTACTCTTTTGATGCTGGAGGAGTGCATTTTGTCATGCTGGGATCATATGTTGATTATAACAGTACTGGTAACTGATGCCCTGCCATTGTTTTAGTAAACATAAATTTGATGTTGAATATTCATTGGGGCCTATCTTTGTAATATAGTTCTTTTTAGAAATGCAAGAGAACTTCTGAAACTAAACATTTTCTGTCATATTTTGTTCTCTAATCTCCATTCCCTCTTATTTTTCTGACATCAATATTCCTTCCAGGTTCCCAGTATGCTTGGCTTAAAGGTGATCTACATCGAGTAGACCGGTCAGTGACCCCATGGCTGGTAGCTGCATGGCATTCACCATGGTATAATAGCTACTCTTCTCATTATCAGGAATCTGAGTGTATGAGACAGGAAATGGAAACACTTCTTTATCAGTATGGTGTTGATATTGTTTTCTCTGGTCATGTAAGTCTGGGCTGGTTCCTTTGTAAATAATTATTGATATGTATACTGTTGGAATGTTTCTTCTTCTAGGTTCAGTGTTGGACACTAAAAAAAGCTTGTACGCGTTCCAAAGAGACCGTACTACCATAGTAGTGTAATTGAAAGACACATTACGATATATATTTTTGGAGTTGAATTTGACTAGGATATGCTATCTACTTTGCAGGTGCATGCTTATGAGCGGATGAACAGAGTATATAATTACACGTTAGATCCATGTGGGCCTGTTTATATAACTGTTGGAGATGGTGGAAATATTGAGAAAGTTGACGTCGATTTCGCTGATGACCCTGGAAAATGTCCTTCAACTGGAGATAACATACCTGAATTTGGAGGGGTATGCCATTTGAACTTCTCTTCTGGTCCTGCTAAAGGGAAATTTTGTTGGAATGAACAGCCGGAGTGGAGTGCATTTAGAGAAAGCAGCTTTGGTCATGGTATACTTGAGGTACAGTTAACTTTGTTCAATATGCTCGATCAATACAAGGTGTACTGTTTGGTTTGTTTTGATTCCTGTTTGTAAGATTTGAGTGCGAATTGTTTTAGAAGATTCAAATTATGAAACTAGGAATGATCTTGCACGATATTCTGACTGGATAAGTAGAAACAAGACTGATCTCTCTTCCTGTAGTGTTTTTGTATCTCTCGTCATGATTCCTTACATATTCTAAAATGCAGGTACTGAATTCCACGTATGCTCTATGGACTTGGCACAGAAATCAGGATATCTATAAGGAGCATAACCATGGTGATCATATCTACATTGTTAGACAACCAGATTTGTGTCTCCAGATTTAGAAGTGTGATATTTCAGTTCTTGTAGCCAAGCGTCCCTAGATTTTTTTGTTTTTGTTTTTGTTTTTTTTGTGTGTTAATATTGCAACAAGCAAGATAAAGAGGACCAGCGGCAGATAGGGAAATAGTATGACTAATATCCATAACCATGATCGTCCTCCGTTGGAAGAAAGATTTTTAAAGCTTTGTCGGAGGTGTGCTGCTGAAAATAGTAGCAGTGGTCTATTTGCATCTACTCAGTTGGACATGAACTTGGTAGCCACTGGGCATGGTATTGTCCTACTCTTACAGGAGGAAAATGAGATTGGGAGCCTACTCCGTGCTACAAATCTTGGAGAAAAAGATGGTAGGACTTATGTTGAATTTGATTGTGGGCTTGTAGTCTATATGAATGTATGATCACTGTATGTGTCACTCTATGTGGACTAGGTGTAATCTATGATGTCGAGCTTGCTCTTTGTGACAGCTTATACTTGATTGACTGACTTAAATATACAAGGTAACTTGTGTTCAAACTAGTGATTTAAATAGAGGAAAGTGTCGGTTAACACATTATTTTTGCAAGATAGGTTCCTTCTAAACTCTCACACTTTTGATTGTCCTGTAAGAAAGGATGAAGGCCTAGTTGAATGCTCGATCATCATATAACAGCGGGGTTTTCATTGATAAGCCACCTTCACGAGTACCTAGAGATATAGCACCATCCATTTCCTACTGCACGTATTGCTGCGGCAGCTGTAAAGACTGAGCTAGTATACAACTGAAAATTTCTTCTTCCATCCGTGATGAGCACCAACAGCAACATCCTTGATGCCAGTAGCAGCACCAACAATCTATAAGTTTCATTCACAAAATTCATCTACAAATGTTACTATTCTGTACAAGATTTATTTACACCGGGTCGATAATCTACGAAAATAGGGCTTCACCATGCTCAGTTCTGCTTCAACTTTATAGCATGACTGGGATTTAAAATAGGTTTGAGCTAGCGACCGTGCAAGTACCTTGACATGCCTGGAACGTGATCTCCTCAGCATACATCCATAACATATACACCAAATCATCCAATCAAGTCTTTCCAATTCTACCCTCTTTATCTAAGTGATGAGGACCAACAGCAATTTGACATCTAAACCAAGTGCTATTTTCATATCTTCGCAGAATATACTGGAAGTGTATTGTAACCTTATCCAAACCACCTTTGGTAATGTTACATTTTACTATGGCTTGCTGTAGACTGGGGCAACCACCAGCATGCATCATATATAGCAACTTGGAGGCTAGGATGTCTCTATTTATTACTACAAGATAGCAATTCAAGGTTGAAAAGAGCTCTCATCAACGTAAACTATTGGAATGAGGAGAAGCAGGTACAGAGGACGTATGAGGCCTTCTCACGAATGAATGATCCAAGAGATCGGCTGCAGTAGGTCGATCATTTGGATCAACTTGTATACATTTCAAAATGAAATCTCTTGCATCTATTGATAAGGAATCAGGAACTGCAGGAGGTTCACCCCTTCCAATCTGAAATAATGCTTGCATCTGCCAATCAAAAGACATGATATATATAATTTTCCAAATATCCTACATAATACAATTCTTTTAAATATATATACCTTATTGTACCAGAATACTGCTAGAGCACTAATAATCTCCAGCAATCATATGGCTTTGATTTAACTTCAGACTCCCAATTTTTCTTGTTCGGATTAAAAGTTAATAACAAAATTTGAAAATAAATTTTTCAAAACAAGGGAGAGAAAATGAGAAACAGGAATTGGATGAGCTAGATACGACGAAATGGAAGGACAGAAGCATGAAAGAGCAGAGGGAAGATGTTTATTATTTATTATTTTAATGAAGTTTCTCAGATGAAGGTTAAATCACTTAAATGCTGATCACAGTTCAAGGATGAGACAAGATATGACGAAATGGAAGGACAGAAGCACGAAAGAGCAGAGGGAAGATGTTTATTATTTATTATTTTAAGAAGTTTCTCAGATGAAGGTTAAATCAGTTAAATGTTGATCACAGTTCAAGGAGAGTGCAATATCTTTGATGACTCAATCAGATAAAGTGGTGATATTCATCCATTCTTAATTGACTTTCTTTAACCATGCCATCTATTCTGCTCATCACTTATTTGAAGGTTTTCGCAGTTTGGTATCAGTCTATCCGAGAAAAGGAAAACAGATCCAAGAGAAATTAATGTTGAACACAATACATGCATCTTCTTCATCGCTCTTGTAATTTTATTTCTTTCATGTAACAAAAGTAAGTACTTGTTATCCATTAAGAACAAATTGTAGAAGTAAGAACTACATACGCCTTCCAGGTGAGAGTATGGAGGCTGACGGGTCAACATCTCCAGCACAGCACATCCAAGGCTCCATATGTCAGCTGCAAGCCCATACCCACGATTCCTCCTATTAACAACCTACATTTAACAGCTTAAATGTTAGCTGATTAACACAAACCCTTTAGTAATATACAGACAAATGGCTAGAGCAAGCTATGCCCAAATTTTACTTGGGAAAAAACAATTGGACGTTCATTTACTGGTTGTTGTACTTTAAAGTGCTTGATATGCAGTAAGATTCAAGATAACCAACTTCAACAATAACCTTAGAAGACATATACGTCCCATGTATCTATTGCATATGATACCAAACAGTATTTTAACATACAGAATCGATAATACAAAAAAAAAAAAAGGGAAGAAAAATATAGCATCTCTGTGGAACTAAAAATCAAATTTTCCATAAAGACATACTTTTGCTGATTTTGGTAAAAATAAATTTCCTTGGGTTCACTTTGACTTATTTAGTTGGTTAATTTTCAAAAATATCAATTTGGTCAGTCAAGTTTGACACCGTCCAATTACCAATCACATTATCATCACATAAGAGGTAGAGAGAGACAAACCTCTGGGGCCATCCAATAAGCAGTCCCTTTGCAAGACTTCACATCGTTAAATTTGGTTGCCTAGCAAATACCAAAACGACAAAACAGGAGTTAACACTACAATTCAGTATAAGATTGAATGAGGGTGTTGTTGGCTTTGAGGTGTAGAGGTGTTAACCTCATAAATCTTACCTTAGCTAAACCAAAGTCTGCAAGTTTCACAGATCCACTTGCATCCACCAATATATTAGCACATTTGATATCCCTGAAGAAAAGAAAGAATTTTAAAACAAACATATCATAACAAATAATATATCAAACAGCCTTACTTTTAATTGTTTCGTGTTTGATATCAGTTACAATCAGCTTACTAAGTCTGTAAGCCATATGAAGATGACATGAAAACCTTTTATTATTATTTCTTTAAATTGCCTTGGCATTTTCAGCATTTATACCTAAAAGAGAAGTAATGAGACCAAACAGTGAGATATACGGTAAAACCTCGATAATTTAATACTCGATTAGTTAATAACCTCGTTAAAATAATATTTTTTGCCAGTCCCAACTTAGGGACTTGAGTATTAATTTAATACTCGATTAATTAATAAATTTTGTTAGTCCCGAGCTTATTAATTTATCGAGGTTTTACTGTATCTACTATCTCGTTTCTGAATTAGAGATGGATCTGCTTGTTTGTATGCCTTAAGGTGGTAATTTAGTTCCACCTCCTTGTATATCCACATTATTTATAGGTTGAATTTCAAACAACAAAAAAGTACACTGTCCTACTATGAATGCTAGATGCCCTTGAGGAAAAATAAAATCCTTTCTACTATTCAAAAAATGATCGAAACATTTGATTTTGCTGGCAGTGCTGACAGGATTAATTTTCTTTTCTTTTCTCAAACCAATCAATCATCTGAGCAACCAAAACTATGAAAAATTCAACAATCACAAGAGAAATATACTACTAGAGCTTAGAAATACAAAATTTAAGATAACACGTACAAATACAGATAAACTGATTTTAAATTTGAGAGACAGACAATCAATACCTGTGAACCACTTTACGATCATGAAGATATTTCAAACCATTTAAAATCTGTCGTGTGAACACAGAGACTTGAGAATCCCTCAAGATATACTTTGAATAAAGATTTGCTAGTGATCCTTTTGTTACAAGCTCCAGGAAGATATAAAGCTTACTATCATCCTGTCAGGATATTTAAAACAATAATAAATAAACCAGCAACTAAATGTAACATAAGCACATCAAAATGAAAACTAATTGGCAATGAAAGAGGACTATGATAATCAATATCATTCGACTGGATAGAGCATGAAATTAAAACCTAAAGGAACGCATGGTATTTAAGAAAAAATAGATAACTGCACACATTGTATGTATGTGATACAGCCTCATACTAATATACTGCAGATCAAATATCCACAGAGCCCCAGTTGATCAGCATATACTCAAACGCAACCAAGAGGACTAGAGGAGTAATTACAAATGACTCATATTTAGTGTACAAACAAATCAACAATTTAATAGACCTTAAGACGTTAGAATATATAAACTATCCAGTAAGACCGTGAATTCGTGTAGAGCTTCAAAAAGACCTATTTTCCCCAAAGGACAAAAAATTAAGAAACTGGCGCAGAAGCTTTGTGCATGGTATAAACTAAATGCAAATTATTGCTGGGTCCTAAAATGATATAACACAGTCTAGATAACGCAGAGCAATTAGAAGGCTAAACTTCTCAAGAAAATAATCTAACATGAACATAACAGAGATGCAAACGAAGAAAGCAAAAGCTACCTTGTCTGTGCCAAGATATTGAACAATGTTGCCATGTTCAAACTGACTTAAAAGATCAATCTCCTGAAACAATAATCAGGGTATTAAAAGATAGAATATCGTAAGGCATCCTGCAACATGTACACATCTAATGACAATCAAAATAAGAGCTATTGAGTGTCTAGCTATAATCACTTAACATTATGATTAAATGGAATGGGTAGATCTTACAAGATCAATAGATATGAGAGAACAAATTCAAAAACTAAAACCTATCCCAAAGCCCAATCATAGAAGATCAAAATCACTTTATGATTTAAATGGAATGATATTGTCATGATCCTCGTCACATAAGGATCTTCCTATTGTGTGGCTCTTAGAATATATAAAGGGTTGCATCCATCAATTCTCGAGTCCTTACTTGTATAATATACAGACTATATACACACAAACCTGCTCATTCTCACATATGTACTCTTAAAGGTTATTATACACTAGACTAGACAGAGATGTATGAAATATAACTCTACCTAAACTTAGGATTTTCATTCTATCTAAACTGCATGTCATTTTGCATAAATTTTAGTTTCTTTGATAATAACATCATTCTCACGACAGTTGGGTATTTGTGCAAATATTTGATCATCCTAAGATTAGGAGTTATTCTAATAACCCAGAAAAGAGACAATATTGTCAATATAACAGTCCATGGTGGGTGACAGTTGAAATAGTGAGAATGCCCGCCAGGAATAGGGAGCGGGAGGGTTCACACTCCTTATTACTTAAGTTCAGGAGCTGCACCATGCTCGAAGAATGAGATCTCAGCTCTCAAATTAGAGCCTAGATACTTAAGTTCAGGATATGCCAAGCCAGATATAAAAATAAACATTAAATGGGATAAGACAAGGCAAGAAAGCTCATAAGAATATTTGTTTCCACCTGCTCAAGTTGTATAAGACTCTGCTTTCCTTGGCTTCCTTGATCCAGTAAGGAAACCTCTTTTACAGCAAAAAAGAATCCATCACTGCGATAGAACAAATAAAGAATAAGAAAAATAGAGTGAGAAGCATACTTGATCAGGGTGTTAGTTTTTGTTTGATAATAGCAGTAGTAAATTATATGGAAAATACAAGGGACTTGAAACAAATTCTGGAAACTACAAGAACTCATTGAAATGGTAGCCGTGTATTACAAATGAAAAGGCCCACCCCATCCACAGGAAACAGATTTGAAATGTGTTGCGCGTGGAGAAATGAGAAAAAGATATGAATTAGCCGCTAAGTCATAAAACTTGTACATATTTGCTGTCTCCCGCCAGACTATTCTGAGCAGCTCCCTTTGGGGATGCAAATCAGAACAGTTATGTACTTATGTTGAGGCTAGCACATAGCCGCATAGCTATGTGCGTCGCCACAATTACAGGCTCAACAGTTTAAAACACAAAGTTGCAGCAACATGTTCTCAGCAAAGATCAATGTAATAGAAGAAGTAAGCACTTACTCAGTAAATCCTTCATAGACAGTTCCATAAGAACCACTTCCCAGTAGCTGACCCTTCTGCCACGAAGACGAAACAGTACGTTTAAACTTGCCATTGGGAGAAAATATACTGTGCACTGCCTCCACCCTCAAAACACTAACAACACCATAATCATTCTCATTCTCATTCTCATTTCCAGTTTCGATACTGGACGGAGATGAGTCACAAGAGCCAGCAGACCTTCTCGCTTCATCATCCGAAGAGATGACGTCAGCGGCGGCAACAGCAATTGGGGAGTCTTGAGCTGGAGGAGGAGGAGAAGCAAATGACTTCAACAGCACAACCGGCGGGGGCCGAACACCTCTAATCCCTCCCCCGCCGTTCAAAACCCTAGCTTCGCGCAAAACGATGTCGTTTCGAGCGTGGGAACTCGAAGCCCTAACTTCTTCGTGCAGAACGACGTCGTTTCGTACGGTGCGTTGGGAATCGCGGGGACGGAGGCGAGAGCTAGAGGAGGAGGAGGAGGAGGAGGAGGAGGAGGAGGAGGAGGAGCGCTGGGCCTCCCAAGCGGCAAGTGGGATGGCGAAGTCTTCTGGGCCGGAGAGGCCGAGAGAGCGGCAGATGAGGTCGAATTCGCCGTCGATGCCTCGGACGCGGAAGCTGGTTTGGTTGTGAGAGAGGTGAGGAGATAGGTCTAGAGACCGAGTTGTTCTCGGGCTGGGGCTTGGGCTTGAGGACAAGTGTTGATCGGCGTCGTAGTCTATGTTCTTAATCGCGTTCCGGCGATCGAGTCTCGCTTTCGGGTGCTTCTGCTTCGCAGACTCCATTTTCGTTTGCTTCTTCTACTTCTCCTCAATCGAGAGAGATAGAGATAGAGATAGAGAATGTTTCTCTTTCCTTGGACTGAGTCGTCGGCGGCGGCGGCGCTGTGCTGTAAGCAGAGCAGAGCGTTTGAATAGAACCATGGAGTGCTGGGGCGAGAGGGAGAGAGTTGTTGGAGTAACGAATGTTGCAAAATAGAAACGGACAAACAGCTTAAGCACTGACACGTGGAGACCCAATTCCCCTTGCAAATTAATTATGTTTCTTCAAACAAAAATTCGTTACTCATATTCGATAAATTAAACACTTTATTTAATTTTTGAAATTATAACTTTGATAATGAATAAAGTGTTACTTTTATCAAACATGAGTGACCAAAGTCATAGTTTTAAAAATTTAGTGACTAAAGTGTGTAATTCATTAAACATAAGTGACCATTTCAAGTCTTTTACCAAAAAGCATTATGTTTCTTTGATTCTATGGGCTTTTTGGCTCTTCGTCGTAAATTGCAATAGGACCAGTCAATAGGTTTTTTTTTTGTTCTTTTAGGCGAAACAACTAGTACGTTATAAACGAGTCAACCGGTTAACCACACGATAAAAAGAACCCTTCATGAGTAATCTATACTATTATATATTGATTATCTGGTACCCAAAAATCGCTAAACAGTCTAGACGCAAGACAAACATTAAAAAAAATCATGGATCCCACATCCTATCTAGCTATGCACCTCTCAAGAGAGCTACCAAATCCATTGCAACCTTCTTCTGATGGGATTGAAGCTCGTAAATCCCCTCTGGACCATTACTTGAAGCATTCATTGGTGGTGACGTCTCATCTCGGGCTAGCGGCTTCCCACCGGATAGAGGTGCTTCATTTTCATGTCAAGTGTGGTGACCGGGAAACAGGTCGTTGCCCAAACCTGAAAAAAGGAATCATGGCACTAGAGGCACCCACCTGGCCCGCTTAGGCCTTAGTGTTCGCCCCAGTTGGGCCTGAGAGTGTGTTATCACGATAACTTGTAGCATGCATATAATCAATAAAGCTTAATGCGCTCCCACAAAAAGAGCTTTACCTCACTACCACATTCTCACTCATTACCGGTGATATAATGAAAAACAAGGCCGGCGACCGGGGAAGTCGCCGGTAATGATCATCATTGCCGGCGACTTGCTCCGTCGCCGGTAATGTGTCCGGAAAGTTGCCCTCCGGCAGGAAAATCGCCGGCAATGGTTGGCCAATCATTGCCGGCGACGGAATAGGTCGCCGACAATGTTTTGACACATTTCCGGCGACTTTTCGCCGGAATTTCGCCGGCAATGACTCCATTTCCGGCGATTTAATGAATCGTCGGCAATGCCTCTTATATCAGATGCAGATCACAGCAGCTCATTCATTTGGATAGAAAAAAATCCAGTGAAATCGAAAGAAAACGCTCTGAAATCCTTCGGTATTGTCAAAAGGCGTCGAAAACTCGATCACTCGGGAAGCTATATATATATAGGTACGTATAGACGTATATGTGTATGTATATATATATGTGTGTTGATCGATTTAATTAGATCGATATATATATATATATGCATTTTTTGATTTAGAGTTGAGATATCGCGTCGATTATTGGTTTGATACGCAAATAGAGTGGCTATATTGTTGCTTTCGAGTGATTGACTGTTAATTTTGAGTGGATTAATTTGAGATTATTTCGATGAAAATATGTTAATTTGTGTATATATATGTATTGATATAAAATGATTTTGTGAATATTAATTGTTAATATGTCTATATATATATACAAGCATGTTAATTAATTTGTAATTGTGAATTGTTGGTATATATATAAAATATTGTTAGAATTTTCAGGATGGACAAGAGTTAGATGAGCCTCGAAAGATGGGATGTGAGATATCACCAGGGAATTAGGAGTTTTGTGAATTTTGTGAAGGCTAATTGTGGAGACACTACACTTCATTATTGCCCATGTAAAGAATGTAAGTGTCGCAGCGATCAATTTCGTTTTCCCATTGATAAAGTCCAGAAGCACCTGAGTAAATACGGGTTTTGGGATAAGTACACTTGTTGGATTTATCACGGTGAAACATCGTTAGCGGGTCCGCATGATCATGGACAATTTGGTGAGAGGGCCAGTCCACGCTATAATCATGGACATTTTGCTGAGAGGGGCAGTCCATCTTATGATCCAACATCGATGTTAATTAATGATATATTTCCTCATGAGAGCGGTGTATTTGCTGATGAAGCACCAAATGTCCCTCCCGTCGTTGAGGGTTTCCCCCATATGGAGCCAATCGAGTCATTACCTGGAGCTCATGTCAACACAAGCGGTATGGACAAGTACAACAACCTGATTGCATTGCAACAGACTCCGTTGTACGACAGTTGTAGTAAGACTGTTCTTGAAAGTGTCATGGGAGTGATGCAACTCAAAATGGAGAAGAAAATGTCTGTCAAAGCTGTTGATTCTTGGCTGAAGTGGACTGCTTCGCTACTGCCACCCGGTCATTGTCTTCCTACCACTCATCATAAGGTGTGACATATCCTGAAAGATCTTGGGCTTTCCTACATTAAAATCCATGCATACAGATATGATTGTATTCTCTTCTGGGGAAAAGATCTTGAAGACCTTGAAGCCTGCCCGGTATGTTTTACAGAATGGTATAAGTTGACTCTTGCAGGCAACAAGAAAGCTGTGAAGATACTTCGATATTTCCCGCTTATTGATAGGCTGGAGCGGTTGTTCATGTGTGCTTTCACGGCCGAAGCTATGAGATGGTGGGCTGAGAGGAATTTGCCTGACGATGACACCCTTATACACCCTTCCGACGGAGAGGCTTGGAAGCACATGGTCAGGGAGTTTGATCATTTTGCAGCAGAGGTCCGAAATGTTTGGCTAGGGCTCTCATCTGACGGATTCAACCCTTTTGGCAACATGAGTCTTCAATATAGTATATGGCCAGTAATTTTGGTACCGTACAACCTTCCACCATGGATGTGCATGAAGAAGGAATACAATATGCTTACTCTGTTAATTCCGGGCCCGGGTTATCCAGGAAAGTGTCTCGATGTGTATTTGAGGCCTTTGATTGAGGAGCTTAAGTACCTGAGTGAGTGTGGCCACCCCACTTACAATAGGTTCAAAAATGAGATGTTCCAGATGCATGCCATGCTTGTTGGCACCATCAGTGATTTTCCTGCCCGCGGTATGTTGTCGGGCAACGTTACCAGGGGTTACAGGGCTTGTTCAGAGTGCATGACGGTTGATTGTTGCAGTCCTCATTGCAGTAAAATTGTTCAGATGCGTCACCGTTGTTGGTTTCCATATGATCACTCATTTAGGCAGGATCCAGACGCGTTTGATGAGACTGTGGAAACAGGTGTGGAACCCAGGCGATGGACAGGGGAAGAAATTTTGGAAGTGTTGAATGAATATGATTTTGGCCAGCTGAGCAATCATCCTGAGATAGTGGCGTCAATTCCAGACAAGCCCGAAATGTATAAGTTTTGGACACACAAGAGCATATTCTGGGAACTCCCCTACTGGCCCAGGTTGCCTATCAGACACTACCTAGATGTCATGCACATAGAGAAGAATGTGTGTGAAAGTGTGGTGGGCATAGTTCTTAACTTGGAGGGGAAAACAAAAGACATCCCTAAGGCACGCATTGATCTGAAAGTTATGGGACTGCGGAAACATTTGTGGTTAAGAGATGGTAAGAGAAAAATGCCGCAAGCTCCTTACACCGTAAAGCCGAAGCATAAGCATGAAATTTTTGGGTGGCTGAGTAATGTCAGGTATATATTCTTATGGCTATGCAGGAATTTGGCCTTAAATTTTTATGGGAACATGGTTATATGCGAGAAATATAATTGTTGCCTATGGCTATATATATATATATATATGCAGGTATCCTTATGGCTATGCAGGAAATATAAGCAGGTGTGTTAACTTCCGGGACAATAAGATGTACGGATTAAAGAGTCATGACTGCCATGTACTGCTTCAACGCCTTTTCCCTATTTTCATTCGAGGGTACCTGCCCAAAGAGGTGGTGGAGCCGTTGGTGGCCTTGTCAAGATTCTTTCAGAAGTTATGCACCAGGGAAGTTAAAAAAATCAGATCTCAGGGAGATGCAAGATGACATCATTTTTATCATGTGCAAGCTTGAGAGGATATTTCCCCCAAATTTTTTCGACATCATGCCTCACCTGATGATCCATCTTCCCGAACAATTGTTGCTTACCGGTCCCATACATTACACTTGGATGTATCCCATGAAAAGGTACAAATGATTCATACATTTGGTTTGCCTCTGTTTTTATATGTAAATTCTTATTTTTTAAGTAAGTTAACATGCACTTGTTAACTTGTAGACAATTGGGAGCCTACAAGGACTATGTGAAGAATAAATATGCACCTGAAGGGTGTATCGCTGAAGCATATGTTGCGCACGAGTGTGTAACGTACACCAAAGTGTATTTGAGAGCGCTTGAGGACCCCTAACAACAGATGCCGATAGATGAAACCCAGTTCAACCTTTCTATCATCTGCAATGACGTGGTAGTACAGGGAAGCTTGTCAAAGTCGTACAAGTTGGATGGAAATGAGGTAGCTATTGCCCACTGGTCGGTACTGATTAACTGTCAAGAAGTACAATATTGGAAAAACTATCATCTTCACTGCCCTGCTATGGCCGGAAATGTTGATTACCACAACAGGACGTTTGCAAACTACTTTGGTCAATGGGTAAGGGTATATGTGTATATGTCTATTTTTTATATATATCCTTATATAGCATGTGTGTACGTACGTGGTTTTGTGGTTTCTATGTTCATAATTTCTTGTGTGGTTTCTTATCGTTTTCAGATGAACCATGTAGCAAATGATGGTTGCCCAGAGTGGTCAAACGAATTGAGGGTCCTGGCGATGAAACCGATAGCTTCAAAAGTTTACTCGATGTGTCAGGTCAATGGCGTGAAATTTATATGTGAAAATCGAGACGACCGACTGAAAACACAGAATTGTGGGGTGATGGTCCATGGTGGGCATGATGGCGTTGACTATTATGGTGTCCTTCATTCAGTTGTTGAACTAATTTATGGGAACCGCATGAAAGTACACTTGTTCAAGTGTAGATGGTTTGATACTAGCCCGGAGAACACAAGGACCGATTAGTGCGGAACATTTTCGGTGAATACTGCTACTAGCTGGTATGAAGAAGACCCTTTCGTTCTTGCCTCATCAGTAAACCAATTGTTTTACCTTGACGATCTTCTGAACAAAGTCCCGTGGAAGGTGGTTAACCATGTTGCTCATAAAAACATATACAGTGCTGCCACACTTGGTGAGACCACAGATGATGAGGAAGTTACTGCATACCAAGAGGCGAACGCTTTTAACATTCCGGAATCATCTACGATTCGCCTTAATAATGTGAGATCTGGGAGTGTGGTTCGAATTACTAGAGCAGAACTTCTCGATGTTAGTCCATATGAAGTTGACGCTGATTCAGATGACGAGGAGCGGCACATATTGCCAGAGGTTACTTATGAAACCGAGTCAGATTCAAGTGATGAAGATGATTACGATTATCATCCTTAGTACGTTAATGATGTACGTATTTTAATTATAGTCGGAAATTGTAGTCGGAAATTGTAGTCGGAAATTGTAGTAGGAAATTGTAGTCGGAAATTATAGTCGGAAATTATAGTCGGAAATCGTAGTCGGAAATTGTAGTCGGAAATTGTAGTCAGAAATTGTAGTCGAAAATTATATATGGTCGGAAATTACCAACGAGAAATTGGTCGGAAATTCAACTCGGAAATTGTCGAATATTCTTCGGGAAATAATGACATTACCAACGAGTTGATAAGCAACTCGTTGGTAATGACATTGCCCACGAGTTATCAACTCGTTGGTAATGTCATTACCAACGAGTTAACTCGTTGGTAATGACATTACCAACGAGTTGCAACTAACTCGCCGGCAATGGTTACTGAATATGTAAAACCCAGCTCGAGCTCTCCCTCATTTCTTCACTATCTCAAACCCTAAAACCCCAATTTTTCCTCCCCAAACAGTTCCGCCTCCCTCTCCTCAAATCTCTCTTCCTCTCCTCCCCTCTCCCCTCCTCTCACCTCCTCTCCCTTCTCCTCTCTCCACACTAAAAAACCCCAATTCAAATCTCAATCTCCCCTCCTCCTCTACCTCCTCCCCTCACCTCCGTCCCCGGAAATTCAACTCGAGCTCCACCATGGCAGGTGCATGCAAGCTCACTCTCTCTCCCTCTCTCTCTCTCTCTCAATTTTTATTTATTTTTATGCATATATATATATACGTATGTACGTATGTGGAAAATTTATATGCAATGTATATATATGTATGTGGAAATTAAATTTAATTAGGGTGATTTGGATTAATTTATATGCAATGTATATATATACGTATGGTTGAAAATGTGGAAAATTAATTAGGGTGATTTGGATTAATATGTGATGTATATATATATGTTACAAATTTAATTTCGGAAATGATGTATGTATATATGTTGTATATACATGTATATAATTAAGTTTTGATAATTTTTGATAATTTTAGGTGATGTATATATGTGGAAAATATTTACGTAATTTGAGGGGATTTGGCATGGGTGGATTAATTGATATATATATATAGTTCATAATTATATTGTATTTTTAAGGTGTTGCATATATGGGCAAATTAATTTAGGGTTTGGATTCATTGATATAGGTAATTTAAGGTAATTTAGGGTGTTGGGCTAAGTAAGGTGATTTGGATTAAGGTGATATAGTTGTTAATTTAAGGTATAATTTAAGGTGAAAAATCGGAATCGGAACCGTTTGGAACCAGAACGGTTTTAAACCGGAACCGCGTGGAACCGGAACCGTTTGAAACCGGAACTGTTTGTAACCGAAACCGTTTGAAACCGAACGGTTCCAGTTCCAAACGGTTCCGGGTTCAAACGGTTCCGGTTCCAAACGGTTCCGATTTGTTATAGAACTAAATCCATGACTATTACGGTGTCCAGGAGGTTTTGCGGCAAATTGGCTTGGACTGCCCAAACGGAGAGGGACTAGAAATAGTGGAGGGAGCAGTAGTCAAGCTTCCTCCTCAACCGCAGTCAGCAACACGCGCAGTGGGCCAATGATGAATGCTCGCACATAAATGTTGCTAGCTGCGCGAGAAGAGGAGGAAGCTGCACGATCCGGAGCCGTGCAACCCCCAGTCCAGCCTCGAGCCTCAGTCAGCAGACGCTCAGTCAGCAGACCCTCCGTCAGCAGACCCTCAGATGAGCGACAGTCAACAGGGGCATCAGAAACTCCCTCCATCCGAATGCCCCCTATTGGCCCGGTGCCTACTCCCGTTTCACGGGAATCATCTGAGGCAGATGGTGCTGGCGCCTCATCGTCCAGGCCTCGTCTATCTCCGCCGTCCGGTCTCTTCCTGCCCGACGAGATTCATGTGATCCCTGAATTCGATGATAGGGGGATGCCTATTTATATTCAGGGCCGGCCGGAGTTCCTGAGCGTGGAGGAAGCGTACAACTTCATCCCGTTCGACCCCGTGTATCTTTGGAGTGTGAGGTGCACCAACCAGCAAACAGACGATGCAGGTAAATTTTATTTAACAAGATTGATTACTTAATTATTACTTAAGACTTACGATAGGTTCAATTAATGATATCAATTTGTTGACATTGTATTATTAGGCAATTTCGTTAATGGCACTGGAAAACGGAAAGGGGCTAGAGGCACCTGCACCGGGAAGAGACTTGAGCAGGCCACCGGGGGAAGGAAAACACTCATTAGGGCCAATGAGGATGGCGAGGTGATCGAGGCATTTGACACCACGCGAAAATATGTCAGCATGGCCGGGGCCATCGTGCGGGACAAGGTCCCAATGCTTTGGCCAGATTGGGAATCTGTGCCTATCTACGTGAAGATGCAAGTGCATAATGCACTGAGTGTGAGTTAAATCGTATTTTCATTACGTAAATTTTACATTTATTAATTAAGTCCGAATAAATATATAATTTTACCGTTTATATATTCATATTGCAGGTGTGGTTTGACATGGATGAATGCCTTATTCACACGTGGGTAGAGCGTCAACTACATATGAGGTGATGTGCTTCGAGTTATTTGAGTATATATTGAGTTAGATTTTTGTTTATCAAGTGTTTTAATATCTCTAACTTTTTTTTCCTGGTGTTAATATAGGTATAAAGAGTGGAAGAACGAGCTTTCTTCACATTACACACAGTACAAGGAGCTAGGCCGAGGTTCTACCCCTAGCGAATTCCGGTTTAGGGAGTACGAGTGGCTGTGGCTGATAGCCCACTTCGAGCACCCCAAAGCGAAGGTATGCATCCTGAATATATCTTACAACCCTAATGTATCGTATCACATTGAAATAGTTAGTTACTAATTTTTTTACATATGTTTATCAAACAAGGCGATTTCGAAGACGAACTGGGCGAATAGATTGAAAAACACCAGTGCTCATCATGCAGGTTCACTCAACTATTTGGGTTGGTCGAGTAAGGCGCATCAACAATAAGAAGTGAACCCGTTGGTGTATATTCATCAGAAGTTCTATCCGCAGTGCCCTGAAGAAGCGGTAAGTCTTTCGCCTCTGTATTTTGTACTTCACATATGCATGTGTTAATAAAACTATTTTTCGATATTAATTTCTTTTGTTAAATAATACGTTATTCATATTCGCTTTTCAATTAGGCGAGAGTGGAGGAGGCGACCACAGAAGTGACCATGAATATAGCTCGGAACAACCATCATGACTGCTCGGAGGAAGAAGTGACCCAGTATGCCTCTCAGATCGATCCGCTTGATCGCCCTATAGCGGCTCAGATCATGGCAAAAGCGTGCGGGACTGGAAAGAATACCTACTACTGTAGGGGAATGGGCTCGGCGGGCGAAGGAGTTTTGAAGAACACTTCAGAATACTCTACCGGGTCAAGAAGTTCAACTTCTAGTCGTAACCTCGCAGCGGAGCTTCAGAGGACGCAGAGGGAGTTAGAGGAGCAAAGGAGGCAGATAGATGAGCAGCAGGCAGTCAGAGATGCCAAGTACCGGGGGATGATCGAGCAACATCGACTCATGGTCCAGCAACAGACACAAATGTTCACATGGATGCAGACGATGTACGCGGCTCAGACTACCGGACAACCGCTCCCCACACCTCCCCCGGTCCCTGTGTTCCCCAGTTATCCACCACCGCACCAGTCACCGCCACAGCAAGACCAGGGTAGCCACCGGAGTTCAAATGAGTACATGGATTTCTTCGACCCTGACCCGCAAGTTCCTCGACCCTGACGTGTAGTTGTAGTTTATTTTCGTATCGTTGATATTTGTACTATACGTTGGACAATTATGTGTGTACTGTTGAAGTTCTATTTGTACGATTTATGTCTTTCAATGCAGGTTCTGGAATTGGGCCCAATCCAGAACATGCTTTTTTTTTACAAATTTTTCCAAACATTGCCGGCGACTTGGACCAAAGTCGCCGGTAATGACCTCATTTTCCGGCCACGGCGGCGCAAACATTACCGGCGTCTCAAGTCGCCGGTAATGTCTTTCTCATTGCTGGCGACTTGTGTCGCCGTTAATGTCGTTCTCATTGCCGGCGACTTGAGTCGCCGGTGATAAGTAGGACATTACCGGAGACACAAGTCGCCGACAATGAGAAAGACATTACCGGCGACTGGAAAATAGGTCGCCGGCAATGCTATCTCCGGCGGCCAATTTCCGGCGAAAAAAAAACAAGGACGGCGACTTAAAGTCGCCGGCAATGGTATCGAATGTGGTAGTGCCTTGCATGTTGGACAAGTGTCCGAAACTCCTCTAACTGAGGCATCTACATGCCTAGCACATGGCCAACATGCCCTGCACCAGGTGTCACCACCGACTCGGGTATCCTGCCACCATTTGAGTGTACTCCAGCCGCCACCGCCGCACCAAGGTTCATCGCTGCCAACGGGGTCATCGAGGCAGCTTGCATTTGCATAGCCAACATCAGATTTGTCATTGGATCCCTTGGCACAACTTCAAACCCTGGAGTTCCAACTAGAGTCTCACCATTATGAATGGTGGCCCTTGCCGCCCTCTTCTCTTCTTGGGCCTGTAAGACTAAACAACCACCCTTTTCATACACAAAACAACCACAAACCTCACAAAACCCTTGGACCGAGCGGTAATCATATTCAATCACCACCAAACAAGAAGTAAATCGAATTTGCTTTCTTACTACAACCCCGTGGCTGATATCCATCATTATCATCAACTTCATCTTCATCTTCCCGGCTTGGAGGAGAAGCTCGTCATATGACTTGAAAATTTTGACGGATTTTCAATCCGCTTTGCCCAAATTATGTCCAAAGCACCATTTAAACCATCACCTTCAGCTTCACCCACGTTGCCAGGATAACCTCTGAGATGGAGAAACCATCAAACTCCTCCACCACCACCACCACTGTGAGATCACAGTAGTACCACAGTCCACGATTAACCATCCTCCTTATTGTCGTCTGTTAGGTCGATATTTATGTGCTAATTATGTCTCTGACTTCATGCTTATTGTTTGTTTTCTATGAATAAAGCATCATTTTTATACCGTTTCCTGTTTATGCTAGAAAATTGGGAGTTAGCACGTAAACACTTTTAAAGATGTAAATTAATCACTTTTTGAAGAAGTCGAACACATGTCCAGAGCTCGTGGAGAAGAGGGAGCAAAAGCGGAAAAAAGTCAAAAAGTCAATGTCGGTCAACGATCAACTCCAGACAGTCAACGGTCAACTCCGACTAGTCAATATCGGTCAACGGTGAGGTCAACAATGGGCATGGTCAAACTTAGGCCAATGCTTCTAGAGTTCAAGCCCACATGGAGATATTTTGGGAGAGGAAGGCACATGACTTGGGTGAGTCACAAATTGGACTATTTAAAAGCCTAAACTTTATGATCATGTCTGTAGCCTCAAATTTGAATTTCAAATACAGAAAATATCTCCTCCTTGCGATGTTGAGTCTCCAAAAGACTTGATGTTGTAACATTCGTATTTTCACCTTTTTGTGTTTCTTTGTCGAACTTATTTGTGTGTCATGTAATTAAAAGACTTAATCGGATAAAGTTATAGAATCAGGTTAGTCAATCCTCGTGGGTTCGACACTCGACTTCTATACAAATTATATTACTTAACCCCTTATACTTGCAGGTAGAGGAGAATTCACTTAGCCTTCGACTAATCAATTTAGGATTGTTTTTCTTCATTTTTATCATCTAGGACTTGTTTTTGATTGTCTTGCTCTCTTTGATACTTTGGTTGATAACTTGAGGTGTGAACTTGCTTGTATGAACTTGAAGAAATTTTTTTTTTTTCTAACACAACCTTCGAAGGGTTGGGATTTTTCTTCATCCCTTTGGAGACTGTTTCAGAACTTGCACGTTTTGAGACATAGACTTTGCTTCGAGGGGTCGAGTTATTTCTTCGACCCATCAAAATTTGTCTATTTTGTGTGTGTTTTGCTAATCTTGTGTCACTCTCTCTAACTTATTAATATCCTTGAGAAGCATATCTAAATTAGTGTTTTAGAGAGTCTTAGAGTCTTCAAAGATTGTTGGTGACTCATTGTGGTGAGGCACTATAATCTTTGACCATTTAACATTTTAGTTTTATTTTTGTTTGTTAGTTTGATTACCTTGAACCATGGACGAATGATATAACGGTTGGGAAAATTCAAGTGGTTTTGGGCAACAAGTACCCTACAATAGAGGCTATCAAGAGTGGAATTATCAAGCCGAGAAGCCAACATATTCTTATGTAAGACCCTGAATTTTTAGGTTGGTCAGAAGTAATTTTTGAGGGCATAACTAGGTAGTAGACATTACCATGAGTTCGTAGGATTTTTCGTTATATTTTTTGGAGTCCCGAGCTATTTTCTTCGATTATTCGAAGTTAGAGTTTCCGGTATTTTTGTGGTGATATGGAAGCCTCTTATTGGTCACTCTGCCATGTGTCAGCTTCTCATTTAGTTTTGGCTTAGTCATCTCAGTCTGCCGTGCACGCACTTAGTTTTACTTCTTTCTAAAATTTGACCATTCATGTTTTTCACTTGTCAAACATGAATTATTTCTGCTCAACTAAGCTTTATTTCAATTGGTCCAATTTGTTTCCACCAACCCTTTTTAGTTGGTTTCACAACCTATAAATAGGGCCATTCAGCCCAATTGTTTCTTCATCTCAACTTCTCTCTCAACTTTCTCTCTCTAGATTTCTCGATATTCGTAAAAGATCGGTAAACCACAACTTTTGATCCGTAATTCTGAATTAGGATCTATTAGTATCTACGGATTCGTCTTGACGAGTTCTATCCATTAGTGGAGAGCATGTTGTACATAGTTTAGTTATTTTTTTTAAGACTTTGTCGAGGAGGCGTTCCTGTCGCATAGTTGTAGTCTTCGACTATTAAAAATTGAGGTAGAGGAATTCTCGGGAAACCTCTATATGATTGGATATTGATTTGATTTTAATTTTGATTGTTTATTTTATTTTGTCTATATATATTATGTGACAAGCATATGTTAGTATCTTTATCGATAAACGTGATTTTGTGCATATTCATATTTCATTTGATAGTTATAGTGAGTAGGGTAGAGTTAGTGGATAGTTATGGTATCAAGAACTGTGGGATGTATCTTTGTTGTAGTCAAGTTCAATTCGTAAGGACCAGATTTCAAGTGGGCTAATAGAGCTGTTTGAAATTGGTGATCGAAGTTGAACAAGAGGACTAGAAAAAGGGGAACATGGATTGGGTTGGATGTTAGTTCATATATATGTTAAGGCATCTGAAGTCACCTAAAAAAGATAAAATATATGGTGTAGGACATATATGTTTCTTGTGTTTTAGTATATAGATTAACAGGTAGATAACTGAAGTTGCATTGCATCATAGTTCGATAATAGTTTATATTTTAAAATATGTGATTATGTGTTTTGATCGATTATTCATGAGGAGGTTTTACGTCCCTACTGAGCCTTCAGGTTGAGCTCACCCCTATGTAGATCTTGTAAGTTGGATTCGAGAATCAAAATGATTAGCTGATCATAGAATGATGAGCCTAGAGGAGTTGTTGTCATTTGAGTAGCTTACAATAGATTTTACGCTGTTTTGAATAAGAACCAAGTTGAGTTTACCGTTTTCCATTCTATCTTTTACTTTTCGTGCTCGTATGTCGGCTACGGCTCTGGGGCAGATCGCAGGGTCCGGCTGGCGGTCGAAAACTGGGGCGTGACATCTTATGTGGAGGCGGGTGCTCTATGTGGTTCTCAATTGCATTCACTTCTTAAGTGCAACTTGAGATATGAGTATCCCGAGTACATTCAAGAGTACGATAACAACATGGGGATGCATCAAGTACACTCGATACCTATTTAAGAAGAAGCTCCTAGTTCAAATTTGGAAGCACTCATTCACACCCACCTATCTCGAGTTGAGGAGTACCTAGCTCGACAAGAGGAGACCCATGCACAATTTAGGCAATTGGTGGCATCCCCTTCACCTCAAGAAGAAAGCCCTAATCCGAACTCAAAGGAAATGATTACTAATTTGCTTGCTCAACAAGAAACTTCAAGGCAATGTATGAAGAATGAAGTCGAATGTGTACAAGAGGAACTTCAATGGGCGAGAGAGGAATTGCAAAGGGACATTCAAGGATTGGAAGCTCAAGTGAGTGTATTACCCGAAAGAGCACAAGAGTTTAATCAAGAAGAAGTGGCACCTTATAAACCTTCCATCAACCATGAAGCTTCAGTGGAAACTTCTCAAAGAGCCATGTATGATGATTCCTCATCCGATGATGAAGGCTTAACCGTGTATAATGAATCTTGGAGTATTGAAGAAAATATACTTTTGGACTCATCTATACGACCGGTTATAGGCTATCGTGAAGAATTAATGAATGAGCTGGATGAAAGGGATGTCCAAAGTGAAGATAATTTCTTAGTGCCAAGAATTGAAGACCAAGTCGAAGAAGCACTACCATTTCTTCCCCCACCACTAAAAGAGTACCACCAAGAACTCCTTATGGAGCAAGAAGAAGTATTGAGTTATAATCATGACGATAGGATTGAGACCAAGACATTCTTGCCTCTTGATCCTCCATTTAGAAACCAATGTTTCTATGAAGAAGTGAAGTATTGGAAAAGAAGCTATGTTGCCGATTCTCTACCTTGTCTTAAGATACCACAACCATCTACTTCCTTCCCACATATCAAGTCTACATCAATATTGAAGGAAGAGTTTGGAATGCTACTTGGAAGAGCGATCGAGAAGAAGAGGAAGATGGTAAAGACCCGAACCGTGGAATGTGCACATATTGGTCCGAGCCGTGATTATTGTGAATTAATCATACTCATGGGTTTGTTAACGACTAAATTATCGGGCAAGAATTTGGTTTGAGTTCCTTTGCGGGAATTGTAGATGATTTAATTGAAAGGACCCGACCCTGATTTAGTTGCCTAAACCGAAATCAAACCCTTTCGAAAATATGACCTTAAATTTTTTTTGCCAGAGTTTACTTTGAAATACGTGAACCAATTATTAAAACTTGCAAAGAAACACACTTCTAATATTCCACAAAAACCAAACCGTGGGGCTCCGTTCCCCATCCAGATTTCTCAACAACATATATATAATCAACCAAACGGTTAACAAGAAATCTAGAAACATTCAGGAGTAAACTCAACTGAAAACAAACATAAGTATCCAGAGCGACTCCTATATACATCATTTACGTCAAGTAGGTCGAACAAGGAACCTACAGAAACTGAAGTGTGATCTAAACTCTATGCCTCCACAGTCGACGCGCAACACTGGAACCCAAACTGGAAACTGGGCAAAGGAAACCGAAAAGCCTAGGGGAAAGACAAATTAAATCATTAGAGTGAGTGGATGAAAATAATCATATGCCTTTCACCACTTATATAATCATAAAATAATGCGAGTTCTTAAATGCATAAAAGTCGCAACTCCGGCGGATTTCCCTGCCAGAGTAGCAGATCGGGCAAATCTCTCAAACCCGACGGTGATAAACTAGGCGAATCTCTCAAACCTAGTCGGCATATCAAGCGAATCTCTCAAGCCTTATAGATGGACTACTGGTGATCAGCTGCGTAGCCAATGCATCGATGCTAAATAAATAAATGTCATCACCAATAAAATATACAATACCTTCGAAAGGATAAATAATCTAAGCATTGTACTGGAAACAAATATTGAAACCAAGAACTCTCTACAACAGTGTAAATAAATTTCCACTCACACTGCGAGGCTAACTCTGAGGTCCGCTGGAAGATCCCTCGCCAAACGCTCGATCAAGATCACCTGAATAACCGGGATATGATCAATACATATTGAAACACATCATACGGAGCTAGTACGTCGAGAACCCCGCGTTCTCGAAAGACATATCGCCTGAAATATCGACGAGGATAGCAAAATTCCTAAAATACACCCAAACAACCCTCGTCCAAAAATAGAATACTCAAATCAACACCAAAATCTCACCATTGCGTTAGCACGCAAAAACGAGCGAAACGACATAAAACTTGCCAAAAATTCACCTCGCCGGAAATCCGCTGCGCACGGCGGAGGGTGGGGCCACCGCCGGCCGCCAGAATTTCCACCAATCCAAAAAATATCGACCAATACATCAGTTTAAAGATCTCGGCATTTCCAACAAATTTGTAGTTCAAAGCTAAGCCTAATCTTAACCAAAAAAGGTCCAAAACTCACCATGAAGTTCGAAAACCTCGCCGGAATTTCATTTCTCCGATCGGCCACCACCGGGCACGACAAGGGCTGAAACCACTTGGAATAGACTCACCTCTCCAAGGGCTACAAAACCCCTATAACCTAAACCCCCATCGCTGCCGTCCGAGCCTCCTCCGTCAACCCCCGATTATCGCCGGAATTCCCCAAACTTTAACAAGCCATAACTTCTTCATCCGGCAACCAAATTGAGTGATCCACCTATCAAAAGAAAGATGAGCTCAAGTCTAACAACTTTCATAAAGAAACAATGGCCAAAAGATGCAGGAATAAGGCACATCGACGCCGAGAAACTCACGGCCCAAAACGGGTTAGTTTTGACCTGTGGGTCAACGTGGGTCAACGGGTATTTCCGAAAATAGAAAGTTTTCAAATTTGTTTCGTATTTATACCGTATACATACCGTCCACATACCATCCCCAAATCAACGACTATAATTCAATCTGATCCAAATCAGACGGTCACGATTAAATCCACATTCACTAACCGACTTCAAAACTCGATTAAACATTGCTCACTTATCCGAAAAATTCCTTGAAAATCCCCACGATCTCGAAATTAAATCCTCTATTAATTCCCGCGAAGGAACTCAAACCAAATTCTTGCCCGATAATTTAGTCGTTAACAACCCACAAGTACGATTAATTCACAATAATCATGGCTCAGACCAATATGTGCACATTCCACGGTTCGGGTCGTTACATTAATTTCGAGATCGTGGGAATTTTCGGAAAATTTTTCGGATAAGTGAGCAATGTTTTATCGAGTTTTGAAGTTGGTTGGTGAATGTGGATTTAATCGTGACCGTCCAATTTGGATCAGATTGAATTATAGTAATTGATTTGGGGATGGTATGTGTACGGTATGTATACGGTATAAATGTGAAACAAATTGGGAAACTTTCTATTTTTGGAAATACCCGTTGACCCGCGTTAACCCACCGGTCAAAACTGACCCGTTTGGGCCGTGACCTTCTTGGCATTGGTGTGCCTTATTCTGGCATCTTTTGGCTGTGGTTCCTTCATGAAATTTGTTGGGCTTGAGCTCCTCTTTCTTTTGATAGGTGGATCACTCATTTTGGTTACCGGATGAAGAAGATACGACACGGTGAAGTTTGGAAAATTTCGGCCGAATTCACTGGCGACGGAGGTGGCGGCGATAGGGGTCGACCTTATGGGGGTTTTGTAGCCCTTGGGATGGTGAGTCTATCCCAAGTGGTCTCGTCCCTTGCCGTGCCCGGTGGTGGTCGATCGGAGAAATTGAATTCCGGCGAGATTTTCGAACTTCACGGTGAGTTTAGGACATTTTTCTGTTAAGATTGGGCTTAGCTTTGAACTACAAAGTTGTTGGAAATATCGATATCTTCAAACTGATGTATAGGTCAAAAATTTCTGGGTTGGTGGATTTTTCGGCGACCAGCGGCGGCCCCACGCGCCGCCGTGTGCGGCGGAGCTCCGGTGAGGTGAGATTTTTGGCAAGTTTTATGTCGTTTTGCTTGTTTTCGTGTGCCGAATGCAATGATGAGGTTTTTGAGTCGAGTTGAATGTTCTAATTTGGGACGGTTGTTTGGGTGTATTTTGGGAATTTTGTTATTTACGTCGATATTTCGAGCGATACGTCTTTCAAGAACGCGGCGTTCTTGACGTATTAGCTCCGTATGATGTGTTTCAATATGTATTGATCGTATCCCTGTTATTCAAGTGACCGTGATCGAGTGTTTGACGAGGGATCTTCCGCCAGACCTCAGAGTTAGCTTCGTACTGTGAGTGGACACTTTATTTTCACAGTTGATTTGCGAGTCCCGATTATGCATTTACTTTATGCATTTATGAATATACACTTTACGATTATATAATGCATTAGTATGCATTTACAATTATGCATATACAAGTATGCATCTTATGATTGCATTTTACGATTTCGCATATGCATGGAAAGTATTTATGATTTGGTTTACATAGAGTACAGTCTCAGATATAGAGGTAGCATTGATGCTTTAGCTTCTCGGATGATCCCTGAGATGCTCCGGGGGGGGGGGGGGGGGGGGTATAGATATCCTGACCCGAGGTCTTTCAGACTTATTAATCACGAGGGGTCTGGGATCCCGTGATTAGATTGTACTATGCGGAGGAGTCCATGAGTGACCCCGCAGGATTTTTCGTGGATCAGGGAAAATGTACCTGGTCGGGATTTTCATGTGCATTGACTCGCATTATGCTTTTATGAGCATATATACTTATATGTTGGGAAGGACATATTATTATTATTTTCGTCCACTCACTCTAACGATTTTATTTGTCTTCCCCTAGGCTTTTCGGTTTCCTTTGCCCAGTTTTCAGTTTGAATTCCGGGGTTGCACATCGACGGTGGAGGTGTAGAGTTTAGGTCACATTTCAGTTCGAGTAGGTTCTTTGTTCAACCTACTGGTTGTATATGATGTATATAGGCGTCGCTCTGAATACTTATGTTTTTTTTCAGTTGAGTTTACTTCTGAATGATTTCTGGATTTCTTATAAACCTTGTGGTTTATTATATATGATGTTGAGAAATCTAGATGGGGAACAGAGCCCCACAGTTTGGCTTTTGTGGAATATTCGAAGTGTGATTCTCTTTGCAGGTTCTAATATTGGCTCACGTATTTCAAAGTAAACTCTGGCGAAATTTATTTTAAGGTCATGTTTTCGAAGGGGTTTGATTTCGGTTTAGGCAACTAAATCGGAGTCGGGTCCTTTCAGTTGGTATCAGAGCATTAGGTTTTAGGTTTTATAGACTCTTGTAGTTGTGTTACTAAGGGTATTTGAGAATGTACAGCAAATCAGGAGTGATGACCCGACTGGCCAGCGGACAATCATCAATGCTCTAGAGTGTTGTATGCTTTCAAATATTTGAAGTTTCATGATTACATTCCTTGTGTTGTGGGACTTATGTCCTTTCATCTTTAGGATGCCTCCTCGACGTGGAGTCTGTGCTAACTGGGCTGGGGATTCTATTGAGGATCATCGTACGCATGACTTGCTTATGCGAGTGTTGCGTTTGGAACATCATTTTGACCCTGTGGTCAACACTAGGACAACTGGAGCAACTATCTTTTCTGGCTCCTCTGATCCTGAAATATGTAAAGCTTGGTTAGTCCCGATGGAACATGTTTATGAGCGCCTGCATTTTACTTTGGAACAGAAAACTGTAGCAGCAGTAGGTTTGCTTGAATCAGATGCCTACTTTTGGTGGATTGGTATAGACAGAGTTTCTATTGATACTACATCGCCACTATTAAGAGATTTGTTCATGCGTCGGTATTTTAATCAGGCTACTCAACAGAGGAAATATGAAGAGTTTACCAACCTGTGGTAGGGAAATATGTCAGTACTTGAGTATCGGGATATGTTCACCCGTTTGTCTCGGTTTGCACGTGATATGGTGGCATCTGAGGAAGCAAAGTGCAGGAGGTTTGAGTTGGGTTTGAATCTGAATATCAAGGGGACTTTGACCACTATGCCTCGTGATAACTTTGATGAGTTTGTTAGTGCTGCACTCAGAAGTGAAGACATGGAGAGGGAGAGACTGATGCAGTTTCAGACGCATCGATTTGAAGAGGGTGGACCTAGCCAGGGTGCTTTGAAGAGGTTGAGCTCAGGTATTTCTAAATCAGCATCATCTTCTAGTAGTGGACCTTATAGATATCTTATTAGCACTGCTAGGAAGAGTCATAGATGAAGGAGGAGTCGATCGCAGAGGTAGCAGTCGAGTAGGAGTTCCAGTGAATCAAGTTATTCTCGACCTATCTTCAGCATATCAGCTGCACCAAGGGATATTCCATTATGTAATCTTTGCAATTAGTGACATCATGGTTCATGTTACCGGGGTACTATGAGTTATTACCATTATGACCAGGAAGGTCACTTTGTGAGGGAGTGTCCTCAGCTTGGCACTTTTAGAGGTGTTGCAGATCAGAGTGCTGGTCGAGATCAGGGTACTACTTCTGGTGATCGTGCAACACAGTCTTCTGGATAGGGTGGTCAGCAGAATTGTAGCCAACGTGGACGACTAGTTGGACATGCTCGAGTTCACGCCATGTCTCTACATGAGGGCAGAGCTTCCCCCAGAGGTTATCATTGGTACGTTGTACATTTTTGGTCATCCAGTTCTTACATTACTAGATCCAGGAGCTACGCATTCATTCATGTCATATAGATTAGTATCATTGGCTACTGTACCTGCATCTCCACTCCCTAGTTTGTGGCGAGTGTTGTATCCATCTGGCGAGGTAGTGTGTGTCAGGTGGGTATATAGAGATTGTAAGATTTTTATTGGAGGTTATGGGTCAGCTACAGATTTGATGCTGCTGGATATTATGGATTTTAATGTGAGTTTAGGTATGGATTTCTTGGAGAACCATTGGGCTGTTTTAACTGTCACAAGAAGGAGGTTGTTTTCAGAAGTCCAAGCATGTCGAAGATCTTATTTCGTGGTGAAAAGAATACTTCTTTGCCTTGTTTGATTTCAACAATGAAGGCTGAGAAGATGTTGAGGAAGGGTTGTGTGGCTTACCTAGCACATGTGATTGATACGAGTGTTCATGTACCGGACATTGGTGATAATGCGGTGATTTGTGAGTATCCAGATGTGTTTCCCGAGGACTTACTTGGTGTTCCTCCAGTAAGAGAGATTGACTTCACCATCGTGTTACTTCCAGGTACTGGACCTATTTAATAGACACCTTATTATATAGCACCAGCAGAGTTGAGGGAGTTGCAGATTCAACTTCAAGAATTGATTGAAAAAGGCTTCAATCGACCTAGTATTTCACCTTGGGGTGCTCCAGTGTTGTTTGTGAGGAAGAATGATGGTTCGATGAGGCTATGCATTGATTATCGGAAGTTGAATCAGGTTACGGTGAAGAACAAGTATTGACTTCCACGGATTGATGATTTGTTCGATCAATTGAAAGGAGCTTCAGTCTTCTTGAAGATTGATCTCAAGTCTGGGTACCATCAGTTACGGATTCGGGAGTCTGATGTTGACAAGACGGCGTTTCGGTCACGCTATGGGCTCTATGAGTTCCTCGTCCATTTGGGTTGACCAATGCACCAGTTACTTTCGTGGACCTGACGAATCGGATCTTCAGACGTATCTGGACAAGTTCGTCATTGTGTTCATCGATGACATCCTGATTTATTCCAGGAGTGTGGGGTAACACAAGAAGCATTTGCATGCAGTTTTGCAAAATTTGCGAGACGCTCAGTTGTACGCCAAGTTTAGCAAGTATGAGTTTTGGCTAGACAGTGTAAAGTTTTTGGGTCACGAGATATTAGCTGAAGGAGTCAGCGTGGATCCAGATAAGATTGATGCAGTATTGAATTGGAGCAAACCTACCAATGTGGCAGAGATATGGAGTTTCTTGGGATTAGCAGGTTACTATCGCCGATTCGTACAGGACTTTTCACAGATAACGACACTGCTAATCCGTTTGACGAAGAAAGGAGTCAAGTTTGAATGGTCTAATGCTTGTGAGGAAAGCTACTTGACTTTGAAGGAGAGGTTGACTACTGCACCAGTGTTGACTTTACGAGACGATAACGGTGAGTATGTTGTGTACAGTGATGCTTCGAAGTTAGTTCTGGGTTGTGTCTTGATGTAGCATGGAAAGGTGGTGGCATATGGTTCTAGACAGTTAAAACCACACGAAGTTAACTATCCTACTCATGATCTGGAGTTAGTTGCCATTGTGTTAGCATTGAAGAGTTGGAGACACTAGTACGGAGTGCAGTGCAAGATTTACACCGATCACAAAAGTCTTACCTACTTGCGTATGCAGCCAGATTTGAATATGAGGCAGCGGAGATTGATGGAGCTGATTAATGATTATGACTGCAATTTCGAGGATCATCCAGGAAAGGCTAACGTGGTTGCTGAAGATCTTAGTTGGAAGCATAGTGCTTCTTTTTTCCATGTTCGTGTTGCAAGAATGTCACTTTTGACGAAGTTGCGAGCAACGAGAGCAGAGTTGGAGTGGAATGATGATGGAGCATTGTTAGCCAGCTTCCAAGTTCATCCGGTGTTGCTTGATCAAGTTCGTGAAGCTCAAGATTCAGATGCCTATCTGCAGAGCAAGAAGAATTTGATTCAGAATAATGTACCGACAGAGTTTCGGATGACAAGTAATGGCACTTTGGTGTTCAGAAAGAGGTTATGTGTTGTCAGAGATGACATATAACATGCAGATTTTCTTAACAGATTAAAGTTGTCGGATTATCAGAAAAATTTGTGCGTATGTCAGTCAGAGTATACGGTGGTAATTGAGTATCCTTCTAGCTATTGCCATGGAAATGAGTCATGAAAAGTTGTTAGCGCGGTAAGTTATGCATGTTAGTAAAGATATGAGCGTTATGGTTTATCGTTTGAAAAGTATTATCAGGGCTGGCATATGGTATGATGTATCTTATGCATCGTGGTTATGGACGTATATTCCTAATTCCCTGATGTTAGAGTGCCTCAGAAATTTCCGTTGTAGACAGTTTCAATTGCAGTTCAGTTCAGGTTATGGAACCGTTGGATGTTCTTAATTGTCGAGAGTAGATTCTCTGGAACAAAAATTTTCTGTTAGTGTCAGCGTTTGTGTTTGTACAGAAATCATACAGTAAAGGTAGTCACGTAGCTGCTAGAACAGTTTGTATGAGCAGTAGCTTCGTTCTCCTAGCCAATATGTAAATTTCGAGGACGAAATTTTTGTTAGGGGGTAGATTTGTAACGACCCGAACCGTGGAATGTGCACATATTGGTTTGAGCCATGATTATTGTGAATTAATCGTACTCGTGGGTTTGTTAACGACTAAATTATCGGGCAAGAATTTGGTTTGAGTTCTTTTGCGGGAATTGTAGAGGATTTAATTTCGAGATCGTGGAAATTTTCAGAGAATTTTTCAGATAAGTGAGCAATGTTTTATTGAGTTTTGAAGTCAGTTGGTGAATGTGAATTTAATCGTGACCGTCCGATTTGGATCATATTGAATTATAGTTGTTGATTTGGGAATGGTATGTGTACGGTATGTATACGGTATAAATACGAAACAAATTGGGAAACTTTCTATTTTTGGAAATACCCGTTGAGCCGCGTTGACCCACGGGTCAAAACTGACCCGTTTGGGCCGTGACTTTCTTGGCGTCGGTGTGCCTTATTCCGGCATATTTTGGCCGTGGTTCCTTCATGAAATTTTTTGGGCTTGAGCTCCTCTTTCTTTTGATAGGTGGATCACTCATTTTGGTTACCGGATGAAGAAGATACGACGCGGTGAAGTTTGGAGAATTTCGGCCGAATTCGCCGGCGACGGAGGTGGCGGAGACGGCGGCGATGGGGGTCGACCTTGTGGGGTTTTTTAGCCCTTAGGATGGTGAGTCTATCCCAAGTGGTCTCGTCCCTTCCCGTGCTCGGTGGTGGTTGATCGGAGAAATTGAATTCCGGCGAGGTTTTCGAACTTCACGGTGAGTTTTGTACATTTTCCCATTAAAATTGGGCTTAGCATTGAACTACAAAATTGTTGGAAATGTCGAGATCTTCAAACTAATTTATAGGTCGAAGATTTCTGGGTTGGTGGATTTTCCGGCGACCGGTGGCGGCGGCCCCACGCGCTGCCGTGCGCGGCGGAGCTTCGACGAGGTAAGATTTTTGGCAAGTTTTATGTCGTTTCACTTGTTTTCGCGTGTCGAATGTAATTGTGAGGTTTTTGAGTCGAGTTGAATGTTTTAATTTGGGACGAGGGTTGTTTGGGTGTGTTTTGGGAATTTTTCTATCCTCGTCGATATTTCGAGCGATATGTCTTTCGAGAACGCGGGGATCTTGACGTATTAGCTCCGTATGATGTGTTTCAATATGTATTGATCGTATCCCTGTTATTCAGGTGACCGTGATCGAGTGTTTGGCGAGGGATCTTCCGTCGGACCTCAGAGTTAGCTTCGTACTGTGAGTGGACACTTTATTTTCACAGTTGATTTGCGAGTCCCGATTATGCATTTACTTTATGCATTTATGAATATATACTTTATGATTATGCATTGTATTAGTATGCATTTACAATTATGCACATACAAGTATGCATCTTATGATTACATTTTATGATTTCGCATATGTATGGAAAGTATTTATGGTTTGGTTTACACAGAGTACAGTCTCAGATATAGAGGTAGCATCGATGCTTTAGCTTCTCGGATGATCCCCGAGATGCTCCGGGGGGGGGGGGACAAATATTCTGACCCGAGGTCTTTCAGACTTATTAATCATGAGGGGGTCTGGGATCCCGTGATTAGACTGTACTATGCGAAGGAGTCTATGAGTGACTGAACAGGATTTTACGTAAATATTTATGGATCAGAGAAAATGTACCTGGTCGGGATTTTCATGTGCATTGACTTGCGTTATGCTTTTATGAGCATATATACTTATATGTTGGGAAGGACATATTATTATTATTTTCGTCCATTTACTCTAACAATTTTATTTGTCTTCCCCTCGGCTTTTCGGTTTCCTTTGCCCAGTTTGCAGTTTGAATTTCGGGGTTGCACGTCGACGATAGAGGCGTAGAGTTCAGGTCACACTTCAGTTCGAGTAGGTTCTTTATTCAACGTACTGGTTGTATATGATGTATATAAGCGTCGCTCTGAATACTTATGTTTGTTTTCAGTTGAGTTTACTTCTGAATGATTTCTGGATTTCTTGTAAACCTTGTGGTTTATTATATATGTTGAGAAATCTGGATGGGGAACGGAGCCCCACAGTTTGGCTTTTGTGGAATATTCGAAGTGTGATTCTCTTTGCAAGTTCTAATATTGGCTCACGTATTTCAAAGTAAACTTTGGCTAAAAAAATTTTAAGGTCATATTTTCGAAGGGGTTTGATTTCGGTTTAGGCAACTAAATTAGAGTCGGGTCCTTTCAAAGACATCAAGAAGGTATCGATTTCGATCTAACATTGGAAAATGCTTGAATCACTTCGATGGTTGCCTCTAGAATGAGTCAAGAAGCCCTCTAGCTCCAAGTAGTAGAGTGGTACTCCTCAGAAGTATTCACCATGACAATGGTGGAGTTACAGACCTTAACCTACTACCCGTGATGGTCAGACACCATTAGTATGCTAGAAAAATAAGTATGAGGTTGGGGGATGCTTGGAATTATAGAGCATAAGTCAATACCTTGAGGCCAAGACATGTTTGAGTGCACCATTAGAGAATCATGATCAATTCGGATGCAACTTTGGATGACGAGGCCTAACTTGACCTTCACTAGTTTACATTTTCATGCATATGGAGCTCGATGGCGTCATTCAAAGCGTTTGCATTTCTTTCTCTCTTCTCTCTTTACTTTTGTAGTATAATATGCGAATATGATTGAGAATGATGTTATGTTATGGTGCTTTGGTTTCACTCTCATCCCCAAAAGTAGACATCTTCCAACGGTTGTTAGCCTTGCAATGTCTTAATAACCCACTCTTGTTCGATGAGAGAGCTACCTATTCATCATTAGTGTATTGTTTTGAGTCTTTCTTAGTTTGTGGTGATCTTGTATGATACATGGGAGATGTTTGTTGCTATAAACTTAATGCCTTTCTAAGTTTCCGATTATTCCATGCTAAGGTGTTTAAAGTTCTAAGTGTGAGGTCCCCTCATGTTATGTGTTTGATTATAATGTCGTTTTCCTTTGAAATATGATTAGTATGCATGCCCCCATTGTGGTTGATAAGACTCTAATAGATTTATTATTTCTTAGAGACTATATGGCCTTTTAAGTGTGAATGCATGCTAGTTGTTATGCCTAGGAAAACATGTGTTAGGAGAAAAAATATATGAAATGATGATGCCTATGTTATCTCTTGTACACTTTTGTTTATTATGTGGCTTGATGCAAATTGAGGACAATTTGATTCTAAAATGTGAAGTAGGCATCTAAGTCATTATCACTCCTTATCCTAAAATCTAAAAAAATTTAAAATTTTGAGAAAATAATGCAAAAATATGTGTGTTTTGGTGTGTTTGTGTTTTAATAACCACTCCCGATGATGAGATTGAATGAATGGCTAGTAGATTGCATAATTTTGAGTATGTTTGAAAAGAGAAAACAATGCATGTTTAATCGGTTTGAAAAGTGCATATGTCATTCAAAATGCTTTCACATGAGAAAAAAAAAAGGATTGACATATTTTTGAAGCTATCTATGCCCTTGTGATAATTTGAGCCTAATTGTGCACACTTAGCATACATAATGCACATTTTATTCATGTGTGATATCGGTTGATCATTGTGTAATCTAGAACTTGGTTTAAGCCATGCAAATCATTTTCCAATCATGAGTTATTTCAAATATGATAGAGGCATTTAGGACTATCACCACTCTTGTCAAATAGCCACGTGTCCCTTGAGTGTGCACGAGTTACGACACCCCTAGATAGCCCTTTTGAGCCCAAGTTTAGCCTTTCTTTCATTTTAATGCATGTACCTAAACACTTAGCCTAGTGTAGTAATCCTTACCCTTGTTCTAAAGACTTGGTAGAGATTTCAAAGCTAGTATTCAAGAGATGGAGTGAATATGATGTTGTCCAAGGCATATTGTGTGTATTGTATGTGTTTGAATGCCGAAAAGAAAAGAAAAGAAAAAAATTTATGTTGAGAGCTAGGAAAAGAATGTAGAAATATGTAATGCCCTCCAGTAATAGGATTAAATGTAATAGGTTTGGATTAATGTACCCCATACTTGTGAATATGGAGTTTGTCACCAAAAGAAGGCTTAAAAGTGAAGAATTTTACCCTTTGTCCTATCCACAAAGCTCAAATGTAGTTTAGAATGAAGCTTGGGCCCAACAAGATGAAATCTAACCCCGGCTATTAAAGGTTGACGATGGTGATGCTTTGGAAGGGGAGGAGTGCAAGATTGACAATTTTTGGTGCTATGACTAAGTTTTTGGAACATATTTTACCACCACATACCCAAATTTCAAATGTCTTTGCCCTAACCCCATTACAACCTTTAATAAGTCTTCTTGATTTAAAATACTTGTGTTTGTGGATTGTTGGAGTATCTAGTTGAAGAGCAAGCTTATGAAAAATATGTGATTAATTTAATTTTTGAGTGCAAATACTAACCCTCTAAACACTTGAGTGCATTGAGTGATATCTTGTGAGTTAGATGGTTAGGAACAAGTTTATTTGAATACATCTCAATGCATGCATTTGGTTTAACAAGTAGCATGTTTGACTTATTAGACATACATTGATTTCATATTCTAATTGTGCTTAAGAGGAGTCTAATCCATTAGTCATGGTTCTTTGAGAGAAAATATTCACTATTCGGGACACTTATATGCTTTTATGTTTAGTCTTGTAATTTTTTTGTGCTTGGAGTCTAGCTTAGTTTGCTTTCTTTTCTTCTATATTTTATTGAGGATAAACAAAGCTTAAGTATGAGGTAGTAAGTTAGGTCCATATTTATGAGCTAATTATGTCTCTAATTTCATGCTTATTGCTTGTCTTCTATGAATAAAGCATCATTTTTATAACATTTCTTATTTATGCTAGAAAATTGGGAGTTGGCACAGAAACACTCTGAAAGATGGAAATTAATCACTTTTTGAAGAAACTGAGTACATTTTTGAAGCCTATGGAGAAGAGGGAGCAAAAGCGGGAAAAAGATAAAAAGTCAACGTCGGTCGACGATCAACTCCAGACGGTCAATGGTCAACTCCAACCAGTCAATATCGGTCAACATAGAGGTCAACTATGGGCATGGTCAAGCTTGGGCCAAAGCTTCAAGAGTTCAAGCCCACATGGACATATTTTGGGAGAGGAAGGCACATGACTTGCACATGATTTGGGTGAGTCACAAATTGTACTATTTAAAAAGCCTAAATTTTAGGATCATAACTTTAGCCTTAAATTTAAATTTCAAATACAGAAATTATCTCTTCCTTAGCTATAATTTTGAGCTCTCTTTTACACCAAAACACACACTTCATTTTACACATTTCCCAGTTTTGATAGCTCTTCTCTCTCTAGTTTTCTCTCTAGCTTCTCTGTAGGGTTCTTAGTTGAGTTCTTTAGAGAGAAGCTGGAGTTTTGTTCCTCTTTTCTTCTCTGCCAACTCTCTACAAATCCAAGAGACCTAGCCTTGCAAACTTTGACCGAACCTCTTCCATCTCACCACCATTCCTCACTTCCTCTTCTCATCTTTTTCTCTTAGGGTTTGGTGAGATTTCTAGAGCTCAAAGAGATGAGAAGTAATCTCTCTTCTCCTTTGCCTCTTGGGGTCAAAGATGCGTTCCTTACCTCTTATACAAGCTTGTAGACATACTTTGGAGCAAAGAAGGTGGAATTTGGAGCATAAGAGTATACTTGAAGAAGCTAGGCTTGCTTTGGGGTGATTCTTGGGTTATTTCTTCATCCTATCTACTCTATTGATGTATTCAAATTTGTGTTTAAACATGTATAAAGAGTAGTACCTTTATGAGAGGCTAGGGGTCAAACCATAGCCATTTGATGTAAACAATGATGTTTGATTTGTGTTTATGAGTATGTTTTGAGTGTTCTATGCTATTGGATGAGTTTGTGGTGTGCGTGATGTGATTGTGACATGTTTTTATGCTTGAGCTTATTGATTAGTTTCACTTATGCATGTCTTAGCTTTGGCTAAGTTAGGATTTGCTTAAAGGAACTAGGAAATGACTCTTGAGGGAAATAACCATTCACTTAGGAAATAGATGAGCATATAACATGACTTAAGCTTAGACTTAAAAGGTTAAGCTTAGGATTTGGTTTCTTTGTGCTTGAGCATGAATCGAGACACTCTTGAGGTCTAAGTGACTTAAGGATTTTCGATTAAGCTTGCATTGAACTGAGAAGCTTTGTATCTAATGTTGATTCTTTCAACTCGTAATCCAAAATGTGCGAGTAGGGAGCATTCAATAGAACCAAGGTTCTAAAAATCGTTAGGCTGCTCAAGACGATGAGGGTACCTTCTAGCGCCTAGGCGGCTAGGCAGGGATTAATCAAATTCTAGGTGGTTTCTAGGCGGTTTGTATTAAATATATATTAATTGATATATATATATATATATATATAATAAAGATCCTTATAAAGTCAAATTAGACATAATTATAGTCATAATAACTAAATAAAAAACATACCATCGAGTCTTTATTACAAGTTACATGACACAATTTTAAGATTTTTTAGTATTTACAATTCATCTATCCACATAATACAAAACTATAACACAATGAAATGCTGCAAAGTGAGGAGATTGAGCTTAATTAGTCGGGATTGACTGTTGGAAGGAAAGACTTCAGAGGCACATTGTCGCGAGTTAATTTGAGAATTTAGGGTTAGATCCCTAAATTTAAAGCTTTTATATTTTTGAAGAAAAAAAATGATCCACCTAGAACCATCAATAAAATAAATAAATAAATAATTAAAATTAAAATTTTTAAAAACTTTTTAAAATAAAATTAAAAAAATTGACCGCCTAGGTCCGCCTAGAAAGAGAAACCGATTTTTTGCCCGATTTGAGGCAAAATTCAACAACTGATGGCTGCCTAGACTGATTTTTAGAACAGTGATTAGAACCCATTCCCAAGTACTCCAAAAGAGGCTTGGGAATGGCCATCCATAATCTTCACATGTGTTTACAACCAAACTCATTACGCATGAAATACATTAGGAGCCTAGCACCGAAAGTCTAATTCTCAATCTTGGTTTACTCTGTGCTTCATGGATGGATCGAAACCTTCTAGAATCCCAAAAGGCCTAAAAGTTTCGGCCCATCGCCAAGTGTGACCCGAGATGGCACGATTTAGAAAATGAAATGATTTGCTCTTATGATGCAAAAGACATTGGAGCATGTAAACCGGACTAAACAACTCATGACCCTAAAATTGGACATTGTTTGAGCATCAAATGGTGAACAGGGGCATCCCTAGCTAACCATTCTTTTATCTTGAATTTATGATCATTTCTATTCGTCATCTTTGCATTAGTTATAATTAACCAAGCAATCTTTCGTTTAATTATTCACCGTAGTTTAATCATCCCTTGCGATGTTGAGTCTCCAAAGGATTTGATGTTTTAACATTCGCATTTCCACCTTTTTGTGTTTCTTTGTCGCATTACTTATTTGTGTGTCATGTAATTAAAAGACTTAATCAGATAAAGCTACGAAATCGGGTTAGTCAATCCTCGTGGGTTCGACATTGATATGATCCTTGGCACTAAAGTGAGATCCTCCCTGGGCTGAGTGGCCCGTGCCACAAGCAAACCATTGCTTCCCTGAGTGGTTGCTCTTGGATCTTTAGCAAAGCCATCAACCTATATAGCCTCGCTACGACATAGCAATTGAAGAAAATAATAGTGATATTGAATAATTCCAAAAATACTATTTAACTAATTTGTAAATATAAAATAAAATATGAAGAACAAAATATAGAGATTTGTTACTGCATTGTTGACGTTGATGAGCTAAGTTGAGTCACGTGTACCACACGCTTTCCTTACGAACTTTTATGTCGCCCATAGGCTTGTATGACGTTATTCTCCTTGGATAAATAACTTTCGAGATTTGTGCTTGCTTGCACAAAAACTCCCTTTATCTATATACATAAAGGAATGAGGATGAACATCAATGTTGACCATTCCAAAGACCAAAACTAAAAGGACCCAACTCCGATTTAGTTTCCTAAACCGGAATCGAACTCCTTCTGAAAACACGAACTTGCAAAAACCATAGAAATTTCGGCAGAATTTCACTATATCGTAGAATTACCATTAACCTGCACCCAAAAATACACTTCATCCTATGCCACAAAAGCCAAACCGTGGGCACCAATCCCATCCGGATTTCTCAATATCATAACATAATGTAAAGTAATAAACAAAAGTTGTAACTTTACAGAAATCCGGGGAAAATAATATGAAAATATAAATGTAAGAGTATTCAGAGTGACCTCTAGTATATATACATAAATATAAAATAGTAGGTTAAACAAGAAACCTACTGGAACAGAAAAGTAGCTCGAATATTAAGCCTCCGACTGCGACGTGCGACACCAGAATCTGAACTGCAAACTGGGCATTGAAAACAAAGAGCTCAGGGAAAGACATATAAATCGTTAGAGTGAGTGGACGAAAATAAATGTCTTTCGCCGAATAATATATGTTATAAAAACATATGCGAGTCTAAATGAATGAATATGATATAGTACACGAGGGAGACTCTAACTCCTCACGTGTACGGAGCATGCATAGACAATCCCACGGGGTCACTCATGGACACATCCGTGCTAGTACAATCCGAATCACGGGATCCCAGACCCACACGTGATTCAAGCCAGAAAAGCCTCAGGTCAGAGGTCTGCCCCTCCCGGTAAAGGCCTTGGGTCAGGGATCACAACCTCCCCTGGTATACATCCTCGGGGATCAGCCAGGATGCTAGTGTATCGATACAACAATATAAACTGTGACTGTACTCTGTGTAAATCAAATCATAAATAGTTCATGCACATGTATTGAGCATAATATAAATACGTATTCGTAATATATAACTATATAAGCACATTTATCGGTGCATAATCGTAAAACACATGCTCGAATAAATCATAATCGCATATGAATGCTCATGCTCATAAAACGTGTAATAAGGACTCGCAACTAATCAGTGAAAAGAAATGTCCACTCATAGACAAGCACAGCGCGCAAACGCGGTAATCCCGAGATCCGGCGGAAGATCCCTCGCCCAATGTACGATCTCGATCCCCTGAATAATCACAAAATATAACTGATCAAAATCACAATTCATTACTCTGTACCACACCTCGGAAACCAACCATTTCCGGAAACATATAACTCGAATACAAAATAATCATCGAAAACCTCCAAATTCACCACATAAACCCTCGACTTAAAATCCGGTATCCAAATCAACTGAAAAACCTCAAGGCGATGATCGGGGCGCGATTACGAGCAAAACGACATAAAACTTGACAAAATCCAAAAAGTCAACCCTTCGCCGGAGCTCCGTCGTTGACCGCCAGCGGCGGCGGCGGCGCGGCTTCAACCGTGACAGATTCCGGCCAAACTTTCCAGATCACAAGTACTCCTCAAGCCCAACGCATCTCTCTTCTACACCGAACCCCAATTCCAAGCCCACCGGCCGAAAATCACCTCGAAACCCACGGAATCCATGGATTCCGGTGAGCTTCAAACCTCAGCCAGTTACAAAATTGCTTCACCCAAAAGCATCAAGGGGTTGAGAGGAACCTTCCCCCCCCCCCCTGACCCCAAATGTCGCCGGAGCACCTCACCCGATTTCGACGAACACCACGAACTTCACCAAGTTCGTTCTCCTCCAAATCTCAACCAATTCAACACAAATCAATTGCAAAACAGTAGGAAATCATGAGAGGAAGCTAACCATACCAACGATTTGGTCTAAGGTGGCCGGAATCGGATAATCGATTGGTGGTCAAACGGTGGTGCGGTTCTCCTGTCAACGCGAGTCAACGGTTAATTTTTGGTCAAACAACGGTCAAACTTCCAAAACAGTGATTTTCGACAATTTTCTGACTATTCCGATATTTATACTCGTGGCTCGATACGATCGATGGTCCAAATCGAATCACATCCACGTTTCGGATAACTCAAACTCAAACGAATAAACACGACAAAATCACGCGATTTCAAATATTGATAACATATTCCTCGGTTATCGAAATAATTATCCGAAACTGCCCACGAACTCGAAATCACGCATACTACAATTCTCGTGAAGAGACTCATCTCAAATTCTCGTCCAATAATTAAGTCGTGAATAAAGCCGCAAAACTACTCAATTACGACAACTGTGATTACTCGTAAAACTCGCGGATTAAGCCGATTAACGTACTAATTCTTATTCGGGTCGTCACAAATCTACCCCCCCTTAAAAAAATTTGACCTCGAAATTTACGTACCTGCTAGGTGATCAGATGAGGATACTGCTCCCGCATACGCTGCTCGGTCTCCCAGGTGGCTTCCTCAACTGAATGATTCTGCCATAAGACCTTCACAAGCGGTATGACTCTGTGCCTCAACTCCTACTCACGTCGATCGAGAATCTGTACCGGTTCCTCCACATATGACAAATCTTCCCGGATAGGAAGCTGATATGGTGTTAACACATGTGATGGATCTGGAATGTATTTCCGCAACATCGAGACATGAAAAACATCGTGCACTCGAGCCATCTCAGAAGGCAACTCCAATCTGTAAGCCACAGCACCTACCCTCTCTGTAATCTCGTATGGACCGATATACCGTGGTCGAAGCTTGCCCCGCTTCCCGAAACGCACAACTCCCCTCCAAGGAGACAGTTTCAGGAAGACCCAGTCGCCCACCTCGAACTCGAGACTCTTTCTTCTCATGTCTGCATAACTTTTCTGGTAATCTTGGGCAATCTTCAATCTATCCCGGATAATCTGAATGTCCTCTGTGGTGCTCTTCACCAGATCAGGACCAATGAGCCATCGCTCGCCTACCTTACTCCAACACAATGGAGTGCGGCACTGCCTCCCGTATAGAGCCTCATACGGTGCCATGTCAATACTGGCCTGATAACTGTTGTTGTAAGCAAACTCGATCAAATGCAGTTGCTGGTCCCAATTTCCTCTAAATTGCAAAACACAAGACCGTAACATATCCTCGAGTGTCTGAATAGTTCTCTTAGACTGCCCATCAGTCTGAGGATGGAAAGCTGTACTGAAATGCAATCTAGTCCCCAACGCTCACTGCAATGCTTGCCAGAACTCTGAGGTGAATTGACTATCTTGGTCAGAAACAATGGATACAGGCACACCATGCAAACGAACGATCTCCGCCAAATACAGCTTTGCCAATCTGCCCACTGAAATCTTCCCTGGAAGTGCAAGGAAATGAGCGGATTTCATCAAACGGTCTATAATAACCCAAATACCAGTATTACCAGCAGAAGTACGTGGTAACTGATACACGAAATCCATAGTAATGCACTCCCACTTCCAAATCAGATTCTCCAAGGGCTATAACTTTCCCGCAGGTTTCTGTCTCTCTGCTTTAACCTGCTGACAAATAAGACATCTGCTCACATATGCGGCAATCTCCGTCTTCATATTTCGCCACCAGTAATAAGCCCGAACTGTACGAAACATCTTCGTACTGCCGGGATGCATCGCGTAAGCAAAACAATGAGTTTCGTCTAAAATCTCTTTCTTCAAACCCTCGTCTCTGGGTACATATAATCTGCCTCTGAATAGCAATGTACCATCATCACTTAACCGGAACTCTGTTGGCACACCATTCGGAATCATGGTCTTCTTGTCCAACAGATAGGAATCCGCAACCTGAGCTTCCCAAACCTGATCAACCAATACCGGTCGTACCTGGAAGCTAGCTAACAAAGCTCCATCATCGTCCCACTCAAACTCAGCTCCCGTAGCCCGTAACTCAGCTAACATGGATACTCTAGCCACACACACATGAAACAATAAAGCTCCAGATTTTCGACTGAGTGCATCAGCAACAACATTAGCTTTCCCTGGAAGATACTCAAAAGTGCAATCGTAATCATTGATCAACTCCATCCATCTGCGCTGTCTCATGTTCAAGTCTGACTGCGTGCGCAAATAAGTGAGACTCTTGTGATCAGTATATATCTTGCACTGAGCTCCGTACAAATAGTGTCTCCAACTCTTTAAGGCTAATACAATGGCAGCCAACTCCAAATCATGCGTAGGATAGTTGACTTCATGTGGCTTCAACTGCCTGGAATTGTAAGCTACCACTCTGCCATGCTGCATCAAAACACAACCAAGTCCCAATTTTGATGCATCGCTGTAAACCACAAACTCTCCACTGTCATCAGGTAGAGTCAGAACCGGTGCAGTAGTTAACTTTTCCTTCAAGTGCAAGTAACTCTCCTCACATGCATCAGACCACTCAAACTTGACACCTTTCTTCGTCAATCTGGTAAGTGGAGTGGAAATCCGTGAAAAATCCTGCACAAAGTTGTTTCGAGGCATCGTAGTTAGTGTCCCTTTGATGTTCAGGTTCAAGACCAACTCAAATCTCTAGCATTTGGCTTCCTCTGAGGCCACCATGTCACGAGCAAACCGAGATAAACGAGTAAATCTGTCACGGTACTCAAGTACTGACATGCTACCCTGTCTCAAGTTTGTGAACTCCTTATACTTCCGCTGCTGTGTAGCCTGGTTGAAATACCTCCGCATAAACAAATCCCTGAATAATGTGCATGGAGTATCAACCGGAGCTCTATCGATGCTAACTCACCAGAAGTATGCATCAGACTCAAGTAAACCAACTGCTGCCACTGTCATCTGCTCAAGAGTGAAACGCAGACGCTCACAAACTCGTTCAACCTGAACCAACCATGCCTCACACATCTCTGAATCAGCTGAACCCGAGAAAACAGTCGCTCCAGCAGTTTGAGCTTTGACCACAGGGTCAAAACGCTCATCCAAAAGCAATACTCGCATAAGCAAGTCATGCGTCTGGCGATCCTCATCAGGATCCACATCCCTATTGACACGGGGACCACGTGTAGGAGGCATCCTAATGATAAGAGAAAAGCATTAGTCACAAGTACAAGGAAGGTAATCATGAAACTTCAGACATTTGAACACATACAACACCTAAAGCATTGATGAGTAACCGCTGGCCAGTCGGGTCATCACTTCAGACATGCTGTACATACTCAAATATCCTTAGTATCACAACTACAGAAGTCTATAGAACCTGAAACCTAATGCTCTGATACCAAGCTGAAAGGACCCAACCCCGCTTTAGTTTCCTAAACCGGAATCGAACTCCTTCTGAAAACACAAACTTGCAAAAACCATAGAAATTTCGGCAGAATTTCACTATATCGCGGAATTACCATTAACGTGCACCTGAAAACACACTTCATCCTATGCCACAAAAGCCAAACCGTGGGCACCAATCCCATCCGGATTTCTCAATATCAGAACATAATGTAAAGTAATAAACAAAAGCTGTAACTTTACAGAAATCTGGGGAAAATCATATGAAAATATAAACGTAAGAGTATTCAGAGCGACCTTTAGTATATATACATAAATATACAACAGTAGGCTAAACAAGAAACCTATTGGAATATAAAAGTAGCTCGAATACTAAGCCTCCACCTGCGACGTGCGACATCAGAATCTAAACTGCAAACTGGGCATTGAAAACAAAGAGCTCAGGGAAAGACATATAAACCATTAGAGTGAGTGGACGAAAATAAATGTCTTTCGCCAAATAATATATGTTATAAAAACATATGCGAGTCTAAATGAATGAATATGATATAGTACACGAGGGAGACTCTAACTCCTCACATGTACTGAGCATGCATAGAAAATCCCATGGGGTCACTCATGGACACATCCGTGCTAGTACAGTCTGAATCATGGGATCCCAGACCCACACGTGATTCAAGTCAGAAAGGCCTCAGGTCAGATGTCTGCCCCCCCTCCCGGTAAAGGCCTCGGGTCAGGGGTCACAACCTCCCCTGGTAAACATTCTCGGGGATCAGCCGGGATGCTAGTGTATCGATACTGTACTCTGTGTAAATCAAATCATAAATAGTTCATGCACATGTATTGAGCATAATATAAATACGTATTCATAATATATAACTATATAAGCACATTTGTCGGTGCATAATCGTAAAACACATGCTTGAATAAATCATAATCACATATGCATGCTCATTCTCGTAAAACGTGTAATAAGGACTCTCAACTAATCAATGAAAAGAAATGTCCACTCACAGACTAGCACAGCGAGCAAACGCGCTAATCCCGAGATCCGGCGGAAGATCCCTTGCCCAATGTATAATCTCGATCCCTTGAATAATCACAAAATATAACTGATCAAAATCACAATTCATTACTCTGTACCACACCTCGGAAACCAACCATTTCCGAAAACATATAACTCGAATACAAAATAATCGTCAAAAACCCCCAAATTCACCACATAAACCCTCGACTTAAAATCCGGTATCCAAATCAACTCGAAAACCTCAAGGCGATGATCGAGGCGCGATTACGAGCAAAACGACATAAAACTTGACAAAATCCAAAAAGTCAACCCTTCGCCGGAGCTCCGCCGTTGACCGCCAGCGGCGGCGGCGGCGCGACGTCAACCGTGACGATTTCCGGCCCAACTTTCCAGATCACAAGTACTCCTCAAGCCCAACGCATCTCTCTTCTACACCGAACCCCAATTCCAAGCCCACCGGCCGGAAATCACCTCGAAACCTACGTAATCCATGGATTCCGGTGAGTTTTCCGGTGAGCTTCAAACGTCAACCAATTACAAAATTGCTTCACCCAAAAGCATCAAGGGGTTAAGAGGAACATTTTCCCCCACAACCCCAATGTCGCCGGAGCACCTCACCCAATTCCGGCGAACACTACGAACTTCACCAAGTTCGTTCTCCTCTAAATCTTAACCAATTCAACTCAAATCAATTGCAAAACAGTAGGAAATCATGAGAGGAAGCTAACCATACCAACGATTTGGTCTAAGGTGGCCGGAATCGGAAAATCGATCTGTGGTCAAATGGTGGTGCGGTTCTCCTCCGGTTAACGCGAGTCAACGGTCAAACTTCCAAAACAGTGATTTTCGACAATTTTCCGACTATTCCGATATTTATACTCACGGCTCGATACGATTGATGGTCCAAATCGAATCACATCCACATTTCGGATAACTCAAACTCAAACGGATAAACACGACGAAATAACGCGATTTCAAATATTCATAACATATTCCTCAGTTATCGAAACAATTATCCGAAACTGCTCACGGACTCAAAATCACACATACTACAATTCTTGTGAAGAGACTCATCTAAAATTCTCGTCTGATAATTAAGTCGTGAATAAAGCCGTAAAACTACTCAATTACGACAACTGTGATTACTCGTAAAACTCGCGGATTAAGTCGATTAACGTATTAATTCTGATTCGGGTCATCTCAAAAACTCAATATTCTTGTCTGCAAGTTGGAGCGGTAATTCACATCGCAAGACAGGGGTACACACAAGTCCATTTTGCCAGCCCAATCCATCCGGAATTTGCACCCACTACGCACACGTGAGAAGGAGCCTCTTCACTTGCTTACTCAAAGCATAGTGAAGTCGAATACTACTTAAAGACAATCACACTCCTAGTTTTTCCCATGTAGGACAAACTCCTTCTTTAATGTTTGAAGTGACAAACTGTGGGTCACAGTTTCTCATTCACCTCTTAAATAATTTAAATAAATGAATAATTCATTTTGATGTACTCTTATAAGAGAACACGATTCCATGTTTCTCTTCCATTAATATTGAGTGCACGTACCTCTCTTAATTTTCTTGTTTAAATTGTTCCAATAAAATGGTGGATTTTTTCAACAATTCCCCATATGAATGAAATTGGCGACAAAAGACTCGATAGACGTGGTGATAGATTCTGTGGTTGAAAACCTGAATAGGATAGGTAAGTTAACCCTTTGAACATTCTCTTGTGAAAGTAAGCTTACTTTACTAACTAAACAGTAGACGCGATATCTTTGAACTGTTCTTCATTTATGTAAACGATAGCATACCTCACATAGGTATGTTCTTGATACTTTCAGTTCTCATTATTGTGTCCATTTTGGCCCTGGACACGCGCCTGATTTAGCAAGAGTTTAATAAGAATTGTGCCATGAATAATTCCCTTAGAAGCAGCCTCACTCCTCTTTTACATAAGTGATTTCTTAATTAAAAGTAACCTGCATTACTACGATCAGATTTCCGACACATGAGAGTCATTAAAAGCTTTAGCTTAACCATATTCCTTACGGGTATCACTTTTTTCATCATAGGAATCGACTTGAGGAAGATTTTCCACAATGATCTTACACAGTCTCTACAATTTAGTTGTCTCTTTTCAGCCTAGATTTTGGGATCTCCAGTCCATTAGGTTGGGTATTCCACTGTGAAGACTTTCTTAACTCATGGGTTTTAGTCTTATTCCCCTTGATGCACTACCGCTAGAAACACTATAGTCGACGATTTTTTTAAAACTATAGCCGACAAGATAAAAATATCGTCGGCTATAGTGGAAAAAATGATTTTTTTTTATTTTTTTAAAATTTTTTTAAAAAACTCGTCGGCTATAGTACTATAGCCGACGATAATGGGTAAAAACCTCGTCGGCTATACTATTACAGACAGGTTTTAGCCAGGGACTTTAGCCGACGACCCTTAAAAATCGTCGGCTATAGTCTCGTCGACTATAGTGCGTCGGCTATACTATAGCCAACGATGTTTTTGCCCATTTTTCGTCGGCTATAGTATAGCCGACGATTTTTTGTTGATTTGTCGTCGGCTATAGTGGAAATTGTCCACTATAGCCGACGACAAAAAATCTCGTCGGTTTTTTTTTTCGTCGGCTATAGTGAAAATGCTGGTAGTGATGACTTATTAACTAAATCTTTGTTTAACCATTTGGTCAACGGATCAGCTATGTTATCCTTTGACTTCACATAGTCAATAGAGATAACGCAAATATAGAGTAGTTGTCTAATGGTGTTATGTCGTCGACGAATATAACTAGACTTACCATTGTACATGTTGTTTTGTACCTTGCTAATTACATATTGACTATCACAATGTATGAAAATTACACAGGCTTTGTCCATTTTGGAATGTTCTCTATGAATTGGCGTAGCCATTTTGCCTCATCCTCACATTTGTCTAGGACAACAAACTCATATTCCATTGTAGTACCCAACTTATTGAAGTCAAGTTTTTTAGTAGATCCATATTGAATGAAATGAAAACCTACAACCTCCAGCAGAAGGACGTTAATCAATGAAAAATATATGAAATTACCTCATTTTTTATGATCCAAATTAGTGTATTGTGTCTCTATACATTTGTCGACAATGTAACCCTTTACCATATCTACATGCACTTGCATTTTAAAAGTTGATGTTAGATCCATCATACAAGTGTCAGTAAGACCTTTTATTTTAAAATAAAAATTCTCCTCATAAACACAAATGTAAGGTTACATTATACATACATTTTCCTTATCAAGCACAATTGTCGGAGTACCAACCTAGGTTGCATCGAATCGGATTCGGGTGCTTGGAAGAAAATTTTGACTACAATAATCATGTAGACAACAATCATCTACAAACAATCAACGTCAATCACTTAGGTGGCTAAAACATGGCTAAAACAGAAATTACAACAACATTAAACTTCTTTTCATTCACATGGACATTTCATCGAGCAGGTGGTGTGCATGGGTTATAAACAATATTCACAAAAATTGAGAGCGAGGACTGAGGACATGAATCTAGGAGATGTTGGAAAAATGGTGGTTTTCCACTATTTTTGTGGGACAATTTAAAAAAATAGTGAGAGCGGCGTAAAAGTTTTTAAGGAGGACCTGTGGTACCCCTCATCCCCCCTTTAAATACTTTCCACATTCTCTGATAAAATTAGGTTTTCAGAAAGACATTCATGTTCTATGCGCTTCCTTTTCATTTGGCATATTGTGCTTCCAATTCAGAATCTCGCAATTTCATTGCGCTTCCAAATCAGCTTTTTAAGGAAGTGCGTTTTCGACCGCTTCCAAGTGCTTTCGCCACGTTATTTCTTCAAAAGCACGAATCGTAGCTCCTCCCAAGCTTTCGTGCAACGTAGAACACTCCTAAAAAACCTATGCAACCTAATAAGACATAGATTGAAATATAACCCTTAATATGAAGCTTGCACGAAACTATGTAACCATAGTCAAGTACATGTTGAGGCATGCATGAACCACCAAGCCTCAACAACAAGAACCCAAACTCGAAACCAATCACTCCATGCCTTCAATGACACTGCTCCGACCAGCTGCAGAATGTCTGGTGGTTCATTTATCTCTATAATCACCATTGTCAGAATAGAAACCTCTGGCCCCAAAGTCTCCACAACCTTAGTTTTGGAGGCACCCTCGCTCCCTAATCTAGTAGCTCATGCCATAGAGCCTGAATCATGCTCACACTCGAAGTCCAGCGTTCCTAAATCGACCCAACAACCCAAACTCTAAACCATATAGTGCCATCATTGCTACTGCCATGAAACCTAGTCTCTACTCTCACTACCAAAAAATCACACTTAGAGGACGAAATCTTAATAGTTTCATCGTCTAAGTGGCTGTTAGACGATGATTTTTTTTTGTTGAACAAGAGAAAATTTCGTCTAGGCTAACCTTAGACGACGAAATTGATTTTCATCGCCTAAGAAATGTCTTAGACGATGAAAAAAAATGTTTCGTCATCTAAAATCTAACTTAGATGACGAAAAACAGATTTCGTCATCTAAGTATAATATCTTAGAAGAGGAAAATATCTTCGTCGTCTTAAAAGACACACTTCGACGACGAAAACAGAATTCGTTGTCTAAGTTTGAACTTAGATGACGAATATTTTCATTTCATCGTCTAAGAACTTATCATAAACCTAAATCCTAAACCCTAAGCCTTAAACCCTTTCCCCTAAACCCCGAACGTTTTAGACGACGAAAACCATTTTTCGTCATCTAAGTAGTACTTAGATGACGAAATACAACCACTTTCGTCGTCTAAGTAGAGTTTCACAATCTGACCTCTAAGAGCACGACCATGTATACCATCTTAAAATGCATATTTTTTTTTCCATCGAGGGTATAGAGTAAACAATTCTGGGACAATGAGTGAAAATCGGAGTTACGAAGATTCGTATATCAACGTTTTCGTTTCGTTGAAATTTTAGTTTTATGTTTGACTACGCTGATCAAACCCTTAACGAACTTCATATTTATTGAAAATTCGTCCACTTACATATTATGTTATGATGAATATATCCAACGGTTGTTTTGTCTAAATTCAATTTTGTTAATGTTGATATGGAGTGAATATAGAACACTTTAAGTTATACAATATTAATAGATATATAACAAATTTTTAGTCTTAAATTAGATTTTGGGCAAATTTTAGTTTATTACCTTGATGTTTAAGTCTTTCTTCATGTCGCTACTTGTGGTTCTAAATTTTTCAGTTTACTACTTGAGGTTTGAATTTGTCTTCATGTTACTACCTACGTTTTTTTTTTTTTCAGTTTCCTACATGAGGTTTCATTTTCTCATCACTTTTTATTTTTGCCTAAAATAAATGTAATGCAAGAGGGTATCTTGGACAAGTTATTTATTTTTAATAACAAAAAAAATTATCTTCTAAAATTATTTTTCCTAACAAATAAGTTATATTAATTTTATAAAAAAATGTCAATTGACTAAATATGTCATTCTCACCCTTGATTGGTTAGGGCCATATGAATACATATTAAGACATATGAGCGACATAATTTGTGGGAACTCATAAATTTAGTTCGTTTGACAAACCCTTAGCTTTAAAACAAATCTAAAATTGTTCTTTTTAGCCAAATAAGTGCAAGTAAAATTTAGAACATTAAGATCACTTATTTTGTTAAGAATAATTTTTTTAGTTTTTTTTTTAAAGCTAAGGGTTTGCCATACGAGCCAACTTTACGAGTTCTCACAAATTATGTTACTTAAAAGTCGTAATATCCATACCGCGCTAACCAATCAAAGGTGAATATGACATATTTAACCAACTGACCATATATGTTTTGGAAAATTAACATAACTTATTTTCTTAGGAAGAACAATTGTAGAAACTTAAATAAATTTCTCATTAAAAATAAATAAATTGACCAAAATACATTCTCGCATTATATATTTTTTTAAGGAAAAAATATAAGTGATGAGAAAATGAAACCTCAGGTAGGAAACTGTAAAAAATAAAAGTTTAAGTAGTAACATGAAGAGAAACACAAACGTCAAGTAGTAAATTGAAAAATCTAGAACCTCAGGTAGCGACATGAAAATTGACCAAAACCTCAGGGTACTAATTAAAGTGAAATTTGCCCATAATTTTTTATGTTAATTTTCAATTAATTTCTATCTAGTTCATAAATTAAGTTTTTACGATAAGACAAACACCCCTAACTTCAAAAATGGGTTTACGAATTATTTTTTACGATTGTTTCCGCCTTTTAACTATTTTTTGGTAATCACTAAATTCATTCAATCAAAATCTAATTAAACTAATCCAAATTGGGTTGATTTTTTTTTCTATAATATTATATAAATGTAATAGTTACACCTGACAATTGATTTTTCATGATTTTAAGCAACTACTTCAAATTAATTTTTCAATCATTTATAATTTATTTTTCAAAAAATTCACTTAAACTATAAAACTTTAGTTTCGTTGCCTAAGTGTCACTTAGGTGATGAATCCTAGTAATTTTTTCACCAAAGTGAAATTTTAATTTTTTTTTATAAATAACTAAAAAATTAATTTTGAAATTTTTTTTAAAACAATTAGACGACCCACCACCACCACCACCATCATCACCACCACCACCATGCACCATGCACCATCACCATCACCATCACAATCACCACCACTACCACCATCACCACCACCGCCGCCGCCGCCGCCACCACCACCACACCACCACCACCACCGTCGCCGCCACCACTACAACACACCACACCACCACAACCGCCATCACCACCACCACCTATATTAATTAGTTTATGTATAGGTTAATTTAGTTTATTATATTATAAATTTTATATTTAAATACAAAATAATTTAAATAATTTATTTATTATAAATTTTGTATCATTATTAATAATTAGCATTTAATAAATTTTACAATATTATAAATTTTGTTATACAAAAAATCAAATGAAAAATTCATGAAATGTTAATTATTAATTAATATTTAGCATTTCGTGATTTTTTTTTTTACAAAATCAACCATTTAGACGACAGAATTGTAATTTCGTCGTCTAAGTTGCAACATCTAGATGACGAAATTATAGTATTTTCATCTAAGTGGTTCATTTAACTTTTTTTATAAAATCATTCACTTAGATGATAAAACTACTATAGTTTCATCGTCTAAGTGTTGTATATATCTTAGATGACAAATTCTTGATTTTGTCGTTTAAGTGTTCACTAAGCTGACGAAAATTTTCATGGCCTTTGTCAGAAAAATTTCATCGTCTAAGATGTCACTTAGGCAACGATTTTTTTTTCTCCGTCTAAGTACTTAGACGACGAAATCTAGGCAACGAAACTTTTATCACCTAAGTACTTAGGCGACAAAAAGCGCCACTTAGTTTCGTCGCCTAAGTGTGTTTTTCTGGTAGTGTCTGATCTCTCGAGTGGTTCCCTTTATTTGAAGAAGAAGATTCTTCCAACGCTAACCTACGCTTCACAATAGCCCCACGGACTTGTCGAGACCAACAACTTGGCCACCATCCATCCCAAACTCAAGTATTGACTTTTTTACGGGGTAATACTCGTCCGACCACTAGCCCGAGATGACTGTCACTTGAAACCATCCCAACCCGACTACAATGAAGACTGAGGGGAAGCAAATGTGAGACGTCTTAAGTGGTGATGGGTGTTGCAATGTAAGATAAGGAAGGAGAGATGTCGTTGTCCTATGACGCTTAGGGTTCGCGAGCTCTCGTGACAGATTTGATATAATAATTCTATTATGATGGTCAGTGATATATGTGGTCATTTGTAGTCAATTGTCGTTAGATCTGCATCCAATAAATAATGTTAAATTGTCTTCCAACTATTTTTTAATTATCTACAATTGAATACAGATCTAACGATAATTAACAACAACTGACCACAAATATCACCAATTACCAGAACATGCTCTTTGATATAATATAAGTCATATGACTATATTTGGATGGCGTCAATCAGAGGCGGATCTAAATATATTTGCTCCTAGAAACCGCTGGGCAAGAATTACAAATATTGTGGGAAAAGAAAAAAAAAACTGTTGGGTAAAGACTAAACAAACTGCTATGGGAAAGGAATCATAAATAAAAGAACCATTACAACTTTTTACTTTCTCTTCTTTTACTGAAAATTACTCTATACACAATGGTACAAGTGCAATGCTTATAAAAATAAGGTTAAAAGAGGAATTTCATATTTTCTTTATTATTTTTTATCCAAAATTTTTAAAAGTTTTGTTAGCTTTAAGCCAATAATTAAAAATCTGCCATGTTGACTGTGCAAGTGCAGTATATAAAATATGTTTTCCTTCTTTTACTAGTATAAGATGTTATAAACTTTATTTTTCAGAATGTTTCTACCATTGTTATTGTATATAGCTCCGTTTTTTTTCATTCGTTATGATTTTTTTCTGCTCACCTAGACTTTTCACATTAGATCCACAACTGCTGTCAGTCGAGACTTAAGAGAACGGCGAGAAGTTTCCCACCATCATTTGCGTTGTCTAATTAATTGCTACTTATAATTAATTAAAAATCATATTATCAATTCGCTAGCTAGTTTTTTCGGTTTGGTAAACTCTTGTAATGATATAATATTGTGTATGGGAATTTATATGCAGTTTATACGTACGTATGTTCAAGTGCACATGTCATGAGCGGAATTCCTCGTTTGTTATGTAGAGAATGCTACTATATTCTCTTTAATTGAAAGACTCAGTACGTACCTTTGTTCGGACATGGGGATCGATCCATAATCTACTCAAAAATTAAAGGGCACGTTGGCCTTGTAATGAGGTATTAATCGGGATCGTTCCATGTGGTGAGACTGGTGACCATTGTTTTGATGAGATCCACATCAGATTTAGTTAAAGGTTTTTTTATAGGCCAAACATTTAACAAGGAAACGAACGAAAAAAAAAACCCTCACTACCAGCAAAAAGACTATACCCGACGAGATTTCAAAAACTATAGCCGACGAGATAAAAATCTCGTCGGCTATAGTGGAAAAAATAATTTTTTTTAAATTTTTTTTAAAAACTCGTCGGCTATAGTACTATAGCCGACGATAATGGGGAAAAACCTCGTCGACTATACTATTACCGACCGACTTTAGCCAGCCGACTATAGCCGACGATCCATGAAATATCGTCGGCTGGCTAAAGTCGGTCGGTAATAGTATAGTCGACGAGGTTTTTACCCATTATCGTCGGCTATAGTACTATAGCCGACGAGTTTTTAAAAAAAATTAAAAAAAATTATTTTTTCCACTATAGCCGACGAGATTTTTATCTCGTCGGCTATAGTTTTTGAAATTTCGTCGGGTATAGTCTTTTTGCTGGTAGTGCCTTCTCGAATACCCTAGCTAGCTTCTCTCTCTAGAGAAAATTATTGTGTTGTCAGTACGTTGCCACCTCTTCAATCTCGACCATGTCTGACACCATCGATCAAGTCTCCGCTTTATTCTCCTCTGTGTTGACTCTTGGCGCGTGGACAATAAATGTTAGCATTTGACTGAGTGGCTCTGGGCTACGTGACTGTCAAATGTTCTTAGCTGCCAAGGTTTGAATTCTCAGTAAGGCAACGAAATTGAAGGAAGTTCGGCAATAATTCCGGCGAGTGTGGTTCCTAGATGGTATAGTCCGCATACAAGAGTGGCATTCTGTTGATCACTCTTGATTTCGTCCGTGATCGGAATAAAGTACTAAGAGGAGGGCTGTGACACTACCGATAAACATCGTTGGTTATTCTTTCATATGACGACATGTCTCCTTTGAATGAGTCGGTTTCCGACATTCTATTTTACTGGGTCCACATCTCCAACGTTCCTCCTTTGTTTGACAATGATTAGAATATTGCTATTTTTGCAGAGGAAGCAGGGAGATTCGAGGAACTTGATCCTCTTGCTCGTAAGGAATGTGTGATTCAAGTGAGGCTAGGGTGGCTTATCAAATTGGCAAACCAATCGTGCATGCTTGAGAAACCAATGAAGTTGGCACCAGGTATTGTTGAAAATATCAAATTCTTTTTTGAAAATCTGAAAGGTAGATGTGCACGATGTGGTAATTTAGTGTTTCATATTTCTGGTCTTTGTTTGGACGCCACTATGAGGAAATTTGGAGAATTAGGGACCTCTAGTAGACCATTGCCAATGGAGAACCGAGGACTTTTGGTGTCTAAGTCAACTTTGGGTAAGGACACTTCATCGGTGTTCTCATTGGAGGAAATTGATGTGCCCTCTAAGGCTTTGGTCGTGGCACCCACCATAAAGATTAATATTTGTTTTGAGTTTCGCGAGGCTTTTGGTCTGGGAGTCAATGATGGTGACTTTTGGTTTGGCACTCACTCTATCCCTCAGTGGGAGGATTGTCCCATCCTTCCCACTAGCACTCCAAGGAAGAACATAGTTGCTTCTATCCTTATTCACCGTTCTCAGGAGGGTGAGATGGAGGTATCTGAAACTCAAGCGGTTTTGGAGACTGGTAGGAAAAGGAGTAGGGCTAAGGGTTCAAAAATCTCTCCTAAGAAAATCAAACTTAACATTGATGCGATGTCCTATGTGAATGGTGAACCAAAGAGGTTAAAAGTGCCATTGTACGTTTTCGAATAGATTGCAGGCAACATCACTTGATCTCATGGAGACTCTCGATGAGGTAGTTGTTCAGAGGAAGAAGCAACCTTGACATCTTTTGGGTTCGAAGAACAAGCCTCGAAATCTTGTGACATCTAATGAATATGTGTGTACTGTTTGTTCGTCGAGCAAAGTAGAAGAAAAGCAAGGAAGTGGCGATTCCTTTGCATTTGACCTATCATGTGAAGACTTCTTGCTCGTCTGTATTGGTATCTTTCGTGGACTGTGTTAGTCATGGAATTTGAACATACCCACCACAATTGATTGCTTAGGGGCGTGTTCATCTCCATTTGTTCATGTTTGGCGTGGTCTATGCAAGATGCTAACAAGCCCGACGTTAATTTGGGTTTAATGTTTTAAAGATTAGTTCTCGCTTCTGATGTGTTTCTTCTTCTCTTGATAGAGTTATGGTTGTTTGTCAGCTGTGTATGAACTTTTTAGGCCTTGAAAGTTTTAATGAACTATTCTTTATTCGAAAAAAAAGGACACGAACGAGAAATTCCATCGCTAGATTTTGGCTTTGTGACAAACGCGAGGCAATTTGTTAAACAGTGACAACATGTTGAAAGTCCAATATTGTATTGACAATATTGTTCTAACTTGAACCACCATTAGAAAAAATTCATCCGGTTTTAATTAAGTTATATTTTACTTCTCGATATAGGATTTCTAATCTAACACAACTTTCCAAAATTGTAATTAAGGTAAACCGAGACGTCATATTATAATTTGGTTACCGACTTACCGATTTAGTCGATTCAATCTTTCTTGTGCTCGAGTCATCTTTAGACATGCCGAACTTATATATATAGGCGCCAGGCCACGTCCACAAGTGTACCTATCAGAGCATGAACTAGCTGCTAAGCTTGAAGGTTTCTAGCCAAATTTAATGACGAGATTGATAACATGCATACATTTAAGCTCTTTCTCTGATCATGTTTGTAATTCAGTAAATTTATAAATTTTAATATTATCGTCGAACGCAGAATATTAGAGTTCAACATTTTTAACGTTTCTGTGGCAGCCGCTAGTACTCGATATTTTCACTGAACAAGGTGGTTCTCTAGCTAGCTAGATATTTTTCTTTTTTGAAAGGGCTAGCTAGATTTTAATTAATTAAAGAAAAATAGAGTATACTTGGAAGGTTGACGTTGGATGGGAGGGGTGGAATCGACTCTCCGTTTTTTGCCTTACCTTAGAGCATCCGCACTGGTGAGTAAATCTTGCTCAAGCAAATGGTGGACTCCACCACAAAAGTTTTGCTCAAGCAAAATTTTGGTCTTGCTCAAGTAAGAGCTCAAGCAAATTTTAGGACACAATATATGTCTTGTTTGAGAGCATCCGCACCGGTGAGCAAAATTTGCTCAAGCAAATGGTGGAGCCCACCACAAATTGCTTGCTCAAGCAAAATTTTGCTCTTGTTCAAGCAAGAGCTCAAGCAAAATTTGCTCTTGCTCTTGCTTGAACAAGAGCAAAATTTTGCTTGAGCAAGCAATTTGTGGTGGATCCCACCATTTGCTTGAGCAAATTTTGCTCACCGGTGCGGATGCTCTCAAACAAGACATATATTGTGTCCTAAAATTTGCTTGAGCAAGACCAAAATTTTGCTTGAACAAAGTTTTTGTGGTAGAGTCCACCATTTGCTTGAGCAAAATTTGCTCACCGGTGCAGATGCTCTTAATGCGCGCCAAATTTTTTAGTTTTATGTTTATGGAGTGTCCATATCAGTGGGGGTCGACTTATTAAAAAGTGAAGTGTTATACGTTATTCTTTTTAGTCTATAATTTAATGGAAGTGAATTAAGGACCTAACTAAAGTCAAGCCTTTAGATGCGTCCTTGTGTGTCTAATAATTATACGTCTTTGAGAGACGAGAGAATTGACTTCGGTGCCTCGAAAGCGGCAGCATTACATCTTAACAAGATCGAAAAAAGACAGCTAGAGAGAGACAAAGAGAGATTCTGCAACTTTGTCTTGTACTTCAATGGGGATCAGCAGAGAGAATGATCAGAAAGACTTGGAAATCGGTCTTGCGCTGAAAATCGATCCTCCTCCCAAACCAGAACAAGGAAAAAAAGATAACAACGAAGAAGACGAAGACGAGGACACCGCAGAAGCATCAGTAGCAGCAGAAGAGAATTCGAATTCGAAAGAGGAGGAAGAACCAAAAGCTGCTGCTGCTGCTGCTGCAGGTGAAGTAGAGGATGATGCCTCAGTAGTACTGGAAACAACATATTTGGATGAGAATAATTCGAAGACAGATCAGGAGGTACGTATGTACATAGTTGTTTAAGGTTTCATTTTATTAAGTGTTCTTCATTCTTAATTATATATAAGGTAGCTAGAATTATTTGTATCAGTTATGCGTTCTGCAAATGAAGATGAGTCACATGAAAGAAGAAAACAAAGTTCTGAGGAAGATTGTGGAGCAAACCATGAAAGATTATTATGATCTTCAGATGAAGTTTACAGCTGTTCATCAAAATAAACAAACCAAGGTACTCCATATTTGTTTTTTGTTTTTTGGTTTTTTTTTCAGATCATGATCTGGGTTTCCTGTACTTAATTCGAACATTAATTAATAGTTGTTAATTACTAAGCTTGCTTTGATTTAGGATCCTCAGACCTTTTTATCTCTTCATGGAAACGATCACGATGTAGATCATGATCTTCCAAAGAATACTATTCCCAAGATTATGGATCCTCAACGTCGAAATAGATCTCAATCGCCAGCGCGTGGAGATGATATCAATGAAGAGAGTCAACTAGGGTTGTCACTGAGGCCACAAACAAATCCGTTTCTGAATCAAAGAGAAAATCTTGATGATGTTGTCCCTGTTCGTGATAATAAGCAGGAGGAATTGACGTCGACATCGGTGCAGCACAAGCTGCAGAGGACTGAATCCGCCGGAATTGCCAGCCACGTGGCGGCTTCCCAGGCTAACAGGAAGGCTAGGGTTTCGGTCAGGGCAAGATGTGAATCAGCCACAGTGAGTTAGCTAGTCAAATAGTAGCTAGTAGTTCCATATATATGGCTCAAGTTGATAGGGTAAGATATATATGGCAGATTGATAATTAAGAATAACGACGTACGTACTATATATATGTTGCAGATGAATGATGGGTGTCAATGGCGGAAATATGGGCAGAAAATAGCAAAAGGAAACCCTTGCCCAAGGGCATATTACCGCTGCACAGTAGCTCCTGGATGCCCCGTCAGAAAACAGGTAATAATAGACCAAACTCATGTTAGTCATATATACTACTCCAAATCCCTACTTGTAATTCGGCAATTCTCTGATGAATACACGTACAATTTATGTCTGTCAAATTGAACTATTTATAATTACTTAATTAGCTACCATGCAAAATATTTTCCGATCCGATATAGATAATTTCTCGTAAGAACAAAATTAATCTTGAATTTGTATTGTATGTACGTAAATATATCTTATGTCTCAACCATTAACAATGTTATGTACGTGCGTATCATCCGTATTCAACACGGGGTGTTTTATAAGAATACTAAAACTCTTCATTTTTAAAGCGTTTGATCACTTTATTTTTTTAAAAGTGGGGAGCATAAAAGTTATCCAACACTCTAAAATTGAAATTTTTTTGTACTCCGGATCACTATAAAATTTTCGTCCAACACGTACGCATGCATTATATGGTGACACCATGCATTCCAGTGACCAAATTCTTATGAGTACGTGATATATATACATCATTTATATATATAGGGTGTATATATGCATACATATATACATATATGCACATAGATGACCCCGAATAAATCGTACTGATCAATTGAATTAATTGTATTGCATGCAAATGCAGGTACAAAGATGCTTAGAAGACATGTCCATACTGATAACAACTTACGAAGGAACACATAATCATCCACTTCCGGTGGGTGCAACCGCCATGGCCTCCACTGCTTCTGCAACAGCAGCTTCCTTCATGTTACTAGATTCAAGCAACCACCAACTCTCAGATGGCACACTCCCCTACTCTAATTTCATGCCCCAACCCTCCCTCCCTTCCAACACTAGTTACTACAACACACCTCACCACATGTTAAACACCCATTACTCCTCATCGAACATCAGAACACACACCTCCTTCAGCCCTCAGTCTCATCATGCTCCTTCGAAAGGAATCGTTCTCGACTTGACAAACAACTTCCGTGATGACACTAGCACTAGTAGTACGACCATGGCTTCTATTGGGTCCTCCTCGAACTCATCTGCACCGCTCAGCTTTAACAACTGGTTGAGTAGCAAACCTGCAAATTATCACTATAACGGCGATAACAGTATGATGATGATGGGAAACCATTCGAGGAGGTCATCTGGGGAAGAAAATATGATCTTGTCTTCGTCGGCATTAATTGCTGAGAATGTGAGTGCCATTGCTTCAGATCCTAAATTTAGGGTTGCTGTTGCAGCTGCTATTACCTCTCTTATTAATAATAAAGAGAATATCACAACTCATCACCCTACTCCTCTTCCTCCTAATAATAATAATTATAGTTTTGGTCCAAAGGAAGATGGGGAGAAAGGTGGTAGCTAAGCTAGCTTTAGTTAGGGTGTCATTGACTCTCTCTACCTAGCTCACTCTCTCACAAATTTCTACAATAGGTACCTCTTCTTAAATATATGTAATATCTTCAAATAATTAATACTCCGCCCAAGAGATATATGCAAGCATATTTTTTAAATATACTTGATTTTATACTCATATTACCAATATATACCATGCATGTAATGGACTAAAGGGTATAACTAATCCTATGTAGACTAAGTTTCTCTTTTCTTTTGCTTCAGAAATTTTATATAACTATCTTTTTTATAATCAAGAGATTCAAACATTCTTTTCTTAAAAGTTTCTCGTAGATGTCTCACGTTTCAAAATTTGGCGACATCATTAGATGAGTGGTGAACAAATTTTATGTTCATCATATAGTAATTTACAATAAAGGTTGTGTTTCTATTCATACCCGTCCTTTTTTTTGGAACAACTTGTATAATTTCATTTTCATCTTTTTGCAGTAAAAGATAGGATCAGAGTTGATATTCGTACTCACATATTATTCAAAAGCTACTTTTCATACTCCCTTATATATTTTAATGTGAATTTTCTGAAAATAAGATTATTACATGTAATTTAACAATAAAATAAACGAGAATCGAGAAACAAAAAATATGAATCATTAATCATAGTATATAATATATATATATATATATCGAGTTAGGGCCGGGTATCCTTCGGTCTTGAGAAAAAAAGATTCAATATTTTTTTTATACAATCAATAAATATATTAAATGCACAACAGACTCTCTTCTAAGACTAGCTAAAAATATATATTTACAAAATCACAAAAAATGAGAAAAGCTATTGTCGAATTTCTAAAGCATTTGATAACACATCGAATTGAAATGCAATGAAAGTTTAAAAGTATAAATCACTACTAGAAAAACACACTTAGGTGACAAAGCATTTTTGTCGCCTAAGCGGTCTTTTTCGTCGCCCAGACTTTCGTCGCCTAATAATCATAGCGTAAGTACTTAGGCAACGAAATTGTTTTGTTTCGTCACCTCAGTAGTATCTTAGGCGACGAAATTTGTACATAGACATCGAAATAGACTTCCTCTAAACAACGACAGTGTTAGTCGTCTAAGAACCATATCTTAGATGACGAATACCTATAATCTTCGTCTAAGTATTACGACTTAGATGACGACTTATTTTCATTGTCTAAATGTCACCACTTAGACGATGCTTGATTAGTGATCGTCGTCTAAGTGATCCACTTACACGATGACCCATTCTTCGTCGTCTAGGTGTACCTACTTAGACGTCGAATATCAATGTTCATCGTCTCAGTTTAACTTTAGACGATATATAAAAAATTTGTCGTCTTAGGGATTCACTTCAACGACGAAACAAACATGTTTTAAAATTTCGTCCACTAAGTTGAATTTTTTTAAAATTTTTTGTTTTTGTTTTTTTCTTTCTGAATTATCAATTAAATTTAAAATATATAATAATCTATTAATAAAATATTCATTAAATATAAAAAGTGTACATACATTGATATAAATAATAATAAAATAACGAAACAAATTACTAAACTAAACCAGGAGTAGAAATCCCGCTGATTCCCTCCTTCTGCTGCTCGAATGGTCGTTGTTGGGGCCAAGAGTGGGCCCGTGGGGGGGGGGGGTCAGGAACGGGCAACCCCATGCTCTGGCACATCACGAAAAAGGCGGCCATCTTACGGTTTTGAGCATCAAGTTGCCCCTGCATTGACCTCGTATGCTCCCAGACTTGATCGACTGACTCCTGTGCCAATCGAGCCTGCTCAAGGGCGGCTTGGAGCGCCTTGGCATCCTCCCTACCACGACGAGTTGACGATGCGGATGACTGGGATAAATCTCTATGGACCGCCCGTCTAAACCCACGAACCTCTTTGCCAGCTTAGCGGCCATAAACAACATCAGCAAAAGCGATCTGAGTCTCCATTGACAAGGGATCCACTACCGGATTAAGAGACATTGCCGGCGACTTTTAAATCGCCGGCAATGTTTTTTATCATTACCGGCGATTTTTGCCGGAAAAATCGCCGGTAATGTATTTTTTTTTTAACATTACCGGCGACTTAAATGTAAGTCGCCGGCAATGTCCCGTAGGTAATGCAAAAAAAAAAGAAGACATTGCCGGCGACATCAATTTCCGTCGCTGGTAATGTTTAAAAAAAAAAAAAGACATTGCCGGCGACATAAATGTATGTCGCCGGCAATGTCTTTTCTTTTTTTTTTGCATTACCAACGGGATATTGCCGGCGACTTACATTTAAGTCGCCGGTAATGTTAAAAAAAAGTACATTACCGGCGATTTTTCCGGCAAAAATCGCCGGTAATGATAAAAAAACATTGCCGGCGATTTAAAAGTCGCCGGCAATGTCTCTTAATCCGGTAGTGGAGGCAGCTGTTCAAGCGTCATCTCCAGGTTTTCTTGCTGGGTGTTCGCCAATTGCTCATGGGCCATTTGTATCAACCTCTCCTGGAAATAATCATGTGAATAATATATAAATATTAATTTCTAACAAACATTTGCCATAATTTCCCCTAAAGTTGGAGGAAACCAAAAACCTGCAGGAAAGATGACACTTCGTATAACCAATTCCAACAGTACAATTACACCGTGGGCATCGATTCCCATCCAGATTTCTCAAGTTCAAAATCATAATTTAACTAACTAAACTAAAGCATAACCTAATTCAAGTTCAAAATCATATTCCAATAGCACAACCTAACTAATATATTCTAATCATAATTCAATTTCTTAAAAATGCAATTAGCGTTTTACTAAATTTTGATATGCTTTGAAAGTATGATTAAATTCAATTAATTTTGGAAAGATGAGTTACTTACGCCGCATTGACTCGCTTCATTGACGACCTCGGACTTGACATAAACATCGACGTTGGCATCTAGGAAGTAATGCTTCAAACCTGCATCTCTGTGCTCCTTCGCCATGTAGATGAACCTTTTGGAGCCCGAAAAATGGTGGTCAGTCTTCTTGTCACGATTTGCCTTGTTGGCCTCCGACCTTATCTATTTCACAAAAAAGATAATTAAATAATAAAATAATGATTAAAAATAAGAAATTATTCAATTTTCATTACATTAAAGAAAATGAAGATGAACCTTATACTTGTCAGTCTCAAAGTGTCCGACCAACTATTGCCACTCATCTTCCCTTTCGCGAGGCACCGTGTCGTTGGTAGTACTTGTGGACATCATACTTTTAGTCGTTGTAAATGCGGGTAGCCGTCTCCTCTATATCCTCCATCGTCTCTGGTATGCCGGCGATATCAAAATTTGAAAAGACAGGGAATTATAAAAGAGATTGTCGAGTCAAACAAAAAAAATTAACTCTTTAAACCTCGATGAAGATATAAAAATACAACTATTAAAACTAATGCTAATTTCAGATTGCTTTGATTACAGTAATTAATTCTAAATCAGGAGAAAAAACTCTACAAATAGACAAACTCGATTGCTCTAGAACTTCTAATTCTGTAGAATCAAAAGAAGAAGAGTGCAAACTCGCCCGAAATGGTGCAAAAATTTGTAATTTTAAATATAAACTAAAAATTCAAATGATCTCTCAAAAGATAAAAAATGATTTCTTAGAAGTAGCTTCAAGAATTGAGAACACTGAACTCCAAGCCCAAATTCTCACAACTTTTAAAGACTTATTAAAAGAAACTATCGAAAGAGAAACCTCAAAAATAGAACTTTATAGTATAGAAGATATTTTTAAAAGATTTGAAAAAAAAATATAAGCCTAAAATAACACTGCAGGACCTACAACAGAAAATAAATCATGTGAAACGAGAAGTTTCACTCCTCAAAATGGAACTTACAGAAGTCAGAAGAAAAATCACATACGAACCTCCAAGTACTTCAAACTCTAATTTAGAATTAAAAGATCGAAGAGGAAAGACAAGAAGATGAGGACCCAAACTAACCTTTCTTCGAACTGATCACAAGAGTTACTTATCAAAAATAGAAAACTCGAGTAACCCTCGTAGTGAACTCTAACCGAATCCAAACCACTGCTCTAATAGATACAGGAGCAGATATGAACTGCATCCAACAAGGTATAATCCCTACCAAATATTGTGAAAAATCAATAGAAAAAATTACTAGAGCAAAAGACTCAAGACTATGAGTAAGACATAAAATACCAAAAACCCATATATTTGTAGATAATATCTGCATACAAACAGCCATAATTGTCGTTGACAATTTAAACTCAGAATTTATTCTATAAACACCATTCATAACCTTAATTTATCCATTCTTAACTACTGATGAAGGATTTGAAACAAAATTTTTAGGTCAAACAGTTTGTTTTCCTTTCATGGAAAAACCAAGACAACAAGAATTAAGCCTAATTATATGAAATGCTATTTCACAAAAAATCAATCTTATACAAAATAAACAAAAACATATAAATAATTTAAAACAAGATCTACAAATAAAATGTATTGAACCACACCTTCAACAACCTTACCTCTAAACTAGAATTAAAGAATTCAAAGAAAAATTAGAAAAAGAAGTAAGCTCAAATGTTTTTGGTATAGATCGAAAAACACATATGCATGGTAGAATTACCATATGAGAAAGACTTCGATGAACAAAAAATTCCAACCAAGACAAGACCCATTCAAATGAATAGTAAATTACTAGAATATTGTAAAAAATAAATTCAAGATCTTTTAAATAAAAAATTAGTAAGACCAAACAAGTCCCCATGAAGTTGCTCCGCCTTCTACGTCCAAAAGGCCTCAGAACTCGAAAGAGGAGCACCAAGACTTGTAATCAATTATAAACCCTTAAATAAATTCTTAAATGGATTCGATATCCAATCCCAAATAAACGAGATCTCCTAAAAATACTCGTTAGAGCAAATATCTTCTCAAAATTCGATATAAAATATGATATTTGAAAAATCCAGATTGCTGAAAAAGACAAATACAAAACGGCGTTTAACATTCCTTTTGGACACTATGAATGAAATGTTATGCCCTTTGGTCTCAAAAATGCCCATTTAGAATTTCAAAATATGATGAACGATATTTTCAATCCCTACACTGACTTCTCAATAGTCTACATAGATGATGTTTTGATCTTCTCTAAAAACATTGAACAACATTGAAAACACCTTTTTAGGTTTTTCCAAATCATTAAGGATAAGAATTTAGTCTTATCTGCAAGCTGGTTTTGAATTTGTGACTTTTGTACTAGAAATTGGCTTTGAATTTGGGTGGCTGATCCTTTCTTCCAAAATTGAGGATGATCTTTGAACCAAGATACTATATGATTTTCTGAAAACTTTTTAGTATCAAAACTATCCCTCCATTTTTGTTTGAATCTTCTTGGTAACATCATTTGTTGGGCTTGAGATGGTGGAGACACCGTAATGTCCTGAGATATTATCCAGGCAATGTTCAGAAAAGCATAAAACATAAAATTTGCATCAAAGGGTTTTGCTGGAATTGTTTCATAATTTTCTTCAAAAATTTGAATAAATTTTGCATTTGTTAGGGTATTGGCTTCAGTAGCACCGAAGTATCGCCACCAATTTTAGAACCAAGAAGGCGTCTTGTATCTGAAATTTTGACAGAAAACATAAACCAGGAGTGTTGTCTATTTTTATTTTGAAGATAAAAACATTTAGCCAGGCGTTCACATAATCCCAATATGTATAAGTATTGGAATGAAATTTTGAGAAAATCTTTTAGAGGTCATTGGGTGTTGAGCTCAATCTTCTAAGGTTAAAAAATTTCGAATCTAGATTTTGTGAGTAAGACGCAGCCAAAAAATTAGACGTATCCTGAGAATATGAATAAGAATGAGAATAATTATATAGTGATACTAGTTGAGCATGTCTCAGCATGGTCACATTACCAGAAAAATACATTTAGGTGACGAAGAAATTTCGTCGCCTAAGTAGCGTTTTTCATCGCCTAAGTTTTGTCGCCTAAAATCGTAGTCTAAGTACTTATACGTCAAAAAATCGTACCTCTAAATGACGAACATGCTTGTCATCTTAGATACATCTTAGACGACAAAAAATGGTATTCATCGTCAAAGTATTAACCCATAGACGACGAACAATATTCGTCGTCTAAGTAGTGTCACTTAGACAACAAACAACAGTTCGTCGTCTAAGTGATTCATTTAAATGAAAAAATGTTGTGCGTCGCCTAGATCAACCACTTAGATAATGAATAATTCGTCGTCTTAGTGATTTTCCTAGGTGACGAATTATCCTTGTTTTGTCGTCTAAGTTCAATTTTTTATTTCTTTATTTATTTTTGTTTTTGTTTTAGAATAATAAATTTAATTTATAATATAAAATTAAATTAAGAAAATATTCATTAAATTTAAAAAAGTTTACTTATATCGATTGAAATATATATAAGCTAAACTAAATTGAAACCGGGAGTAGACATCCCGCCGATTTCCCCGCCACCGCTCGGATCATCGTCGTCATCGAGCCCAGAAGCGGCAAGGTTGATCCTCGGTCAACCTTTCCTGCTCCCACCCCAATCTAGCGGACTCCTTGGTCAATCGAACCTCCTCTTGGGCGGCTCATACCTCCTGTGCATCCGCCCCACTGCACCTACCACTACAAGAAAAACGCACCTAGACTGCGGAGCGTTTCCGTCGTCTAGGTGCGTTTTTTCGTTGTCTAAGTACTTAGACAACGGAGGCTCCATCCTCCAAGCTCCGTGCTCCAAGTGCTGTCGTCCAATCACTTAGACGACGAAGAATATGATCTTCGTCGTCCAAGTGCTTATTTAATTTTTTTTAAAAATAAATTTTAAATTGTTGTAAAATATTAATAATTTAATTTATATACTTCAATCTCATTTCAATAATTAAAAATTTTAAAATTAATTAAATAAAAAAATTTGTAATTACTTAATTAAATAATAAAAATTAATTTGTACATACATGAAAAACGCATAAAAATTAAAATATTGTTCGGAATCGGGAAAAAAACGATATAATAAACTACACAAATGAACTACTAAAATACTGGAGGAGCAGATGTGCCGCCGAGTCCCCCGCCTCCAGCTGGGTCGTCGTCGTCGGGGTATGGGTTCGGAGGAGGTTGACACTGTCGTCGAGCTTGATTTTCCATGAGGGCGACAAGTTGGGCTATCTGCGCTTCTTGCTGATCAAGCCTTTGACGCATAGATTGATTTTACTCCCGTGCGAGTCGAGCCTCTTGAATGGCTGCTACGACAGCCGCAGCCTGAGTACTTTTCCTCCCCGAACCTCCCGTAGATGATGAGTCGGAGGTCGACAAATCTCGAAGCACCTTAGGTCCCAACCCCCTAACCTCCATTTCAGCTCTACGACCGTAGACCTCATCGGCGATTACAATTTAGCTCTCCATCGATAGAGGAGGCAAGTCTTCGAGCGGCAAATCTGGGTACGCAAGCTGAGTGCTAGCCAATTCTTCCTGCGCACGTTCTACCAACCTTGCCTACAAAAGAATAATTAAAAAAATTATAACGAAATAATAATTAAATAATAACTACTACAATTAAAAGCACATATATATATATATATATCACTTATTCCGTATTAACTCGCTTCATTATCGAGTCCAAACGTCACGTACGCACTTATGCTAGCATCGAGATAAGGGTGTTTGGAGCCCTTATCCCTGTGCTCCTTGGCTATTTGAATCACTTGCTTGGCGCCGGAGGTATGGTGTTTGTCCTTCTTCCCCCGGTTGGTTTTGTTGATTCCGGAGAATTTCTGTTAGACAACATAAATCATTAAAAAATTAATAAGTAACTAAAATTAAAATAATTCAATTCTCTTAATTGAAATAAAAAAAGTAAACACCTTATATTCTTCATCTTGGAAGTGGTTACACAACCACTGCCACTCATCTTCCCTATCCCCACGCAGCTCTACGGGGGTAGGCACGGGGCCGATATTGTCGAAGTATTGATAAACCCTGTACTTCCAATCACGGTAGATAGAGTTGGCGGTTTGGTTGATATGCCTAAGCATCGCCGGTGTGGGATCCACCTCATATTGTTCCTATCAGAAATAAATAGAAAATTATAATCGTATATATTATGAAATTAAAATTTTAATTGGTTATTAGAAAATAAATATAAAATTGTACTTATTACGTACCGAAAGTTCTTTAAAGAGTTTCGCCTTCTCTTCATCGGGCAACTCCTTCCAAGTGGGGGCAGTTATACGAATCCAGCTACGAAGAATTGACCCTATGCTATGCGCCGAGAGACTAGCTAGCTGAGCTGTGGGAGGGCCACCGGTGAATTTGTCGTACGGCAAGTCGATCTTTTTCCCGGTCGCTTTTAAAATTTTCTCAGATTTGCCGCCTTTGACGAGACCGCGAGTCCTTTTCGGTTCCGGGTCAGTCGGGGCCCTCCTTTGCTTACGCTGGGCGCTGTAGAGGATAGATTCAGAGGTCGAGGACGCCTGAGTACTTCCGGTTGAACCGGGCGTCGGACTGGAATAAGCGTCGTCATCACCGGTCGGGATAAATGAGGCAGCGGGAATTTCCCCAAAGGGCGCTGTCGACAGACCAGATGAAGGGTCCGGATTGAGGGCGTCGTTTCCCTCCTGTAATTCCTAACCAACTTGCTCCGCAAAGCGTAGGAGCATAGCATCTTCGTCCTCCTATTGGGTCTTTTTCTTTCCGGACGGAGCCATTTAAACCTAGGAGTACGTTGTTAAAATACCTGATTACCATAATAATTATATAAAAAAATTTACACTAATTAAGTGCGCCTAAAATTTAAATAGAGTACACTAGCTTGGTTTTTGGGTCGTTCAATGGACGTGTGACCCGCGCGATAAAGTATAAACTTTCAATTAATCAGCATTGGTTCAATCGAAAAACATGGCCAGTTAGGGATAGAGATAACGCGAGAGGCAGGACTAATTTCGACAAAACACCCCGAGGCTAACCAAATCAATGGTATATACTCTATTGGTGTCGTCTTTCTTAGATCCAAAACCTGTCACCAGTCATAACCCGTTTCTAGACACCATGTCCGACATTCAGCCAATCTTTTGAAAATTTACACTCTCTCAAGTCTTTTGCAAACTCCGCCCTCAACCTCGTGTCCATAACTTCACTTAGGTTATGGTGTGCGGTGATGAAATCCACACATCACGAGGGATTAAGGAGATAAGCTAAGAAAAGAGGCGCCATCTATTCCAAAGAGTGCGACTTAATAAACCAATCATATATATGTACTAAATTTAAATTAAAGACTACCAATTTACTAGAAATTTCCCATAATTATCAATTAATATTTTTTAATTACATGCAATAATAATCACAAATTATACTATTAATTAAAACAATAAATAATGACAATAATTAATTATTATTTATCATGCATTTAATAATAACTAGCATTCCTGCACGCGCATATGCGAGTGCGAAAAGCGTCGTGCTCACGCGTGTGACTTATGGTGGCATACTCAAGAACGTGTAATTATATCATCTTCACTTAATTGTCCAAGGCCATTGCGGCTGATAGATACTATCGTGCACTTTCAGGCCTATCTCTATTATTCAAACACTGATCTAATTGAGATGTGAGAAGAATTACTAATGTTTGATGATAAATTTTGCAAAATAATATTAGCCTACTTCATATTAAGTCAACACTATGTAAAAAATTAGCAATCACTAATAATAAATTCAATGTCAGTGCTTTTATCGTGGTTGTGCAATTATATTATTTTATGAAATATATAAGCCAACCACCATTAATTTTAGCGAACCAAATTATAACTTTCCTTGGCATATGAAAATAGAACGAAAAACACATGAATATAAACTATAAAAAAATAGCAAAAGTTTTAACTATGATGACGTCGATATGTCCAACGAAACCCAACTACATTAATCATCATGTAGAACCACATTTTCTGATTGAGAATTTGGGTCATCATCAACAGATTCAACCACATGTCACCACTAAGATACTACTCATCCTAGACAACACATGCTATCCTATCTAACAATAAAGATGACAGAGCCTACATTGTTGGGGAAAGAAGTGATGCTATTTCTGGAAAGAATGAACCAGAAAAGACGCTTTCTCCAAACCATTAGCAGGTTTTTCTTCATAAGGTTTCTCCCATGCCAGCGTTGTTATAAATATTAATTTTTGGAATGCCGGTTCCTGTTGATGGACCAACATTATCCAGTAACAGGAAATTATTGGTCGTACTAAATTACGGAACAGAAACAGAGAGAAAAAAGATAGGCTACTGTTCCACTCCAACATCACCTCATAGACAAATTTTGGAAACATCAGGAGATCATGATATCAGATAAAAAGAAACGTGTACGGAATACGTAATAAATTTACAGGTGGCTGCACAGTAACTAAAAGAACTTCCCTCAGACTTCAATTTAAAACCGAACACAGGGAACAAAGGTTTTGAGGCTCATTACCAACACAGGAAACAGAAGATAAAAGACATAAAGAAGTAAAGGAAAGCCAGTAAAATTAGTTCAAAACAGAAGCACCGATCATGCCCTTCACCTAAAACAATCTACAACTAAGATGGTAAAAGCTCACTGTGGTTGCTCAGATATAAAATTCTACATCTTATATAAAATATACATCAAAGGAACATGGATAAACAAATTTAGATTCTGTCATAACAGACTACGTCGAACTTGGACCAAATTTTGCTAACCTTGAGGGAAGGATGAATATCAGAAGCAACAATATTCAACCAAATTACGGAATAATTGCTTTGAATATTTTCGGCATTTTCTGCCCCGTCAACCCATTCATCCTACATACAGTCAAATGATAATTGTAATATAATCCTATTAGCATATAAATCGACGGAAGCTCTTTCAGGGTAATAGATTCTCCAAAAGGAATAATATTATCCAGCCATAAAATCAACGTTCATGGTATCCCTGTTCATTTAAGTTTACTGCTCATCTACTACATTCAAGTAGGAATCTGTATTCTTCTGATCAAAACAATAAACATATATTGATAAGTGATTATGAAGAAGAAGAAGACAGAGAGACCCAAGTCGTATTCAATTATAATATCCTGAATAACTAACAATAATTACAAATAGATAGATACATGAGCTTCCATTTCTCTGAGGGAGAGAGCATATATATGATCACCCAGAAACCCAAGTTCCCTTTTTTACATACCAATCACCAATTAAGCAATGAAAAAGTAAAAAAAACCCAGAACACAAACTCACCAAAATTAGCTTCGATGTCGTCGAAAGAGAGAGTGACATTGTTTCCAATCAGAAGCACATTGGCGTCCGCCATAGAAACCATTCCACATCTAATATCCAGGTTGAAACACATTATATTCCGCCATAGAAACCATTCCACATCTAATATCCAAAGCCCCCACCAATGATGGCTGCATCATCCATCGTAACGTCATAAGAGTTGGAGCCCGATTTGCTGCAAATTTACCAGACTTAAGTGAGATTTTATCTATATATTCTACATTTCTACTACAACAATTCTATTTCTGGTAAGACAAAACTTACAAAAGTGTGCCAGATATGGAGAATTTGAGTCCAAGGAACACGTCAACCACAAACTTTATTTGTTCTTTTCCCTTGACAATCTATAATCATAGGTTTAAGTAATTTTAAGAATGTAAAGTAGTAAACCAAATATATTCCTCTCAAATAATTAGAGTACTAAAGCAAGCTAGTTGAAAAATAATAATCTTGATAGGAGCTATAACAGAACTCACTTGTGAGCCCATAAGACCATTGGCAGCATTCTCAAGCCAACTATCTGTCTCTTCCTGCGAAAAGGCATAGATTAACATCAAGTATATCATAGCAGGCATTCTTCTATAAGCAGCTAATGATGTTGCTGGAACAAAAGGCAAGCTATGCAAGGTTGAACTGTAATACACAAATTACTCATCACATGATAAGTTAAGTTTAATTTGTTTTGAACAGTACAAATTACTATACGTCACAGATGGATAATCCATCTACTCTTATACAATAGGCTTGACAATTAAACTTAAAAGACTTTGCACAAACCTAAACATGTAGAACTTAACAGCAATCACATAAACATAATAAAGTATATAAAAGCACCACACCTCAGACAGAAGCTCTGTATCATCCATCGCGTGAAGATCCAACAGCCCAGCTCCGAAATCACCCCTGAACTCCGGTGAGTAAACACCCTCCGATGCAGGCCCTCCGGACGTTTGGGCAGTAGGTGTGTATGGCTCTGAACCAGACTCCCCATTAAAATTCAGGTTCCGCATCAACTTGAAAAGCCTCTGCTTCTCTTCAGCAGACTGCGCACCATAACCCTACAACAAACAAACAAACAACAACATCACCAAATGCATATTCTTCCTGCATTAATCAAACACAAATGCCAATTTTCCAAGATCTAATTTCCCATGTGCCGCTGCGACCTTCTTTGAGGAGCCAATTTTCCAAGATCTAATTTCCCAAAGCTTCAACAACAAAAAACACATTCAATCCCAAACCAAAAAAATCAAAACTTTCTCTAAAAATCAAAACCAAACTGATCTGAAATGAAATGAAAAACTCACTGGGTGTATAAAACTTGAATTCAAAAGCAGCAGATGAAAAGAAACCCCCAAACGGAAATGGGATTAGGAAAACTCAGAATCGTCAAAATTTTCGATCGAATACGATATCAACGATGCATAGAATCAAAACCAATTGGTCATTGAACACGCATTAAATGGTCGGAATCAGAGCGATAATGACACCAAGATTGAGCCTTTTCGATTTTTGATCAGAACAGAATTGACGTTGCGATCAGATCTGAAAGCGAATTGGGGCAAATCCCTAAATTTCGATTTGAAAGAAGAAGAAGAGGAGGGGTTGGGTTTGTTGTTACAATTTCATTTCATTTCTGTCTGAGAAACTGGGGGTTGGCGATTATGGCAGGGGCTCCACGGTAGATAGAGAGGGAGAGGGAGAGAGAGAACGCCTTACTTGCTTGCTTGGATTATAAAATTGGGGACGAAATCCACAACCGTCTTTGGTTTTTCTTCAAACGGACGAAATCCACAACCGGAGGGAAGTGAGTTGGGGAAGAAGAAACTGTAACAAGCGTAAAGTAGAAAGGAGATGAAACTATCGATCAGTTTACAATTATTTTTGTGTCCATGCCCAGTATATTTTAATTGTTCGACGGATTAGACAAAACTTAGAATATTAAAAGTTCTACCTTCTCAACTGTCATAAGGTCTTCTGCCTTAATTAATAGAGATTATTCATTTACCATTATAATTAATTATTATTAACAATAATAATTATTACTATTACTTAATTTTAACTAATAATTATTCATTACCAATTAACAACTAACCAATAATGTGTTAATTATCATTACCAATAATAATGATTACTAAATTATTAATTATTAATTATTACTAATAATTATTATTATTAATTATTATAATTACTAATTAATTAAAATTATTTATAAATTAAATAATTACTTAAATAATAATAATGTTAATTAAAAAATATAATTATTACCTTGCCGGAATGTCGCCGGAAATTTGTCGGAATGTCGCCGAAGTAGAGTCGTCAGAGAGAGGGAAAGTCGCTAGAATTTTGGTCACCGGAGCGTCGCCGGAGGAGGAAGGCCGGAGGTTTTGAGAGGAGAGGAGAGGAGAGGAGAGGAATTGAAATGAGATGGGATGAGGAAAAGAGAGAGGGTGAACTGTTGTATATATAGGCCTTCACTTAGACGACGGAGCCCTATTTTTCGTCGTCTAAGTGCACTTGGACGACGGAAAATGGCGTTTCCGTCGTCTAAGTGAACCGTTTCAAAATTTTGAAACATCGCCCAATTAATCGGCGGGACGTTTCAACCGCCTTAAATTTGACTTAGACGACGGAGAATACATTCTCCGTCGTCTAAGTCAAATTTGAAGCGGCACCGAAATTTAAGGCAGCACATTGAACCGCCATATTTTTGAACTTGGACGACGGAGATTGATCATCTCCGTCGTCCAAGTTCAATTTACGTAAAAAAAATGAATTCGCAAGGAATTTGCCGATCTGTCATTCGAATGAAATAGTCGTAAAATATTGATGAACGCATCGTATATATAAACAGTTAAATTTGAAACGACAAATAATTTTACGTCTTTAAACTTGTTAAGTATTTACTAATCTTTATGACTTAAGTGTTATTAAGTATAGGCTCATTTGCATTTCGAAATTAACGAAATTGAATTTGGACAAAACAACCGTTGGATACGTTCGCCGTAACATAATATATAATTAGAATAATTTTCAGAAAATAATAAGTTCGTGAAGGATTTCATTCGGCACAGTCAACCGCAAAACTGAGATTTTGACAAACCGGAAACGTGGATACAAGACATTTCGTAACTCTGATGTTAGAACCGTCGAAGCTCACACACCAAGAATTGTATACTCTATAGTCCTGACGAAAAGAATATGCATTGGGAGATGGTCTAGATGGTCGTTGTCTTAGAAAAAAATTACGAATTCTGCACTTGGACGACGGAGATGAGCTTCTCCGTGGTCCAGGTGAGTACTTGGACAACGAAGAACTCATTCTCCGTCGTCCAAGTCAGTACCTGGACGACAGAGAAGCTCATCTCCGTCGTCCAAGTGCAACCCCTGTATTCAAGGGTTAGGGCCTAACTATTTAGGGTTTAGGGTTTTTGCTTCACTTGGATGACGCATATGGGATTCTCCGTCGTGCAAGTGCAGAATTCGTCACTACAATATTGTACTCTTCGTCATAATTGTCATCATCCTCATCCCCATTATCCGATTGCTCATCCTCCTCATCATACGCAACATCATCCGACGAATAACCTGAGTCCTCGTCCGCGTCCTCATCCTGCACGTCTTCTTCATCTACCTCATTAATGGCATCGATAATCTCATATTCAGTTAGATCTGTACAACCATCAGGCATGGGTAACCGTTCACCATCTTGAACCAGGTCCATTATATCGGAGCGGATGACAGAAATATTAGGCACTTGATAGGCAGGAATGTCTCTTTCTGGTTCAGCAGCATCTTCAGTCGCCGGTGTCCCTTCAATTGTCTTTGTATTCCATATTCCTCGATGAGAGATATAGTTCACTATTTTCCACCCTTCACCAGCTTTCGGATCGTCGAGATAGAACACCTGCCTAACTAAGGTGGCGAGAGCGAAAGTTTTATCCTCATACCAACTTGAGTTTGTATCGACTGATAAAAGTCACAGGTCTTCCTTTGTACGCTTGAACCATCTGGACTTGAATAGGAAAACGTTAACATCATTCCCGTAACATAGCTGAACCACATATACAATAGCCCCGTAATATAGATCATTGTCTTTCCCAACCGCTACCCCACTGTTTTGTGTTCTTCTTCCTTCATCTCGGGCCAATGAATGGAACTTTACACCGTTCACAAAACATTCGGGATAAATATAGTGTTTAATCGGCTTCCCTGCTAGCAAGTGCTTTGGCCAAGACCACCACCCCCCGTGGTTTTCGGATTTTTGTAGATCAATCATCTGTGAAAATGGGAAAATATAAGGGTTTACTTTCTACAAACATGATCGATATGTATATAAATTACTAAATACCGAGACGTACGTACGTACCCATTGGAAGAAATAATCAGGGAACTTTTTCTTAACCATTTTCTCAATCCACGCCGAACTCTTGTCTAGATTTAACGCCTGAAGCCTCTCCCTGTATGACATCATGTACGGCTCAACTTCGTCACAGTCTCGCAACACTACCCAATGTGCCTCAATAAGTTCTTCCCGTGTTAACGATTCCTTTAATACTCCTCTAAACGGTCGGACGACATTGGTGATGACAGAAAGATTGATGCGGGCACTGGAATCGGAGGCAGTGGGAGGTGGTGGATATTTGAGGTACCTGTTGCAGTAAGTAACACACTCATGCATTAGGTATGTCTCAGCTATGGAGCCATCCGGAGCCGACCTGTTTTTGACGAATCCTTTATACTGTCCAAGTTGTCTACAAAATCAAACGTACAATAAGAATAAATACATATAGCTACAAATCTCCAGTGGAACAAATTATGAATCGAATCACCTTTATAATTAATATAGTTGTACGTACCTTTCTTGAGGATACATCCAAGTGTACTGGACCGGGCCAGAAATGAGCACCTGCTCGGGCAGGTAGATCATTAGGTGAATCATGATGTCAAAGAAAGCAGGGGGAAAAATCCTATCTAGTTTGCAAATGATGTGCACAATTTGTTGTTGCAGTTCCACCACATCTAACTTCTTTAATTCTCTGGCGCATAACCTCTGCCACCATCTGCACAATGCCACTATTGGTTCTACGACGTCACGAGGTAAATATGGTTGAATTACCACTGGAATCAGACGTTGCAGCATAACGTGATAGTCATGTGTCTTTAGACCAACAAACTTGTGTTGCACCCCGTCCACTGCTCTAATTATAGTAGCTGCATACGTAGCCAGATAACGAACGCCCTTAAACCAGTGAAATACAGAACGTCTAAGTGTCGGCTTCACTGTGTAAGGTGCAGCTGGCATCTTGTTGTACACTCCTTTCCTATCCCTCCTCAACCACAAGGGACGACGTAGATTCATTGATTCCAGATCTTTGCGCGCTTTGGGAGTATATTTAGTCTTGAACTTAATACCGAGAATTGTTCCCACCACGCTGTCACACACATTCTTTTCTATGTGCATCGCGTCCAAGTTGTTCCTCAGCTTCAACTTCGACCAGTAAGGGAGTTCAAAGAATATACTCTTGTGATGCCAATAGCGGATATCATGTGGAGGAATTGGATTGCATTTCTTTACATCCGCGTCATTGGTCAACACACCAAAGTCGAAATAGCTCAATCTCTCTAAAATCTCTTCGCCCGACGATCCACAGGGTTTAGGATCGTTCTCTACCGTCCCGTCGAAATGAGGTTCATCCTGTCACCATGGGTGGTCGTGAGGAAGCCATCTACGGTGACCTAAGTAACACACATTCCCCGCGTGCCAACTAGAGTTCATGTCGTCCAAACATATAGGACATCCATTATATCATTTTGTCCTGCAGGCTGCCAACATCCCATACGCTGGAAAATCGCTCATCGTCCACATTACGGCCGCCCTCATCGTGAACATCTTGTCAGTGAATTTGTCATAAGTTGGGACTCCATTTTGCCACAACAGTTTCAGCTCGTCGATCAAAGGTCTGAGGTAGACATCTAAGCACTTCCCTAGAGATTTATGACCTGGAATTAATACAGTAAGGAAATTAAATTCCTTGTTCATGCACATCCACGGAGGCGAGTTGTACGGCATCAGAATAACTGGCCAAGTGCTGACGGCGGAGATATTACTTCCCCAAGGATTGAATCCGTCTGTAGATAGGCCGAGTCTAACATTTCTAACCTCTGCAGCAAAGTCTCCAAATTCTCTGTCGAAATGTTTGAAACCCTCCCCATCCGCGGCGTGTCGTAGGACATCGTCATCTATTCGCTTTTCTGCGTACCATCGCATCGCCTTTGTTGTGTGTAGAGACATGTACAGGCGCTGCAATCTGGGAATCAAGGGAAAATATCGAACAACTTTCATAGGAATTCTCTTTTTCGAACTCTTCCTATTCAGCTCATATCTGCACTGGCCACATACGGGACAATAGTCCAAATCTTTATACTCTTTGTAAAAAAGCACACAATCATTCGGACATGCGTCAATTACCCTGTACTTTAGGCCGAGGCTGCTCAAGATATTTCTAACCTTATAATGAGATTTAGGAAGATTGTGATCATCTGGAAGCAACTTACATATTTGCTCCTGAATTTCGTCAAAAGCACTTATTGACATTTTGTGCTTCACTTTTATCTTCATTTGCTCCATCACATATTGCAACACATTCTCTCGACATCCAGGGAACACCGGGATCTGCGCTTCAAGTAGCATCCGGTTGTACTTATCCATCTCACTAGTGTCAGTGGCCAAGCTAGCAGTGGGGAATGTGTCATCATGCTCATGAGTGGTAGTGTAACCTCCGTCTTGGTGTTGGTGTCCACCATGACTAAATCCCGAAAACGCATCATGGACCAAATCTGCAGTTGGGTTGCAAGCAGGGGGGCCGGCACCACTGACGCTGGATGAGTCACCCTGGTAACTGTACCCTGAGCTGAAGTCTACTGCTTCACCATGCTCGCTCCATGTAGTGTAACTTCACATCATACCATTTTCGTATAGGTGTTGCACAATAACATTAACCTCCACATACTGACAATTAAGACATTTCTGGCACGGACACCTGAAACGCTTCTTTCCCTGACCATGTTCTATCGCAAAATTCACAAATTCGCTAATTTCATCCATATACCGGACATCACATCTATTCTGCAACTTCATCCAACTCTTGTCCATACTTCTACAAAATATTATAATTAATTAATTATTACATATATATTAGTCAATTAATTAACTATTAATTATACGTACTCGATCTACATCGATCAATTACGTACTTTAATATGTGTATCTAACATACATGCATGTATGTACGTTTTAACTAAATATTAACCAAATTTGAAAACATCCATACATATATACGTACTACAAGTCTATAATTAACTAATATATATCATCAATTTCCTAACTTAATATATTAATTATATATTAATTTGATGTACTAATTAATTATTAACAATGGGCGTTTTAACAAACGTACATGCAATTAATTATATATATAAACCTACGTTAATAGTGTTGGAAAATTAACTGTGTACGTACCTGGCCTTCTCCGATATATATATGGTGAATTAATCGATGGTTGGGGCCGAAGATCGATATATATATATATATATATATAGTGCTATATATCTAGCCAGCTAGCTAGGACGTCGATCGTCGTTTGCATTGTGTGCACGCGTGAGGCGCTAGCTGATCAAGACAGGAAGAGATTATGATCGATCAGTTGAGAGAGTGAGCGAAGAGGAAGAGAGTTTGGCATTGGCCTTATATAATGCTTCACTTAGACGACGGAGGTGTCGGTACGTCGTCTAAGTGGCCACTCGGACCACGGCGTGTCGGTCCGTTGTCCAGGTGAGCACCTGGACGACGGAGATAGTAGTTTCCGTCGTCCAGGTGATCACCTGGACCTCGGAGAATTCTCCGTTGTCCAGGTGGAACTTGGACCACGGAGATAGTAGTCTCCGTCGTCCAAGTTTCACTTGGACCACGGAATAATTATGTTTCCGTGGTCTAAGTGCTGTTTTCTTGTAGTGTACCCGTCGATACGGATGACTCAGTCAAATCTGAAAAGACCCGACTCCGATTTAGTTGCCTAAGCCGAAATCAAACCCCTTCAAAAACATGACCTTAAAATATTTTTTTGCCAGAGTTTACTTTGAAACACATGAACCAATATTAGAACCTGTAAAGAAACACACTTCGAATATTCTACAAAAGCCAAACTGTGGGGCTCCGTTCCCCATCTGGATTTCTCAACATCAAATATAATAAACCACAAGGTTTACAAGAAATCCAGAAATCATTCAGGAGTAAACTCAACTGAAAACAAACATAAGTATTCAGAGCGACGCCTATATACATCATACAACCAGTAGGTCGAACAAAGAACCTATTGGAACTGAAGTGTGACCTGATCTCTACGCCTCCACCGTCGACGTGCAACCCCGGAATTCAAACTGCAAACTGGGCAAAGGAAACCGAAAAGCCCAATAACATAGTTAGAGTGAGTGGATGAAAATAATAATATGTCTTTCCCAAATATATGCTCATAAAAGCATAATGCGAGTCAATGCACATGAAAATCCCGACCAAGTACATTTTTCCTAATCCATAAATATGCACATAAAATTCTACGGGATCACTCATGGACTCCTCCGCATAGTACAGTCTAATTACGGGATCACAGACCCCCTCGTGATTAATAAGTCTGAAAGACCTCGGGTCAGGATATCTGTCCTTCCCGGAGCATCTCCGGGATCAGCGGAGAAGCTAAAGCATCAATGCTACCTCTATATCTGAGACAGTACTCTGTGTAAACCAAATCATAAATATTTTCCATGCATATGCGAAATCGTAAAATGCATAATCATAAAATGCATGTTTGTATGTGCATAATCGTAAATGCATACTAATACAATGCATAATCGTAAAGTGTATGATCATAAATGCATAACGTAAAAGCATAACTAGGACTCGCAAATCAACTGTGAAAAACAAAGTGTCCACTCGCAGTACGAAGATAATTCTGAGGTCCGGTGGAAGATCCCTCGTCAAGCACTCGATCCTGATCACCTGAATAACAGGGATACGATCAATACATATTGAAACACAACATACAGAACTAATACGTCAAGAACCCCGCGTTCTCGAAGACGTATCGCTCAAAATATCGACGAGGATAACAAAATTCCCAAAATACACCCAAATAACCCTCGTCCCAAATTGGAACACTCAACTCAACTCAAAAACCTACCATTGCATTGGACAAGCGAAAACAAGCAAAACGACATAAAACTTGCTAAAAATCCACATCGCCGGAGCTCCGCCACGCACGGCGGCGCATGGGGCTGGTGGCCGCCGTCGAAAAATTCACCAACCCAGAAATCTTTAACGTATACATCAGTTTGAAGATCTCGACATTTCCAACAACTTTGTAGTTCAAAGCTAAACCCAATTTTAACCGGAAAATGTCCAAAATTCACAGTGAAGTTTGAAAACTTCGCCGGAATTCAATTTCTTCGATCGGCCACCACCGGGCATGGCAAGGGTCGAGACCACTTGGAATAGATTCACTATTACCAGGGCTACAAAACCCCCATAAGTTCGACCGCCATCACCGCCGTCTTCGCCACCTCCGTCGCGGGCGAAATTCGCCGGAAAATCCTCAACTTCACCGCGTCGTATCTTCTTCATCCGGCAACCAAAATGAGTGATCCATATATCAAAAGAAAGAAGAGCTCGAGCCCAACAACTTCCATGAAGGAACCATGGCCAAAGGAGGCTGGAATCAAACGGAGAAGGTCATGGCCCAAACGGGTCACTTTTGACCTGTGGGTCAACGCGGTCAACCCCTTAATTTCCCAAAATGGAAACTTTCCCTTTATATCTCATATTTATACCTTATACATACCGTACACATACATGCCCAAATCAACAGTTCAAAACAAATCTGATCAAGATCGGACGGTCACGATTAAATTAACATTCACCTACCGACTTCAAAGCTCGATAAAACATTGCTTGCTTAACTGAAAAATTCCCTGAAAATTTCCACGAGCTCGAAATCAAATCCTCTACAATTTCCACGAAGGAATATACACCAAATTCTTTCCTGATAATTTAGTCGTGAACAAACCCACTAGTACGATTAATTCACAATAATCACGGCTCGGACCAATATGTGCACATTCCACGGTCCAGGTCATTACAAATCTCTCTAGACCGCCCGTTCAAGCCCACAAACCTCCTTTCCAGCTCGGCAGCCAAAAACAGCATAGGTGATACCGATCTGACTCTCCTTCGATAGAAGAGGCAGCTGTTCATGCGTCATCTCCGGGTTTTCCAGCTGGGTGTTTGCCAACTGTTTCTTGGCCATTTGTATTAACCTCGCCTAAAATTAATCATGAGAACAATACATAAATATTAATTTGTAAAAAAAAATTGCCATAGTTTTCCCTAAGATTGGAGGAAACCAAAAACCTGCAGGAAAGATGACACTTTGAATAACCAATTCCAACATATAACAAATTCACCATGGGCACCGATCCCCATCCAGATTTCTCAAGTTTAAAATCATAATTTAACCAACTAAAGCATATTCCAAGAGCACAACCTAACTAATTGTCCTAATCATAATTCAATTTCTTCAATCCAATTACCGTTACACTAAATTTTGATAAATTTTGGAAGTATGATTAAATTCAATTGATTTAGGAAAGATAGTTACTTATGTCACGTTCACTCGCATCATTGATGACCTCAGGCTTGACATAAGCGAAGATGCTAGCAGCCATGAAACAATGCTTCGAACCCGCATCTCTGTGCTCCAATGCCATGCAGATGAACCCTCGCGAGCCCGAAACATGGTGGGCGGTCTTCTTCTCACGATTTGACTTGTTGGCATGTGACCTTGTCTTTTTCACAACAAAGAATATTAAATAATAAATAAATGGTTAAAAATAAGAAATTATTCAATTTTTATTACATTAAAGAAAATGAAGACGAACCTTATACTTGTCAGATTCAAATTGTGCGATAAACCATTGTCACTCGTTTTCCCTTTCCGTTTGCAGCTCTTGTGGGGTACGCGAGGCGCCGTGTTGCTGGTAGTACTTGTGGAGATCGTACTTCCAATCCTTAAAAATGTGGGTAACCGTGTCCTCTATGTGCTCCCACATCTCTGATCTACCTTCAACATCAAAATCCTCAACATTATGCCTTTATGATTTTTAATTAATTATGAAATTAAATAAAGTTAAATAGATCTTATTACCTAGAGTTTGCGGTACACCCTGAACTTTTTGGATTCAGGCAGCTTGTTCCACGAAGGGGCAATCATACGTATGTTGTTCTGTATGATTGAGCCGATGTTATGTGAGCATAGACTACCGAGCTTTGATGACGGAGGACCTCAGGTGAACTCGTCGAACGACACCTCGATCTTCTTCCCCTTTGACTTGACTATGCACTCGCTTTTGACGCCCTTCCCAAGTCCCCGAGTGCGTTTGGGGACCGAGTCTGAGGGTTGCCTCCTGGTCTTGCGTTGGGCGCTGTAGTGAATAGAACTGTCGACAGACTCTTCTGAACCTTGCGACGTTGCCGCTAAAGAGTAAGTATCTGGCTCGTTCGTATAGGCTGTGGCCGCCTCATTTGAAGCATTTGGGATTTCTTGGCCATCCGCCGGAGCCGTAACGGTCTCCTCTGAGATTTGAACCCAACCCATTTGTTGTGTAATTGATTGGAATTCGACATCCTTCTCTGCTAACATGCGCCTCTTCCTGCCGCCAGTCATCTTGATTAAGCTGAAAAAATAGAATATTAACAATATAAAATTCATCGGTATCATAATTTACAAATTCATTCAAATGTTATCAAATATAAATATATTCATTTAAAATATTCAACAAAATCAAACTCAATTACGTCATGTTGCAAATTCATATACATATCACCATATTTATCCAATTTTATCCATATACATATATCATCACCAAATTTATCTTATTTCATATATACATAAATAAAACCAAATCAATACATATATACAATTTCATCAATTTTCATATATAATTTCACCAATATACATACAATATATATATCCATATCCAATATCCACATATATACAATATATACAATATATACAATATATATCGAATATCCACATATATACAATATATACAATATATATCGAATATCCACATATATACAATATATATAACCATTTCCAATATTCACCAAATTTATATAAAAATTAATCCATATCTAGTATTCCCCAAATTTATATAAAAATTTATCCAATATACATACAATTTTCATACCCGTATCACCAAATTTATATAAAAAATTAATCCATGTCCAATATTCACCAAATTTATATAAAAATTTATCCAATATACATACAATTTCCACACCCATATATACAATTTCATATATAAAAATTAATAAATTTATGTGTATATATATATAGATACGGGTCGAAGAGAGAGATACCGACGGGGGTGGTGGAGGGGACAGGGAGACAATGAGGCGGTGGAGGCGATAACGGAGGGGGCATCCGATGAGAGAGAGAGAGAGAGAGAGGGAGGGAAGTGGGCTTAGGGGCGGCGGAGGAGTGAGAGATTCAGGCGAGCGAGAGAGAGAATAGGGAATATATATATAGAGAGAGAGAGAGAGAGTAGGGATTTCTGAAATTTATCAATCTATTTTAAAGCCTTAGGCGACGAAATGTATGCTTTCGTCGCCCAAGTCTTTTTTGAAATTTTTTTCCCCAAATATTTGGTGTTAGACGAAGAAATTGCATGGTTTTGTCATCTAAGAATGCACCTAGACTACAAAATACCCAAGTTTCATCGTCTAAGTGATAATTTATAAAAATATTTATCAATTTTCTTTTAATTGTTTTTTACTACCTCGCTAAAAAATATGAAGAAATAAGTAGTAAGGTATAATCATTTATTTATATAATATTTTAGAAAAAAATTGACGCAAATTCAGTAGAATTTGGTATTCGATCGATACAACATTGTGAATATCCACTAAAGTTTAAAAGACTAAAACGATCGTATATATTAATAATTGTAAAACCGTTTCCGACGTGATGGGTATTTCCACTTATGCCGAAACTTTATTTATCAATTACATATAAATTATTTAAAATTTGACTTATAAACTAGATTGACGAATTAATACTTGTTATCTATCTACTAATGTTGAATAACTTATGTGTTCATATGCCTATTTATAGTGTTGAACCATATTAACAAAATTGATTTTGGACAAAAAAACCATTATATATATTTATCACCATTCCATATGTAAGTAGATGAATTTTTATTCAATACGAAGTTCGTTAAGGGTGTGATCGGTGTAGTCAACCATAAAATCGAAATTTTAATGAAACGAAAACGTTGATATACAAATCTTTGTAACTCTGATTTTCGAACCGTCGACACCCAAAGTCCAAGAATTGTTCACTGTATGCCCTCGGTGAATTTAATCTGCAATGTAACATGGTACACATGATCGTACTCATGGAGGTCAGATTGTGAAAATCTACTTAGACGACGAAAGTTGTCATTTTCATCATCTATGTGAGACTTAGACGACGAAAAACTACCATACGCATAAATTTTTTAATTGTCTACATTACGGTTGCTCTCATTATGAACATTGTGTCAGTGAACTTGTCATAAGTTGTAACTCCATTTCCTCACAACAGTTTCAACTCGTCAATCAATGGTCAGCGGTATACATCTAAACCCTTTCCAGGAGATTTAGGACCTGGAATTAGCAGAGTAAGGAAATTAAATTCGTTGTTCATGCACATCCACGGAGACAGGTTGTATGACGTGCGAATAACTTGTCAAGTGCTAACGACAACGCTATTACTACCCTAAGGATTAAATCCATTTGTAGAAAGTCTGAGTCTAACATTTTAAACCTCTGCTGCAGAGTCTGGAAATTCCCTGTCGAAATATTTAAAAGCCTCCCCATCTTCCATGTGTCTGAGCATATCGTCATCTATTCGTTGTTCCGCGTACCATCTCATCGCCTCGGCTGTGTATAGAGACATGTACAGACACTGCAGTCTGGGAATCAATGAAAAATAGCAAAGCACCTTCACAAGAATTTGCTTCTTCGAACTCCTCCTATTCCGGTTCACATATCTGCACTAGTTGCATACATGACAGTAGTCCAAATGTGCACACTCTTTGTAAAACAGCACACAATCATTTATGCAGACATGAATTTTATTGTATTTTAGGCCGAGCCTACTCAAGATCTTTCTAACCTTATACTATTTTCGGAAGTTTGTGATGATCAAGAAGCAACTTATATATATGCTCTTGCATTTCGTCAAAAGCACAGTCTGAAATTTTATTATTCACTTTTATTTGAATTTCCTCCATTATATATTGCAACATATTCTGTGGACATCCATGGTACACGGGGTCTGGGCTTCAAGTAGCATCCTGTTGTACTTATCCATCTCAATAGTGTCACTAGCCAAAGCAGCGGGGATTGTGTCATAATGAGTGGTATTGTAACCTCTCTCTCCGTGTTGGTGTCCACCATGATTAAATCCCAGAAAATCATCATGGACCAAATCCAAAGTGAAGTTCCTAGAAGGGACGCCACTACCGCTGGATGAGGCACCTGGGGAACTGTACCCTGAGCTGAAGTCTAGTCCTGAGGTGAAGTCTACTACTTCACCGTGCTCACTCCGTGCAATGTAACTCCTTATCATACCGTGGTCATACAGGTGTTGAGATATAACATTAAGCTCCACAAACTGATGGTTAAGACATTATCTGCACGGATACCTGCCACGCTTCTTTCCCTGACCATGTTCCTACGCAAACAACATAAACTCTCTGATTTCGTCCATATACCGCACATCACTTCTATTCGCCAACTGTATCAAACTCTTGTCCATATATCTGTGTACGTTAATAATTATCATATTATATAATTTTTCAACCAATAATTAATTAATCTAAGATACTATATATATTATCAATTACATAACACAATTAATTAAGTTAATATGCTATAATCAATCTTATACTATAAACTTATTATATTATATTATATTATATTATTAGCTTAATATAAACGCATTTACATATTATATATAATTTTTCTCATAATTATTCTAATATATATTAAACAACTAGCTCAATTAACAATTAAAAAACACACCTGATGGGTGTGTATCTGTTTGAGAGTTATAGAAAGTCTTCTTTGTAGAGGAAATTATGGAAAGTTTTTCATTTACTGTAAATTGTTTGTGATTGTTTTTTCCTAACATACACGTGAATTCTTTTCTTTATTTTTTCTTTCTGTTTTTCTTGTTTGATTAATTGATTTACTTTTTTATCCATGATAAATGAAATTATTTTTATTAAAGGTTGATTTGATAGAAGGGCACATTATGGTATTTAGAATGTTTAACCATAACTGCCCAAATAACTGTAGAAGGCAGAACTCTCTTAATATTTAGAGATTAACTAAACATACAATTACCTTAATTAAACAATTAGCTTAATCAACATTATATTAAACATACATGCAAGTAATTAAGCTTAACTAGCTAGCTTAAACCATTAGCTTAACAATTAAAGAACCAATTAGCTTAATCTAACATTTTTTTAAATAATTAATCAAATTAAATATACTAATTAACTAACCAATTAGCTTACAATTAGATTAACAATGCAATAAAACAAGCAATTAAGCTAAGGACGCCGGAAACTATATATTCGTCGGAATATTTCACCAGAAAAATTCATCACTGTACGTAATTAAATTTAAAAAATTAATTGAAAGAAATAAGTTAATACCTTCACCGATAAGGAGATAATGGAGTCGACTAAAACTTCGGTTGAAAAATCGATGATATTTGAATTGTGGCTGGTTGGGGTGTACGTTGAGAGAGAGAGAGAGAAGATAGCCCGATCTGAAAAAGAAATTTGATCTAAATAATTGAGTTTTCTTAGACGAAGAAATAATTCATTGCCTAAGTATAAAATTTCGTCGTCTAGGTACACACTTCGACGATGAAACTATTTTCGTCATCTAAGTGTATACCTAGACGACAGATAGTATTTTGGTTGTTAAATTTAAGACGACAAATTACATAATTTGTCATCTAAGATGACAGATTTTTTTTTTTGCTGTCTAAGTCCAACATGATATTTGTTGTCTAAGAAATACCTTAGACGACGAATTACATCATTTGTCATCTGAGTGATCACTTAGACGACGAAAATAGTTTCGTCGTCTAAGTGTGTCATACTTAGACGACGAAATATAATATGTCGTCTTAGTGTAAATCTTAGACAATGAAACATGATATGAAAGGACCCAACCCCGATTTAGCTCCCTAAATCGGAATCAAACCCTTTCGAAAACACGAACCAACAAAAACTTTTCGAAATTTGGGCAGAGTTTCGTTACTAACGTTGAATTACCATTACCTGCACGCGGAAAATACACTTCATCCTATGCCACAAAAAGCAAACCGTGGGCACCAATCCCATCCGGATTTCTCAATATATTAACAATAACGTAAAGTAGTAAATATATATGTACTTTACGGAAAATCCGGAGTAAAATCGTATAACATATACAATAGGAAGCTCAGAGCGACTTCTAATACATAATCATATACGTATACCACAGTAGGTAGAACAATAAACCTACTGGAAGAAACAAAGTAGCTCGAGCACTATGCCTCCGACCACGACGTGCGACACCAGAGTCCGAACTGCAAACTGAGCACGGAAACCGAAAAGCCCAGGGGAAAGGCAAATAAAACGTTAGAGTGAGTGGACGAAAATAAACATATGCCTTTCACCAGTTTATAAACATACTCAATACAAATCAGTGCGAGTTCGGAAAACACAACACATATATATATATATACACGGAGGTTGTCGGGCGACCTCTCAAACCCGACGTCAGGTGAATCGCTCAAACCTGACAGTGATAGGCCAGGGGACCACTCAACCCTGGCGGCACGCAGGGGACCACTCAACCCCGCCCAGAGGAATCTCTCAACTCTGGTACATCGATGTATTAAATGCCATCACAAATAAACACATATAATAATACCTCCGGAAACAACATATATCACAACATCGTATAATTAAATACGGAAATTATAAAATCCACGAACTCGCAAATCAACAGTGAAAATATAAACTTGTCCACTCACAGTCTGGCGTAACGCGATTCGCGTTAACCCGTGATCCGGCGGAAAATTCCTCGCCAAAACAACGATCACGAACCCCTGAATAATCACAACGTCCAATATTCAAAGTCATAATCCGACAATACAATACAAATCACGAGAAACAGCCGTTCTCGGAAACACGTGATTCAAAGTCGACGAATCGTCCAAAATCCGTATATAACACCTCAATACCTCGCTTTACATTCGGACGCTCAACTCGAAAAACGAACCTCCCCACTGCGATCGGGGCGCGATTTCGAGTCAAATGACATGCAACTTGCCGAAAGTCAAAAAGTCAACCCTGACCGTTGACCGCCGTCCACGGCGGCGCCGCTGCCGGCCGAAGAATTTCACGGCGGAGCAACCCTTGTTCCACTCAAAATCACCCACTGAGCAACTTTGTCAACTGCACCGAAGTCCAATTCTCACTCTAACATGGTCAATTTCATGAAAAACCGAATGAACACACAAATTTCAATCCCAAAATTCTTCAAGCTCAAGCAAAATTAGATCTTCAAACTTACATGGTAGCTTCATGGTGATGAGGGCTACAAAGCCCACTCAAAGTTGCAGCTCAATTCGGCTTAAATCATGGAACCCGAAATCACCCAAAATCCTCCAAACTTTGGCCGGTTTTTCTTCTCTTTCCGGCGACCTACGCCGTTGATGGTGGCCGGTACTAGGTAGAGGGCAGTAAGACGAGTTGATAGAGACCAAGAGGAGGCTCGGAGGTGGCCGGAATAGGCTCGCCGCCGTCGAGCCCGCCGTGGCCGTCGCGAGCTTCACCTCCCACCGAGTTGACTCAGTCAACTCGGTCAAACACCCAAAATGGAAAGTCATCCACTTGCCCAAAATAACAGGTTGCTATTTATAGCCTTTCCCAAAATGGAAACTTGTAATTATCCTTTTCGACGAACTTCAAACCCACGTAACTTTCTCGTCGTGATTCCGATTCCGATAATTCTTGCGGTCACAAACTCGTCTCGACATAATCTTTCAATATCACCCAAAGTCAAACAAATTGGCCAAATGGATAAAAAGTCAACCCTTCGAACCAACACACATTAAATCAACCAAACAAACAACAATCGGCAAAATTCACAACTAATTCCTCGTAACTCCAAATCATGCTCCGGAAGTTCCCACGAACTCGAAATTAAATTCTGAACAACTTCCGTGAAGAAGCCGAGACCAAATTCCCGTCCGATAATTTAGTCGTTAAGTAGCCCACCATTTAAATCTAAACTTCAAATATTCATAACTAATTCTTCGGTCGTCCAAATAACGATCCGGAACCGCCCACGAACTCGTAATTACATATAGAACGACTCTCGAGAAGAGACCTAGCTCCAATTCTCGGCCAATAATTTAGTCGTTAAGAAGCTCGGCGATTAAAACAACTGTCGCAACTCTGCGACTACGCCGTAGCTCACGAATATAGCTGATCATACGACTGATTCTGGTCCGGGTCGTCACAAATCCACCCCCCTTAGAAAAATTTCGACCTCGAAATTTCTTAGTCTGTCGGCTACAAGGTAGGAGCACTGCCTCTGCATACTGCTCAACTCACCAATGGCAATCTCAACTGAACAACTCTGATCACAAACTCCACAATAGGAGATAGCTCCGAACTAAAATCCCTGTACCCACAAATCACAAATCTTAACTGGCTCCACACAAGCGCCAAGTGTTCCCACATAAGGAACAGACAGGGTACACAATGCAAAACCAACCTGAAACACAGTTCCGCCTCACGGAACACAACACACATAAAAACCAACACTATAGGCGATGCCGAACCATACGGTATAACACAAACTCGCCAATGACCACAACTGGATCAAAACAATATGGCAAAGCACAACTCAGTTTACACACATCAACATAACTCACACACTCACATCAACATAGCTGAAGCATCGGACTCAAACAATTATCAACCCATTTCCGCTAATCTGACAGTCTGTGGTAACACACTCCACAAAATCGGAAACAAACATCAACTCAAATTCAAACCAAACTCACTCCAACACAATGAAGTACAACATCGTTCCTCAAAACGACGTCAAACAATATCAAAATCACAGTGGACAACAACCTGGTACTGCAAGCAATCTCGAACAGCTGAAACTGCTGGTCCCGAATCCTCCGGAACTGCAATACCGAGGTCCACAACATGCCCTCCAAGGTCTGAATAGTCCTCAAAGATCGCTCGTCAATTCGAGGACAATAACCGGTACTAACTCGTAATCTGGTCCCCAATGCTCGCTGCAAAGCTCGCCAACACATAGTCGTAGCTGATTACCTCGATCGGCGAACTGGGACAAAATACACCACGTAGAGGGACAACCTCCATCAAACACAGCCATAACAGCCTGCCACTGAAATCGTCTTCGAAAGTACAAGGAACGTACTAAATTCATCAAACGATCCACAAAGACCTGACAACTGGTACTACAAACCAAAGTGCATACAAACACACACAATATCACAGCAGTAACCGCCACATCTAACCGGAAATCACAAATGGTTAACACATCTCGGCATGTCTCTGCCTCCTAGCCATCGCCAGTCGACGAATATGGCATCAGTACACACATGCTGCTGCGCTCGCACAAGCTGCCATATCGCTCTTCATGTTGCGTTATGAGTAGTAACTCGAAATATCAGACACATTTCTGTACCACTAGCGCCAAACGCGTGCAAAACCATGAGCCTCAACATCATCACGCTCGAACTCAGCCTTCGTAGCTCATAACTCGGCTAATACGGAAACTCGAGCCACACATTCACGAAATACTGAAGCTCCTGACTCTCAACTGAATGTATCAGCATCAACATCATCCCAAACAGATGGTCAAAGTACGACCACTAGCCTTTCTCGAATAAGCTCAAAGGTGCAGTCCTTGTCGTGAGTCGACCCCATCCATCTACACTGCCTCAAGCCCAAATCTGGCCGAGAATGCAAGTGGATGAAACTCAGTGGTCAGTGTACATCCTACACCGCGCTGCATGCCATAGTAGTAGCGTCTCGAACTCACTGATGCTAACACAAAGACAGCTACACCCAAATCATACATAGGATATGTAACTACACAAAGTTCCACTGCCTGGAATCATGAGCCACCGCTCTGCTACACAGCATCAAAGCACAACCAAATCCAAACCTCAATGCATCGCCAAAACCCACGAACTCGTCACGATTGTCAGGTAAGGTCAAAGCCGCAGTAACGGTCACCAACCTGCAGGAGTAAGCAACTCTCCTCGCTTGCATCGAACCACATGAATCTAACGCCTTCTTCGTCAATCCGGAAAGTATAGTGGCAATCCGGGAAAATTCTGCACAAAGCCGTCGGTAAAAGCCTGCCAAACCCAAGAGACCCCTGATCTCTGGTACAATAGTAGGGCAATCCCCAAATCGACACGGCCTCTAACTGGTAAGGATCCACGCCGACTCCCTCGGCTAGCATCACACAGCCCAACATCTTCACGCTAATCGGCCAAAACTCACACTAGCTGAACTTCATAATCAGCTAATCGTCTCGCGAAGTCCACAAAACCGCTCGCAACTGCTCCAGGTACTGGTCCACACTCTCGGAGTACATCAGGACATTGTCAACAAACATGACCGCAACTCATCCAGAAACCGTCTGAACACCTGGTCCATCAAGTCCGCACGCTCTACGGGGCATTGGTCAACCAAACAGCGTGACCAAGAACTCCTGATGTCCGCACCGAGATCCAAAAGCTGATATAACCACATCTGACTCATCAAACCTCAACTGATGGTATCCGGATCCGAAATCAATCCTCGGAAAGACTGAAGCTCTCGCGAGCTGATCAACCAACCGTCAATCCGAAACGGAGGATACCCTCTCTCCTCTGAAGCGAATCAGGCTTCCGGTAGTCAATGCACCACCACATCGAACCCTCTAACGTCTGCACAATCAATGCAAGAGCACACCACGCAAATACGCCGGGTCGCATGAAATCTCCTGAAACCTCCTCCAGCAACTCCTGGAGTCGAATTTGTAGCTCCATCAGCTCCGCTGGCTCCGAACGACAAGATGCCGGTAAAATGAGTCCAGCGCCTGGTACAAGCTCAACGGTGTAGTCAGTCTCCCGAACTGGAGGAACACCTGGTAACTCCTCCGGAATACACCTGGAAGCTCGGGAACCACCTCAACATCACCAATGTCAGGTACAGCAACCATAGTATCCACAACATGTGCTAAGCAAACAACATAACTCATCTCCACCATCCGCTCGACCATCACCGCGAAACAACATCTCGGGGAAAACTGGTCGTCGAAACACAACCTCCTCCTCGAGGCACTCAAACACAGCCAAATGCATCATCAGTAAGTTCATACTCACAAACATAACAAAACCACAATATCCAGCTATAACAGATCCGCGGCTAAGTCATAACCACCAACAAGAATCTCACAACCTCCGGATGAATGCAACACTCTCCAAAACCTCGGAAGTGGAGACACAGGTACTATAGCCATGGATATCAAACAACAGTAACCTCGGAGAAAAGTCTGTCCTCAAACAAGGTCATGGCATGAACTCCAACATGCCCAACTAGCCGCCCACGTCATATGCGACTTGCTGAATAACTCGTCAAAAAAGTACATTGATCAGACTGCAGGAACAACATGAGGATCTCCTCGCGAACTCTGAGCTATCGAACCGCTAACACAGCTGGCTAAGGGCGCTTCCTCAATACGTGACCCTCCTGGCCACCGAAACAATAACTGAGGGTACTCCTCGAACACAATTTGCCACAACACCTGCTGCGTGAAAGGATCACCAACGATCGCTCAATTCATGCCACAGAAGCAAATCCGCTACACTGTGATCTCCGCCATCGCCAAACGGACAAGCAGAGGATCCTCAACATAATCGAAAAGACCACAGCCTGATGAAGTCACTGATCCCGAAGTGTCAGAACTCAACCTCATCAAAATCTCAACTAAGTCCACTTTCCTCAAACCATCGCATCGAAACCACATACAACATTCCTTCACAATAGCCTCGACACTGAGTGTAGCACACTAAGCTCCTCACGGATGTTTCGAGGCACAACAATCAGAAACTCTCTGATACTCAGGTTCAAACTCATCTCGAACCTCGTGCACTGCTTCCTCTGAAGCCACATAACACGTGCAACAGGAAACAAACATGTGGATAATGCATCTCTGCCTCAGGTGGGTAAACACTCCACATTCGAATGCTGAGTAGCCTGATAACACCATTACCGTATAAACAGTACTCTGAATGTAGGCCAAGGAGTCGCAACTGGAACTCACACAACATCAGCCCACCAATACACAATTCGACTCAGGCAAACATCACTGCCATAAATCTCAGCTCTGAGGCAACATGTAGGCTCTCACACACACAACCAGGCAACCCGTGCCACACAACTCACTGAACTCTGAATACTCATCCCAATCCATTGTTCTCTGGCAAATCGCGCGTCGATTGATCCTCAATAGGATCCACAACCGAAACGACACGGAAAGCACGTCAGGAGGCATCCTAATGAATAAAACATCGTTCACAACAAGTGGAACGTAATCATGAAACCGCAGATATTTGAGGACACACAACACCCGAAGTATTGATGAGTACCGCTGGCCAGTCGGGTCATCACTCCAGTCATGCTGTATCAACTCAAATACCCTAAGTAAACACGACTACAGAAGTCTACAGAACCTATAACCTAATGCTCTGATACCAAGCTGAAAGGACCCAACCCCGATTTAGCTCCCTAAATCGGAATCAAACCCTTTCGAAAACACGAACCAACAAAAAATTTTCGAAATTTGGGCAGAGTTTCGTTACTAACGTTGAATTACCATTACCTGCACGCGGAAAATACACTTCATCCTATGCCACAAAAAGCAAACCGTGGGCACCAATCCCATCCGGATTTCTCAATATAGTAACAATAACGTAAAGTAGTAAATATATATGTACTTTACGGAAAATCCGGAGTAAAATCGTATAACATATACAATAGGAAGCTCAGAGCGACTTCTAATACATAATCATATACGTATACCACAGTAGGTAGAACAATAAACCTACTGGAAGAAACAAAGTAGCTCGAGCACTATGCCTCCGACCACGACGTGCGACACCAGAGTCCGAACTGCAAACTGGGCACGGAAACCGAAAAGCCCAGGGGAAAGGCAAATAAAACGTTAGAGTGAGTGGACGAAAATAAACATATGCCTTTCACCAGTTTATAAACATACTCAATACAAATTAGTGCGAGTTCGGAAAACACAACACATATATATATATACACGGAGGTTGTCGGGCGACCTCTCAAACCCGACGTCAGGTGAATCGCTCAAACCTGACAGTGATAGGCCAGGGGACCACTCAACCCTGGCGGCACGCAGGGGACCACTCAACCCCGCCCAGAGGAATCTCTCAACTCTGGTACATCGATGTATTAAATGCCATCACAAATAAACACATATAATAATACCTCCGGAAACAACATATATCACAACATCGTATAATTAAATACGGAAATTATAAAATCCACGAACTCGCAAATCAACAGTGAAAATATAAACTTGTCCACTCACAGTCTGGCGTAACGCGATTCGCGTTAACCCGTGATCCGGCGGAAAATTCCTCGCCAAAACAACGATCACGAACCCCTGAATAATCACAACGTCCAATATTCAAAGTCATAATCCGACAATACAATACAAATCACGAGAAACAGCCGTTCTCGGAAACACGTGATTCAAAGTCGACGAATCGTCGAAAATCCGTATATAACACCTCAATACCTCGCTTTACATTCGGACGCTCAACTCGAAAAACGAACCTCCCCACTGCGATCGGGGCGCGATTTCGAGTCAAATGACATGCAACTTGCCGAAAGTCAAAAAGTCAACCCTGACCGTTGACCGCCGTCCACGGCGGCGCCGCTGCCGGCCGAAGAATTTCACGGCGGAGCAAACCTTGTTCCACTCAAAATCACCCACTGAGCAACTTTGTCAACTGCACCAAAGTCCAATTCTCACTCTAACATGGTCAATTTCATGAAAAACCGAATGAACACACAAATTTCAATCCCAAAATTCTTCAAGCTCAAGCAAAATTAGATCTTCAAACTTACATGGTAGCTTCATGGTGATGAGGGCTACAAAGCCCACTCAAAGTTGCAGCTCAATTCGGCTTAAATCATGGAACCCGAAATCACCCAAAATCCTCCAAACTTTGGCCGGTTTTTCTTCTCTTTCCGGCGACCTACGCCGTTGATGGTGGCCGGTACTAGGTAGAGGGCAGTAAGACGAGTTGATAGAGACCAAGAGGAGGCTCGGAGGTGGCCGGAATAGGCTCGCCGCCGTCGAGCCCGCCGTGGCCGTCGCGAGCTTCACCTCCCACCGAGTTGACTCAGTCAACTCGGTCAAACACCCAAAATGGAATGTCATCCACTTGCCCAAAATAACAGGTTGCTATTTATAGCCTTTCCCAAAATGGAAACTTGTAATTATCCTTTTCGACGAACTTCAAACCCACGTAACTTTCTCGTCGTGATTCCGATTCCGATAATTCTTGCGGTCACAAACTCGTCTCGACATAATCTTTCAATATCACCCAAAGTCAAACACATTGGCCAAATGGATAAAAAGTCAACCCTTCGAACCAACACACATTAAATCAACCAAACAAACAACAATCGGCAAAATTCACAACTAATTCCTCGTAACTCCAAATCATGCTCCGGAAGTTCCCAAGAACTCGAAATTAAATTCTGAACAACTTCCGTGAAGAAGCCGAGACCAAATTCCCGTCCGATAATTTAGTCGTTAAGTAGCCCACCATTTAAATCTGAACTTCAAATATTCATAACTAATTCTTCGGTCGTCCAAATAACGATCCGGAACCGCCCACGAACTCGTAATTACATATAGAATGACTCTCGAGAAGAGACCTAGCTTCAATTCTCGGCCAATAATTTAGTCGTTAAGAAGCTCGGCGATTAAAACAACTGTCGCAACTCTGCGACTACGCCGTAGCTCACGAATATAGCTGATCATACGACTGATTCTGGTCCGGGTCGTCACATGATATTCATTGTCTAAGTGATCACTTAGATGACAAATTATGTAATTTGTCTAAGATATGTCTTAGACAACGATTATCATGTTGGACTTAGACGGCGAAAAAAAATTTGGTAGACAAAAAAACTTTCATCGTCTAAGTCCCACTTAAGCAACAAAACCATAAAGGTTTCATCGCTTAAGTAGATTTTTCTGATAGTGTCAGCCTCTCTCTAACTATATATTCCAAATGTTGTGAATGACACTAGTTGTTTGAACTTTGGTGTGTTTGTTTTAGGATTTGACTATAAGATTTGTTGAATTTGTTAATTTTGAGTTTCAGTTGTCTTTTATGAAGAGGAATGAGACTTAGTTCACCAAGCGGTTCTGCATCAATGGATGAAATTCGTACTGATTTAAAGGTGCTCCTTTTTCTCTTATTTTTGAGTCCTGGAATGAGAATGCACTAGATTTTCATTCAATTTAAGGCATCATAAGTCTAGAATTTTGTTGCTGAAGGCCATAATTCCCTGATATTTTAGTTTACTTCTGTTTTCTAGAATTCATTTAGCTCATTTCTTTTGGAAAGAGAATAGAAAAAAAATGATTAGAATCAATTCTTGAGGTCTGATTGGTTGTGTATTTCATCAGTAAGTATTTATGTTTGCCTGTAGGAAGGCTATGTAGAACTAAAGCTTCCAGCTAATTATCATCATCATCATTCATATTCCTATTTTCAAGTTATTACTCCACCTTTTTTGTGTTGTTATCTCTTAATTATCATCATAATACACCAAATGTTACACCCTTTTGATGCAAGGATTGTGAGTTTGGTTTGTAAAAGCAAATGTGGGTTTGCTTATGATTGCCTAGATTTTGTAAATGCAACCGTCTTATATTCATATTTGAATCTAGAGTTCAAAGATGCTGCTATAAAATAAATATGAATTTAATTTGAACCAGCTCCATTTGTAATATCTTTCCATTGTTTGCGATTAGGGAACTACTATACCCGGGTGTCATTGCAAATGCATTGGTGAAAAATGAAGCACTCCCAAGCTTTGATTACTTTCAGTTACATCACATGTTCGTTGTAAAGGCAGCCGGTGCAATCGCTTATCTGAGGCGCTCAGAGGTTAGTATTTTTTTTCCAGCATTTCTCTCTCAGAGGTTAGACTTAGCTATATAAAATAGCATTTTTAGTTGTTGTTAATGGATTTTGAGTTTAGATATTCCAACTTTGATGTAGTAGGCATGGAGCCTTACCTATCATGCTCAGCGTGTCACTATGCCATTTTTCTTATAAATCTCGCCGTAATAAAGTTGTTGTCTCTATCCACTCATTGCATCATGTTCAAGTCATGTCCAATCAATTGCACATGAAGCTCAGGGATGATCTCTAGAGGCTCAAGATCAGGTAACTGTCTATTTACTGAGTCTGTAATTGCTCTTGTTGGTGGTTGCCTTGTGTTAGAAACTAACTTTGTAGTGACTGTTATTATACAATTTTTTTTAGAAAGCAATCCTCTATTTACTAGTTCTAGTTAATTTTAGTACGTTCAGAATGTAATCTTCTTGGTGGTTGTTGATGTAGGAACTCTAGATTCTTTATAGCATTTTGTGTATTGTTTTGGTGTTTGTGAAGTTGAAGTAAACCATTTTGTGTTCAGTTTTCTGTCTTGCATGCTTCCAAATTGTTGAGATGTAAAACAATAGGGCTGTTTCAATGTACCTGAAAATATTCTTATTTGTTGTCCTTGTTTGAGCCATAGTTTGTCAGTTTTGCAGTCACTTTAGTTCTACTAGACATAAGTGCCATATGAATCACATGAAATTGTTTTGTGTTTGATTATATGCAGAATTTTCATACTTTGGAGTTGTTTTCGAAGCTATTCCAGGGGTTGAAGCTTTAAGTCATTTAGTACAAGTTTGTATACATTGATTTTTGTAGTCTAGATGAACAAATCTTGTATAGGAACTCTCATATTTCCTAAAGAAAAACTAGTCTGTACTTAATTCCACAGTATGATATTAAATTTGTATTTTAAATCATTTTTCGCTATATATATTTGGCAATTTTCTTATGGTTAGCAACACACATCTGATGTTGGTGGCAACAAAAAGTAAAGAAATTGCCACCAATATATCTCTTATTGCTACCAACATAATGAACAGTAAAAGCTTGCCACCCCCTATTGGGAACAAACAAGCCAAAGGTGGCTACAATTGTAGCAAAGGTAAATTGCCACCAATGTTGGTGGCTTTAGCCCAAAATTTCTACCTTTATGTGGGTGACTATTGCTCATTATTGTAGTGGTGATATCTTGAAAAATTCCTTGATAAACCTATGATAAAAAGCTGCATGTCCAAGAAAAGATCTCACCTCCTTCACAGTTGATGAAGGAGGTAAAGTATGCACAATATCAACCTTAGCTTTGTCAACTTCAGTACCCCTAGCAGATATCACATATCCCAAAACTATACCTTGTTATACCATAAAGTAACACTTTTTTCAATTCAAAATAAGGTTAGTCTCAACACAACATCTCAAAACTATGGATAAATGATGCAAACAAATGTCAAAAGAATCACCAAAAACTGAAAAATCATCCATGAATACCTCAATTATTTTCTCAACCATCTCTGAAAATATGCTCATCATACATTCCTGAAACGTTGCGGGTGCATTGCACAAGCCAAAAGGCATCCGTGCATAGGCAAAAGTGCTAAACAAACAAGTGAAGATGGTCTTCACTTGATTATCTTGATGAATGGAAATCTTATTATAACCCGAATAACCATCCAAGAAATAGATAGCATGACCTGTAAGACTCTCCAACATCTAATTAATAAAAGGTAAGAAAAATTAATCCTTACGAGCAGTTGCATTTAGTTTGTGGTCGTCAATGCAAATTCTCCATCTAGTTTGGGCTCTTTGTGGCACTATCACATTCTCATCATTCTTCACAACTGTAATGCCAGAACGCTTTGGAACAACCTGCACAGGACTAACCCATTTACAGTCAGAAATAACATATATGATACATGCGTTCTGAAGCTTGATTACTTCCTTCTTCACAATATCCATCATTGGAGGGTTGAGCTGGCGTTGAGCTTCCCATGTGGGGTTAGCTACCTCCTCAAGATATATACTATAAGTGCAAAGAGTAGGACATATACCCTTGATATCTACTATGGTCCATCGAATTGCTTCTTTGTGTTCCCTGTGAACAGTTAGCAATTTTTCTTCCAGCAATTTTGTTAGCTTTGAAGAAATAATGATCGGTAAAGTGTCACTAGTATCCAAGAATGCATACTTCAAATGCTCAGGTAATGGTTTCAGCTCAAATTCAGGGGCTACCTCAATAGAAGGACGGAGAATATTATCTGAACAGGTAAAGGAATGGGTTTTAAACCCTTATCTGATGGCACAAATAGTCGAGATTCAAGTTCAACAATCTCTTCATAAAAGTCATCTTCCATGGCCAATTCTTAAAAGTAATCAATCCTTAGACACTTCTCCTCATCATCATCAAACCTCACACTTGAAGGTTTGTACTCCAGCTTTGCCTCAAGTTTGTCCAGCTCTTCTCTGATCCGGTCAATTTTGACGGGGCGAGACTTTCTTTCGACCCGTAGAACATGGGGTGTTGGAACGTTCTTATCGCTAACTTCTATGTCTTTCTTCAATGCATCTTCCTCAATTGAGTATTGGATGTATTCCTGCATAAAACTATCAAATACATCAATAGAATAACAAGAATAATCACTAGAATTACCCGGATGCTTCATTGCCCCAAAATTGTTGAAGCCAATCTTCCTTTCCTCAACCTCCATGGTGAGAGTCCCATCATAACAATCAATTTTTGTGTGGGTGGTCCTCAAGAATTGGAGACCTAAAATCATTGGGAGTTCGGAGGGCATTTGTTCTTTTTCCATCTCCAAGATGAAGAAGTCACTTGGAAAGATCAAGTCTCGTACCTGCACTAAAACATCCTCAATAACACTAAGAGGTAGCAACTAGATCTGCCAACTAATTTAATGGTTATCAAGGTGGGTCGCAATTGCTGTGCTAGCTAGGTTTAATTTATTGTAAACAAAATAGGGAATCAAATTAATCGAAGCACCTAAATCTAATAAAGCAACAGAAAACCTGTTATCACCAACTATGCATGGAATTGTGAAGTGCCTTGGATCTTCCATCTGAGGAGGTAGATTTCTTTTTTTCACAACATATACTTTCTCACTCAAACACTACAACATTTTTGTCTATTACCGGCGATTTGGAAAACTAAGGCCGACGATTTAAAAATCGTCGGTAATAGTTTTCCCTATTGCCATCGTCGGTAATAGTTTTCCCTATTGCCGACGATTTTTGGACCAAATCGTTGGCAATAGGGAAAACTATTATCGACGATTTTTAAATCGTCGGCCTTAGTTTTCCAAATCGCCGGTAAAAGACAAAAATGTTGTAGTGAAAGCTACCATTGTGGTTGGTCCATATTTTCTCTTAGACGTACAAAGCTCTTTGAGAAACTTTGCATATTATGAAATTTGTTTGAGTGCTTCAAGTAGAAGAACGTTTACTTGAACCTTCCGGAAGATGTCCAAGATGTTTTTCAACTTGTCCTCCTTCTCTTGTTTTCTCAACCTGCTAGGAAAATGAATTAGAATATTAGTAGAAGAAGAAGGTTTAGAAGGTACCTGCCTAAATTTTGAAATGGTCTGAATGTTGGTTCCAGGTACATTTTCGACAGTCAAGAATTTTTCTTGACGGGTCGAATTGGGGTTTCTGGATTGATTTTAGACGAGACGAACTGGAGCTTTTGCAAATTTTTCTAACAGGCTGTCAAACACAATTTGCTCAAGTACAGACTCCTCCAACATTTTTTTGCCTCTTTTTAGGCTCTGGAACTGGTCCTAAAACTTTTTCTCTCTTCAATTGCATCACATTGACCTCATGCTCATTCCTTAGGTTAGGCTTTGTCTTGTTAGGGAGTGATCCACTGTTTTGCTAGGACGTCAATAATTGTGGGACACTTGGACATAGCTCATCTGATACTCAAGGAGTTCAATAGACTTCCCATGTTTCTGAGTTGTCGTCTTGATTTCTTGGCAGAAAGCATTGAACTCTTGGTGAAAGAAACTATTTTCCTCCCTGTTCTTTTTGTTGTCAAACATCATATGTTACATTATAGCTTTCAAGGTTGAGATCCATGGACGAAGGTGGTGGAGCTTGATATTGCTATTGTGGTGCTTTCCTCTGATCATATTGTTGCCCATCCCATCTACGTTATCTTGGTTGAAATCCGGGTGGATTAGCTGGACAATTGATCCCATTGTTGCTCTTGTAGTTGAGCCGTGGATGATCCCTAGGCCCTTCATTATAAATGTTGGGCTGCCTTTGAACGAAACTCACATCATCTTCTTCATCCACTTTAAACTTAGGACATTCTTCTGCTAGATGTTCTATAGCTGAACAAATAGTACATACTACCTGAGCTGCAACAACTATCGTCTTCTTGGCTACCTTCAAAGAATTGATAGTCAAGGCTATATCATTCTCCATAGAAGTCAACCTAGCTCTTTTCCATGGCTCAATCGATTGTGACTATATTTAGAGATTTTTTACTTGCTAACATCGGTGTATCTCTGGAATGAAATTTCCTTGAATTTTCATCTTGATTTTCTATAATGTCTTTGGCTTCATTCCCAGTCATGTTCCACCAATTTTCTCTAAAAGCTGCATCCAGTTTTGACCCGTTGAATGAATCAAGTCCTTCATAGAAGTACTCCATTTGATTGTTGAGATCAAACTTATGATGAGGGCATTATTGAAGTAGACCCTTAAATCGACTCCAAGCTTCATGCAATTTATCTCCATCATTCTGCTTGAATGTACTGATTTTCTTCTTCAAGTTTTTGGTGCGAGAAGCGGAGTAAAAATAAAATTGTAATTGCCAATCTCGTGGAGGCCTAAAAAAGAATAAGAATTCAACAAGTTTGATGAGATATGAAGTATGTGAACTTAAAATTTTAGCAAATTATAGAGATCATGAATAATGAAGAGACCCATATGTTATGAGAACCTATGTGAAATTCACATTAAAAAAAATCAGCAATCATGAGAAGAAATCAAACCATTTGGCCATGACACACCAAAATCCCAGAGTGATGAATAGAATTTTCAATTTAGTTTCATTAACATCAAAAACAGAATTTCATCAACTTCAATACTCATTAATTGTTCTAAATTATGATAAGAACAAAATAAAAATGCAATGAGAGAAATATAGAGAGAGAAAATCGTAAAAAAGCATTAAATTCTAAAATTTGTAACAGTTGAAACTCTGAAAACACATCATGTTCTAAAATTTAGCTTAACTCAGTTTTTCACCTTATAAATATTGATATGGTTATTTAAAATAATTTCTAACGTATGTCATGACTAGTTTATTTTTTGAAAGTGAAAGTGTACATAGTAGAACAACATAGAGTGAAAATGGAAGAAAAATTAAGCAAATGTAATAAAAAATACTGCTCGACTTATTGGTGCCTTTAAACACCCTTTAAAAACAATATGGTTAAAAGAGAATTTCTAAATAGTATGTAAACACATAATTCAGTATAATCACCATTATTAGTTTTCAAACGCAGGGAATAACTAAACTTGAAATTTGAGTTTAGAAGGCCATGCAATCATGATTCCTTCAAGCTTACTTAATGTCTAATACTCACTTGTTGGTCGATAAAATGTTATGTCTTCAAAAACATCCAACACCCAAACTTTCTAGCAATCATGACCTAAAGGAGTGTAATAGACCAATGCTCTTGATCTTTTGACTTGATTTGTATTGTTGCAACAACTTCTTTTTCCATCTCAAAAGAATTTAACAACTCAATTCTTCCAAGAGTAGATTGTTTGCCCTTCTCACTTTGAGGTCTTCTCTTTTAAGAACTATGAGCATTTGTAACTTGTTTGCTTTGTGCTACATCATTGCTACAAGGTTGAGAGCTATGAGTTTTCTTTTCTTATAGGTGTGCAAATTCATAAGTAGACTGTTGAACACTATTATTGACCTATTCACATAATATTATGGGAAAAAAGGGTGAATAGCTTAAATAAGTATACAAATTAGCATGTATAATGAAATGAAAACAAGAAATTAATCAACTATGTCAAGACTCATATTGTATTGAGCAAGAACAGTTTGGACCAAGTCTGTCAACTATTGAACTTGTTTCTCTACATAAATAATTATACTTGCCACATTGTTTTGATAATCCACCTTTGAAGGGACTGCTCAAAAACCATAGCCATGTACTTTTGCTACAACATCATCTTTTCAAGAATATATCTTTGAAAGATCTTGTTTTGCCTTGCACCTTTTCACTTGTTTTAAGAAAAATAGATAATGAAAAGTAGTGAAGCAACCATATAAAATCTCACAATAAGATAAAAACCAACATCGAAAAAGTGTCATTTTACAAGCATATACATATATACCACTAGCTCATGATTCATTCCAGTTTCATCTGAACCATTCTTTTTGAATTCGTGCATACATATCCAAACATCAAAGCTTGAAATTGATTCTGGTGCTTCATTTCCATCCTTCAACAAGCCACCAAAATCATATGCATACAGAATTTCTTAGTGGTACATGATAACTTATGATTTGTCATCAATCATATGATTATTTAAAGATTTATGCAGCAGGAAAAATAAACAAATTTCTATATAATGACTTAGCAACTAAAATATCTATAGCTAAATTCTTACAAATTCTTGCTCAATACGATAAGAAATTTTTTTACTTGTTTTGTGCAATAAAGTTCCCTCTTCCTACATTCTTTTGAACTTTTCACATAATTTCTATCATGGAAAAAAGGAAGAAAGAAAAAGTTAAGGAAAAATATGTATTGAATGCCCTTATTATCTATTTCTGGCAGAATTATTTTCTTCATCATAAACTTTTCACCTATCATTTTTCAATTTAGTTCAATTTGACAACTTAGTTAATACTTAATACAGTAAGCTAGATATATTTATGTACTGAATGCCCTTATTATCTATTTCTGGCAGAATTATTTTCTTCATCATAAACTTCACCTATCATTTTTCAATTTAGTTCAATTTGACAACTTAGTTAATACTTAATACAGTAAGCTAGATATATTTTAACTCTCTGACATCAGTCACATGTCTTATTAACTAATTACATTTAATTATTTTAGTTTTTGCATGTAGTCAATTTTTCTTTGTCCAACTACTTGCTCGACTATGTGATACGCTATTGAATTTCCTCACCGGAAAAGGAAAAACAGAAACACGACATAGACTGGGAGAATGTAACCACTTTTCCTTTCAGTTTCTTTTACGTTTGAAAGAAAGAAGAGCATATGCCAATTTTTGAGGTGAGGGACGTACCTTGAATTCTGGATTAGATCTATATTTGAGGAAAGTTAGCCATTCATCCATTGATTTTACATTATCAGGTTTGAGAAGGGCAACATCACATTATAAACCCTACAACTGAAGCTTCCTTCATCACTTCCTATACTACTATATGCACCAATTATCTCGTCATAACTTGTGCATTTTATTAAAAGTGAAACTTATCTGCAATAATGAAGAAGGCATAGGTGAGTACATTGAATTTAACAAGCTCTATAAGTTTGTAAAATAAATAAATTGTTATGTGTACCCAAAGTTACCAAGAATGCACCTAGGGGATCAACAAGTAGCGTGCACGCGATCCATAATCATGACACACCAGGCTGCACGCATTTAATACATCCATGTTAATACTCAGAATTAATGCAATGACATTTTGCATCGAAAAGTAAATGTTCAACTCATCCTCAACCACCTTTATAACCCAACGCATTCAACAAATGCATCCTTGTATTTTGCTAACTCGAATATTATGAACTAACTTAAGCGTTTGGACATTGAAAGTGAGCCTATCTTGTCTCCCCTCTGGCGTCCTTCTTCTCTCTGTTGATATTCCATCCTATTGTTAATCACTAATCTCCTCGATCACATTACCGTACCTCTTCCCGGGATCCCAAAGATTGAGCAGAATCATCTGGTATAAAGTTAAATATACTCTTTGAATCGAGTTCGAGTTTGATAAATGCTTATCTGTTATAAAATTAAGTATTTTATAAGAACGGATAGGCCGTTTAAACTTGACTTGACAGAGTTGGGTTTGGGCTGATACCCGGGAACCCATTAGATCCTTTTGCCATCCAGACAAAACCTAGTACCTTCTAGAACAATTACGAAACAAAATTCTTTATTTTCTTATTTTGTTAGTCAATCAATTAAGACTAATTTATTATACCAAATAAGGTAATCAAGCATGTTGAGTCATCAATACATTGCCAAATCGAGTGGAGCTCAACTAAACAGCTTCACAAACCAAGAAGAAAAAAACTACTTTTAGGAAAATGAGAAAACGTTGAAGCTTTGAAACTCTGAAGGTCCAAATTACGAAAGAATTAGCAAGTCAAGTAGTTGATTCACCCACAAACACAAATCAAGTCCCAGAGAACCACAAAGATGATTAAATAGCCGAGTTCTACATCAAATACAAGTCAAAGTTCCAAGTCCCCGAAGAACTACCAAGCTTGTCAAATAGCCAAGTTCTTCATCAAATCAAGTCAAAGTTCTAAGTTTTTGAAGAACCACCAAACTTCTCAAATAGCCGAGTTATTCATCAAATTCAAGCCAAATTCCCAAGTACTCACAGAATCATCAAGCTACTCAAATAGTCGAATTCTTCATCAGATTCAAGCCAATGTCTCAACTCTCAAGTTATTGAAGAATCATCGAGATGCTCAAATAGCCGAATTCTTCATCAAATTCAAGTCAAAGTTCAACGTCATGTTCAAAACCTTGTGACCCTCAAGGTATTCAAGATCAAGTGTTCATCACCCTTGAATCAAGCGAGAGATAGAATCAAAGGATTATACAGAGAGTGTAACCCGCAAATTCTAAAATTAGTAATTTATTTATGTTGTACATGTACACGTGTTTTTGTTTGATTTGTCACAAAAAATTCGTATGAATCGTGTCTAGAAATTCATCGTTCTTCGAGATACTTGTTTTTGCTGCATTTCATCAAAAGTGAAACTTATCTAGAATAATGAAGAATGAATTGTTAAGTTCATTGACTTTAATACATTCTAGACATAAGTTTCTAATAAATATACTGTTATGTCTTTTCAAAGTTACCAAGATTACACCTAGCAGATTAAAAGTAAAGACCACGCGATCCATAAACATGGCACACTAGGCTGCATGCATTCAATACATCCCAATTTATTGCTTAGAATCAATGCAATGACATCCCACATGGAAAAGTAAATACTCAACGCATCATCAATTCTCTTCATAACCCAATATATTCAACACATGACAAGTAAGTATTTCTAGCACATCCCTTATCGGTGTGTTTGGCAATGCTTCTCCAATAAAAGAATGAGCTTTTCAATCAACTTTTCAAATTAGAGGTGTTTGGTAAACAAGCTTATTTTGACATGAGCTTTTAGAATAAAGTTGATTTCTTTACTATTTCGAAAAGGAAGTCTAGAGGTGCTTTTAAAAGCTGGATTTTTCGAAAAACACGCGTGAACAATGTCATTTTAATGAAAATTTGCTAAAATTCCAAAATTACCCTCATGCAATTTCTAATTGATGCGCGCGTCCCTTCACGTCTCTTCTCTCTTCTTTCTCTCTCATTTTGCGAGTTCCAGACGAAAAAGCACTCTGCTACACTCGAAGCTTTCGCGTATCTTCTCTTCTTTGCCAGAAGATCGAAAACCTCTTTGTTGTGAATCAAGACTTTCTATAGCTCTTTTCCTCTAGATTAGTAAGCCCCTTATCTCTCGAGCTTGATCAAATCCAAGTTTTGTGTTCGTTCTTTCAATTTTTAGGGTTAGGGCTTTGTTAAATTTGTGAAAATGAGATACCACTACCACATTTGTGCCCATTACCGGCGAGATCACCGGAGACAAGGCCGGCGACCGGAAAAGTCGCCGGTAATGTCCATCATTACCGGCGACTTACTCCGTCGCCGGTAATGTCGCCGGAATCTCGCCGGTAATGTTCCAAAACATTACCGGCGACTCCAACCGTCGCCGGCAATGTCAAGCCGAACATTTCCGGCGATTTTCCGGCCGGAATTTCGCCGGTAATGTGTGGCTCTACATTGCCGGCGACGGTTGGAGTCGCCGGTAATGTTCCAAAACATTACCGGCGAGATTCCGGCGTAAAGTCGCCGGTAATGTCTTCATTTCCGGCGACTTACTCCGTCGCCGGTAATGTCTTCATTTCCGGCGACTTACTCCGTCGCCGGCAATGTGTCTTATATTAGATGCCGGATGCGGCAGCTCGATCATTCAATCATTTTGATCGAAAAAAATCCAGAGAAATCGAAAGAAGGAAAACGTACGTACGCTCTGAAATCGATCATTCGGTATATTGTCAAAATTAAGGCGCGCGTCGAAAACTCGATCACTCGGGAAGCTATATATATAGGTAGGTGTATATATACGTATATGTGGTATATATATATGTGTGTGTGTTGATCAAATCTAATTCGTGAGATATATATGAAATGTTGTTGATGTACGGTCACCGAAACGAGAAAACAGCTTGTAGTTAATCTTGTGTCTGAATCAATGACTGGTATTATCGTATTGTTATCGGAGCCAGGCTTAACAGAGCCTCCTACCCAGTCAAATACGTTTTGAATTGAAAAAAGGAGAATACTATCATCGAGTACTGAATCGAATTCAGAGATTAGATCGATATATATACATATGCGTGCATGTGTTGATTTAATTAGAGTTGAATTGAGATATCACGTCGATTATTAGTAGTGAATGTGTGTATATATATATAATTAATATGTAAAATTGTTAGAATTTTCAGGATGGACAAGAGTTGGATGAGCCTCGAAAGATGGGATGTCAGATATCACCAGGGAATTAGGAGTTTTGTGGATTTTGTGAAGGCTAATTGTGGAGACACTACACTTCATTATTGCCCGTGTAAAGAATGTAAGTGTTTCAGCGATCGATTTCGATTTCCCATTGATAAAGTCTAGAGGCACCTGAGTAAATACGGGTTTTGAGATAAGTACACTTGTTGGATTTATCACGGTGAAACATCGGTAGCGGGTCCGCATGATCATGGACAATTTGGTGAGAGGGCCAGTCCACGCTATGATCATGGAGATTTTGCTGAGAGGGGCAGTTCATCCTATGATCCAACATCGATGTTAATCAATGATATGTTTCCTCATGAGAGCGGTGTATTTGCTGATGAAGCACTAAATGTCCCTCCCGTCGTTGAGGGTTTCCCCCATATCGAGCCAGTCGAACCATTACCTGGAGCTCATGTCAACACAAGCGGTATGGACAAGTACAACAACCTGATTGCATTGCAACAGACTCCGTTGTACGACGGTTGTAGTAAGATTGTTCTTGAAAGTGTGATGGGAGTGATGCAGCTCAAAATGGAGTACAAAATGTCTGTTAAAGCTGTTGATTCTTGGTTGAAGTGGACTGCTTCGCTACTGCCACCCGGTCATCGTCTTCCTACCACTCATCATAAGGTGCGACATATCCTGAAAGATCTTGGGATTTCCTACATCAAAATCCATGCATGCAGATATGATTGTATTCTCTTCTGGGGAAAAGATCTCGAAGACCTTGAAGCCTGCCCGGTATGTTTTACAGAAAGGTATAAGTTGACTCCTGCAAGCAACAAGAAAGCTGTGAAGATACTTCGATATTTCCCACTTATTGATAGGCTGGAGCGGTTGTTCATGTGTGCTTTCACGGCCGAGGCAATGAGATGGTGGGCTGAGAGGAACTTGCCTGACGATGACACCCTTATACACCCTTCCGACGGAGAGGCTTGGAAGCACATGGTCAGGGAGTTTGATCATTTTGCAGCAGAGGTCCGAAATGTTTGGCTAGGGCTCTCATCTGATGGATTCAACGCTTTTGGCAACATGAGTCTTCAATACAGTATATGGCCAGTTATTTTGGTACCGTATAACCTTCCACTATGGATGTGCATGAAGAAGGAATACAATATGCTCACTCTGTTAATTCCGGGCCCGGGTTATCCAGGAAAGTGTCTCGATGTGTATTTGAGGCCTTTGATTGAGGAGCTTAAGTACCTGAGTGAGTGTGGCCACCCCACTTACGATAGGTTCAAAAACGAGATGTTCCAGATGCATGCAATGCTTGTTGGCACCATCAGTGATTTTCCTGCCCGCGGTATGTTGTCGGGCAACGTTACCAGGGGTTACAGGGCTTGTTCAGAGTGCATGACGGTTGATTGTTGCAGTCCTCATTGTAGTAAAATTGTTCAGATGCGTCACCGTTGTTGGCTTCCATATGATCACCCATTTAGGCAGGATCCAGACGCGTTTGATGGGACTGTGGAAACAGGTGTGGCACCCAGGCGATGGACAGGGGAAGAAATTTTGGAAGTGTTGAATGAATATGATTTTGGCCAGCTGAGCAATCATCCTGACATAGTGGCGTCAATTCCAGACAAGGCCGAAAGGTATAAGTTTTGGACACACAAGAGCATATTCTGGGAACTCCCCTACTGGCCCAGGTTGCCTATCAGACACTACTTAGATGTCATGCACATAGAGAAGAATGTGTGTGAAAGTGTGGTGGGCACAGTTCTTAACTTGGAGGGGAAAACAAAAGACATCCCTAAGGCACGCATTGATCTGAAAGCAATGGGTGTGCGGAAACATTTGTGGTTAAGAGATGGTAAGAGAAAAATGCCGCAAGCTCCGTACACCGTAAAGCCGAAGCATAAGTATGAAATTTTTCGGTGGCTGAGTAATGTCAGGTATATATTCTTATGGCTATGTAGGAATTTGGCCTTAAATTTTTAGTGGAGTATATATGGTTATATGCGAGAAATATAATTGTTGCATATATATGGCTTTATCTATATATATGCAGGTATCCTTATGGCTATGCAGGAAATATAAGCATGTGTGTTAACTTCCGGGACAATAAGATGTACGGATTAAAGAGTCATGACTGCCATGTACTGCTTCAACGCCTTTTCCCTATTTTCATTCGAGGGTACATGCCCAAAGAGGTGGTGGAGCCGTTGGTGGCCTTGTCAAGATTCTTTCAGAAGTTATGCACCAGGGAAGTTAAAAAAGCAGACCTGAGGGAGATGCAAGATGACATCATTTTTATCATGTGCAAGCTTGAGAGGATATTTCCCTCAAATTTTTTCGACATAATGCCGCACCTGATGATCCATCTTCCCGAACAATTGTTGCTTACCGGTCTCGTACACTACACTTGGATGTATCCCATGGAAAGGTACAAATGATTCATAAATTTGGTTTGCCTATGTTTTTATATGTAAATTCTTATTTTTTAAGTAAGTTAACATGCACTTGTTAACTTGTAGACAATTGGGAGCCTACAAGGACTATGTGAAGAATAAAGATGCACCTGAAGGGTGTATCGCTGAAGCATATCTTGCGCATGAGTGTGTAACGTACACCAAAGTGTACCTCGAAAATGTAGAGGACCCCCAACAACAGATGCCGATAGATGAACCCCAGTTCAACCTTTCTATCATCTCCAGTGACGTGGTAGTACATGGAAGCTTGCCAAAGTCATACAAGTTGGATGGAAATGAGGTAGCCATTGCCCACTGGTCGGTACTGATTAACTGTCAAGAAGTACAATATTGGAAAAACTATCATCTTCACTGCCCTGCTATTGCCGGAAATGTCGATTACCACAACAAGACGTTTGCAAACTACTTTGGTCATTGGGTAAGTATATGTGTATATGTATATTTTTATATATATCCTTATATAGCATGTATGTATGTACGTACGTGGTTTTGTGGTTTCAAGATGACATAATTTCTTCTGTACGTATTAATATATGGACGTTTTCAGATGAACCATGTAGCAGATGATGGTTGCCCAGAGTGGTTAAACGAATTGAGGGTCCTGGTGATGAAACCGATTGCTTCAAAAGTTTACTCGATGTGTCAGGTCAATGGCGTGAAATTTATATGTGAAAATCGAGACGACCGACTGAAAACACAGAATTGTGGGGTGATGGTCCATGGTGGGCAGGATGGCGTTGACTATTACGGTGTCCTTCATTCAGTTGTTGAACTAATTTATGGGAACCGCATGAAAGTGCACTTGTTCAAGTGTAGATGGTTTGATACTAGCCCGGATAACACAAGGACCGATCAGTACGGAACATTTTCGGTGAATACTGCTACTACCTGGTATGAAGATGACCCTTTCGTTCTTGCCTCATCAGTAAAACAAGTGTTTTACCTGGACGATCTTCTTAACAAAGTCCCGTGGAAGGTGGTTAACCATGTTGCTCATAGAAACATATACAGTGCTGCCACACTTGGTGATACCGCAGATGATGAGGAAGTTACTGCATACCAAGAGCCGAACGCTTTTGACATTCCGGAATCATCTACGATTCGCCTTAATAATGTGAGATCTGGGAGTGTGGTTCAAATTACTGGAGCAGAACTTCTCGATGTTAATCCATATGAAGTTGACGCTGATTCAGATGACGAGGAGTGGCACATATTGCCAGAGGTTACCTATGAAACCGAGTCAGACTCAAGTGATGAAGATGATTACGATTATCATCCTTAGTACGTTGGAAATTGTAGTCAGAAAATGTACGTAGTAAAATGTACGTAGTAAAATGTACGTAGTAAAATGTAGTCGGAAATTGTAGTCGGAAAATGTACTCGGAAATTGTAGTCGGAAAATGTACTCGGAAATTGTATGTAGTCGGAAATTGTACGTAGTCGGAAATTGTATGTAGTCGGAAATTGTATGTAGTCGGAAATTGTACGTAGTCGGAAATAGGAACCATAGTCGGAAATTATACGTAGTCGGAAATTGTACGTAGTCGGAAATTATGTAGTCGGAAAATGGTCGGAAATTGGTCGATCGGATAATAGTCGACAAATAATGACATTACCAACGAGTTGATAAGCAACTCGTTGGTAATGTCATTACCAACGAGTTAGCAACTCGTGGGTAATGTCATTACCAACGAGTTCCTTCTCAACTCGTTGGTAATGTCATTACCAACGAGTCAAGTCGTTGGTAATGACATTACCCACGACGTACGTCGTTGGTAATGTCATTACCCACGACGTTGACCTACCTCGTCGGCAATGGTGGCGGTATAGCTCGAGCTCGATCTCCTCCTCCCCATTTCTCTTCGGCCTAATTCAATTCTCTCTTCCCTCTTCCCTCTCTTAGCACGAAATTCTCACCTCTCCCCTCTCCTCAATCCTCTCTTCTCTCTTCCCTCTCCCCTCTCTTCCACTCCTCCCCTCTCTCCTCCTCCCCTCCTCCTCTTCCTCCTCCCCTCACCTCCGTCGCCGGCACAGTTGGGTCGAGCTCCACCATGCCAGGTTTGAGCTCACTCTCTCTCCCTCTCTCTCTCCCTCTCTCTCTCTCTCATTCCACAATTTTTTTTTGTGTATTTTGATTAATTAATTTTTGATAATTGTGGGATGTATATATGTATGCATGTGGACAATATTTGTAAAATGTAATTAAGGTATGTTTGAAAATTGTGGGAAAAAAATGTGGATAATTGTGGGGTGAAGGACCAATATATGTGATGTATGTATATATGTTAATTTAGGTGATATAGTTGTTAATTTAACATATAATAGGTGAAAAAATTGTTCGGAATTTAACGTATAAATTAAGGTGATATAGTTGTTAATTTAACGTATAAATTAAGGTGAAAAATCGGAATCGGAGCAGTAGTCAACCACAACAGTTTGGAACCACAACAGTTTGAAACCGGAACTGTTTGTAACCGGAACCGTTATGTTACAAAAGGTTCCAGTTACAAACAGTTCCGAATCCAAACCGTTCCGGTTCCAAACTGGGGTTCCATAACAAATCGAAACCGGAACGGTTTGGAACCGGAATTGTTTGTAACTGGAACCGTTATGTTACAAACGGTTCCGGTTACAAACAGTTCCGGTTTCAAACGGTTCCGATTCCACACCGTTCCGGTTCCAAACTGTTATAGAACCCCAGTCGGTTCTGAACCGGAACTGTTTGTAACCGGAACCGTTTGTAATATAATGGTTCTAGGTTCAAACGGTTCCGGTTCCAAACCGTTCTGGTTCCGATTTGTTATAGAACCGAATCCATGACTATTACGGTGTCCATGCCAGGAGGTTTTGCGGCTAATTGGCTTCAGAGAGGTTCCCAAAATAGTGGAGGGAACAGTAGTCAAGCTTCCTCCTCGCCCGCAGTTAGCAACACGCCCAGTGGGCCAATGATGAGTGCTCGCACGAGAGCCTTGCTAGAGGCGTGAGCTGAGGAGGAAGCTGCACGATCAAGAGCCGTGCAACCGGAAGTTGAGCCTCGAGCCTCAGTCTCCAGTCGCTCAATCAGCAGACGTCCCTCCGGTGGCAGAGCCTCAGACAAGCGACAGTCAACGGGGGCATCAGAAACTCCCTCAATCCGAATGCCCCATATTCGCCCGGTGCCTACTCCCGTTTCACGGGAATCATCTGAGACACATGGTGGTGCTGGCGCCTCATCGTCCAGGCCTCGTCTATCTCCGCCGTCCGGTCTCTTCCTACCCGACGAGATTCCTGTCATCCCTGAATTCGATGATAGGGGGATGCCTGTTTATATTGAAGGACGGCCGGAGTTCCTGAGCGTGGAGGAAGCGTATAACTTCCTCCCGTTCGACCCCGTGTATCTTTGGAGTGTGAGGTGCACCAACCAACAAACGGACAATGCAGGTAAATTTTATTTAACATCAGATTGATTACTTAATTATTACTTAAGACTTGCGATAGGTTCAATTAATGATATCAATTTGTTAACATTGTATTATTAGGCAATTTCGTTAATGGGACTGGAAAACGGAAAGGGGCTAGAGGCACCTGCACCGGGAAGAGACTTGAGCAGGCCACCGGCGGAAGGAAAAGGCCAATAAGGGCCAATGAGGATGGCGAGGTGATCGAGGCATTCGACACCACGCGCAAATATGTTAGCATGGCCGGTGCGATCGTGCGGGACAAGGTCCCAATGCTTTGGCCAGATTGGGAATCTGTGCCTATCTACGTGAAGATGCAAGTGCATAATGCACTCAGTGTGAGTAAAATCGTATTTTCATTACGTAAATTTTACATTTATTAATTAAGTCCGATTTGTTATAGAACCGAAACGGTTTGAAACCGGAACCGTTTCGAACCGGAACTGTTTGTAACCAGAACCGTTATGTTACAAACGGCTCCGGTTACAAACAGTTCCGGTTTCAAACGGTTCCGGTTCCAAACCGTTCCGGTATTTCTGATTTGTTATAGAACCGAAACGGTTTGGAACCGGAACCATTTGGAACCGGAACTATTTGTAACCGGAACCGTTTGTAATATAACGGTTCCAGGTTCAAACGGTTCCTGTTCCAAACCGTTCCGGTTCCGATTTGTTATAGAACCCCAGTTCCCATGACTATTACGGTGTCCATGCCAGGAGGTTTTGCGGCTAATTGGCTTCGGAGAGGTTCCCGAAATAGTGGAGGGAACAGTAGTCAAGCTTCCTCCTCCCCCGCAGTTAGCAACACGCCCAGTGGGCCAATGATGAGTGCTCGCACGAGAGCCTTGCTAGAGGCGCGAGCTGAGGAGGAAGCTGCACGATCAAGAGCCGTGCAACCGGAAGTTGAGCCTCGAGCCTCAGTCTCCAGACGCTCAATCCGCAGACGTCCCTCTGGTGGCAGAGCCTCAGACGAGCGACAGTCAACGGGGGCATCAGAAACTCCCTCAATCCGAATGCCCCATATTCGCCCGGTGCCTACTACCGTTTCACGGGAATCATCTGAGACACATGGTGGTGCTGGCGCCTCATCGTCCAGGCCTCGTCTATCTCCGCCGTCTGGTCTCTTCCTACCCGACGAGATTCCTGTCATCCCTGAATTCGATGATAGGGGGATGCCTGTTTATATTGAAGGACGGCCGGAGTTCCTGAGCGTGGAGGAAGCGTATAACTTCCTCCCGTTCGACCCCGTGTATCTTTGGAGTGTGAGGTGCACCAACCAACAAACGGACGATGCAGGTAAATTTTATTTAACATCAGATTGATTACTTAATTATTACTTAAGACTTGCGATAGGTTCAATTAATGATATCAATTTGTTAACATTGTATTATTAGGCAATTTCGTTAATGGGACTGGAAAACGGAAAGGGGCTAGAGGCACCTGCACCGGGAAGAGACTTGAGCAGGCCACCGGCGGAAGGAAAAGGCCAATAAGGGCCAATGAGGATGGCGAGGTGATCGAGGTATTCGACACCACGCGCAAATATGTTAGCATGGCCGGTGCGATCGTGCGGGACAAGGTCCCAATGCTTTGGCCAGATTGGGAATCTGTGCCTATCTACGTGAAGATGCAAGTGCATAATGCACTCAGTGTGAGTAAAATCGTATTTTCATTACGTAAATTTTACATTTATTAATTAAGTCCGAATAAATATATATATAATTTTACCTTTTATATATTCATATTGCAGGTGTGGTTTGACGTGGATGAAGTTCTTATTCACACGTGGGTAGAGCGTCAACTACATATGAGGTGATGTGCTTCGACTTATTTGAATATATATCGAGTTAGATTTTTGGTTATCAAGTGTTTTAATATCTCTAACTTTTTTTCCTTCTTTTAATATAGGTATAAAGAGTGGAATAACGAGCTTTCTTCCCATTACACTGTATACAAGGAGCTAGGCCGAGGTTCCACCCCTAGCGAATTCCGGTTTAGGGAGTACGAGTGGCTGTGGCTGATAGCCCACTTCGAGCACCCCAATGCTCGGGTATGCATCCTTAATATATCTTTTAAGCCTAATGTATCATATCAGATTGAAATAGTTAGTTACTAATTTTTTTCCATATGTTTATCAAACAAGGCGATTTCGAAGACGAACCGGGCGAATAGATTGAAAAACACCAGGGCCCATCATGCAGGTTCACTCAACTACATGGGTTGGTCGACTAAGGCGCAGCAACAACAAGAAGTGAACCCCTTGGTGTATATTCATCAAAAGTTCTATCCGCAGTGCCCTGACGAAGCGGTAAGTCTTTCGCCTCTCCATGTGGTAATAAAACTATTTTTCGATATTAATTTATTTTGTTACCTAATACGTTATTCATTTTCACTTTTCAATTAGGCGAGAGTAGAGGAGGCGACCGTGGAAGTGACCATGAATATAGCTCGGACTAACCATCCTGACTGCTCCGAGGAAGAAGTCACCCCGTATGCCTCTCAGATTGATCCGCTTGATCGCCCTATAGCGGCTCATATCATGGCAAAAGCGTGCGGGACTGGCAAGAATACCTACTACTGTAGGGGAATGGGCACGGCGGGCGAATGACTATTGAAGAACACTTCATAATACTGTACAGGGTCAAGAAGTTCAACTTCTAGTCGTAACCTCGCAGCGGAGCTTCACAGGACGCAGAGGGAGTTGGAGGAGCAAAAGAGGCAGATGGCCGAGTACCAAATGCAGCAGACAAAGGTGCAGGCTCAGATGTACACATGGATGCGGACGATGTACGAGGCTCACACTATCGGACAACTGTTCCCCACACCTCCCCCGGTCCCGGTCCCTCCGTTCCCTTGCTATCCACCACCACCACCGCACCAGTCAACGCCAGAGCAAGACCAAGGTAGCCACCGGAATTCAAATGAGTACATGGATTACTTTGACCCTGACCCGCAAGTTCCTCGACCTGACTTGTAGTTGTAGTTAATTTTCGTATCGTCGTTGCTATTTGTACTGTAACGTTGGACATTTATGTGTACTGTTGAACTTGTATGATTGTACGGTTTATGTCTTTCAATGCAGGTTCTGGAATTAGGCCCAATCCAGAATCGCGTTTTTTTTTCAAAAATTTTCCACACATTGCCGGCGACATGGACCTTAGTCGCCGGCAATGTCTCACATTCCGGCCACGGCGGTGCTACCATTGCCGGCGACGCCGTCGCCGGCAATGTTAACACCGACGGGGAATCTCCGGCGACGTCATTGCCGGCGACTTGTCGCCGGTAATGTCAATTCCGGCGAAAAAAAATGACAAGGCCGGCGACGGCAGGTCGCCGGTAATGTGTCCATTTCTGGTAGTGTACTTTGACGAATTTATTCTTGCTATACTAGTTTCTATGGTCTTATGCAATTGAATTTTGATTAAATTGAATTGGGTTGCTTCCATCGTATTGCTTAGAATCGGGAAGTTGAACTCAATTAATATATTATAGTTACTATATTTTGTTTTAATTTTAAATAGATGTAATTCATTCATGAACCATGTCATACTTTGTAGCAGTGTTGTTCTATATAGAAAATCATGAGTTTTATGATTTTGGTATTGGGTTTTGATAGTATAGTTACTGTGTTGTTAATATACCAAATGAAGCTGAAGTGTTGCTCTCTCTTCTCTCTGTGCTGCTTTAAGGCTCAAACATTATTTTTCCAACACTTCTAGTCTCACTCAGCCTCTGAAGATTAGACATTTCCACACAAACGATTCCTTCTTTGGTTTCTGCAGAATTATGCCAAACCATGTTGCTATGTGAATCTCTCTCTCTCTCTCTCTCTCTCTCTCTCTCTCTCTCTCTCTCTCTCTCTCTCTCTCTCTGAATCTATTTGGAAGTAAATGTAGGAATTGGAGGTATAAATTTGTAGTAGGTGCTATGGTTGGCGTTTACAAAACCTTATAAGCTAGGAGGAATATTAGCTTGGGGAGCACATTTATTGTAGGGAAATGAGGAGGAAAGAAAGAGTAACAATCATATTGCTTTTGTTTTTTGCTCACTTTCCTCTTAGGTTTGTTATGTATTTTGTTCGGAAATGAGTTTGGCTCCTCCTCTCTTGCATCTTTATTTCAATGAACCTCTCTTGGTTCTTCTATTAATTTATTTGTTGATAAATAAGCTAAAGACAAACAAGGTTACATCTTTGTCCAACCAAAAGTGAATTATTTTTGTTCTGTTGGATTTTGTTATCTCCCACTTTATGTAACCTCTTTTACTTTATATGAAAAAGGCCAATGTAGAAGGTCATATAATGATATAATTCAACTGTTTTACCATGCATGTAGTGTAACTTGGAGACATTGATTTCTGGACAATGCTACCTCAGCTGCCATTGAAACCTATATATGTGTTTTGATTGCATCAATAAATAGTATGTATCATTCTTGTTTGTTTCCTTCATGTTTGTCTTTTTTAGACTAGGAAAATTTGGTTTTGATATTCGCACAATGAATACTCCCTATTATTATTTTTTTGCAAATGAATACTCATATTGGTTTTAAAAATTTGGTCTTATGAGTTCATCAAGTTCTTTTGCAAATGTCAGATAATGTAATCCACTGGCAGTAATACTGCACAAGTTAGTTAGTTATCATAAACAATCCTTGGATCATTCCTTACCAACTTAGTGTCCTTTTCCAATGGGTGTTGTGTGTTTCTGTTTGCCTTTTTATTAACTTTTCGAGTTGCATCGCACGGCTGAGATATCAAGGTGTTAATTTGTATTTTCATCTTTTTGCTCTTTACATGCTACATGGGACTGTAAGTGAGGGCAATGTTATCTGGATATGCAATGAGGGTAGTAATTGTGTCTTCTTATTTTCTCGACAAAACTCACTTCTAGTTTCGTGTTGAGATACCATTTCTGTTAGTGTACTAGTTTCCACACAAGGTACTTTTAGCATGTAGTATAAACCAATATAATTATCCTGCGTTCTAACATACATATTTTACTGACTCATTGGTGTTCATAATTTTTATAGATTCCACATTCGGAGTAGTGGTGTGCACTTGAAGAGGATTATTCAATTTCTCTAGAGGAAGCAACTCGAGCGTTGTTGAATGCATCACTTTGGCTTGCAATCTGAGGTGGTTGAATTATCTAAGACTGATATTAAGACAAGCAATATTGCAGAAGTTGAAGAAGAGCTCATCATCAAGCTCCACAAGCTCCTAAGCAACAAGTAAAACTTAATTCATTACTGCTCCATGGCCCCTTGTCTTGTCAATCAATTAATACACTCTATGCATTGGTTGTACAGCTGCCTTCAGCTAAATTGTTGATCACTCATGTCAATCGTACAGTTTCCTTCAACTAATTTCATTTTAGACAAGAACTTAGGATGTTTCGTTGGTTGGACGAACCCCTATATATAGGGGATTCATTAGTTTAAGTACAGTTTAGTTTATAATTTCCTTTACAATCGTTGTTGGTCTATTAGATGAAAGAATTGAGTCACTTCCTTTACACAGTTGAGTTTAGCTAGAATCTATAAAAGATGGGAAAAGTTTCGGCGTCATAGACTCCAGCGTATGTGGACATCTTTCTAGATCTAAACTTCAAAGAGTTAGAAGCAGATAATCGTCCATACCATCATTTTTCGCCAGTGGGATGGGAGAATTTAAGGAACAAATTTAACAAAGAAACTGGTGAAAAGTACACCAAGAAACAGCTGAAAAATAAGTGAGATTCACTGAAAGATACATGAAAAAACTGAAAAGATCTCAAGGGCAAAGAAACTGGTCTTGGGTGGAATTATAGGTTACAAACCATTTATGCGAGTGATGAATGGTGGGGGAATAAGATAAAGATTCATAATATGTCATGTATTATATATTGATCTATTCTAATTATATTTTTCCAGCTCTTTATAACAAATATATCCTTTTAACTGTAGATAAATGACAAATTTGAGAATTTGCGAAAGAAGGGTTTGGACCCTGAATTGGAAGGCAAATTTGATAAGTTATTTTATGGGGTTTCCACCACTGGATCTCATGCTTGGGAACCGTCATCTGGTTTACCACCTCTGAGTAGTCTGAATACCTCTACCAATGACTTCACTCTTGAAGGTAGTGGTGACTCTGATGATCCTTCAAATATGTCAACAACTCAAGTGAAAAAAAAAACTTTAAATGCTAGAACATCTGGTGGAACATCTGAGACAAGTAGAAATATGAAGGGAGGAGGTGCTGTCCATATTACTAAACAAATTGATAAGCTTTGTGAGGTTATTGGCAATAAGAATGTTGAAACTGATCCTACTAGTATTAAGGGTGTGATGAGTGTGGTTACATCACTACCGAGAGCTAGAACAAGAACCCCTGTATGGTATTTTGCTACTTGTTTGTTTCTCAGCAACGAGAAGAAAGAGATGTTCTGTACTATGGATGATCCTGAGGATAAGTTGGCATGCCTACAATTTGAAATGTCGGATAAAGACATCTAGAAGTTAGGAGAAAGATGGAGATAGAGAGAGTTGTTTTTGTTATGTAATGACTTGTGTTTTCTTAAGACTATTTTATATAGATGTTCTAAGTTAGTTTGGTTTGGTCACTGTACTCAGTATTTGTAATCTTTTTTAAGATATATGTTATCAACAAAAACTTTGTGATTGTAGGGTGCTAATATTGTGTTATTATATGCTGAATTGTATGAGTTTGTGCATACATTGTACTTGAATGTTTGCTATCTATGGAAGTTATAAAACTGAGTCAACCTTATATTGTACCTTATATGCAGTCCAAACATTAGATCTTCACTTCATTCACTTGACTCTGCAAGACGAGAGCTGAACCTTTAAGCAGGGTATGTTCCAAACCCACTATTTTGCTGCTCTTGGATTTTGTTATAATATGTTTAGAATGGATAAGGAGATCTTTCGTAGATTATCTAATAATTTAGAAGTTAATTATGGGTTGATGGGTTCAAGGAGCACGAGTCATACTAAAGTGTTGGGGATATTTTTGCATATACTTATACATGAGATTGGAAACAAATTGGCCCAAGAATGCTTTCAACACTCTAGTGAAATTGTCAGTAGGTATTTTGGACAAGCCTTGGATGTCGTTTGCCATATGGCTCAAGATATCTTAAAACCAACAGATCCGGAATTCAGAAGTATTCCTCCAAGATTCTAAATGATAGGAGATACATGCCTCATTTTAAGGTATGTATAAAATCTTACCCTCTAATACTTTAATGTATTGTTGTTTGTATTTAATTACCTACACGTTTGTCTTGTGTTATATTTTCATATTGAATGTAGGATTGCATTGGTACTATTGATGGTGTCCACATTCAAGCTTCAATTCCTCCTCACAAGCAAGTGCCTTATATTGGAAGGAAAGGAATACCGACAACAGAATGTCATGGCTATTTGTGACTTCGATATGCAATTTATATTTGCATGTGCAGGATGGGAAGGATTTGCCCATGATACCAAAGTTTTTCTATCGATATTACGAGACAGTGCCATGAATTTTCCAAAACCTTCACTAGGTAGTTTCTCTTACTCCCTTTTGTTTATTATTTCGACCAACATACAATATGTCTCGTACTGTTTCAATGGCTTGTCTTTTTTTATTTAATTTATTATGATTATCAACATTATATAGGTAAATACTATTTTGTAGATTCTGGGTACCCACAAACGAATGGTTATTTAGGACCATACAAAAGTACAAAAGCTCGTCATTAACAATATTGGAGGCAACCGACTAATGCTGAAGAGTTATTCAACCAGAGGAACTCTTCTCTTAGAAGCGTTATTAAGCACACTTTTGGAGTTTGGAATAAGAAGTGGAAGGTTTTGAATCCCATGTCATGTTTTTCATTCAACAAGCAAGTGAAAATTGTGATTGCCACCATGGCCCTTCACAACTATGTAAGGAGACATTCCCGATTCGATAAACATTTTGTTGAAATTGGAGAAGGACCAAGTGACAATGCAAATGGTGAAGATGATGCAGAAGAGGAAAGATATCCCATTACCAAAGGTCTAGGAGCACGACAAATAGAAATAGTATGGAACAACATAGCGCAAAGTCTAACGAGTAGCTGAAATATCGTTAGGGTCTAATCTCAATTTAGCATTTAAATTAGGGTCGGGTCCTTTCAATTGATATCAGTCATTTAAAATATCAAGTAATGATATCAAGAACATATGTAAGATTTGTATTTTTATAATTATTATTATTATTATAGGTAATATTCGATCAAAATACAACAACAAAAAAGGAAAAAAAAATATTTGTGACTTTTACTCTTAGATTTGCCAAACACTTACATTTTTAAAAGTTCTTAAATAAAAAGTATTGGAGAATACTTCAGTGTGTTAACACAAGTTACAATAAAGCACATGTTTATAAGTTTACCATAAAATGGTAAACTAAGTTACTTTTTTAAGGTTGAAAATTCTAGTTTAGTTTTTTTCTAAGGAATAGTACTAAACCTAAAAAGGTAAATTTTTATTTTAAATTTATAATTTATTCTTGACCATTCATATTTTTTTAATTCGATCTAACGGTTGTGTTATATTTAAAAATTTTACCTGCTACCTGATAAATATGAAGCTACTGCTGGAACAATTAGAAGTAGATTTCGTAATGTTTACATCCAACCCAACACTGATTCATTACATGGGTTTTTGAGGAAAAATAGCCGGGAAAAGTTGAAGGATGCACACATACAACATTATGATCATTCTCAATGAATCGTAATGCACTGATGGTACATAATTAATTGAGGATAAAAATTGAATCAATCATGTTCCCCCCACCTTCCCAGTAAACCTTGAAGGTACAAGCTTTTTTATTACCGCGCCTACCGGACTGGACATACCCATGGGAAACATCTTTCTGATCATTGAGGAAGAACTGGAGGGGAAATTGTGCGGGTATTGTATGATTCGCAGTGGTTGCATTTCTGCCCAATAATGTGGAAGTAAACTTCGGTTGTGTCGTTGCAGTCATTACAGAGGATCCAAACCTGCAATTAACCACTGTGTCTTAGAGTTTTACTGCTAAACAGTGCACATCGAGCAAAGAAACATAATATTACTTCACACAAGAAATGACTGACAAAGCTTATTCCTTAACATTTAACAAGGATGAAGAGTAAGCACCTTCTTATACCGGTAATCCTCAGGCATAACGGTCGCTTCTATCTGGTAGTGCATATAAACCAACAAAATAGTACGAAATCATCATTATTATTATTTTGTACTTGGAATAACTCAGCTAAAGAAGAAATATTTGTTACAATATATATGGTAACTGCAGTTTTCATATATGCACTTAGATTTGAGAAGGCCAACCTCTTCATCTATTCTCTTCCAGGTTCTAGACATGTCAATCACTGACTTGGAACATATCGGACAACAATATCTGATTAAATTCGAACATAATTAGGTTCGGAAGAAACTTATCAATCTCAAGTAGCAAATTGATGGAACTAGAAGTAATGATACTTACTTGTCCTGCATCATCATTTCATTGTAACATTCATAATGCATTGTGTGCCCACAATTCATCACAGTAGTGTCTTTCAGCGAGTCAAAAAGAAACTACAGAACACAAGTACAACACAGTTATTTTAGCACATGCAAGATTTCCTAGGTGTTTAACTTACTAAAGATAACCGCACACAAACCTCATAACAAATAGGGCAGTGGTGCCGCATGGAGTTCTCCACGCAGAGATGATTATCACGCAAGCCAATTGAATAGCAAGACCCTGAAAAATATAGGAAAACTCAATTAAGTACATTTAACATCAACTCTGTTTGATGGATATTAGCATTTGGAATTAATTTGTTAAAAAATTGAATAACTTTCCCCCCATCGTAGTCCACCCTCCCTCATCCCTAAATTCCCAGGCAGAATATTGCCCACAACTGGAAGACATTATCTAAAGTTGAAATGAAGAAGTTGGAAAGATACACTCAAAGAAACACAACATCAGCGGTATATACATGTTCCAACAAAGTGAAGACCCAATATGTCACAGTCTCACAGAACTGAAAGAGTAAAACAGATACTATCACATTAGTAGCAGTTACATGGAACATAATGAACTTTAAAAGCAGTTCTATAATCTCTAAAGCAAAGATTCAACAGTGCCTTGAAAGATTGATTTGGCCTCAATCCATGCACAAGGTTCCCATGACCGAGAATAGAAATTCAAAATAATGCAGGGTTTTGTACACAGCGGCTAATCATATCCATTTTATTTGACAATCAATTCCCAAATAACAGCATTTGATGGACATGAACTCGGAGCTCTATGGGGTTGGGGTTGGGGTTGTTTCCGGGAAGCGGGATCGGGAGGCCGGAGGGGTCGCGAATGCGGTCGGAGAGGTGGATCGGCAGCGTCTTTGCTGGTAAGATTTACAAAAGTACTGAACATGGTTGTTGTAGTTACCTTTTAAGATGTTTATTGAACCATAAAACTACAAATTTGATTTTTATGTTGTAAATTTCTTGTTTAGGTTCATTCTCAACCTTAAACTTGTAACTTTAACAAGTTACCAAAACATGGTCTTACATTTACTTATTTAGGTTTACATACCACCTTAACTTAAAACATATGTTTACCGATTAATGGTTAACTTGTAATATCAAGTCACTTTTATAACATGTGTTTTAATGCATATTATGTTAACACACTGAAGTACACCCCAAAAGTATTTGCCAAATACCCCCCTCCTTTTCTATAAAGGAGCTTATTTGAATGGAAAAGAAAAGCTAGGTTTTGTTCTCATAAAAGCATTGTCAAACATATCTGAACATTGAAAGTGAGCTGAGATAAGTCTTCTTATGACATCTTTGTTCTCTCAGTAGATATTGCTAATCATTAATCCTCGATCACATTACTGTAAGATTGGGAAGAAATAACTAGTATAAAATTAAATATACCTTTTGAATCGACTTCGAGTTAATAGTTCGAGTTTGATAAATTTCCTATATAACATTTGTGGTCATTTACTATTGGGAGGAACAATATGAACAGTGACTCAAGAGTGGGGCATGCGAAGTCTCTCTCTCTCTCCTCTCCATCTATCTTGACTTCACAGCCTATCTTTATTTGCATCTCTCCTCTCCATCTATCTCGACTTCACAAAACTCGCCGCCTCCTCCCTCTCGATCTAACTTGGCACTTCTCGATCTCTTTTTCAATATCAGACCTCAATCTTCCTCTAGACTCCATTTGATGTCAGCGATTCGGTTGCTTATTACAGTCCATTGAAGCTCGTAGATCTTTCAGCGCCCAACCAATTAGCCATTTTGCATAAACGATTCAACCTGAATCTTTGTCCTTTCGCTCCGACTCAATCAAATAGCTCAAGCTACGATCTCCCAATCGGTAGGCCATGTATATCTTTTGCTTCATGGTTTTGTTTTATTTTTTTGAAATGACAAAATCTGCTGAGTTGAGTTGTGCTTCGTAAATTAAAGAGGCTAACGGATGTTGTATTCAATGGGTTTGAATTTTTTTTACCTGTATTTCCTTTTTTATGTGTGTGGTGATATGGATTGAAGCATCAATTTCCATAGGTATAAATCAGTCATGTTTCTGTCTGGGTCTATTGATTTGTTGGCTTCTAAATTCTGGGTTTTTATGGGTTTGGTTCTCTAGTTAATCAAACGGGGAGAATTGAGTTTTTGAGAAGGTTTTCTATTTGAGATTTCTCCCTTGTTTTCATTGAATTAGGTTGTTAGTAGCGTTAATTACTTGAAGCTAATTCTATATCGATTGCTTAATGTTTGATCCGGGCTTTTAGTATGTGAATTCAGTTGTTCGTTTTTGTTTATGGCGATCTCCGATTATGGAAATGTGTAAATTGAACTACACGTATTATGCACACACATTGGATTGGGTTTTTTTTTCTTTCTTTTTTGACATATATTTGACTCCCCAGTTGGGAAAATCTCATAACTTTAGCTCGATCTTGGTCTATATGTAGATGATCCCTAAACCCAAAACTCCCGAGAAAAGACCATGTGCTGAGTATGTGAACAAGTCCTTCTGATATGAAATGCCTAGCAAGAAAATATAGTGTTTGGGTTTATGGACTAGATGGTAACCATACACTTATATGTGTTGGTGATCAATACATATTATTTGGCTGTTATGAAAGCATTTATTTGTAGAAAAATATATGGAGGGATTGTTTTGGTTTTGTTGCAAAAGAGAGGAACATGAAAGCTTTAGTATGAGTGAGACAGAGAAAAAAATAAATTGTGGTTGATGGAAATTCTAATAGTTGTGATGGTCTAACTGTGGAGTCCTTTAGTTTTAGTTTGTCTCTGTGAACACAATAAAGAATGTAAAATGCCAAATCATGAGAACATCTTACATCAGCAATACAAATATAATAATTTTCAAAGTAAATTCCTAATACAGTTTTATGTACCAATCATTTATCATGTTTCTTATGTTGGTTGGAGTGAGAGTGAGGGGCGCACAATTATAATGCAAACCATTGATAAGATTTTGATGTTGTGTTTGATTGCAGACTTATCCTAATCCATTGTAGACCTATCTTGCTTACATAGTATTCAAAAGTACGTAAAGCTTTACTACTACATAAATGTGATTTTGTCATCAGTTATGATTTAGTTTTTCGTTTCAGTTTGATGACCTGGCTTTTGTGTCCAGGCAGTATTTTGTTCACGGAGACGATATTGTTGCTAAAAAGGTAGTGGCACTATGATTTCTTACTTAAATTATGAGGTTTTCATAACAAAGATATGTAATTCAGTTAGATTTGATCATTTCATTACCAAAATAAATTATCATCACTTATTGGGTTTAGGTAATTGTGTTTTCTTTAGGTAATTGGATTGGATTGAACTGAATTTAATTATGTTTTCTTTAGTAGCTCAGTTTTGGTCGATGCTTTAAGTCTTTGTAGTTCAGTTTTGGTCGATGCTTTAAGTCTTTGTAGTTTTTGATTGGGTTGGTGATTAATATATGTGATCCACTTTTGTTTTGTAGGGGTTGTGAGGTACATCCGGGCTCCGTGGATCAATTTTCCTCTAAATCTGGAAAAGTAGCAAACTGGCAACCACGTATTGATTCTGCATTCTCAACCTTACCGTCTTTAGAAATTGTAAGTTTCTTCATTTTGTCCCTCTCCAGTCTCCAATTTTTCTCTTTGTAAACATTTTAATTAATCCACACTCTCTTATATTTTGCAGTGCTTTCATTTGCGTTTTAGGAGTAACTTGGCTGTCAAAAAATTTGGAAGACCAAGCCTTTCTCCCTAGTAGGTTTGAATTCATCAGCTGTCCTCTTATTCATCAGTTACATTTGATCATAGGTTACACTTATTCCATTAACAAATAATCTAAAATACTCTGATGGTTTGTGAAATATGATTAGAGTTGTACTGGTGTAGCTCATCGGAGTGAGGGGAATATTCCTAATTTAAGTTGAACTATCTTTATTGGATGGTGCTAAAAGTTTAAATTATGTCAAATATTCGTTGAATTACAAAACGGGGTTTACTTGTTTTGATTCGATACCGGCAAAAGTCGACCAAAGCGAAGCGATGAGAGAGAGAAGGTTTAGACGGTCGATGAAGGATGCAAGAGTAACAAAACCTAGTGCTAAAAAAATCGTAGAAACAACGAATGGAGGAGGCGGCAAGGTTTGTGACAGAGAGTAAGAGAATGAGACTGCGAGGGGATAAAGTTTGAGAAAAGATGTTAAACACATCAAAATGGAAAGAAAAAAAGTACATTATATAGTCGAAAAGAGATGCTTCCAGTATAGTTGAGTGATCGAGCAATACCCATACTTCAGAATCCCAAAAGAGAAAGAAAGAAAAAAAATTGATCAAAGAAGCCACAACTTTCACTTGTAATGGCAAAATTTGATCTTCTTGGTGTATTTTGGAATTCTTTGTTGTTGATTGCAATTTTATTTTATTAAGTCACTCATTGAATCTTTCCTTATCTTTGCTTTCAGCTCTAACTTTCTTGATTATGTCTACCTTTCGTTCCTGGATTTTTTTTCAGGTAGGTGAGTGAGTCGTCTATATAAACCCACATCTCATCTCCTCTTGCGTACTCTTTCAGAGAACCCTTCCAGCATAACTTTTCTTCCATAGGTAGAGCTTCTTTGCATTATCTTCTTTCATTTGGGGTTTTGCATTAGTAACTATTATATGGGTTTTTGGGTTATGGAAACATGATTTTCTATATGATGTCGGTGACTTCTATTTCATGGATTACTGGATTTGACTCAATCTTAGATTGTATATGTGATTTTTGTGTTGGGCTCCTAATGTTATCATTTCTACAGAATAGTTAAGCATATTGATTCAAGTCAGTAGCATATCATATATTGACTTTCTATTCATGGTTTGTCCTTATGTAATTCTATATGTGTACGTATACGGCCCAAGAACTTAACATTTAATTAGTATGAATCATCAACCCTCCTTCTTATGTGATTCTATATGATTACTTATTTGGCCAAATATGTTACAACATGTAAGCATGTAATCATATAGATCTTGGCATGTAATCAATAACAATCACCAACCCTCTTGCTAATTTGGTTTGTTCGTGTAGACTTTAATTGATTAACATGTAGTACATAGTAGGTTTCTACTGTCTTTATTTGATTTGATTTAAATTTGGTTTATGTATTAGCCTGTAATTGATTCTCCTATCTTTTCACTCAAAAATTTAAATACTACTAATTTTTGTTTATTTAAATATTCTGATGCATCTTTGCTCTCATTTTCATCTTGAACAAATATGGATATCACAATGATCAAGGACATACAAGTATTTAAGCACATCTTCTATGTAACATTCCGTGTATCTGGAATGTGGAGGCTGAAGAAAATTAACAGTGACATATTTGATGATTTGCGCTCTCTTTTAGTTGTCCAAAATGTAAGTTTCTCACAATACAGTCCATAGTTAATTTGAGCTCAGTTCATTCTAGCAACAATTAAACTGCTTGATGGGTTGCATGACTAAATGTAGGGAGATGCAATTTATGGTATCATAAATGAGAACCATTTCCCTCACATGACATAGAAAATTGAAGAGGGAGAGACTTATGATATCTTTACGTTTGCTGTAAAGAAGAACTATGCAAAGTACAGAGTAGCTGCTCTTGAAGCAGCTTTGTATTTTACATAGAAGACTAAGTTCATCAAAGTGGAGGAGGCCCTTCCATTGTTTCCAAAACACTCATGTTGACTAATAGAATTCCCAAGACTTACCAGGAGAATTTGAGCAACAAACAATCCTTACAGGCAAGCAATTTTTCACTTTTTTTTTTGTAAAATCATTTCAACATATAAGGCAAACAATCTTAGGTTAGTTTAATGTTAAACCTCTAAACCAGTATTGTAGCTTTTTAACCATAGTTACTATACTAACACTCTTTTCTCTTAATTGAAGATGTGTATGGTTGTGTGAAGACAATCAAACCTGCTTACGAGACTTCTATGAAGAACAAGAAGACCACTTAAACAAGGTGTGAGATTACTATAGAAAATCTAAGGTACTGTTTCCTATAAATTTATTACTCACTTAATATGTCAAACATCTTCATATTGTATGTCCGATAAAAGTGAAGGATTTATACTACTTTTGGATGCTTATAGACTATGTAGTTTTTTGATTGCATGTGTTAGGCTCATGCTCATAACAACACATCTCAACAGTACATTACTTTAAGGTATTACTAGAGCAAAATATATAACCAAAACATGGAATTCATTGCATAGTAGTTGAAATGGTATCATAATTGGGGTGTACATAAGAAAATTGGAAATAATGGTCAAAAACGATTTAGGAATATCAATAAGGACTCAAAGGAATATCAAGCCCAGGTTAAGTGTATGTCTTAACCCTCCTAGGTACTGTGTAATGTGTGGAGGCAGTAACATCAGTACATTTTCCTCAAAGTTACAAGAATGCCCAGGTCAGGTGTTTGTCTTAACCCTTATGGGTACTGTGTAAATCACGGGTCAGGTGTTTATCCTATCCTTCCTGGAGCGTCTCGGGGATCAGCCGAGAAGCCAGTGCATCGATGCATCAACTGTGACTATGCTCTATGCAAACGAAATCATATGGGCCTCCATGCAAATGCTTAATCATAAATGCATATGCGTAAAATACATAATCATAAAGTGCATAATCGTAAAATGCATAATCATAGACTCGTAAATCAACAGTGAAAATAAAGTGTCCACTCACAATACTGTGTCGTGATTTCTATCAAGCCAAAGCCTACCAGTCGGTGTTATGTACATCTGCCACTAGCTGCTAATATATCGTCCTGAAACAACGATGTAATATCGAATAACTAAGTTCGTTCATCGAACGAGTAAAACCTTCGAGAACATTGCATTCTCGAATATTGTTGAAAGGACCCAACCCCGATTTAGTTTCCTAAACTGGAATCAAACCCCTTCTGAAAACACGAACCAACAAAAACCATAAAAATTTTGGCAAAGTAACGCGACTAACGTGGAATTGCCATTAACCTGCACCCGGAAAATACACTTCATCCTATGCCACAAAATCCAAACCGTGGGCACCAACCCCATCCGGATTTCTCAATATCATAACAATAGCAATAAACAGTAAACATAACTGTATAATATAGAAAATCCGGAAAAAACCACATAAAACATGTATCAGTATCGTATCAGAGCGACATCTAGTGTATATATACAAAATATACAACAGTAGGCAAAACAAGAAACCTACTGGAAAAGACAGGTAGCTCGAACAACTAGCCTCCGACGCGACGTGAGACACCAGAATCTGAACTGCAAACTGGGCACGAAAACCGAAAAGCCCAGGGGAAAGGCAAATAAAACGTTAGAGTGAGTGGACAAAAATAATCATATGCTTTTCACTAATTTCATATACAATAAACAAGTATAGCGAGTTCGGAAAAAATATATGGAGGTGTCAGGCGAATCTCTCAAGCCCGACGGTCAGGCGAATCTCTCAAGCCCGACGGTGATAGGCCAGGGGAATCTCTTAACCCCGGCGGCATAACAGGGGAATCTCTCAACCCTGCCAAGAGGAATCTCTCAACTCTAGTCCAGAGGAATCTCTCAACTCTGGTCAGATTACCGGTGATCAGCCGAGTAGCCGAAGCATCGATGCAAGTATGCCATCACCATAAAAATATAAAATAATACCTCCAAAAATAATAAATAATCTCAACATCGTATATAAACAAATACGGAAAAATCACGAACTCGCACGACAGTGAAAATATAAAAGTGTCCACTCACAGGTGAGCAAAGCGCACACTCGCGCTAATCTCGTGGTCCGATGGAAGATCCCTCGCCTGAAGCACGATCTCGATCCCCTAAATAATCATAAAATATATCTGATCAAAATCACAATTCACAACACTGTACCGCACCTCGGAAACCAACCGTTCCCGGAAACGTAATAACTGATACAAAAATAATTAACGAAATTCTCAAAATCTCCATTCAAACCCTCGACTGAAAATCCGATACCCAAATCAACTCGAAAACCTCAAGGCGACAATCGGGGCGCGAATACAAGCAAAACGACATATAACTCGTTACATTTCCAAAAAAGTCAATGGTCGTCGGAGCTCTGCCGTTGACCGCCGCCGCGGGCGGCGATGCGCCGTCAACCGGAGAGATTTTTCGGCGGCCAAGCCCACCGTTGCTTCATCTCGACGAGCCCAACACATCTCTCTTCTGAGGCAAGGACCAATTCCAGCCACACACGCCGGAAATCAGCTCGAAAGTCCAAAATCCCTAACCGGCCTGAAAAATCTCCTCCGCCAAAATCCGTCACCGTGAGGCCATCCCGGCCTCCCAACCTCAAGGGTCCACCTACCTACCTCAAGCCCAACAATTTCCAACACAAACCCCCCTCGGAAAGCCGCTGGAACACCCTCCTCCGTCGAAGCCGATTCCGGCAAGTTTTCCCAAAATTTCAACTCGATTGTTCTCATTCAATTTCAACTCAAATTCTAAAATTCCAAGTTCCATTCAATAGCAAATCAAGAGAGGATTCAGAATATACCAACAATAAGGCCGGAGGTGGCCGGAAATGGAGAGTCGCCGGCGAGTCAACGGCGGTGGAGTTTTCTCTCTCTGGTCAATGCGGGTCAACGCGTCAGAGTGGGTCAACGCCGGTCAAACTTCCAACAGTGCTTTTTCGACAATTTTTCGACTATTTCCGATAATTATACTCGCGACTCGGGATGATCGACGGTCCAAAACGGATAACCATTACAATTCGGATAAACTCGATACGAACGGATAAATTCGACGAAATTCTGAAACTTCAAATATTCATATTATATTCCTCAGTCGTCGAAATAATCATTCGGAACCGCCCACGAACTTGAAAGCACGTGTACAACAACTCTCGAGAAGAAACTCAACTCAAATTCTCGGCCAATAATTAAGTCGAGATTAAAACCGGCAAATCAATCAATTATCGGAAAACAGTAATTTCGCGCTAACTCGTGAATTAAGCTAATCACTCTACTGATTCTGTTCCGGGTCGTCACAATTGTACCTTCTGAACTTATGACAATCTTTAATCTAATTCTAAATTCTAAACCTTTAATACTTTTTAAAGTCACAATACATATCTCGAACATTATGCAACCTGATGTCGAATCAACGTTCGACTCAATTGTTCTTTAAAATTGTTAAATCATTTAGTTATTACCCGATTAATCACACGACTTAATCAACTATGTCCCAATCAATTCAATAACCTTTTCATTACAATCGATACATAATTACGAGCAAAATGGTATAAAATTTACATTAAAATACCCCTCGCTAGAGCACCTGTAACGACCCGAACCATGGAATGTGCACATATTGGTCCGAGCCGTGATTATTGTGAATTAATCGTACTCGTGGGTTTGATCACGACTAAATTATCGGGCAAGAATTTTGTTTGAGTTCCTTCGCGAAAATTGTAGAGGATTTAATTTTGAGATCGTGGAAATTTTCGGAGAATTTTTCGGATAAGCGAGCAATGTTTTATCTAGTTTTGAAGTCGGTTGGTGAAAATATATAAAAGTGTTATTTTTATTGTTGATTTAATCGTGACCGTCCGATCTTGATCAGATTTTTTTTGAACCGTTGATTTGGGCATGTATGTGTACAATATATATACAGTATTAATACCAGACAAATTGGGGAAAGTTTCCATTTTGGGATTTCTGGCCCGTTGACCGTGGGTCAAATTGACCCATTTTGGCTGAAATCTTCTCACCGACGGTGTGCTCTATTCCGGCATCCTTTGGCCGTGCTTCCTTGATAAAATTTGTTGGGCTTGAGCTCCTCTTTCTTTTGATAGGTGGATCATCAAATTTGGTAGCCGAAGGAGAAAGTTACGACGTGTTAAAGTTGGGATTTTCCAGCGAATTTCGCCGGCGATGGAGGTGGCGGAGATGGCGGCGATGGGGGTCGAACTTGTGGGGGTTTTGTAGCCCTTGGGATGGTGAGTCTATCTCAAGTGGTCTCGGTCCTTGCCGTGCCTGGTGGTAGCCGATCGGAGAAATTGAATTCCGGCGAGGTTTTCGAACTTCACGGTGAGTTTTGGACATTTTTCGGTTAAAATTGGGCTTAGCTTTGAACTACAAAGTTGTTGGAAATGTCGAGATCTTCAAACTGATGTATAGGTCAAAGATTTTTGGGCTGGTCGGATTCCGACGGCCGGTGGCGGCGGCCCCACACCGCCACGCGATGTGAGATTTTTGGCAAGTTTTATGTCATTTCACTTGTTTTTGCGTGTCGAACCCAATGGTGAGGTTTTTGAGTCGAGTTGAATGTTCTAATTTGGGACAAGAGTTATTTGGGTGTATTTTGGGAATTTTGCTATCCTTGTTGATATTTCGAGCGATACGTCTTTTGAGAACGCGGGGTTCTTGACCTATTAGCTCCGTATGTTGTGATTCTATATGTATAAATCGTATCCCTATTGTTCAAGTGATCATGATCGTGATCGAGTGTTTGGCGAGAGATCTTCCGCCGGACCTCAGAGTTAGTTTCGTATTGTGAGTGGACACTTTGATTTTCACTGTCGATTTGCGAGTCTTGATTATGCATTTTATGTTATGCATTTTACGAGTATGCAATTATGATTATGTATTTTTACTTGGAGGCACATACACTACCAGAAATGGAGACATTACCGGCGACCTGCCGTCGCCGGCCTTGTATTTTTTTTTCGCCGGAATTGACATTACCGGCGACTTGTCGCCGGCAATGACGTCGCCGGTGATTCCCCGCCGGTGTTGACATTGCCGGCGACGGGAAACGCCGTCGCCGGCAATGGCAGCGCCGCCGTGGCCGGAATTTGAGACATTACCGGCGACTCGAGTCCATGTCGCCGGCAATGTGGGGAAAAATTTTGAAAAAAAAACGCGGTTCTGGATTGGGCCCAATTCCATAACCTGCATTGAACCGGATAAACCGTACAATCATACAAGTTCAACAGTACACGTAGCAAAGACAGTCATACAAGTTCAACATAAATGTCCAACGTACAGTACAAATAGCAACGACGATAAAAAAATTAACTACAACTACAGGTCAGGTCTAAGAACTTGCGGGTCATCAGGGTTGAAGTAATCCATGTACTCATTTGAATTCCGGTGGCTACCTTGGTCTTGCTCTGGCGTTGACTGGTGCGGTGGTGGTGGTGGATAAGTAGGGATATGAGGGACCGGGGGAGGTGTGGGGAAGGGTTGTCCGGTAGTCTGAGCCTCGTACATCGTCCGCATCCATGTGTACATCTGAGCCTGCACCTGTGTCTGCTGCATTTGGTACTCGGCCATCTGCCTCTTTTGCTCCTCCAACTCCCTCTGCGTCCTATGAAGCTCCGCCGCGAGGTTACGACTAGAAGTTGAACTTCTTGACCCGGTAGAGTATTCTGAAGTGTTCTTCAATAGTCCTTCGCCCGCCGTGCCCATTCCCCTACAGTAGTAGGTATTCTTTCCAGTCCCGCACGCTTTTGCCATGATCCGAGCCGTTATCGGGGGATCAAGCGGATCGATTTGAGAGGCATACTGGGTGACTTCTTCCTCGGAGCAGTCAGGATGGTTAGTCCGGGCTATACTCATGGTCACTTCTGCGGTCGCCTCCTCCACTCTCGACTAATTGAAAAGGGAAAATGAACAACGTATTAGCTAACAAAATCAATTTCCATCTTGAAAAATAGTTTTATTAACACATGGAGAGGCGAAAGACTTACCGCTTCTTCAGGGCACTGCGGGTAGAACTTCTGATGAATATACACCAACGGGTTCACCTCTTGTTGTTGCTGCGCCTTAGTCGACCAACCCATGTAGTTGAGTGAACCTGCATGATGGGCCCTGGTGTTTTTCAATCTATTCGCCCGGTTCGTCTTCGAAATCGCCTTGTTTTATAAACATATGAAAAAAAATTAGTAACTAACTATTTCAATCTGATATGATACATTAGGCTTAAAAGATATATTAAGGATGCATACCCGAGCATTGGGGTGCTCGAAGTGGGCTATCAGCCACAGCCACTCGTACTCCCTAAACCGGAATTCGCTAGGGGTGGAACCTCGGCCTAGCTCCTTGTATACAGTGTAATGGGAAGAAAGCTCGTTATTCCACTCTTTATACCTATATTAAAAGAAGGAAAAAAAGTTAGAGATATTAAAACACTTGATAACCAAAAATCTAACTCGATATATATTCAAATAAGTCGAAGCACATCACCTCATATGTAGTTGACGCTCTACCCACGTGTGAATAAGAACTTCATCCACGTCAAACCACACCTGCAATATGAATATATAAAAGGTAAAATTATATATATATTTATTCGGACTTAATTAATAAATGTAAAATTTACGTAATGAAAATACGATTTTACTCACACTGAGTGCATTATGCACTTGCATCTTCACGTAGATAGGCACAGATTCCCAATCTGGCCAAAGCATTGGGACCTTGTCCCGCACGATCGCACCGGCCATGCTAACATATTTGCGCGTGGTGTCGAATGCCTCGATCACCTCGCCATCCTCATTGGCCCTTATTGGCCTTTTCCTTCCGCCGGTGGCCTGCTCAAGTCTCTTCCCGGTGCAGGTGCCTCTAGCCCCTTTCCGTTTTCCAGTCCCATTAACGAAATTGCCTAATAATACAATGTTAACAAATTGATATCATTAATTGAACCTATCGCAAGTCTTAAGTAATAATTAAGTAATCAATCTGATGTTAAATAAAATTTACCTGCATCGTCCGTTTGTTGGTTGGTGCACCTCACACTCCAAAGATACACGGGGTCGAACGGGAGGAAGTTATACGCTTCCTCCACGCTCAGGAACTCCGGCCGTCCTTCAATATAAACAGGCATCCCCCTATCATCGAATTCAGGGATGACAGGAATCTCGTCGGGTAGGAAGAGACCAGACGGCGGAGATAGACGAGGCCTGGACGATGAGGCGCCAGCACCACCATGTGTCTCAGATGATTCCCGTGAAACGGTAGTAGGCACCGGGCGAATATGGGGCATTCGGATTGAGGGAGTTTCTGATGCCCCCGTTGACTGTCGCTCGTCTGAGGCTCTGCCACCAGAGGGACGTCTGCGGATTGAGCGTCTGGAGACTGAGGCTCGAGGCTCAACTTCCGGTTGCACGGCTCTTGATCGTGCAGCTTCCTCCTCAGCTCGCGCCTCTAGCAAGGCTCTCGTGCGAGCACTCATCATTGGCCCACTGGGCGTGTTGCTAACTGCGGGGGAGGAGGAAGCTTGACTACTGTTCCCTCCACTATTTCGGGAACCTCTCCGAAGCCAATTAGCCGCAAAACCTCCTGGCATGGACACCGTAATAGTCATGGGAACTGGGGTTCTATAACAAATCGGAACCGGAACGGTTTGGAACAGGAACCGTTTGAACCTGGAACCGTTATATTACAAACGGTTCCGGTTACAAATAGTTCCGGTTCCAAATGGTTCCGGTTCCAAACCGTTTCGGTTCTATAACAAATCAGAAATACCGGAACGGTTTGGAACCGGAACCGTTTGAAACCGGAACTGTTTGTAACCGGAGCCGTTTGTAACATAACGGTTCTGGTTACAAACAGTTCCGGTTCGAAACGGTTCCGGTTTCAAACCGTTTCGGTTCTATAACAAATCAGAACCGGAACGGTTTGGAACCGGAACTGTTTGTAACTGGAACAATTTGTAACATAACGGTTCCGGTTACAAACAGTTCCGGTTTCAAACCGTTTCGGTTCTATAACAAATCAGAACCGGAACGGTTTGGAACCGGAACCGTTTGAAACCGGAACCGTTTGTTTTCAAACGGTTCCGGTTATAAACAGTTCCAGTTTGAAACCGTTCCGGTTCTGATTTGGTATGGTTCCAATATCACCTATTATACGTTACATTAACAACTATATCACCTAACTTAACATATATACATACATCATTTCCGGCTTTAAATTTTTCACACATATATACATCGATCATGCATCTTAATTTCACCTTAATTCACACATATATATATACATCACATATTAATCCAATTCACCCTAGCTAATTAATTTTCCACATTTTTCAAACATACGTATATATATACATTCCATATATATTAATTAATTTTTCACATATATACATCACATATATTGCTCCTTCACCCCACAATTATCCACATTTTTTTCCCACAATTTTCATACATACCTTAATTACATTTTACAAATATTGTCCACGTGCATACATATATACATCCCACAATTATCAAAAATTAATTAGCAAAAATACACAAAAAAAATATTGTGGAATGAGAGAGAGAGAGAGGGAGAGAGAGAGGGAGAGAGAGTGAGCTCAAACCTGCCATGGTGGAGCTCGATCCAACTTTGCCGGTGACGGAGGTGAGGGGAGGAGGAAGAGGAGGAGGGGAGGAGGAGAGAGGGGAGGAGAGAGGGGAGGAGAGGAAGAGAGGGGAGAGGGAAGAGAGAAGAGAGGATTGAGGAGAGGGGAGATATCAGAAATTCGTGCTAAGAGAGGGAAGAGGGAAGAGAGAATTGAATTAGGCCGAAGAGAAATGGGGAGGAGGAGCTCGAGCTCGAGCTATACCGCCACCATTGCCGGCGAGGTAGGTCAACGTCGTTGGTAATGACATTACCCACGAGTTGCTAAGTCGTTGGTAATGACATTACCAACGAGTTTCTTGTCAACTCGTTGGTAATGTCATTATTTGTCGACTATTATCCGATCGACCAATTTCCGACCATTTTCCGACTACATAATTTCCGACTACGTACAATTTCCGACTACGTATAATTTCCGACTACATAATTTCCGACTACGTACAATTTCCGACTACGTATAATTTCCGACTACGGTTCCGATTTCCGACTACGTTCAATTTCCGACTACGGTTCCGATTTCCGACTACGTTCAATTTCCGATTTCCGACTACGTTCAATTTCCGACTACGTTCAATTTCCGATTTCCGACTACGTTCAAGTTCCGATTTTCGACTACGGTTCCGATTTCCGACTACGGTTCCGATTTCCGACTACGTTCTATTTCCGACTACGGTTCCGATTTCCGACTACGTTCAATTTCCGACTACGGTTCCGATTTCCGACTACGTTCAATTTCCGACTACGTTCAATTTCCGACTACGTACAATTTCCGACTACATACAATTTCCGAGTACATTTTCCGACTACAATTTCCTTAAACATTTTACTACGTACATTTTACTACGTACATTTGCCGACTACAATTTCCGACTACAATTTCCAACGTACTAAGGATGATAATCGTAATCATCTTCATCACTTGAGTCTGACTCGGTTTCATAGGTAACCTCTGGCAATATGTGCCGCTCCTCGTCATCTGAATCAGCGTCAACTTCATATGGATTAACATCGAGAAGTTCTGCTCCAGTAATTCGAACCACACTCCCATATCTCACATTATTAAGGCGAATCGTAGATGATTCCGAAATGTCAAAAGCGTTTGGCTCTTGGTATGCAGTAACTTCCTCATCATCTGCGGTATCACCAAGTGTGGCAGCACTGTATATGTTTCTATGAGCAACATGGTTAACCACCTTCCACGAGACTTTGTTAAGAAGATCGTCCAGGTAAAACACTTGTTTTACTGATGAGGCAAGAACGAAATGGTCATCTTCATACCAGCTAGTAGCAGTATTCACCGAAAATGTTCCGTACTGATCGGTCCTTGTGTTCTCCGGGCTAGTATCAAACCATCTACACTTGAACAAGTGCACTTTCATGCGGTTCCCATAAATTAGTTCAACAACTGAATGAAGGACACCGTAATAGTCAACGCCATCCTGCCCACCATGGACCATCACCCCACAATTCTGTGTTTTCAGTCGGTCGTCTCGATTTTCACATATAAATTTCACGCCATTAACCTGACACATCGAGTAAACTTTTGAAGCAATCGGTTTCATCGCCAGGACCCTCAATTCGTTTGACCACTCTGGGCAACCATCATCTGCTACATGGTTCATCTGAAAACGTCCATATATTAATACGTACAGAAGAAATTATGTCATCTTGAAACCACAAAACCACGTACATACATACATGCTATATAAAGATATATATTAAAATATACATATACACATATACTTACCCATTGACCAAAGTAGTTTGCAAACGTCTTGTTGTGGTAATCAACATTTCCGGCAATAGCAGGGCAGTGAAGATGATAGTTTTTCCAATATTGTACTTCTTGACAGTTAATCAGTACCGACCAGTGGGCAATGGCTACCTCATTTCCATCCAACTTGTACGACTTTGGCAAGCTTCCCTGTACTACCACGTCACTGGAGATGATAGAAAGGTTGAACTGGGGTTCATCTATCGGCATATGTTGTTGGGGGTCCTCTACATTTTCGAGGTACACTTTGGTGTACGTTACACACTCGTGCGCAAGATATGCTTCAGCGATACACCCTTCAGGTGCATATTTATTCTTCACATAGTCCTTGTAGGCTCCCAATTGTCTACAAGTTAACAAGTACATGTTAACTTACTTAACCACAAGAATTTACATATAAAAACATAGGCAAACCAAATTTATGAATCATTTGTACCTTTCCATGGGATACATCCAAGTGTAGTGTACGGGACCGGTAAGCAACAATTGTTCGGGAAGATGGATCATCAGGTGCGGCATTATGTCGAAAAAATTTGGGGGAAATATCCTCTCAAGCTTGCACATGATAAAAATGATGTCATCTTGCATCTCCCTCAGGTCTGCTTTTTTAACTTCCCTGGTGCATAACTTCTGAAAGAATCTTGACAAGGCCACCAACGGCTCCACCACCTCTTTGGGCATGTACCCTCGAATGAAAATAGGGAAAATGCGTTGAAGCAGTACATGGCAGTCATGACTCTTTAATCCGTACATCTTATTGTCCCGGAAGTTAACACACCTGCTTATATTTCCTGCATAGCCATAAGGATACCTGCATATATATAGATAAAGCCATATATATGGACCAATTATATTTCTCGCATATAACTATATATACTCCGCTAAAAATTTAAGGCCAAATTCCTACATAGCCATAAGAATATATACCTGACATTACTCAGCCACCGAAAAATTTCATGCTTATGCTTCGGCTTTACGGTGTACGGAGCTTGCGGCATTTTTTTCTTACCATCTCTTAACCACAAATGTTTCCGCACACCCATTGCTTTCAGATCAATGCGTGCCTTAGGGATGTCTTTTGTTTTCCCCTCCAAGTTAAGAACTGTGCCCACCACACTTTCACACACATTCTTCTCTATGTGCATGACATCTAGGTACTGTCTGATAGGCAACCTGGGCCAGTAGGAGAGTTCCCAGAATATGCTCTTGTGTGTCCAAAACTTATACCTTTCGGGCTTGTCTGGAATTGACGCCACTATGTCAGGATGATTGCTCAGCTGGCCAAAATCGTATTCATTCAACACTTCCAAAATTTCTTCCCCTGTCCATCGCCTGGGTGCCACACCTGTTTCCACAGTCCCATCAAACGCGTCTGGATCCTGCCTAAATGGGTGATCATATGGAAGCCAACAACGGTGACGCATCTGAACAATTTTACTGCAATGAGGACTGCAACAATCAACCGTCATGCACTCTGAACAAGCCCTGTAACCCCTGGTAACGTTGCCCGACAACATACCGCGGGCAGGAAAATCACTGATGGTGCCAACAAGCATGGCATGCATCTGGAACATCTTCTTTTTGAACCTATCGTAAGTGGGGTGGCCACACTCACTCAGGTACTTAAGCTCCTCAATCAAAGGCCTCAAATACACATCGAGACACTTTCCTGGATAACCCGGGCCCGGAATTAACAGAGTGAGCATATTGTATTCCTTCTTCATGCACATCCATGGTGGAAGGTTGTACGGTACCAAAATAACTGGCCATATACTGTATTGAAGACTCATGTTGCCAAAAGGGTTGAATCCGTCAGATGAGAGCCCTAGCCAAACATTTCGGACCTCTGCTGCAAAATGATCAAACTCCCTGACCATGTGCTTCCAAGCCTCTCCGTCGGAAGGGTGTATAAGGGTGTCATCGTCAGGCAAGTTCCTCGCAGCCCACCATCTCATTGCCTTCGCCGTGAAAGCACACATGAACAACCGCTCCAGCCTATCAATAAGCGGGAAATATCGAAGTATCTTCACAGCTTTCTTGTTGCATGCAGGAGTCAACTTATACCTTTCTGTAAAACATACCGGGCAGGCTTCAAGGTCTTCGAGATCTTTTCCCCAGAAGAGAATACAATCATATCTGCATGCATGGATTTTGATGTAGGAAAGCCCAAGATCTTTCAGGATATGTCGCACCTTATGATGAGTGGTAGGAAGACGATGACCGGGTGGCAGTAGTGAAGCAGTCCACTTCAACCAAGAATCAACAGCTTTGACAGACATTTTGTTCTCCATTTTGAGCTGCATCACTCCCATGACACTTTCAAGAACAGTCTTACTACAACCGTCGTACAACGGAGTCTGTTGCAATGCAATCAGGTTGTTGTACTTATCCATACCGCTTGTGTTGACATGACCTCCAGGTAATGGTTCGACTGGCTCGATATGGGGGAAACCCTCAACGACGGGAGGGACATTTGGTGCTTCATCAGCAAATACACCGCTCTCATGAGGAAACATATCATTGATTAACATCGATGTTGGATCATAGGATGAACTGCCCCTCTCAGCAAAATCTCCATGATCATAGCGTGGACTGGCCCTCTCACCAAATTGTCCATGATCATGCGGACCCGCTACCGATGTTTCACCGTGATAAATCCAACAAGTGTACTTATCCCAAAACCCGTATTTACTCAGGTGCCTCTGGACTTTATCAATGGGAAATCGAAATCGATCGCTGAAACACTTACATTCTTTACACGGGCAATAATGAAGTGTAATGTCTCCACAATTAGCCTTCACAAAATCCACAAAACTCCTAATTCCCTGGTGATATCTGACATCCCATCTTTCGAGGCTCATCCAACTCTTGTCCATCCTGAAAATTCTAACAATTTTACGTATTAGTTATATATATACACACATTCACTACTAATAATCGACGTGATCTCTCAATTCAACTCTAATTAAATCAACACATGCATGCATATGTATATATATCGATCTAATCTCTGAATTCGATTCAGTACTCGATGATAGTATTCTCCTTTTTTCAATTCAAAACGTATTTGACTGGGTAGGAGGAGGCTCTGTTAAGCCTGGCTCCGATAACAATACGATAATACCAGTCATTGATTCAGACACAAGATTAACTACAACCTGTTTTCTCGTTTTGGTGACCGTACATCAACAACATTTCATATATATCTCACGAATTGGATTTGATCAACACACACACATATATATATATATACCACATATACGTATATATACACCTACGTACCTATATATATAGCTTCCCAAGTGATCGAGTTTTCGACGCGCGCCTTAATTTTGACAATATACCGAATGATCGATTTCAGAGCGTACGTTTTCCTTCTTTCGATTTCTCTGGATTTTTTTCGCTCAAAATTATTCAATGATCGAGCTGCCCCATCCGGCATCTAATATAAGACACATTGCCGGCGACGGAGTAAGTCGCCGGAAATGAAGACATTACCGGCGACTTTACGCCGGAATCTCGCCGGTAATGTTTTGGAACATTACCGGCGACTCCAACCGTCGCCGGCAATGTCTAGGCACACATTTCCGGCGAAATTCCGGCCGGAAAATCGCCGGAAATGTGTACCTAAACATTGCCGGCGACGGTTGGAGTCGCCGGTAATGTTTTGGAACATTACCGGCGAGATTCCGGCCACATTACCGGCGACGGAGTAAGTCGCCGGTAATGATGGACATTACCGGCGACTTTTCCGGTCGCCGGCCTTGTTGGCCGGAATCTCGCCGGTAATGACTCATTTTCTTGTAGTGATATATGATTTATTTTACATGGATTATGGATATATAGATGCATCGATGCACTGGCTTCTCGGCTGATCCCCGAGATGCTCCGGGAAGGTTATGACAAGCTCCTTACTTGGTTGAGCATGATTGTAACTTTGAGGAAAATGTACTCAAATTACGGCCTCCACATTTTATTCAGTATCTAGGAAGGTTATGACAACCACCTTACCTGTGTTTGATGATTTTAGACTCGCATCATGATTTCATGTTTATATTGGTGAAATGCATATTGTTATTTTCGTCCACTCACTCTAACGATTTCATTTGCCTTCCCCTGGGCTTTTTGGTTTCTTTTGCCCAGTTTGCAGTTTGAATTCCAGGGTTGCACGTCGACGGTGGAGGCGTAGCATTCCAGTCACACTTCTGTTCGAGTAGGTTCTTAGTTCGACCTACTGGTTGTATATAATGTACATAGGAGTCACTCTGAATACTTATGTTATGTTTTCAGTTGAGTTTACTCCTAAATGTTTTCTGAATTTTTTATAATCCTTGTGGTTTATTGTTATATATGATGTTGAGAAATCCGTATGGGGAACGGAGCCCCACGGTTTGGCTTTTGTGGAATATTCGAAGTGTGATTCTCTTTGCAGGTTCTAATTTTGTCTCACGTATTTCAAAGTAAATTCTGGCAAAAAAATATATTTAAGGTCATGTTTTTGAAGGGGTTTGATTTCGGTTTAGGCAACTAAATCGGAGTCGGGTCCTTTCAGCACCGCTGTGATCCACTGCCGCCGCCGCGCATAATTTTCTGGCGACCCGTGGCTCAACCTGTCCAAAATTCACCCAACGATAACTTTCTCAACTACAACATCATCCAATTTAAGCTAGAAAACATCAATTTTACCTTTGAACACAAAATCCACAAAAACTTCAAATCTTCGATTCGGGCTCCTTCGATTGATTTGGGAAGCAACCAAGGTATGGTTAGCTTCGAGGTGGCGAGGGCTACAAAGCCCAGTAGGTCTCTTGAACTGATTCGAGCTCGAAATCAAAAACCCCCAAAACTTAGGGTTCTAGAGTTTTTCGTTCGATTTCCTTCAATTTCTTGCCAAATCAATGAACAAGAGGATTGTGGGTATATTAGAGAGGGTAGAGGAGATCAAGAGGAAGATTTTGACTCCACTTTCACTTGTTTTGGTGGTCGGCCGGTGGTAGGCCGCCGATGGTAGTTGGGAGGGACGGAGGAACTCGGGAAAGAGGAGAGAGAACCGTGTGAGGTGAGAGGAAATAATTGCCCAAAATGGTAACTAGCCCCCTTTCCAAAACGGGAAACCTCCTACTTATACTGGTACAATTACCATAACGTAACTTCTCGACAAACTTCTTTTAATCATAACTTTCTTGTCATAATTCTGTTTTCGGCATTCTTTGCGTCTATGGATTTGGATGGACAATTTTTATGACTTCCACCCAAAGTCAACCAATTTAGACAATCTGATAAAAAGTCAACTAAAAATCTCTCAATAATTACCGACTGTGACAAAACTAACTACCTTCCTTGATTAACCTTAAATAAATCATAAAACGAAAATTCTCGGGACGTGATGTTACATACTTTGAGGCAACAATGCAAGAACATTCAATCTGGAAGGCATGCTCAGTCTGCCTCTGCCAGTACTTGGTGTCTTCACAGGCTTAAGACTCAACAAGTACCAAGGTTGTCTATCTTGCAATTTCATGGGTTCAGTTCATATATTTTTTATGTGTATCTAAGTGTGTGTTACCACATTATATAAACCGTATTAGCGCTTATAACTCCAATCATACATGTGTCATATTTAACGCAAGAACTCCACAGACAAATGATTATGAAGCAGAGTAAGTATTGTTTTACCGATTTATCAGATTATGGTTTGTTTTTGTGTGAACTTGGAGCACTAAAACATGAGTCAAATCTATAATCACTATAATCTTAGAATGCTTCTATTTACATTTAAAAAGTGCTATATTTTCACACTCTATATACCCTCCTCTTTCAGCTCCCATTAAAGTTCTCATTTCATTTTGTGATCGAGAAAAAAGTGCCCAATGCAAAATGAGGACTCAATCTGATCTAGTCCAGACTATTTAACTAAGAAACAATGTATCTTCCAAGATCAGCAAAATTTTGAAGGAGACATGAACATTGGCTTGCCATGAGACAACAACATTGTTTGCCTATTTTCAAGACGAAGACCTAGACGGATTCAATCTGCCATATTTGACCAGAAAACAATCTTTCATAATAAACAAAATAAAGATGCTTTCATTAATTTCTTTTCATTTTGAGCTTTCAGTTTCTGCCCTCAACCTGCTCTTGATTAGTCTCATCGGCTCTCCGTCAGCCAATGCGCTATTGTGATCAGCGTTGCTCCTTCCAGGTTGGATTTTACAACTCTTTCATGCTAATTCCAAACTCTCGTTGCAATGTCTTTGGTTTTGCATTTATTGTTCATGTCTCTTCTTCTCTTTTGAGATTTTTGAGTATTGCTGAAGTATGTGTATTGTTTGATTGGCTATTGATAAAGTTTGGGTATTTCTTGATTGCTTGAAAAAATTTTTTTTGAAAGAGATAGCGTCCAATTTAATGGCAATTGGTTTCATTTTTTAGGTCACATCTCTCTCTGCTCACGAAAATTACCGATCTTTGCAATCACTTCCGATCCTCATTTCAGATCCTCACTTCATCTATCATCAGTCTCTCTCGATCTCTCATCGGTCTCTCTCAATTTCTCATCTATCTTTGGTGTACTTTTGATCCATTGAGTTAATTTTGTAGGTTTTGGTGTATATTTGTATTGGGTAGTGATTGAAATTAATAATGGTTTGGATGGTGTCTATGTCTGATCAAATGATTTCTTTGCCTTTTGTGCCGACAAGAGCGAAGGGACTTGCTGCAGATAAAACACTTGTATGGGCCTTTTAGTGTCTATTCTGTTAGCATCAGTATTGAGATTGAGATGTAGTCTTTGTTTGAAAGGTTTTTAATTGTATAGTTGCAAATGATTGCGTCACTTTTCTTCTCTTTTATTAGAATGGAATCTAGGTATTGGGTCTTCTTAATTTCTAGGGTAGTTTTAGGTTGTTAATTCTCCAACTAATCAATTTCTTTCCCAGACTAATTGAAGCTGTGAAAATAGACCTGTTGATTATGACTGAGACTGTATTGTTGCTAGCATTGGCGATGTGTGGGTCAGCAATTGCATCTACAAACTATTACTTACATTTGATTGACAAAATCTGCAGTTGTGAATTCTTTTAGTTGATGCATGAGAGTATCTGTAGACTATAGTAAAGCTTTGTAACTATATGAATTGCAAACAAGTTTATTTGATAAGGAAGTATCTAGCTTGACCAGAAGTTTCAGCAATTTGTAAACACATATTTTTTCTTGGTCAGCAGATTCTTATTCATTTGTTTCTGTCTTTTTTAGATTCAACAAAATTCCCATAATGATGATAAGGGATATGCACTCTTACAACAATAGCTTTATTATCACACTCCGTGGTTGAACAATGTGAAAACCCAGAAATTCAGAAGTGATGAATATGACTTTGAATTCATTGAATTTCCGAAGTACTTAGACTGAACTTATATTCTTCAAATTATTTGAATCGCCTTTTACTTGGTAAACTATAACTTCCAAATGTAATTTGGATTTGCAATTCTCATATGTATATGTACATATGACAGCAGTAAATATGTGTAATTATGAATGTGCTTATCACATAAACTATATAAATCCAAGTATTTTTGAATTTACATGTTGTAAGACCATCTCCAACAATGGATGTCCTATACCTTATAGTAGAACTTTCAAGAAAAATCTCATCTCCAACCCATAAAAATTTGGGTCTCATACCCTAAAACTAGGTCTCATACCCTATCCAAGGTTCTAAAATAGAACCTAATATGAGGTATAGGACCTTGTAAATTTTGGTGGGCCCAGATGAAAGAAACAAAGTTTATCAGAAACAGAAAAAAAAAACAACCGAGCTGCACCGAGAGAGAGAGAGAGACGCGCGGAGAGAGGAAGCAGCGATCCAATAGTCCAGCGCGTGCTGGCGAGTGGAGCACGAGAGCGAGTGTAGTTCAGCTCTAGCCAACAGCTGACGCAGAGGATGGGGCCATGCTGATGCTGCTACTGTTTGAAGCCTAACAGCTATTTCTTCTGATGTAGCCCAACGGTTCTTCTCCTCCATTCAAGCCCAACGTCTTTTTTCCCTCTTTTAACACTCCTATTTTTAATACTCTCCTAAATTAAATGGTCTTTCCTCCTTAAATAAAAAAAAATACTGAAATTTTTTATATAAAAAAATATGTTCGTTGCAACAGTAATATTGTGTATCTCTATAAATACCAACACTAAAACTCATTGTTTCTATACCAAAATTTGCTACTTCTTCTCAAGAGAAATTTTTTACCATAAACTTATCTCCCTCTAGCTTTTAATTTATTTTTTGTAGCATCATGCCACCAAAGGTGCCTAGAGATCCAAGGCAAACAAATTGGAAAAAAAGATGAAGAAGTGTTGTGCCAAGTCACTATGAATACTAGTGAGGATCCAATCACGGGTACTAATGAAGCCGCTAAAATATTGTGGGAGTGTATTAGTGCGGCGTATGAAGCCACAAAGCCAACCAGAGCATGTTCTCGATCTGGAATGAGTTGTATGGCTCGTTGGAAAAAGATTTCCCCCGCATGTATGCGATGCCGTTCATCTCTCAACCGTGCAATCAAAGCTCATGGTAGTGGTGAAAACGAAGCCGACGAAGTAAGTATACATTTAAATTGTGCTTAGAAATTATTGAATTGTGCATATAAATATAGGTACTAAATTTTCAAGTGCTTAAAAATTATTAACCACTAATTTAATTTTTTGATTGATTATATAGCTTTTAACCGCTAAAAAAGAATATCACAAATTGTCAAAAGGGGAGACATTCTCTTTTTTCTATTGTTGGGAGATATTGAAGATGCATCAAAAATTTATGAATTCTCCTGAAATGGATTTTAGTTCCGATTTTGATCCACCCATCGACTTGGATGATGACGACAACACACCTAACGATGGAGCAACTCCAATTGCACCACCTAAGGAAGCTCGACCTAAAGAATCTCACCTAATGGGAAATAAAGCGGCAAAAGTGGCGAAAAACAAGAAGAGTGAAGATCGCGGAGAGAGCATTCACGCTCAAATGAAAGGATTAAACGACTTGCGTGAGCGTGAGTTTGCACATAAGTAACAACTCCTTCAAAAGGCTAAGGCGGCGGAGAAACTTGAAGTCGATGATCACACAATGGCGGCGGATCCGAGTATATACTCTCCCAAAAGAGCTTATTGGGAGAGGAGGCAAAAAAAGATACTCGACAAGGAGAAAATGGCCAATGATCGTCCTATCACCCAACCAAATCATCCTCAAACATCTTCAAGCAATGATGGAAATGACACAAATTTGTCCATCTACACACCGGTTCAAGATACGCAATGGTTATGAAATAATGTTGAAGAGTCATTTAGTTAAATTTTAATTAATGTATTGTTACTTTTAGTGTGTTGTTGCTTATTTTAATTAATGTGTTGTGTTGCTTAATTAATGTGATGTTGCAACTTGTTCTAAATTCTAATAAAGAGTATTTTGTTGTTTTCTTATAATGGATTAAACTTTTATTTAGTATACACTAACTTAAATGCATAATTGATATAACTTTTATTAATAGCACACAAAATTGAAGCTCACAACAACACACCAAATTAAAAGCATAATGGCAAAAAAAGTCAATTATTGAAATAATGGATGCACACCCCTCATCCATTATTGCATAGACTTTCCAAGTGTTTGTTCCAACCATGCCCCACTAGATTGTCTCTTAGTGAATCATGGATCACTGGACATCGAGTGTCGTCGTAACGTTGTATATATTCTCGCACTCGTCGAGGATTGCGGTGTACTTCCTGATCATTATCTGCCCTATGATATACCTCTACGCGCCTCAGACAAGTTGAGATTTCATCAATGTTAAAAGGCTCTTCCTCCTCGTACTCATCCTCTACTATCATGTTATGCAAGATTATGCATGTCATCATGTTGTACTAGAGACTCTCTCTACTCCAAAGACGAGCAGACCCTCTCACGATTGCAAAACGTGCTTGCAGAATACCAAATGCTCTCTCCACGTCTTTTCTATAAGCCTCTTGCATCTTCGTAAAATGTTTTGTCTCTAGCGTGGTAGGATTTGGAATTACTTTGATTAAAATCCCCCAGTTGGAGTAGATGCCATCCACCAGGTAATAGGCTTGATGGTATGTATTTTCACCCACCTTGTATTTCACCCGAGGAGCTTTACCTTGGCACACCTCGTCGAACAAGGGAGACATCCCCAAGACATTTAAATCATTCAGAGATCCTAGAAGTCCAAAATATGCATGCCATATCCATGTATCATATGAAGTCACCGCCTCTAAGATAATAGTAGGTTTACCTTTGTAGCCTTGATATTGCCCGTGCCAAGCAGTGGGATAGTTTTTCCATTGCCAGTGCATACAATCAAGGTTCCCTACCATACCCGGAAATCCACGCGTTAGCTTTTTTTAGTAACCTTATGAGATCTGCTCTCTCTGGTCGATGAAGGTACTTCTTGTGATAAATATTCCATATAGCTTTTGTAAAGTGATCCAAAATCTCGAGAGTAGTGGATTTGGCGACATCAAGGAACCTATCACACAAGTCGGTTGGCAAACCACAAGCGAGCATCCTCATAGCACATGTTAGCTTCTGTTCAGTTGAGAAGCCGACTCTACCGGAAGCATCTAGTGTTTGAACAAAATATGGATCGTCGTTGGTCACATCACGCATCATTCCTTCGAACAGCTCAGGTCGAATTCGATACAGCCTACGGAAATGGTTTCTACCAAACCTACATACACGATTGAAGTATAGATCCTTCAATCGCTGATCCATAGCTTTTCAATCTCTTTCAATGTACCCTCGACCTTCAAAGAACCACACCACTGTGAGTTTTCTTCATTCATCCTCTGCAAAGTGTGAGGCAGCTAAAGTCATCATGAGATCACCCTTGTGATTTCTCAAGCCGCTATTTTCTTCATCCTTCTTCAATAGTTTCCTGAACCTATTGAGCATAGCTGAAACAAACTCAAAGTATGAGTACAAAACTTAGAAACCACAATTTTGATTGTGGAGGAGGAGTGTTTGTGAATTGGTGAGGATGAAGGAAGGAGAACTTCGTTTATAAAGAAAATGGAGATGGTTCAGTAATCGACATGTAACAGATAAGATATACGGTGCAATCTCGACGACCAATCATATTATGAAATGTGATACCGAAAATCACATCCCAATTATCGGTTAGATATCATATCTATGACAATCTGATTATGCTCATACAGATCGACACGTGGCCAATAAAATCACATCTGAAATAGGGATAAGATGGAAAATTATTATTTTAATAATTAAAATAGTTTGGGAAACGTGGCCAATAAAAAATTTAATAACAGATTATTTTAAATTAAAATAGTTTAGGAAATTATTGAATACAATATGTATATTTTAATATTAAAGGAAATCTATAATAATGATTATGAGTTTTAAGGTATAATGTATAGGACCCAATACGACCCATGGTTAGAGATGAGAAGATGAGTCTTAAAATGAGGTATGAGACCTTGATAATTAGAAATGAGAATGTCCTATAATAAATAGTAATTTTATAAAATTCTATTAAAAGGTATAGAACCTCAATAATCGGAGATGGTCTAACCAACCGCGCCCTGGCATCACCTGCTGTCTATACATTCTTAATCCAAACCCACTTTGGCTGAAGAACGGGGGTCGCCACGCATCTGCCTAACTTGAAACTTGACCCGACCGGGTCGGGTTTGGGCTAATACCGGGAACCAGTTAGATCCTTTTGCCATCCAGACTGAGAACCTTGGTACATTTTAGCACTGTGACCAAACAAAATTCAAGACGCAGAAGCGGAAAAGGGTTTTGCTGAAGACCAAAAGTACAGAGCTCTTCCTTCTTCTTCTTCTTGTTGGAGTCATGGCGAGCGCTGCAGTTGAGAAAACAGAGGAGGTGCTCCGCAAGGAGATCGATGAGCTCCAACGCCAGCAACGCGAGGTCTCTCTCTCTCTCTCTCTCTACATATTGATATATTCTCAATTCGATTGCTTATATATATTTGCATCTTCTAACAAACAATCTTCAGATTACTGAACGGCTTCGAGACCCTAGGGGACTCCGCAAGGGAGGAGGCTTGTCTGCCGCCAACTCTCCACGCAACTTCGCCGCCAACGGTGGTGCTCGGCCGCCGCGAGGATTTATTCGACCTGTAATGAACCAACTCTCGTACTCAATTTCAATTCCATTTTCTCTCAATACTATCTTTTTTCACTTTGAGTTTTCGATTTTAAATTTTGTTCGAATTCAATATACAGGCAGATAGGGCAGTTGATGTAGACCAACCTCCAGCCAAACGCAGGCTTTCCTCAGCTGTTGTTAAGGTAAGAGTTCGCTTGATCCTAGCTTTGTGCCTTAAATTAGTAATGAGCTATGTGTTGGTACTGTTGAGCGAGTCGAGGTTCTTATTTGTATTTTAATGATTTTGAGAAAACAAGGTGGAGGATGGAGAAATCGTCAAGAGTGTCAAAGGAGATAAGGATGTGAATAAGGATGATTTGGGTGAGGTGGTAACAGCTGATCAGAGTGATAGGAGGTTGTCGAATTCCCATCAAGGAGGTGGCTGGTCAAGGAGGGATGGGAATCATGGAGCAGGAAGGAAGGTAAAGTTTTGAATTTCAACTTAGGTGGAGTGTTTTGACTGGACCATGATTTGTTATTGAGTTTGGTTGTTTTTCGTTAGGATTTGGACATTCCAGCAGTGGAACATGTTCCGAGAGTGCTGCGAAAGGAAGAGGACCCCAGCTTGGTTAATAGAAATAAAAGAATGCTCGGCCAGCTTTTGGGGACTTTAGAGGTATGCTGTACATTAGTTATCGGTTTAATGGTTTTGATTAGAAGTGAATTATCTAATTGGTGATGCTAAATGTTAATAGATTATTGGTTAAGGTGATGTGTAAAATACTTACTCATATTGTCTATACTCCATTTAGTGGAAATCTATCTCATGTGTAGAACTACTTTGAGTAGTTAATGCACTTCTTAATCAACTAAGAACAGTATAGGCGAGCTTCCATTACTTTGAAAGACACTCTTGTCTTTACATTTTGCTTTACCCTTTTTTATTTAGTAATTGGTAGTAGCACACTCCAGTTTGCTATTCACACACCCTTTTGATAATAACAATATTTGTGCAAATTTTCTTTACAAAGGTTGCTATTTTCATCGTTTAGAACAAATTCAATGACAGATAATCTTATGAAGTTTGTGCCATTTGTTTAAGTTTTCAAGTAGAGGCAAGTTGCTTATCAACTTTTCAAAGGAAATACAAGGTTATTGGACAACTGTACCATTATCGTTCCAATTAAACAATATATGACTGGATTGTTATTTAAAAAATATATATTGAATACATGAAACCGTCAGTTTGAAAACTTGCAGTATCGCTGGACTGTATATTGCTTCCGTGAGAGGAATTGAATATTTGATTTGTGTCCTGTGTTTATTTATTTATTTGTATCCCATATGCTTAAGCTATCTATTGGATGTGAAACTGTTGCAGAAATTCAGGAAAGAGGACGTGCAACTTTCAGGAACAGAAGCTTTCATGCGGAGGTCAAATTCATTGCAACGGGTGAGTAAATATCTGATATTCTGTGAAATTGGGTGTCTGGATAGCAAGAATTTGTGCATGTAAATGATATGCTGTAGATGGTATTATATTGTGCAATATAAACAGTTAATAAGCAATTTCATCTTATTCTTTTTGGCCAATTAATAATGTCTTTGATGCTGGTGTCCAGACCTCATAATTCATCTTTGGTTGTGACCAATTATTCTTGTATGCGAATGACGTCCCAATTCATTTCTTATGAACTATCCTCTTTTCTTTTTTCTTTTTTTTTGTCGTGAACTGTCTTCTAAATCACTTGGGGGATTTTCTCAAGGTTCTTCCATGGGTTTTGGACAGTTTCAGACTTCAGTTGTAGAGCACAGACTCACACTACTTTTCTGAACTCACTTTAAAATATAATCTTATTTTATTCTGATTTGTGCTTGTCTATCTATAGATATAGATCTTGATCTACGTGCTGCATCTGTAAATTTGGATTCTTAAATCATTGCTTATTGTTTTTGTTACAATTATTTTTCATGTTTTAGTTTTATGATGAATCATTGCATCACACTTGTGTTCTTATATACAGGCTGAGCAAAGAGCACGTGAAGAAAGTGAAAGACTTAAAATACAAGAGCGCGAACAAATTGCGGAAAAGCGGAGGAGAGATCTGGTTCGTCATTAACATTGAATATAATTTGCTGATATCTATTAGTGAATCCTCAGAATTTAATTCTGTTTGAGGAACAGGGTGATTCTTATTCTCTTATACCTTTATTTATTTTTTGTTAGACTCTGCGGGCACGCGTTGCTGCCAAGACTGAAGAAAAAAAATTGGAACTGCTTTTTCTTCAGTGGAACGAGCATCACAAGAAACTTAGCAATTTTATAAGGTACAGGCTTTCCAACTATGAATGACCCCTTTTGGTGCTTTGTGTGATGTCATTTGTTTGGCCTGATACTGTCTGACATTTTTTATGCAATTTTTCTAACTACACATTCGTTAGATCCCATTCTGCAGGGTAATATTAATTTTGGTCCAAAAAAAGTGTCCATATTCACATTTTATTGGGACGAAGATAAGTTTCTATTCATGTGAACTTGATGTGTGATCTTTTTTGTGGGAGTTTAGGTAGAAATATATTGGAAGTTTCCCTGATGGTATGTTATACGTATTTTTGATTTGTTATCGGATGTGTTACTTTTTCAGAACCAAAGCTGAGCCTCCAATATATTATCTACCCAATAAACCGTTGGATGAGGATCCTACTTCAGCTGAGCAGCGAAAAGAAAAGGTAAGCTCCTGTTGAATTTTCTGAACATTTTGATGGCTTATTATTAAAGTAAGCCCTGTGTCCGAATTTAAATTAAACCATTTGTTGTAACCATTCAGTAGCAAGAACAATGTAATGTCAAGTATTTGCATGGCTACACTTGAGAGAATCTCAGGTTGGCCATTGTGGGTGATTGGCCATTTCATAGTTGCATTACTTAGGTTAAAAAAGAACCGGATTAAAGATCAGTTATCAATGTCTTTTGATGAATACTGTCTCTATTGAGTGTTGGGTTTGGATGCTTGGAAAAAATAGAGGGTTATGTTTTCAGGGGGATGTATTTAGGATGTGGCCCAAAGACACTAATCAATTAGAAAAGAATCGGAAGATAAATTTGAACTTGGATCATGTTTTGAACTTTGGTGATTGGTGTTGTTTGGGTGCTTGTAAACACTAAACCTTTTTGGATCCAGGTGCCATCCAAAGCCACTATATTGAATAATACTCGTTCATGTATATGATTTAAGTGGTACTTTTCTGTAACTCATGGTCTTCTGTGCACAATTAATAAGTGTGCCAGATATGTAGCAAAATTATTCTGCTTTCAATATACATACATGTAATTCACTTATTATTTTCTCTGGTTTGTAAGCCTTACTCGTCCAATATTAACTGGCATATTAGGAGTTCCTAGAATGGAAAGAAGCACGAAGGGAGGAACTGAGTGATTATCAGAAACAGATTGGGGAGCAATATGTTGCTAATGTTGAAAAGGAGCTGGAGAGGTGGCAAAATGCAAGGAAAGCGAACAATGGTACGATGAACTTGCAGGAAACAATGGACAAGGAGTTGGAGATACATAGGCTTGAGCATGGCCCAAAGAAAAGAAAGATCCCTGATGGAAGCAACACTGAAGATGAGGATGATGTGGAAGATATCAACATAGTGGAGGATGACATGATGGATGATGTGTTGGATGTTGATGATAATAGTCAAAGGGCTGAAGAAACTGCTAAATCAGATGAAGGTAATGCCAGTCCAATTGCAAGTACTGTTGATTAATCTGATCAAAGCCACCTATTTCACCCTTTCCTCTAGCTAGGAATATCGGTTATTAATCTAAAGTCTTAATTTTGGTTGTTATAATTTATGTAGTGTAACTTATTTCTATTTTGTGCTTTAGAGTTTCTCTTTCTGCCTTTTTGTGTGTATCTGTAGTCTGTATCACTTAAGGATTTTAGTATGTAGGTATTACTAAACTACTACTAAAAGATTAGTTGTTTAACATGGGATGAAGTAATATAAAGTTGGATTTTTGATGTGTTTTTAACAAACTTATATGCCATTTATTTTGGCACTGGTTGGTTGAAAGTACTCTTTTATGCAACAGTTGGGTTTCCATAGTGCTCTTTCATGTACATTATAGCTTTGTACGTACCCCATGGAACTTGGTAGAGCCACTCAGATAATGCCTGCAAATTGCTCAGGTTATGATCATGTACATCAAAATGAGACCAGTGACTACAAATGCTTAGAAGTGAAGCACTATCAATTACCCTAGGACCAATAGGCACACTCCATTCTTCGCAACTGCAAAATTCACAAGAGATATACGCAAGTCGTGACAGGACAAACTGAGTGTACTTTGATTTCAAATGAAAAAGGGAAGAGCATCTTACAAGCAAATCCTGCATGTAAGTCTGAAAAAGGGAGGTATATCATACATGTAGTAAGTGGTGTACTGGTCGATGCCTACAAAATCCATTGACCCCTTTACCTTCTTAACTTCCTCTTTAGTAAACTTTGGCAGCCTATTGCCAACAATATTTTGGATTGTTTTCGGATATTCCCCATAATACAATAGGATGAATGAACCTAATGGAAAGGCCATTTAATCTCATTCCATAAAGTAACTCTGTGATGATGTAACATAGGATTAATCTGCAGCAAATGATCCGGATTTGCCATCCAACATGATAGTCTTGCTCTCTGAGTTGCATATCTGCCTTATCATTTGGCCTGCGGAGGTGCGCAAGGCCTGAGAAGCTCAAGTCCGGCTCGGCTTGAAAAGAGTCCGCAATAGGCTTGGTCCATCGGGCCGTGGGTCGGACTTGGGCTTAGTGTCTTAAGCCCGGCCCGGCTCGGCCCGAAGGCTCATCTTATATTTTAATTTCTTAAATTTAATATATGGATTATAATTTATACTTACATATAAAAAAAATTACAATAAGATAAAGAAACAAGCTACAACTTTAATAAATAAATTCATAGTTGGATTTGCTCTTAGATTCTCATTTTGCTACTTGGCCTTAATGAATAACTTTAGTTTTATATAAAGAAAATCTTCATTCATTGTTTGGAAAGGGGTGCGTTTCTTCACACCTCTAAATTTGACATTTACACCTTGTCTACTTCTTTTACACCTCTAATTTACTTTTTGTTTAAGGAAATAATATCTTGGTATCCCGGTGTGTGTGTCTTGTCCTAATTAGCATAAAAATAGATGTTCTCTTAATCCCTGATTTATAGGGATATTGATTGTAACAGATTGTAATGCTTATTTAAAACCATCTATCAATGAATAAAAGACAGTTTCAGATCTATATCTTGCGTATCTACTTTACTTCTTCAACACGTTATCAACAGCTCTTAAGTTGATAGCCAACCCAAACCCCTAAACAGAAAAATATCCTAAACACTGCATCTCCACCGTCGGCCTCCTCTTTAACGGAATACCTCCACCGCCAATCACCGCTGCCAGAGCAGCTTCACCGTTCCCTGAAGTCCATCCTGTCGCCGAATTCTAGCTATTTTTCTCTTCAAACTTCTTTTCCAGCGAAGTTTTCATACTGAGCATAACACCCTCGAGGTAAATCGACTAACTTTCTTCGATTTAGAATTAGGTTGCAAAACTTAATTACTGCAACACCCTAGGTCTAGTTTTAAATTTTTATATTGCCTCTAGTTCCTATGGATTATTGCATGTATGAGTGAAGGAGATTTAAACACCTCTTCCTCAAAATTTAAACAATAGTGACAGTCCTGGGGGAGTCATGGTATGCATGAAAAAAAGAAGGGAAGTTGATATTTTTTGCGACTCTGAGTCAGTCACGGTGTTATGGGATGTGGTATGAAACCTCCAGTTTTTTTGCATCGATTTTTGTGACCAAACATCATTCATCACAGTTCTTATTCCCTAAACTTGATATTAGTGACCGTGGTTCATTCGATCAGATACTAATTACATATCTTGTCTCTTTTGTAGATGACATTAACAGAGGCGGAAATGCCTGAGTTTGATATCCTTGATCATCAAGGAGCATAATATCATCGTTGGGTGTTAGATGTTGCGAACAGACTTCTCAGTATGAATTTGTCGGATACAATTCAACCACCACCACCACCACCTGGTACTGAGCCACCAACTCTAGCTCACAAAGCTCAAACTCTCATGTTTTTGAGACGGCATATACATCTAGTTCTAAAGAAACAATATTTGCTAAAGAATGACCCCACGGCTTTGTAGGTGACTTTACAAGAAAAGTTCAATAATGTGCATAATGCACAACTTCCAAAACTGCAAGAAAGATGGGATTCAATCCAGTTATTGGATTATTCAAGTATTAATGCATTTAATCATGCTATGTTAGACCTTTAATCAGAGTTGAGTATTTCTGACATTGTAAAGAAAGATCAGGCTATGATCGAAAGGTTTTTAAACACTTTTCCTACCTCCATGAACACACTTGCTAATCAATATCGCATTGATTATGAGCAAGGAAGACTGAAGGATCTCATGAATGATCTAGCAAAAAAAGAGCAGTATTGTGAGATTCTTCTCAACAACAATGTTAGGCCAGACGGTACTAAAAAGGTGAAAGGACCCAACCCCGATTTAGTTTCCTAAACCAGAATCAAACCCCTTCTGAAAACACGAACCAACAAAAATCATCAAAATTTCGGCAGAGTAATGCTACTAACGCGGAATTGCCATTCACCTACACCCGGAAAATACACTTCATCATATGCCACAAAAATCAAACCGTGGGCACCAATCCCATTCGGATTTCTCAATATCATATCAGTAATGTAAAGTAATCAATAAAAATATACTTTACAGAAATCCGGGGAAAAATCGTATAAAAGTATAACATAAGAATACTTAGAGCGACTTCTAATATATATATATATATATACAAATAGTAGGCCAAACTAAGAACCTACCATAAAAGAAACATCGCTCGAATACTAAGCCTCCGACCGTGACGTGTGACACCAGAATCCGAACTGCATACTGGGTATGGAAACCGAAAATCCCAGGGGGAAAGACATATAAACCGTTAGAGTGAGTTGACCGAAAAGCCCAGGGGAAAGACATATAAACTGTTAGAGTGAGTGGACGAAAAATAAATGTCTTTCGCCGAATTATATATGTTATAAAAACATATGCGAGTCAAAATGAAAGAATATGATATAGTACACGAGGTGAACCCAAACTCCTCCAGTGTATAGAGCATGCATAGAAAAATCTCACGGGGTCACTCATGGACACATCCGTGCTAATACAGTCCGAATCACGGGATCCCAGACCCACACGTGATTCTAGCCAGAAAGGCCTCAGGTCAGGGTATCTGTTCCCACCCGGAAATACATCGGCACAAGGAATAGAAATCTGTACCTACCCGGAAATACATCGGCACAAGGTACAGTTCCCCCCTGGTAGACATCCTCGGGGATCAGCCGGGATGCAAGTGTATCGATACAACCACAACCACATACACTAAGACTTTACTCTGTGTAAATCAAATCATAAATAGTTTCATGCATACGTATAAAGCATAATGTAAATGCATAATCGTAAAACACATGCTCGTATAAGTCATAATCACAAACGTATGCTCACGCTCGTAAAATGTAATATAAAGACTCGCGATCGATCAGTGAAAAGAAAGGTCCACTCACAGATGAGCATAACGCAATACGCATTAATCCAGTGATCCGGCGGAAAATCCCTCGCCAAACGAATGATCACGATCCCCTGAATAATCATAAATTCCACTGCTCAAAATCATAATTCAAAACCTCGAATCACATCTCGAGAAACAACAGTTCCCGGAAACGTATAACTCAATATCGACGAAATTGTCAAAAATCCAATAAACACACCATAAAACCTCGCTATAATTTTAGATGCTCAATTCGAAAAATAAACCTCACCACTGCGATCGGAGCACGATTCCGAGCGAAACGACATATAACTCGTCGAAAAACACGTCGCCGGCCGCCGTCGCTTCTGCCGCCGACCGCCGGAAAATCATACCGGCCTAGAAAAATGCAACCTATACATGGATTTGAAGATCTCGACATTTCCAACAACTTTCCAGTTTAAAGTTAAGGCCAATTTTGACCAGAAAAGGTCCAAAACTCACCTCAAAGGTGCAAACCCTCGCCGGAATTTCAACTTCTCCGATCTCCCTCCTCCGGCCACGGCAAGACTTGAAACCACTTCTAAAAGCTTCCTCTCTCCAAGGATAAAAAACCCCTCAAAGAGCCACCACCAACTCGGCCGGAATGCCGCCACCCGAAGCCCTCAAAATCTCGCCGGAATCCACCCAAAATTCCCAAACTTTGACAAGTCATAACTTTTTCATCCGGCAATCAAATTGAACGAATGACCTATCAAAAGAAAGAGGAGATCAAGCCCAAAAACTTTTATGAAGACACCATGGCCAAAAGAGGCCGGAATCGAGCTCAACGAAGGCAAACAAAACTCGGCCTGGAATGGGTCAGTTTTGACCCACTGGTCAAACTCGTCAATGGGCCAGATTTCCCAAAATGGAAAGTTTCCAAAATCGGCAAGTATTCTCCCGTATTTATACCGTACGCGTATCGATTCTCAAACGGATAAATACGACAAAATCCAACGGCCGAAAATATTCACAACTTATTCCTCATAACTCGGAATAATCCTCCGGAAGTTCTCACGAGCTCGAAATTAAATTCTCTACAACTTTCGTGAAGGATCCCAAATCAAATTATTGCCCGATAATTTAGTCGTTAACGAAGCCGTCATATTAACCGATTACGTCGAAATCGCGACTAATCGCGAAACTCGCAAATCAAGTCGATAACCATTCCAATTTCGGTTCGGGTCGATCGACGGTCCAAAACGGATCACAATCACGATTCGGATAAACTCGAATACGAACGGATAAACTCGACGATATTCTGAAATTTCAAATATTCACATTATATTCCTCGATCGTCGAAATAATAATCCGGAACCGCCCACGAACTCGAAATCACGCGTACAACAACTCTCGAGAAGAGACTCAACTTAAATTCTCGGCCAATAATTAAGTCATGATCGAAACCGGCAATTCAATCAATTTACGGAAAACTGCGATTACGCGCAAGCTCGTGGATTAAACCGATTACACTACTGATTCTGTTCCGGGTCGTCACAAATCTACCCTCCTTAAAAAAATTTCGACCTCGAAATTTTGATGTCTGCCAACTGAAAAGTAGGAACACTGCTTCTGCATACAGCTCAACTCTCCAGTGGCTACGTTAACTGAATAACTCTGCCAACAGATTTTCACGTAAGAAATATTTCTGTGTTGTAATCTCTGTACCCTCAAATCCCGAATCTGAACTGGCTCCTCACAAATGCCAAGTCTTCCTGTATAAGGAACTAATGGGGTACACAATATACAATAAATCTGAAATATACTTCCACCACATGGAATACAACATACAAACAAACTGGCCAACGCTATAGGCAATGCCAAACTATACAGCACAACACTAACTCGCCCGATGATCATATACGAACCAAAATAACATGGCAAATTCATAACTCAACTTGCTCACATTAATATAATTCTAATGTCGAACTCAAGCAATTTTCAACCTGTCCATGCTAATCTGAAGGCCAATCTCGAACAAATGAAACTGCTGGTCCCAAATCCCTCGGAACTGCAATACATAGAACCACAACGTGCCCTCCAAGGTCTGAATAGTCCTCAAAGATCGCCCACCAATCTGAGGATAAGGAACTGTACTAAACTGTAATCTGGTCCCCAATGCTCACTGCAATACTTGCCCACACTCTGTTGTAACTGATTATCTCGATCAGCAATCTGGAACACAAACATACCATAAAAATGGACAACCTCCGCTAAATACAGCTATACCAGCCTGCCACCGAAAACTTTTCCGGAAGTATAAGGAAAAGAACTAAGTTCATCAAATGGTCCACAAAGACCCAACAACTGGTACCACTAACCGAAGTACGCGATAACTGATACACAAAATCCACAGTGACAAGCTCCAACTTCTAATCGGAAATTTCCAATGGCTGTAACTTCCCAGCAAGTCTCTGCCTCATAGCCCTCACCTGCCGACAAATGTGGCATCTGCACACATAAGCTGCTATATTCCTCTTCATGTTGCGTCACGAGTGGTAAACTCGAAGTATCTGATACATCTTCGTACCACTAGTGCATAATGCACGTTAAACAATGAGCTTCAACATCATCACACTCTAACTCAGCTCTCGTAGCTCGCAACTCGGCTAACACGGAAACTCGAGCCACACACACATGAAACAATGAAGCTCCCGATTTCCGATTGAATGCACCGGCAACAACATCCCAGATGGATAGTCAAAGTACAGCCACTAGCCTTTCTCGGATAAACTCAAAGATGCAGCCATAGTCGTTAATCGACCCCATACATCTACGCTGCCTTAAGCTCAAATCCGGCTGAATATGCAAGTAGATGAAACTCAAGTGATCAGTGTACATCCTACACTGCGCTACACGCCACAACAGTAGTGTCTCGAACACTTCGATGCTAACATAAAGACAGCTACTCCCAAATCATACATTGGATACGTAGCTTCATAAAGTTTCCACTGCCTGAAACCATGAGCCACTGCTCTGCTATGCTGCATCAAAGCATAACCAAATCCAAATCTCGATTCATCGCTATAAACCACGAACTCGTCACGGCCGTCAGGTAAAGTCAAAACTGGTGCAGTGGTCAACCTTTCCTTCAGGAGTAAGTAACTCTCCTCACAAGCATTGGACCACTCGAACTTGATGTCTTTCTTTGTCAATCTAGAAAGTGGAGTGGCAATCCGAGAAAATCCTGCACAAAACGCCGATAGTAACCCGAAATCAATCTTCGAAAAGACTAAAGCTCCCGTGAGCTGATCAAACAAGTCGTCAATCCAAAGTGGAGGATACTTGCTCTCCTCTAAAGCCTGATTCAGCTTCCGATAGTCGATGCACACGGTGATACACTGGGTCGTATGAAATCTCCTCCAGCAACTCTGGAAGTTGAATCAGTAGCTCTTTCAACTCCGCTGGCGTCATACGATAAGGTGCCTGTGATATGGGTCCAACGCCGGTAAAAGCTCAATGGTGAAATCGATTTCCCGCACTGGAGGAATACCCGGTAACTCCTCCGGAAACACATCTGGAAACTTGGGAACCACCTCAATGTCACCAATGTCTGGCATAACAGCCGTAGTATCCACAACATGAGCTAAGTATGCTACACAACCCTTTTCATCATCCGCTCGGCCTTCATCGCTGAAATCACATATGGTAATGAGGTATTCTTCTCACCGCGAAACAGTATCTCTGGGAACCCTGGTCGTTGAAACACAACCTCCTTCATGTGACAATCGAACATGGCCCAATGTGTCGTCAAGAAGTCCATAACCAAAATCACATCAAAATCGACGATATCCAGCAATAAAAAATCCGCGGGTAACCCATAACCTCCAACAAAGATCTCACAATCTCTCCGGATGGATACAACACTCTCCATAACCCCGGAAGTGGACATCCAGGCACAATAGCCATGGATGTCAAGCAACGGTAACCTCAAAGAAACTCTGTCCTCACACAGGGTCGTGGTACGAACTCTAGCATGCCCAACTAGCCATCCACGTCAATTACGACTTTCCTGATTGACTCGTCTAGAAGGTTGCGTTGGTCAAACTCCAGAAATGGCATCATGACCTCCTCCTGAACTCCGAGCTGTCGAACCACTAAAACATCTGGCTGAGGTCACTCCCTCGCAACGTGACCCTCCTGGCCACAACAATAGCAACCGAGAGTGGCCCACGGACACAAATCACAGCGACGCCTGCTGTGTGGAAGGATCACCAACGACCACCCTGACTCATGCCACAGGAACAAGTCCACCACTATGTGATCTCCATCACCACCAAACGGATCTTTTGCTTGATTCAGGTGACCCTCAACATAATTGAAAAGGCCACAGCCTGATGAAGATACTGATCCCGAGGTGCCTGAACTCAAGCTCATCAAAATATCTCGACTAAGTCCACTTTCCAAACCAACATGTCGGAAACCGCGTACGCCTTTCCTTATCAATGTCCTTGCCTCTAAGTGCAGCACATCAAACTCCTCACGGTTATCTCGAGGCATAACAGTCAAAATCTCTCTAATGCTCAGGCTCAAACTCATCTCGAACCTCGTGCACTGCTTCTTCTGAAGCCACATAACACATGCAAACTGGGACAAACATATGAACGATACATCCCTACCTTAGGTCGATGAACACTCCATATTTCTGTTGTTAGGTAGCCTGATTGAATCATTACCGTATAAACAATACCCTGAAAGTAAGTCATTGAGTCGCAACAGGGGCTCACACAATACCAACCCACTAAATACAATGATCTGACTCAAGCAAAACATCAACTACCACAATTCTCTGCTCAAAAGAAAAATGTAGGCACCCATACACGCATAACCAAGTAAACCATGCCACACATAACTCTGAATCCAGAATGCTCAACCAAACCCACAACTCACTGTCAAGTCGCGCATCGATTGATCCTCAATAGGATCCACAACCGTACCGACACGGAAAGCACGTCAAGGAGGAATCCTAATGAATAAGACATTGTTCACAAAAAACTGAACGTAATCATGAAACTTCAAATATTTGAAAGCATACAACACCCGGAGCATTGATGAGTATTTGCCGGCCGGTCGGGTCATCAATCCAGACATGCTGTACATTCTCAAATATCCTTAGAAAACACGACTACAGAACCTAAAACCTAATGCTCTGATACCAAGATGAAAGGACCCAACCCCGATTTAGTTTCCTAAACCGGAATCAAACCCCTTTTGAAAACACGAACCAACAAAAATCATCAAAATTTCGGCAGAGTAACGCTACTAACGCGGAATTGCCATTAACCTGCACCCGGAAAATAAACTTCATCCTATGCCACAAAAATCAAACCGTGGGCACCAATCCCATCCGGATTTCTCAATATCACATCAGTAATGTAAAGTAATCAATAAAACTATACTTTACAGAAATCCGGGGAAAAATCGTATAAAAGTATAACATAAGAATACTTAGAGCGACTTCTAATATATATACTGGGCCTAATATATATACTAGGCCAAACTAAGAACCTACCATAAAAGAAACATCGCTCGAATAATAAGCCTCTGACCGCGACGTGCGACACCAGAATCCGAACTGCATACTGGGCACGGAAACCGAAAAGCCCAGGGGAAAGACATATAAACCGTTAGAGTGAGTGGATGAAAAATAAATGTCTTTCGCCGAATAATATATGTTATAAAATCATATGCGAGTCAAAATGAAAGAATATGATATAGTACACGAGGTGAACCCAAACTCCTCCAGCGTACAGAGCATGCATAGAAAAAATCCCACGGGATCACTCATGGACACATCCATGCTAGTACAGTCCGAATCACGGGATCCCAGACCCACACGTGATTCTAGCCAGAAAGGCCTCAGGTCAGGGTATCTGTTCCCACCCGGAAATACATCGGCACAAGGAACAGAAATCTGTACCTACCCGGAAATACATCGGCACAAGGAACAGAAATCTGTACCTACCCAGAAATACATCGGCACAAGGTACAATTCCCCCCTGGTAGACATCCTCGGGGATCAGTCGGGATGCAAGTGTATCGATACAACCACATATTCTAAGACTGTACTCTGTGTAAATCAAATCATAAATAGTTTCATGCATACATATAAAGCATAATGTAAATGCATAATCGTAAAACACATGCTCGTATAAGTCATAATCACAAACGTATGCTCATGCTCATAAAATGTAATATAAAGACTCGCAATCGATCAGTGAAAAGAAAGGTCCACTCAAAGATGAGCATAACGCAATACGCGTTAATCCAGTGATCCGGCGGAAAATCCCTCGCCAAACGAATGATCACGATCCCCTGAATAATCATAAATTCCACTGCTCAAAATCATAATTCAAAACCTCGAATCACATCTCGAGAAACAACCGTTCCCGGAAACGTATAACTCAATATCGACGAAATTGTCAAAAATTCAATAAACACACCATAAAACCTCGCTATAATTTCTGATGCTCAATTCAAAAAATAAACCTCACCACTGCGATCGGAGCGAGATTCCTAGCGGAACGACATATAACTCGTCGAAAAACACGTCGCCGAAAAAGTCGCCGCCGTTGCCGCCGGCCGCCGGAAAATCATACTGGCCCAGAAAAATGCAACCTACACATGGGTTTGAAGATCTCGACATTTCCAACAACTTACCAGTTCAAAGTTAAGGCCAATTTTGACCGGAAAATGTCCAAAACTCACCTCAAAGGTGCAAACCCTCGCCGGAATTTCAACTTCTCCGATCTCCCTCCTCCGGCCACGGCAAGACTTGAAACCAATTCTAAAAGCTTCCTCTCTCCAAGGCTAACAAAACCCCTCAAAGAGCCACCACCAACTCGGCCGGAACGCCGCCACCCGAAGCCCTCAAAATCTCGCCGGAATCCACCCAAAATTCCCAAACTTTGACAAGCCATAACTTCTTCACCTGGCAACTAAATTGAACGAATGACCTATCAAAAGAAAGAAGAGCTCAAGCCCAACAACTTTCATGAAGACACCACGGCCAAAAGAGGCCGGAATCGAGCTCAACGAAGGCAAACAAAACTCGGCCTGGAATGGGTCAGTTTTGACCCACGGGTCAAACTCGTCAACGGGCCAGATTTCCCAAAATGGAAAGTTTCCGAAATCGGCAAGTATTCTCCCGTACTTATACCGTACGCGTATCGAATCCTAAACGGATAAATACGACAAAATCCAACGGCCGAAAATATTCACAACTTATTCCTCGTAACTCGGATTAATCCTCCGGAAGTTCCCATGAGCTCGAAATTAAATTCTCTACAACTTTCGTGAAGGATCCTAAATAAAATTATTGCCCGATAATTTAGCCGTTAACGAAGCCGCCATATTAACCGATTACGTCGAAATCGCGACTAATAGCGAAACTCGCAAATCAAGTCGATAACCATTCCAATTTCGGTTCGGGTCGATCGACGGTCCAAAACGGATCACAATCACGATTCGATAAAATCGAATACGAACGGATAAACTCGACGATATTCTGAAATTTCAAATATTCACATTATATTCCTCGGTCGTCGAAATAATAATTCGGAACCGCCCACGAACTCGAAATCACGCGTACAACAATTCTCGAGAAGAGACTCAACTCAAATTCTCGGCCAATAATTAAGTCGTGATCAAAACCGACAATTCAATCAATTTACTGAAAACTGCGATTACGCGCAAGCTCGTGGATTAAGCCGATTACACTACTGATTCTGTTTCGAGTCGTCACAAAAGGTCCATGAGACGAATAACACTGGTGGGAAGACGTATAAGGTAAAAAGGAACAGTCGTTTCGAGCCTTACAATAATCATGGTGGAAAAGGAGAACGGGGCCGAGGTCGTGGTTGAGGACATAGTCAGAATTTTACTTGAACTCGCCAAACTGCCAGCCAAAGTAACTCCAACAAGAATCCATCAACATTCGATCCAAGGAATAATGGAAATTCTTCAAATTATGCTTCTTCTTATCGCTTGTCACCTTGTTATAGGTGTGGTTCTACCAAGCACATGCACAAGCAATGCTGTGCACCCAAGGATATTCAAAATGCCTACAAAAAGTGCACACGATACTTGGCACATGAGACTTAACTTCACTACAGCCTATGAGACGTAAGATTGCGGTAAAGGAAATCTTATAATAGCAAACAATACGAAAGCAAGTCTGGAGACTGCGGTTTTTGAGTAGTTTATGTATTAGGCTCATGTCTTTGCTATGTAATCAAGTTTAGCTTTATTTTTAGCCATGGTTTGAGACTTACTGTAGTCGGTTTTTGAATAAGAACAATCTTTTGATGTAAGTTTTTATGTTGGCAAAGTAATAAAAATTTCTTTCTTTCGATATATGAAAGTGTTAAGAATGGTTATTTTAATACATATTGCTTAAATGGTTTGAATTATACATAGCTCTGTGGCACGATGACACTGAAATATCATGAAAATGAGACAAACATAAGTGGATAGTTTGATCCTGGGAATTTTCGCCCCATTGAAGGTTTACCTCGACCCGTCGATAGAAGGCTCTTTTAGATCGATTTATGCACTTTTTCGACCCGTCAAAATTTTGCACACTAAAACTTTCAATCCGCCGAAAGAGGTTCTCGATCATACATTTTAGCATATTGACTCGTCGAAGCTCTATCTCAACCCATCGAAGGAAGGCTCTGTCTCCAAAATTTTCAATTTTCAACTCGTCTATGGTTATTTTCAACATGTCGATGGTTATTTTCAACCTGTCGATGGTTATTTTCAACTCGTCGATGGTTATTTTCAACCTGTCGAAACAGTTACCGGAAAATCTATTTTTTTTTTAGGTTTTCCTTCTACCCGTCAAAAGTCACCCACTTTCCCAAAATTTGGTGATTTTCAACGCGTCGAAGACTTGCCTCGACCCATTGAAAATCGGTATCAAAAATTCATATTGGTTTTTGGTTTTTGGTTTAATCTACAAGGGTCATTTCAACCAGTCAGATGTTGTTGTACATCAGTTATTTGATGTTGCTATGATCAGTAATCTAATCGAACCATGTTAAGTTTTAGAAAACTTTTGTGCCAACGGTTTTCACTTGGAATAATATTGTGAAAGGACCCAACCCCGATTTAGCTCCCTAAACCGGAGTCAAACCCCTTCGAAAACACAAACCAACAAAAACTTTTCGAAATTTTGGCAGAGTTTCGTTACTAACGTGGAATTACCATTACCTGCACGCGGAAAATACACTTCATCCTATGCCACAAAAAGCAAACCGTGGGCACCAATCCCATCCGGATTTCTCAATATATCAACAGTAAAGTAAATCAATAAATATATCTATACTTTACTGAAATCCGGTGTAAAATCATATAGCATATACAATAGGACGCTCAGAGCGACTTCTAATACATAATCATATACGCATACCACAGTTGGTAGAACAATAAACCTACTGGATGAAACAAAGTAGCTCGAGCACTATGCCTCCGACCACGACGTGCGACACCAGAGCCTGAACTGCAAACTGGGCACGAAAACCGAAAAGCCCAGGGAAAAGACAATAAACACGTTAGAGTGAGTGGACGAAAATAAATGTCTTTCACCAGTTGATATATATGTTAAAAATAACATATGCGAGTCTAGGTAAATAAAATAACAAGTACACGAGGTAAAACTCATACTCCTCCAGTGTACTGAGCATGCAAGTAAAAATCCCACGGGGTCACTCATGGACACACACCGTGCTAGTACAGTCAGAATCACGGGATCCCAGACCCACACGTGATTCTAGCCAGAAATGGCCTCGGATCCGGGGATACGCCCCTCACCGGTCAGGTTGGGGAAACGCCCCTCCAGGCGGCCTACCATCGGGGATCAACCGAGAGGCAAAGTGTATCGATACAACAACGTAACCACGACTGTACTCTGTGTAAACCAAATCATAAACAGCTCGATGCAAATGCATGAAACAGCATATAAATGTATATATACTCGTATACGTATATTCGTATATGTATAATCGTATATTCGTAAAACACATGCTCATGTAATCCGTAATCTCAATACGCATGCTCAAGTTCGAAAATCATATAAAAGACTCGCAAGATTTTCCGTGAAAAGAAATGTCCACTCACAGACTGGCGTAACGCGTATCACGTTAACCCGTGATCCGGCGGAAAGTCCCTCGCCTAAAGAACGATCACGAACCCCTGAATATTCACAAAATCCATATCTCATAATCATAACTCGACAATTCAATACAAATCACGAGAAACCACCGTTCTCGGAAACACGAAATTCAATGTCGACGAATCGTCGAAAATCCATATATAACACCTCAATACCTCGCTTAACTTTCGGACGCTCAAATCGAGAAACGAACCTCCCCACTGCGATCGGGGTGCGATTTCGAGTCAAATGACATGCGACTTGTCGAAAATCCAAAAAGTCAAACCTGTTGACCGTTGACCGCCGCCGTTGACCACCACCCACGGCGGCGCCGCCGCCGACCGAAGAATTTCAAGGCGGAGCAACCCCTATTCCACTCAAAACCATCCACTGAGCAACTTTGTCAACTACAACAAAGGCCAATTCTCACTCTAACATGGTCAATTTCAAGAAAAACCGAATGAACACACAAATTTCAATCCCAAAATTCTCCAAGCTCAAGCAAAATTAGAGCACCAAACTTACAGGGTAGCATGTAGGTGAGGAGATCTTCAAAGCCCACTAAGAATTTCAGCTCGAATCGGTCCCAAACATGGAACCCGAATCACAAAGTTTTTCCTCCATTTGTGGCCGGATTTCTCTCACTCTCCGGCAAGCCTTGCCGTGAAAGGAGGCCGGAGTCACCATCACGGGACCAAGACGCATCGAATGGGACCAACCCCGTCCCACGGGGTGGCCGGAATCCTTCACCACCATGGAAGCCGTGAGCTACCACCGTGAGCTTCTCTCCCTTGCCTAAACTGGTCGGTCAACCCAATTCAACCCAGGTTTGACTTTCCCAAAGGGGAAAGTCACAATAAATACTCATTTAAAACTTTCCCAATTTGGAAACTCATAATTATCCAATTCGACAAACTTTGAATACTCATAACTTTTCCGTCGTAATTCTGATCCCAATAATTCTCGCGGCCACAAACTCGTCTCGATGTACTCTTCAATAATCACTTGAAGTCAAACACATCAGCCAAACGGATAAAAAGTCAACCCTCGAACCAACACACATTTAAATCGACTAGTTAATCAACAAACGGAAATAATCACAACTAAATCTTCGTAACTCATAATCATGCTCCGGAAGTTCCCACGAACTCGAAATTAAATTCTGAACAACTTCCGTGAAGAAGCCGAAACCAAATTCTCGACCGGTAATTTAGTCGCAAACAAACCTGCCATTTAAATCCGTTTCCGTCGAAACTTCAAATATTCATAACTAATTCCTCGGTTGTCCAAATAACTATCCGGAACCGCTCACGAACTCGTAATCACATGTAGATCGACTCTTCAGAAGAGACCCAGCTCCAATTCTCGTCCAATAATTTAGTCGTTAAGAACTCTGACAATTCCAATAACTGTCGGACAACTGCGACTACGCAGTAACACATCGATCAAGCTGACCATACTGCTGATTCCGGTCCGGGTCGTCACAAATCCACCCCCCTTAGAAAAATTTCGACCTCGAAATTTCTGAGTCTGCCGACTACAAGGTAGGAGCACTGCCTCTGCACACTGCTTAACTCACCAACGACAATCTCAAATAAACAACTCTGATCACAAAATCCATAATAGGAGATATTTCCGTGCTGTAATCTCTGTACCATCAATCTTGAATCTGAACTGGCTCCACATAATAGCCAAGTGTTTCTACGTACGGAACAAACAGGATACACAATGCGAAACCAACCTGAAACACAGTTCCGCCACACGGAACACAACTCGCACAAAAGCCAATGCTATAGGCGATGCCGAACTATACGGCATAACACACACTCGCCTAATAATCACATACGGATCAAACAACGTGGCAAATCACAATTCAACATACTCATATCAGCATAGCTCAACATCGAACTCAGGCAATAATCAACCCATTTCCGCTAATCTGACAATCTGTGGTAACACACTCCACAAAATCAGAATCAAACATCAACTCAAACTCAGCCAAACTCACTCCAACACAGTGGGGTACCACAACATCCCTCAAAACGACATAATACAACGTCGAAATCACAGTGGTAAACAAACTGGTACTGCAAGCAATCTCGAACAGCTGAAACTGCTGGTCCTGAATCCTCCAGAACTGCAATACCGAGGTCCACAACATGCCCTCCAAGGCCTGAATAGTCCTCGAAGATCGCTCGTCAATCTGAGGATAAGAACCGGTACTAACTCGTAATCTAGTCCCCAATGCTCGCTGTAAAGCTCGCCAACACTCGGTCGTAGCTGTTTATCTCGTCAGCGAATTGGGACACAGGTATACCACTGAAATCTTTCCCGAAAGTATAAGGAAATGTACTGAGTTCGTCAAATGATCCACAAAAGCCTAACAACTGGTATCACAAATCAAAGTGCACACAACACACACAATCACGGCGACAAACGCCACGTCTAATCGGAAATCTCAAATGGCTGACACTTCTCAGCAAGTCTCTGCCTCCTAGCCATCGCCAGTCGACAAATGTGACATCTACACACACAAGCTGCTACATTGCTCTTCATGTTGCATCACGAGTAGTAAACTCAAAGTATCTGACACTTCTCCGTACCACTAGCGCCAAACACGCGCAAAATCATGAGCCTCAGCATCATCACACACTAACTCAGCTTCCGTAGCGCACAACTCGGCTAACACGGAAACTCGAGCCACACACACATGAAACACTGAAACTCCTGACTCTCGACTGAATGCATCAGCAACATCATCCCAGACGGATGGTCAAAGTACAACCTCTAGCCTTTCCCGAACAAACTCAAAGGTGCAGCCATAGTCGTTAATCGACCCCATCCATCTGTACTGCCTCAAGCCCAAATCTGGCCGAGAATGCAAGTGGATGAAACTCAAGTGATCAGTGTACGTCCTACACTGCGCTGCACGCCGTAGCTGTAGGGTCTCGAGCTCTCTGATGCTAACATAAACACAGCTACTCCCAAATCATACACAGGATACGTAGCTACATAAGGTTTCCCACTGTCTGAAATCATGAGCCACCGCTCTGCAAAGCTGTATCACGCATAACCAAATCCAAACCTCGATGCATCGCCATAACCCATGAACTCATCACAATCGTCAGGTAAGGTCAAAACCGAAGCAACGGTCAACCATCCTGCAGGAGTAAGTAACTCTCCTCGCGTGCATCGAACCACTCGAACTTGACGCCTTCTTCGTCAATCCGGAAAGTGAAGTGGCAATCCGGGAAAATCCTGCACAAGCCGTCGATAAAAACCTGCCAAACCCAAGAGACTCTTAATCTCTGGTACAATAGTAGGGCAACCGCAAATCAACACGGCTTCAAACTAGTCAGGATCCACGCCAACTCCCTCGGATAGCATCACGTGACCCAAAACCTTCACGCTAATCGACCAAAATTCACACTGGCTGAACTTCGCAAATACCTAGTCGTCTCACAAAGTCCACAAAGTCGCTCACATTTACTTCAGGTGCCGGTCCACACTCTTGGAGTAACTCAGGATATTGCCAACGAACATGACCGCAACTAGTCCAGAAACCGTCTGAACACTTGGTCCATCAAGTCCGCACGATCTATGGGGGCATTAGTCAACCAAATAGCGTGACCAAGAGCTCCTGATGTCCGCACCGAGATCCGAAAATAGTCCAAGCCACAACTGACTCATCGAACCTCAACTGATGATATCCGGAACCAAAATCAATCTTCGAAAATACTGAAGCTCTCACGAGTTGATCAAACAACTCATCAATCCGAAGCGGAGGATACACACTCTCCTCTGAAAAGAATCAGGCTTCGGTATTCAACACACCACCACGTCGAACCATCCATCATCCGTACACACAATGCATGAGCACACCATGCAAATACGCGAGGTCATATGAAATCTCCTGAAACCTCCTCCAGCAACTCCTGGAGTCGAAACTGTAGCTCCATCAGCTCCGCTGGCTCCGAACGACAAAACATCGGTAAAATGAGTCCAGCGCCCGGTACAAGCTCAATGGTGTAATCGGTCTCCCGAACTGGAGGAATATCTGGTAACTCCTCCGGAATACACCTGAAAAACTCGGGAACCACCTCAATGTCACCAATGTCGGGCACAGCAACCGTAGTATCCACAACATGAGCTACACAAACAACACAACTCGTCTCCACCATCCGCTCGACCATCACCACAAAACAGCATCTCGGGAAAATCTGGTCGTCGAAATACAACCTCCTCCTCGAGGCACCCGAACATCGCCAAATGCGTCGTCAGTAAGTCCATACTCACAAGCACACCAAAACCACAATGTCCAGCTATAACAGATCCACGGCTAAGCCATATCCTCCAACAAGGATCTCGCGACCTCCGGATGGATGCAACACTCTCCAAGACCTCGGAAGTGGAGATGCAGGTACAATCGCCATGGACATCAAGCAATAGTAACCTCGGAGAAAAGTCTGTCCTCAAACAAGGTCATGGCACAAACTCCAACATGCCCAACTGGCCACACACATCAAATGCGACTTGCTGAATAATTCATCCAGAAAGGTACATTGATCAAACTCCTGGAACAACATAAGGATCTCCTCGTGAACTCTAAGCTGCCGAACTGCTACAACAGCTGGCCAAGGGCGCTCCCTCGTAACGTGACCCTCCTGGCCACCGAAATAGCAACTGAAAGTGCTCCACAACACACGTCACCGCAACACCTGCTGCGTGAAAGGATCACCAACGATCACTCGAAATCATGCCACAGGAGCAAGTCCGCTACTCTGTGATCTCCGCCATCGTCAAACGAATCAGCAGAGGATCCTCAACATAATTGAAAAGATCATAGCCTGATGAAGTCACTGATCCCGAAGTGTCGGAACCCAACCTCATCTAAGTCTCGACCAATCCACTTTCCTCAAACCATCACATCAGAAACCGCGTACACATCTTTCCCTCACAATAACCTCGTCGCTGAGTGCAACACACTAAGCTCCTCACGGATATCGCGAGGCACATCAATCAGACTCTCTCTGATGCTCAGGTTCAACTCATCCCGAATCTCGTGCACCGCTTCCTCTGAAGCCACACAACTCGTGCAAACAGGAACAAACATGTGAACAATGCATCTCTGCCTCAGGTGGGTAAACACTCCACATTCGAATGCTGGGTAGCCTGATAACACCATTACCGTATACACAACACCCTGAATGTAGGCCGTGGAGTCGCAACCGGAACTCACACAATACCAGCCCACAAAATACAATAATCTGACTCAGGCAAACATTACTGTCACAATCTCAGCTCTGAGGCCATATATAGACGCTCATATACACATCCCCAGGCAAACCGTGCCACACATATATCTGAACTCTGAATACTCATTCGAATCCACTGTTCTCTGGAAAATCGCGCGTCGATTGATCCTCAATAGGATCCACAACCGAAACGACACGGAAAGCACGTCAGGAGGCATCCTAATGAATACAATATCGTTCACAACAAATGGAACGTAATCATGGAACTTCAAATATTTGAAAGTATACAACACCCGGAATTTGATGATTATCCGCCGGCCGGTCGGGTCACCATTCCAGTCATGCTGTACATTCTCAAATATCCTTAGTAAACACGACTACAGAAGTCTACAGAACCTACAACCTAATGCTCTGATACCAAGCTGAAAGGACCCAACCCCGATTTAGCTCCCTAAACCGGAGTCAAACCCCTTCGAAAACACGAACCAACAAAAACTTTTCGAAATTTTGGCAGAGTTTCGTTACTAACGTGGAATTACCATTACCTGCACGCGGAAAATACACTTCATCCTATGCCACAAAAAGCAAACCGTGGGCACCAATCCCATCCGGATTTCTCAATATATCAACAGTAAAGTAAATCAATAAATATATCTATACTTTACTGAAATCCGGTGTAAAATCATATAGCATATACAATAGGACGCTCAGAGCGACTTCTAATACATAATCATATACGCATACCACAGTAGGTAGAACAATAAACCTACTGGATGAAACAAAGTAGCTCGAGCACTATGCCTCCGACCACGACGTGCGACACCAGAGCTTGAACTGCAAACTGGGCACGAAAACCGAAAAGCCCAGGGAAAAGACAATAAACACGTTAGAGTGAGTGGACGAAAATAAATGTCTTTCACCAGTTGATATATATGTTAAAAATAACATATGCGAGTCTAGGTAAATAAAATAACAAGTACACGAGGTAAAACTCATACTCCTCCAGTGTACTGAGCATGCAAGTAAAAATCCCACGGGGTCACTCATGGACACACACCGTGCTAGTACAGTCAGAATCACGGGATCCCAGACCCACACGTGATTCTAGCCAGAAATGGCCTCGGATCCGGGGATACGCCCCTCACCGGTCTGGTTGGGGAAACGCCCCTCCAGGCGGCCTACCATCGGGGATCAACCGAGAGGCAAAGTGTATCGATACAACAACGTAACCACGACTGTACTCTGTGTAAACCAAATCATAAACAGCTCGATGCAAATGCATGAAACAGCATATAAATGTATATATACTCGTATACGTATATTCGTATATGTATAATCGTATATTCGTAAAACACATGCTCATGTAATCCGTAATCTCAATACGCATGCTCAAGTTCGAAAATCATATAAAAGACTCGCAAGATTTTCCGTGAAAAGAAATGTCCACTCACAGACTGGCGTAACGCGTATCGCGTTAACCCGTGATCCGGCGGAAAGTCCCTCGCCTAAAGAACGATCACGAACCCCTGAATATTCACAAAATCCATATCTCATAATCATAACTCGACAATTCAATACGAATCACGAGAAACCACCGTTCTCGGAAACACGAAATTCAATGTCGACGAATCGTCGAAAATCCATATATAACACCTCAATACCTCGCTTAACTTTCGGACGCTCAAATCGAGAAACGAACCTCCCCACTGTGATCGGGGCGCGATTTCGAGTCAAATGACATGCGACTTGTCGAAAATCCAAAAAGTCAAACCTGTTGACCGTTGACCGCCGCCGTTGACCACCACCCACGGCGGCGCCGCCGCCGACCGAAGAATTTCAAGACGGAGCAACCCCTATTCCACTCAAAACTATCCACTGAGCAACTTTGTCAACTACAACAAAGGCCAATTCTCACTCTAACATGGTCAATTTCAAGAAAAACCGAATGAACACACAAATTTCAATCCCAAAATTCTCCAAGCTCAAGCAAAATTAGAGCACCAAACTTACAGGGTAGCATGTAGGTGAGGAGAGCTTCAAAGCCCACTAAAAATTTCAGCTCGAATCGGTCCCAAACATGGAACCCGAATCACAAAGTTTTTCCTCCATTTGTGGCCGGATTTCTCTCACTCTCCGGCGAGCCTTGCCGTGAAAGGAGGCCGGAGTCACCATCACGGGACCAAGACGCATCGAATGGGACCAACCCCGTCCCACGGGGTGGCCGGAATCCTTCACCACCATGGAAGCCGTGAGCTACCACCGTGAGCTTCTCTCCCTTGCCTAAACTGGTCGGTCAACCCAATTCAACCCAGGTTTGACTTTCCCAAAGGGGAAAGTCACAATAAATACTCATTTAAAACTTTCCCAATTTGGAAACTCATAATTATCCAATTCGACAAACTTTGAATACTCATAACTTTTCCGTCGTAATTCTGATTCCAATAATTCTCGCGGCCACAAACTCGTCTCGATGTACTCTTCAATAATCACTCGAAGTCAAACACATCAGCCAAACAGATAAAAAGTCAACCCTCGAACCAACACACATTTAAATCGACTAGTTAATCAACAAACGGAAATAATCACAACTAAATCTTCGTAACTCATAATCATGCTCCGGAAGTTCCCACGAACTCGAAATTAAATTCTGAACAACTTTCGTGAAGAAGCCGAAACCAAATTCTTGACCGGTAATTTAGTCGCAAACAAACCTGCCATTTAAATCCGTTTCCGTCGAAACTTTAAATATTCATAACTAATTCCTCGGTTGTCCAAATAACGATCCGGAACCGCTCACGAACTTGTAATCACATGTAGAATGACTCTCGAGAAGATACCCAGCTCCAATTCTCGGCCAATAATTTAGTCGTTAAGAACTCTGACAATTCCAATAACTGTCGGACAACTGCGACTACGCAGTAACACATCGATCAAGCTGATCATACTGCTGATTCTGGTCCGGGTCGTCACATATTGTGAAAATGGAAAAGAGTTTTGTGTGCAATCTCCATAGAATGCTGCCAACAGTGCAATCTGGAGAGTTTTATGAGGATTTGTAGTGGTTTATTACTATGGTTCGGATCATTGAATCTAATGCAGTCACTTATATTATTATGTGTGACTCTACCTCATATAAGCTTTTGTATTATGATGATCAAGATATTAAGAAATTCTCACGGTCATCGATTTTTAAGAGCCAAGAAGTGGGAATATCTACACCCATTGGTTTAGATGAGGGGGAGTGAGATTAATCCACACGGTCTAGGCTTGGTCTCCAAGACGAGTACAACACAATCTCGTGCATTTTCCCACCTGATGAATTTATAGCAAAATTCAATGCATATCGCTCTGTTTGGAAACACAACTTCCATTCCTCCACAGATTCCAACTAATGTATTTTTGGAAAATCAATTTGGCATACGGATTATATTATAGTTTTGATTGCTGCATCGACTCATATGTCACAAGTCCTTACAATCCACATGGTACAATGCATTTGCAAAACTCCTTGCACATATTATAAAGCTTCAGACTCACCACTTGGATAATCCAATCAGGTTAATTAGATTGGATAATGTAGGAGAGTTTACATCACAATATTTTGTTGATTATTGCATGTTGATTGGGATTGAAGTTGAATATCCCGATTCGCCATGTTCATTCATATAACGGTTTAGCAGAGGTACAAATCAAGCGGTTACAGCTTGTAGCCAACACAATGGTAATGCATATCATTTTACCGGTATCTGCGCACTTGGGGATATGCAATGTTACATGCAGCTGTTCTTCTTTGCTTGAGACTTCTTAACTCACCAACCATTTAGTGCATACTAGTTGGTAACTAGATATGAGCCTGATATCTCGCATCTATGCATCTCTAGTGGCACGGTACATGTGCCTAATACACTTCCACTACGTACAACTTGGGTCATCAACGATGATTATGCATTTATGTTACTGATGATTCTCGAATGAATGTTCGCTATTTAGAACCTTTGATAGAAGACCTCTTTAATGCTTATTTTGCAGAATGTCACTTTGATGAGACATACTTCTCATCGTTAGGGGGAGATAGGAATGGTTTCATTCTGGTTAAACATCAAAAATTGACGTGGTATGTCCCCACTATGTTTCATCGTGATCCCCACACTTCTCAGTGTGAGATTGAAGTGTAATGTATTCTTGATCTTCAGATAGTAGTAGATTCGAGGCCTGACTCCTTTACTGATATCATGAGAGTGACGAGATCAGTTATACATGTTGTGAATCATGTAAGGTTGAAAGTCCCTGACATTAGGCAAGATAACGCAACACCTAGGCAATGTAATGTTTTTCTTGCCCATAATGAGGGTGTAGCGTCGTTCAAAATACACTGATGAGATGTCGATGAAAAAGTAAGCCATCAAGGCACAACTGCTCATCATCAACACATGCGATTGTTTCTGACTGTGAATATGTCTATAAGTCGACACTGACAAACATTAGGGGATGCCTTAGAGTCAATGACAATGTCAGTAAAAAAGAAATCTCACTAAGTTAAACAAATGCTAATGATATTATGGATAGTTCTTCCATGGTCATTGATGATGCATTTATTTATTCCGTCGATCAGGAATTGACAACAATGAAGTTGAACATTGCTCTGTTGAGGATAGTCAACAATTAACGTAGAGCAAATGAACTAATATGAAAAGTTGCCATCTAGGCTGAACTAGACTCTTTTACAAATGGAAAATTTTCGGTATGGTAGTGCTATGACCACCGAATGGTAAGCCGGTTAGACATAAACTAGTCTTTATTTGGAAGCACAATGAGAAGAAATTATCGCACAATGATCTTTTCAATGCCCTAGTATTGATTATGAGGAGAATTACTCTCTGGTTATGGACATCATTACTTTTCGCTACCTTATCAGTTTGGTAGTGTCCAAAAAAATTAGTATGCAACTAATGGATATGGTTACAACATATCTCTATGGAGATCTTGATTCAGAGATATACATGAGAGTGTCAATTGACATAATTATACATAATTCAAGTAACTCTAAAATACAGAGTGCTCATGTGTTCAAATTAAGACGTTCACTATTCTAAGTGACTACTTGATTGGGAAAGGATGTAAGAATGATAAGTTATGCCCATGTGTGTTCATTAGATGAACAAGTTGTTTGAGAAGATAGACCTTGGTAGGACTCGATTTTGTTTTGGTATTAGACATGGAACATCGAGTTGGTTGAATTCATTCACTAGTCTGCTTATGTCTAAATTAGGCAATGGACAAAGCACACCCTTTTAGCACACCAATGGTTGTTTGCAGTCTCGAACTCAAAATGATCAATTTTATCTGAAAAGATGATGGTGAGGAACCTTTGGAGCTGAGATTTCATATCTTAGTGCCGTTGGAACTTGGTTAAATTTAACTCAGTGCATACATCTAGACATTGCATTCTCGGTCTATGCCTACGTAGAGTCATTAGAATGGTGCAAAGCACATCTTCAACTACTTGAAGTGAGCCATTAACTTGGGTCTATTATTTCCTTACAAATAAAACAGAGATAAACTTGAAATTCCAAAAAAGGAATGGTTGAAACGCAGCCTACATATTCTGAGATTTTTGACCCGTCGAGTGGAACTCTCAACCCATCGAATGGTAGCCCCTAGATCGACCAGAACCTGTCTCTCGATCTGTCAAGAAAAATCTTCGACCCGTCAAAGGTTGTTCCGGCTGCATGCACTTGTTCTTCAATTCAGTGTAGTCCCCTAGCTACTCAGAGACACTTTGTGATATCTTAGTTAGTTTTGTTGATGCTTGGTATCTCTCTGACCCACATAAAGGACATTCCCACACTATTTATATATTCACCATGGGAACATGGTGAGTCTTGGAGATCAACAAAGAAAACCCTTGTTGCTACATCCTCAAACTATTATGAGATTATAGCTCTGCAAGAAGCGGTTAATGTGTGTGTCTGACCTAAGTCTGTAATACAACATATTCAAGGGTCTAGTAGATTGCCATCTACTACGACAACACCGACTTGCATATTTGAGGACAATGTGGCTTACATTGAACACATAAAGTTGGGATACATCAAGGGTGATCATACTAAACATATTTCATCGAAGTACTCCTCCCATCAGCAATAGTAGCGATTATTGAATATTTATGTGAACCGGGTTTGGTTCGGTGGATAATTCTGTAGAATTGTTTACCAAGTCTCTACCAAAATCTACATTTGTGAAGCATGTGAGATGCATCAGAATGCCAAGATTATATGAACTCCAAGATTTAGTTATTTATCAGGGGGATTTCATTTCGTAGATATCAGGGGGAGTCTACATCACATGTGGTCACTTATGTAGTTGATGTGTTGTACTCTTTTTTCCTTCGACCATGATTTTGTTTTATCCATGATATTTTTGTTTGCTTGGTAAGGTTTTTAGTGAGGCAACAAGTTATGCATCATCAATTAGGATCGCGACACAAGGGGGAATGTTTAAGGAAATAATATTCTTGGTACCCCGGTGTGTGTCTTGTCCTAATTAGCGTAGAAATAGATATTCTCTCAATCCTTGATTTATAGGGATTTTGATTGTAATGGATTGTAATCTATCAATGAATAAAGGACAGTTTTAGATCTATATCTTGCGTATATAATTTTCTCCTTCAACACTTTTAAAATAACTATATTACTAACTACACCTCTTTAGTTTCTCCAATATACCCTCCAATAAAATACCCTTCAATTCTTTGTCAGTTCACTAGCTTTCCGGCTGCAGCAGGTCGTTCGATCACACGATTGCTTTGTCCTTCATCGACCAATCTATTCAATCTCCATTTGATAGCATGTAAATTTCACAAAACTAAAAGACTTGGTTAAACCTGTGGCTTAAACTCGATGGTCTAACAGTAGGATTTTGAAGATTGCAAGTTTGAACTACAAGACTATGTAGTCTATTCGATCGCTCGATCTCGAGTCTTATTGTATAGATTCCCATAGATCCTCAATTGAAGTTAAGGAAGAAAGGATCTGGTTTGTATGCTCTATAGTTTTATCACCAGGTGCTTCTATTCAATTCTTTTATCAATTTGGATGCTTGGCCAAAGAGTGAAAGAAAAGCATTAACCTATAACCCATCTTGTTTTATCATTTCCTTTCGATGGCCACAAAGTGTTGAAAATAATATTCCTATAGTAATTAGAATTAACATCTATAGATATGCTAGGATTGTGTAAATATATTTTGTAACAATCCAAACCAAAAGTTACGCTAACTTTTACGATTTACGTTTTCCACGAATTATGCACCTCGTAAAATTTTGTTAACGACTTTTTCTTCGGGCAAGAATTTGGTCTGGTTTTCTTCACGAAAGTCGTAGAGTTTTTAATTTCATGCTCGTAGGAATTTTCGGGGAATTTGTTTGGACTTACGAGCTATTTCTTTCGATTTTTAGAAGTTCGTAAGTGAAAATATGTATTTTAAAATATTTTTCTTGGCGGTTTACTTTGGACCGTTGGATCTTGATCAGATCAAACCTTAGCCGTTGATCTGATCAGAAATATTTGGTATTTATAGTGGAAATATGGTGGAAATACATAGAAAATCAAAAAATACGAAGTGTGTACGTACGCGACCCGTATACCCATTTTGGCCCGTTTGAGCTTCGATTTTGACCCACCGGAAAACGCCATGGTTGTCGGCGTTCTTGGTATGGATTTGAAGCTCTTCATCTCCTCTTTTCATTCATGTACTTGTTTGTGAAATTTAGTGAGGTTTTGTGACCGAAAAATGGCCGGCCGTGGGTTTACGGGGTAGTTCGCCGGCGGTGCTCCCGCTAATTTCTGGCATGGTGTGGGGGTGGGGTGGGTTCGACTGGGTTTGGTCCAAGGACTAAAACCCCTATGGTTTGAGGGAGCGAGGTGCGTCTCCGGCGTCGAAATCGACTGGAAAATTTTTCCGGCTATTTTCGACCCGTGGACTTTCGGGGTGAATTCCGGTGAATCGACGGCGATTTGGACTTTGGTCTTGTTGGGAAAGATGTTGGGCTTGTTGAGATCTTTCCAACGAGTAGTCAAATGTTCCCATCGGAGAAGTTTGGACCGGGAACGAGTGTGGTTCACGCACCACCGCCGGTGGTGGCGCGTGATGGCCACGGGCCGCTGCCCTCGGTAGAGCTCTAGCGAGTCAAAATTCCTAATTTTTCCTTAGAGTTTCCGAAATGGTTTATGAGTTGTTTTTCGTGCCTTTTATCGAGTTCTGAAGTTAAACGAACTTGGTTTTTATTAAGGAAACCGCGAGAGAGATTTTGGCGAGGGAACTTCCGCTGGACCTTCGAGCTAACTGCATACTGTGAGTGGACAATTTATTTTCAACGATTGACGTGCGAGTCCTGATTATGCATTTTATGATTATGCACGTACAAGTATACATTTACGATTATGCATTTTATGATTATATGTCATACAAGTACGCATTTACTATTATGCATGTGCATGGAAGCAAATATGATTTGTTTTACACAGAGTACAGTCTCAGAAGTAGTAGTGGCATTGATGCATTAGCATGCTCGGCTGATCCTCGAGATGCTCTGGGGGAGACAGTGTCCTAACCCGAGGTCTTTCTGATTATTTAATCACGTATGGGTCTGGGATCCCATGATTTAGACTGTACTGAGGAGGAGGTGTCCGAGAGGGACCCCGCGGTTTTTAGACTCGCATCATGTTTATTTGCGTATAAATTGTTAAAGGCATGCTATATTTATTGCTATCAGTTTAAGAATGAAAGTTTATTTTCCTCTACTCACTCTAACAGTTTTTATTATTTTATATGCCTTTCCCTGGGCTTTTCGGTTTCCTTCTTGCCCAGTTTGCAGTTTCTATCCTGTGGTTGCGCGTCGTCATCGGACGCCTAGAGTTCAAGTCACCGTTCTTTTCTAGTAGGTTCTTGGTTTAACCTACTAGCTTTGTATATTTGTAAATTAGAAGTCGCTCTTAGTACTATGTTAGTTTGTTTTCCTTTGTAATGTTTTTCGAGTACTTACTGAATTTTGAATAATAAGTGTAAAGAAATGCTTTTACTGTTATTCAGTAGTTTGTGAATTTGAGAAATCCGGATGGAAATTGGCGTCCAACGGTTTGGCTTTTATGGACTATTTGGAAGTGTGTTTTCATTGCAGGTTTTTGGTTTACTAATTTTAAAAAGTAAACTCTGGCAAATTTTTTTAAAAAAAATTGTAGTGTTGTTAGGATCTAATTCCAGTTTAGGCAACTAAATTGGGGTTGGATTCTTTCAGTTGGTATCAGAGCATTAGGTTTTAGGTTCTGTAGACTTTTGCAGTTATGTTACTAAGGACCTTTGACAATGTACAATATTTCTGGAGCGATGACCCGACCGGCCGGCGGATAATCATAAATGCTCTGGGTGTTGTATGCCATCAAATGTTTGAGGTATCATTATTGCATTCTGTTGGTTTTGGTGATTAATGTTTGGTTTTCTTAGGGTGCCTCCCCGATGTGGTATGGCTGGGGATCCTGATGAGGATCAGAGAACGCACGTCTTGCTTTTGTGAGTTTTGTGTTTAGAAGAGCATTTTGACCTTGTAGTAAACGCTAGGACAGTTGGAACAACTAATTTTCTGGCTCTACTGATCCTGAAGTATGTGAGGCTTGGTTAGTCCAAGTGGAGCGTGTTTGTAAGCGCCTACATTTTACTCATGAGCAAAGGACTGTTGCTGCTATTGGGTTATTGGACTCAGATGCTTATTTCTGGTGGGTTAGCACCGAGAGGGTTCCTATTGATACTCCATGGCCTACGTTCAGGGACTTGTTTATGGGCCGATATTTCAATCAAGCTACCCAGCAAAGGAAATATGAAGAGTTTACCAACTTGAGGCAGGGAGGTATGTCAGTGCTCAAATATCGAGATAAGTTCACCCGTTTTTCTCGATTTACGCGTGATATGGTTGCATCAGAGGAAGAAAAATGCAGAAGGTTTGAGTTGGGCTTGGATTTGAATATCAAGGGAACTTTGACAACTATGTCTCGAGACAACTTTGATGACTTTGTCAGTGCTGCACTTAGAGGCGAAGATATTGAGAGAGAGAGAGAGAGAGACATATGTGGTTTCAGCCTCGTCGTTTCGAGGAAGGTGGATCCAGTCAAGGTCCTTCAAAAAGGCTGAGTTCTGGTACTTCTGGAACAACATCTTCTTCGAGTGGTGGATCTTACAGGTTTTCTACTGGTTCATCTGGTCAGAAAAGAAGCCGGAGATGGAGGAGGGATCGACCCCTGAGGCCGCAAGCAAGTACGAGTTCAAGTAGATCAAGTTATCCTCGACGTTCTTTTGGCACATCATCTGCATCAAGTGATGTTCCACTATGTGATGTTTGTAACAGGCGACATTTTGGTTCATGTCAATAAGGCACTACCAGTTGTTATCTTTGTGGTCAGATGAGTCACTTCATGGGGGATTGTTCGCGTAGAGGCACTTCGGAAGGTGTCACAGCTCAAGGAAGCAGACATGGTTAGGGTACCACTTCCGAAGATCAAACAATACAGTCTTCTGGACAAGCAAAGCAGCAGAATTATAGTCAACGTGGACGACCAGCTAGACAATCTCGTGTGCATACCATGAACTTAAGAGAGGGCAGAGCTTCCCCTGAAGTCATCATCGGTACGTTATATATTTTCGGTATTCCAGTTCTTACTTTGTTAGATCCGAGGGCTACGCATTCCTTCATGTCATATACATTAGCATCATTAGCCACTATACCTGCTTCTCCACTCCCTAATATGTGGTGAGTGTTGTATCCATCCGACGAGGCAGTGTGTGTTGGGTGGGTGTATCGAGACTGTGAGATTTTTATAGGAGGTTATGGGTTACCCGCAGATTTGATGTTGCTGGATATTATGGACTTTGATGTGATTTTGGGGATGGATTTCTTGGAGACTCACTGGGTGGTCTTCGATTGTCATAGAAAGGAGGTAGTTTTTAGAAGTCCAGGCATGTCAGAAATCTTGTTTCGCGGTGAAAGAAATGTCTCTCCACTTTGTTTGATTTCGGTAGTAAAGGCTGAGAAGATGTTAAAGAAAGGCTGTGAAGCGTATTTGGCTCATGTGATTGATATTAATGTTTGTGTGCCGAATATTGGGGATATTTCTATAGTTTGTGAGTACTCAGATGTGTTTCCTGAAGATTTACCTGGTCTTCCTCCGATGAGAGAAATTGACTTCACCATTGAGTTGCTTCCGGGTACTGGTCCGATCTCACAAGTACCTTATCGAATGGCCCTAGAAGAGTTGAAAGAGTTGCAGAAACAGTTGCAGGAGATGATTTAGAACGGCTTCATTCGGCCTAGTGTTTCACCATGGGGTGCTCTAGTGCTGTTTGTAAGGAAAAATGATGGTTCTATGAGATTGTGTATTGATTATCGGAAACTGAATCAAGTCACAATAAAGAACAAGTATCATTTGCCACGGATTGATAATTTTTTTGATCAGCTTAATTGAGTTACAGTATTTTCGAAGATTGATTTGAGGTCTGGATACCATCAGCTACAGATTAAGGAATCTGATGTTCCCAAAACAGCTTTTCAATCACGGTACAGACATTATGAGTTTCTTGTTATGCCTTTCGATTTAACAAATGCCCCAGCTACTTTTATGGATCTCATGAATCGAGTCTTCAGGCGTTATCTGGATAAGTTCGTGATTGTATTCATCAATGATATCCTGATTTATTCCCAAAGTGTAAAGCAATATATGAAGCATTTGTGGGCAGTTTGCAAACCTTGCGGGATACACAGTTGTATGCAAAGTTTAGCAAATGTGAATTTTGGCTGGATCAGGTGAAATTTTTGGGCCATGTGATTTCAGCATACAAAGTTAGCGTTGATCCTGACAAGATTAAGGCAGTGTTGAATTGGAGCAGACCTACCAGTGTATCCGAGATAAGAAGCTTTCTAGGCTTAGCTGGATACTATCGCCATTTTGTACAAGACTTTTCACGGATTACGACTCCATTTACTCGATTGACGAAGAAAAGAGTTAAATTTGAGTGGTCTGATGCCTGTGAAGAAAGCTATCTGACATTGAAAGAGAGGTTGACTACTGCACCGGCGTTGAAATTACCAAACGACAGTGGGGAGTATGTCATTTACAGTGACGCTTCGAAATTGGGTATTGGTAGTGTTTTGATGCAACATGGCAAGGTGGTGGCATACGGTTCCAGACAATTGAAGCCTCATGAAGTTAATTACCCCACCCATGATCTTGAGCTAGCTATCATTGTGTTAGCATTAAAGAGCTGGAGACACTACCTATATGGAGCACAGTGCAAGATTTTTACTAATAACAAGAGTCTTTCTTATTTGCGTACTCAACCAAACTTGAACATGAGACAACGAAGGTGGATGAAGTTGATTAATGATTATGATTATACGTTTGAGTATCATCCGGGAAAAGCTAATGTTGTTGCTGATGCCCTTAGCCAAAAATCTGGAGCTTCCCTATTTCATGTACGTGTAGCAAGAGTATCACTATTGGCTGAGTTGCGAGCTACATGAGTGGAATTGGAATGGGATGATGATGGAGCATTGTTGGCTAGTTTCCAGGTTTGACCAATATTATTAAATTAGGTTCGTGAATCTCAGGATGCAGACTCTTATCTACGAAGTAAGAAGAACATGATTCAAAATGGTGAACCAACAGAGTTTCAATTGAAGACGGATGGCACATTAATGTTCAAAGGGAGATTATGTGTACCAGGTTATGCAGAATTGAAGAAAAATATACTTGACGAAGCTCATTGTTCTGCTTATGTCACGCATCCAGGTGGTACGAAGATTTTTCGGACGCATAAAGTTTCTTACTGCTGACGCAATATGAAGAGAGAAATAGCAACCTATGTGAGCAAGTGCCTTATTTGTCAACAGGTGAAGCCAGAGCGACAAAACCTGTGGGGAAACTGCAACCATTAGAGATTCCAATGTGAAAATGGGAGCACATCACCATGGATTTTGTATATTAGTTGCCTCGTACATCTAGTGCCAATACTGGGATTTGGGTAATTATTTATTGTCTTACGAAGTCATCTCATTTCCTTGCACTTCCCGGAAAAGTTTTTGTGAGCAGATTAACAAAGCTGTATATGGCAGAGATTGTTCGGTTACATGGTGTGCATGTGTCAATTGTGTCAGATCGAGATACTCATTTTACTTCTGAGTTTTTGCGGGCATTACATAAAGCATTGGGGACTAAACTGCAATTTAGTACATCTTTCCACCCTTAGTCTGATGGCCAATCAGAAAGGACAATTCAAACGCTCGAAGATATGCTGCGAACCTGTGCGTTGCAGTACAAGGGAAATTGGGATCAATAGCTACATTTGCTATACAGGTTGGCACTACCTTCCGAGATGGCTAGGGTTCATGATGTGTTCCATGTATCTATGCCGCGGAAGTACATTTCTAATCCATCTCATGTTTTAACACCTTGTCAGCTTCCTATTCGGGAAGATTTGACTTATGTGGAAGAGCCAGTTCAGATTCTTGATTCAAGGGCTTAGGAACTTCGTCACAAAGCCATTCCTCTTGTGAAAGTCTTGTGGAGAAATCATGCAGTTGATAAAGCCACCTCGGAAATCGAGCAGCACATGCGGGAGCTGTACCCTTATCTTTTTAACTAACAGGTGTGTTAAATTTTGAGGGCGAAATTTCTTTAAGGGGGGTAAAATTATAACGATCCAAACCAAAAGTGTGACGACCCGGACCAGAATCAGCAGTATGATCAGCTTGATTGATGTGCTTGCACGTAGTCGCAGATTTGCGACAGTCGTTTTAATCGCCGAAGTTTGTTAACGACTTGATTATTGGCCGAGAATTGGAGCAGGGTCTCTTCTCGAGAGTCGTTGTACGTGTGATTACGAGTTGGTGGGCGGTTTCAGATCGTTATTTGGACGACCGAAGAATTAGTTATGAATATTTGAAGTTCAGATTTAAATGGTGGGCTACTTAACGACTAAATTACCGGACGAGAATTTGGGTTCGGCTTCTTCACGGAAGTTGTTCGGAATTTAATTTCGAGTTTGTGGGAACTTCCGGAGCATGATTTGGAGTTACGAGGAATTGGTTGCGAATTTTGCCGTTTGTTGATTATTTAGTCGATTTAATGTGTGTTGCTTTGAAGGGTTGACTTTTTATCCGATTGGCCGATGTGTTTGACTTTGGATGAATATTGGAAGAATATGTCGAGACGAGTATGTGGCCGCAAGAATTATCGGAATCGGAATTACGACGAGAAAGTTACGCGCGTTTGAAGTTCGTCGAAATGGATAATTATGAGTTTCCAAATTGGGAAAGGCTATAAATAGCAGGTTACCGAAATGGGAAAGTCAACATTTCTAAATGAGGAGTTGACCGAGTTGACTGAGTCAACTCGGTGGGAGGAGGAGGAGGCCGACGAGACTCACGGTGGTTCATGGCGGCGCGACGATTCCGGCCACCCCAAGGCTCGGGGTTGGTTCCTCTAGGTGCGCCTCGGTCCCCTCTACCTATCCCCAGTCCCCGTCGACGGCGAGGCTCGCCGGAAAGAGAAGATTTTCCGATCAAAAAGTTGAAGAAATTGGGTGTTTTCGGGTTCATCATTTCAGGCCAAATCGAGCTACAATTTTGAGTGGGCTTTGTAGCTCTCATCCCCTTGATGCTTCCCTGTAAGTTTCGTGTTTCAATTCGATGTATACATGGAGAATTTTGGATTGGAAAATTTGTGTACAATTCGGGTTTCATTGAAATTGACCATGTTAGAGTGCGAATTGGACTTCGGTGCAGTTGACAAAGTTGCTCAGTGGGTGGTTTTGCATGGAATAGAGGTTGCTCCGCCGAGAAATCTTCCGGTCAGTGGCGGCGCCGCCGTGGGCGGCGGTCAACGGCGGTCAACGGTCAACGGGTTGACTTTTTGACTTTCGGCAAGTTGCATGTCGTTTGACTCGAAATCGCGCTCCGAACGCAGTGGGGAGGTTCGTTTTTCGAGTTGAGCGTCCGAACGTAAAGCGAGGTATTGAGGTGGTATATACGGATTTTCGACGATTCGTCGACTTTAAATTGTGTATTTCCGAGAACGGTGGTTTCTCGTGATTTGATTTGTATTGTCGGATTATGACTTTGAATATTGGACATTGTGGATATTCAGGGGTTCGTGATCGTTTATTTGGCGAGGGACATTCCGCCGGATCACGGGTTAACGCGATACGCGTTACGCCAGTCTGTGAGTGGACATTTCTTTTCACGGATTGTTTGCGAGTCTTTTATATGATTTTATAAACTTGAGCATGCGGTATGATGATGATTTACGGGCATGAGATTTCATACGAGATTATATTAAATATGAGCATGTGTTTACGATTATACGATTATACTTATACGGATATACGTATACGAATATACATACACTTATATGTTATTTCATGCATTTGCATCGAACTGTTTATGATTTGGTTTACACAGAGTACAGTCTCAGTTACGTTGTTGTATCGATACACCTTGCCTCGTCGGCTGATCCCCGACGGAGGGCCGCCTGGAGGGGCGTTTCCCCAACCAGACCGGTGAGGGGCGTATTCCCCGGAACCGAGGCCATTTCTGGCTTAGAATCACGTGGTAGTCAGGGACTCCGTGGTTCAGACTGTACTAGCACGGTGGAGTCCATGAGTGACCCCGTGGGATTTTATTTGCATGCTCGGTACACTGGAGGAGTATGAGTTTTACCTCGTGTACATATGTTGTTTTATTTATCTGGACTCGCATATGTTTTTATAATATATATATATATATATAAACTGGTGAAAGACATTTATTTTCGTCCACTCACTCTAACGTGTTTATTGTCTTTCACCTGGGCTTTTCGGTTTCCGTGCCCAGTTTGCAGTTCAGGCTCTGGTGTCGCACGTCGTGGTCGGAGGCATAGTGCTCGAGCTACTTTGTTTCATCCAGTAGGTTTATTGTTCTACCTACTGTGGTATGCGTATATGATTATGTATTAGAAGTCGCTCTGAGCGTCCTATTGAATATGTTATACGATTTTACCCGGATTTCAGTAAAGTATATATTATATGTATTGTTTACTTTACTGTTGATATATTGAGAAATCCGGATGGGATTGGTGCCCACGGTTTGCTTTTTGTGGCATAGGATGAAGTGTATTTTCAGCGTGCAGGTAATGGTAATTCCACGCTAGTAACGAAACTCTGCCCAAATTTCGAAAAGTTTTTGTTGGTTCGTGTTTTCGAAGGGGTTTGATTCCGATTTAGGAAGCTAAATCGGGGTTGGGTCCTTTCAGCTTGGTATCAGAGCATTAGGTTATAGGTTCTGTAGACTTCTGTAGTCGTGTTTACTAAGGATATTTGAGAATGTACAGCATGACTGGAATGGTGACCCGACCGGCCGGCGGATAATCATCAAATTCCGGGTGTTGTATGCTTTCAAATATTTGAAGTTCCATGATTACGTTCCACTTGTTGTGAACGATATTGTATTCATTAGGATGCCTCCTGACGTGCTTTCCGTGTCGTTTCGGTTGTGGATCCTGTTGAGGATCATTCGACGCGTGAATTGCCAGTGAACTGTGGATTTGGATGAGTATTTAGAGTTCAGAGAATGTGTGGCACGGTTTGCCTGGGGATGTGTATATGAGCATCTATGTGTTGCCTCAGAGCTGAGATTTATGGCAGGGATGTGTGCCTGATTCAGTTTGTTGTAATTTGTGGGCTGATATTGTGTGAGATCCGGTTGTGACTCCATGGCCTACATTTAGAGTGTTGTGTAAACAGTGATGGTGTTGTCAGGCTATCCAGCAATCGAATGTGGAGTGCTTACCCACCTGAGGCAGTGATGCATTGTTCCTATGTTATTTCAGTTTGCACGAGTTATGTGGCTTCAGAGGAAGCAGTGTGCGAGGTTCGAGATGAGTTTGAACCTGAGTATCAGAGAGATTCGGATTGATGTGCCTCGAGATATCCGTGAGGAGCTTAGTGTGCTGCACTCAGTGGCGAGGTTATTGTGAGGGAAAGATGTGTACGGTTTTCGATGTGACGGTTTGAGGAAAGTGGATTCAGCAGTGAGATTTTGATGAGGTTGAGTTCCGACACTTCGGGATCAGTGACGTCATCAGACTGTGGCCTTTTCGGTTATGTTGAGGATCTTCTGCTAATCCATTTGGCGATGGCGGAGATCACAGAGTAGCGGATTTGCTCCTGTGGCATGAGTTTGGGCGATCGTTGGTGATCCTTTCACGCAGCAGGTGTTGCGGTGACTTGTGTTTGTGGTACACTCTCTGTTGCCATTGTGGTGGCCAGGAGGATCACGTTACGAGGGAGCGCCCTTGGTCAGCTGTTGTAGCGGTTCGGCAGCTCAGAGTTTACGAGGAGATCCTCATGTTGTTCCTGCGATCTGACTAATGCACCCTGTTGACGAGTTAGTCAGCAAGTCACAGTTGATGTGTGTGGCCAGTTGGGCATGTTGGAGTTCGTGCCATGACCTTGTTTGAGGACAGACTTTTCTCCGAGGTTACTATTGCTTGATGTCCATGGCGATTGTACCTGTATCTCCACTTCCGAGGTTTTGGAGAGTGTTGCATCCATCCGGAGGTCACGAGATCCTTGTTGGAGGTTATGACTTAGCCGTGGATCTGTTATAGCTGGGTATTGTGGTTTTGGTGTGTTTGTGAGCATGGACTTACTGACGACGCAATTGGCTGTGTTCGAGTACCTCGAGAAGGAGGTTGTGTTTCGACGACCAGATTTCCCCGAAATGCTGTTTCGCGGTGATGGTCGAGCGGATGATGGAGACGGATTGTGTTGCTCGCTTAACCCATGCTGTAGATATTTCGGTTGCTGAGCCCGTTATTGGTGACATTGAGGTGGTTTCCGAGTTTCCTGGCGTGTTTCGGAGGAGTTACCAGGTGTTCCTCCAGTTCGGGAGACCGACTACACTATTGAGCTTGTACTAGGCGCTGGACTCATTTTATCGACACATTGTCGTTCTGAGCCAGCGGAGCTGATGGAGCTACAGTTTTGACTCCAGGAGTTGCTGGAGGAGGTTTCAGGAGATTTCATGTGACCCAGCGTATTTGCGTGATGTACTTTTGCATTGTCTGTACTGATGATGGGTGGTTCGATGAGGTGGCGTATTGATTACTGGAAGCCTGATTCGTTTCAGAGGAGAGTGAGTATCCTCCGTTTTGGGTTGAGGATTGGTTTGTTCAGCTCGCGAGAGCTCCAGTCTTGTCGGAGATTGATTTCGGGACCGGATACCATCAGTTGTGGTTCGGTGAGTCAGATGTGGCTTTGTTGGCTTACGGATCTCAGTGCGGGCATCATGAGTTTTTGGTCACGCTATTTGGTTGACCAATGCCCCGTAGATCGTGTGGACGTGATGGACCATGTGTTCAGACGGTTTCTGGACGAGTTGTGGTCATGTTCGTTGGCAATGTCCTGATGTACTCCGAGAGTGTGGACCAGTACCTGGAGCAGTTGCGAGCGGTTTTGTGGACTTCACGAGATGATTAGCTGTTGTAAGTTCAGCCAGTGTGAGTTTTGGTCTATTAGCGTGAAGATGTTGGGCTATGTGATGCTAGCCGAAGGAGTCGGCGTGGATCCTGACCGGTTCGAAGCCGTGATGATTCGGAGTTTGCCCTACCATTGCACCAGAGATCGGGAGTCTCTTGAGTTGGCAGGCTATTACCGACGGCTTGTGCAGGATTTTCCTGGATTGCCACTCTATTTTCCAAATTGACAAGAAGGTATCACGTTCGAGTGGTTCGATGCACGCAAGGAGAGTTGCTGACTCTTGCGGGATGATCGATCGTTTCATCGGTTTTGACCCTACCTGATGACTACGACGAGTTTGTGGATTATGGCGATGCATCGAGGTTTGGATTTGGTTACGTTTTGATGCTGTGTAGCAGAGTGGTGGCTCATGGTTTCAGGTTGTAGAACCTTTATGGGGCTACGTATCCAGTGTATGATATTGGGTGTAGCTGTTCTTGTGTTAGCATCAGAGAGTTCGAGACACTACAGCTATGGCGTGCAGTGAGGTGTAGGATGTACACTGATCATTTGAGTTTCCTCCACTTGCATTTTCGGCCAGATTTGGGCTTGAGGCAGTGTAGATGGATGAGGTCGACTAACGACTATGGCTGTACCTTTGAGTTTGTTCGGAAAAGGCTAGAGATTATACTTTGACCATTAGTTTGGGATGTTGTTACTGATGCATTCAGTCGAGAGTCAGGAGCTTCAGTGTTTCATGTGTGTGTGGCTCGAGTTTCCATGTTAGCCGAGTTGTGGGCTACGAGAGCTGAGTTCGAGTATGATGGTGTTGAGGCTCATGATTTTGTGCGCGGTTGGCGCTAGTGGCACGGAGATGTGTCAGATATTTCGAGTTACTACTCGTGACGCAACATGAAAAACGATATAGCAGTTTGTGCGAGCGCAACTTGTGTGTGCTGATGCCACATTCGTCGACTGGCAATGGCTAGGAGGCAGAGACTTGCCGAGAAGTGTCAGCCATTGAAGATTTTCGATTAGACGTGGCGATTGTTGCTGTGTTTGTGTATGTTGTTTGCACTTTGGTTCGTGATACCAGTTGTTGGGCCTTTGTAGGTCGTCTGACGTACTCAGTACGTACAGTTCCTTGTACTTTCGGAGATGATTCCAGTGGTTGGCTAGCATAGCTATGTTTGACGAAGATTGGCTATTTACGTGGTGTATCTGTGTCCCAGTCCGCTGATCGAGATAATCAGCTACGACGGAGTGTTGGCAAGCTTTGCAGTAAGCATTGGGGACCAGATTACGAGTTGGTACCAGTTCTTATCCTCGGATTGGCGAGCGATCTTTGAGGACTATTCAGGCCTTGGAGGGCATGTTGTGGACCTTGGTATTGTAGTTCCGGAGGATTCGAGACCAGCAGTTTCAGCTGTTCGAGGTTGCTTGCAGTACCAGGTTGTTGTCCACTGTGATTTTGATATTGTTTGACGTCGTTTTGAGGAACGATGTTGTACTTCATTGTGTTGGAGTGAATTTGGTTTGAATTTGAGTTGATGTTTGTTTCCGATTTTGTGGAGTGTGTTACCACAGACTATCAGATTAGCGGAAATGGAGTGGTTATTGCCCGAGTTCGATGTTCGAGCTATGCTGATATGAATATGTGAGATATATTGATGTGTGAACTGAGTTGTGATTTGCCTTGATATTTTGATCCGTGTGTGGCCATAGGCGAGTTTGTGTTATGCTGTATGGTTCGGCATCGCCTATAGTGTTGGCTTTTATGTGTGTTGTGTTCCGTGAGGCGGAACTGTGTTTCAGGTTAGTTTTGCATTGTGTACCCTATCCGTTCCGTATGCAGGAACACTTGACGATTATGTGAGCCAGTTCAGATTTGTGATTTGAGGGTACAGGAATTACAGCACGGAATTATCTCCTATTGTGAAGTTTGTGATCAGAGTTGTTCAGTTGAGATTACCGTTGGTGAGTTGAGCAGTATGCAGAGGCAGTGCTCCTACGTTTAGCCAGCAGACTCAGAAATTTCGAGGTCGAAATTTTTCTAAGGGGGGTGGATTTGTGACGACCCGGACCAGAATCAGCAGTATGATCAGCTTGATTGATGTGCTTGCACGTAGTCACAGATTTGCGACAGTCGTTTTAATCGCCGAAGTTTGTTAACGACTTGATTATTGGCCGAGAATTGGAGCAGGGTCTCTTCTCGAGAGTCGTTGTACGTGTGATTACTAGTTTGTGGGCGGTTTCGGATCGTTATTTGGACGACCGAAGAATTAGTTATGAATATTTGAAGTTCAGATTTAAATGGTGGGCTACTTAACGACTAAATTACCGGACGAGAATTTGGGTTCGGCTTCTTCACGGAAGTTGTTCGGAATTTAATTTCGAGTTTGTGGGAACTTCCGGAGCATGATTTGGAGTTACGAGGAATTGGTTGCGAATTTTGCCGTTTGTTGATTATTTAGTCGATTTAATGTGTGTTGCTTTGAAGGGTTGACTTTTTATCCGATTGGCCGATGTGTTTGACTTTGGATGAATATTGGAAGAATATGTCGAGACGAGTATGTGGCCGCAAGAATTATCGGAATCGGAATTACGACGAGAAAGTTACGCGCGTTTGAAGTTCGTCGAAATGGATAATTATGAGTTTCCAAATTGGGAAAGGCTATAAATAGCAGGTTACCGAAATGGGAAAGTCAACATTTCTAAATGAGGAGTTGACCGAGTTGACTGAGTCAACTCGGTGGGAGGAGGAGGAGGCCGACGAGACTCACGGTGGTTCATGGCGGCGCGACGATTCCGGCCACCCCAAGGCTCGGGGTTGGTTCCTCTAGGTGCGCCTCGGTCCCCTCTACCTATCCCCAGTCCCCGTCGACGGCGAGGCTCGCCGGAAAGAGAAGATTTTCCGATCAAAAAGTTGAAGAAATTGGGTGTTTTCGGGTTCATCATTTCAGGCCAAATCGAGCTACAATTTTGAGTGGGCTTTGTAGCTCTCATCCCCTTGATGCTTCCCTGTAAGTTTCGTGTTTCAATTCGATGTATACATGGAGAATTTTGGATTGGAAAATTTGTGTACAATTCGGGTTTCATTGAAATTGACCATGTTAGAGTGCGAATTGGACTTCGGTACAGTTGACAAAGTTGCTCAGTGGGTGGTTTTGCATGGAATAGAGGTTGCTCCGCCGAGAAATCTTCCGGTCAGTGGCGGCGCCGCCGTGGGCGGCGGTCAACGGCGGTCAACGGTCAACGGGTTGACTTTTTGACTTTCGGCAAGTTGCATGTCGTTTGACTCGAAATCGCGCTCCGAACGCAGTGGGGAGGTTCGTTTTTCGAGTTGAGCGTCCGAACGTAAAGCGAGGTATTGAGGTGGTATATACGGATTTTCGACGATTCGTCGACTTTAAATTGTGTATTTCCGAGAACGGTGGTTTCTCGTGATTTGATTTGTATTGTCGGATTATGACTTTGAATATTGGACATTGTGGATATTCAGGGGTTCGTGATCGTTTATTTGGCGAGGGACATTCCGCCGGATCACGGGTTAACGCGATACGCGTTACGCCAGTCTGTGAGTGGACATTTCTTTTCACGGATTGTTTGCGAGTCTTTTATATGATTTTATAAACTTGAGCATGCAGTATGATGATGATTTACGGGCATGAGATTTCATACGAGATTATATTAAATATGAGCATGTGTTTACGATTATACGATTATACTTATACGGATATACGTATACGAATATACATACACTTATATGTTATTTCATGCATTTGCATCGAACTGTTTATGATTTGGTTTACACAGAGTACAGTCTCAGTTACGTTGTTGTATCGATACACCTTGCCTCGTCGGCTGATCCCCGACGGAGGGCCGCCTGGAGGGGCGTTTCCCCAACCAGACCGGTGAGGGGCGTATTCCCCGGAACCGAGGCCATTTCTGGCTTAGAATCACGTGGTAGTCAGGGACTCCGTGGTTCAGACTGTACTAGCACGGTGGAGTCCATGAGTGACCCCGTGGGATTTTATTTGCATGCTCGGTACACTGGAGGAGTATGAGTTTTACCTCGTGTACATATGTTGTTTTATTTATCTGGACTCGCATATGTTTTTATAATATATATATATATATAAACTGGTGAAAGACATTTATTTTCGTCCACTCACTCTAACGTGTTTATTGTCTTTCACCTGGGCTTTTCGGTTTCCGTGCCCAGTTTGCAGTTCAGGCTCTGGTGTCGCACGTCGTGGTCGGAGGCATAGTGCTCGAGCTACTTTGTTTCATCCAGTAGGTTTATTGTTCTACCTACTGTGGTATGCGTATATGATTATGTATTAGAAGTCGCTCTGAGCGTCCTATTGAATATGTTATACGATTTTACCCGGATTTCAGTAAAGTATATATTATATGTATTGTTTACTTTACTGTTGATATATTGAGAAATCCGGATGGGATTGGTGCCCACGGTTTGCTTTTTGTGGCATAGGATGAAGTGTATTTTCAGCGTGCAGGTAATGGTAATTCCACGCTAGTAACGAAACTCTGCCCAAATTTCGAAAAGTTTTTGTTGGTTCGTGTTTTCGAAGGGGTTTGATTCCGATTTAGGAAGCTAAATCGGGGTTGGGTCCTTTCAAAAAGTTACGCTAACTTTTACGATTTAGGTTTTCCGCAAATTATGCACCTCGTGAAATTTTATTAACGACTTTTTCTTCGAGCGAGAATTTGGTCCGGTTTTCTTCACGAAAATTGTAGAGTTTTTAATTTCATACTCGTAGGAATTTTTGGGGATTTTTTTTGGACTTACAAGCTATTTCTTTCGATTTTTAGAAGTTCGTATGTGAAAATATGTATTTTAAAATATTTTTCTTGGCGGTTTACTTTGGACCGTTGGATCTTGATCAGATCAAACCTCAGCCATTGATCTGATCAGAAATATTTGGTATTTATAGTGGAAATACGATGGAAATACATAGAAAATCAAAAAATATGAAGTGTGTACGTACGCGACCCGTATACCCATTTTGGCCCGTTTGAGCTTCGATTTTGACCCACCGGAAAATGCCACGGTTGCCGGCGTTCTAGGTATGGATTTGAAGCTCTTCATGTCCTCTTTTCATTCATGTATTTGTTTGTGAAATTTAGTGAGGTTTTGTGACCAAAAAATGGCCGGGAACCCGTGGGTTTTTGGGGTAGTTCGTCAGCAGTGCTCCGGCCAATTTTCGGCATGGTGTGGGGGTGGGTTCGACTGGGTTTTGTCCAAGGACCAAAATCCCTATGGTTTGGGGGACCGAGGTGTGTCTTATAAGTCGGAACCGACCGGAAAAGTTTTCCGGCGATTTTCGACCCATGGACTTTTGGGGTGAATTCCGGCGAATTGACGGTGATTTGGACTTTGGTCCAGTTGGGAAAGATGTTGGACTCATTGAGATCTTTCCAACGAGTGGTCAAACGCTCCCATCGGAGTAGTTTGGACTGGGAGCGCGTGTGGTTCACGCACCACCGCCGGTGGTGGCGCGTTACAGCCACGCGCAGTCGCCTGCGGCGGAGTTCCGGCTAGTCAAAAATTCTAATTTTTCTGTGGGGTTTCTGGGATGGTTTTTGAGTTGTTTTTTGCACGTTTTTATCAAGTTCTGAAATTAAACAAACCTGTTATTTATTCAGGAAACCGTGAGAGAGATTTTGGCGAGGGAACTTCCGCCGGACCTTCTAGCTAGCTGCATACTGTGAGTGGACAATTTATTTTCACTGATTGACGTGCGAAACCTGATTATGCATTTTATGATTATGCACGTACAAGTATACATTTACGATTATGTATTTTATGATTATATGTTGTATAAGTACGCATTTACGATTATGCGTGTGCATGGAAACAAATATGATTTGTTTTACACAGAGTACAGTCTCAAAAGTAGTAGTGGCATTGATGCACTAGCATGCTCGGCTGATCCTCGAGATGCTCTGGGGGAGACAGTGTCCTAACCCGAGGTCTTTCTGATTATTTAATCACGTATGGGTCTGGGATCCCATGATTTAGACTGTACTGAGGCGGAGGTGTCCGAGAGAGGGACCCCGCGGTTTTTAAACTCGCATCATGTTTATTTGCGTATGTATTGTGAAAGGCATGTTATATTTATTGCTATCAGTTTAAAAATAAAAGTTTATTTTTGTCCACTCACTCTAACAGTTTTTATTATTTTATATGCATTTCCCTGGGCTTTTCGGTTTCCTTCTTGCCCAGTTTGCAGTTTCTATCCTGTGGTTACGCGTCGTCGTTGGAGGCCTAGAGTTCAAGTCACCGTTCTTTTCTAGTAAGTTCTAGGTTTAATCTACTAGCTTTGTATATTTGCAAATTAGAAGTCGCTCTGAGTTCTATGTTAGTTTGTTTTCCTTTGTAATGCTTTTCGAGTACTTACTAGATTTTGAATAATAAGTGTAAAGAAATGCTTTTACTGTTATTTAGTAGTTTGTGAATTTGAGAAATCCGGATGGGAATTGGCGTCCCACGGTTTGGCTTTTGTAGACTATTTTGTAGGTTTTTGGTTTACTCATTTTATAAAGTAAACTTGGGCGAAATTTTTATTAAAAAGTTGTAGTGTTGTTAGGATCTAATTCCGGTTTAGGCAACTAAATCGGGGTTGGGTTCTTTCATCTTTTCCTTTTGGGAAACCCATTGTAAAGCTATATTAATCCTAAAATTTGGATGAATGAAAGTATTGAATTCTCTCTGAAATACTTTTCTCCTTGGTAGCAGAGCGAGTTCCTCTCCAATCATGTCCCGAGCCCACAGGCTCGAATTGAAATCTGGACAGTTGGTTCCAGTTGAATGAATGAATTAGGCCTTCGTTATTTTATGACTTTCATTGATGAATGTACTAGGATGACTTGGGTCTTCTTGATGAAGCGCAAGAATGAAATGTATTACAGATTTTCTGAATTTCATAAGATGGTGGCAACTCAGTATCAATAGAAAATATGGGTACTTCAATCAGACAATGATTGCGAATATGTGAATGGTGAAATTTCTGCATTCTTGAGCTCTCAGGGAATCTGATACTAGACTTCAATTGTGTATACTCCTCAACAAAATGGATTATCTGAAAGGAAGAATATACAGCTAATGGAAGTCGTTATGGACTCTCTCTTTGGTATGAATGTGAATCGAAACTTGTAGGGAGAAGCTGTTCGTTTTGCTGCATACTTGATCAATCACACTCTTCCCCGTGTGATTGAGTTTCAAAATCCTTATCAGAAGTTGCATCAGTTGTTGAATGTGTCATCTTTATCAAATTTGGAGCCAAGAGTTTTTGGGTGTACTGTGTATGTTCACATCAACAAATAACTAAGATGCAAGCATAACCATGTGATGTGAAGTGAGTCTTTGTTGGATATGCTGATTTCCAAAAAGGATACCATTGTTATGATCCAATTCTCAACAAAATGCATGTTTCTCTAGATGTCTCTTTCTGTGAATCTGAACCATATTACTTAGGGGGAGTTTCAGAGTCTTTCATTCAGGAGGAGAACAATAAAGGTGAAGGAAATCCTCAGAATCTGAGTGACTTTGAAGAAATAGAAAGCTTGGAAAATCAATTGGGAGCAGGAAATTGAATTGAAGAAACTGCAGGAGGTCTATTCGATCTGTCAAGAACTCTTCTCGATCCATCAAACACCAAACCCAAAACAAGATAGAAGGATGCTTTCGACCCCTTATCAGAAGTTGCATCAGTTGCTGAATGTGTCATCTTTGCCAAATATGGAGCCAAGAGTTTTTGGGTGTACTGTGTGTATGTTCACATCAACAAACAACTAAGAAGCAAGCATAATCCATGTGATGTGAAGTGAGTCTTTGTTGGATATGCTGATTTCCAAAAAGGATACCATTGTTATGATCCAATTCTCAACAAATTGCATGTTTCTCTAGATGTCTCTTTCTGTGAATCTAAACCATATTACTCAGGGGGAGTTTCAGAGTCTTCCCTTCAGGAGAAGAACAATAAAGGTGAAGGAAATCCTCAGAATCTGAGTGACTTTGAAGAAATAGAAAGCTTGGAAAATCAATTGGAAGCAGGAAATTAAATTGAAGAGACTGCAGGAGGTCTATTCGACCCGTCAAGAACTCTTCTCGATCCATCGAACACCAAACCCAGAACGAGACAGAAGGATGCTTTCGACCCCTTATCAGAAGTTGCATCAGTTGCTGAATGTGTCATCTTTGCCAAATTTGGAGCCAAGATTTTTTGGGTGTACTGTGTATGTTCACATCAACAAACAACTAAGAGGCAAGCATAATCCATGTGATGTGAAGTGAGTCTTTGTTAGATATGCTGATTTCCAAAAAGGATACCATTGTTATGATCCAATTCTCACCAAAATGCATGTTTCTCTAGATGTCTCTTTCTGTGAATCTGAACCATATTACTCAGGGGGAGTTTCAGAGTCTTCCCTTCAGGAGGAGAACAATAAAGGTGAAGGAAATCCTCAGAAGCTGAGTGACTTTAAAGAAATAGAAAGCTTGGAAAATCAATTGGGAGCAGGAAATTGAATTGAAGAAACTGCAGGAGGTCTATTCGACCCATCAAGAACTCTTTTCGATCCATCGAACACCAAACCCAGAACGAGACAGAAGGATGCTTTCGACCCATCGATCGTACCTCTTGACCCATCAAATAGTGAACCCGAAACAAGGCAAAATGATACCTTCGACACGTCGAGCGTAATTCTCGACCCATCAAAAAATGGACGGAAGACCAGACAGATGAATCCTCCCAACCCACTGAGAGACAGTATTGACCCCTTTCGAGAAACGAACCTAAAATGTCGAAATCAGAAAGTCCACCTGAAACTCAAATTCCTTCAACTGAAATATCCACACCTGAAGACCCCTTTTATACTTCAACAACCAAAGAACCCGTCCAGAGTGTCTTACCAGAGGTACATATTGATAATATAGAATTTGGTAGTGAAGAAACCATTCCCAGGAGATCTCAACGGGAAACAAAGGGGATTCAAAAGAAACAACATGAGCCTACTATAGAAGTCAAAGCCAAATATCCTACTGCTAGTTTTATATCTCACCATAGGTTGTTTGGATCACAATTATCTACAATATCTATTCACTGTAATGTACAGGATGCCTTAGCGGATCCAAAGTGGAAACATGCTATGAATGAAGAACTGGAAGCTTTGCAAAGGAATGGAACATGGGAGACTGTTCATGCACCACTCGGAAAGAAGATTGTTGGATGTAGATGAGTATTTATAGTGAAGCTGAAGAAAGATGGAAGCATTGAACGATATAAATCTCGTCTAGTTGCTAAAGGTTATACTCAGTAATATAGAGTCGACTATCAGGAGACATTTTCCCCAGTTGCAAAGATCAATACTGTACGCATTTTTATTGCCTTAGCAGCTCGACATGATTAGCCTTTGTAACAATTTGATATCAAAAATTCTTTCTTGAATGGAGATTTGGAAGAAGAAGTGTACATGGACATCCATCCAGGTGTCAACTATAGGCAATGTGATGTTGGAAAGGTTTGTAGACTGAAGAAGTCTTTGTATGGTTTGAAACAATCTCCAAGAGGTTGGTTTGGGAGATTCTCTAGAGTTTTGAAGAAGTTTGGATATCAGCAGAGCAACTCTGATCACACCTTGTTCATCAAACACAAGGATGATAAGATTACTGCTCTAATTGTGTATGTGGATGATATGGTTGTGACATGTGATGATCTAGTTGAGATGGAAGATTTGAAGAAGCATTTGTCCCAAGAGTATGAGATGAAGGACTTGGGTCCATTGAAGTATTTCTTGGGAGTTTAAGTTGCAAGATCCAAGTTGGGAATCACCTTGTCACAATGAAAGTATGTACTTGATCTTCTTGCTGGAACATGAATGTTAGATTGTAAACCTGCTAATCCAGAGATATTTGAAGGTGCTGGAATCACCTTCAGAGATATTTAAAGTCTGCACCTGGTAAAGGCCTACTGTTTTCAAAGAATTGTGAGTTTGGAATTACAGGATATACTAATACAGATTGGATGGGTGATAAGAATAATAGAGCGTCTACTTTCGGATACTTTACCTTTATCGGTGGAAGCTTAGTAACTTAGCGTAGTAAGAAGAAAAATGTGATTACCCACTCTAGCGTTGAAGCTGAATACCGTGAAATGTCACGTGGAGTGTGTGAATTGTTATGGATTCACAATGTATTGAAAGAGTTATGTTTCAAGCTTCATAAGGCCATGGATTTGCATTGTGACAATACTGTTGCAATTGAGATAGCTCATAGTCCTGTACAACATGATAGAACCAAGCATGTAGAGATTGATCGACATTTCATCTGGGACAATCTTAATAAGAATGTTATATCTTGTCCCTTTGTAGCTTTTGAAGAGCAATTGGCAGATGTACTCATTAAAGAGTTGTCACATCAAACATTTGCAGGATGGATTGACAAGTTGGGCATGATCGACATCTAAGATGTAGTAGGAGTTATCTTAGTATTATTCGAGAGACTATGTATGTGCTCATTCTAGTACACCCACGGCTTGAGTGGTACCGCACCGCTCTTATTACAAAAGAAAAAAAGAAAGAAAAAAAAAAGTTAAATACGCACCCCCTAGATTACTCTTATTTTTCTATGATTTCATATTCTTTGATTCTGACCTAATCACATTTTCTCAGAGCACTACCACATTTATTCCCATTGCCAACGACTTAAAGTCGTCAGCCTTTCATCAAAAATCGTCGGTGATCATCATAACCGACGACATGTCGCCGGTTATAAGGTCGCCGGAAACCAGCCGTCAGTGGAAGTATTAACGACGAGATACTGATGATATCGTCGGTAATACCTTGGAAGTATCACCGATGATATATCATCGTCGGCAATGAAAAAAAGCATCACCGACGACGTAACTCGTCGGTGATGAAGCTCCCCAGGGTCAACATGTTGACCGCCCCTTTATGGCCGACGATTCTTTGAAGAATATCGTCGGCTATAAGCAAGCAATTTGCAGGAAATGTGGGATTATTGCCGATGAGTTAGGGTCTTGTCGTCGGCTATACCCGGTGACATTTTACAAAAAACTGCAGGTTCTGGATTGGGCCCAATTCCAGAACCTGCAGTGAACAACACAAACCGCAGAAATACACATCCAACAGTACACACATATTTTTCCAACAGTACAAACAGCAACAATACAAAAATAAAATACAACTACACTAAGAGTCGACGAAATCCATGTTTACGAAATCATTTGAACTCCGGTGGCTACCCTGGTCTTGCTGCGACGGTTGCAGTTGTGGAACACTGGGGAACACAGGCATATGTGGAGGTGTGGGGACCGGGTGTCTGGTAGTCTGGCACTCGTACATCGTCTGCATCCATGTCATAATTTGTGTCTGCTGCTCGATCATAACTCGGTGTTGCTCGACCATCGTCCGGTGCTCGGCCTCTCTGGTTACCTGCTGCTCGGCAAATTGCCGCATCTCCTCCACCACCCTTCTTTGCTCCTCTAACTCCCTCTGCGTCCTCTGGAGCTCCGCTACTAGGTTAGAGTTCCTAGAAGAAGTTCTTGACCCGCTAGAGTATTCCGAAGTGTCCTTCAATACCCCTTCGCCCGCCGAGCCCATTACCCTGCAGTAGTGGATATTCCTCCCAGTCCCGCACGCTTTTGCCATGATCTGAGCCGTTATAGGGCGATCAAGCGTATCGATCTGAGAGGCATACTGGGTCACTTCCTCATCCGAGCAGTCAGGATGGTCCTTTCGAGCTATATTCATGGTGACATCTGTGACCGCATCCTCCACTCTCACCTAATTGAAAAGGGAATATGAATAACGTATTATTAAACAAAATAAATTAATATAGAAAAATAGTTTTATTAACACATGCATATGTGAACTAATTAATGAGGCCAAAGACTTACCGCTTCTTCAGGGCACTGCGGATAGAACTTCTGATGAACAAACACCAACGGGGTGACTTCTTGTTGTTTCTGTGCCCTACGTGACCAACCCAAATAGTTGAGTGAACCTCCATGATGGGACTTGGTGTTTTTCAATCTGTTCTCGATGTTCGTCTTGGAAATCGCCTTGTTGGATAAACATATGTCAAAAAATTAGTAACTAACTAGTTCAATGTGATACGATACATTAGGGTTGTAAAATATATTCAGGATGCATACCTTCACTTTGGGGTGCTTGAAGTGGGCTACCAGCCACAGCCACTCGTACTCCTTAAACCAGAGTTCGTTAGGGGTAGCACCTCGGCCTAGATCCTTGTACTTTGTGTAGTGTTTTGAAAGCTCGTTTTTCTACTCTTTATACCTATATTAACGCCAGAAACAAATGTTAGAGATATTAAAACACTTGATAAACAAAAATCTAACTCGATATATACTCAAATAACTCGAATCACATCACCTGATATGTAGTTGACGCTCTGCCCACGTCTCAATAAGGCATTCATCCACGTCAAACCACAGCTGCAAGATGGATATATAAATGGTAAAATTATATATTTCTTCGGACTTAAGTAATAAATGTAAAATTTAGGTAATGAAAATACGATTTAACTCACAGTCAGTGCATTATGCACTTGCAACTTCACGTAGCGAGGCATGCACAGCACCTCAATCTGGCCACAGCATTGGGACCTTGTCCCGCACGACGGCCCCGGATATACTGGCATACTATCGCGTGGTGTTTTCTGTCTCGATCACCTCATCACGCTCATTGGCCTTAATGATCGTTTTCTTAATTTCCCCCGGTGGCCTGCTCAAGATTCTTCCCAGTTAATGGGCCTCTAGTCTTTCGTTTTCCATTGGCATTAACGAGATTGCCTAATAATACAATGTCAAAAAATCAAAATTATTAATTGACACTATTTATAGTCTTAAGTAATAATTAAGTAATCAATCTTGTTAAATAAAATTTACCTGCATCGTCCGTTTGCTGGTTCATGCACCTCGCACTCCAAAGATACACGGGGTCGAATGGCTTAAACACGTACGCTTCCTCCACGGTCAGGAACTCCGGCTGTCCGTCAATAAAAATAACTCTCCCCCTAGCATCGAATTGAGGGATGACAGGAATCTCGTCGGGCACGAAGAGACCGAACGGCGGAGATAGACGAAACCTGGACGATGAGACGCCTGCACCATCTGCCTCAGATGATTGGCGTGAAAGGGGAGTAGTCACCTGGCCAATAGGGGGCATTCGGATCAAGGGAGTTTCTGATGCGCCCATTGAGGGTCGCTCACCTGAGTGTCTGCTGCCTGAGGGTCGAGGCTGGACTGAGGGTTGCAAGGATCTGGATCGTGCAGCTTCCTCCTGTTCTCGCGCATGTAGCAAAACTTGTGTGCGAGTATTCATTATAGGGCCGCTGCGCGTGTTGCTGATTGCGGATGACGATGCTTGACTACTACTCCCTCCACCGGATCTAGTCGCTCTCCGTTTATTGGCCCCAAGCCAATTTTCTGCAAAACCTCCTACACATCCAACAATTAAACAGAACAGCAACAATTCAACAACTACATCCGTGACAACAACAATAACAAAACAACATGTTGATAGCAAAAAATTTGCTTATATATATAGACCTTTATACATCAAGTTTATGCAAAAATAAATTGCCAACTAATTAAACCAGCAGTATATACATGCCAAAAATATACTACAAAATATATTCTGCATGCCTAAAATTTGCACCAAAATATATTCTACAAGCCAAAAATTTACACCAAAAATATATTCTAACCAATTCTTAATTAACCAACACAAAAATATCATTACCAAAATATATTCACCATACTATATTCTAAAAAATATATTCTACAAATATATTCTTAATTATACCAACACAAAAGAATATACACCAAAATATATTCTACATACACAAAAATGTACTCTACATCTCACAACTCCATCAACGATATTTAATTAACCAAAAAAATATTCACAAAATATATTCTACAAAATATATTCTACACAAAAATATCCTACACAAAATCATATTCTACACAAAATATATTCTACAAAATATTTTCTACTAAAAAAATTTATACCAACACCAACTTAATTAAAATGCCTACACAATAATTAGGAGAATTTCATGTAAAATTGTAGATGATAAAATCGAATTGAGAGAGAGAGAGGGGACCTATCATTCTGCATTAGTGAGAGAGAGGGCGGCGGCGGTGCTCGATTTTTGGCGGCCGGAGGGAGGGGAGGGGTGAATTTATGATTTGGGATTTTTTGGGGGAGAGGAGATTTGGGGGTTTTTTTGGGGGGAGAGGCGAGAGGGGGGAGGGGAGGGGGCTGTTCTCGTTGGGGAGAGGCAAGAGGGCAGGGAGGGGTGATTTCGGGCTAGGTCGGCGGCGAGAGGCGGAAAGGGGCGATTCTAGGGTTTCAAACTTATGGAAGAAATCAGTCCCTGCCCCGTCGGGCTGGGATATAAGGCCAGCATTATTGCCAACGAGTTTCTTATTAACTTGTCGGTTATAGTATTTCCGACGAGTTTCTTACTAACTCGTCGATTATAGTGTGATTCCCAAATTTCTTCGGTTTCTAATTGTTTCAAGTGTACGTTATTTTCAAGCCTCATATCATTTGCTCTATAGCTAGCTAGTTCAGTGGTAAACTATTTATTTCCATTGTTTCACTATTTGGTTAAATGAATGTCATCACCAGATCAACAAATAACGCCATGATCGAAGGCTTTGTATTCATTTTCCCTAAGACGTATGGACATCTTAGCTTTGTCATCTTCTTTCAAGTCTAATGTAGTATAAACACTGATGTGGCTGATCGATATGACGTTGGCCAAATTTTTGTAATTTACGAAGCTGTGCGAGTTCTTCTATTTCGATGATAGTATTTCTGACGAGTTTCTTACTAACTCGTCGGTCATAACAAACATACATGCACATTTACATATACTAAAATACGTACATCATTAACGTACTAAGGATGATAATCATAATCATCTTCATCACTTGAGTCTGGCTCGGTTTCATAGGTAACCTCGTGCAATATGTGCCGCTCCTCGTCATCTGAATCATCGTCTACTTCATTTGGATTAACATCAAGAAGTTCTGCTCTAGTAATTCGAACCACACTCCTCGATCTCACATTATTAAGGCGAATCGTAGAGGATTCTGGAATGTCAAAAGCATTCAGCTCTTGGTATGCAGTAACTTCTTCATCATCTGCGGTCTCACTAAGTGTGGCAGCACTGTATATGTTTCTATGAGCAACATGGTTAACCACCTTCCACGGGACTTTGTTCATAAGATCGTCAAGGTAAAACACTTGTTTTACTGATGTGGCAAGAACGAAAGGGTCTTCTTTATACCAGCTTGTAGCAGTATTCACCGAAAATATTCCGTACTGATCGATCCTTGTGTTCTCCGGGCTAGTATCAAACCATCTACACTTGAATAAGTGCACTTTCATGCGGTTCCCATAAATTGGTTCAACAACTGAATGAAGGACACTGTAATAGTCAACGCCATCCTGCCCACTATGGACCATCACCCTACAATTCTGTGTTTTCAGTCAGTCGTCTCTATTTTCACATATAAATTTCACGCCATTGACCTGACACATTGAGTAAACTTTTGAAGCTATCGGTTTCATTTCCAAGAGCCTCAATTTTTTTGACCACTCTGGGTAACCATCATTTGCTACATAGTCGATTTGAAAAAGATAAGAAACCACACAAGAAATTATGAACATAGAAAAAGAAAACCACGTACACACATGCTATATAAGGATATAAAAATATATATATACACACATATACCCTTACCCATTGACTAAAGTAGTTTACAAACGTCTTGTTGTGGAAGTCAACATCACCGACAATAGCAGGGCAGTGAAGATGATAGTTTTTCCAATATTGAACTTCTGGACAGTTAATCAGTACCGACCAGTGGGCAATGGCTAGCTCATTTCCATCCAACTTGTACGACTTTGGCAAGCTTCCATGTACTATCACGTCATTGGACTTGGGTTCATCTATCGGCATATGTTGTTGGGGTCCTCCAGCGCTCCCAAATACAAGTTGGTGTACATTACACACTCGTGCGCAAGATATGTTTCAGCGATACACCCTTCAGGTGCAGATTTATTCTTCACATAGTCCTTGTAGTCTCCCAATTGTCTACAAGTTAACAAGTGCATGTTATGATACTTAAAAAATAAGAATTTACATATAAAAACAAAGGCAAACACAAGTGTATGAATCATTTGTACCTTTCCATGGGATACATCCAAGTGTAGTGTACCGGACCGGTAAGCAACAATTGTTCGGGAAGATGGATCATCAGGTGAGGCATCATGTCGAAAAAATTTGGGAGAAATATCCTCTCAAGTTTGCACATGATAAAAATGATGTCATCTTGCATCTCCCTGAGGTCTGATTTTTTAACTTCTCTGGTGCATAACTTCTGAAAGAATCTTGAAAAGGCCACCAACGGCTCCACCACCTCTTTGGGCAGGTACCCTCGAATGAAAACAGGGAAAAGGCGTTGAAGCAGTACATGACAGTCATGACTCTTTAATCCGTACATCTTATTGTCCCAGAAGTTAACACACTTGCTTATATTTTCTGCATAGCCATTAGGATACCTGTATAGCCATAAGCAACAATTATATTTCTTGCATAGCCATAAGAAACAATTATATTAATTTCCTACATAGCCATAAGAATACCTGACATTACTCATCCACCCAAAAATTTCATGCTTCTGGTTCGGCTTGATGGTGTAAGGAGCTTGGGGCATTTTTTTCTTACCATCTCTCAACCACAAATATTTTCGCAGTCCCATAGCTTTCAGATCAATGCGTGCCTTAGGGATGTCTTTTGTTTTCCCCTCCCAATTCAAAAATGTGCCCACCACACTTTCGCACACATTCTTCTCTATGTGCATGACATCTAGGTAGTGTCTGATAGGCAACCTGGGCCAGTACGGGAGTTCCCAGAATATGCTCTTGTGTGTCCAAAACTTATACCTTTCGGGCTTGTCTGGAATTGACGACATTATCTCAAGATGATTGCTCAGCTGGCCAAAATCATATTCATTTAGCACTTCCAAAATTTCATCCTCTATCCATCGCCTGGGTGGCACACCCGTTTCCGCAATTCCATCAAAAGCGTCTTGATCCTGCCTAAATGGGTGATCATCTGGAAGCCAACAATGGTGACGCATCTGAACAATTTTCCTGCAATGAGAACTGCAACAATCAACAGTCATGCACTCTGACAAGCCCTGTAACCCCTGGTAACGTTGCCCGACAACATACCGCGGGCAGGAAAATCAATGATGGTGCCAACAAGCATGGCATGCATCTGAAACATCTCATTTTTGAACCTATCGTAAGTGGGGTGGCCACCTTCACTCAGGTACTTAAGCTCCTCAATCAAAGGCCTCAAATACACATCGAGACACTTTCCTGGATAACCCGGGCCTGGAATTAATAGAGTGAGCATATTGTATTCCTTCTTCATGCACATCCATGGTGGAAGGTTATACGGTACCAAAATAACTGGCCATATACTGTATTGAAGACTCATGTTGCCAAAAGGGTTGAATCCGTCAGATGAGAGCCCTAGCCAAATATTTTGGACCTCTGCTGCAAAATGATCAAACTCCCTGACCATGTGCTTCCAAGCCTCTCCGTCGGTAGGGTGTATAAGGGTGTTATCGTCAGGCAAATTCCTCTCAACCCACCATCTCATAGCTTCGGCCGTGAAAGCACACATGAACAACCGCTCCAGCCTATCAATCAGCGGGAAATATCGAAGTATCTTCACAGCTTTCTTGTTGCCTGCAGGAGTCAACTTATACCTTTCTATAAAACATACCGGGCAGGCTTCAAGGTCTTCAAGATCTTTCCCCCAAAAGAGAATACAATCATATCTGCATGCATGGATTTTGATGTAGGAAAGCCCAAGATCTTTCAGTATATGTCGCACCTTATGATGAGTGGTAGGAAGGCGATGACCGGGTGGCAGTAGCGAAGCAGTCCACTACAGCCAAGAATCAACAGCTTTGACAGTCATTTTGTTCTCCATTTTGAGCTGCATCACTCCCATGACACTTCTAAGAACAGTCTTACTACAACCGTCGTACAACGGAGTCTGTTACAATGCAATCAGGTTGTTGTACTTATCTATACCGCTTGTGTTGACATGAGCTCCAGGTAATGGCTCGACTGGCTCAATATGTGGAGGAAACCCTCAACGACGAGATGGACATTTGGTGCTTGATCAGCAAATACACCGCTCTCATGAGGAAACATATCATTGATCAACATCGTTGTTGGATCATAGAATGGACTGGCCCTCTCAGCAAATTGTCCATGATCATGCGGACCCGCTAACAATGTTTCACCATGATAAATCCAACAAGTGTACTTATCCCAAAACCCGTATTTACTCAGGTGCTTCTGGACTTTATCAATGGGAAAATGAAATCGATTGCTGCGACACTTACATTCTTTACACGGGCAATAATGAAGTGTAGTGTCTCCACAATTAGCCTTCACAAAATCCACAAAACTTCTAATTCCATGGTGATATCTCACATCCCATCTTTCAAGGCTCATCCAACTCTTGTTCATCCTGAAAATTCTAACACTATATATTTATGTATATACATTCACTACTAACTAATTAAAAAATCATCATTACATGCATCTATATATATATATATATATATATATATATATCTATCATTAAACTAGCTACACTAATTTAATTAATTCTTCGTCTATATATCTCCCTAATTAAACAAAAGTTGACCCATGCATATATATAAAAAAAAAATATATATATATATATACCAACAATTCCCAATTACAAATTGACATGTATATATATACATATTAACAATTAATCACAAAATAAATTTATATACATATATATATATACACACAAGCATATTTTTATCGAATTCATCTCAAATCAACTCAAAATCAACAATTTATCAACTCTATTTGCATATCAAACCATTAATCTCAACTCTAAATCAACACACATATACATCCATATATATATACGCATATATATATATATACACGTACGTACCTAGCTATATAGCTTCACGAACGGGTTTTGGACGCCTTTTGACAATACCCAACGATTTCAGAGCGTTTTCCTTCTTTCTCACTAGATTTTTGTAAAATGAATGAGCTGTTGCAGAGTAGATTTGATATAAGCGTTATAGCCCACGATTCATTAACTCGTCGGCTATAGACAGATTATCTCGTCGGTATTCCGGCCGAACCATCGTCGGCCATACTAAACATTATAGCCGGCGACGAGAATGTGAATGCCGACGAGTCGTCAGCAATAATATCATAGTCGGCGATGAGGGAAAAAATGGCCGGCGAGTGATATTTTCGTTGGTGATACTTCTTATAGTCGACGATATATGATTTCGTCGGCCTTTGTTTTCTTCATTTCGTGGGCAATGGGAAGAATTGTGGTAGTGGAGGGAAATGAAGAAGCTTGGGGAGTGGTGATCCTCTGCTTTGTGGTGTTGATGCTCGTCACTGTTGAGTGCCTTAGTTTGATCACTTATCCCTGGTGTGGTTAGGATTGTTTTGTGTTATGGGCTTTAGTAGCCGGACCCGGTATATGTTAGTCTGTTTGGTCCATTTAAATTTAAATTATGCTCAGTAGATGACAGCCGCGTGGCTTTGATCTGATGGTTGTGCGAGAGAGAGACGTTGTGTTTGTCGTCTTCTCCAAACCCACCCCATTTGTACTGGCTTTCCCTCTCGTTGTTGAGGTATCTAGGAAGTTATCAATCGAAAGCCTTATTCTCATGTTTATCTGTGTGTAAAATGCTCTCTCTGTATCCATATTTGCAAACCCCAGATCTAGAGTTCTATCAGTCACTCCGGCCATTCCTCGGTCTCAAGCTTACCATGATTTCGCTGACCAGCGCGAGTATTTCGGTCAGTTCCTTCGCTCTCTATATCTATTTGTATTCTCTACTTAATTGAAGTAGAAGGGCTTGTAATTAAGGGCGGACTGGAGTTTTTAATTTTTGTATACACAGTAGATTCATATACTGGTTTAGAGTTTAAGGAGCTTCCGAACTTGAAATTGAATCAGTCTTTTATTACTCATGTTTGCCTATCTGGTCGAATGAAACAAAACAAAAAATATGATCCAATGTTGGTTCATAACTGACATTTGGTTTATATTTCTGACTCCTTTTACAAGTTGATCATGCAAGTAATGATGCAATGAGGTCCGAGAGCGCAACATAATACCAAGCTAGAAACCCAATAATGATTCAGAATTCACATCTGATGGCTCCGTGGAGTTTAAGTTTTTATTATAACTGATTCATCAGGGTTTAGGGCTTTAGTATATAACTCTCTTGTTATGATCAAGACTTTTGGTGGCGTACATGTATAAAAATGGAGATTATAAAAGTGGCGATCTGATTCTAATTCGACAGTTCATTTGGTATAATGACTTTAGAGTGCATTTCACTCTCAAAACTATTCAGCATCACTCCCCAAGTGTCTTATATTTTCCTCAGTAAAATATTGAAGGTTGCTCAATAAACTAGCATAATCTCTTAGACGGCAGCATCCTCACCGAGGACGTCCTCCGAAAAACCATCGGGCCCGCCAAAAAATAGGACGTACGTCCGGGGCTGGGGGGCATGCAGCGGGGAGAAAGGGAGGGGTTGACCGCTCGTGGACCTCGAGGACGTCCTCCCAGCCGTGACACAATCGATCGCCGGAGAGGAATTCCCCCTGGCGGATCCCACGCTCGTGGGTGAAGTCAGGCGGGAAAAAAAAAATTGAATCTGGCGCGTGTAATACACGTGCCAGTAAAAACGTAATTTTTTTTTTTTACATTTTAACGGACCAATGACAGCCCGCCTCGTGGCAGGCTGTCGGCCCACTAACTTGGCAACGGCCAGATCAATCTGGTTCGTCCATTTCAAATTTGATTGATGAATCCAACGGCTATAATTTAAACCAAACGGCTACTGATTGTTCTGATTTTTTCAGAACGGCTACCACCAAAAATACCCCGAAAAAAAATCAAAAAAATCCCAAAATATACCAAAAAATTTCTAAAAACCCCCTACTATTTTTCTATAAATACTACCTTCACTTTCTCAATTACTTCACACCAATTTGTGAAAAACAAATTCTCTTCCTCCTCCCTCTCTACCCTCTCTATCTCACAATCTCTTTGTTTTTTTTGGCGAAAAATGTCCACCAATTGACTCATGTCGGAAGATGTACAACTATGCATATCATATTGTCGTCATAGTGTATGCCCTATCTCCGGCAACAAACAAAATGTCGACAAATTGTGGGAAAAAATTCACGGCGATTTCCAACAAAATTGGGTGATGGGTCAAGGTGAAGCGAGGGCGGAACCTAGGTCCCAAAATGCACTTGCCTCCCGTTTTGCTAAGTTGAAGCCAAATTTGTCACAATGGAAAGCGGCTCTTGCATACGCGAGAAGGAATCCGGAATCCGGCGGAAATGTGTATGATGAGGTAATGATTTTTTTATGTTGGTCCTTTCAATTTTAATTAATATTAATTAACTTGTAATTATAATTTTTTTTAACTTGTAATTATATTTTTTTGTTGGTCCTTTCAATCGATGCCAAAATGAAATATTAATTTCGATAACTTGTATTTTTTTTTTTGTAACTTGTAATTAAATTTTTTTGTAGTTAAGGAAAGCCCAAACGTTTTATGTGGGGAAAAAAAAGGAGTTTGCACACTTTGCGTGTTGGGAAGTGGTCAAAAATCATCCTACCTTTAGAGTTGTCGAAACTACCACTCAACCTTCTTACAATTCATATTTCGAAGAAACACCTACCGTTAATGAAGTATCTCCTAGCGTCAACTTAGATGAAGATGAAGTGATGTCAACATCACAAATCAACCTTGGAGGAACCTCAAGCCCGCCTAGACCTCAAGGAGTGAAGGCGGCCAATGAAGCAAAAAGAAGAGGAAAGAAGGCCATGACACCATCGAATGAAGTTAGAGATGAGACTTTGAAGAGCATTGCGGCTAATCAAAAAATGTTTGCCGATTGGACAAGGGCAAATGATGAAAATCAACGAATACTTGATGAGAAAAACTACAAATTAAGGGCACGAGAAGAAGAAACAAGAATCATGACAATGAATTTCGAGGCTATGACCCCAAATTCAAAGAAGTACTTCATGAAGCGGAAATCAGAGATCCTTCAGCAAGTAGATGACGATGAAGGAGAAGTCGGCGATGCTAGCTTTACTGGTTGTTATCGTCCCCGCAACCTTGATTTTAGTGATTAGTTTAGTAATTTCAATTCATGTAATTTCAATTCATGTAATTTCAATTTCAAGAAATAAAAACGCACTTTATTTATTGAGAGCTTACCTCAAATTTAAATTCATTGATTATTAAGGGAAACACACATACAAAAGGGTAACACACAAATTGCAAACACACATATCTCGCGCACATTATTTAGAGACGTTCACCGGTTTCAAGAAACCAGTTGTGCTTCACTAAGTCCTTTTGAAGTTCACCATGGAGATAAACTGATTGTAAATCGATGAGCCGGTCGCTACACCGTTGATGATGTTGATCTCTTCCCACTGGCTCAAATGGAATTCGGTGACCATTTTCATCCACCGGCCCATCATATACTGTGGAAGCAGTCACTGGGTTTTGTAAATCTTCTTCCTCATTCTCCTCACAATCGTCTTCCACAAATTCTTCCTCGACAATCATGTTATGCATTATGATGCAAGCCAACATGATCATTTTCAATGTCGATTTGTGATGACACATGGCTGAGTGACGAATGATAGCCCAACGAGATTGCAAGATGTCAAAGCACCTCTCCACATTTTTACGATATGACTCTTGTTTCCGTGCGAACAACTTCTGTGGTTGATCTTGCGGATTGTAAATTGTCTTGACAAACGAGGAATACCTCGGATATATTCCATCCGCTAGATAATAAGTGTGGTGGTAAGTCATACCGTGGACTTTATACGTCGAAGGCGGACTTCTTCCGGCAAGGAGCTGGTCGAAGACATCCGAGCTGTTCAGCACATTAATATCATTTTGTGCTCCAGGCGTCCCAAAGAAGCTGTGCCATATCCACGTATCATATGACGCCACCGCCTCTAAGATTATGGTCGGACGAGCCTTTCGGCCCGAGTATGCCCCTTACCAGGCTGTTGGGCAATTCTTCCATTCCCAGTGCATGCAGTCGATGCTTCCAATCATACCAGGAAATCCCCGTTGCCTAGCCCTTCTTAAAAGTCGAGTTATGTCACCCGGATTTGGAGCGCGGAGGTAACGGTTCTTGTAGAGCAAGACCACTTGTGTGCACCACTTCTTCATGCATTCCAACGTCGTTGACTCCCCCATCCTTGTGTACTCAGTACAATGATCTGCGGCTGCGCCGTACGCCAACATTCGTATAGCACCAGTCATCTTTTGCTCGGGGAGGAGTCCTTGCAATCAAGTGGCATCTGCTCTTTGATGCCAAAATGGGTCGTGATTACAGAGGTCTGTCTTGATCCGGTTGAACAAGTGCGTGCTCATTCGGAACCTCCGGCGAAAATCTTGCTCATGGAAAACAAGGCGTTCCACGAAGTAATCTTCAAGCAGATTCTGACCCCTAGGTTCCCTTTGCCTTGGATGGTTTGGAAGGCGGCGGCGGGGTGGCTCATCATCAAACGTGGTAACTACCATGGTTGCATCATTGATGAATGAATTCATCATTGTGATAGCTTGCTGACGTTGTTGGCGCCTCCTCCTGGAAGACTCTTCGTAATCGTTATGATTCATCTTCTGGATGAGAAAAACGGAAGAATTGTGTTTAGGTGTAGAATATCAAGTGACTTATGCGTGTTGTGAGGTTTCAATCTTTAGGAGCCAGAGATGATGATTTTATAGCAAAATTATGATAATCTGATGTTGAAGGATGAATACACGTATCACATCCTCATTTGTCGGAAATCTCACCGGAAATCTTCAATTGATAACTTATCCGACATGTACACGTGGATGTGACACGTGTCGCATTATCACTGGTTAGAAATCTCACCGGAAATCTTCAATTGATAACTTATCCGACATGTACACGTGGATGTGACACGTGTCGCATTATTACTGGTTAGAAATCTCACCGGAAATCTTCATCAATAATTTAGCCGACAGTGACACGTGTCACAATATGACTCATCGAAAATGTTATCGAAAATTTGGTTCAATAATGTACACGATAAAGACATGCGTCGCCTAGTTATTGGATAAACATATTACAAATCAAAAATCAAAATTTAAGTTTATGATTATGAATAGTAATAGGAATTCCTATTTGTTGCACTGCTGCGCAAAAAAACTGAATAGGAAGTCCTATTTGCTGAATAGTAACAGGAAGTCCTAAAAATAGGAATTCCTCGTCAATAGGAAGTCCTCAACGGGTGCGGATGCTCTTACCCCCACCCCCTGTGATGTTCATGCAGGCAAAGTTTGCTCGAGACTTGGAAGGTTCGGTGGACTGAATTTCGAAAAAAAGATGATGACACAGTGGTGGAGAGCTGCACTTGTACATACACTACTGTTCTGGCTGCGGAATCACAATAGCCCTTTGGTTTATATGTCAGTGGATAGGTGAAAATATACACTTGTGTCTGGTTAGAGACGAAAAGAAAAAGGAAAAACCATTGCCAATGGATAGCAACTAATTGTGCTTCTGCTTTGACGTTACTGGACCACAGAAACTTTTCCATTTTGTAAATAAAGAAATCCGAAGAACTGTAAATATGTGATTTCATTTATGCAGCACACTTCCACTAAGGTATACCTATTTTTAGTCATGTTCAGGTATAGTATATTAGACAAACTTTTGGATCATATTTTACCATCTCCACCGTTCAGATCTTAGGTCCCAATGTGTAGTTCAAGCCTGTAAATTTTCAGCCAAAATGATGATTGTTAAGGTATTCAAAACTGCAATTGAAGTTTATAAGTATGAACGATTTAGGTTTGACAGATTTGGTCTGTTCCTTGATTTAATCTAGTTCGATACCTTAACGATCACCATTTTGGCTAAAAATTTACAAGAATGATCTACTCATATAAACCTAAATTGGGACGGTGGAGATGTTAAAATATGATCGAAAAGTCTGTTTAATGCCCTATATCTGAACATGACCAAAAAAATGTATACCTTAGTGAAATGCCCTCTTCATTTATCTTTGTTACTTTACAAGATCAATGTTTGCCTTCTGCAACTTACTAGGGCTGTACACTAGTCCTTTACATATATTGCATCTTTTATAAGTTTCTTCTCTAACTGGTAGAATTTTGATTAAATTGCGAATTTGTATTGGATTCCAGGTTTCCCTAGCCTTGAATCAAATGTCAAAAGCTCTTCAGTTGTTTTCTCATAATGTTGAGGAGCACTCGTGTGAATTTGTAAGAACATGATGCAAAACAAACTCTCATTACTTGAGCTGCCAGTTTTTGAAGACCGTCGTAGCAGTGTGAGCCAAATACGTAACGAGACCTCTCCCCAGGAATAGGAGCGCCGGCAAAGTCGTTATGTCTTCAGCTGGCGACATACCTAGGTGTGCCAGGATCAAGGGGAGTGGTTTATGGATCCAAATTGTGGTTTTATAAACTTGGCTTGGTTATATCCTGGTCAGATCCCCTAACATGGTCGCCTACAATCAAAACTATGAGCATCGTTTTGGTAAAGATGCCCATATAAACAAATCTCTAGCCTAGCAGAGTCTGCCTTCCCAGTCCACTGGACCAGCCACATAATCCCGGAGGTGATGAGAAGTAAAACTTGGATTTGTACTTTTTAGGGTTTAAGGAGCATTAATTGCAATGACGAACGTGCATTATAAAAGACAATAACATAACACAAGTGACTGAGTGAACATCTCGAACTGTTGTGCAAAAGTGAAGAAGTTTTAATGAACCATTCGACAACATATAAACAAACAAACACTTCGTTTCTATATAGTGCCTTTGCAGACATACAATTGTTTGCCAAAAAGAATAGACTAGGAAATGTATACAGCTCCGTCCGCATTCTTTTGATAATAAAGTGGAAGCATCCTCCTTATCAAACTGAGAATCATGACTAAAAGGCCAAATGATGGGAAGACTGCTTCAGGCTCTTGAACTTTATAAACAGATACTTACTGCAGTCAAATCAGCCAAATAAATCCATTGATCTTTGGACTCTTCATCGATCAGTGCAGCAACACCCCAATTGAACTTGCATACTGGTGGAACTGCAACCATTCACATAACACAAAATATTTCACCCATTAGAAATTGTTAGGGCTCAAAATGTCAAGCAAGAATATGTTGAATAACCTGCATAGAGGGCAGGACTAGTACAATTTCAAATTTAGTTTCCATAGAATATTCTAATAATATTTTATTTTTTTCTGAAGGGATATAGAAAAATGAAACTAGTAAAACTTAGCTATATATGTAAACAAAGTAGTGAAAGTACCCATTCAGAGATATCATGATATGGCTTAAAGATCCTATAACAATTTCAAGAAGAATAACCTACTCGGGTACAGTGGATAACATCAATCAGTAGTTCTATAACTAAGGTAAAGCAATAAGACAGGGCTAAGTACCTCTTCCATGATCTCCCTCACACTTGCGAGCTAATTTTTGCTGATCAACTGCTGCAGAATTTCTAACTGAGGCAATCATTCCAGTTATAGCATCCACCTAACAATACTTACTTCAGGTTAGAAGAGAGTCAAGAGACAATGTACAAAAGACAAGAAAAATCACCCATCATAATAAATAGTATACATATACAAGTAGAACACCTCTGATACTGCAGCTTCAACATCTTTTTGCCATGCTTCAAGAACAGCCCTCCTTGATTCTAGATCCAGTTTAACATTACTTAATTCTTTACGAGCCTCCTCACACTTAAAATCTCTTTCTTTTTCTAGCTTCTTTTTCACGTCCTTCAAATATTTCACTAAAAATAGAAAAAAGAGTTCTAATTTCCAAAACACAGCAAACCATTTCTATCTCAAATTAAGTTATCAGCAGCAAATACTTCACAAATCTACTATAAGAGACTACCTTTTGCCTGTCGCTCTACAACTTCATTCTGAAGAGATTTAATGAGGACTTCATCATCACTACTTTTATCTTTTAGAGCCATATAGTCTTTGCCATCAAATTTAGCGGAATTGACCTAATTACTCAAATGTGGACATGTTACGAAGTTAATACTTCAGGAAATAAAGGGTACTTGGCGTTAACTGGCAAGAAGGGTTTATATTTCTTTGAAGATTGACCATGGGTTGACTTAGCTGGCAAGACTCTTTTAGGGACACTAGAACTAGATAAAGGAACACAACTATATACCTCAGGTGATGACAGACCAAGAGAGATTATTGATGAAGAGGAAGAGTCTGAACTTGCATGTATATCTTCAACAACTTGTGGCTGATTACTGACTAATTCTCCTCCACTACCACATTTGACACCATTGCCGGCGATTTTTTAAAAAACAAGGCCGGCGACCGGGGAAGTCGCCGGTAATGATCATCATTGCCGGCGACTTGCTTCGTCGCCGGTAAAAAGTCCGAAAAGTCGTCGGTAATATTTCAAACCATTACCGGCGACCTATTCCGTCGCCGGCAATGATTGGGCAACCATTGCCGGCGAAATTCCGGCCGGAAAATCGCCAGCAATGGTTGCCCAATCATTGCCGGCGACGGAATAGTTCGCCGGCAATGGTTTGAAACATTTCCGGCGACTTTTGGCTGGAATTCGCCGGCAATGACTCCATTTCCGGCGATTTAATGAATCGCCGGCAATGCCTCTTATATCAGATGCAGATCGCAGTAGCTCATTCATTTTGATAGAAAAAAATCCGGTGAAATCGAAAGAAGGAAAACGCTCTGAAATCCTTCGGTATTGTCAAAAGGCGTCGAAAACTCACTCGGGAAGCTATATACAACGTACGTAGCTATATATAGGTACGTATATACGTATGTATATATATGTGTGTGTGCTGATTTAATTAGATCGATATATATATATATGCATGTGTTGATTTAGAGTTGAGATATCGATTATTGGTTTGATACGCAAATAGAGTGGATATATTGTTGCTTTCGAGTGATTGACTGTTGATTTTGAGTGGATTTGAGATTATTTCGATGAAAATATGTTAATTTGTATATATATATATATATGTATGGATATAAAATGATTTTGTGAATATTAATTTTTAATATGTCTATATATATATACAAGCATGTTAATTTGTAATTGTGAATTGTTGGTATATATATATATATATTTAATTTATATGCATGCATGGGTCAACTTTTGTTAATTAATCGGATGAATTCGAATGTAATTAATGATGATTTATTTTATAATTAGTAGTGAATGTGTATATATATAGTACGTAATATTGTTAGAATTTTCAGGATGGACAAGAGTTGGATGAGCCTCGAAAGATGGGATGTGAGATATCACCAGGGAATTAGGAGTTTTGTGAATTTTGTGAAGGCTAATTGTGGAGACACTACACTTCATTATTGCCTGTGTAAAGAATGTAAGTGTCGCAACGATCGATTTCGTTTTCCCATTGATAAAGTCCAGAAGCACCTGAGTAAATACGGGTTTTGGGATAAGTACACTTGTTGGATTTATCACGGTGAAACATCGTTAGCGGGTCCGCATGATCATGGACAATTTGGTGAGAGGGCCAGTCCACGTTATGATCATGGACATTTTGCTAAGAGGGGCAGTCCATCCTATGATCCAACATCGATGTTAATCAATGATATGTTTCCTCATGAGAGCGGTGTATTTGCTGATGAAGCACCAAATGTCCCTCCCGTCGTTGAGGGTTTCCCCCATATTGAGTCAGTCGAGCCATTACCTGGAGCTCATGTCAACACAAGCGGTATGGATAAGTACAACAACCTGATTGCATTGCAACAGACTCCGTTGTACGACGGTTGTAGTAAGACTGTTCTTGAAAGTGTCATGGGAGTGATGCAGCTCAAAATGGAGAACAAAATGTCTGTCGAAGCTGTTGATTCTTGGCTGAAGTGGACTGCTTCGCTACTGCCACCCGGTCATCGTCTTCCTAACACTCATCATAAGGTGCGACATATCCTGAAAGATCTTGGGCTTTCCTACATCAAAATTCATGCATGCAGATATGATTGTATTCTCTTCTGGGGAAAAGATCTTGAAGACCTTGAAGCCTGCCCGGTATGTTTTACAGAAAGGTATAAGTTGACTCCTGCAGGCAACAAGAAAGCTGTGAAGATACTTCGATATTTCCCGCTTATTAATAGGCTGGAGCGGTTGTTCATGTGTGCTTTCACGGCTGAAACTATGAGATGGTGGGCTGAGAGGAATTTGCCTGACGATGACACCCTTATACACCCTTCCGACGGAGAGGCTTAGAAGCACATGGTCAGGGAGTTTGATCATTTTGCAGCAGAGGTCCGAAATGTTTGGCTAGGGCTCTCATCTGACGGATTCAACCCTTTTGGCAACATGAGTCTTCAATACAGTATATGGCCAGTTATTTTGGTACCATACAACCTTCCACCATGGATGCGCATGAAGAAGGAATACAATATGCTCACTCTGTTAATTCCGGGCCCGGGTTATCCAGGAAAGTGTCTCGATAAGTATTTGAGGCCTTTGATTGAGGAGATTAAGTACCTGAGTGAGTGTGGCCACCCCACTTACGATAGGTTCAAAAATGAGATGTTCCAGATGCATGCCATGCTTGTTGGCACCATCAGTGATTTTCCTGCCCGCGGTATGTTGTCGGGCAACGTTACCAGGGGTTACATGGCTTGTTCAGAGTGCATGACGGTTGATTGTTGCAGTCCTCATTGCAGTAAAATTGTTCAGATGCGTCACCGTTGTTGGCTTCCATATGATCACCCATTTAGGCAGGATCCAGACGCGTTTGATGGGACTGTGGAAACAGGTGTGGCACCCAGGCGATGGAAAGGGGATGAAATTTTGGAAGTGTTGAATAAATATGATTTTGGCCAGCTGAGCAATCATCCTGAGATAGTGGCGTCAATTCCAGACAAGCCCGAAAGATATAAGTTTTGGACACACAAGAGCATATTCTGGGAACTCCCCTACTGGCCCAGGTTGCCTATCAGACACTACCTAGATGTCATGCACATAGAGAAGAATGTGTGTGAAAGTGTGGTGGGCACAGTTCTTAACTTGGAGGGGAAAACAAAATACATCCCTAAGGCACGCATTGATCTGAAAGCTATGGGACTGCGGAAACATTTGTGGTTAAGAGATGGTAAGAGAAAAATGTCGCAAGCTCCTTACACCGTCAAGCCGAAGCATTAGCATGAAATTTTTGGGTGGCTTAGTAATGTCAGGTATATATTCTTATGGCTATGCAGGAAATTGGCCTTAAATTTGTACTTATATATGGTTATATGCGAGAAATATAATTGTTGCCTATGGCTATATATATATATATGCAGGTATCCTTATGGCTATGCAGGAAATATAAGCAAGTGTGTTAACTTCCGGGACAATAAGATGTACGGATTAAAGAGTCATGACTGCCATGTACTGCTTCAACGCCTTTTCCCTATTTTCATTCGAGGGTACCTGCCCAAAGAGGTGGTAGAGCCGTTGGTGGCCTTGTCAAGATTCTTTCAGAAGTTATGCACCAGGGAAGTTAAAAAATCAGATCTCAGGGAGATGCAAGATGACATCATTTTTATCATGTGCAAGCTTGAGAGGATATTTCCCCCAAATTTTTTTGACATCATGCCTCACCTGATGATCCATCTTCCCGAACAATTGTTGCTTACCGGTCCTGTACACTACACTTGGATGTATCCCATGGAAAGGTACAAATGATTCATACATTTGGTTTGCCTCTGTTTTTATATGTAAATTCTTATTTTTTAAGTATCATAACATGCACTTGTTAACTTGTAGACAATTGGGAGCCTACAAGGACTATGTGAAGAATAAATATGCACCTGAAGGATGTATCGCTGAAGCATATATTGCGCACGAGTGTGTAACGTACACCAACGTGTATTTGGGAGCGCTTGAGGACCCCCAACAACAGATGCCGATAGATGAACCCCAGTTCAACCTTTCTATCATCTCCAATGACGTGGTAGTACAGGGAAGCTTGCCAAAGTCGTACAAGTTGGATGGAAATGAGGTAACCATTGCCCACTGGTCGGTACTGATTAACTGTCCAGAAGTACAATATTGGAAAAACTATCATCTTCACTGCCCTGCTATTGCCGGAAATGTTGATTACCACAACAGGACGTTTGCAAACTACTTTGGTCAATGGGTAAGGGTATATGTGTATATGTCTATTTTTTATATATATCCTTATATAGCATGTATGTACGTACATGGTTTTGTGGTTTCTATGTTCATAATTTCTTGTGTGGTTTCTTATCGTTTTCAGATGAACCATGTAGCAAATGATGGTTGCCCAGAGTGGTCAAACGAATTGAGGGTCCTGGCGATGAAACCGATAGCTTCAAAAGTTTACTCGATGTGTCAGGTCAATGGCGTGAAATTTATATGTGAAAATCGAGACGACCGACTGAAAACACAGAATTGTGGGGTGATGGTCCATAGTGGGCAGGATGGCGTTGACTATTACGGTGTCCATCATTCAGTTGTTGAACTAATTTATGTGAACCGTATGAAAGTGCACTTGTTCAAGTGTAGATGGTTTGATACTAGCCTGGAGAACACAAGGACCGATCAGTACGAAACCTTTTCGGTGAATACTGCTACAAGCTGGTATAAAGAAGACCCTTTCATTCTTGCCACATCAGTAAAACAAGTGTTTTACCTTGATGATCTTCTGAACAAAGTCCCGTGGAAGGTGGTTAACCATGTTGCTCATAGAAACATATACAGTGCTGCCACACTTGGTGAGACCGCAGATGATGCGGAAGTTACTGCATACCAAGAGCCGAACGCTTTTGACATTCCGGAATCATCTACGATTCGCCTTAATAATGTGAGATCTGGAAGTGTCGTTCGAATTACTGGAGCAGAACTTCTCGATGTTAATCCATATGAAGTTGACGCTGATTCTAGTGATGAGGAGCGGCACATATTGCCAGAGGTTACCTATGAAACCGAGTCAGACTCAAATGATGAAGATGATTACGATTATCATCCGTAGTACGTTAATGATGTACGTATTTTAATTATAGTAGGAAATTGTAGTCGGAAATTGTAGTCGGAAATTCTAGTCGTAAATTCTAGTCGGAAATTGTAGTCGTAAATTCTAGTCGAAAATTCTAGTCGGAAATTATATAGTCGGAAATTGGTCGGAAATAGGTCGGAAATTGGTCTGATATTCTTCGGGAAATAATGACATTACCAACAAGTTGATAAGCAACTCGTTGGTAATGACATTGCCCACAAGTTATCAACTCATTGGTAATGTCATTACCAACGAGTTCACTCGTAACTCGCCGGCAATGGTGACTGTATTTCCAGGAGGCAGCTCGAGCTGCTCCTCATTTCTTCACTATCATCTTCCCTCTCAAACCCTAAAACCCCATTTTTTCCTCCCCTTCGAAGCCCGCCTCCCTCTCCTCAAACCTCTCTTCCTCTCCTCCCCTCTCCCCTCCCCTCACCTCCTCTCCCTTCTCCCCTCTCCACACAAAAAAACCCCAAATCTCAATTTCCTCTCCTCCCCTCCTCCTTTCCTCCTCCCCTCACCTCCGTCGCCGGAAATTCTACTCAAGCTCGACCATGGCAGGTGCATGCAAGCTCACTCTCTCTCCCTCTCTCTCTCTCTCTCTCTCTCTCTCAATTTTAATTTATTTTTATGCATTTTAATTAACTTGATTAATTAAGTTTTGGGTGATGTTTTAATTTTTGATAATTTAAGGTGATGTATATATATGTGATGTATGTACGTATGTGGAAAATAATAAGAATCTGTGCCTCTCTACGTGAAGATGCAAGTGCATAATGCACTGAGTGTGAGTTAAATCGTATTTTCATTACGTAAATTTTACATTTATTAATTAAGTCTGAATAAATATATAATTTTACCGTTTATATATTCATCTTGCAGGTGTGGTTTGACGTGGATGAATGCCTTGTTCACATGTGGGTAGAGCGTCAACTACATATCAGGTGATGTGATTCGAGTTATTTGAGTATATATCGAGTTAGATTTTTGTTTATCAGATCGATCCGCTTGATATCAGATGAATGCCTTATTCACACGTGGAACAACCATCCTGACTGCTCGGAGGAACAAGTGACCCAGTATGCCTCTCAGATCGATCCGCTTGATCGCCCTATAGCGGCTCAGATCATGGCAAAAGCGTGCGGGACTGGAAAGAATACCTACTACTGCAGGGGAATGGGCTCGGCGGGCGAAGGAGTATTGAAGAACACTTCAGAATACTCTACCGGGTCAAGAACTTCAACTTCTAGTTGTAACCTCACAGCGGAGCTTCAGAGGACGCAGAGGGAGTTGGAGGAGCAAAGGAGGCAGATGGAGGAGATGAGGCAGATGGCCGAGCAGCAGGCAGTCAGAGATGCCGAGTACCGGGGGATGATCAAGCAACACCAACTCATGGTCCAGCAGCAGACACAAATGTTCACCTGGATGCAGACGATGTACGCGGCTCAGACTACCGGACAACCGCTCCCCACACCTCCCCCGGTTCTTGTGTTCCACAATTATCCACCACCGCAGCAGTCACTGCCACAGCAAGACCAGGGTAGCCACCGGAGTTCAAATGAATACATGGATTTCTTCGACTCTGACCCGAGAGTTCCTCGACCTTGACGTGTAGTTGTAGTTTATTTTCGTATTGTTGCTATTTGTACTGTACGTTGGACAATTATGTGTGTATTGTTGAACTTTTAGTTGTACGGTTTATGTTTTTCAATGCAGGTTCTGGAATTGGGCCCAATCCAGAACCGGGTTTTTTTTTACAAATTTCTCCAACCATTGCCAGCGACTTGAACCTAAGTCGCCGGCAATGACTCCATTTTCCGGCCACGGTGGAGCACTCATTGCCGGCGACTCATGTCACCAATAATGTCCTTCATCATTGCCGGCGCTCATTTCCAGCGAGAAAAAAAACAAGGCCGGCGACTTAAAGTCGCCGGCAATGGTGTCAAATGTGGTAGTGCTCCTTTCGATGTGTCCGACACTTGTTTGACATGTTCAACACCTTCAAAACTCGAAACTGTGATATCCCGACCTTTCTATATCATTTATGCATAATTCGCATTCGATTTAGTAATCAAAGTAAATTATTTTTATCGTCGGTAAATATCGAGAAGTCATAGATTGACTTTTTATTAAATTATCAAAGTTAGTTGAATTCACATGAAAATCATAGAATTTGTCGAGATGAGTTCGTAGACGTGAGAATTGTCGAAATCGGAGTTACGACGAGAATGTTACGATTGTCGCAAATTTGTCATAGAGTAATTACTGAGTTACTATAAATGAAAAAATATTTAAAGGAAGGTTTCCTTTTTGTGAAGTTAGCCTAGGTTGACTTGGGTCATTTTTTTCTCTCTCTCGGGTGATAAAGGTCCTGTTCGACCCATTTCGGGTCAAATTATGTTTATTGGCGGCACAGCGCCGTCTGGCCATCTCTGGTCACCGAATCGGTCGGGTTTGACCGGTTTTGTTATCCTCTTCTTATTTCTAGCTTTAAATTTGTGATTTATGATCTATGGAGGAAGAATTTGGAGGGAGATATTTTAGGGTTCTCGGGTTTCCTCCATCGTCGTCGTCGGCGACTTCTCCGACTTCGATCTAGGTATAAATCAAGAGCCTGTGAGTTCCTCTATATATTGTTGTATTTAGTTGTTTTGGTTGCAGGTGTTATTTGACAGAATCTAATCGATTCCAATTGGTTTACTTTAGCCTCCAACATGGGTGGTGGTTGCCGGTGGTCTGCGTAAGTGAGAGTAGAGGGGTTTGGCTCCCATCCTCCTCCAGAGTCTATTGGTCAAAGCCTCGAGGCACGAGGTGACTCAACGGCGAAGATATATCGCCGGAAAGATTTTTCGGCATGGTGTTATTTAGGCTGATTCCTGCCAAACATGCCGGAATTAGGCATAGCTCCTTTGAGATCTTTCTATCCATGAGTCATTTGCCGCCGTCGTCGGTGGTCGCCAGTGACGCGTGGGCAGAAATTATTTTCCCAAAATTAATATGTCGTTAGGTTCGCATCGACGATACGAACATAGTCGTAAGATTAATTTTCTATTTAGGCTTCGTCGACCCAGTTGGTGGGCAGTGGTGACGGGGTTTGCCACTAGTGGCGGTGCCGCTGACGAATTAATTAATTTTTTTATATCATTACGAGCGTTTCGTCGTAACCAGTTGTTTGATATGTTCTTCGACTAGGTTAGTCGATGTTGACTTTTTGGATAGAGTACTTCCTCGATTACCGTATTTATTTATTATTTTGACAATTTTTGATAAGGGTCAGGTCGTCACAAGTGGTATCAGAGGGCGGTTCAACTCTCGGACTTCGCTTTTGTTATGTTTCGTGTTATGGAGTTTAGTTGTGAAAGTATGTCTAGAAATTTGTGTATTTGTTTTTCTATGATCATCGCGAAGACACTGTATGGTGGTCTTGGACGTGAAGTGGTTACGCATCTGCCGTTGCTAGACCTGAGGTATGCAGTTCGTATCTTACTTTATATTGTATATTTGCATATCCATTATCAATATTCATTTATCGACATATTTTATTTATATTAGTTTATCGATATTCATTTATCGATACATTTTCTTTGATTTAGTTTATCGATATATTTTTGAATATGAAATTATTATATTGTGCACGATATATCAAAATTGTTACAAAGTGGTAATGGAAAAACAACATTAGTTGTCAAATGAAATGAAAACGAGATGTTATTACAACGATACGAGCTGAAACTTGCAATCGAAACGAAAATGAAAATGTTCTATCCTATTTATTATACTTATTTATTATACTTGTGATTATTTGCAATTTGTACAAGTATACGAAATACGAAATGATTATTTGCATATCGATGCAAATATATGATTGATGATCATGATTGATAATCAGTTTGACTTGATTAGAATCCAACGGGATTCATCGGAAATTATGAAATTGAAACTGTTACGAAACGATTACAAATGCGAAACGAGAATAATTATATAAGAAACAGAAAAGTTGACTATATTATTGTGATGTCCCGTTCCAAGCATTCTTTATTTACGATTTATTTAATAGTAATCATAGATGGTAATTAATTTTTATCGTTAATAATTATCAATGGTATTTATCGTAATTTTTACCGATTATGTTTTTCGAGGAATTTCTTTACAAAAATTCGTAGAGTTTATCGAGACGAATTCATGGCCACGTCAAGAATTTAAATCAGAGTTACGAGGAAGAAGTTATAGTCAACAAAATTTTTGTACGAAGTTACGATATATTTAGTCGCAAAACTTTGACTATAAATAGAAAGTTTCCATAAAAATAAAGTCAAATCTTTCTATTTTTAGAAATTTTCTTTTTTTTTCGTTTCTCTCTCCCTCCCGTGGTCTTTCTCTCTCCGTCAGGTTCTCCACCGGCGAACGACTGGACGGCCACAAAAATCGGCGAGGCTGGTGTCAAAAGTTGCTTCTCGATCTCCTCTACCTATTTGTGGAAATATTTATAGCTTTTGGTGGCGGTGGAAGGCGGTGCATCACTATGAAAGTCATTGTTCTAAGGTGAATAAGTCATCAGCTCTGGCGAGCATTCCGGCCGAATTTCAAGTACGGTTGGATTGGGTTCCACTCCCTGATTGTGTTAGTGTGATTACTTGGATGCAAGGCTATGTAAATCGGTGGTATTGGTGTGAAAATGGTTCAGGTTCTGTGAGGCATATTCGGGTCACCACCGTGGGTGGTGGTCGGCGACATTTTGGGCGGTTGGGTGTTCGGGTTAATGTTCCACTCGTCCCCCTGAATTGATTGATGTATGCCTCAAGCCACGAGGTGGCTTATCGGTGGAGTTAGGTCGTCAGAATAAGGGATTCTGGCCGAATGGTTTCGAGGCCAATCCCAGCCAATTTGGACCGAATGGGATGGTACCTTTGATGAATGTTGTTGTTTGGTAGATTATCTACCGTTTGGCTTTTGGTTTGCCAGGAAAAGTACCAGCGGTGGTCCACAGCAGAACTCCGGCGAGAATGTTTTTCAACAGAAATTTTAGATCGTTTCGCTTGTAATTACATACCGATTCTAATGATGAAGTTATTGAATTGAATTGGACATTATTAGTTAAGACGCATGGTTAATCGGATAATAATTAAATGTTTTTATGTTATTGTTAAACGGTTGCATTAATTACCAATTCGACTTCGAGTTCTTTAATGTTTAAGATTTATGTTGCAATTTTTAAAAGGATTCAAGAATTAAAAATTGGAATTTGAAATTTGAAATTTGAAATTAGATTAGAGCTCAGTATTATTTCGGGAAGCGCAATTTTTGAGAATGCGATATTTTAGATAATATTGCTCGTTGGTAACGAGCTTGGTTATTCCATATGATTTTAAACGATTAATTTTTACATATTAATCGTTATTTCAAGATGACGTATTAGCAACTAGTGGAAGATGTATAGAGATGCCGATGGTTGTGCTTGGCTGATTGGAGATTACGGCACTGTACTGTGAGTTGACACTTTTATTTTCATAGTCGATACCGAGTTCGTTTATTTTAGTATTTCAGCATTTCAATATTTCAGTATTTTAATTTAATTTACAATATACTTAAAAATAGTTTAATTGGAGGTTTTCTTTTTATTGTGATGGAATTTAATTAGTAGCATCGATGCACTCACTATTCGGCTGATTGCCGGATAGTCTAGTCATGGGAGATTAGGTTGTCTCGTCTAGTCGTCAAGAGAGGTCAGGTTGCCTCTTCTAGCCCATCACCTATATTTATTTATATACAGTTTGTCAACTCAAGTTAGGGAAAAATCTCTGAGCGGCCACCTCCACAGAGTAGATGAACTCGCTTTATTTTACACAGATCAACGGAAAGGCATCGGATTCAATTTTACTTCAGTTTTTACGCTTATCGTACGATATTGATTTTTGTCCACTCACTCTAACATTTTATGTTTTATGTCTTTCCCTGAGTCCTTTGTTTTCATTTGCCCAGTTTGCCGGATAGTAGATTGAAGTCGTGACCGTCTAGTGTTCTAAGCATGACAGTTCACAGCTTCTACTTTCTCAGGGTAGGGTCACATTAAGGTTTTGGGTTGCTCGTGCTAAGGTAGCTAATACTGACTAGTCGGTGCTAAAAACCTTAATACGGGTCCCGCATGACTTATCTCTGGATTACTGGGGTAATCTAGGGAAGGTCTTGTCAATTATATGAATATATATGAGATATGAGATATATGTATAGACTGGCACATATATTGGTGGGGCCGCCAAGCTGCGGCTTGGTTTGAAATTCTGATTAGGGCTCTGGCTTGGTTGATCCTTTTTACGGGCATATAGTTAAGTAGGGATTGTGCCTCCCTGGGGTGAAAGACCCAAAACCAATAAGGTGGTGTTCTCGATGTCTTGAATTTGAGAGTATATAATATTTTATTATTTTATTACCGTTGATTTACGGGGTGTTCTCGATGTTCTTAACTCGAGAGTATATGATATATGACGATATGATTCAAAACATAAAACGATAACGTGAAACATGAAATTATTTATTGAGATATACGATTTGATTACCGTTGTTGGACGGATTATGATGTGATATAAATGATCTCGTGAAGCAAGTACCGAGATATGATTGAGCTCACGAGATGAGCAATCCAATATACAATATAACTTGAGCTCGCAATGCGAGCATTGCAATGTAATATTTGTACGCGCAGCAAACATGACTATATAATATAATATTCGCTCAATTAATGAGCATACGAATTTTAGATGATTTGAATTTGAAATACGAAATTATATTTACTCATGCAATGAGTATGATGATATAATATACTCATTTGATGAGTATGAGAATACGATATGATTTGAACTCGTGAAACGTGCATGAGTGCGATTATTATATTCCGTGTTTATACGGAAGACAATGATTAGAAAATTGAAACAATGATTTAACGATTTTTATAGCAATTTGACTAGTGATTATCAATTTTACCGAAATAGCAAATAAATGGATCATTATATTATTTAATGATTCCACAATTATCTTATCATTCGTGATTATTGCTTTAATTTTGAAGAGTTAGAGTTTGAGAATTTAGTTTATTGATTTTGATATGATATCAGTTATTTTTTTTTATTATCTTTGGTAATGATGATATCAGTTATTTGATTTGAAATATTATTGATATGCTAGTGGAGAAATCTGGATGAGCATCGGTGGCTCGTGGTATAGGTTAGGATTTGTGATGATTGAAGTGTATTTGGACATTTTACAGGTTTTGAGCATCCTACTTTTAGGGGAAATTCTACCCAATTTTCCGTAGAAATTTTATGCTATACTTGTATTATAATTTTGAGGGCAAAATTTTTTATATGGGCGTAGATTGTGATACCCGACCTTTTTATATAATTTATATCATTTATGCATACACGGTAAATTATTTTTACCATCGGTAAATGTTGAGAGGTCAAATGTTGACTTTTTTGTTAAATTGTCGAAGTTAGTTGACTTCAAATGAAAATCATATAATTTTTCGATATGAGTTCGTAGACGCGAGAATAGAAGAAAACGGAGTTACGACGAGAAAGTTGCAATTATCACAAGTTTGTCATAAAGTAATTATCGAGTTACCATAAATGGAAAAGCATTTAAAGGAAGATTTCCTTTTTGGGAAGTTAGTCTAAGTTGACTTGGGTCAACTTTTTCTCTCTCAGGTGAAAGAGGTCATGTTCGACCCATTCGGGTCAAATTATGTTCGCCAGCGGCACAGCGCTGTCCAGCCATCTCCGATCGCGGAAACGATCGAGTTCGACCGGTTTTGTTATCCTCTTCCTAGTTTTAGCTTTGAATTTTTGATTTATGATCTATGGAGGGAGATATTTAGGGTTCTTAGGTTTCCTCCATCACTGTTGCTGGCGACTTCTCCACCCTCGATCCAGGTATATATCAAGAGCTGTGAGCTCTTCTATGTGTTGTTGTATTGAGTTGTTTTGGTTGCAGGTGTTATTCGACAGAATTGAATTGATTCTGATCGGTTTACTTCAGCCTCCGTCGTGGGTGGCGGTTTCCGGTGGTCTAAACTGGTAAGAGTATAGGGGTTTTGCTCCCCTCCTTCCCCCGAGTCTATTGGTCTAAGCCTCGAGCCACAAGGTGGCTCGACGGCAAAGATATATCGCCAGAAAGATTTTCTGGCTGGGTGTTTTCGAGGCTGATTCTGGCCAAACGTGCCGGAATTAGGCATAGACCCTTTGACATAGTTTATTGGGCTCGTTGAGAGCTTTCTATTCATGTGTCATTTTCTACCGTCATTGGTGATCGCCAGTGGCGCATGGGCGGGGCATGTGTCATCGCCTATGGCGGCGCATGGACGGAAATTATTTTCCGGAATTGATATGTCGTTAGGTTTGTATCAACGATACGAACATAGTCTTAAGGTTAATTTACCATTTAGGCTTTGTCGACCCAGTGGGTGGGCAGTGGTGATAGGGTTCGCCACCAGTGGCGGTGCTGCCGATGAATTAATTAATTAATTTTGTTTTATATCGTTACGACCATTTTGTCGTAACCAGTTATTTTTATATGTTCTTCGACTAGATTAATCGATGTTGATTTTTCGGATCGAGTACTTCCTTTTTTAATGTGTTTATTTATTATTTTGACAATTTTCGATAATTTTTGGGTCGTCACAGGAACAAACCCACCAGCATGGGTATTTTCAACAGGCCGAGCCGCATCTTCAACTTGTCGAGACACTAGTTCGGGGCAATCCAGGGAGCTACCTTCGACAGGTTGAGACTCATCGTCGACGTGTCGAAGGTCATATACAAGTTTCTTGACGGGTCGATGCCCCTCTTTGACGTGTCGAATGTCAGCTACGGGTTGGTTCTATGCACCATTCTCGACGGGTCAAGGCTCCTCCCTGATGGGTCGAACAACACTTCCGGCTGGAATACTGCCAATTGTAACAAAGAATTCTAATCCTTCTAATTGGTCATAAAATACATTCTTCTCCTCCTCACTCTGAGATACCGTAGGAGAAAAATGGCACAAGTCTTCACTAAAAGTGGCATTCACATCGACATAAAACCTCTAAAAAGGAGGATGATAACACTCGTAACCTTTCTGATGGGTACCATAACCAACAACACACATTTGAGAGCTCGAGCATCCAACTTAGACCTCTGATTCTTATGAAGATGAACATATGTCACAGAACCAAAAACATGAGCAGGAAGTCTGTTGAGAGACGGGATAGCAACATATTTAGACAATATCTCAAATGGAATCTAATTTTGAAGAGTTGTAGATGGTAGGCGATTGATGAGATGAAAGGCACACAGTAAAACTTTTCCCCAAAGATATTTTGGCATGTTGGCACTTAGCACTAAGTAATAGAGCTTTTCTCATGTCTAGGAGATAACAGTTCTCTCTCATAAACTCCATTCTGCTCAGGTGTCTGAGGATAAGTAGTCTGGTGAACAATTCCATGTTGCTAAAAATATTCTTGGAAAGAGTGATTGGCAAACTCTTCTCCATTGTTAGATGGAAATACTTTCACACAAGCATCATACTGAGTTCGAATGAGTCTATGAAAAGTAGTAAAGGCTGAAAATACAACATCCTTCTTTTTCAACAGCACAACCCACGTTAATCGTGTAAAGTCATCAATGAACACAACAAAGTACCTCATTCTAGTCAAGGTTGAATTCTTCGAAGGCCCCCATACATCAGAATTGATTAACTCAAATGGTGCTGAACTAGAATGAGAACTAAGACAGTAGTTGGACTTATGGCTTTAGCAAACACACATGTTTCACAATGGAGACTAGACTCCTTTATTCCCATAAACAATGATGGCATAGACTTCTTCATGACATCAAAGGACGCATGACCCAACTAGCGATGCCATAACCAGATTTCTTTAACTCGGTTGAAATTCAATGTTAGGGCAACAAGTCTTGATGACGCTCGTGTCTCCCCGCTATACATGTAATTCAAGTAAAATAGTTTCTCCCTTCGATCTCCCTTATCTATAATTGCCTGAGTACATAGATCATGAAATACCACATATATAGGATAAAAGGTGACAGAGCATTTGTTTTAGCAATTCAACTTAGATACTGACAACAGATGATGAGACGGAGAGGGAACATAAATGATATTATGTAATATAAGAGATGGAGTAACTTGGATTGACCCAATTTCTAAGACCGAAAAAGACACAACATTTGCATTGGATACTTCAGATATAGGAGACGTTGACAGACTCAAAAACAAGGACTTATCAAAGGTCATATGATCAGACACACCAGAATCAATTATCCATATATCACCACCAGCAAAGTTAGAAAATTTCAAAGCAATACCAATTTTACCTTATTGTTTCTCAGTTAGAGAAACATTACCTTCCATGTGATCTTGACTCTCCATGCCACAGAAAACAGGTTCTTCAAACAATGAAATATCCAAAGCCATGACAAATTCTTCAGAAGCGAACAGAACATGCAATGAATAGATCAGAAAAATGACGGGTCTATTGATCAAGACATGAACAATTTAGGACAAGATGATCTTTGGACAAGGAACAATAATAGATTCGCAGTGAAAACAAGGTCAGGTCTTTAAGATTACCATGATCAACAAGTCAGAATAAATCAGACAAAGAACATGAACAGATTCACAACTGTTTAATGAATTGATTGGCTGATACTATGTTTGGGTTTCGGCCTTTGTTATCTAAATAGTATTTATATTTGAGGAGGTACAATCACTATTCATCGAATAGGAGATGCAGTTTCAGTTTAACCTGTAGTGGTGCAAAAAATAGCACCTCATATTACTATTCATCTATTTTATTTTTTATTTTTTAATTCTTGGTAAAATATTCGATCAATAATTAGACGACACGTATTTGTTAGTTTCTTCGTTACACGATTAGCGTTGATGACGAATTTTTCGTAAATATGAACTTTTAAAATCGATTGTTTCTCATACGCAAAGATAAATATACTTTCTGTATGGGAGTTGTAGAGTATTTTATTACGAGCTCGTAGGAATTTTCATATAATTTTTCGGATACTCAAACTATTTATTATGAGTTTTAGATGTTTATTTGTCAATTTCAATTTAAAAAATAATAATGTTAGGTTTAATCTGGGTCGTCAGATTGAATTTTCGAATCAAAATCAACGACATAGATCGAGTTGCTCGTTGGGATTGTTGTGGCAGACTGCCTCACCACTTGACAAGCTGTCATTGGCTAGTAAAAAAAACTTTTACTGACGCGTGTATTACAGGCGGCGTAAATAAATAAAAACAAATTGTAGCACGTTAACTCAGGCACGAAACCAGGAATTAAATCTTGGGTGTGCTAAATTTTCTTTGTTAGGAATAAAAAAATTTCTTCAAAAAAATTGATAGAGTTTACTTTATTTTGATGAAACATCTTATCTAAAGAGTTAGAGACATGGAGAAAAGCGGTGGAGACTGGAGAGCGAGCTCTGAGCTAAGATGCACAAGAAGAACTACGGAAGTCAGGAAGGGAGGGACTGTCGAACTGAGATGAAAGCGAACAAGAAATACTGAGATCGTCGTTTTGGGTATATATATATACGAGTTATTTTGATGAAACATCTGATCTAAAGAGTTAGAGACATGGACAAAAGCGATGGAGACTGGAGAGCGAGCTCCGAGCTAAGATGCACAAGAAGAACTACGGAAGTCAGGAAGGGAGGGACTGCCAAACTGATTTGAAAGCGAACAAGAAATACTGAGATCGTCGTTTTGAGTTTATATATATATATATATATGTATATATATATATATATATATATATATATATATATATATGAGGGCCCTTCCACTAAGGTATACCTAGTTTTGGTCATTTTCAGGTATAAGGAATTACATAAATTTTTCGATCATATTTTAACATCTCCACCGTTCAGATCATAGGTCTTAATGTGCTAGTTTTGGTCATTTTTAGGTATAGGGCATTACACCAACTTTTCGATCATATTTTTCCATCTCCACCGTTCAGATCTTAGGTCCTAATGTGTAGATCAAGCCTGTAAATTTTCAGCCAAAATGGTGATTAAGGTATTCAAAACTGCAATTGATGTTTATAAGTATGAACAGTTCGGGTTTGATAGATTTGGTCCGTCCCTTGATTTAATCTAGTTTGATACATTAACGGTCACCATTTTGGCTGAAAATTTATATGAATGATCTACTCATATAGACCTAATAATTGGACGGTGGAGATATTAAAATATGATCGAAAAGTTGGTGTAATGGCCTATACCTAAAAATGACCAAAGAAATGTATACCTTAGTGGAAGGGCCATATATATATATATATATACGGGCCTTTTCAAATGCGGACGTCCGCACCGTACGGATTTGGCTTTTCCGGCCACTTCCCGGCCGAATTTGGGTAAACTTCCTTCTAGACATATGTACATACACCTGTGTAGATCATTTGTCTAGAAGAAACTTTTGGCTAATTCGATCTCTAAGGCCCTCAAAATCGCGTTTCAAAAAAACTGAACATAAACCGGACAGATTTATGTCCAATTTTTTTGAAACGCGATTTTGAGGGCCTTAGAGATCGAATTAGCCAAAAGTTTCTTCTAGACAAATGATCTACACAGGTGTATGTACATATGTCTAGAAGGAAGTTTACCCAAATTCGGCCGGGAAGTGGCCGGAAAAGCCAAATCCGTACGTACTGTTCATGGTGCGGACGTCCGCATTTGAGAAGGACTGTATATATATATATATATATATATATATATTGGGTATACTTGTATTAACTTTTTTTGGTAAAAAAACTTAGGGGTGCTACAGCACACCCCAGCAGCCCCCCCCCCCTCCAATTTTGTGCCTAGCGTCAACGCCCCTGATCTCCACTGCTACACTATTTCTTTCGCCTGCTCGTGCTAAAATCCTCTCACGGTGCAGATGCTAGGGCTAGGCACTTGGCCTGAAAAATTCGATCTGACCCGGTTTTAAGTTGTCCCGCATAAAAACGGTGCGGGTTTATATTTTTGAAATAGAAAGTCTATACTATTTTGGCCTGTTTGAATAAAATGGAATCGGATTTGAGATTATTTTTTAGTGTAAATAATATCCTGACCCAACTCGCACATTACACACAACAGAGTAAAACTCTGTCAACTATAGATTACAATATTACTCTTTTACCCAACCTCACTTTCTCCTAGCCGCGTTTCTTACTTTTTTCCCATTGTTCACATGTGAAGGCAAAATAGTAATTAGGTCCCAAAAAAATAGGTTAGATGGTCAATACCAAAGAAGGTCGGGGCGGAAATGAGAGGGCAGAACAATAATTTAATTTATTTTTATATATTTTTGAGTTTATTTCTAACCAATAGGTATTTATGCGTTGAATACCTTCTGTTATAATATTAATATTTATCTTGTATGTTTTTTTTAAATGAATAAATAAATAGAAGAATAAATAAACTTTAGGAGACGAGAGAAGGGAGCAATGGGGGGTGTGGAATGCCTAGGGCTTGCAATGGTACACAATTCCATTCCAACCAATTCCTATACCAACCGTACCAAATAATTTGGTATACCAGAAAGTCGGTACATGGTACACGGTACAGTATACCGTACCAACTTCAAAATACGGTTGGTAGGTGGTACAAGTTTTTCCTCTACCGTGGTATACCGTACCTACCGACTTATCCTATATTAAATTATTAAATATAAAATATATATATTTAGTACTTTGGAAGTTTGGGTATTTGTACTTTTTTCAATCGTTTTGTGAATTTGTGACTTGTTAGTACTTTGGAAGTTTGGGTATTTGTACTTTGGCATTCAGTTTGTGACTTTTTATTTGGTAATTTGGTTGAAGTTGTATAAGACTATGGATTTGTGTTGTGATTTGTTGTTACTTATTTGGATTGGGCCTTTAAATTTTTGGGCCATAAATATGTTGGTAGAAGCCCAGTACCAACCGTACCAACCGAGTACCAACCGTACCAAGTAGTTGGTATACCAACGTTATTGGTTGGTAGAAATGGTGGATTTTTCCTACCAATTATATATTGGTTGGTACATGGTACTAGGAAAATGTAATTGGTATACCTACCAATCCACCCCTAGGAATGCCTTCTACAAATGCTCGAGTTTTTACACTTTACATCAGTTAGCAGCTTTGATACCCTCCAAAACCAGCAAGTCAAGAAACTTATAGAATGAAAGAGGAACAAGACCACTATCAAACCTAAAATTAAAAGTTGGGTAAAATGTTGGAAGGATTTTGGAAATCCCAAAATTTGTGACCATCTTCCTTTCCTCTTTGCAGTTATGCTACTACTCCTCCATTCACTTGAGGGCTGGTTTGTGTTTTACCCCCCTGCTCTTCACCTTTTCATTTCTCTTCCCAATTTGAAGTTGAAAATTGAAAAGGAACAAAATACTCAGTGGGAAATTTGTTACTGTTAAGTGAATCAATGCTAAACACTCAATCCATCAAATCCACACTGCTTGTAAGTAAGAGACTGCTTTCTTGGACTTATAACGATTGCACAATCCACGGAAACCTGCCCATCAACAGATGACTATTAGCTACAAACTAGAATTATTAGGCAAAGGAAATTACTAGAGAAAACCAAAAACAAAGAAATTAAAAAACAAAATCAATATTATATAGGAGAAGAGTACTAGAAATATCAGAGTGAATCCCCACAAGACTAAAGCCAATTGTAACTATTAAGACTATAAGAAGAATGCCAAATCCTAGTCGCGTTTATTTCAACATATAATCAAGAGTAGAGCTGGTTAAGCAATCCATTAACCTGACTGGAACAACATTATTTAAACCCGCGAAAACCAAACATGTTTGTAGCCATGATCCAACTAAACGAATGATTATATGGAACACAGGCTGGAGCAGCAAGAAAGCTTGGTAGATTTCTTCATGCTCAAGTTTGCAATGCATATGCCACTGCCAGGTACTAACTGAGTGATGTGTAAAGACATATCACACACTAGCTCACAAATGTTGCACCAAAGCAACGCCAAGACAAGATAAAATTAATGAAAGATATTGAAAAGTGGGATATAATATGGGATTACTTGAAAAAGATGTGTAGCTATCATCACCGTTAAATTTGGGAGAAGGTTGGACCCGGTTACATGAGGGGCCACATGATGCACACAAACAGCCGGTAGTAGTCACATGGCGGGGCCACAAAGCTTTTACCTCCCAAAAAGGCCAGTTAGTCCAATACACACTACACTATCTATTCCTGCCATATTTTGTTTTCCTTCCTTTCTTCTTGTTCACCCCTCAATTCCCCTCAGATTTTCTACAATGTTCCCTATATATAACTCTCAAATTCTCAATCATGTCCCCAAGTTTCTCTTGCCACACATTTCAACTAATATCACATAAACCACTCACACTGAACATTCAAATGTTATAATGGGGGAAGAACTGAGATGTTTCAGTTTCGGCTAACAGATTTGATTGTTCTGTTGAAAATAATGAATGGGGGTGTCAGGGTGATAGAGGGTGGAAAACCTCAAGGGGAGCAAATGCCACTCAATTTTATCCAAAACGAATAAAATGGTGAGCACAAATTGAAAATCATACATGTGAACACAAAATGTTAAGTATGACAAAAACATTAGAAATTCCCTATCAAAATTTCGGAACCACTTCAAAAAAATGGATCTTATTATTCCTGTTTATAAGAGCCAACATATATGCATATATGCCCCCAAAACAATTGCAAAGTTATGAATTTATTACTAGAGATGCAACACTGAAACATACATAAATTTCTATGACTAACAACGAAATGGAAATGGAAATGGAACATAGAACCAAAAGAAAACTGCATATTAATGACAACTGGGTTCCATGGACAGACCCACATATCCAGGAAACAACATGCTCTTCTTCACTCATATCAAAAAAACCACAATTACCATCATCGTATTAAAGCTTCTTCTTTTTTCAGTTTTAAACACACCAACCATCGAGGCATAATAACCAAGATTATAAACTACTACTTTTTAAACCCAGTTTATTCCCATACTAATTATGAAGGCAAAAGAAATAATAATAATAATAGAGGGATGGAGTAGTGAGTGTGACCTGTACACCAGGGGAATCAAAGTTGAGGACGCGGATCTTGGCGCCGACGTCACCGAGTACCCTTAGCTCGACGCGGTCGTTGAGCGAAGCATCCCGGATCAAGTCGGCGGCGTCGGCCTGTATGAGATTAGCTCGATCGACGGCGATGGTGGCAACGACCTGTCGTACGCTGTGCGCTTGCTGGAAGAATCCGGGGACGGAGGCTTTCCCTAAAGGGATGCCGCGGTACATGACAGTGAACCTAGACTCGCCGTACTTGATTCCGACCTTGTTTGGGTTCTCGGCGGAGAAGAGCAATCGGATGGCGAGTGAGAGAGTAGCGGAGGCCGGGTTCGGGTTCGGGTCGGGGGAGTTGATGCCCATGTACTGAACGCCGACCTGTTGGAGATCGAATTGGGGTTTTTTGGGCTTGACGGCGAGGATTATGACGAGGACGACGGCGATGACGAGGAGGGCTAAGAAGGAGAAGAGGAGGAAGAGGCAGCAGCAACAGCCTTTGAAAGACGCCGAAGCTGAAGAGGACGAGTGATAGGATGATGACGTCGTCGAAGGGTGGTAGTGCTGGTGGCGGTTGCTGTTGTTATTGCTAGATGGCAGCGGCCTGTGCTCGCCGTTGGCGGTGGCGGGGAGTTTTGATGATGAGGTTGAGGCCATGTTTCACATGCACACACTCACTCTCCTCCTCCTCCTCGGTCTGCGTTTTGCTTGCTTGATATTGTGTAGAGAGAGAGAGAGAGAGCGAGAGAGAGAGAGAGGGGGAGAGCAGAGACGAACAACGCAAGAGAGAGGGGAAATGGAAAAAGCGCAAATAATGTGTGACATCAGTATTAATTTCTTTTTAGTTTGATGCTAAAGAAGAAGATGATGGGGCGCCGCGGGACGTACTTCTTTTTACTTTCTCAGTTTCTCCTTCTTTGTTTTGTTTGGCAAGTTTTTCCTTCACAATTAAGGTTTGTTAGTTGTTACCATCTACCACCCTTACCAATTCACCTCTCTTTTTAGACTTTTAGGAATATTTTCTGCAACATATATTCATGAAAAGGCCATGCTAGAATAAATTTTTGTTATTGATGTGTAGAGTAAAAGCTCATTTATATAGACTCAAGATCAAGTCCACGTGAGGAATGGAAATCTATACTTGATCTACAAGTATAAGGAATCCTAATTACACAAGATATTCTCTCTACGTTTAAATCTAACTGTGGAATGATGATCACATAATATAATATTCTGGATATTTCAACACACCCCTTATGATGTCCCAACAAAAGCGTTGACATTCTCTGGTAGACTTCATCAATTAACTGTATTCTGTAGGCAATGAAACCACCTAGAGTATCTTGAATAATAACAAAATTACTCCTAACAATTATGTATTCAAGTACGCATCAATTGGTAGAGAGCTGAAAAGAAACAACTTTTTCCGCTTTACAATAGTGACGACATAACGACAAAAATATAACTAGAATACGACGCATCATTACAAATTGAACAACTTTTCTACTATGTTGTCGAATGACAATCAAGTCAACGATACTTCATTTCATCCTATTCCTAGGAGAAAACATCCAATTAACTATGACATGTATCCTTACTAAAGCAGACAAAGCGCGTAAGGTATCCACACAAGCATATCACCTAGATTATCCGACTAATTCAACAACAGACCAATAAAGACTTATTACTAACAGTAGACAATAAAATTAAATAAACTTAAGGGCCAGTCTATTCTGACCTCCACTTTTGATTTTTACACCTCTTCTAATATTCAAAATCACCAAATTTCCAACTTTGCCCATGTTTTTTTTTCTTCAGTCTACACCTCTTTCCCTTCCCCATATGTACAATGCTGCATTTCTAAGATTTAGAATGACACTGACAACAGTGAAGTCACAACTAGTAGTGGCTGTGAAACAACAACGTAGAGGATTGTGAGAGTGAAGGCCTTGGGTAGTAATTGTGTTTCTTTGTTTTTTAGCTCTATGCAAATATTGTACTTAATCTCCTCATTAGTTATCATCAAAGTCTTTGTTTATGCGACGACAATTCACTCTGGGATTCAATAAGACCACAAGCAAATATATCCCTTCTAAATTCTTTCCACTGGAATTGAAAAAATCTTAGGAAAAATACTCTGATTCCAATAGGTTCTTCACTGCTTCGCTCATCAAAAATTCATCATAAGATGTTAAGGATTCAAGTTTAATAAATTGGAGTTCCAAAATAACGAAATTCCCCATTCTTTCTAGTATGCTTTGGTTATAGGAAAAAAATAAGATCCAAAAACTATTGAAAGAGTTACAGAGAATTACTTAATTTGAATATATTTAGAGTGATGAAGGTTACAACAAGAGCAAGTGCAGGCCGGCGACCAGAAACCATCACTTCTCGTTCAATTAAATTTTATGTAAGGATAGAATTGGAATTAAAATATTCTAAAAATTAGAGGAGGTATGAAAATCATATTTGAAGGTGTGAATAGACGCATCCTAAGCTTAAACCAAACAACACAAAATAGCAAAGAACTTTTTGGGCCTAATGCTATTTTCCAGACACGACTGCTATCGAGCCCAAAGGTATATGTTGGGGTCCAAACCAAGTTGTGTCGTGCCAGATTTCTCCCCATTGTCAGTCCTTTGTCTTCAATCTTGCTACTCTAAAATTCTATAACAAGATCAGATATGTAATGATCCAATTTCGGTCCGGTCGAAACTTACAACACTTAACAAGGAGACTTAGTTACCTAGTTCCCACGTCGTCCTTCCGTTGTTCCGGCCGCCGCTCCTTTCATTCTGTTGCTCCTGTCATCGAATCTAGCCGACCATAACTACAAACACCACGTCGAGTCTCTAATCCCAACACCCCCACCTTGGTCTCGATCGATAACCTAAAACATAATTGAACAACAAAGGGTCCTCGAGAGACGACCTCCACCCGTCCGGTCTCACTTGAAGCGTGGCAACATAGTCAGAGGCTGGCACTAACACTGAGGGCCACCGAACGAGGTTGAACGAAGAGTTGTTTACCCTCACTCTCTGGCACGTTCGCAAATATGACGCTTTGCAATAGTTATTTTTTCTCATAGCATAATGATCACTTTTTATCTATTTGAATACGTAAAAGAACAATATATGGAGAAATTATCCAAAACTGTCTCTTTACATTATTCTTTTTTATAAAAGTGGTACTTGACATCAAAATTAGTACTTAACCAATTGATTATACGTGATGCACAGATTGATTGTTTAGAGATTCAATTCACCAAAAAACAGATTTTAAGTAGGTTTAATTTGACAAAATATATTGGTGCTTAAAACTTTTCACTTTTCATCTCGTAAAATTTTATTCTATTAGATAACAGTAAAATACGTAAGTAGATATATTTAAAACTATTTTTTTTTCATTAATTGATGACCTTTAAATATGCATTACAATCTGATACAATAAATCTCCCGGTAAATCAGGGATTGAGAGAATCTCTATATCTACTTTAATTAGGACAAGACACACACTGAGATACCAGGAAGATTATTCCCTTAAATACTCCCTCTTGTGTCGCGACTCTAATATATGATGCATAACCCGTTACCTCACTAAAAACCTTGTCAAGCAAGCAAAAATCTCTTGGGTAAAATAAAAGCTTGGTCAAAGGAAAAAATAGTACAACGCATCAACTACAAAAGTGATCACATGTAATGTAGACTCCCTCTGATGTCTACGAAATGAACTCCCTCTGATCAGTAACTCAATCTTGAAGTTTGGAAAATCTTTGCATACCAGTGCGTCTCACATGCTTAGCAAATGTAGATTTAGGCAATGAATTGGTAAACAAGTCTAGAGCATTATCTGCCGAACAAACCTAATTCACACGAATGTTCAATAGTTGTTGTTGTTGTTGTTGATTGAAGAAAAACTTTGGCGATATGTGCTTAGTATGATCACCATTTATGTACCCCCAACTTCATTTGTTCAATGCAAGCCACATTGTCCTCAAAGATACAAGTTGGTGCTTTAGTAGTGGAAGGTAATCCACTAGTTCTTCAAATGTGGTATATGATTGACGTAAGTCAAACACACTCCTTAACCGCTTCATGTAAAGCAATGATCTCATAATGATTCGAGGAAGTAGCAACTAGGGTCTGCGTTGTTGATCTCGAAGAAATTGTTGTGTTCCTCATGGTAAACACATAACCAATTTGGGAACATTCTTTGTGTGGGTCAAAAAGATACCAACATCAACAAAACTAACCAAGACATCACAAGGTGTCTTTGAATAGGGGACTGCACTGAATGTAGGAACAGTACTCGCAGCCTGACCATTACTTGACGGGTTAAGTACTTCCTTCGACGGGTCGAAGGTATGGTTCTGGTATGTCCAAAGTGCAACATTTGATGGGTCAAGAGGATCATTTGACGGGTCGAAAGTCCTAGAATTAGCATGCTGCGATTCAACCATCCCTTTTGTTTCCCGGAATTTTATGCTTCTCTCTGTATTCTTTGTAAGGGAAGAACAAGCCCAAGTCTATGGAACCCTTCAAGTACTTGAAGATGTGCTTTATACCATTCAAATGACGTTGTGTAGGCATAGAACTAAACCAAGATAATAAGTTCACAGAGAATGTAATGTTTGGTCTTATACATTGAGCTAAATACAACAAAGTTCCAATGACACTAAGGTATGACACCTCAGCTCCCAATAGTTCATCATCATCATCTTTTTGACTGTACGGATCCTTATTGGGTTTCAGACTGCATACGACCATTGATGTGCTAAGAGGGTGTGCTTTATCCATGTTAAATCGCCTAAACATCTTTTGAACATAAGCATGCTGGTAAATAAGTATTCCACCAACTTGATGTTCTAATTTCAAACCAAGAAAAAATTGAGTCCTACCAAGGTCTTTCATCTCAAACTCGTATTTCAAGTAGCTAACTGTCTCATTGATTTCATCAATAGACCCAATGATATTCATATCATTAACATAGACCGCTACAATGGAAAATCCTGAACTTGTTCTCTTATTGAACACACAAGGGCATACATCATCATTCTTGTATCATTTCTCAATCAAGTACTCATTGAGACGTGTGTACCATTTTCTACTAGATTGTTTCAATCCATACAGTGAACGCTTCAATCTAATCACATGAGCACTCCGTGGTGTAGAGTTACTTGAATTGGGTATGACCACATCTTCCGACACTTTCATGTATATCTCAGAATCAAGGTTTCCATAGAGATATGCAGTTACCACATCCATCAGTTGCATGCTCAGTTTTTCGGACACTACCAAACTAACAAGGTAGCAGAAAGTAATAATATCCATGACCGGAGAGTATGTCTCCTCATAGTCAATGCCAAGGGGTTGAGAGAATCCTTGTGCCACAAGTCTTGTTTTATACCGCATGACTTCATTCTTCTCATTACGCTTTTGAACAAAGACCCATTTATGTCCAACCAGCTTCACATTTGGTGGGCATCGCACTATTGGACCAAATACCTACCACTTCTTTAGAGAGTCTAGTTTGATCTGTATTGCTTCTTTCCATTTCGGCCAATCCGCTCTCCGCTGACATTCAGCAACCAAGCGATGTTCCACTTCATCATCATCAATGTTATCCTGAGTGACAGAATAAGCAAAGCATCATCAACTACCTTGGATGTTCTATTCATTACAATGCGCGCATCATTGTATTTTAGTGAGATTTCACCGTTTATTGACATCACATATGGATCTGAAGCATCATTCAGAGATGTCATTTATGATTCTAGGACATAATTGTATTCAGAAACAATCTCATATGTGGGATTCACAATGTTGATGATGAAATAATCATTTTGTGCCTGGATGGCCTACCTTTTCACCGGCAGCTCATCTGTGAATTTTCTTGGTCTCTCACTTTTCCTAGTAGGAACTGAGGCCGATGCTACTTCATCCATATGGGCACGAGGCACGTTACTCTACCCTGGAGTTTCTTTAAATCTCCCCTTGGGAACTTCCGACCTTGCAGGAACATTTAAGGTAGGAATGTGTAATATCGTCACTTTAGCAATATCAGTGAAGGAGTCAGGACTCGAATTTGCTACCTTATGAAGATCAAGTATTCGTTGCACTTCAATCTTACTTTGAGATGTGCGTGGATCTTCTTGAAACATAGTGAGAGGAGATTTCCACGTCAATTTCTGACGTCTAACCGGAATGGAGGCATTCCTATCTCCCCCTAACATCAAGAAGTATATTTTGTCAAAGTGACAATATATAAATCTTGCTGTAAAGAGATCTCCTGTCAAAGGTTCTAAGTAACGGACAATTGTTGGATATTTATAACCAACATATATGCCTAATCGGCGTTGATGACCCATTTTAGTGTGTTGTGGTGACGCAATTGGTACACATACTGCACAACTAAATATGCGTAGAAAAGAAATGTCATGCTCATATCCAGTTACCAACTTGTGCACACTGAATGGTTGGCGTGCTACAGGTCTCAAGCGAAGAAGCATTAATGCATGTAATACTGCATATCCCTAAGCAGATATCGACAAATTGGTATGCATAACCATTGCTCTGGCCACAAGTTATAACCGCATGATATGTGCCTCTGTTTAACCGTTCTGAGAATGAACATAAGGGACGGGATGTTCAACGTCTATCCCAATTGACATACAGTAATTATCAAAAGTCTTTGTTGTGAATTCTCTTGCATTATCTAATCAAATTGACTTGACTGGATTGTTCGGGTAGTGAGCCCGAAGCTTAATAATTTGTGCAAGGAGTTTTGCAAATGCAACATTTCTTATGGATAGCAAAGCAATGTGTGACCATCGCGTTGATGCATCTATCAAAACCATAACATATTTAAATGGTATGCATTCCAGTTTGATAGGTCCACAAATATCACCATTGATTCTCTATAAGAATGGTATATTTTTAGTGTTATCAACTACAAAGGAGAGTCTAGCCTACAACTTTGCCAATGAGCAAACTTTTCAAAAAGAGTGATGAGCATCAGATATTATCATAAATGAATCTTCTGGAATAACACTAGGTGTTGAAACCAGATGGAGATCGTTAGTCTTATCCATTCCATCAAATCCGATGGATTTAGGGATTTCCACATGATTCTTGCCTTTGAAAAATGGATGACCATGCGAGTTTTTCAATATTTTGATCATCATGTCACGACATGGGTGTCCCAATCGAAATTCAAAGCTTGTATGAGGCCGTGTCACACACATTAACTAGTGTGACAACATTGGATTCAATGATCCGAACTGTAGTAAGATATAATCCACTACGAATTGCCCCTAACTTCTCCAAGGTTTGCTTTATACCGCACTTCTCTGAAGTTATGAATAAGAATTATTTTCCATTTTCATTGTAAGTTTCCAAGTGTAAATCGTTGGCTCTTATGTCCTTAAAACATAGCAAGGTTCTGTTGATCTTAGGCGCGTACAATACATCAGTGATATGAATTTTAGTACCATGTGGTAGCAAGAATTGTGCTGAACCACGCCCCTATATAATCGGCGCAAAACCACTCATGGTTGTTACTGATGATGTATATGGCACAAGATCAAGAAACAATTGCCTATTCATCAGGATAGTATAAGTAGTACCACTATCTGCTAAACACTCGATCTCGTTGTCAAACATCTACAAAAGAGTTTGAATCAACTAGTCTTCAAGACTTGTTGATCACTTTAAGTATAGACTTAAAGATTTACCAAATGGTTGTGACTTTTAAAGAGTGCTGATATGACATAAGCATACCGATGTAAAATATATCAAAAATACCATTCTCGAGTAGCATCTTCGACGGGTCGAGAAAATCCACTCGACGAGTCGAAAAAACCCAAAATAAAATTTGATTTTCCAATAACTATTTCTTTGAAGGATCAAGGATGATTTTCGATGGGTCGAAAGTTGGAAAAATTTGACATAGAGGCAAACATTCGACGGGTTGACTAAAACCTTAAACCAATATCAATTTTTCGATACCTTTCTCGATGGGTCAAGCAAAAAATTAGACAGGTCAAGTTTGTGACAAGTTGGAGACAGATGTGTGCATTCGATGGGTTGAGGGAAAATTTGATGGGTCAAAAAATCCAAAACAGTTCCAGAGTGATACCATCGACGGGTCGAGGAAAAATCTCGACAGGTCAAAAATCTCTAGAATCAAATCATCATTTCTTTTGTCTCATTTTTATGGAACTTTGGTGTCATCATGCCATAGGATTTTGTAGAATTTGAACCTTATAAGCAATATGTATGAACATAACCATTCTTAATACTTTCAAATACCAAAAGAAAGAACTTTTATTACTTTGCCAACATCAAAACTTACATTAAAAGATTGTTCTTATTCAAATAACCATGACTCAAAATAAAGTCAAATACAATGATAAACTTGAGTACATAGTAGAGATATCATCTAAGCAAAATATATAGTCGCTAGGTTTACATTTGGGATATCTTCTACAACTCGATTGGCTTTTCCGCCATCTTCCATCTCTTCATCCGCAGTGTAGCTGGTCTCATGAGCCAAGTACTGCTTGCATCTTTTGTAGGCATTTTGAAAATATTTAGGCACACGACACTGCTTGTGCATATGCTTGCTCGAACCACACCTATAACAATGTGTTGAGCTAGACTTTGTAGGAGCAGACCTTGAAGAATTTTCATTGTTCCTGGAACCAGAACTTGATAGATTCTTGTTGTTCAAGTTGTCTTGACGAGTCCAAGTTAAATTTCGTCTATTTCCTCCTCTACCATGTCTTCCTTTACCACTACAAGGTTTGATAAGGTTCTAAACGATTTTTCTGCTTATATTTTCGTGTCTTTCCAGTATGATAAGTCTCAGAGACTTTCTTTGTACCGGCTAGCCTGGCATTGTTATGGAGAAGAATCTCCTGATGTCGTTCTTTCTTTGTTAGCACACTCATAAGATCACTGAATGATCTCAGTCTCCCTTGCTCATAAACAATACGATATTAATGAGCAAGAGTGTCTATAAAGGTCGAAAAGGTAGTCAATGACTTCTCAACCATGGCCTTATCGTTCTTGCAAGCTCATATTGCAGCTCGAACATATCCTGGTAAAATTCGTTTATCTTGAGATAATCCAAGAACCGGATTTGGTCCAATCTCTTTAGGAGTTTAGGAAGCTGTGCATCATGCACATTGTTGAACCGTTCTTGTAAAGTCACTCCCAAATACATGGGGTCGTCCTTTAACAAGTACTGCTTCCTTAAAAGCAGGATGAATGTGTCTTCGAAGAAACATAAACGCATGAGCCTTGCGAGTTGCAGTGTCATCATCAGCTTGTGTGCTCGATGGTAGTGGTTAGATCGTATATGTGAGTCTTTTACCAATGAGAGTATTCCTCACATATGAGACCCATCTATGGTACTCTGCTCTTTAAAGATCAAAGATGTCAAATTTTGGCCTTGCTGGCTCAGTCATCTACAAAAGACAAGAGATAAATTAGTTTACCGATCAAAAAACCACGATCACTAATCAAGTTTAGGAAATAAGAAACATGATCCATTTTATGTATGGTCACAAATATCGATGCGATAACCGGTGGTTTCATACCACACCTCATAAAATCGTGACTAACTCAGAGTCACAAATTTTGGACTTCCCTTTTTTTTCATGTATACCGTGACTCCCCTAGGACTGCCACTATTGTTTAAACTTTGAGGAGGAGAATTGAATCTTTCACTCACTCATACCTCATACCTACAATAATCCATAGGAACTAGAGGCATATGTAAAATTCACGGTATTTAAACCTAAATCTAAACCTAGATCTAGGGTGTTGCGGTATTAAGTTTTTCAACATAATTCTAAATCGAAGAGAGTTAGTCCATTTACCTCGAGGATGTTATACTCGGTATGAAAACTTCACGGGGATCGAAGTTTGAAGCATGAAAGTTCCACAAGTTCCGACGGTGCTTGTAGAATTCAGGCAACGGTGAAGTTCTCCGGCGGCGGTGATGAGCTTGTCAAGGTGGGAAGGCTAGCGATGGAGACTTGTAGTGTTTAGGGGTTAGAGTTTTTTTTGGATTTGTGTTGGCTATCAACTCAAAAACTACTGATAACGTGTTGAATGAGAAAAGTAAAATACGCAAGTAGATAGATCTGAAACTGTTCTTTTATTCATTGATAGATGACATTTAAATATGCATTACAGTCTGATATAATAAATCTCCCGGTAAATCAGGACTTTGAGAGAATCTCTATATCTACTCTAATTAGGACAAGACACACATTGGTAAGGCTGAGAAAAAACCGTTTTACAAGTAGGAACTGCACTGTACAGATTCAAAAAAGCAAAACCGGAACCGGACCGAATAATGTGGTTGTAAGTTCACCAACGAACCGCACCGCTACCGAATTAACGGGGTGATTACGGGTTGAGCAATCAAACAACCCGAATATACTACACTGCACCATATTTAATTTTTTACATATATAATATAATTTTTCATTATGTTTATATTTCATTTGTATATTTAATAGAGATCTACCTCTATCTAATTTTGATTTTAACCATTTAAAAGTGAGAATATGACAAATTTGACCAAAAATCCTAATAGTATATAAATATCGGAATTATTAAACTCTTTGGTCACTTGTTTTCTTCACAGTTCTAGGGTTTAGAAAATAAATATAAAAGACGCTATACTTACTTCTCCATTTTCACTATGAATAAGTTGGTGATTATGTAATATTTAAATTGTTGGTATTCTTAGACATTGATTATTTAAAATTCAAAATTTTAAATTTACTTATTATTTTAAAATTATTAAATATAAGTTAAATATCGAAACCGTATAAGTTTGTACCGAAATGTGGGTGCACCGAATAAGTAAAGCAGTTGTGATTTGCATTTTTAACAAAGCGCAACAAATAAGGTGATTGCAACCGCACTAATTTAACCCGCGTCCACCCCTACACATGGCATACCAGGAAGATTATACCCTTCAACACATTCATTTTTTGACCGAAAATAAAATAATAGTATTTCTGACCCAGAAGTAAAACATTTTGATTTTTACACAGCGCTTTATTATCTCGTTTCCTGGCATGAACTTGACAGTAGAGCTTTTGCACGAGTCGGTCGCAGCGATGGATTTCTCTCCCCTATCAGAGGCCTTGGCTTCAAAATCGTATGACAAAATCGCCGACATCTGCGACGAAATCATGCTTCAGGTTTTGATTTATCTTCGTCGGCTTCAAAAACCCTAAACAAACAAACAAACCAGTCGATTGTGTTCTCACTCTCTCTGATCTTAACAGGTCGCGGCTGAGGGCGTTGCTTTTCAGGAGGACTGGCCTTACGCCATTCATCTTCTCGGTCACATTTACGCCGGCGATACGTATGTTCATTTATTTCAATTCTCTTCTACGTTTTGTTTATTAATCGCGTTGTTCTGTTACTTTGTGATTTCAATGATTATTGCATTTAGCTCTCAAACCCTAGGACTGCGTTTTGGTTCAGATATCAACATTTTAAGTAGAACGCATAAGATAGCAGTGAATAATGGGGCTTTGCTATATCATTTTCTAGTTTCATGTTGCATTTTTTTTTTGGAATTTGTGCTGTTTCTGCTGTTTTGTGCTAGTGGAATTTCCGTTTGTTTAGACATGAATTTTGTGGGTGGTGATAATGCAGTAACAATATGCGGTTTCTATGGAAGTCGATGCCAACTGCTGTGAAAGAGAACCAGCTTGAAGTGCAGGCTGCTTGGAAAATTGGTCAGAAGCTGTGGGCAAGGGACTATGGGGGTGTGTATGAAGCTATTCGTGAATCTGATTGGAGTCAGGAAGCTCAGGGTCTTGTTGCGGCCTTTTCAGGAAAGTGTCTAACTTGTGCTCCACTGTTTCTTTTCTACCAATGCCCATCACATATTGCATATTTTATGTATCCATAGAATGTTGTATTGTTGGTTGGTCGAACATTGTTAGAATCTGACATTAGCTTTTTATTGTCAACTATATAAAATTCAAAATTCTTGAAATAATTTACAATACTTTGCTCTTTTTCTTCGGCAAACCCTGAGAATGTTCATTATGATCAGTGATAACTTCAACTTGTTTAGCTGTTGGGCGGGAGTTTGTCAGCGCATTTTTATTTCTCTAATTCTACTTATTGAAGAAGGAATAAGGTTTTCATTGTTCTCAGGGTACGTTTGGTATACAGGACTCTGTTAGGTCACTCTTTTTTCTTAAAGATTCCTACACTGTCTAGTGGTGGCTTGAGCTGAAGTGAGCTAAATGAAGAGGTGTACAGCATGTGTCATGTTTGGTAGTGTAGGACTAAGAGAAGTTACATAAATGTGCTTGTTTTTCATATGTAAGAAAAAAAAAATAAGGAAACTCACTAAAATGAAAAATTGAGAAAAGCTTATCAATGGAACAACCCAAAACGTTAAGCATTACGCTGAATGATGATTTTTTTACTTTTGCAAACTGTGGTGCACTTGTCGCACCGCCTTATCTTGATTAGTAAGCTATGAAATATAAAGAAAACCATAATAATGCTACCCACAGCCATCAACCATAATTGGAGACCCTCGTCAGTCTACAATCAACTATCTCAGAATCTTGCACAAAAACTTGATTGCAATTCCAACTGGTCCATAACTATATACGTACCTCGAATTTTACTGAAACTGGATGGAAATTCCAAGGAGAGGCCTGAGAAATATATTTGCAGATTGCAATGAAAACAGTTTGAATCAAATTTCCTTAATGAGATGAGAGCTTATTAGGATCACTAAGAGAGGAAGATGGGAGGAAGAATATGTTTTGAGTTGCTGAGGATGATTTGTGTAATAGACAAATCCAAGAGAGTTTTTAGTGCTATCTTGGGGTGTGCTCTAGGATGGTACAGAATAATGCGATTAAGGAGCAGGCCGGTGCTATATAAGTTGATCTATACTTTGTCCTGTCACTACCAAAAACATGATGTACTGACCTTATTTAGCACAATACTAGCTAAGCCCTTCTGGTTCTTGATACAGATTTATTTTTGAGTTTTTCTATTGGGACCTCCCAAATTGCTCACTAGACCTCCTTTAATTTTTTATTTTATAATCACATAATTATCCTTATGCCAAATGACATATATAGACATATAAATTATAAACTCTAATTCTATGTTAAAACCTTCAAGTTTAGTATGAACGACGAATTTCATATCTATCGGTCTTCTTATTCCTCCATTATTCAAACACTTGCTCAATAATCATATAAGCCTGAAAAAGATTGCTAGGAATCGATCTCATTTATATATGGATCCATCAAACCAGGTCATTTCAATTTTCTTTTTCTAGTTTAAATCTCAATTCTTAGAATTAATCCTTCATTCATATAAACCTGCACATAATGTTCATCTCATATACTACTTTCATACTTACAACATTGGGATGCCCAGACGACCAAGACATTATCTTAATTTCGAGCTTGATGTTGTGTGCATCATGTGACCAATATCTTTGGCAATAGACTTACAAACCAGCACATCGCCCGTAAACCTATATGAACATGCCCTAATGACACCAAACTGCCCCTATCAGATTCCCCACCGGATATATATGGTTCAAGAATTGTGTCACAATAGTTTGCTACTATGTAACAATTAACTACACATTTGGGTTGAAGGGGATTTAATGTCGATGTCGTTGGCTATCTCCATACCCAAAAACACAACAATATCCATTTACTTCTATAGAATAAACTGTTTGCAAAAGGGTCATCATGTCAATATGTTGGGTATTATGCAAACTGTGGCTTTCCTCAATATGCAGAAAATCACATTATATATGCATCGTACATAATGAACATTTTTTATTAAGATATTGTCTAATCTGAAAAAATAAGAAGGATTAGAGGTGTAGTGAGAAATAAGAGTTGTAGTGAGTAGTTTTATGTTTTATAGATGAATCACAATAAAAAGGTTAAAATAGGAATTTAATGAGAGGTATAGTGAGCAATTCTAATGTAATAAAAAACAAAGTGGAGGTGTAGAGAGTATGGAGGTGTAATGAGCAAATATGGAGGTGCAAATGGAAATTCTCTTATTTTTCATTTCACATTGCAAGTGCATGATTAGTTTGATTACTTCACTGATGGTGACTTAAATGACCCATTATTTAGATTGGTATTTGTAACTTTACTTTTTAAAGATAATCTGTATAAGTCTTGGGCACACTTCACAGCAATGTTATTTCATGCCCAGCCAGTAGAGTGTTTTCTTTTATACTAGGACATATTTTATTTCTTTTGAGAGGGTATATGTTCTGTGAAGCAATCATTATAAGTTTGTATAAGTTTTTGACAGTATCCAAAGAGTAGCTTGAAGTGCAAGTACTAATGACCTTATACTTCTTCACATAGAATGATGCTACATTTCAATATCTTCAGCATCTTTAGTTCTACTCCAGTAATTCCTGTATATAATTTCTGAAGTTTTGTTTAAAAGAAATTTAAACGGCTAATTCTTATGTTTATGCACTTGATCTCATTGTTAGCTCATCTGAAAATCTTGCAGATCTTTACACCAAGAAGATGTTTCAGCTGATGCAGTCTGCTTATTCTACAATTAGCGTCCAAGACACTGCTCTTTTTCTGGGGATGAATGAGGATGATACCACAAGTTGTAAGCTTCTTCTTCTCTGGGTTAAGTTTCAACAGGAAAATAAAAAACATCTATGATCTATGATAAGCATGTTATGCTGTTGCACATTGGTTCTCTATGTTTCTGCTTAAGTTTCTGTTCTTTGTTGTGAGTTAATTTTGCTCCTCTTTGGGGTTTTCTTGAGCTATATTTCTAGATTCTTAATATTGTTGTAAGCTGTTTAAGTTTCGTGCTCTTTGTTGGTGCCTCTTGTTCATTGGTGTTGTCCTGCTTTGGTTAATTATATATTGTATTTATTGACCAACAAAAAAAGAGTTTAAAATCCAAAGTTATGGATTTCCAGTTAACTGCATCCTTCCTGCTTTAGGACTGTTGAATTAAATAGACTTGTATATGGATCATTTCTATGGTTGAATTACTGAGATGTCACGTGTTTATGCAGATGTACAGCAGCAAGGTTGGATTCTGGACCCTGCATCTCAAATGATTACTGTGAAGAAGCAGCCTATTATCACAGAGCAGAAACTGGATCCCAGTAAATTGCAGAGCTTGACTGAATATGTATTCCATCTAGAGCATTAATTTGGTTCTTTTAGGAAACTGAACTACTGAAGCTGTGAATTGTGTTTTTAATCAATTAGCTGCTTACTTAGATCATGAGTTAGAAGGGGTAAATGCATCAAGGACTTTCATATGTTGTATGTATGCGAAACTGCTGTTATGCAATATTATGGGTTCGAACTGTATTGCAAGGTTTTGCTTTTACCTTAATCACCTGGTTTTCATGTGAGACTTTTATCCTCAAATTTTACTGCTTTGTGCTGATATTGAGTTAGTTGATTACAGTGCATTTTTGCTAATATTGATTACCACTCTAATCCCCACCACCTGTGTTTCTTTTACTTGGTTTTTCCTTTTCTAAAGCATTCCCACTGTAGCTTGGTTTGGTTAAACCCTTTTGCACAGTTGTATTAGTTTCCGTATGGGTTTTGGGAAAACTGTTCGAGTTGGAGTCGTTTCTGGCTGGGGTCATTTTCTCACAAGGTAGTATTTTGATTGGTTCACACGAAGAATAAGTGCTCCATCAACACCCTTTCCTTTTCATATCTGGATAGAACAAAACATTACTTGTTGCTCTATACCACCTAATTCAGTACACAATTTCTTTTAAGCTCAAACTACACAACTCGGTTTTGTGATGATCCGAATCTCTGATCTCCACTCTGGGAGTAAAATCGCATTATACTTTCTTCCCAGATTGTAAAAAAGCTGAAATGGAATAGTCGAAACTCGAAACCCAGATATGTACCAGTTAACCAGAAAATGAAGGCCAGATTAACCGATCATTCTGCACATTCCATGAATGAAACCAAATTTTCAAAACCGTTCGAAATGGAAACTTCTTAAACTGCTCTTGTTCATTCATGTACACACGCACACGTTAACATCAAAAATTCAAAATCAATCATTTACTGTACGTCCCAAACCTATCCAACTTACGTGAGAAATTAAGTTACAAAACACTCGTGCCCTTCTTCCTCTTCGTGCTTTCTCCTCCGGTGGACGCCATTTGTGTACAAAACTAACAACTTAGCTTAGTTTAGTTTACGACGAGAATTTATTTTCTGTCTCTCTGGAAGTTTCCTGTTTGTGTTTTTCGATTTGAGATGTTTGTCTTCGCCAAAGTTTCCCTTTGCTTGCTTTATATACAAGTAGGAGCGAGGGTTAAGTCGGTTGCGACATTAATTTTGATTTTATTTATTAAATATCTAAGGCCTAGTCCTTTTAGAATAAGGAAATGCTTTCTGTTTCTTGGGTCAATCGTCAATTTGTTCTTCTTTAGTCCGACACGGATAAGACAGGGAAATGTTGACAGTGATTTGAGCCGGTTCTTTTAGGCCTGGTTTTTGTTAGGTCTGGACATTTGGGCCAAGTATGTAGAAGACCCACCTGACCCGTCCCGAATATTTGGATCGGTAACCAAATTGACAAGAAACCATGTGCCAAAAGAGAAAAAAAAAATGAAATCGACTAGATTGGATTCATGATTATCAATAATAAAATTTCTCTATGTTCTCTTTCCTCTTTTTCCTAAACCCTAAAGTTATACCCTAGCCGCCGTCCCTATTACACCTTCGATCTTCTTGTTTTTAGTCCAAATCCGATTCTGAAATGGAAGTCAAATTCCTCTTTTCATTCTCTTTCTCCTAGTATCATAAGGATGTAGAGCATTGCCCTTGGTTATTTGAAGATATTATAGTTATAGTGGAGCAATTTGATGGTTTTGCTCTGATTCAGTCTATTCTGCGTCTAAGGCAAAGGTGTGGGCTCAGGTAGGAGTAATTAGAGGTGACTTGGGCGGGGAGATGCCGAAAACTAAGTGGTGGCGGAAGCTGGGAAAGTGTATGAGCCTAAACATTGACTATGACATGAATCGATAGTGAGATAGCGAAGAGATTTGACTCTTGGTGGAAGTGGATTTGCAATATCGTTTGGAAACCAAGGTAAGGCTGAGTCTTGGCCCTAGGGCATGACTTGAATGTGATTCCAATATCTAATGTTGAAGGGCTACTGCATGGGCTGTGATAGTTTCGATCACAATATGGATGGTTGTCCCATCCAATGTAAGAAGCTAGCTACTAGGATAGAGGTTGAGTAAGCAGTTTGGAAAGAGGATGTTCTATTGGGAATGAAAGAGGAAATTGTGGTGCAGACGAATTCTGGTGGTGATGCAGGCAACCGTGTGGAGAAGGTGACTTAATTTTGCAATTTTCGAACCAAACCCGATCCCATCCCCTTTTTTATGGACGAGATTGTGACTTAATTTTGAAATCTCGATAGACCTGACCCGTATAATGTATTTGTCTATTTTATCATTGTTATTAAGAGTTGATATATTAAATAGATTATCAAACAATTACACATTTTCAACCAAAAAATAATAATATTATCTTACAGTGATCAAACTACTTATAATATGAACTAAATGTATTAATTAAACATAAAATAAAACAGTTTATAGTTTTATTGCTTTTAATTAAACATTAAATAAAACAATTTTATTTTGTGTAATTATTGATTTGTAGGTCTTATCAAACCATGTTCATCTTAAATTGAACCCGAAATTTGGTCTGTCATATCTCATTTGGGTTTTTATTGTTAAATACTCTGTTAAATGCTCATTCTAAATTAGACCAGTTCCATCCCATCCCATCTCATTCGGATTTCAAGACCATCGAGACAAATTTTTAAAATGTCCAATCTCATTCCATTAGGGATAGGAATAGAGATAAAGACGACTAAAAAATAAAAATTGGTTAGTTTGGGCCTTAAACCGACCCTAATCCAGTTTTGGCTCACGTTCATCTTGCTAACACGAAATGAAACAAACACACATAATCCATTTAAAAATGGTGAATCTAACGTTTTAGCATTAAAATTGATTTATCTATTCACCTCTGAATCTCTAGGCCCAATACACAGCCGAATTCAAATAAGCAAATGATTATTGGGCTCTCTCTTTTTAGCTCCAGTATTGGGCCTGGTGCTTAAAATCATATATACAGTATATATTCTTCAGCAGCCGCAACTTTCTCTGCGTCAAAGTTTAGACGACGATCAGAGCCTTGATCAGGAGCTACCTATCTTACTCCCCCGTCTTCTATGCTTTCTCAAATGGAACTGTTGTCGATTCAATAATGTTTATCTACTGCTGATCATAAATTTTTCTTTGTCTAATCAAGAATAATATTTTTTTTTGAAACAATCAAGAATAATATTGTGAAACCTAAATTCTTCTAGCTCTCATTTGTTTGATTATGTAGTAAGAAATGATGGGTGATTGCGATTTGATGAATTAATTGTTGGCTGCCTGTGGATTGTGATATCTTGCCATGCATGTTTTTCTTTTCTTGAATAGTACGATACCACCGGAGTATGCATAACGTACTGTAATGTTCAAGTAGAATAGTGTGCCCTAGTAATTTGACTAATTTCTCTCGTCGCTGGTTAAGATTTGGTATTTGTTGCTTTCTGTTTACCTGTACCGTACCCCCTTTGTAAGGTTTGCATATAACTAGCTATACATATACTACTTCTAAGCTTGAAGGGTCTACTTCTGGTTATAAAGCAGAGATAATGGTTGGTAGGATAGGAATTTGTGTGTTTTACTAATACATTCTTTATAATCTTCTGGTGAAGAATGGAATCCACTGTGAAGGCATGCTGTTGTGGTGAAGGTCATGGGTCGTACTGGATCACGAAGACAAGTGACTCAAGTGAGAGTCCAGTTTGTGGATGACCAGAATCGGTTCATCATGAGGAATGTCAAAGGACCGGTGAGGGAGGGTGATATCCTTACCTTGCTCGAGTCTGAGAGGGAAGCAAGGAGGTTGCGGTGATTCCTTCAACCTCTGTGTATTGCAGCACACTACTGTTGGTCAAGACCACTTCTGTTGCCGATGAATAAGCTACTTTTTCACTTTTAGTTTCTCATTCTTTTGTGATGGAATTTTACTAGCTAGGTCCAAGTTTTAGTTGAATAATTATCCCATATCATTTTATGGATATGGTTCAGAATTCAGAAAATGCATGTCACCTATTGAGGCATGAATCTTTTTGTCAGCTGCAATCTATATCTGTACTCTTAACCCTTCTTCACTTCAAATTTCTATTGTTTGTTTCATTGAACAGAGAATTGTGTTAGATCTTGCATTTGTGTTTTGGCCATGTCTCAAGTCTTTACCAATCTTTTTGCGTTGTGCCCGGATGAGGTTTGTTCGTTTTTTCTTTGAGATCCGAGTGATCTTTGGCTTGGTCTCTTTTTCAAAATATACTAAGGAAGGATTAACATCCAGGGACTTCAACCTCTTAGCTCTGAACAACATGCCAAACTAGTAAAGCTAGGACTGGGCTTCCAAACCGAAGTTACCGAACCGAATGGGCCGAAAACCGAAGCCTGAACCGAATGGCCCAAACCAAACGGATCGGCCCGAAACCGAAGCCCGAAACCGAATGGCCCGAAACCGAAAGAAATAGGTTCGGTACGGTTCGGTACCGTACAGAAACCGAACCGAAATTTTTTTAAAACCGAAACGAATACGTGTCTCCCATCTAACGGCCAGAACTCGATATCCACATTATGAAGCGTACACCTTCCCTTACTGAATCTCTCCCACTTGGTCCAAGTATATAAACGAAACTGAATCGATCAAACCCTAACACCCTCTCACTCTTGCCTCATTTCTTTCATCTCTCTTCTCTCACTCTATCAATTTCTCTCTCTCAGTCCCAAATACACAAACCGGAAACCCTAACAGGCAAACCCAATCGACGACGGCCACGGCCCAATCGACCCCGTACCACCTCAATCGACGTTGCCACCTTCGATTTCTCTGCCTCAAACCCTAAGTTGAGATTCAGTCACACACAACCTTAAACGAGCGTCGATGCCGCCTCAATCGACGTTGACCTTCACGGCCTCACCGATCTCCGATCGCCTCTCGGCCAAACCCTCATAGCCTCACCGATCTCCGATCTGCTAGCCTCACCGACCTCCGATCTCCGATCTGCTAGCCTCACCGATCTCCGATCTATGATCTCCGATCTGCTAGCCTCACTGATCTACAGTTGCATGTCATCTTCGATCTTCGATCTCCGATCTGCAGTTGCATGTCATCTCCGATCTGTTAGCCTCATCGATCTCCGATCTCCGATCTGTTAGCCTCATCGATCTCCGATCTCCGATCTGCTAGCCTCACCGACCTCCGATCTCCGATCTGCTAGCCTCACCGATCTCTGATCTATGGATCTCCGATCTGCTAGCCTCACTGATCTACAGTTGCATGTCATCTTCGATCTCCGATCTCCGATCTGCAGTTGCATGTCATCTCCGATCTGTTAGCCTCATCGATCTCCGATCTCCGATCTGCTAGCCTCACCGATCTGATCTCCGATCTCCGATATGATCTTCAAGGGTAGTTTCTGTCTCTCTCTCACAGTCTCACTGTCTCTCTAAACTTTTATTTTTAATTAGTTTTAACTTTTTTGCTTTGAAAATGGAATTTCACTTCTCACTGCGTTGGTTGTTTTGAACTGAAAATGGAGTTTTCATTTTTTTGTTTTGAAACTTGATGCAAAACTAATTAGGTATAGCTTGGTATATTGGATAAAGCATACACCCGGCCAGGCATGCATGAGGCTGCCATTGCACACCGATTGTCCTCTGCTCCCGTACCAAGCTTAGAGTTTTGATAAAATGAACTGAAATCTAATTGAGTTGCATGTTGTGATTGAATTGAACTGAAAATATTGTAAACTGATCCTATTTGTTTACTTTTGCGAGACATGAAAAATAGGCCCTGGATAACTGAATTTGTAGAAGAAGTAGGCTGTGAAAGTGAAGCAGTTCAAGTGGCCTGCCTGAACCCTGAAGGTACAGTGTGAAACACTGTTAATTTTTCTTATATTTGCTTTGGTCGTATTTTGTGATTGTTTTGAACTGAAAATTTGAAATGGTTTGTGTTAATTGAGTTGCATGTTGCATGTTAAAAGTGGAACTGAACTGAAATGATTCTGTTTTAATAAGTGAATTGGAACTGAAGCAAAACTAATTAGGTATAGCTTGGTATATTGGATAAAGTATACACCCAGCCAGGCATGCATGAGGCTGCCATTGCACACCGATTGTCCTCTGCTCCCGTACCAAGCTTAGATTTTTGATAAAATGAACTGAAATCTAATTGAGTTGCATGTTGTGATTGAATTGAACTGAAAAGGTTGGCCACTGATCCTAGTTGTTTACTTTTGCGAGACATGAAGCAATTCAAGTGGCCTGAACCCTGTTTGTAGAAGTAGGCTGTGAAGTAGGCTGTGAAGCAAGTGAAGCAATTCAAGTGGCCTGAACCCTGAAGGTATAGTGTCAAACAGACAACCTTTGTGATTGTTTTGAACTGAAAATGGAATGATAGTTTTGAATTGTTAATTAACATCTAAGCCTTGTCTTTTTTATAACCTACTGACTTGTTCTTTTTTTTCTGTACAGGTAGAACTAGCACAAGTTAAGAGACTGTCCCAAGGAAAGTTTTGAACCATGAATATGATCAGTGTAAGTTTTTACAAGTGAAGTGACATTGTGTTTATTTTATTGTGTAACATATGATCTCCAATTTGTAATTTTAGGTTCTTAACTAGTTTTCTTTTCTGTCACAGTTGAAAAATATTAAGAAGAAAATAGGAGGAGTCCCTGAAACCAGTAAGGTTCATGCTCCCAGTGGGAATACTTCGTCAATTGGAACCACTCCAGCTCTAGTAGTTGAAGCTGAGGCTGCTGCATCTGTTGTAAGTCCAGACTGTTTCGAATCTAAGAAATGTAGTTTGGTGTGGGATCATTTCACAGAGTATAATGCTATTAGGGTTGTCAAGTGTAAAGGAAAATCGGATCAAACCATATCTGAAAGGAATGCTAAATGCAAATATTGTCCTAAGGGTAGTTTAGGAGATTATGCCGTGGATAGTACAAAGAATGGAACTGGAGGGATGAATAAACACATAAAAGATAGATGTAGGTATTATAAAAGAAGGCAGAATGTTGATATAAAACAGAAGACTTTGGTTGGGGATAAAAGTAAGGGTAATAAGCTGAAGACTCATATTTTTAACCCTAAAGAAGTTATGCAAGCCTGTGTTGAAATGGTTGTTGTTGATGAATTGCCTTTTAGCTTTGTTGAGAAGTTGGGTTTTAGGGGGTTTTGTAGAGTTGCTGTTCCTGATTTTATAGTTCCACGTAGAAGAACTCTCCATAGGAATTTTTTGAATTTGTATGAAAGTAAGAGGAAAGACCTTAATAAGAGTTTACTCAAGTATAGAGTTTGTCTAACCACCGATACTTGGACAAGTGTTCAAAAAATTAATTACATGGTGCTTACTGCACATTTTATTGATAAGAAGTGGGTAATGCATAAGAGGATCATTAATTTTATCACTATCCATAATCATGGTGGGAGTTCAATAGGAAACCTGATTGAGGAATGCTTGCTTAAGTGGGGTATTACTAAGGTTCTCATAATAACTGTGGATAATGCAGTTGCTAATAAGTGTGCTATTGAGTATGTTAGGGCTAGACTGAATAGGATTAAGGATTCTCAAGCTATCTTAGATGGTAAACATATGCATGTTAGGTGTGCTGCCCACATATGCAACTTGATTGTCGGAACTGGTTTAAAGAAGTTAAATAAGGGTGTCTTGGGAATTAGAAATGCTGTTAAGTTTGTCCGGTCCTCTGCCCATAGGTTAGATATCTTCAAAAATAGCATAGCAAAAGAAAATATACCTTGTAGAGGGCTGGTTGTGATGGATGTTCCGACAAGGTGGAACTCCACATACCTAATGTTGGAAGCAGCCCTGAAGTTCAAGGCTGCTTTCATCAGAATGGTGGAAGATGAAGAATGCTATAGAGCATACTTTGCGGAGCCGGATGAAGAGTTTGATGAGGAAGGTAACCTGATTCCTCATCTGCCAAATGCTAGAGGAAAATGTGGGCCTCCTTGTGATGAAGATTGGGATAATGCAGAGGAGTTTGTGGTGTTCCTCAAGGTTTTTTATGAGGTGATAGTGAGAGTTAGTGCATCTATACACCCTACAGTGCACTCCACCTACCATGATGTGATGGCCATCGATGCGGAGATCAACAAGTTGATTTTGGAACCTGAAATGATGCGAGGTGCTACTGCCGTAGAGAGGGTGATGAATGATATGGCTGGTGACATGCTGAAGAAGCTTAACAAGTATTTTGGATCAAAGGCTGAGGTGAATCCTTTCATCCAGCTAGGTTTGATTCTTGATCCGAGATTCAAGCTTGTTCACTTGGTGCATCTGTTTCAAATTGATGGGAAAGATGAGGTGGAGATTGATGCAGACACAAAGAAGGCAAAGAAGTTCTTCATGGATTTATATGCGCAATATGTGGAGCCAGCAGACATTCAAGCAACTGTGAGCAAGGCTAATCTGCTAAGGGCAACTACTAGCAGCAGGGCAGCCCCCACTGGTTTCAGATCCTCCCTTATTGGTAAATGGAAGGAGATGGTGTCTTCGGCAAATGAGTCCGGGACTGTTCATGAAGTAGACAGATATTTGGATGATGATCTTGAGCCGGTATGTGAGAATGTTGAGCAGTATCCAATTCTGGATTGATGGAGGGTCAATGGTGCCAAGTATCCAGTGGTGGCAAGAATTGCTAGGGATGTGCTGGCTATACAAGTGAGCACAGTGGCTTCGAAAAGTGCTTTTAGCACGGGTGGGAGAGTCATCGACAATTTTAGGAGCTCATTGACTCCTAAGTCTGTAGAGGGATTGATCTGTCTTCAAAGTTGGCTTAGGGGAAATGAAGTAGATGATAATGATGATGATAATCCAAGCATTAGGGCTACTGAGATATATGAGACCTGTGAAAAAGGTGAACTGACTTAACTGCTTTTGTGAAACTGTGTCATTTTTATTATGTGAACTGCATTTGTGCCTTGCATTTTGTTTCTGCATTTGTGAACTTGCATTTTGAATCTATTTGCATATGTGAACTGTGGCAATTTGATTATCAAATGTATATCAGTATATAAGTTGATGCTTGTCAATTTGCAGAGCACATTACACAGCTGGGAAGAACCACATAAATTGGACTTGGAGCCAGTGCCAATGCCAGTGGAGTTTCTGAAACTGTGGAGCTCATTGAAGATTTTGATGATAGTGAAGAAGAAGAAACTGGAGATGAATGCTCTAGTTGAATTTGGGACTGTATTTATGCTAAATTTGACTGTAATTCCGTTTTTTGCATTTTGGACTGTAATTCTATGAACTGCATATGAGACTGTTTGGACTGTAATATCTGGGACTGTTTGGACTGTTAATATCTATAGTTAGTTCTGAATTCAACATGAACTGTACTTGGTTTTAAATGTATTTAGATCTGCATATTTACTTGAAATGTACTTGATTTGTGTACATATTGAGCTGATCTGCATATTTACTGAATTCAACATGAACATGAACCTGAAATGTACTTGAATTGATTTAGGTGTACTTGATTTTGTAATGTAAAAACTCTAATTAGGCTTGGTGTACCTGAAATATGAAATAAGTCAAATAACAGATTTAGACCATTTTATAAACCGATCTGTATCAAATTGAGCCGAATCGAACCGAAACTTTTTGGGTCGGGTTCATTCGGTTCAGATGGCTAGAACCGAACCGAACCGAACCGATTATTATTTCGGTTTCGGTTTCGGATCAGACCCAATCCCGAACCGATCCGACCCGAGCCCAGCCCCAAGTAAATCCCGATCCTAATTCAGTCTTTCATTCACATTTTGTTATTCTCAAACAAAATACTACTAGTTCTCGGCATCAAGATCATAATCTAACTATGATCGGAGCTCGACTAATTCTTTAAAATGTGGCCTCAGGTGGGCTGAGAGATTCAGTGTTTCTTGGTCCTTTGGTGAAGTCATGCAATACAGGCTCATAAACCATCGGTTTAGCAGGGTTCCACATCCACAATGTGTTTGTAGCAAAGAATCCAGGTGTGGTGTTTAACTAATTTCCTGGGTCTAACAAAGTAATAATCTTGTCTTTGTTTTGAGCTGAGGAGGGGTGTTATTTTTAGTTGTGTTGATATTTTGATTTTTCAGATTCTTTTTCTTTTTGGGATATAAGAGCTGAATTTTGTGTTATGAGCGCTTATCTCTAGTTATTTTGGAGTCTGGGATAAAATTACTACAAACGGAGCCCTCTTCAGTGAGGACCATTACAATACGTGGTAAGGACTATCAAATGAACGGTTGGATGAGTGTTTTTAACTTGCTTTTGGTAATTTAAAGTTTTCTACATGACACTCATCCAGCCATTGATCTGAAAGCTCTCACCAGATGTCCTATCTTATGTTACCTATATGGATAAGAAGACCCATGGACAATACTAAGGGTTGAGAGTGCACTTTATAACATGAGGACCCTTTTTACGGTGGTAATTGATTGGGACTTTGGTGAAACTATATTCTTTATCTCTTTTCACACTCCATATGGTAACTTTCAACATTGATACAAGCATTATTGTCTTCAGAGATTAAGTTCACATCTATTTGATCAAGCCTGTGTAACTGTGCTTTGTTTCCATCGTTCACCCTAGCTTTTCTCTGTTAATGCTCTATGAACTTTAGTTGTTTGTACTTGAGGCATTGATATAAAATGTTATAGTGGTAAATAATCTCATTTGGGGAAGAAAACCTTTTTGTGATATTATTTTTTTTTATAATTTTTAAGTTTGGAGGTTCATATTAATCCAAGCTTGGATCCATTCCTGGCTAAAGCTCTTGCCAATCAAATATTGAATCTCTGAATAGTTGATGACAAAAATAAGCTTGAGATTGTATTAATTAATTAATACGAATATTGGTCGATGTAGTGTTATTCTTAATTAAATGCATATAAAAAGTGTGGGGAGCAGAAAATGAAGGAAGAGGTGAATCACATGGAAATTTGGAAAATTAAGGACTCATACAATGATTTTGATGAGCACATCTATACCTAGAAACCCTTTTATTTTTGGAAAAAGTCGAAACTCAGAAGGAAGGCTGTAAGTTTCCTTTTCGCTTTTTTCATGTTACGTACAGTTAGCCTATAATACTTTTAATCGGTTGTTTAATCTCCAGTTTAACTCTTGGGTTGAGCTCATTTAGCAGTTTCACTGATATGTTGAAAATGTAAATACCTGTTAATTAGCTTTAATATTATCATTATTAGTACCTCCAAGCATATTATTTTTGGTCAGTTATCGAAACTAGCAATTTACAACAATATTATTTCTCTGCAGAATTGGACCAGGCTATCTACATAGGCTTAACGATGACCTCCTTGTTGCCTAATGTATGCTGTCTATGTTGAAGGTGATGTGTTAGTCTTACCCAACAACTTGCAGTTTCATGCGTCTCTCCACCCATTGTTGATTGGGTTTTTGCTTGATGACATTCTAGAATGATGATATCTCTGATGTGTTTGACAAAGATTGTTTCCTACAAAAAATTAACTGGTGGGTGCTGGGTGACGAGCAAAAATCTTTTGCTAATCTTGGGACTAGAATATCTAATACATTTCAACTGCATTGATGAAAGTTTGTTCTTAATCATTTTTATGTTATCAGAAATACAGCCTGATTTCTTCGTTATTGTTGTTAAATGGAAGAGACTGTTCAAAGATTAGATGAATTGGTTTTCTACTAACATCTTCAGGAAATAGGAGTTCCCTAGAGGACTTATTCGGAGATCTCTTATTGAGTTAACCCTCGGAGATTGAAATTATGAACAGTTGCGCAACAAAGTTATGGCAATTATCATGTGTAAATCAGGGATGCTCTACACTAATTATAAACAAATATTTGTCGAAATTCATCATGTACCTGTGCACAAAAGGAGTACTTTTTAGTACTTTGGTGCTTCATTTTTTGATAAAATGAAAAGTCAACTTTTTTTATGTCTATTTGAACAATGTTTTAGCCAGGTTCTGAAATTAGTAGTATTCTGACTGTAAGCACACCTTGAGCATGTATATAATTTATGGAACTAGATGAGTACATATAGCTACATTCTTTTTCCCCTTTTACAACTGCTCATACTCGACAATTTTGTAATTATATGGTACTTACAGGTGGTGGGGAAGGTGGATGCTCTGAGGAAGAAGGTTGTGTCTGTTGGAGAAGGGGCATGCATCTCTTTGTGCAAAGGTTTAGATCTTACGTTTTCCGTGTTTATGTTATGATTCCTGGGTCAAGCTTTCACCAAGAAGAATGCTCGACTTCTTTCATTTTATGTTTGTCCATTCATGATTGCATATGATGTTTCTAATGTCATCTCAACATTGTTGCAGTCAACATCAAAGAAGGAAGCAGAGGTGAGGCTGGATGAGGTCATTTCTCCTCTTTAAATTTATCTTTTCCCTTCAGTGTCATAATTAAAACAACAATTGGTTTCAAACAGATGCAACTTCTGTTCCCTTCTGTGTCATAATTTGAGCACCTTTCACCTGTTTTCCTCTTTCTTTTTTTGGTCAGAAGGCTGTCTCTTTTAACTAGCTATATATGCAGGAAGACTATACGAGCAATGCCGGTAGTTGATCCAGAAACACCAACATTTTGTCTTGTTGGAGCTCCTAACTTTGGGAAGTCATCTTTGGTTCGCATACGCTTCACAGGGAAGCCCGAGGTATGCACCATTTCTAATATAGTTTGCATTTTATGCAAAAAAGAAAAGAAAAAAAAGAGTAAAGTTGAGGGGTGAACAAGCCAAGTAAAATGATTTTTTAAATCTTATTACCTTTAGTCATAAGGATTTTTAAACACTGTACTTGGAGTCAGTTACCAGTATATTTTATTATTTTCAAAGGATAATCAGATACTGTCATATTTGATTATTTGGTGTGCTGAAAAAACACTATAATTTTGGTAAGAAAGAAATTTGCAAAACGATGAATAAAAGAACAGAAAGAAAAGGGAAAGATAAGGGGGAAAAAGAAGCAAGGAACATCAAAATTTGCATCATATGTAAAAAGGTGTGAGTTAGTTCTATTTGTGATCGCATATGTTTGGCTTAGCATATTGTTCTGTAAAAGTGCCAAAGTTGCAGTGAGAGAAAAAGAGAGAATGCCAAACCAAACTGACTCCTTGATAACAGCATTAAGCTATGATGAATTTGTATTAAAAATTTAAACTAACTTTTTTTATGAGGTTCATTGCCCGAAATGGAAAGATTTTGTCCCCATTGATGCTGGAACTGCTATAATGTGCATACAGACAATAAGTGAAGAAATGGAACATGTATGCTAAGAGTTTGACATGGTAGTAACTCTGTAACTAGTAACTAGAATAATGACTAGTTTGTTGGAGGGAGGATATGTTAATATTGCTCGAAGGCAGTAAGTATTAAACTCGCAAACAGAGGTTTCATAGTGGGTATTGACTACTACGTAGGTGCAGGATGTATTATATATTTGGTCTTACAAGGTGATGTTCAAGCTGGTTTTGGAGTTCTGATGGTAAGTTGCTGAAATTGACAGAATGTGTGCGATTTTTTTTCCTGTATATGACAGCATGCATATATTTACCTTCTACTGATCAATCCAATATGTGGAACATCAAATATTAGTTATGCAAAAGATAAGTTATTTGGTTAACATAACTATCACATACCCTTTAGGGGGTCGCTCTTCGGTGATAGGTTTAGGATGAGGGGATCTGGAATTGGATGGCGATCTGGTTTATGGCGATAGGAATTGGATAGCGATAGGTTTATGATGATCTACATACATGTGGGGATGGCGATCTGGAATTGGATGGCGATGAAGAGGATCAAAAACGATTAATGAAGAATGGTAGACTGAAATTTAAGTTACTGCATCGTATCAGTGATGTGAAAAACATACATAGAGAATTGATTCTGGGGCACAAACAAATGGAGAAGTTTATTGAAGAAGTGCTCAAACCAGAGATGTTCTCAAAAGTTCTGGCATGCAATGCCTATGGTTATCCCTGACAAGCTTCTTCTGGATCATCATGATCCTCTTATGTAGCTAGTGTTGCAATTAATCCCCACAGACAAGCTAGGTTTCTGTAAATAGTGGCAGCAGGGGATTTGATTTTCTCAAGTTACTTTGTAGATCACACTTGTTAAGGAATTACTTTCAAGTGTTCTTGATTTTATGTGTGCGACTGGACTGGTTTTGTCAACTTTACATGGCACTATATTATCAGCTCCAGAGAATAAACAACAAGGCTATCTGATTATGCATCACTCCGTCGATAAGTCTGTATGTGCATATATATTAGATCATCTTGGTTGCTTCTTTGTATATACTGGCTTTGATGCCAACGTTTTTTCTGTTGGTTACTTATTGTTTAGTGGATTTCTTACACAATCTGGTCCTTGTTGATCGATGCACAGCGTGTTACTGCATAAAGACATTGAAGTTCCTCATGGAGATGGAGATGGAGATGGAGTTGAGGAGGCTTTCTAGACCACTGACCTTCCATAAGTTTGGAGATTTCTTTCCAAGAACTGGGCATATCAAGAATGTTGGTGCGTGCAGGGCCTGGAAAATAATGTGTTGATCATATCTTGTAAACCAGAAACTCAAAACTTAAACTACTCCATTGCTACATGATAGAATTATTCAGTTACTTAAACCTCAAGTATATGGTTCTGTTTATGTCCGTCTGTTACAATTTAAAACTACTACTCCATTGTAAACTCCTGTGGTCTGTGGATTGCTGCATGTAGGCTGCACAAACGTAACACTACTTTTAATCTGAAGAGATGTCACAAGAACTAATTGAAGTTGTTGTGTAACCCTTCAAAAATGATAATGAATGATGATGTTTCTAAGTTTCAGCAGATGCCAGATGAGAGGCATGGAACTACTATATCAAATTACTGTTATAAGTAACATATATGGCTGACTTGTTTAAACTCATGTAAGGAGTAACTGCATCCTGGTCAGTAATGCAAAAACTGACATCACTCGAAGCGCCATAAACAGTCAACCAGGACAAAGCCACCGTTGGGGGCTGATCAATTCGGAGAAGTGAATTCATGGGTCATTTTCTGTGAGAGCCAGTCAAGTTGATAGAGATATTTTTAAATTAAGATGGGTTTTAGCTTATAGTACCAGTCGTAATGTCTGGATAGTGGATTTGGGAATAACAGTGTCCAAGAATGCAAGAAGTTTCAGTTTTGATTACTCAGATAATCTTAGCATGCAACAAGTCTGTGTTGACTCAAAAACTCAAAATGGTTCTCCGCAAGTACTATAGAGGAAGAAATAAGCTACAAATCTTTCATTAAAGATAAGGGACTTTAGTTCTTATCATTAACGCTGACAATGGTACAAAAAATGTGATGAAATCTAATTACCATTTACGAGTCTGAGAACTGGCTCCACACTAGTGTTCAGAGTCAGCTGTACGAGAGGGCCAATCACCAATCTCGGATTCATTCCGAGTACATCAATCCCTTTCTCTTTCGCAAACTTCTAAACAGCTTCTTCAGTTAAAGTCTTCAATCCCTTTCTCTTTCGCATAACATTTCCTTCCCTTTCTCTTGTAGATGTCTTTCGCATACATGAAGACTTTGAATATGCAGTTGTACGTATATAAGTAGAGGAACAAGTAGAAAGCATAACATTCCTTCATCTAAACCAATATAAACATCTACATGTATGTCTACATATGAGTTGTAGGTATATAATTAAATGCTCTAAAGAATATGCAGATCACCTGTTGACAGATAGTCGTATCATACTTCCAACTTTGATCACATGGTTCTTCTGATATCTACTGATATATACTGCCTTGCCATGTTTCTAGAGAGTAACGCCATATTAGAAAGGTCTCAGTGAATTTATGTTTCACAGTGTTGTAAAAAAGATAAACCATGAGAAGAATCCTCTTACATGTTTATATTTAAACTCTGGGCGAATATCTTCATCCTTTATAAAAGCACATGAAAAGCCAAGGACAATGACAGAGATGAATCCTCGTTTCAGTTTCACAACCTTCCCTTCTACAAGCATATTGGGCTTTGGAGAAAAGAGTAATAATGAAGCTCGTAGGTTCACAGCAAAATAAGGATGAACCCTGTTCGAGCGCAAAATATCTCCCGCGAAGAGATCCTTCCGCGAAGCAGTCTCTTTTAACAGGTTCGGATAGCTTTAACCACAGGTACCGGTTTATCCTGTATCGTGTGCTTCGTATGCTGGCGTACCACCGTTCTTCAACGGAATATGAATTGTTTACAGCCGCCTGACTTCTATATAAAGCGATTAAGACAGGGAGAGCATCAACCCCGTCCAAATAGGTCCTTCTTGTCTAGTAACCTAGGACTTTTGGATATGTGTCTCTAGTAGAGCCTTCGAAATCGATACCCCACACGCCCTTATCCGTGCAAAGCAGAGCAACTTCTCTGACGATGTATTGAGAACACTCGCTTCCTTAAAGTATCCAAACTCTCAACCCACAGGTGACAAGCCCTTCAACTTTCCAGTAGCAATTTGCTTCCTTGGAGCCGCAACACTCTCAGCCTACAGGTGACAAGCGCTTTGACCTTCTGGTTGCAAAAAGATAGAATCTCGAAGACGAGATGTCTGTCTAGGTGTACTTGCGTATAGCAATTGTTTTGTATTTGATCGGGGACCTTTTCCACAAATCTCTTACTCTCCTTATAAACTCGCATATCAGCAGTCATTCAATTCTATTAAACTTCCTCTGTTCTTGCTCTTAGAATCCCAATATAACTCCGACACCAGCACACGGGTTGTTAATCCTTAAAGACATTCAATACTATCACAACTCTTCTACCAAAGAAACCTATCTGAGATAAAACAGACATGATAGACATCCAAGCCGCATGGAATCAGCTAACTAATGAATCACAGTTCTAACTGAACTCTATTTCCTGTACTCGGCTACTCGCCAAGCTTTCTTATAATTCACGGGCCACTCGCCAAGACCTCAGCCATTCTCGGGCCGCTCGCCAAGACTTCAGCCATTCAAGCCCAATATGAAATATTTATTTCAGGCCCAAAAATTGCCCCTCAAGTCTTGAACTTGAATTACCTGAACAAGCGAAAAGACTTGAATATTACCCGACTGACGCGCTGTTAAACCAAACGGTAACATAACACCCAAGTGCCACGTTGCACGACTTCTTCGAAAAGTTACATCATTCAGCTAACGTAATATAAAAGCATTAGTCTCCATCCACAAAATCTCATTCCCCAACGAGACCTCTTCACTTGCCTTGATCCTACACTCTCAACCTTTTCGATCAAAAACCAAGACCTTTCATTCTTAACGCCGCCATCCATCTTTTCCGATCTAGAAAAATGCCTCCTCGCAAAGACATCTCCATTCCTCATGAAACTCAAGACATCAAGAGATTCTCCAGACACCTCAAAGCTGTCGCCAGACGACACAACCCAGAGGCCGTCTGCACCCTTTCTATAGACCCAAACGAAGGTACTGGTCTTCTTTGTCCCTTTCTGGATGTTCCAATAAATCCAGAGCTGTTCAATATCCTTCGCCATCCTATCTGTAACTCATTCCTAATAGTCCAAGAAAACCCCAGGGCAGACCCAAAGGAATGGAAAAATAAAGACACACTTTGTCTCATTGGGAGATGGCCGCACCCAAGCGTAGAAGATCTCGCCTGGTACCGGCACCGTCGCGAACAAGATATCGACCGGTGGGAAACAGTTGGAATCACTCAACTCATCGACCTATGCTTTTCTCTCCCAGCTGGCGACAACAGAGCACCGTTCGCCACAGCCATGTGCTTCTGGGATTGCACCGCCAATTGTTTCCGTCTCCCCTGTGGTGATGTGAGTATTACAATGCTCAATTTATACACCATCTTTGGAGTTCCTGCATTTGAGGACTCCTGGTCGCTCAATCAACACCGTGGGACACCAGTCCAAGCCTCCCTTAACCGTTCTTCTTCCTACTCTTCCTGGGTAAAGCACTTTGCACAGGAGGAAAAAGACACAGACCAAGGAGGAATAGCCTTTCTAGAGTACTGGCTATCGAAGTACATCTTCTGTCCCTCTTCTGCAAAGGTCAACAGATGCTGGACCAACCTTGCCAAATGCTTATTCGACGGTGAACAACTGGGCTTGGTTGAATCGGTTCTCGCCTACATCTACTACGGCCTGAGGCGAGTCAATCTTTCAAAGCTCGACCTTAATCAACCAGGACCACTCTGGATGGTAGAGTTCTGGTTGCGGATGTACTTTCCTTTCTTCTGCCCATCAGCACCTCCTGCCTTTGAAGATCAGAAGCTGCTGGGCCAATCGTTGGTTTCTGCACCAACTAGAACCAGACTATGGTCCTATATCAAATGCTTCAACCATCTCTGTTTGCATAAGGAATTTCCAACTGCAGCAGTTGACATCATACTAAGTCGTCACCATCCTGGCCTCCATGCGAGTGGATTTATGCCTTCGCCAGGGCAAGACGCTCTCGCGAGGGGCTTCTTTATTCAGTGCAACACTTGCAAGAACCTACCAGTCCCAGACTTAGCGAGCCCCGGGTATGAACTGTATGCCCCTAACCATATCTCCAGACAGTTCGGGCTCACACAAGATGCACCCATGCCCCTTGCCAGCTCTGTGAGCAGATATACTCTCTAGCGAGGAACAAGTCATCCTCTTGCAGCAGAAGTGCAAGATGAACACTTTGGCTTTCCAACAGTAATGCTTCCTATTATATCAAAGCCGCAAGTGATTTCTCATTCGGTCACCGAGTCATACCAAGTGTGGTGCTCCCAGCTTTGGGAAGGGATACGACACAAGGGACCACTCGCATGCTTTGCCTCTATCTTCTATGATTTTGGCAAATGATTTTCAAATGAAGAGGACTTGGCTGTCATCAGCAAGACCTTCAGGAATATAAGCACATCACCATGGCCACAGGTATATCTCTTTATCCAAAAATGCCATATGTAATAGCAATTTCTGATATTGTAACTGATCAATCTTTCCTACTTAAACACAGCACGCCCCTGAACCAGACGTGACTGTGGCTTTACAGTCCTTTAAGAAGAAAAGATCCAATCCCTCTGGGCACTCCGTAAGTATTTGCATTCATTGACCCAGAAAAAACTCTGATCTTGTCACTGAGTTGTAACTAACCCAAATTCTTTAACAGTCTCAGAAACGCAGGAAGATCCACCTGAAGCCTTGAGAGTTTCAAAGTGGAGCCTGGCTAGCTACAGAGCTCACGAGTAGGAACAAACAAGCAAAGCTTTAAGCTCAAGTCTTCTATGCTTCGTTTGATCAGATGAGTGACAAAGCCTCTGGGGTAAGTGCATGCTCGGCACTGGTCTTTACCATTGCACATTGGTTATGTGCAAATCCCAACAGCCTTCTCATGCTTTCCCAATTCGATGACCTCTTGATCCAAGGTTCCAGGGAGTGGCAAGAATTATGCAAGGACGAGGCCCTTGCAAGTGCTTTCCCAGATCAACACTTTGATCTGGACGTTATTTTGAAGGCCGGCATCAGACCACTAAAGTTTTCATCTGATGACTCCTTCATTGGGTATTTCGACCCAGAAAGGTTTACAGCCCTGAGTGGTCTTCCATCCTTTGATGCAACATGGGAGCAAATCAAGAAGAGCCAAAAGCCTCAGGTATTTATAGTGAGTTGGAATGATCATTTCTTCGTCCTTAAAGCTGAAGGCGAAGCCTATTATATAGTGGACTCACTGGGAGAAAGGCTCTCTGAGGGATGCTGTAAAGCCTACATCTTGAAGTTCAATGATTCCAGCATTATATATGGTAGTGAAGATCATGATACAGGTCATGAAGTCATCAACATCGGTCAAGAATGCTGCAAGGACTTCATAGCCCAATTTCTAGCTGGAATCCATCGAGCAGAACTCGAGGAAGAAGAGAAGAACAAGCCTGTTGATAGCGTCGTGTTATTCCGTTGCTTGCAGATCGAGTTTCAATCTTGCTTCATTCCTTCCTCTTCTGGCGAGGACACAAGTACTCAGGATGACCCAATTATCACAGAGCCAGAAAAGCAAATCCCTCCCTCGCCAGAGCACTCAGTTGTCGAACCACTGCCATTGGTCGAGGTTAATTCAGAACGCGAGGACCCAACTCCTTCCTCGCCAGTGCTTCAAATTCAAGCAATTGAGGAAACACAGTCATTGTCTCCCACACAAGTAAGAACTTCTTAACTTACTTCATTCTGAATTATTAATTCTGATTGATCCTGATAACATGTATCTGTATTGTAGTCCAAAAGCGTTCCAGTGGACAGCGAAGCACACGAGATAACTCCCACAAGTCCAAAGAAACAACCAATCCTATCAGGCCCAACGACTGAAACGGCTGCCAAGAGTCAGCCTATTAGTTCTCCAGATGTCAATGGTGAAAAACTCAAGTCTTCAATCGAAGAAGTTACCGCACCAATTTCACCACAAGGAGCCTCCTCTCAGTTACCCAAACCAAAAGAAGCAACAACACAATTGCAAGAAATTGTAAGCAAACTGGGTACACTGAGCTCTCCTTCTGACATTGATGTCACTATTCAGGACATCCTATCTGGGGATCTGGATTCTCCTCAAGACATTCAAGCCGTCTGCATCCAAATCAAGAACATGAAGGCCATCGTCCCAGCAGACTCCATTCCCTGCCTGAACGAACTTGAGGAGAGCCTCTCTCAACTCTTGAGACAAAGTGAAGCTTTCCAATGTCTAAAACTCGAGGCTGAGCGTAAGAAAGAAGCAACAGAGACATTGGAACGACAAACTCGAAGAGAGAAAGAGAGAATCCAGGCGATTCTAAAGGACACATCTGCTCAGGAAGAAGCCATAAAGAACAAGGAAGCTAGAAGAGAAATTCTCAAGGCTGAACTCGCCAGCCTCGACGCTGAAATAGATGTTCTGCGAGCAGATGTCGTTAAACGTAATGTAGGCCAAATCGTGGTGGAAGGCGAGAGCCAAGCTCAACTCATGCAGGAGGCACGAGAAGAAGCAAGAAACGCTCACCAAATAGTCCATCAAGCCCGGGTGGCCTTGGAATTTTCCAAGGCAACAGTGAGGAAACTTTCCCTCTTATTATAAATTTAATGGGCCTAAGGATTCAAGCCCTATTTTATTTGACCCAAAATTCTTTATTTAGTTATTCATTCAATCCAAATTTTGGAGACAAAGTGTAAATTGGGACCAAAAACGAAAATGGGCCTCTGATTTAGGCCTGGTCCAAACTTGTTCGAATGAAACTAGCCTCATTTACAAGCTACGACCGTTCGTTTGATCTGACTGTTCAACAATAAATGGAATTCAATTCCATGCTTGGAATCCGTATCGCGTCAAACAATCAAATCCTTGAAATACGTTTTACCTGCCCCAAAAAATCTTTCATTTATCACGCTCTCTTTGTGGGTAGATAAACCGCTTCGTGGTCCAATTCCAGCTAGACGCGTGTCCTCTATTTTCGGGTGTAATTACTCTCGCCAAGCCTTATCGCTGTGACTCCTTCCTATAAAAGGTTTCCCTTTCCTTGTCTTGTGAACTAACTTCCTCGCGAGAATGAACTCCCCTTTTGTTCTTTTGCTCTGGTCTTCCTACTTAAAGAAACCTCAAGATAAAATCTTTCATGTTTTTCCTTAGATAGCAACATCCACGTCTAAACCTATACTAGATAGCAACATCTACGTCCAGGCGTTGCCTTGGCTATCCCAACTTGTGTCAGTAGAAGAAGGGAAAGCCACAATCCCGAGGTTGAAAAATTCCTCTTCTTCCTTCGGTGCACACGATCAGTTTCAATAACATAGCGGCTGCAAGCCCTATGAACATGGCTGCACTGAGGGGGAAAGATAGGAGCCTCAGACCCGGGAAAAAAGGCAACAAACGCCAAGTCTAGTGTAAAGGGTCTTTTGATCTGATGCACTACCTTCCTTGGCGTTTCAAATCCTCATCACCCCCTCGCCGAGGTCGATCTCTCTTTTTAACTTGGTGTATATTTGATACATCCAGGGGATGGCTATCAACTAAGAGGATTTGTGAAAAACAAACTGTATTTTATCTTTCTGTTCTGTTGCTGATTTGTAGTTTGTTTCTCATGTGGTATCAGAGCTTAAGGTCGCAAAGCCTTTGTATTCTTCTATTTGATGAATGAAATATTTTATTTGAAGCAAAGAGTGCCTTTTGTATATTTATTTGTTAAAACTCAGATGTAGTTTGTACATAACTTGGGCCACAGTAATTGCCTAACATGAACTCTTTACTTAGAAGAAATACAAAAAATTAAAATTTGGCCTCAAATATAGGCTCTAACTAAAGATTTAGCCTCCAGTATAAGCTATTGTGATGTATATAATCCCTGTGTTGCCCCTGCAGTTTACTCATGCGAGTAGAATTTTAGTATGAATAAACTAGATTAAGCCATAGTTGGAGGCTCATCATACTCCCAAATTGGTTGTATGAACTTCTTAAGGAAACAACCATTTATTGGATTAGCGTGTATTATACCATCTCGATCTCGTAAACGAACTGCTCATTTACCCAAAAGTCGATCGACAATGTATGGTCCTTCCTATTTTTCTAACCATTTTCCTCGTCCTTCAGTCTTCTCGCCAACAGGCAAAATGACTTGCTAGACGAGTTCTCCTTCTGCAAAACTCATGCCCCTGGTACATCGGTCATAGGCACGAGCCACCTTTCGTTTTTCAGCACATAGACTATCATAAGCTTGTATTCGTTTCTCATCCAAGTCTTCATGCTCTTGCCATATCGCTTGTACATAATCTTCACCGATCAGGTTGTGTTGTTCCATCATCCGCAAAGACTGAACGTTTATTTCCAAAGGCAAGACAGCATCATGGCCGAACATTAATGCATAAGAAGTTGTACCTGTGGGTGTTCTTTTACTTGTTCTATAAGCCCACATGGTGTTAAATAATTCTTCATGCCACAGTCTGACATTTCTCGCAAGCATCCATTTAAGAATATGGATAATGATTTTATTGCTTGTTTCGGCTTGACCATTGGATTGGGCATAATATGGAGAAGAGTGTAAAAAATGGATTCCGAGATCCTTCATAAGCTCATCTACTTCTCCAGACATGAATGCTGCCCCCTCGGTCTGAAACAAAGTTCTCAGGAATACCAAACCGACAAATGATATCTTCAAATAAGAACTGGCGGATGGCCTTGGCTGACGATACCCTGAGAGGTCGAGGTTCGACCCATTTTGTGAAGAAATCAGTAGCCACTATGATGAACTTATGCCATTCAGATGAATGAGGATGAATCATTCCAATTAAATCCAAATCCCATCCTTGAGCTGGCCAAGGCTTGATTATAGGCTGCAATGGTATTCTGGGCATATGGTTGATTGGACCATGTTTCTGGTATTCTTCACAACTTTTAGCGAACGTGATGCAATCTCTGAGCATTCCTGGCCAATAAAAGCCATGTCTTCTAAGTAACCATCTCGTCTTGGGACTGGCCTGATGTGCCCTTGCTATCCCAAGATGGACCTCCCTCATTAACCGCTTAGCTTCACGTCCAAAGACACACCGTAAAAGTATGCCTTCCTCTCCTCTTCTATATAATTCGTCGTCTTTAAGCACATAGTTAGGAGCTAAGAAATGAATCCGCTTTGCTACTGGATTATTAGTATTCTGGAGGTAAGAGATAATCTCCTGTCTCCAATCCATATCAACGTGATCAAGTGTAGCAACGTACCACTCATTTTTGTCTTCTTGGCGAGCAACGAAAGATGGGAGGGTTCTTCTTTCAACCTTTAATATTCTCTCGCGTACTCCATCTTGCATGCTCACCCCTGTTGCTAATTGAGCCAACTCGTTTGCTACAGAATTCCTCTCGCGAGGAACATGACTCAACTCCACTTCTGTAAACAACTCGAGCAAATCACAGGCTCGTTTAACATATGGTTCTAAGACTGATCCAGCCTTATACTTGGTTTCAAGTTGTCTGATCACTAGTTGGGAATCTCCGAAGACGTGCACATCATTGATCTCCATATCTAGTGGAAGTTCTAACCCAATTATTAAAGCTTTATATTCTGCTTGATTGTTTGTGCACCTAAAGTCCAACCGGAAAGAACAAGAAAAAGTTTGGCCGCGTGGAGAAACTAATGCAACTCCCACCCCAGCCATTGCAGTCGTACTTGACCCATCAAAGTATAAACACCAAGGAGCCAAATCAATATGAGCAAGGTCCAATTCTGGCCCCTCACTAACATCCTCCATTGGATGATGAGCCAGAAAGTCAGCCACTGCTTGGCCTTTAACCGCCTTCTGGGGAACATACTGCAAAGAAAATTCTGACAAAGCCAGAATCCACTTCCCAATGTGTCCCCGGAGAATGGGTCTGGACAACATATACTTCACCAGATCAGTCTGTGCTATAACACATGTGGTGAAGGAAAGCATGTAATGCTGCAGTTTGCACCCTGAAAAATACAAGGCTAGGCACATTCTTTCCATTGGAGAGTATCTCGTTTCACAATCATTTAGGGTACGACTCAGATAAAAAATAGCACGTTCAGTTCCTGACATGTCGTCCTGAGCTAATAGACTCCCAATAGAAAGATCAGTAGCTGAAATATACAGCTTAAGAGGAACCCCTGGTCTTGGAGGAACCAAGACTGGCGGGTTCGTAAGATATGCTTTGATGGTATCAAACGCCTCTTGATGGATAGGCTCCCATACAAAGTCTTTCTGATTTTGAAGCTTGAGAAAGGTGGAAAATGGTTGTGTTTTCCCAGCAGCATTGGCAATAAACCGTCATAAGAAATTAATTTTTCCTAATAATCGTTGTAGCTCCTTCTTACTCTTTGGTGGGACTGCACTAAGTACCGCTTGTTTCTTGTCATCTGGTATCTCAATCCCACGCTGATGAACCAAAAAACCCAGGAAGTCTCCTGCCTGGACTCCAAATACACACTTGGCCTTCTTACTCTTTGGTGGGACTGCACTAAGTACCGCTTGTTTCTTGTCATCTGGTATCTCAATCCTACGCTGATGGACCAAAAAGCCCAGGAAGTCTCCTGCCTGGACTCCAAATACACACTTGGCTGGATTCATCTTTAGTTGATGTTGCCACATTCTGAGAAACACCTGCCGTACGTCTTCAAAATGGTCACTTTTGCGTTTCGTTTTAACTACCACATCATCGATATATACCTCCATAGTCTTGCCGATAAGATCATGGAAGATCAGGTTCATTGCACATTGGTAGGTTGCCCCAGCATTCTTGAGTCCAAATGGCATGTCCACGTACTCAAATACTCCTGCAAATCTTGGGCACCGAAACGCAGTTTTATGTCGATCAGATTCAGCCATTGGAATTTGCTGGTAGACAGCAGTTCCATCCATGAATTTTAACATCTCATGGCGAGCTACTGAATCCACCAGCAAGTCCGCTACTGGCATTGGATATGCATCCTTTGGGGTTGCATTGTTCAAGTCTCTGTAGTCAACACACACTCGCATTTTCCCTTTCTTTTTCTTGACTAGGACTACGTTGGATAGCCACTCATTGTATTTGGCTACTCGTATGATCCCTGACTTGAGCATCTTCTCGACCTCCTCCTTGACAAGAATTGCAGTTTCTGTGTTCATCCGACGCATCTCTTGTTTAACGGGCTTCTTTCCCTTGATGATGGGTAAGTTATGACAGACCAAATCCGGTGACAGTCCTGGCATGTCGTCGTACTTTTCTACAAAACAATCAGCGTATTCTCGTAGCAATTCAATGAGCTTAAGTCTTTCTTCAGGCTCCAAGAAGGTACTAATGGCCACAGAGATTGGCTCTTCAGTTGTCCCAAGGTTAATATGTTCAATGGGATCCTTGACTTTGGGAGGTAAATCATCCAGGGCTGCTAGAGCTAACTTAATCTCTTCTTCTTCCTCCAAGTCCTGTAAAACGTCTTCATCCACATATTCCAATGCTGCAACCATTGGAATCTTCTCGAAGGCTTGGCTCTCCAATAGAAAATTGTGAAAGCGTTCGTGTAAAGAGTAACAAGCCTCGGTCTCTATACTTGATAGAGACCCGATCATTGAGAATGTGTGGATGGTAGCTCAATGGTGCAGGGTCTTCCACTATCTTGATTGATTTGAATCATACCCCACTGAGCTAGTTCAGAGGCCGTAACACCAACTGGGTGGCCCCTTCTATCGACGCCACATACCTCCAATGGCCTGAGGTCACTGTGATAAAAACTGGCTTCTAATGAGTTAGTAGAAACAGAATATGGATGAGGATAAGCATTAATGATTTCTGCTTCACCAGATTCCATATCACAGAGTAACATCTGCTGATGGAGGGACGAAGGTACACAAAAGCTCCTGTGGATCCAGTCATGCCCCAGAATTGCAGTGTACGGAGCTGCACATTCTGCTACAAAGAATGTATACGTACCGGTGGCTGGACCGATGTGAACCTGTAAAAAGACAATGCCCAAAGTCTGGGAAATGCTACCTTGAAAGTTTCTAACGTGTAGTGAGGTTTCTTGGATAGCAGATTTGGGAATGCCTAATAAGGCCATTGTCTTAACCGTGATGATGTTTACGGATGCCCCTGAGTCCACTAGGAGTTTGTTTAGTTTTATCCCTTGGACCTTTCCTGTAACATATAACGGCCGCATGTGCATGGCCATGTCTACAGTAGGCTTGGCAAACATCATCTGTCCCTTTGTGAATGAATTAAATTCTGGTGCTTTGGTAGGTACTAGGTCTTCTTTTGGTTCTGGTTCATTATCTGGTACCACCAAGTTGTTTATGCTATCGCTCATGATTGATTCATCCATTATTGCTGGTGAAGGCAAAGCATACTTGGAGGATAAAATATACACCATGTTAATAGTGATATCTTCCTCTTCGACGTAGTCTTGAGTTTCTTCTTCTTCACCTTCACCGTAATCCAACAACTACTCATCATTCATAGTTGTCACCCTCAGCCTGTTGCACCTCGGGACTCAAATCTGTAGTGAGCTTGAGAGAAGCAACATGTTGCAAATTATCCTCAGGTATAGGATCAACAGTTGCTGGCATGTGGAGTGCTGGATCTTGCTCCATTGGAAGGGAAACGGGTTGTCGGATCTTCTTTTGTTCTTCCACAACCAAAGGTTTTGGTTTCCATTGCAAGACCTTAGGCTCGCTTGGAGTTTTTTTTGCTTTTGAGTGCTTTTCCCTTCCTTAGGAGGTGTATGTAACCCTATTGCCTTCATCGTGTCATCTTCAAAAGTAAGACGTCTTCTTACTGGTTTTCGTTGTGTAACTTCACGATGATCTTCATGAGTAGGTATGAGCTGTTTCTCTTTAGACCCTAACTCTGGGTTACGATCAAAGACACCTGGTCTTTGTGCTCTCATTTTGGGCTCGCGAGACTTCTTCCTGAAAACCACTAATGGGTTTGCTGCAAGGGCATTCATCCGCCTTTGCAGCGTTTCTAGAGAACACACCAGTTCCTCTTCTGTGAGCAGGCCTGCTTTATAAGCCTCTAGTGCTCTCTTGGCTTCCCCAAAACGTCGTTGAAGGTTTCTTCTTCTTCTTGGAGTCACCTCAATAGTTTTTCCTTTCTCCCTCACATACCAAACATTCTTCTTAGTGATATTTCTTGAAGCTGGAGGTATATATGGTCTTGCGAGCGTGTCAGCAACTTCTGATTCGGATCTGTGTACAATACTGAGCACTTCTGTTGCTCGCGAGCGCTTAGGAGTTGGAGTGTCCCTTTGTCTTGCTTGTTGGGGTTGATGATCTGCTTGTGCAAATAGTTATGGGAATGATTTAGCTGCTTCAGCCAATTCCTCATATGAGATCTTCAACCCACTTTTAAGTTTACAACGAGCACAAAGGGCTACTAGCGACGTTGCTTTTGGGTCCACTTTTCTTTTTCCCTGGTTTGGTTTCGTCGTTTGTCTGCTTTGTGGACTCTCGCCGGTAGTTGGATGGCTGTTGGGTTGTTTCCTTTTATTGGATTTGTCTTATGTTAGTTCTAACATCCCAACCGTCATCGATAAGTCGGTCACCAAGCCTGGCGAGGGTTCTTGATCTATCATTATTTCTCCCTCGTCAATCCACTGTTGTATCCTGAATTTCAAATCACGACAAGCCCTTGTGGAATGGCGACCCCACCTATTGTGGTATCGACAGTGAAAGAGACCCTTAACATCCTCAGGGTGTGGGTCCGGAGTTCCCCAATTATCAGGAACCACTGCTATTCCTGCTTGGACTAGCTCTTCAAATATTTCCTCTCACCTAGATGCATTGTAAGTAAACTCAGTCCGCTTAGGTCGGATGAACGCAATATTGCGTCTAGACCTCCGTCTTGACTTCTTCCTTTTATATGTTGGTTCAGTTTGATTGCTATGGGAAGAAGTTTCGACGGTATGACAAGTTGTGTCGAGAGAAGGTGATGGCCTATGAGGGTATAGAGGATGCCATTCTACCTCTCATTTGTCGTTGATTTCAATCACGTCCTAATTGATAAACCCTTGGATTTCATCACTCAGGGTCCAACACTTTGCTGTTTGATGACCAAAGTGATTGTGAAATCTGCAGAAGTGCTGGGCTGGTCTTTTATACCGTAATTGTCTGAGTTCGGTAGCTGTGGCATATCGGATCAAATCCATGTCCCTTAGCCTATCAAAGATATCCTCCATTTGTTCATTTTTGAAAGAGTAGGCTACAAAGACAGATCAATTCAAGTCCTCCCAACCTCCAATGCACCTGTCAGATGATGACCAATCAACATCAATCATATTGACCAGAGGTATTGGGAAAGGCTTAGAATCCACTAATGCTGTTGTTTTGGACGTTCCTTCCAGCACTAGTCTTCCTTCGTTGATCCATCTCTGGATCTGGTCTTTAAGCTTTATGCAGTCCTTTGTAATATGGTTCCATGCTCCATGGAACTTGCAGTACTTTTTACCCTTTAACTGCTCAGCTGTAGGAAGAGGTCCAAAATTTGTTTTAACAGCACGCATGCTGTATAGCTCGTCCAAGATCTCATGAGTCAGATTGGCATCATAAGTGTATGTCTCAAACTCTGGCTTGGTAAAAGCCACTGTTGAGAGTTTGATTGGACCCTTATTCTTTTGAAGCTTGCGGGGCTTTAATACTTTGCTTGTTGTTAGATCCACAGCACCCACTTGCTCACCCTCAGAGTCCGATTCTTGGTCGTCTATATCTTCGATATAAGCCACTGTTTTTGGCTTTAGTCTATCATAAGACTTAGCATTGTACGTCCCCTTGGATGCATTCCTCTTCTGTTGTCTCTTTCTTGCATGGTACTGTAAGCTTTTGTTACAGCCGTGATAAGCTCATTCAAGGAGAAGTACTTGCTATTTAGGAATAATTGGTGGTACGTATCCTCCAAACCATTCTTGGCCATCTCGACCACCTCTTCTTTACCAAGTGGGGTCTTACGACCGGAAACGATGTAAAAAAGTGACTGGACTTTCTGTCGCCGATTGGCTCAAGGAAGCCAACTTTCCAACGCTGATTTCTGGTCTTGCCATTCTAAAGTGATCTATGAATAAGGCTACCATGTCCTTCCACTCACTGATCGAACCCTTTTCTATTCCCGTATACCATACGAGGGCTGATCCTGACAAAGACGATCCAAAGACTCTTAACTTAAGTCCCTCGTTATCGGCATACTGCCCTAGTTGCAGCGTAAAATATGCTAAGTGTGTTGCCGCGTTAGAATCGTCGTCGCCAGAGAAAGTCTAGAAGGCTTGATGCCGGTAAAATTTTGGCCATTGCCATGCATCAGGATCTTTCTTCTGCATGGGAGGAAACGATGTCTCGTATGTTTCATACATCTTAGCTAAATGTATGTCGCAATTATTTAGGAACCTATTTAACCGTTGCTCCCAAGCAGGAGGGAAATACTCTGCTTGTCTAGTCTTTCTTGCCAAGTCAGATACGAATTTGGTTAAAGACGCTATGTCCCCATCTGTCCTTTGAGACAGTGTCGCCGCATATCGGCGGTATTCATCCAAACTTGTTCCCAAGTGTTGGAGGATTTCTATCCGTAGTTTATCTTGACCTTCCACAAAACTAGTTACCTGGGCTCCCATAGCCTCTCTCTCCTCTCGATCTCTACTAAAGTCTACCCGTATTGATTGAATTCTGGCTACCGCCGTATTTAGTAAGTCACTCTGGGTAGTGAGAAGAGCCGCCTGCTGCTCGATTCTTTCATCGAGAGCCGCATAGTAACTAGCCTGGTGGCTATCACGCCTAGCTGCATAAGCTAGGTATTCTGGGAACGTGAGTTCCGCTATCTCTGCTTCGCTCAAAGATTTAAACGTCATGATGTTGAAGTCTTTAGCGAAGATAATTTCAACCGCTTGAATACTCAATGAACGACACCGGGTAGATGTATGTTCACGGTAAGCCGGTTGTGGGTGTTTGCGACACTGAGGGTAAACCCTTTGATAAGGATCCCCAATTGTCACCTAGAGACGCAAAGAGATGTCCCACTGGGCGTGCCAAAATGTTCAAGCGCAAAATATCTCCCGCGAAGAGATCCTTCCTCCAAGCAGTCTCTTTTAACAGGTTCGGATAGTTTTAACCGCAGGTACCGGTTTATCCTGTATCGTGTGCTTCGTATGCTGGCGTGCCACCGTTCTTCAACGGAATATGGACTGTTTACAGCCGCCTAACTTCTATATAAAGCGATTAAGACGGGGAGAGCACCAACCCCGTCCGAATATGTCTTTCTTACCTAGTAACCTAGGACTTTTGGATATATGTCTCTAGCAGAGCCTTCGAAATCAATACCCCACACGCCCTTATCCGTGCAAAGTAGAGCAACTTCTCTGACGATGTGTTGAGAACACTCGCTTCCTTAAAGTATCCAAACTCTCAACCCACAAGTGACAAGCCCTTCAACTTTCCAGTAGCAATTTGCTTCCTTGGAGCCGCAACACTCTCAGCCTACAGGTGACAAGCGCTTTGACCTTCGAAATCGATACCCCACACGCCCTTATCCGTGCAAAGCAGAGCAACTTCTCTGACGATGTGTTGAGAACACTCGCTTCCTTAAAGTATCCAAACTCTCAACCCACAGGTGACAAGCTCTTCAAATTTCCAGTAGCAATTTGCTTCCTTGGAGCTGCAACACTCTCAGCCTACAGGTGACAAGCACTTTGACCTTCAAAATCGATACCCCACATGCCCTTATCCGTGCAAAGCATAGCAACTTCTCTGACGATGTGTTGAGAACACTCGCTTCCTTAAAATATCCAAACTCTCAACCCACAGGTGACAAGCCCTTCAACTTTTCAGTAGCAATTTGCTTCCTTGGAGCCGCAACACTCTCAGCCTACAGGTGACAAGCGCTTTGACCTTCTGGTTGCAAAAAAGATAGAATCTTGAAGACGAGATGTCTGTCTAGGTGTACTTGCGTATAGTAATTGTTTTGTATTTGATCGGGGACCTTTTCCACAAAGCTCTTACTCTCCTTATATACTCGCATATCAGCAGTCATTCAACTCTATTAAACTTCCTCTGTTCTTGCTCTTAGAATTCCAATATAACTCCGACACCAGCACACGGGTTTTTAATCCTTAAAGACATTTAATACTATCACAACTCTTCTACCAAAAAAACCTATCTGAGATAAAACAGACATGATAGACATCCAAGCCACATAGAATCAGCTAACTAATGAATCACAGTTCTAACTGAAATCTATTTCCTGTACTCGGTTACTCGCCAAACTTTCTTATAATTCACGGGCCGCTCGCCATGACCTCAGCTATTCTTGGGCCACTCGCCAAGACTTCAGTCATTCAAGCCCAATATGAAATATTTATTTTAGGCCCAAACAAACCCCATTCAGAATCTTGGCGTCCTCCTTAGATGATGCAATGTCGTGGAATTTATAAGCAACTAAGACACCATCTAAAGTATCGTCAAACCTGGAAGAATCATAACCATAAGAACTAAGAGTGACTCTTTCAATAATTATTACAAAGCAGCACTCATGAATGAATATAACAACAACATATATAATATACCCACCCCAATCAGAAAACAAGAGAGAATGAATATGAGAAGGTCAAGTAAGAGAACAAGTTACTTGAAAATCATGGAGCTGAGTTGGTGATGAATAGCTCTGACGACATCGAAGCTCTTGGATGGGTGCAAAAACACTTTGAGATTCGTACGGGAGACCTTCAAACCCTCCATTGTAGCTTTCTCGATTTTGAAGTAGAAGGGGTCTACTGTCAGTCTTCTTCCTTTCGCGCAGGTGAGATACCGGGCCTGACAATCTTAGCCTCTTTTTATGAACCCTAATAATACTCGAGGACTCTTCGATACACAAATTACTAGGTGCATACAACACATTTGTCTGCACGACTCATGTCACTGGTGTCACCGTATTGGGTCTAGGTAAACAGTACATGAGAACAAATCAAATAGAGGGCATATTGAAGTCATAAGCAGCTGGCGTATGACTTTGCATAAATTTTACACTAAAATCATTCAGAATATAATCAAGATAGTACTACATCATTCATTCAAAATAGAATAAAGACATTATTAAATCAAAATACAATGAGGAAAAATTGTCTAAATAGTCACCCAATTATGTTATGATGGACACTTTATTAATTATTGTTTGACATATATTAAATTAGTCACTCAACTTAACTTTCGACTATCAATTTAGTTATTTGTTCTCTAACAAACATTAAAAACAAATATTTTGTTTATTTTTAGGGGTGTTTTCGGCTCTTTACCCCTATTTGACAAAAAACATAAAATCAAAAATTTTTGTTTAGTATTTACATCACTTAAACGCGACTTGAGTTAGCCACTCGCGGTATCTGAGTTACCCAGTCGCAGCTGCAAAATTTACTAGAGATATTCTGATCTCCGACCAGTGGTTGAAGGTCTCATCGGGGTGGTGTGGGTCGATTCGCACTCGGGTCAACAAACTCTCCATCGTGAACCTCGGCGGAGAGCAATGCTTCGAGGAGAGGTGAGACGAGCGGTAGATTCTGTGGCTCGACACGAGATGTTATCGTTTATGGATGGCATAGTGGGATACCATCAAATACCCGTAGCAAAAGAGGATCAGCATAAAATAACTTTTCGGTGTATAGGCATCGCAGGAGTCTTCGTGTATGTCGATATATCATTTGGTCTGAAAAACGCCGGAACTACTTATCATAGGGCAATGCATGTTATCTTCCATGATCTGTTGGGAATATCCATGGAGCTCTACATCGATGATGTTAACATCAAGTCTAAGAAGAGAGTGGACCATGTTCATGATCTTCGCCAAGTATTTGTGCGAATGAGGAAACACCAGCTTAAGATGAATCTGGACAAATGTGTTTTCGGAGTCCAAGCGGGCGACTTTATAGGGTTCTTAGTTCATCAGCGAGGAATAGAGGTTCCACATGATAAAAAGAAGGCCTTGATCAATGCATCTCCACTAAGGAACAAGAAAAAACTTCAGCAGTTGCTTGAAAAGATAAATTTCTTAAGGCGGTTTATAGCAAAAGCTGCAGGGAGGACCCGGTCATTTGCTCCTTCGTTAAAATTGCAAGGATAGAAAGAATTTGTATGAGAGTCTATTCATCAAGAAGCTTTTGATGCCATCAAGCAATATTTAACAAATCCACCCATTTTGGTACCATCGCGACCAGAAGTACCTCTCAAGCTCTACATATCAGCTACAGATACGTCAATCGATAGCTTGTTAGCACAAGATGACGATGCTAAGGTGGAACGAACAATCTTTTACCTCAGTCGGACATTGGCGGATTGTGAGACTAGGTACTCGCCTATGGAGAAACTATGTCTTGCATTATACTTTTCATTTTGTGGTCCACACTATATAATTTGAATCATCATTTTATTTATTTATCAAACTTACAAATTTATTGTTTGAATTATGAATGAAAGATATTTAAGTGATATTGTGACGACCCGAAACAGATTGAGCAGTGTCATCAGCTAGGTCCGTGAGATTATGAGTAATAGCAGATTTCCGATAATGGATTTACTCACCAGGTTTGTTAACGACTAAATCATTGGCCAAGAATTGGAGCTGAGTCTCTTCTCGAGAGTCGTTGTACGTGTGATTTTGAGTTTGTGGGCGGTTTCGGATCGTTATTTGGACGACCGAGGAATAAGTTATGAATATTTGAAATTTCGACGGAATCGGGTTAAATTGGTGGCTCTCTTAGCGACTAAATTACTGGACGAGAATTTGGTTTCGGTTTCTTCACGGAAGTTGTTGAGAATTTAATTTCGAGCTCGTGGGAACTTCCGGAGCATTATTCCGAGTTACGAAGATTAAGTTGTGAATATTTTCGATTGTTGATTATTTAGTCGGTTTAAATATGTGTTGGTTTGAACAGTTGACTTTTTATCCGATTGGTCGATGTGTTTGACTTCGGGTGATAATTGAACATGTCGAGTCGAGTTTGTTGCCGCGAGAATTATCGGAATCGGAATTACGACGAGAAAGTTACGGGTATTTGAAGTTTGCCGAAAATTGAATTATGTGGTTTCCATTTTGGGAAGGCTTATAAATAGAAGTTTCCTATTTGGGGAAGTCAACTTTCCATTTCTGTTTGGTTGACTGGGTTGACCATGGGTCATGGGTGACCCATTTTACCATATGTTTTCCGTTCGGTTTTGGTGATTTTTGGACCCTTTTTCGGCCACGATTGGCCGGGGTTCCTTCACAAAACTTGTTGGGCTTGAGCTCCTCTTCAATTTGGTAGGTAGATCGTCCCGTGAGGTGGTCGGAGGAGGAAGTTATGGCTCGTCAAAATTAGTGAAATTCCGGCGAGTTTTGTGGTGTTCGGGTGGCGGCGTGGAGGCCGAGATGGTGGCTTCTCTTTGAGGGCATTTGTTAGCCTCGAGCCAAGGAAGCTTTTCCAAGTGGTCTTGAGGGTTGCCGTGGCCGGAGGAGAGAGATCCATTGAATTGAAATTCCGGTAAGGGTTTGGAACTTTGAGTTGATTTTTGGAGGTTTTCCGGTTAAAATTGGCCTTAACTTATAACTGGAAAGTTGTTGGAATTGTCGAGATATTTGAAACCATGTGTAGCACGAAATTTTCTGGGCAGGTATGGATTTTCCGGCGACGGGGCAGCGGCGACTTTTCGCCCGGCGTAGTTTTCGACGAGTTATATGTCATTTCACTCAAAATCGCGCCCCGATCGCAGTGGGAAGGTTCGTTTTTCGAGTTGAGCGTCCGAACTTACAGTGAGGTATTGAGGTGTGATTTTCGGATTTTCGACAGTTTGTCGTAATCGGATTTCATGTTTCCGAGTACGGTGGTTTCTCGTGATTTGATTTGAATTGTCGAGTTATGACTTTGAGATATGAACTTTGTGAATATTCAGGGGTTCGTGATCGTTTGTTTGGCGAGGAACTTTCCGCCGGATCACGGGTTAACGCGAACTGCGTTACGCTAATCTGTGAGTGGACAATTTCTTTTCACGGATTGATTGCGAGTCTTTATACACGTTTTATGAATTTGAGCATGTTTACGAGATTATGATTATTATGAGCATGTGTTATACGATTATATTACGTATATGCATTCATATGCTGTTTATTGTATTTGCATCGGATTATTTGTGATTTGATTTACACAGAGTACAGTCGTAGTTCATGTTGTTGTATCGATACACACGCATCCCGGCTGATCACCGAGGGTGCTTACCAGGAGGGGTACCGTACCTTGTGCCGATGTAGTTCCGGGTGGGTACTGGTTTCTGTACCTTGTGCCGATGTAGTTCCGGGTGGGTACAAATGTCTGTTTCTTATGCCGATGTAGTTCCGGGTGGAAACAGATACCCTGACCTGAGGCCTTTCTGGCTCGAATCACGTGTGGGTCTGGGATCCCGTGATTCGGACTGTACTAGCACGGACGTGTCCATGAGTGACCCCGTGGGATTTTTACTCGCATGCTCTGTACGCTGGAGGAGTATAAGTTTACCTCGCGTATTTTATTATATTTATTCATTCGACTCGCATATGTTTTTATAACATATATATTACTTGGTGAAAGACATTTATTTCGTCCACTCACTCTAACGTTTTTCATGTCTTTCCCCTGGGCTTTTCGGTTTCCGTGCCCAGTTTGCAGTTCGGATTCTGGTGTCGCACGTCGTGGTCGGAGGCACAGTGCTCGAGCTACCTTGTTTCTTCCAGTAGGTTTATTGTTCTACCTACTGTGGTATACTTATATGATTATACATTAGAGGTCGCTCTGAGTATTCTGATGTATATGTTTATACGATTTTACTCCGGATTTCAGTAAAGCACAGATATATTTATTATTTTACTTTACTGTTGATATATTGAGAAATCCAGATGGGATTGGTGCCCACGGTTTGATTTTTGTGGCATAGGATGAAGTGTATTTTCCGCGTGCAGGTAATGGTAATTCTACGTTAGTAGCGAAACTCTGCCAAAATTTCTACAGTTTTTGTTGGTTCGTATTTTCGAAGGGGTTTGATTTCGGTTTAGGCAACTAAACCGGGGTTGGGTCCTTTCAGATATCTTAGCTCTACTTAAGTAAGAGTGGAATACTAGCTATAAGCGAAAAATGTGTTGTAACATAAAACTAATGTGAATTCTATATCTATTTTCAACGGTTACTTTTAGTGTTTATAATAATGGTTCAATTGCAACTCAAAACATTAATATTTTTCCTCTTCGAATTTCTTTTCGTCGTCACCCGCGCCTCGCACGTGGACATCCTCTCTAGTATGAACATAAAGTTTGGAAATATACTATATAATAAAATAGAATTTCTATTTGAACCTTTACATTTGTTCTTCACACCTCCTTCTATTTTTAATTAAGAATTTGCATAATTCACCTCATGTAAAATGACAAGTACGGACAATTAAAAAAATAAATGTCATTAAACTTTTCAAAGAACCTCCCAATACGCAGCTTCACCACCATCGACCATCATCTCTTGCTCCATCACTTCAACTAACCTTATCCAGGAAGTAATTATCACTGAGACACTGATCCCTTATATTGTTCAAACTCTCTACCAGTGTCTTCATCCGTATCTGTTTCATATAACGCACTTATTGATTCAACTTGCAATCTCGATGCACCCAATCTTTGTGAAGTAGATTATTTATCCTGACACGCCCTTTATCAGTTATCGACTGTGAATGGATGGATAAACGGTTTAAATCTCTGAACGAAACTCCAAGATAGTACATTCGAGAGCATGCAAGATCCCTACTATTGTAGGCCATGCTCGTTGTTCCATATTTTAATTGAGTATATATCTCCATCACTACTAGATCACAATCAACGAGATAAAATACTGGGAGATTTAATACACGTGCCTATTGAGGAATAATTTGGTTGCTACATCAACACACCATTTTCCCATTAATAAGCAAGCAATGATACGAGTAGTGAAAATTTACTTGCGCTAGATTTGCAAATGATGAATACTTCACAATCTAGAGAATGATTGAATACCAGATTATGATCACCAACTATATTATCAACAGTATCCAAAAAAGGCAGAATCTGATGACCTACTTTGCACTTTACATTAATGCCTCACTATTGCAATTAACTTCTCTATCATGTCTTATTGTAATCTAAGTCCACCAAACACATACCCTCTATCTTTTGTTGTTGTAATGAAAATGATTATGGACATGAATTGTAATTGTATTTTTCTTTATTTCTGTTTTTTATACCCCGAGGGAGGGAGGGAGGGAGGGAGGGAGGGAGAGAGAGAGAGAGAGAGAGAGAGCTTTGGTAGCTTCAAAGAGCTTTCCATAGAAGGAGCATATCAGCACTAGTATACGCAACAAAAGTAATGGACAGAACAAAACACATGAAAGAGTGAAGAAGAAAAGAGAGAAGAAAGTGATACAATTCTATAGCAAAAATAAAAAGGATACAAAATAATTTTTTTATTAAAAGAGGTTATTCAGATAATCTAAGGAGAGGTGCATCGAGTAATTTTATTGAATGAAAAAAAAAGGAGCTATGAAAAGTATGGTGGTCAACTGAGCAATTTTAAAGGTTCAAATAGAAATCCTCATAATAAAATTATTAAATATTAATTTCATCTCACACTTCTACGATAAGATCGTTCTTATTTATTATAATTTTAAATAATTATTGAAAAATGAAACAATAAACCAAAGACTGAATTTTTTATTGATAATACTATAACTGCATGAAAATCAATATATCTTTTTTCATGCGAATATTAAGCTTAGAGGGACATATCTTTTAGAATTCGTCTCAGGTTTGACAATCTCATATGCGACCATATGAAAGTTAATGAGGTTTGGAGAAGAGATGATAGTATGTTTTAAGCTCAAGTAAATTCTTCAGCTGCTGAGAAAGCTAGAAAAACTAGTTAACTAAGTAAGAAGATGTTTTTCATGGTTGAGAGATTCTGATAGGATGCAAAGTATGACATACTTAATAGGCTACAAGATGTTGGGATGTGATTCAATTATCTTGTCTTTCATCAAAGTTTTGAGGTCTCGTTTTTTGAATGATTTGCAGTTGGTCTTATATTGGAACATCAATTGGGATTGAAAAAGGTTTGGAAGTTGTTTTACTCTCAGTTGCAATGGATAATTGGTGATGGAGAAAGAGTTCACTTTTGGGCTGATAATTGGTTAGATTAATTTTATGATTTGCATGCAACAATTATAGCTCAAAACAAAATCCCAAGATTTGGTGAAAAGGTGAGTAAATATAGCATCGTGAAAAATTGGTCTCTTCCTTCCCCAGGTTGGGTGAAAATGTGAGTTGGCTGAAGCTATTATGGAAGTGCCTCTCCCTTTTATCAAACTCAGGATCAATTAGTGTAGTCTAGTATATCTTCGGGTACCGTCAAGGTTAAGGAGGCTTACTATTTTGTTGTTTTCTTTGGTTCAAAAGTTGATTGGTATAAAAGCATTTGACATATAGCTATTCAGCCCGTAAGTCCTTGGTGGCTTAGAAGGTGATGCCTGATAGGCTCCCCATTGATGATTTGAGGCAACACAGAGACTTGTGCCCTAGGTGTGAGTTTTGGAAAAGGAGCCTGGAAACTATATATCATATTATGCTTGATTGTGAGATAATTAAGATATTTTGGGGTTGATTATTTCATCTTTTCAAATTGCATCCTCCTAGTTTTCCTAATATTCATCAAGCTTTCTCCAATGATATTTTTTGAAGCAGATGCCACGGACTCAAAGAATTTTGTGGAAGTTTGCTTTTTGTAATGCAACTTGGAGTATTTGGAATGCTAGGAATCATATACTAACGAGATGAGGTTTAAGTTGGAGCACTTTATTTGCAGATTTATTCTATTTTTAAAAGACTCTACAAGTCTTCATTTTAGACTGGTCACAACAAGTCAAAGTTCTATACCTATTTTCAGACTACTTGATTTTTCCTCTCTTATTGTTAAAGCTCCTTGTTATATCCCAATGAGCTGGTGTCCGCATCTTTATCGTTGGTTAAAGACTAATACATATGACTCTTTTGTGGATCATTCGAAGGCATATTATAGAGATGTATTGTTCGTGATACGAATGGTGATTTTATTTGTGCCTATGCTAATCATGTTCAGGTTCAAAGTGGAATTGATGCTTGTTGGAAGCTTTACGAGTAGTAAAAGAGAAGGGTTGGAGAAAATTTTGGCTTGAAACTGATTTAGTTTTGGTGGTTAAGTATTTTAAAAATCCTCACATTATTCCTTGGAGAATGAGAACTGGTTGGCTAAATGCAATGTTGGTTGTGCATTCCAATCAGTTTCATGTTATGCACACATACAGATACGGTAATAAAATTGCTGACATGCTTGCTAATTTTAGAGCAGAGATTTTGGATTTTTTATGCTGGGATATGATGAGATTTATGATTTCATTATCGCATCATGTCATAGTGACAAGAATTCGATATTTTCGTATCGGTTTGTGTAGTTTGTTTTAAGTGTAGTTTGTTAGCTTCTATTTTCAGTTTCAATGATTATAGTTAGTCCTTGGCTTGGTTTCGGCTTTATCCCCTGATCTATATACTTAGTTATTTTTCAATAAATTTTCGGGCAAGGATGATGAGATAGTCCTTGTTTTTTTTTTTATAAAAAAAAACAGGCTTGATAGACAAGATAATCATTGTAAAAGATGTGCATTGTACATTTAATAGAACTAGAGTTGTGAAAGCATCATTTTGGTTTGTCAAAATGCAAATAATTCTTATTCGATGGGACATTCAAGCCCGACATACTTTCTAACCATTTTTACTTTCGTATCCATATTTAGCCTCATGCCACCACCGAAACCATCTAGCATGTTACCCTATAGAAACTACACAAATAAAATCCTCAATGCATACAGTCTAATGGTACCTAGAATTGCATGTTTATTTCTTCTTGAAGTAGTATAGGTGTGGGTAGAAATTATTATAACTCGAAATGTAGTGGTTTTTAGAAAATAATGGCTTATGTATGACTATAGACAATGTAATAGTTTAGGAAGATTGAGATGGATGATGACACATGTTGTTTAATTGATATCCTTATTAAGCTTACTTGCATTACACATATGATTTCTTATGAAGAAAGGCAAGATTATATTTCTTACTAAGACTTTGGTTTACCTACATTACAAGCATTTTGACATGGTTCGAGGAAAAGTAACTTTTCTATGCGTCTTTTTGGCATGAGAATTCAATTTTAAATAGCCTATCAACTATATAACTTGATAATCTAATACAAATTTGAACATATGTTCTTTAAAAGAAACTAAGAGACATGTGATAACTCATTACTGGGACTCGTTCTTTATATTTAACCGTGTTCAAGGATATAGGATTTGAATGTTACAATTTGAGCTACAAACTTTGAATATACAGGGTGAGTACAGTGATGGTGAATTGATGATCATCAAAGTCACCAGAACAGTAATGTGGACCGTAGTACATATTATGACAAACCTTAATTTGGTCTCAAACACTCTCAACACAGGAAGAACTAAATTTACTTTTGACTTGGGTTTGATGGTTGGTCTCATTAATTAAGTAAATCAACCTAACTGCATTAAGAAGGCCAAAGTTCCTTTCTAGAAAGGATCAAATTTTGCATTATGATGAATTTTAGTATGTAGTAAGGAGTCTAGTTCTAAAACATCGAATTTCATTCATTCTGCTCAGAGTCAGGAGTAGCATATCTCCATAGACTACAGTGACAAATAAAAAAAAATCACATATGTAATAAGTTGATTCAGCAACATACAGAACTGGGCCATGTTAGGCCCATAATCATGTGTTAATTATGTCTCTAACTTCATGTTTATTGTTCATCTTCTATGAATAAAGCATCGTTCTTATAATGTTTCATGTTTATGCTAGGAAGTTGGAAGTTGGCACGAAAACGCTCTAAAAGATATAGATTAATCACTTTTTGGAGAAGCCGAGCACATTGCCGAAGTCACAAAAGCATTTAGAGCAACTTTGAAAAAATGACAAAAAGTGGTCGCCGGAAGTTATCGGAAGCTGCCGAAAAATTGTCGGATTTGTCCATGGCCGGCCGGATCACTAAGTAAGGCATAAACACTCTTAGCTAGGCCCAAGGAAAACCCAAACCACCTAGATAATAACCCTAGCTATTTAGTTAGGGTGTCACTCATTTGAATTTTGGAAGTATTAGGCAATGTTTAGACTTTAGCCTAGAAGTCAAGAATAGGGGATCACAAGTTGTAGCCCTTAGACCAAACTTCATGGTCACTCTAGCACATCTAAGGGTTTACAAAATACCCTATTTTCTCTCCCTTATTCCTTCTAGGTCGAGCTCCCAATTGCCTACCATGACAACACATCTCATTTCTCATCTTTTCCATAATTTTTGCATCTAGAGATATTCCTCACTCATCCCCTAACCCTTTAGCTCTCTCCTCCACCTAAAACACCTTCTCCATCATAACCAAATTACCCCCTTAAGGTGGAGCTACCTTACTTTTCTTAAGGTTCATCTCCCTTTCCTCCTCCTCCTCCTCTACAAGCTTGGGTGCATTTGGAGCCAAGAAGTGAAGAAGGGACTTGAAGGAGCTTGAAAGACTTTGCTTAAGGGACATTTTGGTTATTTCTTGCACTTTGTGACTCTTATTTATGTATCTAAACTTGATTGTAGTCATGAGTAGTGAGTAGTCCATTTGGGAGGCTAGGGTTTGAACCCTAACCATGTGATGTGAACAAATGATGCCTTGATTTATGTATGGTTTATGTTTTTAGTGTATGTTTTGTGAAGTTGTGTTTGTGAATGAGCTACTTCGTGTTTGTGGATGTTTATATGCTTGAGCTTCATGATTTGTTTCATCTATGCACGTGTTGATCTAAGCTAAGTTAATATATGTATTAAGAAACTAAAAATGGGACCTTATTTGAATTAATACTCACTTAAGGCTAGATGAGCATGTAAACATGATTAGGATTTATTCCAAGAGGGTCTACCATAAGGTTTGGTCTCCTTAGCACTAAGCAAGAACTAAAACCTCCTTGAGTCTCAATAGATTTAAGGAGATTTAGTCAAGCACACATTGAATCGAAAAGGTTATTGTGACTACTCGTTGACTCTCTTAGTTCGTAACCCAATAAGTGCGGATTGAGAGAGTCGCTTAGACTTTCTCCCGGGTCCTCCAATAGAGGTTTGGGAAAGGGAACCTTCTAAAATTATCACATTGTATGCTTGTTGACTTCACTTACGTGACATACGGTCAAGGTGTAAGCTCGAAATGGCTTAGGTCTTGATCCCGGTTCACTAAATACTTCAAGGTTGGGCTCAAGTCGTCTAGGGTCTGAAATGACCTAGGAACTTGGGTTCAAAACCAAATGTGATCCATAATATCACAATTTGGACATAAAGGTGCATGTGATCCATTGTTAACTATATTCGAACCTGAAGTTTCAATATTGAGATCTTATTATTTTCTCTATTTTCTACAAGAAAAGATGGCAAATTTTGTCACCCTCGACATCTTTAGAAAGAATTACATGTCCTAGGTCCTTGATGTTGAGATGCACCTTGAAACTCAAATAAGAGATTTTGAGTATAATAGGTATTTGAACAAGAAGTTCAGGTTACCAACAATATTTGAACCCGAAGTTCTAATTTTGAGATCTTAAACTACTAATTTCAAGATTCTGCTATAATTAGTAGTGATACAATTAGTAGTGGTATAAGTCATACTTAGTACACCATTAGTGTGATGGTCGTAACTTCCGCTATCATTGTATATTATGTGGAGTACGTAACTGACGTAACGGCTTTGTAATTGATGTAATGGTCATCTACCATCATTTATGTAATCATTATAGGTTCATCACATCCTCCTATAAAAGGGAAGTAACACTTTGCAATAAAAATATAGGCCGGAAGATCTATGCTATATGCGAGGGAGGACCTGAAGTTCCTCAAACTGAAATTGGTTACTCGAACCATGAAGTTTCGAGTTTAAAATTATTATAAATATGAAGTTTTCAATACCAATTTTCAAAACCTATTTTCTTATAATAAAGTCGAACTCGAAGTTCGAGTGAATGGTTATACAATAACCATATAGTGAGAACTGAAGTTCTCTTAATTAATTCAATTACAAGGACCAGAAGATCCTTTAAATTTTACAATTCGATACAAAACATGTGGTTCTCAATCTCATAAGAACCTGCAGTTCCTCAATGTATTTGGAATTTCTCTTTATCGAATATGTAATTTATTAGTCAAAACCTGAAGCTTTCTGACTGTACATTCGAGGATAATACAAATTTATCATATATTTGGGGATTAAGCAGATCAGAAGCTCTGTCTATTTTCTTCATTAACGGAACTAGAAATTCCTCCCAATTTTTTTACTTAATTTTATTATGATTCTCTTATTGCATGACATAAATTTATTTATTTTCATTATGATTATTTTTTTCTTATGGACCGGTAGTCCTAAATATTAAAACTCGAAAATCGAGTGCATTTTGTCCTGAAGTTCAAAATGATTATATGGATTGGAGTTCATAATAGATCGGATATATTTGTCAAACCTATATATACGCACCAAACCTGAAGTTTGGGTACACTGCTATAAAAGAAAGAGACTAATTAAGGCTTTTGATGTTCAAGAATTATTATTGATCATCCTTGACTATGATGCTTACAAAAGCTAATGTATCTCTTATCCCAAGAGGTGTAGATCTTTATTGATATCTCCGGAAGAGCTTGTATCATGTCACCTACGTAACATACTTTTTGCCAAAATGGATGTATATTTCTCTACATCGGATGTATAGATGAACTAGTAGTTCACTGGATCTACTGTAATATGTAAGATCATCACAATTTCAATGATATCATTATTTGAGTATAAATCATAATGCTCGCTAACAAGCGGTTTGGTTTTTATAACACTATTTACACATGTTGGAGTGATAGTATCCATCATGTTTATTTGATTTAGAGAAAAGTCTCAATCAACTATGCACAAATTGGAAGTGACAATTACTTTGACCAAGTATTTAGTTTGGGCTCGCCACCCACATACCAATGATTATAAGGAATATAATATCCTTACACGCATATTTTGTGAATGGTCAATATGATAGTCTTCCCACCGTTATGGGGAGAATAGACTAATATAATGGCGCAAAGTTATGAAATATTTTCACTTGGTCCAAACTTTCTACACTCAAAGTAGATATTTCACATGCCCTACCACGTCTAGAATAAAAGTTGAAAAAACGATCCACATTCTGAAATAAATTCTTCTATATAGATGATTACCCTAGAATGTTGCACGGATATCCGATCATAATGAGCTCGTTAAAGCTGGTGCATGCATATATGAATATGTGAGATCAAAATTTAATGATCATGGATATTAATTATGCTAACTAGCAAAAAACCATCAAGGGATGTATACATACCACATTTCATTTTAAATGTCAACAAATTATATTACTGGCCATATTGGAAAGAGGCAATTCCAATACCCAGGAAAACGTGATGAGATTCTTGGAACTGATTAATACTTTTTATTACGAAACAAATTTGATTAAAGTGTTTTGATGTCACTATGACACAATCTCTTTAGTAGAGATATGAGATTATCAATGTTATTCCCTTATTTAAGCGGCAACTTTTCTATAAGTACCGTGTCGATATTGATGAGAGAGTTATGGCAGGTTGTGAGGTTATATTGTGTAGATATAATGCATATAAGAAAGTCTCAAATATCGTGTCATCATAAGCAATAACTTATTTACAATCCTTAGACGATTCAAATTGCCCGAATGGCAACTTTATGGTTAAACAATTTTATAACTCACTCATGGAATAAGAGTCTAGATCTTATAGTTGCTCATTTATATAGTCAATATGACTAAATCAAACTTGCATCAATGAGTAGTATCATTAGACTATATATGAAATTGATTTCAAATTATGATCATAGTTGTAACATATTCTAACTTTTCGCGAAATTATGAGTTCATCAAAGTTCCTGAACAGCCTATATGAATCTATCAATACATATAGATATTGATACTTATGGCTACATATACGTCATATTAAACTTTGATATCACAAGTTTTTTTTTCCGTTACGTTTCTGCATTTTACTAATGTTTTGAAATTTTCAAATTACAGCAACGTACACTTATGGTAAGTGGTTGATGAAAATATTTGTAGTTTTCTTATACTACTTTTAACTTATTTTTCTTACACTATTCAAAATTAACGATGGGCCCCATATACAAAGTATCCAAAGCTTACAATGATCAGGGGTAGATTCTCATCAGGGGGAGCATCCTGAAGTATGCCACATCGGACAAAATCGCGTTATACTCTTTTCCTTCGAATATGGTTATTTTTCTTTCACTAAATTTTTGTTACCTGGGAAGGTTTTTAACGAGGCAACACTAGGCGCGTTCAACACCGTATTATTCATCGTAGACATCCAAGGGAGGAGTTTTGTAAATATTATATTTATGTAGATATCTATACAAAGACTCAATATTTGTGTACTCACTATGTAAACTCTATCTCTACATGTGAAAAAAATTGACAAAAATAATCGATTTAGGTACTCCACCCATAGAAAAATAAGCAATTTATATTAATAGGTACTTGAGTATTTTCATTAAAATGGTTTGAACTCGGTGACCGGGATATAAATGAACTCCGACAAAACTAATTTGTTCACAAAATGCATATTACTACTAGGTGGATGCATGACTTCATGAGTATATGCTCATTTTTCATTATACTATTTTAACCTGTGATATGTCTCAATGTCATCGTAAGACTATTAATGTTGTTGTTTGTTGGTTATATGGATGTGCAAACCTTTGTGATATAAAATCATAAATGAAAAATTATTAAAATTGACCGATGTGACGATCGGAATCATCTAAACACACTGTAAAAAATTTAAAATATTTTTACTTGAGTTCAACCTCAATCCGTGTCTCCAACTATTTTGACCTTAATCCATGCAATACTCTAACCTTTTTCAATAATCAATAATGTTTACGAATATCTCGGATTCGATTTAGTGGTTGCGGTAAATAATTTTTACCGTCGATAAATGTCGAGAGGTCAAAGGTTGACTTTTTATCAAATTATCAAAGTTGGTTGACTTTGGTTTAAAATCATGGTATTTGTCGAGACGAGTTCATAGACGCGAGAAGTGTTGAAATCAGAGTTACGACATAAAAGTTACAACTATTGGAAGTTTGTCGTAAATTAATTATCAATTTACCGTAAATGAAAATGTATAAAAGGAGACATTTCCTTTTTGGGAAGTGGTCTTAGTTGACCCAGGGTCAACCATGAAAAGACTCAACCTCGATTTAGTTGCCTAAACTAAAATTAGACCCTAACAACTCTACTAATCAAAGTGTCTACTCATATTACACAAGAATTGAACTAGAGATCCAAAACTCAAAAGCCATAAATGAATGAACTATTTTTCCCATACCAACTAGAAGCTATAAATAGAAATTATAAATTGTTTGCGACATCAGAGCAGCTAGACATTCTAAACTAAATACATTAATGAGAATATTAACTCGTAGGATCTACCTCAAATCCTACAGCAGATACCACTATATATGCCTCGATCTGCGTGTGCACACGACCTCAGAAGAAACTCTGCAAATTGGGCAATCTAAAACAAATGGCATAGCGAAACACAGATTAAAAACGTTAGAGTGAGTGAACGAAAATATACTGAACTAAAATAGAAACAATATTGTGCTCCCACTGACATATATAATAAAATGCTAAGTGAGTCGAATAGACTAAAAAGATATAAGAGATACGTTGAGGGGGACACCTGACCATTCCCGAGTATCATGCTCAAGCGGAGGTGGTGGCTAGGGTTCTCTGACCTCTGGTCACCTAAAGTCGTCCGATAAATCATGACACAAAGACGACGTGAATTCCAGGGGGGAAGTGCTGATCCTTCCTTGGAGCTACTCGGGGATCAACCGAGTAACCAATACATCGATGCAAGACTAACTGAAAATGTATTGAATCTAGCCTCCAAAATTATAAACTGAATTCTGAAATTTTAAATTGAACTAAATATAAATAATAAAGACTTGTTAATCGACTGTGAAAGTAAAAGTGTTCACTCACAGTACTGTGCCGTGATTTCCATTAATCCAGAGCATGTCTATCGACGTTTCTATTCGTTTGTCACTAGCTACTAACACGTCAACCTGGAACAACGATTATTATTTAATAACTAATCATCGAAAATCATATCAAATAACTAAGCTCGTTCGCCAACGAGCATTATTGTCGAGAACCTCACATTCTCGAATAACGCGCTTTCTGAATTAATGATGAGCTAATTAAATTCTAATTCTTGAATCCTTTTTAAAGTCGCAACATATTCTTTAAATGCTACACAACTCGAGGTTGAAACGACAATCGATTCAACAGTTTAATAATATTGTAAAATTGTTTAATTCATAACCGATTAATTCTAAGTCCACATTAAACTACATCCAGTGGATTTAATAACATCACCAATACACTCGCAGCGTCGAAACGAATCCAAGGATATAAAGCTTGACACAATTCAGAAACTTTTTTCGGCCAGACGTGCCGCCACAGACGGTGGCACATGCTGCCCACATGCTACCACTGACGACCACTGCCCACGCCAGAGGTTAATACACCAATCGAAAGCTCTTCCAAAGACCAACAACTTTCCTAACTCCTGATCTCTGGTACAGTGGTAGGTCTACTCCAATTTAACACAGCTTCAATCTTGTCAAGATCAACGCTAACTCCCTCAGAAGATATCATATGACCCAAAAACTTCACGCTATTCAACCAAAACTCACACTTGCTGAACTTCGCAAACAGCTGATTATCTCGCAAAGTCCGCAAAACAGCTCGTAAATGTTTCTTGTGCTGGCCCACACTCCTGGAGTAATTCAGAATATCGTCGATGAACACGATCACAAACTTGTCCAAGAATCATCTGAATACTCTGTTCATCAAATCCATGAAAGCTGCAGGGGCATTGGTCAACCCAAACGGCATAACCAAGAACTCATAATTCCCATACCGTGATCTGAAAGCTTTCCTGGCCACATCCGACTCTCTGATCCTCAACTGATGGTATCCAGACCTGAGATCAATCTTCGAAAAGACTGAAGCTCCCTTGAGCTGATCAAAAAAATCGTCAATCCGCGGTAACAGATACTTGTTCTTCACAGTGACCTGATTCAGCTTCCGGTAATCAATACACAACCGCATAGAACCATCCTTCTCCGCACAAACAGTACAGGAGCACCCCACGGTGATACACTGGGTCGTATGAAACCTTTCTCCAGCAACTCTTGAAGTTGAATCTGTAACTCTTTCAACTCCGCTGGCGCCATATGATAAGGTGCCTGAGATATAGGTTCAGTGCCTGGTAAAAGCTCAATGGTGAAATCGATTTCCCGAACTGGAGGAACACCTGGTAACTCCTCCGGAAACACATCTAGAAACTCGAAAACAACCTCAATGTCACCAATGTCTGGTACAGTAGCCTTTGTATCCACAACATGAGCTAAATATGCAACACAACCCTTCTTCATCATCCGCTCAGCTTTCATCGCTGAAATCACACATGGCAGGGAAGTACTCTTCTCACCGTGAAATAATATCTCTGGGAAACCTGGATGTCGAAACACCACCTCCTTCTTGTGACAGTCAAACATAGCCCAATGTGTCTCCAAGAAGTCCATACCCAAAATCACATCAAAATCGACAATATCCAACAATAACAAATCCGCGGCTAAACCATAACCTCCAACAAAGATCTCACAATCCCTATACACCCAACCAATACTCACAACCTCACCGGATGGATACAACACCCTCCATAACCCCGGAAGTGGAGATGCAAGCATAGTAGCTAAAGATGACAATCTATATGATATAAATGAATGCGTATTACCTGGATCTAGCAAAGTAAGTACTAGATAGCCAAAAACATGCAACGTACCAATAACAACCTCTGGTGAAGCTCTGCCCTCACGCAATCACATAGCATGAACCCTGGCCTGGCCAACTGGTCGTCCATGCTGATGGTGACTCTGCTGTTCGCCCTGACCAGAAGACTGCACTGGTCGAGCTCCAGAAGTAGTACCTCGATCTCCTCCTAAACTCTGAGCTGTTTGTCCACCAACACCAACAGGTTGGAAACATTCCCTCGCAAAGTGACCCTCCTGGCCACAACGAAAACAAATTGTAGGGCCTCGTTGACAAAGACCAAAGTGGTGTCTATTGCAGAGATTGCACAATGGGTACTCCCTAGGTACAGCGAAAGTGCCACTGGTACGTCGAGGATAGCTGGATCCGCTAGAACTCCCATTGGACTGTGGTCTCTGTGGTCGATCCCTCCTTTATCTTTGTCTCTGTTTAGCTGTACTAGCTGGTGGTCTATATGGTCCACTGCCAGATGATGATGCCGATCCGAAAGTACCTGAACTCAGCCTCTTGGTCCCTGACTCGGTCCACCCTTCTCAAACCGTCGAGACTGGAATCTCATCTGAGTCTCCTTCTCTATGTCCTCGCCTCGAAGTGCAGCACTTACAAACTCATCAAAGTTGTTCTGAGGCATCATAGTCAGTGTTCCCTTGGCTTCCTCTGAGGCCACCATGTCACGAGCAAACCGAGATAAGCGAGTAAATCTATCCAGGTACTCAAGTACTGACATACTACCCTGTCTCAAGTTGGTGAAGTCCTCATACTTCCGTTGCTGTGTAGCCTGGTTGAAATACCTTCGCATAAACAAATCCCTGAACAATGTCCATGGAGTATCAACCGGAACTTTATCAGTGCTAACCCACCAAAAGTATGCATCAGACTCAAGTAAACCAACTGTTGCCACTGTCATCCTCATCCCTATTAACACAGGAACCACGTCTAGGAGGCATCCTAGTGATAATAGAAAAGCATTAGTTACAAAGTGAAAGGACCCAACCCCGATTTATTTTCCTAAACCGGAATCAAACCCCTTCTGAAAACACGAACTTGCAAAAACCACAAAAATTTCGGCAGAGTTTCGCTACTAACGCGGAATTGCCATTAACCTGAAAATACACTTCAACCTATGCAACAAAAGCCAAACCGTGGGCACCAATCCCATCCGGATTTCTCAATATCATAAAAATAAAGTAAAGTAGTAATCAAAACTGTATTGTACAGCAATCCGGAGAAAAATATACGATAACATATCAGTAGTGTATCAGAGCGACCTCTAGTGTATATATACAAAAATATACAACAGTAGGAAAAACAAGAAACCTACTGGAAAAGAAAGGTAGCTCGAACGCTAAGCCTCCAACCGCGACGTGAGACACCAGAATCCGAACTGCAAACTGGACACGGAAACCGAAAAGCAAGGGGGAAAGGCAATAAAATCGTTAGAGTGAGTGGAAAAAAATAAACATATGCCTTTCACCATTTACATATACATAAAACATTGCAAAGCGAGTTCGGAAAATTTAAGGAGGTGCCAGGCGAATCTCTCAAGCCCGACGGTTAGGCGAATCTCTCAAACCCGACGGTGATAGGCTAGGCGAATCTCTTAAGCCTAGCGGCATATCAGGGGAATCTCTCAACCCTGGATCTGACTACCGGTGATCAGCCGAGTAGCTAATGCATCGATGCTAAATAAATGCCATCACCATATAAAATATAAAACAATACCTCCAAAAGCAATAAATAATCTCAACATCGTATATAAATAAATACGGAAATCACGAACTCGCTACAACAGTGAAAGTAGAAAAGTCCACTCACAGGTGAGCACAGCGCGCGCACACGCTAATCACGAGATCCAGCGGAAGATCCCTCGCCCAACGTAGGATCTCGATCCCTGAATAATCACAAAATATAACTGATCAAAATCACAGTTCAATACTCTGTACCACACCTCGGAAACCAACCATTTCCGGAAACATATAACTGATACAAAATAATCGTCGTAAACTCTCAAAATCTCCACACAAACCCTCGACTAAAAATACGATACCCAAATCAACTCGAAAACCTCAAGGCGATGATCGGGGCGCGAATACGAGCAAAATGACATATAACTCGACAGATTTCAAAAAGTCAACGGGTCGCCGGAGCTCCGCCGTTGACCGTCGCCGCCGCCGGCCAAGCTCCCAAAATGTTCTCCTCATCGAGCCCAACATCTTTCCCAACTGAGCCAAGGTCCAATTCTGGCCCCACTCGCCGGAAAACAGCTCGAAAGCCACGAAATCTTCCACCGCCGACGAAGTTGTTCCTCCTTCGATCTCCGTCCACGGCGCACGGTGGCCGTCGAGGCCACTCCCAAAGGTACTGCCGTGGCCCCACGGTCAAAACCCCCTAATCCCCGGCCACCACCGTGGCCGGAGCGCCACCGTCCAATCATCTCGAAACCCGCCGGAAAAATCGCAAACTTCAACTCCATTTTTCTCCCTCAAATCAATAACAATTCAAACAATTCCAAATGCTAAACTGTACCAAATCATGAGAGGAATCGAAATATACCAAAGTCCAAGCCGGAGGTGGCCGGAAAAGTAAGGTCGCCTGCGAGTCAAGCTGCGGTGAAATTTTCCTCCTTGGTCAACGCGGGTCAACGCTCCAAAAATGGTCAACGCCGGTCAAACTTCCAAACAGTGCTTTTTCGACAATTTTTTGACTATTCCGATATTTATACTCGCGGCTCGATACGATCGACGGTCCAAAACAGATCACATCCACGTTTCGGATAACTCCAATACGAACGAATAAACTCGACGAAATTCCGCCGTCTCAAATATTCTTAAGATATTCCTCGATCGTCGAAATAATTATCCGGAACTGCTCACGAACTCGAAATCACGCGTACAACAACTCTCGAGAAGAGACTTAACTCAAATTCTCGCCCGATAATTAAGTCGTGAATCGAACCGCCAAATCAATCAATTTACGGAAAACGGTGATTACGTGCTAACTCATGGATTAAGCCGATTACAATACTGATTCTGGTTCAGGTCGTTACAAATCTACCCCCATTAAAAAAAATTTCGACCTCAAAATTTACGTACCTGCTAGGTGAACAAATGAGGATACTGCTCCTGCATACGCTGCTCAGTCTCCCAGGTGGCCTCCTCAACCGAGTGATTCTACCACAAGATCTTCACCAGCGGTATAACACGGTGCCTCAACTTCTGCTCACGCCGATCGAGAATCTATACCAGCTCCTTCACATATGTCAAATCCTCTCGGATAGGTAGCTGATGTGGCGCTAACACATGTGATGGATCTGGAATATACTTCCGCAACATCGAAATATGGAAAACATCGTGTACACGAGCCATCTCGGACGGCAACTCAAGTCTGTAAGCCACGACACCAACTCTCTCGGTGATCTCATACGAACCAATGTACCGTGGTCGAAGCTTGCCACGCTTCCCAAAATGCATAACTCCCCTCCACGGAGATAGTTTCAGGGAGACCCAATCGCCGACGTCGAACTCGAGACTCTTTCTTCTCACGTCCGCATAACTCTTCTGGCGATCCTGGGTAATCTTCAATCTGTCTCGGATAATCTGTATATCCTCCATGGTGCTCTTCACCAGATCAGGACCAATAAGCCATCGCTCACCCACCTCACTCCAACACAAAGGAGTGCGGCACTGCCTCCCGTATAGAGCCTCATACGATGCCATCTCAATACTAGCCTGGTAGCTGTTGTTGTAAGCAAACTCAATCAAATGCAGTTGCTGGTCCCAATTTCCTCTAAATTGCAAAACACAAGACCGCAACATATCCTCGAGAGTTTGAATAGTCCGCTCAGACTGCCCGTCAGTCTGAGGATGAAAAGCTGTACTGAAATGCAATCTAGTACCCATGGCTCGCTGCAATGCATGCCAGAACTCTGAGGTAAACTGACTGTCTCGGTCAGAAACAATAGATACAGGCACACCATGCAGTCGAACGATCTCCGACAAATATAGCTTTGCCAATCTGCCCACTGAAATCTTCCCCAGAAGTGCAAGAAAATGAGCGGATTTCGTCAATCGGTCCATGCTAACCCAAATACCACTATTATCAGCTGAAGTACGCGGCAACTGATACATGAAATCCATGGTAATGTGCTCCCACTTCCAAACTGGAATTTCCAAGGGCTGCAACTTTCCCGCAGGCTTTTGCCTCTCCGCTTTAACCTGCTGACAAATCAAACATCTGCTCACATATGCGGCAATCTCCCGCTTCATATTGCGCCACCAGTAATACGTTCGAAGTGTACGAAACATCTTCGTACCACCGGGATGCATCGCATACGCCGAACAATGAGCTTCGTCTAAAATCTCTTTTTTCAAACCCTAGTCTCTGGGTACACATAATCTGGCTCTGAATAGCAATGTACCATCATCACTCAACTGAAACTCTGTTGGCACATCATTTCGAATCCTGGTCTTCTTGTCCAACATGTAGGAATCTGTATCCTGAGCTTCCCGCACCTGGTCAACAAATACCGGTCGAACCTGGAAGCTAGCCAACAAAGCTCCATCATCGTACCACTCAAACTCAGCTCCCGTAGTCCGAAGCTCGGCTAACATGGAAACTCTGGCCACACACACATGAAACAATGAAGCTCCGGATTTCCGACTAAGTGCATCAGCAACAACATTAGCTTTCCCAGGATGGTACTCGAAAGTGCAATCGTAATCGTTGATCAACTCCATCCATCTGCGCTGCCTCATATTCAAGTCTAGCTGCGTGCGCAAATAAGTGAGACTCTTGTGATCGGTGTATATCTTGCACTAAGCTCCGTACAAGTAGTGTCTCAAACTCTTCAACGCTAATACAATAGCAGCCAACTCCAAATCATGGGTAGGATAGTTGACTTCATGTGGTTTCAGCTGCCTGGAACCGTAGGCCACAACTCTGCCATGCTGCATTAGAACACAACCAAGTCCCAACTTCGATGCATCGCTGTAAACCACGAACTCTCCACTCTCGTCCGGTAGGGTCAAAACCGGTGCAGTAATCAACTTTTCCTTCAGGAGCAAGTAACTCTCCTCACATGCATCTGACCACTCGAACTTGACGCCTTTCTTCGTCAATCTGGTGAGTGGAGTGGCAATCCGTGAAAAATCCTACACAAAGCGCCGATAGTAGCCTGCCAAACCCAAGAAACTTCTGATCTCTGGTACGGTGGTAGGTCTACTCCAATTCAACACGGCTTCGATCTTCTCAGGATCCACGCTGACTCCCTCAGCTGATATCACGTGACCCAAAAATTTCACGCTATCCAACCAAAACTCACACTTGCTGAACTTCGCAAACAACTGATTGTCCCGCAAAGTCCACAAAATAACTCGCAAATGCTTCTTGTGCTGGCCCACACTCCTGAAGTAAATCAGGAAGTCATCGATGAACACGATCACAAACTTGTCCAGAAACCGTCTGAACACCCGGTTCATCAAGTCCATAAAAGCTGCGGGGGCATTGGTCAACCCAAACGGCATAACCAAGAACTCGTAATACCCGTACCGCGATCTGAAAGCTGTCCTGGCCACATCTGACTCTCGGATCCTCAACTGATGATACTCGGACCTGAGATCAATCTTTGAAAAGACTGAAGCTCCCTTGAGCTGATCAAACAAGTCGTCAATCCGCAGCAACGGATACTTGTTCTTCACAGTGACCTGATTCAGCTTCCAGTAATCAATGCACAACTGCATGGAACCATCCTTCTTCCGCACAAATAATACAGGAGCACCCCACGGTGATACACTGGGTCATATGAAACCCTTCTCCAGCAACTCCTGAAGTTGAATTTGTAGCTCTTTCAATTCCGCTAGCGCCATACGATAAGGTGCCTGTGATATGGGTCTAGTGCCCGGTAATAGCTCTATGGTGAAATCGATCTCCCGAACTAGAGGTATACCCGGTAACTCCTCCAGAAACACATCTGGAAACTCAAAAACAACCTCAATATCACCAATGTCTGGTACAGCAGCTGTAGTATCCATGACATGAGCTAAGTAAGCAACACAACCCTTCTTCATCATCCGATTAGCCTTCATCGCAGAAATCACACATGGCAATGAAGTATTCATCTCACCGCGGAACAAAATCTCGGGGAAACCTGGTCGTCGAAACACAACCTCATTTTTGTGACAATCGAACATAGCCCAATGTGTCTCCAAGAAGTCCATACCCAAAATCACATCAAAGTCGACAATATCCAGTAATAACAAATCCGCGGCTAAACCATGACCTCCAACAAAGATCACACAGTCCCTATATACCCAGCCAATACTCACAACATCACCGGACGGATACAACACTCTCCACAACCCCGGAAGTAAAGATGCAGGTACAGTAGCTAAAGATGATAGTCTATATGACATGAATGAATACATAGCACCTAGATCTAGCAATGTAAGTACTGGATAACCAAAGACATGCAACGTACCCATAACAACCTCCGGTAAAGCTCTGCCCTCGCGCAATGTCATGGCATGAACCCTGGCCTGCCTGGCTGGTCGTCCACACTGAGGGTGACCCTGCTGTCCGCCCTGGCCAAAAGACTGTACTGGTCGAGCCCCAAAAGTGGTACCTCGCTCTCCTCCGGAACTCTGGGCCGTCCGTCCACCGGCACCATAAAGCTGGAAACATTCCCTCGCATAGTGACCCTCCTGGCCACAACGATAACAAACGACAGGACCTCCCTGACATGGACCAACATGATGCCTACTGAAGAGACTACACAATGGGTACTCCCTCGGTACGGCAAAAGTGCCATCGGTACGCCGAGGATAACTGGAACCACTAGAACCCCCACTAGACTGTGGTCACTGCGGTCAATCTCTCCTTCATCTCTACCTCTATCTAGGTACACTAGCTGGTGGTCTATATGGTCCACTGCCCAAGGATGATGCCGATCTGGAAGTATCAGAACTCAGCCTCTTGGAAGGTCCCTGACTCGGTCCACCCTCCTCAAATCGCCGAGACTGGTATCTCATATGCCTTTCCTTCTCGATATCCTCACCTCGGAGTGCTGCACTCACGAACTCATCAATGTTGTTTCGAGGCATCGTAGTCAGAGTCCCCTTGATGCTCAAGTTCAGACCTAGCTCAAATCTACGACACTTGGCTTCCTTAGTAGCCACCATGTCACGAGCAAACCGAGATAAGTGGGTAAATCTGTCCCGGTACTCAAGCACAGACATACTGCTCTGCCTCAAAGTCGTGAACTCTTCATACTTCCGCTGCTGTGTAGCCTGGTTGAAGTATCTCCGCATAAACAAATCTCGAAACAAAGTCCACGGAGTATCAACCGGAACTCTATCAGTGCTAACCCACCAGAAGTATGCATCTGACTCAAGTAAACCGACTGCTGCCACTGTCATCTGTTAAGGGGTAAAACGCAGACGCTCACAAACGCGTTCAACTTGAACCAACCATGCCTCACAAATCTCTGGATCAGCTGAACCCGAAAAGACAGTCACACCAGCAGTACGAGCTTTGACCACAGGGTCAAAATGCTCCTCCAAACGCAACACTCGCATCAGCAAGTCGTGTGTTTGGCGATCCTCATCAGGATCCACATCCTGATCAACACGGGGACCACGTCGAGGAGGCATCCTACTGATACATGACAAGCATTAATCACAAGTATGAGGAACGTAATCATGAGACCTCAGATATTTGAACATATACAGCACCCAAAGCATTGATGAGTAACCACTGGCCAGTAGGGTCATCGCTCAAGACATGCTGTACATACTCAAATACAAGTGTCTATAGAATACAAGTGTCAAATAACTACAAGTGTCTACAGAATCTGACACCTAATGCTCTGATACCAAGTTGAAAGGACTCAACCCCGATTTAGTTTCTTAAACCGGAATCAAACCCCTTCTGAACACACGAACTTGCAAAAACCACAAAAATTTCGGCAGAGTTTCGCTACTAACGCGGAATTGCCATTAACCTGCACCCGGAAAATACACTTCAAATTATGCCACAAAAGCCAAACCGTGGGCACCAATCCCATCCGGATTTCTCAATATTATAACAATAAAGTAAAGCAGTAATCAAAACTGTACTTTACAGAAATCCGGAGAAAAACATACGATAACATATCAGTAGTGTATCAGAGCGACCTCTAGTGTATATATACAAAAATATACAACAGTAGGCAAAACAAGAAACCTACTGGAAAAGAATGGTAGCTCGAACGCTAAGCCTCCAACCACGACGTGAGACACTAGAATCCGAACTGCAAACTGGGCACGGAAACCGAAAAGCCCAGGGGAAAGGCAATAAAATCGTTAGAGTCAGTGGACGAAAATAAACATATGCCTTTCACCATTTACATATACATAAAACATTGCAAAGCGAGTTCGGAAAATATAAGGAGGTGCCAGGCGAATTTCTCAAGCCCAACGGTCAGGCGAATCTCTCAAGCTTAGCGGCTTATTAGGGGAATCTCTCAACACTGGATCTGACTACCGATGATCAGCCGAGTAACCAATGAATCGATGCTAAATAAATGCCATCACCATATAAAATATAAAACAATACCTCCAAAAGCAATAAATAATCTCAACATCGTATATAAATAAATACGGAAATCACGAACTCGCTACAACAGTGAAAATAGAAAAGTCCACTCACAGGTGAGCATAGCGCGCGCACGCACTAATCACGAGATCCAGCGGAAGATCCCTCGCCGAACGTACGATCCCTCACCGAACGTACGATCTCGATCCCTGAATAATCACAAAATATAACTGATCAAAATCACAGTTCAATACTCTGTACCACACCTCGGAAACCAACCATTTTCGGAAACATATAACTGATACAAAATAATCGCCGTAAACTCCCGAAATCTCTACACAAACCCTCGACTAAAAATACGATACCCAAATCAACTCGAAAACCTCAAGGCGATGATCGGGGCGCGAATACGAACAAAACGACATATAACTCGACAAAATTCAAAAAGTCAACGGGTCGCCGGAGCTCCGTAGTTGACCGCCGCCGCCGGCGGCAAAGCTCCCACAATGTTCTCCTCATCGAGCCAAACATCTTTCCCAACTGAGCCAAGGTCCAATTCTAGCCCCACTCACCGGAAAACAGCTCGAAAGCCACGGAATCTTCCACAGCCGGCGAAGCTGTTCCTCCGTCGATCTCCATCCACGGCACACGGCGGCCCTCGAGGCCACTCCCAAAGGCACCGCCGTGGCCCCACGGTCAAAACCCCCAAATCCCCGGCCACTACCGTGGCCGAAGCGCCACCCTCCAATCATCCCGAAACCGGCCGAAAAAATCCCAAACTTCAACTCCATTTTTCTCCCTCAAATCAATAACAATTCAAACAATTCCAAATGCTAAACAGTAGCAAATCATGAGAGGAATAGAAATATACCAAAGTCCAAGCCGGAGGTGGCTGGAAAAGTAAGGTCGCCGGCGAGTCAAGCTAAAAGGACCCAACCCGGATTTAGTTTCCTAAACCGGAATCAAACCCTTTCTGAAAACACGAAGTTGCTAAAACCATAGAAATTTTGGCAGAGTTTCACTATATCGCGGAATTACCATTAACCTGCACCCGAAAACTCACTTCATCCTATGCTACAAAAACCAAACCATGGGCACCAATCCCATCCGGATTTCTCAAAATCATAATATAATATAAAGCAAGAAGCAAAAACTGTAACTTTACAGAAATCCGGGAAAATCATATGAAAATATAAACATCTGAGTATTCAGAGCGACCTCTAGTATATATATATACATAAATATACAGCAGTAGGCTAAACAAGAAACCTACTGAGAAACAAAAGTAGCTCGAATACTAAGCCTCCAACAGCAACGTGCAACACCAGAATCCGAACTACAAACTGGGCATTGAAAACAAAGAGCCCAGGGAAAGACATATCAACCGCTAGAGTGAGTGGACGAAAATAAATGTCTTTCGTCGAATAATATATGTTACAAAAAAAACATATGCGAGTCAAAATGCATGAAAATAATAATGTACACGAGGAAAACTCTAACTCCACAAGCGTACAGAGCATGCATCAAAATCTCACAGGGTCACTCATGGACACATCCGTGCTAGTACAGTCTGAATCACGAAATCCCAGACCCACACGTGATTCTAGCCAGAAAGGCCTCAAGTCAAGGTATTTGTTCCCACCCGGAAAATACATCGGCACAAGGAACAGAAATCTGTACCCACCCGGAAATACATCGGCACAAGGTAACAGTTCCCCCTAGTAAACATCCTCGGGGATCAGCCGGGATGCAAGTGTCTCGATACAACCACATATACTAAGACTGTACTCTGTGTAAACCAAATCTTAAATCGTTTTATGCAAATGTAATAAGCATAATGTAAATGCATATTCGTAATACAAAATTATATAAGCATATTCGTCGAAGTATATTCGTAAATGCATAATCGTAAAGCACATGCTCGTATAAATCATAATCTCATATGCATGCTCATGCTCGTAAAACGTATAATAAAGACTCGCAACCAATCAGTGAAAAGAAAGGTGTCCACTCACAGACAAGCACAGCGCGCAAACACGCTAATCTCGAGATCCGGCGGAAGACCCCTCGCCCAACGTACGATCTTGATCCCCTGAATAATCACAAAATATCACTGATCAAAATCACAATTCAATACTCTGAACCACACCTCGAAAACCAACCATTTCCGAAAATATATAACTCGGATACAAAAGAATCATCGAAAATCCCAAAATACTCCACATAAAACCCTCGACTTAAAATCCACTACTCAAATCAACTCGAAAACCTCAAGATGACGATCAGGGCGCGATTGCGAGTAAAACGGCATAAAACTTGTCAAAATCCAAAAAAGTCAACACCTCGCCGGAGCTCCACCGTTGACCGCCGCTGCCACCGGCGGCGCGCCATCACCAGAGAGATTTCCCGGCGAGGAAAACCCAGATTTCTTCTCCTCCTCGAGCCCAATGTTTTTCTCAACTGTACCCTCCTCCAATTCTGCCGTATTCCGCAGGAAAACAGCTCGAAATCCCCTTGGATTTCAAATCGGCCAGCGACTCGGTCCACCGCCGGAACTTCGGCCACGACGCACGACGGCCCTCGAGGCCACTCCCAAAAGCCTCGTCGTGGCCCCACGAACCTTTCCCCCCTAAATCCTAAAAATAGCACTTAGACGACGCAAAAGGGTCAATCCTTCGTCTAAGTATACCCTAAACCCTAAACCGTAAGGCACTTAACTTTTCACTTAGACGCTGCAAACGTGTTTTTGCGTCGTCTAAGTGAAAATTTTGTAATTTCATCTAAGACAGCGACCATCTAGATCATGTCCCAATACATATTCTTTTCATCGAGACCATAGAGTAAACAATTCTCGGAGTGTGAGCGTTGACGGTTCCAAAATAGGACTTACGGATTTTCGTGTATCCACTTTTCCGGTTTGTAAAATTTCAATTTTGCGATTAACTGTGCCAATGAAACCCTTAAAGAACTTACTATTTTGTGAAAATTATTCTATTTATATATTGCCTTATGGAGAATGTATTCAACCATTGTTTTGTCCAAATTCAATTTTGTAAATATTGATGTGCAATGAGCCTATACTTAATAAGACTTAAGTTATACAGATTAATAGATACTTAACAAGTTTAAAGACGTAAGATTTTTCGTCGTCTTAAATTCAATTTTTTATATATACGATTCTTTAATCAATATTTTACGACTATTTCATTCGAATGACAGATCGGAAACTTCCTTGCGAATTATTTTTAAAAAATTAATTCTATGGAAATATCACCTGGACCACGGAGATAGACCATCTCGGTCGTCCAGGTGACCACTTGGACGACGGAGATGGTCCATCTCCGTCGTCTAGGATGAAAAGGTTGGCGGTTCAATTTCCACCGCCAAATTTTTGGGGAACGGTTCAAATTTCACCTGCAAAATAGCAACCACATCAATGAGTCTTCCTCTTAAAGAGGGTTATTCTGCATGTTTGCCACATGTTTCGACCACATACTCACCGGTTGCGCTGCACCATAGCAGTGCACCGGCGCCAACAAATGCATCATAGGAGTGGAATTACTGCCCCCACCAATCAGTCCCCAAAAACATGCTCCCAAGCACTTTAAAAGCTTGAACTAACAACCAACCACATAATCTAACAACCAACTAATTTCACATAACAGATAAAACAGTTTGGGCCCAAAATAAACTAAGCATTTATTATAACACTTTTGGGCCTTGAAAGTCTAATGGGCCAGTCACGAAGTGGTTCAGCGAGGAGCTGCGAATATGGAAGGATATCCGGCTGCGAATCTGAAAAGAAATCTATAAGATTCCCGGTACGTCTAGGAAATCTAGAAGGCTAGATATCATTCCCAATTAACAATGATTATCTTATCAAGCGAGGAGAGGTTGAGTTCCTACTATCATAAATAGACGAAGCGGAGCAGATTTGCAAACATTTACACACATACACAATTTGCGCATCAGCAAATTTACTCACCCCGAGTAAATTAGCAACCAGCAAACTATCCAGGTCACCCGATAGAGCGTGGGAATTTGAAGGTTCTCTCAAGCTAACCAACCGGCGACAGCGAATTCAAGATCTAGGCCACCCGACAGAGCATGGGGATTCTTAAGATCTACGACGTCACACTATCCGGTGTTCTCGACACTTCACCCTCAAGAATTGCCCTGTTTTATACTTGCCCTTAAGTGTGAAGTACCAAATCCCTGTGACTCAAGCAGAGAGACCCACTATCCAGTGTTCTCGACACTTCACCCTTAGGAATTGCCTTGCTTTATACTTGCCCTCAAGTGTGAAGTACCGAATCCCTATGGCTCAAGCAGAGAGACACATTATCCGATGTACTCAACACTTCGTCCTAAGGATTGCTCTGCTTTGTACTTGCCCTCAAGTGTGAAGTATCGATTCTTTGTGGCTCAAGCAGAGAGACACGAAGCTTACGTCTTGTATCAAGACAAGTGGAACTCAACAAGTGGGGTTGGTGCTCTCCCCGCTCCAATCACTTGATAAGAAGCAGATACCACGTGTGCACTACACTACTACATTCTGCCCTCGGTAGTGGCACGCCTTACACATAGCATAACAACAACTACGGAAAGGACAAAAGACAATTTGCGATCACTCCACTCTCAATGACCTGATTGGAGAAAAATCAAAGCCAAACATTTTGGCACGCCCAATGGGACCTCAGGTAGTGTCCTCAAAAAATTGATCCATACCGCAAAACCTTTATGAGTTGCCTCAAACATCCTGTACCCACGTTCCGGGAACACAATTAAGCCGCTTGCAGGGGTTTAAGCAACAAAGAGGTAATATAGAGGTTCAGTGCGACGATGACTAAGGGTCAGCCCTCGTCATCAGAACTTAAGAGCTTCGAGGAGATAAAGGCCAAGGACTTTGAAAGCTATAAAGAATTCTAGCTCGAACAAGAACAGCGGCGGAGCACCAATATCGATCAGATTCTGAACAATATGGAAACAAGCAATTGAACGGTGTCCAGGGTTCAGAACAGACTCGACGGCCTATATGAGGCTCAAGAGATCGAGCGCGCCAAAAACAACATGAAGTTCGATGCTCTCATAACACCTCTCGCTAATATCACCAACACTATGACGACTAACTTTACACTAATCAATGACAGGTTGGGAGAGCGAGAACCTCCGTTCCAGGATGATGAGGACATCAAAGATGATGATTTTCCACCTCCTCCACCAGCAAACCTTGAGCGAGAGTTAGAAGAAAGAATCAATCAAATCATCAATCAAAGGCTCTCGGGTGTGGGAGGAACTTTGATAATGTACAACGATCCCTTCCCACCACCACCAATGGGTTGGAAGTGGCCTAAAGGATATCGGCCTATCTCGTTCACCCGCTTCAGCGGAGAAGGAGCAGAACCGGCAGCAACCCACATTGCCCGATTCAGAGTCGAGTGTGGACCATGGGGTAGGCTCGGGGAGTTCAAATTGAGAGTCTTTGCATTGTCGCTGTCAGGTGCAGCGCTACATTGGTATACTAATCTTCCGCAGGGCTCGATCCGTGACTGGGCAATGATGGAGAGATTATTTACTGAGCACTTTGGCTGGTCTGAACCAGCTATGAAGCTCGGTAAGTTGTGTCAAATGGTGCAAATGCCAAGTGAGTCACCAATAGCATACTTACACCGGTTCCGAACCGAGTACACTAAGAGCAGAACTTTGTGCACCATGGAAGAATTAGTAGATATCGCAGTCGGAGGCCTTGAGGAGAGATTACACACAAAATATGTAGACGCACGGTTCACGTCCCTGAATGCTCTCATTGATGTTGTGGCTCAGACGCATGCTGCATATGAAGAAGCTGACAATAGACGAAACGCGTCTAGAGGGACGTACACTCCGAAGACTCCATATCGGGAGCGCCCTAAGATGGTTGCAGCCATACAGAAGGAAGAGGAGTCCAATGGATATGACTCAGATGATGTAACAGTGGCGGGTCTAGAGTTGGTATCCAAGTATACGATCAAGTCAAATAAGATAATTCCTTCCAAAGGACCGGTGCGAGTGTTAACTAGTGTATTCATAAAATCCGAATTTGAATCCTATACTTATGATGCAAATGCGGCGCATGAGATCATTGAGGATTTAATCGATCGGAAATTGACCAAGTCAAACTTCAGAGCTTTCCCTACTACCGAGCAACTCAAAGGGAATAAGTACCGTAAGTTCCACAACATGTGGAATCACACAACTAAAGATTGCATCAAGTTAAAAGACCAAATCCAGAAGTGGATTAACGAGGGTAAACTTGTTGTTGATGCATCGCCACAAATTGCTTTACTCGAGCGACAGCCTTTCACAGACACCTCGGTAGGAGCAGTGGAGCTTGTAAGAAAGAATACTACTGAAAGGTTTCGCAGCGACAATCTAGAAGAGATCTTGAAGGAGTTATCAAAGCTGGTATTGCGAACGTACCAAAACCCAGGCCATTCCTCCGCAGAAATGATTGTCTTGTAAGTTCCATCATTCTTGGTCACACAATACCAATCAGTGCCTTGCATTGAAGGAGCAAATCCAGCGATGGGTAGATGAGGGAGATATTATTCTTCTGGAGTGTGAAAAGAAAGAAGTTGCTACAGGATCGTTTATGGTGGGCACCCTAGAAGTATCATGGCAAGGAGGTACCAAGCGGAAGCAGACATTGGACCTTAAGGCTACCACCGAATCAGTTGCTCATAGTGTTCGCAAAGAGGACCCCAAGGGGAAAAAGAAGGAGGTTTGCCAAGAAGCGCCTCTAGTAGTTCTATGCACTCATTGTAAAGAAGAATGCAGTCTCAAGATGACCTATGAAGAATTTGTGGAGGCTGTCCAAATGAGCTCAACAGTCACATCTCCACCAGAAGGTTACCAGCCAACAAGTCCAAAAGAGTTACGAACGGTGGCCAAGGAATCAAATTTGTTTAAACGTATGCGCCTGGTTGAGCAAAAGGCTGAGGATACTGATGGTAAACAGCGAGCAGAGACTGATAGACTGTATATTCCTCCTGTGAGCCGAACCATAGTTAAGGAAGATGTTTGGTATGTGAAGTCAGGAGGTAAAACAATAGAGATGACTCCTACCAAGAAAAGGAAGTTGCAGCGTCAGTACGGAGATGCCAAGAGAACTTTGGAGGCCTTGGACAGTGGCTTGTTCAAACCAGAGCAGTTAAAAGAATCCCCAGAACAGATTCAATGGAGGGTGAACAGACTCACAGTCACACCCATCATTACAATTGATCAAAGTTCCCACAAATCAAAGGGGCAAGCGTCAAGGCCCAGTGTGTTCTCCCGCATTGACAAATCACAGCCTAAATTAGAGGTGTGGCATGCGCCTAAGAGGGTTTGGGACGTAGCTGAAAACAAGCTAGTACGAAAATCAGTCTTCAAACGTATTAAGCCCAAAGCAGCACCAGTTGTCGAGCCGAAAGCGAAGACAGTATTGCGGTGGAAGCCAAAGCCACTAGTGATTGAAGAGCAAAAGAAGCTTGCTCTTGCTGCTTCCAAAGATAATATCATAGAGGTAGTGGCTGGTGAATCTACACTCACATCCAAGTTGGATTCGGTGGAGAAGCTGGAATCTTGGAGTCAGGCACGAGGGCCACCGGTAGATGAACAACCGCATGATCCATTGTTCATAAACACTACAATAGATGGTGAGGATGAACAACTGGTGGACTACGGGGAATATGATAAAAACTTGGAACAGGTTTACACCGAAGATATGCATGTTGGTATGGTATACTTGCTACCAGCCAGATTCGCAGCCAAGGTAGCACACGTGGCCGTAGTGAACAAGAGCGATCAAGAGAGTTCTTTGGCAAAATGTGAAGAACCACAGGAGCAGGGGCCAGTTGTGGATCCTGCCACGCAAAAGTCCTACATGATGTTTTCTAAACCAACAGCTACAATGGCTTCGCATATGAGACCATTGTGCATCGCTGTGGGCATGGGGGGCATTCAACTAAGCAAAGTCATGGTGGATACTAGTTCAGCAGTTAATGTGATGACTACTCGGGCAATGACATTATTAGGTATCCCTAGATCAGCTATTCAAGCGACCTCCATGATAATCAAGAACTTTGCTAGGACTGTCTCGCAGACGTTGGGATTGTTATTCATCGAGGTCAAGGTTGAACCTGTGGTAGGAGTACACACTTTTTTCGTCATTGAATGCAATTCACCTTTCAGTGCCATACTGGGCAGAGATTGGATCCATAGGAGTTACTGTGTGTTGTCATCGCTCAATCAGCAGCTCTTCCTGTGGGATATGGAGACATCAGAGTCGCATATTGTCAATGTTGATCCGCGACCGTATTTCATCTCTGCAAATGCACTAGAAGCTGATTATTACAATGGAAATCTCAAACCATTGGAAGTGTGCGGTGTTGATAAGAAAGGCCGACCTGTTGGAGTCAAGGCCTCAGAACTAGCTCAATGGGGCATCGTGCAAGCAAGAGAAGATAAGGCACGAACCTACTTCCTAGAGCTAGCCTCCAAGAACCATCAATGATACGTCCATCTAAAGAGAAGGAGGCGGAGGCTTGTGCTTCTCTATCAGCGAGATTGTGCACTTATATGATTAAGTCGCAAGCCTATGACTGTCTGCCGACCATAGTCTCGACAGAATGTGTCCATGAAGACGTCCAGCAGGTCGACATAGAGGAGGACATTATCTAGCTTGCACCCGCAGCCTTGGATGATACACCACCTAAAGTTCGAGACCCAACTGAAAAGATTAATGTGGGGACTATTGGTGAGCCAATGGAGGTGGCCATTAGCACCTTTCTTGAGCCTGAAGAAAGAAAGAGGCTCATTGATCTCTTGTTTGAATTCAAGGACTGTTTTGCTGAAAAGTTCGAGGATATGCCAGGGCTTTCACCTGAGTTGGTTGTTCATAAACTCTCGATCGCGGAGGGAAGAAGGCCAGTCCAGCAGATGCGGAGGATGAATCCAGAGACGGCGACACTGGTCAAAGAAGAAATTGAGAAAATGTTAAAATTCGGAGTCATCCAAGTGGCAAAGTATACAGAATGGATATACAACATAGTTCCTGTACAGAAAAAGAATGGTCAAATCCGGGTGTGTGTGGATTACAGGGATTTAAATCAAGTTACACCAAAGGATGTTTATCCAATGCTCGTTGCTGATCTGCTTGTTGATGCGGTTGCAAGACATGAAATGCTTTCATTCATGGATGACACAACGGGATATCACCAAATCTCGGTTGCTGAGGAGGATAGACATAAGACTGCGTTTCGTTGCCCAGGAGTCTTAGGAGTGTTCGAGTATGTTAATATGCCATTCGGATTAAAGAATGCAGGAGCAACGTATCAGTGAGCCATGCATTACATCTTTCATGACCTAGCCAGAGATACAATGGAGGTCTATATTAATGATGTTGTGGTTAAATCAAAGCAGAGGTTGACTCATGTGGAAGACCTGGGACAGGTGTTCATGCTGATGAGGAAGCATCAGCTCAAAATGAACCCAGCCAAGTGTGTTTTTGGAGTACAGGCGGGGGACTTCCTTGGGTTCTTGGTCCACCAGCGGGGTATAGAGGTCCCGGATGACAAGAAGGAAGCAGTACTTAAGGCTTCTCCTCCGAAGAACAAACGCGAACTCCAGCAGCTACTTGGCAAGATTAACTTCTTAAGAAGGTTCATTGCAAATGTTGTAGGGAAAACCAAGCCCTTCGCACCTTTACTCAAGTTGCGGGGAGAAAAAGAATTTGTATGGGAAGAAGGTCACCAAGAGGCATTTGACATGATCAAGAAGTACTTAGTTAATCTGCCAGTCTTGGTGTTGCCACGACCGAGAGTGCCACTTAAGCTTTATATCTCCGCTACCGAAACCTCTATAGGGAGTCTATTGGCACAAGATGATGAGGTGAAGACAGAGCGAGCCATATTCTATTTAAGACGGACCCTCACGGATTGTGAAAGTCACTATACATTGATGGAAAAAATTTGCTTTTCTCTTTACCAAGGTTCTAAAAGGCGCTAGGCGGAATTAGGCGGTGGAGCTACTGCCTAGCGCCTAGGCGTTTAGGCGGAGTTTAATCTGTAATTAAGCGGTAATTAGGTGGATCATTTTTTATATATATTTAATTAATTATATATTTATATGGTATATTGTAATTTGAAACATAAGATAAAATTATAAAGAAATATCATAAAAATTCTAAACTAAGTTTATAAAGAAATCCAATTAACCATCCATCTCAATTTTTTGAAATAGATGTACATAAACAAGAATCCGAAGAATATGAAATTATCTATTTTGAAGCTGATAATTCACAAATCACAGTACATTATGAGTTTATGACAATGAAGCTTACATTATAAACTTGCAACCATGGAAAACATTCAAACATAAAGCTTCACGGAATCAACCATGACTCTTTCACATAATCAAGTTTTGTTTGTGTGATGGCCATAGACACTATGCTCCTGCCAACATTTAATTATATCAAATTATCAACATATAACAAACAAGGATGACGGCGGTGGACGGCAAGTGGCGGCGACGGCGGTGATTGGCGAGCGGCGTCCAAGTCGCGGCGTTTGCAGAAGGAGAGAGACGACGTTTCGCGAAAGAAATTGGATTGGATTTTCTATTTAGAATTCATTCCTTTGCGTTGTACTTCTTAATTTTTAAAAAAATTAATAATAATAAAAAAAAAACCCGCATAGGCGCGCTTTTCTGCCGATTAGTCGGTTCCCGCCTAACTACCCCGCCCATAACCAAAATTAGGCCATAAGATGGTTTTTTTCGATTAGTCGGTGCCTAGGCGGCCGTTTTTTAGAACAGTGCTCTTTACTTCTCTAGATGCAAGTTGAGGCATTACGTGTTGTCTTTCACCATATACGTCATCACACAAACTGATTTAGTTCGATACATGTTAGACCAACCTATACTCAGGGGGCGGATAGGAAAATAGGTTATTGCACTATCTGAATTTTCCTTACAATACGTTCCACAAAAGGCAGTCAAGGGCCAGGCAGTGGCCGATTACCTCGCTCACCACCCTATGGAAGATATGTCAGAGCAGCGGGAGCTAGAGTTATCACATATTTCTTTGTCTCCTGGAAGCTTTACTTCGACGGCTCTAGCACAAGTGCCTTTGCAGGGGCAGAGATAGCTTTGGTCAACCCATAAGGTGAAACGTTTGCCTATTGTTTCCATCTCGAGTATAATTGTTCCAACAATGTGGTGGAATATGAGGCTTTAATCATCGGTCTTGAACTTCTATGGGATCTGGGTGCTACAGAGATCCAGGTCTGGGGAGATTCTTTGCTAGTAATTCGACAGCTCCAGGCTACATTTAAAACATGCCTCATCCTTGAGCCATATGTAAAAAGGGCGAGCGAGTTGTTGGAGATGTTTACTGAAGTGACCTTAACTCATATTCCTCGTGGAGAAAATTTTGCAGCAAATGAGTTGGCTCAACTTGCTACGGGAGTGGAGTTAGTCGATGATGTCCATGAGCGACTATTGAAGGTAGAGGTTCACACATTGCTCTCCTTTATGGCTAGGAAGGAAGAAAAGGATGAATGGTACGTGGCAGCCCTTACTACTCTTGACGATGATTGGAGACAGTCGATTATCAAATACTTACAGGATCCTAGTTCGACGGTGGACAAAAGGATCTGATACTTTTCTCCTCAAATTACGTTCTCCGTGGTACTGAATTGATCAGGAGTGGAGAAGAAGGAGTGGATTTGGTCTGTGTCTTCGAGAATGAGGCAAAACGACTACTGCGAGAAGTACATCTGGGGTCTACGGGGCTCATCAGTCCGGCCCAAAAATGAGATGGCTTCTACGGAGCCATAGGTACAAGAGTAATTGAAATTTGGAGTATTGGAGAACATTTTGGAATTTCAGAATTGGGGATCGAGAGTTGCTTCGAGGAGAAGGAAAGAAGAAAATAAGCGGCACGATTTTCAAAGGAAAAACACTTGAGAAGCCTAACGTGAAGACATTTCAAAAACGCTGACTTAGGAGGCGACACGTCATAACAAACCCCTTCGATTGCCCATGGGCTAATCTCGAGGTCTGGGGGGTAATGTTTGGGTCCAAAATAAACTAAGCATTTATTATAACACTTTTGGGCCTTGAAAGGCTAATGGGCCAGTCACGAAGTGGTTCAACGAGGAGCTGCGAATCTAGAAAGATATCCAGCTGCGAATCTGGAAAGAAATCTATAAGATTCCCGGTACGTCTAAGAAATCTAGAAGGCTAGATATCATTCCCAATTAACAACGATTACCTTATCAAGCAAGGAGAGGTTGAGTTCCTACTATCATAAATAGATGAAACGGAGCAGATTTGCAGACATCTACACACATACATAATTTGCACACCAGGAAATTTACTCACCACGAGTAAACTAGCAACCAGCGAACTCAAGATCCAGGCCACCCGACAGAGTGTGGGGATTCGAAGATTCACTTGAGCTACGACAATAGAAGTCAGTAAAGTCCAGGCCACCCGACATAGCGTGGGGATTCTTAAGATCTACGGTGTCACACTATCCAATGTTCTCGACACTTCACCCTCAGGAATTGCCCTGTTTTATACTTTCCCTCAAGTGTGAAGTGCCGAATCCCTGTGGTCAAAAAGAGAGACCCACTATCCAGTGTTCTCAATACTTCATGTGACGACCCGAACCAGAATTAGTAGTGGAATTAGCTCGATTAATGAGCTTGCACGTAGTCGCAGCTGTTCGACAATTATTGGAATCGCCGAAGCTTCTTAACGACTAAATTATTGGCCGAGAATTGAAGCTGGGTCTCTTCTCGAGAGTCGTTGTACGTGTGATTACGAGTTCGTGGGCGGTTCCGGATCGTTATTTGGATGACCGAGGAATTAATTATGAATATTTGAAGTTCGGTTTATAATTGTGGTCTTCTTAACGACTTAATTGCCGGTCGAGAATTTGGTTTCGGTTTCTTCACGGAAGTTGTTCAGAATTTAATTTCGAGTTCGTAGGAACTTCCGGAGCATTGTTTTGAGTTACGAAGAATTAGTTGCGAATATTTCCGTTTATTGATTATTTAGTCAATTTAATGTGTGTTGCTTCGAAGGGTTGACTTTTTATCCGTTTGGCCGATATGTTTGACTTCGGGTGATTATTGAAGAGTAAGTCAAGATGAGTTTGTGGCCGCGAGAATTATCGGAATCGGAATTACGACGAGAAAGTTACGAATAATTGAAGTTTGCCGAAAAGCGTGTTTGTTGGTTTCCTTATTGGGAAAGTTTCCATGTTTGGCATGTATATAAATAGTAACTTACTAAATCAAGAAAGTCAAAGAATTAATTGGTTGCATTGACTCGGTCAACCTCGCATGGAGGAGCTAATCACGACGGCGACGGTGAGCTTCACGGTGGCTCACCGTCCGGCCACCCCAAGCCTCGGCGATGGGTCCGTGTGGAACGCCTCGACCTCCTCTTCACCTTCCCAGCCTCCTTTCACGGCAAGGCTCGCCGGAGGAGGAGCTATTTCCGGCCAAAATTGATGAATTTTTGGTGATTTCGGGTTCCATAATTTACACCGATTTGAGCTGCAATTTTGGGTGGGCTTTGAAGCTCTCATTCCCTTGATGCTTCTCTGTAAGTTTCGTGTTTCAATTCGATGTATACATGGAGAATTTTGGATTTGAAGATTTGGTACCAATTCGGGTTTTCATGAAATTGAGCTAGTTAGAGATTGAATTGGCTTTCGATGCAGTTATGGAAGTTGCTCAGTGGACGATTTGGAGTGGAATTGGTGCAGCTCCTCCGTGAAATTTTCCGGTCAGAGGTGGCGCCGCCGTGGGCGGTGGTCAACGCGGCGGTCAACGGTCAACAGGTTTGACTTTTTGGATTTTCGACAAGTCGCATGTCATTTGACTCGAAATCGTGCCCGATCGCAGTGGGGAGGTTCGTTTTTCGAGTTGAGCGTCCAAACGTAAAACGAGGTATTGAGGTGGTATATATGGATTTTCGACGATTCGTCGTATTCGAATTGTGTATTTCCGAGAGCGGTGGTTTCTCGTGGTTTGATTTGTATTGTCGAATTATGTTTGTCAGAATTCGACTTTGTGAATATTCAGGGGTTCGTGATCGTTTGTTTGGCGATGGACTTTCCGCCGGATCACGGGTTAACGCGATACGCGTTACGCCAGTCTGTGAGTGGACAGTTTATTTTCACGGAATTATTGCGAGTCTTTTATATACGTTTTACGAACTTGAGCATGCAACATGATTATGGTTTTACGAGCATGAGATTTCATACGAGTTTATGATTATATAAGCATGTGTTTACGATTATACGAATATGTTTATACGGATATACGTATACGAATATGCATACACTTTTACATTGTTTCATGCATTTGCATCGAATTGTTTGTGATTTGGTTTTCACAGAGTACAGTCTTGGTTACGTTGTTGTATCGATACACTTTGCCTCTCGGTTGATCCCCGATGGTAGGCCATCCAGGAGGGACGTCGTCATCCCGACCTGACCGGTGAGGGACGTTTCCCCGGAACCGAGGCCATTTCTGGCTTAGAATCACGGGGACCAAGGACCTCGTGATTCGGACTGTACTAGCACGGTGGGTGTCCATGAGTGACCCCGTGAGATTTATACTTGCATGCTCAGTACACTGGAGGAGTATGAGTTTTACCTCGTGTACTATGTTATGTTTTTATTTACCTGGACTCGCATATGTTTTTATAACATATATATGAACTGGTGAAAGACATTTATTTTCGTCCACTCACTCTAACGTGTTTCATGTCTTTCCCCTGGGTTTTTCGGTTTCCGTGCCCAGTTTGCAGTTCAGGCTCTGGTATCGCACGTCGTGGTCGGAGGCATAATGCTCGAGCTACTTTGTTTCATCCAGTAGGTTTATTGTTCTACCTACTGTGGTATGCGTATACGATTATGTATTAGATGTCGCTCTAAGCTTCCTATTGAATACGTTATACGATTTTACACTGGATTTCTGTAAAGTGCATATATATTTACTACTTTACTTTACTGTTGATATATTGAGAAATCCGGATGGGATTGGTGCCCACGGTTTGCTTTTTGTGGCATAGGATGAAGTGTATTTTCCGCGTGCAGGTAATGGTAATTCTACGCTAGTAACGAAACTCTGCCCAAATTTCAAAAAGTTTTTGTTGGTTCGTGTTTTCGGAAGGGTTTGATTCCGATTTAGGAAGCTAAATCGGGGTTGGGTCCTTTCACTTCACCCTCAAGAATTGCCCTGCTTTATACTTGCCTTCAAGTGTGAAGTACAGAATCCATGTGGCTCAAGCATAGAGACACATTATCCGGTGTATTTAACACTTCGTCCTAAGGATTGCTCTGCTTTGTACTTACCCTCAAGTGTGAAGTATCGATTCTTTGTGACTCAAGCAGAGAGACACGAAGCCTACGCCTTGTATCAAGACAAGTGGAACTCAACGAGTGAGGTTGGTGCTCTCCCTGCTCCAATCGCTTGATAAGAAGCAGATACCACGTGCGCACTACATTACTACATTCTGCCATCGGCAGTGGCACGCCTCGCACACAGCACAACAACGACTGCGGAAAGGAAAAGAAACAGTTTGTAATCACTCTACTCGTAACGATTTGATCGGAGAAAATCGAAGCCAAAACAATTTTTACCAAAATTATATCTTATCGTGAGTCGTAGACTGGTGATAATAACCTATATACATGAATAATATATACATGAATTGAAATTGTCCGTTCGAATTATAATCTAGGACGTATGATCGAGACCCATATACTCGCGGACAATCCGAAACCAACATAACAGAAAAAAACAAATTATATCAAAAATTATTCTGATTCATAACACGGAAGCTACCTTCTTGTTCACTCTCGCTATCCATGGCGGCAGTCGCTCTCTTTTCCTCTGCCACTCTCTGGAGCCACCGTCGTATCTCACCGCATTCTCCTCCAACACAAGCTCTCAATACCACCCTGTAGGTCAATCAAACACACTCTGCTCTCTTTCTCTAATCCTAGGCAAATTTCACCATAGTAATTAAACTCTGATATGTTCATTTACTTTCTCTTTTTGTATTTGTAGTGGGTCACTTTCTTCCCAAACATATGGTTTCATATCATATCCACCAAGACCTTGTAGAAATTCGACAACTTTATCTATACAAGCTTCCTTGCCGGAGAATAGTAATGGCTTCCCACCAGTAGAGTACACTCCATGGATGATTGTTGGATTGGGCAACCCTGCAAATAAGTACCATGGAACTAGACACAATGTAATTTGCACATTCCTAATGTTTTTATATATTTTTATTTTATTGTTATGGATAGTGAAGTGTGTTTCTTTTCATCTCAAGTTGGTTTTGAGATGGTAGATAGTATTGTCAAAGCACAGAGTATTGCGATGAATACGATTCAGTCAAAGGCTTTGGTTGGAATAGGTGGGTCTTCTTTGGTTGTGTTTTTAATTTCGATGAATTTCGTAGGTTTTGCTTGTGTTGGTGTTCATTCAGATTTCTTTGTGTGATCAGTACAGGTTCCATTGGGGAGGTGCCAGTTTTGGTGATGAAGCCTCAAGCATACATGAATTATAGTGGGGAATCGGTGTGTTCTCATTATCTGTGTTTCTTATGTCTGTTAATTTATTCTCGTATCCTATGGTCTTTATAGTTTTCGATTCCCTTACACCTGATACTCTCAGACATCCAGAAGGATAATGACTTGCCATTAGACTGAGGGACTCCACTATGTGTATTGTTGTTGCTCATTAGTCATTACTATGATTATTTTATTTGCTTCAATGCCATAATTGGTCGTCTGTAGCCATTTTTGCTTCCTAATACTGGTCTAGGGTTCGGCTCCCCTCACATTAGCTGCTTTGCTATTTGCTGGATATCTTGTCTCTTAAAAATTCTAGATTTGGGCAGGTCCAAGAAAATTCTAATTTAAATTTAAATGGTCTGCTTTGGCAAAAAGGCTGTACCAGATGGGGATTTGTAGACACTGCTGAATTGGCTCCAAAGTGTTCTATTTTAAAAACATTACAATCATTTTACACCAACTTACAGAGGTTTCCCTGGCCATGACCTAAGTAATACTCATTTGATTTAACCAGTTTAGAATTAAATTGTTTGATAAATCTTAATATTTTTTGGAAAATAGAACTTTGATCTTTGTAAATTCGTCTGTTCTGAATACTCCTTATCCCTTTGACAATGTGATCAATTATGCCTGTATACAATAGTTCAATGAATAACTTGGCAATTTCTATCAGTGTGACCGTGTTTATCCTCTGGCTTTAGTTGATGTTTTTACTTGTGTGTCAATAATATTCATGAAATATTATTACATATATCTCATTTCCTTAATTTGTAATTCAAATTGAATGTGATAATGTGATTCTTCGTTGCTATTCTTCTTTCATGGTTTTTCATGTTGGACCACTTGTGGCATATTATCAAGTACCCCTACGTCATATATTTTTGGTATGCAATTTTCTTTGTTATTTCTCTCTCAGAATTGTTCAATCTTGAAGTTAAACATGACATTATATGTAATCAGCTGTGCACTTATAGGTTTATGATGAGATGAGCTTGCCAAATGGTGTTCTAAGAATCCAGCCAATAGCCAGACATGGCTATCACAATGGGTATGTAGGAATAGTCGACATCAGCAGAAATCATGTTTTTGGCAGTAATGTTTTTTTTTTCTGTTCAATCAAGAACATGGACATAATTCAAGTTATTGATTCTAGCATTTGCTGAATAATGCTCTGATCTTATGTCTAATCAAGGAAAGCTATATATTCTTTTATCTAGTAGGGAGTTTATAACACTTAATTGTAATCTCTAACGATTTTAGCCTTTGAAATTTATATCATGTAATTTGTCCCAGTTGATTTTTAGATCTGTTAGATTAACTTCAGTCTTGAGTTACTGAAGAATCCAGATTTGAAGTCACATAATTCCAGTTTTCGATCGTTGGTAGTCTGTATCCTAGACATAAATGCTTAGATAAACTCCCTCTATGATGCAAATACAAAATTGAGTAAATAAACTTCTTAAATTTCTCACTCTGTTTTATGACAAATTGTCTTTGTTACAGAGTGAAGCATGTAATGAGTCATCTGGATGGCTGCCGTGAATTTCCTCACTTATGTATAGGTTATTTTCTTGATTACTCTTCTGTATGATAATCTTTATTTTGATTAATTTAATTGGGAAATAAAAAGTAAAATATGGATGCAGGTATTGGAAATCCACCTGTAACTATGGATATGAAAGCCTATCTTCTACAAAAATTTAGTACAGAAGAAAGACATCAGGTAAAGATCGTTACAACTAGTTTTTGAGCCCTTAATCATTGCGAAAGTATATGTTCCTTGCATCTAATTGGTATCTATTATTGCTACCTAATGTCTGTTCTGGTTAGCCATTACCAATTTTGCATAGCAACTATCAATAAGAAGAACCAATCCTGTTCAGGTCCTCTTGGTAGGAATTTGAATTTCGCTTAAACCCATGCATTAGTGATTTACTCTACACTTATGAAATACCATCAGAAAGGAAAGCTAAAATATTAGCCAGCTATGAAGCTGTATTGATCACTGACATGGTCAAAGCTTGTAAGCATTGTGAACACATGCACCGATATGTTTCGGTGTATGTCAGTGACTGAATTTCGACTAATATATTTCAGTTTTAGTCAATTTTCTTCATTTATCTGGACAGATTGATGAAGCACTGGTTCAAGGGGTTCAGGCTGTGAAGACGCTGGTGCTGCACGGATTTGATCCAAATATCACTAGTTTCAATTTGAGGCAAAAATACAAGTATCACAAAGTGTAATATTGAATTCACAAAACAGAAAGTTAATAGCATCTAGTAATTCTTATCGCTTCATTGATTATTAATATGCAGAGAAGAAATATATATCAGCTAAAAAATGTTTCTCATCTCAGCTAGACAGCCTCGTCAAATCGTTTGTGTGGATTGTAGGAGCATGGTAATCACTGGGTAATATACTGATCGAGTCCGATTGTGGCTCGGCTCTATAGGCCTAATGTGCATCCATGGTTTATTCTGAAAGAGGAAATAATGACCAACCAAACTGGCAATCTCGAAGACATCCACCACTGTGAGTAGACCAAACCTGAATAGATCGAGTAGCTAGCCAAAACATTGTGAAACCATCAAATTGTATGAACTTATCAACTACGTACAACGGCATTGTTCTAGCTAGCTTGAGTTCATGAACTATGATGTATTACAATGACAGTATACAGGGCTAGCTGCTTCAATTCTAAGATCTAAGTAACAATCATGGACCATATATAATTGCTCCTGCCATGCAACTTAGAGCTGATCGACTGCTTCACTAGAAAAGACAAGAGGAAAAACCAGAACCAGAACCAGGTTGAGGCTTTGAAGCGGATGGATGAGAAAATAGTCTAGCTAGCTGGCCGGTTAAGTTGGTGTAATGGTGTTCATGAAAAGAAAAATGGAAACCTAGCTATCTATTACTACGTACGTACGTACTTGCACCTCCACGTGGAGCTTAATGAAAGAAACCCAACTTTTAACTACATTAGTTACTTAAACTCCAAGTCACTAACTAGAGCGAAAGAAACCCTGGTCGTTGAATTACTCAGATTATTTTGTTACTTAAAACTCCAAGCCGTTGATCCTGCTCGAGCATATTGTAGCATGATTGATGATTCACCTGAACGATCTAGTCGGTCATCAGTTTCCTATAAATATATCCCAAGACACTCATCCATCAAACATATACTACTCCATACATTTTGTCAACCCTCGATCTGAAACCCTAGCTAGCTAGCTCGCTAGAAGGTAACATGCAGCAAGAGTTTGCAATGGAGGAGATCATCCCTGCCGGCGTAGGCGTGAGGTTCTGCCCCATGGACGACGAGCTGGTTCTCTCGTATCTCAAGCCCTTGTTGGCCGGAGAGAACGTGCCCGGGTTAAACAAGAGCCATGGCAGATATGGGACCTCTACAAATCCCCAAGGGCAGAAGACTTGAGGAAGAACAAAGGTGTTTACTTGTTCACCAAACTCAGGAAGCTCAAGTCCGCCGACAAACGCATAAGCCGGACAGTCGGACAGGGAACTTGGAAGGGTGATAATGCCGGCGAGATTGTCAACTGCATGTGAGGTTGGGATCAAGAAGAGGTTTACTTACAAGAATCTAGAATCGAAAGAACAGAGACTGCGTGCTTAATTTGCTTGCTTCGGAAAACCAGGGAACCGAAAAGCGTACAAACAAGAGGAAACAATCTGAAAAGAGGAAGAAGAAGGTTCAAGCCGATCAAGAAGAAGAGGTTCTTGAAGTTGAAGCAAAGCGGCAAAGAACAGCAGAATCATCCCTAGATGTTGTCCCATTCGAAGATGATGACGCATTGGCGGCTCAACCACTAGATAAGGAGGAGTTTTTGCCAACCGAAGATGAAGTCCAAGCATTCGCGAGAGTTTGAACCTGAATGGGTGAACTCCATCAATTTCAGTCCTGAGCAGAACAACAATTTTACGAATGTCGACGATAATGAAATGGTCTACTAGTTCTAGTACGTCCTGATCGAACAAACATAATTGTATATAAGACATATTTCTCCCTGAACGTATGTATATGTTTATTATGAAACCATACTGAGCATCTGTTTCTGTTATCAAATGGTAGTTGCATATATACATGAGAATGTATACCTATAAAATGAGTTTCAACGTACAACAAACTCGATCTTATATATCGTCAACCACAATACCAAACTGACAATATTAATGGGCTATTTCTTTGTCTGTATGTGTTTTTCTCAATCTAGATGGAGAATGTATTTCTACATTGATTGATGTTCATTAATTACTATTAGAAGAAATTACCCTCGTCGTTGCCTTTGTAACCTCGCTTAGTTTGCGCGCAGGTTGCAATACATGCTTTGTGTGATTCAACATCGGAGACAATCAAGTATCATTCATTAGCTTGGAATGCAGTTCGAGGAAATTAAATGAGGAATATGATCGATCTGTAACCTTTCGTATACAAATATAGGTATCGTTCCAAGTTATTGAGCATACATCCTTGACGACATGGAATATATTGTACCACCAACGCGTATATATGTATCTACTTAGATCTGTGAGACTATCTTCCAATGATACAATATAAGTTCAAACTATCATACTATGCAATTTACATGATACTTCGACCAAAAAAGTCAGGTAATGGCTCCGGAATGACAGAGGTATATACGATGAGAAAGATAAAAGTTTGTGTGCCTCAGTTCATTGTGCAATATGATTGCACACATTAGACAGGAACTCGATAAGATGGATCAACCAACTTCAAGATGAACAGGTTTCCTTTGTCACCTCTTGAGACACTGTCAATATTAAAACTGATTTTGTCAGTAAATCTAGCTAAATAACAAGTTAGTGCAGCAAACATCAACCCCTTGAATACAAAACACGATTACAGCATTCCGATGCCTTATAGGATCATAAGAGATCCTATCTAACCTCCAAACTCTACGTCAATTGAAGGCTTCTCAGATTTCCATGCATCATTGTTTTATACTTAGAGTAAACGTGTATACTCTTTCAGAAATGAGAGAGTTGAGAGAGTAATCAACAAATTTAGCTTGTTACAGTCAATTTTCAAGAGCACAACTTAATCTCAAATCCCTCATCCAATTGAAATTACATCAACTTACCGCAAGTCTTCATCCAAATATGTAATTTCCAGTTCACCACGGGCTCTATCAGGTGCCTTAACAGGTATCTGTAAGAGTGACATAAATAAATCTTATATGCATGCAGTTGCACAAACTCCTTAGTAAGGAAATCTGATTTTTTAATGCATGCATAACAATTATTGAAAAGTATGATGTATATATCTTGATACTGCTTGCAACAAATTGACATAAGCACTATATATAGCATCGAGACATATCTACATTTTCCTTCAAGAGCAGAGTTAATTTTTAATTTTTTTAGGTCGACCAAAATAATAAACAGTCGAAGACTAGCAGAAATGCTTTCTTCATTGCATTTTGGCTCGAGACAGGATCGTTTCTGTTTGCTAAATTTGTGTGTTTGTTGTGTGATAGGTGCTTTATCAAAGGTGATCCTAAGTTACTTTTGGTATACTAGGGCATTCTTTCTGCATATGTCAAATAGTGATAACTAGCAAATCTTATGGTATCCATGTCTATTTTCCAATCTCACTAACTTTTATCTCTTCATCTTCTATTCAGAAAGATACTTAGACTTCAGGTCAAAGGAAAACACAGCTACTCCATCTAATGTTTGTGCTGCACAGGTGTCCACTTTCCGCTGTTCTAAACTACTCGATACACAACCAACATCCAATTCGAGACAAAGTTAACAATCTCTGTTTCTTTCTTTTTCTTTTTTCTTATATTTTTCTTTTGATTCTCCCCTTTCTTCTAGTATGTTCATTTCTAGGGTGAACTAATAAAAGAGTGAGGAATGAGGTACTTCAGAAATGTAAATTTTAGAGAGCAAGAGCAACTTGACCACTGTTATTCAGGATTTACAGCATGCTTGCTAAGAACTAAATGATTTTCTTTTGTAGTTAAGGGTCAAACTGAACTCTCGAAGGGATATAAGGAAGCACGTATAGACATATCAATTACCAACTTACCAGGCCTGCAATCTTGAAATAGTCAAACTTTACAGCCACTTTACTTGCATTCAAAGGCGTTAAATCAGCTGTCACCTACAGAGTTTTGGTAAACAGTTTAAAAGCATCCGCACAATATAGAAAAAATTTAGCATGTATAGACAACATTGGTTCACAAGAGCATCCATCTGTTTTAAAACCTCTACAGATGTCCGGAATCATTTATATATCATGTGTGATGTGTTCCCTTCAACTTGACAATTTCTGTTTCAGAAAGGAAACTTTTATGATTCAGTTACACTTCAAGCAGTTGTAGTCCGTCAAAGTTCACTTTGGGGGCTGAATTATCAATTGGATCAGTTTATTAGATTATTTTCAATTGTATATAAGTCTGACCGATTAGTGATCAAGTGGGATTCATTTTTATTACAACTAGAGGGTTACTGCACACCACTCGCTGCATTCCTTTTATTGTTTAGCTTGTGTTATGTTTTGACGGCTACATGGCAACTGATTAATTTCACTCAATGTAGATAGCTAGATATAAGTGGAAGTTGAATTGAGCTAAAGTGTCTAATCTAATGCAGCTGAAAGCATGAACGACCAAAGTGAATGGACACTCAAACTGTAAAACAACAGTAAGTATAGAAATGAATAACCAAGTGATGAGTAATCAGATACGATATTGCATAATCAATTGAATCAGTAGTAAGTATTGAACACTACAAGAAAAAAGGCCTCCTATACAGCAATAAGAATGAGCACACTACAGTACAGTAAGCCAATTGTCCCTTGTTAAACTGAGCCAAAAACTAAGTTTAGCAGCTAAGGAGGAAAATTAACGAGCTTAAGAAAATGCAAAGCCTCAATCCAACATCTACCACCCTCAATCTTCCACACATTGTACCCTACAACTTGAATAATGAGTCATCTTGCACCAACCAGGAAGTAAACTCTTTCCTTCAAACTTAGTAACCTAAACTCATGCATCACCTTCGAAATCTCTTAGGTCTAATACTCGTTAGGAGTTGAGACTAGAGTTCAGGTTCAAACGAGTCATTATGTTTTAATTAGAGTAACACACTGAAATAGAAAACAAATTGAATGCTTCAAATTACAATTCATGAAAGTTTAAATTTTAAAAAAGAAAAATGAAAAAAGAACAAAGCTAAACAAGTCCATGACGCAATAACTAAACAGTACCTGATTGAAAGTTGGCCACGACTCCATATTTTGAGCCCTGAGTGTATCCACATTGATTGCTTGATAGTTTACCCTCGATCTTAAAAATTTGGGTCTCTGCCATGATATTGCATAACCAAGTGATGAGTGATATCAATAGGAGGCTAAGAATAGATGTACATGTATTTGTTAAACCAAAGAAAGAAACAGAAAAGCAGTGGAGAGAGAAACAACAACAATGTGATGGAATTTTTTTTCCTACTGGGATTATTTTTTTTTGGGTACCAATTGAACAATAACTGTTAAATTTCCATTCCTTCTCCATAACAAAAGGTTTGTACAATATCTTATATAACTTAGGCATGCCTACATATTGTCTGAAGTTGGATTCAGTCAGACGAAATAACATCAAAATTTCAGCTTACCCCAGTTTGCAGAATGGATTTTGAGGTAGTGTACAGAAGCTCCCATTTTCCATCCAGTTGATCAGATTTGAGTGGTTCCTTTATGGGAGTAACTGCTTCAAGTTTGCGTGCAATCTATTTAGAAATAAACTTCAATAAAAAAAATTCAAGAGACAAAACAAAAACATTCACATAGATATCAGAAAGTAATGTCATTCAAATGATTCAATCCTCCACGAACTTAACTGACCTATGATAAATTTTCACCAAAAAACATAGATTAGATTAGAGTAGCCTTTTTCTATCTAATTGTATTTGAATCAAACACAGTGTCATCACCTATAGTGGAAATTGGCATAGCAGCGTATACCTAGTCTTCTGTTTCTTGTGAAAGAAGTGTTAAGGATAGAGATCAATGTCTTCTTCCAGTGCAACAAATCCAACAATAGATTTCCTGAAACTATATACATCTCTAAGTAATCTAACTCTAGCATGCAGGTTGCATCATTTGATCGAGTACACATACTATATATCCGTGACATTTTTTTTCTTCTCTAATTTAGTGCACTTTTGTTGATTCACAGACCCAACAAAATTTTCCAAAATACTCCGCCTTGCATTATGTAGCTCCAAATAGATTTTAGCCAGATTAAAAAGCTAGGAACCCAGAAAACAAAAACTCGAAACTTTAAACTTAAACCGACCTGATCAACCGTTTGCTGGTCCTCAGTAGTAGCATCGGCGCCTCGATCGAGGGGAGCAATGGCATCAAGAAGCTCCTGCTTGAGAGCTTTGGCATCTTTGCCTTTGCTCAAGAATGCAGGGAAGAATGAGATGTGGGCCCTCCATTTGTGAGAGGGTGTGGGAATAATGGTGATGGGTTTGGTGGGGAAGCTCGAGAAGGTGAGTGGAGATTGAGAATGGAAGAGTCTGGAAGTTGAAGGCGAGGAGGAGGTTTGGGTGGTCGTCAGGAGTGTAGGTGACCAAGAACAAGATGATAATGCCATGCTCTGCCTCTGCTTGCGAAAATGATTTGGGACTTTTAGGCATATAAATATATATTTATTTTACATTATTGAGAACCGAATTTCGGAACAAGTCACGCGACATTACCAGAAAAAAATGTGTACACTTGTTAATATGTCAACCGCTCTTCGTTTAGATGCATATTAGATTAGATTAGAGAGATAACAAATACAATAAAATCTCTATTATTTTGAGATCAGAAAAAAATATTATTTTATCGATAAATAAATAATTTATTAATTTATCGATATTTTAACGAAATTTTTACTTTTGAATTATTTTAATGTTAACGATATATGATATAATAAACTATTGATGAAGCGATCGTGTAAGGGACAATGAATCTGCATGATGAAGACGATCATGATTCAAACGACAATTTTGTTATATCGATAGTTTTTCATAAAGAGGCATTTGAGGTACTAAATATCTGAATAACTTTTAACTACAAAATGAAAAACATGCATCAAATATGATGCACGCATTACAAAAGATCAAAGACATATATAGTTAAAATTGGTCTAGATGTGAAAGAGAAATATGCTACAATAGTATTTTTGTCAAGAAATAGCTTTAGTGATCAAGAAAATATACATTTTCAGTTAAAAAATTAATTTTTATAAATTTTAATACATATTTTTATGTTTTTATTTAAATTATTACTTTATATATTCATAGCTAGGGACATAAAGGAATTAGAGAAAAATTATTAATTTATGCATTTAGCGAGGTTGTTAGTAATATGAACTGGTCCCGAGTCGAAACCGAAAAAAATTATTACTTTAGCGAGATTATTAATTTATCGAATACTCATTTATCGAGGTTTTACTGTAGAGAGTGGATCTCTCCTTTTGTTCCACTCACTAAATTACTTCTCACAATTATTATCAAAAAGTTTAAACCGAAAGATATGAAAAACAACATGCGAGACAAAATTAAAGAAACTCGTGAGTGTTTGAGCAATAAAATAAATCTCATTTCATTGTTGATATGACTAAAGCTCATGGGCCGAGTTCTAGGTTTCCTGCGAGGGAAGAAAATTTAATTGATTGCTGTAATCCTGGTTCAACCAGGAGAGTACAATCGAAAAGGATTCAATAATCAATATCATTCAATGATACACATTTCCAAATCTTAATAGAATTAAGATACACGGTTCAAATGATTCGTATAAATACAAGAAATCTAGACGAAATCGAGACATCTCCCTTATACACAAAATTTGCTCTTAACAAACACAACTCTCTTCACGAGAAAAACCTACAGTGACGCATCCAATAATTCTCACTAGACAGGATGTGAAGGATTCAAAGATTCAAGGGAGACACTATTTGTGTTCTCAACACGCGCCAAGAAAATTACTCTGCGTTGTACCGGACAGGGTGTACAAGGCATCAATTTTTGTGGTTCTGCAACGAGATCACGAATACAAGTCCTAGGTCACCTGGGTAACAAGAACACATTCAAGCGAGGTTAGTGCTCTCCTCGTTTCAGTCACTTGCATAGAAGAATGCTCGGCAGCACAAATCGACATCGATGTTCTGCCCCACGGCAGTGACACGCCTAACACCCACAAAAGAGACAGTTTATGACTTCTCTAGTACCCTGAGAATTCAGCGGCTAAACATTTTGGCACGCTCAGTATGACCACACTTTTGTGTCTCGCCTCAACAATAGGGGACCCGTACCAGAAAAGGTACCCTAGTTGTCGCAAGCATCCACTACCAGCTTTCTGATAGCATATCTTAGCGATCTGTCGTGGATTATCATTCACAACAATAAAGGAAAAGTTTGGATTTTCACCATAGATAACTATGATGTTCACTTACAGAACCCCAGCAGAGGTGGTGGATATGACCTATGATATCTATAGGGCATATGCCACTGAGCGCGACAAATACCAAGCGGAGTAGCTCGCGGCATTGACGAAACAACTCTCGCTATCTAACAATAGAATTGATCATGCGGTTAATAAGATAGTCACTCTGAAGAAGATATCAGCATATTAGCGAAGAGCACACTGAGCATAAAGGACGACTTTACAATCTCGCCACAGGTCAAGAGAGGTTGAGGGTAATCACTAATAGTTTATAGTCAAACTTTGGTGTTATGAATCAGAAGTTAGACAAAAAATTCCAAGAACTGTCCAAATCCATCTTGATCTTGCCAAGGAAACTCGTAGTGGAGAAAATCTGTCAGAGAATTAGCAGGAGGCGTTCAAACAACTCCTTGATCAAAGGATGTCATAATCCTCAACAATCCCTTAGAGTCACTCGGAGCTTTTTCTGTAAGCTGCAGAAAAGAAATGGGGATGGCCAAAGGGGCACAAGCTAATCAATTTTGTTACCTTCACTGGCAACGGGGCTGAAAGAGCTGCCACCTACATGGCCCGCTTTAGGTTGTAGTGTGGATCTTGGGGAGATGATGATGAACTAAAACTCAGGATTTTTTGGTCGTCTCTCGTTGGTTCAGCTCGCGTGTGGTACATTAGGCTGCATCCATGGTCAGTCCAAGATTGGCCAATAATGGAGAAATTGTTCTCAGATCACTTTGGGGCTTTAAACCACGAGGTAAGCATAGCAACGTTGTGTCAAATGACCCAACAATCTTCTAAGACTCCAGTGGCCTTCCTGGATCGATTCAGAGTTGAGTATACTAGGTATACATTAGGCCTCAAGATACTATGTTTAATTCCCTAAATGAGCTTATTGATGCAATAGTGAAGGCTCATGTAGTAGGAAAGAGATAATAGGCGTAACACCTCGAAGGATATGTATGCCCTAAATGCACCGTACACCTCTGGAAGAAGTAAACCGATAGCAACAACTTATATTGAGGAACCTGTAATGAAGGATTTCGACTCTGATGACAGGCAAGTCAGCAATGTGGAGCTGAAAAACAGAAGTACCTTGAAGCCCAAGAAGTTGCAGTTGATACTCACCATTATTAAGTACTAAATTAACACTTAACACTCAACAACAATGAGTCAATTAAAACCCTTTTTAGTAGATGTAGCATTGATAAATAGGGATCGTTCTTAACCGGGGATTGATGGTGCATGCATAACTATGCTAGGTTTGTTTATGGGGGTGCGAGATTTGGTTTGTTTAACTAATGACCTACGAAATTTAAACCTAATTCTACTATGTACACGTGATCATCACATCATGTCTACCTCCACCATTTTCATGCTTCACTTACCCAGTATCAACGAAATTCTTACCTTCAACCTGCAATTTATACACATGCTTTTAAGAGTGCGACGAAGAGCGCCTACACCTTAATTTATTTAAGATTCATACAAAACATGCTAGGGAGGAACGAAGAGCGTATCACCCAACACATTAAGAAGCTTTAAGCATACAAGCATGCATACAAGTCAAAGACCAAAAACTAAGAACACATGGAAGATAACATAAGTAAGTAAAAACGTATAGCCTTTATTAAACAAATCACAAGTCGTAAACCGAATTCTTTACAAGACAAAAGATGAGATAGAAGGTTTATGGTTACACTTTTGGAGTCTGTGAAGAGCACTAACAACGCCTCGAGTGGATGGATTCTCAAGAACAAGACGAAGAGCGCCGATTATTCTTGATCCGTGAGGAGGGAGCTTCGGCCTTGGAGGGGATTAGGCATAGGACGACTTGGGAGGTGTTTTGGGCAGAGCTTTGCTGTCTATGATGTGTGATAATGAATCCCTAGTCGAGCTCTCATTTATATAGGCCAAGGAAAGCCTAGTTCGACTCCTTTTAGAAGTCTAACTACTCCACCCGGGTAACCTGACCCTTCTTCACTAAAATAGGAATTTATCTCGTTCTAGGACTCCAAATCGCTTAATTCCAGTTGCTTTGGAAACTAGACTTCTGTATCTTTCCAAATATATGCTAACCGCGTCTAGATTCATCCGGATCTGTTCACAGTGGCCTTTTGAAGTGGGCTGATCTGCACAGGCAGATTTCCTGATTTCTAGCTTTTGATCCATTTTCTTCTTTTGGGCTTCTTTGTGGGTGAATCTTGACATGATCTTGGACATTCTTGGACACATGAGCATGGTCTTGACCCATCTTAGTGATCTTTGATCCATTCTTTATAAATCGTGGCCCATTCTTCTTCATCTTTCCTCCTCATTTTAGGAACTTCCTCCTTAGTAGGTTTTGAGCTAATTTCTACCTCCTTTACGGATTCCTCCTTTATTTCTACCTACAAACATAAAGTAAGTTAAAAACATATTTACTAAGCACAAAACAAAGTTAAATATAGAGAGAAAGACATTAATAATCAAGCATAAAATGCGTAGATCAGCAGTCAAGCAAGGGGCCAATAAAATTTTCAACAGTGGCTTTTGTTAAGCCAGAGTATAAAACATATAGCTTTGATTGTAACTTAGCACATGAGGTTTTAGATGAACTCATTGAGAACATGATGGTCAAGACTGATTTTAGACCCATTCTAAGTGCGGAACAACTGAAGGGCGAGAAGTACTGCAAGTTCCATGACATGTGGAACCATTCTACGAAAGATTGCATAAAGTTGAAGGATGTCATCAAAACGTGGATCAACGAGGGAAAATTGGCTTTGGATACCCCCAAAATGGTGTCCCTGGTAGATGCTTAACCATTCCCTGACACATAAGTAAACATTGTTGAACTGGTCATGAGCAGACCTCCACAACGGCAAAATAGAAGGGCCTACTTGAAGAACAGAGCGTCAACGGTGATCCAGCTCAAGTGACAATACACCTTCCAGAAGGACAAGACCTAAGAGATCTTTGATGAGCTACGAGCAGGTGGCTTCTTGGCTTATACACCAATGAAGAAGTCGAAAAATTTGGACTACTCATTGCTTCGTGAGCCTTTTTGTCAGTATCACAACCAATTTGGTCATTATACTTCAACTAGCAGGACTTTGAAAGAAAGAATCCAAGATTGGATCGACGAAGGGAAGATCACATTTGGTCCACCCTCTGTGACAATGAGCAACCCCGCTCTAGCTGTGAGTTTGGTGCAAAGAAAACCCAAGCGAGTCATCATATATGATGTAACAAGGATTCCCTAGATTTTGGACGACCTTATCATAACAAGGATAACTAGGGTTCCTTTTGGTCTATCCCCAGATTCTAAGTAGTTGGAGGGAAAAGCACATTATCATTTTCACCATGCTTGGACCCATTCCACTGAGTAGTGTACCAACTTGCGGTATCGTGCCCAGCAACAGATCAATGATGGAGAAATCACGATGCCAAAACCCAACGAGGAGCCTAGTTCAAAGAGTGATGCAGCGAGAGGCGTCATGGTAGGCATGTTGGATCTCTCATAAGGCAACAAAAGCAAGAGAAGTCAGATTTTGGACATCAACACTTTTGGGCAATCTAGCACCACGACGAGTAGGCAAGAACCATGCATCCTAAAAAGGAAGAAAGAGGTGGAATTACCAGAGGTTTCGCCAATGGTGCTCTGTAATTGCTACAAAGTTTAGTATGGCTTGAAGGTGTCTTACGAGGAGTTGGTGGAGGCCATTAAGACTCCTTCCCAGTTGGTTTCGCCACATGAGAACTATTAGTCAGCCAACCTCAAACAAGTAAGCTCTCTTCCACAGGATTCACATGCTTACAGGAGGATGAGATCTGTTGAGAAGTTCATGAAGCCAGCTACAATCACTATGAGGCCATTAGAGCAGCTTTCCAAGCCTTACATGCCACCAGCATCCAGGTTTGTCATCATGGAAGATGTTTGATATGTGAAAGAAAAGGGGAAGATGGTGGAGATGACTCCCTCCAAAAAGGACACTGGAGGCCTTAGATAGAGGCCTAGTCAAACCATAACAGCTAACTCATACTCCAATAAAGTTGAAGAGGGGGATGAACAAGTTGTCAGCTAATCCAGTGATAGCCTTTGACAAAACATCACAAGAACCAAAGGTGAGAGCTGTGATGACTAGTGTGTTCTCGAGAATCTCATAACCATAGCCTACACCTGAGGTTCAACGTGATCTTAAGAAGCCCATGAATAGCAAGGGATAGAAGAAAACTAGGGAGCAACCAAACCTTTAGTGCTTGAAATGCTCTAAAGGGTCCATAAGCAAGACAAGATGGACATACAGTCTAGCAAGACTAAAGGTCTTAGGTGGTGTCCAAAGCCCTTGGTGATAATAAAATAAAGAAAGATAGATATTACTATTAAGCCTGTGACAGTAGAGATAACAATGTCAGTCATATAGCGCCAATATTGCCTAAGACTAAAAGGAGAATTCCTTAGCCAGCATCAAACCTACATCTGAGGTCCAATTTGATGAGGCCTTGACAATAGCAATAAATGCATTCATCCCCAAAGATTAAGAGATAGAAGACAGTTTGTCATCCATAAGGGAATACAACAATGAAAACGTTAAGGTCGAGGATGAAGAGCTTGTAGAATATAGAGATAACGATAGCGTCGTGGGGGCCTATGAGGAAGATCACATGGTTAACATGATGTATGTTCTTCCTGCTCAATTTGCCATGTTGGCTGCTCCGGCTCCAGTGACAAAGGTAATTGTTCACTCTGGCCAGATCAATAGCCTTCCTCTGGCAAAGCCAGAGAAGGAAGAAGCCACACGACCAGTGGTGGACGAATCCCTGAGAAAAGCTTTCATGATGTGCCCTAGACCTACTATAACCATGGCAATGCATATGAGACCTCTATATGTAACTGCTGATATAGAAGGGAAGCAACTTAATAAGATGTTAGTGGATTCAGGGGCTGCGGTAAACATCATCACCGTCTGAGCCATAACACTTATGGGGATTCCCAAGGCAGCGATCGAGAATACCTCCCCAAGGCAGCGATCGAGGATACCTCCCTAAATGTCAGGAACTTTGCGGGATCAATGTCCAAGACATTGGATATTCTCTTCTTTTGCATACAGGTAGGGCCAGCAATAGGAATTCATACCTTTTTCGTTGTTGACTGCACTACTACATATAGTGGGATTCTTGGGAGAGATTGGATACACAGAAGCTACTTTGTGCTTTCATCCATACACCAACAGTTATTGCTATGAAATATGAAGACAGAAGAAGCTGAGCTAGTGAATGTTGATCCTAGACCATACTTTGTTTCTACAAATGCACTAGAGGACAATGATTATAATGGGCACTTGAGACCATTGGAAGTGTGTGGCGTCAAAGAAAATGGTCGCCCTTTTGGGGTGATGGCCTCAAAATTTGCTCAATGGAGCATTGTGCAGGCCCGTGAGAACAGTGAGCATCCTTACACTGTTGAGCTACCCACCACTCCTCATCGATGATGCAACCTCTCCCAGAGGCAGTCTTTTTTTTTCTCCCTACAATCGATTGGAGACTTGCCAGTTAGAGAAGCAAGCCTATGAGGACGTTCCAACCATTGTAGTGGTAGAATGTGTAGACGATGATGTGCTGCATGAAATTGAAGAGAAGGAGGTTATCCAATTAGCTCCAACAGCATTAGATGACAACTCATAAGTGCAAAGAATTCTTCCACCTGTAAGTATACGGGGTCAAGTTATAGTTTTGGTAAACCCATGAGCGTTTTACATAACAACATCCCGATTAGTAAAAATTATTTTGGTTGTAATATTATACAATTTGTAAGCCTTTTGCCCTATGGGGTAACCGAAAAAAATACACTTGTGTGCCCAAGGATTAAACTTAGATCGATGATTAACAGAAGTAGCTAAAGTGACATAATAAAAAATGCGTATATGAGAATAATCGGGAGGTTTATTGTGTAAAATTTCAAAGGGAGTTTTCTTGTGATGTAAAGGTTTGGGAAGACGATTAATGGTATAAGCAGCAGTGAGAACACATTTACCCAAAAATAAATAGGCAAGGAAGCTTGAAAGTGGATGGCGTGAGCGATTTCAAGAAGATGGCGAAGTTTACATTTTACACCTTTTTGTTGTGGCATATAAATACATGAGTGCTGAAAAATGACACTATTTTCTTGAAAGGAATTCTGTAAAGAGAGAAATTTAGTTCCATCATCAGAACACAATTGTTGAACTCAAGTATTAAATTGAGTGGCGACATAAGCAAAAAAATTACGAAGTAATTGTTGTGTCTCACTTTTCTGACGCATCAAGAAAACCCATGTAAAACGAGAAAAATCATCCATAATTTTAAGAAAATAATGAGCACCAGAAATAGAAAAAGTCTTATGACATTCCCAAATATCACAATGAATGAGAGAGAAAATTAGTGATGTAGAAATGGTACTAGGAAAAAAAGGTTTGTGAGTTTGTTTCGCCAAGGGACAAATGTCACACTTATGATTGGAATCAAAAGAAAAATTAAGAGAACTAGCCAAAGTGTTGATGAGATGGAAATATGGGAAGCTAGATGAGTTGATATATGGAGGATGAGAAGCCAACGCCACGAGGTAGTAAAGGTCTCAATGCCGCTTACCCATACCAATCATCGTCCTCATAGCCAAGTCCTACAAAATACATCAAGATGAAGAAAAAAAATCGCTGAACACTGTAAATCATCTGTCGTCTTGCCAACTGATAAAAGATCAACCTCAAAGCTTGGTACACATAAATCATTATTCAACGCAAATGAGTTAATGAATCGAATTGTGTATGTCGTGGTTATGCCAGCCTTATCTCCGCTAGGCAAAGAAACCGGTGGTAATGCAGAATGATGAGCATTATTTAATAATTTTGAAGAATATGTAATATGATGTGTTGCTCCACTATCGATAATCCACCGACCAAAAGCAACAGGTGACAAACCTGAAGCAAAATCAGAAGCAGACGCTGCATTGACTTAAAGGACTATAGGCTTTTTGGGTGCAAGGCAACAAGGATCTGTGCATATTGCTCTTCAATGAGATTAGGCATGGTGGATGGAAGCTCCTTGAAGGTTGGATTTGAATCAACATGATGAGCAGAAGGAGAGTTGTTTCTTGCCAAAGATGAAGAGCCTTGATTATGTGGCCAGTAACGAGAATGACTAGGTGGGTATCCATGCTTCTTGTGGCACTATAGAGGCTCTCGGTTTTGAGATCTATTGGAATGGTGCTCTGTGCTTTGTTGTTGCCTGAACTTGTTGTTGCCTCGGACTTCCATTGATGCAGTATCGTGTGTAGGAACACTAGTGGATGCCAATTGACGTTGTTTCTCTTCCTGAGCTATAGAAGCATAAGCATGACATATAAATGGTAATGAATTCATTAACAAAATCTGACCTCTAGTGGCAACATATGAACAATTCAATCCCATAAGGAATTGAATTAGCCTTGTTCAGTCATTTTGAGCTCCACAAGTGCAAATGGTGGGAGAATCAAAAGATGTTAATTCATCCCAAAGTGCCTTCAGCTTTGTATAATAAATAGCAATAGACTTTTGACCTTGTTCAATTTCGTATATGTCCCTTTGAACTTCAAACATGCATGGAGCCTTACCTAAAGAAAAATGATCATGAAGGTCTTTCCAAACGGTTTGAGGTGTACCATGTCATTACAACACTGCCATTGTGCATGAACATCCGCTTGAAGAGATGACTCCTTGATCTTACCGGCGATGAAATCGGTTTTATTGTTAGCGCTCAAACAAATCCTCATAGAACGAGACCATGAATTGTAATTGTCCCCATTCAATTTCTTGGAAACAATGAGTAATCCAGGATGATCTGAATGATGGAGAAATAATGGATCGGCCGAAGCATCGGCAAAATTGCTACTACTTTGAAGACCATGATCGATATCCATGAAAGCAAATAAAAATAAGTTGCAATTATGCAGACAAGAAGAAGCTAAAAATCAGAGAGCTAGGTGATAATCCTGTTATGGTACCATATAAGAAAGCGATATATGACAAAATAATTATTCCATTGATTATGAACTCTGTTATATACAGAACAATTCACAAGTAGGAAGCTACCCAGAGTCTTCTACAATCTAGAGTCATACACGTTAAGGTTCCTATGAGATAACTAACATAGGAAGCATTTACAGTTTACAAAGATAAGAACAACATCACTAAAGTGATTATATACAATAAACATTCTAACAGTCAACGACACTAGTTCTAGGACCAACATGTTGCTATTGTTGTGGGGTCAAGTCGTTGTTGGTCTTAGACTTATCTCAGGCCCATAGTGTTTTTTTATTTACTTCATGTTGCAAATAAATCCTCGTGCAGAGGAGTATGTCAGGCGATTTAGGCAATTTGTCCATGTGTGCACTCTTTATTTTTTGTTGATCCTAGGTTGGGGGTGAACTGTGTTCAAATAATTTCTCCCACCTAGTGGCCGGATGAGAGAAAGTGTTGACGTATGTTGTCAACAGGTTAAGAAAGCAGTTCCAAACTGGGTACTGATGCACCGCTTTCGCCGAGCAATTTGTCGCCATTACCTGAAAATAAATAAAATGATCATTAAAGAGTTGTACTTTGTTATGTTGTGCATCTTTGTGTGGTTGGGGGAATCTCATTTCTATCAGAACAAAAAGGGAATATTATAACTCCACCAGTACATGGACTTTGTAAAGGTTTATAATAAAAGAAAAATAAGAATGCTGAGTACGTTTTGTAGAACTTCAGTTATGTCTATTTTAGGGAAAAAAGTAACTTATGTTTTCTCCAACAGCTCTTGTAAACACATCTTTGTTCTAGAAAAAAGAGAAAAAAGAGAAAAAAAAATCTACAAAATTCTCAAAATCTACTTATTCATTCAAAAATCTCTAACGGTGTGTTTGGATGAAAAAATTTAAATGTCGTAGAAATTTACAAACGATGAGAATTCGAATTTCTGAGTTTTAAATTACCGTAATTATGAATTCTACTATTTGGGTGTTAATAAGTAGAATTCTATAAATGATGAGAATTATAAATTGCTCTGTTTGGATCGATTTATTTTTTAACTGGAAAGTAAAATGTAATAATGTCATATTCAAACTGTAGCTAGCTGGACATGAGAATAAGATTGGCAATAGCAATAGGATAATACAATATGTTAACGGTGCCTTCTGCAATCACAAACCAGTTGCAAAATATGCAATGCAAGTAAGTGTAACCAAACAAAACAGGAAGAGGAAGAGAAGATCTACATTATGAATAATAGTTCTTAGATTGTAGTAAGAACCTATATACTACATGAGCACTATAAGAACATGACAAATTGTACTGAACATTACTCAATGAGAGCAATATATTTTAAACTATACTTAACATGCTGTACTTAATATAATGCTTTGCTAAAGTTAACAACCTGACATCTCTATAAGAAAGTTACAGGAAAATGAGGCATTCATATCATAACAAAATACGAAACAGTTCAATTTTTGCTTTAAAACTAAAATTTGCAGTCATAATATGCTGGAAAGACCCAACATTTTTGAATACATAAAAAACTTATTCTAGAATTAAACTTGACAAAATGTAAAACTGAGACAAGTCTCAACTACCATTGACTTAAGAAAGATAGCCTATGCAGAGCCATCTTTAATAAACATCATCACCATGTTCTTCTTGACATCCATTGGAACTTCCTTTAACATTGAAAACTGCTTTTCATTCTCAATAAACCAGGCACTTGCTTTTATTTGTTCCTCAAGGCTAAGATCCGGTATTGCAATTATTTCATTCCATACCTCTTTCGGAGCAAGGCTTTGGGTAGTAGCACGAATGAGATCCTCAAAGGATGAAGCCATCCTATCAACTGACGTGCTCAAGACTTCTTTAGTTGAAAGTCTTTTCTTTGGAGGTACACTAGGAGATGGTATTGCTTGAGTTCTCTTCCTTTTTGCATTTTCCGTTGAGTTTGGTGGAATATCTTCAATGATCTGAATATTTTCAAAATCATGGTCATCACCTTCCAAATTGACATGATCAACTTCATTAGTTGGAGGAGTCATAACTTCGGTTGCTTCTTCACCAGTTTCAGCACCCTCTCCTGTGGCTCTATCTTTGCCACAAAGATCAACAATATTATCCCAATTCGAGATCCTTTTATATCGAAAACTTGTAGCATCACCATGGGACTGTAAACAAATGATCAAGTTAACCAAACATAATATTAAGAAATGCATAGGCATCAATGATATATCAAAGCAATGCATTTGTTATGATTACCTTTACATACTCTTCTCACACACTATTTTCATCAACATTGATCATTTGGATTGTTGAATCCCAACTGAATCCACTTTTGCTTAATATATCACTCACTATTCCATAGTACTTCTTCCAAGACTTCACTCGATTTTTTATATTATAAGATGTAACTTTAATATCAAATTGTGCAGATAAAACTGATGCTGCAGTGTTATAAGCAACAACCTTCCAACCACCATCTCCCTTATGACCCAAGCTTCTCTCCTCACGAAGAACATCAGCTAATGCTCGTTCCATCTTTACATTCCACTGCAAATATGTCTTTCCTTTGGCTTTTACCTTAGCCTTCCCTTTAGCCTTTCCTTCAGCCTTTCCTTCATTGCAACCTGATTTACTCATTTCTTAACAAAAAATAAACATGAGCAGCAAAAGTTTGAGAGTCAATATCACAAGTACCATTAATAGATTAATCAGGTTATCTGATATATATATATATATATATATATCAGGTTTCCTGAAGAATAAAACATCATCAAACTAACTCATTAACTAGAATGCACATTTCTCATAATGCTAAACCGAAAAGTGTGGCACTTGAACTAAAAGAACTACCAACAAATACCAGAAGTATGGAATTGACGAGAGATACCCAACACTAACATATAAAAAAAATAGTCAGACATATGTATTATTCCAAAACAAAAGGCCAACAAGGATGAGCAGAGATAATTCATAGTACACTAGCTTATTATCTGATTTGTCACTCAAAAGTTTCAGAGTACAATAGCTTATTATCTCTAATGAACAGAGATAATTCATAGCCTTATTAATGAAAAAAACTACAAAAGAAACTATAACCAATGTCTTATATATGAAACCAATGTGGCTATAAAGCAATGCCATGTCTAACTAACTTGATAATCTTGAAACATTGCAGCTGCTAAGCTATCATGAAAAGTTGTCCATTGATCAGTAGTCTCAACATAATCGATCTTATCATTTGAATTATTCGTGTTTCTTATAAGAGATAACTCTGCATCAACAGATGCTAACAGTCTTGCATCTTGCTCTTGTAAAATAGAATTAGTTTCCTGCTCAATTCGAATAAAGTTGTGCAGAACACAACAAGCTGTTATAATCCTAACCCGTGTTTTGATTTTATAAAAAAATGGAGTACGGACTATACTCTATCTTTTTTTCAAAAGCCCAAATGACCTCTCAACTACATTCCTTGCAATTGAATGTCGAAGGTTAAGCAACTCCTTTTCATTTTCAGGTCGATTTCCAACCCATTCATTTTAATGATATCTAATTCCTCAATACGGTGCTAAGAACCTTGGACCATTAGTATATCCCGCATCCACAAGAAAGTATTTATATACAGTGGAAATTTTAGATAAAAATTAGATACTGATATGACCTTAATTATATGACTTTAAGATTAGTATTATGATTTACCACTTGGAACATGAAGCCAATTATTCCTATGTAAAGCATCTCATAGAACACGTGCATCCGAAGCAGAACCCTCCCATCCAGGTAAGACATAAATAAATTTCAAATTAGAGGCACACACTCCTAAGACATTACTTAATATATCACCCTTTCTATTTCGATATCTCGGTCTTTCCTCAGCCGACACGGTAACTAGAATATGAGTTTCATCAAGTGCCCCTAGACAATTCTACAAACAAGGTACATTGAATAAAATAAGTAGGTAGTTGAAGTAAGAGTATGAGAAGGAAATTCTAAACATAATCGTATTATTGAATTACCTCAAACCACTTCCATTTCTCTCTTTCTGAACTACCAATGGTAGATGGTTGATATCTCAAATACTCCTGACTTAGTCGCATTATTGCATACAATACACTATTGAATTGACGACTAACTGTTTCCTTAAAACAATAGTAGTCAAACCCAATTTTTCTACACTTCAAATTGTGAGCAAGTATGTTCAGAAATATAGCTATAGATTCTTCAATGGTAACATTTTTAGTCTGAACTAACCCACCAATTCCTTGTAATATCTCACACAACCTCCTAAATGCACTCTTGCTCACTCATTATTGCTCAATACAATCTTCTTCTTTTCCATCATACAAACGGTTTAGGTAAGCTCTTCTCTCATGATCCCAATCATGTGAAGGCTCTTTAACGAGAAAATTCTTATGATACCAGTCTATTATAATGGCAAAGACAGACATTGTTGCACCAATTATGATTTTTAATCTTTTCCTAGTTTCCTGTTCTTCTATGGCACGCTTTTGTTTTAATCTCATTACCATTGTTTCAACACTCATGTCATCCATACTTGTTTTGATAACTTATTAGTATGAGGAATCACAATGAAACCATGTTAGGAGAAGACATGACATTTCAATTCATGCTTATAGATGAAACTTATTAGATTTCTTGTATTGTTTATCTGGATAAAGCTTTATTAATAAAAAAGTTGTAATACTAATATAAGAGTACAACAAAACAATAATAAAGGGAAACTAATATATGTATACGTACGTCATATTGCAAACAAAACATCAGATTTGAAGCAAAACCCTTTCAGATTTACATATAACTAGAACATTGAATCATAGTAAAACATATTAGCAAACCCAATCAGATCAACATTCTGATTTATCCATACAGAATCACAAAACTCATTCTCAATTGCATACAGATTACAAACTGTATAAGCACACTCATGATACTCAGTACTTCAGTAACCATATATAGATTTCAAGAGACAGAGCTTGAAAACTAACCTTAACTAGTAGAGATATAGCAGAATGACAAATTGGACTTCTAGGTTGGAGGGCTGTGCGCTTCTACTGCTGCCTTATATATGCGTCTCTGTATCAAAATTTTACCGCTAATCGTAGATGGTTTTCCTGCTCCAGAAAGCCAAAGTCCCAATACGCTAGAATTGAAGAATAAAACATAAATCAGATGGATTTGAAGTCAAGTATCTTCATTTTGAATTGCCCTGTTTTTTTCCTGATAGAAATCCCTAATTCCTTGCGTTTTATTACTAAGCGATAGAATTTAAGAAAAAGAATCCTAAAAATCCAACTTTTCTTTAAAATTCCGAAATTTCGTACTTACCGAACACACCATAAAATTTATTGTTTCCTTTCAGAATTCACACACATTTATTGGGTGTCACGAAACCACGAACACGTTGCATTTCAGGATAAGCGAGAGATCGAGAGACGCTTGAGAGAGAGTGTCATTGCTTTTAATTTTTCTAAAATTCAAGTATTTTTTTGCATGCTTCCCTTTACGTGACTTTATTAGGAATATTCAAATATTTTAGATAATTTATTGGCCCAAAGCGATTTATGGGTCAAGAGCCCAATGGTTAAAACACTTAACCCAGGAAAGAAAGATAAAAGCACAACCTTCAAGTTTACTGTTGTGCCCTCTTCCGACTCCTGTGTTGGAAATTTACCTTCAGTCCTCTGTGGAAACGCAGCAGCTGCCAGAGCTAAAGGCCACACAATTTCGAGTCTCCAGCAAATTCTCCAGGTAAAACATCCCTCTTACTCCTAAACACATAATCTTTGCTTTTGCTTCCACCCAAGTTTGAGTTTGCGTTTGAAGTTTCCTGGATTAATTTCTGAACAAAGTCTGTACCACTCAATTAGTGTAATGTTTAAAATACCAAAACTTTCGCATCCTCTGGCCAAAAAGTTACAGTCTTTACTCCAAACTCACCGTTTCGGAGTTTTCTCAGTTGGGTATGTTAAGGGTTTTAGCAATGAGACTTGTTCAGAGTCGGAGAATGAGTGGGAGAGGTTGCTGAAGCCATTTGACCTCAAAGAACTTCGCGAATCACTCATCGAAATGACCCCAGTTCAGCTTTGTAAGTTACTTCAACTTTCACTGGATGTGCCCACGTCCATGGAAGTGTTTGAATTGGTGGGGGCCCAGAGAGGCTATTGCCATACTTTTGATGTGTATTATGTACTGATTGATAAGCTCGGCGTAGCCGGGGAGTTTAAGGTCATAGATAGGTTACTTATGCAGATTAAAGAACAAGGGATGGTTTTTAGGGAGTCTATTTTCATCATGATTATGAGACATTATGCGAGAGCAGGCTTGCCTGGTCAAGCCACTCGGCTGCTTTTGGATATGAGAGGACTTTAATGTTTTGAACCTACTTTCAAGTCTTATAATGTTGTTTTGGATATACTGTTGTCTGGGGATTGCCCCAAGGTTGCACCCAATGTCTTTTATGAAATGTTAAGTAGGGGTATCTTGCCCAATGTGTACACGTTTGGTGTGGTTCTGAAGGCGTTCTGTATGGTGAATGAGGTGGATTCTGCTTGCTCGCTTCTTAGAGACATGACGAAGCATGGGTGCGTGCCAAATTCAGTGGTTTATCAGACTCTTATACATGCTCTATACAAAAATGATAGAGTGGATGAAGCATTGAGACTTTTGGAGGAAATGTTTTTGATGGGTTGCACAGCTGATGTTCAGACTTTTAATGATATTATCTTTGGTCTCTGTGATATCAACCGGATTCATGAGGCAGCAAAGTTAGTTGATTGGATGCTTCTTAGGGGTTTTGCTTCTGACAAGATAACTTATGGAGTTCTAATGCAAGGGTTATGTAGAACAGGGAAAGTTGATGAAGCAAGGGCATTGTTAAAGAATGTGCCTAGCCCGAACACTACTTTTTAATACCTTAATTAATGGATATGTTACAAGTGGACGTGAAGCCAAAGCTGTTCTGTGCGATGCCATGCTTGGTAATGGCTGTGACCTTGATGTTTATACATTCAACATTCTGATCCATGGACTTGGCAAGAAGAGCAGTTTGGTTTCTGCTCGTGAATTGGTCAGTGAGATGGAAACTAAGGGCTGCAAACCCAATGTAATAACTTAGACAATATTAATTGATGGGTTCTGCAAAGAAGGTCTACTACAGGAAGCTGGTGATATTTTAAATGAGATGTCACAAGAAGGACTTAATCTGAATATCGTGGGATACAACTGTATAATTTCTTCTCTCTGCAAGGAAGGGAAGGTCCATGATGCTTTAAAGTTGTTTAGCGAAATCTCAAGCAAAGGATGTAAGGCAGACATATTTACTTTCAATTCTTTAATATTTGGACTTTGCAAGGCCGATAGAATGGAAGATGCACCGGGATTGTACCATGATATGTTGTTAGATGGTGTTATTGCCAACACTGTAACTTATAACACATTAATTCTTGGTTTTCTGGCTGGAGGTACGATCCAAGAAGCACAGAAGCTTATAAATGAAATGGTATCTAGAGAATGTCCTCTAGACAAAATAACTTATAATGGGCTAGTAAAGGCACTCTGCAATGCTGGGGATGTTGATAAAGCAAGGGGATTGTTTGATGAAATGATAAGGACCGGACTGCATCCCAATAGTATCTCATGCAATATTCTGATCAATGGCTTTTGTAGAAGTGGCAAAGTATATGAAGCCCTTGAATTTTTAAAGGATATGATTTATCAGTGTTTAATGCCGGACATAGTTACTTATAATAGCCTGATAAATGGCCTCTGCAAGTTGGGACACATTTGGGAAGCTCAGAATCTCTTTGACAGGTTTCAAGCTGAAGGGATATGCCCCGATGCTATTACTTATAACACATTAATCAATTGGCATTGTAAAATGGGCATGCTTGATGATGCTTGTTTGCTTCTCCAGAAAGGTGTGGATAAGGGATTCATACCAAATCATGTGACTTGGTATATATTGGTCACTAGCCTCTCTACAGAACGAGGTTATGCACATCAGGGCTTTATTTAAGCCTAATTTTCGTCTGTATGCTTAGATTTGGTGAGCAACCTCTCTAAAAAAGGAGGTTATGTGCAATATGGCTTTATTTAAGCCTAATTTTCAATTGTACGCACAGAGGATTCTCATGGTATTACTCAGTTATGCTGATGGTGATTGGAGGTGGATATGAAGGCACACATTCGAATTTTAGATGACACTTCTGATTTAAGTGCTTTTGATTTCTTAAAAGGGTTCTGCACCTGCCATTTTGATTATCTTGGAGGTAAGTATAATTATGGCCTATCAGAGCTTGATTATCCACTATTACATGGAAACTCATAGTAGCCTATTGTAAAGTTCCTATTCAATGCATACTTCTGTAGACTTCCATTCCCATTTTGAGAAGTAGTAGAGTCATAGTCTCTATCAGAGGCAATGGCCATCGATGAAGCCTACTAGGACAGTTTGTTAGATATTACTATGCCATTGGTTGAGGTTTTGTGATCTGTCAATGTAGTTTAGCAATTAAAAAAAATCCACTAATCGTTTGTGAATAGATATTAGTGTACTCGTTTTACATTGTTACTAGTGTGGCTGCTAGAGTATATATATGATTCCTAACTCAGGACTCGCCATCTGATTTACTCTCATTTTAGGTTCAGTGTACTGTCACCTTCTTGCCATTAAGCGAAACAGTGGTTCTAGATTGTTCAAATATGGTATTGGGTATCAGTTTGTCTGATTTCATTAGTAAAGTTAATTTGTCTGTCACATTTGCTGGGATTTTATTCGGACATTTAGTTAATTGAGGTTAATGAGATTGTAGTAATTCACACGAGTTGTTATTTCAAGTCAATCTATCTGATATAACACATTTAGAAGAATGTTAGAGGTATATGTCTAAATTATTGTGGCATCTTAACACTTCCCAGGCACCAACTTTGATTTCCTGCTCTTTTTGGATTTTGTTCATGAACTGCTGTTTCCATGGGAGCTACTTTGTGATTTTTTCTGACTCTTGGAGTCCTGATGAGTGTGCTGCCAACTTTGAGTAGGGGTCGAACTTTAGTTGCATCACTTGCATGTGATAGAGAGCTACTATTGAGTTTTGAGAATGTGTAATGTTTTTTTTTGTTACGGAGAATGTGCGGTATTGATATAATGCCTCATAATTTGTTTAAATGGAACATATTATTGTGGTACTGTTTAGGAAAATCCTCAATATACGCATATCATAATTTACGTGTGTTTTATGAGATTAAAAAAAAGGACTTCTAAGAGCCCACCCTAAAATTATATACGTGTAATTACGTTGAACATTAAGTAAAAATTCTGGTAATATTGGTTGTGACTTGTGAATTATTTTTTATTATAGTAAAAATTCTGGTAATAATGTAGCGACTGCGTTCTTATTTTTTATCTTATTTTTTCCCACAGAGAGTAGTGCTGTGTCATCAAAGGAAACATTAAGGTTGGAGAAGTTCTGGTTCTGTTTGTTTGCTCTATATACTGGACAGGGATTTCAGTTTGTTTTAAATGATGCAAGGTAAAGTCTCTTGCTCCGATGTTATGATTCTAGACTGGGTCCACATAGTGGCCATGCACTTGCGATTAATCTATAGTCTGAGTCAAAACTAACTTGACTTCATAATTTTGAAACTCTGAATGTAAATATAAATTATCTGCAGTCGTACAGTTAGCTACCGAGTTATTGGTTTAGTTGATACTTGATAGGGGGTATTTGCGAGCTTATTGGGACTCAATGTAATAAGCAGTTGGTACTTGGTAACCACATCGCTAAAGTCACATAACCTTCAAATTTGAGAAACAGTTCAAAAATTTCCTTGGGAGGTAGAGAAGGAATTGGAATGCAATAATATCAATTTTGCTTTGGATAATTTTGATCATATTCATAATGAAGATCATTTAAATTTTCCATGGTTCAAATGTACTTTGTTAACTGACTTAAAACCTCGATTTCTCTATCTTTATCCCATAGGTATTTTAACATGGAAATTTTAAATGATCAATCTGATTTATCTAATCCATATGAGATTGGAACTGGGATGAGTTAGTGAGTTACTTAGTCATTTGTACCAAACTAAAGTACAGATATAATAATCCTTCTTTGCTCTGCATGTACTAGCCTGAAAAGCCACTAGTTGTAAGTATGACTTTGCGTGTGCTGTGAACTGAGAGACGATCCTCACGCCTCCATGTCAGTTCCAAACACCAGCTCTTGAATCTTGCTGAACCTATTGATCTTTGTTACTTAGAAGGTTAGAAGCTCTGCCTCCTTCTCAGTTTGAGCTAGATAAATTTGAGATATTGACCTTGTTGATGATTTTTGCAGTGATATATACATATATACTGATTTGGGTACTTGGTCTGGCTGAGAATTTTTGCAAAGGTCAGGATTCTCTCTTTGATGCTTCTTCTCACTAAGCAATGCTTGTTCAATATGAAATATCTTTCCATGTTGGTTTTTAATATGATTGGAATTGCCAGCTTTGATTTTGCTCTTCTCATTTGTTGAATATGATCTGCACCCCAGATAAAGAATGTGATTATCAACTAATACTTCATAACATGCTGGACAACTATTGGAATGTGATTATCAACTAATACTTCATAACATGCTGGACAACTATTGGGTTTTATTTGTTTATGGTATTTTAAGGTGGACGATCAATTCTTCATGATGATCATACTTGGTCTATTTTCTCAAAAGTTTAGTTCGTTTTATGACTATAACTGTTGCTTCTATATGATGAAACCACCATAAACCTCCTTTCCCTAGCTCAAATTAATCACATCTCAAATTCAACTAACATCTTATCTTCTCTAAAGAGTTCAGTTGGTGTTTTATGACCAACGGTTGCTTCTATATGATGAAACCACCATGAACCTTCGATTCTTTCCCTAGCTCAACCTAATCACATTTCAAATTCAACTAACATCTTATCCTTAAGGGTCTCTCTTTTCTGTTTCAGGGAATTCATTTGGGATGTTAGTGACAATTACTCGATGCAGAAAATATTAACACCTCTATTTAGGAATTAAGAGCTTGCTTTACTCCTCTTTAAATTGTAATTGGGTTGTCTTTGCTGTGAATCCTGTGATTTTAACTACAGCTGGAAAGATGTCTTAGAAGATGCCACAATGTCTTGTTATGTTTAACTTGTTCCTAACTTAGTACTCTTGAATTTTCAGCTTGTTGTTACTTGTGTCCTCAAGTTTCACAGAATTCTGCATTTTTTTTTGAGGCATACAAATGAGGCTGAAAGAGCCCAACCAAGAAAAGAAGATATTCTGCATATGTTCTGATGTTCTATTCTGCAGACGTATTATCTGTTTTATTTTTTTAATATGCTGCTTTCTTCTGTTCTGTACATATATAATAATGCACTTTACTAGTCATGACTTTCTCAATTCTGTTCATATATTCATATAAACTTTTTTTTTTTAGGAATATGAGTCAGCCACCTACTTCTCCATCGCCTTCTAGTAGTTCTAATTGGAGCGTTAATGCTGGATCTGACGTGCCTCGTATTGAACCTACTGATGTGGTTGACAAAGCTCCTTTGTGGATCTTTACTAATAAGGTCGAAAAGTTGGTTGGGGGAGGATCTTGGAGGTTTCAGTGCAAGTTTTGCAGTAATTTCTATGTTGGATCTCACAGTAGAGTTGTCACGCATCTTTTAAAGGATGGTAGAAAAGGAATCAAAGGTTGCTTGAAGGTGAGCCCTCAACAACATGCCAATATGAGCAAGTTAGTAAGTGATTGCAAGGAGAGACTGAAAAATGCAGCCCCCAGATCAGTTCCATTGCCTTCATCGTCGAGGAAATCAGGCAGTTCTTCACTTAATTATGATATGAGTTACAGTGTTCCAACAAGTGAAGCGGATCCAAAGAAGAGAAAAGGAATGGGTGCGACTCTGGAAAACGTATTTCAGGATGATGCTAGGGAGCTATGTGATGGTGACATATCTAGAATGTTTTATAGCGGTGGTATATCTTTTAACCTTGCAAGAAACCCTCACTACCACAACTCATATATGTTGGCTTCTAACATTCCAGGATATGTTCCACCTGATTATAATGCATTAACGACTACACTCCTTCAAAAAGAAAGGAAGAACATTGAGCTTCGTTTGCAGCCGCTCAAGGACACATGGAAGCATAAAGGGGTGAGTATATGTAGTGACGGTTGGTCTGATCCGCAGAGGAGGCCCATCTTTAACATGATTGCTGCAAATGAGAGTGGTCCGATGATGTTGAGGGTAATAAATAATCAAGGTGAAGTAAAGAGTGAGGAGATGATTGCTGAGTTGATCATAGAATGTATAAATGATGTTGGCCATGAAAATGTGGTTCAAGTGATTACCGACAATGCTTCTAACTGTGTGACGGCTGGTGCACTTGTTTCAGCCAAATATCCCACTATCTTCTGGACAACATGTATAGTCCATACTTTGAACCTTGCTGTAAACAATATATGTGCACCTTCGCTGCAGACAAGAGATGATGAGGATGTGTATGGCACTTGTAGTTGGATAGGGTTTCTTGCAGATGATGTATTATTCATCAAGAATTTCATAATGAACCATGAAATGAGGTCAGTGATGTTCTCAGAACACTGCGGCTTGAAGCTACTTATGGTTGCTGCAACCAGATTTGCCTCCACACTTGTGATGTTCAAGAGATTTAGGAAAATAAAAAAAGCTTTGCAACATATGGTAATCAGTCCTAAATGGGATGTTTACAAAGCTGATGATGTGATGAAGGCATCTGCTGTGAAACAAAAGCTATTGGATGAGATGTTTTGGGATGGGCTTGATTATGTATTATCTTTCACTGAACCCATGTATAGTATGATTAGACATGCAGACACCGAAAGAGCATCTCTTCATTTAGTGTATGAATGGTGGGATAGTATGATTCAGAATGTGAAGAAAGCTATATTTTGGAAAGAAAAGAAGCAACTTCATGAAGAGTCGAGCTTTTGGAATGCAGTGCATAAGGTGCTGATTTCTCATAGAAGCAAGAGTATCACACCCCTCCATCTTATGGCACATTCTTTAAATCCCAAGTAAGTTTCTCGCACTCTAATGTTTGCAATGTCATTGATTTTTCTTCAAGTGCTGCCTACTTGTTCTGTTTTTGATTAAATTGTTTTGCTTAAATTTGATTAAATGAGTAAGAGATCAGTAGTGATCCGTTTGTATAATGTGTTGAACAGATTTGATGTTGTATCAATGATTCTGTCAGTGTATCAATAATTTTGCCATGCTAGTGTGAAATATTTTATTGATTATTAATGATTATGTCATGTTCTTTATTTAGGTATTATAGTTGGGAATGGCTTGGAGAAGATAGCACCCGAAAAGCTCCTTACCGAGATCTTGAGATCAGTACAGGAAGAAACAATTGCATCTTGAAGTATTGTGATGATGCGGATCAGCGGAGACAAGTTATGGTGGAGTTTGCCAAATTTTCCATGGGTATGGAAGATTTTAGTGATGCTGATGCAATCCGTGATAGATTCATCCTAGAACCTTTGACATGGTGGGCAATCCATGGAGCTGCAGCACCAATGCTTCAAGCCATAGCATTCAAGTTGCTTGGGCAACCTTGTTCATCCTCATGTTATGAAAGGAGTTGGAGTACTTATAAGTTCATACAATTTGTGACAAGAAACAAGATTACTCCAAAAAGAGCGGAAGATTTGGTGTTTGTGCATACCAATCTTCGCCTTTTATCTAGGAGGAGCCAAATTTACAAAGAAGGTCCGTCTCAAATGTGGGATGTTGGAGGTGATCAGTTTGATTCAATGGATGATGAGATTGGTGTTGGAAGGTTTGAAGATCTTTCTCTTGATGAACCATTGTTAGAGGCTGTTTTATTTGATGACGTGGAAGGTTAACAAAAGTACAACCATGGATGGTCTGGGTGGAGGTCTGGGCGGAGACTGCATAGTTAAAGCTTAATTGTGTTTATTCTGACAACTTTAGCTTTTGATTGTGTTTGCTTTGCATTATGGACCCTGGTTGTCTCAGAATCTTTGCTATCAAAATGATGTCAAATCATATTAGGTTATTTCATGCTTTGATGTTTACCGATTTGGTTCTGGTTGCCTCTTGGGGATTATTCCATATTACTATCGTAAAATTCTCAAATTTGATATACTAATAAACCAAAAGCGCGCTAGAGGGGTTTTTCGGCACCTATCTTACACTTAAGAGGACACCAGAGACGTTCATAAGAGAAGTGACAAATGAGTTCAGTGCCGAAGATTGAGTGCAGCGAAGACAGAACCCAGATTGACACATCTCGTGAGAACGAGGATAGTTGCAAGCATGCCAAGCTTAAAAGTAGTGACTAGTACCAAGAGTCGTCAGATTGGTACATGCAGAATAGTTTCAAGCTTCAATACAAGAGTCGGCAGTTCGTACTAAGAAAAGAGATCGATTGCATGAAGACAGCATTTATCATCAAACAAGAACCAATCAATGTACATATACCTGTTTAATCACCTCATTAGTGCTTGCTTAACTAATTCTCACCGCCAGCACCAAAGCATAGACCACTCAGAAAGTAAGAAATTCGATGACCAGCCCGATTCCTTATTCGGACTCAGTTCCGCTCATGTGCTCGAATGGGAAGCTGTCAGAGAACAATTCGGCAAAAGGGTGGGAATACTGATTCCACATCAAAGAAGTGGTAAGGGCCCTAACCTTAACTACCTTTATAAGCCTGACGGCTCAGCATTAATGGTACGCATTCGCTACTCTTTTACGCCGTTACTCTGTTTAGATTATATCTCGTTACTGAATTAGGCATCAGAGGGTTGAAAACAGGTAAGTCCGGTCTCCTTAACGGTGGTCTATCTTAGCAACGTGAACGATTGGCTATGTGGTACGTTTATGAAATAAGAAATTACGTGTATGATATGGTGCCACATCTCTGCTAGTTTTGGTCGAAATAAAGAGAAAAACTTGGTTTGGTATCGAAAATTCGACGTAGAAATATATACATAATTTTCTTTTTTAGGGGTCAAATATAATAATTTTTTTCTACCCAAAAATCTTACTAGGGCTTGAGCCCGGGGGAGCCAGTGGCCAGCTCCGCCCCTGGACAGAAGAAGAACCCGCTCTGGTACAGCGAGCGGGCAAGCAGTACGTCAGAGCAGAGCAATGAGTGACATCGATAGTGGAAAGATGCCTCAACAAGATGGAGCACAAATACGAGCTGGCAATGTAGAAGTGCATGGAGCTTGAGAGGGTGAGAGAATTCGAGCATCAGCGATACATGCAGGCCGAATCTAGGTTGAAGGCAGTAGAGGAAAGGCAATTGGTGTTGGAGTCTACGGGAGACTCGCGGACTGAGTAGCCTCACCACGCCTCTACCTCGAGGAGGGAAATGATCACCTGCTTTCCACTGCGATCAGATTACTTACGGAATGTAGGACCATCTTCAATGCCCATACGACTGCAGCACAACCTCGAGCCCGAGTTAATGAACGTTGCCAACGCGTCAGCGGAACCCCATAGAGCACCGCCCTAACATAATGACGCCCAACAACACAATTACCAAGACATGGAAGTTTTGGCTAGGCTCGCTCGATTGGAGGTCATGATCCGCTGGCTGGCACATCTCAAGGAAAGTTACCTCAATTGGAAGTTTTGGCTAGGCTCCCGGCAGTCCACGTCGAGCCATTTTCGGCTGTTATCATGGATAGAGGCCGACACCCGTGAAGGTAAAAATTGAGTGATACAAAGGAAAAACGGACCAGTCCCTGCACACTGATGTATTTGTGTCAGCCATGATAGGCAGGGGTTATGACGACTCGACATACTGTTACTTGTTCATGGAAAGTTTAACGGGTAAGGCGTTAAGCTGGTTCTTCAGCCTCCCCCCGTGGTCCATTGGCTCCTTCTCGAAAATCGTCCGGGCTTTCCTATGGCACTATATCACTACGAAAAGCAGGACACTAACATACAACCAGCTGTAGGCAATCCGACAAGAGGCAACAAAAGGGTTATCTACCTTTATCTCCCGATGGAATACTGCCATAGCACATTGCCGGGACATCAACAACGAATCGGCTTTCTATGTATTCCAGAACGCACTTCAGCCTGGCCTGCTAACGTGGAAGCTCAACGAAAACCCTCCACTCACATAAGACGAATTGCTCGATCACGTAACATAGCACGCGTAGCTGAAATTGCAAACTTTTGGCATCAACCCGACACTAACACAACAGGTAAGGACATTTTATAATACAGTAACTTCTAATGTGCAGGACCCGGTGCCAGTGCCAACGTCGTCTTCAGCCCCATCTCTAGCACAAAGGGACATAGAACCTCGCAGACACACCCAGCGGGATAGTAGTATGGACAACCACGGTTCCAATCAATGCCGAAGGCCCTACAACAACAGAGGTCTACGACGGTAGTGACAAGAGGCAGTAGGATAACTGGAGCGACCAACCAAGGGATGTAGTAGCAACCCGACCCCGGCACGAGCAGCATGTGTTTAGCGTCCTCAACTCCACGCACGCGAACGTACTAGCTGACAACCCAGACCTCTTTCCTCTGCCACCAAGGACTCCGCGAACGCCAGCCCTTTGGAACACAGGAAAGTGGTGCAAGTTCCATAACACCGAGTCTCACAACACCGAAAAATGTTACAACTTGAAGGAGATGGTAGAAGTGCAACTCAAGAAGGGCAAACTAGAAAAATACAAAATCTGTAACGACGCCCAACCGGTATGAGGAGTGGCGCACATCAGAAGGATCAACAAGATTAAGGGCGGAAGATCCAAAGCAGAATAAAAGCTCGAACGAGCCGTGTTCAACCCATAGCAGGGACCAACAAAGATAGCAATACCAGGTTGGGATTCGATTACCTTCTGCGAATCTAAGGAGCGTGACAAACCACTAGTATTCGAGGATTACCCATTTCTCATCGACGCGACCATCTCCATGTGTAGCGTGGGGAGAATTTTGATTGACACCGGTTCTCCTGTCAACGTCATGTTCTTACTGGTGTATAAAGCACTCAGACGCCTCGAGTCGAAACTAAAGTAGGATCACGATCCCCTGGTAAGCTTCTCGGGGGACAAGATCCAACCTTTAGGTAGCGATTACCTACGGCTGGCGATGGGCCAGGAAGACTGTTACACAGAATTCCACATGGAGTTTCTTATAGTAGACGCACCATCATCCTAAAACGCCATCATCGGATGAATAACGCTAAGCCGGATACATGCCATAGTGTCACAATGGATGCTTGTGATGAAGTTTCCTACACCCTTTGGCATATGTTTAATATTAGGAACAACTCCGACATTCCCTGGCGTAAGTTCACCGGCCACATACTCGGGTAGGGAGGTATGTCTCCTAGCGGCGAACCCATTAACCCAGCTCCCGAGGACCCTAGGGAAAGACCGTTGACCACATGACCCGTGGACGAGGCATCCACAAAAGTCATCCAGATCTCAGAGAAGCACCCCGAAAGGATAGTCCAAATAGGGGAGAATTTGGATCCAGCAATCAAAATCAGACTCATCACCATCCTCAAGGAGTGTAGTGACATCTTCGCAGGGTCCTACGCTGACATGCCATGCATCTCCACCATAATCATATCGCACAATCTCGGCATCTCTCCGGGGGTGGTACCAAGAAAGCAAAAGCAGAGAGCATACAACAAGGAGTAGTACACGGTGATCCAGGAGGAGGTGAAGAAACTCCTCGATATAGGTTTCATACGACAGGTGCACTACCCCAAATGGGTATCCAATGTCGTCATAGTCTAGAAGAGCAGCAGAAAATGGTAGATGTACGTTGACTACACCAACATAACCAAGGCTTGCCCGAAATATTCTTTTCTGCTACCCCGAATTGACAAACTTGTGGATGCTACAAGTGGCCATGAGCTCCTATCCACAATGGACTATTACTCGGGCTACAACCAGATCAAAATGGATCCGGCCGACGCAGAGGCCACATGCTTCACAACAGATAAGAGACTTTATTGCTACAACGTGATGACATTCAGAATGAAAAATGCAGGCGCAACCTATCAATGATTCCTGATGGAGCTATTGGGACCGCTCAACAATGTCACGGTAACGGTTTATGTAGATGACCTCGCGGTCAAGAGAAAGCGTAAGGAGGATCACGTGAAGGACCTAAAAGAAGTACTGGATATCCTAATTGGAAGTGGGATGAGATAGAACCCATCTAAGCGCATTTTTGGAGTACTAGCAGCCAAATTCCTTGGGTATATGGTGAACTAGAAATGCATTGAGGCCAACCCTAAGAAAACAGGCGATCCTCAATACAAAGGCCCAACAAGGAAGCAAGATCTCCAGACCCTAACAGGAAAGATGACATCACTCTCCTTGTTCATATCCCGGTACACAGACAACTGTCACCCGTTCTTCAAAACCATCCACACGACGAACAAGAAAGTAGTCAAGTGGGTAGATGAGTGTGAAGCAGTACTCGTTGGAATTAAGAAGTACCTCGCCCACATCCCATTTTTGTTAGCTCCAATACTAGGTGAAGTTTTATACATTTACTTGGCCATTTCACTAACAGCAGTCAGTTCTGCCCTGGTAAGGCGAGAGGTGGATACAGAGCTGGCGGTATTTTATGCAGGAAAAGTTATGGACAAGGCCAAAACAAGGTACCCAACCTTTGAACAGCTGGCCCTGGCACTCATAGTTTTGGCAAGATAGCTAAGTCCATACTTCTAATCCTATACCATACACGTGCTGGCGGATCAACCTCTCTGCCAAGTGTTGGGGACCCCATACCACTCAGGTAGGTTAACCAAGTGGGCGATCGAGTTTAGCAAATTCGATATCAAGTACCAGCCAAGAACATCCACAAAGGGCCAGGCAGTAGCAGACTTTATAGCAGAGTTCACTCCAATGGCGGAAAGGGAACCTGTCGCGAACATTGGGGGAGCCGATTCGGCTGACATCACTATGATAGAAGCTGCAATGACGGAACCACCGCCTAAACTATATGCCTGGAACCTCTACGTGGACGCATCACGAACCTCGGATGCAGCAGGGGTGGGAGTAATCCTCACAGGCCCTACAAAAATTCACACTGAATACGCTCTCCGATTCTCTTTCCCGGCCTCCAACAATAAAGAATATGAGGCACTAATTTTAGGCTTACAACTGGTGAGCAAATCTGGAGCTAAAGACGTAAATATATTCAGCAATTTCCAACTCGTGGTAAGCCAGGATACCGGGGACTTTGAGGCCAAAGGGACACAGATGTCAGCATACCTTGGGTAAATAAAATAAATCTTAAATAAGTTTTCTTCCTATAACATAACCCACATCCCTAAGGAGAAAAACGCGGAAGCGGATGCCCTAGCGAGGCTGGCAACGACCCCGGTGCACTCGGCGAAAGAGCAAACTATGGTAGAGACATTGACAAAGCCTAGCATTTCCAAGAATTTCTTAAAAGTGTTTACAATGGTGTTATCCGCCCTACCACCTGCAAAGGACTGGAGGAAGAAGCTGATAAAGTACATACTCAATGGGACATTGCCCACGGACTGGGTCAAGGCAAGGAAGCTGATTCAGAGAGCAGCATTCTACGACATGCATGAAGGCAGGCTGTACATGAGCAAGAAGGGATTCTCCATGCTCAAGTGCTTTACGTGGGAAGAGAGGCAAAAAATTATGAAGGACATACACGGAGGAAACTACGGGAACCACAGAGGACCAAGAACTCTAATCCACAAGTTTCTACGCTATGGATTCTACTACAAGGGAATGCAGACATACATAAGCGAGATAACAGACGGATGTGACAAGTGCACCAGATATGCTCCCATGATCCATGCCCCGACAGCCCTAATGCAAATCATGGTCATCCCTAGTCCATTCGCTCAGTGGGGACTCGACCTCATCGAGCCACTCAAGGCATCCACATGCCAATTCAAGTATATCTAAGTCTGCATAGACTACCATACCATGTATATAGATGTCAGACCACTGGTCCTCATCACCACTCAGAAGATCATCAATTTCCTTTGACGAAACATCTATTTCTGATACGGAAAACCATTCACAGTCATCACGGACAGCGGAACGCAATTCAACAACGACGAAATGAAGAAATTGACAAGTGACCTGGGGACTCGCCTACTATTCAATTTGGTGGCGTATCCCCAAACCAATGGTCAAGTAGAAGCGGAGAATAATAAGATCAAAAACAGGCTGAAGAAACGAATGGAGGGCTACAACTAAAAATGGGCAGAATGCCTCTACGAGTTACTCTGGTCCATCAGAGCGAACCAACGAAGGCAACGGGAGCGACACCGTTTTTCCTCATTTTTGGAGTAGAAGCGGTACTACTCCTTGAAATTATGCACCGAAGCTCCCGTTTGGAAGGATTCGACAAAGACACAAACGGCGAAGGATTGGATATGGCAAATATTTTATGGGAAGAGAAGGAGGATGAAACTCGAGTTGAACTCCTGACAAACAAAATATTGGTGGCGTGGCACTACAACTACTGAGTCAAGGCACAAAGCTCATAGTGGGAGATCTGGTATCGAGAAAAGTCATCCTGAAACCAAAGGGAGTCATGCCGAAATGGGAAGGCCCATTCAAAATCATCGAGAGCGTAGGGCCGACAACATTCTACCTCACGGACATGAAAGGCAGCAAAGTACTGCAAACGTGGAATGTGGAACACCTTATATATTGCCATTATCAAACAGGTTCTATGTTACGGCATTGCATTTCAGTCTACAACACAAAAATTAAATAATTCTGTACCGGGTTAAACCCAATTACTTTGTATCATCGCTTTTAGCGCAATCAATGAAATGAGAATTCTTCCCACCTTTGCTTGTCAAGACAAAGTTACTTTAAAATGCAACTACTTTGTGTGGTCGATCTATTTTTACCTGCTTAGATGATTAAAACTCAAAACTGGCAAGGAAACAAATTCCCTTCACACTTTTTATTGATCAGCAGAAGGACCTGACACTTAGAATTTTTTTGCAAAAATCACTTGTCCATTCAAAAAGTAATGTTTTCTGTCAGGATCGTGAACAACGGTCATGACACTGATCGAAGCACAAAAAGCCTAAATGGCAGAAGGGGCAAGGACATAAAAATAAAACCCTAAGTGTCCAACTCTTCTCTATGTTCTGCCACCTCCGCTCTGCCTCATCTTCTTCCCTCTTGATCGCAGCAAGGGGCTCGACCTCTTTCCTCTCTTTCTCCTTGTTAGCCTGACGGTTGTCTTTAAAGAACTTCTCGCTAAGCCACTTGTTCGACTTATACTTCACGATCATCTCCTGAACTCCCCTGGTATACACCCCCTTCATCGCATCCTTGTATTTGGCACCTAGCTTGAAGTCCTCAACAACATCGGTGACTTCAGCCTCGCAACGGGACTCCAACTCCTTCATTTGGGCCTAAAGTGAAGTCCCCTGACTAGCAGACCACTCATACTTTCCGCGGACAACCCCGAGGTCACTTTGAGCGCACCTTAGCTCAGACTCCAACTCTAAAAATTGCTCGAGCCTGGACTCCAACTCTGAAACCCATTGACGAGACTCGAGTAGGGAGGATTTCGCCAGACTAAGCTCACTCTCAAGCTGCTCGTACTTCTGCGAGAGCTGAAGCCACCCCTCACTAGCTTTCACCAACAACTTCTCCTTCTTGGCTAACTCCCTGGCCACGTGAGTCAATTCCTCGATAGACATGGTCATCTTTCGTTGGTGATGGCACAACATTTTCCCAAAAGAAACTGACTGACGGATACACTTGTCCATGCTCGCAATCAAGTCTGCCACCCTGTGCACCTCGGCCCGAAGCTAAGATATGATCTCGGCAGAGTAGGGGGATGAGCGACCCAACCAGAAGAATTGGGAATGTCAACAACCGCATCCGATTGTGGAACATTTTCTGAGGGCGACCCTGTAACGGTCTCATCACGATCACCCGACTCACAGCTATCATCAACGACAAGGTCGACGTGATCCCTAACGGGTTGAGAGATCTCACAGCTAGGGAAATTGGCGAGGTCGCCTAGCTGATCAATGACAGTAACTGCTTCGCTCTCGCTTCGAGAGTCTGACCTCAGCATTTTTCTTGCCCTAACGGTCGTATGACCAATCATGCACTTTTCGAGATCGGTACCCTGGGTCCCGACATCTCATCAGCGGGCCTCATCCACTCGCCCTCGGTGATAAAGTGAGTCTCACACCAATTGGTGTTGGTCATAGGGATTGAATAGACATAATGTCCCTTTCGTGCGTATGGTTATGAGGCGAAGTGTACCGCTGTAACCCCTCTTTGTGGAATACTGCACTTCGAAGTAGTGCATAACTTCATTCTTCGTGGGAAAACCAATCCCGGGGGCATGCCACAGAATGAACATCGCGTTCAGGATCTGCAACATAATGGGCGTAACCTGGGTGATGGTACAATGCAGCCAGCTGAAAATGTACTTATGGAAGGGATAGAGCAGAAGATGAAGACTGAGCTTCAGATGCGTTACCTCTACGACGACGTGCCCCTTCCTCGGCTTGGTGAATAGTTCACCTTTGCCTACTTGTTTGAGCAGAATGGAAGGCAGTATCCAAAAATTCACTCGCATTGTCTCTATGGCAGTAAAATACATGGACTTCCCCGGATCCTGCATCTCTTCATTATTGCCAAGTTGCCAGTTGCGCGGAACAAACAACACAGTCATTGGTCGGGCAGGATGAGTGAAACGTTCCAACGAAATAAAAAGTGTCATGGAAGTCAACGGAGCCTCCTTAGTACTACCCTGACCTTGCTGGGAGGATGCCATACGACCTTCGAAACATGTACGGATAAGTTAGCCTAAGGTTCACCTATATCAGCTTCCCAATTTGTAAACGGTTTTCCAAGAAACATAACCGGTCCCCCCAACTCCGGAGTAGGTTTTTTGAGGTTTACGGACTTACTACTAGACAACATAGTGGTTCTAATGTTGTCAAGCATTGCCTCCATCTCCCCGAAACTCATAGAACCACTAGAACTAGAAGTTTTGCTACTACTAGACGATACAACTATGATCTCCATAGTCAACCTACATAATGACCGTAGCGGAACATCAGTGGACCTAAGGAACCTATACGTAGCATAATCACAACAATGGATGCAACACAAGAAAATAAAAAGATAATCCACCATGCAGTTGGGCCTGGGCCCATGCCCAAAGAGAAGCAAAGCAGACACAAATAATAGCCCAATTCAGATCGGCCAGGGGACGAACCTATGACATTCCATGACGACGAAGATAACTCAGGCCGCTGCGAACGGTAGGGATACCCAGAAGTGTAACCACATTTACACCAATGAGAACAAGAAGACAATAATTTCTACCCAGCAGATCCCAAGCATGCAGATGTAAAATCCTAGAAAACCAAAGCGAAAAATAAGCACAAATGAAGCAAGTTAACAAACAAATCCAAACAGCAACAAACCAAAGATTTGAAACTTACTGTGTTAAGATGAGCAAAAGTGGTTAAACAGTCCGGAATGGAGCACAAAATTAGATGCAGGGTCACAGAGCAACGTCGAACAAGAAGTTTCTCTCTCAATTTTGAAATTAGAATACTTAGATGAAAAATGCAAAGTGAGGGAAAAGGTCTGAAACAAGGGTTTAAATATCAGCTCAGGCGAGGAATCACGGACATTCAAGGCGACACGTCGGTTCACCAGATTTAGACGCTTGGAAGGTAACGTCAAGGGCCTAACACTTATGGTTCATTTTTGATGCATGACTCTCAAGAGACATGATCATGCCGTTTCCCCACGACGGGACGTTTGGGAATCCCAATGTGCCCTAGGTCGCCACATGGCAACAAAAGATTTGGCGGCATTTAATGAGGGCAATAAGTGGGCTCACCCTCTGCATGAGATGTGATCGCTGGATAAGGGGGAACCATCTAGAGATCGGTGCTACAAACAAAGCATGGGGACTCACATGAACATGAAACGCCCAGGTACACGGAATACAGTTAATTGAGGACAACCATATTTCGCCAAAATCACAAATTGGAAAGACATATACACACATGGATATGCCAACATTTTATTTTCGGCAGAAAGCCAAAAGTCGCACGAAGGTCTAGAATTCGGGGCCTCAAGGGCTGCTAATAACGAGTTCCCACCTACTTTAGCACTACTACTGATGTAGCGATAAGCGACTGGTAGGAAAGACTGAGTGTAGCATGCCAAAGAGTATGTCACTACGGTCAGCGCAAGCTGAGCTGCCACTTACGCCCCCCTTACTAGAAAGATACGGAGGAGTACACCAGTAATCGAGAAAGACTTGGGAGTGGGCCTAATGGGTTCCGCTACTTGGAGGAATCCTGAATGATGTCAGGACTCATTCGAGAATATTTACAAAACTTTATCCTTTATTGTCAACTACATTTTTTACTAATCCACTGATACTTGCGATGATACGCCTCATTGAAGCGGAACCATGCGAAACTCATCGTGGTTGCCAAAGCAGCATATTCGGGAGGCAGTAAACTAGCTAGTTACTGTTTTCGCCAAAACTAACCACACTAGCGAGAATTATCTTTACATCTTATTTTTATATACAAAAGGTACATAACACAAAAGTGGAAAAACCTTTGCCGGTGAGTCGGGGGACTATATAACCCGTAATCGGCATTGAAGCAATAAAGGTATTAAGCACGCACGTATGGTTCATCGGTATTCGGTTTCCCAACTCCCTAGCCAAGATTGATCCCCTTGGCTGAGCGAGTTGGGGGACTTGTACATAGACCTTCTTAATCACCTCATTACGTGTGTGCTTAACTAATTCTCACCTCCAGCACTAAAGCATAAACCACCCAGAAAGCGAGAAGTTCGATGACCAGCCTGAGTCCTGATTCAGACTCAGTTTCGCTCACGTGCCCGAATGGGAAGTTGTCAGAGAACACTTCGACAAAATGGTAGGAATACTGATCCCACATCGAAAAAGTGGTAAGGGCCTTAACCTCAACCACCTTTATAAACCTGATAGCTTAGCATTAATGGTATGCAATCACTACGTTTTTACGCTGTTACTCTGTTTAGATTATATCTCGTTACTGACTTAGGCATCGGAGGGTTGAAGGCCAGGAAGCCCGATCTCTACTTAACGGTTGTCTATCTTAGCAACATGAGCGATTGAGAGAGAGCAAGCGTAACAGGACAGTGAAAGTGAATCATGAGAATGATCACCGAAAGCGATTAGCGAAAGTGAAAGCGCGGAACAAGAAGAACGAATCAACAAATAATCATCCCGTTTCAATATTTCAAACTCTTAAAAGTTTCCGGTATCAACAATCAACATATTTGATAATGTGAAACTAAGTGATGACAAACAAGGATTCTAAAAACAAATATGACAACACCATCAACAACGCAGTGTTGCCACAATAAAGAGGCATTAACTGTTTCTGCTTGAAATCCAAATTCCTTAACAAATATTTCAGCCATAATAACTTACAAACTCCTCAATCCATACCTCTATATTCAGCTTTTGCAGTAGAACAGGTCACAACATTCTATTTCTTCTCCTCCAAGTACCTAGATTTCCTGCAATAAACGTGAAGTAGCCCGAAGTAGAAAGCATATCAGTGATGTTCCCTTCCTAATTTGCATCAGTGTAACCAAATCTCCATGTTTACAAAACACAAGGCCTTTACCAGGAGCAGACTTCAAGTATGTCAAGATCCTTATCTCAGCATTCATATGATCTTCACTAGGATTATGCATATACTGGCTCACCACACTAACACTGTAAGCAAGATCAGGTTTAGTGTGTGACAAGTAAATTAATCTTCCAACTTACCTCTGATACTGGGACTTATTTGTAGGAACTTGATCAGGATATTCTACAATTCGATCATTTTGTTCTATAGGTATATGAACCGGTTTACAATCAAGAAAACAGTCTCTGCTAACAAATCTAGAACATACTTTATTTGACTCGACATGTTACCGTTCTTGTTTCGGGCTACCTCAATTCCCAAAAAATATTTCAAGTTCTCAAGGTCCTTCATCTCAAATTCAGAAGATAACTAAACTTGCAACTTCTTGATCTCGTCAGTGTCATCACTTGTCGCAACCATGCCATCCACATAAATGATCAAAGTAGTCAACTTACTATGTCGGTGCTTTAGGAACAAAGTATGATATGAATTTCTTTGGCTATACCCAATATTCTTCATGAAAGCTGTGAACCTTCCAAACTTAGCTCTTGGAGATTGTTTCAATCCATACAAAGATTTTTGTATTCTGCATACTACCTTCTCACCTGTAGAAGTACCATATCATGGCGGAAGATCCATGTAAATTTATTCATTCAAATCTCCATGAAGAAAGAGATGCTTCACATCAAACTGTTGTAAGGGCTACTCTAAATTAGTTGTCAAAGACATAAGGACTCAAATAATGTTTATCTTTGCCACTGGTGCAAACGTCTCATCATAATCCACTATATATTTCTGAGTGTATCCTTTTGTAACCAACCTTGCCTTATATCTATCAACTGAGCTATATGTATTATGCTTCACAGTATAAACCCATCTACACTGAACGGTCATCTTTCAGGTGGTAATTGTACCAAGTTCTAAGTACCATTCTTGTTGAGATCATCCATCTCAACCTCCATTGCCTTAACCCACTTCTCCTCCTTGATTGCATCATACACTTTACTAGGAAGAGACACAACAGATAATTGATTCACAAATGCTACATAGGGCTTAGACAGTTTATGAGTTGACACATAGTTAGCTAAATGGTACTTGGCTTTGGCTGTCAAGTGACTAGAGAGGCTCATATTTCTTTAAAGGTTGACCACGGGTTGACCTAAAAGGAAATACTTTACCAGACTCAGGTATACTATAATTTGACAAAGGAACACTTATACATCAGGTGATGACATGCCAGGAGCGATAGTTGTTGGAGAGGGAGAGACTAAACTTGCATGTACATCTTTAACAACAGGTGGTTGATTACTTACTAATTCTCCTTCTTTTAACGTGTCAGACACTTGTTCGACATGTTGAACACTTTTAGAACGTGGAACAGACCTGTCAGCTTGGGTATTTTTAACGGGTCAAACTACATCTTCGACAAGACATAACTTCAGGACGATCCAAGGTGTCTCCTTTGACAGATCGAGACTCCAGCCTTCTCAATGTGTCGAAGCTCACTCTCGGGTTGGTTCTGGACATGGTTGACTGGTCTAGTCTCCTCATCGACGTGTCGAAGCTCACCTTCAGGTTGATTCTGAGCACGATTTTTGACGGGTCGAGGTCCATTCTCGACAGGTCAAAAATCACATCTAGTTGGGATACTACCAACTATAATACATTCTCCTCCTCCTCACTAAGAGTTGTTGTAGGGGAGAAATAATACAAGTCTTCACTAAAGGTGACATCCATGATGACATAGAACCTCTGAGATAAAGAATGATAGAAGTTGTATCCTTTCTGGTGAGTGTCATAGCCAACAAACACACACTTGAGAGTGCGAGCCTCTAACTTAGACCTCTGATTTTTATAAAGAAGAACATATGCCACACAACCAAAGACACGAGCTGGAAGTTTGTTGAGAAATGGGGCGACAACATGTTTAGACAATACCTCAAATGGAACTTGATTTTGAAGAGCTACAGATGGTAGGCGATTGATGAGGTGAGAGGAACACAACATAGCTTCTCCCCATAGATATTTGGACATGTTGACACTGAGTAAGAAAGCTCTTCCCATGTCCAAGAGGTGACGATTCTTTCTTTCAAAAACCTTATTTTGCTATGGTGTCTGAGGACAAGTAGTCAGATGAACAACTCCATGCTGCTGAAAATAGTCTTGGAAATAGTGATTGAGAAACTCCCCTCCATTGTTAGATCGAAATATTTTCACACATGCATCATACTGAGTGCAAATGAGATTATGAAAAGCAGTAAAGGCAAAAAAATACATAATCCTTCTTTTTCAGCAACACAATCCATGTTAATATGGTAAAGTCATCAATAAACAAAATATAAAGTATTTCATTTTTGTCAATGTTAAATTTTTCGAAGGTCCCCACACATAAGAATGAATCAGCTCAAACGGTGCGGAACTAGAAGATAAACTAAGAGAATAACTAGACTTATGAATATTAGAAAAAACACAAGTTTCACAATGGAGACTCGATTCCTTTAATTTATGCCCAAAAACAAGGATAACATAGATTTCTTCATGATCGATCCCAAAAGATGGATGACCCAATCGACGATGCCATAGCCAAATTTCCTTTTACTCTATCAGAACTCAATGCTAGGGCAACATTTGTTGATGGTGCTTGTGCTTCCCCGCTGTACATGCAATCCAAGTGGAGCACTCTTCCCCTCAGATCTCCCTTGTCTATAATCACCTGAGATGGCAGATTCTGAAAGACCACATACCTAGGAAAAAAAGGCCGCAGAGCATTTGTTTTGTGAATTTAACTTAGAGACAGATAATAGGTGATGATATTGGGAAGGAACATAATTAAAGGACATTAATTATGTAACACAATAGCTGGAGTAATTTAGATTGACCCTATACCTAAGACCAGAAAAGACACGCCATTAGGATTAGACACTTCAGGTATGGGAGATGAAGACAGACTCGAAAACAAGGACTTATCAAATGTCGTATGATCAGATGCACCAGAATCAATTATCCATATATCACCATTAGTAAAGCCAGAAATTTTTAATGCAATACCAATTTTACCTATTTTCTCCTGAGATCAAATACCTATAGTGAGATCTTGCCCTTCTACTCCATAGAAATCAGGTTCTTAAACCAGCTGAACTATAGCCTTGCTACCGCGACTCTTATCATAGGTGCTTCCCTGATTTTTTTTTATGAGAACACGAGTTCTTGTGGTGTTCAAACTCCTTGCAATAGAAACACTGCACCTTACTTAGATTTGGTCCATGAGTAGGCTGGATTCAAAGTTGACTGTCTTGATTCTTGGGTTTCCAACCTTATTGAGGCTTAGATTGGATTGTGAGGTTGGACTCTTCGATGTGCAACTCCTTTGTACTAAGCTGATTAGACTCATCCTTACGAACATAGACATAAATTTGTTTCAGAGTTGGTAGTGTGGCTTGTTGCAGTGAGTGAGGACGATCATAATATAATCAACAAGATTAAACTACGTTGGAGTTATACCTTGATATCTAGAGCTTACGGTTTGAGCCTATCTATATCGGTATCATTGGATTTCAACAAATTCCATATATATGTAGACACTACCTAGGATCCAACAAGTAAGACAAATGGAGGTTTAACAATAGCTATATAAAAGTAAACACCAGTCGGCTGGTTTTGTTCCTTACTGAATTCCTTCAGACATATTTCAAGCACGTACAAGTTTCAGATGAAGTATATGAACTTCATTTACATCAAGAAAAATCAGGGATCATAAACAAGAAGACTGATCAATTATTTCAAAACCCGCTAAACCATCCTTTTCATGGCCAAACTTCACAACTTTAGATAATCTAGTCCAGAGACCCCATTGACGAATGCTTTCTTGTAATAGTCGGACAGATAATGTTTTACAGTAGTTCCCCTGTAAACAGGAGGATTTTCTTTGGATGTTAATGTTTCTACCAGATTACGCACGGGACGCAATCTAGCAGAAGCAAGTACAAGTAATCTCCTTCTTCCTCTTCTCGTCCGAACGTTCGGGCTGTTCGGATGGTTGGGCTCTTCCCCTCTCTTCGGGTGTGCGGGTGCGCGTGTTCGGGTATGGCTGTTAGAAGAATACAACGACAAACAGATAGTCAGGGGTCGAGACAGGGGTAGCCTGCCTTCAATGCTCCGATGCCTAAGTTAGAAGATGTATTGGATATAACAGTCAAACGAACGTGCGTAGAAGTAGGTTGGAGTGTTTTGTGAATTGAATACGTTGGGTTGAATTCGATATCGTTACCTGTAATAAATACCTTACATATATAGGTGGTTAAGTTTGCTGCTTGCTTGTGTTCCTCGATGTGGGACTGGATCTGCACTTGCTGTCATGTGATCCGCATATTCGGATGTGCGCCCCACGGGCGCGTGCGTGCTCGGATGAGGTCGGTCTTGTGAACAAAGTTGTAGCCTTCCTGGTGGTCTTTCGGGTGGTCGGGTAGGTGTTGATTGCCTGCTTAAGTGGATAAGTATATTTAATCGGACAACTAATGATGCAATACTAACAAGTCCCCCAAGTCCCCAAGTCAAAGAGACCTTTCTTGACTGGGGAGTTGAAAAAGGGGTTCGTGCGATTAAACAAAAATACTTATCCGATTGAACAGTGGTGCGTGGTCCTGTAACCCCCAAGTCCCCCAACTCTCCGGTCAAGGAAGGGCTCGCGTGATGGAGTAGGTACCTGTGCGACCGATCGTGTACCAAACGAGTCTTGCTATTTGGAGCCGCGCGCCCGTGGACTTTTGCCTAGTAAACATTAAAAGGGGTGCAGTATAGATAAGTATGCAAATGATGCGTGAATGCATGAATGTATGTATGTTTGCGAGCATGATGGATCCGAGCTGGACCCCGACCACCCCGTAGGGAGCCGTTAAGCCTCGGATCGGCGGTTCTTGAAATGTTATGGGTGGAACCAAGCTGACCCCGACCCCCCGATTTGGAGCCGTTAAGCCTCGGAATGGTGTTCTTGATGCATGTATGGATCTGAGCTGACCTCGACCCCCCAGGAGTCGTTAAGCCCTGGACCGGTCGTTCATAGGTGCCCGAGAGGGAGTTGTCAACTCATCGGCGCCGACCTACCGTACCGCTAACGTTGGGATGCCGTTGCGTACGTTCGTAGTGTCAACGGTGGGATCAGGACCGTTACGTACATGTGTTGCAGCGAGCACGGAGGGACGAACACATGCCCGTGCTGCTCATCGGTCTTAGTGTGCACAACGGGGGGGACGGACCACACACCCTTGCCACCTAAGTCGGCGAGTCGATCGTTAACGTTACGCACACGGAGGGGAAGAACCCCACACCCGTGTCGCCCATCGGTTTAGAGCACGCAGAGAAGAGTCGGCCCCATGCCTCTGCCGCCTAAACCGGCTTGCTTTCGCGCACGGAGAGTACGGACCCCACACCCGGAACGCTCATCGGTCTTAGTGTGCCCAAGGAGGGGACGGACCCCGAGCCCTTGCCACCTAAGTCGGCAAGTCGATCGTTAACGTTGCGCGCAAGGAGAGGACGGACCCCATGCCCGTGCCGCCTAATCCGGCTAACTGATCGCTTACAGGTACGCGTGCGGAGGGGAGGTGCCCCATGCCCGGGCGTGCATCGTCTTCCGGCACATGGTCGTGCGGGTGGTGTGCGCCAGTCCGAATGGTGGGAGACATGACGTGTGTCGTCTTGCCTTTGGTATGGTGATGCCCTGTTCGGTGAGGCGCTTGAGGTGACATTCCTTTTGGCTTCTCCTTGGGAACCGTTGTGTAATAAATGCTAGCCGTCGTAATTAATGCAGGCGTGCCCTGGGCATTAAATGCTGATGACGTAATAACTGATCGGAGGTCATGCGTCGGGCGCGTGGGCGCGTGGGGTGTTGCATGGATGACAAGTGTCGAGTTGTGGGAGACTGTGCTAGGGTTTGAAACCGAGGCGGGAGGCCGAAGGGGAGCGCGGCTACTTAGGCGGGCAGGTGAACCGCCTCGGGGCCACGTGTCGTGATCTGACGGTCACACGCGAAAATGGACGGCTGGCGTTCATTTGCGTGCACCATGCGATTAGTATAAATAGGGGCTCTGGTGTCGTCTTCCTTACCACTCTCTCAATTTACTGAAACTTTGCAAAAATTACCCTGTGAATTGCTCGTCTTGTTCTTGTTCTCTGTTCTTGCTTTGTACCGGAATCCTTCATCGACGTTCATCTCTCAACCTGCAATCTCAATTTGGTGAGGCTCTTTGACTTGTTTTGCTGTTTTCCGTTTTGCTTTCTTCCCTGTGTTTCGTTTTTTTGGTTTCTGTTTGTTTTTGCTCTTCCATGGTTTCTGGGTTTTTTGGCCTTTTCTGGGTTTGCATCTCAAGAACAAGGCGTGTTCTTGAGGTGTGCCAGGTTTGATCTTGTCTGGGGTGGGTTTTTGGGTTTTTTTGGTGTTTCTGGTAGTTTGCTTTTTTTGCTAAGTGTGGGTGTCGCGTGCGTGCGTCTAGGAATAGAGCCGATAGAGATATCGAGCGGGCAATCGCGTGAGCGGGTGTACATACCGGGGGCGGGGTGGGTTAGTTGTGGTTCTGACACGAGCGGGTCGAGTACATCATCGTACGAGTCCATGATAAGTGTAACGCCTCTTCGGTTCATCCCTAATGCTTCTCCTGTGGTGCAGCCAATGGATCCTCAACAAGCGCACGCTGCCGCAGGGTTAAGGGGATCGTCTGGGTCATCGAACGGGTCCTCATCGTCCGGGCCATGGGGTGACGAGCCCGTTCGATCAAATCAGTCCGTGCCTTAACTTCCGGAGGGCGGGCGCGTTCACTGGGTGCTCCCCTACGGAGTGCCAGTGCAAGAGCCCGAGCGGGCGCCAAGCGTCAAGGAGATGGCGCGGTGGGTGAGGGATTACCACATTCCTTCGTCCGTCAAGCTGAAGATACCAGGGAGGGGGGAGACGTTCACCCGACCGCCCGCTGGCCACGTGTGCGTCAGCGAATTCCACCTGAAGGCGGGGATAAAGCTGCCCATTCACCTGTTCTTCCAGTACATCCTGGCGCTCCTCAGGATCTCCCTTGGTCAGTGTGGGCCTACACTGACCCGAACATTGGTGGCGTTCTTCAACATCTTCCGTTCGAGCGGGTTGGACCACCCCACACGGGCAGAATTCCTCCACTTCTTCCGTTTGAAGTACTCCTCCCGCCGGCGAGACTCGGGCACCTTCACCGTGGAGCCAAGGGTGAAGTGGTGGCTCATCGATCCTCCCAGTTCCTCCACCAGCTGTCACACGATCAACTACCTGGTCGGAGGTGACTGGGAGTTTGGTGCGAACGCCCCCGAGATCGCAGCTAACGCCCATCGTGTCCACCGAGTCCCCTAGCGCTTCCATTGGTTGGACACGCACGAGTATCCCCTGACGCCCGAGGAGGAAAACATGATTGCCCGTTTGAAGTTTGTCTTCGACCCCAGGCCCAAGGCGAGGGACTTCTGGGCGGCGTGTCATTGGGACTTGATCGAGAAGAATCGCCTGGCTCGTACACCTGGTCTGTCGGGTGGTGCTATCTGTGATGTACGCGTGGTGTAGTTTGATTTGACTGTTACTGACCTGATCGTTCCTTCTGTTTTGCAGTGAAAATGTCCAAGTCCAAGGCGAGCGATCGGGATGCGGAGCACGTGCGCCGGTTGAACATGCTGCTGGAGGGTGCAGACACTGTACGCCGTGTCGTGGTGGACGAGTCTGGTGGGATGCATGTTGGTGAGGAAGTTTAGACCACCGTGCGTGCGCCGACCGTCAACGCGCACGCCTCCCCCATTCGCCAGCGGTCATCGGGCGCTGGGCCATCTGTTTTCGCTGCTGCTAACGTCGGGCAGGGAGCATCTATTCCCCCTCCTCCTCCTCCTCCACCAGCCAATCGGGGCCCAAGTCGGGCTGAGCGGGACCGCCTTCACCGCGAAAAGGAGCAAATTAAAGGCAGGTGGAGCGCGACCAGCGTCGGGTCGAGCAGCAGGACCGTCGCGAGGCCTCCCAAGGCTCGGGGTCACGCTGGTCCTCCCATAGTGGTGCATATCTCTCTTCCGGTGCCCCGGTCGGTGAAGATGAGCTCCCGCAGAAGCGCCCAAGGACTGAAGACTCCTCTCCTCCCGCCATAGCTGGGTCAAATGCTGATATTGTTGATGCTCTGCGTCGTGCGCTGGTGGATGGTGCCGCCTCGCTGGGGCCCCTACTCCAACCGTTGGATAATGCCACGCTTGACGGGCTGGACAGGGTGTTCATTGCATGCGGCCAACTGCAGCACCAGCTCTTCTGCGTGCGTTCCCGAGAGAACATGGAACTTGCACGCCTCAGGACGGAAGCGCTGAAGCACCAGAAGGTGACGGAGAGGCTCGTGGCCAACCTGGATAAGGCCAACGACCTGGTCCAGTGGTACACCACCCGTGCGGAGGAGGCAACTGCTCGGTCCGTTGAAGCTGCTGCTTGCGAGGCTCTGGTGTGTACTGAGCGCGCCAAGGCGGTGGCCGAGGTGGAGCGGATGCATTCCGAGCTGGAGCGTGTTCGGGCTGAAGCAGCCGCCCGGGAGGCATTGTCAGAGTCCCGGATGATGGAGGTGGATCGCGTTGCTCGCGCGGATGCTGTAGCGACGTTCAAGGAGTCTAACGAGCTCTACAAACTAGTGAAGGCTGAGGTGGAGGAGCAGGTGACCGCCTTCCGTGATGCGGTGACGCCCTTCATCAGGCTAGAGGAATACCGGGCATTCGTGCGGTCTAAAACAGAGAGACTGGCGGGTGCTCGGTCTTCGGCCGTGGATGGAGTGGCGGAACCCTCTGGGGCGGCTGGTGAGCCAGTGCTGGTGCAGTTGGACCCGGCCGAGCAGGTGGAGCGGACGGAGCAGGCGTCATCGGAGGAGCTGGAGGTGGACACGGGGGCGTAGTTGTAGGTTTTTTTTTTTGTAATAGAGTAGGATTTTGTAATCGGGCCTTTGTGCTCTTTAGTAATGAAGTCTCTTTTCTTTCCGTGCGTGTGCCTTTAGCTTCTGCTTGTTTTTTTTGGCATCTTTTGAATGACTCGCGCGCACATGCGCTCCCTCTCTTGTTTGAATGGTACCAAGTGTTACATCAATGCGACAAATCTCGCCCCAGTCCCCCGAGTATCGGGCGGGCGGGTTAAGGACAAACGAACGCAACAATAAAACGAATTTAAAAATGGATTATGTACAACACAACAAAATTTAATGAAAGTACTTCCTCAAGTGTTGGATGTTCCACGGGTGCCGTAGTCGATGACCCTGCATGTCTCTAAGGTAGAAGGTGCTGGCGCTTATCACTTCGTCCATGACGTACGGGCCTTCCCATAACGGGCGGAGTGCCCTGACCTTCTGCTGGATTGCCGTCATCACCCAGTCCCCCAGTTGGATTGGCCGAGCCCGAATACGCTGGTTATACAATCGGGCGATCCTCTTCTTGTTCGCGGCGTTGTGGAGATGCGCCGTGTCTCTCTGTTCTTCCAGTAAGTCGTTGTTGAGTCATAGCCCCTCGCTGTTCGTTCGTGGATCGTACCCCTCGATCCATGGGTTCTGATGGGTGATCTCCAGGGATAGCACGGCTTCCGTTTCGAACGTCAGGCTGAACGGGGTTTCGCCCGTGGCTGCGTTGGCGGTCGTGCGGATGGACCATAGGATCTCTGGGATGACCTCGGGCCAACGTTCGTATCTCGCATCCCCGGGTTCGATATCTTCAATCTTCTTCTTGATGCCTGTTTTGATAATATTGTTCGCTGCTTCCACTTGTCCGTTTGTCTGAGGGTGCGCCAGTGATGCGAACACGAGATCCGTTCCTTGCCGCTTGCAGAAGCCTTGTGTGCGATCAATCTGGCGCTCGCATGGTGGATTTCCTTTAGGATCGAGTTGCCCTTGGTTGGAGTGATGCACTTGAGGCTTGCCCAAGTCCTCCCTTGTCGATATAGCATCCCGTCCCGCATGCTGAAGTTGGCTGCCCGTGCGACAATGGTTCTGGCTTCTCGCTTGTCTTCTGGTAGTTCTCCCCTTGTCTTGTAAGCGATGAGCACGTCCATGTAGCTATGCTCGTGCGGCTCGATCGCCAGGACCTGCTCTGCTCCCGAGATGCTTGATCGTCGCAGCACTTCGATGATCCGCTGCCCTGGTCCCGTGTGCACGGGGGCCGTGGCCAATCGGGCGAGCCTGTCCGCCTTCGCGTTGAACCCTCGGTGTATGTGGTTGATGTTGACGTACTCGAATCCACTGATCAGTGCCCTCACGTACTTCAGATAGGCGATCATGGACTCTCCCTTCGCTTGGAATTCTCCTCCGACCTGGCTCACCACCAACTGCGAATCACTGAATACGTTGAGGCCAGGCGCCTCCGAGTTCTTGGCCAGCTGTAGGCCTGCGATGAGCGCTTCGTACTCGGCCTCGTTGTTGGTTGTCTTAAATTCGAACTTGAGGGCGTACTCCGCGTTTACCCCTCCTGGTCCGGTCAGAATGATTCCGGCGCCGCTCACTTTCTTCGTGCATGAACCGTCGACGTAGAGGTTCCACTCTGACAATGGTCCCTCCTTGACCTCCAGTTTGTCGGACGCCTTTACCACCGGGCCGTCGGATGCGCTGACCAGCGTTGCCTCTGCTTCCGTGTACTCGGCGATGAAGTCCGCCACTGCCTGCCCCTTGATTGCCGTTCGGGGCTTGTACTGGAGGTCGAATTCACTGAGCTCGACCGCCCACTTTGCCAGGCGGCCACTGTGATCGGGCGATTGCAGGATCTGACGCAGGGGCACGTTCGTGAGGATGTGGATGCTGTGCGCTTGGAAGTATGGCCTCATCCATCGGGCGGCGGTGATGAGCGCGAGCGCCATCTTCTCGATCGTCGGATATCGGGTCTCAGCGCCCGTCATGCCCTTTCCTGAGAAGAAAAAAGGGCAGTTCTATGCAGTCCTCCCTGCGGACGAGGGCAGAACTGACGGCCGTGAGCGAGGCAGCCAGGTAGATGTAAAGTATTTCCCCTCGGACGGGTCTGGAGAGGAGTGGGATGGACGCCAAGTACTCCTTGATCTGAAGGAACGATGCCTCGCACTCAGGCGTCCATGCGACCTCCTGCTTGTTCGTTGTTCGGAGAGCCTTGAAGAATGGGGCTCATCTGTCGGAGTAGCGGGATATGAACCTGTTCAGTGATGCGAGCTTGCCCGTGAGGCTCTGCAGGTCTGCCTTCTTGATTGGTGGTTTCATGTCGATGATCGCTTTTACCTTGGCGGGCGCGGCCTCGATTCCCCGCTGACTGACGATATATCCAAGGAACTTGCTGTTGGTGACTCCGAACGTGCACTTGGCCGGGTTTAGCCTCATGCCGTTCCCGATGAGGACGTCGAGCACAGTCCCCATGTTCTGGACGTGGTCGACCGCTTGAACGCTTTTCACCAAGATGTCGTCCACGTACACGTCCACAATGTTACCAATCAGGCCATGGAACATCGCGTTCATGAGCCTCTGGTATGTGGAGCCAGCGTTCTTCAACCCGAATGGCATAACGACGTAGCAATATAATCCCTTGTCCGTGACAAACGTCGTCGCCTCCAGGTCCTCGGAGTCCATGAAGATCTAGTTGTAGCCCGAATATGCGTCCATCATGGACAGGAGCTCGTGCCCGGCTGTCGCGTCCACCAACTGGTCGATCCTTGGTAGAGGAAAGCTGTCCTTGGGGCACGCCTTGTTGAGGTCGCTATAATCGATGCACATTCTCCATTTCTTGTTGCTCTTCAGCACCATCACAGCGTTGGAGATCCACTTTGGATAGTCCACCTTGCGGATGAACCCGATGCCCAGCAATCGGTCCACCTCCTCGTGCATCGCAGCATAGTGTTCCGCTTTGTACGCTCGCCTCTTCTGTTTTACCGCCCGGGCGCCGGCGCTGACGCTCAGCTTGTGGGATATGATGTTTGTGCTGATCCCGGGCATGTCCTTGTACGACCATGCGAACACCTCCTGCTTCTCCTTCAGCAGTGCGATCAGCCGCTCGGCTATCGCGGGAGCCAACGATGCTCCAATTTGGACCGTCCTCTCATGGTGTTCGGAGGATAGCTGAATCGTCCTCAGCTCTTCGCGCTCGGGAACGGGCGACACTGCTATCAGCTCGTCACGTGGATCGTCTGGTATTTCCGTTCCTGCTGCAGGTTCCTGCATGGCGAGGACCTCCTGTCTGTTCTGGGGCTTCGCTGCTTCTTCACAGTTGTATCCCCGGACATATCCGACCCCGTGCTCGGTTGGGAATCGTCCCAAGAGCAAGTGCCCCGCAATAATCAGCCTCAACCTATTGATCCCCGGTCTTCCGAGTATGGCGTTGTATGGGGAGGGGGTGTCCATGACGATGAAGTCCGTCCGGACCTCGCTGTGTGGGGAGTCGGGCGCGCCGATTCCGACCCGGATATTGTCACTCCCAATCGGGTACGATGTTTCGCCCGTGAAGTTGGCGACGCACTCGTGATCTTGTGTCATTTTATGTGCGGGCCTGCCGAGCGCCGTGTACGCATCCAAATAGATCACGTTCACGGACGCCCCGTTGTCTATCAGCACCCTCTTCACAAGGAATCGATCGATGATCGCATCGATCATGAACGGCAGGGTGTTGTCCCTCGGGCTTCCTTCCTCGTCCTCCGCCGTGAAGCTAATGGCGGGCGCCTCACGTCTTCCTGCCTTCTGCGCTCGTCCCGCCCTGATCGTCAGCACTTCCCTGCTCGAGCGATCGGGCGATAAGGTGCCCTCCTTCCGCTTTCCCCCAGATATCGTGCTGATAGTCCCCCGAGTTTCGATATTTGTTCCGCGTGGTCGCTCCTCTGCATCAGGAGTGGTGATACGACCTTCCCTCCGCATGTCCTGGAGGACTTTCTTCAGCATGATGCAGTCGTTGGTTTGGTGAGTGGTGGCGTTGTGGTACTCGCACCAGACGTTCGGGATTCTCTCCTTCGACAGGTTGTTAGGCGGCGGGATCTGGCGCCGATGCGTGCGGAGTAGTTCTTCGTTCGACTGCTGGTTGATCGCGTAGACCTCCTGGCCCGCGGGTCGATATCGTGGTGTTGGTGGTAGGCGGGCTCCCTGTTGTACTGGTCCCCTCGCCTAGTTGTGGTGGCTGCTGTGATAGTTGTGGGGGGATGGCCTCTGATGATTTTGTTCTTGCGTGTCTCGGCTTCTCTTGTAGCCCCCGGTTGGCCCTCTCTCGTCGTCCGAGAGTTGTTGCGGCTGAGCGTTCCCCTCCGGTCTGTTGGTGCTAGACTCGGAGGTGGACCCGTACACTCGCGTCTCTACGAGCGCCTTTTGTACAATCAGGTCCATAATCTCGTCGTAGTCGAGATGCTCCTTCCTTACCAGCTTCCCTACGAACGGCGTGGCGAGCATGTTATCCATCAGGGCCACCTTGGCCACTCGCTTATCGAGGTCCCTGCATGTGCTCACGAGCGTCCTCCATCGGTTTATGTAGTTTGACAAGCTCTCGTCCATCCCCTGGCGGACTTTGAGGAGGATACCCGTAGTGTTGTACTTTCCCTGGAGCCTGTACCGCTTCTGGAAGCTCTCCACCAGCTCGAGGAACGAATGGATGGAGCCTGGCGGGATCTCGTAGAACCAACTCCTGGCCTCCTCGGTCAGCGTTTCCTGGAACAGGAAACACAGGGTTGGGTCCGAATATCTGGTCCCGTCCGTGGCGGATCGAAACTCGTCGATGTGCGCACGGGGATCTCCACACCCGTCGAACCTGGTGATTTTCGCCGACTTCGCGTGGAGGTCTCTTCCCTTCTCCAATATGTGCGTCGAGAACGGGCTGACCTGGGGGGCGAACGTCCCGCCTTGCCCGGCGAGCTTATCTTTTCGTAGGCGCGACACTTCCTCCGCCAATTCTTCCATCCTCTGGAGGATCCGGGTGTTGTCCGTCAGGGACGCCGATTCCCCTGCGGATGTGGGCGCGCGGACCGTCTGGGCGCCGACCCCGCCGAACGGATGTTGCTCTTTGTCGGTAGTTTCTTGGTCTCGTTCCCGTCGTCCCTGCTGTTGGCTGGTGAGCGCGTCCAGCCGTTCCTCTAGTCTCTGCCGAATTTGGCGCTCCTACTCCCTCTCGAACGCTGCCTCTCGCAGCTCCTGGAGCAGGCCGCCGACGCGCTCCTCGTTGCTAGCTCTATTACCTGCCGCTCCTGTGTGCCTGGGGGTGTTTCCCCGATGGGTGTGCTGCTGACGTTAGTCTCCTGGGTAGGCATGTGGGCTTCTGGTTGGTGGTGTTTATACGAGGTTTGCTATTTGTAAGATTCCCACAGACGGCGCCAACTGTTTCTACCAGATTACGCGCGGGACGCAATCTAGCAGAAGCAAGTACGAGTAATCTCCTTCTTCTTCCTCTTCTCGTCCGAACGTTCGGGCTGTTCGGATGGTCGGGCTCTTCCCCTCTCTTCGGGTGTGCGGGTGCTCGTGTTCAGGTATGACTGTTAGAAGAATACAACGACAAACAGACAGTCAGGGGTCGAGACAGGGGTGGCCTGCCTTCAACGCTCCGATGCCTAAGTTAGAAGATGTATTGGATATAACAGTCAAACGAACGTGCGTAGAAGTAGGTTGGAGTGTTTTGTGAATTGAATACGTTAGGTTGAATTCGATATCGTTACCTGTAATAAATACCTTACATATATAGGTGGTTGAGTTTGCTGCTTGCTTGTGGTCCTCGATGTGGGACTGGATCTGCACTTGCTGTCATGTGATCTGCATATTTGGATGTGCGCCCCACGGGCGTGTGCGTGCTCGAATGGAGTCGGTCTTGTGAACAGAGTTGTAGCCTTCCTGGTGGTCTTTCGGGTGGTCGGGTAGGTGTTGATTGCCTGCTTAAGTGGATAAGTATATTTAATCGGACAACTAATGATGTAATACTAACAGTTAACTCTTTGATTGGCTCATATACTCTTGGAGAATTTTCGCGAGAGAGATGCACAAGGAAATAAGCCACAGATATTCGAGGACCTTCCTCACTGGCGAGCACTCTGTGGTTTTCATATAGAACTTGAAGTCCACCAATTTGGTCTTGACGTAATATGGTCAAAAAATTAGGATCCGAGTGTTGTTTTGTGCCCATTGTAAGCTCAGGCTCGGGGCATGGGAGGTAGTAGTGATTAAGAATCATATGCCCTTTTGCACAGTCCAATTTTGTAAGATAATCTGGTTTGAGCCCGAGTGCTTCAGAGAGCAACTCAAACAGAGTTACACTTAACTTGTGAGCGTGCTCAGAGTACTCCATGGTTATATCTCTGCCTACATACATAACAAACAAACAAAAATATAATTTAAGGATCGGATCATCATTTCGTCGTTCATAATAGTATGTAGAACCATTTCAGGTAATTCATGATTCTTATATTTTTTTGAAATCGAGTTGGATATGTATATATCAATGAAGAGACCCTAAACAAATTCTTATAGCTATGAATTCAGTTTTAATCACGCTCTCAATCGTTAGCAAATCTTTACTCTACCTAGCTTGTTAATTGAACCAAACACAATGGGAAAGATATATAGATTATATATGATTCTAATATTATAAGGATATATGGTCGATCATATATATATATATAAACACACACGAGTAGTGTAGTGTTCTAATATTGGGGCTTAGATTGGATTGTGAGGCTGTATACTTTGGTGTGCAACTCCTTTGCACTAGGCTGATTGGACTCATTTTTACGAACATAAGTATAAACTTGTTCCAAAATTAGTGGTGTGGCTTATCACAGTGAGTGAGGATGATCATAATATAATCAACAAGAGTAAGTAAATTACGTAAGAACCTCGAATCTTGAACGTCGAACTTCGAAGTTCATCTCCAGAACTTCGATCCTCGATCTTCGGCCTCAAACTCCAACACCCTCCTATTTTGGTGCCACATCCCTAGGCTTGCACCCCAATCCACGTTTAGTGCCCATTTTTCAGGGCTACGTGGGTTATTGGGCCCTCAAATCCTTACCCCCTTACTTTGGGCCCTTAAATATGGGTCTGGGCCTTACAATCCATTGATTCCACAAGATGGATCTCATCCTAGCCACGAACATGGAACTTCGAAACACATTTCGACCTTCGAATGTCAGGTTTCATACCTCGAGTAACACTTTTGAGGTTGATTGAACATTGAACCCCGAAATACACTTTGAAGGTCCGGCTTTGAAGTTCCTATTCTCTTGATCTTAACCTTCAATATATCCTCACTTGGCTTCATATCATTGATTCCAACTTCAAATCCAAAAATTCTTGTTCCCACAATCGCCAACACAAGTCAGGGGGATAAGAAGACGACATCGCATCTGACGGGCCTGCACCCTATAATCTACAAGGCGAAGGATCACAAAGAGAAGGGTTCAAAGAAGTTTCTTATTGATAGCTACACTACTAGAATACACTTTACCCGACGAATTTTTTTCGTCGGCCTGTTAGACTTTTTTGTCGGCTAAAGTAAAAGCCAACGAAGTTTCGTCGGCTAAAGTGTCATCGGCAAAAGGTCGCCGGTCATTACTTTAGCCGACGAATTTTTAGACTTTTGCCGATGAATTTTTTTTGTAATTCGTCGGCTAAAGTCTTTTAATATGGTTGGCTAAAGTTTGCATTTTTCTGAAGAAAAAAAACTAAAGATTTTGGATTTCTATTCCCAAAACCTAGGTTCTGGGAATAGAAATCTAGAATCTCTCAATTCCACAATTTCATTAACAAACCCTAAACCCTAAAACACGTAAACCCTAAACTGAAAACAAAACACAATATCATTAACAAAAAACAATTAAAAAACACAATTTTATTAACAAAATACAATTAACAAACACAATTTCATTACCCAAGGGATTTGAGAAGGCGACAACAAGTGATGTGGTGGACAGAGAGAGAGAGAGGGTGGCAAGGTTGAGAGAGACCGAGAGACTGTAGCTGAGACGAAACATAACGATTTAAACCCGAGGACTTTAGCTGACGACATAAAAAAATCGTCGGCTAAAGTATATCCGACGAAAATGCATTTATTTTTGTCGGCTAAAGTGTGACTTTAGCAGACGAATTTTTTTTAACTAAAGCCAACGACTTTTTTTTTTCGTCGGCTTAAAAAATTTAGCCGACGAGTAAAAACTTTAGCCGACGACAACTTTTCTTCGTCGGCTAAAGTATAGTATAGCCGACGAAAAAAAAAGTCGTCGGCCTGTTTTTCTTACTTTCATCGGCTATAGTATTTTATCTGGTGGTGCTACATGACTACATACGTGAGGCCCGAGCAAGGCGATATTGCAGGTCAAAATGATGTAAGAAACCTTTTTATTATTTTAATCATCATATAAAATATTTATTTAATTTAATTTAAATAATATATAAATTATTATTTTAATGCAGGCAAAGATGATGCAATCGAGCGAGGAGCAAATTACGCTCATACAGACACATAACCCGAAGAAGATGCCTGATGAGCTCCCCCCTATAGCCTACGAGACTCAAGTCGAGATTTATGATGCGACACTCGAATGCCGACCAAGGAAGGGCATTCGGGGCCTTGGATGGGCAGGCGAGTGAGATTTGAGCCGGTCATCGCTGACAGTTTTGTCAACCAGGCATTCGAGTGCAATGGTTGCCTAGGAGGAGGTTCGAGCACTCAAGGATTGGTTCCAAGCTAGCCATGGAGGAATTCCTCAGGGAGCTGGGCATGAATCCTCCTCCACCTGTTTGTCGTCAGAATGTCACACCTTGGGATCCGGGACATGATGACCATGATCGAGGTAGCACTAGGAACAGCGGGATCGCCACTCCCGATGGAAATTTCAATTACGATGTCGTTCCTTTAATCCCCTAGTTAATTTTTTGAAATACTTTTATGTACAAATTAAATATTTTTAATAAATTAATTATATTCAATTTTTTATTATGCATTTATATTATTTTCTGCGAAACAAAAAAGTATTACAATAAGACGACGAAAAGTGAGTAAGTTTAAAATAATATAACAATTCAAGACAGAGTAAGTTTCGTCGTCTGAAGTGTAAAAGTTTGACGACGAAATTTCAACGATTCGTTGTATAGGTGGAAACAGCTAGACGACGAATGATGTAAATGTCGTCATCTAGAAGTAAAATATAGGACGACGAAATATTTCTTTGTCTTCGAGAAGTTAGACGACGAACGACGTACGTTCCGTCGTCTAGGTGACACAACTAAGACGACGATGGTGTTACCATTTCATCATTTAAGTGGAAATACTTAGACGCCGGAGCATTTTCCTTCGTCATCTAAGTCAAAATACTTAGACGACAAAGCGTTTTTCTTCATCGTTTAAGTCGTTCTATGTGACCACAACTTTCGTCGTTCTGGTTTTTCGTCATCTATAATGTGATGCGGTGAAATTGGCTTCGTTGTTTTAGATTGAACTTAAACGAAGAAACTGGATAATTTCGTCCTCTAAGTACCTAGACCAAGGCACTTAAACAATGAACCTTAAACGACGAATATTTTACTGTCCAAGTAGCTAAACGATGAAATATTGCTCTTAGACGGCGAAACACAATTTTTTCCGTCTAAGGGTGTTATTTTAGAAGTGTACAATGATTGTACTGGTTAAGATTATCAATGATTTTTTATTGTTTCACCTAAAAAAGTGTAGTTTTCAAGAAATAAAAAAAACATAGAGCGAGTTAAGAAAGATGATTGATTGATATTACATGAGGCGACCAACCATCTATATTTATGCAATACAGTTTATGAACGATTCTTGCCTTTCCTCAAACCAAACATCTTAACTAAGACCCAAGCATGTTTGATGTTTATTTTCACCACAGGCTGACCGCTCACATAGTAGACATTACACAATTCTGATTTAGAGATGAATCATGACACAGTCTCCGAACAACGATGAAAAAGATAAAGTTTGAAACCAAACATAACTTAAAATCCTAGGCACCGTCTTCCTTCCCTTGGGATTTCGATGCAGCACCTTGAGCCATGATTGGTGGATCACAAAGCAGTTTTGAGGAGGCCTTCGTTGTGTCGGAGAGAGGAAAAACCTCATTGGGTGTTAATGATGCTGGCAACAACAAGCACTATGCGGTGGGACGATTATTGTCTTGCAAGCAAGAGATCAACGTCAGAGCTTTTCAAGGTACCATTGCTGGCATTTGGGATCTGAAGAAGAAACTCACTATCCGGGCAGAGTGTGATAGGCACTCCATTGGCTTCATAGAGGAAAGAGATCGAGATTGGATCTTGCGTGAAGGCCCGTGATTTTATGGCAAGTCGAACCTTGTTCTGCATAAGTTCGATGGTGTCGGGGATGCGTGGAGTGTCCCGCTGCAAAGAATTCTAGTTTGGGTCCATGTGCTCGGCCTACCGCCTCGTTTGTAGACAGTGAAAGTCGTTGGATATGTTGCGGCAACCTTAGGTAAAATAATCTGGTTGGATGAGTTCGGGATCCGTAGCGGTAAGAGAGTAAGGGAAAGGATGTGGCATGATGTCAGTAAACTAGTGCGGCTACCCGTCGGAGGTTTTTGAACTTGATGGAGTATGTACATCATTGTGATTCAAATACGATCAGGTTTTCGGCTTTTGTAGGGTGTGCGGCATGCTTGAGCATGAAACCTGTGGAGGACCGCCAGATATTTCAGTGACAGAGGAGGTAAGGGCAGCTATGGCGAGCCGCAAAATGGGTGTATGTGCTGCTCTAGGTTTTCCCAACCAATAAAGAAATCCAGGTCAATCTGGAAACCCTAGCGAAACAAGGACTCCCAGTCAACCCGAGACTCTTTCTCTCACTGGTCAAGGTCTCACTTTCTCTTTCCCAGGGATCATAGTGGTGGAGCTTGCAAAGAAACTCAGAGCTTTCTCCTTCCGAGCACCAGAGCAACTCACTCCACGAGTTTGCTTCACCGACCAAAGCCGACCATTAATTGGTTCCAAAAGGAAGGAGGTAGAAGTATCCTTACCTGCCCAGACCAAGGGGCTGAAAGTCTATCAAAGATCAAAGTCTATTATAGAGCCTTCAATTCCCACTGAAGGTGAGGTTCTACGTAACGCTCTCTACTCTTCACTTACTAATGATTTTGGAAACATTAAGGTGTATCCATTGAAGAGAAAGAGAGGCAGGAAAGTTGGCTCTAAAAACAAGTCGAACGATGCTGAGGAGAACTTTATTTCGAGTCTGGCTGTAGGCTCTCCGAAGGTATGCAACCACAGAATTGTTGGGAGGAAACTACTCTTTAATGATTTTGGCAACATTAAGGTGTCGCCATTGAAGAGAAAGAGAGGTAGGAAAGTTGTCTTTAAAAACAAGTTGAAGGATGCTGAGGAGAATGTTATTTTGAGTCTAGCTACAGGCTCTCCGAAGGTATGCAAGCGGAGAATTGTTGGGGGGAAACTACTCTCTGATGAGGTATTGATGCTGGATCCTGGGGCACAGCTGGTGGAAATATCTTCTGATCAGGGTGACAGTGAGAACCTATCCACTACGGCTGTGAGAATCACTGAGGAATCACTAGAGTATTTTATTTTGTCTAAGACAAACATTACCTTGGTTTACCTGTATTGGTGTTCGCCTTTAGAGAGGCTTTGTTGCTGGTTACTTGGTTCTTTTTAGGTGTTTATCTTCAAGCATGTGTTCTTGTACTAATTTAGGTTTCCTAGGTTAGTACGACAGTAGTTCAATTTTTTCGAGTCCCATGGACGTTCTACTATATAACAGATGTTTTATCTTTTATTGATTAATGTAAGGCCTTTATCTTAGCCATAAAAAAAACATGTTTGATAATGTGAAACTATTTGATGAAGATAATTAATGCAACAACATCTACATAATAAATTTGAAATGTCCATCCCTGGCTTCAGTCTTCAGTAGGTGCATTCAACAGAAGAAGACTCTCTGTTTGAGTGTCTATGAAATATGAGCGGGCTTTATATGAAGCTGTGTCATGATGAGCGCGTACATATGTGCAAAAATTAAGATCTCTGATCTCTTGGGTGTAAGGTTGATACGATAACAGTTGATTCGAACCTCCGATCAATAGCAGTTCCCCGTTCTTTCTGAAGGTGATCACTCTATCCTTTCATCATCAAGATAGATATCGAACAACTTGGTCCAAGAGTCTGCTACGCTATACTCTTTCATGACCCACAGAGAGTTTGAGTCATATGAGCTGTCAGAGCTACATGATTAATTATCCGGAACTAGACAAAGTAAGCCATTCTGAAGGCATACAAGTATTGTCTATTCCTTGCAATTGGAAAAAATATAGTAGATGAAGGATCATCAATGAAGATGTTGACATAGCCTACCTTATCTCAATGGAAAGCAGGTTGATCATTCATTTGCGTAACATGTTTTCATTTAGAATAGAACACTAGTCATGTATCCCTGAAAATTTGGAACGTTTTCATATGTGATATTTCATAGCTAAGGTTGCTTCTAAAATCCAGAATATAGGTGTTCAATCTGTGTGTACTTTGACCTTGGAAAGCTTGAAAGGACCCAACCCAGATTTAGCTTCCTAAATCGGAATCAAACCCCTTCGAAAACACGAACCAACAAAAAATTTTCGAAATTTGGGCAGAGTTTCGTTACTAGCGTGGAATTACCATTACCTGCACGCGGAAAATACACTTAATCCTATGCCACAAAAATCAAACCGTGGGCACCAATCCCATCCGGATTTCTTAATATATCAACAGTAAAGTAAACAATACATATAATAGTACTTTACTGAAATCCGGAGTAAATCGTATAACATATTCAACAGAAAACTCAGAGCGACCTCTAATACATAATCATATACGTAAACAACAGTAGGTAGAATAATAAACCTACTGGACGAAACAAGGTAGCTCGAGCACTATGCCTCCGACCACGACATGCGACACCAGAGTCCGAACTGCAAACTGGGCACAGAAATCGAAAAGCCCAGGGGAAAGGCAAATAAAATGATAAACGTTAGAGTGAGTGGACGAAAATAAACATATGCCTTTCACCAGTTAATAAACAAACTCAATATAAAACAGTGCGAGTTCGGAATACATATACATATGGAGGTTGTCGGGCGACCTCTCAAACCCGACGTCAGGTGAATCGCTCAAACCTGACGGTGATAGGCCAGGGGACCACTCAACCCTAGCGGCATACAGGGGACCTCTCAACCCTGTCCAGAGGACCTCTCAACTCTAGTGGACTACCGGTGATCAGCCGAGTAGTCGAAGCATCGATGCAGTAATGCCATCACCAATAAATATAAAACAATACCTCCGAATACAACATATATATAACAATATCGTATAAAGTAAATACGAAAACCATGAAATCCACGAACTCGCAAATAAACAGTGAAAACATAAACTTGTCCACTCACATGCTTGCGTAACGCAGTTCGCGTTAACCCGTGATCCGGCGGAATGTCCCTCGCCAAACGAACGATCACGAACACCTGAATATTCACAATGTCCAATATTCAAATTCATAACTCGACAATACAAATAAAACCACGAGAAACCACCGTTCTCGGAAACACGTAATCCAATGTCGACGAATCGTCGAAAATTCATATATAACACCTCAATACCTCGCTATACATTCGAATGCTCAAATCGAGAAACGAACCTCCCCACTGCGATCGGGGCGCGATTTCGAGTCAAATAACATGCGACTTGTTGAAAATCCAAAAAATCAACCCGTTGACCGTTGACCGCAGTCCACGGCGCCGCCGCTGCCGGACGTGAAATTTCACGGCGGAGCCACCCCTATTCCATTCCAAATCGTCCACTGAGTAACTTTGTCAACTGCACCGAAGTCCAATTCTTACTCTAACACATCTAATTTCATGATAAACCGAATTGGAACACAAAATTCAAACCCAAAATTCTCCATACACAAGTTGAATTGAAACTCAAAACCTACATGGTTAGATTCGTGGAGGGAAGAGCTTCAAAGCCCAATCCAAATCATAGCTCAATTCAACCGAAATTAATGAACCCGAATCAACCCATTTTCTCACCGTTTCTTGCCAAAAATTCCACTCACTCCGGTAAGCCACGCCGGAAAACAAGGCCGGGGATGAGTTCGTGACATTAAGGCGGTGGGAAAGAGCCCAAAGTCAAGGCGTGGGATCGCCGGAATTCTCCTCGCCGTCGTGGAGCCGTGGCTTCCTGTCAGCCTCCTCCTCCTCCCAGAACACCCATTATGGCAAGTGCTGACTTTCCCTTTTCGACAACCTGCTATATATAGCCTTTCCCGATTAGGAAACTTCATGTTTATCCATTTCGACGAACTTTAAACCCTAGTAACTCTCTCGTCGTATATCCGATTCCGATAATTCTCACGGCCACAAACTCGTCTCGACATACTCTTCCAATATCACCCGAAGTCAAACACATCGGCCAAATGGATAAAAAGTCAACTGTTCAAACCAATACATAATTAAATCAACCAAACAATCAACAATCGGCAAAATTCGCAACTAAATCTTCATAACTCAAAATCATGCTCCAGAAGTTCCCACAAACTCGAAATTAAATTCCGAACAACTTCCGTGAAGAAGCCGAAACCAAATTCTCGTCCGGTAATTTAGTCGCTAAGTAGCTCACCATTATAATCTGATTATGCCGAAACTTCAAATATTCATAACTAATTCCTCAGTCGTCCAAATAACGATCCGGAACCGCCCACGAACTCGAAATCACACGTACAACGACTCTCAAGAAGAGACTCGGCTCCAATTCTCGGCCAATAATTAAGTCGTTAACAATCCCTGGCGGTTCAAACACTGTCGTCAATCTGCGGCTACACAGTAACTCATGTATACAGCTAATCATACTGCTGATTCTGGTTTGGGTCGTCACAAATCCACCCCCCCTTAGAAAAATTTCGACCTCGAAATTTCCGAGTCTGTCGATAAAAGTAGGAGCACTGCCTCTGTATACTGCTCAACTCACCAATGACAACCTCAACTGAACAACTCTGACAACCGTCTCCACAATAGGAGATAGCTCGTGCTGAAATTCCTGTACCCTCAAATCTCAAATCTGAACTGGCTCACACAATCGCCAAGTGTTCCTGCATAAGGAACAGGTAGGGTACACAACCCGCAATAAATTTGAAGCATAGTTCCGCCACATGGAACACAACACACATAAAAGCCAACACTATAGGCGATGCCGAACTATACGGCATAACACAAACTCGCCTATGACCACACACGGATCAAAACAACATGGCAAATCACAACTCAGTCTACACACATCAACATAGCTCAAACATCGAACTCAAGCAATTATCAACCTGTTTCCGCTAATCTGATAGTCTGTGGTAACACATTCCACAAAATCAGAATCAAACATCAACTCAAACTCAAACCAAACTCAGTCCAACACAATGGAGTACAACATCGTTCCTCAAAATGACATCAAGCAACGTCAAATCATAGTGGTCAATAAACTAATACTGCAAGCAATCTCAAATAAGAGAAACTGCTGGTTCCGAATCCTCCGGAACTGCAATACCAAGGTCCACAACATGCCCTTCAAGGTCTGAATAGTCCTCAAAGATCGTTCATCAATCTGAGGATAAGAACCGGTACTAACTTGTAATCTGGTCCCCAATGCTCGCTGTAAAGCTCGCCAACACCTCGTCGTAGCTGATTATCTCGATCAGCGAATTGGGACATAGGCACATCACGAAATGAACAATCTCCACCAAACACAGCTATGCCAGCCTTCCACTGAAATCATCTCCGAAAAGTACAAGGAACTGTACTGAGTTCGTCAAATGGTCCACAAAGGCCTGACAACTGGTATCACAAACCAAAGTGCATACAAACACACACAATCACAGCAACAAACGCTACGTCTAACAGGAAATCTTTAATGGTTGACACTTCGCGGCAAGTCTCTGCCTCCTAGCCATCGCCAATCGACAAGCATGGCATCTGCGCACACATGCTGCGCACCCACAAGCTGCTATATTGCTCTTCATGTTGCGTCTCGAGTAGTAAACTCGGAGTATCTGATACCTCTCCGTATCACTAGCGCCAATTTCGCATGAAACCTCGAGCCTCAACATCATCACATACTAAATCAGCTTTCGTAGTGCACACTCGGCTAACACGGAAACTCGAGCCACACACACATGAAACACTGAAATTCTGACTCTCAACTGAATGCATCAGCAACAACATCCCAGACGGATGGTCAAAGTGCAACCACTAGCCTTTCCCGAACAAGCTCAAAAGTGTAGCCATAGTCGTCAATCGACCCCATACATCTACACTGCCTCAAGCCCAAATCTGGCCGAAAATACATGTGGACGGAACTCAAGTGATCAATGTACGTCCTACACTGCGCTGCACGCCATAGCTGTAGTGTCTCGAACTCTTTGATGCTAACATAAGGACAGCTACACCCAAATCATACATAGGTTATGTAGCTATACAAAGTTCCACTGCCTGGAACCATGAGCCACCACTCTGCTACATAGCATCAAAACACAGCCAAACCAAACCTCGATGCATCGCCATAATCCACGAACTCATCACAATCGTCAGGTAAGGTCATGACCGAAGCAACGGCCAACCATCCTGCAGGAGTAAGTAACTCCCTCGCGTGCATCGAACCACTCGAACTTGACGCCTTCTTCGTCAATCCGGAAGGTAGAGTGGCAATCCTGGAAAATCCTGTACAAGTCGTCGGTAATAGCCTGCCTAACCCAAGAGACTCCCGATCTCTGGTACCATGGTAGGTCAATTCCAAATCAACACGGCTTCTAACTGCTCAGGATCCACGCCAACTCCCTCGGATAACATCACACAGTCCAAAATCGTCACGCTAATTGATCAAAACTCATACTAACTGAACTTCGCAACAGCTGATCGTCTCGCGAAGTCCGCAAAGCCACTCACAATTGCTTCAGGTACTAGCCCACGCTCCTGGAATACATCAAGATATTGCCAACGAACAAGACCGCAACTCGTCCAGAATCGTCTGAACACATGGTCCATCAAGTCCACACGATCTACGGGGGCATTGGTCAACCAAACAGCGTGACCAAAACTCCTGATGCCCGCACCGAGATCCGAAAGCTAACATAGCCACATCTGACTCACCGATCCTTAACTGATGGTATCCGGATCCGAAATCAACCTTCGAAAAGATCGAAGCTCCCTCGAGCTGATCAAACCACTCGTCAATCCGAAGCGGAGGATACTTACTCTCCTCTGAAGCAAATCAGGCTTCCAGTAGTCAATGCACCACTTCGTCGAACCAGCCAACATCCGTACAAACAATGCAAGTGCACACCATGCAAATACGCGGGGTCGCATGAAATCTCCTGAAACCTCCTCCAGCAATCCTGGAATCGAAACTATAGCTCCATCAGCTCCGCTGGCTCCGAACAACTAGATGCCGGTAAAATGAGTCCAGCGTCCGGTACAAGCTCAATGGTGTAGTCAGTCTCCCGAACTGGAGGAACACCTGGTAACTCCTCCAAAGCACGCCTGGAAACTCGGGAACCATCTCAATGTCACCAATGTTGGTACAGGAACCATAGTATCAACAACATAACTAGGCAACAACACAACTCATCTCCACCATCTGCTCGACCATCACCACGAAACAGTATCTCGGGGAAATTTGGTCGTCGAAATGCAACTTCCTCCTCGAGGCACTCGAACATTGCCAAATGCGTCGTCAGTAAGTCCATACTCACAAACACACCAAAACCACAATGTCAGCTATAACAAATCCGCGGCTAAGCCATATCCTCCAACAAGGATCTCGCGACCTCCGGATGGATGCAACACTCTCCAAGACCTTGGAAGTGGAGATACAGGTACAATAGCCATGGATATCAAGCAACAGTAACCTCGGAGAAAAGTCTGTCCTCAAACAAGGTCATGGCACGACTCCGACACGCCCAACTAGCCGCCCACATCAAATGCGACTTGCTGAATAACCCATCAAAAGTACGTTGATCAAATCTCAGGAACAACATGAAGATCTCCTCGTAAACTCTGAGCTGTCGAACCACTAACACAGTTGGCTGAGGCGCTCCCTCGTAATGTGACCCTCCTGGCCACCGAAACAGCAACTGAAAGTGCTCCACAAACACAAGTTACAGCAACACCTGCTGCGTGAAAGGATCACCAACGATTAATCAAACTCATACCACATGAGCAAGTCTGCTACTCTGTGATCTCCGCCATCGTCAAACGAATCCTCTGCCTGATCTGATGGCCCTCAACAATATCGGAAGGACCACAGCCGGATGAAGTCACTGATCCCGAAGTATCGGAACTCAACCTCATCAAAATCTCAACTAAGTCCACTTTCTTCAAACCATCACATCGAAAACCGTACACATCTATCCCTCACAACAGCCTCACCGCTGAGTGCAACACACTAAGCTCCTCACGGATATCTCGAGGCACATCAATCAGACTCTCTCTGATACTCAGGTTCAAACTCATCTCGAACCTCATACACAGCTCCCTCTGAAGCCACATAACTCGTGCAACGGGCATAAACATATGAACACTGCATCTATGCCTCAGGTGGGTAAACATTCCACATAACACTTGCTGGTTAGCCTGATAAAATCATTACTGTACAAACAACACTCTGAATGTAGGCCATGGAGTCGCAACCGGAACTCACACAATATCAGCCCACCAAATACAATGATCTGACTCAGGCAAACATCACTGCCATAATTCTCAGCTCTGAGGCAACATGTAGACGCCCATATACACATCCCCAGGCAAACCATGCCACACAATTCACTGAACTCTGAATACTCATCCAAATCCACAGTTCTCTGGCAAATTACGCGTCGATTGATCATCAACAGGATCCACAACCGAAATGACACGGAAAGCACGTCAGGAGGCATCCTAATGAATGAAATATCATTCACAACAAGTGGAACATAATCATGGAACTTCAAATATTTGAAAGCATATAACACCCGGAATTTGATGATTATCCGCCGGCCGGTTGGGTCACCATTCCAGACATGCTGTACATTCTCAAATATCCTTAGTAAACACGACTACAGAAGTCTACAGAACCTATAACCTAATGCTCTGATACCAAGCTGAAAGGACCCAACCCCGATTTAGATTCCTAAATCGGAATCAAACCCCTTCGAAAACACGAACCAACAAAAACTTTTCGAAATTTGGGCAGAGTTTCGTTACTAGCGTGGAATTACCATTACCTGCACGCGGAAAATACACTTCATCCTATGCCACAAAAATCAAACCGTGGGCACCAATCCCATCCGGATTTCTCAATATATCAACAGTAAAGTAAACAATACATATAATAGTACTTTACTGAAATCCGGAGTAAATCGTATAACATATTGAACAGAAAACTCAGAGCAACCTTTAATACATAATCATATACGTAAACAACAGTAGGTAGAACAATAAACCTACTGGACGAAATAAGGTAGCTCGAGCACTATGCCTCCGACCACGACATGCGACACCAGAGTCCGAACTGCAAACTGGGCACAGAAATCGAAAAGCCCAGGGGAAAGGCAAATAAAACGATAAACGTTAGAGTGAGTGGACGAAAATAAACATATGCCTTTCACCAGTTAATAAACAAACTCAATATAAAACAGTGCGAGTTCGGAATACATATACATATGGAGGTTGTCGGGCGACCTCTCAAACCCGACGTCAGGTGAATCGCTCAAACCTGACAGTGATAGGCCAGGGGACCACTCAACCCTGGCGGCATACAGGGGACCTCTCAACCCTGCTCAGAGGACCTCTCAACTCTGGTGGACTACCGGTGATCAGCCGAGTAGTCGAAGCATCGATGCAGTAATGCCATCACCAATAAATATAAAACAATACCTCCGAATACAACATATATATAACAATATCGTATAAAGTAAATACGAAAACCATGAAATCCACGAACTCGCAAATCAACAGTGAAAACATAAACTTGTCCACTCACACGCTTGCGTAACGCAGTTCGCGTTAACCCGTGATCCGGCAGAATGTCCCTCGCCAAACGAACGATCACGAACACCTGAATATTCACAATGTTCAATATTCAAAGTCATAACTCGACAATACAAATCAAACCACGAGAAACCACCGTTCTCGGAAACACGTAATCCAATGTCGACGAATCGTCGAAAATCCATATATAACACCTCAATACCTCGCTATACATTCGAATGCTCAAATCGAGAAACGAACCTCCCCACTGCGATCGGGGCGCGATTTCGAGTCAAATGACATGCGACTTGTCGAAAGTCCAAAAAGTCAACCCGTTGATCGTTGACCACCGTCCACGGCGGCGGCGCCGCCGGACGTGAAATTTCACGGCGGAGCCACCCCTATTCCACTCCAAATCGTCCACTGAGTAACTTTGTCAACAGCACCAAAGTCCAATTCTTACTCTAACACATCCAATTTCATGATAAACCGAATTGGAACACAAAATTCAAACCCAAAATTCTCCATACACAAGATGAATTGAAACTCAAAACCTACATGGTTAGATTCGTGGAGGGAAGAGCTTCAAAGTCCAATCCAAATCATAGCTCAATTCAACCGAAATTAATGAACCCGAATCAACCCATTTTCTCACCGTTTCTTGCCAGAAATTCCACTCACTCCGGTGAGCCACGCCGGAAAACAAGGCCGGGGATGAGTTCGTGACATCAAGGCGGAGGGAAAGAGCCCAAAGTCAAGGCGTGGGATCGCCGGAATCCTCCTCGCCGTCGTGGAGCCGTGGCTTCCCGTCGGCCTCCTCCTCCTCCCACCGAGTTGACTCAGTCAACTCGGTCAACACCCATTATGGCAAGTGCTGACTTTCCCTTTTCGGCAACCTGCTATATATAGCCTTTACCGATTAGGAAACTTCATGTTTATCCATTTCGACGAACTTTAAACCCTCGTAACTCTCTCGTCGTATATCCGATTCCGATAATTCTCGCGGCCACAAACTTGTCTCAACATACTCTTCCAATATCACCCAAAGTCAAATACATTGGCCAAACGGATAAAAAGTCAACTGTTCAAACCAATACATAATTAAATCAACCAAACAATCAACAATCGGAAAAATTCGCAACTAAATCTTCGTAACTCAAAATCATGCTCCGGAAGTTCCCACAAACTTGAAATTAAATTCTGAACAACTTCCGTGAAGAAGCCGAAACCAAATTCTCGTCCGGTAATTTAGTTGCTAAGTAGCTCACCATTATAATCCGATTATGCCGAAACTTCAAATATTCATAACTAATTCCTCAGTCGTCCAAATAACGATCCGGAACTGCCCATGAATTCGAAATCACACGTACAACGACTCTCAAGAAGAGACTCGGCTCCAATTCTCGGCCAATAATTAAGTCGTTAACAATCCCTGGCGGTTCAAACACTGTCGTCAATCTGCGGCTACGCAGTAACTCATGTATACAGCTAATCATACTGCTGATTCTGGTTTGGGTCGTCACAAAGCTATTTTGAATTAAGGATGATTTCTAGGAGAAAGTTGCTTTTGGTTCACATGTGACTTCTTGGGATTAGTTTTGTCTTCTAGTAGTTTGTTTTGCTTTAAACAACTGGGTTTTCTTTATGCCATCCTTAATCTGCCTTTGTGCTACAAAACGTGCTTGCTTTATTGACAACCCAAATGGATTTTCTGGTATGAGAGCATGAAAACCTTTTGCCTCTTTTTGACAAACTTTGCCTTAATTGGAAACCCTAAAGTTGTCTTGTTTGTTTGTCATATGAGCATGCTATTGTCCCATCAATTGATGGCAGTTGTAATAGGTCTGCTTCTCACGTTCCTTAGCTGTCAAAACAGACTACGCTCTTCTACTTATATAAGGGACCCTAAGGCAGCCTTGGCTCTTTAGTTGAGTGAGTATTATTTTGGATGATTCTTTAATAGCACAAAATTGTGTAGTTTTCTCTCTTTACTTCTCTTCCCTTTCTGTGTCTATCCTTACTCTTTGCTGTGCATGTAAGTTGTAGATTATCATTCATAAAAACTATTTTCAAAACCCATATGCATCATTGCATAAGTGCATTCCATTGAAATAGGTATGGAGATGCTCAACCCGAAGAAGTAGATAAAGAAGATTTAACTTACAAATAGTTAAGATCTGAGTTGATGCTTCTAGACACTTTCCAAGTTGTAAACACATAAGTCAAGTAGTATAGCTCTATTTAGAACTAGTAGTCAAACTAGTTAGGATAGCATATGGGCTATGTATCCCCAGAGTACAAAAGTCTTGTAATTGTGCGTGTTATTTTATAGTGGAAAGGTTTATCCCTCAAGAATTAGGGGCACGCAGTTTTTCTCCCTGGTTGCAGGGTTTCGGCGTTAAAAAAACATCCTCGTGTTATTCTTTACTTACTGCTTTTACAGTTCAAACACTCGTATCCTGTAATTCGGGATAGGTAGCCTATCTACTATCCCTGAGTACAGTTTAAGCGAAAAAGTTGTAAAAGGCCTATTCACCCCCCCCTCTAGGACCTTTAAGTGGTATCAGAGCGGCCACTAGTCTTTGCTAGCGAGATCCTCTGAGGGGCCAGAAATGGAACAAAAAAAAAACCAAACGGTGATGGATCTAATGAAAAAATTCCAAAGCCAAGGTCCGAATGGGAAAAAGTTGACCAGGATTTAGCTAAAGCAAACATCAAAGCTCTAAGTTGTCTCTTCAATGCCGTATCTGAAGCAGAACGTCAAAGGATTATCCATTGCTCTACTGCTAAGGAGGCATGGAATGTGCTCATCAACACTCATGAAGGTAACTCTCAAGTTAAACAACAAAAACTTTAACGTCTTATTTATGAGTTTGAAGGTTTATCCATGAATGAAAAAGAGTCTATCGATGATTTCTATGGTCGTGTACTTAACATAACAAATCAATGTCGTAGTTTAGGCGAATCCATAGAATCAAGGAAAAATGTTAGGAAATTCTTGAGTGCTTTACCCCCTTTCTTTGACTCAAAGATGAATGCTATCAATGAAGCTCATGATCTAGACACTTATCCTCTAGAAGAGCCAGTTGACAATTTGAAAACTTATGAGACACTTAAGAAAAAGCCCAAAAATGAAAAATTTGTTGGTTTAAGTTCGGTTAAAATTGAAGATGAAAAAGTTCCTGAAAATGAAGATGATAGTAATGATGAGTTTGCTTTCTTAACCAAACAATTTGAAATTTTTTTAAGGAACTCAAAAAGGAAACCTTTCAATTCTAATAGGAATTTCTCTAAAGGGTCTAGCTCTAAGTTTTTAAGAAACAAGGATTCACGTAGAGATCGGGATACCAGGTCCACTTCTATCCCAAGAATAGACAACAAGTGCTTTGAGTGTAATGGAGTGGGACACAAGGCTGTTGACTGTGCAAACAGGAAAAACAAGTCTCATAAAGTGCTGAAAGCAACTTGGAGTGATAGTGATTCCAATCAAAATTCTGAATCCAAAATAGAAGAGGATGAGAAAGTTGCTTTTGTCACCAAAGTCACATTAGATGAGTCTCTTGAAGACAAGGATTCTGATGATGAAGGTCATGATATGTATGTTCAGTTGTGTAAAGCATCTAAGTCTCTATTTGCTAAAAATGAAGTTCTAACTGATGAACTATCATTAAGTAAGGAGACACATTCTAGGATACAAGAGGAGTACATATCCCGGAAAGCAGAATGGAATTCTATTAAAACTCAACTTGAAGAACGAGTGAACTTTTTCAAAGAAGAGCTGGATTGTAAATCTTCCTTGATAAAATTTCTTATTGTTGAAAAATTGGAGCTCAAAAAATCTCTGCTAGATACCAAAAACCAGTTTGCAAAATTCTCCATCAAGTCGGAGAAGCTATCCCAAATTTGTGGGATGAGAAGACTGGATGGTAGCAAGAAGGGCTTGGAGTTTGAGGATGATGGAAAACTCAAAAGCTCAGGGAAGACTATATTTGTTAAAAGCACCAATTCTGTGTTGGGAAAGCCTCAACTTCAACCAGAGATCAATGTCAGTGAAGTTCCCAAGGTTTCCAAACTCAAGAAGAACCCACTAAGCTTTCACTGTGGGAACAGTGGACACATTCAAAGGTTCTGTTACAAGCTAAGAAGGGGCCCTGTACCGGCAAAGATTCCAAAGAACAACGATCTGCTCGTCCACTTTCAGAAATCACTCGATGAACTAACCAGGATTGCATAGTCTCTTGCCATCTCGAAACAGAAGAATAAGCCAGTCTGTTCAAACTGGATCAGGAAATCAATTCAAAAAACCAGGGATACCAGAAGCGTCATCTCTCCCAAGGAACCTGGTGTCAAAGAGAAACAAGAAGATGTGATTTGTTTCTTTTCAAGAGTCAAGGTTTCACCCACTTTTGCAAGGAAGGTCGTAGCTGTTTGTAACGTTGCCCTAACCGCCCTCTCTACCAGAAAGTCCGACTTTTGGTACATGGACAGCGGCTTCTCGAAGCACATGACCGGCGAAAGGAAATAGTTCATCCAGTTGGAGATGTCATGTTCGGTGACGGAGCCAAAGCTAAGATTATTGGAAGTGGGACGGTTGACACTCCTAGTCTCCTAGGACTGAAGAATATTCTTTTGGTAGCAGGATTAGAAGTATGTTTGCTAAGCATAAGTCAGATTATCGATGAGTACGAGACGGTAACATTTGACAGGTCTCAATGTACTATTTTTGATGGGAAAAGAAGATGCATTATGAAAGGCGAAAGATCTAGGGATCATTGCTATTGTGTTCGAGCCAACCAGAGGTTGGAACCAGAAATCTGCTTTCAGTCTTTGTCACAAGAAAGTTTGCTCGATCTATGGCCTAGGAAGATGTGCCATCTCAATCATCAAGATGTGGAGAAGCTATCTTCGAAGGATGGAGTTCGAGGATTGCCCAAACTGACCGGGAGGGCAGCAGGTATGTGTGGAGATTGCAAGATGGGTAAGTTATCCCGAACATCCCATCCTATTTTAAATGCTAAACCAACTTCTGATGCTCTTGAATTACTCCACCTAGATGTAATAGGCCCTGTTGAAACTGAAAGTATTGCGAGAGAGAAATATGTGCTTGTTGTGGTTGATGACTTCTCTAGATTCACATGGGTAATGTTCTTAAGTGATAAAACTCAAGGTCAAACTTTTGGGAAGTTTTTAGAATTGGAAAAACGAATTTTAAATGAAAATCTCTCTGAAAACAAACACATAATAAGAATTAGGTCAGATCATGGAACCGAATTTGAGAACTCTTTGTTTGCTAAGTATTGTGAAGAGAATGGTGTGCATCATGTGTTTTCTGCCCCCATTACACCACAACAAAATGGGATAGTAGAAAGAAAGAATAGAGTCATGGTTGAGATGGGAAGGGTAATGCTTAGTTGAGCTGACTTACCTCACATGTTTTGGGCCGAAGCAATTTTCAATGCATGTTATACACTTAACCATGTGATTTTTAGGTCGGGCACTAGTAAAACACCTTACGAACTTTGGAAAGGAAAGAAGCCGAATATTTCACATTTAAAAGCTTTCGGTAGTGCTTGTTTCATTTATAGAGATCTTGAATATTTGAGAAAGTTTGACGCTAAGTGTGATCGAGGTGTCTTTCTAGGATATGCGTTAAATAGTCGTGTTTGTCGTGTCTATAATAAAATAACTTGCAAAGTTATAGAAATGGTAAATGTGGCTATCAATGACTCTCTTGTATGCTCTCACAACCACTCTTCAAGAAATGTGTAGGATGAAGATATGAGTACTGAGACGTCTCCCATATCTGCTGAGACTCCTATTGATAAGCAGAACCCCATTTCTGATGAAGTATTCTCGGATACGGAATATGACACTAAGGGTGTCGGGATAGATCAGACTCTTGCTATCTAGAAGTCACACCGTATTGGGAAGCGTCAAGTTCAAAAGGATCACTCTCCCTTGGATGTGATAGGCATGGTTGATGAACCAAGGAAGACCCGGAGTAAGTCATACATGTTTGTAAGTAACCTTGTTACTCTCAAAAGTTTTCTTACTGTGCATAAGCTAGTTATCAATTAAATTGCTTGCTATGGATTTGTCTCAAATGTTGAACCTAAGAACATTAAAGATGCACTAAAAGACTCGGATTGGATTGTAGCTATGCAAGATGAACTTAATCAATTTGAGAAAAGCAAAGTTTGGCATTTGGGTCCTAGACCTAAAGATAAGAATGTAATAGGAATAAAATGGGTTTTCAAAAACAAGACTGATGAAAAGGGAATCATTACTAGAAACAAGGCTAGGTTGGTTGTGCAAGGATATTCCCAAATAAAAGGTCTAGATTTTGATGAAACTTTTGCTCCCGTAGTTAGGCTTAAATCTGTTAGACTTCTCTTGGCCATTGCTTGTTTTCTAAAATTTGATCTCTTTCAAATAGATGTCAAAAGTGCCTTCTTAAATGGAATTTTGAAAGAAGAAGTTTATGTGGAACAACCTCCGGGATTCTTGAGCTCTTGCTATCCCGATCGTGTTTCCATATTAGACAAGGCTCTTTATGACTTAAAGCAAGCTCCTAGAGCTTGGTATGAAAAATTTTCTACACATTTAATTGATCATGGGTATGTACGAGGTTCTATTGACAAAACCATGTTTGTTAAAAGTGTTTCCCATCATATGATTATAGCTCAAGTATATGTAGATGATGTGGTGTTCGGTTCCACTTCTCAAAATCTTGTTGAGGAGTTTGTCACTCTAATGAAGCAAGAATTTGAAATGAGTCTTTGCGGTAAGCTGAGCTTCTTCCTTGGACTACAAGTTCAGCAAAGGAAAGATGGTTTGTTCATTCACAGGAAAAGTATGCAAAGGATTTGGTGAAAAAGTTCGGGATGGAAGGTGCCTCTCCCATCCGAAACCCCATGGGAATCTCATGCAGAATCAGTGCCGATTTGGAAGGTATCAATGCTGATCAAACTCTTTATAGAGGCATGATTGGGAGCCTCCTCTACCTCATAGCCAACAGACCCGATATCACCTTTAGTGTGGGTGTTTGTGCTTTGTATCAAGCTAATCCCAAGGAATCCCATGTGAAAGCTGTCAAGCGTATCATTCGATACATCTTAGGTACTTGTAACGTTGGAATTTTGTACACAACATATACTAACACTGAGATTGCAGGGTACTCGGACTCGGATTGGGTTGGGGATGCCACGGATAAGAAGAGCACCTCAGGAGGTTGCTTCTATGTTGGAAGCAATTTGGTATTGTGGCATAGCAAGAAGCAAAATTGGGTATCCTTGTCTACTGCCTAAGCAGAGTACATTACTGCAGGAAGCTGCTGTACCTGACTCCTTTGGATGAAGCATATGCTAAGTGACTATGGATTTCAGCAAGGTATGCTATCCATATTCTGTGACAACACTTCCGCAATCAATATTTCAAAGAATCCTATGTTGCATTCTAGGACCAAGCATATAGAGATTAGATATCACTTTATTCGGAACTTGGTTGAAGATAATCAGCTTGAAATGACATATTCCAACTAAACAACAATTAGCTGATTTGTTCACTAAGCCTTTGGACAATCTGAGGTTTGAGAGTCTTAGGAAGGCTATTGGTGTATGCACCATCACTTGAAATAACTTCCTCACTGGTCTAAATTTACTTTTTAGCAATTTCTTTTATGAAATAATTTCTGAAAATAAAAGTTGGCTCAAGCTAGGATACGAGTCTATGTATGCATCCTTGGAAATATTTCTGAACTTGACCTAGAGTGTTGTGTCCTTATTTCATGTATCTTGATAGACACTTGTTGCATTTTTCACTTGTGTATATGAATCTATGCTTTCAAGGATGTTAGTGCTTGTGGTCTAAATCAATCTTGGAATTAGAAAGAACCTTTGCGCACTAAAGTAACTCTTGTGGGGTGTGCAATGTTTGAGCTAGAAAACTAAGATGAGCTGAACTGGTTACTAAAGAACTAAACTATGAAAATCTGGTGATTATTGTCAAATGAATAAAGTAAATGAATGGCCTAGTCTTTTGCTGGGTGCACCTTAATCGGAACCAGTGGGGATCCTTGAGATGTTATCTATCCTTCGATGGGTTCGGACTAGTTATCCACCGAGTGTCCTTGATACACATATTATCCTTTCGAGCATTGCGCTCAGGGCATGATGATAACTACTCTGCTGCATGGATCTATGAGGACGTATTTCTTAGATGAGCTCTTGGCTAAATTTAAAAATGATGGCAAAAGTGCCTTGAAGTTAAGTGACAACGACCAAAGGCTAAGTTGGGACAAGGTCCTTAATATGTTGAAATTCCAGAGCTCTCTAAAGGTTGTGACAAAGTCACATGGTTACTCTTGATGTCCTCATTCTATTTGATGCTCCAAACTTGTACCCCCTTAGATTAAAAATTTCCACACACACTTCTTATGGTTCCAAGGACTGATTTTTAAGAACATAGCATTAATGTTACTTTATAGTCATACATTCATGTGAAAAATTTGAGCCATCAAGATATATGAAAAATAGGTGTCACATTTTTGTGAGTCATGCTCAAACTTTTCTGATGTCTGGGATTTGCCTGACTGTTTTCATCCCAAGGTTTATGCTGACTAGTTGTACGAAACATTCTGAAGTCAAATCTTTTTATTATTATGCACCATGTGAGGGGGAGTTTTCGAAGTACTGGTGAGTACATTGGTACCTTCTATTATCCAGGTTGTCCCAAATAACTCAGTAGATATTAGATGTATATGTGCATGTTGGTCTTTTGTTTACTTTTGAGATATCCTTTTAGGCTGCATGTGTGGTTTCCTAGGGATAGGGTACTGTAGCACTTTGTGGGCTGACTTGACTGAACAAGAATTTGAAAATAGAGGTTGTGTGTTTGAGTGGAGAAATCTCTTGGTCGTAAGACTGTCTCGGTTCCGCTGCCCTCTTCTTTCATCTCTCTTACTCTGGCCCTTTACTCTTCCACACTCCTCACCTTCTTATCCTCACTAAATGGTCAGAATTAGGAATGGCAAGAAGAAATATTTCCCGTCCGAAACCATTAAGTCTCCAAACTCTTCCATGGCAAATCTTGACCCTTTCATCCCTGAAGAAGTGATTCTTCTTCCAGCTCCTCCTCCTCGGCCGACTCTACCAATTCCCACCATTGCTGGTGAACGGCCTCCTGTGGCATCCCCAGTGATCACATCCACTTACCAGCGCGACCGGGGTGTTCCTAAGGGCCCCGGTAAACTCAAAAAGCCAAGATCTACCTCTTCTACCTCGATGGTATCGCCACCACCATCTCCGCCTCGGGCCACCGTGGAACCCGATCTGCCTCCTCCTCCGTTGTCCCCTGTAGCTGAAGTTCCACACCATCTCTCTTTTGAAGTTCCTCTTGGGAAACGAAAGCGCACTCCGGTGACCACGGTCTATTCCTCTGGTTCTTCACCGGCCTCCTCTTTCTCTCCTTTACCCACGGGTAAACAAATCACCCGCTCTAAGGCCAGGACAGCTGCTGCACCCCTGCCTCTAAGACCTCATCCATTCCTCCCGTCTCTAAGGGCAAGTCTGTGGCAGTCAAGCCGAAGTCTAAGGCTCTTCCCAAGCCACATCTTGGTGATTCTCCCTCGCTCCCTCCACGGTCTTACTTTATCTCTCATGATGCTTACAGTTTGTTTGGTTACATTACCGTGAATCGTCCCATTGTAGCAGAAAGACCCATTGATTTTTCCTCCTTGCATCCTGTTGTGTTCTCTCTGGTATCTCGTCTGGGATGGGTGACAGCCTTGCGCTTCCTACCTAGGTACAATCGTACCATGGTGCAAGAGTTTTATGCAAACTTTCCAAAGACTATTTCTGCTAATGTACACTTGCGTTCGAAGCAAATGGTTTGTGTCACTGTTCGTGGTGTTGAAGTGAACATCTCCCCATCTAGGATACGTCATGTTTTGTCTCTCCCGCTTTTTGCTGACCGTGTTCTGCAAACCTATACTCAGTATTCCTCCTCTCTCTCTCTATCCAAGACTTGGCATCACGTCTGTACTCCTCTCCTCCCATGGAACCAGCTCTTGGTACTTTCCTAACCGGTTGGTACATGACCGAATGGTTGAACGCGTTAGGCTTCCGAGTTTGCACTATGTTTCATCCTGCTTTCCAAACTAGCAAAATTCCTCACAAGCAGGCTGTATTGATGGCATACCTCGGTCATGACCCTCTCCGTCCAACCATACATGCTGAATACTTCATGTTCCAAGCACTTAGGACCGCTGGTGTAAGCCACCGCAGCTCTTTTGGCAAGGCCTTGGTATTCCCTTGCCTCATCACCAAGTTGTGCAGTTATGCCGGGGTTCCACTCTGGGAAGGAGATGTCCTTGGTCCCGAATTGTCTACCCGAATACTGGAAACCCTGATTCAAAGATGACTGACACTTTTGTTCAATGAAATGTTCCAGAAATAACAGCGTGTCCTGTCTGCCAGACAAACTATCCCGTTCATCGTTCCCACAATGGAGAAGTAATCCTCCCAGCCATTATGATGGGGTTTAATTTTAAAAATGGGATTGTGAGGGAAGGAATCATCATCCCTGTGCAAAGCAAAACACTCTTCTCTCTGGACAATGTTATAAGACCGTAAAGCATAATCATCGTTGCCGCCTGGTGATTCTAAGGAAGAGTAGTGTCGAAAGAGAATAATTTTGGCGATGGCTAGCTTTTTGATGATTGAGGTGCGTGTTGATGAACAAAGGACCAGAAATGAGAGTGTCATGTTTTCGAAACGCACCTGAATCTTAACAATGACTTCACCGGTACTCTGATGAGTATCTCTGTTAGAGATTCCATCGGTAGATCGTCTGACATTCTACTATTTTGATGTACAACTTACAAAGTGGAACTGAACCTATCTTAATTTAAAGAAGAGAATTGAAGTTGTATATCGACAAGCTTGTGATGCACAACACCACACAACACAAAATAAAATAAAATTCATCCACATCTACTTACCATTAAGGCATTAACAAACGAGAAATATATGATTTAGTATAAGGTTTAACAGCTATTTATAAACACCAGCCGGCTGCTTTTGTTCCCCTGCCGTCCTATTCCAAAGTATTATGCAGCAATATATGTTGACAAAGTCTCTTATTGGAGATTTCAATGCGATAAACAAAACAAGAACAATGTCGACCCCAATGTAAACTCATGTAGCTGTACGTACGTAGATAGCTAGAGTCTTGCATGCAACAATTGATAAAAGAAAAAATTATTTTTGTTAACATATGATAGAACAAAGAGGTTAATCTTTAACATTTAACTTGGAAAATTCTTGGGTATACCTAATTAAGGGGTATACATGATACCGCTCTATTACCACTTTAGAGTAATTTTGTTGTCATTGTACTAAATCTTTGTCTTTATTTGTGTAATCTCGCCGTTGAAATATCACATGATCGAGTCACTTTCCCTAATAACATACGATTTTAGCTTGAAGGGAAATGTAATTTGTGGGTCAGCAGTAAGTAGTTTGTCTTATGCGATCAATATTCATGTCTGTACGATGTATTTACACTACAAGAAGGATGTACGACTATTTCAAGCAAACTTTCCAAGTTCTTTTAGATAAAAGCTAGGTGACAGATGGATCGATAAGTTTTTGCATGGAGTAGAAACGGAAATACATAATTTCTATGGATGAATGTCCTATGTCCTATGTCCTATATATGGTTGTTTACCACAATCTAACCATGCTGCCAGTTTTGGCCTGCCTTCTGTGATGTAGTACTTCTACAACTCTGATAGGAAGCTCTAGAATCTCCCAATAAATGGGTTATAGGCTATGTCAATTACAAATTAAGAGATCGAAGCAAAAATAAAACTCACAGAAACTAAATTAAGCACCAAATTTCTCAACACTACCAGAAAACACACTATAGTCGACAACCAAAAATCGTCGGCCTGTTAGCATGTGTCATCGGCTATAATAAACGCCGACAAACAATCGTCGGCTATAGTGTCGTCGGGAGAACGTCGTCGGCCAAACTATAGCCGCCGATAATTGTGCACGTCGTCAAGCCCGGTCCTGGGCTTTCATAGGCCCGGGGCGAAGAACAAATTTGGACCCTTTATATAGAAAAAAATATATATTAATTAAAAAAATTACAAAATGGAGGAGGCATAAATCAATACTCCGATATATAAAAATTACATTATTTAAAACTAAAAAATTTCATCTAAAATGACTTCCCCTCGCATTTTTAGATGCAAAATCATCAATTATGTGTTTAACATCGACATCCTTCAACAATTTCTTCTCTATACTCAAAATTGCTAAGTCATTCAATCTATCTTGAATCATTGTTGACCGCAAATAAGATTTTATTAGCTTTAGTTTTGAAAAACTTCTCTCCGCAGACGCCACTGTAACATGTACAGTTAATAAAATCCTATAAGAAACCAAAATGTTTGGAAACATGTCCATTTTTTTTGCAAACTACATAATTTTAATAGAATTCCATGGTTTTCCAGTATCATATGTTTCATTTGGTAGCATCTCCTGCAACATTTCTAACTCAGAATATAAATATTTTGCATCAATATCAGGCACATCACCCTGTTTCAAAGCAAGTTCAAGTTTTAAACAACACTTTTTCATTTCGTCACCATCCAATGAAATCAACCTTGATGCATCAAATAAGAAGCCAAATATAGATTCAAAGGTTTCCATTTGTTCAAATCTACTCTTCAATTGAGAAGAGCCGTATCAACTAATACAAGAAAGTAATCAGTTCTAAAATTTTCTTGAGCTGATTGTTGTTCTCTATCAGTATTAGGAATTTCATCAAAATGTCTATTTCTTGTAACTCTACGCCTCAGAGGAAATACATGATCAATATCTATTTCTCTTGCAATTTCTTTAGCATCAATCATAGCATAAATAAATCCATCTTCTCTATATTTTTCAAAAAAAGAAATCAACCCTTTTAAACTTTTAGTAGCAACATCAAGAATCATATCTCTAGCTTGCAAATTTTTGCTCACCATGTTTATTTTGTCCCAAATATCATACCATATAACCAAACTTAAAATGAACTCAAAGCTGGAAAACTCACCATCAAACAATTTACCTGCTTTCCAACTTGAATGATTTTCATATTCATCACTAACTTCATTAAGTTTGAGTAAAGCTTCTCTTATTTTGGGAAATTGATTCTTTATCGCTTTCACACTTTCAATACGACTCTCCCACCGTGTAGCCGACAAAGATTTCAAAGTTAACTCATCTACGTATTGAAGTAAAAGATTTCATCGCTTCGTTGAATTAGCAAACACATTATAAATTGTTTGACAAGCTCCAAAAAAATGATTTTCCTTTTGCACAAGATTTTGTCATATCACAAAGTACAAGATTAAGAGAATGACAACCACATGGCATATAAAAAGCTCTAGGATTTATATCAAGTAATCTTTTCTGAACGCCTTGGTTTTTCCCTTTCATATTAGAACCATTATCATAACTTTGTACTCTCACATTATCAATATCTAAATCAAGAGAGCTTAGAATAACTTTTAGTTCATCAAAAAGACCCAAGCCCGATGTATCTTTTACATTTAAAAACTCCAAAAAATATTCTTCTATTTTAATAGGATGACTTTCAACATCTACACACCTTATTATCAAAGTCATTTGCTCTTGATGACTAGCATTAGGAGTGCAATCAAGAATCACAGAAAAAAATCTGGCATCTTTAATCTTCTTTATAATCACACTCTTGATACTTGATCCCAACGTAACTATCAATTCATTTTGTATTCTATGACTAAGATAATGATAATGAATCTCTTTCTCCTGAATGGGTCGAAAATGTTGTTTCATTATTGGATCAAGCTCTCCAATTGATTCAAGAAACCCAAATAAATTTCCATTTGAATCCTCAGATATTTTTTCATTTGTTCCTCGAAAGGCTAAATTATTCATAGCAAGACGTCCGACAACAGCAATTACTCTAACAATTACTCTAACAATTACTTCTTTCCAATACTTGGTATCCTTCTTAATTTTCTCTTGTAATTCTTTATCAATTGTTTGACTTGTGCCCAATCTCACACGCAACTCATTCCAAGCCCTAAGGTTAGAGAGATGTTCACGACTCTTTTCATGTTCTCTAAGCTTCTCCCCCAAATGTTTCCAATCATCAATTCCTTCGGAAGCTAATTTACTTCTAGAATGAGTTTTTCTTACAATTTTACAACAAAAACAAAATACTCACTACCACATAACTTCTCATTGCCGACGACTTAGAGAAACAAAGGCCGACGATTTTTTAAGTCGTCGGCAATAGTACAATTTGTTGTAAAAATCGTCGACAATAGTACTATTGCCGACGCTTTATAGTCTATAGGGGTTTTATACTATAGCCGACGACTTCGTAAAAATCGTCGACTATAGTCCTGTAGACTATAAAGCGTTGGCAATGAGTATAGCCGACGATTTTGTTGCAAAAATCGTTGGCAATAGTACACTATTGCCGACGACTTAAAAAATCGTCGGCCTTTGTTTCTCTAAGTCGTCGGCAATGAGAAGTTATGTGGTAGTGACTCTATCTAAGTCTTTTGAGTAAACTAACAATTTTCTATTGGAAACTTCACCATTATTCCCAACCTTTTGGGAATAATAATTTAAAGAAAACCCCCTATTGAATTTATCCTTAGGAAAAATAATATTCAATTCTCTCATAGGACCCTTTTTAACAAGCAAATCTCTCATGTTTCTATCTAAACTATCCCAAAATCTAGGATCAAATATGTTTAAAGGTATTGTACTTTGTGACGGTTCACTCACATGATTTTTTTTAATATTCTCATTTTCAAGCACATTTGATTCTTCCATATTTTCGGTTTGAACATTTTCATGTTCATCGATACTTTGAATATTTTCTTTCTCACATATATATATCAACTTCTTCGACTACCTCTTTTTCACCTTGATTTTTCGAAGAAACACTTCTTTTTTAAAAAAAAAAATTATCTAGAGAACCTCTTTGTGAGTTTATAAAATCCTCTTCCTGTTTTTTTCTTTTCCTTTTTTCAAAACCCGAAGCGAATTTTTTCATAACGCTAAGATCTAATCAACAACAAATATCAATTAAACAAATAAAATAATAAAACCTGATATTTTTTTTCAATGCGAATTACGGAACTTGGAAAGGCACAAAAGCTTGAATGGTTGAATTCCTCTGCTGCTCTGGCCAGTGCCTACAGCCCACTCAACGTGACTGTAATATAAGCAACAAAATAATCAAACTTTCATTTTTTTAATAATTTTTTAAGGGATACAATTCGGTCATCATCATCATCTAAGAATTTTGGTCATCATCATCAAAAAAAATATTCAAATCTTAATGTAGCATAATGAAGAATTTTAAAGAAAGTCATGCTCATCATCAAACAAAAATAATGCACACATCCACAAGAGCATAATAACATACAAATCAAATGGGGAGAGGGAGAATTGATAATAAAAAAAACTTTATTACCTTGGGTCTCAACTCTCAAGAGTATACTACAAGAAAAACGCACTTAGACGACGGAGCATTTCCGTCGTCTAAGTGCTTTTTTTCGTCGTCTAAGTACTTAGACGATGGAATCTCCGTCGTCCAAGGTCCGTGCTCCAAGTGCTGTCGTCCAAGCACTTAGATGACGGAGAATTTATTCCCCGTCGTCCAAGTTCACTTGGACCGCGGACATTCTCCGTGGCCCAGGTATGCACCTGGACGACGGAGATTAAGTTCTCCGTCGTCCAGGTGATTACCTGGGCCACAGAGAAGCCCAGGTAATCACCTGGACCACGGAGAACTTAATCTCCGTCGTCCAAGTGTTTATTTAATTTTTTTTAAAAAATTAAATTGTAATTAAATATTATTAATTTAATTTATTATTATTTGAATTTAAATAATGAAAAATGTTAAAATTAATTAAATAAACTAAATTTTTAATATTACTTAATTAAATAATTAAAATTAATTTGTACATACACATCCAAAAAACCCATAAAAATTAAAATATTGTTCGAAATGTGGAAAGAAACGAGATAATTAATAAACTACAAGCTAATTAACACACTGGAGGAGCAGATGCGCCGCCGCGTCCCCCGCCTCCAGCCGGGTCGTCGTCGTCGCGGTATGGGTTCGGAGGAGGTTGACATTGTTCTCGAGATTGTTGCATAAGGGCGATGAGTTGGGCTATTTGTGCTTGTTGCTCATCAAGTCTTTGACGCATGGACTGATTCTCCTCTCGTGCCAGTCGAGCCTCTTGAATGGCTGCTTCGACGGCCGCAGCCTGAGTCCTTCTCCGCCGCCCTGAACCTCCCGTAGATGATGAGTCGGAGGTCGTCGACAAATCTCGAACCACCTTAGGCCCGAAGTGCCTAACCTCCTTGCCAGCTCTACGACCGTAGACCTCATCCGCGATTGCAATTTGGCTCTCCATGGATAGAGGAGGCAGGTCTTCCGGCGGCACATCTGGGAACGCAAGCTGAGTGTTAGCCAATTCTTCCTACGCACGCTCTATCACCCTTGCCTACAAAAGAATAATTAATTTATTATAATTAAATAATATTTAAATAATAATTACTATAATTAAAAGCGCACACATATATATATATCACTTACGCCACATTGACTCGCTTCATTATCGAGCCCAGGCGTCACGTACGCGCTTATGCTTGCATCGAGATAAGGGTGTTTGGAGCCCTTATCCCTGTGCTCCTTGGCTATTTGAATGAGTTGCTTGGCGCCGGAAGTATGGTGTTTGTCCTTCTTCCCCCGGTTGGCTTTGTTGACATCGGAGAATTTCTGTTAGACAACATAATTAAATCATTAAAAAATTAATAAGTAACTAAAATTTAAATAATTCAATTATCTTAATTGAAATAAAAAAAGTAAATTAACACCTTAAATTCTTCATCGGCAAAGTGGTTACACAACCACTGCCACTCATCTTCTCTATCCCCACGCAGCTCTACGGGGGGAGGCGCGGGACCGATAGTTTCGAAGTACTGATGGAGCCTGTACTTCCAATCTTTGTAGATGGAGTTGGCGGTTTGGTTGATATGCCTCAACATCGCCGGTGTCGGATCCACCGCAAATTGTTCCTATCAGAAATAAATAGAAAATTATAATCGTATATATTATGAAATTATAAATAATATTAACAATATTGTATAATAACTAAAATTGTACGTATTACGTACCGAAAGTTCTTTAAAGACTTTCGCCTTCTCATCATCCAGCACCTCCTTCCAAGTAGGGGAATTAATTCGAACCCGGCTACGAACGATTGACCCTATGCTATGCGCCGAGAGACTTACTAGCTGAGCTGTGGGAGGGCCACCGGTGAATTCGTCGTAGGGCAAGTCGATCTTTTTCCCGGTCGCCTTGCAAATTTTCTCCGCTTTGCCCCCTTTAACGAGACCCCGAGTCCTTTTAGGTTCCGGGTCAGTGGGGGCCCTCATTTGCTTACGGCGGGCGCTGTACATGATAGATTCAGTGGTCGAGGACGCCTGAGTACTTGGCGTTGAACCAGTACCGGGCGTCGGAGTTGAAAAGGGGTCGACGTCATCACCGCTGGAGATAAATGGGGCAGCAGGAATTTCCCCAGAAGGCGCCCCCTCCGGACCAGATGAAGGGCCCAGATTGAGGGCGTCGTTGCCCTCCTGTTGAACCCAACCGACTTGGTCTGCTAAGCGGCGGAGCATGGCATCTTCTGCCTCCTGTTGGGCTTTCTTCTTGCCAGATGGAGCCATTTAAACCTAGGAGTACGTTGTTAAAATACCTACTTACCATAATAATTACAAGTGCAAAATTTACGCTAATTAAGTATGGTTAAGATTTAAATAGAGTACACTACCTTGGCTTTTTCGGTCGTTCAATGGACGTGCGACCCGCGCGATAAAGTGTAAATTTTCAATTAATCAGCCTTGGTTAAATCGAAAAACATGGCCAGTTAGGGATAGAGATAACGCGAGAGGCAGGACTAATTTCGACAAAACACCCCGAGGCTAACCAAATGAATGGTATATACTCTATTTGAGTCGTCTTTCTTAGATCCAAAACCTGTCACCAGTCATAACCCGTTTCTAGACACCATGTCCGATATTCGGCCAATTTTTCGAAAATTTACACTCCCTCAAGTCCTTTGCAAACTCCGCCCTCAACCTCGTGTCCATAACTTCACTTAGGTTATGGTGTACGGTGATGAAATCCACACATCACGAGGGGTTAAGGAGATAAGCTAGGAAAAGAGGCGTCATCTATTCCAAAGAGTGCGACTTAATAAACTAAGCCTATGTACTAAATTTAAATCGAAGACGTACTACCATGCAATTTACTAGAAAATACATGTAATTATCAATTAATTAAAACAATAAATAATGACAATAATGTATTATTATTTATCATGCATTTAATAATAATTATTCATTTACCAATATAATTAATTATTATTAACAATAATTATTATTACTATTATTTAATTTTAACTAATAATTAATTATTCATTACCAAATAATTAACAACTAATAATGATTACTAAATATTAATAATAACAACTAAATAATTATTATAATTACAACTATTAATTATTTAAAACTAATAAATTAAAACTATTTAGAAATTAAATAATTAATTAAATAAAAAAAATGTTAAAGAGGTAAAAAATAGAATTATTACCTCGTCGGAATGTCGCCGGAATATCGGAAGAGTAGAGTCGTCGGAGAGGGGGAACCACGCCGGAAATTTAGTCGTCGGAGCGTCGCCGGAGAAGGATCGCCGGAGGAGAGGAGAGGAGAGGAGAGGAGATGGAATGAGAGAAGGGGGGGTGCTGTTCTATATATAGGCTTTCACCTAGACGACGGAGCCCTAGTTTCCGTCGTCTAAGTGCACTTGGACGACGGAAACGGGCTTTTCCGTCGTCTAGGTGAAGCATTAAATTTTTTTGAAGCGGCGCGTAATTAATGGGCGGGACGTTTCACCCGCCATAAATTTGGACTTAGACGACGGAAAATTCATTCTCCGTCGTCTAAGTGAAATTTGAAGCGGCGCCGAAAATTGAGGCGGCATATTGAACCGCCATAATATTTGAACTTGGACGACGGAGATGGTCATTCTCCGTCGTCCAGGTGTAACTTGGACGACGGAGAATGACCATCTCCGTCGTCCAAGTGAAATTTACATGAAAAAAAAATAAAAAGATTAATTCGAACCTCCATGGTAATTTGAACCTAGACGACGGATATGGTCATTCTCCGTAGTCCAGGTGAACACCTGGACGATGGAGAATGACCATCTCCGTCGTCCAGGTTCAAATTACGTAAAAAAAAATTTAAAAATTAATTCGCTAGGAATTTAGCGACCTGTCATTCGAGTGAAATAGTCATACAATATCGATGAACGCATCGTATATATGAACAGTTAAATTTGAACCGACGAATAATTTTACGGCTTGAAAGTTGTTAAGTATCGACTAATCTTTACGACTTAAGTGTTCATGAGTAGAGGCTCATTTGCAGCAGAGTATTAACGAAATTGAATTTGGACAAAACAACCGTTGGATATGTTCGACGTAACATAATATATAATTACAATAAAGGACCAGAAAATAATAAGTTCGGGAAGGGTTTCATCGGCACAGTCAACCGCAAAACTGAGATTTTCACAAATCGGAAACGTGGATACAAGACATTTCGCAACTCCGATTTTCGAACCGTCGAAGCTCACACACCAAGAATTGTTTACTCTAAAGTCTTGACGAAAAGAATATGCATTGGAAGAAGGTCTAGATGGTCGTTGTCTTAGAAAAAATTACGAAATCTGCACCTGGACGACGGAGATGAGCTTCTCCGTCGTCCAGGTGAAGAGTCCCTGAATTCAGGGGTTAGGGGGCCTTAGGGTTTAGGGTTTTGCACTTGGACGACGCGAATGCCCTTATCCGTCGTCTTAGTGAGTACCTAGACGACGGATAATGACCATCTCCGTCGTCCAAGTGTACAAACCCTGAATTCAGGGGTTAGGGCCTTAGGGTTTAGGATTTAGGTAGTCCCCGGTCATTTGTGTGTCCATTCAATTATTCTGATTCAAGAATATAATTAAAAAAATGATCGATCGATCCGATTTGCTAGATTTAGGGTCGAGGATTTAGGGAGATAGCCAAAATACCCAAAAGGCTTTAATCTGCAATTAATTTCTCCGTTGTCCAGGATATATAATTTGGATTAATTAATTAATTTAATTTAGTTTACGTACGTCGGTCGATCCGATCTGATCGAGCATGGACGCGTGTAATTAATTAATTAAGTACAAAAAGTCGAAGATCTACGTACATATATACATTCTCCTCCTTATAATATTTATATTAATTATTGATCGATGATGCATCGATCATATATTAAAATAATTACATAAATTAATTACCAATTAATTTTTCTTGCCTTAGTTAAGTAGTCATCATCATAATCGTCATCATCCTCGTCCCCGGTATCCGATTGCTCATCCTCCTCATCATACTCAACATCGTCCGACGAATAACCTGAGTCCTCGTCCGCGTCCTCATCCTGCTCGTCTTCTTCATCTTCTTCATTAATGGCATCGATATCTCATCTTCAGTTAGATCTGTACAACCATCAGGCATGGGTAACCGTTCACCATCTTGAACCAGGTCCATTATATCGGAGCGGATGACAGAAATATTAGGCTCTTGATAAGCAGGAATGTCTCTTTCTGGTTCAGCAGCATCTTCAGTCATCGCCGGTGTCCCTTCAATTGTCTCTGTATTCTATATTCCTTGGTGAGAGATATGGTTCACTATTTTCCACCCTTCACCGGCTTTCGGAGCGTCGAGATAGAACACCTGCCGAACTAAGGTGGCGAGAGCGAAAGGCTCATCCTCATACCAGCTAGAGTTTGCATCGACTGATAATAGTCGCAGGTCTTCCTTTGTACGCTTGAACCATCTGCACTTGAATAGGAAAACGTTGACATCATTCCCGTAACATAGCTGAACCACATATACAATAGCCCCGTAATATAGATCATTTTCTTTCCCAACCGCTACCCCACTGTTTTGTGTTCTTCTTCCTTCGTCTCAGGCCAATGAATGGAACTTTACACCGTTCACAAAACATCCGGGATAAATATAGTGTTTAATCGGCTTCCCTGCTAGCAAGTGCTTTGGCCATGACCACCACCCCCCGTGGTTTTCAGATTTTTGCAGATCAATCATCTGTGAAAAAGGGCAAATTAATATAAGAGTTTACTTTCTACAAACATGATCGATATGTATATAAATTAGTAATTAAATACCGAGACATACGTACGTACCCATTGGAAGAAATAATCGGGAAACTTCTTCTTAACCATTTTCTCAATCCACGCCAAACTCTTGTTTTGATTTAACGCCTGAAGCCTCTCCCTGTATGACATCATGTACGGCTCAACTTCGTCACAGTCTCGCAACACTACCCAATGTGCCTCAATGAGTTCTTCCCGTGTTAACGATTCCTTTAATACTCCTCTAAACGGTCAGACGACATTGGTGACGACAGAAAGATTGATGCGGGCACTGGGATCAGAGGCAGTGGGAGGTGGTGGATCTTTGAGGTACCTATTGCAGTAAGTAACACACTCATGCATTAGGTATGTCTCTGCTATGGAGCCATCCGGGGCCGACCTGTTTTTGACGAATGACTTATACTGTCCAAGCTGTCTACAAATCAAACGTACAAGAAGAATAAGTACATATAGCTAGCTAGTAATCTCCAGTGGAACAAATTATGAATCGAAAAACCTGTATAATTAATTAGTTGTAAGTACCTTTCTTGAGGATACATCCAAGTGTACTGGACCGGACCAGAAATGAGCACCTACTCGGGGAGGTGGATCATTAGGTGAATCATGATGTCAAAGAAAGAAGGGGGAAAAATCCTCTCTAGTTTGCAAATGATGTGCACAATTTGTTGTTGCAATTCCACCACATCTGACTTCTTTAATTCTCTGGCGCATAACCGCTGCCACCATCTGCACAATGCCACTATTGGTTCTACGACGTCACGAGGCAAGTATGGTCGAATTACCACTAGAATCAGACGTTGCAGCATAACGTGATAGTCATGCATCTTTAGACCAACAAACTTGTGTTCCACCTCATCCACTGCTCCAGTTATAGTAGCTGCATAAGTAGCTGGATAACGAACGCCCTTAAACCAGTGAAATACAGAACGTCTAAGTGTCGGCTTCACCGTGTATGGTGCAGCTGGCATCTTGTTATACACTCTTTTCCTATCCCTCCTTAACCACAAGGGACGACGTAGATTCATTGATTCCAAATCTTTGCGCGCTTTGGGAGTATCTTTAGTCTTGAACTTAATACCGATAATTGTTCCCACCACGCTGTCGCACACATTCTTTTCTATGTGCATCGCGTCCAAGTTGTTCCTCAGCTTCAACTTCGACCAGTAAGGGAGTTCAAAGAATATACTCTTGTGATCCCAATAGCTCAGATCATGTGGAGGAATTGGATTGCATTTCTTTACATCCGCGTCATTGGTCAACACACCAAAGTCGAAATAGCTCAACCTCTCTAAAATCTCTTCGCCCGACCAACTACGGGGTTTAGGATTGTTCTCTACCGTCCCATCGAAATGAGCTTCATCTTGTTGCCACGGGTGGTCGTGAGGAAGCCATATACGGTGACCCAAGTAACAGACCTTCCCCGCGTGCCAACTAGAGTTCACGTCGTCCAAACATATAGGACATCCATTATATCCTTTTGTCCTGCAGGCTACCAACATCCCATACGCTGAAAAATCGCTGATCGTCCACATTACGGCAGCCCTCATCGTGAACATCGTCTCAGTGAATTTGTCATAAGTTGGGACTCCATTTTCCCACAACAGTTTCAGCTCGTCGATCAAAGGCCTGAGGTAGACATCTAAGCACTTCCCTGGAGATTTAGGACCTGGAATTAGTACAGTAAGGAAATTAAATTCCTTGTTCATGCACATCCACGGAGGCAAGTTGTACGGCATCAGAATAACTGGCCAAGTGCTGACGGCGGAGCTATTACTTCCCCAAGGATTGAATCCGTCTGTAGATAGGCCGAGTCTAACATTTCTAACCTCTGCAGCAATGTCTCCAAATTCTCTGTCGAAATGTTTGAAACCCTCCCCATCTGCGGCGTGTCGCAGGACATCGTCATCTATTCGCTTTTCTGCGTACCATCGCATCGCCTCTGCTGTGTGTAGAGACATGTACAGGCGCTGCAATCTGAGAATCAAGGGAAAATATCGAACAACTTTCACAAGAATTCTCTTTTTCGAACTCTTCCTATTCACCTGGAATCTGCATTGGCCATATACGGGACAATAGTCCAAATCTTTATACTCTTTGTAAAATAGCACACAATCATTCGGACATGCGTCAATTATCCTGTACTTTAGGCCGAGGCTGCTCAAGATATTTCTAACCTTATAATGAGATTTAGGAAGATTGTGATCATCAGGAAGCAACTTACATATTTGCTCCTGAATTTCGTCAAAAGCACTCACTGACATTTTGTGCTTCACTTTTATCTTCATTTGCTCCATCACATATTGCAACACATTCTCTCGACATCCAGGGAACACCAGGGTCTGCGCTTCAAGTAGCATCCGGTTATACTTATCCATCTCACTGGTGTCAGTGGCCAAGCTAGCAGCGGGGAATGTGTCATCATGCTCATGAGTGGTACTGTAACCTCCGTCTTGGTGTTGGTGTCCACCATGACTAAATCCCGGAAACGCATCATGGACCAAATCTGCAGTTGGGTTGCAAACTGGGGGTCCGGTACCACTGCCGCTGGAAGAGGCACCATGGTAACTGTACCCTGAGTTGAAGTCTGCTGCGCTGAACTCTACTGCTTCACCATGCTCGCTCCATGTAATGTAACTCCACATCATACCATTTTCATACAGGTGTTGCACCATAACATTAACCTCCACATACTGACAATTAAGACATTTCTGGCACGAACACCTGAAACGCTTCTTTCCCTGACCATGTTCTATATCAAAATTCACAAATTCGCTAATTCCATCCATATACCGGACATCACATCTATTCTTCAACTTCATCCAACTCTTGTCCATACTGCTACAAAATATTATAATTAATTAATTATTACATATATATATTAGTCCATTAATTTACGCTTAATTATACGTACTCGATCTACATCAATCCATCAATTACGTACGTAATTTAATCTGTATATATAGCTAACATCCATGCATGTATGTACGTTTTCACTAAATATATATTAAGCAAATTTTAACTGCGTACGTACCTGCTGGGCCGATCTCGATATCAGTTAATTAAGCTAGCTAGCTAGTCAGCGGAGATCCTAATATCCTGATCCTTTCTCCTTCTCCTTCTCCCTTCTCCTTCTTCTTCGATCTTTAAAATTTCCCGCGGGACAGAGGATGGAATGATTCGAAGAGAGTTTGGCATCGGGCTTATATAATGCTTCACTTAGACGACGGAAGTGTCGGTACGTCGTCTAAGTGGAAGTTACTCGGACCACGGCGTGTCGGTCCGTTGTCCAGGTGATCACCTGGACGACGGAGATGATATTCTCCGTCGTCCAAGTGGTACTTGGACGACGGAGAAGTCTCCGTCGTCTAAGTGTCACTTGGACCACGGAACAATTACGTTTCCGTGGTCTAAGTGCTGTTTTCTTGTAGTGGTAGTAGATTGTAGAACTTTAAAGTTTGGGTCTCAATTCTCAAGTAGAACGATGTAATTGAGAGTGGGAGAATCGAGTTATCGAGAGGACAAGAGATTAGGAGAAAAGATGAAAATTTTGGGATAATATCTTATACCTAACCTTATTTATATTGAAGAAGGGAAGATGAAAATATGAAGATTGAAAAAAAATCAGCAAAATTAAAGAAAGGAACGGCTAGTTTTGAATATTTCAGTTTTTTTTTTTACAAAACAAAATTTGGGCCCCTTGTATTTTTGGACCCTGGGCCTGTGCCCTGCCTGCCCTGGGCCAGGACCGGGCTTGCATGTCATTGGCTATAGTTTGGACAATAACCGACGACAAAAAAAGTCATCGGGTTAAGTATGTGACTTTATCATCGGCCAAACCTTCCCCCTCCGGTCAATATGGTTAACCCGGCTACATTATAGCCGACGATTGTGAAAGACCATCGTCGACTATAGTTTTTTACTGTCGTCGGCTATAGTATGAAATGTGACGACCCGAACTAGAATCAGATGTGTGTTTGGCACGATTCTCGAGATTTGGTTATAGTCGCAGTTCTACGATATTGTGTGGTTTGTCGATTCAATTCGCGACTAAGTTTTCAGTCGAGAATTTGAGTTGAGTGTCTTCACGGAAATTGTAGAGTACATGATTTCGAGTTCGTAGGCTATTCCGGAAGATTTTTCCGATAGCCGAGGAATATTTTATGATTATTTGAAGTTTCGGGTTCCGACGAGTTTATCCGAATCGTGATGGTTATCCATTTCGAATCGTCGATCAACCCGAGGGACGAGTATAAATATCGAAAAGTCGAAAAATAGTCGAGAAATAGTCGTAAAACACTGTTGGACCGTTGACCAAACTTTGACTTTCCATTTTTAGAAAGTTGACCGTTGACCCGTGGGGGGAGAGTTTCCGTTTTCGGCTTGCCGTCCGACGACCCACTTTCTGGCCACCTCCGGCCACGTAACAGGTACAATTAGCTTCCTCTCTTGATTTCGAGCATGATGGTAATTGGTTTGGAAGGAATTGATCACGTTTTTGAGGGGTTCGAATCGAGGCCGATTGAGTTTCGTCGCCGGTATCGGGAGGAGGTTTTCCGGTGGACCACGGTGGTGGTGAATAAGGGGTTTCGACTCCCCTTGTCCTTGGGAGTCTAACCATGTGATTTAATTTGGTTTTTGAAGAGATTTTCGTCGGACCCGAATGGTCACCGGAATCTGGGTTTCCGTTCGGGTTTGGTGAGTTTTGGGGAGGTTTGAGTTTGAATTGAGTTGTGTGCTAGTTATGAAAAGAGTTCGGAAGGTCAAGACCTAGAGAACTGGAAGTTCTCCGCCGGTGAGTCTCGCCGTTGACGGCGCGCCGCCGCCGGCAGCGGCGGTCAACTGTGGTCAACGACAGAGGAGTTGACTTTTTCAGATTTTGATGAAATTAGTGTCGTTTTTCTCGAAATCGCGCCCTGATTGTCGTCCAGAGGTTTTTGGGTCAATTTGATTAGCCGATTTACAGTCGAAGTTTCGAGTTGGGATTTCGGGAATTTCGCTTATCGTTTTGTACCGCATTTCATATTTCCGGGAACGGTTGGTTTCCGTGCATCAGTACAGTGTTGTGGATTTCGATTTTGATCAGTTATGTTTTTGTGGATATTCAGGGGATCGAGATCGAGATATGGATCGTGATCATGCTTCGGGCGAGGGATCTTCCGCCGGACCACGAGTTTAGCGCGAGTGCGCAGTTTACGAGTCTGTGAGTGGACATTTCTTTTCACGGATTGATTGCGAGTGTTTTATAAATGATTTATGAACTTGAGCATGCGGATTGATTATGATTTGACGAGCATGTGTTTTACGATTATGCATATACGAATATACGTATACGAATATATACATACGTAAATATTATGTTTTAAGCATGTGCATAGAAAAGATTTATGATTTGGTTTACACAGAGTACAGTCTCAGTATATGTTGTGGTATCGATACACATTGGCTTCTCGGCTGATCCCCGAGTACGCTCCGGGGGGGGACAGATATCCTGACCCGAGGCCTTTCTGGCTAGGAATCACGTGTGGGTCTGGGATCCCGTGATTCAGACTGTGCTATCGCGTGGTAGTCCATGAGTGATTCCGCGATTTTATATTGCATGCTCTGTACGCGTGAGGAGTTGGAGTCTCCCTTGTGTACCCGGACGCGTGAGGAGTTGAAGTCTCCCTCGTGTACCATTTCTTTACTTATACATTTGACTCGCATATGATTTTATACGTGTATATTATTTGGTGAAAGACATTTATTTTCGTCCACTCACTCTAACGTGTTTATTGTCTTTCCCCTAGGCTTTTCGGTTTCCGTGCCCAGTTTGCAGTTCAGGTTTTGTGTTTCACGTCGCGGTTGGAGGCTAGTGATAAAAGTCACCTGTGTTTTCCAGTAGGTTCTTGTTTCGCCTACTGATGTACATATTGTATATATTTTACTCTAGAGGTCGCTCTGATACATTCTGACATATGTTTATGCGGATTTTCACGGATATACTATATATAGTACAACACTGTTTACTGTTTATGATTCATATATTGATGTTGAGAAATCCGGATGGGATTGGTGCCCACGGTTTGCTTTTTGTGGCATAGGATGAAGTGTATTTTCCGCGTGCAGGTTATGGTAATTCCACGCTAGTAACGAAACTCTGCCGAAATTTTGGAAAATTTTTATTGGTTCGTGTTTTCGAAAGGGTTTGATTCCGGTTTAGGTAACTGAATCGGGATTGGGTCCTTTCATGAAACTCGTCGGTTTATGTCAGCACTTTAGCTGACGACTTTGACTAAAGTCGTCAGCTAAAGTACTGATTTCTGAAGAAAAAAAACTGTAGATTGGATTTCTATTTCCAGAACCTGCCAATTTCACAATTTTATTTCTACAATAACCAACAATATATAAAATGAAAACAAAACACATATTCACCAACAAACACAAATTAATAATGAAACTTAAGCGTATGATATATCCTACTTGTCCCAGAAAATACATAAACTAAGGATTATCCAAATCTATGTTCTAAAAAATAGAAGGGGTACTACCATCATCTTGTTGATCCTTTTGCTGATGTGGAGCATCGAAATGGCGCTGGACAAATGGAAACTGAGGTGGGGCCGGGACCTGGAATCCTTGCGCCCGAAGTTGTGCATTCATTGTCTGAAAATAAGAAGCCATCTGAGCTTGCATCTCCTCCATCTGAGCCTACTGGGCCAACAATCCATTTCTCAGTCTCTTCTTGTTGTCTCTGATGCTCCATCGCCTGCCTTTATAGTTGCTCATGTAGCTGAGCAGCCTTGGAAGATCCCGACTTGCGTACGAAACTGGACGTCTTCTTTAATACCCTATCGTCGAGCTGTCCTAGACCTCTGCAGTAGTAATTGCTCCCTCATGGGGGGAAAGCGTTAGCCATGATCCTCACCCCAACCGTCACATCAGATTGATCAATCTGAGAGATGGTTTGGGGGAGGTTCTCATCCTGGGTCTCAGGCCATCGCTCCTTCACGATCTGAGTCAACACCTCCTCAGTCAGCTCCTGCACTCTCGCCTGATTGACAAGGAAAATAAAATAACATATTAGCAAACATGTATAAAATAAAAGTTAGAGAAAATACATATATCAACAATTATGTTAAATTATAAGAGCATAAGACTTATAATATCTTCGGGGGACTGAGGATACGCTTTCTTAAGTGTATATGCGAACCGGTTGACTTCAGAGTGTTGGTTGGCCGCTTCATCTATATAACTCGCAAAGGATCTAGAACCGACATGATGGTTACTCATGTTTTTTCCCCAGTTCGCCACATTTATTTTAGAAATGGCCTTCGTGGATATGATGGTTACTCATATATTAATTACAAAAAAATTAGGAAACTAATTTTCCAAATAGGATACAAGTAAACACAAATATGATGTTACATATATACCTTAAATTGTCGGTTGTTGAAGTAGATTAGAAGCCACTGCCACTTGTACTCCCTATACATAAACTCGAGGAGGGTACCCGAATGGCCATTGCCATGCGCCCTCCAGTGCAAGCACAGCTCAGTTTTCCACTCCTTGTACCTATATATACAACACAAATGTTAGAAAGTGACTATACATGATCAACATAATATCTCAATATATATTATATAACTCCCATTACCCTTTTTCTTGAACCTCATTTGCCCAGGTAGATTTAAGGTGCTCCAGAACATGAAACCACACCTGCAATGTACCCATTTATGGTAATATATATTTATTAGGACTTAATTAGTATAGGTAGACATACATAATGAATATCTAACTAACTCACATACATAGTGTTATTCACCATGTTCTTCACTTCTTGCGGCACCGAGGACCACTCTCCCCATAGAATAGGGACTTTATTCTGTATGATACTACCTACTTGGCCGGAGTACCTCCGCACCACCTTCTGCCCCAACTTCACCAATCCATCAAGGTTGGTCTCTATGACCAGTGGCCCACTATCCTTCACGTCCTTCTCAAGTTGCTTGCCGGTGGTGCATCCTCTGGTCTTTTTTTTGTTGCCTCTGGCGTCTGTCACATAAGACAAAGTAAAAAGATTAAAATAGGAAGCAAATTTAATATAAAAATTATTAATAAGTTATAAATTAAATAACCAAGGTATTTACCTGATTCTGACGTCGATATGTTTGTTACCCTTGCACTAAAAAGAGGTGTATCAAACGACACATAGACGTATACTTCTTGCGGATGGATGTAATGGAACTCTCCTGGAATAAGCTTTCCGTGGTCATCGACATCAAACAGGGCAGGTACTCTGGAAGGCATGAAGATGATAGTCGGTGGTCCATTTGGTACCCCCGACAACGTGGTACCTATAGAGGGAGAATGTGAATGATGGGTAATGGAAGGCATACAGGCACCCGAAGGCGTGGGACCTATAGAGCCAGCCGTTGAGGGCATGAGGGTGTCATCTTCGTTGAATAACTGCCTCGTGCTGTGTGGTCGATGAGGGTGGGTCACTACATCCTGCTGCAGCGTCTGCTAAAGTAGTTGACGGTGTCGAGAGATCAACTGAGGGCCACCAAATGTGGCATGCAAGTTGTTGATAGAAGCAGACCCAGAACTGTCGGCGCTAGACCTGTTTCCTTTCTGAGATCCCCTCTTCCCTTTGCCGAACAAATTCATGATGCCTACAATTAAAAACCACCCATAAATTACACAAATACATATAATCTGCAATTACCATTCCTACTTAACCATACGACAACATTAACAAATCTAAACAATACCACAACACACTTACTTCAAGAGATATACATAATCAGTACCACACCCTATAACCAACAATTAATTACCAATAACAATCTAACCAAATATGCAATACCATTTACATATAATCGTTCAATACTAATCTAACCAAATATAACACAACCATGCATCCAACACTTTCAAGCATACGCAATATTATTCATATACCATAATCACAATGCTAACATCTAAACTAACTAACATCATCACTAACATAACCTCAATCACAATCATCCATAATCATCCTAAACACACAAAATCACAATCATCCATAACTTTATCACAAAATAAAAATCACAACACATCTAAGACCCTAAACCATATCAAAATCACATAACCCATATATTAATAACCAATCTAACCAAATATAACAATAACCCATATATAATCCATAAGTAATCAATATGTTTATTGATTATATATTACACAAAAATTCTCAAAATCACATAACCCATATATAATCCATAATCAATAATCAAATTTCATAATCAATCACATAATCCATATAAGCAACAACCCATTTATAATCCATATATAATTCATAACCCGTATATCATCATAATCACATAACCCATATATAATTTTGTGTGTGTGTGTGAGAGAGAGAGAGAGATAACCTGAAACTTAGAGAGAGAGAGAGAGAGAGAAAGCGAGAGTCGGCTGGCGGCGGTTCTGGGTGGCGGCGACGGTGGTTTTGGGTGGGATTTAGGGAGATTTTAGGGTTTGGGTGCTAAAGGAGGCACAGTCTAGGCATTTCTGGGTTAAAAACAAGATAACTATAGCTAACGACTTAAAAACGCTATAGTATAGCCAACGATCTTCATGTATAATATCGTTGGCTATAGTATAGCTGACAACATATGTCAATGTCATCGGGTATAGAGTGAAAAATTAGTGTCAAGTGAAAACACGTTACACAAAAATACCTGTTTAACTAATTAAGACTCATAATCATAATCATCGCTATACTTTAAAAAATTGGGCTCATGTGAAAACAAGTTTAACACAAATTTCTGTTTAACTAAGGCTCATAGACAGAATCATAGCTTGAGTCTTCCTCGGTGTCTGAGTTAATTTCTGGTAATATGTGCCGCTCATCATCATCGGAGTCTTCATTGTCTTCATTTGGATTAACGTCAATTAGTTTAACATGTTCCTCATGAAATTGAACCACATGACCCGGTATCACATTATTCACACAAATTGTAGAGGATTCAGGAATACCAATTGTGTTCGGTTCTTGGTATGCAGTCACTTCTTCATTATCTGCGGTCTCTCCAAGTGTAGCTGCACTGTATATGTTTCTAGGCTTGAATGTGTAAGGAGCTTGAGGCAATTTTTTATTTCCTTCTTTCAACCACAAATATTTTTGTATACCCATTCTTTTCAGATCAATCCGTGCCTTAGAGCCGTCTTTAGTTTTCCCCTCCCAATTCAGCACTATGCCTACCACACTTTCGCACACATTCTTTTTATGTGCATGACATATAGGTAGTGCCTGATCAACAACTTACTCCAGTACGGGAGTTCCCAGAATATGCTTTTGTATGTCCATAATTTATATCTGTCGGGTCTATCAGGTATTGTCGCCACTATATCAGGATGATTACTGAGCTGCCAAAATTTCATCCCCCATCCATCTCCTAGGTTGCACATCCTTTTCTACAGTCTCATCAAATGCCTTGGCATCCTCCCACCATGGGTGATCAAGTCCAAGCCAAGAGCAGTGACGCATCTGGACAATCTTCCTGCAATGAAGGTTGCCATACTCATCAATCATGCACTCTGGACAAGCCCTGTATCCCCTGGTAACCCCGACAACAACCCGTGGGCAGAAAAATCACTGATGGTGCCAACAAGCATGACATGCATCTGGAACATCTCATGCTTGTACTTGTCATAAGTGGGATATCCAATGTTACTCAGGTACTTAAGCTCCTCAATCATATACATCGAGGTACTTTCCTGGATAACCCAACCCTAGAATTAACAGAGTCAGCATATTGTATTCCTTCATCATGCACATCTATGGAGGAAGGTTGTACGGTACCAAAATAACTGGTCATATACTATATTAAAGACTCATGTTTCTAAATGGGTTGAATCCGTCAGATGAGAGCCCGAGCCAAATATTTCGGACATCTGATGCAAAATGAGAAAACTCCCTAACCATGTGCTTCCGAGCCTTTCTGTCAACAGGGTGTATAAGGGTATCATCGTCAGGAAAATCCCTCTCAGCATGCTATCTCATAACTTTGGCTGTGTGTGAAGACATAAACAACCGTTCCAGCCTATCAATCAGCAGGAAATACACAACTTTCTTATTCTCTGCAGGAGTCAACTTATACATATCCGTGTGATATACCGGACAAGCATTAAGGTTTTCAAGATCATTCCCTTCAGGATCTTTACCCCAGAAGAGAACACAATCATATCTGCATGAATGAATTTTAATGTACGTAAGGGCAAGATGTTTCAGAATATGTCGCACCTTACGGTGAGTGGTAGGCAGACAATGACCGGGGGCAGTCTCGAAGCAGTCACCTCTAGATAATCATCAACAACCTTGACACTCAATTTGTTCTCCACTTTGATCTTCATTATTCCCATGACAATTTCTAGAACAATCTTATTACACCCGTTGTACAACAGGGTCTGTTGGAAGGCAATCAACTTGTTGTACTTGTCAATATCGGTATTATTGATAGCTCTAGGGATTTGCTGGACTGACTCAATAGCAGGGAAACCCTCAACGACGGCAGGGATATCTTATACTTGAGAAAATACACCGCTCTCATAAGGAAACACATCGTTGAGCAACATCGTTGTTGAATCATTGGATGTACTGGCACTCTCAGAAAATTGCCCATGATCATGTTGACCCGCTGATGATGTTTCACCGTGATAAGTCCAACATGTATACTTATCTCAAAACCCATTTTTCTTCAAGTTCTCCCATACTATATCAATAGAAAAATGATACAAATCACTGCGATACTGACATTTCATACACGAGCAATATGGAATTGTATTCCCGTTAGCATTAGCCTTCACATATTCCACAAAACTTCACATTCCAATGCCATATCTTTGATCCCATTTTGGAAGGCAAATCCAATTCTTGTCCATCTTGAAAATTCAAACTGTATATATATACATGCACTAATTAAAAATTTATCATTATATCTATATATATCTTTAAACTACAAATTACATTAATTCTTCCACTCCTTATTACAACTTAACTCACACATATATATGCATACTATATATATCAACAATTAACATATAAATTATATATATTTATCGAATTCAACACAAAATCAACTCAAATCAACTCTAAATCAACTCTAAATTAACAATCAACTCTAAATCAACAATCAACACACATATATATACGTACCTATATATATGTAGCGGGATATAGCTTCACGAACTCATTTTGGACTGCTTCCGACAACACCCAATGATTTCATAGCGTTTTGTGTTTTTCTCACCGATTTTTTTTTAATGATTGAGCTGCTGCCTAGACCTGTAAAAAATAACTTTAGCATATGACATTATTATGTCATCGGCTTTAGTTAAAAAATTTGTCAGCCTTAGTCAAAACTATAGCCGACGATTTTTTTCCAACAAAAACCGACAAATTTTTTTTGTCATCGACTATAATACTATGGCCGACGACCAAAAACTATAGCCGACAACTCCATTTCGTCGGTTATAGTGTATTTTCTGGTAGTGCAACATTTTGATAAGGGAATAATACATGGACAAAAAAAACTAAAGATTGATATATATACCAATGAGCAAAGACCATTGTACATAGTTGGACATTCAACTTACCACATTGAAGTCACCCAGAAAGAATAATCCATGCAACAAAAACATACATGAAACAAACTGTCTAGTTAAACTAGACATTGTCTCGTATATAAGATCTAATGATATAAAAGGACAGTACTTCGAGCGGGCAGAAAACAACATCATGCATGAAGAAATGTAGGGAAAAGTGAAAGTTTTGAGAAACCATCTTGGATGAGGTTGAATGACTTTGTAGGAAGGAGATTGTGAAAGAAGAGGATAGGAGGTTAAGTGAATTCGTAGATTAAGTGAGGGATATTCATATAAGCACAAGTGTTTAGGGTAGAATGAAATACTTTATTCACTCTCGAATTGGGATATATATATATATATGCAACAAGGCATATTCTTAATAGGAAAGAATATCTACAATAAAGAATAAATCAATCCTAATTACAAAAGGTTCTAACGTATCTTGTAACATCCTATCCCGAGAAATTTCTTTTTATGATTTATTTAAGGTTAATCAAGAAAGGTAGTTAATTAGTTTTTTCATCGACGATAAATATTGAGAGATTTAGTTGACTTTTTATTAGATAGTCGAAGATGGTTGATTTTGGATGGAAGTCGTAGAAAATGTCGAGACGAGTCTGTAGACGCATAGAATGTCAAAAACGGAGTTACGACAAGAAAGTTATGATTAGCAGAAGTTTATCAGAAATGTAATAGTCGTAAATACACTAATATAAATAAGACTTACTATTTTGGGAAATTATATTGTCATAGAGTTCGTCAAGACGAGTTTGTAGCCACATCAAGTATTAAAATCGGAGTTACGAAGAAGAAGTTACGGTCAACGAAAGTTTTTAACGGTTTACGGAGTTCATTAATTGCAGGTATAAATACAACTTTCCCAAATTGGAAACTCATAAACTTATCATTTCGGGTAATCGGGTTTGACCAGCATTGACCGAGCTCCAGGGGCCCAAAATCGCCGCTTGAGTCGACGGAGACGGTACGGCGGATTACGGCCACCTCTAGCCATGAAATTGGGTGGAAATGGAAGGTCTCGACCTCCTCTTTCGATTGATGGCATCATTTGTGAAGATTGAAGGCCAAGTTGGAAGAATTTAAGGGATGAAATCCTAGGTTTTTCAGGTTAAATCGGTCGCCGTCGCCGGCGACACCTCTGATGACGATTGAGGTATTTTACGAATCCTTGTGATGTGTGGAATGTATTGATTGTTGAGATTTTGGGTTTGCAGGTGTGATTGAAGTGAAACGACGTGATTTCTGAATTGAAATCACCGCCTAATCACTGTCGATGGTGTCGGCGATTAATGATGACGATAGGTAACGAGGGGTTGGGGGTTTTGTAGCCCACCCTCGAGGGAGTCGACCGGCCTTGAGCTCCGATGTGGCTCGACTGCGCCGGAATTGGGATTTGAAATTTTCTAGCCAATTAGGTTTCAGGCCGGTTTTGGACCAGTTGCCCGTCGAATTGGCCGTGACCGTAGTTGAACAAATTGTTGGGCTTGTTGAGAGGAAGGGTTTGGTGTTTGGGTTATTGGGAAAATTCATCGGCGCCGCTACACCACCGCTGCAGGCGGTAGTTCACAGCGGTGCTCCGACAAAAATGATTTTTTATAAAAGTTGTATACTGTTTTACTCGTAATCACGTATCGAATGTAACGAAGAAGTTATTACATTGTTTTGGACATTGCAAATTAGGACGTGTGGTTAATTGGATATTATTTAAACGATTTTACCATATTAATAAAATGTTGAATCCATTGTCGATTCGACCTCGAGTAACATGGCGTTCGAGAGTTGTATTGCAACTTTATAAAGGATTAAAGATATAGAAATTAGAATTGAGATTAAGTTTGTGAGAATTTCAGAAAGTACGATATTCGAGAATGCGATGTTCTCGACGATTTTGCTCATTTGGTAAACGAGCTTAGCTATTCAATATTATTCTTAACGATTAGTTGTTAAATATGAATCGTTATTTCAGAACGACATATTAGCAGCTAGTGGCAGACGTATAGAAACGTCGTCTGACAGGGTTCGGTTGGTGGAAATCGTGGCTCAGTACTGTGAGTGGACACTTTATTTTCACTATTGTTTTGCGGGTCTTCAGTTATGCATTTTTCAGCTATACAGTTTACAGTTATGCATTTACGATTATGCATTTGCATGAAGGCACATATGATTTTGTTTTACACAGAGCATAGTACAGTTGATGCATCGACGCACTTGTTTCTCGGTTGGTCCTCGAGACGCTCTAGGAGGGCCAGGGACCTGACCCGAGGATTTATAGAGCACCCAGGAGGGTCAGGGACCTGACTTGGGCAGTATTATGGCTTGAGGTCGGGTGACCAAAGTCATAGCCTCCACACATTACATAATACCCAGGAGTACCTGGATGTTTGCTTATTTTTAGACTTGCATCATTTTAAGTATATTTATTAGTGAAAGACATAATAATTATAGTTTTCAGTTTAAAGTGAAACATTATTTTTGTCCACTTACTTTAACAGTTTTATTATTTTATATACCTTTCCATTTAGAGTTTGCTTGAGGTCGTGCGCGCATGCAGTTTATTGCATAGCTGTACCTACCGTAGGATCCAAGATTGATTTTACGAGTTAGCATTTTGTTTTACATAGACAGATTAATTTGTCTAGCTGCTCTGATGTCGAAATCCGTTGTATATCTTTTATATTTTAATAGTGAACCAAAATGTGGAAAATTTCTTTATTTCGTGACATTTGTGAAAGGACCCAACCCCGATTTAGTTTCCTAAACCGGAATCAAACCCTTTCTGAAAACACGAACTTTCAAAAACCATAGAAATTTTGGCAGAGTTTCACTATATTGCGGAATTATCATTAACCTGCACCCGAAAACACACTTCATCCTATGCCACAAAAGCCAAACCGTGGGCACCAATCTCATCCGGATTTCTCAAAATCATAACATAATATAAAGCAATAAGCTAAAACTGTAACTTTACAGAAATTCGGGAAAATCATATGAAAATATAAACATCAGAGTATTCAGAGCGACCTCTAGTATATATACATAAATACACAGCAGTAGGCTAAACAAGAAACCTACTGAGAAAGAAAAATAGCTCGAATACTAAGCCTCTGACTGCGACGTGCGACACCAGAATCCGAACTGCAAACTGGGCACGGAAATCAAAAAGCCCAGGGGAAAGGCAAATAAAATCGTTAGAGTGAGTGGACGAAAATAAACATATGCCTTTCACCATTTACATAACATAAAAAATAATGCGAGTTCTTAAAATAAATGGAGGTGTCGGGCAAATCTCTCAAGCCCGACGGTGATAGACTAGGCGAATCTCTCAAGCCTAGTGGGCATATCAGGCGAATCTCTCAAGCCGAGAATTGGACTACTGGTGATCAGCCGAGTAGTCAATGCATCGATGCTAAGTAAATGCCATCACCAATAAAACATAAAACAATACCTCCAAAATAATAAACAATCTCAATACTGTACTGGAAATAAATACTGGAACGAAGAACTCGCTACGACAGTGTAACTAAATGTCCACTCACAGATAAGCACAGCGCGCAGACGCGCTAATCTCGAGATCCGGCCGAAGATCCCTCGCCCAACGTATGATCTCGATCTCCTGAATAATCATAAAATATCACTGATCAAAATCACAATTCAATACTCTGAACCACACCTCAGAAACCAACCATTTCCATAAACATATAACTCGGATAACAAAAGAATCGCCGAAAATCCCAAAATACTCCACATAAACCCTCGACACAAAATCCAGCATCCAAATCAACTCGAAAACCTCAAGGCGACGATCGGGGCGCAATTACGAGTAAAACGGCATAAAACTTGACAAAATCCAAAAAGTCAACGCCTCGCCGGAGCTCCACCGTTGACCGCCGCCGCCGCCGCCGGCACGCCGTCACCGGAGAGATTTTCCGGCGAGGAAAGCCTAGAATTCAAGTCCTTCTCAAGCCCAATACTTTTCTCCACTACCTCATCCTCCAATTCCGCCGGAAAACAGCTCGAAATCACCTTGGATTTCAAACCGGCCAGCGACTTGGTCCACCGCCGGAACTCCGGCCACGACGCATGGCGGCCCACCAAAACTCTCCCAAAAGCTTCGCCATGAACCACTGAGTCATTCCCCCTAACCCCAGTCATCACCGTGGCCGGAGCACCGCCGTCAGTCGCCCCCAATTTTCCTCCGTTTCACCTCCACAATTTCAAGCCAAAAACTCCACAATACAACCCAATACATATATCAAAAGGAAGCACAGATCCTAAGGTTCAATTCCCTACCTTGAAATTCGGCGACCGCGCCGTATTCCGGCAGCCACCACGACGGCGAGTCGTAACTCAATGAGTCAGCACGGGTTGACTCGGTCAACTCGGCCCAACTCTGGTCAACTCGATCAAACAGCCAATTTTCGAACTTTTTCGATAACTTTACGACTATTCGGCTATTTATACGTCACGAATAAACTCTATCAGCAATTCGGATAACTCAAACTCAAACGAATAAACACGACTAACTCGGCGACAATTTCAAATATTCATTTTATATTCCTCGATTATCCGAAAAATCCTCGGAAAGCTCCTACGGACTCGAAATCAGATTCTCTACATTTCCCACGAACAGACCCAAATCAAATTCGTGTCCGAAAATTAAGTCGTGAACGAAGTTGCATATCCGATTAATTACGCTAAACCACAATTACTCGTAAAAACTCGCGGATTAAGCCGATTACTATACCAATTCCGGTCCGAGTAATCACAATTTGAATTTTGGGTCTCCACTTCAGTTTTCAATTAGTGAGTAGTAACTAAGGTTAACAGGGTCATTAGGGCTTAATTCTGGTTTATGCAACTAAATAAGAATCGGGTCCTTTCAGTTGGTATTAGAGCATTAGGTTATAGGTTATGTAGACTGTTACTTAGTTCCTTCTGTTGTCATGTTCGATTATGCTCAACACCTACGGAGTGATGGCCCTACTGCAGTGGATCCCCATCAAATACTCACGGTGTTGAATGTCATCGTATACATGACGAATGTGACCGAGTACGAACTTCAGCCTATGAATCAGTGTGCCCTAGTCACTATGTCTTGCGTGCGCCAACCTCGATCAGATTTATGGAAGTGTTCAGGCATTTCTCCACGTTAAGCAGAATGTGATGAAAACAATTAGAAATAGTTGAGTTCCTAGGGAATGCAAGTTCAACAAGGAGACATATGCCAATGTTAAGATTGCATGCGGAATGTGGAGTCAAGTATTGGACCGGTTCCCTCACGTTGTTTGAGTAGTATGGTGAGCTTCTTGTATCCACTGCCCACCTCTTGCTTGTATCTATTCTGGGATGGTACCATCCGGATACTTCACCATCATGGTTGTATACCACATGTCTTCACATTCAGGTTTCGGTTTTCTGTTTCTACGCGTACGTAGAGAACAAGAAGATATTGATCATCTGAGTTGTTTCTTAGTTTTACGATTGCAACCTGAGCAGTACTACTCATTTTCTATCGGGTCTATTGAATGGCACTATAAGAATTCAGTAACAGTAGTTTGTCTAGTTATCAAGCCGTTGCATCGACTCGAATGTTAGTCTGGATATGAGGTTACTCTCTGGGGATCAACAACCCTCTTCCCTATGCTCATTTCATATTTTCCTTCATTCCATATTTGTTTGGGCAATGTGAGTCATGGGTATTATTACCGTAGTAGACGAGGTGTTTGTGATGATAACTACGGGAAGTAAGGTTTCCTTAGGAATAGACTTAGCAACCGGATTTCTCTCGATGGACATTCTTCAGACCTCGGAGTCATTGACCCCTCGAGTTGGTGATTTCATTGATTTCAGCGGCTTCAACATGAAGTGTTTATGGGTTGATGTGGTTTCTTTTCCATCGAAAAAATATGCAGTGCCATAGTTGTGGATGATGTGATTAGTGTAGCAAGGATATGGTGTAATCGTGAAATTGAAGATAAAATTTATTATAGAGCTCAAGTTGATCCTCTGATATTTTTGAGAAAATGTATTTTATTGAGAGTAAGTTTTATCTAACCATATTTTCTTACTCTCTAGCACGAACCGACTAAACTATTAGATCTTCCGTCATCTTTCCCAGTCAACCCCTATGTAATACTCCGAAAATTAGTATAATAATTTAGATTATTATATGACTTGTTAAACTTCAAAATTACCATAATTTAGTTTAACCTTAGAGCCTTTAAATTTTGGATAACAAATTTTCTGGCGAAAATAATGTATAAAAATGAGTTTTAGGGAAACATTAGTGGAGTGAAGAAAATGGCAGCGGATACTCAAGTTCAAGTCAAGTACTCCCCAGTCTTAGATTCGAGGCCACCAAATTGGATTCGCAAAACATTCCATGTCGTAGGTTAGTAAAAATAATAAAAATATTGTTACTCGAACTACAAATGGTAAGAAAATCCTAAATCCAAATAGCAGATTTTCGGAAATGGAATTTTAGCGAAATGACAAAATTCTCCTTGTTTGTATTTGTTCTCCAAATTGAACTTTGTGTTTTAAGATTACAATTTATACTTTTAGAGGTCATGCTCATATATCAATTTGATACTAATTTGGTACTAATTATTATTGGTTTATGTGTTTTTCATTTTTTTACACTATATTACTCTTCATTAGTACATGCACCACACATTTTCTTCACCTATTTATTCTAGATTTACATTCACATGTCTCTAGATACATATCTATATCATCAAAGTGCATGAACATACAAATTTGATTTTTTCACCCACATTACTATTATTTTCAAGTGCACATTTACCCTAGAATTAGTAGCCCAACTATTCCATTATCATCTTGTCTTGTAAAAGTCAATAGAAATGGATGTAGATTAAATTCTCATGTCCCCTCACATGGCCTATATATACATCCCCTTGAATCTAATCTGATCACACACCATTCAATCAAGCTTTCACCAATTGAAACTCTCCCAAAGTTGCAATGCAACACACCTAAAGTCCTATACCAAAAATCTTCCTATTAAGCACATTTTAGTAACTCTTCATTTGCTCCAAGAAGTCCATCTTGAGCTAATCAAACATGTCATTCACCTACTGCAACTCTTGAATAAGTACATGAGTACATTCCTATACTTCATTATCTTTAAGATTACACCAAAGTGCATAACTAAGAATAAAAGGGAAATAATGAGGATTAGTGTAGCTTAATATTTTCGTTTATGGTAAAGTTCTATTTACTCAAATGTTTTTACATAATTAGATTCTACATAAAAATTTATTCAAATTTAGCTTTTGAATCACTAAAAAAGGTTAAGTAATGAGAAAGTTATGGCTAAAAAAAATTTAGCTAAATTTTTCCTTAATCTTGTTCGAAAACTCTTAAGATGCTCTTAACTTGAAATATTTATATCTCACTCATTTCTTAACCAAACTTAGTGTTCTTTATATCAAAACGAATATTAGGAGTTCAACTATAAATATAGAAATTTTTAAAGGCATTGCTGAAAGGACCCAACCCTGATTTAGTTGCCTAAACCGGAATCGAACCCCTTCGAAAACACGAACCAACAAAAACCGTAGAAATTTTGGCAGAGTTTCGCTACTAACGTAGAATTACCATTACCTGCACGCGGAAAATACACTTCATCCTATGCCACAAAAATCAAACCGTGGGCACCAATCCCATCCGGATTTCTCAACATATCAACAGTAAAGTAAAACAATAAATATATTTGTACTTTACTGAAATCCGGTGTAAAATCATGTAGTATATACAACAGAATACTCAGAGCGACCTCTAAAGTATAATCATATACGTATACCACAGTAGGTAGAACAATCAACCTACTGGAAGAAACAAGGTAGCTTGAGCACTATGCCTCCGACCACGACGTGCGACTCCAGAATCCGAACTGCAAACTGGGCATGGAAACCGAAAAGCCCAGGGGAAAGGCAAATAAAAACGTTAGAGTGAGTGGACGAAAATAAACATATGCCTTTCACCAGTTTATATACATACTCAATGTAAAACAGTGCGAGTTCGGAACACAACACATATATATATGGAGGTTGTCGGGCGAATCTCTCAAGCCCGACGTCAGGTTAATCGTTCAACCCGACGGTGATAGGCCAGGAGACCTCTCAACCCTGGCGGCACGCAAGGGACCACTCAACCCCGCCCAGAGGACCTCTCAACTCTGGTCCAGAGGAATCTCTCAACTCTGGTACATCGATGTAATAAATGCCATCACCCATAAACATATAACAATACCTCCGAAAATAACATATATCTCAACATCGTATAATTTAAATACGGAAAATCATAAAATCCACGAACTCGCAAATCAACTGTGAAAATATAAACTTGTCCACTCACAGACTAGCGTAACGCAGTTCGCGTTAACCCGTGATCCGGCGGAAAATCCCTCGCCAAACGAACGATCACGAACACCTGAATATTCACAAAATCCATTTCTCAAAATCATAACTCGACAATTCAAATCAAATCACGAGAAACCACCGTTCTCGGAAACACATAATCCGATTACGACAAACTTTCGGAAATCCGGAAATCACACCTCAATATCTCGCTGTAAGTTCGGATGCTCAATTCGAAAAATGAACCTCCCCATAGCGATCGGGGCACGATTTCGAGTGAAATGACATGCAACTCGTCGAAAACCACGCCGGGCGAAAAGTCGCCGCTGCCTCCGGCCACCGGAAAATCCAACCTGCCCAGAAAATTTCGTGCTACACATGGTTTCAAAGATCTCGACGATTCCAACAACTTTCCAGTTATAAGTTAAGGCCAATTTTGACCGGAAAACCTCCAAAAATCAACCCAAAGTTCTAAACCCTTACCGGAATTTCAATTCGACGGATCTCTCTCCTCCGGCCACGGCAACCGTCAAGACCACATGGAAAAGCTTCATTAGCTCAAGGCTAACAACACCCCTCAAGGTAGAGCCACCAACTCGGCCTCCACGCCGTCACCCGAATCGAACAAAACTCGCCGGAATTTCACAATTTTCACCGCCACTTTTCTTCCACCTCCGGCCACCATAGGAGGTGATCCACCTACCAATCCGAAGATAAGCACGAGCCCAACATATCACGTGAAGAAACCATACCCAAATATGGCCGGAATTGGCCTCAATTTCGGCGAACCATTTCGGCCTCCAAACGGGTTATTCTTGACCCGTGGATCAACGTGGGTCAACCCAGCTTCCCTTTATGGCAGGTTTCCCAAACAGGAAACTCCACTATTTATAGACTTTCTATTTTGGGAAACTTCCAAACACCCTTTTCGGTAAACTTCGAATATCCATAACTTTCGCGTCGTAATTCCGATTCCGATAATTCTCGCGGCAACAAACTCGACTCGACATATTCTTCAATTACCACCCAAAGTCAAACACATCAACAAATCTGATAAAAAGTCAACTGTTCAATCCAACACATGTTTATTCGACTAAATAATCAACAATCGGAAATATTCATAACTTAATCTCCGTAACTCGGAATAATGCTCCGGAAGTTCCCACGAGCTCAAAATTAAATTCTCAACAACTTCCGTGAAGAAGCCAAAACCAAATTCTTGTTCGGTAATTTAGTCGCTAAGAGCACCACCATTTAAATCCGATTATGTCGAAACTTCAAATATTCATAACTTATTCATCGGTCGTCCAAATAACGATCTGAAACCGCCCACGAACTTGAAATCTCGCATACAACGACTCTCGAGAAGAGACCCAGCTCCAATTCTCGGCCAATGATTTAGTCGTTATCAAATCTGGCGATTCAAACACTGTCTGAACTCTGCGACTACGCAGTAACCTCATAGATCAAGCTGATTCCACTGCTGATTCTGTTCTGGGTCGTCACAAATCCACCCCCCTTAAAAAAAATTTCGACCTCGAAATTTCCGAGTCTGTCGACTAAAAGTAGGAGCACTGCCTCTGCATACTGCTCAACTCACAAATGGCAACCTCAACTGAACGACTCTTCAGTGATCATGTCAACTGAACAACTCTGACAATAGACTCCACAATAGGAGATAGCTCTGTGGTGAAATCTCTGTACCCTCAAATTTCAAATCTGAACTGGCTCTACACAATAGCCAAGTGTTCCTGCATAAGGAACAGATAGGGTACACAACACGTAACAAACCTGAAACATAGTTCCGCCACACGGAACACAACACACACAAAAGTCAACACTATAGGCGATGTCGAACTATACGGCACAACACAAACTCGCCTATGACCACATACGGATCAAAACAACATGGCAGATCACAATTCAACACACTCATATCAACATAACTCAAACATCAGACTCAAGCAATTATCAAATCATTTCCGCTAATCTGACAGTCTGTGGTAGCACATTCCACAAAATCCGAATCAAACGTCAACTTAAACTCAAACCAAACTCTCTTCAGCACAATGGAGTACAACATCATTCCTCAAAATGACGTCAAGCAACGCCAATATCACAGTGGTCAACAAACTGGTACTGCAAGCAATCTCGAACAAGTGAAACTGCTGGTCCCAAATCCTCCAGAACTACAATACCGAGGTCCACAATATACTCTCCAAGGTCTGAATAGTCCTCAAAGATCGCTCATCAATTTGAGGATAAGAACCGGTACTAACTCGTAATCTGGTCCCCAATGCTCGCTGTAAAGCTCACCAACACTCAGTTGTAGCTGATTACCTCGACCAGAAAACTGGGACACAGGTATACCGCGGAAATGAACAACCTCCGTCAAACACAACTATGCCAGCCTGCCACTAAAATCATCTCCGAAAGTACAAGGAGATGTACGGAGTTCGTCAAATGGTCCACAATAGCCTGACAACTGGTATCACAAATCAAAGTGCATACAAACACCCACAATCACAACAAAAATCGCCACGTCTAGCCGGAAATCTCAAATGGCTGACACTTCTCGGCAAGTCTTTGCCTCCCAGCCATCGCCTGCTGACAAATGTGGCATCTGCACACACAAGCTGCTACATTACTCTTCATATTGCGTCACGAGTAGTAAACTCGAAGTGTCGAACACATTACCGCACCACTAGCACCAAACACGCGCAAAACTACGAGCCTCAACATCATCACATTCGAACACAGCTCTCATAGCTCACAACTCGGCTAACACGGAAACTCGAGCCACACACACATGAAACACTGAAGCTCCCGACTTTCAACTGAATGCATCACCAACAACATCCCAGACGGATGGTCAAAGTACAACCTCTAGCCTTTCCCGAACAAACTCAAAGGTGCAGCCATAGTCGTTAGTCGACCTCAACCATCTACACTGCCTCAAACCCAAATCTAGCCGAGAATGTAAGTGGATGAAACTCAAGTGATCAGTGTACGTCCTACACCTCGCTGCACGCCATAGTTGTTGTGTCTCGAACTCTCTGATGCTAACATAAGGACAGCTACACTCAAATCATACACAGGACATGCAACTACACAAAGTTCCACTGCCTGGAACCATGAGCCATCGCTCTGCAAAGTTGCATCACGCATAACCAAATCCAATCCTCGATGCATCGCTATAACCCATGAACTCGTCATGATCGCCAGGTAAGGTCAAAACCAAAGCAACGGTCAACCACCCTGCAGAAGTAAGTAACTCTCCTCGCGTGCATCGAACCACTCGAACTTGACACTTCCTTCGTCAATCCGGAAAGTGAAGTGGCAATCCGGGAAAATCCCGCACAAAGCCGTCGGTGAATGCCTGCCAACCCAAGAGACTCCTGATCTCTGGTACAATAGTAGGGCAATCCTCAAATCAACACGGCTTCTATCTAGTCAGGATCCACGCCAACTCCCTCGGCTAACATCACACAGCCCAAAATCTTCATGCTAATCAACCAAAATTCATACTTACTGAACTTCACAAACACCTGGTCATCTCGCGAAGTCCGCAAAACCGATCGCAATTGCTTCAGGTGCTGGTCTACATTCCTGGAATACCTCAAGACGTTGCCAACGAACATGACCGCAAACTCGTCCAGAAACCGTCTGAACACATGGTCCATCAAGTCTGTAAAAACTACGGGGGCATTGGTCAACCAATGGCGTAACCAAGAACTCCTGATGTCCGTACCAAGATCCAAAAGCTGTCCAAACCACATCTGACTCATCGATCCCCAACTGATGGTATCCGAACCCGAAATCAATCTTCGACAAGACTGAAGCTCTCGCGAGCTGATCAAACCACTCGCCAATCTGAAGCGGAGGATACTCATTCTCCTCTGAAGCAAATCAAGCTTTCGATAGTCAATGCACCACCTCGACAAACCATTCTGCATCCACACAAACAATGCAAGAGCACACCACGCAGATACGCGAGGGCGCATGAAATCTCCTGAAACCTCCTCCAGCAACTCCTGGAGTCGAAACTATAGCTCCATCAGCTCCGCTGGCTCCGAACAACAAGATACCAGTAAAATGAGTCCAGTGCCCGGTACAACCTCAATAATGTAGTCGATCTCCCAAACTGGAGGAACACCTGATAACTCCTCCGGAATACACTTGGAAACTCGGGAACCACCTCAATGTCGGGTACAGCAACCATAGTATCCATATCATAAGCTAAACAAACCACACAACTTGTCTCCACCATCCACTCAACCATTACCGCGAAACAGCATCTCGGGGAAATCTGGTCTTCGAAACACAACCTCCTTCTCGAGGCACTCAAACACAGCCAAATGCATCGTCAGTAAGTCCATACTCACAATCTCACTAAAACCACGATGTCAAGCTATAACAGATCCGTAGCTAGCCCATAACCTCCAACAAGGATCTCGCAACCTCCGGATGGATATAATACTCTCCAAAACGTCGGAAGTGGAGATGCAGGTACAATAGCCATGGATGTCCAACAACAACAACCTCAGAGAAAAGTCTGTCCTCAAACAAGGTCATGGCACAAACTCCAACATGCCCAATTTAGCCGCCCACATCAATTGCGACTTGCTGAATAACTCATCAAAAAGGTACATTGGACAAACTTCAGGAACAACATGAGGATCTCCTCATAAACTCTGAGCTGTCGAATCGCTATAACAGCTGGCTAAGGGCACTCCCTCGTAACGTGACCCTCCTGGCCACCACAATAGCAACTGAGAGTGCTCCACGAACACAAGTCACCGCAACACCTGCTGCGTGATAGGATCACCAACGATCGCCCAAACTCATGCCATAGGAGCAAGTCCGCTACTCTGTGATCTCCACCATCACCAAACAGATCATCCGCTTGATCTGATAACCCTCAACATAACCGAAAAGGCCACAGTCTGATGAAATCACTGATCCCGAAGTGTCGGAACTCAACCTCATCAAAAGTCTCGACTAAGTCCACTTTCCTCAAACAACCACATCGAAAACCGCGTACGTCTTTCCTTCTCAATAGCCTCGCCACTGAGTGCAGCACACTAAGCTCCTCACGGATGTCTCGAGGCATATCAATCAGACTCTCTCTGATACTCAGGTTCAAACTCATCTCGAACTTCGTGCACCGCTTCCTCTAAAGCCACATAACACGTGCAAACGGAAACAAACATCTAAACAATGCATCTCTGCCTCAAGTGGGTAAACATTCCTCATTCGATTGTTGGGTAGCCTGATAAAACCATTATCGTATAAACAACACCCTGAATGTAGGCCATGGAGTCGCAACCGGAACTCACACAATACCAGCCCACCAAATACAATGATCTGACTCAGGCAAACATCAACTGCCACAATTCTCAGCTCTGGGGCAACATGTAGACGCTCATACACACACAACCAGGCAAACCGTGCCACACAACTCTCTGAACTCAGAATACTCATCCAAACCCACAATTCTCTGGCAAATCGCGCGTCGACTGATCCTCAATAGGATCCACAACCGAAACGACCGGAAAGCACGTCAGGGAGGCATCCTAATGAATAAAACATCATTCACAACAAGTGGAACGTAATCATGGAACTTTAAATATTTGAAAGTATACAACACCCGGGATATTGATGAGTATCCGCCGGCCGGTCGGGTCACCATTCCAGACATGCTGTGCATTCTCAAATATCCTTAGTAAACACGATTAGTGAAGTCTATAGAACCTATAACCTAATGCTCTGATACCAAGCTGAAAGGACCCAACCCCGATTTAGTTGCCTAAACCGGAATCGAACCCCTTCGAAAACACGAACCAACAAAAACCGTAGAAATTTTGGCAGAGTTTCGCTACTAACGTAGAATTACCATTACCTGCACGCGGAAAATACACTTCATCCTATGCCACAAAAATCAAACCGTGGGCACCAATCCCATCCGGATTTCTCAACATATCAACAGTAAAGTAAAACAATAAATATATCTGTACTTTACTGAAATCCGGTGTAAAATCATATAGTATATACAACAGAATACTCAGAGCGACCTCTAAAGTATAATCATATACGTATACCACAGTAGGTAGAACAATCAACCTACTGGAAGAAACAAGGTAGCTTGAGCACTATGCCTCCGACCACGACGTGCGACTCCAGAATCCGAACTGCAAACTGGGCATGGAAACCGAAAAGCCCAGGGGAAAGGCAAATAAAAACGCTAGAGTGAGTGGACGAAAATAAACATATGCCTTTCACCAGTTTATATACATACTCAATGTAAAACAGTGCGGTTCGGAACACAACACATATATATAGAGGTTGTCGGGCGAATCTCTCAAGCCCGACGTCAGGTGAATCGCTCAACCCGACGGTGATAGGCTAGGAGACCTCTCAACCCTGGCGGCACGCAAGGAACCACTCAACCCCGCCCAGAGGACCTCTTAACTCTGGTCCAGAGGAATCTCTCAACTCTGGTACATCGATGTAATAAATGCCATCACCCATAAACATATAACAATACCTCCGAAAATAACATATATCTCAACATCGTATAATTTAAATACGGAAAATCATAAAATCCACGAACTCGCAAATCAACTGTGAAAATATAAACTTGTCCACTCACAGACTAGCGTAACGCAGTTCGCGTTAACCCGTGATCCGGCGGAAAATCCCTCGCCAAACGAACGATCACGAACACCTGAATATTCACAAAATCCATTTCTCAAAATCATAACTCGACAATTCAAATCAAATCACGAGAAACCACCGTTCTCGGAAACACATAATCCGATTACGACAAACTGTCGGAAATCCGGAAATCACACCTCAATACCTCGCTGTAAGTTCGGATGCTCAATTCGAAAAACGAACCTCCCCACTGCGATCGGGGCGCGATTTCGAGTGAAATGACATGCAACTCGTCGAAAACCACGCCGGGCGAAAAGTCGCCGCTGCCTCCGGCCACCGGAAAATCCAACCTGCCCAGAAAATTTCGTGCTATACATGGTTTCAAAGATCTCGACGATTCCAACAACTTTCCAGTTATAAGTTAAGGCCAATTTTGACCGGAAAACCTCCAAAAATCAACCCAAAGTTCTAAACCCTTACCGGAATTTCAATTCGACGGATCTCTCTCCTCCGGCCAAGGCAACCATCAAGACCACATGGAAAAGCTTCCTTAGCTTAAGGCTAACAATACCCCTCAAGGTAGAGCCACCAACTCGGCCTCCACACCGTCACCCGAATCGAACAAAACTCGCCGGAATTTCACCATTTTCACCGCCACTTTTCTTCCTCCTCCGGCCACCATAGGAGGTGATCCACCTACCAATCTGAAGATAAGCACGAGCCCAACATATCTCGTGAAGAAACCATACCCAAATATGGCCGGAATCGGCCTCAATTTCGGCGAACCATTTCGGCCTCCAAACGGGTTATTCTTGACCCGTGGGTCAACGTGGGTCAACCCAGCTTCCCTTTATGGCAGGTTTCCCAAACAGGAAACTCCACTATTTATAGACTTTCTATTTTGGGAAACTTCCAAACACCCTTTTTGGTAAACTTCGAATATCCATAACTTTCGCGTCGTAATTCCGATTCCGATAATTCTCGCGGCAACAAACTTGACTCGACATATTCTTCAAATACCACCCGAAGTCAAACACATCGAAAAATCCGGTAAAAATTCAACTGTTCAATCCAACACATGTTTATTCGACTAAATAATTAATAATCGGAAATATTCATAACTTAATCTCAGTAACTCGGAATAATGCTTCGGAAGTTCCCACGAGCTCAAAATTAAATTCTCAACAACTTCCATGAAGAAGCCGAAACCAAATTTTTGTCCGATAATTTAGTCGCTAAGAGCACCACCATTTAAATCCGATTATGTCGAAACTTCAAATATTCATAACTTATTCATCGGTCGTCCAAATAACGATCCGAAACAGCCCACGAACTCAAAATCTCGCATACAACGACTCTCGAGAAGAGACCCAGCTCTAATTCTCGGCCAATGATTTAGTCGTTATCAAATCTGGCGATTCAAACACTGTCGGAACTCTGCGACTACGCAGTAACCTCGTAGATCAAGCTGATTCCACTGCTGATTCTATTCTGGGTCGTCACATTGGTTAGTACTTAATAACTAATTAATCCGTGCACATGAGCTTAATATCAAGCGCAACTGTTTCTGGACAGTTTCTAAACATCTTTGTTTTTGGACTTGAAAACTCCCTATCAGATTTTATGACTATTACCATTGGATTCCTCTCGAAAAACACTTCGAGATGGTGTACCCACTTCTTTAATTTGGACATAATTTGGATTAATTATAAAACGGGTCAAATGGAGGATTTCGGGCGGATTACCTCCGAATGATACTTTTGATCCAAGGATTAATAAATTGTATCTGCTGTATTTTTACTTTGAGTTCATTTACTTACTCATATTATTTACTTTTTACGTTTGCTTTGGGACTAATAGAGGATTTCGAGCGGACTATTGCCCAATGAAACTTTTGGACCGATGATAACTAATTTTATTCCTTATAATTTCATTTCAAGTTTATTTATTTAATCGCTTATTTACTTTCGAGTATAATTCAGAACAAATGGAGGATTTTGGGCGGACTACCGCCGAATGAAACTTTTGGACCAAAATTGTTTATTATCTATATGCGTTTAAGTTAAGGTCATCCTTTCTTACGAATTCAATTACGAATATATTTATTACAAGATTATGATATAAATATATACTCTATGATCTATATATACATAGTCTTAACTAAAGACTTGTTTGTGATCGTTATGGTTTAGGTGTGAAGTATGAATTAACTCATGAATTGCTGGTAAATTATTTTGTTATTATGGGAGTTAGCCAAGGGCCCTAGTCTTTTACAAATAGTGCACTGTTATACTCTTAGAAATAAATTGTGTCAAACCGAGAGTATACATGCTTTGGCAGGTGATATTAGTATGTTGTGGCTTTACATTTGTGTTGGTATTGTGAGACAAAGCACATGACTTTTGAGTAATTACCAATTAATCCAAAAGAATTCATTGTGGAAGTATTGGCGTATTTTTCAGTAGATGTGCATTTGTGCAAAAACGTATATTATATATACCTATATATCATAAAGACGCAAGTATAAGCATGAGAAAATATAACCGATTTTGTTTATTCGACATTTTCGACTTAGTTGTTCGGTTTGATGTTTCTTAGAGATAATTTAGTATATGCTTGTAAGTTGTACTTACTGGGTCGGTGTGACTCATAATTCTATACATTTATGTTTTCAGATGATGAGTAGAATGCTTGGGCAAAATGGGATGCATTGCCTACTAAATAAACGAATTATTTTCTACTTGCATTTTGAATTGAATAAATGTAATAACTATTATTTCCATAAACTCTGGTATTGTAATATTGACGTTTTCACTTTTTAATAAATGTACTATTCAGATATCTTAACTTTTGAAATTATTTGGGTTTCTTATTCATATCACAAATCCTAACACCATATTTCAGTATAATATTGACCCTGAATTTGGGGGTGTGACACTCTATCTGTGTTTAAGATATTGTTTTGAAGCTTCCTTCTCTTGATTCGATTTTTGTTGAGTTTGGTGCCTACGAGTACTAGTATAAGAGAATAAAATAATTTTCTTTCTATGTAGCTTTATCACTGGGTTCGGTAATGCGCTTCGTGTCATGGTTGATGTTGGAGGTAATGAATAACTATATTATGTCTTAACCAGCTCGTTACGTGGGAATACTATTGTGGATTATGTTAGTTGCTCCATTCCAGTACTACATTTGTTTTACTTTGTATACTACATTTGTTTTTGTTTTACTTAGCACATTGAGTTTTTGTTTTCAATTCTTCAGGAATCAATTAATTCAGTTGGGGGTTGTTTATTGATTTAGTTAATTGTATGTATGGGGTTGCTTAGTCCTAAAACTTTACAAAGTACAGAGTTATACAAATACAACAAAGTACTAATTAAGTACGGAGTAAAATACATCCTCATCTCTGTCTAGGGTGACAGTCAGGACAGAAGTCGATGCTTACTAACTAGATTCGCTACCTGAAGCTAACACAACATTAGTTCCACACAACAAATGTATCTGGAATAGAGCATAGACTAATACAGTCTATTGCAACCAAGAAACAATGGTAAACATGATAATCATACATCGTTAAAATGCTATCACCCAATAATAGGAGAATATACTCCAAATATCACAGAGATGAGATAAGACGTACTCTTATTTATATCGCTCCACACATAACAAGTGCGAGTCTTTACTAATTATTTTTAACTGCGGCCATACACACCTCATTTTATACTCATTACACCCCATTATAGATTTTTTGTGTTAATATCCCTTATTTGCCCTCGTTTTTCCTCAGCACACCCAAGCATTCAACCCATGCCACTTCCCCAGAATCCCTTTCTCTGTTGCATCATATTTTTTTGGATGAAACAAAAACCATGAAATGATATGTACACATCTGCAGCACTGAGAAGCAAAGAAAGGGATTCTAGCGCCCCCCTACAAAGTTACCACCTACGCGCCATATCCATAGTTTTTAGGGAGGAAGTCATGCTTATGCGAACAAAAACTAAAAATAACTCCAAAAACTGCCACAATTTTCATGGAGGATTAAATGTTTTGAAGCCCGCCACAGGTTTCAGAAACTGTCAACACCATCCCTTTTCTAAAAGAATTTCTATATATATTGGTTGGTAACTAACAAGGGGTTGTTAGACTGTAATGTTGGTCACTGATCTGAAAACACAGGGTATGTAATTTCGATATTATCGCGAAAATTTTGGCGATTTTATCGTGATTTCATGATGGCGATATAAATGCATGAGAAAATCGAGATTTTCCGATGTTTATGTGATCTTGCACAATAATTAACTTTCCAGCGTCAATCTGACGCGAAGCCCACTGTTGAAGCCCAATTCTACTTGAAAATTCACGCAAAAATGCCACCATATCTCTCTCCCAAGTTGGGATTCGAACTACAGACAACCTAACTTATTAAATAAAGGGCAACCAACCCTATTGTGGAGATCTTTTATATATCTATCTACATCATATTGTATATATATGGTACATAGATTATTTGAATATCAGAAAAGAAAAAAAAAGCGTAAAGCTTTCGTTGAAACTTTGTTTCTCTCGATATTTTCTCAATATTTCTATCGAAATACCCGTATTTCAAAACGTCAATATATTCTCGAAAGTCGATATTTTATTTCTTGTGAAAACTATTACTTACCAAACTACGAAGGTCACTTTTTTAGTCAACAGTTTATGCTCTTTGTGTTAAGAATATGAATAGAGAAAAAACTCTCACATTGGAAATAAAAAACTTTGTTAGTGAGTTTATAAGAATTTAAGCTATTTTAAATATTGACAATTAATTTTGGTTGTGAATCCCATATTATTTTTATCACAATGGTCATGTTCTAAAGCCAAACCAATTTGGTCTATTTCTTCTTCAAGTCTGCTTTTGGGAATTAATCAATCGGAGAATTTGGCGTAATGACGAATTAATCAATGGGAGATATGTTGATTCTCAATTTGTTTTCCATCAAGTTCAGGCCCATTTTAGGGAATATGCTACTGTTAATATTAAAGTGCCCAAACATTCCTCACTACCCACGTACAAGGAGGCCTGGGTGTGGTTTTGAGGAATCATACAGGTGAATGCTTGCTGTTTTCTAAAGGTAATCAAGGAGATATAAGCCCCAAAGCTACTGAGATTTATACTGCAATTTAGGGCTCCGGTGTAGGGTCATCATTTGGTCCATAGGCTCAAAAAGTCAGTGGGCAATCTGAGGCCCGAAAAGTTAAAGTCCGGCTTGGCCCGAAATTATGCCAAAAAAAACTCGGCCATATGGGCATAGGTTAGGCTCGGGCCGAGGTCCAAAGCCCATGGGCCCAAAAAGCTCGGCGCGACCTGTAGTGCCAAACCCATCAATTTTATATATTATAGCTTATTTAATCAATATAAACCTCTTAATTCTCTAATTTATCTTAGTATCATTCATTCATATACTAAATATCAATTTTTTAAGACATATATATTATTTAGTGTATATAACTGTTGATATATTTGATAGTTAAACACTAAATAAGTTTTAAGTTTTTTTATTTAATATCAAAAGAAACCCGGCCCGGCCCGGCCCTAAAAGCCCGAGGCTCAAAAAGTCCATGAGCGATCTGTGGGGCTTCAAATCTTCAAAAAAACCTGGTCCGAATTTTGGAGACGTGCTAAAAAAATTCGACCCGACCTGACATATTGCTGACCTCTACTCCAATGTTGTCTTCAAGCTGGTTTCAATTCTTTCATCTTGTTCTAGAAATGGATGCTTTGAATGTTGTTACAGGGATGACAAATGAAGATGATAACTAGTCAGTGGAAGGTGTTGTACTAGAAGAAATGAAGTCTCTTTTTCATTTCTTTCATTAGGTTATTTGTACATGTATATACCCCTAGAAAATGTAATCAGGTAACGCATAGGTTGGCTACATTCACGCTTTTGTTTTCTACATTCCAAGCTTGGGTCAAGGATGGGCCACAATGGCTCATCGATGTACTCATTTTCGATGTAACTATATAACTATCCTGATTGCGTTAATGCAATTCCTCTTTCTCAAAAAAAAAAAAAACAAGGTCACTACATGTACACCATTCTAGTTGGGTCAAAGACTTGGCTTAAGAAAGGCACACGCCTCATGCACCTAAGAAAGTTTATCACTAGGTTTTGTTTTAGGTGTTCATTCGGCAGCTTGCCTTTTCGGCACCGACCTCTGGCTCTGTCGTTGTGAGACGAGTGCAGCAAGACATGCTACTTTATTTTGACATATTGTGTTTGGGTGGTGTGAATTTGGTCTAGACAAGAAATCGCGGTTCTTGGTTCCTGATTCGAATGTATTAGATCTAGATGCTCGAGCTCAATTTTTTTAGAGTTGGTGTTGCCCTATGGCAATGGATAGAGGCATGGTCGTCACTCGGGAGTGCAATTTGTCTCTCCAAAGCCGATTGGAATGGACTGGCGGAGGGAAGATGATTGTAGTATGCATGTGGGTAATTCTAATTCGTGCAGATCTGGATATGCCAGAGATGTTTGTTGTAGGGTCGTGTTTTGCCTCATGTGGGCTCGGATGATGGAATGGGAGCTTGGTGGAGGATGGAGTCGCACATTGACGACGATCGAAATGAAGGAGGCAACGCTGGGGTTAAGGCCATCGGTTTGGAGCTACTATGCGATTGCGGGTGAGAGACCAGGTCTTAGGTAGGCTGGGCCGCTGGGGCTTAACCCATGGCCCACACTATTTTAGTTTTATGTTTTTTAATTTTTTGTGTTTTGTTATTTTATTTTATGTTGAAAATAAACTCTGGTTAGCGGGATATATCGTGCAGTCTAGGCGATCTGTCCGTGTGTGCACTCTTTGTGCTTTGTTGATCCCAGGTTGGGGGAGAACTGTTTTCAAATGGTTGCTCCCTTATAGTGGTCGGATGAGAGGAAGTAGATTGAGAAAGTTATTTCAGACATGGTACTGATGCATCGCTTTCGTCGAAGAAGTTGTTTTCTGAGTTGCCGGGAAAGCTGTTCGATCTTTCTGATTTGCCGCTATTATTTGAAAACAAATAGAATGATCGTCGAAGAGTTGTTCTCTATTATTTTGTGTGTGTTTATTTACATAGTTGTCGTAGGGTATCTTGTTATTATTTTAGATGTTCTATGTATACTTATTATAATATGGAGTTCAGGTCACTTTTTAACTCTTTTTAATCAAAATTTGAGAATTGTCGCACCGTCTGTCTTAAAAAAATAAAGGTCACTACTTGTGAACTGTGATACAATTGGTCACTTAATGCCCACACACAATTTATTTTTAATCACTTAACTTTAGTGACCAATGAATTTTATTGGCCACTGAATAAAATTTTGTTATTTTTTTCAAACATAAATTTATGTTACTAGTGACCATTAACATTGGTCACTAAGGATTTGGCCGGTCACAATAGCCTAATGTTCTTGTAGTGGACAAAGCTTATAATTCAACAAAGTAATATTGATAGTACTTTTTTGAAATATACCATTCATTGTAGTAATTTAACAAAGAAATTGAAATATCAAGTCTCTAAAAGTTGGAGTCATTTAATCTAGATTTGGTTATTATAGGTAAAAAATTGATTATGGGAAGAATGATTCTTAAACTCATTGGTAGCCAACTCTGGGTTTATTCAGGAATCATCCTTGACAAAGCCCAATTCCCTTATGTGTATGTAAAAGCCAATTCCTTCAGGATAGTGTGTCATTTTACACGGAGAAGTGACTATACTGTTACTAGTACTTATAGAGTGGCACACAATATGTTGGTTTTTCCTCAAATGGCAGGTCAACACAATCCGACTCATTTGTGGAGGCAGTTGTGGGGACTCAAGGCGGCACCAGCAACCAAGATGTGTGTATGGAAGGCCTGTAAGAGATATATACCTACAAGACCTCGCTTACAGAGTCTGAAGGTGGATGTTGATAGTGCTTTCTTATTGTGCTAGCAGAGCCTGGAGAAAAGGTGCATCTTATTGTACAATCAATTATCAATTCAGTTGCAAAGAGTATTGGGATGCAGGCCGATATATGATAGGAGTGGTTGAAGATATATACCTAGACTATTTCGGTTGAGGACATGGCCAGGTTAGTGGTGTTTATCTGATTTATACGGAAGAGCCGAAATGATGTCCTGTGGAACATGGAGACTTTTGATGGTTATGCTCTGCAGGTGATGGTGGGGGCTTGGCAATATCACTTTGTGACTCGTAACAAGACTCCGGACCGCCTAGCCAGGGTGTTACAGATATGGAGTAGGCCTCCACTGGGTCAGTACTGTGTTTGTATGGATGGTGCTTATGATGACACTAGACAAAGAGGAGGGATTAATATTGGTGTTAAAGATTGGATTGGACAGTTTGTACTGCGATTAGTCAGTCACGTTGATGGGGGTTTCTCCTCTATGACAGTGGAGTTGGCTGCAGCTAGAGAGACATTGAGGATTGCTATGGAGCGGGGCTTCCACCGGGTCTGGTTTAGTTTGGACTCATTGCAGGTAGTCCAGGGTATATCTAACCCTGCTACCTCGACGACCATGTTCCGTGACATTTGTCAAGACTTTTCTAATTATTGTAGATAGTTTTCAAATTTCAAATTTGTACACTTAGAGAGAGAGGCAAATGAGGTGGCGCATAAGCTTGCTAGATGGATTTTGCATCATGCAAATATCCCTAAGGCATTTGCCTCCGTACCTCCATTCCTCTCGAAGAGGTTGTTTGCTAATTGTACTGTTTGAGATTATCAACATATTATTATATTCTATCGGGTTTCACTTAAAAAAAACTATATTTTTTTCAGGTGCTGCTTGGCAGGATTGCCGACTAGGACAACCGCGGTTGCCTAGCGTAGTCGACAGTTTTAAGTCGGAAGATTAATCACACTGCCTAAGGCCCTAAGCACAAGAAGAAGAAAGAAGAAAGAAGAAGAAAGAAGAAAGAAGAAACAAAAAGTAAAGTTGGAATCTTTGGAGCTATGTGCTCCTGTCCACAACAAGAAGAGACACTTAGCCACACAAAAATGCGCTAAAACCTCAAAGCCTCTAATTTGCACATATTTCTTTCCTTCCTTCCTTCCGTCCCCACTCATCCATCAAGTTGGCCTTCACACCAAAATCCCAATTAGCCTAACATTAGTTTCTCCTACTTTCTGAAACTCTAAAAGCACATTTGAATCACCAACATTCCACAACAGGAACCAAACCAGTTTGAGACTTTGAGTTGAGTTTAGTTGAGACTTGACAGAAAGACGATGCTTTCCAAATTCTCAGTTGCACCCAGTTCTGGGTTTTCTGGGCCATGTCGCTTTGGGTACCATAAGCCTCGGCTCAGAATTGTGGGGCAGTCTTTGGGAGATAAGTGGAAGCCCAACGACATTGATCCCAGTCAGTATTCTTTACCTCTTTACTTCCTTTCGTTTTGGAACACATATTATTCTCCCTCCAGACTCCAGTATCATTAATTTACTGTCTCTGATTAGAACCCAACAACTAGTTTCACTTGTATTCGATGATGTTTGGCTTGCATGTTACTAGTTCCACATTAGCATTTCACCTAAGTAACTTTAATGTTCAAGAATTTGGCTTTTTGATGTAAACGACAGGATGAGTGACAGCAGCTTCAGTAGTAATGTTGCTCCACAGTCGATAGTTTGTATAAACATATTAGTCAATAGACAGTGACAAATTAGATGTATGAACATATTGGGTTCTCGAATATGAATGGTCTAAGAATTCCCCGACAAGCATTCTCGTAATGCAGTGTAACTTGAGTTTCGTCTAATTTCTAAATGCCTACTAGTGTGATGCAGTAGTTTCTATCGTTTTCATCTTTCTCCTCTTGTAAATGAGTTTCCATTTGTTCGTTACTCAAATAACAATTACAGGAGTTACAATTCTAAAAACACTTGGTAGCATTCGCACTCATTATTGTGCTACATCAGTATCATAGCTCTTTAGCTTCCTGTTGAGAGTGATTAGTGGAGCTGATTGATAGGGTTTTTGATCTTTTGACTGCGAATTGTGAAACAATTTCTTCTCGTAGTTTTGTGAGTCTGTTAAGTATGTTTGTGGTTGTTAACTACACTTATTATCGTCATGCATTTGAAGAAAATTTGATGCAATCCTCTTTCCTTGATAGAAATACTTTGGATGGTTCTCTTTATTGTTTTCAGCATCACGTCAACGATGTCTCTTAGGGGTCATAATTTCCAGTGTAATTCTGATAATAATTCCTTGGTGATTGATGTTTACTGATCTTTGAGGCATAAAGCTCCAGAAACCATGTAGTTTCAAATAATATATTCCACACCTGTATTTTTTGCATTCATCGTTGTTTTATGTGGAAAAGTAATGCAAAATATATAAGACTGTTAAGTGTTTTACAATATTGTAATATGTTAATGTTTTGACCAAAAAGAGATAGGTAGTTTAGGAATGCAACTCTCGATGTAAAATAGAAAAAAAAATCCTTGTGTCTGGATTGAGGAAGATGAAATTATAAGAAACAGTAAAACAACCACTGTTTAATTTTCCCATTGTTTTTAGCCAGTTAGACTGCACTACTACTATTCGTGTGGCAAGACACATATCAAAAACTTTCTATCTAGAGTTTCTGTTGTTTCTCCTATAAATCTTTTTTCATTTTAGATGCATTGCAGGAAAAGTTTAATGCATGGCTAGTGAAGACCCAAAGCTTTTTAAATGAAGTGACTTCTCCACTGGTAAAAACTAGTCCAACTGGAAAGATTGTCACCAGGGAGGCTCTTGAGACAGAAGATATGGATGACATATTTATGGCTGAACAGACAATTAATAGCAAAACACCAAATGGAATTCTTTCTTATGCGGCTATTGTTTCTGTAGAGCAGTTTAGCAGGTGAGATTATTTTTCAATTAAATATTTTGATTTCAATCTTTCAATCTCTTTTCTCTTCTGTGGCTTTGATTGCTTTTCAGTTGTCATATGAGTTTCATCCTGTTTGTATGGTTGTTTATTTTATTTTTCTTTCATTTTTTTATAGCAAGCTTGGCATAGAAAATATAAATGGAATAAAAGATATATGTTTATTGTTTTGATCAGAAGAATACAGATTCCTACTTGAATGTACTAGCAAAGCAGCAAACTTAAATGAACAGGGATATCATGAATGCTGATTTTATGACTGGATAATATTATTCTGTTTGGAGAATCTATTACCCTGAAAGAGCTTCCTTCAATTTATATGCTAATAGGATTATATTACAATTATCATTTGACTGTATGCAGGATGAATGGATTGACGGGGCAGAAAATGCAGAAAATATTCAAAGCACTTGTTCCTGAGTCAACATATAATGATGCCCGTAATTTGGTTGAATATTGTTGCTTTAGATTTCTGTCAAGGGACGCTTCTGATATTCATCCTTCCCTCAAGGTTAGCAAAATTTGGTCCAAGTTCGACGTAGTCTGTTATGACAGAATCTAGATTTGTTTATCCATGTTCCTTTGATGTATATTTCATATAAGATGTGGAATTTTGTATCTGAGCAACCACAGTGAGCTTTTACCATCTTAGTTGTAGATTTTTTTAGGTGAAGGGCATGATTGGTGCTTCTGTTTTGAACTAATTTTACTTGCTTTCCTTTACTTCTTTATGTCTTTTGTTTCCTGCATTGGTAATATCCTGCACTTTAAATGAGTCTCAGAACCTTGGTTCCCTGTGTTCTGTTTTAAATTGAAGTCTGAGTGAAGTTCTTTTAGTTACTATGTAGCCACCTGTAAATTTATTACGTATTCCGTACACGTTTCTTTTTATCGGATATCATGATCTCCTGATGTTTCCAAAATTTGTCAATTAGGTGATGTTGTAGTGGAACAGTAGCCTATCTTTTTTCTTTCCTTTTTTTTTTCTTTCTGTTTCTGTTCCGTAATTTAGTACGACCAATAATTTCCTGATGTTACTGGATAATGTTGGTCCATCAACAGGAACCGGCATTCCAAAGATTAATATTCATAACAATGCTTGCATGGGAGAAACCTTATGAAGAAAAACCTGCTAATGGTTTGGAGAAAGCATCTTTTCAGGTTCATTCTTCAGAACTCTTAATTTGTTTTTGCCAACCTCTAGAAATAGCATCACTTCTTTACCCCAAAATATAGGCTCTGTCATCTTTATTGTTAGATAGGTTAGCATGCGTTGTCTAGGATGAGTAGTATCTTAGTGGTGACACACTTGTTTTTAAGTAGTCTTTGTGCCTTTTTCTTGTGTATATTTAGACTAACCACTAAAGTGGCCAACATCATAGAGAAGCTGACCAGGGACGAGGTAGAGAGGTGAGGCCAGAAGAGATCATTTAATCACCTTAAAGGGGATTACCAATTGCTGACTTACGTAGGATAGTGGGCTTATCTGTGAATGGGTGGCGAGATTTCCTCTTGATTAGCATTCATCAGGTGTTCTTTACTTCATTTATTCAAATTTCCTCGGGTTTGAAGATTAGTGGGTGGGACCTCAAGGTCTGGAAATATCCTTGGCATTGAATATTTATTCCCTCATTTGTATCCGGTGACCACATAGCAGTAGTTTGCTCTGATCCCTTCTGTTTCGTTTTCATTTCCAGCTATTTCTCATTTAGATGTAACTTTAATAAGAAAATTTAGCAGAGATTGGAAATGTTTTGTTGAGAATGTGAGCGGAAAGTAGTCCCCCATTAGAAATGAGAGTGCTTTCTAGTTTATAAATATTTGGGTCACTCCAATTGGTTACTTTTATGAAGTCCAAATTACGTCATCATCTTCTATCTCGCATCTTTAGTCTGTTTCCAGTTTGGTAGAATTCATTGATATGTATGTTGTACAATAGTACTCAAGGGAAAAGCAACAACGAAAACTTAATGAAAGTCTAGGGGTCATGCTATGCTGGATATTATGTATCTGAAAGTTCCATCGAGTGATAGTATCATTAATGTATTCCGTGTTTCATGTGGGTGTACCTTTATATTTTCTAATGTCATATTGGTCATATATGCATGATATACTGAAACTTTGTCTTTAGGAACACATTTTTGCTCTCTTTTCATTAGAAGATTATTCTGAGGTGGTCAGTCAAATATCTATGCATTGCTGGCATTGCAGAAAAAGCTTGTCAGGGAAGAGGCTTTCGTTCGTTTGGCTCCAGCGATTTCTGGGGTGGCTGACAGGGCCACTGTGCATAATCTTTTTAAGGCTCTTGCTGGTGATGAACAAGGCATTTCTTTGAACTTGTGGTTAGATTATGTGGATGAACTTCTCAAGTAAGCCTTGCTTAATATTTTTCAGAACCTTTTATACTTATGTAGTAGATTTGTACTGTATGATAACTAGGAAATTTAAGCAAGTGATCTTCCTCATAGTCAGTGTAATGGGGGTTCAGAGAGATGGAAATTATCTAGTAAACATAACCAATGTCATTTCAGGGATTTATAACATAGAACTCTTTTTTGAAAGACATTATGTAATTTTGGCACTAAAAAGTCGTTACTAAATTTTTCTTATTATTCGGTATGTTCTTGGTGTCAAGCAGCAATATTTTACTGCACAGTATAGAGTGTCTGAAGTGGTGTGAAATGTTCTTTTCTCCATGCTTTGTATTGTGGTAGTTGACGGAAGTCTGTTTCTCTTCTTAATTGTTCTAAAATTCTAGAGAGTGGATATATAACTTTAGTACTTACTAGTCTGTTCCAATCGGATTACACAAGTTTCTTGTACATCTTGTCCATCATATGACATCATGAAGCCTCCCATCCATAGGATTTTTTTTTCTTGCTTTTGAGAGTGCTAGAGTTCTTAGGGAAAACCATATATTTTTAGACTAGCTTATAACTTATGATACGAGCTACGCATCCAAAGAAAATTATTCCGCCTCTTAAAAATAAAAAATCTTGCATCAAAGTACTTTATAGCATGGCGATATATGTATACAAAACTTCTCCTGGGCACATGTGATGGGCTCAGTCAAAGCATAATGATCTTACACCTGAAATGCATTGTATGTCCCATAGTAGGTCCCATTCGTCTACCCTTTCCGGGGAGTTGATGACTATTTATAGTTATTACCTTATCTTCCTTGAGCATATGATGGAAGGTGGCATGGAAGTTAATGTATATAGTTCCTTAGCATATGGTCCTATTATGTCTGCAATCTGTTTTAGACTTGCCAGTGCAGGCGATGATTTTGCATCTGTTTGGTAGTCAGAATCTAGAAGACGTATGTTGGTGTCTAATAGTTCACTCAAGGGAACAGGGGCACACAAGTGGTTTCCTTGGCCATGTCATAATACGGCCATGTCACAACACAACGTTCTTCATAATAGATTCATGTGCAATGCTTTCTCAATCTGTAGTGTTATCTCGTCTTTATAATAGGTGGATCTGGTGTCATGTAGGGTTCACGAAGGAAGGAAATCATACCAGATTCGAGAATTCCCGAATCTTTCTGATGAGAGAATCTTATGCATTGGTTCCAGCAGGAAACGACCTGTTCTGAAATGGGAAAAGAATGTGGCCTGGCCCGGAAAAGTAACTTTAACTGATAAAGCTATTTACTTTGAGGTAGTTAATGTTTTATATGACCTACAATCCAATCCAATCCATCAACATTTATCTTTATAAAGTAATTTCATGTATTATCAATGGATTTAAATGTCTTATGAAAATGATTGATAATATAATATTAGTTTATAAGACCTGGTTAGAATTAAGTTCCTCTTTAATTTGATATCGATGTCTTGATAGGTAATTGTGAACCTTTCTGGTTAAAAATAGTTATCCATGATTTTCTAGTTGATAATGTCATTATAATTTTTAGTATGCAAAGAGTTCCCGCGTTAAAAATAGTCTTTAATTTATCTTTTCTACAAAATTTTATGCTCAAGCATTTCTTTCTAAGTTTTTTCCCTCTTTTTTATCAGTAAATGGTCAGTTGAAACATTTCGCTTTCCGTTCATAACTGTTTCTGTTGCAGGCAGCTGGCTTATTTGGACAGAATGATTCTAAGAAGTTGGACCTGACAACCCAAGGATTGCGGGTAGAGAAAGCCAAAGTAGGACCTTTTGGTTCTGCTCTCTTTGATTCTGCGGTCTCTATATCTGGTCCTGAGTGCGTAAGCTTCTTCCAACTCACATGATTTTGTAAGCCTATAAACTGTTGGTGTTTCTGAATTAATATTGTGATTTGTAACTTGTAAATATGCGAGTATAAGCTAATATCTAATTCTGAATATTCTGTCTTTTGCAGTAGCAATGACCTGTTACTCTTTGAAAAAAAATCGTAAAAAATTATACAGGGTGTCGTAGACAATACTGACTAGATGGATCACTAGGTCTGTTGGTGATCTGTGATGTGTGTTCTTAAACCCAGATAACTGTAATTGCGACTTGCCAATTAAGAATAATACATGTGATTTTTGTCCTTCTACTGCAATCTGAAATAAAATGAAGAAGGAAGGAAATAGGATTACTACAGGAGAGGATTAAACTTTTAACATCTCTTTGGCTTCTTTATCAAAGCATTGTAGATATTACTGGGGCGTGTTCATATTTCAGTATATATTTGTTTCCTTATTTGAAGAAAGTATTTATGAGTTTCCACTAGTTGTTAAATTAGCTGTTTATGTACTTCTCAACCATCCTGTAGTTTCTTCAGTGCCGACCATCATGATTGAAGTTAAGATTAGGCCACATCTGATGTTTGGTCCATCCATTCTGATAGACAGTAAGAAACTCAAAACAAAGATCCTTTTTTGGCATTTTGCTGCGGACACCTTTGAAGCTTCTTGGGGATGCCATCATCTCCCCTTTGATTTTTTTTTATTAAACCCAGAAAAAAAAATCCTACCTAATATAATCTGTTCTAAATAAAGAAATTTAATTGAAATGTTGCAACTTGCAAGGTATTCTTAGAGTTTAGACTCTGAACCATAGTCTAGAAAACTAGAATGAAGTACCAAATATCACCTGTAAGGATCTTAGACTTATTAATAACATTGTCATTTGTAAAATGTCCTAAATAATTTTCTCTAGACTCTGTTAAACATGAAGAGATATGCCTTAACATATGCCTTTTTCTCATTAAAATATTCATGAAGAGATAATTTATACAGATCAGAAGAAACGTGGGTGCTGGAATTTGTTGACTTGGGTGGAGAAATGAGGCGAGATGTCTGGCATGCATTCATAAGTGAGATTATTGCGCTACACAAGTTTATCAGAGAGTATGGTCCAAAGGAAGCTGATGAATCGTTATTTCATGTTTATGGTGCTCACAAAGGAAGGGAAAGAGCTGTTACTAGTGCCATTAATAGTGTTGGTAGACTGCAGGCTCTTCAGTTTAGAAGGAAGTTACTAGATGATCCCACCAAATTAGTTCAGTTCACATACATACAATATGCACCATATGGTGATATTGTTTCTCAGTCTCTCGCTGTAAACTATTGGGGAGGACCACTGATATCAAAGTTCATAGAGGCACACAACCCACCAGCTCAAGGAGCAATACCTTCTGGTGAAATGAGTGAAAGCAATAATCATGTATATGACATTGATGGCAGTGTGTACTTACACAAGTGGAAGACATCTCCGTCTTGGGCGTCAAGTGTTTCTGTAACATTTTGGAAGAATGCATCAACAAGGCAGGGGATAGTGTTAAGTAAAAATCTTGTTGTCGCTGATTCCGCTCTTGTGGAAAGGGCCGCAAGAACGTGCAGACAAAAATCACAGGCAGCTGAAAATACTCAAGCCACAATTGATGCTGCAATGATTCAAGGGATACCGACTAACATTGATCTTTTCAAGGTGTTTTAAGTTCTCCTCTACACAATAGCCACATTTGATCCAAAGCTTAATCTTGGCATATTTTTTTAAGTTTATATGTTTCTACTCCTATTTTCTGGAGCTTTCCGTTCTTTTATTTAGGTTCCCTTGACATTTCTTTATGCTGTTATGTCTTTATGTTCTAAACTAAGATTTTAGTCTAATATTAACAAGATATGTGTTTCCTTCTTCCAGGAACTTCTGCATCCCCTGACCATTACTGCCATGAAGTTTGATAAACTTAGACGCTGGGAGGAACCACACTTGACTGCTACCTTTCTTGCATTTTCATATACAATCATTTTCAGGTAGATCCATATAGTATAGTTAATTTCTTGGCATACGTATTAGTTGGGCAAAATGTTTTTTTTAGCTAATGTTTTATTATGTCCCAAAGAGGAAGTCCACTGTTCGAGTCACCAAAAAATCGATTTCCAGGGTTCAAGCTAAAAAAAATAAAAATATTTTGTCTTGTTATATACTTTTGGTACTCTTCGGTCACTAAAGTTTCTCAAATCACGTGTCACTCAAGTTTGGCACTGTGACCACTTTCATAACGCAGTGTATTTTAGCCATTATTAGCAGGTGAGCCTAACAGTGATACATGGTGTAAAACTTGAGTGACCCAGGATATTTTAAAACTTCTTAGACCAAATAACGAGTCAAAGTCGAGTAACCTAAAGTGGATAATTTTTCCTTTTAGTTATAGTGCTTGTCCCAGAGATACTGATCATATATTCATTACATGCCATTCAGATGTCAGATGGTACTTCTTTTGTTACACTTAATTTTCTAGATCTTTTAATCTCGTCAGTATATTTGTGTCCAAGGCTCAACCGGTAGCCTCACTGCTCCACTAAAGTTTCCATAGATTAAATCTCCCAAATATAGTGCCTGTTAAATTAATACCATGTTTAAGAAATCAACCTATACTACTGAAGCAATCACTATAGTCTTGCATATATTGTAATTCTGAAGTATGCTACACATGCAGTCAATGCTACGTTTATACTGAGCTCTCATTCCAATGTTCTTTTATCTTAATTTACGTTTTTCTTATAACCTAAAGTATTTTTTGAAAGAGCTGTATTATTCTTTAAGTTGACATCAAAATAAATACATCGGTTTTCAAACATATTGTGGAGTTTACTTCTCACAGCTTTGTTGTCAAAGCTAATTAGGGTGATGTTCAAAGTGCATGAATTGGTTTGGTCCAGCCAACATGCCGTACCATATTTAGAAATTCTGAAGTGAACTCAGCTGAAGCGTCAGCTTATCTATACTGCCAATGGCTTCCAAACCCTCACCATAATCTAATGGGAAAGTTCTTTTGCCTGTTTGGTGCTGTTGTTTTCCTAAAACTCCACATTGTGATTTCAGCTAACCTGTTTATATTCTTTTTCAGGAATTTGCTGTCGTATATATTCCCAACAGCATTGATAATTTTGGCAACTGGCATGCTGACATTAAAGGGGCTGAAGGAGCAAGGCCGTCTTGGTCGATCATTTGGAAAAATTACTATCCGTGACCAGCCTCCTTCAAATACTATTGAAAAAATTATAGCTGTAAAAGATGGCATGCGTGATGTGGAAAATTATTTGCAGACTTTGAACGTTACACTACTGAAAATACATACAATTATCCTTTCTGGTCAGCCTCAGGTATGAATTTCATCACTTTTACTGGTATATATAGTAAACGCTGTTAGTGTTTCGATGTCGCATAAACTCTCTCTGGTGCGTTGCAACTGTGGTGTGCCCTATCAGTAAAAATTATTCTCTACATGATGTTTCTGGAATTATGTGCAGTTTATGAATTTAGGATTGTACCCTTCTCAAAGTACTTCAGGAACGATGGTGTGGTAAAATCTTGTATGATAGGATATGACATAGTTTGATTTGACATATTCTCTAGGCGACCAATCCTAAACTCGTATGATTTGTAACAGTATGGATGATTTAGCTATAGTAAAAGTGTTTCCTATTGTAAGTTGTCTTGTGAATTCCTTTTGCCTCTGTTTCTGAAAAAATAAACTTTGGCTGCCAGTAATATAAACTTTTATGGAATTTTCAGATCACGACTGAGGTTGCACTAGTGTTGTTAGCTTCTGCGATAGTTCTCCTCACTGTGCCATTCAAATATGTTCTTGGCTTTCTTATCTTTGATCTCTTCACGCGGGAGCTTGAGTTCAGAAGGGAAATGGTTAAAAGGTTCATGAGTTTCTTGAAGGAGCGTTGGGACACAGTTCCTGCATCACCTGTAGTTGTGTTACCATATGGAAGTACTGAGGAGTCCGTAGCGGAATCTGATGGGAAGGCAGACAAGGACGGTCAAAAATCCCAAAGAAGTGCTAGCAATAGTGATTCTGTATAGATTCATGTCTCATATTTGAAATCTAATCAACCTCAGGTCCTCCCTCAGGCATGGAGAAAGCATGAATAACCAAAAGTAGTCCATTCCACTACTAGTTGATATTGCAGTTCCAGTTTAATTCTCATATAATGTTTGTAATTATTTTCTTCGATGAAGATTTCCTGTAATGGTCAACATCAACCGCGTGGTATCGCTCATAGGCCCCTCGGCCCAACTGGTCTCCCAGCCTAATTGGTTCAATACCAATTAACATGGCCTAAGCCAGTGGGCTTACGAAGTTTGCCCCAAAAATCGATCTGAAATCCAAAAAATTAGTTGGGCCCGAAATGTATCGATGGTTCTTGGGTAAATTGGGTTCACCGTGAACCCAAGTGGGTTGAGGGCGAACCCAGCCGTAGCGGAAGCATATAGGACGGACTAGAACAAGTGATAGCTCAAAAATAAGCGAACAGTGTTGGGGAAACCCTAGCTATCACTTTGGCTCCACCCGTCCCTATCCTAATATTCCCTTTCCGGGTGCCCGCTTCTTGTCAATTGATCCAACTTGCATTGGGTTCCACACCACATGACCGCTTGGCCGGCCTCTCCAAAGCTCTTGATGTAACCCACACATACGAAGTAATTGGCCATATATTCCTTACATGCTAAGAAATATACACAGCTTTGTATACAGTTAATGGCCATTCCTTGCATGCTAAGAAATATCTCAAGCTTTTTACAAGTTAATGGCCATATATACTGAGAAAGTTCTCAAGCTTCCCTTCTTAGATTTATTCCTTCTTCCCGGCCTACAAAAATCTTCTTTTTTGTTCCAAGTTTTGCTGCTTGTTCCTTCTCAATACGAAGTAAGCTGATGGTAACAGGCTACGATCAACCCTCAACTAGTGATCGAACGACAAGGTGAGAGAGTCGGTTAATTTCTAACCAAATTTTCCTACACTTGCATGTGTACTCACTAGCTGTTCCAATTAAGCATCATATATACTAATATTTAGTTTATGATTTAATTGTCTATGAAGATGGCGATGATCATGAGCTGGGTTGAAGAAGATGTCGGCTGAACAGCATTTTTTATCGATCATGGTATATATTTCGATCTAATACGGTACATAGTCGTATATTAGACTTTTAAAGTAGAACAGGTGCCTAAAACCATGTACACAATCATATGTATATGATTTGATATATATACAACATACATATATATATATATATATAGGTCATGATTCCAAAAATCTTCTTCCAATCTATTGTCGAAATCATGCACAAAAACAAGTGATAGCTCAAAAATAAGCGAACAGTGTTGGGGAATATATAAAGGAGCTCTCAATCGAGTTGCTCTTCTTCAAAATAGGAAAGGAAGAAGGACACAATAATTAATTTATTTGATATTTGAGGGAAGTTTTATTCTTGCTCACTTATTATCTCAACTACTTTCACGTAATATCACTAACTGAAATCCCTACAAGGCAGATCAAACTCATTAAAGTCGAGCTCCTACTTCCTTAATTACACCACTTGCCCACACAACTGGTACAACATAGCGCAAAAATATACATAACCTGGGCATGGTTCATCTTGGTAGCTAGGGTCGACCAGAGAAGAATTAAATACAACAGTTCGAGAAGTAAATGGAGGGCGTTGAGCATCTTCCCATTTTCATTACTTGAATGGTGAATCACACACCACACCACACTGCCAGCTTCAGTCTTCAGAACACTGAATCCCCTTTCGTGGTGGGGGCCTACTTCGTCGGTGTTTCTCCCTTAGAAAACCCCCCCCCCCCTCTTCACTTCAACCCTAGCTTCAACATCTCCCACTTCCCATTTCCTATTTCCCATTTCCCACTTCCCACTACTACTACTCCTAGCTAGCTAGCTTCAACATCTCTCTCTTTCTTCTCAACAAATTAAACTAGTCGGTACTTCTTAGGAGTGATCGATGGAGGGCGGTGTCGCAAACGTGACGTCCTTTAAGGGTTTCTTCCAGTACTGGCTGGTGAAGCACCCTACGATCCTCAACTTCAAGTGGACTCTGGGGGAAACACCTTGCTCGACGCCGTTGTTTTTAGCCGTGACCGTGATCGCTTACCTTTTGGGAACGTTGCTTCTCTCCCACGTGCCTCTCCCGCTCATCAAGCCCCGCCGGCTCAAGCCCTTCACGGTGGCGCATAACTTAACCATACTGGTGCTGTCACTCATCATGGCCGTTGGGTCCTTGGTGACCATCTTCTCCCACGCGCCTTACCCGTTCTGGATCATCTGCCTCCCTCCCAAAACGCCTCCCACCGGTCCCCTCTTCTTCTGGGCCTATATATTCTACTTGTCCAAAATCTACGAGTTCGTCGACACGCTCCTCATCATCGTCTCTGGCTCCTTCCACCGCCTCACCTTCCTCCACGTCTACCACCACACCATGGTCCTCATCATGTGCTACATCTGGCTCCACACCTCTCAGTCCCTCTTCCCCGCCGTCATCGTCGCCAACGCCACCGTCCACGTCGTCATGTACACTTACTACCTCCTCTCCTCTATCGGAGCTAGGCCCAAGTGGAAGAGGAGAGTCACCGAGTTCCAGATATTCCAGTTCATCTCCAGCTTTGTAGGGCTGGTGTGGATGCTCATCTATCATTTTAATAGAACAGACTCTGGCTGCTGTGGCATACATGGATGGTGGTTCAATATCTTCTTCTATGTTTCGCTTCTCGTTTTGTTCATGGACTTTCACTCCAAGAGCTACGGTTCTTCCAAGAAAGAATTCTAACTAGCTAAGTTTATAGTGCCTCGAGATCGGAATAATATAAGATCATGATGGACGTACGTACTACGACTAAGCTAGTTGATTAGTTACTAGATTCCAATGTGAAAGATTCTCAAGCATGCATGCAAATGTTGCGTAATTGGTATTTTCAGTCTCTACTTTCGTATTTTATGATCGATATCAAGTAACTTATTGTTTTATTTATGAAATGAGTTTATTAATCCAGATCTAACTAAGCCAGGTTGAGTACGTTGCATGTCCAAATATGTAGCAGCAGCAGCAGCACTGCATGTACGTAGCAGTTTCTAAAATTGGTCATAGATTCATGAACCGTCCAAATATATAAAAAGTTAGGTGTTTAACTATCTAGCATAGATCGGTGCTTCCAGATTTTGCTACATATCGATTTACGTACAGAAAGAGACGATGCTATATGTGTACGTAGAATTGGGATTTTTGTTTTAATTAATTTTACTCAAGTAATTTGCTTTATTTATTAAATTAATCCACGCATATATAACACTTGATTTAAAAAAGATTAAAAATTTATTCCAGCTACCTAACGAGATAGTTGCATACAATGCAATTTGTATTTAAGTAGCCTAGCGTTTTTGTCTTTAATTTGGCCATACATGCATTTGGATATATACATGGGAGCAGTAGATAAAAGTACTGAGCAGGTTAGAACTAGCACAACCATAAAAACTCACATAAACAATATTTTTTCGTTGTCTAAAAAAAATACTTAAACGATGAAATATGTTTCGTCGTATAAGTGTCAATTTTAGACGACGATATATTTATTTCGTCGTCTAAGTTCTGTTTTAGACAACGAAAACAGTTTCGTCGTCTTAGTTTGTGTTAGCCGACGGAATGTAATTTCTTAATTAGTCGACGAATATTTCGTCGTCTAAGTGGAATTCAATTATTAGATCAGATTTCCTATCTAGATCGCAATCCTATCTCTCTCTCATCTCAAGACATATCCCAAACCCAGTTTCGGCAAAAAAAAAGCTCCCAAAACCACCTCCAGAGTTCAAGTTTACGTATACCCCACTACAAGAAAATTGCACCTAGACCACGGACCATTTCCGTCGTCTAGGTGCAGTTTTCCGTCGTCTAAGTACTTGGACGACGGAATCTCCGTCGTCCAAGGTCCGTGCTCCAAGTGCTGTCGTCCAAGCACCTGGACGACGGATATTTAGTGATCCGTCGTCCAAGTTCACTTGGACCGCGGACATTATCCGTGGCCCAGGTGTTCACCTGGACGACGGAAAATCTAATTCTCCGTCGTCCAGGTGTCTACCTGGGCCACGGACATTGCTCGTTTCTCCGTGGCCCAGGTGTTCACCTGGACGACGGAGAATTAGTTCTCCGTGGTCCAGGTGAACACCTGGGCCACGGAGAACGACAGGGTTTAGGGTTTAGGGGTTAGGGGTTTAGGGTTAGGTTTAGGGTTTTTCACCTGGACGACGGAGAACATAATCTCCGTCGTCCAAGTGAATATTTAATTTTTTTTTAAAAATTGAAATTAAATATTATTAATTTAATTTAAATAATGAAAAATGCTAAAATTAATTAAATAAACTAAATTTTGAATATTACTTAATTATTAAATAATTAAATTAAATTAATTTGTACATACATGAATAATCTAAAAAACCCATAAATTAAAAATTAAAATATTGTTCGGAATGCGGAAAGAAACGAGATAATAAACTACTAGCTAGCTAATACACTGGAGGAGCAGATGCGCCGCCGAGTCCTCCGCCTCCAGCCGGGTCGTTGTCGTCGGGGTGTGGGTTCGGAGGAGGTTGACATACTTCTCGATTTTGTTGCATGAGGGCGATGAGTTGGGCTATTTGTGCTTGTTGTTCGTCAAGTCTTTGCCGCATTGACTCATTCTCCTCTCGTGCCAGTCGAGCCTCTTGAATGGCTGCTTCGACGGCCGCAGCCTGACTCCTTCTCCGCTGCCCCGAACCTCCCGTAGATGATGAGCCGGAGGTCGTCGACAAATCTCGTACCACCCTAGGCCCAAAGTGCCTAACCTCCTTGCCAGCTCTACGACCGTAGACCTCATCCACGATTGCAATTTGGCTCTCTAAGGATAGAGGAGGCAGGTCTTCCAGCGGCACATCTGGGAACGCAAGCTGAGTGTTAGCCAACTCTTCATGCGCACGCTCTATCGCCCTTGCCTACAAAAGAATAATTAATTTATTATAATGAAATCATATTTAAATAATAATTACTATAATTAAAAGCACATATATATATATATATCACTTACGCCGCATTGACTCGCTTCATTATCGAGCCTTGGCGTCACGTACGCGCTTACGCTTGCATCAAGATAAGGGTGTTTGGAGCCCTTATCCTTGTGCTCCTTGGCTATTTGAATGAACTGCTTGGCGCCGGTAGTATGGTGTTTCTCCTTCTTCCCCCGGTTGGCTTTGTTGACACCGGAGAATTTCTGTTACACAACATAATTAAATCATTAAAAAATGAATAACTACAATTTAAATAATTCAATTATCTTAATTGAAATAAAAAAAATAAATTAATACCTTAAATTGTTCATCGGCAAAGTGGTTACACAACCACTCCCACTCATCTTCTCTCTCCCCTTGCAGCTCTACCGGGGGAGGCACGGGACCGACATCTTGGAAGTACTTATGGAGCTTGTACTTCCAATCTTTGTAGATGGAGTTGGCGGTTTGGTTGATATGCCTCAACATAGCCGGTGTCGGATCCACATCAAATTGTTCCTATCAAAAATAAATAGAAAATTATAATCGTATATATTATGAAATTTTAACTAATATTAACAATATTATATAATAACTAAATTGGACGTATTACGTACCGAAATATCTTTAAAGACTTTCGCCTTCTCATGATCCGGCGCCTCCTTCCAAGTAGGGGCAGTGATACGAACCCGGTTACGGATGATTGACCATATCCCATGCGCCGAGAGACTTGCTAGCTGAGCTGTGGGAGGGCCACCGGTGAATTCGTCGTACGGCAAGTCGATCTTTTTACTGGTCGCCTTGCAAATACGCTCCGCTTTGCCCCCTTTAACGAGACCCCGAGTCCTTTTCGGTTCCGGGTCAGTGGGGGCCCTCCTTTGCCTACAGCGGGCGCTGTACATGATTGATTCGGCGGTCGAGGACGCCTGAGTACTTCCCGTTGAATGGGTACCGGGCGTCGGAGATTGGAAGGGGTCGACGTCATCACCGCTCGAGATGAATGGGGGAGCGAGAATTTCCCCAGAGGGCGCTACGGACGGACCAGATGATCCGTCCGGATTGAGAGCGTCGTTGCCCTCCTGTTGAACCCAACCGACTTGGGCCGCCAACATTCGGAGCATCTCATCTTCTGCCTCCTGTTGGGATTTCTTCTTGCCGGATGTGGTCTTTGGCGGAGCCATTTAAACCTAAGAGTACGGTGTTAAAATACCTACTTACCATATATAATAATTACAACTTAAAAATTTACGCTAATTAATTAAGTACGTTTAAGATTTAAATAGAGTACACTAGCTTGGCATTTTCGGTCGTTCAATGGACGTGCGACCCGCGCGATAAAGTGTAAATTTTCAATTAATCAGCCTTGGTTAAATCGAAAAACATGGCCAGTTAGGGATAGAGATAACGCGAGAGGCAGGACTAATTTCGACAAAAGTCTTTCTTAGTCCAAATCCTGTCACCAGTCATAACCCGTTTCTAGACACCATGTCCGACATTCGGCCAATTTTTCGAAAATTTACACTCCCTCAAGTCCTTTGCAAACTCCGCCCTCAACCTCGTGTCCATAACTTCACTTAGGTTATGGTGTGCGGTGATGAAATCCACACATCACGAGGGGTTAAGGAGATAAGCTAGGAAAAGAGGCGCCATCTATTCGAAAGAGTGCGACTTAATAAACCAAGCCTATGTACTAAATTTAAATCGAACACGTACTACCATGCAATTTACTCGAAAATACATGTAATTGATTATCAATTAATTAAAACAATAAATAATTACAATAATGAATTATTATTTATCATGCATATAATAATAATTATTCATTTACCAATATAATTAATTATTATTAACAATAATAATTATTGCTATTATTTAATTTTAACTAAAAAATATAAAATTATTACCAAATAATTAACAACTAATAATAATTATCCCAATATTAATAATAACAACTCATTAATGATTATAATTATAACTATTAATTATTTTAAACTAATTAATAAATTAAAACTATTTATTAATTAAATAATTAATTAATTAACAAAAATGTAAAAGAGGTAAAAAATAGAATTATTACCTCGTTGGAATGTCGCCGGAATATCGGAAGAGTTGAGTCGTCGGAGAGGAGGAACCACGCCGGAAAAAATGTCGTCGGAGCGTCGCCGGAGGAGGATCGCCGGAGGAGAGGAGAGGAGAGGAGAGGGAGAGGAGGAGATGGAATGATGAGAAAATGAGGTGGGTGCAACTCTATTTATAGAGTTGCACTTAGACGACGGAGCACTATTCTCCGTCGTCCAAGTGAACCTGGACGACGGAAATAGTATTTTCCGTCGTCTAGGTGGCGGTTTCAAAAAATTTCAATCGGCACCAATTAATCGGCGGGACGTTCTGAACCGCCATGATTTTTGACTTAGACGACGGAGAATGAGTTCTCCGTCGTCTAAGTGAAAATTCAAGCGGTCCCAAAAACGGAAGCGGTAAATTGAACCGCCATAATTTTGGACTTGGACGACGGAGAATGATCATCTCCGTCGTCCAAGTGAAAATTACATGAAAAAAATAAACAAAAAAAAATTTGAACCGCCATGATTTTTGAACCTGGACGACGGAGATGGTCATTCTCCGTCGTTCAGGTGAACACCTGGACGACGGAAAATGACCATCTCCGTCGTCCAGGTTCAAATTACGTAAAAAAAAATTTAAAAAATAATTCGCTAGGAATTTAGCGATCTGTCATTCGAGTGAAATAATCGTACAACATCGATGAACGCATCGTATATATGAACAGTTAAATTTAAACCGCCGATTAATTTTACGTATTGAAACATGTTAAGTATCGACTAATCTTTACGACTTAAGTGTTCATGAGTAGACGCTCATTTGCAGCAGAGTATTAACGAAAATTGAATTTGGACAAAACAACCGTTGGTATATGTTCGTCGTAACATAATATATAATTGTCTTCAAAGGACCATAAACTAATAAGTTCGGGAAGGGTTTGATCGGCACAGTCAACCGCAAAACCGATAATTTCACAAACCGGAAACGTGGATACAAGGCATTTCGCAACTCCGATTTTCGAACCGTCGAAGCTCACACACCAAGAATTGTTTACTCTAAAGTCTTGATGAAAAGACTTTGCATTGGAAGAAGGTCTAGATGGTCGTTGTCTTAGAAAAAATTACGATATCTGCACCTGGACGACAGAAATGAGAGTTTCCGTCGTTCAGGTAATCACCTGGACGACGAAGAATGACGTTCTCCGTCGTCCAGGTGTATAGACCCTGAATTCAGGGGTTAGGGCCTTACTGTTTAGGGTATAGGGTTTGTGAACTTGGACGACGGATAATGACCATATCCGTCGTCATAGTATGTACCTGGACGACGGATAATGACCATTCTCCGTCGTCCAAGTTATAAACCCCGATTTCAGGGGTTAGGGCCTTAGGGTTTACGGTTTAGGTCGTCCCCAGTCATTTGTGTGTCCGTTCAATTATTCTGATTCAAAAATATAATTAAAAAATTGATCGATCGATCCGAACTGCTAGATTTAGGGTCCAGGATTTAGCTAGCTAGGGTTTTATATGAGATTGAGATTTGGCGACAACCTGCAATTAATTTCTCCGTTGTCCAGGATATATAATTCAGATTAATTTCTTACCGTAAACCGGCATCGATCGTATATATATTACAATAATTACAGTAATTAATTACCAATTAATCTCCCTCGTCGTATGACCGTACTCTTCGTCATAATCATCATCGTCCTCATCCCCGTTAGACGATGGCTCATCCTCGTCATCGTACTCAACATCGTCCGACGAATAACCTGAGTCGTCGTCCGCGTCCTCTTCCTGCTCGTCTTCTTCATCTACCTCGTCGATAATCTCATCTTCAGTTAGATCTGTACAACCATCAGGCATGGGTAACCGTTCACCATCTTGAACCAGGTCCATTATATCGGAGCGGACCATAGAAATATTAGGCTCTTGATAGGCAGGAATGTCTCTTTCTGGTTCAACAGCATCTTCAGTCGTCGCCGGTGTCCCTTCAATTGTCTCTGTATTCCATATTCCTCGGTGAGAGATATGGTTCACTATTTCCACCCTTCACCGGCTTTCGGATCGTCGAGATAGAACACCTGCCGAACTAAGGTGGCGAGAGCGAAAGGCTCATCCTCATACCAGTGCGAGTTTGTATCGACTGATAATAGTCCCAGGTCTTCCTTTGTACGCTTGAACCATCTGCACTTGAATAGGAAAACGTTGACATCATTCCCGTAACATAGCTGAACCACGTATACAATAGCCCCGTAATATAGATCATTGTCTTTCCCAACCGCTACCCCACTGTTTTGTGTTCTTCTTCCTTCGTCTCGGGACAATGAATGGAACTTTACACCGTTCACAAAACATCCGGGATAAATATAGTGTTTAACCGGCTTCCCTGCTAGCAAGTGCTTTGGCCATGACCACCACCCTCCGTGGTTTTCAGATTTTTGAATATCAATCATCTGCGAAAATGGGCAAATTAATATAAGGGTTTACTTTCTACAAACATGAGCGATATGTATTTAAATAATTAATACCGAGTCGTACGTACGTACCCATTGGAAGAAATAATCAGGAAACTTCTTCTTAACCATTTTCTCAATCCACGCTGAACTCTTGTTTTGATTTAACGCCTGAAGCCTCTCCCTGTATGACAACATGTACGGCTCAACTTCGTCACAGTCTCGCAACACTACCCAATGTGCCTCAATAAGTTCTTCCCGTGTTAACGATTCCTTTAATACTCCTCTAAACGGTCGGACGACATTGGTGACTACAGAAAGATTGATGCGGGCACTGCGATCGGAGGCAGTGGGAGGGGGTGGATCTTTGAGGTACCTGTTGCAGTAAGTAACACACTCATGCATTAGGTATGTCTCTGCTATGGAGTCATCCGGGGCCGACCTGTTTTTGACGAATGACTTATACTGTCCAAGCTGTCTACAAAATCAAACGTACACATTACATAAGTACATATAGCTAGCTAGCTAGTATATATATAATCTCCAGTGGAACAAATTAATTAATTAGTTGTACGTACCTTTCTTGAGGATACATCTAAGTGTACTGGACCGGACCAGAAATAAGCACCTTCTCGGGCAGGTGGATCATTAGGTGAATCATGATGTCAAAGAAAGCAGGGGGGAAAATCCTCTCTATTTTGCAAATGATGTGCACAATTTGTTGTTGCAATTCCACCACATCTGACTTCTTTAATTCTCTGGCGCATAACCTCTGCCACCACCTGCACAATGCTACTATTGGTTCTACGACGTCCCGAGGCAAGTATGGTCGAATTACCACTGGAATCAGACGTTGCAGCATAACGTGATAGTCATGTGTCTTTAGACCAACAAACTTGTGTTGCACCTCGTCCACTGCTCCAGTTATAGTAGCTGCATACGTAGCCGGATAACGAACGCCCTTAAACCAGTGAAATACAGAACGTCTAAGCGTCGACTTCACTGTGTATGGTGCATCTGGCATCTTGTTGTACACTCATTTCCTATCCCTCCTCAACCACAAGGGACGACGTAGATTCATTGATTCCAAATCTTTGCGCGCTTTGGGAGTATCTTTAGTCTTGAACTTAATACCGAGAATTGTTCCCACCACGCTGTCGCACACATTCTTTTCTATGTGCATCGCGTCCAAGTTGTTCCTCAGCTTCAACTTCGACCAGTAAGGGAGTTCAAAGAATATACTCTTGTGATCCCAATAGCTCAGATCATGTGGAGGAATTGGATTGCATTTCTTTACATCCGTGTCATTGCTCAACACACCAAAGTCGAAATAGCTCAACCTCTCTAAAATCTCTTCGCCCGACCAACTACGGGGTTTAGGATTGTTCTCTACCGTACCGTCGAAATGAGCTTCATCCTGTCGCCATGGGTGGTCGTGAGGAAGCCATCTACGGTGACCCAAGTAACACACCTTCTCCGCGTGCCAACTAGAGTTCACGTCGTCCACATTACAGCAGCCCTCATCGTGAACATCGTGTCAGTGAATTTGTCATAAGTTGGGACTCCATTTTCCCAAAACAGTTTCAGCTCGTCGATCAAAGGTCTGAGGTAGACATCTAAGCACTTCGATGGAGATTTAGGACCTGGAATTAGTACGGTAAGGAAATTAAATTCCTTGTTCATGCACATCCACGGAGGCAAGTTGTACGGCATCAGAATAACTGGCCAAGTGCTGACGGCGGAGCTATTACTTCCCCAAGGATTGAATCCGTCTGTAGATAGGCCGAGTCTAACATTTCTAACCTCTGAAGCAAAGTCTCTAAATTCTCTGTCGAAATGTTTGAAACCCTCCCCATCCGCTGCGTGTCGCAGGACATCGTCATCTATTCGCTTTTCTGCGTACCATCGCATCGCCTCTGCTGTGTGTAGAGACATGTACAGGCGCTGCAATCTGGGAATCAAGGGAAAATATCGAACAAGTTTCACAGGAATTCTCTTTTTCGAACTCTTCATATTCAACTGGAATCTGCACTGGCCACATACGGGACAATAGTCCAACTCTTTATACTCTTTGTAAAATATATAGCACACAATCATTCGGACATGCGTCAATTATCCTGTACTTTAGGCCGAGGCTGCTCAGGATATTTCTAACCTTATAATGAGATTTAGGAAGATTGTGATCATCAGGAAGCAACTTACATATTTGGTCCTGAATTTCGTCAAAAGCACTCACTGACATTTTGTGCTTCACTTTTATCTTCATTTGCTCCATCACATATTGCAACACATTCTCTCGACATCCAGGGAACACCGGGGTCTGCGCTTCAAGTAGTATCCGGTTGTACTTTTCCATCTCACTGGTGTCAGTGGCCAAGCTCGCTGCGGGGAATGTGTCATCATGCTCATTAGTGGTACTGTAACCTCCGTCTTGGTGTTGGTGTCCACTATGACTATATCCCGGAAACGCATCATGGACCAAATCTGCAGTTGGGTTGTAAGCTGGGGGTCCGGCACCACTGCCGCTGGATGAGGCACCATGGTAACTGTACCCTGAGTTGAAGTCTGCTGCGCTGAACTCTACTGCTTCACCATGCTCACTCCATGTAGTGTAACTCCACATCATACCATATTCGTACAGGTGTTTCACCATAACATTAACCTCCGCATACTGACAATTAAGACATTTCTGACACGGACACCTGAAACGTTTCTTTCCCTGACCATGTTCTATCGCAAAATTCACAAATTCGCTAATTCCATCCATATACCGGACATCACATCTATTCTTCAACTTCATCCAACTCTTGCCCATACTGCTACAAAATATTATAATTAATTAATTATTACATATATATATATTTGTCCATTAATTTACGCTTAATTATACGTACTCGATCTACATATCGATCCATCAATTACGTACGTACGTACGTAATTTAATCGATCTGTACATATATATATATATAGCTAACATCCTTGCATGTATATATATATATATGTACGTACGTTTTCACTAAATATATATTAATTAAGCAAATTTTAACTGCGTACGTACGTACCTGCTGGCCTTCTCGATATCTTTACGTTAATTAAGCTAACTAGCTAGTCAGCAGAGATCCCTTATCGATCCTGATTCTTCTCGGCCTTCTAGTTACCTAGCTCCCTTCTCCTTCTCCCTTCTCCTTCAATTCTTCTTCAAATGGAATGAAGAGATCGAGGCTAGGAATGATTTCGATCAGTTTGGCATCGGGCTAATTATATAATGCTTCACTTAGACGACGGAGGTGTCGGTACGTTGTCTAAGTGGAAGTACGTTTCATATACTCGGACGACGGCGTATCGGTCCGTCCTCCAGGTAATCACCTGGACGACGGAGAATACCATCTCCGTCGTCCAGGTGATCACCTGGAGGACGGAGAAGACTCCGAGGTCCAGGTGATCACCTGGACGACGGAGATGGTATTCTCTATCGTCCAGGTGATCACCTGAACCTCGGAAAAGACTCCGTGGTCCAGGTGACCACCTGGACGACGGAGATGGTATTCTCCGTCGTCCAGGTGGTACTTGGACCACGGAGTCTTTTCCATGGTCTAGGTGTCACTTGGACCACGGAACAATTACGTTTCCGTGGTCTAAGTGCTGTTTTCTTGTAGTGCCCACATATCTCCTTAGTGGTGAAGGTATTAACTCGTTTATATTGATTAATTAGTTTTTTAAATTTAATTACGTACGTATACGGTGATTGATGGAGTTATCCGGCAAATTAATCCGGAAAATAATTCCAGCGACCACAATAGAGCATGTATTAGTTGTTAGCTAACTATAAATTATGCATATCATGCATGTATTAATTAATTATATGTATAACTGAATAAATATTGGTAGCTAACTAGATTAATTAATTATTGATAATTACAAATTACTAAGTGAATTTATGGGTAAATGCATATATATATATTGCTATGTAATTTAATTATATAGCATGTGAGAGCTAGTTTGTTTAACCCTACCTTGCTTGAAATGCATGTGTTGATTAATTAATCTCATGATTAAATAATGTTAGAGATAAAATAGTACGTACAGTGTTATATGCGAAATATATGTGAATGCATATTTTTATATATTATTGTATTATGTAATCTAATTATATATATATAGTAGTAGACGAATATATATGAAAGTTATGAATGATAATTAAGAATATTTTTCCTCAATTTCATATATGAATATATTGATTAATTATAAGAATGATAACTCAATTGTTTGTTAACTAATTAATTATGATTTATTCGATAATTTTTATGTTTTATTTTAATTAACTTACATAGGAATATGGACAAAAGTTGGATACAATTGTCGAATAGGAGTGATGTGAGATATGTGGATGAAAATTATGACTTTGTGAATTTTGCGGTGCAACACAGTCAAGGAAAAAAGCGCTACAGGTGTCCGTGAAGAAAATGTCTTAACAACTAGTATGTGGGAGTTGAAGTTATGTCTCAACATTTGTATCAGCACAGTATGATGTGGAGTTACACTACATGAAGTGAGCACGGTGAACAAGTAGACTATATCTCAGCATCGTCCCACTTCGGCTCTGGGTACAGTTACTATGGTGCCTCATCCAACAGTACCGGCTGAAAGGACCCAACCCCGATTCAGTTACCTAAACCGGAGTCGAATCCCTTCGAAAATACGAACAACCAAAATTTTTTTAAAATTTCGGCAGAGTTTCGTTACTAGCGTGGAATTGCATAAACCTGCACCCTGAAAATAACACTTCGTCCTATGCCACAAAAGCCAAACGGTGGGCACCAATCCCATCCGGATTTCTCAACATCAATATAATCAATAACAGTAAACAATCTGTACTATGTATATATGTATATCCGAGAAAATCCGTATAAACATATGTCAGAATGTATCAGAGCGACCTCTAGTATAACATATATACAACATATACACATCAGTAGGCGAAACAAGAACCTACTGGAAAGCACAGGTAACTCTGATCACTAACCTCCACCACGACGTGAAAACACCAAACCTGAACTGCAACTGGGCACGGAAACCGAAAAGCCCAGGGGAAAGACAATAAACACGTTAGAGTGAGTGGACGAAAATAAATGTCTTTCACCAGTTGATATATATGTATAAAATAACATATGCGAGTCCAGGTAAATAAAAACTACATAGTACACGAGGTAAAACTCATACTCCTCCAGTGGCCTGATAGCTGTTGTTGTAGGCGAACTCGATCAAATGTAACTGCTGATCCCAGTTTCCGCGAAACTGCAACACACACGATCTCAGCATGTCTTCAAGAGTCTGAATGGTCCGCTCGGACTACCCATCAGTCTGAGGATGAAAAGCTGTGCTAAATCTCAACCTCGTGCCCAACGCTCGCTGTAAAGCCTGCAAAAACTCAGAAGTAAACTGACTATCTCGGTCAGAAACAATCGACACAGGCACACCATGCAAGCGAACAATCTCTGATAAGTACAACTTGGCCAATCTGCCCACTGATACCTTCCCTGGAAGTGCAAGAAAGTGTGTGGATTTCGTCAGTCGGTCAACAATAACTCAAATGCCCGTGTTGCCCGCCGAAGTACGCGGCAACTGGTAGACGAAATCCATCGTGATATGCTCCCACTTCCAAACCGGAATCTCAAGTGGCTGTAACTTCCCTGCAGGTTTCTGCCTCTCCGCCTTCACCTGCTGACAAATCAAACATCGACTCACGTACGCAGCAATCTCCCGCTTCATATTGCGCCACCAATAGTACGCTCGAAGTGTACGAAACATCTTCGTACCTCCGGGATGCATCGCATACGCTGAACTGTGGGCCTCGTCCAGAATCTCCTTCTTCAAGTCCTCGTCTCTAGGTACACATAGCCTGCCTCTGAACAACAACGTACCGTCGTCGCTCAATCGGAACTCGGTAGGCACACCATTCCGTATCATGGTCTTCTTGCCCAACAGGTAAGGATCTGAATCCTGGGCCTCTCATACCTGATCAACCAGTACGGGTCGAACCTGAAAACTGGCCAACAAAACTCCATCATCATCATACCCAAATACAGCACCTGTAGCTCGAAGCTCGGCTAACATCGATACTCTAGCCACACACATGTGAAATAACGAGGCTCCAGATTTCCGGCTAAGTGCATCTGCCACAACATTGGCCTTCCCCGGATGGTACTCAAACATACAGTCATAATCGTTAATCAACTCCATCCATCGGCGCTGTCTCATGTTCAGATCCGGCTGTGTCTGCAAGTAAGTGAGACTCTTTTGATCAGTGAAAATCTTACACTGAGCACCATACAGATAATGTCTCCAACTCTTCAACGCTAACACAATAGCGGCTAACTCTAAATCATGCGTCGGGTAGTTGGCCTCATGTGGTTTCAGCTGTCTGGAACCATATGCCACAACTCTACCATGCTGCATCAACACACAGCCAAGTCCCAACTTCGACGCATCGCTGTACACAACAAACTCACCACTGTCGTCTGGCAATGTCAAAACTGGTGCGGTAGTCAATCTCTCCTTCAGGAGCAAATAACTCTCCTCGCACGCATCAGACCACTCAAACTTGTCGCCCTTCTTCGTCAACCTGGTCAGTGGTGTAGCTATCCGAGAGAAATCCTGAACAAACCGTCGGTAATAGCTTGCTAACCCCAAGAAACTCCGGATCTCTGGCACAGTAGTGGGTTGACTCCAATTCAACACGGCCTCAATCTTGTCAGGATCAACACTAACCCCCTCGGCCGAAATCACGTGACCCAGAAACTTAACACTATCCAACCAGAACTCACACTTGCTAAACTTCGCGAATAACTGATGATCCCGCAAAGTCCGCAACACTGCTCGCAAGTGCTTCTTGTGTTGGCCCACACTCCTCGAGTATATCAAAATATCATCAATGAATACTATCACGAACTTGTCTAGGAACCGTCGAAACACCCGATTCATCAAGTCCATGAAAGCTGCGGGGGCGTTGGTCAACCCAAACGGCATAACCAAAAACTCATAGTGCCCATACCGCGTCCTGAATGCTGTCCTGGCTACATCCGAGTCTCGGATCCGCAACTGGTGATATCCGGATCGAAGATCAATCTTCGAAAAGACTGCTGCTCCCTTCAGCTGATCGAACAAGTCATCAATCCGTGGCAACGGATACTTGTTCCTCACTATAATCTGATTCAGCTTCCGATAGTCGATGCATAAACGCATGGACCCGTCCTTCTTCCGCACAAACAACACTGGGGCACCCCACGGAGAAACACTCGGTCGAATGAATCCCTTCTCTAACAACTCCTAGAGCTGAATCTGCAACTCCCTCAACTCTGCAGGCGCCATCTGGTACGCTGTCTGGGAAATCGGTCCAGTACCCGGCAACAACTCAATGGTAAAATCAATCTCCCGTACAGGGGGTATACCAGGTAACTCTGCTGGAAACACATCCGAAAACTCAGACACAACCTCAATACTACCAAGATCTGGCACTGTAGCTGTAGTGTCCACAACATGGGCTAAGTAAGCAACACAACCCTTCTTCATCAACCGATCCGCCCTCATCGCGGAAATAAAGCACGGTAGGGAAGTGTGCTTCTCGCCACGAAACAGTATCTCAGGTAACCCTGGTCGTCGAAACGCGACCTCCTTCCTGTGGCAATCAAACATGGCCCAGTGCGACTCCAAAACGTCCATACCTAATATCAAATCAAAATCCACGATATCAAGTAGTAACAGATCTGCGGCTAAACCATGACCATCAATAAACACCTCACAATCTCGGTAAACCCAACCGATGCTCACAACCTCACCTGACGGATACAACACTCTCCACAACCCCGGAAGTGGAGATGCAGGAACCGTGGCTAATGATGACAGTCTAAATGATATAAATGAATGTGTGGCGCCCGGATCTAACAATGCAAGTACAGGAATACCAAAAACATGTAACGTACCGATAATGACCTCCGGTGATGCTCTGCCCTCACGTAGAGTCATAGCATGAACCCTTGCCTGTCCGGCTGGTCGTCCTCGCTGGGGCTGTCCCTGCTGCCTGCCCTGACCTGCAAACTGTGCTGGTTGAGCTCCCGTAGTGGCACCTCGCTCAACTCCGGAACTCTGAGCTGCCTGATCACCAGCATACAACTGAGGACACGCCCTCGCATAATGACCCACTTGGCCACAATGATAACAGTTGAGGGTGCCTCGCTGACACGAATCAACATGATACCTATTGCACAAGTTGCACAACGGATACTCCCTCGGTACAGCAAATGTGCCTCCAATACGCCGGGGATAGCTGGAACCGCTGGAATCTGTACTAGCCTGTGGCCGCTGTGGTCGATCTCTCCTCCAAAACGGTCTCCGCCTGGATGCACTAACTGGTGGGCGGTAAGATCCACCGCCAGAGGATGAAGCTGAACCAGAAGTATCAGAACTCTGCCTCTTTGAAGGCCCCTGACTCGGTTCACCTTCCTCAAACCGTCTCGGCCGATACCTCTGCTGTCTCTCCTGCTCAATATCCTCGCCTCGGAGAGCTGCACTAAAAAACTCATCAAAGTTGTTCCTCTGCATCGTAGTCAACGTCGCCTTGATGTTCAGATTCAATCCCAGCTCAAACCTACGACACTTGGCTTCCTCTGTAGCCACCATATCCCGCGTAAAACGAGACAAACGAGTAAACCGATCCCGATACTCAAGTACAGACAAACTGCCCTGCCTCAAGTTCGTGAACTCCTCGTACTTGCGCTGCTGGGTAGCCTGATTAAAATACCTCCGCATAAACAGATCACGAAACAATGTCCACGGAGTATCAGCCGGAACTCTGTCGGTGCTAACCCACCAAAAGTATGCATCACCCTCAAGTAAACCAACTGCGGCTACTGACATCTGCTCAGGTGTAAACTGCAGACGCTCACAAACACGCTCAATCTGAACCAACCATGCCTCGCATATCTCTGGATCAACTGAACTCGAAAACACAGTAGCACCCGCAGTGCGAGCCTTGACCACGGGGTCAAAACGCTCTTCCAAACGCAGCACTCGCATCAGCAAGTCGCGCGTTCGGCGATCCTCATCAGGATCATCATCCCGATCAACACGGGGACCACGTCGAGGAGGCATCCTACTGATACAAGACAAGCATTAGGTACAAGCAGAAATAACGTAATCATGAAACCGCAGATATTTGAGGACACACAACACCCGAAGTATTGATGAGTACCGCTGGCCAGTCCGGTCATCACTCCAGTCATGCTGTATCAACTCAAATACCCTAAGCGTCACAACTACAAGAGTCTACAGAATCTGACAACCTAATGCTCTGATACCAAGCTGAAAGGACCCAACCCCGATTCAGTTACCTAAACCGGAGTCGAATCCCTTCGAAAATACGAACCAACAAAATTTTTTTAAAATTTCGGCAGAGTTTCGTTACTAGCGTGGAATTGCATAAACCTGCACCCTGAAAATAACACTTCGTCCTATGCCACAAAAGCCAAACGGTGGGCACCAATCCCATCCGGATTTCTCAACATCAATATAATCAATAACAGTAAACAATCTGTATTATGTATATATGTATATCCGAGAAAATCCGTATAAACATATGTCAGAATGTATCAGAGCGACCTCTAGTATAACATATATACAACATATACACATCAGTAGGCGAAACAAGAACCTACTGGAAAGCACAGGTAACTCTGATCACTAGCCTCCACCACGACGTGAAAACACCAAACCTGAACTGCAACTGGGCACGGAAACCGAAAAGCCCAGGGGAAAGACAATAAACACGTTAGAGTGAGTGGACGAAAATAAATGTCTTTCACCAGTTGATATATATGTATAAAATAACATATGCGAGTCCAGGTAAATAAAAACTACATAGTACACGAGGTAAAACTCATACTCCTCTAGTGTACTGAGCATGCAAGTAAAATCCCACGGGGTCACTCATGGACTCCTCCGTGCTAGTACAGTCTGAACCACGGAGTCCCTGACTACCACGTGATTCTGAGCCAGAAATGGCCTCGGTTCCGGGGTACTGCCCCTCACCGGTCTGGTCGGGGTACTGCCCCTCCAGGCGGCCCTCCGTCGGGGATTAGCCGACGAGGCAAGGTATATCGATACAACAACGTAACTGAGACTGTACTCTGTGTAAACCAAATCATAAACAATTCGATGCAAATGCAAGAAACAACATATAAATGTATGCATATTCGTACGCGTATATCCGTATAAATAAATCGTATAATCATAAAACACATGCTCATATTAAACATAATCTCGTATGAAATCTCATGCTCGTAAAACCCTAATCATGCTGCATACTCAAGTTCGTAAATCATATATAAAAGACTCGCAAGATTTCCGTGAAAAGAAATTGTCCACTCACAGGTGAGCAAAATGCGCACTCGCGCTAATTCCGAGGACCGGCGGAGGATCCCTCGCCAGAAACACGATCACGGTCCCGATCTCGATCTCCTGAATATTCATAAAACATACTGATCAATATCGTAATCCACAACACTGTACTGATGCACGGAAACCAACCGTTCCCGGAAATACGAAATGCAGTACAAAATGAATTACGAAAATCCCGAAATCCCCACTCGAAACTTCGACTAAAAATCGGCTAACCAAATCAACCCGAAAACCTCTGGACAACGATCAGGGCGCGATTTCGAGAAAAATGACACTAATTGCACCAAAATCTAAAAAGTCAACTTTTGGCCGGAGCTCCGCCGTTGACCGCCGGCGGCGGCGGCGCGCCGTCAACCGTGGAGTTTCGCGGCCAAAACTTCCAGAATTAAAGATCACAACAAGACAAACCATTTCCATAACTACCTCTAATCTCAATTCAAACCGGAACCCCCTTAATTATCCATCGAAACAGATCGGAATCTTCATTCCGGTGACCTACACGGGTTCCCCCAAATACACCAATTCGTCCAAAAATAACCACCCAGTGAGCATCTACGAGGCGTGGGGAGCAAAACCCCCAACACCCCAACCTGTAAAACTCGCCGGAACCACCACAACCAACACCGGCGACGGACACGAATCCGACCCGTTTCGGGTCCAACTCAAACGTGATTAATTCTCAACAAAACATACATCATTCATTTCGAAATCACATAAGGAAGCTATTCATACCCTCGTTGAAGTCGTTGGTGGCCGGAAAGTAGATCGTCGGACGGTGACTCCAAAACGGGAAATTTCCTTATCGGGTCAACGGTGGTCAACTTACCAAAACCGGAAAGTCCACATCTGGTCAAAGCAAAACAGTATTTTCACGACAATTCTTGACTATTTTGATATTTATACTCGTCCTCGGGTCGACCGACGGTCCAAAACGAATATACGAAATGATTCGGATAAACTCGTCGGATACCGAAACTTCAAATAATCATAAAATATTCCTCGGTTATCGGAAAAATCTTCCGGAACCGCCCACGAGCTCATAATCACGTACTCTACAACTTCCGTGAAGACACCCAACTCAAATTCTCGACTGAAAACATAGTCGCGAATCGAATCGACAAACCACACAATATCGTAAAACTGCGACTATAACCAAATCTAGAGAATCGTGCCATACACACATCTGATTCTGGTTCGGGTCGTCACACCGGCGTTGCTTCTTGGAACCCCGCAATGGATGCAGTGCATGATGCTTTTTCGGTATTTAGTCACATTGCACACCAACACGAAGTACATGGAGGTTATGATAATCTTAATTATGACAACACAGTCCCTGCTTATTTTTCAGACAACATGCAACTTCAAGCTTAATTAGACCCTAGTGTATGATGGATGTGAATTGAATGTCTTGCGCTCCATAATGACTCAAATGAGATACAAAGTTAAGCACAAAATCTCGGATGAAGGTTTCAATGATATCCAGCAACATATATGTGACTTACTGCCTATGGGTCACAAGCTTCTTGAATCCCTTTACAATGTAAAAAAGGTCTTGAAGTACCTCGGTCTAAAGTACACAAAAAATTCACGCGTGCAGAAACGATTATGTGCTGTTTTACAAGGAGTGTGCAAAGTTGGACAACTGTCCTGTATGCAATGAGTCCAGGTGGCAGACATCGAATAAAAGGAGTTCGAAGAAGAAGGTTGTTGTGAAGGTGCTTAGCTATTTTTCGTTGATTCCAGACTACAACATTTTTACATGTCTCTAAACATAGCATAGGCGATGAGATGGCACGCGAAATGTCAGAGACTAGATGACGATGTGCTAAGACATTCGGCTGATGGGGAGGCCTTTAAACATTTCGACAGGGAATTGGAAGACTTCGCATCAGAGGTTCAAAATGTTAGATTCAGACTTTCTATAGATGAATTCAATCATTGGGGTAATAATAGCGTTGTCTTCAGTACTTGGCCAGTTATTCTTATGCCGTACAACCTGCCTCCGTGGATGTGTATGAACAAGAAATTTAATTTCCTTACTCAGCTAATTTTAGGCCTCAATCTCTTGGAAAATGTTTAGATGTGTACAATAAACCATTGATTGATGAGCTGAAACTGTTATGGATAACTGGAATCCTAACTTATGACAAGTTCACTAACACAATGTTCAGGATGAGAGCAGCTGTAATGTGGACCATCAACGATTTTCTTGCATATGGAATATTGGCAACTTGCACAACAAAAGGATATAGTGGTTGTCCTATCTGCTTGGACGACGTCAACTTTAGTTATCACGCATGGAAGATGTGTTACATGAGTTACTGTAGATGGCTTCCTCACGATCACCCGTGGTGACAGGATAAAGATCATTTCGACGGGACGGTAGAGAATAATCCTAAACCCCGACAGTGGTCTGAGGAAGAGATTTTTGAGAGGTGAAACAGCTTCGATTTCGGGGTGTTGACCAATGACAAAGATGTGAAGAAACTCAATCCACACCCTCTACATGATCTCGATCAGCTATTGACATCACATGAGTATTTTCTTTGAACTGCTTTACTAGTCCAAGTTGAAACTCAGGAACAACCAAGATGTCATGCACATAGAAAAGAATGTTTGTGACAACGTAGTGGGAACCGTTCTCGGTATTAAGCCTAAGAGTAATAATACTCCAAAAGCGCGAAAAGATCTTGAAGATATGAATTTACGCCGTAGCTTGTGGTTAAAAAGGGATTAAAATGGTGTGTACAAGAAGATGCCCGATGCACCGTACATAGTTTAGCCTGCATAGAGGGAAACTGTATTCAGTTGGTTTAAAAGTGTTCGGTATCTGTCTAATAATGCATCTAAGATATCTCAATGTGTCAATGTTGGGGACCATAATTTCATAGGGCTAAAGACGCATGGTTGTCAAGTCATGTTCCAACGCCTGATTTCGGTGGTAATTCGACCTTATTTAGAAAAAGACGTACACGAACCAATAGTTGCATTGTAAATGGTGACAAAGATTATGCACCAGAGAGTTGAAGAAATCGGATAGTCTAGACTTACAACAAGAAATTGTCCTCATCCTTTGCAAATTTGAGAGGATCTTCCCACCTGCTTTATTCGACATCATGATTAACCTAATGGTCCACATTCCCGAACAAGTGCTGCTTTCTGGTCCGGTCTACTACTTGGATATATCCTCGGGAAATGTACAATTTTGACATGTAACTAATTAAATTTGTTAAACATGACTTTCATCATTTCATCATAATGTCAAATAACTTTTGACTCATATCTTTGTAGACAATTAACTTAGACAGTACAAGAGATTTGTCAAAAATCAATATGCCTCGGATGGCTCTACAGCTGAAACATACTTAATGCATGAGTGTGTAACATACTGCAATATGTACCTCAACGATCCATTCGAGCCCGCCACCTCCAACTCAAATGGTAGGTTAAATCTTTTAGTCGTCATAGATGTGATACGAACGTTTAAAGGAGTATTAAAAGAAAGTTTTAACTAAGAAAGAACTTGATGAAGCCCACTGGATAGTGTTGCGAGGTTGTGACGATGTTGACAACTTCATGAAAGGTTACAGGGAAACAATTCGAGCCAAGGAACCGGGAAAGGATGATCATTGGGTTGAAAGACGAATTAAGAAGTGGTCCCCTAATTATTTCCGAGAATGGGTATGTTAAAACCTCAGTCTATAGGTTTTGTACTTACTTTATATGACATTAAGCAATTTGGATATTGAATATTTTGTGTTTGTCCCTCCCTAGTGTACTTCCTTAATTTGTACATGCATGTAGGTTTACGGTTTTCTTTAGTTTTAGAGGAAGCTATGTCAAATTTTTCATAGTAATTTATTAATCAAATTAATAGACATTCATATATCTTGATTTGGCATTTTGCAAATGATTGCTCTACAGAAGTCGGATAATGACGAGGGGTGGTAGACATGGGAAAAGCACAATTTGGCCCATAAGCCGGTCGGCTGCTGTATTTACCTCGGATGTTAGGTAAATAGTGTAAAGTTTCATTCAATCTACCGAGATAAAGGAAGAACAACATAGAATAGTGGGATTGCGGTAGGACAAGGTGATGCTGTATATTACGAGGTTCTTCATTATATCGTTCAACTGCTATATGAGAATGACATAGAAGTTTTTCTATTTAAGTGTAAATGGTTCAAGCGTACAAAGGAATATCTTGGCCTTTTATTAGTTGATACAAACTCAAGTTGGTTTAAAGATGAGTCGTTTGCTCTTGCCACCTTAGCCAGACATGTATTCTATGTGGATGATTCGAAAGCTGGTGAATGTTGGAAAATAGTAAACCATATGTCTCACCGAGGAATATGGAGTGCCACAACATTTGAAGGGAATAATGTGGATGCATATCAAGAGACTAGTAATTCTTTCATCCCCGACAAAATGGATCTGATTCGACCTAACAAACTCTTACCCATGCCCGATGGCAACATGAATCTTACTGAAAAGGGGATCGAGGTCATAGATAATGTTTATGATACTGAAGAGGAGCTGGTGGACGAAGAATTTGTCGTATATAATAATGATGATTATGATGATGATTGAGAATATGATTCTGATGATCAAGCACGCGATTAAAGTGAAGAGGAAGACGTTGATGAGGATTATGCTGATGAAAGTGATTGATATAAACATATATATGTAGTACTTAATTATATATAACTAATTAATTGTTCGAGCCAATTAGATTGTATTCGAATTGTAAATAATTAATCGATCCAAGTATGAATTTTATTGATCGATCATGGTCGAATTGTTTAATTTTCTCGAATTTTTACTTTTAGAGTATTTGTGTTCTATATATCATACACAAGAATGATTTTGGAAAAAAACGAAATGAGGATCCCAATTTGGTTGAAGGGAGTCTACTTAGACAACGAAATGTACTAAATTTCGTAGTTTAAGTGTGCCTTAGATGATGAAAAACATTACATTCGTCGTCTAAGACACTCCCCATTAACCCTAAACCTTTTTCCTAATTAACCTGTATTTGTTAGACGATGAAATGTATGCATTTCGTCATCTAACAATATTTACTTAGATGACGAAATGCATACATTTTATCGTCTAACAATATTTACTTAGATGACGACATTTTGATATTCACCATTTAAACCCAATTTTTTGGCGGGTCAGATCCAGCCACCCGCCAAAATTTTGTGGCCCATTTTGAAATTCACTAAGACGACGAACTTGGCACATTTCGTCGTTTAAGTCATTTTTAAATCACTTAGACGATGAAACGTCCCATTTCGTTGCCTAAATTGTTCGTATAAATGGGCAGCTCGATCCCAAATCTATTTTACCCCAACTCTCCCAAATCCCTAATCTCTATCTCCCTCCATTCAATTATGTCAAATCAGTGACGCTGACACTGCCTACTCCTACTCACCACCTAAACCCACCGACGCCACAAAAGGCCCGTGACGTTTAAGTCCCGATTGCATAAGCCTCCGGCCGATTTTGGATCATCGGCGATGCCGACGCTGCCTCCTCACCAGCGACGCCGTCTCCGCCCCTCCCTCAACCACCGACGCCTCCTCCCACCTCGGCCTTGCTCTGCTTTCCGCCGCCATTGGTAAATTTCAGGTCTTTCTCTCTCTCTCTCTCTCAATTATGTTAGTGACATTTTTAGGGTTTAGGATCAATTTTTTTTAATTTTGTGATATCGATGATTACATGGCTGTGCTATAGTTTGAGAATTTTGTTAATTTTTTTTGCTACTGTGAATTGCTTACGGGTTTAGGGACTGAGGGACTGTGAATTAGATGATGGTTATAGATATGTGATGATTAGTTAGGTCTGTGATGTGATGATGGCTGTGGTTATGTGTTGATTAAGGAAAGTGATTTTGAACTGCCTATGACTGATTAGGCTGTGTTATGATTGTTGGAATGATTATGCTGTGGTAATAGATTGCTGGAATGATTTATTGTTGAATAATATTGATTGGTAATGGATTGTGAGTGACGTATTAGGAATGGAATGAATGTTTATTTTTGGTAATGGCATGAGATGTGGTAATGTATTGTTGAGGCAAAGTTGTATTTTTGGGGTTGTTTAGGATTGGTAATGGTTGTGGTAATGAATAAATTGATGTAAGTTATGAGAGTTTGGTAGGTAGAGGTTTTCAACATAATGGTTGATGTTTAGATTTTGTTAAAGACCAATAAGATGCCGCCGAAGAAGCGCACCATTCAAGATTATGAATCCTTGGCACTACAACTAGGTTGGGATCGAGAACATCCACCAACCCAACTGTCGGGAGAGACCAGCACAGGTAGTCCGTCAGGGGTGATTTTGCATGCTCCCGACGATAGAGCAATGACGGATCCTTACACGTTGACATCATCACGGAAGCCAAGTTCAACTTCCGATGAAGCTCTGGTTAGCACGAGACGACAACGTAGGAGGGACCCCTCACTTCCACCCCCTAAACACACTTGGGGAACTTGCAATGGAAAACCCTGGAGAATTATTTGAAGGCAACAATGAAACCGATGCCTTTGAAGTTAAATGAATTCACCGGATTGGCTGAAGGAAGAAAGCTGTTGAGTTTGTCTTCTCAGCAGAAGAAGTGTTTTACCCGGGGGGGGGGGGGGGGTAGTGTACATATGGTAGCCGCTGCTTGGGACAAGCACCCCCAGTTGGAATTTTTGAGCTTGTTACGACAACTCTCGGTAATAGATAGAGTATTTAATTTTATTTAGTTTCGTAACCGATTATAAATTATAGGGTTTATTCACTACAAGAAAACAACACTTAGACCACGGAAACGTAATTGTTCCGTGGTCCAAGTGACACCTGGACCACGGAAAAGACTCCGTGCTCCAAGTACCACCTGGACGACGGAGAATACCATCTCCGTCGTCCAGGTTGTCACCTGGACCACAGAGTCTTTTCCGAGGTCCAGGTGATCACCTGGACGACGGATACGGTATTTTCCGTCGTCCATGTGATCACCTGGACCTCGGAGTCTTTTCCGTCCTCCAGGTGATCACCTGGACGACGGAGATGGTATTCTCCGTCGTCCAGGTGAATACCTTGTCATCCGAGTACGTAACGTACTTCCACTTAGACGACGTACCGACACCTCCGTCGTCTAAGTGAAGCATTATATAAGCCCGATACCAAACTGAATTCATTCCTCGATCTCTTCATTCCATTTGAAGAAGAATTGGAGGAGAAGGGAGAAGGAGAAGGGAGCTAGCTAGCTAGCTAGAAGGCCGAGAAGAATCAGGATCGATAAGGGATCTCCGCTGACTAGCTAGCTAGCTTAATTAACGTACAGATATCGATCGAGAAGGCCAGCAGGTACGTACGTACGCAGTTAAAATTTGCTTAATTAATATATATTTAGTGAAAACGTATGTACATACATGCAAGGATGTTAGCTATATATATATGTACAGATCGATTAAATTACGTACGTACGTAATTGATGGATCGATGTAGATCGAGTACGTATAATTAAGCGTAAATTAATGGACAAATATATATATATGTAATAATTAATTAATTATAATATTTTGTAGCAGTATGGACAAGAGTTGGATGAAGTTGAAGAATAGATGTGATGTCCGGTATATGGATGGAATTAGCGAATTTGTGAATTTTGCGATAGAACATGGTCAGGGAAAGAAACGTTTCAGGTGTCCGTGTCAGAAATGTCTTAATTTTCAGTATGCGGAGGTTAATGTTATGGTGCAACACCTGTACTAAAATGGTATGATGTGGAGTTACACTACATGGAGCGAGCATGGTGAAGCAGTAGAGTTCAGTGCGGCAGACTTCAGCTCAGGGTACAGTTACCATGGTGCCTCATCTAGCGGCAGTGGTGCCGGACCCCCAGCTTGCAACCCAACTGCAGATTTGGTCCATGATGCGTTTCCGGGATGTAGTCATGGTGGACACAAACACCAAGACAGAGGTTACAGTACCACTAATGAGCATGATGACACATTCCTCGCAGCTAGCTTGGCCACTGACATCAGTGAGATGGAAAAGTACAACCGGATGCTACTTGAAGCGCAGACCCCGGTGTTCCCTGGATGTCGAGAGAATGTGTTGCAATATGTGATGGAGCAAATGAATATAAAAGTGAAGCACAAAATGTCAGTGAGTGCTTTTGACGAAATTCAGGAGCAAATATGTAAGTTGCTTCCTGATGATCACAATCTTCCTAAATCTCATTATAAGGTTAGAAATATCCTGAGCAGCCTCGGCCTAAAGTACAGGATAATTGACGCATGTCCGAATGATTGTGTGCTATTTTACAAAGAGTATAAAGAGTTGGACTATTGTCCCGTATGTGGCCAGTGCAGATTCCAGTTGAATAGGAAGAGTTCGAAAAAGAGAATTCCTGTGAAACTTGTTTGATATTTTCCCTTGATTCCCAGATTGCAGCGCCTGTACATGTCTCTACACACAACAGAGGCGATGCGATGGTACGCAGAAAAGCGAATAGATGACGATGTCCTGCGACACGCCGCAGATGGGGAGGGTTTCAAACATTTCGACAGAGAATTTGGAGACTTTGCTTCAGAGGTTAGAAATGTTAGACTCGGCCTATCTACAGACGGATTCAATCCTTGGGGAAGTAATAGCTCCGCCGTCAGCACTTGGCCAGTTATTCTGATGCCGTACAATTTGCCTCCGTGGATGTGCATGAACAAGGAATTTAATTTCCTTACCGTACTAATTCCAGGTCCTAAATCTTCATCGAAGTGCTTAGATGTCTACCTCAGACCTTTGATCGACGAGCTGAAACTGTTGTGGGAAAATGGAGTCCCAACTTATGACAAATTCACTGACACGATGTTCACGATGAGGGCTGCCGTAATGTGGACGATCAGCGATTTTCCAGCTTATGGGATGTTGGCAGCCTGCAGGACAAAAGGATATAATGGATGTCCTATATGTTTGGACGACGTGAACTCTAGTTGGTACGCGGAGAAGGTGTGTTACTTGGGTTACCGTAGATGGCTTCCTCACGACCACCCGTGGCGACAGGATGAAGCTCATTTCAACGGTACGGTAGAGAACAATCCTAAACCCCGTAGTTGGTCGGGCGAAGAGATTTTAAAGAGGTTGAGCTATTACGACTTTGGTGTGTTGAGAAATGACGCGGATGTAAAGAAATGTAATCCAATTCCTCCACATGATCTGAGCTATTGGGATCACAAGAGTATATTCTTTGAACTCCCTTACTGGTCGAAGTTGAAGCTGAGGAACAACTTGGACGCGATGCACATAGAAAAGAATGTGTGCGACAGCGTGGTGGGAACAATTCTCGGTATTAAGTTCAAGACTAAAGATACTCCCAAAGCGCGCAAAGATTTGGAATCAATGAATCTACGTCGTCCCTTGTGGTTGAGGAGGGATAGGAAATGAGTGTACAACAAGATGCCAGATGCACCTTACACAGTGAAGCCGACGCTTAGACATTCTGTATTTCACTGGTTTAAGGGCATTCGTTATCCGGCTACGTATGCAGCTACTATAACTGGAGCAGTGGACGAGGTGCAACACAAGTTTGTTGGTCTAAAGACACATGACTATCACGTTATTCTGCAACGTCTGATTCCAGTGGTAATTCGACCATACTTGCCTCAGGACGTCGTAGAACCAATAGTAGCATTGTGCATGTGGTGGCAGAGGTTATGCGCCAGAGAATTAAAGAAGTCAGATGTGGTGGAATTGCAACAACAAATTGTGCACATCATTTGCAAACTAGAGAGGATTTCCCCCCTGCTTTCTTTGACATCATGATTCACCTAATGGTCCACCTGCCCGAGCAGGTGCTCATTTCTGGTCCGGTCCAGTACACTTGGATGTATCCTCAAGAAAGGTACGTACAACTAATTAATTAATTTGTTCCACTGGAGATTATATATGTACTAGCTAGCTATATGTACTTATGTAATGTGTACGTTTGATTTTGTAGACAGCTTGGACAGTATAAGTCATTCGTCAAAAACAGGTCGGCCCCGGATGGCTCCATAGCAGAGACATACCTAATGCATGAGTGTGTTACTTACTGCAAAAGGTACCTCAAAGATCCACCCCCTCCCACTGCCTCCGATCGCAGTGCCCGCATCAATCTTTCTGTCGTCACCAATGTCGTCCGACCGTTTAGAGGAGTATTAAAGGAATCGTTAACACGGGAAGAACTTATTGAGGAACATTGGGTAGTGTTGTGAGACTGTGACGAAGTTGAGCCGTACATGTTGTCATACAGGGAGAGGCTTCAGGCGTTAAATCAAAACAAGAGTTCGGCGTGGATTGAGAAAATGGTTAAGAAGAAGTTTCCCGATTATTTCTTCCAATGGGTACGTACGTACGTCTCGGTATTAATTATTTAAATACATATCGCTCATGTTTGTAGAAAGTAAACCCTTATATTAATTTGCCCTTTTTCGCAGATGATTGATATGCAAAAATCTGAAAACCAAGGAGGGTGGTGGTCATGGCCAAAGCACTTGCTAGCAGGGAAGCCGGTTAAACACTATATTTATCCCGGATGTTTTGTTAACGGTGTAAAGTTTCATTCATTGGCCCGAGACGAAGGAAGAAGAACACAAAACAGTGGGGTAGCGGTTGGGAAAGACAATGATCTATATTACGGGGCTATTGTATACGTGGTTCAGCTATGTTACGGGAATGATGTCAACGTTTTTCTATTCAAGTGCAGATGGTTCAAGCGTACAAAGGAAGACCTGGGACTATTATCAGTCGATACAAACTCGCACTGGTATGAGGATGAGCCTTTCGCTCTCGCCACCTTAGTTCGGCAGGTGTTCTATCTCGACGATCCGAAAGCCGGTGAAGGGTGGAAAATAGTGAACCATATCTCTCACCGAGGAATATGGAATACAGAGACAATTGAAGGGACACCGGCGACGACTGAAGATGCTGCTGAACCAGAAAGAGACATTCCTGCCTATCAAGAGCCTAATATTTCTATGGTCCGCTCCGATATAATGGACCTGGTTCAAGATGGTGAACGGTTACCCATGCCTGATGGTTGTACAGATCTAACTGAAGATGAGATTATCGACGAGGTAGATGAAGAAAACGAGCAGGAAGAGGACGCGGACGACGACTCAGGTTATTCGTCGGACGATGTTGAGTACGATGACGAGGATGAGCCATCGTCTAACGGGGATGAGGACGATGATGATTATGACGAAGAGTACGGTCATACGACGAGGGAGATTAATTGGTAATTAATTACTGTAATTATTGTAATATATATACGATCGATGCCGGTTTACGGTAAGAAATTAATCCGAATTATATATCCTGGACAACGGAGAAATTAATTGCAGGTTGTCGCCAAATCTCAATCTCATATAAAACCCTAGCTAGCTAAATCCTGGGCCCTAAATCTAGCAGTTCGGATCGATCGATCAATTTTTTAATTATATTTTTGAATCAGAATAATTGAACGGACACACAAATGACTGGGGACGACCTAAACCGTAAACCCTAAGGCCCTAACCCCTGAAATCGGGGTTTATAACTTGGACGACGGAGAATGGTCATTATCCGTCGTCCAGGTACATACTATGACGACGGATATGGTCATTATCCGTCGTCCAAGTTCACAAACCCTATACCCTAAACAGTAAGGCCCTAACCCCTGAATTCAGGGTCTATACACCTAGACGACGGAGAACGTCATTCTTCGTCGTCCAGGTTAGAACCTGGACGACGGATAACTTCATATCCGTCGTCCAGGTGATTACCTGAACGACGGAAACTCTCATTTCTGTCGTCCAGGTGCAGATATCGTAATTTTTTCTAAGACAACGACCATCTAGACCTTCTTCCAATGCAAAGTCTTTTCATCAAGACTTTAGAGTAAACAATTCTTGGTGTGTGAGCTTCGACGGTTCGAAAATCGGAGTTGCGAAATGCCTTGTATCCACGTTTCCGGTTTGTGAAATTATCGGTTTTGCGGTTGACTGTGCCGATCAAACCCTTCCCGAACTTATTAGTTTATGGTCCTTTGAAGACAATTATATATTATGTTACGACGAACATATCCAACGGTTGTTTTGTCCAAATTCAATTTCGTTAATACTCTGCTGCAAATGAGCCTCTAGTCATGAACACTTAAGTCGTAAGGATTAGTCGATACTTAACAACTTTCAAAACGAAAAATTATTCGTCGGTTCAAATTTAACTGTTCATATATACGATGTGTTCATCGATATTATGGCCATCTCCGTCGTCTAGGTTCAAATTACCATGGCGGTTCGAATTTATTTTTTTTTATTTTTTCCATGTAATTTTCACTTGGACGACGGAGATGGTCATTCTCTGTCGTCCAAGTCCAAAATTATGGCGGTTCAATTTACCGCTTCCGTTTTTGGGACCGCTTGAATTTTCACTTAGACGATGGAGAATTCATTCTCCGTCGTCTAAGTCCAAAATCATGGCGGTTCAAAATGTCCCGCCGATTAATTGGCGCCGCTTGAAATTTTTTGAAACCGCCACTTAGACGACGGAAAACACTGTTTCCGTCGTCCAAGTGAACTTAGACGACGGAGAATAGTGCTCCGTCGTCTAAGTGAAACTCTATAAATAGAGCGGCACCCCCCCTCATTTTGTCATCATTCCATCTCCTCCTCTCCTCTCCTCTCCTCTCCTCCGGCGATCCTCCTCCGGCGACGCTCCGACGACATTTTTTCCGGCGTGCTTCCTCCTCTCCGACGACTCAACTCCGGCGATATTCCCGAAAACTCCGATTCGGTAAATTTCTATTTTTCCCTTATTAAAATAATTTTCATTTAATTAATTAATTATATTCTAAATATAATTTAGAAGTAGAATTTAATTTATTAATTAGTTTAAATATTTAATAAATGATTAATTATTGTTATTAATTTATTAAATCATAATTATTGTAATTATTGTAATTATTTATTATTAGTTGCATGATTAAATGAATTTATTATTAAATTTATTAAATGAATAAATTATTATTCATAATTTATTAAATGAATCAATTTTTTATTAAATGCATGATAAATAAATATAAATTATTGCATCTAATTAAAAATTATTAATTAATATTTACGTTTATTTTCTAGTAAATTAATTAGTAGTACGTGTTCGATTTAAATTTAGTACATAGGCTTGGTGTAATTAAGTCGCACTCTTTGGAATAGATGGCGCCTCTTTTCCTTGCTTATCTCCTTAACCCCTCGTGATGTGTGGATTTCATCACCGCACACCATAACCTAAGTGAAGTTATGGACACGAGGTTGAGGGCGGAGTTTGCAAAGGACTTGAGGGAGTGTAAATTTTCGAAAAATTGGCCGAATGTCGGACATGGTGTCTAGAAACGGGTTATGACTGGTGACAGGATTTGGACTAAGAAAGACTTTTGTCGAAATTAGTCCTGCCTCTCGCGTTATCTCTATCCCTAACTGGCCATGTTTTTTGATTTAACCAAGGCTGATTAATTGAAAATTTACACTTTATCGCGCGGGTCGTACGTCCATTGAACGACCGAAAATGCCAAGCTAGTGTACTCTATTTAAATCTTAAACATACTTAATTAATTAGCGTAAATTTTTAAGTTGTAATTATTATGGTAAGTAGGTATTTTAACACCGTACTCTTAGGTTTAAATGGCTCCGCCAAAGACGACATCCGGCAAGAAGAAAGCCCAACAGGAGGCAGAAGATGCCATGCTCCGAATGTTGGTGGCCCAAGTCGGTTGGGTTCAACAGGAGGGCAACGACGCTCTCAATCCGGACGGATCATCTGGTCCGTCCATAGCGCCCTCTGGAGAAATTCCCGCTCCCCCATTCATCTCGAGCGGTGATGACGTCGACCCCTTCCAATCTCCGACGCCCGGTAACGGTTCAACGGGAAGTACTCAGGCGTCCTCGACCGCCGAATCAATCATGTACAACGCCCGCCGTAGGCAAAGGAGGGCCCCCACTGACCCGGAACCGAAAAGGACTCGGGGTCTCGTTAAAGGGGGCAAAGCGGAGCGTATTTGCAAGGCGACCGGTAAAAAGATCGACTTGCCATACGACGAATTCACCGGTGGCCCTCCCACAGCTCAGCTAGCAAGTCTCTCGGCGCATGGGATATGGTCAATCATCCGTAACCGGGTTCGTATCACTGCCCCTACTTGGAAGGAGGCGCCAGATCATGAGAAGGCGAAAGTCTTCAAAGATCTTTCGGTACGTAATACGTCCAATTTAGTTATTATATAATATTGTTAATATTAGTTAAAATTTCATAATATATACGATTATAATTTTCTATTTATTTTTGATAGGAACAATTTGACGTGGATCCGACACCGGCTATGTTGAGGCATATCAACCAAACCGCCAACTCCATCTACAAAGATTGGAAGTACAAGCTCCATAAGTACTTCCAAGATGTCGGTCCCGTGCCTCCCCCGGTAGAGCTGCAAGGGGAGAGAGAAGATGAGTGGGAGTGGTTGTGTAACCACTTTGCCGATGAACAATTTAAGGTATTAATTTATTTTTTTTATTTCAATTAAGATAATTGAATTATTTAAATTGTAGTTATTCATTTTTTAATGATTTAATTATGTTGTGTAACAGAGATTCTCCGGTGTCAACAAAGCCAACCGGGGGAAGAAGGAGAAACACCATACTACCGGCGCCAAGCAGTTCATTCAAATTGCCAAGGAGCACAAGGATAAGGGCTCCAAACACCCTTATCTTGATGCAAGCGTAAGCGCGTACGTGACGCCAGGGCTCGATAATGAAGCGAGTCAATGCGGCGTAAGTGATATATTAATTATGTGCTTTTAATTATAGTAATTATTATTTAAATATGATTTCATTATAATAAATTAATTATTCTTTTGTAGGCAAGGGTGATAGAGCGTGCGCATGAAGAGTTGGCTAACACTCAGCTTGCGTTCCCAGATGTGCCGCCGGAAGACCTGCCTCCTCTATCCTTAGAGAGCCAAATTGCAATCGCGGATGAGGTCTACGGTCATAGAGCTGGCAAGGAGGTTAGGCACTTTGGGCCTAGGGTGGTACGAGATTTGTCGACGACCTCCGGCTCATCATCTACGGGAGGTTCGGGGCAGCGGAGAAGGAGTCAGGCAGCGGCCGTCGAAGCAGCCATTCAAGAGGCTCGACTGGCACGAGAGGAGAATGAGTCAATGCGGCAAAGACTTGACGAACAACAAGCACAAATAGCCCAACTCATCGCGCTCATGAACCAAAATCGAGAAGTATGTCAACCTCCTCCGAACCCATACCCCGACGACGACGACCCGGCTGGAGGCGGAGGACCCGGCGGCGCATCTGCTCCTCCAGTGTATTAGCTAGCTAGTTAATTATCGCGTTTCTTTATTTCCGAGTTCCGAACAATATTTTATAATTTTTGTGGGTTTTTAATTTGGATGTGTATGTACAAATTAATTAATTATTTAATTAATACATTAATTAATATTAAAAATTTAGTTTAATTAATTATTTTCGACTATTTTTCATTATTTAAATTAAATTAATAATAAATTAAATTAATAATATTTAATTTCAATTTATTTAAAAAAAAAAAATTAAATAGTCACTTGGACGACGGAGATTATGTTCTCCGTCGTCCAGGTGCACAAACCCTAAACCTAAACCCTAAACCCTAAACCCTAAACCCTGCCATTCTCCGTGGCCCAAGTGTTCACCTGGACGACGGAGAATCAGTTCTCCGTCGTCCAGGTGAAAACTTGGGCCACGGAGAAACGAGCAATGTCCGTGGCCCATGTAGTCACCTGGACGACGGAGAATTAGCGTTTCCGTCGTCCAGGCGCATACATGGGCCACGGATAATGTCCGCGGTCCAAGTTAACTTGGACGACGGAGAACTAATTCTCCGTCGTCCAGGTGCTTTGACGACAGCACTTGGAGCACGGACCTTGGACGACGGAATTTCCGTCGTCCAAGTACTTAGTCGACGGAAAACTGCACTTACACGACGGAAATTGTCCGTGGTCTAGGTGCAGTTTTCTTGTAGTGATTGTTCTAACATCGGTTACATATATTTTTGTTTGGTACATTTCGCCTTTAAACATAGCACTGAGGAGTTGCAGTACATAGACAAGACCGCTTCTCAAATCTACAAGGAATGGAAGCACTCCTTGCACAAGACCTACAAGGAAAATCCCGACAAGATACCGGATGAGTTCGACATGCCAGAAAGACTACATGAGTGGACCTTCATGAAATTGCACTTTGAGTCCAATACGTTCAAGGTTCGTAGTTCATGTTTCGATTCATGAGAGTATTTTTTACCCAATAAATAAGATCCTATATAGTTTTGTCATGACCCGTCTATAATTTGGTATACACGCAAGAAATTTTAAATAATGATTAAAAAGAGGTGACTTTCTAATAATGACTAACTGTTTAATATTTTACATTGTTGTGAAACAAAAACATTTCGGAGAAGAACGCGACTAATCGTGCCAAAAAGAACCTGCACCACAGATCAGAATCTACCAAGGTGCTCAACCTCAAATTGGAGCACCATCCCAAGGGTTCAAAATTCCTGCTGGTTCAGGTAGGGGCAGACGCTTACAATAGGGTCGGACAAGACGAACATCCTGGGACTCAACACACCGTATGTAACGATTTTTTCAAAATTAAATGAATTTAATTTTATTGTTGGTTATGTAGAATTTGGATCATGATTAATTATGACATCAATTTATTTGGTTCAGTTATCTTAGAACTTGGTTTAGTTAGCTAAATAAAACATGTGTTGAAGGTTGTTGGTGAAGTTATTTTTTAGACTTGACTATATATATTGAGATTGATTTGTAATGTGAACAAGTATGCATGAGTAGCTTATCGAATTGAATAAGTTGTTTTCGAATATGTATGGGTACGATATAGAATCGAATGTATGTTCCTTTACTTATGTGCATATTTTGTGATTATATGCGTGATACGGTATGTAAATGAACTTGAGAAATGCGGATTGGAATTGGTGTTGATGAGGTTATTTTTAGTGGTTTGGTTTTTGTGCAAGTTTTTGGTTTCCTCCATTTTTAGCGTAAACTATGTCAATTTTTTTTTGGACATTCATATATTCATGTTAATTTCAGGATCGGCTAGAACGAATAGCCAAGGAGAAATTCACGGAGATGTAGTTGCAGACTCCAGAGGTGCCAGTTGAAGATATGCCTCCCCTTTTGCACGATGTTCAGATAGACATTGCAGATGAAGTCTATGGTCGTCGACTTAGGAAGGAGGTTTGTGGGCTTGGCCGAGGTGTGGAGCGAGATTTGAGCAAGTCATCATTGTCGGGGAGTCGACGTTTGAGTGTGTCACACTAGAAGAAGATTCTAGCGGCTCGGGAAGAAGCTTGTAAGGCTCGGGAGGAGTCTTTAGCAAAGACAACAGCATTAACAACTCAGATTGATCAATTGGCCGAATTAGTGAAGATAATCTCCAATCACCTAGGCATAAATCCTAATGTTGTTTGTGGGTCGTTTCCCCCTCTTCAGGGTCCTCGACATGATGATGACAACGGTCCGGGCAAGGGGGAATCGGTGGGGTCCAAACTTCTGCTAATGTTACGGTTTAGTGGGAGATTAGGTTTTATGTACGTAGTTCGATCTGATATATATATATATATATTGTATACAAATTCAATATATATTTGAATATGAATAATTAATTTTTAAATAAATTTATTAATTAAATTTAAAATATATTCTATTTATTAATTACAGAAGAAAAAATATAAAAATCCTAAGACGACGAAATAGAAATTTTCGTCGTCTAAGAATGTTAGACAACATAAAAGTTTGTCGTCTAAGAACATTGTTAAACGTCGACACTTTCGTCGTTCAAGCCGACGACACTTTCGTCATCTTAGGCACAGACTTAGACGAGGAATTTCCACGTCGTCGTCTAACTGTTTTCTTAGCTCACGAAAAGTATCGTCATCTTAGCCTGTAGAGTTTTGTCATTTAAGTTCTGAGACGACGACAACGTATTCGTCGTCTAGGTGACTACTAAGACGATGAAACATAATATTTTCGTTGTCTAAGTATCTAGACGACAACACTTTGTCGACGAACTGTAGACGACGAAAATTTCGTCGTCTAAGGAGTTGGACGATGAAAATACCTCCTTAGACGACGAAAAAGGTTCGTCGTCTAAGTTTGTTTTTTAGTAGTGTAGAGACATATGCATGATCGAGTTACCATTCCTTTTTATGGGAACTATGAACATATCATCCGGCCTATTGGGTACTTCATTTGGGTACGAGATTGGATTATATCATTCGCCTACTTTATGAGAATAAGACACTAATATTTGTACTGGGTTACACTAATCTTTGGTAAATCCCAGTAAATAAAAAAGTATGAAATATTCGAGGGTTTTTGAAGCTAATAAGATTGATATCTACCACATAAAAAGCTACTTGGGTAATTTTCTTAAAAGCTTATATTTCGAAGTCATGGGGCCGGCCGGGTAAATCATCGTCGGCATCAGGGGTCGTTCTATATCACATGAAAGAGATATGCAGGCATGTATAACTTGTTAGAATAGGAACGAAGAATATATATCATCTACAATTCTAGATCTCATACTTTAAACCTAGAAAACTATGCAACCAATATTTGTTTGGCTTTAATTTTTCTCCAGTCAAGTTGTTGCGAATGGAGTGATCACAAACTGTCTCTTTTTGTATCCGTTGTTTGTTGTTGTGCTGTGTGTGAGGTGTGCCACTACTGAGAGCAGAATGTTATTGCGTAGTACGCCGCGTAGTCTCTGCTTCTTGTCAAGCGATTGGAGCAAGGAGAGCACCAACCTAGCTCGTTAAGTCCTACTTGTCTTGATACAAGACATAAGCTTCGTGTCTCTCTGCCGAGCCATAAAGAATCGATACTTTACAACTTCGAGCAAGTATAAAGCAGAAAAATCCTAAGGACGTAGTGTTGACAACATCAGATAGTGTGACTTCGTAGATCTTAAAAATCCCTACGCTCTGTCGGGTGGCCTAGATCTGGAGCTCGCTGTTCGCTGGTTGTCTACTCGCAGTGGAGTAAGATTTGCTGGTTCGCAAATTGTGTATGAGTGTAAAGGTCCACAAATCTACTCCACTTCGCCTATTTATAGAGATAGGCACTCTAATCCTCCTCGCCTGACAATGTAACATTTATTGATTAGGAATAATATTTTGCCCTTAGGTTCCTCTGGATTATCTAGGAATCACATAGATATGTTTTCCCGATTCATAGCTCTAATCAAGCCACACGTGGCCGGCCCATTTTATCTCCGAGGCCCCAAAAGTATCAGAATAAACGTTAAGTTTATTTTGGGCCCAAACATTGCCCCCCAGGCCTCTAGTTTAACCCGTGGGCAATCGAAGGGGTCTTTATGTGACGTATCAGTTTTCAACCAGCAGTTTTGAAATAGCCTCGCACTACTCAAGTGTTTTCCTTCGAAAATTGCGCCATCTGTTTTCAACCCTTTTAAGCCTCCTTAGTCGCTTTTCCCTTTTCACCTTCTTTATGAAGTTTTGTCAATCCAAGATTTTAATTTTTCAATTACTCCCTGAACTCTGATTTTCATCCTTCTCCTTGCCAGTGGTTCCTTATCAAAAGTTCTGCCTAGACATTTTTGAGAATGATGTAGAAGCCTTCCGCAACCATATGGACCAACGCCTTCATCGAGATCAAGATACTCCCTATTTGTGGGTCGATCTAATAGATGGGGACGATTTTATACTGGGTCCAACTACTAATACAACGAAGGCCTCTTTTGTCCTTGATTCGGCCGTGCACTGTCCTCTATTTGTTGTGCGAGGTGAAGCCGCTGCTCCTCTCCAGTGGGATCAGAAGGAGCTTGACATGAAATTGGGGAAATGGCCCAGCACCGGAGCCGAAGAGTCTTAATGGGACTAGGAGCACAAGTCACTTGACGAGGAACTTTGGCAACAAGGTTGTATCTCGCATGCCCTAGATTTATGTTTCCATCTTCCTCAAGGTGGGAATCGTGATGCCGCTGTCGCTGTCTTGTGCTATTGGAAGACCAATAGTAATAGTTTTGCCCTCCCATTTGGGCATTTAGGGATTAATCTTCTTGATGTTGTCACTATTACCGACTTGCCTACTGCAGATGGGCATTTTCTTCCCAGTGTTTTAGATAGCGAGTCCTTCCCCTTTTCAACGGATCCTACTCGCTTGACTGTCAGCACTGCCTATTCCAATTGGCGCAAACACTACAATACGGAGGAGTTTCAGGCTGCTTATGCCTCTGATGATCAGTGGGTAAAAATTCATATGGTGGCATTGCCTTTTTGGAATTCTGGCTCTGTCACTACGTATTCTGTGTTGCTGCGGATAGGATTACCAATACCTTCACTAAGGCGGCTGAGACGCTATATAATGGGCACTGCCTTGGCCTTGCGCAACCTGCATTGGGTGCTCTGTACCGTGGGCTTGGGTGGATTTCATTGCCATTCAAGTTAAAATTTGCAGGGTCTGTTTAGATTCTATCTTTGTGGTTACAGGTTTACTTTCCTGAATTTCGCAGCCCGCACCACAAAGAATTTACCTCTGAGGAGGTTTTAGGGAAGTCCTTGGCTCTTGCTGGGGAAATAGAATCTTTGAGCTACTCACAATGCTTCAGCTATCTCTGGGGTCAAAATATGTTTCCCAAGGACCTGGCCGAATTCGTAGTAACAAGAAGATTTCCTGCCAAATTATCTACTGGATTCGCAATGACCCTCCGTCAAGCCCCTACTGCCAAATATGTCTCTCGCTTGCATTCCAAAAACACACTTGGCATGATTCATTCTAAGCTGATGCTTCCTCATTCGCATGAATACCTACCTCAGATCCTCTAGATGGCTTGACTTATGCTTTGATTTGACTACAACATCATCAATGTAGACCTCCATTATATCATCTCCTATGTCATGAAAGATATAGTGCATTGCTCGCTGACATGTTGCCTCTGTGTTCTTCAACCCAAATGGCATATTGACGTATTTGAACACTCCTAACACCCTTGGGCATTTAAATGCAATTTTGTGCCTATCTTTCTCAGTGACTGAGATTTAATGATATCGTGCTGTGCCGTCCATGAACGAGAGCATCTCATGTCTCCCAACTGCATCAATGAGTAGATCAGTGACCAGCATTGGGTAAGCATCCTTTGAAGTAGCTTGATTTAGGTCTCTATAGTCCACGTATACTCTGATTTTTTTCGTTCTTCTTCCTACTGGAACTATGTTTGATATCCACTATGTGTATTTAGCCACTTGGATAACTCCGAACTTCAACATCTTCTCGATTTCTTCCTTGACAAGTGTTGCTGTATCCGGATTCATCCTCCGCATCTACTGCTGGATTGGCTTTCTTCCTTCTGCGATTGAAAGCTTAGGGACAACCAGCTCTGGTGAAAGTCCTGGCATATCTTCACATTTTTCTGCAAAACAGTCTTTCTACTCCAATAAGAGAGCAGTGAGCGTCTTTCTTTCTTCAGACTCTTAGAAGGGACTGATAGCCACCTCTATTGCCTCAACAATAGTTCCAAGGTTAATCTTCTCGGTTGGATCTCTAACTTTAGGTGGTGTGTCATTCAATGCTGCAGGTGCGAGCTGGATGATATCCTTCTCAATTTCTTCCTGTTGGACATCATTATTGATACACTTTGCCGTGGCTATGGTTGACAGACAATCGTAGGCTTGCGACTCAATCATATAAGTTTGCAATATTTCATATAGAGAAGCACAGGCCTCTGCCTCCTCATTTTTGGACGAACGTATCATTGATGGCTTGTGGAGGCTAGCTCCAGGAAATAAGGTCATGATTTTCTTCTCTTGTTTGCACTACTCCCCACCGAGCTAGTTCTGAGGTTGTTACCCCAACATGTAGGCCCTTTTTATCGACGCCGCACACTTCCAATGGCCGAAGATTTTCATTGTAGTAATCGGCATCCAACACATTCCCAGAGACTGAATATGGTCGCGGATCGGCGTTGACTATATGCTTCTCTGATGCCTCTATATCTCATATGAAGAGCTGTTGATAAAGCAACAAAGGTACGCAATAACTCCTATGGATCCAATCTCTACCCAATATTGCACTGAAAGGTGAATTGCATTTGATGACAAAGAAATTGTGCACCCCTATGACGAGTCTAACCTTGACTTCTATGAATAGGAACCCTAGTGTCTGTGAGATAGTCTCTACAAAGTTCTTGATCATCATGGATGTCGCTTGAATAATTGATCTCGAAATACTCAACAATGTCATTGCTCGAGTACGTAGTCAAAACATTCACCGCTGCACCGGTATCCACCATGACCTTGCTAAGTTAGGTGCTCCCCATACCCGCAGTGATGTATAATGGTCTCATATGCGAGGCCATTGTGGTTGTCGGTTTGGAGAATATCATGTAGGACTTTTGCATCACTGGATCCACAATTGGCTCCCGTTCCTCTAGTTCCTCACTCTCTGCCAGAGTTAGTCCTTGAACTGCTTTGCTTACAACGGCCACATCCGTTATTTTGGCCAATTTGGTAAATTTGGCCTGTAATAAGTATACCATGCCTACGTGCATGTATTCGACATAGACCTCCTCTAAGTCCTCACTGTCCCCTCCGTAGTCGACTAATTGCTCGTCTCCATCGCGTGCTTCAATTTCAGCTAACAGTGGCTCCTGCTGCTGATCTACGATGGGAGGGCAATGTTACTCTCTTTTGTAAACCTCAGACTTAAGTCTCTTTGAAGAGCCTACCTTTGCTGTGAGCTCTGACTCACCAGCCGTTACTTCCGTGATCTTGGGCTTGGAAGAAGCACGAGCGAGCTTCTTTTGTTCTTCAATCACCAATGGCTTTGGTCTTTATCGCAACACCAGTTTCTTTCTCGGCTTATCAACCAATTGTGCCTTAGATTCGGTGCGTTTGAAGACTGATTTCCGCCCTGGCTTGCCCTCAACCATCTCTCAAGCCCCTTTCTGCGCTCGTTGTGCCTCTGCATTAGGCTTCACCTTATCGATCCGAGAAAACACACTTGATCTGGTTGGTCTCACCTTTGGTCCGCTGGACCCTATGTCGAACATAATCATAGGTGTAGCTGCGAGCATATTCATCCTTCTCTGAATCTTCTCTGGTGATTCCACTAGTTGCTCTAGTTTGATCAAACCTCTGTCTAAAGCCTCCAAAGTTCTTTTCGCAACTCCGAATTAACGTTGTAATTTCCTTTTCCTGGTGGGGGGGGGGTAATTTCTACAATCTTTCCTCTTGATTTCACGTACCATACATCTTCCTTAATCACCGATCGGCTTGCAAAATGGATATAAGGTTTGCTTGATTCTGCTGGCTGGCTATCATCAACGGCTTCAGCTTTCTTCTCAGCCATTCGTATTTGTTTGAACAAATTAGATTCCTTGGCAACTGTGCGTGATTCCTTTGACCGTTGAACCCGCTCATACTGCTTACAAAAATTCGTCTCAAGTCATCTTAAAGCCGCACTCTGCTTTGCATATATCGAGTGCAAAGTACTACCGGAGTCGCCTCTTTGCAAACCCTTTTTGCTTTCCCTTGGAATCCTCTTTGCTACTGCTACAAGGGGCTACTTCGTCGGTGGTTTTAAGATCTAACGTTTGCTTCAAATTAGCTCCTCCATGCCAAGATACCTCCGGAGTACCCACCAAGCATGATGGAATTTACAGTATAATCCTTCCTACAGAGACGCAGCTGTAGGGTTAGGTACGTTTGCAATTCCTTCTTTGATCAAGTCCTCTAGGATTTCACCCATCCTGTCACTTTGGAACGCACCGATGGTCTTTGGCTTCATCAGCTCTACTGTCCCTACTGAAGTATCTATAAAAGGTTGTCGATCAAGCAGAGCAATCTGTGATGATGCATCAATCGCAAGCTTCCCTTCGTTAATCCACCATTGGATTTGATCCTTCAGCTTGATGCAATCCTTGGTTGTGTGATTCCACATGTTGTGAAACTTGCAGTACTTCTTTCCTTTTAGCTACTCTGCGGTAGGAATGCTCCAAAGTATGACTTGGTCAACTTCCTATCAATCAAATCTTCTATGATCTCGTGCACTGCATTTGCATCATAAGTATAGGATTCAAATTCTGGTTTTGTGAACGCACTTGTCAAAATCCGCACTGGTCCCTTCAAAGGAATTATCTTTTTTGACTTGACTATATTCTTAGCTATCAATTTAAAGCCCGCCACCATTGCATCGCCTGAATCATATCCATCAGACTCACCTTCTTCTTGCATGGATGTAATCATCTTAGGGCGTTCTCGATATGGAGTCTTTGGAGTGTATGTTTCCCTAGACATGTTGCGCCTATTATCGGCCTCTTCGTACGCAGCATAAGTTTGAGCTATAACATCAATGAGAGCATTCAACGATGTGAACTTTGTGTCTATGTACTTCATATGTAATCTTTCTTCAAGTCCTCCTACCACGATGGCCACCAATTCTTCCATAGTGCGTGAAATCCTGCTCTTAGTGTACTAGGTTCAGAACTAGTGTAGGTATGCTACTGGAGATTCGCTTGGCATCTACACCATTCGGCACAACTTACCAAGCTTCACAGCCAACTCTGACCCACCAAAGTGTTCAGTAAACAATGTTTCCATCATTACCCAGTCGCGGACTGAGCCCTGTGGTAAGTTTGTGTACCACTACAATGTTGCACCTTATAGAAGGGCACAAAGACTCTTAATTTGAACTCGCCGAGTCTACCCCATTGTCCACACTCGACCCTTAATTGAGCAATGTGCTGCTAGCTCTGCTTCATTGAAGCGAGTAAACGAGATGGGTCGATAACCCTTTGGCCACTTCCAACTGAATGGTGGTGGTAGGAAGGGGTCATTGTAGGTTATCGGAGTTCCTTCCGTGCTCGGCAGCCCTTGATTGATGATGTGGTTAATCCTTTCTTCCAACTCTCGATCAAGGTTTGGCTACGGAGGAGGCGAAGCTGGTATATCGTCGTCCTTGACTTCCTCATCATCATGAAAAAGAGGTTCTCGCTCCCCCTAACTTGTCGTTGATCAACGCGAAGCTGGTTGTCATAGTATTGGTGAGGTTTGCGAGAGGTGCTGTGAGAGCATCAAACTTTTTACTGTTGTCGGCATGCTCAACCTCTTGACCCTCGTAAAAGCTGTCGAGCCTGTTCTGAACTCTATACACTATCCTGTCGCTAGCCTCCACGTTGTTCAGAATCCATTAAATGTTAGCGTTTCGACGTTGCTCTTGCTCGAACGAAAAAACTATGTAGGCCTCAAAGTCCATGGCCCTTATTTCTTCGATGTTCCTAGGTTCTGAAAATGATGATGATCGACCCTTAGTCATCATTGCACCAAACCTCTGTAGTACTTCTTCGTTGCTCAAACCCGTACAAGCAACTGAGTTGTGTTCTCGGAACGCAAGTGCTGAATGCTTAAGGCAACTCATGAAAGTTTTGCGGTACAGATCAATGATTGTAAGACTCTAAACCTGAGTCCCACTGGGCGTGCCAAAATGTTTGGCTTCGATTTTTCTCTAGTCAGGTTGCTGCAAATGGAGTGATCGCAACTGTCTCTTTTTGTATTCGTTGTTTGTTGTTGTACTGTGTGCGAGGTGTGCCACTGCTGAGGGTAAAATGTTGTTGCGTAGCGCGCCGCGTAGCCTCTGCTTCTTGTCAAGCGATTGGAGCAAGGAGAGCACCAACCTCGCTTGTTGAGTCCTACTTGTCTTGATACAAGACGTAGGCTTCGTGTTTCTCTGTCAAGCCACAAAGAATCGATACTTTACACCCTCGAGCAAGTATAAAGCAAAGCAATCCTCAGGACGTAGTGTTGAGAACACCGGATAGTGTGACTTCATAGATCTTAAGAATTCCCACGCTCTGTCGGGTGGTCTAGATCCTAAATTCGCTATTGCCGGTTGATTAGCTCGAGTGAACCTTCAAATTCCCACGCTCTATCGGGTAGCCTAGATCTTGAGCTCGTTGTTTGCTGGTTGTCTACTCGCAGTGGAGTAAGATTTGCTGGTGCGCAAATTGTGTATGAGTGTAGAGGTCCGCAAATCTGCTCCGCTTCACCTATTTATAGAAATTGGCACTCTAATCGTCCTCGCTTGATAAGGTAACATTTATTGATTAAGAATAATATCTTGCCCTTAGATTTCTCTAAATTATCTAGGAATCGCATAAATATCTTTTTCCGATTCGCAGCTCTAATCAAGTCACATGTGGCTAACCCATTTTATCTCTGAAGCCACAAAAATACCCAAATACTTTCACATCAGAATTCAACGTATGGTAACTAATCATGCCTGCATGTCTGTGGATTTTATAATTAGACGTACAATAGCGGAATAGCTATAGGATCTCCATGACATATATTTGGTTCGATCTGCAATTTATGTATATCCTGAATTCCTGGTATCCATGTGGCCGGAATGGATGGATGGATAGATCATTACTCCATTTCTGACACAGTTTCGTGTAGTTTAGCTACCACCTTCAGACATGGCCAAGCCGACCATCCTCCTTTATTGGTGTTTTCAACTCCATTCATTGAATTTGGAGTCACTACTGGACCTAATATTTATTTTGGAGATGTGATTGCACGTCCTAGCTCGATGGCCCATGAGCATCTATAGTGATCTTCAGGCCTCCGAACCAAAAATGATATATACATACGAATAGTGAGATCGAGATAGAAACCTGAAGAAGGCTAGCTACGTTATCTTGTTCAGACCGGCCAGATCGACTTTGAATTCGGTTCGAGTAGTCCATATATTTTCTGTGTGTGTATGCTTCATGAGATGATGAACAAAGTCATTAATACTGTGGATAGTGGTGGGTAATTACTGGTGGAGGAGTAGCTAGCCGCCTAGGTTGTGGCAGCTGCAACCATAATTGCTTAGAAGTAAGGATGCATGATCGATCAAGATCTGAGATATATCCACTGATGGCTTTCTTGACTCTCGAGAGTCATGGCCAACGACAGATACATATCCTCCATGCCAGTCGTACGTTTCTAAATAGGTTATGGTACAGTGACTACGTACGTACCATCTTTAGGTTCTATCTGATCAGTTATGAACATAAAAATTGCCGATTCCACAATGAGCAATAATTTGAATTTTCAGACCAAAATCTTGTACGTCTCGATCTCTGTTTTTTAGTCAATAGCAAATTTGAGTCATTTAAATAGAAAAAAATTCACTCACGGTACTTAAACTCTTTTGATCAAGTTAAAAAGGTGTCCGAACTCTAAAAACTCTCAAAATGATGTCCAGACTAAATTTGAAAACATTATATGTATGTGTGATGCGTTCGTGCTATTTCTATCACAGTTACATCTTTTCTAATGACATTGCCTTTTTTCTGAAAAAATAATAATTTAGATTAATTGTCTTTATGTCCTTATATTTTTCTGTGTAATTTTTTATTCACAAATTTGCCACTTGTCATCATTTCATTGGCTTATAATTACAAACTTGACTGAGCTTACAATAAGCTCAGTCCACATGATCACCACTCCTTGGGTTTTCTCGTGGAGATAGGATACGGTAGCATCGGTCACTCGCCGAATTCACTGCTCTAGCTCGAGATGCATTTCAGCCGCGCCTCCATTTACTTCCCCCAATAAGGCTTCGGCAGCGTCAGGCTCGAGCTCAAGGTCATTTACGATGACGAACACCTCAACCAAATCGGATTTGCAATTTTTTCACGCAATGCTCTGCGGCTGCCGCAAGGTCGCCAAACTCGGGATACCCTTCTCTCTCCACCGTCACTCCACTTCCCACTCACCATGAAGTCTACGACAACGACTGTCATATTTTTGACATCACTCACCTCCTCACCTCGTTGATGTCGTCGTCGAACTTCCCTTACGGCAAGCTCGGCTAGTTTCTGTGGCATCCCGAGTCAAAGATTTTGGAGAGAATCGGGTAAGGGTTTCTAGATTGACATCGGTACGTGAGAGTGTAAGACCCGATGTTATTTTGGAACTGTTATTTGATAGAAAGTAAGAGAGAAAGAAAAAGGAAGGGAGGAGGGACGACGAGCTGGATGTAGGCAACGAGGGGAGAGAGAAAGAGATTACAAATTTAAAAAATGCCATGTCAACAAGATAAATAGAGCTGTGGCAAAAATGGCGCGGAGGCATTACACATATAGCGTTTTAAGAGTCTGAATATCATTTTGATAGCTTTTAAAGTTTGGGCACTATTTTGACCTGACTGAAAAAGTTTAGGCACCATAGGTGATTTTTTATCCTTTTAAATATAGCCTAAACTAGCAAACATACATACGCTAATATGTTATATACTTTGGCTATAAAGTCGGTGGCAGAGCTTGAATTAAATTGATGTCGGGGCCTAATTGTAACTCAACAATATTATGTGTAGTGGACGAATTTTTTTTAAAAAAATTAAAAGGTTTTTATTACTTTACCATGATGGTTGAATTTAACATTGTAAACTAAGAAAAAATGATAGAATCTTATAAACACAACTCGCCAAAGTTCTAAACTTTAATATTGAAATGACTAAAATGAGCAGAGGAAATACCGAAAACATGATCAAAAATCAAAGATAAATATTTTAGACAAGCATTGAATCCTTATTTTTTCTAAAATATTGTATAATTTTTTGAGGAAAAAAAATAAGCGATGACTTAGGGAGGGTGAGTGTTATGCAGACACAAGAAAAGGGCAAAATGAATGAATTCACACAAAGTTTTTTTTTACTTGAAGTAGGTATTGATTTTTTTTTTTACTTCTGAAAACTTACCTAGACTAAAGCTTAGGTTGGCTCCGCCATAGCTCAATACGTACGGGCATCCTTGAGACTAAACTAATAATCTTCATGGAGCCTTAGTAGATCATGATCGTCAATTAGATCATCGTATCTTTAGATTTAGAGGGTATCAATTTTACCTTCTACACCTCTTATTTTAATTTTTAAAACAACAATAATTGTAATTTATTTAATTATCCTTCTTGCCAACATCGTTACCACTTATTGTTCACAATTAATCTCATAACAACCTCCATAACTTAGGCCATTATTGAAAAGATCAAGCAATATTTGTTGGAGTTAGTCACACTTTTTATATATTTAGGAAGTATATATTATGTAATTAAGTATGATCTTGTAATTGATAAGATTTTTATCCAGAACTGTAAGTATGCTTGTATATATACCCAATTCGGGATTGATCAAAATATCGGAAAATTTCTCAAACATTTGTATTATATTTAACTTGGCATCAGAGCCTAAGTTGATCCTGAAAATCTTGGATATTTGACATGTTTTTTCCGCTTCAAATTTGTTCTGACCCGTCCTGACCTAATCTGTTAGACACATCGAATCATGTCCTCCACCCGTCGAATTCTATCCTGATCTTCTGTCAATTTTGTCATTTGATCAACCTTCTAAACTTATTTGTAATGGATCTTGCACTTCTTAACCGACCTGAAATCACCTGTAAACAATCAATGACTCTTCAAAACGAGAGCACATGCTTTGGAGTAAAACTTGATGGCACCGATTATCAGTTATGGCGAAGATTGATGAAGATGAATCTTGGAGGTGTTGGCAAGTAGGGATATGTTGTTGGCACTCTACCACGACCTGAAGCTGCGAGCAAGAAACAAGCTTTGTGGGATGCTACAAATTGCAATACGATGATGCTTCTCCTGAAATCTATAACAAGACCAGTCATTCTTTTGTTCTCTGCCTATTATTCTCCAAAGGCAATCTAGAATGCTGCTGAAACCACGTATTATAATGGGAATAATTTTGCAAGGGTACATGTTCTAACATGCCAAGTCTGTACCACTACCCAGAATTGTTAGCATATTACAGATTACTATGCAAACCCGAAAGCTATCTGGCAAGAACTGGATGAAAGGGATCCAAACCATAAGACGTGTGATCTTGATATTGTTACATATAACAAGTCCAAAGACAAGATGCGAGTCTACATCTTCCTGAAGGGATTGGATTTAAAATTTGCTACTGCCAAGGGAGAACTGTTGCGACAAGCCACACCACTAACTTTGGAACAACGCAAAAATAAGTATAATTAGCCTAAGGAGCTCCATACCGATGTGTCAAGCCTCACAGTATAATGTAACTCTCAACAAGGTTGGAAGCCCAAAAACCAAGACAATCAACTTTGGATCCAGCCTGCTCATAGACCATATCTGAGTAAGGTGCAGTGCTTCTATTGTAAAGAGTTTGGACACTACAGGAGCTCATGTCCTAAGAAACCAAGTCAAGGAGGCACCTATGACAAGAGCTGCAATAGTGAGGTTGCAGTTTAGTTTGTTCAAGAACTTGATTTCTATGGAGTAGAAGGACAATATCTCTCTATAGGTATTCGTTCTATGGAGAAAAGAGGTAAAATTGGTATTGCATTAAAATTTTCTAGCTTTACTAGTGGTGATACAAGGATAATTGATTCTGGTGCGTCTGATTATATGATCTTTGATAAGTCCTTATTTTCAAGTCCATCTTCATCTCCTATACCTAAAGTGTCTAATGCAAATGGTGTATCTTTCCCAGTCTTAGGTATAGTCTCAATCCAAGTTACTTCAATTATTGTGTTACATAATATCCTTTATGTTCCTTCTCTATTGCATCACCTATTATCTGTCTCTGAGTCAAATTCACAAAACAAATGCTCTGTAATCTTTTTTTTCTATGTATGCCATCTTTTAAGATCTATCATCTCAGGCGATTATAGGCAAGGGAGATCTGAGGGGGAGATTGTTCCAATTGGATTGTATGTACAACGGGAACTACAAACACCATCACCAAATGTTGAGCTGACATTGAGTTCTGATAGAGTGAAAGAATTTTGGCTATGGCATCATCAGTTGGGACATCCATCTTTTGGGGTCATGAAGAAGTCTATGCTACCCTTGTTTTTGAACTAATTAAAGGAGTTTAGTTTCCATTGTAAAACTTGTGTTTTTGCTAAGACTCATAAGTCCAATTATTCTCCTAGTTTTTCTTCTATTAGTCATAAGTCCAATTAGTCTAGTTTAGCACCGTTTGAGTTGATTCATTATGATATATGAGGGTCTTTGAAAAATTCAACATTGATAGGATTGAAATACTTTGTTTGGTTTATTGATGACTTTACAAGATTAACATGGGTTGTGTTGCTGAAAAAGAAGGACACTGTGTTTTCTGCCTTCACTTCTTTTCATAATCTCATTCGCACTTAGTATGGTGCATGTGTGAAAATATTTCGATCTGACAATGGAAGGGAGTTTGTCAATCACAGTGACGAGCCGAACCAAAATGACATGCTTAATGACTCGTAATTTGCAATATCGCGTATGCGATAAAGTTAACGGTTTATTAACGACTTTATTGTCCATTGTGTTTTGAATTTAACTTCCTTCACGAGACTTATAGAAAATTTTATTTTGAGCTCATGAGAATTTATGTTATATTTTTCGAAGATTCAAGCTAATTTTTACGAATTTTAGAAGTTTTTGTGCGAGTAAATTAGAAAAGTAAATTATTTTTTGGCGGTTTGATCTCAGCCATTGATTTCAGTTGAGATCAAATTTGGGTCGTTAGATCATATGAGCTACTTAGGGTATAAATAGGAGATTTTTTAGAAAACTCTAACCCATTTTTTCTTTGCATGACTCGATCCGTTTCACCTTGCGAGACCCACGCCGCCCGACCCGACCCAAAAACACTCGACCCGTCGAAAAAATAAGTTGGCCGATCATCTTTGACAGCGATTCAGGTATGGATCTAAATCTCTCTCCATTGTGATGATATTACTGGGTTATTTTAGTGATTGGGGATGTTTTTGGAGCAACCTGATTCAGGATATGTAAATTTTGAGGTTGCCAAAATCAGTCGCCCGAGGTGCAGTGTGACGGCCACGCGCTGCCATTCACCACAGAGCTCCGACAAGGCAGAAAAAGAATTCTTACGAGTGGATTATAGGGATCGTTTTCAAGTTTTTTTTTTAACTATTTGTTATACGATATTGAACAATTTCATGTGAATAGGACGTTACGATCACGAAATTGAGGAAGGAGCTTTAGCCGGATAAGAAGGCTAACAGTGTAAGGTGAGTGGACACCTTCTTTTCGCACTTGATTCATGATGTCTTTATGATTTGGTTATGAATCAACTATTTCACGCAAATCTAAACTTTTATGCTTACGATTTCCTTTACAACATGATATGACTATATGATTATGATATAGTTGATGTTTACGATTTATGCATGAAAGCGATGTATATGTATTTTCAGTTTTAAGTCATGTTGTTTGTCATGCTAAAGTCACGTAGTCTCATCAATGTGTTAGTTACTCGACTGATCCCCGAGTAACTCTATACTGGGCCACGATAAACTCACCTCCGGCATTCTATCATCCTTGGGCCACAGCAAACTCCCCGGATGATCTATGATTGTCCTTGGGCCACAGCAAACTCTCCAGACAGTTCATGTGTTGTTCTTGGGCCATGGAAAACTCCCCAGACAACTCCCTAACTCCAGTGCTCCATATCGTCACTGGGACTTGGCAGACTCCCTTGATGATGTTAGGGTCTAGAGGTTAGAGTACCCTAGTCACTACATTCATGAGTCTTTTATCATTCTTCGGGTTACGGTAAACTCCCTAGATGATAGGTATTGGCGTATTATTTACAGTTTACATGATTTCTTTACAATTCATTGTTGATCAAGTAAGTGAGTGTTTATACAGTTTTATAAGATGATTACGTTTTTAGTACATGAGTAAGGAAGAAAGACTTAAGTATGTTTTATGACCTCTTACGAAATCTTTTATTTTTGTTCACTCACATTAACGACTTTTATGTTTGCTATTTGCCTTTTCCTGAGCTTTTCGTTTTACATTGCCCAGTTTGCAATACGTATATCTAGAAGTTGCTGGTTCACGTCAGACTTTCGAAGGCTTAGAGATCGAGTCACTTGTCATCATGAGTAGGCTCAAGTTTCTCCTACTGGTTGTATAGTATATACAATAGATGTCGCTCGGATAACCATGTCATTGTTTCGCTTCCGTTGTATGTAGTACGATATAAACAAGTATGATGGTTATGTTATATGTTTTCAAGTGTGTTGAGAAATACGGATGGGAATCGGTGTCCCACGGTTTGTTTTTGGAAATTGATTTAGTAATGTGGTTTCAAGTGCAAGTTTTCGGTTTATAGAATTTTAGGGGAAACTATGTCAAAGTTTTGGTAGATTATTATGTGTTAAGGTATATCGTTAGGGCCTAATCTCGGTTTAGCAACTAAATTGGGGTCGGGTCCTTTCAATCACTCTTTAAAAGATTATTTTTAGAAGCATAGAATTGTTTATCAGACTACTTGTCCACAGACAGCAGAGCAGAATGAGGTTTCTGAAAGAAAGAATCGTCTTCTCTTGGATATAGGAAGAGCTCTTTTACTCGGTGCCAGCATGCCCAAATATCTATGGGGAGAAGCTGCGTTATGTGCCTCTCACGTTATCAATCACCTACCATCTACAACTCTTCAGAATCGTGTTCCATTTGAGGTATTTTCTAAACATGTTGCCATTCCATCTCTCAACAAACTTCCTACTCGTGTCTTTGGTTGTGTGGCATATGTTCATCTTCATAAGAATAAGAGGTCTACGTTAGAGGCTTATGCTCTCAAACGTGTGTTTGTTGGCTATGACACTCACCACAAAGGACACAAGTGTTACCATCCTCTATCTTAGAGGTTCTATATCACCATGGATGTCATCTTTAGCGAAGACTTGTGTTATTTCTCTCCTACATCAACTCTTAGTGAGGATGAGAAGAATATATTTTATGAGGACCTATTTGGAGAACTAGAAGTTAGTATTACAAGTAGCAGTACCCCAGCCGAATGTGCTTTTTAACCCGTCGAGAATGGGCTTCAACCTGTCGAAAATCATGGCCATATCAACACTAAGGTGAGCTTCGACACATCGAGAAGAATCCTCGACCCATCAAAAACTATGTCAAGAACCAACCCGAGAGTGAGCTTCGACACGTTGAGAAGGAGTCTCGACCCGTCGAAGAAAGGACCCTGGAACGTCCCAAAGAAGTGTCTCGACACGTTCAAGATGTGGTTCGACCCGTCGAAAATACCCAGGTCTTTTCTAAGTTCTGAAAGTGTTCAACATATCGAACAAGTGTTCGACCTCTCGAAAGGAGGAGAATTAGTCAATAATTAGCCACCAATTTTTTAAGATGTACATGTAATCCTAGTCTCTCTCTCTCTCTCTCTCTCTCCTGGCTTGTCATCACCTGAGGTATGTAGTAGTGTTCCTTTGTCAAATTCTAGTACACCTGAGTCTGGTGGAGTCCTGTTTGTTAGGTCAACCCGTGGTTAACCTTCAATGAAATATGAGCCTCTCTTATCAGCTAAAGCCAAGTATCTAGCTAACTATGTATCAACCCATAAATTGTCTAAGCCCCATGTAGCATTTGTCAATCAACTATCTATTGTGTTTCTTCCTAGTAAACTACAGGAATCAAGGAGGAGAAGTAGGCTAAGGTAATGAAGGTTGAGATGGATGCTCTTAACAAGAATGGTACTTAGGACTTGGTACCATTACCACTGGGAGTAGATGGGTTTATACAGTGAAGCATAACACAAATGACTCAGTTGATAGATATAAGGCAAGGTTGGTTTCAAAAGGATACAGTCAGAAATATGGAGTGAATTATGATAACACGTTTGCATTAGTGGCAAAAATCAACACTATTCGAGTCCTTATGTCTTTGGCAGCTAATCTGGATTGGCCCTTGCAAAATTTTGATGTGAAGAATGTCTTTCTTCATAGAGATTTGAATGAAGAAATTTACATGGATCTCCCTCCAGGATATGGTACTTCTACATATGAGAAGGTGGTGTGCAGATTTTAAATTTTTTTTGTATGGATTGAAACAATCTCCAAGAGCTTGGTTTGGAAGATTCACAACGTACTTCCATGAAGAAGATTGGGGATTAGCAGAGCAATTCAGATCATACTTTGTTCCTGAGGCACCGACATGGTAAGTTGACTGATTTGATCATTTATGTGAATGACATAGTTATAACACTTGATGACAATGAAGTTGCAAGTTCAGTTATCTTCTGAATTTGAGGTGAAGAACCTTGGAAACTTGAAATATTTCTTGGGAATTGAAGTAGCTCGGAACAAGGACTGTATCATGTTGAGGAAAAAAAAATATGTTCTAGATTTGTTAGCAGATACTGATATACTTGACTGTAAACCGGTTAATACACCTATAGAACAGAACCATCGAATTGCAGAGTATTCTAATCAAGTTCTTACAGAGAAGTCCCGATATCAGAGGTTAGTTGGAAGATTAATTTACTTGTCACACACTAGACCTAATCTTGCTTATGTTGTTAGTGTGGTGAGCCAGTATATGCATAATCCTAGTGAAGATCATATGAATGTTGTGATAAGGATCTTGAGATACTTGAAGTCTACCTTGACAGAAGCCTTGTGTTTCGTAAGCAGAGAGATTTGGGGACCAGTGGGGCAGGGAACATCACTGACATGAGTTCTACTTCTAGCTACTTCACATTTATCGGTAGAAATCTGGTTACTTGGAGGAGTAAGAAGCAAAATGTGGTGGCCTATTCTAGTGTAGAAACTAAATATAGAGGTATGGCTCAAGGAGTTTATGAGTTATTGTGGCTGAAATATTTGTTAAGGGATTTTAGTTTCAAGCAGAAACAACCAATGCTTCTTTATTGTGACAACACTTCTGCAGTTAAAATTGCACATAATGTTGTTCAACATGGTTGGACAAAACATGTAGAGACTAATAAACACTTCATCAATGAGAAGTTAGATGCTCGAATTATCTCATTCCCATAGGTTCATTCAAATGAGCAATTAGTTGATATCCTTATCAAAATTATTTCGTCTAGGACCTTCAGTGACTCACTTGACAAGTTGGGCATTTGAGACTTGTATGCTCCAACTTGCGGATGAGTGTTGGAGTGAGTCACACTTCTTGTATATTTAGGAGGTGTATATTCTATAATTGAGTAGGATTCTGTAATTGATTATGTTTCCTTCTAGAACTGTAAGTATACATGTATATATACCCAATTCGAGAATGATCAATATATCAGAAAATTCTCCAAACACTTGTGTTGTATTTGACTGTACTCACTTCTTAGTACAGCTGTGTTTATACTATACCTATGGTTGTAGAGATTTCCATAATCAAAAGCCCCACCTAAATTCAATAAGGTCAGCAATATATATGACTAGGTGAAGCCCCGTTCCTCGGCGTGGTTGAACATTAAGGTGAAACGAAGAGTTGTTTGAGGATGATGTTATTGGGAAGGAAGGAGGAAGATATTAGGTTATGATACATAACTTAAAATGTACTGCATATATATATGTTACAGATATTGGAGTGCAGAGTACTTAAAATCCAGAAATCACCTATATATTACAGACATTACATTCATCATGGATAACGTTATTGAAAAGAAGAAATTAACCGATTATCTAGTGTTCTTAAAATGCAGAAATCACTTATATATTACACACATTATATTTGTTCTGAATAGCGCTCTTGAAAATCAGGAATTTGACGATTATCTAGTATACACAGTAGTCGCAAAACATGGGCAGTACATCACATCTTAGTTAGTTGCTTTCAGTGACATCTGTTCAACACCAGAAAGAAGAAAAAAAACGATTAGAGAGAATGTAAAACTGAATTATGTAGACGATTACAACCTACCATCAACATAATTTCAAATCTAGTTTGAAGCAAACTAACACTATGCTATAAAGCATATAATTTGAAGAAGAAAAAAATATACTGTCAGATATAAAAATTTATATCAGATGAGATACTAAATGTCCAGATAGCAGATTTCAGTACCTTTAGCATGAACACAATCACCAACAAACTAACTCGAGTTTCAGTTATTTACTTAAAATTAAACAAAAAAATTAATCTCTTTAAGTACTCAGAATCAGTTGTAAAGAAAAACGTAAAAACCATGAGAATGTTCTTTTCAATTAGTACAAACAATATAATGTATGACCTAGGTACCTAACCATTCCAAGCAGCCAACCCATTTGGATTTATAACTGTTGCAGACAAACATATGAGTTGAACTTCAATAACCTGAAAAATATCATACATGTTGCTAAACACAGTGATGATAATGTTGGGCAGTAAAGTATATATATGATGGCTATCACTTACTATTTCTTCCCAAACTGTACCCTATATATGTCATTCAAGTAATAGACTTCATCCAAGACTATACATCTACGTGAAAAAAGAATCCCGAGAAGAAGCCCCTCTGACACTGCACTAAGAAACCAAGGTAAAACACCATCCTTTTCTCTAACAACATATTCAATTGTTCGAAGCTACACCAAAATGACCAAATATATTTATGATACAACATGTTGCGCAAAAACTATGTAGTCATAATCAAAACCTGAGCTTCTTTGCTTACAGTTGAATATTATCCTCACCAATATTTTCACTGAAATAACAACAACAACAATTCAGCCACTAACTTACAACCACAAACCTACATTGCAAAAACAGTCTCCATATACATATTTTCATCACATCGACATACTGTTGATCAACATCTCTAAATTTCACTCTGGTAATTTGTACCAAGAGCAGAGCATCTAACCTGTACTGGAGTATGTAAGTCCAGGGAAGTCTTGTAGATGCCTAATAGTGGATAGGAGATCATATGGGGAAGTTCTCAAAAAATTTGGTTCAGTAACTGCAACAATAATAACTGTGATTAAAAATAGCCCCCCTACAACAGTCAATTTCTAAACCCGACTCTTATTATGGCACTCTATCTCTGTCTTCTTTTATGGCTTTGATATAAGCTCAAGCATTTACCCACAGAGATTAACTATGGACTACATTGTTTAGAAGAATCTACTGTTTTTATGATACATATACTTCACTTACATGACCAAGCATTTACAATATAATGAATGAAAATATTGGTTAAAAAACAAAAACAAATCTCAACCAAGATAATATAGTAGTAACAAATGGCATCAACTCAAGCTTTAGCTATTAGTAGTATTATTGTTTGTGATTTTGACAATGACCGACACAGAATGTTCACAACATGACCTTGATGTCCAAATAATCCTATCCTTCCATAGCTAGTAGTGGTACAGTTACTCCTCGCATTGAACAATACACTCAAGACCTGTGTCTCTCTGCAACTAATGGAAAAATGAGATGGAGAGACTTTTAGCGAAACTCCAAAAGGAGCAATCCAGCCAACAGTGTAAGTCTCATTTTCAGCCACATTAATAACCGTTCTTAGAATAGTTTTGGACTGGTTGAGGTTTGCTATTGTTATTGAAGGTAAATTCAGGTCACCCGCGTTGATAGTAGAGTTATAAACCAAACAGCTCTGACAAATGGATCAGTCCCACCAAAGAAACAAAAACCCAAAAAAAAACTCATTTCTCCAAAAAAGCAATCACTGAAAACCAATGAGCAAAATAGAGCCCAACCCACCTAAGATTCTGAAGTAGTACTGTAAATAAAGAGGTGATATCGTGTGGGCAGAAGGTAATATCTTACTAATAATATCATAGGGAACCATTACAGAGCATGTAATGGGGAAGTGGAGAGATTCAAAAAGAAGAAGAGTAAAAGCAACCAACATAAGTGTCACATGCTGTGAATTATCCTCTCCCAGGATATCACGTAAATGAAATCCACTCGACACGATTATAGAATCAACACAAACTAAGTAATAGTATATAACAACGGATCAGAAAAATTTGCAGTAGTTGTTTGTGGTTTAGAGACTTCTTCAAGACTCTTAATTTTACTACCTGAAACAAAAAATAGCAGCATAGGTATTTAGGAGAATTTCCCCCACAGATATGAAGAATCCAATATGTAGACAAACCCAACATGCATGTGAAAATGCCTTCAATCCCAGAAACTAAAAATATTAATTTAATTTAAGGTAGCTACACAGTGAAAACCCAACACAGAACTAAAAGCCAAAACACAAACAGGTCATGCCAGTAGCCAGCAATCCTAAAAACTTTGTAATGGGGAAAAATGGGTTACACTTCTGGTCCAAAAGTTTGTCTTGCATACATTTTAGGAAAGTTACAACCTGCAAACATTTATCCAATACTTAATTATAACTCATATATATAAACAACTAATACTCACTGGGACTTTCTTCTGAGTCACAACACAGACCGAATTCTTTCCTCGAACACCGATGAAGGTTATCCCAGCGGGTTTTATTGCCTTAAACACATACTCTATTCAAATTATCACAAAACACAACTCAGCACATAATCATACAAAGGAAAAGAAAATGGCTGATACATATACACATAATATAAACATACACAAAAACTTTGTCATAATTGGATCAAGTTCACCTATTCATACCATAAGTTAAACTATTTCCTATAATTCAAACATATGATAAAATTAATATGATAGAGCACAAAAACAACATACTATAGATACTTTTTTGCTCGCAGAAAGCATGTAGATTTATGCACATTGTCATACCATCATGGAGCCAAAACGCCATCTATCGATTTAGAACCGGCCTCCCATCAATATAGACATCGCTGTCTCTCTTTGCATAGACAATTAGACACACCCAAAGCTCTTTGATCTATAACAAATAAAGGAATTATTATAGACTGACCAACTAAAGTATAAAAAATCATATCAGAAACTAAACTATAAATGAATTGCCATGAAGTGAACATATATAATAACGTACACATACGTTTGTCATTGATGTGATTGAAGTAGTTGTCATAATCTTTTATAACACAATCCCAAACTGAACAGAAGTACCTTGCCTGCAGATAAGAGAGCAAAGTAATTCCGATTAAGATTTTTTTTTAAAAAAAATTACTCTCTCTGAAGAACTTGTACACTCTCTGTTAACGAACAAACTCAATTAAGAGCAATATCAAAAATACACAATAACAACAAAAATTAAAAATAAAACCTAGGGTGTGATCCATTCATAGAAAATAAAGAAAATCCAGATGAGAGAATAAACCAACCTCCTAGTCTATCTTTTTTCCCAGCCATGAGGACTTATAAACCGAGGTTGACTTGAGGTTCAATTGAAAGCTTAGAGCAAACAATAAAAGACCCATCGACCACCATCAAGAAAGTCCAACGTGATCAGAGCTTTGGAGGTCTTGTTGGTCTTCAGTTTCATCAAAAACTTGTTCTAGAGAGGGTTTACGCTGGCAAATATGAGGGTGTGATGAAGAAGTTTGTCTTATTGCTCTAGAAGAAGTGAAAACGAAGAAGAGAAATCATATGTGGTACCTGAACTCAAGAAAGTGCTCTTGAAAGGTGAATATGAACCATGGAGAATTTTGAATAGATAAGCTATCCATAGCAGAATCATAGAAGAAATAACCAATAACCACGCCATCATGAACCGTGGAGAATTATTGACAGATTGATGATATTTTAGTCACTTGGTCATCTACCAAAAGGTAGTGTAAGCTGTCATACTTTATATAGAAACGACATACAACTAAAATTTGATAGAAGAAAACGACAAATAACTCAAATTTGAGCGAATTCAATGTTTACCCAAAACGGAAATTGTAACAAATAGTATTCAGATTTACCTTGATTTGGATCGATTGCACCATTGGATTATCACGAAATTTGATTATGGCATAGATGACACAGTTCCAAGAAACTTTCATGAAGACACTGAGTGCAACCGCGAATTCTATCATGCAGATTTTGGCCATGAAATGCAGATGACGGAAATGATTTTTGTGACAAAAACTGTAGTTCGTTTACTTCTTGTTCTTTCTAGATCAACCCCACCATTTTTCATCTGTATGCACCCAATTTCTCCCATCAATCATAGATCAAAACCAACCCAGAAATCCCCTACAATATTGAACCCAAAATTGATCATAGTTGCAGAACTAAAAACCTAACTCCATAAATCAACTACTCACTTTTCTCACCACAATCTCTTCTTCTTGATCAAGAGGTTGGGAATGATGTACTTCGATCGTGACCCGATCGAAGCATGCACCCTATCTTATATAGGAAATGAGCCATGATAAGGCTGTGGCTCATGTCAATGAAGCCTTGACTAGCTATCTCAAGTCATAGCCCAAATAATGAATTATCAAATTAAAATGATTCCTTTGTATTTTTATTGATACATAGCTAAAATATATATTTTGTATGTATTATCTTGTGTTATATATTGTGTCATATATTTTGTAATACATCTTTGTAAACAATATTTTTCGTATAGTTATTAGGCACATCATCACCATTTTTATCACTATCTTAAGACCTTTTTTTGACGTCACCCTCGACATTGCTACACATAATTGTCCGTGGGTGAAAATCGGTTCCGACAAATATATTCCGACTTGATTTAATGATTGACCTTGACTTTTATTGATTGTCATTGCATACCAGAGTCTAACAGGAAACTGACGTTTTTTAAATGTAAAAGGCCATTTAGTTTCAGTTGCATATAGTACTATTCTCGGAATATGTACTTTTTCTCAAACGTTACTCCCAGTAAGTATTTTTGCTTCTATTAATCTTTCGAACAATTTTGTCACAATTAACCTTGTGCCATTACACAAACCATGTATTTGATCAATATTTCTTAATAACATAATGGGCATACCAATTTTCAATATAAGTTTGTGTGTAAGCAAACAGTTAAACTCAAGCTTATTCAAAAATTCTATGGGATACAAAAGATTAATATTATCGCTATTACCTGAATTATATGCAATAGAATCTGAACTAAAATATGATTTATTATCTCCAGATACTAATTTAATTGCATAATTATTGATTTCATGAATAGTCACATTTTTGGGAGTTACAATAGCACGTTCTCTCAAATAATTTGTATCATTGTATTTTGTATAAAAGTTAGGATACGTTGCATCAAAAATCGATTTTATGGGTTCAATTATGGCATCGGTCAGCAAATCTTTCGGTATTTCAATCCAACTCACATCAGGATCATCCATGGGCAATTTAGATTCTAATCGATTTTCACCTATTTGTAACATCCATTCAGCAAAATCTTTAATTTCAATTTTTTCAAGAGGAGTTACACCAATCGTCGCCAACCTCATATTTTCAATTAGATGAAATAGTATAATGTTAGGCCACAAATATGAATTATTAAATGATGCTTGAATGATTTGTTCTTTACTACCACCTTGTATCACCGGCAATGTTTGTCTAAAATCTCCACCGAATAAAATTGTTTTTCTTCCAAATGGCTCTTCTTTGTTTGACAAAATATCACGCAGTGTTCTGTCAACCTATTCAATATACCATTTATTGCACATAGGAGCTTCATCCCAAACTATTAATTCAGCATTTTCAATTAAATTAGAAAGATGAGTTTGTTTATTTATATTACAATTTGAATCTTTGTCTATAATCGGCTTTATTTTGAAACGTGAATGAGCTGTTCTGCCTATCGGAAGTAACAATGAAGCAATGCCTGACGAAGCAACTGGTAAAACAATTTTGTCTTCAGATCACAATCTTGAAATTATAGTATTCAAAAAAAAATTTTTGCCTGTACCTCTGCTACCATAAACAAAAAATAATCTTGGGTTCTTCTGTTCTACGGCTTTGATCACCTCATCATATATATTTCTTTGATTATTATTTAGTTTGGTGATCAACTCAGAATTTTCTTGTTTTAATATTTCACAATCAAAATCTAATTCTTCTATGATAAGCCTATTTACGAGTTGATGTATTTGTTGTATCTTTGGCATTGGTAATTTATGGTCTTTTAAACTACTGGACGACATGTTAAACAATTTTTTAAGTTCATGTAGAACAACATTCTTTAATTCGTCATCGGGTATGGTAAGATTTAGCATATTAAAATTTAATTTCATTCTGTGTGATATGTCATCGGACATCTTAATCCAATATACATCAACCAAAGCTTAAGGATCCGAGACATTACAAAATAGAATAATTGTAACAAATAAATAACGAATTTGAGGAGAAGTGGCAGTAAAAGTAGATTCTAACATGCTTCGAGCCATTCTTTATCATCACCTAGTAATCTCAAAGCTCAACATGCATCTTTATAAGTAGAGTATACTGTTCCATTTACCGTTCTTATTGCCTTAAAATTGATACATCCTTTTTGAATATTCAAAAGTATTCTAAGATAGTACAATTCACCCGCATTTGGTGGCACCTGTGCTATTCTACCAAGAACGGTATATTTTTTCCTTTGGGTCCATAATTTTTTATTAGCATTCTACACAAATTTTGTAGGAAATTAAGTATATGTTAATTTCTTTGCTTTCTTATAAGTCTTGTTAGCAGTAAACCAAGCAGTCAGCATTGTAGTTTCTATATCCGGACTTTGTAAGACATTTTCAAGAGAATTAGATTGATGAAAACAAACATTTTGTTCGTTTGGTAAATGGATCTTCAAATATTGAACTGTCGGATATCTAGAATGAATGGAAAATTCAAATAAACACCAGACGGACTCATGAGGAGTTAAATATCGACAGTTGAGATAATTTTGGATTTCATCATTTATATTATCGCGGACCAATACACGTGCTCAATCGGGTCCTTTATTTATGTACTTGAATAAATATTTTATCAACATAGATTGAGAACATGATTCAACATTTATATGAGCTTTATATCTCAATAACAAATTAGCATTGTATGGAACAACATAATTATTACCAACATGAACTCCTTTTTTAATTAAAAAACGTGAATCATCATCACGGCATCTATATTGAGGATATTTGATTGCTTGAAATTTTTTGTGAGGAATAAATAATTTTGGAAAATATTTTGTGCATAATTTGTCTCGCATACACAAAGAAGAATTAATTTGACTGCAAGGGTCGTGAATCATAAACTGACCGACTATATCAAACAACTCTGGATTAATATTTTTATCCGGCAATTCCGCTGAAATTATGGAATCTACATCATTTGCTATATAACATTTGTATTTATTTTTAAGCCAAAATAAAAAATGAGCATGTGGCAACCATCGCTTTTAAAATTCAATTGTACATACATGAGCATAGACTTCTCCAAAGGGTTCACCATCATTAATATAAGTAATCATGTCATTTACTTTTATTTTAAAGATTCGACAAATAATATCAAGACCATCTTCTGGTTTGTAGACTGATTTTTTTTAGAAATATTTCAAAATTTCTGGCCATTTCACATTGCACGTGAGAGTAATGAACAAATCAGCATTACCGTATTCTCTACAAATTTTCATTGCATCTTGATAATTATTTATCACATCTCTTGGGCTACCCATATGAGAACCAAGAAGAAAAATTCCTTTTCCAACATCAGAACCTTGGACAATTCCATCTGAAACAAATGTTGATATATTATTCCATGTTTCACATCTCAGTTCTAGTTGATGATATCTTATATAATCTAAACGATTTTCTTCAATAGTTGCATACGAATCGACTAAATATTGTTGAAATAATCTTCCACCTTTTAACAAAGTACTCGATTGGTTTGCTCTATCATGAATTTGATAACACACAAATTTATTCATCGTTAATTTTCTCTCTTGATTGCCACTTTTGTTTGCAATTGGTTTTAATTTCATATTAATTTTAAATTCATCCTCTCCATATGGAAAAAGAAGCAGATATTGTAATGACATTAACTTTGGATAAATTTTAGATATTCTTTTAAGCAGCTCTTCGTTTGATCGAATAATTATATCTCTATTAGAGTTAAATTCACCTATGCCACCCATAATTAATCCACCAATTTCAGAAGCAGAAGATAATTCATATTGTTTGTTGTTAATCTTTTCACGATCAAGTATAGTCACATCAAAATTGGGCAATGATTGATTCTCAAAATCATCTCTCAGAGATCGATACACTTTGGTTAATTCATTACATTGATTTAACAATTCCACTAATCCTTTAACAATATCAAAATCAATCTTGTTATTTGCTTTATTTGGATCAATAGCGGTTATTCAATTTTCAATCTTATTTTGAGTATCGTATACATATAACTGAGCGTACTTAGAACATTCTCCTTCTGAAGGTAAAACAGAACCCATCAAATGATGAACTTGTCCACATATTTTAAAGACATAAGGAGCTCCTCCATTGTTTATGTTATCCTCAATTTTAGCCCCCATAGAAGTAAAAGCAAACATGGAATTATAATCTCTAATATTATCACGAAATAATATACTTTTTCTACCATAATTTGGATTTAACAATTCATCAAGAAAAGCTGGAGTTGAATACGATATAGGTGAAAGGACCCAACCCCGATTTAGCTCCCTAAACCGGAGTCAAACCCCTTCGAAAACACGAACCAACAAAAAAATTTCGAAATTTTGGCAGAGTTTCGTTACTAACGTGGAATTACCATTACCTGCACGCGGAAAATACACTTCATCCTATGCCACAAAAAGCAAACCGTGGGCACCAATCCCATCCGGATTTCTCAATATATCAACAGTAAAGTAAATCAATAAATATATCTATACTTTACTGAAATCCGGTGTAAAATCATATAGCATATACAATAGGACGCTCAGAGCGACTTCTAATACATAATCACATACGCATACCACAGTAGGCAGAACAATAAACCTACTGGATGAAACAAAGTAGTTCGAGCACTATGCCTCCGACCACGACGTGCGACACCAGAGCCTGAACTGCAAACTGGGCACAGAAACCGAAAAGCTCAGGGGAAAGACAATAAACACGTTAGAGTGAGTGGACGAAAATAAATGTCTTTCACCAGTTGATATATATGTAAAATAACATATGCGAGTCTAGGTAAATAAAATAACAAGTACACGAGGTAAAACTCATACTTCTCCAGTGTACTGAGCATGCAAGTAAAAAATCCCACGGGGTCACTCATGGACACACAACGTGCTAGTACAGTTCGAATCACGGAATCCCGGACCCACACGTGATTCTAAGCCAGAAAGGCCTCGGTTCCGGGGATACGCCCCTCGCCGGTCAGGTCGGGGTAACGCCCCGCCTGGGATGCCTACCATCGGGGATCAGCCGAGAGGCTAAGTGTATCGATACAACAACGTAACCAAGACTGTACTCTGTGTAAACCAAATCATAAACAGTTCGATGCAAATGCATGAAACAGCATATAAGTGTATGTATATTCGTATACGTATATCCGTATATGTATAATCGTATATTCATAAAACACATGCTCATGCAATTCGTAATCTCAATACGCATGCTCAAGTTCGTAAATCATATAAAAGACTCGCAAGATTTCCGTGAAAAGAAATTGTCCACTCACAGACTGGCGTAACGCGTATCGCGTTAACCCGTGATCCGGCGGAATGTCCCTCGCCAAACAAACGATCACGAACCCCTGAATATTCACAATGTCCAATATTCAAAGTCATAATCCGACAATACAAATCAAACCACGAGAAACCACCGTTCTCGGAAATACACAATTCGAATACGACGAATCGTCGAAAATCCATATATACCACCTCAATACCTCGTTTTACGTTCGGACGCTTAACTCGAAAAACGAACCTCCCCACAGCGATCGGAGCGCGATTTCGAGTCAAATGACATGCAACTTGTCGAAAGTCCAAAAAGTCAAACTTTGACCGTTGACCGCCGCCCACGGCGGCGCCACCGCTGACCGGAAAATTTCACGGCGGAGCAAACCCTATTCCACTCAAAATCATCCACTGAGCAACTTCCATAACTGCACCGAAGGCCAATTCTCACTCTAACCATGTCAATTTCATGAAAAACCGAATGTTCACACAAATTTCAATCCCAAAATTCTCCATACACAAGCAAAATTAAATCACCAAACTTACATGGTAGCTTGCTAGTGATGAGAGCTTCAAAGCCCACTCGAAATTCCAGCTCGAATCGGCCCGAATCCAAGAACCCGAATTCACAAATTTTCTGCTACTTTCTCGCCGGAAAATCTCTCACCTCCGGCAACCTCGCCGTGAGAGGTGACCAGGAATGTGAAGAGCATCACTGGACAAGTTGATTGCACCATTTCCCGAAGCCGAAAACGATCGGAATCCGAGCACCACCGTGGAAGCCGTCGCCACCGACGTGAAATCCTCCTCCACCGAGTTGACTCAGTCAACTCGGTCAAACCCCAAAATGGAAAGTCTCACACTTGCCCAAAATAACAGGTTACTATTTATAGCCTTTCCCAAAACGGAAACTTCATAATTATCCATTTCGACAAACTTCAAACGCGCGTAACTTTCTCGTCGTAATTCTGATTCCGATAATTCTCGCGGCCACGAACTCATCTCGATATAATCTTCCAACATCACCCGAAGTGAAACACATCGGCCAAACGGATAAAAAGTCAACCCTTCAAACCAACACACATTTAAATCGACTAAACAGTCCACAATCGGAAATAATCATAACTAAATCTTCGTAACTCAAAATCATGCTCCGGAAGTTCCCACAAACTCAAAATTAAATTCTGAACAACTTCCGTGAAGAAGCCGAAACCAAATTCTCGTCTGGTAATTTAGTCGCGAACAAACCTGCCATTTAAATCCATTTCCGTCGAAACTTCAAATATTCATAACTAATTCCTCGGTCGTCCAAATAACGATCCTGAACCGTCCACGAACTCGTAATCACATGTACAACGACTCTCGAGAAGAGACTCAGCTCAAATTCTCGGCCAATAATTAAGTCGTTAAGAACTCTGGCGATTCCAATACTGTCGGACAACTGCGGCTACGCAGTAACTCTTCGATCAAGCTGATCATACTGTTGATTTTGGTCCGGGTCGTCACAATAGGAAGTTGGATTTGTCTTTTTTCACAACAATGAGTATATATCAATTGATTTTTCACTTCTTTTTTTCAATGTTTCAGCTGACCAGAATAAAGCAGTGCAATGGCTGCATATGTAAGCATCATCTCCAGAATCGTTGTAATTGACAACCACACCTACAATTACAATTATCAAATCTGTGTTAGATTTTTGATAACTAATAATGAAAATATGATAAATGAATAACTGATTGATGATTCAAAATTTAAAATAGTGCCCCTCACCTGCATGGCTTCCCTGATATAATGCCTGCCCAAAAATAGTTCCTTCAAGACCTACATTTGATGGAGAAAATTGTCAGCTCATCACACCAACTTAACTCTGCAATTCGAGAAGCGATAACACATATAATTGAATCCTAGCAATCAATAATTGTGGTGGAAAATGGTCACACGCTCAGAAAGATTCTGATACATTACAATTGATAGGGACAACTGATCCTACATGAATTATGGAGATTTGAACCCTAAAAATCTTATAATACCTGTGGTATCAATTGTCCCCACCAACTTGTGCATACAGATCAACTCTCTCATCATAGCATTCATCAATATTGTACCAAGAGTTATAGACGCAAAAACACGTTTTCTATAGAAAAAAAGAACTAAAAACTGGAAATACATGCTAAACTAATTGAATCCTAGCAGTCAATACTCATGGGAAAAAATGGTTACACGCTTAGAAAGATTCTAATACATTACAATTGATGGAACAACTGATCCCACAGGAATTATGGAGATTTAAACCCTGAAATCTCATAATACCCGTTGCATCAATTCTCCCCATCAACTCGTGCATAGCACTCATCAATATTGAACCAAAAATTATAGATGGAAAAAAAAATTCTACAGACAAAATGAACAAAAAAATGGAAATACATACCAAACTAAATCACATCCTTGACCAAAAAACCCTCATCATACCAACAGCATATCAGAAATTGACTACGTATCAAAAGATATCCCATCAGACATTCCTCACAATTTATAGCTCTAAAGTACATTTGTAATGAAGCAACCATATTAAGTTCTAGAGATCATATAGCTTGTCAAGAGCCATGCACATTGCAAGGGAATACTGGAATGATTATACTGCAGAATAAGCTACTATATACATTCATACCTAATATATCTTGATCCATGTCTTCATCTTCACTCTGTCCTCTTCCAACGTCCCTTGACTCCCTGGAAAGCAAGAAAAATAAAAGCAAGTGAATGATAGAAACTATGTGCATCATTGAACATGATATTAATAAAACAAAAATGATCCTAATCTAGGAATACAATCAGTAGAAATTCCAAGTGTATAAGCAACAATTGATAGAATTATATTGTATACAAAACTATAAAATGCAAAGGAAATTTTCCTACCAATGCACCATACAGCAAGATTACCTGATTGAGCCTCCTGAACATGGTCAACATTTTGACATTCTCGAAAAACAGAATTCCTCTTCCTTAATCTCTGCACTGGATTGGATCCGTCTGAACCTTCACCTTCCAAATATTGTGACTCTGCTATTGTCTCGTGTGTTTCCAGGTCCCTTTCAAAAAAATTTGTGTTTTCAAAGAATCACTTCCTCTTATTTTGATCTTTTGTTAACCTCATAACTGGAAAAATGAAAACAAACATAACAACCAATAATCCAATAACCATTCATATGAAATTCCAAACAATGCACACATCAATGCATAAATTGTATAGACCACACAACAATTTGTCCTTATACAGAATATGAAATCAAACAACACAGCAGTCATAATTAACATGTTCGAGACAAAAATAAAACAAAATTGTACTGCTGTGAAACAAAACTGTTACTATGATGAAAGTGTAATTTTTAATTTTTGAGGTAACATGGAACCCATTAATTAACAAATTAAAATCTTAAACTGCTGTTCCATTATTTCAAATGCTTGCACCTTCAATTTTGTGTGGCCCATTATTCTAATTTGATGACTAAAAAGACATACATACTATTCAACCACTGCCTGCAAATAAAGTTGTGGCTTATTATTATTGATGGACATACAAATACATATAGCTGAAAATTTGTGATGAGTGATTGCAACAATGCTTAACAACAACCACAAAAACAACAACAACACACATGCAACAACTTTTCGCATAAAATATGTATAAATAAAACGAACTAAATGTAATTATACCATTTCAAATTTACAAAAATGAACTGACCAAACAAACTAATTTCATGCTTGTTCAATATCAAACAATCATATCAAAGGAATGCACATGCAAAATGTTATTAGATGTTGGAAGCAAAATTCCACATGACTATGAATAAGTATTCTTGAGCAAAAAATGCAAGTCCAGGATCTAATCAATTTTGTAAAAATTATAACAATAAAATACATCAAATTACAGACTGAGGAAGAGTGGAACACACACTGTGATGGGTACTTCAGATCCAATAGGAATTCAAACAATCAAAACCGTTGAAATCTCAAAATTCTTGTGGAATCAGAAGTCCCCACCACACTTATGCACACATCAATCTCCCATCACAGTGATAGCAATCTTAGACTAGTTAGTAAACAAAGAAATATCATCATCATACTTGCACCTCATTTCAAATTCAATGAAAAAAATTCAAAAAACAAACCATAGCTCAATCAACATGAGGTTTGTAAACCCATAAACTTCTTCATTCAAAACCAATAAAAGAACAAAAAAGAAAAAAGAAAAAAAAAATAAATCGTAATTTAAACCAAGAGAGAGAGAGACAGAGAGAAAGATATGATAGTTTGTTCAATACCTAATGTTCAGCAAGAAATGGAAGGGCAAGATTCAAACATATGAACCCATTCTCTCAAAATTACAAAAAAACAAACCAATTAAATTGAACACTCAGGAAGAGTGGAATACACACAATGTGATGGGCACTTCTGATCCAATAGAATCCTGACAATCAAAACCCTTGAAATCTCAAAATTATTGTGGAATCAGAGGGCCTCACCATACTCATGCATACATCACTCTCTCATCACAGTGGTAGAAAAGTCAATATCAAAGTTAAAAAATTAAAACCAAACACGCTCCATATCTAGCTTACCATATTTTTGTTCAGGAAATCAACCCCAAATATCACAAAAGAAATCAATTTCCAGTCTATGTGCAAAAGAGTACCAAATTTGAATCAATCGAAATATAAAAAGTCGTAACTTCAATGAAGAATATCTTAAATTAGAGAGAATTCCACCCATGATAAAAGCAGGAAAATATTAAAATATCAAAACAATCAAAGCAATAGACTTTGCAATTACAAAAACCAAATGTTATATTTCCAAATTAGGAAATAAAAGATTTGCCTACATATTCATTGTTGCTGAATATATGAACCATCAAATTCCTAAACAAAATAAAGGAACAAAGATTAGTGATCTTACCAAAAGTTAAGAAATAGAAAAATAAGCAGATTAATCTTCGTTTATGTCCTGCAAAGTTGCAGATAAAATACTTTATTAGCACATTCGTCCAAAGTCCTCATTATCCATGATATACAACCTAGCTCTAGACATTTTCAAGGCTTCAACTTTCTCACCAATTAAATAAAAACCTTCAAAGAGAATCATGATTTGATAAAAACCCATGAAAAAAAAAGGTTTTTTTTAATCCAGCCACACAAAGAGACAAAAATTATATCAAATAAATAAATCAAACAAATCAGGCTATTGACAAAGACTATAATTATAACCAGACTCTATGGAATCTATTTGATATTAAAATAGTACTCATAAGGTAGGTCTCATTCCTGCAACTTCACCAAAAATGACAACAGCCCACCCAAATTCATAGCTAAGTCCACAACATTTCTATCATGCGCTAAAGCTTAAAGACTATAGTACTCTCAATGTTGAACAAAACAATATGAAATTATAGTTCATGAACATAGTCCGCATCAATACAGGACAAAAAGAAGGAACAAAAATTTATGAAGAATACTCACATGATCCCTCTGATGTTTGATCCTTAAAGATCAATATCAGTTTGCAGCTTAAAAGTAAGTTCTGGGCATATACAAACACCAGCAAATTACAAAACCAACACAAATAGATAGTCTTGACTAAGTGAAAAAAACATATAACAAATTCAAAATAAATTCCACATACTGTCTTCAAAGACCAACTACCCAAGCTCCAAACTAATCAACATTCGAGCAAGCAAAACAATGAGAGTCAGATTCTTTTCATAACCAAGCATAGAAAAGGTCCAAAAATAATGGAAATCCAAGTAAAAGAAGAAGAAAAACCCAAGTCGTCTTTGTTTGAAGCCAAGAATTTTAGCATATACCTTTTATCAGAAGAAGCTGGACTCCCTTTCTTCCTTTCTTTGATTCTGAAGAGAGAGAGAGACAGAGAGAAGTATGGTGAAAATCAAAACCGGAAACCCAATAAAGGTGGATAATAACCCACTTGGCTGTACAAAATGGACGCTTAATCGAAGACAAAAACCTGCATTCAAAGACACCACAAATGAAATTGATTGAAATGAAGAAAATCTATGTTAAGTACCCTATTTTCCTTTACCACACATCTAAACCTCGATCAATCATCTAACCAAAGTATTAAAACTTTAGAAAACAGGGTCTAAAACCAACCCCTTTGTACTAAGAACGATATATCTTTCTTCTTATTCTCAGTACGATCTTCTACCACTTACCTTCAAAAGATATATGAAAGCACTGTTTCCTATTTTTCCATTGTTGATACTAACTACAAAATTAATAGAGACCCAAAACCAACTACAAAGTTAATCATGGACCAAATGATCATTTAAATAAAAAACAAAAAGTAAATCCCAAACCCAGAACAACATAAAAAGCAAGAAACCTAACCTGAATGACATCCAAGAACAATCGAAGAGAGCCCATGAAGAACCAAAAACAAATAAACCAAAACAAATAGAAATCAGAACGATCTAAAGATAAGCAAAAAAAATATGGAAGGAAGAGGATAAAAAATATTAGAGAAATTGCCAAGCACATAAAACGAACAATGATTAAAGAACATACCCAAACAGCAAAATAAGCAGCGTTTCTTCCTCCGTGGCCTACAAAGTTGTAAATAAAATAACCTTATCAACACAACACCATGAAATTCATCCAAGCCTACACACATAACAAATCAAAATGATGGCATAATCCTCTTTGAATCTGTTCCTAGACTATATGCCCACATGAGATACAAAGAAGCAAATGAACCAAAAGGAAACTCAAACTTAGAACCAAATTAAGACATGGCACACCCAAACCATTTCTAACTTTGACAATACCTACTAAAAATAAACTCTCTGTTACTAATCAGATCTTTCACATAGATTTAATACTGTAAAGAGTGTTCATCACAATATCTTGTGGGTTTCTAAACCAAAACAGACCAAAGCCAACCAACAACACAATTCAGCACATCCAAAACTCAAATTTTAATTGTACAACATTATGTTCAAACCAAATCAGTCCACACAAACACAAAAGACATATATCAAACTCAGAATATCGTCAAATGCAAGAAACCTAACCTAAACAAGGCCCAAGATCAATTTAAAAAAAGCCTATAATGATCCAAACACCAACAAACCCAAACCAACAAAAATCAGAAAAATCCAAATGTAGATGAACAAAATACCAAAAAAAAACCCAAAGTAAAGATGTATAATAGAGAAATATACCTTGAGTATACCCTGAGTATCCTCCTTCAATTGATTAGTCACAAAAAACAAATCAGAAGCCGAGAACCTGCAATACCAATGTTAACCAGTTTAGATCCATATAACAAATAAAAAAAGGTATGAGCCCACAATGACGAAACAAAAACAAACCTTCAAACAGACAATCAAATCGAACAAATACTCAAAAATGATCGCATAAGAGAAGAAAAAAACCGACCTTTGACAAAAACAGAGACTCGAAGATGAGAGAAATAGAGGAGTAGAGAGGAATAGCTTTTTGATTAGAAAAAGGTTGGGTTTTTGTATCCCCACAGCACCAAGAATCGACGAATCAAATAAATGAAAATTTGATTTCACTATTAATTAACACAACCCAGTATCAGCCTCACTACCAAATCACCAAATCAATCAAATATAGCAAAATAAAGGTTACCCGATAATCTTCGAAACCCTAGCTCCAGCACCAAATATGTATCCCTCTAAATCAAGCTCCAAATCAACCTCGACGTTGGGATGATCAGCAAGAGAGAAGACCGGCCGACGACCTAGATCTTGGAAATCTCAAAATTGAAATGATGAAGACACAAATCCGAGAACCAAAAAAATCAGACACGATACAAAGGAATCAGAAATCTAGTAATAGATCGATTCGATTGCCAGAGAGTAGTAGATATTCGGGAGAGAGGGCTATCAAAAAATCTAAGCTACGATTCAATTTCGAGAGAGTAGTAGATATTTGGGAGAGAGGGCTATCAAAAACGTTGAGCTAAGTTTCTTATCCAAAGCGTACTCAGAGAGAGAGCCTAAAGTAAGAGACAGTAGATGAGATCTTCACACGGTTCACATGCCCAGCACAGTGAATAGTGCTTATGAATAGGAAAACACGTTATGTGTACAGTAAGGACCATGAATGTTATATAAGAAATGAATGCGGTATACAGTATAAATATATGAGCTTAGATATATTAACTCACCCATTGTCCATGAAGCATCACGTACAGCCTCCAAAAGAAAAGAAAAAATGATCATTTGTGCACGCATTACCCTTTTCGAGAACACAATACTATCGACTTTAAAATGGCAGAAAGGATTACAACTACTTAATTAATTAATCCATTATTAATTAACTAAAGGTTGAATTAGCTAGCCCTATAGTTCCAAGATATAATTTAAAGCAGTAAACAACCTAGGATCTAGAGTCCTGTAGAAATTAAGTTTCAATTCTAGATCAAGGGTGTTGCAGAAATTAAGTTTTCAACATAATCTCTAAAGTAGTGTTGTAGAAGATTTACTTCAATTGGTGTTATGCTCAGTATGACCGTAGTTGTAGTTTGTTGACGACGAGGTGGTAACTCTCTCCTAATGCGAGATTTGGGAAGTCAAGCAATCTTGTCGAAATTTAGAGAAGATGCTTGTAGGAGGTGATGATCGGCGGTGATGACAAGTGACAATGACTGGTGTCTGGCGACAATGGAAGGGACTAGCGATGGTGGTGATGATTGGCGATGGTAGAGGATTTAGGTGTTTAGGGTTAGGATTTTTCTTTTCTCTGTGATTATTGTTGGCTATTAACTCAAAGCATGTTGAAGGATAATAGAATACGTAATAACTGTAGACTGAAACTGTAGGCTATCAATTCATTGAATCTTTAAATGCAAGCATTATAATCAATTACAAGCAATATCCTAGTAAATCAGGGATTGCTAGAATCTCTATATCTAATATAATTAAGACAAGACACACGTCAAAAAATTTAGAAAATACTTTCCTTTAATAAGAGGCATTTTTTCATATTTGTCTTTAAATTTAGAGGTGAAATTGGCATCTCCCTTTTAAATATTAATATAATTTAAATCAATAGTAATTACAATCTACTTAACTACTCTTCTTGCTTTCAATTGTTTTCTTTTCTTCTTGCTTTGCCTAGCCATCGATCATATTGAAAGGACTCGACCCCTGTGGGCATCGAATTTGGTCATCCTTGAAAGCTAGAATATCCCAAGCGAATCCACTGATCATTACAAGAAAACTGCACCTAGACCACGGACCATTTCCGTCGTCTAGGTGAAGTTTTCCGTCGTCTAAGTACTTAGACGACGGAATCTCCGTCGTCTAAGGTCCGTGCTCTAAGTGCTGTCGTCCAAGCACCTGGACGACGGAGATTTAGTGATCCGTCGTCCAAGTTCACTTGGACCTCGGACATTATCCGTGGCCCAGGTAGCCACCTGGACGACGGAAACTCTAAGTCTCCGTCGTCCAGGTGAACACCTGGGCCACGGACATTGCTCGTTTGTCCGTGGCCCAGGTGTTCACCTGGACGACGGATAAATAGTAATCCGTCGTCCAGGTGAATACATGGGCCACGGAGAAGCTAACAATCTCTGTGGCCCAGGTGTTCACCTGGACAACGGAGAATTAGATCTCCGTCGTCCAGGTGAACACCTGGACGACGGAGAACGGCAGGGTTTAGGGTTTAGGGGTTAGGGGTTAGGGGTTTAGGGTTTTTCACCTGGACGACGGAGAACATAATCTCCGTCATCCAAGTGAATATTTAATTTAAAAAAAAATAAATTGAAATTAAATATTATTAATTTAATTTATTATTATTTTAATTTAAATAATGAAAAATGCTAAAATTAAATAAATAAACTAAATTTTGAATATTAATTAATAACTTAATTATTAAATAATCAAAGTAAATTAATTTGTACATACGAAAAAACCCATAAATTAAAAATTAAAATATTGTTCGGAATGCGGAAAGAAACGAGATAATATACTACTAGTTAGCTAATACACTGGAGGAGCAGATGCGCCGCCGAGTCCTCCGCCTCCAGCCGGGTCGTTGTCGTCGGAGTGTAGGTTCGGAGGAGGTTGACATACTTCTCGATTTTGTTCCATGAGGGCGATGAGTTGGGCTATTTGTGCTTGTTGTTCGTCAAGTCTTTGCCGCATTGACTCATTCTCCTCTCGTGCCAGTCGAGCCTCTTGAATGGCTGCTTCGACGGCCGCAGCCTGACTCCTTCTCCGCTGCCTCGAACCTCCCGTAGATGATGAGCCGGAGGTCGTCGACAAATATCGTACCACCCTAGGCCCAAAGTGCCTAACCTCCTTGCCAGCTCTACGACCGTAGACCTCATCCGCGATTGTAATTTGGCTCTCTAAGGATAGAGGAGGCAGGTTTTCCGGCGGCACATCTGGGAACGCAAGCTGAGTGTTAGCCAACTCTTCATGCGCACGCTCTATCGCCCTTGCCTACAAAAGAATAATTAATTTATTAGAATGAAATCATATTTAAATAATAATTACTATAATTAAAAGCACATATATATATCACTTACGCCGCATTGACTCGCTTCATTATCGAGCCCTGGCGTCACGTACGCGCTTACGCTTGCATCAAGATAAGGGTGTTTGGAACCCTTATCCTTGTGCTCCTTGGCAATTTGAATGAATTGCTTGGCGCCGGTAGTATGGTGTTTCTCCTTCTTCCCCCGGTTGGCTTTGTTGACACCGGAGAATTTCTGTTACACAACATAATTAAATCATTAAAAAATGAATAACTACAATTTAAATAATTCAATTATCTTAATTGAAATAAAAAAAATAAATTAATACCTTAAATTGTTCATCGGCAAAGTGGTTACACAACCACTCCCACTCATCTTCTCTCTCCCCTTGCAGCTCTACCGGGGGAGGCACGAGACCGACATCTTTGAAGTACTTATGGAGCCTGTACTTCCAATCTTTGTAGATGGAGTTGGCGGTTTGATTGATATGCCTCAACATAGCCGGTGTCGGATCCACGTCAAATTGTTCCTATCAAAAATAAATAGAAAATTATAATCGTATATATTATGAAATTTTAGGCCGAGATTAACAATATTATATAATAACTAAATTGAACGTATTACGTACCGAAAGATCTTTGAAGACTTTCGCCTTCTCATGATCCGGCGCCTCCTTCCAAGTAGGGGCAGTGATACGAACCCGATTACAGATGATTGACCCTATCCCATGCGCCGAGAGACTTGCTAGCTGAGCTGTGGGAGGGCCACCGGTGAATTCGTCGTACGGTAAGTCGATCTTTTTACCGGTCGCCTTGCAAATACGCTCCGCTTTGCCCCCTTTAACGAGACCCCGAGTCCTTTTCGGTTCCGGGTCAGTGGGGGCCCTCCTTTGCCTACGGCGGGCGCTGTACATGATTGATTCGGCGGTCGAGGACGCCTGAGTACTTCCCGTTGAATGGGTACCGGGCGTCGGAGATTGGAAGGGGTCGACGTCATCACCGCTCGAGATGAATGGGGGAGCGGGAATTTCCCCAGAGGGCGCTACGGACGGACCAGATGATCCGTCTGGATTGAGAGCGTCGTTGCCCTCCGGTGGTAATTCCCAACCGACTTGGTCCGCCAAGCGGCGGAGCACGGCATCTTCTGCCTCTTGTTGGGCTTTCTTCTTGCCGGATGTCGTCTTTGGCGGAGCCATTTAAACCTAAGAGTACGGGGTTAAAATACCTACTTACCATAATAATTACAACTTAAAAATTTACGCTAATTAATTAAGTACGTTTAAGATTTAAATAGAGTACACTAGCTTGGCATTTTCGGTCGTTCAATGGACGTGCGACCCGCGCGATAAAGTGTAAATTTTCAATTAATCAGCCTTGGTTAAATCGAAAAACATGGCCAGTTAGGGATAGAGATAACGCGAGAGGCAGGACTAATTTCGACAAAAGTCTTTCTTAGTCCAAATCCTGTCACCAGTCATAACCCGTTTCTAGACACCATGTCCGACATTCGGCCAAATTTTCGAAAATTTACACTCCCTCAAGTCCTTTGCAAACTCCGCCCTCAACCTCGTGTCCATAACTTCACTTAGGTTATGGTGTGCGGTGATGAAATCCACACATCACGAGGGGTTAAGGAGATAAGCAAGGAAAAGAGGCGCCATCTATTCCAAAGAGTGCGACTTAATTACACCAAGCCTATGTACTAAATTTAAATCGAACACGTACTATTAATTAATTTACTAAAAAATACACGTAATTACATGCAATAATTTATTTTCCATTTAGCATGCAATAATTAACCATTTAATTAATTAATAACAATAATTATTTATTTAATTAATTAATAACAATAATTAATTATTTATTTAATTAATAACAACAAATTTACAATTATTCATTTAATTAGTATTAAATAACAATAATTATGATTTAATTAATTAATAACAACAATTAATCATTTATTAAATATTTAAAACTAATTACTAAATTAATTTCTACTAATTAATTATATTTAGAATTTAATTAATTAATAAAATGAAAATTATTTAAATAAGGGAAAAATAGAAATTTACCGAATCGGAGTTTTCGGGAATTTCGCCGGAGTTGTGTCGTCGGAGAGGAGGAATCGAACCACGCCGGAGTTGTATCGTCGGAGCGTCGTCGCCGGAGGAGAATATCGCCGGAATGAGATTGAGAGAGAGAGGAGAGGAGAGATGGAGAGAATTGTAAGGGATGAGGAAAAGAAGAGGAGCCGTACTCTATTTATAGAGTTTCACTTAGACGACGGAGCACTATTCTCCGTCGTCTAAGTTCACTTGGACGACGGAAACAGTGTTCTCCGTCGTCCAGGTGGCGGTTTCAAAATTTTGAAACGGCGCGTAATTAAGGGGCGGGACGTTTTGAACCGCCATGGAATTGGACTTAGACGACGGAGAATGAATTCTCCGTCGTCTAAGTGAAAATTCAAGCGGTCCCAAAAACGGAAGCGGTAAATTGAACCGCCATAATTTTGGACTTGGACGACGGAGATGGTCATTCTCCGTCGTCCAAGTGAAAATTACATGAAAAAATTAATCAAAAAAAAATTTGAACCGCCCTGATTTTTGAACCTGGACGACGGAGATGGTCATTCTCCGTCGTTCAGGTGAACACCACCTGCACAATGCCACTATTGGTTCTACGACGTCCCGAGGCAAGTATGGTCGAATTACCACTGGAATCAGACGTTGCAGCATAACGTGATAGTCATGTGTCTTTAGACCAACAAACTTGTGTTGCACCTCGTCCACTGCTCCAGTTATAGTAGCTGCATACGTAGTCGGATAACGAACGCCCTTAAACCAGTGAAATACAGAACGTCTAAGCGTCGGCTTCACTGTGTAAGGTGCATCTGGCATCTTGTTGTACACTCCTTTCCTATCCCTCCTCAACCACAAGGGACGACGTAGATTCATTGATTCCAAATCTTTGCGCGCTTTGGGAGTATCTTTAGTCTTGAACTTAATACCGAGAATTGTTCCCACCACGCTGTCGCACACATTCTTTTCTATGTGCATCGCGTCCAAGTTGTTCCTCAGCTTCAACTTCGACCAGTAAGGGAGTTCAAAGAATATACTCTTGTGATCCCAATAGCTCAGAACATGTGGAGGAATTAGATTGCATTTCTTTACATCCGCGTCATTGCTCAACACACCAAAGTCGAAATAGCTCAACCTCTCTAAAATCTCTTCGCCCGACCAACTACGGGGTTTAGGATTGTTCTCTACCGTACCGTCGAAATGAGCTTCATCCTGTCGCCACGGGTGGTCGTGAGGAAGCCATCTACGGTGACCCAAGTAACACACCTTCCCCGCGTGCCAACTAGAGTTCACGTCGTCCAAACATATAGGACATCCATTATATCCTTTTGTCCTGCAGGCTGCCAACATCCCATAAGCTGGAAAATCGCTGATCGTCCACATTACGGCAGCTCTCATCGTGAACATCGTGTCAGTGAATTTGTCATAAGTTGGGACTCCATTTTCCCACAACAGTTTCAGCTCGTCGATCAAAGGTCTAAGGTAGACATCTAAGCACTTCGATGGAGATTTAGGACCTGGAATTAATACGGTAAGGAAATTAAATTCCTTATTCATGCACATCCACGGAGGCAAGTTGTACCGCATCAGAATAACTGGCCAAGTGCTGACGGCGGAGCTATTACTTCCCCAAGGATTGAATCCGTCTGTAGATAGGCCAAGTCTAACATTTCTAACCTCTGAAGCAAAGTCTCCAAATTCTCTGTCGAAATGTTTGAAACCCTCCCCATCCGCGGCGTGTCGCAGGACATCGTCATCTATTCGCTTTTCTGCGTACCATCGCATCGCCTCTGCTGTCTGTAGAGACATGTACAGGCGCTGCAATCTGGGAATCAAGGGAAAATATCGAACAACTTTCACAGGAATTCTCTTTTTCGAACTCTTCCTATTCAACTGGAATCTGCACTGGCCACATACGAGACAATAGTCCAACTCTTTATACTCTTTGTAAAATAGCACACAATCATTCGGACATGCGTCAATTATCCTGTACTTTAGGCCGAGGCTGCTCAGGATATTTCTAACCTTATAATGAGATTTAGGAAGATTGTGATCATCAGGAAGCAACTTACATATTTGCTCCTGAATTTCGTCAAAAGCACTCACTGACATTTTGTGCTTCACTTTTATCTTCATTTGCTCCATCACATATTGCAACACATTCTCTCGACATCCAGGGAACACCGGGGTCTGCGCTTCAAGTAGTATCCGGTTGTACTTTTCCATCTCACTGGTGTCAGTGGCCAAGCTAGCTGCGGGGAATGTGTCATCATGCTCATAAGTGGTACTGTAACCTCCGTCTTGGTGTTGGTGTCCACCATGACTACATCCCGGAAACGCATCATGGACCAAATCTGCAGTTGGGTTGCAAGCTGGGGGTCCGGCACCACTGCCGCTGGATGAGGCACCATGGTAACTGTACCCTGAGCTGAAGTCTGCTGCGCTGAACTCTACTGCTTCACCATGTAGTGTAACTCCACATCATACCATTTTCGTACAGGTGTTGCACCATAACATTAACCTCCGCATACTGACAAGTAAGACATTTCTGACACGGACACCTGAAACGTTTCTTTCCCTAACCATGTTCTATCGCAAAATTCACAAATTCGCTAATTCCATCCATATACCGGACATCACATCTATTCTTCAACTTCATCCAACTCTTGTCCATACTGCTACAAAATATTATAATTAATTAATTATTACATATATATATATTTGTCAATTAATTTACGCTTAATTATACGTACGTACTCGATCTACATCGATCCATCAATTACGTACGTACGTAATTTAATCGATCTGTACATATATATATAGCTAACATCGGCTAACATCCTTGCATGTATATATGTACGTACGTTTTCTCTAAATATATATTAATTAATTAATTAAGCAAATTTTAACTGCGTACGTATAAGTACCTGCTGGCCTTCTCGATATCTGTACGTTAATTAAGCTAACTAGCTAGTCAGCGGAGATCCCTTATCGATCCTGATTCTTCTCGGCCTACCTAGCTAGCTTCTAGCTAGCTAGCTCCCTAGCTTCTCCTTCTCCCTTCTCCTTCAATTCTTCTTCAAATGGATGAATGAATAGATCGAGGCCAGGAATGAATTCGATCAGCTTATATAATGCTTCACTTAGACGACGGAGGTGTCGGTACGTCGTCTAAGTGGAAGCACGCTTCGTATACTCGGACGACGGCGTGTCGGTCCGTTGTCCAGGTAATCACCTGGACGACGGAGAATACCATCTCCGTCGTCCAGGTGATTACCTGGACAACGGAGAAGACTCCGAGGTCCAGGTTATCCCCTGGACGACGGAGATGGTATTCTCCGTCGTCCAGGTGACCACCTGGAGGACGAAGAAGACTCCGTGGTCCAGCTGACCACCTGGACGACGGAGATGGTATTCTCCGTCGTCCAGGTGTCACTTGGACCACGGAACAATTATGTTTCCGTGGTCTAAGTGATGTTTTCTTGTAGTGGATGTGGGGTCCTCAACAATGTAATCGCTCAAGGTTTAACAGAAAAGTAATCCCTCGAGGTCTGCGATAACAGCACAATCCCTCAAGGTTCGCGACAGTAGGACATACACCATATCTTCTAGGAAGGAGGAATCCTAAGACACTGAAGATTCCAGAATCCTACCAAGATATGGTCATAAACTTGGCCAAAATACTGGCGAAAGGGCTTGTGGTAATTGGAAAAACCCAATTAATTCTGAATAAAGAAAGCAATCATATTTTTGATCAAGCTTGATCTTTTTATTCAATAGGAGCAAAGACATCTCTTCATCCCTTCTCTAGATAAAGGGAGCTAGGGGAGATATTAAGGTATCACTTTCTATATGAATACACACTATTATTTGAGTATCCTTATTCACTTAATCGTCGAAGGGTGTTTGTACGGTACCACACCGACAACAGAATTTTAGTTACCCCTAGTTTGTTAATAGACCATGGTTTTCTTGTTCATCTTTCCATTAAAAGAAAAAAAAATCATGTCAATTCTTTGTCTCGCCAACTTAGATTTGTCATAGAACACTACATAGAAATATGGGGAATAGAAGAAGCAAGAAGAGACACTATACAATTAGAATTTACTAGTATACCTTCAACACCAAATCGTACTAGTATGTACTCCGACAGAGCAAGACATCTTATCCTTATATCTCGCCAAAATTATAGAGAACCTCCAGCATTATTAGAAATTCATGCATCAATACCAAATTTAAAGGATATTCATAAATTTAGAGCAACATAATTAATGACAGAAGAATACTAGAACGATAGCAATTTATACTTAGTCTACCAAACCAATACCATAAATATGTATACCATAGAGATATATGGACTTCCCAGACCTGGTGAGAAATACAAAAACACCATGAGTGAAATCACCAGAGAAACATATGATGAACTGAAAAGAGAAAAGCAAGAATCAACATAAAGAATGGAGAGGAAATTTTGGGAATCAGGTGCTAGAGAAACAGAACAAGCAGAAGTAGCATTAAGACCAACAAAAATAGATTTACTCTTGGATAGAATGATCGATGTTAAAGACCATAATATTGACAATATGATGGAACCATGATGGAATAAAGCAAGAGAATTGCATATAAGAAAGAAAATGGGATAAACCGGAAAAAGAAGAAGAAAAGCTAGAAATGAAAAAAGGCAGAAATACAGAACCAAAATAGCAAGAGGTGGGCAGAAGAAGAATCAAAATGCAGTAGAACTTCATCGAAATTACCAGAAAACAAAGAAGAGCAGCAAAAGAAGAAGAAGAGAAAGAAAAAGGAGGCACGGAAGAAAAATGAGGCATGGAAGAAAAAGAAAGAAGAGACAGAGAGAGATATTTTTCAGTAAAAAGAAGCCAAAATTGATGTAAATAGCCAAATGTAACGACCCGAACCAGAAATGGTATGTTAATTGGCTTGATTTGCGAGATTCACGAATAATCACAGTTTATCGTGATTAATCAATATGGCAGATTTGTTTACGACTAAATTATTGGGCGAGAATTTGAGATGAGTTCCTTCACGAGAGTTGTAGTGTACGTAATTTCGAGCTCATAGGAGTTTCCGGAGAATTATTTCAAATTACGACTAATAAGTTATGAATATTTTCGATCGTTGGATTTAGTCGTGTTTATCCGTTTTGGTTTCGATTCGTTTTGGACCGTCAATCGTCTTGGCTCGCCCGTATAAATATCAGAATAGTCGTAAGATTGTCGAAAAGTCACATTTGGGAAGTTTGACCGTCGTTGACCATGTTTGACTGTGTTGACCGGAGTTCCACTGTGACCGCAAACTGCCGCCGTCCGACCCGCTAATTCGGGCCACCTCCGGCCACAATCTTGGTATGGTTAGAATCTTCTCGTGATTTCCTATTGTTTTGAACATGATTTTGTGAGAATTGATGGATATTTGAGGGAGAACAAACTCGGTGAAGTTTTGGGATTTTGCCGGATTCGGGTTGTGGTTTCCGGCGTGATTGAGGTCGTTGGGGTTGGGGGTTTTGCTCCCCTCAACCTATTGATGCTTTTGGGTGGAAGAATTTTGGGATTTGACGCTGTTTGGAGCTCGCCGGAATCTATGGAGGCCGTGGGTTTTTGGCCGGCTGCAGCGGTCAACGGCGGAGCTCCGGCGAAGGATTGATTTTTTGGAATTTTGGAGAGTTTTATACCGTTTTACTCGTAATCGCGTCCCAAGTGTAGTCTTGAGGTTTTTGGGTTGATTTGAGTTTTATATTTTGGGAGGAGAGTTAATTGGGTATATTTTGTGAATTTTGTAATCCTCGTCGATATTTCGAGTGGTACGTCTGTCGAGAACGTGGGGTTCTCGGCGTATGAGCTCCGTATGATGTGTTTCAATATGTATTGATCGTATCCCTGCTATTCCGGTGATCGAGATCGAGCGTTTGGCGAGGGATCTTCCGCCGGACCTCTGGGCTAGCTTTGCTCTGTGAGTGGACATTTATTTACACTGTTATTACGAGTTCTTGATTTCAGTATTTGTTTCCAATACAATGTTCAGATTATTTATTGTTTTGAAGGTATTGTATATTTTTGTGGCGACTCGGAACAGAATCAGTAGTGTAATCGGCTTAATCCACGAGTTTGCGCGTAATCGCAGTTTTCCGTAAATTGCTTGAATTGCTGGTTTTTATCACGACTTAATTATTGGCCGAGAATTTGAGTTGAGTCTCTTCTCGAGAGTTGTTGTATGCGTGATTTCGAGTTTGTGGGCGGTTCCAGATTATTATTTCGACGACCGAGGAATATAATATGAATATTTAAAATTTCGGAATATCGTTGAGTTTATCCGTTCGTATTCGAGTTATCTGAATCGTGATTGTGATCCGTTTTGGACCTTTGATCGACCCGAACCGAAATTGGAATGGTTATCGACTTGATTTGCGAGTTTCGTGATTATTCGCGATTTCGTCCTACACTACCACATTAAGAGACATTGTCGGCGACTTTAAGTCGCCGGCCTTGTTTTTTTTTCGCCGGAATTGTCATTACCGGCGACAAGTCGCCGGAAATTTCCCTCCGGAGATAGCACTGCCGGCGACGGGAAACGCCGTGGCCGGCAATGTCAATGCCGCCGTGGCCGGAATTTTAAGACATTGCCGGCGACTTAGGTCCATGTCGCCAGCAATGCTTGGAAAACTTTTGAAAAAAAACACGGTTCTGGATTGGGCCCAATTCCAGAACCTGCATTGAAAAACATAAACCGTACAATCATACAAGTTCAACAGTACACATAAATGTCCAACGTACAGTACAAATAGCAACGACGATACGAAAATTAACTACAACTACACGTCAGGGTCGAGGAACTTGCGGGTCAGGGTCGAAGTAATCCATGTACTCATTTGAATTCCGGTGGCTACCCTGGTTTTGCTCTGGTGTTGACTGGTGCGGTGGTGGTGGTGGATAACTAGGGAACGGAGGGACCGGGGGAGGTGTGGGGAACGGTTGTCCGGTAGTCTGAGCCTCGTACATCGTCCGTATCCATGTGAACATCTGTGTTTGAGTCTGGACCAGGTTTTGGTACTCGGCATCTCTGATTGCCTGCTGCTCGGCTACGTGCCTCTTTTGCTCCTCCAACTCCCTCCGCGTCCTCTAAAGCTCCGCTGCGAGGTTACGACTAGTAGTTGAACTTCTTGACCCGGTAGAGTATTCTAAAGTGTTCTTCAATACTCCTTCGCCCGCCGAGCCCATTCCCCTGCAGTAGTAGGTATTCTTTCTAGTCCCGCACGCTTTTGCCATGATCTGAGTCGCTATAGGGCGATCAAGCGGATCAATCTGAGAGGCATACTGGGTGACTTCTTCCTTGGAGCAGTCAGGATGGTTAGTCCGAGCTATATTCATGGTCACTTCTGCGGTCGCCTCCTCCACTCTCGCCTAATTGAAAAGCGAAAATGAATAACGTATTAGCTAACAAAATAAATTAATATCGAAAAATAGTTTTATTAACACATGGAAAGGCGAAAGACTTACCGCTTCGTCAGGGCACTGCGGATAGAACTTCTGATGAATATACACCAACGGGTTCACTTCTTGTTGTTGCTGCGCCTTAGTCGACCAACCCAAATAGTTGAGTGAACCTGCATGATGGGCCCTGGTGTTTTTCAATCTATTCGCCCGGTTCGTCTTCGAAATCGCCTTGTTTGATAAACATATGAAAAAAATTAGTAACTAACTATTTCAATGTGATACGATACATTAGGCTTGTAAGATATATTCAGGATGCATACCTGAGCTTTGGGGTGCTCGAAGTGGGCTATCAGCCACAGCCACTCGTACTCCCTAAACCGAAATTCGCTAGGGGTAGAACCTCGGCCTAACTCCTTGTATACAGTGTAATGGGAAGAAAGCTCGTTCTTCCACTCTTTATACCTATATTAAAACAAGGAAAAAAAGTTAGAGATATTAAAACACTTGATAAACAAAATTCTAACTCGATATATACTCAAATAACTCGAAGCACATCACCTCATATGTAGTTGACGCTCTACCCACGTGTGAATAAGAACTTCATCCACGTCAAACCACACCTGCAATATGAGTATATAAAAGGTAAAATTATATATTTATTCGGACTTAATTAATAAATGTAAAATTTACGTAATGAAAATACGATTTAACTCACACTCAGTGCATTATGCACTTGCATCTTCACGTAGATGGGCACAGATTCCCAATCTGGCCAAAGCATTGGGACCTTGTCCCGCACGATCGCACTGGCCATGCTGACATATTTTCGCGTGGTGTCAAATGTCTCGATCACCTCGCCATCCTCATTGGCCCTTATGGGCGTTTTCCTTCCCCCGGTGGCCTGCTCAAGTCTCTTCCCGGTGCAGGTGCCTCTAGCCCCTTTCCGTTTTCCAGTCCCATTAACGAAATTGCCTAATAATACAATGTCAACAAATTGATATCATTAATTGAACCTATCGTAAGTCTTAAGTCATAATTAATTAATCAATCTGATGTTAAATAAAATTTACCTGCATCATCCGTTTGTTGGTTGGTGCACCTCACACTCCAAAGATACACGAGGTCGCACAGGAGGAAGTTATACGCTTCCTCCACGCTCAGGAACTCCGGCCGTCCTTCAACATAAACAGCCATCCTCCTATCATCGAATTCAGGGATGACAGGAATCTCGTCGGGTAGGAAGAGACCGGACGGCGGAGATAGACGAGGCCTGGACGATGAGGCGCCAGCACCACCATGTGTCTTAGATGATTCCCTTGAAACGGGAGTAGGCACCGGGCGAATATGGGGCATTCGGATTGAGGGAGTTTCTGATGCCCCCGTTGACTGTCGCTCGTCTGAGGCTCTGCCACCGGAGGGACGTCTGCTGATTGAGCGTCTGTTGACTGAGGCTCGAGCCTCGACTTCCGGTTGCACGGCTCTTGATCGTGTAGCTTCCTCCTCAGCTCGCGCATCTAGCAAGGCTCTCGTGTGAGCATTCATCATTTGCCCACTGCGCGTGTTGCTAACTGCGGGTGAGGAGGAAGCTTGACTATTGTTCCCTCCACTATTTCGGGAACCTCTCCGAAGCCAATTTGCCGCAAAACCTCCTGGACACCGTAATAGTCATAAGGATTCGGTTCTATAACAAATCAGAACCGGAACCAAATGTAACCGGAACTGGGCGGAACCGGAACCGTTTGAACCCGGAACCGTTTGGAACTGGAACCGTTCGGTTTCAAACGGTTCTGGTTACAAACAGTTCCGGTTCCAAACGGTTCCGGTTCCACGCGGTTCCAGTTTAAAACCGTTCTGGTTCCAAACCGTTCCAATCCCGATTTTCCACCTTAATTTATACGATTAATTAACAACTATTTTACCTAAATTAACATATATACATTTTCGATGTATATATATATACATCATGCATCTTAATTAAATTTAATTTTCACATATATATTTAAAATCACATATTCATCCAAACCACACACCCTAATTAATTTTCCACATTTTTCACACATATATATACATCATGCATCTTAATTAAATTAAATTTTCATATATATATACATCACATATTCATCTAAATCACACACCCTAATTAATTTTCCACATTTTTCAAACATTACCGGTATATATACATTGCATATAAATTTCCAACATATCACCCTAATTAAATTTAATTTCCACATACATATATATATATATACATTCCCACATACGTACATACGTATATATACACATATATACTGAAAAGACCCAACCCCGATTTAGCTCCCTAAATCGGAGTTAAACCCCTTCGAAAACACGAACCAACAAAAACTTTTCGAAATTTCGGCAGAGTTTCGTTACTAACGTGGAATTACCATTACCTGCACGCGGAAAATACACTTCATCCTATGCCACAAAAAGCAAACCGTGGGCACCAATCCCATCCGGATTTCTCAATATATCAACAATAACGTAAAGTAGTAAATATATATGTACTTTACTGAAAATCCGGAGTAAAATCGTATAACATATACAATAGGAAGCTCAGAGCGACTTCTAATACATAATCATATACGCATACCACAGTAGGTAGAACAATAAACCTACTGGATGAAACAAAGTAGCTCGAGCACTATGCCTCCGACCACGACGTGCGACACCAGAGCCTGAACTACAAACTGGGCACGGAAACCGAAAAGCCCAGGGGAAAGACAATAAACACGTTAGAGTGAGTGGACGAAAATAAATGTCTTTCACCAGTTAATATATATGTTATAAAAACACATGCGAGTTCAGGTAAATAAAAACAACATAGTACACGAGGTAAAACTTACACTCCTCCAGTGTACAGAGCATGCAAGTAAAAATCCCACGGGGTCACTCATGGACACACACCGTGCTAGTACAGTCCGAATCACGGGATCCCAGACCCACACATGATTCGAGCCAGAAAGGCCTCAGGTCAGAGGTCTGCCTCCCCCCGGTAAAGGCCTCGGGTCAGGAGTCACAGCCTCCCCCGGTACACATCCTCGGGGATCAGCCGGGATGCGAGTGTATCGATACAACATCATATATAAACTGTACTCTGTGTAAACCAAATCATGAACAGTTCGATGCAAATGCAATAAACAGTATATTAATGCATGTATACTCGTATACGTATATCTGTATAAGTATAATCGTATAATCGTAAAACACATGCTCGTATAACTCGTAATCTCGTACGCATGCTCAAGTTCGAAAATCGTATAAAAAGACTCGCAAACAATCCGTGAAAAGAAATTGTCCACTCACAGACTGGCGTAACGCGATACGCGTTAACCCGTGATCCGGCGGAAAGTCCCTCGCCAAACGAACGATCACGAACACCTGAATATTCACAAAATCCATTTCTCAAAGTCATAACTCGACAATACAAGACAGATCACGAGAAACCACCATTCTCGGAAACACATAATTCAATATCGACGAATCGTCGAAAATCCATATATAACACCTCAATACCTCGCTTTACTTTCGGACGCTCAATTCGAAAAACGAACCTTCCCACTGCGATCGGGGCGCGATTTCGAATCAAATGACATGCAATTCGTCAAAAACTACTCCGGACGAAAAATCGCCGCCACCGCCGTCGCCGGAAAATCCAAACCTGCCTAGAAAATTTCGTGCTACACATGGTTTCAAAGATCTCGACGATTCCAACAACTTTCCAGTTATAAGTTAAGGCAAATTTTGACCGGAAAACCTCCAAAAATCAACCCAAAGTTCCAAACCCTTACCGGAATTTCAATTCGACGGATCTCACTCCTCCGGCCACGGCAACCCTCAAGACCACTTGGAAAAGCTTCCTTGGTTATAAGTTAAGGCCAATTTTGACCGGAAAACCTCCAAAAATCAACCCAAAGTTCCAAACCCTTACCGGAATTTCAATTCGACGGATCTCACTCCTCCGGCCACGGCAACCCTCAAGACCACTTGGAAAAGCTTCCTTGGCTTAAGGCTAACAAAACCCCTCAAGGTAGAGCCACCAACTCGGCCTCCATGCCGCCTCCCGAACACCACAAAACTCGCCGGAAAATCCATAACTTTGCCGATTCGATTCTCTCTCCTCCGGCCACCCCACGGGACGATCCACCTACCAATCCGAAGAGGAGCTCGAGCCCAACAAGTTTCGTGAAGGAACCATACCCAAATATGGCCGGAATCGGCCTCAATTTCGGCGAACAAAATCGGCAACCCAAGGCACCCAAAACGGGTCGACCCACTTTGGTCAACCCAGTCAACATACCAAAATGGAAAGTGGACTTTCCCAAATGGGAAACTTGCTATTTATAGGCCTTCCCAAAATGGAAACCACATAATTCACTTTTCGACAAACTTCAAATACCCATAACTTTCTCGTCGTAATTCCGATTCCGATAATTCTCGCGGTCACAAACTCGACTCGACATGTTCTTTAATAATCACCCGAAGTCAAACACCTTGACTAAATGGATAAAAAGTCAACTGTTCAAACCAACACATTTAAATCGACTAAATAATCAACAATCGGAAATAATCACAACTTAATCTTCGTAACTCAGAATAATGCTCCAGAAGTTCCCACAAACTCAAAATTAAATTCTCTACAACTTCCGTGAAGAATCTGAAACCAAATTCTCGACCGGTAATTTAGTCGTTAAGAAGGTCGCCATTATAAACTCGATTATATCGAAACTTCAAATATTCATAATTAATTCCTCGGTCGTCCAAATAACGATCCAGAACCGCCCATGAACTCGAAATCACATGTACTACGACTCTCGAGAAGAGACCCAGCTCCAATTCTCGGCCAATGTTTTAATCGTTAACAAGCTTGGCGATTCAATCAACTCTCGGCAATCTGCGACTATGTGATTTCACTGCTGATTCTGGTCCGGGTCGTCACACATACACAAAAATAAATAAAAATTGAGAGAGAGAGAGAGGGAGAGAGAGAGAGAGAGGACCTGCCATGCTTGGGGCTCGAGCTGCTTTTCCGGCGATGGAGGTGAGGGGAGGAGGTAGAGGAGGAGGGGAGGAGGAGGGGAGGAGAAGAAATTCAATTTGAAATCGGGATATTTAGTGAGGAGAGAGGAGAAAGGAGAGGAGGTGAGGGGAGGGGAGAGGGGAGGAGAGGAAGAGAGTTTTGGGCTCCAAATCTGGCCGGAACGAGTTAGGAGGAGGAGAAGAGGAGAGGAGGAGGAAAGGATAAGCAGAAGTGAAGCTCGGGTTCGAGCTGGGTTCTTGCATATCCATTAAACATTGCCGGCGAGTTAGTTTAACTCGTTGGTAATGTCATTACCAACGAGTTGCTTAATCTCAACTCGTCTACGATTTCCGTCTACGATTTCTGACTACGTACAATTTCTGACTACTACAATTTCCGACTACGATTTCCAACACGATATGCATCTTAATTTCCGACTACTACAATTTCCGACTACTACATTTTCCGAATGCTGGACAATTTCCAACTACATTTTCCGACTACAATTTCCGAGTACATTTTCCGACAACATTTTCCGACTACGTACAATTTCCGACTACATTTTCCGACTACATTTTCCGACTACAATTTCCGACTACAATTTCCAACATGATTTCCGACTACGTACAATTTCTGACTACATTTTCCGACTACAATTTCCGACAACAATTTCCGACTACATCATTAACGTACTAAGGATGATAATCGTAATCATCTTCATCACTTGAGTCTGACTCGGTTTCATAGGTAACCTTTGGCAATATGTGCCGCTCCTCGTCATCTGAATCAGCGTCAACTTCATATGGATTAACATCGAGAAGTTCTGCTCCAGTAATTCGAACCACACTCCCAGATCTCACATTATTAAGGCGAATCGTAGATGATTCCGGAATGTCAAAAGCGTTCGGCTCTTGGTATGCAGTAACTTCCTCATCATCTGCGGTATCACCAAGTGTGGCAGCACTGTATATGTTTCTATGAGCAACATGGTTAACCACCTTCCACGGGACTTTGTTAAGAAGATCGTCCAGGTAAAACACTTGTTTTACTGATGAGGCAAGAACGAAAGGGTCATCTTCATACCAGCTAGTAGCAGTATTCACCGAAAATGTTCCATACTGATCGGTCCTTGTGTTCTCCGGGCTAGTATCAAACCATCTACACTTGAACAAGTGCACTTTCATGCGGTTCCCATAAATTAGTTCAACTACTGAATGAAGGACACCATAATAGTCAACGCCATCCTGCCCAGCATGGACCATCACCCCACAATTTTGTGTTTTCAGTCGGTCGTCTCGATTTTCACATATAAATTTCACGCCATTGACCTGACATATCGAGTAAACTTTTGAAGCTATCGGTTTCATCGCCAGGACCCTCAATTCGTTTGACCACTCTGGGCAACCATCATTTGCTACATGGTTCATTTGAAAATGATAAGAAACCACACAAGAAATTATGAACATAGAAACCACAAAACCACGTACACACATGCTATATAAGGAAAATGGCAATAAAAAAAAGACATATACACATATACCCTTACCCATTGACCAAAGTAGTTTGCAAACGTCATGTTGTGGTAATCAACATTTCCGGCAATAGCAGGGCAGTGAAGATGATAGTTTTTCCAATATTGTACTTCTTCACAGTTAATCAGTACCGACCAGTGGGCAATGACTACCTCATTTCCATCTAACTTGTACGACTTTGGCAAGCTTCCCTGTACTACCACGTCATTGGAGATGATAGAAAGGCTGAACTGAGTTTCATCTATCGGCATCTGTTGTTGGGGGTCCTCAAGCGCTCCCAAAAACACTTTTGTGTACGTTACACACTCGTGCGCAACATATGCTTCAGCGATACACCCTTCAGGTGCATATTTATTCTTCACATAGTCCTTGTAGGCTCCCAATTGTCTACAAGTTAACAAGTGCATGTTAACTATGGTAAAATAAGACTTTACATATAAAAACAGAGGCAAACCAAATGTACCTTTCCATGGGATACATCCAAGTGTAGTGTACGGGACCGGTAAGCAACAATTGTTCAAGAAGATGGATCATTAGGTGAGGCATGATTTCGAAAAAAAATTGGCGGAAATATCCTCTCAAGCTTGCACATGATAAAAATGATGTCATCTTGCATCTCCCTGAGATCTGATTTTTTAACTTCCCTAGTGCATAACTTCTGAAAGAATCTTGACAAGGCCACCAACGACTCCACCACCTCTTTGGGCAGGTACCCTCGAATGAAAATAGGGAAAAGGCGTTGAAGCAGTACATGGCAGTCATGACTCTTTAATCCGTACATCTTATTGTCCCGGAAGTTAACACACCTGCTTATATTTCCTGCATAGCCATAAGGATACCTGCATATATATATATAGCCATAGGCAACAATTATATTTCTCGCATATAACCATAATCCGGTAAAAATTTAAGGCAAACCAATTTCCGTACTGGATAGTCATATATAAGAATATATACCTGACATTACTCAGCCACCAAAAAATTTCATGCTTATGCTTCGGCTTGACGGTGTAAGGAGCTTGCGGCATTTTTCTCTTACCATCTCTTAACCACAAATGTTTCCGCAGTCCCATAGCTTTCAGATCAATGCGTGCCTTAGGGATGTCTTTTGTTTTCCCCTCCAAGTTAAGAACTGTGCCCACCACACTTTCACACACATTCTTCTCTATGTGCATGACATCTAGGTAGTGTCTGATAGGCAACCTGGGCCAGTAGGGGAGTTCCCAGAATATGCTCTTGTGTGTCCCAAACTTATACCTTTCGGGCTTGTCTGGAATTGACGCCACTATGTCAGGATGATTGCTCAGCTGGCCAAAATCATATTCATTCAACACTTCCAAAATTTCTTTCCTTGTCCATCGCCTGGGTGCCACACATGTTTCCACAGTCTCATCAAACGCGTCTGGATCCTGCCTAAATGGGTGATCATATGGAAGCCAACAACGGTGACGCATCTGAACAATTTTACTATAATGAGGATTGCAACAATCAACCGTCATGCACTCTGAACAAGCCCTGTAACCCCTGGTAACGTTGCCCGACAACATACCACGGGCAGGAAAATCACTGATGGTGCCAACAAGCATGGCATGCATCTGGAACATCTCATTTTTGAACCTATCGTAAGTGGGGTGGCCACACTCACTCAGGTACTTAAGCTCCTCAATCAAAGGCCTCAAATACACATCGAGACACTTTCCTGGATAACCCAGGCCCGGAATTAACAGAGTGAGCATATTGTATTCCTTCTTCATGCACATCCATGGTGGAAGGTTGTACGGTACCAAAATAACTGGCCATATACTGTATTGAAGACTCATGTTGCCAAAAGGGTTGAATCTGTCAAATGAGAGCCCTAGCCAAACATTTCGGACCTCTGCTGCAAAATGATCAAACTCCCTGACCATGTGCTTCCAAGCCTCTCCGTCGGAAGGGTGTATAAGGGTGTCATCGTCAGGCAAATTCCTCTCAGCCCACCATCTCATTGCATCGGCCGTGAAAGCACACATGAACAACCGCTCCAGCCTATCAATAAGCGGGAAATATCGAAGTATCTTCACAGCTTTCTTGTTGCCTGCAGGATTCAACTTATACCTTTCTGTAAAACATACCGGGCAGGCTTCAAGGTCTTTGAGATCTTTTCCCCAGAAGAGAATACAATCATATCTGCATGCATGGATTTTGATGTAGGAAAGCCCAAGATCTTTCAGGATATGTCGCACCTTATGATGAGTGGTAGGAAGACGATGACCGGGTGGCAGTAGCGAAGCAGTCCACTTCAACCAAGAATCAACAGCTTTGACAGACATTTTGTTCTCCATTTTGAGCTGCATCACTCCCATCACACTTTCAAGAACAGTCTTACTACAACCGTCGTACAACGGAGTCTGTTGCAATGCAATCAGGTTGTTGTACTTGTCCATACCGCTTGTGTTGACATGAGCTCCAGGTAATGGCTCGACTGGCTCAATATGGGGGAAACCCTCAATGACGGGAGGGACATTTGGTGCTTCATCAGCAAATACACCGCTCTCATGAGGAAACATATCATTGATTAACATCGATGTTGGATCATAGGATGAACTGCTCCTCTCAGCAAAATCTCCATGATCATAGCGTGGACTGGCCCTCCCACCAAATTGTCCATGATCATGCGGACCCGCTAACAATGTTTCACCGTGATAAATCCAACAAGTGTACTTATCCCAAAACCCGTATTTACTCAGGTGCTTCTGGACTTTATCAATGGGAAAACGAAATCGATCGCTGAAACACTTACATTCTTTACACGGGCAATAATGAAGTGTCGTGTCTCCACAATTAGCCTTCACAAAATTCACAAAACTCCTAATTCCCTGGTGATATCTGACATCCCATCTTTCGAGGCTCATCCAACTCTTGTCCATCCTGAAAATTCTAAAATTTTTACGTATTATATATACATACATTCACTACTAATCATCGACGCGATATCTCAATTCAACTCTAATTAAATCAACACATGCATGCATATATATATATATCGATCTAATCTCTGAATTCGATTCAGTACTCGATGATGGTATTCTTCTTTTTTCAGTTCAAAATGTATTTGACTAGGTAGGAGGCTCTCTTAAGCCTGACTCCGATAGCACTACGATAATACCAGTCATTGATTCAGACACAAGATAAGATTAACTACAAGCAGTTTTCTCGTTTCGGTGACATCAACAACATTTCATATCTCACGAATTGGATTTGATCAACACACACACATATATATATACATACACATATACGTATATATACGTACCTATATATATAGCTTCCCGAATGATTGAGTTTTTGACGCGCGCCTTAATTTTGACAATACCGAAGGATCGATTTTGATCAGAGCGTTTTCCTTCTTTCGATTTCACCGGATTTTTTTCGATCAAAATGAATGAGCTGCTGCGATCTGCATCTAATATAAGAGGCATTTCCGGCGATTCATTAAATCGCCGGAAATGGAGACATTACCGGCGACTTTACGCCAGAATTTCGCCGGTAATGTTTCAAAACATTACTGGCGACTTCCTCCGTCGCCGGCAATGTCAAGCCAAACATTGCCGGCGAAATTCCGGCCGGAAAATAGCCGGCAATGTTTGGCTTGACATTGCCGGCGACGGAGGAGGTCGCCGGTAATGTTTTGAAACATTACCGGCGAAATTCCGGCGACATTACCGGCGACGGAGTAAGTCGCCGGCCTTGTTAATCGGTTATTATGGTAATGGTAATCGGTTATTATGGTGGCTTCGTTAACGACTAAATTTTCGGGCAAGAATTTGATTTGGGATTCTTCACAAAAGTTGTAGAGAATTTAATTTAGAGTTCGTAGGAACTTTCAGAGGATTAGTCCGAGTTACGAGGAATAAGTTGTGAATATTTTCGGCCGTCGGATATTGTCGTATTTATCCATTTGGGATTCGATACGCGTATGGTATAAATATGGGAGAATACATGCCAATTTTGGAAACTTTCCAAATCTGGAAACTGGGCCTTGACCCGCGTTGACCACGGGTCAAGGGTGACCCGTTTGAAGCAGTTCGGTTTTCTTGGTTTTTGAGCTTGATTTCGGCCACGGTTGATTGGGGTCTCTTCATGGAAAAGGTTGGGCTCGAACTCCTCTTCGGATTGGTAGGTGGATCGACCCTTGAGGTGGCCGGAGGAGGGAGAATCGAAGCAGTGAAGTTGGGTGTTTTTCCGGCGAGTTCGGCGGTTGTCGGAGGCGACGTTTCCGGCCGAGTTAGTGGTTCCTCTTTGGGGGGTTTTGTTAGCCTTGAGGAGAGGAATTTATTGAAAGTGGTTTCAAGGGTTGCCGTGGCCGGAGGAGGGAGATCGGAGAAGTTGAAATTTCGGTGAGGGTTTGCACCTTTGAGGTGAGTTTTGGAACGTTTCCGGTCAAAATTGGCTTTAACTTTGAACTGGAAAGTTGCTGAAAATGTCGAGATCTTCAAATCCATGTGTAGGTTGCATTTTTCTAGGCCGGTGTGGTTTTCCGGCGGCAGCGGCGACTTTCCGGCCGGAGTGTTTTTCGACGTGTTTTATGTCGTTTCGCTCTGAATCGTGCACCGATCGCTGTGGTGAGTTTTATTTTTCGAATTGAGCATCAAAAATTATAGCGAGGCTTTATGGTGTGATTATCAGATTTTGACGATTTCGTCGATATTGTATTATATGTTTCCGGGAACGGTTGTTTCTCGTGATATGATTCGAGGTTTTGAGTTATGATTTTGAGCAGTGGATTTTATGATTATCCAAGGGATCGTGACCATTCGTTTGGCGAGGGATTTTCCGCCGGATCACTGGATTAACGCGTATTGCGTTATGCTCATCTGTGAGTGGACTTTTCTATTTTCACTGTCGTTGCGAGTTCGTGATTTTTCGTATTTATTTATATAGAATGTTGAAATTATTTATTACTTTTGGAGGTATTATTTTATATTTTATATGGTGATGGCATTACTTGCATCGATGCTTCGGCTACTCGGCTGATCACCGGTAGTCTGACCCAGAGTTGAGAGATTCCTCTGGACAGGGTTGAGAGATTCCCCTGGGCAAGCTTGAGAGATTCCCCTGTTATGCCGCTAGGGTTGAGAGATTCCCCTAACTTATCACCATCGAGCTTGAGAGATTCGCCTGACCGTCGGGCTTGAGAGATTCGCCTGGCACCTCCATATATATACCTTCCGAACTCGCTTTGCTTTACATTGTTTTATGTATATGAAATTGGTGAAAGGCATATGTTTATTTTCGTCCACTCACTCTAACGATTTTATTTGCCTTTCCTCTGGGTTTTTGGGTTTCCATGCCCAGTTTGCAGTTCGGACTCTGGTATCGCACGTCGAGGTCGGAGGCTTAGTATTCGAGCGATGTTTCTTTTATGGTAGGTTCTTAGTTTGGCCTACTACTTGTATATATATACTAGAAGTCGCTCTGAGAATTCTGATGTTATACTTTTATACGATTTTTTTTCCCGGATTTCTGTAAAGTATAGTTTTATTGATTACTTTACATTACTGTTATGATATTGAGAAATCCGGATGGTATTGGTGCAAGTTTGATTTTTGTGGCATAGGATGAAGTATATTTTCTGGGTGCAAGTTAATGGCAATTCCGCGTTAGTAACGAAACTCTGTCGAAATTTTTATGGTTTTTGCTGGTTCGTGTTTTCAGAAGAGGTTTGATTCCGGTTTAAGAAACTAAATCAGGGTTGGGTCCTTTCAATTTTATTGGTGATGGCATTTATTTATTTAGCATCGATGCATTGGCGACGCGGCTGATCACCGGTAGTCCATCTATTAGGCTTGAGAGATTCGCTTGATATGCCGACTAAGTTTGAGAGATTCGCTTAGTTTATCACTGTCGGGTTTGAGAGATTCGCTCGACCTGCTACTCTGGCAGGGAAATCCGCCGAAGTGGTGACTTTTATGTACTTAAGCACTCGTATCATTTTTATGACTATATAAATGGTGAAAGGTATATGTTTATTTTCGTCCACTCACTCTAACGATTTTATTTGCCTTTCCCCTGTGCTTTTCGCTTTCCGTTGCCCAGTTTACAGTTTGGGTTCCTGTATTGCACGTCATCAGTGGAGCCTTAGAGTTCGGATCACTCTTCAGTTTCTGTAGGTTTCTTGTTTGACCTACTCATTGTAAATGTTGTATATAGGTGTCGCTCTAAGTACTTATACTGTGTTTCAGTTGAGTATACTCCTGAATGATTCTGGATTTCTTGTAAACCTTTTGGTTTATTATATATATGTTGTTGAGAAATTTGGATGGGGAACGGATCCCCACGGTTTGACTTTTGTGGAATATTCGAAGTGTATTTCTTTGTAGGTTCTAAAAATGGTTTACGTATTTCAAAGCAAACTCTAGCAAAAAAAAATTTAAGGTCGTGTTTTCGAAGGGGTTTGATTTGGGTTTAGGCAACTAAATCGAAATTGGGTCCTTTCACAAAAGGGTATTTTAGTGTTTTCCTACCACTTTTTACTGTAAAAAAAACATATTTTTGACAATGGTTCACGCCAGGAAGTGGCGGAGCAGGATTGAATTGTTACTCGAGCTAATTGTAACTCGACAATATTCTGTACAGCGCACGATATTTTTTTAAAATTTTTTGTAACCTCACCTTGATGGTTGAATTCTAACATAGTAAACTAAGAAAAAATAATAGAATCTTACAAACACTACAAACCAAAGTTCTAAACTTTAAACGTGAACGAACTAGAATGAGCAAAGCAAATACCAAAAACAGGATAAAAATCAAAGATAAATGCTTTAGACAAGCATTGAATCTTTAATTTTGTGAAAAACTCGTGTATTTTGGTGAAAAGAAGAAATAAACGGTAGTTTAAGGAGAGTAAGTGTTATGAAAACACAAAAAGCGATGAAGTGAATTAATGAATAAAATTCTCGCATGAAATTTTTTTTATTTTTTTTATTTGAAGTAGGTATTTTTTTTGCTTCTAAAAACTTACGAGTCAAAAATAAACCTAACTCTACTCTTTGGGTTGAGCAAAACAAAAGTGTGTGCATTGAGTAACACTAAAAAAGATTCAATAATCAGTAATCTTATGATTCATGAAGTCTCCATTCAAACTATACCTTGTAATTGGACAAATTATTCGTTGACAGAAAAAAAATGCAGGATCTAACTGAGAGAAAAAACGGAATCGTATATCAAATAGAAAAAATTACAAATAAGAAAAGGAGGAATTTGTATATCGAGATCGAAATATTAGTTCTAACAAAATAAGTGATAATGAGAAAATATTCGAATCAAAAAAAATATTGGACAAATATTTAAAAAAATGGTCGATTAATCCGCAAATCTCATTATCGGATTAATCTCATAATTTTATAATGTTTTTCATGGAAAGGATATACATAGATATCCTGGATATCTATGGATCATTAATATTCCTAGAGGCATTTAACCATCTCTAGTTGCCATTGTATCAGAATCCACAAACACACGAATCGGGAATTGATTAATCCCGTTGAAAGTATCAAGAAACTCAGTGTCTAGTGACAGGCTGAGGCATTCAACCACCTTTAGGTTAAGCAAGGTGGCTATTGTACCGGAATCCACAAGCACATGAATCGGGAATTGATCAATCTTACCCACAAACGCATGGTTTGAGATTGTGGTGACCCCGTAAGAGCATGAAGAGTCTCGAAGGCTCACTGTAATCGGTGGAGGGTAGATCATCCTCGTTCACTCGTGAAATTTCTCCAAGGATTCGGTAGCCTCAATCAAAACCCCCACCGGTTTGAGACAATGATGCGTGAGAGTGTAAGGTTCCGGGCAAGGCGGATCCAGGATTTGAAAATTAAGTGGGCTAGACAATTTTTTAATTTTTTTTAGGTTTGTAACTCATTAGGAATCTCATCATCACGCATTTGTTATTATAATATAAGAAAAAAATACATCATCGGGGGGACATAAAATAAAACCCGATGAATTAAAATATCTACATTGAAACTAACTAAATCTCACTAATAACTTAGGTAGTTTAAAAAAAGCAATATTGCTCTTAAAGAATATAATATGTAATGTCTGTAAAATAAAGAGAGAGCAACTAAGTTGATATATTAAAAAATAAAAATAAAATAAGCTAAGCTAAGCATCTTATGTTATTCTGCTGCTACTACATGAACGAATTAAAATTAACTCACTGTAGAAGATCAGAGAAGAAAGAATACAAGATCAAATCGTGGAGGAGCAATGGCAGGCACGGCGACGGAGGAGAGAAAACATTGGCATAAGAACTGAAGGAGAGAGATTGAGAGAGAGAGACGAACGTGCTCACGTGCAATGGACAAGACATGCACTGGGTAGGTGAGGTTTGGGCGTTTGGCAGAATTTTTAGCGAGAGAACTCAGAGAAGTGTAAAGATGGAGGTGTTTGGTATGCAAGGCTATTTCTAATGTATATACCCCCTTTTTTTTAAGTAACCCAAAAAATTAGGTGTGCTACAGCCCATCCTGCTTTTGGGCTGAATCTACCACTGGTTCCGGGCATGCATAACACTCCCTTACCACGCTTTTCATCAAGTTCAGCACGCGTGATGCGTCGAAGGTTCCCTACCCAAGTGGCGGTAGACAAATTTGGTCGAGCTTGGGTCATCGCTAGTGACACAGCATGGTTGTAAGCTCATTGTGGCACTGGAATCGTAATGTAGGCCAAAGGTAGCGTGGATAGAAATTGGCCTCGACTTGCAGCTTTGTGGGCTAAGGCTCCTTGCTCCACATTTCTTGTTATTTTTGTTGAAATAAATATTTTACCTACTGTAATAGGTTACTGCAGTGACGGTGTTTCTATTCGGTGTTTCTATCTTATGTTTTCTGTTAAGTTTACATATTTTTTCTTGTCAGTTTTTGTTAAAGTCCATGTTGACTTTGTTGTAACCTAAACTATATAAGGTTAAATTTATGCCTTTAGAGAGGTAGAGATCATATTTGTGAAACTGAGCTAACATTGCCTTTTTGCTGCTGCTCTTGCTATTTGTTGCTACTGCAATAGTGAATGAAAAACACCACAAGTTGTGTTCAGTCGATATGTTGTTTGTGTGATTTTTAACTAGCATCATACTTCAGCATATCAAAATCTAACATGGTATCAAAGCTCTGTTGATCAATATCAATTGGGTGTCTGTTTATCAAAGTTTTTTTTTTCAATAAAAAAACCAGATCTGAACTATAGTTCCAATAAATAGTTCTTCTGGATCTTCAGAAATCATAACTCCAATATTCAATAGAGAAAAGTTTGACTTATAGGTGACCAAAATGAAAAAAATATATGCATCTCATGATCTGTTGTGCTATGTAGAAGAGAGCTACTCAAAACCAGTTTGAGTTGGAAGAGTACTATTTGATGTATAGAAGACTCAGCTCAAGCTAGATACAAAGAGAGCTGCAAAAGCTCTTGGTCTACTGCAAGGAGCTCATACATATGAGATTTTTTTTCAGAATATCAAATGAAGTCACTGCCAAAGGAGCTTAGGATGTGTTGGTTGATGAGTTCATAGGTAACAAAAAGGTTAAAGAAGTAAAATTATAGTCTTTGAGAAGAGATTTTGAGTATACTAGGATGTTAGAGTCTGACTTAAAGATTACTTCACTAGGTTTTTTTATGTTGTTAATCAAATGCTATCTTATGGTGAAACCATTTCTGAGGATAGGGTAGTGCAGAAAATATTGATTAGTCTTACAGCTAAGTACAACAGTATAGTTTCAGTCATAAAGGAGACTAAGGGTATAGATGAATTGGGAATACAAGAAGTTATAGGATCCATCAAGGCCTATGAATAGAGGTTAGAAAATCAGACATATAGTAATACTAAAAGTGCTTTCCAAACATTTAGCCTAAATCCAAATCTAGGAAACTGAAGCTAGTTCTAGCCATGGTAGTTTCAAGCTAAAAAATAAAATTGGAAGGGAAAAGGCAAGAAGTGGCCAGAAAAACCAAATGAGCAGAAAATTTCAAGCCACAGCAGTAGTATTACTTACACACAGTGTAGTATATGTAATAAACTTCATGTTGGTTTAAAGGAAAACAAAAATGTTAGAACTTCAATATATTTGGTCATGTTAGGGCTGACTGCAATTCCAAGGGAGATCAACTTCAACTAGCAAAGTGTACTCAGGATGAAACAGAAACTAACATGTTTTTTGTAAGTCATGCAGTGAATGAGACAGTTAGAGATGATATATGGCTTATTGATGTGTCTACAGTAACCACATGACAAAAAATACAAATAGCTAAAGGAATGGGAAATGGTCAACTAGTGGAATCAAAGGGAAAGGGGAGCATAGCTATTGATACTAAAATAGGAAGGAAGTGCATCACTGATTTGATGCTAGTACCTGATCTTGATCAAAACTTGTTGAGTATTGGATAGTTAATAGAGCATGAAAATCACTTGCATTTTGGTGATTATGCTTGCAAGATTTTTTAGAAGAGTAATGTCAACGAGTTGATGGTGGAGGTTTCAATAAAGAGGAATAGAAGTTTTCCTCTGACTCTCAAGTACTAAAGCTTGTGCTATGAGAATGGAGACTCAAGATGACCAAAAGGTTGTGGCACAAAAAGCTTGGACATTTGAACTTTCAAAGTCTCAAATTGCTGCATTAGAAGGTGATGGTCTCGGGGTTACCAAAAGTAAATTACATTTTTGAAGTGTGTGAAGGATTTGCACTTGGGAAGCAACAAAGAAAATCATTTCTAGTTGGCAAAGTGTGGAGGGCAAAAGCTCCACTGCAATTGGTTCACTCTAATGTGTGTGGAAAAATGAAGATAACTACAAATAGTGGCAACTGATACTTCCTAACTTTCACCGATGATTATTCAAGAATGACTTGGGTTTATTTCCTAAGACATAAACCAGAAGTGTTTTGAATTTTCAAAAAACTTCTAGCCAATGTGGAAATGCAATCTAGGCAGAAGATCAAAGTTCTAAGAAGTGATAGAGATGGAGAGTATACCTCCTCTAAATTTGACAAGTTTTGTCAAGATATTGGCCTAGAGAGACAACTCACTGCAAGCTACACTCCACAAAAAAATGGAGTTTCTGAAAGAAGAAACATAACCATTTTGGAATGTCCAAAGTCAATAATGTTGTATGAAAAAGGAGTTCCTGAGAAGTTTATGGCAGAAGCAGTGATGACTACAGTATACCTCATAAACAGACATCCTGCCACAGCAGTACAAGGAAAAACGCCATTTGAAGGGTGGAGTGGAAGAAAACCAAGTGTAAGTCACTTAAGGGCTTTTAGTTCAATCTGTTATGCTCACATTGCAATATATCTAATACTGAAATTTGATGAATCAAGTCGAAAATGTGTATTATTCTCTTTAGTGAAAGGTATGTATGAGATTGGAAGCAAAATTTGATCTTACCTGTAACTGCAGTGGAAAATATGCAGAATCAAGATCCGAAAGAGAAAGAAGAAGTAGAAGAAGAAGAAGATAATGTCCATGAGAAAGATGTGGCTCCATAACTTACTCCATCACAGTCACATACATCTTCAAATGTTGATTACACCAAATTCAACACCAATCAGAATGAGGACCTTGAATGACGTATATGAGAGTTGCAATGCTTACTGTTTGAACCTGATGGTTTTAAAGATACAGTGAGTAAGAATGAATGAAGCGTAGCAATGGAAGATGAGATTGATGTGATTGTGATGAATAGAACCTGTGAGTTAGTGTAGGAAAGTAATGTGATATTAAATAAAATCTAAAATTACTAATTCAAATAATTAGTAAATATAAAATAAAATGGAAAGAACAAAATCTGAAAACTTTGAATTTATTACCCAAGTGGTTGATGCCGAAGAACGATGAATGATGAATAAAGCTGAGTCGCGTGCTTCATATGCTCTCCTTAAGAACTTTCACGCCGCCCACAGGTTTGTATGGAGTTGTTCTCCCTGGATAAAACAACTTGAAAGTTTTTGTATCGAAACACAAGAACTTCTCGTCGAACTGAAGAGTACCTTACTCTATCACCGGAATTGAACTCGAAAGTTTGAGAGGGAGAGAAGAGATCAGAAGAGGAGATTATTTTTTAATGAGATGAAGAATGAGGAGGAGGAAGCCTCTATTTATACAAAGAGGAATGAGGAAGAACATAAATGTCGGTCACTCCAAAAGTCTTCGATTTTGTAACAATTAACTAGCCAAATTTATTCCGGTAACTTATTGCCAAAATTTATTCTGATAATAAGTTTGTAACCAGAGTAATCTAGAAAGCCAAAAGTTTTGTAACCAAAAAGAATGTGGAAAGCCAAAAGTCATGTCCTTTTTCATAAGTGCAAAAGGAAACTTGTGCGTCTTGGGCACAAAGCGCACACAAGCCCATATCGAAAACTCAATCCAACCAAGAGAGAGCCTCTCTACTTGCTCACTCAAATTATAGTAGAGTGGAATCACATTCAATGACCTCCACATTCCTAGTTTTTTCCAAATGACCATCTTTGGGTTACAATTTCTCTTTTATCTCTTAACCAATTTAAACACGTGCATACATAATCTTTATATATTATTGGAGGAGAACACAAATCTATATTTAGGACAACCCGAAACAGAATCAGTAGAGTAATCGGCTTAATTCACGAGTTAGCGCGTAATCGCAGTTTTTCGTAAATTGATTGAATTGCCAGTTTTGATTACGACTTAATTATCGGGCGAGAATTTGAGTTGAGTCTCTTCTTGGGAGTTGTTGTACGCGTGATTTCGAGTTTGTAGGCAGTTCCGGATAATTATTTCAACGACCGAGAAATATAATATGAATATTTGAAATCACGGAATTCCGTCGAGTTTATCCGTTCGTATTGAGTTATCCAAATCGTGATTGTGATCCGTTTTGGACCATCGATCGTCCCGAGCCATGAGTAAAATATCGGAAATAGTGAAAAATTGTCGAAAACAGTGTTGGAAGTTTGACCGGCGTTGACTTTTGGTGTTGACCGTTGACTTTGGGCTGACCGGATCTCCACCGGGCGAAACGCACTGCCACCGTCGGATTTTGCGATTCTAGCCACCTCCGGCTTGGACTTTGGTATAGATCGATTCCTCTTTCAATTTGCTACAATTTAGAACTTTGATTTTTGTGATTTGATGCCAGATTGAGGGAGAACGAAGAGGTTGAACTTTGGGTTTTCCGGCCGGAATCGGCCTCATTTGGGGGCGGTGCTCCGGTGACTCTCCGGTGAGATTATTGGTTGGAAACGGTTGGACTTTGAGCAGGGAGGATTTCCCCTTTGGTTTCGAGGGACGGGATGCCGTGATGGCGCCGGAATAGGCCGGGAAAGTTTTCCAGCCGGTTGTGCTCTTTGAGCTTTCGAGCTGTTTTCCGGCGTATGTGGCCGGAATTGGATGTTGCCTCAGTTGGGAAAGATGTTGGGCTCGTTGTGGTGAACCTTGTGGAACCTTGCCCGCCGGAAAATCTCTCCGGTTGACGGCGCGCCGCCGCCGACGGCGTTGGTCCATGGCGGAGCTCCGGCGACCCATTGACTTTTTAGAATTTGATGATTTTAATGTTGTTTTGCTCGTATTCGCGCCCCGATCATCGCCTTGAGGTTTTCATGAAAGGACCCAACCCCGATTTAGTTTCCTAAACCGGAATCAAACCCCTTCTGAAAACACGAACCAACAAAAACCACAAAAATTTCAGCAGAGTAACGCTACTAACGCGGAATTGCCATTAACCTGGACCCGGAAAATACACTTCATCCTATGCCACAAAAATCAAACCGTGGGCACCAATCCCATCCGGATTTCTCAATATCATAACAGTAATGTAAAGTAATAAATAAAACCATACTTTACAGAAATCCGGGAAAAATCGTATGAAAAATATAACATCAGAATGCTCAGAGCGACCTCTAGTGTATAATTATATAAATATATCACAGCAGGCATAACAAGAAACCTACTGGAAGAAATAAGGTAGCTCGAACACTGTGCCTCCGACTGCGACATGCGACACCAGAATCCGAACTACAAACTGGGCACGGAAACCCAAAAGCTCAGGGGAAAGGCAAATAAAAATGTTAGAGTGAGTCACCAATTTCATATACAATAAACAAGTATAACAAGTTCCAAAAACATATATGGAGGTTGCCAGGCGAATCTCTCAAGCCCGACGGTCAGGCGAATCTCTCAAGCCCGACAGTGATAGGCCAAGGAAATCTCTCAACCCCAGCGGCATAACAGGGGAATCTCTCAACCTTGCCCATATGAATTTCTCAACTCTGGTCCAGAGGAATCTCTCAACTCTGGTCAGACTACCGGTGATCAGCCGAGTAGTCGAAGCATCGATGCAAGTAATGCCATCACCATAAAATATAAAATAATACCTCCGAAAATAATAAATAAGATCAACATCGTATATAAACAAATACGGAAAAATCACAAACTCGCAACGACTGTGAAAATATAAAAATGTCCACTCACAGATAAGCGTAACGCGATACGCATTAATCCCGTGATCCGGCGAAAAATCCCTCGCCAAGCGAACGATCACGAACCCCTGAATAATCATAAAATTCACTGCTCAAAATCATAACTCGACACCTCAAATCATATCGCGAGAAACAACCGTTCCCGTAAACATATAATTCAATAACGACGAAATCGTGAAAATTCGATAATCACACCACAAAACCTCGCCATCATTTCCGATGCTCAATTTGAAAAACAAACCTCACCACTGCGATCGATGCGCGATTCCGAGGGAAACGACATATAACTCGTCGAAAAACACGTCGCCGGAAAATTCGCCATCGCCGCTACCGCCGGCCGCCGGAAATTCAAACTTGCCCAGAAATATTCAAGCCACATATGGATTTGAAGATCTTGACATTTCCAAAAACTTTCCAGTTCAAAGTTAAGGCCAATTTTGACCGGAAAATGTCCAAAACTCACCTCAAAGATGTAAACCCTCGCCGGAATTTCAAACCGATCGATCTCTCTCCTCCGGCCACGGCAACCTCACAAACCACTTGAAATAGCTTCCTTTCCTCATGGCTAATAAAACCCCTCAAATAGAATCCACCAAATCGGCCGGAAAAATCACCTCTGACCACCGGAAAAATCACCTCTAAAAAGTCAACGACTCAATTCAACATAAGTTTATCTGATAAAACGATCAACGGTCTAAAATATTCACAAATTATTCCTCGTAACTCGGAATAATCCTCCGGAAGTTCTCACGAGCTCGAAATTAAATTCTCTACAACTTCCGTGAAGAATCCCAAATCAAATTCTTGCCCAATAATTTAGTTGTTAGCGAAGCCGCCATATTAACCAATTACGTCGAAATCGCGACTAATCGCGAAATTCGCAAATCAAGTCGATAACCATTCCAATTTCGGTTCGGGTCGATCGATGGTCCAAAACGGATCACAATCACGATTCGGATAGACTTGAATATGAACGGATAAACTCGACGATATTCTGAAATTTCAAATATTCATATTATATTCCTCGGTCGTCGAAATAATAATCCGGAACCGCCCACGAACTCGAAATCACGCATACAACAACTCTTGAGAAGAGACTCAACTCAAATTTTCGACCAATAATTAAGTCGTGATCAAAGCCGGCAATTCAATCTATTTACGGAAAATTGCGATTACGCGCAAACTTGTGGATTAAGCCGATTACACTACTGATTCTATTCTGGGTCGTCATATTTCAAGTGGATTTGGGTACCGAATTTTCAGTCGAGGGTTTATGTGGAGAGTTTCGGGAATTTCGTCGATTATTTTGTACCGCGTTATATGTTTCCTGGAACGGTTGGTTTCCAAGGTGTGGTACAGTGTGTTGAGCTATGATTTTGATCAGTTATATTTTATGATTATTTAGGGGATCGAGATCGTGCTTTGGGCGAGGTATCTTCCGCCAGATCTCGTGATTAGCGCGAGTGCACGCTTTGCTCACCTGTGAGTGGATTTTTCTATTTTCACTGTCGTTGCGAGTTCGTGATTTTTCTTATTTATTTATATACGATGTTCAGATTATTTATTACTTTTGGAGGTATTGTTTTATATTTTATATGGTGATGGCATTACTTGCATCAATGCTTTGACTAATCGGCTGATCACCGGTAGTCAGACCCAGAGTTGAGAGATTCCTCTTAACAGGGTTGAGAGATTCCCCAGGGCAGGGTTGAGAGATTCCTCTGTTATGCCGCTAGGGTTGAGAGATTCCCCCAACCTATTACTGTCGGGCTTGAGAGATTCGCCTGGCAACTCCATATATATTTTTCGAATAAGCTTTGCTTTACATTGTTAAATGTATATGAATTTGGTGAAAGGCATATGTTTATTTTCGTCCACTCACTCTACCGATTTTATTGCCTTTCCCCTGGGTTTTTCGGTTTCCGTGCCCAATTTGCAGTTCGGATTCTGGTGTCTCACGTCGCGGTCGGAGGCTAGTCATTCGAGCTACCTTTCTTTCCCAGTAGGTTTCTTGTTTTGCCTACTGTTGTATAATTTATATATATACACTAGAGGTCGCTCTGATACGTTACTGATACATGTTTTTATGTGGTTTTTCCCAGATTTCCTATAATGTACAGTTATGTTTACTGTTTATTGTTATTGATATGATATTGAGAAATCCGGATGGAATTGGTACCCACGGTTTGGCTTTTGTGGCATAGGATGAAGTGTATTTTTCGGGTGTAGGTTAATGGCAATTCCGCGTTAGTAGCGTTACTCTGCCGAAATTTTAATGATTTTTGTTGGTTCGTGTTTTTCAGAAGGGGTTTGATTCCGGTTTAGGAAACTAAATCGGGATTGGGTCCTTTCAGCTTGGTATCAGAGCATTAGGTGTCAGATTTTGTAGACTCTTGTAGTTGTGACACTTAGGGTATTTGAGTATGTACAGCATGTCTGGAGCGATGACCCGACTGGCTAGCGGTTACTCATCAATGTTTCGGGTGTTGTGTATTCTCAAATATCTAAGGTCTCATGATTACGTTCCTAATGCTTGTGAATAATGCTTGTCTTGTATCAGTAGGATGCCTCCTCGACGTAGTCCCCGTGTTGATCTTGATGTGGATCCTGATGTGGATCGCCAGACGCACGACTTGCTGAAGCGAGTGTTGCGTTTGGAGGAGCTTTTTGACCCTGTGGTCAAAGCTCGTACTGCTTGTACGACTGTCTTTTCGGGTTCAGTTGATCTAGAGATTTGTGAGGCATGGTTGGTTCAGGTTGAACGTGTTTGTGAGCATCTGCGTTTTACCCCTGAGCAGATGACAGTGGCAGCAGTCGGTTTACTTGAGTCAGATGCATACTTCTGGTGGGTTAGCACCGATAGAGTACCGGTTTATACTCTGTGGACTTTGTTCGAGATATGTTTATACGGAGATACTTCAACCAGGCTACACAGCAGCGGAAGTATGAGGAGTTCACTAATTTGAGGCAAAGCAGTTTATCTGTGCTTGAGTACCGGGACAGATTTACCCACTTATCTCGGTTTGCTCGCGATATGGTGGCTACAGAGGAAGCCAAGTGCCGCAAATTTAAGCTGGGTTTGAACTTGAACATCAAGTGTACTCTGACTACGATGCCTCGGAACAACTTCGATGAGTTTGTCAGTGCAGAACTCCGAGGTGAGGATATCGAGAAGGAAAGGCAGATGAGATATCAGTCTCGACGGTTTGAGGAGGGTGGACCGAGTCAGGGCCTTCCAAGAGGCTGAGTTCTAATACTTCCAGATCGGCATCATCCTCGGGTAGTGGACCATATCGACCACCAGCTAGTGCACCGAGACAGAGACAGAGATGGCGGAGAGATCGACCGCAGCGACCACAGTCTAATGGAGGTTTTAGCGGTTCCAATTATGCTCGGCGTACCAGTGGCACTTTTACCGTACCGAGGGAGTACCCATTGTGTAGTCTCTGCAGCAGGCATCATGTTTGTCCATGTCAACGAGGCCCTATCACTTGTTTTCGTCGTGGCCAGATGGGTGACTATGCGAGAGAGTGTTTCCAGCTTGCGGGTGCTGATGGATAGGCGGCCCAGAGTTCCGGAGGAGAGCGAGGTGCCACTTCTGGGACTCGACCAGTACAGTCCTCTGGCCGGGGCGGACATCAGGGATCCTTGAGGTACCTATTGCAATAAGTAACACACTCATGCATTAGGTATGTCTCTGCTATGGAGCCATCCAGGGCCGACCTATTTTTCACGAATCCTTTATACTGTCCAAGATGTCTACAAAATCAAACGTTCAATTAATTAATTGTAGAGGATGTACATATAGCTAGTAATCTCGAGTGGAACAAATAATGGATCAGAAACCTGTATAATTAATTAGTTGTACGTACCTTTCTTGAGGATACATTCAAGTGTACTGGACCAGACTAGAAATGAGTACTTGCTTAGGTAGGTGGATCATTAGGTGAATCATGATGACAAAGAAAGAAGGGAGAAAAATCCTTTCTTGTTTGCAAATGATGTGCACAATTTGTTGTAGCAGATCCACCACATCTGACTTCTAACTCTCTGGCGCATAACTTCTGCCACCATCTGCACAATGCCACTATTAGTTCTACTTTTTCACGAGGCAAATATGGCCGAATTACCACTAGAATCAAACGTTGCAGCATAACATGATAATCATATGTCTTTAGACCAACAAACTTGTGTTGCACCTCGTCCATTGCTCTAATTATAGTAGCTGCATACCTAGCTGGATAACAAATGCTCTTAAACGAGTGAAATACAGAACCTCTAAGTGTCGGCTTCACTGTGTAAGGTGCAGATGACATGTTGTTGTACACTCCACTTGTGACGACCCAAACCGGAATTGATATGGTAATTGGCTTAATCCGTGAGTTTTGCAAGTAATCGAGGTTTATCGTATTTAATTAAATTGGCGGATTGGTTCACGACTTAATTATTGGGCGAGAATTTGAGTTGAGTCTCTTCACGAGAACTGTAGTATGCGTGATTTCAAGTTCGTAGGCAGTTTTGGATAATTGTTTTGATAACCGAGGAATATGTTATGAATATTTGAAATCGTGTGATTTCGTCGTGTTTACCCGTCTGTGTTTGAGTTATCCGAAACGTGGATGTGATTCAATTTGGACTGTCGATCGTATCGAGTCGCGAGTATAAATATCGGAATTGTCGAAAAACACTGTTTTGGGAAGTTTGACCGTCGTTTGACCAAAAATGGGTCGTTGACCCGCGTTGACCGAGGAGGAGGAGCACCACCGTTTGACTCGCCGGCGACTTTCTATTTCCGGCCACCTTCGGCTACAATTTTGGTATGGTTAGAATCCTCTCTTGATTTCCTATGGTTTACAACTTGGAATTGTGTGAATTGATGAAGTTTTGAGGGAGAACGCGCTCGAGGAAAATCGAGGGTTTCGTCAGATTCGGGTTGGGTGTTTCGACAACGGTTGGAGTCGGGGTTATGGCGGAAAGGTTCCCTTCAACCTCTAGATGCTTTTGGGTAAAGCAATTTGGTAATTGGTTGAGGTTTGGGAGCTCGCCGGAAACTCACCGGAATCCATGGATTCCGTGGGTTTCGGGCTCAATTCCGGCCGGTGGGCTTGGAATTGGAGCTTGGTGTAGAAGAGAAATGTGTTGGACTTGAAGAATACTTGTGATCTGGAGATTTTGGCCGGAATCCGTCACCGTTGATGACGGCGGCGCTCCGACGGAGGCATTGACTTTTTGAAATTTGACAAGTATACCGTTTTTCTCATAATCCCGCCCCGATCATCGCCTTGAGGTTTTCGAGTTGATTTGGTTATCCGATTTTAAGTCAAGGATTTATGTGGAGAATTTTGGGGTTTTCGTCGAGTATTTTGTTTACGAGATTTATGTTTCCGGAAATGGTTGGTTTCCGAGGTGTGGTACAGAGTACTGAATTGTGATTTTGATCAGTTATATTTTGTGATTATTCAAGGGTTCGAGATCGTACGTTGGGCGAAGGATCTTCCGCCGGATCTCGTGATTAGCGCGTTTGTGCACTATGCTTGTCTGTGAGTGGACATTTCTTTTCACTAATTAGTTGCGAGTCCTTATGACACGTTTTACGAGCATGGGCCTGCATATGAGACTATGATTTATACGAGAACGTGTTTTACGATTATGCATTTGCGAATACGCATCGACGAATATGCTTATACAATTATGTATTATGTATATGCATTTACATTATGCTTTATACATTTGTATAGAACTATTTATGATTTGGTTTACACAAAGTACAGTCACAGTATATATTGTTGTATCGATACACTTGCATCTCGACTGATCTCCGAGGATGTTTACCGGGGGAGGCTGTGACCCCTGACCCGAGACCTTTACCGGGGGGGGGCAAACCTCTGACCTTAGACCTTTCTGGCTTGAATCACGTGTGGGTCTGGGATCCCGTGATTTGGACTATAGTAGTGCGGACGTGTCCATAAGTGACCTCGCAGAGTTTTACGATACATGCTCTGTACGCGTGAGGAGTTAGAGTCTCCCTCGTGTACTATATCATATTCATTCCTTTTGACTCGCATATGTTTTTATAACATATATTATTCGGAGAAAGACATTTATTTTCGTCCACTCACTCTAACTGTTTATATGTCTTTCCCTGGGCTTTTTTGTTTCCGTGCCCAATTTGTAGTTCAAATTCTGGTGTCACACGTCGCGATCGAAGGCTTAGTGTTCGAGCTACCTTTCTTTTCCAGTAGGTCTCTTGTTTAGCCTACTGTTGTATATTTATGTATATATACACTAGAGGTTGCTCTGAATACTCTGATGTCTACATTTTCATATGATTTTCCCGGATTTCTATAAAGATTACAGTTTTACTTATTACTTTATACTATTATGATATGATATTGAGAAATCCGGATGGGATTGGTGCCCACGGTTTGGCTTTTGTGGCATAGGATGAAGTGTATTTTCGGGTGCAGGTTAATGGTAATTCCACGCTATAGTGAAACTCTACCAAAATTTCTTTGTTTTTTGCAAGTTCGTGTTTTCAGAAGGGGTTTGATTCCGGTTTATGAAACTAAATCGGTATTGGGTCCTTTCAGCTTGGTATCAGAGCATTAGATTTCAGATTCTGTAGACTTCTGTAGTTGTGATACTTAGGATATTTGAGTATGTACAACATGTCTAGAGCGATGACCCGACTGGCCAGCAGTTACTCTTCAATGCTTCGGGTGTTGTATATGTTCAAATGTCTGAAGTTTCATGATTACGTTCCTTGTGCTTGTGACTAATGCTTTTCTCTTATCATTAGGATGCCTCCTAGACGTGGTACCCGTGTCAATAGGGATGTGGATCCTGATGAGGATCGCCAGGCGCATGACTTGCTTATGCTGGTATTGCGTTTGGAGGAGCGTTTTGACCCTGTGGTCAAAGCTCAAACTGCTAGAGCGACTGTTTTCTCGGGTTTAGCTGATCCAGAGATGTGTGAGGCATTGTTGGTTCAGGTTGAACGAGTTTGTGAGCGTCTGCGTTTCACTCCTGAGTAGATGACAGTGGCAGCAATGGGTTTACTTGAGTCTGATGCATACTTCTAGTGGGTCAGCACCGATAGAGTTCAGGTTGATACTCCATGGACTTTGTTCAGGGATTTGTTTATGCAGAGGTATTTCAACCAGGCTACATAGGAGCAGAAGTATGAGGAGTTCACCAACTTGACACAGGGCAGCATGTCAGTACTTGAGTACCGGGACAGATTTACTCGATTATCTCGGTTTGCTCGCGACATGGTGGCTACAGAGGAAGCCAAGTGCCGAAGATTTGAGTTGGGCTTGAACCTGAACACCAAGGGGACACTGACTACGATGCCTCGGAACAACTTCGATGAGTTTGTCAGTACAGCACTCCAAGGTGAGGATATCGAGAAGGAAAGGCAAATGAGATACCAGTCTCGACGGTTTGAGGAAGGTGGACCAAGTCAGGGGCCTTCTAAGAGGCTGAGTTCTGATACTTCCGAATCGGCATCATCCTCGGATAGTGGATTATATCGACCACCAGCTAGTGCACCGAGATAGAGACAGAGATGGCGGAGAGATCGACCGCAGAGACCACAGTCTAGTGGAGGTTCTAGCGGTTCCAGTTATCCTCGGCGTACCGGTGGCACTTTTACCGTACCGAGGGAGTACCTATTGTGTAGTCTCTGTAGCAGGCATCATGTTTGTCCATGTCAGTGAGGCCCTGTCACTTGTTTTCGTTGTGGCCAGATAGGTCACTATGCGAGAGAGTGTTTCCAGCTTGCGGATGCTGATGGACAGGTGGCCCAGAGTTCCGGAGGAGAGTAAGGTGCCACTTCTGGGGCTCGACCAATACAGTCCTCTGGCCAGGGCGGACAGCAGGGACACTGAAATGACCCAACCCCGATTTAGCTCCCTAAATCGGAATCAAACCCTTTCGAAAACACGAACCAACAAAAACCGTAGAAATTTAGGCAGAGTTTCGTTACTAACGTGGAATTACCATTACCTGCACGCGGAAAATACACTTCATCCTATGCCACAAAAAGTAAACCGTGGGCACCAATCCCATCTGGATTTCTCAATATATCAACAGTAAAGTAAAACAATAAATATAACTGTACTTTACTGAAATCTGGAGTAAAATCGTATAACATAATCAACAGATTACTCAGAGCGACCTCTAATGTCTAAACATATAAGTATACCACAGTAGGTAGAACAATAAACCTACTGGAAGAAATAAGGTAGCTCGAGCACTATGCCTCCAACCACGACGTGCGACACCAAAATCCAAACTGCAAACTGGGCATGGAAACCGAAAAGCCCAGGGGAAAGACATGAAAATCGTTAGAGTGAGTGGACAAAAATAAATGTCTTTCTCCAAGTAATATATACGTTATAAAAATATATGCGAGTCGAAAGTATAAATAATCAAATGGTACACGAGGGAGACTCTAACTCCTCATGCGTCCGAGTATACGAGGGAGACTCTAACTCCTCACGCATACGAAGCATGCATAAAATCCCACGGGGCCACTCGAGGACACAACCGTGCTAGTACAGTCCGAATCACGGGATCCCAGACCCACACGTGATTCTAAGCCAGAAAGGCTTCAGTTCCGGGGAAACGCCCCTCGCCGGTCAGGTCGGGGTAACGCCCCTCCTGGTAGCCTACCATCGGGGATCAGCCAAGAGGCAAGTGTATCGATACAACAACGTAACTGAGACTGTACTCTGTGAAAAATCAAATCATAAACAGTTTGATGCAAATGCATGAAACAACATATAAGTGTATGTATACTCGTATACGCATATCCGTATATGTATAATCGTAAAACACATGCTCATGTAATCCGAAATCTCATATGCATGCTCAAGTTCATAAAACGTGTATAATGACTCGCAAACAATCCGTGAAAAGAAATGTCCACTCACAGACTAGCGTAACGCAGTTCGCGTTAACTCGTGATCCGACAGAAAGTCCCTCGCCAAACGAACGATCACGAACCCCTGAATAATCACAAAATCCATTTCTCAAAATCATAATTCGACAATTCAAACCAAATCACGAGAAACCACCGTTCTCGGAAACACGTAATCCGATTACGACAAACTGTCGAAAATCCGGAAATCACACCTCAATACCTAGCTGTAAGTTCGGATGCTCAAATCGGGAAACGAACCTCCCCACTGCGATCGGGGCGCGATTTCGAGTGAAATGACATGCAACTTGTCAAAAATCTCAAAAAGTCAAACTTTGACTGCCGTTGACCGTTGACCGCCGTCCACGGTGGCGCCGCCACCAACCTGAAAATTTCTCGGCGGAGCATCCCCTATTCCACTCCAAATCACCCACTGAGCAACTTTGTCAACTGCAACGAAGGCCAATTCACACTCTAACTAGTCCAATTTCAAGCAAAACCGAATTGTTCCCAAAATTTCAAATCCAAAATTCTCCAAGCACAAATCGAATTAGAACTCCATACTTATATGGTTAGAATCATGGTGAGGAGAGCTTCAAAGCCCACTACTTGATTAAGCTCAACAAGGCTGAAATGAAACAACCCGAATTCACCCATTTTTCTCCAATTTTTGGTCGGATTTTCCTCCCTCCACCGTCCACCTCGCCGTGAACGGTGGCCGGCAGCACCACGAGGAGACCATGGCGAGTCGAATGAGCTAGGAGCCGAGCCCTAGGGTGTCCGGAAGCAACATCACCGCCGTGGAGGCCGTGGCTCCGTCGTGAGTTTCTTCTCCCACCGAGTTGACTCGGTCAACTCAGTCAAACTAGTAAATGCAGATGTTGACTTTCCCTTTATGGCAACTCCACTATTTATACTTTCCCAAAATGGAAACTTCGTAATTATCCTTTTCGACAAATTTCAAATACACGTAACTTTCGCGTCGTAATTCCGATTCCGATAATTCTCGCGGCAACAAACTCGACTCGATGTACTCTTCAATTATCACCCGAAGTCAAACACTTCGACAAATCGGACAAAAAGTCAACTGTTCAAACCAACACATAATAAATCGACTAAATAATCAACAATCGGAAATATTCATAACTTAATCTCCGTAACTCAAAATATTGATCCGGAAGTTCCCACAAGCTCGAAATTAAATTCTCAACAACTTCTGTGAAAAACCGGAAACCAAATTCTCGTTCGGTAATTTAGTCGTTAAGAAGGCCGCCTTTTAAACCCGATTATATCAAAACTTCAAATATTCATAATTTATTCCTTGGTCGTCCAAATAACGATCCGGAACCGCCCACGAACTCGAAATCACACGTACAACGACTCTCGAGAAGAGACTCAGCTCCAATTCTCGGCCAATGATTAAGTCGTTTACAAATCCGGCGATTCAAACAACTGTCGGAAACCTGCGATAATACGCGAACTCATAGATTAATCTGATTTCACTGCTGATTCTGTTCTGGGTCGTCACAAATCCACCCCCCTTAAAAAAATTTCGACCTCAAAATTTCCGAGTCTGCCGACTAAAAGTAGGAGCACTGCCTCTGCATACTGCTCAACTCTCCAACGGCAACCTCAACTAAACAACTCTGACAACAAACAACACAATAGGAGTAACTCTGCGCTGAAATCCCTGTACCCTCAAATCTCGAATCTGAACTGGCTCTACACAATAGCCAAGTGTTCCTGCATAAGGAACAGATAGGGTACACACACGTAGCAAACCTGAAACACAGTTCTGCCACACGGAACGGAACACACATAATAACCAATAATATAGGCGATGCCGAACTATACGGCACAACACAAACTCGCCTATGACCACATACGGATCAAAACCACATGGAAAAACACAACTCAGTCTACACACATCAACATAACTCACACATCGAACTCGAGCAATTATCAACCCATTTCCGCTAATTTGACAGTCTGTGGTAGCACATTCCACAAAATCAGGATCAAATGTCAACTCAAACTCAAACTAAACTCTCTCCAGCACAATGGAGTACAACATCGTCCTCAAAACGACATCATGCAACCTCAAAACCATAGTAGTCCACAAACTGGAGCTGCATGCAATCTCGAACAGTTGAAACTGCTGGTCCCAAATCCTCCGGAACTGCAATACCGAAGTCCACAATGTGCCCTCAATGGTCTGAATAATCCTCAAAGATCGCCCACCAATCTGAGGAAAAGAACCAGTACTAACTCGTAATCTGGTCTCCAATGCTCGCTGCAAAGCTTGCCAACACACAGTCGTAGCTGATTATCTCGATCAGCGAACTGGGACATAGGCACATCAAGAAATGGACAATCTCCACCAAACACAGCAATGCCAGCCTGCCACTGAAATCATCTCCGAAAGTACAAGGAAATGTACTGAGTTCGTCAAATGGTCCACAATGGCCTGACAATTGGTATCACAAATCAAAATGCATACAACACACACAATCACAGCGACAAACGCCACGTCTAATCGGAAACTCTAATGGCTGACACTTCTCGGCAAGTCTCTGCCTCCTAGCCATCGCCAGTCGACAAGTGTGGCATCTGCACACACCAGCTGCTACATTGCTCTTCATGTTGCATCATGAGTAGTAAACTCGAAGTATCTGATACATCTCCGCATCTCTAGTGCCAAACGCACGCCAAACAATGAGCTTCAACATCATCACACTCGAACTCAGCTCCCGTAACGCACAACTCGGCTAACACGGAAACTCGAACCACACACACACGAAACATAGAAGCTCCCGACTTTCAACTGAATGCATCAGCAACAACATCCCAGACGGATGGTCAAAGTGCAACTACAAGCCTTTCTCGAATAAACTCAAAGGTGCAGCCATAGTCGTGAGTCGACCCCATCCATCTACACTGCCTCAAGCCCAAATCTGGCCGAAAATGCAAGTGGATGAAACTCAAGTGATCAGTGCACGTCCTACACTGTGCTGCACGCCATAGCTGTAGTGTCTCGAACTCTCTGATGCTAACACAAGGACAGGTACACCCAAATCATACATAGGATACGTAGCCCCATAAAGTTTCCACTGCCCGAAACCATGAGCCACAGCTCTGCTACACAGCATCAAAACATAACCAAATCCAAACCTCGATGCATCGCCATAACCCACGAACTCGTCGCGGTCGTCAGGTAAGGTCAAAACCGAAGTAACGGTCAACCATCCTTCAGGAGTAAGTAACTCTCCCGATCACTGGTACAATGGTTGGGCAATCCCCAAATCAACACGGCTTTTATCTAGTCAGGATCCACGCCAACTCCCTCGGCTAACATCACGTGGCTCGAAATCTTCACGCTAACCAACTAAAGCTCACACTGGCTGAACTCACAAACACCTGGTCGTCTCGCAAAGTCCGCGAAACCGCTCACAATTACTTCAGGTGCTGGCCCACACTCCTGGGGTACATCAGGACGTTGCTAACAAACATGACCGCAACTCGTCCATAATCGTCTGAACACCTGGTCCATCAAGTCCACAAGATCTACGGGGGCATTGGTCAACCAAACAGCATAACCAAAAACTTCTGATGTCCGCACCGTGATCCAAAAGCTGACCAAACCACATCTAATTCATCGATCCTCAACTGATGGTATCCGGACTCGAAATCAATCTTCGAAAAGACTGAACCTCTCACGAGCTGATCAACCAATCGTCAATTCGAAGCGGAGGATACTCACTCTCTTCCGAAGCGAATCAGGCTGCCGGTAGTCAATGCACCACCACGTCGAACCATCCAGCATCCATACAAACAATGCAAAAGTACACCATGCACATACGCGGGGTCGCATGAAATCTCCTGAAACCTCCTCCAGCAACTCCTGGGGTCGAAACTGTAGCTCCATCAGCTCCACCGGCTCCGAACGACAAAAACGTCGGTAAAATGAGTCCAGCGCCCGGTACAAGCTCAATGGTGTAGTCGGTCTCCCGAACTAGAGGAACACCTGGTAACTCCTCCAGAACATACTAGGAAACTCAGGAACCACCTCAATGTCACCAACGTCGAGCACAACAACTGAAGTGTCCACATCATACGCTAAGCAAGCAACATAATCCGTCTCCATCATCCACTCGACTATCACCGCGAAACAGTGTCTCGGGGAAACCTGGTCGTTGAAACACAACCTCCTTCTCGAGGCACTCGAACACAGCCAAAAGCATCGTCGGTAAGTCCATACTCACAATCACACCAAAACCACGATGTCCAGTTATAACAGATCTGCGGCTAACACATAACCTCCAACAAGGATCTCGCGACCTCCGGATGGATGCAACACTCTCCAAAATTTCGGAAGTGGAGATGCAGGTACAATAGCAATAGATATCAACCAACAGTAACCTCGGAGAAAAGTCTGTCCTCAAACAAGGTCATGGCACGAACTCCAACATGCCCAACTAGCCGCCCACGTCAATTGCGACTTGCTGAATAACTCATCCAAAATGCTGCGTTGGTCACTTCAGAAACAGCATCATGTTCTCCTCCTGAACTCTGAGCTGTCGAACCAGCTGGCTGAGGGCGCTCCCTCGTAACGTGACCCTCCTGGCCACCACAATAGCAACTGAGAGTGCTCCACGAACACAAGTCATTGCAACACCTACTGCGTGAAAGGATCACCAACGATCACTCAAACTCATGCCACAGGAGCAAGTCCGCTACTCTGTGATCTCCGCCATCGTCAAACGGATCCTCTGCCTGATCTGATAACCCTCAACATAATCAAAAAGGCCACAGCCTGATGAAGTCACTGATCCCGAAGTGTCGGAACTCAACCTCATCAAAATCTCGACTAAGTCCACTTTCCTCAAACCATCACATCGAAAACCGCGTACGCCTTTCCTTCTCGACAGCCTCGCCACTGAGTGCAGCACACCAAGCTCCAACACAATTATCTCGAGGCACATCAATCAAGATCCCTCTGATGCTCAGGTTCAAACTCATCTCGAACCTCGTGCATTTCTTTCTCTGAAGCCACATAACACGTGCAAACAGGAACAAACATGTGGACAACGCATCTCTGCCTCAGGTGAGCAAACACTCCACATTCGGTTGCTGGGTAGCCTGATAAAACCATTACTGTATAAACAACACCCTGAATGTAGGCCATGGAGTCGCAACCGGAACTCACACAATAACAGCCCACCAAATATAACAATCTGACTCAGGCAAACATCAACTGCCACAATTCTCAGCTCTGAGGCAACATGTAGACGCTAATACACACACAACCAGGCAAACCGTGCCACACAATTTACTGAACCCAGAATGCTCATCCAACCCCACAATTCACTGGCAAATCGCGCATCGATTGATCCATAATCGAACCGACACGGAAAGCACGTCAAGGAAGCATCCTAATGATAAAACATCGTTCACAACAAGTGGAACGTAATCAAGGAACTTTAAATATTTGAAAGCATACAACACCCGGAATATTGATGATTATCCGCCGGCCGGTCGGGTCACCATTCCAGACATGTTGTACATTCTCAAATATCCTTAGTAAACACGACTACATAAGTCTACAGAACCTATAACCTAATGCTCTGATACCAAGCTGAAAGGACCCAACCCCGATTTAGCTCCCTAAACCGGAATCAAACCCTTTCGAAAACACGAACCAACAAAAACCGTAGAAATTTTGGCAGAGTTTTGTTACTAACGTGGAATTACCATTACCTGCACGCGGAAAATAAACTTCATCCTATGCCACAAAAAGCAAACCGTGGGCACCAATCCCATCCAGATTTCTCAATATATCAACAGTAAAGTAAAACAATAAATATAACTGTACTTTACTGAAATCCGGAGTAAAATCGTATAACATAATCAACAAATTACTCAGAGCGACCTCTAATGTATAAACATATAAGTATACCACAGTAGGTAGAACAATAAACCTACTCGAAGAAATAAGGTAGCTCGAGCACTATGCCTCCAACCACGACGTGCGACACCAAAATCCAAACTACAAACTGGGCATGGAAACCGAAAAGCCCAGGGGAAAGACATGAAAATCGTTAGAGTGAGTGGACGAAAATAAATGTCTTTCTCCAAGTAATATATACGTTATAAAAACATATGCGAGTCGAAAGTATAAATAATCAAATGGTACACGAGGGAGACTCTAACTCCTCACGCGTCCGAGTATACGAGGGAGACTCTAACTCCTCACGCATACGGAGCATGCATAAAATCCCACGGGGCCACTCGAGGACACAACCGTGCTATTAAAGTCCGAATCATGGGATCCCAGACCCACACGTGATTCTAAGCCAGAAAGGCCTCGGTTCCGGGGAAACGCCCCTCGCCGGTCAGGTCGGGGTAACGCCCCTCCTGGTAGCCTACCATCGGGGATCAGCCGAGAGGCAAGTGTATCGATACAACAACGTAACTGAGACTATACTCTGTGAAAAATCAAATCATAAACAGTTCGATGCAAATGCATGAAACAACATATAAGTGTATGTATACTCGTATACGCATATTCGTATATGTATAATCGTAAAACACATGCTCATGTAATCCAAAATCTCATATGCATGCTCAAGTTCATAAAACGTGTATAATGACTCGCAAACAATCCGTGAAAAGAAATGTCCACTCACAGACTAGCGTAACGCAGTTCGAGTTAACCCGTGATCCGGCGGAAAGTCCCTCACCAAACGAACGATCACGAACCCCTGAATAATCACAAAATCCATTTCTCAAAATCATAATTCGACAATTCAAACCAAATCACGAGAAACCACCGTTCTCGGAAACACGTAATCTAATTACGACAAACTGTCGAAAATCCGGAAATCGCACCTCAATACCTAGCTGTAAGTTCGGATGCTCAAATCGGGAAACGAACCTCCCCACTGCGATCGGGGCGCAATTTCGAGTGAAATGACATGCAACTTGTCGAAAATCTCAAAAAGTCAAACTTTTACCGCCGTTGACCGTTAACCGCCGCGTTGACTGCCGTCCACGGTGGCGCCGCCACCAACCTGAAAATTTCTCGGGGGAGCAACCCCTATTCCACTCCAAATCACCCACTGAGCAACTTTGTCAACTGTAACGAAGGCCAATTCACACTCTAACTAGTCCAATTTCAAGCAAAACCGAATTGTTCCCAAAATTTCAAATCCAAAATTCTCCAAGCACAAATCGAATTAGAACTCCATACTTACATGGTTAGAATCATGGTGAGGAGAGCTTCAAAGCCCACTACTTGATTAAGCTCAACAAGGCCGAAATGAAACAACTCGAATTCACCAATTTTCTCCAATTTTTGGTCGGATTTTCCTCCCTCCACCGTCCACCTCGCCGTGAACGGTGGCCGGCAGCACCACGAGGAGACCATGGCGAGTCGAATGAGCTAGGAGCCGAGCCCTAGGGTGGCCGGAAGCAACATCACCGCCGTGGAGGCCGTGGCTCCGTCGTGAGTTTCTTCTCCCACCGAGTTGACTCGGTCAACTCGGTCAAACTAGTAAATGCAGATGTTGACTTTCCCTTTATGGCAACTCCACTATTTATACTTTCCCAAAATGGAAACTTCGTAATTATCCTTTTCAACAAATTTCAAATACACGTAACTTTCGCGTCGTAATTACGATTCCGATAATTCTCGCGGCAACAAACTCGACTCGATGTACTCTTCAATTATCACCCAAAGTCAAACACTTCGACAAATCGGACAAAAAGTCAATTGTTCAAACCAACACATAATAAATCGACTAAATAATCAACAATCGGAAATATTCATAACTTAATCTCCGTAACTCAAACTATTGATCCGGAAGTTCCCACAAGTTCGAAATTAAATTCTCAACAACTTCCATGAAGAAACCGAAACCAAATTCTCGTCCGGTAATTTAGTCGTTAAGAAGGCCGCCTTTTAAACCCGAATATATCAAAACTTCAAATATTCATAATTTATTCTTCGGTCATCCAAATAACGATCCGGAACCGCCCACGAACTCGAAATCACACGTACAACTACTCTCGAGAAGAGACTCAGCTCTAATTCTCAGCCAATGCTTAAGTCGTTAACAAATCCGGCGATTCAAACAACTGTTGGAAACCTGCGATAATACGCGAACTCATAGATTAATCTGATTTCACTGCTGATTCTGTTCTGGGTCGTCACAGACACCCTCAGCGTTGACGACTAGACGGGCAGGCCAGGGTTCATGTCATGACGTTGCGTGAGGGCAGAGCTTCACCGGAGATTGTTATTGGTACGTTGCATGTTTTCGGTTATCCAGTACTTACATTGCTAGATCCAGGTGCTACGCATTCATTCATGTCATTTAGACTATCATTTTTAGCTACTGTACCTGCGTCTCCACTTCCGGGGTTGTGGAGAGTTATATCCGTTCGGTAAGGTTATGAGTATTGGCTGGGTGTACAGAGACTGTGAGATTTTTATTGGAGGACATGGTTTAGTCGCGGATTTATTATTGCTGGATATCGTCGGTTTTGATTTGATTTTGGGTATGGACTTCTTGGAGACACATTGGGCTATGTTTGATTGTCACAAGAAGGAGATTGCGTTTCGACGACCAGGCTTCCCCGAGATATTGTTTCGTGGTGAGAAGAATACTTTATTGCCATATGTAATTTCAACGATGAAGGCTGATCAGATGATGAAGAATGGTTGTGTTGCTTACTTAGCTCATGTTGTGGATACTACGGCTACTGTACTGCACATTGGTGATATTGAGGTTGTTTCCGAGTTTCCGGATGTGTTTCCGGAGGAGTTACCGGGTATACCTCCAGTTCGAGAGATCGATTTCACCATTGAGCTGTTACCGGGCACTGGACCCATATCTCAGGCACCGTATCGTATGGCGCCAGCGGAGTTGAAAGAGCTACAGATTCAACTTCAGGAGTTGCTAGAGAAGGGTTTCATACGACCCAGTGTATCGTCGTGGGGTGCCCCGGTTTTGTTTGTACGGAAGAAGGATGGATCCATGCGGTTGTGCATCGATTACCGGAAGCTGAATTAGGTCACTGTGAAGAACAAGTATCCGTTGCTGGGGATTGACGATTTGTTTGATCAACTCAAGGGAGCTTCAGTCTTTTCGAAGATTGATCTCAGGTCCAGATATCGAAGATTGATCTCAGGTCCGGATATCATCAGTTGAGGATCCGAGAATCAGATGTGGCCAGGACAGCTTTCAGATCGTGGTACGGGCATTACGAGTTCTTGGTTATGCCGTTTGGGTTGACCAACGGCCCCGCAACTTTTATGGACTTGATGAACCGGTTGTTCAGACGATTTCTGGACAAGTTTATGATCGTGTTCATCGATGACATCCTGATCTATTCCAGGAGTGTGGGCCAGCACAAGAAGCATTTACGAGCGTTTTTGTGGATTTTGCGAGATAATCAGTTGTTTGCGAAGTTCAGCAAGTGCGAGTTTTAGTTGGACAACGTGAAGTTTCTGGGTCACGTGATATCAGCTGAGGGAGTCAGCGTAGATCCTGACAAGATCGAGGCCGTGTTGAATTGGAGTAGACCTACCACCATACCAGAGATCAAGAGTTTCTTGGGTTTGGCAAGCTACTATCGGCGCTTTGTGCAGGATTTTTCTCGGATTGCTACTCCACTTACCAGATTGACGAAGAATGGCGTCAAGTTCGAATGGTCCGATGCATGTGAGGAGAGTTACTTGCTCCTGAAGGAAAAGTTGACTACTGCACCGCTTTTGACCCTACCTGACGATAGTGGAGAGTTCGTGGTTTACAGCGATGCATCGAAGTTGGGACTTGGTTGTGTGCTAATGCAGCATGGCAGAGTTGTGGCCTACGGTTCCAGGCAACTGAAACCACATGAAGTCAACTATCCGACCCATAATTTGGAGTTGGCTGCTATTGTATTAGCATTGAAGAGTTGGAGACACTACTTGTACGGAGCTCAGTGCAAGATATACACCGATCACAAGAGTCTCACTTACTTGCGCACGCAGCCAGACTTAAATATGAAGCAGCGCAGATGGATGTAGTTGATCAACGACTATGATTGCACTTTCGAGTACGATCCAGGAAGGCTAATGTTGTTGCTGATGCAATCAGTCGGAAATCTGGAGCTTTGTTGTTTCATGTGTGTGTGACCAGAGTTTCTATGTTTGCCGAACTTCGGGCTACGGGAGCCGAGTTCGAGTGGGGTGATGATGGAGCTTTGTTGGCCAGTTTCTAGGTTCGACCGGTGTTGGTTGATCAGGTTTGGGAAGCTTAGGATGCAGATTCCTACCTGTTGGACAAGAAGACCATGATTCAGAATGGTGTGCCAACAGAGTTTCGGTTGAGTGATGATGGTACGTTGCTTTTCAGAGGCAGATTGTGCGTACCCAGGGACGAGAGTTTGAAGAAAGAGATTTTAGAGGAGGCTCATTGTTCGGCGTATGCGATGCATCTCGGTGGTACAAAAATGTTTCGTACACTTCGAGCGTATTACTGGTGGTGCAATATGAAGCGGGAGATTGTTGCATATGTGAGCCGATGTTTGATTTGTCAGCAGGTTAAAGCGGAGAGGCAGAAGTCTGCGGGAAAATTATAGCCACTGGAGATTCCGGTTTGAAAGTGGGAGCACATTACCATGGATTTCGTTTATCAGTTGCCGCATACTTCGACGGGTAATACTGGTATTTGGGTTATCATGGATCGATTGACGAAATCCGCTCATTTTCTTGCACTTCCGGGGAAGATTTCAGTGGGCAGATTGGCAAAGCTATATTTGTCGGAGTTCGTTCGGCTGCACGGTGACAGACAGTTTATTTCCCAGTTCTTGCAGGCATTGCAGCGGGCCTTGGGCACGAGATTGCATTTCAGTACAGCTTTTCATCCTCAGACTGATGGGCAGTCTGAGCGGACTATACATACTCTCGAGGATATGTTGCGGTCTTGAGTTTTACAGTTTCGCGGAAATTGGGACCAGCAACTGCACTTGATTGAGTTTGCTTACAACAACAGCTATCAGGCCACTATCAAGATGGCACCGTATGAGGCCCTATACGGGAGGCAGTGCCGCACTCCGTTGTGTTGGAGTGAGGTGGGCGAGTGATGGCTTATTGGCCCTAATCTGGTAAAGAGCACCATGGAGGACATTCAGATTATTCGGGATAGATTAAAGATTGTCCAGGATCGCCAGAAGAGTTATGCAGACGTGAGAAGAAAGAGTCTCGAATTCGATGTGGGCGATTGGGTCTTCCTGAAACTATCTCCGTGGAGAGGAGTTGTGCATTTCGGGAAGCGTGGCAAGCTTCGACCACGGTACATTGGTCCGTACAAGATCACCGAGAGGGTTGGAGCCGTGGCTTACAGACTTGAGTTGTCAGCTGAGATGGCTCGTGTTCACGATGTTTTCCACATTTTGATGTTGCGGAAGTATATTCCAGATCCATCACATGTGTTAGCACCACAGCAGCTACCGATCCGAGAGGATTTGACATATGTGGAGGAGCCGGTACAAATTATCGATCGACGTGAGCAGGAGTTGAGGCACCGTGTTATACCGCTGGTGAAGGTCTTGTGGCAGAATCACTCGGTTGATGAGGCCACCTGGGAGACTGAGCAGCGTATGCGGGAGCAGTATCCTCATCTGTTCACTTGACAGGTATGTAAATTTCGAGGTCAAAATTTTTTTTAAGGGAGGTAGATTTGTGACGACCCGAAACAGAATCAGTAGAGTAATAGGCTTAATTCACGAGTTAGCGCGTAATCGCAGTTTTCTGTAAATTTATTGAATTGCCAGTTTTGATTACGACATAATTATCGGGCGAGAATTTGAGATTGAGTCTCTTCTCGGGAGTTGTTGTACGCGTGATTTCGAGTTCGTGAGCGGTTCCGGATAATTATTTCGACGACCGAGGAATATAATATGAATATTTGAAATCGCGGAATTCCGTCGAGTTTATCCGTTCGTATTGAGTTATCCGAATCGTGATTGTGATCCGTTTTGGACCGTCGATCGTCCTGAGCCGTGAGTATAAATATCGGAAATAGTCAAAAAAATTGTCGAAAACACTGTTGGGAGTTTGACCGACGTTGACTTTTGGTGTTGACCGTTGACATTGGGCTGACCGGATCTCCACCGTGCGAAACGCACTGCCACCATCGAATTTCGCGATTCTGGCCACCTCCGGCTTGGACTTTGGTATGGATTGATTCCTCTTTCAATTTGCTACTATTTAGAACTTGGAATTTTGTGATTTGATGTCGGATTGAGGGAGAACAGAGAGGTTGAACTTTGGGTTTTCCGGTCGGAATCGTCCTCGTTTGGGGGCGGCACTCCGGTGACTCTCCGGTGAGATTATTGGTTGGAAACGGTTGGGCTTTGAGCAGGGAGGATTTCCCCTTTGGTTTTGAGGGACGGGGTGCCTTGATGGCACCGGAATCGGCCGGAAAAGTTTTCCAGCCGGTTGTGCTCTTTGAGCTTTCGAGCTGTTTTTTGGTGTGTGTGGCCGGAATTGGATGTTACCTCTATTGGGAAAGATTTTGGGCTCATTGAGGAGAACCTTGTGGGAGATTTGCCGCCGAAAAATCTCTCCGGTTGACGGCGCGCCCCCACTGGCGGCAACGGTCAACGGCGGAGCTCCGGTGACCCGTTGACTTTTTAGAATTTGATGATTTTAATGTCGTTTTGCTTGTATACATGCCCCGATCATTGCCTTGAAGATTTCGAGTGGATTTAGGTACCGGATTTTCAGTCGAGGGTTTATGGTGAGAGTTTCGGGAATTTCGTCGATTATTTTGTACCGCGTTATATGTTTCCAGGAACGGTTGGTTTCCGAGGTGTGGTACAGTGTGTTGACCTATGATTTTGATCAGTTATATTTTATGATTATTCAGGGGATCGAGATCGTGCTTTGGGCGAGGGATCTTCCGCCGGATCTCGTGATTAGCACGAGTGCGCGCTTTGCTCACCTGTGAGTAGACTTTTCTTTTTTCACTTTCGTTGCGAGTTTGTGATTTTTCGTATTTATTTATATACGATGTTGAGATTATTTATTTCTTTTGGAGGTATTGTTTTATATTTTATATGGTGATGACATTACATGCATCGATGCTTCGGCTACTCGGCTGATCACCAGTAGTCTGACCAGAGTTGAGAGATTCCTCTGGACAGAGTTGAGAGATTCCCCTGTTATGCCACTAGGGTTGAGAGATTCCCTTAGCCTATCACCGTCGGGTTTGAGAGATTCGCCTGACCGTCGGGCTTGAGAGATTCGCCTGGCACCTCCATATATATTTTCTGAACTCGCTTTGCTTTACATTGTTATATGTATATGAAATTGGTGAAAGGCATATGTTTATTTTCGTCCACTCACTCTACCGATTTTATTGTCTTTCCCCTTGGCTTTTCGATTTCCGTGCCCAGTTTGCAGTTCGGATTCTGGTGTCTCACGTCGCAGTCGGAGGGTTCGAGCTACCTTTCTTTTCCAGTAGGTTTCTTGTTTTGCCTACTATTGTATAATTTGTATATATATATATATATACTAGAGGTCGCTCTGATACGTTACTGATACATGTTTTTATGTGGTTTTTCCCGGATTTCCTATAATGTACAGTTATGTTTACTGTTTATTATTATTGATATGATATGATATTGAGAAATCCGGATGGGATTGGTGCCCACGGTTCGGCTTTTGTGGCATAGGATGAAGTGTATTTTCCGGGTGCAGGTTAATGGCAATTCCGCGTTAGTAGCGTTACTCTGCCGAAATTTTAATGGTTTTTGTTGGTTCGTGTTTTTCAGAAGGGGTTTGATTCCGGTTTAGGAAACTAAATCGGGATTGGGTTCTTTCAATATTTCTCTTCCATTAATATTAAGTGCATCCCACTTAAATATTTTTTTTAACACTACGAGAAAAAACAACTTAGACTACGAAACAGTGAAGGTTTCGTCGTCTAAATAGAATTTAGACGACGCCAATAAATTGTGTCGCCTTAAACATTTTTTCGTCGCCTAAGTCACACTTATTCGACGGAAATGAGTCTTTGTCGTCCAAGTGAGGGATGAAATGATGCACTGACACATCATCGTCTATGTGACTACTTTGACGACGTAGAGTCGGTGCGTCGTCTCATCCCTCACTTGGACGACAAAAATTACACACAGTCTGTTGTCTAAGTAGTCACTTAGATGACAAATACTCATTTCCGTCGTCTAAGTAAACATAATTATAAATTGTGTCAGATTCTTTTCTTCTTCGCTCGCTCATTCTCATTTTCAATCTCATTCTCATTCTCTCTCGATCAGACTCTCCTCACATGTACAACTAGCACTATACATATATATATATATCTCCAGTTCTGACCATCGATTCGCCATATATCTGTGATGACCCGGACCAGAATCAGCAGTATGATCAGCTTGATCGATGAGCTTACGCGTAGTCGCAGAGTTATGACAGTTGTTGGAATCACCAGACTTGTTAACGACTAAATTATTGGCCAAGAATTGGAGCTGGGTCTCTTCTCGAGAGTCGTTGTACGTGTAATTACGAGTTCGTGGGCGGTTCCGGATCGCTATTTGGACGACCGAGGAATTAGTTATGAATATTTGAAGTTTCGACGGAAACGGATTTAAATGGCAGGTTTGTTCGCGACTAAATTATCGAACGAGAATATGGCTTCGGATCCTTCACGGAAGTTGTTCAGAATTTAATTTCGAGTTCGTAGGAACTTCCGGAGCATGATTTTAAGTTTCGAAGATTTAGTTGTGATTATTTCCGATTGTGATTGTTTAGTCGATTTAATGTGTGTTGGTTTGAATGGTGGACTTTTTATCCGTTTGGCCGATGTGTTTGACTTCGGGTGATTATTGAAGAGTATGTCGAGACGAGTTTGTGGCCACGAGAATTATCGGAATCGGAGTTACGACGCGAGAGTTACGTGTGTTTAAAGTTTATTGAAATACGAATTATGGGGTTTCTATTTCTGGTAAGTCTTTATAAGGAAGTTTCCTTTTTAGGCAGGTCAAACCTTTCCATTTGGGGGGTTGACCCGGTCAACTCGTGTTGACCGAGTTGGGTACGACGGAGGCGACGGTTGCCGTTGGGGTTTTTCCGTCCGGCCACCCCGTGGGACGGGGTTGGTCTTGTTCAACTCATCCAGTGGTGCTCTTCACTTTCTCGGTCACCTCTCACGGCGAGGTTGCCGGAGGTGAGAGATTTTCCGGCGAGAAAGTAGAAGAAAATTTGTGAATTCGGGTTCTTGGAATCGGACCGATTCGAGCTATGATTTGGACTGGGTTTTGTAGCTCTCCTCTCAAGGATTCTAACCATGTAAGTATGGTGTTCTAATTCGATTTGTACATGGAGAATTTTGGGTTTGAATTGTGTTCTAATTCGGTTTTGCTTGAAATTGGATGAGTTAGAGATTGAATTGGACTTCGGTGCAGTTATGAAAGTTGCTCAGTGGACGATTTTGAGTGGAATAAGGGTTGCTCCGCCGTGAAATTCTCTGGTCAGCGGTGGCGCCGCCGTGGGCGGCGGTCAACGGTCAAAGTTTGACTTTTTGGACTTTCGACAAGTTGCATGTCATTTGACTCGAAATCGCGCCCCGATCGCAGTGGGGAGGTTCGTTTTTCGAATTGAGCGTCCGAAAGTAAAGCGAGGTATTGAGGTGTTATATACGGATTTTCGACAATTCGTCGACATTGAATTTCGTGTTTCCGAGAACGGTGGTTTTTCGTGATTTGTTTTGAAATGTCGAGTTATGACTTTGAGTATTGGATTTTGTGAATATTCAGGTGTTCGTGATCGTTCTTTTGGCGAGGGACTTTCCACCGGATCACGGGTTAACGCGTATCGCGTTACGCCAGTCTGTGAGTGGACATTTATTTTCACGGATTGATTGTGAGTCTTTTATTTATGATTTACGAACTTGAGCATGCAGTTTGATTATGATTTTACGAGCATGTGTTTTACGATTATGTAAATACGAATATACGTATACGAATATACATGTGTATATATTATGTTTTAAGCATGTGCATAGAAGGATTTATGATTTGATTTACACAGAGTACAGTCTTGGTTACGTTGTTGTATCGATACACCTTGGCTTCTCGGCTGATCCCCGAGTACGCTCCGGGAAGGATAGATATCCTGACCCGAGGCCTTTCTGGCTAGGAATCACGTGTGGGTCTGGGATCCCGTGATTCAGACTGTGCTATCGCGTGGTAGTCCATGAGTGATTCCGCGATTTTTATGTTGCATGCTCTGTACGCGTGAGGAGTTAGAGTCTCCTTCGTGTACTTGGACGCGTGAGGAGTTAGAGTCTCCCTCGCGTACCATTTCTTACTTATGTATTTGGACTCGCATATGTTTTATATTATATATATTCGGTGAAAGACATTTCTTTTCGTCCACTCACTCTAACGTGTTTATTGTCTTTCCCCTGGGCTTTTCGGTTTCCGTGCCCAGTTTGCAGTTTAGGCTCTGGTGTCGCACGTCGTGGTCGGAGGCATAGTGCTCGAGCTACCTTATTTCTTTCAGTAGGTTTATTGTCCTACCTACTGTGGTATACTTATATGATTATGTATTAGAGGTCGCTCTGAGTTCTCTGTTGAATATGTTTATACGATTTTTAACCCGGATTTCAGTAAAGTGCATATAAATTTACTACTTTACATTATTGTTGATATATTGAGAAATCCGGATGGGATTGGTGCCAACGGTTTGCTTTTTGTGGCATAGGATGAAGTGTATTTTCCGCGTGCAGGTAATGGTAATTCCACGATAGTAACGAAACTCTGCCGAAATTTCGAAATGTTTTTGTTGGTTCGTGTTTTCGAAGGAGTTTAACTCCGGTTTAGGGAGCTAAATCGGGGTTGGGTCCTTTCAATATCATTGAAGGCTAGGTACTTACGTGGTTAATTTCCAACAATCTTAATGTTTATATATATAATTAATTGTACGTTTGATTGATTGCATTGTTAGGACGTCTAATATTTATAATTAAGTTAGGTAATTGATTGATATATATATATATATTATTTATTTAACTAGTATGCATGGATGTTTAAAAATTTGGTTAATATTTAGTTAAAACGTACATGCATGTTAGATATATTAAAGTAATTGATGTCTAGTATATTCACTGTTAATTAATAAATATTTTAATTAATTATACGTTAGTTAATAAGGTAAATGAAAATTTGTATATATTTAATAGTTTAAAAATTACTTGAAAATATGTGTATATAATAGTTGACTAATATGATAATATTAAATTTCGTAGAAGTATAGACAAGAGTTTGATAAAGTTGCGGAATAGAAGTGATGTCCGGTATAAGAATGGAATCAGAGAATTTGTGAATTTTGCGATGGAACATAGTCGGGGAAAGGAGCGTTTCAGGTGTCCGTGCAAAAAATGTTTTAACTATCAGTATGTGGAGGTTAATGTTATGATGCAACACCTGTACGAAAATGGTATAATGTGGAGTTACACTACGCCGAGCATGGTGAAGCAGTAGACTTCAGCTCAGCAGACTTCAGCTTAGGGTACAGTTACCATGATACCTCATCCAGCGCTAGTGGTGTCGTCCCCCTGCTTGGAACCCAACTACGAATTTGGTCCATGATGCATTTTCGAGATTTAGTCATGGTGGACACCAACACCAAGATGGAGGTAATAATATCACTCATGGGCATGATGGCACATTTCATGCTGCTAGCTTGGCCACTGACACCATTGAGATGGATAAGTACAACACAATACTACTTGAAGCCCAGACCCCGGTGTACCTTGGATGTCAAGAGAATGTGTTGCAATATGTGATAAAGCAAATGGAATTAAAATTGAAGAACAAAATGTCAGTCAGTGCATTTGACAAAATTTAGGACCAAATATGTAAGTTGCTTCCTAATGATCACAATGTTCCTAGATCCCATTATAATGTTAGAAATATCTTGAGCAGCCTCGGCCTAAAGTATAGGTTAATTGACGCTTGTCCAAATGATTGTGTGCTGTTTTACAAAGAGTATGCAGATTTAGACTATTGTCCCGTATATGGCCAGTACAAATATGAGTAGAATATGAGGAGTTCGAAAAAGAAAATTCTTGTGAAGATTCTTTGATATTTTCCATTGATTCCCAGATTGCAGCATCTGTACATGTCTCTATACATAGAAGAGGCGATGCGATGATATGTAGAAAAGTGAATAGATGTCGATGTACTGAGACACGCCACGGATGGGAAGACTTTCAAACATTTCGACAACGAATTTGGAGACTTTACAGCAGAGGTTCGAAATGTTAGACTAGGACTATCTACAGACGAATTCAATCCTTGGTGTAGTAATAGCTTTGCCGTTAGCACTTGACCAATTATTCTGATGTCGTACAACCTGCCTCCGTGGATGTGCATGAACAAGAAACTTAATTTCCTTACACTGCTAATTCCAGGTCCTAAATCTCCGGGGAAGTGCTTAGATGTCTACCTCATAACTTTGATCGACGAGCTGAAATTGTTGTGGGAAAATGGAATCCCAACTTATGACAAATTCACTGACACGATGTTCATGATGAAGGCAGCCGTAATGTGGATGATCAGTGATTTTCCAGCGTATAGGATGTGGGCAGCCTGCAGAATGAAAAGATACAATGAATGTCCTATATGTTTGGATGACGTGAACTCTAGTTGGCACGCGGGGAAGGTGTGTTACCTAGGTCACCGTAGATAGCTTCCTGACGATCACCCATAGCGACAGAATGCAGCTCATTTCAACGGGACGGTTGAGAATAATCCTAAACCTCATAGTTGGTCTCGCAAAGAGATTTTAGAGAGGTTGAGCTATTTCTACTTTGATGTGTTGACCAATGACAAGGATGTATAAAAACGCAATCTAATACCTCCATATGATCTTAGCTATTGGCATCACAAGAGTATATTCTTTGAACTTCCTTACTGGTCGAAGTTGAAACTGAGGAACAACTTGGATGCGATGCACATAGAAAAGAATGTGTGCGACAGCGTGGTGGGAACAATTCTTGGTATTAAGTTCAAGACTAAAGATACTCCCAAAGTGCACAAAGATCAGATATCTATGAATCTACGTCGTCCCTTGTGGTTGAGGAGGGATAGAAGAAGAGTGTACAAGAAGATGCCAGCTGCACCTTACACAGTGAAGCCGGCACTTAGAAGTTCTGTATTCCAATGGTTTAAAAGCGTTCGTTATCTGGCTATGTATGCAGCTACTATAATTGGAGCAGTGGATGAGGTACAACACAAGTTTGTTGGTCTAAAGACACATGGCTATCATGTTATGCTGCAACGTCTGATTTCAGTGGTAATTCGGCCATATTTGCCTCGTGACGTCATAGAACCAATAGTGGCATTGTGCAGATGGTGGTAGAGGTTATGCGCCAGAGAGTTAAAGAAGTCAGATGTGGTAGAACTGCAACAACAAATTGTGCACATCATTTGCAAACTAGAGAGGATTTTTTTTTCCCTGCTTTCTATGACATCATGATTCACCTAATGATCCACCTACCTGAGCAGGTGCTCATTTCTGGTCCGGTCCAGTACACTTAGATGTATCCTCAAGAAATGTACGTACAACTAATTAATTATACAGGTTTTTCCGATCCTTTATTTGGTCCACTCGAGATTTTCTACAATTAATTAATTGAACGTTTGATTTTGTAGACAGCTTGGACAGTATGAGGATTTGTGAAAAATAGTTTGGCCTCATATGGCTCCATAGCAGAGACATACCTAATGCATGAGTATGTTACTTATTGCAATAGGTATCTTAAGGATCCACCACCTCCTACCGCCTCCGATCCCAGTGGCCGCATCAATCTTTCTGTCGTCACAAATTTCGTACGACCATTTAGAGGAATATTAAATGAATCGTTAACACGAGAAGAACTTATTGAGGTGCATTGGGAAGTGTTGCGAGACTGTGATGAAGTTGAGCCTTACATGATTGCATACAGAAACAAGCTTCAGGCATTACATCCGGACAAGAAATCGGCGTGGTTTGAAAAAATGGTTAAGAAGAAAATCCTCAATTATTTCTTCCAATGGATATGTATATTTACTTATTTAATTTATATACATGTTTTTAGAAATTAAACCCTTCAATTATATATATCTTCTTCCCATTTTCACAGATGATTGATCTACAAAAATCTGATAACCACGGGGGTGGTGGTCCTGGCCAAAGCACTTGCTAGCAGGGAAGCCGATTAGACACTATATTTACCCCGGATGTTTTATGAACAGTGTAAAGTTTCATTCATTAGCCCAAGATGAAGAAAGAAGAACACAAAACAGTGGGTTAGCAGTTGGGAAAGACAATGATATATATTACGGGGCTCTTGTATATGTTACGGGAATGATGTCAACGTTTCCTATTCAAGTGCAAATGGTTCAAGCGTACAAAGGAAGACATAGGCCTTTTACCAATCGATACAAACTCAAGCTAGTATGAGGATGAGCCTTTTACTCTTGCCACCTTAGTTAGGCAGATGTTCTATCTTGATGATTCGAAAGCTGGTCAAGGGTAGAAAATAGTGAACCATATCTCTCATCGAGAAATATGGAATACTACGACAGCTGAAGGGACGTCGGCGACTGAAGATGCTGAACTGCAAAGAGACATTATTGTATATCAAGAGCTTAATATTTCTGTCATCTGCTCCGACATAATGGACCTGGTTCAAGCTGGGGAACGTTTACCCATGTATGATGGTTGTATGGATTTAACTGAAGATGAGATTCTTGATGTAATTAATGAGGTTGATGAAGAAGAGGCGCAGGATAATGATGAGGACTCAATATATTCGTCGGACGATGTTGAGTATGATGATGAGGAGGAGCAATCGGATAACAATTGTGAGGAGGATGATGACGATTATGACAAGGAATAAAATGTAACGACGAGGAATATTAATTGATAATTAATTATTATAATTAAACTTTTTTGACGTAATGATGCATGATTAATTATATTATGAAGAGGAGTAGGTACAATTATTAATTCTAAACTTTAATAATTAATTAATTAATTATAACTCTTAACTTTTTCACATAATTAATTTCAAATTAATTAAAGAGTTCGCTTCGACGGAATACAAAAATCCGTACACGACCAAGTGTCACATTTTCCCTAAACCCTGAAACCTAGACGACATAACGACTTTTCGTAGTCCAAGGTAAACACAATTATATAACCCTAAATCCTAAACCTTTATCTTAGGTGGGTCATTCCGTTGTCTAAGTAAACCCCAAACCCTAAGCCTTAACCCTAAACCCTAACATTTTACCTTAGACGACGAAATGACACATGTTCGTCATCCAAGTATTCACTTAGACGACGCAAATGTGGCCATTTTGTCGTCTAAGTCATGTTATCGTAATTTCACATCTAAGACAACGACCATGTAGACCATGTCCCAATGCATATTCTTTTCTTCAAGAGCATAGAGTAAACAATTCTTAGAGTGTGCGCGTTGACGGTTTCAAATTAGGAGTTACGGATTTTTCGTGTATCCACGTTTCCGGTTGGTAAAAATTTTGGTTTTACGGTTGACTGTGCCGATGAAACCCTTAACGAACTTACTATTTACTGAAAATTATTCTACTTATATATTGTCTTATGGTGAATGTATATAACGGTTGTTTTATCCAAATTCAATTTCGTTAATATTAATGTGCAGTTAGCCTATACTTAGTAACACTTAAGTTATACACATTAGTTGATACTTAACAAGTTTGAAGACGTAAATTAATTCGTCGTCTTAACTCCCACTTTTTATATATACGATTCTTTAATTGATATTTTACGACAAAAAAAATTGATTGACAGATCAGAAACTTCCTTACGAATTATTTTTAAATATTTTTTTTAGAAAAATTGTACTTAAACGAGGAAGGAGTAGGACTTTCCCCCGTCCAGGTGAGCACGTAGATGACGGAGTTGGCCTTATCCATCGTCTAAGTTCAAATTTTGAGCGGTCCAAATTTCACCGCCATTTATTTTGGGAACCACTCAAAATTTGAACTTAAACGACGGAAGCTAAGTTTACGTCGTCTAAGTCATCACTCGGACAACGGAAAGGTCTCTTCCATCGTCTAACTTAAATTTTTGAACAGTTCCCAAAATAAATGGCGGTCAACTTCCACCCACCAATTAATTCGGGAAGAAACCCGAGATTCACTTAGATGACGGAAAGAGGAGTTTACGTCATCTAAGTGGACACTTGGACGACGTAAAATCAGCTGTCGTCGTCTAGGTGAGGTGGGTTTCATTTAGACGATGTAAAATCACATTATGTCGCCTAAATGAAATAGTATAATTTCAGATTCTGGACAGTTTCGATCGATCACACCCTCTCACACCATTCTCTCTTGATCGATCGATCACTCCCACCGGCAGGCCTCCACCTCCTCTATCGTCGGCCTCCTCCTTCCCTCCCCCTCGTATGTCTTCCTTGCTCCCTCCCTCCACCGTACGACCTCCTCCCTTCACCTCCGACCCTCCCACTGTCCGACCCCCTCCCACCGCCGCCCCTCCACCATCGGTAATTCTTTTTTTTACGTACATATGTATTTATAATTTCTTTTTAAATATCTATTTAGGTATAGTACTACGTATTTAGGTATAATACAATGTATTTGTGTTTAATTGTAAATTGGTAAACTGGGTAAATTGGTAAAAATTTGTAAATTGGTAAATATTGTAAATTAGTAAAAATAATAAATTGATAAATATTTTGTAAATTAAGTCAATATTGTAAATTGGTCATTATTGTAAATTAGTAAATATTAAAAAATGATAAAAATAAGAAATTGTTCAATGTAATAAAAATTAAGTAAATATTATAAATTGGCAAATTTTCTAAATTGATAAAAATGGTAAAAATATACAAATTAAAGGTAAATATTAAAATTGATAAAAATTAAAAATTCTAAAAATGAAAAAAAAATGGTAATAGAAACATGATAAAACCAAATAGTAAATAATAAAAATTGTAAATTGTTAAAAAAGGTAAAAATTACAAATAGTAAAAATTATAAATTGGTTAATATTAAAAATTGATAAATATTAAAAATGGTAAATATTAAAAATGAAAAATATTAAAAATAGTAATTTTTTGTGGTAAATAAGAAAAAGAATAAATATTGTAAATTGTTAAAAATAGTAAATGGTAAAATAGTTATAATTAATATTAAAATAAGTTTAATAGTAGATTTTTACAATTCCTCGGTTAAAATGGCCACATGGAGTAAAAAGAAGGCTAAAAAAGAGGCCGAAGATGCTCAACTCCGACGCTTCGCAAAGCAAGTTAGTTGGCAGAGCTTGGAGGACAACGTCGTGGCTCGTCCGGAACCTTCTGCTGATCCCTCGACTGTGGCGACTGAGGAAATTCTAAATGCCCCAGTTATACAGAGCGATGACGATAACACCCTTTCCGGCCGATCATCGATGTCAGAAGGTGCCCAGGAGTCGGCCTCCGATTCTATTCTCTACAGCGCACGGCGCAAGGTCAGGAGAGCCCCGTCAGACCTTCAACCCAAAAGGACCCGAAGACTCGAAAAGGGTGGAAAATCCGAGAAACTGTTCAAGGCGACTGGGCAAAATATCCAATTGTCGTACGACGATTTCACCGATGGCCCTCCCACCTCGCAGCTAGCTAGTCTCTCATCGCACAGCATCGAGGCAATTATTCGCAACAAGATTCGTATGGTTGCGCCTAGCTAGAAGGAGTTGCCGGACTTGGAGAAGGGGAAGGTGTTTTTAAGAACTCTCGGTAATACAATTTTAAATTCATTTTTTAATAACCAATAAAAATCATAATTTCATAATATATACGATTTTAATTTTTTATTCCTTTTTTGTAGGAACAATATGCGGTGGATGGAAAACTGGAGATTCTTAGGCACATCAACACCACCGCCAACATCATCTACAGTGATTGGAAGACCAGACTTCACAAGTATTACCTCCAATTCGGCCGCTTGCCTACCCCCGTAGGAGTGGGAGTGGGAGGTCAACCACTTCGAAGAAGAATTGTATCAGGTTCGTCTTTTTTTATTTAAATTGACGAAATTGAATAATTTATTTTTTAGTCATTTATTAGTTTTTTAATGATTTATATTGCCAAACAGACGAAATCGGACGTAAACAAGGCCAATCGAGAGAAGAAGGACAAACATCATACCTCCGGCTCCAAGCAGATGACACAAATCGTCAAGGAGCATAGAGATAAAGGCTCAAAACACCCTTATCTGGATGCTAGCGTCACCGCTTACGTGACGTCTGGGCTCGACAATGAAGCGAGTCAAAGCGGCGTAAGTGTCGTATATATTTCTTCTAAATTAACGTAATTATTATTCATTAAACTCTTGTATAAAGTTATAATTATTTAATTTTTATTATTATTTTCAGGCGAGGTTGATAGAACTGGTGTAGCAGAAATTGGCCAACACGCAGCTTGCACACCCGGATTTGCCACCAGAATACCTGCCTCCTCTATCAAGGGAGAGCCAAATTGCAATCGTCGATAAAGTATACGGTCATCGAGCTGGCAAGGAGGTTAGGGAGTTGGGATGTAAGGTGCAACAAGATTTATCTTCTGACTCATCTAAGGCACGCTCGGCGAGACAAGTGCTCGGGATGCGGCGGTCCAAGCAGCCATTGAGGAGGCTCGACTCACACGGACGAAAACATTATTTATGCGTCAGAGGCTTGATGAGCAACAAGTGCAGATAGCCAACCTCCTCGCCCTCATGCAAAACAGGGTTCAACAAAATTGTCGTCCTGCTCCGACTCCACACCTCGACGACGACGACATGGCTGGAGGTGGGGGACTAGGCGGCACATCTACTCATGTCGTATTTACTAAGTTTGTACTTAGTTTTTAATATTTTATTTTTTCCTAACGATATCGATGTACGTACAATTTTTAATTATTTAATATTTAAATTAAATTTATTATTTTAATTAATTTAATAATATTTTACTTTAAATTCAAATTTTAAGGAAAAAAATTTAAAAAAATAAGTTCACTTAGACTACGAAAGCATATACGATTTTGTAGTCTAAGTCATTACTTATACTATGAAACCATATATGCTTTTGTAGTCTAAGTGATGACTTAGACTACAAACCATATATACATTCGTGGTCTAAGTCATAACTTAGACTACGAAATAGTTTCGTGGTCTAAGTCATCACTTAGACCACGCAATAATTTCGTACTCTAAGTTGTACTTGGATGATGCAAATTTTATTTGTGTCATCTAATCCTCACTTGGACGACAGACCATTTGCATCGTCTAAGCCGTCACTTGGACAACGTAATGATATATTTCGTCGTCTAAGTACTTAGACTACAGCACTTGAATGGTGGACTTTGAATGACGGAGATTCCGTAGTTTAAGTACTTAGACGACTGAAACTCGAAACTAGACGAGGGAATATCTTCGTCGTCTAAGTGAGTTTTTCTTGTAGTATAAATTTTTCAACTAAAATGGTGGAAACCACAATTTTCCCAACAATTCCTCACATGAATGAACATTCACAACCAACGACTCGATAGACTTGGTGATAGATTTTGCGGTTGAAAACGTGTATAGGATAGGTATGGATTAACCATTTGAACCTTCCCTTGTGAAAGCATTCGTACTTTACTAACGAAATAGTAGACGCGATGTTTTTGAACTGTTCGTCATTTGTGTAAACGATGGCATACCTCATGTATCTCTCTTATACTTTGAGTTCTCATTATTGTGTCTGTTTTGGCCCTAGACATGTGCCTAGTTTTGTAAGAGCTTAATAGGAATTGTGCTCTGAACAATTCCTTTAGAAGCGGCCCCACTTCTCTCTTACATATGTGATTTCTTAATTAAGAGTAACCTGCATTACTCCGCTCAGATTTTCGACGTATAAGAATCATTAAAAACTTTTTGCTTAATCTCATTCTTTACGGGCATCATTGTTTTCATCATAGGAATGGACTTGGGATCCCCATAGTGATCCAACATAGCTCTACAATTTAGTTGTCCATTTTGAACCTAGATCTTGGGATCTCCAGTCAACTAGGTTGGGTATCCACTTTAAATATTTTAACTCATGATCTTGAGTCCCATTCCTCTCGATGATTTGTCAACAAACTCTCTATTTAACCTTTTGGTTAACAAATCTGCTATGTTATCTTTTGACTTCACATAGTCAATGGAGATAACTCTAGTAAAGACTACTTATCTAATGGTATTGTGTCTTCGACGAATGTGTCTCGACTTACCATTATACATTTTGCATTGTGTTCTGTCTATTGCAAACTAATTATCGCAGTGTATACAAATTGCATGCACAAGCTTTGTCCATTTTGGAATATCCTCTATAAATTGGCATAGCCATTTTGCCTCTTCCCCATATTTTTCTAGGGCCACAAACTTCCATTATGGATCTGGTTACAATAGTTTGTTTTGAGGATTTCCATAACACTTCTGCACCCTCTAGAGTGAACAAGTATCCGCTCGTAGACTTTGAGTCTTTCATGTCAGATATCTAGTTTGCATCGTTGTATCCTTCTAGGACAGCTAGATTGTGACGACCCGGAACAGAATCAGTAGAGTAATCGGCTTAATTCACGAGTTAGAGCGTAATCGCAGTTTTACGTAAATTGATTGATTTGCCGATTTTGATTACGACTTAATTATCGGCCGAGAATTTGAGTTGAGTCTCTTCTCGAGAGTTGTTGTACGCGTGATTTCGAGTTCGTGGGCGGTTCCGGATGATTGTTTCGACGATCAAGAAATATAATATAAATATTTGAAGTTTCAAAATATCGTCGAGTTTATCCGTTCGTATCGAGTTTATCTGAATCGTAATGGTTATCCGTTTTGGACCGTCGATCATCCCGAGACGCGAGTATAAATATCGGAAATAGTTAAAAATTGTCGAAAAACACTGTTCGGGAAGTTTGACCGACATTGACCAAGTTTGGAGGCGTTGACCGAGTTAACCCGTGGAGGAATTTTTGAACCGTTTGAATTCTCCGGCGGACCCGCCGATTCTGGCCATTTCAGGCCACGACTTTGGAAGGTAAAATGTTCTCCTCATGATTCTAAGTTGTTTAGCACTTGGAATTTCTTGATTTGGTGTTCATTTGAGGGACAAATGTGGAGTTGAAAATGGTGGAATTCCGGCCGGTTTTGGGTTTTGTGGGCGGAGGTGCTCCGGCCACGGTGGTGGCCAGGGAGTTGGGGGTTTCTACTCGTGGGGCCACAGTGATTCTTTTGGGACAAGTCTCGAAGGCCGCCGTGCGCCATGGACGAAGATCGGAGGAGATCGGAGGTCGCCGGCGGTGGTACGTGGAATCCCGTGGATTTCGAGCTATTTTCGGGCGATTTGGGCCAGATTTGGTTGATGCCTCAATTGGGAAAGATGTTGGGCTTGTTGAGGAGATCAGTTTGGGAGCTTGGCCGCCGGAAAATCTCTCCGGTTGACGGTGTGCCGGTGGTGGCAGTCAACGGCAGAGCTCCGACGACCATTGACTTTTTTGGAAATGTGTCGAGTTATATGTCATTTCGCTCGTATTCGTACCTCGATCGTCTCCTTGAGGTTTTCGAGTTGATTTGGGTACCAGATTTTCAGTCGAGGGTTTGAGTGGAGATTTCGGGAATTTCGTTGATTATTTTTGTATCAGTTATATATTTCCGGGAACGGTTGGTTTCCGAGGTGTGGTACAGTGTTGTGAATTGTGATTTTGATCAGATATATTTTATGATTATTCAGGGGATCGAGATCGTGCTTCGGGCGAGGGATCTTCCGTCGGACCACGTGATTAGCGCGAGTGCGCGCTTTGCTCACCTGTGAGTGGACACTTTTATATTTTCACAGTCGTTGCGAGTTCGTGATTTTTCCGTATTTACTTTTATACGATGTTTAGATTATTTATTATTTTCGGAGGTATTATTTTATATTTTTATGGTGATGGCATACTTACATCGATGCTTCGGCTACTCGGCTGATCACCGGTAGTCTGACCAGAGTTGAGAGATTCCTCTGGACCAGAGTTGAGAGATTATTCTGGGCAGGGTTGAGAGATTCCCCTGTTATGCCGCCGGGGTTGAGAGATTTCTCTGGCCTTTCACCGTCGAGCTTGAGAGATTTGTCTGACCGTCGGGCTTGAGAGATTCGCCTGGCACCTGCATATATATTTTCCGAACTCGCTATACTTGTTATTGTATATGAAATTGGTGAAAGGCATATGTTTATTTTCGTCCACTCACTCTAACGTTTTTATTTGCCTTTCCCCTTGGCTTTTCGGTTTCCGTGCCCAGTTTGCAGTTTGGATTCTGGTGTCTCACGTCGTGGTCGGAGGCTAGTTGTTCGAGCTATCTGTCTTTTCCAGTATGTCCTTTGTTTCGCCTACTGTTGTATATTTTGTATATATACACTAGAGGTCGCTCTGCTACGATACTGATACATGTTTTATGTGGTTTTTCTCGGATTTTCTATATTATACAGTTATGTTTACTGTTCATTACTATTGTTATGATATTGAGAAATCCGGATGGGATTAGTGCCCACGGTTTGGCTTTTGTGGCATAGGATGAAGTGTTATTTTCTGGGTGCAGGTAAAGGCAATTCCGCATTAGTAGCGTTACTCTACCGAAAATTTAATGGTTTTTATTGGTTCGTGTTTTCAAAAGGGGTTCGATTCTGGTTTAGGAAACTGAATCTGTGACGACCCGGACCAGAATCAGAAGTATAATCAGCTTGATTCGTGAGTTACAGTGTAGTCGCGGGCTTTCGACAGTTATTGGAATTACCAAGCTTGTTAACGACTAAATTATTGGCCGAGAATTAGAGCTGAGTCTCTTCTCGAGAGTCGTTGTACGTGTGATTACGAGTTCGTGGGAGGTTCTGGATCATTATTTGGAGTTACGAGGAATTAGTTGCGAATTTTGCCGATTGTTGATTGTTTAGTTGATTTAATTGTGTGTTGGTTCAAAGGGTTGACTTTTTATCCGTTTGGCCGATGTGTTTGACTTTGGGTGATTATTGAAGAGTACATCAAGGCGAGTTTGTAGCCGCAAGAATTATCGGAATCGGAATCACGACGAGAAAGTTACGCGCGTTTGAAGTTCGTCGAAATGGATAATTATGAAGTTTCCTTTTTGGGAAAGTATAAATAGTGGGCTTACTGTTTTGGGAAAGTCAAAGATAAACATTTAATGAGTTGACTGAGCTTTGACCGAGTCAAGCTCGGTGGAGAGAAGGTGGCGCGACACCGTCGGCCTCGCCGGCGACATAACTGTTCCGGCCACCCCACGGCGTGGGGGTGGTCTTGTTCTCTTCGTCTCGAGGTCACGAGTCTAGCCCCGGTCGTGTTTTCCGGCATGGTGCACGGTGGAGAGAGAAATAGTGAGCCAAAGTTTGTGAAATTTTGGGTTAATGGTGGTTTTCGATTCGGGCAGAGTTGAACTTCAAGAGATACTGGGTTTTGTAGCTCTCTTCAAGGTGATTCTAACCATATAAACATTGTGTTCTAATTTGATTTGTGGATTGAGAATTTTGGGATTGAAATTTGTGAACCAATTCGGTTTTGCTTGAAATTGACCTAGTTAGAGTGAGAATTGGCCCTTGGTGCAGTTGACAAAGTTGCTCAGTGGGTGATTTTGAGTGGAACAAGGGTTGCTCCGCCGTGAAATTCTTCGGCCGGCAGCGGCGCCGCCTTGGACAGCGGTCAACGGCGGCGGTCAACGGTCAGGGTTGACTTTTTGACTTTCGGCAAGTTGCATGTCATTTGACTCGAAATCACGCCTCGATCGCAGTGGGGAGGTTCGTTTTTCGAGTTGAGCGTCCGAATGTAAAGCGAGGTATTGAGGTGTTATATACGGATTTTCGACGATTCGTCGACTTTGAATCACGTGTTTCCGAGAACGGCTGTTTCTCGTGATTTGTATTGTATTGTCGGATTATGACTTTGAATATTGGACGTTGTGATTATTCAGGGGTTCGTGATCGTTTGTTTGGCGATGGACTTTCCGCCGGATCACGGGTTAACGCGAATCGCGTTACGCAAGACTGTGAGTGGACAAGTTTCTATTTTTACTGTTGACTTTGCGAGTTCGTGGATTTATTGATTTCCGTATTTAAATTATACGATGATTGTGATATATGTTATTTTTGGAGGTATGTTGTTATGTGTTATTGGTGATTGGCATTTATTGCATCGATGCTACCAGAGTTGAGAGATTCCTCTGGCCCAGAGTTGAGAGATTCCTCTGAAGCAGGGTTGAGAGATTCCCCTGAGTGCCGCCGGGGTTGAGAGATTCCCCTGGTCTTTCACCGTCAGGTTTGAGCGATTCACCTGACGTCGGGCTTGAGAGATTCGCCCGACAACCTCCATATATATATATGTGTTGTGTTGTTGTGTTTTCCGAACTCGCACTGTTTTATATTGAGTATGTGTATAAACTGGTGAAAGGCATATGTTATTTTCGTCCACTCACTCTAACGTTTTTATTTGCCTTTCCCCTGGGCTTTTCGGTTTCCGTGCCCAGTTTGCAGTTCGGATTCTGGTGTCGCACGTCATGGTCGGAGGCATAGTGCTCGAGCTACTTTGTTTCATCCGGTAGGTTTATTGTTCTACCTACTGTGGTATGCGTATATGGTTATGTATTAGATGTCGCTCTGAGCTTTCTATGGTATATGTTATACGATTTTTAACCCGGATTTCAGTAAAGTACTATATTATGTATTGTTTACTTTACTGTTGAGATATTGAGAAATTCGGATGGGATTGGTGCCCACGGTTTGCTTTTTTGTGGCATAGGATGAAGTGTATTTTCAGCGTGCAGGTTAAGGTAATTCCACGCTAGTAACGAAACTCTGCCCAAATTTCGAAAAGTTTTTGTTGGATCGTGTTTTCGAAGGGGTTTGATTCCGATTTAGGAAGCTAAATCGGGGTTGGGTCCTTTCAGCTTGGTATCAGAGCATTAGGTTGTCAGGTTCTGTAGACTTCTGTAGTCGTGTTTACTTAGGGTATTTGAGTTGATACAGCATGACTGGAGTGATGACCCGACTGGCCAGCGGTACTCATCAATACTTCAGGTGTTGTGTGTCCTCAAATATCTGCGGTTTCATGATTACGTTCCACTTATTGTGAACGATGTTTTATTCATTAGGATGCCTCCTGACGTGCTTTCCGTGTCGTTTCGGTTGTGGATTCTATTGAGGATCAATCGACGCGTGATTTGTCAGTGAATTGTGGGTTTGGATGAGTATTCCGAGTTCAGTGAACTGTGTGGCACGGTTTGCCTGGTTGTGTGTGTGAGAGCTTACATGTTGCCTCAGAGCTGAGATTTATGGCAGTGATGTTTGCCTGAGTCAGATTGTGTATTTGGTGGGCTGATATTGTGTGAGTTCCAGTTGCGACTCCACGGCCTACATTCAGAGTGTTGTGTATACGGTAATGGTTTAATCAGGCTACCCAGCAATCGAATGTGGAGTGTTTACCCACCTGAGGCAGAGATGCATTGTCCACATGTTTGTTTCGGTGTGCACGAGTTATGTGGCTTCAGAGGAAGCAGTGCACGAGGTTCGAGATGAGTTTGAACCTGAGTATCAGAGAGAGTCTGATTGATGTGCCTCGAGACATCCGTGAGGAGCTTAGTGTGTTGCACTCAGTGGCGAGGCTATTATGAGGAAAAGATGTATGCGGTTTTCGATGTGATGGTTCGAGGAAAGTGGATTTAGTCGAGAATTTGATGAGGTTGAGTTCCGACACTTTGGGATCAGTGACTTCATCAGGCTGTGGTCTTTTCGATTATGTTGAGGATCCTCTGCTGGTCCGTTTGGCGATGACGGAAATCACAGAGTAGCGGATTTGCTCCTGTGGCATGAGTTTGGGCGATCGTTGGTAATCCTTTCACGCAGCAGGGTTGCAGTGACTTGTGTTCGTGGAGCACTTTCAGTTGCTGTTTCGGTGGCCAGGAGGGTCACGTTGCGAGAGAGTGCCCCAGCCAACTGTTTTAGTAGTTCGACAGTTCAGAGTTCGCGAGGAGATCCTCATGTTGTTCCTGCAGTCTGATCAATGTATCATTTTGATGAGCTATTCAGCAAGTCGCGGTTGATGTGTGTAGCTAGTTGGGCATGTTAGAGTTCGTGTCATGACCTTGTTTGAGGACAGATTTTTCTCCGAGGTTACTGTTGTTTGATATCCATGGCTATTGTACCTGTATCTCCACTTCCGAGGTTTTGGAGAGTGTTGCATCCATTCGGAGGTTGCGAGGTCCTTGTTGGTGGATATGACTTAGCCGCGGATCTGTTATAGCTTGATATCATGGTTTTGGTGTGTATGTGAGCCTAGACTTACTGACGATGCATTTGGCTGTGTTCGGGTACCTCGAGAAGGAGATTGTGTTGCGACGACCAGATTTCTCCGAGATGCTGTTTCGCGGTGATGGTCGAGCGGATGGTGGAGACGAGTTGTGTTGCTTGCTTAGCCCATGATGTGGATACTATGGTTGCTGTACCCGACATTGGTGACATTGTGGTGGTTCCCGAGTTTCCGGGTGTATTCCGGAGGAGTTACCAGGTGTTCCTCCTGTTCGGGAGACTGATTACACCATTGAGCTTATACCAGGCGCTGGACTCATTTTACAGACACCTTGTCGTTCTGAGCCAGCGGAGCTGATGGAGCTATAGTTTCGACTCCAGAAGTTGTTGGAGGAGGTTTTGGGAGATTTCATGCGACCCCGCGTATGTGCGTGGTGTATTTTTTTACATTGTGTGTACGGATGTTGGTTGGTTCGACGAGATGGTGCATTGACTACCGAAGCCTGATTCGCTTCAGAGGAGAGCGAGTATCCTCCTTTTCGGACTGACGATTGATTTGATCAGCTCGTGAGAGCTACAGTCTTGTTGAGGATTGATTTCGGGATTGGAGATTATTAGTTGAGGACCGATGAGTCAGATGTGGCTATGACAGCTTTCGGATCTCGGAGCGAGCATCTGGAGTTCTTGGTCATTTCATTGGTTGACCAATGCTCTGTAGATCGTGTGGACTTGATGGACCATGTGTTCAGACGGTTTCTGAACGAGTTGCGGTCATGTTCGTTGGCAATGTCCTGATGTACTCCGAGAGTGTGGACCAGTACCTGGAGCAGTTGCGAGCGGTTTTGTGGACTTCGCGAGACGATTAGCCGTTTGTGAGTTCAGCCAGTATGAGTTTTAGTTGGTTAGCGTGAAGACTTCGAGCCACGTGCTGTTAGCCGAGGGAGATGGCATGGGTCCTGACCAGTTAGAAGCCGTGTTGATTTGGAGTTTGCCCTACTTTGTACCGGAGATCAGGGGTCTCTTGGGTTTGGCAAGCTATTACTGACGGCTTGTGCAGGATTTTCCCGGATTGCCACTCTACTTCCCGGACTGACGAAGAAAGCGCCAAGTTCGAGTGGTTCGATGCATGCGAGGAGAGTTGTTTACTCCTGTAGGTTGGTGACCGTTGCTTCGGTTTTGACTTTACCTGATGATCGCGACGAATTCGTGGGATATGGCAATGCATCGAGATTTTGGTTGGGTTGTGCTTTGATGCTGTGTAGCAGAGCGGTGGCTCATGGTTACGGACAGTGGAAACCTTATGAGGCTACGTATCCGGAGTTTGATTTGGGTGTAGCTGTATTTGTGTTAGCATCAGTGAGTTCGAGACGCTACTACTATGGCATGCATCGCGGTGTAGGATGTACACTGACCACTGAGTTTCATCCACTTGCATTCTCGGCCAGATTTGGGCTTGAGGCAGTGTAGATGGATGGGGTCGACTCACGACAAGGGCTGCACCTTTGAGCTTGTTCGAGAAAGGCTAGTGGTCGTACTTTAACCATCCATTTGGGATGATGTTGTTGTTGATGCATTCAGCCGAGAGTTAGGAGCTTCAGTATTGCATGTGTGTATGTGTGGTTCGAGTTTTGGTGTTAGCCGAGTTATGAGTTACGAGGGCTGAGTTCAAGCGTGATGATGTTGAGGCTCATGGTTTTGCGCGCGTTTGGCGCTAGTGGTACAGAAATGTGTCTGATATTTCAAGTTACTAATCGTGACGCAACATGAAGAGCGATATGGCAGCTTGTGCGAGCGCAGCATGTGTGTACTGATGCCACATTCGTCGACTGGCGATGGCTAGGAGGCAGAGACGTGCCGAGATGTGTTAGCCATTTGAGATTTTCGGTTAGACGTGGCAGTTACTGCTGTGATATTGTGTGTGTTTGTATGCACTTTGGTTTGTGGTACCCCAGCACAAGAACTTGTATGACGTTGTTTTCCCAAGATAAAACAACTTAAAAAATTTTGTACCCCAGCACAAGAACTTCTCGTCGAACTGAAGAGTACCTTACTCTATCACTGAAACTGAACTTAAAAGCTTGAGATGGAGAGAAGTAATCAGAAGACGAGATTGCTTTCTGATGAGATGAAGAATAAGAAGGAGGAAACCTCTATTTATACATGGAGAAATAAGGAGGAACATAAATGTCAGCCACTCCAAAGGTCTTCAGTACGTAAAAATTAACTAGCCAAATTTATTCCAATAACTTATTGCCAAAATTTATTCCGACAATAAGTTTGTAACCGGAGCAATTTGAAAAGCCAAAATTTTGTAATCAAAAGGAATGTGGAAAGCCAAAAGTTACGTCAGTTTTCATGAGTGCAAAAAGGAAACTTGTACGACTTGAGCCTAAAGATCACACAAGTCCATATCGCAAGCCCAATTCAACCAAGAGAGAGCCTCTCTATTTGTTCACTCAAATCATACTAGAGTGGAATCATATTTAAAGACCTTCGCATTCCTAGTTTTTCCCATATAGCATAAAGTTCCTTCATTTTGTTTCAAGTAGCCAACTTTGGGTGATAATTTCTCATTCACCTCTTAACCAATTTAAATAAGTGAATACATAATCTTTATGTACTCTTGTAGAAGAACACAAATCCATGTTTCTCATCTATTAATATTAAGTGCATCCCACTTAATTATTTTGTTTAAATTATAAAACCAAAATGGTGAAAAACCACCATTTTTCTAACAATTCCCCACATGAATGAACATTGGCAACTAAAGACTCGACAGACTTGGTGATAGATTCTGCGGTTGAAAACCTGCATAGAATAGGTAAGGTTAAACCTTTGAACCTTCCCTTGTGAAAGCATGCTTACTTTACTAACTAAACAGTAGACACAATGTCTTTGAACTGTTCGTCATTTGTATAAACTGTGGCATACCTCACACAGGTATTATATATATATATATATACTTTTAGTTCTCATTATTGTGTCTGTTTTGGCCCTAGACATGTGCCTAGTTTTGTAAGAGCTTAATAGAAATTGTGCCCTGAACAATTCTCTTAGAAGCGGCCCCACTTCTCTCTTACATAGCTGATTTTTTAAAGAGTAACCTGCATTACTCCGCTTGGATTTCCGATATATAAGAATCATTAAAAGCTTTTAGCTTAACCTCATTCCTTACGGGCATCATTGTTTTCATCATAGAAATGGACCTGGGTAGATCCCCATAGTGATCTGACACAGCTCTATAATTTAGGTGTCCCTTTTGAACCTAGATCTTGGGAACTCCAGACAACTAGGATGGGTATCCATTGTAAATATTTTAACTCGTGGGCTTTAGTCCTATTCCCCTCGATGATTTTTTAACTCGTGGGCTTTAGTCCTATTCCCCTCGATGATTTTTCAACGAACTCTTTATTTAACCTTTTGGTTAACTGATATGCTCTGTTATCTTTTGACTTCACATAGTCAATGAAGATAACTCTAATAGAGACTAGTTATCTAATGGTATTGTGTCTTCGACGAATGTGTCTCGACTTACCATTATACATTTTGCATTGTGCCCTGTCTATTGCAAACTAACTATCGCAGTGTATACAAATTGCAGGCATAGGCTTTGTCCAATTTGGAATATCCTCTATGAATTGGCGTAGCCATTTTTCATCTTCCCTACATTTTTCTAGGGCAACAAACTGAGATTCCATTGTGAATCTGGTTCTAATTGTTCGTTTTGAAGATTTTCACGACACTGCTGCACCCCCTAGAGTGAACACATATCCACTAGTAAACTTTGAGTCTTTCATGTCAGCTATCCAGTTTGCGTTATTGTATCCTTCCGAATAGCTGGATATCTCGTATAGTACGTGCAGCCCATAAGTATAAGTATACCTTAAATACTCTTGCAATTTCTTACTCGTGTACCTGCTTAGCTTGTTCACTACGTAAGCTAAATCTTGCCTTGTACAGTTAAGTACTTTAGGCTTTCGATGACTCTAGAGCATTCTAATTGAGAAACATTTCACATTTATTCTTCGAAAGATGAAGAGTCATGTCTGTCAGAGTTCTAGCAACTCCAAAATTCTCCTTGTCATATTTCAATGTGTCTGATTTAATATCGGCCCTTTTAACATTCTTGTGACATTTTCTAAGGATCCAAACGCATTTGCAATCCCAAATAGTGTACATGAAAGACTGCTAGTAATTATGACATCTATAATTATTTGGGTAGCTCTTTTCACTCATAACTAGGTTAGGAGAAATTGATGTAAGTAAGGCGAGGCCCGCTTAAGTACACTATTATCAAAAATCTCATTTTCTAGACATTATGAGCTACTAAGGTGAACCATATTAGAGAATAGAGTCATAATCACTACAAATGAAATACTTTACAATATTGTCTTATTTGACCATCTTATCATTTCTTCCAATGATAAGCATGTCATCTGCATATAGACACACAGAGAAATATACACTCTCTGTGTATTGGACATATACAAATTTATAACCTTCATTGGTCTTGAAACCATTGGTGATCATGTTTGTCAAATTTTTTATGTCACTACATTTGGCTTATTTTAAGCCATATAATGGCTTCACCAATTTACACAACTTTCCATATTTGACCAGGAGCTGAGAAACCCTCGGGTTCTTCTATATATAGATTTCATCTTCTAAATCTTCATCCAGGAAAACTATTTTTTATCCATTTATTGTACTTCAAAATTGCCAACGTGACAATAGCAAGTACAATTCTGATGAAAGTAATTTTCATCACTAAAGAGTAAGTGTCGAAATAATTCAAGCATTCTTTTTTGTCTTTAGCCTTTAGTTACAAACTTTGCCTTGTGTTTTGACTATCGTCACATCTGCCTTCATTTTCCTCTTGAAAATCCACTTGTAACTTAAAGTTTCATAACCAGGTGGAAGATCCACCAGCTTCCAAGTATGATTCCGCAAAGTCAGAATCCTATTTATCTTTAGTGGCTTCTTCCAAACAAGGATAGTAATTAAGGTAACTATCCCTTAAGGATTCAAGTTTTACTCTTAACCATATATGTTAAGAGTCAGAACCTAAGGATTTTTCGATCCTCATCTGGATTCCACCTCAGACTTAGTTTTTTGATTCTGAAATGTCATCATTTATTATGCTTTATGTGAAAGCACAACATTGATTACCGCAAAATCTTTTTTGTGTTGATGCCTTTTAACTCGTTTGTTACACACATTATTTCAACAGTTTTTAAGTCATTAAATTCCTCATCAACTAACCATTAGATGGTTGTTCCAAATGTTTTGCATCGATGTCTATTTAGCTTATTGTTACAAGCTACTAATTTAGCTGTTACAAGCTACTAATTAGCCTGTTACAATCCATCACCAACAATAAGTTGGACAATTTACTCAAAAATACATCTTCAACGTATAATGCAATTTTCAGAGTTCCTTATCGTGTCTTGTGTTTATTTAATTTGCACACAAAGATCAATAATTCTTACAGTCAAATGCATTTGACTATTTCTACATAACTTTCTCTTTTAGGTGGAGATTCCTCACCTTGACAAGATATCCCCACATTCTCAAGTAATTGTAGGATGACTTTCTTCATTTCCATAATTCATATGGAGTCGTTTGTTCAACAAACTTTTAGGTATTTTATTTAAAAGATAATTAGCCGATAAAATGGCATATCCCCACATGCTTGGTGGCAACCATGGAGTGCTCATTGAGATGTTCACTATTCTAAGTGACTACTTAATTGGGAAGGGATGCAAGAGTGATAAGTTATGCCCATGCATATTCATTAGATGAACAAGTTTTTTGAGATGATAGAACTTGGTAGGACTCGATTTTGTCTTGGTCTTAGACATGGAACATTGAGTTGGTTGAATTCTTATTCACCAGTCTACTTATGTCTAAATCAAGCAATAGACAAAGCACACCCATTTAGCACACCAATTGTTGTTTGCAGTCTGGAACTCAAAAAGATCAATTTCATCTGAAAAGATGATGGTGAGGAACTTTTGGAGCTGAGATTTCACATCTTAGTGCGGTTGGAGCTTAGTTGAATTTAGTTCAATGCACACTTCCAGACATTGCCTTCTCGGTATGCGCCTATGCAAAGTCATTAGAATGGAGTATAGCATGCCTTCTAGTACTTGAAGGGAGCCATTGACTTGGGCCTATTCTTTTCCCTGCAAAGAATACAGAGAGAAACTTGAAATTACGAAAAAGGGATGGTTGAATCGTAGCATGATGTGATTCCAGGGCTTTCGACCCATCGAATGTTGCATCCTAGACGGACTAGAGTCATGCCTTCGACCCGTGGAAGGATGTACTCGATCTGTTGAGTAATGGTCAGGCTATGAGCACTGCTCCTACATTCAGTTTAGTCCCCTATTCAGAGACACATTGTGATGTCATGGTTGATTTTTCTTATGTTGGGTATCTCTCTCACTCACACAAAGAATGTTCCCAAACTTGTTATCTATTCACCATGAGATTCATGGAAATTTCTTGGAGATCTACAAAGCAAACCCTTATTGCTACTTCCTTGAATCATTCTTAGATTATAGCTTCACATGATGCAGTTGATGAGTGTGTCTGGTATTAGGACAACAATACTCCACATTCGAGGATCTAGTGGATTATCACCTACTACGACAGCACCAACTTGCATGTTTATGGATAATGCGGCTTGCATTGAACAAACGAAGTTGGATTACATTAAGGGTGGTCATACTAAACTTATCTCTCCAATGTACTCCTACAATCAGTAACAGCAGCGGTTATTGATTATCCGTGTGAATCGGATTGGTTTGGTAGAAAATGTTGCAGACTTGTTCACCAAGTCTTTACTAAAATCTACATTTGCAAAGCATGTGAGACGCATTAGTATGCGAATATTGTCTGAACTTCAAGATTGAGTTACTGATCAGGGGGAGTTCATTTTGTAGACATCAAGAGGAGTCTACATCACATGTGGTCACTTTTGTAGTTGATGTGTGGTACTCTTTTTTCCTTCAACCAAGCTTTTATTTTACCCAAGCGGTTTTTGTTTGCTTGGCAAAGTTTTTAGTGAGGCAACAAGTTATGCATCATACATTAGGATTGCGACACAAAGGGGAGTGTTCAAGGAAATAATCTTCTTGATATCTCTGTGTATGTCTTATCCTAGTTATAGTAGATGTAGAGATTCTCTTAATCCCTAATTTACCAGAAGATTTATTGTATCATATTGTAATGCCTATTTAAAGGTCATATATCAATGAATAAACAATAGTTTCAGTCTATTGCATATCTTCTTTACGTTTCTACTTCATCAATATTCAATATTATTTCCTTATTCGAAAATTTGAAGCCCGCAGGCCGTCCACGGGCTTTTTAGGCCTCGGGGTTTTTGGTTCGGGGAGGGCTAAGCCCATAAGATCGAGTCAAGTGGGACTTTTTTTGTATTAATGAAAGGACCCGACCCCGATTTAGTTGCCTAAACCGAAATCAAACCCCTTTTGAAAACACGAACTTTCAAAAACCATAGAAATGTCAGCAGAGTTTCACTATGTCGCGTAGTTACCATTAACCTGCACCCGAAAATACACTTCATCCTATGCCACAAAAGCCAAACCGTGGGCACCAATCTCATCTGGATTTCTCAAAAACATATCATAACGTAAAGCAATAAACAAAACTGTAGCTTTACAGAAATCTGGGAAAATCATGTGAAAATATAAACACAATAGTATTCAGAGCGACCTCTAGTATATACATAAATACACAACATTAGGCCAAATAAGAAACCTACTGAGAAGTAAAAGTAGCTCGAATACTATGCCTCCAACCTTGACGTGCGACACTAGAATCCAAACTGCAAAGTGGGCATTGAAAACAAAGAGCCCAGGGAAAGACATATAAACCGTTTGAGTGAGTGGATGAAAATAAATGTCTTTCGCCGAATAATATATATGTTATAAAACATATGCGAGTCTAAATGCATAGAAATCATATGGTACACGAGGGAGACTCTAACTCCTCACGCGTACAGAACATGCATCGGAAATCCCGCGGGGCCACTCATGGACACATCCGCTCTAGTAAAGTCTAAATCACGGGATCTCTGATCCTCATGTGATTCCAGCCAGAAAGGGCCTCGGGTCAGGGTATCTGCTCCCCCCCCCCCCCCCCCCGGCAAACATCATCGGGGATCAGCCGGGATGCTAAGTGTATCGATACAACTATACATATTATGACTGTACTCTGTGTAAACTAAATCAAAAATGGTTTCCATGCAAATGCATAAAACGTAATGTAAATGTATATTCGTAATACATAATTATAAAAGCATATTCGTATATGCTTATTCGTAAATGCATAACGTAAAACATATGCTCGTATAAATCATAATCGCATATGCATGCTCATGCTCGTAAAACGTATAATAAAGACTCACAACCAATCAGTGAAAAGAAATGTGTCCACTTACTGACAAGCACAACGCGAAAACGCGCTAATCCCAAGATTCGGCGGAAGATCCCTCGTCAAGTGTACGATCACGATCTCCTGAATAATCACAAATACCACTTATCAAAATCACAATTCAAAACTCTGAACCACACCTCGGAAACCAACTATTTCGGGAAACATATAACTCGGATATCAACGAAATCGTCGAAAATCCCATAAATACTCTACTTAACCTTCGACACAAAATCCATCACCCAAATCAACTCAATAATCTCAAGACTACAATCGAGGAGCGATTATGAGTAAAACGGTATAAAACTTCTCAAAATTCCAAATAAGTCAACTCGTCGGAGCTCTGCCATTGACCGCCGCCGTCGGCGGCGGCGCGACGTCAATGGTTGCCAAATCCGGTGAAAATTTCCATATCACATCTACTCCTCAAGCCCAACAACTTTTCCTTCTACCCCAACCTCCAATTCGAAACCCATCGGCCGGAATCAAGCTCAAAAATTCAAACCCTCCATTAATTCCGGTGACCTATTCCGGCGAGCTTCAAACGGCCTCCAATTCCAAAATTATTTCACCCAAAAGCATCTATGGGTTGAGGGGAGCAAAACCCCCAACCCCATCGATCCCAAAAGTGGCCGGAAAAGCTCACCCGATTCCGGCAAAAATTTGAAACTTTATCAAGTTGGTTCTCCCTCAGAACTCAACCAAATCAACTCAAACCAAGTTCAAAACAATAGGAAATCACGAGAGGAAGCTAACCATACCAAGCTTGAGGTCTTAAATGGCCGGAAACGGAAACTCGATCGGTGGTCAAAATCCTTCCCGAAATGGCTCGGTCAACGCTTGGTCAACGGTCCAATTTTGGTCAACTCGGCCCAAATGTGACTTTTCGACAATTTTAAGACTATTTCGATATTTATACTCGCGACTAAAATGGTCAATGGTCGAAAACGAATCGAATCCAAACGGATAAACACGATTAAATCCAATGGTCAGAAATATTCATAACATATTCATCGGACATCGGAAAAATCCTCGGAAAACTCCTACGAGCTCGAAATCATAAACTCTACAACTCTCATGAAGGAACTCATATCAAATTCTCGCTCGATAATTTAATCACAAACAAAACCACCAAATCGATTAATTACGACAAACTGCGATTATACGTGAAATCTCGTTAATTAAGCCGATTAACTACCATTTCCGGTTTGGGTTGTCACAAATCTACCTCCCTTACAAAAATTTCAACCTCAAAATTTACATACCTGCTAACTGAAAAGATGAGGATACTGCTCTCGCATGTGCTGCTCGGTCTCCCAAGTGGCTTCCTCCACTGAATGATTCTGCCATAAGACCTTCACAAGCGGAATAACTCTGTGCCTCAACTCCTGTACACGTCGATCGAGAATCTGCACTGGCTCTTCCACATAAGTCAAATCTTCCCGAATAGGAAGCTGATATGGTGCTAAAACATGTGATGGATCCGAAATGTACTTCCGCAACATTGATACATGGAAGACATCATGCACTCTAGCCATCTCTAAGGGTAACTCCAACCTGTATGCCACAGCACCAACTCTCTCTGTGATCTCATAAGGACCAATATACAATGGCCAAAGTTTGCCACGCTTCCTTAAACGAACTACTCATCTCCAAGGAGACAATTTCAGGAAGACCCAATTGCCAACCTCGAACTCAAGACTCTTCCTCCTCACATCTGCATAGCTCTTCTGTCGATCTTGAACAATCTTCAGTCTGCCTCTGATGATCTGAATATCCTTAGTGGTGCTCTTCACCAAATCAGGACCAATGAGCCAACGCTCACCCACCTCACTCCAACACAATGGAATACGGTAATGTTTTCCGTACAAAGACTCATAAGGTGCCATATCGATGCTGGCCTGATAATTGTTATTGTAGGCAAACTCGATAAAATGAAGCTGCTGGTCCTAATTCCCTCTAAACTATAATACACAAGACCGCAACATGTCCTCCAAGGTCTGAATGGTCCTCTCAAACAGACTGCCCATCAGTCTGAGGAAGGAAAGCTGTACTGAAATGTAGTCTGGTCCCCAAAGCTCGCTGCAATACCTGCCAAAGCTCTGAAGTGAACTGACTATCTCGGTCAGAAACAATGGACACAGGTACACCATGCAAACGAACAATCTCAGCCAAATACAGCTTCGCTAATCTACCCACTGAAATCTTCCTTAGAAGTGCAAGGAAATGAGCTGATTTTGTCAAACGGTCCACAATGACCCAAATACCGGTGTTACCTGCAGAAGTACGCGGTAACTGATATACGAAATCTATAGTGATATGCTCCCACTTCCAAACTGGAATCTCTAAAGGATGTAGCTTTCCAGCAGGTTTCTGTCTCTCTGCCTTCACTTGCTGACAAATGAGGCATCTGCTCACATACGCTGCAATTTCCTTATTCATATTCCGCCACCAATAGTAGGCTCTAAGTGTGCGAAACATCTTCGTACCGCCTGGATGCATAGCATAAGCTGAACAATGGGCTTCATCTACAATTTCCTTCTTCAAGCCCTCGTCTCTGGGTACACAAAGCTTACCTCTGAACAGCAATGTACCATCACTACTCAACTGAAACTCTGTTGGCACACCATTCTGAATCATGGTCTTCTTGTCCAACAGATAGAATCCGCATCCTGAGCTTCACGGACCTGATTAACCAATACTGGTCGAACCTAGAAGCTAGCCAATAAAGCTCCATCATCATCCCACTCTAACTCAGCTCCCGTAGCCCGTAACTCTGCTAACATGGAAACTCTGGCCACACACACATGAAACAATAAAGCTCCAAATTTCCAACTGAGTGCATCAGCAACGACATTAGCCTTACCTGGATGATACTCAAAGGTTCAATCATAGTCATTGATCAACTCCATCCATATGCGATGTCTCATGTTTAGATCTGGCTGCGTAGGCAAATAAGTGAGACTCTTGTGATCTGTATATATCTTGCACTGAGCTCCGTACAAATAATGTCTCCAACTCTTCAAGGCTAATACAATGGCAGCCAACTCCAAATCATGTGTAGGATAATTTACTTCATGTGGTTTCAACTGCCATGCTGCATCAAAACACAACCAAGACCCAATTTCAATGCATCGCTATAAACCACAAACTTTCCACTATCGTCAGGTAGAGTCAGGACCAGTGCAGTAGTCAACTTCTCCTTCAAGAGCAAGTAACTATCCTCACAAGCATCGGACCACTTGAACTTGATGCCTTTCTTTGTCAATTTGGTAAGCGGAGTGGCAATCTGTGAAAAATCATGCACAAAGCGCCGATAGTAACCTGCCAAACCCAAGAAACTCTTGATCTCTGGTACAGTGGTAGGTCTACTCCAATTCAATACGGCTTCAATCTTGTCAGGATCTACGCTGACTCCCTCTGCAGATATCACGTGACCCAAAAACTTCACGTTGCTCAACCAAAACTCACACTTGCTGAACTTTGCAAACAACTTATTATCTCGCAAAGTCCACAAAACAGCTCGCAAATGTTTCTTGTGCTGGCCCACACTCCTTGAGTAAATCAAGATGTCGTCGATGAATACGATCACAAACTTGTCCAGGAATTGCCTGAACACCCTGCTCATCAAATCCATAAAAGCTGCAGAGGCATTGGTTAACCCAAACGGCATAACCAAGAACTCATAATGCCCGTACCGTGATCTGAAAGTTGTCCTATGCACATCTGACTCTCTGATCCTCAACTGATGGTATCCAGACCTGAGATCAATCTTCGAAAAGATTGAAGCTCCCTTGAGCTGATCAAACAAATCATCAATCCGTGGTAATGGATACTTGTTCTTCACGGTGACCTAATTCAGCTTCTGGTAGTCAATACACAACCGCATGGAACCATCATTCTTCCTCATAAACAATACAGGAGCACCCCACGGTGAAACACTAGGTCGTATGAAACCTTTCTCCAGCAACTCTTGAAGTTGAATATGTAACTCCTTCAATTCCGCTAGTGCCATACGATAAGGTGCCTGAGTTATAGGTCCAGTGCCTGGTAAAAGCTCAATAGTGAAATCAATTTCTCTGACTGGAGGAACACCTGGTAACTCCTCCGGAAATACATTTGAAAACTCAGAAACAACCTCAATATCACTAATGTCTAGTACAGTAGCCTTTGTATCCATAACATGTGCTAAGTATGCCACACAACCCTTTTTCATCATTCGCTCGGCCTTCATCGCTGAAATCACACATGGCAGGGAAGTATTCTTCTCACCACGAAACAATATCTCTGGAAAACCTGGACGTTGAAAAACCACCTCCTTCTTGTGACAGTCGAACATAGCCCAATGTGTCTCCAAGAAGTCCATACCCAAAATCACATCAAAATTGACAATATCCAGCAACAACAAATCCGCGGCAAAACCATAACCTCCCACAAAGATCTCACAATCTCTATACACCCAACCAATACTCACAACCTCACCGGATGGATACAACACTCTCCACAACCCCGGAAGTGGAGATGTAGGCATAGTAACAAAAGATGACAATCTAAATGATATGAATGAATGCGTAGCACCTAGATCTAGCAAAGTAAGTACTGGATATCCAAAAACATGCAACGTACCAATGACAACCTCTGGTAAAGCTCTGCCCTCACGCAATGACATGGCATGAACTCTGGCATGTCCAACTGGTCGTTCACGCTGATTGCAACTCTGTTGTCCGCCCTGTCCAGAAGACTGTACTGGTCGAGCTCCAGAAGTAGTACATTGATCTTCTCCTGAACTCTGAGCTCTGAGTAAAACGGTATAAAACTTCTCAAAATTCCAAAAAAGTCAACTCGCCGGAGCTCTGCCGTTGACCGCCGCCGCCGACGGCAGAGCGACGTAAACGGTGGCCAAATCTGGTGAAAATTTCCATATCACATCTACTCCTCAAGCCCAACAACTTTTACTTCTACACCAACCTCCAATTCGAAACCCACCGGCCGAAATGAAGCTCGAAAATTCAAACCTTCCATTAATTCCGGTGACCTATTCCGGCGAGCTTCAAACGGCCTCCAATTCTAAAATTCTTTCACCCAAATGCATCTATGGGTTGAGGGGAGAAAAACCCCTAACCCGATCGACCCCAAAAGTGGCCGGAAAAGCTCACCCAATTCCGGCAAAAATTCAAAACTTTATCAAGTTGGTTCTCCCTCAGAACTTAACCAAATCAACTCAAACCAAGTTCAAAACAATAGGAAATCACGAGAGGAAGCTAAGCATACCAAGCTTGAGGTCTGAAAATGGCCGGAAAGGGAAACTCGATCGGTGGTCAAAATCCTTCCCGAAATTGCTCGGTCAACGCTTGGTCAACGATCCAATTTTGGTCAACTCGGCCCAAATGTGACTTTTCGACAATTTTAAGACTATTTCGATATTTATACTTGCGACTAAAATGGTCAACGGTCGAAAACGAATCGAATCCAAACGGATAAACACGATTAAATCCAACAGTCAGAAATATTCATAACATATTCATCGGACATCGGAAAAATCCTCGAAAAACTCCTATGAGCTCAAAATCATAAACTTTACAACTCTCATGAAGGAACTCATATCAAATTCTCGCCCAATAATTTAGTCGCAAACAAGACCGCCCAATCGATTAATTACGACAAACTGTGATTATACGTGAATCTCGCGAATTAAGCCGATTAACTACCATTTCCGGTTCGGGTTGTCACAAATAAATTAAAAATAATTAAAAATTAATAGTGTTTAAATATCAAATATATGAACAATTATATAGACTAATTAACATATAAACCTAAACAAATTGATATTTAGTATATGAATCAATGATATTAAGGTAAATTAGAGCATTTAGAGGTTTGTATCTGTAAAATAATCTATAATATATACAATTGATGAGGTAGACGGGCTTGGCCCTACGGGCCTCGATGGGCGGGTCTTTTTTAGGCCCATGGGCTTTTGGACCTTGGCCCTATGCCCATAGAGCCAGACTTTTGCAAGCCTAAATTCAAGCCGAGCCGGGCTTGGGATTTTCGACCTCAGGCAGCCCACGGGCTTTTTGGCCCTATGGGCCAAAAGGGAACCCCTACAAAAGACTATTGCTTAGTCTCCTGAACAATACAAAGAGTACCAACTGCAAAAGATAGAAGATGGGCTTGGGTTGAAAGAGTAATGAGTTGGACCTTGAGGTAACTAAGTCGTGACATATACTATTGGCATCAGCCAAACTTGGCGGCGGCCGAGTACGAACTCGATGAAAATCACTCTGATTTCCTCGAGTTAGACCTGCAATCACCAAAGTTCCAATAATAATAGCACAATTAAGAACTCAAATAGACTACTCATACACTACAAAAAAAATGATACGGCCACGGTGCGGTGCGGTGCCGACGCCAAAGGCTATTTTGCCGTCGCCAAAGAGCTTTCGCGACGGCGAGACGACGGCAAATGTGCAGTCGTTAATGCTCTAGGTGATGACAATCCACCATCGCAAGGGAATTTTGCGATCGAACGAGCCATCATAATCATTTCTGTGACTGTGTTACACTTTTAGCGTTGGCAATTGTCGTCGCCAACTACCGTCGCCATTGAGAAATATGCCTCTGCTAATGCCGTCGCTTATGTTCAAAATTTAAAAATTCAAAAATTTCCCACCAAATTTTTCTCTACGCCATTGTACCGTCACTATTGACTAATGTTTATTTGCAACGGCTCATGGTCGTTGTCAATAATCAGCAAAGAAAAACACGTGCTTTCAATTGCATTTTATACCAACACTCAATATTCAGCCAAGAAAAACAACCTAAACAAATTCAATAGCAAATGCAACAACCTAAACACTTGCATTCAAGTTCGGAATCACATTACACCAAACAAAACAAGTCTGGAATCACAATACATTACACCAAACTAAACAACACCAATACTTAGAATTCTTTTCAAGTGTTCAAACTAGCAAGTTATATGCACTGTATTGTAGACAAACCACAGTACACCACAAAACTAATCTGCATCACCAAAACATCAACCACATACACTTGACTTTGTTGTTCCCTGATTCTTCAATTCCTTCAACAAAAAACAGAAAAGAAAGAAAAGATTACCTGAATGATGAAGGAACATCAAATACATCTATGTTATGGATGAATTCAAGGAAATGAGGCTGTCTCCTACAGGTTTTGATGTAAGATAGGATATGAATTCCTATCTTAGTCAATTTCATTCTTTCTTCTATTGTCTTTAAAGTCAAAAAACAAATTGTAAATAGTTTATAAAAACTCATGCAATACCTACTATAAGCAGATTAATAACATATGACATGTTTCAAAAATAAAATGTCACAGAAGTCAACAAGTTTTTATTTACTGTTGTAGTAGAATGGTAATACAGAACATTGCCATACGGATCTACTCGAATCACCGCAAGATCAAAACCAGCATTCCTAGAAAACCAAACAAATTTTTCATCAATTTATAAACTAAGTTTCAAATTCAAGGTTTATGCACAAAAGTACAAGAAGAAGGGTTTGTTTACCCAAGATGGCTGAGCTGCACCAACAAAAATCCTCGGCCTGGTTGTAGGTTTTGCCTTCGGATCAATAACAGGAAACAACTCCTCCAACTCTCTTGCTCTCAAATCCTACAAACCAATCTACATAACACAAATCATCATATATATTTCTAACACAGAAAAAGAGCAAGAGAAACAGATCAATATGAACCTAAACCAGCATATAAATCAAAACCAAGTTTTGAGCTAGTAAGCACATTCATGTTTCCCTGAGCTAATGTTATATGAAGGATCATATATATTACGGATTACCTCATGTTGTTGTAAAGAGTAAGGCATGAAAGTGAAAGGAGGGCCATGACTGTAAAGCCCAGCAAGGCGGTGGTCGCGGTAGATCTTAGCATAGGCATTTGGATATCTGACGCCGTCGTCGACTTCGAGTTCCTGCTGTGTGAATGCGTAATTGAAAGCCATGCTCGATCGATGATGAACACAGAAGCTCTCAGGGGAAACTAAAGAGAATCGGCACAATCAAACTTAATAGACATGCTTCAAAATCATAAACATATCAGCCAAAACCCAGCCGTTGAATTGGGATGAGGACTACTTGGAATTGAGAGTGAGCCAAAACCCAGCCATTGAATCCCAGCCGTCGTACATTGCCTAGCCGAAATCAAACAATTTTCTCAGCCAAACCCTGAAACAACTCTAGAAAATGAAAGCTAATCTCATGAAAACTAAGTATCCAATAACGATGAGTAACACTCACTCAAAAAGAAGCTACGATGAGGACTCCTTCAAGTTCATAACGATGAGTTTTGTGATTTAGGTGGGACTTTGGCATTTTCTTTGTGGCTATTTTCTTTGGTGGCCTACTAAAAAGCGCTAAAATATATTAAATATGCCGTGCAAGCCAAATGATGTCATGTTATGAATTTTTTTTCATTCCGACGTTGAAAATGTCGATGGCAAAGCTTACCGGTCACAAAAGAATTAGCAACGGCAAGACACGTCGTGAGATATTCCATCGTCAAAAATATATATTTGGTGACGGCGAAAGAATTTCCAATGTCAAACATAAATATTTGGCCACGGCATGGCCACGGCACAAGATTTCTGTCGTCAAAATTGGTAACGGCTTCTTTGCCGTTGCATGAATTGGACCAACGGTAATGGCAAAACACTCCCGTCGCCAAAATTTATGGCCATTTGCTATTTTTTTTTTTTGTAGTGATACCTAGTTCGTCGCCGACAATGGTGTCGATGTAACCCGAAGCTCCTAAGATTTGCAACTCTCGATTCCCCCTCATCATGCCATAATCTCTAAAATCAAGACTAGTATAAGGAAGAGGACATTAATATCATTCGAACACAACCGATTTTACTGTCAGAGATGGCCCAGCGGCGTCGCACCGCCGACCGAGGTCAAATAATCCTAAATGGGTCAAACTCATTATCTCTCTCGCTCGAGAGAGAAAGTCGACTCACAGTCAACCCCAGACTAACCTTCCCCAAAGGAAAAATCCCTATTTACACTCTGAAATTAATGGAAAAGTAAATTCTGATAAAACTTCCATTAATCATATTTTTTCCGTGGTAACTCCATTTTCGACATTTCTACGCATCTACAAACACGTCTCGACCAATAATACAACTTCTATCCAATGTTATCCGACATAATTAATCAATCTCTTTAAAAGTCAATCGAAAATCTCACGATTTTTATTGTCGGCAAACATTATTTAACACGGAAGCTAAATCTAATTTGGAAATATCGCTAAAATATAATAAATATGTCGTGCAAGCCAAATGATGTCATGTTATGAATTTTTTTTCATTCCGACGTTGAAAATGTCGACGGCAAAGCTTATCAGTCACAAAAGAATTAGCGACGGCAAGACACGTCGTGAGCTATTCCATCGTCAAAAATATACATTTGGTGACTGCGAAAGAATTTCCAATGTCAAACATAAATATTTGGCCATGGCATGGCCACGGCACAAGATTTCTGTCGCCAAAATTGGTAACAGCTTCTTTGCTGTTGCATGAATTGGATCAACGGCGATGGAAAAACACTCCCGTCGCCAAAATTTGTGGCCATTGCTATTTTTTTTTGTAGTGATACCTAGTTCGTCGCCGGCAATGGTGTCGATGTAACCCGGAACTCCTAAGATTTGCAACTCTCGATTCCCCCTCGTCATGCCATAATCTCTAAAATCAAGACTAGTATAGGGAAGAGGACATTAATATCATTCGAACATAACCGGTTTTACTGTCAGAGATGGCCTAGCAGCGTCGCACCACCGACCGAGGTCAAATGATCCTAAATGGGTCAAACTCATTATCTCTCTCGCTCGAGAGAGAAAGTTGACTCATAGTCAACCCCAGACTAACCTTCTCGAAAGGTCCCGAAAAGGAAAATTCCTATTTACACTCTGAAATTAATGGAAAAGTAAATTCCAATAAAACTTCCATTAATCATATTTTTTTCGTGGTAACTCCATTTTCAACATTTCTACGCATCTATAAACACGTCTCGACCAATAATACAACTTCTATCCAAAGTTATCCAACATAATCAATCTCTTTAAAAGTCAACCGAAAATCTCACGATTTTTATTGTCGGTAAACATTATTTAACACAGAAGGTAAATCTAATTTAAAAATATCCATAAATATTAATAGTTATATAAAAAAAATCGACATACTATACGTTTTCCTTTTTCTTTGAAATCTTCTTTAAAAATAGTAAAAGCCTCAAACTTATATATGATTATTTTTTTTTTAATTTGGATGACAATTTTGTTGTCTAAAAATCTTCGAACACGTGACTTCAAAGAATGATCCTTATATGTTGGTCTACATATCTGTCTATTAATCTTTAACCTCTTTTTTTCAGCTGCAATATTCAACACGGAGATGAGCCGCCTAGATGACAATTGACTAGATTCCAAACAGGTTAGTTTTCCTTTTCTTTTCTTTTGAAAAAAAACTTATTTTTTCCCGCTTTTCTCACTTGTACTTGTTGACAAATTCACATTTATATGATACCAAATTTTTTATCCTATATCCTCATATCTTCATGCAATGCACAATGTATGATCTGATCATATGCTTTTACTCGAGATGTGTCGACTATTCATGTAAATACGGACAGTTGCATGAAATAGTTGACAGAAAATAAACTGTGCACCATAAAGTTTTCTGATCAAATTTTATTGCGTTGGTTGGTGCATAAAAGCAAGGAAGCAGACAAACACGAGTAAACAAGCTCAGAATAAAATTGCGCGCCGAGAAATGGAAACGAGAACAAATGATGTACTCAACACATCTCAACTGTGCATTTCAACTAGCCACAAAATTTTGTAGTTCGAATCCGAGTGAAAGAATGTCACACCTGAAGCTGAAGCCTGAAGGTAACTTACACTAGTTATGACTTTTTAGTCTTGCTGCTTCTATTGGCATAGCTCTTACCATGAAAGTCAAGAAAAAGAGCCAAAAGCGAGGCGTTGAACACAGCATTGAAGCACCACCCCCCAATCCCGGAGCATCCCTCGGGTCGGGAGAAGTGCAAGTAGAGCATCCGACCCGAAACCGCGAAGCTAAACAAGAACTGGACTATCTGCAAATCCGTGACGGCCCGCTTCCACTTGGGCCGGAGCCCAATCGCGCATAGAAAATAGTATCCGTACATGAGCACGTGCACGGAAGCATTAGTCACGAGCGCGACGGGAAACAAAGACTGGGAGGTGTGGAGCCACAAGTAGCACATGACGAGGACGGTGGCGTGGTGGTACACGTGGAGGAACGAGAGCCGTTTGATGGATCCGCCGAGGATGATGAGGAGGGTGTCGACTAGTTCGAGGAATTTAGAGAGGTAGAAGACGTAGGCCCAGAAGAAGAGCGGCCCAGTGGGCTTGGTGTGGGGCGAGAAGCAGAGGATCGAGCCGCGTGTAGGGGAGGAGAGGATGGAGAGGGAGCAGCCGACGGCCATGACGAGGGAGAGGAGGAGGAGGTTGAGGTTGTGGAGGGCGGAGAGTGGTTTGAGGACGGCGGGGCCGAGGCGTAGGGGGAGGAGGCGCGTGAGGGAGAGGTAGGAGAGGAGAGTTAAGGCGAGGAAGAGTGGGGTGGAGGCTGGGGTTTGACCTTGCTTCCATGAGAAGTGGAGGATGGTTGGGTGGTCAACGAGCCAATATTGGATGAGCTCTTTCATCGTGAGTGTCTAACTTCCTCACGCGCCGCCGTTATCGATTTGAGAGACACTCACCGCTGGATCTGTGTAGAGAGAGAGGGTATTGAGGGGATGGCTGGCTGCTCGAGAATCATGTAATGCTACTGCTATCGCTTAATGTGGGTGGACCCCAAACAATATTATCCAATGGAACACACCCACACCGAGGAAAACAACAAAGCGAGACGATATGATATCCACTGAGGGCCTGAAGCAGTAATAAATTGATTGAATATGGTGGGTGAAGACTGAAATGATATACCTATATTCAACTTTAACCCGAATAATCCAATAGGAGACAAAATGGCGTGCAAAGCCAGACCCATTCCCGTACACTTTTCTATTCCATGGTTTCACTATAGCGACGTACAAAATGATTAAATGGTTCAACAAATTCAAATTCACATTACGCATAACCACAAAAATGTAAATCAATAATCGGTTCACAAACAAAAAATAATAATCTATTTAGATCTAGGAACATATCAGTTTTCTCTCCAAAAAATAACAAAATATAAAAGATAAATTTATCTTGAAAATCAAGTTGTTGACTTTGGATTTTGGAACTAACACGTAAAAAAATATCATAAGAATTCTATGGGCAAGGGCCAACTACATGTAAAGGGAAGCTGCACCAAAAGGGGTGGAGTTGAATTCTTGTAATTGAGAAGTGATAAACGCGAAAAAATATCATAAGAAATCTATGGGCAAGAGCCAACTACATGTAGAGGGAAGCTGCACCAAAAGGGGTGGAGTTGAATTCTTGTAATTGAGAAGTGATAATTCTAACAGTAATAGGGAAGTAGAAAATTAAAAGTTCAATTGTGAGCCGGAGGAATATAAGAGAAGAGGGAAAGTCGAGCGGGAGATTAGAATTGGACAGTAGGGTTTCATGGCTGCGTGTGTGTTTGAAGGCAGTGGTTTTAATTTTGAGTCTCTCTTACCCTGCCACGGCACAAGATACTCAGTGAAATTTTTAAAATAAAAAAAAAATTGGTGTAATTTAAATTTGTTATATTTTATTTGTCTAGTGTTGTTTATATTTTTACAACGAAATTTTCCCTTGTCGATTGTTTTTTTAAGGGTAGCTCTTACCACACATTAATAATTATAGAATATAATATACCACTTTAGACAATTTTTAAAACATGTTCGTAATGTACATAAGAAAATGACAAACTGATAAAAAATATTGTCGATTTTAAATTATAGGATTAATAATATACATAATAATTTAACCACATAATGTTCAATTTAACCATATATTTGAACTTATGTGTTTACATAATGTTCAATTCGATCATATAGTGATATCACATTCTTCCGATGTATGAATTGAACCTTAGGATTCTTATAATACAAGCAGAATGCAATATAAATGTTAGAAAGAGGGATGAACATGCATAAGCACCTACTAGTAACCTTTAATTTTGTCATTTGAAATAACTGGTCTGATTACTTTTGTTCCAAAAATAAGAAAATAAGGTTAGTTAATCGCTACCCTAAACCCAACTATGTAAGTCCTAGACTCCAAAAATAACCCAACTACTAGTAAATCCTAGACTCTAAACCTTAAACCATAAACATACATATGTGCCCACTATAGTAAACCTTAAACCCCAAACCTTAGACATACAAATATAAGTGCTTACTAATAAACCATAAACCCTAGAGACATACGAATATATGTGCCTACTATTAAACCCTAAACCATAGGCACACATATGTGCTTACTAGTAAACCTTAAACCTCAAACTCTAGACACACATATATAAGTACTTACTAATAAACTATGAACTCTAGAGACATAAATATACAAGCACATACTAATAAATCCTAAAGTGTTCGTTAAGACAAAGACACTCGTGATAGGTTATCATAGATTGTTGACTAAGTTCCCCGTCATAATATTTAGGGTTTACACTACTAGAAAAAATGCTTTTAACTACTACATAAATGGCCGCGGATCTATATCCGTACCCATTTGTATAGTGTCAGCCTAAATTGCAACGGAAAACCTTTTGTTGCTAGTTTAAGCAAGAAAGCAATGGAATAACAGATTCCGTTGCTACTTGACAGAAAGTATTAATGCATAGCCATATAAACTTATTCCGTTCCCATCTTGGATCAACTTAATGTCTATATGGAGCAACGTAAAGCAATTTTCGTTCCCATATTGTTGTCACCTCGGATCCCATCATTATCAATTTGTATTAAGTTGGCAACGGAAGACTATTCGTTTCCATCTTGAAATGAAATAGTGTATACACAAAGCAACGGATGTTAGTTCCGTTCCCATATTGTCTTCACCTTGGGTCCCATCATTTTTAATTTGTATCAAGTTGGCAACGGAAAACTATTCCGTTTTAAACGAAATAGTGTAGACTGTAGACACAAAACAACAGATGCTAGTTTCGTTCCCATATTATCTTCATCTATGCTCAATTTGTATGAAGTTGGCAATAAAATATCATTTTATTTCCATCTTAAATCGAGAGAGTATACATAAAGCAATGAAGACTTATTTTGTTCCCATATTATCTTTACCTTGGGTCCCATCATTTTTAATTTGTATTAAGATGGAAATGAAAGACCTAGCTGAAATGTAATTCTGACAAGGCTTTTGATGCGTCAGAAGGTATGGGTGGTATTGGAGTGATCATTCATAATCATGATGGCCAGGTCTTAGTTGGAGCTTGTGGTATGATTGGATATGTTTCATCAGTTGCCGTGGTTGAAGCTATGGCGAGTCAAGTTGCAAGAGAGTTGGTCTATGAGCTTGGTTTCTCTCATGTTTATTTTGAATTTGACTGTATGCGAGTCGTTGACTCGTATTTGCAAGATGAGGTGGTGGATGAGTCTGATTTTAGTACTGTAGTAAGTGATTTTAAGGCGACTATTAACCAGTTGCCTCATATTCGGGTATGTCATGTTTTCAAAGAAGCGAATGGCATCACTCATAGACTAGCTAGAAGTGTTTTACTTTTCTGTTATAATTTCGACTAGACAAGGACCATTCCACTTGTATTAGGGGAATGGTTAAACCCTATTTTTAATATTTGATTTTATTTTATTGATCGTCTTCTCTTTCAAAAAAAAAGATGGAAATGAAAGACTATTTTGTTTCCAACTTGAATCGAGCGAGTATACAATGAACAACGTATGAGAATTCTGTATCCATTTCATATTCAACTCGTTGTCATTATATATTAAGTGGGCAATGGAAAATTTTCCGTATCCATCAAAATCCAATTTGGTGTTTAATAAAGAAATGAAATGTCATCCGTTTCCATTTAAACTTAATTGGGTGTTTTGCTAACAACAGAAAATCATTCTGATTCTATTCTCTCTTTTTTAATACAAGGAACAAAGAACACAAGAAACTAAGGAGGATGAAAAATAGCTTCACGATGGATGAGCGAGCTAATAAGAAATGGAAGATGGAGAAACCAATCTGGGGTTGAAACCAAACTTGAAGCTTCTACTGCAATAAGGTTTGCTACAAAATTAGCCTCCCTACTGACCCAATGCATGCTGATTGCATGAAAAGAAGACGCCAGATGCGTAATCTGACGGAACAAGGGAACGGCAATCCAATCTGGAAGGATTTTTGGTGAAGAAAGCACATTAATAAGATTCTGACAATCTGATTCCAAAATTAACTTGTCAATGCCGATTTCCTGGGCAAGCTGGATCCCCAATAAGATACCTTGAGCTTCAGCAGCCTCTGTCAATGTAGCATGGCTCAAACTGACTTTGCCACCTTTAAGCAAGCTATTTGATTATCTAACAACAACAACAAATTTTCAAGAAAGTGTGGTTGAATTCCATGCTGCATCTGTATCAATTTTTCATTGACCATACGATGGCGGAGTCCAAGACATATTCTGCGAGGAAGCAGTTGAGTTAACAACAACTGGAAAATATTTACCCTGCACTTAAATATATTCCTTCGTTGCCATATATGCGAGCTCAGTTGTTTTATGAGCATCTAGAGGAAGGTGGTCAAATATGGCTCTGCATCTGAATTTCTAAATATGCCAAAGTACAAAAGATATTATTGTACACAAATAACCAACAAGCACATTAGAAGCCTCAAACGAGAACAAGAGATGTTCAATCCATTGAAGAAACGATGTAATATGTTATAGATTAAAGCAATAACCCAGTGAATGACAAAACCAAACTAACCTCACCCATTCACAACCAAAGAAATAATGCTCAACTTTTTCAGGAGACTTCCCACAAAGAATGCAGATTGGATTAATACAAATATGGTGATAACACAGATTCTCATTTGTGGGAAGAATGTTATTGATAGCTTTCCAAAGAAAAAATCTGACTTTGGGAAGAGTTTGAAGTGACCACAACCATTTACAAGTAGATTTTGGAATAATGTAAGAGGAAGATGTTGCATTGCAAGAACTGACAGAAGATGTTGTGGGATTAAGTAGTTTGTAAGCTAACTTGACTGTAAACTGTCCTGACAGAACAAGTTTCCATCTTAACATATCTGCCATATCTAAATCATGCAGAGGGATTGCCCTAATGGCATCTTTCTCAGATGCCGAGAGGAGATCATCAATGGTGGATAAATCCCATACCATAGAGTCGAAATTGATCAAGTTTGCAACAACTAACAGACTTAGATTTTGTAGGAGAGAGACTTGGTAGCCAATTATCCATCTAGACATCAACATATAAGCCATTTCCCACTTGATAAAGGGTGTTTTACACAAAAAAGGTCTAACAGATAAAATGCTAAACCAAAACCAGGAAGGAGCCACACCCTTTGATGCAGACCAAAACGAAGAAGAAGGGAAATAACGACCCTTAATGATTTGGGACACAAAAGAATTTGGTTGTGATAATAACCTCCAACCCTATTTTTCCTATTGAGCTTCGTTAAACGCACGAAGATCCTGAAATCTCAAACCGCTCTCTGATGTAGGTCGCTGTAATTTCTGCAAACTTTGCCAGTGCATAGATTGTTCTGGGCTAGAAGACCACCAGAATTTTGCTAAAGAAAAAACCAGTTGAGTGCAAAAAGTCTTCGGAAAAAGAAAACAACTCATAGAATATGCAAGAATAGAGGTAGCCACCACCTTAATAAAAGTTTCCTCACCAGCAGGAGACAACAATTTCTGTTTCCATCCCTTACATTTTCTATCAACTTTTTTCCTTTATGAATTGAAGAGCTACTTTCTTAGAACGAGACCATAACATAGGTAAACCTAAATATTTTCCAGGATCCATAGTGGCCAAGTGAGAAGTAAGTCCATTTCTGTTCTTGTATTAGGGGAGAAATAAAAATTTGTCATAATTTATTCTTTGTCCAGAAGCCACGCAATAGTGTTGAACCATATAAGACAATATCTCACAATTGGACAAAGAAGCATTAAGGAAGAACAAAGAATCATCTGTAAAGAATAGATGACTCATCGGCGGAGATGATGGAGCAATAGAAATAGCTTGTAGAATATTGACATCCGACAGCTTCCTCAAAATCTTGGAGAGCACATCATTAACAAGAAGAAACAAAAAAGGAGACAACAGATATCCTTGTCGAAGTCCCCTTGATGGCTTAAATGTCTCTCCAGGAACTCCATTAAGTATAATAGAAAAAGAAACTGTGGACACACAGTGCATAATGATATTCACCCATGCTTGAGTGAAACCTAATTTAAGCATGGTTGATGCCACAAAAGACCACTCAACTCGATGATTTGCTTTATTCATATCCAATTTCAATGCCATTTGTTCAGTAGTACCTTGTCTGTTTTGCCGAAGGTGATGGAAAAGCTCATGCACAATTATGATATTGTCATGAATCTGACGGCCTTCAATGAATGCAGCTTGATTGTCAGAGATGATTGAAGGCATTAAATGTCGTAACCTATTGACTAGAACCCTTGAGAAAATCTTATAAGAAAAGTTACAAAGACCAATCGGCGCAAATGCGACGCAATCTGAGGGTTATCAACCTTAGGCAACAATGCTATATAAGTTCGATTCAAATCCTCCAAATCAGAGCATAAGCTGAAAGAATCAATTATAGCTTGCAAAATGAGAGGATTAAGTATCGACCAATATGTACGATAAAAGATTCCAGAGAACCCATCTGGACCAGGAGCCTTATTGACACCTAAGTCAAAAGCAGCTGTTTGAATTTCCTCAATACTCAAAGGTCATGAGCTGAATATTGATCTCATTAGTAATGCAAGGATCAACAAAAGAAAGAATTGCCTCTTGAGATTGAGTACTTTCAGCAGTAAACAAAGACTTATAAAAATGAGTAAGATGAGCCTGAATATCGTTCTGAGTATGCAGCCAATAACCCGTGTCAGACCAAAGCCTCAGTATCTTATTATGTTGTTTTCTCTTTGAGGAGGTATGATGGAAGAAAGCAGTATTCATGTCTCCATCTTGTAACCATTGAACGCGAGAAATTTGAAGCCAATATAATTCCTCCAATCTTCAATGTTCCTCCAGCTCACTAAAGAGAGATCAACATTATCATCCTGCAACTTTGCTAACTTTTGAGATAATAATTCAGATTGCTGAAGAAACTGAGGAAAAGAACTATTTGCCCAGGATTTGATCGATTTCTGACAACGCAATAAATTAGCATGCCAGGTATGAGTAGCAGAAGAAATCGTTTAAGGCTTCCACGCCTGAGCAATGACATTACCACAATCTTGCTTAGTTGTCCAAATTTTTTCAAATCTAAACCGCACCAAAGGTTTGACTATACAAGTTTGGGTATCAAGTAGAAGAGGTCTATAATTTGAACCTATAGATGGCAAATGGAAAACTTATGCAGTAGTATGTGTAGCACACCAATCTGTATTTGCCAAAACTCTATCTAATCTCTCTTTGATAAAAGGTTGCCTATTCCTATAGGAAAACCAAGTAAAATCTGAGCCTTTGTACAGAAGAATTCTCAAACCACAAGTATTCACAAAACTTTGGAAGAGATCAATATGCCATTGAGGCTGCAAATTACCTCTCCATTTCTCGTCTAACCATAGAATTTCATTAAAGTCCCCAAGACATAACCAGGGTCCTGGAACTAAACTAAAAAAATTACGTACACAAATCATTCCAAAAGGACACTTTATTCTTATTAGCTGGAGTACCATACATCCATGTAATTTTACATTGAAAATTATCATGAATAGACAATACATTAGTGTCTGCTAAGTTCAAACTACTACTAGTTACACTAAGCTGAACTTCATCAGACCAAAGGAGAGCTAACCCACCCCCATTAACTAGAGCCTTAACAAAACGGTGAGTAAAACCTAACTCAACCTGCCAATCTTTAATGAGACTATCACTAGCTCTAGTTTCCATTAAGAACAAGATACTAGGGTTATGTTTCCTCCTTAGTCGATGAAGAGCTTTCTTTGTCAGGGATGAACCAAGTCCCTAATAATTCCAGGATAAGAACCTCAGTTGGGACCTGGTGCCGGATTGGGACGGCTACCACTCCCAGTGACAGAAGGTGATTCAACAGCACCTGAATCATCCATAACAACAACATGAGTTGTACCAGTAGGATCGACATAAGCTTGAGCCATAATCTCTGTATCAACAGCCTCTAAAGTTCTAGAAGTCGGCACAATTAAACGAATTCCCTCAATATAAGATGCAGAACTATCCAACACATGAGGAAAAGAAGGTACAATAGTAAAAACACTGAACTGACTAACAACAAATGCAGTAGAGCTATCATAAGTAGAGACAACAGATGCAGGAATACCAGGCACATCATCCAAAGGAAAAGAAGAGAAAATTGTCCTAACCTGTTCCTCAATAACACACAGAGTTGGTTGTTTGCATGGTCTGCCACAGCAACCGCGACTCCTGCCTCTTGGAATCGAAGGGACAGATTTGCCCAATGGTTTTGAGTACCATCGGGCACCATTCTCAACAGAGAACACTGAATCAGACGATGACACCAAAGGTACCTGCTGCTCATCAACACGGTAATGCTTTGCTAACCTTAATGATTCCTCAATAATCTCCTCAATTCACCTTTTTAAGTTTATCTGACAGAATTGGGTTGCAAGGGTCACAAGAGAGTTGAGTGGAGTGATCAGGAATTGATCCCTTAAGCCAGGAACCTCAAGGATGGAAGAGGACGAGTGAATATGAAAGAGCTCACTTGTTGAAAAGACCCAAGTCAAAGCCATCAAAGATGGATTGATAGTTTGAGAAGTCCTTTGAGTAGAGATCCATGTAAAAGAGAGAATACCAAGAACATGGACTTAATGGATGGGATTGGGTTGGCCCAAAGCAGAGTAAATGGGTAAGATAGTGGCCTAATGTTCCATCACCATATGGGTCAAATCTCTATGTAGCTGAATCGGGTTAAGTTGAAGGCCCAAAGAAGTGCGTCTCCTAGGTGATCTAAATCGAAGAGGACAATTAACATGCATGAGATTATCTTCTTCCGCATCTTCTACCACTTGTTGAAGAGCCACATGTAAGTCAATATCCATCTCAGAGAAACTAGATGAGATGAACTTGAATCTGAGGCCGAGTCAGATTCACCATGAATTCCTTAACCTTGCATGAAGGAAGGACAAGCTGGCTAGAAGGAGCTGAGGTGGCACTGTCTTTAAACCCAGGTGGAAGGCGTCTTGCTGACGAAGCCCTAATGATAGCAGGTTAGATGAAACTATGGTCAGGCGCAGTAGTTTGAGTTGCAGAAACCGGTATTGTAGTGATTGGTGGCTTATGCACAAGAATAGGAGATGCAACCTTATTAAACCACCTATTGTGCCAAGTAGCGAGTCCTAGTGAGACTTGAGGCATCAGATCTCAGTTCACAGGAGGATTGAAAGGTCTAGATTTGTAGATTGCATTCCAAGCACCCATACGATGAGTAGATGGGTGCTCATTCCAGTTGCAACTTCTCATGGTGTGACCAGGCGGCCACAACAATAACACCAATCAAACAACCTTTCATAACAAACATTTGCCCAAGCTGGTGTTTCCAGAGGTTGATCAAACCAAAAACCTGGAATTAAAGGAGCACGAGCATCTATTTCGATACAGATTCGAACAAATCCATACTAAACTGATTGTTCCTCAAGTGGATTACAATCAATGACTCGACCAACTTGCTCACCAAGCCACTGAACATTCTCCGATATCATTAAATCAGGAACCAAACCATGCACTTGTATCCAAAAAGAAACCAAATGCAATGGAATATCCTCAAACCTTTTATGAGAAGGTCATAAATGAACAGAGAAAATATTACCGTCAACCGACCAAGGTCCACGATCAATTAAAGCACGAGCTGCCACCTCATTTGGAGCAGTGATGGAGTAGATGATATGACCTATAATGGGTATAATCTGGAACGTACCGAATGGAGACCATGCATGTTGAAGGATTTCAATGAATGTAGAAGCACGAAGTGGTCGACAAGAGAGAAGTCGTCCCTGTAAGAGCATCTGCAGCGGTGAGCACCTCCCCTCTGCTCGTGCAGGAGCTTTTCAGCTCAATCAATGTTCTATTTTTTGGTCGGGCCCGCCTCCCCTCTCCTCTGCTCGTGCTATCGGAGGCACCGTTGCATATGCTCTAAGCAAATGTTGTTAGAAGAATTAGACTTAGAAGCTTTAAAATGGAGATAAAGCTCACCAAGGCTAAGTCGATTATGATCATAAGGGTGTTTCGCATGTATGATTTTCTCAGAAAGTGAAGAACAGAAAAGGCTATGTAAAGGGAGAGTTGCAAAAACCCTCATACAAGGGGGAACATATCTAGCCATGAAAATCTCGTAAACAAGACACCAAGGTTATAAAAAATCAACAAAATTTTTCAAAATGATGAAACAAAACGAACATACAACGATTTGATGAAGATCACAACGGCTGATGATAGACAAGTGTGACATGGAGTAGCTAAACAAGGCCAAATAAGCAAGCAAAACACGCGTGTAACTTGAAAGAAGAGACACAAATTAAGTCTAGAATAGGAAGAGGTGAAATAGGTTAAAAATTACAGAAGGGAAGAATGTAAATCGAACATCAGAAATTTAGCGGTGAAATAGAACGCTAGATGTGAAGAAAATACAGAACTATGAATACAGTAATCGGACTTGCTACAAATTTGCAATCGAACATAAAGTTTGCAAGTTTGTAGCAAGCCCAAACGAAGTGGAATCCATATCTGCTTTCAAAATAGTTGAAAAACAAGAAATGCAAAATATACAGGGATGAATAAGCAGGTCGGCCCTCACAAGAGGAGAGAGAGAGAGAGAGAGAGTTGGATTCTATTCAAAATATACTTTGTACCTAGAAAGATAATGTTTTGATGCCTTTGGGCTCTCGTTCTCCGCCTCGAACGATTTCTCGCTATCCTTCCCGTCGGTCTTCATTTGTCTTGCAGGTCGGCCCCATCAACAACCTACTTGTAGCTGATAGCAGTCTAAGATGGTGGTTTTGATGTGTTCAGATGAATTGATGGGGTCGAGGTGGGAGTAGGCTGAGCATTTGGGGTATAGAGGATGGTGTTTTCCAGGTTGCCTTCTAATATGAGGAATTTGGATTACCAGGTACATTGGCTTCCCGGTACTCTACCACCTTGGGTTACCCCCAATCCATGTTGTGTATCTTTCATATACTGAACTATGTGCGGCTGCTGTGTAGTTATGTGAAATTGTTCATTAAACTGTAATGTTACACAATATTTGTATACTGTAGTATATTGCCTGTTATATGTACTTGCTGTTTCAGGAAACAGGTCTGTTCAATAAGCACTTGTATTGGGAGAAGTCTTATGCCAAATTAAACTCATTCGCCTAGAACAAAAGTGTTCGTCTTGATGCTAGGACACTGAAGACAGAAGTGCAGGTGGGTGCAACTTCACTTCTTCTATTTCTTTTTGTTTATATTAGGCGTTGTTCTTTATGTAGTTTCTTGTTAAAATATTAAGTATAAAGGGACATGAACTTTCGGGAGGGTAGGTATGCTTTCTGATAATGATTGAGCTTGAAATAGGGAAATGATACTACAAGTACTACACTGAATATATATGGTAGGGATAAATGGAAGATGCAAAGATGCATTACTGCACTACAGCATAGGAAATTCTATGGAAACTATCAAAGCCTAATTGCATATTTTTTACCACAGTATGTGTTGATTATGTTTTTTTGTCAGCAAAGATGAATACTATGAATTCTGGTGGAATAAATAATTTATTCGTAAATGCATTATGGAATGCCATGACATTTTTCAGTATTTTTGGCAGGTGTTTTATACTAGTATGTCTCTCATAATGTCATAATTTGGCTGCTAGTTGCCTAATTCTATAATTGTCAGATTTGAGTTATTTATGTTGGTTTGCTATGGCAGATTGGTAGGTAATTGAAGCAGAGAAATGGGGCTAGTCTGCTTAAGAAATGTATGAGGTTGACAATGATTCCATACCACACCATGATTCCCAATGGATAAGCTTGTATCCTACTGGTTGGTTTCCGCCGATTCCAGTGAATGTATTATGGGTTTGGTTGAAAGAGGGAAAGAATTGCAGTCAATGATCTTCAACATGGTATTGTTCAACGATTGGTTTCAGAATACATATTTGAGAAATGTTCTGCAATGCACCTTGTCGTCGATGTTGCCTATTTTTTCTGGAAGTGCCATTTACATATGCATATCATTGATGACGGCATGACAGCGTTCATTTGTTGTTTGACAGTGCCTATTCTCAGGCATCTTCTGTTGGTACTCATCGTTAGAGCACCTGTAGTGGTGAGCACCTCCCCTCTGCTCGTGCAGGCTGCTCATGTTGTCGAGCGAGCAATCTTTGCTCGTGCAGGAGCTTTTCAGCTCAGTCCACGTTCTATTTTTTGGCCGGGCCCGCCTCCCCTCCCCTCCCCTCCCCTTTGCTCGTGCTATCAGAGGCACCGCTGCATATGCTCTTACAGAACACAAAGGTATGTATCTCTATTCTTCATTTTGGCTTAAATGTGACTCCTGGTTGTCTTGACACTACCTTTTTGTTTTGTAAATATGTGTCTGCCTAAATTATGTTTAATTATGTATCAAGTTGAGGATCTTTGCTCGTGCCTAAATTATGTTTAATTATGTTTAATTACTTGATGAGTATTGAGTACTGTATTTGTGAATAGTGTTTGCTATGTAATACATCCTACTTAGAAATACAGCCATTATTCAATACAAAAGCCGGGCCGAGCCTCATAAGCCGAGCTCAGGTTTTGTCAATTATTTTTTTTTGTTAAAAAACAAACCAATGGCAACGGATATCTGTTGTCACAATGAACATTAAAATAAAATGCTTAAGACAATGTTACTGTTCAGTGTCAGAAACAAAGTTTAAAGTATACCAAGAAAGCACCGGAAGCTTATGCTTTTGTGGCTATGATGGACCAAATTGGTTGTCAACTCTGTACAAACATGGGAATGGAAACCCATTCCGTATCCACCTTGATTAAAATGTTAATGGCACCTACATCCCCAGTGATGGAGTCTATCCTATTTTCAGCCTTTGAAAAAAATTAGCAATAGCCAAGGACTTCCGTGTCTAATAGTACTGTAACTAAAGTCATTTTTCTTCTAGTAGTGTTAGAATATTCCTAATAATTTTGTTAATTTAAACATAATGTTCCAACTAACAGGTATCTTAAAAATAAGCTAAATATAACTTTTTGTTAAAAATTTTAGTTATATTTAAATGAGAATTTAATTTTAAGAGAAAAAAGTTAAATTCTCTTTCTTTAATTCTTACGTTTTTCCTTTTTCACAAATATAATTAGTGAATTTAACTGTTGAAAATACTCTTAGATTTATATCACGTGCTTAAGGTCTCTCATTATGAATATTGTAAATATGATCAATTATTTTTACCAATAAATACCATAATTCAACCCTTAATTACTTTTGTTTTTACTTTTATTGAGTATTTGATAATTACATTTTTAAAGTAGAGTTACTGCAGTAATTATTATATTTTATACCACATGTTTTGATTGCAGGACCACACTCCCTTTTTGGTTGCTCAGTCGGTCATCCGGTTTATTTGCATATGTGGTGTAGATTAATTGTATCCGATCTAACGGCCAAGATTGATTTGGGTTGGAATGCTGAAGAATTTTTGGTAAAATTATACCATCCCGGAAAATTATCTGCAGCTACAATCAAACATATGCGAAAGGTCACTGACTAATTTGTCAAAAGCAGAAAGTGTCCGTAACCAAAAAAAAAGAAAGAAGCAGAAAGTGTCGGAAAATCATATCAATTCACTTTCGCCACCACCTCCAGTATTTCTTCCTCTTCGTTGCCGCTCTAGCTTGTTGTGTCCAATAAGATATGAAGCTAGATAAGAGATTGCATATCTAAAATTTACCAACTCGGATCATTTGTAATTATTTTTATCGTCTTTCATAACAAGAATTCACATGATAATACACCATTCAAGTCCTTCGATTATATTTACAGCCAGTTTACCGTATTGGTAAATGCCTCTTACAGTAGGATTTTGATCTAAGATCAGTTGGACACACCTATGCAATAACTTGAATATGAATGTCATTAACGTAGTTCTTGGTTTTCTCATCCGAAGAAAAATATGTTTTTTTTAAATGAACGACAAAATTGATTGAGGTGAAATATTAGAAAAATAACACTGAGTCATCGACACGATAGAAAGAACTCTCTAGAGTAATCTAAATTATTACATGCTTAACACAGACTTATCATCACATAACTAAATGGGTTAGACGTATGGAAAAGACTAAAAAAATCTGAGGCCACACGTCATATCTAACTATGCACCTCAAAACTACAACACCATGAGATACTGCTCATCGGCCTACACGATTCCTCGTGAGACCGATTCTTTCTGTGTGGGGTTACGCAACACACCCTCCTGACTGATTTCTGGTTCCTAAATTCGGAAGCAAATATGCCTTGAGATTGACCCATTCTGCCTCCTAGACCACCCAGCAAAAATGATCCATGAACACTAATGATGAAGCCCATAATTATGAGAGGTACAAAGCCATAAGTCAACATAGGGCCACAAGCCATATGTATCCAGATGGCCATCCACAAAAGCCCAAGGATTGACCTAGGCCACTGTTGACTTGATTGACCCTGAGAGAAAAAGAATCCTCGTTGCCATTGATTAGTCACAAGCCAGAAGCGATCCCCATTTCAACAACTCTCTCGCCTTCTCGCTCCATTGCACTGTCGCCGCCACTCCATCATCGTAGGCTCCAAAAACCTCTCTGGTCGGCAGCTTGGATTTCAACCCCATTGAAGCCGTCGCGACAACCAAACTCGCCCAGCACTACCATTTTCCTATGTCGCCGCGGTTCGTCCCTGCTTGCAATCAGTCAAAGTGTGCCGTGAGGCCACAACCTTCAATCTTCCCCGCCCCAGTTGCGGTCCACCATTTTCCAGGTCCAACAAAGATTTCATAGAAGTCCCCAACTCAGATTTGACCCATCTCCACCAAAGTTTCACTAAAAGCCAGAATCAATCACACAACAAACTCAACACAGCCGAATGTCATCAATGAATTTTGCCTCTAAGAACCGGCATTCGGTTCATCTCTATAGTACAACTCCTATATATTTTTCTTCTATTTTCTCGTATATATCCGGAAAGAAAAAAAAGAAAAAAAACGTTGTTTACACTAAAACATCCAAAATAGTAGGTAATCTAGTCCATGAGCTCCAAACGAATTTCCATTTCCGGTCATACATATTTGGTATCATCAAGATGAATTCAGATGACATTGTAACACTACTTCGATCAGAAACTGAAATATTTCATTTATTTATAAAAGTAAATTATCTACCTAAAAATGAAATCTAGTGATTCACTAAAATATTGTGGCCAGGAAATTACAAACGAAAGAAGAGGGAGGAACTATAGAAGCAAAAATGAGAAATCTGTCACCACATGTTCTGTCACTCGAAATCCCTCAGCTGAAGATGTGATAAACTACGTGCTCTTGTTTACAGCTTCGACGAGCTTGGGGAATGACTTGTATCCTCTTCAGATAACAAAATTGGGCTCTGATGGAAATTCATTAGCTAAACTATGAAGCCACCTTCTTCCTGACAATCCTCTTTCTACGTGCCTTGGGTGCTGCAGATTCCCCATCACCAACAGAATCATCATTTCCTTGTTTGATGCCGAGGAGCCCTAGTCCTGATACAACAGCATTCTTTGATATAAACCATTTTGGAGAAGACCGATCCACATTCTCAGAAGGCCTATTGTAAGCCTTCTTCAAAAGATCATCAGACTGAACAAGTGGATTAGCCTCCACACCAAGCCAAGCCAGCCTTGATCTCTCCCCCAATTGAATATTCAAAAGCCTGTGTACATTTCTCATTAAGGGTCAGTGGACCACTCTAGTACACAAACACTAGAGTGACTACGAGTGTTCAGCAGCTATAGCTTTCAATCCAAATAGCTAATAACATGATGACTTCAGTTTTATGGCAAACAAAAAAAGAGGTGCTCCAAATGTCCCACACCAAATCCTCACCTCAATCATAGAGATGCAGACTTACACATTAATTCCTTTTTTATTGCTATGTTTGATCATTATAAAAGCAATTAAGCATCAAATTCTTTTAGATCATATACTCATTATCCATCATTATCTTTTTTACGGATAACATGAACACCAAGAAAAGAACACACATGACCACTATGGAGCTGCACTATGGGGAGAAATATTAAGTAGGAATGCTAACGACTAAAAGGTAGGATCCCAACTTCAATCAATGCCAAGTGTATAGGGATATAAAATTTGGCTACATCCACAAAGAAGATGCACTAACAGAGACCTATGAGGTGAATGCTCTAGTTATTCCACATTATACTCTGGACCCCAAAAACGTTATCCCTTGTCTCTGCCAGTGGATCCACTTTTAAATGGGATTCATTTGACCTACCCTCTCATGCAAACCACCAAAGAACAACAAATCCAAAAAGAGAAAGCAAAAATTAAAAGAGGTGAGATTAATTTTACAAAGTCACGGTTTAAAGTATCGAAGTGAAATAATTGGGAGTAAACTGTTTCTTTGATTGTACCAAAAATGAAACTCTGTTTGCTGTCAAATTTTAAAGCATGTTGTAGGAAGAAGGGAAATAGTAGCACTTTCTTAGCCAGATTCATCTAGAAAAGCATTTTTCAAAGAGATAGACAAACAGAGTACAGCATTCTAAGCATAGTTGACAAAAACAAAATATAAAAAACAAATCCTTTGAGTGCAAGACTTCCAAATAGAATGAAACCATACCTGAATGCTGTGCCTAGAACCACCGCCACTCCAATAACATCAAAATGGTTCATCACAGCTCTATCAAATCCACATAATAGCTGATATCTGAGATTTGCATATAGTCCAAGGAAAGCACCATACCCAAGTGCATTTGCTCTGACACTTGGGATTGTTACTGATACCCTGTCGAAAAAGTTGACAACGGCATTGAGATTACGTTCAAATGAAAGAGTGAAGTAAAAATGTAAGATAGATCTGTAAGAAGCCAAACCTGCCAAATATTTATAAACCAAGTTCTCTCTTTAAGGTAACATGGATACCTTTTGGAAAGTTCTCTCTCAAAGTAAAAAAGTTTCACTATTAAAAAAAATGGGTATACATCTGTAAGAAGAAAGTCCCAAGTACTAGCAAACTTTCTCTCACCAGAAAAAGCCACCTAAGAGTCTTTCTAATTCTTTTAACTCCAACTGAAGACCTACAACTATAATCGAAATCAACCAAGGAAAAGAAACAGTACAAATTTATCCAGCAATTCCAAAAATGAATTGCAGTCAATGTAGCCATACTTATATAGTATAAAGTTAATTGTTGAAGAACATGAACATATATAACAGGACCAAAGGAAAACAAAAAAACAGCAAATTTCCCAATTATCAGAAAACACTTTGTTCTTTCTCCATTTGTTTCAGTAATTACGAAAAAACATTATTGAGAACAGAAACATGGTGTTCACGCACTGCATACCTATCTTCCTTTTTATGGGACAAGAAATTTGCCAAAGAACCTTGCACAGCTCCGGCTGAGAGTCCAACCATACACAACTCAGCTGCCTTGTAGAAGAAAGAATGAACTCTCTGTGGCAGGTCGAATTCCCTCATTGGGTAGCTCTTCTCAAAAATATTGTTCGGGAGCTTTTGCAATGTATTTTGCAAATCAAACCTAAACGTGTTCCCATACGAACGACAAGGAGCAAGTGACCAAACAACAACAGCATTGCATGCTGCAACTGTAAGAACATTTATAAGTGCCAGATCCCATTCTTGCTTTAACCTATTAACAGAGTGAATAAGTTTCCATCAGTAAGCTATTAAAAGTTTCAGATAAGATACATGCATTACTCATAACTTGAACACCCACCTTTCCTTACGATTCTTTACTTCCCACCAAACCAAGCAACCAATAGTCCCAACCTGTTCTAATATAAACTTATACATGAAAGCAGGATCTGCAAGCATTCTGCACATCAAATTCTGCACAAGTCAGCTCAAGAACTCAAACCATATTAGTCAAATATAACGAGCTGAGGTGAAACACAATCAATGCGTGTGTAGAATTTTCAGTGAATAATGGCGAAAAAAATAAAACTTATTTCATTATTAGAGTCAGTAAATTCTGTCAACATTTATTATTCAACCAAATTTATACATACATTGCTTAGTACCATGGATTTAGATATACAACCGAATTTAAACAAAGAATGCTTAGTGTATAAACAAGCAAAACACTATTAGGGTTGCAACTCAATATTCATGTAAGAAATTCTTGTATCACATTTTGTCAAAGATATCCCTTATCATGTGAATATTGTCTAGTCTATTATACGTTGTCTAGATGCTGTGTGCATTGCAGTCGGGACATGCATATCTCTCCTCCGCCACAAGTGGTGGAGGTTAATTTAAATTAAATACTAATCTGAACCACTAATCAATCTGACTTGTGTATGAAAAAATTTGATCCATTTTCTCGCGTACAATTTGATGATGAGTGAATTCTTCAGGAGGTACACTGTATCAGTAAAACCTCCCAGGCCTCACCCCCTACGCTCAAAACAACAAATTGCAATTTTATTTTTTGCAAATAAAGTTTCATCTCGTTTAATATTGTTTCGGTGGGATACGTTGTCCGCCTGAAATAGATGTCCATCCAAACTAGAGTACAAAAGCTACAACAAACTATTTTAACAAACAGAACGGAGCAAAACTCACATTTTTAAAAACAGAAGTGGTTCTCCAATCAGTTAATTAGGCCAGATAAAAAAATCAAACTCTGTAGCTCAGAGCGATGAAAAAATCAAAACAAAGTAGAACCAATTATATTGAAACAATTCAAAATTTCTTCCAATAAACAGGGCCAGAAGCCTAAGTTAGATTTCAGGAAACCGTTGCAGTTCAATCAGTGAATAAAGGAGAAACAGAAGACAAGGCAATAAAAAGTGGGTAGTGCTGGCCATAATTATAATCACCTGCCAATGAAGGCCCTCGATATTCCATCAGGGAGTGAACGAGAAATGAACCTAGTTGTGGTTGGCCTGGCATTTGTTGCTAAGAATTTCACCATCTGAGCAGAGCTGACCAGTCCCTGGAATCCATATTTGAGTTAGTATCACAGAAAGTTCTTCTTTTAAGTAATTACCAGTCTAGCATTATAACTTAGAAGTTTTCGGCCACCAAGTGATATAAGAAATACTGCACCATTTCATAAGCTTGTCGAAAGCCGGCAGGTAAATCCATCATTGTCTTCTGCCACTCGTTCAACACTGCATCTACAAACTTTCGATCAAACAGCTGGAGAAGAGATCATATCAATTTCAGTACTTCTATCCATTTCAAATGGCATCAGTATGGGAGATGGTATTGTTTAAGCACATGGAATGATATCCCTAACCTCTTCAAGGAAAATACGTTTTCTAAAAAGGCCACCCTCATCCCCCTCCTCTCCGTCATCGAAGTCATCAAAATAATCATCATCGTCGCCATCATCGTCGCCTCCATCACCACCTCCAAAGTTTACTGACTTTCCAATATTTCCACCACCTCCCCCGACTTGCAGCTGCAAAATGAAACTATTAGCATCTAGAAGAACAGATGAATTGCAATAAACTTAAACTTTACAGTAAATGGGGAAGACATGCCAATTCATATATTGCCAGAACTGCTTTATATATAAGTATCCTGAACTAGAGTAGAATAATTGGACAACAGTCTAACAGTAGCATTTGGATGACTATGAAGGAGATATCATGTTGGATGACCTGTGTCTAGTAACTAGTAACACAACAACCTAGAATAAAGCATTTTGATTGGTGAATTATTGCAGATGAGAATGGAGGTAATGAAACATACCAACATATATATGGTAAGAATTGCTTCATAAGAGCACAGATCATAACTGGGGTGGAGTAGTCACACAACTCTGATGCCACCGTCACATTTGAATGAATATGAAGATGACAACATTTCTAAAAACCAGCAAGCGCAACAACCTATAATCTTTTTGGTCTACAAATAAATCACCTTGTTGCATTATGAGATATAAGGATTTGTTTACAGGCCATATGTTCTAATCCAGTCTTTTTAGGAATTTTGTTAGATGAACACTTACGCCTAAACTATAGCCACCCCTAAACTCTGAAAAAACTTACACTGAAAGAGTATTCCCGAACCTACTTGACAAGTGATCTACCCACCCACCCAATCATCGTCACAACAGCAAATCATCCCAGCACCGTGTCAATCATTCTGCCTCCACGAAATATATATTTCTCACAATAAGGCATTAAAGCGAAGACAGGTGTATCCCTGTCACTTGGTTTGTCTAAGCAACTCCTGCCCCAATAAGTTTCACAAGAAGCTACTCTTATCTATATAACTTCTCATCCTCCCATGAAAAAAATCCAAGCTACGAATCATACCATAGAAATACTTATAGCCTTCTAGATGAATGACAAGGACCAAAATAACTCAAATAAGACACAGACAAGCTATTTTCTTTAGCTACTTCAACTCTTCAAGCTCACTCAACTCTCTTCGAAACAGTCTGTGTAGATACAAATTCCTATTCCAGAGCAGACAATGAAGCTGTGCCGCCAACTCCAGAAATTTTAATAACAGTACTACTCATGAATTTCCTTATTGCAAAAACCTTGATATATACTTCACCTGGCTACCAATCAATCCCTTCCTATTTCAATGGAGACGAAAACTGCCACTGAATTTGACGAGCCTATAATCACTAATTCACTATCATAGCACATCTATTTTATTCAATGTATCAGTGAACTCCACACTAGTTGTAACTTCAATTGATCCTCCTCCTAAAACCTCTTATAAAGATTATCTTGAGCTATTCTAATTCCAGTAATTTAATTAAAAAAGAGCCGAGAGACTTTAAAAACTGACCTCGGGGCTAGACTTGGATTGCTTCTGACTCAAATCCAGCTTGCTCTTCTCCAGCGTAACCGCACCAAACGCACCGTACTTCCCCTTCATCTCCGGCACGGAGGACGACGGCGCGTTGAAGCAGCGTTCGAGCAAAGTCGCCGACTGACCCTCCACGGAGTCTGAAGTCGACGGAGACGCACAGCACGCCTTCATCGCCAGACCCCGCCGCAGCTTCGCCGCCGACGACAACGACGACGATATCATCGTCGGCTGTAAAGGACCCGCCAGCCTTGGCTTCTTGGGGAGCTGCGTGTTGATTGGCATGAACTGAGCCGTGTGGAACACCGCGTGAGACATTTTGGTCGCCGCCGCCGTCGTCGTCTCTGCAAATCGTTTTTTTCGGTTTTTTTTTTCTGATAAGATAGAGAGATATGAAAACCCTAAGCGGCTTACTGGTTTGAGATTGGTGTTCTCTGCTGCGGAGTTTCTCTCTCTGAGAGAGAGAGAGAGAGAGAGAAGGTTGGGGATTTGGGGGGTTTTGATGAGGTAGCCAGATTAGGCTCTCAAGCTGAAACAACCCAATCCGGAAGCGACGTGTTTTTCCTTTCTATTTTTTACAATTTTTAATATTATAATCATTTTCGTCTTATTTTGGTGACGAGGTGAGAGGTGAGTTGACAAGGAGGAGTGAACTCGGGCGGGCGGCTCTGGGATTGGTTAACAACATGTTAGTTGTCACTTGATTGTCCTCGCTTCTTTAGATGACAGACCTGTACCGGCTCGTCACCTGTTGGTCATCACTCAACTGTACACGCTAATTCAGTAATTCCCCTTTCACAAAAAAAAAATTAATAAAAAATTGTCCTCAAATTGAAAATAGGGTTCTGGTTCCTACAGGCCATTAGAACAGGAGGAGGTATTCTGGGTTGTGTAATTTAAGAAACAAGTGATCATATAGTCCTACTCCTACACTAGGTTATATTCTGTGTTTCGTTGTCTACCAAAGAAAAATGTATTTCGTCAGAGTTTAATCTTTGTTCGGGGAACAGAAGATTGCAGTAAAGAATAGGATCATGCTAGAATGCATTCTAAGACTACAGCACCGTGTCGTAATGTAATAGGTCATTAATGTCAACCTTTTTTATGCTTGACTGAGCTCAGTATAGGAGATCTAAGTTGCATCTCTCTTCTCCGATCTCCATTGCGACAGTTCCACATAGCTATGCAGCAGCTCAAGCTATGGTTCTCCAATGACCACGATCACCGCAGCCCAAACTATTCACTAACTCACCGAGTCGTCTCACTCTCCCCCACCAACCAATTCAAACCCTACTCTCAATCCCCAGATCCCTCAAAACCCACAAAACAATCCATCTTTATCAAACCCCTCAAGCCTCTCCATAGCCCACTGGTATGTGATGCTGCGAGGAGCCGAGGACTAAAGGCCGAGGTGAAGGCCGAGCAAAGCAAGGCGAGTTCGGAGCCCGAGATATTGATCTATCAATGTGCGTCGACGGGAAGGACTGAGACTAGAGAGGCGACGTCGTGCGGGGTGTGCATTCCAGAATTTTCCCAAAACAAATTATACATTTGCAACATGTAATACTCTTAAACAGAATTAGTTAAATAAGGGGAAATTGCTATTATAAACTTATGGAGTAGAAAAAGTGACTATCGACAGTAATTTTCTTGAGCCATCGACAGTTGATGGACGCTTGAAAGTAATTTCAGTCATGTGTAGACAATCTATACTGATGCCTCATTCTCGGAGTCCCCACACTGCTCTAATGCCTCATCCTCCTCCTCCTCAGACTGCTCTGATGCCTCGTCCTCCGAGTCCTCGGATGCCTCATCCTCCATGTCCTCAGACACAAAATCACGTTCAAGATGAGGTGTATTGGCTTCAATACCTTGAAGCTTCTTTGTCTTCGTTTCCTTCAGCTCATTTTCATTAAAAAGATCTCTTTGCACCGGGACATTCATTTGCTGCTGCGATGAAATAACTTGTGCAATGGCTCTAAATGCTGATGCGTGATTACTATCCATTATTGCTGAATCGTTTTCCACTTCATCGGCATTAGTGTCCTCTGATGGAAGTTCTCTTTGTGGGGGAGGCACAAAAAAGGGGATCTTCCCCCTCTGCCAATCATGGAGTATCATCTTAGCAGCTGTCATCAAATCAGGTTCACCTCCCTAGAAATCACCCATGTCCAAATTCTTATTATACACTGATCACACATTTTTGTAAATAATGACAAGAATCATTATAAGAATAACAAAAATAATATCAACAACAAAGAATGAAAGAATAACTAACAAGAGATTGCATCATAATAGAAAAACAATCCCATCAATTGGATGAATAAATTGCAATTTAATTTTTATTAACTAATGATGATATCGCAAGTGACCATTATGAAGTAGCAAGTTACCTTTAAAAGCTTGCCAGATGACTTGCATAACTGCAGTAGAAAGTCATTGTCATCCACCCTGATCAAGAAAAGAATGCCATGGTTTTAGTATAGTACTTGAAGCTAACATATAACTAGCAGGATTGCAGTGACAAGACTAAATAACACAAATTTCTTCAACACCAGGATATAAATATCATCAGATTCATCAGACAGAAAAGGCAACATACCAATCCTTTATCTTATATGCTCTTTGCAAGTGCTCTTTCTTGACTCGTTTCAAAACTTCCCCGATGTGTTCTGAAGCATCCTGCAAGTTAGTGACACGTACCTAGAAAAGATAAAATTATTAATCAGATATGGCGTGTAATTCAAGGGTTCCAGCACCAAAGCAGATAAGAAAAGAGGAAGTGCATCTAGAACTACACTAAAAGAGGAAGAGAATCTAGGACTTAAAATGAATTTTGTCTGCTTTATAATTCTAAGGTGGACTCTAGACCAAAATACAAATAAACCACTTCAGATTTTCTTTTGATGGTACACAACAGCAGATATGCGGTAATCACATTTCATCCAGTAAAAACACTGCTATTTGGCAGAGTAACATTGGAAGAGAGACCTTATAGGACATGCTATGTCATTGTTGACCCTACACCACTACAATCTCATTAAGTCGAGACACTTGTACAGAACCATTAGCATCAGGGCAAACATTATATTAAACACATTCATCTAGGATATTCTCATTTTCTCCCTCAACTAAATTGGATAGAACAATTTATTTTAGTTGCTGTGCTGCAAACTCAAACCTTAACCTAAAAAAAGTACAGTAAAACCTCTATACAGTCATATTGTTGACCAGAGCAAAATTTCTTCTTATAAAGAGGTTATTCCTTAATGGAGGTTTAGTTAAAAATTAGATCACATATATTGCGCAAATATCAATAAAATAATTTATTGCGATAGCAACTATGAAGTATAAATATGAGTTATAAGATATCAACAAGCTCAAATATGTGATATCAACTATAAAGCATATATCATCACATCAAATTGCAAAAGAAATGTATTTGAATTTTTCTTAAATCGCATTATGTTTTATTATTATTGACAATTATTACTATATGGAGGCAGATTTTCTATATATGGGACCAGAAAAGTTTATAACCTATTACAATGCGGAGGTTATTCCTATTTATAATTGGTACCGAGTTGGGACCGAGATCTTTTATCACTATAAAAAGGTTATACCTATATAGAGTATTCCTAAATCGAGGTTTTACTGTAGTTAGTTAACTACCCTTTTCAGAATGTAGAATTACAAAAGCAAGGAAACATACCACGCCCTTCAGTACAATATCCGTTTCAGAATCATTAGTTTGATAGACAACTCCGGGGCAATCAATCAAAAAGATCCTCTTAGTGAGTGTAATATATTGCCACACTTTAGTTTCCCCTGGAATAGGAGCAACCTTACAAACCTGCACAGGAAGGAACGCATATTATCAACCACGACGAGCCACTAACACACACACAGGTAACAAGCAAATTTCTAACAAAGGTAAACAAGCATTTTCGCTTTCCACCTTTATTTTCTTCACTAATGAGATTATCAATCAACTTTTCCGAAGCAAAATTAAAATAGCTCAGCATCTACAGACAAACCACAGCCTAGATGCTATAATTCAGCTAAACTTGCAGGTTATAATTCCATTAACCATATCTTTTGAAGCACAGCCAAAGTAGCACAGTATACCCAACCAAACTGAAATCGTGAACAGATCACACTTTTCAGCGATAAATATGAGCACACAATGTGTACTATTGGCAATTCAAAAACGCTAAAAGCAGAAAGAGAGTAAGAAAAAATTACATTTTTTGTTCTCAGAGTGTTGATAACTGATGACTTTCCAACATTGGGGTACCCAATGAATCCCACAGAAATTGCTTGCTTGTCACTTTTCAATCGGGAAAATTGCCTCAATACTGAAAGAAGAGAACCCTGAGTACAACACAAAAAAAATTAATACAACATAGATAATTTGAGCATGGAATAATGCAAACAAGTAATACAATATAAACAAAATCAAACATAGACAAAGTGAAATAGCATTGGCTATTTCTTGACAATTAGTTCTTTAGTGAGTTCAAATCTCATAATTTTGATTTGAGATGCAGAAAGTAATGTCTGGAAAGTAATAAAGACAATGATAACAATAGAGATGCAGAAAGTAGTTTTCAGATATAAATACAAGTTCCATACGTCCTAAAGAGATCTTCACTCCTTGACAATTTCAAATTACCAACACTAACATCAAATAGATACAAGCACTGGGATTGTACCTTGCCAAATGACTTGTTGATGCTAGCATGAAATGCAAGAGTTGGATACTCAGCCGACAATACTTTAAGCCAACCTTTTGTTGCCCATGCGGGAATCAAGTCACACTGGAAAATAAAAGAATTGATATTGTCACACTATGGTACACACTCGTATTCATCGAGGACTCCAAACATGGGAAATGTAGGCAACCTTGTTTAGCAAAAGAATCATGTGTTTATGCTTGGCATGCTCTTTCAAATGCTTCTCTAAATGGTAACATCTTGTCCCTTGTGGATCCCTAGCATCCAAAACCTGCAAAGAGAAAGTTGAGCCAAAACAGAAAAATAACATGCAAGTTAATTGTCGTTGCAAATCAGTTGTGATTGTTAACAATAAAATCATTGTCAACAATCCATAAAGAAATTATCTAGACTAGGTGGATGAACCAAAAATGCTAGAAGGACACTACATAATTTAAAGCACCAGAATAACTACAATGTACAGACGTAAACCTCTAAAACAAAATGCATTATGAAATCATACTGGCTTGGAATGTTGCAAAAAATTTATTTCCAGACGACAAAGGTATATATGCTGCGCGCAAGGAAAAAATACTGACCTGTACAACAACATCAGAAGAGTCTACCACTTTGTAGAGCTCACCCCAAATACGTTTACTTTGTCCCTTCTCAAACATTGTATGGCGAACCAGGTCCCTGAATCCATCAGCTTCAACTGCTTCCGCAGCATCGTCATCGTGCTTCTGCTCATACACATCTAATTCACAGTAGAAAATTGTATCACATCAACAACCATCTCAAAAGATGGAATACAGAGAGTTTATGAAAAACAAGAGTAATGGTTAGTTACCCTGAGAACCATCAGCTTTCTTAGCTAAGGACTCATAATTAGCCGCCAAGAGCTTTGGGCGCTTCCTCTTGGTCTTAGGTCCAAACACATCAGAAAACGACTCTCTTTCGAGTAAATGGACTCTAGATTGCTTCTTATGGTCATGAAGAAGCGACATGGGCAATTTCTTCTCTTTCAAAATGACAGTGTACCTATTCGACATGTGATTCTCGAGCTCATGGCGGAATACGTCGAGCTCCTTCTGGTCAACAACCCTAGTATTCCCGAACCAGCGGCGATCGGGTTGGATTTTGGTGTCGGGCAACTCCTTGGACATAAATTCGTTGCTCACGAACTTGCCCTTGCGGTCACGCTTGGGCCGGACTTTGTACATTTTGAGGCGGCGGACGGTGGCGGCACTACGCTGCTCTTTGTTCTTCCCATCGGTACGGTTGGCGTCCAAGGAATGCTTCGGCTTCCCGGAGACGTTTACCTTGCGCTCCGTCTTTTTCGTCATCTCTTCTTCTTTGCTTTGCTTTGCTTTGGTGAAGAGGCGGCGGCGGAGAGATACTTGTTCTGTAAAACCCTCTGCCTCCAACCACACAGCACAGTAAAGTGACAACAGGGTTTCTACAGATAGTAGGGCATCTCCAAATACCCTGAAGCTACATATTCTTGATTTTTAATTATTTTTTAACTAAAAACACCTACGACTCTTATACTCACCATCTTTCTTGCATGCGCATACGAAAATACGTCACATTCGCTCGTGCAAATTGTCAGATATATTTTTAAAGATGTGAAATTGTTACTAAATTTTGTTCCTTATCATATATTTGAATACATTGTCTGCAAATTAAATATAAAAAAAAACATTTAATAAAGCACGTGCGAAAGTGCTAGGAAGATACTGTAACCTTAAGTGTGTGCATTCATTTGCTTCAGCTAGGAAGGTACCAAATAGCTTCACAGAATATAATTCAACGATTACTAATTCTTTGTACCATACCCTATATTTGAATGCTCTATATTTTGAATACATTATGCGTGCATGAGAAAACCACTCATAAAAAAAACCTAGTCTTACCCTAGCCATCAAAGATTACACGTCAAGAGATTTCTATCCAAGCAATTTTCTACACCTTTTATATCCTAACATTTCTCGCATGTGAAAAAGCGTCGTGCAGATTATGTGTGTATTTATTAAGGATGGAGCTACAATGACACAACTTCATAATTGATCAACCATCAGACTACCTCGACAAAATTGTGCAACATATGTTATTTGCTGTAAAAATCAATTACTTTAAAGATCAAATTACATGGAACTTGTTGCACTCATACATGCAAAGAGTTCTTTCCTATTTCATTCTAATACTCTTCTGAACTTCATATAATTTGAAGACCACCTAGTATAAGAAAAGCTACATGAATTTGTAAGCAAGAAAATGAAAAATGAAATCCAAATAACAAAATTGTAATATTGTAAGAGCTAATACAGTTTGTTCCCACGTTAATTTCTCTATTTTCATGCTACTTCAGAGTCTTAACTCTTTCCAACACAACACAACACAACAGTTAAAATTGTAAGAGGCAATACATGTGGGCTAAGAACAGATCGCCTGTATTGACAGAGCCAATATCCTTCGGTCTTTTCTCTTACTCTAGCTGATCTGCTTGCTGCTCATGCTGCCTCAGCTGCAATAGAGAAATTACTGAGACTAATAATAGACACATAAGATAACATGAGCAAAATATATACATATATGTTTATATTAACATTTATCTACCAAAATCACATAGATTCCACAGAACTAGAACTGAAGAACAATGCTATGAACTCATAGAACTCATCCACCGGAGGATTATTCGGATTCTTGTTGCCTACAACATACTTGAAGGAACAGTCCTCTTCTTCATTGTTAAAATGACTTAAAGTGAAGACTATCATATCATGGCTTATATCAGACGTGTAAAATCATATATACATGCAGAACTCAGAGCCATGATAAATTCACTTGATGATAAAACCATAATTAGAAGCTTGGCAATTGCAGTATTACGATTAGTACCTGCCTGATCAATTCTCTATTAACAAAACAAACTAAAAGGAGAAAAACTAACTTGGCTAACGCAACCATAAGCATCCATCTAATCTAATAAAAAACTAGAAAGTAAGCTCCAGATTGTATTTGTATCACTGATGTATACAATAAACAATAAACATATGCCATCAATTATAGTTCCATATATATAACCGTATTAGTTCAAGCCTATCACCAAAAATATCTCTTGGTAGAAGAAGGGTAATGCTCAAATCATACAGAAGCTAATAACAATGTGATTAGAGCATCCAGATATCTGATTAAAGGAAAAATCATGTTCAAACCATTACAATGAAAGAATAAGAGATTGGTTAAAAACTTCACAATCTTGCCAAGCCCTTTAACTAAATTAAATTTCTAAGCCAAATTTGTACACATCCAAGGAAAAATTAATACTCACAATTTAAAGATCTCAAACTCCATCATCATTTGATCTCACCAATATGCTAATATTCAACAAAGAGTAATACACCAAATCAAATTGCTCACTCGTTTAGTATCCTTTATGTTTCTTTGCTCCCTCTACAGTCGAAGAGTATACAACGATCAAATAAGGTATAACACAATCTGTAAGAGTAGAAATAAAAATTTGGAATCGACGAATATAACATATCTTGTTAAACTACAACTCACTCACTCGATCAAATCGATTAAAGTAAGCTATGTTCGAGAATCAATCATTTTCACCCATTGTGTCCAATAGAGAAAGTTGTGAAATCGATTTTGATTTTGTTCTCTCCTCTTTCACTTTCTACGACTACATTGCAACTAATAGAGTAAGTAGTATATATTTCTTCATAATCGTTCTCAATCTTTGATCTTTATCCATCCATCCATGGCAATCACTTATGTCTACCAAAATTATATTCTAGCACAAAAATCAAAACCCAACACCCAAATAGGGTAATGTCGTTAGAACAAAGAACAAAACAAAAGTTTAATGGGTAAGATCCACAGAAAATAATAGATAATTATACTAATGATCATTGTCAAAGAACAAAAAATATTCATTCTCAATGAACATGACAATTTTAACTAACTGATTTATCAAAAGAAACTCTAGCTTGAAACATACTCTATCAAGATCTCATGCGGGGAAGATGCATTCTATCACCCACAGTGTAATGTAGTAGCCATATTTGAAAACGATGCAAAACAATCAAAAATGTCTTGCCAATTTAAGATGCCACTTATTGTATCAAACATGAAAAACAAATATAAAGGAATGCAAATATAATTTATAAAGGTAAAAGTAAACCAATTCAAAGAAAATAGCAAGTAAGAAGTTACCAAACTAAACTAAACTATTCAAATAAAAATTGCTTATTAAGAAAGTGTTTGAGATTGATACACACTTGATTGAGCACTCAAAGCCAAAATATTGAATCGTTCTCCTCATAATTGAGAAACTTAATCAATTGAATTGTACTCCTCCTACAAAATCGATAAGAAAGTATTAGAGACAGAAAATCACACAATCAATTCAGGGAAAGATAAGAGTCATGGAGCACTCAACCAAATCGATGCGGGTCTTGAGTCCTCACCCGAAAGGAGAAGCAACACTTCACCCCAACTTGACAATCCAACTTTTCGATTCTAGGGTAATGGCTTACGACGTGGTTGCATCCATTTTTTTTCTCTTTTTGCTCGATCGTCAATTTCTTTGCTCTCCACCCCATAAAGATATCCCTTATTTTTGTGTGTTATTTACCAAATTGCCCATTCAAAACCATTTTGGAAGTTACTGGGTTATTTTCCGGCTTGGTTTTTTGGGAAGTTTATAATTTGGCATGTCTGATGACACAAAAACTCACGCTTCCCTTTATTGTAGTAGAGATAGCTATGTTAGTTTTTTTATTAAAAATTGTACCTATATTTAAATATTTTGGAGAGAGAAAATGACTTGAAGTTAAACTCTCTCAACTCCCAATTTTTCAGTCACAAACGTTTGTAAGTTTAAAAAAGCCTTGAAATGTTTTCAAATGACTTAAAAATAACTATCACTGTTCAAGTAAAAGTTAAAAAATACATTGACTAGATTTAGCTATTCAGTAAATTTAACTATAACATTTAACTCTATTGCATGAGGTGATTAGCTGTGTGTCTAGTGGATACATCAGTGTCACGTGCACGTCACATGTGTATGATTTTTTTTCCTTTTTTTATTCATTTTTGGGCAGTGTAGACAAAAGGAGGAAGACTACCCATTTTGGGTGGGTTGGACTAATTCTCAACCCGGGTTAATATATTAGCCATCTTCAACAAGAGGGTCTAAAGGGCTATTGGATAAATTATAGCCCTATTTTGATCTTCAACAAGAAAAAAATGTTAAGCCAAAGGGCCACAAAAATGCCAAAGGGCCAAATATAGCTCTTTAGCTAACTCAGGCCAAATAATTGGGGATCACTCATGCATGTGGGACGATGAGAAAATACTAAAATGTTGACAAATGTCAAGTTGTTATATGTTCACTCAAATTAAATTTGTGCTGAATGATAAAATAGATACGCAAGAGATAGATCTAAAACTATATTTTATTAATTGATAGGTGACCTTGAGCAAATATTAGAATATGATACAATCAATACCTCTATAAATCAAGGATTCAGAGAATATCTACTTCTATTCTAATCAGGACAAGATACACACTAAGATACCAGGAATATTTCTCTTGGAACACTCCCCCTTGTGTCGCGATTCTGATGTATAATGCATAACTTATTGCCTCACTAAAAACCTTGCCAAGCAAACAAAAAATCTCTTGGGTAAAAATAAAGTTTGGTCTAAGGAAAAAAGAGTACAACACATCAACTACAAATGCGACCACATGTAATGTACACTCTCCTTGATGTCTACAAAATGAACACCTCCTGATCAATAATTCAATCTTAGAGTTCAGAAAATCTTTGCATTCCAATGCGTCTCACATGCTTTATAAATTTAGATTTGGGCAATGACTTGGTGAACAAGTCTGCAGCATTATCTACCGAACAAACCTGATTCATATGAATGTTTAATAACTGCTGCTGTTGCTGATTAAAGAAGAACTTAGGCGATATATGCTTTGTATGATCATCTTTGATGTATCATAACTTCATTTGTTCAATGCAAGCCACATTGTCCTTAAAGATACAAGTTGATATTGTAGTAGTGGATGATAATCCACTAGATCCTCGATTGTGGTATATGATTGACCTAAACCAAACACACTCCTTAACCGCTTCATGTAAACTAATAATCTTATAATAATTTGAGGAAGTAGAAACAAATGTTTGTTTAGTTGATCTTCAAGAAACTGCCGTGTTTCCCAGGGTAAATACATAACCTGTCTCAGAATGTCATTTGTGTAGGTCAGAGAGATACACAACATTAGCAAAACCAACCAAGATATCACAAGGTGTCTCTATGTAGGGAACCACATTGAATTGGGGTATAATGCTTGCAGCCGAATCACTGTTTGACGGGTCGAACAATTCACTTGACTGGTCCAACATGAACCACAATGGATGGTCACAAAAATTGATGCAAAACCAGTGGCTTCATACCACTCCCCAGAAAACCATGACTGTAAAATAGTCACAAATATCGACTTCCCTTTTGTTTACTATGAAATCACAATTAACTGTGATATTCACTAATAATCGTGACCCTCCTCCTCCCCAGGACCATCACTAATCTTAAACTTTGAGGAAGAGGTGATTAAATCCTCTTCACTCATACCTGCTTTAATCCATAGGAATTAGAGGCATATAATAATTCACGGCATTTAAACCTAAATCTGGACCTAGATCTAGGGTGTTGCAGTAATTAAGTTTTGCAACCTAATTCTAAATCAAAGAGGGTTAGTCGATTTACTTTGAGGGTGTTATGTTGTGACATCCCATCCCGAGAATTCTCTTTTTATGATTTATTTAAGGTTGATCGAGGAAGGTAGTTAGTTTTTTATCGTCAATAATTATCGATGGCCTTTCTATCAAAATTTTATTGATTAAGTTTTTTCAAGAAATTTCTTTCAGTAAAGTCATAGAGTTTATCAAGACGAATTCGTTGCGATGTTAAATGTTAAAATCAGAGTTACTATGAAGAAATTATGATTAACGAAAGTTTTGTATGATTTAACGAAATCGGTTAGTCGCAACTCGCACATATAAATAGGACTTTCCAAAATTGGAAAGTCACAAGATTTCCATTTTAGGACAACCCACTTTTACCGGCGTCAGTCGATCCAGAATCGCCGCCGAGCTTGGCTCTGGCGAGTCGCCACGGCGGCCACTAAACCTGACAATCTTGGTTTGGAAATGATCGGCTTGAGACACCTATGCTTTTCCCCAAGGTCCCCGACGTCGATTTGGACAGAGTTGGCCATAATTTGGAATTGAAGTTTGGCCAAAACCTAGGTTTTGGGCCGAGGTTTCTGGCGAGTTGGCCATCAAAATTGGTATGGTCTGGTTCCTCTCTCTCTCTCTCTCTCTCTCTCTCTCTCTCTCTCTCTCTCTCTCTCTCTCTCTCTCTCTCTCTCTCTCTCTCTCTCTCTCTCTCTCTCTCTCTCTCCTCTATGTGTTGTTGTATTGGGTTGTTTGGTTACAGGTGTTACTCACCGAAATTGAATCGATTCCGATTCGTGCGTACGGCCTCCGCCGCGGGCGGTGGTTACCGGCGTTCTCGGCCGTTGAGATTAGATGGGTTTTGCTCCCCTCATCCTCGTGAGTCATTTGGTGCCAGCCTCGAGTCACGCTGTGGCTCAATGGCGTAGATATCTCGCCTGAAAAATATTTTTCGGTCGAGTGCTTTCGGGGTTGATTCCGACCAAACGTGCCAGAATCAGGTATGTCCTTTGAGGTTTATTAATTGTTGGGTTTGTTGAGAGCTTCATTTTGATAGGTAAATCTCAGCCGTCGGCGGTGGCGCGTGGGCTCCACGGGCCCCCGTCTGTGGTGGCGCGTCTGGCCGAATATTATTATTTTTTTAATTGTGTCAATCTTTATATCGTTGGATTTGTTTCGACACTGCGAGTGTATTGATGATGTTATTAAATTCATTGGACGTAGTTTGATGTGGACTTAGAATTAATTTGTGATAATTAAATATTTTTATAATTTTATCGATCGGTCGAGTTGAACGTTGATTTGACCTAGAGTCGTGCAACGTTTGAGAAACGTATTGCGACTTCGAAAGAAAATTAAGGGTTCACAAATTAGAATTGTAATTAAACTTGTCAGAAGTTCGGAAAGCATATTATTCAAGAATGCGAGGTTATCGACGTTACTGCTCGTTGGTATACTAGTTTAGTTATTCATTATGATTTTCGACGATTAGTTATTAAATAATAATTGTTGTTTTAGGACGGCGTATTAGCAGCAAGTGACAAATGTTTAGAAATACCAACAGACATGCTTTAACTTGGTAGAAATCACATTACAGTAGCGAGTTCATTTTTTTTTCCAGCATTACAGTATGTTTCATAACATTTTATTTAGAGGTCTACTTTATAATGATTTTATTTAGTTGCATAGATACTCTAACTATTTGGCTGATCACCGAATAACCGATCGAACCGAGTTAGTTAGGTAATTTGTTTCAAATTTTGTACATCACTATCTTTTGGACTTTACGTTGTCTCGTCTGTTGTTAAAACCCAGAACCTTGGTCATCTCAGTCATCGGCCCCTGCATAGATTGAAGGAAGCGTTTAATATTCTACCATTTTCGAGTCATACTTCGACTTGCTTTAGTTTCTATAATGGAAGAGATACTGGCAATGATTTCACAAATGAAGACATGTCCAACCCTAAGATGCCCAGTAGAAATTTCTTTACTTGAAGACAATGGACAAATGTCCTCCTTGCTCTAAATATCACGTGAGTATCACTTTATAACATTATTGGAACAATGATGAACCAATGCTATATTTACCTAATACTTTGTGGTTCTGATTGGATCATATTGTGTGAACAGTGTATATATTATACAAGTCGGGACACAAAACGACTTAATCCTATGGGGTGCCAAGGACAGGGCACATTATTCTCGTCGGTTAATAAAATTAACTGCAAGAGGCGTTTGACTTGATATGTACACAGATGAACAAGCTCATCGATAAAGGGCAATTGTGGAGGTTGGTCACATCTTCCTTTTTGCATGCAAATGTTGGTCACGTCCTGGTATGCTTTGAATCTGAGGCTTTTTTGTTCTAAATATCAGCAGTTTTTGATCTCACGGTTGTGATTCTGTGCGTATTCAGATTAATTGTTATTCTCTAAATAATGTTGGCCCTACCATGGAGAGGCTTAGTGGCCCGAAGAGATTTCTTGCAATCTACTTCACCTGTGCTATTGCAAGTAACAGTTCATGATCTTTATACAGTTAGCCAATAAACATTGCTTAGAGACCAGTATTCTGACTCAATGATTTCAAGAAAATCAGGTGCTTCCATGAGTTATTGGTGTAGTCAGGCACCTGCAGTTGGTGCATCAGGAGCAGTCTTTGGCTTAGTAAGTCATTTCCTGTCTTCTTCTGCCAGAACTTTCCTTTAGACAAGCTACATGCATCAGATAACTAGTAATAGGCCGTTAGTGCTTAAAAGGGTAGCTCAGATAGTTGGTATATGCTTGGAAACTTGCTTCACAGTGAGACTGATGTTTACAGAATTTCTGTTGTGAATATGTTGGTTCATTGGCTAATGAACAAGGCAAGTTCACTCAACACCGGTGGCTAGGAGCCTTTGCGGCCTTAATAATTGGCTCGTAAAGTAAGGTTCCTGGGAACAAATTTACTAGCCGAAGGTCTGTAATAGGTTAACAGCATATAATGCTCAAAACTAGGTTAAAGCTTATTAGTATGTTTTAAATTGTCTACTGTATCATCATGTCTTCAATTTTGAATTTTAAAGTAGTATTGTTAATATCCGACACCGATATTGATATCGGATATTGAACAAGAAGATTAGATGTAACAGAAACAGTAATAACTATATCGCTGGTGTTGTCTTAGGATCGATATCGCTGTCACTGGATAGTCCTTCGATCTCGTTGTTGCTTTGTTGCTTTACAAGTACTTATCGCTATCGGCCTCTTTGCTTTTAATATCGCTCCACAATTACTCTAATCCAGATCGCTCTCGTTGTTAAGATCAACAACGGTTAAGGAGAGACGGGAGTGACCCACCTTCAACCCTCCGATGCCCAAGTCAGAAACTAGATGTGAGGTTTATAGAGTAACGGTGAAATTGAGTATTGAATGCGTACCATTAATGCTAAGCTGATCGGTATATATAGGTGGTTGGGACTTGGGTTCCTACTGTTTCTTCGATGTAGGATTAGTGTGCATACCTTTTTTGTTGACGTGCTCTCTGATCGGTTCTTTGCTCGACGCGTGGGCGTTATCCTTATCGATATGGGGGTCGGACCAGTCATCGAAGTTGGAGCTATCTTGCTGGTGGTTGCTGTTATGGTAGCGGTGAGATACAATTATAACTATAATTAAGCCGTTAAGTACGTACCAAGTGGGATGATAAGTCAAGTATGTGTAAAAGTATATTTTTACAATTTCAAATGACTTCTTTGAATCTATATTCTGATATGTTTGCCGTCATATTTCCCAACATCAAATGAACTCCTTGTGCTGGTAATTCAGGTAGGATCTCTTGCAGTATTTGTCATGAGGCATAGAGGTGTGGTTGGAGGTGGCAAAGAAGATCTAAAGCACATAGCATATGTAATTGTTATAAATATGGTATGATTATTCTCTGGAGGGTATCTTAAACTTTTGCATGCACAAGCTGTGATCTATCTTTAGTAAATTGGCTCCCTGTAGGATTGCAAAATATAAATATATATTTTCTTGCAGGGTATTGGGCTGTTGTCCAAAGACATCGAGAACTGGGGACACGTAAGTTCACGAAACATATTCTCTTATAATGTTTCCTATTTTATTCCGTAGTTATTGTTTTGATTGATTTGACTATGGCCATTACCAATTGAGGTTTCAACACTTTCCAAAACTCATCTCCCGTGGACAAATGCATCTCCATCTCCATCACCTGAAACTTGAGTTGCACAATATTTAAAAATACCCAAAAATAACCTGTTATATTATGGAAGCAATCAAGAACTAATGGTCCCCTTCATGTGTCGATCAAAGATGGTTCGCTACAATTAAGAATAGTCTAATCACATTTAAGTAATATTTAATATTGTCATATTTCGATGTAGAATCTCTAATTCAACACGTCCCCTCACATGCAACTTAAGTACGAGGTTAGCACGTGAAACAAACCAAGTCCGAAATTTACATTGAAATCTTGGTTAGAATAGTCCACTGGAGCCAACGCAATAATTTTTCGAATGCCCAATTCAATTCGAGCCCACTGGGCTCGCTCGGGAGGTGATTAGAAAAGACTTACTTTGATACCAAGTTGAACAGCGACAAATGCGGCACATGAAGTCCGATTTGTACCGATAATTATCCCAACTTAACTACCTTTAAGATGTTGAGTTTTATCCACAAAATGCCTCAGTACAATTAAGAATAGTCCAACCACATTTAAGTTATATTTAATATTGTCATATTTCGATGTGAGATCTCTAATCTAACAGTTTTACGATGATCTATATTATTCATAATTTACAGCTTTCACACTCATCTCATTGTCTAAATGAATAGTGTCTTATATGTTTTTGTTTTTGTTTTTAAATCTAAATAGGACCCGGGGATATGGCCTAAGCTTTTTAAAATGTGATCATGGCATGAGATTTGTATTACAGTATGCCTGGTTCGAAATTTCTATTAGAATAATGTTAAAGAAATTCCAGTTCCATGCTTTAAGGTTTAGTATGGCTCTTCCTTTTGTCCTTGTTGTTTTGATCTTGTAATTTTTCTTTTAGACATGGCATTGGCTTGGCCCTCCATGTCTTACATTGTTTACTTTGATTTTAATTATCTCAGGCAGAACTTGGCCGCGGTTGGATTCCATTGCATAGTTTCATAATAGTGATATTAACAATCCAAAGAATGCTATCTTGTTCTGTTATATGAATCATATTAAAGAGCTTGAAACTAAATACATTAGTTTTAAGTTACTGACACATTAAGAAGCATATACATCGGCATTAAATTATTTTTGGTCATCACCGCATTTGTTTTGGGTGATATGTGATTGCAGTTGGGAGGATTGCTGGGCGGAGCTGCTACATCCTGGCTTCTAGGACCTGCCTGGAAGTATGATTTTTCATCCACTGATCGGGGAAAAGTCTTTGCTGACAAGGCTCCTATTTTCTACCCCATCAACAGAAAAACTAGATCCTAGTATTTATATGTATAGCTAAATGAAGAATAAGCTTTGTATTCAAAATTAAAGTCTTGCACAGAATGTTGAAGAACTCAGAGGCCTAGCTAGAAACCGTTTCCTATTTTTATCCTCCAGAACCCTTTCTACGCGTAATCTATTTGTCCCAAGTCTTGAACCTCATCCGTATTCATTTTCTGGGTGAAATCAGTTTAACTTTGACAAATTATCAAGTGTTTTTCAGAACATGTTATATTAGAGCTGCAGCATATGGAAAGAGGGTCGTTGCATAGCTGCATTTAACAAAGGAACAACATATCATGTCTAAGAGCAAGTTCACCGGGGGATGTTTTGTTTGGTTGTCATGTAGATGTAGCCCCAAAAAGGGAAAAAAGTGAAAAATCAACCATCCAACAGTGTTTTCTTGCCTGGGCAAGAACCCCCCTGGGTCAATCTTTGGGGCATTTCTAGCCTTTTTACATGACCCAATTGCTACGTGACGCTCTTAATCTCGACCGTATATACTTCCACGTTATCTGAGTGATGTTTGATGACCGTATATACTTCCACGTTATTTTAAATGATTAATAAAAATTAAATAGAAGTAAAGTTTTAACCATGACCCTGACCCAACAGATGGATGCAACTATCAAGAAGTGAAGGACACGTCATTGACTTATTGTCCTATTGCTCCAGCAACCTCTACTATGTGACTTAACGAGTGAACTTGCTCTAACAGGCCATGGTTGTTGCCAACGCATCACCTTAATTCCTGATTGGCACCGACGTGGAGGTCACCAACCCAGTCTTGCCATGTGCACTTCTCTTATTCATGGCCAAGATCGTTGCCCGTCACCTCGGACAACTGGACAGAGTCAAGATCGTCCTGCTTGGCAAGCAACCATGAGGTTTAGCTGCATTAGATCCTTTTGTTTTGATTGTGTATGAAGATCGACCTATCTATACTTGGTTTTCTAGCGCTTTCTGAACATTTGCTATTAAACTACATTCCAGGTACTTTCTTTTTTTAAAAAAAAGAGGGAAGAAAACGTCCAACTGCTCATCGTTTGATGAAGGCTATTTTCATATGAAATTTTCTCTATCTAGCTCTTTTAGTATATATGATACTAACCTGTACAAATTAGTGCAGCAATTTTACTTTGCTTAGCATTGCAGATGCTCCAAAAGAGCCTCTATATTTTACAATTTGATATAATGTAAGAAAAGGTTCCTTTAGGAAACCCTGCGACCAAGGCAAGCTTCAACTGATCACAGACCCATAGTAAAAAGAACAGCTTGTGTCTGTGACAGCAGAAGATCTAGAAGCAATATGTGAGGCCTGCCACCTTTTGGCTTTGACCTGCAATCAGTTCTTGATTGACTTGTATGCTATGCTTGACGGCTCTGTTCCGTCAAACTTTTACATTGCCATGCAAACTGCCATCCTCGCCAAAACAAAACTGAGTATGGGCCATTGTTATGCTACGGTGTTTCGTATACTGGTCACTTTTTTATATATATTTTTTATACTGAAAGTGAACCATCAGCTTAACCAACAAAAAAGAAGAAAGATGAGGAGTCCACAAAATCCCAACAGTTGAATTTCTTTAAAGTAAGGCCCTGCTGCTAAAGCTGCAAAAGTAACAGAATAGGCAGTTAGCTCAGATGATTAAAAGTCAGTCAGTAAGGCAGGGACAAATGCTAATAAATAATAGACAGTAATCACTTGTGTTTGCTGAAGTTCACTTAGCTGTGGACTTTATATCCACATTCAAAAAATTTATAAGAAAACAAAATATGGACCACATGAGGTTGAATATGGATCTGGTCATTATCAAGTTTTCACCACAAAAAATCATATGTATGAACTGAGGCCAAAAATTTATTGTAAAGTATTAAGGTTGCAGCAGAATTCATTTTAGATTCAAGCACCAAGTCTATTAAATTAGTATTTTGCCTTGCCTAAATTAATTTTTGTTCATGTAGATTCGAACACAGTATGCCATACTTATTTGAAATGAGATCTAATTCTGATGTAGCAGAAAACCAGATTCAAAATTTGAAATTGCTAATTCGGCACTAAAGCCCATGGGTAAATCTTTGCTATAAAACTTTGGCCTTTAAGATCAGTTTCATAACCATTGATAGTAAAGCAGGGCACTTTCTAATGTAAAAATCAGAAGGTCTCGTAACTGACTACTGAATAGTGATAGCATGTCATTTACACGGCATCCTATTTGGGTAAAACAGGATGAAGAAAATTTGTATGTAAAAAAATTATCAATATTAGAGACCTAATTTGCGAAAAGTAAAGGATAGTAATAATTCTTAAAGAACTGGAAGTATATGCTCGTATGTGTATAGCTGCAATATAACCAAACATCCCCAATAGTAAGAAAAATATTCACAATGCACGAGAGAAAAAAAAAATACTCATTAGTTACAACTTACATGATGGGTATGGGGCAGGTGAAGAAGACCTCAGATCATTTGCACTTCTCTTGTTGCCAGGACTAAAAGCATAGGACCCTGCAGGCGCATGTGCTACATGTGGGGATGAGGGACTCACAGATGGCGGATAAGAAGGAGCAATAGGACGAACTTTAGGGTTAGGTTGAGGAGTTGGCAAGTAGCTTGGAGGCACTTTATATCCACGGTATGGACAAGGTTGAGGAGGATGTGCAGTCTTAGAGGGTGCAGGTGCTGGAGAAGTGACTGTTGGAGCAGGGTCTGGAGAGGTTGATGGTTCAGCATATTCACTTAGTTCTGGTGATGGAGCCGGAGAAGGAGTTGGAGCAGAGAGTGTACCCTTAAGAAAGGAGGATAATCTGATACTTTTGACTTCACCAAAGACAGAGTTATCGAGCCCAAGATTTCTTGCAGGAGAGCCTGTAATTGTCTGAGCCAACTCCTTCAATCTCTGTGGCACAAGCACCCCAAAATCAGACATAAGAGAAGCTTGAACTTCAACAGGAGAATCAGTAGTTGAACCCAATCTGTTTGTTATTTGCAAAAAGACATCCTGCATGAATAGGAGAAACTGACTCAATAACGTTCAGCAATAACCACTACTGTCTAATTTCATATGGGATTCTTAAACTATTCAAAGTTGAGATAGAAATAGGATTACGCTTTCTTCCACTCGTAGATCATGACAATGATAAGATCACCTTTGATAAGAACATTAAATATTTAACTGGTTCATTTAGTGGCTTAATCTTTTGAAGTAGTTACTGAAGAAGAACATAACAGATCAGGAACCCAAAAGCTGATGTCTAGAGAAAAATTTTGGAAACAGATTTTAAAATAGGTATTATACCTCGTAAGACCTTAGCTCCAACCCAAACTTCAATTGCTCCTTTAGCTCACCAAAATTATCAACTGTTTCAGTTATTGAATTATTAAGGGTAAAGTTAAACAGAATCTGTGGTATCTGCCAGATTGAAGTCGGTTGCCCAGGAATGACAGTGATTCCCCCAGGATATTTTAGAATCTCAAACATAAATGGCTGCCCAAAATTTGATGCTGTCAATGTAAGATTAGATAGCTTGAGGAACAGCTCCACCAAAGACGATCTCAGCACGCTCACAGATACTGGAACTATTGGAACATTCAGCGGATCAGAAAGAACACCAAACACCACATCAGTCCAGTTAGATGCACCATATTGGTGCATGGACAAAACAGCCACCTGTCGACAATTAGCACGATTTAGTATTATTGATTACTTGTTTGGACAGAAAGTATGATATAGTATATAATGGAAGAAGCTTGAAATAGTACCTTTGTATCTGGGACACCTATTTCCCCATTGATATCGTATTCTAATTGTCCGATGTGTGGAACAAGCTCTCGAACTGGCTTTTCCAATCTGAAGTATGCTTGAACTGAGGCTGAAAAAAGAGAGAGGTAACACTAAGCATCCAACTATTTAGTTGAGCACCAAACCAAAAAAATATAAAATAATTTTGAGATAGCAATTTTCCAAAACCAGTCTCCAGTCACTCTTTTAACTTTATCAAAGGCTCTGCTTTGGATTCTTTTGTTGCCGGAGAAAAAGTTGTTATAGTATGGAAAGTACAAACTTAAACTGCGCTAACTTAATTCTGCAGCAATTATGTCCAACAATACTATCAAATTAGTTCAGTTTTACCCAATTCACAATCCCATGGTCCTAATATCTTAAAATAAGTCGGTCCTCCACCAAGGTGTCATTAGAAGCTTGGACAACTTTTGGAGTTCGCTACGGTATAATTCACTGATTTTCATGCGTTACCAGATCATCTTGTTGTTCACTAATGGGAGACAATTGATTACCAAATATATTCACGATGGTGTGGTTGCTATAAGACAGAAATCTATCGGTTCTCAAATCTCAACAGTTGCTACATCCCTGGCTAATGCTGGAGACATAATTCTCAACTGGAATTCCCAGCTTCTAATTTGCATTACAACAAATGAATATAACACATGAGTTGCTTCTAGCCAGATTCTCGAGACGCCAAGCAATGCATAAATCAAATGACAAGGCAATATCCTAAATATAGCCTTTCCTTAAAACGAGGTGTCATTCCACAATTCCCTAAAATTCTAACAATTATTATAAATGCTTGTAATTCTTGTCATCTTACAATTTTCCATTATTTGTGAATGAGAATTAAAATACTTTTTCATCCAAACCAAAATCCCTAATTATTAGGCAAACCACCATGACCTAGCGAAAACTGATAATTATACGAAAAAGAAGAGAATCGAGTCACACCACTGAGCTTGATGGCCTCTTTGGCGTCGAAGCCGGAATGAATCGAACGGCGAGGAAGGATCCAGAAGATCCCGGACAGGATGAGCGATATGGCGAGAATCAAAATGAAGATGCATCGGAAGCTCAACTCCTGCGCGATTCTGTGGAAGAATCTCGAACATTCTGGACAGATGAAACAAGAAGAAGAAGCGTCGCCGTCGTAACTACTACTACTCGTCTGCTGGTGATGCAGGCTTTTCTCACCTTTGCCCATTCGCAGAGAGCATCTGGCTGGGATTCGACTCACTCACTGGCTCCGCGATCGCGCTCTCTCTCTCTCTCTCTCTCTCTGAGTTTGTTTCAGTCGGAGAGAGAGGACAGAAGAAGAAGAAGAGGAAGAAGAAGATGTGAGAGACAAGTGTCCATGGTGGGCATCGCCCTCTTTTCTTTTTTCTTTCTTGTTTTTATTCTCTCTCTCAGTGTTTGAAAGTTTTGGAAGTCTCACCCTCTCTCTCACTTTACGCCACACACGCAGAGTCCACTTACACTCGAATTTCTCTCTCTTTCTATTTAAATTCAAAGTGTAGGCTACCGAACGTTGAGAGGAAGCAACGGATCGGCAAACAAAGTGCGAGAATATAGAGACAAAGATATTAGACTAATTCGTATCTAACGAACGACGAAAATAAAGTAAAAATATTAATACTATTTCAGGAGTAAAATTTCTGCTGTTATTTATTTGAATGTGTTTCTTGTTTTAATTAGAATAAAATTAATTAGAATAAAAGTACATATTTTTTTAATCTCTAATTTATAGAAAAAATGATTGAACCATATTATAATGTCTATATTTAAAGTCATCTAAACAGAAAAATACACTAAACCTCTAAATAGTAAACACCTACACTATCGCTGGATTTCACCACCGCATTATCACTGTCATCTTCGTCGTTGCCGGAAGCTTTCCACCGTCGCCGGAAGCTTTCCACCGTCGCCGGAATTCATGATTAATACAGGTTATGAGAGAAAGGGATTTCATCACCTCTTCACTCAAAATTGAATATTAGTGACGGTCTTGGAGGAGTCACGGTACATTGAAAAAAATGGAAGTCGATATTTTTGACTAATTGTGAACGTCACGATTTCTGAGTATGGTATGAAACCACCGATTTTGCATCGATTTTTGTGACTAAAATCATCGATCATAGTTCTTATTCCCTAAACTTGTGATTATTGATCGTGGTTTTTTCGATCGGTACTATTTACATCTCTTATCTCTTTTGTAGATGACTTCAACTAAGCTGGCAAGGTCTGAGTTTGACATCCTTGATCCACAAGGAGCAAAATACCATAATTGGATATCAGATGTTGAGAATACTCTTCTCGTAAAGATCTTACTGATATTATACAACCACCACCACCTAGTGAGAACGTCTAGGGACCAACTCCAGCTCGCAAAACTCAAGCCCTCATGTTCTTGAGGCGACATATACATCCAGTTCTGAAAAAATAGTATTTGCTAAATAATGACCCAGCGGATTTGTGGGCAACTTTAGAAGAAAGATTCAACAATGTGCATGATGCACAACTTTCAGAACTACAAGAAAAATGGGGTTCAATCCAGTTATTGGATTATCCAAAGATTAATGCGTTTAATCAAACTATGCTGGAGCATCAATTTGAGTTGGCCATTTGTGGCGTGGTCAAGACCGATCAGGCTATGATCGAGAAGTCTTTAAGAACCTTTCCTACTTCCATGGATACGCTCACACACCAATATCAGACGGATTATGAGCCAAGAAGAATTAGATCATTAGTGATCTCATAAAAATTCTCTCCAAGAAAGAGAGATATCGCGAGATACTTCTCAACAATAATGCTAGGCCAGCTAGTACTGAGAAAATTCAGAAGACATAAAACACTGGTGGAAAGACACGTAAGGAAAAGAAGAACGGTTGTTCTTAGCATTACAACAATTGTGGTGGTAGAGGAGGACATGACATAGGTCATGGTAGAGAAGGAACCAATAGAAATTTAACTTGGACTCGCCAAGAAAATAGCCAAAACAACTCCAACAAGAATCACTCCAATTCACGTCCTAGAAACGATGGAAGTTCTTCTCGTTCTGCTTATTTTGGCTTGTCACCTTGCTATAGGTGTGGTTCTACTAAGCACGTGCACAAACAAGGTCATGCACCAAAGGATGTTCAAAATGCCTATAAGAAGTGCAAGCAATACTTGACACATGAGACCAACTACAATGAAGACTATGAGATGGAAGATGGCGATGAAGTCAATCTTATTCTAGTAGATGACATAAAAGCAAATCTGGAGACTACGAATTTTGATTAGTATATGTATTAGACTCATGTTTCTGCCATGTAATCAAATTTTTGTTTGTTTTTGACTTTATTTTTAGTCATGATTTTGGAATAAGACAATCTTTGAAGTAAGTTTGATGTTGACAAAGTAAAATAGATTTCTTCCTTTTGGTATATGCAAGTGTTAAGAGTGGTTATTTTACTTCGTAATGCATGAATGGTTCGAAATATACATTATTTTATGGTACTATGACAATAAAATATCATAAAAATGAGACAAAAAGAGAGATGATGGTTTAATCTCAAAGAATTTTTGACCCGTCGAAGACAACCTATTGGATTGGTTTTGGCATATTTTTCACTCGTCGAAATTTTTTGCATGGTTTCTTTCGACCGGTCGAAAGCATGTCCTCCGGTCACATACAAGCACCTTTGACCCATCGAAGCTTCATCTCGACATGTCGAAGGATAGTTATTGTCTCGATTTTGTCCAATTTTTGACCTGTCGAGGTAAGTTTTCGACCCGTCAAACATTGATATCGAAAATCATATCGATTTTAGGTTTTTCTTCAACCCATCAAGCCATATTCTAGACCCATTGAAGATGTTTTGGATATGATTTCTTTGGTTTTCAACCAGTCAACTGGCATATCAACCGTGGCACTGTGTAACCACCGACTCGCTGACTGACATGTCGACTGCGAAGATATGTTACATTCGACCCGTCGAACCATATGGTCTACCCGTCGAATCCAGTCACTAGAATTGGTGTTTTCTTGATGTGGTTTCTACATCGGTTTTGACATACCAAATCAGCACTCTATAAGACTCACAACCCTCTGAAAAATCTTGAAGTATCTACTTAAAGTGTTCGATATGTCTTGAGATCAAAGACTAATTGATTTATATTCTTTTCTAGATGTTTGAAGGCGAGATTGAGTGTCTAGCAGATAATGGTACTACTCATACTATACTGCAGAATAGACAATTGTTCATGGATCTTGTGTCATACACTTCATCAGTAGCTACCATGATTTCAATGCCTGAAAAGACTTAATCCTAGTTTAGTTAGTAAACTAGATAGTTTAACTAGTAAACTAGAATTAAATCCTAACAACTAACTAAACTCTGAGAATTTCTAGGAAAATTTTAACATAACCCTTTTTGAAACTGGACAACCCAAAAATCTGGAGGAAAAATAACACTCCAAAAAATATTCCACAGACACACCGTGGACCACTAGTGTCCATCCGACTTTCTCAAAAAATGGTACAAACTAGAACCAGAAACTCAATTCAGGAATTTAAAACATCATAACGACATACTGGTTCAGAATACAACGGAAGCTGACTCAACTATTTACATGAACACTCTATATACATGAGTACGACAGGAGTTGACATAGACAAACAATACTCAGAGCGACCTCTACTAGCATATATCGTACAAGATACAAATTGATAGTGAGCTGAGACATACTACTGGAAAGATGACTGGTGGACTCGAAGCCTTCGACGCTACCAGGTATTCTTGGAATAATAAACTGCATCCCAGGCAACGGAAACCGAAAATTTCAGGAAAAGACAATAAAATATAAAACGTTAGGGTGAGTGGACAAAAATAATATAATCAGCACAAAATGATAAAGTTGCCATATCCTACCTTTCCGCTGATTTCAGTGAAATGCAGCGAGTTCAAAAACCGTAAGCTAAACACAATAGAGGCGCTCGCCCAGGTCACTTAACTTAAGTCAGATAACTGTAAGAAAAATAAATAAATGTGACGGAAATGAACTGTGCAGACTTGGTGAAGTGATCCACAATCACCCAAATACATGTATGACCCTTGAATGTACGAGGTAGTTTGTATACGAAATCCATGGTGACGTGCTCCCATTTCCAAACTGGAATCTCCAATCGTTGCATCAAACCAGAAAGTTTCTACCGCTTCGCCTTCACTTGTTGGCAAATAGGGCACTGACTTACATATGTCGCTACCTCCCTCTTCATATTAGACCACCAATAATATTGCCTGAGAGTGTGTCACATCTTTGTGCTACCCGTGTGACGACCCGAATCATAATTAGCACGTTAATCTATTTAATCCGCGAGTTTACGAGTAATCACAGTTTTTCGTAAATTAAATGAATTGGCGGTTTGGTTCACGACTTAATTATTGGGCGAGAATTTGAGTTGAGTCTCTTCACGAGAATTGTAGTATGCGTGATTTTGAGTTCGTGGGCGGTTTCGGATAATTGTTTCGATAACCGAGGAATATGTTATGAATATTTAAAATCGCGTAATTTCGTCATGTTTATCCGTTTGAGTTTGAGTTATCCAAAACATGGATGTGATTCGATTTGGACCGTCGATCGTATCAAGTTGCGAGTATAAATATCGGAATAGTCGAAAAATTGTCGAAAAATCATTGTTTGGAAGTTTGACCGTTGTTGACCATCGTTGACCGAGTTCAAACCGTACCACCGTTTGACTTGCCGGCGACTTTCCATTTCCGGCCACCTCCGGCTTTGATTTTGGTATGTTTAGCTTCTCCTTGAAATTTGCAAGTGTTTAGAACTTGGTTTGGAGGAAATTGATTTCAATTTGTGGGAGAACGAGCTCGGTGAAGTTCTTGAATTTTGGCCGGAATCAGGTTTGATGGGGGATGGCGTTCCAGTGACTTTCCAGTTGGTTCTTGGGGTGGTTTGGACTGGGTTCGAGCCAAGGGTGAAAACCCCCTTGGTTTGAAGCATTTTGGTGGCGTGACGGCGCCGGAATCGGCCGAGAAAGTTTTTCGGCGATTCTTGGCCGTGGACTTTTCAGGCTGGTTTTGAGCCAGTTGCCGTCCGATTTGGGTCTTGGTGTAGATGTGAGATATATTGGGCTTGAGGAGGAGAATCTATGGTGGTCTTGGTCACCGGGAAATTCCTCCAGCGGCGGCGGTCAACGGCGGAGCTCCGGCGACTCGTTGACTTTTTGGATTTTGACAAATTTTATGTCGTTTTGCTCGTAATCGCGCCCGATCATTGCCTTGAGGTTTTTGAGTTGACTTGGATACCTAATTTTTAGTTGAGGGTTTATGTAGAGAATTTGGGGGTTTTCGTCGATTATTTTTTATTCGAGTTATATGTTTCCGAAAATGGTTGGTTTCCGAGGTGTGGTACAGAGTAATGAATTATGATTTTGATCAGTTATATTTTGTGATTATTCAGTGGATCGAGATCGTACGTTGGGCAAGGAATCTTCCGTCGGATCTCGTGATTAGCTCATTTGCGCGCTGTGCTATCTGTGAGTGGACTTTTATTTACAATGTCGTAGCGAGTTCTTGATTTCAGTATTTATTTCCAGTACAGTATTGAGATAATTTATTGTTTTTGGAGGTGTTGTTTTATATTTTATATGGTGATGGCATTTACTTAGCATCGATGCATTGGCTACTCGGCTGATCACCGGTAGTCCAGTTCCAGGGTTGAGAGATTCCCCTGATGTGCCAACTAGGCTTGAGAGATTCACCTAGTCTATCACCGTCGGGCTTGAGAGATTCGCTTGACCATCGGGCTTGAGAGATTTGCCTGACACCTCCATTCATTTTAAGAACTCGCATTATTTTTATATTATGTAAATGGTGAAAGACATATGATTATTTTCGTCCACTCACTCTAACGATTTTATTTTCCGTTCCCCTGGGCTTTTCGGTTTCCGTACCCAGCTTGCAGTTCGGATTCTGGTGTCTCACGTCGCAGTCGGAGGCTTAGTGTTCGAGCTACCTTCCTTTTTCAGTAAGTTTCTTGTTTTGCCTACTGTTGTATATTTTTGTATATATATATACATTAGAGGTCGCTCTGATTACTCTGATGTGATACTTTTATATGTTTTTCCCCAGATTTCTGTAAAGCACAATTTTGCTTATTACTTTACATTATTGTTATGATATTGAGAAATCCGGATGAGATTGGTGCCTACGGTTTGGGTTTTGTGGCATAGGATGAAGTGTGTTTTCGGGTGCAGGTTATTGGCAATTCCACATTATAGTGAAACTCTGCCGAAATTTCTATGGTTTTTCCCAGTTCGTGTTTTCAGAAGGGGTTTAATCCCGGTTTAGGAAACTAAATCGGGGTTGGATCCTTTCAGCTTGGTATCAGAGCATTAGGTTTCAGGTTCTGTAGACTTCTGTAGTTGTGATACTAAGGGTATTTGAGTATGTACAACATGTCTGGAGCGATGACCAGACTGGCCAGCGGTTACTCATCAATGCTTCGGGTGTTGTGTGTTCTCAAATGTCTGAAGTTTCATGATTACGTTCCTTGTGCTTTGTATCTAATGCTTTTCTTGTATCATTAGGATGCCTCCTAGACGTGGTTCCCATGTTAATAGGGATGTGGATCTTGATGAGGATCGCCAGACGCATGACTTGCTTATGCGAGTATTGCGTTTGGAGGTGCGTTTTGACCCTGTGGTCAAAGCTCGAACTACTGGAGCAACTGTTTAGGGATTTGTTTAGGGATTTCTCGGGTTCAGCTAATCCAGAGATTTGTGAGGCATGGTTGGTTCAGGTTGAATGAGTTTGTGAGCGTCTGCGTTTCACTGCTGAGCAGGTGATAGTGGCAACAGTTGGTTTACTTGAGTCGGATGCATACTTCTGGTGGGTTAGCACCGATAGAGTTCCGGTTGATACTCCGTGGACATTGTTCAGGGATTTGTTTATGCGGAGGTACTTCAACCAGGCAACACAACAACGGAAGTATGAGGAGTTCACTAATTTGAGACAGGGAAACATGTCAGTACTAGAGTACCGGGACAGATTTACTCGATTATCTCGGTTTGCTCGTGACATGGTGGCTACAGAGGAAACCAAGTGCCGAAGATTTGAGCTGGGCTTGAACCTGAACATCAAGGGGACATTGACTACGATGCCTCGGAACAACTTTGATGAGTTTGTGAGTGTAGCACTTTGAGGCGAGGATATCGAGAAGGAAAGGCAGATGAGATTCCAGTCTCGACGATTTGAGGAGGGTGGACCGAGTCAGGGACCTTCCAAGAGGCTGAGTTCTGACACTTCCGGATTGGCATCATCATCTAGAAGTGGACCATATAGACCACCGGGTAGTTCTGCTAGACTGAGACAGAGATGGAGGAGGGATCAACCACAGAGACCACAGTCTAGTGGGAGTTCTGGCGGATCCAGCTATCCTCGACGTACCGGTGGCACTTTTGCCGTACCGAGTGAGTATCCATTGTGTAATCTCTGCAACAGGCATCATTTTGGTCCCTATCAGCGAGGCCCTATCTTTGCTATCGTTGTGACCAGGAGGGTCACTATGCGAGGGAATGTTTCCAGCTTGCTGGTGTTGGTGGACAGACAGCTCAGAGTTCCGGAGGAGAGCGAGGTAGCACTTCTGGAGCTCGACCAGTATAGTCTTCTGGCCAAGGCGGACAGTAGAGTCACCATCAGCGTGGATGACCAGCCGGGCAGGCTAGGGTTCATGCCATGTCATTGCGTGAGGGCAGAGCTTCACCGGAAGTTGTTATTGGTACGTTGCATGTTTTTGGCTATCCAATACTTACTTTGCTAGATCCAGGTGCTACACATTCATTCATATCATATAGATTGTCATTTTTAGCTACTATGCATGCATCTGCACTTCCGGGGTTATGGAGAGTGTTGTATCCATCCGGTGAGGTTGTGAGTATTGGTTGGGTGTATAGGGATTGTGAGATCTTTGTTGGAGGTTATGGTTTAGCCGCAGATTTGTTATTGCTGGATATCGTCGACTTTGATGTGATTTTGGGTATGGACTTCTTAGAGACACACTGGACTATGTTCGATTGTCACAAGAAGGAGGTTGTGTTCCGACGTCCAGGTTTTCCAGAGATACTGTTTCACGGTGAGAAGAATACTTCATTGCCATGTGTGATTTCAGCGATGAATGCCGAGTGGATGATGAAGATGGGTTGTGTTGCTTACTTAGCTCATGTTGTGGATACTCAGGCTGCTGTACCAGACATTGCTGATATTGAGGTGGTTTCCGAGTTTCCAGATGTGTTTCCAGAGGAGTTACCGGGTATTCCTCCAGTTCGAGATATCGATTTCACCATTGAGCTTTTACCAGGCACTGGACCTATATCACAGGCACCTTATCGTATGGCGCCAGCGGAGTTGAAGGAGCTACAGATTCAACTTCAAGAGTTGCTGGAGAAAGGTTTCATACGACCCAGTGTATCATCGTGGGGTGCTCCTGTACTATTTGTGCGAAAGAAGGATGGTTCCATACGGTTGTGTATTGATTACTGGAAGCTGAATCATGTCACTGTGAAGAACAAGTATCCATTGCCGCGGATAGACGACTTGTTTGATCAGCTCAACGGAGCTTCGGTCTTTTCGAAGATTGATCTCAGGTCCGGATACCATCAGTTGAGGATCAGAGAGTTAGATGTGGCTAGGATAGCTTTCAGATCACGGTACGGGCATTATGAGTTCTTGGTTCACTACCACATTTTAACCCATTGCCGGCGTTTTTTAAATCGCCGGCAATTTTTTTTAACATTACCGGCGATTTTTGCCGGAAAAATCGCCGGCAATGTCTTTTTTTTTTTTTTTTAACATTACCGGCGACTTAAATGTAAGTCGCCGGCAATGTCCAGCCAGTAATTAAAAAAAAAAAAAAGACATTGCCGGCGACTTAAATGTAAGTCGCCGGCAATGTCCCGCCGGTAATTAAAAAAAAAAAAAAGACATTGTCGGCGACTTAAATGTAAGTCGCCGGTAATGTTTAAAAAAAAAAAAGACATTACCGACGACTTACTTTTAAGTCGCCGGCAATGTTTTTTTTTTTTTTTTAATTACCGGCGGGACATTGCCGGCGATTTGCTGGAAAAATCGCCGGCAATGTTAAAAAAAGAAGAAGACATTACGGGCGATTTTTGGGGAAAAAATCGCCGGTAATGATAAAAAAACATTACCGGCGATTTAAAAATCGCCGGCAATGGTTAAAGTTGTGGTAGTGGTTATGCCGTTTGGGTTGACCAATACCCCCGTAGATTTTATGGACTTGATGAACCGGGTATTCAGGCGGTTTCTGGACAAGTTTGTAATCGTGTTCATTGACGACATTCTGATTTACTCCAAGAGTGTGGGCCAGCACAAGAAGCATTTGCGAGCTGTTTTGCGAACTTTGCGAGATAATCAGCTGTTTGCGAAGTAGCAAGTGTGAGTTTTGGTTGGATAACGTGAAGTTTTTGGGTCACGTGATATCAGCTGAGGGAGTCAACGTGGATCCTGACAAGATAGAAGCCGTGTTGAATTGGAGTAGACCTACCACCGTACCAGAGATCAGGAGTTTCTTGGGTTTGGCAGGTTATTATCGGCGCTTTGTGTTCTGGTGTTTTCACGGATTGCCACTCCACTTACCAGATTGACGAAGAAAGGCGTCAAGTTCGAGTGGTCTGATGCATGTGAGGAGAGTTACTTGCTCTTGAAGGAAAAGTTGACTACTACACCAGTTTTGACTCTACCTAATGACAGTGGAGAGTTTGTGGTTTACAGCGATGCATCGAAATTGGGACTTGGTTGTGTTTTGATGCAGCATGGGAGTGGTGGCTTACGGTTCCAAGCAGCTGAAGCCACATTAAGTCAATTATCCTACCCATGATTTGGAGTTGGCTGCTATTGTATTAGCCTTGAATAGTTGGAGACACTACTTGTACGAAGCTCAGTGCAAGATATACACAGATCACAAGAGTTTCACCTATTTGCGCACGCAGCCAGACTTGAATAGGAGACAGCGCCGATGGATGTAGTATATTAATGATTATGATTGCACTTTCGAGTACCATCTAGGGAAGGCTAATGTGGTTGCTGATGCACTCAGTCAGAAATCTGGAGTCTCGTTGTTTCATGTGTGTGTGGCCAGAGTTTCCATGTTAGCCGAGTTATGGACTACGAGAGCTGAGTTTGAGTAGGACGATGATGGAGCTTTGTTGGCTAGCTTCCAGGTTCGACCGGTATTGGTTGATCAGGTTCGGGAAGCTCAGGATGCGGATTCCTATCTATTGGACAAGAAGACCATGATTCGGAATGGTGTACTAACAGAGTTTCGGTTGAGTGATGATGGTACATTGCTATTCAGAGGCAGATTATGTGTACCCAGAGATGAGGGTTTGAAGAAAGAGATTTTAGATGAAGCTCATTGTTCTGCTCATGCGATGCATCCCGGCGGTACAAAGATGTTTCATACACTCCGAGCTTATTACCGGTGGCAAAACATGAAGATGGAGATTGCCGCATATGTGAGCAGATGTCTTATTTGTCAGCAGGTCAAAGCACATAGGCAGAAGCCCGCGGGAAAGTTGCAGCCAATGGAAATTCCGGTTTGGAAATGGGAGCACATTACCATGGATTTCGTGTATCAGTTACCGCGTACTTCGGCTGGTAATACTGGTATTTGGGTTATCGTAGATCGATTGACGGAATTCGCTCATTTCCTTGCACTTCCGGGGAAGAATTCAGTGGGCAGATTGACAAAGCTGTATTTGGCGGAGATCGTTCGTCTGCATGGTGTGCGTGTATCCATTGTTTCTGACCGAGACAGTCAGTTTACTTTAGAGTTCTGGCAGGCATTGCAGCGAGCGTTGGGTACCAAATTGCATTTCAGCACAGCTTTTCATCCTCTGACTGATGGGCAGTCTGAGCGGACTATTCTGACTCTTGGGGATATGTTGCGGTTTTGTGTTATGCAGTTCAGAGGAAATTGGGACCAGCAACTGCATTTGATTGAGTTTGCTTACTACAACAATTAATAGGCCAGTATTGATATGGCACCGTATGAGGCTCTATACGGGAGGCAGTGCCGCACTCCATTGTGTTGGAGTGAGGTGGGCGAGCGATGGCTTATTGGCCCTAATTTGGTGAAGAGCACCATGGAGGATATTCAGATTATCTGGGACAGACTGAAGATTGCCCAGGATCGCCAGAAGAGTTATGTGGACGTGAGAAGAAAGAGTCTCGAGTTCGAGGTGGGCGATTGGGTCTTCCTGAAATTATCTCATTGAAGGGGAGTTGCGCGTTTCGGGAAGCGTGGTAAGCTTCGACCACGGTATATTGGTCCGTATGAGATTACCGAGAGAGTTGGTGCCGTGGCTTACAGACTAGAGTTGCCTTCCGAGATGGCTCGTGTACACGATGTTTTTCATGTCTCGATGTTGCGGAAATACATTCCAGATCCATCACATGTGTTAGCACCACATCAGCTTCCTATTCGGGAGGATTTGACATATGTGGAGGAGCCTGTACAAATTCTCGATCGGCGTTAGCAGGAGTTGAGGCACCGTGTTATACCGCTTTTGAAGGTCTTATGGCAGAATCATTCAGTTGAGGAGGCCACTTAGGAGACCGAGCAGCGTATGCGGGAACAGTATCCTCATCTTTTCACCTAGCAGGTACGTAAATTTCGAGGTCAAAATTTTTCTAAGGAGGGTAGATTTGTGACGACCCGAATCAAAATTAGCACGTTAATCGGCTTAATCCGCGAGTTTACAAGTAATCAGAGATTTTCGTAAATTAAATGAATTGGCGGTTTGGTTCACGACTTAATTATCGGGCGAGAATTTGAGTTGAGTCTCTTAACGAGAATTGTAGTATGCGTGATTTTGAGTTCGTGGGCGGTTTCAGATAATTGTTTCGATAACCGAGGAATATGTTATGAATATTTGAAAATCGCGTAATTTCGTTGTGTTTATCCGTTTGAGTTTGAGTTATCCAAAATATGGATGTGATTCGATTTGGACCGTCGATCGTATCGAGCTGCGAGTATAAATATCGGAATAGTCGAAAAATTGTCAAAAAATCACTGTTTGGAAGTTTGACCGTCGTTGACCATCGTTGACCGAGTTCAAACCGTACCACCGTTTGACTCGCCGGCGAATTTCCATTTTCGTCCACCTTCGGCTTTGATTTTGGTATGTTTAGCTTCTCCTTGAAATTTGCAAGTGTTTATAACTTGGTTTGGAGAAAATTGATTTCGATTTGTGGGAGAATGAGCTCGGTGAAGTTCTTGAATTTTGGCCGGAATCGGGTTTGATGGGGGATGGTGTTTCGGTGACTTTCCGGTTGGTTCTTGGGGTGGTTTGTACTGGGTTCGAGCCAAGGGTGAAAACCCCCTTGGTTTGAAGCATTTTGGTGGCGTGAAGGCGCCGGAATCGGCCGAGAAAGTTTTCCGGCGATTCTTGGCCGTGGACTTTTCGGGCTGGTTTTGGGCCAGTTGCCATCAGATTTGGGTCTTGGTGTAGTTGTGAGATGTGTTGGGCTATAGGAAGAGAAGCTATGGTGGTCTTGGTCGCCGGGAAATACCTCCGGTGACGGCGCGGCGGCGGCGGCGGCGACGGTTAACGGCGGAGCTCCGGCGACCCGTTGACTTTTTGGATTTTGACAAATTTTATGTCGTTTTGCTCGTAATCGTTCCCCGATCATCGTCTTGAGGTTTTCGAGTTGATTTGGATACCGGATTTTTAGTTGAGGGTTTATGTGGAGAATTTGGGGGTCTTCGTCGATTATTTTGTATCCGAGTTATATGTTTCCGGTAATGGTTGGTTTCCGAGTTGTGGTATAGAGTAATGAATTGTGATTTTGATAAGTTATATTTTGTGATTATTCAGGGGATCGAGATCGTACGTTGGACTAGGGATCTTCCGCCGGATCTCGTGATTAGCGCGTTTGTGCGCTGTGCTATCTGTGAGTAGACTTTTATTTACACTGTCGTAGCGAGTTCTTGATTTCAGTATTTATTTCCAGTACAGTATTGAGATTATTTATTGTTTTTGGAGGTATTGTTTTATATTTTATATGGTGATGGCATTTACTTAGCATCGATGCATTGGCTACTCGGGTGATCACCGGTAGTCCAGTTCCAGGGTTGAGAGATTCCCCTGATGTGCCTACTAGGCTTGAGAGATTTGCCTAGTCTATCACCGTCAGGCTTGACAGATTCGCCTGACCGTCGGGTTTGAGAGATTCGCCTGACACCTCCATTCATTTTAAGAACTCGCATTGTTTTTATATTATGTAAATGGTGAAAGGCATATGATTATTTTCGTCCACTCACTCTAACGATTTTATTTGCCTTTCCCCTAGGCTTTTCAGTTCCGTGCCCAGTTTGCAATTCGGATTCTGGTGTCTCACGTTGCAGTCGGAGGCTTAGTGTTCGAGCTACCTTCCTTTTTCAGTAGGTTTCTTGTTTTGCCTACTGTTGTATATTTTTGTATATATATACACTAGAGGTCGCTCTGATTACTCTGATGTGATACTTTTATATGTTTTTCCCCGGATTTCTGTAAAGCACAGTTTTGCTTATTACTTTACATTATTGTTACGATATTGAGAAATCCGGATGGGATTGGTGCCCACGGTTTGGCTTTTGTGGCATAGGATGAAGTGTGTTTTCGGGTGCAGGTTATTGGCAATTCCACGTTATAGTGAAACTCTGCCGAAATTTCTAAGGTTTTTGCAAATTCGTATTTTCAGAAGGGGTTTGATCCCGGTTTAGGAAACTAAATCGGGGTTGGCTCCTTTCAACCCGGGTGTATAACATAAGCTGAACAATGAGCTTCATCAAGTATTTCCCGCTTCAACTCCTCATTATTCGGAAACATAAAGTCTACCCTTGAATACCAGCAACCCATCTCTCCTTACTGCGAAATCTGGTTGTCCACCATCATGCACTGGTCCCTTTAGCTTCAAAAGGGAAGGATGAGAGTCCTGCAATTCACATACTCAGCCAATAAGGACGTGTCGAACTTGCAGACTGGCTTATAAAACTCCATTCTCGCTCTCGTCAGTGAACAACACTGCTCTATTGGCTCGCAACTCCGAAAGCAGTGGTACCCGAGCCATCTGAATATGAGACAAGGAAGCTTTGGACTTCCGGCTAAGAGCATCAGCTACCATATTTTCCTTTCCAGGGTGATACTCGAAGGTACACTCATAATCGCTTATTAACTCCAACCACCTTCTCTGCCTCAGGTTCAATTTTGGTTGTGTGAGGAGGGGTGTAAGGCTCTTATGATCAGTGAAAATCCAACATCTGGCACCATATAAGTAATGTATCCAGATCTTCAACGCGAAAACTATCATAGCCAACTCCATGTCATGTGTGGGGTAGTTCACCTCATAAGGTTTTAACTACCGTGATCCATAAGCAACCTCCATACCATGCTGCATCAACACACAACCCAAACCTAACTTAGAGGCATCACTAAACATAGTAAATTCCCTACTATCGTCTGGTAAAGTCAACACTGGAGCTGTGGTCAACCTTGTCTTCAGAATCTGGAAACTCTCCTCACAAGCCTTCTACCATTCAAACTTAACTCCTTTTCTCGTAAGTTTTGCAACAGGTGTAGAAATTTATGAAAAATCCTGCACAAATCGACGATAATGACCGGCTAGACCCAGAATACTTTTGATATCTGGTACACTTGCATGTCTGCTCCGATTTAACACCACCTCCACCTTGTCAGGATCAACACTGACACCATCTACTGAAATCACATGGCCAAGAAATTTCACATTATCCAACCAAAACTGGCATTTACCGAACTTGGCATATAACTAAAACTGCCCTAATGTCTTCAAAACTGTATGTAGATGCCTCGCATGCTGCCTCGCATCTTTTGAGTAAATCAGGATATCATCAATAAATACAATGACTAACTTATCAAGATAAACCCGAAATTGGAGCAGACAACAGTTACATATTGTATAACCGTCGTCTTATAGTGATTTAGTCGACAATTGCATACTATATGAGCGTCGTTTAATTTGTATTTGGTAGACACAATTTTTATGCTTTGCAATGACCAAATGAACACTGTATTCACAACAAATTCTAAATAAGCATATTATGTTATTGTTCATATGTCCTACACAAGAAAAATAGCATATTATAAATGAGCAGTAGCATGATACATCAATAGATCAATACACAACATAGTATCCAATGTCTAATTATACATAAAAAGCTAAAAATCACATACTCCCTTACTTTGAACATCAATAAAATTATGCCTCTTAATTCTTCATCCACTTCCAAGATGCACTCATTTTCCCTGGCTGTGAGCTTGACGTAGATTCACCTCACTATGGATATCATCGGATTGTGAACTCCAGAACATATGAGTCAATGTTGAACCTACAAAAATATGAATCAAATCTTAACTACAAGAACTATAAAACACATCAAGTTAACTATGTACTAAACACATCCCTATAGCACACAGAAGTAAGAAATAGAATAAAATACGCAATCACTTTAGTTGTTGTAGTTCTATGATAGACTAAAAGTTAGCATCCTTAAAAGTAAGTAAGTTATCGGTTTCCCAATCACTTCAGCAGCAACAATAAAACCAACATCATGCACATTGGAGAGATCACATATTAAGGCAAAGAAACTGCTGCAGATATATGCTCATGCTGATCATGTTCCATCATTTACTGTATAACAAAAGTCGGTCCGGAGGGTTTACTATTCCAAAGGTTACTGTTCAAAGGGGGCATTTTCGTCCGAAAAAATCCGCACACTGTTCTGGATCGATTCTCACTTTATCATCCTCACTCACTCCTCTCTCGAGCCTAATCGCAACTGCTTGAGATAGAGGCGCCCGCGATGTCAAAGTAGTAGTAGCAACCATTCGAGATTTTGGAGATTTGATCAGAGAAAATTAGATTGAGAGCGTTTGAGAATTTTAAAAATCGATTGATTGAGACGAAGAAGACGACGGTGATAAATCCACTGTTTGGTGGTGGGTCTTCTCCGAACTTTGCAATCGATTGAGGTGCGAAGCTCTCTCAGTCAAAACCCGATGCCTCTCCTCTCTCTCATTCCTCCCGATTTATCTCGATCTGAGACGAAGTCGCCTAAGCTGGAGTCATGAGTGGAGGTGACTTCATCATTAAGTTGTGCTTGAAATCCGGATCATAGTCATGAACAACGAAGTGGTGCTGGTATGATTTTGATAAGTTTGACTACCAAGAAGAAGAAGGGGAAGGGAGGATCTGCGAGGAAAACAAATCATATTCCTGACTATGTCGATTTGCTCGAATTCGTGTTTACTCTTTAGGAAAAACTTGTGTGCACTTTTGAAGGTCATTTGGATGTTAGACTGGGCCTGTTGTGGTATAGAGATCAGGTTAGTTTTTAGACTGTGATCCTTCATATTTATCATTGATTTGTTGTGTTCAATGCTGAAGCTATTCTTATGATTAATTCTTTGCGTATTCATTGGTTACAACTTATAACTATGTTTTGGGCTAAATTTTGATATGCAGTTATTACTTTCTTCTTCAATGGACAAAACAATTAGATTATGGGATATGGAGACCAAGACATGTTTAAGGTTGTTTGCCCACAACGATAATGGTAAGAAGCATTTTTAACATTGAAATATATCCTTATTTATGATTTTTTTAAAATATCTTCAAATTTGGTAAACATACTGGGTTTTCACAGAACCATTGTTCATTTGTTGTTTGATCCTATGGTGCAGCAAATATGTCACTATTTGGTTAATAGATCTTTATTTGGTTCTTGAGTTTTGACATGAGGAATTGATCTGGTTAACATGCATACAGTTCAATCCCTTAGACGATAATTATTTTCTCAGCGGCTGCTTGATGCAAAGATTCGTTTATGGGACATACCTGATAGAAGAGTGGTAGACTGGACTGATCTTCACGAAGTGATCACTGCTGCGTGTTGTATCCTAAATGGACAGGTATGAATATACCGTTATGGTTTTTCACAATGTTAGTTTTCTGCTTTCATGAACGTTACAATAGGTTTAAGACCCACCGTTGACAGTAGCGACGTTTTTGCGCTTCTATCTCCACCGTTGACTTTTCTCATCTCCTTTCACCGTCACGACTTTCACTCCACTGATCACCGATCCCGACTACGTACTTTAATCTCTCTCACCAATACCAATCTCTCACTTTCTTTCAATTTTTGTTGGGGTTTTAAAGAGGGAGCTAAAATATGGATTTTGTTGTGATCTATTGAATTTGTATTTATGTTTGATGTTCAATCAATTTGGTTGATGTGGCTTGATACATGTTTCAAACATAAATTGCTGTGTCTTGTTATTTTCCCTACGTACTAATATTAAGAATATCAAATTCTGAGTTTAATTGGTCGTATGGTATTTTGTGTGAATCTCAATCAAGTAATGTGTGCTTATCAAACTGAAAAGCACACATTAGTGTAAATTTTGTAGTGCCATTGTTTGGAAAAAAAAACACACACATTATTGTAATGGAGGTCTCGCCGTATCCTTCTTGGTAGACACCGCAAATTCGAAGATTAGGTTTGATAATGCAATCTATTCGCTCTTGATTTTGGTGATCTTTCAGTGTCTAATTTTCTCAAGCATGGTCGATTATCAAAAATAATTAAACTGGGTTCATCGGTGCTGTATACCTAGAATAATTGATTGGATAAACCTCTCTGTACTCTCTCTGTAGCATTTATCTAAATAGAATGGGATACTTAAGTATTAGGAACTTGAGGATTTATATGAAACTCTAGAACACAGTTGGATTATGTTAGTCTATGTTTGAGTGTGAAACATAGATGTTATTAATTTACATAGACTAACACAAAGTAATACTAAAGTAATCTAAAACATAAATGTGCTCATCTGAGCCTCTTGCCTAAAAGGACGTTGTTATATATACATATAATTAAATTAATCCTGATAGCTATATTGTGTTATGTGAAACAGACTTTTACAATTGAACTGTGAAAATTTCTCTATTTTGAGGGAGCTTCATTTGCTGGAGACGTAATATATAAAAATGAGGTACTCTTTTACTTCTCTGCAAGTGCTAAGTCCAGTTTTATCTACAATGGTGCCCCCTATATAAAATAATAAAAATAAAGAACCGGAGAGACATGTACGTCTCAAGAAGTCTCAACCCTATTTTCATGCTAAAATTTGCTGTATTGTTGTCTTCATTTGCTTATACGAGACTTCATTGTTCCTTTGATTTCTCTATTAGGTATGATGCGGAAAAGGATCTTTCATCATGTTAACAAAGATATCGATTCATTATCCATAAACTATCCCGCATTAATGGAGGACAAGAAGATAAAGTATACCTCTTCAAGATCATTCTTCCTGGCTACAGTACTGAGCAAATGGTAATCAATTTTCCCCATAATGTTCTTATATTCTGTTATGATCCTTTACAGGCTACATATATCTTTTTATTTAATTCAAGATGTTATAAGCATCTTCACTATTTCTCCTTTAAGTGAAATAATCAGAAACCAAAAATTCTAGCTTATCCTTTCTTTCTTTTGTGTCTTGAAGAGAATCCCACTGAGATTTGTCAGAAAACACCTTGGGAACAAACTTTCTGATACAGCAACATTGAAATTGAAGCAATCCTCGGAGTGCTCATGGAATGTTAGTGTGACAAAATAGGGAGAAAATGTGTACTTGAAATATGGGTGACTTGAGTTTCTGAGATGCATCCTTAGGAGACAAAAGATGTATATTCAATGATGTTACTTTTTACCATTGTTTATGTTTAAGTAGAAATTGGCTGGTATTAAACTTGCTAAATGCTATTTCGAACAATGTTTTATGCTTTAGTTCTAGATAAACTATGTCATTTTAATGGTTCAGCGCGGTGTTTCACCTAGTATGATCAAACCGTCTCTACAAAACGAACTCAAAGTGAGTTTTATATATGTTTCTTCAAAATGATTAGTCAGCAGTCTAAATTAATTAGCTACATGGATACTTTCTTGATGAATAAGTAACTAACCTTGCATTAATTTATCTGTATGTGCAGTAAAACTAGGGCTTAAAATCAGTGAGACACTGAAGGAAAAGTTGAGACTTGGTGTTAAGATACTCAAAAAAGGTGGGACAATGGAAAAGGTGTTCAAGCATTTGTTCAATGATAGTGTTAAATTAGCAGGAGAGAAGCTTCTCAAGGCCTATCACTGTCATCTTTCAACTTTGCTCTTAATGCATCTCTGTTCTGCCTAACAATCTCACCTTTCTTTGGTACTGGTAGCTGTACTCCAAAAAGTAAACAAATACACACACCAGCAATCTTTAACATGAATGAAGAGGAAGTATATTCTGAGTTACAAACAACACCAAGGTTTGGTAGCTAACACATAAAAAAGAGAACTCACACTCCTCAATGTCTTCGCTGCCTCATACAAGCACATATTCTCTCCTCATAATCTTCCATAGACACTTCCTTCACCTTAGCAATTTCTTGATACATCCCAATGCAAAATATAGCCAGCTTCTCCCTCCCATTATCGTTGGGTGTCGCCTACATCAGAAAACAATCACAAGAATATATAATCACATATATGGCAAAAAGAGAGATTCCTGGGCATCCTTGTAAACTTATTTCTGGGGAGTAAAAAAGGGACATGGTAAGAATATGCAATGCTTGAATTAATATAACAATACACAATGATGATGAAAAAACGCTCGCATATCTGATCCATCAAACAAATCACATGAGCTAGCACACATTGCAACCAAAACCAAGTAGAGCAATTCATCTTAGTCTCACCAGATCGACAATGGAACAAACTCTGAGAACTTACACAACTCGTAGTATTTGTGAGGCGAAAGCATTGAGGTTTGAAGCTTTGATAACATCTGAGCCGAGTACTTGAGCGCATCCCTCATATACAATGTCACAAACATGTAATCAATCATACAAGTTTCGATGGAAAATCAGTGACGCTTGATTTCGAATTGGAGAGAATTAAAGTGAATAAGGATTAGAGAGAGAACCTACTTGATTGGAGGTTAAGGGTGGAGCGGCAGACACTGAGATCGAGGCAGGAACATCGTCATGAGAACACTTCCATATCTGTAACACGAAAAACATAATGCATCAGGATAATAAACTTGGTATGTCCTTACTCAACTCCATCATATATGTAACAACAGAACATACATACCCTGAAGAACTCATAGACATGATACTCATAAACCGAATGGTTCGTTGTGTAACGATCAGCAATAAACTTATTGAGAGCTGTCACGAAATTCCCCAATACTACACATTTGAGAATCACAGATTAAACAACACAATGATATTGAATCAAACAAACTCCCTATAGTCTCTATCAGTATATACCCTCGTCTACATCGACAACAACCACGATTCGATCAGGTGTGACTGTGAAACCCATAAAGACTGCCCCTTATCACAATTCTTATTTTTGTTGGGGAACACAGATTTCACGGGCATTCTGGAGTCTCGAGCAGAGGCAAATCAAATACATAGGGTTCAGATTTGTGAGGGAGCACCTACAATTCATCATCTTATTTTTGCAAACGATAGTCTACTTTTTGGTAGTGCACAAACGGTTGAGTGTGTGAATATTCAACAAGCTCTAAGCGACTATGAGTTGGCTTTGGGACAGAAAATCAATTTTGAAAAGAGTAGTATTGCCCTCAGTAAAGGGGTAGCAAAATCGCAGAAGGAGGAGTTGGTGAACATTCTTGGTGTTTGTGCTGTTGATAAACATGATCAATACTTGGGGTTACCGACCTATGTGGGAAGGAAAAAAACTGAGGGGTGGCAATGGAAGCTCTTAATTAGTGTGGGAAATGAGTTGTTGATTCGAGTAGTCACACAATCTCTTCCTATGTATGCTATGAGTTGTTTTCTTCTTCCAAAGGAGTTCTTTATACACTTTAACAAATGTGTGCGAAGTTTTGATGGAGAAGCTTGCAAGATAAGAAAAGAATACATTGATTCTTTTGGGACAAGTTATGTGTTTCGAAAGAAGAAGGAAGTATGGATTTTAAACATTTGTATTCACATAATCTAGCTCTCTTGGTGAAGCAAGGGTGGAGATTGATGCATAATTCGGATCCGTTGGATGGTAAGATCTTCAAGGCTAGGTATTATCCAAATGGCGATATATTTACCCTTATTCATACTAATACACCGTGCCAATGTTGGAGAGGTATTAGTGAGGCATGTAAGGTGCTCCAGAGTGGTCTTATTTGGAGAGTTGGCATGAGGACAACAACTAAAACCATGCTGCCCTCACATCAGTCACGTGTTTACTTCTCCCAACCCAAGTCATTAACCTTCTTACTCGCCTTTAGGTAGGAAAAGAAAAAGAGAACCTTCACCAGTTTGCTTCAGTCGCTCCACTCAGCTTCATACCATAAGCTCATCAATCATCTTCTCCTCTTCTTTCTTGTGTTGACTATTCTCGTGTCTACTGCAACAACTGAGAGAACATTTTCTCTATGAAGATCTTGAAAACTACTCTTCAAAATAAGATGGGTGATGAGTTCCTTGATGATTTAATGGTTCTTTATATTGAAAGAGAGTATGCTGAAAGCATTAATAATAATTCAGTTGTTGTGGAGTTTGAATTTAGTAGACTTCAGAGGGTGAGGTTTAGTTTGTTATTTATAATGTAGAATTTATATTCACTGGTTTGGTTTATGTCCCCCGATGTATTTTTTTTTCTTATAATAACAAAGACATGATGATGAGCCTCTGAATGGGCTACAAACCTAAAAAAATAAAAAAATATGCGCGCTACACTCTATTTATATTGAAAGAGTGTGTCGAAAACATTGATAATAATTTAGTTGTTGCGGAGTTTGAAGTTAGCAAACTTCAGAGGGTGAGGTTTAATTAGTTATTTACAATGTAGAATTTATATTCACAGGTTTGGTTTATGTTCCCCGATTCTTATATCATAATAACAAAGACGTGAGGATGAGCCTCCAAATGGGTTACAAACCTAAAAAAAAGAAAGTACGTTACACAGTACAACCCCCCAACTGCTTTTGAAATCCTGGGTGTGTTGTTTGTGATTCTCTGAGAAGTATTAACTTGTACAGTCTACTATAAGAACTTTGTGGCTTCGGCTCTGCCAGTGGAAGCAGAGGCTCTTCGTAAGGCTTGTTTGATTATTAAAGACCAGGGTTGGTCTAGGGTAATCATCAAAAGTTATTATCTCATTCTTGTCTCAACGATAAAGGCTGAGAAGGATGATGAATCTCAGGTCAGTAGTGTTATTACTGATATTAGATGTACATTAGGAAGCTTTGTGAATGTGAAGTTTAAACATATCTTTTGCGAAGCGAATGAGGTTGGTCACCGTTTAGCTAGTGTTGTTGTGTCAGCCAAATGCTCTAAAATATTGATCTACGCATTTTATGCCTGATTCTTATCTCTAAATTTAGCTTAGTTATGACCTTAGTATTCTTATTTCTAACTTATTTTGTTGTTTTTAGGTCCTAAATAAAGATGGAGTAAAGTTGTCATAAATAAGCTAAAAAAGTGCTAATGAGGAAGTTCCAAAAATGAGGAGGAAAGATGAAGAAGAATATGCCACGATTTATAAAAATCGGATCAAAGTTCATTAAGATGGGTCAAGACTATGTTCATGTATCTAAGATGGTCCAATATCATGTCAATATTCGGCCACAAAGAAGGCCAAAAGATGAAGATAGATTAAAAGCTAGAGAGCAGAAAATTTGCCTGTACAGATCATCCCACTTCGATAGAACACTGAGAATTGCTTAGGAAGAATTATGGAACAAATACTATGTCCTTAGAAAGCTCTAGAAGTATAATTTCCAGCTCCACAAGCATCATGCAATTCAGACATCTACAACTTCGGGAATCACTGATTTCGTGAGTAAATGTCAATCTACCTAGGTTGAGTTAATTTGTTTCCTAAGTGGAGTTGGGCTAAGGTTTTGCAAATGCCTATTTAAAGAGGAGTTCAGCAAGCAGCCAAAATATCTCTCATTCTCTAAGCCATAGCTCTACCGAATTCACCTTCTTACACACAAAGCTGAGCTCTTCCCTTCACAAGCCAAAGTCTTCACCTCACCAATGTCCTACCTATCATCCACGAGGTATTAAGCTCGATTTGGCTTTGATTCCTTGTAATTACATGTGTTATAATTACATCTATAAAAAAGAGTTCAAATTTCATGCGTTGTAATTGAGTGTTAAATGTTTAATTTGATGTTTAGTTTTGGCATATCAATCATGGATGGGGGAATGTCCATCTATAATTTTTTTAACTGATCCTTTGGGCTTCAATGATATAGTTTTTAAGTCAAAAAAAGAGAAAATATTAATATAAACTTTTAATAATGGGTTGAATTTTCGCTCATTCTAAACTTTAATATTTTAAATTTAGAAATCATCATAATGAGTGTCTGTTTAAGGAAAGTATATTCCATATATTCCAGAATGTATCTTGTCCTAATTAGATTGGATATAGAGATTCTGGCAATCCATGATTATTCGGGAATATTGCATTGATTGTAATATCTGTATTTAAGGTCTCTTATCTCTATTAATTAAGGTAGAAGTCCTTACGTCGGTTAAAAAGAAGTTGATGGTAGAACATTGGTAATACCATTTTCTGCCCTTCCTTCAGTAAACTTCGGTATAAAATGATTTTCAGAAAATAAGGACAAAAAAGTAATGATAGAGAGATTTAGCCTCCTCCTATACTTTCCTCTCCATATCATCGGTCTCACTCCTCTCTCTCTCTCTCTCTCTCTCTCTCTCTCTCTCTCTCTCTCTCTCTCTCTCTCTCTCTCTCTCTCTCTCTCTCTCGCAACTCCAGCAACCATCACCAGCCTCAAATGTTGGTTGTCGTCGAATGGTCCTTGCCCTCGCCTCCAAGTCGCACCGCCCTCGCCTCCAGCCACCAAATTGGTCTCAGTCCCTTTCTCTCTTCTTCATGTCCCTTAGCCCTAATGTCGAAGAGAAGCCGAATTAAGTTTTCGGCAAGTCGCAGTGATTCAAGCCAAATCGAGCATCAACTTCCACTGGGCTCTGAAGTGCTCCTTTACATGAGTCTATTTCAACTTGAGCAAGCCACATCGATAAGTGAAGTTCAGCCACCGAAACTGTTTCGAGGTATTCCTTCCGATTCGATCTGAATTTGCAAAAGCGAAGAAGAGAAGAGATGAAAGAGAACACAACCGCCGCATCGCGCCGTCTCAAATTCGAGTGCCGAATATCATGAAGGATCTCAACTTCGACGCCGACAAAGGTAACCTCCTCCGATTTTGGGTTTCCACGATTCCTATTCAAACTCACTCCGATTTCATTTTGCTCATTTTGATTACTATATACCATCATTTTCAATCAACCTGCATTCGGAGATACCGTCTCTTAAATCTATGAGGGAGGCATCTTTAAGTAACGGAGTTGTTACTTTTCACCATGCTCCTATATTTGGGCTTATCTGCGGATTGCTTGGGTTGGATAGCACTACTTCTTCTCAATGAGCTTTCATGTTTATCACAATGAGAGATGCTATTTCTGCTGCAACAAGGCTGAATTTGGTCGGACCCCTTGGTGCAGCTATTCTGCAACATCATGTTGCTCCTGTTACTGAAGCTATACTGAACCAATGGAAGGAGAGTCCTGTTGAGGAAGCATGCCAAACTGTTGCTTTGCTTGATATTGTGCAGGGATGTCATAGTTACCTGTTTTCTAGACTTCTGTTCTTTAACGGCCCTTTAAATGCATCGATAGATGGACCTTGCTCGAACTGTTTTTATGTTCAGCTAATTATTCGTCTTTCAAGAAACACTTGAAGACCAAGACAGTTGGCTCAATTGGTAACTGTCAGTAGAGATTTTCGATAATATCTCTCCCACTTGATGTGTATTTGTATCTTACCAAGGTGAATGGATTGTCTTCTTGAAGTTATTGTACTTATAGAACAAAAGCCTAATCCTGTATTTAGTAACCATAGAAGTTACTTATGCAGATTACAAGTAGAGCCATATTGGCATATTCTATTTTCGTTTTAATGCTTCTGCCTTTTGTTTTATGTTTCATCAGTTATGATAGTGTATCCACTGTGATTCATTATTTTCCAGGATTTCACCGAGGCATCTCATAGATGATACGTACGGCTTCTGATTTTCAGTGATGAAATTTCAGCAGTTGTGGTTTCCCAGGATGCACATGTATCCCGTGCAAAAGGTGTGTCATTATATGCTATTCTTTCAGACCTGTAACATGAGTAAACCCTCTCAGTTATAATGAATATGACTTGCATGTACTGTTAGGAGGATGCCGTTAAATATTTGTTTCAATCCTTTTGTATATGGTAGTCAATTTGTTGGCATGATACTTCTAACTAAAATCTTTTAGCTGTTAGCAGGTCCCGATAGAATCATGTTTCTCAGCAATAGCAATGTCAATAATAGTTCTGCTATCTTGCAAGTTCTAAAGGATTTGGGTGAAATAGGCCAACTCTCCACCCCTTAAGAACTCGAGTCTTCTTTCAAAATGAAAAAAAGAGAGAAAAAAACTTAAGGGGTGATACATTTGGGCAGGAAGCGCAATATTTAACCAAGTAGTAGCCTACCAACAAGTAGAGAGGTCCATCCGGTTATGGGCATATGTTTTTGGAAAGGTAATTTGGTTTCATTAGTTTCAGGTGAGCATGTATTGGTTTCGGCGAGGTGGCTCAGATGAGCATATATTGGTTTCGCTAGAGTTGAAGAGATTGGACTGTTTAAAATTTGTGATACTTTAAATTTGTAAATTCGTTATGGAGCAGTATAATAAAGGGTCTCTAACTAACAATTTAAAATGACACAAACCTCTGCACATAAGTTTGAGGGGGGTTGTTAGGTTCTGTGTCATTTATTTGGTTTATTGCACTTTGGATTCTGCAGAAATTAAACATAGTTGAGGGTTGTAACAGTGCCTCCATATTCTTGGTCCAATTGAGCAACTTCTAGGCGTAGATGCATGTTATTTATCCATTGTAATTCTTTCATTATGACATTCCATTGCTATTGTCAACTGTCATATGTAGTTGTTCTTGCTAAACTTTTGTACTGCATTTGGCCCAGGGAATGAGCACAGAGATTGTGAATGTCTTGATATCTTATGTGATGTCCTTCATAAGTTTGGCAATCTAATGGTAACCGACCATGACCTGCTTTTAGAGGCTCTATTGTCTCAGTTGAGCTCCAATCAAGCCAGCGTGAGGAAGAAAATTGTGTCATGCATTGGTAAGTATTACTGTTTACTATACTTATCCTTCTGAGGATGTTTTGCTCGATGGGACTGGCTTTAATTTCTTCATTGTTTTGCATTATATACTCTGTCAAAGTCTGAAGACGTGTTGAAAACTGTCAGCTTTTATCTGAACGCGTACGTACATCCATCATATGTTGTTGTTTAGTTGAATTCTGTTGTTTAGTTAAATGCTGTTGTTAAGTCTATTTGTTTCATGAGTCTATCCTGTACAGCAGGTGTTAAGTGTGTTTGACAAACAGTCTTATTCTATTTCAGGTTACGAACAATCCTGTTCTACTCCAAACTTCACTAACCAACACTCCTAAATGGTTACGAAGTCTGTATAGTTCTACAAGTAGGAGGGCAACCCATCAGCTTTGGATGTCATGTAAGGATAATCGGGACCTTATTTTCCAAGTGAATCGGTGTCCAAATGGCAGTTGAAAGGGTATTAGTAAAAGATCAATGGATATTTATGGAATACATTATTCTTATGGAGATCATATTGTTATTATTCTTCAGTACGGTTTCCAAATTCTTTTTATTATTTTTTTGAGAGAATTCGTTCAGGTGTAGTAGATGATGCTTTCAAAAGATGATGTTTGCAATTACCTACTGCAGTAACTTGATCTCTGTATCTGTTTTGAATCCAAGTTTGTACTAAAGATTTGGTTTTCATATGGTTATATATATCCAGGATGTTTTGACTTAGTAAAAGGCACTAATTCATCACCCATCTATATCCTTAAAGGGTCCAATTGAAATGGCAACAAGGGAAGACTAACTTTCAAGGATTTAGCTTGAACCGTGTTTTTCGTTTAGCTTATGGCTAAGTTGCGTGTGGTTTTGGTTAATAGACCATTGTATTAGCTAGAATTGGTGTATTTCGTTTAGCTTATGCTTCTATAAAGTTTATGTTTGATCAATCACAGTAGCAATGTGCATGCAGAATAAGTCATGGTTTGGAGGTTGAGATTTAGCTGGATTGGCACTGATTAGTTGCTGAATTTGCTTAAACCAGGCCCTGGTAGCTTAGATCGTTTTCAGTTTTGCCTAGGAAGAAGATATTGCTAAATCAAGGCAGTGATATATTTATTGTTTGCTTATGCTAATATAGTCGGTAAGTTTATCTGATTAATTAGCAACTAATCAGTGCCAGTATGATGGAATGTTTTCATGGATGCAACTCTGGTAAGGATGTATGTGAGGACCCTTGGTGAGATGAACGATTAAGTGAGGTATTTAGTTTCATTTTTGTCACGTATACTATCTTTAAATTTCATTATCGGAATCTGGGTCATTATATATAGATTCCCCAACTTGACATTGAAAATTGAAATTGGTCGGAGATGGGTAGTAAACATGAACTTCATTACCTGAAGCAAGAAAGGAATGCCAAAACAAAATTTGCAGATCATAGGTGTGAATGCAGCTGGAAGGGATGAGAAACATGGATTGACTAACCAAAGGTAAAGTAGCTGCAATGGATCTCTATGGCAAAGCACAGAATTTGCAGATCATAGGTGTGTTCTTGGGAAGATTATGTACGTTTGGATTATAAGAACATATAATCAAAATGTAAGGTACTGCATGCATAGTTATAATACCATTGGCACATTGTGTTACGCGGATGCAAGATCAGCCTGCGATGGCCAGCACAAAGTAAGGATATAGTTTTAAGTTCCGTGGCCCGAGTTTAGAAGGAGACTGTATGTTGGTTTTCTTTTTGAACATCTTCAGGGCTATAAATCAGGTCATGCCCCTCCAGTCACCAGCAACAATTCAGTGTGCTACAGTTGGATATCTACAGGTTTACATTTACAGTTATTGTGAAATTTATTGTTTCTGAATAAATTATGCACAACGAAAATGATTGTTATGACTTATGAGACATATATTAGGTCTTTTTGATCTGTTATAGAATGTAGAGCCGGGAGACTTTGTATTGTTGAGTTCAAAAGTTAACCTATGATCCTTCAGATGAAAATTTGAATCTCTGTTACACCCAATTGTTTCAATTCCAACTCAAACAAATCAACACCACCTCCGTCTTTCCCGCATAAAAATTCCTTACCAAATATCGTTAAATTCGTTAAATTCCTTACCAACTCAAACAATTCAAACAGAAAGCATATAGCATATTTCGTTAAATTCCTTACCAAATATCGAAGTCTCCGATGATGACATCCCTCGCAATGAAGAGCAGAGAAAAAGATAATCAAACACCCAAAATGAGGCAACAAAATGAAAGTATACTTTGGTTCACCTTCAATTTTTGACTAATTATGCTTTTCAGCAAGCCTCAGTAATCGATGTTTTCCTTAACTCTCCCTGTAATTTTACTGTATCGAATCAAGAAGACAACAAAATGTCTCCCAGTTGACAAACCCGATTAAAACTACCAATTTCAATACCAAAATCACAAAGTAAGCGGAAGTACTCCATAGACTATCCAAGTCCAAGTGGTCGTTTTGTTATTTTTCAACCGGGACCGTCATAATCAAATCCTAGGAAATAAGAATCCCATGAAATCGAATTTCAGAATAACCCGAAAATGGTAGTGTAAAGAATAGATAAACCTTTTACATATACATACCTGGGTCTCTAGCGTTTCTACTCATTGAGAAGCTTCGCCCTCGAACTCAAACCTTATGCTCGTCTGCAACCCAATGTGAATCCTCGAAATCAGACGGAACACAACCCTGAAAAGTTGAAGAAAACAGTTTAGTCGAAAAGTTGAGGAATGAAAATCCAACATAAGCATTGATAGTCAACATAAATTTATTTGCAAATAACTAAAAGTGAACTTATGTTTTTTACAGTTCTACAAAAAACGTAAAAATTTGGAACAAATTGATCAGGTAATTACGTAACGCATTCATGTTCAACATATACATGTATGTGACCATTTATTCATTTGTTTTAACTCTCCTATATTTTATTTATAGTTGGAGTGACAATTCGTTCTACATGGTGATTAATGTGGTTGGATTTCGTTGAACATATCGACGTCAACATAGTTAAAACTTTTGCTATTTTTTTAAATAGTTTCTATTCGTGTGTTTTTTGTTCTATTTTCATATGCACCGACACTGCATTTATTATCAGTGATTGATCATTTTTTACATAGTGTTGACTTAATATGAAGTGGGCTAATATTATTTTACAAATTTTATCATCAATCATTGGTAATTCTTCTCACATCTCAATTAGATCTATGTTCGAATAATAGAGATCTCGATTAGATCAGTATTTGAATAATAGAGATAGGCCTGAAAGTGCACAATAGTCTCTATCATGAGCAATGGACTTAAGAAATTAAGTGAAAACGATATAATTGCACACTTTTAAGTATGCCACCGATAAATCGCACGCGCGAGCGCGACGCCTTTCGCACACGCATATGCGCGTGCAGGAAGGCTAGTCAATGAATAAACATAAAGTTTCATTCTATAATTACAACGTACTATTTTATCTTTCAACATGTTATCAGCATGCTCTGAGTTGATAGCCATCAATCACCATAGGAAAAAAAAGGATATAACTCTAAACCACTAATCACACTGCTCACTACCACCACCACCGTCACCAATCATTGTCGTTGGTCATCACCTCAAATCACCATTGGCCTCTACATAACCAATCTAGTCTCCTGTGCAAGTATCTTCCCCAGAAAGCCAAAATTATCGAATTCCCAAGTCTCGTGTTAGGAGAGAGTTATGGCCTTGTCGTAAACAAACTACAACTATAGTCATACCGAGCATAACACTAATCGAAGTAAATTTTCTAGCATCCTATATTTAGGACTAAAACTTAATTTCTGCAATACCCTAGAAATTAGGTTGTCTATTGCTTTGAATTATATTGTGATTTGAGCAAAGGGGATTTTATCACACTTTTTACTCAAAAAGTTTGATTAGTAATGATCCTGGGGGAGTCAAGGTATAAAGAAGAAGATAAAAAGGATTTTTGGATGTGGTATGAATCCACTGTTTATCGAGCATCGATTTTTATGACCATATATCTTGGATCACCTTTTTATTCCCTAAATTTGATATTAGTGACTATGATTTAGATACTAATTATCTCCTTTATCTCTTTTGTAGATGACTACGACTACACCACGACTAGGCCAGAGTTTGATATCCTTGATTGAAAAGGAACAGAGTATCATCTCTGAGTATCTAATGTAGAAAATACATTCATTGGTAAAAGATACATCAACACCATCTTCCTATCGACTGAGCCCAAACGCAGCCACCCCAAGTGAGAAAATTAAAGCTTAGTCCCATATATTTTTGAGGAATCATATCCATCTTGTTCTCAATAAGCAGTACTTGAAAAAGACAGATCTCAAGGAGTTATGGGACAAGCAACGCTTCAACAACGAGCATGATGTACAACTTCTAGAATTGACTGAGAGATGAGAATCCATCCGTTTGTTGGATTATCCAAAGGTTGATATATATAACTAAACTATGTTAGAACTACAATCTAAGCTGAGTTTCTGTGGGGTTGAAAAAACTGATCAAGATATGATCGAGACCTTCCCTTCTTTGGGTTTTCATAATTTCTTTTGGTTTTTTGATTAATTAAAGTAAAAAAAAACAAAAAATAGGCTGAGTTGGCCGTATAAATGCCGATTAATTGGCCATTTCGCCGATTAATTGTTATTTAAACGGTCAACCGTGTAAAAGGCCGTTCAGGCCCAAAACTTTTATTTCTCCCACCGTATACCATATAGGCCTTTTTTTTAACTATGGGAGCAAGACTTTCAGTGATATCATGAATATCCTTTCTAAAAAGGATAGACGTCAAGAGATAATTCTCAACAACAACTCAAGGGCCGCTAGGACCAAGAAAACTCCTGAGAATTACAACACTAGAGGGAAGGCACATAAGAACAAGAAGAACAATCGTTTTGAGCCTTATAACCGTAGGGGGTGTGCTCCACGTTGTGGGAGAGGAGGGTGTGGAAATGGTAGAAATCAAATTCGAAACCTAACTCCAACAAGAACCAGCCAAGTTCTAAGAATGAAGGCAACTCTTTACACTCTGCTCTATCCGGAAAGTATCCATGTTTCAAATGTGGCTCTAATATGCACAATCAATGTTGTACAAGCAAGTAAATTCAGAATATCTACAAGAGGCACACACAATACTCGCACAAGAGGTTTATTTTGTTGGGGGAAACTATGAGATGGAAGAAGACGTTGATGTCAATCACATTTTAGCAGACAAAGATGAAGAGTCTTGAGACTCCGGATTTTGATTAGTCTATGCACTATGGTGTTATCTATGCTATGTAATCTTTCAAGTATAATTTTGACTTGTTTAATCATATTTTTAAGACTTAGTATTTTGTTGTTTTGGAATAAGGCATCTGTGATGTAATTGAGTTGGCAAAGTAATAAAATTTCTCTATTTTTCGATTTTATGAAAGTGTTGAGAATGTAATTTACTACATAAGGCATGAATGGTTCGTGATATATAGTAATCCATGACTTTAAGACACCGAAAAATAGAGCAAAATGAAAAGAAAAAAGAGAGAGGAAGATTCGAGTTCCTGCGAGATTCGACCAGTCAAAGGTCTCATTCGACCCATCGAATCCATCACCTTGTAACAATTTGACATGTTTTTTGACTCGTAAAATTTTTTTCCTTCATTTTCTTTGACTCGTCGTAGAAGTCCCTAAAAATTTGACCACTTTTGACCAATTTTGTCTGTAACAGTGTTCTTTTGATGTTGTTTGTAGATCAGTTTTGCCTTGCCATGTTAAGCACTCTATAAGATTTGCAATCCCTTGAAAATATTTAAGAGTTCACTTAAAGTGTTCACCACATCTTGAGTTCAATGACTGATTAATTTACATTCTTTTGTAGATGTCTGAAGATAAGATTGAATGTTTAGCAGATAGTGGTACTACCCCCACTATTATGCGGAATAGGAAATTGTTTATAGATCTAATGCCGTATAGTGCTTCAGTGACAACTATGATTGTTGTTTATACAAATATGTTGTTCAACACAATTCTTATTTCCACATGGTACTAGAATTTATGTCACTGATGCCTTATACACGCCAAAGGCCAATCGAATATTGCTAAGTTATAAGGACATTCATGCCAACGGTTTTCACTTAGAAACATACTGTGAGAATGGAAAATAGTTTTTATGTGTAACCTCCGTAGAATGTGGGAGAAAGTGCATTATGGAGAAGTTTATGAGCATTCGTAGTGGTTTATATCTTACTACAGTTCGAATCATTGAATCGAATGCGGTTACTCACACTAATATGTGTGATTCTGCCTCATGTAAACTTTGGAATTATCGTCTAGGTCACTACGGTCGAGATATGATGATCAAAATATTGAAAAATTTGCATGGTCCTCCGTTCTTTAAAGCAAAGAAGCTGTTGGGAATACCTAATACCATTGGTTTAGATGGAGCGGCTGAGAGTACTCCTCTCGGTCTAGACTTAGTCTCCAAGATGATTGTAGCACCATCCTGGTCATCTAGTGCTGAGGCGTTGTGCGTTATCTCATAAGATTCTTCGTGGAAATCTTTAATGTTCACCGCTCATTTTGCAATGCATGTTCATTAGAAAGGTTATAGGCACGACCTTCTTTTGATGTACACACAACTGTGAACATTCCATTCTTACAATGAATAAAAGATATTTGTGGACTTATCAAACCTGAATGCGGACTATTTAAATATTTTATGGTTTTGGTAGAAGTATCAACATATTGGTCACACGTCGTTTTGCTACCCGCAAGGAATGTTGCATTTGTCTCCTAACTCTATTCATTAAGATCCGGGCCCACCACCCGAATCACCCAATCAAGTCTATTCTATTGGATAATGCAGGAGAGTTTACATTAAAATATTTTGATAATTATTGCATGTCTCTTGGGATTAATGTTCAACATTTTGTTCCCCATGTTCATTTACATAACAGTCTTGCAGAAGCACATATCAACCGGTTACAGCTTGTGACACCGGCTTTGGTTATACACACCAATTTACCTATCTCTGCGTGGGGCTATGCAAATTTACATGCAGCTATGCTCATTCGTTTCAGATATGTAGCTCGTTAACCATTTAGTGCATGCCAGTTGGTAACTGGATATGAGCTTGACATTTCACATCTATACATATTTGGTTGGGCTGTATATGTGCCCATTAAGCCTTCACAACATTCAAAAATTTGTCATTAGAGACGATTACGTATTTATATTGGTTATAAAGCTCCAACGATTGTCGATAATTTAGAACCTTTGAAAGAAGATCTCTTTATTGTTAAATTTGTAGATTGTCACTTTGATAAGATATACTTCCCGCTATTAGGGGAGAGAGGAATAGTTCTATTCTAGTTAAACGTCAAGATTTGATATGGTGAAACCCCATTATGTCTCATCAAGATCCTCGCACATCTCAGAGTGAGACAGAAGTGCGATGTATTCTTGATCTTCAAAACATAGCAGATTCGATGTCTGACTCCGTTACTAATATTGAGAAAGTTATGATATCAGATATATCCTTTCCAAACGTTCCTGCAAGGTTGGAAGTCACTAGAACTGAGTATGCAGCTCATAGATGTGGTTACAACATATCTCTATGGGGATCTTGATTCAAAGATATATATGAGAGTTCCAGATGACATAGTTTTACCTAAATCAAGTAACTCTAAACCACGGAGTGCTCATGTGATATGTAACGACCCGAACCGTGGAATGCGTACTTATTGGTCCGAGCTGTGATTATTATGAATTAATCGTACTCGTGGGTTTGTTAACGGCTAAATTATCGGGCAAGAATTTTATTTAAGTTCCTTCGCGGGAATTGTAGAGGATTTGATTTCGAGCTCGTGGGAATTTTTAGAGAATTTTTCGGATAAGTGAGAAATGTTTTATCGAGTTTTGAAGTCGGTTGGTAATGTGGATTTAATCGTGACCGTCCGATTTGGATTAGATTGAATTATAGCCATTGATTTGGGGATGGTATGTGTACAATATATATACGATATAAATACGAAACAAATTAGGAAACTTTCTATTTTTGGAAATACCCGTTGACCCGCGTTGACCCACGGCTCAAAACTGACCTGTTTTGGGCCGTGAGCTTCTCGGCATCAATGTGCCTTATTTCGGCATCTTTTGGCCGTGGTTCCTTCATGAAAGTTGTTGGGCTTGAGCTCTTATTTCTTTTGATAGGTGGATCACTCAATTTGGTTGCCGGATCAAGAAGTTATGGCTTGTTAAAGTTTGAGGAATTCTGGCAGTAATCGGCGGTGGACGGAGGTGGCTTAGTAGGCGGCGATGGGGGTTGGCGTTATGGGGGTTTTGTAGCCCATGGATTGGTAAGTCTATTCCAAGTGGTTTCAGCCCTTGCCGTGCCCGGGGGTGGCCGATCAGAGAAATTGAATTCCGGCGAGGTTTTCGAACTTCACGGTGAGTTTTGGACATTTTTCGGTTAAAATTGGGCTTAGCTTTGAACTACAAAGTTGTTAGGTCAAACATTTCTGGGCTGGTCGGATTTTGGTAGCCAGCGGCGTCGGCGGCGGTGAAAGGACCCAACCCTGATTTAGTTTCCTAAACCGAAATCAAACCCTTTCTGAAAACACGAACTTACAAAAACCATAGAAATTTCGGCAGAGTTTCACTATAACGTGGAATTACCATTAACCTGCACCCGAAAACACACTTCATCCTATGCCACAAAAGCCAAACCGTGGGCACCAATCCCATCCGGATTTCTCAATATCATAACAATAATGTAAGGTAATAAGCAAAACTGTACTTTACAGAAATCTGGGAAAAAATCATATGAAAGTATAACAGTAGAGTAATCAGAGCGACCTCTAGTGTATATATACATAAATATACAACAGTAGGCTAAACAAGAAACCTACTGGAAAAGAAAGGTAGCTCGAACACTAAGCCTCCGACTGCGACGTGCAACACCATAATCTGAACTGCAAACTGGACATTGAAAACAAAGAGCCCAGGGAAAGACATATAAACTGTTAGAGTGAGTGGACGAAAAATAAATGTCTTTCGCCGAACAATATATGTTATAAAAACATATGCGAGTCAAAATGAATGAATATGATATAGTACACGAGGGAGACTCTAACTCCTCACGTGTACAGAGCATGCATCGTAAAACTCCGTAGGGTCACTCATGGACACGTCTGCGCTAGTACAATCCAAATCACGGGATCCCAGACCCACACGTTATTCTAGCCAAAAAGGCCTCAGGTCAGAGGTATGCCCCCCTCCCCCCCCCGGTAAAGGCCTCGGGTCAGGGGTCACAGCCTCCCCCGGTAAACATCCTCGGGGATTAGCCAGGATGCAAGTGTATCGATACAACAATATATACTGTGACTGTACTCTGTGTAAACCAAATCATAAATAGTTCTATGCAAGTGTATAAAGCATAATGTAAATGCATATACGTAATACATAATTGTATAAGCATATTTGTTGATGCGTATTCGCAAATGCATAATCGTAAAACACATGCTAATATAAAACATAGTCTCATATGCATGCTCATGCTCATAAAACGTGTAATAAGGACTCGCAACTAATCAGTGAAAAGAAATGTCTACTCACAGACAAGCACAGCGCACAAACGCGCTAATTACGAGATCCAGCGGAAGATCCCTCGCCCAACGTACGATCTCGATCCCTTGAATAATCACAAAATATAACTGATCAAAATCACAATTCGTTACTCTGTACCACACCTCAGAAACCAACCATTTCCGGAAACATAAAACTCGAATATAAAATACTCGACGAAAACCCCCAAATTATTCACATAAACCCTCGACTTAAAATTCGATAACCAAATCAACTCGAAAACCTCAAGGCGGTGATCGGGGCGCGATTACGAGCAAAACGGCATAAAACTTGTCAAATTTCAAAAAGTCAACGCCTCCGCCGGAGCGCTGCCGTTGACCGCCGCCGGTGGCGGCGGCGCGGCGTCAATGGTGACGGATTTCGACCAAAATCTCCATATCACAAGTATTCTTCAAGCCCAACACATTTCTCTTCTACACCAAGCTCCAATTCCAAGCCCACCGGCCGGAATTGAGCCTGAAACCCATGGAATCCATGGATTCCGGTGAGTTTCTGGCGAGCTCCCAAACCTCAACCAAACTAAAATCCTTTCACCCAAAAGCTTCACAAGGATGAGGGGAACCTTTTCCCCCACACCCCCGAGCTCAAATGTCGTCGGAGCACCTCACCAGATTTCGGCGAAATTCCTAAATTTTCTCCAATTCCTTCTCCCTCAAATCGTGATCAATTCAACTCAAATCAAGTTCTAAACCATAAGAAATCAAGAGAGGAAGCTAGCCATACCAAAATCAAGGCTGAAGGTGGCCATAATCGTGAAGTCCGACGGCGAGTCAACGGCGGTCCGTTTGAACTCGGTCAATGCGGGTCAACGGCTCTTTTCTGGTCAAATGGCGGTCAAACTTCCCGAACAGTGATTTTCGACAATTTTTCGACTATTCCGATATTTATACTCGCGGCTCGATACGATCGACGGTCCAAATCGAATCACATCCATGTTTCGGATAACTCAAACTCAAACAGATAAACACGACGAAATTACGCGATTTCAAATATTCATAACATATTCCTCGGTTGTCAAAACAATTATCCGAAACTGCCTACAAACTCGAAATCACGCATACTACCCCCCTTAAAAAAAATTCGACCTTGAAATTTACATACTTGCTAGATGAACAGATGAGGATACTGCTCCCGCATATGTTGCTCGGTCTCCCAGGTGGCCTCCTCAACTGAATGATTCTGCCATAACACCTTCATAAGCGGTATGACACGGTGCCTTAACTCCTGCTCACGCCGATCGAGAATCTGTACCGGCTCCTCCACATATGTCAAATCTTTCCGGATAGGAAGCTGATGTGGTGCTAACACATGTCATGGATCTAAAACATGAAAAACATTGTGTACTCGAGCCATCTCAGAAGGCAACTCTAACCTGTAAGCCACGGCACCAACCCTCACTGTGATCTCATACGGACAGATATACCGTGGTCGAAGCTTGCCACGCTTCCCGAAATGCACAACTCCCCTCCAAGGAGATAGTTTCAGGAAGACCCAATCGCCCACCTTGAACTCGAGACTTTTTCTTCTCACGTCTGCATAACTCTTCTGGAAATTCTGGGCAATCTTTAGTCTGTCCCGGATAATCTGAATATCCTCCATGATGCTCTTCACCAGATCAGGGCTAATAAGCCATCACTCGCCCAGCTCACTCCAACACAATGGAGTGCGGCACTGCCTCCCTTATAGAGCCTCATACGGTGCCATATCAATACTGGCCTGATAACTGTTGTTATAAGAAAACTCAATCAAATGCAGTTGCTGGTCCCAATTTCCTCTAAACTGCAAAACACAAGACCCAAAATATCCTCGAGAGTCTGAATAGTCCGCTCAGACTACCCATCAGTCTGAGGATGGAAAGCTGTACTGAAATGTAATCTGGTACCCAAGGCTCGCTGCAATGCCCGCCAGAACTCTGAAGTAAATTGACTATCTCGGTCAGAAACAATGGATACAGGCACACTATGCAGACAAACGATCTCCGCCAAATACAGCTTTGCCAATTTGCCCACTGAAATCTTTCCTGGAAGTGCAAGGAAATGAGTGGATTTCGTCAAACGGTCTACGATAACCCAAATACCAGTATTACCAACCGAAGTACACGGTAACTAATACACGAAATCCATGGTAATGTGCTCCCACTTCCAAATTGGAATCTCCAATGGCTGTAACTTTCCCGCAGGCTTCTGCCTTTCTGCTTTGACCTGCTGAAAAATAAGACATCTGCTCACATATGCGGCAATCTCCATCTTCATATTTCGCCACCAGTAATAAGCTCGGAGTGTACGAAACATCTTCGTACCACCGGGATGTATCGCATACGCAGAACAATGAGCTTCGCCTAAAATTTCTTTCTTCAAACTCTCGTCCCTACGTACACATAATCTGCCTCTAATTAGCAATGTACCATCATCACTCAACCGAAACTCTGTTGGTACACTGTTCCGAATCATGGTCTTCTTATCCAATAGATAGGAATCCGCATCCTGAGCTTCCCGAACCTGATCAACCAATACCGGTCGAACCTGGAAGCTAGCCAACAAGGATCCATTATCGTCCCACTCAAACTCAGCTCCCGTAGTCCGTAACTCAGCTAACATGGAAACTCTGGCCACACACACATGAAACAACGAGGCTCCAGATTTCTGACTGAGTGCATCAGCAATAATATTAGGCTTCCCTGGATGGTACTCAAAGGTGCAATCATAATCATTGATCAACTCCATCCATCTGTGTTGTCTCATATTCAAGTCTGGCTGCGTGTGCAAAAAGGTGAGACTCTTATGATTTGTGTATATCTTGCACTGAGCTTCGTACAGGTAGTGTCTCCAACTCTTCAAGGCTAATACAATAACAGCCAACTCCAAATCATGGGTAGGATAGTTGACTTCATGTGGTTTCAGCTGCCTGGAATCGTAAGCCACCACTTTGCCATGCTGCATCAAAACACAACCAAGTCCCAATTTTGATGCATCGTTATAAACCACAAACTCTCCACTGTCGTCAGGTAGAGTCAGAACCGGTGCAGTAGTCAACTTCTCCATCAAGAGAAAGTAACTCTCCTCACAAGCATCAGACCACTCGAACTTGACACCTTTCTTCGTCAATCTGGTAAGTGGAGTGGCAATCCGAGAAAAATCCTGCACAAAGCGCCGATAATAACCTGCCAAACCCAAGAAACTCCTGATCTCTGGTAAGGTGGTAGGTCTACTCCAATTCAACACGGCTTCAATCTTGTCAGGATCCACGCTGACTCCCTCAGCTGATATCACGTGACCCAAAAATTTGACGCTATCCAAACAAAACTCACACTTGTTGAATTTCGCAAACAACTGATTGTCTCGCAAAGTCTGCAAAATAGCTCGCAAATGCTTCTTATGCTGGCCCACACTCCTGGAATAAATCAGGATGTCGTCGATGACCACGATCACAAACTTGTCCAGAAACCGCCTGAACACCCGGTTCATCAAGTTCATGAAAGCTGTGGGGGCATTGGTCAAGCCAAACGGCATAACCAAGAACTCATAATGCCCATACCGTGATCTGAAAGCTGTCCTGGCCACATCTGACTCTCTTATCCTCAACTGATGATATCCGGACCTGAGATCAATCTTCGAAAAGACTGAAGCTCCCTTGAGCTGATCAAACAAGTCATCAATCCGCGGCAACGAATACTTATTCTTCACGGTGACTTGATTCAGCTTCCGGTAATCAATACATAACCGCATGGAACCATTCTTCTTCCGTACAAACAATACAGGAGCGCCCCACGGTGATACACTGGGTCGTATGAAACCTTTCTCCAGCAACTCTTGAAGTTGAATCTGTAGCTCCTTCAACTCCGCTGGCGCCATACGATAAGGTCCTTGAGATATGGGTCTAGTTTCTGGTAAAAGCTCAATGGTGAAATTTATTTCCCGAACTGGAGGAATACCCGGTAACTCTTCCGGAAACACATCTGGAAACTCGGATATAACCTCAATGTCACCAATGTCTGGTATAGCAGCCGTAGTATCCACAACATGAGCTAAGTAAGCAACACAACCCTTCTTCATCATCCGCTCAGCCTTCATCGCTGAAATCACACATGGCAATGAAGTATTCTTCTCACCGCGAAACAGTATCTCTGGAAGCCCTGGTCGTCAAAACATAACCTCTTTCTTGTGACAGTTAAACATAGCCTAATGTGACTCCAAGAAGTCCATACCCAAAATCATATCAAAATCGACGATATCCAGCAATAACAAATCTGCGGCTAAACCATGACCTCCAACAAAGATCTCACAATCCCTATACACACAACCAATACTCACAACCCCACCGGATGGATACAACACTCTCCATAACCCCAGAAGTGGAGATGCAGGCATAATAGCTAAAGATGACAATCTATATGATATGAATGAATGCGTAGCACCTGAATCTAGCAAAGTAAGTACTGGATAGCCAAAAACGTGCAACGTACCAATAACAACCTCCGGTGAAGCTCTGCCCTCACGCAATGACATGGCATGAACCCTGGTCGTTCCGGCTGGTCATCCACGCTGAGGGTGACTCTGCTGTCCTCCCTGGCCAGAAGACTGCACTGGTCGAGCCCCAGAAGTGGTACCTTGCTCTCCGCCAGAACTCTGAGCTGCCTGTCCACCAACACCCACCTGCTGGAGACACTCCCTTGCATAGTGATCCTCCTGGCCACAACGATAGCAACTGGTAGTGCCTCGCTGACAAGGACCATAATGATGCCTATTGCAGAAGTTGCACAATGGATACTCCTGCGGTATAGCAAAGGTGCCACCGGTACGTCGAGGATAGCTGGATCCACTAGAACTCCCACTAGTCTGTGGTCTCTGTGGCCGATCCCTCCTCCATCTCTGTCTCTGTCTAGCTGAACTACCCGGTGGTCTATATGGTCCACTGCCAGATGATGATGTCTATCCGAAAGTGCCTGAACTCAGCCTCTTGGAACGTCCCTGACTCGGTCCACCTTCCTCAAATTGTCGAGACTGGAATCTCATCTGTCTTTCCTTCTCAATATCCTCGCCTCGAAGTACAGCACTCACGAGCTCATCAAAGTTATTTCGAGGCATCGTAGTCACTGTCCCCTTGATGTTCAGGTTCAAGCCCAACTAAAATCTTCGGCACTTGGCTTCCTCTGTAGCCACCATGTCACGAGCAAACTGAGATAAGCGAGTAAATCTGTCCCGGTACTCAAGTACTGACATGCTGCCCTGTCTCAAGTTAGTGAACTCCTCATACTTTCGTTGCTATGTAACCTGGTTGAAGTATCTCCGCATAAACTGTGACGACCCGGACCAGAATCAGCAGTATGATCAGCTGTATACGTGAGTTATCGCATAGTCGCAGATTGCCGACAGCTGATTGAATCGCCAGGCTCTTTAACGACTTAATTATTGGCCGAGAATTTGAGCTGGGTCTCTTCTCGAGAGTCGTTTTACGTGTAATTTTGAGTTCGTGGGCGGTTCCGGATTGTTATTTGGACGACCGAGGAATTAATTATGAATATTTGAAGTTCGGGTTTAAATGGTGGACTTCTTAGCGACTAATTTACCGGTCGAGAATTTGGTTTCGGCTTCATCACGGAAGTTGTTCAGAATTTAATTTCGAGTTTGTGAACTTCCGGAGTATTATTCCGAGTTACGAAGATTTAGTTGCGAATATTTCCGTTTGTTGTTTGTTTAGTCGATTAAATATGTGTTTGGGCTGAACAGTTGACTTTTTATTGGTTTGGTCGATGTGTTTGACTTCGGGTGATTATTGAAGAGCATGTCGAGTCGAGTTTGTGGCCGTGAGAATTATCGGAATCGGAGTTACGACGCGAGAGTTACGGATGTTTAAAGTTGTCGAAATACGTAATTTTGGGAGTTTTCAAAAATGGAAAGCCTATATATGGAAACCTGCTGTTTTGGGCAGGTCAAACTTACCATTTAGGGAGTTGACTTGGTCAACTCGGTTTGACCGAAGTAATGGAGGGTGTTCGACGGCGTTCCACGGTGGTCGGCGGCGAGCCTAATCCGGCCACCTCCGGCCTTGGGGAAGGACCCCATCGAAGTGTCTCGGCGTCCCCATCACGTCTCCGGCCACCATGCACGGTGTAGCTCACCGGAAAAGGAGAAATTCCGACTTGAAAATCGGGAGTTTTTGGTGAATTCGGGTTGCTTGATTTTGGCCGAATTGAGCTACAATTTTTAGTGGGCTTTGAAGCTCTCCTCACATACAAGCTACCATGTAAGTTTGGTGATCTAATTTTGCTTGAGCTTGGAGAATTTTGAATGTGAAATTTGTGTACCAATTCGGTTTTGTTTGAAATTGACGTGGTTAGAATGAGAATTGGACTTCGGTGCAGTTGACAAAGTTGCTCAGTGGATGATTTTGAGTGGAAGAGGAGTTGCTCCGCCGGAAAATTCTCAGATTGGTGGTGGCGCCGCCATGGACGGCGGTCAACGGTCAACGGCGGTCAAAGTTTGACTTTTTGGGATTTTCGACAAGTTGCATGTCATTTCACTCAAAATCGCGCCCCGATCGCAGTGGGGAGGTTCGTTTCTCGATTTGAGCATCCGAAAGTATAGTGAGGTATTAAGATGTACATATCGAATTTTCGACGATTCGTCGTATTCGGATTGTGTGTTTCCGAGAACGGTGGTTTCTCGTGATTTATTTTGAATTGTTGAATGATGATTTTGAGGAATGGTTGTTGTGATTATTCAGGGGTTTGTGATCATTGTTTTGGCGAGGGACTTTCCGCCGGATCACGGGTTAACGCATATCGCGTTACGCTAGTCTGTGAGTGGACAATTTCTTTTCACGGATTTCTTGCGAGTCTTTTATATGATTTACGAACTTGAGCATGCGTATGAGATTTCGGATTACATGAGCATATGTTTTACGATTATACGATTATATTTATACGGCTATACATATACGAATATACATACACTTATATGGTGTTTCATGCCTTTGCATCGAACTGTTTATGATTTGGTTTTCACAGAGTACAGTCTCAGTTACGTTGTTGTATCGATACACTTGCCTCTCGGCTGATCCCCGATGGTAGGCCATCCAGGAGGGGCGTTGTTATCCCTACCTGACCGGTGAGGGGCGTTTCCTCGGAACCGAGGCCATTTCCGGCTTAGAATCACGGGGACTAAGGACCTCGTGATTCGGACTGTACTAGCACAGTGTGTGTCCATGAGTGACCCCGTGGGATTTATACTTGCATGCTCAGTACACTGGAGGAGTATGAGTTTTACCTCGTGTACCTGTTATTTTATTTACCTGGACTCGCATATGTTATTTTAAACATATATATTAACTGGTGAAAGACATTTATTTTCGTCCACTCACTCTAATGTGTTTCATGTCTTTCCCCTGGGCTTTTCGGTTTCCGTGCCCAGTTTACAGTTCAAGCTCTGGTGTCGCACGTCGTGGTCGGAGGCATAGTGCTCAAGCTACCTTGTTTCTTCCAGTAGGTTTATTGTTCTACCTACTGTGGTATACTGATATGTTTATATATTAGAGGTCGCTCTGAGTAATCTGTTGATTATGTTATACGATTTTACTCCGGATTTCAGTAAAGTATAGATATATTTATTGTTTTACTTTACTGTTGATATATTGAGAAATCCGGATGGGATTGGTGCCCACGGTTTGCTTTTTGTGGCATAGGATGAAGTGTATTTTCCACGTGCAGGTAATGGTAATTCCACGTTAGTAACGAAACTCTGCCAAAATTTCTACGGTTTTTGTTGGTTCGTGTTTTCGGAAGGGTTGATTCTGATTTAGGGAGCTAAATCGGGGTTGGCTCCTTTCATAAATAAATCCCTGAACAGTGTCCACGGAGTATCAACCGGAACTCTATCGGTGCTACCCATCAGAAGTATGCATCAGACTCAAGTAACCCAACTTATGCCACTGTCATCTGCTTAAAAGTGAAACACAAATGCTCACAAACTCGTTCCACCTGAACCAACCTGAAAGGACCCAACCCCGATTTAGTTTCCTAAACTGGAATCAAACCCCTTCTGAAAACACGAACCAACAAAAACCATAAAAATTTCGGCAGAGTAACGATACTAACGCGGAATTGCCATTAACCTGCACATGGAATATACACTTCATCCTATGCCACAAAATCCAAACCGTGGGCACCATTCCCATCCGGATTTCTCAATATCATAACAATAATAATAAACAGTAAACATAACTGTATAATATAGAAAATCCGGGATAAACCACATAAAACATGTATCAGTATCGTATCAGAGGGACCTCTAGTGTATATATACAAAATATACAATAGTAGGTGAAACAAAGGACCTACTGGAAAAGACAGGTAGCTCGAACAACTAGCCTCCGACCGCGACGTGAGACACCAGAATCCGAACTGCAAACTGGGCAGGGAAACCGAAAAGCCCAGGGGAAAGGCAATAAAAATGTTAGAGTGAGTGGACGAAAATAAACATATGCCTTTCACCAATTTCATATACAATACACAAGTATAGCGAGTTCAGAATATATATATGGAGGTGCCAGGAAAATCTCTCAAGCCCAACGGTCAGACGAACCTTTCAAGCCCGACGGTGATAGGCCAGGGGAATCTCTCAACCCCGACGGCATAACAGGGGAATCTCTCAACCCTGCCCAGAGGAATCTCTCAACTCTGGTCAGACTACCGGTGATCAGCCGAGTAGCCGAAGCATCGATGCAAGTATGCCATCACCATAAAAAAATATAAAATAATACCTCCGAAAATATTAAATAAGTTCAACATCGTATATAATCAAATACGGAAAATTACGAACTCGCAACGACTGTGAAAATATAAAAGTGTTCACTCACAGGTGAGCAAAACGCGCACTCGCGCTAATCACGTGGTCCGGCGGAAGAGCCCTCGCCCGAAGCACGATCTCGATCCCCTGAATAATTACAAAATATATCTGATCAAAATCACAATTCACAACACTGTACCACACCTCGGAAACCAACCGTTCCCGGAAACGTATAACTGATACAAAAATAATTAGCGAAATTCCCGAAATCTCCACTCAAACCCTCGACTGAAAATCCGGTACCTAAATCAACTCGAAAACCTCAAGACAACAATCGGAGCGCGAATACGAGCAAAACAACATATAACTTGACACGTTTCCAAAAAGTCAACGGTCGCCGGAGCTCCGCCGTTGACCGCCGCCGCCAGCAGCGGCGCGCCGTCAACCGAAGAGATTTCCCGGCGACCGAGCTCCCAAACTGTTCTCCTCCTCAAGCTGAGCAACTTTCCTCAAGGCTCCACCACCATCCAGCCACCACCGTGGCCGGAAATCAGCTCGAAAGAGCCACGGCCGAGAATCGCCGGAAAACTTTCCTGGCCGATTCCGGCACCGTTGCTCCACCTCAACCCTCGAAACCAAAGGGAAAATGATCACTGTCCAAAACCCAACCGTTTCCACTTAAATTCCTCCCCGGAAAGTCGCCGGAGCGCCACCCCCAAACGAGGCCGATTCCGGCCGGAAAACCCAAAACTTCAACATCTCCGTTCTCCCTCAAATCAACCTCAAATTCCAAAATTCCAAGTTCTAAACAGTAGGAAATCAAACAAGGATTCGAAATATACCAACCACAAGGCCGGAGGTGGCCGGAAAATGAAGGTCGCTGGCGAGTCAGCGGCGGTGGAGATTTTCTCCTCTGGTCAACGCGGGTCAACGCTACCAATAGTGGTCAACGCCGGTCAAACTTCCAAACAGTGCATTTTCGACAATTTTCGACTATTTCCGATATTTATACTCGCGTTTCGGAATGATCGACGGTCCAAAACGGATAACCATTACGATTCGGATAAACTCGATACGAACGGATAAACTCGTCGATATTCCGAAAATTCAAATAATCATATTATATTCCTCGGTCATCGGAAAAATCATCCGGAACCGCCCACGAACTCGAAATCACGTGTACAACAACTCTCGAGAAGAGACTCAACTCAAATTCTTGGCCGATAATTAAGTCGCAATTAAAATCGGCAAACCACACAATTAATGAAAAACTGCGATTACGCACTAACTCATGGATTACGCTGATTACTCTACCGATTCTGGTTCGGATCGTCACACAACCATACCTCACAAATCTCTGGATCAGCTGAACCCGAGAAAATAGTCGCTCCAGCAGTTCAAGCATTGACCACAGGGAAACGCTCCTCCAAACGCAATACTCGCATAAGCAAGTCATGCATCTGGCGATCCTCATCAGGATCCACATCCCTATTAACACGGGAACCACGTCTAGGACGCATCCTAATGATAAGAGGAAAACATTAGATACAAAGCATAAGGAACATAATCATGAAACTACAGACATTTGAGAACACACAACACCCGAAGCATTGATGAGTAACCACTGGCCAGTTGGGTCATCACTCCAGACATACTGTACATACTCCAATACCCTTAGTATCACAACTACATAAGTCTACAGAACCTGAAACCTAATGCTCTGATACCAAGCTGAAAGGACCCAACCCCGATTTAGTTTCCTAAACCGGAATCAAACCCTTTCCGAAAACACGAACTTACAAAAACCATAGAAATTTCGGCAGAGTTTCACTATAACGTGGAATTACCATTAACCTACACCCGAAAACACACTTCATCCTATGTCACAAAATCCAATCCGTGGGCACCAATCCCATCCGGATTTCTCAATATCATAACAATAATGTAAGGTAATAAGGAAAACTGTACTTTACAGAAATCCGGAAAAATCATATGAAAGTATAACAGTAGAGTAATCAGAGCGACCTCTAGTGTATATATACATAAATATACAACAGTAGGCTACACAAGAAACCTACTGGAAAAGAAAGGTAGCTCGAACACTAAGCCTCCGACTGTGACGTGCAACACCAGAATCTGAACTGCAAATTGGGCATTGAAAACAAAGAGCCCAGGGAAAGACATATAAACTGTTAGAGTGAGTGGCCAAAAAATAAATGTCTTTTGTCGAACAATATATGTTATAAAAACATATGCGAGTCAAAATGAATGAATATGATATAGTACACGAGGGAGACTCTAACTCCTCACGTGTACAGAGCATGCATCGTAAAACACTGCGAGGTCACTTATGGACACGTCCGCGCTAGTACAGTCCAAATCACGGGATCCCAGACCCACACATGATTCTAGCCAGAAAGGCCTCAGGTCAGTGGTTTGCCCCCCCCCCCCCCCGGTAAAGGCCTTGGGTCAGGGGTCATAGCCTCCCCCGGTAAACATCCTCGGGGATCAGCCGGGATGCAAGTGTATCGATACAACAATATATACTGTGACTGTACTATGTGTAAACCAAATCATAAATAGTTCTATGCAAGTGTATAAAGCATAATGTAAATGCATATACGTAATACATAATTGTATAAGCATATTCGTCGATGCATATTCGCAAATGCATAATCGTAAAACACGTGCTCGTATAAATCATAATCTCATATGTATGTTCATGCTCGTAAAATGTGTAATACAGACTCGCAACTAATCAGTGAAAAGAAATGTCCACTCACAGACAAGCACAGCGCGCAAACGTGCTAATCACGAGATCCGGTGGAAGATCCCTCGACCAACGTACGATTTCGATCACCTGAATAATCACAAAATATAACTGATCAAATCACAATTCATTACTCTATACCATACCTCGGAAACCAACCATTTCCGGAAACATAAAACTCAGATACAAAATACTCGATGAAAACCCCTAAATTCTCCACATAAACCCTTGACTTAAAATTCGATAATCAAATCAACTCGAAAACCTCAAGGCGATGATCGGGGTGCGATTACGAGCAAAATAGCATAAAACTTGTCAAATTTCAAAAACTCAACGCCTCCGCCGGAGCGCCATCGTTGACCGCCGCTGGAGGCGGCGGCGCGGCGTCAACCGTGACGGATTCCGGCCAAAATCTCCAGATCCCAAGTATTTTTCAAGCCCAACACATTTCTCTTCTACACCAAGCTCCAATTCCAAGCCCACCGGCCGGAATTTAGCCCGAAACCCACGGAATCCATGGTATCCAGTGAGTTTCCGGCGAGCTCCCAAACCTCAACCAAACTAAAATCCCTTCACCCAAAAGCTTCACAAAAATGAGGGGAACCTTTCCCCCCACACCCCCGACCTCAACTATCGCTGAAGCACCTCACCTGATTCCGACGAAATCCCTAAATTTTCTCGAATTCGTTCTCCCTCAAATCGTGATCAATTCAACTCAAATCAAGTTCTAAACCATAGGAAATCAAGAGAGGAAGCTAGTCATATCAAAATCAAGGCCGGAGGTGGCCAGAATCGTGAAGTCCGACGGTGAGTCAACGGCGGTCCGTTTGAATTCGGTCAACGCGGGTCAACGGCTCTTTTCTGGTCAAACGGCGGTCAAACTTCCCGAACAGTGATTTTCGACAATTTTTCGACTATTCCGATATTTATACTCACGGCTCGATACGATCGACAGTCCAAATCGAATCACATCCATGTTTCGAATAACTCAAACTCAAACATATAAACACGACGAAATTACGCGATTTCAAATATTCATAACATATTCTTCGGTTGTCTAAACAATTATCCGAAACCGCCTACGAACTCAAAATCATGCATACTACAATTCTCGTGAAGAGACTCATCTCAAATTCTCGCCCGATAATTAAGTCCTGGATCGAACCACGAATTCGATTAATTACGATAAACAGTGATTACTCGTAACTCGCGGATTAAGCCAATTAATGTGCTAATTCTGATTCGGGTCATCACAGGCGGCGCCACGCGCCGCCCTGCGCGGCGAATTCCGGCAAGATGAAATTTTTGAAAAGTTTTATGTTGTTTCGCTTGTTTTCACATGCCGAACGCAATGGTGAGGTTTTTGAGTTGATTTAAGCATTCTATTTTGGGACGAGGGTTGTTTGGGTGTATTTTGGGAATTTTGCTATCCTTGTTGATATTTTGAGCGATACGTATTTCGAGAATGCAGGGTTCTTGACGTATTAGCTCCGTATATTGTGTTTCAATATGTATTGATCGTATCTCTGTTAATTAGGTGATCGTGATCGAGTGTTTGGGGGAAGGATCTTCCGCCGGACCTCAGAGTTAGCTTCGTACTGTGAGTGGACATTTTATTTTCACAGTTGAATTGCGAGTCTTGATTTATACATATTATGAGTATATATTTATGATTATGCATTTACGTTATGCATTATGCATTATGCACTTTACGATTATGCATGTGCATGGAAATGATTTATGATTTGGTTTACACAGAGTACAGTCTCGGATATACAGGTATACATCGATGCTTTAGCTTCTCGGCCGATCCCCGAGATGCTCCGGGAGGGACAGATATCTTGACCCGAGGTCTTTCAGACTTATTAATCATGTGTGGGTCTGGGATCCCGTGATTAGACTGTATTGTGCGGAGGAGTCCATGAGTGACCCCACAGGATTTTACGTGCATATTTATGGATCAGGGAAAATGTACCTGGTTGGGATTTACATGTGCATTGACTCGTATTATGCTTTTATGCGAATATATACTTATATGTTGGGAAAGACATATTATTATTTTCGTCCACTCACTCTAACAATTTTATTTGTCTTCCCCTAGGCTTTTCGGTTTCCTTTGCCCAGTTTGCAGTTTGAGTTTCCGGGGTTGCACGTCGACGGTGGAGGCGTAGAGTTCTGGTCAAACTTCAGTTCGAGTAGGTTCTTTGATCGACGTACTGGTTGTATATGATGTATATAGGCGTTACTATGAATACTTATGTTTGTTTCAGTTCAGTTTACTCCTGAATGTTTTCTGAATTTCTTGTAAACCTTTTGATTTATGATATCTATGATGTTGAGAAATCTGGATGGGATACAGAGCCCACGGTTTGTCTTTTGTGGAATATTCAAAGTGTGTTTCTTGCAGGTTCTAATATTGGTTCACACATTTCAAAGTAAACTCTGGCAAAAAAATTATTTAAGGTTATGTTTTCGAAGGGGTTTGATTTTGGTTTAGGAAACTAAATCGGAGTCGGGTCCTTCATGATAAGATTGAGATGTTCACTATATGGATTGAAGCAATCCAGTCAGATGTGATATACACGTCTAAGTGACTATTTGATTGGGAAAATATATAAGAATGATGAGTTATGCCCATGCGTGTTCATTAAATGAACAAGTTCAAATCCACCATTGTAGCAGTCTATGTTGATGATATGAAAATCATTGGGTCTCTTGATGAGATTAATGAGACAATTAGCCTACTTGAAAGCCAAGTTTGAGATGAAAGACCTAGGTACGTAGGACTCTATTATGCCTAATTTCAGAGCTAGAAAATCGAATTGGTGGAAATCTTATTCACTAGTCTCCCTTATATCCAAAAGATGCTCAGAAAATTTAACATGGATAAAGTACACCCTTTTAACACACCAATGGTTGTTCACAGTCTGGAACCTAAACATTATCCATTTCATCTGAAAGATGATGATGATGATGAGGAACTTCTAGGGTCTAAGATTCCATATCTCAATGTTATTGGAGCTTTTTTGTATTTCGCTCAGTTCAGACGTGAAAGGACCCGACTCCGATTTAGTTGCCTAAACCGAAATCAAACCCCTTCGAAAACACGACCTTAAAATATATTTTTTGCCAGAGTGTGCTTTAAAATATGTGAACCATTCTTAGAACCTGCAAAGAAATACACTTCGAATATTCCACAAAAGCCAAACCGTGGGGCTCCGTTCCCCATCCGGATTTCTCAATAACATATATAATAAACTCAAAGGTTTACAAGAAATTCAGAACATATTCAGGAGTATTCTCAACTGAAAACAAACACGAGTATTCAGAGCGACGCCTATAAACAACATTTACATCAAGTAGGTCAAACAAGAAACCTACGGAATCTGAAGAGTAATCCGAACTCTATGCCTCCGTAGTCGACGTGCAACACTGGAACCCAAACTGCAAACTTGGCAACGGAAACCAAAAAGCCCAGGGGAAAGGCAAATAAAATAGTTAAAGTGAGTGGACGAAAATAAATATATGCCTTTCACCGTTTATATAATCATAAAATAATGCGAGTTCGTAAATGCATAAAAGTCGCCACTCCGGCGGATTTCTCTGCAAGAGTAGCAAGTCGGGTGAATCTCTCAAACCCGGTGGTGATAAACTAGGCGAATCTCTCAAGTCTAGTCAGCATATCAAGCGAATCTCTCAAGCCTGATAGATGGACTACTGGTAATCAGCCGCGTAGCTAATGCATCGATGCTAATTAAATAAATGCCATCACCGATAAAATATACAATAATTTTCAAACGATAAATAATCTGAACATTGTACTGGAAACAAATAATGAAATTAAGAACTCGCTACAACAATGTAAATAAATGTCCACTCACAGAGCAAAGCTAGCCCTGAGGTCCGGCGGAAGATCCCTCGCCAAACGCTCGAACTCGATCACCAGAATAACAGAGATACGATCAATACATAAAGAATCACAACATATAGAGCTAATACGTCGAGAACTCCACGTCCTCGAAAGACGTATCGCTCGAAACATCGATGAGGATTACAAAATTCACAAAATATACCCAATTAACCCTCGTCCCAAAATATAATACTCAAATCAACCCAAAAACCTCAAGACTACGCTCAGGATGCAATTACGAGTAAAACGGTATAAAACTTCCCAAAAATCCCAAAAAGTCAACCTTGCCAGAGCTCCGCCGGCGGTGGCGGCGCGACGTCAACGATGGCCAATTCCGGTGAAAATTTCCATATCACATCTATTCCTCAAGCCCAACAACTTTTTCTTCCACACTAACCTCCTATTCGAAACTCACCGGCCGGAATCAAGCTCGAAAGTTACAAACTCCATGGATTCCGGTGAGTTTTCCGGCGAGCTCCAAAAGGCATCCAAATCCAAAATTCTTTCACCCAAAAGCATCTATGGGTTGAGGGGAGAAAAACCCCCAACCCCATCGACCCCAAAAGTGGCCGAAAAAGCTCACCCGATTTCGGCAAAAATTCGAAACTTTACCAAGTTGGTTCTCCCTCAATACTCGACCAAATCAACTCAAACCAAGGTCAAGACAATAGGAAATCACGAGAGGAAGGTAACCATACCAAGCTTGTGGTCTGAAGTGGCCAGAATCAGAAGGTCAACGGCGAGTCAACGACGGTGCAAAATCTCTCCAGTCAACACAGGTCAACAGCCCAATTTCTGGTCAACGACGGTCAAACTTCCCAAATGAGACTTTTCGACAATTTTACGACTATTTTGATATTTATATGTGTGACCCGAGACGATCGACGATCCAAAACGGATAAACACGACTAAATCCAATGATCAGAAATATTCATAACTTATTCCTCGTGATTCGAAATAATCCTCCAGAAACTCCCACAAGCTCGAAATTACATACTCTACAATTCTTGTGAAGGAACTTATATCAAATTTATTACCAAAAAATATAATCGTGAACTAACCCGCCATATTAACCAATTAAGACTAAACCTTGACTAATCGCGAAACTCGTAAATCGAGGCAGTTAACTATCATTTCTGGTTTGGGTATTCACAACACGTCCAAACATTGCCTTCTCAATGTACTCATTAGCTAAATTTAGCTCTGCACTTACGTAGTGTCATTGGAATGGAATAAAACACATCTTCAGATACTTGAAAGGATTCATCGACTTGAGTTTATTTTTCCATACAAAGAAATAAGAGAGAAATTGAAAATTCTAGTGAAAGGAATGCCAAAAATGCAACTTTCTAATTTAGGGATTTTTGACCCGTCCAGGCCTTCTCTCAGACCGTTGAACATGACTCCCTAGATGGATCATATGAAGTCTTTTGACATGTCGAGAGAATCCTTCGACTCGCCAAAGGATGACACAGTTGCCAACGCGGAACCTTCTTTCGGTGTAGTCCCCTATTCCGAGACACCGAATGATGTGTTGGTAGGATTGGCAGATGTCGGGTATCTCTCTGACCCGCATAGAGGACGTTCTCAAACTTGTTATGGCACTTATGTGAAACTATTGGGAACATGGCGATTTCTTGGAGATCTAAAAAGAAACCCTTGCGGCTACGTCCTTGAATCATTTTGAAACCATAGATTTGCATGAATTGGTGTTAAAAAGTGTGCTTGGCTTCAGTCTGTAATACACTATATTCGAGGGTTTAATGGATTATCATCTACTACGACAGCACCAACATGCACCTTTAAGGATAATGCGGCTTGTATTGAGCAGATGAGGTAGGATTTCATTAAGGGTGACAATACTAAACACATTTTGCTAAAGTTTTTCTACAATCTACCACAATAGCAGTTCTTGAATATCCATGTGAGCCAAATTGGTTCTCCGGATAATGTTGCAGACTCGTTCACCAAGTAACTTCCAAATCTACATTTGTGAAACATGTGAAATGCATTGGGATGAAGCACTTATCTGAATTGAGTTAACAATCAGGATGAGTCATTTTGGTAGACATCAGGGGGAGTCTATATCACATGTAGTATCATCTGTAGTTGATACGTTGAATTCTTTTTCCTTTAACCAAGTCTTTGTTTTGCCCATGAGGGTTTTATTTACTTGGTAAGGTGTTTAGTGAAACAACAAGGATCATACATTAAAAGCTCGACACAAAAGAAATGTTTAAGGAAAGTATATTCTATATCTTCCGGAGTGTGTCTTATCCTAATTAGGGTTAGATATAGAGATTTTAGCAATTCCTGATTATTCGAGAACATTGATTATATTGATTGTAATGCATGTATTTAAGAACTTTTATCAATGAATAAAGATACAATTTCAGTATATTATTACAGCGTATCCTTTTATCCTTCAACATAGCCAAATTTTTATTCTGACCAAAAAATAATATTGATCGTTACTAATTCCGTGAATACTTATGCTCAAGAAAATATGTCGATCATTTGCATAAAGTGAGATGAAGTTAATAACAGCGAGTATAATTTTAGGAGCGGGGTCAAAACTCAAAAGTTCATGGTTCTTATAATTTATAAATTAAGGTATGACAATATGATAAATTTTTGTGCCTAACCATCAATCCACGTCATTTATGTGATGCTCCTATCAAATCAAGACACGTGTATAGTACTAGGTGAATCATTGACGAGAAATTTTTCAGCGTGACCGTCTGTCTACGTCATTCGTTTGACAGACCAACCAAAAACAAACACATGACATAGATTTTTCAGTAAGGAAGAGGTTTGCTCTACCGTCTTCTTTCATCTTCTTCTACTTTATCATTCACAAGTCCTGGGAATTCTATCGTTGATTTAAGTCATCCATGGAAAGGGATCATACCTTTGTTTTAATCAACAATTCAACATTGAAATATAAAGTTTGATACGTAAGATTGATCTTTGAGTTTTTCACCCTTCTGTAAGTACCCAACAATCATCTTCTTCCATCAAGTCTTGCTATTTGTTGCTATTCGGTGATGGACAATCAAGTTTCTCAACCCAATTGAGTTTTTCGTTGCAATTTGAATCATATGGGCTAACGATTAGCCTATATTCTACTTTCACCGCCGATCACAATTATTGAGTCAAAAGTAAAGTTTATCCTTGGACTCCATTGACATCTCATCAACAACCTCATGATTCCCAACCTTATTTCTGTCTTCTAGTTCGGCTTCTTGCTCTGAGACTGGAGATCAATATTGTAGAACCAAGGCTCGACATAATGAGTATGGAATTCTAGAAATTAGAACAGACTGAGGAAGAACTGAAGAACACGGGTTTAATCCAAAGAGAGACAGTGTTATCATCAAATACGTCAGGCATTAGATGTCGAGATTTGGTTTGTCTGTCAAACGAATGGCGTGGACTGACTGTCACAACTGAAATTATTTTCCAACTTTCACTCATTCTATATCTTCATGAACGATAAATCACGTCAATCCATGTCATTCATGTGACGCTCCTATCAAATCACGACACGTAGATAGTACTGAGTCAGTCATTGACGGTCAATCCACATCAAATTTATGACGCTCCAATAATTCTCTGACTCCTATATGTGCACAATTACACACTTAACGTCCTTAGTATTTTTCTACCAAGTGACCTTTCGTTGCTCCTATCTAAAACTTGATTTCATCCAACTTGTTTAGCCCAAATTATCGAATGCCACCGACTTGATTGCCCTGAAAAAACCCAGACCGTATAGATTGGTGACGACGACACATGAGGTATCACTGATCAATTCTAAATTCAGTTGATTTTCAAATTTTGGGTGATTGCCTCAATATTCTGAACAAACCCAAACCATAATATGGTGATACCCAAATCAATTTTCAGTTAACCAACTAATATTGCTACCGATCTCTATATATTTTGATGCGTATCCGAACTTAAGAAAAACCCAAAACCACATGGATTGTGCCTGAGGATGGATTGTGCCTGAGGATTATAATATACTGTAAAGGCTCAACAATGGATTGTTCTTGGAAAAGTAATATTACGGAAGGCAATCAACTTATCCAAGTTTGGAAGATCAAATCTAAGAAACAAAAAGATTGATTAGAGAAAGTTGTTTTAGAAGAATAATATGATAGAATGCCTTAAATATAGACTAATATAATCTATTAAAATAAATATTTCAATATAACAGGGATTCTTTATATCTATCTATACTAAATCATATCTAATTAGGACAAGACACACACCGGAAGTTACAGAAAATAAATCTCCTTAAACACTCCCCCTTGTGTTGATGGCTTAATGAATGATGCATGACATATTGCCTCACTTAAAACCTTGCAAAGCAAACAAAAATATCATGGGTAAAATACAAGCTTGGTCGAAGGAAAAAAGAGTACAACGCATCAACTACAAAAATTGCTACATATGACATAGACTCCCCCTGATGTCTACAGAAATGTAACTCCCCTTGAATATAAACTCAATCATGGAGTTAAGATAACATATGCATAGCAATGTGTCTTACATGTTTCACAAATGTAGATTTGGATAATGACTTGGTAACCAAGTCCGTAGTATTATCCGTCGAATTAACCTGGTTCACATGGATAATCAATAACCGCTACTTGTAGAAGTACTTTAGCGAAATGAATTAAGTAAGACACCCTTGATGTAACCCAACTTCATTTGTTCAATGCAAACTTCATTATTCTTAAAGATGTTAGTTGGCGCTGTCATAGTAGATGACAATCCACTAGACCCTCGAATATGTTGTATTACTGTCTTAAACCAGACACAATCATCAACCGCTTCATACAAAGCTTTAATCTTAGAATAGTTCGAGGAAGTAACAATAAGGTTTTACTTTGTTGTTCTCCAAGAAATTGGCATGTTCCCATGGTGAATACATAACCTGTTTGGGAACGTCCTTTATATTGGTCAAAGAGATACCCAACAACAACAAATGCGGCCAACATATCAACTGGTGATTCAGAATGGGGGACTGTAGTAAAAATGCTTGCAACAGGTTCAATCTTTGATGGATCGAAGAATAACTCCTTCGATGGATCGAAGGCATGATTCTATTCCATCTATAGAGCATCCTTTGATGGATCGAGAGAAATTTTCAATGGATCGACGGCTCTAGAAATTGATTGCTGCGATTCAACCATCCATTTTTCGGGACTTTCAAGCTTCTCTATATGCTCTTTGTAAGGAAAGAACAAGCCCAAGTCAATGGTTACCTTCAAGTACCAGAAGGTATACTATACTATATTCCGATGACTTTGCGTTGGCGTATACCGAGAGGGCAATGTCTGGACGTGTGCACCAAGCTATGTTTCACCAAACTCTAACCGCACCAAGATATAGAATCTCAACTCCAAAATATCTTTACCATCGTCATTCTGATGAAATTGATTCTTTTGGGTTCCAGACTGCAAACAATCATTGGTGTGCCTAATAGGGTGTGCTTTGTCTATTGCCTGATCTAGACATAAGCAGACTATGAATAAGAACTCAACCAACTTGATATTTCATCTCAAAATCAAGACTTAATCGAGCCCTACCAAGGTCTATCATCTCAAATAATACTTTCATCTACATAACGCGCATGGGCATAACTTTTCATTCTTGTATCCCTTCCCAATCAAGTAGTCACTTAGACGTATATACCACAACCTACCAGATTGTTTCATCCATATAATGAACGTCTCAATCTAATTACATGAGCACTACATGGTTTAGAGTTACTTGAATTGGGTAGAACCATTTCATCTGACACTCTCTTGTATATCTCTGAATTAAGATCCCCATAGAGATATACTGTAATCACATCTATAAGCTGCATACTCAGTATTTTTGGACACTGCCAAACTGATAAGGTAGCGGAAAGTAATGATGTCCATAACTAAGGAATCCATCTCCTCATAATCAATACTCGGGCATTGAGAAAATCTTTGTGCCACAAGTCTATCTTTATACTGCATTACTTCATTCTTCTCATTACGCTTTCGAACAAAGACTCATTTGGTCTAACCAGCTTACCATTCGGTAATCATAACACTACCAAACAGAAATGTTGCCATTTGTAAGAGAGTTTAGTTCAGCTTAGATTGTAACTTTCCATATTGGTCGATTTGCTCTACATTAACCATTGACAATCTGCAACATAGCAATGTTCCATTTCATCGTCGTCAATTCCTGAGCGACAGATTAAGTAAATGCATCATCAACGAACATGAACTAACTATCCATAATAATGCTAGCATTTGTTTTAACTTTGTGAGATTTCTTTGTTTACTGACATCGTCGTTGACTTTAAGGCGTCCCCCAGTGTTTGTCAATGTCGACTTTTAGACACATTTACAATCAAAAACAATCTCATGTGTTGATAATAAATAGTTGTGCCTTGATGGCTTACCTTTTTAATGACGGCTCATCAGTTGATTTTGACCGATGCTACACCCCCGCTATGGGTAGAAGAAACACTACGTTGCCCGGGTGTTGCGTTGACTTGCCCAATTTTAGGAACTTTCAACCTTCTAGGATTTACAGCATATATAACCGATCTCGTCACTTTCATGATATCAGTAAAGAAGTCATACATCGAATCTACTACTTTCTGAAGATCAATAATACATTGCCCTTCGATCTCACACTGAGATATACGAGGATCATGATGAGATATAGTGGTGCCATACCACGTCAATTTCTGACGTTTAACCATAATAGAACCATTCAAATCTCCCCCTAACGGCAGGAAGTATTTCTCATCATAGTGACTATCTTCAAAACTAGTAGTAAAAATGTCACCTGTTAAAGGTTCTGAATAGTGGACATTCGTTGGAGAATCATAACCAACATAAATGCATAATCGTAGTTGATGACCCATTTTTATACGTAGTGGAAGCGTAGTAGGCACATGTACCATGCAACTAGAAATACGTAGATGTGAGATATCAGGCTCATATCCAGTTGCCAACTAGTACACACTAAATAGTTGGCGATTTATGGGTATCAAGCGAATAAGCGTAGCTGCATGTAATATTGCATATCCCCAAGAAGATACCAGCAAATTAGTATGCATAACCATTGCTTTGGCCACAAGCTTTAACCGTTTGATTTGTGCTTCGGCTAAACCATTCTATGAATGAGCATGGGGAACCAGAATATTCAACAACAATCTCAATCAACATGCAATAATCAACAAAATATTTTAATGTAAACTCTTCTGTATTAAACCAATTTGAATGACCTGATTGCGTTGTCCGGGTGGTGTGCCCGAAGCTTAATAATATGTGCTATGAGTTTTGAAAATGCAGCATACCGTGTGGATTGCAAAGACGTGTGACCTATGAATCAATGCATCAATCAAAACCATATATAAATAGTCCGCATACCGGTTTGATTGATCCATAAACAGATTATTAGAATTTATGGAGGAATGAAAGTTGTGTCGACAACAAAAGACCGTCATGCATATAAATAAAATTATAGACATAAACAATCTTTGAAAAATGAGCAATGTGCATCAGAGATTACAACATATGAATCTTGTGGGATAACGCACGACGCCACAGCGGTATGTTGCCAGGACTGTGCTGCACTTGTCTTGGAGACTGAGCTTGAACCAAGTGGAGTAATCTCAATTTTCCCATCTAAAACGATGGTTTTAGATATTCCCACATGCTTCTTTGCTCTTAAGAATAGATGACCATGAGAATGTCTCACTAACTTGATCATCAAAATACAAAAGCTCATATGAGTCTAAGTCATACATAGAAAATATAAATGATTGTATTGGATTCAATGATCCAAACCGTAGTAAGATATAAACCACTACAAATTCTCATATACTTCTCTATATTGCGCCGTTGGCAGCATACTACGGAGATTTGACACAAAACTCTCTTGCGGTCTCACAGTATTGTATCAAGTGAAAACCGTTGGCACAAATGTTTTCAAATCTGAGCAAGGTTTGAATGGCCTTTCTGGCGCATATAACACTCAATCTCACCATCATATATCAACAAAACAATATCAATCAATCCGCCTTTGAACCCAAGACATGACAAACACTTTAAGTGCTTACTCAAAGATTTCAAAGGGTGTAACCCTTATAAAGTACTGATACGATATGATAATATCTAAAAACACAAATGATGTATAACAACATCTGACCGGTCGAAATGGCCGTTGTATATTAAGTTCCATGACATGACAAAAACCAATGTAAAACCACATCTGGTGCAAAAATCCAAGTTCGTCAATTTAGACACATCTAAAACACCACAATCCGGGTAGCACCTTCGATGGATTGAAGTACACCATTTTGATGAATCGAAAAACTTCACAAACAAACTCGAGGGATATCTTTGATGGATCGAAGAACAAACCCTTGATGGATCGAAGAAACCCAAAATAAAACTTAATTTTTCGATACTGATTTTTGATGGATCGAAGCACTTGACCCGAGATATGCCTTCGATGGATCGAGTAAGGAATCCTTGATGGATCGAAAATGGCAGTGTAAGGACCACTACAACATTTTTACCCATTGCCGGCGACTTTTATGTCGCCGGCAATGTTTTTGGACATTACCGGCGATTTTTGCCGGAAAAATCGCCGGTAATGTCTTTTTTTTTTTTTTTACATTACCGGCGATTTTTGTCGCCGGTAATGTCCGTCGCCGGCAATGTCTCGATGGTAATGTAAAAAAAAAAAAAAAAAGACATTACCGGCGACTTAATTTATGTCGCCGGTAATGTCTTTTTTTTTTTTTTTTTTTTTTACATTACCGGCGACATAAATGTAAGTCGCCGGCAATGTCTTTTCCGGCAAGACATTACCGGCGACTTACATTTATGTCGCCGGTAATGTTAAAAAAAAAAAAAATACATTACCGGTGATTTTTCCGGCAAAAATCGCCGGTAATGTCCAAAAACATTGCCGGCGACATAAAAGTCGCCGGCAATGGGTAAAAATGTTGTAGTGGACCCGAGACATGCTTTCGATGGATCAAAGAAGGAATCCTCGATGGATCAAAAATGGCAGTGTAAGGACTCGAGGATGACTTTCAATGGATCAAAGTACAAATTTTCGATGTATCGAAAATCTCAGAAACCGACTCGAGGGATAGCTTCGATGGATCGAAGAACAAGTCTTCAATAGATCGAAGGCTCCCTAAGATCAAAACAAAATCCTCTCATTTATGTCTCATGCTTTACTGTATCATTGTATCATATTGCCATATCTTCATGTAAACATCAAACCATACACTGAATTGGTATAAAATAACATTCTATCTCAACACTTTCATATACCAAAAAATAGAGAAAATTTCATTACTTGCCAACAATTAAATATTACATCATAGATGTGTTATTCCAAAGATCATGACTTAAAACAAAGTCTCAAACCATGACTAAACCTAGTAAAAAAAAAAACCATGACTAAGACCAAGTCAAAAATAGAGCTAAATTTGAATACATAGCAAAAACTTGAGCCTAATACATAGACTACTCAAAAAACTGCAGTCTCCAAACTTGCTTTTGTATTGTCTGCTATTATAAGATTGGCTTTACCGTAATCTTCCATCTCATAGTCTTCGAATGAAGTTAGTCTCATGTGCCAAGTATTGCGTATACTTTTTGTAGGAATTTTGAATATCCTTGGGTGCACAACATTGTTTGTTCATGTGCTTGATAGAACTACATCTATAACAAGATGAGAAGTGCGAATTAGAAGCAGAATTTGAAGAATTTCTCTCATTCCTAGAACCAGAATGATTCTTTTTGGAGTTGTTTTGTCCATTGTCTTTGTGAGTCCAAGTCAAATTTCGACTATATCCTCTATCACGAGATTTGACTCATCATCCTCTTCCACCAAGGTTATTGTAAGGCTTAGAACGACCGTTCATTCTATGCTTACGTGCCTTCCCACCAGTTTTGTATTACTCATGGATCTTTTTAGTACCAGTTAGCCGAGCATTATTGTGGAGAAGAATTTCGCGATACCGCTCTTTCTTGGCCAGCACATTCATGAGATCACTGAATGATCTTACTTTTCCTTGCTTATAATCTGTGCGATATTGAATAGCAATTGTGTCCATTGATGTATGGAATATGCTTAAAGACTTCTCGATCATAGCTGGATCCGTGTTTACAATGTCACAAGCATTCAACTCTGATTGTAGCTCCAACATAGCTTGATTGAACGCATCAATCTTTGGATAATCCAATAACCGGATTGAATCTCATCTTTTCTACAGTTCTCGAAGTTGTGCATTATGCACATTATTGAACTGATCTTGTAAAGTCACCCACAAAATCGCGGGGTCATTCTTTAGCAAATATAGTTTTTTTAGAACTGGATGCACATATCGCCTCAAAAACATGAGGATTTGAGCTTTGCGAGCTGGAGTTGGTAGCTCAGTACCAGGTGATGGTGGTGGTTGGATTGTATCCATCAAATTCATAAACGCTTTCTCAACATCTGACACCCAACAATAGTATTCTACTCCTTGAGGATCAAGGATATCAAATTCAGGCCGTTCCGGCTCATTTGATGTCATCTACAAGAGAGACAAGAGATCTAATTAGCTTACCGATTGAAAAATCACGATCACAAATATCAAGTTTAGAGAATAAGAACCGTGATCAATGATTTTTGGTCACAGAAATCGATTATCAATAAACGGTGGCTCAAAACCACACCCAAAAACCGTGATGAACCATCACATAGGATCTATTTCCCTTTATTTTCTTTTCTTTTTCTAAACTTTGACTCCCCCAGGACCGTCACTCCTACTTTGTGGATATAAGTCCATAAGAACTAGAGCATAGATATGTAATAAACATAAATCACAATATCACAATCCTAAGACCTAGGATTTTGCAGGAAGTAAGTTTTATTCTTAGATCTAGAGATTGATGGTTTAGAAAATTTACCTCGAGGGTGTTCTGCTCGGTATGAAAACTTCGCTGTGAAAGAAGTTTGAAGAAAGGAAACACGTCCACGAAACTTCTAGCAGAAGGAGGATTCCTTCATCTTTTCTTCTTTTCTCTAGACACATTTGAATTGCGATTTTCAAGATGTTCTGAATCACAATGAGTTTAATCAAATCTCCACCGGCTTGGCCGACCTATTGCTACCGGACTAACTTACGAGCTTGGATTGATCTACAATCACAACAGTTTAGATTTATGCACTTTCCATCATCTTCTCAGTAGTGACCCACTTCTTCCTTTGATCAAATCGAGGAAGAATCCCACCTTGATTGTGTTGTCGATGGCCAGATTAACAACGAGATGCAAAATTAGACGAAAGATAGATCACATATCTATTCTTTATAGAGTATAGACTTCTCAAGATACAGATCCATCGAAGAAGCTTTCAATTGACAATCGGTTTGCTCTTCAATGCCATGAAATAATCACGGCAGATTGAGCCATCAATGATTGAGAAATTTTTCAATGTGACAGTCAGTCCACGTCATTCGTTTGACAGACCAACCAAATCTCGACACCTCATGCTTAACGTGTTTGATGATAACACCGTCTCTCTTTGGATTAAACCCATCTTCTTCAGTTCTTCCTCGGTCTATTCTAATTTCTAGAATTCCATACTCATTATGTCGGGCCTTGGTTCTACAGAATTGATCTCCAGTCTCAGAACAAGGAGTCGAACTAGAAGACAGAAATAAGGTTAGAAATCATGAGGTTGTTGATGAGATGCCAATGGAGTCCAAGGATAAACTTTACTTTTGGCTCAATAATTGTGATCGGCAGTGAAAGTAGAATATAGACTAATCGTTAGCCCATCTGATTCAAGTTGCAACAGAAAACTCAATTGAGTTGAGAAACTTGATTGTCCATCACCGAATAGCAACAAATAGCAACACTTGATGGAAGAAGATGATTGTTGGGTACTTACGGAAGGGTGAAAAACTCAAAGATCAATCTTGCATAAACTTTATATTTCAATGTTGAGTTGTTGATTAAAACAAAGGTATGATCCCTTTCGATGGATGACTAAAATCAATGATAAAATTCCTAGAATTTGTGAATGATAAAGTAAAAGAAGATGAAAGAAGACCGCAGAGCAAATCTCTTCCTTATTGAAAACTTCATGTTACGTGTTTGTTTTTGGTTGGTCCGTCAAACGAATGACATGGACAGACGACCACACTGAAAAATTTCTCAAAAAGTTTGAGCTACTATTTATTAAATTCTTCCTAAATTCTTTCCGTCTTGTAGAAATCTAACGAATTGATTCATTAAATATTAAATTCCTAAATCTAGGAGAAATCTAAGTAGAATAATATACTGCACTATATATGCTGTATATACTAGGGATCATGCCGATTATGAGGATTGCGGTTTTGCTTTTATTTATTATTATTATTATTATTATTATTATTATTATTATTATATGGATTTCTTGGGGATTGAATTTATCTATGTTGTTGTAACGTTAACATTTTTGTAAGCTTCACAATTTACCTATTCAGAGAGAGATTTAAGGCCAACCCACTCTATCCGTTTTTATTTTGCAACAATGTACACTACAGAATTCATAACCAAACATGTAAAAACCATTCATGAACCTGTAGAAACCCAACGATATCATCAAGAGAGGCCGAGGTTTTCAAGCTTCGAGCCTCCTTCAAAGAAAAATAAATTATAGGCAATCAAGAAGCGAAAAGCTACCATTTTCTTTCCTTTTCATTTTCATCAATAAGCCATGATACTAGGGCTGAATGAAATGACCCAACTCCGATTTAGTTGGCTAAACCGAAATCAAATCCTTTCGAAAACATGACTTTAAATTTTTTTTGCCAGAGTTTACTTTGAAATGCGTGAACCAAAATTAGAACCTGCAAAGAGAATCACACTTCGAATATTCCACAAAAGCCAAACCGTGGGGCTCTGTTCCCCATCCGGATTTCTCAACATCACATATAACAAACCACAAGGTTTACAAGAAATCCAGAAAAATATTCAGGAGTAAACTCAACTGAAAACATAACATAGGTATTCAGAGAGACGCATATACACATCATATACAACCAGTAAGTCGAACTAAGAACCTACTTGAACTGAAATGTGACCTGAACTCTATGCCTCCACCGTTGACGTGCAACCCCGGAATTCAAACTGCAAACTGAGCAAAAGAAACCGAAAAGCCCAGGGGAAGACAAATAAAATTGTTAGAGTGAGTGGACGAAAATAATAATATGTTTTTCCCAACATATAAGTATATATGCTCATAAAAGCATAATGCGAGTCAATGCACATGAAAATCTCGACTAGGTACATTTTTCCTGATCCATAAAGATGCACATAAAATCATGTGGGGTCACTCACGGACTCCTCCGCATAGTATAGTCTAATCACAGGATCCCAGACCCCCTCGTGATTATAAGTCTGAAAGACCTCGGGTCAGGCGTTTTTCATAACCTTCCCGGAGCATCTCGGGGATCAGCCGAGAAGCCAAAGCATCGATACTACCTCGATGTAAAATCGTAAAATGCAAACTTGTATGTGCATAATTGTAAATGCATACTAATACAATGTATAATCGTAAAGTGTATAATCTTAAAAGCATAACGTAAATGCATAATCAGGACTCGCAAATCAACTGTAAAATAAAGTGTCAACTTACAATACAAAGTTAACTCTGTGGTCCGGCGGAAGATCCATCGCCAAACACTCGATCACGATCACCTGAATAACAGGGATACGATCAATACATACTGAAACACAACATACGGAGCTAATACGCCAAGAACCCCGCGTTCTCGAAAGACATATCGCTCGAAATATCGACGAGGATAGCAAAATTCCCAAAATACACCCAAACAACCCTCGATCCAAATTACAACACACAAATCAAATCAAAAATCTCACGACTACGATCGGAGCACGATTACGAGCAAAACGGTATAAAAATCTCCAAAAATCCCAAAAAGTCAACCCTCGTCGGAGCTCCGCCGTTGACGGCCGCCACCGGAGGCGACGCGGCGCAAATGGTGACCAACTCCGGTGACCCTTACCTCAAACTCTTCATCTCCTCAAGCCCAACACATTTCCCTTCTACCATCAAGGCCAAATCAAACCACACCAGCCGGAATTTCGGCCGAAAGCCTCGCCGAATTTCCTCTTCGGTCACCACCACGGACCACCTTAAAACCTCAACCAATTCCAAAATTGGTTGAGGGGAACCAAAACACCCACCAACTCGACACCAAATCTCGCCGGAAACTGCCACCCGATTCCGGCGAAAAACTCAAACTTTACCGAGCTCGAACTACCTCAAATCACAACCAATTTCCACAAATAAATACATTAAACAATAGGAAATCAAAAGAGCTTTCTAACCATACCAAGAACTCGGCCGGAGGTGGCCGGAAATGCCGGGTCCGACGACGGGAACAAACCGGGTCGGTGGAGCAAACAGGTCAACTCGAGTCAACTGGGTCAAACTCAATCCAAATGTGTGATTTTCTGATTTTTACGACTATTCGATATTTATACGTCGTGAACCGACCAAATTCACGATTCGGATAACTCAAACCTAGTCGGATAAGTACGACTAACTAAACGACAATTTCAAATATCCATTTTATTCTCTGATTATTCGAAAAATCTTCCGAAACTTCCTACGAACTCGAAATCAAATCCTCTACAATTCCCGCAAAGGAACTCAAACCAAATTATTGCTCGATAATTAAGTCGTGAACAAACCCACGAGTACGATTAATTCACAATAATCACGGCTCGGACCAATATGTACACATTCCACGGTTCGGGTCGTTACACTGGACACAGGTCAGAAAGAATCGGTTCGGGATAAAAATTACGAATTCCATAATTTTTTAGCGGAACGGGTTGGTATGAGATTTTTTATTTTAAAAATAAATCTTAATAAAGCTCGAACCTAAACAGAATCGGTTCGGTACAAGTTCATTTTGGGATCCCTATGTTCTTTTTTGATAAAAAAAATAATGCAACAGTATATCTAAAAGTTCTAAAATGATTAAATAGAAGCATCTCAGTAAGTTCATGATGTTCTCTTATAGTAGTAGAGGGTGTATTGTATTTGGATTTCTTATGTGATTTATGTACTTTTAAGGTTGTCTTTTTGAAAATTCTATACAATTCACATATATTTTAGAAATCCATCACTCAAAAATATCTAATTGCATATATAAATAGCAACCGACATAGGAGTAATTATATTTTCACTGATCCAATTACATATTTGTTTTCAATTTACAAATTAAAAAAAATAATCAATGAGAACCTCTACGAAATTAAGTTGATCAAAGACGTAAGTGAAACAGTGAGAGAGGTAAGAAACAACGTTGGAAAGTAGGAAGAAAGTGAGATAGAAATATTGTAGTACACTAATATATAAAGTTTAATTATGTTGGTATAATATTCGGGCCGGGCCGAAATACCATTTACACTAAAAAATAAACCCAAATTTTATCCCATTTTATTCGAACAGCCAGGAATGGGTTGAACTTTCTATTCTAAAAATATACATGTACCATTTTTATGCAAGACGGTTCAGAATCGGGTCAGATCGGGATTTCTGGGACCATGTGCCCAGCCCTACATGATACACAACAAAACAGCTACATTACAACTCAGTTGTAACCGACTACCATAATCCTACATTACACGGGCTAGTTTACAAGCACAGAGCGCCCATGTCTGCTCCTATCCTCACACAGCTCGTGCGCAAAAAAGTTTTGACCAAAGGCCATGAATGACTTCAGCATTGCCAAAATCTACTATGATGGCCTGCGACACAATCTCCTTAACCAAACTTTCTCCTGCAAATAGAAAATATTATCATATCAAATACTATGTACCATGAAAGAACAAGTTGACTTTCAGAAAATATATACAACGCGGCACTTACCTCGCTGTTGTCATGATTGTACCGAATAAAGAAATGACACCTGCAGCCCCTTATGTCGTGCATTCTTCGATGGAGTTCTATAATGTGAGCATCATAGTATATTGCTTGGTCTCTCTTCTCCTGATTGAAATCCAAACATTGTGTAAAGTGCCACCGACTTGGAAGATTATATAGACTACACTTAAATACTTGACATTTTGAATTACCAGGAAGCAGAGAACATGGTCTCCAACTCTCAATGAACTACATTCTGAATTCTCTAGGGGTACAGAGCGCTCGCGCACAGTTTTTTTTACATTAACCCACTCATCCTCTTCAGCTCCGAACCCCACAAATCGAACACGAACTTCCTTTAATAAATGAAAAAAGAATGCACCAAATGACAATGATTATATAAGCAAAACGATTAAACATAGATCACACATATATAGGTAGAGCATTATTAATAGTAGGTTCTTTTCCTGAATCAATTTCTTTTCTAGATTAAATACACTTAATAGTTAAAATTTTCAAGTAACTCAAATTTTGACTATTGCATCAATTGGAAACATTTGACCAGCTTTAGAAGCAATAATAAACAATTCTGATGTACTTACAGTTTCTCCTGCACTATCAACTCTGTGACAAAGGAACTTATCTACATCATACCTGCAAAGTGATATAAGAAATTAAGGAAAATTATTCGAATGATCACTCATCTTTGTCACGTTCAACACTTTAGTCACTCTACTTTTCAAAATATCACTTTGGTCACTCAACTTTACTTTCGTGTATCACTTTGGTCACTCCGTCAGTTTTATACATCAAATTTTTTATATATGAGGGGTAATATAATGACTAAAGTGATATATAGACAATTAGTTCAGTAACTAAAGTGATGTTTTAAAAAGTAGAGTAACTAAGGTGTCGAACATGACAAAGATGAGTGATCATTTGGATAATTTTTTCTGAGCAAGTGGGGGATCCTATTCAACAAAAATGCATCAAAGCAGCATACCTATCAGAGATAAATTAAGTCAAAATACTATGTCGATGCTTTGATATGTAATATAAGAAGAAAAATATTTTAAGGCAAACATTGAACCCAGTTCAATGGAGAGAAACTATTTATTTTTTATATTTTTATAAGCTTGAATCAAAGAAATAAATCAGAGAGAAACACCCTTTCTTGTAGATTATCATGGTTTCTATGTACTTACCAATCAGAACCTACAGTTCAAATGAATACAATTGTTGGGAAGTCATTTTTGACCATAAATGATTGGAAAAGGATTTGTATACGTGATAACAGAATTAACCAAGAAATGTATATATTAATCTTCATCATCCTTTATATCGCTTGCCCAATTTTTCTTCCAAAATGTATAGTTAAAGACACCAGGCACTAAACTAATACAGTTTTCAAGATAGTAAATTGAACATGAAACATTTGTTCCTTTAAATCTAGTATCACAGGCCACACATCACCTCTCCTATAATCCTTTATTGCTAAGATAAATATCAAGTTGATATATCCAATACGATTGAGCTAAAACGACCAAAGAGAAATAATTTTTAAATCATTGTTTCGTGCAAATACTTACCATGCCCCATCCTTTGATGACCTAGCCTCAAATTCCAACTCCGACAACTCTGTAACCTTTTCTTCTACTTTCGAACAGGCTTTAAGAAAAGAACATGAATACACATAAATTAGACAATGACAAATACAAAGCAGTTTGGCCAATTTATTAGACATGTCAATCAGGGAAACAAAATAAGAGGAGAAGCTACTTTTCGCGTCCACAATTTTCTACTATGTTGCATGATAAATATGTGTTCAAAAGTCAAAGCACAGATATAAATTTGACCATTTTGCAGCAGCCCCTGCAAGCTTGCAGAGTGAAACAGGCATAAGAGAAGCAAAAATACTGAGAAGCACCTTTAGGTATCTTTTTGCTTTCAGGTGCCTTGGTCGAAGGGCAAACTTCCTGGAGTTCTTTAAGTATGTTTGGTAACTCTTGCATCCGTTCCTTGAACCAATTTTGCACCTAACACAGGGACGATGTCAACCTTACAGTTGGAACAATAGTAAAAACAGCAATGATATTTCCTTACTACAATCGTAAAGGACAAAAAATAGACTAAAATGTGCAAACCTGAATCCATTTCACAACTGGTTTTCCAGCACGGCCAGCTGAGCGACTGCATCGGCACACAAACAAGCCAAATCAGCATACCGAGTAGAGATAATGCAATCATTCAAAATGTCAGTATATAGAAGGAGGATCTCATCTCACTTAAATCTCTTTGTCAGACTTTGACAATATTCCCTGGTAAGCACTGCTTCTCCTAATTCCCTCGACAATTTATCCATCCTCTCCATCTGTTCATAACAGTGAAAACAAATACAGAAAACCCTCAATAAGATAACCTCATATTCACCATTGCAATCAAGATTCGCAATTGATACAGGCACACAGAGATTTCAACTGAATGATTGAACACCATACATAACTAGTTCACAAAAGTAGTCAACAATCCTCAGATTGTTGATAAAAAAATCAGAATGATATTTAGTTTTGCAGATAAAGGAATAAACTTTAAGGGACTTGGATGAAAACCAACCTCGGCCTTTGTAAAGCCAACGAAGAAGTCCCTCTGTCTGGGACGAAGTCCATGGTCCATATTACTCTTAAACTCTAAAGCCCCAAAGCTTGTTTCTTTTTTGAGTTTAAGATTTAGGGGTTCTGGGTTTCAATAGCACTGCTAGCGATCCTCAAAATCAAGCTACGGTAGCTTTAGGAACGTTGGAGTGAGTGAGTAGCTTTGGAATTGAATTTTGATGGATGAATGAATGAACCAAACTGATCGAGGCGAATGGAGACGAATAGGAAGAGAGAATTGGGACATGAACGAGGTATTTAAGAAAATAATACTTTTTAAACTTTTATGGGTGTCTTGTAAGTATTCACCTGACAATTTATTCTATCAAATTATAATACATATTTAAATCTTATTTATCAATTAATAAAATACAGTTTCAGATCTATTATGCATATTTTTATTTCTCATTCAACACATTATCAGTATCTCTATAATTGATAATCAACCCAAATCCCTAAACAAAACAAAAAATCCTCCACCGTCGACCTCTTCCTCCTTGACAGAAATACTCCACTGACCGCCTACAACCACCGAAGCACCGCCGACCAGATTACCTTCACCGTCGCTGGAAGTTTATCCCGATGCTGGATTCTAGCTACTTTTACTCTTTAAACTTCTTCTCTCAGCGAAGTTTTCATACCGAGCATAACACATTCGAGGTAAATCGACTAACTTCCTTCGATTTAAAATTAGGTTGCAAAACTTAATTACCGCAATACTCTCATCTAGGTCTAGATTTAGGTTTAAATACCGTGAATTTTTCTATGCCTCTAGTTCCTACGGATTATTATAGGTATGAGTGAATGTAATCCTCTTCCTCAATAGTTAAAACAATATAACAAACTACTCTTAAGGACACTTTGGAGATGTCAAATACACTTAAGGATAATGTGATAGTTGCATAAATATGCAACTCTCTTGTGCTTAATTATTCCGAAAATGCTTAGTTTATTTGTTTAGTTTTCAGTAATTAATTATGTTTTTGTTTATTCAGGTTAATTCGAGAAAAATACAAAAAGGAGCAATAAAAGGATAATTGTATTCAAATAAGGAATGATGATGTGGAAAGTCCATGTGACGGGGACTCAACCCTAAGTTGATAAGGAGTAGGTCAAGATCAGACCTATATGAGTATCTTTTGAAGGACAAAAGAGGGTTGTTTAATTTTCAGAAAGAGAAGCAAAAAGAAGGAGAAACACCGCAGCCAGGAAATCCCGGCCGAAGGTTTTCGATCCATCGAAGCTTTGGCCTTCGATCCATTGAAATCATCCTGCCAAGAATTCAAGGATTTTGGTTTAAATCTTCCTTCTCCATCATGTTTTGTTATTGTATTCTTATGACCGTGAGTATCTAAACTTCCCTAGTTGGGGGTTGATCGAAGCCCTAGACATGCTTACGATTTTGAACCCCTTGTGATTTTAATAACTATTTAGATGAGTTTTACTTCACTATAATTTCAATGATGATTTCTACTATGTGTTTCTATGGCGGCCAACTTAGTTGCATGTTGTAGAATCTAGTGTATTGAGTGTGTGCATAACTAACATATTATCGCATATTCAATAGAGACAAAACAGGCTTCTATGTGAGCAATTCCTTAGTGATGTAAGGGTGACCACCAAATCAACCATCGAAGTTTTGTTGTTCCTCAAACATTCTTAGAATGTAATGACTCTAATTTTCTAGACTTACACCAACATATGTATAAGTCGGTTGATTAGAGATCAAGTTAGAGAGGATGACCACTCCATCTTTCATGCAAAGTAAAAGAGTGTAATATGCAGGATGACTTAACCATAGCTCATGCATGGGGAACATTCATCCATGGTTATTTAGATTGAGTTGAGGTAATTGTAAGTTGTCTAGGGTGGAGAGAGGTTCCTAACATTCATCTATAATTGAATTTTTCCAACAATTCACTTTTTTGAAATTTATATTTTTCTCCTGTAACTGTAGCTTCGCCGAATTATTTCAGCAACCAAATCAACTCTGAATACCTCAATTTTTGTGTGGTAGTCCTCCACTATGTCTAGAGTCTTGTGTTAAATTTTCATGATTTTTGGGTTGGTGTAAGTATTGTTCATAAATTAGTTTGTGTCCAGTGGTCGAATCTGTTAGATTTTTGATTTTCGCGTCTTTTATGTTTCTTGTGTTCTTGAGTCTTAGTTTCACCAATCATCTGTGGGTAATGACCCCTATTCTCCATTAAACTACATTTATATAATCGACATAATAATAGGGTATCTTTGAGAGTGATTTTTTACCTATCACAAGGTCCTTTATTTTAAACAATAGATGACAAAATCTTACTAATAAGGACAGTTTAACATGGCGTTGACACATGTCCCATGCATCATTACCAATTTATCCTTCAGGTAATACTATATATACTTTATTTCTAAAAAAAATCTACTACAATTAATTCTCTCTCTCTCTCTCTCTACCTAGAGAGAGAGAGAGAGAGAGAGAGAGAGAGAACACAGTAGCAATAGCACGACGATTCACCTCCTCCACCTTCTCCCCTCAGCTTGCACCACGTCCACCGTCACCTCGGCTTACATGCAGCAGTAACAGACTCTGCTTCGACCTCGCACGTACTCGCAGACTGCTATCCACACTTTCCTCTAATTTCATATCTTGTCTTTTGTAGATGACTGAGCCAGCAAGGCCATAATTTGAGATCCTTGATCTTCAAGGACAGAATACCGCATGTGGTCTCAAATGTGAGGAATACTCTCATCGATATGAGACTTAGGGATACTATCCAACCGCTACCACCTGACACTGAAACCAGCAATGACACCATAACTTGTAAAGCTCAAACTTTTATGTTGCTCAAGAGACACATTCATCCTGGTTTGAGGAAATAGTACTTGCTAAAGGACGACCCTACATATTTGTGGGTGAATTTGCAAGAACAGCTTAATAATGTGCATGACGCATAGTTGCCATAACTCACAGAAAGATGAGATCAATCTTGGTTATTAGATTATCCTAAATTCAGTGATCTCTACCAGGATATGTTAGAGCTACAATCTGAGCTTGTCATTTTTGGCATTGTCAAAAATGACAAGGCTATGGTCGAGAAGTCTTTGACCACCTTTCTTATATCCATGGACATCCTTGCTCACTAGTATCAAATTGATTACGAGCAAGGAAGACTTAGATCATTTAGTGATCTTATGAGTGTGATGGCCAAGAAAGAGAGGCACCAAGAGATCCTTATCCACAACAATGCTAGGCCAGTCGGTACAAAGAAAATCCATGAGGCTCATCATACTGGAAAGACATGAAAGGATAAGCAGAACAACCGTTTGGAACCTTATCAAACTCGTGGTGGTAAAAGAGGATGTGGTAGAGGTCGTGGCAGAGGAGGAGCACAGTTGGAATATGACTTGGAATCACATTAAATTAAGTACTTAAACTTTGCCTAAACGCACAATCAAACCTTTTTTTATATAGATGTAACATTGGTAAATAAGGATCGTTCTAACCGAGGATTAAATGGTGCATGCAGTATTTGTGTACAGAAAAAGGGGGTTTTAAGAGTTGATTTTCTAACCGAAATTACTACCTAAAAATATCATGCACATAATCAAGAATTCTAGGACCCTAACATGCATCACTCATAGACAAGCAAACATATAAAAGACCTATAAAACTCTAAATCATGTTTATGACAAAAAGAAATTCTAATTAATTATTTACAAGTGATCAACCTAACCTAAGACTTTTCTTGCGTTTATACATATTACTTATCCAATTATCTATGAAATTTACAAGTCCTAATTTCGGAGTACATGACATGAATTTGAATTAAAGTACAACTAAGCGTCTAAACACCTTAGTCACATGATCAACGATTCTAATTAAGAGAGAGACTAATCGTATCATCTAGATCTAAATCGAAGCATTAAGTATGATACATAGCGTGCAATAAAAAACAAAGACTCATAAATATATGGAAGATATATTGAACTCGAAAATTGTATAAAACCAAAATAAATATGTTATCTTCAATGTTTCAAACAAAACAAAATAAATACAATATGAATTACTGAATAAGGGTTCCATGTTTGCACTTTTTGACTTTCGGTAAGCCCTACAAAGTGTTGAGTGAATGGATCCTAGGTGGAATGCTACACACCTTCTAAAGAGACTAAGTGTATATAGAAGGAATGGGATGAAAATTTAGGAGGTGGTGGTGGAGTAATTCGGCCTTGTACTTGGAGAGCTTTGTGGTGAAGGGTTTGTTGGAAGGATTTTTGGCTCGTTGAAAAGAAGACTCAAAGAGCTTTCCATCTATAGGTTAATTGCCTCCTAACTTGTCCTGAGTTGTTCCCAGTCCTCTGTCAAACTTGGTTAACCTACACAAGCAAATTCTTCTTTCCTTTTCTTTGTGCATGTCCTCAATCCTCTACCATTTAGGAATCCTCCTCTTTCCATATTTCCTTTTCCACCACAATTTGGGCTTCTCTTGGGCTATTTATTGGATCTTTAATTGATGCTTGGCCCAACTTGCTTTTGCTCATTTTCCAAGAATCTTCCGGAAGTTTCCTCTTTCTAGTCAACCTAAGAAGCATTTTCCTAGTCAAAAAAGGATCAATTTCTTCTTTCTCCTTCTCGTGAAGATCATTTTGGCCGAATAATTTATTTTGTATTTTGATGTGTTTTGCGTGCTTTGTTAGTACCTAGAAATAATAAAACGAGTAAGACTTACTATGGCTAAGTTTATAACATAGTCAAACGTAGAGAATAATACGTTAATTATCGCCGGGGGGTTTCCAGGTGCCAGGGGGTTCACTCCAACTGTTGTTGTCGTTCTATGTGCTCCAAGGGTATTCGTGTTTGTTTAAACCAGTCTATGAGACATCTCGATATTGAGTAGCTCCGACAGAGTGGCCTCTAGAGCGGTGGTCGTATTGACTAGCAAGTCGTGGTCTTTACAATACCTTTAATGGTCGATTGCAGCGCCTCCAAGTCCATCCTCAATATCGTATATCATTCCTTGGACCGATGATTATCTTCATCGACCTTGGCCTTCCAGCCTCGTGTTCCTTCATTCTTTCGATCAGAATTTTCTCTATCGTTGATGTTAATTCCTCCGTCCCCAAGGTTTCTTGGCATCCCTCAGTGTGTGAGGTTGCTTCCGTGCTTTGACTCTCCGATCTGAGGAGCCGCCAAGTTTTCTCTAGAGGGTGGGGTTGTATCCTCGTCATGTTGCTTGTTTGTATTGCCAATGTTTGCGTTGCTTGAGTTTTTGTCTTCCATAGTACCTCGTTCATGAAAGTTCGCCTAAGATTTTGCTAACAATGAAAGCACCAATTTATGAGAGAAGATTGCGATCTCTCTTAAGCTTGCTTCCCTCATGAACTAGGAAAACAAGTCAGAGCACATATCATGCTTAAACCCTCCGATGCTTAAGTCAGATATTTTCACAAAAGCAAGAGATTTAGTAGGTTATGATACGTTACCTTTTGCCATGCCAAAATGGCCTAACCATAGTTCCTGTACGAATAAGACTACTTACTTTCGAATAGGAGGAATCCACTTAGTAATGGATCTTCGTATCCAAGGCTAATAATATTTCATGATTACCACAATCCCTTTCGTGCAATCCCTCTAGGTTTCGTACAAATCTTTCATATTATCTCAAGGATTCTGATAATCCCCTGAGCTTTCCACCGTTCGCTAGGATAGTCACACCATCTTCTGAACGTTTCAGAGGCTTCTACATCATTCTAAATACTTCGAGATATTTTCTAGATAAACGGATATTAACCTGAGCCCTAATTGCATAAGCCCATGCCTATTAGTTGAGTTACCGATCCTACATCGCAAGGGACCTTGAGGCCTGAAATTCCCTCAAGCTCTCAGTGACCAAATCTGACACCTACAATTATCACTTCATCGACTAAGAATAATCTCTTCTTAATTCAAAATACAACCATCGATCCGGTCATATATTAGTGACCATTTCAACGGACTATGACACTGATGGTCCTTTTTCTTTGGGGGGGGGGGGTGTGAAATTGACACTCCTTTTTCTTCAAGGCCAAATATCATAGATGGTCCCTCAAGTTTTGGTGTTCTAAACTCTAGCCACTAAAGTTTTAGAAATATAAATTTGGTCACTGAACTATGACACCAACATTCAAATTGGTCATTGAATTTTGACAACCCTTCAAATTGGTCACTATCATATTTCCAGACGTTAAATCCAAATTAACTTTGTTCTTTTTCGAGGGTATTTGGGACACTGAACTAATTATTTATTTAGCCCCCTATTGATTTCCACAAGCCACACAAAACTATCGTGGAGAGAAGGGCGTCAAAATGTCTTGTTTGTCCAAAATATCTTTGGTGATTAACGATATTAACTTGGATTTAACGACTAAAAAGAAGAACAATGTCCAATTTGAAAGACTGTCATAGCTAAGTGACAAATTTGAATGTTGGTATCATAATTTAGTGATCGATCAAAATTATATTTCTGAAACTTTAGTGACTCAAGTTTAGAAACACTGAAACTTGAGTAATCATTTATGATATTTTTTTTTTCAAAGCACACCCTACTTTTTGTTTTTTGTTTTTATATATATTTTGAGTACATTTTTGCATAAAAAGATGAAGAAAAGAGGTGCAGTTCGTTAAAAAAAAGGGTGCCCCTTTCAACCACGGTTATATTTGTTTTTTTTAGGACAAGTTCTATTTTAATTTAAGGTGTTGATTTTCGCACCCCTATATTTACTATCTGCACTCCTCTTGTGCTCTGTTTTACGGGGTACACTTATTTGTCTCCACCCTATGATATTATAAGGGTGATTTAGTGAAAGAGGGCACAAGCTCCCTTAATTTAACACTAAAAAATACCCGCACTCGTTGTATGTAGAACAACAAAAATACGGTCTAGGAGGATAAACATATGTTTATGATAGTTATTTTTAAGTTTATGAATTTTGTTATCCTTTATTTTTAAGTTTCTGAATTTTTAGAAGTTTATATTTTAATGAGATGATACCAAAAAGAGAGTTTGACTTTATTAATAGATTTGCACCACCCTTCTTTCGGCCAGAGTGCTGGAGTGAGGCTGGGAGGCCTCAGTTAGGGCTTTGGATTTAGCCCACGGCATATGCTGGGCTCTTCTCTCGTCATGTTGGGCTTCGTGAAATGTTCATAGATGTGAATTTTGAAGTTTAAAATGATTTGAAATCAAATCAGAGCAAGACAACCGAAAGCAATTTTGAAATTTCCCAAACCCTCGGTTAGTGGTTTAAGCGCGCCTCCCCAAAAAAGGTCCCTCTCTCTGATCTCTCTACTGGTCGTTGACTTACATATAGTTTGTTGAGAAATATCAAACAGCCTAGCTAGTAAGGCTTCCCTTGGATTTTAGAGAGCCTCAGATCCAGTCCCCACAATTCAAATTTTTCATTTCAAATTCTTTTTCATCTTCTTTTTGCACAATGTAAGCTCTTCACTAATCTTTTCTTTACGATTCTCACAGATTTGCTTCTGATATTGGTAGTTTGATTGCTTTCTCATCTGGGTTTATGCCCAATTGCTATAAACCCTCGTACCCTTATCTGGGTTCTGCCAATTTGAATCTGAAACATGACCATGCATGTTATAATATCCTCCCAGTTTGTTTGAACTTTCTTTCGTTGCTAACATGAACTGAGATGCAATTGATATATAAATGTATCTTGAATTCAAGGATGTGTAACTTTTGATACTATACCTGGGTTTGACTGGGATTTGTTGATATTGATTTGGTAGTCCATTTCGTTTAGACATAGTTATCATAGCTTTATGTAATTAGTGTGAATTGAAATCCTTGTATGTTGGTTTTCACTTACCTTGGTAATGACTGCTTTCCATGTTTGATTGTTGGTTATCACAGAATGGACTCTCTACCAGATGCAATTGTTCAAAACATATTGTCGTATATGAATAATGCCACAGAGGTGGCACGTTGTAATTGTGTATCTAAGCGATGGAAAGATTCGCTCCCTTATATAAGGAGCCTGGTCTTTCCTAGGAATGCTTTCGACAATCTCGGAGGCAGTGAGATTCCTGATGATGTTGTACTGAGGATGGTTTCGGTCATGGAGAGATTGGAAAGTCTTGTTGTGTATAGCCCCTTTTCGGGTGCTGGTCTTGCTTTGTGGATGCCACTGATAGGCCCTTCTCTAAGATATCTTGATCTTCGAATGGACAATCTTGCTGAGCAAGAGGTATTCAGCGAACGCCCTTCAAAAATGGATTGTTTAGCGGCTGCAAGGAATTTGGAGTCTTTGCAACTCTGGGGAGTGTTAATGACCCGTTCCCCGAAATGGGATGTCTTCGAAAAACTCAACAACCTTGAAATTGTTGGTGCAAGGATGGAGGATCCTGCATTGTCAACTGTGCTACAGGCCTGTCCTAATCTGACAAAACTGGTGCTGCTTGGTTGCGAAGGTGTTGTTTCCGTTTCAATTGAGTTGCCACATCTGGAGCACTGTAAGCTAGACTTCTATGGCTTGGGAAACTGCTCGTTTTCCATGAACTGCCCGAAAATTGAAGTCCTTGAGGTTCAAGGTTGTAGTTGGATCCGGGCCCAAAAGACGAAACACTTGAGGATTCTTTCAATTTCCAATAATGCAGGTAAGATTCACCTTTCAAGACTTGAAATATCAAACTAAATACATTGAGTGCATATTGCTTGTTCTTTTGTCTTTTATTGTTCTTTTGTCTTTTATTCTGTCCAAGTGAAAGTTCCATGATGTTGTGAACTATAATAGGGGATCATTTGTGTTTTCTGATATGGGGTCTTCAGGAAGAGTCTACATGCTTGATTTTGAAAGACTTGTGGCTCTGGAATCCTTATCCATGAGGGGAGTCCAATGGTGTTGGGGTGCAATAAGTAGTGTGCTGCAATGTGCAAGCGAAGTGAAGCACCTGTATATGAAGGTGGAATTTACTGGCGATTTTGAAAATCTTCAGCCCTTTCCAGAAATTGATTTCGTTGAATTTTTCAATAACCACCCCAAGTTGCAAAAGTTTGACATCCATGGAGCCATGTTTGCTGCTCTTTGTCAAAAGAACAGTCTGAGAAATGTGAGTAGATACTATTTGGTAATTGTAAATTTTCAATTCCATGGCAATTATCAAGGACTGAACAAGATTTTGTCTCTTCTTTTGTCAGATTGATTCCGGATTCGTAATTCCATGTCTGGAGGAAGTGGTCATTACAGTGCGATCGCCGCTGAATGCTGAGCAGAAAATGAACACTCTTGAATCCTTGTTGAAGTATGGGAAGAATCTCAAGAGTATGGCGATCAAGGTTCTTCAGATGAAGAGCAGTCATAGCAGCACAGACGATTTCTTTGATGAGATTTGCAGGTTTACATACATGAACCGCACTATAGTTAGAATAGAATGAAGGTTACTTACTAGGGATTACACTTGCTCATCTCCCCATTTTTTCACCACATCATTCCTACAATACACTGATTTCAGCTGACTGCTACTATGATCATTAGTCATTGAATCAATATTCAGATAAAATAAGTCTCTCTTTGTTTGTGTTTATTGTTGTTTGTTATATACATGGTGTGTTCAGTGCTACACATGCTCCTAATCTATGTGTGTAGCTGCTCCCTACTAATAAATGGAGTGCAGCTGCTTCTGCAAGAGAATTGTTAGGCATGTAATGTCATATTAGAAGTGGCATGGTCATTTGGATTTCCAAAAGCTAGTCAGTACGTATAGGTCTTAATGTGGCCGTGATATCTGCCATTGAATACTGATATCTCAGTTGTTGGAAATACTGTCATTTCACTGGATATAGAAATGGCTATACCAAAAATTTATTTGATTTTCAAGTAGTTATCATCTACTCATCTCGAGTTTGGTAGCAGGACACTAGTGAATTACTCTTGTTACTGAAGTTCTAGAACTAGGGACTGCTGAAGGATACAGTTAGTTGCATGAAGCATTAGCATTATGCATCTTGAGATGATAGCTGGCTTCTTCTGAAATACAGACAATTGCTCTTCCACCGTCAACACAATAAGGATAGTTTAGAGGTTGCCACCAAATCCATCATCAATGGACAATAGCTAATCGTCTTCTGTTGTCGAACTCGTAGGTTTTGGCCTTGAGGATGATGTTCCTTAGAGCACCAATGGGAGCTAGAATCATCAGAGTGACCCCAAGAGCAATGCACGCCTGACATGTTTGCGCAAATGAGGAGTATAGGTGAGCCAAGTATGAAGCACAAAGAATAAGGAAAATTTACTCAGGCATGATGAATAAAACTTACCCACTTTGCCCACCAAGATAAACTGAATCGTCTTGGTTTGTAGATAGCATGCCACATGATACAGGGAAGCTTAACAGAGCAAGATCAATAACAAGTTAGTTTCCGGTCATTTAAACTTAGCTGCATACGCTACAGCATAAAAGAGCAACGAAGCAAAGGCTAGCTTCTCTATTTTGCTTACAAAATGTGTTGTGGGCGCGAAAGCAAACCCCCCAAAGAATGATAGAAGACCACCGAAGAAAGGAAGGGCGATGCCGATGAACATACTGAATGCTACCAATGTAAGAATACAGATGATTGCCAAGCAAAGCAATAAACAACAAATATCAGAAGTAAATGAAGAAATAGAGAGGTGTAGTGTAGTTGACATACCGACAAATGTAGTTCGAGTAACAAAGTGAAGAAGGAAACTCGGTGTGAAATTCATTCTCTTGACGAGAAATGTTTCAAGCATATCAAACACTGCCATAGCATATACCTGATAGCTACTAATCACATGAACCACAACAAACAAGTTGGCAGCTGCAATGAGCCAAGCAGGTTTATTTAGCGTGATGAGGATGTTGTCTTCAACAGTGTTACCAAAGCAATAGAATCCAATAATAGCAACAGGGAAGTAGCATATAGCCACAACGGCGTATGCCACAACTACTCCTTTCCACATTGGACCCTTGGAAGGTTTCTCCGGTGTAGAAGGAATGGTTGCTTGAATCTCCAGCACCACATTGTGACAGGCATAGGCAAATGCTACCTCACCCAACGCACTAAAGAAGTTGAACACTTTTCCATCACTAGTTTTTGCTAGGTAGCTGTAGTCTACATTTTCAGCAACCCCTTTGTGTATTGAAGCTGCCCACGCAATAGTCTGAGTAACTACAAACAAACAAGTGCCAAGGATCAATGCTAGCTACCATTATATTCGTTCTGAAAGAAACATTTGTACGATCAGTTTGATTAGTACCTCAAGGACAAGATGGCAGCGGCGAGTGAGATACCAGATATGGCGTTGAAGTTGGGGAGATGGGAGATAACGAAGTGACAAGAAGCGAAAATCATAATCCAGTATGAAGTCCTGATCGGTTGGCAGGTAGTACAAAGCACTTCATGCATTTTCTTCAACGATTTTCCTCCTGTCACCATATAGACTATGCAGACACCAACTTCAACAACCACCTGTTGGGGCACAACGATCCACAGCCCTAGCTTCTCCCCAAAGGCATGCTGACCCAGTTCGTGATACCTATTGAACCGCTTGCCAGGCACCATTTCATGCATCTCAACCATTTGCCATAGTGTGTATAGGGTTATGATCCATGACAAGATTAGGATGATCACACCAGGACCCCTAAAAAGAATAGAAATGCATGTAGTTAGTTCACAATATTTGGGGATAGAGTCAGATCGATCTTACATATTAATTACCAGGAATCTGAGTTCTCTTTTGAATCGACAAAGATGGAAAACACATATAATGTATCGAGGTCTACATGGTAGTGATCGATGGACTGATGGCAACCAATAAAAGTTTTATAGATCAGGAATGACAGTATATATATGGTACTAGAATCAACATGCATGTATAACATAGATAAAAAATCTCATACCGAAAGCCATTATATATGATCAAAATCTCGATCAATATATGAATAAAAATCAAAGAATTGAAACAAAGAGGATGCATGCATGGATATGTATATACCATCCGTGCTGTGATAGGGCATAAGGAAGACTAAGGACACCTGCACCGACCATGGCAGTGACATTGTGAAAAGCCGAGTACCACCATTTGGCATTCCAAGCAGAAGTGATGGGAAGCCAGTTATCGATCTGCTTCTGCCGCCTCTCCGCATCAGCGTCCGATGGTACCGTGTGGGCTATTTTGCTCAGCCAAACTCAAGAATGGGGGACACAAAAGTTGAGTTATAATAATGTAAGCTACACAAGAGTCATTGTGTTACATATATATATATATGCATGTACAACACCCTTTCACCAAGGATATTTTTTGGACATTTTCAAGTATAGGGCACAAATTTTTCGATCATATTTTAACATCTTCACCGTCCAATTATTAGGTCTATATGAGTAGATCATTCCTGTAAATAAGCCAAAATAGTGATCGTTAATGTATCAAACTAGGTTAAATCAAGGAACGGACTAAATCTGTCAAACCTGAACCGTTCATACTTATAAACTTCAATTGCAGTTTTGAATATCTTAACGATCACCATTTTAGGTGAAAATTTACAGACTTGATCTACACATTAGGACCTAAGATCTGAACGGTGGAGATGGTAAAATATGAATGAAAAGTTTGTGTAATGCCCTATACTTGAAAATGACCAAAATAAGTATACCATAGTGGAACCCTCTATATATACAACACCATTCCACTAAGATATACATATTTTTGGTCATTTTCAGGTATAGGGCATTATACAAACTTTTTGATCATATTTTAACATCTCTACTGTCCAATTATTAAGTCTATATGAGTAGATCATTCTTGTAAATTTTCAACCAAAATGGTGACCGTTAAGGTATCGAACTAGGTTAAATGAAGGGACGAACCAAATCTGTCAAACCTGAACTGATCATACTTATAAACTTCAATTGCAGTTTTGAATACATTAACAATCACCATTTTGGCTGACAATTTACAGGCTTGATCTACATATTAGGACTTAAGATCTGAACGGTGGAGATGGTAAAATATGATTGAAAATTTTGTGCAATGCTCTATACCTAAAAATGACCAAAACAAGATATACCTTAGTAGAAGGGTGTTGTGTATATAGAGGGTCATTCCACTAAAGTATACCTATTTTTTGTCATTTTTAGGTATATGGCATTACACAAACTTTTTGATCGTATTTTAACAATCTCCACCATCCAATTATTAGGTGTATATGAGTAGATCATTCATGTAAATTTTCAGTCAAAATGGTGATCGTTAATGTATCAAACTAGGTAAATTAAGGGACGGACCAAATCTGTCAAACCTGAACTGTTCATACTTATAAACTTCAATTGTTGTTTTGAATACCTTAACGATCACCATTTTGACTGAAAATTTACAGGCTTGATCTACACATTAAAACCTAAGATCTGAATGGTGGAGATGGTAAAATATGATTGAAATGTTGGTGTAATGCCCCATATCTGAAAAATGACCCAAAAAAAGTATACCTTAGTAAAAAGATGCTGTATATATATACCATTCATGGGAATGTATGTATACTAAAAATAGCAATTGTTAGGCCAAATGAAATCTGCCTCTTTTTAGGAGTGTTTACTGTACTAGATCCCCGGTTAATTACCACCAAACTCCTTCAACGGCTTGGTTTTGTGACTTTGTCCGAGCTCTCCATAGGTTTCTTAGGTAATTTACATTTTGCGTTGCATGGAAAGTGGATACTGAAATTATCAGAACAAAATGGGTAAAAATAGAAAAAGATTCGTTCTTGGTGATAACCGAGAATGAGGGGATACTTGGTTTTTGCATAACGTCCAACTCCAAGTTGTAAGTAGGATTCTTTGACTGAATAGCTAGGTTATAATCATATGACAAGCATTACCTGAAATATGTTATAGGGTTTTGGTTTTGTTGCGAAAAAGATGCATGGTTCACTTGACCTAGCTGATAAGGGCTTGTTGCTATACAGGACATCACATTTACAAACTGATAAGTTGGTGTTTTACTGAGCTAATATCACTGAAAGCCAGTTAACCATTAAAAACAAGACAAATTTTAGGAATTTGATAGCAAATGTAAATTGTTAGAAGTAAAGTAAAGGCGTCAGACGTTTATTTTGTTGTGTTATATTACAAGCTAGTTTTTACTAGACTAATGTACAATGTTACCTAATGAGAAAGATTTAGGACACGAGTATTATTGGCAACATAGTTCGTCTAGAAGTCAGTACATAGTTCATAGTATTAAGTTGTACTAGTCAAAAGAGATTTTGATCAAGGGAGATACTGATAAGTTCAGGCCCAATGTTATCTAGTCCAACATGAGTAGCACATTAGTTTTCATATATATGTAATTCAAAGCTTAGAGAAAATGCACCAATTGCTTGAGCTCAAGCAATTCTCCAAACTGTTTGAGCAGTTTGAAATCACCAAATTGCTCGAGCAAGAGCAAAACAGAATACAGTAGTTCACAAACTGTTCAAGCAGTTACTATTTAGTTATCGAATGAGAGCGTGACACGTGTCATCTCCAAATTGCGATTTCGACAAAATAAATATAATGTATTTATTTGGCAAGTAATTTCATAACACTACCACATTCGATACCATTGCCGGCGACTTTAAGTCACCGGCCTTGTTTTTTTTTCCGCCAGAAATGACATTACCGGCGACTTGTCGCCGGTAATGATGTCGCCGGAGATAGCATTGCCGGCGACCTATTTTCACGTCGCCGGTAATGTCTCTGTAAGTCGCCGGCAATGATAGAGACATTACCGGCGACTTGAGTCGCCGACAATGTTTGCGCCGCCGTGGCCGGAAAATGATGTCATTGCCGGCGACTTTGGTCCAAGTCACCGGCAATGGTTGGAAAAATTTGTAAAAAAAAAGCCTGTTCTGGATTGGGCCCAATTCCAGAACCTGCATTAAAAGACATAAATCGTACAAATACAACTTCAACAGTACACACATAATTGTCCAACGTACAGTACAAATATCAACGATACGAAAATAAACTACAACTACACGTCAGGGTTGAGGAACTTGCGGGTCAGGGTCAAAGAAATCCATGTACTCATTTGAACTCCGGTGGCTACCCTGGTCTTGCTGTGGCGGTGACTGGTGCGGTGGTGGTGGTGGATAACTGGGGAACACAGGGACCGGGGGAGGTGTGGGGAAACGTTGTCCGGTAGTCTGAGCCGCGTACATCGTCTGCATCCATGTAAACATTTGTGTCTGCTGCTGGACCATGAGTCGGTATTGCTCGATCATCCCCCGGTACTCGGCATCTCTGGCTGCCTGCTGCTCGGCCATCTGCCTCATCTCCTCCATCTGCCTCCTTTGCTCCTCCAACTCCCTCTGCATCCTCTGAAGCTCCACTGCGAGGTTACGACTAGAAGTTGAACTTCTTGACCCGGTAGAGTATTCTGAAGTGTTCTTCAATACTCCTTCGCCCGCCGAGCCCATTCTCCTACAGTAATAGGTATTCTTTCCAGTCCCGCACGCTTTTGCCATGATCTGAGCCGCTATAGGGCGATCAAGCGGATCGATCTGAGAGGCATACTGGGTCACTTCTTCCTCGGAGCAGTCATGATGGTTGTTCCGAGCTATATTCATGGTCACTTCTGTGGTCGCCTCCTCCACTCTCGCCTAATTGAAAAGCGAATATGAATAACCAATGTTAAAAAAAAGGGTAATCGGACACGAATCGTTATGATACTGATTATTGTGTAGCCGATTACTCGGTGATTAATCGGGATTAATCGGAATCGGAATCGGTATTTTATTTATTTATTAAATAATATTATAATTAGTAATATATTTTAAAAAAATCTAAAAGATCATTAGCATCTCCAACGATACCCTATTTCACAAATAAAGTCAAATTTTAACTTTTCTTACGCAAACTATCACTCCAACGGGTACCCTAAAGCAAAGTTAAATGTAACTCTGAGTTAAATTTTGAAGTTATATTTAACAAAATTAGAGAGAGAAAATGACTTGAAGTCATATTCTCCATCTTTCAGTTTTTATTGTTTTAACATTCAATTTAGTCTAGTTTAACTTTTAAGTAATTTTTTTACTACCTCACAAGTTATATATATCGTCTAACTATATATATTTAACTTTTAGACAATTTTAACTTTAGAATTTAAAACTCCACCATTGGAGAAGGTAAAATGATTAAGTCAAAAAAAATATTAGGAAAGTGATCAAAATTGAACACATAGTTCAATATTAAAATAATAAACATAACAAAATACATTTCAAATAAGAAAATCACTCCGAGCCAAATCTTCCTTGAAAAAAAAATATTGGGTTTTGGGTTGTTATTTTTAAATTTTGATTTCTCATTAAAAAAAATATCTGGCTGTGTAGGCAATGTAACACACCGATTAATCGGTGAATCGACCGATTAATCGGTCTCTACACACACTACCAGAAATTGAAACATTACCGGCGACCTCCCGTCGCCGGCCTTGTATTTTTTTTTCGCCGGAATTGTCATTCCCGGCCACAAGTCGCCGGCAATGACGTCGCCGGAAATCCCCCGCCGGTGTTAACATTGCCGGCCACGGGAAACGGAGTCGCCGGTAATGTCGGAGTCATCACCGGCGACTTGTGTCGCCGGCAATGTCAAGACATTCCCGGCGACTCAAGTCGCCGGCAATGGTAGCGCCGCCGTGGCCGGAATTTGTGACATTGCCGGCGACTGAGGTCCATGTCGCCGGCAATGTGTGAAAAAATTTTGAAAAAAAAAACGCGGTTCTGGATTGGGCCCAATTCCAGAACCTGCATTGAAAGACATAAACCGTACAATCATACAAGTTCAACAGTACACATAAATGTCCAACGTACAGTACAAATAGCAACGACGATACGAAAATTAACTACAACTACAGGTCAGGGTCCAGGAACTTGCGGGTCAGGGTCGAAGTAATCCATGTACTCATTTGAATTCCGGTGGCTTCCTTGGTCTTGCTCTGGCGTTGACTGGTGCGGTGGTGGTGGTGGATAGCTAGGGAACGGAGGGACCGGGACCGGGGGAGGTGTGGGGAAGGGTTGTCCGGTAGTCTGAGCCTCGTACATCGTCCGCATCCATGTGTACATCTGAGCCTGCACCTGTGTCTGCTGCATTTGGTACTCGGCCATCTGCCTCTTTTGCTCCTCCAACTCCCTCTGCGTCTTATGAAGCTCCGCCGCGAGGTTACGACTAGAAGTTGAACTTCTTGACCCGGTAGAGTATTCTGAAGTGTTCTTCAATAGTCCTTCGCCCGCCGTGCCCATTCCCCTACAGTAGTAGGTATTCTTTCCAGTCCCGCACGCTTTTGCCATGATCCGAGCCGCTATCGGAGGATCAAGCGGATCGATCTGAGAGGCATACTGGGTGACTTCTTCCTCGGAGCAGTCAAGATGGTTAGTCCGAGCTATACTCATGGTCACTTCTGCGGTCGCCTCCTCCACTCTCGACTAATTGAAAAGGGAAAATGAACAACGTATTAGCTAACAAAATCTATTTCCATCTTGAAAAATAGTTTTATTAACACATGGAGAGGCGAAAGACTTACCGCTTCTTCAGGGCACTGCGGGTAGAACTTCTGATGAATATACACCAACGGGTTCAGCTCTTGTTGTTGCTGCGCCTTAGTCGACCAACCCATGTAGTTGAGTGAACCTGCATGATGGGCTCTGGTGTTTTTCAATCTATTCGCCCGGTTCGTCTTCGAAATCGCCTTGTTTGATAAACATATGAAAAAAAATTAGTAACCAACTATTTCAATCTGATACGATACATTATGCTTGAAAGATATATTAAGGATGCATACCCGAGCTTTGGGGTGCTCGAAGTGGGCTATAAGCCACAGCCACTCGTACTCCCTAAACCGGAATTCGCTAGGGGTGGAACCTCGGCCTAGCTCCTTGTATACAGTGTAATGGGAAGAAAGCTCGTTCTTCCACTCTTTATACCTATATTAAAACAAGGAAAAAAAGTTAGAGATATTAAAACACTTGATAAACAAAAATCTAACTCGATATATATTCAAATAAGTCGAAGCACATCACCTCATATGTAGTTGACGCTCTACCCACGTGTGAATAAGAACTTCATCCACGTCAAACCACACTTGCAATATGAATATATAAAAGGTAAAATTATATATTTATTCGGACTTAATTAATAAATGTAAAATTTACGTAATGAAAATACGATTTTACTCACACTGAGTGCATTATGCACTTGCATCTTCACGTAGATAGGCACAGATTCCCAATCTGGCCAAAGCATTGGGACCTTGTCCCGCACGATCGCACCGGCCATGCTGATATATCTGCGCGTGGTGTCGAATGCCTCGATCACCTCGCCATCCTCATTGGCCCTTATGGGCGTTTTCCTTCCGCCGGTGGCCTGCTCAAGTCTCTTCCCGGTGCAGGTGCCTCTAGCCCCTTTCCGTTTTCCAGTCCCATTAACGAAATTGCCTAATAATACAATGTCAACAAATTGATATCATTAATTGAACCTATCGCAAGTCTTAAGTAATAATTAAGTAATCAATCTGATGTTAAATAAAATTTACCTGCATCGTCCGTTTGTTGGTTGGTGCACCTCACACTCCAAAGATACACGGGGTCGAACGGGAGGAAGTTATACGCTTCCTCCACGCTCAGGAACTCCGGCCGTCCTTCAATATAAACAGGCATCCCCCTATCATCGAATTCAGGGATGACAGGAATCTCGTCGGGTAGGAAGAGACCGGACGGCGGAGATAGACGAGGCCTGGACGATGAGGCGCCAGCACCACCATGTGTCTCAGATGATTCCCGTGAAATGGGAGTAGGCACCATCCGAATATGGGGCATTCGGATTGAGGGAGTTTCTGATGCCCCCGTTGACTGTCGCTCGTCTGAGGCTCTGCCACCGGAGGGACGTCTGCTGATTGAGCGTCTAGAGACTGAGGCTCGAGGCTCAACTTCCGGTTGCACGGCTCTTGATCGTGCAGCTTCCTCCTCAGCTCGCGCCTCTAGCAAGGCTCTCGTGCGAGCACTCATCATTGGCCCACTGGGCGTGTTGCTAACTGCGGGCGAGGAGGAAGCTTGACTACTGTTCCCTCCACTATTTCGGGAACCTCTCCGAAGCCAATTAGCCGCAAAACCTCCTGGACATCGTAATAGTCATGCATTCGGTAATTAACCGAAACGGTTTGGAACCGGAACCGTTTGAAACCGGAACTGTTTGGAACCGGAACCGTTTGTAACATAACGGTTCCAGTTACAAACAGTTCCGGTTCCAAACCGTTTCGGTTCTATAACAAATCGGAACCGGAACAGTTTGGAACCGGAACCGTTTGAAACCGGAACTGTTTGGAACCGGAACCGTTTGTAACATAATGGTTCCAGTTACAAACAGTTCCGGTTCCAAACCGTTTCGGTTCTATACCAAATCGGAACCGGAACGGTTTGGAACCGGAACCGTTAGAAACCGGAACTGTTTATAACCGGAAACATTTGTAACATATCGGTTCCGGTTACAAACAGTTCCGGTTTCAAACGGTTCCGGTTCCAAACCGTTCCGGTTTAAAACCGTTCTGGTTCTAAACCGTTCCGATCCCGATTTCCACCTTCATTTATACGATTAATTAACAACTATATCACCTAAATTAAGAACTATACATATTCGATGTGTATATATATATATACATCATGCATCTTAATTAAATTTATCCATCACATATTCATCCAAATCACAAACCCTAATTAATTTTCCACATTTATCACACATATATATATCATGCATCTTAATTAGGTTTAATTTCCAGTCCCATATATATACATCACACATTCATCCAAACCACATTTATACATAATTTTCACATATATATATACATCACTTCATTTTCACATACCTAAATATATATATACATCACATATATATACATTGCATATAAATTTAGAACTTATCACCCTAATTTCCAACTTAGCACCCTAATTAATTTACACATACACATACACATACACATACATATACACATGCAAAAAAATAATTAAAAATTGAGAGAGAGAGAGAGAGGGAGAGAGAGGATCAGACCTGCCATGGATTTCCACCTACAATGCTTTGCCGATCGACTACAATGGTGAGGGGAGGAGAGGAGGGGAGGAGGGGAGGAGGAGATTTTCGGAGGAGGAGAGGAGAGGGGATCGGTGGAGAGGAGGAGAGGGAGAGGAGGAGTAGAGGATAAGGAGGAGGAGTGGGAGAGGAGGAGGAGGAGGTGAACTCACCGGACCGATTTGGGAGGAGGAGAGGGAGAGGAGAGGGAGAGGAGGAGGAGAGGGAGAGGAGGAGAAATGAAAGGCTCGGGCTATCATGCATCTATCCAGAAAACATTGCCGGCGAGTTTCTTATAACTCGTTGGTAATGTCATTACCAACGACTTCAACTCGTTGGTAATGACATTACCAACGAGTTATAAGCAACTCGTTGGTAATGACATTACCAACGATGAGTTAACTCGTGGGTAATGTCATTACCAACGAGTTGCTTATAACTCGTTGGTAATGTCATTATTTCCCGAAGAATATCCGACAACATTTTCCGTCTACGATTTCCGGCTACATTTTCCGACTACAATTTCGATTATCGATTTCTGTATACGTACGATTAACGACTACATTTTCCGTCTACGATTTCCGGCTACATTTTCCGACTACAATTTCGATTATCAATTTCCGTATACGTACGATTAACGACTACGATTTCTGTATACGTACGATTAACGACAACATTTTCCGTCTACGATTTCTGTATACGTACGATTTCCGGCTACATTTTCCGAGAACAATTTCGATTATCAATTTCCGTCTACGTACGATTAACGACTACAATTTCCGTCTACAATTTCGACTACATTTTCCGACTACATCATATTTCCGACAACAATTTCCGACTACATCATTAACGTACTAAGGATGATAATCGTAATCATCGTCATCACTTGAGTCTGACTCGGTTTCATAGGTAACCTCTGGCAATATGTGCCTCTCCTCGTCATCTGAATCAGCGTCAACTTCATATGGATTAACATCGAGAAGTTCTGCTCCAGTAATTCGAACCACACTCCAAGGTCTCACATTATTAAGGCGAATCGTAGATGATTCCGGAATGTCAAAAGCGTTCGGCTCTTGGTATGCAGTAACTTCCTCATCATCTGCGGTATCACCAAGTGTGGCAGCACTGTATATGTTTCTATGAGCAACATGGTTAACCACCTTCCACGGGACTTTGTTAAGAAGATCGTCCAGGTAAAACACTTGTTTTACTGATGAGGCAAGAACGAAAGGGTCATCTTCATACCAGGTAGTAGCAGTATTCACCGAAAATGTTCCGTACTGATCGGTCCTTGTGTTCTCCGGGCTAGTATCAAACCATCTACACTTGAACAAGTGCACTTTCATGCGGTTCCCATAAATTAGTTCAACAACTGAATGAAGGACACCGTAATAGTCAACGCCATCCTGCCCACCATGGACCATCACCCCACAATTCTGTGTTTTCAGTCGGTCGTCTCGATTTTCACATATAAATTTCACGCCATTGACCTGACACATCGAGTAAACTTTTGAAGCAATCGGTTTCATCGCCAGGACCCTCAATTCGTTTGACCACTCTGGGCAACCATCATCTGCTACATGGTTCATCTGAAAACGTCCATATATTAATACGTATAGAAGAAATTATGTCATCTTGAAACCACAAAAGCACGTACATACATACATGCTATATAAAGATATATATAAAAATATACATATACACATATACTTACCCATTGACCAAAGTAGTTTGCAAACGTCTTGTTGTGGTAATCAACATTTCCGGCAATAGCAGGGCAGTGAAGATGATTGTTTTTCCAATATTGTACTTCTTGACAGTTAATCAGTACCGACCAGTGGGCAATGGCTACCTCATTTCCATCCAACTTGTACGACTTTGGCAAGCTTCCCTGTACTACCACGTCACTGGAGATGATAGAAAGGTTGAACTGGGGTTCATCTATCGGCATCTGTTGTTGGGGGTCCTCTACATTTTCCAAGTACACTTTGGTGTACGTTACACACTCGTGCGCAACATATGCTTCAGCGATACACCCTTCAGGTGCATATTTATTCTTCACATAGTCCTTGTAGGCTCCCAATTGTCTACAAGTTAACAAGTGCATGCTAACTTACTTAACCACAAGTCATTACATATAAAAACATAGGCAAACCAAATTTATGAATCATTTGTACCTTTCCATGGGATACATCCAAGTGTAGTGTACGGGACCGGTAAGCAACAATTGTTTGGGAAGATGGATCATCAGGTGCGGCATTATGTCGAAAAAATTTGGGGGAAATATCCTCTCAAGCTTGCACATGATAAAAATGATGTCATCTTGCATCTCCCTGATGTCTGCTTTTTTAACTTCCCTGGTGCATAACTTCTGAAAGAATCTTGACAAGGCCACCAACGGCTCCACCACCTCTTTGGGCATGTACCCTCGAATGAAAATAGGGAAAAGGCGTTGAAGCAGTACATGGCAGTCATGACTCTTTAATCCACACACCTGCTTATATTTCCTGCATAGCCATAAGGATACCTGCATATATATAGATAAAGCCATATATATGGACCAATTATATTTCTCGCATATAACCATATATACTCCGCTAAAAATTTAAGGACAAATTCCTACATAGCCATAAGAATATATACCTGACATTACTCAGCCACCGAAAAATTTCATGCTTATGCTTCGGCTTTACGGTGTACGGAGCTTGCGGCATTTTTCTCTTACCATCTCTTAACCACAAATGTTTCCGCACACCCATTGCTTTAAGATCAATGCGTGCCTTAGGGATGTCTTTTGTTTTCCCCTCCAAGTTAAGAACTGTGCCCACCACACTTTCACACACATTCTTCTCTATGTGCATGACATCTAGGTAATGTCTGATAGGCAACCTGGGCCAGTAGGAGAGTTCCCAGAATATGCTCTTGTGTGTCCAAAACTTATACCTTTCGGGCTTGTCTGGAATTGACGCCACTATGTCAGGATGATTGCTCAGCTGGCCAAAATCGTATTCATTCAACACTTCCAAAATTTCTTCCTCTATCCATCGCCTGGGTGCCACACCTGTTTCAACAGTCCCATCAAACGCGTCTGAATCCTGCCTAAATGGGTGATCATATGGAAGCCAACAACGGTGACGCATCGAGACAATTTTACTGCAATGAGGACTGCAACAATCAACCGTCATGCACTCTGAACAAGCCCTGTAACCCCTGGTAACATTGCCCGACAACATACCGCGGGCAGGAAAATCACTGATGGTGCCAACAAGCATGGCATGCATCTGGAACATCTCCTTTTTGAACCTATCGTAAGTGGGGTGGCCACACTCACTCAGGTACTTAAGCTCATCAATCAAAGGCCTCAAATACACATCAAGACACTTTCCTGGATAACCCGGGCCCGGAATTAACAGAGTGAGCATATTGTATTCCTTCTTCATGCACATCCATGGTGGAAGGTTGTACGGTACCAAAATAACTGGCCATATACTGTATTGAAGACTCATGTTGCCAAAAGGGTTGAATCCGTCAGATGACAGCCCTAGCCAAACATTTCGGACCTCTGCTGCAAAATGATCAAACTCCCTGACCATGTGCTTCCAAGCCTCTCCGTCGGAAGGGTGTCATCGTCAGGCAAGTTCCTCTCAGCCCACCATCTCATTGCCTCGGCCGTGAAAGCACACATGAACAACCGCTCCAGCCTATCAATAAGCAGGAAATATCGAAGTATCTTCACAGCTTTCTTGTTGCCTGCAGGAGTCAACTTATACCTTTCTGTAAAACATACCGGGCAGGCTTCAAGGTCTTCGAGATCTTTTCCCCAGAAGAGAATACAATCATATCTGCATGCATGAATTTTGATGTAGGAAAGCCCAAGATCTTTCAGGATATGTCGCACCTTATGATGAGTGGTAGGAAGACGATGACCGGGTGGCAGTAGCGAAGCAGTCCACTTCAACCAAGAATCAACAGCTTTGACAGACATTTTGTTCTCCATTTTTAGCTGCATCACTCCCATCACACTTTCAAGAACAGTCTTACTACAACCGTCGTACAACGGAGTCTGTTGCAATGCAATCAGGTTGTTGTACTTGTCCATACCGCTTGTGTTTACATGACCTCCAGGTAATGGTTCGACTGGCTCGATATGGGGGAAACCCTCAACGACGGGAGGGACATTTGGTGCTTCATCAGCAAATACACCGCTCTCATGAGGAAACATATCATTTATTAACATCGATGTTGGATCATAGGATGAACTGCCCCTCTCAGCAAAATGTCCATGATCATAGCATGGACTGGCCCTCTCACCAAATTGTCCATGATCATGCGGACCCGCTACCGATGTTTCACCGTGATAAATCCAACAAGTGTACTTTTCCCAAAACCCGTATTTACTCAGGTGCCTCTGGACTTTATCAATGGGAAATCGAAATCGATCGCTGAAACACTTACATTCTTTACACGGGCAATAATGAAGTGTAGTGTCTCCACAATTAGCCTTCACAAAATCCACAAAACTCCTAATTCCCTCGTGATATCTGACATCCCATCTTTCGAGGCTCATCCAACTCTTGTCCATCCTAAAAATTCTAACAATTTTACGTATTAATTATATATATATACACACATTCACTACTAATAATCGACGTGATCTCTCAATTCAACTCTAATTAAATCAACACATGCATGCATATGTATATATATATATCGATCTAATCTCTGAATTCGATTCAGTACTCGATGATAGTATTCTCCTTTTTTCAATTCAAAACGTATTTGACTGGGTAGGAGGAGGCTCTGTTAAGCCTGGCTCCGATAACAATACGATAATACCAGTCATTGATTCAGACACAAGATTAACTACAAGCTGTTTTCTCGTTTCGGTGACCGTACATCAACAACATTTCATATATATATATATATATATATATATATATATATCTCACGAATTGGATTTGATCAACACACAGACATATATATATATACCACATATACGTATATATACACCTACGTACCTATATATATATATAGCTTCCCGAGTGATCGAGTTTTCGACGCGCGCCTTAATTTTGACAATATACCGAATGATCGATTTCAGAGCGTACGTTTTCCTTCTTTCGATTTCTCTGGATTTTTTTCGCTCAAAATGATTGAATGATCGAGCTGCCCCATCCGGCATCTAATATAAGTCACATTGCCGGCGACGGAGTAAGTCGCCGGAAATGAAGACATTACCGGCGACTTTACGCCGGAATCTCGCCGGTAATGTTCCAAAACATTACCGGCGACTCCAACCGTCGCCGGCAATGTCTAGGCAGACATTTCCGGCGAAATTCCGGCCGGAAAATCGCCGGAAATGTCTCCCTAGACATTGTCGGCGACGGTTGGAGTCGCCGGTAATGTTTTACAACATTACCGGCGAGATTCCGGCGACATTACCGGCGACGGGGTAAGTCGCCGGTAATGATGGACATTACCGGCGACTTTTCCGGTCGCCGGCCTTGTTGGCCGGAATCTCGCCGGTAATGACTCCTTTTCTTGTAGTGACAGTTCACTGTGTAGGGGGCCGTTTAGGCCTTAATCTACACAGTTTCTTACCGATTACTGATTACACACCGATTAATCAGCCGTGTAGACTGTTTTTTCGAACATTGTGAATAACGTATTATTTAACAAAATAAATTAATATCGAAAAATAGTTTTATTAACACATGCATATGTGAAGTACAAAATATAGAGGCGAAAGACTTACCGCTTCTTCAAGGCACTGCGGATAGAACTTCTGATGAATATACACAAACGGGTTCACTTCTTGTTGTTGCTGCGCCTTACTCGACCAACCCAAATAGTTGAGTGAACCTGCATGATGGGCCCTGGTGTTTTTCAATCTATTCGCCCGGTTCGTCTTCGAAATCGCCTTGTTTGACAAACATATGTAAAAAAATTAGTAACTAACTATTTCAATGTGATACGATACATTAGGCTTGTAAGATATATTCAGGATGCATACCTTCGCTTTGGGGTGCTCGAAGTGGGCTATCAGCCACAGCCACTCGTACTCCCTAAACCGGAATTCGCTAGGGGTAGAACCTCGGCCTAGCTCCTTGTATACAGTGTAATGTGAAGAAAGCTCGTTCTTCCACTCTTTATACCTATATTAACACCAGGAAAAAAAAGTTAGAGATATTAAAACACTTGATAAACAAAAATCTAACTCGATATATACTCAAATAACTCGAAGCACATCACCTCATATGTAGTTGACGCTCTACCCACGTGTGAATAAGGCATTCATCCACGTCAAACCACACCTGCAATATGAATATATAAACGGTAAAATTATATATTTATTCGGACTTAATTAATAAATGTAAAATTTACGTAATGAAAATACGATTTAACTCACACTCAGTGCATTATGTACTTGCATCTTCACGTAGATAGGCACAGATTCCTAGTCTGGCCAAAGCATTGGGACCTTGTCCCGCACGATGGCCCCGGCCATGCTGACATATTTTCGCGTGGTGTCAAATGCCTCGATCACCTCTCTATCCTCATTGGCCCTAATGGGAGTTTTCCTTCCCCCGGTGGCCTGCTCAAGTCTCTTCCCGGTGCAGGTGCCTCTAGCCCCTTTCCGTTTTCCAGTACCATTAACGATATTGCCTAATAATACAATGTCAACAAATTGATATCATTAATTGAACCTATCGTAAGTCTTAAGTAATAATTAAGTAATCAATCTTGTTAAATAAAATTTACCTGCATCGTCCGTTTGCTGGTTGGTGCACCTCACACTCCAAAGATACACGGGGTCGAACGGGATGAAGTTGTACGCTTCCTCCACGCTCAGGAACTCCGGCCGTCCTTCAACATAAATAGGCATCCCCCTATCATCGAATTCAGGGATCACAGGAATCTTGTCGGGCAGGAAGAAACCGGACGGCGGAGATAGACGAGGCCTGGACGATGAGGCGCCAGCACCATCTGCCTCAGATGATTCCTGTGAAACGGGAGTAGGCACCGGGCGAATATGGGGAATTCGGATTGAGGGAGTTTCTGATGCCCCCGTTGACTGTCGCTCGTCTGATGGTCTGCTGACGGAGGATCTGCTGACTGAGCGTCTGCTGACTGAGGCTCGAGGCTGGACTGGGGGTTGCATGGCTCCGGATCGTGCAGCTTCCTCCTCTTCTCGCGCAGCTAGCAACATTTGTGTGCGAGCATTCATCATTGGCCCACTGCGCGTGTTGCTGACTGCGGCTGAGGAGGAAGCTTGACTACTGCTCCCTCCACTATTTCTACTCCCTCTCCGTTTGATGCCTCCAAGCTAATTTGCCGCAAAACCTCCTGGACACCGTAATAGTCATGGATTCGGTTCTATAACAAATCGGAACCGGAACCGTTTGGAACCGGAACTGTTTGAACCCGGAACCGTTTGGAACTAGAACCGTTCGGTTTCAAAACGGTTCCTCTCAAACAGTTCCGGTTCCAAACGGTTCCGGTTCCACGCGGTTCCAGTTTAAAACCGTTTTGGTTCCAAACGGTTCAGGTTCCGATTTTTCACCTTAAATTATACCTTAAATTAACAACTATATCACCTTAAATTACCGATATCAATGAATCCAAACCCTAAATTAATTTGCCCATATATGCAACACCTTAAAAATACAATATAATTATGAACTATATATATATATCAATTAATCCACCCATGCCAAATCCCCTTAAATTACGTAAATATTTTTCAACATTGCATATACTTACGTAAATATTTTCCACATTTTTCAACCATACGTATATAATCACCCTAATTGCATATAATCACCCTAATTAATTTTCCACAGTTTTCAACCATACATATATATATACATTGCATATAAATTAATCCAAATCACCCTAATTAAATTTAATTTCCACATCACATATACGTACATTGCATATAAATTTTCCACATATGTACATACGTATATATATATATATATATGCATAAAAATAAATAAAAATTGAGAGAGAGAGGGAGAGAGAGTGAGCTTGCATGCACCTGCCATGGTGGAGCTCAAGTTGAATTTCCGGCGACGGAGGTGAGGGGAGGAGGTAGAGGAGGAGGGGAGGAGGAGAGGAGGAGGGGAGGAGAGGAAATTGATATTTGAATTGGGGTTTTTTAGTGTGGAGAGAGGAGAAGGGAGAGGAGGTGAGGGGAGGGGAGAGGGGAGGAGAGGAAGAGAGATTTGAGGAGAGGGAGGCGGAACTGTTTGAGGAGGAGGAGAGGGGGAGTTTTAGGGTTTGAGATAGTGAGAAATGAGCTTGGGCTCGAGCTGGGTTCACCCATATTCAGTAAACATTGTCGGCGAGTTAGTTGCAACTCGTTGGTAATGTCATTACCAACGAGTTGATAAGCAACTCATTGGTAATGACATTACTAACGAGTTGATAACTCATGGGAAATGTCATTACCAACGAGTTGCTTATCAACTCATTGGTAATGTCATTATTTCCCGAAGAATATCCGACTACAATTTCCGACTACAATTTCCGACTACGATTTCCGACACGATTTCCGACTAGAATTTCCGACTACAATTTCCGACTACAATTTCCGACTATAATTTCCGACTATAATTTTCGACTACAATTTCCGACTACAATTTCCGACTAGCTAGAATTTCCGACTACGATTTCCGACACGATTTCCGACTATAATTTCCGACTACAATTTCCGACTACAATTTCCGACTAGAATTTCCGACTAGAATTTCCGACTACGATTTCCGACACGATTTTCGACTAGAATTTTCGACTACAATTTCCGACTACAATTTCCGACTACGATTTCCGACACGATTTTCGACTAGAATTTTCGACTACAATTTTCGACTAGAACTTCCGACTACAATTTCCGACTACGATTTCCGACACGATTTTCGACTAGAATTTTCAACTACAATTTCCGACTACAATTTCCGACTATAATTTCCGACTATAATTAAAATATGTACATCATTTGACCACTAAGGATGATAATCGTAATCATCTTCATCACTTGAGTCTGACTCGGTTTCATAGGTAACCTCTGGCAATATGTGCCGCTCCTCGTCATCTGCATCAGCGTCAACTTCATATGGATTAACATCGAGAAGTTCTGCTCCAGTAATTCGAACCACTAAGGATGATAATCGTAATCATCGTCATCACTTGAGTCTGACTCGGTTTCATAGGTAACCTCTGGCAATATGTGCCTCTCCTCGTCATCTGAATCAGCGTCAACTTCATATGGATTAACATCGAGAAGTTCTGCTCCAGTAATTCGAACCACACTCCAAGGTCTCACATTATTAAGGCGAATCGTAGATGATTCCGGAATGTCAAAAGCGTTCGGCTCTTGGTATGCAGTAACTTCCTCATCATCTGCGGTATCACCAAGTGTGGCAGCACTGTATATGTTTCTATGAGCAACATGGTTAACCACCTTCCACGGGACTTTGTTCAGAAGATCGTCAAGGTAAAACACTTGTTTTATTGATGAGGCAAGAACGAAAGGGTCTTCTTCATACCAGCTAGTAGCAGTATTCACCGAAAATGTTTCGTACTGATCGGTCCTTGTGTTCTCCGGGCTAGTATCAAACCATCTACACTTGAACAAGTGCACTTTCATGCGGTTCCCATAAATTAGTTCAACAACTGAATGAAGGACACCGTAATAGTCAACGCCATCCTGCCCACCATGGACCATCACCCCACAATTCTGTGTTTTCAGTCGGTCGTCTCGATTTTCACATATAAATTTCACGCCATTGACCTGACACATTGAGTAAACTTTTGAAGCTATCGGTTTCATCGCCAGGACCCTCAATTCGTTTGACCACTCTGGGCAACCATCATTTGCTACATGGTTCATCTGAAAACGATAAGAAACCACACAAGAAATTATGAACATAGAAACCACAAAACCACGTACGTACACACATGCTATAACAGGATATATATAAAAAATAGACATATACACATATACCCTTACCCATTGACCAAAGTAGTTTGCAAACGTCCTGTTGTGGTAATCAACATTTCCGGCAATAGCAGGGCAGTGAAGATGATAGTTTTCCAATATTGTACTTCTTGACAGTTAATCAGTACCGACCAGTGGGCAATGGCTACCTCATTTCCATCCAACTTGTACGACTTTGGCAAGCTTCCCTGTACTACCACGTCATTGGAGATGATAGAAAGGTTGAACTGGGGTTCATTTATCGGCATCTGTTGTTGGGGGTCCTCAAGCGCTCACAAATACACTTTGGTGTACGTTACATACTCGTGCGCAATATATGCTTCAGCGATACACCCTTCAGGTGCATATTTATTCTTCACATAGTCCTTGTAGGCTCCCAATTGTCTACATGTTAACAAGTGCATGTTAACTTACTTAAAAAATAAGATTTTTCATATAAAAACAGAGGCAAACCAAATGTATGAATCATTTGTACCTTTCCATGGGATACATCCAAGTGTAGTGTACGGGACCGGTAAGCAACAATTGTTCGGGAAGATGGATCATCAGGTGAGGCATGATGTCGAAAAAATTTGGGGGAAATATCCTCTCAAGCTTGCATATGATAAAAATGATGTCATCTTGCATCTCCCTGAGATCTGATTTTTTAACTTCCCTGGTGCATAACTTCTGAAAGAATCTTGACAAGGTCACCAAAGGCTCCACCACCTCTTTGGGCAGGCACCCTCGAATGAAAATAGGGAAAAGGCGTTGAAGCAGTATATGGCAGTCATGACTCTTTAATCCGTACATCTTATTGTCCCGGAAGTTAACACACCTGCTTATATTTCCTGCATAGCCATAAGGATACCTGCATATATATATATATATATATATATATATATATATATATATAGCCATAGGCAACAATTATATTTCTCGCATATAACCATGTTCCCATAAAAATTTAAGGCCAAATTCCTGAATAGCCATAAGAATATATACCTGACATTACTCAGCCACCGAAAAATTTCATGCTTATGCTTCGGCTTTACGGTGTAAGGAGCTTGCGGCATTTTTCTCTTACCATCTCTTAACCACAAATGTTTCCGCAGTCCCATAGCTTTCAGATCAATGCGTGCCTTAGGGATGTCTTTTGTTTTCCCCTCCAAGTTAAGAACTGTGCCCACCACACTTTCACACACATTCTTCTCTATGTGCATGACATCTAGGTAGTGTCTTATAGGCAACCTGGGCCAGTAGGGGAGTTCCCAGAATATGCTCTTGTGTGTCCAAAACTTATACCTTTCGGGCTTGTCTGGAATTGACACCACTATCTCAGGATGATTGCTCAGCTGGCCAAAATCATATTCATTCAACACTTCCAAAATTTCTTCCTCTGTCCATCGCCTCGGTGCCACACCTGTTTCCACCGTCCCATCAAACGCGTCTGGATCCTGCCTAAATGGGTGATCATATGGAAGCCAACAATGGTGACGCATCTGAACAATTTTACTGTAATGAGGACTGCAACAATCAACCGTTATGCACTCTGAACAAGCCTTGTAACCCCTGGTAACGTTGCGGCCGACAACATACCGCGGGCAGGAAAATCACTGATGGTGCCAACAAGCATGGCATGCATCTGGAACATCTCATTTTTGAACCTATCGTAAGTAGGGTGGCCATACTCACTCAGGTACTTAAGCTCCTCAATCAAAGGCCTCAAATACACATCGAGACACTTTCTTGGATAACCCGGGCCCGGAATTAACAAAGTGAGCATATTGTATTCCTTCTTCATGCACATCCATGGTGGAAGGTTGTACGGTACCAAAATAACTGGCCATATACTATATTGAAGACTCATGTTGCCAAAAGGGTTAAATCCGTCAGATGAGAGCCCTAGCCAAACATTTCGGACCTCTGCTGCAAAATGATCAAACTCTCTGACCATGTGCTTCCAAGCCTCTCCGTCGGAAGGGTGTATAAGGGTGTCATCGTCAGGCAAATTCCTCTCAGCCCACCATCTCATAGCTTCGGCCGTAAAAGCACACATGAACAACCGCTCTAGCCTATCAATGAGCGGGAAATATCGAAGTATCTTCACAACTTTCTTGTTGCCTGCAGGAGTCAACTTATACCTTTCTGTAAAACATACTGGGCACGCTTCAAGGTCTTCAAGATATTTTCCCCAGAAGAAAATACAATCATATCTGTATGCATGGATTTTGATGTAGGAAAGCCCAAGATCTTTCAGGATATGTAGTACCTTATGATGAGTGGTAGGAAGACGATGACCGGGTGGCAGTAGCGAAGCAGTCCACTTCAGCCAAGAATCAACAGCTTTGACAGACATTTTGTTCTCCATTTTGAGCTGCATCATTCCCATGACACTTTCAAGAACAGTCTTACTACAACCGTCGTACAACGGAGTCTGTTGCAATGCAATCATGTTGTTGTACTTGTCCATACCGCTTGTGTTGACATGAGCTCCAAGTAATGGCTCGACTGCCTCAATATGGGGGAAACCCTCAACGACGGGAGGGATATTTGGTGCTTCATCAGCAAATACACCGCTCTCATGAGGAAACATATCATTGATTAACATCGATGTTGGATTATAGGATGGATTGCCCCTCTCAGCAAAATGTCCATGATCATAGTGTGGACTGGCCCTCTCACCAAATTGTCCATGATCATGCGGACCCGCTAACGATGTTTCACCGTGATAAATCCAACAAGTGTACTTATCCCAAAACCCATATTTACTTAGATGCTTTTGGACTTTATCAATGGGAAAACGAAATCGATCGCTGCGACACTTACATTCTTTACCCGGGCAATAATGAAGTGTAGTGTCTCCATAATTAGCCTTCACAAAATTCACAAAACTCCTAATTCCCTGGTGATATCTCACATCCCATCTTTCGAGGCTCATCCAACTCTTGTCCATCCTGAAAATTCTAACAATATTACGTACTATATATACACACACACACATTCACTACTAATTATAAAATAAATCATCATTAATTACATTCGAATTTATCCGATTAATTAACAAAAATCGACCCATGCATGCACATAAATTAAAAATATAGCCACTCTATTTGCGTATCAAACCAATAATTAATCGACGCGATATCTCAACTCTAAATCAACAAATGCATATATATATATATCGATCTAATTAAATCGACCAACACACACATATATATACATACACATATACGTATATACGTACCTATATATATATATAGCTTCCCGAGTGATCGAGTTTTCGACGCCTTTTGACAATTAATACTGAAGGATTTCAGAGCGTTTTCCTTCTTTCGATTTCACTGAATTTTTTTCTATCCAAATGAATGAGCTGCTGCGATATGCATCTGATATAAGAGGCATTGTCGGCGATTCATTACATCGCCGGAAATGGAGTCATTGCCGGCGAAATTCCGGCGAAAAGTCGCCGGAAATGTGTCAAAACATTGCCGGCGACCTATTCCGTCGCCGACAATGAGTGGGCCACCATTGCCGGCGATTTTCCGGCCGGAATTTCGCCGGCAATGGTTGCCCATTCATTGCCGGCGAAGGAATAGGTCGCCGGCAATGTTTTGACACATTACCGGCGACTTTTGGACACATTACCGGCGACGGAGTAAGTCGCCGGCAATGAACGAGATTACCGGTGACTTTCCCGGTCGCCGGCCTTGTTTTTTCAAATATCGCCGGTAATGTGCTCGAATGTGGTAGTGTAAAGGAATTGCACTTTATTTCTCGAAAATTTAAATACATAATGGAAAGATAATGAAAACATAATAGAAACATAAATGACAACATTTATTCTTAATACAATTGCTAAAATTACTCTGGAAAGAGTACGCGTGGTTGATAACAATCCGCAAATGTATCATCGACAGCTTCACCTTCCTTATCTTCTTCTTCCTTAAGGATATCTAGTTTTCTCTTGGTAAAGTACCTTTTGGATATCGGGGTTATAGCCTCCAAATTCATTGTCATGATCCTTGTTTCTTGAGTTGGAGCTCATTTGCCGCCCTTGCTTCCTTTCGTTGTTGAAGTTGTATATACTCTTTGTAATAATTGAGCTCACTTTCATTATGCATCTTCCTCGCGGAATGCCACGATGCTTGATCACTTGCCATGGTTTGCAAAACCTCAGTGCGTTGATCAATAAGAGTCTTACCTTGTTTCTTTTGACGCCTTGCTTTCTTTGCTGCCTTGCATCCCATTGGTCTAACCGGACTCGACGGACCAGTGCTAACGTAGGCGGGTGGTGCTTCATTTACTTCCTCGTCACCCAAATTTATGATTGGAGATGATTAGGTAACAGATGGAGTCTCTTCATATGAGCTTACATACGGAGACGGAGTACTTGGTTCAACATCTCGGTAACTTGGGTGGTCCTTAAGAACTTCATAACATTCAAAGTGGGTGAACGGTTTTTTCTTAGCGGCATAGTAGTATGCTTGAGCTTGCTTAATCTAAAAAAATACAGTAAATTAATTAGATTAAAATGACATATAAAAAGTTAATTAAAAAATTCACTAAATTAATTACATAGTAGAAATTAAATAAAAATGAGATGATGAGTATAAGGAGTTACCTCATCCATGTGAGAAGTGCTGCTAGTTCAACGCCTACGTGCGTCTCGCAAATATTGACCCCATTTTTGTAATGGTATCTTGAATTTATTGTAGTAAGATGCAAGCGCAATTTGAGACCTAGGCTCCTCTCGAGGTGTTTCTCCTTCCGATGGCATCCAATTTTGCATGTAATCGGCATGAATTTTCACCCACAATTTATCCTTCCTTTATTTGTTGCCATTGAATTCATCAATACTATGACGTGCGAAAGAGATGCACATTTGTAAATCTTTGGAAGGAAGCCAATGGGTGGCCATTTTTTCGAAAAAATGCTCAAGAAAATGAGAGTAGAGATGGAGAAAAGATGGATGGAGATGTGAAATTTGTTGTGCCCCAATTAGTGTGAGTTGTGAAATAAATGGTGTAGTATTTATAGGGAAATATTATGGGGTGTTATGCAATTTTTGGGGATTTTTTTTTACAATTTTTAAGGATTTTTTTTACAAATATTTTGGGTATTCCCGTTTAAATCCGTTCTGAAAAAAAAGTAGCCGTTCTGTTTGAATATCAGCCGTTGGATCAGATATTGATTTCAAAATCAACGGCCCAGAACAACTGGCCCGTTGGATTTTTTTTTTCACTTTGGTAAGCCACGTGTCAGCCCATGATTGGTGCGTAGCTTCTTTTTTTCACCTTTGACTGGGGCAAGAAAAAAAAAAGACGTCGGCTGACGTCACCCACGTGAGCGTGGGCTCCACCAGCTGCTCGATCTACAGCTCGCCCCATTTCTGCTCGATCTGGAGCTTGAGCTCGGGTCAACGAGCAACCCAGCTGAATTTTTCGGCCCGCTGCATTCTTTTTTTCAGTTTGTTCGATCAGTTGTTGGCGAGTCCCGCCCTTGCTCGAGCAGCTCGGCGAAAAATTGCTCGTCGGTGCAGTTGCTCTTAGTTTTTGGGCATCAGGAATGAATGAACTCTTTTTAATATCTCTCCCTCATCTTCTTTTTCTCCCTCTCTACACTGTTCTATCATTTGGTATCAACCAGTCCTTTCATGTGGACACCGTAAACCATGCTTCCGTCTCAGGGCATGTCTATGTCGCTGGCGATGTCCACTACCACCACCCCTTCATCCCAAGATGCTCCTACACCCTCCAACGCCCCCACTTTTTTGGCCTCGGTCGAGTACCTTCATTCCCAAGTGGAATCCATGAACCAAACCCACCGGGAATTCCATCCAACATGGATAACAGATGTGCTGAGTTTCAAACAACCATACTGGATGCCTTAGCTTAACTACGTCCCACCACACCACCCCTACTTTCTTTACCCTTTACATTAGCTCCCCTTCCATCCCTTTTGAGCTAGTTCACTCACTCACCCTCTACCAGCTTCGCTTCCCCACAGTTTTTCACTACGGTGACTACGGTGGCTTCTAACCAGAACCACTTCCCCACCCCCAAAGCTCACATCCTTTTTTCACTCCTCGGTTCACTACCCTTCCTTCACCTCATACAAACCTCCCAAGGTTTAACGGCGACGATATCGTCGAGTGGCTCTCGATGGCCGAGCGATACCTACGGGTCTAGCAAGTTCCTTCGTCAAAGAATGTATCCACTATTACCGCCCACTTTTGGTCTGAGACCACTATGTGGGTCAATAGTTTTGAGCAGCGCCACCCTGGAGGTTCATGGTCTAAGTTCATGGTTTCCATGTTGGAAAATTTTGGGGCTAGAACTCCCACAGATTACATGGCGGAGCTATCCCACTTGCAGCAACTCAGCTCCGTGGACGAGTTCATTACCGCGTTTACAAAATTTTCTTGTCTTGTGGAAGAATGGAGTGATGCTCACCTCCTACCAATTTTTTGTGGCGGTCTCAAGGAAGATATCAAACACGACGTATGTGATGACCCAGAACAGAATTAGCAGTGTAATCAGCTTAGTCCATGAGGTTATGCGTAATCACAGATTTCTGATAGTTGATTGAATCGCCAGACTTGATCACGACTAAATTATTGGCCGAGAATTTGAGTTGAGTCTCTTCTCGAGAGTTGTTGTACGCATGATTTCGAGTTCGTGGGCGGTTCCGGATCATTATTTGGGCGACCGAGGAATATAATATGAATATTTGAAATTTTGGAATACTGTTGAGTTTATCCGTTTGTGTTCAAGTTTATCCGAATCGTGATTTTGATCCGTTTTGGACCGTTGATCGACCCGAAGCGTAAATGGAATGATTATTGATTTGATTTGCGAGTTTCGCGATTTGTCGTGATTTCGACATAATCTACTAATATGGCGGCCTTGTTAGCGACTAAATTACCGGACGAGAATTTGATTTGGGATCCTTCGTGAAACTTGTAGAGAATTTAATTTCGAGGTTGTGGGAACTTCCGGAGAATTTTTCCGAGTTACGAGGATTAAGTTACGAATATTTTCAACCGTTGATTATTTAATCGGATAAGCTTGTGATGGTTTGAACCGTTGACTTTTTATCAGATTTGTCGAAGTGTTTGACTTCGGGTGGAAATTGAAGAACATGTTGAGATGAGTTTGTTGACGCGAGAATTGTTGGAAACGGATTTACGACGCGAAAGTTACGGGTATTCGAAGTTAGTCGTAAATTTAATTATGGGAGTTTCCTAAAATAGCAAGTGTTTAAATGGGCTTCTATTTCAGGAAAGTCAAAACATGGCATTTATGATGTTGACTGGTCAACGCGGGGGAGAAGAGGTGGTGTGCGACGGTAGTGGAGCTCGCCGGCGGTGGCTCGCAGTCCGGCCATCCCAGGGCTCGGCCTTGGTCTCTTTCAACTCGCCTTGGCCTTCCCAAGGTGATGCCGGCCACCTTTCATGGCGTGGGACGCCGGAGGAGAGTGATTTTCCGGCCAAAGTTTGATGAAATTTGGGGTTTTAGGGTCGATCTTCTTCCGGCCAAATTGAGCTACAAGAAGCATTGGGCTTTGAAGCTCTCATCACCATGAATCTAACCATGTAAGTATGGAGTTCAAATTTGTTTTGTACATGGAGAATTGTTGGATTGAAATTTGTGTGGGATTTCGGTTTTGTTTGAAATTGAACTAGTTAGAGTCAAAATTGATCTTTGGTGTAGTTATGGAAGTTGCTTGTTGGATGATTTTGAGTGGAATAGGCTTTGGTCCACCAGGAAATTTCATGGTTGGGTGGCGCTGCCGGCGGCGGCGGCGGTCAACGGTGGTCAAAGTTGACTTTTTGGGATTTTCGACGAGTTATATGTCGTTTCACTCGGAATTGCGCCCCGATCGCAGTGGTGAGGTTTGTTTTTCGATTTGATCATCGGAAATTATAGCAAGGTTTTGTGATGTGATTATCGGATTTTCGACAATTCGTCGTAATTGAATTATGTGTTTCCGAGAACGGTTGTTTCTCGTGATATGATTCAAGGTACTGAGTTATGATTTTGAGAAATGGATTTTATGATTATTCAGGGGTTCGTGATCGTTCGTTTGGCGAGGGATTTTCCGCCGGATCACGGGATTAACGCGAACTGCGTTACGCTCATCTGTGAGTGGACAATTTCTTTTCACTGATAATCGCGAGTCTTTATACACGTTTTACGAGTATGAGCATGCATACGAGATTATGTTTTATATGAGCATGTGTTATACGATTATGCTTATACCATTATACATTAGGTATATACATTTAAATATTGCTTATTGCGTTTGCATCGAACTATTTATGATTTGGTTTACACAAAGTACAGTCTTAGTATATGTTGTTGTATCGATACACTTGCATCTTGGCTGATCCCCGATGGATGCCTACCAGGAGGGGCAGTACCCCGACCTGACCGGCGAGGGGCAGTACCCCAAAAGCCTTTCTGGCTAGAATCACGTGTGGGTCTGGGATCCCGTGATTCGGACTGTACTAGCACGAATGTGTCCATGAGCGACCCCGTGGGATTTTCCATTCATGCTCTATACGCGAGTTGGAGTCAGCGTCTCCTCGTGTACCATTTGATTTTTATGCATTTAGACTCGCATATGTTTTTATAACATATATTATTTGGCGAAAGACATTTATTTTCGTCCACTCACTCTAACAGTTTTCATGTCTTTCCCCTGGGCTTTTCGGTTTCCGTGCCTAGTTTGCAGTTCAGATTCTGGTGTCGCACGTCGTGGTCGGAGGCATAGTATTCGAGCGATGTTTCTTTTATGGTAGGTTCTTAGTTTGGCCTACTAATTGTATATGTATACTAGAAGTCGCTCTGAGTATTCTGATGTATATTTTTATACGGTTTTCCCCAGATTTCTGTAAAGTATTATTTATTACTTTACATTACTGTTGATATATTGAGAAATCCGGATGGAATTGGTGCCCACGGTTTGATTTTTGTGGCATAGGATGAAGTGTATTTTCCGGGTGCAGGTAATGGCAATTCCGCGTTAGTAACGTTACTCTGCCGAAATTTTTATGATTTTTGTTGGTTCGTGTTTTCAGAAGGAGTTTGATTCCGGTTTAGGAAACTAAATCGGGGTTGGGTCCTTTCAACGGACTTCTCCATGATTCGTCGTCCTTGATCGTTGCTCAACGTATGACTCGCTGGGAACATCGCAATCAGGAGGTGGCCGCATCTATAAAAGTTGCAAAGGGGTCGTGGTCCCAGCCTCAACGGTAGTATTCTGGTCCACCCTAACAAAACCCACAAACATCTTCCGTTCCCAGTCCTTCGCGTTTGCAGTTATGGGAATTTTTAGTGTGCCCCTCACTAGACCATGAAGAGGGCTCGGGTGAATTTCATGATTGTGCTACAATATTTGACCACCAAAACCCGGATCCGACACCTAATTATCCACTCCATGCCATCACCAATTCCAAAATTGGGGAACTTATGCGACTACAGGGTTCCATTAAAGGGAATCCAATCGAAGTCTTCATCGATTGTGGGGCCGCAACAAATTTTCTAAACCCAAAGTTAGCTAACACTCTAGGGTTAACGGTGGACACCTCCTAAACCCAACATTTTTGCACTGTTATGGGGCAGCCCATTACTCAGGTTGGTGAGCCCCAAGACGTGATAGTCCAAATGCAGGGCTACACTTTCACAAGTAATATTTTCTTGCTAAAAGTAGATGGGTGTGATCTCGTTTTGGGGGCCCAATGGTTGGAAACACTGGGCTTTATTGGCTAGCACTTCTTAGTCAACCAGATGGTATTTATATCTCAAGGGCAATGTCACATATGACAGGACCGTTGTTACTCCAGCCCACAATCCAGCCATAATGCCATCCTTACCCTTTTGGATCTCGACCAACCAAACCCATGACCATAAGCCCAATTATACTCCTGAAATCTAATCCCTCATCACGGCCTTTAACTCCCTCTTTGAAACCCTAAACACACTCTCTCCCACCCATACCATTGATCACCGATTCTTTTAATTCCTAATGCCCAGCCAGTAAACCACTACCCTTACCGTTACCCCCATTCACAGAAGTCAGAAATTGAAAGACAAGTTGATGCGATGGAGGCCTTGGGATATATAAGGAAGAGTACGAGCCCTTATTCTTCTACGGTACTTCTTGTGAAAAAGAAGGAGGGTACATGACATTTTTATGTTGATTATCGTGCCCTTAATCAAATTACAATCAATGATCAATTTCTGATTTCGATTGTAGATGAGTTTTTGGATGAATTGAATCATCAAATCCGAATGCATCCGGAGGACATCCATAAGATGGTGTTTCGCACACACAATGGTCATTACGAGTTTGTGGTCATGCCATTTGATCTTTCGAATGCTCCATCAACATTCCAAGCCTTTATGAATGGAGTTTTCAAGCCATTCCTTCGTAAGTTTGTACCTTTTTTTTATGACATTTTGATTTATAGTGTTGACTATGAGTCTCATTTATAACATTTACATACTGTTTTTGATGTATTATGTGCTAACAAACTATATGTGAAGTTATCAAAATGTTCATTTGGAAAGCAATCAGTGGAGTATCTGGGTCACATCATTTCTTATCAATGTATCTCAGTTGACCCCACTAAAGTACAAGCAATCATTGATTGGCTCAAGCCAAAAATCTTAAAAGCCTTATGGGGTTTCTTGGGGCTCACTGGATATTACAGGCGGTTTATAAAGAATTATGGGTTAATGGCAAAACCTTTAATTGAAATGTTGAGAGCAAAAGTGTTTCATTGGAGTCTTGCTTCAGATGATGCTTTCTTACAGTTGAAAATGGCTATGACTTTGGCCCTGGTACTTGCATTGCCAGATTTCTCCATTCCGTTTACTGTAGAGATCGATGCAAGCGGCCTAGGCATTGGCGCAATACTTTCTCAAGAAAAACATCCCATCAGTTTCTTGAGCAAAGCCCTCTCTCCTCGAAATCAAGCTCTCCCAGTCTTCCCAGTCTACGACAAAGAGATGATTTCCATCCTATATGCTATCCAAAAATGGCGCAATTACTTACTCGAGCACTAGTTTATTATCCTCACGGATTATCAGATTCTTAAGCACTTACTGGAACAAATGATTAGTACCCCATTACACCAAAAGTGGTTGTCTAAGCTTCTCAGTTATGACTACACAGTGGAGTATCGTTCCGGTCATCTCAATATAGTCCTGGACATCCTATCTCGTAGACATGAGGTTTGTGCAATTGAGGCAACCTCTAGCCCTATGTTTGATTATGTGCAACATTTGGGTAACGCTTGTACAAGAGATGTAGAAGCCCAGACTATAATTACAGCATCACAAGCCAACACACCAACTAAACTAGGCTACACATTACACAACTCCCACCTCTCTACAAAGATAAGCTTTTCGTACATGCATCTTTTGAGTGGCGTACAAAAATCCTCTGGAAATTTCACTCATCTAAAGCGGCGGGTCACTCTGGTTATTTGCGCACCCTCAAAAGAATCTCGAACAACTTCAATTGGCCGAGCCTTCGCAAACATGTGAAGAACTTCATAGCGGAATGCGATCACTGCTAAAGATAGACTTCTCAACATCCCTCAAGACTATTACAATCACTACCAATTCCAGAAAATGTATGGCTAGACATCGCTCTTGATTTCATAGATGGCTTACCTGAATCAAATAGCTTTTATGCGATTATGGTCGTGGTCGATCGCCTGTCCAAATACACACACTTTGTGTCAGTGTCGCATCCCTATACAGCACATCAACTTGCAACCATTTACATGCAAGAGATCTTCAAGCTCCATGGTATGCCCAGAACCATAGTCAGTGACAGAGATCCTATCTTTATCAGCAAATTTTGGGAGGAAATTTTCAACATTCAAGGGACAAAATTATGTAGAAGCTCTGCATATCATCCTTAGTCTGATGGACAAACAGAGGTGGTCAATAGCTGTCTAGAACAATACCTGAGATCCTATGTGGCTGACCAACAAGAATCTTAGAGCTCCCTTATGTTTTGGGCCGAATATTGGTACAATTCGACATTTCACTCCACAATTCGAATAACTCCATTCCAGGTGCTTTATGGTGTACCACCACCTTCAATTGAAAAATACCTCCCCAACCAAGATACATGTAGTCGACACCCAACTCCAAACTCGAGATGCACTACTGGATTCACTCAAAGCCAATATGCATCTTGCTCAAAATTGAATGAAGCAGATGGTAGATCGAAATCGACTTGAAAAGGAGTACCAAATTGGGGACTGAGTTTTTCTTCGTTTACACCCTTACCGTTAGAAGACTTTGCTCAAGAGGCCTTCCCAGAAATTAGCTCATGCTTCTATGGTCCCTTCTTGATCATCGAGTGGATCGACACAGTTGCCTACAAGCTCCAACATCCTCCTCATTGCAAGCTATACCCTGTATTCCACATATCGCTGCTCAAAAAAAGGGTGGGATCATCTCCTCCTTCACTCACCACTCTGCCTCCTTTTGATGAACATGGCTTGCCAGTGTGGACTCCAGAACGAGCACTAGATATGGGTGTGGTTCGTCGCAAGAACAGAACTATCACGACTTAGCTTGTCAAATGGGTCAGATTTCTAGAATCTGAAGCCACCTGGGAAGAAGCCCACGACATGGCAACTCGTTTTCCACCATTTTGCCGATGAGGACAGTAGCCTTCTTTAGGGGTGGAGAAGTTGATATGTTCAGGCCTAATGTTATCATGTCCAGCATGAGTAGTCTATTAGTTTTCATATATACGTAATTCGAAGCTTAGTTTTGGGGCATCGGGAATGAATGAACTCTTTTTAATCTGTCTCCCTTTTCTTCTTCTTCTCTCTCTCTACTATGTTCTATCAGATACAAAGGTTAGGGTTAAATGGATGCACACAGTATATATCGCAATCAGAAATGAACATATATGATGTTATATAATTTTCTCAAATCTTGTTATGGTTATAGATTGTATGGTTTCAGATAGTACGTGTTTTTTGCAAATATAAATTTTTTCAATTGTGGTAAATTTGAGTTTTACATATGAATGATGGTGTTCCTTATAAACTGGTCGCTTTCAATACTCAACTTTACAACTCTCCCAGGAAGCTGAGCTCTATCATGGGCTAGACCCATTTGAGCATACTGAAGGGAAGTCAATCCAGTTGGCTCAATAGTCAAAGTGACAAACATGTCATTGAATAGAGAGATTGTGGCTTCAAATTCTGGGTTTGAGTTTGGAGAGAAACCTTTGATGATGGTGTTCTAGATAAAGAGATTTGGATTATGAATGTGTTGGAAGACATTGTGATGGCGGAAGCGATTAGGGGCGGTCCTAACATTTAGCACGGTCGCCTGCGGAGGACTTTGTGCATTTCAGTGGGTGAATGGAGAGAGAGAGGGGGAGAGAGAGAGAGAGAGAGAGAGAGAGAGAGAGAGAGAGAGAGAGAGAGAGAGATTCATGTGTAGTTCGAAGTGAAAGAAAAAGGCAGGAAAAATGATTGTGGCCTTAAAGATGTGATGGACTGCCAAGATTGCAAGTTTGACTTTAAAAGATGAAAATAGACCACTTTATCCCTAACTTTGTAAAAAAAAATAAAAAATGATCCACGTCATTAAGCAAACGGTAGAATGATTAAAAATGTGATGGAGGTACCACTTCAGTCATGTTTTGAGAGATTGGGTACCATATTAATAGTTTTGCAAGGATGAGTACCATGTTGACAGGGGAGAAAGATGTCAGGTATCATACGCTCATTTTTTTTCCTTTAAATAATGGTTGCAGCAATAGCAAAATGAGAAATGAGATGAGGAAGGTGCCATTTTTTTTAGGTAACAGACGCAGTCTAAATGACCCCAAAAGAAGAAAAACCTACAAATCAACCCTTAGGCCTCATCCTAACATGTCTAGGAAACATACTTCAAGCCACATCAGTAAAATAGGACTTCATCACATAGATGGGTGGTTCCTTCAGCTCAATAAGGCTAATCTCATGTTCCAAGCTGCTTTTTGCCAATACATCCGTTGTCATATTGCACTCTATGACCATATGAGACAAAGAGAATTGCACAAAAGAATTCAGCAACTTAAGGCAACCAGCAATGAAAGATCCCAAAGGATGACTCTAATGATCATTCTGATTGATCAAATTTATGAGGGTGGTTGAATCAGATTCAATCTCAACCCTATCAATTTGCAAATTCTGTAGAGCCATAAGACCAAAATAAAGACCCCAGGCCTCAGCAACAAGGATCTCACCAGTTCCTAAATTCATTTGAAAGCCATATATCCAGTTACCCATATGATCTCTCACTACACCCCCAACTCTAGTCTTGCCATTTCTATCTCTCGAACCATCCACATTCAGTTTAGCCCAGTTCTCATTAGGATTTTTTCAAGCATACAAGACAGTATCAATAGTCTTGTCACCAACAAAATTCTGAGCGTTAGTCCATTCCTCAATAGCTCCCAGATCACCTCACCACAATTGTGAGGTCTATGAAATCCAACATCAAAAATCTTCTTATTTCGTCATTTCCAGATATATTAAATAACTATAAGAAAATACTCATACCATTTGATTCCATACTGCACAGGAGCATGATGATGAAGGCTGGCATTGAGCCAATTGGACCACTCCAATTCACAAATATACCTCAAGCTTGTAGAAATTTTGAATTGCTTCCATACTTTCTTGGCATAAAAGCAATCCCTAAACAAGTGCAAGAGGGATTCATCATCATTGTTTCAGAGTTGAAAAGTAGCAAAGGTGGCTAAATTCCTTCTCACTCTCTGAACATTTGTTAAGATTTTGTCATGTAAAACAACCCAAAGAAAGGTTTTTTGTTTTGGCGGTAAATGTAGCTGCCATAATCTCTTCCATAGAGGACTACTGTCAGAATAATTAAAGGAATCATAAGCAGATTTAACACTGGATTTTCCATTAGAAGAACTAGCCTAAATCTGAATATCATGACCACCATCACCAAACCCGGTGGGAATATTAATGAGCTTTTGAACCACATCAACAGGAAGATATTCACAAAGGGCTAACATATCCCACCTAGAATCATTCCAAAACTCACAAACCTTGACATACATGTCCACCACAACACCAGGTAAGGCCACATTAAATAAAGCCTCAAGAAGGAGCCAAAGATCAGTCCGAAATCTCATAACTTGGCCATTCCCAATTCTCGAGATTAGATTAATTCCTACAAGTTAGCTAAAAGGACTCAACCCTAGTTTAGTTAGTCAAATAGAATTAAGTCTTAACGACTAACAATACTCTAAGAAATTCTACAAATTTTTTTGAAATAATTCCCCTTGAAAATTGGACAACCCAAAAATCTTGCATGATGAGAACACTTCTAAAACCAAATTCCCACAAACAAACCATGGACTACCTATTGTCCATCCGGATTTCTCAACAAATATCATAAACAAAAACCATAAACTCAACTCAGGAATTTAAAGACATATTTAAAATGTGCTGGTTTTGAATACAAAGGAAAGTAAACTCGTCTACTACTCAAGTAAATGAAAACCACATAATACAACTGGTATTTAGAGCGACTTCTATAAACATATACTATATATGAAATAGTCTGACAGTGGACTAGAACCTACTGAATGAAGAGATGGCAGGTGGACTCAAAGCTTTCGAAGATACCACGCAAACTTAAGATTTACACTGCAGCCTGGGCAACATAAACCGAAAGGCCCAGGGAAAGGCATTTAAAAATATAAAACGTTAGTGTGAGTGGACAAAATAACATATTCTGCATAAAATGATAAAACTATAATATCATGTCTTTCTGCTGATTTTCGTGAAATAATGCAAGTTCAAATATTATAAACTAAAATACAATGAAAGTGGTCGTTCAGGGTGTTTGTTCTAACTTGAAATAGTTGTATATACGTATGAAAATTAAGGTGATGTGGTTGTCTAGGGTGTTTGTCCTAACCCGAAACAATCTGGGTCGAGCAGAGTGTTTGTTCAACTCGGTCCGACCGGCTATTCGGTGACAAGCCGAATAGCTAGGGCATCGATGCAACTAAATCAACCATTATAAATTAAACTACCAAATAAATTCTCTGAAAAACATACTGTAAAGCGTAATTCATAAAAACATGAACTCACTATAGATTGTAAAAATAAAGGTCCACTCACAAGTCTCAAACTACTGATGGGATCATATAATATCTGAACAAGTAAAATTTATGGAAATCGGCTCTAAAAATAACCCCGAAAACCCCATCAATGAATTCAACAACTTGTCTTGCCGAAGCTCCACTGAGGACGGTGACGTGTGGGTCACACGCGCCTCCAGCAAAAGTTCCCCATTCGGCGGCGTTAAGGTCCAAAACCGCCGTGAACGGCGCAGATCGAAACTCTGGCAACCGCCACCAACGGCGGTGTTCTGGCCTTCAAAACACTCCTCTCCTCAAGCCCAACTAAACCCTAAACTCACACGCTCCGACTCGCCACCAAATCATTGCCGGAATCAACATCAAAATCCACGATCCTAAAATTGGCCGAAAATCTTTATTGCATCAAAGCTCCTCTGTGGAGCTTCGATGGACCACACTACCTACCCAGTTCGACTCAGGAGGGGGAGAGCTTTAATTGCCCCCAACCCTTGACCCCTAAAACTTGCTGAAGCTCAGAACAAGTTTCAAAATTACACACATCAAACAATATAGGAAGCTCAGAGCTTCAATTCCCTACCTGTTTCATCGCCGAAGGTGGCAGGAAACAGCGCATTGAGTAGGGTCGAGTGGTGCCAGTTGGCGAAGGAGAAAACGAGTCGAGCCCGATTGGATTTTTTGATTTTCTGAACAAAAATTCAAAAAAAAAACCTATGTATACCCATAAGAAGCTAGCAACATCAACGGTCCAAAATCGATTTGATCAAGATCCAATGGCTATGATTAAACTGACCTAAAAATTAATTCTTTTTAATAATTTCTCACTCCAACTTCTAATAAGCATAAGAAATAACTCGCTTACCCGAAGAATTCTCCAAAAATTCTTACGAGTTCAAAATTAAATACTTTACAACTTCTGTGAAGAAAGTCAAATCAAATTCTCATTTGATGAAAAAGTGGTTAATAATGTCGGTAGTACGACTAGTCTGCGATAAATCTTAATACAATTCGATAAATGCGTATTTTCGGTTCAGGTCGTAACATCAACTGAACTCCAAAACTCAAACTCCTCCAAGTGCAAGAACAATAAGTAGAAGGCTTGTACTCACCATACAACAACTTGATATGCTTTGTATATTTATCCTTGTACATTTGAACCCACAGTCCAAGATCATTCTGCAACATTATCCAGGATTACTTTGAGAGCATTGCTTGATTCATACATGTGGTTTTCCTCAAGCCTAAACCTCCAATCTCCTTAGGTTAACAAACAAGATCCCAATTCACAAGATGGATCATTTTTTTTATCCCCCCCCATTAGAAATCCCTATTAACCTTGTCCAATTTGTCACAAAGGTCAACAAGTAGCTTAGCAGTACTCATGGTATAAATAGGTATATCATAGCTGACAGATTGAATAAGGGAAATTTTACCTACCATGTTAAGTGTTTTGCATTTCCAGCTTGATAACCTACTTTGGACCTTGTCCAAAATACCAAAGTATGTTTGTTAATTCTTGCATGTATCAAGGACACTTCCAAATACTTTCCCAAATTTGTAACAGCTTTGTTAATACTTTGTTGAATCTCAGCATTAGTAACAACTTTCTCCACTCTAGCAAGGCAGTTGGCATTGATAGCATGAAAAAGCTTAGGTATTACATATGAAGTATCTACATGCAAAGGCTGTGAAAAGATATCACAAAAACTCTAGCAATCTCCTTCATACCAGCAGCATTAGTAGTCCAGACCCCGTGCTTGTCAAAAAGCCCTTCAATCTTATTCTTCTTTCTTCTCACTAGGGTAATAAGGTAAACATATATAGTGTTTCTATAACCATCCTTCATTATTTATCTCTAGACTTCTGTTTACTAATGAGCTTCCTCTCTAGTTGTAAAAGATACTCTCATATTTACTAATGAGCTTCCTCTCTAGTTGTAAAAGAAAAACACTAATCTTGGTATCCAGAGTCCTTTGGATGCCACAAATTCTAGCTAACAGGTTTTTCTTTCTTTAAAAAATATTACCAAAGACATTTTTGTTGCAAGAAATCAAATCACTGGCAACAGAAGACAGCTTAACATCAATAGGACCCATGCAGGCATTCCAAGAAGTATGCATGAACTCACCATATTGTGGGTGGGTGAAGCACATATCATGAAATCTAAAAGGAGTAGCATGCCTGTTAACAGAGTTATTAGACCTGAGCTACAAAAGAATTGGGCAGCGGTCTGATCTTGTCTTAGGCAAGTGGCTAATCAAAGGTTCAGGGAAGGAGGATCTCCATCTCTCACGGCAAAATCTCATATCCAACATTTCTCTAATCCTGTTGTTAGACCAGGTAAAACTGGCCCCCTTGAACCCCATATCAATAAGAGAGTTTTTATTAACCTAGTCCATCATGCCTCCAAGTCTGCCATTAAGATTACCAGTACGTACTTTTGTCCTTCTCTTCAAGCAGTTCATTATAGTCTCCTAAGAACACACATGGTAAATCCACATTACTGATTACCATATCCAAATACTCCTATAACCGAGCTCTAGTAGAATTACTTGGTGAAACATATATATATATATATATATATATATATATATATATAGTAGTGAGTAACCATGTAATGGAACTGCTATGAGAAATTTTCACAGAGATGAATTGAAAATGATCTCTAACAAAATTCACATACAGTAGCCTTGATAGCATTCCAGACTACCTAAATGCCACCAAAAAAATCTCTAACCTCCATGATCCTATAATCAGTGAAGTCTAATTGCAGCAAGTGGTCACACACTTTATCAAACTGCACTCTAAGCTCACAAATGGCCAAAACATCAATATGATGAAACTTAACCAAGTAAGCAATAACAGGCTTAAAATTCTCACTACCTGCACCTCTTGCATTACAAAACAACACTTTATCCATAAGACAGAACAATAAATTGAGTCCCAAAATTAATTAAGAGGCAACTCCTTCTCAGAAAGAGAAGAGTGATCCATAACAGAAGTAATCCTACTGTTTTCAGCAAAAATTTGATTAGCAATTTCATCAACTGCTTGATCCTTACTCTATGCATATTCACATTTATCAACATTGGTACACATAGGATCACTGTCCTCAGGAGGGAAATGTCCAAAGATACCATGAGACCCACCAGAGATAACAAAAGTCCCACCATCAAAGATTAGCTTCTTGGACACAGAAGAGGATTGAGCATTACTACCTTTTGAATGGACGCATTCCTCCTGTAATGCTTAGTAATTCCCTTAGCACCTGATTTGGTAACATTACTATTTGAAACATCCTTTATAGGTAAACGAGATCCAATCTTCACCCCCTTGATGAAACCAACTTTAGGGTTACTGCTAAGTTTAACATTAGAACTTGACTTAGTCTTGTTTGTCTTCCCACTACTAGAACTACAAAAAATCAAGTTAGGCCTCTTGTCCACCCTACTAGTAGAGCCAGCAGGATCTTTCACATTTGTTTGCACATCATTAGTCTTGGAATTGGTTGGAATGATATTGGACTCAATAGGCACATTTGTGATAGTATCAACATCAACTATTGCCATCACAGTAGTGGGAGTATCCTTTACATGGTTCAAAAGAACATCAAACCTATACCCCGTCCTAACACCATTTTTCCCAGCTTTATGTCTTGCATTCTTCTTCTTATTTCGATAATTAATCATCATCCATGAGCCAAACTCATCCATCTTAGATGAAAAGGAATCATGCTCCATGTCAACAGTATTAGTAGAGGCCACCTGCTTTACCATCCTCAAAGGTTTCTTAAAAGTAGTAGCATCATGAGAACTTGGTTTACTGGGAGACTTTTTGACTGGAGAGCACATGTCTTGTGAGTGACCAAAGCACACACACTCAAAGCATATGAGTGATATTCCTTCATACACAACATTATACTGCACATGATCCACCTCCATATAAGGCTTCAATGGTAGACTCAAATCCACTTCCACACAAACTCTAGCGAATCTCCCACGCTCTTATTCGAGTGTAATTGGATCCACCTTGACCATATTGCCAAGACTGTGACCAATGCATCTCATTGAGAATTCCTTATAGTACTTCACAGGTAAGTGAACAATCCTCACCCATAAGGCTATACTGCCAGTCCTCTCAGTCTTAGGGCTAAAGGTTGTACTCCATTTCCTTACCATCAACGTCTGCTCACCTAGAATCCATGGCCCATTAGAAAGCGCATGGTTCATATCCTCTTCAAGAGTAAATTTCACAATGAAGAAATTGTTAGGAAAATCAATGAGTTGCCACCCTCCTCTAACTTGCCATTTCCTTCGTAACCCTCTTAGCATGAAGTCAAAGCTAGTGGTTGAAATAGGCTTGTGCCGCTTGTCCATCAGCTTAATGGCCACAGCCCACCACCACACAAAGTCAAGCTTATTATGGACTTTCTTCGAAAAGGTGATACTAGGGCCACGAGGACCCATTGTCACAGTGCAATCCTCCTCTGCCATCTCAAAATCCTCACACATTGTTTCATGAAATTTCGAGATCGGACTTCGAAGTTTGGCTGTGTAACTCACCAAAGCTGAAACAGGAGCCTCAGATTTAGTAGATCTAGCACCACTCACAGGCATCGCTTGTAGATCTGTAGCAATTAAGCTCATCCCCTGCACGGATCCTCTTACGCTTGATAGAACTCATAGTATCCTCTCCGCCAATTCCCTTGGGAAGGGCGGAGAAGACGAACATAGCCGGAAGCCACCAGTTCGGTGAACACAGCAAAATGAACATAGAGAACTTGTATGGATGACTAGCCAATGGAGAGCCGAGATTCGCAACGGTTAGATCTCAAAATCGCCGCGCATGAAGTGCGTACAAAGTTTTAGCAAATTTTTCTCTCTCAAAACGGATTTTACTTTTCTTTTTCTGATTTTCTCTTTAGGAAGGTGCCATTTTCACTCCCCAGTATTAACGTATGCAATCAGTATTAACGTATGCAATCGCTTTGAGAGCCATATGGAAAATTGGAAACATTTGGTCGCAACACGCAAATGTTAAAGATGTAGAAACTCAATGTCAAACGAACTATTATAAATCCAGGTGAATTGAATCTCTGGGCCAAGTGATAAAATTATGCTAAGCTCTTTCCGAAGCAAAAGCAAAATCCAAAATCGGATTTTTTGCAAACATATCTGTATTAAACCTGAAACTCCCGCTGGATGGCCAATAACCCAAGGAAATGAAACAATCAGTTACTTCGGCTGAATCCAAGAGCGCTTCATCCCGAAGTTATAATATTAAGCTGGTGCTTTAAATCACGCCGCTTTGTTTCACAAGCATCACCCTTTTCCAGTTCACCTACACGAATAACGTTTGAAACCACTCTCATTCACCTCAAAAAGAAATTCTCTTTGAGAGATTAGACTATTAATAAATAAAATTTAAAAAAAAAAGTATTTTTTTTCACTTCCAATACCATGTAAAATCTATCTAGTTTGAAATTTTGAATGAAACATTTTCATTACGAAAAATAAAAAAAATAAAAAAGAACTGCCGGAGTGTCTAATCATAGTTTACATTACACTGTATTAGTATTTTCCTCAAAATTTCTTTTTCTTTCATCTAGGTAGACAAGTAATAGCATCTTAAATCAAATCAGCTTCTTCTTTTGGAAAAATCGCTTCAAATGCCATAACTGGAGAGTTGAAACTGCTATGCAGACGCCCAATGACATTATGCTAAACCACGCTACCCTAGTGTTGGTTTTTTCACTGACAGTCCTCATCTCTGCTTCTCTGATAATAAAACAAGGTATATGTCAAAACTACGACAAAAGATATGCAGAAAACGCATCCTATTGTGAGTAGTGCAAGGATTACCTGCTCTTGAGAAACAGTAGATTCTCGTGGATGGCTTCCACTGCTCCTTCAAGTTTCCTTAGCTCAAGCTCAAGACCCTACATGTACCAGGTATATACTTGGACATAAGCATAAGCAAATAAAAAAAGAAAAGGCGCCCATAGAGATTTTAGTTGTGTGTGACAATAATTATAAGGGCTTTAACAAAGCAACAACAATCCAAGGCAAAGAGTGTACTATATACCATCTAATGACATGAATGGATTCACCTTAAGTATGAGTGTAAAGAAACTATCACAGTACGATTACCAAGTAGCAGGTTAAATTCTTACAATGGGAAAGTTTATAAGTTTTTCATTTTTACTACCAAGTACCAACCAACCTATATGGTTCAAATACCTATATGGTTCAAATATCATACAATACTTGGTGCTTACTGCAGAACAAATACATTAAGATTAGGACATGAACAAACCTTTTAAATGATGTTTTGACTTCAAAGATACAGATCAGTAAAATCAACTCGTCAAGTTTCTGTTCAATTATAAGTCAACATCAACGTAATGTTCTTCCTTCCTTATAATATAGAGGTAAACTAATGTATGCTTGAGAAAATTAAACTTTGACAAAGCTATAGTTAATTCAGGCACCCGATCAACATACAAAGTCCAAATTTATCGGGAAGACACACAAATTGATGAAGTTCATATTGCACAAATAGAGCCAGCAACGGTATTTATTTGAAAATTCATTCTGACAACCATTTCGGTTACCACATCCTGGAAACATTTTCAATTTAGTACTCTGCACTCTTAGGCCTAGTTTGGTATTGAGGTGAAGAAAATCAGCGGTGAGGAAACACAGAGGCAAGAATAATCGATGGTAAGTAAACTCAATATACTGTTTGGTTAAAAACAGTGTTTTGCAATGATGAAATAAACACAGTCAAGCAAATTACTAAAATGGGGTACTGCCGACTGATGTATTGGAATAACTCAGTACTATGCAGTGTACTGTTTGGAATAACACTGTTTGGAATAACACAGAGGCAAGAATAATCGATGGTAAGTAAACTCAATATACTGTTTGGTTAAAAACAGTGTTTTGCAATGATGAAATAAACACAGTCAAGCAAATTACTAAAATGGGGTACTGCCAACTGATGTATTGGAATAACTCAGTACTATGCAACTGTATTTTCATCACTGAGATTGCTCCGCTGCTACCTATTGAGCAACCTGCCACAAATTATCTATTCCTTTTTCGTAAAAAAAGTTATTAATCAAAGGTCCCCTAACAAAGTCACAATTCAATTGCATATAATGTTCGCTTCAATCAAGACCCAGTTCACATCTTCTATTATTTAGAGTTGCAGGTAATATCAAAATTGTAAAAGAAGAGGGAAGAAAGATTAAGATTGAACCATACTCGTGTTGTATTGATGATCATACTAAAGAAAAGAATGAGAAAATTTGAATTGAGATGAGTAATAAGACCACTCACAGAAAGAAAAAATTAGATCTTGAAAAAAAGGGAAATAACAAAACGCATAATCTGGTGCTAGAGGATGCATATGGAATTGATGGAAGAGAACAGAGCAGGAAGAAGATGAATAAATAAAGGAATATGATGAGGGCATGAGGGTACTGCAGGAATAAAGGAAAATTTCATTAAATCTATGCAGGCCGCGGAGGACTGATGAGAAAAAGGAGGTAGAGAGGTGCTTCTCATTTTTGCGGTTTTGAACCGCATTTGATAGAAAAATGCATGTTTAAAAGACTTACCAAACATGTTGTGAGCTAAAAATGGTGTAAATAAGCTGATTTTATCCCCAAAACTCAACCCCAAGGGGGGCCTTAATGATGTAATAAAGATTCTTATCGGTGGATATATGATGTGTGGTCGTGCATGTGTATGTCATTGTCTAAGAAAATTTTGGAGAGCTCACCTCAATCTTCTCTTTTCTCGCTACTGATTCCCAATCCTTAGCTCCAATACCAGTTTTCCAGTCAAGGTTGACGCTGACCCCACTGCCTCCAGGATTATGACCATCAATCCAGAAACATGCCAAGTAGTTTCCAGCCTCATGAGTGGTGAAGGCAAACTGACCATGTGTTGCGTTCTCCTTGTGATGAAGATTGTTGCCATAAGGCGATGTCACCTGAAAATAATACAAGCTATTATAATAAGTTCCACAGAAATGACATAAAAACTATGTTGAGAATGTAACTGTACAGATTAATAAAGATCTAAGTTCAATGCATAGTTAGCGTTTGGTAGAAAATTCGTGACGATAAGTTTTCTTAAAGCTGTTCAAATACATATCAGTTGATTTTTTGGTAGGAGAAACATCATAACGTACCTACACAATCAACATGCCTATCCTAATCTCAAAGTATGAGTCACTTGCAGTTTATCTTTCCGAAAAGCTATGTTTTATCCATAACTTGACAAAAGTAATGCGAGAATATGAAATGTAAATAGACAAATAAATAGGCATGTGAATGAAAAACAAGAAGTTTCTAATGAAACCCATATAAAAAAAGAAAAAGAAAAGAAGAATTGAAGTGATAATTGAGAAAACGAGTGACTTGAAAATCCACTGGTCCAAAATCCCACAGTTATCTCAGTAGTTATGAATTTGTGTAACCTCTATGATAAAGACTTGTATATTATCTTTGCAATTTTTGAATTTCTTTTATCTCCGATCCCAAAACTTTAGATTCTCTAAAACCTAGCATTTTATCAATATCAGTGCTTCATAGATATCCCTGTCCAATGAATATAAAATGTATACTAGTAAGAAAATGCAAAAGAAACATCTGACATTTGAATTATCCCAAGAATACTAACTTTTAAAGGTACTAAAAACGAAGCTTGATTTCTCATTTAGACAATCCTCAAGAATTTTTTTTTTGGGGTCAACAATAAAAACCACACAACATGCATAGCCTAATGGTACACCCAGAAACAATCATGAAGGAGAATCCATCAAACTCTAGTTCGATCCATTACCCTTATCTTCTCACTCAGATACTAAACAGACTCTAATAGTTCAAATTAATCACTAATTAGATAGGTAACTGGTGAGTGACAAACATTCTAATTTGCAAATTTGGACTAAAGGTTTTCGCAGTGTCATCTATGTACTTGATAAACACAAATAACAACAATTCAATAAGAGCCATCACAGAAATTACAAAATTACTTAAAGAAGATATAGATCCATCCATGGGGATCCAAGATCATTCAAATATATGCAAAGCTTATAATTCCAGATCTTTTGTTGTCATAACCCAATCGAACAGAGATAGTTTTACAAAACGAAAATGGGAAATTACCTTGGCAGCGATGGTTGGGGTGTTGGAGTGGTCATCGGCGATGACGACGTAATCGGCCAAAACGACGACGTTGTTCTGGATTTCTTCGGAGACGCACTTGGTTCCGGAGGAAGGGAGGGTCAGCCAAATAGCTTGCCCTGGCCGTAACAGGAACAAGATCGTCAACAAAACCGACCAACCATTCGCCTTCCCACAACTCATCATCATCGTCTCTCTTCTCTCTTCTCTCTTCTCGGCGAAAAGAACAAGAAGAATCTGAGTCTCCCGTGTTCGTGTTCGTGTTTTTGGTTTTGGTAAAGGGAAGACGCCCAACAAAACAAGCTACAACAGAAGTACCAACATCATGTGATCACATTGACCCAATAGTTAGGCAATTACAGTGAAAAATAAAAAAGTTACCCACTCACCCACATACACTGTTACCACTCCAGTAAAAAGTTAACCTATTACTTTTATTATTATTGAAAGGGAAATTTTTCTGAATTTTTGCCCGTTCTAAATATTCATACCTCAATTTTGCAAAATATCAGAATTATTCTCCAACTATTGACTCCAACCGAAAAATCATAACTACCGTTACTAACTTAGTCTAACCCTGTACCATATTGCATATATTTAGGATAATTAAGATTAACGGTGTTAGTAATGACGAGTATCAAAAGTTTGGGTATGATTTTGATATTTTATAAAGTTGAGATATGAATATTTAGAACGAGTAAAAGTTCAGGTATTGTTTGTTGAATTTTCCTTATAGTTTAATATATGAAAAAATTTATTTTACCTATTTATGGTTTACCATCAACTTCAGTTCACTACTTGACCTTTTACTTTAATTATTTTACTTGTGGTTTGCCATTAGCTTCAATTTACTACCTAACATTTTAATTTAATCATTGTATTACATTAACAATTCAATTTTAATCATCCCATGACATAATGACTTTGCTTTTTCTTGCTTTGTGTGTTTGTGTGGAAGAAAAAAAATGGATTTAGTAGAAATCGGCAATGAGTTTTGAGTAGGTGTGGGATTCAGGTCAAACGGTGAAAGGACCCAATTCCGATTCAGTTACCTAAACCGGAATCAAACCCTTTTGAAAATACGAACCAACAAAAAATTTTCAAAATTCCGGCAGAGTTTCGTTACTAGAGTAGAATTACCATAACCTGCACCCAGAAATTAACACTTCGTCCTATGCCACAAAAAGCAAACCGTGGGTACCAATCCCATCCGGATTTCTCAACATCAATATATGAATCATAAACAGTAAATAGTACTGTACCATATATAATATATCCGTGAAAATCCGCATAACAAGTATCAGAATGTATCAGAGCGACCTCTAAAGTAAAACATATACAATATATACATCAGTAGGTGAAACAAGAACCTACTGGAAAACACAGATAGCTCTGATCACTAGCCTCCAAACCGCGACATGAAACAGCAAAATCCGAACTGCAAACTGGGCACGGAAACCGAAAAGTCCAGGGGAAAGGCAAATAAAACGTTAGAGTGAGTGGACGAAAATAAACATATGCCTTTCACCGGTTTATACACATTCTCATATAAAACAGTGCGAGTTCGGAAAAACACAACATATATATATATATATATATACGGAGGTTGTCGGGCGACCTCTCAAACCCGACGTCAGGTGAATCGCTCAAACCTGACAGTGATAGGCCAGGGGACCACTCAACCCTGGCGGCACGCAGGGGACCACTCAACCCCGCCCAGAGGAATCTCTCAACTCTGGTCCAGAGGAATCTCCCAACTCTGGTACATCGATGTATTAAATGCCATCACAAATAAACACATATAACAATACCTCCGGAAACAACATATATCACAACGTCGTATAATTAAATACGGAAATCAATAAATCCACGAACTCGCAAAATCAACAGTGAAAATAGAAACTTGTCCACTCACAGATCAGCTAGCGCGAACTCGCGCTAATCTCGTGGTCCTGCGGAAGTTCCCTCGCCTGAAGCACGATCACGATCCCAATCTCGATCTCGATCTCCTGAACATATTCATAAAACATCACCGATCAATAACGTACTCCACAACACTGTATTGATGCATGGAAACCAACCGTTCCCGGAAATACGAAATGCAATACAAAATGAATTACGGAAATCCCGAAATTCCCACTCGAAATCTCGACTGAAAATCGGCTAATCAAATCAACTTAAAAACCTCTGGACGACGATCAGGGCGCGATTACGAGAAAAATGACATTAAGAACGTCGAAATCCAAAAAGTCAACTCTTGGCCGGAGCTCCGCCGTTGACCGCCGCCGGCGCGCCGTCAACGTTGGAATTCCACGGCCAAAACTTCCAGATTTCACGTTCTCCTCATTCCGAATCACTTTGTCAACTACCACATAGCCCAATTCCAACTCTAACATCACCAATTTCATCGAAATTCAAATCGGAATATCCAATCGGATCCAAATCGGAGCATCCCAAAAACACCATCTCAGATCAAACAAATTACACCATGAGATTCAGAGGAGCAAGGGGAGTCTTTCCCCCCTAACAACCACCTCCAAACCTCGCCGGAAAATGGCCAACCATTAACGGCGACATCACCGAATCGGACCCAATTCGGGTTCAATTAAAACGACACCAATTCAGTCAAAACCAAATACCATCATACTCGAAATTGAACAAGGAATCGAACCATACCCTCGCCGAAGTCGGAGGTGGCCGGAAAATGGGTCGTCGGACGTCACAGCTCAAAGAGGAAACTTTCCTCTTCGGTCAAACTGGTCAGCTTTCCAGTTTTGGAAAGTCAACGGCCAGTCAACGCGAAACAGTAATTTACGACTAATTCTCGACTATTCCGCTATTTATACTCGAGCCTCGGGTCGATCGACGGTCCAAAACGAATATACGGAATGATTCGGATAAACACGAAATAAACGGATAAACTCGTCGGAACCCGAAACTTCAAATAATCATAAAATATTCCTCGGTTATCGGAAAAATCTTCCGGAACCGCCCACGAGCTTGAAATCACGTACTCTATAATTTCCGTGAAGACACCCAACTCAATTTCTCGACTAAAATCAAAGTCGCGAATCAAATCGGCAAACCACATACACGACAATAAACTGCGACTAAGTAGAATCTCGAGAATCGTGCCGAATACACAGTTGATTCTGGTTCGGGTCGTCACAAACGGTTCGATTTTTTTGTAAAAATCAAACCAAACCGTAATATTTTTTTCAGTTTGGTTCGGTTCAGTTTTTTAGTTTTTACCAGAAAAATCGCGACTGTTCGGTTCGATTTGGTTCTGATTTTTTTTCGAATTATTTCGGTTTCTTTCAGTTTTTTAAATGATGTATCAAAATCAATTTTTTGAAAAAAAATTACTAAAAAATTGTCTCTAAAAAACCTTTTATTGTATCATCAAACATTTTGATTTGTTCTATGCATGAGAGAATTTGATCAAGATTGTGCATAAATAAATTAGGATTTTAGGAGTTTAAAGTTTTTAGTTTGCATATATTTATATAATATATTACAAAATACACAAAATGATGTAGCGTTTTTGCATACTTCGATTTTTCGGTTCGGTTCAATTTTTGTAAATCAAAAACCAAAACCGAACCAAATATTTTTTTTTTCAGTTTCACTTTTTTCGGTTCGATTTGTATTGAGTTCGATTTTTTTCGACCGCGGCTTGATTTTTTTTTTTTGGTTTTTAGTTTCAATGTCCCAACCCTAGTTTTGAGCACTTGGTTTATCAAATTTGGTTTATCTTATAGTGTGGACTACTTGTAGACCTAATTAAGAAGTTACATAACACTACCAATATAAGTACTATAGCCGACGAAAATAGGAAAAACAGGTCGACGACATTTCAAACCGTCGACTATACCGCACTTTAGCCGACGGTACAAACCATTGTCGGTAAAACACATTATAGCCGACGGTACATAAATGAACCGTCGGTTATGGTAAAAACTCATCGTCAGCTATAGGCTATAGTAGTACTATACCCGACAACCGGTTTTGCAAAACTCCGACGATATGGTCAACTATAGACGATGACCATTTTTTATGTCGTCTGCTATAGTTCCTTATCTAAACAGATCGGGCATCAGCTCAACCATTCAAAAAAATTAGAGGAGGAAAACTCAAAACGTTCTCAAATTGTTGGGTGTTATCGGTAGCTGTCCAAAATAAGTTCGTGAAGCTATTTCCCGCTATATAGGTACGTATAGATATGAATTTTGTAGATTGAGTTGATTTAATTAGATGAAAAAATATATATGTATAAATTTTGGAGATTGAGTTGATTTATGTGTTATATATATATATATGAATTTTGGAGATTGAGTTGATTTAATTAGATGAAAATATATATGTATAAATTTTGGAGATTGAGTTGATTTATGTGTGTTATATATATATATATATATATATGAATTTTGGAGATTGAGTTCAATTAACTAATTAGATGAAAATATATATATATATATGTATAAAGTTTGGAGATTGAGTTTATTTATGTGTTATATATATATATGAATTGTGGAGATTGAGTTGATTTAATTAGATGAAAATATATATGTATAAATGTTGGAGATTGAGTTGATTTATGTGTTATATATATATGAATTTTGGAGATTGAGTTTAATTCACTAATTAGATGAAAATATATATGTATAAAGTTTGGAGATTGAGTTGATTTATGTGTTATATATATATATATGAATTTTGAAGATTGAGTTTATTAATTAGATGAAAATATATATGTATGTGTGTTTATATATATACATATGTGTGTATGTGTGTGTAAATTGTTAATATATAGCTAGTATGCATATATATATATATATATGTGTGTGTGTGTGTGTAACTTTGTAATTACGTAGCTAGCTAGCTAGTAGATGATCAAATTAAAGATGTATATATATATAAATTAAGTTGAAATTTTCCGGATGGACAAGAAATGGATTTTGCTGTGACGACCCGAACCAGAATCTGTTGCGTATTCGGCACGATTCTCGAGATTGAGTTTAGTCGTGGTTTTATGTCGTATATGTGGTTTACCGATTCGATTCGCGACTATGTTTTCGGTCGAGAATTTGAGTTGGGTGTCTTCACGGAAATTGCAGAGTACGTGATTTCGAGCTTGTGGGCGGTTTCGGAAGATTTTTCCGATTACCGAGGAATATTTTATGATTATTTGAAGTTTCGGTATCCGACGAGTTTATCCGATTGTTTCGTGTTTATCCGAATCATTTCGTATATTCGTTTTGGACCGTCGATTGACCCGAGGCGCGAGTATAAATATCAAAAATAGTCATAAAATTTCCGAAAACACTGTTTTTCGTTGACCGACTTGGACTTTCCATTTCTGGAAACCGTTGACCCGTTGACTGGAATAGGAAAACTTTCCCGATTTGGGATGGCCGTCCGACGACCTGATTTCTGGCCACCGTTGGCTTCAAGAAAGGTACAGTTAGCTTCCTCCTTTGATTTCGAGTGTGATGGTAATTGATTTGGTGTGAATTGATGGTGTTTTTATTGAGTTCGAATCGGGCCGAATGGGGGTGGTTGGACGGTGATGGTGACGGTGGCTCCGGCGAGTTTCGAGGGTGGAGATGTTGGGGTTTTGGTTCCCCTAGCTTAGGTGAAGCTTCCTATGTGGTTGTTTTGGTTTGAGGTGGAGGTTTTGGGGGTCACCGGATTGGTCACCGGAATTGTGTTTCCGATCGGATTCGTGGTGATTTGGAGGGCTTGTGGTTCGAATTGGACGTTGGGGTAGAAGAGGAAGAGGTTCGCCTGGTTATGGCCTTTAATTCTGGAAATTTTGGCCGTAAAATTCCACCGTTGACGGCGCGCCGCCGCCGGCGGCGGCGGTCAACGGCGGCGCTCCGGCGAGAAAAGTCAACTTTTCAGATTTCGACGTTTTTAATGTCATTTTTCTCGTAATTGCGCCCTGATTATCGTCCAGAGGTTTTCGGGTGGATTTGGTTAGCCGATTTTCAGTCGAGGTTTCGAATGGGGATTTCAGAATTTCTGTTATACATTTTGTACCGTATTGCATATTTTCGGGAACGGTTGGTTTCCGTGGTTCAGTACAGGGTTGAGAACTGTGATTTTGATCAGTTATGTTTTTGTGGATATTCAGGGGATCGAGATCGAGATTGGGACCGTGATCGAGGTTCTGGCGAGGGATCTTCCACCGGTCCTCGAGATTAGCGCGAGTGCGCGTTTTGCTCACCTGTGAGTGGACAATTTCTTTTCACGGAATTCTTGCGAGTCTTTTATATGATTTATGAACTCGAGCATGCGTATTGAGATTACGGATTACATGAGCATATGTTTTATGATTATACGAATATACTTATACGAATATACGTATACGAGTATACATATACTTATATGCTGTTTCATGCATTTGCATCGAAATGTTTATGATTTGGTTTACACAGAGTACAGTCTTGGTTACGTTGTTGTATCGATACACTTGCCTCTCGGCTGATCCCCGATGGTAGGCCATACCAGGAGGGGCGTATCCCCGACTGACCGGTGAGGGGCGTTTCTCCGGATCCGAGGCCATTTCTGGCTAGAATCACGTGGAAGTCAGGGACTCCGTGGTTCTGACTGTACTAGCACGGTGTGTGTCCATAAGTGACCCCGTGAGATTTTTACTTGCATGCTCAGTACGCTGGAGGATTATGGTTTTACCTCGTGTACTTATTGTTTTTATTTACCTGGACTCGCATATGTTATTTCAAACATATATATCAACTGGTGAAAGACATTTATTTTCGTCCACTCACTCTAACGTGTTTATTGTCTTTCCCCTGGGTTTTTCGGTTTTCGTGCCCAGTTGCAGTTCAGGTTTTGGTGTTTTCACGTCGCGGTTTGGAGGCTAGTGATCAGAGTTACCTGTGCTTTCCAGTAGGTTCTTGTTTCGCCTACTGATGTGTATTGTGTATATATTTTACTTTAGAGGTCGCTCTGATACATTATGATATCTGTTTATACAGATTTTCTCGGATATATATATATTACAGTACTGTTTACTGTTTATGATTCATATGTTACTGTTGAGAAATCCGGATGGGATTGGTGCCCACGGTTTGGCTTTTGTGGCATAGGATGAAGTGTTATTTTCAGGGTGCAGGTTTTGTAATTCCACGCTAGTAACGAAACTCTGCCGAAATTTCAAAAAAAAATTGTTGGTTCGTATTTTCGAAAGGGTTTGATTCCGGTTTAGGTAACTGAATCGGGATTGGGTCCTTTCAGCTTGATATCAGAGCATTAGGTTGTCAGATTCTATAGACTCTTGTAGTTGTGACGCTTAGGGTATTTGAGTTGATACAGCATGACTGGACTGATGACCCGACTGGCTAGCGGTACTCATCAATACTTCGGGCGTTGTGTGTCCTCAAATATCTGCGGTTTCATGATTACGTTCTTTCTGCTTGTACCTAATGCTTGTCTTGTATCAGTAGGTTGCCTCCTCGACGTGGTCCCTGTGTTGATCGGGATGATGATCCTGATGAGGATCGCCGAACGCGCGACTTGCTGATGCGAGTGCTGCGTTTGGAAGAGCGTTTTGACCCTGTGGTCAAGGCTCGTACAGCGGGTGCTACTGTGTTTTCGGGTTCAGTTGATCCAGAGATATGCGAGGCATGGCTGGTTCAGATTGAACGTGTTTGTAAGCGTCTGCAGTTTACTCCTGAGCAGATGACAGTAGCTGCAGTTGGTTTGCTTGAGGGTGATGCATACTTTTGGTGGGTTAGCACCGACAGAGTTCCAGCGGACACCCCGTGGACATTGTTCCGTGATCTGTTTATGCGGATGTATTTTAATCAGGCTACCCAGCAGCACAAGTACGAGGAGTTTACGAACTTGAGGCAGGGCAGTTTGTCTGTACTTGAGTACCGGGATCGGTTTACCCGTTTGTCTCGTTTTGCGCGGGATATGGTGGCTACAGAGGAAGCCAAGTGTCGTAGGTTTGAGCTGGGATTGAATCTGAACATCAAAGCAACATTGACTACGATGCCTCGGAACAACTTTGATGAGTTTGTTAGTGCTGCACTCCGAGGCGAAGATATTGGGCAGGAGAGACAGCAGAGGTATCAACCGAGACGGTTTGAGGAAGGTGAACCGAGTCAGGGGCCTTCGAAGATGCTAAGTTCTGATACTTCCGGTTCGGCTTCATCTTCAGGCGGTGGATCATATCGACCACCAGCTGGTGTACCGAGACAGAGGCCGAGATGGAGGAGAGATAGACCACAGCGACCACAGGCTAGTGCAGGTTCTAGCGGTTCTAGCTATCCTCGGCGTACTGGTGGCACATTTGCTGTACCGAGGGAGTACCCGTTGTGTAGTCTCTGCAGTCGACATCATGTGGGTCCATGTCAGCGAGGTCCTGTCACTTGTTTCCGCTGTGGCCAGGTGGGTCACTATGCGAGGGAGTGTCCTCAGTTGTATGGCGGTGACGGACAGGCAGCCCAGAGTTCCGGAGTTGAGCGAGGTGCCACTTCTGGAGCGAGACCAGCACAATTTGCAGGCCAGGGTAGACAGCAGGGACATCCTCAGCGAGGACGACCAGCCGGACAGGCGAGGGTTCATGCTATGACTCTACGTGAGGGCAGAGCATCACCGGAGGTCGTTATCGGTACGTTACATGTTTTTGGTATTCCTGTACTTGCATTGTTAGATCCGGGCGCTACACATTCATTCATATCATTTAGACTGTCATCATTAGCTACAGTACCTGCATCTCCACTTCCGGGGTTGTGGAGAGTGTTGTATCCGTCAGGTGAGGTTGTAAGCATCGGTTGGGTTTACCGAGATTGTGAGGTGTTTATTGATGGCCATGGTTTAGCAGCCGATCTGTTATTGCTTGATATTGTGGACTTTGATTTGATATTGGGTATGGACTTTTTGGAGTTGCACTGGGCCATGTTTGACTGCCACAGGAAGGAGGTCGCGTTTCGACGACCAGGGTTACCTGAGATACTGTTCCGTGGCGAGAAGAACACTTCACTACCGTGTTTGATTTCCGCGATGAGGGCAGATCGGTTGATGAAGAAGGGTTGTGTTGCTTACTTAGCCCATGTTGTGGATACTACAGCTGCTTTGCCGGATCTTGGTAGTATTGAGGTTGTGTCTGAGTTTCCGGATGTGTTTCCAGCGGAGTTACCTGGTATACCCCCTGTACGGGAGATTGATTTTACCATTGAGTTATTGCCGGGTACTGGACTGATTTCCCAGACACCGTACCGGATGGCGCCTGTGGAGTTGAGGGAGTTGCAGATTCAGCTTCAGGAGTTGTTAGAGAAGGGATTCATTCGACCGAGTGTTTCTCCGTGGGGTGCTCCGGTGTTATTTGTGCGGAAGAATGATGGGTCCATGCGTTTGTGCATCGACTATCGGAAGCTGAATCAGATTACAGTGAGGAACAAGTATCCGTTGCCGCGGATTGATGACTTGTTCGATCAGCTGAAGGGAGCAGCAGTCTTTTCGAAGATTGACCTTCGATCCGGATATCACCAGTTGAGGATCCGTGACTCTGACGTAGCCAGGACAGCATTCAGGACGCGGTATGGGCACTATGAGTTTTTGGTTATGCCGTTTGGGTTGACCAACGCTCCCGCAGCTTTCATGGACTTGATGAATCGGGTGTTTCAGCGATTCTTGGACAAGTTCGTGATTGTATTCATTGACGACATTTTGGTCTATTCGAGGAGTGTGGGCCAGCACAAGAAGCACTTGCGAGCAGTGTTGCGGACATTGCGGGACCATCAGTTGTTCGCGAAGTTTAGCAAGTGTGAGTTCTGGTTGGATAGTGTGAAGTTTCTGGGCCACGTGATTTCGGCCGAGGGAGTCAGTGTTGATCCTGACAAGATCGAGGCCGTGCTGAATTGGAGTAGACCCACTACTGTGCCAGAGATTCAGAGTTTCTTGGGGTTAGCAGGCTATTACCGACGGTTTGTACAGGATTTCTCCCGGATTGCTACACCACTGACCAGAATGACGAAGAAGGGCGTCAAGTTTGAGTGGTCTGATGCGTGCGAGGAGAGTTATTTGCTCCTGAAGGAGAGATTGACTACCGCACCGGTTCTGACATTGCCAGATGACAGTGGTGATTTTGTTGTATACAGCGATGCGTCGAAGTTGGGACTTGGCTGTGTATTGATGCAGCATGGTAGAGTTGTGGCATATGGTTCCAGACAGCTAAAACCATATGAGGCCAACTATCCGACGCATGATTTGGAGTTAGCCGCTATCGTGTTAGCATTGAAGAGTTGGAGACATTACCTGTATAGTGCTCAGTGTAAGATTTTCACTAACCACAAGAGTCTCACCTACTTGCGGACGCAGCCGGATTTGAACATGAGGCAGCGCCGATGGATGGAGTTGATCAACGATTACGATTGCACGTTTGAGTACCATCCGGGGAAAGCTAATGTTGTGGCAGATGCACTTAGCCAGAAATCGGGAGCCTCGTTGTTTCACATGTGTGTGGCCAGAGTATCGATATTAGCTGAGCTTCGAGCTACAGGTGCTGTGTTTGGGTATGATGATGATGGAGCCTTGTTGGCCAGTTTTCAGGTTCGATCGGTACTGGTTGATCAGGTACGAGAGGCCCAGGATTTGGATTCTTACCTGTTGGGCAAGAAGACCATGATACGGAATGGTGTGCCTACAGAGTTCCGATTGAGCGACGACGGTACTGTGTTGTTCAGAGGCAGGTTATGTGTACCCAGAGACGAGGACTTGAAGAAGGAGATCCTAGACGAGGCCCACAGTTCAGCGTATGCAATGCATCCCGGAGGTACGAAGATGTTTCGTACACTTCGAGCGTACTATTAGTGGCGCAATATGAAGCGGGAGATTGCCGCGTACGTGAGTCGGTGTTTGATTTGTCAGTAGGTGAAGGCGGAGAGGCAGAAACCTGCAGGGAAACTACAGCCACTCGAGATTCCGGTTTGGAAGTGGGAGCACATTACGATGGATTTCGTCTATCAGTTGCCGCGTACTTCGGCGGGCAACACTGGCATTTGGGTTATTGTTGACCGACTGACGAAATCCGCACACTTCCTTGCACTTCCGGGGAAGATTTCAGTGGGCAAATTGGCCAAGTTGTACTTATCAGAGATTGTTCGCTTGCATGGTGTGCCTATGTCGATTGTTTCTGACCGAGATAGTCAGTTCACTTCTGAGTTTTGGCAGGCGTTGCAGCGAGCTTTGGGTACGAGGTTGCGATTTAGTACAGCTTTTCATCCTCAGACTGACGGGCAGTCCGAGCGGACCATTCAGACACTTGAGGATATGTTGAGATCATGTGTGTTGCAGTTCCACGGGAACTGGGATCAGCAGTTACACTTGATTGAGTTCGCCTACAACAACAGCTATCAGGCCAGTATTGAGATGGCACCGTACGAGGCCCTGTACGGGAAGTAGTGTCGCACTCCATTATGTTGGAGTGAGGTGGGCGAGCGTTGGCTTATTGGTCCAGATTTGGTGAAAACCACGATGGAGGACATACAGGTTATCCGGGATCGGTTGAAGATCGCCTAGGATCGGCAGAAGAGTTACGCAGATGTGAGGAGGAAGAGTTTAGAGTTCGAGGTTGGTGATTGGGTCTTCCTGAAACTATCTCCGTGGAGGGGAGTTGTGTGTTTCGGGAAGCGTGGCAAGCTTCGACCGTGATATATTGGTCCGTATGAGATTACGGAGTGGGTTGGAGTTGTTGCTTACAGACTTGAGTTACCGGCTGAGATGGCTCGTGTTCATGATGTCTTCCATGTTTCGATGTTGCGGAAGTACATCTCAGATCCTTCACATATGTTAGCCCCACAGCAGTTGCCAATCAGAGAGGATTTATCGTATGTTGAGGAGCCAGTGCAGATTCTCGATCGTCGTGAGCAGGAGTTGAGACACCGTGTGATTCCTCTGGTAAAGGTCTTATGGCAGAACCATTCAGTTGAGGAGGCCACCTGGGAGACCGAGCAGCGTATGCGGAAGCAGTATCCTCACCTGTTCACTTGACAGGTATGTAAATTTCGAGGTCGAAATTTCTTTAAGGGGGGTAGATTTGTGACGACCCGAACCAGAATCTGTTGCGTATTCGGCACGATTCTCGAGATTGAGTTTAGTCGCGGTTTTATGTCGTATATGTGGTTTGCCGATTCGATTCGCGACTATGTTTTTGGTCGAGAATTTGAGTTGGGTGTCTTCACGGAAATTGCAGAGTACGTGATTTCGAACTTGTGGGCAGTTTCGGAAGATTTTTCTGATTACCGAGGAATATTTTATGATTATTTGAAGTTTCGGTATCCGACGAGTTTATCCGATTGTTTCGTGTTTATCCGAATCATTTCGTATATTCGTTTTGGACCGTCAATTGACCCGAGGCGCGAGTATAAATATCAAAAATAGTCGTAAAATTTCCGAAAACACTGTTTTTCGTTGACCGACTTGGACTTTCCATTTCTGGAAACCGTTGATCCGTTGACTAGAATAGGAAAACTTTCCCGATTTGGGCTGGCCGTCCGACGACCTGATTTCCGGCCACCGTTGGCTTCAAGAAAGGTACAGTTAGCTTCCTCCTTTGATTTCGAGTGTGATGGTAATTGATTTGGTGTGAATTGATGGTGTTTTTATTGAGTTCGAATCGGGCCGAATGAGGGTGGTTGGACGGTGATGGTGACGGTGGCTCCGGCGAGTTTCGAGGGTGGAGATGTTGGGGTTTTGGTTCCCCTAGCTTAGGTGAAGCTTCCTATGTGGTTGTTTTGGTTTGAGGTGGAGGTTTTGGGGGTCACCGGAATTGTGTTTCCGATCGGATTCGTGGTGATTTGGAGGGCTTGTGGTTCGAATTGGACGTTGGGGTAGAAGAGGAAGAGGTTTGCTTGGTTATGGCCTTTAATTCTGGAAATTTTGGCCGTAAAATTCCACCGTTGACGGCGCGCCGCCGGCGGCGGCGGCGGTCAACGGTGGTCAACGGCGGCGCTCCGGCGAGAAAAGTCAACTTTTCAGATTTCGACGTTTTTAATGTCATTTTTCTCGTAATCGCGCCCTGATTATCGTCCAGAGGTTTTCGAGTGGATTTGGTTAGCCGATTTTCAGTCGAGGTTTCGAATGAGGATTTCGGAATTTCTGTTATACATTTTGTACCGTATTGCATATTTTCGGGAACGATTGGTTTCCGTGGTTCAGTACAGGGTTGAGAACTGTGATTTTGATCAGTTATGTTTTTGTGGATATTCAGGGGATCGAGATCGAGATCGAGACCGTGATCGAGCTTCTGGCGAGGGATCTTCCGCCGGTCCTCGAGATTAGCGCGAGTGCGCGTTTTGCTTACTTGTGAGTGGACAATTTCTTTTCACGGAATTCTTGCGAGTCTTTTATATGATTTATGAACTCGAGCATGCGTATTGAGATTACGGATTACATGAGCATATGTTTTATGATTATACGAATATACTTATACGAATATACGTATACGAGTATACATATACTTATATGCTGTTTCATGCATTTGCATCGAAATGTTTATGATTTGGTTTACACAGAGTACAGTCTTGGTTACGTTGTTGTATCGATACACTTGCCTCTCGGCTGATCCCCGATGGTAGGCCATACCAGGAGGGGCGTATCCCCGACTGACCGGTGAGGGGCATTTCTCCGGATCCGAGGCCATTTCTGGCTAGAATCACGTGGAAGTCAGGGACTCCGTGGTTCTGACTGTACTAGAATGGTGTGTGTCCATAAGTGACCCCATGGGATTTTTACTTGCATGCTCAGTATGCTGGAGGATTATGGTTTTACCTCGTGTACTTATTGTTTTTATTTACCTGGACTCGCATATGTTATTTCAAACATATATATCAACTGGTGAAAGACATTTATTTTCGTCCACTCACTCTAACGTGTTTATTGTCTTTCCCCTGGGTTTTTCGGTTTTCGTGCCCAATTGCAGTTCAGGTTTTGGTGTTTTCACGTCGCGGTTTGGAGGCTAGTGATCAGAGTTATCTGTGCTTTCCAGTAGGTTCTTGTTTCGCCTACTGATGTGTATTGTGTATATATTTTACTTTAGAGGTCGCTCTGATACATTCTGATACTTGTTTATACAGATTTTCTCGGATATATATATTACAGTACTGTTTACTGTTTATGATTCATATGTTGCTGTTGAGAAATCCGGATGGGATTGGTACCCACGGTTTGGCTTTTGTGGCATAGGATGAAGTGTTATTTTCAGGGTGCAGGTTATGTAATTCCACGCTAGTAACGAAACTCTGCCGAAATTTCAAAATTTTTTTGTTGGTTCGTATTTTCGAAAGGGTTTGATTCCGGTTTAGGTAACTGAATCGGGATTGGGTCCTTTCATTTGCTTCTAAGATGGGATCAAAATTATAAAATTGGAATGAAGAGTTTTGTGGAATATGTGAAGGCTAATTCTAATGTGAATGATATTCATTATTGCCCGTGTAAACACTGTTAGTGTCAGAGCGATATGTATTGTTTTACAATTGATACAGTACGGGAGTACCTGAAGAAAAATAAGTTTTGGGATAAGTACAAGTGTTGGATTTATCATGTTGAAACATCATCAGCGGGTCAGCATGATCATGGGCAATATCCTCAGATGGCCAGTACATCCAATGATCCAACAATGAGGTTGATCAACGATGTGTTTTCTTATGAGAGCGGTGTATTAGCTCAAGCACCAAATAATGATCCTGCCATTGGGGGCTTCCCTCATATTGAACTAGTTCAGCAATTACCTACAACTGTCAACACTACTGGTATGGACAAGTACAATAACCTGATTGCATTTCAACACACCCCGTTGTACAACAGGTGTAATAAGACTGTTTTTGAAAGTGTCATGGGAGTAATGAAGCTCAAAGTGGAGAACAAAATGAGTGTCAAGACTGTTGATGATTGGCTGAAGTGGACTGCTTTGATGCTGCCCCCCGGTCATCGTTTTCCTACCACTCATCGTAAGGTGCAACATACCCTGAAACATCTTGGCCTTTCATACATCAAAATCCATGCATGCGGATATGATTGCGTTTTCTTCTGGGATGAAGAAGCTGATGGAAATGATCTTGAGGGTATTGATGCCTGCTCGATATGTCACATGGATAGGTATACGTTGACTCCTACAGGGAATAAGAAAGCTGTGAAGATACTTCGGTATTTCCCGCTGATTGATAGGCTGGAATGGTTGTTCATGTGTGCACATGATACACGCATTTGCAACCATTAAATAAACACTTAACAATTAACAAAAACGCGTAAACAATTAAAACCCTTTTGTGTAGATGTAGCATTGGTAAATAGGGTATCGTTCTTAACCGGGGATTGAGGGTGCATGCATGACTATGCTATGGTTAAAAGGGGGGTTTATAAGTTGGTTATTTATAGTCTACGAAATTAAAGACAAAAACATGGCATAGCAAACACATCGTGGCTTATAAGTTCTAACATGCTTAAACTCATAGACAAGCAAAACAAACAAGAACATAGAATCCTAAACATGCTTACTAAACCGAAAACAAAGTCTAATTACATATATACATGATCAACTCGTCACACTTACCTCATCTCTTTATAACCTAATCATATTATATGCAACCTAAGTTTTATCTAGGCCTTTATTATGTGGTTCGCATGCATCTTTCAAAATTAAGTGACTAAACCAAGATTGCTCGCATTTAGACACATCATAACTTAAACCAAGATTGCTCGCATTTAAGTTAAGCATTAAGTGAAGAAGACACATTATCTAACCTAAACCAAGATTGCTCGCATTTATATTAGCACATAGAAAAGACTTAGACTCGAAATAGATGACATAAAATAGAATTAGAATTATATTACAAAAACGTCTTTACATACAACACAAAACTGAAATTCATACAAGGAGTAAGTAGAGGGATCGAAATACACCCTTTGTGTCGTGATTGCAGTCGCAAAGCTTGCACACGATCCTTCTATGGACGGCTAGATGAACCCTCGGATTGCCTAAGGTTGCTTCTAGGTGGAGGCCGAATGTATATGGTGTGGAGTGTGGCGTTCCTTGAAGAGATTTCGAGTATTTGTGGAGAGGAAGTGTTTAAGGCAGAGACTTGGCTTGTATGATGAGTGATGAGAATGAATGAGTCGAGCTCCCCTTTATATAGGAGAAGAGTAGGGTTTTTCCTACCAAAACAAGACTTTCCTTATGTACCCGGGCAAATCTGACAGTCTGTCTTCAAATACGTTTTCCCGGAGTTTCAGATCTTGGAAAATTCCGATTCTTGTTTCATTGGAAAGCTTATTCAAAGGGCTATAAAATCCATATAAGGAACGCCATATTTGGAATTGAATTGGATTTACTACGGATTTTAGAAGTTAAGTGACCTGGCTACCCTGTTTTCTTCTTCTTCAAGGAAAAGGAAATCTTCATATCTTCAAATCTTGCATTCCTTATTCCCTAATAATTCTTGGCCGAATATACCATATTCTTGCACATATTTTGGCCCTCAAATCAGGTATTTATCTTCATGGAATATCCTCCAAAATTCGTCCATTATATGCTCCATATATTCCGCCATATTTGCTCTTTCCTGGGTCGCGCAGGAGAAATGTCTTCATCTTTTTGTCCACCATTTTGGTATCCATTTCTTTTGGCATTTGGTCTTCAATTCTTGACACCATGTGGGAAAGCATTTTAGTAACCATTTGAAGACCATTCCTCGGACCATTTCTTCTCCGAAATTAGGAACTTCCTCCTTAGCACGCTTTTAGCTCCAAAACGCCTCATTTATTATTTTCTCCTTTATTTCTACCTAAAAGCACAAAGTAAGTTAGAAACATATTTATTAAGCATAAAATAAAGTTAAATGTAGAGAGAATTGCGTTAAGAATCAAGTATGAAATGCGTTGATCAAAACCCCCCACACTTAGACTTTGCTAGTCCCTAGCAAAACTAAAATAAAGGAAACGAGAAGGTAAGCTACATATTTCCAACGATGAAGCTAGCCTTCACGTTGAACACATTCCATGAACTCAAAATAAAATAAAATAAAAACAACTTCTAAGCCCTTAGCACAATTTGTCTCAGAAATTTTCTTAAGTATATGGCGATGGAATCACAAGATTTCATAGTGAAAAGTTCAACAATTTTCGAGAGATAAGAGAAATATGATCATGTCATGAACAAGTAGGACTTGGAGTAAACAATGGTGAAGTTAAAGCTATGCATGTTTCGAAAAAGTTTAAATCAATCTCACATGGATGCACTCATCATATTTTCACTCATGAAAAGAGGTTCACTCAAAATGTATATGTATTGCATCGAAATACCTCATAATTACTTGCACAAATGAACCAAACCATATGCTTACTCATGCAACTTACTCAACCAATTGAAGGCTACTCATCTTAAGGATCATAAAGGACTTTAGAAAGGTTGTAATGGGGCTAAGGCTAAGGCATTCGAAATTTGGATAAGTGGTGGTTAAAACACGTTCCAAAGACTTAGTCTAGCACTTAAAACTTCTTGAATTCGTGGCTCATCCTTTCTACACTTCTTTTTGTGTCAAACTTCAAGATCGGGGGCCAATTTTCATCTTTTTGGGCCCTAACTTCATTCTCAACTTCCTTTGAGCTTTATGAACAGGACAAAGGTCATATTTCTTCACTTTTGGGCCTTCAATTCGTAGCAATCTCCAAATTCATAAGTATAGGGGACATTAATCCAAACTTATACAATCTAAACACAATGCCTCGAGATCTTTATACATTTTTCTTCTTTTTTTCTTTTTTATCTCGAAAATTTTGGCATTCAAATACAAAATTTGTTGGACAAGTCTATCCCTATACACACATCTTTTCTTCATCTTCACGCCACTTTCATTGTGCTAGCTTTGAAATTCTTCACCAAGTCTTTAGAACAAGGGTAGGAACTTTACACTAGGCTAAGTGTTTAGATATGTATGTGGTGAATGAAAGAAAAGGCTAAATGTGGGCTCAAAGGGGTTAATCTAGGGGTGTCGCAACTCGTGCGCACAATGGGACACATGGCTATTTGGTTTAAGTGGTGGAAAACTAAATGCCTTTAATCATATCCAAAATCAAAGTATATATCAACTTAAAAGCGTTGTAAATCTACATGAGTAAGTTCTAGTAATCTCTAGTTCATTAAAATCTATGGCAAGTAATTAGATGAAGCATGTTTTGTTTTTGAGACATCATATGCACGGAATTCACTCTCAAATGAAGTAATGTAGGCTCAAAAACTCACTTTTAGGTTTGTATGATTTAAGACTTATTCTAACATGCGAAATCTATACCATGTTTAAGCATACCATATCCACTACATGTTATGACAATCAAAATATCTCACTTATCACAAGAAAACAGTTTGTGCTTATTCACCGCCATATGTATTCTTTTCCCGTCCATTTTCATCATAGACTAACTAAGGGCATCCTAAAAATGAAAAAGACTCTTTAAAAACCCTAAGTTAAATAGAAAGACATAAAATAATTTTTTTAGGGCATCATCCGCCGGAAAGTTCCATTGTCCGCCCGGTTTTATGGTTTTAAGACTCAAATAAAGTTGTAAACCCCTCCCCCACACTTAAATTCTACATTGTCCTCAATGTATTTAAGGGAATCATAGAATTCCGTATGAAGGGAGAGACCCACGAAAATTTTAGCTAAGGAAAATAAATAAGTAATGAAATTAAAAAATAAGGGAGGAGAGAACAAAGCCTTGGCGATTTCCTCCATTGGGTTGCCTCCCAACAAGCGCTTGTTTTTTAACGTCTTACAGCCTAGACGTGAATTTCTTCATTCATTTGATGTGGCCGGTTCAAATAGAGATTCTTCCTCCACTGATGATGAAATGATAACCGGCAAAGTGTCATTCTCTCCCAAGTAAGCATACTTCAAATGAGCCGGTAACACTTTGAGTTCTAACTCCGGTGCCTTGATTACGGATGGAACACGCTTGTTTTCTCCATAGGCCAACGGAATTGGAGGTGGCCTATTAACAATCCGTGGAGCCTCATTGAGTGACATAGCCATCTCAAGGATTCTAGGCTCCAAAATCTCGATAAGTGCATCAAAAAGGGCTTCATCTCCAAGTCGAGTCAGCCCCGCTCCTTCTTGTATGGCAATGTCTAGCTCATCATCTCCAATGGTGTCTAAGTGTTGTTGAGCTGCCTCTTCCACCATATCCATTGAAAATATGGCATTGACACTTGCCATGGGAACCTTCATGGCATCTAATATGTTGAATTCAATCTTTTCTCCGTCAATCTCCATGGAAAACGTTCCCTCGAAAACATCTATCTTCGTTCTTGCAGTCCTCATGAAAGGTCGTCCAAGAAGCAATGACGTGGTGTTCAAAGGACTCTCCTCCATGTCAACAATGTAAAAATCTGCTGGAAAAATCAGGTTGTTGACTTGCACAAGAACATCTTCAACGTATCCCCTAGGATACTTATGCGAACGGTCGGCTAGTTGAATGATGACGTTGTCTTGTTTGAGCTCACCTAGATCCATAGATGCATATAAGTAATAAGGCATTACGTTGATGGATGCACCAAGGTCTAGCATAACATCTTCGAATTTGTTGTCACCAATCACGCAAGGAACAGAAAAGCTCCCCGGATCCTTCAATTTGGGGGGTAACCGACGCTGTAAAACCGCTGAAACGGTTGCATTCACCTTCACAACCTCCTTCGCTCTCGTTTGCCTCCTTTGGGTGCATAACTCTTTGAGAAATTTTGCATAGATAGGCACTTGCTTTATGCACTCGATCAAGGGCATATTTACTTGCACCTTCCGAAAGATGTCCAAGATGTCTTCGTATTGATCATCTTTCTTAGATTTCGTCAACCTATGTGGGAATGATGCACGAGCAAACGAAGCATTAGTATTAACCAAACTTGAAGGGATAGAGTTAATACCTTTGTTTGGGGCAGATTGTGATGATGAGGGTTGTGCCTTAGTGGCGTGAGGAGCCACATTCTTCTCGGCTTCTTTAGTGGCCGGATCTTCTTCTAAGTCTTCCTCCTCAAAATAGTGTTAGTATCAAAATAATATACAAGTAATGCAAGACACTAACCAAAAACGTTGAAAATTAAAAGAAAGCAATAAAACACACAAAATCACACCAAAACAAATCACACGAAGAAAAACAAACCAAAAACACACCAAAAACACACGAAAGCTATAAAACACTAAGTTAAGACACTTCAAGAATTGTAAACGTGAATGCAAGGCTTTAGACTCCCTAAAATGAATGCAAAGTTGATAGAATAAGTTAAGACTCAATTTACACGTTTTCTGCAAAATTAGGCATATTTACAATGCAAAGATTTAGAAACATATATATATATACAAGTAGAGTAATGCAAGCACACCACGTTTCATTCAAATTCATGCTCAAAACAATTAAATCGTCATTCAAATGCATCAAACAAGAACCTAAGTGAAATATGAAGTGAATGCATAAGAGAAAATGTTAGAACCTGCAGAAAACACACAAAGTTACGTGCTAAATACATGATGCAACGTGACCATACGTTTGGCCTCATGTCCCTAACTTCACTTAGGTTAGGGTACCCGGTGATGAAATCCGAGCATCACAAAGCCGCCGGCAGGTTATGCAAGCTATATGCAACGTGGTTAATTCTTTACAAGTTAGAATGCACACGAAATTTACAAGTAATATGCACAAGTATTTTGTTCATTGATTTTCGCCTTCAATTTAAAGAGAATACGTTCATTTGGCCTTTAGGTCTTTCATTGGACGTGCGACCCGCGCGATAAAATGTACATTCTCAATCAATCGGCCTTGGTTCAATCGAAAAACATGGCCAGTTGGGGATAGAGATAACGCGAGAGGCAGGACTAATTTCGACGATGCATCCCGAGGCTTACCGATCATGGAAAGTAGATTTAGTCCTTGTCTTCTTTGGGCAACTTTAATAAGCTTGGCCAGTTGGCAAGAGAGACCACGAGAGGCAGGACCGATTTGAGATCTCGGATCCAGAACCCGTCATAGAAACCGTCGCCTTCTAGACACCAAGTTACCAAAGATTTCTTACTCAAAGACAAGTATTCATCCACTCACCGGATCATTGGTATATACTCCATTGATGCAAGTCTTTTTTTAGATCCAGAACCTGTCACCAGTCATAACCCGTTTCTAGACACCATGTCCGACATTCAGCCAAAATCTCGAGAAAGACATTCCCTCAAGTTCTTGTAGACTCCGCCCTCAACCTCATGTCCCTAACTTCACTTAGGTTAGGGTGTGCGGTGATGAAATCCACACATCACGAGGGGTTAAGGAGATAAACAAGAAAAAGAGGCGCCATCTATTCCAATGAGTGAGACTTAATCGCCCAAACTTGCGTACTCAATGTAAATCGAAGACTTCCTTTAATATGTACCTATTTACATGGCTGCAAAAACAAAACGTTAGAATGGAATGTATTATGAACATGTATGAAAATCTTCGACACTTTACATATATATATACACACACTTATTTACACAGATTCACATATTTACAAGCATAAACACACAATTCTTTACAATCCCCGGCAACGGCGCCAAAATTGATACACGCATTTGCAACCATTAAATAAACACTTAACAATTAACAAAAACGCGTAAACAATTAAAACCCTTTTGTGTAGATGTAGCATTGGTAAATAGGGTATCGTTCTTAACCGGGGATTGAGGGTGCATGCATGACTATGCTATGGTTAAAGGGGGGTTTATAAGTTGGTTATTTATAGTCTACGAAATTAAAGACAAAAACATGGCATAGCAAACACATCGTGGCTTATAAGTTCTAACATGCTTAAACTCATAGACAAGCAAAACAAACAAGAACATAGAATCCTAAACATGCTTACTAAACCGAAAACAAAGTCTAATTACATATATACATGATCAACTCGTCACACTTACCTCATCTCTTTATAACCTAATCATATTATATGCAACCTAAGTTTTATCTAGGCCTTTATTATGTGGTTCGCATGCATCTTTCAAAATTAAGTGACTAAACCAAGATTGCTCGCATTTAGACACATCATAACTTAAACCAAGATTGCTCGCATTTAAGTTAAGCATTAAGTGAAGAAGACACATTATCTAACCTAAACCAAGATTGCTCGCATTTAGATTAGCACATAGAAAAGACTTAGACTCGAAATAGATGACATAAAATAGAATTAGAATTATATTACAAAAACGTCTTTACATACAACACAAAACTGAAATTCATACAAGGAGTAAGTAGAGGGATCGAAATACACCCTTTGTGTCGTGATTGCAGTCGCAAAGCTTGCACACGATCCTTCTATGGACGGCTAGATGAACCCTCGGATTGCCTAAGGTTGCTTCTAGGTGGAGGCCGAATGTATATGGTGTGGAGTGTGGCGTTCCTTGAAGAGATTTCGAGTATTTGTGGAGAGGAAGTGTTTAAGGCAGAGACTTGGCTTGTATGATGAGTGATGAGAATGAATGAGTCGAGCTCCCCTTTATATAGGAGAAGAGTAGGGTTTTTCCTACCAAAACAAGACTTTCCTTATGTACCCGGGCAAATCTGACAGTCTGTCTTCAAATACGTTTTCCCGGAGTTTCAGATCTTGGAAAATTCCGATTCTTGTTTCATTGGAAAGCTTATTCAAAGGGCTATAAAATACATATAAGGAACGCCATATTTGGAATTTAATTGGATTTACTACGGATTTTAGAAGTTAAGTGACCTGGCTACCCTGTTTTCTTCTTCTTCAAGGAAAATGAAATCTTCATATCTTCAAATCTTGCATTCCTTATTCCCTAATAATTCTTGGCCGAATATACCATATTCTTGCACATATTTTGGCCCTCAAATCAGGTATTTATCTTCATGGAATATCCTCCAAAATTCGTCCATTATATGCTCCATATATTCCGCCATATTTGCTCTTTCCTGGGTCGCGCAGGAGAAATGTCTTCATCTTTTTGTCCACCATTTTGGTATCCATTTATTTTGGCATTTGGTCTTCAATTCTTGACACCATGTGGGAAAGCATTTTAGTAACCATTTGAAGACCATTCCTCGGACCATTTCTTCTCCGAAATTAGGAACTTCCTCCTTAGCACGCTTTTAGCTCCAAAACGCCTCATTTATTATTTTCTCCTTTATTTCTACCTAAAAGCACAAAGTAAGTTAGAAACATATTTATTAAGCATAAAATAAAGTTAAATGTAGAGAGAATTGCGTTAAGAATCAAGTATGAAATGCGTTGATCAGCACACAAGGCTGAAGCTATGAGATGGTGGGCTGAGAGGAATTTGCTAGACGATGATACCCTTATACATCATGCTGACTGAAAGGCTTGGAAGCACATGGTAAGGGAGTTTTCTTATTTTGCACTAGAGGTCCGAAATGTTTGGTTGAGGCTCTCATATGTAGGATTTAACTTTTGGCAACATGAGTCTTCAATACAGATATGGCCTAATTATTTTGGTATCGTACAACATTTCTCCATGGATGTGCATGAAGAAGGAATAAAATATGCTCACTCTGTTAATTCTAGGGCCGGGTTATCCAAGAAAGTGTCTCGATGTGTATTTGAGACCCTTGATTGAGGAGCTTAAATATCTGAGTGAATTTGGCCGTCCCACTTATGACAAGTACAAAAACAAGATGTTTCAGATGCATGCCATGGTTGTTGGCACCATTAGTGGTTTTTTTGCCCACGGGATGTTGTCGGGCAACATTACCAGGGGATACAAGGCTTGTTCAGAGTGCATGACTGTTGAGTGCTGCAGACCTCATTGTAGGAAGATTGTCCAGATGCGTCATGGTTGTTGGATTCCACATGATCACCCATGTCGGCAGGATCCTGAGGCTTTTGATGCGACTGTAGAAATTGGTGTGCAACCCATGAGATGGATGGGGGATGAAATTTTGGAAGTGTTGAATGAATATGATTTTGGGTAGCTGAGCAATTATCCTGAAATAGTGGTGTCAATACCTGACAAACCCGAAAGGTATAAATTCTAGACACACAAAATCATATTCTGGGGACTCTCGTACTGGCCCAAGTTGTCGATCATGCACTACCTAGATGTCATGCACATAGAGAAGAATGTGTGCGAAAATGTGATGGGCACAATGCTGAATTTGGAGGGGAAAACTAAAGAAGGCCCTAAGGTATGCATTGATCTGAAAAGAATGAATTTGCGAAAAAATTTGTGGTTGAGAGAAGGGAAGAAAAAAATTCCTCAAGCTCCTTACACAGTCAAGCCTGACCAGAAGAATGAAATTGTTAGGTGGATGAGTAATGTCAGGTATCCTTCAGGTTATGCAGGCAATATAAACCGGTGTGTTTACTTCCGGGACAATAAGATGTACAGATTAAAGAGTCATGACTGCCATATACTATTTCAACGACTCTTCTCTATTTTTATTCGAGGGTACCTGCCGAAAGAGGTGGTGGAGCCGTTAGTGGCGTTGTCAAGATTCTTTCAGAAGTTATGCATTAGAGAAGTGAAAAAAATCAGACCTGAGAGAAATACAACAGGAAATCATTTTTATCATGTGCAAATTTGAGAGGATATTTTTCCAAATATTTTTGATATCATGTCTCACCTGATGATCCATCTTCCTGAACATTGTTGTTTACTGGTCCGGTATACTACACTTGGATGTATCCTATGGAAAGGTACGTACGATTCAACATCTGAATTTGGCTCTAATTTGTTTGACCATTATTTGGAAATAATCATAATATTCACTTTTAAACTTGATAGACAACTGGGGGACTACAAAAACTATATGGCTAATAAATCCGCATCTAAAGGATGTATAGCTGAAGCATATCTTGCGCACGAGTACGTAACATACACCAAGTTGTATTTAGGAGTGTTGGAGAACCCTCCACAACATATGCCAGTAGATGAACCACAGTTTAAACTTTCTATCCTCTCATATGATGTTGAAGTTGGTGAAAATTTGCCAAAGTCGTACCCGTTGGAACAATATGAGCTAGTCATTGCCTACTGGTAAGTATTGATTAACTGTCCTAAAGTGCAATAGTGGGAAAACTTCCATCTATACTGTCCTTAGGTTGGCGGTGATCTTGAGTATCACAATAGGGAGTTTGCAAACTATTTTGGCAGCTGAGTACGTCTATATATATACTTATTGATATATAAAGTTTAATATCATGACATTTGTCATCTAACATGTCGGTTATTATTGCTTCAGATGAACCACGTAGAGTATGATGGTAACCCAAACTGGTCACATGAATTGAGGCTTTTGGCGATGAAACCGATAAATTCAAGAGTGTATCCGATGTGTAAGGTCAATGACGTGCAATTTTTATGTGCACATAGAGATGCAAGACAAAAAACACAAAACTCTGCGGTAATGATGCATAGTCAACAAAATAATATTGACTATTACGGTATTCTCCATTCAGTGGTTGAACTAATTTATGGGGAAGGCATGACAGTACACTTGTTTAAGTGTAGATGGTTTTATACTAGCTCTCAGAACACAATGACCGATGACTACGGAACATTTTCGGTGAATACTGCTACAACATGGTATGAAGATGACCTTTTTGTTTTTGTCACAACGGTAAAATAAGTGTTTTTCTTGATCATCTTGTGCACAAATGCGCGTGGAAAGAAGTTAACCATGTTGTTCCTAGAAACATATATAGTGTTGCTACACTTGGTGAAGCCGTAGAGAATGAAGAAGTTACTGCATACCAAGAGCCGAACACAATTAATATTTCAGATTTCTCGACAATTCGCCTTAAGAATGTGAGTCCGGGTAGTGTGGTTCGATTTCCTCGAGAAAAACTTATTGTTGTCAATCCAAATGAAGACAATGAAGACTCCGGTAAAGAGGAGCAACACATATTACCAGAAATTAACACGGACACCAAATCAGACTCTAGTGATGATTCTGATTATGCGCCTTGATTAGTTAAAAATGAATGTGTTAAATTTAGGTGTTTGTTGAAGGGTGATGATCATACTTTATGTTTTTGTTACCTTTACGTGTTTGTTAAAGGGTGATGATCCAAAATTACTTAAACAGGTTTTTGTGTGAATTGTGTTTTCAAATGATCGAGGCTAATTTTTCAAAATATTTTCAAGGTATACCTGACTATTTTTACCATTTCTTGTCATGTATACTATACTGATGACGTTCATACGACACGTCGTCGGGTATAGTATAGTCGACGATGTTCATATGACACGTCGTCAGGTATAGTATACCTGATAATAATTCATTTAAGTTGTCGGCTATCCTAAGCTGTTTTAACCCCAAAACGGCCCAAGTTCGAGCCATTTCTCTCCTAAACCTTCAAAATCTCCCAAGCCGCTGCCGCCGCTGCCTGGATTTGATCACCCTAACCCCTAAACCCAATCTCCCTTTTCTCTCCTCCTCATCCTCCTAAAAATTAAATCCTCAAACTCCAAATACCCAACCTGTTTAAGCTATCCGCCTCTGCCCGCCGGCGCCACCTCTGCCACCCGGCCACATCTTCTCTCTCATTTTCCCAAATTTCAGTAACTCTCTCTCTCTCTCTCTCTCTCTCTCAATTAATCTACTATGATTACGTAGTGATTGTGAATTTCGTGATTGTGATATATGTGATTGTGATTGTGATTTTGATTGTGATTTAGGTGATTGTGAATATGATTATGATTGTGATTTAGGTGATTAGGTTTGTGAAATTATGGATTGAAAGTGATTAGGTTAATAGGTTATGGAATTGTGATTAGGTTATAGGATTGTGATTAGGTTATGAGATTATGAAATTATGTGATTGATGTTAGGATGTGTTGAAGGTTATGAAATTGTGATTAGGTTATGAGATTGTGTTGATTAGGTTTTGTGATTGTGATTATTGTGATTGTAATGATTGTGATTAGGTTATGAGAATGTGTTTTAGGTTATTGTTTGATGAATTTATTGATGTTGAAGATGCTCAAATTATGTGAAATTTAGGAATCATGCATTTGTTTTTGGGTAGATGAAAGAAGACGACATCTAAGAATTGAGAAAACGGGTCCAACGATGATAGTTGTGGGTCCAGCTCGAACAACCAACCTCACTAGCCTTACGGCGGCTCATACAATAATCGTCGCCGACAATTGCTTGGAGGCCCCCCAGGAGACACCTGTGCATGATGATGTGGCCGATCCTCAACAACCACAGAGTGCGAGGCAGCTTTTGTTCTCCAATAGGAGCCAGACGTCTACGCTCGGCTCTACGGGTCCTGACCCTTCATGTCATTGCATGCCAGACATGAGTCACATGTCGGGTACGCCCAGCTATACGGGTCCTGCTCCTTTGGGTCCTCATATGCTAGAAATGAACTGGCTAGAGCCAACTCCAGGTCCTTCTCTCGGTCATGTTGGTGGTTCAGGGACATCGTTTTCTAGGCACCAAGGAGGTGTCTTGCCTTCTCACTTCTATTTCCCCTCGCAGGGCGAACCTTCCCTGCCAGATGTCGATGACATAGAAAACCCTATACCAGTTGTCGATGACGAGAGAAATCTTATTCACATCCACTCGAAGAAAGCATACGTCTTTCAGCCGTTTGATACACCTTTGAAAAGTGCGAGGATAACAAATGAATTGACGTCAGAATCATTGGGTAAATAGTAAATATATGTATTATTTAGGTTCAAACTTTCCAATATTTTGTATATTAAATTGGGCGATCCTGTTTTAATATTTTTTTTTACTTTGTTTTATGCGACAGATGTCAGAGGGGAGAAAAATGTGAGGACCAGATGCCTTGTTGTGGGGAAACAACTTCAGAAGGACGTCGAGGCCTACGGGCCATTGGTCATAGAGACTGACAAGCAATGATCGGTGAGAGAGGGAAACATTTGTAGGAGGTACTTCGGCATGGTTGAAAGCATTATCCGGGACAAAGTCCTTGTTTTGTGGTTAGAATGGTCCTCAGTCCCTCAGTCCGTGAAGGACCAAGTGAATAATGTGATGTTGGTGAGTTAGATATTCATTGTGTATGTCTACTTATATTAATTAATTCCTTTAAAATATAAATCTATTAACATAAAAAACGGGACATTGCAGGTGTGGTTTAATGTTCGGGAGGAACTTAAATCCACTTGGGCAAAAGGGGTTCAAGGAGGAAAAGTGACGGGAGTTATATAATTGTGATGACCCGGAACAGAATCAGTAGAGTAATCGGCTTAATTCACGAATTAGCGCGTAATCGCAGTTTTTCGATAATTGTGTGATTTGCCGGTTTTGATTACGACTTAATTATTGGCCGAGAATTTGAGTTGAGTCTCTTTTCGAGAGTTGTTGTACACGTGATTTCGAGTTCGTGGGGGGTTCCGGATGATTTTTTCGACGACCGAGGAATATAATATGATTATTTGAAGTTTCAAAATATCGACGAGTTTATCTGTTCGTATCGAGTTTATCCTAATCGTAATGGTTATCCGTTTCGGATCGTCGATCATCCCGAGACGCGAGTATAAATATCGGAAATAGTCGAAAATTGTCGAAAATGGACTATTTGGAAGTTTGACCGACGTTGACCAAATTTGGAGACGTTGACCCGAGTTGACCAGCCACCGCTTGACTCGACGGCGACCTTTCGTTTCCGGCCACCTCTGGCTCTGATTTAGGTATGAAACGATTCCTCTCTTCATTTGCAACTGTTTAGAACTTGGAATTTTGTAAATTGATGTTGAATTGAGGGAGAAATGTCGATTTGAAAATTTGGGAATTATGGCCGGAATCGGCTTCGACGGGGGGAGGAGTTCCGGCGACTTTCCGAGGGGGGTTTATGTTGGAAATTGTTGGGTTTGAGATAGGTAGGTGGACCCTTGAGGTTGGGAGGCAGAGATGGCCTCACGGTGATGGAATTAGACGGTGGAGCAATTTCCGACCGGTGAGGGATTTTGGACTTTCGAGCTGATTTTCGGCGTGTGTGGCCGGAATTGAGCTTAGCCACAGTTGAGAGATGTGTTGGGCTCGTTGAGGAGAAGCTTCGGTGAGCTTGGCCGCCGGAAAATCTCTCCGGTTGACGGTGCACCGCCGGCGGCGGCGGCGGTCAACGGCGGAGCTCCGGCGACCGTTGACTTTTTGGAAATATGTCGAGTGATATGTCGTTTCGCTCGTATTCGCGCCCTGATCGTCGCCTTGAGGTTTTCGAGTTGATTTGGGTATCGGATTTTCAGTCGAGGGGTTTGAGTGGAGATTTCGGGAATTTCGTCGATTATTTTGCACTGTGTTATATATTTCTGGGAACGGTTGGTTTTCGAGGTGTGGTATAGTGTTGTGAATTGTGATTTTTATCAGATATATTTTATGATTATTCAGGGGATCGAGATCGTGCTTCGGGCGAGGGATCTTCCGGCGGACCACGAGATTAGCGCGAGTGCGCGCTTTGCTCATCTGTGAGTTGACATTTTTATATTTTCACAGTTGTTGCGAGTTCGTGATTTTCTGTATTTATTTTATACGATGTTGAGTTATTTATTATTTTCGGAGGCATTATTTTATATTTATGGTGATGGCATTACTGCATTGATGCTTCGGCTACTCGGCTGATCACCGGTAGTCTGCCAGAGTTGAGAGATTCCTCTGGACCAGAGTTAAGAGATTCCTCTGGGCAGGGTTGAGAGATTCCCCTGTTATGCCGCTGGGGTTGAGAGATTCCCCTGGCCTATCACCGTTGGGCTTGAGCGATTCACCTGACCGTCGGGCTTGAGAGATTCGCCTGGCACCTCCATATATATTTTCCGAACTCGCATTGTTTTACATTGATTATGTATATGAAACTGGTGAAAGGCATATGTTTATTTTCTTCCACTCACTCTAACGTTTTATTGCCTTTCCCCTGGGCTTTTCGGTTTCCATGCCCAGTTTGCAGTTCAGATTCTGGTGTCTCATATTGCGGTCAGAGGCTAGTTGTTCGAGCTACCTGTCTTTTCCAGTAGGTTCCTTGTTTCGCCTACTGTTGTATATTTTGTATATATATATATACACTAGAGGTCGCTCTGATACGATACTGATACATATTTTATGTTTACTGTTTATTATTATTGTTATGATATTGAGAAATCCGGATGGGATTGGTGCCCACGGTTTGGCTTTTGTGGCATATGATGAAGTGTTATTTTTCGGGTGCAGGTAATGGAAATTCCGCGTTAGTAGCGTTACTCTGCCGAAATTTTTATGGTTTTTGTTGGTTCGCGTTTTCAGAAGGGGTTTGATTCCGATTTAGGAAACTAAATTGTGGTTGGGTCCTTTCAACTTGGTATCATAGCATTAGGTTGTCAGATTCTGTAGACTCTTGTAGTTGTGACGCTTAGGGTATTTGAGTTTGTACAGCATGTCTGGAGTGATGACCCGACTAGCCAACGATACTCATCAATGCTTCGGGTGTTGTGTGTTCTCAAATATCTAAGGTCTCATGATTACGTTCCTTCTGCTTGTACCTAATGCTTGTCTTGTATCAGTAGGATGCCTCCTCGACGTGGTCCCCATGTTGATCGGGAAGCGGATCCTGATGAGGATCGCTAGACGCACGACTTGCTGATGCGAGTGTTGCGTTTGGAGGAGTGTTTTGACCCTGTGGTCAAAGCTCGTACTGTTGGTGCAACTGTCTTTTCAGGTTCAACTGATCCAGAGATGTGTGAGGCATGGTTTGTTCAGTTGAACGAGTTTGTGAGCGTCTGTGTTTTACCCCTGAGTAGATGACAGTGGCAACAGTTGGATTACTTGAGTCAGATGCATACTTCTGGTGGGTTAGCACCAATCGGGTACCAGTTGATACTCCGTGGACTTTGTTCCAAGATTTGTTTATGCGGAGATACTTCAACCAGGCTACCCACCAGCGGAAGTATGAGGAGTTCACGAACTTGAAGCAGGGCAGTTTGTCTGTGCTTGAGTATGGGGACAGGTTTACCCGCTTATCTCGTTTTGTGCGTGACATGGTGGCTACTGAGGAAGCCAAGTGCCGCAGATTTGAGCTGGGTTTGAACTTGAACATCAAGGGGACTCTGACTACGATGCCTCGGAACAACTTTGATGAGTTTGTCAGTGTAGTACTCAGAGGTGAGGATATCGAGAAGGAAAGGCAGATGAGGTACCAGCCTAGACTGTTTGTGGAGGGTGGACCGAGTCAGGGGCCTTCCAAGAGGCAGAGTTCTGATACTTCTGGTTCGACTTCATCCTCGGGTAGTGGACCATCTCGACCACAAACTAGTACACTGAGATAGAGGCAGAGATGGAGGAGAGATCGACCGCAGCGACCACAGTCTAGTGGGGGTTCTAGCGGTTCCAGTTATCCTCGGCGTACCGGTGGCTCTTTTGCCGTACCGAGGGAGTACCCATTGTGTAGTCTCTGTAGTAGGCACCATGTTGATCCGTGTCAGCGAGGCCCTGTCACTTGTTTTCGCTATGGCCAGGTGGGTCACTATGCAAGGGAGTGTTTCCAACTTGATGGTGCTGGTGGACAGGCGGCCCAGAGTTCTGGAGGAGAGCGAGGTGCCACTTCGGGGGCTCGACCAGTACAGTTTGCAGGCCAGGGCGGGCAGCAGGGACAGCCTCAGCGTGGACGACCAGCCGGGCAGGCCAGGGTTCATGTCATGACTTTGCGTGAGGGCAGAGCTTCACCGGAGGTCGTTATCGGTACGTTGCATATTTTCGGTTATCCAGTACTTACATTGTTAGATCCAGGAGCCACGCATACATTTATGTCGTATAGACTATCATCTTTAGCTACTGTACCTGCGTTTCCACTTCCGGGGTTGTGGAGAGTGTTGTATCCGTCCGGTGAGATTGTGAGTATTGGCTGGGTGTACCGAGATTGTGAGATTTTTATTGGAGGCCATGGCTTAGCCACGGATTTATTGTTGCTTGATATCGTCGATTTTGATTTGATCTTGGGAATGGACGTCTTGGAGACACATTGGGCCATGTTTGACTGTCACAAAAAGGAAGTTGCGTTTCAACGACCAGGCTTTCCGGAGATATTGTTTCGCGGCGAGAAGAACACTTCATTACCATGTGTGATTTCCGCGTTGAAGGCGGATCAGATGATGAAGAAGGGTTGTGTTGCTTACTTAGCTCATGTTGTGGACACTACGGCTGCTGTGCCGGACATTGGTGATATTGAGGTCGTTTCCGAGTTTCCGGATGTGTTTCTGAAGGAGTTACCGGGTATACCTCCAGTTCGAGAGATTGATTTTACTATTGAGCTATTACCGGGTACAGGACCCATACCTCAGGCACCGTATAGTATGGCGCCAACGGAGTTGAAAGAGTTACATATTCAACTTCAGGAGTTGCTGGGGAAGGGTTTTATTCGACCTAGTGTTTCACCGTGGGGTGCCCTGGTTTTGTTTGTGCGGAAGAAGGATGGATCCATGTGGTTGTGCATCGATTACCGGAAGCTGAATCAGGTCACTGTGAAGAACATGTATTTGTTCCCGCGGATTGACGACTTGTTTGATCAGCTCAAGGGAGCTTCAGTCTTTTCGAGGATTGATCTCAGGTCCGGATATCACCAGTTGAGGATTCGAGAGTCTGATGTGGCCAGGACAGCTTTCAGATCGCGGTAAGGGCACTACGAGTTTTTGGTTATGCCGTTTGGGTTGACCAACGCCCCCGCAGCTTTTATGGACTTGATGAACCGGGTGTTCAGACGGTTTCTGGACAAGTTCGTGATTGTGTTCATTGATGATATTTTGATCTATTCTAGGAGTGTGGGCCAACACAGGAAACATTTGCCAGCGGTGTTGTTACGGACTTTGCGGGACAATCAGTTGTTTGCGAAGTTCAGCAAGTGCGAGTTTTGGTTGGACAGTGTGAAGTTTCTGGGGCACGTGATATCGGCTGAGGGAGTCAGCGTTGATCCTGACAAGATCGAGACCGTGCTGAATTGGAGTAGACCTACCACCGTACTGGAGATCCGGAGTTTCTTGGGTTTGGCAGGCTACTATCGGCGTTTTGTACAGGATTTTTCTCGGATTGCTACTCTACTGACCAGGTTGACAAAGAAAGGCGTCAAGTTTGAGTGGTCTGATGCATGTGAGGAGAGTTACTTGCTCCTGAAAGAAAAGTTGACTACTGCACCGGTTCTGACTTTACCAGACGACAGCGGTGAGTTCGTGATTTATAGTGATGCGTCGAAGTTGGGACTTGGTTGTGTGTTGATGTAGCATGGCAGAGTTGTAGCCAACAGTTCTAGGCAGTTGAAACCACACGAAGTCAACTATCCGACCCATGATTTGGAGTTGGTCGCTATTGTGCACTACAAGAAAACAGCACTTAGACCACGGAAACGTAATTGTTCTGTGGTCCAGGTGACACTTGGACGACGTAGAAGTCTCCGTCGTCCAAGTACCACCTGGACGACGGAGAATACCGTCTCCGTCGTCCAGGTGATCACTTGGAGGACGGAGAAGTCTCCGAGGTCCAGGTTTCCACCTGGACGACGGATACGGTATTCTCTGTCGTCCAAGTTATCACCTGGACCTCGGAGTCTTCTCCGTCCTCCAGGTGATCACCTGGACAACGGACCGACACGCCGTGGTCCGAGTAATTAACTTCCACATAGACGACGTACCGACACCTCCGTCGTCTAAGTGAAGCATTATATAAGCCCGATGCCAAACTCTCTTCGATTCATTCCATCCGATCCTCGATCTCTTCATTCCATTCGAAGAAGAATTGAAGGAGAAGGGAGAAGGAGAAGGAGAATTGAAGGCTAGGAGAAGGAGAAGGGAGAAGGCCGAGGGAATGATCAGGATAAGGGATCTCCGCTAACTAGCTAGCCAGCTTAATTAACAGATATCGAGAAGGCCAGCAGGTACGCACGCAGTTAAAATTTGCTTAATTAATATATATATATTTAGTGAAAACGTACGTACATACATGCATGGATGTTAGCTATATATACAGATTAAATTACGTACGTACGTAATTGATGGATCGATGTAGATCGAGTACGTATAATTAAGCGTAAATTAATGGACTAATATATATATATATGTAATATATAATTAATTAATTATAATATTTTGTAGCAGTATGGACAAGAGTTGGATGAAGTTGAAGAATAGATGTGATGTCCGGTATATGGATGGAATTAGCGAATTTGTGAATTTTGCGATAGAACATGGTCAGGGAAAGAAAAGTTTCAGGTGTCCGTGTCAGAAATGTCTTAATTGTCAGTATGCGAAGGTTAATGTTATGGTGCAACACCTGTACGAAAATGGTATGATGTGGAGTTACACTACATGGAGCGAGCATGGTGAAGCAGTAGAGTTCAGCGCAGCAGACTTCAGCTCAGGGTACAGTTACCATGGTGCCTCATCCAGCGGCAGTGGTGCCGGACCCCCAGCTTGCAACCCAACTGCAGATTTGGTCCATGATGCGTTTCCGGGATGTAGTCATGGTGGACACCAACACCAAGACGGAGGTTACAGTAGCACTAATGAGCATGATGGCACATTCCCCGCAGCTAGCTTGGCCACTGACACCAGTGAGATGGAAAAGTACAACCGGATGCTACTTGAAGCGCAGACCCCGGTGTTCCCTGGATGTCGAGAGAATGTGTTGCAATATGTCATGGAGCAAATGAAGATAAAAGTGAAGCACAAAATGTCAGTGAGTGCTTTTGACGAAATTCAGGAGCAAATATGTAAGTTGCTTCCTGATGATCACAATCTTCCTAAATCTCATTATAAGGTTAGAAATGTCTTTAGCAGCCTCGGCCTAAAGTACAGGATAATTGACGCATGTCCGAATGATTGTGTGCTATTTTACAAAGAGTATAAAGATTTGGACTATTGTCCCGTATGTGGCCAGTGCAGATTCCAGTTGAATAGGAAGAGTTCGAAAAAGAGAATTCCTGTGAAAGTTGTTCGATATTTTCCCTTGATTCCCAGATTGCAGCGCCTGTACATATCTCTACACACAGCAGAGGCGATGCGATGGTATGCAGAAAAGCGAATAGATGACGATGTCCTGCGACACGCCGCGGATGGGGAGGGTTTCAACCATTTCGACAGAGAATTTGGAGACTTTGCTTCAGAGGTTAGAAATGTTAGACTCGGCCTATCTACAGACGGATTCAATCCTTGGGGAAGTAATAGCTCCGCCGTCAGTTATTCTGATGCCGTACAACTTGCCTCCGTGGATGTGCATGAACAAGGAATTTAATTTCCTTACCGTACTAATTCCAGGTCCTAAATCTCTATCGAAGTGCTTAGATGTCTACCTCAGACCTTTGATCGACGAGCTGAAACTGTTGTAGGAAAATGGAGTCCCAACTTATGACAAATTCACTGACACGATGTTCACGATGAGGGCTGCCGTAATGTGGACGATCAGCGATTTTTCAGCTTATGGGATGTTGGCAGCCTGCAGGACAAAAGGATATAATGGATGTCCTATATGTTTGGACGACGTGAACTCTAGTTGGCACGCGGGGAAGGTGTGTTACTTGGGTCACCGTAGATGGCTTCCTCACGACCACCCCTGGCGACAGGATGAAGCTTATTTCGACGGTACGGTAGAGAACAATCCTAAACCCCGTAGTTGGTCTGGCGAAGAGATTTTAGAGAGGTTGAGCTATTTCGACTTTGGTGTGTTGAGCAATGACGCGGATGTAAAGAAATGCAATCCAATTCCTCCACATGATCTGAGCTATTGGGATCACAAGAGTATATTCTTTGAACTCCCTTACTGGTCGAAGTTGAAGCTGAGGAACAACTTGGACGCGATGCACATAGAAAAGAATGTGTGCGACAGCGTGGTGGGAATAATTCTCGGTATTAAGTTCAAGACTAAAGATACTCCCAAAGCGCGCAAAGATTTGGAATCAATGAATCTACGTCGTCCCTTGTGGTTGAGGAGGGATAGGAAAGAAGTGTACAACAAGATGCCAGATGCACCTTACACAGTGAAGCCGACGCTTAGACGTTCTGTATTTCACTGGTTTAAGGGCGTTCGTTATCCGACTACGTATGCAGCTACTATAACTAGAGCAGTGGATGAGGTGCAACACAAGTTTGTTGGTCTAAAGACACATGACTATCACGTTATGCTGCAACGTCTGATTCCAGTGGTAATTTGACCATACTTGCCTCGGGACGTCGTAGAACCAATAGTGGCATTGTGCAGGTGGTGGCAGAGGTTATGCGCCAGAGAATTAAAGAAGTCGGATGTGGTGGAATTGCAACAACAAATTGTGCACATCATTTGCAAACTAGAGAGGATTTTTCCCCCTGCTTTCTTTGACATCATGATTCACCTAATGATCCACCTGCCCGAGCAGGTGCTCATTTCTGGTCCGGTCCAGTACACTTGGATGTATCCTCAAGAAAGGTACGTACAACTAATTAATTTATTTGTTCCACTGGAGATTATATATATACTAGCTAGCTATATGTACTTATTCTTATTGTACGTTTGATTTTGTAGACAGCTTGGACAGTATAAGTCATTCGTCAAAAACAGGTCGGCCTCGGATGGCTCCATAGCAGAGACATACCTAATGCATGAGTGTGTTACTTACTGCAACAGGTACCTCAAAGATCCACCACCTCCCACTGCATCCGATCGCAGTGCCCGCATCAATCTTTCTGTCGTCACCAATGTCGTCCGACCGTTTAGAGGAGTATTAAAAGAATCGTTAACACGGGAAGAACTTATTGAGGCACATTGGGTAGTGTTGCGAGACTGTGACGAAGTTGAGCCGTACATGATGTCATATAGGGAGAGGCTTCAGGAGTTAAATCAAAACAAGAGTTCGGCGTGGATTGAGAAAATGGTTAAGAAGAAGTTTCCCGATTATTTTTTCCAATGGGTACGTACGTACGTCTCGGTATTAATTATTTAAATACATATCGATCATTTTTGTAGAAAGTAAACCCTTATATTAATTTGCCATTTTCCGCAGATGATTGATCTGCAAAAATCTGAAAACCACGGAGGGTGGTGGTCATGGCCAAAGCACTTGCTAGCAGGGAAGCCGGTTAAACACTATATTTATCCCGGATGTTTTGTGAACGGTGTAAAGTTCCATTCATTGGCCCGAGACGAAGGAAGAAGAACACAAAATAGTGGGGTGGCGGTTGGGAAAGACAATGATCTATATTACGGGGCTATTGTATATGTGGTTCAGCTATGTTACGGGAATGATGTCAACGTTTTCCTATTCAAGTGCAGATGGTTCAAGCGTACAAAGGAAGACCTGGGACTATTATCAGTCGATACAAACTCTAGCTGGTATGAGGATGAGCCTTTCGCTCTCGCCACCTTAGTTCGGCAGGTGTTCTATCTCGACGATCCGAAAGCCGGTGAAGGGTGGAAAATAGTGAACCATATCTCTCACCGAGGAATATGGAATACCATGACACCTGAATTTTCACCGGAGACTGAAGATGCTGCTGAACCAGAAAGAGACATTCCTGCCTATCAAGAGCCTAATATTTCTGTCATCCGCTCCGATATAATGGACCTGGTTCAAGATGGTGAACGGTTACCCATGCCTAATGGTTGTACAGATCTAACTGAAGATGAGATTATCGATGAGATAGATGAAGAAGACGAGCAGGAAGAGGACTCAGGTTATTCGTCGGACGAGGACGAGGACTCAGGTTATTCGTCGGACGATGTTGAGTACGATGACGAGGATGAGCCGTCGTCTAACGGGGATGAGGACGATGATGATTATGACGAAGAGTACGGTCATACGACGAGGGAGATTAATTGGTAATTAATTATTGTAATTATTGTAATATATATATATATGATCGATGCAGGTTAATTTACGGTAATTAATTAATCCGAAATATATATCCTGGACAACGGAGAAATTAATTGCAGGTTGTCGCCTTTGGGTATTTTGGCGTTCTCCCTAAATCCTTGACCCTAAACATTTGCAAATCGGATTGATCATTTATTTAATTTTTTTATGGTCATTCAAAATAATTGAACGGACACCTGAATTCAGGGTCTATACACCTGGACGACGGAGATGAGATATTCCGTCCACGTTTATATTAGGTCCCCCCCCATTTTCACCTTTGGCGCCCCGCCAAATCTCAATCTCATATAAAACCCTAAATCCTGGACCATAAATCTAGCAGATCGGATCGATCGATCAATTTTTTAATTATATTTTTGAATCAGAATAATTGAACGGACACACAAATGACCGGGGACGACCTAAACCGTAAACCCTAAGGCCCTAACTCGTGAATTCGGGGTTTAGAACTTGGACGACGGAGAATGGTCATTATCCGTCGTCCAGGAATCCAAGTTCACAAACCCTAAACCCTAAACAGTAAGGCCCTAACCCCTGAATTCAGGGTCTATACACCTGGACGACGGAGATGAGATTCTCTGTCGTCCAGGTTAGTACCCGGACGACGGATTACCTGGACGACGGAGATGAGATTCTCCGTCATCCAGGTACTAACCCGGATGACGGATAAGGTCAAATCCGTCGTCCAGGTACTAACCTGGACGACGGAGAATCTCATCTCCGTCGTCCAGGTGCAGATTTCGTAATTTTTTCTAAGACAACGACCATCTAGACCTTCTTCCAATGCATATTCTTTTCGTCAAGACTTTAGAGTATACAATTCTTGGTGTGTGAGCTTCGACTGTTCGAAAATCGGAGTTGCGAAATGCCTTGTATCCACGTTTCCGGTTTGTGAAATTATCGGTTTTGTGGTTGACTGTGCAGATCAAACCCTTCCCGAACTTATTATTTTATGGTCATTTGAAGAAAATTATATATTATGTTACGACAAACATATCCAACGGTTGTTTTGTCCAAATTCAATTTCGTTAATACTCTGCTGCAAATGAGCCTCTACTCATGAACACTTAAGTCGTAAGGATTAGTCGATACTTAACAACTTTCAAAACGAAAAATTATTCGTCGGTTCAAATTTAACTGTTCATATATACGATGTGTTCATCGATATTGGATGACTATTTCACTCGAATGACAGATCGCTAAATTCCTAGCGAATTATTTTTAAAAATTTTTTTAACGTAATTTGAACCTGGACGACGGAGATGGCCATTCTTCGTCGTCCAGGTTCAAATTACCATTTTGGTTCTAATTTATTTTTTTTTATTTTTTCCATGTAATTTTCACTTGGACGACGGAGATGGTCATTCTCCGTCGTCCAAGTCCAAAATTATGGCGGTTCAATTTACCACTTCCGTTTTTGGGACCGCTTGAATTTTCACTTAGACGACGGAGAATCCATTCTCCGTCGTCTAAGTCCAAAATCATGGCGGTTCAAAACGTCCCGCCGATTAATTGGCGCCGCTTGAAATTTTTTGAAACAGGCACTTAGACGACGGAGAATAGTGCTCCGTCGTCCAAGTGAAACTCTATAAATAGCCCGCGGCTCATCTTCTTTTCCTCATCCCATACAACATTCTCCTCTCCTCTCTCTCTCTCTCACTCCGGCGATCCTCCTCCGGCGACGCTCCGACGACATTTTTTCCGGCGTGGTTCCTCCTCTCCGACGACTCCACTCCGGCGATATTCCCGAAAACTCCGATTCGGTAAATTTCTATTTTTCCCTTATTAAAATAATTTTCATTTAATTAATTAATTAAATTCTAAATATAATTAATTGTAAATTTATTGTTAGTACCTTAAATATTTGGATTAATTATTGTTATTAATAAAATAAATGATTAATTATTGTTATTAATTAATTAAATGGTTAATTATTGTTATTAATTAATTAAATGAATAATTGTATTTACTTGATAATTTATTAAATGAATAAATTTATTATTGTAATTATTTATTATTAGTTGCATGATTAAATGAATTTATTATTAAATTTATTAAATGAATAAATTATTATTCATAATTTATTAAATGGATCAATTTTTTATTTTATTAAATGCATGATAAATAAAAATAAATTATTGCATGTAATTAAAAATTATTAATTAATATTTACGTGTATTTTCTAGTAAATTAATTAGTAGTACGTGTTCGATTTAAATTTAGTACATAGGCTTGGTTTATTAAGTCGCACTCTTTGGAATAGATGGCGCCTCTTTTCCTAGCTTATCTCCTTAACCCCTCGTGATGTGTGGATTTCATCACCGCACACCATAACCTAAGTGAAGTTATGGACACGAGGTTGAGGGCGGAGTTTGCAAAGGACTTGAGGGAGTGTAAATTTTCGAAAAATTGGCCGAATGTCGGACATGGTGTCTAGAAACGGGTTATGACTGGTGACAGGATTTGGACTAAGAAAGACTTTTGTCGAAATTAGTCATGCCTCTCGCGTTATCTCTATCCCTAACTGGCCATGTTTTTCGATTTAACCAAGGCTGATTAATTGAAAATTTACACTTTATCGCGCGGGTCGCACGTCCATTGAACGACCGAAAAAGCTAAGCTAGTGTACTCTATTTAAATCTTAACCGTACTTAATTAGCGTAAATTTTGCACTCGTAATTATTATGGTAAGTAGGTATTTTAACAATGTACTCCTAGGTTGAAATGGCTCCATCCGGCAAGAAGAAAGCGCAACAGGAGGCAGAAGATGCCATGCTCCGAATGTTGGCGGCCCAAGTCGGTTGGGTTCAACAGGAGGGCAACGACGCTCTCAATCCGGATGGATCATCTGGTCCGTCCGTAGTGCCTTCTGGGGAAATTCCCGCTCCCCCATTCATCTCGAGCAGTGATGACGTCGACCCCTTCCAATCTCCGACGCCCGGTACCGGTTCAACGGGAAGTACTCAGGCGTCCTCGACCGCCGAATCAATCATGTACAGCGCCCGCCGTAGGCAAAGGAGGGCCCCCACTGACCCGGAACCGAAAAGGACTCGGGGTCTCGTTAAAGGGGGCAAAGTGGAGCGTATTTGCAAGGCGACCGGGAAAAAGATCGACTTGCCCTACGACGAATTCACCGGTGGCCCTCCCACAGCTCAGCTAGCAAGTCTCTCGGCGCATGGGATAGGGTCAATCATCCGTAACCGGGTTCGTATCACTGCCCCTACTTGGAAGGAGGCGCCGGATCATGAGAAGGCGAAAGTCTTTAAAGATCTTTCGGTACGTAATACGTCCAATTTAGTTATTATATAATATTGTTAATATTAGTTAAAATTTCATAATATATACGATTATAATTTTCTATTTATTTTTTATAGGAACAATTGGCGGTGGATCCGACACCGGCCATGTTGAGGCATATCAACCAAACTGCCAACTCCATCTACAAAGATTGGAAGTACAAGCTCCATAAGTACTTCCAAGATGTCGGTCCCGTGCCTCCCCCGGTAGAGCTGCAAGGGGATAGAGAAGATGAGTGGGAGTGGTTGTGTAACCACTTTGCCGATGACTCCTTTAAGGTGTTAATTTATTTTTTTTATTTCAATTAAGATAATTGAATTATTTAAATTGTAGTTATTAATTTTTTAATGATTTAATTATGTTGTGTAACAGAAATTCTCCGGTGTCAACAAAGCCAACCGGGGGAAGAAGGAGAAACACCATACTACCGGCGCCAAGCAATTCATTCAAATAGCCAAGGAGCACAAGGATAAGGGCTTCAAACACCCTTATCTTGATGCAAGCGTAAGCGCGTACGTGACCCCTGGGCTCGATAATGAAGCGAGTCAATGCGGCGTACGTGATATATTTATTATGTGCTTTTAATTATAGTAATTATTATTTAAATATGATTTCATTATAATAAATTAATTATTCTTTTGTAGGCAAGGGTGATAGAGCGTGCGCATGAAGAGTTAGCTAACACTCAGCTTGCGTTCCCAGATGTGCCGCCGGAAGACCTGCCTCCTCTATCCTTAGAGAGCCAAATTGCAATCGCGGATGAGGTCTACGGTCGTAGAGCGGATGAGGTGAACACCTAGACGACGGAAACTCTAATTCTGCGTCGTCCAGGTGAACACGTGGGCCACGGAGAAACGAGCAATGTCCGTGGCCCATGTAGTCACCTGGACGACGGAGAATTAGCATTTCCGTCGTCCAGGTGCATACATGGGCCACGGATAATGTCCGCGGTCCAAGTTATCTTGGACGACGGAGAACTAATTCTCCGTCGTCCAGGTGCTTGGACGACAGCACTTGGAGCACGGACCTTGGACGACGGAGATTCCGTCGTCCAAGTACTTAGACGACGGAAATTGTCCGTGGTCTAGGTGCAATTTTCTTGTAGTGGTGTTAGCGTTGAAGAGTTGGAGACATTACTTGTACGGAGCCCAGTGCAAGATCTACACGACCACAAGAGTCTCACTTACTTACAGACGCAGCCAGACTTGAACATGAGGCAACGCAGGTGGATGGAGTTGATTAACGACTACGATTGCACTTTCGAGTACCATCCAGGGAAGGCCAATGTTGTTGCCGATGCACTCAGTCAGAAATTCGGAGCTTCATTATTCCATGTGTGTGTGGCCAGAGTGTCTATGTTAGCCGAGTTTCGAGCTACAGGAGCCGAGTTCGAGTGGAATGACGAGGGAGCTTTGTTAGCCAGTTTCCAGGTTCGACCCGTGTTGGTTGATTAGGTTCGAGAAGCTCAGGATTTAGATTCCTACCTGTTGGACAAGAAGACCATGATACGGAATGGTGTGCCAACAGAGTTTCGGTTGAGTGATGACGGTACGTTGCTTTTCAGAGGCAGGTTGTGCGTACCCCGAGATGAGAGTCTGAAGAAGGAGATTCTGGATAAGGCCCATTGTTCGGCGTATGCGATGCATCCCGGAGGTACGAAGATGTTTCGTACACTTCGAGCGTATTACTGGTGGCGCAACATGAAGCGGGAGATTACCGCATATGTGAGTCGATGTTTGATCTGTCAGCAGGTTAAAGCGGAGAGGCAGAAGCCTGCGGGAAAGTTGCAGCCACTAGAGATTCTGGTTTGGAAGTGGGAGCACATTACCATGGATTTCGTTTATCAGTTGCCACGTACTTCAGCTGGCAACACTGGTATATGGGTTATTGTGGATCGACTGACGAAATCCGCTCATTTTCTCGCACTTCCGGGGAAGATATCAGTGGGCAGGTTGGCCAAGCTGTATTTATCGGAGATTGTTCGACTGCACGGTGTGCCTGTATCTATTGTTTCTGACCGAGACAGTCAATTTACTTCTGAGTTTTGGCAGGCATTGTAGCGAGCCATGGGCACGAGACTGCGCTTCAGTACAGGTTTTCATCCTCAGACTGACGGGCAGTCTGAGTGGACTATACAGACTCTTGAGGATATGTTGCGGTCTTGCATTTTGCAGTTTCGAGGGAATTAGGACCAACAACTACATTTGATAAAGTTCGCCTACAACAATAGTTATCAAGCTAGTATCAAGATGGCACCGTACGAGGCCCTGTATGGGAGGCAGTGCCGCACTCCATTGTGTTGGAGTGAGGTGGACGAGCGATGGCTTATTGGCCCTGATCTAGTGAAGAGCACCATGGAGGAGGTCCAGATTATCCGAGACAGATTAAAGATTGCCCAGGGTCGCCAGAAGAGTTATGCGGACGTGAGGAGGAAGAGCCTCTATTTTGATGTTGGCGATTGGGTCTTTTTGAAACTATCTCTGTGGAGGTGAGTTGTGCGTTTCGGGAAGCGTGGCAAGCTTCGACCACGGTACATTGGTCCGTACGAGATCACCGAGAGGGTTGGAGCTGTGGCTTATAGACTTGACTTGCCAGCTGAGATGGCTCGTGTTCATGATGTTTTCCATGTTTTGATGTTACGGAAATATATTTCAGATCCGTCACATGTGTTAGCGCCACAGCAACTACCAATCCGAGAGGATTTGACTTATGTAGAGGAGCCAGTACAGATTCTCGATCGGCGTGAGCAGGAGTTAAGACACCGTGTGATACCGCTGGTGAAGGTCTTGTGGCAGAATCACTCGATTGAGGAGGCCACCTGGGAGACTGAGTAGCGTATGCGGGAGCAGTATCCTCATCTGTTCACCTGACAGGTACGTAAATTTGGAGGTCGAAATTTTTTTAAGGGGGGTAGATTTGTGACGACCCGGAACAGAATCAGTAGAGTAATCGGCTTAATTCACGAATTAGCACGTAATCGCAGTTTTTTGTTAATTGTGTGATTTGTCGGTTTTGATTACGACTTAATTATTGGCCGAGAATTTGAGTTCATTCTCTTTTCGAGAGTTGTTGTACACGGGATTTCGAGTTCGTGGGCAGTTTCGGATGATTTTTCCGTCGACCGAGTAGTATAATATGATTATTTGAAGTTTCGAAATATCGACGAGATTATCCGTTCGTATCGAGTTTATCCGAATTGTAATGCTTATCCATTTCGGATCGTCGATCATTCCGAGACGCGAGTATAAATATCGGAAATAGTTGAAAATTGTCGAAAATGCACTGTTTGGAAGTTTGACCGACGTTGACCGAATTTGGAGACGTTGACCCGCGTTGACCGAAGGAGAAGACCGGCCACCTTTTGACTCGCCGGCAACCTTTCGTTTCCGGCCACCTCTGGCTCCGATTTAGGTATGAAACGATTCCTCTCTTCATTTGCAACTGTTTAGAACTTGGAATTTTGTAAATTGATGTTGAATTGAGGGAGAAATGTCGATTTGAAAATTTGGGAATTTTGGCCGGAATCAGCTTCGACGGGGGGATGAGTTCCAACGACTTTCCGAGAGGGGTTTATGTTGGAAATTTTTGGGTTTGAGGTAGGTAGGTGGACCCTTGAGGTTGGGAGGCCGGGATGGCCTCACGGTGATGGAATTGGACGGCGGAGCAATTTTCGGCCAGTGAGGAATTTTGGACTTTCGAGCTGATTTCCGGCGTGTGTGGACGGAATTGAGCTTAGCCACAGTGGAGAGATGTGTTGGGCTCATTGAGGAGAAGCTTCGGTGAGTTTGGCCGCCGAAAAATCTCTCCGGTTCACGGCGCGCTGGCGGCGGTCAACGGCGGAGCTCCGGCGACCATTGACTTTTTGGAAATATGTCGAGTTATATGTCGTTTCGCTCGTATTCGCGCCCCGATTGTCGCCTTGAGGTTTTCGAGTTGATTTGGGTATCGGATTTTCAGTCGAGGGTTTTGAGTGGAGATTTCGGGAATTTCATCGATTATTTTGCACTGTGTTATATATTTCCGGGGACGGTTGGTTTCCGAGGTGTGGTACAGTGTTGTGAATTGTGATTTTGATCAGATAAATTTTATGATTATTTCGGGGATCGAGATCGTGCTTCAGGCGAGGGATCTTCCGGCGGACCACGAGATTAGCGCGAGTGCGCGCTTTGCTCATCTGTGAGTGTACATTTTTATATTTTCACAGTTGTTGCGAGTTCATGATTTTTCGTATTTATTTTATACGATGTTGTGTTATTTATTATTTTCGGAGGCATTATTTTATATTTATGGTGATGACATTACTGCATCGATGCTTCAGCTACTCGGCTGATCACCGATAATCTGCCAGAGTTGAGAGATTCCTCTGGGCAGTGTTGAGAGATTCCCCTGTTATGCCGCTGGGATTGAGAGATTCCCCTGGCCTATCACCGTAGGGCTTGAGCGATTCGCCTGACCGTCGGGCTTGAGAGATTCGCCTGGCACCTCCATATATATTTTCCGAACTCGCATTGTTTTACATTGATTATGTATATGAAACTGGTGAAAGGCATATGTTTATTTTCGTCCACTCACTCTAACGTTTTATTTCCTTTCCCCTGGGCTTTTCGGTTTCCGTGCCCAGTTTGCAGTTCGGATTCTGGTGTCTCACGTCGCGGTCGGAGGCTTGTTGTTCGAGCTACCTGTCTTTTCCAGTAGGTTCCTTGTTTCGCCTACTGTTGTATATTTTGTATATATATACACTAGATGTCGCTCTGATACGATACTGATACATATTTTATGTGGATTTTCCCGAATTTTCTATATTATACAGTTATGTTTACTGTTTATTATTATTGTTATGATATTGAGAAATCCGGATGGGATTGGTGCCCACGGTTTGGCTTTTGTGGCATAGGATGAAGTGTTATTTTCCGGGTGCAGGTAATGGCAATTCCGCGTTAGTAGCGTTACTCTGCCGAAATTTTTATGGTTTTTGTTGGTTCGCATTTTTAGAAGGGGTTTGATTCCGGTTTAGGAAACTAAATCGGGGTTGGGTCCTTTCAATAACATATATTTAGATATTAGAGGGATCATGTAATATGTTTCTAACATTTGTGTCGCATTTATATGTATAAATAGCGGAATAATGAGCTCTGTAAGTACTGGAAGAATAATAACATGCTCAATGATTTTTTGGGTACCCTTATGGATTTCATGCTTAGGGAGTACGACTGGAAGTGGCTTATAATCCACTTCAACACCCCACGATTTGAGGTTTATATTTAACATCATATGTATTTACTTGTGGATAATTTGGCGTTGATAGTTTCTAAAATCAATTTTTTTTAATATATATTTATGAAACAAGGCCATTTCCTCCATAAATGCCAGGAAGGGAGCAAAGAACATGGACACGGACAACCATCGCGCCAGTTCTAGACCCTATGCGTCTTATAGGGAGGAGGCAGTGACCTAACACCCTGAAGAAAATCCGTTCGTGTGGATGTATAAAAAAATGCATCCTCAATCCCATGAACAAACTGTAAGTATTGTGCCCTTACAACTTTACAAATTGCTTACATATGTATTTTCAATCCCTAACTTTTCTTTAATATATGTTTACTAATATGTTATTTTTTTTTCATTGTCAATTACGATCATTTAAGGGAAACAGCTACGTACAGAGGTGTTGACTCATATTGTGAGGGAGCGAAACCCTAATATCTCGGATGATGAGCTTCCCTAGGCCATATCTTAGATCGATCAATCTAATTTAAGGGTTGGGGCGAGGATCTTGGGAGACGCTTTCCCACCATGAAGGAGTAATTACTATTGCAAGGGTTTAGGACGGCAAGGCGATGGGATATTGAAGAACACTCCCAGTTTCCAACGCAAATTAGGATCTTTAAAGGCCCAGCTAGAGGAGAACCTTCGTAGGCAGACTGAGGTGTATCAGAGCAAGATAGAAGGGACTCAATGACGGATGACCCAGCAGATGGAGGAGATGCGTCAAGAGATGGCCCGGCAGCAGGCTGCGGAGTTAGCTCGGTTGCAAGCTGAAATGGCTTGAAATTTTGAAGGTCTCAGCTCAACCCTTTAGGCGTAAGGAATAAATGTCCCGCCCCAAGGTTGGACTCCATCTAACCAGCACCCTTACGATGCCCCACATGAGCAGCAAGATCCACCCGATGATGAAGGTAGCGACCCATCTTATCTCCCCAACTTTGACTTTGGCAACATTTAGTTTATATGCATATGTGTTTCAAAATTATACACTAAATTTTTATAACTTTATATTTTGTGTTGATTGTGAAGCTATTATGCGTTGTTGGACATTGTGGAAATGAAAATATATGTTTGTTGGCTATTTTGAAACTGCAGGGTCTGGGAAAGATAAATCTAGAATCAGCAGTTTTTTTTCTTCAGAAAGTTGCATACTATAGCCGACGACATGTACCAAAGTCGTCAGCTATAATCTAAAATTCCCGACGATTGCCAAAACTATACCCGACGGGTTGATTAACTATAACCGACTGGTTGATAAACTATACCCACGGTTGAAAAATCTCATCGTCGACTATAGTGTCCTCTGGTTAAACAATATTGACCGGACCGGGAAGGTTTGCCCGACGACTTTCTATTCGAAAGTCATCTGTTATTGTTTGTATCTATAGCCAACAACTTATAGCCGCCGGCTATAGTTTGGACCTATAGCCGACAATGTGCATAAAAAATCATCGGCTATAGTATAGGAGACAACCTTTTTCCGACAACACTATAGTCGATGACATGTTGTCTGCCATACTATAGCTGACGACTTTTGGCTAACAGGTAGACGACTTCATGTCGTCGGCTATATTACTTATGCTGGTAGTGTAAAGGTACTAGGAATGGAGTTCACTAGCTAGTCGGCTATTTTTACATAATCGTTAATATTTACGAGTATTTTCGAATTCGATTCAGGGAACGTGGTAAATAATTTTTACCATCAGTAAATATTCACTGATCTTGAGTTGACTTTTTAATGATTTATTTGTATCAGTTGACCTCGAATGGAAGTCTTAGTATTCGTTGACATGAGTATGTTGACGCGCGAAATGTCAGAAACAGAGTTACGACGAAAAAGTTATAATCAACCAAAGTTTGATGGGAACTTCAAAAACGAAAGTATGGGACTATAAATAGTAATTTCCCAAAAGAGAAGTTTTATTTACACATAGCCAAATTCTTAATACACACCCCAACTTATTTTTTTGTTCACTTTTTTACCATAATTTTCTATTTTACCCATAAAAGCCTGCTGCACAATTGCCATCTTCTTCACCTCTCTCTTTCTCTCAATATGAAACGTACAAAGAATGAAATTGGTCTGAGAACAATTCGTTGTCACACCCATGCTCTTTCAATTCATCCAACTTGATTTCGATTGGGTTCTTGCCTCTCCAAATGCGAATCGTTCCAAACGATGATATATCGAAACCCATTACCCAAAAATAACCATATATGAAGGAAGTGCTCAACATTTTTGATACATAAAACAGGTAATCAATGGTTTTTCCGTAAGAGACTAATAGCATGCGGAAACTATCTGTAATTTCATAGATACCATATCAAAATCAATGGATTGGAGATGGGAAGAAAGTTCAACGATGTATCAAAAGGACGAGAAAGTAATAAAAATTAATTCAAAAGACAGGGGTATGTATTGAGTAAATAGGGATGCGTTAATAAAATCTCCCTTCCCGAAATAATACAAGAGACTTTTTATTTTTGGATAGTTGACATGTTGACCCGCGTTGACCGGACTCTGGTGACGGAAATTGCTGAAGACCTCGATGCTGACAAGGCACTGCTGTCCGGCCACCATACTAGATGATTTTAGTATGATAATGATCGCCCCAGTTCCTTCTTTCTTTCCCCTAAGGTAACTACCACCAATTTTTCTGGAGAAAGCCGAAATTTTGAGAAGAGGTACAGTAAAACCTAGGTTTTGAGCCGATAGGTTGCTAGTCGATTTGGTTGCCAATTTGGGCAAGGCTCAAATCCTCTATTTCTCCTCTATCTATTGGTATTAGGCTTAGATGTGTGCAGGTGAGATTTTGAGAGAACCAACGTGATTTTTCGATCGAAAATCACAGTTGTGTCGTCGTTGCTACAATGATGGCTGACAACAAGGGTTGGTGACGAAAGGTTAAGGATTTTGTAGGCCTTGTCTTTGGGATTCTTTCCCAACCAGCCTCGAGCCCCGTGGTGGCTCGACGACACCGAAATCATGTTTGGAAGTTTTCCGGCAATTTTGGATCTGTCAGCTTTTAAGGCTTATTCTGACCAAAGGGTGATGAACTTGGTGAGGGTGCTTTGAGATAAAAGGTTGGGCTTGTTGAGATCTTTAAACATATGTGTCAATCTCCTCCGTCGGTGGTGGTCGTCGGCAGTGGCGCGTGGGTTGTACGCACCGCCGTCTGTGACACTGCTTCTGACAGGAAAATGTTCATAAATTAGTCACGTTATATGTCGTTAGGTTTGTAACAAGGTTGCAAGTATAACCGTGAGGTTTAATTAACGTTTAGACTTCGTTGACCTGGTGGGTGGGCGGTGGTGACATGTGTCACTGCTAGTAATAGTGTGGTCGACAAAGTAATTAGTGTGTCCTATATCGTTGCGAACATATTGTTTTGACGGGTTTATCAAAAAGGATATTCTACTTGATTCATTGAGGTTAAAATTTATAACGATTAATTACTGGATTTACATGAGAATTACACATATTTTACAATTTTTCTAGTAGATTCAAGTCTAAAGTTAGAGAGGTTTGGTTTGAAGGGGACTGTAGAAGAGTTGTCGAGTGGGTTATTAAAGGAGGAGAGGATGATTCTAGTTTTGGTGTGGAAATTGATGATGCTCATATGACATTGACATCAATTTTGGGTGCATCTTTGCATCATTTATCGACAAGCCAATGGGTGTGTCGATAAACTTGCTCGTTTTGCTTTTCTTTATGCTTATGATGTACAATGGTGGAGAGATATTTCTTAACCTCTTGACAGATGTTTATCTCCAATTTATAACATTTAACCATATAGTTTTGTAGATCGTTCTTATTTAAAGAAAATAACATATATAATTTTAGTTTGTTCCTATCAACTTATTTCATTTTAACATTTTCTGTTCAGTATATAAACAAATTGATATTATTCATTGACTAAAGTAAACTTTTATTCAATGATAAAAAAGTACATTTTATTCAAATAAAATAATGCATAAACCTTGAAAATTGTAATAAAGTCCAAGAAAGAAAATAGTACAACATCTGGAAAGAAAACATGCACGCAAATAAAATTATAAAAAAAAAAATTTACAACAAAAACTAAACAACACACTATAATTGAAATTACTTAAGAAAAGTTAAAGCTGCCAGCATGAGGTGGGTTAGGCTTCATAGTACTCTGGCTCGGATCCCCATATGGAAGCATCATCTCATCCCAAGTAAACTCCATATTTGGCGGTGCGTTAATCATGTTTGTAAACCATGTATTTTGCTGCTTATGTGCTATCATTTTCATCATCTAGAGCTGCATAGCTTCCAAGTTGTGCATCCGCTGTTGATCAAAAGGTAAATACGGCACATTGTTATTGGTTCCCTCCTCATCACTCTTCATTGGCATGTTGATACTGCTGCCCTCTCCAACTCTCCTTATGGTGCCCATTCTGTATTGCTCCATTGTTTCAGCTGGCACCATCTGAGCTCCATACCCCTGTTGTCTTTGATTCTTCATAACCTCCTCTTTGATAATCCTCATTCGGAGATGGAGTTCTTTCCGATATTGGTCAATGACCCAGCCGACAAGGTCATTTATGTCAGCCACTGACAAACTGTGGATGGGCTTTCCACAAAGGATTTGGAACATCAAGTGAATCATCTCCTTCTCATGGTTGTCCTTCCTTTGCTTCTTAAATTGTTCCTGAGCCTTAGAGATTCTCTGCCTCAGGAAAGACTCCTGATCGACCATTTTTTTGCTCTGCTCCATTTCAGGCATGGTTCTGAACTGCACAAGCACGTGTTGGACTCCGAGTAGGGAAGGCCAAAAGTCTGGCTGGGAATCATAGGGGTTGTAGACAATAGCACAAGCCTCAATATCACAAAGAGTAGAAAGTTCACTAACCTTCTTCATAAGACCCTTCTTCCTTTTCTTGAATGTTGCTTTTCGAGCATTGTCATTAGTGATGTAGGCCAATTTCACCTTCTTTCTAGTCATGGCTAGAAAGAAAGGTGGAAAATGTTACAGACTAGGGAAGAATGGAGTGAAGAAATAACTTTCTGGCTTGCTCTTGCCTGAAGAGACTCTTCTCTTTATATAGCATGCTGAGGATTATACCTAATAAATTCTAGCAGATTTATTTTTTGAATGAAAAATTAAATGTCATTTGAAATACTCCAGATTTTGAGATGTTTTTTTTGTTGGATGCAAAGTTTAATAATATTTTCAATTGTGTTGAAAATATGTAACAAAATTTATTTTGATCTCCTTGAGAATTGAGCAGATATTCAGTCTTTTGCAATGTTTCTCAACATGAAATAAAAGGAAGGTTCTAAAAGTAGAAATGCATCCATATTTGTTGCCTAAGAAATTGGTCGGGGATTCATATGAATGATAATAAATCAAAAGCGAGTCAAAATCTTGAATAGTAATTATATTCTTAGCTAAAGAGAATTCGAAAGATGTTCATGACAACTTTGATTACATTGCATTCATGTGATTTTTTGTATTGGTTGTATATATAGATAGTTGTCTCTGGATTGTATTAATTCATAAAATACAAGGTAATTAGAATGCTGTTATTGTTTCTATATATCTTTGAAAATCATATACAAGGCATTCCATCACCTCTTAGTCAATATGATTTTGATGGTTTCCCCTTCTATATATGTACGTTCCTATGTTCATATTTTTTTCAAGAAATTCCAACAGTACACACCAATATCAAGATGAGTGAATGGAATAATCTTATTGTAAGAAAAAAAATCTTCATAAGCTAGAAAAAAAGGAAATGAAATTGACACCGCTTTCGATTGCTTAAAAATAGCAACACAAGCACAAGCTAAAGAACAACATTCTGAGTGGCACTTGGTGATTGGCTGGCAAAAGTATAGAAGGTCAAGCAATATAATTTGAATAAAAGTAGAGTGTCGAACCCACGAGGATTGACTAATTCGATTCCATAACTTTTTTTCAGTTAAGTCCTTTATATGAGTGATAAATAAACAATTGATGCAACAAAAAAACACAAAATATGGAAATGTATCTCACAACGTCAAATCCTTTGGAGATTCAACATCGCAAGAGATAATTAAACTATGGTGAGTAGTTAAACAAAAGGTTGATTGGTTGATTACTACTAATGTAAGTTGACAAATTGAAATGATCACAAATTTAAGATAAAAGAATAGTTGGTTAGGGATGCCCTCGTTAACCATTTGATGTTGAAAAAATGTTCAATGTTAGGTCATAAGTTAATTAGTGCAGTTTACATGCTTAAATGTCGTTTGGATCATAAGAACAAATCATTTCATTGTCCAAATCATGCCATCTCGGGTCACGCTTATTTATGGGCCGAAACTCTTAGGCCTTTTAGGATTCTAGAAGGTTTCGGTTCATCCATGAATTACAAAGTAAACCAAGATTAGGAGCTGAACTTTTAGTGCTAAACTCCTAATGTATTTCATGCATAATGAGTTTGGTTGCAAACACATGTGAAAATTATGGATGACTTTCCTTCCCAAGCCTCTTTTGGAGTACTCGGATATTGGTTCTAATGAATGCTCCTAACTCGCTCTTTTGGGTCACGAGTCAAAAGAATCAACAATAGAAACAAAGCCTCTTGGTTCAATGTAAGCTTAACCAAAAACCTTTAAGTCACTTGGACCTCAAGAGTGTCTCGATTCATGCTCAAGCACAAGGCTAGGAAAACAAATCATAAGCTTAATTTTTTTAAGTCTAAGCCTAGTCATGTTTTATCCTTATCTATTACCTAAATGAATGACTAGCTCCCTTAAGTGTCATTTCCTAGTTCTTTTAAGCAAATCCTAACTTAGCCAAAGCTAAAACATGCATACGTAAAACTAATAAATAAGCTCAAGCATAACAACATGCCACAATCAAATCACATACACAAAAAACTCATTAAATAGCATAAAACACTAAAAACATACTCATAAACAAAAATCAAACATCATTGTTTACATAAAATGGTTAAAGTTTGACCCCTAACCTCTCATAGGGGTACTACTCACTATACATAATTAAACACAAGTTTGAATACATAATTAGAGTAAATAGAGTGAAGAAATAACCCAAGATACTCCCAAGCCAAGCCTCTTCAAGTCCTCTCTTGTGTTTCTAGCTTCACCTTCTTTGCTTCAAATGCACCCAAGCTTGTAAGGGAGGTAAGGAAAATCTATAGGACCCCAAGAGTCAAAAGGACAAAGGGATTACTTCTCACCTCTTTAAGCTCTAGAAACCTGACCAAACCCTAAGATAAAAAGAAGAGGAGGAAAAGCTTGATTGCACAAAGAGGGATGTACAATCAAGTGAGGAGGATGGGGAAAGGGAGAGGAACCTCAAGGAAAGCAAAGTAGCTCCACCTTAAGGGGATTTTTTGGTGGTATTAGAGAGGGTGTTTGAGGTGGAGGAGTGAACTAAAGGGTTAGGGGGTGAGTGCGGGCTATCTCTAGATGCAAAAACTATGAAAAAGATGAGAAATGGGATGTGTTATGTTGGTGTAAAAGGGGGAGCTCGACCAAGATAGGATAAGGATGAGAAAATGAGGTATTTTTTGAGTCCCTAGATGTGCTAGGTGTTTGATATAAAGGCTACAAATTGTGATCTCATTTTCTTGGCTTTTGGGCTAAAGTCCAAACATTGCCTATTACTTCCAAAATTCAAATAAGTGTTTGCCCTAATCAAATTAGATAGGGTTTGTATCTAGGTGGTTTAGGCTTCATTTGGGCCTAACACAAAGTGTTTAGGCCTTACTTGGTGTTCCGGATGACCATGGACAAATCCGACGATTTTTCGGCAAGTTCCGATAACTTCCAACGACAACTTTTTGTCATTTTCCCAAAGTTGCTCCAAATTCTCTTATGACTTCGGAAATGTGTTCGGCTTCTCCAAAAAGTGATTAATTATCATCTTTAAGAGCGTTGGCGCTTCAACTCTTAATTTCCTAGCATAAATAGAAAACGTTTTTAAAATGATGATTTATTCATAAAAAGCAAGAAATAAGTATAGAGTTAGAGACATAATTAACACATAATTATGGGCCTAACATGTTGCGGTAATTAAGTTTTGTAACCTAATTTCTAAATCGAAGATAGTTAGAAAATTTACCGTTATAAAATTTACCCCAAGTGGGTTATGCTCGGTATGAAAACTTTGTAAAAAGTTTGAAATAAGAAGTAAAAGTCCACGAAAGTGGAGAGCCCCGGCGACAATTATGGTGGTCGGCGATAGTAATGATTCTGTCAAGGGAGGGAGGCCGGCGGTGGAAGTTTTACTGTTTAGGGTAAGAGTATTTTTCTTTTGGTGATGATGACTATCAACTCACGAGTTGTTGTTCATTGATAGATGACCTTAAATATGCATTATAATTTATTATAATTATTATCCTTATAAATCAAGAATTGAGAAAATAACTAGTTCTACTCTAATTAGGATAAAACACACACCGATACATTAGAAATATTTCTCCTGGAACACATAGAATAAAGGGCTAATGCAAAAAAAAGGCACTTTAGAAGGTTTCTTTCCTAAAAAACCCAAAAAATTTTCAATTTTTAAAAAAAACCTATAAGTAACCACAATTTTTAACTTATTTACACAAAATAGCAGTGAAAATCTGAAAGCCCATCCCTTTGAAACATCGACTCTCTCTCTCTCTTTCTCTCTCTCTCTCTCTCAGGCCAAGAATTGCGAGCTCCAGCTCGACCTCCACCCTGCCGCCGTGGCCTCCTCGCTTTCGTCGCAGCCTATCCCTACTCGCCGCTGCACTGGCTTCGACGTCAACAATACTCTCGCTGATGCGTTGCATGGCTCACACAAATTATAGTCTACTCGCCAAATTGAAGGACGTGGATGAAGCTCTGGATCGATCTAGGGTTCGTACTCCTCACTCTCCTCTTCAATTTCACTTTAATTTTTTTTGTCAATTGTGCTAATGGTGTGTTTATATGTGGTTTGGTTTTAGGCGGAGGCGATGATGAATGTTCAGGCGTCGAGGAAGTTTGTGGAGGAGAATCAGAGGCTTGCAGCGAAGTGTGCACATCTGGTGAGCTAATTCGCTTTACGACCATGACAGGGATGCATTGATGGATTTCGGTAACGAGGAGGACCAGAGGGCTAAGGAGGTTGATGTTGGACTGTTATCATAAAAGATCAAAAACACATCTTGTAATGTACAGAAAATAGAACTGAACTTGTAATCCAAGTATGTGTGTATATGTATGTATATACCTTGATTCATTTTCTTCTGTTCTGTGCGCTGCTGCAATTGAGACTTGCTGTTGCTCGTGAATTGATGTTGTACTAGAGTATCTTCTGAGCAATTATGTTACACTTGCTGTATGTGAGGTTTTCGTATATGAACATGTGTAACAGCTTGCATCAGGGACCCCTATTTATGATAATATATGGCAACAGATTTCCTACTCACAAGGAACTACTATCCCGCTTATCTAGCAACATTAACATGATAACATGCAGCTGTATTTCAAACAGTGATGAGCTTCAAACGAATACCAAAACAGATTGACCTAGTATTCATCTAGACCAAGTCAATTCATCTTATCTCATTTACTTATTTCACCAAATGTGCATAACTGTTGGACTTGATAGAGCTCCTGTGTCCACATCAGAATTTCTTCCAACAATCTCCCACTTGGACAAGGAATAGCTCAAACAACATATAATACACTTAATATGAAATTAGCAAATCTTTAGTGCACTTTGAGATATAAATAATCAACCCAAAACTCAACCATTTGATCTGTAAAAGTGCAGTTGTAATGTAGAATCAAGAAATCAACTGAATTATGATCAATACAGCCTTCTCTAGATCACTGCAATAACAACTTCACTTAACATCAATCAAACACAATTTATCACCTGTAATTACATGCAAGCTTCCTGATTCATCTGTTACAGCAGCATGTAAATCTGATCCACCTTATGATTCCATATGCAAGAATCCAACACCATCTTCAAGAGAAAATGTCTTTATGTGTTCTTGTATTATGAAAACAATTTTGTCAAAACACACATATATATAGCAACATACAGCTCCAACATGACACTCAATCACAATAAAGAAAAGCAACTGTCAATGAACTTATTCATATCAGCTTCAGTACTCAAAATTGTACAACAATGAGTCCAAAAACTAAACGTGAACAAAATATGTGGGAAAAATATTCAGAACAACATAATCTAGTTTTTATTTAAGAATTTCAATTGACACAACTCCCACTGAATTCATTAATCATCCAGACTTGAACGTATCCCTATATCATATGCATGTGTTTGAAAGGCTGTCACTGTCATAGGTATGGTGAATAGATCAGCTAGCTGAGCCTCAGTCCCAATCTTGACCACTTCCAATTCCCTGTTCTTAACCCTACCTCTAATGCTATAATATTTGAGATCTATGTGCTTAGAGTTAGTTGATCTCTTGTTGTTCTTGCTGAAAAACACCGCTGCAGAATTGTCACAGTACAATTTCATTGGTTTGGAACTGATACTGTCCACAACATTAGTCTGAATCAAAAAATTCCTCAACCATAAACCTTCACAAGCCCCCTCATATATTGCAATAAATTCAGCTTGCATAGTTGAGGTAGCTGTGATGGTCAATTTCATCGTTTTCCAAGCAACAGCACCTCCTGACATAGTAAAAACATATCCTGTGGTGGATTTGTTTGAACTGGGATAATGAGAGGCAAAATCTGCATCTGTGTAGCTAACAACCTCAAGATCATGAACCCTTATATAAACCAAACAATGACTTTTGGTTCCTTGAAGATATCTCAGTATCTTCTTCCCTGCTATCCAATGTTCCATACCTGGATTGGACTGAAATCTAGATAGAATCCCAACTGCATAGGACAAATCAGGTCTGGTGCACACTTGTGCATACATGAGACTTCCAATAAGCTGTGCATAAGGCTTGTTCTTCATTTCTGCTTTCTGCTTCTCAGTAAATGGACACTGATTTTTATTCAGTTTATCTCCCTTTGACATTGGAATTGCACCAGCTGAACAATTTTGCATATCAAATCTCTTTAAGACTTTGTTGATGTAGTTTTCCTGTGACAAACCAAGCAAACATATGGATTTATCCCTTTTTATTTGTATTCCCAGAACATAAGTGGCTTCACCTAAGTCTTTCATGTCAAATTTCTTTGACAAGAAATCTTTGGGCTTCTGTAACATTCTCATGCTGTTACTGGCAAGCAATATGTCATCAACATAGAGAATAAGGAACATAAAATCACTTCCTTCTGATTTCTTATAAATACACTCATCTACAATGTTCTCATTGAACCCAAAATCACTAATTACTGAATCAAATTTCAGGTACCATTGCCTAGAGGCCTGCTTCAGTCCATATATTGATCTGTTGAGCCTACAGACCAAATGTTCAGTTCCTGGCTCAATGAAACCCTCTGGTTGCTTCATGAAAATTTCTTTATCCAATTCCCCATTCAAGAATGCTGTCTTGACATCCATATAGTGTAATTCCATGTTGAAATGGGCCACCAAAGCCATAATAACTCTAAATGCATCCTTTGTAGAAACTGGTGAAAATGTTTCAGTAAAGTCCACACCCTCCTTTTGAGTGAACCCTTTAGCCACAAGTCTTACTTTGTACCTCTCCATACTACCATCTGCATTAAGTTTTGTCTTGAATACCCACTTGCATCCAATGGCCTTCTGTGACTTTGAAGATTCAACTAAGTCCCATACATTATTCACATGCATAGAGTTCATTTCTGAACTCATAGCTCTCTCCCACTCATGTGAATAATCCCCAGACATTGCTTCTTTATATGTTGAGGGGTCTGGAATTTCTCCAAAATCATAATCTACTTCATTCAAATAAACTTGAAAGTCAGTGGATAATGAGTCTAAAGTTGACCTCATTTCTCTCTGAGATCTTCTTAAAGGTGCTGGTTCATGCTGTTGTAGTTGTTGTGGTGCTGGATGAATTGTTGGAGCTTGATTCATGACATTTTGATCAATAACAGGTTCCTAAACCATAGATGAAGTAGGTGCCACTGTTGCTGTCACTTCTGTAGCTGTTGATAATTCTTCAAAATCAAAATTCTCTACTGGATGAGCATAGCTAACCTCATTAAAAAATACAGCCTTATTGGTTTCAATAATTCTAAGTGAATGGGAAGGACAATAAAACCTGAACCCCTTAGAATGTTCAGGATATCCTACAAAAAATGCAGATACAGTTTTAGAATCAAGCTTATTCTCATCCGGATTGTAGGGCCTTGCTTCTGCTTTGCATCCCCAGATATGAGTATGATAAATACTAGGCTTTCTGTTCTTCCATAACTCAAAAGGTGTCTTAGTAGTACACACTGATTTGGTGGGGATTCTATTAGTTAGGTAATTTGCTGTTTTAAGGGCTTTTCCCCATAAAAATCTAGGAAGACCTGAGGTACTCATCATGCTTCTCACCATATTCATAAGAGTCCTATTCCTTCTCTCTGCCACTCCATTCTGCTCAGGTGTACCAGGTGTAGTGTACTGAGTCAAAATGCCATTTTCTTCCAAAAATTGTGCAAAAGGACCCTTGTGTTGCCCAGTTTCAGTGTACCTGCCATAATATTCACCTCCCCTATCACTTCTAACACACTTAATCTCAGCATTCAACTCTTTTTTTGCCTCTAGCTTAAAAATCTTAAACTTGTCTAAGGCTTGATTCTTTTCTGAGATTAGGTAAACATAGCAAAATCTGGAATAACCATCAATGAATGTGATGTAGTACCTATTCCCACATATGGTCTGTACTGTAAAAGGTCCACATATGTCAGTATGAACTAACTGTAGCAAACCAGTACTCCTAGTGGCTCCCTTTTTATTTTGTTTAGAAAATTTTCCTTTCACACATTCAAAGCAATCCACAAAATCAAAGAAGTCTAATTCAGGTAAGATTCCTTGTTTAATCAAAAGTTTCAACATATCCTTTGAGATATGTCCTAGTCTCCTATGCCAAAGAAAAGCTGATTTCTCATTGAATTTTCTCTTATTTCCATAAACAGAAGCAACATTACTTTCGATCAACAGAATTTCCTTGTTGCAAGTATTAGGCAAGGTCCAGTAATCATTAATCAGCTTAGCAACACTAAGATACATAGAAGCACGATTTATTTTCATTCCAACTGAGTCAATGACAAAATGATAATTGTTTCTAACTAAAACTGTAACTGAAATTAAGTTCCTTGACATGATAGGAACATAATACACTTGCTCTAGAAAAATAAAAGCTCCTGGCCTCAAAACTAACTTAACAGATCCTACAGCTTCAATTCCTACTTTCGTGCCTTCTCCTACATGGATTCTGATCTCATTTTCCCTTGGTTTCCTCAGGTTTTGCAGCCCCTGCAATGAGTTTGTCACATGGACAGGTGAACCAGTGTCAAAACTCCAGCTATCAGATTGAACACCTATCAAGTTTATCTCAACATAAAAGCTAATTAATGATTTATTACCTCTCTTTGCTTTCCATGCCTTATACTTGCCACAATCCCTCTTCATGTGCCCCTTGAGCTTGCAAAAGAAACACTTAAAGTTCCCTTTGCCCCCACTTCTCTTCATGGACTTCCTTTGGACCCCTAATTTCTTAGAGGAACTAGGCTTAGAGGAGCTAAGTTTGGTTTCTGGTATTAGCTTGGCTCCCTGTGGTTTGGTCTTCAGCAGGTAAATGGTGACACTTTTGATCCTCTCATACTCCTGGACACATACAGCTATGAGTTCATTTAATGACCATTTGTCCTTCTGCGTATTATAAGTGGTCTTCAGCTGGTCAAACTCCATGGGTAGGGATTGAAGGACTAGCAGAACCACCATATCATCACCTAGTGGCATACTCAGGGCAGTGAGCTTAGCAGCTATCTCAATCATCTTCATAATGTACTCCCTGATGTTCATCTTCATTTCATATTTCATGCCATAAAGCTCATCTAACAGCATGCTAGTTTCTGCCTTATCACTCACATAGAATGTCTCAGCTGTGGCAGTCAATTTTTCACTAGTTGTTTCTCTATCTGGTACACCACCTTTGACTACATCAGACATGGTTCTGAGGATGGTTAACTTGCAAATTTTGTTTGCCCTAACCCATTTTTCCCTAGACAGACCACCCTCATCATTTTCATCAGGAATATCTTTGGTTAGACACCAATCCACATTCTGTTGAGCCAAGTGCAGCTCAATATCAGCTTTCCAAGCTTTGTAATTGCTACCATTCAAGGGAACAGTAACACCAAAACTGACAGGAGCAAAAGCTGAGAAGAAAAGAAAAAAAATTGGTCTGAGTTATAGTGTATCTGGTCAACTGTATGTATGTTTAATCTTTATGAGGTAGTTAAAACCAGAATCATACCAAAACATAGGATTTCATACAACACTTCAAGTGTCAATCCACACAACAATTATAAAGTGTTTCAGAATACTTGTTTACTGCATATTCTTTATTTATAGCTAGTCTACCTATATGGCAAAGCAAAAGCTATTTTTAATCTTTAACTGAATCTTAGTATATTCAAAATCAAACAATATGATCACTCAATACCTGTAGGCAAAAAGAAGAAATCATACTGTTCTTTATGATCAAGGATATGTAAAATCAGAACCACCTCAAGAAATTAAAACAAGTACAGTTAATCCATCTGTAGATGATACAGTTCTTATTTTATCACAAGGTGCGAAATTTTCCAGGTCTGTAACTCAATGATTTTAGATAAAATACCCTTAAAACAGTTTGCTGTAGCAACATATGTCTTAAAATCTCATCTTAATTCAAGACCTGTGATTGTTACTTGATGCTATCCCAAAATTAAAATGGTTAGACAACCAATCATGCTTGTTTCCAAAAGATTTTAACCAACACATATAAATCTGGGAGAAACCTATACATGTTTGACAATTTCTTTCACAAGCTTTTAGTGTTGTTAGTTACTTTTGTACAGAACATGCAAATCAGATATCATTTGCAGTCAATCATCATTCAGTCATTCATATCATGCATGTAACATCAGACAATTCGAAATTTAAGTTCCATCTGGGTGGCAACCTACTCCCCAGGAGAGTCTAAGTTTCATATGCATGACCAATCTCATAAAAAAAAGAGTACTGATTTTTCAAGTTTTATTTTGAAAACGTACCAGGATGCTTCCAGCACTACAAAACAAGGATTAGTGAAAACAACACATGTTTTGTTGTTCAAATTTTACTTACAAGTGAATTATGTATACATTTCAGCTTGAATCAGATAGCAACACATCAAGGATTGACTTGAAAACAGGATCGAAGTTACTTCTGATGAAGAATTCTATATCCCTAGAACTTGAACCTCCAAAAAATTTGACCGTTTGAATGATAACGGTCGAAAACTCATTTAAGAATTCTAAAACTGGATCGGATCAAAAGGGGATCTGAAAGGACCCAACCCCGATTCAGTTGCCTAAACCGGAATCAAACCCCTTCTGAAAACACGAACCAACAAAAATCTTTCAAAATTTTGGCAGAGTAACGTTACTAACGTGGAATTGCATAAACCCGCACCCTGAAAATAACACTTTGTCCTATGCCACAAAAGTCAAACAGTGGGCACCAATCCCATCCGGATTTCTCAATATCATAACAATATCAAATAACAGAAAACATATCTGTATAATATAATATATCCAAGAAAATCCGCGTAAAACATGTATCATAATGTATCAGAGCGACCTCTAGTGTAAATATATACAATATACACATCAGTAGGCGAAACAAGAACCTACTGGAAAACACAGGTAGCTCAGATCACTAGCCTCCAATTGCAACGTGAAACACCAAAACCTGAACTGAAAACTGGGCACGGAAACCGAAAAGCCCAGGGGAAAGACATAAAAACCGTTAGAGTGAGTGGACGAAAATAAATGTCTTTCACCAGTTGATATATATGTTAAAATAACATATGCGAGTCCAGGTAAATAAAATAACAAAGTACACGGGATCACTCATGAACACGTCCGTGCTAGTACAGTCCGAATCACGGGATCCCAGACCCACACGTGATTCTAGCCAGAAAGGCCTCAGGTCAAGGTATCTGTTTCCACCCGGAACTACATTGGCACAAGAAACAGACATCTGTACCCACCCGGAACTATATCGGCACAAGGTACGGTACCCCCCCTGGTAGGCACCCTCGGGGATCAGCCGGGATGCGTGTGTATCGATACAACAACATAAACTACGACTGTACTCTGTGTAAACCAAATCATAAATATTTCGATGCAAATGCAATAAACAGCATATAAATGCATATACGTAATATAATCGTATAACACATGCTCATAATAAATCATAATCTCGTATGCATGCTCGAGTTCGTAAAACGTGTATAAAGACTCGCAATCATTCCGTGAAAAGAAATTGTCCACTCACAGGTGAGCAAAACGCACACTCGCGCTAATCTCGTGGACCGACGGAAGATCCCTCGCCTGAAGCACGATCTCGATCTCGATCTCCTGAATATTCATAAAACACAACTGATCAAAACATAGCCCACAACTCTGTACTTAACCACGGAAACCAACCGTTCCCGGAAATATACAATGCAGTACAAAATGATTAACGGAATTCCCGAAATCTCCACTCGAAACCCTTGACTGAAAATCCGATACTCAAATCACTACAAAAACCTCTGGACGATAATCAGGGCGTTATTACGAGAAAAACAACATTAAAAACGTCGAAAACCAAAAAGTCAACTCCTCGCTGGAGCACCACCGTTTACCGCCGCCGCCGCCGCGCCGTCAACAGTGACTTCCTTCGGCGGGGAAGCTCCAGAACTGTAGCTCTCCTCAAGCCGAGTCACTTCGTCAACTACCACCAGTCTCGATTCGAACCCTAAGCCACTCAATTTCACCTCGAAACAGATCGGAATCCAAATTCCGGTGACCTAATCGAGTTGCCCTCAAAACTCAATCTCAGCCCAAAATAAACACACCATGAGCCTCAGAGGGGCAAGGGGAGTCGAACCCCCCTAACCACCACCACCGTGGCTCGCCGGAATACCGAAAACCATCACCGGCGATAAACCCAGTTCGGCCTCAAACCGTTCTCCTCCAAAACTCCATTAATTTCCACAAAATCAAGCATCAACCAACTCAAAATCGAAAGGGGAAGCGAACCATACCTTCCACAAGGTCGGAGATGGCCAAAAAATGGACGTCGGACGGCGAAGCCAAAACGGGAAAGTTTCCCCTCGGGTCAACGGTCAACAGCTTCCTTTTTTGGAAAGTCAACGCAGGTCAAAACTCAAACAGTGTTTTTCAACGATTTTACGACTATTTTCGATATTTATACTCGCCCTCGAGCTCAAAATCACGTACTCTACAACTTCCGTGAAGACACTCAGCTCAAATTCTCGGCCGATAATATAGTCGCGAATAGAATCAGCAAACCACACATATATCGTAAAACTGCGACTATGACCAATCTCGTGAATCGTGCAGAATACACAACTGATTCTGGTTCGGGTCGTCACAGGATCCGCGTGTTTGTAATCAGGTAAATTTGAACAAAACGGGTTGCTTGGTTCAAACAAAAATTATCCCAGATACTTATGAACAAAACAAGCAAAACTCATGCAGATCTTTGATGGTTTGTGAATTATTATGATTAGCTCTGATACCAATTGTTGGACTGTTATCATAAAAGATCAAAAACACATCTTGTAATGTACAGAAAATAGAACTGAACTTGTAATCCAAGTATGTGTGTATATGTATATATATACCTTGATTCATTTTCTTCTGTTCTGTGCGCTGCTGCAATTGAGACTTGCTGTTGCTCATGAATTGATGTTGTACTAGAGTATCTTCTGAGCAATTCTACTACACTTGCTGTATGTGAGGTTTTTGTATATGAACGTGTGTAACAGCTTGCATCAGGGACCTCTATTTATGCTAATATATGGCAACAGATTTCCTACTCACAAGGAACTATTATCCCACTTATCTAGCAACATTAACATGATAACATGCAGCTGTATTTCAAACGGTGATGAGCTTCAAATGAATACCAAAATAGATTGACATAGTATTCATCTAGACCAAGTCAATTCATCTTATCTCATTTACTTATTTCACCAAATGTGCATAACTGTTGGACTTGATAGAGCTCCTGTGTCCACATCAGAATTTCTTCCAACAGTTGAGTTTCGTTGCGAGGAGTTAAAAGACGAGATCAGAGAGTTGAGGGATGAGTTGCAGTCGTACAAGAACGAATGCGAGCACGAATGGTAATTGATTCTATCCATTGCTTTGACTTTAGTAGTGTGTGACATATGTATCTATGGAGAGCATAATTTGATTTGTTGGTAATTGGTTGTTAGAGACATTATTTGTGCAATGGTGTAGTGGAATCAGAATGTCGTAGTTGGCTTCGAGGATGCTGTTGCTGGGGAATGCGGAAGAATAAACTGTAGAATGGAATTGATAATTAACTCACAACCACAAGCGGAAAATCAAAATGATAGAGAACACCGGGAATTAACGTGGTTCGGCAAAATGCCTACGTCCACGGGCAACAACAACAAAGAACCTTCACTATACGAATAAAGGTTACACCAAGAGAAACACTACTTCAAGACTCACACTAGCTTGAAGAGATACACTCACACTCACTTTGTTTTGCTACACTCACAAACTCTCTACTTGGAGTTTTTCTCACTACTCTCACTCTTGATAATTCACAAGGTGGTAGAACTCTCTCCGGTTCTTCTATGCTTTGCACCATTGCAAATGCCTCCTTATATAGGCAAATATATGCATGCATTCTTCATGCACGTCCATCAATTGGAAGAAGAATTCCACACTTCTTCCTCATTTCAAGCTCAATGTTTGTATGCCAATTTAATGCATACTCACCATTGCTTTGTCAAACTTTGCTGCCACCCACAAGCCTATACGTATAGGCTCTCTTGCATTTCAATATTGGCTGCATCAACTAGCTTCATCTTTAATTGAATGGGTGTGAAGCTAGAGCAAAACTTTTCTACATGTGTAATAAATACCACATGAATTTCCTCCTCCAAATAAGGAGGGATGTTTTCACCCATCAGCTGTATGGGTTAGCTGTTAGCAATGTAAATGGTACATTTTATTGCAGGCAGAGAAGATGCATGGGATTGGCCTACATGGACGTGGAATCACTGAAATAGCTTAACAAGCATAAGAAGCTGGTCAAGAAGCTTGCTAAGAAATACCATGCATTTTTGGCTTCTGAAGCTACCATCAAGCAAATTCCCCATCTTTTAGGGCCTGGTCTCAACAAGGCAGACAAGTGATTTTACCTGTTGCAGCACTTAATAATGCTAAGCTTTCAAATTCTCGTAATTGGTTCCTTTGTTGTATGTTGGTTTGGAAGCTTTCAAATGTGATGTTACTTTAGTACCTTAGGATTACACACCAACAACATATGAAACAAACTAGAATAGTCTCAAGTTATTAAGGGCTTGGTTCTGTATTGTTGGCATATAAACAATTTGCTTTTTCTAGTCTTTTGTATCGTGAACTATAGTAGATTGTGTTTAGCATTAGCAGATGCAGTTTTTCGGGTTTGTTATGTTTGCCAAACTGCAGGTAAGTTTCCAACTCTAGTGAGTCATCAGGAGTCTCTGGAGGCTAAGATTAATGAGACCAAGGCCATGGTGAAGTTCCAACTTAAGAAGGTTCTTTGCATGGGTGTTGCTGTTGGTAATCTTGCAATGGAGGAGAAACAGATATTCCAGAACGTGCAACTCTTGCTTTCTCTGTTGAAGAAGAATTGGCAGAATGTAAGTTCACAGATATATCCTTTAAACATTTGGTTTTGTTGTTTCATCTTATTGGTTGAATATGAGCTCAGCTCATTGACTTTTGGGAAACCTCTATTTGAACGAGATGTATGCTTTTGCTTACTATTCACTAATGTATTGTTCTCTTTGAATGTTCAAACAGGTGGGATCCTTGAACCTGAAGAGTACCATGGCGAAAGCGATCCGAATCTATTAAGTTTTGTTTGAGCAGTCTTTCATGTGGAAGAAGAGCAGGATCAAAACTATCTTCATTTATAGCCTAAACTAGAAGAGTAGTGTGTTTTGTTTGCTGTTGAAGTGAATGCTTATGGATTCTTTTCAAAGGGATTTTGTTTGTTCAAAAAAGTGGAAGTTTTGAATGAATTCGCCACTAGTATTGTACTAGAAGTTGTGACCATGATTGATATTGAATCGTGATTTGTATCAATAAAAATGATTTCTCACATTCGAGGAACACTTATGCCAGTGAAAGCGGATATATAATATATTTTTTTTGGTGTATATGCGTTTTTGTGTGTTGGTGACCAGACAAAGTAATTGTGATTCACTGCAACTTAAATGTGGTTAGCTATGAGAGTTAATTGTAGGTTGCCGTAGTAAACTATAGTTAACCTACAGTGAACTACAGTTAACCCATTCTCAGAACAGCTAACTCACAGTGAACTGCAGCTAACTCACAGTGAACTACAGTTAACTCATAGTTATCTATCTACAGTTGATCCATAGTGAACTTCATTTAACTCATAGTTATCTACCTCCAGCTACCCACAATTAACTCATATAAAAGCTAACCCAACAGTGAACTCCCACAGCTACCCACAATCACATTGACTCTTCTGCTATTGGATTAATAATTATTGTTGCTTGTTAAGAGCTAATTCATAGTAAACTCTTAAATCTATGCACAATGAACTACAGTTAACTCATAATGAGCTATCAGCTACCTATAGTGAACCATAGTTAACTCGTATTAAACTCTCAATTACCCGTAGTTAACCCACAATTAGCTACAGTTAACTCACAACACGGCAAACCGCACAGTTTTCCACAATGAGCTACTGTTAACCCACAGTGAACTACAGTTAACCCATTCTCATAACTATGTACAGTCAACTATAGTTAACCTACAGTGAAATACATGCAGTTAACTCATTCTTAGAATTACGCACAGTGAACTATAGTTAACTCAAAGTGAACTACAGTTAACCCATAACTATATACCTCCAGCTATCCACAATTAATCACATCGACTCTTCTACTATTGATTTGCTGTTGTCCAACTGAATAGGCTAGATTTTTTGTGTAGCAGTTATTATTTGTCTACATCTTGCCCTTGTTCTACGTGAACTAGGTGAGGTTACTGCTAGTTTTGTACTTTGCATATGGAGGAGTTGGGAGTTGTCCAGCTTCTTATGCTTTGTTTGTTTATTAATCGAATTTGAAGGATACTTAACTTGAAAAACAAAATAAGAAGAAAAAAATGAAATACCAACAGCTGAGAAGAAAAAAGATATAAAATGAAGAATTTGAGTTTCACGAATTTGTTTGAGAAAATGGTTTTGGTGGCCTCGATCGGTAAATCGGTTCAATATGAGATGATGCATCAAATTCCTGAGCAAACCACACAGAAGCAATGAATTGTTTGGAAACAATAGTTTGGCATATGTTATCATAGTCAAGTTGTCAACAAGGCAACCAAGCTACCTCAGTTTTCCAAATTTACTAAAGCAATCCGATAAGTGTCTGATATCCAAGGAATTTCTTGTGATTTGAATGAAGTTCTTATAGGGGCCAACCTCCCGGAGAGCCCCATCTATATCTGGCAATATGCAGTAAGGGTCAACATGCGATGCGCTGTAGCCAAATATTGTTGCTGATGATTTGCAGTTGAATGAGGATTTCGGCATGAACCCTTTAGAGTTAATGCAAGAGAGAGTAAGCTTTGGCACAATGAGGTCTGCTTTAGCTCAAGAAATATGCCTATGAGGCCCTTGAGCAACTCTTCTGACAGTTCATTTGGTTTCAGGATGCCACTTTCTTTGTCCACAACGCTACGATTTCGGCTTCTTCTGCTTAGTCTCCTTGTCATTTCTGCAATTTCTCTTGTTCAAAAACACAAGCAATTAACAAACAAACCATTAAAACTTTGAGGCCAAAAAAGGCTTGATTCCATTGCTCATTTTACTAAAACAAAGCGAGTTAATTTAGTACCATCAGCTTTTGTGAAGTTCCACCTTTGCATATCATAAGCAGAACCAGCAGAGGCTCTTCTACTATCCCTCATTAACCTGTTTTGTCTTCTCAACTCCTAGTTCTGCGATCTCACTCCCTCAATCAGTGACTGATTCTGTTGCCACTGCCTCCTGTGCATTTCCATTCTCTTGTTTCAACTCTCTCTTGATATGATTTGAGGTGGGTGGCTGGGGATTGATTGACTTTGGATCTCAATTATCGAGTGAGTAGTCACAGTGAATCCAAGTTCATCTTTAACCGCAAGTGGCTTGCTCGTTTCATTTCGAACTCTCTTAACTGGTTTACTAGCCAACGACTTGTGTTTGAATCCATAGATTTGAAGAACTTGATTGTCACCAAAGTTAAAAGCTCTGTCCATCTGCTCCAAGCATCTCTCAACAGGGTAATCCCCAAACTTCCCACACGGCTTGCAACCCACAAGATGTGTCACCAACGGCCAGCGGTGATCACCCAAATTAAGATGATAGTTCGCAATCATTTCCTCATATTTATCAACCAAAATCCCCCGATAACCATGTAAATAATATCATGGACGGAGTCAGGATTCTCGGTTAGGAGGGACTTAAATAAAAAGCTTAAAAAATAGTCTTAGTCAGGATGGTCAGTTGGATCTTGATTTATATATTTTGACAAAACAATCTCAATGTGTTATTTTTGGTTTGATAAAGCATCGCAATTACTTGCAGCCTGCTTATGAGTAATATTTGATCATCCAAAATGTGATATTAGCATTTGCTTCTTCTTCCAATTACTGAATCCATGACCAGCACCAACAAAAGTTTCACCACCGCCTTGTTCTCCAATAGCTGGTTTGAAAAGATAACAACATAATTAAAATGTAGCATCCTCTTTAATACTGTACTCTAACAAATATGAAAATTCAATAAACCAATCATGAATAAATCTTATTTTCTTCTTTTTTTCCAAAATTTCGTGAAAGAAAAAGTATGATTTTTAGGTCAACAAGGGCCTTGTTGTAGATAATATCTTCGAACTTCTTCTTGAATGTTAGGATGATAACTTGAAATTGACGGGCGTTTAGCGGGATCCGATGGATACTTTTCTGTAATATCTCCAGCACGAGACTTTTTCATATTGTTACTATTCTTCTTTTGAATTTTCATAGGTGATTGCTCATCTGATGTTAGAGTAGAAGAAGAAGATTTTTTTTTTGAAGTATCTCTCCATATCTAATAAACTTAATAAAATGATTGTATTTTAATCTCAGGAACAGTAGAGCTTTTATAAAGAAAAAAAGACCATAAAATCTTAAACTTAATAAGAGATTGAATCATAATTGACCTAATATTTGAACTTCATTATTGAAATAAAATATAATAATATTCTTACAAAGTCGTCAAATTTGAATTAATTATGTACTCATACGCGTCATTAAAGTTTAGATATACTTCAAATAAATTATAATATTTATATTATATAATAATAATAATATACTAATTTTTTTTCTTTACATAAACTGAGAGGGGGCCCAGGCCCTCCCTGGACCCAACATCCCTCTGTCACTGAATAATATGCATTCTCGAGAAAAACCTTATCGCCCCACTTCTCCCTCTACGTAGCCAATATATAAATCACTACCACATTTTGACTCATTGCAATGTTGGTAATGTCTTTTTTTTTTTTTTACATTATCGGATTTATGTCGCCGGCAATGTCTCGATGGTAATGTAAAAAAAAAAAAAAGACATTGCCGACGACTTCATTTATGTCGCCGGCAATGTCTTTTTGTTTTTTTTTAAACATTACCGGCGACATAAATGTATGTCGCCGGCAATGTCTTTTTTTTTTTTTTTTACATTGCCATCGAGACATTGCCGGCGACATAAATGTATGTCGCCGGTAATGTTAAAAAAAAAAAAGACATTACCGGCGATTTTTCCGGCAAAAATCGCCGGTAATGTTAAAAAACATTGCCGGCGATTTAAAAATCGCCGGCAATGAGTCAAAATGTGGTAGTTAAACCATAGCCGACTGATCATCCGCTTCTAACACCGGCCTACCCTTAAGCTCCCTAGTGAGTATCTTCCCCGCGTCATCTCTAATCTTTCCTTTCGGCCCATAGGCGGCGCCCATGCATCAAGCATGTCCAATGACCACTGACAATTCCTCAACAAAAAGCTCCCTGTATTCAAACCAATCCAATTCTGTTAGAAATCAATTACTTTCGAAAGCTTAGACCTGTATGAAGGAATATGTTATTGAATTCAACAAACTGGTGGCTACTTAGACCCGTTTCACACCAGAAAGAAATAACAATTTCTAAGCTTTACAAGCTTATAGCGTAGTGACTAGAATCTAATCTTCACTGTCCTGAAGAATAGGTCTTATTTGCAATAGACTTTGAAATAGTAAATTTAAAACAGAAACAATTAACCACTAATCACTAACTACTAACCACGTACTAACACCCCCTCCATTAAGCTAAAACACCTGCATTTAGCTTATTTCTGATGCGTTAATCATCCCAAGTATGCCATGTAGTTTCTCAAACTGCTCCCAACTTTAGTGGCTTTGTCATCAAATTTGCAACTTGCTCTTTAGTATTACAGTGCTTCAACTCCACAACACCATCATTCACCAAATCTCTCAAGAAGTGAAACCTCACATCGATATGCTTACTTTTTCCATGAAAAAATGGATTCTTGGACAGTTGAATAGCAGAAATACTATCACATTGAATTAAAGTACCTGTTTTCCCCTCAACTCCAATCTTCTCCAAAATTCTTTTGAGCCATATGCACTGACAAGCACAAAAGGCCACAGTAATATATTCTGCCTCAGTTGTAGACAGTCACCACTGGTTGTTTCTTAGAGGACCATGGCACAGCTCCAGACCCTATCATAAATACAAACCCAGAAGTACTCTTGCGATCATCTACATCACCAACATATCCACTATCAGTAAATGCTAAGAGCTTTGAGCTTCCACCTTGGTTCTTTCTGTAGAAAATGCCTAGCTCAGTCGTCCCCTTTAAATATCTCAGTATTCTCTTGGCTGCCATCCAGTGTGACATAGTTGGACTAGACATGTACCTACTGATAAGGCTTACTCCATACATTAAATCCAGACGAGTCACTGTTAAGTACATGAGACTCCCAACCACTTGCTTGTACAAGGTCATATCAACTCTAGTTCCTCCTTCATCTTTTGACAGCTTTGTGCCTGGTACAATTGGATTCTTGACAACACTGCTACTTACCATTTCAAACCTTGCTAATACCTCTCGTGCATACCTCCTCTGACAAATAAAAATGCTACATGAATTCTGCAGAACTTCTACTCCAAGAAAATGCATCCTTCTTCCCAAATCAGTCATGTCAAATTCCAACGTCATTGAATTTCTAAACTCATCACACATGCTCACATCACTTCCAGTAAAAATTAAATCATCCACATAAAGGCTCACTATCAAGATTTTACCTCCTTCAGACTTTGTGAATAAAGTGTGCTCACTGGAACATTTCTCAAACCCTTTATGAACAAAGTAAGCTTCAATTCTGCTGTGCCAAGCCCTTGGTGCTTGGTTAAGGCCATATAGCATATTTTTCAGCTTGTAGACTCTCCCTTCTTCCCATTTCTTAATAAACCCTTCAGGCTGCAGCACAAATACCTCCTCTTTAAGATCACCATGAAGGAAAGCACTCTTCACGTCAAGTTGAAAAACTTCCCAACCGTATTGTGACTGTAAGTATCACACAAATGGTGTCGAGTCTCGCCACAGGTGCAAATACCTCAGTATAATCCACTCCATAACACTGTGCATATCCCTTAGCCACCAATCTTTCCTTGTATTTCTCCACATCGCCACTCTCATTAAGTTTGATTTTGAAAACCCACTTAACTCCAATGGGTTTAGTACCCTTAGGCAAATCCATCAACTCCCACGTTTTGTTCTTCTCTATAGCTTCAATTTCCAATTCCATAACTTCCCTCCACTTCTTGCTTTTGACTGCTTCCTCAAACGAGAATGGATCACTCTCTGTTACCATCATCATTGCATGCATATCTTCCTCTTCAGAAAGCCCTTCACCTGTTTCATAATTCGCCATCCAAATTGTTTATTTCCTATTTCTTTCCCCCTCCTTTCAACTGAAATTTCTTGAGTGTTTCCTTCATTTGGAGGTGAATTATTTTAACTGCTGCTACTACTATGTGCGGTATTCTCTATTTCTGCTTCACTGTGCTCCTCTTCATTGTCATCTTCATCACACTCTTTCTTCTCTTCTTCAACTTCCCACTCTAGTACATCTAGCCTGCACTTTTCTTCAGTTTTGCCCCAGTCCCAACTCTCTTCTTCTTCAAACAAAACATCACTGTTTATCATAACCTTTTTAGTGACTGGATCATAAAGCCTATAAGCCTTGGATTCATCACTAACACCCAAGAACACACACTTCTTACTCTTTGGATCAAACTTACTCCTCTTCTGATATGGTATGTGGACATGTGCTATGCACCCAAAGATTCGAAAGTAATCTACCGTCGGCTTCATACCATCTTATGCTTCCTCAGGAGTTTTTCCTTGAACTGGTACTGTTAGACTCCTGTTTTGAATATGCACGCACCATTTTACAGCTTCGGGCCAGAATACTTTTGGAACCTTCTTCTCAGCCAACATCGAACGCACAGTGTTCATGATCATTCTATTCTTCCTTTCAGCAACCCTGTTTTGTTGCGGAGTATATGCTGCTGTCAATTGTTGGCTTATTCCCTGGCTTTTATAAAATCCTCCAAATTCATTAGAGTTGAATTCGCCTCCCCTATTTGTCCTTAAATAGGTTATATGTGCACCAATCTCCTTTTCCACACATGCTTTGAAATTCTTAAATGTAACAAAAGCTTCTGACTTCTCATGTAAGAAATAAACCCATATTTTACGTGAAAAATCTTCGATGAAACTTATGATATACCTCTTATCATCATTCGAAGTTGGTTTGATAGGCCCACATAGATCAAAATGCACAAGTTGAAGCTGCTTCAACGCCCTCTATGAACTCTGCTTTGGTATAGATCCTCTGTGTTGTTTGCCAACCAAGCAAGCTTCGCATAATTTCTTTGGTGCTTTGAGAGAGGGCATGCCATCTACCATTTTTTTGTGCCAGTGTTCTCAAACCTTGGTAATTGAGATGACCAAAGTGACAGTGCCACAGATATGACTCATCTTCAGATGAAACTTCAGCTTTGAGACAGGTGAAATTCTTTGGTACCATGGAAGCTAACAAGTGCAACATTCTGTTTCCACTCATATTAGTCTGCATAATTAGCCCTCTCGCCGGATGAAAGACCTTGCATGTCCCTTGTTGGATCAAAATAGCCAATCCCTTCTCCTGAAGCTTCCCTATGCTCAACAAATTGCTTTTCAACTCAGGTATGTAATATACATATGAAAATACCTTAGTGATGCCATTGAGTTGAAGTCGTACACTTCCTTTTGCCACCACCGCCATTCTGGAATTGTTGCCCAACTTTACTATTTGGTTAAGACCTTCCTCCAATTCCGAAAACTATTCCTTGTTTCTGGTCATATGATTCGAGCATCCGGAATCAAGGAACCATACCTCTTCTCTTTTGGTTTGGTGCAGATCAACATAAGACATCAATAAAAGCTCTTCATCTTCTTCAAGTTCAGCATGGTTGGCTTTCTTCTCCCAACGAGGACATTCATACTGATAGTGTCCCAACTTATGACACTTAAAGAATTCTATAGTGGTCTTATTCTGGAACTATCTTCCTCTACCTCGACCTCCTCTAAATGAGCCTTTACCTCTTTCTCTCGCTGCCCTATCATCATAGAAAATTCTTAGGGCTTGTTCCTCCTTTTGACGCCCCTGCATTATTTGTTCTTGTACAAGTAGGCTTCCATGTAGTTCATCAATGGTTATGGTGTCCAAATTATTTGACTCTTCAATTGAACAAACAACGTAATTGAATTTAGGAGTCAATGACCTCAAAGTCTTACTCACCACTGTGCTTGTCTCCATTGCTTCACCATTCACCTTCATCTTGTTCACCACTGTTAGAGTCCTTGCCAGAAAGCCAACCTTCTCTCCTTCCTTTATGCTCAACATCTCAAACTCCTTCCTCAGTGCTTGCAGTTGTACTCTTCTCACCTTGGTGGATCCCTGGTACTTCTGCTTCATTGAATCCCATATTGCCTTTGATGTCCTCTTGTCAAGAATGGTGTCTACGATTTCTCTGTCAATTGCTTGGAACAGATAATTCTTGACCTTCAGATCCTTCAGCTTTGCTTCCTCGACGCCATTCCTCTACGTCTCACTTGCTTGTGAAGAACCGGTTGCTGGGGCTGGGATTCCTTCATCCACTAGATTCCACATCTCCTTGCTCCTCAAGAAATTCTCCATCAACATCGACCAATGGTCGTAGTAGCCGTCAAACCTTGGAATAGCCGACTGCACAAAATTCTCTGAGGTTGTCATCCTTCACTTACTCACTCTCACACTTCCTTATGACCAGGCCCCTTTCAAAAGCTCTGATACCAAATGTTAGAAATGAATTACTTTCGAAAGCTTAGAACTATATTAAGGAATGTGTTATTGAATTCAACAAATTGATGACTACTTATAGCCGTTTTACACTGGAAAGAAATAACAACTTCTACACTTTACAAGCCTATAGCGTAGTGACTAGAATCTAATCTCCACTATCCTGAAGAATATGTCTTATTTGCAACAGACTTTGAAATAGTAAACTTAAAAAAGAAACAATTAACCACTAACCACTAACTACTAACCACGTACTAACAAATTTTTCTCATCATAAACCATCTCATTCTATCCGTGCATTACAGAGTTTGAGTTTTTGTACCTCTCCCACATCAGCTCAAATGCCATATCTATAAACATAGCATCACTATCCATCCACCACAAAAACCCGGCTTTCGGGTGCGAAAACAACAGCTTCCGAATCAATGGAAGTTTAGCCCAAAACCCAGCCATTTCAGCATCCAATAATGCCATGTTATAGAATATCTCAATCCCATTAAGCCTACAATAATCTATCTCGTTCTTAATAGACTTCAACAGATAGTGATCACCTACCAGATTCTCGTAGGGTTTAGGTGACGACCCGGTGACGAGCAGCACTCGTGGCTTGTTGGGCCCCACAAAATTGGGGAATTTGGGGTTGCATTTGAGACATTTCGATCTCTGCTCGTGAATTTCAACGGCGAAGATCAATGCTTAGAGGAGAGGCGTTGGAGGATCTACGAAACGAGGCCATGAGAGAGAAGAGAGAGTAAGCCTCAAAGATGGGTGAAATGGGAAGAAAATTTTGGGTTTTGAAAAAGAATGGATTTTTATAAAATTAGTTATTGGATTTGATTTTTTTTTTTAAATAAAAAATGACGGATTTTTTTTACAAGCAAAAATTTATTTAACTTTTTATGAAAGAGAAATTGAATTTAGATTTTTAAATAATTTACCCTAGAATAAAACATAAGTGATGGTGCTCTTAAACCTTAAAAAAATTCTTAGTGGCGGCGGCGCCATTTTGTAGTGGAGTATGGTGGGTAACCAATATCTTTGGGATGGTGAGTTGGCTCTCAATGGTCGGTGTCCTCCACGTGCTAGGCAAAAGGCGGTTGCTTACTCGTGGCTAATTAATGAGCTTTGGAGATTGAGAGACAGATGCTACCGACAAATCCGGAGACTCGTTCGTTTGTGGGGATTGTCAAGGGCGATCATTCTTCTCCCGAGGCGATAAAGCACTTCTACATCGCTATTCACATCCTTTTATGGTAATGGTTGCAGCCGGAGTGCATGGGAGATTGGGAGACCACGGTCGCTTTGTTCGGAAGCAACGCCACCATGGAACCAGGAGCCTGGCTGGGGAGTGAGAGAGTTGAGCCTTCGTGATTGGGCCAAATTTGGGCAGTTCAAATTGTGTTTGAGACTTCAAGTTTGGGTTTTGTGGTTAGGTTTGTTTTAGTACCTCTTTGGAATTTTGGGCAAATTTGGACCTTGATTTGAAATCCAAGCGGCCTGTGGGTTTTTCAGCAACCTATTTTATGTGTTACTGATTTGTACCTACTTCGAGTCTTAATTAATCAGTGTTCTGTTTCTAAACAAAGTGTCATGTAGAATCTAGTTTCTTTTGCAGGTGTCCCAGAGAAGTAGCTATGGTGCAATCTAGCTTGTTACCATTTGATTTCAATGCCCCAAACACAATTGTTTTGATATTATTATAAATAAATAAAATTATATAAAAAGAACAATTTTTCACACCATTAGCCATTTGGGCTCACGTGACAATATGGCAAAGTTCAGGGTGGCCATGAAGTTCTAGTTTTTCCAATATCCCATATATTCCCCAATAATTCTAGAATGCGCCCTAAGTCTAAACATCTCTTGGACCTTTTATCATTTGTGACACGTGTTGCCATTTAATTGATTACTTAAGTCAACTCATACTAAACTTGACCGAACTCATCATAAGTCGGTTGTATGTGATCTTATTCTTTGTAAAAAATAGCTGCACAACCGTCGCCGGGATATCGCCGGAGCCACCGCAAATAGCCGAAAAGTCGTCGGCCTCTCTCTCTCTCTCTCTCTCTCTCTCTCTCTCTCTCTGCACCACAAGCTTCAACGTCCGCCTCCACCTCACTGTTGTCGACTCGTCACTGGCCGTCGGCCAGCCACGTTGCGTCCTCCACTATCGTTTTTCGAGCCACCATGCGAGGTCTCACTGACGCTACTTGTCGTCGACCTCTGACGCGCCTCCTTGTTTACCTCTGCTCGCGATGCAAAGATGTCGCACACTACCTCGACCACCGCTGTATCCAAGGACAAGCAGCCAATCTTGCTCTCTTCTATATGGAATGAGCAGGCGTGGAGGTCGCTCGGCTCCTCCAATTATTGGCCATGGCTCGTGAATCGAACCCGTTGTCGTCCGGCCACAATGACGGTGTCTCACACCAACAGATCGAACACTCAAAAAATTAGCATAAAAAAATAAAGTACGGCCTGGATTGTTCCATTAAATTTGATTTTTGTTCATGCAATTTTCTTTAGTTTTATAAACTTCAAAAATTAAAAGAAAATAGTTCAAAATCCAAAAAGAAATTACAAAGATTTCTATGAAATCGATATGACGTCTACGTTATTTTAAAAATTATCGAACTCAAAATTTGCCAAATTGAATGGGTTGTTCAAATTTCTTCATTATTTATTATGAATTACATATGTTTGAAAAATATACGAGTACTTAAAATTTAAAATCAATAAAACCGACCGTATAATTAGATTGATCAATTCTTTTGTATTACTCGTAAAAATTTCATCAATTTTTCGGTGACCATTTTGACTTTGATCGACATAGTCAGTCTTTATTTTTTAGTCATTTTCAATAAAATAGTCTATTCAAAATTCTCAAAATTAAAAACAAATAGCTCTGTTGTCCAAAAAATTATAGAAAATATTCCATTGTCTTTTCATGGTGCCTACTTCATCTTAAGTAGAACCAATAAATTTAGATTTTCGTATTGGAGGATTGCATGAATTGACAATGTGTTTACTAGTATTGTATAACTTGTTCAATGCTTATGAAAATATATAGACCATAGAAAGTTAAAACATTACAAGTAAAACAAATATGAAAAAAAGGGCCATAGGATGCATACATAGAATTATTTTATATGAGAAGTAAAACTTTGAGCCACATTCGTCATTGTTTCGATCTGTATCCATGTTGTCAACATCGATAGTCATTTATACCCCTATTTTCTATTCATACGAGTCAGAAAAGAGAGCACTATCGCGGTGACATTTGAGAGAGAAAAAATTTATACGGGTATATAGAGGTAGTCCATAGGATGTCATGGTTGCAATGAGACTAAAACAAAAATTGTCGAAGTATGCATTAAGATGAAATTAGCAAAACAAAATAATAGAGGCATAAATGAATGTTGAGTTTGACTTAACGGATCGAGATCCAAATCATGATGAAAAAAATTTAAACCACGTCTATGTAATAGTTTAATGACCACATCGTACAGTCGTCTTATTCAAATGCATTTTTCCCGGCCTGAATCAATGAGACAACCTGGACGTCGTTTATGCCGTTATTTTTTGTCTGTATGAGTGACAACAAAAGAGGCTATCGCGGTGCCATTTGGGAAAGTTAATTGGTCTACGGATATAAGGAGGATCCCTGTAAGATGTCATGGTCATGATGAGATCAAAAATTTAATTGGTGAAGTGCCTAATTAGGCAAAATTAGTGAAAACATAAAATAGGCGCATAATTGTTGCTCAAGTTTGACTTCATTGATTGAATTTGAACAAAATGAAATTGAATGAACAGACTGTAGGATGCTGTAATGACCCAAACCGTGGAATGTGTACGTATTGGTCTGAACCGTGATTATTGTGAATTAATTGTACTCGTGACTTTGTTCACGACTAAATTATCGGGCAATAATTTGGTTTGAGTTCCTTCGCGGGAATTTTAGAGGATTTGATTCCGAGTTCGTAAGAGGTTTCGAAGGATTTTTCGGATAATCGGAGAATATAAAATGGATATTTAAAATTGTCGTCGAGTTAGTCGTACTTATCCGATTGGGTTTGAGTTATCCGAATCATGGGTTTGGTCGGTTCGTGATGTATAAATATCGAATGGTCATAAAAGTTGGAAAATCACTTATTTGGGTTGTTTGACAAGCGTTGACCAGATTTGACTCACGTTGACCACGTTGACCGGAGCTCCACCGTGACCCGCGAGCTTGTTGCCGTCCGACCCGAATTTTCCGGCCACCTCTGGCCATGATTTTGGTATGGTTGGAAAGCTCTCGACTTCCTCTATTGATCTATGTAATTTTTTGTGGGAATTGATGGGTTCTGAGGCTACCCGATTCGGGTTTATTTTAGGATTTCGCTGCCGTCGGGGGCAGTGCTCCGACGAGCTGTGGTGTCGCGGATGATGGGGGTTAGGTTCCCCTCATCCCCTAGATACTTTCTGGGTGGTTTAATTTGAGAAAGGAAGAGTTTTGGGGAGGAACCGTGGTGGTCGCCGGAGTTGATTTCGTCGTGAGCTTTCGAGCTCAATTCCAACCGATTGGGTTATGTTTTGGACTTGATGATTTGGGGGTTGTGTTGGGCTTGTGGAGAAGAAGATTTTAAGGTATGTTCCGTCGTGGAATTTCACCGTTGGCGCCGCGCCGCCGGCGGTCAACGGCGGAGCTCCGGCGAGGGTTGACTTTTGGAGATTTTTATACCGTTTTGCTCGTAATCGCGCCTCGATCGTAGTCGTGAGATTTTTGAGTTGATTTGAGTGTTCTAATTTGGGACGAGGGTTATTAGAGTGTAATTTGGGAATTTTACTATCCTCGTCGATATTTCGAGCGATATGCCTTTCGAGAATGCGGGGTTCTTGACGTATTAGCTCCATATGTTGTGATTCTATATGTATTGATTGTATCCCTATTACTCAGGTGATCGTGATCGAGTGTTTGACGAGGGATCTTCCGCCGGACCTCAGAGTTAGCCTCGTACTGTGAGTGCACACTTTGATTTTCATTTTCGATTTGCGAGTCTTGTTTATGCATTTTATATTATGCATTTTACGAGTATGCAATTATGATTATGCATTTACGGTTATGTATTTTTACTTGGTTGCATCGATGCAATGGTTTCTCGGCTGATCCCCGAGATGCTCCGGGAGGGTTATGACAAACGTCTGACCCGTGATTATATGGCTCCCAGGAAGGTTATGACAAGCCCCTTACCTGGTTGAGCATGATTGTAACTTTGAGGAAAATATACTCAAGTTATGGCCTCCACATTTTATACGATATCCGGGAAGGTTATGACAACCACCTTACCTGAGTTTGATGATTTTAGACTCGCATCATGAATTTATGTTTATATTAGTGAAAGGCATATTATTATTTTCATCCACTCACTCTAACGATTTTATTTGCCTTCCCCTGGGCTTTTCGGTTTCCTTTGCCCAGTTTGCAGTTTGAGTTTTGGGGTTGCATGTCGACGGTGGAGGCGTAGAGTTCCAGTCACACTTCTGATCGAGTAGGTTCTTAGTTCGACCTACTGGTTGTATATGATGTACATAGGAATTGCTCTGAATACTTATGTTGTGTTTTCAGTTGAGTTTACTCCTGAATGTTTTCTGGATTTCTTGTAAACCTTGTGGTTTATTATATATATGATGTTGAGAAATCCGGATGGGGAACGGAGCCCCACGGTTTAGTTTTTGTGGAATATTCGAAGTGTGATTCTCTTTGCAGGTTCTAATATTAGCTCACTTGTTTCAAAGTAAACTCTGGTGAAATTTTCTTTAAGGTTATATCTTCGAAGGGGTTTGATTTCGGTTTAGGCAACTAAATCGGAGTCGGGTCCTTTCAGATGCGATCCTTGAAATTTTTTTGCCAATTCCATCATGGTTTTGATCGCCATCTACGAAGTCAAACTCGATATCCTTTATATCCTCTTTTTTATTTTTTGTTAATTATGACTAATTAGGCAATTCAACAATTTTATTTTTGATGTCTTTGCGACCTTGATATCTTACACTACCAAAAATTTACATATAGGTGACAAAACCTTAAATGTTTCGTCGCCTAAATAAACGTTAGGTGACAAAAAATAAATTGTCGCCTAAGAAATCCTTTCGTCGTCTAGGTCAGACTTGGGTGATGAAACAAAATGTCTTCGACTAAGAAAACACTTAGGCAACGAAATATAAATTAGTTGCCAATTTCATCGCCTAAGTGATGAATTAGGCAATGAAAAATTATTTCATCATCTAAGTACAACATCTATGACGACGAAACTATAATTCGTCGTCCAAGTACGATATCTCATATGAAAAAAAATGTTTTTCTTGTCTAAAAGTACAACTTAGATGACAAATAATAATTTCCTCGTCTTAGATGTTGTACTTAGATGACAAAATAGATTTTCTTTGCCTATGTGATGACTTAGATGATGAAATGTTTGTCTTTGTCTAACTTTGTACTTAGATGACAAAATGTTTCACTTAGATGACGAAATATTTCGTCGTCTAAGTGAAACTCATATTTCGTCATCTAAGTGAAACTCCATTATTAAATCAGATTCCATTTCCAGATCGCCCAAGTCCTCTCTATCTCATCTCTCAACACCACCTCCGGCCACAATTTCGATTTATATATGGTTTTTCTACCTCAGGAGTTCAAATTTATCCACCTATCTCCTTATAGGAGAAGGTACTAACTCGTTTCTCTCGATTATTATTTTTTAATTTAATTAAGCACATAATAACATATTGTGATGAAATTATTACGATGAAATACTCCGGCAAATCATTCCGGCAATCTTGTTTGCATATATATAGTATTAGGTGTTAGCTAAATTGCATGCATGTGTTGATTAGTTATATATATGATTAAATGTTAGATTAATTGGTTGATAATTATATATTAATTTGTGAATTTAAATATGTAAATGCATATTATTGTGTTATATAAGTTAATTATCTATGATGAATATTAATTAATGTAAGTTAAGAATGATAAGATGATTCCTTCCATAATTAGATGAAATATTGTTAGAATGACAATTTTTTGGTAACTAATTATGACTTATTCGATAATTTAATGTTTTGCTTAACTTACGCATAACTATGGACAAAAGTTGGATACATTTGAAAAGTATAAGTGATGAGAGGTATATGGACGGAATCAGTCAATTTATGATGTTTGTGATGCAATATGGTCGAGGAAAGAAGCGTTACAGGTGTTTGTGCAGAAAATGTCTTACCCCCTAGTATGTGGAGATTAATGTTATGTCTCAACACTTATAGGACCACGGTATGATGTGGAGTTACACTACATGGAGTGAGAACGGTGAAGTAGTAGACTACAACTCATGACCAAACTTCAGCTCAGGATACGGTTACCAAGGTGCCTCATCCAGCAGTAGTGGCGCTCCTTCTTGGAACCTCGCAATGGATTTGGAACATGATGCTTTTTTCAGCATTCAGCTGTCATGTTGGACACCAACACGAAGAGGGAAGTTATGGTACTCCTTATTATGACACAGACCTTGTAGTCTTCCCGGACACTGACACTACAGAAATGAATATGTACAACAACATGCTACTTCAAGCCCAGACCCCGGTGTACGATGGATGTGCACAGAATTTCTTGCATGCCATAATGACTGAAATAACATACAAAGTGAAGCACAAAATCTCAAATGATGGTTTTAACGAAATCTAGACACACATATATGATTTGCTTCCTAACCATCATTAGCTTCCAGATTCCCATTACAAGGTAAAAAGGATCATGAGCAAACTCGGTCTAAAGTATAGGAAGATTGACGCGTGCAAAAATGATTGTGTGTTATTTTACAAGGAGTGTACAGATTTTGACTACTGTCCTGTTTGCATCCATTCTAGATGGTTGTACCCTAACAGGAAGAGTTCAAAGAAGAAGAATCATGTGAAGGTGCTTCGCTATTTTTCGTTGATTCCCAGACTGCAGTGTTTGTACATGTCTCTATACATAACGGAGGTGATGAGATGGTATGTAAAAAATAGAATATATGACGATGTGCTCAGACACGTGGCAGATAGAGAAGCTTTTAAACATTTTGACAGGGAATTTCAAAACTTTGCAGTAGAGGATCGTAATGTTAGACTCGAACTTTCTACAGATAGATTCGATCCTTGAGTGTAATAATAGTGTTGTCATCAGCACTTGACCAGTTATCCTCATGCAGTATAATCTACCTCCATGGATGTGTATGAACAAGGAATTTAATATCCTTAATTACTCTACTAATTCTAGGTCCTAAATCTCCTGGAAAGTGTTTAGATGTGTACCTCAGACTATTGATTGATAAGCTGAAACTATTACGAAAAAATAGAGTTCCAACTTATGACAAGTTCACTAACGCAATGTTCATGATGAGAGAAGTAGTAATATGGACCATCAATGATTTTCCTGCATATGGGATGTTGGCATCTTTCATAACTAAAGGATACAATATTTGTCTTGTCTGCTTGGACGACATCAACTCTAGTTGGCATGTGGGGAAAGTGTGTTACATGGGTCATCGTAGATGACTTCTTCATGATCACCAATGGCGACAGGATAAGGATAATTTTGACAGTAGAAAATAATTGTAATGACCCAAACCCAAATTAACGACTTAATTTTCGTTAGTCGAGTTAATTGTCGAGCTAATCACTATATGATACGTTTATCGAAATTTATCGCGATTAAAAATCAAATTTTTGTAAGTTATGATAATGATCTCGTTTTCTGCACAGAAGTTGTAGAGGATTTTAGTGCGAGCTCGTGGGTCTTTTTATTTTTATTTTTCAGAGGTCTGAACTAATAGTTATGAATTTTGGAAGTAGTAATAGAAGGAAATTGAATTAAAAAAATCTATCATTGGTTAAATCTTATGGATCGTTTGATCTTCTTAAATTAAATCTGAACCATCGATTGTTTCTAATTGTGGGCAAGTTTTTGACTTCATGCTGAATTACAACATTGTTGGGCTTATTGAGAGGAACGTTTTGACATGCAGGTTGATTGATTTTGGTCATCGCCTGTGATGGTGGCAGAGCTCCGGCAACCAGAACGCCATTTTCTTCACGGGAAGTTTCCTTAGCTGATTTGTTTCGATTCTTGCGTAGTTTTATAGATTTTGAAAAATTTTGAGTAAAATTCTCACGTATCTATAGGATTTCGACGCCACTCGACACTTTTGACACGATCTTTCTGTGTGTGTAAAGTCGAGGCCCACTTTTCTATGGAGCTTGGGTGGCATGACAAGACAAATGTGATTGAATTCACAACATGGAGGAGTAGCGACGCTTAGCTATCAAAAATGGAATGTGAGTATTTGATACACGAATCGTCTCGGGTTCTCAATCTATTTTAGTGATATGATTAGAATATTGTATTAATTAAACTAGCTCTTTAATTGTCTTCGGATGGCCAAGTACGTTCCTCGAGTCCTAGATCAACGATTACCTGTCTTGCGATCCAAGCAAGTGGACATTTCATTTTCAGTGTCGTAGAGAGCCAACTTTATTTTATTTGTTATGGTGCATGTGTTTTAGTTTCAAGTTTCAGTTTCACTGTTCAGTTTCATTTTTCTAGTGTTGAGGCTTGTGTGCATATTTACATTTATTGCATCGATGCCTTAGCTACTCGACTGAATCTCTAGGGCTCCAGGATGGGTTATAGGCCCTGACCTGACATTCTAGTTGTCCCAGGTTAGAGGCCCTAGAAGACTTCGCACACACTGTATCGTCTCAGATTAGAGGTCCCTCGACGAGGTCTCCAGTTCACTTGCACTTTGAGATTTTACTTTTGACTCGCTTAGTGTTTATACAGATCAGTTTCGATGGTAAGGCATAGAATATTTTGTTTTCGCGTATACTCGATTATTATTTTTTCATCCATTCATTCTAACGATTTCTATGTTTTTTTTATATATGCCTTTCCCTAGGCCCTTCAGTTTCAAATGCCCAGAATTGCAGATTTTTAGTGGAGGTCGGGCGTGCATGCGGATCGAGGCATAGCTGTACCCGCTGGAGGATCTGACGATGATCCTACGTGCTAGTAGTTTGTTCTGCATAGCTAGTTTAGTATGTCTAGCTGCTCTGATGTCAAATAGAGTTTATGTATTCAATATTAAGAAATAGTTCAATTAACTTATAGTATGCGATTATTTGTCTTGTTTTGATTTTTGGTTTAATATAAGTAGGGATTAATTGTCTGTGATGACCCGAACCAGGATCAGTTGCTTATTCGGCACGATTCTCGAGATTGAGTTTAGTCGCGGTTTATTGTCGTAATTGTGGTTTGCCGATTCGATTCGCGACTTGGTTTTCGGTCGAGAATTTGAGTTGAGTATTTTCACGGAAATTGTAGAGTACATGATTTCGAGTTCGTAGGTGGTTCCGGAAGATTTTTCCGATAACCGGGGAATATTTTATGATTATATGAAGTTTCGGGTTTCGACGAGTTTATCCGTTTGTTTCGAGCTTATCCGAATCATTTCGTATATTCATTTCGGACCGTCGATTGACCCGAGGCTCGTGTATAAATAGCAGAATAGTCGAGAAATAGTCGAAAATGGCAGTTTTGAGCTTTGACTGTGTGTTGACCGCCTGTTGACTTTCCAAATCTGGAAAGTAACCGTTGACCCGTAAGGAGTGGGTGCGACCCGGTTTGGTTCGTCGGCGACCCAACTTTTCCGGCCACCTTCGACCAGGCCAAGGGTATCATTCGAATCCTCTTGAGCTTCTCTTTCATTCTACACTTGAGTTTATTGGAATTGATTGTGTTTTTGGTGAGTTCGATTAAGGGCCGATTCGTTTTGGTCGACGGTGATGGGTGGTTAGGTTCCGGCGAGTATCTGGGGTTGGGTTGTTGGGGGTTTCGTTCCCCACACCTCGGTGATACTCCATAGGTTAATAGTTGAGAACGAGGTTGAGTTTGAGATCGAACCCAATTGGGTTTTGAGGTGGAGCTCCGATGTGGTTTTGGACGGAATTGACATAGTTGGACTTCGAATTAAGGTTGGGTGTAGTTAAGGAAGAGACTCGGGCTATGATGAGCTTTAAATCTGGAGATTTTGGCCGTGTGATTCCTCCGTTGACGGCACGCCGCCGCCGCCGGGGGCGGTCAACGGCGGTCAACGGCCGGAAAGTTGACTTTTTCAGATTTCGATGTAATTAGTGTCGTTTTTCTCGAAATCGCGCCCTGGTTATCGTCCAAAGGTTTTCGGGTTGTTTTGGTTAGCCAATTTTCAGTCGAGGTTTCGAGTGGGGATTTCGGGATTTCCGTAATTCGTTTTGTACCGCATTTCATATTTCCGGGAACGGTTGGTTTCCGTGCATCAGTACAGTGTTGTGGATTACGATTTTGATCAGTTATGTTTTTGTGGATATTCAGGAGATCGAGATCGAGATCTGGATCGTGATCGTGCTTCAGGCGAGGGATCTTCCGCCGGACCACGAGTTTAGCGCGTGTGAGCGTTTCGAGAGTCTGTGAGTGGACATTTCTTTTCACAGATTGATTGCGAGTCTTTATAAATGATTTACGAACTTGAGCATGCAGATTGATTATGATTTTACGAGCATGTGTTTTACGATTATGCATATACGAATATACGTATACGAGTATACATGTATATATATTATATTTTAAGCATGTGCATAGAAAAGATTTATGATTTGGTTTACACAGAGTACAGTCTCAATATATGTTGTGGTATCGATACACATTGACTTCTCGGCTGATCCTCGAGTACGCCCCGGGGGGGGACAGATATCCTGACCCGAGGCCTTTCTGGCTAGGAATCACGTGTGGGTCTGGGATCCCGTGGTTCAGACTGTGCTATCGCATGGTAGTCCATGAGAGATTCCGCGATATGTTTACGTTGCATGCTCTGTACGTGAGTGGTAGCTGGAGTCTCCTCACGTTTCATTTGATTTTCATGTATTTGACTCGCATATGATTTTATATGTATATACTACTGGTGAAAGACATTTATTTTCGTCCACTCACTCTAACGTGTTTATTGTCTTTCCCCTGGGCTTTTCGGTCTCCGTGCCCATATTGCAGTTCAGGTTTGGTGTTTTCACGTCGCGGTTTGGAGGCTAGTGATCAGAGTTACCTGTGCTTTCCAGTTGGTTCTTGTTTCGCCTACTGATGTGTATATTGTATATATTTTACTTTAGAGGTCTCTCTGATACATTCTGATACATGTTTATACGGATTTTCTCGGATATACATATATACATAGTACAGTTTGTTTACTGTTATTGATTATATTGATGTTGAGAAATCCGGATGGGATTGGTGCCCACGGTTTGGCTTTTGTGGCATAGGACGAAGTGTTATTTTCTGGGTGCAGGTTACGGCAATTCCACGCTAGTAACGAAACTCTGCCGAAATTTTGAAATTTTTTTGTTTGTTCGTATTTTCGAAAGGGTTTAGTTCCGGTTTAGGTAACTGAATCGGGATTTGGTCCTTTCAGCTTGGTATCAGAGCATTAGGTTGTCAAATTCTGTAGATTCTTGTAGTTGTGACGCTTAGGGTATTTGAGTTGATACAGCATGACTGGAGTGATGACCCGACTGGCCAGCGGTACTCATCAATACTTCGGGTGTTGTGTGTCCTCAAATATCTGCGGTTTCATGATTACGTTCTTTCTGCTTGTACCTAATGCTTGTCTTGTATCAGTAGGATGCCTCCTCGACGTGGTCCCCGTGTTGATCGGGATGATGATCCTGATGAGGATCGCCGAACGCGCGACTTGCTTATGCGAGTGCTGCGTTTGGAAGAGCGTTTTGACCCTGTGGTCAAGGCTCGTACTGCGGGTGCTACTGTGTTTTCGGGTTCAGTTGATCCAGAGATATGCGAAGCATGGTTGGTTCAGATTGAGCGTGTTTATGAGCGTCTGCAGTTTACTCCTGAGCAGATGACAGTAGCCGCAGTTGGTTTACTTGAGGGTGATGCATACTTTTGGTGGGTTAGCACCGACAGAGTTCCTGTGGATACTCCGTGGACATTGTTTCGTGATCTGTTTATGCGGAGGTATTTTAATCAGGCTACCCAGCAGCGCAAGTACGAGGAGTTTACGAACTTGAGGTAGGGCAGTTTGTCTGTACTTGAGTATCGGGATCGGTTTACCCGTTTGTCTCGTTTTGCGCGGGATATGGTGGCTACAGAAGAAGCCAAGTGTCGTAGGTTTGAGTTGAGATTGAATCTGAACATCAAGGCGACATTGACGACGATGCCTCGGAACAACTTTGATGAGTTTGTTAGTGCTGCACTCCGAGGCGAGGACATTGAGCAGGAGAGACAGCAGAGGTACCAGCCGAGGCGATTTGAGGAAGGTGGACCAAGTCAGGGGCCTTCAAAGAGGCAGAGTTCTGATACTTCTGGTTCAGCTTCATCCTCAGGCGGTGGATCACATCGATCACCAGTTAGTGTACCCAGATGGAGACAGAGATGGAGGAGAGATCGACCGCAGCGACCACAGGCTAGTGGGGATTCCAGCGGTTCTAGTTATCCTCGACGACCTTTTGGCACACCTGCTACACCGAGGGAGTCTCCGTTGTGCAATTTGTGCAATAGATATCATTTTGGATCGTGTCAGTGAGGCACCCTCAACTGTTATCATTGTGGTCAGGTGGGTCACTATGCGAGGGCGTGTCCTCAGTTGGTTGGTGATGGTGGTCAGGCAGCTCAGGGTTCCGGAGTTGAGAGAGGTACCACTACGGGAGCTCGACCAGCACAGTTTGCAGGCCAGGGCCGACAACAGGGACAGCCCCATCGAGGACGACCAGCCGGACATGCGAGGGTTCATGCTATGACTCTACGTGAGGGCAGAGCATCACCGGAGGTCGTTATCGGTATGTTACATGTTTTTGGTATTCCTGTACTTGCATTGTTAGATCTGGGCGCCACACATTCATTTATATCATTTAGACTGTCATCATTAGCTACGATACCTGCATCTCCACTTCCGGGGTTGTGGAGAGTGTTGTATCCATCAGCTGAGGTTGTGAGCATTGGTTGGGTTTACCGAGATTATGAGGTGTTTATTGGTGGACATGGTTTAGCCGCAGATCTGTTACTGCTTGATATTGTGGATTTTGATTTGATATTGGGTATGGACTTCCTGGAGTTGCACTGGGCCATGTTTGACTGCCACAGGAAGGAGGTCGCGTTTCGACGACCAGGGTTACCTGAGATACTATTCCGTGGCGAGAAGAACACTTCACTACCATGTTTGATTTCCGCGATGAGGGCGGATCGGTTGATGAAGAAGGGTTGTGTTGCTTACTTAGCCCATGTTGTGGACACTACAGCTGCAGTGCCGGATCTTGGTAGTATTGAGGTTGTGTCTGAGTTTCCGGATGTGTTTCCAGCGGAGTTACCTGGTATACCCCCTGTACGGGAGATTGATTTTACCATTGAGTTGTTAGCGGGTACTGGACCGATTTCCCAGACACCGTATCGCATGGCGCCTGCGGAGTTGAGGGAGTTGCAGATCCAGCTCCAGGAGTTGTTAGAGAAGGGATTCATTCGACCGAGTGTTTCTCCGTGGGGTGCCCCAGTGTTGTTTGTACGGAAGAAGGATGGGTCCATGCGTTTGTGCATCGACTACCGGAAGCTGAATCAGATTACAGTGAGGAATAAGTATCTGTTGCCGCGGATTGACGACTTGTTCGATCAGTTGAAGGGAGCAGCAGTCTTTTCGAAGATTGACCTTCGATCCGGATATCATCAGTTGAGGATCCGAGACTCTGACGTAGCTAGGACAGCTTTCAGGACGCGGTACGGGCATTATGAGTTTCTGGTCATGCCGTTTGGGTTGACCAACGCCCCCGCAGCTTTCATGGACTTGATGAATCGGGTGTTTAAACGGTTCCTGGACAAGTTTGTGATTGTATTCATAGACGATATCTTGATTTATTTGAGGAGTGTGGGCCAGCACAAGAAGCACTTGCGTGCGGTGTTGCGGACTTTGCGGGACCATCAGCTGTTCGCGAAGTTTAGCAAGTGTGAGTTCTGGTTGGATAGTGTGAAGTTTCTGGGCCACGTGATTTCGGCCGAGAGAGTTTGTGTTGATCCTGACAAGATCGAGGCCGTGCTGAATTGGAGTCGACCCACTACTGTGCCGGAGATCCGGAGTTTCTTGGGGTTAGCAGGCTATTATCGACGGTTTATACAGGATTTCTCCCAAATAGCTACACCACTGACCAGATTGACGAAGAAGGGCGTCAAGTTTGAGTGGTCTGATGCGTGCGAGGAGAGTTATTTGCTCCTGAAGGAGAGATTGACTATCGCACCAGTTCTGACGTTGCCAAACGACAGTTGTGAGTTTGTTGTGTACAGCGATGCGTCGAAGTTGGGCCTTGGCTGCGTGTTGATGCAGCATGGTAGAGTCGTGGCATATGGTTCCAGACAGCTGAAACCGCACGAGGTCAACTATCCGACACATGATCTGGAGTTAGCCGCTATCGTGTTAGCGTTGAAGAGTTGGAGACATTACATGTATGGTGCTCAGTGTAAGATTTTCACTGACCACAAGAGTCTCACCTACTTGCGGACACAGCCGGATCTGAACATGAGGCAGCGCCGATGGATGGAGTTGATCAATGATTATGATTGTACGTTCGAGTACCATCCGGGGAAGGCCAACGTTGTAGCGGATGCACTTAGCCGGAAATCTGGAGCTTCATTGTTTCACATATGTATGGCCAGAGTATCGATGTTAGCTGAGCTTCGAGCTACAGGTGCCGTGTTTGGGTATGATGATGATGGAGCCTTGTTGGCCAGTTTTCAGGTTCTACCGGTACTGGTTGATCAGGTACGGGAGGCACAGGATTCAGATCCTTACTTGTTGGGCAAGAAGACCATGATACGGAATGGTGTGCCTACAGAGTTCCGATTGAGCGACGACGGTACGTTGTTGTTCAGAGGCAGGTTATGTGTACCCAGAGACGAGGATTTGAAGAAGGAGATTCTGGATGAGGCCCACAGTTCAGCATATGCGATGCATCCCGGAGGTACGAAGATGTTTCGCACACTTCGAGCGTACTATTGGTGGCGCAACATGAAGCGGGAGATTGCCGCGTACGTGAGTCGGTGTTTGATTTGTCAGCAGGTGAAGGCGGAGAGGTAGAAACCTGCAGGGAAACTACAGCCACTTGAGATTCCAATTTGGAAGTGGGAGCACCATTACGATGGATTTCGTTTATCAGTTGCCGCGTACTTCGGCGGGCAACACTGGCATTTGGGTTATTGTTGACCGATTGACGAAATCCGCACATTTTCTGGCTATTCCGGGGAAGATTTCAGTGGGCAGATTGGCCAAGTTGTACTTATCAGAGATTGTTCACTTGCATGGTGTGCCTGTATCGATTGTTTCTGACCGAGATAGTCAGTTCACTTCTGAGTTTTGGCAGGCTTTACAGCGAGCGTTGGGCACGAGATTGCGATTTAGTACAGCTTTTCATCCTCAGACTGACGGGCAGTCCGAGCGGACCATTCAGACTCTTGAGGATATGCTGAGATCATGTGTGTTGCAGTTTCGCGGAAACTGGGATCAGCAGTTACACTTGATCGAGTTCGCCTACAACAATAGCCATCAGGCCAGTATTGAGATGGCACCGTACGAGGCCCTGTACGGGAAGCAGTGTCGCACTCCATTGTGTTGGAGTGAGGTGGGCGAGCGTTGGCTTATTGGTCCAGATTTGGTGAAAACCACGATGGAAGACATTCAGGTATTCCGGGATCGACTGAAGGTCGCCCAGGATCGGCAGAAGAGTTACGCGGATGTGAGGAGGAAGAATTTAGAGTTCGAGGTTGGTGATTGGGTCTTCCTGAAACTATCTCCGTGGAGGGGAGTTGTGCGTTTCGGGAAGCGTGGCAAGCTTCGACCACGGTACATTGGTTCGTATGAGATTACGGAGAGGGTTGGAGCTGTTGCATACAGACTTGAGTTACCGGCTGAGATGGCTCGTGTGCATGATGTCTTCCATGTTTCGATGTTGCGGAAGTACATTTCAGATCCTTCACATGTGTTAGCCCCACAGCAGTTGCTGATCAGGGAGGACTTATCGTATGTTGAGGAGCCAGTGCAGATTCTCGATCGTCGTGAGCAGGAGTTGAGGCACCGTGTGATTCCGCTGGTGAAGGTCTTGTGGCAGAACCATTCAGTTGAGGAGGCCACCTGAGAGACCGAGCAGCGTATGCGGGAGCAGTATCCTCATCTGTTCACATGACAGGTACGTAAATTTCGAGGTCGAAATTTCTTTAAGGGGGGTAGATTTGTGATGACCCGAACCAGGATCAGTTGCTTATTCGGCACAATTCTCGAGATTGAGTTTAGTCGCGGTTTATTGTCGTAATTGTGGTTTGCCGATTCGATTCGCGACTTGGTTTTCGGTCGAGAATTTGAGTTGAGTACTTTCACGGAAATTGTAGAGTACATGATTTCGAGTTTGTAGGTGGTTCCGGAAGATTTTTCCGATAACCGGGGAATATTTTATGATTATTTGAAGTTTCGGGTTTCGACGAGTTTATCCGTTTATTTCGAGCTTATCCGAATCATTTCGTATATTCATTTCGGACCGTCGATCGACCCGAGACTCGTGTATAAATAGCAGAATAGTCGAGAAATAGTCGAAAATGGCAGTTTTGAGCTTTGACTGTGTGTTGACCGCCTGTTGACTTTCCAAATCTGGAAAGTAACCGTTGACCCGTAAGGAGTGGGTGCGACCCGGTTTGGTTCGTCGGCGACCCGACTTTTCCGGCCACCTCCGACCAGGCCAAGGGTATCATTCGAATCCTCTTGAGCTTCTCTTTCATTCTACACTTGAGTTTATTGGAATTGATTGTGTTTTTGGTGAGTTCGATTAAGGGCCGATTCGTTTTGGTCGACGGTGATGGGTGGTTAGGTTCCGGCGATTTTCTGGGGTTGGGTTGTTAGGGGTTTCGTTCCCCACACCTCGGTGATACTCCCTAGGTTAATAGTTGAGAACGAGGTTGAGTTTGAGATCGAACCCGATTGGGTTTTGAGGTGGAGCTCCGATGTGGTTTTGGACGGAATTGACATAGTTGGACTTCGAATTGAGGTTGGGTGTAGTTAAGGAAGAGACTCGGGCTATGATGAGCTTTAAATCTGGAGATTTTGGCCGTGAAATTCCTCCGTTGACGGCGCGCCGCCGCCGCCGGCGGCGGTCAACGGCCGGAAAGTTGACTTTTTCAGATTTCGATGTAATTAGTGTCGTTTTTCTCAAAATCGCGCCCTGGTTATCGTCCAGAGGTTTTCGGGTTGTTTTGGTTAGCCGATTTTCAGTCGAGGTTTCGAGTGGGGATTTCGGGATTTCCGTAATTCGTTTTGTACCGCATTTCATATTTCCGGGAACGGTTGGTTTCCGTGCATCAGTACAGTGTTGTGGATTACGATTTTGATCAGTTATGTTTTTGTGGATATTCAGGAGATCGAGATCGAGATCTGGATCGTGATCGTGCTTCAGGCGAGGGATCTTCCGCCGGACCACGAGTTTAGCGTGTGTGCGCGTTTCGAGAGTCTGTGAGTGGTCATTTCTTTTCACAGATTGATTGTGAGTCTTTATAAATGATTTACGAACTTGAGCATGCAGATTGATTATGATTTTACGAGCATGTGTTTTACGATTATGCATATACGAATATACGTATACGAGTATACATGTATATATATTATGTTTTAAGCATGTGCATAGAAAAGATTTATGATTTGGTTTACACAGAGTACAGTCTCAGTATATGTTGTGGTATCGATACACATTGGCTTCTCGGCTGATCCCCGAGTAAGCCCCGGGGGGGACAAATATCCTGACCCGAGGCCTTTCTGGCTAGGAATCACGTGTGGATCTGGGATCCCGTGGTTCAGACTGTGCTATCGCTTGGTAGTCCATGAGAGATTCCGCGATATGTTTACGTTGCATGCTCTGTACGTGAGTGGTAGCTGGAGTCTCCTCACGTTTCATTTGATTTTCATGTATTTGACTCGCATATGATTTTATATGTATATACTACTGGTGAAAGACATTTATTTTCGTCCACTCACTCTAACGTGTTTATTGTCTTTCCCCTGGGCTTTTCGGTTTCCGTGCCCAGATTGCAGTTCAGGTTTGGTGTTTTCACGTCGCGGTTTGGAGGCTAGTGATCAGAGTTACCTGTGCTTTCCAGTAGGTTCTTGTTTCGCCTACTGATGTGTATATTGTATATATTTTACTTTAGAGGTTGCTCTGATACATTCTGATACATGTTTATACGGATTTTCTCGGATATACATATATACATAGTACAGTTTGTTTACTGTTATTGATTATATTGATGTTGAGAAATCCGGATGGGATTGGTGCCCATGGTTTGGCTTTTGTGGCATAGGACGAAGTGTTATTTTCTGGGTGCAGGTTATGGCAATTCCACGCTAGTAACGAAACTCTGCCGAAATTTTGAAAATTTTTTGTTGGTTCGTATTTTCGAAAGGGTTTAGTTCCGGTTTAGGTAACTGAATCGGGATTGGGTCCTTTCATTGTCGTTAGGGCCTAATCCTGGTTTAAGCAGCTAAGTCGGTTTTGTAGTCCTTTCAATAATCTTAAACTCTGATTGTGGTCTGGCGAGGAGATTTTTGAGAGGTTAAATAGCTTCAATTTTGGTGTGTTGACCAATGACGATGATGTGAAGAAATACAATCTACACCCTCCATATGATCTTAGATATTGGCACCACATAAGTGTTTTCTTTGAACTGCCTTACTGGTCGAAGTTGAAACTCAGGAACAACCTAGATGTCATGCACATAGAAAAGAATGTGTGCAACAACGTGGTGGGAATAATTCTAGGTATTAGGTTCAAGACTAAGGATACTCCCAAGCGCAAAAAGATCTGGTATATATGATTTTACGCCATCCCTTATGGTTAAAGAAGGATAGAAGTGGTGTTTACAACAAGATACCTGATGCACCTTATACAGTGAAGCCGACACTGAGGGATACTATATTCAACTAGATTAAAAAGTGTTAATTATCCATCTAATTATGCAGCGAATATATATGGATGTGTCAAAGTTGAGGAACACAAGTTCATTGGTTTAAAGACTCATGACTGTCACGTTATGCTGCAACGTCTAATTCTAGTTGTAATTCGACCTCATTTGCCTAAAGACGTCGTCGAACCAATAGTTGTATTGTGCAGATGATGGCAGAAGATAAGCGCCAGAGAGTTGAAGAAGTCGGATGTGTTCAACTTACAATACAAAACTGTCCATATTCTTTGCATATTAGAGAGGATTGTCCTCCCTGCTTTATTTGACATCATGATTCACCTCATGGTCTACCTTCTCAAACAACTGCTGCTTTCTAGTTCGGTCTACTACACTTAGATGTATCCTCAAGAAAGGTACAATATTTCACATAACTAATTGGTTTTCATCACTTTTCTTACAGTAATGTGAAATCAATTTTCTTACAGTAATGTGAAATCAATTTTCCCATTTTGTAGACACCTCAGACAATATAAAGGATACGTCAAAAATAAATCTGCCCCTGATGGCTCCATAGCCAAAACATACATAATAGATGAGTGTGTAACATACTATAGCACTACCTCAAAGATCCAGTCCATGCTGCCTCCAATACACATGTTATCTATAATCTTTCAGTCTTCACAGATGTTGTACGACTATTTAAAGGAGTATTAAATGAAAGATTAACTCAGGCTGATTTTAGTGAAGCATATAGGGTAGTGTTGCGAGACTGTGACAAGGTCAAGGAGTTCATGAAAGTTCCTATGAAAATATTCAAACAAACAAATCGGACTAGTCATAATTGGGTTGAAAAAATGGTTCAGAAGAGGTTCCCTGATTATTTCCTCAAATTGGTATGTTTAAACCATGCATATATGTTTTTTGCTTCCTTTATTTGTTGTTGAGAAATCCAAACAGGAATAGATGTCCACGGTTCCCTTTCAAAAAATAAAGGTGTCCACGGTAAATTAATTTGATATTTTAATTACTGTTTACGGATTCATTGTGTTTTCCCTCAATTTTTGCATGCAGGTTTATATATGGTTTCCTATAGTTTAGGGAAAACTATGTCAAATTTTTGGTAGAAATTAATTAAATAGGCATTCATATATCTTGTTCACAATTTTGTAGATACAGGATCTACAAAAGTCTTCTAACCACGAGGGGTGGTGGTCGTGGGAAAAGCACATGTTGGTCCATAAGCCGGTCTGTTATGACCCAAACATCATTATACAATAATTGAAACTTATGTGGTTAGTCGCTAATTAATTACGTTAATCGTCAATGGTAATTAGTTTTTACCGTCAGTAACTTTCGCTAGCGATTTATCGATTATGTTTTTCAAGAAATTTCTTTAGATAAGGTTGTAGAGTTTGTCGATGAAATGACCCAACCTTTGATTAACTAGTAATCTAGAATCAAGCCCTAACGATTGACCATAAACTACGAGTTTTTGTGAAAATTTTGATATAACTTCCCCTGAAAAAGAGACACCCAAAAACCTGCAGGGAAAACTGACACTTCGCAAATAAACTCATAACCAATACCGTGAACCACCAACATCCATCCGGATTTCTCAACATAAAACTGAAATCAAACCTGATTTATTATTCCGAATTTGAAAACATACTTCCAGTATATACTGATTTGCATACAAAGAAACTCAACTCGACTACTATACGAGCGACAACCTATTCACAAGAGTCTCACTAAGATAATACTACCGACCCAGTATCTAGAGTGGCTTCAATAACACAAGAGACATACTGATAGTGAACTGGAACCTACTGCTGAAGAAATTGACTGGTAGACTCGACGCCCTCGACGACATCCAGCACCCTCATGATACACACTGCAATTTGGGAAAATATAACCGAAAAGCCTAGGAAAAAAGCACATAAAATAATAAAAACTGTTAGAATGAGTGGACGAAAATAATATTTCACTTTTTAACTGAAACTGTAAATAATTTGCCTTTTTGTAAATAAAATCATTAATTACGATAGCGAGTCTATAACACTGAAAATGTAACAATAAGGATACGTCGAGGGGGACACCTGACCCTTCTCAAGTATCGTGCTTAGGTGGAGGCAGTGACTGGGATCCTCTGACCTCGAGCCACTAAAGTCGTTCGGTGATTCCTGACACAAAGATGACGTGAATACCAGGGGGTAAGTGCTGCTACTTCCTTGGAGCCACTCGGGATCAGCCGAGTAACCAATGCATCGATGCACAACTAACTGAAACTAGCCTCCAAAATTATATACTGAATATTGAAAGCACAAACTGAACTGAATATAATAATAAATAGACTCGCTAATCAACTGTAAAAATAAAGTGTCTACTTACAGCATTTTGCCGGGATAATTACAAAGCTGAAACCAGCCCAAACGACACAATTATTCATCTGACACGCCCGCTAACTCATGATCCTAAAAACACGATTAAAATTAATATCTAATCATCGGGGTTCATACTGACTAGTTAAGATCGTAATCTGGTGAGTAACAAAATCGAGAATCTCGTATACTCGAATAACGTAATTTCTGTTTAATTAGTAAGTCAACCAAAATCTGGATTCAATCCCTTGTAATCCCTCGCTATTAAGAGTCGCAAAACAAATCTCGAATATCAAACGACTCGCAATTAAACTGATAATCAATGTGTCATGTAATATTATTGTGAATTAAACTAATTATTATGGACCTCACCATTGCGTTCGGCACGCAAAAACAAGCGAAATGACGTAAAACTTCGTCAAAAATTCCACATCGCTGGAGCTCCGCCGCGCACGGCGGTGTGTGGGGTCGCGGACCACCTCCACCAACGGCCGGAAATCCACCGGCACCAAAACCTACAAATGATACACCATTCAAAAGCTCAAGACAAGCCCAATAACTTTAACCACTGAGACAAACCCAAAAACTGACCGGAAAGTCGATATACCCACCGAAAATTATTTTCCTCCGATCTCCAAAATCTGGCCACGGCAAGGGCCAAGACCACATGCGTTCGACTCACCATCCCATAGGCTTCAAAACCCCTATAATTTTCACCCTCATTGCCGCTTTTTTGCGCCCCCTCCATCTCCGGCGAAAATCCACCGGTTTCGGCCGGTTTTGTTCGCCTCCCTCAGTCGTCCTCCGATCACCAACGCCGGTGATTCACCAACCAAATGAAAGAGGAGGTCAGGCCCAACAGTTTGATACGTACCAACCTCACGGTCGAAGGTGGCCAGACCAAGCATCGCCGTTGGCGAGAAGTTTCACGATGAAAACGGGTCAAGGAGGTATACGGGTCAATCCGTATATATACGTAGTTCTTCCCCCAAAATGGAAACTTTCCAATAATAGCTTGTATTGATACCCATATCTATATCAGCCCAAATCAACGGCTACAATTCAATTTGATCAAAATTGGACGGTCATGATTAAACCAATAGTTCAATTAATACATTTTAAATATTTTCACTTACCGACTTTGAAATTCATTAAAAATATCTCGCTTATCTGAAAAATTACCCAAAACTTCCCACGAGCTCAAAATTAAATACTCCACTACTCTCGTGAAGGAAGTCAACACAAATTCTCACCTGGTGAAAATGTCATTAATAACCTCAATTACGCGACTAATCCGCAATAATGCGTAACATAAATCGATAACTGTGTTATTATGATTGGGTTATAACAGTCCATACGAGTTCATGGCCATGTCAAGTGTTGAAATCGAAGTTACGACGAAGAAATTATGGTCAGCAAAAATTTTACGAAAATATCAGAAATTGTTTTGTCACAAAATCGCGGGTATAAATACGAGTTTCCATTTTGGAAAAGTCAGAAGTTTCCTTATTTAGCAACTGGGTTTACCTCACTTTGACCGAGTTTCCCCGACTCGGAATCGCCGACATAGGTGATGGCAACGACGCGGCGATTTCCGGCCACCTTTGGCCGTGAAATTGGTTGGAAATTGTTGGGCTCGACCTCCTATTTTGTTTGGTGGGTGCATCACCGGCGTTGGTGGCCGAAGGATGACGAATCGAGAAGGTGAAGTTGGCCAGTTTCAGGGTAAATTTCTCGGCAACGGTGGCGGCGGTCTTGGGGGGTTTGAACGTCAAACCCAGAGAGGTTTTTAAGCCCAGGTAGAGATAAGTCGATTAGGACATATCTTGGCCCTTGCCGTGGCCGGATGCTGGCGATCGGAGGAGTTGAATTTTCTGGTGGGTTTTTAGTTTTTCAATGATATTGAGGTTTTCCGGTTTGATTTTAATGTTGTGTTGTACTACAATATTTTTGGGCTTGTTGAAATGAATGTTTTGATGTGTAGGTTGCTTGATTTGGTGCCGGTAGGAATTCCGGCCACCGCCGGCGGTGGTGTGTGGCCCCACCCGCCGCCGTGTGCGGCGGAGGTCCAACAAGGTGGAATTTTCAACAAAATTTTATGTCGTTCCGCTCATAATTTTGTGAGGAACACAATGGTGAGATTCTTGTTTGGATCTGGACTTGAATAATTTAGATGTGTATTTAATCGTATAATAATTAATTGATTTCACGATATTTTTAACGGATGATCCGACTATCCATTTAATTTTGAGTTGCTCGATATTTGAGATTTATGTTGCAACTCTAAATTTAGTTATAGTGGAGGAATGCAAGAAACTGAATTCAGAATTTTATTAAGTGCTGTTTTAGTTGGGAATTACGTTATTCGAAAATGCGAACTTCTCAACATTTTTGCTCGTAGGATTACGAGCTTGGTTATTCAATATCAACGAATAGATGTTAATTATAATCGTGTTTTCAAGATTACGAGTTAGCGGACTGTGTCGGATGATTATTGTGTCCATTAGCAGGTTACGACTTTGTGAATATCCCGACATAGTATGGTGAGTTGACGTTTATTTATTTTCACAGTTATTGCGAGTTCATGTTTATGCAGATTTATAGTCTCCTGTATTTTTATTATAGTCGAGTTTGGAGGAATATTTGTGATGTTTTTTATTTTCAGCATCGATGCTTTGACTGGTCGGCTGATCACTGACTAATCGGGTCATACCGGGTTAGGACAAACGCTCTGCTGACCCAAATTTTCTCGGGATAGGAAAAACCCCCTAGACAATCCCATTACCTCTTTATTTACAGTCATGGAGACGCTCCAGGTTAAGACAAACACCCTGAGTTCCCACATCCATATATTTATTTCAGTTTATTATTTTGAACTCGCATGATTTCCTAGAAATCAGCAGAAAGACACAAATAGAATATTTTATTCTTTTACACTGATTATGACTTTTTGTTCACTCACGCTAACGTTTTTATATTTTTATCTGTCTTTCCCTGGGCCTTTTGATTTTCCGTTACCATTTTGCAGTGCTTCTCCTGATCTGAATTTTGGATCTCCAGAGGCTTTGAGTCCACCGGATTATTATACCTTCCTGTGGGTTTCGGCCACTAGTAGTGTATTTTCATATGTTTTTTTCTGCTCCTAAAAGTCGCTCTGAACACTAGTGTTGTAAATATTTTTCAGTATTGGTAGTGAATTGTTAGTATTGCTGAATTATAAGTTTTCAGTTCCATATTACTATTCCAACATTTTAATTAATTTACTTTCCGCATTTTATTGAGAAATCTAGATGGACATCAGTGGTCAACCGTATTGTTTGTGAAAAATTAGAAGTGTGATTTTCTTGCAGGTTTCTGGTAGTCCACTTTGTAAAGGAAATTATGTCAAAAATTTTAAAGAATTCTGTCGTTTAAGTTTTGTCGTTGTGGCGTGATCCTATATTACTAGTTAATCTAGGGTTGGGTCCTTTCACAGTCCAACACTATATTTACCCCAGATGTTTTGTCAACGGTGTAAAGTTTCATTCAGTGGACCGACATGCAGGAAGAAGAATACAAAATAGTGGGATCGTGGTGGGATAATGCGTTGATGTATATTACGGGGTTCTTGTTAATGTCGTTCAGCTACTATATGGGAATGGTGTCAACATTTTTCTATTCAAGTGTAATTGGTTCGAGCATGCGAAGGATGATCTTGGCCTTTTATCAATCGATACAAACTCAAGATGGTATAAAGATGAGCCATTCGCTCTTGCCACCTTAGTCAGGCAAGTGTTCTATATGGATGATCCGAAAGTAGTTAACCATATGTCTCACAGTGGAATATGGAGTGCTGCAACACTCGAAGGGATGTCAACGACTAAAACTCAACAGAATAATATCAATGCATATCAAGAACCTGATACTTCTGTCATCCTAAACATAAGGCAATTGATTTGCTATAACAAACACTTACCTATGCCTAATAGGGAAACAAATCTTACCGAAAAGGAGATCAAAGACCTAGAAAATAATAATTCCTCTAAAGAGGAGCTGGAGGATGAAGGCGATATCGTATACGATGAAGATGATGGAGATTATAATGATGAAAATCAGTCGTCAGTTGAGAGTAAGGAGAAAGATGTTGATGAAGATTATCATGAAAAAAGTGATTGATCGATTGAATTCGAACTTAATTAATTTATTAATTAATTTGTACGTGTACGAATTTTTGATTGATGATCGATCACGAATTATAAGGCACAAATAAAAAGAGGTTCAAATGAACACTACCAGAAAAACACACTTAGGCGACTAAGAAGTTTCGTCGCCTAAATGGGTTTTTTCATCGCCTAAGGTTCATTGTCCAACAATCGTAGTCTAAGTACTTAGACGAAGAAACTTTTTTGTTTCATCGTCTAGAATTTTAGACAACGAAACATTAATGAAAAAACGACGAATTTTTTTTGTCGTTTTAGTGAACACTTAGACGACAAAACCAACAATTCGTCGTCTAAGTTAAACTACTTAGACGACGAAATTTTAGGTTATTCATCGCCTAAGTGTCAAATTTTTTTTTAAAAAAAATAAAAATAAATAATCCAGTTAGACGACAAAGCTTTTTCATCATCTAAGTGGTTGATTTTAATAAAAAATAAATCAATTAAATTAAATAAACAACTTGGACGATGAAACTAAGTAGTTTTTTTTTAAAATAAAAATTAGTTAAATCCTAATTAAATGTTAATTATTAATTAATGCAAAAATTTGTAATTAATAAATAATTTAATGATGGTGGTGGTGGTGGTTGTGATGGCGTTTATGTGGTGGTGGTAGTGATGGTTATGGTGGTGCCGAGGTGGTGGTGGTGGTGGTGGTGGTGGTGGTGGTGTCTAAGGTTTGAGAGAGAGGGGGGAGATTGAGAGATTGAGAAAAATAGAGGATCAAATCTGTTTTATAGGTGACGAAATCAACAACTTTTGCCGCGCGCCTAAGTGATTTAAGTTTATGCTGAAAAAAAATTGGCCGAAAAAATTACCGCAAAGAATTTGAACTTAGGCCACGAAACCAACATGTCTCATCGCCTAAGTGATTTTGAATTTTTGGCAAAAAAAAAATTAACGGAAAAAAACACCAAAATTTCACTTAGGCGACAAAACTATATAGTTTCATTGCCTAAGTGAATTAATTTTTAAAAGTACATGAAAATTAATTTTGCGTAGTTGCTAAAAAATCAACCATTAGATATAACCATTACATTTATACAATATTGTAGAAAAAAATTCAACAAAATTCGGATTAGTTTAGATTGCGATCAAATGAATTTAGTGATTATCGAAAAATAGTTAAAAGATGAAAACGATCGTAAAAAATAATTCATAAATCCGTTTTTGAGGTTATAGGTGCTTATCTTGTCTTAAAAACTTAGTTTATCAACTAGATAAAAATTAATTGAAAATTAAATTAAAAACCTAATTTAGGGAGAAAAACAGCCCTGGACATTTTAAAAGATCCTTTACATCTAAGGACATTTTTGGAAACTTTTAGACATGAAAAAACTCTAATACCCTTATTGTATTGTACAAAAATTCAATCTCTAAAGCGAAAACTTTGACAAAGTCTTCCGCTCCTGCTTGAGGCTGTTGAGTTGGAAATTCGTCTTTTTGCTCATTCTTGCTCCTTCTCCATGTGCTCCTTCATTATCTGAGAACTTATCCTTCCATCAGAGAAATCTGGTTCAACATCGGATAAGTTTAATCAACGTTTGTTATCCCTGTTGCTTCTTGTGCTCGAAAGTGTTTGTAAGCAGTTTCAGTGGATAAGCTCATGCGGAGGTGACGATCATCCCTTTGTAATCTTCTGGCCGTTCTTGTGGAGTAGAGACTGTAATCTTTACCTTGCTTGACCAGGTTGAGATGTGTATCTTCCCAAAGTTCATGGTAAGTCATTTGTGCTTCTCCATATATCTTAATATCTTTAGGATTGGGTATTCTAGTGACATTTAGTCCTACTGGTTTAGGTACATAGATGGCTTGCTCCATAATAATACTATGCTAGGTTGGATCATGGCTCAAACTAGTGCTAAATCTTGCTGGTGGAATGTTGTTAATGTTCAAAAGAAGATTGCCTTATAGGGTTTCAAAGTAATGTATTATGCTCTCTCTAAGATTGCTCGAGAATGACTTTATATGATTACTCATGCTCATGTTAAGATGTACTAGAAAACTATTTTCCAACAAGAATCCTGGAGTAAGAGGATGAACTACTCTTTCATGCTTAAAATGTAGTTCTTGGTAGGTTGTCATGTTCATGCTTGCTAGAAGGATTTGATACTTAAATTTTTCATGGTGATGCTCTGCTTTCCTAATAATGCTCATTCCAGGTTGAAGATTTTCCCTTATATCAAAGAGAAACCTTTGAATTGCTCTTTGCTAAGAAAGAAGCTTTGATTGTTGGTAGAGACAAATCACTTCTTTTGCTTTATGACCACGAAATAGCTCCATTGTAAGAATACGCAAAGAATATGTGCTCAATTTTGGAGGAAGTATTCCTTGCTACTCATTTATAGAATTAGTTGCTAAAGGATTATGATGAGGAATATAACCATGTGTGCTGATTGCTCTATTTCTCTCAAACTCTAACTGCTCTTGAAGTGCTGCATAATTAATATGCAAATTGCTATGCAGTTTGATCAATATTTCATGGTGTTACTCCAAAGTAGTAAGTTTTCCTACTGATGTATGACGCTCAAAAGATAGTAAGGCATAACTTTCTTGTAAAGGTTGGAGTTGCTTATTAAGGTTATCAACTATCTGATTATACTCTGTAAATTCATGTTCCAATGCTTTTACCAATTTTTCAATGGCTATGCTCATTTGAGGAGGTTGATTCCGTAGGATCCAAAAGTTGTCAAGCAATGTCCTTTATTTTGGCCAAAGTAGTTGCCAAGAGTTATATCGATATTTAGGCGTTATGACGTCCTAAATATGGATATTCTCATAAGTGTGTATCACTGGTCTTATGGGTGGCCTTGCTGGCATGCACATGCTCAAATTGCTTCGAGGAATGTTCTATGGCCTCCTAGGATTTGAAGAAGATGCTCCTTTTTGATCCATTTCTGCATAATTATTCAAAGAATTAGTCTAGACAATATATCTGCTAAAATATGATCACTTCCCTAATATGTTCAAAATGTGGTTTAAATCCATTGCCAGTAATTGCATCAATGAAATTAACTCATCTATAAGCTGCTTGTCTATTGCTACTAATTTTGTTATAATGAGAAACAACATTTTGACAATCAGTTCTTGTAGTAAACACTTCATTATGTAAAAACAAAGAAAGTGCTTTAAGAGAATTGATGATGCCTAAGATTTTCAAGTCAGTTGTTGGTAATCTAGAGTGAATATCATTAAATTTACCAGAGGCATATCTACAAATTTGCTCATCTAATTTTGATTGCTCTTTGTTCTTTTTCTAGTATAAAATTCTTGCCCATCAAAGGGAGGATGCATCAGTTTCAACTATTTTATAACTTCTATCTAAAGGTAATGTTAAAGGTTTTAATTGAGTAATTTTGTTTTTAATTTGTTGTACTAATTTAATATCTTCGGTATTAAAATACTTTTGACCTGTTTTGCTTGTTTTGCTATGTAAAACTGCTATTTTTCTTCCTAAATTAGGAATAAAGTTTCTAGCATAATTGAGAAGTCCCAAAAATGCTTGTAATTGCATTTTATCTTCTAAATTATCAAGAAATTTAACAACTTTCTTAGCTATATGATCTTGTAGTTGTATAGTACCTGACTTGATATTGATTCTTAAGAATTCTATATCTTGCTTTTTCAAGTCTATTTTATTTTTACTGATAATAATGCCATTATTTATAAACTCACTCAAAATTATTTCCAAATATTTTCTATGCTCATTTCTATTTTTTCTATGTATAAGTATATCATCAACATATACACTACAAAAACTATCATATTTCTTAAAAATTTGATCCATTTTGCGCTGAAAAATGGAAGGTGCATTTTTCAACCCAAATGACATGCCTAGCCATTCAAAATGTCCTTGTGGACAAGTGAAAGCTGTCCACTCTATTGACTCTTTTGCTAGGTGAATTTGCCAAAAACTTGATTTACAATCGAATTTGCTAAAGTATTTGCTCTCTTAAATCTTGTTTATTAATTTATCTTTATTAAGTAGCGTATAACTATCTTCATAAGTATTATCATTTAATATTTTATAATTATATACAATACATGCTTTTTCACGTTTAGGCTCAAAACGTTTTCGAACAATAAAAGTTGTTGATCGATGTTTTGATTTAGATGGTCTAATTACTTTAAGGTTAAAAAGCTTTTTGATTTGTTGCTCAAATTCTTGTTTATCTAATAAATTATAATGCATATCTACTGTTTTAATTGTTAAATCTAGATTTATAATATCAAGTTTTGCTAGGATTTTATTTTTACTCCAATGTAATTGTGGATCTTCACTAATAATCCTTGTTTGCTCTGCTAATTGTTATAATTCTTCTAATATTTTAGGTCTATCAAAATTTATTATTTCAAAAGATGCAATTTTCTCAAAATTTGGATACTTTAATTCAAAAATTGACTCATCATACTCAATATTTTGCTCTTCAAGATTTTCATTTTCTATAGTTTCAACAAAATCATTATGCTCTTTTTTTTATTCTTCTATGCTCAATTTATTATATGCTTCACATACATTGCTTTGATCTGTAGTAGTTATAGCTCTTTTGTAAAAACGTTATATTAGGTGAATGATAATAACAACCTTGTAAACTTTTTAAAAAGTTTAACCCCAAAATAAATGGATAAGAACCTACTAGTGAAACAAAAGTTAAAGGTAAGTTAAATTGTTGTTTTTCAGTTCGAAGAGGTGTATTGTTTAGGAAATATGTAATGTGTATAGTTCTTGAATCTCATTGGGATACTCAAATTGGTTTGTTAAGTTTTTGGGTATATTGTGCTGGTACTAACTCTTCTCTTATAACGCTCTTAGTGCTTCCAGTATCAATCATTGCTACTGTTTGTATTTTATGATCTTTTGCTAATTCAAGCTCACAATTAGTTATTATTAAGGTGCTATTTTTTTGTTTCTCGACATCAAGACTTTGTATTCTGCTCACTTCTTCTTCAACAGAATTTACCTCTAATGCTCTATTATTATAACAAGCCTTACAAAATATAATTTTTCTCATATAATATTGTTCTGTTACTATTTTCTTACATTTATTACATTCTTGTGGTCATCACAAATTCACGTATTTAAATTCTTCATGCTCTTCAAGCATACATATATTTTCTAACTCACTTTCTGAACTATCAGAATACTCAGATTATGATTCTGAAAACATATCGATGCTATTAATGCTATAGATGCTCTCATTATTGCCTAAATTATCCAAACTGTAAATACTCTCCAAGTTTTCGTCTTCTTTTAAATCAAATTGTTCAAGTAATGGATTTTTTTCTCTAGGTTGTTTTCCTAGTTTATGACACTTTTAGGTCTAATATGACCAAGTTCTCCACAAAAGTAACACTTAGAAGTGTTCTTATCTTTTAGTGTTTTATATTTTCTCATCCAAGGTTTAGTGCTCATTTTCCTAAGTTTCTTAGGTACATATTTTCACTTTTTAAAGGTTTTCAAAGGTTGTATATCAAACCTTCTATATTGCTTATAAGGCTTATATCTTCTTTTATAACTCTTCTTATAATGCTTAATTTTCTTAGTACGTTTTTTTTTATGACACTCATATTGTTTAGGTAAATCAATATTTTTACAGCTCATGTAAAATTATTTTCTTATTTGTATTTTTTGCTTTTATTTGGCTACACTCTTCTCGTAATATATCATATACATGTTGAGTTCGAGGGTCAATTGCTTCATCATTTTTTCTAGGGTGGTTTTGCCATTCTTTCCATATTTTTCTCCTATAGGTCCTTTTATTTTTGTCATATAAGTATTTAGTAGATTTACATCATTTATTCTACATGTTCTACTTAAATATTTTTAAAAATTAGAATTATATTCACCAATATATTGTAAATCACATATTTTTAATTGCTCTAAATTACGCATTGCTTGAATTTTCTCTTGCTCATTTCCTCCATCAAGGCGATTATGATTCAAAAACTCAAATTTAATAAGTTTAACAAAAGTATCAACATTGAAAGCTAATTTTGCTGCTTGATAACCTTCAGAATTTTTTGCTTTCAATGATCGAAAGAAATCAAAAGCCATACCATCCAAAGTATGCTCAAAATAGTCTAACATATCATTTGTGTTGCAAAAATCTAACATGATGAACACATCCTTTTTCCCATCGTTCTATAGTTTTCTCCCAATCTTGTGGATCTACATGATCTATGTTTAATATGTTTCTGGCTATGCTCATATGCTTAATTCCTTTATAAGGATTTCTGTTTTTCCTATGTGGTATAGCTGCTTCATAATTGCTATGTGCAGTATGTCGGTCGGTATAAGACTCATTAGTGGGTCTTATTTATTGTTACTTAGATCTTCCTATGGAAGAATGAACACCAGAATCTCCACTGGAACTTTGTTGTTCTTCGACAGGTATACACTCAATTTCTATTAACATATTATTATAATTTTTTCTCCTAATATATGCTCAAGACCAATCTTTAATACTAGATGCTTCCTTTCTTCATCATTTAATCGATGTAAGCTCAATTCATAAGTTTTTTTTATTTATTAATATATTTCTCTTAAGTTATCAATATCTTCGATTAGTTTATCAGCAATGCTATCTATTAATATGCCTTGAATGAGGTTTGTATGCCAGTAACATACGGAGGCCTCGCTGTAATTTGTAATCTGGTTTCCTCCAGATAATAAATCTGTTCTCCTTATGCCCGTGGACGTAGCTAACATATCATTAGTGAAACACGTAAATCTGTGTTCTTTCTTACATTTTTTATAACACTATCAAAATTATTTTCAACCATATTTATATCAAGGTTATCAAAAGCCATATTTATTTCTGCTTCACTCTCTAAATCATTGGTAATATTTGCAATTTGACGATAATTAATAAATCTTACAGATACTTCTCCTAAATTATTTGCAAAAATTTGTACATTATCGGGTTGTTTATTGTTTTGACCCTTGTAGGTTAGGTAACAACTATTGAGTTCCTTCAAGAAAACTGTTATCAACAGGTTTTGCTTCAATCATATTAACATGCTTACTACCAAAAGTTTGTATTAAATTTTGAAATTCAACATTAAACTTATAATTAAATTTATCAGACACTTTACCAACATACATTAAACTCATACTAAGAATTTTGAAATCTCCTTTCATATTATAATTTTTAGTTCTAATGCTCACTTTAATATGCTTACTAAATTCTTTAGTAGTCATTACATAATTTGGAATGGAACCAATTATAGCTAAATTAGTGCTCAAATCAACTTTTGTTGTTGCAATTGCTGGTTGCTGATGGTTATCTCATCTATCATCTGATATGTATATTAATACTTTTATACCAACTTATGCTCGAGTTAAGCCTGCTAAACCAATAAATTTGGTTCCAATATGTACTTGTGAACAACGAAGCTTCTTGAGTTGCTCAATTAATTGATTGCTCAATAAATTTAAAGTTACTTCTTTATCGATACAACTTATTTCGTTTTGGCTAATACTGCTTACGATGCTATTACAATTTTCAAATGTTCCCGACTGATATAAAATATGCTTTTTCTTTTGTGATCGTAAAAATTCATTTCTTAAAAAGTCTTGTGCTTCTTCTTCATTATGGTAAATATCTTCTACTCATATTATTTCTTTACCTTTTCGTATAAAAAGTTCTATTTTGTATTATTAAAAGGATTAATTCTTACCCTTCTTGGTGGATTACTTATGCTCAAATTCTCCAACTTTTTAATTAAAGATGCTGGAGTAGAAGATGATGTTGATGTATTTAATGCTAAATTAATATTTGTTAATTGATTTTTGATTTTATCTAGTTTTTCCGATAATTTAATTAGTAATTGAATAATAGTATTATTTTGCCTTATAGGAATATTATTGCTTGGAATTGTAGTTGTGATGCTCGAAAATCCTACTGGATCGTCGTCCAATTTACCAACTTCTTTAAGTGCTTGTAAATAATTATGATTATCGGTCATTAAACCAATAAACGATCAATTTTAATATGTAACTTCTCTACTTGTTCAGTTACCTCTTTTTGTATTAATTGTATTTTTGCTACTTCAACTTTTTTAGATTTTCAATAATCTCCAAAGATTGTAATTCAACTTGTTTCGGCTTGCTATCAATGAAATCAAGAAGTTCTTTAATTTCTTTATGATTAGAAAAACATTGTATATTTTTATTATTATCTTTTAATTGAGATGAGATAAAACTCAAATTTTGTTGGATAATTTGTGAGGAATTTTTCTGAAAATGCTCCAAAATATGTTGTAAAGTAGTATTATGCTTATTTTGCTCAAACTTTATATGTTCAGCTTGACTGTTTATGAGATCAACGATGCTGTTTATAATAGAAAATTCTCCATGCACTATGTAAAAGATGCTTGTGATTTTTCTGTGAAAAATAACAAATTAAATTATTTTGATCGAAAGTTATTTTTCTTTTTTGATGCTCACTTATTTCCAAATTAAGATAATCTATCATACAAATTCAGAAAACAAAGATACACAATTTTTTGTTTTGTTTTACTTTTAATTATAAAACAAGACACATGCAACAGAGGTAAACATGCATGCAACAAAGAAATTAAACATGCATGAACATACACAAATATGTTCAGTTTTAATTAACGATTTTTCTCATTGATTGTGTTTATGACTTCTGTCATCAAGGTACTTTACTGTAATAACTATATGATTATAGAGCCAAACTAGGTTCTGATACCAAATTTGAAACGCAAGTTCAGTTATATTTGTAAGGTCAAAACAATCATTAAAAACTCGGTCTTGAACGTCAAAAATTTAAAACTGCAACAAAAGCTAACTCAAGGGCAACAAAAGACAAAAACCGAGGTTTTTGTACTCAGAGGTCCCCTGGCTTAATTTCTAATAATTATTTTGACATGCATGCAATTATAATAGAACGTTGTCAAAGAAAATATGATCGTCAGTTTAGCTATACAATCATATAATTATTCCAGTTTCCCTTGTTTTGGACAAGAAGTCGTCTAAAGTAACCAGAAAATTAAAGGTTAAGGGAGTCTACAGTTGTGTGCTAGCATAGAAACCTGTGCAATCTTCAAGATTCTGAAAGTGATCGGCTACAAAAGTATGAACTGCTACTGAACATGCACTACTACTGAAGATGATCTGCTACTAATACGAACCGCTACTGAAGATGGACTGCTACTAATATGATAGGTTGTTACTGATATTGCTCACTGCTACTGATATGACGTATAGCTACTAATATACACTATCATTTTACATGCATGGATGATAAATAGCTGCAAATATGAACAACTTTTGGGTACTTGATGTAGTTTTTGAAGGTGATGTTGGATTATGATCGACAAAGATTGATGGATGTTGATCAAGATTTAAACATACAAGGTAGTTTTATGAACAAGTGGGTGATATGGATATGATATATGTGTTTGGATGATTCAAGAGATGACAGTAGTAGTAGTCGTGGTGGTGGTGGTGGTGGTGGTGGTGATTGAAGAACAAAGATTGAAGAAGTTGAAAGATTTTATTGATCGGAGAATTTTTACAAAGGTTTACAAAGAGGCTAGAGAGGTTCAAAAATTCAACTTCTCTTTTCTTTATTTCTTCTCTCTTATACACCGATATTGTTTTTGATACGAGATTCCATTCAAATGGCACACACTTCTAAGCTGACTTATATTGACTACTCTTCTAAGATATAGACGAGATTATTTTATTGTTAACCTGGACTACTTGAGATTTACAAAGTTTGCTGACATACTTTTACGTCAGTTGTCCTTCTATGTCCTTGGTTGTCAAATGTCAATTAATTTAAGACTAAAAATTTATTATATATCTACTAATGTTGTATAACTTAAGTGTTCGTATGTCTATATTTACTCTACATCAATATTAACGAAATTGAATTTGAATTGGACAAAACAACTGTTGGATATATTCGTCGTAACATAATATGTAAGTGGACGAGTTTTCAGTAAATACGAAGTTTGTTAGAGTTTTGATCGCTGCAGTCAACCATAAAAATAAAATTTCAACGAAATGAAAACGGAAACGTTGATATATATATATATATATATATTCGAATCTTCGTAACTCCAATTTTTGAAACGTTGACACTCACAGTCCAAGAATTATTTACTCTATGCCCTCGATGCAAAAAATATGCATTTTAAGATGGTATACATGGCCGTGCGCTTAGAGGTCAGATTGTGAAACTCTATTTAGACGACGAAAGTTATTGAATTTCGTCGTCCAAGTACTACTTAGATGACGAAAAATAGAGTTCATTGTCTAAAACTTTCCGGGTTTAGGGGAAAGAGTTTAAGGCTTAGGGTTTAAGATAACTTCTTAGACGATGAAATGAAAAAATTTCAAATTCTTAGTGCAAACTTAGACGACGAATTCTATTTTCGTTGTCTAATTGCATCTTCTAAGACGACAAAGATATTTTCGTCGTCTAAGATATTACTTAGGTGACAAAAATCAATTTCATCGTCTAAGGTCAGCCTAGACGACAAAATTTTCTCTTGTCCGACGAAATTTTTTTTCGTTGTCTAAGTGTGATTTTCTAGTAGTGGAAGTGTTTGTAATACTTGTAATGTCTTATAGGAATGAGTTTAGAATAAATAAAAGGAGGATACTTTTCTATTTAAAATGAACTTAGACGATGAAATGGTAAAATTTTGTCATCTAAGAACATATCTAGATGACGAAGATGTGAGCGTTTCGTCGTCTAAACACTACTTAGAAGATGAAACTTTATCATTTTGTTGTCTAAGTCATTCCTAAACCCTAAACCCTAACCTTAAACCCTATACCTTAACCCTAATCCTTAAACCCTAATAATATTAGACGACAAAATTATAATGTTTCGTCATCTAAGTAGAGTTTCACAATCTGACCTATTGTAAGAGCACGATTATGTGTACTATATTAGATTACACATTATATTGGTTGAAGGCATAGAGTAAGCAATTATTGGACTGTGAGTGTCGACAGTTCGAAAATCAAAGTTACGAAGCTTCGTATATCACCGTTTCAGTTTTGTTGAAATATCGGTTTTATGGTTAACTACGTTGATCAAACTGTTAACAAACTTCGTATTAACTTAAAATTTGTCTACTTACATAGTATGATGTGATGAATATATCTAATGGTTGTTTTGTCAAATTTCAATTTTGTTAATATTGACGTGGAGTGAATACAGACATACAAACACTTAAGTTATACAATATTAGTAGATGTATAATAAGTATTAACTCGTTAATCTACTTTTTATGTCAAATTTCTATTAATTTATATTTAATTGATATATAAAGTTTTGACGTAAGTGAAAATGCTCGTCACGTATAGTTTTACGATCAATAACTAACGATCGTTTCCATTTTTTATTTAAACTTTTGTCGATATTCACAAAATTATATTGTTTGAATATGAACAGTTTCCAAATTGGGCTTCAACTTTTTTCTACAATGTCATATGAATCAAACTGTTACATCTGACGGTTGCTTTCTTATAAGATTCATGCAAGTACCCTAAATTATTATTTCTGATTTAGTTCTTTTTAAACAAAAAATTTAATTTTAGGTGACGAAGTAGGATGGATTTTTTGTCTAGGTGAATTCTTGGCGGACGAAAGTGTATAATTTTGTCATCTAAAGTCAAATAATAAGCGGTTTTTCCTACCTGCCAAATATTTTAGTAAAATTTTAAAAATGACTTAGGCGACAAAATTATAATGTTTCGTCATCTAAGTTATTTTTAAACCACTTAGACGATGAAGTAGATGACTTCGTCGTCTAAATCCTTCTATAATATTGACTCCGTCGATATCTTTCCCCATAATCTCCAAATCCTTAAACCAAAATCCCTGACTCTTCGATGCCGACTCGACTCCATCGCCGCCTCGCCTTCCCGCCCCAACGACTCGTCCGACCCACACCACCTCCAGGTTCACTCAATTTTTCCTCTGGGTTCACTCCGACACCACCCCTAAAACACCAAGCTCTCTATCTCTCTCTCTCATTAATTCAATTCCAATTTTAGGGTTTTGGTGTGAATTTTTGTTGTACTGTGTGTTGATCAATCAATGGACTTTCTAATGTAGATGCTAGCTAGTGTAGAATTGTGCTATTTGAGTTGGTTATTGATTATGTGGTTGGTGATATGAAAGTTTCATGCTTTAAGCTAATGTTTGATTGTGTTACAAGTATTATGTTGAATGTTTATGTAAGTGTGTTTATTCATGATTGATTGTTGATGGAGATTTTTGAGATTATGAAGGTTTATATATGTTTTAATTATGGAGTTTGTGTAGAATTGTTGTTAATGAATCATTTATGTACTGTGTTAAATGAAAATGGATAAGGCTGAATAGGGATGAGCATGTCAAATTTAGGTTGTGTTTGATGATTTAGGTACCAATTGTGTTGGATGAATTTAGGCATGTAATTAGGCTGTGTTGAATAGGTACTGGATTGGATGAATTTGTCTTTGTTTTGAAGAATATGGTAGGTTGGTTTTATTGAGTAAATGATGCATATATAGTTTTGGTTGTAGTGCTTAAGATGTCTTGAGGGAAAAGGGCGTGCACTGAACAGGAACAGAGGGCCCCATTGCAATCAGCATTTGAATAATTGGGTTGGGGTCAACGGTCCCAGGACGACGAGCCAACGAATGCTCTCGCGGCTCCTTCCAGGTCAGCGACCATTCTGAATACTCCTAATGTCCAGGCGACGAGCTAACAAATCCGGATTTAGATGCCGGGGCATCGTCATAAGATCTTAAGTCTTCCGACATTTCTGGTTGCTATAGTGTTCGACGCAAAGCAACTAGTACGGACCGCTCAGCCTCGGCCCCCAAACGCACTCGGGAATTGTGAATGGAAGAAAAGTCAAGAAACTATGCCAGACATCTGGAAACTGGATTGGCATGCAGTATGATAATTTCACCAAATGCCCTCCGTCGAAGGAGCTATCCATTTTGACTGCGTCTCAAATCGGAAAAATTGTACGAGGCAACGTACATATGATGGCCCTTACTTCGAACGATCTGGAAGATGCTGAGAAGTTCAAAGTTGTCCACGAACTATCGATAATATGGTGTATTTAATTTTATTTTATTTCATAAATAATTATAAAATATAAGGTTTAGGAATTTAATCTTTTTTTATTTTTTCTTAGGTACACATTAATTGACTTGGAGCAAAGTACGGAGATGTTGGAAGCCGTACAGAAGACGGCCTCAGATACTTACAAGAGATGGAAGCATAGCATGCACAAGCACTACGAGGAACACAGCACCTTTAGTGTCCTAGAGGAGTTCAACGAAAGGAAAGACGAGTGGGATTGGTTGGTCGAGCACTTTGAATCTAACTAGTATAAGGTTCGTCTTTCTTTGCTTTAGTGTAATTAATCTTATAATAGTTTTAAAAATTTAATTATTAATTAATTTCTCTTGTTGTGAAACAGAGAAGTTTCGAAGGCAAACAAAGCTAATCATGGGATGAAGAAGTATCACCACGGTTTGGGCTCATGCAAGATGATCAACATCGCAAAGGCTCACAGAGAAGCATATTCGAAGAACCCGCATCTTGATTCCTCTGTGTTTGCTTACTATAGACCCGAGCAGGAAGAAGATATCGCTAGTCAAAGCGCTGTAACATGTGTTCTGAAATTTAATCAGTTTAATCTTATTGTTGGTTTGAAGAAATTGAATCCTGATTAGGAAATTTAATTAGGTTGTGCTCTTGAATTTTAGTTTAATTGGCTATATTATGCATGATTATGAACTTGAGAAATCCAGATGGGAATCGGTGTCACCGTTTGTTCTTTTGGAAATTGATTATTCGAAGTATTTTATTCCGTGCAGGTTTTTGGTTTCTTCCATTTTTAGGAGAAACTATGTCAATTTTTTTTTAGAAATCGGCATTCATATATTGTTCACAATATTAATTTCAAGTATCGGTGAAACAAATGGCTGCCGATGAAGTGGCGCGCATACAGTTGTAGAACCTAGAGATGCCCCCCGAAGAGCTGCCTCTGTCCTTGGAGACTCAGATCGTTATTACTAATACAGTTTTCAGCCGCCGAACAGGGATGGAGGTTTGTGGTCTTGGATGGGCGGTGCAACAAGATTTGAGTCAGGTTTCGGCAACTATGTGATCGAGTGCGGCAGTTACCGAGGAGCGGGTCCAAGCAGCTGAGAAGGAGGCTCGAGCGGCCAAGGAGCTGGCTCAATTGGCCCAGGAGGCTAGATCAGCCCAGGAGCAGATCTGAGCAGCCTAGGAGAAGACTAGTACGTTACAGGCGCATGTATCCTTCATGATGGAGTAGCTCAGGTCGATGGGCATGGCCCTCCGCCCTTCTGCTAGCTAAATATCCCACCTTGGGATTCTAGACCCGATGATGATGATCCGAACACCGGGGGAATCAGCGGGGTTCAAACTCCTGCCAATGTTGATATTTTTGTTTAGTTTCGTATGTACGTAGTTTATATTTCGATCAGAACAATACAATTTTTATGTACAAATTTATATTTAATATATATTCAATGAGTATTTTTCTTAATTTACTATTTATTTTTTAATTTAATTTATATTTCTGAAATAATTTTTATATAACACTTAGAAGACGAAATATGGAGAATGTCTTCTAGGTTACTCTAAGGCAACGAAGTAGTTACACTATTCGTCGTCTATGTGTAACAACTTAGACGACGAATACTTCTGGTTCGTCGTCTAAGTGTTACAACGTAGACAACGAAAATGTTTCGCAGTCTTAGTGGTTACACCTAGGCGACAGAGGAGGAGTTCGATTCGAAAGGCTTGCAAAAACTAATAGAAAACGACTGTAGTTCAAGACGGTATTGCCGCTTATCTACCGATGCTGCTCTGGGGGCCCAGAGTAGATTCTGGGTTTCCAGAGGTTATGAGAAGAGGACGAGCCTGAGGGAGAGGGGAGAAGAGGGCGGAGGGAGGGAGGAGAGAGATGAGGGAGAGGATGCCGCGAAGTTTGTTGTAGTTTGCGATGGTGAGGGTTATCAACGGCGGCAAATATCGGTGTCGACTGATTTAGGTGGTGGTTAAAGAGGATGATTGTAAAGATCGAGTTCAATCAAAATTGAAGAAAATTGAAAAAACCAACCACTTATATTTTGACACGTGTAACAAAGAAAAATTAGCAAGGTGCTTACACCGTTGATGCACAACGGCCCGATCCTATATTCCCCTGTCATCATCTCCTAGTGTACAATAACACATTATTCTCATCTTACCGAACCCATCACTACTCACTTTCCCTTTTTTCTATCTCTAACCAGAGCTACTAAGCTTGATCTGACCACAAAAAAGGTTTTAAGTATTCCGATCATACATTCAAGTTAGAAGAAATGGAAGGTCTGATCGCTCAGTTCAGCTTTCTGTCAAACCAAGCCTTGCAAGACAAGAGCTTCGACCCTTCCACCATCGAAGACCTGATGAAGCTGTTCGAGATCGAAGCTTATAAGTCATGGGTGGCAGTGGAACTCGAGCAGCAACAACAAGTGGAAGAAGCCGAGGATTCAATGCAGGAAGCGGAGGACTACTTGGACTCGGTTATGGAGAGCGCCATGGACGAGTTCAGACGCTTCGAGGAAGAAATGGAGAAAATGGGTAAAGATGAACTAGACGGGCTTGTCAGGACTGCTGAGAGTGCAAGAAAGATAGGCAAGTTTCTGGAGAGTGCAGCTACTCTTGCTTCCAAGAAGTATATTGAGGCTGCTCTTCGCTCTGCTACTGCTTCCATGAAATCTGCTTGGAAGGGTATCTCAACCTACAAGGTTCACCCTTCTTGATTAATTAGTTGATCGAGCAAGACTTGAGAAGCCACATCATGTTGTGCGCGCAATAGAATCATTAATTCTGGTCATTCTGTCAATTACAATTGTACTAAGACCACTACCCTACGCTGTATTTGCATGATTTGCATCAATTATAAACTGGGTTTTGGCTTATCAGTGTGGAGGATCCATATATGATACATGGAACTGGTTTCCCTCAAGAATACCAGAACCTTAATTAAGATCATTATCTTCTTCTAGAGAATGAAATCTGTCTGTTAAGATAACTTTTTATATGCTATAATAGATTAGGAATCATATACTCAAGTTTATTAGTATTATTGAACAATTCACTATGATGCCACTTAGGAGTCGGCAATGGGCCGGGTCGGGCTGCCAAGCTCAAGGCCGTCGGGTTTGGGCTGGGCTTTTTCATCACACTTCCAAAATTTGGGCCTGGTCGGGCCGATTTTTTTAAAAATTTGCAGCCCACGGGTCGTCTATGGGTTTTTTAAGCCTCGGGCTTTATCAGACTTTTAGGCCCGAGTCGGGTTAAGCCCATAAGTCTAGGCCGGGCCGGACTTTTTTTTGTATTAAATAAAAAAAATTAAAATTAAGAGTGTTTAATTATCAACTATATCAATAATTATATATACTAAATAATATATAAGCCTCAAAAATTGATATTTAGTATTAAATGAATGATATTAAGGTAAATTAGAGAGTTTATAGGTTAATATTGATAAAATAATCTATAATATATACAATCGATGAGCTTCACGGGATTGGCCTTAAGGGCCGGGCCGAGCAGGCGGTGACGGGCTGGATTTTTTTGGACCCATGGGGTTTGGGACCTCGGCCCGAGCCCAGCCTTATGCCCATAGGATCGGATTTTTTCGGTCCTAAATTCGGACTAGGCCGGGCTTGAGCTTTTTGGACCTCAGGCCGCCCACAAACTTTTTGGGCCTATGGACCAAATCGTGACCCCTAATGTCACTCATGCTGGTAAGGATGGAATCAGTGATGTGATCTCCAACACATTAGACAGGAAGTCTGAAATGTGACAAAGAAAACTGATCATAAAGGACGAAATTCTGCATCACAGAAAGTGGAAAGCAACCTGTGGTAGAGAGCATTCTGCATTTTAGCTACTTTTCTTTTTCTCTGTTCAGAAAAGTGAAGGGGATAGCCGTTGAGGGAGGGCTGTTGACTACTCTGGGCACTGTTAATACTATAATAGTGTATAGTTGATGATAATTTGTTCCGTTGGCACGAAAAGTATTTAGCAGCTGTGATCATATCAGAGATAACATGATTAAGTCATTAACATCAAATAGGTCTAAGGACATCATTTCTACAAAAGAATAAGAACTACCCTTATAATTTTTGGTAGAATTATACCCTTTTAAGAACTACCCTTATAATAGAAGACTCACATTGAAAGATTATCATACTACCCATCACAAATAAAAATAAATAAAAAATAAAAAGGTATGATTTTCATCCCATTGAAACTTGTTTTTGTTTTTTCATCGGTTAACTTTGCAAGGACCCGTTTGGGTACCAGTAGACCGAAGCAATAGTATGACAAGGGGTTGAACGAAACCAGTTACAAATTTTAGTGAGACCAACACCAAGGATTTTCCAAGGATGAGCATTCGGGAAGCAGGATGAACAAAATTGAGTCGCCAAGGTAGACAGATACACATGGATTGACTCACATATCCATAGACCGGAGTCCAGATGAACCTTCAGATTTCATCCTGTTCTTCTTGCTTCCACCTTTCCTTTTCTTGCTTCCACATTTGTTCTTCCTCTTCTCGGGTTTTTTCTCCTCCATCACTGGTTGTGTCCTCTCTAAGTGTTGATTAATGGCAGCTATGGGATCCACCTGGAAGACGGGGTGATTAAGAACTGAATTCAACTGCTTTCCTTCTTTCAATCTGATGAAATGGAACTCATGATTATTTCATATGATCTCCCCAACATGGTCAAATGATAATTAAAGTCTGCAAATGGATTTAAATCCAAAGATGTTGATCTCTTACATTAGCTTTCGCATAGATTTACAGTTTTGCTTGAAATCTGATCCAGACGTTGGTTTTCGTTCACTCTTCAACTCTGGCAGGAAGTCTGTGAGGGCAGAAAGATCATATGCTTTCTGTTTCTTCTGTCGGCTGCGGAGTTTCTTCTTCTGATAAATACACACACACATTAGCATATATTTCTTTAAATATCATCAAACATTCATGACTTTTCTAACCATAAAGTTTAAGATATTAAGAATACCAAAAGCTTGATAATACTATTGAACCGAACAAAAGCCTTCTGAAATTATTTGTAAACAACATGAAACATAATTTGGACCAAAAAAACGATCCAGCTACTTTCAAAGAGCAGTGACTTCCAGAGAAGGGTTATTGCATAGAATACCTTCAAGTTTCTCAGGCTTATACAACCAACCAACTCTTTGAAGACAACTGTCTAAAAAGTTCACCTTTCTAAGAGTAACCCATATTGTTCTAGCACACATCACTCATCTGAGTCATCTCAAAGAAAAAAACGATTTGTTCTGACAGTGTACTGCAAACAATGAATGCTCTCAAAGAGAGTTCTGTTCCTCCACCAAACCTCTCTCAAAACCACCCTGCCCGTTACAAGTATCTACTAACTTCCTCGCTCGTCTTTTTAGTTTTTCCTGCCTTGATGGACCTCTGCATCACTTAGCTCATCCAATCTACTTTGGTCTTACGTACTTCTTCTTACTAACTGCCTCTATTAATTGTTTCGAACCTCTATTCCATCAGTATTTCCATACCAATTATTACTTTTATCATTCATCTAGAACGACAATATTGATGCAGACTCGGGACAAAAACCAGCGACGTTAAATAGAAGAAGGTTTTCTCTGAAAACAGAAACAGATGCTTACAATTGACCTAGATCTCACTCCCTCCCAAATCTTCTCCCTGCACCTCTAATCTTCAAAAAATAATTCTATTTCTTTCCATCCTGTGCACCTAAATTCCAGCTGAACAACCCTGAGAGCTTTGGCCCTCTTCCACTTACCAAAAACAGAATGGTTTGCATGGATTAAAACATAAAAACACGTGTCGTCTTGTTGGAGTTGTGCTCTTTACATGGCCATCTGCCATTTTATTACTGTACCTTCCGTCCAAAGTTGAAGTTCTTTCCACTAATGTACAAAAGCCGCATTGCATATCTCATCCCTAAAGAGATTTGGTAGCTCCTGAGTCTAATGATTTTCTTAAGAATTCCATGCACCTTTTATCCATTGCTATAAAGATGCTCATACTTTCATGCCTAAAACTATTAACACTCTAGGAAAGTGTAGGGGTCTCCATTTCAAATCTATACTATTTTAAAAGAAACTCACGTTGTCAAACATAACTGAAAATTTTGACAAAATTAACCTTTTAACTGTAAAAAAAGTTTTGATAAAGAAAATTGTGTAAGGATATAATTGTAATTACAAAAGAGACTGACAAAAAGAAGAAAAAAAATGTCGGAACTGATATTCCTAAATATAAGGGAGAAACAACAGGATGGAACGGCCTCAAAAAACTTCCACCTTTTTCTCTACACAAGAAAACTAACGCAAAAAATTCATATTTAAAAAAGAATACCCTCAGACACATGCATAGCATGTGTATGCATGTGTGGTTACCCTTGTGCAATTTAAGTAAGCAACTAAGCATAAAGGGAAATCTAATAGTAATTTTTCTAGTGTATGTTGGGAAAAGAGTAAAGCCTTGATTAAAATTGGAAAAATACATGTTGCTGAGGGTAAACAAGAGACATGATGATTTTTCTTGAATGGGTATCAGGTAAAATGGAAGGTTTTAAAAGATTATTAGTTTTCAACAGTCTTTATCTCATGAGAAATAAAATAGAACACCACAAGTTGCAAGTACCTCTGAATCTAGACAAAAATACAAAGAACAAGGTCAATAAAAGAAGTATGTAGTAAAATAGGTTTTTGTTGATGCGAAAACAATAAACCAGAGACTACAAAAGGTACAACCAGGAGAGGACAGATAACGAAAGCCATCAGTTGTTGATCTATTTCCATAAAATAGAAATATATAAATATAGCTGGAATGCTGGATCATTAAAAGTGCACAGATTTTGAGATCAAACAGCATCACTCACTCACACAAGCTAACACGAAAAAGGAATCATTAGGACGCAAAAATCACTAAAATGTGTCACCATCAAGAGCTTATCTAGAAGCATGTTATTTTCAGCACTTCCTTTCTTATCCAACCATCTAGCAGTGCTGTCGTGGGTTTGTTCTACCTCCAAGCACATCAGCAGCCAACACTGCTTTCATGATGATCGTAATTTCTCTGCATGCCATTCTATTTCAAAAGAAATTGTCCACAAATCTACCATTTTTACTTTGCTCCAAAAATGATACCAATGACCTCTTCTTTCTTATTTTTTCATGTCCACTCCACGTCTCCACCAAATCCACCTTGCAGAATATGCTCTATGGTCCTTTTACTCCTTTATTTTCTCTACAAAAGAAAGGGGGCAATTTTCATATTCCAGTCCATGCAGTCCTGTCCTCTTTTGTTGTGGCCACTCCAACTAAGCAGAACGTGCTCAACTTAATTCCTCTGAAAATGAAACGGCTATTCTCCTACTCCAAGCAGTCCTGTCCTCAAACTATATGCAATTGTGCTATGCTTGAAAGGACCCCGGGATTCATTTTTATAGGACGACTTTAGGATGACCCTCCATGAAGGATCACCTTCCTTAGTAGCCCCATGATATATCCATATCTGTTCCATTTCATGGAATTGTTAATTCCTTTATATCTGCATCCACATAACCATAGCCTTTTTATTCCAACAGAAGGCCTTTAGCCTAGTACTCAGTAGGGCATACGACCCCTTTAAACTTTCCCACACCATCCTTAATCTTGAAATGGATTTTCCTATGACTTAAAAGCTCTGAGCAATGAATTAAAACAAGATTCACATGCAATGCTGCATCCTTACTCCACACACTAAAGTTGAGACTTTAACTAGTTCAAAGTTTCAAACTAGTAGAAACTGGTCTTGTAGCAAAGTTCTAATTCACATTACTTCTGGAGGAACATTTGCTTTCCATATCACGTCAACTAGTTCAAACTTGGTCTAGTAGCAAAGTCCTGACAAAACTCAACTGTTATTGAAAAAGAAAAACATGCAGAAGTATCTAGAGCCTCCATTTTTAGAATCCGAGTCCTGATCAGTGAGGAGAACTCCACCTCAGCCTCATTCAGATTCCTTATACAACTAATTATCTACATAATAACCAATTCTTTCGTTCTGCTTCCACGGTCTATGAATAACAATTTAAAGGGTCTCTAAGTCAGATTGCAATTCCAAAAAAAAAAAAAACTACAATAATCAGGTGAATGGTGTAACCCAACCTCTCTAAGCTTTACATCACACATTAAGAGAACACCGACTCTCTTAACAGATATCATATTTACATTACTAAGAGATTTCCTTTGGTTAATTTCCTTTGGTTTCTCAGCTTGGGAAAATGAACAGGAGGCAAACAAAACAAGCAATGACAGTTTTTAAGTAAAAAGAAAGAAAGATGTAGGATATTGATGTTTACCTTAACAATAGTTTTCTGGGTACCCAAAGTAGAAACTCTATCTCTGACCTCTGCATCATTGTGAAACTTAATTTAGAGTCGAAACACAATCATGGGCCTCATAGACACTTCGAGAAACTCGAACCTTGAAACTACCAGCAGAATCACCATGAAAGAAAACAGAAAGGAAAACAGAATTGAAAATCCAAACTCACTAGCATAGAATTCGAGCTTCTTCTCAAACTTGCGGTCGGCTTTACTCGACGGGTCCGATCCCTTCGTCTTCATCGTAACTTTTCCCTTGCGAGTCGGTGAAGCTACAAAAGCCTAAAACCCTTGCCGGGCTAAACTCTCTGCAGGCTTTACTAATGGGTGTAATTTCAAAAAAAAAAAGACTAATCGGTGTATCAGTCTGAATTTTTTAGAATTTGTAAGGATTCTTTATAATTTGTGAGTTGTTTTAAATTTGTGGTTATTTTAATTTTATATATATTTGAAAAATATTTTTTTGTATTTTTTTATAAGGATTTAGTTAGACTTTTAAGAATTATTCAAATGATTAAATTTTAAATAAATTAATCAAAAAATTAAATGTCAAAATATATTATCACATATACGAAAATGAAAGGCATTATTGTTTATCATTCTAACATTATGATCACAATTTTGAATTGTCACCGTCTTTTAAATTTATATTATTTTAATTTTCTTCAACATTTATTGTTCTATTATTAAGTAATATTGTCATTTTCGTAAAAATTAAGGAATTTTTTTTATAATTTGAAAACAAGAATTCAAACACTTGTATATGAGGAATTTTGGATGTACTATTATAAATTACTCAATATTTTAATTGGTAGATAGATAGATAAATAGAGAGAGAGAGAGAGAGAGAGAGAGAGATTTATGATAGACTATTAGAAGAGACCATTTGAAGACAGAGACATCTCATTTCTATAAAAATGATATTTGAGGTACCATTTTATCATATTTATGAAGTCATAGTATTGCTTAACTAGACCAAAGTTCATACCACATATAAGTTAATTATTGAGAGAGACAACTAGGTTAAGGGTTTTATCTCATTGTGACACCTAGGTTTTAAGGACGTATGTAGGAGAGAGAGAGGGAGAGAGAGAGATTCTATTTTGAAATCTATCAAAATCCATAGAAATCTCTTAAATGAGAGACCTTATTTCAAAAAACTATTTTGTGTGTAAACAATCATTCAAAATCGGTCATTTAATGAAGTCCTTAAAACTCTGTTGATTATTGAATAACACATAATTTTTATGGATTGTTTAAAATCATAAATGAATACATCAAAATTTTAAAAAATTGTTTAAAATTCTGATTGAATACATCATGATTTTTAAGGATTTCTAAAATACAAAACAATCCTACAAAATCCGTAGTTGAGTACACCCCCTAAACTTCTCCAAGGACCCATTTGGAATTGTATTTTAGAAATTCAAAAGTAATAAGAAAAAGATAATTTAAATTCAACAAAAAAATATTTTTTTAATAAAATAAAGTTTGGTTAAGAAAGCATCTTTGAAACTTTTTATAAGAAATCACACTTCGTGACTATAAGATCTATGAGTCACGTGTACCAATCTTATGGTAATAACTTATATCGTGAATTGTAGATAGTCACATCAGACACTAAATTTCTATCGAATAATTCAAAAGAAAAAAAAACTATGGAGGAGCCGGTACAAACACCTAAGAACACAAGCTATTTCAAATGTTCAAGAACAAAAGCATGTGTCAATCATGTTTGTAATAAGTCATTTTAGGTTGTTGTCTGATATAGGCTACAATCGTCAAGTAATCAGTTTGGCAAGGTGCTAGGTGTTATTATTAATTTTTTTAATAAAACAACTTTTAAACAGTAAAAATGTAAAACCTAAATTTTATTTTATGAGACTCTTTCATTCGAATTATCAGCGTCTAATGTTTTTAACCCTCGCTTTCGCTCGCCTATGTTGCTCGCTCATTTGTGCCATTCATCGATCTGCTGTTGATCACTTCTGAGTCCTCTATAGCTCAATATACTACTCTCAAAGACGAGAGCTTAGGAAACACCAATTCATAGTTTACGAAGAAGCCACAAAACCCAATTAGTATGAGATTCAAGCTGAACATTACACAAAATGTTCTAAATTATTGCTCCAAGCTATTTTGACTTTATCGTTGTTTTAAATTTACAGTCATGCTCATGTGGTTAATTGACTCGTGCACAGTTGTGGCCAACTACTGTTAGATTTACATCTAACAGATGATATTAAATGTATTTTACAATATAGAAGAAAAATAATTTAATGCAATGCCATATTTTCGAGTAGACTGACATTTGTGTACTATAATGGCCATAACTTCCTCTAGATTATTAATATTCGCGATCCGGAAGAAGTTCTAGAAACTAGTCTTCTGAAGCTTTCAAGGCATATAAAGATCACCATCGATATGGTTCACTCTCAGCTGCTCTCTGTGCTTTGTCGAAGTTGATGAATCTACACAAATTTTTTCTGATTTATGCTTTTAATCCCCTTTTACTTGGGTTTTAGTCTCTCCCCTTTGACAAGTCAAACTTCTTAACTCGATCTATATTGCACTAGAAATCCTTTGTTTGCCTCATTTTCTTCATTTATCTCAAAGTACCCCTACAAGATAATAAAATATCAATCAGTTTGTACAACACAAGTTACAATAATAATAGATCAAAATATATTCCTATAAACCTTGTTGTATCTCTTAAATAAACCAGCAGTACAACTTTCCCGGTTGCACTAGAAGATCTCCATATCTCCTTGCTATTGGACAACAACAGCACTTCTTGGAGTGATCTCTCTTCTTTTGGTAGTACACAATCAATCTCACATATAAAAAAGATGCACTTTCAAAAAACAACTTAGAAACACAAGCCACTTCAGTTCTCTATTTTTCTCTCTAAAATGCATGCCTTTCTCAAATCATAGTCCTATCTATACATAGTACTTATCACTTAGATAACTCTAATCTCATCAAGGCAAAATCCTCTTGTGCTTCAATCACTTTGAAGACAAGATTCTTCGAATGTGATCATATCAAATAAGAGTCTTAAGAGCAAGTCTAACCAATATGCCAAAGTTCTAATCAGCACCCTAATGGTAAGTTTTGACAGAAGAAAAAAGGCATTTGGGTTTTCCAACGGTTATGCCAAAAACATCATGGATGACCGATCAAAAAAAATCTGACAAATTTGACAGATTCGCTCAAAACCTTCAAATCTTCTCTCTCTTCTAATTGTCTCCTCTATTGTCCTCTTTATCCTATACTCTTTGCCCTTAATTTGGTCATTCACTCTAGACCTTCATCTTCTTCATCGATAAAATAGAGGATTCATTACTTCTCTAATTTTATTTTAAGGGTTTTTGTGGTGAGAAGTCACCAGTTCATCGATTACAAGCTTACGTGTGGAGTATTAATCATCACTTTCCAACTGATAGAGGCTTCCCCATGGACTAGGTTTGATAAAATCAAGTCAATCAAACCTTGTGTGGAGGTTATTGAACAAGGTCTCTTCCAATCTAATATTTAATTGAACCAAAGTTTCTTCATAGGTTAGTTTCTTTCATCGTCAATGTGTAATTGGGTATTTCAGATTTTGGGTTCAATTGCTAAATAACATAGGCTCTTTCTTGAATTTGTTGTAGCCATACTTTTCATATTATCAAAGTCAAAATTTTCAAATTCTTCATTAGATGATACTTTTTGAGATATTGCAAATTCTCCATCTGATGAAGAGTTTTTGAATCTAGAAATTCCATATCTATAAGAAGAGCAAGAGAACTCGGGGAGGGAAAGAAGAAGATGTCAGGGTTCTGTTCCCGATCGTGCATATGTTGATAGAGATCACCTTCAATTTCAACAAGTATTGTACATTGATTACTTTGCAGAAAATCCAGTTCATAATAAAGTTGTATTTCAGAGGAGATTTCGTATGCACATGCCCATTTTTGTTAAAATTGTCGATGTAGTAGAAGCTCATGATTCTTACTTTGTTCGAAAATGGGATGCAGCAGGCCATTTGGGGTTTTCAAGTCTTCAAAAATGCACCGCTACTATGAGAATGCTTGCTTATGGATCCACGACAGATTCAGTGGATGATTATGTTAGAATTGCTAAAGCCACTGCATATGAATCACTGAGAAAGTTTGTGCAAGCAATTATTGATGTCTTTGGCTGTGACTACTTGAGAAGACCAGATTCAACTGACATTACAAGATTATTGGATATTGGTAAGAGTCATGGGTTTCCGGGAATGCTTGGTAGCATTGATTGTATGCATTGGAATTGGAAAAACTATCCAGTTGTGTGGAAGGGAATGTATTATCGTGGTGATCATCGTTAGCCTTCATTGATTCTTGAATTTGTTGCTTCAAAAGACCTTTGGATATGGCATGCTTTTTTTGGATTACCTGATTTTCATAATGACATTAATGTCTTGGAGAATTCGCCTATATTTGTTGATCTCAGTGAAGGCAAAGCTCCTCATGTCAATTACGAAATCAATGGAAACCATTACACTATGGGCTACTATCTTGCAGATGGTATATACCCTTCACGGTCAACATTTGTCAAAAAAAATTCATGTCCACAAGGTGAGAAAGCAAAGATTTTTGCCAAAGCTCAAGAGGCATATAGGAAAGACGTTGAACTAGCCTTTGGAGTGCTTCAAGCTCGTTTTGTAGTTGTTCGTGGGCCTGCTCATTTTTGGGATCTAGAAACACTTTATAAGATCATGATAGCATGTGTAATATTGCATAACATGATTATCAAAGACGAACGTGCAGAATGTGAAGTTTGTGATGATTATGAAACACTTGCAAGACAATATCTAGAACTGGATGAAGAAGTACCAGATGATGTCGAACTATCACATGATCACACTATTGAGTTTGATGACTTCATTAGTAATCATCTCCATATTCATGATAGGAGAACTCATACTTCCCTCTAAGTAGATCTGATGGAGCACTTGTTGCAACGACATTTGCATAGTACTCGTAGTGTTTAGATTTAATTTGATAATGTAAAATATTGTGTGACATGCTTCGTATTGGATTTGTTTATTAGTTGAATTTTACAATTATCTGAGTAAATCATTGAGATTGCTCTATTTTATATGTTGATTTACTTACTGTAGTATATCGATAGTGCTTGAATTGTGTACTGTAATATAGTAGGATGTACAATATGGTTGTGATTGTGCTGCAGAGAATTAGTTGAAAAAGTGTAAGTTTAGGCCAGTAAAGGCTAAGGCGTATGCTATATATTTGATAGTATTGACTTCTTTCAATTTTGATTGCAGAGAATCATCAGTATCCATAAACTCAAGTTTGATTTTCTCGATTTGGCACTCAATGATCCTGGTATGAACTTTTTACTTGACACTTACATATATATATGTATGCATATATATAGTACAGTACTTATATATAATGAAAAGGAACATATATATAATGGAATGGGCACTTGCATAATATACATACAGTACATAAATATCATAACTTATTCTTAGACATCATTTCCAGGTCCAGGTCCAACCCCACAATTGCTCCGGCTATAATGAACATTAAACATACATGTCCTTTTTGTATAGCACATACATATATATAGCTATTGCATGCTCACTGCCTTTCCTTTTAGCAATAGCAGGAGAAAGTAGCTTTTCAATGCTAAATCCAGCTAGTAGTTAATTTAATGTGCTTGCCAACAGAATATGTCCTTGTAGTTACAATTGATGGGTTTCACTTCTCTGCTCAATCTATGAGCCAATGCATACTCCTGGTCTAGAAGTGCATTTCTTAAGTATGTTGGTTTGTATGCTACATATTTGGTTGAATTTCTAGGTAATGTAAGGGAATGCTGGTTTGGTAGCAAGTAAGCTAGTTTGTTCGCAGTAGGATACTCTATTCTAGATAAGAAAATCTTTTCCTTAAAACCTTTAATATGATTTGTATCCTAACACCTTCAATCAATGTGCTTCATTTATCTGCTCAAATATGTATCTCAACTAATTACAATAACTATTTAGCATTTTTCTTACATCTCCCTGCAATAACTGATCTCTTTAAGTTATATATGTTCCCTATCTAACTTGCCAATAACTTTAACTAAACTAGCTTTATATAATCCATGTGTTATGTACTAATTTTCTATAGTTTATGTGAGCCATTCTCATAATTTCATTAATCTTCCTCTAGCTCTCTCCATTTCTGATCTTCCTCCTCTTCATACCTATGGATTCTCAGTCTTCTCAACTTCTTGATTTTTCTACTCAAATTTCAGAGCTCGAGCAATATGACGAGGTCTCTCAAAACATCACCAAAAGGGTTAGACTTGCTAGCTTTAGCATACAAGAGGATCAAGTTCTTATTAGCACATGGCTAAACACTAGTATGGATCCTATACATGGAAATGATCAAAAACTTGGAAAATTTTGGGAAAGAATTACAGGTTTCTATCATGAATTTAAGTCCTTTGAGAGTGAAAGGTCCCAACAGATGCTGACCCAACGTTGGGGTAAAATTCAAAAGCATGTCAACAAATTTTCAGGCTTTTTTGCAGCCATAAATGGAAGAAATGGAAGTGGCAAGAATGAACAAGACAAGGTTCATAAAAATATTGTTTTATTGTGGCTTTTAATCTATTTGTTCAGTATGTTTAATGTTTATCATGTTTTATTCAGATTGCAGATGCGAAGAAGCTCTTTGAAGCACAAGAAAATGCTCGTTTCAATCTGGATCATGCTTGGATTCTTTTGAGGAACCAACCAAAGTGGATACAACTCTGCCGAGAACTTGACAACAAGAACATCAGGAAGAGCAAAAAGAGGTCAGAGAGATGTACAAATGGTATGGCCTCATCTACTAATGCACACATCAATAGTGAAGAGGATCACATTGACAGTTCTGATCCATTATCCAGACCACCAGGTAACAAGGCTGAGAAAAGAAAGCTAAAAGAAAACAATGAAAAATTTGAGAAAATTGATAAACTGCATAAAGAGAAAAGAGAAAGAGATGAAAGAAAAATGGAAATGCTGAAGGAGAAGATTGAAAGTGATAAAGAGAAAGCGAGAGTTAAGAAATTTGAGGCTGAGACAAGATTTATGTCCATGGATACATCCACTATGACTGAAGAGAGAGAGGGTATTTTTCTCAACGTAAGATGCAAATTCTGCAGGGTGGTTTATGAAGTTCAAGCAACTTGGTTTATCTGTTTTAATGTGTGTGTCTTTGTTGTTTATCTGCATTACATGTAACAATCAAGTTCAGGTAACACTGTCTTACCTTAGTAGCCAGAGAGATCATCTCCATGAAGTCTTGCTACTTTCCAAGCACACGAATCTTGGTATGGATTGCCAAAAGAGTTCTACGTACAAACATAAATCCCAACGGACATGCAATAACCATCAAAAGATTTTGATATAAACTCTGAGCTTAATAATCTGAGCTAGGAGTTATCGAATGAAGCATTCCTTGTGGATAGAAAAACACGTGCAACCAATACATCAAATCTTCTACCAAAACCATTAAATATTTAATTGGTCTTCGTTTAGGTCAAACTCTAGCCTAACCGGCTCAATAGTCGTAGTAATCTACAAAAAAGAGAAGAGAGATAATTAGTAACGATTGAAACTATGATCAATAATATCAAGTTTCGAGAAGAAGAACGTGATCCAAGATGTATGGTCACAAAAATCGATGCTTGATAAATGGTGGCTTCATACCACACCTAGAAACCGTGACATTCATAATCAATCACTTATATCGAATTCCCTTTATTTTATTTTCTTTATACCGTGACACCCCTAGGATTGTCACTAATCAAACTTTTTATCAGAGAGGTAATGAAATCCCTTTTTCTCGACATGGTATAATATCTATAGGAAAAATTAAGTAATATTGACCAAATCTGAAAATACTAATTAATTTAATTAATTAGATTAAATAAAATTTCAAGAATAAAATTCAAGAAACTATGAACTTGTTACTGAAAGGTTTATGATAATAATCTGAGTAGGAAGAAAAGTTGAGTCACGTGTACCACACGCTTTCCTTAAGAACATTTACGCCGCCTACTCCGGTGCATTAGACTTGCTTGGCGTACGTCTCCCAAGATACAACGACCACTTGAGTTTTATGTTTTCACTACACAACAACTGCTAGACGAACTAGAAAACACATTTCTCTATCACCGAAACTAGAACTCAACTAGAAAGAAGACTTTGAGAGGAGGAGATGCTTTTCGAATGAAAAATGAGAGCAGAATGAGGAGGAGGAAGCCACCTTTTATACATGGAAAAGATGCGTAGGAGCATAAATGCCGGCAAACAAAAGGTTTTCGGCTTTGCACAATTAACCAACCAAATTAATTTCGGTAATAAGTTTATAACCGAAATAATGTAAAAGGCCAAAAGTTTTGTAACCCAAAGAATGTACAAAGCCAAAGGTCAATATTCCCAAGTGCAAAAGGAAACTTGTGCGAGCTAGTACAAATCAGGGCGCACATAAGTCTATATCGCAAGACTGGTATAATTGAGTCTCTTTACTTGCTTACTCAAAGAATAGTATAGTAAAATATTATTTAAAGGTCTTCACATTCCTAGTTTCTCCAATATGGGACAAACTTCTTTCCTTATGTTTTAAGTGGCTAACTTTGGGTGACAATTTCTCATTTACCTCTTAACTAATTTAAACAAATGAATACAAAATTTTTATGTACTCTTGTAGGAGAACACAAATCCATGTTTCTCTTCCATTAATATTATGTGCATCTAATTTAATTTACTTGTTTAAATTGCTCTAATAAAATGGTAGAAAATCACCATTTTTCCTACAGTTCCCCACATGATTGATATTGGCTACCAACGACTCGATAAACATAGTGATAGAGTCTGTGGTTGAAAACCTGCATAAGATAGGTAGGGGTAAACCTTTGAACTTTTTCTTGTGAAAATATGCTTACTTTGCTGACTAAACAGTAGAGGGGATGTCTTTGAAGTATTCGCCGTTTGTGTAAATGATAGCATATCTCACACAAGTATCGCCCTGATATTTTCAGTTTTCATTATTGTGTTTATTTTACCCCTGGACACGTGTCTGGTTCTGTAAGAGCTTAATAGGAATTGTGCCCTGAACAATTCTCTTAAAAGAGGCCCAATTTCTCTCTCTTACATAAGTGATTTCTTAATTAAGAGTAACCCGCCTTACTCCACTCGGATTTCAAACACATAAGAATCATTAAAAGCTTTTAGCTTAACCTCATTCCTTACATGCATCATTGTTTTCATCATAGGAATGGACGTACTTGGGGTAGATCCCCAAAGTGATCTGACACAGTCTCTACAATTTAGTTGTCCATTTTGAACCTAGATCTTGGGATCTCCAGTCAACTAGCTTGGGTATCCACTATAAAGATTTTAACTCATGAGCTTTAGTCTCATTTCCCTCGATGATTTGTCGACTAAGTCTCTATTTAACCTTTTGGTTAACGGATCCGCTATATTATCTTTTGACTTCACATAGTCAATGGAGATAACTTCAGTAGAGAGTAATTATCTAATGGTATTGTGTCTTCGATGAATGTGTCTCGACTTACCATTGTACATAGTGCAAACTAACTATCACGGTGTATACAAATTGCAGGCACATGCTTTGTCCATTTCAGAATATCCTCTATGAGTTGGCCTAGCCATTTTGCCTCTTCCTCACATTTTTCTAAGGCAGCAAACTCATATTCCATTATGGATCTGGTTATAATAGTATGTTTTGAGAATTTCTATGACACTGCTGCACCCCCTAGAGTGAACACGTATCAACTAGTAGACTTTGAGTTTTTCATGTCAGATATCCAGTTTGTATTGCTATACCCTTTTATGACATCTGAATATCTTGTATAGTGCAACCCATAAGTACGAATTAATATACCTAAAGTACTTAAGTACTCTTGCAATTTCTTGTCAATGCATCCATCCAGGATTACTCATGTACCTGGTTAGCTTGAACACAGTGTAAGCTAAATCTGGCATTGTATAACTTGTTAGGTACATTAGGCTTCTGATGACTCTAGAGTATTCTAATTGAGAAAAAACCTATCTTTTTTTCTTCAGAATATGAAGAGTCATATAAATTGGTGTTCTGACCACTTCAGAATTTTCCTTGTCAAATTTTCCAAGGATGTTATCCACATAGTGGGTCTGATTCAATATCATCCATTCTGATGTTCAATCTTCTAATTTTGATCCCTAAAATCACATCAACAAGTCCCATGTCTTTCATGTCAAATCTGGAACTTAACATATCCTTAGTCGATTTGATCATCTTATCATTGCTTCTGACAATGAGCATGTCATCGACATAAAGACATATAATGACATATCCACTCTCTGTTTCTTTGGCATACACACACTTATCACATTCATTGATTTTAAAACCATTTGTGATCATAATGTTGTCAAATTTTTCTTGCCACTGCTTTGGTGCTTGTTTCAAGCCATATCATGACTTCACCAGTTTACACACTTTTTCCTTTTTGATCAGGAGCCACAAAACCCTCAGGTTGTTCCATATAGATGTCCACATTTATGTCTTCATTCAGGAAGGCAGGTTTTACATCCATTTGATATACCTCAAGATTGTGCAAGGCAACAATAGCTAGTACCATTTTGATGGAAGTTAGTCTTGTCATTGGAGAGTATGTGTCGAAATAAGTCAAGCTCTCCTTTTGTCTATAGCTTTTAATCACAAGCCTCACCTTGAATTTGTCTAAAGACCCATCTGCCTTCATTTTCTTTTTAAAAATCCACTTGGAACTTAATGGTTTACAACCAGGTGAGAGATCCACCAGTTCCCATGTGTGGTTTTGCAGAATTAATTTTACTTTTGATAGCTTCTTTGCACAAAGGATCATTTGTGGAATTCACAACCTCCTTAAAGGTTCTAGGTTCACCTTCACGAATGTATGTCATAAAATCTGGACCAAAAGATTTTTCGGTCCTTGCTCTCTTACTTTGTCTAGGTTCTACCTCAGACTGAGTTTCTTGATCCTGGCCATCTTTTGCAGTGGCCTCATATGTTCGTTTAGAAGAACTTGATTCTTCTCTAGACTTGCATGAAAATACAGTTTCAAAGAAACATGCATTCTTCGATTCCATTATTGTATTTTCATGTATATCAGAGATTTTTTATTTATGCACTTGAAATCGATACACTGAACTGTTCTCGGCGTACCTAGTAAAAATACAGTCAACTGTTTTTGGCCTATTTTTCACCTTTTTAGGTTTAGGTACTGTCACCTTGGCCAGACATCCCCACACTCGCAAGTAATTGTAGGATGGTTTTCTCCCTTTTTATAATTCATATGGAGTTTTCTATTCTTTCTATTTTGGTATCTTATTCAAAATATAATTAGCCGATCCCCAAATATTTTGTGGCAAACCAGAACTCAACATTCCATTCATCATATCCTTTATGGTACGATTCTTCCGTTCAGTCACACCATTCGATTGTGGTGAATAAGGTGTTGTTGTTTCATGTATGATCCCATGCTGAGCATAGTTTTCAGCAAATGGTGATTCATACTCACCACCTTGGTCGCTTCTTATGACCTTTATTGTTTTGTTGAGTTGATTTTTAACCTCATTTTTATAGAGAATAAATTTCTCTATAGCCTCGTCTTTGCTCTTCATGAGGTACACATAGCAATATTTCATGCTATCATCAATGAAAGTGATAAAGTACGTATTACAACTTTTTGTTTACGTTGCCTTTAAGTCACATATGTCACCATGGATTAAATCAAGGGCTTCAGTGTTCCTTTCAATGCTTTTGAAAGATGTTTTCATTAGTTTTGCGTCTACACTTGTTTCACACTTATGTTTGAAACATTGATAAACTTTTCAAGTTAATTAACCTTAGCAGAGTATCATAATTAACAAATCATTGCCTACCATACCATACATTGGAAGACACAAAGGTGGAAGCGCTAGATTTATCCATATCATTGACCATGGTCATTACATTTCTACCACTCTATGTATCTATTACCAACATACATTCTAAGTTTGAAAAAGTAGAATTCATTTTCTTTAAATAAACAAAAATCATCATCACTGAGCCTCAACTCAATTCTCATTATTTAGTTCCTATAAAGATCATCATCCAATCTTCTTTCCTTGACCCTTGATTATTCTTTCAACTTGGCTTAGTTACACCACAACTCCAAGTCTTCCATCCCACAGTCATAATCTTAACTGCTTCTATGCCATGTCCGTCGTTTATGAAGCCTCAAGTGCAAGACATTCATAGCTTGCATTGCCTTCATTCTGGAAGTCGTCTGTTGTCCCAGCCTTTTGATTGACTTCATCCTCATCATCATTGATAATGATGAACTCATGATTTGGTTTGGGCTGCTATGTCATTTCATCATGGCGCCGTGAACAAGACTGCCAATAACATGTATACATAGACAATGCCTTCCAATATTGGGTATATCTTGCACTATAGTTAACAAATGGTACAAATATTGACCCACCATTGGGATTTTCCCATATCGAAGTACGTAACTCGAATGGATGATCCCACAAATCTTCTCCTCAATAAGCAACAACTTTGTGCACTATTGCAATTTCCACCTCTTCCATAGTGAAGTCTTGAGTGTTAACTTGGAATTTCAGTGCTACTTCTATTTACAAGATATTGCCATCATTCACTAGTACTGCCAAGATATTGGTCTCACCCTTCCGAATTGGGTAGACGTCAACAATCACCTCAATGTTATTAACACTTATTTTCACATCCTCCTTCTCAAATAAAGGATCCAATGTGACTTCTTTCTCATTTGGTGCCTTTACACCTTCAACTGCCATTTCTGAAAATACAACCAATAGTGTGTTATTTTTGAAATCAACAATTATTACTCAATAGATTATATTCATCATTATTTCTCTATTGATTATTTGGTCAAATTCACAAGGAATTTCTTATTGAATATCTCAATATTCAATCACTTGAATTTGACATATAACCAAATCACAGTGCTTTCTTATTACAATGAAAACTTTTCATTATCCTTGAAAATTCCTCATTAGCGTAGGTAGCAAATTGATAATGTCTTTGATGTTTAATTCCCTTAGGCAACGTTTTGTGTTTCGCAACCACTACCAGAAAAAACCTCTTAGACGACGGAAAGGTACCGTCGCCTAAGTAGGCCTTTCCGTCGTCTAGGTTCCGAGACGATGGAACCTCCGTCGTTTAAGAGACGTCGTCTAACCGCTGTAGCTTTGGTACTCAGACAACAGATATTGGAACTTGCGTCGTCTTATTGATACTTAGACGACGCATATATATGTGTCGTTTAAGTGCACTTACTTGATGGATATTTTTTTGTCATCTGAGTACACTTAGATGACGCGTGTTACCGTGGTCTAAGTACCCTCTTAGCCGACACGTCAACATCGTCGTCTAAGTCCACTAAGATGACGCCTTTTTGCGTGGTTTAGGTATCCACTTAGACCACGGACCTAAAGTGTCGTGGTTTAGGTGATTGTATTTAGACGACGGTAAGTAGGCCTTTCTGTCGTCTAAGTAGTAAATATTATTATTTTTTAAATTATAATTAATCTAATATATTACACATTAAGTTAATAAATATTGAATAATTAAACTAATAATAATCGAAAATATATTAAATATAAAATTCGTTTAAAAATAATAATGATAATATGTATTGTTCGATTCCGATGAAGATCACAAATGTACGTGCATAATTATAAAAAAACTAACTAGTGACACTAGAAGGTGTTTGGTAGGCCCCGCCGATCCCACCTCCGCTCGGATCGTTGTCGTCGTCGTCGGGTCTTAATCCTGGAGGAGTGCGGCCAAATGGGTGACAAACAGCATTGAGATCTAGACCTAGCTTACGCGACATGATGCGCACTAACTGTGCCATATGATCCATCCTCGCTTGAGTCGCTTGATTCTCCTCCCGAGCTATACGAGCGTCCTTCTGAGCCCTTAAAGTGTTGTTGTTGGCCACTCGAGCTTGTTCCTCCAAGGCTTGCATTTGCTCTCGCCCCGCAACACTGAATCGCCGACTCCCTGACGATGTGGACTGGCTCATATCTCGCTCGACGCCTCGTCCAAGACCGCAAACCTCTTTACCAGGTCGACGACCGAAGACTGCATCTACGATTTCTATCTGAGACTCTATCGAGAGAGTAGGCAGCTCCTTAAGCGGGACCCCTGGAGTCTGGGACAGCATATCCGCAATTCTCTCGTCGGCCAATTGTTGTAACCTCTCCTGAAATAAACATGAAGAATATATATAGATTGTCCAAAAAAATTGACATAATTTCCCCTAAAAATTGAGGAAACCAAAATCTTGCACGAAAACTAAAACACTTCCAATAACATAAAAAAAAAAATCTAATTCACATTTCTCAAGTTCAGCTATGTACCACACATGCATATGTACGCATCACACAAATAATATCCTCATTTATCAAGTTTATCTCTTTATGCATAAGGGAAGAAGCAACAATATTTCATAAAATTAAATATTATTACTTTGGGAAAAAAATTTACTTACGGCATGTTGAGTGCCGAGATGTTCGGTCTACCCAGGCATATTGTAAGCAGAAACGTTGCCTGCAATGAGCGGGTATTTTGAACCCTTTTACAAGTGCTCATGCGCCAGGTTGAGCATTTTGTAGGAGCTTGATCCGTGGTGCAACAACTTCTTCTGCCGATTAGATTCGTTCCTCTGAGATTGCGCATGTACGTTACACAACAGTTTAAATTATTACGCAATATAATCATTATTCAACACAAAATTTCCCAAAAAATTACTCGAATGTGGAGGAATATGATCGAATTACGAACCTTATACGAGTTCGACTCAAAGTGGGCTTTCAACCACTCCCACTCAGCTTCCCTTCCCTTTTTGAACTCCTTCGGAGTCTTTCCGGGGTTTTCCTTGTATGTCTTGTGCAATGTGTACTTCCAATCTTTGAAGATCTGGTGAGCGGTTTTGTTGATGTAGTCCACCATCTCCGGAGTCTGTTCATAATTAAAATTGTTCTAAAATAAATCATTATAAACAATTATAAAAAAAATAATCAATTATGAAAAAAAATAATAATATTAATTAAATATTTTTTTACCATGAGTCCGCGGAACACGTTCATTTTGTCTTCGTCGGGGAGCTCTTCCCAAGTAGGGGGTATCATACGTACGTGAGAACGTATGTAGTTTCCGATCTGGTGAGCTGTCAAACTAGTCAGCCTATTTCCTTCAGGACATCAAGTGAATGCGTTTAGAGACACATCGATCCTCCCGGTCGCTGATGTCTTTTCTATGCTCTCAGCTTTGCTTCCATTGCAAATACCCCGAATGCGTTTAGGGGGTGGAAGTGCGGGGTCCCTCCTGTATCGCCGTCTCGCACTAACGGCAGCTGAATCTTCATCGGAAGATTGGGGCGCGACGTCGACCCTGAACTGCCCTGTTCAGCAGCAACGTCGTCAATATGAGGAGTGTGCGGAATGTCCCCTTTGGGTGCCGAACTCGTACCCGACTCAGCAGAGGCTTGATTCCTTCAACCCATCTGTCATAAGACAGATTGATGCCATGATTCTTTTTCTTTTGTCGTGCGCCTCTTCGGCATCTTTACAATCTTAAAAAAAAATCATTTCCTAATTACCACATTAATAAGCATATATATATATATATATATTCTTTTCTAATTACCACATTAATAATACATGCATATATATATTCACATCAATGCATATATATCTAATCGATTAATTCTCACCGACATTAACACATATATTTATATATATACACATTAACATATCGACATATCCAATTATCCAATTAAACGTACACATATAATTTATTCAATTATGAAATTATCGAATTATACATATCTAATTAAATATATCATAGCTATCTAATTAAATATATTTATATTTATTTACAACATACAATATATACATAAATATATCTAAAAATAAATAAATCTAAATATATATACACAAATATATATATACAAAATTTATCTACATATACGTACAAAATTTATATAAATATATAAAATAGATCTAAATATACAAAAATTATCTAAATACACAAATATACAAAACTTATCTAATTAAATTTACACCAATATACACAAATACATAAAACATACAAATACACAAATATACACCAATATAAAATATAAAATATACAAATACACATGCAATACGTACATTTTTATATACATTTATATATACATTTTTATATACATTTTTAACACTTTCCAGGAGACTTAGGCTCTGGAATTAGCAGAGTAAGGAAATTAAATTCCTTGTTCATACACATCCAAGGAGGCAGGTTGTACGGCATGAGGATAACTCACTACAAGAAAATGACCCATTGCCGGCGACTTTTATGTCGCCGGCAATGTTTTGGACATTACCGGCGATTTTTGCCGGAAAAATCGCCGGTAATGTCTTTTTTTTTTTTTTTTTTACATTACCGGCGACATAAATGTATGTCGCCGGCAATGTCTTTTCCGGCAAGAGATTACCGGCGACTTACATTTATGTCGCCGGTAATGTTAAAAAAAAAAAAAAAAAGACATTACCGGCGATTTTTCCGGCAAAAATCGCCGGTAATGTCCAAAAACATTGCCGGCGACATAAAAGTCGCCGGCAATGGGTCATTTTCTTGTAGTGACTGACCAAGCGTTGTATGTGCCATCGTTAAAAGGATTGAACCCGTCTGTAGAAAGTCCTAGTCTGACATTTTGAATCTCCGCTGCAAAGTCTGGAAATTCCCTGTCGAAATGTTTAAAAGCCTCCCCATCTCCCACGTGTCTGAGCACATTGTCATCTATTCTCTTTTCTGCGTATCATCTCATCGGCTCTACTGTGTATAGAGACATGAGCAAATGCTGCAGTCTAGGAATCAACAGAAAATATCGAAGCACCTTCACAGGAATCTTCTTCTTCGAACTCCTCCTTTCAGGGTACTTCCATCTAGAGTGGTTGCAAATAGGACAGTAGTCCAACTCTGCATACTCCTTATAAAACAGCACGCAATCATTTTTGCAGGCGTAGATGTGCTCGTACTTCAGACCCAATTTTCTTAAGACACTTTTTATCTTGTAATGGGAACATGGAAGCTTGTGATTGTTAGGAAGCAAATTACATATGTGTTTCTGGATTTCGTCAAAACCTACATCCGATATTTTGTGCTTCACTTTGTACTCCATTTCGGTCATTATGGCGTGCAACACAGTCTGTGGACATCCATCGTACACCGGGGTTCGGGTTTCAAGTAGCATACTATTGTACCTATCATATTCAGTAGTGTTAATTTCTAGGAATACGGCAGAGACTGGGTCAACATTAAGAGTATTAAATCCTCCCCATTCTTGTTACTCTCTACCATGTCGACTAAATTCTGGAAAAAAGCATCATAGACCAAATCCTCGGTGGGGTTCCAAGAAGGGGCGCCACTACTGGTACTGCTGGATGAGGCACCCTAGTAACTGTACTCTGCGTTGAAGTCTACTACTTCACCATGCTCACTCCATGTAGTGTAACTCCACATCATACCGTGCTCATACAAGTGATGAGTCATAACATGTCACTCCACAAACTGATGGTTAAGACATTTTTTGCACGGATACCTTAAACGTTTCTTTCCTGGACCATGTGTGACGACCCGAACCATTGAATGTGTATTTATTGGTCGAGCCGTGACTTTGTGAGTTAATCATACTCGTGGGATTGTTAACGACTAAATTATCAGGCAAGAATTTGATTTGAGTTCCTTCACAAAAGTTTTGGAGAATTTAATTTCGAGCTCGTGGGAATTTCCGGAGGATTATTTCGAGTTACGTGGAATAAGTTATGAATATTTTTGACCGTTGGATTTAGTCGTGTTTATCCGTTTGGTTTCGATACGATTTGCACGATACGTGTACGGTATATATACGGAAAGAATACGTGACAATTTTGGAAAGTTTCCCAAAATGGAAACCTAGCATGTTGACCATGTTAACCCGTGGGTCAAAACTGACCCATTTCAGGCCGAGTTTTTTTTGCCTTCGATGGGCCTTATTCTGGTATCTTTTGGCCGTGGTTCCTTCATGAAAGTTATTGGGCTTGAGCTCCTCTTTCTTTTGATAGGTCATTCACTCAGTTTGCTTGTCAAATGAAGAAGTTATGGCTTGTCAAAGTTCGGGAATTTCGGTAGTATTCCGGCGAGATTTGGCGGCGACGGTGGCGGCAGAGGCGGCCGAGGTGGGGGTCAACTTGTTAGAGGTTTTGTAGCCCTTAGGAAGATGAAGCTTTTAGAAGTGGTCTTGCACCTTGCTATGGCCGGACGGAGGAGATTGGAGTTGATGAATTCCGGCGAGGGTTTTCGACTTCAAGGTGAGATTTGGACATTTTCCGGTCAAAATTGGGCTTAATTTTGAACTAGAAAGTTGTTGTAAATGTCGATATCTTCAAATCCATGTGTAGGTTGAAATTTTCTGGGCCGAAGAGATTTTCCGGCGGCAGCGGCCCGGCGCACCGCCGTGCACGGCGGTTTTCCGGCCGAGGTGATTTTCGACAAGTTTTATGTCGTTTTACTCGGAATTGCGTACTGATCGCAGTGGTGAGGTTTATATTTTGAATTGAGCATCGGAATTTGTGGCGAGGTTTTATAGTGTGTTTATTGGATTTTTGACGATTTCGTCGATATCGAGTTATATGTTTTTGGGAATGGTTGGTTCTCAAGATGTGGTTCAAGGTTTTGAATTGTAATTTTGAACGGTGGTATTTATGATTATTCATGAGATCGTGATCATTTTTTTGGCGATGAATTTTCCGCCGGATCACAGGATTAACGCGTTTTGCGTCGTTCTTGTCTGTGAGTGGATATTTCTTTTCACTGATTGGTTACGAGTCTGTATTATACGTTTTACGAGCATGATCATACGTATGCGATTATGATTTATTCGAGCATGTGTTTTACGATTATACATTTACGATTATGCATCGACGAATATGCTTTTATAATTATGTATTATGAATATGCATTTACATTATGCTTTATACATTTGCATGAAACTATTTATGATTTGGTTTACACAGAGTACAGTCTTAGTATATGTGGTTGTATCAATACACTTGCATCCTGGCTGATCTCCGAGGATGTTTACCTGGGGTGGCTGTGACCCGTGACCCGAGGCCTTTATCGGGAGGGGGGGGGGCAGACATCTGACCTGAGGCCTTTTTGGCTAGAATCACGTGTGGGTCTGGGATCCCGTGATTCGGACTGTACTAGCGCGAATGTGTCCATGAGTGACCTAGCGGGATTTTTGATGCATGCTCTGTACGCTTGAGGGTTAAAGTTTTTCTCGTGTACATTATTATTTCATGCATTTAGACTCGCATATGTTTTTATAACATATATATTATTCGGCGAAAGACATTTATTTTCGTCCACTCACTCTAACAGTTTATATGTCTTTCCCTGGGCTCTTCGTTTTCTATGCCCAGATTGCAGTTTGGATTCAGGTGTCGCACGTCGAGGTTGGAGGCATAGTATTCGAGTCACTCTTTCTTTTTCAGTAGGTTTCTTGTTTGGCCTACTGTTATGTATTTATGTATATACTAGAGGTCTCTCTGAATACTCTGATGTTTATATTTTCATATGTTTTTCCCGAATTTCTGTAAAGTTACAGTTTTGTTTATTACTTTACATTATGATATGTTTTTGATTGACTCGAATATTCAGTTTTGTTTATTACTTTACAGTTTTGTTTATTACTTTACATTATGATATGTTTTTGATTGGTGCCCACGGTTTGGCTTTTGTGGCATAGGATGAAGTGTATTTTTTGGGTGCAGGTTAATGGCAATTGTGCGTTATAGAGAAAATTCTGTCGAAATTTTCGGTTTTTGAAAGTTCACGTTTTTAGAAAGGGTTTGATTCCGTTTTAGGAAACTAAATCGGGGTTGGGTCCTTTCACCATGTTGCATCGCAAACGTTACAAACTCTCATATTCCGTCCATATACCTCTCATCACTTCTATTCGCCAACTATATCCAACTCTTATCCATATTCGGTTCCTGTGTAAGCTAGAAAATGAAACTTTTAAACTATCGAATAAACCATTAATGTTAGAAGTTAACAAAACATTGTTGTTCAATTCGATCATACAATTCCTAATTAATTAATTAATAATTTATTTATTTATTTCTACTTAATTAACATTATTTAATTATGATTTTAATATATCGATCGATGAACACAGATATATATATATATCTGTATATATATATATGCATTTCATGCAAGCGTTGTTCGATCATTAATAATTAGTTACGTACCTAGCTAGCACCCAATTCAATTAATTAAACGAAATATATAGCTACCTAGATAGCTACTTTGTCACATATATATGCATTATGGAATAATATTGAATTAATTATATATATGCATGCAAACAAATTAAAACCATCGGATTGATCCATTGCAAGTTACGTACAAGAATTATATATACGTACGTATGTACGTACCTTAATTTGTCGATAATTACATGCCGTCCGATTGACGTCGTCGTTGATTGAAATGAAGTGATCGATCGAGCTACCTTGATCGAGGTACATATAAACGTACGTAGGCTATATATATATATAGCTAGTTAATTAGCTAGCTAGCTATATATATATTTATTATTTATTAGAGAGCTAGAGAGTCGAGATTGATGAAGCTAGAGAGTGCGAGCGATTGATATGATCGAAGATTGAGATGGAGAGAATGGAAAATCTCATATATATAATTGGGTTTTTTCACTTAGACGACGAAACTTCTCAGTTGTGTCGTCTAAGTGAAATCTCTTACAACGTAATGTAGTTGGATCGTTTGAGATAACACTTAGACGACACCTAATTGAGTTGTGTCGTCTAATAAAAAACGTAGAAGACACAATTATATTTCTCGTCATCTAAGTATTATCCTAGACGACGTCATTTAGTTGCGTCGTTTAAGACATCTTAGACTACGGATCTGATAAATTTCCATCGTCTAAGAAGCCTTTTCTGGTAGTGAACACAACTCCAAGAGCAACTGTTTTCTTAAGGCAACCATTTTTCGAAGGCAATTCAACATAATTTTGATGTAGGCAAACAATTCCTTGAGGCAACAAGCTTCTGTTAGGCAACCACTTCGTTTCGGCAACCATGTTAGTCAATATCACATGTAAACATTCTTAAGATTGTAGGAAAAATTAAGTAATATTGACCAATATGAAAATACTAATTAATTTAATTAATTAGATTAAATAAAATTTCAAGAATAAAATTCAAGAAATTATGAACTTGCTATCGAAGGGTTGATGATGACAATCTGAGTAGGAAGGAAAGTCGAGTCACGTGTAACACACACTTTCCTTAAGAACGTTTACGCCGCCTACTCCGGTGCACTAGGCTTGCTTGATGTATGTCTCCCTGGATACAACGACCACTTGAGTATTTTTTTTTGCACTACACAACAACTCCTAGACGAATTGGAGAACACCTTTCTCTATCACCGAAACTAAAACTCAACTAGAACTCTTTGAAAGTAGACTTTGAGAGGAGGAGATGCTTTTCGAAGGAAAAATGAGTGAAGAATGAGGAGGAGGAAGCCACATTTTATACATGGGGGAGATGAGTAGGAGCATAAATGCCGACAAACAAAAGGTGTTTTGGTTTTGCACAATTAACCAACCAAATTAATTTTGGTAATAAGTTTATAACCGAAATAATGTGAAAGGCCAAAAGTTTTATAACCAAAAGAATGTAGAAAGCCAAATGTCAGTATTCCCAAGTGCAAAAGGAAACTTATGTGAGCCAGTACAAATTAGGGTGCACATAAGTCAATATTGCAAGACTGGTCTAACTGAGTCTCTTTACTTGCTTACTCAAAGAATACTAAAGTGAAATATTATTTAAAGGCCTTCACATTCTTAGTATCTTTTAAGTGGCCAACTTTGATGACAATTTCTCATTCACCACTTAACTAATTTAAGCAAATGAATACATAATCTTTATGTAGTCTTGTAGAAGAACACAAATCCATGTTTCTCTTCTATTAATATTAAGTGTATCTCACTTAATTTCCTTGTTTAAATTGTTCCAATAAAATGGTGGAAAATCACCATTTTTCCTACATTATCAACAATATATAATTCAAAGCAACGGATCTAGGGTGCTGCAAAAATTAAGTTTTAATCCTAGATCTATGGTGTTACAGAAATTAAGTTTTTAAACCAAATCTCTAAATTAAGAATGGTAGAAAATTTACCTCGATTTGTGTTATGCTTGGTATAACAACAGTTAGAGTTTGGTGACAAACTTTGGAGGAGATGCTTGCAGGTGGTGCGAGCAATGCCGAGGAGCAACTTTTCCGGCGGCGGTTAACTGTGGGGCCGGGGACGGTGGTGATGACTGGTAGTGATGACCGACGTTAGGGTTTAGGTATTTAGTGTTTTAGGATCTTTTTTTGATCTTTATGGTGATGACCATAAATTTAGAACGTATTGTTAACGTGTTGAAGGATAAACAGATACACAATAACTGTAGAGTGAAACTATATCTTTATTCATTGATAAATGACTTTAAATACATGCACTACAATCCAACACAATCAATGTCTCCCGAATAATCCGAGATTGATAGAATCTATATTTAATCAAATTAGGACAAAACATATACCGAAAGATTTGGTAGATCTGAAAGATACTTTCCAGAAATAAGAATAATATTGATTTTAGGATATAAAAATTAGGTCTAGATTAATTAAATATTTAATTATTTAATAACAAGTATATACAATGTAGATTCAAGGCCACAAATTTAAGCACCTCAGGGAGGTACCCTGGGGTGAATTCCACAAATTTAAGACCCTGAGGAGTGTTAGTTCCATTTTTGGGTGGTGGTATGAGAATTAGAGAGATTGAACATATGAGAAGTTCATCTCTTTGTGACGGTGCATGCCAGCAATAAATTCATTCAAAGGGCAAAATGGAAGCTCACGATCTGTTCATCTTCAGAGTGAGCGAGAAAAAAGAATCTAGGAAATTCCATGCGGTTAGAGAGATTTTTCTGGTAAGGGTTGGTATTTATACTGGGGCTATTGAAATACAGTGAAATCGGCGATTCCTCAAAATCCTTCCAAATTCATGAATTGTTTAATACCTTAAGATCTAAATAAATAGATTATTTAACATGCAAATTGAAATACAAAACAATTCTATCTTCTATCTTCTTCTTCTTTGTTTTCATATCCCTTGATTTCCTTAAAGCCCGAGAGGCATGGTGTAATGGTGAGAAATCAACGACTGCTGGTGATTAACTGCTCGTCTTCTCCAACCGATACCAATTCTGACTACAAGAATTGAAGGTATGAGATGGGTAATGACCATAGTTTCTAGTTTTAATGCTTTATAGAATTTGAACATGAATCTGGTATGCCTAGAAGGTGTTTGATGAAATGTCAGAGAGAAGAATATGTACATCTATGTAATCCAATTGAATGTTATAGATAGATTTAAGAACCATATAGACTCTTACATCAAGTGTATACTCTATTTAGCATCCTCACAATTCTATCATAGATATAGCATAGGTCTATTTGTACGCATTTGTTGGTATTTGCTTTGAAATGCATGATTTTTGATGGTTGTGATGTTTTGTTGCATCACTTGCATGGCATGGACGGTTTGGATTGGTGTACATGAGCTACATATGGTGGTGGTTCAATCTTGGATTCACTATAGGTATTGCTTTGCAAAATTTAAATAGGCATGAGGATGATTTAAGATGTCTTTTGTGTCTCCTTTACTGCTTTTATTTTTTTTAGTTTTTGTTATTTTGTTCTTCTCTCGCATGGTGTTCTATGGGAAGTTCTCAGAGTCTGGTACTTTCTTTTTTAATAGTCCAAGCTAGATTGAAAAAAGTAAAAAAATAAAATGAAAAATACTTGCACACATTGATAATATGACTTCAGACTTGTGTAGTTTATTTATCCCCTACAGTCGATTCATTAACTGCAATTTTCAATTTCTGATTGCTAGATTATCGCTTTGTTTGTTGGAGGAAGAAAGAGACGACTAATGGCTCCAAGCTCTGACTGCCGGGTTCAATTTCTCCGAGACTTGTTACTTGACTCGGTTGATTGACTCGGTTTTTGACCCTGTTCTTCAACTCCAGCCAAGCATTTGAGATGATTCACACCTGTCACCGAGGTATGAGTTGACTAACTCGGTATGAGATGTCTTTGCCTATATTCTAACTCTGATCTCTCTACAACATTTATGCTCTGAACAACATATAGAGATCATAATGTGATAAATGTTTGGTCTTTAAGAATCAAAACCAGGGTGTTCATAGGGATGTTAAATTTTCTCTAAGCTTTTAGACTGGAATTATTTGTGTTGATATCTTAAATAATGTGATGTATTTAGACATACTAGGTAATGCTACTTTAGCAAATTTTGGTCTGAATATGCTTCCCGAATCTTTTTGGTTCCAAACTTCCGATTGCAAAAATTGTTCCATCATCAAAGAAACATACATATATACTAGTTGAAGTAAGAGGTTTATGGCTAACATTCTTATCTCAAATTTCTTTTCTTAAGATAAAAAAATAGCTACACATCTTCCAAGTACTAATATACAAGTGAAGTTGTTTTGACCAGAAAAGGGAAGCCAAACAAGCTTGGAAAGGGTGTGTGGAGATGTGATTTTGGCCACAGATAACAATTGTAATTAGTCTGTACATATGTTGTAACCTTGTATCTAATCTCTATCGAGTATGATACTTTACAAACTAACCAATAACATATTGAGAAACTTTTCTAATGGAACCTCAATGGTTGAATTCTTGGTAGCATGCAAGGCCTTAGATACAGTTTCTTCATTTGTAATCTTGTACCTAGTGTATTTTATCTTCTTTTTTATTTAGATGAAAGATCGAATATATTAAGAGGCTGGTAATTTACAAGGAATCGACCGATTATCGGCACGATAGAAACGACACCGTAGAGTAAATTACACTAAAACTTTTTTCGCTCAACGCAAGAAGCTTGACAAAGAGAATAAGGGGATTAAGGGTCCTAATCCTCTTGACTAAAAAAATTACATTTGGTGCCTCACTTCCAAACAAGCTCCAGCACTCGCAACATCTCAACACAAAAATAATTCAACACTAGATCCTAAATACATAGGACATTTTTGAACAAAAATAAAAATAAAAGCACATAGCATAAGCCAAACAAGCCCAGCCTAAATCAAGCCACACAACCCAAAGTCTAGGTGTAATACCCCGAAAATTAGTATAATAGTTTCGATTATTATATGACTCGTTAAATTTAGAAATCACTATAATTTAGTTTAACCTTAGATCTTTTAGAAATTCTATAAAAAAATTGTCTAGCAAAGACAATGTTTAAAAACGAGATTTAGAGAAATATTAACGAAGTGTAGCAAATGGTCAAACGGATACTCAAGTTCAAGTCTCGTACTCCCTGGTCTTGGGTTCGAGGCCACAAGCTGGAATCGTGAAACATTCTATTTTATAGGTTAGTAAAAATAATAAAAATATTTTTACTCCAGTTAGAAACGGTAAGAAACTCTAATTCCAACTAGCCGACATTCGAAAATGAAGCAAAACGACCAAATTTTCCTTGTTCGAATCTCCTCTACGAATTAAACTTTGTATTTTAAGATTACAATTCTTAGTTTTAGAGGTCATGCTCATATATCACTTTGGTGCTAATTATTATTGGTTGATATATATATATATATATATATTTTACACTATATTACACTTTATTAGTAAAACCACACATTTTCTTCACACATCACATTACGTATTATATTCACATGCATACATAATCACATTTCAACATTTCAATCAGATTTCTAACCACATTACTATTGTTTTTACAAGTGTATTTTAACCATAGAACTAGTAGCCCAACTATTCCATTATTAACTTGTCTACAAAAGTCAATAACAATGGTTATGAATTTATTTTCCATGTCTATATAAATCACCCTTGAGTTCAATCTGATTTTTGCACCACTTCAATCTTCTCCTTACGTATTGATTTGAAGTTCTCCCAAAGTTGCAATACAACTCCCCTAAAATTTCACATCATGCTATTTTTCTTCCAAGTACTTTAGTAGTTAATTTATTTGCTTCAAGATGGTCACTTGAGTTAATCAAATACCTCCATCACCTATTGGAATTCTTGAGTAAGTACATGAGTACATTCCTATACTTCTTTATCTTTAGGATTACATCAAAGTGCATGGCTAAGAATAAAAGGGAAATAATGAGCCATAGTGTAAATTTAATATTTTCGTTTCTGTTAAATTTTTAATTAGTGAAATATTTTTACATATTTAGATTTTTCACAAAAAGTTATTCAACTTTGGCTTTTGATTCACTCAAAAAGGTTAATTAATTAGAAGGTTATGGCTAAAACAAGTTTTGCTAATCTTTTCCTTAATCTTGTTCGAAAGCTCTTAAGATGCTCTTTACTTGAAATATTCATATCTCACTCATTTCTTAACCAAATTTAGCATTCTTTATATCAAAACGAAGTTTAAGAGTTCAACTATAAATATGAAAAGTTTTAAAGGCATTGGTTAATACTTAGTAACTAATTAACCGTGCAAATGAGCTTAATAGTAAGCATAACCATTTCTGCACAGTTGCTAAACATCTTTGTTTCTAGACTTGAGAACTCCCTATCAAACTTTATGACTATATCCATTGGATTTCCCTCGAAAAACACTTCGAGATTGTGTACTCACTTATTTATTTTGGACATAATTTGGATTAATTATAAAACGGGTCAAATGGAGAATTTCGGGAGGACTATCGCCGAATGATACTTTTGATCCAAGGATTAATAAATTTTATCTTATGTATTTTTAATTTGATTTCATTTACTTACTCGTATTATTTACTTCTTACGTTTGATTTGGGAGTAATAGAGGATTTCGGGCGGACTACCGCCGAATAAAATTTTTAGACTGATGATAACTAATTTCATTCGTTGTACTTTCATTTCAAGTTTATTTAATCGCTTATTTACTTTCAAGTATAATCCGGGACAAATAGAGGATTTTGTGTAAACTACCGCCGAATGAAACTTTTGGACCAAAATTGTTAACTATCTAAATGCGTTTAAGTTTGATCATCATTTCTTTACAAATCCTATTATGTATATATTTATTACAAGGTTATGATATAAATATATACTCTATGATCTATATATAAATAGCCTTAACTAAAGACTTGTTTGTGATCGTTATGATTTAGGTGTGCGGGTGTATAGTACGAATTAACTCTTGCTTAAGTGAATTGCTGGTAAATTATTTTGTTATTGTGAGAGTTAGCCAAGGGCCATAGTCCCTTACAGATAGTGCACTATTATACTCGAAGGAATGAATTGTGTCAAACTGGGGTATACATGCTTTGGTATAATAGTGCACTATCTGTAAGGGACTATGGCTGTGGCTTTATATGTGTGTTGGTATTGTGAGACTAAACACATGATTTTTCGAGTAATTACCAGTTAATCTAAAAGAATTCGCTTCGGAAGTATTGACATGTTTGTGTGTAGATGTGAAGTTGTGTAAATACGTATATTATGTACCTATATGTATATATTACAAAGACGCAAGTATAAGTATGGGAGAATAACCGGTTTGAATGTTTCACCTTTTTGAATTGGTTGTTCGGTTTGATGTTTCTTACAGATAATTTAGTATATGCTTGTAAGCTGTACTTACTGGGTCAGTGTGACTCATGATACTACATCTTTCTCTTTTCAGGTGATGAGTGAAATGCTTGAGAAAAATGGAATACGTTGCCTGCTAAATAAACGAATTATTTTCTAGCATTTTGAATTGAATAAATGTAATGACTATTATTTTCAAAAAGTTCGGTATTGTAATATTAGTATATTCACTTTTTAATAAATGTACTATTCATACATCTTAATTTTTAAAATTATTTGGGTTTCTTATTCACATCACAAATCTTTACACCATATTTCAGTATAATACTGATCCTGAATTTGGGGGTGTGACAAAGGTAGCCGTAATATCTTACCCTCATACTTTTTCCTTTTCCTGTCTGTCTAGCTCGTTAAACGAGCCTCTGTTTCTCTTTAAGTAGGAATTCTGATCTATACCAAGGTTATCGAGATTCTCAATCGCTCGTTTTAGTGGAGAGGAATGGTGCGGGGCCAAGATCGTTTAACTCATCCATTCACTGCTCCCCTCCAAAAAAAGAAAGACACACTAGGCCCAAGTAGTAATCCAATAGTCTCATGCCGAATGAGCATCAAGCAGTGCCGCCGCACCGCAACAAGCCACGATCCACCCTCTAGTCCTCCTCGAATTTTGTCGTATGTGAGCATTTCCAGGGAAGTCGCTTCAACCCACTGCCAGAAACGTCGTCACTGACAAACCCACCACCTAACCATTGATACCCCATGGAGGAGCTGATGATTGCCTATCCCACGACCCAAACCAAGAGATGGAAGCCGAGTGGAGAGGCCCCCATATCAACCCACGCCATGCCTCGCCATCATAATACGTCGACCCGCCCGATACCACTAAGAGAATCTGCCAAAACCAAAACCCGACCAATATTAGGGATACGTGAGCCCCGAATCTCCCGTTCGGCAGCCAGACCACACAGCAAGGACGAAGCAAAGAGCCTTGCCCAAGCCAGATTTGACGCTAGAAGAGACTAAAACAAAAGAAAAGCCGCCGCTAGGGTAGAGAGAAAGAAACGCTAAAATGTCCAGTTTCTACAAAATAGTTAGTGTATTTTATCTTTCAATTTGTAGTAATATATTTGAATTTTTAGTTAGTATATATATATTTTAATTATTTAAACAATCCTTAAAAATTTAAATAAATTTAAGTAAAATAATACAAAATAATTCTGTTAGATCTATGTGGAGCTAAAAAAATCACAGAAGAAATTCACAAAATTTAAGAATTATAAAAAATTCGTTAAAATCGTTTAAAATTCTGATCAAATACACCCTCTCAGATTGTAACAAGTGTTATAGGGGAAATTTTGGGATGCTCAGTGTGTTTGGGTGCATTCCAGTCTGTGATCCCTTCTAGCAATACTCATTTATAACTCGAGAGAGTAAACCAGTCTTCCGTTTCTCTTCAAAGTCAGAAAAACGAACGCAGAGCAAAATCCCAAGAGAAAACAAAAGGGAGAGAGGATGCATTCTTTTGGGTACAGAGTCAATGCTCTGCTCACATTCGCAGTCACAATCCTGGCTCTCATGTCCGCCATGGCCTCCATTTCCGATAACTTCAACCGCCCAACACCCACTTCACAAGTCCAGGTGTGTCCGTCCTTCTATTGTTTCTTTTCTAGATAGATCTAGTGTTTAAAAGGCTTCGAATTGAATATGCCCAGGTTGGGTTTTGTTTCTGATTTTTATTCCTTTTGCTCTTTTGTTAGGTGCTGAAAATCAATTGGTTTCAGAAGCAACTACCAAATGGGAACGATGAGGTAAAATTTCGTGTCTTTATTTAAGTATTTGCTTTGACATGTATTCAATTTGGTATTGGCTGAAATGAGTTTTAGATTTTGATTGGTTAGTTTCATCATGTTTATAAACTTGTGTGCTGAATTTAGTTAAAACTTTATAGATTGCCGATCCATATTTTGAAATGTGGAGCTCCATGTGCATTTACGTATCTATGGTTTAGGTTATCAATGTTGGAATAAAGATATGCATTTTCGGTGCATGATTGTGTTCCTTTTAGCTATGCATACCTTTTAAAATGTGAACTATAGGGTCCCTTGGTCGGACGCTGGTGGGAGCTCATTGGCTCTGTACTTACAAGTTATTAGGTACTGAGATCACTGGTGCTCGGCCGTGTGGGAACTAATATGTATCCTCAGTATCAAAGGAAATCCGCGGTTTTACTTATGACAGGTGGTATCTTCGGTTGTTGAGGTTAGGGAAAGATATAAGAGACTCAATTAGGGATTTATAGGAATTCAGGGAGCTTTTATGAAGTCAAATGCAAGATAAATATATTAGTTTTTAGCCCAGAGTTCTGGTAATTTTCTTACCTACTGTTGTCTTGAACAATTGAACTAGTGTTAGAGTAACTAATGGAAGGTTATTTGTGCTGTTGGAGTTAGGCCACTGGCTTATTGTAGCTGCTGAACACTTAAAAATATAGCTACATGTCCACCAGAACAAGATATGAAATCATGAACATCACTCAAATAGTTCTTACCAATATGAAGGTAGGTAAAAGGAATTAAGAGGTGTTGACTAGATATCAAAACTACACTGAAAGAACCTAACCCCAGCTTAGCTAGTAAACTAAGGTTAAGTCTTAACGGCTAATCATAATCTAGGAGATTCTACAAAAAAATTTGACATAATTTTCCTTAAAATCTAAGTAACCCAAAAAAAAACCTTCATGAAGATAACATTTCAAAATACCAAATCCCAAAAACAAACTGTGAGTCTCCAATGCCCATATGGATTTCTCAACAAACAACATAAACAAAACAAGAAACTTAACTCAAAGGTCAAAGACATATACAATGTTCTAGTTCTGAAGTCAAGTGAAAACTAAAATGAAGAACTACAAGAGTAATCGACTATTTACAGATACACAAACGGAAGCAACATTGTACAACTGATACTCAGAGCGACTCTTATGTACATATGATACATGCTAGCAGTGGAGCTAGAACTTACTAGTGAAGAGATGACTGGTGGATTCAAATCCTTCGACGAAACCAAGCATTCTCAGGATAAACACTGTAGCCTTGGCAACGAAAACCGAAGGGCCCAGGAAAAGGTATTAAAAACATAAAACATTAGCATGAGTTGACAAAACATCCAAAATCGCACAGGATGCGTAAAACGATAAAGATGTAGCTTCATACATTTTCGTTGTTTCACGTAAAATGATGCGAGTTCAAAAATATCGTAAAATTAAAATAAGATGGAGATGGTCATCTATGGAGTTTGTCCTAACTCGAGACAACTATAAGTATGAATAGAAAGGGTGATATGATTGTCTAGGGAGTTTGTCGTAACCTGAGCCGATTCAGGGTCAGACAGAGCGTTTGTCCTAATTCGGTCCGACCCTACTAACCGGTTATTAGTCAAATAGTCAAGGCATCGATGCAACTAAATGTTACTATCACAAACTAAAACTTCCAAATTTAAAAGCTCGTAAACATACCATAAATGTAAAGCATAATTTTATGATCTTAGAACTCGCAAGCGACAGTGTAAAATAAATATTCACTCACAAATTAGCGATTACTGTTGAGGTCCAGTGGAAGTCCTCTCGCCGGTGTCGTGGTCTCGATGTCCATTCACATTGGGAATCACATAATATTAGAAAATGCAAAGATGATACTAATTGGCCCTAGAAATAACCTCTGAGAACCCTGTCGAAACATCTCACATGGTGTCTCGCTGGAGCTTTGTCGTAGACGGCGGTGCGTGGCCACCACGAGCCACCACTGGTGGCGATTCCGGCGACCGACTCTGATAGGGGAAATTAATACATGCCCGGAAAGCTCTCCTTGAGCCCTACACCATTGCCAACTACTACCATGTCCAATTTGACGGTGTTAAGATAGAAATCACCACGACAAAAATCGGAATCCCTTTTCCAGTGATTGCCACAAACGACGGCAATCGATCCCTCAAAATGTTCCTCTCCTCGAGCCCAATCCTAACCCTAACCTCACTCACCCCAATTCGGCGACTACACGTCGGAAAAAGTCTCGAAAATCGTTAGCCTCCGACGAGCTCTTCGGCTCGATACTTTGTCATCAACGCACGATGGGGCCCGAAACCATGGGGGTTCGACTCCTGAGTGAAGACCTAGTCGATCTAACCCATCCCCACCGCTGCATAACCGTTGGAGCACACCCGAGTACGGCAACAATGCTCATCTGCGTCGGCGCCGGCGTCGGGTGTACCTAAATATCCAAAATCCCTCACATAATACAAGAGGAAGAGAGGAGTAAAACTCACCTAAGCCGCTGATGGCTTATCGGCGGCGAAAATGTTGGGTCAGGTCGGCAAGTCGGTGTGAGTCAAATTTTTGGTGAAACAGGTTGAGCCTGATGGGTATATTGGGAAGGGTTTCTTATAAGATTTCTATTTATACCCACAAGCACCTCATAAAATCAAAGGCCTAGATTGGATCTCATCCAAATCTAACGGTAGAGATTAAGCTGTCAAAAAATATTTTCCTTTTTCATTAATTCCCACGTCAACCTAAAAAAAATCTATAAGAATTAGCTTGCTTATCCGAATTATTCTCCTAAAATCCCTACAGTCTCAAAATAAAATCTTCTACAACTCTCGAGAAGAAAGTCTAGTCAAATTCTCGACCGTTGAAAAAATCGTTAATAACTTAGCAAGTAGGACTAATCCGTGATAAAGCTTAATACGGTTCGATAAGTACGTAGCTTTAGTTTGGGTTGTAACATACAGTGAACTTGATGTCTAGTGCAATACATTGTACAACTGCTCCAGTTTTGGTTCGTGGAATGTTGTCCCATCTTCAAGTTAGTTAAACTTGGGATTGTCAACTTTGGACTTGTTTTATTGACTTAGTGAGGCCATGTGGATAGGTAATTGAAATTTAGATAGTGCAGAATAAAACCACAGTTGACTAATGCTTTTCATATTTTGCAGGTCAGCATGACACTGAATATATCAGCTGACTTACAGTCATTGTTCACATGGAACACAAAGCAGGTTTGTGATGCTACTATAGTCTGTATGGTAGCTGGATTTTGTTTTAACCTTCACTTTAAAGTTTGAGGGTGTACGTATTTTATGAATTACACTATGAGGGACTCGGTGATAACCTTGGTCGGAAGAGTGATAGCACCTAACATGAATGACTAGAAGAAAAATACTTGAGTAACTACTTCATTTATCTTCGGAAACTGTCTTTGTTATCATTTTCTGTGCTGCATTATACGCTATCCATGTCCTGAAAGCTCATTATGCTCATCCAAGCTCAATTCTTATTTTCCAACCAGTCTATGCATTGAAGTTGTGTCATATAAATTTGAACCTGATACGTTTTCTTGTCTGCAATGTGTGATAGGTTTTTGTTTTTCTAGCTGCTGAGTATGAAACCACAAAGAACAGATTAAATCAAGTAAGTTATCTGGATGTGCATATGTTTCCTTTGTAATTCTTATATAGATAGATGTCTTGATCTTTGGTAAATCAACTTAATTTAAGGTCTTCTACCTCTTTATTTTCTTAGATTTAGTATTTGTTCAATATACTCTATTTTACAGATCTCTCTTTGGGATGGTATCATAGCTGCCAAAGAGCATGCAAAGTTTGCAATTCATACTTCAAACAGATACCGCTTTATTGATCAGGTATGGTATCTTCATGAAGTTGTTCCTTTCTTTCCTTGCATTTGTAGTCTTGGTAAATTAATGAATATGTCCATAATGTTGTTTTTTTATGTGCAGGGGAGTAATCTCCGAGGTAAAGAATTCAACTTGACATTGCACTGGCATGTCATGCCCAAGACAGGCAAAATGTTTGCAGACAAGGCAGTCATGTCCGGATATCGATTGCCAAAAGATTATAGATAAGGGTGACTGTTTATCTAGTTGCATATGTAGTTTAAGTCTCTTTTAACTAGGGATATGAAAAGTGGTCATCATATAGGCAGGGAAGATTGTAATAAGAAAACGGAGAGAAAAGAGATTGAATGTTCCACTTCTTTTGGATTCACCCAACATGTTACTAATTTAGAGATATGCTGGAGCTTTTTCTTGCCCTTAAACCTTGGCTCCTTTATTACAGTAAAATTTCAATAATTTAATACTCAATTAATAATCTCGATAAAATAATATTTTTTTTCGGTCCTAACTTGGGAACTTAAATATTTATTTAATATTCGATTAATTAATAATTTCGTTAAATTAATAAATTTTGTCAGTCTCGAGATTATTAATTTATTGAAGTTTTATTGTATATGTTACATTTTATATTTTTATCAAGGTAAATTCATCAAATGGTCACTTTCACCTTTATCTTCGTTTAACAATTTGGTCACCATTTCACAAATGGTTGTTGATCATGAATTATTCTGTTGTTTTTTTATAGGTATGTACGTCTTTTGAATATTTTGTTTTTAATTGTTCCTTTTTTGAAAAAATTCATTGGAACCCAAAAAAATTTACTGTCGAGTTGAGAGCTCAAGAACTCATTTGCCCTTGTCGACGGTTGCATGACTACTAGAACTGACATAGTGAGGTGTCGATTGCACGATGAAGAGAACCTTACAAAGGTGATCTCTGTATTTATAACTAAAATATAGAACAAGCTACTGAAAACAAGAGAATAATGAAAGAAAAGATGTTTGTATTCATTGATTGAAAATTATTTTATATACGGTGGTGCAAGTGCAATGCTTATAAAAATAAGGGTAAAAGAAGAATTTAACATTGTTTTAATTAGTATTGATCCAAATTTTTAACTTTTTGTTAACTTTAGGCCAATAAAAGTTTAGACGGTGCAAGTACAGTATTGTGTATGGAATATGTTCCCTTTCATTGATAGCCTCAAACAATAAGGTTTCTGTTACTTAAATACATCGAAGCAAAGGTAAGCTAATTGGCTATGCCACACATGACACGTGGAATACATCCACCGGCTAACAGTAATAAACAAATTAATGACTGCAATTCAAATGAGTGCACTTTGGGTGTGCATACACACCAATGTGCAAGTTGAAATTTACCTTGTTCATCCCTCCCATGTGCCTTGCACATGTTAGTTTACTCATGAAAATGAACCCGCATACTATTGGACAGAATATTGTTGAATTTCTCAATTCAAACTGGCATTAAGTAATCTTGGCCATGGGAAAGATAAAGATGACTAAATGTGGGAGTCCCAACATCCCATGCCTCTTATACAAAAGACCACTCAAATTTTTTATTTTGTGGTGTCAAAATCTAGATATTGCTTTATAGTTTCCTCTGCTTCCACCCAGGTTGCATCTTCAGCAAAAGATCCTATCTATTGGATAATCCATTTGGTTACTGATGCTTTTCCTTTCTTGAACAAAACTCTGGCAACAATTTTAGCAGGATACCACATGGGATTGAGTGGGTAAAGTATTGGGGTAAATGAGGCTACACAATGACATGTCACCTACCTTTTTCTTCATCAAGAACACATGGAAAACATGGTGAATTTTGGACTCAGGTGGTAGCTGGAAGCTTGCAGACAACTTTATCAATCTTGGCCACAACCTTGAAAGGTGCAAAGAAGCAAGGAGACAACTTGTGGTTACTTCTATGTTCCACTGATTGCTACCTATAAACCTGTAGTTTCAAGTACACCATGTCATTGACTTCGAGAACCCTTTCACTCGTGTTTATTTGCATAGGTCTTCATTCTGCTTCTAGCCATTTCTAGATTGTGCTTTAACTTGACTAGCAGCTTATCCCTTGTCCTCAAAGTCTCATCTACATCATGTATAGCACAAGAGTTGGGAAGAGAAGGAGTGATTCTTGGTGGTTTTTTGCCATACACTACTTCAAAAGGAGTCATTTTAATTGCAACATGGAAGGTAGTGTTATACCACAACTTAGCCCATGGAATAATTGACACCTAATTCCTGCCCTTCTCTGTGATCACACATCTCCGATATTGCTCCACCGTTTTGTACATTCAAAACTTCAGTTTGACCATTAGATTCAAGATGATATGTTGAACTTATATTGAACGCAGTCCCTTGTAGTTCAAAGAAAGCTTTCTGGAAAGCACTAAGAAAAATATATAGAATCTCTATCACTTACAATAGCTTTAGGAAGACCATGTAGTATCAAAACCTCTTTTATAAAGGCCTATGCCCCAGTCTTTGCTGTGTATGGATGAGATAAGTGATTAAAATGGATAAATATAGTGAACCTCTCCTTAGCTGCAAATAGAATCGATTTTTCATGATCACTTGGGAGACCTTCAATGAATTCTATGGAGATCCCTTTCCAAGCTCCTTTAGATAAAGGCAATGGTAAAAGTAATCATATTGGTAACACAACCTCATAGTTACTCCTTTGACATATGTCATAATGTTTTACCCATCTCTTCAAATCCTTTTTGATCTCATGCCAAATGAAAGTTCAGGTGAACCTTTTGTAAGTTCTCAAGTAGCCTGAATATTCTCCAATGACCCAATTTTGAAATTCTATTAACAACTGGTCTCTCCAAGCATTGACCTGTGGCTCACAAATTCTTCCTTTGAAATACTGCACACAACACACCATTTTGCAATATATAATTTTTTATTAGTATAGTTCCATTTTGTGTATGTTGTTGGATGTCTCTAATGAATTCGGAGATGATATTTGACACTCCTGTGAGTTGCTTCAACTCAGATTGCCTAAATAAAGCATCAGATGCTTTGTCGTGCATTGTATAGTTATAACCAAGCAATTGAAGGAGCTATTTTTGCTGAGTAGGAGTGGTGTTTTTTTGTGTGAAGGAAGAACTGTATAGTTTTGTGGTAAGTTAATATATCAAAATGTTCTCCCAATAGATAAGGTCTCCAATGCTGCACTGCATAAACCATTGCAAAAATATTTTTGTCATAGACTAAATTTTCATTGTGTTTTGGAGCCAAAGCCTTGCTCAAATAAGCCACATGGTGTTTCAATTTCTTGTGTCAACACAAGTCATATGCCCTCATCACAAACATCATTTTCCACATTAAACTCTTTAGAGAAAATCAGGAAGCACCAAGACTGGGGTTGACACCAATACTTTCTTCAGGTTCTTGAATGCTGCTGCATAAGTAGGTGACCTAGAAAATTTATTTTTCTTGAGCATGTCAGTTTAAGTGGCAATGACCCCAAAAATTTTGAAATTTTTTCTGTGATATCCATCTAATCCCAAGAAGCCTTTAAACCATTGTAATTTTCTTGGTTGGAGCCACTACTTAACGCTCTTAATTTTTCCTAGATCATCTATGTAGTATCCCGACCTTTTTTTTATATAATTGTTAATTTTTATGGATATTTCTGAGTCTGATTTACCGGGTGCGATAAAATAATTTGAGTGTTGATAAATAGTCAAGCGTTATTAATTGACTTTTTTTATTGGATTTATTATGTTGGTTGACTTCAAAAGGATGTCGTAGGATTCGGTGAGACAAGTCCGTCGACGTGCGGATTGTCGTAATCGGAGTTACGACAAAAAAGTTGTGATCAAGTAAAGTTTTCCAAGAATTACGGAAAAGAAATGACTGGACTATAAATAGAGGTTTCCCGAAATAGTAATGGAGACTTTCCATTCTAGGATTGACCTGTGTTGATCGGGCTCTCCCACGGCAAAATGGTCATCGAAGGTGTCGTCGGCGGTGCATCGCCATTCGACCACCTCCGGCCGTGAAATTTGTCGGGATCAATCGGTCTCCACCTCATCTTTCGATTCATGACTTCAATTGGTGGATTGGTTGCCAGAGAAAGGAGAAATATTGCGATAAAATTTTAAGGTTTCAGAGCTTCATCGCCGGTCACTTTTTTGGAAACCTTTGGCTGAGGACTAGCTATAGTTTTGAAGCTCTCTACCTACTTTATATGCTTGTGTATGGGATTTGATGATTGCCGGTCAATATTTGGGTATCCGAATCGATCCTGCTTTGGATTTGTCGTCGTTGTTCGGTGCCGTCAAGGAGGCGATTTCTGACGGTTTTGGTCATCGAGATGACAAGGTTTTTGCCCCTCTTCTCCTCCTAGTTCTAACGCACCTAGCCTCGAGCCTCAAGGTGACTCGGTGGCGGTGCAGTGTCACTGGGAAGTTTTTCGGTGGATTTTGGATTTGCCAGCTTTCAGGCCCAATTCCAGCAAGTGGAGTCGAAATCAGGGTTAGCTATAGTTGTAGATATTATTGGCTTGATGAGAGGAAGAGATTGATTGAAGTATTAATCTTCACCGTTGTGACGACCCGGAACAGATTGAACAATGTCATCAGCTTGGTCCGTGAGATTATGAGTAATGGTAGATTTCCGATAATGGATTTACTCGCCAGGTTTGATAACGACTTAATTATTGGTCAAGAATTGGAGCTGAGTCTCTTCTCGAGAGTCGTTCTACGTGTGATTTCGAGTTCGTGGGCGGTTCCGGATCGTTATTTGGACGACCGAGGAATAAATTATGAATATTTGAAGTTTTGATATAATCGGGTTAAAATGGTAGATTTGTTAACGACTAAATTACCGAACGAGAATTTGGTTTCGACTCCTTCACGGAAGTTATTGAGAATTTAATTTTGAGCTCGTGGGAACTTCCGGAGGATTATTCCGAGGTACGAAGATTAAGTTACGAATATTTCCGATTGTAGATCACTTAATTGGTTAATGTATGTGTTTGGGTTGAACAGTTGACTTTTTATCCGATTGGTCGATGTGTTTGACTTCGGGTGATAATTGAAGAACATGTCGAGTCGAGTTTGTTGCCGCTAGAATTATCGAAATCGGAATTACGACGAGAAAGTTACGGGTATTTGAAGTTTGCCGAAAAGTGAATGATGTGGTTTCCATTTTGGGAAGGCCTATAAATAGAAGTTTCCTATTTGGGGAAATCAACTTGCCATTTCAGTTTTGTTGACTGGGTTGACCATGATGGGTCGACCCGTTTGTATACCGTTTTGGATGCCGAGTTTGTCACCGGATTTGTGGCCGATTCCGGCCATAATTGAGCATGGTTCCTTCACGGTTTTTGTTGGGCTTGGGTTTCTCTTCAACTTGGTGGTTGAATCCCCTTGTGTGGTGGCCGGAGGAGGACGAATTTTGGTGGTGAAATTCACGAAATTCCGGCTAGAAATGGTGGTGGACGGAGGCTATGATTCCGGCCGATTTGGTGGTGCTCCTTTGAGGGTTTTGTTAGCCTCGAGCCAAGGAAGCTTTTCCAAGTGGTCTTGAAGGTCGCCGTGGCCGGAGGAGAGAGATCGAACGGTTTGAATTCCGGTAAGGGTTTGAAACTTTGGGTTGATTTTTGGAGGTTTTTCGATCAAAATTGGCCTTAACTTATAACTGGAAAGTTGTTGGAATCATCGAGATCTTTGAAACCATGTGTAGCATGAAATTTTTTGGGCAGGTTCTGATTTTCCGGCGGCGGCGACTTTTCGCCCGGCATGGTTTTCGATGAATTGCATGTCATTTCACTCGAAATCGCGACCTGATCGCAGTGGGGAGGTTCGTTTTTCGAGTTGAGTGTCCGAACTTACAGTGAGGTATTGAGGTGTGATTTTCGGATTTTCGGCAGTTTGTCGTAATCGGATTACGTGTTTCCGAGAACGGTGGTTTCTCGTGATTTGTCTTGAATTGTCGAGTTATGATTTTGAGAAATGGATTTTGTGATTATTCAGGGGTTCGTGATCGTTCGTTTGGCGAGGGACTTTCCGCCGGATCACGGGTTAACGCGAACTGCGTTACACTAGTCTGTGAGTGGACAATTTCTTTTCAAGGATTTTTTGCGAGTCTTTTTATACGATTTTCGAACTTGAGCATGCGTACGAGATTACGATTTTTACGAGCATGTGTTAGATGATTATGCTTATATCATTAAACATTACGTATATGCATATATATGCTGTTTATTGCATTTGCATCGAACTGTTTATGATTTGGTTTACACAGAGTACAGTCGTTATATCTGTTGTTGTATCGATACACTCGCATCCCGGCTGATCCCCGAGGATGTGTACCGGGGGAGGCTGTGACTCCTGACCCGAGGCATTTACCGGGGGGAGGTAGACCTCTGACCTGAGGCATTTCTGGCTAGAATTGCGTGGACGTCTGGGACTCCGTGATTCTGACTGTACTAGCACGGATGTGTCCATGAGTGACCCCGTGGGATTTTTACTTGCATGCTCAGTACGCTGGAGGAGTATGATTTTACCTCATGTACTTTGTTATTTTTATTTACCTGGACTCGCATATGTTATTTTAAACATATATATCAACTGGTGAAAGACATTTATTTTCGTCCACTCACTCTAACGGGTTTTATGTCTTTCCCCTGGGCTTTTCGGTTTCCGTGCCCAGTTTGCAGTTCAGATTCTGGTGTCGCACGTCGTGGTCGGAGGCATAGTGCTCGAGCTACCTTGTTTCTTCCAGTAGGTTTATTGTTCTACCTACTGTGGTATACTTATATGATTATACATTAGAGGTCGCTCTGAGTATTCTGTTGTATATTCTTATACGATTTTCCACGGATTTCTGTAAAGTATAGTTATATTTACTACTTTACGTTATTGTTGATATATTGAGAAATCCGGATGGGATTGGTGCCCACGGTTTGATTTTTGTGGCATAGGATGAAGTGTATTTTCCGCGTGCAGGTAATGGTAATTCCACGTTAGTAACGAAACTCTGCCAAAATTTCTACGGTTTTTGTTGGTTCGTGTTTTCGAAGGGGTTTGAATTTGGTTTAGGCAACTAAACCGGGGTTGGGTCCTTTCAGCTTGGTATCAGAGCATTAGGTTATAGGTTCTGTAGACTTCTGTAGTCGTGTTTGCTAAGGATATTTGAGAACGTACAGCATGTCTGGAATGGTGACCGACCGGCCGGCGGATACTCATCAATATTCCGGGTGTTGTATACTTTCAAATATTTAAAGTTCCATGATTACGTTCCACTTGTTGTGAACGATGTTTTATTCATTAGGATGCCTCCTTGACGTGCTTTCCGTGTCGGTACGGTTGTGGATTCTGTTGAGGATCATTCGACGCGTGAGTTGCCAGAGAACTGTGGATTTGGATGAGCATTCTGAGTTCAGAGATTTGTTTGGCACGGTTTGCTTGGTTGTGTGTATGAGCGTCTACATGTTGCCTCAGAGCTGAGAATTGTGGTAGTTGATGTTTGCCTGAGTCAGATCATTGTATTTGGTGGGCTGATATTGTGTGAGTTCCTGTTGCGACTCCATGGCCTACATTCAGGGTGTTGTTTATACGGTAAAGGTTTTATCAGGCTACCCAGCATTCGAATGAGGAGTGTTTACCCACCTGAGGCAGAGATGCATTACTCACATGTTTGTCCCTATTTGCACATGTTATGTGGCTTCAGAGGGAGCTATGCACGAGGTTCGAGATAAGTCTGAACCTGAGCATCAGAGGGATCTTGATTGTTATTCCTCCAGATAACCGTGACGAGCTTAGTGTGCTGCACTCAGTGGCGAGGCTGTCGAGAAGGAAATGTGTACGTGGTTTCCGATGTGATGGTTTGAGGAAAGTGGACTTAGTCGAGATTTTGACGAGGTTGAGTTCCGACACTTCGGGATCAGTGACTTCATCAGCCTATGACCTTTTCGATTATGTTGAGGGTCATCAGATCAAGCAGAGGATCCGTTTGGTTGTGGTGGAGATCACAGAGTAGCAGACTTGTTCCTGTGGCATGAGTTTGGGTGATCGTTGGTGATCCTTTCACGCAGCAGGTGTTGCGGTGACTTGTGTTCGTGGAGCACTTTCAGTTGTTGTTTCGGTGGTCAGGAGGGTCACGTTACGAAGGAGCGTCCTCAGTCAGCTGTGTTTGTGATTCGACAGCTTAGAGTTCAGAAGGAGGTCATGATGCTGTTTCTGGAGTTTGATCAACGCAGCCTTTTAGATGAGTTATTCAGCAAGTCGCGATTGACGTGGGCGGTTAGTTGGGCATGTTGGAGTTCGTGCCATGACCTTGTTTGAGAACAAAATTTTCTCCGAGGTTACTGTTATTTGATATCCATGGCTATTGTACCTACATCTCCACTTCTGAGGTTTTGGAGAGTGTTGCATCCGTCCGGAGATTGCGAGATCCTTGATGGAGGATATGGCTTAGCTGTAGATCTGTTATAGCTGGACATTGTGGTTTTTGATGTGACTATAAGTATGGACTTACTGACGACGCATTTGCCTGTGTTCGAGTGCCTCGAGAAGGAGGTTGTGTTTCGACGACCAGATTTCCCCGAGATACTGTTTTGCGGTGATGGTCGAGCGGATGGTGGAGACGAGTTGTGTTGCTTGCTTAGCTTATGATGTGGATACTACGGTTGCTGTGCCCAACATTGGTGACATTGAGGTGGTTCCCGAGTTTCCAGGTGTGTTCCGGAGGAGTTACCAGGTGTTCCTCCAGTTCGGGAGACTGACTACACCATTGAGCTTGTACCGGGCGCTGGACTCATTTTACCGGCATTTTGTCGTTCTGTACCAGCGGAGCTGATGGAGCTACAGTTTCGACTCCAGGAATGCTGGAGGAGGTTTCAGGAGATTTCATGCGACCCCGCGTATTCACGTGGTGTGCTCTTGCATTGTTTGTACGGATGATGGATGGTTCGACGTGGTGGTGTGTTGACTACCTGAAGCCTGATTCGCTTCAGAGGAGAGCAAGTATCCTCTGCTTCGGATTGACGAGTGGTTTAATCAGCTCGCGAGAGCTTCAATCTTTTCGAAGATTGATTTCGGGTCTGGATACCATCAGTTGAGGTTGATGAGTCAGATATGGTTTGGACAGCTTTCGGATCTCGGTGCGGGCATCAGGAGTTTTTGGTCACGCTGTTTGGTTGACCAATGCCCCCGTAGATCGTGTGGACTTGATGGACCAGGTGTTCAGACGGTTTCTGGACGAGTTGCGGTCATGTTCGTCAGCAACATCCTGATATACTCCAGGAGCGTGGGCCAGCACCTGAAGTAATTGCGAGCGGTTTTGCGGACTTCGCGAGATGATCAGCTATTTGCGAAGTTCAGCCAGTGTGAGTTTTGGCTGATTAGCGTGAAGATTTTGGGCTGTATGATGTTATCCGAGAAAGTGGCATGGATTCTGACCAGATAGAAGCCGTGTTGATTTGAGGTTGACCTATCATGGTACCAGAGATCGGGAGTCTCTTGGGTTTGACAGGCTATTACCGACGGCTTGTGCAGGATTTTCCCGGATTGCCAATCTACTTTCCGGATTGACGAAGAAGTGTCAAGTTTGAGTAGTTCGATGCACGCGAGGAGAGTTATTTACTCATGAAGGATGGTTGACCGTTGCTTCGGTTTTGATCTTACCTGACGACCGCGAAGAGTTCGTGGGTTATGGCGATGCATCGAAGTTTGGATTTGTTTATGTCTTGATGTTGTGTAGCAGAGCGGTGGCTCATGGTTCAGGCAGTGGAAACCTTATGTAGCTATGTGTCCTGTGTATAATTTGGGTGTAGCTGTCCTTATATTAGCATCAGAGAGTTCGAGACACTACAGCTATAGCGTGTAGCGCAGTGTAGGACGTACACTGATCACTTGTGTTTCCTCCACTTGCATTTTCGGCCAGATTTGGGCTTGAGGCAGTGTAGATGGATGGGGTTGACTAACGACTATGGCTGCACCTTTGAGCTTGTTCGGGAAAGGCTAGAGATTGTACTTTGACTATCCATCTGGGATGTTGTTGCTGATGCATTCAATTGAAAGTCGGAAGCTTCGGTGTTTCATGTGTGTGTATGTGACTCGAGTTTTCGTGTTAGCCGGGTTATGCATTACGGAAGCTGAGTTCGTGTGTGATGATGTGGAAGCTCACTGTTTTGCGTACATTTGGCGTTAGTGGTACAGGAATGTGTCTGATACTTCGAGTTTACTACTCGTGACACAACATGAAGAGCAATGTAGCAGCTCGTGTGTGTAGATGCCACATTTGTCGACTGGTGACGGCTAGGAGGCAGAGACTTGCCAAGAAATATCAGCCATTAAAGATTTCCGTTTAGACGTGGTGTTTGTCGCTGCGATCTTGTGTGTGTTTGTACGCACTTCGGCTTGTGGTACCAATTGTTAGGCTATTGTGGACCATTTGATGAACTTAGTACGTTTCCTTGTACTTTCGGGAAAGGATTTCAGTGGCAGGCTGGCATAGCTGTGTTTGGTGGAGATTGTCCATCTATGTGGTGTACCTGTGTCCTAGTTTGCTGGACGAGGTAATCAGCTACGATTATGTGTTGGCAAACCTTATAGCGAGCATTGGGGACCAGATTACGAGTTAGTACCGGTTCTTATCCTCAGATTGGTGGGCGATCTTTGAGGATTATTCAGACCGTGGAGGGTATATTGTAGACCTTGGTATTGCAGTTCCGGAGGATTTGGGACCAGCAGTTTCGCTGTTCGAGATTGCTTGCAGTACCAGTTTGTGGACCACTATAGTTTTGATGTTGCATGATGTCGTTTTGAGGAATGATGTTGTACTCCATTGTGCTGGAGAGAGTTTGGTTTGAGTTTGAGTTAACATTTGATTCGGATTTAATGGAATGTGCTACCACAGACTGTCAGATTAGCGGAAATGGGTTGATAATTGCTTGAGTTTGATGTTTGAGTTATGTTGATGCATGTAGATTGAGTTGTGATTTGCCATGATGTTTTGATCCGTATGTGGTCATAGGCGAGTTTGTGTTGTGCCGTATAGTTCGGCATCGCCTATAGTGTTGGCTTTTGTATGTGTTATGTTCTGTGTTGTGGAACTACGTTTCAGGTTTGTTACGTGTTGTGTACCCTACCTGTTCCTTATGCAGGAATACTTGGCTATTGTGTGGAGCCAGTTCAGATTCGAGATTTGAGAGTACAAGGATTTTAGCACGGAGCTATCTCCTATTGTGGAGTCAGTTGTCAGAGTTGTTCAGTTGACATTGTCACTGGAGAGTTGAGCAGTATGCAGAGGCAGTGCTCCTACTTTTAGTCGGCAGACTCGAAAATTTTGAGGTCGAAATTTTTTTAAGGGGGGTGGATTTGTGACGACCCGGAACAGATTGAACAGTGTCATCAGCTTGGTCCGTGAGGTTATGAGTAATGGTAGATTTCCGATAATGGATTTACTCGCCAGGTTTGATAACGACTTAATTATTGGTCAAGAATTGGAGCTGAGTCTCTTCTCGAGAGTCGTTCTACGTGTGATTTCGAGTTCGTGGGCGGTTCCGGATCGTTATTTGGACGACCGAGGAATAAATTATGAATATTTGAAGTTTTGATATAATCGGGTTAAAATGGTAGATTTGTTAACGACTAAATTACCGGACGAGAATTTGGTTTCGGCTCCTTCACGGAAGTTATTGAGAATTTAATTTTGAGCTCGTGGGAACTTCCGGAGGATTATTTCGACGTACGAAGATTAAGTTACGAATATTTCCGATTGTAGATCACTTAATTGGTTAATGTATGTGTTTGGGTTGAACAGTTGACTTTTTATCCGATTGGTCGATGTGTTTGACTTCGGGTGATAATTGAAGAACATGTCGAGTCGAGTTTGTTGCCGCTAGAATTATCGGAATCGGAATTACGACGAGAAAGTTACGGGTATTTGAAGTTTGCCGAAAAGTGAATTATGTGGTTTCCATTTTGGGAAGGCCTATAAATAGAAGTTTCCTATTTGGGGAAGTCAACTTGCCATTTCAGTTTTGTTGATGGGTCGACCCGTTTGTATACCGTTTTGGATGCCGAGTTTGTCACCGGATTTGTGGCCGATTCCGGCCATAATTGAGCATGGTTCCTTCACGGTTTTTGTTGGGCTTGGGTTGCTCTTCAACTTGGTGGTTGAATCCCCTTGTGTGGTGGCCGGAGGAGGACGAATTTTGGTGGTGAAATTCACGAAATTCCGGCGAGAAATGGTGGTGGACGGAGGCTATGATTCCGGCCGATTTGGTGGTGCTCCTTTGAGGGTTTTTGTTAGCCTCGAGCCAAGGAAGCTTTTCCAAGTGGTCTTGAAGGTCGCCGTGGCCGGAGGAGAGAGATCGAACGGTTTGAATTCCGGTAAGGGTTTGAAACTTTGGGTTGATTTTTGGAGGTTTTCCGATCAAAATTGGCCTTAACTTATAACTGGAAAGTTGTTGGAATCGTCGAGATCTTTGAAACCATGTGTAGGATGAAATTTTCTGGGCAGGTTTTGATTTTCCGGCGGCGGCGACTTTTCGCCCGGCATGGTTTTCGATGAATTGCATGTCATTTCACTCGAAATCGCGCCCCGATCGCAGTGGGGAGGTTCGTTTTTCGAGTTGAGCGTCCGAACTTACAGTGAGGTATTGAGGTGTGATTTTCGGATTTTCGGCAGTTTGTCGTAATCGGATTACGTGTTTCCGAGAACGGTGGTTTCTCGTGATTTGTCTTGAATTGTCGAGTTATGATTTTGAGAAATGGATTTTGTGATTATTCAGGGGTTCGTGATCGTTCGTTTGGCGAGGGACTTTCCACCGGATCACGGGTTAACGCGAACTGCGTTACGCTAGTCTGTGAGTGGACAATTTCTTTTCACGGATTTTTTGCGAGTCTTTTTATATGATTTTCGAACTTGAGCATGCGTACGAGATTACGATTTTTACGAGCATGTGTTAGATGATTATGCTTATATCATTAAACATTACGTATATGCATATATATGCTGTTTATTGTATTTGCATCGAACTGTTTATGATTTGGTTTACACAGAGTACAGTCGTTATATCTTTTGTTGTATCGATACACTCGCATCCCGGCTGATCCCCGAGGATGTGTACCGGGGGAGGCTGTGACTCCTGACCCGAGGCCTTTACCGGGGGGAGGCAGATCTCTGACCTGAGGCATTTCTGGCTAGAATTGCGTGGAAGTCTGGGACTCCGTGATTCTGACTGTACTAGCACGGATGTGTCCATGGGTGACCCCGTGGGATTTTTACTTGCATGCTCAGTACGCTGGAGGAGTATGAGTTTACCTCATGTACTTTGTTATTTTTATTTACCTGGACTCGCATATGTTATTTTAAACATATATATCAACTGGTGAAAGACATTTATTTTCGTCCACTCACTCTAACGGGTTTTATGTCTTTCCCCTGGGCTTTTCTGTTTCTGTGCCCAGTTTGCAGTTCAGGCTCTGGTGTCGCACGTCGTGGTCGGAGGCATAGTGCTTGAGCTACCTTGTTTCTTTCAGTAGGTTTATTGTTCTACCTACTGTGGTATACTTATATGATTATACATTAGAGGTCGCTCTGAGTATTCTGTTGTATATTCTTATACGATTTTCCACAGATTTCTGTAAAGTATAGTTATATTTACTACTTTACGTTATTGTTGATATATTGAGAAATCCGGATGGGATTGGTGCCCACGGTTTGATTTTTGTGGCATAGGATGAAGTGTATTTTCCGCGTGCAGGTAATGGTAATTCCACGTTAGTAACGAAACTCTGCAAAAATTTCTATGGTTTTTGTTGGTTCGTGTTTTCGAAGGGGTTTGAATTCGGTTTAGGCAACTAAACCGGGGTTGGGTCCTTTCAACCGTCGACAGTGGTCGTCGGTGGTGGTGCATAGGCGGCATGCGTCGCCTAACCGAAAAAGTTCCTTGAAATCAGTCAAGTTATATGTCGTTAGAATCATAACAATGTCACGAGTATAGTCATGAGGTTTAATTCATGTTTAGAAGCCGTCGACCCAGTGGATGGGTGGTGGTGACGCATGGGGTCACGTGTTGCTGCTTGTGGTAGTACGATTGACAGAGTTATCTAGTGTGTTTTTGTAACGACCCGGACCAGAATCAGCAGTATGATCATCTATATACGTGAGTTACTGCGTAGTCGCAGTGTTCCGACATTATTTGAATCGCCAGGTTTGATAACGACTTAATTATTGGCCGAGAATTGAAGCTGGGTCTCTTCTCGAGAGTCGTTGTACGTGTGATTTCAAGTTCGTGGGCGATTCCGGATCGTTATTTGGACGATCGATGAATAAATTATGAATATTTGAAGTTTCGACGGAAACGGATTAAAATGGTGATACTCTTAGCGACTAAATTACCGGACGAGAATTTGGTTTCGGCTTCTTCACGGAAGTTGTTTAGAATTTAATTTCTAGCTCGTGGGAACTTCCGGAGCAATATTCTGAGTTACGAAGATTAAGTTGTGAATATTTCCGATTGTTGATTATTTAGTCGGTTTAAATATGGGTTGGTTTGAACAGTTGACTTTTTTATCCGTTTGGTCGATGTGTTTGACTTCGGGTGATAATTGAAGAACATGTTGAGACGAATCTGTTGCCGCGAGAATTATTAGAATCGGAATTACAACGAGAACGTTACAGATATTCGAAGTTTGTCGAAAAGATAATTACGAAGTTTCCAAAAATGGAAGGCCTATAAATAGAAAGTTACTATTTTGGGCAAGTCAACACTTGCCATTTATGGTGTTGACCGAGTTGACCGAGTCAACTCGGTGGAGATGGAGATGTGCGACGGCTCACGGTGCTCGCCGGCGACGGAGCTCATTCCGGCCACCCCACGGCACGGGACTTGTCCCGTTCACTTCGCCTTGGCCTCCCGAACTCATCCCCGGCCTCTTTTTCCGGCATGTCTGACGGTGGAGAGAGAAAACTTGGACCAAAGTTTGTGATTTTTGGGGTTAATAGTGGTTTGTGATTCCGGCCGAGTTGAGCTCAAACAAGGACTGGGTTTTGTAGCCCTCATCTCCATGATTCTAACCATGTAAGTATGGAGTTCTAATTCGATTTGTGCTTGGAGAATTTTGGATTTGAAATTTTGGGAACAATTCGGTTTTGCATGAAATTGACCTAGTTAGAGTGAGAATTGGCCTTCGATGCAGTTGACAAAGTTGCTCAGTGGATGATTTTGAGTGGAATAGAAGTTGCTCCGCCGGAAAATTTTCAGTTTGGTGGCGGCGCCACCGTTGACGGTGGTCAACGGCGGTCAAAGTTTGACTTTTGGGATTTTCGAAAAGTTGCATGTCATTTCACTCGAAATCGCGCCCCGATTGTAGTGGGGAGGTTCATTTTTCGAGTTGAGCGTCCGAAAGTATAGCGAGGTATTGAGATGTGATTTACGAATTTTCGACGATTCGTCGACATTGAATTTCGTGTTTCCGAGAACGGTGGTTTCTCGTGATTTGTTTGAATTGTCGAATTATGATTTTGAGCATTGGATATTGTGATTATTCAGGTGTTCGTGATCGTTTGTTTGGCGAGGGACTTTCCGCCGGATCACGGGTTAACGAGAACTACGTTACGCTAGCGTGTGAGTGGACAAGTTTATATTTTCACAGTTGATTTGCGAGTTCGTGGATTTTATGATTTTCGTATTTACTTTATACGATATTGTGATATGTATTGTTTTCGGAGGTATTGTTTTATATTTATTGGTGATGGCATTACTGCATCGATGCTTCGACTACTCGGCTGATCACCGGTAGTCCACCAGAGTTGAGAGGTCCTCTGGGCAGGGTTGAGAGGTCCCCTGTGTGCCACCAAGGTTGAGAGGTCCCCTGGCCTATCACCATCGGCTTTGAGCGATTCACCTGACGTCGGGTTTGAGAGGTCACCCGACAACCTCCATATGTATATGTTTTCCGAACTCGCACTGTTTTATAATGATTATGTATATAACTGGTGAAAGGCATATGCTTATTTTCATCCACTCACTCTAACGTTTTTATTTGCCTTTCCCCTGGGCTTTTCGGTTTCCGTGCCCAGTTTGCAGTTCGGACTCTGGTGTCGCACGTCGTGGTTGGAGGCATAGTGCTCGAGCTACCTTGTTTCTTCCAATAGGTTTATTGTTCTACCTATTGTGGTATACGTATATGATTATACATTAGAGGTCGCTGTGAGTATTCTGTTGTATATTTTATACGATTTTACTCCGGATTTCAGTAAAGAGCATATATATTTACTATTTTACTTTACTGTTGATATATTGAGAAATCCGGATGGGATTGGTGCCCACGGTTTGCTTTTTGTGGCATAGGATGAAGTGTATTTTCCGCGTGTAGGTAATGGTAATTCCACGTTAGTAACGAAACTCTACCAAAATTTCTATGGTTTTTGTTGGTTCGTGTTTTCGAAAGAGTTTGATTCCGGTTTAGGGAGCTAAATCAGGGTTGGGTCCTTTCAGTTTTATATTGTTATGACCATATTGTCATAATGGGGTTCTCGAAAATGGCTTTTCTATTATGATTCGATAAAGTTTAATCCAAGTCGATCATTTACTGTATTTAGGTGATTAGTTTAACGAATTTTGACTAAGGTCGATGCGTCACAATCTACTATCTCAAGGCTAGAGATAACATGACCTAGATACTCCTCACTTGTGGTGCTAATTTTGACAGCTTGACCTTGAAGCACTAATCCCTGAGCCTTTGAAGGACAAACCTCACATGTAAAAATGCTCTTCAAGTGTTTTATTATAAGTCAATATGTCATCAAAGAAAACTAGAACACTCTTTCTTAACGTATCCCTAAAATTACCATTCATAAGATTGGAAAGTTGATGGAACACTGGTTATGCGAAACGGCATGACCAAAAATTCATAATGTCTATCATGGTTTCTAAATGTTCTCTTATGGACATCCTCCTCTTTGATTCTGATTTGATGTTAGCCAGCTCTAGGATCTAGTTTATTGAAATACTTGTCTCCTTTAGTTCATCAAGTAACTCATCCACCACATGAATTAGAAATTTATTATTGATGGTGACATTGTTCAGAGCTCTAAAGTCCACACACATCCTGGAAGAACAATCTTTCTTCTAGACCAGCAAAACTTGGGAAGAGATCATGAAGTCACTTTCACTTTAGTGAACCACTCCTCCCTGCAAGTATTCCAAGACAGTTCTTTCAATTTCATTCTTTTGGTGTGATGAGCATATATGTATGCTCTACTGTTAACATGCATACGAAGACGTAAGTTAGTGCAAGAATTTCACCGTTAATCATTTCATCATTGAGAGTAAATGAAAATTGAGAAAACTAGGTTCTTTGTTGGTTTACTGGTTTGTTGTTTTCATTTTATTATCCTTTTTAATTTTATGCCTTTATTAGTCATTTCAAAAGAGTTGAAAAGTCAACTAACAAGTATAAAAACAAAAGAGGTACAAATAACGATTTCAAAGGTGTGAATAGATGCAACCTCTTTTTAAACCGTTGGATCTCATCGAGATCATATTTGGCCGTTGGATAGTTCTATCGACTCGGTGTAAACAGAATAGTTTCAACCAATGGTAGAAAGCCTAACGTGTGACCAAACATCTATACCACCATTGCACCCGATCCAAATTGGTCATCCCAACTTCTCCACTCAGCGCCATTCGGCCACCTACGGCCGCCGTACTGATCAAGAAATTCAGTTGAGTATTCCGGCGAAGAAACATGCACCGGTTATCGCTAATAGTGATAAACTTTTGCAGTGTTTCTTAACATTCGTGCATTAGCATCAGATTCTTATAACTGGGATATTGGGTTGTTACATCAGTTTCTCACTCCTAATAAGGTGGATCTTGTACGAATCATTCTATTGAGTCGAAGAGCTGATCCTGATCGGATGGTGTCACACTATACAGAATGAGGAGACTTTATAGTTGGTAGTGCTTATTAGCTATCTTGATATGTGTTTTTACTTCCACAATTGGCAGCCCCAGACCCTTACATGCAGTTTTGGAGGCAGCTCTGGGGAGTGCAAGCATCCCCGGTAGCAAGGATGTGTGCATGGAAGACATGACAGGGCTATCTCCCTATAGGTGCTAGGCTACAGGGGTAGATAGCAGGTAGATGGATTATGCATGTTGTGTGAGTATGAGTCGGAGATTGAGCTACATTTATTCTATGACTGTCCAACATTGCAACCACGTCACTTATTACCTTAGTCGCTTTGTATCTACCAGCTGCAAATATGTGTACAGGAGCTGTCTTTGAACATGTTTGCTAGGTTAGTAGTCTTTATCTAGTTTATCTAGAAAAGCATGAATGATAAATTATGGAATAGGGAGTCGTTTGAGGGACAGATCTAAACTCTACGAGTAATAGTATGAGCTTGGCATAATCATTTTGTGATGGTCAACGGGACTCTAAACCGCTCGTCTAGAATGCCTCCAATATGGAGTAGACCCCTACTAGGTTAGTATTGTGTGTGTATGGATGGAGCTTTCGATGCTTCTAGGCATCGTAGAGGCATTAGTATTGTGGTGAGAGATTGATCTGGTCGATTAGTTATAGGCCTGGTTTGCAGAGTAGAGAGGGTTATCTCCCCATTGGCAGTTGAGATTACAACTGCATAGGAGGCCCTATGGACAGCTATTGGGTTTAATCCAGTGTGTTTTCGCTCTGACTCTTTGAGTTTGGTGCAGGGTGTGGCGGATCCCTTGACAGCCTCGACCATGTTTATGGATTCTTGTCAGGATTTGCATGATCAATTTCCACAGCACCTGGGTAGAGAGACCAATGTTATGGCACATAAGTTAGAAAAATGGGCATTACGTACGCAGTGTTCAAGTTGCTATTATTTATCTGACAGCCATTCCTTTTTCTATTGAGGTGGCTGTCTACTAATTGTATAGATTAAGATTATCAATGTATTGTGCCGTTTTACTTAAAAAAATAAGAGGGGGATAATATAAGCTTCAAATGTTAGTAGAAAATAAGTTTAGTGCATGTTTGTTAGGAAAGATTGGATTGGATTGGATTGAATTATTAGGGTTATATTAGAAAATAAAACATATCTCATGTTTGGCACCTAACAAGATTAATTCTATTTTCTTATGCAATCCCGAAAAAAGAAAAGAAAATATTTAGCCCACGAACCTCCTAATGGAAGGAGCTCCAAAACGTAGTTCTTCCATACGATGCCTTTCCAAAATGAAAAACACGAGAATGCCAAAAGATGGCGCGAACTTTACATATGTGTTTGCGATTCAGTGCGTCGCCAACTCTTCTAATCTCTAGCTGAGCGAATCAAGTTCTTATCCTTCTTCTTCTGTGTTAAATTTTTTAGGTTCATTCATCATAAACAGCTAGTTTGAGATTTGAGCAATGATAGGAGGCCCCAAAGGGGCCTAACATGTAAAGCCCCCAATCCTATGTGGCTTGACATGTCACACATCCCAAATTGGATAACTATCAATCTATTAAGAATGTTTTTTTTTGAGGTGAAATATAGAAATATTTAAAATTAAAAAGGATTACAATCAGGTCAGCCACGTTGCTTAGTGCTGAATAAAAAAATAAACGACTTCATACAAAACGCAAGGTCTTTTAAACAAAATCATATGACTCAAGGACATGGGGAAAATATTTGTTAAAGTAGCAACTAGACTAGACTTTAACAAAGTGTCAGTCACTATAGACGGCTGTGTACTCGATCACTATCTTGTTGTAACAACCCGAACCAAAATTCACGTATAAATCAGCACGAAACAGAATTATCGCGAATTAGTGGTATCGCGTGGGTTATTAGCGAGGTTTTTATCGAGCGAGAATTTGAATTAATTTTCTTCCTGAGTATTGTAGAATATTTAATATCGAGCACGTAGGAATTTTCGGAGAATTTTTTGGATTTGCAAGCTGTTTGTTTTGATTTTTGGAATTTTTTGTTTTCGGATAACTATCGTGATGTTTATTAGAAATTGTCGTAATGGATAAATCAAAAAGAAACTTGTTTTTATCGGTTAATTATTGGCTATACGATCGCGATATAGTCGAATAATAGCCGTTGATCGATTGAGGAGCTTCCCCTATAAATAGCAAGTTTCCGAAAATAGCCTGGTTACCCGAGTTAGAAAGTTAGGCTGTGTGTGGTCGACCGACCTGGTTTGCCGACCCGTTTTGCGACCCGCCGAGAACGTCATCGTCCGGCTACCAATTTTTGAGTTTGAGGTATGGATTTTCTTCTCCTCTTGCCCATGAGTGGCTTTGTGTGATTATTTGGGATTTTTAGTTATGTTTTGGAGCAACCCGAACGGGTTTTAGGGGTGGTACCCACGGACGCCGTGGGCGGCGGCGCTCTGACTGTTCTCCAATGACAGCGAGGGTTGGGTTCGACTGGGTTTTGTCCGAGGAGTCGAAACCCCTAGCCCCATAGCCCACCATGGGCCGTAGCCGGCGTATTCACGCCAAGAAGATTTCTGGCCAGGTTTTGACTTGGCGACTTTCGAGCAGAATTCCAGCAAAATACGCCGAAACTTGGGGTGGTCACAGAAGGGAAAGTTGTTGGGCTTGGGGAGAGGAAGAGAATGAGGGGTCAAACGCTCTAAACAGAGTTATCTGGCCGGGGGGGGGGGGGGGGCGCATGGCTCACGCACCACCGGCCACGGGGGGCTCCGGCGAGGAAAAATTCTGAAATTGTCTGGGGAATTTTTGGGGAAGTTTCTGAATTGATGTTCGCACATTTTATCGAATTCCATATTAAATGTATGTGTTATTTATTCAAGAGATCGTGATCGAGAGTTTGGTGAAGAAACTTTTGCCGGACCACAAAGCTAGCTTTGTACTGTGAGTGGACACTTTATTTTTACAGTTGATTAGCGAGTATTTATTATTATATTCAGTTCAGTTTTCATTTCCTGTTCAGTTTGTGCTTTCAGTATTTAGTATATAATTTTGGAGGCTAGTTTCAGTTAGTTGTGCATCGATGCATTGGTTACTCGGCTGATCCCTGAGTAGCTTAAGGGAAGTAGCAGCATTTACCCCCTGGCATTCACATCATCTTTGTTTCAGAAATTACTGGACGACTTTAGTGGCTCGAGGTCAGAAGACACCAGTCACTGCCTCCACCTGAGCACGATACTCGAGAAGGGTCAGGTATTTCTTTCGACGTATCCTTATTGTTACATTTTCAATATTCTAGACTTGCTATCAGAACTAATGATTTTATTTACAGAAAGGAATAATGTAGATTTTACATTATATATTTTAAATTTATTATCGTCCACTCACTCTAACAGTTATTATTTTATATGCCTTTCCTGGACTTTTCGGTTTCCCCCGCTCAGTTTGCAGTTGTTATCATGTGATTGCACGTCGGAGACAGATGCATAGAGTTTGTGTTACTGTACTCATCTAGTAGGTTTTTAGCTTAACCTGCTAGTCTTGTATAATATGTATATATATAGAAGTCGCCCTGAATACTGGATAGAGTTTGACTCTGTTGTGTTTTATTTTCCACATAATTTTCAGATTTCTGATCACCTTTTGTAAACAATATATATTTATAGTAAATTTAGAATTTGGTTGTTTTGAGAAATCCAGATGAGATTTGGTGCCCACGGTTTATTTTTGTGGACATCTTAGAAGTGTATTTTCCTTGCAGGTTTTTGGATTTCTTAGTTTTTGATGAAACTCTGGCAAATTTTTTGTAGACTCAGGAGTTGATAAGGCTTAATTCCAGCTTAGGTAACTAAATTGGGATCGGGTCCTTTCACTTGCTAAGTGAACTTTTGGATGTTTGGTATCCCGGGCGACAATATTTATCGGGATGAGCATTTCTCAACCGGTATCAGAGTATGGTATGTACTTTCATCGCCACCATAATCCCAACCCGTGTCGTAAGAAAACACTGTAGCTGGGTGTGACGGACTGAGGCCCCTTCTTTGCGATGACACTAATTTTTCCTGGGTTCCAAACCCAATAAGAAAACTGAATAGGATTTGTCCAACTACAAAGGAGGCCCAATTTTAGTCTGAGCCACAAGCCTACATCTCCAACCCTAGCCCAAATTTGACCACGTTGACCTAGGATTGAGAGAAGCAGGTGCCAATTTGACAACAGCATCACGCCGTCTCCTATGCCGCCGGTAGGTCCTTATCAGTGCTCTGATCAAGTTCTTTCTAAGTCATCATCGTCCTCCCTCAGCACCCAAAGCTTGCAGCCAGATCCTTCCCTCCACTCCACCAAAGTCCCTTTGGTTAGTGACCCGTGTCACTGCCGAAGTCCTCTAGGCTCTAGGATGTCGAGAGAAGCAAGCCACCGTCCCTAAGCCCCTACTTCAACACTATAAACCTCAGCTTGCCTCCCCCACCAGATCCTGCCATCTCCTCCCGATCACCGCCTCAGCCACCTCAACACACAAACAAACCATCTCAAATTTTTTGCCGGCATAATGAGACTCCCGGCCGCTCCTAAATTAGAGCTGTCGTAGGGGAGCCCGTTAGTACGATGCCGACGATTAATTTCTCATTTATTGAGCATCGATTTTATCTATTAAGAGTGTTAAATACTTTTCAAAACTATTTTGCACCTTTATTAAATTTAAATATGCTATTTTTGTTTTATTAATTATCACTTCAATAATTTTGAAACATAAAACGAAAGAAAAAAAAAACTTACTATCAAACACACTAACACTAGAATAAAAAAATAGTAGGAAATAATCACAAAGTTCTTCAAGAAAAAAAAAATGAATCCCATCGAACGAATAACAAAATCTTTATGTAGAACTAAGATTTAGAATTCCTTATCGTCCCATGCATGTTCCACTACATCACTGGTTAATGGTCTTAGTGCTTATTATTACGATTCAATTATTTTAGTAGGTTAGGTGACTTTGGTCACTTAAGTTATCTAGACTATGACTTCTTTCTTGCTCTTCAGTGAGCAGTCATAGTTATAATCGTTCATACATTTTCTATCTTCTAAATTAGAATGAATGTCTCATGCATGCGTTACCCTTTTAAAAAAATAAAAATAATCGACGAGTATTTGGAGTCACATTACACTTGTTAGAAGAAAGAAGAAGAGAAGAAACCGAAATAGTGAAATCTAATTAATTGAAAGCTTTTGAAGTCTAAAAATATTTATATTTGTATAAATAATTAAATTGATTAATTTATGATTACTCTAAATAATAGCCATTAAATTAAATGTGTGATGTCAATAATTATTTAAGATAATATGATTTTAAGTAATATGATATAAAATTTATACAATATAATTTTTGCAATATATAATGACTTGTACATGATATGGCATGCCACATGTGATTGGATTTCTCTTCAGATTTTTGGTTTTGTTGCTGCTCAAACAAACTTAATGTAGATATCTCTTGAATTGAGAATATGAATCAAATATGTTTGATATGGAGATTGAATAATTTGATGGATGTGTTTTGTGTGCTTCTCTGTTTGATTTAGGTCACTTCGTCAATGTTTGTTGAATCTGTTTTAGGTAACTTGATAATCTGAATGTATCAATGTTTGACATATATGTGTTCGACAGTCATTGCCATAACTTGAGATGCAGGTGATTTTGTGTGCTTCTATTCTTGTAAGCGATTGACGTTCTTCAGAAGAATTTTGGAAAGCATGGCTGGTGATTTGCTTCTATTCTTGTATCTGATTGATGTTCTCCGGAACAATTTTGGAAACCATGGTTGGTGATTAGTATGTTTTGTAGAAGACAGGTCTTAGACTGGTATGATTGATTACCTGACTGGTTATGATCGGTAATGATGCTGTCATTATGCTAAGTCTGTGTTTGATCTTTTTGGGAATGTTTTTATTTTTGGCTTTTTATCTTTCCAGCGTAGGAGTTCCTCATCAAATTTATTGTGCATTCATAATGTTAAAACTGATCAAACATGATATCTGTATGCATTAGGACTATGATTATAGTTCTCACAAGATGCACCAACATAGGATTGGACTATTCTCTAATAATAATTCTGAATCCAAAGGAGAAATAAATATAGAAGTAGTATTAGGATTACATAAGCTATACTAAGATAGTTTGACATAGTTCGAATTTCAAGTGTGCGAAAATGACTTATAGTAGACCCAATCTGTTACTTATATTTTTGTCAATCCACGGTTATTTAAATAGGTAATGATGAGAAAATCATTTAGAGCCGACTCTGAAATTCAAGGGACTCTAGGCAAAAACAAAAATGGGGCTCTCGATCGTTTTTCACCTCATATTAACCAAATAGATAAAGATAGATTGGAAAAAAAATAAGCAATTCCAAATACATATAATTGGCATTGGAAAATCATTAGAACACAATAGTAGTTGTGAGTTTTTATAAATATGAACAATCTTAATGAAATGAGGTCTAAGAGAGATAGTCGAGAGTGGAGAGTAGATGTTGTGAGTTATAGATCATGACAAACTTGCTCAAATACAAAGAATCAAGTTTAGATTGATACAACAACTATCCAGATAAAATATTTTAATTTTAATTTTAATAAATAAATATTAAACTTAATAAAAATATTGATTGAAAAAAAATACAAATTTGGGACCCCTTATGAGTGGGGGCTCTAGGTCTGTGCCTAGTCTGCCTACCCTCAAGGCCGGCTTTGAGATCATTAATGCAAAATTTCAATAAAACTGAAAATCATTAAAACATTCATAATCAAGATTTATCAGTTATGAACATAAACAGTCTAAGTTTGACGATTTTTGCTTCAAGAAGATTCAAATCTTGAGGAAGAACCCTTAATCACTCTCCATTCCATCATTGATGTGCATAATGCCAAGACTATGCAATTGAAAGAAACCATTAGGGACACCCCAACCACATCCTCATTGATAATAAAGCAACACATAACTTTGTTCACCCCACCGTTTTGAAATCTTATGGGGTGTGATTAAGAACAAGAAGCCATGATGTGTGCATAAGTATGCACTTTTATGTTATTTATTGATGCTCATATATTTATTTATTTATTATTTATTATTTATTCAGTAATTATATCTATATAATTCCTCAGTGAAAAAGAAGAAAAAGAGTGAGTTGAGTGAATCGAGTGACTTAGCTTTGATGGCTAAAGAGTTTAAATAGTTTTTGAAAAACATAAGAGTCAAGTTCTGGATATTCATCTAAAAAATCTGAAAAACATTCTGATAAAAACCCTGGAAATGAGGCAAACAAGACAAATTATGATAAGTGTAAATGTTTTGAATGTGGTGGCATTGGCTACATGGCTACTGACTGTGGTAATAATCGCTATGCATACAGAAAACCCAAAGCAATGAAATCACCATCTTGGAGTGACAGTGAAGATGAGAAGACTTCTGAAAAAACAGAAGAAAATCTTACTCTTGTGTCTTCTGTTCGATTAGATGATGAGGATGATTCAAGAGAGATGTCTGAATTCTCAGTTGATGAGACGAATGAGAGATGTTCGGAGCTGTATCGTGCATATGTGGCAATGGTGAAGAAGAACAATATCTTAGAGGAAGAGATTGAAAATCTTAGACAAGATAAGGTTCAAGTTGAATCTAAAAACTACAAGAACTGAGGCTTCATCTAAAAAAAAGCCTTGAAGAAAGAATAAAAGGCTGATGCTAAGACAAAACATCAACCTCTGACAGTCGAAGAGAATCTGAACTGATCAACAGAATAAATGAACTTGAGGTAGATGTTAAAGCACATTCATTACTTGATGTGTCAGAATTTGGAAATTAAATCTTTGCAGAAACCATTGACTAAGACTGAAGAAAAGTTTCTAAAGTTTGATTCAAGTTCAAGGAAAGTACTCAATTGTTTCTTCAAGGGAAACATTCAAAAGACACCAGTGGTCTTGGTTTTCATGAGAATGAGGCTAAAAAAATCAGCTTTGTCAAGAGTAAGATGGAGATAGGTGAGAAACTCAAATACCCTCATATTTCCTCCTGAGTGTAAGCTCAGTCTAGTTTGACTTACTCTGGAACATCACAGAAGAAGGAGGTGAGTTCTGGTCACTCAAATGATCAGCTAAGGTATGTTTTCGAAAAACTTAGATTTGTTCCTACATCTCATTACTATGGTGAGAAGGGACATATCAAATGTTGGTGCAAGAAACTGAGAGAAGTGGACAGTGAAAACTATCATATTCTCACTATAGATAAATCACTCAGTCAAAATGAAGAAAGCAACATTCACTTTGAACTGAAAGAACAAAGAATCTTGTTGACTAAGTTAACTAGTTTAGTGGCTCAATCTCAACAAGGAGCAAAATTAAATTCCCAGTGAAGGGAAAGGAGTTTAGAGAAATGTCTTATATCAAGGTAAACCTGAACATTACTGATGTCTCTTGTGAAAGTCTTGTAGGTAGATCTAAAAGAAAAATCAACCATATCACATCTGGTATCACTGTCTGCACTACTTGATACAAACGCAAATATTTGATATGTTGTGAAAGGACCTAACCCCGATTTAGTTTCCTAAACCGGAATCAAATCCCTTCTGAAAACACGAACCAACAAAAACCATCAAAATTTCGGCAGAGTAACGCTACTAACGCGGAATTGCCATTACCTGCACCCAGAAAATAACACTTCATCCTATGCCACAAAAATCAAACCGTGGGCACCAATCCCATCAAGATTTCTCAATATCATAACAGTAATGTAAAGTAATCAATAAAACTATACTTTACAGAAATCCGGGGAAAAATCGTATAAAAGTATATATCAGAATACTCAGAGCAACCTCTAGTGTATAATTATATAAATATACCACAGCAGGCAGAACAAGAAACCTACTAGAAGAAACAAGGTAGCTCGAATACTATGCCTCCGACCACGACGTGCGACACCAGAGTCCGAACTGCAAACTGGGCACGGAAACTAAAGAGCTCAGGGGAAAGGCAAATAAAACGTTAGAGTGAGTGGACGAAAATAAACATATGCCTTTCACCAATTTCATATACAATAAACAAGTATAGCGAGTTCGAAAAACATATATGGAGGTTGCCAGGCGAATCTCTCAAGCTCGACGGTCAGGCGAATCTCTCAAGCCCGACGGTGATAGGCCAGGGGAATCTCTCAACCCCGGCGGCATACAGGGGAATCTCTCAACCCTGCCCAGAGGAATCTCTCAACTCTGGTCCAGAGGAATCTCTCAACTCTGGCGGACCACCGGTGATCAGCCGAGTAGCCGAAGCATCGATGCAGTAATGCCATCACCATAAAAATATAAAATAATACCTCCAAAAATAATAAATAATCTCAACATCGTATATAAATAAATACGGAAAATCACAAAAAATCACGAACTCGCAACAACTGTGAAAATAAAAATGTCCACTCACAGGTGAGCGGAACGCGATTCACGTTAATCCCGTGATCCGGCAGAAAATCCCTTGCCAAACGAACGATCACGAACCCCTGGATAATCATAAAATCCACTGCTCAAAATCATAACTCAAAATTTCAAATCATATCACGAGAAACAACCGTTCCCGGAAACATATAATTCAATAACGACGAAATTGTCCAAAATCTGATAATCACACCATAGAACCTCGCTATAATTTCTGATGCTCAAATCAAAAAACAAACCTCACCACTGCGATCGGGGCGCGATTCCGAGCGAAACGACATATAACTCGTTGAAAAACATGTCGGACGAAAAGTCGCCGCCGTGGCCGCTGCCGCCGGCCGCCGGAATTTCCAACTTGCCTAGAAAATTTCATGCTACACATGGTTTTGAAGATCTCGACGATTCCAACAAATTTCCAGTTCAAGGTTAAGGCCAATTTTGATCGGAAAACCTCCAAAAATCAACTCAAAGTTCCAAACCCTTACCGGAATTTCAAATCGACGGATCTCCTTCCTCCGGCCATGGCAACCCTCAAGACCACTTGGAATAGCTTCCTTAGCTCGAGGCTAACAAAAGCCCTCAAAGCTCCACCATCAACTTGGCCAAAACGCCGCCACCCAAGGAGGCCGAAATCTCGCCGGAAAACCGTGATCTTCACCGAGCCATATCTTCCTCCTCCGGCCACCTCACAAAACGATTCAACTCCCAAGTTGAAGAGCAACTTGAGCCCAACAAGTCTCGTGAAGAAGCCCCGGCCAATCGTGGCCGGAAAAGGGTCCAAATCCGGCAAAAACCGATCGGTGGAAATGAGCAAAACGGGTCGCCCATGACCCGAGGTCAACACGGTCAACACCCACTTTCCATTTCTGGAAACTTTCCCAAATCGGCATGTATCAATTCCGTATTTATACCGTACGCGTATCGAACCCCAAACGAATAAATACGACAATATTCGACGGACGAAAATATTCATAACTTATTCCTCGTAACTTGGAAAAATTCTCCGGAAGTTCTCACAAGCTCGAAATTAAATTCTCTACAACTTCCACGAAGGATCCCAAATCAAATTCTCGCCCGATAATTTAGTCGCTAACAAGGCCGCCATATTAACAGATTACGTCGAAATCACGACTAATCGCGAAACTCATAGATCAAGTCGATAACCACACCATTTACGGTTCGGGTCGATCAACGGTCCAAAATGGATCACAATCACGATTCGGATAGACTCGAACACAAACGGATAAACTCGACAATATACCGAAATTTCAAATATTCATATTATATTCCTCGGTCGTCGAAATAATAATCCGGAACCGCCCACGAACTCGAAATCACGCGTACAACAACTCTCGAGAAGAGACTCAACTCAAATTCTCAGCCAATAATTAAGTCATGATCAAGACCGGTGATTCAAACAATTATCGGAGAACTGCGATTACGCGCTAACTCACGATTCAAGCTGATTACACTGCTGATTCTGTTCCGGGTCGTCACATGTTGATAGTGGATGCTCAAGACATATGACTGGGAACAAGAACTAGTTTACAAAACTAGACTTGGAATTTCCCAGTAGGGAAGTGACCTTCAGAGATGTAAAAACATGTAGAATCAAAGGCAAAGGAACATATAGTGTACCAGGAATTCCCAAACTGACAAATGTATACTTTTTGGAAGGACTATCTATTAACTTGATGAGTGTGAGTGTGAGTCATCTCAATGATGAATATGAAGATGTGTGGTTCAACAGAAAGAGATGCATGGTTCTTGACAAGGAATGGTGCTTCATCATGCAAGGACTTCGATCATCGGACAGCTGCTACCAGATCATCTAAGATGAATCAAGTCTCCTAGCAAAATGATCTACGCATTTTATGCTTGATTCTTAATGTCTTTCTCTTTACATTTAGCTTTATTTTGACCTTAACATTCTCTATTCTTACTTACTTTGTTGTTTTTAAGTTTTTAATAAAGGAGATAAATAAAGGAGATGGAAATGAGCTTAAAACGCAGCAAATGGAGGTTTCTATTTCGACTAGGAAAAATGATATTTTCCTACTTTGACTAGGATTCCTACTCGAATTAGGAATGCAAATGGTTCGAGATTCCAGAAGTTTCCCAAAGTTGGCACTTAATTATGAAATATGCATGTAAAACGTAGCTAAAGACTTAGATACTAAATAGGTTGCATGAAATCGGTTAGGTTATTAAAGGTTAGGTAAAAAGATGAGTTGATCATGTAAATAAGTTAGATTTAGGTTTATTTTTGGTTAGAAAGCATGTTTAGGATTCTATGTTCTTATTTGTTTTGCTTGTCTATGAATTTAAGCATGATAGAACTTAGGATTTCTCTGTGTGTTTTCTGCCATCTTTTTGTCTTTAAATTTCGTAGATTATAACTCAAACTTATAAATCCCCCCTATAAAACTAACGTAGTTATGCATGCACCATCAATCCCCGGTTAAGAACGTTCTCTACTTATGAATGCTACATCTACAAGAAAGGGTTTTAATTGTCGTATCTTTTCTGATTATTAAGTGTTTAATTTAGTAGTTAGTTTTTGCATATCAATTTTGGCGCCGTTGCCGGGGATTGTAAAGTAAGTGTGTGATTTCGCTTGTACATGTGTGAAATTGTGTGAATATTACAAAAACATGTGAATAATAGTCGAAATTTTTACATACTTGTTTATAATCTATATGTGTTCATACTAATGAATCTGTTTTCACAACCATGTAGATAAAACGTTAAAGGAAGTCTTAGATTTACATTGCGTACACGAGCTTGTTGATTAAGTCTAGGACTAACTAATGAACAAGTCTTTGGAATAGTTGGTGCCTCCTTTCCCAGCTTATCTCCACCCCTTGTGATGTGTGGATTTCATCACCACACACCATAACCTAAGTGAAGTTATGGACATAAGGTTGAGGGTAGAGTCTGCATAGGACTTGAGAGAGTGTAAATTTTTGAAAGATTAACTGAATCTCGGACATGGTGTCTAGAAACGGGTTATGACTGGTGACAAGTTCTAGATCTAAGAAAGACTAACATTAATAGAGTATATACCATTGGCCCGGTTAGCCTCAGGGTGTTTTATCAAAATTAGTCTTGCCTGTCGCGTTATCTCTATCTTTAACTGGCCATGTTTTTCGATTGAACCAAGGCTGATTAATTGAAATTTTATACTTTATCGCGTGGGTCACACGTCTATCAAAAGACCTAAAATTCAAGCAAATGTACTCTCTTTAAATCAAAGACGAAACTCAAAATACAAATACTTGTGCATAATACTTAGACATTTTTGTGTGTTTATATATTAGTATACTTATAAATTTGTAAAGGATTAACCACATTGCATTTTTTAGCTTGCATAACCTTCTTGCGGCTTTGTGATGCTCGGATTTCATCACCGGGTACCCTAACCTAAGTGAAGTTAGGGGCATGAGGCCAAAAGATAGGTCATGTTTGCATCATGATTAGCACGTAACTTGTGTGTTTTCTGCAGGTTTCAAACGTTTTTTTCTTATGCATTCACGCCATACTTCACTTAGGTTCTTGTTTGATGCATTTAAATGATGATTTAAGTGTGTTATACATGAATTCGATGTGATTATTGTATGCTTGCAATTTAACATGTGCATATGTGTGTTTATCATTTCTCTAAGTCTTTTCATTTTATATACGCCTAATTTTGCAGAAAACGTTGTATATTGTGTCTTAACTTGTTCATAGTTCATTTTAACAAACTTTGCATACATTTTAGGATTTTTAGAGCCTTGCATTCGCGTTTACATTACTTGAAGTGTCTAAACGTCACGACTTAGTGTTTTAGAGTGTTTTAAATCTTTTGTGTGTTTTTGGCTTGTTTAAATTCGTTTGGTTTGTTTTAGTGTGTTTTAGTGTATTTTTGTTATTTTTTTTTCTTGTTTTCCAACATTTTGGTTAGTATCTTGTATTCATTGTGTATTCTTTTGATAATAATACTTGATCTGTGGTGGATGATTAGATTTCTATGAATGTCCAGCTCTCACTCGACTCCTAAAGTTGATCTCCAAGCACTTACACACCGTCTAACTCGTTTGAGGTCTCAAGTAGTTCCAAGGGAGCAAGATCTCGACCAACCTCTCATTGAGGAAGGTTTTGACTCTCCACATTCATCCCATTACTCCATCGAGCAATTTTTCTGAAGAAGAACAAAACATGGTCGGTGTCAATCCACCTAACTCTCCCAACAATGAGAGGCGGTCACTTCGCCAACGCACTTTCTCAACCGAGTAGAGTAGCGGTCCTTTACGCATAGCATTTCCGGAACCCCAAGCGGCTAAGGAGGACATCAAGTTGAAGAGCGGTTTCCTACACCTATTGCCTGTCTTCCATGGGCTTTCAAATGAAGATCCCAACATGTATCTCAAGCAATTTCAGTTAATTTGCATGAGGCCCTCGGAATCTGATGAAGAACTCTTCAAGCTCAAAGCTTTTCCCTTCACCTTGATAGATTGAGCTCAAACTTGGCTATTGGAAAATGACATTCAAGCAACTTGCAAACCTGTTCTTGGCTAAGTACTTTTCGGCCTCAAAGATCACTATTTTGAGGAAGAAGATCACGGGGATAACATAAGCTTCGAATGAATCCTTTGGCCAATACTATGATCATTTTAAGGTTCTATGTGCCACTTGCTATTGCCATGGTTTTTTGGAGACGAACCTCATGAACTACTTCTATGATGGTCTCAAACTGATTGATAGAGAGTTTCTTGATGCCGCTGCGACCGGAGCGTTCATGGACTTACATGAGATGGAGGCTCGTACATTGTGTAACGACCCAAACCGAAAATGGTATGTTAATTGGCTTGATTTGCACATTTCACTATTAATCGCAGTTGGTCGTAATTGTTCGATATGGCGAGTTTGTTCACGACTTAATTATCGGACACGAATTTGGTTTGAGTTCCTTCGCGTAAATTGTAGAGGATTTGATTTTGAGTTTGTAGGAGGTTTCAGAGGATTTTTCGGATAATCGGAGAATATAAAATGAATATTTGAAATTATCATTGAGTTAGTCGTACTTATCCGTTTGAGTTTGAGTTATTCGAATCGTGAATTTGGTCAGTTCACGACGTATAAATATCGAAATAGTCGTAGAATTGTCGAAAAGTCGCATTTGGGCCGAGTTGACCTGTTTGACCGAGCCAGACCCGAGTTGACCGAGTCACCCGAGTTGACCCGCCCGAGTTAACAACTCGCTGCCGTGGTTCTTGCTGGAATACGACACGATTGCCGGAAAGGAAGGTAGGGATTTGAAGCTCTCCTCTAGGGCTATTGATTGATGTATTTATTGGGTTGTTTTGTGTTGATTTTGTTGGAGTATTGTGGTGGTGAAATTGGACGGAATCGGTGGGTTTGGGGGAGGTTTTCCTGCGAGTTTCCGATAGGGTTTTGGGGTGGAATAGGTTGGGCTTGAGTTGGGGATGGAAACCCTTGAGTTTGGGAGGTTGAGGTGGCTCCACGGTGGATTATTTCACCGGTGAAGTTTTCCGGTCGGTTTGAACTCCATGGCTTTCGAGCTCGATTCCGACCACGGTGGTGGTCCTTTGAGGAAAGATGTTGGGTTTGAAGAGAGGAAGAGTTTGAGGTATGGGTCGCCGGAGAACTTCACCGTTGACGCCGCTCTGGCGCCGGCGGCGGTGATCAACGGCGGAGCTCCGGCGAGGTTGACTTTTTGGGACTTTTGGAGATTTTTATACCGTTTTGATCATAATTACGTCCTGATCGTAGTCGTGAGGTTTTTGAGTTGAATTGAGTATTCTATTTTGGGACGAGGGTTATTTAGGTATATTTTGGGAATTTTGTTATCCTCGTCGATATTTCGAGCGATACGTTTTTTTAGAACGCGGGGTTCTTGACGTATTAGCTCCGTATGTTGTGTTTCAATATGTATTGATCGTATTCCTATTATTCAGGTGATCGGGATCATGTGTTTGGCGAGGGATCTTCCGCCGGACCTCCGAGTTAGCTTCGTACTGTGAGTGGTCACTTTATTTTCACAGTCGATTTGCGAGTCTTGATTTATACATTTTATGAGCACACATTTATGATTATGCATTTACGTTATGCATTTATGATTATGCACTTTACGATTATGCATGTGCATGAAAAGTATTTATGATTTGGTTTACACAGAGTACAGTCTCGGATATAGAGGTATGCATCGATGCTTTAGCTTCTCGGCTGATCCCCGAGATGCTCCAAGGGGACAGATATCCCGACCCGAGGTCTTTTAGACTTATATTAATCAAGTGTGGGTCTGGGATCCCGTGATTAGACTGTACTATGCGGAGGAGTCCATGAGTGACCCCGCAGGATTTTACGTGCATATTTATGGATCAGGGAAAATGTACTTGGTCAGGATTTTCTTGTGCATTGACTCGCATTATACTTTTATGAGCATATATTTGGGAAAGACATATTATTATTTTCGTTCACTCACTCTAATGATTTTATTGTCTTCCCCTGGGTTTTTCGGTTTCCTTTGCCCAGTTTGCAGTTTGAATTCCAGGGTTGCACGTCGACTGTGGAGGCGTAGAGTTCAGATCACACTTCAGTTCGAGTAGGTTCCTTGTTCGACCTACTGGTTGTATATGATGTATATAGGCGTCGCTCTGAATACTTATATTTGTTTCAGTTGAGTTTCTCCTGAATGTTTCTGGATTTCTTGTAAACCTTTTGGTTTATTATATATATGATGTTGAGAAATCTGGATGGGGAACGGAGCCCCACGGTTTGGTTTTTGTGGAATATTCAAAGTGTGTTTCTTTGTAGGTTCTAATATTAGTTCACGTCTTTCAAAGTAAACTATGGCAAAAAAAAATTTTAAGGTCATGTTTTCGAAGGGGTTTGATTTAGATTTAGGCAACTAAATCGGAGTCGGGTCCTTTCACATTGTTGAAAAACCAAGAAAATAATAATGCTCAATATGGGATGGCTCCTAGGAAAATAGTAGCCGAAGCTAGTTCAAAGCATGTTGCGGATGAGAAGTATGACAAGCTAGCTTTTATGCTAGAACAAGTGCTAGAACTCGAGACTAAGAAAGTCAAGGCAAGCCTAGGACTTGTTTGTGGCATTTTCCATATGCAAGGGCATCACAATGACCAATTCCCTACGATGATGGAGCCTAACAATGAGGTGAAACAAGTGAATGGCATTGGTAGATATCAAGGGGACCAATGCTATAATAATTACAACAAAAACAATTTTGGCAATAGAGATCATCTAGGTTTCAAGTGGAGCAACAATGAGGGATGTTTAAACCCTCTGGCACCTCAACAAGGCTACCAATGTGCTCCATTTCAAACAAGGCCGCCAATGCCTAAAGCACAAACCAACTGATGCAACTTATGCTTCAAGCTCCTCGGTCCAACAACAATTCACTAATCCAGACTATGACAAGTTATTGGCCCAACCATCTACTTTGACACAAGTTCTTTTGGATGGACAAGCCAAAATGAAGGACACATTAGATAGTCATGGCCGAGATATTTTAGAGATGAAGAAACAAATGGGCCAAATCGTTGACTTCATGGGTCAAATAAGGGAGAACGGACAACTACCTCGTCAAACACTTCCAAATCCGAGGAGTGTTAGTGCTATTGTTATAAGGAGTGGGAAAACGTTGGAATCTCCTTTGCCAAAGACAAGCAAGATGCCTTATCATACCATTTTTGAGAATGAAGACTTAGAAGAAGATCTGGCCACTCAAGAGGCCGAGAAGAAGAACAATGTGGCTTCTCACGCCACTAAGGCACTTTCACCTATGCAACCCTCTCCAACCAAAGGTAATAACTCTCTCCCTTCAAATTCGGTTAATACTAATGCATCGTTTGCTCGTGCACCATTCCAACATAGGTTGTCAAAATCTAAGAAAGATGGTCAATACGATGAAATCTTGGATATCTTTCGGAAAGTGCAAGTAAATATGCCCTTGATCGAGTGCATAAAGCAAGTGCCTATCTATGCCAAGTTTTTGAAAGAGCTATGCAGCCAAAGGAGGAAAACGAGATCGAATGAGGGGTTGTGAATGTGAATGCAACTAGACTTTGGTGAATCTATCAACATCATGCCTTATTACTTGTATGCATTTATGGAGCTTGGCAAGCTTAAGCAAGACAATGTCATCATCCAACTAGCCGACTATTCTTATAAGTATCCAAGAGGGTACGTTGGAGATGTTCTTGTGTAAGTCAACAACTTGATATTTCCAGCGGACTTTTACATTGTTGACATGGAGGAGAGTCCATTGAATACCACGCCATTGCTACTCGGATGACCTTTCATGAGTACCGCAAGAACAAAGATCGATGTGTTTGAAGGAACATTTTCCATGGATATTGATGGAGAGAAGATCAAGTTTAACATCTTAGATGCCATGAAGGTTCCTACGGCAAGTGTCAATGCATGTTTTTTGTTAGATATGGTTGAAGACATGGCGCAAAAACACTTAGACACCATTGGAGAAGATGAGCTCGACATTGCAATTCAAGAAGGAACGGGGCTGACTCGACTCGGGGATGAAGCCCTTTTTGATGCCCTAATCGAGATTTTGGAGCTAATGATCCATGAAATGGCTATAACACTCAACAAGGCTCCAAAGATGACCACTAGGCTGCCACCTATCCCTTTGGCCTATGGTACAAATCAGCTTGTTCCCTCCATTATACAAGCACCAGAATTAGAATTCAAGGTGTTACTGGATCATTTGAAGTATGCATACTTGGGAGAGAATGACATTTTTCTAGTTATCATCTCATCAATGTTGGAGGAAGAACAAGAAATCAAGCTAGTTCGTGTGCTTCAAAAGTATAAGACCGCCATTGGTTGGACACTCGCGGACATCAAAGGTATAAATCCAGCCATGTGTGTGCATCAAATTTTGCTTGAAGATGGAGCTAAACCGACTAGGGAAGCTCAAAGAAGACTCCATCCGCCAATGATAGAGGTCATAAAAAAGGAAGCAATCAAGCTCTTGGATTGTGGCATTATATATCATATTTCGGACAACCAGTGGGTCTCACCTGTGCAAATTGTTCCTAAGAAGTCTGGAATCACCGTTGTTAAGAATGTGGAGAATGAGTTAGTGCCACAAAGAACCGTCATCGACCATAGAGTTTGCATAGACTATCAGAAGCTTAATGCCACCACTCGAAAGGACCATTTTCCTTTGCCATTTATTGATTAAATGCTCGAGCGGTTGGTTGGTCACGCCTACTATTGCTTCCTTGATGGATATTCGGGTTACAACCAAATAAGCATCGCGGAAGAGAATCCAGAGAAGACAACGTTCACTTGTCCTTTTGAAACGTCTGTATATCGACGGATGTCTTTTGGTTTGTGCAATGCACCAGGTACATTTCAACATTGCATGCTTTCTATGTTATCCGATTACATTGAGAAAATAATTGAAGTATTCATGGATGGTTTTAGTGTATTTGGGAGGGATTTCGATGCATGCTTGGGTAACTTGGAACTAATTTTGCAAAGATGCATTGAAACTAATCTAGTACTTAATTGGGAGAAGTGTCACTTTATGATTACTCAAAGGATCATTTTAAGACATATTGTTTCATCTATGGGAATAGAAATTGATAAAGCTAAGGTAGATCCTGTGAGGTACTTACCCTCTCCAACTTTAGTTAGAGAGATTTGTTTTTTTCTTGGTCATGCAGGTTTTTACCGAAGATTTATCAAGGACTTTTCCCACATCTTTCGCCCGTTGTGTAAGCTGCTACAGAAGGACACTCCCTTTGTGTTTGATAGTGATTGCCGAGCTACCTTTGAGAAATTGAAGGAGTTACTCATGAGTGCTCATATCCTTTGTGCACCAGATTGATCTCTTTTATTTGAAATCATGTGTGATGCCTTGGATTATGCCATTGGAGCTGTTTTGGGAAAAAGGAAAGACAAAAGGCCCTACACCATTTATTATGCCTCTCGAACACTTGATGATGCACAAGCAAATTATACAACAACCGAGAAGGAAATGCTATCTGTGGTATTTGCATTGGACAAGTTTCGATCATACCTACTTCAAAGCAAGGTTATCATTTACATGGATCATGCAGCTTTGAAGTATTTGATGACAAAGAAGGATGCAAAACCAAGGCTGATTCGTTGGATACTCCTACTTCAAGAATTTGACGTAGAGATCAAAGACAAGAAAAGGGTTTACAACGTGGTGGCTGACCATTTATCTCAAATTGTACATGAAAAAGAAGCTGTTGCAATAGAGGAAAACTTTCCAGATAAATAGCTCTTCGGAATCCAGGTAAGTGCTTCTGAGACTCCATGGTATGTGGATTTAGTTAATTACTTAGTTACCAATGAGTTTCCATCTTCCCTGCATAGTTCTCAACGTCAAAAGCTTAGGCGTCAAAAGCTTAGGCATAATGCTAGGACTTTTATTTGGGATGAACCTTACTTATGGAAACAATGTTCTGATTTAGTTATTCCGGATAGTGAATTTGAGTCCATTCTTGCGTTTTGTCGTAATGGTGCATGTGGAGGTCATTTTGGTTATAGGAAAATAGCTCTTATAGTTTTAGATTGTAGATTCTTTTGGCCTAGTTATTTCGTGACTCTCATGAATTTTGTGCTAAATGTGATAGGTGCCAAAGATCCGGTAATTTAGGACCTAAAGATAAAATACCACAAGCTTTCATTATAAATGTCGAAATTTTTGATGTGTGGGGCATAGATTTTATGGGACATTTTCCTCCATCTAACTGTTTTACTTATATTTTACTCGTTGTTGATTATGTGTCAAAATGGGTGGAAGTAAAAGCCATCCGTACTAATAATTCACGAGTTGTCGCAGATTTTCTTAAAGTTAACATTTTTACAAGGTTTGGAATGCTGCGCGTTCTAATCAGCGATGGAGGGAGTCATTTTTGCAACAAGATGGTGGAAGCATTATTGAGGAAGTATGGCGTTACTCACAAGGTCTCTACGCCTTAGCATCCTCAAACGAATGGAATGGCTGAAGTACCCAACCGTGAGATTAAGAAGATTTTGGAGAGAACCATTAAGCCAAACCGAAAAGATTGGAGCCAATATCTTGATGATGCATTATAGGAGTATAGGACTGCCTACAAAACTCCCATTGGAATGTCACCTTATCGATTAGTTTCACTACTACATTATAGGGCATTGCCGGCGACTTTAGGTCGCCGGGCTTTCTTTTTTTTCCGTCGAAAATGACTATTACCGGCGACAAGTCGCCGGTAATACTCTCGCCGGAAATTTGGCGCCGGTGAAAGTATTACCGGTGACTTATTTTTCAAGTCACCGGCAATGCTTAAGGGCATCACCGGCGACTTGAGTCGTCGGCAATACTCAAGGAATCACCGGCGACTCAAGTCGCCGGCAATGATGAAGGGCATTACCGGCGACTTGAGTCGCCGACAATGATTGCTCCGCCGTGGCCGGAAAATGAGGGGTATTGCCGGCGACTTTGGTCCAAGTCGCCGGCAATACCCGGAGAAATTTGTCAAAAAAAAGCCGGTTCTGGATTGGGCCCAATTCCAGAACCTGCATTGAAAAACAGAAACCATACAAATACAAGTTCAACAGTACACACATAATTGTCCAACGTACAGTACAAATAGCAACAATACGAAAATAAACTACAACTACACGTCAGGGTCGAGGAACTCCCGCGTCAGGGTCGAAGAAATCCATGTAATCATTTGAACTCCGGTGGCTACCCTGGTCTTGCTGTGGCGGTGACTGCTGCGGTGGTGGATCACTGTGGAACACAAGGACCGGGGGAGGTATAGGGACCGGTTGTCCGGTAGTCTGGCACGCGTACATCGTCTGCATCCATGTGAACATTTGTGTCTGCTGCTGGACCATCATTCGGTGTTGCTCGACTAGCACCCGGTGCTCGACATCTCTGACTGCCTGCTGCTCGGCCAATTGCCCCATCTCCTCCATCTGCCTCCTTTGCTCCTCCAACTCCCTCTGCGTTCTCTTAAGCTCCGCTCCTAGGTTAGAGTTCCTAGAAGTTGAAGTTCTTGACCCGGTAGAGTATTCCGAAGTGTTCTTCAATACTCCTTCGCCCGCCGAGCCCATTCCCCTGCAGTAGTAGGTATTCTTTCCAGTCCCGCACGCTTTTTCTATGATCTAAGCCGCAATAGGGCGATCAAGCGGATAGATCTGAGAGGCATACTGGGTCACTTCTTCCTCTGAGCAGTCATGATGGTTGTTTCGAGCTATATTCATGGTGACTTCTGTGATCGCTTCCTCCACTCTCGCCTAATTGAAAAGCGAATATGAATAACGTATTATTAAACGAGTTAAATTAATAGAGAAAAATAGTTTTATTGTGTGAACTACAAACTAATGAGGCTAAAGACTTACCGCTTCTTCAGGGCACTGCGGATAGAACTTCTGATGAATAAACACCAACGGGTTGACTTGTTGTTGTTGATGCGCCTTACTCGACCAACCCAAATAGTTGAGTGAACCTGCATGATGGGCCTTGGTGTTTTTCAATCTGTTCTCCCGGTTCGTCTTGGAAATCGCCTTGTTTGATAAACATATGTAAAAAAATTAGTAACTAACTATTTCAATGTGAAACGATACATTAGGGTTGTAAGATATATTCAGGATGCATACCTTCGCGTTGGGGTGCTCGAAGTGGGCTACCAGCCACAGCCACTCGTACTCCCTAAACCGGAATTCGCTAGGGGTAGAACCTCGGCCTAGCTCCTTGTACTGTGTGTAATGTTTTGAAAGCTCGTTCTTCCACTCTTTATACCTATATTAACACCAGAAAAAAAAGTTAGAGATATTAAAACACTTGATAAACAAAAATCTAACTCGATATATACTCAAATAACTCAAATCACATCACCTGATATGTAGTTGACGCTCTACGCACGTGTGAATAAGGCATTCATCCACGTCAAACCACACCTGCAAGATGAATATATAAACGGTAAAATTATATATTTATTCGGACTTAATTAATAAATGTAAAATTTACGTAATGAAAATACGATTTAACTCACACTCAGTGCATTATGCACTTGCATCTTCACGTAGAGAGGCACAGATTCCCAATCTGACCAAAGCATTGGGACCTTGTCCCGCACAACGGCCCCGGCCATGCTGGCATACTTTCGCGTGGTGTCAAATGTCTCGATCACCTCACCATGCTCATTGGCCCTAATGAGCGTTTTCCTTCCCCCGGTGGCCTGCTCAAGTCTCTTCCCCGTGCAGGTGCCTCTAGTCTTTCGTTTTCCAGTGCCATTAATGAAATTGCCTAATAATACAATGTCAACAAATTGATATCATTAATTGAACCTATCGTAAGGCTTAAGTAATAATTGTTGTAATCAATCTTGTTAAATAAAATTTACCTGCATCGTCCGTTTGCTGGTTAGTGCACCTCGCACTCCAAAGATACACGGGGTCGAACAGGATGAAGTTGTACGCTTCATCCACGCTCAGGAACTCTAGCCGTCCATCAATATAAATAAGCCTCCCCCTATCATCGAATTCAGGGATCACAGGAATCTCGTCGGGCAGGAAGAGACAGGACGGCGGAGATAGACGAGGCCTGGACAATGAGGCTCCAGCACCATCTGCCTCAGATGATTCCCGTGAAACGGGAGTCGGCACTGGGCCAATAGGGGGCATTCGGATGGAGGGAGTTTCTAATGCCCCCATTGACTGTCGCTCGTCTGTGGGTCTGCTGACTGAGGGTCTGCTGACTGAGCGTCTGCTGACTGAGGCTCGAGGCTAGACTGGGGGTTGCACGGATCCGGATCGTGCAGCTTCCTCCTCTCCTCGCGCAGCTAGCAACATTTGTGTGCGAGCATTCATAATTGGCCCACTGCGCGTGTTGCTGACTGCGGCTGAGGAACCTTGACTGCTGCTCCCTCCACTATTTCTAGTCCCTCTCCGTTTGATACCTCCAAGCCAATTTGCCGCAAAACCTCATGCACATCCAACAATTAGTCCTGGATTCGGTTCTATGAAAATTAAGGATGGAACCGTTTGGAACTGGAATCGTTTGGAACCGGAACCGTTCGGACCCGGAACCGTTTGGAACCGGAACTGATCGGTTCCGGTTCCGGTTGTAGCGGTTATAGGTTCCAAACGGTTTCGGTTTCGAATGGTTCCAGTTCCAAACGGTTCCGGTTACAAGCGGTTCCGGTTCCAACCGGTTATCGGTTCCAGCAATGAGTCCTGGATTCAGTTCTATGAAAAACCGGAACCGGAACCGTTCGGTTTCAAACGGTTCCGGTTCCAAACAGTTCCAGTTGCAAATGGATCCGGTTCCAAACGGTTCCGGTTTCAAATGGTTCCGGTTCCGGTTTTTCATAGAACCGAATCCAGGACTTATTGTTGGAACCGATAACCGTTTGGAACCGGAACCGGAACCGGAACCGTTTGTAACCGAAACCGTAGGAAACCGGAACCGTTCGGTTCCGGTTTCGGTTCTAGCGGTTATCGGTTCGGTTACAAACGGTTCCGGTTCCAAACGGTTCTAAATGCGGTTATGATATCGTACATTAAATGTAATTGCATCATATCATATCAATCATTACGAATATAATTATCAAAATATCAATTAATTATTACCCAAATGCTTATTTAACCGATTAATTAAGTTAACAAATATACCTTAAATTATCAACTATATCAATTAATCCAAATCACCTTAATTTGCCCAACACCCTAAATTACCTTAAATTACTTATATCAATAAATCCAAATCACCTTAATTTGCCCATATATGCAACACCTTAAAAATACAATATAATTATGAACTATATATATCAATTAATCCACCCAAATCACCTTAAATTACCTAAATATTTTCCACATATATACATCACCTTAAATTATCAAAAATTATCAAAACTTAATTATATACATCACAGGATTTCCGACTAGAGTTTCCGACTAGAATTTCCGACTAGAATTTTCGACTAGAATTTCCGACTATAATTTCCGACTAGAATTTCGACTAGAATTTCCGACTATAATTTCCGACTATAATTTCCGACTAGAATTTCCGACTAGAATTTCCGACTATAATTTTCGACTAGAAATTCCGACTATAATTTCCGACTAGAATTTCCGACTAGAATTTCCGACTAGAATTTTCGACTAGAATTTCCGACTATAATTTCCGACTATAATTTCCGACTATAATTTCCGACTAGAATTTCCGACTAGAATTTTCGACTAGAATTTCCGACTATAATTTCCGACTATAATTTACGACTAGAATTTCCGACTAGAATTTTCGACTAGAATTTCCGACTATAATTTCCGACTATAATTTCCGACTATAATTTACGACTATAATTTCCGACTATAATGTACGACTATAATGTACGACTATAATTTTCGACTAGAATTTCCGACTATAATTAAAATACGTACATCATTAACGTACTAAGGATGATAATCATAATCATCTTCATCACTTGAGTCTAACTCGGTTTCATAGGTAACCTCTGGCAATATGTGCCACTTCTCGTCATCTGAATCAGCGTCAACTTCATTTGGATTAACATCAAGAAGTTCTGCTCCTGTAATTCGAACCACACTCCCAGATCTCACATTATTAAGGCGAATCGTAGATGATTCCGGAATGTCAAAAGCGTTCGGCTCTTGGTATGCAGTAACTTCTTCATCATCTGCGGTCTCACCAAGTGTGGCAGCACTGTATATGTTTCTATGAGCAACATGGTTTACCACCTTCCACGGGACTTTGTTGAAAAGATCGTCAAGGTAAAACACTTGTTTTACTGATGTGGCAAGAACAAAAGGGTCTTCTTTATACCAGCTTGTAGCAGTATTCACCGAAAATATTCCGTACTGATCGGTCCTTGTGTTCTCCGGGCTAGTATCAAACCATCTACACTTGAACAAGTGCACTTTCATGCGGTTCCCATAAATTAGTTCAACAACTGAATGAAGTACACCGTAATAGTCAACGCCATCCTGCCCACTATGGACCATCACCCCACAATTCTGTGTTTTCAGTCGGTCGTCTCGATTTTCACATATAAATTTCACGCCATTGACCTGACACATCGAGTAAACTTTTGAAGATATCGGTTTCATCGCTAAGACCCTCAATTCGTTTGACCACTCTGGTCAACCATCATTTGCTACATGGTTCATCTGAAAACGATAAGAAACCAAGTACACCATAAATTATGAACATAGAAAAAGAAAACCACGTACACACATGCTATATAAGGATATAAAAAATAGATATATACACATATACCCTTACACATTGACCAAAGTAGTTTGCAAACGTCCTGTTGTGGTAATGAACATTTCCGGCAATAGCAGGGCAGTAAAGATGATAGTTTTTCCAATATTGTATTTCTGGACAGTTAATCAGAACCGACCAGTGGGCAATGGCTACCTCATTTCCATCCAACTTGTACGACTTTGGCAAGCTTCCATGTACTACCACGTCATTGGAGATGATAGAAAGGTTGAACTGGGGTTCATCTATCGACATCTGTTGTTGGGGGTCCTCCAGCGCTCCCAAATACACGTTGGTGTACGTTACACACTCATGCGCAAGATATGCCTCAGCGATACACCCTTCAGGTGCAGATTTATTCTTCACATAGTCCTTGTAGGCTCCCAATTGTCTACAAGTTAACAAGTGCATCTTATGATACTTAAAAAATAAGAATTTACATATAAAAACAGAGGCAAACCAAATGTATGAATCATTTGTACCTTTCCATGGGATACATCCAAGTGTAGTGTACGGGACCGGTGAGCAACAATTATTCGGGAAGATGGATCATCAGGTGAGGCATGATGTCGAAAAAATTTGGGGGAAATATCCTCTCAAGCTTGCACATGATAAAAATGATGTCATCTTGCATCTCCCTAAGATCTGATTTTTTAACTTCCCTGCTGCATAACTTCTGAAAGAATCTTGACAAGGCCACCAGCGGCTCCACCACCTCTTTGGGCAGGTACCCTCGAATGAAAATAGGGAAAAGGCGTTGAAGCAGTACATGGTAGTCATGACTCTTTAATCCGTACATCTTATTGTCCCGGAAGTTAACACACCTTCTTATATTTCCTGCATAGCCATAAGGATACCTGCATATATATATAGCCATAGGCAACAATTATATTTCTCGCATATAACCATATATAAGTAAAAATTTAAGACCAATTTCCTGCATAGCCATAAGAATATATACCTGACATTACTCAGCCACCCAAAAATTTCATGCTTATGCTTCGGCTTGACGGTGTAAGGAGCTTGCGGCATTTTTCTCTTACCATCTCTTAACCACAAATGTTTCCGCAGTCCCATAGCTTTCAGATCAATGCGTGCCTTAGGGATGTCTTTTGTTTTCCCCTCCAAATTAAGAACTGTGCCCACCACACTTTCACACACATTATTCTCTATGTGCATGACATCTAGGTAGTGTCTGATAGGCAACCTGGGCCAGTAGGGGAGTTCCCAGAATATGCTCTTGTGTGTCCAAAACTTATACCTTTCGGGTTTCTCTGGAATTGACGCCACTATCTCAGGATGATTGCTCAGCTGGCCAAAATCATATTCATTCAACACTTCCAAAATTTCATTCCCTGTCCATCGCCTGGGTGCCACACCTGTTTCCACAGTCCCATTAAAAGCATCTTGATCCTGCCTAAATGGGTGATCATATGGAAGCCAACAACGGTGACGCATCTGAACAATTTTACTACAATGAGAACTGCAACAATCAACCGTCATGCACTCTGAACAAGCCCTGTAACCCCTGGTAACGTTGCCCGACAACATACCGCGGGCAGGAAAATCACTGATGGTGCCAACAAGCATGGCATGCATCTGGAACATCTCATTTTTGAACCTATCGTAAGTGGGGTGGCCACACTCACTCAGGTACTTAAGCTCCTCAATCAAAGGCCTCAAATACACATCCAGACACTTTCCTGGATAACCCAGGCCCGGAATTAACAAAGTCAGCATATTGTATTCCTTTTTCATGCACATTCATGGTGGAAGGTTGTACGGTACCAAAATAACTGGTCATATACTGTATTGAAGACTCATGTTGCTAAAAGGGTTGAATCCGTCAGATGAGAGCCCTAGCCAAACATTTCGGACCTCTGCTGCAAAATGATCAAACTCCCTGACCATGTGCTTCTAAGCCTCTCCGTCGGAAGGGTGTGTAAAGGTGTCATCGTCAGGCAAATTCCTCTCAGCCCACCATCTCATAGCTTCGGCCGTGAAAGCACACATGAACAACCGCTCCAGCCTATCAATAAGCGGGAAATATCGAAGTATCTTCACAGCTTTCTTGTTGCCTGCAGGAGTCAACTTATACCTTTCTGTAAAACATACCGGGCAGGCTTCAAGGTCTTCAAGATCTTTTCCCCAAAAGAGAATACAATCATATCTGCATGCATGGATTTTGATGTAGGAAAGCCCAAGATCTTTCAGGATATGTCGCACCTTATGATGAGTGGTAGGAAGACGATGATCGGGTGGCAGTAGCGAAGCAGTCCACTTCAGTCAAGAATCAACAGCTTTGACAGACATTTTGTTCTCCATTTTGAGCTGCATCACTCCCATGACACTTTCAAGAACAGTCTTACTACAACCGTCGTACAACGGAGTCTGTTGCAATGCAATCAGGTTGTTGTACTTTTCCATACCGCTTGTGTTGACATGAGCTCCAGGTAATGGCTCGACTGGCTCAATATGGGGGAAACCCTGCACAACGGGAGGGACATTTGGTGCTTGATCAGCAAATACACCGCTTTCATGAGGAAACATATCATTGATTAACATCGATGTTGGATCATAGGATGGACTGGCCCTCTCAGCAATATGTCCATGATCATAGGATGGACTGGCCCTCTCACCAAATTGTCCATGATCATGCGGACCCGCTAACGATGTTTCACCGTGATAAATCCAACAAGTGTAATTATCCCAAAACCCGTATTTACTCAGGTGCTTCTGGACTTTATCAATGGGAAAACGAAATCGATCGCTGCGACACTTACATTCTTTACACGAGCAATAATGAAGTGTAGTGTCTCCACAATTAGCCTTCACAAAATCCACAAAACTCCTAATTCCCTGGTGATATCTCACATCCCATCTTTCGAGGCTCATCCAACTCTTGTCCATCCTGAAAATTCTAACAATATTACGTACTATAAATATATATATACACACACATTCACTACTAATTAATTAATAAATCATCATTAATTACATTCAAATTCATCCGATTAATTAACAAAAGTCGACCCATGCATGCATATAAATTAAAATATATATATATACCAACAATTCACAATTACAAATTAACATGCATGTGTGTATATATATATAGACATATTAACAATTAATATTCCCAAAATAATTTTATATCCATACATATATATATACATAAATTAACATATTTTCATCGAAATAATCTCTAATCCACTCAAAATCAACAGTCAATCACTCGAAATCAACAATATATCCACTTTATTTGCGTATCAAACCAATAATCGATATCTCAACTCTAAATCAACACATGCATATATATATATATATTGATCTAATTAAATCAACACACATATATATACATACGTATATTATATAGCTACGTATATAGCTTCCCGAGCGGGTTTTCGATGCCTTTTGACAATACCCAAGGATTTCAGAGCGTTTTCCTTCTTTCGATTTCACCGGATTTTTTTCTATACAAATGAATGAGATGCTGCGATCTGCATCTGATATATGAGGTATTGTCGGTGATTCATTAAATCGCCGAAAATGGAGTTATTGCCGGCAAAATTCCGGCCAAAAATCGTCGGAAATCCTTGAAACTTATTGTCGGCGACTTTCTCCGTCGCCAGCAATAATTTTTCACCATTGCTGGCGATTTTCCAGCCGAAATTTCGCCGGAAATGGTTGAGAGATTATTGTCGGCGACAGAGAAGGTCGCCAGCAATAATTTTGAGCATTGTCGGCGACATTCCGGACTTTTTGCCGGCGACGGAGCAAGTCGCCGGCAATAATGAGCATTGCCGGCGACTTGCCCGGTCGCCGGCCTTTTTTTTTTGAAATATCACCGGCAATGGTACTTAATGTGGTAGTGTTTATGGGAAAGCATGTCATCTTCCGGTGGAGCTAGAACATAAGGCATGGTGGGCTATCAAGAAATTCAATATGGATCGAGATGAGGCTGGTCTACATCGAAAGCTACAACTTTGTGAACTTGAGGAGATAAGGAATGATGCATTCAATAGTGCTTGGATCAACAAGGAGAAAACGAAGGCATTTCATGACAAGATGATCCGAAGAAAGGAATTCCTAATCGGCCAAGAAGTCCTTCTCTTTAACTCATGTCTTAAGCTGTTTCCGGGTAAACTACATTCACGATAGATTGGTCCCTTCATTGTCACTAAGACATTTTCCTATTGAGCTACCATGATCAAGAGTCCAAGAACGGGCAATGAATTCAAAGTTAATGGTCATCGTTTAAAGCCATCTCACCCGTCCATCAAGGAAGAATTTGTTGAAGATACAAAGCTTGAGGATCCCATCACTTCAAACACATGAAGACGTATTACATCTAGGTTGTAAGACCTTATAAAACAAGCGCTAGTTGAGAGGCAACCTAATGGAGGAGTCTACAAATTATATTTATTTTCTTTTCCCCTTACTCTTTTTATTTCGTAGCTTTTAAATTTCTTAGTTAAATTTTTCGTAAATCCTAGCCTTCTTGCTGAATTCTATACTTTACTTTAGTACATTGAGGGCAATGTAGAGCTTTAGGGTGGAGGAGGGGTTTACAGCTTTATTTGAGTTATAAATTGTAAAACTGGGCGGACAAGGAACTTTTCGGCGGATGATGCCCTAAAAAAATTATTCTTTAGTGTTTTCTTGTTTCTAATTAGTATATTTCTAGAGTCTAAATTAGTTTAGTGGATGAACACTTGTCTTTTAGTAAAAAATCCTTGTGATTTGGTGTCTAGAAGGGGACGGTTGCTAGGACGGGTTTTAGATGTGAGAAAAGATGAGCTCGAAAATCACTCCTACCTCTCTTGGTCTCTCTTGCCAACTGGCCATTTTACTAAGGTTGCCCAAAGAAGACAAGAACTAAATCTACACTTGTTGGAGTGTCTTGAGTCTTTTTGTTTAAATTAGTGTTTTAAAGAGTCTTTAGGATGCCCTTAGTTAGTCTGATGAAAATGGACCGAAAATAATACATTGGCGTTGAAAAATTAGTTAAAACAATTTCTAGTGCTAATTGAGATATTTTGATTGTCATAACATGTAGTGGATATAATTTGCATTAACATGGTACAATTTTCGCATGTTAGAATAAGCTTTTAGATCATACAAACCTTAAAGTGAATTTTGAGCCTATATTACTTCCTTTGTGAGAGAATTTCGTGCATCATGGTCTCAAAAATAGTTATATGCCTCATCTAATTGCTTGCCATAGATTTCAATGAGCTAGAGATTACTAGAACTTACTCATGTAGATTTTCAAAGCTTTTAAGTTAATATATGCTCTGATTTTGGATGTGATTAAAGGCATTTAGGTTTTCCACCACTTAACCAAATATCCATGTGTCCATTTTGTGCGCACGAGTTGCGACACCCTTAAATTACCCATTTGTACCTACGTTTAGCATGTTCTTTCATTTACCACATATATATATAAACACTCAGCCTAGTCTAGAGTTTCCAACGTACCCTTGTTGTAAAGACTTGGTGAAGAGATTTCGAAGCTAGCACAAAGAAGTGGCGTGAAGATGATGAGAGAATACAAAAAGTGAAGACTTTACCAAAAGCTTAAAAAAAGGTGTGATTGCCGAAAGAAAGCAAAAAAAAAGAAAAAAAAATACCGAGAGCAAGAAAAAGAAAAGAAAAAAAATGTGTAGAAAGCTCTCTAGCAAAATTTTATAAGTGTGAAAGTTTAGACAAGTGAAGTTCCACCTGGACGACAGAGAATTCTCCGAGGTCCAGGTGCTCACCTGGACAACGGACCGACACACCGTGGTCCGAGTGGCCACTTAGACGACGTATCGACACCTCCGTCGTCTAAGTGAAGCATTATATAAGGCCAATGCCAAACTCTCTTCCTCTCCGCTCACTCGTCTCTCAACTCGATCATAATCTTTTCCTGTCTTGATCAGCGCCTCACGCGTGCACGCAATGCAAACGACGACGTCCTAGATAGCTAGATAGCACTATATATATATATATATCGATCCTCGGCTCCGACCATCTATTAATTCGCCATATATCGGAGAAGGCCAGGTACGTACGCAGTTAATTTTCCAACACCATTAACGTAGGTTTATATATATATAATTAATTGCATGTACGTTTGTTAAAACGCCCATTGTTAATAATTAATTAGTACGTCTAATATATAATTAATATATTAAGTTAGAAAATTGATGATATATATATTAGTTAATTATTATGACGACCCGAACCAGAATCAGTAGAGTAATCAGTACGATTCACGAGATTATGCGTAATCGCGATTAATCGATAACTGTGTGGTTTGCTGGTTTCGTTTACGACTAAATTATCGGCCGAGAATTTGAGTTGGGTTTCTTCTCGAGAGTTGTAGAGCATGTGATTTCGAGCTCGTGGACTGTTCCGCATGATTTTTTCGATAACCGAGGAATATAATATGATTATTTGAAGTTTCGGGTTTATCGACGAGTTTATCCGTTCATTTCGTATTTATCCGAATCGTAATGGTTATCCATTTTGGACCGTTGATCGTCCCGAGACGCGAGTATAAATATCGGAAATAGTCGAAAAATTGTCGAAAACACTGTTTAAGGCGTTGACCAGCGTTGACTTTCCTTTTTGGGGCTGTTGACCGTTGACCGTGAAGGAGAACATACCCGTTTGAATTTTCGCCAGCCGACTTGGATTTTCCGGCCACGTGAGGGGTATAATCCTTCTTCCCTTGAGTTTATAAGTGGTTTAGTGTTTGAAATTTTGTAAATTGGTGATGTTTTGAATGGTTTCAAATCGGGTTTGGTATTCGGATTTCGTCGGTGATGGTTCGTGGTGTTCCGGCGAGCCACGGTGGCGGAGGTGAGAGGGTTTTGATTCCCCTTGCCCCTGTGAAGCTTCCTATGTGATTAATTGAGGTTGTATTTGGGTTTTTGGTTGAACCGTGATGGGTTGCCGGAGTTGAACTCCGATTTGGGTTCAAGCTGTTTTGGAGAGATTCCGGTGAGAATTGGGTCTTATGGTAGTTGGAAATTGTGTTGGGCTTGAGGAGATCTTGAGAACTGGAGCTTCCTCGCCGGAGAAACTCTCCGTTGACGGCGCGCAGGCGGCGGCGGCGGTCAACGACGGCACTCCGGCGAGAAAGTTGACTTTTTGGTTTTCGATGATTTTAGTGTCATTTTACTCGTAATCGCGCCCCGATCGTCACCTTGAGGTTTTCGAATTTATTTGGGTATCAGATTTTCAGTTGAGGGTTTCGAGTGGGGATTTCGAGAATTCAGTCGATTATTTTATACGGTTTTATATGTTTCCAGAAACGGTTGGTTTCCGTGGTTAAGTACAGTGTTATGGGCTATGGTTTTGATCAGATATGTTTTATGATTATTCAGGGGATCGAGATCGTATTTCGGGCGAGGGATCTTCCGCCGGGCCATGAGATTAGCGCGAGTGTGCGCTCTGCTGACCTGTGAGTGGACATTTTTATATTTTCACAGTTGTTTGCGAGTTCGTGATTTATCGTGATTTTCCGTATTTACTTTATAAGATGTTGAGATATATGTTATTTTCGGAGGTATTATTTTATATTTATTGGTGATGGCATTACTGCATCGATGCTTCGGCTACTCGGCTGATCACCGGTAGTCCGCCAGAGTTGAGAGATTCCTCTGGACCAGAGTTGAGAGATTCCTCTCGGCAGGGTTGAGAGATTCCCCTGTATGCCGCCAGGGTTGAGAGATTCCCCTGGCCTATCACCGTCGGGTTTGAGCGATTCACCTGACCATCGGGCTTGAGAGATTCGCCTGACAACCTCCATATATATACTTTCCGAACTCGCATTGTTTTACATTGATTATGTATATAACTGGTGAAAGGCATATGTTTATTTTCGCCCACTCACTCTAATGTTTTTATTTGCCTTTCCCCTGGGATTTTCGGTTTCCGTGCCTAGTTTGCAATTCGGATTCTGGTATCTCACGTCGTAGTTGGAGGCTAGTAGTTCGAGCCACCTGTGTTTTCCAGTAGGTTTCTTGTTTCACCTACTGATGTATATATTGTATATATTTACACTAGAGGTCGCTCTGATACATTCTAATACACGTTTTATACGGTTTTTCCCGGATATACTATATATTACAGTTATGTTTTCTGTTTATTGTTAATGATATGATATTGAGAAATCCGGATGGGATTGGTGCCACGGTTTGGCTTTTGTGGCATAGGATGAAGTGTTATTTTCCGGGTGCAGGTAATGGCAATTCCGCGTTAGTAGCGTTACTCTGCCAAAATTTTTATGGTTTTTGTTGGTTCACGTTTTCAGAAGGGGTTTGATTCCGGTTTAGGCAACTAAATCGGGGTTGGGTCCTTTCAATTATAGACCTGTAGTACGTATATATGTATGGATGTTTTAAAATTTGGTTAATATTTAGTTAAAACGTACATACATGCATGTATGTTAGCTAGACATATTAAAGTACGTAATTGATGTAGATCGAGTACGTATAATTAATAGTTAATTGACTAATATATATGTAATAATTAATTAATTATAATATTTTGTAGAAGTATGGACAAGAGTTGGATGAAGTTGCAGAATTGATGTGATGTCCGGTATATGGATGGATCTAGTGAATTTGTGAATTTTGCGATAGAACATGGTCAGGGAAAGAAGCATTTCAGGTGTCCGTGCCAGAAATGTCTTAATTGTCAGTATGTGGAGGTTAATGTTATGGTGCAACACCTGTACGAAAATGGTATGATGTGGAGTTACACTACATGGAGTGAGCATGGTGAAGCAGTAGATTTCAGCTCAGCAGACTTCAGCTCAGGGTACAGTTACCAGGGTGCCTCATCCAGGGGCAGTGGTGTCGGCCCCCCTGCTTGCAACCCAACTGCAGATTTGGTCCATGATGCGTTTCTGGGATTTGGTCATAGTGGACACCAAACACCAAGAGGGAGGTTACAGTACCACTCATGAGCATGATGACACATTCCCCACTGCTAGTTTTTCCACTGACACTAGTGAGATGGATGAGTACAACCGGATGCTACATGAAGCACAGACCCCGGTGTTCCCTGGATGTCGAGAGAATGTATTGCAATATGTGATGGAGCAAATGAAGATAAAAGTGAGCACAAAATGTCAGTCAGTGCTTTTGACGAAATTCAAGAGCAAATATGTAAGTTGCTTCCTGATGATCACAATCTTCCTAAATCTCATTATAAGGTTAGAAATATCTTGAGCACCCTCGGCCTAAAGTACAGGATAATTGACGCATGTCCGAATGATTGTGTGCTTTTTTACAAAGAGTATAAAGATTTGGACTATTGTCCCGTATGTGGCCAATGCAGATATGAGCTGAATAGGAAGCGTTCGAAAAAGAGAATTCATGTGAAAGTTGTTCGATATTTTCCCTTGATTCTCAGATTGCAGCGCCTGTACATGTCTCTACACACAGCAGAGGCGATGCGATGGTACGCAGAAAAGCGAATAGATGACGATGTCCTGCGACACTCCGCGGATGGGGAGGGTTTCAAACATTTCGACAGAGAATTTGGAGACTTTGCTGCAGAGGTTAGAAATGTTAGACTTGGACTATCTACAGACGGATTCAATCCTTGGGGTAGTAATAGCTCCGCCGTCAACACTTGGCCAGTTATTTTGATGTCGTACAACTTGCCTCCGTGGATGTGCATGAACAAGGAATTTAATTTCCTTACTGTACTAATTCTAGGTCCTAAATCTCTAGGGAAGTGTTTAGATGTCTACCTCAGACCTTTGATTGACGAGCTGAAACTGTTGTGGCAAAATGGAGTCCCAACTTATGACAAATTCACTGACACGATGTTCACGATGAGGGCTGCCGTAATGTGGACGATCAGCGATTTTTCAGCGTATGGGATGTTGGCAGCCTGCAGGACAAAAGGATATAATGGATGTCCTATATGTTTGGACGACGTGAACTCTAGTTGGCACGCGGGGAAGGTGTGTTACTTGGGTCACCGTAGATGGCTTCCTCACGACCACCCGTGGTGACAGGATGAAACTCATTTCGACGGGACAGTAGAAAACGATCTTAAACCTTGCGGTTGGTCGGGCGAAGAGATTTTAGAGAGATTGAGCTATTTCGACTTTGGTGTGTTGACCAATGACGCGGATGTAAAGAAATGCAATCCAATTCCTCCATATGATCTCCGCTATTGGCATCACAAGAGTATATTCTTTAAACTCCCTTACTGGTCGAAGTTGAAGCTGAGGAACAACTTGGACGCGATGCACATAGAAAAGAATGTGTGCGACAGCGTGGTGGGAACAATTCTCGGTATTAAGTTCAAGACTAAAGATACTCCCAAACCGCTCAAAGATCTGGAATCAATGAATCTACGTCGTCCCTTGTGGTTGAGGAGGGATAGGAAATGAGTGTACAAAAAGATGCCAGCTGTACCTTACACAGTGAAGCCGACACTTAGACATTCTGTATTTCACTGGTTTAAGGGCGTTCGTTATCCGGCTACGTATGCAGCTACTATAGTTGGAGCAGTGGACGAGGTGCAACACAAATTTGTTGGTCTAAATACACATGACTATCACGTTATGCTGCAACGTCTGATTCCAGTGGTAATTCGATCATATTTACCTCGTGACGTCGTAGAACCAATAATGGCATTATGCAGATGGTGGCAGAGGTTATGCGCCAGAGAATTAAAGAAGTTAGATGTGGTGGAACTGCAACAACAAATTGTGCACATCATTTGCAAACTAGAGAGGATTTTTTCCCCCTGCTTTTTTTGACATCATGATTCACCTAATGATCCACCTGCCCGAGCAGGTGCTCATTTCTGGTCTGGTCCAGTACACTTGGATGTATCCTCAAGAAAGGTATGTACAACTATATTAATTATACAGGTGATTCGATTCATAATTTGTTCCACTGGAGATTACTAGCTATATGTACTTATTCTTATTGTACGTTTGATTTTGTAGACAGCTTGGACAGTATAAAGGATTCGTCAAAAATAGGTCGGCCCCGGATGGCTCCATAACTGAGACATACCTAATGCATGAGTTTATTACTTACTGCAACAGGTACCTCAAAGATCCACCACCTCCCACTGCCTCCGATCCCAGTGCCCGCATCAATCTTTCTGTTGTCACCAATGTCGTCCGACCGTTTAGAGGAGTATTAAAGGAATCGTTAACACAGGAAGAACTTATTGAGGCACATTGGGTAGTGTTGCGAGACTGTGACGAAGTTGAGCCGTACATGATGTCATACAGGGAGAGGCTTCAGGCGTTAAATCCAGACAAGAGTTCGGCGTGGATTGAGAAAATTGTTAAGAAAAAGTTCCCTGATTATTTCTTCCAATGGGTACGTACATACGTACGTACGTCTCGGTATTTAGTAATTTATATACATATCGATCATGTTTGTAGAAAGTAAACCCTTAAATTTTCGCATTTTCGCAGATGATTGATCTACAAAAATCCGAAAACCACGGGGGGGGGGGGGGGGGTGGTCCTGGCCAAAGCACATGCGAGCAGGGAAGCCGATTAAACACTATATTTATCCTGGATGTTTTGTGAACTGTGTAAAGTTCCATTCATTGGCCCGAGATGAAGGAAGAAGAACACAAAACAGTGGGGTAGCGGTTGGGAAAGACAATGATCTATATTACGGGGTTATTGTATATGTGGTTCAGCTATGTTACAGGAATGATGTCAACGTTTTCCTATTCAAGTGCAGATGGTTCAACCGTACAAAGGAAGACTTGGGACTTTTATCAGTCGATACAAACTCAAGCTGGTATGAGGATGAGTCTTTCGCTCTCGCCACCTTAGTTAGGCAGGTGTTCTATCTCGACGATCCGAAAGCTGGTGAAGGGTGAAAAATAGTGAACCATATCTCTCATCGAGGAATATGGAATACATAGACAATTGAAGGGACACCGGCGACTGAAGATGCTAGTGAACCAGAAAGAGACATTTCTACCTATCAAGAGCCTAATATTTCTGTCATCCGCTCTGATATAATGGACCTGGTTCAAGATGGTGAACGGTTACCCATGCCTGATGGTTGTACAGATCTAATTGAAGATGAGATTATTGAGGCAATTAATGAGGTAAATGAAGAAGACGTGCAGGATGAGGACAAGGATGAGGACTCATGTTATTCGTCGGACAATGTTGAGTATGATGAGGAGGATGAGCAATCGGATAACGGGGATAAGGATGATGACGATTATGACGAAGAGTACAATTATACGACGAGGATTATTAATTGGTAATTAATTATTGTAATATATGATGCATCATCGATCAATAATTAATATAAATATTATAAGGATGAGTACGTATGTACGTATGTAAAACTATTACTTTTGTACTTAATTAATTACACGCGTCCATGCTCGGATCGGATCGACCGACGTACGTAAATTTAATTTAATTAATTAATTAATCTATCCGGATCGGATCTAATCGATCGAGGAGCGGATCGGATCAGATCGATGGTTTTTTCGACCGAATTGAATCAGAAGAATTGAACGGAGAATCTCATTTGCGTCGTCTAAGTGAATTCAGGGTTTTGTACTTGGACAGTTAGGCCTAACCCCTAAATTCAGGGTTTTGTACTTGGACGACATAAATGAGATTCTCCGTCGTCCAGGTTTGTACTTGGACGACGGAGAATCTCATTTGCGTCATCCAAGTTCAGAATTCATAATTTTTTCTAAGACAACGACCATCTAGACCATCTCCCAATGCATATTCTTTTCGTCAAGACTATAGAGTAAACAATTCTTGGTGTGTGAGCTTCGACGGTTCCAAAATCGGAGTTACGAAATGTCTTGTATCCACGTTTCCGGTTTGTGAAAATCTCGGTTTTGCGGTTGACTGTGCCGATGAAACCCTTCACGAACTTATTATTTTCTGAAAATTATTCTAATTATATATTATGTTACGGCGAACGTATCCAACGGTTGTTTTGTCCAAATTCAATTTCGTTAATATCGATATGCAAATGAGCCAATACTTAATAACACTTAAGTCATAAAGATTAGTAGATACTTAACAAGTTTAAAGACGTAAAATTATTCATCGCTTCAAATTCAATTGTTTATATATACGATGCTTTAATCGATATTTTAAGACTATTTCATTCGAATGACAGATCGGCAAATTCGTTGCGAATTAATTTTAAAATTTTTTTTACGTAAATTGAACATGGACGACGGAGATTGACCTATCTCCGTCGTCTTGGTGACCACCTGGACGACGGAGATGCTCAATCTCCGCCGTCCAAGTTCAAAACCCTTGGCGGTTGATTGTACCGCCTAAATTTTTGGTGTCATTTCGAAAGTTGACTTAGACGACGGAGAATCTATTCTCCGTCGTCTAAGTCAGCATCTGAAACAGCGCCGGAATTTAAGGCGGTTGAAACCGCCCCGCCAATTAATTGGGCGCTATTTGAAAATTTTGAAACGGTGCACTTAGACGACGGAGACCTATTTTCCGTCGTCTAAGTTCACTTGGACGACAGAAAATAGGGTTTCCGTCGTCTAAGTGAAAGCCTATATATAGAACTGCTCATCCTCTCTTTTCCTCATCACATCTCATTTCCTCCTCTCCTCTCACTCTCTCTCAAAACCTCCGGCCTTCCTCCTCCGGCGACCAAAATTCTGGCGACTTTCTCTCTCTCCGGCGACTCTCTACTCCGGCGACTTTCCGGCGACATTCCGGCGAGGTAATAATTATATTTTTTTAATTAACATTATTATTATTTAAGTAATTATTTAATTTGTAAATTGGTTAATTTATTAGTAATTAATATATTAGTAATAATAATTATTGGTAATGATAACTAATTATTGGTAATAATAATTATTAATAAATGAATAATTATTAGTTACAATTAATTAATAGTAATAATTATTCTTGTTAATAATAATTAATTATATTGGTAAATGAATAATTATTATTAAATGCATGATAAATAATAATTAATTATTGTAATTATTTATTGTTTTAATTAATAGTATAATTGGTGATTATTATTGCATGTAATTAAAAATTATTAATTGATAATTATGGGAATTTTGTAGTAAATTGCTAGTCTTTGATTTAAATTTAGTACATAATTAGTTTGGTTTATTAAGTCGCACTCTTTGGAATAGATGGCGCCTCGTTTCCTAGCTTATTTCCTTAACCCCTCGTGATGTGTGGATTTCATCACCGCACACCATAACCTAAGTGAAGTTATGGACACGAGGTTGAGGGTGGAGTTTGCAAAGGACTTGAAGGAGTGTAAATTTTCGAAAGATTAGCTAAATGTCGGATATGGTGTCTAGAAACGGGTTATGACTGGTGACAGGTTTTGGATCTAAGAAAGACGACACCAATAGAGTATATACCATTGATTTGGTTAGCCTCGAGGTGTTTTGTCGAAATTAGTCATGCCTCTCGCGTTATCTCTATCCCTAATTGGTCATGTTTTTCGATTGAACCAAGGCTGATTAATTGAAAGTTTACACTCTATCGCGCGGGTCGCACGTCCATTAAACGACCCAAAAACCAAGCTAGTGTACTCTATTTAAATTTTAGGCGCACTTAATTAGCGTAAATTTTTTTATATAATTATTATGGTAATCAGGTATTTTAACAACGTACTCGTAGGTTTAAATGGCTCCGTCAGGAAAGAAAAAGGCCCAACAGGAGGCCGAAGATGCTATGCTTCGACGCATGGCGAAACAAGTCGGTTGGGAATTACTATAGGGTAACGACACGCTCAATCGGGACCCTTCATCTGGTCCGTCGACAGCGCCCACTGGGGAAATTTCCGCTGCCCCAGTTATCCAGACCGGTGATGACAACGCCTATTCCAGTCCGACGCCCGGTTCAACAGGAAGTACTCAGGCGTCCTCGACCTCTGAATCTATCCTCTATAGCGCTCGGCGCAAGCTCAGGAGGGCCCCGACTGACCCGGAACCGAAAAGGACTCGCGGTCTCGTCAAAGGCGGCAAATCAGAGAAAATTTTAAAGGCGACCGGGAAAAAGATCGACTTGTCGTACGACGAATTCACCGGTGGCCCTCCCACAGCTCAGCTAGCTAGTCTCTCGGCGCATAGCATATGGTCAATCCTTCGTAGCCGGGTTCGTATGACTGCCCTCACTTGGAAGGAGTTGCCAGATGAAGAGAAGGCGAAACTCTTTAAAGAACTTTCGGTACGTAATACGTACAATTTTAAATTTATTTTCTAATAACCAATAAAAATTGTAATTTCATAATATATACGATTATAATTTTCTATTTATTTCTGATAGGAACAATATGAGGTGGATCCCACACCGGCGAAGCTTAGGCATATCAACCAAACCGCCAACTCTATCTACCGTGATTGGAAGTACAAGCTTCATGTGTACTTCGACAATATCGGCCACGTGCCTACCCCCGTAGAGCTGCGTGGGGATAGGGAAGATGAGTGGCAGTGGTTGTGTAAGCACTTCCAAGATGAAGAATATAAGGTGTTTACTTTTTTTATTTAAATTAAGAGAATTGAATTATTTTTATTTTAGTTACTCATTAATTTTTTAATGATTTATGTCGTCCAACAGAAATTCTCCGAAATCAACAAAACCAACCGGGGGAAGAAGGACAAACATCATACCTCCGGCGCCAAGCAAGTGATTCAAATAGCTAAGGAACACAGGGATAAGGGCTCCAAACACCCTTATCTCGATGCTAGCATAAGCGCGTACGTGACGCCTGGGCTCGAGAATGAAGCGAGTCAATATGGCGTAAGTGATATATATATATATATATATATATGTGTGTGTGTGCGCTTTTAATTATAGTAGTTATTATTTAATTTATATTTAATTATAATTTTTTTAAATTATTCTTTTTTAGACAAGGTTGGTAGAACGTGCGCAGGAAGAATTGGCCAGCACTCAGCTTGCATACCCTGATTTGCCGTTCAAAGACCTGCCTCCTCTATCGATGGAGAGCCAAATTGCAATCGTCGATGAGATCTACGGTCGTAGAGCTGGAAGGGAGGTTAGGGGGATAGGACCTAAGGTGATTCGAGATTTGTCGACCTCCGACTCATCATCTACGGGAGGTTCGGGGAGGAAAAGTACTCAGGCTGCGGCCGTCCAAGCAGCCATTCAAGAGTCTCGACTCGCACGGGAGGAAAATCTATCTATGCGTCAAAGGCTTGATCAGCAAGAAGCGCAGATAGCCCAACTCGTTTCCCTCATGGAAAATCAAGCTGGACGACAGTGTCAACCTCCTCCGAACCCATACCCCGACGACGACAACGACCCGGCTGGAGGCGGGGGACTCGGTGGCGCATCTACTCCTCCAATATTTTAGTAGTTAATTTATGTAGTTTATTATATAGTTTTTTTCCCGATTCCGAATAATATTTTAATTTATATTTAATTTCATGTATGTACAAATTAATTTTTTTATTTAATTAAGTAATTACAAATTTATTTTATTTAATTAATTTTAACATTTTTAATTATTTAAATGAGATTGGAGTTTATAAATTAAATTATTAATATTTTACAACAATTTAAAATTTAATTTTAAAAAAAATTAAATAACCACTTAGACCACGGAGATCAATTCTCCGTCGTCCAAGTGCTTACTTGGACCGCGGAGCTTTCCATCTTTCTCCGCGGTTTAAGTTCTCACTTGGACCACGGAAATCATTTCTCCGTGGTCTAAGTGGGAACCTAGACCGCGGAGAATTTCATCTTTCTCCACGGTCTAAGTTCTCACTTGGACTACGGAAATAAATTCTCCGTGGTCTAAGTGAGAACTTAGACCGGGGAGAAAGATGAAAAACTTCGCGGTCCAAGTAAGTACTTGGACGACGGAGATCAATTCTCCGTCGTTCAAGTGATTACTTGGATCTCCGTCGTCCAAGTGCTTACTTGGACGGCGGACAATCTCCGTCGTCCGAGTTTCACTTGGACCGCGGAGTTCATCTTCTCCGTCGTCCAAGTGCTTGGACGACAGCACTTGGAGCACGGAACTTGGAGGACGGAGGTTCCGTCGTCTAAGTACTTAGACGACGGAAAAATGCACCTAGACGACGGAAATGCTCCGCGGTCTAGGTGCATTTTTCTTGTAGTGATGAAGACATTTATCCTACTCGAGCCAGGAAAGATCAAGATGGTGGCGGATCAAGAAAGCATATTTGGCCGAAAATAATGTGAATATCAAGAATATCAAGTGTAACACAATTGTGCCTGATTTCAAGATCAAAATATCAACAATATCTTGAGAATTTCGGCCAGAATATATTCCTTGGAGATAAAGAAGAAATAAATCTAGAAAGAAGATATTTGGCATGGAATAAGGAAAGAATATCCAAGATACAGGCCTGTAACTTCAAGGGATAATCTAATCTACAAATCTACTCTGAATATAGTGATCATATGCCTCTTTGGAAAGCTCTTGAAGTCTTCTTTCTAACAAGACTAAGAACATAATTTTCTGAGATTCACTGCTCCGAGAATACGCGTTTGAAGTTATACTGCCAGATTCACCTAGGTATACGCGGAAAATCTAGTTTGGATAGGAAGATTTCCATTCTTCATCTATAAAAGGAAGAGCTCGGCCTCATTATCAATCATCACTTATCTTAGAGCCAAAACCTTGTCCAAAAATCCTCTCACTCTCCAAAACACCAAATTCTCCAAGGAAGCCACCATCCTCCTCACAAGCCGTCTCTACCATCCTCCCAAGGCCGAAGGCATCGCTTAGTAATCCCAAGATGTCTCATCCTCTATCCATTGAAGAGCATCTACATGGCTTAATCTAGAGCAATTCTCTGATTTAAAAAGTATAACCATGTCCTATTCTCTTTATTCTTCCTTGTATGAATTTTTGGTTATTATGGATTGGTTTCAAGAAGTCTTTTGGTAAAACAATTCTAATATGTTTTTGTAGTTTGTTTAGTGTTCTTCGAATTTAGTTACACATGCTTATTGGTACCTAATGCTTAATTTAAATGCAGGGCAATTCCCGGTTTAGATTATTGATGTGTTGAATGTAGGACAATTCCCAAGTTTGGCACTTAATTATGAAATATGCATGTAAAACGTAGCTAAAGACTTAGATACTAAATAGGTTGCATGAAATCGGTTAGCTTATTAAAGGTTAGGTAAAAAGATGAGTTGATCATGTAAATAAGTTAGATTTAGGTTTATTTTTGGTTAGAAAGAATGTTTAGGATTCCATATTCTTGTTTGTTTTGCTTGTCTATGAGTTTAAGCATGATAGAACTTATGATTTCTCTATATGTTTTCTGCCATTTTTTGTCTTTAAATTTCGTAGATTATAACTCAAACTTATAAATCCCCCCCCCCTCCCCACAAAACTAGCGTAGTCATGCATGCACCCTCAATCCCGGTTAAGAACGATCTCTACTTATCAATGCTACATCTACAAGAAAGGGTTTTAATTGTTGTGTCTTTTCTGATTATTAAGTGTTTAATTTAGTAGGTAGTTTTGGCATATCACAAAATACATGGTTTCCACTACTGATACACAACTGAACATCTAGCATAGAAAGCTTGGCTATGTAAATTATCAAGATCTATTGAAACTCTCATCCAAACAATGTGTTAGATGTCTACCACCACTAAAGGGAAATGCTGAGAAGATGGGTTCATGATGAAAAATGGGGAAACAAACCAGGAGTCCACTCAAAGTGATTAACTCACAAACCACCTCAAAGTCATTTGAATTGATGCACATGGACTTGGTTGGTCATGCTCAAATTTCAAGCTTTTAAAACAAAAGGTACATTCTAGTTATGGTTGACGATTTTTCACGTTTCACTTAGGTTGAGTTTCTTGGAGATAAAAGTGAAATATTTGAAGCCTTCAAAGACTTAAGCACCATGCTGCTAATAGAGAAACATGCAAAAATACTTAGAATTGTACGTTTAAGTTCAGACAATGACACTAAATTTAAAAACAGTTCATTCTCTGGTTTATGCAAGGAGCTAGGCATCTTCTATAAATTTTCATCACCCATTACTCCTCAACAGAATGGTATTGTTGAAAGAAAGAACAGAGTTTTCCTAGATATGGCTAGAGTAATGCTTCACTTTGCTGGTGTCAATACCAATATATGGTCAGATGCAGTCAATACAGATTGCCACACAATTAATTGAGTGTATCTTCGACTTGGTACTGAAAACACTCCTTATGAGTTGTGGAAAGGTAAGAAACCTCAGGTAAGCTACTTTCATATTTTTAGAAGTCCTTGTTACATCTTTAGAGACAGGGAAGAACTAGCAAAATTTGATGCTAGAAGTGATCCAGGTATTTTCCTTAGATACTCACTTAATAGTAGAGAATATAGAGTTTACAAAAAAAAGACCAGGAATGTTGTAGAATCCATAAATGTATCTATTCATGACAATGATTATACACTTGTTGAGTATGATATATCAACTGACCTATCCATGTTTGAGAGTTTTCGTACTATAGGTTCCACAAACTCTCAAGAAACTACAGATGTGGATCCTATATTAGACCAAATCCCATCTTCAAACAAGGATTCAAACAAGTTCAGAATGACCATTCACCTGAAGATGTCACCGAAAATCTGAATAGTGGAATCAGGACTCACAGACAAGTTGTATTATCTGTCCCACCTCAGGAGGAAAGTGAAGAGGTAAGGCAAGAGGTAATTAATGCCACAACTCTTAGTTGTTTCATTGCTAAGCATAAAAAGAACATTAACATCATTCGATGTTTTAGATTTATGTCTCTCATTGAACTTAAAAATGTTAAAGAAGCTTTAACTGATGATGATTGGATCAATGTTATGCAAGAAGAGCTAAACCAATTTGCAAGAAATAAAATGTGGACCTTAGTGGAAAGACCTAGTGAACATAATGTCATAGGGACGAAGTGGACGTTTAGGAATAAAATTGATGAATTTGGCAACATAACTAGAAATAAAGCAAGATTTGTAGTCTAGGGTTACTCACATATCGAGGGCATTGACTTTGATGAAACATTTGCTCCAGTGGCATGTTTGGATATGTTAGATTATTGCTAGCTATTGCATGTTATTTAAAGTTTAAACTTTATCAAATAGATGTTAAAACTACTTTCTTGCATGGTGATCTAAAAAAAGAGACTGTGTTTGTTGAACAACCAAAAGGTTTTATAGATCCTCATCACCCTGATCATGTGTATAAACTGAAATGGTCTCAAACAAGCACCTCGTGCTTGGTATGAGAAACTTTCTGTTTTTCTTATTAGCTAGGGCTACTCTAGAGGATTAGTGGGCAAAACTTTATTTGTCAAAAGGAAGGGAACACACATCATGATAGCTCAAGTCTATGTGGATGTTATTGTCTTTGGATTAACTTGTGCCAAAATGATTGCTGAATTTGCAAACATTCTTCAAGGTAAGTTTGAAATGAGTGCTTATGGAGAGCGGACTTACTTCCTTGATCTTCAAGTTAAACAGGTAAAGTCAAGTATATTTCTATCTCAAGTCCTTAGCAAAATCAGTTGTAAATCTTATGAGCACTACCAGAAAATTGAGTGGGGATCTTGCTGGGAAAAATGTTGATCCTACAATATACAGAAGTATGATAGGTAGCTTATTATATCTTACTAAAAGCAGGCCTAATATCTCTTACAGTGTAGGTGTGTGTGCAAGGTTTGAAGCCTTACTTAAATAATCACACTTGGAAGCCATTAAAAGGATCATCCGATATGTTCATGGCACCACCACCTATGGTGTCCTCTAGACTTATGACCACAATGTAAAAATTGTTGGATATAGTGATGCATACTGAGGTGGAAACATGAAAGATAGAATGAGCAAATCTGGAGCCAAATTCTTTATGGGAAACAATCTTGTGTCATGGAACAACAAGAAACAAAACTGCATCTCTTTATCTACGGCTGAGACTGAATACATTATAGCTGGGAGTTATTGCACATAAATGTTGTGGATGAAAAACATGCTCAAGGATTATGGTATACCTCAAGGTAAGCTCACCATCTTCTGTGACAACACAAGTGCCATCAATATTTTAAGGAATCTTGTTCAACACTCTTGCACCAAGCATATTGATCTCAGATTTCACATCATCAGAGAGTTTGTTAAAAAAAATATTCTGAAACTAAAGTTTGTGCCAACTTATACTCAACTTGCTGATTTGTTCACTAAACCCCTTGATACTACTCAGTTTGAATACTTGATGATTGCCATAGGTATGTGTACCTTACAGTAATCTCAATGCATAGCACACATGCTCTGGAAAATCTTATTCATTCACACATATCATTACCAAAGCCTAAGACAATCTGTGGTAAGTAGGAAACTCATGAGTTTTGGTCAACACTTTTAAATACCTATAGTACAGATTGTGAGATTTGAACCTATCAAGTATGAACACTATATCTGCTCATCTATTTTATTCTTGTGTGCTTGTCTTCTGACTCCTAGTTGTGCTAGAACTCGCATTATATCTTATGTGTGTTTTTAAGTGTGCAGGTATCAAGTGGAACTTGACTGAGGCACCCTTAGAATGTAGAGGCACCAAGACCAAACAGTTTCCATTCCCTGGTAGGTATTATTTCACTAAGTGATCCCCTTTGAGCCTAGATTCTAATCTCCTTTTTGTTAATGAGCTCAAAAACAAGCTTGCCTACTGTAAATAAGCATGTTCCTTCTCAGCATCATGTGAGTTTGTTCAATAATGTCTAAAGTCAAGCTCTTGTGGATCAGTGAAAAATTCAAGATGTTCAAGCACAAATTCCATTAACCGGCAATTCAATACTTACATCCAACTTTTGCGGAACAACATTTAAAAAAGAAAGAAAAGGGGGAAGAACTGACATTCACTCAATTTCAAGAGTACAAAAAGGTACTTATCAAGTGTAACTGTTCAAAGCATGTTCACAAGTTCATTCACCATGGTTCTAGATATCAAAAAGGTAAGTAAAATGTCTCCGTTGGATTCTCAGTTCATGGAAAGCCTTGATCCTCAGACTTGACAATATGTGACTCACATGATGTTTGACTCTATAGTACGTATAGATGGCTTAGAACTAAAAATAGGAGCATCCTCCCTGATTATAGAATTCACCCATCAGCCCTATTACAACCTAATTCAAAGACCTCATAATTCTGGTTAATACTGCTGCTTTTTCACACTGATGGACATCCAAGAATATGAAACTCATGACAGGTGCTCAAACTAGACTTGAGAGGTATGATTATGTTAGCACTAGTTCAAATTACTGTGAGTTTGAGAGCATCCTTTTGAGTGAAGTGTTGATCAGACTTGTGTTATCCAACTTATCCAACACTTTTGGCTTGCACATGTCATTAACATTATTCATCACATTCTAGAGTATGTGTTGTATAAGTTGAATATCTTTATAGGAATGCACTACCTGGGGGGAGAGCACGAGAAATCCATGTGGTTACACATGTTTTCCTCCTACTCTATCTAGGATTCCTATCTGGGCTTGAAACTTAATTTGGCCCAAACATGAGTGTACTGTGGTAGTTTGGCTTCCTTGGGAAGACTTTTCCAAGATTTCTTGCTTGATGTTTTAGTTCCCTTCTGAGATTGTCGAGACGTGTTCGAAGTCATCATAATTTCCACTACTTTTCATCTTCTGATTCTTCAAAATGCCTCGTTTTGTCCACACACATCAGCGTTTCTCATTATCTAGTCTTCTTAGTCGCCAAGAGCTCATCCACCGCTGCTTTAACACCATGTCATCCTCCGACTCTACTTCTAACAACCCACTGCCTCTGCAAGATAGCTTCGGACCGCCGCCCCCTTCTCTGCCTCGCACTATGGAGGAGCGCCTTGAGGAGATTTAAGATGATATCACTGAGGTCTTCCACCACATACAGCTTGTTTGGGACGAGCTCTCCAAGCTCTTGAACAACATTTCTGACCTCATTTCCCTCGTCGTTGGTGCTGCTAGTGACCGAGATCTGCATGAGATGGCTAACAAGTTGAAAGGACCCGACTCCGATTTAGTTGCCTAAGCCGAAATCAAATCCCTTCGAAAACATGACCTTTAAAAAATTTTGGCAGAGTTTACTTTGAAATACGTGAACCAATATTAGAATCTACAAAGAAACACACTTCGAATATTCCACAAAAGCCAAACCGTGGGGCTCCGTTCCCCATCCGGATTTCTCAACATCATATATATAATAAACCAAAAGGTTTACAAGAAGGCCAGAAAAATTTAGGAGTAAACTCAACTGAAAACACAACATTAGTATTCAGAGCGACGCCTATATACATCATATACAACTAGTAGGTTGAATAAGGAACCTACTCGAACTGAAGTGTGACCAGAACTCTACGCCTCTACCGTCAACGTGCAACCCTGGAATTCAAACTACAAACTGGGCAAAGGAAACCGAAAAGCTCAGGGGAAGACAAATAAAATCGTTAGAGTGAGTAGACAAAAATAATAATATGTCTTCCACCAATATAAATATGAAATCATGATGCGAGTCTAAAATCATCAATCACAGGTAAGGTGGTTGCCAAAACCTTCCTGGATACCGTATAAAATGTGGAGGCCGTAACTCAAGTACATTTTCCTCAGAGTTACAATCACGCTAAACCAATGTAAGGGGTTTGTCATAACCTTCCTAGGAGCCATATAATCACGGGTCAGGCATTTGTCATAACCCCCCCCCCCCCCCCCAGAGCATCTTGGGGATTAGCTGAGAAGCCATGCATCGATGCATCCATATATCCATAATCCATATAAAACAAATCATGCATATGCCTCCAAGTAAAATACATAATCATAAATGCATAATTATAATTGCATACTCGTAAAATGCATAACATAAATGCATAATCAAGACTCGCAAATCGACAAGTGAAAATAAAGTGTCCACTCACAGTACGAAGCTAACTCTGAGGACCGGCGGAAGATCCCTCGCCAAACACTCGATCACAATCACCTGAATAACAGGGATACGATCAATCATATAGAAACACAACATACGGAGCTAATACGTCAAGAACCCCGCGTTCTCGAAAGACGTATCGCTCGAAATATCGACGAAGATAACAAAATTCCCAAAATACACCCAAACAACCCTCGTCCCAAAATAGAATACTCAATTCAACTCAAAAACCTCACGATTACGATCGGGACGCGATTACGAGCAAAACAGTATAAAAATCTCCAAAAGTCCCAAAAAGTCAACCTCGCCGGAGCTTCGCTGTTGACCGCTGCCGCTGCCGCCGCCGCGGCGTCAACGGTGAAAAAACCCCGGCTACCCATACCTCAAACTCTTCCTCTCCTCAAGCCCAAAACCTTTCCCAACTACCACCAACACCAAATCCACCCACACCGGCCGAAAGCCTTGCCGGGAAATCTCTCCGGTCACCACCACGGACCACCACCAAACCTCACCCAATTCCAAAATTAAACACCCAGAATTCATCTATGAGTTGAGGGGAAACCGCCACCCGTTTTCGGCGAAAATCTCAAACTTTGCCGAGCTCGTACACCCTTAATTCTCAACCAAATCTCATAAATGAATACACAAATCAATAGTACAAGTCAAGGGCTTTCCAACCATACCAAAAACGTGGCCGGAGGTGGCCAAAAATTTCAGGTCGGACGGCAACAGCTCGCGGGTCACGATGGAGCTTCGGTCAACGCGAGTCAACTTTGGTCAACGCTGGTTAAACAGCCCAAATGCGACTTTTTGACAATTTTACGACTATTCTGATATTTATACGTGCAACCAAAATGATCAACGGACCAAAACGAATCGAAACAAAACGGATAAACACAACTAAATCCAACGGCCGAAAATATTCATAACTTATTCCACGTAACTCGAAATAATCCTCTGGAAACTCCCATGAGCTTGAAATCACGTACACTACTACTCTCGTGAAGAAACTCTAACCAAATTCCTGCCCGATAATTTAGTCGTAAACAAACCCGCCATATCGACCAATTGCAACAAAACTGCGACTAATCATGAAACTCGCAAATCAAGCCAATTAACATACCATTTTCAGTTTGGGTCGTTACAAATCTACCCCTCTAACAAAAATTTCGTCCTCTAAATTTACGTACCTGCTAATTGAAGAGGTAGGGATACAGCTCACGCATGTGCTGCTCGATGTCCCAAGTAGCCTTTTCAACTGAATGATTCTGCCACAATACCTTCACAAGAGGAATGGCTCTGTGTCGTAACTCCTGGACCTTTCGATCAAGAATTTGAACTGGTTCCTCCATATAGGTCAAGTCCTCCCATATAGGAAGGTGATACGGTGTCAACACATGAGATGGATTGGAAATGTACTTCCGGAACATAGACACATGGAACACATCATGTACTCTAGCCATTTCAGATGGTAATGCCAACCTGTACGCCACAGCACCGACTCGCTCAGTGATCTCGTATAGGCCTACATATCGCGGACAAAGTTTACCACGCTTCCCGAAAGGAACAACACCATTCCAAGGAGAAAGTTTCAGGAAAACCCAATCACCAACCTCAAACTCAAGGTCCTTCCATCTCACGTCAACATAACTCTTTTGTTGATCTTGAGCAGCCTTCAATCTGACCCGAATAACTGAACATCTTCCATGGTGCTTTTCACCAAATCGGGACCAAGAAGCCATTTCTCACCAACTTCACACCAATACAATGGAGTTCGACACTGTTTGCGGTACAACGCCTCATAAGGTGTTATACCAATGCTAGCATGATAGCTGTTGTTGTACGTAAACTCAATCAAATGAAGTTGCTGATCCCGATTCCCTTTGAACTGCAAAACACAAGATCGCAACATATCCTCCAGAGTCTGAATAGTCCTCTCCGACTGACCATTTAACTGAGGATGAAAAGTTGTGCTGAAGTGTAGTCTAGTCCCCGTTGCCTTCTACAATGCCCGCCAAAATTCTGAAGTGAACTGACTATCCCGATCAGAAACTATAGACACGGGTACACCATGCAATCTTACAACCTCTTTCAAGTACAGCTTCGCCAATCTGCTCACGGGAAGCTTTCCTGGAAGTGCAAGGAAATGAGCTAACTTCGTAAGGGGATCCACAATCACCCAAATACCAGTACTACCACCAGAAGTACGAGGTAACTGATACACAAAATCCATGGTGATATGCTCCCATTTCCACATTGGAATCTCCAAAGGTTGTAGTTTACCTGCCGGTTTCTGACGTTCCGCCTTCACTTGTTGACAAATCAGGCATCTGCTTATGTACATTATTATTTCCCTCTTCATGTTTCGCCACCAATAATGAGCTTTAAGTGTCCGGAACATCATTGTACTACCTGGATGCATAGCATATGAAGAACAATGGGCTTCATCGAGTATTTCCTTCTTCAAATCGACGTCTCTGGGCACACACAATCTCCCTCTGAACATCAAAGTGCCATCACTCCTCATCCGAAACTCGGTCAGTACACTATTCTGAATCAAATTCTTCTTGCTCAGCAGATAGGCATCTGAATCTTGAGCTTCACGAACTGGATCAAGTAACACCGGACGAACTTGGAAACTGGCTAACAATGCTCCATCATCATTCCACTCCAACTCTGCTCCCGTTGCTTGCAACTCTGTCAAAAGTGACACTCTAGCAACACGCACATGGAAGAGAGAAGCACCATGTTTCTGATTGAGAGCATCAACAACCACGTTAGCCTTTCCTGGATGATATTCGAAAGTGCAGTCATAATCATTAATTAGCTCCATCCATCTCCGCTGCCTCATATTCAAATCTGGCTGTGTACGCAAGTAGGTAAGACTTTTGTGATTGGTGTAGATCTTGCATTGTGCCCCGTACAAGTAGTGTCTCCAACTCTTCAATGCCAACACAATGGCGGCTAACTCCAAATCATGAGTAGGATAATTAACTTCGTGTGGTTTCAACTATCTCGAACCATAAGCCACCACCTTTCCACGCTGCATCAGGACACAACCCAGACCTAACTTCGAAGCATCATTGTACACCACAAACTAACCGCTATCGTCAGGTAAAGTCAACACTGGTGCAGTAGTCAACTTTTCTTTCAAAGTCAAGTAGCTTTCCTCGCAAGCATCAGACCATTCAAACTTGACTCCTTTCTTTGTCAAACGAGTAAGCGGTGTCACTATCCGTGAAAAGTCTTGTACGAATCGACGATAATAGCCTACTAAGCCTAAGAAACTCCGTATCTCTGCCATGTTGGTAGGTCTACTCCAATTTAGCACAGCATCAATCTTGTCAGGATCAACGCTGACTCCCTCAGCTGATATCACGTGACCCAAAAACTTTACACTGTCTAGCCAAAATTCACATTTGCTGAACTTGGCGTACAACTGTGCATCTCACAAAGTCTACAAGACTGCATGCAAATGCTTCTTGTGTTGCCCCACACTCCTGGAATAGATCAAGATGTCGTCGATGAACACAATGATGAACTTATCCAAATAACGTCTGGAAATCCAATTCATCAGGTCCATGAAAGCAGCTGGCACATTGGTCAACCTAAACGGCATAATAAGAAACTCATAGTGCCCATAACGTGACTGAAACGTCGTCTTATCCACATCAGACTCCCGAATCCGTAGCTGATGGTATCCAGGCTTGAGATCAATCTTCGAGAAAACTGAAGCTCCTTTCAGCTGATCGAACAAATCATCAATTCATGGGAGTGGATACTTGTTCTTCACCATAACCTGATTCAACTTCCGATAGTCAATGCATAGCATCATTGAACCTTCATTCTTCCTTACAAACAACACTGGAGCACCCCAAGGTGAAACACTAGGTCGAATGAAGCCTTTCTCAATCAATTCCTGAAGTTGAATCTGCAACTCCCTCAACTCTGCGGGTGCTATATGATAGGGTGTCTGCGAAATAGGTATAGTACCTGGAAGTAACTCAATAGTGAAGTCAATCTCCCTGACTGGAGGAACACCGAGTAAGTCCTCGGGAAACACATCTGGATACTCACATACCACTGTAATATCACCAATGTCCGGTACGTGAACACTCGTATCGATCACATGTGCTAGGTAAGCCACACAACCCTTCCTCATCATCTGCTCAGCCTTTATTGCTGAAATCAAACAAGGCAAAGAAGTATTCTTTTCACCACGAAACAAGATTTCCGGCATGCCTGGACTCCTGAAAACAGCCTCCTTCTTGTGACAGTCAAGAACAGCCCAATGGTTCTCCAAGAAATCCATGCCCAAAATCGCATCAAAATCCACAATATCCAGTATCATCAAATCCGCGGCTAACCCATAACCTCCAATGAAAATCTCACAATCTCTATATACACACCCGACACACACTACCTCGCCAGATGGATACAACACTCGCCACAAACTAAGGAGTGGAGATGCAGATATAGTAGCTAATGATGCTAATCTATATGACATGAATGAATGCGTAGCCCCTGGATCTAGTAAAGTAAGAACTGGATGACCAAAAATGTACAACGTACCGATGATAACCTCTGCAGAAGCTCTGCCCTCACATAAAGACATGACATGAACTCGAGCTTGTCCAGCTGGTCGTCCACGTTGGTTGCGATTCTGCTGACCACCCTGTTTAGAAGACTATGTTGCACGATCACCAGATGCAGTACCCTGATCTGGACCAGCATTCTAATCATCAACACCTCTAAAAGTGCCAAGCTGAGGACACTCCCTCACAAAGTGACCCTCCTGGCCACAATGGTAACAACTCATAGTACCCCGATAACATGAACCATGATGTCGCCTATTACAAAGATTACATAATGAGACATCCCTCGATGCAGCTGGTGTGCCAAAGGAAGGTCAAGGATAACTCGATCCACTGGAACTCCCACTCCACTGCTGCCTCTGTGGTCGACTTCTCCTCCATCTATGACTCTGCCTAGCTGTGCTAGTAGGATATCTGTAAGGTCCACTACCCCAAGATGATGCTGATCCAGAAGTACTAGAACTCAGCCTCTTCGAAGCACCCTGGCTAGGTCTACCCTCTTCAAAGCGACGCGTCTGAAACCGCATCTGTCTCTCCCTCTCGATGTCCTCACCTTTGAGTGCAGCACTGACAAACTCATCAAAGTTGTCTCGAGGCATAGTGGTCAAAGTCCCCTTGATATTTAGATTCAGACCCAACTCAAACCTCCTACACTTTGCTTCCTCTGATGCCACCATATCACTTGCAAACTGAGACAAACGAGTAAACTTATCCCGATACTCAAGCACTGACATATTCCCCTGCTTCAGGTTAGTAAACTCCTCATATTTCTGCTGCTAAGTAGCTGGATTGAAATACCGACGCATAAACATCTCTTTGAACATCGGCCAAGGAGTATCAATAAGAAATCTGTCTATACCAACCCACCAAAAGTAGGCATCTGACTCAAGCAAACCCACTGCATTTTTCTATTCAGGAGTAAAATGCAGGCGCTCACAAACACACTCAACCTGAACCACCCAAGCCTTACACGCCTCAGAATCAGGGGAACCAGAGAATACATTTGCTCCCGTTGTCCTAGCCTTAGCCACTGGGTCAATACGTTCCTCCAAACGCAATACTCGAATAAGCAAGTCACGAGTACGTTGATCCTCATCAGGATCCCCAGTCTGTTCAGCATGGACTCCACGTCGAGGAGGCATCCTAAGGATAAAAGATATTAGTCACAGGATAGAAAGGATGTAATCATGAAACTTCAAACGTTTGAAAGCATACAACACTCTAGAGCATTGATGATTATCCGCCGGTCGGTCAGGTCATCGCTCCTGAAATGCTGTACATTCTCAAATGTCCTTAGTAACACAACTACAAGAGACTACAGAACCTAAAAGCTAATGCTCTGATACCAACTAAAAGAACCCGACTCCAATTTAGTTGCCTAAACCGAAATTAAACCCCTTCGAAAATATGACCTTTAAAATTTTTTGCCAGAGTTTACTTTGAAACACGTGAACCAGTATTAGAACCTGCAAAGAAACACACTTCGAATATTCCACAAAATCCAAACCGTGGGGCTCCGTTCCCCATCCAGATTTCTCAACATCATATATATAATAAACCAAAAGGTTTACAAGAAATCCAAAAACATTCAGGAGTAAACTCAACTGAAAACACAACATAAGTATTCAGAGCGACGCCTATATACATCATATACAACTAGTAGGTCGAACAAGGAACCTACTCGAACTGAAATGTGACCAGAACTCTACGCCTCCACCGTCGACATGCAATCCTAGAATTCAAACTGCAAACTAGGCATAGGAAACCGAAAAGCCCAGGGGAAGGCAAATAAAATCCTTAGAGTGAGTGGACAAAAATAATAATATGTCTTCCACCAATATAAATATGAAATCATGATGCGAGTCTAAAATCATCAATCACAGGTAAGGTGGTTGCCATAACCTTCCTGAATACCGTATAAAATGTGGAGGCCGTAACTCGAGTACATTTTCCTCAGAATTACAATCACGCTGAGGAAAAGTGATGAATCTGTCGGCTAAGTGAAGCATTATATAATGTCCATGCCAAACTCTCTTATTGTCCGCTCGCTCATCTAAACTTCATCCCCATGCATATATATGTTGATCGATCAGACTCTGCGATCCTCACGCGTACGTATATGGCGCATGCAAATTCTAGCTAGCTAACACTATATCCGAGCACCGATTCACCATATATCGGAGAAGGCTAGGTACGTACACACGTAGTTAATTTCCCAACACCATTTAACGTTTATATATATATATAATTAATTGTACGTTTGATTGATTGCATTGTTAATAATTAGTACGTTCTAATATATATTTATAATTAAGTTAGATAATTGATTATATTTATATATTAGTTAATTAATATTGACCAGTACGTAGTATGTATATATATGCATGGATGTTTAAAAATTTGGTTAATATTTAGTTAAAACGTACATATATGTTAGACATATTTCCATAATTAATTGATGTAGATCGAGTACATATATTCACAAATAATTAATAAAGGTAATTATTGAAGGTAATTAATTAATAATTTAATTTAATATATTAAGGTAGTTGAAAATTTTTGTATATATATATAATAGTTTCATATATAATTACTAGCTTGAAAATCTGTATATATATATAATAGTTTACTAATATGATAATTAATTGTTAAAATTCGTAGAAGTATGGATAAGAGTTTGATGAAGTTGCGGAATAGAAGTGATGTCCGGTATATGGATGAAATTAGCGAATTTGTAAATTTTGCGATAGAACATGGTCAGGGAAAGAAGCGTTTCAGGTGTCCGTGCCAAAAATGTCTTAACTGTTAGTATGTGTAGGTTAATGTTATGGTGCAACACCTGTATGAAAATGATATGATGTGGAGTTACACTACGTGGAGCGAGCATGGTGAAGCAGTAGACTTCAGCTCAGGGTATAGTTACCATGGTGCCTCATCCAGCGGCAGTGGTGCCAGCCCCCCTGCTTGGAACCCAACTGCAGATTTGGTTCATGATGCGTTTCCGAGATTTAGTCATGGTGGACACCAATACCAAGAGGGAAGTTACAATACCACTCATGAGCATGATGACACATTCCCCGCTGCTAGCTTAGTCACTAACACTGGTGAGATGGATAAGTATAACAAGATGCTACTTGAAGCGCAGACCCTGGTGTACCCTGGATGTCGAGAGAATGTGTTGCAATATGTGATGGAGCAAATGAAGATAAAAGTGAAACACAAAATGTCATTCAGTGCTTTTGACGAAATTCAGGAGCAATAATGTAAGTTGCTTCCAGATGATCACAATCTTCCTAAATCCCATTATAAGGTTAGAAATATCTTGAGCAGCATCGGCCTAAAGTACAGGATAATTGACGCATGTCCGAATGATTGTGTGATGTTTTACAAAGAATATAAAGATTTGGAATACTGTCCCGTATGTGGCCAGTGCAGATATGAGCTGAATAGGAAGAGTTCAAAGAGAATTCCTGTGAAAGTTCTTCAATATTTTCCCTTGATTCCCAAATTGCAGCGTCTGTACATGTCTCTATACACAGCAGAGGTGATGCGATGGTACGCAGAAAAGCGTATATATGACAATGTCCTAACACACGCCGCGGATGGGGAGGCTTTCAAACATTTCGACAGAGAATTTGGAGACTTTGCCGCAGAGGTTAGAAATGTTAGACTCTGACTATCTACAGACGGATTCAATCCTTGGGGTAGTAATAGCTCCGCCGTCAGCACTTGGCCAGTTATTCTGATGCCCTACAACTTGCCTCCGTGGATGTGCATGAACAAGGAATTTAATTTCCTTACTCTGCTAATTCCAGGTCCTAAATCTCTGGGAAAGTACTTAGATGTCTACCTCAGAACTTTGATCGATGAGCTAAAACTGTTGTGGCAAAATGGAGTCCCAACAAATGACAAATTCACTGACACGATGTTCACGATGAGGGCTGCCGTAATGTGGACAATCAGCTATTTTCCAGCGTATGAGATGTTGGCAGCCTGCAAGACAAAAGGATATAATGGATGTCCTATATGTTTGGACGAAGTGAACTCTAGTTGGCACACGAAGAAGGTGTGTTACTTGGGTCACCGTAGATAGCTTCCTCACGACCACCCGTGGCAACAGGATGAATTTTATTTCGACGGGATGGTAGAGAACAATCCTAAACCCCGTAGTTGGTCGGGTGAAAAGATTTTAGAGAGGTTGAGCTATTTCGACTTTGGTGTGTTGACCAATAACGCGGATGTAAAGAAATGCAATCCAATACCGCCATATGATCTCATCTATTGACATCACAAGAGTATATTCTTTGAACTCCCTTACTGGTTGAAGTTGAAGTTGATGAACAACTTGGACAAGATGCACATAGAAAAGAATGTGTGCGACAGCGTGGTGGGAACAATTCTAGGTATTAAGTTTAAGACTAAAGATACTCCCAAATCACGCAAAGATCTGGAATCTATGAATCTACGTCGTCCCTTGTGGTTGAGGAAGGATAGGAGAGGAGTGTACAACAAGATGCCAACTGCACCTTACACAGTAAAGCCGACACTTAGATGTTCTGTATTTCACTGGTCTAAGAGCGTTCGTTATCCGGCTACGTGTGCAGCTACTATATTTGAAGCAGTGAACGAGGTGCAACACAAATTTGTTGGTCTAAAGACACATGACTATCACGTTATGCTGCAACGTCTGTTTCCAGTGGTAATTCGACCATATTTGCCTCGTGACGTCGTAGAACCAATAATAGCTTTGTACAGATGGTGGCAGAGGTTATGCGCCAGAGAATTAAAGAAGTCAGATGTGGTAGAACTGCAACAACAAATTGTGCACATCATTTACAAAATAGAGATAATTTTTTCCCCCTGCTTTCTTTGACATCATGATTCACCTAATGAACCACCTGCCCGAGCAGGTGCTCATTTCTGGTCCAGTCCAGTACACTTGGATGTATCTTTGAGAAAGATACTGAAAGGACCCAACCCCGATTTAGCTCCCTAAACCGGAATCGAACCCCTTCGAAAATACGAACCAACAAAAACTTTTCAAAATTTCGGCAGAGTTTCGTTACTAGTGTGGAATTACCATAACCTGCACGCGGAAATTAACACTTCGTCCTATGCCACAAAAATCAAACCGTGGGCACCAATCCCATCCGGATTTCTCAACATCAATATAATCAACAAACAGTAACATACTGAACTATATATATGTATATCTGAGAAAATCCGTATAAACAAGTATCGGAATGTATCAGAGCGACCTCTAGTGTAAAACATATACAATATGTACATCAGTAGGTGAAACTGAAACCTACTGGAAAACACAGGTGACTCTGATCACTAGCCTCCAAACCGCGACGTGAAACACCAAACCTGAACTGCAAACTGGGCACGGAAACCGAAAAGCCCAGGGGAAAGACAATAAACACGTTAGAGTGAGTGGACAAAAATAAATGTCTTTCACCAGTTTATATATATATGTTTAAAACAACATATGCGAGTCCAGGTAAAACAAACATAGTATAGTACGCGAGGTAAACTCACACTCCTCCAGCGTACTGAGCATGCAAGTAAAAATCTTACAGTCAGAACCACGGGGTCCCTAGCCCACACGTGATCCTAGCTGCAGAAGCACAGTCGGAATCACGGGGTCCCTAGCCCACACGTGATCCAGAACCACGGGGTCCCTAGCCCACACGTGATCCTAGCTGGTAACATCCTCGGGGATCAGCCGGGATGCAGTGTATCGATACAACATCACAAACTACGACTGTACACTGTGAAAACCAAATCATAAACAACTCGATGCAAAGGCATGAAACATTATATCAATGTATGTATACTCGTATACGTATATTCGTATAAGTATATCGTATAATCGTAAAACACACGCTCATGCAATTCGTAATCTCAATACGCATGCTCAAGTTCGAAAATCATATAAGAGACTCGCAAGAATTCCGTGAAAATAAATGTCCACTCACAGATCAGCTAGCGCGAACTCGCGCTAAACACGTGGTCCGGCGGAGGTACCCTCGCCCGAAGCACGATCACGATCCAAATCTCGATCTCGATCTCCTGAATACATACACACATAACTGATCAAAATCGTAATCCACAACACCGTACGGATGCACGGAAACCAACCGTTCCCGAAAATACAAAATGCGGTGCAAAATGAATTACGGAAATCCCGAAACCCCCACTCGAAATCTCGACTGAAAATCGGCTAACCAAATCAACCCGAAAACCTCCGTACGATAATCAGGGCGCGATTACGAGAAAAATGACACTAATTACATCGAAATCTGAAAATTTGACTTTTCCACCACCGTTGACCGCCGTTGACCGCCGCCGCCAGCGGCGGCGCGCCGTCAACGGAGGAATTTCACGGCCAACTTCTCCAGTTCAGACCATCTCATCTATACGAATCTCTTTCCCTTCTGTCACCAAGCCCAATTCCAACTCTATCCCTTCCAAAATCAAACAAAACCGAACGGAAACCAAATCGGAATTCCAAATCGGGTTCCAACAAAAACTCCTCCCCAACTCCAATTAATCATACCATTAGACTCAGAATGATGAGGGGAGTCGTTTCCCCCAAGTCTCCCCTTCCAAAACTCGCCAGAACCATGTCTCCGATCACCACCGATCAACACCATTCGGTTCACAACCGAACACCCACAAACCTTAACCATTTCTCCTCAAACCACAACCCAACCTACTCGAAATTAAGAGAGGAAGCGAACCGTACCTGTCCCGTGGCCGGAGGTGGCCGGAAAAAGGTCGCCGGAAGTTGAAGACCCAAAATGGAAACTTTCCCTTCTCGGCAGCAAGCCCACTTTCCAAATATGGAAAGTCAACACAATTTCAATTCGGTCAACGCCACAAAATGAAGTTTTCGACTAACTCCCGACTATATTTTGACTTTTCGATATTTATACTCGTCCCTCGGGTCGATCGACGGTCCAAATGAAAATACGAAATGATTCGGATAAACTCGAAATAAACGGATAAACTCGTCGGAACCCGAAACTTCAAATAACCATCAAATATTCCTCGGTTATCGGAAAAATCTTCCGAAACCACCCACGAACTCGAAATCACGTACTCTACATTTTCCGTGAAGACACCCAACTCAAATTCTCGACCAAAAACAAAGTCGCGAATCGAATCGGCAAACCACATAACATCGCAAAACTGCGACTAAAACCAAACCTCGAGAATCGTGCCAAACACACATCTGATTCTGGTTCGGGTCGTCACAAATCTACCCCCCTTAAAGAAATTTTGACCTCGAAATTTACGTACCTGTCATGTGAACAGATGAGGATACTGCTCCTGCATACGCTGCTCGGTCTCCCAAGTGGCCTCCTCCACTGAATGATTCTGCCACAAGACCTTCACCAGCGGAATCACGCGGTGCCTCAACTCCTGCTCACGACGATCGAGAATCTGCACTGGTTCCTCAACATACGATAAATCCTCTCTGATCGGTAACTGCTGTGGGGTTATCACATGTGAAGGATCTGAGATGTACTTCCGCAACATCGAAACATGGAAGACATCATGCACACGAGCCATCTCAGCCGGTAACTCAAGTCTGTAAGCAACAGCTCCAACCCTCTCCGTAATCTCATACGGACCAATGTACCGCGGTCGAAGCTTGCCACGCTTCCCGAAATGCACAACTCCCCTCCACGGAGATAGTTTCAGGAAGACCCAATCACCAACCTCGAACTCTAGACTCTTCCTCCTCACATCCGCGTAACTCTTCTGCCGATCCTGGGCAATCTTCAGTCGATCTCGAACAATCTGAATGTCCTCCATCGTGGTTTTCACCAAATCCGGACCAATAAGCCAACGTTCGCCCACCTCACTCCAACATAACGGAGTGCGACATTGGTTCCCGTACAGAGCCTCGTATGGTGCCATCTCAATACTGGCCTGATAACTGTTGTTGTAGGCGAACTCGATCAAGTGCAACTGCTGATCCCAATTTCCACGAAACTGCAATACACACGATCTCAGCATATCCTCAAGAGTCTGAATGGTCCGCTCGGACTGCCCGTCAGTCTGAGGATGAAAAGCTGTACTAAACCGTAATCTCGTACCCAACGCTCGCTGTAAAGCCTGCCAAAACTCAGAAGTGAACTGACTATCACGGTCAAAAACAATGGACACAGGCACACCATGCAAGCGAACAATCTCTGATAAGTACAACTTAGCCAATCTGCCCACTGATACCTTCCCTGGAAGTGCAAGAAAGTGTGCAGATTTCGTCAATCGATCAACGATAACCCAAATGCCAGTGTTGCCCGCCGAAGTACGCGGCAACTGATAGACGAAATCCATCGTGATATGCTCCCACTTCCAAACTGGAATCTCAAGTGGCTGTAGTTTCCCTGCATGTTTCTGCCTCTCCGCCTTCACCTGCTGACAAATCAAACACCGACTCACGTACGCGGCAATCTCCCGCTTCATGTTGCGCCACCAATAGTACGCTCGAAGTGTACGAAACATCTTCGTACCTCCGGGATGCATCGCATACGCTGAACTGTGGGCCTCGTCCAGAATCTCCTTCTTTAAGTCCTCGTCTCTGGGTACACATAACCTGCCTCTGAACAACAACGTACCGTCGTCGCTCAATCGGAACTCTGTAGGCACACCATTCCGAATCATGGTCTTCTTGCTCAGCAAGTAAGGATCTGAATCCTGTGCCTCCCGTACCTGATCAACCAACACAGGTCGAACCTGAAAGCTGGCCAACAAGGCTCCATCATCATCATAATCAAACACAGCACCCGTAGCTCGAAGCTCGGCTAACATCGATACTCTGGCCACACACATGTGAAACAATGAGGCTCCAGATTTCCGACTAAGTGCATCAGCTACAACATTAGCCTTCCCCGGATGATACTCAAACGTGCAATCATAATCATTGATCAACTCCATCCATCGACGCTGTCTCATGTTCAGATCCGGCTGTGTCCGCAAGTAGGTGAGACTCTTGTGGTCAGTGAAAATCTTACACTGAGCACCATACAGGTAATGTCTCCAACTCTTCAACGCTAACACAATAGCGGCTAACTCCAAATCATGCGTCGGATAGTTGACCTCGTGCGGTTTCAGCTGTCTGGAACCATATGCCACGACTCTACCATGCTGCATCAACACACAGCCAAGGCCCAACTTCGACGCATCGCTGTACACAACATACTCACCACTGTCGTCTGGCAATGTCAGAACCGGTGCGGTAGTCAATCTCTCCTTCAGGAGCAAGTAACTCTCCTCGCACGCATCAGACCACTCAAACTTGACGCCCTTCTTCGTCAATCTGGTCAGTGGTGTAGCTATCCGGGAGAAATCCTGCACAAATCATCGGTAGTAGCCCGCTAAACCCAAGAAACTCCGAATCTCTGGCACAGTAGTGGGTCTACTCCAATTCAGCACAGCCTCGATCTTGTCAGGATCAACACTAACTCCCTCAGCCGAAATCACGTGGCCCAGAAATTTCACACTATCCAACCAGAACTCACACTTGCTAAACTTCGCGAACAACTGATGGTCCCGCAAAGTCCGCAACACCGCTCGCAAGTGCTTCTTGTGCTGGCCCACACTCCTCGAGTATATCAAAATGTCATCAATGAACACAATCACGAACTTGTCCAGGAATCGACGAAACACCCGATTCATCAAGTCCATGAAAGCTGCGGGGGCGTTGGTCAATCCAAATGGCATAACCAAAAACTCATAGTGCCCATACCGCGTCCTGAAAGCTGTCCTGGCAACATCTGAATCTCGGATCCTCAACTGGTGATATCCGGATCGAAGATCAATCTTCGAAAAGACTGCTGCTCCCTTGAGCTGATCGAACAAGTCGTCAATCCGCGGCAACGGATACTTGTTCCTCACTGTAATCTGATTCAGCTTCCGATAGTCGATGCACAAACGCATAGACCCGTCCTTCTTCCGCACAAATAACACTGGAGCACCCCACGGAGAAACACTCGGTCGAATGAATCCCTTCTCTAACAACTCCTGAAGCTGAATCTGCAACTCCCTCAACTCTGCAGGCGCCATCCGGTACGGTGTCTGGGAAATCGGTCCAGTACCCGGCAACAACTCAATAGTAAAGTCAATCTCCCGCACAGGGGGTATACCAAGTAACTCCGCTGGAAACACATCCGGAAACTCAGACACAACCTCAATACTACCAAGCTCTGGCACTGCAGCTGTAGTGTCCACAACATGGGCTAAGTAAGCAACACAACCCTTCTTCATCAGCCGATCCGCCCTCATCGCGGAAATCAAACACGGTAGGGAAGTGTTCTTCTCGCCGCGAAACAGTATCTCGGGTAACCCTGGTCGTCGAAACGCGACCTCCTTCCTGTGACAATCAAACATGGCCCAGTGCGACTCCAAAAAGTCCATACCCAATATCAGATCGAAATCCACAATATCAAGTAATAGCAGATCCGCGGCTAAACCATGGCCATCAACAAACACCTCACAATCTCGGTAAACCCAACCGATGCTCACAACCTCACCTGACGGATACAGCACTCTCCACAACCCCGGAAGTGGAGATGCAGGAACCGTAGCCAATGACGATAGTCTAAATGATATGAATGAGTGTGTGGCACCTGGATCTAACAATGCAACTACTGGAATACCAAAAACATGTAACGTACCAATAACGACCTCCGGTGATGCTCTGCCCTCACGCATAGTCATAGCATGAACTCTCGCCTGTCCGGCTGGTCGTCCTCGCTGAGCCTGACCCTGTTGTCTGCCCTGGCCTGCAAACTGTGCTGGGCGAGCTCCCGAAGTGGCACCTCGCTCTCCTCCGGAACCCTGAGCTGCCTGAGCACCAGCACCATATGACTGAGGACACTCCCTCGAATAGTGACCCACCTGGCCACAACTATAACAAATAACAGGACCCCGCTGACATGGTCCAAGGTGATACTTGTTGCAGAGGCTGCACAGCAGATAATCTCTCGGAACTGGAAATGTACCACCGGTACGTCGAGGATAACTAGAACCGCTGGAACCTGCACTAGCCTGTGGTCACTGCGGTCGATCTCTCCTCCACCTCTGCCTCTGTCTCGATGCACTGGCTGGTGGTCGATATGACCCACCACCTGAGGATGAAGCTGAACCAGAAGTATCAGAACTCTGCCTCTTAGAAGGCCCTTGACTAAGTCCACCTTCCTCAAATCGTCTCGGCTGGTACCTCTGTTGTCTCTCCTGCTCAATGTCCTCGCCTCGGAGTGCAGCACTAACAAACTCATCGAAGTTGTTCCGAGGCATCGTAGTCAGCGTCGCCTTGATGCTCAAATTCAATCCCAGCTCAAACCTGCGACACTTGGCTTCTTCTGTAGCCACCATATCCCGCGCAAAACGAGACAAACGGGTAAACCGATCCCGATACTCAAGTACAGACAAACTGCCATGCCTCAAGTTCGTAAACTCCTCGTACTTGCGCTGCTGGGTAGCCTGATTGAAGTACCTCCGCATAAACAAATCACGAAACAATGTCCACGGAGTATCCACTGGAACTCTATCAGTACTGACCCACCAAAAGTATGCATCACCCTTAAGTAAACCAACTGCGGCTACTGTCATCTGCTCAGGTGTAAACTGCAGACGCTCACAAACACGTTCAATCTGAACCAGCCATGCCTCGCATATCTCTGGATCAACTGAACCCGAAAACACAGTAGCACCCGCAGTACGAGCCTTGACCACAGGGTCAAAACGCTCCTCCAAACGCAGCACTCGCATAAGCAAGTCGCGCGTTCGGCGATCCTCATCAGGATCATCATCCCGATCAACACGGGGACCACGTCGAGGAGGCATCCTATTGATACAAGACAAGCATTAGGCACAAGCAGAAAGAACGTAATCATGAAACCGCAGATATTTGAGGACACACAACACCCGAAGTATTGATGAGTACCGCTGGCCAGTCGGGTCATCACTCCAGTCATGCTGTATCAACTCAAATACCCTAAGCGTCACAACTACAAGAGTCTACAGAATCTGACAACCTAATGCTCTGATACCAAGCTGAAAGGACCCAACCCCGATTTAGCTCCCTAAACCGGAATCGAACCCCTTCGAAAATACGAACCAACAAAAACTTTTCAAAATTTCGGCAGAGTTTCGTTACTAGCGTGGAATTACCATAACCTGCACGCGGAAATTAACACTTCGTCCTATGCCACAAAAATCAAACCGTGGGCACCAATCCCATCCGGATTTCTCAACATCAATATAATCAACAAACAGTAACATACTGAACTATATATATGTATATCTGAGAAAATCCGTATAAACAAGTATCGGAATGTATCAGAGCGACCTCTAGTGTAAAACATATACAATATGTACATCAGTAGGTGAAACTGAAACCTACTGGAAAACACAGGTGACTCTGATCACTAGCCTCCAAACCGCGACGTGAAACACCAAACCTGAACTGCAAACTGGGCACGGAAACCGAAAAGCCCAGGGGAAAGACAATAAACACGTTAGAGTGAGTGGACAAAAATAAATGTCTTTCACCAGTTTATATATATATGTTTAAAACAACATATGCGAGTCCAGGTAAAACAAACATAGTATAGTACGCGAGGTAAACTCACACTCCTCCAGCGTACTGAGCATGCAAGTAAAAATCTTACAGTCAGAACCACGGGGTCCCTAGCCCACATGTGATCCTAGCTGCAGAAGCACAGTCGGAATCACGGGGTCCCTAGCCCACACGTGATCCAGAACCACGGGGTCCCTAGCCCACACGTGATCCTAGCTGGTAACATCCTCGGGGATCAGCCGGGATGCAGTGTATCGATACAACATCACAAACTACGACTGTACACTGTGAAAACCAAATCATAAATAACTCGATGCAAAGGCATGAAACATTATATCAATGTATGTATACTCGTATACGTATATTCGTATAAGTATATCGTATAATCGTAAAACACACGCTCATGCAATTCGTAATCTCAATACGCATGCTCAAGTTCGAAAATCATATAAGAGACTCGCAAGAATTCCGTGAAAATAAATGTCCACTCACAGATCAGCTAGCGCGAACTCGCGCTAAACACGTGGTCCGGCGGAGGTACCCTCGCCCGAAGCACGATCACGATCCAAATCTCGATCTCGATCTCCTGAATACATACACACATAACTGATCAAAATCGTAATCCACAACACCGTACGGATGCACGGAAACCAACCGTTCCCGAAAATACAAAATGCGGTGCAAAATGAATTACGGAAATCCCGAAACCCCCACTCGAAATCTCGACTGAAAATCGGCTAACCAAATCAACCCGAAAACCTCCGTACGATAATCAGGGCGCGATTACGAGAAAAATGACACTAATTACATCGAAATCTGAAAATTTGACTTTTCCACCACCGTTGACCGCCGTTGACCGCCGCCGCCGGCAAAATTGGAAAGACAGAAAATATGAATTAAAGAAAGTGACCTTAATTATGATAAAAAATTTAAATAACCTTATGTGTAAAGTAGGGTCTCTAAATGACCTTATATGTAATTGTCTATTGATTATATTGGATTGTAATACATGTATTTAAAGTCATCTATCAATAAATAAAGATACAGTCTAAATCTACAGTTATTGTTTATTGGTTTTTCCTACAACGACCCTTACAAATTTATATCAATTTTTAACTGAAAATTGAAACAAATCGTCTCCACTAGATTTGCAAACCCTAATTTGAAACAATAAGCCTAGACCCTGCAACTCTTCCTATCCTTTTTTTCCCACAGTTCCTTCCTATCCTTCCCGCATTGAAACAGTACGTATGGTTTAATCTTCATTACAGATCAAAGTTTAATTAATAAATTCAGGTTTATTAAAAAAAAAAACTTAAACTGGGGAACAAGCCTAGGTCAACAATTTATTGAAACAAAGGGTCGAACAAGGAAGCTTGAGCATGCAACTCATACCAAGCAAAATTGTCAAGATGAGATCAACAGGTCCCAACACTACCTCTGTGGAAAAGCAAGGTCATTACCATAAGCCATATCAATCAACTCTGGAGGACAAATTCACCAAATATCTATCTTTATAGAGAAATTTTTATTTTTCGATCTGCATGGATCTCTTTCATCTTTCTTTTCATTTATCTAATCGAAAAACAAAAAAATGTGTTAAAAAATTTTTAGTCATTAAATTACAAAAGATATGATATACATTTAATGATGTGTCAGTTCATATCTATATAGAATTAGCCTTATGATGATTTGTAATGCCCTAGTCTCATTGCAAGTGCTTCTGAAATAAGCACATTAGTATTTTGGAATCTTGCACATTAGTATTAGTGTTTTTCATACTCTTCTTTTTTTTTCTTTTTTTGTTTGCACTCTCCAGTTTACATTTCACACTCATTATATTTTTTTATTTTACTTTTCAATTCCACCTCTTCTCTCTTTCAAAAGGTTTCACTTTGACCCACACCAACGACCTTAGAATCAATCGGTGTTGCACAAACAGTTTGTATCCGTCTTGATTGTAATATTAAAAACTGCACCTCTTCAGGCATTCTCGTGATGATGAATCGGATTGAAGTGAGCAATCTTCTATTTCCCATTCGGAACAGTATATCGAATCATAGCCTACAACCGGTTCTTGTATATAACCTGCTCACTTTTAGCGGTCTACCTATCTTTTAATCTACCGAAAACCCTTTTTTGGAACAAAAATACTCTCGCATCACACATTACTTTGGAAATCCCTTGAAGAATATTGTTGCCGGCACTAATGTCGTGGGGAAAGACTATATAGGTCTAGGTCTCATGTCGTGGGGTTGCATGAGTTGGGAGATAATGGCAGGGTTGCGCAGTCGAACAAAAAGAAGGCATAATGTGAGTGTAGAATGTAAAATGAGGAGTGCCAAAATCACTTCTCTTTTGTAAAACCCTCTCTCATGTGCGCTTTTATGCGAGTCGTACATATGTCATATTTGACATTGGTCATTAAGCATAAGTGAACATCATTTACGTGGGTATTCTCAATGTAATGAGACTCGATCTCAACATGCAACGTGAAGCCTTCTATCCAAGTTACATAGCCATAAATAGTGAAAATTAGCCAACACCTTAACTGTAAGTCACTCTCATTGCCACCAAGAAACTTTGTAGATAATTGTTTTTTTTTTATATACAAAAGGAAAGAACAAGATTATTGAGAAAAATTCCTTAGGCAGCCTAAGCCTAATCTGTCATGTAAGAGAGTTGGTTGAGGAAACCCTGGGACAAAGTTATCCCACAGATGCAGGTTCTGGGAGCTACGATTCCAGTTAGCAAGCTTGTCAGCTGGAAAATTGGCCTCTCTGAAAACATGAGAGGAGGAAATTTCTTCAAACGATGAAGCAATCATAAGAATGTCCTGGATAATGGTTTTGAAGCGCCATGGGATTGAGCATTTATTGTTCACACAGTTGATTATGAAGAGAGAGTCTCGTTCCACCTGAATTTTTTTGCAGTTCATTTTATGAGCTTGGATGAGGCTGTCACGTAAGGCATGAGCTTCAGCAGTGATAATTGTTGTCTTCCCTAACTCTATCGAGCCTGCAAGGATCAGATTGCCTTGATGGTCATTGATGATGAAGCCTTCGTAAGCATCATAAATACCAGGAGACTTGACAGAGTCATCGAAATTTATCTTGTGAGTATTCTGAGGAGGAGGCTTCCTGAAAATGTTTCTTGGGGGTGACTCTCCCTGGAAGGTTTGGAATTATGCTTGATGAAGTCTTTGAGGATAGTGGCCACAGTTGCAACAATAGAGGTTGACTTGGGTGTTCATTCCTGAAAATCAAGTTATTTCTAGCTATCCAAATTTGCCAGAAGGTGATGCAAACTTTTTTCAAACTTTGTAGATAATTGTTATGTATCTAAAAAAATTTAAAGTTAGAGGCTCCATTTACTTGTTAAAGGGATCATTCTACCTCTCTCACATAGAAACCATTTCTTCGGCTCATTATCTTTGTATATTTGAGTAATTGGGCCCAAATAAACCCAAAACTTATAATCTAAATAATAAGGATGTAGCTCATTATTTAGTTTAGTGAACCACTATACGCTCTTTATATTTTGTTTCCATTATTTTGTACTTAATTAAATTTGGCTATTTTCGATCAATAACAGAAACATCTAACATCGTCCGTAGTAATTATACAAACTTATGTGAAAAACTCGATTGACAACCTCGTATCACCATCGCTCAACATGTGGGAGCTATTCTGTAACATCACATCTCGAGAATTTACGTTTTATGATTTATTTAAGGTTAATCGAGAAAAGTAATTAGTTTTGTTATCATCGATAAATATTGAGAGCTTTTACTTGAATTTTTATCATATTGTTGAATTTGGTTGACTTCCGATGGAAGTCGTAGAAATTGTCGATACAAGTCCATAGACGTGAAGAAAGCTGAAAGTGGAGTTACGATAAGAAAGTTAAGATCAGCGAAAGTTTATCAAAAATGTAATAATCAAAAATAGACGAGTATATTGAGACTTTCTATCTTGGGAAGTTATCTTGTGGAAAGTCATAGAGTTTATCGTGACGAGCTCGTGGCCACGCCAAGTGTTAAAATCAGAGTTACGACGAAGAAATTGTGGTCAACAAAAGTTCTTTTCCATTTTACGGAATTGATTAGTCGCAACTCGCACCTATAAATAGGACTTTCCAAAATTAGAAAGTCAGACTTTCCATTTCGAGTCACACACCCGTTGACCCGCGTTGACCAACCTCTAGCGGCCAAAATCGCCGCTGAAGGCGATGGCAGTGGTGCAATGGATTCCGGCCACCTCCGGTCATGAATTTGGTCAAGTTTAAAGCGTTTCGTTGTCCTCTATCACTTGGGAACTTTATTTTCGACGATTGACGACGATTGAGGGAGAATTGCAGCCATGAAAAACTAGGTTTTTTGGGCGAAATCAATCGCCGTCGCCGGTAACACTTCCGGCAACAATTGAAGTATATTTCAAATCCTTTTGATGTGTGGAATGATATGCATTGTTCAATTTATAATTTTCAAGTGAAATTATGATCGAATCGACACGATTTTCGTTCGAAAATCGCGGCCGAATCGCCACCGTTGGGGGTGGCGGTTAACGACATTGATTGGGGACGGGAGGTTAGGGGTTTTGTAGCCCCTGTTCTTGTGAAGGTTTTCCAACTGGCCTCAAGCTCCAGCGTGGCTTGACGGTGCCGGAATTAGAATTTGAAGTTTTCCGGCAAGGTTGATTTCAGGCCGATTTTGGACCGGTTGCCAGCCGAATTGATCGTAGGTGTAGTTGGACAATTTGTTGGGCTCATCGAGAGGTTTTGGTTGAGCCTCAGGCCACCGAGAAATTTGATTAGCGTCGCCGCGCCGCCTCCTCTGGCAGTGGTTCACGGCAACGCTCCGGCGAAGTGTATTTCGATGTAAATTTTATGTAATTTTCCTCGTAATCACGTACCGATTGCATTGAAGAGGTTTTTAAATTGATTTGAACTTGATTAATTTAGATGTGGATTTAATCGGATAATAATTAATTGATTTTACGATAATATTAATAGACGATCTAACTATCAATTTAAATTCGAGTCGCTCGATGTTTGAGATTTATGTTGTAACTCTAAAATTGATTAAAGTGAAGGAATGCAAGAAATTGAATTCAGAATTTGATTAAGTTTGTAATTAGTCAAAAAATACATTATTCGAGAATGTGAGATTCTCGACATTATTGCTCGTCGAATTACGAGCATAGCCATTCATTAAGAATATCGCGATTAGATACTAATTATAATTGTAGTTTCAGGATTACGAGTTAGCGGGTCATGTCGGATGATTATTGTGCCGATTGGCAGGTTTTGACTTTATGAATATCCCGACATAGTACTGTTAGTGGACGTTTATTTATTTTCATAGTTGCTGGGAGTTTATGTTTATGCAAATTTACTGTCTCCTGTATTTTATTATAGTCGAGTTTGGAGGTACATTTGTGATGGTTTTCTTTTTTGCATCGATGTTTTGACTAGTCGGCTGATCACTGACTAATCGGGTCAGACCGGGTTAAGACAAACACTATTCTGACCCAGATCATCTCGGGTTAGGATAAACACCCTAGAAAATCCATCACCTTGTATTTACAGTCATGGAGTCGCTTCGGGTTAGGACAAACAGCCTGAGCGCCTACCTTCATATTTTATTCAGTTTATTATTTTGAACTTGTATGATTTCACAGAAATCAGCGGAAAGACACAGATAGAATATTTTACTGTTTACACTGATTGTGAGTTTTTGTCGACTCAAACTAACGTTTTTATGTTTTTATCTGCCTTTCCCTGGACTTTTTGGTTTTCTATGCCTAGGTTGCAGTGCTTCTTCTGAGCTAAATTTTGATCTCCATAGGCTTTGAGTCCACCGGATTATCATAGTAGGTTTCGCCCCACCAATAATGTATTTTCATAGATTTTAGGATCATGCTTATTGTTGGTGGGAGAGCACTGAGAAGCAAGAGGTCGTTACTCCGTGAGCGGAGTTCAGAGAGCTATTCAGAGTCATTTGTTCAAGGAAACGACATAGCAGAGGAAGTATAAAGAGTTCGTGAATCTGCAGCGAGGAAATTTTTCAGCTATGATGTATCAGTACTACTTTTATTGCCAATTTCGATTTGCATTCTGTTCTGTTAAAAAAATGAGGGAGAAATGCTAGAAGTTTGAACAAGGCTTGTGACCTGTAATTGAGTTTACCAAATGGTTTACCCACCCATAAGCTACTTTTCTTATCAAAAAGTTTTCCCAAATGCACCCTAAATTAACAGCATGGCCCATTTGTGGCCACAATATTACTCATGGGTTCATGCCTTTCTTTTTCTGATAGATTACCCAGACATCTCTTCAAGACATCCGAATGGAGCAGAATTGCATCTCTCCATCTCTCTTTGTGGCATGTACACCATCGTCAACAAATTAAAGTACCAACACCAATATTCAATTAATATTGGTGTTGATGATAGATTATAAGTTCCACGTTGGTAATGTGGCTTCAAGGTGACACCTTCTTGTTAGAGTTGGACTCCAACATGTACATGACTTGAGCTTTACATAATTGATTTATATACCTAATTCAAATAGGAAGTTGGTACGATATCTCATTATAGTTAATAATGTGTTGTGTAATCAAACGGATACTCCTTTAAGGGTAAGGCATATGTTTGAATCACTATATATGCATGAGCTTTATGTCCCTGTTTTTGTTACCATAAGCCTCAAGTTCTTACTCCTTTCAAGAAGCTATTGCCTAAAAGAGAACAGAAAACCATATCATCCTTCACCATCTACTGCGAGGATTTAATAGCGATGACTCTATCATTCAACTCTGCTAGTACGTTTTCCTATCCATATGGTTGTTGGTTTATGAACGTATTTACATGTTAAGGTTTAACTTTAGTTCATTGAGTTCATTTTAGTCTTACACTTCTCCATACTAGGTTATTTTCATTCTCTTCTTTCGTCCATTTTTTTGACGATGTCAGACTTGTGGTATTATTTTCTCCGCACGTTTGAAAGAAAATAATGAAGGAAACTTCGCAAATGTTTGCTGAATGGAATAGCTCAGAAAATGATGAAGATCAATTTAGTTAACAACGTCAATCATATCCATGCAAATGGATGAAGATGAATCTCATACTGCTCTTTAGGCAAATCCAATCATGGAGGAGCCATTTCGGGGAGTTTGAATCATCAGGCCGGCCTTCTCATTACTATTTATTTTGTTCCAACTCCCCGTCTCCAACAATAGAGCTCCATTAAGGAGAGCTATAATGTACTCTTGATTTGTTCCATATTAACTAATCAAATGACAAAACTGATAAAATATAGAATTTTTTTTTATCATGAATGGTACGTCATAAATGAGTTATTCATCACTTTAGTACTTCATTTTCAAAAATTATCATCTCAATTCAGTACCTCATATTTATATCTCTATCTAAATTTTGTAGTTAACGTTAACGTTTAAATTTTTTTTTTCTTTTTTTGAGGAACATGACATTGTCTTGCTTCCGAAATTCTCCTAAAAATGACCTGAACCCTTTGTCCATGCATATTTTAAACTTTCCAACTCAAGCGCCCATGATTGTGCACAACTAGATATGTTTAGTGCAAAATGACAGGTTGATATGATTGGAGGTCGACCGATGGTGGACTTTCAAATAGCCACCAACCAATCCGACTTTTAGCGACTGGTGCTTCCTTCATAAACACTTTGTCGCGAGGAGGAATTCCTTGGAACCAAAATCGAGCCGGCTTCAGGTGTTCGGCTTGGCTGGGCTGAACCGACTACTGAAAATTTCGGCTCACAATTGTCGGTTACCGAAATTTCAGCTCAAAGTGGCTTGGGCCGGCTAGTTTTCGGCTGGTTCGGCCCAAATCAGTAGAAAAGGCCAGGCCTAGTTATATAAAGCCATAACTTTGGATCGGAGATGGTCTTATGGGCCTAGTGCTGCTTGCCTGCTGGTCCCTTTCGCAATACAAAACCGATGAGCGCACTCTCTCTCTCTCTCTCTCTCTCTCTGGGTCTGGTTATATCTAGCGCAATATTCTCCCCTAGGTTTTCCTCTGATTTCTTCTTCTTCCATTGTTAGGAGCTATACAAGGTACTCGTCAACTGTTGCAGTCTGTTGTCACTTTTGTTCTGTATCTATATACATGTACCTTTCGATAATGATTCGATTGGTTTTCATTTGGTAGCAAAATCTGTTGGATTTGGTCGCGAGGAGATGCCTCGTGATTTGGAAACACGGTCACCTTCTCATCGGCGACGGCGTTCTCCTTCGCCGGCGGCAGGGCATAGGTATAGCAAGCGAAGCCGAAGGGACAGAGACAGAGACAGAAGCCGGTCACCATATCCATCAACCTCGTCATATTCTAATAGCAGGTGATCCCGTTAACACGAGCAATTTGTTTTTGATTGTTGTGATTTGAACCGATTGAGGAGCTCTCGCGCAGTTTGGATTTGGATTTTGGATTTACGTTGTGCTCCAAGTGTAGGAAATTCTTTTTTTTTTGTTCTAATTCTGATTGCAGCTAGGTTTTGTATTACCCAGAAAACAGTGATGTTTGTAATTGTCGAATATTTGACCAAGAATTTGTAATTGAAATTCTTGTTCTGATTGGAAAATCAACTTTAATATTCTTCTATATATACACACTGCTGAGTCTATCCGATGTGTTGTAGTTGATGTTGAGTCACAGCTTGATGAGTTCCATGAAATATCACTTCAAATTGAAATTTTGCAAGCTAATCACTAATGTCCGAGTTTTTTTTATTTTACTAATTCGAGTGGACAGGAATTGGTAGTTCCATTGTATATGCTTTTGACGTTTGCTGGTCGGAGTTTTCTTTTGCAATAATCTGCAAGTGCTCTTAGGCACGGTTGCATGCATGCTAATGTCAATGAATTGCCAATGGTTGTCATAAAATATGATGATTGGATAAATATTGATATAAAATTGATGGACATGTTACCTTTTGCAAAATCAGCTTTGATGATTCTTTCAAAATAATTGAAAAATGTCTAATATGAATGAGTGGAGTAAAATAGTGTCATCACGGTGAGATAAAGAACTAAGTTTCTTCCCACAATATGGGAAGTGAGCAGGTGATGGGTGCCGTTGGGTGTCTTTTGTTGCTCGATTGTGACATATGCTTCTTCATGTGATAAAAGATGGAGCACACAAAGGTTATTCTTAACAATGTATGAGGTAACTGTATGTTTCAATGATGGACTGGACTGATAGGTATTAGCTATGTGCAGTCATGTGCAACTTTAATGGCTGTTGCTCAGTAACATATTTTGTTACTATACAGACGCGAAAGTCGTTCAATATCGCCAAGACGTCGCAAAAGTCGCTCTCCAACTCAAAGACGCCGTAAAAGTCGTTCACCAACTCCAAGATGTCGCAGAAGTCGCTCCCCATTTTTGAAGCGTTATGTGAGACAAAGAAGTGGTAACTCTTCGGTGTCTCCAGTTCGCAAATCTCCCACTTCAAGCTTTGGATCGTTGGATCAGAAGATTGCTAGTGATAAAATGAGAAAAGAAGATGAAGAAGAGAAGAAAAGGTAATATCTATTACTTGACATCATTTGTTTGTTGGTTTGCTTTGTGTATTTATTATCTTTCCATATAACCTTTCACAAATGTAATTTTTAAGTTAATATATACAGTTAGTAAGTCATAATGTCAGGTAAAGTTCAACTATTTGATTTTACCAGATAAGTTATGCATTTTTATTGCTACTGAACAATTTTCATTAAGGTTTGGACATTTTACTGTTTGCTATTTGGTGTCATTGTTTGACATGATATACACATGTAACTCTGAGTGGACAAGCTTACAGTCTTACAGAGATAAGTTATATTAAGTGTACTGTAGAGGCCCAACTTTGTGGCAGATGTCTCGCATCATCATTGATGTTATCACTTATGTAGAATAAAAGTTACTATAGCTACTGTTTGCTTATTGCTACTGTTATAGATTGGTTTGCTTATATGTTTGTGTTAACTTACCTATAATGTCATGAGATAGAGTAATGAACTTGAATCATTTTATTGTGAAAATTGTTCGATTCCAATTTACCTGAAAAGCACTGTAAACTTATTACATATGGTGTGCTGTCTTAGATTATGATCTGTCATAATCAAGTCTTTGACCATTTAGTGGACTGCACATGTGCATGTAAGGACGTATTTCTCCCATTCTTTGTATCCCTGTCGGTGGTCATCCTGAATATTACTTTCAGTTGCTTGTCCAGACTTGGGCTTCAGTATAAGACTATGATATGAGTATTGGGAAATCACTAGTCAGTTAATATGATGTATTATTAGGATATGGTCGACCCAAGTGATGTGGAGGTCAGCAATATATACCTATGGAACATTGTGTGGTGCATCGGTCGCAAGTTCAAGTTCACTGGTGTAGGTTTGAGCTGGCTTCCATGTTGCAACACTAATGCCTCACTGATGCCAGGGCTAATGCTCTGCCAAAATGGAAAGAAAGTGACGCGACTTTTGATTTTATCTTGTAATTGTTCGATCATCCATCGCGACTTCCATAGGTGCTTATGATACTCAAGACGGCCTTCTGCACCGCATAAAAAAATATTCTTTTGGTGTCTGATATAATAGGTTCAAGTTCAAGTATTTCGATGATAGTTTTGAAATTGCAGCAGGTTACTTGACATTCTCCTCTACAGGCTTTTCTGCTGGATGATACTGCTATAGTTCAACTTGTTATATTTGATGATCAAAATGGGTTCGTCGTTTATTGACCACTTTTGAACTCATTTGTTTGGATCCGAATACATTAGAGGTATGCCTTAAAAGCATATGCAAATACATTCCTGTGTTCTCATGAAGGTTAGTTTGACAAATATTGTACTTGTAAAATCTCGAGAGAAGAGGGAGGGGGACAATAAGTAGTTTATGGTGTTTGACATCTAATCTTCATCTAAATCTGGACTCAAATTCTTTATGAGAGAAGACGGCAGTTCCTTTATATGATTCTCAACTATATTTCTTAACATCCTTTACTCTCAGGCGGCAATACGAAGCAGAATTGAAGCTAATAGAAGAAGAGACCTCAAAAAGAGTCGAACAAGCAATTCAGAGGAAAGTTGAGGAGAGCTTGAACTCTGAGGAGATCCAAGTGGAAATACAGATGCGGATGGAGGAGGGAAGAAAGAGGCTTTTTCATGAAGTTGCATCTCAACTTGAGAAGGAAAAGGAAGCCACTGTAATTGAGGCTAGGCAGAAGGAGGTAAACGCATAAGTAAACATATGTTATCCCCTTTTTCTTGGTAGGAGGCACATTACTGCCAACTTTTGATGTACTTCCACAGTTTCACTTTTTGTGATGGTTGAAGTCATGACTGCTTGTGTAATTTGTATAGAGGATTAGTTTCAACTAGTGATGACGTTCAAACAGTGTATAGTATGACGTCTTTATAAGCTGAATATCATGCAAAATAGGAATGATTCATGTAGAGATTTCCTTAAGGGCTGTGGGGGTCTCTTGAACTGTAGCATAGGTGTGCTTTGTTTAAGAGACTTATTATGTGTGTCTGCTTTCATACTATTTCCTTGAGGATGTAAAAAGTTGTTTGGTTTGCAGGAGCAAGCCCGGAAAGAGAAAGAAGAGCTAGAAGGGATGCTTGAAGAGAATAGGAGAAGGGTAGAAGAAGCTCAAAGAAGGGAAGCTTTGGAGCAGCAGAGGAGGGAGGAGGAGCGGTACAAAGAGCTAGAAGAGCTCCAGAGACAAAAGGAAGAAGCGATGCGAAGGAAAAAACAAGAGGAGGACGAACAGCGGTCAAACCAAATGAAGTTGTTGGGTAAAAACAAATCGCGGCCAAAATTGTCATTTGCACTTGGATCCAAATAGGGAAACATGTGTGGAACTTCATTTCCTTGGCTGATTACCTTTGTGTACTAGTGATCTCTGAAATTTGATCGAAACATCTTTCGTTATAATATACCTGTTCTTGTTTGCGCGACTCCTAGAATTATTGGAAAGGAAAGTAGAAACAATTTGCTTTCTCATGTGACAAAATTTAGAATTCTATTCCATTCATTTTCCTCTAGTTTGGTAACACTAATTCTTGGTGAGTAATTCTCAGAAAGTAGGAAGGGAGAATTTATCCGTAGAAGTTACATTCCTCTTCATTCCGCATATTAATGCGTTTTACATACTTCACAAATATAGATTTTGATAGAGACTTGGTGAACAAGTCCGGATTATACGGATATTTAATAATCGTTGTTGTTGTTGATTGTATGAGTATTTTGACGAAATGTGTTTAGTATGACTATCTTTAATGTAACTCAACTTCATTTGTTCAATGCAAGCCGCATTATCCTCATATATGCAAATTTGTGCTATCGTAGTAAATGGTAATCCATTAGACCCTCGAATCTGATGTACAACTGATCTAAGCTAGATACACTCATTAACCGCTTCATGTAAAGCTATAATCTCATAATGATTCGAGGAAGTAGCAAAAAGGGCTTGCCTTGTTTATCTCCAAGAAATTGTCGTATTCCTCTTTGTGAATACATAACCTATTTGGGTATTTCCTTTATGTGGGTCAGAGAGATACTCACCATCAGTGAAACCAACCAAAACATCACATGGTGTCTCTAAGTAGGGGACCACATTGAATTGAGGTATAATGCTTGCATCCGGAGCTTCCTTCAACGGGTTGAAGAATTCACTCGACGGGTCGAGTGACATGCTCTGGTCAATCGAGGGGCTTCTATTCGATAGGTTGAGAGAACCACTCGACGGGTCAGAAATCCCAAAATCTGAAAGCTGCGTCTCAACCATTCATTTTCCATAATTTCAAGTTTCTCTCTGATTTCTTTGTAGGGAAAGAATAGGCCAAAGTCAGTGGATCCCTTCAAATACCTGAGATTATGTTTTACTTCATTCCAATGACTTTGAATAGGCATAGACCGAGAAGATAATGTATGGATGTGTGCACTAAGCTATATATAACCAAGCTCCAACCGCAATAAGATATGAAATCTCAGCTCCCAAAAGTTCCTCAACATCATCAATTAGATGAAATGGATCATTTTGGGTTCCAGATTATAAACCATTGGTGTGCTAAAAGTGCGTGCTTTGTTCATTGCCTGATTTGGACATAAGCAGACTGGTGAAGAAAATACCACCAACTTGATGTTCCATCTCCAAACTAAGACAAAATCGAGTCCTACCAAGGTCTATCATCTCAGACAACTTATTTTTTTACCGAACACGCATAGGCATAACTTATCATTCTTGTATCCCTTCCCAATCAAGTAGTCACTTAGAGTAGTGAACATCTCAATTTGAACACATGAGCACTCCGTGGTTTAGAGTTACTTGAATTAGGTATAACCATGTCAACCAGCAATCTCATGTATACCTCTAAATCAAGATCCCCATAGAGATATGCTGCAACCACATCTATTAGCTGCATACTCAGTTTTTCGGACACTACCAAACTGATAAAGTAGCGGAAAGTAATGATGTCCATAACCAGAGAATACATCTCCTCATAATCAATACTAAGGCGTTGAGAAAATTCTTGCGCCACAAGTTCTTCTCATTGTGCTTCCAAACAAAGATTTATTTGTGTCTAACCGGCTTACCATTCGGTGTTCATAGCACTACCATACCGAAAACTTGCCTTTTGTAAGAGAGTCTAGTTTAGCCTAGATTGCAACTTTCCATATCGATCAATTTTCTCTACGTTGACAATCTACAACAGAGCGAGGTTCCACTTTATCGTCGTCAATTTCTGAGCAGCAAATTGACTAAATGAATCATCAATGACCATGGAAAAACTGTCCATAATACCATTAGAATTTTTTAACTTGGTGAAAATTATTTGTTTACTGATATTGTCATTGATTCTGAGGTGTCCCCCAATATTTGTCAATGTCGACTTCTAAACACAATTGCATTCATAAATAATTTCATGTGTTGATGATGAATAGTTGTGCCTGGATGGCTTGCCTCTTCATCGATAACTCATCAGTGGATTTTGACCAATGCTACACCCCCATTATGGGCAGGAGAAACGCTACTATGCCCTGGTATTGCATTAACTTGCCCAAATCCAGGAACTTTCAACCTTGCAGGATTGTTTGTAGTAAGTATAACCGATTTCGTCACTTTCACGATATCAATAAAGGAGTCAAGCATCGAATCTGCTATTTTCTGAAGGTCAAGAATACATTGCACTTCAATCTCATACTAAGATGTGCGGGGATCATGGTGAGACGTAATGAGGATATACCACGTCAATTTTCGCTGTTTAACCAGAATGAAACCATTCATATCTCCCCCTAATGGCGGAAATTGAAATATGTCTCATCAAAGTGACATTATGCAAAAAACAAGTAGTAATGAGACATTATGTCTCCAACAATTATCCGTTATCTGTCAAAGGTTCTAGATAGCGGACAATCGTTAGAGATTTATAACCAACATAAATTTCTAATCGTCGTTGCTGACCCATTTTTGTACGCAGTGGATGCATAGTAGGGCACATGTACTGTGCAACTAAAGATGCGTAGATGTGAAATATCATGCTCATATCTAGTTACCAACTGGTAGGCACTGAATAGTTGGCGGATTACGGGTCGCAAGAGGATAAGCCTAGATGCATGTAACACTGCATATCCCAAGAAAATATCGGTAAATAATATGCATTACCAAAGCTCTGGCCACAATCTATAACCGCTTGATTTTGCCTCTGTAAGACCGTTCTATGAATGAACATGGGGAAACCAGGATGTTCAACTGCAATCCCCAATCGACATGCAGTAATCAGCAAAAGATTTTAATGTAAACTCTCTCACATTATCCAATCTAAAAGACCTGATTGGATTGTTTGGGTGGTGAGCCAGAAGCTTAATAATTTGTGCTAGGAGTTTTGTAAATGCAGCATACCATGTGGATAGAAAAACGTGTGACCAACGCGCCGATGCAGCAACCAAAACCATAACATATATAACCTAGGTTGCATGGAAGCTTCAAAGTGAAGATGGTTCCAGCTTCGGAAGCGGAAGCTTGCCGGAAGCTCTCAGAAGCATGATTCCAAAAATATATTTTTTTTGGAAACTTGATGTTTCATATTGGAAGCGCTAAATCATAATTCACAAAGAATTAAGAGATAAATTTAGTATTTTTTTTATATTTGAATAATATTATTATGCATGTACTTTTTTGAAAATAATTAAATTTGAATTAAATTCTAATCATGTTTTACGTTACTTATCAAATTATATTTTTTTATTTTTTTTGAAAGAAAATTATACTTTTTTATGTGTAAATAATTAGTTGTTAATTTTATATTAGACACTTCCTTCATGTAAACTACTAGAACAATACAGTTAGGCGCGAAGCAGTTTTGTCACTTAAGTGGCTTTTTTCGTCGCTTAAGTACTAACGCGGCGAAAGTTTCGACGCCTAGGTTTCATCTTCTAAGAATCGTAGTCTAAGTACTTAAATGATGAAAGTTTATTTTTTCGTTGTCTAAGTAACAACTTAGGCGACGAAACAAATTTTGTCGTCAAGACTTTTAGACGACAAAAAGTTACTGAAAAAATGACATTTTTTTGTCGTTTTAGTGAAGACTTAGAAGACGAAACCAACTATTCGTCGCACAAGTTAAACCACTTAGACGTCGTCTAAGTGGCTAATTTTAATTTAAAAAATTAAATAAACAACTTGGACAACGAAAATAATAGTGGTGGTAGTGGTGGTGGTGTGTAAGGTTTGAGAGAGAGAGAGAGAGTGAGAGAGAGAGAGGAGTTAGGCTTAAACTTACTGCCTGTCTCTATACCCCTTCAAAATTGACTCTCAGCCATGTGTCACAATTCGGTTGGTCAATCTTGGAAAAAATCAACGAGCTTACGATAAGTTCTGTATAACAAATTCGTACTTACTCCACTGGCCGAAAAAAATGGCCGGCGATTCGTAATGTTATTTTACCGGTCCGTCATCCTCCCGCCTATTTTCGAGGTAATGGGCCTCACCTCAGGTATCTGTTTGACCTAGAAGACTTTGTGCCGCCCTCCCCGTCGGAAAAGGTTTGTCCCCATTTTTTTGATGTTTTTTTTTCTGGTCCGTCGTCCTCTCTCCCTCCTAATTTCGGTGTCCCAAAAGTTCGTTGCTAGAACAAGTTTCATCCCTCCATCTCTCTCGGCACCGACACTACATTTTTCAGATACGAGATGATTTATAATGTCGTCCGAAAAAGTGTCGCCCAAGTCGATCAACGGTCGATAAATTTGCAAATAGCTAAATGGTTCAGATATATTGTATCCTTTTTAACATGTCTGGTGTAAAACTAAATAGTTCAACTTACTTGACTTTTACACTAGGCTGAGTAGGTTCGATTTTGCCAAATATCTTTTAGTGGATACAATTATTCTGCGGCGGCCGGTGTATCTGATGGAGCGTGGATTTGGACAAAGTTATCGGCCGATCATTCCAAATGATTTTATAGTCTTCCACTTGTGGTGTACGGTGTCGATATGGTGGAGTAGGAAATGATGGGGATAGAAGATATGTGCGAGAAGGTATGATTGAACATAAATTTATCCTTGAACTTTGTATGCTCCGTTCCCTTCCTTTGGAAAACTATAAATCAATTGATTTCGTCGCCCTCTGTATGATAAGGTTACACGGTATTGAGTAGTGATCGAAGGTAATCGGTGGGTCCTGAACACATAATCCAATATATTTTTCATATCTTAGTCGGTAGAAAGAATAACCACTGTATCAGTAGTGATTAAATGGATATACATCACATGCCAGTCTATTTATGTTCCTGGTTTTGTGTAACTAATCGAAGTTCCAATCAACCATTAATTAAATTTAGAATTTATTGATTTGTTAAATGTATTACATTTTTTCAGTATGTTGAAACATTAATTCCAATGATTAAGTAAAGTATTTGTGGTTGGTTAACTGAAAATTGTATATAACCCAAAGGGAGGCTCCAAAGAAGTTGATGAAGAACGCCTCCATTGTAATGATAAAGAGTACTTTTTGAATCCCAATGAAGATTCAGAGTATCAGAAGATGATTATCTTTCGAAAGCAAGTCTTGAAGACCTCAGCATGCGCCCAGAGGATGGATCTGATGATACTAGTGTAGACATGCCCAGTTTTGGATATATGACTTGGAGGCAATTTTGTGATCTGAGTATTGATGACTTGGCTGACATATTTTTGGTGATGTAGAAGCTGCAACAAGGTTCTATTCCTATGACTCCTTCATCAAAGGTTTTAGCATGCGTATTAAAAGGAAAGACAAGTCAAAGGTAGACAAGGATATAATACGTTGCTTAGAGTTAGTTTGTTCAAAGCAAGGATTTTGCACACCCTCAGTTCCTATCATTAAGCATACTATAGGAGAGTCTGAGAAAGATGAGAAAAAGAAGCTTGATAATAAGAGGGGATACATATATAGTAGATGCAGATGTATGGCCGGTTTAAGTATGAATTTATGAAACATATTGGCTACTACGGTGTGACAAATTTTGTGGTTGATTGTGTTGGCCATGGCAGAGGAAGTCCAATTCTTGAGGTCACACAAGGGTGTTCTGGAGGAGGACATTTCACAGGTTGAAGCCCTGTGCGGTCTCCAAGTGCATATTAGTCATGCATACGAGTACATTGTAAGACAACATGGAGGATATGAGAAGGTTGGTTTCACACTGAAATATCTATACAACACACTTTTGAGGAGGAAAGAAAAATAAACCAGTGGGTGTGATGCACAGGCAGCAATTACATGGATTAATATGAAAAGTAGGTAAGATGCAGGATTTTTTGTGAGGCGTACCATAGATGCAGAAGGGAGATTTGGTAATTTGTTTTGGAGGGACAACAACTCCTTGGTGGATTACACCACTTTTGAATTTACGATGTTTTGATAATGGATTGCACACACAAGACTAACAGGTACAGTCAGTCACTGGTTGTTATGGTTGGGGCTAACAATTATCGCTCAACATGTGTGTTTGGTTTTGGTTTGTTGGTTAATGAGAAAGAGGAATCATATTTATGGCTTATGAAACAATTTTTAGAGGGAATGAAAGGGAAGTTGTGACAACCCGAACCGGAAATGGTATGTTCATCGGCTTGATTTGCGAGTTTCGTAATTAGTCGCGGTTTTGTCGAAATTGGTCGTTATGGTGAGTTTGTTAACGACTAAATTATCGGGCAAGAATTTGATTTAAGTTCCTTCACGAAAGTTGTAGAAAATTTAATTTCGAGCTCGTGGGAATTTCCGGAGGATTATTTTGAGTTACGTTAAATAAGTTATGAATATTTTCGGCCGTTGGATTTAGTCGTGTTTATCCGTTTGGTTTCGATACGATTAGGATGATACATGTACGGTATAAATATGGTATGAATACGTGACGATTATGGAAACTTTCCATTTTGGGAAACTGGGTGGTTGACCGAATTGACCACGGGTCAAAACTGACCCATTTCAGGCCGAGCTTTATTTGCCTTCGATGTACCTTATTCCGGCGTATTTTAGCCGTGGTTCCTTCATGAAATTTGTTGCCTCTTTCTTTTGATAGGTGGATCACTCAATTTAGTTGCCGGATGAAGAAGTTAATGGCTTGTTAAAGTTCGGGAATTTCGGTGGTATTCCGGCAAGATTTGGCGGCGACAGAGGCGGTGGTGGCGGCCGAGTTGGGGATCGACCCTATAGGAGTTTTGAAGCCCATGGAGAGGTGAGTTGAACTCAAGTGGTCTTACACCTTGCTGTGGCCAGTGGTGGCCGATCAGAGTTAATGAATTTCGGCGAGGGTTTTCGACTTCAATGTGAGTTTTGGGTGTTTTCCGGTCAAAATTGGGCTTAGCTTTGAACTAAAAAGTTGTTGGAAATGTCGAGATCTTCAAATCCATGTGTAGGTTGCAATTTTCTGGGTCGATGAAATGCTCTGGGAAAGAGCCTACTGGTGTCACCAGCTGGCAGGAATCAACAGAAGATGGGGACAGCTGTACGTTGAATTGGTCAGACAGTTGCGAAGCTTTGCAAGTCTCGCAGATAAACTTACAGCACTCAGCCATCGCATCCAAAGCGGTTCACAGCTGTAAAGGAGACGACAGGAAACACCAGATAGTGGATGGCCTCCGACGCTGAAAATAACGGCCACTAAGAAAAATAATGTGGGATGAAGACAAAAACGTCCCACTAAGAAGATAAGAGATAAGGATGGATCAGCCCACTCACCAAAAGCAAATTCGTCCGGTAGCAATAATTCGCTTATCTTTACTATTTGCATCGTCCTTAAAAGGACCCAAAGGCAGCCGTCCATGTGCTGCGATGCTTTTTAAGTTTGTCTTTTTCTTCCTTTTGTGAAGTGTAAGAGATAAGAAGGAATATTATGAGTTGTCGATGGGGCCCAATGAACACCCGGACTCAATTATTCAACTTCTTTTTCTCAGTTTGTAAGCCTATATAAGGCATAAGTTTAGAGATTGCAAGACACACTTGAGACCCAAGAAGTCTTACTCTCTCATTTGTAAACACTTCCGCAATTTGCGAACCGAAATAAAAATCCTTGTTTCAGAGTTCGAGCGCCCGATCCACACCCTGGTATCTGGTATCAGAGCGGGGAAAGGTAACATTCCAGTTCTACCTTATGGCACACTAAACACCTTCAAGGGGGGTAGGAAAGAGTTTAGGAGAAATACAGTTCTGCCTGATGGCACACTAAACACTTCAAGAGAGGTAGGTCGAGTGTAGGAGAAGCATAGAAAAACAGAAAATGTAGGAGAAGCATGGAGAAACTAGGAGTTAATCCTCAGCTTGGAGAAACCTAGGAGAATCGCAGGCAAAAGGCGAGCCCAGGCCCTTCGGGTAAGTCCTCAGAGTAGGCCATATAAGGGAACCCGGTGAGATGAGTCTGCCTCTCATATGAATTTCCAAGCCAAGCATAAACAAGCAGTTTTTCTGTGTTAACCTACACAATCAGTTTTTCTGTGTCAACCTATTCTTCACCTACCAACCTTGAATGTTCACGAAGCCATCCGGTAGTTTTCTGTATCAACCTATCCTTAACCATACCAACCTTGAATGTCAATAGCCATCTGGTAAAACTAGGAAAAACCAACCATTAGAACCCTAGCTTATAGATAGTATCAGGATTCAAACAGGCCAACTCCACATCAAACGAAAAGCATGAGCCACGAGTTCACAGGGGTCCTCTGGAAGTATAAAATAACCCAGCAGGACCACGCCGAAAAGAAGGGAGAAATATGGGACACACTAGGCCAACCTAGTGGGAAGTACGACTTCCAAGTCCGGTATGATGCTCCAGCGTCATCCCACATCCCAATCAACCAAATCACAGCAACCGGCTGGGGCGACAGTCCAGAATCCCAGCTTGACGACGGCGATATAATGGAAGATGACGACGATATTGATAACCCATTCGGGTATATTCAATATTTAGCCACCTTACCACGAGGAGACGCTGACCCAGAACCACTTTGGGAGACCTCTGATAAAGACAACGAATGGGATAACCCATTCTTTTTCCAGGGGGGTGAGAGAACGATGGATACCACCACCATCGCACCAGTCATCGCACCAGTCACTGAAGAAAAACATGAGGAATCCGAACTAGAATACCCAGTATTCGCAGCTCATGGAAAAATCTGTGAAGAAAGCACAACTCCACCAAAACCACCCTAAACAAAAGCCTTCAACAAACCACCACGGGAAGAAGGAGCCTTTATGTTAGGCAAAGACAAGGGATGGAGGTGCCAAGTGAAAGTGTCGAACAGCCAGTTCCACTGCACGCACCAATGGGAAAGAAACATGCCCATAGAGGAAGCTGCACACATCAACTGCACGTTTTGCAAAGGGAGAACGAATGAAAGAATGAGAATCCATTGCAGAAGCTGTAGGATCACCAGCTGCCCGGCATGTGTGGGGTATTACCTGGATGAAAAAATCATCCCGACCCCAAAGCAACCAGAGGAGCACGAAGGAAGAGATCAGCTCGTCAAAGAGCTGATGACATATATTGCTCAACTACAAGCTGAGAATGAAAGTCTCAGGAAAAAGCTAAACATGGCACAGGAAGTCAACCTAGAAGGAAGCCATGTACAGCTAGAACAAGCGCGGCACCATAAGGAGCTTGTACTAAAGAAGCCAGAGCCAGAAGAAGGACACATCTCAGAAGAATCAGAAGATGAAGAAGGGGTCTGTACCCTCAACAACCTGACTGATGGCACCCAAACAAAGAAGAAAATGTTGAACAAACTGTTCAACATCATTGTAACCTTCGAAATTCCAGGTTCGAAGACGTTCACAGTACAGGCAATACTGGACACAGGCTCAACCACGTGCTGCATAGACAGCAGAATAGTCCCAAAAGAAGCTGTAACGCCAACAAACTACACCACGTATTTCAACGGCGTCAACTCAAGGCAGGCAGCTAACTCCAAACTCAAAGGAGGGGACATGATCATTGGAGGACATTGGTTCAAAGTACCATTCACGTACTGTTTTCCAATGAACATACAGGATGGAATTCAATTCCTAGTGGGTTGCAATTTCATTAGGGCGAAATTCGCAGGAGTCTGGTTAGAAGGAGACAAGGTAACGTTCTTCAAGAACGTCGCCTGTATAAATACCAGTCAAGAAACGGAAACTCCCGCAGCAGCAATACAAGAGTTAGACATGGAGGAGCAGGAATATCAGGAGATACAAAACTCCGTCTACCTCAACATCGGAACTACTAGCCCTTGGTTCCAAAGGAAGTTTAACAGCACGATAGAGGAGCTGAAGAAGGCAGGATACATCGGAGAAGATCCTCTGAAACATTGGGTGAAAAACAAGATCCAATGTAAATTGGAGATAATCAAGCCAGACATCACCATACAAGACAAACCATTGGGTTATGTCACACCTGCCATGGAAGATGCCTTTAAACGGCACATCGACGCCTTGCTAAAACTAGGTGTCATAAGAAAGAGCAACAGCAGGCACAGAACGATGGCCATAATCGTTCACTCAGGAACAACAATAGATCCTGTTACTGGCAAAGAGTCAAAAGGGAAGGAACGCATGGTGTTCAACTACCGAACGCTCAACAACAACACCCATAAAGACCAGTACAGCCTGCCTAGCATCAATACAATCCAAAGCGCATAGGGAACAGCAACATCTACTCTAAGTTTGATCTTAAGAGTGGATTCCATCAAGTCGCAATGGAGCCTGAAAGCATACCATGGACAGCATTCACTACAAGAAAACTGCACCTAGACCACGGACAATTTCCGTCGTCTAAGTGCAGTTTTCCGTCGTCTAAGTACTTGGACGACGGAATCTCCGTCGTCCAAGGTCCATGCTCCAAGTGCTGTCGTCCAAGCACCTGGACGACGGAGAATTAGTTCTCCGTCGTCCAAGTTAACTTGGACCGCGGACATTATCCGTGGCCCATGTATGCACCTGGACGACGGAAACGCTAATTCTCCGTCGTCCAGGTGACCACATGGGCCACGGACATTGCTCGTTTCTCCATGGCCCACGTGTTCACCTGGACGACGGAGAATTAGCGTCTCCGTCGTCCAGGTGCATACATGGGCCACGGAGAATGCTAGCTTCTCCGTGGCCCACGTGTTCACCTGGACGACGGAAACTCTAATTCTCCGTCGTCCAGGTGAACACGTGGGCCACGGAGAATGGCAGGGTTTAGGGTTTAGGTTTTGCACCTGGACGACGGAGAACATAATCTCCGTCGTCCAAGTGACTTTTTAATTTTAAAAAAAAATTAAAATTAAATATTATTAATTTAATTTATTATTAATTTAATTTAAATAATGAAAAATAGTCGAAATTAATTAATTAAACTAAATTTTTAATATTAATTAATGTATTAATTAAATAATTAATTAATTTGTACATACACATCCAAATTAAAAACCCATAAAAATTATAAAATATTGTTCGAAACTCGGAAATAAAGAAACGCGATAATTAACTAGCTAGCTAATACACTGGAGGAACAGATGCGCCGCCGGGTCCTCCGCCTCCAGCTGAGTCGTTGTCGTCGGGGTGTGGGTTCGGAGGAGGTTGACATACTTCTCGATTTTGGTTCATGAGCGCGATGAGTTGGGCTATTTTGGTTCAAGTCTTTGCCGCATTGCCTCATTCTGCTCTTGTGTCAGTCGATTCTCCTCTCGTGCCAGTCGAGCCTCTTGAATGGCTGCTTCGACGGCCGCTGCCTGACTCCTTCTCCGCTGCCCCGAACCTCCCGTAGATGATGAGCCAGAGGTCGTCGACAAATCTCGTACCACCCTAGGCCCGAAGTGCCTAACCTCTTTGCCAGCTCTACGACCGTAGACCTCATCCGCGATTGCAATTTGGCTCTCTAAGGATAGAGGAGGCAGGTCTTCCGGCGGCACATCTGGGAACGCAAGCTGAGTGTTAGCCAACTCTTCATGCGCACGCTCTATCACCCTTGCCTACAAAAGAATAATTAATTTATTATAATGAAATCATATTTAAATAATAATTACTATAATTAAAAGCACATAATAAATATATCACTTACGCCGCATTGACTCGCTTCATTATCGAGCCCAGGCGTCACGTACGCGCTTACGCTTGCATCAAGATAAGGGTGTTTTGAGCCCTTATCCTTGTGCTCCTTGGCTATTTGAATGAACTGCTTGGCGCCGGTAGTATGGTGTTTCTCCTTCTTCCCCCGGTTGGCTTTATTGACACCGGAGAATTTCTGTTACATAACATAATTAAATCATTAAAAAATTAATAACTACAATTTAAATAATTCAATTATCTTAATTGAAATAAAAAAAAATTAACACCTTAAAGGAGTCATCGGCAAAGTGGTTACACAACCACTCCCACTCATCTTCTCTATCCCCTTGCAGCTCTACCGGGGGAGGCACGGGACCGACATCTTGGAAGTACTTATGGAGCTTGTACTTCCAATCTTTGTAGATGGAGTTGGCGGTTTGGTTGATATGCCTCAACATGGCCGGTGTCGGATCCACCGCAAATTGTTCCTATCAAAAATAAATAGAAAATTATAATCGTATATATTATGAAATTTTAACTAATATTAACAATATTATATAATAACTAAATTGGACGTATTACGTACCGAAAGATCTTTAAAGACTTTCGCCTTCTCATGATCCGGCGCCTCCTTCCAAGTAGGGGCAGTGATACGAACCCGGTTACGGATGATTGACCATATCCCATGCGCCGAGAGACTTGCTAGCTGAGCTGTGGGAGGGCCACTGGTGAATTCGTCGTAGGGCAAGTCGATCTTTTTCCCGGTCGCCTTGCAAATACGCTCCGCTTTTCCCCCTTTAACGAGACCCCGAGTCCTTTTCGGTTCCGGGTCAGTGGGGGCCCTCCTTTGCCTACGGCGGGCGCTGTACATGATTGATTCGGCGGTCGAGGATGCCTGAGTACTTCCCGTTGAACCGGTATCGGGCGTCGGAGATTGGAAGGGGTCGACGTCATCACCGCTCGAGATGAATGGGGAAGCGGGAATTTCCCCAGAAGGCGCTACAGACGGACCAGATGATCCGTCCGGATTGAGAGCGTCGTTGCCCTCCTGTTGAACCCAACCGACTTGGGCCGCCAACATTCGGAGCATGGCATCTTCTGCCTCCTGTTGCGCTTTCTTCTTGCCGAATGGAGCCATTTCAACCTAGGAGTACATTGTTAAAATACCTACTTACCATAATAATTACGAGTGCAAAATTTACGCTAATTAAGTATGGTTAAGATTTAAATAGAGTACACTAGCTTAGCTTTTTCGGTCGTTCAATGGACGTGCGACCCGCGCGATAAAGTGTAAATTTTCAATTAATCAGCCTTGGTTAAATCGAAAAACATGGCCAGTTAGGGATAGAGATAACGCGAGAGGTAGGACTAATTTTGACAAAAGTCTTTCTTAGTCCAAATCCTGTCACCAGTCATAACCCGTTTCTAGACACTATGTCCGACATTCGGCCAATTTTTCGAAAATTTACACTCCCTCAAGTCATTTGCAAACTCCGCCCTCAACCTCGTGTCCATAACTTCACTTAGGTTATGGTGTGCGGTGATGAAATCCACACATCACGAGGGGTTAAGGAGATAAGCTAAGAAAAGAGGCGCCATCTATTCCAAAGAGTGCGACTTAATAAACCAAGCCTATGTACTAAATTTAAATCGAATACGTACTACCATGCAATTTACTAGAAACACACGTAATTAACAATTAAGTAAAACAATAAATAATAACAATAATAAATTATTATTTATTAACTAATTAATTATGAACTAATTACAATAATAAATTTATTCATTTATCAACTAATAATAAATAATTACAATAATAAATTTATTCATTTAAATAATTATCAACTAATTACAATTATGCATTTAAATAATTATTAATTACAATAATTAACCACTTTTTCATTATTATAATTACAATAATGAAATATTTAAAACTAATTAATAAATTATATTTAGAATTTAATTAATTAAATGAAAATAATTTTAATAAGGAAAAAAATAGAAATTTACCTCACCGGAGTAATCGGGAATATAGGCGGAGTTGAGTCGTTGGGGAGGAGGAACCACGCCGGAAAAATTGTCGTCGGAGCATCGCCGGAGGAGGATCGCCGGAGGAGAGGAGAGTAGAGGAGAGGAGAGGAGGAGATGGAATGATGAGAAAATGAGGGGGGTGCAACTCTATTTATAGAGTTGCACTTAGACGACGGAGCATTATTCTCCGTCGTCTAAGTTCACTTGGACGACAGAAATAGTGTTTTCCGTCGTCTAAGTGGCGGTTTCAAAAAATTTCAAGCGGCGCCAATTAATCGGCGGGACGTTTTGAACAGCCATGATTTTGAACTTAAACGACGGAGAATGAATTCTTCGTCGTCTAAGTGAAAATTCAAGCGGTCCCAAAAACGGAAGCGGTAAATTGAACCGCCATAATTTTGGACTTGGACGACGGAGAATGACCATCTCCATCGTCCAAGTGAAAATTACATGGAAAAAATAATAAAAAATAAATTCGAACCGCCATGGTAATTTGAACCTGGACGACGGAGATGGCCATTCTCCGTCGTCCAGGTTCAAATTACGTTAAAAAAAATTTTAAAAATAATTCGCTAGGAATTTAGCGATCTGTCATTCGAGTGAAATAGTCGTCCAATATCGATGAACACATCGTATATATGAACAGTTAAATTTGAACCGACGAATAATTTTTCGTTTTGAAAGTTGTTAAGTATCGACTAATCCTTACGACTTAAGTGTTCATGAGTAGAGGCTCATTTGCAGCAGAGTATTAACGAAATTGAATTTGGACAAAACAACCGTTAGATATGTTCGTCGTAACATAATATATAATTGTCTTCAAATGACCATAAAATAATTAGTTCGGGAAGGGTTTGATCGGCACAGTCAACCGCAAAACCGATAATTTCACAAACCGGAAACGTGGATACAAGGCATTTCGCAACTCCGATTTTCGAACAGTTGAAGCTCACACCATAAAATAATTAGTTCGGGAAGGGTTTGATCGGCACAGTCAACCGCAAAACCGATAATTTCACAAACCGGAAACGTGGATACAAGGCATTTCGCAACTTCGATTTTCGAACAGTTGAAGCTCACACACCAAGAATTGTTTACTCTAAAGTCTTGACGAAAAGAATATGCATTGGAAGAAGGTCTAGATGGTCGTTGTCTTAGAAAAAATTACTAAATCTGCACCTGGACGACGGAGATGAGATTCTCCGTCGTCCAGGTTAATACCTGGACGACGGATTTGACCTTATCCGTCGTCCAGGGTAGTACCTAGACGACGAAGAATCTCATCTCCGTCGTCCAGGTGTATAGACCCTGAATTCAGGGGTTAGGGCCTTACTGTTTAGGGTTTAGGGTTTGTGAACTTGGACGACGGAGAATGACTATATCCGTCGTCCTAGTGTGGACCTGGACGACGAATAATGACCATTCTCCGTCGTCCAAGTTCTAAACCCCGAATTCAGGGGTTAGGGCCTTAGGGTTTACGGTTTAGGTCGTCCCCGGTCATTTGTGTGTCCGTTCAATTATTCTGATTCAAAAATATAATTAAAAAATTGATCGATCGATCCGATCTGCTAGATTTAGGGTCCAGGATTTAGGGTTTTATATGAGATTGAGATTTGGCGGGGCACCAAAGGTGAAAATGGCGGGGGACCTAATATAAACGTGGACGGAATATCTCATCTCCGTCGTCCAGGTGTATAGACCCTGAATTCAGGTGTCCGTTCAATTATTTTGAATGACCATAAAAAAATTAAATAAATGATCGATCCGATTTGCAAATGTTTAGGGTCGAGGATTTAGGGAGAACGCCAAAATACCCAAAGGCGACAACCTGCAATTAATTTCTCCGTTGTCCAGGATATATAATTCGGATTAATTAATTACCGTAAATTAACCTGCATCGATCATATATATATTACAATAATTACAATAATTAATTACCAATTAATCTCCCTCGTCGTATGACCGTACTCTTCGTCATAATCATCATCGTCCTCATCCCCGTTAGACGACGGCTCATCCTCGTCATCGTACTCAACATCGTCCGATGAATAACCTGAGTCCTCGTCCTCGTCCGCGTCCTCTTCATGCTCGTCTTCTTCATCTCCTCATCGATAATCTCATCTTCAGTTAGATCTGTACAACCATCAGGCATGGGTAACCGTTCACCATCTTGAACCAGGTCCATTATATCGGAGCGGATGATAGAAATATTAGGCTCTTGATAGGCAGGAATGTCTCTTTCTGGTTCAGCAGCATCTTCAGTCTCCGGCGTCTCTTCAGGTGTCATGGTATTCCATATTCCTCGGTGAGAGATATGGTTCACTATTTTCCATCCTTCACCGGCTTTCGGATCGTCGAGATAGAACACCTGCCGAACTAAGTTGGCGAGAGCGAAAGGCTCATCCTCATACCAGCTAGAGTTTGTATCGACTGATAATAGTCACAGGTCTTCCTTTGTACGCTTGAACCATCTGCACTTGAATAGGAAAACGTTGACATCATTCTCGTAACATAGCTGAACCACATATACAATAGCCTCGTAATATAGATCATTGTCTTTCCCAACCGCCACCCCACTGTTTTGTGTTCTTCTTCCTTCGTCTCGGGCCAATGAATGGAACTTTACACCGTTCACAAAACATCCGGGATAAATATAGTGTTTAACCGGCTTCCCTGCTAGCAAGTGCTTTGGCCATGACCACCACCCTCCGTGGTTTTCAGATTTTTGCAGATCAATCATCTGCGGAAAAGGGCAAATTAATATAAGGGTTTACTTTCTACAAACATGATCTATATGTATTTAAATAATTACTACCGAGACGTACGTACGTACCCATTGGAAGAAATAATCGGGAAACTTCTTCTTAACCATTTTCTCAATCCACGCCGAACTATTGTTTTGATTTAACGCCTGAGGCCTCTCCCTGTATGACATCATGTACGGCTCAACTTCGTCACAGTCTCGCAACACTACCCAATGTGCCTCAATAAGTTCTTCCCGTGTTAACGATTCCTTTAATACTCCTCTAAACGGTCGGACGACATTGGTGACGACAGAAAGATTGATGCGGGCACTGCGATCGGATGCAGTGGGAGGTGGTGGATCTTTGAGGTACCTGTTGCAGTAAGTAACACACTCATGCATTAGGTATGTCTCTGCTATGGAGCCATCCAGGGCCGACCTGTTTTTGACGAATGACTTATACTGTCCAAGCTGTCTACAAAATCAAACGTACAATAAGAATAAGTACATATAGCTAGCTAGTATATATATAATCTCCAGTGGAACAAATAAATTAATTAGTTGTACGTACCTTTCTTGAGGATACATCCAAGTGTACTGGACCGGACCAGAAATGAGCACCTGCTCGGGCAGGTGGATCATTAGGTGAATCAAGATGTCAAAGAAAGCAGGGGGAAAAATCCTCTCTAGTTTGAAAATGATGTGCACAATTTGTTGTTGCAATTCCACCACATCTGACTTCTTTAATTCTCTGGCGCATAACCTCTGCCACCACCTACACAATGCCACTATTGGTTCTACGACGTCCCGAGGCAAGTATGGTCGAATTACCACTGGATTCAGACGTTGCAGCATAACGTGATAGTCATGTGTCTTTAGACCAACAAACTTGTGTTGCACCTCGTCCACTGCTCCAGTTATAGTTGCGGCATACGTAGCCGGATAACGAACGCCCTTAAACCAGTGAAATACAGAACGTCTAAGCGTCGGCTTCACTGTGTAAGGTGCATCTGGCATCTTGTTGTACACTCATTTCCTATCCCTCCTCAACCACAAGGGACGACGTAGATTCATTGATTCCAAATCTTTGCGCGCTTTAGGAGTATCTTTAGTCTTGAACTTAATACCGAGAATTGTTCCGACCACGCTGTCGCACACATTCTTTCTATGTGCATCGCGTCCAAGTTGTTCCTCAGCTTCCACTTCGACCAGTAAGGGAGTTCAAAGAATATACTCTTGTGATCCCAATAGCTCAGATCATGTGGAGGAATTGGATTGCATTTCTTTACATCTGCGTCATTGCTCAGCACACCAAAGTCGAAATAGCTCAACCTCTCTAAAATCTCTTCGCCCGACCAACTACGGGGATTAGGATTGTTCTCTACCGTACCGTCGAAATGAGCTTCATCCTGTCGCCAGGGGTGATCGTGAGGTAGCCATCTATGGTGACCCAAGTAACACACCTTCCCCGCGTGCCAACTAGAGTTCACGTCGTCCAAACATATAGGACATCCATTATATCCTTTTGTCCTGCAGGCTGCCAACATCCCATAAGCTGGAAAATCGCTGATCGTCCACATTACGGCAGCCCTCATCGTGAACATCGTGTCAGTGAATTTGTCATAAGTTGGGACTCCATTTTCCCACAACAGTTTCAGCTCGTCGATCAAAGGTCTGAGGTAGACATCTAAGCACTTCGATAGAGATTTAGGACCTGGAATTAGTACGGTAAGGAAATTAAATTCCTTGTCCATGCACATCCACGGAGGCAAGTTGTACGGCATCAGAATAACTGGCCAAGTGCTGACGGCGGAGCTATTACTTCCCCAAGGATTGAATCCGTCTGTAGATAGGCCGAGTCTAACATTTCTAACCTCTGAAGCAAAGTCTCCAAATTCTCTGTCGAAATGTTTGAAACCTTCCCCATCTGCGGCGTGTCGCAGGACATCGTCATCTATTCGCTTTTCTGCGTACCATCGCACCGCCTCTGCTGTGTGTAGAGACATGTACAGGCGCTGCAATCTGGGAATCAAGGGAAAATATCGAACAACTTTCATAGGAATTCTCTTTTTCGAACTCTTCCTATTCAACTGGAATCTACACTGGCCACATACGGGACAATAGTCCAAATCTTTATACTCTTTGTAAAATAGCACACAATCATTCGGACATGCGTCAATTATCCTGTACTTTAGGCCGAGGCTGCTCAGGATATTTCTAACCTTATAATGAGATTTAGGAAGATTGTGATCATCAGGAAGCAACTTACATATTTGCTCCTGAATTTCGTCAAAAGCACTCACTGACATTTTGTGCTTCACTTTTATCTTCATTTGCTCCATCACATATTGCAACACATTCTCTCGACATCCAGGGAACACCGGGGTCTGCGCTTCAAGTAGCATCCGGTTGTACTTTTCCATCTCACTGGTGTCAGTGGCCAAGCTAGCTGCGGGGAATATGTCATCATGCTCATTAGTGGTACTGTAACCTCCGTCTTGGTGTTGGTGTCCACCATAACTACATCCCGGAAACGCATCATGGACCAAATCTGCAGTTGGGTTCCAAGCTGGGGGTCCGGCACCACTGCCGCTGGATGAGGCACCATGGTAACTATACCCTGAGCTGAAGTCTGCTGCGCTGAACTCTACTGCTTCACCATGCTCGCTCCATGTAGTGTAACTCCACATCATACCATTTTCGTACAGGTGTTGCACCATAACATTAACATCCGCATACTGACAATTAAGACATTTCTGACACGGACACCTGAAACGTTTCTTTCCCTGACCATGTTCTATTGCAAAATTGACAAATTCGCTAATTCCATCCATATACCGGACATCACATCTATTCTTCAACTTCATCCAACTCTTGTCCATACTGCTACAAAATATTATAATTAATTAATTATATATTACATATATATATATTAGTCCATTAATTTACGTTTAATTATACGTACTCGATCTACATCGATCCATCAATTACGTACGTACGTAATTTAATCTGTATATATAGCTAACATCCATGCATGTATGTACGTACGTACGTTTTCACTAAATATATATATATATATATATTAATTAAGCACATTTCAACTGCGTACGTACCTGCTGGCCTTCTCGATATCTGTTAATTAAGCTAGCTAGCTAGTCAGCGGAGATCCCTTATCCTGATCGATCCTTCTCGGCCCTTCGAATTCGATCGATCGATCTCCGATCCCTTCTCCTTCTCCTTCTCCCTTCTCCTTCAATTCTTCTTCGAATGGAAAATGAAGAGATCAATGGAATGAATTCGAATCGAAGAGATCGAGAGTTTGGCATCGGGCTTATATAATGCTTCACTTAGACGACGGAGGTGTCGGTACGTCGTCTAAGTGAAGTTACTCGGACCATGGCGTGTCGGTCCGTTGTCCAGGTGATCACCTGGACGACAGAGAATACCATCTCCGTCGTCCAGGTGATCACCTGGACCTCGGACTCTTCTCCGTCCTCCAGGTTATAACCTGGACGACGGAGATGTTATTCTCCGTCGTCCAGGTGATCACCTGGACAACTGACCGACAAGCCGTGGTCCAGGTTATAACCTGGACCTCGGAGACTTTTTCGTCCTCCAGGTGATCACCTGGACTACGTAGAAGGTATTATCTGTCGTCCAGGTGGTTCTTAGACGACGGAGACTTCTCCGTCGTCCAAGTGTAACTTGGACCACGGAACAATTACGTTTCCGTGGTCTAAGTGCTGTTTTCTTGTAGTGATTCATGGTACCAAAAATAGGATTGTACGAATGGCTAGTCATGCCATTTGGATTAAAGAACGCTCCAGCAGTCTTCCAGAGAAAGATGGATGCCTTCTTCGAAGGGACATCAGCATTCATTGCAGTCTACATAGACGATATCCTGGTGTTCTCAAAGAATGAGGAGGAGCATGCGAAGCACCTGCAGCAGATGATACAAATCTGCAAGAACAATGGCCTGGTGCTATCACCAACAAAGATGAAGGTGGCGGTAAAAGAGATCGAGTTCCTAGGAGCAGTAATTGGGAATAGAAGGATCAAATTACAACCGCACATAATCAAGAGAATAGTGGAGTTCAAGGAAGAGCAGCTCAAACAGAAGAAAGGTTTGAGGTCATGGCTAGGAATCCTAAACTACGCCAGGAGCTACATTCCAAACCTCGGAACCCTGCTCGGACCACTATACTCAAAAACCAGTCCCAACGGAGACAAGATGATGAAACCTTCAGACTGGGAGATCATCAGAAAGCTCAAAGAACAGGTGCAAAGTTTGCCAGACCAGGAGCTACCTCCAGAAAAATGTTATATCATTCTGGAGACTGATGGTTGCATGGAAGGATGGGGTGGCGTCTGGAAATAGAAGCCAAACAAGTCAGACCCATGACCATCAGAGAAGATCTGCGCCTATGCAAGCGGGAAATTCCCAACAGTCAAATCAACCATAGACGCAGAAATACATGCCTGCATGGAATCCCTCCAGGCATTAAAGATCCACTACTTGGACAAAAAGGAGATCACCCTTAGAACTGACTGTCAAGCCATAATCAGTTTCTATAACAAATCAGCCCAACAGACCACTTGTCACGGACCTAACCAAATGGCCACCACACGAGGTCCATGCGGCGCTCCCCACCAAGGAGCCAGACTTATCCAAAGGGGCAATCGACTGGTTTCGCCCTGCCTTGGGCTCATCAGGGGATCGGCTCCAGACCCCGACCAGTTTGTGTAGGGATGGCCTAATCCCGTCTTCAGTGTCAAGTCCTCGACTAGCGACAAGCTCCACGAACTTAACCGAGTCGGCCTGCCTGAACTCCGAAGGGCAACACATATACTCCCACACATACTCTGGCCTTGGAGCAATCCCACATATGCATTAAGCACAAAGAACCAGCAACGCCCACGATAGACACTCCCGAAAGCGGGACGTGACACTCTCCCCCACCCAATCAAGGTGTACGTCCTCGTACACGGCACCCCCGCGGCACCATGCCCAAATACCCGAGAGACGAAGGGAGACTCCCCAAGATCGCCCAACATAGCTCCGCGTCAGATTCAATCCGCATCTCCCCTACAGAGGTTCCCTGCCTACTCGACCCCATGCACGGGGACACATTGTGTGTGAGCGCTTGGCGAACAACGGATGATCTGATCCTCTCCCAGAGAGGCACCCTGCCTACTCCCATGGAGCGCTTGGCGAACAACGAACGCATATGCTGATACCAGGGGTGCGGATCGGGCGCTCGAACTCTGAAACAAGGATCTTTATTTCGGTTCGCAAATTAAGGAAGTGTTTATAAATGAGAGAGTAAGACTTCTTGGGTCTCAAGTGTGTCTTGCAATCTCTAAACTTATGCCTTATATAGGCTTACAAACTGAGAAAAAGAAGTTGAATAATTGAGTCCGGGTACTCATTGGGCCCCATCGACAACTCATAATATTCCTTCTTAACTCTTTACAAAGCACTCCGAAATAAAAAGACAATCTTAAAAGCATCGCAGCACATGGATGGCTGCCTTTGGGTCCTTTTCAGGACGATGCTAAAGTAAAGTAAAGCGAATTATTACTACCGGACGAATCTACATTCGGTGAGTGGGCTGATCCATCCTTATCTTTTATCTACTGAGTGGGACACTTTTGTCTATATCCCACATTATTTTTCTTTAGTGGCCGTCATTTTCAGCGTGGGAGGCCATCCACTATCTGGTGTTTCCTGTCGTCTCCTTTACAGCTGTGAACCGCTTTGGATGCGATGGCTGAGTGCTGTAAGTTTATTTGCGAGACTTGCAAAGCTTCGCAACTGTCTAACCAATTCAACGTACAGCTGTCCCCATCTTCTGTTGATTCCTGCCAGCTAGTGACACCAGTAGGCTCTTTCCCAGAGCATTTCTTTGACGATTTTGGCCCTTTGGAGGAAATCACAGAGCATTGCCTGTAGCAGCTCTGTGGCTTCTTGTCGCCTCCGGTCGTTGGTCCATTCTGCCGTTTCCGTGAAGACTACTCTATTGGGCCTTCGTGCTTGGGGGTCTGCCAAGATTCTGCTTGGGCTGGATCTTTGGTATGCCACTGTCGTGTGTCCTGGACGACTTTCGTATAGTTCTTGGGCATAAGCTGGGGTTTCCCAGACTTCCATGTCTCTGTGCGAGTCTGTTTGGGCCATGATTCTGAACCTGTTGAGGTTTCCGATGGTGCGGTCTTGGTCCATGATCTGGTGGATAAGAATTGGGCCAAGGTTGCCTCTAGCTGGTACGCTTGCCCTGTTGGGTACTGAGGTTGCGCCGCTTCTTCCAGTGCTGCTGCTGCTAACCTCAGGACTTCCTGGTGATCCTCTTCTGCGCATTCTACTGACATAGATAAACATATCAGTCGCGATAAAGAATCGGCTAACATGTTATGCTTGCCATCTATATGCTCGAAGTTTATCGTGACCCCAGTGCCTATGATATAATCAGTAAACCCTATCCATCTAACCCTAGAGGGTTTGTGTTGGGCTGATTTGTTGTAGAAACTGATTATGGCTTGGCAGTCAGTTCTAAGGGTGATCTCCTTTTTGTCCAAGTAGTGGATCTTTAATGCCTGGAGGGATTCCATGCAGGCATGTATTTCTGCGTCTATGGTTGATTTGACTGTTGGGAATTTCCCGCTTGCATAGGCACAGATCTTCTCTGATGGTCGTGGGTCTGACTTGTTTGGCTTCCATTTGCAGACGCCACCCCATCCTTCCATGCAACCATCAGTCTCCAGAATGATATAGCATTTTTCTGGAGGTAGCTCCAGGTCTGGCAAACTTTGCACCTATTCTTTGAGCTTTCTGATGATATCCCAGTCCGAAGGTTTCATCCTCTTGTCTCCATTGGGACTGGTTTTTGAGTATAGTGGTCCGAGCAGGGTTCCGAGGTTTGGAATGTAGCTCCTGGCGTAGTTTAGGATTCCTAGCCATGACCTTAAACCTTTCTTTCTTCTGTTTGAGCTGCTCTTCCTTGAACTCCATTATTCTCTTGATTATGTGCGGTTGTAATTTGATCCTTCTGTTCCCAATTACTGCTCCTAGGAACTCGATCTCTTTTACTGCCACCTTCATCTTTGTTGGCGATAGCACCAGGCCATTGTTCTTGCAGATTTGTATCATCTGTTGCAGGTGCTTCGCATGCTCCTCCCAATTCTTTGAGAACACCAGGATATCTTCTATGTAGACTGCAATGAATGCTGATGTCCCTTCGAAGCAGGCATCCATATTTCTCTGGAAGACTGCTGGAGCGTTCTTTAATCCAAATGGCATGACTAGCCATTCGTACAATCTTATTTTTGGTACCATGAATGCTGTCCATGGTATGCTTTCAGGCTCCATTGCGACTTGATGGAATCCACTCTTAAGGTCGAACTTAGAGTAGATGTTGTTGTTTCCTATGCGCTTTAGGATTGTATTGATGCCAGGCAGGCTGTACTGGTCTTTATGGGTGTTGTCGTTGAGCGTTCTGTAGTTGAACACCATGCGCTCCTTCCCTTTTGACACTTTGCTAGTAACAGGATCTATTGTTGTTCCTGAGTGAACGATTATGGCCATCGTTCTGTGCCTGCTGTTGCTCTTTCTTATGACACCTAGTTTTAGCAAGGCGTCGATGTGCCGTTTAAAGGCATCTTCCATGGCAGGTGTGACATAACCCAATGGTTTGTCTTGTATGGTGATGTCTGGGTTGATTATCTCCAATTTACATTGAATCTTGTTTTTCACCCAGTGTTTCAGAGGATCTTCTCTGATGTATCCTGCCTTCTTCAGCTCCTCTATCGTGCTGTTAAACTTCCTTTGGAACCAAGGGCTAGTAGTTCCGATGTTGAGGTAGACGGAGTTTTGTATCTCTTGATATTCCTGCTCCTCCATGTCTAACTCTTGTATTGCTGATGCGGAAGTTTCCGTTTCTTGACTGGTATTTATACAAGCGACGTTCTTGAAGAACGTTACCTTGTCTCCTTCTAACCAGACTCCTGCGAATTTCGCCCTAATGAAATTGCAACCCACTAGGAATTGAATTCCATCATGTATGTTCATTGGAAAACAGTACGTGAATGGTACTTTGAACCGATGTTTTCCAATGATCATGTCCCCTCCTTTGAGTTTGGAGTTAGCTGCCTGCCTTGAGTTGACGCCGTTGAAATACGTGGTGTAGTTTGTTGGCGTTACAACTTCTTTTGGGACTATTCTGCTGTCTATGCAGCACGTGGTTGCACCTGTGTCCAGTATTGCCTGTACTGTAAACGTCTTCGAACTTGGAATTTCGAAGGTTACAATGATGTTGAACAGTTTATTCAACATTTTCTTCTTTGTTTGGGTGCCATCAGTCAGGTTGTTGAGGGTACAGACCCCTTCTTCATCTTCTGATTCTTCTGAGATGTGTCCTTCTTCTGGCTCTGGCTTCTTTAGTACAAGCTCCTTATGGTGCCGCGCTTGTTCAAGCTGTACATGGCTTCCTTCTAGGTTGACTTCCTGTGCCATGTTTAGCTTTTTCCTGAGACTTTCATTCTCAGCTTGTAGTTGAGCAATATATGTCATCAGCTCTTTGACGAGCTGATCTCTTCCTTCGTGCTCCTCTGGTTGCTTTGGGGTCGGGATGATTTTTTCATCCAGGTAATACCCCACACATGCCGGGCAGCTGGTGATCCTACAGCTTCTGCAATGGATTCTCATTCTTTCGTTCGTTCTCCCTTTGCAGAACATGCAGTTGATGTGTGCAGCTTCCTCTATGGGCATGTTTCTTTCCCATTGGTGCGTGCAGTGGAACTGGCTGTTCGACACTTTCACTTGGCACCTCCATCCCTTGTCTTTCCCTAACATAAAGGCTCCTTCTTCCCGTGGTGGTTTGTTGAAGGCTTTTGTTGAGGGTGGTTTTAGTGGAGTTGTGCTTTCTTCACGGATTTTTCCGAGAGCTGCGAATACTGGGTATTCGAGTTCGGATTCCTCCTGTTTTTCTTCAGTGACTGGTGCGATGGTGGTGGTATCCATCGTTCTCTCACCCCCTGGAAAAAGAATGGGTTATCCCATTCGTTGTCTTTATCGGAGGTGTCCCAGAGTGGTTCTGGGTCGGCGTCTCCTCGTGGTAAGGTGGCTAAATATTGAATATACCCGAATGGGTTATCAATATCGTCGTCATCTTCCATTATATCGCCGTCTTCAAGCTGGGATTCTGGACTGTCGCCCCAGCCGGTTGCTGTGATTTGGTTGATTGGGATGTGGGATGACGCTGGAGCATCATACCGGACTTGGAAGTCGTACTTCCCACTAGGTTGGCCTAGTGTGTCCCATATTTCTCCCTTCTTTTCAGCGTGGTCCTGCTGGGTTATTTTATACTTCCAGAGGACCCCTGTGAACTCGTGGCTCATGCTTTCCGTTTGATGTGGAGTTGGCATGTTTGAATCCTGATACTATCTATAAGCTAGGGTTCTAATGGTTGGTTTTTCCTAGTTTTACCAGATGGCTATTGACATTTAAGGTTGGTAGGGTTAAGGATAGGTTGATACAGAAAACTACCGGGTGGCTTCCTGAACATTCAAGGTTGGTAGGTGAAGAATAGGTTGACACAGAAAAATTGATTGTGTAGGTTAACACAGAAAAACTGCTTGTTTATGCTTGGCTTGGAAATTCATATGAGAGGCAGACTCATCTCACCGGGTTCCCTTATATTGCCTTCCCTGAGGACTTACCCGAAGGGCCTGGGCTCGCCTTTTGCCTGCGATTCTCCTAGGTTTCTCCAAGCTGAGGATAAACTCCTAGTTTCTCCATGCTTCTCCTACATTCTCTGTTTTTCTATGCTTCTCCTACACTTGACCTACCTCCCATGAAGTGTTTAGTGTGCCATCAGGCAGAACTGTATTTCTTCCTAAACTCTTTCCTACCCCCCTTGAAGGTGTTTAGTGTGCCATAAGGTAGAACTGGAATGTTACCTTTCCCCGCTCTGATACCAGATACCAGGGTGCGGATCGGGCGCTCGAACTCTGAAACAAGGATTTTTATTTCAGTTCGCAAATTGCGGAAGTGTTTACAAATGAGAGAGTAAGACTTCTTGGGTCTCAAGTGTGTCTTGCAATCTCTAAGCTTATGCCTTATATAGGCTTACAAACTGAGAAAAAGAAGTTGAATAATTGAGTCCGGGTGCTCATTGGGCCCCATCGACAACTCATAATATTCCTTCTTATCTCTTACACTTCACTAAAGAAAGAAAAAGACAAACTAGAAAAAGCATCGCAGCATATGGACGGCTGCCTTTGGATCCTTTTCAGGATGATGCCAAAAGAAAAGTAAAGTAAAATTATTACTACTGGACGAATCTGCTTTATGAGTGGGCGGATTCATCTTTATCTCTTATGGTGGATGAATCTGCTTTTGGTGAGTAGCTGATTCATCCTTGTCTTTTGTCTGCTGGGTGGATTACTTTATTGGTAGTGGAAGTGGGTGCTTTGTCCTTTAGCGAACCCTGTGAATCATGGTCATCCTGTAACAATCGGTTGTACAGAATGAGCATGGTGTGGACACGTGTCTTCTGCAGTTGGGCAGCTAGTAACTGGTCTGAGGCGTAGTTGTCCCTAGTTGTCCTCTGTTGCCCTGATCCTGAGCTCATCCTCATCTTCCTGGAGGATTTTGCCTGTAGATAGTATTGCTCCTCCGAGTTGCTGCAGTTGCTCATAACTGATCCTGCGAGCATGGAGTCTCTGTCATGCATATTCTTCAGCAGTGCATGGCAGTGCTGCTCCTGCACGGTAGTTCCTTACCTTTTGGTTTGGAATGATTGTTGTGGCTTTGTCAAGAAGATATATGACTGAAGGTATACGGGTGGTTCTGATAGAGTCCCTCCGTTGCTTTATTCCTCCGTGGCTTCCTGTACTGGCAGTGGAACTTTCTGCGCTTTTGGTCATATTGCTGCTCTGGAGAGGTTGTTGGTGCTTCTGGGTAGAGTGATTGCCAGAGTGTTGCCTGTTTTTCTTATATAGGCGTTGTGGCAGCATGGTTTGTTCAGTACCACTCCTCTTCCCTTTATTTCTGGCCCCATGCCTGGGCGGCTGTTTTCTCTCTTGGGCTTCACGTATTCGAGGCCCATTTGCTGGTACGTAGGCCTGCGTAGGCTGTGGGTTTTTAATCAGTTTTGGGCTCTCCTGTAAGCTGCAGGAATCATCCATTTCTTGGATCAGTACGAAGGCCCCTTCTCCGAATGGCAGTTCTGAGAGCAATGACTTCATGGTAAAGCTGATTTGCCCCGTTTCTCCTTCTAAGATACTGCAGATATCACTGTCATCCGAGTCCCCTTGATCTACGGAGACTACGTCGTAGTCATCCGGCAAGTCTAGGATATCCATGACCGCTTTTCTGGCCATATTGCTTGTTCTTCTGTTGCATTCTCATGCATAATGCCCTTCTTCACCATAGACATAGCATTTGCACTTCTTTTCCTTGTCAGGATGCTTCCTTTTGAAGGTCCTCACATGTGAATCATGTGGTTTCCCTTTATACGTATGTGCTTTCCTGAGGCCGTATCTTTTTCCGCTGCTGTAGTAGCCTGGTATTGGTATTTTGCTACAGAAAGATAGGTCTTTCAGGCTCCTTTGCAGTGCAGCTTTCTTGCACAGTTCTGCAAGGTATTGGTAGGAAAAGTGGATTCTTGGAAATACCCCTATTGTATTTTCTGGGTATTTCTCTGTGAACGCCTGTTCCAATTCTTTCCCTATCAGCGGAGGCATTTTCCTGAAGAATTTTTCTGAAAGTTCAGGGGATATGAACATCCGTCCTGACTTTGCTGCTAGGATCTTGAAGTCGTTCATGTAACTGAACAGATCCTTGACATTACTGCACGTCAGTCTCTCCAGGTCTTGGTATGCCCTTTCCTGCTCTATTGTGGATCCTGTGTATGGGTCGTCTATGATGAACATCCTTTTGATATGGGATGTTACGTTCCTTGTGTCTTCTGTTATGTTGACTAGTTCCTCATACTCCTGGGAGAACTCCGTTCTCCATTGGATCCATGTCTTCTTCTCGATTTCTCCCAATAGATTTTCTATGAAATCTACCTTTGATCTGTTGTCATCCCACTGGTATTTCTGGTTGATCAGATTTACCGTGATTGTTTCCCATCTCTCAATGACTTCAGAGTACAGGCCGATGTCCTGTGGGAGTATTAGCAGAACTCTTCATGATTGTTCTGCTGGTGGTAAGGTCCACATTCCGTCGTCAAGACCTCTTCTGCTGAATTTGCCTTTCCAGCCTTCTGTACTGACTGGCGGTTGTCTTGATGTGGAAGCAATCCCTTGTGCTGGCGGATATCGCACTTGCCCCATAATTGGTTCTGCTGGCGGTGGCCTGTTGTAGGATATTGTTGATGAAGAGCTTGGGTATGCGCTCTCTTCTTGGACCTTTCTGAGTGCCGCGAATGCTGGGTATTCCAGCTCAGGCTCCTCTTGGTTTTCTTCAGCGATTGTTGCGATGGTGGTGGTGGTATTCATCGTTCTCTCACCCCCCTCGAAAAATAATGGGTTATCCCATTCGTTGTCATCATCGGAGGTGTCCCAGAGTGGTGCCGGGTCTGCATCGCCTCGTGGTAAGGCGGCTAGATATTGAATGTACCCAAAAGGGTTATCAATATCGTCGTCATCCTCTATTTCGTCACCTTCGTCTAGCTGGGATTCTGGACTGTCTGTTCCCCAGCCGGTTGCTGTGATCTGGTCGATTGGGATTTTGGATGATGCCGGAGCATTATACCAGACCTTGAAGTCGTACTTCCCACTAGGTTGGCCTAGTGTGTCCCAGATTTCTCCCTCTTTTTCGACGTGATCAGGTTGGGTTGATTCATTTTCCCAAAGGACCCCTGCGAATTCTTCGCTGTCCATGCCCTCTGTCTCGTCTTCTTCGACCATTGGTGGGATTCTGTGGTATCCACTGAAGGATGCTCTTACTCGTCCATCTGACGTTGACCGTGTTAATGCCCTCTGCGGTTGGATTGACCCATGTTCCTGTGCAGGTTGGATCGTCCAACTTCTTCCTTGCAGGAATTCCGTGCTATGGTGTTGGCCTGCTATCGCCTGGATTCCCGTACTTGCAAGGTAGTCTGCCACGTTTCGTATTTGATAACGAAATCCTACATGGCTTGTGTTTGTGAGTCTCCCTATGAGGGACCTGGTTATGAGGAGATTACTTTCTCCTCCTTGCCAGTTCTCATACCCGTGCGTTTGGATTGCTATTTCCACATGGTTGTGGAAATCTCTGATTGACAGCTGCATATCCATGGTCATGTATATGAGCTGTACGTTTTGGGCTAGATCGACTTCCATGGTGTCGATTATGGACACTTCATCTGACCATCTCGTGTCCCTGACTACCAGTAGGGCGTTTGTGCCTGCTCCTCGCCTGTGAAGTGCGTGGATTCTTATCATTATGAGCCCTGGGTGTATGAACCGAAAGCCTTCTCTTCTGACTGTATTGTAGCTTTCCGTGTTCATTAGTGGCAGATTTACTTGCTGCCCATCTCCTACGCATAGGATTTCTTCTTCGGAGTAGTGTTGGTATACTCTGTGGTTGGCTCCTGACCATCCGTACTCATATAGTACTTCTGCCGGTACTAGATTGGCTCTTCTTGATTGTGACAAGCTGAGCTGAGCATCTGGCTCGAGCAGGCTTTCTAGGCTCCTTCGGTGCCTTCCTGGCTTCCTGTTGAGTCTTCTTTGCACTTCGTACCACGCACGACTGCTCCACCTGTAGTTTCGGATCTGATCTTCTTGTGTAGCAGGGCCAGCTCCCTGGCTGCTACGATCTCCCGTTACTGGTGGTAGCGGTTCCGTCCTGGTGCGACTCATGGCTTTTGAGTTTAGCCTTTTCTTCGTCGTAGATCTTTTGGGGATCTTTGTATTCGAAGAAAGGTGCTTTCTTTCTCCTCTGGTGGGCTGGTTTTCCCAGAGAGAGCTGTTCCAGCTGCTTCTCCAAGTTGGCAAGGGATGTCCCTATGTCACCGTTGGAGCTTGCTTCGTTTTTGCCTTTGGGAGCTCGTATTCTTTTTAGCTCCTCCTGACAGTCTTCGATTTGTTCCTTCTACTTGATCAGCAGTTGGATGATTGTGTTATTTTGCTTAATGAGGGTTGCTAACCCCTTTTGAGTCGTTCCCGACTTTTCGCTGGGTCGTGCAAATCCTTTGGCTGGAGGATCTATTGACTCAGTTGCTTGTAACGCTTCTTTGTATGTTGATGCACTAGCTGTTTGGGTCCAGCTCATTAATTTGGTCAGCTTTGGGGGTCTTTGTTGGTTGGTTTCTACTAGTTGTACCAGATGGCTTTTGAACATTCAAGGTTGGTAGGTGAAGGATAGGTTGATACAGAAAACTACCGGGTGGCTTCCTGAACATTCAAGGTTGGTAGGTGAAGAATAGGTTGACACAGAAAAACTGATTGTGTAGGTTAACACAGAAAAACTGCTTGTTTATGGTTGGCTTGGAAATTCATATGAGAGACAGACTCATCTCACCGGGTTCCCTTATATTGCCTTCCCTAAGGACTTACCCGAAGGGCCTGGGCTCGCCTTTTGCCTGCGATTCTCCTAGGTTTCTCCAAGCTGAGGATAAACTTCTAGTTTCTCCATGCTTCTCCTACATTCTCTGTTTTTCTATGCTTCTCCTACACTCGACCTACCTCCCTTGAAGTGTTTAGTGTGCCATCAGGCAGAACTGTATTTCTCCTAAACTCTTTCCTACCCCCCTTGAAGGTGTTTAGTGTGCCATAAGGTAGAACTGGAATGTTACCTTTCCCCGCTCTGATACCAGGGTGCGGATCGGGCGCTCGAACTCTGAAACAAGGATTTTTATTTCGGTTCCCAAATTGCGGAAGTGTTTACAAATGAGAGAGTAAGACTTCTTGGGTCTCAAGTGTGTCTTGCAATCTCTAAACTTATGCCTTATATAGGCTTACAAACTGAGAAAAAGAAGTTGAATAATTGAGTCTGGGTGCTCATTGGGCCCCATCGACAACTCATAATATTCCTTCTTATCTCTTACACTTCACTAAAGAAAGAAAAAGACAAACTTAAAAAGCATCGCAGCACATGGACGGCTGCCTTTGGGTCCTTTTCAGGACGATGCAAATAGTAAAGATAAGCGAATTATTGCTACCGGACGAATCTGCTTTTGGTGAGTGGGCTGATCCATCCTTATCTCTTATCTTCTGAGTGGGACGCTTTTGTCTACATCCCACATTATTTTTCTTTAGTGGCCGTCATTTTCAGCGTGGGAGGCCATCCACTATCTGGTGTTTCTTGTCATCTCCTTTACAGCTGTGAACCGCTTTGGATGCGATGGCTGAGTGCTGTAAGTTTATCTGCGAGACTTGCAAAGCTTCACAACTGTCTGACCAATTCAACGTACAGCTGTCCCCATCTTCTGTTGATTCCTGCCAGCTGGTGACACCAGTAGGCTCTTTCCCAGAGCATTTCTTTGACGATTTTGGCCCTTTGGAGGAAATCACAGAGCATTGCCTGTAGCAGCTCTGTGGCTTCTTGTCGCCTCCGGTCGTTGGTCTATTCTGCCGTTTCGATGAATATTGCTCTATTGGGCCTTCGTGCTTGGACATCTTCCAGGATTCTGTTAGGGCTGGGCCTCTGGTATTCCATTGTTGTATATCCTGGATTTTCGCACAATATTTGGGCATAGGATGGAGTCTGCCATACTTCCATGTCCCTGTGTGAGTCAGTTTGGGCCATGATCCTGAACCTGTTGAGGTTTCCAATGGTGCGGTCTTGGTCCATGAGCTGGTGGATAAGAATTGGGCCAAGGTTGCCTCTAGCTGGTACGCTTGCCCTGTTGGGTACTGAGGTTGCGCTGCTTCTTCCAGTGCTACTGCTGCTAACCTCAGGACTTCCTGGTGATCCCCTTCTGCGCATTCTGCTGACATAGATAAATATATCAGTCGTGATAATGAATCGGCTAACATGTTATGCTTGCCATCTATGTGCTCAAAGTTTATTGTGACCCCAGTGCCTGTGATATAATCAGTGAACCCTATCCATCTAACCCTAGAGGGTTTGTGTTGGGCTGATTTGTTGTAGAAACTGATTATGGCTTGGCAGTCAGTTCTAAGGGTGATCTCCTTTTTGTCCAAGTAGTGGATCTTTAATGCCTAGAGGGATTCCATGCAGGCATGTATTTCTGCGTCTATGGTTGATTTGACTGTTGGGAATTTCCCGCTTGCATAGGCGCAGATCTTTTCTGATGGTCGTGGGTCTGACTTGTTTGGCTTCCATTTGCAGACGCCACCCCATCCTTCCATCCAACCATCAGTCTCCAGAATGATATAGCATTTTTCTGGAGGTAGCTCCAGGTCTGGCAAACTTTGCACCTGTTCTTTGAGCTTTCTGATGATCTCCCAGTCCGAAGGTTTCATCCTCTTATCTCCGTTGGGACTGGTTTTTGAGTATAGTGGTCCGAGCAGGGTTCCGAGGTTTGGAATGTAGCTCCTGGCGTAGTTTAGGATTCCTAGCCATGATCTCAAACCTTTCTTCTGTTTGAGCTGCTCTTCCTTGAACTCCACTATCCTCTTGATTATGTGCGGTTGTAATTTGATCCTTCTGTTCCCGATTACTGCTCCTAGGAACTCGATCTCTTTTACCGCTACCTTCATCTTTGTTGGCGATAGCACCAGGCCATTGTTTTTGCAGATTTGTATCATCTGTTGCAGGTGCTTCGCATGCTCCTCCTCATTCTTCGAGAACACCAGGATATCGTCTATGTAGACTGCAATGAATGCTGATGTTCCTTCGAAGCAGGCATCCATCTTCCTCTGGAAGACTGCTGGAGCGTTCTTTAATCCGAATGGCATGACTAGCCATTCTTACAATCCTATTTTGGGTACCATGAATGCTGTCCATGGTATGCTTTCAGGCTCCATTGCGACTTGATGGAATCCACTCTTAAGGTCGAACTTAAAGTAGATGTTGTTGTTTCCTATGCACTTTAGGATTGTATTGATGCCAGGCAGGCTGTACTGGTCTTTATGGGTGTTGTCGTTGAGCGTTCTGTAGTTGAACACCATGCGCTCCTTTCCCTTCGACTCTTTTCCAGTAACAGGATGTATTGTAGTTCCTGAGTGAACGATTATGGCCATCGTTCTGTGTCCGCTGTTGCTTTTCCTTATGACACCTAGTTTAAGCAAGGCGTCGATATGCCGTTTAAAGGCATCTTCCATGGCAGGTGTGACATAACCCAATGGTTTGTCTTGTATTGTGATGTCTGGGTTGATTATCTCCAATTTACATTGGATCTTGTTTTTCGCCCAGTGCTTCAATGGATCTTCTCCAATGTATCCTGCCTTCTTCAGCTCTTCTATAGTGCTGTTGAACTTACTTTGGAACCAAGGGCTGGTGGTTCCAATGTTGAGGTAGACGGAGTTTTGTATCTCCTGATATTCCTGCTCCTCCATGTCTAGCTCTTGTATTGCTGCTGCGGAAGTTTCTGTTTCTTGACTGGTATTTATACAGGCGACATTCTTGAAGAACGTTACCTTGTCTCCTTCTAACCAGACTCCTGCGAATTTCGCCCTGATTAAATTGCAACCCACTAGGAATTGAATTCCATCCTGTATGTTCATTGGAAAATAATACGTGATTGGTACTTTGAACCGATGTCCTCCAATGATCATGTCCCCTCCTTTGAGTTTGGAGTTAGCTGCCTGCCTTGAGTTGACGCCGTTGAAATACGTGGTGTAGTTTGTTGGCGTTACAGCTTCTTTTGGGACTATTCTGCTGTCTATGCAGCACGTGGTTGCGCCTGTGTCCAGTATTGCCTGTACTGTGAACGTCTTCGAACCTGGAATTTCGAAGGTTACAATGATGTTGAACAGTTTGTTCAACATTTCCTTCTTTGTTTGGGTGCCATCAGTCAGGTTTTGAGGGTACAGACCCCTTCTTCATCTTCTGATTCTTCTGAGATGTGTCCTTCTTCTGGCTCTGGCTCCTTTAGTACAAGCTCCTTATGGTGCCGCGCTTGTTCTAGCTGTACATGGCTTCCTTCTAAGTTGACTTCATGTGCCATGTTTAGCTTTTTCCTGAGACTTTCATTCTCAGCTTGTAGTTGAGCAATATATGTCATCAGCTCTTTGACGAGCTGATCTCTTCCTTCGTGCTCCTCTGGTTGCTTTGGGGTCGGGATGATTTTTTCATCCAGGTAATACCCCACACATGCCGGGCAGCTGGTGATCCTACAGCTTCTGCAATGGATTCTCATTCTTTTGTTTGTTCTCCATTTGCAGAACGTGCAGTTGATGTGTGCAGCTTCCTCTATAGCATGTTTCTTTCCCATTGGTGCGTGCAGTGGAACTGGCTGTTTGACACTTTCACTTGGCACCTCCATCCCTTGTCTTTGCCTAACATAAAGGCTCCTTCTTCCCGTGGTGGTTTGTTGAAGGCTTTTGTTGAGGGTGGTTTTGGTGGAGTTGTGCTTTCTTCACGGATTTTTCCGAGAGCTGCGAATACTGGGTATTCGAGTTCGGATTCCTCCTGTTTTTCTTCAGTGACTGGTGCGATGACTGGTGCGATGGTGGTGGTATCCATCGTTCTCTCACCCCCCTGGAAAAAGAATGGGTTATCCCATTCGTTGTCTTTATCGGAGGTGTCCCAGAGTGGTTCTGGGTCGGCGTCTCCTCGTGGTAAGGTGGCTAAATATTGAATATACCCGAATGGGTTATCAATATCGCCGTCATCTTCCATTATATCGCCGTCGTCAAGCTGGGATTCTGGACTGTCGCCCCAGCCGATTGCTGTGATTTGGTTGATTGGGATGTGGGATGACGCAGGAGCATCATACAGGACTTGGAAGTCATACTTCCCACTAGGATAGGTATTGCTCACCTAAACTAGGTTGGTTCGTACCATTGTCTTCTATTTCAATTACAGTTGGGTCCGGCCATACTTGAGATTGGGTGTAATAATCGAAAATTGTGACATTCACATGAGGCAAATTTCGGGCCTCAAACACACAAATCAATCCTCTAGCCAAACTCATATCCACCGCAAATTTATGCCACCGCAAATTTATGCCAACCATCTCCTATCAAAAGGCGGTCGGTGAAATAGTAAGTGGTGACGCGATACAGCAGTAGATGACTCCTATCCAAATACAACTCTATGTAACCTAGAACAGAACCAAATTGTTCATTGTACTTGTGAAAGGACCAGACCCTAAATTAAGTAGTAATTTAGGATCATGTCCTAACGACAAGACCTAAACTGCGAATTTCTATAAAAACTTTGACATAATTTCCTCTACGAAGTGCTACCAGAAACCTGCAAGAAAATCACACTTCGGATTTCCCACAAACAATACCGTGAACCACGGATGTCCATCCAAATTTCTCAATAAAGTGCGGAAAGTAAATTAATTAAATTGCTGGAATAATAATACGGAACAGAAAACTCATAGTCCAACAACACTAACAATTCACTACCAATACTGAAAAATATTTACAACACTAGTGTTCAGAGCGACTTTTAGGAGCATAATAAAACATATGAAAATACACTACAAGTGGCCGAAACCTACAGGAATGTATGATAACCCGGTGGACTCAAAGCCTTAGGAGAAGCACTGCAATCTGGGCACAAAAATCGAAAGGCCCAGGGAAAGGCAGATAAAAACATAAAAATGTTAGTGTGAGTAGACAAAAACTCACAATTAGTGTAAAATAATAAAATATTCTATATGTGCCTTTCCGCTACTACTACATAAAAATCTACGAGTTCCATAATCATAAACGGTATGAACATGAAGGTGGCCAGACGAGGGGTTTATCCTGTCCTCCCTTGGCAAATCAATATAAAAGTCTAGTGATGGGCCAGGCGAGGTGTTTGTTCTAACCTCCCATGATCAAGACTATCCGGTGATCAACCAGATAGCAAGTGCATCGATCCTACTACTATATCATCACAAATAAAAATCTCCAAATAAACTCTAAGAAAAACATATCATAAAGCGTAAAGCATAAAAATGAACTCAAAATCAACTGTGAAAATAAGGGTCCACTCACTGTACTATGTCGGGATATTCATAAAGTCGTAACCTGCTAATCGGTGCAATAATCATCCGACATGGCCTCCTAACTCGTAATCCTAAAACCACGATTATAATTAATATCTACTCGACGATATTGAATAACAAAGCTCGTAATCCTACGAGCAATAATGTTGAGAATCACGCATTCTTGAATTACGTATTTTTCGACTAAAAGCGAACTTAATCAGATTCTAAATTCAGTTTCTTGCATTTCTTCACTATAAATAAATTTTAGAGTCGCAACGTAAATCTTAAATATCGAGCGACTCGAACTTAAATCGATAGTCAGATCGTCCGTTAATAATATCGTAAAATCAATTAATTATTATCCGATTAAATACACGTCTAAATTAATCAAGTCCATATCCATACAAGAACCTCGCCATTGCATTCAGCGCAAAATTATGAGAGGAACGACATAAAATTTTGCCAATAATTTCACCTCACAGGAGCCTCGCCGCGTACGGCGGCACGTGGAGCCATGCACCACCGTCGGTGGCAGCCGCAATCCTACCGGCTCCAAATGGAGAAAAACACACATCAAAACATTCATCAAAACATCCAATGCCACCGTGAGCGCCGCCACCATCGTGGAGAAAAACTGCCACCTTCTCTGCCTCGAATCTCCCTCTTCCGACCACCAACGTCGGAGATATTTCCACCAAAAGCTAGAGGAGCCCAAGCCCAACAAAACCCGACCAATTTCACTGCCAAAGGTGGCCGGAAACCGTCGCGCCTTCGTCGTCGCCCACGGTGACGAAACTGCGTCGGTAAGCCTGGTCAACGCGGGTTAACCTGCTTACCAAAAACAGAAACTTTTGACTTTCCCAAAATGAAAACCCGTATTTATACCTGCATTTTTCCGATATTTTCGTAAAATTTTCGCCGACCATAACTTCTTCGTTGTTACTCCGATTTTAACACTTAAAGTGGCCACGAACTCGTATCAACAAACTCTACAACTTTATCCAATGAAATTTCTCAAAAAACATATTCGATAAAATCTCAACGAAACACAAGCGAAAGTTACCGACGGTAGAAACTAATTACCATCGACGATTAACGTAATTAATTAACGACTAACCATATAAGTTCTGATTATCATATAGTGATGTTCCGGGTCGTAAAAATCTACCACCCTTACAAAAATTTTACCCTCGAAATTTACACATAAACGTACAATGGAAGAATTTCTAAACTATTGTTCCAGCCAACGACTTCAAGCTCATAAGAACAATCACAACAAACAAAATGATCCACAAACTTGTTACTAAACCAACATCTCATCAACATGTCACGCTCATTAAATTTGAAGTCACAATAACCGCTCCAAATAAAACTACTACCTGGAGTGACAGAATTCCAAATCAACAATGTGCATACTTAAAATCTTTCGATATCCATGCCAAAATTAATGGCCAAATTTACCAACATACTCTAACTCTATCAGCTAGACTTACCCAAAAAAATTGCACAGACCAGGGTCCCACGAAGATAGCTACATGGGTAGTGGTGCGGTTCCAACACAGATGTGGCACACAAATCATCATCATAACCAAGCACCGGAAACTAACTGAGATGTCCTATCATGGACACTCACCCATAAGGTGGATACTAAAACCACCAAAACCACAAACAGGGTACCCAACAAACCCGTTTAGAATCACAATAAATATGGGTACCAATCCGCAATGAACTTCTAACTTTATACCGTTTTCGAAATTGTTTACAGAAAATTGGGCATAGTCTCACCTAGAACGTAAGGAACCAAAAAATCTATATAACGAAAGTATTCCAATAATCTCAACTCAAGAATATAAACTATGGGTTTCACATTCCGATCGGATTACTTACAAATTAACAAAGCTATATACCAAACATAAATCACTACTACTTGACTGAATTCACGAATCATATTGATTACACAAACCATTAATCTCCACAATTCATCACTCCCAAAAGCATACTACCTAAAAAAATATCCATATAACCATAAAGAGGCTCAAAACAAAAATATTCGTAGTAAGCCTCAAATACACCCAAACCATAGGCAAGAACGAGGAAGTCAAAGTGACATCGCAATTTACTACAAATTGGAGATATAAACTCGGCATTCCATCTGAAGTTCTTCAATAGTCACTACTATTAAGTCAATAATATTTAATATTTTCGCAATCAAAACAACTAACAATGCATAACCTGAACCTTAGCATTTGCTCGATCATATCCGGAGCTCAAATACTCGAATTGAAAACTAAGTGTCTATAAGGAATTGAAAACAAAACTAAATTACTAGAATTCCTCAAAGAATGAATGAGTTTCGAAGAAGGAATATCAAGATATATAAATCATTGACCCATGGTAGTGAACATTTGTTCTTTCCCAAAACTTGGTTCAATTTCCTATAATTGATGTGTAACCTCGTTGAACGATCCTTCACATTCGTGAATAATATTGGTGCTCTCTAAAATGAAATACTGGGACGGATAAAATTCTCGTCGATTAAGTCCTGATGTTGAGTCTGCCACTCTTGTAACTCAGCTGGAGCCATACAATAAGATACTTGAGTTATAGAATCAGTACCCGATAATAACTCAACAATAAGATCTCTCCCGAACCGTAGGTAAACCTGGTAACTTCTCGAAAAATACATTCGGATACACACTAACTACTTTAATCGAATTAATACAGAAAGTGGAGACATAAGGTGTCACCACATGTGCCAAGTATGCGGTACATCCTTCCTGTAACATTAACACAGCCTTCACGGCTGAACCCAGGCACAAAATAACGCGTTTACCTCACCATAAAGCAAAATCTCAGGCAAACCAGGCTCCAAAACACCACTTCTCAATAATCATCCATGCCTAAGATCAACACAAATTCTATTATATCTAGAAATGTTTGATCGGTAGACAAACCAAAACCTACAAACATTACACTTCAACTCCGTAAAATAATTTAACTAACATCATCTCACCAGAGGGATACATTTACTCACCACAATTCTAGAGAAGATGTGGTAAGTACATTGACTATAAACGCCCACCCTACCGATATAAAAGAACATGTCACCCACCAGGTCAAACAAAGTAAAAACAACATAGTCGAAAATAGTCAACGTACAAATAATGATGCTCAGGCCTCCTGCTGAATCATTCGATGAAGGCGAGCCTAACCTGACAATCCTGTCAGTCGTCCTTCTGATCTCGATCCCAATATGTTGGTGGTAGGGGTGATAGCATATGTCTGACTCCTGAAGTAATTCTCTAGTCGCCATCAGAACTTAGAGCTAAAAAAATGCACCAGAGGTCTCCCTCTATGGACATTCCCTCGCAAAGAGGTCCACCAGACTACAGCGGTAACATACTGATATCCCCAATGGGCACTACCCATAACGATATTTATGAAAAATGTTACATAAAAGAGAATCTATGGACACTGGGGAAATAAATCCAGATCCACCAGAATTCAGCCAAAACCCTCATCCTTTGGCGTCGACTCCTCCTCCATCTCAGAAACAACTCGAACAATGGACACTAGAAGTTAAGGTATGAGATCTCCTGTTAGAAGATGATGTCGAACTGAAAATGTTGTAACCTCCACCCAAAGCTAGGTCCACCTTACTCAAACCGTCGAATAACACCCCGCAAAATTGAGGTCAAATCTCACATTAAACCACAACACAGACACATTCATCAAAGTCCGTGTATGGCGCGCTCGCCATAAATGAAGAAATTACAGGTCTGAAGCTTTGCTCAGACCCCATCATTTCTCCCTCATTGTTCCGACAGAACAGAATGTAAATCCGAATGGGCAATTAAAAGCAGTCCTGATACACCATAGCTGAGAAATTTCCTCGCCACAGATTCACAAACTCTACATGCTTCCTCTCCTCATCCTTCTACTGGAAAGCGACACCTCTAAAAATCTTTGATCTTGGCCCATAAGGTTGGAACGTACTTCCTGCCTCTCGGTGCTCATCCACCAACGATATTCATGGTCCTGTAGTAGACTGACAACTAACTTTGTCCTCTGCTCAGGTGTCAGCTGAGGACACATACAGTCGCAAACTCGACCAATCTCGATAAACCAGTTCTCACATACCACCAGGTCGTGAGAACCAGGGAATGGCACAACACCAGCCTTCTTGGCCCAAGTAATAAGATCGTCACGATCCTCCTGTGATGTTAATATCATGCATGCAAATAGCTCACGCATCAGTTGGCCAATGACTGCGCCTCATCCTGAAGAGCTGGTTGTCGAGACTTAATTATCTACGAGTCCACCACTACCAATTAGTAGCCCACTAAACCAGACCAAGAAAACTGGCTCAACTAGAAGACTCTGAACACTTAACAATGCACAACACTTAGATGTGATAGGGATCTGCCGGCCGATCAGGCTACCCCTCATAAAAGTGTTGTACACTATCAAATGTCCGAACGGATTTGACCAAGGAAGTCTACAAAGTATGTAACCTAATGCTTTGATACCAACTGAAAGGACCCAACCCTAGATTAACTAGTAATCTAGGATCACGCCCTAATGACAAAACCCAAACTACGGATTTCTGTAAAAGTTTTGACATAATTTTCTCTACTAAGTGGACTACCAGAAACTTGCAAGAAAATCACACTTCGAATTTCCCACAAACAATACCGTAAACAACCTATGTCCATCCGGATTTCTCAATAAAGTGCTGAAAATAAATATATTAAATTGCTGGAATAATAATACGAAACTGAAAACTCATAATCCATCAATACTAACATTTCACTACCAATATTGAAAAATATTTACAACACTAGTGTTCAGAGCGACTTCTAGGATCAAAATAAAACATATAAAAATACACTGCTAGTGGCTGAAACTTACATGAAGGTATGATAACCCGATGAACTCAAAGCCTCAAGGGATCCAAAATTCAGCTCATGAGAAGAACTGCAATTTGGGCACGGAAAACCGAAAAGCCTAGGGAAAGGCAGATAAAAACATAACAACGTTAGCGTGAGTGGACAAAAGCTCACAATCAGTGTAAAATAATAAAATATTCTATTTGTGCCTTTCCGCTGCTACTACATAAAAATCTATGAGTTCCATAATAATAAACAGTATGAACATGGAGGTGACCAGACGAGGGGTTTATCCCGTCTTCGCCTGGCAAATCAATATAAAAATCCACTAATGGGATAGACGAGGTGTTTGTCCTAACCTCCCCTAGCAGACCTGCCGAGGTGTTTGTCCTAACCTCTCCTAATCAAGACTATCCAGTGATCAGCTGGATAGCAAGTGCATCGATGCTACTACTATACCATCACAAATAAAAACCTCCAAATAAACGCTAAGAAAAACATACCGTAAATCATAATGCATAAAATGAACTCAAAATCAACTGTGAAAATAAGGGTCCACTCACGGTACTATGCCGGGATATTCATAAAGCCGTAACCTGCTAATCGGTGCAATAATCATCCGACACGGCCCGCTAACTCATAATCTAAAACAACGATTATAATTAATATCTACTTGATGATATTGAATAACTAAGCTCATAATCCTACGAGCAATAATGTTGAGAATCACGCATTCTCGAATTACGTATTTTCTAACTAAAAACGAACTTAATCAGATTCCGAATTCAGTTCCTTGCAATCCTTCACTATAAATAAATTTTAGAGTCGCAACATAAATCTTAAATATCGAGCAACTCGAACTTAAATCGATAGTCGGATCGTCCATTAATAATATCGTAAAATCAATTAATTATTATCCAATTAAATACACGTCTAAATTAATCAAGTCCATATCCATACAAGAATCTCACAATTGCATTCTGCATGGAATTACGAGAGGAACGACATAAAAATTTTCCAAACATTTCACCTCACCCGAGCTCCGCTGCACACGGCGGTGCGTCCCCACACACCATCGCTGACTGCGGCCAGAATCCTACTGGCTCCAAATGGAGAAACCTACATATCAAAACGTTCATCTCAACAAGCCCAACAATATTATAGTACAACACAACATCAAAATCAAACCAAAAAACCTCAAAATCACCATAAAACTAATAATCCAACCGGAACTTCAATTCGCCTGATCGCCACTGGCCAGCCACGCCAAGGGCCGAGACTTTTTGTGTTCAACTCATCTTCTCCTGGGCTTCAAAACCCCTATGGGTTCGGTGTCTAATGCCACTGTGAGCGCCATTACTGTGGCCGAGAAAAACCGCCCATAAACTGCCACCTTCTCAGCCTCAAATCTCCCTCCTCCGGCAACCAACATTGGAGATATTTTCACCAAAACGTAGAGGAGCCCAATCCCAACAAAACTCGACTAATTTCATGGCCAATGGTGGACGGAAACGGTCGCGTCGTCACCGTCGCCCATGGTGGCAAAACTGGGTCGGTAAGCCCAGTCAACACGGGTCAACCCGCTTACCAAAAATGGACTTTTAACTTTCCCAAAATGGAAACCAGTATTTATACCCGCGATTTTGTGATAAAACGTTTTCCAATATTTCCGTAAAATTTTTGCTTACCATAATTTTTTCGTCGTAACTTCGATTTCAACTCTTAACGTAGCCACGAACTCGTATCGACAAACTCTACAACTTTATCCAAAGAAATTTCTCGAAAAACATAGTCGATAAAATCTCGACGAAACGCTAGCGAAAGTTACCAATGGTAGAAACTAATTACCATCAACGACTAACGTAATTAAATGGTGACTAACCACATAAGTTCCGATTATTGTATAATGATGTTTTGAGTCGTAACAACTTGAACGAGATAGCCTACACACCATTGCCAACAATTGTACCAACAGAAGGAGCATAAAATGTGTTATACAAGCATAGTAGAAACTTTTATGTATGATATAGGTGTTAGGAATTATTTTCAATAAACTAACCGGAGGCGGACTATGAGCAATGAATCAGACATAGAATGCAAGATGCGGTTTCTCACGAACGATTATTTCCTCCTCCGAAACGAATTTGTCACCCATTTCGTCCTGCACCACATTGTTCCTGAATCTCATAATGTCGAACCTCATATTGCCTCTGTAACTGAACACAAGCGTCATTTGACATTTGCGCATGTTGTCATCTACAAATTTGCTCCAACCCCTTCTGAATCTGACGATATGACCCCCTCCCTCTACATGGACAAATCTGATTCAACACTTTTTGCAATTTAAGATATGCAAATTTCCCAGTATCCCCAACCAAATATTTCTGAGCATATTCCGTTGGTAATTATTGGAAGATGGATGATTTATTGAATCCGTAAAAGAATCCTAGATGTATAGTACCATATTCAAATACTATTTCTAACCAGACTATCACAATTTATTGTTCTGTCTGCGGGAGGGGTTCGAACATCGGTAATGAAAGCTGGGCCACAGTTAAAATAGAACTCCTTCACTGCCATGACGTGGATTTGTTGTTGCCGGCAAATGATCCAACGGGTTTTTGGTTTATTTTGGGTGAATTACAGAGCCTCTTACTTTTGCTGAAAGGATGCCCAAAAAGCAATAAACCACTTTATATACCGAACCCAATTGCCAAAACCAACGGCCCTTATTATTTAAATGATAAACCATCAAAAATACACGTACTTTGTACGGCTGCGATTAGCCCCCGTAAATTATCTTTATTCCAAAAGCCTCTGGCATGTGCTTTCTCCAACTTCGACCAACAGTTTGAAACCAAAACGATATCACCTCCACCGACAACGACACGTCCAGGTTGTCCAACATCTTGCATTTGGTCTCCTTTGAAGACTGCGACACGACCGAAGGAAGTGGAGGTACACACTCAATCTAATAGTTGTGTGTTTTGGTTGATCCTGTAGAGTAATTTGATTTTTACAGTAATTTAATTATTTCTAGTAGTAATTTACTATCGATTGAAAAATAACTGCTAGTTTGGTGTAAGTGCACTGAAGATGCTTTCCACTTTAGCAGCAACACTCTTTGATTGAAATTGGGGAGAGATACATGGAGTAGAAGAAGAATTAGTCTACTGGATGATTAGAAGCCTTGTGGTGAGTTATCGGGTAGCAGGAGCACTCTTTCATTCTTAGTCACCCATTTGGTAAATCAAACTTTCAGGTACCGAACTAGGTCGTTTGGATTGTCTTGTTATTTGTTTCGTTCGCTGGATTATGTGTTGTGCTGGATTCTTCAGCTGACAAGGTGGGTCAATTTTTATTATTTTTGGGAGAATAATGTTGGTGATTACATGAATTAGAGATATTTATGGCTGAGCGATAGATTTTATCGACTGCATTGTTGTTGCATTGAATAAGTCATGAACTAAATTGTGTAAATGAGTCCCTATATCTGAATTTCATAATTGATGTGGGTTGGATCAAACCATCGATATGTTGATCGCATAAAATCTAATAATGTGTGTAAAGCACCATTTTCATCTTTGGCAGCTATGCTGGTGTATGTCCGCCAAACACTAAAAACACAAAATTTGTTGTGATAATAACATAGCTAAAATTTGGCAATGTCCGCGAGATTCAAAGACAACGGCAGCGAGGGCAGTGTGGAAATTCCAAGTCCTAGGGAGAAGGAAGATGAACTAGAGGGGAACATCTTGGATGGTGTGGTGAAAAAGATGAAGGGAATAGAACTGTGGAAAATAAGATTGTACGGTTGCATAGACCAGATGTGTGTACAATGTGCCATCAATGTCAGAGAAATGATAATGGCAGAGTGGTTCGTTGCCGAGCATATCCAGCTGTCGGGAAGAGAACGCCACTAAGCCAAAAGGGGCTTCAGACAATGGGTTTTGGTCATTGTTTGATATAGATCTGAGGTATTGTCTATTGAGCTGAGGAAAGAAACCATATCAGACAATGGACAAAATGTCATTGTGCAAGAAACTTTTATCAACAATTTTCATACTAGAAAAGTATTGTCTGAAGTCCAATTAATCGTCGGCATATAAAATGTGTGATTGTGTGACTGTTGTACACACATATTTTTGCATAATTAATATTGTTAAATAACAATTGGACAATGACAAAGTCTAAAAATACTTGTCGTTTTTAATAGCTTAATTATATTTGTTGTATTGGAGTCAAGATAGTGCTTTTCTCAATATATTTTTTATTAGACAATGTTTTTTTTTCAATGTTTGTTTTGTACATTGATATTCAATTTTGTGCTCAAATATATGTTAAAATCTATACCATTTATCAAATATCCTTGCCATTCATAATTGGAATTTGAAACTATCGTTAGACATACATTACAATAATGCATTATATTCAATATCCAACATAACAAACTTATAAGCTTGTACAAGCGCTAAACAAAAGGCTTTCAAACCCCAAACCAAAGCATAAAAGCTCCCCTTGTTTGAACTTCTGCCTCCATATTTGGAATATCTAGGGCCAATTCTTCATCCTCTCCATAATCTCGCAATATCGTAATATCACAATCCTAAATCAAAAAGATGAAGTGGCATTTAAATAGCACATTACTAGATAATAGAATGAAAGATAAAATCCATGTTTACCTATATATTTTTACTAGCTAATTAAATATGGTAATGTTCATGCTCACAAAAATTCTCATTCAAGTATCAACTGCCAATTCATTATGGTTGTTGAAATATGGTTAAACAGTTCCTTATGTCAAGAGAATAAAGATTAAGATCAAACCTTAAAAGTAAATCCGCCAATGCAAGGGCTTTAACACTTGCTTCTACAATCAGAGATGGAGTCTGGAATACATAATACAGAAGAACAATCTATTATGAGCTAAATGATTTTATATTATCAGATAGAAATGTATCATCCAAAATTTCTAAATGGGTACATGAACCTTTGCAGCGTTACAAATAATACACTTACAGCCTGTACTATCTCTGACAATAAGCATGCAAGACCCCCTACTGTTTTCTCATCCCCGTTATGAAGAGCCGGTAGAAGCATAACTTCTTTAATGAAATGCACCCTACATAGCAAAACCTGTTGTATCCCCTACGAGAAAGAAAAAAAGACAATTCTTTTAAGAAATTGATAATAAAAAGATCTCAATATGTTTTGACAGAAAACTTGGTCTCTGTAATAATGCCACAGAGATATATCTGTTTCTGAAGTTTTAATATGATATGGCTCAGTTTTGCAGAATAATAGAACTTTCCTAAAATTTGAAGTGTCATGTTTTGCAATTGTGTTGTGGTATAACATGATGCTACTGGAGCCCAATTGGCCAAGTATGATGGACACGAGCATTTTTGTTCTATTATAACAGTAATAGAAATGCATATACATCTATTATCTTCCAAATTGTTTGAATGATCAGACATTGACATACCCAACTCAATAAGCAATGTAGAATCTTCCTATTCCTTTCATGTAGTTGTATTACGCTTTCAAACCTCTTCTCAGATTGTTGTAGAAGAAACTCAAGAACAGTAGGTGTATGTGAGAGAAGCTGCATAAGAGAGACGTGACACAATGTAAAGAAAAATACAGAGAGGGGGTGATTAAAAAGAAAAAAGAGAGGTGAGCAAAATAAGGAATTTGCGTATAAAGCAAAAAAAATCTCTAGACCTCTTGGCCATACTGGCTTCTGTCTGATAAACTAATTTTCGAGTCAGTATTTTGGGACTCTAAAACTTCTTCTGCTCATATTCAACTGCCAATTCATTATTGACATCAGCTGCATCAAAGTCCACAATCTGCTTGTTGGTGATTCCAGCAGCCACAATTCCAGAAGCCACAGTCTGCCATAACCAAAAGTTTAATACCCCAACAAATATATTGAAGCAATACTCTGAAAGAATAAATTCACAATTCAATAAGAATTAACTTATTTAAATCACCTTGCTACAAGTTGTTAGTATTGAAGTGAGAGTCTTGACTTCCTTTCTTAAACCTCGTACTGCCTTGCTTGCATTGACAGGCTTATCCTTTTCATCATCAATTACCTTCTTGGTAATATTCTTTGCAGGAGCACACTTTGTACTCAGAGCCACCGCCTGGTCTACAGCACCAGGCACTACAACTGGGTTCTACACATTCACAAAGTCCGAAGTACCATAAACTGTTAGAATCAACCACGATTTAAATATCAAATTGAGAAGCCAATTCAATATGCTTAACTGAATAGAAGATCAGTGAGCATTGGCTAAAGTAAATGAGATGATTGAATTTATATCTATATCTATAAAGCATCAGCAAACAAAACTAGCAAGCACCAACGAAAAAATAATAAAGCCGCAAGGCCCCCAAGCACTTCAGATCAAAGTAATGGCCACCACCACCCTCAGCCTAGCCAACGAGCACAAATGTAGAACTTAATAGCTCACAAGTCACAACCAATATAACCTCGGACCATGTTGCTACATAGTTTCTGAGTAGAATAATGTTTTTCATACTTCTTCAATTATTGGTATCCAAGGTTAACACTATTCTGAGTTACTGGGTTTAAATCATCCTCTTAGTAGCTAACTCCTAACTTTTATAGAGGCTTCAAACCCCCACACAATAAAACAAGTAAGAACAAAGCTTTCAACAACAAACCATCAATGTAAACCAAACAGCTGAAAATCGAAATGTACCGGATAAAACCCAACACAAAAATCAATCCAAATACCTAAAATCTCTTATTCACACACGAAGAACACTAAAGCTCAAACATTTCATACCAAATATAAACAGAATCCACCATCGATTGATTAGAAAGAGCTTACAGAGATAGGATAAGCAATGTTGAACATGCGACCTCCTTGGGTCCCATCCTTGATGAGGTAGCCGAACGGTGACGGAGTTGATAGGCTAGGGTTGTACTGTGAGATCTTGGAAGAAGGAGATTGGTATAGAGACGGCTGCAGCAAAGGGGAGACGATCCCGAGCCCAGTCGCATCTGCTCGCTGCGTGCGTGGCAGAGCCGAGCCTCATCGACAGCCTGGAAGAGGAGGAGCCCGGTGAGGTGATCGAATCAGGCCGCCCCTCAAATTTGAGCGAGCGAGAGAGAGAGGAAGAAGAAGAAGAAGAAGAAGAAGAAGAAGAAGAGATGGATCAGACAAGTACAAGGAGCTGGGTTTCTTTAAAGAATGGAGGGCTGAGATCATGTATTTTTTTCCGACGGTCAGCTATAAATGATAGTATAAATGAGAAAGATGAAACCAAAATTCGGTTAAAAAGTTGGGAGGAAACCTCCGGCCAAGATAATTTGTCTACATCACACCTTTGTCTAATTATTATTTGGACAATAGACAAAATAAATTATTGTCTGAAGTGACATAATGAAAAAAATAACAATTGTCTCAAAAGAACTTCACACGACATAAAAATAATCATTATAGACCATTGCCTATAGAAATATCATACAACACCAAAAATAATGTTTGTTGTCTAAAGCGCAAGATACAGACAACATAAAAGAATGACAATTGTTAGAATACAATACTACAACTGCTAATTTATAACTATTATTTGCACAAGTGTATAGACAATTATTTTTTTTTACTGCATTTTTGAGATAATGGTCATACTCATGGCTATTGTCTGAGAAGTATTGTCTGAAGCACTTTTTGACATAGTGCACGGTACTGTATATCGTGCTTAACAAAATGGTACCCCTGTCTATTAGAGGAAGACATTGGTCGGGCTTGTCCTGCATGTTGCGACAACTGCAATTGCAAACAATGCTTGATGAAAGATGTCCCTTATAGATGCTTGAATAAGGCAACCTTAAAGACGGGAGAAGATGATAAGCTAGAACATTGTAAGTATTTGGTGCATCAGTTTCTTCCATTTTTGAAAGAGATTAATGAGAAACAGGTAACAGAGATGAAGTTGAGGCTATGAGACAAGGGTTGAAGGATAAACTTTTTGAACTTGAAATCAGGAAGTCTGATTGCCATTTTTCTATGAGAATGTTTTGTGACAAATGCCATACTTTCATTTTTAACTACCATCGAAGTTATTCGGAGTATAACTATGATCTTTGTCTCACCTATTGCGTGGAGGTTCGGAACACTAAGGTGGATCAGTGGAAAGTAGATATAAATGGAAACATTGATTGTGGATGTTGTAGCGGGGAGTCTACTCTGGTACTCTAATGTTTGTTTTATGGAAATAAGATCATGGAACTAATAGACCAAGCACAAAAATAGATGAGAATTATACAACAACCGATGCCGGTCAAGAAAGTTATTCATGTGCAAATCCCTTGGATGATCTGAAGTCTAGAAAAGTAGCCTCAAGAAGTGATTCAGATGAAAATTATCTCTTCTGTCCAAGCATTGAGACCCATCAACTTGACGACCATGATCATTTACGGAGGAACTTGAAGAAGTGCGAGCTCGTTATAGTGAGAAATGCTCTTCAAAATGGGTCAGGTCTGAGCTGGGAGCCAAAAGTCATGTGCAAGGCTTTTCGTCGAGCCACTAGTCATGTGCAAGTGATTGATATGTCAGATTGGTCAAACATTTATGTCACTATGCACCAATTTTTTAGAGGATATTTGCAAGGCAAATTTGATCAGAGTTACTGCCCTAAAATTCTAAAACTGAAAGACTGGTCGCCATCCACTAAATTTGACCAGCTTCTTCCTCGCCATGGCACTAAATTTGTTTGTTGGTTGCCTTTCAAGGAATACACTCATCCAGCCGATGGTATCTTAAATCTTGTTTCCCACTTGCCTAAAATATGTGCCAAACCGGATTTGGGGTCCAAGTCATACGTTGCATATGGCTTTGCTCCGGAACTTGGAAAGGGAGATTCTGTCACAAAAATTCAATGTGACATGTCTGATGCAGTTAACATACTCACTCATACTACTGAAGTAAAACTTGAAGATAAACATCTTGCTGCAATGAAAAAGTTGAAGAGAACACCTTGTCGTGGTAAATGTGGGAATGAGCCTTGGGGACAGTTTGATGAAGCCTCTGATGGAGGTGCTTTGTGGGATATTTTTCGGGTGAATGATGTTCCGAAACTGGAGCATTACATCAAGAAGTGTCACAAGGAATTCAAGGACTACATGGGCAAACTATTGCAGCAGCTGGATCATCTGATACATGATCAGACTGTTTATCTTATTGTGGAGCACAAAAGAAAGATGAAGAAGGAGTATAGATTGAGCCATGGACGTTTTTCCAGAAGCTAGGGGATGCAGTATTCATTCCTGGAAATTGTCCATATCAGGTGAGAAACTTGAAGTCCTGCATTAAAGTTGCAGAGGATTTTATTTCTCCCGAAATAGTAGGTCAATGCATGAAATTAACTAAAGAATTCCACACACTTTCAGTCGATCATGGGACCAATCAGGATAAGCTGGAGGTAAAAAATATCCTAGTTCATGTCATATTTTATGTTGTGAATGAGATTTGGTGACAAATAGAGTCTTGTTCATTAGACAGCTAGGCAAAGTCTAAGTCGACTAAGTAATGGGAAACCCATGCTTATACAGTACCTATCTATATGATGTTCATTTTGGTATAAGAAATTTCAGACCCATCGTAACTATAATGGATAACCTAGTGGAAATATTAATTTATTTTTTTTACTTTGTATAAATAATTTGTCTAGTCATGATATATTTTCATAACAATTCTGTGATCAAATGTAAATGATTTTTAACTGTATAATCAAACAAAATTGTGGGAAAAAAATAAATTCTTGTACAATCATTTACAATTATGTTTATTCAAAAAGAGACTATATCCAATATGAATATATTCATTAGGATGATATCCATTATAATTTTTCAAATTGCTGCATTGCTTATCGATTTGGACTATATTTTCCAACAAAATATGCCATTGATTTCTGCTTTCACCGGAATACAAGAAAGACGGCGAACTGATAATTATACTCTGCTATCAATGATGGACAACAGTCTTATTTGCCAATCTTATTTCAAATATATGCAGTCTTATACGAAGTCAAATCTACATCTGGTATTTATACTAATAATCATTATTACTAATTATGCATTGTTATTTGGCAAGAATTATTCCAACAATTATTATCTACTACTGATTGAATAAATTGGTAAATATTTTTCAGCCATCCACACTCCTAATCTCTTCACTAGTGCGTAAAAAGTTTTTTTAACAGTGCGGATAGTGAGGCGACTTACTTGATTCAGATCATGTGAGTATATACTTCAAAATATTTTAGTTATTTTCATAATATGTATAATTCTGATTTACCAATATCTTCACAATGCCTAAAATATTATTTTACCAAAGTGCTTGCCAAATGTCCTTCCTCTATAGCCAATTGACGCCTCTCCGACGATAATACCGATGAGCAATCAATACTCTCACCAACCTACATCCAAATATACTCCCAAATGAAGTGTTGTCGCTATTACTTTCTTCCTAATTGTACCACTCACTCTCTTACTTTCTTCCTAACTGTTAATCTCAGTGTTTAACCCCCAGCATTCTCCATGGTCAGCAAAGAAATCCAGGGTAAATATTCCACTCCTCCTTCTTTTGTGAATAATTCTATAATCTTCAAATCTTGCTTTGTTATTGATTTGAAGCAGGGGCAACATAGTTACAAAGTAGGGCTTTCAGATTCACAGATTAGGGGCACATTAGGGCTTTTGTATTCATAGATTAGAGGCACTCGTTCTGTGATTGCATGCAGTACCATATAGTTTATTTATAGACAATTCAATGTAAGAATCTAATTGATATCACTTTGGTAGATCGATAAATCCATCTGGACAAGATGTTGATTCCTTTTTATATCAATTTGAAGAAAATATTTACTATGGGTTTTGGGTTACTCAATGGAGATGACCAATTTTTTTTTTCCATATTGGGCTATCGTTGTTTGAAACTGAGGTTGTGATGGTGATGGATGTTATTTGAAACAAAGTTTGGATGTTATTCCTGCAGTTTGGGTTTTTATATGCTTTACAAATGGAGTATTTTACTTATCCTAATTTGATAACCAAAAAAAATGAAAGCTGCATAGTTTCAATCAACTACATTACCAGCGTTTCTGTTATACATTTATGTAACTTTAATAATTGTTTCAATAAGAAAAGCTATATAACATCTTTTCTGTCTCTGCTATCTATATCATGTACTTTATTTTTTTCTACCTATATATTGACATCTGATTCAATTATTAGGTACACCAAAGGATGAGAACTCCAACAACGTCATCCTGAACGAGGAGATCCTGCGAGCTCTCCGACACATTCTCTAACCGTAATTACAAAACCAACACCTGCCTGCACCACCACGCTCTCCACCTGCCTCCACGCCAAATACCTCACAACCACCACCTCCATCATTTACAAAGCCTCAAAAGCATGATTTGAATGAGGATAAAGGAAATGACATAAAGACCTCAAAGGCAATATAATGTGGAGGAACGGTTGGGTTAAAGAGACCTGTCACAAGAGAAAAGAAGAAGGTATTGGGAATAGCCACTAGATATTGACATCAGCATTAACCCTGACCCTAAGAAACCTAGAGGATGACCAAGGTTTGTATTCATTTTGGTACAAACTGCAGTGTTATATAAAGTTTATCTTTCACCTATTACTTTCCTACTTCCCTACTATATTGAGTAATTGTGCTTGAATTTAGAAATACATGATGGTTTCAATTATTTTTTAGATAACGTAGGACCTTACTCTCTATTTGTTGTTAGAATTTGATATGATTTACCTCACATTATTTTATAGGGAACGTAAAATAAAGGCTTCTACAACCACAACAGAAAGGAAGACAGGAGGCGGGCCTAAAACAGTGGCAAGGAACATAACAGAAAAGAAGAAGGGCGGCTGGCCTAGAGGAGTGCCAAGGAACTGAACAAAAAGGTTTGTTCAAATGCAATTTTTATGCTTCATTAATGAATCCTCATTCATTTAGGATAAGTACTTAGATATTTTTTTCTAGGAAAATTACTGTTGCTGAAAAAACCTCTCAGCCAAAGGACAAATCGGGATGACCATTAGGAAAATCAAGGAACCCGTTGCTTCGTGCCATTGATGTGCCAAACATTGGGAAGGAAGGCACAACTGGAAAAACATCGGTAGAGTTCAGCTCCGGTGATGAAAAATCAATTCAGCAACATGCGACATCTAGAAAAACTTCGTCAAGGGTGAACTCAAATGAAATGGAAGCCATTCAAACTGGTGTAGGGATTAAAAAAAATACTCTTTGATCGGTACTAGTGTCATCCTTGGAACACTACAACGAAAAAATCAATTTGCTACGCCTTTTTGCGACGGCAATGAATGTCGTCGCTATTACATACCAATGGCGACGACAAATTCACCGTCGCGAATGGGGAGACCTTTTTGCGACGACAAACTGATGCCGTCGCAAAAGGATTCATCAATTCAGACGACATTTTTTACCGACGCAAAAGGTTTCATCAATTACGACGGCACTTTTACGCCATCGCAAAAAGTTCCATCAATTGCGACGGAAAAGAAACGCCGTCACAAAATCAATTTTGCCAACAAATAATTTTTTTATGTACGCAAAAATGACCATTGGATTGGATAATTAGAATACTATGAGTGTGGTATTAAAAATTTATAATTTTTTGACTTGAATTCGAGGTCGATCCGTGCATTAAATCGTTGTATTCCTAAGATGTTTTAGACTAAAAATCGATTTTTCACTATGTAAAAAATTTATTTGAGACCAATTTTTGCTTATGCATTATCGTGGAGCTCATATCTATCTTACTCTGTGAAAAAAATGACCCAAAAAAATTAATTTAGGTACTCCTCCCATAGGTGAATGAGCAAAATCCTTGAAAATGGATATTTTAGTCTTTTGATAAGATTTTACCTCATTGACCGATCTCTAAACAAACTTTGACGAGGGTAAGTTTTTTGAAAACTCCATGTTATTACTAGGTTGACGCATGTGGATGGACACATTTCTTATTAGACCATTTCGGTTTCTCATATGTCTTTAATCTATATATAACTACTAATGCTACTTACAAATGTTTGTTGGTTATATGAAAACCAAAATTTTATGAAATTAAATCACTAACAAATAATTATTTTGAAAATGCGATAGTTAGATGAGACTATCGGACTAATTTAAGCATGTCGTGAAAAAATTTGAACTTTCCGATTTGAATTTGACCTTGATCCGTATGTCCTACGTTTGTGACTATATTGTCCTTAAGCAAAACACAATTTACCGCTTCATCAAAAATAATTCGAGATCAAGTACCTCGTATGTATTCTCATGAGATTTACATCTATCTTGCTATGTAAAAAATTAAAATTTCTAAACCCTAAATTAGAGACCTAAATCTAAACCCTAAGTCCCTAACCCTAAACCCTAAACCCTAAAAGAAAATCTTCAAAAGAAAAAAAAAAAATTGTCATGCCTATCTCTCATCGGTCATCTTCATGCGCCTCCTTTTCATTTCTCTCTCTCTCTCAACCTAACCTGTGCCTCTCTCGCCGGTCACCCAAGCCCAACTGCGCCTCTCTCTGGCCGAAAACCCCAAGCCAGATGCACCTCGCTTGCCGGAAATCTAACCCGAGCCATACTCTCTCTCGCCGGAAATCAAATGCCGATCCGGGCCTCTCCTCACCGGAAACCAAACTCCGCGCTGTCACTCTCTTGCTCCTTACCGTCACCGCGTCGTCGCTCTATTGTTCAAAGGAGGGGGACAATCAGAAGCTTCTGGAGCAACGCGGCTGGAGCGTTATCGTCGTTGGTAAGATTCAGGTTCGTAAGTGATGCATTTTATTTCTATTTTTTTGTGTGTTTGAATTAGTTTAGTATAGACTGGTAGGGTTTGTTATGCTAATAAATTGGACCTGCAGTTGACTAGTGGTTGAACATTTTCTGTCCTACTTTAGGCTGAGAGTTCATACCATGCTTTTGTAATTGTCGAAAGGTTTCTGGTGGCTGTGAAGGAATTAATTCATGCCTTTTGAGCATTTAACCTAGAGCACAGGTATGGTATTTCACTATTTTGTTCTTATATTCATGTTAAGAATCTGTCATTGTTTATAAAGCTATTGTCCTTCTCTTTAGCAATGTGTAGTTTAACCAACATGAGGTGCCCAACTTGGCTTTTGATTTGTTTTGGGCAGTCCATTGTTAGTTATGGGTTTATGATGAAGGGAAATATCGGTATTTGGTTGCTTACTACTTTTCCACCTCTTGCCTCGAATCAATTGATATTCTGAAATCTTTGCAGGGATCTTTGGTGCTGGTTATGTGGTACTGATCTTTGGTGATAGGTGGTGAAGAGGGCTGTTTCGGGTTCTGTAGTTGAGTCTATGCCCGCAGCTGGGACGAAACGGTCTGTTAGAGATAGGTTAGGGAGTAATGCATATTGCTCGTATTCGAATGGAAGTGGAAGTTTACGCAATAGCAACAAACGGTGAGCTCTTATTTTACTTGTAATGTGTGGAATGCTACTTTTGCTCTGAATGTTCATCTTAAGCGTTGGGAGATTGTACTGTTGATTGGTTTGAGTAATGTGTTTATGCTATGTAAGATTGTTAGTAATGGAGCTAAACAGTGAACACTGTATAGTTGAATTTATGATCTTTATGTTATCTTTTCTGCAGCCAGCGAGGAGATGTTGGTATGTCAACGCTGAGCTCCAATGGTTATGATGATAACAAGCTTACTTTGGAGCAGTTCTATTGTGCTGCATTAATATTTTTCTGTATTAGATTTCTAAAAATCCTTTATGACTTTAAAACATCAAGATGCGCATATTGGTAAAGACGACCTCTGGTATAAGCTCATGAAAAAGAATGGAGGTAGACGAGCTCAAAGTGGTAACGATCAGAGACATGGAGACCTCAATGAGAAGCTGTCAAAGACAGTTCAGCGGCCTCTTCCTAGCCTTGATTCACGGTCACGAAAGGCCCCGCCTGAACTACAAGATAGTGGTTTCCTTGGCCGAGTTCCTTCCACAAGAAGTGTAGATGATATGTCTCATGTGGACTCATTGAGAAATTCTTACTCTTCATGGACACTGGACCATTTAAGACAAAGATCCCCAGAGAGAGTTCAAGTTACCTATAGGCCTCTCTCCCCGCCAGGGAATGTAGAAAAGTTGCAGATGAGGGCCATCAAACAGGACATATGATGGTGTCAGACCTGTTCCATATATGAACACAGATACTCGAGATGCTACAAGGTATGTGAGTACTGCACCTTTCATGTCAAATACCGCATTGCCTCCTGAACCTGCAGAGCATGTGGCACATGCCCCACCCCTTATAAACCAAGTTCATCAACCAATTAGCGCTATACAGAAACCTTCATATGTGGTACATGTCATTTACCTTTGATTTTTGCTCTTGTTTGATTGCTTAACTGCTTAACTTATTGTGTATTGATGTTGTATCACTGAGCTGAAGGTTCTACAAATCAATTATTTTAATCTAATATAAGATTATGAGCCTCATTTACAATTCAGGAATTTTGTAATAACTAGCCGATGAATCATTATATTGATTTGAACTTTGAGGTTTGCGTGCATTATATTTTTTATTTTGACCAATTTGAGGTGGTGTTTGTAGGGTGATGAACAGCTGACCGGAGATGGCTTGCTGCAACACCTCGGATTGGGAAAATATGCCACTATATTCAAGGCGGAGGAAGTATGTTGCTCGCTATCTGTGTTTGTAGTATGTTAATATGTTTTTTCTAACGCAGTGTTTAGAGTTTGGTTCCTAGTTTGTAACATCTTTTGCTACAAAATCTTATTGGTTTATTGGGAATCAAAACTCATGTGTTCACCACACTTCCAGTTGTGGCATGAGCTTCATATCTCATGTATATAAGGCACACTACTAAATATGACATGTTCTTATAATTGTATAATAGCTCATTTGGTAATTGTAAGATCCAACATATTAATACATCCATTGTTTTCAGACTCACCTAGATGGTTAAATCAGAGTTTTGGTTGGTTAAATAAATAGTTATCAGTCAAGTAGAATATTATGTATTCTGCTTATTAATAACATCTCTGATCTTGCACAGATTGATATGGCTGCATTAAAGCAGATGGGAGAGAATGACCTCAAAGAGTTGGGAATACCTATGGTATTTTACAATTTCTTTTTGTTTAAAGTTTTTTTTTATTACTTTGCTCGCCGATGAATCAGATGATGTGTTTTCTGAGATTTTGTTGAATCAATACTGAAGTGTGCTTATTTGAATTCCTGAGAAAATGTCTTATAAGATTGATATTATTATTGCAGGGACCCAGGAAAAAGCTTCTTCGTGCTCTCTTGCCTCGTCCGAAGAGGCCAATGGCCACAAATATACGTTAAGAGCCAGTATGTTTGCTAGCATTGGTTACTTTGCTATGATTGAAAGCTCTTTTTGTGTTTATTGAGGTATGTATATACTTGCATCTATTAGTTCCAACTGTCTTATGTATGCATGGGTTAAAAATAGTGTATTCCCAGTGAAGCTCCATTAGCATTTCCTGCACCAAAATGAAGAAAGGGTTCTCAACCAATTCCACAAGAAAACAATAATGATGAACAAGCCATTTTAGAGTCCTCTCTTAACAAGATTGTTGGTGCAGCAGATATATATGACTTGGAGGTATGCAACCTGAACTAATTTATATACTTTTTCATCTCATGAATTTGGATCAAGTGTTGTTTTGGATGTCAACAATGCTCCTATGTTTAAATTTTGTCTTCTATATTTTGTAGGAGATGGAACCACCACATACTCTCATATTGTACTAATGAAGCTTTGAGATTGTTGTTTCATATGATTATGCATTCTTGATTTTGTTGTATTGTTGTATGGAACCACCACACCCTCATGCAGTCTTCTTTCCTTATGTTTTATCCAACTGGTCTGCTATGTTAGATGACTATGAATATTTTTATTAATAAGTTTCTTATTGGGCAGGAATGACCGTGGTCTTCATATGAGTGGACAGCTCACAACTGGCCGTAGGGGATGCTATGTTGCTCTTTTTTCTTTTACTTTTGAAAATTTTAGTTTTACCATCTTAGTTCAGTCGATCATGTGACCTTGAATGACTCTGGAGATGTATACTTTATTAATGATAACAGTGGGTTCATATACTAGTAGATTTGCACAATATCAGCTCCAATTCTTTGCGATGGTCAAGGTGCCATCTCAAAGAAATGGAGCCTTTTTTTTCTGGCAAAAATGGATTTTGCGACGGCAAAATACCTTCGCGAAAAAGAAAAACAGTACTACGGCTAACAAAATTTGCAACGGCAAATCTATCGTCGCAAAAAGAATTTATTTTTAACGGGAAATTTTTATCGTCGCAATAGAGTTTGGGCGACGGTAAAAATTGTCGCCAATAGCAATTGCATTGCCACCAATTGCGACGAGAAGGTTGCCATCGCAAAAACTCAATTTGTCATCGTAAAAGAGCATTTGCGACGACATTTGACTCTATTGCAAGGGCTTTTTTATTGTAGTGGAACTATCAAGTGGCTTTTGTTCGATCAAAACATATTAATTAGGGAACAAAACAAGCACACAAAAGAGTTGAAGGAGTTTGTTGCTGAACTTAGAGACAAGTTTCAAGCATTTGCTCAGTGAAATATCAGGTCAGCAATACATCAATTCCAAGTTTCCAGTTCTATCATAGTTAGTTTGAAACTGAATTGAATGAACTGTATGCGTGTGTTGCTATAACGTCATGCTGTGGTGTTGTTGGTCAAATAATTTCTAATGCTAAATACAACAATCTAGCATACTAATATAAGCTAAATAATTATTACTGACTGAAATGAGACATAATGAAGTTTGTAGGAAAGTGTTTTATTCTACCTTAATACATAAAACCCTGTAGGCATTTTACTAGTGCATTTATCTCTGAAACATCATACACAAGTCTAATTAAAGCTCTTGCTCAAACAGGTACTCAAAGCCAACACTTTGATTGAAAGTTGCTTTTTGTTGAAGACCAGTGTGTTATTTTGGGGGCTTAATGGAGTTGGCAACTTTTGTGCTTACTTATTTAGATGTTAGTTTAACTCCTTTTCTAAGTAGAACCTGTTATGTAATATAATGAGAACTCATGTATTCAGTCATGTACTTAGATTCATGCATTAGCTTGATGATAAAGTAGTTTTGTAACATCATGACTCGAAATTAACCTCTTATATTCTGATTAAGTGTTAATCAATGATGGTAACTAGTTTTATTATCGTCGATAATTATTGAGAGCCTTTTTAGTTGACTTTTTATCAAATTGTCGAAATTGGTTGACTTCGGGTGAAAGTCGTAGAAATTGTCAAGTCAAGTCTATGGATGTGATGAATGCCGAAAATGAGTTACGACGAGAAAGTTACAATTGACGGTTGTTTGTCGTAAAGTTATTACCGAAGTTACCTTATTTGGAAACGTATATAAACGAAGAGTTTCCTTATTTGGTAAGTGAGAGTGTTTTGGGAGAGTTGACTTCTGTCAACTTTCTCTCCCGTGGAGAGACAAAGCGAGTTGAGGCGGTGTAAAGCAGCGCTACGCCGTCCGGCCACCTCCGGCCACGATCAGATATTTTCAATGTGGCCCACACAAAAAAATGTCTCCCCTAATACCATTGTGCTCTATATGAGGTAGTCATCGCATGCTTTGATTCATTATAAATTATATTACATGGTACATTTCATTTTGATATCAGGTACTTATATATTATATTATCTTTATGTTTAGAATATGTGTAACTCGAAGGCTATCTAGCGAATTCTAACTAGATTTTATGTTCATTATTAGATACACCGGTGCCTGTAATGCTAAACATGCATCGGTGTTTAATTTATCTCAGCTATATTTATGGAGTTTTAAAGGGAAATGCAATGCTGAGTAAGATTGCATTTGTGGATCCGAGTTACACCGACACTCAAGGACAACACAATACAATAGAATTGATCACCCACCTAGTAGATCGTTACAAAAATGAGACCACAGAACAAATGTTTATCGTGCCTCATAAATCAGAGTATGAACACTGAATCCTTGAAAAATGAAATAGTCTATGATATCACTGATGTGCATGTTTTAATTACCTTAATACATATATATATGTCTACTATATTGATGATATTGCTATATGTACATGTTACAAGAACATGGACGTTGATATATGGTTGTGTCACCGAATGATGAAACCGTGTACTTGATGGATCCAATAAAGAGGAAACTTGTTGGAGGAGTCCGGAAAACTATTGTGGATGCGTAAGCTGCTAAGTGCCTTGTACACAATTTATGAATAACTAAATATTTTTGATGGTTAAAAATGGCTGATACGACTTATTTAGTTTTTGACACGTGTTATCTTATACCTTTGGTTTAGTTCTATTAAGAGTTACATAGGTGTAATGAGGCAGAAGAAAGTTAAATGGACGAACTTATTGGTATGTGCAGTTTGTGGCTCTGCTATCAAGGTTATTTATTGTTGATGACTATGCTGCATGTACATAAAATCCTTGTTATATTCTAGGGAATTCAAGAACAATTATATGACAAGTCATTAGGATTTTCGATCATGCGTTACATGAAAGACATCGTACGGGATCCAAATCTCAAGTGTCTTGCACAAGTACTTTTTAATTTAGGGTGTCGAACCTGCCGTTTTGGATGCAACTTTCATTCTTATACTGTTCCGATTTGTTATCAATAGCGCAGGCGCGTTGCAAGAAACAGAGAACTAAGGGATGTAATCAAAGAAAAAAATGATGATTTCTGAATAGAGTGCGCTGAGGCCATTATGGAAGCAGCCAAGATACATCCGTTGTAGTTATCTATAGAGTTGTTATGCTAACTAGTTTATGGAAATTGAGACATTCTTTTGTTATGTTTTCTCATTAATTATAAATTTGGGTGGGCTATATATCATCTTTTGTGAGGCTATGATTTACGAAAAACAGAAGAAAAAAAAATCTGATGTACGAATCGATGTCTGTTAAATTTCATCATGTTAATTACCAAAGAGAACTATAAGTTGTAGCGGTTTTATTCATTCTTGAAGCCTGTTACGCATATATTATGACGTATTCCTGGAGTATATAGTATGCGTTGTTGTAGGAGAGGTTTGGTTTTATGTTTGAGAGGCATGGGAGAATCGATCTTTAAAATAATTAAATGAATAGGAGCTAGAAGTTATTACATCAAATTGGTACTCATCTAACTACAAACTTACTACTAGTATTAGGTTCGTAATACATAACTTCTTGTATAAAGTAGAAGTAAAATATGAATAAAGAGCTGGTTTATATAATCCCTACACCAAGGAGTAAAATATCGGATATCGAGTATATATCGACATTCTAAAATTTGGATATTTCGACGGAAATATCGATGAAATATCGATCCAGTGGAAATTCTGACGGAAATGACGGAAACTAATAAAATTACATGGAAATTTGTTATGAAACTTTTGGAGGTTGTAACATGATAAATTATCTACCTTATGTGAAAAGAAAATATTGATCTGACATCAAGACATATGAATTTGCTAAATTACTATATGAATTAATATGTGTTAAGTGCTGATAATTATTAAAATATAATTTATTAGTTATATTTTTATTTTTTGATGGTTAAAACTTATAGGAGGCTAGACCATCACGCATTTTGTGCAATATGTTACACATCACATATCACAAAATCAAATATATAAATACTTCAAAATCACGTAGGGGACCTATGAGATTCGAAATTCACACTATTTTTTCTCCATCTCCATGTGCATAATCATGTGTGTATTGTGAAGAATAATCATTAAATGATTGTTCTCCCATGTAATTCTGCATGTATTGGACATGTCACGTGAAAGGTGGATTGGACATTGAGCATGTGAAGATTGGACATTTACCAAATTAAATGTTAAATGTGAAAAGTTTACGGAAATTTCGAAAATTTCGGGAAATATCGGAAAATATCGGAAATATCGATAAAAATCGGAAAATTTCGGAAAATTTAGGGATATATTTGAGGATTTTTTAGGTAATTTCAAAAAATCGAAATATTGGCGAAATATCGCCGATAATATCGATTTTACATACCTTGCCCTACGAGATAGTAGGTGAGGTGTGATGAAGTTAAGTTTATCATTTCGCTTCTTTTGGTTCAATTTCAATATTTCCAAACAGGAAGACATTATTGCTATTATAGTTCACTGTCACCGAACGGGAAGCTAAAACTGCCATACGTTTGTTTTCAAAAATTTCCAAGCAGTGGACGATAATTTATGAATCCAACGACTATTAGCGAAGGGCAGGGAGAATCACTTGAGTTCATTTGTATGACAATTTCTGGAAACTAAGAAAGTTGTTGAATAATATAAAATAAATATACTGTTACCCCCTATGTTGAGCTCCTTTTCGAAAAAAATAACGCCTCGTTATCTGCTACATTTCCCGCCAAAATTAATGCCCGGCACGCAATCTCTCACACGCACACGCAATCTTGCACGTGCACACGAGATCTGAGCCGTCGCCTGACGTTTGACATTTTGACTAATTGGTCAACTGTTTTGCCTCAATAAAAGGCCATCACTGCTGCTTCCCTATCAATCTCAATCCTATCCCATTAACTAAAAACTCATCTCCTCAAACACACATCTCATCTCCTAAAGAAACCCTGGCTCCGGAAGGAAATCGTCGCCAATAAGTAAGGCTAAACAAAGGGGGTTCGACCTCTTCTGCTCCACCATCTCCCTCGGCGGTATCATCGAATGTTGCTCCTCCTGATTTGGCTGAGGATCCATTTGTATACCGCATGTCCCAGCTGGAGATGATTGTGAAGATGAAATTGGACAGTACCAACGATTATCTGCGACAATTGTTGTGGAACATTGACGCTATTCTTAGTGTGGTTGAGAAGATGAAGGAGAAGCTTGCACAGCTAGATGAGAAGGTGGAAGGTCTGTCCGAGATTGTTCTTGCAAAGGGTCCGGAGTGATGTGGATTTTTTGGGTTGGTCTTTATCTTAATTTCGTTTAATTAATATTAGTTTATGCTCATTTCGGCTTTGGATTTTGCTAGGATTGGCCATTGTGGAATCTGATTTATTTTCCTTATATGTATTTCGTGATTGTGTGATTGGTCATTTTGGAATGTAAGTTTGTATGTGTGATGATGTTATTGAATGAAGGAATGTATAGTTGGCCAAGATCATGTTGTTTTCAGATTCCTTGTTTTCCATGTTGCCATGAATGAACATAGCCAGACTGATAAGTGCAGTACAATGTACAGATAAACACTTAACTGAACAACTAGGACCATTTAGGTGTGTTTAACACTAATAAGTGAAGTACAATGTGGTTATCAGATTGATATGTGCAATGTATGATTGGGTACCTTATTGATACGTAATGTAAGTTTTGGGTAACTTATTAATATGTAATGTAAGTTTTGGGGTACTATATTGATAGCTAACATAAGTTTTTGGGTACCTTATTGATATGGTAGTGGGAACTTATTTGTCGCCAAAACACAATGATGTTGTTCACTTTCAACAATTACCTGGTTCGTATAAATGGATGACTAGTGTTCTAAAAGTCAGAAAAGTCTGTCGGCTAGTCAGCGACTAGTTGGTGATTTTTAGCATCCAAACCGATTTTAACAAGTTGGTCGAAAAAGTCAGGCAACGGTAAAAATTTGGTCAAAGTCAATTAAGTCAATCAGTCAATTTTTAAAATTTTTCATTATTATTATTTTTTTAATTTGATGAAAATTTATATTTTATTTCTTTATATACATGCATAAATTTAATAAGAAAGAAAATGCATAAGCTAAAAAGAAAAGGAAAAAAAAATATTATCTAGACACTCAAATACTTCATTTCTTTGATTAATGTGTAACGATATTATTTTTGTGTTTAATTTACCTAAGTATTTCTAATTTCTTTCACTCATTTGTGTGGAAATTATTAAATTTAATTACAAAAATGGCAATTCCAAATTATCCGACTTATCAGACTAATCTCCGACTAGCCGTCAACTAATCATTTAGTCCCTCGGCCGATCCAACATCCCAGACAATTGGTTTCTCTCTATAACCCAAATCCCAGGCAATCTCATGCACCCCTATACACAACATCCCACATAGTTTTTTCCTAAACTTATGAATCTTGTACTTCATAGCCTCATCCAAATTATTGTGCTCCACCATGATGAATTTTCAAATTAAATATGTCAGATGCCACTACAATAGCACAAATGAACACAAATAACCACAAAATCTAACTCTGTATAGAAGCAGACCACACTATCATACATACCACACTAACTTTGAGATATGGCTCCTGAGAACCTTAACATAGGTCAAGGTCGCATGAACTGGAGAGTGAACCATGCTTGTTTCTGAATAATCACCATTCGAGACTGCCAATTTTTTCATATCTGAGATGAGATCTACACCAGTACGAACACGTTTATGTTGCAAAAGCATCTCTTCTTCCCCCCTCTGCCACTTCCCTTAGGGAGGACGGAGAACATAAACGTTGCTGGAGAAGCCATTAGTGTGTCAACAGTCACAAAAAAGTCAAACAGAGTGTACGGATGTTGCCCAATAGCTAACAGAGTTTCACAATGGTAGGTTTGAAAAAAAAATCGCCGCGCATGAAGCACGTTCTCCAAACTCTGCTTTTTTCTCTTTAAAGGTCTATGTCTTTTAACGTCTGTTTTTTTAGACAAGAGAAAACATTTTGAGTTTTGTTTGAAAGAGTGCCTTAAAATGATTTTTTTTAACAAATTACATATAAGGTCACTTAGAGACCTTATTTTCTTGTTTACATCAGTAATATTATGTATCCTACAAAAGGTCACTTTGACTTTTCCTTTTTTTTGACTTTCCAATTTTACTCTTTTATATATTTGTTATATTATTTATGTTGAATTCAAATTCAAACACGTAGAACAAAAGAGAGAGAGGGAGCGAACGAGATCACAGAGAGAGAGAGAGAGAGTTACAATTGCTCATGTATGTACATACATAATATTATTGTTTACCAACACACTAGTGCATCATAACAAACATACTACTATTATTTGAAGAACAAACTACAACAGAAGCAAACACTACAAATTGAATGATATTTTCTTCTTAAGCTTCTTTCCTGCTCTTTGTTGCCTTTTCCTGTTGAGTATGTAGTCTGAATGCTTATTTTTGTTCATCGTCTTTCTCTTCTTCGTTTTTAGACTTTTATTGATTAAAAAAGCAAGTAAGCGTACTTCATCAGTTAGCTAACTATACTATTGTTGTTAGCTAAACATACTACTGTGATAACCAAAATATACTACTACATCGAGAGTGATGTTGTCCTTCTGTTATCCACCTCGTCTTCCTGTACATCATTTTTTTCATCATCGAGGGTGACCTGCAGGCAACAATTTAAAGCATAATAGTAGTTTACATTAGCAAAAAACTACAACATACCATCACACAGACTACTAGACATCATCAAACAAACTACTGCTACCATCATAATTCAAGATACTACTCCAGTCATACAAAAACACTACCATGAACCATCAAACACACAACTAACATCATCACATCTAAATATACTACTTCTGTTAGCTAAATATACTATTGTTGTAAGCTAAACATACTACTGTGATAACAGAATATACTACCACATCAAGAGTGATGTTGCCCACCTCATCTTCCTCTACATCATTTTCTTCACCATCGAGAGTGTCCTGCACGAAAAAAAACATAGTACTTTAGGCATTGAAACATCATACCAGTTTACATTAGCAAAAATACTACAACATACCATCACACACACTACTAGACACCATCAAACAAACTACTACGTACTACCATCATAATTCAAGATACTACTCCAGCCATACAAAAACACTACCATAGACCATCAAACACACTACAAACATCATCACATCTAAATATACTATTGTATGCATATAAAAACACTATCAAAGACCATTAACCACACTACTGACATCATCATTATCTAAAAATACGATTTCATGCATACAAACAGATCATCAATGCTCTCTTCAACCATACTACCATAGATTTTCATGCATAAATCATAGAACAACAATATTTCATGCATAAATAATGTAGAGGAGTACCTAGAGGCGAGAATAGGTGAAGTGACGACGACCGTTGATGGAAGTGAGGGGAGAGTGGCAGATTTAACGGTGGCCAGGGTTTTTGAGATGAAAAGAGATGTTTGCAATGGTGAGTGAGCGACAAGGAAGAGCTTGCGATATGAAGGGAGATCGGGAGAGCTCACGGCAGTATTGAGGGTGGTTATGGTTGTTGAGAGAAGATGAGTTGTGTTTCGCGACGGCGAGAGAAAGCTCGTGGTGGTGATGGAGAAATGTTGGAAACCAAGGAGAACTCGCGACAGCGATGGAGCAGAGAGGAAAGCGAGGAGCGGTGGTGGCGTGGAGATTAAGGTTTTAGAAAGAGATGAAAGGAGAAGGCGTCGATTGAAATGAGAGAGGCTGGAATATTTAGTCTGATATCAATTACATATGATAGCATAGTTATAAATATTAGTAATTTTAAGGTTATGTTAGCTATAAGAGTGAACTGATTTAGGATAAAACTATTCTATGACCTTATTTTGTATAGATCTAATATAAGTGACCTTACATATAATTTGGCCTTATTTTCCTTTTTTATTTTGACCTAGGGTTCATTATGGGTTGGGTTGGGCTGGTCTCAGCCCTAAATTTAAGGCTTAGGGTTGGGCTAGGCTGGGCTTGGTCAACGGTCAAAAATAACAAGGCTGGGGTGGCCCGATACCACAATTTAGAATCCTTAGCCCTGCCACTAAGGCTAGGCAAATGAGGTTAAAGAGGTCGGGAAGATCTTGAAGGTCTCTATCTTGTCGAAACCACACCTCCCTTGACATCAATCTTAGTGCCCGCCGTAGCCATAAGGCTCTCCCGAAGATGATTGAGAGATCCTCATACCCTTTTAGCTCCTCCATATCTAGTATAGCATATTCGGCCGGGATCACTAGTTCGCCTATCATCACCAATACGTCTTCTATAATGCCTCTCAGATGTACCACACTCCTATCGACAAGTTGGAGTGACATGCTAACCGGTTTAATCTTCCCCAATCCAATCTCCTAGTAAACTGAGTATGGCATCAAATTTATAGAGGCACCAAGATCTATCAAAATTCTTGGAAAATGCTTGGTGCCAATAGTGCATTGCAAGGTGAAGCTTCTTGGAACTTGTAACTTCTTGGGTACTTTCCTTTGTATAATGGCTGATACCGTGGCATTGAGCTTCACTTTCTCGGATTCTTGTACCTCCCCTTGTAGCTTGTTCTTATACCTTCGGTTGGTGCATAGGTCTTTCAAGAACTTGGAGTACATTGGGATGGTTTGAATGGTCTCAAGGAGAGGAATGTTGATTTCTATCTTCTTAAATACATCCAAGAACTCCTTAGTCTTTCGATCCAAGTTTACTTAAGCCCTATCCTTGTTCTTCACTTGGGGGGAGGGTAGGTATACTTCTTCCTCACTTTGACCCTTCTCGGAATGCCCTTCTCTGTTTCTCGATGGGTCGAGTAGAATTCTCGACGAGTCAGGAAGTTGTTACATCCAAGACAGTATCCTCGACTCGTCGAATGCTAGGCAGCTCCTCCTCCTTGTTCTTTCCTCAATTCATGCCCCGGTTGCTTTTTAACCATGTCTCTTCCTTCTAGTCTTTTTCCAGCAGCCCCATGTCTACTCATTCTGCTCTCGGAATATACATGCTCAACCTCAATCTCATCATCGTCTTCATCTTCCGACTCACTAACATTTTCATACGGAAGCAAAACAGTATTCTCTTGAAATCTCATCACTTTTTTCCCACTAGCGGTAGCCTCTTTAACTTCGGCATGGTTCTTAGACACAACTGGTGTGTCCAAGTCATCTTCATCATCTCTCTCTACGATAGGAGCATCATCATAATTCTCGAATCTCCTTTTGAATCTCAACACCGCTTTGACTACATTGACTTGGTGTTTGAGATTCTTCTCAGTGGTGAAGGGAAACTCATGGGCTTTGCTATTCCCTTGTCCTTGGTGTGCCTTAGCCAATTGCCTCACTTGCATCTCCAACTTGTGAATAGTGTTTTGGCTCTCATTCCGGAGTGCTTGGTTATCCCCTTTCAAACTCATGAAGATCTCAAGAAAAGCCTTTTTATCTTCAGCTTGAATCTTTGCTAAGTCTTCATGGCTCTTCGCTAGCCTAGCTAAGAGCTCATCTGTGTTGGACTTAGGCGCCTCCAATTGTGGTAGTGGGATTGGTGCTTGGAGTAGAGGTGGTTGTTGAGATCTTCGCACAAAAGGTGCTCGTGGTTGATAAGAATTCCCACCCGAAGAATTGACAAAATCCTTCACTCGGTCTTGGTGCAAATCCGGAAGCTCCTTGATAATTGGAGAATCCTTTACTTCCACCTTTGGAAGCACCAAATTTTCTATGATTTCCCATTTCATTGTACCTTCCTCATTGTCCTTGGAAACCACCATTTGGCCTTGGCAACCCACATTGACCTCCTTGGTTGCCTTGACTTTGATTTTGACCACCCCAAGAGAAGTTAGGATGGTTCCTCCATATTGAATTATAGGTGTTGGAGTATGGATCATTCTTTTATTAGTCATAGAAGACTCATTTCCACTCTTCGATAATTTCTGGATAATCCTCTTAATGAGGACAACTCAAAGTCTCAGGCACCGTGTTTTTGTATATCAAGCAAGTGACCGGCTCTACAGAAATTTCCAACACTTGGTGAGCTTGGCCTCCACTTCTACTTTGCTTCATTAAGAGCTCGAACGTCCTATTCATTGATTCCTCAAGCCACTTGATAGCATCTTCTTATTGATGGAATCCTTTGACTTCATAGATACCACTCCAATGGGTTTGGGTGACCTCCCTCATTGATACCGCTTTAGACTAGGTTTGATATCCCATAATGCCGACCTTTCTGCCAACTTCTCAAGCAAGATATGGACTTCTTCTACGGTCTTGTCCATGAAATCTCCACCACATGCATTGTCGACCTTTCTTCTCGTCTCCGTGCTTAGCCCTTGGTATAAAAAGAACATAAGCATGTCTTGGGATTGCCCGTGGTTCGAACAACTAAGCTCTAAGTCCTTGAATCTCTCCCATGCTTCACAAAATAACTCGCCATCTTCTTCTCGAAAGGTCATCAAGCTTGTTCACATCTCATTGATTTTGCCCAGAGGAAAGTATTTAGTGATGAACTTCCCATGAGTTGATAGAGTTAGGAGGGAGCTTGTTGAGCCAATCTTTTGCCTTGTTCCGCAAGCTTGATGGAAAGACTCTCAACCTCAATTGTTCGGGGTCCATATTGCGGATGTTTGGGCATGCACATGCCTCCTCAATATCTAATAAATGTAAGTAAGGGTCTGAATTGGCGTGGCCAAGGAATAACGGAAAAGTTTGCAAGAAACTATGCTTGATCTTAAACGAGTCGCCCACTAATGGTTGTAGCACGATGCACCCCGTGTGAGCCACTAAAGAGGGAAGATTACACTCCCTCAATGGTCTCCCTTCATTTACTTCATCCTCCATAGTGATTCGCTCTACTTGCAGTTCCTCCTCCTCTCCAAATGGTGGATTTTCAAGGGGTAGCTCTTCTTTTTCCTCAAGTTGAGGATCCACCTGTATTGTAAATACCCGAGGTGCGCAACCCGGATTCTCGCATTGTGCCTCTACGGTAAGATCAAACAAACTCCTAAGTACTTCTTGGTTATTCACTTGCAACACCGGTATACCACCCTCTTCTTCACTACTAGTGCTTTACCCTTCTCTTAGTTAAGCCACAATGTCAAACCCTAAATTGGTCTTCCACAAAACAGATGATGAACTAGAAGAAGGCGTGTGTAGACGTGGATGATACAAGGGCATAAACCTGAAAATCACACTAAGCGACCACTTGATGTTAGGCCTCCAAACTCTCAAAGTACTCAAAGTCTTGAGGGCCTTCCACGGTTCTTCTTTGACACCCCCCTCATAGAAACATTGACGAGCACTCTAAAAGTTTGAATGAGATTCCGGTACGTGGTGCAGTTGCATTCACTATGCTATAGACACCGAGGTGAACCGATGTAAAAGCGTGTGTGACCCAATATATCGAAATCGCCAAATAAAGTCCTAAGAATCTAGGATGTAGCAAAAATTAAGTTTGCTAAATCTAGACACACTAACTACTATGTATAAAATAAAGACACTACTTAGATATGCTCCCAAGAATGTAAATAGTTCAAGATAAAAGAGGTAGAGATAAGTGAAACAACCTCAAGCACAACACAGAATTCGACGAGTCTAGAGCAGTTTGGGACAAATTCGACAGGTCGAGAAATGTTTTCGATGGGTCGAATGCACGTCCTGTTGTTGACACAGACAACTTTCAATGGGTCGAGACTATGTCTCGATGGGTTGAATGTAAGCTTTTGTCTTCTTCCGAACTAGTTTTTGACGAGTCGAGAATGAGGCTTTACGAGTCGAACTAACTAACCCGTAAAAGGTTAGTAACATAAGTTCTAGTACAAATTTACCTTAAAGCTATCAACCAAAGTATTCAAGGGATCAAAGACAATCAAAACAAATTCTTAGATGATAAAATGAAGAAAATTATAAAGCTAAGAAACAATTATCAAGCAAAATGTCCGGTACTACCGCAATCAAGGCTAACCGAAGCTAAGGAATTAAGATGAACCTAATCCCCGACAACGGTGCCAAAAACTTGTTGAAGGTTTTGTACCCCTTAAACTTATGAATTATTGACTAACTCATAAGTACAAAGAGTTCTTCACTCGCAAGTGCACGAGATCAAGTTTTAGTATAAATGTAGTAAGTCGAGTGTCATACTCACGAAGATTAAGCACTTAGACTCCTTAGCTCGCAATGTTTAGCACAAAGATTACGACTAACCAGACACGACTTGACACTAAGACTAAAATAAAAGGTGGAAATGAATCTCACACCGCTAAGTCCTTCGGAGACTTAGCATTGCGAGCAAAGGTGAAATTATGATGAGTGATTAACAAAGTTGATTGGTTGATTTGATTACACTAAACTGTGAAAGCTAAAATAACATGAATTCAATATAAGGAAATATGGCCGACTAGGAAAATCTCCACTAACCATATGATGCATCAAATAATGTCTAATTTTATATAATGGATTAAAGTCCGTTCACAAAAGTTATTTGGGTCACGTTTCATTTGAACCCAAGTTCCTAGGTCATTTCGAACTCTAGATGACTTGAGCCCAACATTGAAGTATTTCGTGAATCAGAATTAAGACCCAAGCCATTTTGGGCTTGCATCTCGATCATATGTCATGTTGTGAAGTCAACAAGCATATCATGTGATATATGTGGAAGGTTCCCCTTCTCGAATCTCTATTGGAGGATCTGAGAGAAAGTCTATGTGATTCCCCCAACTTGCACGTACTGTGTTATTAGTCAAGTGAGTCTACAATTAGCCACAATAATCTTTTAGATTTAATGTGTACTTAACTAGAGTTCCACAAGTCTATTGAGATTCAAAGAGACTCTAATCCTTGCTTAGTGCTATGGTAACCAAGTCTTAAGGTAACCTCTTAGAATATACCCTAATTATGTTTACATGCTCATTTAGCCTTAAGTGAGTAGCTAATTCAATTAAGGTCCATTTTTAGTCTCTTTACACATACATTAACTTAGTTAGGGTCAACACATGCATAAGTGAAACTAGACATGAAGCTCAAGCACAATAAACATTCACAAACACACAATTGCTCATTCACAACACACAATCACATAACATACACTAAAATCATAAATCATACATAATCCAAGACATCATTTGTTCATCACATGGCTAGAGTTTTAACCCTAGCCTCCCAAATAAAACTACTCACTACACATAACTAAATACAAGAGTTGATACATGTTTAAAGTAGGAAGAGAGTAGAAATAACCAAGGGTCCCCTAGCCAAAGCTTCACCAAGTGACTCCAAGCCTTCTAGCTCCACTTCTTTTCTTCAACAAGCACCAAATCTTCAAGAGGAGGTAAGGTAAACCTTTAGGATTCCAAGAAGCAAGGAGAAAAGAGATTACTTCCCACTCCTTTGAACTCTAAAAGCTTAGCCAAACCCTAGAAGGTGAGGATGAGAGGAAGAATACTCAAACTAAGCCAAAGTGGGGGAGATGTGGTGAAGAAGTTTGACTCTACCCAAGAGAGGGAAGAGCTAGGTCTCTAATAGTTGTGGTTATGGAAGTATTTTGGCCTAGAAAGGGATGATGAGAGGTAGAAGAGAGTGCTAGAGGGTTGGTATATGGATATAAACAACTATGGGAAATCTGAAAATCAAGTGAGTTGTGTGAGTAGGGGGAGCTCGAATTTGGCTGAGTTGGGAGGGACTCCATTTCAACCCTAGGATAATAATAAAAGTGGAGGTGGAAGATTTAAGGGTTAACTTTGGATTAGAGAGACCATGATCCACTATTTTAGACTATGGAAGGCTAAGCTCTAAATTAGTGACATCATGTGGTCCAACTTTTTCTCTTTCTTTCCAAATCAGATTGGTAGGCATAAATGGGCTGAATGGGTCTCCATTGGGCTTGACTCCATGTAATTGGACCAACCAAGGTAGGCCGGCCGGCTGTGGCAAATTCCGGCGGGTTCCGTGCAACTTCCGGTGAATCTATTTCGTCATTTTCTCAAAGTTGCTCCAAATTCTCTCGTGACCTCGGAAATGTATACGTCTTCTCCAATAAGTATCTAATTCTTCATATTTAATGCATTTCTGAGCCAATTTCACATTTCCTAGCAAGAACAGGAAACGTCATAAGAACAATACTTTATTAATAGAAAACAAGCTATAACATAAAGTTAGGAGCGCAATAGATACATAATTATGGTCCTAACACCGACATGACTTCTATGGGCTGGGTCAAAATGAGCCTTAAATTGAGAAAAATTAATATATAAAAAGTTCAATGTATAATTATTATTGATGTATGATATTTACTTTGAATATATATTTTTGTACGGAGCGAACATCGAGGTGATTAAGACGAGAAAATGAAAGTAATAAGAAAAAATGTGATAATAATAATAAAGTATATTATATTTTTTAATAAAAATGACTAAAATGAGTCAGATTAGGCTTGGCCTCTAAGCTTTTAAAATGATATCAAAATATTTATATATTAATTAATTTTCTTATTTGAAAAGAAGTTGGGCTTGACGAGCCTTATGAGGTCGAGATCGAGACTGGACTAGACCGAAGAGGCTCAAATGGGTTGAGCTAAGAGACTGAGTTGAGTTTCAAATGTATATACTAGACCCTATCCTATTTCAAACGAGGTTGGTCCTTACCTCAGTTAAAATTGGGTTGGGCTAAGCTTCGGGCTTCTAGAGTGAACGGACCAGAATGAGGTTCGAGGTCGAAGAGCCAAATGATGAGACCATTTTGACCAATTGACGGAGCTGCGACAAAGAAAGAAAAAGAAACGGCAAGAAGCACAGGGTTTTTAAGAGGAAGAGGTTTTTCCGAAGCATCCCCTTGCTCTGTATATTCCGGCCGCCATGGGCCTCCCGCAACACTCCTCGGCCGACTCTTCTATCAAAAACAACAACTTACAGTACGCTTTTCTCTTTTCCCTCTCTTTCCGGAACCAATTTAGTCCAGGGTTTAGGGTTTTAATTTCAATTTGTGTTTTTAGGTCTGATTATGGGAAGAGTATTACTCAGATGGACATTGATAAGGAACTCCTCGCCGCTCCTATCAAATCTGCCAAAGACAAGTTCGCACTCATCCCAGAATTTCTTAAGGTTCGTGCCAATAGTATATATATGATGATAATATATGTAAACATATATATATATATATTATATTAAGCTGTTACGTGATTGTTATTGCTGTTTGTTGTTATTTAAAGTGAGGTTTTTGTATAGGCGAGAGGGTTAGTGAAGCAGCATTTGGACTCGTTTAATTACTTCGTCAACACGGGGATCAAGAAAATCGTGCGTGCCAATGATCGAATAGTGTCTGGTCTTGATCCAACCATTTGGCTCAGGTTGAGTATTGTTGTTAGCTTGTTATTTCAGCTCTGGTTCGCACTTGAAACAAAATTATTTGGTTGTGATGTGAATTGGTAATAGTTGAGTGGCACAAATTTTAGTATCATGTTGTCATGATAATACAGGTTAGATATGTTCTTAACTGAGATAGTATCTGCTCGGCATAGATGGGATTGAAACTATGTTGTCAATGTTATTTAGTAACTGAGCCATCCCATCTTCCTGATCTTCCTAGATGATTTTTCAGTATCATGTTGTCTGACACTATAACTGCTCAAGGTGTGGCAAGTTGATGCATATTTTCTCAACATTTTTCTAAACATGTTCTTTAATTGTTTGCATTTCAGACAGTTTGATATGTACTAGTCCATTCGTGCAGGTTTATTAATATAGAGATTGGTAAACCCTCGCTGACAAATGATGGTGTCACCAACGAAATTGCTCCGCATACATGTCGCTTATCTGATAGGACGTAAGAACCGTTATACATATGCGTATAGATATATTCTCGTTTATTTATTTTTGTACTTTCCTAACTACACTACTGTAATTATGAAAGTTGTCTTTCAATTTGTCTGTCTTATAAGAATTTTAATATCATAGGATTTGATTGCCCTAGAACTACATTTTATTTATCGGGAAAGTAGCTAGGATGATTACTCAACTATGTCACAATTGACAATTTAGTCATTGAACTTTCAAAAACATTAAAATGATCACATAATTATTATCTCACATATCAATTTGGTCATTATGTCCGTTTCAGATGTCAATTTTTCTTCTTCCTCACTGGTCTTCACACTTCTCCCGCTTATGCTACATGCTTTTCCCTCAAAATCCTATTCCTATAATGAAAGCAAGTGACAATTTTTAATTTTTAATACGGACAAAGTGACCAAATCGACTGATGTATTTAAAGTTCAGAGACTGTTTTGATATTTTTGAAAGTTCAATGATCAAATTGTCGATTGTGATAAAGTTCAGTGATCATTCCGGCCATTTTCACTTATATATATTTGGATAATTATCTAATCCATTGTATTTTGCTTTTGTTGTGTATACACATGGTGGATTAATGATTTGGACTTTTACTTGAGTGGAAGTATTAGAATAAACTCTAGTGAATAGATGTATATTATATTTTTTTTGTTGGGGTTACAAATGGGGGTCCAAGACCCAAAAGAAAAGCAACTAAGCTATATCAATAATCCTAGAACGCCTAGGATACTCAACAGCAGCAATATCATCAAAATATCTTGGCATCAGATGAACTGGAGAATAGATGTATATTTTGGAGATTGATTCGTGCGTTTTGGGAGGCCTTTTGGGTTTAAACAAAATAGTTGTGGAATCTATGTTATATGTTGCTTAGTTTGACCCATCATGTTAGATTCATAAATTTCAATGTGGAGTATATTGATATGGATGGCTTCTCTTTTGATGTGAAATTGTGGTAATTTTTGTCCCAATTATTTTTAATTCTTGTCCCACCCATGCTTCAGTGATATTAGAGTAGTCAAGTCGTCAAATTCGTCTAGTAGGCATTGTGCAAGTGAAATCTACCTCGTAGAGAAATACATGTTCCTTGCATCTTTATATCATTATTATGGGTTACCTTGGGTCTGATCATTTGATCACGGTTTCTATACTTTAGGATTATCCTTTGTACTTGAACAACATTACATCATTGAGAAGATTACATATTGGGATCAGGGTGTGATACTCCTCATTGTTAGTACAAGTCTTTTGCTTAAATGCGGCGAGTACATGGTATTTTATTGCTACACTTGAGTAGTTTTTCTTCGTCTGATAGCATCGTATTTCATTGTTAGTACAGGCCTTTTCCTTAAATGTCTGTCTATAATTCATTCTTGTGGTTATAAAATTATAGGTATTCTGCTCCAATAAAAGTTGATGTAGAGTACGTTGAAGGAAGTCACAATCAAAAGAGGATAGCACTCAGGGTAACTATCGTGGGAACGATATGTCCGAGTGTATTTGGATATAATATATATATACATTTATTTATAAATATTTTTCTTACTGTGCAGAAAGGTGTCGAAATCGGAAGAATGCCTATTATGTTACGCAGCTGCTGCTGTATCTTAACTGGGAAAACTGAATCTGAACTTGCAAAACTTGGTTTGTCTAGAACTAGATAATATCATTGTTTTCCCCTGGTTTGACATGTTCATGCCTTGCTCTCTTCTAACATTAACTACAAATACCTGTAGGTGAGTGCCCACTTGATCCTGGAGGGTACTTTGTCATCAAGGGAAATGAGAAGGTAAAATCTTGCACAAGCTATTGCTTCAAAACATATAATTGATATAATTGAGATTCCGGAACTTCTCGTTTTATATCTTTGACATTTGTTCCCAGCACTGCATTGCTATTTGTACATGTATTGGGCATTGAAAACAGAGAATCACACTGTCGCTAAGATACTTAAGTTTATTACCTTTGAATATACTAAGAACTTTAGTAATGTGGTATACATGGCGGAAATTTTATCTGTTCCCTCACATCTGTTTATTTTTGTCATGTTTCGGTATAAACAACTTCCATTCCTTACTTTTTATTATATAATGAAAAGGTAAGAGGTCGATAGCAGAAAGAAAACAGAAACAGAAAATACACGAAAAGGTACCTTTTGCTTCTTAAACAACGACTAACCAAGTCAGAAACTTCAACTTACAGCTGTTCTGATGTAGCAAAATAAAAGAAAACTGTAGTCTTTGAGAGATATTAGAAGCCAGTCCCTGTGATCAACAATAAAAGTCAGCAGTCCACCCAAGCATAAAACTAAGTGTAGTAACAATTAAATTTTGCTCTTCTATGTGATGTAAGCATTAACATTTGAGTATAACTGCCTTTCTGATCTGTTGGTTGGTGTATTTTCTGCTTATGAAACTTGCATGCTCTCCCCTTTCTTTTCCTTGTCAGAGGAAGGCAAAAAATTAAATCAATTTCTTTAAGGATTGGGTTTAATATTTTGGATGCATAGCATGATCATATTAGCTTCAGATGTAAAAAATGACACATTCGCCAACTTAGATGCTAGACCATAGATGTCGAAAACAGTTCCCCACCCTCTCAGTGGTCAATTGATACCAGTCCAACAGGTGTTTATTATCAGGTGTCTGTAAAACTTATTGAACTACTGCTTATAGGTAGGAAGGAGTCAATCCAGTGAACTGAAACAGTGTATTTATTTATATTATTTGTTTTCTTTAAAGAAAGAAAAATCCCATTAAAATTGATATTTTGGCTTACATGCCTGAAAGCTCTCTCTCTCTTTCTCTCTCTCTACACACACAGAGAGAGGTTTATTAGCATATACTTCTGTATATTATGTGGCGAGGTTTATTAGCATATATAATAACAGAACCCAATCCTTTTCAGGTGCTTTTGATACAAGAACAACTTTCAAAGAACAGGATTATTATTGACAAGGATAAAAAGGGAAAGTGCGTGGCTCTTTGTTGTTCAGTGTTTTGCTTTTAAGTGTAATATTAATATAACTTCTATTTATGTCTCCCTTTGCCTTCTTCTCTTTCTTTTTTTCAGTGTAAATGCTTCTGTTACAAGCAGCTCCGAGACAGTAAAGAGCAAAACTATAGTTCAGATGGAAAAACAGAAAATCTACTTGGATCTTAATCAATTCTCTAAAAAGGTACATTTGACAAAGTTTATTTAAAATGAATCCAACTATTACTCACTCAGTCCTGGAACTTTCATATCTGACTCAGTTGTATAACTTTCCAAAATTTTGTAGATTCCTATTATGGTGGTCATGAAGGCCATGGGAATGACAAGTGATCAAGAAGTTGTTCAGATGGTTGGAAGAGATCCTCGATATGGGGCCCTGCTTATGCCATCTATTGAGGTATAAATGAATTTTTATAAGTAATCCTGACATTTCTTTCAAATTTGATGTCAGTAATGAATTGGCAAAATCCAGCATGAACAAATTTTGCCTTGCTCAGAATTTGAAATACATATATATAATTCTTTAATTTATAGAAAATATATTAAACTCTTCATTTCTTTATGAGAACCACTGTTTTTTCTTCTGCTTTTCTTTCCGTAATTGTTTGCAAACAAAAGTTCTTTCCAGTAGATGATTTATCTATATTGCAATTTTTACTGTTTTTCCTTATCCTTTGAAAATGTTACTATACTTTCAGGAATGTGCAAAGGAAGGTGTATATACAAAAGAACAAGCATTGCTGTTTCTTGAATCAAAGGTATCATACACTTTGTATATTGATTGTACGTGTTGTATTTCCTTGGATATGGTTTGAATAGAGCTATCATCACTACTTGAAAATCTGTTTTGCTCAGCTGTCGTATTTTCTTTTATACGTTAATTGTTGTAGAGTATAGAGTTTGTTTTAATTTGTTTGCCTCCATTTCAATGTGTTACCTGCATTGGTCACTGCATTACAATTCATGCTATAGATGAATAGTGCATGTACATTTGGAAACATAGTAGGTCGCTCATCAAATCTTGTGTCAGGGGCTCAGTAAGATTGTTGCGCATTGCCAACCATATTATTTCATTTCTTTGGATAGGTTTGTATTGATTTCCCAATGTAATTGTCCATAACACTTGAATCCCAAATTGCCAGTGAGCTAGTTGTGAGATGGGACTCCTAATTTAACTTCAGTTATCACTTTGGATAGATGCTTTACAAATTGGAAAAGAGCACAACTTGCCCCCTGTCTGTTGGATTACAGTAATTATTATAAGAAAGTGCTTTCTTATTGATAGGTTAATGTAGATCTTTGGGTAGGTAAGTGCATTGTGTATCAAATAACCAAACACCCTCCCACTGGTATGACTTGGGATTTTGACATCGATAACACACTAGGAAGATCTGGGTGAGTCCAAAAGTAACTTCAGCTAGTACTTCTGTATGAGCCATAGTTGGTTTCATGACCTAAAAAAGAGTTACACGCTATGTGATGCAAGAAAGTGTAGAGGACTTCAGGGTGCAAACAAAGATTTAACACAATTGTTTTGGTACTAACTCAATATTTGCAACAGAACAAAACACCAAAAACATGACTCCCCTAGCATGATGTTGCAAATATCTTTCCACAGTTTATTTTAGGACCATCCCCACCAGAGAGTTAGATGCCCTGTTACACAGTCACAAAACTTTCCCCAGAAGTCTTGGAATCCCACCCAGAAATGTTCCATTGGCAAAATATCTTCTAGCCTAGAAGTGTACTATAATTTCTATTATTTTTATTCTTTATCAGTGGCCTTTGTAATACAAACAAAATGGGAATAGATTGCTTACATCATTTAGTAATTTGCTTACTGTTCTTGCAGGTGAAGAAATCTAGCTATGATGGTTCTTCATCCGAGAATGTACGTCCTCCCTTTACTTTTGATATGTGTAGCGCTTCATTATTTTTCTTCTATGATGCAGAAAGTTCCATCGTTTAGCTCCTCAATAATGTGTAATTCCTGTCTTATTTTATTAGGAGGGTAGAGTGATGGCAGTTCTTCGAGATATATTTATTGCTAATGTTCCGGTAAGGTTTCTTTCTGTCTTTATTTTTCTCTAGATGACCTGGGATCTTCATTTTTTTTAATTATTTCATTTTCCTGTGCTTCATTAGGTTTGCCGATCCAATTTTCGTCCAAAATGCATATTTGTGGCTGTCATGTTGAGGCGCATAATGGATGCAATTTTGAATAAGGATGCAATGGATGACAAGGTAGTCAATTCTAATTGGTTTGGATGAAAGATGGGAAGAATTCACATAAATTCCTTCTTTCTTGATAGAGAAACTATTGATTACTGCTACATGAACCATTAGATACAATGTTTGAGCTTAATAAACATGAGGTCTCTCTGTGCTTGAAGGTGTAGGACACCTTAGGTCTATGTTTCTCCAAATTGGTGCGTATTGTCTTTAGTGTAGGTGGATGATTATATGTTCTATTTGTCTTATATTTTTTAAAAAGCTTATATGTGGGAGAGCTTATCTTCTGAGTTATGAGATTTGTGTTTGGGTAATTACTAGGGACCACCTATCCATATATGATCATGGAGTTGATTGAATCTAAGGTTTTTCCTTTCCTTATGCAAGCACAGCTATATATACAAAAAATTGATACGCATGTTCTGCATGTGTTTTACATGAATCTGTTTTTTGTTTATTTGCAATTTTAAAAAAAATTAGTTAATGGTAGAGAGAATAAAGGAAAGTGGGTGAGTTGATAGGAAGCTAGTAATATGCAGAGAGAAAAAGTAGAGATAATGTTTGCCTCTTATATTTTGTTGTACTTGTAAGTTGGTATATTACCCCTGGATTCCCGAGGATTCGGTTGTTTGCTGATTTAAGTGGATAAACCTCATTTAGAAGGTTTTCATCGTAAGAATAGGCAAGTGGAAAAACAGCTCTTCTTTTCTTAATATAAGTATAGATATAAGCAAGGCTTCTCCTCTAAGGAGGTCCTTACCTTAAAAATGTTGCGGATTTAATTTGGCTGAAATTATAGTAAATTGCAATAAAATGGCCAAACGATTTTCGGTTTGACTCAAATTGTGAATGTACAATAGTTGAAGTGAGATCTATAATATGGGTGGTCCATGGTCCTCATTGTCAACCCTTGATGTTTGAGTGAAGGAAACTGGTAAAATCGCACCATTTTATGGATTGTTCTCTTCACTGTAATGATTGTTGTAAGTTCCGAGTGTGATACTCAAGCGTGCATGCATTTCTCGGAGTGCAGGGTAGTGTGTGGTACACTTAGATTCTGAAGAATGTCACCTCCTTTCCCTTGATATTAGGATTATTTGTTCACAGACCAAGCGTCTTGAGTTTTAGGACTGTAACTTGATTATGAGATCTGTTGTCTTTTGATTGTGGCGGACAGGTTTGTTTGAGGTATGTTTGATCTCCGGAAGTAATTTTATTCCCATTGATTGTAGGATTATGTTGGGAATAAGCGGCTTGAGCTATCTGGGCAGTCTATCTCTCTTCTGTTTGAGGTACCTGTGTAGTATGGTTTGTCCCAAGAATGCTTTAAGCTATTGATACTTTTGTTTCCCTTTGGGTTCTTCCCTCATTATTAATTGCTTTTACGTTTACTAATTCTTCTCTCATTGATCGATGTAGGATCTGTTCAAGACAATGATCTCTGAAGTCAAGAAGGAAGTAGACAATAAATTATCAAAACGTAATAGTTATGACTTTGCTCAGGTATCATCTGAATTCTGAAATATATTTTACTGTATGGAAATATTCAGATATGTGTGTCTCTGTGTGTTCTATAATATATTATGGTTAATTATGGTATCAGGATTTCTGATCCAGTAGATAATAGCAGGAAATCGCAACGGGACCACAAATGTTTTTCAATAATGTTTACTAGCTGTAATGTTCAAGGTATAAAAAACACTTCGAAAAACTCAAACCCAAAGCTAGGGGTAGGGGGGTCACTTTCAGCTCTAGTAAGCATTGTTCTTGAGTGCATTTAGAACAATAAATGATCATGAGGGTATTAAAAAATATATGCTGGTTTTAAGTTGGCAGAATAAAAGAAATTAATGGACAATAGTTTTTTTTCTTCTCTTTAAGGCTCTTTTGTGCAATCTAGAAAGCCAGAGCATCTCCTGAAGTATGGATATTGGGGGGATTACATTCCAGGGACTCTCCAAATATGGGATTTAAGTATGAGGCTTTGTTAATCTCCAAGTTTAAGTATGTTGCCTGCTATGTAAAATTTTCGCTATATGCTGCTCCTCCTCTGTTCAGTTGCTGCATCCTTGTGAAGAGGATTGACACAAGTGCGGCGGGGGAAAAAGATTATTTTGATGGGTTATTGAGAGAAAGGTGCAACCTTTTCCCGTGTGCAATGCTTGGGCATGTGGGGCGATAAAAATCTTTGGGTGGTGTGGATGTACATATGAGGAATTGGGCACTCCCCTTTGGCATCAGTATCTTCTGAGCTTAGGGACTACATTTTAAGTGCTGTGGTGCATTAAAAATCTGTATTTGCTCTATGCTCCTACCATGTGCAGTAGTCTACTCGTTGTGTCATGCGGTATCCCCACGTTTTGAGTGCTGGATTTCTGTAAGTGGTATATGGGCCAAGTGAAGCTAATGTGAGGCTGTTTTTTATTTATTTTTTGGTCAGAGTAGAGAGGGATGTATGTGTATTATTTTGTAAAAAATAAAAAAATAAACACAGCGTTTGATTGAATAATCTAAAAGCATAATACTAGCAAGCGGACATGACGCCTGAACATAAGGCAGCATGGGGAGAGGCTAAGAAGCTGAGCTTGTAATACATAGAAAATCCTAGGGACATGCAACAACTGCTGCCAATGTAGAATAATGCAGGGGAGATTATAATGTTTAAAGTTCTGAGAAATAGAGGCCCATAAGAATGCCAATTGCGGAACAAAAAGATTTTGGCCTTTGTCCAACTGCAGAAAGCTACAGGGTTTTCTCTTAACAAGTCAATCCTCTCTGAAGGAGTTGTCTGTCCACTCCTGCCTCCCTAAATAACTTCTTCCAGAAGAAGTAGCCACTTCACGGTGAAACAAAAATATGATCAGTACTTTCCTCTCGAGTCTTTCATAGAACACACCTGTGAGGAGATAAGCCACATCCTGGTGTTCTCCACCGTAGAACATCACAGTTATTTGTCCTCTTTCGTGCCTCAAGCCACCCAAAATTCTTCACCTTAGTGGGAAGCTAGACATTCCAGATAATCTTGGCAGGAGCAAAGATCAGGTCTGATCCAGCGTTAATAAAGAAACTGCAGAATGATTTGCAAGAAAATTTACCAGCAGGCTTACAGAAAATTTCTCAGGCTTTAGTGGTGTTCTGATTCACGTGACTTATTGTTTCTAGTTTCATACGGGGTCTGGAAGTTTGGTATAACTCTACGGGCCTCTATATTGAAGTAGAACCTGTCATATTTAAGCTTAAGCTCATCAGTCACCATACCAACACCCAATCAAAGACTCTTCACACAAAGTCACATCAGTCTTAGAACAACAAATTATTAAATTCTTACCTGTGGGAAGCTACGAATCCTTTACAAATTTTGGTATAACTAGACGAACCTCTTTATTGAAGTAGAAAATGTCCTGTTTGCACTTAACCTCATCAGTGACCATATTTAAGCAACGATCTCTTCACAATAACCCATATCAGTCTTAGAACCACAAATTTTTCAAACTCTTACCTGTGGGTAACCACTGATCCTTTACATCAAGGAGCTGCCAGAACCTTTACCTTTAAATTTTATGCTGTTTCTCAAAATTTCCTTTAATCTAAGCAAATATCTGTGATCCAGCTCTTGAATTCACTTCCAAGACCAGTTCCTTCCATATATTTATTCTGGTTATTTCCTATTGTGTATCGGATTCTTACTCTGACGTATACAACAAGTAAATTTGACTTCGGAAACCTCTATACTGTATGAGACTAATATGCAGCAGTAATCTATTTACAATAAGAATCTATAAATCTAAACAGGTTGTCTGACAAAATTCAAATTTCATCCTGGTCTTTTTTCTTTTTCTTTTTGGTTGCAGCTCATACGTAAAGAGAGTATTACTCATGGCATTGAAAGAACTCTTTCTACTGGAAATTTTGATATCAAGCGGTTCAGGATGCACAGGACAGGCATGACACAGGTTTTCTCTCCATCATTCTCCATGTATCTAATTGTAGGTCTGGTTGTAATAGGGGTTTAGGATTTGCATCAGACGTGCTTTTTATCTATCTTCTTTGGTCCTTTTTCTATATCCTCAAGTTTGTTTGTTTTGATAAAAAAATATATCGATTGTTACCGAATGTTATGCTCTCAACATAAGGTTATATTGCTGCCTCAGTTTTCATTTAAATGTGTAAATTGATGGAAGCCTCTCACAACAGGTGCTAGCTCGGTTATCCTTCATAGGGAGCCTTGGCCATATGACTAGAACAAAACCGCAATTTGAGAAGTCACGGAAACAGAGTGGACCTAGAGCCTTACAACCTAGCCAGGTAAGTGCCATGTCTGTGCACTTCCTGGAAATGAGTGTACTTTTGAGAATGGCTACCAGAATATATCTTTGTACTCATATTACTTGTGCGTATGCTATATGATGTTTGATGAAGTGGGGCATGCTTTGCCCTTGTGACACTCCAGAAGGTGAAGGTTGTGGACTTGTTAAAAACTTGGCCCTGATGGCTCATGTGACAACTGATGAAGAGGAGAGTCCCTTAATATCTCTGGTATTGTTTTCCTGTTTTAACTATTACATAATTTGGATATGATGGCTCATTATATACGTCCAATTGCACGAGGATAATTCATTCTAAATCTTATGGCCTTACATGTTTATGTAAGATTGTCAAAGTAGTCGACCGAGATCATTTTGCATAACAAATTTAGAGGTGAAGAGCTGTGATACATGGATGTGGAAAAGATGACTCGTATGTAGTGGTACACATCAGATATGCTCAGATACGTATTATCTGGCAAAACGGAGTTTGGGAATGCGTAGGATGCAAAACTAATCTGTTCAGCACATCTTTTTGGAAAATAAGGTGTTACATCGTTGTTGGACTGTTTTTTGTCCTAACGAGCAGGGAAAAAGAGGATAAACGTATTGGATGTCATTTTGGTAAATGTTGGGTGCAACTTAGGGGACATACTTGGGTAGACAAGGGCTATACCCCTATTTAACATTTGAGTTTAAAAATTACTATCTATATGACCAAAAAGTTACTACATTTAAGACAAAGTTACCACAATGACAACAATTTTTTTATGATTATTTATGATTACAACTAATTGAATCAAATTTACAACATTAAGAACAATTTGTTCAGATATGCATAGCCAAGAGCATCTCCAAAAGATACTCTAAACTTGAAATTAACTCTAATTTTGAGTAATTACACCATATTTTTGCTCCAACAGTCTCTCTAAACTCTTCTCTATAATAGAGAAAGTGATAAGTGAGAGGAAAAAACTCTATATCTATAGAAAAACGAAAAGCTCTAAATCTTTCTACAAAACTCTAAACTTTAATGCTACTTCTCAAATTTCACACACACACTCTCTCTCTCTCTCTCTCTCTCTCCTCTTTGCTAATTAATATCTCGATAATATAAATTTTTCTTTATATTCATTAAATTATAAGAGAAATTATAACATATAAGATAGAGTGATTGTTGGAGTTAGAGGTAAAATATTTTAGAGAATACATAGAGAAGCTGTTGGAGATACTCTAAGATTCTAAGCAACATAATTACCTCAAATAGAACTAAAATTACACAAATAATAACTCGGATTACCGTAATGACCGCCAAATTTGTTTTCAAGTCATAAATAAAAATTGTCATACCCCTTGGGTACCTAAGAATTTCCGCAACTTAGTAGTTGCCTGGATGTTTGGAGTAAACCTTTTTCTCTACAGATGGGTAGTTTGTTCTTTTCAAATGACGAATTGCTAGCATTTTTAATTTTTAATTATTTATTTTTAAAATTGTTGCTCTAAAGCTTATTTCAGAAAGAGAGTTAGTTTAATGTCTTCCCGCAAGATTATATGTTAGGACTTTTTGGAAGAACATACATTATATTTTATATATTTGTAAAATACATTATATATTTTATAGAAATACATTATTTCTATTCTGTAGCGCTATTTCCCATGTTATGCCTCCCACTTTTTGGGTAGTCGTACATTGTGTTAAAAGTAATTTATTATTTTTACGGTATAGTGCAAATGCTTGGGCGTCGAAGATTTGGAAACACTATCAGCAGAGGAGCTTCACACACCAAACTCTTTTCTGGTTTTATTCAATGGGGACATCCTTGGGAAGCACAGGAAGCCACAGGTAATACCTATCTTTATATAATATAGATACACAGATATATACTTCACAGATGTTGCGTAGATGTGCATATATTATTAGTGACTTGGCGCCATTATTTGGGCACGTCATTGGTGATCTGTATTTAATATAATCAATTATTTCAGCGTTTCGCCACTGCAATGAGAAAGTTGCGTAGAGCTGGGAAAATTGGGGAGTTCGTTAGTGTTTTCGTCAATGAGAAGCAGGTACATTGTGATGTTACTCTGGTTATTCCTCTCCTACTTATTCACTTGTCTGCTGCAGAATAGTGGATGCAATTTTTCACCTAAATGAAATTATGTGTCCTCAGTCATCTTTCGTGAGTGATGCCTATACTACATCAAGTTTAATGCCTTTGTTTTTCACTTTTTATTAAATAGAGATGTAACGACATTAATTGAACTTGATGGTTTCCTCAATAAATTGGTTAGACAATTAACCAAAGAGTGGGCAAACAAAATATACGCTAAATAGAAAAGAGCCTTTAGAACGATGAACTAGCTATAATGTTAGCTCTCCATTATCTCTCTCTATAATCTTTATAAGGTAATGTGTTCATTCAACAAGAGAATCATACAACTAAAAAATGTGGACAAGAGGGCCATGGTTGTACATTCTGCCCAGTTGTGAGTGATCACTTAGTTGCTCTGTTGGTACATCACAAGTTCACAACTAGTGTGTGTTTAGAATTTGGATTTTTTCCATTTAACATGTGCGAAAAGATGCCGTTACTATAACATAACTTATACACTACAAAATGCGCACTAATGTAAGTTGAGATGTTCTGTTCTTAATTACTAGTCATTGTTTTTGTATTATTTTAAAAATCATCTGTATTAGTCAAAATTTATTGGTACTTTAAATGCATGTATCAATTATGGCATATGGAATCACAGGAACCTTTAATGTAAAAAAATCTTTATTCAATATATAACTGTAATTAGTGTAATGTTGACGTAAAACTGTTAGCATAAAAAATGTCATATGATATAAATGTGACTGAAAAGTGTGATTTGTTTGATCTATCTTTATCACGATAGAGTAAAATCTTTTAAATGTCAAAGGATGTCAGTTCGTCAAATTTTTGATTCTCTATGTTTCTGGTGGCCTATTTGATAATATTTTATTATTGATAAAAGTTCTTTTGTGCACTTGTTTACCTGACGGAATTGAGAATTGTATCAGCATTGTGTCTATATTGCCTCTGATGGTGGTCGAGTTTGTCGGCCATTAGTTATTGCTGACAAGGGCATATCAAGAGTCAAAGAATATCATATGCAGGAATTAAATGTAAGTACGCATATTGTCTACTTTTCTGTCAAAAAGAGAGATAGTACTAGAGCTGATGTTCTGTCTCCATTTTCTTCTAAGGCTGGTGTTCGTACTTTTGATGATTTTCTAAGTGACGGGCTGATCGAGTACTTGGATGTTAACGAGCAGAACAATGCTTTGGTTGGTTTCCCTGTAAAATATTTTCATATTGGAATGGGTACATCAGAGAAAATTACTGAAGTGTGCCGATTGTCATTTTATAGATTGCTCTATATGAAGGCCAAGCAACAGCAGAAACAACTCATATCGAAATAGAGCCTTTCACCATCTTAGGTGTAATCGCTGGGTTAATTCCATATCCTCATCACAACCAGTCCCCTAGAAATACCTACCAGGTTTCTTCACCTTCTCTGAGAATTCTCTCTTTTTGGTCGACTCAAAGTTCCAATTAAATAATCTCAACGATTCATTTTCTTTATAATAGTGCGCAATGGGGAAGCAAGCAATGGGAAATATTGCGTATAACCAGGCAAGTCGATCATGACATTTTACACTTCTTTTAATGCGCTTAAAGAAGCCTTAGTGTTCCTGTTGTGGTAATGCACTTTATGTATGCTCTTGTCTCAACCATTGAAATTTATATAGTTATTATGATGTCTTTATTCTTGGTTCTGGACTTTTGTTTTTTTTAATAGGACATTTGTTTCTTTTATATAAGTGAGTGAACAATTTCTCTATACTGGACTGAACTCCTGGTACTGTAGTGGTACTCGAATTTCTTGAAAAGAAAAGAAAAGAAAAAGATAAAAACAAAGAATGAGAAGTCCAATACTCCGTATATATATTATACCTTTAAAAAAAGGAATTATATATTATATATATGAGCATCAAAATGGGCCATTTTTTAATTTGTCACTAAGACGTTATAAATATATATGCATATATATAGGATGTTGTTAACACAGAATGATGAGGACATTATAGTTCATCTGCTAGCGCTAGGGTGTGAAGCCTAGTTAGGTTGAGATTTTTTGCTCATGTGTGAGACACTGAGACTGAGACAAGGGTTAACTTGGAATGATTCCAAGGCATCTTCGGTGTGATGCCAAGGGTCGGTTTGAAGCTGGCAGTCTGTCTAGGAGTCATTCCTAAGACTGGTGTGAAGCTGGTAGTTTCTATCTGTTCCTACATTATATTTCATTTGTCCTACATCACAACACAACCCATATATCTGTTGACACCCCTGATCATTTTAATGTGATTTTATTATGTAACTTTCTACAATATATAATCATTTCTTACAAATATCAGTCATATATCTAACTCCCCTTTGATTGGTATACATGACTAACTTAGTTTCATTGTATATGTCTGTTGTTTATGTTATGTATTCAGTGTGTATCTTTTTTTATGGGTTTGACTTTGTAGTACATTCTCCTTCTGTCAACAAAAGTCCGTGTCCCATAAAATGTTGATATTTACTGCATTTTTTGTTTTCATGCAATTACTCGCATCATCTGGTCATACAACTTTGTATTAAGTTAGATTTCTTGCATGCAATGGCACAACTTCAATTTAATGTATTTTATGTTGTAGCTACGTCGATTGGAGATGCTCTACCTACTGGTGTATCCTCAACGACCATTGTTGACAACAAAGACCATTGAGCTGGTTGGTATGCTCTATCTATGGGTGTTTTTTTTTCGGGTATAGTCGATGATAATCACATTTTTTTTTCAGGTGGGCTTTGATAAACTTGGGGCTGGACAGAATGCAACTGTTGCTGTAATGAGTTATAGTGGCTATGACATAGAGGATGCAATCGTCATGAACAAGTCTTCGCTGGATCGTGGTTTTGGTCGTTGCATACTAATGAAAAAGTATGGAACTTCATGTTAGCTTGTGACTGTCTCACAGATAAATCAGTCGCAACTTCTATACTTTGTTGGTTGCTCAACTATTACATATATATGGTTGCTTATTGAAGATGTTCTCTGAGCAGGTTTCTTTCCACCAATCAATCATATGGCAATGACATAAAAGACAGAATAATTAGGCCAACCAAAGATGAAGTTGATTCTGGAAAGATGCGGGTAATCCAAGTCATTTCATCTCATCACTGACCAATTATCATATCTTATTGATGCTTTCAAGTGCACATTGTGCTGCTCATATTTCTTATTGTTGTGATATGTGAAAAGGAAATATTTCATTTAGGTCTTGCATCTTAGCCCTTTTTCATTCCTTTTTGAATAGGCTACCTGACCAATATTGCTTATATGAAATATTGAACATAATTTTAGTTCCCACATGTGGAATCATTTTAATTCAGGTTATAATTTTGCACAGGTAATTGATGCAGACTAATATGGTATGGGAGATGGGATTTGAGTTTAAGTAGGTGTTGATGGTTATTGATTGGGTTTCATTGTCAATTTTACCTTATTAATCTGTATGTGATTTACAAAGTAACCCTTTGAATTACAGTCAGTTTTTCAGTATTAACTTTTACTATTTAGTGTTGTAATGTTTCTCCACATTGATATTCAGGTGGTGGTGTTGTATTCACTTGTAAAACTCATGTTTATTCTGTTTGCATTACATTTTCTTTCTGCAGGTTGTCGACGATGATGGTATTGCTGCACCTGGGGAAATTATTAGATCGAATGACATATATCTAAAGAAACAGGTCCCTATGGTCATGAGGAACAAACGTGGATCGGAATTAAAGGACAGGTGGGCTACTGTATGGTCATGTATATAACGAGAAAGCCTATGTTGGCCTCAGTGGGGGGTCTCCAATGAATAATGTACTATTGTCATAACTACTCTCTTCTCCACATGCAGTGAGTATAGACCTGCCTTCCAAAGATACAAAGGACCTGAGGGGGAGTCTTGTGTGGTTGATAAAGTAGCTCTCTTTTCTGATAATCATAATAATTTATGTATCAAAACATTGGTGCGCCATACTCGTCGACCAGAGGTAACAGGATCATTGTCATTTTGAATATATGTGGTTTACTTTGAGGATTTTCTCTGAAATACTAGTTAATTCATATAGGTTGGTGACAAGTTCAGTAGCAGACATGGGCAGAAAGGTGTTTGTGGTACCATTGTTGAGCAGGAAGATTTCCCATTTTCCGAACGTGGCATTTGCCCTGATTTAATTATGAATCCTCATGGATTTCCAAGGTTGTTATTTCTGTTATTAGATTTATGTACTGTAAATTTCATTGGTCTATACATCTTGTGCCAACCAACTCAAGAGAATGAACTTCAAATATTATTAAGTTGATCTATAACTAATTTTGAACATACGGAGAGGAAGATAAGGGGAATGTAGGAATATCGGACCGGGATGAGCAAGGAACTGCTTCTCGTGGTTTTCATACCTTCTTGGAGTACTTTATTGTTGCTGTGGGCCAAGGGGGATAGGATAAGATCTGGCAGAAGAGATAATGTTAGTAAAGATAAACGAATATCAGCACAAAAGGTCAAAGCAAATTAGTAAACCCAAATAATTATGAAGGTTAATATCTGACATCAGTCAGTAGGTAGATTGTATTGCGTAAATTCTAGTATAATCTAAGGACAATTTAGGACTCACCTCAGATTATGCTGTGATCTGTCACTTTATAGAATTCACTGAAATATTTGTACTTTAGAAATGCAACTTACCTATGTCTGTCTTTAGGGCAAGTGAACTGATATGTTTTCCAAAATGATATTGTGAAGTACAGTGCATTGTTGACATTGTTAAAATTATCACAATGTATGTATAATTGACATATGTGTTATGCTTTTTCTGGTTATCTGGTCTAATCTTCAGTCGAATGACGGTGGGCAAGATGATTGAGCTTCTTGGTGGTAAAGCAGGAGTTTCATGTGGTAGGTTTCATTATGGTAGTGCCTTTGGCGAGCCAAGTGGTCATGCAGACAAGGTTGAGGCTATAAGGTGCTTAAAGAATCTGTGATTTGAAGTATTATTCTGATTTCGTTTCAGATATCTCTTCCTTAAAATCTTTCATTTCTTTTGTGATAGTGAAACCCTTGTGAGGATGGGATTTTGCTACGATGGCAAGGACTTTATATACTCAGGTTTCTTTCTTCAATAATCCATTTAATGATCATGTATATATGCTCTAAGAGATTTCTTTGTTAAAGAAGATTGCAATGTTAAGAGACCCATAGATAGTGTTTCTGGAGCTGCTCTGATGATTAAGATAGTGTTTTTCAGTACATAGCATGAACATATTTCTCTTTTGAGTAAATTTGCAATGTTAAGAGACTCTTAGATATGCCCACTTGTTTCTGCAGCTACTCAGATGAATAAGATGGTGTGTTTTATTTATAAGTGGCAAACAAAGGAGTTTATTTTCAGTACAGAGCATGAACAGTTATCTCACAATTTTGTAGTGATGCGTTTTAGTATGGTCAATTTCCTTTTATTTCAATTTCTCAACTTTCCATATGTAATGAAATTATGGTGATCTACACGTTTAAACTCCAGGTATTACAGGTTGCCCATTGCAAGCATATATTTTCATGGGACCAATATACTACCAGAAGCTTAAACACATGGTTAGTTTCAGTTTTTAGTCTCTGTTCTCTTATTCCGTTTACTTGCATGAAATTATGTGTTTCCTTTGTAGCTGTTTCTGTGATTGTTTGAGTACGTGTAGTCGTGTACTCTTGACTGTCATCACATCAAGCATCCACTACACTATAAGTCTGTAATGGAGTCTTCTGAAAAAACAGGATCTATCTCATGTACGTTTCTGTGACTTTGGGATCTACTGTACTGTTTTTTTTTCAGTGAAAACAAAGGATTATTATAATATTAGTCTATGGATGTAAGTCACATGTTCGATCTTGGTATTTTCAGATTCCTTTCTTCACTGGAAGAGGAACGAAATAACTCTTTTTTGTTTTCTTGGCAAATAAGTTATCAAATTTTCTCTATTTTATGTTATTCTATCGTCTGAGCTCATTTGTAGTAGAGGAGTATTTCTCATTGTTCCGTTAAACCATGAATTTATACATCTGTCTGGTTTAGTCAGTCCTTCCTCCCCTTTAGATAAGCTATATTTTCCATTGCTTTTAGTTATTCTTTAAAGCCCAAACAAGAAAAATTTATGTATTTTTTTTTTCCATGTACACATCCCTACTAGATCGTCTACACAATCTTTGCGTTATTAACAACTACTAGCTTTTCTACATTTTATCCATAACGCTCCTGATTGCAAATATTATTCCATCAACTATATTTTATTCACTGTATAAACTGGTATTCTATAATGCAGCTCTTTTTGTACAGCTTGTTGAAGTTTTTCAAATTTAACTTTCAGGTACTAGATAAAATGCATGCACGTGGTAGTGGTCCCAAAGTCAGTCTAACTAGACAACCGACGGAGGGAAAAGCTCGTAATGGAGGTTGTAATTTTATCTTTGGTCTACTTTGTCAGTTTTAAATCTCAAATTACACATTCACTTTGTTTTTAATGATATTCTTCTAAACCAGGACTACGAGTAGGAGAAATGGAACGTGATTGCCTGATTGCTTATGGTGCCAGCATGCTGCTATATGAGCGCCTCATGATCTCCAGTGATCCATTTGAAGTTCAGGTATTTGCCAATGTTGTGGTTTTTTGTTAAATCTTGCAGAATGCGTAAAAGCCATGTTTTGAAGCAGTCTATATTTCTTTTCTAATCTTGTGTAGAAATATCTTATTATAATACTTTCAGCCATGGAAATAGACTGAATTGATGCCAATTCATGACCCCTCAAGTTTTTGAAATTTTTGAAAAGACAGAAACTTTGAAATCTACTGAAAGCTAGTAATATGAACTTTTTTTCCCTTTGCAGGTTTGTAGGGTGTGTGGTTTGTTAGGTTATTACAACCATAAGACGAAGGCTGGAATTTGTTCTTCTTGTAAAAATGGGGATAATATTTCGACTATGAAGCTTCCCTATGCTTGCAAGCTCTTGATTCAGGTAAAGCTTGGCAATTAGTATCACTCTCTTGCTCTTTTTTTTTTTTAAAGGAATCTGTCAGATAGTATATGTTGGGAGATGTGGTAGTTATAAATTGTCAGTATGACGTTATTTTATGCATTTCAAAAGTACACTTAGTAATATTGATCTATGTTGAGGCCGGTAATACAACCACCTGATAATGAAAGTCATTGTAACCTAAAGGCCGGTAAACTTATTGAGTGAATCACTTATGGCTTGGCTATGGAGAGAGTGCTCGTAACAAAGCTATTACAGCTAGCATTGTAGTGCACATGCATATGTTGATGTACACAGCTCATAGATACTATCCCACAGTCGATAGATACTATCCCATTTTAATTTGTTTCCTCCTTTCCTCAAGTTCCTATCGTAGCTCAAAATTTGCCAGACATGTTGCAGTTCTGTGATCATTTAATTACATTTGAATTGTTTAATGCTGCTTCCAGGAACTCCAGTCGATGAACATTGTCCCTCGGTTAAAACTAGCTGAGGCATGAATTATGGCTTTGCTTTAGAATGCCAAGTGTTGGACTTGAAAGTGAAGTATGTGGAGTCATGGTTATGCACGTACAGATTCAGATATTTGTTTGGTAAAAGCACAAACCGACGTCACAGGAAAAAGAAAAAAAAAGTTATAAGAAATATAATTCTATTCTACTGTGTAATTCCAGTCACTAATCGAAAGATAATTTTTTTGTGAACTGTTTGTGCCTTTCTGGCATAATAGTCCATCATCATTCTCTCATTAACTAAAACTACCGCAACAGTTTTCTTTTTCTGTTTTTCTGGCCTGTTTTAGGCTCCTTTTCAACCAAAAAAATAAATCTAACTATCGCAACAGTACCATGCATAGTTAGTTCAAACCACTTTAGAACCTACCTTTAATAACTGAAGTGTTGTTAACTTGCTGATGAAAGGAAAATTGTCTCGGATGCTACCTGGATTTTGCTTTGGTTATACATTTGGTGTTGGAATACCTGGATTTTGACCCTATTATTGAAACACTTTGAAAACTGACCATATGAAAGTGGAAAAAGTCTTGCACCCTTAATTAATTAACACATCTACAGTTCTATTAGGCTTCAGTAATCGGTACCACTTTACTGTTTCCTTTGGCACAATGATCGTTGCTTCGATTTGAGTTTTTCCAATGAAGAGAGCCCTTTGAGGCTTGATGCCTTGATCCTGTATTATCACATCTGCCAAGTGCTAACTTCTCCATTGGATTGTAGTAGGACTATCAATGGGCTGGGTCGTGTCGGATTCGTGTCGGATTTAGATTTTTCTTGTGTCAAAAGCAGTAGTGGAGCCAGGATCAATTTTGTTACCCGGGCTAATTTTATGTAAAAGATTGTATGATTGATTATACTGTGCAATGCACGATTTTTTTAGGCTTGCAAACAATTGGAGTATTTACAGAATCTTGTAAACTTGAACATGATGATTGTTACGCATTCCTTTTAATAAATTATGAACTAATTAATATCTTTGATTTTAGGCCGTTTGAAACGATCAACTTGTTCATCCGACATTTTGGAGAACTAACAAAGTTATAGAGCAACATAGTTAATCCACAAATTAATTCAAAGCTAGAATGTATTTAGTGAAATATTGAACTAAGAGAGTTACAAAACAAAACAAAACGGACTTAGAAGGCCATGGAAGCTTTTTGTGAAAGGATCCAACTCCGATATAGTTACCTAAACCGAAATCAAACCATTTCGAAAACATGACCTTAAAATTTTTTTTGTTAGAGTTTGCTTTGAAATACGTAAACCATTCTTAGAACCTGCAAAGAAATACACTTCGAATATTCCATAAAAGCCAAACCGTGGGATTCCGTTCCCCATTCGGATTTCTCAACATCATATATAATATAAACCTAAAGGTTTACAAAAAAATCTAGAAACATTCAGGAGTAAACTCAACTGAAAACAAACATAAGTAATCAGAGCGACGCATATATACATCATTTACATCAAGTAGGTCGAACAAGAAACCTACAGAAACTGAATTGTGATCCGAACTCTATGCCCCACAGTCGACGCGCAATACTGGATCCCAAACTGCAAACTGGACAAAGAAAACCGAAAAGTCTAGGGGAAAGACAAATAAAATCGTTAGAGTGAGTGGACGAAAATAATCATATGCCTTTCACCATTATATAATCATAAAATAATAATGCGAGTTCTTAAGTGCATAAAAGTCGCTACTCCGGCGGATTTCCCTGCCAGAGTAGCAGGTCGGGCGAATCTCTCAAACCCGACTGTGATAAACTAAGCGAATCTCTCAAGCGTAGTCGGCATATCAAGCGGATCTCTCAAGCCTGATAGATGGACTATCGGTGATCAGCCGCGTAGCCAATACATCGATGCTAAAAAAATACATGCCATCACCAATAAAATATACAATATTTTCAAAACGACAAATAATCTGAACATTATACTAGAAACAAATACTGAAACCAAGAACTCGCAACGACAGTGTAAATAAATGTCTATTCACAGAGCGAAGCTAGCCCTGAGGTCCGGCGAAAGATCCCTCACCAAACACTCAATCTCGATCACCTGAATAACAGGAATATGATCAATACATAAAGAATCACAACATACGGAGCTAATACGTTGAGAACCCCGCGTTCTCGAAAGACGTATCGCTCGAATATCGACGAGGATTACAAAATTCTCAAAATATACCCAATTACCCCTCGTCCCAAAATAGAGTATCCAATTCAATTCAAAAACCTTACGGCTACGACTGGGACGCGATTACGAGCAAAACGGCATAAAAATCTCCAAAATCTCAAAAAGTCAACCCTCGCTGGAGCTCTAACGTTGACTGCCGCCGCCGTCGGCGGCGCGGCGTCAACGGTGAAATTCTCCAGCGGAGGAAGCCCATAACTCATCTACTCCTAAAGCCCAATATCTTTTCCTTCAACACCATCCTCCAATTCCAACCACCCGGCCGGAAAACAGCCCGAAACCCACGACCTCCATGGATTCCGGCGAGCTGCAAACGGCGTCCAAACCCAAAATTCTTTCACCCAAAAGCATCTATAAGTTGAGGGGAGCAAAATCCCCAACCCCAACGACCCCAAAATATGCCGGAAACCTCCATCCGAATCTGGCAAAATGTAAAAACTTTACCGAGCTCGTTCTCCCTCAAAACTCCTTCAATTCTCACAAAATCAAGTGCAAACCAATAGGAAATTATGAGAGGATTCTAACCATACCCAAATCTTGACTGGAAGTGGCCGGAAACGCTAGGACGGACGGCGACAGTTCGCGGTTCGCGGTGGAGCTCTGGTCAACGCGGTCAACAGTGGTGGTCAACGCTGGTCAAACTGCCCAAATGCGACTTTTCGATAATTTTACGACTCTTCATATATTTATACGCGTGACCCAAGACGATCAACGGTCCAAAATGAACCAAAATCAAAACGGATAAACACGACTAAATCCAACGGTCAGAAATATTCATAACTTATTCCACGTAACTCGAAATAATCTTCCGGAAACTTTCACGAGCTCGAAATCATGTACACTACAACTCTCGTGAAGGAACTCATATCAAATTCTCACCCAATAATTTAGTCGTATACAAATCCGCCATATCGATTAATTACGACAAACTGCGATTAATCGTGAAACTCGCGAATCAAGCCAATTATCATACCATTCCGATTCGGGTCGTTACATATCTACCCCCTAACAAAAATTTCGCCCTCGAAATTTACATACCTGCTAGCTGAAGAGGTAAGGATACTGCTCTCGCATGTGCTGCTCTGTCTCCCAAGTAGCCTCTTCAACTGAATGGTTCTGCCACAATATCTTCACAAGCGGAATGGCTTTGTGTCACAACTCCTGGACTTTCCGATCAAGAATCTGAACTGGTTCCTCCACGTAGGTCAAGTCCTCCCATATAGGAAGCTGATATGATGACAACACATGAGATGGATCGGTAATGTACTTCCGCAACATAGATACATGGAACACATCGTGTACCCTAGCCATCTCGGAAGGTAATGCCAATCTGTATGCCACCGCACCAACTTGCTCAGTGATCTCATAAGGGCTTACATATCGCGGACGAAGTTTACTGCGCTTCCCGAAATGAACAACACCCTTCTAAGGAGAAAGTTTCAGGAAAACCCAATCACCAACCTCGAACTCGAGATCCTTTTGTCGCACGTCAGCATAACTCTTCTTTCGATCCTATGCAGCCCTTAATCTGTCCCGAATGATCTGAACATCTTTCATTGTACTCTTTACCAAATTAGGGCCAAGAAGCCATTTCTCGCCAACTTCAATCCAACATAATGGAGTTCGGCACTGTTTGCCGTACAACGCCTCGTAAGGTGACATCCCAGTGCTAGCCTGATAGCTGTTGTTGTACGCAAACTCAATCAAATGAAGTTGCTGATCCCAATTCCCTTTGAACTGCAAAATACAAGATCACAACATATCCTCCAGAGTCTGAATAGTCCTCTCCGACTGACCATCTGTCTAAGGATGAAAAATTGTGCTGAAATGTAGTCTAGTCCCCATTGCCTTCTGCAATGCCCGCCAAAATTCGGAAGTAAACTAACTATCCCGATCAGAAACTATAGACACAGGTACACCATGCAATCTCACAATCTCTTTCAAATACAGCTTCGCCAATCTACTCACGGGAAGCTTTCCTAAAAGTGCTAGGAAATGAGCTGACTTCGTAAGGCGGTCCACAATCACCCAAATACCAGTACTACCACCAAAAGTACGAGGTAACTGATACAAAAAATCCATAGTGATATGCTTCCATTTCCACATTGGAATCTCCAAAGGTAGGAGTTTACCTGCTGGTTTCTGGCGTTCCGCCTTCACTTGCTGACAAATCAGGCATCTGCTCACGTACATTGCTATTTCCCTCTTCAAGTTTCGCCACCAATAATATGCTTTAAGTGTCCGGAACATCTTTGTACTACCCGGATGCATAACATATGCGGAACAATGAGCTTCCTCGAGTATTTGTTTTTTCAAATCCTCATCTCTGGGCACACATAATCTCCTCCTGAACATTAAAGTGCCATCACTCCTCATCCGAAACTCGGTCGATACACTATTTTGAATCAAATTCTTCTTGCTCAGCAAATAAGCATCTGAATCCTGAGCTTCACGAACTCGATCAAGTAATACCAGACGAACTTGGAAACTAGCCAACAATGTTCCATCAACATTCCACTCCAACTCTGCTCCTGTTGCTCGCAACTCTGTCAAAAGTGACACTCTAGCAACACGTATATGGAAGAGAGAAGCACCATGTTTCCGACTAAGAGCATCAGCAACCACATTAGCTTTCCCTGGATGATACTCAAAAGTGTAGTCATAATCATTAATTAGCTCCATCTATCTACGCTGCCTCATATTCAAATCTGGCTGCGTAAGCAAGTAGGTAAGACTTTTATGGTCGGTGTAAATCTTGCACTGTGCCCCGTACAAGTAGTGTCTCCAACTCTTCAATGCTAACACAATGGCGGCTAACTCCAAATTATGAGTAGGATAATTAACTTCGTGTGGTTTCAACTGTCTCAAACCATATGCCACCACCTTTCCATGCTGCATCAAGACACAACCTAGGCCTAATTTCGAAGCATCACTGTATACTACAAACTCACCTCTATCGTCAGGTAAAGTCAACACAGGTGCAGTAGTCAACCTTTCCTTCAAAGTCAAGTAGCTTTCCTCGCAAGCATCAGACCATTCAAACTTCTAAGCCCAAGAAACTCCGTATCACTGCCACGTACTCTAAGTTTACTCCTTTCTTCGTCAAACGGGTAAGCGGTGTCGCTATCTATGAAAAGTCCTGCACAAATTGGCGGTAGTAACCTTCTAAGCCCAAGAAACTCCGTATCACTGCCACGTTGGTAGGTCTGCTCCAATTCAGCACCGCATCAATCTTATCAGGATCCACACTGACTCCCTCCGCTGATATCATGTGACCCAAAAACTTTACCTTGTCTAGCCAAAACTCACACTTGCTAAACTTAGCGTACAACTGAGCATCTCGTAAAGTCTGCAAGACTGCATGCAAATGCTTCTTGTGCTGCCACACACCTGTAATAGATCAAGATATCGTCGAGGAACACAATGACGAACTTGTCCAGATAACGTCTGAAAATCTGATTCATCAGGTCCATGAAAGTAGCTGGCGCATTGGTCAACCCAAACGGCATAACAAAGAACTCATAGTGCCCATAACGTGACCGAAATGCCGTATTGTCCACATCGGACTCCCGAATCCGTAGCTGATGGTATCTATACCTGAGATCTATCTTCGAGAAGATTGAAGCTCCTTTCAGCTGATCAAACAAATTATTAATCCGAGGGAGCGAATACTTGTTCTTCACCGTAACCTGATTCAACTTCCGATAATCAATGCATAGCCTCATCGAACCATCCTTCTTCCTCACAAACAACACTGGAGCACCCCAAGATGAAACACTAGGTCGAATGAAGCCTTTATCAATCAATTCCTGAAGTTGACTATGTAACTCCCTCAACTCTGCTGGTGCCATACGGTAGGGTGTCTGCGAAATAGGTCCGGTACCCGGAAGTAACTCGATGGTAAAATCAATCTCCCTAACTGGAGGAACACTGGGTAAATCCTCGGGAAACACATCTGGATACTCGTAAACCACTGCAATATCACCAATGTCTGACACACGAACACTCGTATCAACCACATGTGCAAGATACGTTTCACAACCTTTCCTCATCATCCGATCAGCCTTCATTACAGAAATCAAACAAGGCAAAGTAGTATTCTTTTCACCTCGAAACAAGATTTCTGGCATGCCTGGACTCCTGAAAATAACCTCCTTCTTATGACAGTCAAGAACAACCCAATGGTTCTCCAAAAAACCCATGCCCAAAATCATGTCAAAATCCACAATATCCAGTAGCATCAAGTCCGCGACTAACCCATAACCTCCAATAAAAATCTCACAATCCCTATATACCCACCCGACACACACTACCTTGCCAGATGGATACAACACTCGCCACAAATTAGGGAGTGGAGATGCAGGTACAGTAGCCAATGATGCTAATCTATATGACATGAATGAATGCGTAGCCCTTGGATCTAGTAAAGGAAGAACTGGATGACCAAAAATGTACAACGTACCGATGATAACCTCTAGAGAAGCTCTACCCTCACGTAGAGACATGACATGAACCAGAGCCTGTCCAGCTGGTCGTCCATGCTGGCCACGATTCTACTGACTACTCTGTCCAGAAGACTGTGTTGCACGATTACCAGAAGTAGTACCTTAATCTTGTTCAACACTCTGATCCGCAACACCACCAAAAATACCACGCTGAGGACACTCTGAAAGGACCCGACCCTGATTTAGTTTCCTAAACCAGAATCAGACCCCTTCTGAAAACATGAACTTTCAAAAATTATAAAAATTTCGGCAGAGTTTCACTATATCGCGTAGTTACCATTAACCTGCAGCGGAAAAATACACTTCATTCTATGCCACAAAAGCCAAACCGTGGGCACCAATCCCATCCGGATTTCTCAAAAACATATCATAACGTAAAGCAATACACAAAATTGTAGCTTTACAGAAATCCGGAAAAATCATGTGAAAATATAAACATAATAGTATTCAGAGCGACCTCTAGTATAAACATGTATACACAGTAGTAGGCCAAACTAGAAACCTACTGAGAAGGAAAAGTGGCTCAAACACTAAGCCTCCAACCTCGATGTGCGACACCTGAATCCAAACTGCAAACTGGGCATTGAAAAGAAAGAGCCCAGGGAAAGACATATAAACCGATAGAGTGAGTGGACGAAAATAAATGTCTTTCACCGAATACATATATATGTTTATAAAACATATGCGAGTCTAAATGCATAAAAATCATATGGTACACGAGAGAGACTTTAACTCCTCACGCGTACAGAAAATGCATCGGAAATCCCGCAGGGTCGCTCATGGACACATCCACGCTAGTACAGTCTGAATCACGGGATCCCTGATCCTCACGTGATTCCCGCCAGAAAGAGCCTCGGGTCAGGGTATCTGCTCCCCCCCGGTAAAGACCTCGGGTCAGGGTAACAGTCCCCCCCGGTAAACATCCTTGGGGATCAGCCGGGATGTTAAGTGTATCGATACAACTACTATTGAGATTGTACTCTGTGTAAACCAAATCATAAAGGTTTCCATGCAAATGCATAAAGCGTAATGTAAAAGCATACTCTTAATGCATAATTATAAAAGCATATCCGTAAATGCATAATCATAACACATGCTCGTAAAACGTATATAAAAGAGTCGCAACCAACAGTGAAAAGAAATGTCCACTCACAGACAAGCACAACGCTAAACGCGTTATTCCTGTGGTTTGGCGAAAAATCTCTCGCCACAAACACGACCACGATCCTCCTGAATAACAAAAAATATCCGATTGATATCATAATTCAATATATTGAACCATGTGGCGAGAACCAAGCATTCTCGGAAAACACAAACTAATATCTCGACAGAAATAACCGAAATCACAATAAACATATTATAAAATCTCGCCACAAATTTCGATGCTCAATTCAAACTATAAACCTCACCACTGCGATCAGTGCGCGATTCCGAGCAAAACGACATAAAACTTGTCGAAAACCACCTCGGCCCGAACTCCGCCGCGCACGGCGGCGCGTGGGACCGCCGCCGCTGCCGCCGGCCGCCGGAAAACTCATCAGCCCAGAAAACTGCAACCAATACATGGATTTAAAGATCTCGTCATTTTCAACAACTTTGTAGTTCAATGCTAAGCCCAATTTTGAACGGAAAACACCCAAAACTCACCTTGAAGTCAAAAACCCTCGCCGGAATTCTCCACCTCCGATCTGCCACCACCGGCCATGGCAAGGTGCAAGACCACTTCTAAAAGTTTCCTCTCCCCAAGGGCTACAAAACCTCTATTGCGTCGACCACCAACTGGGCCGCCTCTGTCACCACCGTCGCCGGCGATTCCGGTCGAAAAACCTCTAATTTCAAATCGTCGTATCTTCTTCATCCGGCAACCAAAATGAGCGATCCACCTATCAAATCGAAGAGGAGCACGATCCCAATAAGTTTCATGAAGACACCATGGCCAACCGTGGCCAGAAAATGGCACATCGACGGCAACAATGTCTCGGCCCAAAACGGGTCAAAACAACTCGTGGTCAACTCGGTCAACGACCCAGGTTTCCCAAAATGAAAACTTCTCGAAATATCACGTATTTATACCGTAAAATTATACCGTACATATACAACCCCAAATCAACGACTACGGTTCAATCTGATCAAGATCGGACGATCATGACTAAATCAACATTTTCGACTATTTCACTAACCAATTTCAAAACTCGATAAAACACTGCTCACTTATCCAAAAAATTCCCCAAAATTTCGCATGAGCTCGAAATTAAATCCTCTACAACTTCTGTGAAGGAATCCATATCAAATTCTTGCCCAATAATTTAGTCGCAAAGAAGACCGCCAAATCGACCAATTACGGCAAAACCGCGACTAATCGCGAAATTCGCAAATCAAGTCGATTAACATACAATTTTTGGTTCGGGTTGTCACAAATCTACCCCCCTTACAAAAATTTCGACCTCGAAATTTACATACCTGCTAGGAGAACGAAGCTACTGCTCATACAAACTATTATGGCTGCGACATGGCCACATTACTGCATGATTTCTGTACAAATACAAACACCAACCGAATACTCCTGTTCCAGAGAATCTACTCTCGCCAATTAAGAACATCCAACTGTTCCACAACATGAACTGAACTGAAACTGTCTGCACAGCAATTCCTGAGACACGCTACTATCAGAGGGTTAGAAATATACGTCCACAATCACGATACATGAAATACGTCATATACATAAGCTAGCCCTAATAATCATTCTCAAATGAAAAACTATAACGTCCATATCCATACTAATCTCACATGATTCCATGAACCGCAACAACAACTTGTCGCGCCAACAAATATACATAACTCCTTTCCATGGCGATAGCTAGAAGGATACTCAATTACCATATATACTCTGACTGAAATTTGTGCAATCATTACTGATAATCCAACAACTTAAGTCTGTTAAGAAAAATCGGCATGTTATTTGTCAACTTTGGCACACTAACTGAATTGATAACGCTTCCTTACTAACTTTAAACCAGCATAGCCGAATACTACCTGGCTAAACATAAAATACTTAATAAAATGGTATATGGATATTCAAATAGAAACTGTAATCATAGGTGAATTCTGCTCAAATGCTGGCACTTCATAAGAAAATAACTGTAACACACATAATTTGCCTTTATATAACAACATCTCACCTTTTATATGCAAGAAATCAATAAATCCACCAACATATAATTTACTAAATAATGATCAAAATTCTGGAGTCCTTGAGCTCGATAAGAAGAAAATGATCGAACTAGGAATTAATAACAAAACCATTGGCTCAATAATTGCGATATAAAAGAAAGCACTTCTAGCACAGATTTCTGACTGAAGTAGTATTCACGATTCCTGAATACGCAATAATGTAACACCAGATTTCTAGCTAAACATATCAGCAATAAAATCAAATTCTTTTCTCAATAATGAAGTCAGTAGCACCGTAATACGTGAAAAGTCTAACACAATTCGACGATAAAAACAAACTAACCCCAGAACTTCTGAATAATTGCCACGTTAATAGGTTTACTTTAGATCAACACCACCATACTTTAATAATAATAATACATGGCCAAGAAATCTAACGCCACAAACCAGAACCTGTACTAAATCTGATATCTCTCCCTCTGCTATACATCCCTGAAAATAAACAAAAATATCGCCAATGCAGTTGATAACGAATTCACCTGAATATACTAGATACACACGAGTCATTATACTTATATAGCAACAGATGCGTTCAGTAAAACAAACTGCAATATTGACAATTATTTAAATCACGCATATCACATCTGATAGATGCAGAGCAACATCGAACCACAAACTCTGCTAAAAACCTCAACGATTCCCTTTCACTATCCTGCTGGAATTTGGTGTCAACTCGGGCCAAATAGGTAAAACGATCTTGATACTCTAACCACTGAGTGAAAGCTTCATCCTTCGCAATAACCTACCACTGACAAATTGTATGGTCCAAAAATAGACTAGCAACTACTACAATTCTCTGCTCAGAAATCAACATATAGAAACTCATATACATAACTTGGAAAACCATGCCACACATATCCTTGGATCCAGACTGCTCATCCAAACCCAAAACTCACATTATCAAATCGCACGTCCGCTGATCCTCAATAGAATCCACAACCTTACTGACACGGAAACCACGTCAAGGAGGCATCCTAATGAATAAAACATTATTCACAACAAACATAACGTAATCATGGAACTTCAAACATTTGAAAGCATGCAACACCCAGAGCATTGATGAGTACCCGCCGGCCTGTCAGGTCATCGCTCCAGACATGCTGTACATTCTCAAATATCCTTAGTAAACATGATTACAAAAGTCTGCAGAACCTAAAACCTAATGCTCTGATACCAAGCAGAAAGCGGCGAGACTGAAACTCTCTCCCTTTCTACATCCTTGTCTCTGATTGCTGCACTAACAAACTCATCAAAGTTATCCTAAGGTATAGTTGTCAAGGTCCCCTTGATGTTCAGATTCAGACCCAACTCAAACCTTCAGCATTTGGATTCTTCAGTCGCAACCATATCACTCACAAATCAAGACAAACGAGTAAATTTGTCTCGATACTCAAGCACTGATATACTACCTTGCCTCAGGTTGCTAAACTCTTCATACTTTCATTGTTGGGTAGCTTGGTTGAAATATCGATGCATAAACAATTCTCTGAATGTAGGCCATGTGGTGTCAACATGAATCCTTTCAGTACTAGTCCACCAGAAGTAAGCATCTGACTTAAGTAATCCAACAACTGCTACAATCCTCTACTCTAGAGTGAAGTATAGACGTTCACATACTCGCTTAACCTGGCCTATCAAGGCCTCACATATTTCAGGATCTGTGAAACCGGGAAATGTGGTTGCTTCATCTGTCTTCGCCATTGCTACAGGATCAAAACACTCATCTAAAAGCAAAACTCGCACTAGCAAGTCTTACGTTCGCTGATCCTCATCACGATCCTCATCCTTATTAATGCGGGCTCCATGTCGAGGAGGCATCCCCTATGGATGAAAAGCATATTAGTCAAAACAATACGAAGGATACAGTCGTGAAACTTTAAACATTTTAACACACAATACCGTGAGCATTGATGGGGATCCACCGGCCAGTCGAGCCATCGTTCTGGAAGTGTTGAGCATTCTAAAATGTCATCAGTATCCCAACTGTGAAAGTCTATAGAACTTATAACCAAATGCTCTGATACCAATTGAAAGTATCTAACCCCGATTTACTTGCATAAACCGAAAATAGACCCTAACGACAACGAAACCTACAAAAAAAATTTCATAGTTTCCCCTAAAATTCAAGAAACTCAAAACCTGCAAGGAAACCACATTTCTAAAAATAGTCCACAAAAACAAACCGTGGAGCACCGATTCCCATCCAGATTTGTCAAATTAACCAACTACTGTATAAATAACAAATGTACTGATTTCAAAAGGTTACAAAGAATACAGTGATTATTTAGAAATACAACTCAAACGGAAGCAAACTAAATATAGTATTCAGAGTAACTTCTAATTTACATAATATACAGAACTAGATGGCTAAGCTAGGAACCTACTAGACGAGAAGTGTGACATGAACTCCAAGCCTGCGACGATGACGTGCAACCACATGATAGAAATGACAATTTGGACAATAGGAAACCGAAAAACTCAGGAAAATGCATATAAAATAATAAAACTATTACAATGATTTGACAAAAAATAATGTTTCATTTTAAACTGAAAATTATAATTATTATGCCTTTCACTATAAAATATACGAAAAATGATGCGAGTAATAATGTAAACATCCAGGTCAGATTCCTAGGACTCTTGAGTACTATGTGATGTGTGGAGGCTGTGACGTGGTTCAAACAACCATAAGCCATAAGACTGCCTAGTTCAGGTTCTTGGCCTTCTTGGGTACTATGTAAATCCTCAGGTCAGGTCCCTGGCCCTCTTGGAGCATCTCAGGGATCAGCCGAGAAACTAATGCATCGATGCAACAAATTTGACTATGCAATTTGTAAAACAAAATCACATGTACCTCCATGCAAATACATAATCGTAAAATGCATAATAATAAAATGTATAAAATAGACTAGCTCTGTGGGTTGGCAGAAGTTCCCTTGCCAAAATCTCGATCGCGGTTTCCTGAATAAATAAAAAATTCGTTTAATACTATAATTTGATTAAATATGTGAAAATCAGCTTAGAAACTACCCCCAAAACCCACTGATTTTATATGAATTACTGCCTTATCGAAGCTTCGTCGTGGGCGGCGGCGTGTGTTTCTCACACGCCTCCACAGACGGCGGCACGTGATTCACACGCGCCTTCGGCAGCAATAGCTCATATGGGAGCATTCGACCGATGGTTAGAAAGATCTCAACAAGCCCTATAACTTTGCCAACTGGATCTACCCCTAACTTGTCGCTGTTTGGCCAATAAATGGCATGGAACCTTACGGCCCGAAAATTTCCGGAAATCATTTTTGGCCAAATTCAATGTCATCGTCGCTCCTCAGTTCTCCAAACCATAGGGGTTCAACCCCAGTGGTGAAACCAAACTGATTCTAGCAACTGCCCACATATCAGTCCTTCCAATCAGTTCCACTATTTCTCTCTCTTTTTTGTTTTTGTTTTTTTTTTGTTCATCCTGGTTAGGCCACCTCGAATTAAGGACATTGAGGACACCCCGTATAAACGGATTTCCAATCCGGTTTTGGGTCTTTCACCCGAAAGAGGTACAATCCCTACTTAACTATATACTATGCCTAAGGGAATCAAGATTCAATTCATAATTCAGACACATGTCATTCTCTATTTCATCCCAATGAAACAGAATTCTTGAATACACCAAGTCCATTTTTTTCCTTCATTTCTTAGGTCCAATATCCTCAAATTATGGACATTGAGGCCACCCCATACAAGACAGATCCGATCAGATTTTGGGTCTTTCACCCCAAGGAGGCACAATCCTTTTAACTATTTCCTATAAACTGACCCAATCAAGATTTTAACCAAGCCTCGGCTCGGCGGCTCCACAAGTCTGTAGTGCCCATCCACATATCTCATATATAATCATCTATATTTATGGTATCCTTATTTGATTTAATTAGTTTTTCTTTTGATGATCAAGTTGGTTTTGAGTGAAATAATCTCTTTTGACTATTCTGATGTGAACTAGTTTCTTCTGAAAAAGTTCATACGAGGTGTCACAAATAGTATCAGAGCAATAGATCCTTGGACCAATTTGTTTCTTGAAAGGTGTATTCATAAGCTATGTTTTATCTTTGATGGCTTGCTAGAGATATTACTAGTCTTGGTTTCTTCTAACAAAAGAAGAGAAATCAGAAGGGGAATAGGGAGGGAGAGGGAAGAAGCAGACACCTTGGGGAGGAGGTGAGGGAGGAGGTGAGAGTGAAGGTGGTCAGTGACCAACTCAACCTTAATTTTACGGATTAGGTATACAAAATGGAAGGGACACTAGATAGCAACTTTAGACTCGAAGAGTCGGAAAATGTGAAGCCATCATGAGGTATCAACGTTCAAACAAACAATAGATCAGGCAGAAGAAAGCATCTATATGATGCTTGGGTAGATCAAATCCTATATTTTTATGGTACCATTGAAATGATTTAATTAGTTTTTGTTTTGATGATCAAATTGGTTTTGGGTGAAATAATCTATTTTGACTATCCTGATGTGAACTAGTTTCTTCTAAAATAGTTCATACAGGGTGTCACAAATGGTATCAGAGCAATAGATCATCAGACCAATTTGTTTCTTGATATGTGTATTCATAAGCTATGTTCTATCTTTGACGTCTTGCTAGAGATAATACTAGTCTTGGTTTCTTCTAACAAAAGAAGAGAAATCAAAAGAGAAATAGGGAGGGAAAGGGAGGAAGAAGACACCTTGGGGAGGAGGTGAGAGTGAAGGTGGTCGGTGACCAACTCAACCTTAATTCTACAGATTAGGTATAAAAAATGGAAGGGACACTAGATAGCAACTTTAGACTCGAAGAGCCAGAATAGGTGAAGCTACCATGAGGAATCATCGATCAAACAAACAATAGATCAAGCAGAATAAATTGGACTTCGAAAGCGTCTACATGAAGCTTGGGCAGATCAAATTGTACATATTTATGGTATCATTGATATGATTTAATTAGTTTTTCTTTTGATGATCAAATTGGTTATGGGTGAAATATTCTCTTTTGACTATCCTGATGCGAACTAGTTTCTTTTGATTTAGTTCATATAAGGTGTCATAGTAGTTTGATGAGTGAGAATATGATACAATTTGAACTCGTAAAACGAGCACGGGTGTGTGATTATAATATTTCATATTTACGAGGTAATACAATAATTTGAAATTTGAAACAGTGATTATCAATTTTATCGAAACAGCAGACAAGTGAATTGTTATATCAATTAATGATTCATTGATTATATTATCATTCATTATGCTGTTTAATTCATTTAATTTTGACGAGTTAGAATTTAAGAATTCTATTTATAGTTTGCGATATGTTACTTATATATGATTTGAAATTATGTTGAAAGTTGAGAAATTCGAACGAGCATCGGTGGCTCTCGGTATAGGTTGGGTTATGCAATTATTAAAGTGTATTTGGACATTTTATAGATTTTGGGTAGCCTACGTTTAGGTGAGACTCTGCCATATTTTTCACATAAATATTTGGCGATCGTTATTTTGTAATTTCGAGGACAAAATTATTTTAATGGGGGTAGGTTGTAATACACCAACCTTTCATACAATCGATAATATTTGCGGATATTTCTGATTTTGATTTGCCAAGCATGGTATATGATTTCACTGTCGGTAAATAGTCGAGCGTCATTGGTTCACTTTTTATTGGATTGACGAAGTCAGTTGACTTTGAGTAGAAGTTGTAGAATTTATAGAGATGAGTCCATTGACGCAACAAATGTCAAAAACAGAGTTACGATATGAAAGGACCCAACCCCGATTTAGTTTTCTAAACCGGAATCAAACTCCTTCTGAAAACACGAACCAACAAAAACCATCAAAATTTCGACAGAGTTTCGTTACTAACGCGGAATTGCCTTTACCTGCACCCGGAAAATAACACTTCATCCTATGCCACAAAAATCAAACCGTGGGCACCAACCCCATCCGGATTTCTCAATATTATAACAGTAATGTAAAGTAATAAATATAACTATACTTTACAGAAATCCGGGGAAAATCGTATGAAAATATACATCAAAATACTCAGAGTGACTTCTAATATAGATATACAAATAGTAGGCCAAACTAAGAACCTACCATAAAAGAAACATCGCTCGAATACTATGCCTCCGACCACGACGTGCGACACCAGAATCTGAACTGCAAACTGGGTACGGAAACAAAAAAGCCCAGGGGAAAGACATGAAAATCGTTAGAGTGAGTGGATGAAAATAAATGTCTTTTGCCGAATAATATATGTTATAAAAACATATGCGAGTCAAATGTATAAAAATTAAATGGTACACGAGGGAGACTCTAACTCCTCACGCGTACAGAGCATGCATGGAAAATCTCACGGGGTCGCTCGTAGACACCTCTCTGCTAGTACAGTCCGAATCACTGGATCCCAGACCCACACGTGATTCTAGCCAGAAAGGCCTTGGCTCTGGGGTACTGCCCCTCGCCGGTCAGGTCGGGGTACTGCCCCTTCTAGTAGGCATCCATCGGGGATCAGCCAAGATGCAAGTGTATCGATACAACAACATATACTGAGACTCTACTCTGTGTAAACCAAATCATAAATAGTTCGATGCAAATGCATAAAACAATATATAAATGCATATACGTAATATATACTGGTATAGGCATAATCGTATAATACATGCTCATATCAAACATAATCTCGTAGGCATGCTCATGCTCGTAAAACGTATGTAATGACTCGCGATTAACAGTGAAAAGAAGTTGTCCACTCATAGACTAGCGTAACGCAGTTCGCGTTAATCCCGTGATCCGGCGGAAAATCCCTCGTCAAATGAACGATCACGAACTCCACTGTGATCGGGGCGCGATTCCGAGTGAAATGACATATAACTCGTCGGAAACTCCGAAAAGTCAACTTTTGACCGGAGACCGCCGTTGACCGCCGCCGGCGCCACCCAACTTTGAATTTTCCCGGCAGACCAAAGCCTATTCAACTCCAAATCATCCAACAAGCAACTTTTATAACTACACCAAAGATCAATTCAAACTCTAACTAGCTCAATTTCAAGCAAAACCGAAATCACTCACAAACTTTAATCCAACAATTCTCCATGTACAAATCGAATTGGAACTCCATGCTTACATGGTTAGATTCGTGGTGTTGAGATCTTCAAAGCCCAATACTTCTTATAGCTCAATTTGGCCGGAAAAGAAGCAACCAAAAACCCCAAAATTCCCAAACTTTTAACCGGAACAACTTCTTCCTCCGGCGACCCACGCCGTGAGAGGTGGCCGGAAAAGGGACAAGGAGGCCGAGACGAGTTGATTGGGACCAACCCCGTGCCTTGGGGTGGCCGGACGGCATGCCACCCCCGGTGAGCCGTGGTGCTCCGTCAAGCTCCCTCTCCTCCACCGAGTTGACTCGGTCAACCATCAATAATGCCAGGTTTGACTTACCACAAATAGCAACCCACTTAAATACTTACCAAATATAGAAACTTCCATAATTAACTTTTCGACAAACTTCGAATACCCGTAACTTTCACGTCGTAATTCCGATTTCAATAATTCTCGCGGCAACAAACTCAACTCGACATGTTCTTCAATTTCCACCCGAAGTCAAACACTTCGACAAATTCGATAAAAAGTCAACGGTTCAACCCATCACATGCTTATCCGATTAAATAATCAACGGTCGAAAATATTCGTAACTTAATTCTCGTAACTCGGAAAAATCCTCCGGAAGTTCCTACAAGCTCAAAATTAAATTCTCAACAACTTTCACGAAGGATCCGAAATCAAATTCTCGTCCGGTAATTTAGTCGCTAACAAAGCCGCTATATTAACAGATTATGTCGAAATCATGACAAATCGCGAAACTCACAAATCAAGTCGATAATCATTCCACTAACTGTTCGGGTCGATCAACGGTCCAAAACGGATCAAAATCACAATTCGGATAGACTCGAACATGAACGGATAAACTCGACAATATTCCGAAATTTCAAATATTCATATTATATTCCTCGGTCGTCCAAATAATAATCCGGAACCTCCCACGAACTGAAATCACGCGTACAACAACTCTCGAGAAGAGACTCAACTCAGATTCTCGGCCAATAATTAAGTCGTAATCAAAGCCGACGATTCAATCAATTATCAGAAATCTACGATTATACGCTAACTCACGAATAAAGCTGATTACACTTCCGATTCTGTTCCGGGTCGTCACAAATCTGTCCCCCTAAAAAAAATTTCGACCTCAAAATTTCCAAGTCTGCCGACTAAAAGTAGGAGCACTGTCTCTGCATACAGCTAAACTTTCCAGTGGCAACCTCAACTGAACGACTCTGACAACAGACTCCACAATAGGAGATATCTTCGTACTGTAATCCCTGTACCCTCAAATCCCGAATCTAAGCTGGCTCCACACAAACGCCAAGTCTTCCTGCATAAGGAACTGATAGGGTACAAAACACGCAACAAATCTGAAATGTAGTTCCACTACACGGAACACAACACACACAAAAGCCAACGCTATAGGCAATACCGAACTATACGGCACAACACAAACTCGCCTATGATCACATAAGGATCAAAATAACGTGGCAATTCACAACTCAGCCTACTCACACCAACATAACTCAAACATCGAACTCGAGCAATTATTAAGCTGTTTCCGCTAATCCGAAAGTCTGTGGTAGCACATTCCACAAAATCAGAATTAAACGTCAGCTCACACCAACTCGCTCCAGCACAATGGAGTACAACATCGTTCCTCAAAACGACATCATGCAACATCATAATCATAGTGGTAAGCAAACTGGTACTGCATGCAATCTCGAACAGCTGAAACTGCTGGTGCCAAATCCCTCGGAATTGCAATACACAAGACCACAACATGCCCTCCAAGGTCTGAATAGTCCTCAAAGATCGCCCGCCAATCTGAGGATAAGAAACTGTACTAAACTGTAATCTGGTTCCCAATGCTCTCTGCAACGCTTGCCAACACTCAGTTGTAACTGATTATCTCGATCAGCAAACTGGGACACAGGCGCACCACGTAAATGGACAACCTCCGTCAAATACAGCTATGTCAGCCTGCCGTCGAAATCTTTTCCGAAAGTACAAGGAAATGTACTGAGTTCATCGAATGGTCCACAAAGATCCAACAACTGGTACCACAAACCGAAGTGCGTACTGGCACACAAAACCACAGCGACAAACTCTAGCTTCTAATCGAAAATCTTCAATAGCTGTAACTTTCCGGCAAGTCTCTGCCTCGCTGCCATCGCCTGTCGACAAATGTGGCGTCTGCTTACACAAGCTGTTATGTTCTTCTACGGGTTGCGTCACGAGTAGTAAACTCGAAGTATCAGATACATCTTCATACCACTAGTGCACAACACACGTAAAACAATGAGCTTCATCATCATCACATTCTAACTCAGCTCTCATAGCTCACAACTCGGCTAACACGGAAACTCGAGCCACACACACATGAAACACTGAAGCTCCCGACTTCCGACTGAATGCATCAGCAACAATATTAGCCTCTCTCGAATAAACTCAAATGTGCAGCCATAGTCGTTAATCGAGCCCATCCATCTACGTCGCCTCAAGCTCAAGTCTGGCCGAAAATGCAAGTAGATGAAACTCAAGTGATCAGTGTACATCTTACACCACGCTGCACGCCGTAGCAGTAGTGTCTTGAACTCTCTGATGCCAACATAAAGACAACTACCCCCAAATCATACACAGGATATGCAACTACATAAAGTTTCCACTGCCTGAAACCATGAGCCACCACTCTGCAATACAGCATCAAAACATAACCAAATCTAAACCTCGATGCATCGCCATAACCCATGAACTTGTCACGGTCGACATGTAAGGTCAAAGCCGGTGCAACGGTCAACTTCCTTCAGGAGTAAGTAACTCTCCTCGCGTGCATCGAACCACTAGAACTTGATGCCTTCTTCGTCAATCCGGAAAGTGAAATGGTAATCTGGGAAAATCCTGAACAAAGCACCGATAGTAGTATGCTAAACCCAAGAGACTCCCGATGTCTGGTACAATGGTAGGTCTACTCCAAACCCACACGGCTCTATCTGATCGGAATCCACGCCAACTCCCTCAGCTAACATCGTGTGACCCAAAATCTTCACGCTAATCAATCAAAGTTCACACTGGCTGAACTTCATAAACAACTGATCATCTCGCAAAGTCCGCAAAACCGCTCACAATTGCTTCAGATGCTGGCCCACACTCTTGGAGTAAATCAAGATGTTGCCAACGAACACGACCGCAACCTTGTCCAGAATCGCCTGAACACCCGGTCCATCAAGTCCGTAAAAGCTGCGCGGCATTGGTCAACCAAACGGCGTGACCAAGAACTCCTGATGCCCGCACCGTGACCCGAAAGTCGTCCTAGCCACATCTGACTCCCTGATCCTCTACTGATGGTATCCGAACCCGAAATCAATCTTTGAAAAGACTGAAGCTCTCGTGAGCTGATCAAACCAATCGTCAATCCGAAGCAGAGGATACTTGCTCTTCTCTGAAGCCTGATTCAGCTTCCGGTAGTCGATGCACCACCTCGTCGAACCATCCAACATTCACACAAATAATGCAAGAGCACACCACGCAGGTACGCTGGGTCGCATGAAATCTCCTCCAGCAACTCCTGAAGTCGAACCTGTAGATCCATCAGCTCCGCTGGTACCGAACGACATAATACCGGTGATATGAGTCCAGCGCTCGGTAAAAGCTCAATGGTGTAGTCGGTCTCCCGAACTGGAGGAATACCTGGTAACTCCTCCGGAACACACCTGAAACCTCTGGAACCACCTCAATGTCGCCAATGTCGGGCACATCAACCGTAATATCCACAACATGAGCTAAGCAAACAACACAACCCGTTTCCACCATTCGCGCGACCATCGCCGCTGAAATCTCACATGGTAATAAAATATTCTTTTCACCGCGAAACAGTATCTCGGGAAAAGTCTGGTCGTCGAAACACAACAACCTTCTCGTGACCATCGAACATAGCCCAATGCGCCGTCAAGAAGTCCATACTCATAATCACATCAAAATCGACGATATCCAGCTATAATAGATCCGCGACTAAGCCATATCCTCCAACAAGGATCTCGTAACCTCCGGTTGGATGCAACACTCTCCAAAACCTCAGAAGTGGAGATGCAGGTACAATAGCCATGGATGTCAAGCAACAGTAGCCTCAAAGAAACTCCGTCCTCATACAAGGTCGTGGCACGAACTCCTGCATGCCCAACTAGCCGCCCACGTCAATTGCGACTTGCTGATTAACTCGTCTAGAAGGCTGCGTTGGTCAATTCCAGAAACAGCATCATGACCTCCTCCTGAACTCTGAGCTACCAAACTGCTAAAACAGCTGGCTGATGGTGCTCCCTCGCAATGTGACCCTCTTGGCCACCACAATAGCAACTGAGAGTGCTCCACGAACACAAGTCACAGCGACACCTGCTGCGAGAAAGGATCACCAACGATCACCCAAACTCATGCCATAGGTACAAATATGCTTTTCTGTGATCTCTATCACCACCAAACGGATTCTCTGCTTTGATCTGATGACCCACAACATTATCGAAAAGGCCACAGCCTGATGAAGTCACTGATTCCGAGGTGCCTGAACTCAACCTCATCAAAATATCTCGACTAAGTCCACTTTCCCCAAACCAACACATCGGGATCCGCGTACGCCTTTCCTTCTCAATGTCCTTGCCTCTGCAGCACACCAAACTCATCATGGTTATCTCGAGGCATAACAATCAAAATCTCTCTGATACTCAGGTTCAAACTCATCTCGAACCTCGTGCATTGCTTCCACTGAAGCCATATAACACGTACAAACTGGGACAAACATATGAACGATACATCCCTGAATGTAGGCCATGGAGTCACAACAAGAACTCACACCATACCAGCCCACCAAATATAATAATCTGACTCAGGCAAAAACATCAACTGCCACAATCCTCTGCTCTGAGGCAACATGTAGACGCCCATACATGCACAACAAGGCAAACCGTGCCACACATATCTCTAAATTCAATTACTCATCCAAACCCACACTCACTGGCAAACCGCGCGTCGATTGATCCTCAATAGGATCCACAGCCATACCGACACAGAAAACACGTCAAGGAGGCATTCTAATGAACAAGACATTATTCACAACAATCTGGACGTAATCAAGGAACTTTAAATATTTGAAAGCATACAACACCCGGAGTATTGATGAGTATCCGCCGGCCGGTCGGGTCACCACTCCAGACATGCTGTACATTCTCAAATATCCTTAGTAAACACGACTACAGAAGTCTACAGAACCTATAACCTAATGCTCTGATACCAAGCTGAAAGGACCCAACCCCGATTTAGTTTCCTAAACCGGAATCAAACCCCTTCTGAAAACACGAACCAACAAAAACCATCAAAATTTCGGCAGAGTTTCGTTACTAACGCGGAATTGCCTTTACCTGCACCCGGAAAATAACACTTCATCCTATGCCAAAAAAATCAAACTGTGGGCACCAACCGCATCCGGATTTCTCAATATCATAACAGTAAGGTAAAGTAATAAATATAACTATACTTTACAGAAATCCGGGGAAAATCGTATGAAAATATACATCAAAATACTCAGAGCGACTTCTAATATAGATATACAAATAGTAGGCCAAACTAAGAACCTACCATAAAAGAAACATCGCTCGAATACTATGCCTCCGACCACGACGTGCGACACTAGAATCTGAACTGCAAACTGGACACGGAAATCGAAAAGCCCAGGGGAAAGACATGAAAATCGTTAGAGTGAGTGGACGAAAATAAATGTCTTTCGCCGAATAATATATGTTATAAAAACATTTGCGAGCAAAATGTATAAAAATCAAATGGTACACGAGGGAGACCCTAACTCCTCACGCGTACAGAGCATGCATGGAAAATCTCACGGGGTCGCTCGTAGACACATCCGTGCCAGTACAGTCCGAATCACGGGATCCCAGACCCACACGTGATTCTAGCCAAAAAGGCCTCGGTTCTGGGGTACTGCCCCTCGCCGGTCAGGTCGGGGTACTGCCCCTCCTGGTACGCATCCATCGGGGATCAGCCGAGATGCAAGTGTATCGATACAACAACATATACTGAGACTGTACTCTGTGTAAACCAAATAATAAATAGTTCGATGCAAATGCATAAAACAATATATAAATGCATATACGTAATATATACTGGTATATGCATAATCGTATAACACATGCTCATATAAAACATAATCTCGTAGGCATGCTCATGCTCGTAAAACATATGTAATGACTCGCGATTAACAGTGAAAAGAAGTTGTCCACTCACAGACTAGCGTAACACAGTTCGCGTTAATCCAGTGATCCGGCGGAAAATCCCTCGCAAAACGAACAATCACGAACCCCACTGCGATCGGGGCGCGATTCCGAGTGAAATGACATATAACTCGTCGAAAACCCTGAAAAGTCAACTTTTGACCGGAGACCGCCGTTGATCGCCGCCGGCGGCGGCGGCGCCACCTAACTTTGAATTTTCCCGGCAGACCAAAGCCTATTCCACTCTAAATCATCCAACAAGCAACTTCCATAACTACACCAAAGATCAATTCAAACTCTAACTAGCTCAATTTCAAGCAAAACCGAAATCACTCACAAACTTTAATCCAACAATTCTCCATGTACAAATCGAATTGGAACTCCATACTTACATGGTTAGATTCATGGTGTTGAGAGCTTCAAAGCCCAATACTTCTTATAGCTCAATTCGGCCGGAAAAGAAACAACCAAAAACCCCAAAATTCCCAAACTTTTAACCGGAAAAACTTCTTCCTCCTGCGACCCACGCCGTGAGAGGTGGCCGGAAAAGGGACAAGGAGGTCGAGACGAGTCTATTGGGACCAACCCCGTGCCTTGGGGTGGCCGGACGGCATGCCACCCCTGGTGAGCCGTGGTGCTCCGTCGAGCTCCCTCTCTTCCACCGAGTTGACTCGGTCAACCATCAATAATTCCAGGTTTGAGTTGCCACAAATAGCAACCCACTTAAATACTTACCAAATATAGAAACTTCCATAATTAACTTTTCGACAAACTTCGAATACCCGTAACTTTCACGTCGTAATTCCGATTTCAATAATTCTCGCGGCAACAAACTCTACTCGACATGTTCTTCAATTTCCACCCGAAGTCAAACACTTCGACAAATTCGATAAAAAGTCAACGGTTCAACCCATCACATGCTTATCCGATTAAATAATCAACGGTCGAAAATATTCGTAACTTAATTCTCGTAACTCGGAAAAATCCTCCGGAAGTTCCTACAAGCTCAAAATTAAATTCTCAACAACTTTCACGAAGGATCCGAAATCAAATTCTCGTCCGGTAATTTAGTCGCTAACGAAGCCGCCATATTAACAGATTATGTCGAAATCACGACAAATCGCGAAACTTACAAATCAAGTCGATAATAATTTCATTAACGGTTCGGGTCGATCAACGGTCCAAAACGGATCAAAATCACAATTCGGATAGACTCGAACACGAACGGATAAATTCGACAATATTCCGAAATTTCAAATATTCATATTATATTCCTCGGTCGTCCAAATAATAATTCGGAACCGCCCACGAACTCGAAATCACGCGTACAACAACTCTCGAGAAGAGACTCAACTCAGATTCTCGGCCAATAATTAAGTCGTAATCAAAGCCGACGATTCAATCAATTATCAGAAATCTGCGATTATACGCTAACTCACGAATAAAGCTGATTACACTTCTGATTCTGTTCCGGGTCGTCACACGATATATAAATTAGGGGGACTATAAGTAGGATACCCCTTTTCGGGAAAGTCAGTTTTTAAGTATCCCGGGATCAACCTTTTCTCTGTGGGGTGGGAGAGGGAGGGAAGAAGGGAGGGAGGGAGGGAGGGAGAGAGAGAGAGAGAGAGAGAGAGAGAGAGAGAGAGAGAGAGAGAGAGAGAGAGAGAGAGAGAGAGAGAGAGAGAGAGAGAGAGAGTTTGGGTAGTGTGGCGGTTGGTCGGCGGTGGGACGTCGTCCAACCAATTTCTAGCAATTCCATCGGTCAGAATCGAACCAACTCGACGTTAGTAACATCTGGCTAGCTTCAATTTTAGTGATTGAAGGCTTGAGTAGAGTAATCAATAGGTAAGGTTTTTAAGTTTTCGAGTTGAAATGGTCGTCGTTGCAGACGAGGTTTCCAGTAACGAGAGAGAGTTTGGGTAGTGTGGCGGTTGGTCGGCGGTGGGACGTCGTCCAACCAATTTCTAGCAATTCCATCGGTCAGAATCGAACCAACTCGACGTTAGTAACATCTGGCTAGCTTCAATTTTAGTGATTGAAGGCTTGAGGAGAGTAATCAATAGGTAAGGTTTTTAAGTTTTCGAGTTGAAATGGTCGTCGTTGCAGACGAGGTTTCCAGTAACGATTCTTATGTCAATTGAATGGGTTTGTTTGTGGATTGTATTGGTGTATTGGAGATGATTTTGGGGCAGTTTCAGCTCAGGAAGTCACCAATTTCCAGCGAGCTCAATTTTTCTCTCTGTCGTGGATTACAGATTCTAGTACGTTTTAGGGGCCGGGATCAAGGGGCTTTTTCTCTTTACCTTCTCGCGGTCCGATCAGGACCAGCTGCGAGCCTAACCGTGGCTCGACGACGTCGCTATATCGTCAGAAATGATTTTCGGGGAGTTTATGATGTACTAGTTGTTGAAGTGTTTTTAGGCCAGAATTCGACTGAATTGGACTTTGATATTGTTAGATAGTCTGATGGGTGTGTTTAAAGCTTTCCAACAGTGTGCTAATCTCCGCTGCCCTCGGTGGTCACTGAAACGAACATCATCGAGATGTTTAATCAATGTTTAGGCTTTGTCGACCCAGTGGGTGGGCGGTGGTGACCGGTGTCTCTGCCAGTGGCGGTGCGACCGACTGAGAAAATAGGTTTGTCATCTGTCATTATAATGGTTTTATCGTAACAGATTTGTCGAGTTAAATCTTCGACTAGATTAGTCGAAATTAATTATTTTTGAATTGAGTAAATTTCTGGATTTATGTGAGTAATTATTGATTTTACGATATTTAAATTAGGTGAGTAATTATTGATTTTATGATATTTTAGGATCTGTGCAACCGGGAAATGTGGTTGCTCTAGCAAGTCTTACGTTCGCTGATCCTCATCACGAACCTCATCCTTATTAACGCGGGCTCCATGTCGAGGAGGCTTCCCCTATGGATAAAAAGCACATTAGTCAAAAAAATATGAAGGATACAGTCGTGAAACCTTAAACATTTTAAAACACACAATACCGTGAGCATTGATGGGGATCCACCGGCCAGTCGAGCCATCGTTCTGAAAGTGTTGAGCATTCTAAAATGTCCTCAGTATCCCAACTGCAAAAGTCTACGGAACTTATAACCGAATGCTCTGATACCAACTGAAAGTACCTAACCCCGATTTAGTTGCCTAAATCGAAATTAGGCCTTAACGACAATGAAACCTACAAAAACAATTTCATAGTTTCCCCTAAAATTCAAGAAACTCAAAACCTGTAAGGAAACCACATTTCTAAAAATAGTCCACAAAAACAAACCGTGGAGCACGATTCTCATCCGGATATCTGAAATTAACCAACTACTGTATAAATAACAAATGTACTGATTTCAAAAGGTTACAAAGAATACAGTGATTATTTAGAACTACAACTCAAATAGAAGCAAACTAAATATAGTATTCAGAGTAACTTCTAATTTACATAATATACAGAACTAGTTGGCTAAGTAAGAAACCTACTAGAGGAGAAGTGTGACTTGAACTCTAGGCGTTCGACGATGACGTGCAACGACATGATAGAAACGATACATTGGACAATAGGAAACCGAAAAACCCAGGAAAATACATATAAAATAATAAAACTGTTAAAGTGAGTGGACAAAAAATAGCGTTTCATTTTAAACTAGAAATTATAATTATTATGTCTTTCACTATAAAATATACGAAAAATGATGCGAGTAATAATGTAAACATCCAGGTCAGATTCATAGGACTCCTGAGTACTATGTAATGTGTGGAGGCAGTGACTTGGTTCAAACAACCACAAGCCCCTAAGACTGCCCAGTTCAGGTTCTTGGCCCTCTTAGGTACTATGTAAATCCTCGGGTTAGGTCCCTGGTCCTCCCGGAGCATCTCAGGGATCAGCCGAGAAGCCAATGCATTGATGCAACAACTCTGACTATGCTATGTGTAAAAAAAATCATATGTACCTCCGTGCAAATACATAATCGTAAAATACATAATAATAAAATGTATAAAATAGACTAGCTATGTGGTTTGGCAGAAGTTCCCTCGCCAAAATCTCGATCGTGGTCTCTTGAATAAATAACAAATTCGTTTAATACTATAATTCGATTAAATATGTGATAATCAGTTTAGAAACTACCCCACCCTCTGATTTTATATGAATTACTGACTCGCCAAAGCTCCGTCGTGGGCGGTGGCACGTGAGTCACACGCGCCTCCGGCAACAATAGCTCATATTGGAGCATTCGACCCATGGTTGGAAATATCTCAACAAGCCCTATAACTTTGCCAACTGGATCTACCCCTAACTCGCCGCTGTTTGGCCAATAAATGGCATGAAACCTAAAGGACCGAAAATTTCCAGAAATCATTTTTGGCCAAATTTGACGTTGTCATCGCTCCACAGTTCTCCAAACCATAGGGGTTCAACCCCAATGGTGAAACCAAACTGATTCTAGCAACTACCCACATATGAGTCCTTCTAATAAGTTCCACTTGTTTCTCTCTCTTTTTTGTTTTTGTGTTTTTTGTTCATCTCGGTTTGGCCACCTCGAATTAAGGACATCGAAGACACCCCGTATAAACGGATTTCCAATCCGGTTTTGGGTCTTTCACCCAAAAGAGGTACAATCCCTACTTAACTATATACTATGCCTAAGGGAATCAGGATTCAATTAATAATTCAGAGACATGTCATTCTCTATTATGTTGATAGTTGAGAAATTCGAATGAGCATCGGTGGCTCGCTGTATAGGTTGGGTTATGCAATTATTAAAGTGTATTAGGACATTTTATAGGTTTTGGGTAGCCTACATTTATGTGAGACTCTGCCCAAATTTCCGCATAAATATTCTGCGATCTTTATTTTGCAATTTCGAGGACAAAATTATTTTAACGGGGGTAGATTGTAATACACCAACCTTTCATACAATCGAAAATATTTGCGGACATTTCTGATTTTAATTTACCAAGCATGGTAAATGATTTCATTGTCAGTAAATAGTCGAGCGTCATTGGTTCACTTTTTATTGGATTGACGAAGTCGGTTGACTTTGAGTAGAAGTTGTAGAATTTTTAGAGACGAGTCCATTGACGCAAGAAATGTCAAAAACAGAGTTACGATATAAAAATTAGGGGGACTATAAGTAGGACTTTCCTTTTCGGGAAAGTCAATTTTTAAGTTGTATAGGTTAACCCGGGGTCAACCTTCTCTCTGTGGAGGGAGAGAGAGAGAGAGAGAGAGAGAGAGAGAGAGAGAGAGAGAGAGAGAGAGAGAGAGAGAGAGAGAGAGAGAGAGAGAGAGAGAGTTTGGGTAGTGTGGCGGTTGGTCGGTGGTGGGACGTCGTCCAACCAATTTCTAGCAATTCCATCGGTCAGAATCGAACCAGCTCGACGACAGTAACATTTGGCTAGCTTCTATTTTAGTGATTGAAGGCTTGAGGAGAGTAATCAATAGGTAAGGTTTTTAGGTTTTCGAGTTGAAATGGTCGTCGTTGATGACGAGGTTTCCAGCAATGATTCTTCTGTCAATTGAATGGGTGTGTTTCTGGATTGTATTGGTGCATTGGAGATGATTTTGGGGCAGTTTCAGCTCAGGAAGTCAACCGATTTCCAACAAGCTCAATTTTGCTCTCTGTCGTGGATTGCTGATTCTGGTACGCTTTAGGGGCTGGGATCAAGGGGCTTTTTCTCTTTGCCTTCTCGCGGTCCGATCAGGACCAGCCACGAGCCCAACCATGGCTTGACGGCATCGCTATATCGTCAGAAATGATTTTCTGGGAGTTTACGATGTACTAGTTGTTGAAGTGTTTTCCGGCCGAAATTCGACTGAATTGGATTTTGATATAGTTAGATAGTATGATGGGTGTGTTTAAATCTTTCCAACAGTGGGCTATTCTCCGCTGCCCTCGGTGGTCACTGAAACGAACATCATCGAGATGTTTAATCAACGTTTAGGCCGGTGTGGGCGGTGGTGACCGGTGTCTCCGCCAGTGGCGGTGCGACCGACTGAGAAAATAGGTTTGTCATCTATCGTTATAATCGTTTTATCGTAACAGATTTGTTCAGTTAAATCTTCGACTAGATTAGTCGAAATTAATTATTTTCGAATTGAGTAAATTTCTAGATTTATGTAAGTAATTATTGATTTTACGATATTTAAATTAGGGTTGGGCCCAAGTTGATGTCGACCCTAATTATTCGGAAACGCTCAAATTGCAACCGAACCAATTTTTTTTTTCTGAACTGAATACTCGGTTGGGCCAATATTTTGTTCGGGCCGGTTCGGTTAGTCCAAATTGTTGTATTCCTAATTGGGCCTAGAAACTTGTTATTTAAAATAAAAGGGCCTGGGTATGTTTCTAGCCCATTTTCATGTTAAATCCTGCCCAATCTATAATCAAAACCAACAGCCAAAACCCTGCAAACTCCATAATCAAACCCTACAACCATTTTTTCAAAGATCCAGACTAACACAAGTAGCAAATGTTTCAAAATTAAGATAATCCAAACCTAGTTACTATTACAGGTCTTCATAGTTGAAATTCTGAAACTAAAATTAAAAGTTCAAAGTTACATACCAGACAAAAGTCTAAGTGTTCAAACATTCAAAGCAAATAACATAAATAAAAAGATAGATTCTGTCTCTGCTCCACCCTCACTCTTTAGCTTCAGTGTTGGTAATTTTAGAGGCCCCAGACTCTATAGCAAAGACAGAGTAATAAGATTAGTACACATTTGCACATCATAATCTAATTGAAGTGAGAAGTTGGGAAACACATATTAGTTTCATTCACAGAGATAAAATCAAGTAAATATTCAAACCCTAAACTGAGCAAAGTAGATTGACTATATTAAAGTAGAACTAACGAATGAAAAGAAAAGTATACTAACTAGAGAGATTTGAAGGAGCAAAGTACCCAAGTAATCAAAGATTCAAAGAGCTAGAGAGAATTAGGTTTCGGTATTTCGGCAGCAGAGGTGAGAGAGAACAGAAAAGAGAGGCTCTGAACAAAACTGAAGTGATCGATGCTAATGCTAGGTTTTTTTATACCTTGTAATGCTATGCAACAGAACTACATAAGCTCATATACTTTCAGCCAATCATCACTCGACAACACATAAAAACTAGAATAAATAAATATATTCAAAAATTTGGTAAAATTGGTTCTGGTCTGTTTGTTCAGAACCTGAAACCGAATCCGAACCGTTTATAATCGGTTCAGATTCGGTTATCTTCCTACTGTAACCTGCTTGAGTCGGTTCGGTTTCCAACCCTTTTTTTGGGTCGGGTCGGGTTGGTCGGTTTTGGCCCAAAATCGAAAAATCTTGCCCTGACCTAATTTAAATTGGGTCGGGTGGTCACAACATTACAGTTGGATATATCCTCAGGAAAGGTAAAATATTTAATATTACATAAATTTAAAACCATTATTGCACCAACTAGGACAATATAAAAGATTTGTAAAAAATAATTCTAGCCCGGAAGGGTCTATAGCAGAAATATACATTGCACATGAATGTGTAACCTACTGCAACTTGTATCTCAAAGATACAGTTGAGACTCCCACTTTCGCCACCTCTAATACACTTGATCGCCAATATATACACAATATATATGTATATATATATCCAATATCAACATATATACAATATATATACCCATATCCAATATCTAATATTCACCAAATTTATATAAAATTTTATCCAATATACATACAATTTTCACACCCATATATACAATTTCATATATAAAAATTAATCCATTTATATATATATATATATGGGTCGGAAAGAGAGAGACTAATACCAATGGGGGTGGTGGATGGGACAGGGAGGCAACGGGGTTATGGAGGCAATGACAGAGGGGACGTACAACGAGAGAGAGAGAGAGAGAGAGAGAGAGAGAGAGAGAGAGGCCATGGGTGATGGGGATTCCGGTGAGAGGAGAGAGGAGAGAGAGGGTGACGTGGGCTTAGGGGCGGTGGTGGTGTGAGAGACCGGCGAGAAAGAGAGAGAGATTAGAGAATATATATATATAGAGAGAGATTAGGATTTCGGGAATTTATCAATCTGATTTAATGACATAGATGATGAAACGTATGCTTTCGTCATCTAAGTGGGACTTAGGCAACGAAATACGTATATTTCGTCGCCTAGGTCTTTTTAAAAAATTCCCCAAAATATTTGACGGAAAAAAAACACTACAAATATTTGGTGTTAGATGACGAAATTACATGATTTTATTGTCTAAGAAAGTACCAAGATGACGAAATACCCAGGTTTCGTCGTCTAACTGATAATTTATAAAAATATTTATCAATTTTCTTTTATTTTTTTTACTACCACCCTAAAAATTCAAAGAAATCAGCCATAAGATATAATCATTATGTTTTTGTAATATTTTTTAAAAAATGTCGCCAATTCAGTAGAATTTGGTATTCGATTGATACAGCTTTGTGAATATCCACTAAAATTTAAAATACGGAAAAAAGCGTACATATTAATAATCGTAAAATCGTTTCCGACGTGACTGACATTTCCACTTACGTCGAAACTTTATATATCAATTACATATAAATTAATTAAAATTTGACTTAAAACTAGTTTGACGAGTTAATACTTGTTATCTATCTACTAATGTGGAATAACTTATGTTTTCATATGTATGTCTATAGTATTGAACCATAGTAACGAAATTAAATATGAAAAAAATAACCACTAGATATATTGAAAGGACCCGATCCTGATTTAGTTGCCTAAATCGAAATAAAACCCCTTCAAAAACATGACCTTAAAAAAAATTTGCCTGAGTTTACTTTGAAACATGTGAACCAATATTAGAACCTGCAAAGAAACACATTTTGAATATTTCACAAAAGCCAAACCATGGGACTTCATTCCCCATCCGGATTTCTCAACATCATATATATAATAAACCAAAAGGTTTACAAGAAATCTAGAAACATTAAAGAGTAAACTCAACTGAAAACACAACATAAACATTCGACATATCAAGCAAATCTCTCAACCTTGATAGATGGACTACCGGTGATCAGCCGCGTAGCCAATGCATCGATGCTAAATAAATAAATGTCATCACCAATAAAATATACAATACCTTCAAAAAAATAAATAATCTGAATATTGTATTGGAAACAAATACTGAAACCAAGAACTCGCTACGACAATGTAAATAAATGTCCACTCACAGTACGAGGCTAACTCTGAGGTCCGGCGAAAGATCCCTCGCCAAACACTCGATCACGATCACCTGAATAACGGGGATACGATCAATACATATAGAATCACAACATACGGAGCTAATACGTCAAGAACCCCGAGTTCTCGAAAGACGTATCGCTCGAAATATCGACGAGGATAGCAAAATTCTCAAAATACACCCAAACAACCCTCGTCCCAAATTAGCATACTCAACTAGACTAAAAAACCTCACCATTGCGTTCGGCACGCGAAAACAAGCGAAATGACATAAAACTTGCCAAAAATCTCACATTGCCAGAGCTCCGTCACGCACGGCGGCACGTGGGGCCACCGCCGCCGGAATCCCATCGGCACTAAAGCCTGCAAATGATACCTCATTGGAAATCCCAAGACAAGCCAAACAACTTTGTAGTACATCACAAAACCCAAATCAACCGAAAAACCTCCAATTTGTCGGAAAACCGAATAATCCACCGAAATTTCATTACCTGCGTTAGCCAGAATCCGGCCACGGAAGAGGTCAAGACTACTTGGGATAGATTCACCATATCAAGGGCTACAAAACCCCCATAGCCTTTACCCCCGTCGCCGCCGTCCGAGCCACCTCCGTCCATCGCCAATTACCGCCAGAATTTCCTTAGCTTCAACACATTGGTTCTTCCTCCTCTGGCCACCAATGAGGGTGATCCACCTATCAAACTAAAGATGAGCTCGAGCCCAACAACTTTGATGAAGGAACCATGGCCAAAAGATGCTAGAATAAGGCACACCGACGCTGCAAACGGCTCAGTTTTGACCCATGGGTCAACGCGGGTCACCGGGTATTTCCAAAAATAGAAAGTTTCCCAATTTGTTTCATATTTATACCATATACATACTGTACACATACCATCCTAAAATCAACGGCTATAATTCAATCTGATCTAAATCAGACGGTCATGATTAAATCCACATTCACCAACTGACTTCAAAACTCGATAAAACATTGCTCACTTATCCGAAAAATTCTCCAAAAATTCCCACGATCTCGAAATTAAATCCTCTACAATTTCCGCAAAGGAACTCAAACTAAATTCTTGCCCGATAATTTAGTCGTGATCAAACCCACGAGTACGATTAATTCACAATAATCACGGCTCAGACCAATATGTGCACATTCCACGGTTTGGTTCGTTACAAATCTACCCTCCTAACAAAAAATTTGTCCTCCAAATTTACATACCGGCTAGGAGAACGAAGCTACTGCTCATACAAACTGTTCTGGCTGCTACGTGACTACCTTTACTGTATGATTTCTGTACAAACATAAACGCTGACACTAACAGAAAATTCCTGTTTCAGAGAATCTACTCTCGACAATTAAGAACATCCAACGGTTCCACAACCTGAACTGAACTGCAATTGAAACTGTCTACAATGGAAATTCTTGAGGCACGCTAACATCAGGGAATTAGGAATATACGTCTATAACCATGATGCGTGGAATATGTTATACCATATGCTAGCTCTGATAATACTTTTCAAACAATAAACCATAACGCTCATATCTTTACTAACATGCATAACTTACCGCACTAACAACTATGCATAACTCATTTCCATGGCAATAGCTAGGAGGATACTTAATTACCACAGTATACTCTAACTGACATACGCGCAATCTTTTCTGATAATCCGATAACTTTAATCTTGTTAAGAAAATCTGCTTGTTATCTGTCATCTCTGGCAACCCATAACCTCTTTCTGAACACCAAAGTGCCATCACTCCTCATCCGAAACTTTGTCGGTACACTATTCTGAATCAAATTCTTCTTGCTCAGTAGATAGGCATCTGAATCTTGAGCTTTACGAACTTGATCAAGTAACACCAGACGAACTTGGAAGCTGGCTAACAATGCTCCATCATCATTCCACTCCAACTCTGCTCCTGTTGCTCGCAACTTTGTTGAAAGTGACACTCTAGCAACACATACATGGAAGAGAGAAGCACCATGCTTCCGACTAAGAGCATCAGCAACCACATTAGCTTTTCCTGGATGATACTCGAAAGTGCAATCGTAGTCATTAATCAGCTCCATCCATCTCCGCTACCTCATATTCAAATCTGGCTGTGTACGCAAGCAGGTAAGACTTTTATGAGTGTAAATCTTGCACTGCGCTCTGTACAAGTAGTGTCTCCAACTCTTCAATGCTAACACAATGGCAGCTAACTCCAGATCATGAGTAGGATAGTTAACTTGGTGTGGTTTCAACTGTCTAGAACCATATGCCACCACCTTTCCATGCTGCATTAAGACATAACCCACACCTAGCTTCGAAGCATCACTGTACACAACATACTCACCACTATCTTCAGGTAATGTTAACACCGGTGCAGTAGTCAACCTTTCCTTCAAAGTCAAGTAGCTTTCCTCGTAAGCATCAAACCATTCAAACTTGACTCCTTTCTTCGTCAAACGGGTAAGCGGTGTCGCAATCCGTGAAAAATCCTGCATGAATCGGCGATAGTAGCCTGCTAAGCCCAAGAAACTCCGTATCTCTGCCACGTTGGTAGGTCTTCTCCAATTCAACACGGCATCAATCTTATCAGGATCCACGCTGACTCCCTCAGTGGATATCATGTGACCCCAAAAATTTACACTGTCTAGCTAAAACTCACACTTGCTAAAGCTGGCGTACAACTGAGCATCTCGCAGAGTCTGCAAAACTACATGCAAATGTTTCTTGTGCTGCCCCACACTCCTGGAATAGATCAGGATGTCGTCGATGAACACAATGATGAACTTATCCAGATAACGTCTGAAATTCTGATTCATCAGGTCCATGAAAGCAGCTGGCGCATTAGTCAACCCAAATGGCATAACAAGGAACTCGTAATGCCCGTAGCGTGATCGAAACGCAGTGTCGTCCACATCAGACTCCCGAATCCGTAACTGGTGGTACCCAGACCTGAGATCAATCTTCGAGAAGACTGAAGCTCATTTCCGTTGATCGAACAAATCATCAATTCGAGGGACCAGATACTTGTTCTTCACCGTAACCTGATTCAACTTCTGATAATCAATGCATAGCCTCATCGAACCATCATTCTTCCTCACAAACAACACTGGAGCACCCCAAGGTGAAATACAAGGTTGAATGAAGCCTTTGTCAATCAATTCTTGAAGTTGAATATGCAACTCCCTCCACTCTGCTGGTGCCATACGATAGGGTGTCTGGGATATAGGTCTAGTACCTAGATGTAACTTAATGGTGAAGTCAATCTCCCTAACTGGAGGAACACCGGGTAAGTCTTCGGGAAACACATCTGGATACTCACAAACCACCGTAATATCACCAATGTCCGGTTCACGAACACTCGTATCAATCACATGTGCTAGGTAAGCCACACAACCCTTCCTCATCATCTGCTCAACCTTCATTGCTAAAATCAAACAAGGCAAAGTAGTATTCTTTTCACCACGGAATAAGATTTTCGGCATGCCTGGACTCCTAAAAATAACCTCCTTCTTGTGAAAGTCAAGAACAGCCCAATGGTTCTCCAAGAAATCCATGCCCAAAATTACATCAAAATCCACAATATCCAACAACATCAAATTCACGGCTAACCCATAACCTCCAATAAAAATCTCACAATCTCTATATACCCAACCGACATACACTACCTCGCCAGATGGATACAACACTCGCCACAAACTAGGGAGTGGAGATGCAGGTATAGTAGCCAATGATGCTAATCTATATGACATGAATGAATGTGTAGCCCCTGGATCTAGTAAAGTAAGAAATGGATGACAAAAGATGTATAACGTACTGATGATAACCTCTGGAGAAGCTCTGCCCTCACGTAGAGACATGGCATGAACTCGAGCCTGTCCAGCTGGTCGTCCACGTTAGCTACGATTCTGCTGACTACCCTGTCCAGAAGACTGTGTTGCACGATCACCAGAAGCAGCACCCTAATCTCGTTCAGCACTCTGATCCGCAACACCTCCAAAAGTGCCACGATGAGGACACTCCCTCGCAAAGTGACCATCTTGGCCACAATGGTAACAACTCATAATACCCCGGTAACATGAACCATGATATTGCCTATTACAAAGATTACATATTGGGATATCTCTTGGTATAGCTGGTGTGCTGAAGATAGGTCGAGGATAACTCGATCCACTGGAACTCCCACTAGTCTGCTGCCTCTGCGGTCGACCCCTCCACCATCTATAACTCGGCTTAGCAATGCTAGTAGGATATTTGTAAGATCCACTACCAGAAGATGATGCTGATCCAGAAGTACTTGAACTTAGCCTCTTTGAAGCACCCTGGCTAGGTGCACCCTCTCCAAATCGACGTATCTGAAACCGAATTTGTCTCTCCCTCTCGATGTCCTCACCTCTACGTGCAGCACTAACAAACTCGTCGAAGTTATCTGGAGGCATAGTGGTCAAAGTCCCCTTGATATTCAGATTCAAACCCAACTCAAATCTCCTGCACTTTGCTTCCTCTGATGCCACCATATCATGTGCAAATCGAGACAAACGAGTGAACTTATCCTGATACTTAAGCACTGACATATTCCCCTGCTTCAGGTTACTAAATTCCTCATATTTCCGCTGCTGAGTAGCTGGATTGAAATACCGACGTATGAACATCTCTTTGAACATTGGCCAAGGAGTATCAATAGGAACTCTGTCTGTACCAATCCACCAGAAGTAGGTATCTGACTCAAGCAAATCCACTGCTGCTACAGTTTTCTATTTAAGAGTAAAATGCAGGCGTTCACAAACACGCTCAACCTGAACCACCCAAGCTTCACACACTTCAGGATCAGGGGAACCAGAGAAAAAAGTTGCTCCCGCTGTCCTAGCCTTAGCCACTGGGTCAATACGTTCCTCAAAACGCAATACTTGCATAACCAATATTAGAACCTGCAAAGAAACACACTTCGAATATTTCACAAAACCTAAACCATGGGGCTCCGTTCCCCATCCATATTTCTCAACATCATATATATAATAAACCAAAAGGTTTACAAGAAATTTAGAAACATTGAGAAGTAAACTCAACTGAAAACACAACATAAGTATTCAGAGCGACGCCTATATACATCATATACAACTAGTAGGTCGAACAAGGAACCTACTCGAACTGAAGAGTGATCTGAACTCTACACATCCACCGTCGACGTGCAACCCTGGAATTCAAACTGTAAACTGGGCAAAGGAAACCGAAAAGCCCAGGGGAAAGGCAAATAAAATCGTTAGAGTGAGTGGACAAAAATAATAATATGCCTTTCACCATTTATATATTCACAAAAATAATGCGAGTTCTTTAAATAAATGAAAGGACTCAACCCCGATTTAGTTTCCTAAATCAGAATCAAGCCCCTTCCGAAAACACGAACCAACAAAAACCATAAAAATTTCGGCAGAGTAACGCTACTAACGCGGAATTGCCATTAACCTGCACCCAGAAAATACACTTCGTCCTATGCCACAAAAGCCAAACTGTGGGCACCAATCCCATCCGGATTTCTCAATATCATAACAATAGCAATAAACAGTAAACATAACTGTATAATATAGAAAATCCGAGGAAAACGCATAAAACATGTATCAGTATCGTATTAGAGCGACCTCTAGTGTATATATACAAAATATACAACAGTAGGCAAAACAAGTAACCTACTGGGACAGAAAGGTAGCTCGAATGACTAGCCTCCGACTGCGACGTGAAACACCAGAATCTGAACTGCAAACTGGGCACGGAAACCGAAAATCCCAGGGGAAAGGCATGAAAACCGTTAGAGTGAGTGGACGAAAATAAATGTCTTTCGCCGAATAAAATATGTTATAAAAACATATGCGAGTCCAAATGAATGAGTATGACATAACACACGAAGGAGACACAAATTTCCTCATGCGTACGGAGCATGCAGCGTAAAACTCTGCGGGGTCACTCATGGACATGTCCGTGCTAGCATAGTCAGAATCACGGGATCCCAGACTGAAAGAACCCAACCCCGATTCAGTTACCTAAATCGGAATCGAACCCCTTCTGAAAATACGAACCAACAAAAAACTTTTCAAAATTTCGGCAGAGTTTTGTTACTAACGTAGAATTGCATAAACCTGCACCCTGAAAATAACACTTCATCCTATGCCAAAAAAGCCAAACCGTGGGCACCAATCCCATCCGGATTTCTCAACATCATAATATAAGCAATAACAGTAAACATACTGTACTATGTATATATATATATCCGAGAAAATCCGTATAAACATGTATCAGAATGTATCAGAGCGACCTCTAGTGTAAATATATACAACATATATACATCAGTAGGCGAAACAAGAACCTACTGGAAAACATAGGTAGCTCAGATCACTAGCCTCCAAACCGCGACGTGAAACACCAAACCTGAACTGCAACTGGGCACGGAAACCGAAAAGCCCAGGGGAAAGACATAAAACTCGTTAGAGTGAGTGGACGAAAATAAATGTCTTTCACCAGTTGATATATATATGTTTAAAATAACATATGCGAGTCCAGGTAAATAAAAACAACAAATACACGAGGTAAAACCATAATCCTCCAGCGTACTGAGCATGCAAATATAAATCCCACGGGGTCACTCATGGACACCTCCGTGCTAGTACAGTCCGAATCACGGGGTCCTTGGTGCACATGTGATTCTAAGCCAGAAAGGGCCTCGGTTCCGGGGAAACGCCCCTCACCGGTCAGGTCGGGGTGACGACGCCCCTCCTGGCGGCCTACCATCGGGGATCAGCCAAGAGGCAAGTGTATCGATACAACAACGTAACTGAGACTGTACTCTGTGAAAACCAAATCATAAACAGTTCGATGCAAATGCATGAAACAACATATAAGTGTATGTATACTTGTATACGTATATCCGTATAAGTATAATCGTATAATCGTAAAACACATGCTCATGTAATCCGTAATCTCAATACGCATGCTCAAGTTCATAAATCATAATAAATACTCGCAAGAATTCCGTGAAAAGAAATTGTCCACTCACAGGTGAGCAAAATACGCACTCGCGTTAAACTCGTGGTCCGGCGGAAAATCCCTCGCCTGAAGCACGATCACGATCTAGATCACGATCTAGATCACGATCTCGATCTCCTGAATATACATAAACATAATGGATCAAAATCAAAGTCCACAACCCTGTACTAAATCACGGAAACCAACCGTTCCCGGAAATATGCAATGCAGTACAAAATGAATAACGGAAATTCCGAAATCCCCACTCGAAACCTCGACTGAAAATTGGCTAACCAAATCAACCCGAAAACCTCTGGACGATAATCAGGGCGCGATTTTGAGAAAAACGACATTAAGAACGTTAAAATCCAAAAAGTGAACTTTTGGCCGGAGCTCCGCCGTTGACCGCCGGCGGCGGCGGCGGCGCGCCGTCAACGGTGAAATCTCACGGCGAGATTCTCCAGATTTTAAGGTCACATCATTTCGAGCCACTTCCTCAACTACCATGAAACCCAAATCTCACCGGAAACCCTCCAAATCATCACGAACCCGAACGGAAATACCAACTCCGGTGACCTAACCGGTTGCCCTCAAAATCTCTTCAAATCCCAAAATAAATCATCCCAGGAGCATCACTTAGGCTAGGGGAACCGAAACCCCAACATGTCCACCCTTGAAACTCGCCGGAGCATCACCTCCCAACTCCGGCGAATTCCGGCATCACAACCCAATTCGGGTTCCACGATAACTCCATCAATTTCCCTCAAACCAAGCACAAACCTACTCGAAATCAAGAGAGGAAGAAGACCTTACCCTTGCCGAAGTCGGAGGTGGCCGGAAAATGGGTCGTCGGACGGCAACACCCAATCGGGAAACTTTCCTCTTTGGTCAACATGTCAACTTACTATTTTTGGAAAGTCAACGGTCCGGTCAAAATTCAACAGTGTTTTACGACTAATTCTCGACTATTCCGATATTTATACTCGCGCCTCGAGTCAATCGACGATTCGAAACGGATAACCATCACGATTCGGATAAACACGAAACAATCGGATAAACTCGTCGAAAACCGAAACTTCAAATAATCATAAAATATTCCTCGGTTATCGGAAAATTCTTCCAGAACTGCCCTCGAGCTCGAAATCACGTACTCTATAACTTCCGTGAAGACACTCAACTCAAATTCTCGACCGAAAACATAGTCGCGAAAAGAATCGGCAAACCACATATATAACGAAAAATCGTGACTAAACTCAATCTCGAGAATACGCATCTGATTCTGGTTCGGGTCGTCACACAGACCCACATGTAATTCTAGCCAGAAAGGCCTCAGGTCAGAGGTTTGCCTCCCCCTAGTAAAGACCTCGGGTCAGGGGTCATAGCCTCCCCCGGTAAACATCCTCGGGGATCAGCCGGGATACAAGTGTATCGATACAAGAACATATACTGTGACTGTACTCTGTGTAAACCAAATCGTAAATAGTTCTATGCAAGTGTATAAAGCAATATGTAAATGCATATACGTAATGTACAATTGTATAGGCATAATCGTATAACACATGCTCATATAAATTATAATCTCATATGCATTCTCATGCTCGTAAAACGTGTATAAAGACTCGCGACTAATCAGTGAAAAGAAATTGTCCACTCACAGGTGAGCAAAACGCGAACTTCCGCTAATCACGTGGTCTGGCGGAAGATCCCTTACCCGAAGCACGATCTCGATCCCCTGAATAGTCACAAAATATATCTGATCAAAATCACAATTCACAACACTGTACCACACCTCGGAAATCAACCGTTCCCGGAAATATATAACACAGTGTAAAATAATTGACGAAATTCCCGAAATCTCCACTCACAACCCTCGACTGAAAATCCGGTACTCAAATCAACTCGAAAACCTCAAGACGACGATCGGGGCGCGAATACGAGTAAAACGACATTAAAATATCAAATTCTAAAAAGTCAACGGGTCGCCGGAGCTCCGCCGTTGACCGCCGCTGCCTGCGGAGGCGCGCCGTCAACTGGAGAGATTTTCTGGCGGCCAAGCTCCCAAACTGTTCTCCTCCTCAAGCCAAGCATCTTTCCCAAAGGGGTCACCACCGTCCAGCCACCACCGTGGCCGAAAATCAGCTCGAAAGTATCACGGCCGAGAATCGCCGGAAAACTTTCCCGGCCAATTCCGGCGCCGTCACGTCTCCTCGTCCGTCAAAACCAAAGGGGAAACCATCCTTGATCAAAGCCTAATTGATTCCAATCAAAATACTCACCGGAAAGCCACCAGAGTGCCGCCCCCAAACGGAGCCGATTCCGGCCAGAAAACCCAAATTTCAAACCACTCGTTCTACCTCAAATCAACACCAATTTACAAAATTCCAAGTTCTAAATAATTGTAAATTGAAAGAGGAATCGATCCATACCAATATCTCTGCCGGAGGTGGTCGGAATCGCGAAGTCCGACGGCAACAGTTTGCACACGCGCGGTGGAGATCCGGTCAACGAAAGTCAACGGTCAACCCTTGGTCAAACGACGGTCAAACTTCCGGAACAATGATTTCGACAATTTTTCGACTATTTCCGATATTTATACTCGCGTCTCGGAACGATTGACGGTCCAAAACGGATAACCATTACGTTTCGGATAAACTCGATACGAACGGATAAACTCGACGATATTCCAAAACTTCAAATATTCATATTATATTCCTTGGTCATCGAAATAATCATCCAGAACCGCCTATGAACTCTAGAGAAGAGACTCAACTCAACTTCTCAGCCGATAATTAAGTCGTGATCAAAACCGGCAATTCACACAATTATCGAAAACTGCGATTACGCGCTAACTCATAAATTTAGCTGATTACTCTACTGATTCTGTTCCGGGTCGTCACAAATCTACCCCCCCTAAAAAAAATTTCGACCTCGAAATTTACGTACCTGTCAGATGAACAGATAAGGATACTGCTCCCGCATACGCTGCTCAGTCTCCCAGGTGGCCTCTTCAACCGAGTGATTTTGCCACAAGACCTTCACCAGCGGTATAACATGGTGCCTTAACTCCTGCTCACGCCGATCAAGAATCTGTACCGGCTCCTCCACATACGTCAAATCCTCTCGGATCGGTAATTGCTGTGGTGCTAACACATGTGACGGATCTGGGATATACTTCCGCAACATCGAAACGTGAAAAACATCATGAACATGAGCCATCTCAGCTGGTAACTCAAGTCTGTAAGCCACGACACCAACTCTCTCGGTGATCTCATACGGACCAATGTACCGTGGTCGAAGCTTGCCACGCTTCCCAAAACGCACAACTCCCCTCCACGGAGATAGTTTCAGGAAGACCCAATCGCCCACATCGAACTCGAGACTCTTTCTCCTCACGTCTGCATAACTCTTCTGGCGATCCTGGGCAATCTTCAATCTGTCCCTGATAATCTGGATATCCTTTATGGTGCTCTTCACCAGATCAGGGCCAATAAGCCATCGCTCGCCCTCCTCACTCCAACACAATGGAGTACGACACTGCCTCCCGTACAGAGCCTCGTATGGTGCCATCTCGATACTGGCCTGATAGCTGTTGTTGTAGGCGAACTCTATCAAATGCAGTTGCTGGTCCCAATTTCCTCAAAACTGCAAAACGCAAGACCGCAACATATCCTCAAGAGTTTGTATAGTCCGCTCAGACTGCCCATCAGTCTGAGGATGAAAAGCTGTACTGAAGCACAATCTCGTGCCCATGGCTCGCTGCAATGCCTGCCAGAACTCAGAAGTAAACTGACTATCCTGGTCAGAAACAATAGATACAGGCACACCGTGCAGTCTAACGATCTCCGACAAATACAGCTTGGCCAATCTGCCCACTGATATCTTCCCCGGAAGTGCGAGAAAATGAGCGGATTTCGTCAGTCGATCCATAATAACCCAAATACCGGTGTTGCCAGCCGAAGTACGCGGCAACTGATAAACGAAATCCATGGTAATGTGCTCCCACTTCCAAACCGAAATCTCCAGTGGTTGCAACTTTCCCACAGGCTTCTGTCTCTCGGCTTTAACCTGCTGACAGATCAAACATCGGCTCACATATGCGGCAATCTCCCGCTTCATGTTGCGCCACCAGTAATACGCTCGAAGTGTACGAAACATTTTTGTACCACCGGGATGCATCGCATACGCCGAACAATGGGCCTCATCCAGTATCTCCTTCTTCAGACTCTCATCTCGGGGTACGCACAACCTGCCTCTGAAAAGAAACGTATCGTCATCACTAAACCGAAACTCTGTTGGCACATCATTCTGTATCATGGTATTCTTGTCCAACAGGTAGGAGTCTGAATCCTGAGCTTCTCGAACCTGATCAACCAACACGGGTCGAACCTGGAAACTGGCTAACAAGGCTCCCTCGTCATCCCACTCGAACTTGGCTCCCGTAGCCCGAAGATCGGCTAACATCGATACTCTGGCCACACACACGTGAAACAACGAAGCTCCAGATTTCTGACTGAGTGCATCGACAACAACATTGGCCTTCCCTGGATGGTACTCGAAAGTGCAATCATAGTCGTTGATCAACTCCATCCACCTGCGCTACCTCATGTTCAAGTCTGGTTACGTCCGCAAGTAGGTGAGACTCTTGTGATCAGTGTAGATCTTGCATTGAGCTCCGTACAGGTAATGTCTCCAACTCTTCAACGCTAACACAATAGCGGCCAACTCCAAATCATGGGTCGGATAGTTGACTTCATGTGGTTTCAGCTGCCTGGAACCATAGGCTACAACTCTGCCATGCTGCATCAGCACACAACCAAGTCCCAACTTCGACGCATCACTATAAACCACGAACTCACCGCTGTCGTCTGGTGAAGTCAAAACCGGTGCAGTAGTCAACTTTTCCTTTAGGAGTAAGTAACTCTCCTCACACGCATTGGACCACTCAAACTTGAGTCCTTTCTTCGTCAACTTGGTCAGTGGAGTAGCAATCCGAGAAAAATCCTGTACAAATTGCCGGTAGTAGCTTGCCAAACCCAAGAAACTCCGAATCTCCGGTACGGTGGTAGGTCTACTCCAATTCAGCACAGCCTCAATCTTGTCAGGATCCACGCTGACTCCCTTAGCCGATATAACGTGGCCCAGAAACTTCACGCTGTCCAACCAAAACTCGCACTTGCTGAACTTCGCATACAACTGATTGTCCCGCAAAGTCCGCAACACTGCTCGCAAATGCTTCTTGTGCTGGCCCACACTCCTGGAATAGATCAGGATGTCATCGATAAACATGATCACGAATTTGTCCAGAAACCGTCTGAATACCCGGTTCGTCAAGTCCATAAAAGCTGCGGGGGCGTTGGTCATCCCAAACGGCATAACCAAAAACTCGTAGTGCCCATACCGCGATCTGAAAGCTGTCCTGGCCACATCAGACTCTCGGATCCTCAACTGATGATATCCGGACCTGAGATCAATCTTCGAAAAGACTGAAGCTCCCTTGAGTTGATCAAACAAGTCGTCAATCTACGGCAACGGATACTTGTTCTTCACAGTGACCTGGTTCAGTTCCCGATTATCGATGCACAACCGCATGGATCCATCCTTCTTCCGCACAAACAAAACCGGGGCACTCCACGGCGAAACATTGGGTCGAATGAAACCCTTCTCCAACAACTCCTGAAGTTGAACATGTAACTCTTTCAACTCCGCTGGCACCATACGATACGGTGCCTGAGAAATGGCTCCAGTGCCCGACAATAGCTCAATAGTGAAATCAATCTCCTAAACTGGAGGTATACCCGGTAACTTCTCCGGAAACACATCCGGAAACTCGGAAACAACCTCAATACCACCAATGTCCGGCACAGCAGCCGTAGTGTCCACAACATGAGCCAAGTATGCAACACAGCCCTTCTTCATCATCTGATCCGCCTTCATCGTAGAAATCATACATGGCAATGAAGTGTTCCTCTCACCGTGAAACAATACCTCGGGAAAGCCTAGTCGTCGAAACGCAACCTCCTTCTTGTGACAATCAAACATGGCCCAATGTGTCTCCAAGAAGTCCATACCCAAGATCACGTCAAAATTGACGATATCAAGCAACAACAGATCTGCGGCTAAACCATGTCCTCTAATAAAAATCTCACAGTCTCTGTACACCCAGCCAATACTCACAATCTCACCGGACGGATACAATACTCTCTACAACCTCAGAAGTGGAGACGCAGGTACAATAGCTAAAGATGATAGTCTATACGACATAAATGAATACGTAGCACCTGGATCTAACAATGTAAGTACTGGAATACCAAAGATATGCAACGTACCGATAACAACCTCTGGTGAAGCTCTACCCTCACGCAAAGTCATGCCATGAACCCTAGCCTGCCCGGCTGGTCATCCACGCTGAGGCTGTCCCTACTGTCTTCCCTGGCCCGCAAACTGTACTGGTCGAGCTCCCGAAGTGGCACCTCGCTCAGCTCCAGAACTCTGGGCCGCCTGTCCATCAGCACCATCAAGCTGGAAACACTCTCTCGCATAATGACCCACCTGGCCACAACGAAAACAAGTGATAGGACCCCGCTAACAAGGACCATAATGATACCTGTTGCAGAAGTTGCATAGTGGATATTCTCTCGGCATGGCAAACGTGCCACGGGTACGTCGAGGATAACTGGAATCGTTAGAACCCCCACTAGCCTGTAGTCGCTGCGGTCGATCTCTCCTCCATCTCTGTCTCTGTCTCGGTGCACTAGCTGGTGGTCGATATGGTCCACTGCCCGAGGATGAAGCAGATCCGGAAGTATCAGAACTCAGCCTCTTGAAAGGCCCCTGACTCGGTCTGCCCTCCTCAAATCGTCTAGGCCGGTATCTCATCTGCCTCTCCTTCTCGATATCCTCACCTCGGAGTGCTGCACTGAAAAACTCATTGAAGTTGTTCCGAGGCATCGTAGTCAGAGTCCCCTTGATGTTCAAGTTCAAACCCAGCTCAAATCTGCGGCACTTGGCTTCCTCTGAAGCCACCATGTCACGCGCAAAACGAGATAAGCGGGTAAACCTGTCCCGGTACTCAAGCACAGACATACTACCCTGTCTCAAGTTCGTAAACTCCTCATACTTCCGCTACTGGGTAGCCTGGTTAAAGTATCTTCGCATAAAAAAATCTCGAAACAAAGTCCACGGAGTATCAACTGGTACCCGATCGGTGCTAACCCACCAGAAGTATGCATCTGACTCAAGTAAACTAACTGCTGCCACTGTCATCTGCTCAGGGGTAAAACGCAGACGCTCACAAACTCATTCCACCTAAACCAACCATGCCTCACAAATCTCTGGATCAGCTGAACCCGAAAAGACAGTTGCACCAGCAGTACAAGCTTTGACCACAGGGTCAAAACGCTCCTCCAAACGCAACACTCGCATCAGAAAGTCGTGCGTCTGGCGATCCATATCAGGATCCTCTTCCCGATCAACACAGGGACAACGTCGAGGGGGCATCCTACTGATACAAGACAAGTATTAGGTACAAGCAGAAGGAACGTAATCATGAGACCTCAGATATTTGAGAACACATAACACCCGAAGCATTGATGAGTACCGCTGGCCAGTCGGGTCATCACTCCAGACATGTTGTACAAACTCAAATACCCTAAGTGTCATAACTACAAGAGTCTACAGAATCTGACAACCTAACGCTCTGATACCAAGCTGAAAGGACCCAACATCGATTTAGTTTCCTAAACTGGAATCAAGCCCCTTCCGAAAACACGAACCAACAAAAACCATAAAAATTTCGGCAGAGTAACGCTACTAACGTGGAATTGCCATTAACCAGCACGCAGAAAATACACTTCGTCCTATGCCACAAAAGCCAAACTGTGGGCACCAATCCCATCCGAATTTCTCAATATCATAACAATAACAATAAACAGTAAACATAACTGTATAATATAGAAAATCTGGGGAAAACGCATAAAACATGTATCAGTATCGTATCAGAGCGACCTCTAGTGTATATATACAAAATATACAACAGTAGGCAAAATAAGTAACCTACTGGGACCGAAAGGTAGCTTGAATGACTAGCCTCCGACTGCGATGTGAAACACCATAATCTGACCTGCAAACTGGGCACGGAAACCGAAAAGCCCAGTGGAAAGACATGAAAACTGTTAGAGTGAGTGGACGAAAATAAATGTCTTTCGCCGAATAAAATATGTTATAAAAATATATGCGAGTCCAAATGAATGAGTATGACATAGTACACGAAGGAGACACAAATTTCCTTACGCGTACGGAGCATGCAACATAAAACTCTGCGGGGTTACTCATGGACATGTCCGCGCTAGTACAGTCGGAATCACGAGATCCCAGACCCACACGTGATTCTAGCCAAAAAGGTCTCAGGTCAGAGGTCTGCCCCCCCCCTCGGGTAAAGACCTCGGGTCAGGGGTCACAGCTTTCCACGGTAAACATCCTCGGGAATCAGCCAGGATGCAAGTGTATCGATACAACAACATATACTATGACTGTACTCTGTGTAAACCAAATCGTAAATAGTTCTATGCAAGTGTATAAAGCAATATGTAAATGCATATACGTAATGTAAAATTGTATAGGCATAATCATATAACACATGCTCATATAAATTATAATCTCATATGCATGCTCATGCTCGTAAAACGTGTATAAAGACTCGCGACTAATCAGTGAAAAGAAATTGTCCACTCACAGGTGAGCAAAACGCGCACTCGCGCTAATCACGTGGTCCGACGGAAGATCCCTCCCCCGAAGCACGATCTCGATCCCCTGAATAGTCACAAAATATATCTGATCAAAATCACAATTCACAACACTGTACCACACCTCAGAAATCAACCGTTCCCGGAAATATATAACACAATGTAAAATAATCGATGAAAATCCAGAAATATCCACTCACAACCCTGACTGAAAATCTGCTACTCAAATCAACTCGAAAACCTCAAGGCGATGATCGGGGCGAGAATACGAGTAAAACGACATTAAAATCATCAAATTCTAAAAAGTGAACGGGTCGCCGGAGCTCCGCCGTTGACCGCCGCCGCTACGGGTGGCGCGCCGTCAACCGAAGAAATTTTCTGGTGGCCAAACTCCCAAACGGTTCTCCTCATCAAGCCAAGCATCTTTCCCAAAGGGGTCACCACCGTCCAGCAACCACCGTGGCCAGAAATCAGCTCGAAAGTATCACGGCCGAGAATCGCCAGAAAACTTTCCCGGCCGATTCCGGTGCCGTCACGTCTCCTCGTCCCTCAAAACACAAAGGGGAAACCATCCTTGATCAAAGCCCAACTGATTCCAATCAAAATCCTCACCGGAAAGCCACCGGAGCGACGCCCCCAAACGGAGCCGATTCCGGCCGAAAAACCCAAATTTCAAACCACTCGTTATACCTCAAATCAACACCAATTTACAAAATTCCAAGTTCTAAACAGTTGTAAATTGAAAGAGGAATCGATCCATACCAATATCTCGGCCGGAGGAGGCCGGAATTACGAAGTCCGACGGCAACAGTTCACACATGCGCGGTGGAGCTCTGGTCAACGAAAGTCAACGGTCAACCCTTGGTCAAACGACGGTCAAACTTCCCGAACAGTGTTTTCGACAATTTTTCGACTATTTCCGATATTTATACTCACGTCTCAGGATGATCGATGGTCCAAAATAGATAACCATTACGTTTCGGATAAACTTGATACGAACGGATAAACTCGACGATATTCCGAAACTTCAAATATTCATATTATATTCCTCGGTCATCGAAATAATCATCCGGAACCGCCCACGAACTCGAAATCAAGCGCACAAAAACTCTCGAGAAGAGACTCCACTCAAATTCTAGCTGATTACTTTACTGATTCTATTCCGGGTTGTCACAATAAATGACCCGGTGGATTTCCCTGCCAGAGTAGCATGTCGGGCGAATCTCTCAAGCTTAATCGGCATATCGAGCACATCTCTCAAGCCTCATAGATGGACTACTGGTGATCATCTACGTAGCCAATGCATCGATGCTAAATAAATAATATACAATACCTTCAAAATGATAAATAATCTGAATATTGTACTGGAAACAAATACTGAAACCAAGAACTCGCTACGACAGTGTAAATAAATGTCCACTCACAGTACGAGGCTAACTCTAAGGTCCGGCAGAAAATTCCTCGCCAAACACTCGATCACGATCACCTGAATAATAGGGACACGATCAATACATATAGAATCACAACATACGGAGCTAATACGTCAAGAACCCTGCGTTCTCGAAAGACATATCGCTTGAAATATCGACGAGGATAGCAAAATTCCCAAAATACACCCAAAGAACCCTCGTCCCAAATTAGAACACTCAAATCTACTCAAAAACCTCACCATTGCGTTTGTCACGCGAAAACAAGCGAAACGACATAAAACTAGTCAAAAATCTCAAATCGTCGGAGCTCCGCCACAGATGGCAGCGCGTGGGGCCGCAGCCGCAGCCGCCGGAATCCCATCGGCACCAAAACCTGCAAATGATACATCATTGGAAAGCCCAAGACAAGCCTAACAACTTTGTAGTACATCACAAAACCCAAATCAAACCAAAAAACCTCCAATTTGCCGGAAAACCGAATAACCCACCGGAACTTCATTACCTTCGTTCGCCGGAATCCGACCACAGCAAAGGTCAAGACCACTTGGGATAGATTCACCATACCCAAGGGCTACAAAACCTTCATAGCCTCGACCCCCATCACCTCCGTCCACCGCCGATTACCGCCGGGATTTCCTCGACTTCAACACATCGGTTCTTCCTCCTCCGACCACCAATGAGGGCGATCCACCTATCAAACTGAAGATGAGCTCGAGCCCCAACAACTTTGATGAAGGAACCACGGCCAAAAGATGCCAGAATAAGGCACACCAACGCTGAGAAGGTCACGGCCCAAACGGCTCAGTTTTGACCCGTGGGTCAACGCGGGTCAACTAGTATTTCCAAAAATAGAAAGTTTCCCAATTTATTTCATATTTATACCATATACATACCATACACATACCATCCCCAAATCAACGGCTATAATTCAATCTGATCCAAATAAGACGGTCACGATTAAAACCACATTCACCAACCAACATTAAAACTGGATAAAACATTGCTCACTTATCCGAAAAATTCTCCAAAAATTCCCACGATCTCAAAATTAAATCCTCTACAATTCCCGCAAAGGAACTCAAACCAAATTCTTTCCCGATAATTTAGTCGTGAACAAACCCACGAGTACGATTAATTCACAATAATCACGGCTCAGACCAATATGTGCACATTCCACAGTTCGGTTCGTTACATATATTCATCACCATTTAATATGTAAGTAGATAAATTCTCACTCACTACGAAGTTCGTTAAGGGTGTGATCGGTGTAGTCAAACATAAAACCGAAATTTCAACGAAACAAAATGTTGAAATACAAATCTTTATAACTTTGATTTTCGAACCGTCGACACCCACAGTCCAAGAATTGTTTACTCTATAATATGGTAGACATGATCGTACTCATGGAGGTCAAATTGTGAAAATCTACTTAGACGACAAAAGTGGTCATTTTTGTTGTCTTTGTGAGACTTAGATGACGAAAATCTATCACTTTCATCGCCTAAATCAATCTAAGACAAAGAAAAATAATACTTTGGACGTCTAAGTTTTTTACACTACGAGAAATACACACTTTGGCGACGATAATTTTTTTCTTCTCCCAAAAATATTTTTCATAGGCTAAGTCCAACTTAGGCGACGAAACATGATATTCGTCGCCTAAGAAATATCTAAGACGACGGATCACATAAGTCGTCGTCTATGTGTGTACTTAGATGAGGACTATTATGTTTCGTCACCTAAGATGTACACTAAGACGACATAAAATAGTTTTCGTTAGCTAAGTATGACAGAATTAGATGACAAAATTATGGCCAAGTATGACATAATTAGACGACGAAAGTAATTTCATCGTCTAAGTGATCACTAAGACGGTGAATAATGTAAATCGTCGCCTTAGATTTAATAACCTAGATGACAAAAGCGTAATTCGTTGCCTAGGTATACACTTAGATGGTGATATATAGGTTTTGTCTGTGACCACCCGAACCAGAAATGTTAGTTAATCGGCTTAATTCGCGAGTTTCACGTATAATCGCAGTTTATTGTAATTAATCGATTTAGCGGCCTTGTTTGCGACTAAATTATCGGGCGAGAATTTGATATGAATTTCTTCACGAGAGTTGTAGTGCACGTGATTTTGAGCTCGTAGGAGTTTTCCGAGGATTTTTCCAATGTTCGATGAATAAATTATGAATATTTTCGATCGTTGGATTTAGTCGTGTTTATCCGTTATGGTTTCGATTCGTTTTGGACCGTCGATCGTCTTGGGCCGCGAGTATAAATATCGGAATAGTCGAAAAATTGTTGAAAAATCACATTTAGGAAGTTTGACCGTCGTTGACCAAAAATTGGGCCGTTGACCCGCGTTGACTGGAGAGATTCTTGCACCGCCGTTGACTCGCCGTGGACCTTCTGATTTCGGCCACTTCAGACCACGAGCTTGGTATGGTTAGCTTCCTCTCGTGATTTCCTATTATTTTGAACTTGGTTTGAGTTGATTTGGTTGAGTTTTGAGGGAGAACCGATTTGGTAAAGTTTTGAATTTTTGCCAAAATCGGGTGAGCTTTTCTGGCCACTTTTGAGGTTGATGGGGTTGGGGGTTTTGCTCCCCTCAACCCATAGATGCTTTTGGGTGAAATAATTTTGGAATTGGATGCCGTTTGGAGCTCGCCAGAATCTCGCCGGAATCAATGGAGTTTGGAACTTTCGAGCTTGATTCCGGCCAGTGGGTTTCAAATTGGAGGTTGGGCTAAAGGAAAAGTTGTTGGTCTTGAGGAGTAGATGTGATCTGAAAATTTTCATCGGAATTGGCCACCGTTGACGCTGCGCCGCTGGCAGCGGCGGCGGTTAACAGTGGAGCTCCGACGAGGTTGACTTTTTGAGATTTTTGGGAAGTTTTATACCGTTTTGCTCGTAATCTCGTCCCAAGCGTAGTCTTGAGGTTTTTGAGTTGATTTGGGTACTCGATTTTGGGACGAGGGTTAATTGGGTATATTTTGTGAATTTTGTAATCCTCGTTGATATTTCGAGTGATACGTCTTTCGAGGACGTGGGGTTCTCGGCGTATTAGCTCCGTATGTCGTACTTCTATATGTATTGATCGTATCCCTGCTATTCAGGTGATCGAGATCGAGATTTTGGCGAGGGATCTTCCGCTGGACCTTAGGGCTAGCTTTGCTCTGTGAGTGGACATATATTTACACTGTTGTAGCGAGTTCTTGATTTCAGTATTTGTTTCCAATACAATGTTCAGATTATTTATCGTTTGAAAAGTATTGTTTATTTTATTGGTGATGGCATTTATTTATTTAGCATCGATGCATTGGCTACGCGGCTGATCACCGATAGTCCATCTATCAGGCTTGAGAGATTCGCTTGATATGCCGACTAGGCTTGAGAGATTTGCCTAGTTTATCACCATCGGGTTTGAGAGATTCACCCGACTTGCTACTCTGGCAGGGAAATCCGCCGGAGTGGTGACTTTTATGTACTTATGAACTCGCAATATTTTATGACTATATAAATGGTGAATGACATATGTTTATTTTCGTCCACTCACTCTAACGATTTTATTTGCCTCCTTGGGCTTTTCGATTTCCGTTGCCTAGTTTGAGTTCCTGTGTTGTGCGTCAACTGCGGAGCCATAGACTTCGGATCACTCTTCTGTTTCCGTAGTTTTCTTGTTTGACCTACTTGATGTAAATATTGTATATAGGCGTTGCTCTGAATACTCATGTTATGTTTTCAATTGAGAATACACCTGAATGATTCTGAATTTCTTGTAAACCTTTGAGTTTATTGTATATACGTTGTTGAGAAATCCGGATGGGGAACGAAGCCCCACGGTTTGACTTTTGTGGAATATTCGAAATGTATTTCTTTGCAAGTTCTAAGAATAGTTTTTATACTTTCAAAGTAAACTCTAGCAAAAAAAAAATTTTGAGGTCGTGTTCTCGAAGGAGTTTGATTTCGGTTTAGGCAACTAAATCGGGGTCGGGTCTTTTCATCGTCGGCTATGTGAGCACTTAGACGACGAAAATAGTTTCGTCGTCTAAGTGTATACCTAGGCGATGAAAATTTACACTTAGGCGATGAATGATTTTGTCACCTAAGTGAGCTCAACTATTTACATCAGATTCATTTTTCACTTCGGGCTCTCTCTCTCTCTCTCTCTCTCTCTCTCTCTCTCTCTCTCTCTCTCTCTCTCTCTCTCTCTCTCTCTCTCTCTCTCTCTCTCTCTCTCTCTCTCTCTCTCTCAACACCCACCTCCGATCCCAGCCAGCCAAATTCATCAAATATCGGTTTTTCAACCCCCGAAATTCTAGTTTACCCACTTATTTCCTTATTGGTGAAGATATTAACTCATTTCTCTCGATTAATTTTTTTGAATTTAATATATTACGGTGATTAATTGATTTTTCTGGTGAAATATTATGGCTAATATATAGTTTTCGGCGACCTTAGCTTAATTTCTTATTTTATTGCATTGTTAATCTAATTGTAAGCTAATTGGTTAGTTAATTAGTATATTTAATTTGATTAATTAGTTAAAACATGTTAGATTAAGCTAATCAGTTCTTTAACTGTTAAGTTAATGGTTTAAGCTAGGTAGTTAAGCTTAATTAATTGCATGTATGTTTAATTTATTGTTAATTAAGATAATTAATTAATTAAGGTAATTAGACATTTAATTAATTGTTAGGCTAGTTGTTTAATACATGTTAGAATAATTAGTTGAAATTATTATATATAATATGTAAATGGATTTATATAAAGTTAATAATATAATATAATATTAATTTGAAAGGACCCAACCCCGATTTAGGTTCCTAAATCGGAATCAAACCCCTTCGAAAACACGAACCAACAAAATTTTTTCGAAATTTGGGCAGAGTTTCGCTACTAACGTAGAATTGCCATTACCTGCACGCGGAAAATACACTTCATCCTATGCCACAAAAAGCAAACCGTGGGCACCAATCCCATCCGGATTTCTCAATATATCAACAGTAAAGTAAATCAATAAATATATCTATACTTTACTGAAATCCGGTGTAAAATCATATAGCATATACAATAGGACGCTCAGAGCGACTTCTAATACATAATCATATACGCATACCACAGTAGGTAGAACAATAAACCTACTGGATGAAACAAAGTAGCTCGAGCACTATGCCTCCGACCATGACGTGCGACACCAGAGCCTGAACTGCAAACTGGGCACGGAAACCGAAAAACCCAGGGGAAAGACATGAAACACGTTAGAGTGAGTGGACGAAAATAAATGTCTTTCACCAAGTAATATATATAATAAAAATATATGCGAGTCGAAAGTATAAATAATCAAATGGTACACGAGGGAGACTCTAACTCCTCACGCGTCCGAGTACACGAGGGAGACTCTAACTCCTCACGTATACGGAGCATGCAACATAAAAATCGCGGAATCACTCATGGACTACCACGCGATAGCACAGTCTGAATCACGGGATCCCAGACCCACACGTGATTCCTAACCAGAAAGGCCTCGGGTCAGGATATCTGTCCTTCCCGGAGCGTACTCGGGGATCAGCCGAGAAGCCAAGGTGTATCGATACCACAACATATACTGAGACTGAACTCTGTGTAAACCAAATCATAAACATTTTCCATGCATATGCATAAAACATAATATGTACATATGTATAATCGTATACGTATATTCGTATATGCATAATCATAAAGCACATGCTCGTAAAATCATAATCAATCTGCATGCTCAAGTTCATAAATCATAAATAAGGACTCGCAATCAATCCGTGAAAATAAAGTGTCCACTCACAGACTGGCGTAACGCGTATCGCGTTAACCCGTGATCCGGCGGAAAGTCCCTCGCCAAACGAACGATCACGAACACCTGAATATTCACAAAATCCATATCTCAAAATCATATCTCGACAATACAAGACAAATCACGAGAAACCACCGTTCTTGGAAACACGTAATCCAAAGTTGACGAATCGTCGAAAATCCATATATAACACCTCAATACCTCGCTTTACATTCGGACGCTCAACTCGAAAAGCAAACCTCCCCACTGCGATCGGGGCGCGATTTCGAGTCAAATGACATGCGACTTGTCGAAAGTCAAAAAGTCAACCCGTTGACCGTTGACCGCCGTCCACGGCGGCGCCACCGTTGACCGGAAGAATTCACGGCGGGGCAACCCCTATTCCACTCAAAATCACACACTGAGCAACTTCCATAACTGCACCGAAGTCCAATTCTCACTCTAACTAGGTCAATTTCACGATAAACCGAATTGGTACACAAATTTCAAATCCAAAATTCTCCTTCCACAAATCGAATTAAAGCTTCATACTTACATGGTTAGAATCCTTGAGAGGAGAGCTTCAAAACCCAGTGCTTGGTTTAGCTCGAATCGGCCGGAATAATGTAGTCCGATTTCACCCAAAAACTCACAAACTTTGCCGGAAAAATTCTCTCTCCACCGTGACTTTGGCCGTGAAGGAAGGCCGGAAAATGAACAGGAAGCTCACGGCGAAGAGGAAGAGACCAGCCCCACACCTTGGGGTGGCCGGATGGCTCGCCTCCGTGAAGACCTCCGATCGCCGTTGCGAATGCCCTCCTCCACCGAGTTGACTCAGTCAACTCGGTCAACCTCAATAAATGGCCTCTGTTGACTTTCCCAAAAGGGAAACCCCACTATTTATAGCTTTCCTGATTAGGAAACTTCATACTTATCCATTTCGACAAACTTCAAACGCGCGTAACTTTCTCGTCGTAATTCCGATTCCGATAATTCTCACGGCCACAAACTCGTCTCGACATGTTCTTCCATAATCACTGATTCACATCTTTTCAAGCATTTAATTAAACACTCAATCAAACACGAAAACAATTAAAACCCTTCTTTGTTGATGTAGCATTGATAAGTAGGGATCGTTCTTAACCGGGGATTGAGGGTGCATGCATAACTATGCTAGGTTTAAATGGGGGTGCAAAGTTGGTTTGTTTAACTAATTTCCTACAAAATATAAGAACAAAACGTGGCAACCATACACAAATAGGAACCTTAGAATTCTAACATGCTTCACTCATAGACAAGCAAACAATCAAGAACCCTAAAAACCCTAAACATGCATAGTTGTCAAAAATCAATCTATATCTAATATTTACAAGATCAACTTATCAAGTTACCTATCCTTTAATAACCTAACCAATTTCATGCAACCTATTTGGTCTCTAAGTCATTAGCTATTTTTTACATGCATATCTCATAATTAAGTGCCAAACTCGGGAATTGCCCGATATTCAACACATCATAATCTAAATCGGGAATTGCCCTGCATTCAAATTAAGCATTAAGTGCCAACAAGCATGTGTAACTAAATTCAAAGAACACTAAATAAAATACAAGAAAAACATATTAGAATTATTTAACCAAAAGACTTCTTGAAACCAATCCATAATAACTGAAAATACATACAAGGAAGAATAAAGAGAAGAGGACATGATTACACTTTTAAATCAGGGAATTGCCCTAGACTAGCCGTGTAGATGCTCTTCAATGGAGAAGACGTTGACACCTTGGGATTTCCAAGCTATGCCTTCGGCTTCAATGGAGGGGACGACACCTTGGGATTGCCAAGCTATGCCTTCCTTGGGGAGGATGATGATGACGGTTTGTGGAGGAGGGCGGCTTCCTTGGATACTTTGAGTGTTTTGGAGAGTAAGAGGGTTCTTGGACAGGGGTTTGGCTCTTTGATAAGTGATGATGAAACCCTAGTCGAGCCCTCTCTTATATAGGCCAAGCAAAGCCTAGTTCGACTCCTTTTAGAACTCTAACTATTCCACCCGGGTAACCTGACTCTTCTCCATTAAAATAGGAATTTCTCTCGTTCTAGGACTCCAAATCGCTTGATTCCAGTTGCGTTGGAAACTAGACTTCTAGATCTTTCCAACCATATGCTAATCGCGTCTAGATTCATCCGTATCTGTTCACAGTGGTCTTTCGAAGTGGGCCGATGTACAAAGGCTGATTTCTGATAACTCATTTTAATCCATCTTCTTTCTTTGGGCTTCTTTGGACATGCTTTTGGTCTTCAATTCTTGACACCATGTGGGAAAGTATTTTAGTAACCATTTTGAAGACCATTTCTCGGACCATTTCTTCTCTGGAATTAGGAACTTTTCTCCTTAGCCAACATTTAGCTCCGAAACGCGTCCTTTATTATTTCCTCATTTATTTCTACCTAAAAACATAAAGGAAGTTAGAAACATATTTACTAAGTATAAAACAAAGTTAAATATAGAGAAAAAGACATTAATAATCACGCATAAAATACGTAGATCAAATTCCCCCACACTTAGACTTTGCTAGTCCCTAGCAAATACACAACAAAGCAATGGACTCGATAAAAGAAAAATAATAAAGGGAAAACCACAAAGGTAAACGTGACACTTATATACAAACATACTTAGATATTTCAACGTTTCAAAGCCGCAAATTCTCATGTAATCATGTTTGAAAACTATAGAATACTAAGTTGAACAAAACTAAGCCCTTACTCAAATTTTTCTCAGAAAATTCTTCAAGTCTATGGCGATGGAATCATAATGTTTTCACATGAATGTTCAATGAATTCAATAGATAATAGAGACATGATCATGCTATGAACAAGTAAGACATAGAGAAAACAATGGTGATGTTAAAGTTGCGCATGTTTCGAATGAAGTTCAAATCAACTCTCATGGATGCTCTCATCATATTTCCACTCATGCAAAGGTTTCACTCAAAGTGTTTAAATCAATGAATGGAATGAATTACTTGCTCAAATGAACCAAAACCATATGCTTACTCATGCAACTTACTCCACAGATTGAAGGCTACTCATCTTAAGGATCAAAAAGGACTTTCATGGGTTTGTAATGGGGCTAAGGTTAAGGCATTCGAAATTTAGATATGTGGTGGTTAAGAACATTCTAAAGACTTTGCCAAAGCACCAAAACTTGATTAATTCTTGCTCCATCTTTAACCAAAACGTCACCATGCATGTCTTTAAAGTACAAAGGCCGGATTTCATCGTGTTGGGCCCTATCTTCATTCTAAACTTCCCTTGAGCTTTGTGAACAGGACAAAGGCCAAATCTTACATTGTTGGGCCTTCATTTCGAAATAAACTCCAAACTCACAAATATGGGGGACATTAATTCAAACAATGTACATTTAAAACCTATTGCCGAAGAGCTTTTGATTTTTCTTTTCTTTTCTTCCTTCTTGCTCTCGAAATTTTTCTCTTTTTTTTTCTTATTTTCGGTATTTACTACTTTAAAAGCTGTTTGAACAAGTCTATCCCCATACATACATTCTCCTTGTATTTCTCACGCCAATCTCACGTACTAAGCTTCGAAAATCCCACCAAGTCTTTAGAACAAAGGCAAGGACAATCTACACTAAGTTTAAGTGTTTAGATGCATATGGCAATGAAAGAAAGGCTTAATGTAGGCTCAAATGGGTTGTCTAGGGGTGTCGCAAATCGTGCGCACATATGGGATACATGGCATTTTGGCAAAGTGGTGGAAAACCTAAGTGCCTTTAATCATATCCAAAATCAGAGTATGTAACAATTATAAGCTTTGCAAGTCGACATGAGTAAGTTCTAGTATTCTCTAGTTCATTAAGATCTATGGCAAGTGAGTGTATGCATGATTTTGAGACCTATCATATGTAATGCACGAAATTCACTCTCAAAGAAGTAGTGTTTAGGCTCAAAATCTCACTTATAAGGCTCATATGATTCAAAACTTATTCTCACTTGCGAATTTCTGTACCAAGTTTTGCAAACCATATCTACTACATGTCATAACACTCAAAGATGTCTCAATTAGCACATGAATTCCTTCTTTAGTGATATGCAACGCCATATGTATGTTCTTTCGGTCCATTTTCATCATCGACTAACTAACGGCATCCTAAGACTCTTTAGAACACTAAGTTAAACAAAAAGACTCAAAATACACTAAGTATGACTCAAAACAAAATTTTATTTTTTAGATCATCATCCGCCGGAAAGTTCCATTGTCCGCCCCATTTTATAATTTATGACTCAATAAAGTTGTAAACCCCTTCCCCCACACTTAAACTCTACATTGTCCTCAATGTACCAAAGTAAAGTCATAGAATTCAAGCATGAAAGAAGGAACTCACGAAAATCTAACTAATTAAACAAAAGTTACGAAAATTAAAAAGATAAGGGAAGAGAATGCAAATCTGTTGTAGACTCCTCCATTGGGTTGCCTCCCAACAAGCGCTTGTTGTTTAACGTCTTACAGCCTAGACGTGTTGCTTTCTTTTATGCTCAATGAACAGCCTGTCTTGGAGGTGCAACTCCTCCATTTTTGCCTTCCACTTTTCAGCTTCCATGTTTTGACCTTCGTGCCTTTGAGCTTTAATTCCCAACAATTTCGAAATCAGAAATTTGTGATCTTTATATGGATGGAAATTAGACGTCCATAGCTTTCCAACCCTATAAAGAACTCCATCTAACTCCAACCGAGCTGAAAGTTATGGCTTTTCGAATTTGACTGCTCTTTTTGGACCGAAGCTGCGAATTTATGAAAACACTTGGAGCACGTTCCTCCATCGTATCCTTCAAAACTCAACAAACATCAAATCCAATGGAAAAATGCATGAAATGCAATGATAAATATGATGCATGATGATGCAACTATGTAATGAATGACATGATATGCAAAGATGTATATGCATCCTAAATATTACAAAAATCTAGCAGCCTGAGCATGACTCCTTGCATAATTTATCTAGAATTAATTACAGGTTGGAACTAACTGAAATTTTACAACTGTAAACTAGACACATATACAAACATGTCATAAAAGTTTCAGAATTTTCCGTAACATGAAACTACGTCAGATAAACCACACAAAATAGCCTATTACCCAGCTCCGATTTGACTCTCTAAAACTAAAAATAAAAATTAACATTATACAAAATATGAAATGGTTAAAGTATGGTTAGTTTTCTTTACAAAGTTCAATTTCGACATGTATGCACAAGTATTGTCTAAATTGAGTGCGCCAATGATTTAAAGAGAGTACACTAGCTTAATCTTTAGGTCGTTCAATGGACGTGCGACCCGCGCGATAAAGTGTACACTTTCAATCGAATGGCCTTGGTTCAATCGAAAAACATGGCCAGTTAGGGATAGAGATAACGCGAGAGGCAGGACTAATTTCGACAATACACCCCGAGGCTAACCGGGCCAATGGTATATACTCTATTGGTGTAAGTCTTTCTTAGATCCAGAACCTGTCACCAGTCATAACCCATTCTAGACACCATGTCCGACATTCAGCCAATCTTTTGAAAATTTACACTCCCTCAAGTCCTTTGTAGACTCTGCCCTCAACCTCATGTCCATAACTTCACTTAGGTTATGGTGTGCGGTGATGAAATCCACACATCATGAGGGGTTAAGGAGATAAACAAGGAAAAGATGCGCCATCTATTCCAAAGAGTGCGACTTAATGAACCAAACTCATGTACTAAATTTAAATCAAAGACTACATTTAAGGTGTACACATGGCTGTAAAAATACAATATGAACAAGTGTTAGTACACAAATATAAACAAAAATTTCGTGGGTTTTATATACATGCTGAATAATTACACAATTTCACATATTTACAAAGAACACATGCAATTCCAGATTCGTGCAAACTTGAACACATCTGCTTGTCGATTTTTTACAGAATTATTGGCTAGGCCGAATGTAATGCAAATTTACAGACACAAACTAGACACGTAACCAAACAATCCTACAAATTTTCAGAGTTTTATGAGACCTGTAGCTATGTCAAATAATTTACACAAAACAGGGCAGTGCACAGTTTCGAAAACGGAAAAATATAAACATATTGTACAAGCATAATCACACAATTCTTTACAATCCCCGGCAACGGCGCCAAAATTGATTCACATCTTTTCAAGCATTTAATTAAACACTCAATCAAACATGAAAACAATTAAAACCCTTCTTTGTTGATGTAGCATTGATAAGTAGGGATCGTTCTTAACCGGGGATTGAGGGTGCATGCATAACTATGCTAGGTTTAAATGGGGGTGCAAAGTTGGTTTGTTTAACTAATTTCCTACAAAATATAAGAACAAAACGTGGCAACCATACACAAATAGGAACCTTAGAATTCTAACATGCTTCACTCATAGACAAGCAAACAATCAAGAACCCTAAAAACCCTAAACATGCATAGTTGTCGAAAATCAATCTATATCTAATATTTACAAGATCAACTTATCAAGTTACCTATCCTTTAATAACCTAACCAATTTCATGCAACCTATTTGGTCTCTAAGTCATTAGCTATGTTTTACATGCATATCTCATAATTAAGTGCCAAACTCGGGAATTGCCCGATATTCAACACATCATAATCTAAACCGGGAATTGCCCTGCATTCAAATTAAGCATTAAGTGCCAACAAGCATGTGTAACTAAATTAAAAAAACACTAAATAAAATACAAGAAAAACATATTAGAATTATTTAACCAAAAGACTTCTTGAAACCAATCCATAATAACTGAAAATACATACAAGGAAGAATAAAGAGAAGAGGACATGATTACACTTTTAAATTAGGGAATTGCCCTAGACTAGCCGTGTAGATGCTCTTCAATGGAGAAGACGTTGACACCTTGGGATTGCCAAGCTATGCCTTCGGCTTCAATGGAGGGGACGACACCTTGGGATTGCCAAGCTATGCCTTCCTTGGGGAGGATGATGATGACGGTTTGTGGAGGAGGGCGGCTTCCTTGGATACTTTGAGTGTTTTGGAGAGTAAGAGGGTTCTTGGACAGGGGTTTGGCTCTTTGATAAGTGATGATGAAACCCTAGTCGAGCCCTCTCTTATATAGGCCAAGTAAAGCCTAGTTCGACTCCTTTTAGAACTCTAACTATTCCACCCGGGTAACCTGACCCTTCTCCATTAAAATAGGAATTTCTCTCGTTCTAGGACTCCAAATCGCTTGATTCCAGTTGCGTTGGAAACTAGACTTCTAGATCTTTCCAACCATATGCTAATCGCGTCTAGATTCATCCGTATCTGTTCACAGTGGTCTTTCGAAGTGGGCCGATGTACGAAGGCTGATTTCTGATAACTCATTTTAATCCATCTTCTTTCTTTGGGCTTCTTTGGACATGCTTTTGGTCTTCAATTCTTGACACCATGTGGGAAAGTATTTTAGTAACCATTTTGAAGACCATTTCTCGGACCATTTCTTCTCTGGAATTAGGAACTTTTCTCCTTAGCCAACATTTAGCTCCGAAACGCGTCCTTTATTATTTCCTCATTTATTTCTACCTAAAAATATAAAGTAAGTTAGAAACATATTTACTAAGTATAAAACAAAGTTAAATATAGAGAAAAAGACATTAATAATCACGCATAAAATATGTAGATCAATCACCCAAAGTCAAACACATCGGCCAAACGGATAAAAAAGTCAACCATTAAACCAAGCACACATTAAATCGACTAAATAAACAACAAACGGAAATATTCGTAACTAATTCTTCGTAACTCAAAATCATGCTCTAGAAGTTCCCACAAACTCGAAATTAAATTCTGAACAACTTCCGTGAAGAAGCCGAAACCAAATTCTCGTCCGGTAATTTAGTCGCGAACAAACCCGCCATTTAAATCCGTTTCCGTCGAAACTTCAAATATTCATAACTAATTCCTCGGTCGTCCAAATAACGATCCGGAACCGCCTACGAACTCAAAATCACACATAGAACGACTCTTGAGAAGAGACCCAGCTCCAATTCTCGGCCAATAATTTAGTCGTTAAGAAGCTTCGGCGATTAAAACGACTGTCGCAACTCTGCGATTACGTGCAAGCTCATCAATCAAGCTGATTCCACTGCTAATCCTGGTCCGGGTCGTCACAAATCCACCCCCCTTAGAAAAATTTCGACCTCGAAATTTCCGAGTCTGCTGACTAAAGGTAGGAGCACTGCCCTAAAGGTAGGAGCACTGCCTCTGAGTACCGCTCAACTGCTCAGTGGTAATCTCAACTAAACAACTCTGACCACAAACTCCACAATAGGAGATAATTCCGTGCTGGAATCCCTATACCCTCAAATCACAAATCTGAACTGGCACACATAATCGCCAAGTGTTCCTACATAAGGAACATATAGGGTACACAACACATAACAAACCTGGAACACAGTTCCGTCTCACGGAACACAACACATAAAAGCCAACACTATAGGCGATGCCGAACCATACGGCATAACACAAACTCGCCTATGGCCACATACAAATCAAAACCACATGGTAGGTCACCACTCAGTCTGCTTTCATCAACACAACTCATACACTCATATCAGTATAGCTCAAACATCGAACTCGGGCAATAATCAACCCCATTCCGCTAATCTGACAGTCTGTGGTATCACATTCAACAAAAATCAGAATCAAACATCAACTCAACTCAAACCAAACTCACTCCAGTACAGTGGAGTATAACATCGTTCCTCAAAATGACATCATGCAACATCAAAATCATAGCAGTCAACCAACTGGTACTGCATGCAAACTCGAACAACTGAAACTGCTGGCCCCGAATCCTCCGGAACTGCAATACCGAGGTCCACAATATGCCCTCAAAGGCCAGGATAATCCTCGAAGATCGCTCGCCAATCTGAGGGTAAGAACCGGTACTAACTCGTAATCTGGTCCCCAATGCTCGCTACAAAGCTCGCCAACTTTCAGTTGTAGCTGATTACCTCGACCAGCAAACTGGGACACAGGTACACCACGTAAATGGCCAATCTTCGTCAAACACAGCTATGCTAGTCTGCCACTAAAATCCTTTCCCAAAAGTACAAGGAAATGTACCAAGTCCGTCAATTGGTCCACAATGGCTTGACAACTGGTATCACAAACCAAACTGCGTACAAACACACACAATCACCGCAGCAACTGCCACGTCTAACCGGAAATCTCAAATGCCAAACACATCTCGGCAAGTCTTTGCCTCCTAGCCATCACCAGTCGACGAATGTGGCATCTGCACACTCAAGCTGCTACATTACTCTTCATGTTGCGTCTCGAGTAGTAAACTCGAAGGGTCGGACACATTACCGCACCACTAGCACCAACACACGCAAAACCACGAGCCCCAACACCATCACACTCGAACTCAGCTCTCGTAGCCCACACTCGGCTAACACGGAAACTCGAGCCACACATACACACATGCAATACTGAAGCTCCTAATTCTCGACTGAATGCATCAACAACAACATCATCCCAAACGGATGGTCCAAATACAATCTCTAGTATTTCCCGAACAAGCTCAAAGGTGCAGCCCTAGTCGATAGTCAACTCCCTCCATCTACACTGCCTCAAGCCCAAATCTGGCTGAGAATGCAAGTGGATGAAACTCAAGTGATCAGTGTACGTCCTACACTGCGCTGCGCACCATAGCAGTAGTATCTCCAACTCTTTGATGCTAACATAAAGACAGCTACACCCAAATCATACATAGGATACGTAGCTACATAAGGTTTCCCACTGTCTGAAATCATGAGCCACCGCTCTGCAAAGCTGTATCACGCATAACCAAATCCAAACCTCGATGCATCGCCATAACCCATGAACTCATCATGATCGTCAAGTAAGGACAAAACCGAAGCAACGGTCAACCATCCTGCAGGAGTAAGTAACTCTCCTCGCGTGCATCAAACCACTCGAACTTGACGCCTTCTTCGTCAATCCGGAAAATGAAATGACAATCCGGGAAAATCCTGCACAAGCCGTTGGTAATAGCCTGCCAAATCCAAGAGAAACATCGGATCTCTGGTACAATGGTAGGTCAACCCCAAATCAATACGGCTTCTAACTGGTCAGGATCCACGCCAACTCCCTCGGCTAGTATCACACAGCTCAAAATCGTTACGCTAATCGGCCAAAACTCACACTGGCTGAACTTCACAAATAGCTGATCATCTCGCAAAGTCCGCGAAACCGCTCACATTCAACTCAGGTACTGGCCCACACTCCTGGAGTGAATCAGGACATTGCCAACGAACATGACCGCAACTCGTCCAGAAACCGTCTGAACACATGGTCCATCAAGTCCACAAGATCTACGGGGCATTGGTCAACCAAACAACGTGACCAAGAACTCATGATGCCCACACCGAGATCTGAAAGCCAACATAGCCACATCTGACTCATCAAACCTCCACTGATGGTATCCGGATCTGAAATCAATCTTCAACAAGACTGGAGCTCTCGCAAGCTGATCAACCAATCGTCAATCCAAAGCGGAGGATACTCACACTCCTCTGAAGCAAATCGAGCTTCCGGTAGTCAATAAACCACTACGTCGAACCATCCAACGTCTGTACAAACAATGCAAGAGCACACCACGCACACAAGCGGGGTCGCAAGAAATCTCCTCCAACAACTCCTGGAGTCGAAACAATAGCTCCATCAGCTCTGCTGGCTCCGAACAACAAGATGCCGGTAAAAATGAGTCCAGCGCCCGGTACAAGCACAATGGTGTAGTCAGTCTCCCGAACTGGAGGAACATCTGATAACTCCTCCGGAACACGCCAGGAAACTCAGGAACCACCTCAATGTCGCCAATATCGGACACAGCAACCGTAGTATCCACATCATAAGCTAAACAAACCGCACAACTTGTCTCCACCATCCGCTCGACCATCACCACGAAACAGTATCTCGGGGAAATCTGGTTGTCGAAACACAACCTCCTCCTCGAGGCACTCGAACACAGCCAATTGCGTCATCAAAAGTCTGTACTCATAATCACAACAAAACCACAATTTCCAGCTATAACAACTCAGCGGCTAACCCATAACTTCCAACAAGGACCTTGCAACCTCCGGATGGATACAACACTCTCCAAAACCTCGGAAGTGGAGATGCAGGTACAGTGGCCATGAATATCAAACAACAGTAACCTCGGAGAAAAGCCTGTCCTCAAACAAGGTCATGGTACGAACTCCAACATGCCCAACTAGTCGCCCACATCAATTGCGACTTGCTGAATAACTCGTCAAAAGGGTACGTTGGTCGAACTCTAGGAACAGCATGAGGATCTCCTCGTAAACTCTGAGTTACCAAACCACTACAACAGCTGGCTGGGGCACTCCCTCGTAACGTGACCCTCCTGGCTACCGAAACAACAACTGAGAGTGTACCACAAACACAAGTCACCGCAACACCTGCTGCGTGAAAGGACCACCAACGATCGCCCAAACTCATGCCACAGAAGCAAGTCCGCTACTCTGTGATCTCCACCATCGTCAAACGGATCAGCAGAGGATCCTCAACATAATCGAAAAGGCCACAGCCTGATGAAGTCACTGATCCCGAAATGTCAGAACTCAACCACATCAAAAACTCGACTAAGTCCACTTCCCTCAAACCATCACATCAAAAACCGCGTACACATTTCCTTTTCATTAGCCTCGCCACTGAGTGCAGCACACTAAGCTCCTCACGGCTAACTCGAGGCACAACAATCAAGATCCCTCTCTGATGCTCAGGTTCAAACTCATCTCGAACCTCGTGCACTGCTTCCTCTGAAGCCACATAACACGTGCAAACAGAAACAAACATGTGGACAATGCATCTCTGCCTCAGGTGGGTAAACACTCCACATTCAATTGCTGGGTAGCCTGATAACACCATTACCGTATACACAACACTCTGAATGTAGGCCGTGGAGTCGCAATCGGAACTCACACAATATCAGCCCACCAAATACAACAATCTGACTCTGGCAACCATCACTGCCACAATTCTCAGCTCTGAGACAACACATAAATTCTCATATACACATCCCCAGGCAAACCGTGCCACACAATTCTCTGAACTCTGAATACTCATCCGAATCCACTGTTCTCTGGCAAAACACGCGTTGTGAAAGGACCCAACCTCGATTTAGCTCCCTAAATCGGAATCAAACCCTTTCGAAAACACGAACCAACAAAAACTTTTCGAAATTTGGACAGAGTTTCGTTACTAACGTTGAATTACCATTACCTGCACGCGGAAAATACACTTCATCCTATGCCACAAAAATCAAACCGTGGGCACCAATCCCATCCGGATTTCTCAGTAACTCAACAGTAAAGTAAACAATACAAAATATAGTACTTTACTGAAATCCGGGTTTAAAATCGTATAACATATACAACAGGAAGCTCAGAGCGACTTCTAATACATAATCATATACGTATACCACAGTAGGTAGAACAATAAACCTACTGGAAGAAACAAAGTAGCTCGAGCACTATGCCTCCGACCACGACGTGCGACACCAGAGTCCGAACTGCAAACTGGGCACGGAAACCGAAAAGCCCAGGGGAAAGGCAAATAAAAACAATAAACGTTAGAGTGAGTGGACGAAAATAACATATGCCTTTCACCAGTTTATAAACATACTCAATACAAATCAGTGCGAGTTCGGAAAACACAACACATATATATATACACGGAGGTTGTCGGGCGACCTCTCAAACCCGACGTCAGGTGAATCGCTCAAACCTGACAGTGATAGGCCAGGGGACCACTCAACCCTGGCGGCACGCAGGGGACCACTCAACCCCGCCCAGAGGAATCTCTCAACTCTGGTACATCGATGTATTAAATGCCATCACAAATAAACACATATAATAATACCTCCGGAAACAACTTATATCATAACATCGTATAATTAAATACGGAAATTATAAAATCCACGAACTCGCAAATCAACAGTGAAAATATAAACTTGTCCACTCACACGCTTGCGTAACGCGGTTCGCGTTAACCCGTGATCCGGCGGAAAGTCCCTCGCCAAAACAACGATCACGAACACCTGAATATTCACAAAATCCATATCTCAAGCTCATAACTCGACAATACAAATCAAACCACGAGAAACCACCGTTCTCGGAAACAGATAATTCAAAGTCGACGAATCGTCGAAAATCCGTTTATACCACTTCAATACCTCGCTTTACGTTCGGACGCTCAACTCGAAAAATGAACCTCCCCACTGCGATCGGGGCGCGATTTCGAGTCAAATGACATGCGACTTGCCGAAAGTCAAAAAGTCAACTCTGACCGTTGACCGCTGCCGTTGACCGCCGTCCACGGCGGCGCCACTGTTGACCGAAGAGTTCCACGGCGGAGCCACCCCTATTCCACTCAAAATCACCCACTGAGCAACTTTGTCAACTGCACCAAAGTCCAATTCTCACTCTAACATGGTCAATTTCAAGCAAAACCAAATTGGTTCACAAATTTCAATCCCAAAATTCTCAATCCACAAATCGAATTAGAACACCATGTTTATATGGTTAGAATCACAATGAAGAGGGCTACAAAACCCAATACCTCTTGAAGTTCAATTCGGCCGAAATCTCCAAACCCGAATCAACCCAAAATTCTCCAATTTCTCGCCGGAATTTCTCCCTCCACCGTGAGCCACGCCGTGCGTGGTGGCCGAGAGTAAGCTCGGAAGGCCAAGGCGCACCGACCGCCACCTCCCCCGTGGCCGGAGATGGCCGATCGGCAACGCACCGTCGCCACCGTACACCACCGTCGCGAGTTCCTTCCAAGGCCGAGTTGACTCGGTCAACTCACCAGTCAAAGAAATAAATAGTAAGGTTGACTTCCCCTTAATGGCAGGTTACTATTTATACACTTTCCCAAAATGGAAACTCAAACTTATCCATTTCGATAAACTTCAAACACGCGTAACTTCCTCGTCGTAATTCCGATCCCAATAATTCTCGCGACCACAAACTCGTCTCGACGTACTCTTCAATAATCACCTGAAGTCAAACATATCGGCCAACCGAATAAAAAGTCAACCATTCGAACCAACATATATTAAATCGACTAAACAAACAACAAACGGCAAAATTCGCAACTAATTCCTCGTAACTCCAAATCATACTCTGAAAGTTCCCACAAACTCGAAATTAAATTCTGAACAACTTCCGTGAAGAAGCCGAAACCAAATTCCCGTCCGATAATTTAGTCGCGAGCAAACCTGCCAGTTAAATCCGTTTCCGTCGAAACTTCAAATATTCATAACTAATTCCTCGGTCGTCCAAATAACGATCCGGAACCGCCCACGAACTCGTAATCACACGTACAACGACTCTCGAGAAGAGACCCAGCTCCAATTCTCGGCCAATAATTAAGTCGTTAGCAAGCTCGACAATTCCAAACAACCGTCGGATACCAGTGACTACCCGGTAACTCACGTACATAGCTGGTCATACTGGTGATTCTAGTCCGGGTCGTCACAAATCCACCCCCCTTAGAAAAATTTCGACCTCGAAATTTCCAAGTCTGCTGGCTAAAAGTAGGAGCACTGCCTTTGCATACAGCTCAACTTCCCAACGGCAACCTCAACTGATCAACTCTGACTACAAACTCCACAATAGGAGATAATTCCGTGCTGGAATCCCTGTACCCTCAAATCACAAATCTGAACTGGCTCACACAATCGCCAAGTGTTCCTACATAAGGAACAGACAGGGTACACAATGCGAAACCAACCTGAAACACAGTTCCGCCATACGGAACACAACTCGCACAAAAACCAATGCTCTAGGCGATGCCGACCATACGGCATAACACAAACTCGCCTATGACCACACACAGATCAAAATAGCGTGACAATTCACAACTCAGTTACACACATTAACATAACTCACACACTCACATCAATATAACTCAAACATCGGACTTGGGCAATTATCAACCCACTTCCGCTAATCAGACAATCTGTGGTAGCACATTCCACAAAATCTGAGTCAATTGTTAACTCAAACTCAAACCAAACTCACTCCAACACAATGGAGTACAACATCGTCCTCCAAACGACAGCACGCAACGTCGATATCACAGTGGTCAACAAACTAGTACTGCAAGCAATCTCGAACAGCTAAAACTGCTGGTTCCGAATCCTCCGGAACTGTAATACCGAGGCCCAAAATATACCCTCCAAGGTCTGAATAGTCCTCAAAGATCGCTCGCCAATCTGAGGATAATAACCGGTACTAACTCGTAATCTGGTCCCCAATGCTCGCTGCAAAGCTCGCCAACACATAGTCGTAGCTGATTACCTCGATCGGCGAACTGGAACAAAATACATCACGTAAAGGGACAACCTCCACCAAACACAGCCATAACAGCCTGCCACTGAATCGTCTCCGAAGTACAAGAAAACGTACTAAATTCATCAATTGGTCCACAAAGACCTGACAACTGGTATCACAAACCAAAGTGTACAAACACACACAATCACAGCAGTAACCGTTACGTCCAACCGAAAATCTCGAATGGCTAACACATCTCGGCAAGTCTCCGCCTCCTAGCCATCGCCAGTCGACGAATGTGGCATCATCACACACAAGCTGCGCTCGCACAAGCTGCTATATCGTTCTTCATGTTGCGTCACGAGTAGTAACTCGAAATATCAGACACATCTCCGCATGAATAGCACCAACCGCGCGCAAAACAATGAGCTTCAACATCATCACACTCGAACTCAGCTCTCATAGCCCATACTCGGCTAACACGGAAACTCAAGCCACACATACACACATGTAATACTGAAGCTCCCAACTCTCGACTGAATGCATCAACAACAACATCCCAAACGGATGGTCAGAATGCAGCCACTAGCCTTTCTCGAACAAGCTCAAAGGTGCAGCCCTTGTCGTGAGTCAACCCCATCCGTCTACACTGCCTCAAGCCCAAATCTGGCCGAAAATGCAAGTGGAGGAAACTCAAATGATCAGTGTACATCCTACACCTCACTGCACGCCATAGCTGTAGTGTCACAAACTCACTGATGCTAACACAAAGAAAGCTACACCCAAATCATACATAGGATATGTAGCTACACACAAAGTTCCACTGCCCGGTATCATGAGCCACCGCTCTGCTACACAGCATCAAAGCATAACCAAATCCAAACCTCAATGCAACACCATAACCCACGAACTCGTCGCGGTCGCCAAGTAAGGACAAAACCGAAGCAACGATCAACCATCCTGCAGGAGTAAGTAACTCTCCTCGTGTGCATCGAACTACTCGAACTTGATGCCTTTTCGTCAATCCGGAAAGTGAAGTGGCAATCCAGGAAAAATCCTGTACAAAGCCGTCGGTACAAGCCTGCCAAAACCCAAGAGACCCCCAATCTCTGGCACAGTAGTAGGGCAAACTCCAAATCAACACGGCTTCGAACTGGTCAGGATCCACTCCAACTCCCTCGGATAACATCACATAGCCCAACATCTTCACGCTAATCGACCAAAACTCACACTGGATGAACTTTCACAAACAGCTAATCGTCTCGCGAAGTCCACAAAACCGCTCGCAACTGCTCCAGGTACTGGTCCACACTCTCGGAGTACATCAGGACATTGCCAACGAACATGACCACAACTCGTCCAGAAACCGTCTGAACACATGGTCCATCAAGTCCACACGATCTACGGAGCATTGGTCAACCAATGAAGTGACCAAGAACTCCAGATGCTCGCTCCGAGATCCGAAAACCACACCTGACTCAACAAACCACCACTGATGGTATCCGGATCCGAAATCGATCTTCGACCAGTCTGAAGCTCTCACAAGCTGATCAAACCAATCATCAATCCGAAGCGGAGGATACACACTCTCCTCTGAAGCGAATCTGGCTTCCTGTAATCAATGCACCACCTCGTCAAATCATCCAACATCCATACAAACAATGCAGAGGCACACCACGAAAATATGCGGGGTCGCATGAAATCTCCTAAAATATCCTCCAGCAACTCCTGGAGTCGAAATAATAGCTCCATCAGCTCCGCTGGCTCCAAACGACAAGATGCCGGTAAAATGAGTCCAGCGCCTGGTACAAGCTCAATGGTGTAGTCAGTCTCCCGAACTGGAGAAACACCTGATAACTCCTCCGGAACACATCTGGAAGCTCGGGAACCACCTCAATGTCGCCGCAGCAACCATAGTATCCACAACATGAACTAAGCAACAACACAACCTATTCCATCATCCGCTCGACCATCACCACGAAACAGCATCCCGGGGATACCTGGTCGTCAAAACACAACCTCCTCCTCGAGGCACTCGAACACAACCAAATGCGTCGTCAGTAAGTCCATACCCACAAACACACCAAAACCACGATGTCCAGCTATAACAGATCCGCGGCTAAACCATAACCACCAACAAGGATCTCGCAACCTCCGGATGGATGCAATACTCTCCAAAATCTCGGAAGTGGAGATGCAAGTACAATAGCCATGGATATCAAACAACAGTAACCTCGGAGAAAAGTCTGTCCTCAAACAAGGTCCTGGCACGAACCCCAACATGCCCAACTAGTCGCCCATGTCACATGCGACTTGCTGAATAACTCGTCAAAAGGGTACATTGGTCAGACGGTAGGAACAACACGAGAGTCTCTTCGTAACTCTGAGCCGTCGAACCGCTAACACAGCTGACTGAGGGCACTCCCTCGTAACGTGACCCTCCTGGCCACTGAAACAGCAATTGAAAGTGCTCCTCGAACACAAATCACCGCAACACCTGCTGCGTGAAAGGATCGCCAACGATCACTCGAACTCATGCCACAGGAGCAAATCCGCTACTCTGTGATCACCGCTACTCTGTCCTCAAACGGATCAGCAGAGAATCCTCAACATAATCGAAAAGACCACAGTCTAATGAAATCACTGATCCCGAAGTATCGGAACTCAACCTCATCAAAATCTCGACTAAGTCCACTTTTCTCAAACCATCACATCGAAAACCGCGTACATCTTTACCTCACAATAACCTCGCCGCTGAGTGCAGCACACTAAGCTCCTCACGGATGTCTCGAGGCATATCAATCAGAATCTCTCTGATGCTCAGGTTCAAACTTATCTCGAACCTCGTGCTCTGCTTCCTCTGAAGCCACATAACTCGTGCACACCAAAACAAACATGTGGACAATGCATCTCTGCCTCAGGTGGGTAAACACTCCACATTCGATTGCTGGATAGTCTGATAAAACCATTACTGTATAGACAACACCCTGAATGTAGGCCATGGAGTCGCAACCGGAACTCACACAATATCAGCCCACCAAATACAATGATTTGACTCAGGCATACATCAACAGCCATAAATCTCAACTCTGAGGCAAAATGTAGGCTCTCACACACACAACCAGGCAACCCGTGCCACACAGTTCACTGAACTCTGAATACTCATCCAAATCCACAATTCACTGGCAAATCACGCGTCGATTGATCCTCAATAGGATCCACAACCGAAACGACACGGAAAGCACGTCAGGAGGCATCCTAATGAATAAAACATCGTTCACAACAAGTGGAACGTAATCATGAAACCGCAGATATTTGAGGACACACAACACCCGAAGTATTGATGAGTACCGCTGGCCAGTCGGGTCATCACTCCAGTCATGCTGTATCAACTCAAATACCCCAAGTAAACACGACTACAGAAGTCTACAGAACCTATAACCTAATGCTCTGATACCAAGCTGAAAGGACCCAACCCCGATTTAGCTCCCTAAATCGGAATCAAACCCTTTCGAAAACACGAACCAACAAAAACTTTTCGAAATTTGGACAGAGTTTCGTTACTAACGTTGAATTACCATTACCTGCACACGGAAAATACACTTCATCCTATGCCACAAAAAGCAAACCGTGGGCACCAATCCCATCCGGATTTCTCAGTATCTCAACAGTAAAGTAAACAATACAAAATATAGTACTTTACTGAAATCCGGGTTTAAAATCGTATAACATATACAACAGGAAGCTCAGAGCGACTTCTAATACATAATCATATACGTATACCACAGTAGGTAGAACAATAAACCTACTGGAAGAAACAAAGTAGCTCGAGCACTATGCCTCCGACCACGACGTGCGACACCAGAGTCCGAACTGCAAACTGGGCACGGAAACCGAAAAGCCCAGGGGAAAGGCAAATAAAAACGATAAACGTTAGAGTGAGTGGACGAAAATAACATATGCCTTTCACCAGTTTATAAACATACTCAATACAAATCAGTGCGAGTTCGGAAAACACAACACATATATATATACACGGAGGTTGTCGGGCGACCTCTCAAACCCGACGTCAGGTGAATCGCTCAAACCTGACAGTGATAGGCCAGGGGACCACTCAACCCTGGCGGCACGCAGGGGACCACTCAACCCCGCCCAGAGGAATCTCTCAACTCTGGTACATCGATGTATTAAATGCCATCACAAATAAACACATATAATAATACCTCCGGAAACAACATATATCATAACATCGTATAATTAAATACGGAAATTATAAAATCCACGAACTCGCAAATCAACAGTGAAAATATAAACTTGTCCACTCACACGCTTGCGTAACGCGGTTCGCGTTAACCCGTGATCCGGCGGAAAGTCCCTCGCCAAAACAACGATCACGAACACCTGAATATTCACAAAATCCATATCTCAAGCTCATAACTCGACAATACAAATCAAACCACGAGAAACCACCGTTCTCGGAAACAGATAATTCAAAGTCGACGAATCGTCGAAAATCCGTTTATACCACTTCAATACCTCGCTTTACGTTCGGACGCTCAACTCGAAAAACGAACCTCCCCACTGCGATCGGGGCGCGATTTCAATCAAATGACATGCGACTTGCCGAAAGTCAAAAAGTCAACTCTGACCGTTGACCGCCGCCGTTGACCGCCGTCCACGGCGGTGCCACTGTTGACCGAAGAGTTCCACGGCGGAGCCACCCCTATTCCACTCAAAATCACCCACTGAGCAACTTTGTCAACTGCACCAAAGTCCAATTCTCACTCTAACATGGTCAATTTCAAGCAAAACCGAATTGGTTCACAAATTTCAATCCCAAAATTCTCAATCCACAAATCAAATTAGAACACCATGTTTATATGGTTAGAATCACAATGAAGAGGGCTACAAAACCCAATACCTCTTGAAGTTCAATTCGGCCGAAATCTCCAAACCCGAATCAACCCAAAATTCTCCAATTTCTCGCCGGAATTTCTCCCTCCACCGTGAGCCACGCCGTGCGTGGTGGCTGGGAGTAAGCTCGGAAGGCCAAGGCGCACCGACCGCCACCTCCCCCGTGGCCGGAGATGGCCGATCGGCAACGCACCGTCGCCACCGTACACCACCGTCGCGAGTTCCTTCCAAGGCCGAGTTGACTCGGTCAACTCACCAGTCAAAGAAATAAATAGTAAGGTTGACTTCCCCTTAATGGCAGGTTACTATTTATACACTTTCCCAAAATGGAAACTCAAACTTATCCATTTCGATAAACTTCAAACACGCGTAACTTCCTCGTCGTAATTCCGATCCCAATAATTCTCGCGACCACAAACTCGTCTCGACGTACTCTTCAATAATCACCTGAAGTCAAACATATCGGCCAACCGAATAAAAAGTCAACCATTCGAACCAACATATATTAAATCGACTAAACAAACAACAAACGGCAAAATTTGCAACTAATTCCTCGTAACTCCAAATCATACTCTGGAAGTTCCCACAAACTCGAAATTAAATTCTGAACAACTTCCGTGAAGAAGCCGAAACCAAATTCCCGTCCGATAATTTAGTCGCGAGCAAACCTGCCAGTTAAATCCGTTTCCGTCGAAACTTCAAATATTCATAACTAATTCCTCGGTCGTCCAAATAACGATCCGGAACCGCCCACGAACTCGTAATCACACGTACAACGACTCTCGAGAAGAGACCCAGCTCCAATTCTCGGCCAATAATTAAGTCTTTAGCAAGCTCGACAATTCCAAACAACCGTCGGATACCAGTGACTACCCGGTAACTCACGTACATAGCTGGTCATACTGGTGATTCTGGTCCGGGTCGTCACACGTTGATTGATCCTCAACAGGATCCACAACCGAAACGACACGGAAAGCACGTCAGGAGGCATCCTAATGAATACAATATCATTCACAACAAGTGGAACGTAATCATGGAACTTCAAATATTTGAAAGCATACAACACCCGGAATTTGATGATTATCTGCCGGCCGGTCGGGTCACCATTCCAGACATGCTGTACATTCTCAAATATCCTTAGTAAACACGACTACAGAAGTCTACAGAACTTATAACCTAATGCTCTGATACCAAGCTGAAAGGACCCAACCCCGATTTAGGTTCCTAAATCGGAATCAAACCCCTTCGAAAACACGAACCAACAAAAACTTTTCGAAATTTGGGCAGAGTTTCGCTACTAACGTAGAATTGCCATTACCTGCACGCGGAAAATACACTTCATCCTATGCCACATAAAGCAAACCGTGGGCACCAATCCCATCCGGATTTCTCAATATATCAATAGTAAAGTAAATCAATAAATATATCTATACTTTACTGAAATTCGGTGTAAAATCATATAGCATATACAATAGGACGCTCAGAGCGACTTCTAATACATAATCATATACGCATACCACAGTAGGTAGAACAATAAACCTACTGGATGAAACAAAGTAGCTCGAGCACTATGCCTCCGACCACGACGTGCGACACCAGAGCCTGAACTGCAAACTGGGCACGGAAACCGAAAAACCCAGGGGAAAGACATGAAACACGTTAGAGTGAGTGGACGAAAATAAATGTCTTTCACCAAGTAATATATATAATAAAAATATATGCGAGTCGAAAGTATAAATAATCAAATGGTACACGAGGGAGACTCTAACTCCTCACGCGTCCGAGTACACGAGGGAGACTCTAACTCCTCACGTATACGGAGCATGCAACATAAAAATCGCGGAATCACTCATGGACTTCCACGCGATAGCACAGTCTGAATCACGGGATCCCAGACCCACACGTGATTCCTAGCCAGAAAGGCCTCGGGTCAGGATATCTGTCCTTCCCGGAGCGTACTCGGGGATCAGCCGAGAAGCCAAGGTGTATCGATACCACAACATATACTGAGACTGTACTCTGTGTAAACCAAATCATAAACATTTTCCATGCATATGCATAAAACATAATATGTACATATGTATAATCGTATACGTATATTCGTATATGCATAATCATAAAGCACATGCTCGTAAAATCATAATCAATCTGCATGCTCAAGTTCGTAAATCATAAATAAGGATTCGCAATCAATCCGTGAAAATAAAGTGTCCACTCACAGACTGGCGTAACACGTATCACGTTAACCCGTGATCCGGCGGAAAGTCCCTCGCCAAACGAACGATCACGAACACCTGAATATTCACAAAATCCATATCTCAAAATCATATCTCGACAATACAAGACAAATCACGAGAAACCACCGTTCTCGGAAACACGTAATCCAAAGTCGACGAATCGTCAAAAATCCATATATAACACCTCAATACCTCGCTTTACATTCGGACACTCAACTCGAAAAACGAACCTCCCCACTGCGATCGGGGCGCGATTTCGAGTCAAATGACATGCGACTTGTCGAAAGTCAAAAAGTCAACCCGTTGACCGTTGACCGCCGTTGACCGCCGTCCACGGCGGCGCCACTGTTGACTGGAAGAATTCACGGAGGGGCAACCCCTATTCCACTCAAAATCACCCACTGAGCAACTTCCATAACTGCACCGAAGTCCAATTCTCACTCTAACTAGGTCAATTTCACGATAAACCGAATTTGTACACAAATTTCAAATCCAAAATTCTCCTTCCACAAATCGAATTAAAGCTTTATACTTACATGGTTAGAATCCTTGAGAGGAGAGCTTCAAAACCCAGTGCTTGGTTTAGCTCGAATCGGCCGGAATAATGTAGTCCGATTTCACCCAAAAACTCACAAACTTTGCCGAAAAAATTCTCTCTCCACCATGACTTTGGCCGTGAAGGAAGGCCGGAAAACGAACGGGAAGCTCACGGCGAAGAGGAAGAGACCAGCCCCACACCTTGGGGTGGCCGGATGGCTCGCCTCCGTGAAGACCTCCGATCGCCGTCGCGAATGCCCTCCTCCACCGAGTTGACTCAGTCAACTTGGTCAACCTCAATAAATGGCCTCTGTTGACTTTCCCAAAAGGGAAACCCCACTATTTATAGCTTTCCTGATTAGGAAACTTCATACTTATCCATTTCGACAAACTTCAAACGCGCGTAACTTTCTCGTCGTAATTCCGATTCCGATAATTCTCGCGGCCACAAACTCGTCTCGACATGTTCTTCCATAATCACCCAAATTCAAACACATCAGCCAAACGGATAAAAAAGTCAACCATTAAACCAAGTACACATTAAATCGACTAAATAAACAACAAACGGAAATATTCGTAACTAATTCTTCGTAACTCAAAATCATGCTCTGGAAGTTCCCACAAACTCGAAATTAAATTCTGAACAACTTCCGTGAAGAAGCCAAAACCAAATTCTCGTCCGGTAATTTAGTCGAGAACAAACCCGCCATTTAAATCCGTTTCCGTCGAAACTTCTAATATTCATAACTAATTCCTCGGTCGTCCAAATAACAATCCGGAACCGCCTACGAACTCAAAATCACACATAGAACGACTCTCGAGAAGAGACCCAGCTCCAATTCTCGGCCAATAATTTAGTCGTTAAGAAGCTTCGGCGATTAAAACGACTGTCGCAACTCTGCGACTACGTGCAAGCTCATCAATCAAGCTGATTCCACTGCTAATCCTAGTCCGGGTCGTCACATAATTAGCTAGAATAATTATAGTATAAGATTGATTATAGCAAAGCATATATATGCTACTTAATTAATTGTGTTTTGTACTTTGATAATATATATTATATTAGATTAATTAATTATTTGTTGAAAAATTATAAAATATAATTATTAACTTAATCAGAAATATGGACAAGAGTTGGATATAGTTGGCAAATAGAAGTGATGTGCGGTATATGGACGGAATCAGGGAGTTGCTGTTTTTTGAGCAAGAACATGATCAGTGAAAGAAGATGTCTTAACCATCAGTTTGTAGAGATTAATGATATGTCTCAACACCTGTATGACTACGTTATGATATGGAGTTACACTACGTGGAGTGAGCACGGTGAAGTAGTAGACTTCAACTCAGGACCAGACTTCAGCTCAGGGTACAGCTACCATGGTGCATCATCCGGCGGTAGTAGCGCCCCTGCTTGGAATCCCACTGTGGATTTGGTCCATGATGTTTTTTTGGACTTTAGTCATGGTGGACACCAACACCAAGAGGGAGGTTACGATACAACTCATGATGACACAATCCCCGTTGCCAGGTTAGTCAGTAACACTATTGAGTTGGATAAGTACAACAGGATGCTACTCGAAGCCCAGAACCCAGTGTACCCTAGATGTCTAGAGAATGTGTTGCAATATATAATAGAGGAAATTTAGATAAAAGTGAAGAACAAAATTTCAGACCGTGCTTTTGACAAAAGTCAGGAGCATATATGTAAGTTGCTTCCTAATCATCACAAACTTCTGGAACCTCATTATAAGGTTAGAAAGATCTTGAGCAGCCTTAGCCTAAAGTACAAGAAAATTCACGCCTGCATAAATGATTGTGTGTAGTTTTACAAAGAGTATGCACATTTGGACTAATGTCCTATATGCAACCAGTGCAGATATGTGAATCGGAATAGGAGGAGTTCGAAAAAGCAAACTCCTATGAAAGTACGTCACTACTTTCCGTTTATTCCCAGATTGTAGCATCTGTAAATGTCTGTATACACAGCAAAGGCGATGAGATGGTACTCAGAACAGCGAATAGATGACGATGTGCTCAGACATGTCGTAGATGGGGAGGCTGTTAAACATTTTGACATGGAATTTTCAGACTTTGTAGCAGAGGTTCAAAATGTTAGACTCGAACTTTCTACAGATGAATTCAATCATTGGTGTTGTAATAGCACTGCCGTCAACACTAGGCCAGTATTCTCATGTCGTATAACTTGCCTCTGTGGATGTGCATGAACAAGGAATTTAATTTCCTTACTCTACTAATTCTAAGTCCTAAATCTCTGAGAAAGAGTTTAGACGTGTACCTCAGACCATTGATCGACGAGTTTAAACTATTATGGAAAAATAGAGTCTCAACTTATGACAAGTTCACTGACATAATATTCATGATGAGAGCAGCTGTAATGTGGACAATCAACGATTTTCTTGCATATGGAATGTTAGCATCTTGTACAACCAGAGGATATAATGGTTGTCCTGTATGTTTGGACGATGTCAACTCCAGTTGGCATGCGGGGAAGGTGTGTTACCTGGGTCACCGTAGATGACTTTCTCACGATCACCTGTCGCAATAGGATAAAGATCATTTCGACGAGATGGTAGAGAAGAATCATAAACCCCGAAAGTGGTCTGGCGAAGAGATTTTTGAGAGGTTAAACAACTTCTATTTTGGTGTGTTGACCAATGACGCCGATGTGTAGAAACTCAATCCACACCCTCCACACGATCTTAGCTATTGGCATCACATGAGTATTTTCTTTGAACTACCTTACTGGTCCAAGTTCAAACTCAGGAACAACCTAGATGTCATGCACATAGAAAAGAAAGTGTGCGACAGAGTGGTGGGAACAATTTTTGGTATTAAGTTCAAGATTAAAGATACTCCCAAATCGCGAAAAGATCTAGAATCTATTAATTTACGCCATCCCTTGTGGTTAAAGAAGGATAGAATAGGAGTGTACAACAAGATGTCAAATGCACCTTACACAGTGAAGCCGACAATAAGGGGTTATATATTCAACTGGTTTAAAAGTGTCCATTATCCGTCTATTTACGCAATGAATATATTTTGAGTTGTCGATGTTGAGCAACATAGGTGCAGTTATCTAAAAATTCATGACTACCACATTATGTTGCAACGTCTGATCCCAATGGTAATTCGACCATATTTTCCTCGTGACATCGTCGAACCAATAGTAGAATATAGATGGTGGCAAAAGTTATGCGCTAGAGAGTTGAAGAAATCATATGTCTTGTATGCTACGAAGACGTCAACTCTAGTTGCCACGCGGGGAACCAATGGTAATTCGACTATATTTACTTTGTGATGTCGTCGAACCAATAGTAGCATTGTGTAGATAGTGGCAGAAGTTATGCGCTAGAGAGTTGATGAAGTCAGATATCCTGTATGCTTGGATGACGTCAACTCTAGTTGGCATGCAGGGAAGATGTGTGACATGAGTTACCGTAGATGGCTTCCTCACAATCACCCATGGTGACAAAATAAAGATCATTTTGATAGGACAGTAGAGAATAATCCTAAACCCCAAAAGTGGTTTCGCGAAGAGATTTTTGAGAGGTTAAACAACTTCTATTTTGGTCTGTTGACCAATGACGCCGATGTGTAGAAACTCAATCCACACCCTCCACACGATCTTAGCTAATGGCATCACATGAGTATTTTCTTTAAACTACCTTACTGGTCCAAGTTCAAACTCAGGAACAACCTAGATGTCATGCACATAGAAAAGAAAGTGGGCGACAGAGTGGTGGGAACAATTCTTGGTATTAAGTTCAAGACTAAAGATACTCCCAAAGTGTAAAAAGATCTAGAATCTATGAATTTACGCCGTCCTTTGTGGTTAAAGAGGGATAGAAGATGAGTGTACAACAAGATACCAGATGCACCTTACACAATGAAGCCGACACTGAGGGGTTGTATATTCAACTGGTTTAAAAGTGTTCGTTATCTGTCTACTTATGTGGAAAATATATTTGGAGCTATCGACATTGAGCAACACAAGTTCATTGGTCTAAAGACTCATGACTATCACGTTATACTGCAATGTCTGATTCTAATGGTAATTCGACCTTATTTTCCTAAAGACGTTGTCGAACAAATAGTAGCATTGTGTAGATGGTGGCAGAGGTTATGCGCTAGAGAGTTGAAGAAGTCAAATGTGAGCGATCTATAATATGAAATTGTGCACATCCTTTGCAAATTAGAGAGGATATTTCCCCCTGCTTTCTTTGACATCATGATTCACCTCATGATCTACCTACACGAACAAGTGCTGCTTTCTGGTCTGATTCACTACACTTGGATGTATCCTCAAGAAAGGTATGTATAATTATTTGTAACGGTTTTTGCATCATTTAAATATATTTTTTTTGTTTCTACTATTCGTCAAATCATTAATTGTATGATTTTACAGACAACTCGAACAGTATAAAGAATTCGTCAAAAATAAATATGCTCCAAATGGCTCCATAGCAAAAACATACCTAATGCATGAACGTGTTACCTATTGCAACATGTACCTCAAGGATCCAGTCTAGACCACCGCCTCCAATCCAAATGCCCGCAACAATCTTTCAGTTGTCATAGATGTTGTACGACCATTTCAAGGAGTATTAAAGGAAATATTAACTAAAGAAGAACTTGTCGAAGTGCATTGGGTAGTGTTTTGAGACTTTGACGAGGTCGAACCGTACATGAAGCTCTACAAGGAGACAATCCAGGCAGCTACATAGGACAAGAGTCCTGCCTAGGTTGAAAAAGTGCTTAAGACGATTATTTCCTCTAATGGGTATGTATGTTTAATTAATTTAAACCATGCACGCATATAGGTAAGTGATTAATGTTTTACGAAATTGAGAAATCCGGATGAGAATAGGTGCCCACGGTAAATTTGAATAACATTTGGTGTTTGCTTATGCGAAATGTTTTGCCTTAGTTTGTGCATGCAGATTTTTGGTTTCCTTTATTTTTAGGGAAAATTATGTAAAACTTTTTGTAGAAATTAAATACATATTCATATATATTCTTCACATTTTTGCAGATGATTGATCTACAAAAATCTGAGAAGAAGGAGGGGTAGTGGTCATGGGAAAAGCACTTGTTGGCTGATAAGCTGATTCAACTCTATATTTACCTCGGTTATTTTGTGAACGGTGTAAAGTTCCATTCATTGGCCCGAGATGAACGGTGTCTATTTCAGGGTTCTTGTTAATGTCTTTCAGCTACTGTATGGGAATGCTAGCAACGCTTTTCTATTCAATTGAAAATGGTTCAAGTGTACCAAGTAAAATTTGGGTCTTCTATCAGTGGATACAAACTCAAGCTAGTATAAGGATGAGCCATTCGCTCTTACCACCTTAGTTAGGCATGTGTTTTATCTGGATGATCCGAAAGCTGGTGAAAGTTAGAAATAGTAAACCATATGGCTCACTGAGGAATATGGAGTGCTACAACACTTGAAGGAACGTCAACGACTGACCTTGAAGTGCATAGAGACAATGCATATCAAGAGTCTAAGACTTTTATCATCCCCGGCGTAGGGGAACTGAGTTGATATAACGAACGTTTACACATGCTTCATGGCACCACGCATCTTACTCAAGAGGATATTAGAGATTTAGAGAAGAATGCCCCTAAAGAGGATATGGAGGATGATGATGACGACGTCGGATACTATTCAGACGACGGAGAGTATGATGATGAGGAGCAATCAAAAGATAGTGAGGAGGATGATTCAAATGATGATGATTGTGAGGGTGAGAATTGATATGAGGATTAATTATATGTAATTAATTAGTCAATGTCACTAGATTTAAAATTATATTATTTTAAAGAGGTTTATATTATTGAATTAAATGCAATATCTTCTTTCTTGGATTCTCACACATCTAAAGGGCTTAAGCAGCCGCACCAGAGAGAATGTTTGTCAAACATGGCATGGTCTTTGATCTCAAACTAGGCTTCTTCTTTAGGGATTTCAAAACAAGGGTAACATCTCACTCTCGACTTACTTGAAGACTTATTGCATCGGTGACTTCGTCGACGTCAGGGTCAATGGTGCCATCGATCTACAAGGGAGGGTACTAGGTTTATACTTGTTTGGCTTTGTTTGCTATCCGAATTAGTTGGACTTCTCTTTAGTTTGTCATCTGATAATTAATTAAATTTTTGATGAGATCAATCGATCGATATTTTAATTTGCGGCAATGGAACTGCATTAGTAATTAACTAATGTATTTGGATACATCTGTTACTTGAAGTATAATTATGTTTGAATTTGGAAAAAAAATACAAAATGCCATTTTAGATGACAAACATATATCATTTCGTCATCTACAGTTCACTTAGACGATGAAATAACATATGTTTGTCAGCTAAGTAGAACTACTTAGACGACGAATATAATTTTGTCATCTAAGTCTACCCTCAATCCTAAACCCTAAAATGTATCCCTAATCCCTTTACCCTAAACCCTAAAACTCTTAGACGACGAACGTGTTTCATCATTTGAACCACACTTGGACAACAAACATCGTACAGTTTTGTCATCTAAGTGTGACTTAAACGACGAAAATGACCACGTTCGTCGTCTAAATCGGCTATATGCATGGTTGACTACACTAATCAAACCCTCAATCTACATATTAAATTATTTCCATCTTTTAAATTTTTGTCGATATTCACAAAACTGTATTGATCGAATACCAAACTCTACTGAATTGGCGTCATTTTTTAATTATAAACTATTAGATAAATGTAATGATTACACCTGACGGCTAATTTCTTCATATCTTTAAGTAGGTAGCCAAAATTTAATTTTACTTTATCTCAAAAAATATTAAATAAATTTATCACTTAGACGACAAGACTATGTAGTTTCGTTGTCTAGGTGACTACTTAGGCGACGAAAACATGCAGTTTCGTCGTCTAACCCCAAAAATTTGGCAGTTCCGTTTTTTGCACCAAATTTTTTAGAGCATTTTTAAACATGACTTAGCCGACAAAGCTTGTTTCATTCGGTGTCTAAGTTAACCTCCATAAGTATTACCTGAAACACAGCGCCTGGCCTACCCCACAGGACTTGTGGAATGAAAGGGAAAAGGAGTGGCCATGGTTGGTTGGACACTTTGAGTCCGACAAGTATAAGGTTCGTCTTCATTTTCTTTAATGTAAGGAAAATTGAATAATTTATTATTTTTAACCATTTATTTATTATTTAATGATCTTTATTGTAAAACAGACAAGGTCAGAGGCCAACAAGAAAAATTGTGACAAGAAGACCGCCCACCATTCTTCGGGCTCGAAAGGGTTCATCTACATGCCAAAAAAGTACAGAGATGCGGGTTCGAAGCATTGTTTCCTGGATACCAGCGTCTCTGCTTATGTTATGCCTGGGGTCGTCAATGAAGCAAGTGAACGCGTCGTAAGTAACTCATCTTTCCTAAATCAATTGAATTTAATCTTACTTCCGAAATGTGTTGAAATTTAGTACAACGGTAATTGCATTTTTAAGAAATTGAATTATGATTAGGATAAATTAGTTAGGTTGTGCTCTATTTTGAACTTGAGTTAGGTTATGCTTTACTTCGTTAAATTATGATTTTAAACTTGAGAAATCCAGATAGAAATCGGTACCCACGGTGAATTTATTATGTTGGTTATTCGAAGTGTCATCTTTCCTATAGGTTATTGGTTTTCTCCATTTTTAAGGGAAACTATGGCAAATTTTTTTTACAAATTAATATTTATATATTGTTCACATGATTAATTTTAGGCGAGGTTGCTACAAATGGCCCAGGAGAAATTGGTGAACACCCAGTTGAAAAACCCGGAGATGACGCATGAAGAGCTACCTCCTCTATCGAAGGAAAGTTAGATTGATATTGTCGATGTTGTTTACGGCTGCCAAACTGACAAGGAGGTTCGTGGGCTTGGACAGGCGGTCCAGAGAGATTTGTCCCAGTCATTTGTATTGTCGACTAGGCCCAGTGAGGCAGATGTCGAGGCAATCCGAGCCGCCCAAGAGCAGACTCGATTGGCCAAGGAGTTTACCGATCGGGCCTAGGAGCAGAAGAGGTCAATTCAGGGTCAACTTCACGTTTTTGAGAATTGTCGTCCCCCCCCCCCCCCCCGAGGCCCCCTCTTGGCCCCAACGACAACATGCGAGCAGCAACGGGGGACTCGGCGGCATGTCTACACTTTTTATATTTAATGAATATTTTATTAATTTAATTTATAATTTTAAAACAAAAAATAAAAATTTGAACTTAGACGACGAAACATCCTTGTTTCGTCGTCCAAGTTAATCACTAAGACGATGAACGCTTCGTTGTCTTGGTTTAAACCCTAGAGAAGGAACATTGATCTTTGTCGTCTAGGTGGTTGAACCTAGAGGACAATGAATAGGTCGTTGTTTAAGTGAATCACTTAGATGATGAATATTTTTCATCATCTAGGTGGCACCACTTAGACTACATACAATATTCGTCGTCTAACTAGTAATACATAGACGACGATAACAGGTATTCGTCGTCAAAGATGACTCTGAGACAACGAACAATTTCGTCGTTTAGAGGTACACACTACAAGAATAAGTACTATAACCAACAACTTGAAGTCGTCGGCTATAGGGCACTTTAGCCAACAACAAAATTAAGTCGTCGGTAGTCAAAACTATACCCGACAACGGTGGTAGTCGTCAGCTATGATACTATAGCCGACGACTACCCCTTAAGTCGTCGGCTATGGTGATTAACTAAAACCAACTATCCCCTAAGTCATCAGCTAAGGTGGTGCAACTATACCCGACGACCTATAAAGTCGTCTGGTATAGTTTGACTATCCTATAGCCCACAACTTTAATTAAGTCGCTGGCTATAGTTCCTTTTATACAGATCTGGGCAGTAGCTCGACCATTTGAAAAGAAATCGCTCGAGGACCTCATTGTTCGGCCTCTCCTCCTTCAAATACTCTCATCCTCTCCCCCAAATCACCCCAGACCCCCAGAATCCCTCCTAGGACATCCCAAATCGCCGAAAACGCCTCCAAATCGGTCTCAATCTCTCCAAAATAGGTTCTCTCTCTCTCTCTCTCTCTCTCTCTCATTTTCCCCCTAAATTTTAGGGTTTTAGGTTTATTTAGGGATTTTAGTTTGATATGTGTTGGATTATGTGAATGTGTATGAGTTTTGATTATGGGTTATGGATTTTGTGATTAGGTTATTAGATTGGGTTAATTGAATTTGTGTATGGAATTTGTGATTGAGTTATTGAATTTGTGTATGGAATTTGTGATTGGGTTAATTGAATTTGTGAATTTTATGAAATTTGTGATATATGGAATATGTGATAATTTTGAGGGAATATTATGTGAATTTTATGTAATTTTTTGTGAATATATGAAATATGTGATTTACGTATGAGTTTTGTGCTTTATGTGTGAATTTTGTGAATTTTGCGATTTGTGTATGAATTTTGTGATTTATGTATAGTTTAATTTAATTAGGGTTTAAATAATTAGGGATCATGAATTGGTTAAGTCAGAAGAGTTCAAAGGACTCTAACAAAGGAACTGGGTCTAGCAGCGATAATTCCTCGCTCGCCTCCATAAGTAACACTTATAGCGGCTCGATGACCTCTCGACACCTTCAACTGTTTATTGAAAGGATATAGATAGATATCCTTCTATGGATCATTAATATTCCTAAGATCAATACACAACCAGCTCTTGAATCAATAAAAAAATTATTAATAAATACATTCCCAATAATGAAACAAATCAAGAACGAAGTGAAAAAACAAATCAAAGTTTAATTCACTTTATTTCTACTATAAAAAAGGTACTTGATATTACTAATATTAATAATAAGAATTCAAATACTGTTTGTGACTTATCCTACTTTTCACAAGCTTATGTATTTTACAAACTATCACAAACCAAATTTATTAATTTAGATAAGTTAAAACCTGTTTTTCAATATAACGGAGCGGCCCATTTTATTAAAAATGAAATAAATGATTGTTTTGTTGGAACACAAGAACTGTTTCAGTCTGAATTAAGACATAAGAATCATCAAAATTCTAGAATGAATCAATGAAAAAATTGGTTAAAGAATCATTTTCAATATGATATATCTCAGATTAGATGGTCTAAACTAGTACCACAAAAATGGCGAAATCGATTAAATAAACACTGTCTGAATCAAAATAAGGATTTATGCAATTCATCTAAAAAAATGAAAATTATTCACTACGAAGAAGAAAAAGAAAATAATTTTGAAATGGCTTCATTATTGAATAAAAAGGATAGCTTTAAAAAAACAAGATAGATACGATCAATTAGCATATAAATCTCTTAATTCTGAAGATACGAACCACTCTTCAATTTATGAACTGCCATTACACGTAAAGAATACTGTAACAACCCGAACTAGAAATTGTATGTTAATTGGCTTGATTTGCGAGTTTCACGATTAGTCGCGGTTTTGTCGTAATTTGTCGATATGACGGGTTTGTTCACGAAGAGAATTTCAGTTTGGAATTCAATATGAGTTCCCTTCACGAGAGCTATAGTTTACGTGATTTCGAGCTCGTGGGAGCTTCCGGAGGATTATTTCTAGTTACGTGAAATAAGTTATGAATATTTTTGGCCTTTGGATTTAGTTGTGTTTATCTGAATGGTTTCGATTCGTTTTGGACCGTTGATCATTTTAGTCGTGAGTATAAATATCGAAATAGTCGTAAAATTGTTGAAAAGTCACATTTGGACGAGTTTGACCAGAATTGGACGTTGACTTTGGGTTGACGCGCGTTAACCGTGGCTTACCGGAGAGGTTTTTGACCACCGTCTGACTTTCTGATTCCGGCCACCTCAGGCCAAAAACTTGGTATGCTTAGCTTCCTCTTGTGATTTCCTATTGAATTGAATTGGTTTGAGTGGATTTCAAGGAGATTTGAGGGAGATCGAACTCGGTGAAGTTCTTGGAACTTACCGGATTCAGGTGGTGGTTTCCGGCCAGTTTTGAGGTCGTTGGAGTTAGGGGTTTTGCTCCCCTCAACCCATAGATGCTTTTGGGTGAAGAGATTTTAGGATTGGATGGCGTTTGGAGCTCGCCGGAATCTCACCAAAATCAATGGAGGTAATGGGTTTCGAGGTATTTTTCGGACACTGTGGTGGTTGGATGGTGGTGGTCCTTTGAAAGTTTTTGTTGGCCTTGAGGAGAGGAAGATTTCTAAGTTTGTTCCATCGTGAAATTTCACCGTTGGCGTCGCGCCGCCGCCAGCGGTCAACGGCAAAGATCCGGCGATGGTTGACTTTTTGGGATTTTTTTGTGGAGATTTTTATACATTTTGCTCTTAATCGCGCCCCGATCGTAGTCGTGAGGTTTTTGAGTTGATTTGTGTGTTGTAATTTGGGTCGAGGGTTGTTTGGGTGTATTTTGGGAATTTTGTTATCCTCGTCGATATTTCGAGTGATACGTCTTTCGAGAACGCGGGGTTCTTGACGTATTAGCTCCGTATGTTGTGTTTCAACATGTATTGATCGTATCTCTGTTATTCAGGTGATCGTGATCGAGTGTTTGGCAAGGGATCTTCCGCCGGACCTCAGAGTTAGCTTCGTACTGTGAGTGGACACTTTATTTTCACATTTGATTTGCGAATCCTGATTATGCATTTACGTTATGCATTTATGATTATATACTTTACGATTATGCATTATATTAGTATGCATTTTATGATTATGCATATGCATGGAAAGTATTTATGATTTGGTTTACACAGAGTACAATCTCAGATATAGTGGTAGCATCGATGCTTTGGCTTCTCGGATGACTCCCGAGATGCTCTGGGGGGGGGGACAGATATCCTGACTCGAGGTCTTCTAGACTTATAATAACGAGGGGGTCTGGGATCCCGTGATTAGACTATACTATGCGAAGGAGTCTGTGAGTGACCCCACATGATTTTATGTGCATCTTTATGGATAAGAGAAAATGTACCTGGTTGGGATTTTCATGTGCATTGACTCGCATTATGCTTTTATGAGCATATATACTTATATATTGGGAAAGGCATATTATGATTTTCGTCCACTCACTCTAACGATTTCATTTTCCTTCCCCTGGGCTTTTCGGTTTCTTTTGCCCAATTTGCAGTTCGGGTTCCAGGGTTGCACGTCGATGGTGGAGGCGTGGAGTTCAAGTCACACTTCAGTTCGTGTAGGTTCTTAGTTTGACCTACTTGTTCTATATAATGTGTATAGGCGTCGCTCTGAATACCTATGTTATGTTTTCAGATGAGTTTACTCCTGAATGTTTTTCTGGATTTCTTGTAAACCTTATGGTTTGTTATATATGATGTTGAGAAATCTGGATGGGGAACGGAGCCCCACGGTTTGGCTTTTGTGGAATATTCGAAGTGTGATTCTCTTTGAAGATTCTAATTTTGGCTCACGTATTTCAAAGTAAACTCTAGCGAAATTTTTTTTAAAGGTCATGTTTTCGAAGGGGTTTGATTTCTATTTAGGCAATTAAATCGGAATCGGGTCCTTTCAAATACTAACAAAGAAAAATCCGACTTCAAATTAATATTGGTCAGATTTCCAGAAGAAAGAACTCCCTTAGCCTTCTATTATCTATTAAATAAATATAATATAAAAAATTTCGAAACAAAAACTTTGGACACAAAAATTTTGTTTTAGGGTTACTTCGTATATGATTACTTTGGCTCGAATATGCGTTCGGAAGAAATTTCCATTAAGTTAAAAAAAATATATTCATGTGCTTTTTACCTGTAATAAAGTATTCATTCTTCAATTCCTTTTTTAAAAATACTTCAATTGGTATGCGCAAGAAATAGGTCAATTCAGCAGCTTTTTGCTCAATTTCTCGTGGAGTTAAATTCTCATCAGTTCGCGTCAAGGGGCAGCATCCGCAACAAGATGTAAGGGCCCGCCGACCCGCCTACACGAGGTCACTCTTCAACGAAGGATGCTTTTCAATAACATCAATTTGGATCACGCATAGTGAAGGTGTATAATATACGTGAATTTGTGTTTTGTTAGTGAATTTGTAATGCGTTTTGCAATTTCGATCAATAATATTATGCAATTGTAGGTTCAAGGATTAAAATTGTACATTTTTGGATATTTTTTTCCTGAAGTTTTCTACTATAGCCGGCGATACTATTCAAAGTCGTCGGCTATAGTATTTACCTTAGCCGACGACCTGGTGTCCTGGTCGTCGGCTATAGTCGCCCTCGATCAATGTCGATTGTTGACCGATCGTCGGCTATAGTCAAGACTATAGCCGACAACTTCATGTCGTTGGTTATAGTCAGACTATAGCCGACGACCTTCCGGTAAGTCGTTCTCATAATCTTCATCAGTTGAATCATCATCCTCACTATCAACTGAATGCTCATCATCATCATAATTTCCATCATCTGAATCATATCGGACGTCGTCGTCGTTATCCTCCGGCTCCTCTTCAGGGGTATTCTTCTCTAACTCATTAATCTCTTTTTGAGTAAGATTTGTGGCCCCATCAGGCATGGGTAAGTGTTCGTTAGGCCGAATCAGTTCCCCTTATGTCGAGGATGATAGAAGTATAAGGCACTTGATATGCATTGTCTTTATGCGCTTCAGAGTCAATCGTTGACATCCCTTTAAGTGTTGTGGCACTCCATATTTCTCCGTGAGACATATGATTTACTTTTTTTCAACCTTTACCAGCTTTCGGATCATTCAGATAGAACACCTGCCTAACTAAGGTAGCAAGAGTGAATGGCTCATCCTCATACCAGCTTGAGTTTGTATCGACTGATAAAAGACTCAAATCTTCTTTCGTACGCTTGAACCATTTACACTTGAATAGAAAAACATTGATATCATTCTCGTAAAGTAGCTACACGAAATTAACAAGAACCTCGCAATAGAACTCAGCGCCTTCCCCAACCGTGATCCCACTGTTTTATGTTCTTCTTCCTTCATCTTGGGCCAATGAATGAAACTTTACACCGTTGACAAAATATCCGAGGTAAATATAGTGTTGAACTGACTTATAGGTCAACCAGTGCTTTTTCCATGACCACTACCCCTCGTGATTACCAGATTTCTTGATCAACCATCTGCAAAAATGTGAAAAATATATATGAATATGTACTTAATTTCTACTAAAAATTTGACATAGTTTCCCCTAAAAATAAAAGAAACCAAAAACCTACATGCACAAACTAAGGCAAAACACTTCGCATAAGCAAACAACAAATGTCATTCGAATTTACTGTGGGCATCTATTCCCATCTGAATTTCTCAATTTAAAAAAAAAACTAATCACAAACCTATATGCATGCATGGTTTAAATTAATTAAACATGCGTACCCATTGGAGGAAATAATCAGGGAACTTCTTCTTAGGCACTTTTTCAACCCAGTTATGACTCTTGTCCGGTTTGGCTATATAAGTTTTCTCCTTGTAAGCTTGCATGTATAGTTAGACCTCGTCACAGTCTCACAACACTACCCAATGCGCTTCGACAAGTACTTCTTTAGTGAAATTTTCGCTTAATACTCCTCTAAATGGTCATACAACATCTGTGACTGTGACGACCCGAACCAGAATCAGATGTGTGTTTGGCACGATTCTCGAGATTTGGTTTTAGTCGCAGTTTTGCGATATTATGTGATTTGTCGATTCGATTCGCGACCTTGTTTTCAGTCGAGAATTTGAGTTGAGTGTCTTCACGGAAAGTGTAGAGTACGTGATTTCGAGTTCGTGGGTGGTTCCGGAAGATTTTTCCGATGACCGAGGAATATTTTATGATTATTTGAAGTTTCGGGTTCCGACGAGTTTATCCGATTGTTTCGAGCTTATCCGAATCACATTGTATATTCATTCCGGACTGTTGATCGACCCGAGGGACGAGTATAAATATCGAAAAGTCGAAAAATAGTCGAAAAATAGTCGTAAAAACACGAATTTGCATTGACTTGCGTTGACTTTCCCATTTTGGAAAGTTTGACTGGTTGACCCGAGGGGGAGGACTTTCCGTTTCGGTGCTTGCCGTCCGACGTCGATTTTCCGGCCACCTCCGATTGTAAGAAGGGAGATCGGGATCAAGATCGTGATCGAGCTTCTGGCGAGGGATCTTCCGCCGGTCCTCGAGATTAGCGCGTGTGCACATTTTGCTCATCTGTGAGTGGACAATTTCTTTTCACAAAAATGATTGCGAGTCTTTTATATGATTTTACGAGCATGAGTTTTATGATTATACTTATACGGATATACGTATACGAGTATACATACACTTATATGTTATTTCATGCATTTGCATCGAACTGTTTATGATTTGGTTTACACAGAGTACAGTCTCAGTTACGTTGTTGTATCGATACACCTTGCCTCGTCGGCTGATCCCCGACGGAGGGCCGCCTGGAGGGGCGTTTCCCCAACCAGACCGGTGAGGGGCGTATTCCCCGGAACCGAGGCCATTTCTGGCTTAGAATCACGTGTAGTCAAGGACTCCGTGGTTCAGACTGTACTAGCGCGGAGGAGTCCATGAGTGACCCCGTGGGATTTTATTTGCATGCTCAGTACGCTGGAGGATATGGTTTTACCTCGTGTACTTATTGTTTTATTTATCTGGACTCGCATATGTTTTTATAACATATATAAACTGGTGAAAGACATTTATTTTCGTCCACTCACTCTAACGTGTTTATTGTCTTTCCCCTGGGCTTTTCGGTTTCCGTGCCCAGTTGCAGTTCAGGTTTGGTGTTTTCACGTCGCGGTTTGGAGGCTAGTGATCAGAGTCACTTGTGTTTTCCAGTAGGTTCTTGTTTCGCCTACTGATGTACATATTGTATATGTTTTACTTTAGAGGTCGCTCTGATACATTCTGATACATGTTGTGCGGATTTTCACAGATGTACATTTATACATAGTACAGTTTATTTTACTGTTGTTGATTATATTGATGTTGAGAAATCCGGATGGGATTGGTGCCCACGGTTTGCTTTTTGTGGCATAGGACGAAGTGTTATTTTCCGCGTGCAGGTTAAGGTAATTCCACGCTAGTAACGAAACTCTGCCCAAATTTCAGAAAATTTTTGTTGGTTCGTGTTTTCGAAGGGGTTCGATTCCGGTTTAGGTAGCTAAATCGGGGTTGGGTCCTTTCAGTGACCACCGAAAGATTGTTGTACGCATCTGGATTGGATGCAGTAGTTTGGACTAGATCCTTAAGGTACCTGTTACAGTAGGTAACATACACATACATTAGGTATGTCTCTTTGAAGAATCCTTTATATTGTCCGAATTGTCTGCAAAATCATACAATTACTTATTTGACGAATAGTAGAATAAAAAAAAAGTATATAAATGATGAAAAACCGTTATAAATAATTGTACGTACATTTCTTGAGAATAAATCTAAGTGTAGTGGACCAGACTAGAAAGCAACTCTTGTTCGGGGAGGTGGATCATGTGACGACCCGGAACAGAATCTGTAGAGTAATCGGCTTAATCCATGAATTTGCGCGTAATCACAGTTTTCCGTAATGAATCGAATTAGCGGCATTGATCACGACTTAATTATTGGGCAAGAATTTGGGTTGAGTCTCTTCTCGAGAGTTGTTGTACGCGTGATTTCGAGTTCGTGGGCGGTTCTGGATAATTATTTCGACGACCGAGGAATATAATATGAATATTTGAAGTTTCAGAATCTCATCGAGTTTATCTGTTCGTATCGAGTTTATCTGAATTCTGATTGTTATCCGTTTGGACCGTCGATCGTCCTGAGCCACGAGTATAAATAACGAAAATAGTCAAAAACACTGTTTAAGGTGTTGACCGAGCGTTGACCGAAATTTGAACCCATTGACTCGAGGGGACTATTCACCTGGTTACTGTTCATCATTGGAGCTTCTGTTCCCGGCCGATGTAGGCCACCACCTTGGAAGGTAAAATCTTTCTCTCGTGATTTGCAACTAGTTAGAACTTGGAATTTCTTGATTTTGTTGAGAACTGAGAAAGAACGAGTTCGATGAAGTTAGGTGATTTTGCCGAATTCGGATGGCCTTCTCCGGCAACTTTTGAGGTCGGGGCTTTGGGGAGAAAGGTTTCCCTCAACCTATTGATGCTTTTAGTAGAAGGAATTTGGGTTTGGTTGTCGTTTGAAGCTCGTCGGAATCTCATTGGAATCCATGGATTCCGTGAGTTTCGAGCTCAATTCCGGCTGGTGGGCTTAGAATTACGTCTCGGTGTACAAAATAAATATGTTGGGCTTGAGGAGTAGTTTATTTCAGGAAAGTTTGGCCGGAATCCGTCACCGTTGACGCCGCCGCCAGCGGCGGTGGTCAACGGCAGCGCTCCGGCGGAGGTTTGACTTTTTTGGAAATGTGTTGAGTTATATGTCGTTTCGCTTGTATTCGCACCCCGATTGTCGCCTTGAGGTTTTCGAGTTGATTTGGGTACCGGATTTTCAGTCGAGGGTTTGAGTGGAGATTTCGGGAATTTCGTCGATTATTTTGCACTGCATTATATATTTTCGGGAACGGTTGGTTTCCGAGGTGTGGTACAGTGTGTTGGACTACATTTTTGATCAGTTATATTTTATGATTATTCAGGGGATCGAGATCGTGCTTCGGGCGAGGAATTTTTCGCCGGACCACGTGATTAGCGCGAGTGCGCGCTTTGCTCGTTTGTGAGTGGACAATTTCTTTTCACTGATTAGTTGCGAGTCTTGAATACACGTTTTACGAGCATGAGCATGCATATGAGATTATGATTTATATGAGCACGTGTTATACAATTATGTATTACGTATATGCATTTACATTATGCTTTATACACTTGCATAGAACTATTTATGATTTGGTTTACACAGAGTACAGTCACAGTATATATTGTTGTATCGATACACTTGCATCCCGGCTGATCCCCGAGGATGTTTACCGGGGGAGGCTGTGACCCCTGACCCGAGGCCTTTACCGGGGGGACCAGACCTCTGAACTGAGGCCTTTCTGACTAGAATCACGTATGGATCTGGGATCCCGTGATTCCGACTGTACTAGTACGGACGTGTCCATGAGTGACCCCGCAGAGTTTTACGCTGCATGCTCCATACGCGTGAGGAGTTAGAGTCTCCCTCGTATACTATATCATATTCACTCATTTTGACTCGCATATGTTTTTTTTATAACATATATTGTTTGGCGAAAGACATTCATTTTCGTCCACTCACTCTAACAGTTTTCATGTCTTTCCCCTAGACTTTTCGGTTTTCCGTGCCCAGTTTGCAGTTCGGATTTTGTTGTCTCACGTCGCGGTCGGAGGCTAGTCGTTCGAGCTACCTTTCTTTTCCAGTAGGTTCCTTGTTTTGCCTACTGTTGTATATTTTGTATATATACACTAGAGGTCGCTCTGATACGTTACTAATACATGTTTTTATGTGATTTTCCCCAGATTTTCTATAAATTACAGTTATGTTTACTGTTTATTGTTATTGTTATGATATTGAAAGGACCCAACCCCGATTTAGCTCCCTAAACCGGAATCGAACCCCTTCGAAAATACGAACCAACAAAAACTTTTCAAAATTTCGGCAGAGTTTCGTTACTAGCGTGGAATTACCATAACCTGCACGCGGAAATTAACACTTCGTCCTATGCCACAAAAATCAAACCGTGGGCACCAATCCCATCCGGATTTCTCAACATCAATATAATCAACAACAGTAAATAAACTGTACTATGTATATATGTATATCCGTGAAAATCCGCACAACATGTATCAGAATGTATCAGAGCGACCTCTAGAGTAAAACATATACAATATGTACATCAGTAGGCGAAACAAGAACCTACTGGAAAACACAGGTGACTCTGATCACTAGCCTCCAAACCGCGACGTGAAACACCAAACCTGAACTGCAAACTGGGCACGGAAACCGAAAATCCCAGGGGAAAGACAATAAACACGTTAGAGTGAGTGGACGAAAATAAATGTCTTTCACCAGTTGATATATATACGTTATAAAAACATATGCGAGTCCAAGCAAATATAACAACATAGTACACGAGGTAAAACTCACACTCCTCCAGTGTACTGAGTATGCAAGTAAAAATCCCACGGGGTCACTCATGGACACACACCGTGCTAGTACAGTCCGAATCACGGGATCCCAGACCCACACGTGATTCTAGCCAGAAATGGCCTCGGATCCGGGGATACGCCCCTCACCGGTCTGGTTGGGGAAACGCCCCTCCAGGCGGCCCTCCGTCGGGGATCAGCCGACGAGGCAAGGTGTATCGATACAACAACATAACCACGACTGTACTCTGTGTAAACCAAATCATAAACAGTTCTATGCAATGCATGAATCAACATATAAGTGTATTTATACTCGTATACGTATATTCGTATAAGTATATCGTATAATCGTAAACACATGCTCATAAAAATCTGAAATCTCATACTCATGCTCGAGTTCATAAATCATATAAAAGACTCGCAAGATTTCCGTGAAAAGAAATTGTCCACTCACAGGTGAGCAAAATGCGCACTCGCGCTAATCTCGTGGTCCGGCGGAAGATCCCTCGCCTGAAGCACGATCACGATCCAAATCTCGATCTCGATCTCCTGAATACATATGCACATAATTGATCAATATCGTAATCCACAACACTGTACTGATGCACGGAAACCAACTGTTCCCGGAAATACGAAATGCAGTGCAAAATGAATTACGGAAATCCCGAAATCCCCACTCGTCGGCTGATCCCCGACGGAGGGCCGCCTGGAGGGGCGTTTCCCCAACCAGACCGGTGAGGGGCGTATTCCCCGGAACCGAGGCCATTTCTGGCTTAGAATCACGTGTAGTCAAGGACTCCGTGGTTCAGACTGTACTAGCGCGGAGGAGTCCATGAGTGACCCCGTGGGATTTTATTTGCATGCTCAGTACGCTGGAGGATATGGTTTTACCTCGTGTACTTATTGTTTTATTTATCTGGACTCGCATATGTTTTTATAACATATATAAACTGGTGAAAGACATTTATTTTCGTCCACTCACTCTAACGTGTTTATTGTCTTTCCCCTGGGCTTTTCGGTTTCCGTGCCCAGTTGCAGTTCAGGTTTGGTGTTTTCACGTCGCGGTTTGGAGGCTAGTGATCAGAGTCACTTGTGTTTTCCAGTAGGTTCTTGTTTCGCCTACTGATGTACATATTGTATATGTTTTACTTTAGAGGTCGCTCTGATACATTCTGATACATGTTGTGCGGATTTTCACAGATGTACATTTATACATAGTACAGTTTATTTTACTGTTGTTGATTATATTGATGTTGAGAAATCCGGATGGGATTGGTGCCCACGGTTTGCTTTTTGTGGCATAGGACGAAGTGTTATTTTCCGCGTGCAGGTTAAGGTAATTCCACGCTAGTAACGAAACTCTGCCCAAATTTCAGAAAATTTTTGTTGGTTCGTGTTTTCGAAGGGGTTCGATTCCGGTTTAGGTAGCTAAATCGGGGTTGGGTCCTTTCAGTGACCACCGAAAGATTGTTGTACGCATCTGGATTGGATGCAGTAGTTTGGACTAGATCCTTAAGGTACCTGTTACAGTAGGTAACATACACATACATTAGGTATGTCTCTTTGAAGAATCCTTTATATTGTCCGAATTGTCTGCAAAATCATACAATTACTTATTTGACGAATAGTAGAATAAAAAAAAAGTATATAAATGATGAAAAACCGTTATAAATAATTGTACGTACATTTCTTGAGAATAAATCTAAGTGTAGTGGACCAGACTAGAAAGCAACTCTTGTTCGGGGAGGTGGATCATGTGACGACCCGGAACAGAATCTGTAGAGTAATCGGCTTAATCCATGAATTTGCGCGTAATCACAGTTTTCCGTAATGAATCGAATTAGCGGCATTGATCACGACTTAATTATTGGGCAAGAATTTGGGTTGAGTCTCTTCTCGAGAGTTGTTGTACGCGTGATTTCGAGTTCGTGGGCGGTTCCGGATAATTATTTCGACGACCGAGGAATATAATATGAATATTTGAAGTTTCAGAATCTCATCGAGTTTATCTGTTCGTATCGAGTTTATCTGAATTCTGATTGTTATCCGTTTGGACCGTCGATCGTCCTGAGCCACGAGTATAAATAACGAAAATAGTCAAAAACACTGTTTAAGGTGTTGACCGAGCGTTGACCGAAATTTGAACCCATTGACTCGAGGGGACTATTCACCTGGTTACTGTTCATCATTGGAGCTTCTGTTCCCGGCCGATGTAGGCCACCACCTTGGAAGGTAAAATCTTTCTCTCGTGATTTGCAACTAGTTAGAACTTGGAATTTCTTGATTTTGTTGAGAACTGAGAAAGAACGAGTTCGATGAAGTTAGGTGATTTTGCCGAATTCGGATGGCCTTCTCCGGCAACTTTTGAGGTCGGGGCTTTGGGGAGAAAGGTTTCCCTCAACCTATTGATGCTTTTAGTAGAAGGAATTTGGGTTTGGTTGTCGTTTGAAGCTCGTCGGAATCTCATTGGAATCCATGGATTCCGTGAGTTTCGAGCTCAATTCCGGCTGGTGGGCTTAGAATTACGTCTCGGTGTACAAAATAAATATGTTGGGCTTGAGGAGTAGTTTATTTCAGGAAAGTTTGGCCGGAATCCGTCACCGTTGACGCCGCCGCCAGCGGCGGTGGTCAACGGCAGCGCTCCGGCGGAGGTTTGACTTTTTTGGAAATGTGTTGAGTTATATGTCGTTTCGCTTGTATTCGCACCCCGATTGTCGCCTTGAGGTTTTCGAGTTGATTTGGGTACCGGATTTTCAGTCGAGGGTTTGAGTGGAGATTTCGGGAATTTCGTCGATTATTTTGCACTGCATTATATATTTTCGGGAACGGTTGGTTTCCGAGGTGTGGTACAGTGTGTTGGACTACATTTTTGATCAGTTATATTTTATGATTATTCAGGGGATCGAGATCGTGCTTCGGGCGAGGAATTTTTCGCCGGACCACGTGATTAGCGCGAGTGCGCGCTTTGCTCGTTTGTGAGTGGACAATTTCTTTTCACTGATTAGTTGCGAGTCTTGAATACACGTTTTACGAGCATGAGCATGCATATGAGATTATGATTTATATGAGCACGTGTTATACAATTATGTATTACGTATATGCATTTACATTATGCTTTATACACTTGCATAGAACTATTTATGATTTGGTTTACACAGAGTACAGTCACAGTATATATTGTTGTATCGATACACTTGCATCCCGGCTGATCCCCGAGGATGTTTACCGGGGGAGGCTGTGACCCCTGACCCGAGGCCTTTACCGGGGGGACCAGACCTCTGAACTGAGGCCTTTCTGACTAGAATCACGTATGGATCTGGGATCCCGTGATTCCGACTGTACTAGTACGGACGTGTCCATGAGTGACCCCGCAGAGTTTTACGCTGCATGCTCCATACGCGTGAGGAGTTAGAGTCTCCCTCGTATACTATATCATATTCACTCATTTTGACTCGCATATGTTTTTTTTATAACATATATTGTTTGGCGAAAGACATTCATTTTCGTCCACTCACTCTAACAGTTTTCATGTCTTTCCCCTAGACTTTTCGGTTTTCCGTGCCCAGTTTGCAGTTCGGATTTTGTTGTCTCACGTCGCGGTCGGAGGCTAGTCGTTCGAGCTACCTTTCTTTTCCAGTAGGTTCCTTGTTTTGCCTACTGTTGTATATTTTGTATATATACACTAGAGGTCGCTCTGATACGTTACTAATACATGTTTTTATGTGATTTTCCCCAGATTTTCTATAAATTACAGTTATGTTTACTGTTTATTGTTATTGTTATGATATTGAAAGGACCCAACCCCGATTTAGCTCCCTAAACCGGAATCGAACCCCTTCGAAAATACGAACCAACAAAAACTTTTCAAAATTTCGGCAGAGTTTCGTTACTAGCGTGGAATTACCATAACCTGCACGCGGAAATTAACACTTCGTCCTATGCCACAAAAATCAAACCGTGGGCACCAATCCCATCCGGATTTCTCAACATCAATATAATCAACAACAGTAAATAAACTGTACTATGTATATATGTATATCCGTGAAAATCCGCACAACATGTATCAGAATGTATCAGAGCGACCTCTAGAGTAAAACATATACAATATGTACATCAGTAGGCGAAACAAGAACCTACTGGAAAACACAGGTGACTCTGATCACTAGCCTCCAAACCGCGACGTGAAACACCAAACCTGAACTGCAAACTGGGCACGGAAACCGAAAATCCCAGGGGAAAGACAATAAACACGTTAGAGTGAGTGGACGAAAATAAATGTCTTTCACCAGTTGATATATATACGTTATAAAAACATATGCGAGTCCAAGCAAATATAACAACATAGTACACGAGGTAAAACTCACACTCCTCCAGTGTACTGAGTATGCAAGTAAAAATCCCACGGGGTCACTCATGGACACACACCGTGCTAGTACAGTCCGAATCACGGGATCCCAGACCCACACGTGATTCTAGCCAGAAATGGCCTCGGATCCGGGGATACGCCCCTCACCGGTCTGGTTGGGGAAACGCCCCTCCAGGCGGCCCTCCGTCGGGGATCAGCCGACGAGGCAAGGTGTATCGATACAACAACGTAACCACGACTGTACTCTGTGTAAACCAAATCATAAACAGTTCTATGCAATGCATGAATCAACATATAAGTGTATTTATACTCGTATACGTATATTCGTATAAGTATATCGTATAATCGTAAACACATGCTCATAAAAATCTGAAATCTCATACTCATGCTCGAGTTCATAAATCATATAAAAGACTCGCAAGATTTCCGTGAAAAGAAATTGTCCACTCACAGGTGAGCAAAATGCGCACTCGCGCTAATCTCGTGGTCCGGCGGAAGATCCCTCGCCTGAAGCACGATCACGATCCAAATCTCGATCTCGATCTCCTGAATACATATACACATAACTGATCAATATCGTAATCCACAACACTGTACTGATGCACGGAAACCAACTGTTCCCGGAAATACGAAATGCAGTGCAAAATGAATTACGGAAATCCCGAAATCCCCACTCGAAATCTCGACTGAAAATCGGCTAACCAAATCAACCCGAAAACCTCCGTACGATAATCAGGGCGTGATTACGAGAAAAATGACATTAAAAACGTCAAAATCTGAAAATTGACTTTCTGACCACCGTTGACCGCCGTTGACCGCCGCCGCCGCCGGCGGCGCGCCGTCAACGGAGGAATTTCATGGCCATCTCCTCCAGTTCCCATGGTCTCGACAAGGCGAGCCACATTCTCTTCTACCCCAAAGTCCAATTCCAAGCGTAACCTCTCCAAAAACATGCAAAACCGAACAAAAATCCTTGCCGGAAAACCCAATCGGGTTTCAAGCAAACCTCCACCAAACACCAAACCAAATACATAGGAAGCTTCCTTGGGGCAAGGCGAGGTGAAGCCCTCACCCCTCGGCCTCCAACTCCCACCGGAAAGTCCCCCACCATTAAGGCCGATTTCCGGCGAGGTTAACCAATTCGGGTTCCCCGAAAAACTCAACAATTCTCATCAACACCTATACCAAACAACTCGAAATTGAACAAGGAATCTAGCCATACCTTCCTCGAAGCCCAAAGTGGCCGGAATCAGGTCGCCGGAAAACACCTTCCCGTTTGGGAAACTTCCTTAATCGGTCAAAACTGGTCAACTTTCCAAAACGGGAAAGTCAAAGCAATTCCGTGTTTTTGCGACTATTTCTCGACTTTTCGATATTTATACACGTCCCTCGGGTCAATCAACGGTCCAAAATTAAAATACGGAATGATTCGGATAAGCTCGAAACGATCGGATAAACTCGACGAAACCCGAAACTTCAAATAATCATAAAATATTCCTCGGTTATCGGAAAAATCTTCCGGAACCACCCACGAACTCGAAATCACGTACTCTACAACTTCCGTGAAGACACTCAACTCAAATTCTCGACTGAAAACATAGTCGCGAACCGAAGCGGTAAACTACACAATATCGTAAAACTGCGACTATAACCAAATCTCGAGAATCGTACCAAACACACATCTGATTCTGGTTCGGGTCGTCACAAATCTACCCCCCTTAAAGAAATTTTGACCTCGAAATTTACGTACCTGTCATGTGAACAGATGAGGATACTGCTCCCGCATACGCTGCTCGGTCTCCCAGGTGGCCTCCTCCACTGAGTGATTCTGCCACAAGACCTTCACCAGCGGAATCACGCGGTGCCTCAACTCCTGCTCACGACGATCGAGAATCTGCACTGGCTCCTCAACATACGATAAATCCTCTCTGATCGGCAACTGCTGTGGGGCTATCACATGTGAAGGATCTGAGATGTACTTCCGCAACATCGAAACATGGAAGACATCATGCACACGAGCCATCTCAGCCGGTAACTCAAGTCTGTAAGCAACAACTCCAACCCTCTCCGTAATCTCATACGGACCAATCTACCGTGGTCGAAGCTTACCACGCTTCCCGAAACGCACTACTCCCCTCCACGGAGACAGTTTTAGGAAGACCCAATCACCAACCTCGAACTCTAAGCTCTTCCTCCTCACATCCGCGTAACTCTTCTGCCGATCCTGGGCAATCTTCAGTCGATCCCGAATAACCTGAATGTCCTCCATCGTGGTTTTCACCAAATCCGGACCAATGAGCCAACGCTCGCCCACCTCACTCCAACACAATGGAGTGCGACACTGCTTCCCGTACAGAGCCTCGTACGGTGCCATCTCAATACTGGCCTGATAGCTTTTGTTGTAGGCGAACTCAATCAAGTGTAACTGCTGATCCCAGTTTCCACGAAACTGCAACACACATGATCTTAGCATATCCTCAAGAGTCTGAATGGTCCGCTCGGACTGCCCGTCAGTCTGAGGATGAAAAGCTGTACTAAATCGCAACCTCGTGCCCAACGCTCGCTGCAACGCCTGCCAAAACTCAGAAGTGAACTGACTATCACGGTCAGAAACAATGGATACAGGCACACCGTGCAAGCGAACAATCTCTGATAAGTACAACTTGGCTAATCTGCCCACTGAAACCTTCCCTGGAAGTGCAAGAAAATGTGCGGATTTCGTCAATCGATCAACGATAACCCAAATGCCAGTGTTGCCCGCCGAAGTACGTGGCAACTGATAGACGAAATCCATCGTGATATGCTCCCACTTCCAAACTGGAATCTCAAGTGGCTGTAGTTTCCCTGCAGGTTTCTGCCTCTCCGCCTTCACCTGCTGACAAATCAAACACCGACTCACGTACGTGGCAATTTCCCGCTTCATGTTGCGCCACTAATAGTACGCTCGAAGTGTACGAAACATCTTCGTACCTCCGGGATGCATCGCATACGCTGAACTGTGAGCCTCGTCTAGAATCTCCTTCTTCAAGTCCTCGTCCCTGGGTACACATAATCTACCCCTGAACAACAACGTACCGTCGTCGCTCAAACGAAACTCTGTAGGCACACCATTCTGAATCATGGTCTTCTTGCCCAGCAAGTAAGGATCTGAATCCTGTGCCTCCCGTACCTGATCAACCAATACGGGTCGTACCTGAAAGCTAGCCAACAAGGCTCCATCATCATCATAACCAAACACAGCACCCGTAGCCCGCTGCTCGGCTAACATCGATACTCTGGCCACACACATATGAAACAATGAGGCTCCCGATTTCCGGCTAAGTGCATCTGCCACAACATTGGCCTTCCCTGGATGGTACTCGAAAGTGCACTCGTAATCGTTGATCAACTCCATCCATCGGCGCTGCCTCATGTTTAGATCCGGCTGTGTCCACAAGTAAGTGAGACTCTTGTGGTCAATGAAAATCTTACACTGAGCACCATACAGATAATGTCTCCAACTCTTCAACGCTAACACAATAGCGGCTAACTCCAAATCATGCGTCGGATAGTTGACCTCGTGCGGTTTCAGCTGCCTAGAACCGTACGCCACAACTCTACCATGCTGCATCAACACACAGCCAAGGCCCAACTTCGACGCGTCGCTGTACACAACATACTCACCACTGTCGTCTGGCAATGTCAGAACCGGTGCGGTAGTCAATCTCTCCTTCAGGAGCAAATAACTCTCCTCGCACGCATCAGACCACTCAAACTTGACGCCCTTCTTCGTCAATCTGGTCAGTGGTGTGGCTATCCGGGAGAAATCCTGTACAAACCGTCGGTAATAGCCTGCTAACCCCAAGAAACTCCGAATCTCTGGCACAGTAGTGGGTCGACTCCAATTCAGCACGGCCTCGATCTTGTCAGGATCAACACTAACTCCCTCGGCCGAAATCACGTGACCCAAAAACTTCACACTATCCAACCAGAACTCACACTTGCTAAACTTCGCGAACAACTGATGGTCCCGCAAAGTCCGCAACACCACTCGCAAGTGCTTCCTGTGCTGGCCCACACTCCTCGAGTATATCAAAATATCATCAATGAATACAATCACGAACTTGTCCAGGAACCGTCGAAACACCCGATTCATCAAGTCCATGAAAGCTGCGGGGGCATTGGTCAACCCAAACGGCATAACCAAAAACTCATAGTGCCTATACCGCGTCCTGAAAGCTGTCCTGACTACATCTGAATCTCGGATCCTCAACTGATGATACCCGGATCGAAGATCAATCTTCGAAAAGACTGCTGCTCCCTTCAGCTGATCGAACAAGTCGTCAATCCGTGGCAACGGATACTTGTTCCTCACTGTAATCTGATTCAGCTTCCGGTAGTCGATGCACAAACGCATGGACCCGTCCTTCTTCCGCACAAACAACACTGGAGCACCCCACGGAGAAACACTCGGTCGAATGAATCCCTTCTCTAACAACTCCTGAAGCTGAATCTGCAACTCCTTCAACTCTGCAGGTGCCATCCGGTATGGTGTCTGGGAAATCGGTCCAGTACCCGGCAATAACTCAATGGTAAAATCAATCTCCCGCACAGGGGGTATACCAGGTAACTCCGCTAGAAACACATCCGGAAACTCAGACACAACCTCAATACTACCAAGCTCTGGCACTGCAGCTGTAGTATCCACAACATGGGCTAAGTAAGCAACACAACCCTTCTTCATCAGCCGATCCGCCCTCATCGCGGAAATCAAACACGGTAGGGAAGTGTTCTTCTCGCCGCGAAACAGTATCTCGGGTAACCCTGGTAGTCGAAACGCGACCTCCTTCCTGTGGCAGTCGAACATGGCCCAATGCGACTCCAAAAAGTCCATACCCAATATCAAATCAAAATCCACAATATCCAGCAACAACAGATCAGCGGCTAAACCATGGCCATCAACAAACACCTCACAATCTCGGTAAACCCATCCGATGCTCACAACCTCACCTGACGGATACAACACTCTCCACAACCCCGGAAGTGGAGATGCAGGAACCGTAGCCAATGATGATAGTCTAAATGATATGAATGACTGTGTGGCACCTGGATCTAACAATGCAACTACAGGAATACCAAAAACATGTAACGTACCAATAACGACCTCCGGTGATGCTCTGCCCTCACGCATAGTCATAGCATGAACTCTCGCCTGTCCGGATGGTCGTCCTCGCTGGGGCTGTCCCTGCTGCCTACCCTGACCTGCAAACTGTGCTGGTCGAGCTCCCGTAGTGGCACCTCGCTCAGCTCCGGAACTCTGAGCCGCCTGTCCATCACCACCATACAACTGGGGACACTCCCTCGCATAGTGACCCACCTGGCCACAGCGGAAACAAGTGACAGGACCTCGCTGACACGGACCCACATGATGTCGGCTGCAGAGACTACACAACGGGTACTCCCTCGGTACAGCAAATGTGCCACCAGTACGCCGAGGATAGCTAGCACCACTGGAACCTGCACTAGCCTGTGAACGCTGTGGTCGATCTCTCCTCCATAATGGTCTCCGTCTCGGTGCACTAACTGGTGAGCGATACGATCCACCGCCAGAGGATGAAGCTGAACCGGAAGTATCGGAACTCTGCCTCTTTGAAGGCCCCTGACTCGGTCCACCTTCCTCGAATCGCCTCGGCTGATACCTCTGCTGTCTCTCCTGCTCAATATCCTCGCCTCGGAGAGCTGCACTGACAAACTCATCAAAGTTGTTCCGAGGCATCGTAGTCAGCGTCGCCTTGATGCTCAGATTCAACCCCAGCTCAAATCTACGACACTTGGCTTCCTCAGTAGCCACCATATCCCACGCAAAACGAGACAAACGAGTAAACCGATCCCGATACTCAAGTACAGACAAACTGCCCTGCCTCAAGTTCGTGAACTCCTCGTACTTGCGCTGCTGGGTAGCCTGATTAAAATACCTCCGCATAAACAGATCACGAAACAATGTCCACGGAGTATCCACAGGAACTCTGTCAGTGCTGACCCACCAAAAGTATGCATCACCCTCAAGTAAACCAACTGCGGCTACTGTCATCTGCTCAGGTGTAAACTGCAGACGCTCACAAACACGCTCAATCTGAACCAGCCATGCCTCGCATATCTCTGGATCAACTGAACCCGAAAACACAGTAGCACCCGCAGTACGAGCCTTGACCACAGGGTCAAAACGCTCCTCCAAACGCAGCACTCGCATAAGCAAGTCGCGCGTTCGGCGATCCTCATCAGGATCATCATCCCGATCAACACGGGGACCACGTCGAGGAGGCATCCTACTGATACAAGACAAGCATTAGGCACAAGCAGAAAGAACGTAATCATGAAACCGCAGATATTTGAGGACACACAACACCCGAAGTATTGATGAGTACCGCTGGCCAGTCGGGTCATCACTCCAGTCATGCTGTATCAACTCAAATACCCTAAGCGTCACAACTACAAGAGTCTACAGAATCTGACAACCTAATGCTCTGATACCAAGCTGAAAGGACCCAACCCCGATTTAGCTCCCTAAACCGGAATCGAACCCCTTCGAAAATACGAACCAACAAAAACTTTTCAAAATTTCGGCAGAGTTTCGTTACTAGCGTGGAATTACCATAACCTGCACGCGGAAATTAACACTTCGTCCTATGCCACAAAAATCAAACCGTGGGCACCAATCCCATCCGGATTTCTCAACATCAATATAATCAACAACAGTAAATAAACTGTACTATGTATATATGTATATCCGTGAAAATCCGCACAACATGTATCAGAATGTATCAGAGCGACCTCTAGAGTAAAACATATACAATATGTACATCAGTAGGCGAAACAAGAACCTACTGGAAAACACAGGTGACTCTGATCACTAGCCTCCAAACCGCGACGTGAAACACCAAACCTGAACTGCAAACTGGGCACGGAAACCGAAAATCCCAGGGGAAAGACAATAAACACGTTAGAGTGAGTGGACGAAAATAAATGTCTTTCACCAGTTGATATATATACGTTATAAAAACATATGCGAGTCCAAGCAAATATAACAACATAGTACACGAGGTAAAACTCACACTCCTCCAGTGTACTGAGTATGCAAGTAAAAATCCCACGGGGTCACTCATGGACACACACCGTGCTAGTACAGTCCGAATCACGGGATCCCAGACCCACACGTGATTCTAGCCAGAAATGGCCTCGGATCCGGGGATACGCCCCTCACCGGTCTGGTTGGGGAAACGCCCCTCCAGGCGGCCCTCCGTCGGGGATCAGCCGACGAGGCAAGGTGTATCGATACAACAACGTAACCATGACTGTACTCTGTGTAAACCAAATCATAAACAGTTCTATGCAATGCATGAATCAACATATAAGTGTATTTATACTCGTATACGTATATTCGTATAAGTATATCGTATAATCGTAAACACATGCTCATAAAAATCTGAAATCTCATACTCATGCTCGAGTTCATAAATCATATAAAAGACTCGCAAGATTTCCGTGAAAAGAAATTGTCCACTCACAGGTGAGCAAAATGCGCACTCGCGCTAATCTCGTGGTCCGGCGGAAGATCCCTCGCCTGAAGCACGATCACGATCCAAATCTCGATCTCGATCTCCTGAATACATATGCACATAATTGATCAATATCGTAATCCACAACACTGTACTGATGCACGGAAACCAACTGTTCCCGGAAATACGAAATGCAGTGCAAAATGAATTACGGAAATCCCGAAATCCCCACTCGAAATCTCGACTGAAAATCGGCTAACCAAATCAACCCGAAAACCTCCGTACGATAATCAGGGCGTGATTACGAGAAAAATGACATTAAAAACGTCGAAATCTGAAAATTGACTTTCTGACCACCGTTGACCGCCGTTGACCGCCGCCGCCGGCGGCGGCGCGCCGTCAACGGAGGAATTTCACGGCCATCTCCTCCAGTTCCCATGGTCTCGACAAGGCGAGCAACATTCTCTTCTACCCCAAAGTCCAATTCCAAGCGTAACCTCTCCAAAAACATGCAAAACCGAACAAAAATCCTTGCCGGAAAACCCAATCGGGTTTCAAGCAAACCTCCACCAAACACCAAACCAAATACATAGGAAGCTTCCTTGGGGCAAGGCGAGGTGAAGCCCTCACCCCTCGGCCTCCAACTCCCACCGGAAAGTCCCCCACCATTAAGGCCGATTTCCGGCGAGGTTAACCAATTCGGGTTCCCCGAAAAACTCAACAATTCTCATCAACACCTATACCAAACAACTCGAAATTGAACAAGGAATCTAGCCATACCTTCCTCGAAGCCCAAAGTGGCCGGAATCAGGTCGCCGGAAAACACCTTCCCGTTTGGGAAACTTCCTTAATCGGTCAAAACTGGTCAACTTTCCAAAACGGGAAAGTCAAAGCAATTCCGTGTTTTTGCGACTATTTCTCGACTTTTCGATATTTATACACGTCCCTCGGGTCAATCAACGGTCCAAAATTAAAATACGGAATGATTCGGATAAGCTCGAAACGATCGGATAAACTCGACGAAACCCGAAACTTCAAATAATCATAAAATATTCCTCGGTTATCGGAAAAATCTTCCGGAACCACCCACGAACTCGAAATCACGTACTCTACAACTTCCGTGAAGATACTCAACTCAAATTCTCGACTGAAAACATAGTCGCGAACCGAAGCGGTAAACTACACAATATCGTAAAACTGCGACTATAACCAAATCTCGAGAATCGTACCAAACACACATCTGATTCTGGTTCGGGTCGTCACAGATATTGAGAAATCCGGATGGGATTGGTGCCCACGGTTTGGCTTTTGTGGCATAGGATGAAGTGTTGTTTTTTCCGTGTGCAGGTAAAGGCAATTCCGCATTAGTAGCGTTACTCTGCCGAAATTTTTATGATTTTTGTTGATTCGTGTTTTCAGAAGGGGTTTGATTCCGGATTAGGAAACTAAATCAGGGTTGGGTCTTTTCAGATCATGAGGTGAATCATGATGTCAAGAAAGCAGGGGGGAAATCCTCTCTAATTTGCAAAGGAACAATTAATTATTTGACGAATAAAAGGTATGTAAATGATGAAAAATCGTTATAAATAATTGTACGTACCTTTCTAGAGGATACATCCAAGTGTAGTGGACCGGACTAGAAAGTAACTCTTGTTCGGGAAGGTGGATCATGAGGTGAATCATGATGTCAAGAAAGCAGGGGAGAAATCCTCTCTAATTTGCAAAGGATGTGTACAATTTCGTATTGTAGTTCGACCACATCTAATTTTTTTTCAACTCTCTAGCGCATAACTTCTGCCACCATCTACACAATGCTAATATTGATTCGATGATGTCACGAGGCAAATATGGTCGAATTACCATTGGGATCAGTTGTTGCGGCATAACGTGGTAGCCATGAGTTTTTAGACCAATGAACTTATGTTGCTCAAAGTTGACTGCTCCAAATATATTCGTTGCATAAGTAGACGGATAACGAAATTTTTTAAACCAATTGAATACATAACCCCTCAGTGTCGGTTTCACTATCTAAGGTGCATCTGCCATCTTGTTGTACACTCATGTTCTATCCCTCCTTAACCAAAAGGAACGGTGTAAATTCATAGATTCTATATCTTTTCGTGCTTTGGGAGTATCTTTAGTCTTTAACTTAATACTAAGAATTGTTCCCACCACTCTATCGTACACATTCTTTTCTATGTGCATGACATCTAGGTTGTTCCTGAGTTTCAACTTCGACCAATAAGGCAGTTCAAAGAAAATACTCATGTGATGCCAATAGCTAATATCGTGTGGAGGGTGTGGATTGAGTTTCTTCACATCTTTGTCAATAATCAACACCCAGAACTATAAACTGTTTAACCTCTCAAAAATCTCTTCACCAGACCACTGTCGGGGTTTATGATTATTTCTACTGTCCCATCGAAATGATCCTTATCCTGTCGCCACAGGTGATCATGAGAAAGTCATCTACGGTGACCCAGGTAACACACCTTTTTCCACATGCCAACTAGAGTTGACGTCGTCTAAACAGATAGGACAACCATTGTATCCTCTGGTGTTGCAAGATGCCAACATCTCATACGTAGGAAAATCGCTGGTTGTCCACATTACGGCTACTCTCATTATGAACACTATATCAGTGAACTTGTCATAAGTTAGGATTCTATTTTCCCACAACAGCTTCAGCTCGTCGATCAGTGGTGTAAGGTACACATCTAAATACTTTTTCGGATATTTAGAACCTGAAATTAGTAGAGTAAGAAAATTAAATTCCTTGTTCATGCACATCTACAGAGGCAGGTTGTACAGTGTGAGAATAACTGGTCAAGTGCTGACGGCACCACTATTACTACACCAAGGATTGAATTCATCTATAAAAAGTCTAAGTCTAACATTTCGAACATCTGCTGCAAAGTCTAGAAATTTCATGTCAAAATGTTTAAAAGCCTCTCCATCTGCCGCGTGTCTGAGCACATCGTTATCTATTCGTTGTTCCACGTATCACCTCATCGCCTTTGTTGTGTATAGAGACATGTACAGACGCTACAATCTGGGAATAAATAGAAAGTAGCAACGTACCTTCACAAGAATTTGCTTCCTCTTATTCCCCCGGTTCAAATATCTACACTGGTTACATACAGGACAGTAGTCTAAATGTGCATACTCTTTGTAAAACAGCACACAATCATTTATGTACGGTTTAATTTTCTTGTACTTTAAGCCGAGGCTACTTAAGATCTTTCTAACCTTATAATAGGTTTTCGGAAGTTTGTGATGATCGGGAAGCAACTTACATATATGCTCCTGCATTTCGTCAAAAGCACAGTCTGAAATTTTGTTCTTCACTTTTATCTGAATTTCCTCCATTACATATGGCAACACTTTCTCTGGACATCTAGGGTACACCGTGGTCTGGGCTTCAAGTAACATCCTATTATACTTATCCATCTCATTAGTGTCACTGGGCAAGACAGCGAAGACTATACGTGTCATAATGAGTAGTATCGTAACCTCCCTCTTCATGTTGGTAACCACCATGACTAAATCTCAGAAAAACATCATGGACCAAATTTACAGTGGGGTTCTAAGAAGGGGCGCCACTACTGCTAGATGAGGCACCATGGTAATTGTACCTTGAGCTAAAGTCTGGTCCTGAGTTCAAGTCTATCACTTTACCATGCTTACTCCACGTAGTGTAACTCCACATCATACCGTGGTCATACAAGTGTTGAGACATAACATTAATCTCCACAAACTGATGGTTAAAACATTTTCTGCATGCACACCTGTAAAGCTTCTTTCCCTGACCATGTTCCAGCGCAAAAAACATAAACTCTCTGATTCCGTCCATATACCGCACATCACTTCTATTCACCAACTGTATCCAACTCTTGTCCATATTTCTACGTAAGTTAATAATTATCATATTATATAATTTTTCAACCAATAATTAATTAATCTAATATACTATAATTAAGTTAATATGCTATAATCAATCTTATGCTACAATTACATTAATTAAATAATTAGCTCTACAATTAGCTTAATTAATAATATATTAAACATACATGAAGTTAATTAAGCTTAGCTAGCTAGCTTAAACCATTAGGTTAAAAATTAAAGAACCAATTAGCTTAATGTAACATTTTTTAACTAATTAATCAAATTAAACACACTAATTAACTAACCAATTAGCTTAGAATTAGATTTAACAATGTAATAAAAAAAAGTAATTAAGCTAAGGTTTCCGAAAACTATATATTCGCCGGAGTATGTCACCGGAAAAATCCATCACCGTACGTAATTAAATTCAAAAAAATTAATCGAGAAAAACGAGTTAATACCTTCACCGATAAGGAGATAAGTGGGTAAACTAGAACTCCGGGGGTTAAAAAATCAATGACATTTGAATTGTGGCTAGCCGGAGGTAGGTGTTGAGTGAGAGAGAGAGAGAGAGAGAGAGAGAGAGAGAGAGAGAGAAAGAGAGAGAGAGAGAGAGAAGTTGAGAGAGGAGATATCCCAATCTGAAAAAGGAATCTAATCTAAATAATTGAGTTCTCTTAAACGACGAATAAATTTGTCGTCTAAATGTAAAATTTCGTCGTCTAGGTACATACTTAGACGATGAAACTATTTTCGTCGTCTAAGTGATCACTTAGACGACGAATACTATAATTCGTCGACTAAGTGTATACCTAGTATAACTAGATGACGGATAGTATTTTCGTCGTCTAGGTTGTTAAATTTAAAACGACGAATTATGTAATTCGTCGTCTAAGTGTGTCATACTTAGACGACAAAAAATATTATAGACACACTTAGACAACGAAAAATATTATATGTCACCTTAGTGTAAATTTTAGAAGACGAAACATGATATTCGTCATCTAACTACACACTTGGACGACGAATATCATGTTTCATCGTCTAAGTCTCACATAAGCGACGAAACCTTAAAGGCTTCGTCGCCTAAGTGAGTTTTTCAGGTAGTGTCATAATTGTTCATTATTATTTATCATGTACATAATAGTTTCATATCTTCAAAAATTTTAGAATTTTAAAAGACTTAGACGACGAAGTGTCTTATCCTAGACGACAAAAATATTTCGTCGTCCTTCATAAGATCGACCAGATCAACCTTCTTCCCAATATTTCCTTCCAATACCTAGATCTCTCTCTCTGCTCCTCCTACGCCGACGACTGATCGACTCTCTCTCCCATATCCAATGCTCTCTCTCTCTCTCTCTCTCTCTCTCTCTCTCTGGGTTTGTTCTGTAGGCTCTTATGAATATTTTTTATTTTTTTGCTTATATTTTTGGACAGCGCAAAAGATGTCAAGCAGGAAGAGGAAACAATAAAACAAAGAAAGAAACCGAGGATTTCAACTTTTGAGACAGAGCTGTGGAGGTGGCATTTCGGAGAAGACCACGACTCAGCCGACACGTGAAGGATCGAGCCTTCTTTCGCGTCCGCCAGAGACGATTCAAACCCCACCGGCTGCGTCACCATCTAGGAACTCAAACGATGCAGAGTACATCAGTGTCGGGCACAAAGCGTAGAACCCCCTTCAGGTAATCTTAAATAAATATGTATATTGTTTCTTGATTTTTTAATTAAGTGTTCATTAATTACTATTTTTTTGTATTTATTTTATGTATGACTTCCCCCAAAATGCACATGGGCGTTAGTGCAAGAAGTTAACGTTGCGGCGATCGTTAATGCAACGAAAAAGAAGATCGAGGTGGAGTACGACGAATTTACGAAAGGCCCTCCGATGAAGGATATAAACAACTTGGTGTTGAAAGAAATCGGGGCCACCATATCGAGCAAGGTGTCGATGAGGACAGCGACATGTACATCGATGTCTTGGTAAGAGTTTCCATTAATTTAATTTAATTTTACAAATAATTTGTAATTAGTATAAATTTCAAGTTCTCTTTGTACTTTATGTAGGCACACTATGAGTTAAAATTAACAGAGGATCTGTTTAATTACTAGGTGTGAGCGAAGAATATATATTCTAACTGGAATTACAAGTTGCACCAGCACTTTCAGGTGCACGGGGCATCCGTTGTCCCAAAGGAGCTCATGAATAAGCGTCATGAATTGAATTAGCTGGTCGAGCACTTCCAGACCGATACATATAAGGTAATATCGTATTAAATAAAAATATAATTTTTATTTATTAACTAATTTATTATAATTTAATTTAATTTTTTTGTGTAACATAAAAAGTTGGTCGCCAACACGAACAACCGGGGAAAGAAGGTGACATTGCATCGCACGGGCCTGCAACCGGTCATCTACAAGGCATTGGAGCATATAGACAAGGGTTCGAAGATCTATCTCATGGACACCTACAAGTTTGCGTACATAAGGCCCTGTGATAATTTTACGACTCAAAATCATGTAAGTATTTTTTTTTATTCACACCTCCAAATTTAATATTTAGACCTCTCTTATTTGTTAAACTTTTTAAACCTTAATCTATCTTGTTTAAGAATGTAGTTGTTATCCATGGCCGACTCTCTTGATATAATCTTCAACAGTAGTTATTGTAACGACCCAAACATAAATTAGCATGCTAATTGTCGTTAGTCGAATTGATTCATGAGCTAATCATTATATGTCACATTTGTCGAGATTTTTCATTCATCTTGACTTAAATGTCGACATTTTATATATTATGATTTAGGATTCACTCCTTCCAAATCATAGCAGGTCACCCTTAGCCGCCACTTATGGTGGAGCTAGGCCCTACACACCGTCGTACGCGGTGGAGCTCCGACGACCAGAATACCATTTTCTTCACGAGAAATTTCCTTTGCTAATTTCATATGGATTTTATGTAGTTTTATAGATTTTGGAAACTTGCGTAATGTTTCGATGTATGCATATATAGGATTCGGATGTGACTCGACACTTTTGACGCAAGATTTCGTCGTGTGTCGAGTTGATGCTCACCTTTCTATAGAGCTTGGGAGTCAAGGCATGGCGAATGTGTTTGAATTCACGATGTTGAAGAGTAGCATCGTTTAATTATCGAAAATGAAATGTGAGTATTTGAGATATGAATCATCTCAGCTTTCTTAACTATTGTATGATTAAAATGTCGTATTAATTAATGTAGATCTTCTACTGGCTTAGGAGCGCTAAGCACTTTTCTCAAGTTTGTTGATCAACATACGTTTTTGGCGATCTAGGTCAGTGAACACTTTATTTTTCACTGATCATTACTAGTCTAATATGTTTATGAATTAATTTTTGCAAAGCTTTTTGTTAGTATTTATGATTATGTTTATGTTTATGCACGGAGGCACCTAAGTTATGTTTTTATAATTTTTTCCACACGATATGTGTATGTTAATGAATCGATGCATAGGGCCTTCCAGCTGATCATTGAACACTGAGAGCAGCCTCTAGCAGGCCATTTCACGCTCCTAGATCCGGCTACGATTACTTTATGAGGGCTAGAGGAATTACGCTCTAGTCAACCTCCACACACTATGATATTTCCGCTTTACTTAGACTCGCTATTCTTTTACGTTTTATGATTTTTCTTTCAAATCTTTATTTATATCCACTAACTCTAACAATTTTACTATTTTTATATGCCTTTCCTCTTGGCCATTCGGTTTCAATTGCCCAGGTTGCAGAGTTTATGCGGAGGTCGGACGTGCATACAGATCGAGGTATAGGAGTATCCACCGTAAGATCCAAGATGCTCCTACGGATTTGTACTTCAGTTATCATAGTTAAATTAGAAGTCTAGTTGCTCTGATGTCGTAAACAATTAACAATTTTTATTTTTGGTTGTGAGTTGACATCAGAAATAGTTTTCTTTTGTTTATGACTTTTAAGTTATGAATTCCCATTTTAGATTTTGAAAAGTATGTGTTATATATGTCTATGTTAGGAAAGTTATTACAGTTTAATTCTGATTTAGGCAACTAATTCAGGGTCGAGTCCTTTAAATTATATGCTAGGGTCTTGTATGATGTAATTATCATTACATGTTTTTTTTGTAAATCTTTAATGCTGAAATTTTTTGGATTGATGAATAATATTCAAACAGACTTGTGTTAACACTACCAGAAAATACACTATAGCTGACAACCAAAAATCATCGACCTGTTAGCCTTTGTCGTTGGCTATAGTAAACGCCAACAAATAGTAGTCGGCTATAGTGTCATTGGGAGAACGTCGTCGGTCAAACTATAGCTGACAAAAATTATGCACGTCGTTGGCTATAGTTTGAATAATAACCGACAACCAAAACAATCGTCGGTTTAAGTTTGTGACTTTATCGTCGGCCAAACCTTCCCCCTCCAGTCAATGTGGTTGACCCGGCTATACAATAGCCAACGACTTTAAAAGACCATCGTCGGCTATAGTTTTTTACTGTCGTTGGCTATAATATGCAACTCGTCGGCTATAGTATAAAACCCGTCGGTTTATGTGAGAACTTTAGCCAATGACTTTGACTAAAGTCATCAGCTAAAGTATTGATTTCTGGAAAAAAAAACTGCAGATTCTGAATTTGTACTTACAAAAACTGCCAATTTCACAATTTTATTTCCACAATAGCCAACAACACATAAAATGAAGAAAAAAACATATTCACAAGCAAACACCAAATTAATAATGAAACTTAAGTGTATGATACATCCTACTTGTCCCGGAAAACACATAAAATAAAGGTTATCCAAATCAATGTTCTAGAAAATAGAAGGGGTACTACCATCATCTTGTTGATCTTCCTGCTAATGTGGAGCATCCAAAGGGAATTCGACAGATGGAAACGAAGGTGGGGCCGTGTGAAACTCCGAAAATATTTATGGATATTAACGCGACATTTGATTTGTAATCTCGGTGATCACGAAGACCTTCGTGAAAATTTTATGAAACTTTGAGTACGTAAAATTCTTGATTTAAAGCTTTGATGAGTAAATACACATCTTCGCAAATCCGTGGTAATTTTTGTGGCTTTTTTCGGAAGCGTTTGCTATTTATTTCCATAAGGAAATATTTTATTTATAGGCTATTTTTGGACCATTGAATTTAAGTGGGATAATCCAAATCATTGATCATAAAATTAGTGATGTGGGCTTTTGGATGGAAGTGTTAAAACACTTTGGGTCAGTTTAGAAGTGACCAGAAATGAGCTAACCCAGTTAGGCAACTCTTCTCGTTTCAACAACTATTTCCATCAGTTTCATTCAAGCGCCAAAAATAGACATCCTACGGTATTCTTTTTCCTCCGACTCCTTCATGAATGTTGTTCATAATTGTATCTTCGGTATCATATCCAAAACTCACGATGATCCAACAGTGGAGTCATTCTAGATCAAGGAAAATATGACCACTACTCATCAAAGTTTCTTGATTTTCAGTTGAGCATCAAATGGATTCTAATTTGTGTTGCATGTCAATTCCTTCTATCCAATCATCTTCATCTGGGTATGGCTCATGTTTTTTGGACTGGGATTGAGTATGAGTTAGCTTTGAGAGCTTGAGAGCTATTTTGGAGACCGACCCGCGACCCCAATCCAACCAGAATTTCCGTCATCCAGCTTCAACAATTAGAAACATGTATTTCGGATATTCGAATCATCACGACTTCTTCAAAAGAAATTTTAAAACTTGTGTCTTCTATGCTGTATCAAAACTTCATGAAAATCCAACATCTAGAATATTCTAAGTCAAGGTAACACCACATTCTCCTCAGGAATAATCTCGTTTTATTATAAAGTTGTGATTTGGATACTCAATCATGTTTGCATGTCCTATTTTTTTTCCAAATTCTGTTTTCCCATGTTGTGATACTAATTCTCTAGTCAAAATTGAGATTAACAAGTAGATTTGGTGATGCTTTGTTCAATGCATACCAAGTGTGATTAAATGCCTCAAAGTCATAACTATAGAACAATGGGTCTGGCCTGAATTTTCAGTACCTAGACTTTTCATTTTGATATATCCTTTTCAGTTTTAAAGTTGACTCTACAAAGATCAGTCACGAACAAATTTCATGGGAATTGGAGTTCAAATGAATTTCCTATGGTTTTTCAAAGTTTGCTCTTCACTCCAATTTTTCTGCAGAATTTTGTTTTTGATTCTACTTTGTACGGTTGTTTTACTAGACAAATGAACTCTAAATTGCATAAAATTTGCGAAATGTTCTACCTCAGTATGTTGCTTTTGGTTCTGAAAAGTTTCATCTTCATTGGCTAAAATTTGGATTTTCGATGATTTTTCAAAGTTAAGCAGTTCGTAGCACTCCAACATGTTCTTATTCACTAGGTTCCAAATTTGTCTAGGGTGTAAGAGTTGTATGACACTATTTTGGAACCTAATTTTCATTCTAGCTCTTGATATGTTAGTATTCAATACTAATATCCATAAGTGACCTAAGTTTTTAGACGTAGCAAAGGTTTGTACAGGCATGAAGTGACAATCTGCAATATATGTGGTACTAGGACTTTGAGCAAGTTATGGACTTGGATCGAGAAATGGCTACTAATGGAGGATCTTGTACATCAACATGTTACTGTGTTCAACTATTGAGTTAGGGAAGCTTCACCCTAATTAGTGGTATTGCTGAATTGCTAAACTTTGCAATGGTTTTCATTTTTCTACTTATTTTTCTTGAGGATGACCTGAGAGTGAGTGGGGCATAGCGACTTCCCTGGGTTTCAATCCCCTAAACCTCCTAAGAGGCTTTACAGATGGAATGGTGTCTTACATCCTTTGTGACGTGGCATCAGTCCTAGTGGTAGAGCATGAATGAACACTTTCGCTACTTCTTACCATTTGGTGGATATTTACATCTTCGGTAAGCAGATAGTCGGCTAGGATAGCAGGTCACTAGGTTTGATATATTACTCGGGTGCTTTATTTGTTTTCATATGGTTTTACTATACAGAACTTGATTTCTGTTTTCTATTTTGTTTATGCGTTTTACTCAACCAGTGCCAATACTATTTGGATTTATGCTTTCAAACCTAGTTAGGTTGTAGCTTGAGCAGCGAGGACGAAAGCTCACCCGTACTATAGTTAGTTTTGCAAGTACTGTGCAGAATGATTAAGGAGAATTTTGGGAGGGAGTTGGGTGATATGTCTCAAAGTTATGTGTCGGTATGTTTGTTTCTTTTTCAAGATCACCTTTGTATTTTTCACTACCCTTTTGAGGTTCACATCATTTGTAATCAGATTATTGTTTGTGCTTGGTTTCTTCTTTTATTGTTATATTTTTGTTGGTGCTCGTTATTTAGTTAAATTGTTGTTTCTCACTTCCTCTTAACTCAAAAACTTTTGTCTAGTGTCTACTCTAAAATGATTTCAATTCCTTGTTTGAGAAAAAAAAATTGCCTTTCTTATCTTTAGGTCGTGAGTTGAGTCATCTTAGCTTGCGATTCGAAAGGTTTGCGACACTGTAACATGCTCAATTTAAGGAGGTATAAATTGGGGCGTTACAGAAAATGCTATCAGAGCATTTTGAAAACGTTTTCCATTAGTCTACCTTTCGTAAAATTAAAAAATACTTAGTTGTTCATAGTTACATTTATTCGATAAGAATTATGTTATGATCTTTGCTTTTAAATGTTTAAAATTTACCTTTGATATCTACTTATTAGACTTCTTCTTTTCTTTATTGATTGTGTTCATTTATGTTAGAAGGATTTTACTATGAGAATTTATATTCACTTCCTGTAGCGAAAATGTTGAACTTGGGTTTACAGTTTTAAGTTTAATTAATTGCGTATTTCAGTTAAAATAAAGATGATTTTGTTTCAGACTATTATGTTCATGAGATTATAAGCTTTGTGCTATAGTGATTTGGTTTTAGACTTTTTTCCAACTCGTTTTAAACGAAAAATTTAGAGCCTTGTAAACTTATGAACTTCTTTGAATTCAGTGTGACGTTCAAAAGGGTCTTTGGTAATATTCCTCCAGAAATTTTATTTTAGTTGAATCAGTGGACTTGTCACCTATTTTCAGATTCTTGGTGTTTTTTATTTACTCTTTAAGGGTTTTAAACTAGTATCTCCCATGATCATTTAAAAATCGCTTTCTTAGAATTGATTTCAAGAGTATGCATAGTACTTTTCTAATGTAAATGCAGTGCTATAGGTTGTCCCCAGGATTTTGTATGCTAGCCTTATTTTGGAAGGTTATTTACTTGCTCAGATGAACTCTAATTTACTTCCAGATTGACTACTAGCAAAACTGGTATGATGCATGAGCGTAACTTCATACTGTTATATCTAGCTTCCATTTGAAAAAGAAATTCCTTGGATTATATTGATTTCAGAGTTTCGGTGAAATTTCAACAATAATCTGACTCAAAAGTATTTCACATCCCAGATTGGTTTTGAGGGTTTCTCACAGCAGTTTGGTTTACAGATCCTATTTACTAGTAGTTAAAGCTCTCATGTCCATGCGACTCAAAAACATCATTTAATTGGTCACTTGTATTTTTAAACTATATGTACTTCCTTAGTCTGGTTCAATACATTGATATTAAGTCTGATTTATATAATTTGAATAGTTTGGGCTAGTTCCAATATAGTATATGTATATTTATTGATTTTCTTTGGTACTTCTATTTTCTTCTAAAACGGAGTTTCATTACCTCTTATATGGATTTTAGGCACATTTGAATTTTGTTTCTAATTCCGGCACCAATCTTTGAGGCTTATATTTGTGGCTTTGAATTCTATCTTTTTTCAAAGCCTTTTGAAACTTTCTATCAAATGTTAAATCATGTATGTTGTGATTTAGCGATCTTGTTTGGAGTTGTATTTGTGAGTGGCTTGACTTTTTCATATCATTGGTATATTTTTACATAGTATTAGTCAAGTCACTGTTCTGGGCATTCATTTCTTTTGTAGCATACACCCAAAACTCATCCCACCTGTGCACAAACCAATCACAAAGAATATCTGAAACTGAAACAAGAGAAGGCGGCCATGGTTGAGTAAAATTGCAGATTTGTGCAGGTATGTTAACCTTCATAGTTAAGATACTTTACTTGCAGTGTTTATATTATTATGGATGAGTACCCGTAGTGTATCTAGTATGGAATAAGTGTTGCGATATTGATGATAGTAAGAATGACTAAATGTTGGTCAAGCGGCTGAACATTAATAGTGTGAGACTTCTGAGATGTTATGCAGTTCAACATCTTAGATATTTGAGGGAATGAGGATCACTAGTATGCCTTTGTATTATTATTGAGTATGCTAAACTAGTGATGGTTTAGTCTATGAAGTTCAATGATTGAATTCTGAAAATAGCAAGAGATATTAGATCATCTCCTTCTCTCATCTAACTTTGGAATAGAGTCCAAACATAGTATATTTGGTTGGTTCATGGACAGCTAGATGATCATGAAAATTTAGAAGAGAAACTGACTCGACTCTAGAGTATTGCTGCAAACCTAATATAGTATGTGATGAGTACATTACTCCTTGGTGAAGCTCCACTATGAGTTACTGAGATCTGGAGTTAAACACATGTTATAGTCATCCATGAATTCCATGATTCTTCTAAGGTGCTTTAGAAGATGATCAGGCAACATCGACACTTCAATTGCTACCTTGAAGTTAACCAGCAAAATATATTTGAGCCGAATTGGGAAGGTTCTTTGTTTGGTATTAAAGTTTATGCTTGAAGGTAGGAATCAACTACTTAGTTATTCTTTTATGAGTTTCATCTCCCATATCATATTATAATTAATTCCAAGTCTAATCGTGTTATTACCGAAATTGTCTAATTTCTACAAAGTCCACTCCAGTTTGAATTTGTCCATATCTCTACAGTTACTTCCATCCAGTTTATGGACAGTGAGTTTAGTTCTTTGATAATCTTTTAGCCTTTTGTGATCATTATAGTCTCTTAATTTACTGATTTCAGTATACTAAATATCATTGGTGATTTCTTCTACTATTTCTAATAATTAATCTGGATTATTAAATACACAGCCTTGTTGTACATGGTTTTCAAATTTTCAAGCTATTTGATCATTTCACTAACAAGTGCTTAGTTGTCTACCATCAGGTCATTCGACCATGTTTATATCTATCTGGTTTAATCCTTCATCTCTATATATTCATCTGGGTTCATCCATCTCTTTTGTTTCAAGGTTTGTAAATTACGCAAGGGATTTGATAAGTATACTGTCAAAAAGTTATGTATACTATCCCCCAACTTGGTTTTGCTTAAAAGCATTAAAGCTTGACATTTCTCTCATCTTCATTTCTTAATATAATTATCCTCCAACAAAAAGTTGTTTATCACCATGAGAGTTTGATTTAAGAACTTGTTTTGACACCACCTTCTTTTTTTTAGTATCTATTGGAAGTCTTCTATCCGTTATTCAACTATTTTCTTCCATGATTTGAGGCAATGAGTCCAAGATTTATGTGTTAGGCAACACCATGAGATTTGTTATTAATTGGGTAATGGAGTTTGACAAGATTATATTCATAATCGACTCTTGGGAAATTTCGAGGGCGAAATTTCTTTTAAGGGGGATGGAATGTGAGACTCCGAAAATATTTAAGGAGATTACCACGACATTTGATTTGTAATCTCAATGATTACGAAGACCTTCGCAAAAACTTTATAAAATTTTGAGTAAGTAAAATTCTTGATTTAAAGCTTCGATAAGTAAATACACATCTTCGCGAGTCCGTGGTAATTTTTGTGGCATTTTTCGGAAGCGTTTGCTATTTATTTCAAATTTTAGAAGATTGAAAATAAGGAAATATTTTATTTATAGGCTATTTTTGGACCATTGGATTTAAGTGGGAAATCCAGATTATTGATCATAAGTTTAGTGATGTGGGCTTTTGGATGGAAGTGTTAAAACACTTTGGCTCAGTTTAAAAGTGACCAGAAACGAGCTAACCCAGTTGGGCAACTCTTCTCGTTTCAACCACTATTTCCGTCAGTTGTATTCTAGAGCCAACAATCGACATTCTACGGTATTCCTTTCCCTTTCGACTCCTTCATAAAGGTTTCTCGTAATTGTGTCTTCAGTATCATACCCAAAATTTGTGACGATCCAACGGTGGAGTCATTCTAGATAAAGGTAAACATGACCACTACTCATCACAGTTTCCTGATTTTCTTTCAGTTGAGCATCAAATGGATTCTAATTCGTGTTGCATGTTGATTCCTTCTATCCAATCCTCTTGATCTGGGTATAGGTGATGGTTTATGACTGGGATTGAGTATGAGTTAGCTTTAAGAGCTTAAGACCCATTTTAGAGACCGACCCACGACCTGAACCCGACCGGAATTTCCGTCATCCAGCTTCAACATTTAGAAACATGCATTTCGGATACTCGAATCATCACGACTTCTTCAGAAGAAATGTTCAATTTTGTCTTCTATTCTGTATCCAAATTTCATGAAAATCCAACAGCTGGAATATTCTAAATCAAGGTAACACCATATTCTGCTCAAGAATAATCTTGTTTTATTATAAAGTTGCGAACTGCTTCATAAAGTAGAGGTTCTTCTTGCTCGTCGGGTATCTCTACTCTAACAATGCGGTCATATTCATCTGGATTATTAAGTTTATCACTATATATCTTCTAGCATGATCAATATATGAATGTACGGCATACCCCTCTTCTGAAATTCAATGACAAAAGCATGAGCAACCACATTTTCCAACACGCCCTTTTTTTATGATGTCTTCTTTTCAATGTTCGAGTTTCGCATGGAACACTCGTGTGACTGAATTTGGGCGTTCTTGGCCGGGGTGTTTGACCAGGGAGTAGTTCATCTCTCTCTTCTTTCCAATTAGGATTACAAGTCATGGTGATAAAAAGATCTGGTCTTCCATATTTTTGAACCAAAATCATAGCATCCTGATACCGTTGGTACATGTCACGCAGGCTCCCAATAAATAAAGATGGCAAAAAGATTCCACTACCACATTTTTCACCATCGCCGGCCTTTCTTTCCAAAAATCGCCGGCAATGGTGGGAAATTATTGCCGACGACGGAGAATATTGCCGGCAATAATTTCCCACCATTGCCGGCGATATTTTGGCCGGAATATCTTCGGTAATAATGATAAATTATTGCCGGCAGCGGAGAAAATCGCCGGCAATAATTTCACTTTATTTCCGGAGATATTTGGCCGGAATATCGCTGGCAATAACTCTTATATCAGATCTACACCGTAGCAGCTCATTCATTTTACAAAAATCCGGTGAGAAAGAAGGAAAACGCTCTGAAATCCTTGGGTATTGTCAAAAGACGTCCAAAACCCGCTCGGGAAGCTATATAGCTAGCTAGGTATGTACGTATGTATATATATGTGGATCGATGTATATGTGTGTTGATTTAGCTATATATATGCATGTGTTGATTTAGAGTTGAGATATCGATTAATGGTTTGATATGCAAATAGAGTGGATATATTGTTGATTTCGAGTGATTAACTGTTCATTTTGAATTGATTTGAGATTATTTTGATGAAAATATGTTTGTGTATATCTATACGTATATAAATTTATTTTGTGATTAATTGTTAATATGTGTGTATATATATACATGTTAATTTGTAATTGTGAATTGTTGGTATATATATATTTTTTTTTATATGCATGGGTCAACTTTTGTTAATTAATCGGATGAATGTAATTAATGATGATTTTTTAATTAATTAGTAGTGAATGTATATATATATTTATAGTACGTAATGTTAGAATTTTCAGGATGGACAAGAGTTAGATGAGCCTTGAAAGATGGGATGTGAGATATCACCATGGAATTAAAAGTTTTGTGGATTTTGTGAAGGCTAATTGTGGAGACACTACACTTCATTATTGCCCGTGTAAAGAATGTAAGTGTCGCAGCGATCGACATCGTTTTCCCATTGATAAAGTCCAGAAGCACCTGAGTAAATACGGGTTTTGGAATAAGTACACTTGTTGGATTTATCACGGTGAAACATCATTAGCGGGTCCGCATGATCATGGACAATTTGCTGAGAGGGCCAGTTCATCCTATGATCATGGACATTTTGCTGAGAGAGCCAGTTCATCCTATGATCCAACATCGATGTTAATCAATGATATGTTTCCTCATGAGAGCGGTGTATTTGCTGATCAAGCACCAAATGTCCCTCCGGTCGTGCAGGGTTTCCCCGATATTGAGCCAGTCGAGCCATTACCTGGAGCTCATGTCAACACAAGCGGTATAGACAAGTACAACAACCTGATTGCATTGCAACAGACTCCGTTGTACGACGGTTGTAGTAAGATTGTTCTTGGAAGTGTCATGGGAGTGATGCAGCTCAAAATGGAGAACAAAATGTCTGTCAAAGCTGTTGATTCTTGGCTGAAGTGGACTGCTTCGCTACTGCCACCCGGTCATCGTCTTCCTACCACTCATCATAAGGTGCGACATATCCTGAAAGATCTTGGGCTTTCCTACATCAAAATTCATGCATGCAGATATGATTGTATTCTCTTCTGGGGAAAAGATCTTGAAGACCTTGAAGCCTGCCCGGTATGTTTTACAGAAAGGTATAAGTTGACTCCTGCAGGCAACAAGAAAGCTGTGAAGATACTTCGATATTTCCCGCTGATTGATAGGTTGGAGCGGTTGTTCATGTGTGCTTTCACGGCTGAAGCTATGAGATGGTGGGCTGAGAGGAATTTGCCTGACGATGACACCCTTATACACCCTGCCGACGGAGAGGCTTGGAAGCACATGGTCAGGGAGTTTGATCATTTTGCAGTAGAGGTCCGAAATGTTTGGCTAAGGCTCTCATCTGATGGATTCAACCCTTTTGGCAAAATGAGTCTTCAATACAGTATATGGCCAGTTATTTTGGTACCGTACAACTTTCCACCATGGATGTGCATGAAGAAGGAATACAATATGCTCACTCTGTTAATTCCGGGCTCGGGTTATCCAGGAAAGTGTCTCGATGTGTATTTGAGGCCTTTGATTGAGGAGCTTATGTCCTGAGTGAGTATGGCCACCCCACTTACAATAGGTTCAAAAATGAGATGTTCCAGATGCATGCCATGCTTGTTGGCACCATCAGTGATTTTCCTGCCCGCGGCATGTTGTCGGGCAACGTTACCAGGGGTTACAGGGCTTGTTCAGAGTGCATGACTGTTGATTGTTGCAGTCCTCATTGCAGTAAAATTGTTCAGATGCGTCACCGTTGTTGGCTTCCATATGATCACCCATTTAGGCAGGATCAAGACGCTTTTGATGGGACTGTGGAAACAGGTGTGGCACCCAGGCGATGGGCATGGGATGAAATTTTGGAAGTGTTGAATGAATATGATTTTGGGCAGCTGAGCAATCATCCTGAGATAGTGGCAGACAAGCCCGAAAGGTATAAGTTTTGGACACACAAGAGCATATTCTGGGAACTCCTCTACTGGCCCAGGTTGCATATCAGACACTACCTAGATGTCATGCACATAGAGAAGAATGTGTGTGAAAGTGTGGTGGGCACAGTTCTTAATTTGGTGGGGAAAACAAAAGACATCCCTAAGGCACGCATTGATCTGAAAGCTATGGGACTGCGGAAACATTTGTAGTTAAGAGATGGTAAGAAAAAAATGCCTCAAGCTCCTTACACCGTCAAGCCGAAGCAGAAGCATGAAATTTTTGGGTGGATGAGTAATGTTAGGTATTCTTATGGCTATGCATGAAATTAATATAATTTTTACTTATGGTTATATGCAAGAAATATAATTGTTGCTTATGGCTATATATGCAGGTATCCTTATGGCTATGCAGGAAATATAAGCAGGTGTGTTAACTTCCGGGACAATAAGATGTACGGATTAAAGAGTCATGACTGCCATATACTGCTTTAACGTCTTTTCCCTATTTTTATTCGAGGGTACCTGCCCAAAGAGGTGGTGGAGCCGTTGGTGGCCTTGTCAAGATTCTTTCAGAAGTTATGCACCAGGGAAGTTAAAAAATCAGATCTTAGGGAGATGCAAGATGACATCATTTTTATCATGTGCAAGCTTGAGAGGATATTTCCCCTAAATTTTTTTGACATCATGCCTCACCTGATGATCCATCTTCCCGAACAATTGTTGCTTACCGGTCCGGTACACTACACTTGGATGTATCCCATGGAAAGGTACAAATGATTCATACATTTGTGTTTGCCTCTGTTTTTATATTCAAATTCTTATTTTTTAAGTATCATAACATGCACTTGTTAACTTGTACACAATTGGGAGCCTACAAGGACTATGTGAAGAATAAATCTGCACCTGAAGGGTGTATCGCTGAAGCATATCTTGCGCACGAGTGTGTAACGTACACCAACTTGTATTTGGGAGTGCTGGAGGACCCCCAATAGCATATGCCGATAGATGAACCCAAGTTCAACCTTTCTATCATCTCCAATGATGTTGTAGTACATGGAAGCTTGCCAAAGTCGTACAAGTTGGATGGAAATGAGGTAGCCATTGCCCACTGGTCGGTACTGATTAACTGTCCAGAAGTTCAATATTGGAAAAACTATCATCTTCACTGCCCTGCTATTGCCGGAAATGTTGATTACCACAACAGGACGTTTACAAACTACTTTAGTCAATGGGTAAGGGTATATGTGTGTATATATATATATATTATATCCTTATATAGCATGTGTGTACGTGGTTTTCTTTTGCTATGTTCATAATTTATGGTGTACATGGTTTCTTACCTTTTTCAGATGAACCATGTAGCAAATGATGGTTACCCAGATTGGTCAAACGAATTGAGGGTCTTGGCGATGAAACTGATAGCTTCAAAAGTTTACTCGATGTGTCAGGTCAATGGCATGAAATTTATATGTGAAAATAGAGACAACCGACTGAAAACACAGAATTGTGGGGTGATGGTCCATAGTGGGCAGGATGGCGTTGACTATTACGGTGTCCTTCATTCAGTTGTTGAACTAATTTATGGGAACCGCATGAAAGTGCACTTGTTCAAGTGTAGATGGTTTGATACTAGCCCGGAGAACACAAGGACCGATCAGTACGGAATATTTTCGGTGAATACTGCTACAAGCTGGTATAAAGAAGACCCTTTCATTCTTACCACATCAGTAAAACAAGTGTTTTACCTTGACGATCTTCTGAACAAAGTCCCGTGGAAGGTGGTTAACCATGTTGCTCATAGAAACATATACAGTGCTACCACACTTGGTGAGACCGCAGATGATGAAGAAGTTACTGCATACCAAGAGCCGAACGCTTTTGACATTCCGGAATCATCTACGATTCGCCTTAATAATGTGAGATCTGGGAGTGTGGTTCGAATTACTGGAGTAGAACTTCTCGATGTTAATCCAAATGAAGTAGACGCTGATTCAGATGACGAGGAGCGGCACATATTGCCAGAGGTTACCTATGAAACCGAGTCAGACTCAAGTGATGAAGATGATTATGATTATCATCCTTAGTACGTTAATGATGTACGTATTTTAGTATATATAAACGTGCATGTATGTTTGTTATATAAACGTGCATGTACGTATTTATAGTCGTAAATTATAAAAATTTGGCCAACGTCATATCGATCGGTGTTTATGAATTAATACTTAATGAACACTTAATTAAAAAAGACCATGATCGAACACTTAATTAAAAAAGACCATTAGATGTATGGTATAAACTTGCCGGAAATTCTTGGGAATCACTATCACCGACGAGCAACTCGTGGGTGATAGTATTACCAACGAGTTACACTAACTCGTCGGTAATAGTATTACCAACGAGTTATCAACTCGTTGGTAATACTATTACCGACGAGGTAGTAAACAACTCGCCAGTAATAGTCCCTTAAATTCCAGCCACATCGGGCAGCCCCTCATTTCTTCACCGAGCTCCCTAGCTAAACCCTAAAAAATCGATCTCTTCTTCACCTCGCCGCCCAAAAACCTTTCTTCCTCTCCTCAAATCTCTCCTCCCCTCTCCCCTCTAAACCCCAAAAACCCCAAATCTTCTTTCCTCCTCCCCTCCTCCTCTACCTCCTCCCCTACCTCCGGCCACTGGAATCCAAGCACCGCCGTCGCCCTCTCTCTCTCTCTCTCTCTCTCTATTTGGTTTTTGATAATTATGTATATATGAATTTTAATTATTTATATATATGTAGTTGGTTAATTAAGTTGGTTAATTACGATTTGGGTGATGTTGATATTTGTGATAATTATGTATATATGCATTTTAATTATATATGTAGTTGGTTAATTACGATTAGGGTGATGTTGATATTTGTGATAATTATGTATATTCATTTTAATTATATATGTAGTTGGTTAATTACGATTTGGGTGATGTTGATATTTGTGATAATTATGTATATATGCATTTTAATTATATATGTAGTTGGTTAATTACAATTTGGGTGATGTTGATATTTGTCAACATTATGTATATATGCATTTTAATTATATATGTAGTTGGTTAATTACGATTTGGGTGATGTTGATATTTGTGATAAATATGTATATATGCATTTTAATTATGTATATATGTAGTTGGTTAATTATGTATGTATGCATGAAATTGTTGGATGTGCAAGAGGTTTTGCGGCAAATTGGCTTGGAGGCATGAAAAGGAGAGGGACTAGATCCAGTGGAGGGAGCAGTAGTCAAGCTTCCTCAGCCGTAGTCAGCAACACGCACAGCGGCCCAATTATGAATGCTCGCACACAAATTTTGCTACGTGCACAAGAAGAGGAGGAAGCTGCACGATCCGGATCCGTGCAACCCTCAGTCCAGGCTCGACCCTCAGTCAGCAGACAGTCAGGCGAGCGACACTCAACGGGCTCATCAGAAACGCCCTACATCTGAATGCCCCACATTGGCCCGGTGCCTACTCCCCTTTCACGAGAATCATCTGAGGCAGATGGTGCTGGCGCCTCATCGTCCAGGCCTCATCTATCTCCGCCATTCGGTCTCTTCGTGCCCGACGAGATTCCTGTGATCCCTGAATTCGATGATAGGGGAGGCCTATTTATATTGAAGGACGGCCATAGTTCCTGAGCGTGGAGGAAGCGTACAACTTCATCTCGTTCGACCTCGTGTATCTTTGGAGTGCGAGGTGCAACAACCAGCAAATGGACGATGCAGGTAAATTTTATTTAACAAGATTGATTACTTAATTATTACTTAAGACTATAAATAGTGTCAATTAATAATATAAATTTGTTGACATTGTATTATAAGGCAATATCGTTAATGGCAATGGAAAACGAAAGACTAGAGGCCCCTGCACCGGGAAGAATCTTGAGCAGGCCACCGGGGGAAGGAAAACGATCATTAGGGCTAATGAGCATGGTGAGGTGATCGAGACATTTGACACTACGCGAAAGTATGCCAGCATGGCCGGGGCCGTCGTGCGGGACAAGGTCCCAATGTTGTGGCCAGATTGGGGATGTGTGCCTCGCTACGTGAAGTTACAAGTGTATAATGCACTGAGTGTGAGTTAAATCGTATTTTCATTACGTAAATTTTACATTTATTAATTAAGTCCGGAGAAATATATAATTTTACCATTTATATATTCATCTTGCAGCTGTGGTTTGACGTGGATGAATGCCTTATTCACACGTGGGCAGAGCGTCAACTACATATCAGGTGATGTGATTCGAGTTATTTGAGTATATATCGAGTTAGATTTTCACTTTATCAAGTGTTTTAATATCTCTAACATTTGTTTCTGGTGTTAATATAGGTATAAAGAGTGGAAGAATGACCTTTCAAAACATTACACACAGTACAAGGAGCTAGGCCGATGTTCTACCCCTAGCGAATTCCGGTTTAGGGAGTACAAGTGGCTGTGGCTGGTACCCCACTTCGAGCACCCCAAAGCGAAGGTATGCATCCTGAATATATTTTACAACCCTAATGTATCGTATCACATTGAAATAGTTAGTTACTAATTTTTTTACATATGTTTATCAAACAAGGCGATTTCTAAGACGAATAGGGAGAACAGATTGAAAAACACCAAGTCCCATCATGCAGGTTCACTCAACTATTTGGGTTGGTCGAGTAGGGCGCAGCAACAACAAGAAGTCAACCCGTTGGTGTTTGTTCATCAGAAGTTCTATCCGCAGTGCCCTGAAGAAGCGGTAAGTCTTTGGCCTCATTAATAAGTTCACATATGCATGTGTTAATAAACTATTTTTCTCTATTAATTTATTTTGTTTAATAATACGTTATTCATATTTGCTTTTCAATTAGGTGAGAATGGACGATGCGATCACAGAGGTCACCATGAATATAGCTCGAAACGACCATCCTGACTGCTCGGAGGAGGAAGTGACCAAGTATACATCTTAGATCGATACGCTTGATCGCCCTATAATGACTCAGATCATGGCAAAAGCGTGCGGTACTAGGAAGAATATCCACTACTGCAGGGGAATGGGCTCGGCGGGCGAAGGAGTATTGAAGAACACTTCGGAATACTCTAGCGGGTAAAGAACTTCTTCTAGGAACTCTAACCTAGCAACGGAGCTTCAGAGGACGCAGAGGGAGTTAGAGGAGCAAAGGAGGGTGGTGGAGGAGATGCGGCAATCGGCCGAGCAGCAGGCAGTCAGAGATGCCGAGCACCGGGTGATAGTCGAGCAACACCGAATTATGGTCCAGCAGCAGACACAAATGTTCACATGGATGCAGACGATGTACGCATGCCAGACTACCGGACAACCGCTCCCCACACCTCCCCCGATCCCTGTGTTCCACAGTCTTCCACCACCGCAGCCGTCACCGCCACAGCAAGACCAGGGTAGCCACCGCAGTTCAAATGATTACGTCAACATGGATTTCCTCGACCCTTAGTGTAGTTGTAGTTTATTTTCGTATTGTTGTTGTTTTTACTGTCCGTTGGACAATTATGTGTGTACTGTTGAACTTGTATTTGTACGGTTTCTGTTTTTCAGTGCAGGTTCTGGAATTGGGCCCAATCCAGAACCGGCTTTTTTTTGTAAAATTTCATCGGATATTGCCGGCGAGTTGGATCAATCTCGTCGGCAATAACTCCCACTTTCCGGCCACGGTGGAGCACCATTGCCGGCGACAAACTCGTCGGTGCTGAGACTGTTCATTGCCAGCGACTACCACGATAAGTCGCCAGTGATACTATCACCGGCGACTTATAAACAAATACCTAAAAATGTGGTAGTGTTCTCTTACCAACATTACCTAATTTTTTTATATTACGATGGTGAGTTGGCTATTTAATAAATTTGGATTACTACATGGAGTTATATAATTTTAAGTTTAATGATAATATGCATTCGCACCTGCATTGTTTTCTCCTGCATGTAGAGAGTCTTGAAGTCCCTGACGGGCCTCTCTCCGAAACTTATCTCGATTCAAACGAAAATCTATTCTTTTCCAAATTCAATTTCCCCATGTTGTGATACTAATTCTCTAGTCAAAATTGAGATTAACAAGTAGATTTGGTGATGCTTTGTTCAATGCATACCAAGTGTGATTAAATGCCTCAAAGTCATAACTACAGAACAATAGGTCTGGCCTAAATTTTGAGTAACCTAGACTTTTCATTTTGATCTATCCTTTTTCCTGTTTAAATTAGACTCTTCAATGATCATTTACGAACCAATTTCATGGGAATAAGAGTTCAAATGAGTTTCCTATGATTTTTCAAAGTTTGCTCTTCACTGTAAGTTTTTTGCAGAATTTTATTTTTGACTCTACTTTGTACAGTTGTTTTACTAGCCAAATGAACTCTAAATTGCATATAATTGGAATATACTCTACCTCACCCTGTCACCATTAGGTCTGGAAAGTTTCATCTTCATTGGCTAAAATTTGGATTTTTGATGATTTTTCAAACTTGAGCAGTTCGTAGCACTCCAACATGTTCTTGTTCACTAAGTTCCAAATTTATTTAGGGTGTAAGAGCTGTATGATACTATTTTGGAACCTAATTTTCATTCTAGCTCTTGATATGTTAGTATTCAATACTAATATCCGTAAGTGAACTAAGTGCTTAGATGTAGCAATGGTTTGTACAGACATGAAGTGACAATCTACAATATATGTGGTGCTAGGAATTTGAGCAAGTTATGGACTTAGAACGAGAAAGGGCTACTAATAGAGGATCATGTACATCAACATGTCAATGTCATCAACTATTGAGATAGGGAAGCTTCACCCTAATTAGTGGTTTTGCTGAATTGCTAAACTTTGCAATGGTTTTCGTTCTACTACTTATTTTTCTTGAGGATGACCTGAGAGTGAGTGGGGCATAGCGACTTCCCTGTGTTTCAATCCCCTAAACCTCCGGAGAGGCTTTACAACCGGGATGGTGTCTTACATCCTTTGTGATGTGGCATCAGTCCTAATGGTAAAGCGTGAATGGACACTCTCGCTACTTCTTACCATTTGGTGGATATTTACATCTTCGGTAAAAAGGTAGTCGGCTAAGATAGCAGGTCATCAGGTTTGATATATTACCCGGGTGCTTTATTTATTTTCATATGGTTTCACTATACAGAACTTGATTTCTGTTTACTGTTTCGTTTATGTGTTTTACTCAACTGGCGCCAATACTATTTGGATTTATGCTTTCAAACCTAGTTAGGTTTTAAGGGAGCTGGGTGATATGTCTCAAAGTTATGTGTCGGTATATTTATTTCTTTTTTGAGATCCTTTGTATTTTCCACTACCCTTTTGAGGTTCACATCATTTGTAATGAGATTATTGTCTGTGCTAGGTTTCTTCTTTTATCGTTTTATTTTGGTTGGCACTCGTTAATTAGTTAAATTGTTGTTTCTCACTTCCTCTTTACTCAAAAACTTCCATCTAGTGTCTACTCTAAAATGATTTCAATTCCTTGTTTGAGAAAAAATTTCCTTTCTTATCTTTTGGTCGTGAGTTGAGTCATCTTAGCTTGCGATTCTAAAAGTTTGCGGCACTGTAACATGCTCAATTTAAGGAGGTGTAAATTGGGGCGTTACATGCCGGGACCTGGACTCCTTGCACCCAAAGTTGTGCATTCATTGCCTGAAAATAGGAAGGCATCTGAGCTTGCATCTCTTCCATCTGAGCCTGCTGGGTGGCAAACCATCTCTCAGTCTATTCCTACTATCTCTGATGCTCCATTGCATGTCTTTACAGTTGCTCCTATAATTAAGCAGCCTTGAAAGATCCCTACTTGCATGCGAAACCGGGTGTCTTCTTCAATACCTCATCATCGAGCTATCCTAGACCCTGCAGTAGTATTTACTCCCTCGTGGGAGGAAAGCGTTAGCCATGATCTTCGCCCCAACCGTCACATCAGATTGATCAATCTAAGAGATGGCCTGCGGAAGGTCCTCATCCTGGGTTTCAGGCCATTGCTCCCTCACGATCTGAGTCAACACCTCCTTAATCAATTCTGCACTCTCGCCTGATTGACAAGGAAAATGAAATAATATATTAGCAAACATACATTAAAAAAAGTTAGAGAAAATACATATATAAGCAATTATGTTAAGTTATAAGGGCATAAGACTTACAATATCTTCGAGGGACTGAGGATACGCTTTCTCGAGCGTATACGTGAATTGGTTGACTTTAGGGTGTTGGTTGGCCGTCTCGTCCATATAACTCCCAAAGGATCTAGAACCGGCATGATGGTTACTTGTGCTTTTTTGCCGGTTCGCCGTGTTTATTTTAGAAATGGCCTTCGTGGATAAACATATATTAATTAAAAAAATATTAGGAAACTAATTTTTTCAAATAAGATCCAAGTAAATACAAATATGATGTTACATATATACCTCAAATTGTCGTTTGTTGAAGTAGATTAGAAGTCACTGTCACTCGTACTCCCTCTACATAAACTCGAGGGGGGTACCCGAACGGCCATTGCCATGAGTCCGCCAGTACGAGCACATCTCAGTTTTTCACTACTTGTACCTATATATGCAACACAAATGTTAAAAAGTGACTATACATAATCAACATAATATTTTAATATATATTATATAACTCTCATTACCTTTTTCCTTGAACCTCATTTGCCCAAGTGGATTTAAAGTGCTCCGGAACATGGAACCACACCTGCAATATACTCATTTATGGTAATATATATATATATATATATTAGGACTTAATTAATATAGGTAAACATACATAATGAATATCTAACTAACTCACCGACATAGGGTTATTTCGTTGTTGAAGAGCTCTTCAGCCCCAAAGTTTTCTAGGTACCCACTTTTCTGTTTCTCTTAAAATTTCTTCTTTCCTATTTCTTAGGACAATTGCCTTACCAAACACCCATTCAATACCAACAATGAGTCTAGGATAGAGGTTATTGTGCAACAATAATCATCTGGGTATCTGTTCATATTGATTCTGCGATACTATTATGAACGTAAGTACACCTTGTAATATCACACATACTTAACATGTACAGTTCGCATAACAATCTTTGAACTCAAAAACTTAAGCTATTGCAGTTTGCTAGGATTGCTAGCCCATAATGCCACTTGTGAATGTCGACAGGTCAACTAGATCCTTAGCAGAAACTGCACTTTGTCGTTTCAAATGTATATGAGGGCAGCCAGAAGTGGTCCTTCAACACAACTTGCAGTAGGTAGTGACTCATCTTCTGAGGATGAGTTGGCTCCTGTTACATCCAAGAGATCCAAGGCATCCCAACCTATGCCAATTCTGAGATCGATGAGACCTTCATTTAGTACATCTACTTTTGGAAATGAATTTTAGTATCACAAGTGTCTCCTCTTGTACGGTGTATGTGTGAGTTTGATTTCTGATATGATTCATTGATGGTTTAGTGTGTATCTTATACAAGTCTAGAAGTCTATAAGTATGCTTATAGATTCGTTTGAAGAGTTTGCGAGTTGAATTTTGCTTGGAATTTGATGTTTTAGGAAATGGTCATTCGCATTTCATTTAGCTTTCATCTGATACCTTTTTAGTTTGTTTCACTTCATGATCTTTTATTCTCTGTTTGATTGTATGCCAGGTGATGAGTTAAGATTACATACTAATAATGCAGTGGTAGTGGGGTTTCAATGTGATGGCAACTGGATGTATTCAGGTTCAGAGGATTGTACAATCACCTCAAATCAAGATTCGGAAGATCTTCCACGGATTGATTAGTAAATGCATGCCTGAATACTTCTTAGATCAGATCTATATTGTCTGTTTCAGTAAGTTTCTGTTGTAATATTTCATTTTCCCATTCAATACGATTATCAACATTCTTCTTTTTGGTGATACATGTAGGTTGTAAAATATAAAGAAGATGCTGCAGCACGAGGTACTTTGCCTCACTTTTATGTATGCAAAAGCTCTCTTTCATGTCCCCTATGTTTTCTTCCCAACTATTATAACCAAGTCTACTTTCCTATCTTTTCCTGATTGTGAATGGCACTCTTAAGAACATCATGCCTATGTTCCATCTTAGTTTGATAATTGTGATTGAATTATGTCTGGCCCTCAAGGTAATTGAGTCATTGACATTGCAAAAGTCAGTGTGATTTGTCATTGGTGTCTGTCGAAGATTTTGTACCCCTTAAATTTATGAACTATTGACTAACTCATAAGTATAAAGAGTTTTTCACTCACAAATGCACGAGGTCAAGTTTTAGTATAAATGTAGGAAGTTGAGTGTCGAACCCACGAGAATTGACCACTTAAACTCTTTAGCTTTACTCGATTAAGCACTCCAAATACAGATTAATTAGAAACTAACTTGACGCTAAATGAGAATTAAAATTTGAAAATGTGTATCTCACACTACCAAGTCCTTTGGAGAATTTGCATTATGAGGGATGATTAATTTACGTTGTGTGCTTAAACGATGGTTGGCTGATTGGTTGATTATGCTAAAATGCAAACACGAAAAGAGTACACAAATTCAAGAAAAGGAAAGATGGTCAACAAGGGGAGTCTCGCTAACCACATGATGCATCAAACAATGTCTCGGTTTATGTATTGGATTAAAGTCCGTTCACACAAGTTATTGTCTAAATCATGACCTTTTGAGTCACGTTTGGTTTTGAACCCAAGTTCCTAGGCCATTTCGGACACTAGACGACTTAAGCCCAAGATTGAAGTGCTTAGTGAATCGAAACCAAGACCTAAGCCATTTTGGGCTTACATCTCAATCGTATGTCATGTGAATGAAACAAACAAACGTATTATGTGATAAATGTGGAAGGTTCCCCTTCTCGATTCTCTATTAGAGAATCCGAGAGGAAGTCTAGATGAATCCCCCAACTCGCACCTAGTGAGTTACGAGCCAAGAGATTCTACAATTGACATAATAACCTTTTGGATTTAATGTATGTTTGACTAGAGTTCCTCAAGTCTATTGAGACTTAAAGGAGCTCTAGTCCATGCTAGGTACTACGGGAACCAAGTTTCAAGGTAAACCTCTTAGAAAATATCATAATCATGTTTACATGCTCATCTAACCTTAAGTGAGTAGCTAATTTATTTAAGAGTCATTTTTAGTTTCTTTACACATACATCAACTTTGCTAGGGTCAACACATGCATATAGGAAACTAGACATGAAGCTCAAGCACAATAAACGTTCATAAACAATAACAAGCTCATTCACAAAACACAATCACATAGCATACACTAAAACCAAAAGTCATACGTAATCAAAGACATCATTTGTTCATCACATGGCTAGGGTTCTAACCCTAGCCTACCAAATAGACTACTAACTACTCATAACTATAATCAAATTTAGTTACAAAAATAAGAGTCAATAAGTGCAAGAAATAACGGAAGAGTCACTTAAACAAAAGCCTCTAAGCTTCTTCAAGATCCTTCTTCACTTCTTGCTCCAAAAATGCACCCAAGCTTGTAGAGGAGGTAAGGAAGACTTCTAGGACCCTAAAAGGCAAGGGAGAATAGAGATTACTTTTCACCTCTTTGAGCTCTAGAAATATCACCAAACCTTGGAGGCAAAGATGAGAGAAGGAAGTGAGGGGGATGGTGATGAGGGAGAGTGGAAGAGGTTCGGCCAAGACTTGCAAGGCTAGGTCTCTAGAAATATCAGCAAACCTTGGAGGCAAAGATGATAGAAGGAAGTGAGGGATGGTGATAAGGGAGAGTGGAAGAGGTTCAGCCAAGACTTGCAATGCTAGGTCTCTTGGATTTGTAAAGGATTGAAAGAAAAGATTAAAGGAAGAGAAATCTAGCTTCACTCTAGATAAATCAACTAAGAACCCTAGAGAGAAGCTAGAGAGAAAACTAGAGAGAAAAAAAAACTCAAAACATGGAGAATGAGTGAAATGAAGTGTGGTGTGTCTCATGGTTGAGAAGCTCGAATTTGGGCTGAATATGAGGGATAATTTGCACCCTTAGATTATAGTAAATGGTGAGATAGATGATCTAAAGGTTAACTTTAAATTAAGGAGACAATGATCCATTTATTTAGGATTTGTAAGGCTAAAGTCCTAATTATGTAACGTCATGTGGTCTGACTTCTTCTCTTTCTCACCAAATCAGATTGGTAAGCATAAATGAGCTGAATGGGCCTCCATCAGGATAGACTCCATGTGATTGGGCCGGCCACCGGCTGTGGCAAATTCTGGCAGGTTCCGGGCAACTTCCGGTGAAACTATTTTGTCATTTTCTCAAAGTTGCTCCAAATTCTCTCGTGACCTCAGAAATGTATACGTCTTCTCCAATAAGTATCTAATTCTTTATATTTAATGCATTTTCGCGTATCTAATTCTTCATATGGTTAGTTTAGGGGTCCGCAGCATCTGTCTAATTTTACTATTCTTATAGGGGTTGGGGGTTAGGGTATAGGGTTAGGGTTAGTTTAGGGAGTAGGGTTTAAGAAAAGTAAAACATTTACCTGAATTTGTAGTAAAAATGATTTTATTAAGTTTACTTTGTAAAAATATTTTATATAAATAATTAATTAATTATCTTTTCAAAAATCAATAAATGACCCGGATAAAATTTATGATTATTCAGCGGTCATATGACGAAAAATATGTTATGAAAATGACTTTCATGCCCTTTTAAATGATTTTGTTAATTTTCTTATGGGGGAAGTACCTGAGTTCCTTTTTTGAAATATTTTGATATGGTGAGATAGAAATGAACTCCACGAGAATGTGTGTGTGAAATTTTGTCTCAAATTATTTTTTTCGGAGCGCTACTCGCATTTTAGTCGTAAGGGCATTGAGGTCTAAACAGTTTAAATTATGGATAAAAGTTGAATTCAAGTAGAAAAATTCTAATTTTTTTACAGCGTGCTTAGATTAATCCGATTATCACATCCTATGGTCGGATTTACAAAATAATTTTCCATTTGCGATTTAGTATCATAAAGGTTTGCATTTTCATCCAACTAACAAACAAAATAAACAACATATAGTTACTTTCAAACATATGAGAAATTAATAGTCTAACGAAAAATCAGAACATACTCATGCATCCGCTTAGTTATAATATGCATTTTGTGAAAAAATTAGCTTCGTCAGACTTCGTTTAGACCCCGGTCATGAGGTCAAACTTTTTCTTGAGAAATTACTTATATACCCATACATGTATTTTGTTCACTCTCCTATTGAGGGAGTACATGAGTTCATTTTTTTTGTAAAATATTTTGACATGGTGAGATAGATATGAACTCTATCAGAATGTGCGTGAAATTTTGTCTCATTTGTTTTTTTAAAAGTAGTTATTCGCGTTTTAGTCATAAGGACATTGCGGTCATAATAGTCAGATGCACGGATCAAGGTCAAATTCAAGCCAAAAAATTCTGAATTTTTCACAACATTCTTAGATTAACTCGACCATCACATTCTACGGTCGAATTTGCAAAATAAAATTTTATTTCCAATTTGGTATCACAAAGATTCACGTTTCCTTATACCAAACAAAAAAATTAAACAACATTAGTAGTCATATGGTAACTTTGAGACATGTATGAAATTGAAATAGTCTAATGAAAAAACATCACATACACATGCGTCCATTTGCAATTTAGTATCACAAAGGTTTGCGTTTTCATGTAACTAACAAAGAAAGTAAACAACATTAGTAGTCATAGGATGACTTTCAAACATATGTGAAAATAAAATAGTCTAACGAAAACTAGCATATAATCATGCATCCACCTAGTTGTAATATGCATTGTGCGAAAAACTAGTTTCGTCGGAGTTAATTTAGACCCCGGTCAATGAGGTTAAACATTTTCTTAAGAAATTACTTAAATTTTAATTTATGTGTTTTGTTAATTCTCCTATGGGGGAGTACCTAAGTTGATTTTTTTTGTCAACTATTTTGACATGATGATGTAGATATAAATCCCACAAGAATGTGTGTATGAGACTCGGTCTCAAATTATTTTTTTACGGAGCGCTTGAAAGGACCCAACCCCGATTTAGCTCCCTAAACCGGAATCAAACCCTTTCGAAAACACGAACCAACAAAAACCATCAAAATTTCGGCAGAGTTTTGCTACTAACGTGGAATTGCATAAACCTGCACCCTGAAAATAACGCTTCGTCCTATGCCACAAAAGCCACACCGTGGGCACCAATCCCATCCGAATTTCTCAACATCATATCATAATCAATAAACAGTAAACATACTGTAGTATATATATATATATATATCTGAGAAAATCCGTATAAAACAAGTATCAGAATGTATCAGAGCGACCTCTAGTGTAAATATATACAATATACACATCAGTAGGCGAAACAAGAACCTACTGGAAAACACAGGTAGCTCAGATCACTAGCGTCCAACCGCGATGTGAAACACCAGAACCTGAACTGCAACTGGGCACGGAAACCGAAAAGCTCAGGGGAAAGACATGAAAATCGTTAGAGTGAATGGACGAAAATAAAAGTCTTTCACCGAATAATATATACGTTATAAAAACATATGCGAGTCGAATGTATAAAAATCAAATGGTACACGAGGGAGACTCTAACTCCTCACGCGTCCGGGTACACGAGAGAGACTCTAACTCCTCACGAGTACAGACCATGCATAAAATCTCACGGGGTCGCTCGTGGACACATCCGTGCTAGTACAGTCCGAATCACGGGATCTCAGACTCACACGTGATTCTAGCCAGAAAGGCCTCAGGTCAGGGTATCTATTTCCACCCGGAACTACATCGGCACAAGAAACAGTCCCCCCTGGTAGATAGGCACCCTCGGGGATCAGCCGGGATGCGAGTGTATCGATACAACAACATATATAAAGACTGTACTCTGTGTAAACCAAATCGTAAACATTTCAATGCAAATGCATGAAATAATATATAAGTGTATATACGTAATATATACTGGTATAGGCATAATCGTATAACACATGCTCATGTAAATCGAAATCTCATATGCATGCTCAAGTTCGTAAAACGTGTATAAAGACTCGCAAACAATCCGTGAAAAGAAATGTCCACTCACAGATTAGCAAAACGCGCACTCGCGCTATTCTTGTGGCCCGGCGGAAGATCCCTCGCCAGAAGCACGATCTCGATCTCGATCTCCTGAACATTCATAAACATAACTGATCAAAAACATAATCCACAACTCTGTACTTAACCACGAAAACCAACCGTTCCCGGAAATATACAATGCAGTACAAAACGATTAACGGAATTCCCGAAATCTCCACTCGAAACCCTCGACTAAAAATCCGATGCTCAAATCACTACGAAAATCTCTGGATGATAATCAGGGCGCGATTATGAGAAAAACAACATTAAAAACGTCGAAAACCAAAAAGTCAACTACTCTCCGGAGCTCCGCCGTTGACCGCCGCCGCCGCGCCGTCAACGGTGAAATTCCACGGCGAGATTCTCCAGATCACAAGGTCTTTCCAAGCCCAATCCTTTCCTCAACTATCACCAAGGCCAATTCTCACCGGAACTAGGTCAATTCACCTTGAAACAGTTCGGAACTTTCAACTCCGGTGACCTAATCGGACATCCCTCAAATCCCAATTACAACCAGAATTAAACATATAGGGAGACTCTCTGGGGCAAGGGGAGTCGAACCCCTCTAACCCCCACCACCGTGGCTCGCCAGAGAACGGCAAACCAACACCGGCGAATTCAATGAACTCAACCCGATTCGGGTCCAAGCAAAACTCAATCAATTTCAATCAAACCAGTTGCAAAACGATTAAGGAACTCAAGATGAAGCTAATCATACCCTTGCCGAAGTTGGAGGTGGCCAGGATAAGCAAGTCAGACGGCGAAGCCAAATCGGGAAACTTTCCCTTTTTGCGGTCAACGGTCAACTTTCTGTTTTTGGAAAGTCAACGGTCCGGTCAACGTCAAACAGTGATTTACGACTATTTCTCGACTATTCCCGATATTTATACTCGTGCTTCGGGTCGATCGACGATTCGAAATAGATAACCATCACAATTCGGATAAACACGAAACAATCGGATAAACTCGTCGAAAACTGAAACTTCAAATAATCGTATTATATTCCTCGATTTTCGGAAAAATCATCCGGAACCACCCTCGAGCTCGAAATCACGTACTCTACAACTTTCGTGAAGACACTCAACTCAAATTCTCGGCCGAAAATATAGTCGCGAATAGAATCGACAAACCACACATATACCGTAAAACTGCGACTATGACCAATCTCATGAATCGTGCCAAATACACAACTGATTCTGGTTCGGGTCATCACAAATCTACCCCCCTTAAAAAAAATTTCGACCTCGAAATTTACGTACCTGTCAAGTGAACAGATGAGGATACTGCTCCCGCATATGTTGTTCAGTCTCCCAGGTGGCCTCTTCAACTGAGTGGTTCTGCCACAAAATCTTCACTAACGGAATCACACGGTGCCTCAACTCATGCTCACGATGATCGAGAATCTGCACAGGCTCCTCCACGTACGTCAAATCCTCTCTGATCTGCAACTGCTGTGGGGCTAACACATGTGAGGGATCCGAGATGTACTTCCACAACATCGAAACACGGAAGACATCATGAACACGAGCCATCTCAGCTGGCAACTCAAGTCTGTAAGAAACAGCCACAATCCTCTCTGTAATCTCATATGGACCAATGTATCGTGGTCGAAGCTTGCCACGCTTCCGGAAACGCACAACTCCCCTCCACGGAGATAGTTTCAGGAAGACCCAATCACCAACCTCGAACTCTAAACTCTTCCTCCTCACGTCCGCATAACTTTTCTGGCGATCCTGGGCGATCTTCAATCTATCCCGGATAATCTGAACATCCTCAATAGTGCTCTTCACCATATCAGGGCCAATAAGCCAACGCTCGCCCACCTCACTCCAACACAACGGAGTGCGACACTGGTTCCCGTACAGGGCCTTGTACGGTGCCATTTCAATACTGGCCTGATAGCTGTTGTTGTAGGCGAACTCTATCAAATGTAGCTGCTGATCCCAATTCCCGCGGAACTGTAACATACATGATCGCAGCATATCCTCAAGAGTCTGAATGGTCCGCTCGGACTGCCCGTCAGTCTGAGGATGAAAAGCTGTACTAAATCGCAACTTTGTGCCCAAAGCTCGCTGCAATGCCGGCCAAAACTCATAGGTGAACTGACTATCTCGGTCAGAAACAATCGATACAGGTACACCATGCAACCGAACAATCTCGGATAAGTACAACTTGCCAAGTCTGCCCACTGATATCTTCCCTGGAAGTGCAAGAAAGTGAGCAGATTTCGTCAATCAATCCACAATAACCCAAATACCAGTGTTGCCAGCCGAAGTACGCGGCAACTGATAGACGAAATCCATCGTAATGTGCTCCCACTTCCAAACTGGAATCTCAAGTGGCTGTAGTTTTCACGCAGGTTTCTGCCTCTCCGCATTTACCTGCTGACAAATCAAACATTGACTCACGTACGTGGCAATCTCCCGCTTCATGTTGCGCCACCAATAGTACGCTCGAAGTGTACGAAACATCTTCGTACCTCCGGGATGCATCGCATACGCTGAAATATGGGCCTCATCCAGAATCTCCTTCTTCAGGCTCTCGTCTCTGGGCACACATAACCTGCCTCTGAACAACAATGTACCGTCGTCGCTCAATCAGAACTCTGTAGGCACACCATTCCGTATCATGGTCTTCTTGCCCAACAAGTAGGAATCTGAATCTTGAGCCTCACGCACCTGATCAACCAATACGGGTCGAACCTGAAAACTGGCCCACAAAGCTCCCTCATCATCATACCCGAACTCAGCACCCGTAGCTCGAAGCTCGGCTAACATCGACACTTTGGTCACACACACATGAAACAACGAAGCTCCAGACTTCCGGCTAAGTGCATCAGCCACAACGTTGGCCTTCCCTGGATGGTACTCAAACGTGCAATCGTAATCATTGATCAACTCCATCCACCGGCGCTGCCTCATGTTCAGATCCGGCTGCGTCTGCAAGTATGTAAGACTTTTGTGGTCGGTGTAGATCTTACACTGAGCTCCATATAGGTAACGTCTCCAACTCTTCAATGCTAACACAATAGCGGCTAACTCTAAATCATGCGTCGGATAGTTGACCTCATGTGGTTTCAGCTGTCTGGAACCATAGGCTACAACTCTACCATGCTGCATCAACACACAGCCAAGCCCCAACTTCGACGCATCGTTGTACACTACGAACTCACCACTGTCGTCTAGCAATGTCAAAACCGGTGCGGTAGTCAATCTCTCCTTCAGGAGCAAATAACTCTCCTCGCATGCATTAGACCACTCAAACTTGACGCCCTTCTTCAATCTGGGAGAAATCCTGTACAAACCGCCGGTAATAGCCTGCTAACCTCAAGAAACTCCAGATCTCCGGTACAGTAGTAGGTCTACTCCAGTTCAGCACGGCCTCGATCTTGTCAGGATCAACACTGACTCCCTCAGCCGAAATCACGTGGCCCAGAAACTTCACACTATCTAACCAGAACTCGCACTTGCTAAACTTCGCGAACAACTGATGGTCCCGCAAAGTCCGCAACACTGCTCGCAAATGCTTCTTGTGCTGGCCCACACTTCTGGAATAGATCAAAATATCGTCAATGAATACAATCACGAACTTGTCCAGGAACCGTCTGAACACCCAATTCATCAAATCCATGAAAGCTGCGGGGGCGGTCGAATGAAACCCTTCTCTAGCAACTCCTGGAACTGAATCTGCAACTCTTTCAACTCCGCAGGCGCCATACGATACGGTGTCTGTGAAATCGGTCATGTACCCGGCAACAACTCAATAGTGAAATCAATCTCCCGCACAGGGGGTATACCTGGTAACTCCGCTGGAAACACATCCGGAAACTCAGACACAACCTTAATACTACCAAGGTCTGGTACAGCTGCTGTAGTGTCCACAACATGGGTTAAGTAAGCAACACAACCCTTCTTCATCAATCGATCCGCCCTCATTACGGAAATCAAACACGGTAGTGAAGTGTTCTTCTCGCCACGAAACAGTATCTCGGGCAACCCTGGTCGTCGAAACGCGACCTCCTTCTTGTGACAATCAAACATGGCCCGGTGCGTCTCCAAGAAGTCCATACCCAAGATCAGATCAAAGTCCACAATATCAAGCAACAACAAATCCGCAGCTAAACCATGGCCTCCAATAAACACCTCATAGTCTCTGTAAACCCAACCGATACTCACAATCTCCCCTGATGGATACAACACTCTCCACAACCCCGGAAGTGGAGATGCAAGTACCGTAGCAAATGATGATAGTCTAAATGATATGAATGAATGTGTGGCACCTGGATCTAACAATGCAAGTACTGGAATACCAAAGACATATAACGTACCCATAACGACCTCCGGTGAAGCTCTGCCCTCACGTAGAGTCATGGCATGAACCCTCGCCTGTCCGGCTGATCGTCCTCGCTGAGGCTGTCCCTGCTGTCTACCATGGCCCGCAAACGGTGCTGGTCGAGCTCCTGAAGTGGCACCTCGCTCTCCTCCGGAACTCTGGGCCGCCTATCCGTCAGTACCAAACAACTGGGGGCACTCCCTCGAATAGTGACCCACCTGGCCACAACGATAACAAGTGACAGGGCCTCGCTGACAAGAACCAAAGTGATATCTATTGCAGAGGCTGCACAATGGATAGTCTCTCGGAATAGGAAATGTGCCACCGGTACGCCGAGGATAACTAGAACCGCTGGAACTCCCACTAGCCTGTGGTCGCTACGGTCGATCTCTCCTCCACCTCTGCCTCTGTCTCGATGCACTAGCTGGTGGTCGATAAGGTCCATTACCCGAGGATGAAGCTGAACCAGAAGTATCAGAACTCTGCCTCTTTAAAGGCCCCTGACTCGGTCCACCTTCCTCAAACCGTCTCGGCTGGTACCTCTGTTGCCTCTCCTTCTCTATGTCCTCACCTCGGAGTGCTACACTGACAAACTCATCAAAGTTGTTCCGAGGCATCGTAGTCAGAGTCGCCTTGATATTCAGATTCAACCCCAGCTCAAACCTACGACACTTGGCTTCCTCAGTAGCCACCATATCATGCGCAAAACGAGATAAACGGGTAAATCGGTCCCGGTACTCAAGTACAGACAAACTGCCCTGCCTCAAGTTCGTAAACTCCTCATATTTGCGCTGCTGGGTAGCCTGATTAAAGTACCTCCGCATAAGCAGATCACGGAACAAAGTCCACGGAGTATCAGCTGGAACTCTGTCGGTGCTAACCCACCAAAAGTATGCATCACCCTCAAGTAATCTGACTGCTGCCACTGTCATCTGCTCAGGAGTAAACTGCAAACGATCACATACACGTTCAACCTGAACCAACCATGCCTCGCATATCTCTGGATCAACTGAACCCGAAAACACAGTAGCACCAGCAGTACGAGCCTTGACCACATGGTCAAAACGCTCTTCCAAACGCAGCACTCGCATCAGCAAGTCACGCGTCTGGCGATCCTCATCAGGATCCGCTTCCCGATCAACACGGGGACCACGTCGAGGAGGCATTCTACTGATACAAGATAAGCATTAGGCACAAGCAGAAAGAACGTAATCATGAAACCGTAGATATTTGAGAACACACAACACCCGAAGTATTGATGAGTACCGCTGGCCAGTCGGGTCATCACTCTAGTCATGCTGTACAAACTCAAATACCCTAAGCATCACAACTACAAGAGTTTACAGAATCTGACAACCTAATGCTCTGATACCAAGCTGAAAGGACCTAACCCCGATTTAGCTCCCTAAACCGGAATCAAACCCTTTCGAAAACACGAACCAACAAAAATCACCAAAATTTCGGCAAAGTTTCGCTACTAACGTGGAATTGCATAAACTTGCACCCTGAAAATAACACTTCGTCCTATGCCACAAAAGTCAAACCGTGGGCACCAATCCCATCCGGATTTCTCAACATCATATCATAATCAATAAACAGTAAACATACTGTAGTGTATATATATATCCGAGAAAATCCGTATAAAACAAGTATCAGAATGTATCAGAGCGACCTCTAGTGTAAATATATACAATATACACATCAGTAGGCGAAACAAGAACCTACTGGAAAACACAGGTAGCTCAGATCACTAGCCTTCAACCGCGACATGAAACACCAGAACCTGAACTGCAACTGGGCACGGAAACCGAAAAGCCCAGGGGAAAGACATGAAAATCGTTAGAGTGAGTGGACGAAAATAAAAGTCTTTCACCGAATAATATATACGTTATAAAAACATATGCGAGTCGAATGTATAAAAATCAAATTGTACACGAGGGAGACTCTAACTCTTCACGCGTCCGGGTACACGAGGGAGACTCTAACTCCTCACGCATACAGAGCATGCATAAAATCCCACGGGGTCGCTCGTGGACACATCTGTGCTAGTACAGTCCGAATCACGGGATCTCAGACCCACACGTGATTCTAGCCAGAAAGGCCTCAAGTCAGGGTATCTGTTTCCACCCGGAACTACATCGGCACAAGAAACAGTCCCCCCTGGTAGATAGGCACCCTCGGGGATCAGCAAAGACTGTACTCTGTGTAAACCAAATCGTAAACAGTTCAATGCAAATGCATGAAATAATATATAAGTGTATATACGTAATATATACTAGTATAGGCATAATCGTATAACACATGCTCATGTAAATCGAAATTTCATATGCATGCTCAAGTTCGTAAAACGTGTATAAAGACTCGCAAACAATCCGTGAAAAGAAATGTCCACTCACAGATCAGCAAAATGCGCACTCGCGCTATTCTTGTGGCCCGGCGGAAGATTCCTCGCCCGAAGCACGATCTCGATCTCCTGAACATTCATAAACATAACTGATCAAAAACATAATCCACAACTCTGCACTTAACCACGGAAACCAACTGTTCTTGGAAATATACAATGCAGTTCAAAACGATTAACGGAATTCCCGAAATCTCCACTCGAAACCCTCGACTAAAAATCAGATGCTCAAATCACTACGAAAAACTCTGGACGATAATCAGGGCGCGATTACGAGAAAAACGACATTAAAAACGTCGAAAACCAAAAAGTCAATTCCTCGCCGGAGCTCCGCCGTTGACCGCCGCCGCCGCCGCCGCCGCGCCGTCAACGGTGGAATTCCACAGCGAGATTCTCCAGATCACAAGGTCTTTCCAAGCCCAATCCTTTCCTCAACTAGCACCAAGGCCAATTCTCACCGGAACTAGGTCAATTCACCTCGAAACAGTTCGGAACTTTCAACTCCGGTGACCTAATCGGACATCCCTCAAATCCCAATTACAACCAGAATTAAACATATAGGGAGACTCTCTGGGGAAAGGGGAGTCGAACCCCCCTAACCCCCACCACCGTGGCTCGCCGGAGAACTGCAAACCAACACCGGCGAATTCAATGAACTCAACCCGATTCGGGTCCAAGCAAAACTCAATCAATTTCAATCAAACCAGTTGCAAAACGATTAAGGAACTCAAGATGAAGCTAATCATACCCTTGCCGAAGTCGGAGGTGGCCAGAATAAGCAGGTCAGACGGCGAAGCCAAATCGGGAAACTTCCCCTTTTTGCGGTCAACGGTCAACTTTCTGTTTTTGGAAGTCAACGGTCCGGTCAACGTCAAACAGTGATTTACGACTATTTCTCGACTATTCCCGATATTTATACTCGCGCCTCGGGTCGATCGACGATTCGAAATGGATAACCAGCGCAATTCGGATAAACACGAAACAATCGGATAAACTCGTCGAAAACTGAAACTTCAAATAATCGTATTATATTCCTCGATTATCGGAAAAATCATCCAGAACCCCCCTCGAGCTCGAAATCACGTACTCTACAACTTCCGTGAAGACACTCAACTCAAATTCTCGGCCAAAAATATAGTCGCGAATAGAATCGACAAACCACACATATATCGTAAAACTGCGACTATGACCAATCTCATGAATCGTGCCGAATACACAACTGATTCTGGTTCGGGTCGTCACAGCGCTACCCTCTATTTTAGCCATAAGGGTGTTAGGGTCAAAACGGTTAAACACATGGATCGAAGACGAATTAAAATAAAAAAATTCTATATTTTTTATAGCATTCTTAGTTTAATTTGATCGTCACATCCTACAGTCGGTTTTACAAAATAATTTTCCACTTTCCATTTGCGATTTAGTATTTACGTTTTCATGTAACTAACAAACAAAGTAAATAACATTAGTAGTCATATGGTGACTTTCAAACATATGTGAAAATAAATAATCTAACGAAAAACCAGCACATACTCATGCATACACCTAGTTGAAATATGCAATGTGAAAAAATTAGCTTTGTCGGAGTTCATTTAGACCCCGGTCAATGAGGTCAAACATTTTCTTGAGAAATTACTTAAATACTCATGTATGTATTTTGTTAATTCTCCTATGGGAAGAATATCTAAATTAATTTTTTTGTCAACTATTTTAACATAGTGAGGTAGATATAAACCCCACGAGTATATATGCACTATACTTGACCTCAAATTAAAGTTTTATGGAGTGTTCACTCGTGTTTTAGTTGTGAAGGCACTAACATCACAATAGTTGAATGTGTGGATCCTGGTCGAATTTAAGTCGAATTTTTTTATTTTTGTTTACAGTATGCTTAGATTAGTTTGATTATCACATCCTACGGTTGGTCTTGCAAAATTAATTTTTATTTATGATTTAGTATTACAAAGTTTACATTTTCAAATAACTAACAAAGAGTTTTTTTCTTGGTCCGGTGAAATTTCATTGAACAAGGGGAAGATTAACAGCTATGCAACTGGATCAAAAAAAAAAAACTTGACAACGGAATAAAAAAATCTTGAAGACTAGCCAAACCCATAAAAAATGCATATTTTCTTCTCTCTTCAGAAGAGTAGCAGCACTACAACAAATATAAGCCCTGCACCAAGGAAGTTGATATTCTAGTGAAAGTAATACCAATTTAGCCAAAACGAATAAACTCAAAAGCGAAAAGTTGATAAATTCTGTTATCTGGAAAAATAGATTAAATAATATATAATATATCTAGTACTCACTTGTTTCACTGTCCAGAATTTTGATGATCTCCTACAGTAACAGAATTGATTTCAATATAAACTGAGCAGTGGACAGACATTGATGATCATAGAAGATTCAACTCAATCTCCATAACTTTCGCGTGGATAATTGACTCTCGCAACTCAAAATGACATAATCGGTGCATACACGAGGCAACTCATCTATTTGTTTCTTTAAAAAAAATCCTTTCACTCCTTCATTAATTAGTGCATGTCGAGGGTGTGTTTTCGCACTTGCCACAATAGATTCCCTAAGTGTAATAATCAAGCAGATAGTTTTCCTGGTGTAATAATCAATAAACAACCATGGCATACATTAACATGTAATATATGTGATATGGCAAGAAGCTGAACCAACATTGTTACATAATACACCAGAACATTGCTACCGTAATCCCTATTGAACAAATTTTTGGTATGGGACTGTATCTAAAAGAACTCTACCATGCAAATTATTAGTGAGGTTAATACTTATGGTGATTTAATTAGTCACTAAGATTCAAGAACCCAAACTTGTACGGTTATAGCATGCTAAGATTAGCTTGAGCTCGAAATATTTTGGTATCCTAAGCAAATAGTATGGAATATAATTTGCAGAAAAAAGATTTAGTATGAAGATTGTACATACCTGGATCTCAGGAACATCAAACTGCTTTGTTGAACAATCTTCAGCCATCGCAACCACTGGGCTTCCCTTCTGGAGAAGTCCCCCGACCCATACCTGGTCAGTCAGTTTAGAATTTTTTGGGTCCTTGATATTATACTGTCTAACATCTCCATGAAGCCAGTTCTCAAAGTACAGAAAATGATCATCAAGGGAGATTAAAAAGTCAGTTATAAGCCCAGACATCTCTGGAAGAATCCAAGTCTGCACCTTCAACGGTTCTACTGATATTGCAAGCTGAAAAAGTCCCAATTAGGATGTACTAGATTATTTGTATAATTTACTTCTAGCGTTAAGAAAAGAAACGCAAGATTAAGATTATTTGAAAAACAAAATAAACTAAAAAACCAGAAGCGTGACAACCTAGAGCATGCCAAATAAATTGCATCAAGACTGTGTGCATACCTCATGGCTCCATGAACCATCCTCTGTCTTGAAGAATCACACCATGTTACTTGTCATGGCACAACTAACAAAGCTGGTGTCCTTAAAAGGATCGTGTAGAAACCTTATCTAGAACAATGAGGACGAATTGAAAATTCATTGATATATCTAAAGACCCATCCATTAACGAAAGTAACATGCAAAAATACTAATGACTTGTGATCAATTTTTATACTACTCACCTCCAAGGGTAAGAGCCCCATATTTCCAAGATCCGGAGTTTGTTTCAACCCCTCCTCAGGCCAGCTGTAGACATGAAGATGCCTCCCATATAAACCATCAGCAACATGCTGAAGGTTGAAACCTTTGGTGAAAGCAGCAAGGGCATCCCATGATGAGCTTATCATTGTCTTGTGCCGTGGTTGGTACCAGAAATCATAGCCATAAAGTGGATTGTGCCCTGGTTTCTCCCACCTGACATATGATGGATATATGGTTATACGTTATATGTTGATTCTAGCTTTTTTGTATTATGCACAGACAAATCAATGTGCATAACACATCCAAATGTGTGAGAAGATGAGTTTGAAATCCACATAGCTGACAAGAATATTAATTATAACAGAAAGTATTACCTTCCCTTGACATTAAACTCTGAGTCGAGCAGAAGAAATCCATTCCCTGCAGCATTTCCATCTTTATCCCCAAGGCACAATATCAATAAATCACCATATGCAAGACAGTGGGATGTGTGTGGGTATGCCAATCCAGTCTTCTCTACAATGTCCTGAGACTCAACAACTTTATGCATTGAAGGAGCCTTTGGATCTGTTTTTGTGTCGATAACATATATACAACCTGATCTGAAAGATAACAAAACCATTAATAACACATCTAACTGACAGATGATTCTTGCAATTGATTGAACATTAGAAGACAATATGTTCAGCTGAGACAACTAATCATGATTCAACACTTTAACACAACATTAGCTTATGAAAAATCAATAAAATTCAAAGCTCTCAAACAGATAATTTTTCCTTTACCCCTATCCAAATTCATATGCCTAACCAATCGAACAAATGACTAATTTATCAAATAATGGACATCAGAAAACATAAAGAGTTTCTTACATCAATGCAGGTAGGATTAGGAAACAGCGCTGTGTAGATGGGGCTCCATGGCAAGAGCTGCAAGAGTTCCACCCAGAGTGATGTAATTCATCACCTAAATTGGGCACATCCAGCCTGTGAATCATTTTCAAATAAGTCGGCAAATGAAACTCAATACTAAATCAGTCCTTTCCTTTGTTCAATATAGATAGCAAATTTCCTCCTAAAAATGAAGAAGAGAAAAAAATTGAGTTTAATACGTAGCATTCTCTCTTCGATTCATCATAGCACCCAAAACACAATTTGAAACTCCCAAATCCCAATCACCAACAACCCATGGAAGCTCAACCAGCGGTTCGGCACCAAAACCAACCATCTGAACTAGCAAAGCTAAATCCGAAATATAAAAGATGTGCAAATCAAATGCGCAGAAAAAATTACCTGAAAAGAAAAGAAAACTTACGTTTGAGAATTGTCGGTGAAGCGCTATGCTGGAACAAACCAAACCACGCCAATTTCAGTTTCCAACTTCCAATTCAAACTCCAATATATCATGCCCAGCTTTCTCTAATCGACAGATCGATCACAACCCATGGATTAATTCTGACTGCTCTGAGAGCTTACTGCAAATAACCGAGAGGGTATCAGTGTTTCATATCGAGAGTGTTTCCCAAAGAACTCTATCGGCATAGAACCTTTCTCAGTATGGTCGTCGGCATGCCATCCGCGTGCGAGGTAAATTTTTTACCTTCCCTTCTTTTTGGCCACGTCAGATCGGCTCGCCAGCCGCTTACGAAGCTACTCGTTCGTGGCTCACTGTAGCGACACTGGCACAGAGAGATAGAGGAGAGGAGGTGGATGGCGCCAGCGTAGTTCGGTGAGGTTTCCGGCGAGAGAGAGAGAGAGATGTCGGAGGGAGAAAGATCGTCGGTGCTTCCCGAAGCCGGGTTGACCGAGTGAGAGGGAGGAGAAGGCCGGAGGAGAGAGAGAGACACCGGTGGCGGACGCAATCTCTGGTGGCGGAGACTGGCGGAGTGACTTGGGGTAGAGATAGTTATCTTGTGGCCTTTTTTCATTGTAAGCTCGAGATGGTAGAAATATCTAATGCTGAAATTTTAAAAAAAAAAATGGACGTGAACCAACCGAGCATGTATCCAAGACTAACGAGAGAGGAGTTAGGCTTGGATACACGCCCATTTCGTCCACGCCCTAGTGTTTTTAGAAAGTTACCTGTGTCACTATGTAATTGAATAAAATAGTCCACAATCAACAAGTTTACGATGAGCTCAGCCCACCAAATTTTCATCATGGCCCAGAAGCTCAACCTTTCTCCGCCGTCGGTAAACCTTTGGTCGCTGCTCTTTATCTCTCTTTTCTCTCCTCCGGCTCTGGCTTCGGCTCGGTCCTCCTACCCTCTCTCTCTTGACAACTCCTACTAGTTCCTATTTTCAGAAACCTATAGCCAATCTCGTTTATAAATTATAGCTATGGGATCAAAACTACCCAAAATCCCCTACCCATTTTCAATCGAGGATTGGTGATGGAGGTTTTTACAAAGAGATGAAAATAACAAAAGTAAAAAACCATTTACATCCTCCAAGTGACGATCGTTTATGGAGAGTGAGAGCGAACTGAGGAGGTCGGTGACATCACGGGAAGGGGCGGCGAGTTTGAGGTGGAGGGTTTCGAGCACGCACTCGAAGACGACAACGTGGCAAGGGATGCGGAGGACGTCGCGCTGCTCATAGCCGTACTCCTGCACCAATTTGTTGAGTAGCTCTACGAACACCGGATGGTTCAAATGTTCGACGCTCATGAAAAAACGCTCCATCTTTCACCGGCGTACACCGACACGTGTCCCTCGGGTACTCCGACCTCCACTGCGACCGACAAGGATCGCCGTCGTCAGAGCTTCAGCCCTCGAAACGGCTAACAACAAGAGTTTAGAATCACTCGTACTATGTTTTGAGTTTTTGAGTTGGCATATATGGGTTTGGGTTTAGATGAACACATGTACAAAAATTGATGAGGTTGTAGATCGATGTACGGTATTTAGGAAGTGGACGACATGGCACGGTGGTCATCTACCTCGAGTGGTCACTAGGAGTGAGGACTTAGTTGTAGGCCAGCCAAAACGTGACGAAGTCGGAGATGTTGGTAACGGACAGGAGGCAGGTGTGTGTGTGTGTGTGTGCGCGCGCGCGCGCGCGTGTGTGTGTGTGTGTGTGTGTGTGTGAGAGAGAGAGAGAGAGAGAGAGAGGACCTAACTCCGATTTAGTTGCCTAAGCCGAAATCAAACCCCTTCAAAAACATGACCTTAAAAAAAATTTGCCAAAGTTTGCTTTGAAATACGTGAACCATGCTTAGAACTTGCAAAGAAATATACTTCGAATATTCCACAAAAGCCAAACCGTGGGGCTCCGTTCCCCATCCGGATTTCTCAACAACATATATATGATAAACCAAAAGGTTTACAAGAAATCCAGAAACATTCAGGAGTAAACTCAATTGAAAACACAGTATAAGTATTCAGAGCGACGCCTAAATACATCATTTACATCAAGTAGGTCAAACAAGGAATCTACAGAAACTGAAGTGTGATCCGAACTCTATGCCTCCACCGATGACATGCAACACTGGAACCCAAACTGCAAACTGGGCAAAGGAAACCGAAAAGCCAAGGGGAAGACAAATAAAATCGTTAGAGTGAGTGAATGAAAATAATAATATGTCTTTCCCAAATATATGCTCATAAAAGCATAAAGCGAGTCAATGCATATGAAAATCCTGACCAGGTACATTTTCCTGATCCACAAATATGCACGTAAAATCCTGCGGGGTCACTCATGGACTCCTCCGCATAGTACAGTCTAATCACAGGATCATAGACCCCCTCATGATTAATAAGCCTGAAAGACCTCGAGTCAGGATATCTGTTCCCCCCGGAGCATCTTGGGGATCAGCCGAGAAGCCAAAGCATCGATGCATACCTCAATATCCGAGACTGTACTCTGTGTAAACCAAATCATAAATCATTTCCATGCACATGCATAATCGTAAAATGCATAATTATAAAATGTATACTTATATGTGCATAATTATAACTGCATACGTAAATGCATAATCATAAACATATATTCATAAAATTCATAAATCAAGACTCGCAATTCAACTATGAAAATAAAATGTTCACTCACAGTACTGAGCTAACTCTGAGGTCCAGCGAAAGATCCCTCGCAAAACACTCAATCCCGATCACCTGAATAACAGGGATATGATAAATATATATATTGAAACACAACATACGGAGCTAATACGTCGAGAACCCCGCGTTCTAGAAAGATGTATCGCTCGAAATATCGATGAGGATAACAAAATTTCCAAAATATACCCAATTAACCCTCGTCCCAAAATAGAATGCTCTAATCAACTCAAAAACCTCATGACTATGATCGGGACGCGATTACGAGCAAAACGGTATAAAAATCTCCAAAAATCTAAAAAGTCTATCCTTGCCGGAGCTCCGCCGTTGACCGCCACCGCCCCGGCCGGCGCGGCGTCAACGGTGAAATTCTCCGGAGGAGAAAGCCCAGAACTCATCTTCTCCACAAGCCCAACAACTTCCTCTTCATCACCTTCCTCCAATTCCAACCACACCGGCTGGAAAACCGCCCGAAACCCACGGCCACCATGGATTCCAGCGAGCACCAAACGTCGTCCAATCCCAAAATTCCTTCACTCAAAAGCATCTATGAGTTTAGGAGAGCAAAACCCTCAACCCCAACGACCCAAAATCTCGCTGGAGCACCGCCTCCGACGGCAGCGAAAATCTCAAACTTTGCCGAACTCGTTCTCCCTTAAAACTCAATCAATTTACATAAAATGAAGTTCAAACCAATAGGAAATCACGAGAGGATTCTAACCATACCAAGGTTGTGACTGGAGGTGGCCGGAAACGCCGGGTCGGACGGCGACAGCTGGCGGGTTGCGGTAGACCTCTGGTCAACTCGAGACAACGCGGTCAACAGTGGTCAATGCCAGTCAAACTACCCAAATGCGACTGTTCGACAATTTTACCACTATTCCGATATTTATATTCGCGACCCAAGACGATCAACGGTCCAAAACGAATCGAAACCAAAACGGATAAACACGACTAAATCCAACAGCCGGAAATATTCATAACTTATTCCAAGTAACTCGAAATAATCCTCCGAAAACTTCCACGAGCTCGAAATCACGCACATTACAACTCTTGTGAGGAGACTCATACCAAATTATCGCCCGATAATTTAGTCGCAAACAAATCCGCCATATCGACTAATTATGACAAACTGCGATTAATCGTGAAACTCGTTAATCAAGCCAATTAACCTACCATTCCAATTCGGGTCGTTAGAGAGAGAGAGAGAGAGAGAGAGAGAGAGAGAGAGAGAGTGGCGGTTATATTATGAGCTTTGCTCATTATAAGCTCGAGATGGGAGAAATATCCAATGGTTGAAATTAAAAACAAATTTGGGTGTGTACAAGTTGGGCATGTATTTAAGACTAAAGAGAGAGAGAGAGAGAGAGAGAGAGGATAATTTTTTTATATGCGACCACTTACGCGACAAAACCAACAAGTTTCGTCGCCTAAGTAATTTAAATTTTTGGTAAAAAGAATTTGGCGGAAAAAACTACTGCAAAAAATTTGAACTTAGGCGACGAAATAAACAAGTTTCATCGCCTAAGATTTTGAATTTTCGGTAAAAAAATTTGGCTGAAAAAAGCCAATATTTTGGACTTAGGCGACGGAACCTATTAGTTTTGTCGCCTACGTAATTTAAAAAAAAACTATTTACTTTAAAAAAATTCACTTAGGCGACAAAAATATTTTTGTTGCCCAAGTGAAATTTATTTTTTTAAATTCACTTAGGCAACGAAACTAATAGGTTTCGTCGCCTAAATGAATAATTTTTTAAAAATATATGAAAATTAATTTTTGGTAGTTGCTTAAAAATCATCAAAAATTAACCGTCAGATGTAACACACTACCAGAAAAAACACTTTAGCGAACGAAAGTAAGTAAAACAGGCCGACAACTTCTTTTTTTCGTCGGCTATACTATACTTTAGCTGACAAGAACTTTACGTCATCGGCTAAATTTTTTACTCGTCGACTAAAATACTTTAGTTGATGAGAGATAAAATGTCGTCGGCTTTAGTCGAAAAATAATTTCAACTAAAGTTTGACTTTAGCTGACGAAAATTTTGTCTTTAATAGACGAAAATTATGTCTTTTAGCCGACGAAATAATAATATTGTTAGCTAAAGTTCTTTAGATTTACAGATCTGAGCAGTAGCTCATTCATTAAAAAAACGGTGAGAAAAACACAAATCACTCTAAATTAAATCATTGGGTGTTGTCGGAAGCTATCCAAAATGAATTCGTGAAGCTTTATCCCCCTATATATATAGGTACGTATATATATATGTGTTATATATATTAATTATTGATTTTGAGTTGATTTCGATGAATATATATCATTATATGTTAATTGTTAATATTATGCATATATAGGTATGTGTTAATTTGTAATGAAGTAGTTTAAGAATTAATGTAATTTGTAGTTTAAAGATGTATATAAATATAATGATGAATTTTTAATTAGTGCATGTATATATTTATTAATTTTTTTCCAGGATGGACAAGAGTTGGATTTTCCTTCTAAAATGGGATCGAAGATATGCCGTTGGAATGTGGAGTTTTGTAGAATATGTCAAGGTTAATGCTAACGGGAATACAATTCATTATTGCCCATGTACGAAATGTCAGTGTCGCAACGATTTGTATCGTTTTACCATTGATATAGTATGAGAGCACCTGAAGAATAACGAATTTTGGGATAAGTACACATGTTGGATTTATCACGGTGAAACATCATTAACGGGGCAGCATGATCATGGGCAATTTTCTGAGAGGGTCAGTACATCCAATGATCCAACAACGAGGTTGATCAACGATGTGTTTCCTTATGAGAGCGGTATTTTTTTCTCAAGTACGAGATATCCCTGCTGCTGTTGAAGGGTTCCCTGCTATTGAACCAGTCCAACAATTCCCTAGAGCTGTCAACACTGCCGGCATTGACAAGTACCACAAGCTGATTGCCTTCCAACAGACTCCGTTGTACAACGGGTGTAATAAGACTGTTTTTGAAAGTGTCATGGGAGTAATGAAGGTCAAAGTGGAGAACAAATTGAGTGTCAAGGATATTGATGATTATCTGGAGTTGATTACTTCGATGCTGCCCCCGGTCATCGTCTTTCTACCACTCATCGTAAGGTCCGACATATCCTGAAAGATCTTGGCCTTACGTATATCAAAATTCATGCATGCATATATGATTGCGTTCTCTTCTGGGGTAAAGATCCTGAAGGAAATGATCTTTAAAATCTTCATGCCTGTCCAGTATAAGTTTGTTGTTCTAGAGTACCTTAAATCCACGTGGGCAAATGACACTTAAGAAAAAAGGTGGTGGGAGTTATATTTTATATATTGAGTTATATTTTGTTGATCATGTATTGTCACTTTCTAACATTTGTGTTGCATATATAGGTACAAGGAGTGGAAATATGAGCTCCATAAGCACTGGGAGATGCAAGGCAACAACCGTTCAAGTACCTCTAGCAAGTTTATGTATAGGGAGTACGAGTGGTAGTGGCTTCTAGTCCACTTCAACAACTCAGAATATGAGGGATTTAACATCATATTTGTGTTTACTTATATCCTATTTGGTGAAATTATTTTCCTAATAATTTTTTAATATATATTTATCCAATAAGACCATTTGTGGAATAAACGCGGCGAACCGGGGGCACAACACGAGTAACCATCATACCAGGTCTAGACCGTTTACGAGTTAGATGGAGGAGGCGACAAAACAAAGCTAAGTGAAGTCAACCCGTACGTGTATACATATGAGAAAGTGTATTCTCAGTCCACCGAAGATATTGTAAGTCTTATGCCCTTATAACTTAACATATTTGCTTATATATATATTCTCTAACTTTTTTATATATATGTTTACTAATATGTTATTTTTTCTCCTTGTCAATTAGGCGAGATTGAGGGAAATGGGGTGAAGTGATGTTAACTCAATGGTGAGGGAGCATTGGCCAGAGACACAGGATGATGACCTCCCCTAGGCCATCTCTCAGATTGATCAATCTGATATGATGGTAGGGGTGAGGATCATGGGTCACACTTTCCACCACGAGGGAATAATTATTACTGTAGGGGTCTAGGACAGCAGGGCGATGGGGTCTTGAAGAACACTCCAGGTTTCTCATGCAAGTTGGCATCTTCCAAGGCTGCTCAGCTACAGGAGCAACTTCAGAGGCAGACGATGGAGTATTAGAGGCAAATGGAAGAGATGGAGTAGGCGAAATTAGCGCAGGAGGATGTGACCTGTGCTTACACGGCCTCCCAGCAGGCTCAGATGTCTTCCTGGTTTCAAGCATTTTCTGCACAATTTTAGGCGTAAGGACTGCTACCCCTACCTTTGTTGCCACCAATCTAGCTCCCTTTAGATGCTCCACAGCCGCGGGAGAATCCACAAGATGATGGTAGTACTCCATCTTTTTTCCAGGACATAGATTTGGATAATAATTAGTTTAGGTGTTATGTGGGTTTAGTTTGAACACTTAATTAACTTAGTTTAAGTGCTAAGTTTAAAATGTATATACGCTTAAGTTTCATTAATTTGTGTTTGTTGGTGAATATGTGTTTTGTTTTCATTTTATGTGTTGTTGGCTATTGCAGAATCTGCAGTTTCTTTCTTTAGAAATCAGCAACCTTAGCCGATGACAATAGTCACAATCGTCGGTTAAAGTGAAAACTTTAGCCGATGAGTTTAATACTTTAGCCGACGATGTACAAAGACTTTAGCTGACGAAAGTCTTTATCAGTCGTCGGCTAAAGTCCAGTTCGGGTCAACCATTTTGACCAGCGGAGAAGTTTTGGCTGACGACATTTTGTTGTAAAAAGTGTACAAAGTCGTCGGCTAAAGTTCAAACTTTCTGCTGACGAGTAGTTTTGTCGTCGGCTAAAGTCCATATTTTAGCCAACGACTCCCACTATTGTCGTCTACTAAAGTATGACCAACGACCTTTAGCCAAAGAACGTTCGTCGGCTTTTACTTTAGCCGACATAAACATCTATTAGGCAGACGAATTTGTTTCGTCAGTTAAAGTGTTTTTCCTGGTAGTGACAATTACATTTATACAATATTGTAGAAAAAAATTCAACCTAATTCAGATTAGTTTATGATTCAATCAAATGAATTTAGTGATTATCGAAAAATAGTTAAAAGACGAAAACAATCGTAAAAATAATTCCTAAACCCGTTTCCGAAGTTATGGGTGTATGTCTTGTCTTAAAAACTTAATTTATCAATTAAATATAAATTAATTAAAATTTGACATAAAAAAATTGATTTAAGACTAAAAGCTTATTATATATTTACTAATGTTATATAACTTAAGTATTTATATGTCTATATTCACTCCACATCAATATTAACAGAATTGAATCTGGATAAAACAACCGTTGGATATATTTATCATAACATAATATGTAAGTGGAAGAATTTTTAGTAAATACGAAGTTCGTTAAGAGTTTGATCGACGTAGTCAAACATAAAACCAAAATTTCAATGAAACGCAAACGTTGATATAGGAATCTTCGTAACTCATATTTTTGGAATGTCGACACTCACAGTCCATGAATTGTTTACTCTATGCCTCGACGAAAAAATATGCATTTTCAGATGGTATACATGGTCATGCTCTTTGATCAGAGGCAATTAATGAAATTCATCTTAGACGACGAATGTCACCTATTTCGTTGTCCAAGTATTTAGAGTTAGGGTTAGGGTTAGGGTATGGACTTAGATGACGAATTGGTAACCATTTCATTGTCTAAGTACGATTACTAGGGCGACGAATTTTTTTGTCGTTTTAAATTTCACTTAGACGAAGTATTATGGATTTCGTCGTCTAAGTGTTTCTTAGATGACAAATTTTCTCTCTCTTAGGAGACGTTTTATGTTTCATCGTCTAAGTACACTTAGGCGACAAATTTTTTAACTTAGGCGACAAAACCTTAATGGTTTCGTCACTTAAGTGGGTTTTTCTGGTAGTGAGAATTCTTCTATTGTTGATATTATTGAAGTGGGCATCCATTTTCAAGCCATTACTATTAAGATTCAAGGTGTTGGTCCCTCTCGTTGGATTCTTTCTGCTATCTATGCTAGTCCTACTACTTGTGCTAGGGATGCTTTATGGTCTCATTTGAGTAATGTTTTTCAGAATGAGGGGTTGTCAGTTGTTATGCTTGGTGATTTTTATAAGTTTGTTTCTACTAAGAGTTGTGGCCCTTATATCGGGAGATTTAGGAAGTTGAAGGATTGGATTAACCAAAATTCCTTTATTGATCTTGGTTTCAAAGGATCCTGCTTTACTTGGGCTAATAGTAGAGTCAAGGAAAGATTGGATAGAGCATTTTGCTGTTGTGATTGGAGAGATAGGTTTCCTAAAGCTTTTGTGACACATTTACCTAAGATAACGTCTGACCACTGCCCCATTATGCTTTAACTTGATTCTAATGTTGCAGTTGATAGAAGATACATGCCTTTCAGGTTCCAGGCAATGTGGATGTCACATGCTGAATATAATGAGTTTGTGTCTCAAACTGGCAATCTGCTGCTGGTAATTTTGGAGACAAGTTGAAATGCTTGTCCACTGCTTTATCTGGTTTGAATAAATCTGTCTTTAGAAATATTTTTCAAAGGAAAAAAAGGTTACTGGCTAGAATTGGAGGGATCGAGAAAGCTATGGATAAGAGAAGTAATCTTTTTTTGGTTAATTTGGAGAAAGAACTTGTTACAGATTATGAACAGTTGTTGAAGTAGAAGAGTTTATTCTGAAAACAGAAGTCCAGAGATAAATGGTTGAGAGAAGGTGAAGATAATACTAAGTTCTTTCATATGACAATTGTAGTCAGGAGAAAAAAGAGTAAAATTGAGGGACTCTTTAATGTTGATGGTGTTTGGTCTGCTGAGATGCAGACAATGAAGAAGGTGGCTAATGATTTTTTTGTTGATCTATTTTCTCAACCTGAAGTTCCTGATAATGGATTTGTTATTCTTGATAAACTTCCCAGTCTTGATGTTGATACGAGGGAGGAGATTAATAGAAGCGTGACTGTGGATGATGTGAAGAGGGCTTTATTTGCTATTGGTGGTTATAAAGCACCTGGTGCGGATGGTTTTCTTGCTATTTTCTACCAGCACAATTGGCCTTTGTGTGTTGTTGAGCTTTGTAGAGTGGTTTTTTTAGGCTTTTAGTGATGGTGTGTTGCCTTCTGGACTCAATCATACCATAATAGCACTTGTACCTAAAGTTGATGGTCCTCAACACATGGACTTTAGACATATTAGTCTGTGCTCCACCATTTATAAGATTATCTCTAAAATTATTGTGGCCAAGCTTAGGTCTGCTATGAGAATTCTAATCAAGCCTAATCAAGTGAGTAATGTGCCAAGTAGACAAATTTTTGATAATATCATGGTTGCTCAGGAGCTTTTATACAAGTTCAGAAGGTCTTACAGCAAAGGGGTTTTTTTTGCTTGGAAGATTGACTTCTCTAAAGCTTATGACAGGATTAGTTGGAAGTTCATTCAACAAGTTTTATATGAAGCTCAAATACCTGATGCCATTGTGAGATTGATTATGCATTGTGTTACCTCCACTAGCTTTCAAATTTCTTTGAATGGGGAGCTTACTAAGTCTTTCCATGCTCAGAGAGGTATTAGGCAAGGAGATCTCCTCTCTCCTTTCATTTTTGTGCTCTATGTGGAAAAGTTTTCTCATCTTATTCATGTTGCTGTTGAGGTTGGTCAATGGAAGGTTGTTAATGCTTCTCAATGTGGTCTTAAGATATCTCATATGTTCTTTGCTAATGATTTGATATTATTTGCCAAAGCAACTTAGTCTCAGGCTCTTGTGTTAAAACAGTGTTTAAATTTGTTTTGTGGTCCATTTGGTCAGACTGTTAGTTATGAAAAATCTCAGATCTATTGTTCTCCTAATGCTACCAGGCATATGGTTAATGAGATAAGTGCTATATGTGGTTCTCCTATTACCAATGATTTGGGAAAGTATTTGAGGATGCCTCTTATTCATGGTAGGGTGAATATGTATACTCATGCAAATTTGTTGAATAAGGTGCAAGGAGGGTTGGCTAGTTGAAAATGTAAAACTTTGATTAGTTATTATTCAATCTATGTCTACTGCCATCCTTATGTATTCTATGAGTACTACAAAATTGCCTATCGAGTTGTGAGATAGGCTTGACAGGATGAATATAGACTTTTTATGGGGAGATATTCCTGATTAAAGGAAAACTCATCTCATCAATTGAGATACAGTCTGCAAGCCTAAATGTATTAGTGGGTTGGGAATCAAATAAACCACTCAAATGAATTAGGCCATGCTTGTAAAGGCTAGTTGGAGGATATGTCAAAAAGATGCTGGTTTGTGGTCTCAGATTTATCATGACAAGTATTGTAAACAACAGTCTATTCTGAGCTCCTCTTATGTTTGTCCTACTGACTGTTCTAGTACTTTTATGTTTGTGCTCTATTTGGAGGGGCGTTGCTTATAGAGCTGAATTACTAAGAGCATCTCCAATAGCTCTTGTAAAAACACAAGAATTGCTATTTTATTGTAAAAATACATATTTTTGGCTCCAACAGCTCTTGTAAACTGTCTTGTATCCCATAGAAAATGGATAAAGAGGAGAGAGAATCCCTATATCTATAGAAAATTCAAAATTTGTATAACCATCTAAAAATCTCTAAATATTGCTCACCTACACAATTCAACATTCTCTCCTCAAAATATGAACAAAAACACATCAATTTTTTTCTCTCTCATACAATTTATTGACTTGATTTGAGAAATATCCCTATACTCATTAAATTATAGAGATTAACATTTATTTTTTAAGAATAGAATAGAAGAGCTGTTGGAGTTGACCCCAAACAATTATACAAATTTTGTGTTTTAGTCTTATATAATAGAGATTTTATACAAGAGCTGCTGGAGATGCTCTAAGAAATGGTCTGTTATGGAGAATTGATGATGGTCAGACAGATAGATTTTGGGAGAACTGTTGGTTATTCCATAAACCATTGAAAGATTTTGCCTTAGTTAAAGACATGGTTGATCCTGAGCTTCTGGTGTGTGAAATGTGGGATCCGTTTAGGTGGAATATTGACCTACTTTATGCCATGCTACCTGATGATATTGTTCTGAGAATTCTGAATGTTCCTCCTAGATTTGAGGGGTGTGGAGCTGTTACTCATATTTGGGGATGTACATCCAATGACACCTTTAGTGTGAAAAGTGCCTATGCCTCTTTATTTAATTTTAATTCTGCTCAGCCTCGGTGGAAGATGATTTGGGGACTGCAGATTCCACCTAAAGTTAAAACTTTTATGTGGACTATGCTGCATCAAAAATTGCTCACTAGTGTTCAGAGGTGCAGGAGGAGGATGACCATGTTGCTACTTGTAATCTGTGCAATAATGGTGAGGAGTCGTTACTATATTTGTTGACAAGCTGCAGGAGGTTGATGGAGAATCTAGTCAGGGTGAATCTACAACATGAGTATAGAGAAGTTAATATGGTGGCTGATTCGCTTGCGAAGCATAGTCTTGATCATGAGATTGGGTTGATTGTGTTAACTGATGCCCTGCTGTCTGTGATCTCCCAGATGACTTGGGAAATACAGTTCGTTTGCGCAGAACTGTGATTGAGCCTACTTTTAGTTTGTTGTTTTCGGCTTTTGCCTTTTTCTAGGTCTCTTATTGTGACTTCCAATGTAACCAAAACAAAAAAAGCAGCCTCACTCAAAAAGTTAAAACACATCCTCTCTCTCTCTCTCTCTCTCTCTCTCTCCAACAAATCCGCCGCCCACCCCCCAACCCAAACCTATTCGATCTTCCTCAAGCACAAGACCGCTCGTCGTCAAAGGCATCCTCGTCGTCAGGCGCATATCCCATCCTCGCCGCCCCGAGCTCGGACTCGGTGCTTCGACCTCGAGCGCCGCCTCCATCCGCCCCGAAATCAGAGAAGTACCATCCTCCAGCTCTGGCAATTTGGCTCCTGCGGCCTTGACCCTGCTCGCCGCGCCTCTCCTCCACCTTTACCGCCACCTCAGTTCGTCTCGAGCTCCACTAGCGACGGCTTCGATCCCCCCTTCTTGGCTCAGCGCTTCGTGGCATCCCACGCCGTCTATTAACCTCAGTAGTTCGTTGCACCGCCTCTCAGCCTCCACAGCCACGACCTTGCTCGCCGCCGTGTAGCCCTGCCTTGCGGCCCGACACCGCAACCCAGTTTCGAGTACTGAAAACGTTCAAGGTTGTAGGGATTGTATTGATTTTGGGCAGAATCGCAGAACACCCACCCAAATCCCCGATTCTCAACCCACTTCGCAGAGCCCCCAAATCCCCCAACCTCGAAGTCTCGCACTGTCGCACCTCGCACACCGACCTCTACTCCTCATCTTTGGTAAGCTCATCTTTGTTGTGGATAGAGACGAATACTCCACTGCTTGCTATTGGGTATTTTGGGTGGTTTTGTGTTGTTGTGTTTCAAGCTGAGACTTGAGTAATTTGAGTTTGCATTTTGCTTGATTGGTTGTTGAATTTGAGATTTTATGTTTTTTTATATAATATTTCATGTTTATTTCAGTTTAGGAAGTGTAATGTGAGAGGGGCAAGGCTCATAATGTCCCTCCCCCCTAACCAAGTGTTAGGTTTGTTTTGCCACTGTCTCTGGAACATGGCAATCCCACAGTTTGATATCTGAAACCCCCAAAAAGACAAAAATGACGTTTTGGTGCAGCAGACTAAGGCAACTGGCCCATCTCTCCAAGAACATTCCTTATCTGCTGAAGAACCCAGCTGTCTCAAAAGCTTGTGTTGCTGACAACCCATTAATCTCCCACACTGTTGTTGCCAGTAAAGTTCGGTTCTTTGCTGCCCCCACTAAGGTAAATCACTTTGGTTCGGTTGCAGCTTATTTTGGATTGGTAATGGTGGATGATGTGTAGTTTTTACTTTGTTGTTTGTTGGATTTTTAGGTGAATTCAAATTCAAATGCAAAGAAGACGGAGCAAGGGACAAAGGGCCCGGCGATGAATGAGCAAATTAGAGCTAATGTTGTTAGGCTTGTCATGGGTGAAGGTATGATGTTTTGCAGCTAAATTGATTGGAAATGTTGTTATTTTTCATTCAAGTTTAGCAACTTATAATCTTTATGAGAAATTTATCTTAGGACCCCGACAAAGTCATGAATAGTCTTAGGATGGATGCTAATGTTTAGTGCAATTTTGAGGGTGTGGCAGTAGATTTTAGAATAAAGTATGAGGAAGAAAATGAGTATCAATTGGTTTTTTTGGAGGATCATTGATGGAGGAAAACAAAGAAGTAGAAACTTAAACAATTTATTCTTATTATCATATGCCCAACTAAATGAAATAATCTCCTGTGATTTCGTGATTTTAAGCTGCGCCTACTCAAAGGGAGATGCGAGGTTGAAGTCACTCTAATACAGACAGATGCTGTGGTAGTTAGAACTTAGAACTTGGGGGCTCAGAGATATAGAATGGAAGCTGGAAGGAGAAATATAAGAAAGTGGAAGACTTCACTTGTTTTTGTAGATTGTGTGGTTTTGGTTGAATGAATTATAAACAAATTTTGGGTTTTGGACTGTACGAGTGCACTGGATATCTATTTTGAAATTGTTGTAATTTATGTGTATGTGCAGAACATTTTGTCATCTCAAGGAATGAAGCTCTGAAACGTGCAAAGGATCTTGAGCTTGATTTAGTTGAGGTAGTTTTATTCTCATGTGACCACAGTTCCTCCTTAAATGAATGTTTGTATTCTCTTTTATTCATAAAAATGTAGCGAGAGGGTAGCTCATGTCACTTCCTCATTCATCTGTGCTATGTTTATTCTTACGATAGGATCAATACTATATTTATGATGAATACTTAACTTCCATAAATTTATAATCCATGGTGGATCAATTAGTTTACATTTGTGAGTGTGTATCCATTAAGCTGCAGTTGAGAATTATTCATAAATGAGGATTTAATTTCTGTTATGGAAGGATTAATTTATTTTTCGTGATATTTTACAGGTTCAAGGCACAGCTAATCCCCCTGTTTGTAAAATCATGGATTACCATAAAGAGAAGTATAAAAAAGAAACAAGGGAGAAAGAGCAGATTAAAATCAAGGTAGGGAAAAAGAACTTCCATGCATGCTTTTTATATTGCTCGTTTTGCTTTTATCGTCAGTGATTGGGCTGGTGAAGGGGACATTGCTTTCGTATTTTCACAAACCTATGCTATCTGCAAGCTAATTTCAAAACGGCTAAAATGATGACAACAGAGCTGTCAGCAAATTGGTAATGTGGTCATAATATTTCTTATTATTATCTTTAGTGGAGTTCATCAGTATAAGACCATGATATATCCATCTAAGTCCTATTGGATTTTAGTTATAAATTATACGTATATTGTAAATATAGTACAATGTAGTTTGTTCCATGGTGCTCCATGTTCTTTTTCCTCTGCTTTTGTCTGTAATCGTCTAAGCCACCAACCTGTATCGTCTTGCAAGGGTCATTATAATTTTCAGTTATACAAGTACTATTTTTGTCATGTGCTGATATTGATTTAATTAAATTCTTAATGCTTGCAGTCTAAGGAGGTCAAGACATTGCGTGCAGATTCCAAGGAAGTCAAGTTTTCTCCAAAAACGGTAAGTTCTTCGAATTCTATGTTCTTGATATCACTCCAATATTACATTCAAGCCATTCTTGTTATTATAAAAGAAGGGAGACCTTGATATCATGTAAGGAGTTTGTTGCTCGGCTTGTGAATTCTAGGTTGTTCCCCACGTTTAAGATCCAATCATTGTTGAAGGGAGATAAAGCTGTCAAGGATATATTTTCTGTAACTAAGGTTAAGTTTGAATCATTGGTCAAACCACTTAAATGCAATCAAATGCTTTCTCACTAGATGATAGGAAAAGTCTCACTCTATAAAAAAAAATTACTTTATTTCTTTTTTCTATAATTTTTTTAATGTGTTTCTCTGCATTTCTTACAAGTATCTGTAAATTAAGAACTAGATGCTTATACTTTACAGACATTCTCTAGTGAGAACCAAGTAAGGCCTCCAAATGGATGGTTAGACGAGTGTTTTCACTTTTAGGGGATATTTTAGATTTTCAAAATGACACTACCATTGATCCAATATTCACCTTCTGAGATGTCTGGTATATCAATATGAAGGTTCACCTTGCTGTACAAGTTTCTAATATTGTCATTTTATCGATTTCTTTCTCTCTAAATGAATATGTTGATCATTTATAGAGTAATCCTCTTTTGATTTGATGATTTGTAATAAATTGGGTAATCTGATGTTACACCATCTGTACTGCTGCTCAGGAGGCAAAGGATCTCAAGATGAAAGCAGATATGGTGAAGAGATTTATGGACAAGGGATACAGGGTTAAGGTATGGTTAAGGTACTTTTATCATTTCATTGAAAAGTTGAAGAATGAAGAGAATCATGAATATTTTTATAGCATATACGTGCATGTGAAACTTAGAAAAGGAAACTGAAAAAAGTTGGGGGCATCATTGTCTGCTCTGGGTGTAGTTGCTCGTACTATCTGCTTAACATTAAGTAGAATTATACCATATTAGGATTGCATAATTTTGTAAGGGCTACAATTGAAATGATCGTATAGTCAACTGACATGAGCGTGTTGATTTCAGCTCGAGGAACTGACATGAGTGTGTTTACTATTGTTAGTTTAGATCTTAGGTTAGATTTTTTGTATTACCCCGTCAATGGATCTCCCAAAAGCAGCTAAACATAAGGCATAATGGATTGCAAATCCTAAAAAGATGGCAACTATAATTGAGCTACCAAAATAAATTGTCATTTAGTTTAAGGAAAATACATGACATTGCTTTCTTTTAATTATGTTTTGTGATTGTTTCTCACTTTTTAGTTTTTACCAATCAGTATTTAAAGGGGTATCTAGTGTACTACTTCTACTGAATTTAATTTAAAAATAAGTATTTGGCATATTCTTCTCTGAAAGATCCCTTCATTTTGCTAATATTGAAGAGCTAAAAGCTACGTTACAAGCTGATTGTTTGAACATAGTTATTGACAAGAGCAATTCTCATATATGTACTTAGTTGTCATCATTAATGTAGTTTCTTAGTGCACCATATATGCATGCTTCTTCTCAAAAGTTTCAAAGGCTTTGGTATAGACTCAATATTATAGCTAATACTGTTCCATGGATCTGAAACAGTGTACTGCCTCGGACTCTGAGGGTCAGGACTTGGGAGTAGTTTTCTCTCGATTCATTAAGCTGGTATTGCTAGATGTTATTTTGTCTCTGTTTCGAATATCCATGTCATTAGTGAGTGGTTCTCCAAATGTGATGTGAATTATCATTTGCAGATAGAAGACGCAGCATATATTGAGTGTGAACCAACTGTAGGAAGAGGAAAAGAGTCATTTATAATGGTCAGGCATGTCAAGTTTGGCCCACCGAAGGGTAGTGCAAAAAAGATGAAGGCTGAAGACAAAAAGAAGCCGAAGAGCAGTGATATTGATATTGGGGTCACTCAAGCTGACACAACTCCACTGCCATCTTCTGACGAGGCTGAAAATAGGTACATGAAAATTGAGGTACGAGCGGATAGCAATGGCGAGACAGCAAATAAGAGAGAGCTTCATATGCCCTATCAACAAAGAGAAACTCCAACAAACTCGCACTTCGCACCTTCAATGACAGAGCCCTGTATTCCTTATCAAAGAAGAGAAACTCCACCTGCATTTAGAAACTCCACTCCTCATCTCAACAGTATTCCCAAGCAAGTACCATCTAGTCTTAATCTTCCGGGATTGAAGCAAGAACCATCTAGTCCTATTCCTCGCCGTTCTCGTCCTCCAGGGCTCGGTTATGGGATATTTAGTAACCCAACAGGTAATGGTTCCACGAACCAAGGTATGCCGGAGAGGGTTCCACCAAATGTAACACAAAGTTCAAGACATTAGAGTAGCCACAAATCCAGGGACAGGCATTGTTTAGGATGGACAACAGAAATTGTGATCCTTTGGTAGAGTTCTAATGCCCTAACCAAATATTAAAAACTAAAAAACAAAAGATGCAGTCATAGCGAGTATAATCACTATAATGCATGTTTAGATGATTACTTAAACAATATATTGTTATATGTGCCAATAAATATTTGTATCTGCGGTCATCCCAGAGAGACTTGCGTCTTTTCTTCCCATTTTCACCATTTCATTTTTATGCATTTGGTTTGCAGGGGCCCGAAGAGTTTCTTCTGATCTGTCACTATATGGTATAGGCAGTTTACCATTTGTTTTTTTTTCCTGTTAGAGCGAAATCACATATTCAAAGTTGTATCTTAAAAAGGAGAAAAGAAAAGTAAGGAAAATTGATCCTATGTGATAGTTAATTACGGTTTTTTGGTGTGGTTTTTGAGTCACTATTGATCAAAGATCGATTTTGTGACTATACATTATGGATTACGTTCTTATTCATTAAAAACTTGATGTTAATGATCGTGGTTTTTCGATAGATATTACTGAAATCTTTTTGTATTTTTGTAGATGAGTTTGAACAAGTCGGTTGAGCCAAAATTAGACCTCTTTGATCTTCAAGGAAAGGAATATTATCGTTGAGTCTCTGATGTAGTTTAACATATTCATCGGCAAGAGACTCAACAACATCATTCAACTTGTTGGGCCAATCGTGATTCTACCATCATCAGAATTGAAAGTTTAAGTTCTCATGTTTTTGAGGCGTCATAATCATTCTACTCTAAAGAAACAGTATTTAAAGAAAATTGTTCATTTGGATTTGTGGGATGCTTTGAAGCAACTCTTCGACAATGTGCATTATGCACAGCTTCTTGAGTTGACTGCAAAATGGGAAGCCCTCAGGCTTCTGGATTTTTCAAAGATCCAATATTTTAATCAAGCGACTTTGGATTTGCAGTCAGATTTGAACTTATGTGGAGTGGACAAGTCAAAGAAAGACATGATTGAAAAAGTTTTGACTACCTTCCTAATCTCTATGAGCACTTATGTTCATCAGTACTAGATCGAGTACGAACATGAGATGATTGTTATTTTCAGTGATCTAATCAATAACCTAGCTAAAAAGGAAAGACATCATGATGAGATCATTCTCAATAATAACGTAAGACCGGCTGGTACTAAAAAACTTGAGAGTTATCAAACTGGAGGAAAGACCCGTAAGGACAAAAAGAATGTCGTTCGGAACCTTACAATTGTGGTGGACAAGCTCTACGTGGCAGGAGAGGAGGGCGTGGGCATGGCCGAGGCAGCAACCAAAATTTGACATGGCATAGAGATCAGAACGCCAACACCAACTCCAATAAGAACCAATCTGATTTGAGTAATAATGGGCAAATACATTCCAATTCTAGAAAATTCATCTGCTATCGGTGTAGTTCAACAAAGCATATGCACAAGCAGTGCCGTGCTACCAAAGAAATCCAGAATATCTACAAGAGGCACATGCAATACTTGGCTCAAGAGTCAAACTTTGCTGGAGATTTTAAGATGGATGCAGATACCAATCTAGTGATTTCAGAGGAAAAGGAGACGACCATTGTTACTCTAGATTTTGAATAGCCTATATAAAAGGGCGTTATCTCTGTAATAGACTCAAGTTTTTGGTTTGTTTTTTTTTGCTGGAGTTTTTGCCCTTTTTTTAGACTATTGTTTTGGTTTTTATTTGATTTTTGGATAAGAACACCTATGATGTAACTTTTTAATTGGCAAGTAATGAAATTTTCTCTATTTTTCGATTTATGAAAGTGTTGAGAATGCTATTTCACTACTTATGTAGTGTATGGTTCGATATTTATAATTTAATGTGGCATAATGACATAATGATACAGTAAAAATGAGACACGAAAAAACGGATATTTTGATCTCAGGAAATTTTTGACCCGTCGAGATTCTTTTTGACCAGTCGAATGTTCCACACTGGATCAGTTTTTAATATTTTTCAACCCGTCGAATGATTGCTTCTGTTTCCGTTTCTGTCCAACTACGACCTATCAAAAAATGTGCCCGACCCAACGATAATAGATATTGGAAAATCGATATCGGTTTTAGGTTTCTTTCGACCCGTTGAAAATTTGTTCAACCTGTCGAATGTATACCCCTAGACAAACTTTCGACCCGTTGAAAAGTTTGTATCGGAAAATCAAAAAACAATTTTTGGTTTCTTTGATCCGTCGAGAGGTTTACTCGACCCGTCAAAGGTTATATCCGGTTTTGTGGTGTTTTTGATACATCGATTTTTTTGGAAAAAGATGGAAAAATTTCGACCAACTTGGAATTCAGCACTAGATGTGGTTTTATATCAGTTCATGTCATGCCATATTAGCACTCAACAAAGGTCACATCCCTATTCAATCTTTAAGTATCTATTTAAAGTGTCCGCCTGATCTTTAGTTCAAAGATTTATTTATTTATATAACTTTTCTAGATGTCTCAAGGCGGGATTGCGTGTCTTTCAGATAGTGGTACTACCCATACAATTCTGCAGAATAGGCAATTGTTTGTAGATTTTTTTCCATACAACTCCTCAGTAGATGATATGTGCAACGCTTGTTATTAAAGGACGTGGTTCAGCAGAATTTTTGCTACCTCATGGTACTCACTGATGCCTTATATGCATCAAAAGCCAATCGAACCTTGCTAAGTTTCAAAGATATTGGCGCCAACGATTTTCAATTGGAAACATATTGTGAGAATGAACAAGAATTATTTTGTATTACCTCTATTGAATGCGGTCACAAGCACATTCTAGAGAATTTTCAGGCTATTCGTAGTGGTTTGTATCTAACTATAGTTCGGATCATTGAATCCAATGCCATGACTCACACGATTTCGTGTGACTCGGAATCATTCAAGCCTTGACATTTTCGACTGGGACATCTAGGTCATGACCTGATGATCAAAATATTGAAAAATACTCATGGTCATCCATTCTTCAGAGCGAAGAAGCATGTGGGAATCCCTAAATCCATTAGTTTTGATGGGGCGGATGAAACTACTCCTCTCAATCCTGGCTTGGTCTCTAAGATGAGTGCAACAGAATCCCGGTAAAGTACCACTGTGGCGCCGTGCCTTATCCCACCAGATTCATATGTTGCAATCTCTGATGCACATCGCTCGTTTTGCAAAGCTTGTTCTTTAGCAAAGTTACAAGCACGTTCTTCTTTTGCTGTTGATAACACCGGAAATATTCCATTCTTACAAAGAATCCAATGTGATATTTGTGGATTTATTAATCCGGAATGCGGACCATTTAAATATTTCATGGTTTTGGTAGATGCATCAACGCGATGGTCACACATTGCTTTGCTATCCATAAGGAATGCTGCGTTTGCAAAACTCCTGGCACAAATTATTAAACTCTGGGCTCACTACCCAGATCATCAATCATGTCTATTAGATTGGACAAGGTTGAAGAGTTTACATCAAAATATTTTAATGATTAATGCATGTCTGTTGGGATTGAAGTTGAACATCCCATTTCTCATGTTCATTCTCAAAACAGTTTAGCAGAGGCTCACATCAAGCGGTTACATCTTGTGTCTCACGCGTTGGTAATGCATACAAACTTACCGGTATCCGCATGGGGTTATGCAGTGTTACATACAGCCATGCTTCTTTGTTTTCGACTCGGAGGACGCCAACCATTCAGTTCGCACCAGTTGGTAACTGCTTATGAGCCTGACATTTCATACCTACATATTTTTGGTTGTGCGATATATGTGCCTATTGCGCCTCCACAACACACCAAAATGGGTCCTCAACAAAGATTAAGAATTTATGTTGGCTATGAAGCTCCAACGATGGTCCGCTATCTTGAACCTTCGATATGAGATCTCTTTACTGCAAGATTTGCAGATTATCACTTCGATGAGACATACTTCCTGACATTAGGGGGAGGAAGGAATGTATCTATTCCGGTTCAACGTCAGGAATTGACATGGTCTAATACCACTATGTCTCATCACGATCTCCGCACATCTCAGAGTGAGATTGAAGTGCATGCAAAGAATACTTAATCTTTAGAAAGTAGTAGACTTTATGCCTGGCTCCTTTACTGATATTGCTAAAGTGACGAGATCGGATATACCTGCTGCAAACGTTCCTGCAAAGCTGGAAATCCCAAAATGGGGATTAGTTATTACCAACATCGGGCAAGGAAACGTTCCTCCTACCCATGTGAAAGGTGTTGCATCGGCCTCGGCTCCCACCAGGAAAAGGAGGAGACTAAGAAAATCCATTAAAGAGCCACCGGTTAAAAGGAAGTCATTGAGGCACAAAATGATCCATTCATCATCAACATTGTGAATCTTTCACATGAGATTGTCTCTGACTATAGTTATGTCCTTGAATCACAATTGGTATGTCTGAGGGACGCCTCAGAACCTCTTGTGATGTTAGAGAACAAAGAAATCTCGCTTAGAATAAATGATGCGCCCATTCTTATGGATAGATCTTCCATGTTAGTTGATGATGCATTTGCTTATTCTGTCGCTCAGGAGATCATAGACGACAATGAAGCAGAACCTCACTCTATGGTGGATTGCCAACGAAGACTGGGTTGGCTGAAATGGAAGGTAGTAATCCAGGCCGAACTAGACTCTCTATATAAAAGGAAAGTGTTCAGTCCGGTAGTGCTTATGCCCACCGAATGGTAAGCCGGTATGACATAAATAGGTCTTTTTACGGAAGCGTAATGAGAAGAATGAGGTCTTACGCTATAAAGCTAGACTGGTGGCGCATGATTTCTCTCAACGCCCTTGGATTGATTATGATGAGGCGTATTCTCCGGTCATGGACATCATCACCTTCTGCTACCCGATAAGTTTGGTAGTGTCCGAGAAATTAAATATGCAGCTCATGGATGTGGTTACTGCATATCTCTATGAGGATCTTGATTCAGAGATATACATGAGAATGCCGGAGGACATCGCTTTACCCAAATCAATTAACTCTAAACCACAGAGTGCTCATGTAATCAGATTGAGACGCCCACTTTATGAATTGAAACAATCCGGTAGGATGTGGTACACACGTCTTAGTGACTACTTGATTAGAAATGGATACAAGAATGATGATTTATGCCTTTGCGTGTTCATTAAAAGGACAAGTTGAAGATTTACTATAGTAGCTGTCATCAGGACTCTTATTGAGATCAATGAGACGGTTGGCTATTTGAAATCTGAATTTGAGGTGAAAGACCTTGGTAGGACTCGATTTTGTCTCTGATTAGAGCTGGAACATTGAGTTGGTGAAATTTTTATTTACCAGTCTGCTTATATCCAAAAGATGCTCAGGCAATTTAATATGGACAAAACACACCCTGTTAGCACGCCAATGGTTGTTCGTAGTCTAGATCCTAAGAAATATTATTTCGTCTGGTAGATGATGATGAGGAGATTGTAGGAGATGAAATTCCATATCTTAGTGCTATTGGAGATTTTTTGTATCTAGCTCAGTGCACTCGTTCAAATATTTTCTTTTCAGTGAACTTGTCGGCTAGATTTAGCTTTGCGCCTATGCAACGTCATTGAAATGGAGTAAAACAAATCTTTAGATACTTGAAGGGTTCCATTGACTTGGGTTTATTCTTCCTTGACAAAGAGTACAAAGAAAAATAAAAAATTCCTAGAAAAGCGATGGTTGAGTCACAACACGCAAGTTCTAACTCCTTCGACCCATTGAGTAGGACTTTCGACCCATCAAAGGGAGCAAACTGTGAAAACCCAAGGGCGTCTTTTGACCCATCGAGGAAAGGTTTCGACCCGTCAAAACCGGTACCCTGGATCTAACATAAACATTTATTCGACCCGTCGTGTGAAGATTTCGACCCGTCGAATTCATCCCCTGCTGTGAGCTATTTTACTGCAATCCCCTATTCCGTAACACCAGTGTGACGACCCGGACCAGAATCAGAAGTATAATCAGCTTGATTCGTGAGTTATAGCGTAGTGGCGGATTTTCGACAGTTATTGGAATCGCCATTTTTGTTAACGACTAAATCATCGGACGAGAATTGGAGCTGGGTCTCTTCTCGAGAGTCGTTGTACGTGTGATTTCGAGTTCGTGGGCGGTTCCGGATCGTTGTTTGGACGACCGAGGAATTAATTATGAATATTTGAAGTTCGGATTTAAATGGTGGTGCTGTTAACGACTAAATTACCGGTCGAGAATTTAGTTCCAGTTTCTTCACGGAACATGTTCAGAATTTAATTTCGAGCTCGTGGGAACTTCCGGAGCATTTTTCTGAGTTACGAAGATTAAGTTGTGAATATTTCCGATTGTTGTTTGTTTAGTCGATTAAATATGTGTTGGTTCGAATGGTTGACTTTTTATCCGATTGGTCGATGTGTTTGACTTTGGGTGATAATTGAAGAGTACGTCGAGACGAGTTTGTGGCCGCGAGAATTATCGGAATCGGAATTACGACGAGAAAGTTATGGATATTCGAAGTTTGTCGCAAATTAATTGGGAAAGTTTCCTTATTTGGTAAGTCTATAAATAGCAGGTTGCCTTTTAGGGAAAGTCAACACTTGGTCATTTCTGGGCTGACCGGTCAACTCGAGCTGAAATGAAGGTGGCGACGGTGGTTCGGTGCTCCACGGCGGCGATCGATTCCGGCCACCCCGTGGGTCGGGGTTGGTCCCATTAGGTGCGCCTCGGTCCCCTCTACCCATCCCCGGTCACCGACGACGGCGAGGCTCGCCGGAAAGAGAAGGAAATCCGGCCAAAATTCAAGAGAAACTTGGTGATTCGGGTCGCTCAATTTAGACCGATTCGAGCTGAATTTTTGGTTGGGATTTGTAGCTCTCATCCCCTTGATGCTACCCTATAAGTTTGGTAATTCAATTCGATGTGTACATGGAGAATTTTGGATTGGAAAATTTGGTACCAATTCGGTTTATCGTGAAATTGACCTAGTTAGAGTGAGAATTGGCCTTTGTTGCAGTTATGAAAGTTGCTCAGTGCATGATTTTGAGTGAAATAGGGGTTGCTCCGCCGGAAGATTTTCATTTTGGCAGCGGCACCACCGTGGGCGGCGGTCAACGCAGCGGTCAACGGCGGTCCAGTTTGACTTTTTGGATTTTCGACAAGTTGCATGTCATTTGTCTCGAAATCGCGCCCCGATCACAATGGGGAGGTTCATTTTTCGAATTGAGCGTCCGAAATTGTAGCGAGGTATTGAGGTGTGTTATATGGATTTTCGACGATTCGTCGTATTCGAATTAGGTGTTTCCAAGAACTGTGGTTTCTCGTGATTTGTTTTGAATTGTCGAATTATGGTTATGAGAATTGGATTTTGTGAATATTCAGGGGTTCGTGATCGTTCTTTTGGCGATGGACTTTCCGCCGGATCACGGGTTAACGCATATCGCGTTACGCTAGTCTGTGAGTAGACATTTCTTTTCACGGAATTCTTGTGAGTCTTTTATATGATTTTCGAACTTGAGCATGCGTATTGAGATTACGGATTACATGAGCATGTGTTTTACGATTATATGATTATACTTATACGGATATACGTATACAAATATACATACATTTATATGCTGTTTCATGCATTTGCATCGAAATGTTTATGATTTGGTTTACACAGAGTACAGTCTTGGTTACGTTGTTGTACCGATACACTTGCCTCTCGGCTGATCCCCGATGGTAGGCTTTTACCAGAGGAGGCTGTGACTCCTGACCCGAGGTCTTTACCGGGGGGAGGCAGACCTCTGACCTGAGGCCTTTCTGGCTAGGATCACGTGGAAGTCAGGGACTCCGTGGTTCTGACTGTACTAGCACGGTGTGTGTCCATGAGTGACCCCGTGGGATTTTTACTTGCATGCTCAGTACACTGGAGGATTATGGTTTTACCTCGTGTACTTTATTATCTTTATTTACCTGGACTCGCATATGTTATTTTAAACATATATATCAACTGGTGAAAGACATTTATTTTCGTCCACTCACTCTAACGGTTTTCATGTCTTTCCCCTGGGCTTTTCGGTTTCCGTGCCCAGTTTGCAGTTCAGGCTCTGGTGTCGCACGTCGTGGTCGGAGGCATAGTGCTCGAGCTACCTTGTTTCTTCCAGTAGGGTTATTGTTCTACCTACTGTGGTATACTGATATGTTTATATATTAGAGGTCGCTCTGAGTAATCTATTGTTTATGTTATACGATTTTACACCGGATTTCAGTAAAGTGCATATATATTTACTATTTTACTTTACTGTTGATATATTGAGAAATCCGGATGGGATTGGTGCCCACGGTTTGCTTTTTGTGGCATAGGATGAAGTGTATTTTCCGCGTGCAGGTAATGGTAATTCCACGTTAGTAACGAAACTCTGCCAAAATTTCTACGGTTTTTGTTGGTTCGTGTTTTCGAAGGGGTTCGATTCCGGTTTAGGGAGCTAAATCGGGGTTGGGTCTTTTCAACCGGTAGATGTGTTGGTCGGATTTTCTGATGCTAGGTACCTCTTTGACCTACACAAATTTCATTCATATACCGGTTATGTTTTCACTATAGAAAACACGACGATTTTTTAGAGATCAACTAAACATCCTCATTGATTTCCTGATAAAGACAATATGATTGCACACTAGAAAAATGAAGCACATAAAAAGGCATAGGGAGTAAGTGGGAATATACCATAGTTGGTTGAGAACTAGTTTCAACATCTTGATGAGGAACGTTTTCAGGAGATATCACGTTTTCAGAGGCAAAGATGTGCTGAAAGTTCGGGGCATAATAAGCAACAGGTTAAGATAGGAACCAGAAGTGAATAGAGGGTGATTTACAAGTAAGATTAACTCCGTTGGGTTGCCGATTTCTACGGTATAAGTTTGTTCTTCAAGAGGTTGGGAAACGTCTTCTTCAATCGCAATCCCTGTTGTAGCAATAACGTGATCACTTTGATCCGGAAGCAATTGGTCCGTAATCTAGGCTTCAGTCTGGACTTGGTGTACATTTGAAACCTATGCAAAGACCAAAACAGGTGGTCAGATTCAATGCAACAAGATTTTCCAATATAGTTTGTGAGAAGTTTAAGAGTGACCTTAATAACAGGTTCTTCTCCCATCTTTCTAAAAGTGGAGGTCTTTGCTGGTTTCATTAGCCATAGATAAACTCGTTGAGGGCATAATTACTGGAATAGCATATTCCAAGACAGGAGACTCCGAAACCTGGCAAAAGAGTTCAGTTCACTGGACAAAAATGGCTTGATCCAAATGTAAAAAAGGGGTGAGTTGAGAACAGAAATATCACTAAACCAGGATGAGGTTTGGGCTCTGGAGAAGTATTCTCCACTGTAGTGACCCTTAGCTTCAAAATTCCTTCAAACTCATTTACTACGGCAGATGCTGAGGCATTATGAGGATGATCACTTACAGTTTCTTCAGAAGAACTCGTGCTAGGCACAAAAGTTTGATCAACATTGGGTGATCGAATTGTCCTCCAGAGGAACAAGTTCTCTATGTGAGCTTTCTAAAGAAGAATTTTGAGAATTAGAGTTGGCTTCTTCACTTTCTTCCATTGGTGGATGTTGAGACGAGGGGCCTGCATCATGTTGTTGCATTAGATAGCTAGTCATTGTTGTATCATCCTCAGAACTTTCGATGACTAGGTGCTTCCGTGGATGTTGCTATGGAAAGACGAAATTAATTCAAGAGTGAAACACAAAAGAAGGTATGAAGATTGTGTGATGACCCGGAACAGAATCAGAAGCGTAATCAGCTTAATTCGTGAGATTATGCGTAATCGCAGATTTCCGATAGTTGATTAAATCGCCAGCTTTGATCACGACTAAATTATTGGCCAAGAATTTGAGTTGAGTCTCTTCTCGAGAGTCGTTGTACGCGTGATTTCGAGTTCGTGGGTGGTTCCGGATCATTATTTGGACGACCGAGGAATATAATATGAATATTTGAAATTTCGGTATATTGTCGAGTTTATCCGTTTGTGTTCGAGTCTATCCGAATCGTGATTTTGATCCGTTTTGGACCGTTGATCAACCCGAAGCGTAAATGGAATGATTATCGATTTGATTTGCGAGTTTCGCGATTTGTCGTGATTTCGACGTAATCTGCTATTATGGCGGCTTCCTTAGCGACTAAATTATCGGACGACAATTTGATTTTGGATCCTTCATGAAAGTTGTAGAGAATTTAATTTCGAGTTTGTGGGAACTTCTGGAGGATTTTTCCGAGTTACGAGGATTAAGTTACGAATAATTTCGACCGTTGATTATTTAATCGGATAAGCTTGTGATGGTTTGAACCGTTGAATTTTTATCGGATTTGTCGAAGTGTTTGACTTCGGGTGGAAATTGAAGAACGTGTCGAGATGAGTTTATTGCCGCGAGAATTATTGAAAACGGATTTACGACGCGGAAGTTACGGGTGTTCGAAATTTATCGAAATGTGTAATTTGGAAGTTTCCAAAAATAGAAGGTATATATATTGAGGTTTCCTGTTTGGGAAGTTAACTATTCATTAATGTTGGAGTTGACCGAGTCAACTCGGTGGAGGAAGAGGAGCGACGGCAACCACTGCTCGCCGGCGGTGGCTCGCCGTCCGGCCACCCCAGGCCTCGGCCTAGGGCCCAATCGACTCGGCTTGGCCTCCCCGTGGCGTTGCCGGCCACCGTTCACGGCGAGGTTGACGGTGGAGAGAGAAATTTCTAGCCAAAGTTTGTAAAATTTGGGGTTTTAGGGTGGTTCCTATTCTGGCCGATTAGAGCTACAAGAAGTACTGGGCTTTAAAGCTCTCATCACCATGAATCTGACCATATAGGTATGGTGCTTCAATTCTTCTTGTGCATGGAGAATTCATGGATTGAATTTGTGTGGGATTTCGGTTTTGCTTGAAATTGAGCTAGTTAGAGTTTTAATTGATCTTTGGTGTAGTTATGAAAGTTGTTTGTTGGATGATTTTGAGTGGAATAGGACTTGGTTCACCGGAGAATTATTCAGTTTGGGTGGCGCCGCCGCCGGCGGCGGCAGTCAACGACGGTCAAGGTTGACTTTTCGGGGTTTTTGACGAGTTATATGTCGTTTCACTCAAAATCGCGCCCCGATCGCAGTGGTGAGGTTTGTTTTTTGATTTGAGCATCAGAAATTATAACGAGGTTTTGAGGTGTGATTATTGGATTTTCGACAATTCGTCGTTATTGAATTATACGTTTCCGGGAACGGTTGTTTCTTGTGATTTGATTTGAGTTGTCGAGTTATGATTTTGAGAAATGGATTTTATGATTATTCAGGGATTCGTGACCGTTCGTTTGGCGATGGATTTTCTGCCGGATCACGGGATTAACGCGAACTGCGTTACGCTAGTCTGTGAGTGGACAACTTCTTTTCACTGTTAATCGCGAGTCACTACATACGTTTTACGAGCATGAGCATGCATACGAGATTATGTTTTATATGAGCATGTGTTATACGATTATGCCTATACCAGTATATATTACGTATATGCATTTATATATTGCTTTGTGCATTTGCATCGAACTATTTATGATTTGGTTTACACAGAGTACAGTCTCAGTATATGTTGCTGTATCGATACACTTGCATCCCGGCTGATCCCCGAGGATGTTTACCGGGGGAGGCTGTGACTCTTGACCCGAGGCCTTTACCGGGGGGAGGCAGACCTCTGACCTGAGGCCTTTCTGGCTAGAATCACTTGTGGGTCTGGGATCCAGTGATTCAGACTGTACTAGCATGGATGTATCTATGAGCGACCCCGTGAGATTTTCCATGCATGCTCTGTACGCGTAAGGAGTTAGAGTTTCCCTCGTGTACCATTTGATTTTTATACATTTGACTCGCATATGTTTTTATAACATATATTATTCGGCGAAAGACATTTATTTTCGTTCACTCACTCTAACAGTTTTCATGTCTTTCCCCTGGGCTTTTCGGTTTCCGTGTCCAGTTTGCAGTTCAGATTCTGGTGTCGCACGTCGTGGTCGGAGGCATAGTATTCGAGCGATGTTTCTTTTATGGTAGGTTCTTAGTTTGGCATACTATTTGTATATTTATACTAGAAGTCGCTCTGAGTATTCTGATGTATATTTTTATACGATTTTCCCCGGATTTCGGTAAAGTATAGTTATATTTATTACTTTACATTACTGTTGATATATTGAGAAATCAGATGGGATTGGTGCCCATGGTTTGGATTTTGTGGCATAGGTTGAAGTGTATTTTCCGGGTGCAGGTAATGGTAATTCCGCGTTAGTAGCTTTACTCTGCCGGAATTTTGATGGTTTTTGTTGGTTCGTGTTTTCAGAAGGGGTTTGATTCCGGTTTAGGAAACTAAATCGGGGTTGGGTCCTTTCATCTTGGTATCAGAGCATTAGGTTTTAGGTTCTGTAGACTTCTGTAGTCGTGTTTACTAAGGGTATTTGAGAATGTACAGCATGTCTAGAGTGGTGACCCGACCGACCGGCGGATACTCATCAATACTCCGGGTGTTGTATGCTTTCAAATATTTGAAGTTCCATGATTACGTTCTACTTGTTGGGAACGATGTTTTATTCATTAGGATGCCTCCTTGACGTGCTTTCCGTGTCTGTACGGTTGTGGATCCTATTGAGGATCAATCGACGCGCGATTTGCCAGTGAATTGTGGTAGTTGATGTTTTGCCTGAGTCAGATCATTGCATTTGATGGGTTGGTATTGTGTGAGTTCCTGTTGCGACTCCATGGCCTACATTCGGACTATTGTTTATACGGTAATGGTTCAATCAGGCTACCTAACGATGGAAATATGGAGTGTTTACCCACCTGAGGAAGATATATATTGTTCACATGTTTGTCCCTGTTTGCACGTGTTATGTGGCTTCAGAGGAAGTAGTGCACGAGGTTCGAGATGAGTTTAAACCTGAGCATCAGAGAGATTTTGACTGTTATGCCTCGAGACAACCGTGAGGAGCTTGATGTGCTGCACTCAGAGGCGAGGCTATTGAGAAGGAAATGCGTACACGGTTTCCGACGTGTTGGTTTGAGGAAAGTGGACTTAGTAGAGATATTTTGATGAGATTGAGTTCAGGCACCTCAGGATCAATGACTTCATCAGGTTGTGGCCTTTTCGATTATGTTGGGGGTCATCAGATCAAAGCAGAAGATCCGTTTGGTGATGGTGGAGATCACGGAGTAGCAGACTTGTTCCTGTGGCATGAGTCAGGGTGATTGTTGGTGATTTTTCCACACAGCAGGTGTCGTTGTGACTTGTGTTCGTGGAGCACTCTCAGTTGCTATAGTGGTGGCCAGGAGGGTCACGTTGCGAGGGAGCACCCTCATCTAGCTGTTTTAGCGGTTTAACAGCTCACGGTTTAGGAGGAGGTCATGATACTGTTTCTGGAGTGACCAACGCATCCTTCTGGACGAATTAATCAGCAAGTCACAATCGACGTGGATGGTTAGTTGGGCATGTTGGAGTTCGTGCCATGACCTTGTATGAGGACGGAGTTTCTTTGAGGTTACCGTCGCTTGATATCCATGGCTATTGTACCTGCATCTCCACTTCTGAGGTTTTGGAGAGTGTTGCATCCATCCGGTGGTTGCGGGATATTTGTTGAAGGTTATGGGTTAGCCGCGGATCTGTTATAGCTGGACATCGTTGGTTTTGATGCGATTTTGAGTATGGACTTCTTGACGACACATTTGGGCTATGTTCGAGTGTCTCGAGAAAGTAGTTGTGTTTCGACAACCAGATTTCCCTGAGATACTGTTTCGCGGTGATGGTCGAGCGGATGGTGGAAACGAGTTGTGTTGTTTGCTTAGCTCATGTTGTGGATACTATGGTTGCTGTGCCCAACATTGGTGACATTGAGGTGGTTCCCGAGTTTCCAGGTGTGTTCCGGAGGAGTTACCAAGTATTCCTCCAGTTCGGGAGACCGACTACACCATTGAGCTTTTACCAGGCGCTGGAATCATATCACCGGCAATTTGTCGTTTGGTACCAGCGGAGCTGATGGAGCTACAGGTTCAACTCCAGGAGTTGCTGGAGGAGATTTCATGCGACCCAGCGTATCTACGTGGTGTGCTCTTGTACTATTTGTGCGGAAGCAGGATGGTTCGACGAGATTGTGCATCGACTACCGGAAGCTGAATCAGGCTTCAGAGGAGAGCGAGTATCCTCCGCTTCAGGTTGACGATTGGTTTGATCAGCTCCCGGGAGCTTCAGTCTTTTCGAAGATCGATTTCGGGTTCGGATACCATCAGTTGTGGATCGATGAGTTAGATGTGGCTAGGACGACTTTCGGATCATGGTGCGAGCACTACGAGTTCTTGGTCACGCCGTTTGGATTGACCAATGCCCCCGTAGTTCTTATGGACTTGATGGACCAGGTGTTCAGACGATTCTGGACAAGGTTGCGGTCGTGTTCATCGGCAACATCCTAATTTACTCTAGAAGTGTGGGCCAACACCTGAAGCAATTGCGAGCGGTTTTGCGGACTTTGCGAGATGATCAGTTATTTGTGAAGTTCAGCAAGTGTGAGTTATGGTTGATTTGGGGTTGACCTACCATTGTACCAGAGATCGGGAGTCTCTTGGGTTTAGCAGACTACTATCGGTGCTTTGTTTAGGATTTTCCCGGATTACCACTTCACTTTCCGGATTGACGAAGAAGGCGTCAAGTTCGAGTGGTCCGATGCACGCGAGGATAGTTATTTGCTCCTGAAGGAAGGTTGACCGTTGCTTCAGTTTTGATGTTACCTGACGATCATTGTGAGTTCGTGGGTTATGGCGAGGCATCGAGATTTGGATTTGGTTATGCTTGATGCAGCATTGTAGAGCAGTGGCTCATAGTTTCAGGCAGTGGAACTTTATGTAGTTGCATATCCTGTGTATAATTTGGGTGTAGCTGTCCTTATGTTAGCATCGGAGAGTTGGAGACACTACTACTACAGCGTGCAGCGCAGTGTAGGATGTACACTGATCACATGAGTTTCATCTACTTGCATTTTCGGCCAGATTCGAGCTTGAGGCAGTGTAGATGTATGTGGTCGATTAACGACTATGGCTGCACATTTGAGTTTATTCGAGAGAGGCTACTGTTGTTGCTGATGCATTCAGTCGGAAGTCGGGAGCTTCATTGTATCATGTGTGTATGGCTCGAGTTTCCGTGTTAGCCAAGTTGCGAGCTACGGGAGCTGAGTTCGAGTGAGATGATGTTGAAGCTTATTGTTTTGCGTGCGTTATGCACTAGCGGTACGGAGATGTATCTGATACTTCGAGTTTACTACTCGTGACGCAACCCGTAGAAGAACGTAACAGCTTGTGTGAGCAGACGCCACATTTGTCGACAGGCGATGGCAGCGAGGCAGAGACTTGCCGGAAAGTTACAGTTATTAGAGATTTCCGATTAGAAGTTGGAGTTTGTCGCTGTGGTTTTGTGTGCCAGTACGCACTTCGGTTTGTGGTACCAGTTGTTGGATCTTTGTAGACCATTTGATGAACTTGGTACGTTTCCTGGTACTTTCGGAAAAGATTTTGGTGGCAGGCTGGCATAGCTATGTTTGACGGAGGTTGTCCATTTACGTGGTGCACCTGTGTCCCAGTTTGCTGATCGAGATAATCAGTTACAACTGAGTGTTGGCAAGCGTTGGAGAGAGCATTGGGGACCAGATTACAGTTTAATACAGTTTCTTATCCTCAGATTGGCGGGCGATCTTTGAGGACTATTCAGACCTTAGAGGGCATGTTGTGGTCTTGTGTATTGCAGTTCCGAGGGATTTGGAACCAGTAGTTTCAACTGTTCAAGATTGCATGCAGTATCAGTTTGTAGACCACTATGATTATGACGTTGCATGATGTCGTTTTGTGGAACGATGTTGTACTCCATTGTGCTGGAACGAGTTTGGTGTGAGCTGACGTTGGATCCTGATTTTGTGGAATGTGCTACCACAGACTTTCGGATTAGCGGAAACAGGTTAATAATTGCCCGAGTTCGATGTGTGAGCTATGTTGGTGTGAGTAGGCTGAGTTGTGATTTGCCACGTTATTTTGATCCGTATGTGATCATAGGCGAGTTTGTGTTGTGCCGTATAGTTTGGCATTACCTATAGCGTTGGCTTTTGTGTGTGTTGTGTTCCGTGTGGTGGAACTATATTTCAGATTTGTTGTGTGTTTTGTACCCTATCAGTTCCTTATACAGGAAGACTTGGCAATTGTGAGGAGCCAGTTTAGATTCGGGATTTGAGGGTACATGGATTATAGTACGGAGATATCTCCTATTGTGGAGTCTGTTGTCAGAGTTGTTCAGTTGACGTAGCCACTGGAGAGTTGAGCTGTATGCAGAGGCAATGCTCCTACTTTTTAGTCGGCAGACTTGGAAATTTCGAGGTCAAATTTTTTTAAGGGGGGTCGATTTGTGACGACCTGGAACAGAATCAGAAGCGTAATTAGCTTAATTCGTGAGTTTATGCGTAATCGCAGATTTCCGATAGTTGATTAAATCGCCAGCTTTGATCACGACTAAATTATTGGCCGAGAATTTGAGTTGAGTCTCTTCTCGAGAGTCGTTGTACGCGTGATTTCGAGTTCGTGGGTGGTTCCGGATCATTATTTGGATGACCGAGGAATATAATATGAATATTTGAAATTTTGGTATATTGTCGAGTTTATCCGTTTGCGTTCGAGTCTATCCGAATCGTGATTTTGATCCGTTTTGGACCGTTGATCAACCCGAAGCGTAAATGGAATGATTATCGATTTGATTTGCGAGTTTCGCGATTTGTCGTGATTTCGACGTAATCTGCTATTATGGCGGCTTCCTTAGCGACTAAATTATCGGACGACAATTTGATTTTGGATCCTTCATGAAAGTTGTAGAGAATTTAATTTCAAGCTTGTGGGAACTTCCGGAGGATTTTTCCGAGTTACGAGGATTAAGTTACGAATAATTTCGATCGTTGATTATTTAATCGGATAAGCTTGTGATGGTTTGAACCGTTGACTTTTTATCGGATTTGTCGAAGTGTTTGACTTCGGGTGGAAATTGAAGAACGTGTCGAGATGAGTTTGTTGCCGCGAGAATTATTGAAAACGGATTTACGACGCGGAAGTTACGGGTGTTCGAAATTTATCGAAATGTGTAATTTGGAAGTTTCCAAAAATAGAAGGTATATATATTGAGGTTTCCTGTTTGGGAAGTCAACTATTCATTAATGTTGGAGTTGACCGAGTCAACTCGGTGGAGGAAGAGGAGCGACGGCAACCACTGCTCGCCGGCGGTGGCTCGCCGTCCGGCCACCCCAGGCCTCGGCCTAGGGCCCAATCGACTCGGCTTGGCCTCCCCGTGGCGTTGCCGGCCACCGTTCACGGCGAGGTTGACGGTGGAGAGAGAAATTTCTGGCCAAAGTTTGTAAAATTTGGGGTTTTAGGGTGGTTCCTATTCTGGCCGATTAGAGCTACAAGAAGTACTGGGCTTTAAAGCTCTCATCACCATGAATCTGACCATATAGGTATGGTGCTTCAATTCTTCTTGTGCATGGAGAATTCATGGATTGAAATTTGTGTGGGATTTCGGTTTTGCTTGAAATTGAGCTAGTTAGAGTTTGAATTGATCTTTGGTGTAGTTATGAAAGTTGTTTGTTGGATGATTTTGAGTGGAATAGGACTTGGTTCACCGGAGAATTATTCAGTTTGGGTGGCGCCGCCGGCGGCGGCGGCAGTCAACGACGGTCAAGGTTGACTTTTCGGGGTTTTTGACGAGTTATATGTCGTTTCACTCGAAATCGCGCCCCGATCGCAGTGGTGAGGTTTGTTTTTTGATTTGAGCATCGGAAATTATAACGAGGTTTTGAGGTGTGATTATTGGATTTTCGACAATTCGTCGTTATTGAATTATACGTTTCCGGGAACGGTTGTTTCTCGTGATATGATTTGAGTTGTCGAGTTATGATTTTGAGAAATGGATTTTATGATTATTCAGGGATTCGTGACCGTTCGTTTGGCGAGGGATTTTCTGCCGGATCACGGGATTAACGCGAACTGCGTTACGCTAGTCTGTGAGTGGACAACTTCTTTTCACTGTTAATCGCGAGTCACTACATACGTTTTACGAGCATGAGCATGCATACGAGATTATGTTTTATATGAGCATGTGTTATACAATTATGCCTATACCAGTATATATTATGTATATGCATTTATATATTGCTTTGTGCATTTGCATCGAACTATTTATGATTTGGTTTACACAGAGTACAGTCTCAGTATATGTTGCTGTATCGATACACTTGCATCCCGGCTGATCCCCGAGGATGTTTACAGGGGGAGGCTGTGACTCCTGACCCGAGGCCTTTACCGGGGGGAGGCAGACCTCTGACCTGAGGCCTTTCTGGCTAGAATCACGTGTGGGTCTGGGATCCCGTGATTCAGACTGTACTAGCATGGATGTGTCTACGAGCGACCCCGTGAGATTTTCCATGCATGCTCTGTACGCGTGAGGAGTTAGAGTCTCCCTCGTGTACCATTTGATTTTTATACATTTGACTCGCATATGTTTTCATAACATATATTATTTGGCGAAAGACATTAATTTTCGTTCACTCACTCTAACAGTTTTTATGTCTTTCCCCTGGGCTTTTCGGTTTCCGTGCCCAGTTTGCAGTTCAGATTCTGGTGTCGCACGTCGTGGTCGGAGGCATAGTATTCGAGCGATGTTTCTTTTATGGTAGGTTTTTAGTTTGGCTTACTATTTGTATATCTATACTAGAAGTTGCTATGAGTATTCTGATGTATATTTTTATACGATTTTCCCCGGATTTCGGTAAAGTATAGATATATTTATTACTTTCCATTACTGTTGATATATTGAGAAATCAGATGGGATTGGTGCCCACGGTTTGGATTTTGTGGTATAGGTTGAAGTGTATTTTCCGGGTGCAGGTAATGGTAATTCCGCGTTAGTAGCGTTACTCTGCCGAAATTTTGAATGTTTTTGTTGGTTCGTGTTTTCAGAAGGGGTTTGATTCCGGTTTAGGAAACTAAATCGGGGTTGGGTCCTTTCAGATTGTGTGGGTGATTACGAGTCATGTGTTTTGCCCTTCGGAAGGCTCGCTACCACCCCAATCTTCTCTGGGATTGCGAGGAGCACTGATTTCTTTCCGTTTACCTAGGCGAGTAGAGGTCCTCGTTTGCCTCGCGATAGGATTGACGGTTTCTATACTCGTAGTGAGAATCTTCTTCTTGGGTGTTGCTAAGAAGGAATGCCAATTTTCCTCATGGCTCTTTTCTTCTCTTAGGCAGCTAGAATGCTTGCTGAAGGAACCCCAGTGCGAGTTTGTATGAGGCATACCTCAAAAACTTTTCGAATTCCGTTGTGAAATCGTTAGAAAGATAGTGGATCAGAGACATCTTGTTTCCATACGTCTATAAAGCGTCATTTCTGCCATTTGTGGATGGATCCAGTAATACCATAGACAGTGCAGATCATCTTGCCAGCATAGACAAGTGCATCGCACGATAAAGGCTGGAAGGTGAGATTGGCTGCTTCTGCGAGAGTGGCTTTAGAGGGCTTCTCGATATTTACTCACCATGAGGTAAACCTGTTACGAGACTCAATCAAAGGACAGGGCATACTACGTCAAACCAAGCTGGCAAGCAAAGTGGTTTGGTGCGTATAGCTCAAAGGAAAAATTGGCGTCAAGATGCGAAAATCCGCACAAGAGATGTTATGAAAAAAGTTATTCCTCGCTGATATTTTCTAGTGAGGGGAGATGAGAAACCCGTTTTTCAAACCAGCCGGATGCTTGCGGCTAACAATCACATTTGCCATCTCTTGGGGAAATTCTCTCAAGTTGAAAAAAAATGACAAAAACTTACCAAATAGCCGGCTGGCCTGGACCATGAATGACATGGTCGAGGAAGACCAACTTGACACTTATCGATGAGAGAAGATGATTGCGACTCCATCATGGATGAAGAAGACGAATACGAGGAAGTTAAAGAGAATGAAAATGGGAAGAATAAAGAGAAGGGGCATGAGTTTATTCGATCGTCGGTGATCGAATACGTTGCTCAAATCCAGAGGAAGTAGATTCAAGCTCTGCAAGACTCTCTTGACAAGATTTAAACTGGATAGGCGTGTATGCAAGTTCATCTGGAGAAGATGCAAGTTCAACTTTTTGGGGAAACTCGACAAATTTGGCAGCACATCCATTCAATCTCACCCACTACGTCTTCGTCAGTAGCTTCACTAGCTGAGGCTAATCTATTTATCTCTAATTTGATTGGTGATAGGAGTACCACTAGCTCAATGCAATCTGGGTGTGAGACTGGTATGATATAGATTGAATCTGACAATGGTGAGAGCGTAAAAAATGAGTTTGTCGAAGAAGGGAGGAGTTGGTGAATACTCTGTTGTTGTTCGTAATACTGTGTTATTCAATGAAGGAAAAGTAACTAAGGTGGGAGTGAAAGCACATAAGAACTTAGTTGATGGAATGATTGTTTATGGGTATATTATGCTGGATTTGATTGAGACTGAGGTTGAATTAGACACAGGTACAGAGGTAGATGAAATACGCAATTCACATCTTTTCCATGTTCATGGCTCACTTTTTGTTCCCATTGTTTTTTATAAGAGAGTGGGAAACAGAGGCAGTAGTTTTGGTCTTCTAAATGTCAACATTTACAAGGTAACTACGTGGTTTACTAGTTCGAAATCCTGGAAGTTTTTGCTAGTTGATGTAATCTGGAGTGAACTCAATTTTGACATTGGAAATGCCTTATCTGTTGTCGATAACCGAACCTTCCTTAATGCTTATAATGATGATCTAGCAGATAACTTTCGATTATTGGTAGCTCGAATCATAAGGAATGTTATTGGTGCATCGAGTTGTTATCTCCAAATACAAGAGTCTGGTAAAGTAGACCCTAGGTGATATGTCTTGCTTCAATTCATTATAGGCTTTGGGTTCATTTCAGTGGTCAAAGATGTCACTCAACACACCATTATTTCTTTATATGCTAATTCTTGTATCAATTCAGAGCTTGAGATGGTTTGCATAGTCATAAATCGTGATCGGTTCACACTGCATTTACGGTTAGACAAATGAGTTTCTATTATGCTTCCAAGTTATGTGGTTTTTGCTGACTAAGTCTGCTCCTGATATGTGTATGATGTTAAGATTTTGTACTTCATACCTGACAAGATGTTTCATAACCACGGATATGGGCATATGCAACAACGTGAAGACCAAGCACACCAAGTTTCAAGTTGCAAGTTTAGAAAGAAGATTAAGGTATGACTTTTAGTACGCTATGTGCTAACCCATAAAATGTGTCATACTTAACACCCAAAACAATTGTCAAAAATAAAAAGGAATAGAAATATAATATGCCGCTCAAGATTGTCGTACATGCGCTCAACGGCGTAATGCGCATCGCGCGTCTGCTATGCAAGTGGGGGGAGGAGACCCGCTAAAAGACCAATCTGCCCCTCTTCACATCCAAAAAGGATATTGACCGCAGTCCCACATTGAGAATGAGAAGGAAGTGTCATTCTTACCTACCCATATAAGGAAGGTATTTATGACAAAGCAAAGGTAACGAAAAAACCTCTTTCTTATTTCACTTTTTTGCTTACTTTGATAACCGTCTCTGACTTAGGCATCAGAGCGTTGAAAACGGGCCAATCTCGTCTCAACTTCCTAACGCCCCTCTTGCGTTTTACAGCCTAAGCGGAAGCACGAAAGATAACTGCACTTCTAACATAATTCACATGCGGATTCTTGTAGAAACAATTGGTGTCGTCTAGCAGTTTTGTTCTTCCTATCCCCCCCCCTAAAAATCCTTCATTTTCTACAAGTCAGCCCATCTTCTGCCCGATATGCCTCATCCCCAGGATAGCGACCTCATTACGCCTGCCGGTGCTCTTTTAGGGATATGCTCATTTTGTACACCTAATCCATCGCCCACCAAGACTGATGCCTCTAGCAGTAGCAACGCCAGGCCAAGGATGCCAACGCTCAGTTAATGCAAGAGTTGAAACAACTCTTCCATGAGTACGATGTTGCACGCTTAGCCAATCAGAGCCTCTAAGAGACTATCACCGCTACGTAGTCTCAACAACCAGCTCATAGTGGACCAGAGGAGTGTTCCCCTATCATCCACATGATCGCTAGACTATATGACCCTCGACTCCCGGGCCCACCACTACCCCCCTGAGCACCCACAAAATGCACCTAACGCCACTACCGTGATCTTAGCCAACCTAGTTGACATTGAGGGCGAGCTCCGCCAAGTGCGTCACCCCGTGAATGCCAGCCTCCCTTACACACCTCGTACGATCCCGTTATCTCGAGCTATCACACATGTTGGATGCGATAGGCACACAAAATCATTGAAGGACAACCTATACTCTGGGTGTGGCGACCCTAGAGCACATCAACAAATTTTTGTAAACAACAACAGGGCGCCACCATGACGATGCTACTCTACGCTATCTCTTCCTTGAGACGCTCAAGGGTAAAGCGCTCAACTGGTTTTTCGAGGTCGCTCCAGGCTCTATCAATTCTTTCTCTGATTTCACTTACACTTTCCTCAAGCGCTATAGGTTGCAGGGCTACCATAACACTGCAAATTCATTGTTCACCATTCGCCAGGGCGAATTGAGCCGTTTTCAACCTAAATCAATCGCTTTTGGACAGCCACCCAACGTTGCTGGAATCTGGACAAGCAAACGACCCTATATGCCTTGATCAAAGGTTTGCAGCCCTCCTGGCTCAAGGAGAAGATAATAAAACACGATTACTTGTCGTACGAGGAGGTTGTCGGCATGATTGTCAAGAAGGCAAACGCCTATAACAAGATTTATGGTCATAAAGCCCGTAATCCACTAGGACATGTCTCACCATCTAATACCCTGACCTTTTTAAATAATCATTAATATTTATGGATAATTCGAGTTCAAATTAGTGGTCGCGATAAATAATTGTTAAATAATTGTTAATGTTTACTGTCGGTAAATATTAAGAGGTTTCAAGTTGTCTTTTTATCAAATTGACGAAGTTGGTTGACTTTGGGTAGAAGTCGTAGAATTTGTCGAGACAAGTCCGTAGACGCGCTGGCAAGGTTACAACAAGAAAGTTAATATCAACTAAAGTTTATCAAAAATGCAATAGTCATAAAAGTATAGCTATAAATAGGAGTTACCCAAAATGGAAAGTTGGACCTTCAATTTCAAGCGTTGACCGAGTCAAACTCTCTCTCACTCTCTGCAATTTTTTCGCCACCATGACCGGCATCGGCTGTGCGACGACATTCGACCACAGTTGGCCTTGATTTTGGTCACGTTTAGATGGTATCTCCTTTCTCTTTCATTTTCAAGCCTCATCTCCGATGATGGTGCTCTATAGAGGTCGAATTGACGATGTAAAATCCTAGGGTTTTGGGTTGTTTCAGTTGCCGTCACTGGCAACGAGTTAGGTATCGATTGGGTTTTGAATTCTTGTTTTGTTGTTGTATTAGATTTTTGGTTTGCAGGTGAAGTTGGATGAAATCAGAGAGGATTCAGTCAAACCTATAATCGTCTCCGCCATGATCGGTGGTTTCTAGTAGTTTTGGCCAGTGAGGATAGATGGGTTTTATTCCTAAAAGATAAGTAATAAACATGAAGTTAGGAACATAGTTAGGACACAATTATGGACCTAACAAACTACCTCACACTTAAACTTTGCTTGTCCTTAAGCAAACAAAGAAGAAAAGAATTAAGCTAAGTTAGACTCAAAGCACAAAAATACACAAGGCATGTAAGTATCATGCATGATGGTTACAAACACTTCCTTCTTGTTGTTCGGCTTCACTGTGTAAAGTGCCATATGGATCTCGGCCTTCCCAAACCTCCTCTTCTTTAACCACAAGTGACGACGTATGTTCATTGCCCCCAAATCTTCACGTGCTTTAAGAGTGTCCTTATTCTTCCCATCAAGGCCTAGAATTGTTCCAAGGACGCTGTCGAATAGATTCTTCTCAATGTGCATGACGTCAAGGTTGTTCATGAGTTTTAACCTTGACCAGTAAGGGAGTTCAAAGAAAATACTCATGTGACTCCAATATCCAACTTCGTCATCAACCACAAGTGGGTTTAAGGTCATCACACGTGGACACTTGCTCAGTACTCTAAAATCAATATGTTGGAGCCTTTGGAAAATCTCTTCACCGGACCACTCTCGGGGTTTCGAATCATCCTCTACCATCCCGTCAAAATTCGCCGCTTCGGATCTCCATTGGTGATTTTTGGGAAGCCATCTACAGTGTCTCAAGTAACACAACTTTCCCGTGTGATAGCTAGAGTTGATGTCATCTAAGCAGATAGGATAACCCTTGTACCCTTTAGTCCTGCAAGATGCCAACAACCCGTAAGCCGGAAATTCGCTAATGGTCAACATAAAGCTCTCATGATGAATGATGTTTTAGTGTAGCTATCCCAATCGCACCCTAAATTCCCACACCTCCTTCAATTCGTCAAACAAAGGTCTCATAAACACATCAAAACACTTTTCAGGGGAATATTTACCCGAAATGATCAGACAAAGGAAATTAAACTCCTTCTCATACACATCCAGGGAAGCCGGTTGTACGACATCACAAAAATGGGCCAAGTGTTATATTGGACATCATTAAAAAGATTGAACCCGTCTGTGGAAAGTCCTAGTCTCACATTTCGAACCTCTGATGTGAAGTCTATAAATGTCATGTTGAAAGACTTAATAGCCTCCCCATCTGCGGGGTGTTTATGCACACAGTCACTCAACCTCTTTTCACCGTGCCACCTCATTGTCTCTGCCGTGTATGGAGACATGTACAATCACTTCAGTCTAGGAATCAATAGAAAATAATGAAGAACCTTCCATGAAAATTTTTTCTTCTTGTTATTCTTCTGCTTGACCAGCCATCTTGACTCGCCGCAAGCCAAAAAATACTGGAGGTCTGCGTATTGCTTATAAAAGAAGACAACTATTTTTGCACAAGTTGATTTTCGTGGAAAAAAGGCCAAGGTCGTTCAATATCGTTTTTACTTTATAATAATTGTCTAGAAGTTTGTGATCATCAGGAAGTAGACTACTTATATGTCGCTGAACATCGTCAAACGCTGCATTCGACAATTTTTGCTTCACTTTATACCCCATTTCTTCCATTACCGCACTCAAAATAGTCACTTTACCATGTGGGTGCACCGGTGTCTGAGTTTCTAATAGAAGTTTATTGTACTTGTTATAATTAGTGGATCCCATGAAGTCGCCTGTTGGTGAAACAGTCTAATGGTTAGGAGTATCATAATGGCCATCGGAAAACCCGTATCCACTTGAACTATACGACGGAAATGCATCGTGGACAAGTTCCATAACGGGGTTTGGAGTAGGTCCATCAATATTGCTGGATTTGCCAACATCATACCTTGATCCGAACCCTGCCATCGCAGTATGAGCATTAACCTTTAGTTTGAACCGTTTTCTGTCCATGAAGTGTACTCCCACATCATACCGTATTAAGAGAAGTGGTGGAACATATTTGCAACTGCATGATACTCTGAGTTCCTCCACTATGTTGAATTGCGAAACGCATGAAGTCATAAATTCCTTGTAAATACCTTTGATCACCTCTCTCCAATCATAACAAACTTTTGTCCATATTCTGCGTAAGTACGTAACTTGCAATGAGCGAAATAATAAATTGTCTGGCCAATCAAATTTATAACCTTAATATTCCCACGCTTCGATTTGTGCAATATATATACCTAATATTCATATACATTGATCAAGCTAACTAAAATTCCACAATAATCTTCATATATATCGATCAAGCTACATACCTATCTATTAATTTTCCATCCATATATATCATATACATACATATATAATAATCTAGCTACATACATATCGATCAAGAATCTTTCTTACATATATATATACACCCAAAAATTACTAATTAAATTGCATAACCAAAATTAAACTAATTAATTAATAATATATGTATGTAAATATCCAAAAATCAATAATTTGCATTGTCAACATAGCTAGCTACTAATTATCGATCTAACATTTCGATGCAAAAGCTAGCATTATACATCAAGAGCGGGATTCTAGCTACCTAGCTATGACAAATTTCGTCGGAAAACTATCGCCGGAATTAAATCACCGGTTAACTTCACAATCCACCAAAATATTACAAAAAAAAATAGTATCTATAAACACTAACCAATATATCTATGAAGCTTCAGGAATGAGCTTAATTTGGGGGCTTTGATCGAAGCTTTTTCGTTGTAGATCGAAAAATCGCTAGAAAGGAGGTGCACGTTAGAGCTGTTGTTGTGAAGAAAGAGATAAGAGTTCGATTTGAAAATGCTACTGGTAGTGAATAAATTCCGTCAATTAACCAATTTCTAGCAGACGAAATTTTTTCCGTTTTCTAACAATTCCTTTAGACAACAGAATTGGCAAGGGAATTAAAATTCTATCTTTTAATTGTTTCTTAGAAGACAAAATTTGCCAACGCAAAAAATCCATCATTTAAAAACGTTGTTGGCCGTCGGATTTTTGACGGAAACTATTTCCGTTGTCTAATATGTTGTTAGAAGACGAATATTTTTTCGAAGTAGACCATTCACATATCCGTCGCCTAATATGTTGTCAAGCAACAAAATGAAAAATATTTCGTCTGCTAACAAAGGTATTCTGGTAGTGTTGGTCACGTAAGTGAAATTTATTTTATTTTATTAAAATATCTAAAAAAATTCACTTAGGCGACGAAACTATATAGTTTCATTGCCTAAGGGAAATTTATTTTATTTTATTTTATATTTTATTTTCATATATTTTTTCTAAAAAATTCACTTATGCGACGAAACTAATTGTAAGTCCAAAATTTTGGGGTTTTTTTCCGCCAATTTTGTTTTCCAAAAATTCAAAATGACTTAGGCGACGAAACTTGTTGGTTTCGTCTCCTAACTTCACAATTTTGGTGGTTATTTGTTTTCGCCCAACTTTTTTACCAAAAATTGAAATCAGTTAGGCGACGAAACTTGTTGGTTTCATAGCCTAAGTGGTCACCTATAAAACACATTTCATCAACTAATTTTCACAATCTCTCTCTCTCTCTCTCTCTCTCTCTCTCTCTCAAACCTTACACACCACCACCTCAACACCACCATCACCATCACCATCGCTACCACCACAACACAAACACTGCCGCCACCACCACCACACAAACGCCGCTGCCACCACCACCACCATCATTAATTATTAATTAATTACAGATTTTTCATTAATTAATAATTAACATTTATTTATGTAATTAGGATGTAATTAATTTTTCATTTAAAAAAAATTAGGACGACGAAATGTCCAATTTCATCGTCTAAGTTGTTTTTTTTTATTATTACAATAAACCACTTAGATGACGAAAAACCTTCATCGTCTAAATTGATTATATATATATATTTTTAAAATCGACACTTAAGTGACGAATAACCTAAAATTTCGTCGTCTAAGTGGTTTAACTTATCCAATGAATTATTGGTTTCATCGTCTAAGTGTTCACTAAAACGACGAAAATTTTCGTCGTTTTTTCAGTAATTTTTCGTTTTCTAAAAGTCTAGACGACGAATTTTTGTCGTCGCATAAGTTGTTACTTAGACTACGACACTTAGACGATAAACCTTAGGCGACGAAACTTTTTTTCCTAAGTACTTAGGCGATGAAAAAAATCACTTAGGCGACGAAATTGCTTCGTCGCCTAAGTGTGTTTTTCTGGTAGTGTATTGTCAAATTCATCAAGTTTATTCCTAAAGATCCACTTGGTTCCTAAGACATTACAATCACTAGGTCTTTCCACTAAAGTCCACACTTTATTTGTTTCAAACTGATTTCGCTCTTCTTGCATGGCATTAATCTAATCATCATCAGTTAACGCATCTATAAAAAATTTAGGTTCAATCAGAGACAGAAATCCAAAACATCGAATGATGTTAATGTCCTTTTTGTGTTTAACAATGAAACAACTAAGAGTTGTGGCAGCGATTACCTCTTGCCTTACCTCTTTACTTTCCTCTTGAGGTGGGACTAATAATGCAGCTTGTCTACGAGTCCTGATTCCATTGTTTAAATTTCTTATTATATCTTCAGGTGAATGGTTCTTCTGCACTTGTCTGAATCCTTGTCTAAAGTTAGGGTTTGGCCTTAAGATAGGATCCTCGTCTGCAGTTTCATGATAGTTAATGGAACCTGTAGAAGGAAGATTCTCAAGCATACATAGGACAACTACTAAATCATACTCAACATGGGTATAAGCATTGTCATCAACAGATACATTAAAGGATTCTACAACATTCTTGGTCCTTTAGGTGTAAACTTTATAAGCTCTACTATTGAGTGAGTATCCAAGGAAAATTCTTGGATCACTTCTAGCATGAAACTTTGCCAATTTTTCCCTATCTCTATAAATATAACATGGACTTCCAAGGATGTGAAAGTAACTTACCCTTACCTTTCCATAACTCATACGGAGTATTTTTAGTACCAAGTTGAAGAAACACTCCATTAATGGTGTGACAAGCTGTGTTGACTGATTCAACCCATAGATTGGTGTTGATGCCAGCTGAATGAAGCATGACTCTAGCCATATCTAGCAGCACTCGATTCTTTATCTCGAGTACACCACTCTGTGGTGGAGTGATAGGTGAGGAAAACTCATGAAAGATTCCAAGTTCTTTATGTAGACAAGAAAATGAGCTAAATTTGAACTCAATGCATTTGTTTGATCTGATTCTTACAATTTTGAGCTTAATGGCATGTTTTTCAGTGAGTAGTCTTGTGCTCAAGTTTTTAATTGCTTCAAAAGTTTGACCTTTATCTGCAAGAAATTCAACCTAGATAAAAAGAGAAAAATCATCAATAACCCCGATATACCTTTTGTTACCAAAACATGTAGTTTGAGTTGGCCCAACTAAATCCATGTGCATCACTTCCAGAGGCTTGGTAGTAGTTTTTGAATTTACTACATTGTGAGTACTTCTTGTTTGTTTTCCCATCTTGCACCCTGAGCACATTTCGCCAGCGTTTCCTTTCAAGATTGGTAAACCTCTTACACATTGCTTAGATGAGAGTTTCAGAAGATCTTGGTAATTAACATGACCAAGCTTCTTATACCAGAAATCCAGCTAAGTGTCTGTGGTTGAGACCATTGTTAGAAAAATTATTCCCCTCTAATCTTAATTATGGTATTAGCTAAGATAAAAGTTGTAATTCTTCTAAAACCGCAAGTATACAGTGTCCAAGTAATATGATTTATAAGGAAGTCGAGTATCGAACTCACAAGGATTGACAACTCTAATTTGAAAGCTTGACTCGATTAGATCCTAGACTATGGTATTACCTAAACATCTAATGTGATCCAAAACTAATGAATGAAAAGGCGAAAATGTATCTTACCTATTTAAGTTCTTTGGTAACCTAACTATCCAAGGGGTAGTGTAACTAATATGAGTGAATGGTTGATTAACTAACTAAATGCAATGATGAGGTAAAATAAATCAAAACAATGTAAATATTGTTTTAGGAAATGTCAAATTGGAAGCAATCTGTGTATCTTTTCATTGATAATCAAAGAGCTTCTCATATAGGAGATTACAATAGTTACAGGTTGAGAATTAAGAGCCATGGTCAATATCATGATCACACTACCCTATTATTCTCCCTACTCTCTCTACTATGTGGTAACTGCCTCCACCAACATAACTATCCATTAATTATAATTATCTACCATAATTAGGTACATAAAACCTAATATTCTTTAACACTCCTTCTTGTGTTGTTTATGGTAGATGATGCTTCCATGATACTTCTATAATGCCTCCTTAAAAACCTTATTGAGCCAAAAAACTTTGTAGGAGAAAAAGTGATCTCGAACAAGTAAAAGAGTGCAGGTTATTGTAGATGATGATATGACACTTGGCTATGTTCCCTCATTAAAACTTTGCCAAGTAATAAAATCCTTAGGGATAAAAACATTCTTGGTCAAGAAAAAAGAGTACTACGTGTCCTTCACATTTAGAAACACTTATGTGTATGTCAAACTCCCCCTAAAGTCTGCATCTCCCCTTGATATCGCAGTGTTTCTCATGGTAAAGACATAAACCATTCTAGGAACTACCTTGTGTGGTCAGATAGAGATAACTAATATCAGCAAAAACTAACAATACATCACAATGATTGTTGGTGTAGGGGGTGAAGGAATAAGCAACACCATTTCTACCTTTGGTGTCCTTAATTCCATAATTACAGCGACGGATGCCTATTGTCATGTCTCTCTATTTGAATAGAACAGACCCATATATATCCTACTTTCTGTTTATGTCAGCTTAATGGCATTACGTGGGCGCAAAGCTAAATCTAGCTTACAAGTTCATCTCATATGTATAGCCAAGTCTTGTGTATTTTGTTGTGACGACCAAGACCGGGATTGGAATAGTAATCGGCTTAATCCGCGAGTTTTGCAAGTAATCGAGACTTGTCGTAATTAATCGGTTATGTGGTTTTGATCACGACTTAATTATTGGACACGAATTTGAGTTGGGTTTGTTCGTGGAAAATGTAGAGAATTTGATTTCGAGTCCGTGGGAACTTTCTGAGGATTTTTCGGATAATCGAGGAATATAAAATGAATATTTGAAATTATTGCCGAGTTAGTTATGTTTATCCGTTCGAATTTGAGTTATCCGAATTGTGGATAGAGCCGAGTCGTGACGTATAAATAGCCGAATAGCCGTAAAATTATCGAAAAATTGCATTGTGGGCCGTTTGACTTGTGTTGACCGAATTGGACCCGTTTGACCCGCGTTGATTGTGTGGGTGAGTTGACCCGGTTTGAACTCGCCGTCGGACTTGCGGTTTTCGGCCACTTCCGGCCACGATTTTGGTAGGTAAGGCTTCCCCTTGTGATTTGTAGTTGTTTAGAACTTGATTTGAGGAGAATTGATCACGAATTTAGGGAGAACAAGAAGCTTGAATTTGGGGGATTTCGCCAGAATCGGGTGGTGGATTCCGGCGAGAATCGGTGTCGGGGTTGTGGGGGGAAAGATTTCCCTTCATTCCACGAAGCTTTCTGGGTAATTGGATATAATTTTGGTTGAGGTTTGTGGTGGTTGCGGATGGTGACCGGAGGTGGAGCTCCAGTGTTGGTTTCGGCCGGTTTTCCGGTGAATTGAGTGGGAATTAGAGTTTGTGGCAGTGGAGAGATGTCTTGGGCTTGAGGTGAACTAGAAAACTGAGCTTTCCTCGCCGGGAAATCTCTCCGGTGACGGCGCGGCGGCTGCAGTCAACGGCGGAGCTCCGGCGAGGCGTTGACTTTTTGAATTTTGACAAGTTTTATGCCATTTTGCTGGTAATCGCGCCCCGATCATCGCCTTGAGGTTTTCGAGTTGATTTGGATACCGGATTTTAAGTCGAGGGTTTATGTGGAGTATTTCGGGGTTTTCGTCGATTATTTTGTATTCAAATTATATGTTTTCGGAAATGGTTGGTTTCCGAGGTGTGGTACAGAGTAATGAATTGTGATTTTGATCAGTTATATTTTGTGATTATTCAGGGGATCGAGATTGTACGTTGGGTAAGGGATCTTCCGCCGGATCTCGTGATTAGCTCATTTGCGCGCTGTGCTATCTGTGAGTGGACATTTATTTACACTGTCGTAGCGAGTTCTTGATTTCAGTATTTATTTCCAGTACAGTATTTAGATTGTTTATTTTTTTGGAGGTATTGTTTTATATTTTATGGTGATGGCATTTATTTAGCATCGATGCATTGGCTACTCGGCTGATCACCGGTAGTCCAGTTCTAGGGTTGAGAGATTCCCCTGATGTGCCCACTAGGCTTGAGAGACTCGCCTAGTCTATCACCGTCGGGCTTGAGAGATTCGCCTGACCGTCGGGTTTGAGAGATTCGCCTGACACCTCCATTTATTTTATAAACTTGCATTATTTTTATATTATATAAATGGTGAAAGACATATGATTATTTTCGTCCACTCACACTAATGATTTTATTTGCCTTTCCCCTGGGCTTTTCGGTTTCCGTGCCCAAATTGCAGTTCGGATTCTGGTGTCACACGTCGCAGTTGGAGGCTTAGTGTTTGAGCTACCTTTCTTTTCCAGTAGGTGTGACGACCCGGAACAGAATCAGTAGTGTTAATCAGCTTAAGCCATGAGGTTATACGTAATCGCAGATTTCCGATAGTTGATTGAATCGCCAGACTTGATCACGACTTAATTATTGGCCGAGAATTTGAGTTGAGTCTCTTCTCAAGAGTTGTTATACGCGTGATTTCGAGTTCGTGGGCGGTTCCGGATTATTATTTCGACAACCGAGGAATATAATATGAATATTTGAAATTTCGGTATATTGTCGAGTTTATCCGTTTGTGTTCGAGTCTATCCGAATTGTGATTTTGATCCGTTTTGGACCGTTGATCAACCCGAACAGTAGATGGAATTATTATTGACTTGATTTGCAAATTTCGTGGTTTGTCGTGATTTCAACATAATCTGCTAATATGGTGGCTTCCTTAGCGACTATATTACCGGGCGAGAATTTTTTTTGGGATCCTTCGTGAAAGTTGTTGAGAATTTAATTTCTAGCTTGTGGGAACTTCCGGAGGATTATTCCGAGTTACGAGGATTAAGTTATGAATATTTTTGACCGTTGATTATTTAATCGGATAAGCATGTGATGGGTTGAACCGTTGAATTTTTATCGGATTTGTCGAAGTGTTTGACTTTGGGTGGAAATTGAAGAACATGTCGAGATGAGTTTGTTGCCGCGAGAATTGTTGAAATCGGTGTGACGACCCGGACCAGAATCAGCAGTATGATCAGCTGTATACGTGAGTTACTGCGTAATCGCAGATTTTCGATAGTTGTTTGAATCGCCAGAATTGTTAACGACTTAATTATTGGCCGAGAATTGGAGCTGAGTCTCTTCTCGAGAGTCGTTGTACGTGTGATTTCGAGTTCGTGGACGATTCCGGATCGTTATTTGGACGACCGAGGAATTAATTGTGAATATTTGAAGTTCGGATTTAAATGGTGGTGCTCTTAGCGACTAAATTACCGATAGAGAATTTGGTTTCGGCTTCTTCACGGAAGTTGTTCAGAATTTAATTTCGAGCTCGTGGGAACTTCCAGAGCATTATTTTGAGTTACGAAGATTAAGTTGTGAATATTTCCGATCGTGGATTATTTAATCGAATTATGTACGTGTTGGATTGAACCGTTGACTTTTTTATCCGATTGGTCGATGTGTTTGACTTTGGGTGATAATTGAAGAACATGTCGAGTCGAGTTTGTTGCCGCGAGAATTATCGGAATCGGATTTACGACGTGAAAGTTACAGATATTTGAAGTTTGTCGAAGAGATAATTACGAAGTTTCCAAAAATGGAAGGCCTATAAATAGAAACCTGTTGTTTTGGGCAAGTCAAAACTTACCATTTTGGGAGTTGACCGAGTTGACCGAGTCAACTCGGTGGAGAGAGAGTGTTCGACGGAGCCACGGGCTCGCCGACGGTGGTGCTCCGATCGGCCACCATGGACCACGGCGTTTGTCCCAATCGAAGCGTCTCGGCCTGCTTGACTCATCTCCGACCTCCCTCCTCGGCGTGGCTCGCCGGAGGGGAAGAAAAATTCCGGCCGAAATGGAGGTTTTTGGGTTTAATGGTGAATTCCGATTCCATTCGAATTGAGCTTAATCAAGCACTGGGTTTTGAAGCTCTCCACTCCATGATTCTAACCATGTAAGTATGGAGTTCTAATTCGATTTTGGATGGAGACTTTTGGATTTGAAATTTGTGTTTCAATTCGGGTTTTCATGAAATTGAGCTAGTTAGAGTTTGAATTGGCCTTCGATGCAGTTGACAAAGTTGCTCAGTGGGTGATTTTGAGTGGAATAGGGGTTGCTCCACCGAGAAATTTTCAGGTTGGTGGCGGCGCCACCGTGGATGGCGGTCAACGCGGCGGTCAACGGTCAACGGCGGTCAAAGTTTGACTTTTTGGGGTTTTCGACAAGTTGCATGTCATTTCACTCGAAATCGCGCCCCGATCGCAGTGGGGAAGTTCGTTTTTCGAGTTGAGCGTTCAAAATCATAGCGAGGTATTGAGGTGTGAATATCGGATTTTCGACGATTCGTCGTATTCGGATTATGTGTTTCCGAGAATGGTGGTTTCTCGTGATTTGTTTTGAATTGTTGAATGATGATTTTGAGGAATGGTTATTGTGATTATTCAGGGGTTCGTGATCGTTCTTTTGGCGAGGGACTTTCCGCTGGATCACGGGTTAACGCGTATCGCGTTACGCTAGTCTGTGAGTGGACAATTTCTTTTCACGGAATTCTTGCGAGTCTTTTATATGATTTACGAACTTGAGCATGCGTATTGAGATTACGGATTACATGAGCATGTGTTTTTACGAATATACGATTATACATATAGGGATATACGTATACGAATATACATACACTTATATGTTGTTTCATGCATTTGCATCGAACTGTTTATGATTTGATTTACACAGAGTACAGTCTCAGTTATGTTGTTGTATCGATACACTTGCCTCTCGGCTGATCCCCGATGGTAGGCTCCCAGGAGGGGCGTTACCCCTACCTGACCGGCGAGGGGCGTTTCTCCGGAACCGAGGCCTTTCTGGCTTAGAATCACGTGTGGGTCTGGGATCCTGTGATTCGGACTGTACTAGCACAAACGTGTCCATGAGTGACCCCGTGAGATTTTTACTTGCATGCTCAGTACGCTGGAGGAGTATGATTTTACCTCGTGTACTTTATTATCTTTATTTAGCTGGACTTGCATATGTTATTTTAAACATATATATCAACTGGTGAAAGACATTTATTTTCGTCCACTCACTCTAACAGTTTTCATGTCTTTCCCCTGGGCTTTTCGGTTTCCGTGCCCAGTTTGCAGTTCAGGCTCTGGTGTCGCACGTTGTGGTCAGAGGCATAGTGCTCGAGCTACCTTGTTTCTTCCAGTAGGGTTATTGTTCTACCTACTGTGATATACTTATATGTTTATACATTAGAGGTCGCTCTGAGAAATCTGTTGTTTACGTTGTACGATTTTACTCCGGATTTCAGTAAAGTGCATATATATTTACTATTTTACTTTACTGTTGATATATTGAGAAATCCGGATGGGATTGGTGCCCACGGTTTGCTTTTTGTGGCATAGGATGAAGTGTATTTTTCCGCGTGCAGGTAATGGTAATTCCACGTTAGTAACAAAACTCTGCCAAAATTTCTACGGTTTTTGTTGGTTCGTGTTTTCGAAGGGGTTCGATTCCGGTTTAGGGAGCTGAATCGGGGTTGGGTCCTTTCAATCGGATTTACGATACGGAAGTTACGGGTATTCAAAGTTTGTCGTAAAATTAATTATGGGAGTTTCCTAAAATAGCAAGTATATTTAAGTGGGTTGCTATTTCAGGAAAGTCAAACATGGCATTTAATTGTTGACCGAGTCAACTCGGCATGGAGGGAGGAGCACGACGGAGCTCGACGGCTCACCGGCGGTGGCACGCCATCCGGCCACCCCAGGGCTTGGGGTTGGTCTCGTTCGACTCGGCTTGGCCTCCCTGTGGTGATGCCGGTCACCACTCAAGGCGTGGGTCACCGGAGGAAGAGGAAATTCTGGTTGAAAATGGAGGAATTTTTTGGTTTTTGGGTGATCTTTTTCCGGCTGAATTGAGCTGCATGAAGCACTGGGTTTTGAAGCTCTCATCACCATGAATCTAACCATATAGGTATGGAGTTCCAATTTGATTTGTACATGGAGAATTCATGGATTGAAATATGTGTGGGATTTCGGTTTTGCTTGAAATTGAGCTAGTTAGAGTTTGAATTGAGCTTTGGTGTAGTTATGGAAGTTGCTTGTTAGATGATTTTGAGTGGAATAGGCTTTGGTTCGCCGGGAAATTTCATGTTTGGGTGGCGCCGCCGCCAGCGGCGGCGGTCAACGGTGGTCAAAGTTGACTTTTCGGGGTTTTTGACGAGTTATATGTCGTTTCACTCGGAATCGCGCCCCGATCGCAGTGGTGAGGTTTATTTCTCGATTTGAGCATCTGAAATTATAGCGAGGTTTTGTGGTGTGATTATTGGATTTTCGACAATTCGTCGTTATTGAATTATATGTTTCCGGGAACGGTTGTTTCTCGTGATTTAATTTGGGGATCCGAGTTATGATTTTGAGAAATGGATTTTTATGATTATTCAGGGGTTCGTGGTCGTTCGTTTGGCGAGGGATTTTCCACCGGATCACGGGATTAACGCGAACTGCGTTACGCTAGTCTGTGAGTGGACAATTTCTTTTCACAGAATGATTGCGAGTCTTTATACATGTTTTACGAACTTGAGCATGCATACAGAATTATGTTTTATATGAGCATGTGTTATACGATTATGCTTATACTATTATACATTACATATATACATTTAAATATTATCTAATGCATTTGCATCGAACTATTTATGATTTGGTTTACACAGAGTACAATCTTAGTATATGTTGTTGTATATACACTCGCATCCCGGCTGATCCCCGAGGGTGCCTACCAGGGGGAACTGTTTCTTGTCCCCATGTAGTTCCGGGTGGAAACAGATATCCTGACCTGAGGCCTTTCTGGCTAGAATCACGTGTGGGTCTGGGATCCCGTGATTCGGACTGTACTAGCACGGATGTGTCTACGAGCGACCCCGTGAGATTTTTCATGCATGCTCTGTACGCGTGAGGAGTTAGAGTCTCCCTCGTGTACCATTTGATTTTTATACATTTGACTCGCATATGTTTTATAACATATATTATTCGGCGAAAGACATTTATTTTCGCCCACTCACTCTAACAGTTTTCATGTCTTTCCCCTGGGTTTTTCGGTTTCCGTGCCCAGTTTGCAGTTCAGATTCTGGTGTCGCACGTCGTGGTCGGAGGTATAGTATTCGAGTGATGTTTCTTTTATGGTAGGTTCTTAGTTTGGCCTACTATTTGTATATCTATACTAGAAGTCTCTCTGAGTATTCTGATGTATATTTTTATACGATTTTTCCCCGGATTTCTGTAAAGTATAGTTATATTTATTACTTTACATTATTGTTGATATATTGAGAAATCCGGATGGGATTGGTGCCCACGGTTTGATTTTTGTGGCATAGGATGAAGTGTATTTTCCGGGTGCAGGTAATGGCAATTCCGCGTTAGTAACGAAACTCTGCCGAAATTTTGATGGTTTTTGTTGGTTCGTGTTTTTAGAAGGAGTTTGATTCCGGTTTAGGAAACTAAATCGGGGTTGGGTCCTTTCAGTAGGTTCTTGTTTAGCCTACTGTTGTATATTTATGTATATATACACTAGAGTTGCTCTGATTACTCTAATGTTATACTTTCATATGATTTTCCCCGGATTTTTGTAAAGTATAGTTTTGATTATTACTTTACATTATTGTTATGATATTGAGAAATCCGGATGGGATTAGTGCCCACGGTTTGGCTTTTGTAGCATAGGATGAAGTGTGTTTTCGGGTGCAGGTTAATGGTAATTCCACGATATAGTGAAACTTTGCCGAAATTTCTATGGTTTTTGAAAGTTCGTGTTTTCAGAAGGGGTTTGATTCCGGTTGAGGAAACTAAATCAGGGTTGGGTCCTTTCATATGTTGAGTACACAATTGCACTTAGAGTAGACATTTTAGCCTCTAACACATTTTCGTCATCATCCCTTTGACGAAACGAATTCCGCCAAGTGTCAAGACTCCAGCTGATCATGGGAGTACTCTTAAGCTTCATCAAAGTGCTTTTTATCTTAGAGTATAAACCGATTAATGGATAACTCCATTATTATAGTGCTCAAGTTCTAGTTCGAGACAAAAGCGTTATAAGCTAAATCTATCTTACAAGTTCATCTCATATGTGTAGCCGAGTCTTCTGTATTATGTTGAGTACACAATTGCACTTAGATTAGGCACTTTAGCCTCTAACACATTTTTGTCGTCATCCCTTGGATGAAATGAATTCCTCTAAGGGTTAAGACTTCAGTTGATCATGGGAGTACTCTTAAGCTTCACTTTATCATCAAAGTGATTTTTATCTTATAGTATAAATTGATTAATGGATAACTCCATTATTACAGTGCTCCAATTCTAGTTCGAGACAAAACCGTTTCTTCCTAAGATCTTTCATCTTAAAATTAGATTTCAAATACTTTGCAAATCCAGAACTTGTTCTTTGAATCAACACATATGGATAATGTCCATTATATCCCTTCCAAATCAAGTATTTACTTAGCGAGTGTTTCAATCTCACTGCAAATACGCTCGGTGGTCTAGAGCCACTTGATTAAGGTAAATGAAGTCCATTTGCGATCTTCATGAATATCTCTTAGTCTAGATCCCTATGGAGATACTTTATGACCACAATTATATGCTACATGTCAAGTTATTCGGAAACTACCAAACTAAAAAAGTAGTAGATTCCAGAGCGTTGTGAGAAGCCTTGCACCATAAGGTGAGTATATATCTCTTTATTCTCATTACGATTTCTAACAAAGACCCAAATCGAGAGGCTTTACACTTGGGTTCATCGACATCACCAACCCAACTACCTTTCTCTTTGTTAGTGAATATAATTCAATCTGGATCACTTCTTTCCATGTAGGTCAGTTATACTACATTTGAAACTTTCAACGTAGTGTGGTTTGATATAATTAGTCTTCATATTCCACGTCCTCGTCTGCACTAGTGTAATTTGTACTTTGTAGAGATCTCTATATTCTCAGGAATTGGTTTAACATCAAGGTGTCTCTCAATGATAACCATAATCCACAAATATTCTCATGAGACAAATATTGAGTATCAAGATCAATAGATCAGATTATGCCAAACTTGTTTCCTTCCTTGGACGAGTATTCATCAAACCTATGGGTCTCCTATGCTCTCCAGCGGAACCTAAGGCCTATGATGCCATTATGCCACATTATGATATCACTGTGTCACCTTCCATGGTGGCACCACCAAGCCCAACTGCTTTGGGTGGTGTCATGTCCTCTTAGAAGGACATGTATCCTTACGGGCATGCTTGCAGCAAGAAATATGTGATCTTGTCACTTTAACGATATCAAAAATGCATCAGACATCAAAATTGTTATGTTCCATCGTTTGGGAATCAAGATGAGATAGAGTGGGAACAGACCACGACAATTTTTGTCGTTCTGTTGAACATGCTTGTTCATATCTCCCCCTAACGATGGGAAGACTGTTTCATCAATGTGACAATCCATAAAACTAGTGATAAAGAGATTGCCTGTCAAGGTATCTACATAGCGGACCATAATTGGAGACTCATGTCAAACATAAATACTCATTTGTCTTGAACAACCTACATAGTGTATTGTGGCCACACAATTTTTGGCACTTAAATGCGTATGTGTGAGATATCATTATTCACACACAGTCACTAGCTGTAACGCAAAATTGAGTTGTGGTGGGTCATAGACAAATTAGTAGAACTGAATGTGACATTGCATAAACCTTGGAAATAATTATCGAACTTTTTCGATGTAAATACTCTAGCATTATCAAGTCAAATTGATTGTATGGGATGATCCGAGTAGTGAGCCATCAATTACATAATCAGAGTGAAGAATTTATAAGCAGCATGACCAGTGTGTACACATATCAACCAACACCATAATTTATCAACGTGGTCCGCTAGTTGGTTAAATCTTTCCATAGAATCCCATTTGATTCGTTGGAAGAATGAAATATTTTCTTTGGTGTCTTCCATTGCCATGTAGATGTAGTGCTCACAAATTATCGGACTAATACCTTTGATATCACTTAAGGACCACCCAATTGCCTCCTTGTTTCTTCTCAACACATCAAGCAACATAGCCTCTTAAACCTCATCTAGTAAAGATGAGATGATCACCATCTTCTTGTTTGGCTTCTCCAAAAATACGTACTTCAGTGTTTCCGGCAATTGCTTGAGCTCCAAATTTGGAACTATGGGTCCTTCGTGCATGGTGAATAAAGTGTCGTGCACATTGACTCAATGCACGGTATTCTAGGAGTAGTAGTTGCCTTCAAGTGCTCTAGCCCCCAAACCGGTGAATGGAAGTGGCTTGAGAGAGATCTTAGGCTCGTAAATGTTTTAGGAAGTCATTATGCAATTCAATGTCGCGTGCCCCGCAATAGTAGACCTCAACAAACATACTTCATATCCAACCACTAATGCCGCATCCATCTCTTCCTCGGGGTTATCTTCCATGTATATTTGGTTGGAGAGATCATCTAACTCTTTATCGAGCTCTTTCTCAATCACCCTAACCATGAATGCTTGTAGCTTGGGGATAGGACCATTATCAAGGAAGATCTTGAAGTTCTCAATCACCCTTGACATCAATTTTAGTGCCCGCAGTAGCCATAAAGGCTCTCCCAAAGATGATTGAGAGATCTTCATACCCTTTTGGCTCCTCCATATCTAGTTTAACAAAATTGGTCGGGATCACTAGTTCCCCTATCATCACCAATACGTCTTCTACAATGCCTCTCGGATGTACCACACTCCTATCGACAAGTTGGAGTGACATGCTAACCGGCTTAATCTTCCCTAATCTAATCTCCTTGTAAACTGAGTATGGCATTAAATTTATAGAGGCACCAAGATCCATCAAAGTTCTTGGGAAATTCTTGGTGCCAATAATGCATGGCACGGTGAAGCTTCCTAGATCTTGTAATTTTTTGGGTACTTTCCTTTGTATGATGGCCAATACCATGGCGTTGAGCTTCACCTTCTCCATTCTTTCCTTCCCTTGTAACTTGTTCTTAAATCAGCGGTCAGTACATAATTCCTTCAAGAACTTAGAATACATCGAGATAGTTTGAATGGAGTCAAGAAGGGGATATTAATCTCAACCTTCTTGAAGACATCCAAACACTCTTTGGTCTTTATATCCAAGCTAGCTTGAGCCATTTCTTTGTTCCTTACTTAGGGGAAGGGTAGGCATAATTCCTTATCACTTGGACCCTTCTCGGAAGTCCTCTGAACTGAGCCTTCGATGGGTAGAAGGTTCTTCTCGACCCATTGAAAATTTTCGCCTGGCAACCCAGGAAGTTGGCTTCGATGGATCGAAGATTTCTCTTGACCCATCGAAAAAGGAGTGTCCTGCTGACCAGGGTGATTCCTTCGATGGGTCCCCGAAGGATTATCTCGACCCATCGAAGGAACAGAACTGTTTCCTCCATCCTTCTTCAAACTTGTCCCGGAATGGTCTCCATTGACCTCTCTACCTTCATGACTATTTTTGGCGTTCCCTTGGCAACTTGTACCCATCTTAGTGCCCGTTCTCTCATTCACAAACTCATTTTCTTTATCATTCGACTCATCATCTTTATATGATAGCAACACGACATCCTCTTTGAACTTCACCACCTTGTCCCTACTTGAAGTACCTTTCCCCATCCGGGCCTGTGACCTTGACACCAATGAGGTGTCTAAGTCATCTTCATCATCGCTCTCCACAATAGGAGCATCGTCATAGTTTTTAAATCTCCTTTCTGATCTCAACACTGCCTTTACCACGATTACTTGGTGCTTGGAGTTCTTCTCAGTTTTGGAGGGAAACTCATGAACTTTGTTATTCCCTTGAGTGGTGATTGCCTTTCCAATTGACTAACTTAAGTCTCCAACTTATGGATGGTGATATGGCTCTCATTGCGGAGGACTTGATTCTCATTCTTCATACTCATGAAAAGGTCATGATACATCTTCTTATCCTCCTTTTGATTCTTGACAAGCTTGGCAAGCAATTCGTCCGTGTTGGACTTGGATGCCTCCAATTGTTGTGGAGTAATTGGTGCTTGTAGCTAAGGTTATTTTTGAGTTCGTGGAACAAATGGCGCTTGTGGTGGGTAAGGGTTACCACCCGAGGCATTAGCAAAACCCCCACTAGTTCTTGGTGCAAATACGGGAGCTCCTTAATAAGTAGAGACTCCATTGCTTCCACTTCCCGAAGCACCAAAATTGCCTTGAACTCCACCTTGATTGTTGTATCCTCCATTTGATCGTTGAAAACCTGCTTGAAAACCACTATTCAGCCTTGGCAACCCTCTATGATTACCTTGGTTTCCTTGATTTTGATTTTGACCGCCTCATGAGAAGTTAGGGTGGCTCCTCCATCCCGGATTATAGGTGTTGGAGTATGGATCATTCTCTTGTTGGTCATAGAAGACTCATTTGCACTCTTCGATAATTTTTGGATAACCCTCTTAATGAGGACAACTCAAAGTCTCATGCACCGTGCTTTCGCATATCAAACAAGTGGCTGGATCTACATAAATTTCTAACACTTGGTGGGCTTGGCCTCCACTTCTACTTTGCTTCATTAAGAGCTCGAACTTCCTATTCATTGCTTTCTCAAGCCGCTTAATAGCATCTTCTTGTTGATGGGATCCCCTGACTTCATAAATACCACCCCTATTGGTTTGGGTGGTCTCCCTCATTGATATCGCCGGCTTCTTTATACTAGGTTTGATATCCCAAAACGCCGACCTTTTCGCTAACTGCTTAAGCAAGACATGGGTTTCTTCCGTGGTATTGTCCATGAAATCTCCACCACATGCATTGTCGACCTTTCTTCTCGTCTCTATGCTTAGTCCTTTGTACAAAATGGACATAAGCATATCTTGGGATTTCCCGTGGTTAGGACAACCAAGCTCTAAGTCCTTGAATCATTCCCATGCCTCGCAAAATAGCTCACCATCTTCTTCTTGAGAAGTCATCAAGCTTGTTTTTCTCTCATTAATTTTTCTCGGAGGAAAGTATTTAGTGATGAACTTCCTTTGGAGGCCTTCCCATGAGTTGATAGAGTTAGGAGGGAGCTTGTTGAGCCAATCTTTTGCCTTGTCCCGCAAGCTTGATGGAAAGACCCTGAACCTCAATTATCTGGGGATCATATTGTAGATGTTTAGGCAGGTACATGCCTCCTCAAACTCTAATAAGTGCAAGTAAGGGTCCGAATTGGTGTCGCCAAGGAACAATGGAAGAGTTTGCAAGAAACTCGGCTTGATCTCAAAAGACTCGCCCACTCATGGTTGTAGCACGATGCATCCCATGTGAGCTGCGAAAGAGGGAAGAGCACACTTCCTCAATGGTCTTCCTTAATATATTTCGTCCTCTGCTATATCAATTTGCTCTACTTGAGGTTCCACCTCCTCTTCAAGTGGTGGATCTTCTAGTGGTGGATGTTTTTCTTCCTCAAGAACTTGAATTATAAACACCCGAGGTGCGCAACCTTGATTCTCGCGTTGTGCCTCTATGGCAAGATCAAACAAACTCCAAATTGCTTCTTGGTTATTCACTTTCAACACCGGTATTCCACCATCTTCTTCACTACTAGTGCTTGATCCTTCTCTTAACGAAGCCACGATGTCAAACCCCAAATTGGTCTTCCACAAAACAGATGATGAACTAGAAGATGGCGTGTGTAGATGTGGATGATGAAAGGGCATAAACCTAAAAATTACACTGAGAAAACACTTGATATTAGGCCTTCAAACTCTCAAAGTACTCAAAGCCTTGAGGGCCTTCCACAATTCTTCTTTGACACCCCCCTTAAGGAAACATCAATAAGCACTCTAAAAGTTCGAATGGGATTCCAGTACTTGACGCAATGGCATTCATTGTGCTATGGACATCGAGGTGAACCGAGGTAAAGGCGTGCGTTATCCAATATACCGACATCACCAAATAAAGTCTTAAGAATCTAGGGTGTAGCAAAAATTAAGTTTGCTAAATCTAGACACACACTAACTACAATGCGTAAAAGTAAAACACTATTGAAATATGCTCCGAAGGGATATAGATAATCAAGGGAAAGAGATGAGAGATCAAGTGAAACAACCTCAAGTACAGCCTAGTTTCGATGGATCGAAGAAGCTACCCTGTAAGACTGACTGAATACCCTTCGATGGATCGAGAAAAATTCTCGATGGATCGAAGAAGGCACTCTGTACTGTCTTGCAAACAATCTTTGATGGGTTGAAATGTACCCTTCGATGGATTGAAAATTGTCCTGCAGCAAAGGTTAGAGCACAAATTCTAACACAATTTCACCTCAATATACCTACCAAAGTATCCTATGGAACAAAGGCAAGAAAAACAAAGTTCTAAGTGATAAATTGAAGAGAATTAAAAGCTAAGAGAACAAACATCAAGCCAAAATTTCCGGATAATCTGCAATCAAGGGCTAACCAGAACTAAAGAATTAAGATAAACTTAATCCCCGACAACGGCGCCAAAATGATCATCCTTACTGCCTCAAATTCCCCAATTTCATTTTTCATTATTACAAAATAGTATTACAAGTGTTTGTTTAGAACTCTATCAAATCCAATCCATCCCTATCTAATTGCATAGCCTTATTAGAAGTTACTAGCATTAAACTATGAGCGGTTGGTACTGCACTCCCTAGATTGAAAACAAAGTAGACTTAAGGCTTACTTGGAATATTTTGTTTGATTGGGCCAACTATTTTGTGATGATACTATAGACCAAATACTTTTGAAGATTTTATCACTTATAACTAACCTAAAGTACCCTACATCAAACTATGTATACTTCCACCAATCGCTTTTGAATTCACCATCTCTTTTCTATTTCATTTTTAGTTTCTTCCAATATGTCATACACTAACCGCTTTTAAATTCACTATCTCTTCTCTGTTTCATTTACAATAAAGTTAGTTTCTTCCAATATGTCATACATAATTTTAAGAAGGTAGGACTATATATTTACGATCTTACAAAAAATTCTGAGTTTTATATAGTAAAAGATCTAATGAATAAGATATGTGGTTCAGTGAAACTCAATGTTCCTAACTAATCAAGCATGCAATTGATGTTTCTCATTCCCACATGTGTTGTATAAGGATATGATCCAGCTCACTCTCGAGTGTTGAGTGACTCCTCGTTTGTTTCACTAGAACTGAAGGGAAGGGAAAGGAAACTTGGCATTTCCTTTGTTCGGTGTGCACAAAGAAAAGAAAAGAAATGTTTTCCTATGGTAGGAGGAAAATTGGGTGGAAACTGTTCCTCCCATATCTTCATGGAATCACTGTCCTTTCTTCTCAAACATTAAATGCATAATGATTACATAATGATTATGTAATATAATGACAACAATACATCTATCAAATAATATAATTTATCATGTTTTGAGGATATACATGTAATTTTGATTTCTTTTCTCTTCCTATCCTCGTGTAAATCAAACAATAGAATGGAAAAAGTAGATTACTTTCCCAAGTTTTGCCAAACAAAAGTAAGGAAAGTAAAGGAGATTTTACTTTCCCATGGGAAGAGAATTCCATAGGAAAGATTTTCCTTTCCGGTAACAAAAGATGTTAACCTAGATCCTCTTTGATCTTCTTCCTTTCCCAAATAATCAATTTTTGGACCTATTGTTATACTGTACAAACAAGCTTGTTGAATAGCTATTAGTGGTCCATGTAAATGATTGATTACGTTGTAGGGCTTAACTCATACACAACCAAAAAAAATATTCAAGGAGAACTAATTTAAAAGCCTAAAAACACATTTGATTTCCAAAAAAAATCTAACTTATTAAACCATGGTAAAAAAGGCCCAACTTATTTCCTATATTTTTCATTAAAAGTCCAGCTAGCATCATTTTCTCCAAAAAAAAAAACTAAAATTTTATGAAACCTATTTTTCATCTGACAATTTTGCCCTTCCTTTCTTAATTTGAATTCTCGGTGATGTCATTTTAAGAGAGAGTTGTGAAGCAACTCTTGCTTTATCTCGTGATCGCAATTTTTATATAGTAATTTATTCGACACAATTGATGATTTCATATGTTAAATTCTGTTGTACATCCAATTTCACTCCGTTTTTTTGAATATGATAGATTATTTAAATTGATGTTGCATAAAATTGTTTCCATTCGTAGTTGTATTACTCGATTTTATGAAAGTATTGATTTACTTTCTCAATTAGGTCTGCATCTGATTTTGGTTCTGAAGATCAGTTTCGATATTTGTTAGAGTATATGTCTGACTATTTGTTTGTTTATCTATTCTATTAACCTATATGTTGGCAGTATCAAACCTAATTGTTAGTTAATCAAAGCTGCTACTAAAAGGACCCGACTCCAATTTAGTCGCCTAAACCGAAATCAAACCCTTTCGAAAACATAACCTTAAAAAAAATTGCCAGATTTTACTTTGAAATACGTGAGCCAAAATTAGAACTTGCAAAGAGAATCACACTTCGAATATTCCACAAAAGCTAAACCGTGGGGCTCCGTTCCCCATCCAGATTTCTCAACATCATATATAACAAACCAAGGTTTACAAGAAATCCAAAAAAACATTCAGGAGTAAACTCAACTGAAAACGTAACATAAGTATTCAGAGCGACGCCTATACACATCATATACAACCAGTAGGTCGAACTGAGAACCTACACGAACTAAAGTGTGACTTGAACTCTACGCCTCCACCGTCAATGTGCAACCCTGGAACCCAAACTGCAAACTGGGCAAAAGAAACCGAAAAGCCCAGGGGAAAGACAATTAAAATCGTTGGAGTGAGTGGACGAAAATAATAATATGCCTTTGCCAACATATAAGTATATATGCACATAAAAGCATAATGCGAGTCAATACACATGAAAATCCCGACCAGGTATATTTTTCCTGATCCATAAAGATGCACATAAAATCATGCGGGATCACTCACGGACTCCTCCGCATAGTACAATCTAATCACGGGATCCCAGACCCCCTTGTGATTATAAGTTTGAAAGACCTCAGGTCTGGATATCTGTCCCCCCCGGAGCATCTCGGGGATCAACTGAGAAGCCAAAGCATCGATGCTATCTATATATCTGAGACTGTACTCTGTGTAAACCAAATCATAAATACTTTTCATGCACATGCATAATCGTAAAATGCATAATCATAAAATGTATACTTGTATGTGCATAATTGTAAATGCATACTAATACAATGCATAATCGTAAAGTCTATAGTCATAAATGCATAATGTAAATGCATAATCAGGACTCGCAAATCAACTGTGAAAATAAAGTGTCCACTCACAGTACAAAGCTAACTCTGAGGTCCGGCGGAAGATCCCTCACCAAACACTCGATCACGATCACCTGAATAACAGGGATATGATCAATACATATTGAAACACAACATATGGAGCTAATACGTCAAGAACCCCGCGTTCTCGAAAGACGTATCGCTCGAAATATCGACGAGGATAGTAAAATTCCCAAAATACACCCAAACAACCCTCTTCTCAAATTAGAACACTCAACTCAACTCAAAAACCTCACCATTACATTCGACACGCGAAAACAAGCGAAACGACATAAAACTTGTCAAAAATCTCACATCGCCGGAGCTCCGCCGCACAAGGCGGCACGTGGGACCGCCACCGCTGCCGGTCGCCGGAAATTCACTAACCCAGAAATCTTCTATGACAACCCTAACCAGAAATGGTATGTTTACCGGCTTGATTTGCGAGTTTCGCGATTAGTCGCGATTTTGTCATAATTGGTTGATATGGCAGGCTTGTTAACGACTAAATTATCGGGCAAGAATTTGATTTGAGTTCCTTCACGAAAACTGTAGAGAATTTAATTTCGAGTTCGTGGGAATTTCCGGAGGATTATTTCGAGTTACGAGGAATACGTTATGAATATTTTCGGCCGTTGGATTTAGTCGTGTTTATCCGTTTGGTTTCGATACGATTTGGATGATACGTGTACGGTATAAATACGGGGTGAATATGTGATGATTTTAGAAAGTTTCCCAAAATGGAAATCTAGCCCGTTGACCACTTTGACCCGTGGGTCAAAATTGACCCATTTCAGGCCATGACTTTCTCGCCCTCATTGTGCATTATTCCGGTGACTTTTGGTCGTGGTTTCTTCATGAAATTTGTTGATCTTGAGCTCCTCTTTCTTTTGATAGGTCATTCACTCAATTTGGTTGCCGGATGAAGAAGTTATGGCTTGTTAAAGTTCAAAAATTTCGGTGGTATTCCGGCGAGATTCGGCGGCGATGCTGGCGGCGGAGGCGGCCGAGTTGGGGGTCAACTTGTTAGGGGTTTTTTTAGCCCTTGGGGAGAGGAAGCTTTTAGAAGTGGTCTTGCACCTTGCCGTGGTCGATGGTGGCCGATCGAAGTTAATGAATTCCGACGAGGGTTTTCGACTTCAAGGTGAGTTTTGGAGGTTTTCCGGTCAAGATTGGGCTTAGCTTTGAACTACAAAGTTGTTGGAAATGTCGAGATCTTCAAATCCATGTGTAGGTTGAAATTTTCTGGGCCGATGGAATTTTCCGGCGGCGGTGGCAGCGGCAGCGGCCCGACGGTTTTCCGGCCAACGTGATTTTCGACAAGTTTTATGTCGTTTTGCTCGGAATCGCGCACCGATCGTAGTGGTGAGGTTTATATTTTGAATTGAGCATCAGAATTTGTGGCGAGGTTTTATAGTGTGTTTATTGGATTTTTGACGATTTCGTCGATATTCGAGTAATATGTTTTCGGGAATGGTTGCTTCTCAAGATGTGGTTTAGGGTTTTGAATTGTGATTTTGAACAGTGGTATTTATGATTATTCAGAAGATCGTGATCATTCATTTGGCGAGGAATTTTCCGCCGGATCACAGGATTAACGCGTTTTGCGAAGTGCAAGTCTGTGAGTGGACACATTTCTTTTCACTGATTGGTTGCGAGTCTTTTATATACGTTTTACGAGCATGATCATGCGTATGCGATTATGATTTATTCGAGCATGTGTTTTACGATTATGCATCGACGAATATGCTTTTATAATTATGTATTACGAAGATGCATTTACATTATGCTTTATACATTTGCATAGAAACTATTTATGATTTGGTTTACACAGAGTACAGTCTTAGTGTATGTGGTTGTATCGATACACTTAGTATCCCGGGCTGATCCCCGAGGATGTTTATCGAGGGGGGGGGGGGGCAGATACCCTGACTTGAGGCCTTTCTGGCAAAAATCACGTGTGGGTCTGGGATCCCGTGATTCAGACTGTACTAGCGCGGATGTGTCCATGAGTGACCCTGCGGGATTTTCGATGCATGCTCTGTATGCGTGAGGAGTTAGAGTCTCCCTCGTGTACCATATGATTTTTATGCATTTAGACTCACATATTTTTTGTAACATATATATTATTCGGCAAAAGACATTTATTATTGTCCACTCACTCTAACAGTTTATATGTCTTTCCCTGGGCTCTTCGTTTTCTTTGCCCAGTTTGTAGTTTGGATTCAGGTGTCGCACATCGAGGTTGGAGGCATAGTATTCGAGCCACTTTTCCTTTCTCAGTAGGTTTCTAGTTTGGCCTACTGTTGTGTATATATGTATATACTAGAAGTCGCTCTGAGTACTGTTTATGTTTATATTTTCATATGATTTTCCCGGATTTCTGTAAAGTTACAGTTTTGTTTATTGCTTTACATTATGATATGTTTTTGAGAAATCCGAATGGGATTGGAGCCCACGGTTTGGCTTTTGTGGCATAGAATGAAGTGTATTTTCCGCTGCAGGTTAATGGTAATCGCGCGTTATAGAGGAAACTTTGTCGAAATTTTTATGTTTTTTGAAAGTTCACGTTTTTAGAAATGGTTTGATTCCGGTTTAGAAAACTAAATCGGGTTTGGGTCCTTTCAGCTTGGTATCAGATCATTAGGTTTTAGGTTCTGTAGACTTCTGTAGTCGTGTTTACTAAGGATATTTGAGAACGTACAACATGTCTGGAGCGATGACCCGACTGGCCGGCAGATACTCATCAATACTCTGGTTGTTGTATGCTTTCCAATGTTTGAAGTTCCATGATTACGTCCTGTTTGTTGTAAATAATGTCTTATTCATTAAGATGCCTCATTGACGTGGTTTCCGTGTCAGTAAGGTTGTGGATCCTGTTGAGGATCAGTCGACGCGCGACTCGATAATATGAGTTGTGGGTTTGGATAAGCATTCTTGGTTCAGAGATATGTGTGGCATGGTTTGCCCAGTTGTGCGTGTATGGGTGTCTACATGTTGCTTTAGAGTAGAGAATTGTGGTAGTTGTTGCTTTGCTTGAGTCAGATCATTGCATTTGGTGGGTTGGTATTGTATGAGTTCCTGTTGCGACTCCATGACCTACATTCAGGGTATTGTTTATACAGTAATGGTTCAATCAGGCTACCCAACAACAAAAATATGGAGTGTTTACCAACCTGAGGCAGGGATGTATGTTAGTTCTTGTTCACCTGTTTACCAACCTGAAGCAATGCAGGAGGTTCGAGATGAGTTTGAACCTGAGCATCAATGGGATTTTGACTGTTATGCCTCAAGACAACCGTGAGGAGTTTAATGTGTTGCACTCAGAGGCGAGGACATTGAGAAGGAAATGCATATGCGGTTTCAGACATGTCTGTTTGAGGAAGGTGAACTTAGTCGAGATACTTTGATGAGGTTGAGTTCATGCACCTCGAGATCAGTACCTTCATCAGGCTGTGGCCTTTTTGATTATGTTGAGGGTTATTTGGACAAGGCAGAAGATCCGTTTGGTGAGGAAGGAGATCACAGAGTAGTGGACTAGTTCCTGTGGTATGAGTCAGGGTGGTCATTGGTGATCCTTCCACACAGCAGGAGTTTCCATTGTGCAACCTTTACAGTAGGCGTCACTGTGGTTTATGTCAGAGAGGCATTCTCTATTGCTATTGTGGTGGCCAGGAGGGTCACGTTACGAGGAAATGTCCTCAGTTAGCTGTTTTTCGTGGTCCTGCAGCTCAGAGTTCAGTAGGAGGTCAAGGTACCATTTCTGGAGTTTGACCAACTCTGACTTCTAGACAAGTCAATTAGCAAAGTCGCAATCAACGTGGACGGTTAGTTGGACATGCCAGAGTTCGTGCCACGACCCTGTGTGAGGGCAGAGTTTCCCTGAGGTTACTGTTGCTTGACACCCATGGCTATTATACTTGCATCTTTACTTCTGGGTTTGTGGAGAATACTGTATCCATTTGATGAGATTGTATGTATCAGGTGGGGTATCGAGACTATGAGGTTTGCAGGAGGTTGTGGACTAGCTGCAGAGTTGTTGTTGCTGGACATTGAGGATTTTGTTATGTTTTTGGGGGATGGACTTCTTGGTGACCCATTAGACTATGGTTGTTCGTCACAAGAATGTTACAATCCTTGACGTCCAGTCATGCCAAAGATCTTGTTTAGAGGTGAAAGAAATGCTTCTCTACTATGTGTGGTTTCAGCAATGAGGCTGAGCTGATGATGAAGCAAGGATGTATGCCGTACTTGGCACATGTTCGTGATGTGGAGGTTGTTGTACCTGATGTCCATGATATTGAGGTTATTTGTGAGTATCCAGATGTTTTCCAGAGAATTTATCAGAGTTGAGGGAGTTGCAGATTCAACTTCAAGAATTGTTTGAGGAAGACTTCATTTGATTTAGTGTTTTACCTTGGGGTGTTCCAGTATATTTTATGAGGATGTAGGATGGTTCGATGTAGTTGTGCATCGACTACCGGAAGCTGAATCAAGTTTTAATGAAGAACAAGTATCCTCCACTTCGGATTGATGGCTTGTTTGATCAGCTTATTGGAGCTTCAGTTTTCGGAGATTGATTTCAGATTTGAGTATCATCAGTTTCGATCAGAGGGTCGAGTTTGGAATGGTCAAATACCTGTGATGGGAGTTACATGTGGTGGTTAGAGGAGAGGTTGGTTACTGTGCCAGTGTTCACATTATGTGATGTCGGTGAAGTGTATGTTATGTATAGTGATGTTTCGGAACTAGATTTTGGTCGTGTTGGGATGCAGCATGGCAATATGATGGTATATGATTCCAGGGAGTGGAAGCCTTATGAAGTTACATATCCTATGTATGCTTTGGGAGTAGCTGCCATTGTGTTAGCATCGAAGAGTTTGAGACACTACTGGTATGGCGTGCAGCGCAGTACATGATTTACAATACCATTTGAGTTTCATCTACTTGCGTATTCATCCAGATTTGAGCATGAGGCGACGTAGATGGATGGGGTTGGTTAATGTGGTTACACATTGAATATCATTCAGGGGACACCAACGTTGTTGCTGATGCACTTAGTCGGAAATTTGGAGTTTCTATGTTTCATGTACGTGTTGCAAGGATCTCATTGTTAGCTGAGTTGCGAGCTACGAGAACTGAGTTAGAGTGAGATGATGGAGCATTGTTGGCTAGTTCCAGGATTGACCTTTGTTACTAAATCAGGTCTGTGAGGCTCAGGATGCGGATTCCTACTTGTTGGACAAGAAGAATGCGGTTCAGAATGGTGTTCCAGCAGAGTATCAATTGAGGAATGTTGGCACTTCATTGCGCAGAGGGAGGTTATGTGGGCCCAGAGACAATGAATCACGTGTGGGTCTGGGATCCCGTGATTCAGGCTGTACTAGCGCGGATGTGTCTATGCGTGACCTCGCGGGATTTTCGATGCATGCTCTGTATGCATGAGAAGTTAGAGTCTCCCTCGTGTACCATATGATTTTTATGCATTTAGACTCGCATATGTTTTATAACATATATATTATTCGGCGAAAGACATTTATTTTCGTCCACTCACTCTAACAGTTTATATGTCTTTCCCTGGGCTCTTCGTTTTATTTGCCCAATTTGCAGTTTGGATTCAGGTGTCGCACATCGAGGTTGGAGGCATAGTATTCGAGCCACTTTTCCTTTCTCAGTAGGTTTCTAGTTTGGCCTACTATTGCGTATATATGTATATACTAGAGGTCACTCTGAGTACTGTTTATGTTAATATTCTCATATGATTTTCCTGGATTTCTGTAAAGTTCTAGTTTTGTTTATTGCTTTACATTATGATATGTTTTTGAGAAATTAGGATGGGATTGGAGCCCACGGTTTGGCTTTTGTGGCATAGGATGAAGTGTATTTTCTGCTGCAGGTTAATGGTAATCGCGCGTTATAGAGGAAACTCTGTCGAAATTTTTATGTTTTTGAAAGTTCACGTTTTTAGAAAGGGCTTGATTCCGGTTTAAGAAACTAAATCGGGGTTGGGTCCTTTCATCTTCAACCTATACATTAGTTTGAAGATCTCGACATTTCCAACAACTTTTCAGTTCAAAGCTAAGCCCAATTTTAACCGAAAAAGATCCAAAACTCACCGTGAATTTCGAAATCCTCGCCGGAATTCAATTTCTCTGATCGGCCACCACCGGGCACGGCAAGGGCTGAAACCACTTGGGATAGACTCACCACCCTAAAGGCTTCAAAACCCCCACAAGGTCGACCCCCATCTCCGTCGCCTCCGACGTCAGCGAATTCGACCGAAAAATCTCCAACTTTAACACGTCGTAACTTCCTCCTCCGGGTACCAAATTTGATGATCCACCTATCAAAAGAAAGAGGAGCTTGAGCCCAATAACTTTCATCAAGAAAGCATGGCCAAAGGATGCTGGAATATAGCACACCGCCGGCGAGAAGATTTCAGCCAAAATGGGTCAATTTGACCCACGGTCAACTCGGCCAACCCATAATTCCCAAAATAGAAACTTTCCAAAAATAACTCATATTTATACCGTATAAATACCATACACATACCATCCCAAATCAATGGGTACGGTTCAAAACAAATCTGATCAAGATCGGACGGTCACGATTAAATCAACAATAAAAATAACACTTTTATATATTTTCACCAATCGACTTCAAAACTCGATGAAACATTGCTCGCTTATCCAAAAAATTCTCCGAAAATTTCCATGATCTCGAGATTAAATCCTCTACAATTCCCGCGAAGGAACTCAAACCAAATTCTTGCCCGATAATTTAATCGTGAACAAACCCACGAGTACGATTAATTCACAATAATCACGACTCGGACCAATATGTGCACATTCCACGGTTCGAGTCGTTACAAATCTACCCCCCTAACAAAAAATTTTCCCTCGAAATTTACATACTGGCTAGGAGAACGAAGCTACTGCTCATACAAACTGTTCTGGCTGCTACGTGACTACCTTTACTATATGATTTCTGTACAAACACAAATGCTGACACTAACAGAAAATTCCAGTTCCAGATAATCTACTCTTGACAATTAAGAACATCCAACGGTTCCACAACCTGAACTGAACTGCAATTGAAACTGTCTACAATGGAAATTTCTGAGGCACACTAACATCAGGGAATTAGGAATATACGTCCATAACCACGATGCCTAAAATACGTCATACCATATGCCAGCCCTGATAATACTTTTCAAACGATAAACCATAACGCTCATATCTTTACTAACGTGCATAACTTACCGCGCTAACAACTGTTCATAACTCATTTCCATGGCAATAGCTAGAAGGATACTCAATTACCACAGTATACTCTGACTGACAAACGCACAATATTTTCTGATAATCCGACAACTTTAATCTGTTAAGAAAATTTGCATGTTATTTGTCATCTCTGGCAACACATAACCTCTTTTTGAACACCAAAGTGTCATCACTCCCTATCCGAAACTCTGTCGGTACACTATTCTGACTCAAATTCTTCTTGCTCAGCAAATAGGAATCTGAATCTTGACCTTCACGAACTTGATCAAGCAACACCGGATGAACTTGGAAGCTAGCTAACAATGTTCCATCTTCATTCCACTCCAACTCTGCTCCCGTTGCTCGCAACTCCGTCGAAAGTGACACTCTAGCAACACGTACATGGAAGAGAGAAGCACCATGCTTCTGAAGAAGAGCATCAGCAACCATATTAGCCTTTCCTGGATGATACTCGAAAGTGCAATCGTAGTCATTATTCTGCTCTATCCATCTCCGCTGCCTCATATTCAAATCTGGCTTTTATGATCGGTGTAAATCTTGCAGTGTGTTCCGTACAAGTAGTGTCTCAAACTCTTCAATGCTAACACAATGGCAGCTAACTCCAGATCATGAGTAGGATAGTTAACTTCATGAGGTTTCAACTGTCTAGAACCATATGCCACCACCTTTCCATGCTGCATCAAAACACAACCCAGACCTAACCTCGAAGCATCACTATACACAACATATTCATCGCTATCGTCAGGTAAAGTCAACACTGGTGCAGTAGTCAACCTCTCCGACTGGAGGAACACCGGGTAAGTCATCAGAAAACACATATGTATACTCACAAACTACAGCAATATCACCAATGTCTGGTACACGAACACTCATATAAATCACATATGCTAGATACGCCACACAACCCGTCCTCAACATCTGTGCAGCCTTCATTACTGAAATCAAACAAGGAAAAGAAGTATTCTTTTCACCACGAAACAAGGTTTTCGGCATGCCTAGACTTCTGAAAACAACCTCCTTCTTGTGACAGTCAAGAACAGCCTAATGGTTCTCCAAGAAATCCATGCCCAAAATCACATCAAAATCCACAATATCCAGCAGCATCAAATCCACGGCTTACCCATAACCTCCAATAAAAATCTCACAATCTCTATATACCCACCCGACACACACTACCTCGCCAGATGGATACAACACTCGCCACAAACTAGGGAGTGGAGATGCAGGTACAGTAGCTAATGATGCTAATCTATATGACATGAATGAATGTGTAGCCCCTAGATCTAGTAAAGTAAGAACTGGATGACCAAAAATATACAACGTACCAATAATAACCTCTGGGGAAGCTTTGCCCTTACGTAGAGACATGGCATGAACTCGAGCATGTCCAACTGGTCATCCACGTTGGCTACGATTCTGCTGACCACCCTGTCCAGAAGACTGTATTGCACGATCATTAGAAGCGATACCCTGATCTCGACCAGTACTTCGATCCACAACACTTCCAAAAGTACCAAGCTGAGGACACTCCCTCACAAAGTGACCCACTTGGCCACAACGGTAGCAAGTTGAGGTGTCATACTGACACTGACTAGAGTGATGTCTCGGTGTAACAAATGCGCCCGATGAACGTCGAGGATAACTCGATCCACTGGAACTCCCACTCGACTGCTGCCTTTGCGGCCGACTCCTCCTCTATCTATGATTCTGCCTAGCAATGCTAGTAGGATATCTTTAAGATTCACTACCAGAAGATAATGCTGATCCAGAAGTACCTGAACTCAACCTCTTCAAAGCACGCTGACTAGGTCCACCCTCTTCAAATCGACGCGTTTGAAACCGCATCAGTGTCTCCCTCTCAATGTCTTCACCTCTGAGTGCAGCACTAACAAACTCATCAAAGTTATCTCGAGGCATAGTGGTCAAAGTCCAGTTGATATTCAGATTCAGACCCAACTAAAACCTCCTGCACTTTGCTTCCTCTGATGCCACCATATCACGTGCAAACCGAGACAAACAGGTGAACGTATCCCGATACTCAAGCACTGACAGGTTTCCTTGCCTTAGATTGGTAAACTCTTCATATTTCCTCTATTGAGTAGCCTGATTGAAATACTGACGCATGAACAAATCTCTGAATAGAGGCCATAGAGTATCGATAAGAACTCTCTCTCTCTATGCTAACCTACCAGAAATAAGCATCTGAGTCTAGTAACCCAACAACAGCAATAGTTCTCTGCTCAGGAGTAAAATGTAGACGTTCATAAACACGCTCCATCGGGACTAACCAAGCTTCACATATTTCAGGATTAGAGGAGCCAGAAAAGATAGTTGCTTCAGCTGTCCTAGCGTTGACCACAGAGTCAAAACGATGTTCCAAACGCAACACTTGCATAAGCAAGTCGTGTGTACGTTGATCCTCAACAGGATCCTCAGCCCCGTTAGCACAGACTCCACGTCGAGGAGGCATCCTAAAGATGAAAGGACATAAGTCCCACAACACAGGGGATGTAATCATGAAACTTCAAATATTTGAAAGCATACAACACTCTAAAGCATTGATGATTGTCCGCTGGCCAGTCAGGTCATCGCTCCTGATATGCTGTACATTCTCAAATACCCTTAGTAACACAACTACAAGAGTCTATAGAACCTAAAACATAATGCTCTGATACCAACTAAAAAGACCCGACTCCAATTTAGTTGCCTAAACCGAAATCAAACCCCTTCAAAAACATGACCTCTATATATTTTTTTTTGCCAGAGTTTACTTTGAAATACGTGAGCCAAAATTAGAACCTGCAAAGAGAATCACACTTCGAATATTCCACAAAAGCCAAACCGTGGAGCTCCGTTACCCATCCAGATTTCTCAACATCATATATAACAAACCAAGGTTTACAAGAAATCCAGAAAAACATTAAGGAGTAAACTCAACTGAAAATGTAACATAAGTATTCAGAGCAACGCCTATACATATCATATACAACCAGTAGGTCGAACTGAGAACCTACACGAACTGAAATGTGACTTGAACTCTACGCCTTCACCGTCAACGTGCAACCCTGGAACCCAAACTGCAAACTAGGCAAAAAAAATTGAAAATCCCAGGGGAAAGACAATTAAAATCATTAGAGTGAGTGGACGAAAATAATAATATGCATTTCCCAACATATAAGTATATATGCACATAAAAGCATAATGCGAGTCAATACACATGAAAATCCTGACCCGGTACATTTTTCAAGATCCATAAAGATGCAGATAAAATCATGCGAGATCACTCATGGACTCCTCCGCATAGTACAATCTAATCACGGGATCCTAGACCCCTTAGTGGTTATAAGCCTGAAAGACCTCGGGTCAGGATATCTGTCCCCCCCAGAGCATCTCGGGGATCAGCCGAGAAGACAAAGCATCGATGCTACCTTTATATCTGAGACTGTACTCTGTGTAAACCAAATCATAAATACTTTCCATGCACATGTATAATCGTAAAATGCATAATCATAAAATGTATACTTGTATGTGCATAATTGTAAATGCATACTAATAAAATGCATAATCATAAAGTGTATAATCATAAATGCATAGCGTAAATGCATAATCAGAACTCGCAAATCAACTGTGAAAATAAAGTGTCTACTCACAGTACGAAGCTAACTCTGAGGTTCGGCGGAAGATCCCTCACCAAAAAATCGATCATGATCACCTGAATAACAAGGATACGATCAATACATATTGAAACACAACATACGGAGCCAATACGTCAAGAACCCCGCGTTCTCGAAAGACGTATCACTCGAAATATCGAAGAGGATAGCAAAATTCCCAAAATATACCCAAACAACCCTCGTCCCAAATTAGAACACTCAACCTCAACTCAAAAACCTCACCATTGTCGGCATGCAAAAACAAGCGAAACGACATAAAACTTGCCAAAAATCTCATATCGCCAGAGCTCCACCGCGCATGGGGCCGCCGCCGCCGGTCGCCGGAAAATTCACCAACCCAGAAATCTTCGACCTATACATCAATTTGAAGATCTCGACATTTCCAACAACTTTTCAGTTCAAAGCTAAGCCCAATTTTATCCAGAAAATGTCCAAAACTCACAGTGAAGTTCGAAAACCTCGCCGGAATTCAATTTCTCCGATCGGCCACCACCGGGCATGGCAAGGGCTGAAACCACTTGGGATAGACTCACCATCCTAAGGGATTCAAAACCTCCACAAGGTCGACCCCCATCTCTGCCGTCTACGTCGCCTCTGTCGCCGACGAATTCAACCGGAAAATCCCCAACTTTAACACTTCGTAACTTCCTCCTCCGGCTACCAAATTCGATGATCCACCTATCAAGAGAAAGAGGAGCTCGAGCCCAACAACTTTCATCAAAGAAGCATGGCCAAAGGATGCCAGAATAGAGCACACTGCTGGCGAGAAGATTTCAGCCAAAATGGGTCAATTTGACCCACGGTCAACTCGGTCAACCCATAATTCCCAAAATAGAAATTTTCCAAAAATAACTCGTATTTATACCATATAAATACCGTACACATACCAGCCCAAATCAACGACTACGGTTCAAAACAAATCTGATCAAGATCGGACGGTCACGATTAAATCAACAATAAAAATAACACATTTATATATTTTCACCAACCGACTTCAAAACTCGATAAAACATTGCTTGCTTATCCAAAAAAATCTCTGAAAATTTCTACGATCTCGAAATTAAATCCTCTACAATTTCCGTGAAGGAACTCAAACCAAATTCTTGTCCGATAATTTAGTCGTGAACAAACCCACGAGTACGATTAATTCACAATAATCACGGCTCTGACCAATATGTGCACATTCCACAGTTCGGATCGTTACAGCTACAATGTTTTTCAAAATAAATTGATGATTTCATATGTTGAATTATGTTGTACCTCCAATTTCAATATGTTTTTGTATATGATAGATGATTTGAATTGATGTTCCACAAAAATTGTTTCCGTTCGTAGTTGTATTACTCGATTTCATCAATGTATTGATTAGCTTAATAAATTTGCTACTGTATTTGGTCTGGATCTGATTTTGGTTCTGAAGATCTGTTTAGATATCTGTTAGAGTATCCATCTGACTATCTGTTTGTCTATCTATTTTGTTAACCTATCTGTTGGAAGTATCAGACCTAACCTTTAGTTAATCAAAGCAACTACAATGTGTTTCTTCAACTATTTAACAACTTTTTAATGGTTTCTACAGTATATTCAATGGCAATAGCGCCATCTCCAATCATTATGAAATATATTCACGGTCGTAAAAGTGTGATGGATATTTTAAGTATTGATATCACACTAATTGGCGTTATGGATACTATCAGACAACGATTCAAATCACTCAACAACTCAAACTTGACGTATAAGTACTGTATCCCACCAGAGGATGAACACATTTTTCTGCAAATTGATCATGACGTGTTTTTGATGATGCTTTCTCTCCAAATGATCAATTCAAAATATATTGAGAACAGAGTCACTGACCTGATTGAATGAGGTAGAACATCCAAAACTAATTTGAATATCTGTTTGCATATCAGCTTGAATATCTGTTTGCATATTGTGTCAAGCTAAACATGTATACTATTTCTGTTTCCAGCAAACTACAAATATGAGTTCCAACTAGTCAGTTTGTAGCATGCAGAATGAAAACTCAGGGCAAGATGTGCAGATAGATGGCTACATAGAAATTAGTAATGTTGTTGACGTTGGTTTTGGATTCTTTCGAGAAGATGAGACAAATGATTACATGACAAAACCATGGGAAAAACTGATACAAGAAAAGGGGTAGAAATTCTTAGGTGGTGTGACTGAATTCAGGCTGAAACTTAGAAAGTACTCAATTGAAAGTGGATTCAAGTTTACATATGTGAAGAATGAGCTAACACGCGTAAGTGTACATTGCAAATACAAAGGGCGCGATAAATGTGAATGGTCTGTGAAGGCAAAACTATTTCAGGCGAATTGATCATTTTACCTCACTGAAATCAACAATAAACATACATACAAAGAGAAGATTCATAAACAAACCAGTGAGATGATGAGATCTTTTATTATCAAGTATGAGACATTTTTCTAACATAACTAGCTATTGAAATATCTATCTAAAGAGTTCTTCCTTTGTTCCAATTGTTTTCTATACTTGAAACTTATCACTTCTTCAATACTCAGCTCAATCACTAAGGACAAACTATGTGGTGATCCTAATAAGGGAGCCAAGGCCTTACAGATAGGAATTAGAGAGAGTTTTGGCCTGAAAGTCCCTAACAAGATGGTGTGGTATGGCAAGGAATTAGCAATGAATTCATTGCATGGAAATGAAGCTGAATCATACACAAACCTTTTCTGGTTCCGAGACGAGGTAATGAAAACAAATTCTGGCTCAAAAGTTGTTGTTGATGTTCATCCGGAAACACAAAGGTTTCAACACCATTTTGTGTCATTCGGAGCTTGCATGCAAGGATTCCAATATTACAGACCTATGATATTTGTTAATGCAAGTTTCCTAAAGAACAAATACAAAGGACAGATCTTGGGAGCCTCTGCAAAAGATGTAGATCAAGATAATGTAGACATGTAAAAGATAGGAGTTCATGGATAGATATCTGGATAACTATCTGGGTAGTTGTCTGGATATCTATTTTTGGTTTATAAACTGCATTCCTCTACTTACTACACAATGAGGATCCTTACCTTTTATGTTCTTTCCAGAACTGTATCAAATTGCATTTGTGATAGTTGATGCCAAAAATGACACCAATTGGAGATGGTTCTTGATGAACTTAAGAGATGAGATAGATAGACAAAGAATCAACCAGGAAACTAATAATCGAAGGAAAATAACATTCCTCTCAGATCGTCATAATGGAATTGTGAGTTCTCTTCCATAGGTGTTCCCCAATGATAAGCATGGCTACTATTTTCGACACTTGGTTGCTAACCTCAAAGACAACTAAAAGAGGACACTTGAAGGATAAAAATTTTGACCTCTTCATGCAATGCGCATATGTAAGAAGTGAAAGATAATATGAGTCCTTCTTAAACCAGATAAAGCTAGAAGGTGGATATGGACCCATCAATGAATTCTTGAAGGATCTCCCAAAGGAAAAATGGTGTGCTGCATTCTTTGGAAGAGATAGATATGGCAAAATGACAAATAACATCTCAAAGTGCTTTAACAGATAGATATTACATCTCTGCACACTGCATGTTGTCTATCTTGCTGATGAAATCAGGTCATCCATTACATAATGCACTGTTTCATTCTATTATTTCTAGGATATCTGTAAATTGCATTGTTTCATTCCTTTTTTCTGTTACTACTCTTCCAGGAGAAAAATGATGGAAAGGATTGCAAGAAAAAAAAAAGAATCTGAAAAATGACACACTACAATGCGACCAAGGATGGATGAAAAGCTCATTGAAACACTTAATAAATGAAGGCATTAGAGAGTGATGAACTCCAATGGTCTTATCTACTAAGTTTACGCTAACAAGTACAGTAGTGCAATCAACATGGAGACATGGACCTTCTCATGTGGACAGTGGCAGTTGCTCAGGTTTTTGTGCGCCCATGCCCTTGTTGTCATTCAAGAGATAGGAGAAGATCCTTATGATTACATGGATAACTTATACAAAGTTCCATATTACAAACAAGCCTACTCTTTCACAATCAATCCAGTAGCAAACATTGAGAAATCACTTCAAGACATGTCACAATATGGACTGGACGTCAGGCCTCCATTAACAAGCAACCAAGAAGACCAAGAAAACAGAATGAAGAAGAAGGGCGAAAAACAAACAATGCCGACAAAATGCTCAAGATATAGCCAAACTGGCAACAACAAGAAAACCTGCAACAATCCTATCAATTGAAAAAATACAAACATAAAGATCAAACTAAAAAACATAAAAAAACTGAAAAGTTAATCTTGTGCTTCACATCTTCCACTTCTTGTTGTTATTGTTCTTGGTGTCACTGTTGGTTCCCTTTCCAAAACCTCATGGCAGACGAGGTACATGAGATATGATGCCCATAAGAAAATCAAACATCCGGTCCTATTTGGCAAGGACTAGGTCCATATTCTCCTTCATCGTCTCCATCCGACGCTTCATATGACCCATCTTCTAGACCATAGGTTGAAGTGGGCCATCAGGAACAAGAATTATAGGAGGTCGAGCAATAGGAGGAGGAGGAGGACTTGGACTTGGATGGATCAAAGTCCTCATCTATGGAATGACCACTAGTGTCTAAATTATTTGGATTCTTCTTCCTTGGCGCCATTATTTTGTTGGTTCATAAAAAACTTGAAGAAGAAGATGAACTCAAGCAGAAGGAGTATGAGTTGAAAATGAAGCACTAACATGTTATGGAGAATATGGACAGCCAATTCTATATATAGAGAACGAAACACTATGTCGTTTTTGGCTGAAACAGTTTTCTCCCGTGTCCTTCTCTTTTTACGATTAGACGTTTCCCCTCTCTCTCTCTCTCTCTCTCTCTCTCTCTCTCTAATTATTTTCTCTTTTTACGAAAAAAACTCTTCCACTCTCTTTGCTTATCTCAACAAGTTTGCATAACCGCATTGAACAACGTTAATATGCAATTCTTCAACCAAGAAAAAAGATGCGACTATTCCTTCAAGACAACATTTCACTCTCTATAATTAAAAAACAGAGAACATAAATTCTTCACAAAACAAAAACATTCTTCTTAACCTTCCTTTGATTCTGCTCAAAAGATCAAATGGCCAACTCCTCCAACAACTCATCTCAGACATCTCCTCCCCACAAAAAATTCAAGCATAAACCAGAGGACTCTATTGAAGAAATGGTCCGAGAATGCAAGGAAAACGAGAAACGTCACTGTCACCGTCAACAAAAAGTTGCTCCACCTCCACCTATGCTCCAACAATTATCCACAAGGATAACTAATCTTGAGGATCACCTGAAGAACCTCAAGAAAAATTAGAAACTCATCCAGAAGAATGATGAGATAGTCTTTCAACTGCTTCACCAAATCTTTGAGATGCTGCCTCCTCCACCAGCAGAAGCAAGCAGTAGCAAGAAGAGGAAGCATTTAACAACTACAAAATTAGAATTCTATATTTGATTTTGTAGTTTATTATGTACATTTCAATTTTTATCACCTTTCTATTATTGTATTTTGTTTCCTATTATCAATGAATGTATCTTACTTTAAAGAATGAATGGTATTGTTCAATTTCTGTTCATCAATTTTTATCATTTTCAAAGTCTATCTGCCTAACTATTTGTTCAAGTATATACTTATCTATCTATTCAAGTATTTGTTCATATATTGCTACTCAAATGCTTGTTCTATTCAAAAGAGTTGATCAGAAGCTCTACTGGACTCCCAGATGGGTTTAAGAAATTAAAGGCCCAACTTGGTTACGTATCCACTAAGCCCAAAATCTTTCCCTTCTCCGAGAAATCCTTCTGTTTCCTTGCGTGTTTTTCGAGATGTGTCTTGATCATCATCACCACCACTACTTTTCATCTTTTGCTCAACATGTATATCAAGATGGTTCACTACATTTGCACCATTCAACGTCTTACTAACTCTGATCTTCATCGCCTTCAAGATATTGTTCCTGGCGCCTTCAGAATCAAATGGCCTAGCACTCCGATTCTGCCTCCAACCAACCCCTTCCTACTCCTCCACCCACCGATGAAGCTCCGGTGGTCCCTCCTCACTTCACCAAGTGGCAGAGGCTAATCAACATTGAGAACAACATAGAGCTAGTCACGGAGGACATAGAACTACTCATAGAGGACGTAGAGCTGCTCATAGAGGGACATTGAGGTCTTTACATATGTCAAACTTATTCGACAAGATGTCTCACACCTTGTGGGAATGGTTGCAGATCTCATCTCCATGAACATAATCCACCTAAGTGAGAAGGGCTTTGAGAAGTATGTTGTTAAGTGGTTTGAGAGGAAGAGGCGTCGAGGAGGCTAGTCTATGGCATTCGTACACAAAGGGGAAGATCAGCACAAGCTTTTTAGGGATGTTCTGGATACAGGCAGATAGGGGGAGGAGATGTTTGTTAGTGCTGCTAGTTTTTGTAAAAATTTTAGGTTGATGATTTTTGATTGTAAGACACAAGTTAACTTATCTTATTTATTATCATTGGGAATTATCGATTATTGCATGCTATAGATTGTTTTTTGCTCAGTCTTATGTATGAATTGCCAAAAAAATGATCTTTGCTAGGTGAAAATGAACAGACGCAACATAAAACGACATGTCATTTTTAGACTATCATGGATAGCTGTCTAGAGAGCTGTCTTTGGTTTATAAACTGCATTTAAGTACCAACTGTACACCCAAATTTTATTTGTTTTTGTGTTGTAAAATGCTTCAGAGAGTGACACAAATTCCATAGGTTTAGTACATTGATTCATTCATTCAAAATTCCAGAGCAACACAAATAGTATTACACAGACAGATACTCAAACAAATAGCCAAACAGATAGCCATATGATTTCATTCATAATGCTCATCAAACAAAAGAGAGGACGAAAATTTGGAGACAAACACCGATGTCTGTGTCACACTTGCATGTTGGAAGTACAAATTAGATCACATAATTGTCAACTATATGTTTAAATACTCTATCTCAATTGTTGTCTATCTATTTGTTAAGGTATCTGCTTATCCGTGTGAAAAGCTTTCTAAATAGCTATGTGAATAACTGTCTGAACAAGTTGTTGATAAGTTATGATTCAATGGCTTCATACATTCATTCAAAATGAGACATCAAATTATAGAGAAAGAAGAACAAATGAGAAAATAAATCAAAGGACGCTGAAACAACATAAAACAACATAATATCTAATTATAAACAACATAATTTCCAATTCCTAAACAAGGTCATTATAAAAAGTCTTTCTCCAAATCAGCCATAAACAACCACACAAAATGGACAGTTTTGAGTAAGCAAAATGGATCCCAATCACTAAACATAAACCCTAAACATAAATAACCTCTGGCACAACCTACCCTGCACCACTACCGTACCATACTCCAGCATTCTGGAGGTAGACATAAAGCTCACCCAATCACTGTCAAAAGGAATGAATATGTTCCTCTATCAAATAAAGATGATTATTCGAGTTCGCCTCCAGGAAAAGGATTCGGTCCATGATGCGATTCTCCAACTAGCCTAGATGGTAATGAACGAAATGTTGCATAAGGCGTGGAGGAGGGTTTGGGAAACCAGAGGCAAAAGCCTGTTCCTGAGACAACTTAGGGGGGTTCAATCGGGCAGATCGCCTCAGAGGTACGATCACTACAATCTCCTTCTTCTAACCCACCATCTTCACATATCTGGAAAGAGATAACCAAAGAGATGAAGAGAACCTTAAAATGAAGACTCAGTTCATCTAGGTATTTATAAGGGGAATGACGGCTCAGTAACCCTAAAATGAACATACGTGACATAAAACGACATGTCGTTTCTCAACTATCATGGATAGCTGTCTAGAGAGCTATCTTAGTAGCTGTCTAAGTAGCTATTTTTGGTTCAGGAATTGCGTTTAAGTACCAACTGTACACCCAACTTTGAGTTGTTTTGTGTTGTAAAATGCATCAGAGAGTGAAAAAAAATTATTTCATAGGCTTAATACATTGATTCATTCATTCAAAATTCCAAATCAACACAAATAGTATTACATAGATAGATACTCGTATGATTCCATTCATAATGCTCACCAAAATGTACTAGTTACAAGATAGGCCCCTATAACTTACAAAATGTTCACAAAATGATTACTATAACAAAATATACCCATATATTGTTGTCCTACACTAATTCATGAGCTGATTCATTCCTTCTACTTATTCTGCGATACCCATGATAGATCATGATCCATAAATTATTTCAACAGTTTAGCCTTGAACCGAGCCTCATCCTCACGATTCAGAATTTGCTTTATTTCCTTGTCAAGAACTAGGTGATGCATGATGTAGCAAACAAAACTTCTGCAATCAAGACCACGAGATTATTGACGACTGTTGATGATAGACTGCACAGGAATGTTGTCAAAAGCTAGCTTCTTATCTTTCACCCATTGGATGCTTTTGCGTTCATTTTCGTATATTGATGCCCTGAGAATCATCTACCAACATCTGAACACTACATGAAAGCATATCATCACTTACATCCTTGACAGAATCCATCCACATAAATATCAAAAGAACCTGCATCAATATAGTAAACTATCTGTCAACCTATCTGTAAACTGTAAATTCTAAAAATTCGAAAAAGAAAAAGGAAAGAAAAGTAGGAAGAGGGATAAACATTACCATTTTTAGTGCCTCTCGAAACTGCTGATTGTTTATCGACTTTGCATTTCTTCTAAGTGAGTCAAAATGAGACCGGTATAGCACACTTTTATCAAACACTAGAAGATGGAAATGATAATGATAAAGGACCCGGAACAACAGCTTGCCACTGTTGCCCAAAACCTTGATCAACCTCTCAAAAAAACGTTCATGCATCATCATTACTTTCAGCTATGACCCAGAAACTTGCCAAAAGCAACACACAAAAATTAAAGACACACATAGGCTAAGAAAATGGACCATAAACAGACATAAAGAAAACGGATTACATTAGCCAACGTGTGGAAAACATAACTTTCGGCACCCATGTCATTCATTTCTTTAGTAAGGATAGTGGCATAGTAATCCAAAAACAGAGTTAAAGATCGTATCCCCATTAATAATAGCCTACAGATCTTCCCGGTCGAAGAACTCAAAGGAAGTAATGTCATTCCAAAACAAATCTCTGTCCAAAATAACAGCAGAACAAAAAAAAGTTTTTAAAAAACGGAAACTTAATTAAACAACCATTTAAACAAAAAAAGTTTGAAAATTTGAGAGACTTACTCAGTTTTGGCAGTACCCATCCAGTACCTCACCAACTCCCTTTGGTATAGCTCTCCCATGTATTGAAAAAATGTCCCAATCAAGAAAAGGTATGGACAAGTTCTCCTCATCACTCAAATTCACCCAGATTCTTCTTGACTTGCCCTATCTTGTTGAACTATTTCACTACCAAAGGTGAAGCTATTTCAACAATTTCAAACTCTCTAGTGGGTACTACCTCCATCACATCAACATTTTTCTTCCCTCTTCTACTCCCGCGCTTTGCCTTGACATCATCTACAACCTTAGTATCGCCCGGATACCAGTTGATCACATCCTTCTTTAACAGTTTTCTGGCCTTATCCTTTAACCTCTAAACATAAGAGTATAGATAAATATTTTCTCTATTGAGTCTCTCACCAGGCCCAAGAAGATACTTAGGAATCAAATATGTTCAGACTCTCAGGGGAGATACACCAAGAGGAGGAGGAGGACTCACCAGGTTTTCCACTACCTCTGGAGAGATAACCGTAGAAGTAGGTAATGCCACTGGAGTCTGTCTGAGACTAGGAATAGGGGTAAATAGATTGAAAGACAATGCATACTCTCCTTGTTCGGAACTCTTCATGGTCTCAGAAAAAAATCCCTTACAGAGATACAAAAAAGAATTTAATGAAAAAATAAGGTACAAAAAATAGATACACTACATGTGAAGAGCACAAATAGATATTCAAACAGATATTCAGACAGATAGACGATGTTTACACAGATACACAGATAGATACTCATACATATGGACAGACAGAAAGATATTTGAGTTTTCTGAGGAAAATCACCCATAAAAGTACTTGTCTTATGTTCCTTTAAATTATGGGAATTATACAAAATCAAATGACTGAGATCTATTCTTTTGAAATGTTACAATCAGTACCAGCAAGTCCCTTTCTAACTACAGTAACATTCTTCATCTTCTAATTCTCTTCATGAAGCTGCTGATTGATAAGCTCCTGTTTCTTCTTTGCATCTTCAACATCTTTCTTTTGCTTCTCAAGCTTCTCATTTTCATGTTGCAAAACATCCAATCTCCTCTGAAGCTCCTCATTATCTGCTTGAGATGATTTAACTGCTTCAGCAACACCATCTTCAACTTGCTTCTGCAGCTTACTCTTCTCTTCAGCAGCAACTTGTATCTTAAATTGAGCAGCAACTTGTGCTTCCTTGAGTTGCTTCTTCAAAATCATAATCTCTCCAACAGAAACTCCGGCAGTAGCTTCAGTAGCATACTTTACATCCCTTAATCTTATCGCAAGCACAGACTTCTCTTGGGCAGTTGTAGCAAGTTCTCTGTTTGCTTCCAACAGGTTATTCTCAGCATTCAGATTCTCTGCCCTCAATGTTGCAATCTCATCTGTAGCATCTACAGAAGTTGATAATTGGTTCTTTAAAACCTCATTCTCCCAGCCTAGATTCTCCATTCTCATCTGAACGTATTGCTTCTGCGCGCCACTAGAGACCATCAACCTCCATTCGCATATCAACCAGATAATGGTTGGGAGTAGATGACTTTGCTTTCAAGTCCGCATTTTCTTGCTCCAAAGACTTGACATCTTTTCTCAAAACACCAATTACATGCCCAAGGATTGTATTGATATTACGCATTTCCTGTATTTCATTTCTCATACCAGAGATCTCATCATCCTTCTGCATAATGATGTCTTGCAACTTCACAGCATAGTCTTCATTGTCCTTCAAATCATCTTCCTTGGCAGTCAACTTGGCTTGAAGCTTTTGATAGTCATCATCTTGGGTCATATCATTAACAAATCCCAAGAGAGGACTTCTACCAGCATCAGCTTGACTTTTCTTAGTCCTTGATGACAAAAAATACTTGCTCTGTGAAAAGAGATCAATGATATTAACAAACAGTTATTTACACAGATATCCAGACAAGTATTAACAACAACACACAGTTAGATATTCATCCTCAGCATATCCAAGCTCTTGATCTTTCAGAAGTAGTCCATAATATCATTGAGGTTGTACTTGACCATGCCCAGCTTTGAATCCTCATTGCCAGCTCTTAGTTTGGAAATGTTAACGACTGAAGCAAGATAAAACTGATACAAACAACAATAATGAAACAATAAGTGATACATAAAAAAATCAAGGGATCAAAGGGAAAAAAATTTAAGGAAATTTACCGAAATAATAATCGTGCAACCTCCAATATTCTCCGCAATTCCTATTTCAGACTTTTTCTCATCCTTATCATCATCATTATCCTCCTTCATCTTCTTTGCCTTCTCTATCTACTTCTTTGCTACCTCCCTCTTCTTGTCTACTTAAGGATCAAAGTTCTTTGCGTAAATATCAAATGCATTGAACAAATTATCATATACAACGGTTGCCCAATCATAATCTTTCATTTGTTCAATGATGGACACGCAGTTTGCAAAACCAGTCGCCGAAGAACCATAGAAATTTGGCAACAAAACAAAGACCAGAAGAAGCAAAATAAAAAGACGAACACAGTCGTCAACCTTCTCTTTGTCACTAATTATTTTCTCCAACATCATGCTAATATTGATTTTGTTGATTGACTCACCACCAAACAACTTAATCAGCCAGTCTGACAACTTGACACTCTTATCGCTCAATGGAATTGGTCTTCCAGAGCAACTGAGGCCTAACACAGATCCAACAAAACTAGGAGAAATATGGGGAACACTCGTCAGATGAAGCTGAAAATCCCTCTTGTCCTTCCTGTATGTGCCAACCATCACAGTAATTGCGTTATCCGACTTCAGGCTGTCCTGCTTATCAATATCATTGTCGATAAATTCTCGAATTAGATCATTAAAAGATGTATCATTCAACCTCTCCTTGACATCCTCGCTAGTTTTCTTCCAGATACTCACAATGAACTTCTAGAAGTAGTATAAAGAGTAACGGAACTGACATTTCCACATCCGTTCCACCAGAACAGTTCGCTGTTCAACTAACTTATCTGCTCCTTGCTACTGTTTTACAGCTACTTCCTCGTCAGTCTCAGTCTCTGAATCACTATCAGACGTTGATTCAGAAGACTCCACTTTCTTATTGGCTTTGCCCTTGATCTGATGCTTCTTGACACCCTTAGTCGTCTTCTTCTTCTGCTGCTGCTCTTCATTCTTTAGAGTTTCCTTAATAATATGCACAATACGATTTTTGGAAACAAAAGGACCAGATGAAGAGGAAGCCACTATTTTTTTTTTCACAACAAACTGGTCCTCGTCCGAAGAAGAAGAAGACAGCTCATCAAATTCAAAAGATTCAACATACTTTAGTCTCTTTCTAGCTGATCTTCTATGACTTGTCTCAGCTTCACTCATTGAATCTGAGATTGCTCTCTTGTGTTTAGCCATTAAAATAAATTAACTGCAAATGATCAACATACAAATAGACATATATCCAAAACAAATAGCTAATAGTTCAAGGCATAACAAACTAAATATCATGCAAGCAAAAGGAAAGGATATCTAGACTGATACATAAACAGATATCCAAACAGATATCCAGACATATACTTAAACACATATCTAGAAAAAAGTCTTCTATCACAAGCGCAACAACAACAACAATAACAACAATCAAAAATCCTTTCCAACAAACTACATCATATAACATCTTCAAAAAATCATGAAAAAAGTTGCAAAAAAAAAACTCAAACTGAAAACTCTAGAAAAATGTCAACAATAACAACATTTCAAAATTCAAAAAGCATAGATACGAATCACGAAAACGAACATCCAAACTGCTTAAAAATAACGAAAACGAAAAACTGGAGATTTTCAAACAGAGATCACTTACACAGAACGATAATAACAAAAGGAGATGACGACGAACACCGAAAAGACAACGGAGAAAACGAACTCAACGGCGAGGACGCGAACGCGACGTCAGAGATTTTTAAACGCAACAAAAAAACTTAGAGAGATTTGAAACCAACGCGTAACATAATAGGTGAGAAAAAGAATAAAAAATAACATAAATATGATGAAAATATTAGTCCGTCGTACTTAAAAAACAAATGAGATTTTTTTGAATTGAAAACTTATGATAAATTTTTGAGGGGTAATAAAATAAGATTTTTTCAGTTCCCCAAAATTGAAATTCCTTTACCACCTAAATTTGCTGCTAGCAGAAACAGAGTTCGTGGCCGGACCTAGTGAGTACCAAAGGAGGAGAGCTAGCAGTAACCACGTACCATCGTCAAAAAATAACCAACCCATTAGTCATATGACATTCAATGTACATCTAGTTAACCAAAAGGAATCAATGTCATATGAACAAAGTAATATGGGACTTTTTCTGGCATGCTCAGCATGTCGTCAAAAATTCATACAAGATTGAGCCTTGAAATTTGATTTACCACTGACAAATACAGGGAATTACAAACAATAATGCCAATTTAAGATTCATGCCTGGATCTATTATTTTTTCCACATGATAAAAATGTCAACGAAGTGCAAGTACGATTTTGGGACATGGCTAGACAATCAACGATAGAGGCTTTCAGATCTGAGGTTCTCAGCGATTTCTGTCTCCCAACGGTCTCCATTCTGAAGCAGCTTTTCTTTGTCATACAGAAGCTCCTGCATCAAGAGTAGAAAATGAAATTTCTGGAACAGTTGACAGATAAAGTAACTAAACATAGAATTTGTTCTTATGACATAATATAGAGGCTTCCCCTTAACCTCATGTGTCTCTGTTGTAAACTCAAAGTTTGGTCCTTCTACAATGGCATCAACTGGGCAGGCCTCTTGACAGAATCCACAGTAGATGCACTTTGTCATGTCAATGTCATACCTGAAAACAAGATTAGTGTGAAGAAAAGAACGTGCTGCGAGACAGAGAGGATGAAAGGGAAAACACGTAATGGTCCTTCACCTAGTAGTCCTACGACTACCATCTTCTCGTTCCTCAGCCTCAATAGTAATTGCCTGTGCCGGGCAGATCTGGTGAACAACAATTGCCTTGTGAGTTAAAATATCATAATGTTAAAATATCATAATTACAAAGCAAGATCAGTTAAATGTAAGAGAAATTCTTTTAAATGCCCATTTTGACCACTCAAAATGGTTTTTGACCTAATTTTTTATAAATGATAAAATTAACCAAATGAAGACATAAAATTTCTTTTATAACCAAGCGAAGCAGCAATTTCTTTGTAGTAGCCAAAATTGGATTTTTTTTTCGTCTTTATTTGGTTAAATTTCAACATTTTTAGGGTTTAGGGTCAAAAACCATTTTGAGTTGTCAAATATGGGCATTTTTCAAAATCTCTACATGTAAAGCAGAGGAAAAGCAAATGACCCAGTTTAAAGTGTAGAAAGACGTACACAACGAGAGCAGAATAGAATAAAATACTATACAGGCACAATAAAATTTATAATCAAAATCATATGATCATATCAAACATCCTTATCAGGCATGTAATAGAACATCAATGAATCCAACTTCCAAACAAAGAGTAAACCACTTATTTTTTTCCTAAATACGGCCAGAATATAAGGCCTCAGAGTTCTATGTATTGTCCAAGAAGGCATAGCAGAATCTATAAGTTGGTAGCTCAAACTACAAATGCAAACAGAGGCCACATACACTAAAGCAAAAACAAACTCATAACATATCTGGTACAGTCATGTATAGCAGGCAGGAATTCTCTTGTCATATTATATTGTCAAGCTTAGCGTAGTTCATATTTGAGAAACTAGAATATCCGCAGAAGTATTTCAATCTTACAGCTTCACAAAGTTTGCATGCAATGCAGCGCTCTTCTCCTGTAGGATAACGCCGTAGGGCATGTTCACCACGAAAACGAGGGCTCAAAGGACCCTTCTCAAATGGATAATTGATCTGCAAAAAAAAGATGGCTCTTATAACTCACGAGCATAATATTAAATGAACAAAGAGATTGAGGAACATGTGGAGGATGATACTTACAGTAACTTTTTGCTCAAAAAAGTACTTGAGCGTTAGCATTAGACCACGAACCATTTCCGTAAGGAAAAGTGTGTTTATGCTTCTCTCAAAAACTACAGACAAAAAAATATAAAGGAACATTAACCCTCTATCTCATGTAGCTTATTGAATTAGCAACATACTGAGAGCTAACCAAAGGATTATGTTCTTTTTTCCAAGAGAAAGGATTTACCAGCACTCCAGTCCTTGGACATCTCCTTTGCAAGTTGCTCTCTTTCTTCATCCTCTGAAGGTGGTATAAAAGAGTAATTTCATTTAAAACATGATAAAGCTCCAGAACCAACATGCTATATTGCAAATATGAAATATCTATATGTTATTACTAATTACTAAACAAACCTAGTTTAGTAGAGTAATTGTGAGAACTAAATCGCATTCCATAGAAGGAAGATCCTTGCAGTGCTTGTCCTGGTACCGCCTAAACAAAACCCCAATAGTAGACTGGTCAAATGTAATCTTGTAAGGTTATAAAGAATATGAAACACACGCAGGGACAACAAAATTTAAGGAATGCAACAAATAATCATCTACACAATTAGGCAATAAAATCTCGTCCTGCAAATAATACTTGTATGAAAGTTGAGATAGTAGCATAGTATACAGCTTTACAGTAATTGATTCAAATGAGCTTTTGTGATAGGATCTACTACACAAGATTTACTGAGTAATTGATCACAACCATTAATCTCAGTACAAAAACCAGTGTTCTCACTTTTTCAAGAAAACAGAAAAGAGCTTAACAACAGGAATCCTATCTGTGCACCTGATATACAGGCTACATCAAAGAAGATGATGATAAAAACAAAAGAAAATCTTTGGGTATTTACTTTTGGGACAAACATCGGTTCATTGTATCCCAGCACTAACAGAGACCTCCATATGAAAGGCCAAAGTTTAAATGCAGAATTACTATTATCAATCAGATTTAGTTGAGCAATACAGCTAAACCCTGACCACCAGTATGCTGGGAACCCTCACAGCAAGTTTCTTCAATATTAGGTACGAACACTAGTTTACTTTGGTTTTCCCTTTAATATCTGATACCCAACACAAAGATTTACTAGGAACAAAAGAGGGTTTCTAAAACACTCTATGTTGTTGACGAGTACAACAAATCATAACAATGCCCTTGTAGACTTTCCACTAATTGGTAAACTTTCAAAATACAAGGCCTCAACAACTAAGCAAGCTGTTTCATCATTATAGTTTCCAAAATGAAACAAAACCAATTCCAACTATCCCAACTCTCAAATTGGACGAGTGGCCTAGAGACTCATTCTCTAACAATAGCTGCAGTCTAAACCCCACAAATTCAAATAAAAAAATATTGATACAATAAGCAAAGGGGTATACGAAATTTCCAATTTATTATCCTGATTAGTAGATTTAGTTGCATATAATTTGATCTTAACTATCAGTTCCAGGAAGAGAAAATAAAAATCAAATTTTACGAACAGATAAAAAAAAAATCGAGGGCTAGAAATGAGCACCGAGAACGAATGAGGGATAAGAAATTAGGGTAGAGAAGAGAAGGAAGTTACAAGGTGAAGCTGCTGCCTGGCACGGAGAGCCTGAAGGGATTTGCGAGCTAAGATCGCAGCCATGGGATGGAATCGAGTCGGTTCAGAGACTCACTCTGGGTTTCTGATCTTTGATTTGGGAATCGAGACTCAAACCCCAAATACGTCGACACGTCCACAATAATATTTGAGTCTTTTATTGGAAAAAAAAATATGATTAGAGCTATTAAAGCCCAAGCCTAAAAACCAGTAGAAAAGCCCGATTGTTTGAAAACCATTCTTTGTAGCCCAAATACTGCTCTGCAGCCCAAAATACTCTGCTTTGGTTCTACCGGTGACACCCTAATCTAACAAGACTTTGCTCAAGCATTTAAACAGTTCAAACACACCAAACAACCCTTCCTTTCAACCATTTCGTATCGCCTTTCTAGAAACCTATTTCTCAATTCTCAATCACTGCAATGTATTTCTAGGTGGTCTCAATCACTGCAATGTATTTCTAGCTCCCACACCAGGCTCATCTTAATGTCTCTTATATGATTTGAATCACATATTTTGATTGTCATCTCTTGATTGATGATAAACTCAGTCTAATCTTGGCTTGATTTAAAAGAACCCTTGCACTCTATTTTTCACTCTCTTTTTCTACCACGTTGGTTTTCTGAGAAGGTTATGGAGCAACTACAAGACCCCCAAGATTGATCGATAATTCAACACTTTAAACAGTAAAATTTAACATAGTGACCAAAATGATATGCAGCTTTAGTAAACAAATTGACGTATCCAAACTGTCGATGCGGACAAACTTCAGTAGTGTAAATGAAGACTCAGATGAAAATGTTTGATCTCGTCACGTCCCCAAGGGTATCGGGTCTGGATCAGCTCAGCTTAGGGAATTCCAGGTTTTCTGGTTTTGTGCCCAGCCCTGAAATAACTTTATCACACCATTAGCCTATGGCAGCCAATTCGTGGGTATGTTGTCCAGTTTAACTTGAGCTAACCCACTCCCCTGCATATTACTGCTGAATCTCCAATTTGCGTTTGTAAAATGGCCCTCTTCAATTAACGAGTCGTAAGTGTCAATCAACTATCTAATAAATCCAAGTTCTAACTGCTGTATTAGACTATTGGCAGAACAGTCGCGTCAAAAAATCATATCATCTGCTCTGTGAACAACCTATTGTGCGCCAAGTTCCAAAAAAATAAATAAAGAAAGGCACAAGTTTCTGAATAGGACACAATATGAACATCACCTATTCCAAAATATGTACATATGCAGCCTATTCCAAAAATATGCACATATGCACCAAGCAGTTGACAGTGAGTAATATCTTCAGTGCATTTAAAAATCAACTCACAAGCACACGAGGCTAACCAGATCATCAGCACCCATATCTCTTCGATCCTTTGCATCTCTCTTTCCAAAAGCTTCCTTTGCAAGTTTCATCTTTTTCTTCTGTAACTCTAGTATTCTCTCTTCGATGCTGTTTCGAGCAATCAATCTGACAATCATAACGTCCTCCTTCTGCCCAATCCGGTGAACACGATCCATGGCTTGTTCCTCAATGGCTGGGTTCCACCATGGCTCCAAAAAATAGACTCTGCTAGCAGCAGTAAGGTTTATCCCTGTTCCTGAAGCCTTCAGACTTGCAAGCAAAATCATGGGTGTCTCAGGTCCTGAGTTCCCAAATTCTTTCATTACTTGTGCCCTCTTCTTTGCGGTCATAGACCCATCTAACCGCAGAGTCTTAAAACCAGCTGTTCTCAGAGCCTCTTCAAGAATGATCAACATCTTTCGAAATTGTGAAAACACTACTGATTTGGTAAGTGAGTTTTGATCCCTTGATGCTATAAGAAGTTCTAACAGAGCAGATACTTTTGAAGACATAGTTCTGTTGGAGGAAATTGTGTTGTCATCGTCCGGAGATGTTTGAGGTGCTGAGAATAAATCAGACTGTGATAGGGGACGGCGACACAGAGGACAGCAGGGTTTTGTGCGCTGAAGGGTCTTCAGAATACACGACTGACAAAAGATGTGTGCGCAACAAGTAATAACAACATCAGTCGGTGGAGAAATGCAGATTGGACAGTCAAAATCTTCGCCATCTTGCAGGACCTCAACCACCTTTTTCAGTAATTCCGGGTTCTTTGACACATCTGCTTAAAATAAACCAAGCCAGTCAGAACAAACCTACCAAGCAGAAACAAAACCACTAAAAGCATTATACCAATTCAAAATACACAGGCAGACATATGTTGAACTACAACAATTCACTACGCGACTGGAGACTGCTATTACTTGCATCCATTGCACATGCTGAGATACTTAATGCAACAAGATATGCATACATTTCAATCTAGATGAAACAAACTTTCGAATATTGAATATATGATCACACAATTGAGGGAATCACTAGTAACATTGATTGAATTGTTCAAGATATAAATGTTTGAAAGTAGCAGGACAATATGTAGAAGTAGCGAGGAGAGAATATTAAATAATGGATTGTTGCAATGATTGAAATGCATCCAAGCACATAATATTTCATGCTAAAGAATTTAACCCAACTTGAGACAGAACATACACTAACACAGAAACAGTTAAAAATATAGCACAGTAGAAGTATCAATTTTCTCTTGAATTACGATTGGTCAGTTATGTTTATACGTGCTCAGTTGGTTACCAAGCTGACATCCATTGCAAGCAATTAAACTTCCACAGGATGTGAATACGAAAGAGAAGTCAAAGATATTGAACAAGTAGTAGTCAACAGAGATTCCAGTTTTTACCAGCAACAATTTTATCAAGAACAATCGCTGTTCAATGAATTTTGGCACACACTTTTTGACTTCTCTTCAATGTGACTTTCATAGGAAAAGAAGAAGAAAAAAACGTTCAGAGGAGAACAAGAAGTTCTTACAGCCTAATAGTGAAAAAAAATGAATAATAAAAAAAATACTTGTGCCACTTCCGTTTGCCAATCTAGCAGTAATGCCAAACTGGATAAATTTCTAAACTCCAACTCTCTAAGGGACAGACATCCATAATGAACTCTAGAACGAACTTGATCTCATGGCAAAGAATTTTAAAACACCCTTATAGCTTAGGGGCCCATCACTCAGGATATGAAACAAAAATCTTTTTTTGTACACCCAGCCTTCCCATAAAACCCAATCTGCGCAGCCTGACTCGACACTGGGGCTTCCTGGACCCTATGATCTTTAAACGGCAAGAGAAAACAGCTAGATAGGTGTGGAGAGGAGATTTAAACCCTAGTCAACATGGGAGAAAACAGTGGGCCTGACCATTTCCACCGTTCTTTTTTGACTGTTAATTGAAAATTAAAAGAGGGAGCCTACCAAAGCAACAGAGACATGTACACAAAGACAACCGGTAGAAGTTAGCAGTCCGAAGTTAACAACGATAATCTTCTTTTTTTTGGTAAATGAATTTTTCTGAATACGAGGAAAATAATAAAAGCAACAAAGAGCACCACTAAAACAACAAATCATCAGAAGACACAATTAAATTGGGGGAAGGGGATGGGGAATCATGATCAAGCCTACCCGATTAAGAGGAACTCATTCAGAGAACTGTAATATAACATAGGGGTCTGGTTGCATATGCAGGTGATATGAAGTTGCAGGACTTGATATAAAAATGATGCACTGACATGAAATCATATTTCAATACCTTCAATATTGTTGGAAGGAAGAAGCGATCTGAGATCAGAAGGGCACAAGGACAAATCAGTACAAATCTGCCGCAGTCGCAAGATTATGCCAAGTACAGTGGAATAGTTGCGCATTATACTACCGTCATTAACATATTTTTGCAGTACACTCTTTGCTTCTTCCTCCATCTTATCATACAGTTCACGCTCTTCACCAGAGAGTTCCAAAAAATAAGTCTCTATAGTTTTAGACGGCAATCCAATCAGTTCTTTGTCTTTTGTTCTTCGCAAAGAAATAGTTGCCATCAAAACAGAAGGAATTTCAAAAGAAAACGAGTAAAAGCACAGACGTGTTGTTATTTTTAGTGTTTTGGTCAATTACAAAATAAAGGAACAAAGGCTACAGCGAGCCACCCCTAAACAACCTAGAGTAGAGTTGATACAAAGACCGAGAATCTATGGTAAATGCACAGACATGATTCTGTGACCTTATATATTAATAAATAAAGTAAAAACATACATATACTGTATATATATATATATTGCAACAAAAGCACCATCAAAAATAAATAAAAAACTATTAAATATATCCAAAATCAGTAAAGACCTATAACTATCGTACTGATCATGGATCAACCACCTTTAATCATGTGTGACTTGTCGTCTAAGCACTTTACATAAGAGCAATTTACTCTCTTTCACAGCAAAACCACAGAAAGAGTGAAAGGTGAGAAGATGTAATCTAATGGAAAGTTGAATTAGGAACATGTCAGGTTCGGTATCAATTTGCTAAGTTTATATTCATAATGAAAACCTCTATAAATTTAAGAATTTCACTTTCATGAGCTATTGAAGTGTCAAAATCAGCTCCAGGTAATTCACTTGACTTCAACAAATAAGATTTCTTAAAAATATAAAGTTCAAAGAAAAGGAGAACAGAAACTATTGCTACTCTTGAAACACAATACTAACAGACTCTTCGGAGACACTCCGGATCAATTACTTTACTGCAGATGGTGATGTCTGACAGAATACATGAAAATATCTTCTAATTTGCCACATAAAAAAATGCTGAAGAAGCAAATGACTACCGTCTTGTTACCTGCAGGCGTGAGAGCCCACTCCTTTTACCTTGAGCAAGAGGGCGCTGCACCAAGGTTTCCCAATAACTCTTAACCGAGAAAGGCTCAAATTGCAAGAATGTCATCAAAGAAAACAAATCAAATGAGCCATTCTGGATTGGAGTTCCAGTTACAGCCCACCTTCGCTTCGCTTTCAGATTACTTACAGCTCGACTCTGTTGAGCATTCACATTCTTGATCATATGTGCCTCATCCAAAATGACACGCCACCACTCAATTTCTCTAATAGGGGAGCTTGGCCAAGCATATTCAGTCGCAAGAATTTTGTAAGTGGTTAGCACTATATCATACTTAATAAGCTCCTCGGCATTGCTCGTCCGCTCCCCATAATACATATACACCTTCAATCTGCCCAGCCTAGTGTGTTCTCCTAGCTGTGTTACCCATGTTGAAAAAACAGAAGTAGGGCAAACAATTATCGTCGACTTGCTATTTAAACCATCCACAGACTTGTCACTAACAGATTCTCCGTTCTCATTGCTATCATCAGCTTTTCGTTTTTTCCGTTGGGCAGCCATTCCCTTATTACTCGTTCTAACCCTCTTACCCTTCTTACTACCCGAAACAGACAACCCATCCCCATCCTCACCCATTTCATTATCTTTTGCTCTATTCACATCAACGATTACACTATCAACTGGGCCATTTTTATCAAAAGCAATCAATGACAGCAAAGTTAGAGTCTTACCCAACCCCATATCATCTGCAAAGATCCCACCTCTCAAAGGCTCCGGTCTCATATCAGTCGAGTAATTCGTCAGCACATTTACAAAAGATCCATCATCTTTGGCTTCCCAAAATGGAGGCAAATCACTACAATTCTCTCTGCCAACCAACCAACCCAGTCCTTCCTTCTGGTGCCGAAAAAGCTCAGTTTTGATCACTTGTTCCGGCGGCTCCAGCTCTTCCAATGCACCTTTTTGACTAACATTGTCATCCACAAGCTTGAATATCTCATCCACCGTCTTGTACCCCCTCTCAGCCTTCGTCTTCTCCTTTGCCGCCACAGCCTCCGATAGCGAATCCGAAATCAACTGCAGCCCTGCCCTAGAAATGCGCTCCCTGAAGTAATCGAACGCCTCGGTTTTGGCAAAGATGTGAACCTGGCAAGGAATCTTGAAGCGGTTACCCTTGGAGCGCGTGTTGGGGACGATCCCTTCGACGGCGACGATGGCGTTGGAGTCGATGAGGGGAGCCAGGACGGCGGCGACAAAGCGTTCGATGTGGCCGACCTGGACGGTTCTGGTGTTGAAGACTCGTATGGCGTTGGAGTCGTAAGGGTTGAGTGGCTCGCGAACGAGACCGACCATTTCGCGGCCGTTGACGGTGCCGGAGTAGTACTGGAGTCCGACGATGTTGGCGATGACGAAGCCGATGAGGTAGGTGTCGGAATCGGTGGCGGCGGCTGCTTGCGATGAGGGGGTCTGGCGGTGGTGGTTGCCAGTGGTCGAGGTTGAGAAAGAGTTTCACGGGGTCTTCGTCGTCGTCCATGGGAATTCAATTTAGGGTTTTCAGAGTGAAGGAGACTAGAAATTAGAGACTTCGGAAAGAGGAGTGGAGGTGTTTGAAACTGCAGGGGCGGGTTTGTGACAAGTGATAGCAGTTGAGCCGGATCCATATACGACGTGTCAGTAAAACAATAAGACCACGTGGGATTAATCAAGAAATCTTTATCTCTATCTCTACTATTATAAAATAAAATAAAAAAGTATAATTAAATTTAAAATTTGACAAAAATATTTTTTATAATAATAATTAAATTACAAATAAAAGAATATTAAAGTAGAGAGTTATATTGTAAATTTTTCTCTCATTGCACACAACACCCTTACGGATAAGGATTTTTCTAATATATAGAAAGAAAAGCGAAAAAAACTATGTACAAAAAAGCAATACCTCTCTCATTATTCAAAAAATAATAATACCTCTCTCGAAAAAAGGGAAATTAACTATTTAAAAATTTTTCTTTTCAGAAAGTCGATCAAAATTCACTAAGAAAAGATTATAGGAATACAGAACTTTATTGAATTATCCGGCCCGACAAAGAGAAGTCATATAGTACACGTATGCTAGATATCTTGGGGAATCGCATACAACCCTAGACTAACAAACTAGAGTAGCACTACTAACTATTAAATTTTAGATGTATCACTCCTTACTTAGCAGGCACCTTCTCTACATAGTTGTTGTAGATCATTCAACATAAACTCATGGGGCGCAGCACAACCTCATGCAATCTATATAGCCTTTCCTTTAGGAAAAAAAAACCCAATAGGCATGTAGGCTACACACCATGCACGTCGATCAAACCCTATCCATTAACCAGCGCCACTACTGCCACAAACCAACATCTCCCGTCGACGTCTTTGTTGCCTCCGGCTCGCCACTACTGCTCATCATCCAACAGTAACTACCACCTCAGACCAAACTTCACATAGAGCACCACTCCCGCCAACGAACGCTAGTCGCCACCGCTACAGGCCACGGTCTTGAAACACAACCGAAAGGAACCAGAAGCCATAGTCCTCAAGCTTTCATATCGCACCAGCATACCCCTCATCACCTCTTAGGAGAGTCACCTTAGATAACCAAAGAAAACCATAATCAATCCCCAGGTTTTGGCACACATCACCGGTGGACACACTCATCGCCAAAAAATTCATGAAAACTAATTAAAGTTATAAGAGAGACGAAAGGAAGAAGTCTTTATATAAGAAGCTTCGTGGACGGATGTTGAAGAGAAGAAGAATTGATTGAGACACGAGAATGTGGTGAGAAGCTCACGCAAGCCATTCACACCCTTGGCAGCAGCGCTAGGGTTGATCATAAATCAGTGAAAAACTCAAGTGAGAATTTCGGAGCACAAGAGAATACTTTTGAATCTTAATTGTTTAAGAATGAACTCTTCTAAAAACTAATATTTCATGAATGTCAAATCATGTGCTTTCTTATTTTCAGTGTCTTACTAAAATTACTAACAATTGCAAGCTTAATGTTGAGTGCAGGAATTTCTTCTGAGGAAACTATAGTCCGGAATAGCATGGAGTCGCTTTTGTACGTACTTCTAAGAAAGGAGGTCTCAGAATTCAACTTGTTGCTCGTTTGAACCAAGCAGCCTTAGTAAAATTCGGCTAGAAAGTTCTAATTAATCCAAGCAACTGGTGGGTAATAATTATGCAAAAGGGCTTAATGACACATTTACTTACTTGGAATGGGAAGTATCATGAATCAGAATCAAACAATAATCAGAATCAATATAAATCAGAATGAAAATAGATCATTTGCATTGAGCTGTTTACTTACCATATGAACTCAAAATAGGAATAGGACAAGAATATGAATGATTACTATTAATAATGTTTACTTGTCATAAGAATCAAAATCAAAACTAGGTTGATTACTAAAATGTCACCACAAACCACTAACTATAATTTGATTGATGAAAGTCGACTTGGTTGACGTTGTCCTTTTTAACTAAGTTGATATAAGCATATCTTGGCATCACATACGACAAATAGTATCCGAAGATAGGCAAGAAAAGCTTTTATGGTGACAAATAGTTTCCTCTTTGTCAACAAACATGGACAAAAACCATTTATCTACATTAAAATAAAGTTGACTAAATATCAAAATGTATATGTGTAACATGAAAGCTTCGTGCTGCAATAAGTGAGCAAGTAAGTTTTATATGGTATATATTTAGATGTGTCATATTTAAATATAGGAATTTGAAGCAAGTTTTCAATTGATATAAAATTAAACAACGTAACTTTAACAAATAGCATATGATTAGCTTCTAAAAAAGAAGCTAAAGAAATAAATTTCAAGTGCAAATTAGGTGGCAAATACAACACTAGATAATTATGTATATAAGGGTATTTTGGGTTAAAAAATTAATTCCGGGAGGGTTGATTCCGGGATGTGTCTTTGATTTTTGTGTGCTGCTTTTGATAGGTTTCTAGGTCAGAGCTGAAAGTAAAGATGATGCATGAACGTCTTTTTGAGAGGTTGTTCAAGGTTTTGGGAAATAGTGGCATGTTGTTGTTCCGATCCAAGTCATTTCTCATGACCATTTTCCACATTCTAGTGTTTGATAAAAGTGTGTCATGCTTGTCTCACTTAAAAGGAATGTGAAGTCTATAAACAACTAACATTTTTGGGAGGCACTAAACACGATAATGTTTATTCTCTCTTCCTACTTTTCTTTTCTTTTTCTTTTCTAGATTTTTAGTATTTATAGTTTACATATAGGTTGATAATAGTTTACTGTATTGATATAGGCTTGTTTGATGTCTATGTGGATAGATTCTGTCAGTGATGTAAGTGATGATATGCTATGAGGTAGTGTTCGGATGTTGGTAGATGATTCTCAGAGCACCAGTAAGCAACTAATGATGAGGAAAATCCCAATATGCAAAAATGAACGCAAAAGCATTCAGTGGGTGAAAGATCAGAAGCTAGCTTTTGATAATATTCATGTGCAGTCCATCATCAATAGTCCTCAACAACCTCCTAACCTTGATTGTGAAACTTTTGTTTGCTACATCATGTATCACCTAGGTCTCGGCAAGGAAATAAAGCAAATTCTGAATAGCGAGGATGTGTCTCAGTTCAAGGCCAAACTGTTGGAATCATTTATAGATCATGATCGATCAGGGGTATCGCAGAATAAGTAGAAGGAATGAATCAGTTCATGAACTATTGTAAGATAGTAATCAATGGGTATATTTTGTTGTAGTGATCATTCTGTGAACATTATTGTAAGTGGTAGGGGTCTGTCTTGTAAGTAGTATATTTGGTGAGCATTATGAATGGAATCATATGACTATCTGTTTGGCTATTTGTTTGAGTATTTGTCTGTATAATACTATTTTTGTTGCTATGGAATTTTGAATGAATGAATCAATGTATTAATCCTATGAAATAAAATAATTTTTTTCTTTCACTCTGATGCATTTTACAACTCAAAGTTGGGTGTATAGTTGGTATTTAAATACAGTTCATAAACCAAAGACAGTGTTACGACCCGGAACAATATCATGTGATAATCGAAACTTATGTAGTTAGTCGCTAATTAATTACATTAATCATTGATGGTAATTAGTCTTTACCATCGATAACTTTCACTGGCATTTCGTTGATATTTTATCGACTATATTTTTCGAGAAATTTCTTTGGATAAAGTCGTAGAGTTTGTCAAAACAAATTCGTGGCCACGTCAAGTGTTAAAATTAGTGTTACGACGAGGAAGTTATGGTCAGCAAAAATTTTACGAAAATATCGGGAAACGCATTTCCGTAAAATTGCAACTATATATAGGGGTTTCCATTTTGGAAAAGTAAAAAAAAAAATCTATTTCAGGCAACCGGGTTGACCCCTCTCTCGACCCGTTTCCTCACCATGAGGTTCTCGTCGGCGGCGAGCCTCCGGACGTGGGATTAGTGGCAAACTATTGGGTTCCATCTCCTCTATTGATTGGTGGCAATATCTCGGGGTATTAGTGACCAGTGGAGGACGATTCAAGGCCGAGAAGTGGCGGTTCCGGGTTTCTTTCAAAGACGACAGTGGTTGTGCACATGACGCCGATGGAGGTCATGACCATTGGATTTTTGAAGCCCAGGCGATGATGAGTTGAATGCAATGCGTCTCGGCCTCAGCCATGGTCGGACGTCGATGAACGAAAGAAGTGAATTCCGGTGTGGGTTCAAAACTTCAACGGTTGATTTCGTTATTTTTCGGTTTGATTTTGGTGTTGAGTTGTATTACAATATTGTTGGGCTTGATGATATGATGATTTTGAATTGTAGGTTGCTTGATTTGGAGTCGGTAGGTTTCCGGCCACCGTCGGCGCTGGTGCGTGGCCCTACGCGCTGCCGTGCGTGGCGGAGCTCCGACGATGATGGAATTTTCAGCAAAATTTTATGTTGTTCCGCTCGTAATTTCATGTTGAATGCAATGGTAAGGTTCTTGAATGGATCTGGACTTGATTAATTTACATGTGTGTTTAATCGAATAATAATTAATTGATTTTACGATAATATTAATAGACGATCTGACTACCAATTTAAATTCGAGTTGCTCGATGTTTGAGATTTATTTTATGACTCTAAAATTGATTTATTGTGAAAGAATGTAAGGAATTGAATTTGGAATTTGATTAAGTTCGTAATTAGTCGAAAAATACGTTATTCGAGAATGTGAGATTCTCAACATTATTGCTCGTCAGATTACGAGCTTAGCTATTCAATATGATCATCGATGATTATATATTAATTATAACCGTGGTTTCAAGATTACGAGTTAGCGGGCCGTGTCGGGTGATTATTGCGCCGATTGGCAGGTTTCGACTTTATGAATATCCCGACATAGTGCTGTGAGTGGACGTTTATTTATTTTCACAATTGCTACGAGTTCATGTTTATGCAGATTTACAGTCTTCTATATTTTATTACAGTCGAGTTTGGAGGTATGTTTGTGATAGTTTTATTTTCAACATTAATGCTTTGACTAGTTGGCTAATCATTGACTAGTTGGGTCAGACTGGGTTAGGACAAACACCCTACAGACCTAGATCATCTCGGGTTAGGAAAAACACCTTAGATGATCCCATCACCTTGTATTTATAGTCATGGAGTCGCTTCAAGTTAGGACAAACACCCTGAGCGCACACCTCCATATTTTATTCAGTTTATTATTTTGAACTCGCATGATTTTGCAGAAATCAGCGGGAAGGCACAGATAGAATATTTTACTGTTTTACACTGATTATGAGTTTTTGTCCACTAACACTGACGTTTTTATGTTTTTATCTGCCTTTCCCTGGGCCTTTCGGTTTTCCGTGCCTAGGTTGCAGTACTTTTCCTAAGCTAGATTTTGATCCCCAGAGGCTTTGAGTCCACCCGATTATCATACCTTTCTGTAGGTTTCGGCCCATTAGCAGTGTATTTTCATATGTTTTATTCTACTCGTAGAAGTTGCTCTGAACACTAGTGTTGTAAATATTTTTCAATGTTGGTTATGAATTGATAGTATTGCTAGATAATGAGTTTTTAGTTCCTGTATTATTGTTCCAGCATTTTAATTAATTTACTTTACGCACTTTATTGAGTAATCTGAATGGACATCGGTGGTCCACAATATTATTTGTTGGAAATCCAAAGTGTGATTTTCTTGCAGGTTTCTGGTAGTCCACTTCGTAGAGGAAACTATGTCAAATTTTTTACAGAAATATGTGGTTTAAGGCTTGTCGTTAGGGAGTGATCCTAGATTATTAGTTAATATAGGGTTGGGTACTTTAAGTTGATATCAGAGCATTAGATCACAGATTATGTAGACTTCCTTAGTCAGATCAGTTCAAACATTTGATAGTGTACAACACTCCTGGGAGGGGTGGCCTGACCGGCCGGCGGATCCCCATCACCTCCAAGTGTTGTGCATTGTTAAGAGTTTAAAGTCTTCTAGTTGAGCTAGTTTCTTTGGCCTCCTTGTTTGGGCTGATCTTTTGTGGACTCGTAGATCATTATGCCTCGACAACTAGATCAATAGGTTATGGCACAGTCTTTGGCCCAATAGTTGCGTGAGTTATTGACACGCATGATGTCAGTGCCTCGTGTAGATCGTGGGGATTTAGTTATCAGGACCGGGAAAGTAGATGTGCCTTTCCCTGATTTTCATGATCTCGAGGTTTGGGAGAACTGACTTATCGTGATCGGTTAGGTTTGCGACCGTTTACGTCCTCCGCTAACTTCTGCATAAAGGATGAAGTTAGTTATTGACCTGATGTAGGACCATGCCTATCGTTGGTGGATGAGCACCGAGAGTCAGAAGGTTGCTATCTCATTGGCCAAGATCAACGATTTATTGAGGTGTCCCTTTCCAGTAAGGTGGCTGAGCTGAGGAAGATTGTAGAGTTCCTGAACCTATGACGATGAAATTTGTCAACTATTGAAAGAACCCAACCCCAATTTAGTTTCCTAAACTGGAATCAAACCCCTTCTGAAAACACGAACTTGCAAAAACCATAGAAATTTCGGCAGAGTTTCACTATATCGCGGAATTATCATTAACCTGCACCCGAAAACACACTTCATCCTAGGCCACAAAAGCCAAACCGTGGGCACCAATCCCATCCGGATTTCTCAATATCATAACAATAATGTAAAGTAATAAATAAAACTGTACTTTATAGAAATCCGGGGAAAATCATATGAAAATATGACATCAGAGTAATCAGAGCGACCTCTAGTGTATATATACAAAAATATACAACAGTAGGCAAAACAAGAAACCTACTGGAAAATAAATGTAGCTCGAACACTAAGCCTCCGACTGCGACGTGAGACACCAGAATCCGAACTGCAAACTGGGCACGGAAACCGAAAAAGCCCAGGGGAAAGGCAAATAAAATCGTTAGAGTGAGTGGACGAAAATAAACATATGCCTTTCACCATTTATATAACATAAAAACAATGCGAGTTCTTAAAATAAATGGAGGTGTCAGGCGAATCTCTCAAGCCCGAAGGTGATAAACTAGGCAAATCTCTCAAGCCTAGTGGGCACATCAGGGGAATCTCTCAACCCTGGAACTGGACTACCGATGATCAGCCGAGTAGCCAATGCATCGATGCTAAGTAAATGTCATCATCATATAAAATATAAAACAATACCTCCAAAAACAATAAATAATCCCAACATCGTACTGGAAATAAATACTGAAATCAAGAACTCGCTACGACAGTGTAAATAAAAGTCAACTCACACATAGCACAGCGCGCAAACGCACTAATCACGAGATCCGGCGGAAGATCCATCGCCCAACATACGATCTTGATCCCCTGAATAATCACAAAATATAACTGATCAAAATCACAATTCATTACTCTGTACCACACCTCGGAAACCAACAATTTCCGGAAACATATAACTCGGATACAAAATAATGGACGAAAATCTCCAAATTCTCCACATAAACCCTCGACTAAAAATATGATATCCAAATCAACTCGAAAACCTCAAGGCGATGATTGGGGCGCGATTATGAGCAAAACTGCATAACATTTGTCGAAATCCAAAAAGTCAACGGGTCGCCGGAGCTCCGTCGTTGACCGCCGCCGGCGGCGGTGGCGAGCCGTCACCGAAGGAATTTCCCGGCGACCAAGACCACCGTAGCTTCTCCTCCTCAAGCCTAACACATCTCATAACTACACCAAGACCCAAATCGGACGACAACTGACCCAAAACCAGCCTGAAAATCTCACGGCCAAGAATCGCCGGAAAACTTTCCCGGCCGATTTCGGCGCTGTCCCGCCACCAAAGTGCTCCAAACCAAGGGGGTTTTCACCCTTGGCTCGAGCCCAGTCCAAACCACCCCAAGAACCAACCGGAAAGTCACCGGAGTGCCACCCCTATCAAACCCGATTCCGGCCAAAATTTCAAGAATTTCATCTAGCTCGTTCTCCCACCAATCCTCACCAAATTTTACAAATCAAAGTCCTAAACCATAGGAAATCAAGAGGAGAATCGAACCATACCCAAATCGGAGCTGGAGGTGGCCGAAAAAGGAAGGTCGCCGGCGAGTCAAACAGTGGTGCTTTTTCCTCCCTTGGTCAACGCGGGTCAACGCTCATATTCTGGTCAACGACGGTCAAACTTCCTGAACAGTGTTTTACGACAATTTTTTGACTATTCCGATATTTATACTCGCGGCTCGATACGATCGACGATCCAAATTGAATCACATCCACGTTTCGGATAACTCAAATTCAAACGGATAAACACGACGAAGTTATGCGATTTCAAATATTCATAACATATTCCTCGGTTATCGAAACAATTATCCGAAACAGCCCACGAACTCGAAATCACGCGTACTACAATTCTGGTGAAGAGAGTCAACTCGCTCGATAATTAAGTCGTAAACCAAACCGCCAATTCAATTCATTTACGATAAACTATGATTACTCGTAAACTCGTGGATTAAGCCAATTACTGTACTGATTATGGTTCGGGTCGTAACAAATCTACCCCCCTTAAAAAACCTTCGACCTTGAAATTTACGTACCTGCTAGGTGAACAGATGAGGATACTACTCCCGCATACGCTGCTCGGTCTCCCAGGTAGCCTCCTCAATTGAGTGATTCTGCCATAAGACATTCACAAGCGGTATAACACGGTGCCTCAACTCCTGCTCACGCTGATCGAGAATCTGTACCGGCTCCTCCACATATGTCAAATCTTCCCGGATAGAAAGCTGATGTGGTGCTAACACATGTGATGGATCTGGAATGTATTTCTGCAACATCGAGACATGAAAAACATCGTGTACTCGGGCCATCTCAGAAGGTAACTCTAATCTGTAAGCTACGACACCAACTCTCTCGATAATCTCGTACGAACCGATATACCGTGGTCGAAGCTTTCCACGCTTCCCGAAACGCACAACTCCCCTCCAAGGAGACAGTTTCAGGAAGACCCAATTGCCTACTTCGAACTTGAGACTCTTTCTTCTCACGTCTGCATAACTCTTCTGGCGATCCTGGGAAATCTTTCATCTGTCTCTGATAATCTGAATATCCTCCATGGTGCTCTTCACCAGATCAGGGCCAATAAGCCATCGCTCGCCCACCTCACTCCAACACAATGGAGTGCGGCACTGCCTCCCGTATAGAGCCTCATACGGTGACATATCAATACTGTCCTGATAATTGTTGTTGTAAGCAAACTCAATCAAATGCAGTTGCTGGTCCCAATTTCCTCTGAACTGCAAAACACAAGACTGCAACATATCCTCAAGAGTCTGAATAGTCCTCTTAGACTGCCCATCAGTCTGAGGATGAAAAGCTGTACTAAAATGCAATCTGGTACCCAAGGCTCGCTGCAATGCCTGCTAGAACTCTGAAGTAAACTGATTGTCTCGGTCAGACATAATAGATACAGGCACACCATGCAGACGAACGATCTCCGCTAAATACAGCTTTGCCAATCTGCCCATTGAAATCTTCCCCGGAAGTGCAAGAAAATGAGCAGAATTCGTCAATCGATCTACGATAACCCAAATACCAGTATTACCAGCCGAAGTACGTGGTAACTGATACACGAAATCCATGGTAATGTGCTCCCACTTCCAAACCGAAATCTCCAAGGGCTGTAGCTTTCCCGCAGGCTTTTGCCTCTCTGCTTTGACCTGCTGACAAATAAGACATCTGCCCACATATGCGGCAATCTCCCTCTTCATTTTTTGCCACCAGTAATAAGCTAGGAGTGTACGAAACATCTTCGTACTGTCGGGATGCATCGCATACGCAGAACATTGAGCTTTGTCTAAAATCTCTTTCTTCAAACTTTCGTCCCTGGGTACACATAATCTGCCTCTGAATAACAACGTACCATCATCACTCAACCGAAACTCTGTAGGCACAACATTCCGAATCATGGTCTTTTTGTCCAACAGATAGGAATCCGCATCTTGAGCTTCCCGAACCTGATCAACCAATATTGGTCAAACCTGGAAGCTAGCCAACAAGGCTCCATCATCGTCCCACTCAAACTCAGCTCCTGTAACCCGTAACTCGGCTAACATGGAAACTCTGGCCACACACACATGAAATAATGAAGCCCTAGATTTCCGACTGAGTGCATCAGCAACAATATTAGTCTTTCTTGGATGGTACTCGAAAGTGCAATCATAGTCATTAATCAACTCCATCCATCTGCGCTGCCTCATATTCAAGTCTGGCTGCGTGCGCAAATAAGTGAGACTCTTATGATCTGTGTATATCTTGCACTGAGCTCCGTACAAATAGTGTCTCCAACTCTTCAAAGCTAATACAATAGCAGCCAACTCCAAATCGTGTGTAGGATAGTTGACTTCATGTGGTTTCAGCTGCCTGGAACCGTAGGCCACCACTCTGCCATGCTGCATCAGAACACAACCAAGTCCCAATTTCGATGCATCGCTGTAAACAAAAAACTCTCCACTTGTGACGACCCGAACCAGATTTAGTAGAGTAATTGGCATGATTCACAAGGTTATGCTTAGTCGCGGTTTTACGATATATGGGTGGTTTGTTGATTCTGTTCGCGACTATATTATCGGCCGAGAGTTTGAATTGAGTTTCTTCACGGAAGTTGTAGAGTACGTGATTTTGAGCTCGTGGGAGGTTCCGGATGATTTTTCCGATAACCGAGGAATATAATATGATTATTTGAAGTTTTAGTTTTCGACGAGTTTATCCGTTTGTTTCGTGTTTATCCAAATCATTTCGAATAATCGTTTTGGACCGTCGATTGACCCGAGGCACGAGCATAAATATCGGGAATAGTCATAAAATCGTCGAAAATCACTGTTTGACGTTGACCAGAGTTGACTTTCCAAAAATAGAACTGTTGACCGTTGACCCGAGGGAGAAGTTTCCCGTTTTGGCTTCGCCGGCTGACCTGCTTATTCCGGCCACCTCCGGCCTCGCTGAGGGTATGAATAGCTTCACCTTGAGTTCCTTGTTTGTTTTGTAATTGGTTTGATGGAAATTGGTTGAGTTTTGCTCGAACCCGAATGGGGTTAGGTCACTAGAGTTCGTCGTTAATGGGGGGAGGTTTTCCGGCGAGCTTTGGTGGCAGGGGAGTGGGGGTTTCGACTCCCCTTGCCCCAAGGAAGCTTCCCATATGATTTAATTGAAGTTTGGTTAAGGTTTTGGTGGAACCCGATTTGGATTGCCGGAATGGATTTTCCGTTCGGTTTTCAGGTGATTTGGAGTGGTTCTGGCTTGAATTGGCCTTGGTGGTAGTTGAGGAAGTGGTTTGGCTTGAGTTGGGCTTCATTTCTGGAGCTTCCTCACCGTGGAATTCCACCGTTGACGGCACGCCGGCGGCGGCAGCGGCGGTCAACGACGGAGCTCCGGCGAAGAGTTGACTTTTCAGATTTCGGCGTTTTTAATGTCATTTTTCTCGTAATCGCGCCCTGAGTATCGCCTTGAGGTTTTCGTAATGATTTGAGTATCGGATTTTCAGTCGAAGGTTTCGAGTGGGGATTTCGAAAATTCAGTCGATTATTTTGTACAGTTTTATATGTTTCCAGGAACGGTTGGTTTCCGTGGTTAAGTACAGAGTTGTGGGCTATGATTTTGATCAGTTGTGTTTTATGAATATTCAGGAGATCGAGATCGAGATCGTGCTTCGGGCGAGGGATCTTCCGCCGGGCCACGAGATTAGCGCGAGTGCACGCTTGCTGACCTGTGAGTGGACAATTTCTTTTCACGGAATGATTGCGAGTCTCTATATACATTTCACGAACTTGAGCATGCATACGAGTTTACGATTTATATGAGCATGTGCTAGACGTTTATGCTTATACCATTATACATTACGTATATACATTTATATATTGCTTTACGCATTTGCATCGAACTATTTACGATTTGGTTTACACAGAGTACAGTCTTTATATATGTTGTTGTATCGATACACTCGCATCCCGGCTGATCCCCGAGGATGTGTACCTGTGGAGGCTGTGACTCCTAACCCGAGGCCTTTACCGGGGGGAGGCAGACCTCTGACCTGAGGCCTTTCTGGCTGGAATCACGTGTGGGTCTGGGATCCCGTGATTCGGACTGTATTAGCACGGACGAGTCCATGAGTGACCCCGTGGGATTTTTACTTGCATGCTCAGTACGCTGGAGGAGTATGAGTTTACCTCGTGTACTTTACTATATTTATTTACCTGGACTCGCATATGTTATTTTAACATATATATTAACTGGTGAAAGACATTTATTTTCGTCCACTCACTCTAACGGTTTTCATGTCTTTCCCCTGAGCTTTTCGGTTTCCGTGCCCAGTTTGCAGTTCAGGTTCTGGTGTTTCACGTCGTGGTTGGAGGCTAGTGATCTGAGCTACCTGTGTTTTCCAGTAGGTTCTTGTTTCGCCTACTGATGTGTATATTGTATATATTCACACTAGAGGTCGCTCTGATACATTCTGATACATGTTTTATGCGGATTTTCTCGGATATATTATATATTACAGATATGTTTTCTGTTTATTGAGTATGATATGATGTTGAGAAATCCGGATGGGATTGGTGCCCACGGTTTGGCTTTTGTGGCATAGGACGAAGTGTTATTTTCAGGGTGCAGGGTAATGCAATTCCACGATAGTAACGTTACTCTGCCGAAATTTTGAATGATTTTTGTTGGTTCGTGTTTTCAGAAGGGGTTCGATTCCGGTTTAGGTAACTGAATCGGGGTTGGGTCCTTTCACCACTATCATCAGGTAGAGTCAGAACCGGTGCAGTTGTCAACTTTTCCTTCAGGAGCAAGTAACTCTCCTCACATGCGTCAGACCACTCGAACTTGATGCCTTTCTTAGTCAATCTGGTAAGTGGAGTGGCAATCCGAGAAAAATCCTGCACAAAGCGCTGATAATAACCTGCCAAACCTAAGAAACTCCTGATCTCTGGTACGGTGGTAAGTCTACTCCAATTCAACACGGCTTCAATCTTGTCAGGATCCACGCTGACTCCCTCAGCTGATATCACGTGACCCAAAAAATTTACATTATCCAACCAAAACTCACACTTGCTGAACTTCGCAAACAGCTGATTATCCTGCAAAGTCCGCAAAACAGCTCGCAAATGCTTCTTGTGCTGGCCCACATTCCTGAAGTAAATCAGGATGTCGTCGATGAACACGATCACAAACTTGTCCAGAAACAGTCTGAACACCCGGTTCATCAAGTCCATAAAAGCTGCGGGGGCATTGGTCAACCCAAATGGCATAACCAAAAACTCATAATGCACATACCATGATCTGAAGGCTGTTCTGGCCATATCTGACTCTCTGATCCTCAACTGATGGTATCCAGACCTGAGATCAATCTTCGAAAAGAATGAAGCTCCCTTAAGCTAATCAAACAAGTCGTCAATCTGCGGCAACGGATACTTGTTCTTCACAGTGACTTGATTCAGCTTCCGGTAATCAATACATAACCGCATGGAACCATCATTCTTCCACACAAACAGTACAAGAGCACCTCACGGTGATACACTGGGTCGTATGAAACCTTTCTCCAGCAACTCTTGAAGTTGAATCTGTAGCTCCTTCAACTCCGCTGGCGCCATACGATAAGGTGCATGTGATATGGGTCCAGTGTCCGGTAAAAGCTCAATGGTGAAATTGATCTCCCGAACTGGAGGAATACCCGGTAATTCCTCCGGAAACACATCTGGAAACTCGGAAACCACCTCAATATCACCAATGTCTGCTACAGCAGCCGTAGTATCCACAACATAAGCTAAATAGGCAACACAACCCTTCTTCATCATCCACTCGGCCTTCATCGCTGAAATCACACATGGTAATGAAGTATTCTTATCACCACAAAACAGTATCTCTAGAAAACCTGGACGTCGAAACACAACCTCCTTCTTGTGACAATCGAACATAGCCCAATGTGTCTCCAAGAAGTCCATACCCAAAATCACATCAAAGTTGACGATATCCAACAATAACAAATCCGCGGCTAAACCATGACCTCCAACAAAGATCTCACAATCCCTATACACCCAACCAATACTCACAACCTCACCGGATGGATACAACACTCTCCATAACCCCGGAAGTGGAGATGCAGGCATAGTAGCTAAATATGACAATCTATATGATATAAATGAATGCGTAGCACCTGGATCTAGCAAAGTAAGTACTGGATAGCCAAAAACATGCAGCGTACCAATAACAACCTCTGATGAAGCTCTGCCCTCACGCAATGACATGGCATGAACTCTGGCCTGCTCGGCTGGTCGTCCACGCTGAGGGTGACTCTGATGTCCGCCCTGACCAGAAGACTGTACTGGCCGAGCCCCAGAAGTGGTACCTCGCTCTCCTCCGGTACTCTGAGCCGACTGTCCACCAACACCAGCAAGCTGGAAACATTCCCTCGCATAGTGACCCTCCTGGCCACAACGATAACAAACGACAAGGCCTCGCTGATATGGACCAAAATGATGCATGTTGTAGAGATTACATAATGGGTACTCCCTCGGTACGGCAAAAGTGCCACCGGTACGTCGAGGATAACTGGATCCGCTAGAACTCCCACTAGACTGTGGTCTCTGTGGTCGATCCCTCCTCCATCTCTGTCTCTGTCTAGCTGAACTAACTAGTGGTCTAAATGGTCCACTGCCCGATGATGATGCCGATCCGAAAGTATCAGAACTCAGCCTCTTGGAAGGTCTTTGACTCGGTCCACCCTCCTCAAATCGTCGAGACTGGAATCTCATCTGCCTTTCCTTCTCGATATCCTCGCCTCGAAGTGCGGCACTCACAAACTCATCAAAGTTGTTCCGACGCATTGTAGTCAGTGTCCCCTTGATGTTCAGGTTCAAACCCAGCTCAAATCTTCGGCAGTTGGCTTCCTCTGTAGTCACCATGTCACGAGCAAATCGAGATAAGTGAGTAAATCTGTCCCGGTACTCAAGTACTGACATACTGCCCTGTCTCAAATTAGTGAACTCCTCATACTTACGCTGCTGTGTAGCCTGGTTGAAGTACCTCCGCATAAACAAATCTCGAAACAAAGTCCACAGAGTATCAACCGGAACTCTATCGGTGCTAACCCACCAGAAGTATGCATCAGACTCAAGTAACCCAACTGCTGCCACTATCATCTGCTCAGGAGTGAAACGCAGACACTCACAAACGCGTTTAACCTGAACCAATCATGCCTCACAAATCTCTGGATCAGCTGAACCCGAGAATACAGTCGCTCCAGCAGTTCAAGCTTTGACCACAGAATCAAAACGCTCCTCCAAACACAATACTCGCAGAAGTAAGTCATGCGTCTGGCGATCCTCATCAAGATCTACATCCCTATTAACACGGGGACCACGTCTAGGAGGCATCCTAATGATACAAGAAAAGCATTAGTCACAAAGCACAAGTAACGTAATCATGAAACTTGATGAGTAACACATTTGAGAACACACAACACCTGAAGCATTGATGAGTAACCGCTGGCTAGTCGGGTCATCACTCCAGACATGCTGCACATACTCAAATATCCTTAGTATCACAACTACAGAAGTCTACAGAACCTGAAACCTAATGCTCTAATAGCAAGCTGAAAGGACCCAACCCCGATTTAGTTTCCTAAACCGGAATCAAACCCCTTCTGAAAACACGAACTTGCAAAAACCATAGAAATTTCGGCAGAGTTTCACTATATCGCGGAATTATCATTAACCTGTACCCGAAAACACACTTCATCCTAGGCCACAAAATCCAAACCGTGGGCACCAATCCCATCCAGATTTCTTAATATCATAACAATAATGTAAAGTAAAAAATAAAACTGTACTTTACAGAAATCCGGGGAAAATCATATGAAAATATGACATCAGAGTAATCAGAGCGACCTTTAGTGTATATATACAAAAATATACAATAGTAGGCAAAACAAGAAACCTACTGGAAAAGAAAGGTAGCTCGAACACTAAGTCTCCGATTGCGACGTGAGACACCAAAATCCGAACTGCAAATTGGGCACGGAAACCTAAAAGCCCAGGGGAAAGGCAAATAAAATCGTTAGAGTGAGTGGACGAATATAAACATATGCCTTTTACCATTTATATAACATAAAAACAATGCGAGTTCTTAAAATAAATGGAGGTGTCAGGCGAATCTCTCAAGCCCGACGGTCAGGAGAATCTCTCAAGCCTGACGGTCAGGAGAATCTCTCAAGCCCGACGGTCAGGCGAATCTCTCAAGCCCGACGGTGATAGACTAGGCGAATCTCTCAAGTCTAATGGGCACATCAGGGGAATCTCTCAACCCTGGAACTGGACTACCGGTGATCAGCCGAGTAGCCAATTCATCGATGCTAAGTAAATGCCATCACCATATAAAATATAAAACAATACCTTCAAAAAAACAAATAATCTCAACATCGTACTGGAAATAAATACTGAAATCAAGAACTCGCTACGACAGTGTAAATAAAAGTCCGCTCAAAGATAGCACAACGCGCAAACGAGCTAATCACGAGATCCGGCGGAAGATCCCTCGCCCAACGTACGATCTTGATCCCTTGAATAATCACAAAATATAACTGATCAAAATCACAATTCATTACTCTGTACCACACCTCGGAAACCAACCATTTCCGGAAACATATAACTCGGATACAAAATAATCGACGAAAATCTCCAAATTCTCCACATAAACCCTCGACTAAAAATTTGATATCCAAATCAACTCGAAAACCTCAAGGTGATGATCAGGGCGCGATTACGAGCAAAACTACATAAAATTTGTCGAAATCCAAAAAGTCAACGGGTCGCCGGAGCTCCGCCGTTGACCACCCCCGGCGGCGGCGGCGCGCCGTCACCGGAGGAATTTCCCGACGACCAAGACCACCAAAGCTTCTCCTCCTCAAGCCCAACACATCTCATAACTACACCAAGACCCAAATCGGACGGCAACTGGCCCAAAACAATCCCGAAAAGCTCACGGCCAAGAATCGCCGGAAAACTTTCCCGGTCGATTTCGGCGCCGTCCTGCCACTAAAGTGCTCCAAACCATGGGAGTTGTCACCCTTGGCTCAAGCCCAGTCCAAACCACCCCAAGAACCAACCAGAAAGTCACCGGAGTGCCACCCCCCCATCAAACCCGATTTCGGCCAAAATTTCAAGAATTTCATCTAGCTCGTTCTCCCATCAGTCCTCACCAAATTTCACAAAATCAAAGTCCTAAACCATAGGAAATCAAGAGGAGAATCGAACCATACTCAAATCGGAGCCAGAGGTGGCCGAAAACGGAAGGTCGCCGGCGAGTCAAACGGTGGTGCCTTTTCCTCCCTCGGGCAACGCAGGTCAACGCTCCTATTCTGATCAACGACGGTCAAACTTCCCGAATAGTGTTTTACGAAAATTTTTCGACTATTCCGATATTTATACTCGCGGCTCGATACAATCGACAGTCCAATCGAATCACATCCACGTTTCGGATAACTCAAATTCAAACAGATAAACACGACGAAGTTACACTATTTCAAATATTCATAACATATTCCTCGGTTATCGAAACAATTATCTGAAACCGCTCGCAAACTCGAAATCACGCGTACTACAATTCTCGTGAAGAGACTCAACTCCAATTCTCGCCCGATAATTAAGTCGTAACAGAACCGCCAATTCAATTCATTTACGATAAACTGTGATTACTCGTAAACTCGTGGATTAAGCAAATTACTATACTGATTCTAGTTTGGGTCTTCACAGCTATAGTGTATTGGGACTGCTTTTATTGCCCATTTTGATTTACATTTTGTTCTTTCAGAACAGTGAGGGAGAAATGCTGGAGGTCTGAGAAAGGCTTGTCACATATAATTTCTTCATTTGTGGCGAGCGCGCCATACATAAACTTCGATGAATGTGTTTGTGCTACTGTTTAATGTGATATTTGACCTCGATTTGTGTGGGGTATTATTTGACAATCTAAAGGAGGTGGAACCCGCTAGACATATTCAACAAGTGGAGGTTATAGCATAATTAGTTCCACATCATCTTCTGGCAAGGGATATCATACCTCAGCTCCTAGTGCCCATCGTTCGAGTTATTTTCCGAGATAGAGGAGGAGCCGACGCCAGAGATGAGAGTATAGAGTGAGTTCCGGTGGATCTAGATTTGTATCCCCAGCACCCAGATATCCTCTTTTATGTAACATTTGCCATAATTGTTGTTTTGGGTTATGCTGGTTAGGGATTTTAGTATGTTACTGTTATGGTCAGGTGGACCATATTACGAGGGATACCTAAGGTGAATTTCTAGCTTTTCGTTCTGGTGGTGACCAGGGAGTTACTTTGGGTGCCAGACCTACACCGCCATTTGGGTAGCCAGCATACCAAGATCGAGGTTAGAAAGGACGACCAACGAGACTTTCAGGTCAGGCTCGCCTTCACCGGATGACTTTGTGGGAGAGTCGAGTATGTTTGGAGGTCATTCTTGGTACGTTGAATATTTTCAACTGTCATTTTTACTTTGTTTGACCTGGAGGGTGACGCGTTCTTTTATATCGGTAAGGTGGGCGTCCATAGTCACCATACCTATCACATCCTTTTTGAAATTGTTGCAAGTGAATTTATCCCTATGGCGAGATGATTTTAGTTGGATTGTTTTATAGAGATTGTAGTGTAATGTTAAGAGGTTTTAGTTTGTCTACCGATCTAATACTTCTGGATATAGTAGATTAGGATTTGATCTTAGGCATGGACTTCTTGAGCCATCATCAAGCGTTAGAGACAGTTACCGAGAAGAGGTGTTTTGGAGTCCGGTGTTGCCTGAGATTTTGCTCCATGGTGAGATAAATGTGTTATATTTGTGGCTAAGTTCGGCCGTGAAGGTTGTCATGATGTTACGGGAGGGATGTACCGCATACTTGGCACATGTGGTTAGTGTCTCTACTTTTTGTACTGATTCGATTGAAGTAGTTAGTGTGTATCCGAATGTATTTCTCGAGAAGTTACTATGTTTACCTACAGTTCGGGATTGATTTTATTATTGAGTTATTATCGTGTACTGATCCTATAACTTAAGTTTCCTATCGGATGGCTCTAGTTGAGTTGCGAGAGTGGCAGACTTAACTTCAGGAATTGATCGATGAGAATTTTATCCATCACAGTATTTCATCGTGAGGGGCCCCAATAATATTTGCGAATGTGAAGGATGGTTCAACAAGGTACTCATCGCTTATCGGAAACTGAACCAAGTTTTGGGAAAGAAAAAATGTCCATTACCAGGGGTCGATGATTTATTTAATCTTGATATTCCTTCTTCGAAACTCATTCATTCTTTGAGGAATTCCAATAAACAAGTTTTGTTAACCTAAAATGTTTTCACTTTTGTTGTTTCTTATATTGTTTGTGTTTATTTTATGTCGTGAATACATTCCCTCGTGAAGGATACTTTTCGCTTCGTGCCACCAGCCTGGAAATGTATTTCTTCTAGTTATTAATCCCATGAATTCACGGAGGAAAAGACAGTGTATTAACATTAGACCAGTGGCGTGTTTGTTATGCCGCATAGATTAAATCATTTCAGCTTGATGTCAGATATGGGTTTACGAGCATTACAGTTGTACATGGAGGTTAGTAGCAGATTAGTATGATTTGAAATTTGTATGTTTCATGATTTCCGAATTTCTCCTAGATGTGATTTTGAGCATCCTATTGGTAACTCAACGTTTATCACGCACAGAGTATATGAGAATTTTACACACGAGCGCAAATTTCAATCAGGGTTATGCTTGGCGACAATGATTTAATTTTTTTCCAGCTTGATAAAATCTAGAGTTCTAGCAGTGCATGTTATCAGAATCTGTCACGTTTCTTGGATTTCGGAGTACTCTGACCTTCTGATTAATTTTTATAAGTTAATGATCTAGTGTCAGAGGACTTACAATGTCTACAGTAGTATAGCGTGGAAGAGTGCAACAATTCAATCGTTCAATTTGGGACGATATTTTGATGAATAGATTGGCATCCCAGTATTATAGTATTTTCAATGGACTGTTATTGTTGGCATACGTGTATATGTATTTGTGGCCTATGCCTAATTCCATTGGGTCTGTTGGCTCATGTCAGTAGTAGCTATGTAGATGTGTGAGCCATATAAGTAAATCGTTGAGGTGCAGTTTTATAGACGGTTAGTTTTCAATTCGAGTATTTGAGCTCCAGAAATGATCGAGCGAATGCTGAGGTTCATGTTACGTATTGATATTTGTTCAGACTGCGGAAATATTGGATATTATTGACTTAATAGTGGCGACTATTCAAAAACTTCAGATGGAATGGAGAGTTTTTATCTCCAAATTCATAGTAAATTGCGATGTCAGTTTGACTTCCTCGTTCTCGCCTATAGATTTGGATTTATTTGAGGCTTACTGTGAATATATGCTTTTAAGCCTCTTTATGGTATTGTAGATGTTTGTTAAGGTAGTATGTTCTTGGGAGTTATATATGGTGGAGATATATGGTTTGGCGATCAATATGATTCATGAAATCAGATAAATATTAGTGATTTATATTCATGTTATAACTATGTTGATTTATGAGGAATCCGGACGGAATGTAAAGCCTACAATTTATATTTTGAGATGAGATTATTGAAATATTTTCATTATACAGGTTTTTGGGTTCCTTACGCTTTAGAGGAGACTAGGCCCAATTTTCTATAAGAAATTTTGAAAACTATATAAGGTTGGAAGTTCATTGCGGATTGGCCAAGTATCCATATTTGTTGTGATTTTAAATTGGTTTGTTGAGTCCCCTGTTTGTGATTTTGGTGGTTTTAGTATCCACCTTATGGGTGAGTGTCCGTGATTGGATATTTCAGTTAGTTTTCGGTGCTAGATTCTAATGGTGATTTAGGTGCCACTTCTGTGTTGAAACCGCACCACTACCCATATAGTTATCTTTGTGGGACCTTGGTCTGAGCATTTTTGGGTAAGTCTGGCCGATTTTGTTTGAGTATGTTGGTAGAATTTTGACACGGATACCAGAAGGTTCTAAGCATTATGTTATCGAATTTGGATTATGTTGCACCTTGTGTCAGATTTATTTGGAGTAGTTATTATGCCATCAAATTTAGTGGACGAGACTTGATGATGAAATGTTAACTTAGTAACAGAGTTATGGATCAAGCTAACAATTGTTAATATTCTTGTGAGCTAGAAAACGCTGACTGGAGTAGTAAGTATGAAAATTCATCTGTTATACACGTATGTACAAATTTTGAGGACGAATTTTTTGTATGGGGGTAGATTGTTATAACCCAGAACAATATCACGCGATAATTGAAACGTATGCAGTTAATCGCTAATTAATTACGTTAATCGTTGATGGTAATTAGTCTTTACCGTCAGTAACTTTTGTTGGCATTTCGTTGAGATTTTATCGACTATGTTTTTTGAGAAATTTTTTTGGATAAAGTCGTAGAATTTTTTGAAACGAATTCGTGGCCACGTCAAATGTTGAAATCGGAGTTAAGATGAGGAAGTTATGGTCAATAGAAATTTTACGATATCGAAAAACGTATTACCGTGAAATCGGGACTATATATAGGGGTTTCCATTTTGGGAAAGTAAAAAAAAAATCTATTTTGTGCTCCCTTCGATTCAAATTTCGGGTTTATTTAGAAGTCATTCTTGATGAGGAGGTGGGTCTCATCTCAATTCCAATTCCTTTATGTGCAAGTAAACACCAGAATTCTCTCCTCTCAGAATTATTCCTATGCTTTTGATGCGCATTTATTGTTAGCAAACGTGCCATAAATATCCCTGATAAAACTATAATTTTTAGTTGGCTCTTTATTTGAAAGTGCTTAAAGAATCAGGAACGTCTTAGTAATTGTATGCCTCTTGAGTAATAACACGTTCTATGCTCAAGGACTCGATATAGATCCGTGGGAAGGTATCCCCTTAGCTAGTATCAGCTTCTCCATGTGACATGAGAGCTTGCAAAACGGAACCCTCAAGATTTCCTTCAATTTCCTGGGTTTCCTCGAGCTCGCAGTTAAAACTGATAAACTCTCTTGAAAAACCCCAAGGTTTCTGAAAAGCTTGAGGTTTCCACACTCCTACTACGTATGAAGTTTTTTCCTGTTTCTTGTAGTCAAGATCAACTACAGGGGCTTCATACAAATCATACACGTGAATATATCGAACACATCATCGTTCCTCGGGTAAAACCATCGTACTTCACCTAAACCATCGTACTCCATGCTCTTGCTATAATTCTGAGAAAATATGTCCCATCAATCTCCAAATGGTTTTTGCATTTAACCTGATGATCCATATAATGAATCAAGGTTGAAAGGAAATACTAACATTGGTCATGCTTGATGGCATGATTTGTATTAGACATGGTTTTTCATAGAGGGTTGTGATAGCCTTAATGCTTTTGCTCGGCTCCTCAAGCTCCAATAATGTTTGGCCTCAAGCCTTCTGCTTGACCCCTCAAGCTCCAAAAGCCTTTCACCCTCCAGGTTAGAAATCGTTCCCTCTAGGTTAGCTATCATCTCCTGTTCTTTCCACTCGAAAGCTCATAAGGTCTCTAATCGATCCCTTAAGCATGATGATTGTCCCTCAAGATTGTTGACCAATACCTTAAGCTTGCTAATTGATCCCTCAAGCTTACCGATTGACCCCTCAGCTTTCCATTCGAAAGCTCTCGACCCTCAAGGTCTGTGATCGATCCCTTAAGCTTTTCAGCTTAGAAGCTCATAATCCGCAAGGTTAGTAATTGATCTATCGCCTTCTCTCGAGGTTTCTGATCGTCCACTCATCTTCATAGGTCTTTGGTCCACAGGTTGATTCTTAACCCCCAGCTCAGTCCATAGGTTGATGCTCAACCCCAATCTTGTTCTTTGAACATTGGTTATTTCTGAGGAAATAGATAACCCTTAGCTCAGCTGCCCTTTCACCAGGAAAGTTTATGCCCCTATTGTGCATGCCACATATCGCAGAGTGCAGTTCCTCCATTACCGTCCTGGCTAAGGGGATGTATTGCTAGCAGGTCTGGTTTTCTTAAGGATCATCGGTATGGCTTACCATCTCTGATGTTGTATCGTGCTACTTGTCGAATAATCTTCCTAGCCTTTGTATCTCCCTTATGATAATTCTTGCCTCAATGTAATCCATCAATTTGTCCATCCATGAAGGTCCCAATTGTATTGGCATCACTGTCACTGCTTCCTTCTTGTCTATGTCAAGCACAAGTAAATGCTCCACATGGATCGTTGGCCTCAGTTGATAATCTATAGTGAAGGCTAGGTTGGCTAGCATATCTGCATGTGTATTCTCTGACCTGGGAAGATGCATGGTTAAGAACTCTTCAAACTGGCTGACCAGGCCCTTTGTTATCCTAAGGTATGCTTCCATAGACGCGTGATAAGTAGCCTACTCTCCAAGTACCTGGTTCGCAATCAGCTGGGAGTCACAAAACACCTTGATCTTCTTCACATTCAACTCTCGAGCTAACATCAGTCTTGCCATAAGGGCTTCATACTTGGCTCCATTGTTGGTCGCCTTCCATTCTAAGGTTAGGGTTTGTTCCATCATCGTACCATGTGGAGTTTTAAGTACCAGACCCACTCCAGTGCCCTTGTCCTTTGAGGACCCATCAGTGTACAAGGTCCAATGTTATACCCCCTACTCCTATAAAAAAACAAGTTGTATTCCAGCTTAGCACTGTTTATCAACCACAAGTTGAAATTGACTCGAAAATCAGAAAGTCAAATTCTTTTGCAACAAGTCCTTGTTGACGTACATTATCTCTAAACATTGAGTCTAAAAGAGTGATATTTGGCTAGATACTCCTTGCCCCAGTATTATGCTAGACTGTTTGAGTCTTGGAGAATACTCAATGCCCTTAGCTTGAATTCTCTTTGTATATGACCTCCTGTGTTTTTGGCCCTTACTTTGATGATCGACCAACATGTTTCAAAGAGTGAAGTGATACATCGTTCCTTAGATTTTGAGTGTACAAAATCCCTCAAGCTTTCAGGATTTCGGGTGTGCACCCTCATAGTCTCCTCCTTAATTTAGCAGCTTCCTGACAAGATTCCAAAATGCTTCGAGCGTGTAGCTAGGTGTGGTATCCTTACCCCTAAAAATTTTCGAGTTAAGGGGAACAATGCCCCCAAGTCTGATCCTGAGTTCTTCGAGGGTGTAGGTGTGGTATCATTACCCCTAACAATTTTCGAGCTAAGGGAAACAATGCCCCCAAGTCTGATCCTGAGTTCTTCAGAAAAATACCCCCCTTCCCCCCCAGCTTTAGCGTAAAGTTTGAGGTCGTAGTTTTTTTCTTAAGCTCGATAGCAATTATATTCCCGCTAGGTAAGCAGGCTGTGTTTTCTCCCACTACTTGTAAGAGCATACATGGTCTTCAGCCTTTTCCCTCTAGCTCTCCACGAGCTCTGAAGTTAATTCTCATGAAAACCTTGAGGGTCCATCTCTCGGTCAAGGGGATTCCCTTCTACACCTTGTTTCTGGCCTTATTTTGTTGTCTATTACACCAAATTGGTGTTCCTCGAGGTTTCTCCTGAGACCTCCACCTAGGTCTTGTCTTGGCTTGTTACCCTTGAGGTTGCTGGTTGACCTCAACGCAACTCGAGCTCTCTAACACCAGTTGAATGGTGTTCAATATTACATAATCATTCATTAGTGAAGGATATAGAATATCCTCTTTATTTGATGATCGACACCTTCTTCCTTGGTCTTCGTAATCTTCCCTCAAGCATCAATATACCTTTGAGGTACGTTGAATGGCAGAATCTGAAGACCTGGGGGCATCCCCAAGCACATAATGCTCATAATGTATCATACCCCTCCATTCATAACAATCTATCCCAGAAATATCTTGGAGATAATGTACCTTAAGTATTCTGAGCTGGAGGATACCCCTAGCTCCACTACCTCTGCTATTACACAATTGTTGCTCGAAAAAATCATTACTCCAGAGTATTTGGGAGCTTCGATATTACAGTGTAGCACTAAGTACTTCTTCTCTTGGCCTTTAGCTGGTGGCGGCAAGGTCCAGTCACTCTTGGGACACTTGCCATTACCTTGAGGCCTCACTGAATCTTCGAGCTTTTGTATGTATTCATCGGTCAAGTACTCCCAGTACTATCTCTAGTCAACCAGCTCGATAAAGTATTATTTGAGAGATCCACAATCTATCATATCATGATCGCTCATCTCATGGTGAAGGGGTCTCACATTGGTCTGGGTGGTGGAGAGGTCTCTTCAAATGCGGCTCGTCTTTGATATGATGAAGTGTTATTGAGATAGAGATATTGGTTAGCCTCCTCAATCTCCTTGATCTTACTACGAGAGTAGCCTTCCATCTTTTATCCTCCTCTTCTGACTTTGATCGTCACCCCAAAGATCGTCATCAAGCTCCTCCTCAAGGTGAGGTGAAAAGTCAGATTCTCGAGCAGACTGACCTCTTTGTACCAAATCAGTCATAATTTACTCGTGAAATATGATAATCGCAGTCTGGAAGATGTTCTGAAAACTAGACACATAGGGATTTCCATGCATATAAATATCGCAACCTGGTTAGATCTGAGTTGTTCTTAGTTCTCTGTTGAAGTTGACTGATCTCTGTAGGTAGATTTCCCCGTTTGAACTTTTGAACCTCTCTTTTTCTCCTCTTCTTTGCATTTATTCCCTACTTTCTCCAATACTTGGATATGTTTAGTAAACCCCCAGGTGTTGGATGGTCTCTTGAGGTTTAGAGATTATCCATGTATGCTTTGACAAGATATTGGTCATTGGTTGCACAACTTTCTACTCTCACACCATGAACTTCGGAATCGATCTCCGACTTTATAGTGCTTCTTGATGTTGGCTTTGTGATCCTCAAGTTTTCACCATTGTTACTGTATAAAGATGATTGGTTCATCCACGAGCTCACCTCTTTAAACACTGGGTTACTCTCGAGAGATCGTTTGATATGACTTGTCGCAACCTTTAACATGTCGTCGTGTTGTAGAACCTCCTTAATAGCTTTCTTTGCATAACTCAATCGTACTTATGAATTGGACCAAACCCTCCAGGTTAATTGTGACTTTGTGGATTTTGTGCAGGTGTCTAGTGTGACTACTTCTTTCAAACCCCCACTAGGCGAATACTTATGAACCCAAGACTGGGTGTAGTTCCTTTGAGTGCATCAGTGGTTGAGGACTATGTCTCACGCTGCTTTGTGAACGACCCTTCTGGCCTCAGCTCGCCCCTCAGGTAGGGCTCCAGTCTCTGTGTAGTCTGTTATCTCGTCCATCCATGAGGGTTCTAGCTGGGGTTTTCAACACCATACCCGCACTTGCACCTTTGTCTTTTGAGGACCCCTCAGTATACAGGGTCCAGTGATCAACCCCCTGCTCAGTAGCTCCCTTAGCTATCTCTCTTTTCTCCTGCAATTCTGGTTCAGGTATTGTGAACTCGGCCAAGAAGTCTGCTAACGCTTGTGCATTCATAACCGTTCAGGGTCTGTATTCAATATCTTATTGTTTGAGTTCAACAACCCACTTGGTTACCCTGCTGGATGTATCCGAGGTAAGCAGAATCGTTCTTAATGAGTACTCGGCCATGACAATTATCTTGAAAGCTCAGAAGTATGGCCTGAGCTTTCGCGATGACATAACAAGTGCCAATATCAGCCTCTCCAGCTTGGGATAACGAGTCTCTGGTTCGAGAAGATATTTAGAAACATAATACATGAGTATCTGTGCCCCCCCCCAGTATCTTTTCGAACTAGAGCTTCACTCACATCCACCTCTAAAAACTGTCAGGTACAGGTATAGGTCCTCCCCCAGCACAAGTTTACTTAGAATAGGAGGGGAAACAATATAATGCTTGAGGAATAAATCCTTGAGGTAGATTGTGACTTTGTGAACTTTGTGAGGATGTGGATTGCGACTTCATCTTTTGTCCTCATGTATGATGTTCTAGGTTTGAAAATCATAAGAGTTAAGCTAGTAAACTTTTCGAAACCTTAAGGATGCTCATCCCAATCTTCAATTGGCGTGCCCTTTCTTTCATCAAAACCACCTTAAGCTTTCCTCTCACGGAAAGCTCGAGGACTTCAGACTTCCATGTTTTCCATGATTTCAAGCGTATGTCCCTTGAGGTTCCTTATATTTTGAGTGTGTGCCCCCCAGCTTTCCATCAACATACTCCTGCTGGGAAGGTTGCTTGTAAATGCGAAAGACGACTACTTTCACTGAAAGACGTTGTTCTTGTCGAAACCTATACACCCTGTAGAGCTATATTCTCTTCTTGAAAAATTACTGTTTCTCTTGACTTGGAGAGAGTTGTCTTCTTTTTATTTTGCTTCTGTGTTTAAGCTGGTGTCTTTGATATCTTTGATCGAAATGAGTGTTTGGCAGTAGCCCATTGTCATCATCAAAAGATATTCCCTTCGTAGAGAATTGCAAATTTCCCAAGGCTTAGTTTTTGGAGATCTAGTTGTTGAACTCAATTTTCTGGAATTCCTCGAGTTCATGGGACTTCGTGGGTTACAAGATTGTCCATGGGTATTGTAATCTCTTTCTAATCTGCAAAAGTTACTCCGGTGATTTTCTCGTTCTTGTTGTTGTCGACCTTTCATGGTATCCTACTCAAAAAGGGTTTTCTGGCCAGTTTTCACATTCTGACACGCCATGGAACTTTAGCCAGATCTTCCTCTAGAGATCTTCGATTAATGCAGTTAAAATAGTGAAAGGACCAAACCCCGATTTAGTTTCCTAAACCGGAATCAAACCCCTTCTGAAAACACGAACCAACAAAAACCGTAAAAATTTGGGCAGAGTAACGCTACTAATGCGGAATTGCCATTAACCTGCACCCGAAAAATACACTTCATCCTATGCCACAAAAATCAAACCGTGGGCACCAATCCCATCCGGATTTCTCAATATCATAACGGTAATGTAAAGTAATAAATATAACTATACTTTACCGAAATCCGGGGAAAATCGTATAAAAATATACATCAGAATATTCAGAGCGACTTCTAGTATAGATATACAAATAGTAGGCCAAACTAAGAACCTACCAAAAAAGAAACATCGCTCGAATACTATGCCTCCGACCACGACGTGCGACAACAGAATCTGAATTGCAAACTGGGCACGGAAACCGAAAAGCCCAGGGGAAAGACATGAAAACTGTTAGAGTGAGTAGACGAAAATAAATATGTTATAAAAACATGTGCGAATAATATATGTTATAAAAACATATGCGAGTCAAATGCATAAAAATCAAATGGTACGCGAGGAGACGCTGACTCCAACTCGCGTATAGAGCATGCATGGAAAATCCCACGGGGTCGCTCATGGACACATCTGTACTAGTACAGTCCGAATCACGGGATTCCAGACCCACACGTGATTCTAGCCAGAAAGGCCTCGATTCCGGGGTACTGCCCCTCGCCGGTCAGGTCGGGGTATTGCCCCTCCTGGTAGGCATCCATCGGGGATCAGCCAAGATGCAAGTGTATCGATACAACAACATATACTGAGACTGTACTCTGTGTAAACCAAATCATAAATAGTTCGATGCAAATGTTTAATGCAATAAATAAATGCATATACGTAATATATACTGGTATAGGCATAATCGTATAACACATGCTCATATAAATCATAATCTTGTATGCATGCTCATGCTCGTAAAACGTATGTAATGACTCGCGATTAACAGTGAAAAGAAGTTGTCCACTCACAGGTAAGCGTAACGCGATACGCGTTAATCCCGTGATCCGGCGGAAAATCCCTCGCCAAACGAACGATCACGAACTCCTGGATAATCATAAAATCCACTGCTCAAATTCATAACTCGACACCTCAAATCATATCATGAGAAACAACCGTTCCCGGAAACGTATAATTCAATATCGACGAAATCGTGAAAATCCGATAATTACACCACAAAACCTCGCTATAATTTCGGACGCTCAATTCGAAAAACAAACATCACCACTGCGATCGAGGTGCGATTTCGAGTGAAACAACATATAACTCGTCAAAAACCACGTCGGACGGAAAGTCGCCGCCTTCGCCGGAATTTCAGATCTACCCAGAAAAATTCATGGCATACATGGTTTTGAAGATCTCGACGATTCCAACAACTTTCCAGTTATAAGTTAAGGCCAATTTTGACCGGAAAAGCTCCAAAACTTACCTTCAAAGTACAAACCCTTGCCGAAATTTCACGTCGACGGATCTCTCCTCCGGCCACGGCTGTGATGACCCGAACTAGAATCAGTAATGTAGTCGGCACGATTCATGAGTTAGCGTATAGTCGCAGTTTCACGATATATGTGTGGTTGCCGACTTAGTTCACGACTTGATTTTTCAGTCAAGAATTTGAAGTGAGTTCCTTCACGGAAGTTGTAGAGCACGTGATTTCGAGTTCGAGGGCGGTTCTGGATAATTTTTCTGATAACCGAGGAATATAATATGATTATTCGAAGTTTCGGCTTTCGACGAGTTTATCCGTTTGTTTCGTGTTTATCCGAATCGTTTTGATTATTCATTTTGGACCGTCGATTGACCCGAGGCGCGAGTATAAATATCGGAAATAGTCGTAAAATCGTCGAAAAACACTGTTTGACGTTGACCTGCGTTGACTTTCCAAATTTGGAAACTGTTGACCATTGATCGAGGGAGAAAGTTTCTCGTTTGAGCTTCGCCGACCGATTTGCTTTTTTCGGCCACCTCCGGCCACGTGAAGGGTAAGGTTTGCTTCCTCTTATGATTTTGAGTTGTTTGGTGTTTGAGTTTGTGAGAATTGATGAGGTTTGGAGGGAACCCGAATCGGGTTAGGTCGCCAGAGTTCGCCGGTGATGGGGGGAGGTTTTCCGGTGGGTTTTAGTGGCGGGGGAGTGGGGGTTTTGACTCCCCTTGCCCCAGGGAAGCTTCCCCTAAGGTTTAATTGAACTGAAATTGAGTTTTCCGGTGAACCCGAATCGGTTGCCGGAGTTTGGTTTCAACTCGGTTTCGAGCTGATTTGGAGGGGCTATACTTCGAATTGGACTTTGTGGCAGTGGAAGAAAAGTTTGGGCTTGTTGAGATCTTGAGGACTGGAGCTTCCTCGCCGGAGAAAGTCTCCGTTGACGGCGCGCCGCCGTCGGCGGCGGCGGTCAACGGCGGCGCTCCGGCGAGGGGGTTGACTTTTTGGTTTTCGATGAATTTAATGTCGTTTTTCTCGTAATCGCGCCCTGATTATCGCCTAGAGGTTTTCGTAGTAATTTGGGTATCGGATTTTCAGTCGAAGGTTTCGAGTGGAGATTTCGGAAATTCAGTCGGTTATTTTGTACAGTTTAATATGTTTCCGGGAACGGTTGGTTTCCGTGGTTAAGTACAGGGTTGTGGGCTATGATTTTGATCAGTTGTGTTTTATGAATATTCAGGAGATCGAGATCGAGATCGTGCTTCAGGCGAGGGATCTTCCGCTGGACCACGAGATTAGCGCGAGTGCGCGCTTGCTGATCTGTGAGTGGACAATTTGTTTTCACGGATTGATTGCGAGTCTTTATACACGTTTTACGAACTTGAGCATGCATACAAGATGATGATTTAGAAGTGCATGTGTTATACGATTATGATTATGTGTTTATATGTTACGTATATGCATTTATATATTGCTTTACGCATCTGCATCGAAATATTTATGATTTGGTTTACACAGAGTACAGTCGTAGTTTATGTTGTTGTATCGATACACTTGCATCCCGGCTGATCCCCGAGGGTGCCTACCAGGGGGGAACTGTACCTTGTGCCGATGTATTTCTGGGTGGGTACAGATTTCTGTTTCTTGTGCCGATGTATTTCCGGGTGGAAACAGATACCCTGACCTGAGGCCTTTCTGGCTAGAATCACGTGTGGGTCTGGGATCCCGTGATTTGGACTGTACTAGCACGGATGTGTCCATGAGCGACCCCGTGGGATTTTTACTTGCATGCTCAGTATGCTGGAGGAGTATGAGTTCACCTCGTGTACTTTATTATTTTTATTTACCTGGGCTCGCATATGTTATTTTAACATACATCATTTGGTGAAAGACATTTATTTTCGTCCAATCACTCTAACGGTTTTCATGTCTTTCCCATGGGCTTTTCGGTTTCCGTGCCCAGTTTGCAGTTCAGGTTCTGGTGTTTCACGTCGCGGTTGGAGGCTAGTGATCCGAGCTACTTGTGTTTTCCAGTAGGTTCTTGTTTCGCCTACTGATGTATATATTGTATATATTTACACTAGAGGTTGCTCTGATACATTCTGATACATGTTTTATGCGGATTTTCTCGGATATATTATATATTACAGATATGTTTTCTGTTTATTGATATTGATATGATATTGAGAAATCCTGATGGGATTGGTGCCCACGGTTTGGCTTTTGTGGCATAGGACGAAGTGTTGTTTTCAGGGTGCAGGTTAATGCAATTCCGCGTTAGTAACGTTACTCTGTCGAAATTTTGAATGGTTTTTGTTGGTTCTCATTTTCAGAAGGGTTCGATTCCGGTTTAGGCAACTGAATCGGGGTTGGGTCCTTTCAACGACAACCTCTCAAACCACTTGCAATAGCTTCCTCTCATTGAGGCTAACAAAACCCCTCAAAGAGGAGCCACCATCTCGGCCTCCACGCCGTCACCCGAATCGAACAAAACTCGCCGGAATTTCCTCATTTTTGCCACCACTTTTCTTCCTCCTCCGGCCACCATAGGAGGGGATCCAACTACCAATCTGAAGAGCAGCCCAAGCCCAACAAAACTCGTGAAGACACCATGCCCAAATATGGCCGGAATCGGCCTCAATTTCCGGCAACCCATTCGGCCTCCAAAATGGGTCGACCCACCCATGGTCAACCCAGTCAACACCCAGCTTTCCCAATATGGCAGGTTTCCCAATTCGGCAAGTATCACTTCCGTATTTATACCGTACACGTATCGAACCCCAAACGGATAAATATGACAATATTCGGCGGACGAAAATATTCACAACTTATTCCTCGTAACTCGGAAAAATCCTCCGGAAGTTCCCATGAGCTCGAAATTAAATTCTCTACAACTTCCACGAAGGATCCCAAATCAGATTCTCGCCCGGTAATTTAGTTGCTAAGAAGGCCGCCAAATTAGCAGATTACGTCGAAATCACAACAAATCGCGAAACTCGCAAATCAAGTCAATAATCATTCCATCTACGGTTCGGATCGATCAACGATCCAAAATGGATCACAATCACGATTCGGATAAACTCGACAATATACCGAAATTTCAAATATTTGTATTATATTCTTCAGTCGTCCAAATAATATTCCGAAGCCGCCCACGAACTTGAAATCACGCGTACAACAACTCTCGAGAAGAGACTCAACTCAAATTCTCGGCCAATAATTTAGTCGTGATCAAAGCTGGCGATTCAATCAATTATCAGAAATCTACGATTACGCGTAACCTCATGGATTAAGCCGATTATACTGCTGATTTTGTTCCGGGTCGTCACAAATCTACCCCCCTTAAAAAAAATTCGACCTCGAAATTTCCAAGTCTACCGACTAAAAAGTAGGGACACTGCCTCTGCACACAGTACAACTCCCAAGTGGCAACCTCAACTGAACGACTCTGCCAATAGATTCACAATAGGAAATATCTTTATGCTGTAATCTCTGTACCCACGAATCCTGAATCTGAACAAGCTCCTCACAAATACTAAGTCTTCCTGTGCAAGGAACTGCTAGGGTACAAAACACGCAACGAATCTGAAACACAATTCCACCACATGGAACACAACACACACAAAGGCCAACATTATAGGCAATGCCAAATTATACGGCACAACACAAATTCGCCCCATGATCATATACGGATCAAAATAACGCGGCAAATTCACAACTCAACCTGCTCACACCAACATCACTCAAACATCGAACTTGGCAATTATTAACCTGTTTCCGCTAATCCGAAAGTCTGTGGTAGCACATTCCACTAAATCAGGATCCAACGTCAGCTCACACCAAACTCGCTCCAGCACAATGGAGTACAACATCGTTCCTCAAAACGACATCAAGCAACGTCATAATAATAGTGGTCTACAAACTGGTACTGCAAGAAATCTCGAACAATTGAAATTGCCGGTCCCAAATCCCTCAGAACTGCAATACACAAGACCACAACATGCCCTCCAAGGTCTGAATAGTCCTCAAAGATCGCCCATCAATCCGAGGATAAGAAACTGTACTATACTGTAATCTGATCCCCAATGCTCGCTACAAAGCTTGCCAACACTTGGTTGTAATTGAATATCTCGATCAGCGAACTGGGACACAGGCGCATCATGAAAATGGACAACATCCGCCAAACACAGCTATGCCAGCCAGCCACCGAAATCTTTTCCGAAAGTACAAGGAAAAGAATTAAGTTCATCAAATGGTCCACAAAGATCCGACAACTGGTACCACAAACCGAAGTGCATACAGGCACACAAAATCCACAGTGACAAGCTCCGACTTCTAATCGGAAATCTCCAATGGCTGTAACTTCCCGGCAAGTCTCTGCCTCCTAGCCATCGCTTGTCGACAAATCTGGCATCTGCACCCACAAGCTACTATATTCCTCTTCATATTATGTCACGAGTAGTAAGCTCGAAGTATATGATACATCTCCGTACCATCAGTGCATAACGCACGCATAACAATGAGCTTCAACATCATCACACCCGAACTCAGCTCCCGTAGCCCGCAACTCAGCTAACACGGAAACTCGAGCCACACACACATGAAACAATGAAGCTCTCGACTTCCGATTGAATGCATTAGCAACAACAATAGCCTCTCTCTCGGATAAACTCAAATGTGAAGCCATAGTCGTTAATCGAGTCCATCCATCTATGTTGCCTCAAGCTCAAATCTGGCTGAAAATGCAAGTAGATGAAACTCATGTGATCAGTGTACATCCTACACTGCGCTGCACGCCGTAGCAGAAATGTCTCGAACTCTTTGATGCTAACATAAAGACAGCTACTCTCAAATCATACACAGGATATGCAACTACATAAAGTTTCCACTGCCTGAAACCATGAGCCACCGCTCTGCAATACAGCATCAAACCATAACCAATCCAAATCTTGATGCATCGCCATAACCCACGAACTCTTCACGGTCGACAGGTAAGGTCAAAGCAGGTACAATGGTTAACCTTCTTCCAGGAGTAAGTAATTCATCTCACATGTATCGGACCACTCAAGCTTGACGCTTCATCGTCAATCCTGAAAGTGGAGTGGCAAATCCGAGAAAATCCTGTACGAAGCACCAATAATAGCCTGCTAAACCCAAGAGACTCCCGATCTCTGGTACAATGGTAAGTCAACTCCAAATCAACACGGCTTCAATCTGGTCAGGATCCACGCCGACTCCCTCGGATAACATCACATAGCCCAAAATCTTCACGCTAAACAACCAAAATTCACATTGGCTGAACTTCACAAACAGCTGATTATCTCGCAAAGTCCGCAAAACCGCTCGCAATTGCTTCAGGTGCTGACCCACACTCCTGAAGTAAATCAAGATGTTGCCGACGAACACGACCGCAAACTCGTCCAGAAACCGTCTGAACACCTGGTCCATCAAGTTCGTAAAAGCTGCGGGGCATTGGTCAACCAAATGGCGTGACCAAGAACTCTTGATGCCCGCACCATAATCCGAAAGTTGTCCTGGCCACATCTGACTCCCTGATCCTCAACTGATGGTATCCGAACCCGAAATCAATCTTCGAAAAGACTGAAGCTCTCGTGAGCTGATCAAACCAATCGTCAATCCGAAGTGGATGATACTTGCTCTCCTCTGAAGCCTGATTCAACTTCCGGTAGTCAATGCACCACCTCGTCGAACCATCCAACATCCGCACAAATAATGCAAGAGCACACCACGCAGATACGCTGGGTCGCATGAAATCTCCTCCAGCAACTCCTGGAGTTGAACCTGTAGCTCCATCAGCTACGCTGGCACCGAACGACAAAATGCCAGTGATATGAGTCCAGCGCCCGGTAAAAGCTCAATGGTGTAGTCGGTCTCCTGAATTGGAGGAATACCCGGTAACTCCACCAAAACACACTTGGAACTTCTGGAACCACCTCAATGTCGCCAATGTCGGGCACTGCAACCGTAGTATCCACAACATGAGCTAAGCAAACAATACAACCCGTTTCCACCATCTGCTCGACCATCACCGTGAAACAGTATCTCAGGAAAAGTCTGGTCGTCGAAACACAACCACATTCTCGTGACCATCGAACATAGCCCAATGCGTCGTCAAGAAGTCCATACTCATAATCACATCAAAATCAACGATATCCAGCTATAACAGATCCGCGGCTAACCCATAACCTCCAACAAAGATCTCACAACCTTCCGGATGGATACAACACTCTCCAAAACCTCAGAAGTGGAGATGCAGGTACAATAGCCATGGATATCAAGCGACGGTAACCTCAAAGAAACTCTGTCCTCATACAAGGTCGTGGCACGAACTCCAACATGCCCAATAAGCCGTCTACGTCGATTACGACTTGCTGTCAAAAAGGTTACATTGGTCAAACTCCAGAAATAACATCATGACCTCCTCGTGAACTCTGAGCTGCCGAACCGCTAAAACAGCTGGCTAAGGACACTCCCTCACAACGAGATCCTCCTGGCCACAACAATAGCATCTGAAAGTGCTCCACGAACACATGTCACAGCGACGCCTACTGTGTGGAAGGATCACCAACGATCACCCAAACTCATGCCATAGGAACAAGTCCGCTACTCTGTGACCTCCACCACCACCAAACGGATCCTCTGCTATGATCTGATGACCCTCACATAATCGAAAAGGCCACAGCCTGATGAAGTCACTAATCCCGAGGTGCCTGAACTCAACCTCATCAAATATCTCGACTAAGTTCACCTTCCTCAAACTAACACATCGGAAACTGCGTATACCTTTCCTTCTCAATATTCTCGCCTCTGAGTGCAGCACATCAAGCTCCTCACGGTTATCTCGGGCATAACAGTCAAAATCTCTCTGATGGTCAAGTTCAAACTCATCTCGAACCTCGTGCATTACTTCCTCTGAAACCACATAACACGTACAAACGGAAACAAACATATGAACAACACATCTCTGCCTCAGGTGGGTAAACACTCCATATTTCCATCGTTAGGTAGCCTGTTTGAACCATTACCGTATAAACAACACCCCGAATGTAGGCCATGGAGTCGCAGCAGGAACTCACACAATACCAGCCTACCAAATGCAATGATCTGACTCAGGCAAAACATTAACTACCACAATTCTCTGCTCTGAAGCAACATATAGACGCTCATACACGCACAACTAGGCAAACCATGCCGCACAAATCTCTGAATTCAGAATACTCATTCGAACCCACAATTCACTGTCAAATAGCACGTCGATTGATCCTCAATAGGATCCACAACCGTACCGACACGGAAAGCACATCAAGGAGGCATCCTAATAAATAAAACATCGTTCCCAACAAGTAGAACGTAATCATGGAACTTTAAATATTTGAAAGCATACAACACCCGGAGCATTGATGAGTATCCGCCGGCCGGTCGGGTCACCACTCCAGACATGCTGTACATTCTCAAATATCCTTGGTAAACACGACTACAGAAGTCTACATAACCTAAAACCTAATGCTCTGATACCAAGCTGAAAGGACCCAACCCCGATTTAGTTTCCTAAACCAGAATCAAACCCCTTCTGAAAACACGAACCAACAAAAACCGTAAAAATTTGGGCAGAATAACGCTACTAACGCAGAATTGCCATTAACCTGCACCCGAAAAATACTTCATCTTATGCCACAAAAATCAAACTGTGGGCACCAATCCCATCCGAATTTCTCAATATCATAACAGTATTGTAAAGTAATAAATATAACTATACCGGGGAAAATCGTATAAAAATATACATCAGAATACTCATAGCGACTTCTAGTATAGATATACAAATAGTAGGCCAAACTAAGAACCTACCAAAAAAGAACCATCGCTCGAATACTATGCCTCCGACCACGACGTGCGACACCAGAATCTGAACTGCAAACTGGGCACGAAAACCGAAAAGCTCAGGGGAAAGACATGAAAACTGTTAGAATGAGTGGACAAAAATAAATGTCTTTCGCCGAATAATATATGTTAAAAAAACATATATTGGTACGCGAATAATATATGTTATAAAAACATATATTGTTACAAAATAAATGTCTTTCGCCGAATAATATATGTTATAAAAACATATGCGAGTCAAATGCATAAAAATCAAATGGTACGCAAGGAGACGCTGACTCCAACTCGCGTATAGAGCATGCATGGAAAATCCCACGGGGTCGCTCATGGACACATCCGTGCTAGTACAGTCCAAATCACGGGATCCTAGACCCACATGTGATTCTAGCCAGAAAGGCCTCGGTTCCGGGGTACTGCCCCTCGCCGGTCAGGTCGGGGTATTGCCCCTCCTGGTAGGCATCCATCGGGGATCAGCTGAGATGCAAGTGTATCGATACAACAACATATACTGAGAATGTACTCTGTGTAAACCAAATCATAAATAGTTCGATACAAATGTTTAATGCAATAAATAAATGCATATACGTAATATATACTGGTATATGCATAATCGTATAACACATGCTCATATAAATCATAATCTTGTATGCATGCTCATGCTCGTAAAACGTATGTAATGACTCGCGATTAACAGTGAAAAGAAGTTGTCCACTCACAGGTAAGCGTAACGCGATACGCGTTAATCCCGTGATCCGGCGGAAAATTCCTCGCCAAACGAATGATCACGAACTCCTGGATAATCATAAAATCCACTGCTCAAATTCATAACTCGACACCTCAAATCATATCACGAGAAACAACCGTTCCCGGAAACGTATAATTCAATATCGACGAAATCGTGAAAATCCGATAATTACACCACAAAACCTCGCTATAATTTCGGACGCTCAATTCGAAAAACAAACCTCACCACTGCGATCGGGGCGCGATTTCGAGTGAAACGACATATAACTCGTTGAAAACCACGTCGGACGGAAAGTCGCCGCCGTCGCTGGAATTTCATATCTGCCCAGAAAAATTCATGGCATACATGGTTTTGAAGATCTTGACGATTCCAACAACTTTCCAGTTATAAGTTAAGGCCAATTTTGACCGGAAAAGGTCCAAAACTTACCTTGAAAGTATAAACCCTCGTCGGAATTTCACGTCGACGGATCTCTCCTCCGGCCACGGCAACCTCTCAAACCACTTGCAATAGCTTCCTCTCATTGAGGCTAACAAAACCCCTCAAAGAGGAGCCACCATCTCGGCCTCCACGCCGTCACCCGAATCGAACAAAACTCGCCGGAATTTCCCTACTTTCGCCGCCACTTTTCTTCCTCCTCTGGCCACCATAGGAGGGGATCCAACTACCAATTTGAAGAGCAGCCCAAGCCCAACAAAACTCGTGAAGACACCATGCCCAAATATGGCCGGAATCGGCCTCAATTTCCGGCAACCCATTCGGCCTCCAAAATGGGTCGACCCACCCATGGTCAACCCAGTCAACACCCAGCTTTCCCAATATGGCAGGTTTACCAATTCGGCAAGTATCGCTTCCGTATTTATACCGTACACGTATCGAACCCCAAACGGATAAATACGACAATATTCGGCGGACGAAAATATTCACAACTTATTCCTCGTAATTCGGAAAAATCCTCCGGAAGTTCCCACGAGCTCAAAATTAAATTCTCTACAACTTCCACGAAGGATCCCAAATCAGATTCTCGCCCGGTAATTTAGTCGCTAAGAAGGCCGCCAAATTAGCAAATTACGTCGCAATCACAACAAATCGCGAAACTCGCAAATCAAGTCAATAATCATTCCATCTACGGTTCGGGTCGATCAACGGTCCAAAATGGATCACAATCACGATTCGGATAGACTCGAACACGAACGGATAAACTCGACAATATACCGAAATTTGAAATATTCGTATTATATTCCTCGGTCGTCCAAATAATAATCCAGAGCCGCCCACGAACTCGAAATCACGCGTACAACAACTCTCAACAAGAGACTCAACTCAAATTCTCGGCCAATAATTTAGTCGTGATCAAAGCTGGCGATTCAATCAATTATCAAAAATCTACGATTAAGCGTAACCTCATGGATTAAGCCGATTACACTGCTGATTCTGTTCCGGGTCGTCACATATAGCATTAGAAAATATACTCCAAAGGATTTCCAACCATGCTCATACCTCTCCTTGGTCTCGAATATTAATCTATGAAAGTAGCCCGCAAAACATACCAGAATTAGCGGTATTGTTTTTTGTCAAACTCGACCTCCGGCCGGTATTTTGGCCATATCTTTTTTCTCCAAACTCCGATTGAGATAAAAAAAATTTCGTTGGAAACTAGACTTCTGTAGCTTCTAATGATATGTGATTCATCATCTATGGTTGAAAGGCCCGACTCCGATTTAGTTTCCTAAACCAAAATTAAACTCCTTCGAAAACATGACCTTAAATTATTTTGCCAGAGTTTACTTTGAATTACGTGAACCAATATTAGAACCTGCAAAAAAACACACTTCGAATATTCCACAAAAGCCAAACCGTGGGGCTCCGTTCCCCATCCGGATTTCTCAACATCATATATATAATAATCCAAAAGGTTTACAAGAAATCCATAAACATTCAGGAGTAAGCTCAACTGAAAACACAACATAAGTATTCAGAGCGACGCCTATATACATCATATACAACTAGTAGGTCGAACAAAGAACCTACACGAAATGAAGTGTGACCTGAACTCTACGCCTCCACCGTCGACGTGCAACACTGGAACCCAAACTGCGAACTGGGCAAAGGAAACCGAAAAGCCCAGAGGAAAACAAATGAAACCGTTAGAGTGAGTGGATGAAAATAATAATATGTCTTCCACCAATATAAACATAAAATCATGATGCAAGTCTAAAATCATAAATCACTGGTAAGGTGGTTATCATAACTTTCCTGGAGACCGTATAAAATGTGGAGGCCGTAACTCGAGTACATTTTCCTCAGAATTATAATCATGCTTAACCAGGGTAAGGGGTTTGTCATAAACTTCCTGGAAGCCATATAATCACGGGTCAGGCGTTTGTCATAACCCCCCCCCCCCCCCCCCCCCCGGGAGCATCTCGGGGATCAGCCGAGAAGCCATGCATCGATGCATCCATATATCCATAATCCATGTAAAACAAATCATATATGTGCCTCCAAGTAAAAATACATAATCATAACTGCATACTCATAAAATGCATAACATAAAATGCATAATCAAGACTCGCAAATCGACAGTGAAAATCAAAGTGTCCACTCATAGTACTAGGCTAACTCTGAGGTTCAGCGGAAGATCCCTCGCCAAACACTCGATCACCATCACCTGAATAACAGGGATACGATCAATACATATTGAATCATAACATACAGAGCTAATACGTCAAGAACCCCACATTCTCGAAATATCGACGAGGATAACAAAATTCTCAAAATACACCCAAAAACCCTCATCCCAAAATAGAATACTCAAATCAACTCAAAAACCTCACGACTACGATCAGGAGGCGATTACGAGCAAAACGGTATAAAAATCTCCAAAATCCCAAAAAGTCAACCTCGCCGGAGCTCCGCCGTTGACCGCCGCTGCCGGCGGCGGCGCGGCATCAACGGTGAAAAACCTCGGCGACCCATACCTCAAACTCTTCCTCTCCTTAAGCCCAACCTCTTTTCCTTCTACCATTAACACCGATTTAACTCACACCAGCCGGAATTCTGGCCAAGAGCCTCGTTAGAAATTCTCTCCGGTCATCACCATGGATCACCACCAAACCTTACCCAATTCCAAAATTAAACACCCAAAATGCACCTATGGGTTGAGGGGGAGCAAACCCCCCACCACCTTGACACCAAAACTCGCCGGAATCCGCCACCCTATTCCGGCGAAATCCCAAAACTTCATCAAGCTCGAACTCAACCAAAACTCAACCAATTCCCACAAAATCAAGTTTAAACCAATAGAGAATCACAAGAGGATTCTAGCCATACCAAGATTGTGGCCGGAGGTGGCCAGAAATTTCGGGTCGGACGGCGACAGCTCGCAGGTCACGGTGGAGCTTCGGTCAACGCGAGTCAACTTTGGTCAACGCTGGTCAAACAGCCCAAATGCAACTTTTCCACAATTTTACGACTATTCCAATATTTATTCGCGCGACCAAAATGATTAACGGACCAAAACGAATCGAAACAAAACGGATAAACACAACTAAATCCAACGGCTGGAAATATTCATAACTTATTCCACGTAACTCGAAATAATCCTCCGGAAACTCCACAAGCTCGAAATCACGTACACTACAACTCTCGTGAAGAAACTAAAACCAAATTCTTGCCTGATAATTTAGTTGTAAATAAACCTGCCATATCGACCAATTACGACAAACCGTGACTAATCGTGAAATGCGCAAATCAAGTCAATTAACATACAATTTCCAATTCGGGTCGTTACAAATCTACCCAACTAACAAAAATTTCACCATCGAAATTTACATATCTGCTAACTGAAGAGGTAGGGATACAGCTCACGCATGTACTGCTCGGTCTCCCAAGTAGACTCTTCAACTGAATGATTTTGCCACAATACCTTTACAAGAGGAATGGCTCTATGTCGCAACTCCTAGACCTTCCGATCCAGAATCTGAACTGGTTCCTCCACATAGGTCAAGTCTTCCGGTATAGGAAGCGAATACGGTGTCAACACATGAGATGGATCGGAAATATACTTCCGCAACATAGACACATGGAACACATCATGAACCCTGGCCATCTTAGAAGGTAATGCCAACCTGTACACCACAGCACCGACTCGCTCCGTGATCTCATATGGGCCAACATATCGTGGACAAAGTTTACCGCGCTTCCTGAAACGAACAACACCTTTCCAAGGAGAAAGTTTCAGGAAAACCCAATCACCAACCCCAAACTCGAGATCCTTCTGTCTCACATAAGCATAACTCTTCTGTCGATCCTGTGCAGTCTTCAATCTGTCACGAATAACCTGAACGTCTTCCGTGGTACTTTTCACCAAATCTGGACCAAGAAGCCATTTCTCCCTAACTTCACTCCAACACAATGGAGTTCAACACTGTTTGTCGTACAACACCTCATAAGGTGTCAAACCAATGCTAGCCTGATAGCTATTGTTGTACGCAAACTCAATCAAATGAAGTTGCTGATCCCAATTCCCTTTAAACTGCAAAACACAAGATCGCAACATATCCTCCAGAGTCCGAATAGTCCTCTCCAACTGACAATCTGCCTGAGGATGAAAAGCGGTGCTAAAGTGTAGTCTAGTCCCCATGCTCACCAAAATTCTGAAGTGAACTGACTATCCCGATCAGAAACTATAGACACGGGTACACCATGCAATCTCACAACCTCTTTCAAGTACAGCTTTGCCAATCTGCTCACGGGAAGCTTTCCTGGAAGTGCAAGGAAATGAGCTGACTTCGTAAGACGATCCACAATCACCCAAATACCAATACTACCACCAGAAGTACGAGGTAACTGATACACAAAATCCAAAGTGATATGCTCCCATTTCCACACTAGAATCTCCAAAGGTTGTAGTTTACCTACCGGTTTCTGATGTTCTGTCTTCACTTGCTGACAAATCAAGCATCTGCTCACGTACATTGCTATTCCCCTCTTCATGTTTCGCCACTAATAATGAGCTTTAAGTGTCCAGAACATCTTTGTACTACCCGGATGCATAGCATATGCGGAACAATAGGCTTCATCGAGTATTTCCTTCTTCAAATCATCATCTCTGGGCACACACAACCTCCATCTAAACATCAAAGTGCCATCACTCCTCATCCGAAACTCGGTCGGTACATTATTCTGAATCAAATTCTTCTTGCTCAGTAGATAGGCATCTGAATCTTGAGATTCACGAACTTGATCAAGTAACACCGGACGAACTTGGAAGCTGGCTAACAATTCTCCATCTTCATTCCACTCCAACTCTGCTCTCGTTGCTCGCAACTCTGTCAAAAGTGACACTCTAGCAACACGTGTATAGAAGAGAGAAGCACCATTCTTCCGACTGAGAGCATCGGTAATCACATTAGCTTTCCCTGGATGATACTCGAAAGTGCAGTCGTAATCATTAATCAGCTCCATCCATCTCCGCTGCCTCATATTCAAATTCGGCTGTGTACGCAAGTAGGTAAGACTTTTATGATCGGTGTAAATCTTGCACTGAGCTCCGTACAAGTAGTGTCTCCAACTCTTCAATGCTAACACAATGGCAGCCAACTCCAGATCATAAGTAGGATAGTTAACTTTGTGTGGTTTCAACTGTCTCGAACCATATGCCACCACATTTCCATGCTGGATCAAGACACAACCCAGACCTAACTTCGAAGCATCATTGTACACCACAAACTCACTATTATCGTTAGGTAAAGTCAATACTGGTGCAGTAGTCAACTTCTCCTTCAAATTCAAGTAACTTTCCTCGCAAGCATCAGACCATTCAAACTTGACTCCTTTCTTCGTCAAACGGGTAAGCGGTGTCGCTATCCGTGAAAAGTCCTGCACGAATCGGCGATAATAGCCTGCTAAGCCTAAGAAACACTGTATCTCTGCCACGTTGGTAGGTCTACTCCAATTCAACACGGCATCAATCTTATCAAGATCCACGCTGACTCCCTCAGCTGATATCACGTGACCCAGAAACTTTACACTATCTAGCCAAAACTCACATTTGTGGAACCTTGCGTACAACTGAGCGTCTCGCAAAGTCTGCAAAACTGCATGCAAATGCTTCTTGTGCTGCCCCACACTCCTGGAGTAGATCAAGATGTCATCGATGAACACAATGATGAACTTTTCCAGATAACGTCTGAAGATCTGATTCATCAGGTCCATGAATACAGCTGGCACATTGGTCAACCCAAACGGCATCACAAGGAACTCATAGTGCCCATAGCGTGACCGAAACGCCGTCTTGTCCACATCGGACTCCCGAATCCGTAGCTGATGGTACCCAGACCTGAGATCAATCTTCGAGAAGACTAAAGCTTCTTTCAGCTGATCGAACAAATCATCAATCCGTAGGAGCGGATACTTGTTCTTCACCGCAACCAGATTCAACTTTCGATAATCAATGCATAGCCTCATCGAACCATCCTTCTTCCTCATAAACAACACCGGAGCACCCCAAGGTGAAACACTAGGTCAAATGAAGCTTTTCTCAATCAACTCTTGAAGTTGAACCTGCAACTCCCTCAACTCCGCTGGTGCCATATGATAAGGTGTCTGCGATATAGGTCCGGTTCCTGAAAGTAACTCGATGGTGAAGTCAATCTCCGTGACTGGAGGAACACCGGGTAAGTCCTTGGGAAACATATCTGGATACTCACAAACCACCACAATATCACTAATGTCCTGTACACGAACACTCGTATCAATCACATATGCTAGGTAAGCCACACAACCCTTCCTCATCATCTGCTCAGCCTTCATTGCTGAAATCAAACAAGGCAAAGTAGTATTCTTTTCACCATGAAACAAGATTTCCGGCATGCCTGGACTCCTGAAAACACCTCCTTCTTGTGACAATCAAGAACAGCCCAATGGTTCTCCAAGAAATCCATGCCTAAAATCACGTCAAAATCCACAATATCCAGTAGCATCAAATCCGCGGCTAACCCATAACCTCCAATAAAAATCTCACAATCTCTATATACCCACCCAACACACACTACCTCGTCAGGTGGATACAACACTCGTCACAAACTAGGGAGTGGAGATGCAGGTACAGTAGCCAATGATGTTAATCTATATGACATGAATGAATGCGTAGCCCCTGGATCTAGTAAAGTAAGAACTAGATGACTAAAAATGTACAACGTACAAATGATAACCTCTGGAGACGCTCTGCTTTCATGTAGAGACATGGCATGAACTCGACCCTATCCAGCTGGTCATCCACGTTAGTTGCGATTCTGCTGACCACCCTGTCTAGAAGACTGTGTTGCACGATCACCAAAAGCAGTACCCTGATCTCGACCAGCACTCTGATCCGCAACACCTCTAAAAGTACCAAGCTGAGGACACTCCCTCACAAAGTGACCATCTTGGCCACAATGGTAACAACTCATAGTACCCCGATAACATGAACCATGATGTCACCTATTAGAAAGATTACATAATGGGACATCCCTCGGTGTAGCTGGTGTGCCAAAGGAAGGTCGAGGATAACTCTATCCACTGGAACTCCTACTCGATTGTTGCCTCTGTGGTTGACACCTCTTCCATCTATGACTCTGCCTAGCAGTGCTGGTAGGATATCTGTAAGGTCCACTACCCGAAGATGATGTTGATCCATAAGTACCAGAACTTAACCTCTTCGAAGCACACTAGCTAGGTCCACCCTCTTCAAAGCGACGCGTTTGAAACCGCATCTCTCTGTCTCACTCAATGTCCTCACCTCTGAGTGCAGCACTGACAAACTCATCAAAGTTATCTCAAGGCATAGTGGTCAAATTTCCTGTCACAACCTGAACCGTAAATGGTAGTTAATCGGCTTAATTCGCGAGTTTCACGTATAATCGTAGTTTGTCATAATTAATCGATTTGGCGGTCTTGTTTGCGACTAAATTATCGGGCGAGAATTTGACATAATTTCTTCACGAGAGTTGTAGATTTTATGATTTCGAGCTCATAGGAGTTTTCCGAGGATTTTTTCGATGTCCGATGAATATGTTATGAATATTTCTGACCGTTGGATTTAATAATGTTTATCCGTTTAGATTCGATCCGTTTTCGACCGTTGATCATTTTAATCGCGAGTATAAATATCGAAATAGTCGTAAAATTGTCGAAAAGTCACATTTGGGCCGAGTTGACCAAAATTGGACCGTTGACCAAGTTTGACCAGCGTTGACCGAAGGATTTTGGCACCGCCGTTCACCACCGATCGACTTTATGATTTCAGCCATTTCAGACCTCAAGCTTGGTATGGTTAGCTTCCTCTCGTGATTTCCTATTGTTCTGAACTTGGTTTGTGTTGATTTGGTTGAGTTTTGAGGGAGAACCAACTTGTTAAAGTTTCGAATTTTTGCCGGAATCGGGTGAGCTTTTTCGGCCAATTTTGGGGTCGATGGGGTTGGGGGTTTTGCTCCCCTCAACCCATAAATGCTTTTGGGTGAAAGAATTTTGGAATTGAAGGCCGTTTGAAGCTCGCCGGAATAGGTCACAGGAATTAATGGAGGTTTGAATTTTCGAGCTTGATTCCGGCCGGTGGGTTTCGAATTGGAGGTCAGTGTAGAAGAAAAAGTTGCTGGTCTTGAGGAGTAGATGTGATATAGAAATTTTCACCGGATTTGGCCACCGTTGACGTCGCGCCGCCGCCGGTGGCGGCGATCAACGGCGGAGCTCCGACGAGTTGGCTTTTTTGGAATTTTGAGAAGTTTTATACTGTTTTACTCGTAATCGTGCCCCGATCGTAGTCTTGAGGTTATTGAGTTGATTTTGGTGATGGATTTTGTGTCGAGGGTTAAGTAGAGTATTTATGAGATTTTCGACGATTTCGTTGATATCCGAGTTATATGTTTCTGGAAATGGTTGGTTTCCGAGGTGTGGTTCAGAGTTTTGAATTGTGATTTTGATCAGTGGTATTTGTGATTATTCAGGAGATCGGGATCGTACGGTTGGCGAAGGATCTTCCGCCGGATCTCGGGATTAGCGCGTTTGCGCGTTGTGCTTGTCTGTGAGTGGACACATTTCTTTTCACTGATTGGTTGCGAGTCTTTATTATACGTTTTACGAGCATGAACATGCATATGCGATTATGATTTATATGAGCATGTGTTTTACGTTATGCATTTACGAATAAGCATCTACGAATATGCTTTTATAATTATGTATTACGAATATGCATTTACATTACGCTTTATGCATTTGCAAAGAAACTATTATGATTTGGTTTACACAGAGTATAGTCTTAGTATGTATGGTTGTATCGATACACTTAGCATCCCGGCTGATCCCCAAGGATGTTTACCGGGGGGGACTGTTACCCTGACCTGATGTCTTTACCGGGGGGGAGCAGATACCCTGACCTGAGGCCCTTTCTAGCTGGAATCATATGAGGATCAGGGATCCCGTGATTCAGACTATACTATCGCGGATGTGTCCATGAGTGACCCCGTGGGATTTCCGATGCATGCTCTGTACGCGTGAGGAGTTAGAATCTCCCTCGTGTACCATATGATTTTTATGCATTTAGACTCGCATATGTTTTATAACATATATATTATTCGGCGAAAGACATTTATTTTCGTCCACTCACTCTAACGGTTTATATGTCTTTCCCTGGCCTCTTTGTTTTCATTGCCCAGTTTGCAGTTTGGATTCTGGTGTCGCACGTCAAGGTTGGAGGCTTAGTATTCGAGCTATTTTTCTTTCTCAGTAGGTTTCTAGTTTGGCCTACTGTTGTGTATAAATACTAGAGGTCGCTCTAAATACTCTGATGTTTATATTTTCACATAATTTTCCCGAATTTCTGTAAAGTTACAATTTTGTTTATTGCTTTACATTATGATATGTTTTTGAGAAATCCGGATGGGATTGGTGCCCACGATTTGGCTTTTGTGGCATAAGATGAAGTGTATTTTCGGGTGCAAGTTAATGGTAACTTCGCGATATAGTGGAACTCTGCCGAAATTTCTATGATTTTCGAAAGTTCATATTTTCGGAAGGGGTTTGATTCCGGTTTAGGAAACTAAATCGGGGTCGGGTCCTTTCAGTCCCCTTGATATTCAGATTCAGACCCAACTCAAACCTCCTACACTTTTCTTCCTCTGATGCCACCATATCACGTGCAAACCGAGACAAACGAGTGAACTTATCTCGATACTCAAGCACTGACATATTCCCCTGCTTCAGGTTGGTAAACTCCTCATATTTCCGCTGCTGAGTAGCTGGATTGAAATACTGACGCATAAACATCTCTTTAAACATCGGCCAAGGAGTATCAATAGGAACTCTGTCTATACCAACCCACCAGAAGTAGGCATCTGACTCAAGCAAACCCACTGCTGCTATAGTTTTTTGTTCAGGAGTAAAATGCAAGCACTCACAAACACGCTCAACCTGAACCACCCAAGCTTCACACACCTCATGATCAGGGGAACTAGAGAAAACAGTTGCTCCCGCTGTCCTAGCCTTAGCCACTGGATCAATACGTTCCTCCAAACGCAATACTCGCATAAGCAAGTCACGCATACGTTGATCCTCATCAGGATCCCCAGTCCGTTCAGCACGACTCCACGTCGAGGAGGCATCCTAAGGATAAAAGATATTAGTCACAGGACAGAAAGGATGTAATCATGAAACTTCAAACGTTTGAAAGCATACAACACTATAGAGCATTGATGATTATCCGCCGGTCAGTCGGGTCATCGCTCCGGAAATGTTGTACATTCTCAAATGTCCTTAGTAACACAACTACAAAAGTCTACAGAACCTAAAACCTAGTACTCTGATACCAACTGAAAGGATCCGACTCCGATTTAGTTGCCTAAACCGAAATCAAACCCCTTCGAAAACATGACCTTAAAAATTTTTGCCTGAGTTTATTTTGAATTACGTGAACCAATATTAGAACCTGCAAAGAAACACACTTCGAATATTCCACAAAAGCCAAACTGTGGGGCTCTGTTCCCCATCCGGATTTCTCAACATCATATATATAATAAACCAAAAGGTTTACAAGAAATCCAGAAACATCCAGGAGTAAGCTCAATTGAAAACACAACATAAGTATTCAGAGCGACGCCTATATACATAAGATACAACTAGTAGGTCGAACAAGGAACCTACACGAACTGAAGTGTGACCTGAACTCTACGCCTCCATCGTCGACGTGCAACACTGGAACCCAAACTACAAACTGGGCAAAGGAAACCGAAAAGCCCAGGGGAAGACAAATGAAATCATTAGAGTGAGTGGACGAAAATAATAATATGTCTTCCACCAATATAAACATAAAATCATGATGCGAGTCTAAATCACAGGTAAGGTGGTTGTCATAACCTTCCTGGAGACCGTATAAAATGTGGAGGCCGTAACTCGAGTACATTTTCCTCAGAGTTACAATCACGCTCAACCAAGGTAAAGGGTTTGTCATAACCTTCCTGGGAGCCATATAATCACAGGTCAGGCGTTTGTCATAACCTCCCCTCCCCCCCGCCGGGAGCATCTCGGGGATTAGCCGAGAAGTCATGCATCGATGCATCCATATATCCATAATCCTTGTAAAACAAATCATATATATGCCTCCAAGTAAAAATACATAATCATAAATGCATAATCATAATTGCATACTCGTAAAATGCATAACAAAATGAATAATCAAGACTCGCAAATCGACAGTGCAAATCAAAGTGTCCATTCACAGTACCAGGCTAACTCTGAGGTCCGGCGGAAGATCCCTCGCCAAACAATCGATCATGATCACCTGAATAACAGGGATACGATCAATACATATTGAATCACAACATACGGAGCTAATACGTCAAGAACCCCATGTTTCTCTCGAAAGACATATCGCTCGAAATATCGACGAGGATAACAAAATTCTCAAAATACACCCAACAACCCTCGTCCCAAAATAGAATACTCAAATCAACTCAAAAACCTCACGACTATGATCAGGACGCGATTACGAGCAAAATGGTATAAAAATCTCCAAAATCCCAAAAAGTCAACCTCGCTGGAGCTCCGCCGCCGCGGCTTCAACGGTGAAAAACCCTGGCGACCCATACCTCAAACTCTTCCACTCCTCAAGGCCAACCTCTTTTCCTTCTACCATTAACGCCGATTCAACTCACACCGACCGGAATTCCGGCCGAGAGCCTCGCCGGAAATTCTCTCCGGTCACCACCACGGATCACTACCAAACCTTACCTAATTCCAAAATTAAACACCTAGAATTCATCTATGGGTTGAGGGGAACCAAACCCCCCATCACCCCGACACCAAAACTCGCCGGAATCCGCCACCCGATTCCGACGAAATCCTAAAACTTCAAGCTCGAACTCAACCAAAACTCAACCAATTCCCACAAAATCAAGTTTAAACCAATAGAGAATCACAAGAGGATTCTAGCCATACCAAGATTGTGGCCGGAGGTGGCCAGAAATTTCGGGTCGGACGGCGACAGCTCGCAGGTCACGGTGGAGCTTCGGTCAACGCGAGTCAACTTTGGTCAACGCTGGTCAAACAGCCCAAATGCAACTTTTCCACAATTTTACGACTATTCCGATATTTATTCGCGCGACCAAAATGATTAACTGACCAAAACGAATCGAAACAAAACGGATAAACACAACTAAATCCAACGGCCGAAAATATTCATAACTTATTTCACGTAACTCGAAATAATCCTCTGAAAACTCCCACGAGCTCGAAATCACGTATACTACAGCTCTCATGAAGAAACTCAAACTAAATTCTTGCCCGATAATTTAGTCGTAAATAAACCCGCCATATCGACTAATTACGACAAACCGCGACCAATCGTGAAATATGAAAATCAAGACAATTAACATACCATTTCTAGTTCGGGTTGTTACAGTGGTGGACCTTAGAGATGCCAGAATATTGACGAACAAATGCTCTGTTATTCTGGGAACTTTGAACATTGTTCTTTGTCGAATTTTCTAAGGGTTTTTGGTTTTGGTGAAAACCATATTCATTCTGAATTTGAAAGAGAACCCATTCATGGAAGGATCATTGCATGATCACAGCAAGAGTCCTCTCAATGAAAGCACCAATTTGTGAGCGCATACATGGATCTCTCTCTAGCTCTGCTCCCTTGGTTAATGAAAGTACCAGATCATAGGGATTGCCTATGATCGTTGAAGGTGAAGACCTTCTTTCTGAAGTTTGTTGATGATGCAAGACTCCATCGTACTGTTTCCGCTGAGTATTCTTCCTTGAAAGTCTGTAAAACAAGTCCAAACACGGGTGGTACAGCGCTTAGATCCTCCGATGCTTAAGTCAGTATAGAACCAAGCATAAGCATATATTAGGGTTGAATTCCTTACCTTTGTCAAGCTATGGCATCATATATATAGTGATCGTTCAAGGTCTAAGCATAATCCATATAAGAATAGGACAACATACTTTCAGGTAGGAGGAGTCCATTGAAGAATAGATCTCCATATCCAGGGCTAATCATGTTTTCTAGATTACCATAAGCCCCTTGGTGTAATCCCCTTAGGATTCGTACAAATCTTACCATTTTCCTTTAGGTCTGATTCTGTCAATCCCTCGAGGTCCGATCGTGCAATCCCTTGAGGTCTAATCATATAATCCCTCAAGGTCCGATCATATAATCTCTCAATGTCCGATAGTGCAGTCCCTTGAGGTCTGATTGTACATTGGGATCGTCACACCATCTTACGAACACTCCAGAGGCTTCTAAGTCATTCTAGATACTTCCAGAAACCTCTAGATTAATTGATTCATACTTGGAACCCTAATCATACAGGCCCAAGCCCAGTATTGCACTTATTGGACCTCTGCTGCTTGTGGACTTGGGCGACCAAAATCCCTCTAGCTCTATGTGGCCAAATTTTGTCCTACAAGAATCAATCAAGGTAAACAAACAACACAAAAAAGGTCAATTCTATTGTGTTACCAACACAGGTATATGGTACTGATAATGTTTAAAATGACAGCTAAGGCAATCTGTGATCACAAGAAAATCAATGCCAGCAGGCATTGTGGGAGATAACAACAATGATGACGATTTCGCGACACCGACACTACTCAAAAATAGAAAGGGCGAGACAAAAGAAATGAAACCAAAGAAGAAAGCGAAGAAAAAAGAGGAAAAGAAAGACGAGAAGAAAAAGACAAAGAAGAAGCCTATTGCACTAAGCAAAATGTCCCTGCCACTATTTAAGTTTCATTTACATTTAATACTTATTTTGTTTAAATTTATGTAAAAAAATGCACAGAGGGCCTGCAAAAAAATAGAAGAGGGACCAGAAGAAAATGAAAATCTAATTCTAGCATTTGCAGTATGGAATGACCGCATGAGACATCAGATGGAAGATGATCAAGACACTTTTTCAGACATATACCTGGACACACAACCAGACCAAGACGTTGTTAGAGAAGAAGAGGATGACAACAAAGATGATGAGAAGAAGAATGACAGTGATGAAGAACAAACACATTAAGCCCCTGCTGATGAAGAACAAGCAGATGACATACAGCAAGACACTGATGCTCAGAAGAAGAAGAAAAAAGTTGAGGAAGAGGAACAGCCGCACGGAGATGGTGCTGATTATGATGATGTTGCACTTCCCTCATTCAACTTCGAGAAACTTGCAGAAGCAGCACCTATTATTAGAGAAGATGCGATTGTGGAAAACAAAGAAACATTTTCTTTCAAAACAAAAGCCATTGTTGCTAAAGAATAAGAGGTACCACTGTCAGCAGAATTGCCTAAAGTAAACTCTACTGCTGAGGAAGGACACACAACTCAGCAGCAGATTGATGAGGGTGGAGACAAGGATTCTGTGAATGTTGTTCCTGAAACTAAGGAAGGAAAGCAGCTAGCGGAATGGATGGTGACTCAGAGACCATGGACTACAATGATTACTTTGCTGATCCACCGATAACACAACTGACACCACCAGTTGCAGAAGTCATGGATGAGGGGTGGCAAATAGTGAATGCAAAGGCTAATGTCGACTTGCCAAACAACGACCAGAGGAGATGCTGCAAAGAAGACCTTGATGAATGGGAGGAGCTGATTCTAAACGAAGTGAACTTTGATTCTCCACTGCACAATGCTCAAGATGAAGAACAATTGACAACGATTGAGCAGTGGCAGGATGAGGCATTGCTGAAGCAACACATGGCTTCATCCGCAATCGAGTCATGCAAACTGAAGAACTAGTTCATAGACAAGCTGTGGAAGAAAAAAGAGCATTACAAGAAAAAAATCTGTGCTGGTCTAAAAAATGATGTCTCAGAAAGACGAGGAGTTAAGTGAAACGAGGACAAAATGCAGAATATTGGAGCAAAAAATAATAGAACTTTAGAATGTCACATTGAGCTCCCAAGATGATGAAGACACAGTGGAAGATGCTACTGAAGAAAAATAGAGGTCGATAATCAAGAGGATTAAAACCAAAGGAGACAGAAAGGAGAAGGATATGAAAGAATATGATGTTCCAGTTTGCATAAAGAAGAAGCGGGATGAAAGCAAGGAGAAACAGAAAAAAGATGACAATAAGGGGAGAACGCTAAATTGGAAGAAACACCTAGTTTTCAAGAAGATTGACGATTAACACAAAGAAACGATTAAGTTGTACTGGAAAAAGAGAGAACTGGCGTAAATAAAAAAAAATTATCAGTAATGTGTATTTGGATATTGGAAAAACTACTAATGTACCATACGAATATATGTTATTCTCACCTATGGCAGGGCACCTTTTGTACTAGAATGCTATCCAAACGATGTCAAGGAGTTGCTAAAAGATTCAGTAGTTTCAAATTTTACAATCAACTCATACATGAGAATCATCTAGATGAGGGAAAAAATTCAGTGTTTCTACATGGATTGCACCTTTACTGTAAAGTTTTTAGAAATCTGCTACTGAGTATATTGTTAACTAATAATGACACTGAACTATCTTTGTTTACATTTACTATAGTTGTTACAACATCATCCAAACTCCGACAAGTATTCAGAAAGTGTGAACAAAATGCTAAAAGATAAAATCAGGACTGATCTAAGAGGAAAGAAATTGCTATTTTTTTTCCAATTCTTCATGGGTAGGAAGACTTCCACTTCACTACTTGATTTCGATGTAATGAAGAATGAGTGACTCACTGCAACTCTACAAGACCCAGAGTTGAAGGTATCCAAGACAAGGACTTCAACAGAGCAAAACAAGTGGTATGCATCATCTGTAGTTCTTTTTCAATTTAATTTAAAATGATATGTTGACATAAACATAAAAAGTGATGATTGTTATCATTACAGAAAAACAAAATTGAAAGTATCTGGGCATCACAATATGAAGAAGAGAAAATAGAAGGCTTGCACAATTTGGATGCGACATATACATTCATCGTCGCGATTAAAAATGATCAAAACTGCGCAATTCAAGACCCATCGTAAGTGAAAAAAAGAAGAAGATAATATTGAATTATTGTTTTGCACTATTGAATGATCAAGAACTTCCATCTATTTACTATTGTGATTTAGCTGCTACTGAATTATTGCAGATATGCTGCTATTGAAAAACTAAGAATGCTGCTATAATTTTGTCATTGCAGAAATGATTGTGGAATTTTTGTTTTGCACTTTATGGATAAGTTGTCAAAGGGCGAGCCAATCCCACAAAAATGGTTGAAAGTTGAAGTGTATAAGTACTGTGCAAGCATGATCATGAATTTTATAGACAACAAAGAAAGTTATGTGTCAAAATTCATGGGTTGATAACAAGTGGAATGAGACCTTGACAAGTATTTCTATACGTAACTACTACTATTGAATGTTGTAGGCTTTAACAGCTCCAAGTGCTACTGAGTGAGTTTCTGGTTTTATGATCAAATTTATATACTAAATGTTGTTCTTATGTTTAGGAAATGAATGTTTTCAGTACTTTGAACAATGCTACTTAGAAAAATAATGAACTGCTGCTTAAAAATTTGGGACTATTAGTGAAAAAAGAACTAGTCTGTTAGCATTTGATCAAGGTGTTCTGCTCATAAAACTGATACTAGAAAAAAATATAATTCATTTCTGCTACTAAAAAAATAACTAGTCTGTTAGCACTTGAGCAAAGGTGTTCTGCTCATGAACTTATAAAAAAAAACATCTAACTGTTAAAAAACTAGCATCGTGCCGTTGCACCGCGAAACTTTATTGTCTAGCTAATCAGTCTTCAAAAAGCCACGTTGCTAAAGGCACAAAAATGAACCATTAACTACTACTGAAAAAATATTACTGTAACAAAAAATTTGATATTAAACAAAAGTCTGCTACACAAAGAAGAACATATTCTTTTATTTCTTTAATATTCAGCAGCGTGTCGTTGCACCACGACCCCGACCCCGACTAGTAAAAACACTACCACACAAAAATGAAGTAACCTATCAACTATAAACAATTGTCGATACAACCAAAATGAACTCTGCTATTGAATCTAGCAGAAAAATCAATAAGAAATCAGATATCCCAAAGCTCATTCTTATAAAGCATATAGACAAGAAAATCAGGAGTTTCTCTAATTGATGGGGATAGTGCATGTACGAGCATTGTGATGACCGATTTGGTTACACCGACCACAAGTCATAGGCTTTGAACATTCACTAAATGACTTCTTTCTTCTAGTCCTTAGCCTTCCAGGGAGTTTCCTTGTAATTAGAGGTTTCATGGCACCATCTCCAAAACTTTCCAGGGAAGGTTTATCTAAATCGGGTACCGACCAGATTGGAATTTGATGTGCTGGTCTATAAAAACTCGTCTTCCAATCATCTTCGACATATATATAAATCAGTCTCCGAGCTTTTTGTATGGCGCACAAGGGAAGTAACATAATTTCCACCAGCTACAAGAGCAAGATCTGTGGCTTAGATGCACCATGACTGTGTTCTTTTCGATGAACACCTCAAAAACTTCTTCACTGGATTTGATGACCTGCAAAAGAATGAAGAAAAAAACATATCAACAGATGCTAAAAAATAAAAATAGATACTAAACAGATGTTAACAAGTGCAAAAATGAAAACCAAAACTGCTACATGATCCACACCTTCCAATTTCTTCCTGTGTCTATTCTCTTCTACAACTTTTTTTCCATCTTAGGGCACATCACACTCTGCCACTGAGCCGAATCATCCCTTCTTTTTTAGAACTTCTCTATCAAATTCACACGAATGTTTTCAACCATCAATGGTAGTGGCATGCACCTCTCATTCCTTATCATACTATTGTAGCTCTCAGCAAGGGCATTGTTGATCTCGTCATACCTCTTTCCATGGAAATAAGAAATAGCATAGTTTTCAGGATGCAAGTCCTTCAAAAAAAATCCTTGATTGGACCTTGAGAGTTTTGCAACTGCTTCATCCTCTCATTGAATATCTGCTTTGTTCTCGCGTACACAGTTACTGAACTGCCTCAAAATTTGCTTCTTGAATTCAGCATTAAAAGTACTCGGATACCTCCCATTGAGATTATCTTTCAAATGCTTGTAGCAGTAAGAATGAGGAGAAGATGGGAACACCTCTATAACAGTATCAATAAGTCCAGTTCCCCTATCAGTCATGAAAACAATATTGCGAGCATCACCATCCAACATAATTGCCAACTGCTGGAGAAACCAAGTCCAATTGTCTTTTCTTTCGAAATCAACTATAACAAAAGTAAATGAAAAAATTTCTACAAAAAGATAACACAAAATGTCATATTATCGCTAATACTACTACTGCAAATACACATTCGCACAGCTGATGCTAAGAAAACAAATGAAAAGAGAAAACAAAAGTTCTCAGTCATTGCTACTGAAAAAATAAAAGCTTCTGAAACAATACTGAAAAACAGCAAAGTGGTACCTTTGTTCCCGTTTTTGGCACATGCACCCAAAATCATTCCTTTGTACTTATTTTTGATAAATGTCCCGTCTAGAAACAACATCGGTTGGCAAAAACGGAATACTGCAATTGATGATTGATATCCAACACACAAACAGCGAAACCTCTCTTCCCTTTCTTCGAGCACAACATGAGAACCAGTGTTGGTTCACCTCAAAGCATCAATATACCATGGTAAATCACCGTATCCAGTGCTTTCGTTGCCATTCAAAACATGATTGGCGACAACCCTAGCTTTGTAGGCTATATGATACTGAATATCTACACCATAATTGGACTTTAGGTCATTGATAATATGTTTTGGCTTCGACAAAGGGTCGGAACGAAGTTTGCCAACTATGATTGTGACAACAACTTTGCTCCTTAGCCTTTTAGGATTCTCACGAGATGATGTAGTGAAACAAGTGTGTTTGTTGTTCAGATTCTTCAAGTAGAAATAGCCGTCTATCTTGCATAAAGTACCATGAATAGACCACTCACATCCTTTTTCCGCACATGTTACTGTAACACGATTCCGATCATTCTTGACATATTTAAAGTCAAAACCCTCTGCCACTAAAAAACTGACCAATGTGACTAATATTATCTCCCCACTCCGCACAGTAAAACTTTCTCTTACTGTTCTTGCTAAAAAAATTCCCTAGAATCATATTGTCATTCTTTTGAAAATTAGAATCATTGCTGCTCACATCTTCATCATCATTGTGATGTTGAAAGCATACATCATCATCTGAAACAGTTTCAAGGACTAATGCTTCTTTAATAAAATCGGAACACCCTGCCCCAATATCTAAGACATTGATCTCTATCCATTTGCAAGCAAGTAAATACTCGTAGACCTCAAACATAGAAACGATATCTTCATCTGTTTCTAAAAATGTATTAGGCGAATCACTAAAACTGTACCTCAAAGTGAACTATCTTGGTTTGAGATTTCAAAACCTAGAGAAAATTTGATAGCAAAGTTCATCAAACTTGGTCGACTTCATCAATAGAATAAGAAGGCTCACACTACCATATATAATCTTTGCAAACTTTGAAAGAAGCATCATCACTATGCAAAAAAAAAAAACAGAAATGAGAAGCTGCCACTCGATTATAAAAGCAACTGCAATCAAGTCACTGGTACTGAGAAACAAGCAACACAACTCAATTTAACATCATAGATTGAAACATACAACAACAAAACACAGCAAACAGAGTCACTGCTACTGCAAAATTAAGTAATATAATAAGAGCAATCTGAAAACTGATAAAATGCGCGATGAATCAATGATCCTGATTTTAAACTCAAAACACAAAACACATCAAAACAAGCAACGTGTCGCTGCACCGCAAACCACACCTCTCTATCGACATTTTCAACAATTATTGCAACACCAACAAAAAATGAGAAGCTGCTACCAAGGAATACAATTCTAAATGCACATGCTATTGAAAAAGCAATCAGATGAAGCAACTGTTACTACAAAATTCATTTGCCTACTACTGAAAAAACAACAAACACACCTGCTACTAAAAAAAAGTCAACGTTACATGAAACAACTGCGACTGAAAAAATCATGTGCCTGCTAAAAAGAAACAACAAACACAACTGCTACTAAAAAAAATAGATTAAACATCATACATTGCAACATACATCACACAAATAGAATAGAAACAGAGGCCACTGATACTGATAAAAACATGCTTCAATTGGTAAAAAACTCAAACCAAGTAGAATCATTCATCTACAACTTAAAACATAAGAACAATCACATGATTTTTTGCAAAATAAAAAACCTAAGCTTCGATCAAACACATAATATCAAACTAAAGCTAATCATATAACAATCACAATCAAAAAACACAAAAAAAAAACACATGAACCATCAAACTTTAAGAAAAACTCACTGAGAATTGCTAATTTGTGATTCAGCATAGATTTGTGATGAAATCGCACAACCGCTACTCCAAAAACCCAAATTCGTGATGAATCAAACTTCAGTCAACAGGAAGCTTTTTAAAATCAAATGCACGTTTACAAAAGGCAGAAAATTGGTCGCTGCTGCTTGCGATTAGGTCAATGAAGCGTGGAAGATCGATCACTACAGCTTGCGATCGAGAGCTTAGAGTTAACGTCACAAATTTTGGGGAAATCGGGCTCTTATTTTTTTTTTTTTCCAGAAACATGGCATTATATATGGAAGGGGTTGGGGGTAAATTGGTAAATTTGCACATGTCACGTGTCAACACCATAACAAAATGTCCTGATTTGCAAGATTTTGTCCTCCATTATCTAAAATAAAAGACCTTGTCCTTAATTGTATTTGGCACCTCCTTATTGTTTTTTAGTATAGTTTAGTGCTTTTAAAAATTTAAAAAAAATGTAATTCTTGTTTAAAAATTAATAATAAAGTTAAATTTTAAAAATATAAGAAATTACTTATTTACCCTTCAAATTTGAAAATTCTAGTCTACCACATCAACAATGTAGACAAAGATGGACAAAAAATTTGTTTTAGGTTTTGAAAATTCAGGTATGCAATTAACATTTTTTAAAAGTCAGTTATGAAAGTGATAATGCCAATAAGTTCTTTTTTTTTCTTTTATGTATATAAGGATAGTCTATGGACTAAAAAACTAAATAAAATTCTGGTGTTGGCTTTGCAATAGACAAAACAAGTCACAGGAGGGACATTAGATGCATCAACTCAAGCCATGCTTAATAAATTTCTTTAGCTTAACATATGGGAAATGGGTGATTTTGAGTCTGGAAGAGAGCATGCACATTATTACTTCCATCTTTATCGACGTAAATGAATAGAAACAAAATTTTATTTAAACATTATAAAAAAAACTATTTCATAATCTCTAAACATCAAGACTGAAAGCACAACCAACAAAAATGACCATCGCTGAGTGAGAGTAAGGAAGTTCAAAGCTAAGTATCACCGACCCACGCTCATCTCCTACTTCTGGAGATGTTTTAAAATAATTCTACATTCATTAGATTCACGGCAGCATTCCATCAAGCAGCCTCTGCTAAATTTTCAGAAGTGCTGGTTGTTTCTACACTGCCAAATTTCAAATGGTTATACAATCAATAGAGAGAACCCTTGAACGAAATATTACTAAAAAAAACCTGGTTCAGTAGAACATACTTCAGCGAGAGGAATTATGTATGGAGTTATTCTCAGTATTTTTAATATGTTGATGTGAAATGCCGTAGCATTTATGAGATGAAGAATTTGATCACAGCTATAGCGCTATAAAGATCACACAAAGACAGGACAGGGAATCATGAAGAATAAATAATGAGTTCTACCTTTGAATTCCTTCACCAACTTCCATCCTGAAAAAGTTCTCAATCTTCACAGGTGCTCCCACTTCCTTAGCTAGCTTATCTAATACTGTCTGTGAGATAAGATTGTAGCACAACAGTCAGCATGTACACCGCATTACTTGCTTCCATAACTTGTTTATGCTAACCAGCAGCAAGCCAACTTAGGTACTACCAGTACATCACACAAAATTCAGTTTTATTGAAAGCACTAGCAAAGTAGCAAGTAATACTGTAATACAGTTGGGAAATATATGCTGTCAATATGAAACTCACACTTCACAGGAAATTCTCATTTGACTTTACCTCATCTTAAAACGGACACCTAGTGAGGGGCAGAAAAACTATTCTTGACCATTTGTAGCTCGAGTTTTACATAGATGCAGCTAGTGGAGCAGTTAGTGAAATACTTTCTATTTCTTTTTTAATTTTGTTGCCAAAATTTCAATCCTTTATCATTCCTTACATGATGAATACAGTTTTTACCTTCACATTTACAGAATCGTCCACAATAAACTTTTGCTCCATAAGAACAACTTCCTCATAGTATTTACGCAAGCGACCTTCAACCATTTTGTCTATGGCAATCTGAGGCTTTCCCGTACTTTCAGCCTTAACATCAAACAGGAAACAAAGACAATTACGTTAACAAGCATGTAGGTATTTGTTATATGCTACAGTGATCTCATATAGCAGCTTCTCTTTTTGTAAAAAACACTATTGATAATTGGTTTCATATCTTTTCAAACAATACTCTACAATAATTGTCCTACAACTTTGTCAAGTTTTGTAATGATTTGTTTTCAGTTTTCTATACTGGATGAAGCCCCATCCATAGTCAAACAAATGATACATTATTAAATGTTTCCCATATCCTAAACCCTAAACCCTAAATTGGCTCTTCTGATTCTTTGTAGGAAATATTAGAATACAGCAAGATATCTGTCTGAAAACATTTAATAGTGAACCGATCACGTAACTAGGTGCATTTAGAGTATTAGACTCACTTTACTATCAGAAACGTTTGAAGATCAAAATACAGTTAAGGGCCAACTATTATCGAGTACCTGAGACTTGAGAATTTCCCGTTCACTCTCTAATGCAACAGAAGAAACAAGATCCTTTGTTAAGAACAAAGGCTTTGCAGCCACCACATGCATAGCCAATTCTGATCCAGTTCGCTGGATGGCTTCCAACTGAGCATTCTTGTCCTGTATTTCAAGAGACAAAATTCCAGCAATGCGACCCAAACCTGTAGTGTAGACATAACATATAATGATAAAGACCTCAAAATGCTTTTCAGCTCAGATGTTTTCTTCCGTGAATTGATTAAGATGGGAAATTCTAAGACACTGTGTTCCATGAAAGGAAAAAAAATGGTTTAAGTTCTGTACCTGGTTGGGGACTTGCATGGAGATACGTGGAAAGAACACCATGTGAAGCTGTAGACATCACAAATCCCCTACGAAGTTTAATATTTTCCCCCATAATTGCAGCCACTTCCGTAATTGCATTCTGAACTGTTGATTCTCCACTAATTTTTGGATGATCAAGATTCAACCTCAAGTCCTGATAATGACTTCTTAATTTAAAACTAGTTTTACCAGAAATGGAATGTTAATAAAGGTTCCAAAAGACCAGGGGAATCTATGGCTCAAAGACTGCTTACTACACAGTTCATTTATATAGTTTACTACCGTAGAATCGTCAAGATCTCTAATTTTGCATTTAATTTCCAACATATCCAGAAGCATCAAGTCCTGACAATAAAGCTAGCAAGTTGTTAACTTGGTATTTACTTCTGACATAATCTTTCAGAGGACAGTATTCTTTATTTAATGAAGATTCTTCTTGTATCAGCTGTCCAACTTAACCAAACAGAAAGATTTGAATTTAGTCCATTTGCAAGCATGATGACAGATGCCATGCGTTTAGTTCAAAGTCTTAACTTCTTATAGGTGTAAGTAGTACAAGGATTTAGTGTGTGGCAACGCACACTTATCATGTTGATGGACAATGCAATCATAAGTCTACTAGAATATCTGGAAAGCACAATATAAAATAGAAGGCGAAAAACGAAGATGCAGAATCCTTGCCTCTAAATGTTCAGAGGCGATGGGAGAGAACCCAGAAACCTGTTGAGAAGAGCCTTCAACCAGCAACGCTTGCCTTGCTAAAGCTAAGGCCTAGAAGAACAAAACAAAATCAGTGTGAAGTGTGAGCTTCAAAATATCTCTACATAATTATCAATTAAGAAGAAAGTTTAATAATGTCAATCTGAATGACATTAAAGGATATCCAATTGATTATACCTCAGACCTCATAACTCAAGAATTTTTAGATTGACTATCAAAAAGATATCTTTGATTGTACATAAGCGTACACACCACATATCAGGAGAAAAACGTACCAAGTATTGAAAGATTTCATTCCTAGCAACGAAGTCAGTCTCACAGTTGAGTTCAATAATAGCAGCCCTGTTTTCATCGCGAACCAGTGCAAGCAAACCCTCAGAGGCCATTCTTGATGACTTTTTCGATGCCAAAACCTTCCCTCTCTTCCTTAACTCCTTCAATGCAGCCTCTGCATTTCATTTAAGGAACCAAGCTTATACAGGGGAAAAAGCCAACTTATTTATATTAGCGTAGCTGTAAATAAATATGAGAGCGAGGGAGAAAGAGAGATATACCGATTTCCCAATTGCAATCAACGAGAGCGTCCTTGACATCTTTGATAGGAGCGGAGGTTCTCTGTCTGAGTTCTTTTATGAGACTCATTTGGTCGGAAGAAGACAAAGCTTGCATGCTGAACCTCCTAACTAAAAGAGCACCCCCAAATTGCACATTGGCAAGTCTTGGAGGAATCGAGGCTTGGGTAGTCTCTGCGAGTTGAGAAAATACAGCTCTTTTATTTGAAACACAGGTCGAAAAACAACGACCATGAGCAGGAGTAGAAGCAGTTGCTTGTGTTAAGGATTTAAGACCTTGATTAAGCATCCTGGTACACAATATCGAACCAAGGGAACGCTTCGCACCTCCATGAAAAGCCATTTCAAACACCTTTTTGTATTCTTTTTCTATAGTCTATCACCTGACATGCAATCACAGAAACCGGTCTAGTAGGTAACTCCAAATTTTCAGAAACAGGAATTAAAACCCTCAAGTTCTAAAAGTGTAAAGTTGTAAGAGGCATTTTCACAAACACCTTGCGGGCATGCGTGGTTGAGTTCATATCAAAGCGCCCAAAAATCAATTTTGGCCAAAACCCAACAATCAGTAAATCAAAAACTGACCTCAAAATTCACGAGTTGAACCAGATGATAACTATATTATATACTCGATATTTAGGATCCAACAAGCCCAGAGAAACAAACACCCAATTCGAAGGCTTAAAAAAACTTTATAGGAACACAAAAATGTAGAGAAATTGAGCAGTAACAATCGGAAAGAGAGAAACACAAAAGGAGAAGAGTTGGGGGTTTACCTTGAATCTCAAACTCGCTAGTGTCACCCTTACTGGAATGAAATGAGTGAGAGCAGATGCAATACGGGTTTAGGGGTTATGCGTATCTCTTTCACTCATACGACATTGACTCAAAATAAAAATAAAAAAATAAAAATTATTTTAAAGAGAAATGAGACAAATGTTCAGATCAGACATTCTCTTTCTTTAAAAATTCTTCACAAGTTTTTCATCTTAAAAATGCTAATTTTGTTTTTATGTTTGTAACAAACCAGCATTCTAGTTATTTTTATGTTATTTGTCACTCTCTATCTTCCGTGTAACATTTATACTCATTTCTCGTTTTATCTCCGTGCTTTTGAAAATCGCCATTGTCATGTTCGCATCTCCCGTTGAGTTCATCGTCTATGTTTCCGTCTCTGTCTTCGTCAGTCGGTCAGTGTTATTGTTCTGTGTAAGAATCTCTCTTCGAAAACTCTGAGTTTTTTTATTTTCGTTGGTTCTAACCAGTTTTCATGTTCCTTTTCGCGGTTCGTTTCTATGCTTTCTGAAGTTTTGAAATGTTTGTTGTTGTTGTTGACATTTTTCTATGGTGTTCAATTTCATTTTCGGTAATTTTTTCACTTTTTCATGATTTTTTGTAGAAGGTATGTGATTTAATGTGTTCAAAAGACTATTTGTTTGTTGTATTAGTTGTTGTGTTTATGATAGAAGTCCTTTTTTTGGATATCTTTGAAGTATTTGTTTGAGTATTTGTCTGATTATCTGTCTGTGTATCTGTTGAAGTATCTATATATCTTGATATCTTTTCAAAAAATTTGAAATGTATGTTGTTGGTGTTGTTGACATTTTTCTAAAGTTTTCAGTTTGATTTTTGGTTGTTGTGCTAGTTTGCTGTTGTTGTTGTGTTTCTGATAGAAATCCTTTTTCTGGATATCTTTGAAGTATCTGTTTGAGTATTTGTCTGTGTATCTATTGAAGTATCTGTCTTGATATTCTTTCAAAAAAATTGAAATGTATGTTATTGGTGTTGTTGATATTTTTCTAAGGTTTTTAGTTTTATTTTTGGTTGTTGTACTAGTTTACTGTTGTTGGTTGTGTGTGTGATAGAAGGTGTAACAACCCGAACCAAAATTCACGTATAAATTAGCACGAAACAGTATTATAGCGAATTAGTTGTATCGCGTGAGTTATTAACGACTTTTTCATCGACCGAGAATTTGACTTGATTTTCTTCACGAGAGTTGTAGAATATTTAATTTTGAGCTCGTAGAAAATTTTGGGGAATTTTTCAGATTTACGAGCTATTTATTATAATTTTTGGAAGTTTTTGTTTTCAGATAGCTATCGCGATGTTTATTGGAAATTGTCGTAACGGATAAATCGAAATGAAATTTGTTTTTATCAGTTAATTATTGACCGTACGATCGCGATAAAGTTGAATAATAGCCGTAGATCGATTAAGGAGCTTCCCCTATAAATAGCAACTTTCCGAAAATAGCCGGTTTACCTGATTTAGAAAGTCAGACTGTGAGTTGACCAGGTGTTGACTGACCATTAACCTGACTCGGATTGCCGACCCATTTTGCGACCCGCTGGAAACTTCAGCATCCGGCCACCGTTTCTGGCGATTGAGGTAAGGAAATTCATCATCTCTTGCCCATGAGTGGCTTAGTGTGATTGTTTGGGATTTTTAGGCACGTTTTGGAGCAACCCGAACGGGTTTTTGAGAAGGAACCCACGAACGCCGTGGGCGACGGTGCTCCGGCCGTTCTCCAGTGATGGCGAGGGGTGGGTTTGACTGAGTTTTTCCCCAACAGTCAAAACCCCCTAGCCCTGCAGCCCACTGTGTGCCGTAGCCGGCGTTTTGACGCCGAGGAGATTTTCGGCCAGGTTTTGACCCGGCGGCTTTCGAGCGGAATTCCGACGAAATACACCGGAATTTGAGGTGGTCACAGAAGGGAAAGATGTAGCGCTTGGAGAGAGGAAGAGAATGAGTGCTCAAACTCTACAAATGGAGCAGTTCGGCTAGGGGCACGTGTGGCCCACTCGCCGCCGCCCACAACAAGGCTCTGGCGAGGAAAAATTCCGAAATTGTCCGAGGAATTTTCGGGGTAGATTCTGAGTTGATTTTTGCACATTTTATCAAATTCCAGTATTAAATGTATGTGTTATTTATTCAGGAGATCATGATCGAGATTTTGGCGAGAGAACTTCCGCCGGACCACAGAGCTAGCCTTTGTACTGTGAGTGGATATTTTATTTTCACTATTGTTATGCGAGTCTTCAGTTATATATTTTACAGTTATGCATTTACGTTTATGCATTTGCATTTGGAGGCATATATGATTTGTTTTACATAGAGCATAGTCACAGTTGTTGCATCGATGCACTGCCTCTCGGCTGATCCCCGAGATGCTCCGGGAGGGCCAGGGACCTGACCCGAAGATTTATTGAGCACCCAGGAGGACTAGGAACCTATTCTGGGCAGTATTAGGACTTGTGGTCAGATGACTAGAGTCGTAGCCTCCACATATTTTACAGCACCCAGGAGGGCCAGGAACCTGACCTGGCCAGTATTTAGACTTGAGGTCGAGTGACCCGAGTTAGAGTCTGTGCATATTTACAGTACCCAGGTGTACCTGGATGTTTATTTTTAGACTTGCACTATTTTTATGTACATTATTTATGAAAGACATATTATTTACAGTTTCAGTTAAAAAGTGAAATACTATTTTCATCCACTCGCTCTAACAGTTTTTGTTATTTTATATTCCTTTCCTGGGCTTTTCGGTGTCCTCCGTCCAGTTTGCAGTTGTTATCCTGTGATTGCACGTCGGAGACGGAGGCGTAGAGTTTGTGTTATTGTACTCATCTAGTAGGTTCCTAGCTTAATATGCTAGTCTTGTATAATATGTATATTAGAAGTCGCTCTGAATACTGTTTAGAGTTTGAGTCTGTTGTGTTTTATTTTTCACACCAGTTTTCAGATTTCTTATCACCTTTCTGTAAATAGTGTCTATTTATAGTAAATTTAGAATTTGGTTGATTTGAGAAATCCGGTTGGGATTTGGTGCCCATAGTTTGTTTTTGTGGACATTTTAGAACTGTGTTTTTCCTTGTAGGTTTTTGGGTTTCTTGGTTTTAGAAGAAACTCTGCCAAAATTTTTGTAGACTCAAGTGTCGTTATGGCTTAATTCCGGTTTAGGCAACTAAATTGGGATCGGGTCCTTTCGGAGGGTCTTTTTTCTTGATATATTTTAAGTATTTGTTTGGGTATCTGTTGAAGTGTCTGTTTCTCTTACTATTGAATATCTTTTTTAGATATTTGTCTAACTATATGTTTGTTGATCATTTACAGTTATTCTATATTTAATGGGGAAACACAATAGAGCACTCCATGAATCAGACAGTGAGTCTGAAAGAAGGCATAGTGAGAGATCAAATAGGAAGAGACTAAAAAATTATGTTGAATCTTCAGAATTTGATGTGCTTGCTTCTTCATCTTCTTCTTCTTCTTCTTCATCTTCTTCTTCTTCTTCTTCTTCTTCTTCTTCCAAGGAGGAGTAGTTTGTTTATAAAAAAAAGGAGCAAGGGAAGAAGAGTGGCTTCCTCTTCATCTGGTCCTACTGTTTCCAAAGATCATTGTAAAGATTATTAGGGAAACTCTAAAGAAGAAGAAGAAGAAGAAGAAGATGATGACGACGACGACGACTAAGGGTATCAAGAAGCAGGAGATCAAGGGTAAGGCCAGGAAAAAATTAGAGTCTTCTGAATTAATGTCTGATAGTGATTCAAAGATAGAGAGTGTTGATGAAGTAGTTGTTAGAAAACAACAAGTAGTGGATAAGTTATAGCCAGAAATTGTTTCGGTGGTGGAACGGAGCTAGAAATGTCAGTTCTAGTGCTCCGTGCAATACTTCAAAAGTTCATTGTTACTAACTGGAATAAAATAAGTTAGGATGTGAAGAACATGCTAAAGGATACACCCTTTAATGATCTAATTCAAGCATTCATCGACGGTAATATTGATCAACAGGACTACTTGAAGTCAGATGATTTTATTGCTGTTATGGCTTATGCATACAGGAAGGAGAATAAGGAGTTTCAGTTCCATCAGACGTGTGTCCACCATATTATTCCTAGTTTTGTCAAATCTGTGTTGGGTTTGAGCTATTCTGGAAAACCAATCCCAATGAATGATAAGAATGTGAGGATTTCAGACTAGTTGCATAGGTTGTTTGGGGGCAAGGCAATCAGCAAGACTAATATTTGCAATATGTTGGAGATAATAATTGCTGACAAACAGAGGATTAATGATTGTGTTCGTCTTTTGGTTTTGCTTCTTCTGGCCTTTGTTTTATTGCCTAATTCCAAAGGAACTTTGGCGATTGGCTTTTGCAATCTGCGTGTGCAGCACTGAACGAATGAAGGAATATGCTTGGGCAACTGTTGTCTATGACAACTTGTTTAATGCATTGGACATTTATGCAAAGAACTTTATTCCAAAAGTAGCCATGAAGAGGGAGAGAGCAAAGAAGCTAAAAATGGAGAAGGCAGAGAAAATGAAGAAGGAGAAGGAGAAGAATAATGATGATGAGGATGAGAAAAAGTTTGATAGAAGCAATGCAAAGCATATTAGTGGTTGTAGCATTATTATTCCGATAAATTTTCTTGAGTATCTATATGTATATTTGTCCCTTATTGTTTCATTATTGTTGAAGTATCAGTTTTATCTTACTTCAATCCTTAACATTTGCAAACCAAGAGCTGGCAAGGAAGATTCAAATGTTGGCATGGTCAAGTATAGTCTCGGTGATATTTTGGATTATTTCTGAAACATCAGAAGTTTGGATATACTGAGGGTGAGTATCTAACTGTGTTGTTGTTGTTAATAGTTGTTTGGATAGCTGTCTTCTGGGTATGTGTAAATAGCTGGCTTTTAGATGACTGTCTAAGTTGTTGTCTAAATATTTGTCTAAATAGCTGTCTGGATCTCATTTTTACAGACTAATTATTTTTTGTATTCGAGGACCAAGAAAACTAAAGCTGATGGTGATATAGTTTTGTCCTGGCAAGTATCAATGATATGGCACAGGATGACTATGCCAAGTCTAAAGCCGAGTTGAGTGCGCAGCAAGATGAGTTGAATGATAGTAAAGAATATGCTGAGAAGTTACAAGACATTATCTAGCAAAATGATGAGCAGATGGCAATTAAGGATTCTCAATATCAGGAATTGTGCAAAATCATTTAGTCCATGGGTAAGTACTTGGTGTTTTGAAAAAAAATTCAAGTCTCTGAATCAAGAGAATGTGGACTTGAAAGCAAAGCAATCTGCTTCCAAACATCATCAAATTGTTGAGCTACAAACGGAGGTTGATGTTCAAAAGAAGTAGAAGGAATACATTCAGATGAAAATGGATGTTTTGGACTGGGAGAATGAGTCTCTTAAGAAGCAATTATCAACGTACTATAGACTCTACAAATGTGATGGCAGTATTGAGGGTAGAGAATATGACTGCGGCGAACAAACTGCTGGATGCGTAGAGTCAACTTGCTAAAACATTCGGACATTTGAAAACAATAAATCACAGTAATTTCATTTTGTATAATTCGCCTAATTTTAAGGAATAGAACACAAGCCCCTACTTTTTGTGAGGTGACTTTCCTTTGTATTTTCCTTTGGGTCTATATGTATGGTATCTGTCTTTGTACTTGTGTCTATATAAGCTATTTGTCTATGTATTTGTCTGTGTATCTATCTGGGTATCTATCTGTGTTTTTGCTTTAGACATGTAGTGTATCTGTCTTTTGTAACTTTTCTCTTTTCATTGAATGTTTTTTTTGTTTCTCTGTTAGGGAAACTATCTGAGACGAATAAGAGTTCTGAACGAGGAGAGTTTGCATCATCTTTCAATATATCTACCCCCACTACTCCAGTGGCATTGCATGTTCCTACTGTTGTGTCTCCAAAGGTAATGGAAAGCCTGTTGACTGCTCCTCCTATTGGTAGTTCATCTCCCCTATCAGTCTGTACGGATTTAATTCGTAAGCCACTTCCTGGGCCTGGTGAGAGACTCAACAAAGAAAATATTTATCTATACTAGTATGTTAAGAGGTTAAAAAATAAGGCTAGGAAACCCTTCAAGAGGGACGAGATCTACTAGTATCCAGCTGATAATGATATTAAGGCAAAGCGCCGGACTAGAAGAGAGAATAAAAATGTTGACATGTTGGAGGCAGTGAGCAGTGGAGATTTTACAATTGTCGAAGTATCTTCACCTTTGATAATGAAATTGCTTAGCAAGAACATGGGCAAGTTGGGAATAATCTGTGCGAGTTTGACTAATGAGGAGAAGCAGGCTGTACCTTTTGTTGAACGTGATATTTTCTAGTACATGGGAAAGCGCTACCAAAGCGAGTTGGTAAGGTACTGGACGAAAATTGACAAAATCAGGTGAGTATATGTTAGTGTATATGTCTGAGTATCTGTTAGCATATCTGTTAGTGTATCTGTTAGTGTATCTGTATGGTATCTATTATTCCACTACTCTTAGTGAAGAAATGGATGATATGGGAGATGAAAGTTGCTATGTTTTCCACACATTGGCTCATATAATCCTTTTTTATGGTTTTTTTATCCTATGTGTGTTTAATTTTTGTGTGTTTTTGAAGTCTATTTTTTTTATCCTATGTGTCTTTAGTTTTTGTGTGCTGCTTTTGACAAGTTTCTGGGTCAGATCTCAAAGTAAAAATGATGCATAAACGTCTTTTTTAGAGATTGTTCAATGTTTGGACAACAACAGCAAGTTGTTGTTCCCGATCATTTCCCATGGACATTTCCACCTTCTAGTCTTTGACAAAAGTATGCCTTGCTGGTCTCCTTATAACTCACCGAGAAAGAATGCAACGTCGAAAAACAACCCGCACTTTCGGGAAGCACTAAAAATAGTAATATTTATTCTCACTTTTTACTTTTGTTTTCTTTTTCTTTTCCTGATGTTTAGTATTTATAGTTTACAAAAAGGTTGACAGATTGTTTACTATATTGATGTAGGTTTATTTGGTGTTCATGTGGATGGATTATGTAAGGTACATGAGTGACGATATGTTATCACTAAAAGTTAGAATGTTGGTAGATGACTCTCAGAGCACCAACAAGGAACTGATGATTAGGGAAACCCCTATATTAGCGAACGAACGCAAAAGCATTCAGTGGGTCAAATATCAGAAGGTAGACTTTGACAAAATACATGTGCAGTCGATCAGCAACAGTCATCAACAACATCTAGGCCTTGACTGCGGAACTATTGTTTGCTTCATTATGTATTACCTAGCTATATGCAAGGTAATAAAGCAAAATCTGAGTCATGAGGATGTGGCTCGGTTCAAGGCCAGATTGTTGGAATCATTTATAGATCATGATCTATCATGAGTATTGCGACACAAAGTACAAGGGAATGAACCAGCTCAGGAACAAGTGTATGACAATAACTAATGTGTATATTTTTGTTTTAGTGATCATTCTGTGAACATTCTTGTTAGTTGTAGGGGTCTGTCTTTGTAAGTGTTGCATTTTTGGAGAGCATTATATATGTGATCATATTACTATCTACTTGAGTATCTGCTTGGGTATCTATCTGGGTATCTGCTTGAGTATTTGTCTCTATAATACTATTTGTGTTGCTCTGAAATTTTGAATGAGAGAATCAATGTGTTAAGCCTATGAATTAAAGTGTTTGATTTGCACTCTCTAATCTATTTTACAACACAAAACCTACTCCAATCCGTGTGTATAGTTGGTATTGGAACTCAGTTCATAAACCAACCTAAAGACAGTTACTTAGAAAGCTACTTAGGCAACGATTTAGACAGCTACCCATGGTAGTTGAGAAACGACATGTCATTTTCTGCTGCGTCTGTTCATTTTACTGAGTCGTCCTGCATTTATACGAAGACGAAATGTACTGTGTAAACTCACTTTTCACTCTCAATTTATCACTTTCACTTTCAATATCTCTTCTTTCAAATCTGTGAAGATGGTTGGTAAGAAGATTGATAACAAGAAGGAGAGATTGCACCTTTGAGGCAATCAACCTGATTGAATCCCACATCGCCCCTAATTTTTCCCTAGGAATAGGCTTGTGCATCTGTTTCCCAAAACCTTAATCCGGGATGCACAGTAGATTCCGGACAATTGAAGAATCTGCTGGCCCAATTCGAGAATCGCTTTATGGAGCGAATCATTTTCCTTGAAGCGAACTTGAATAATCGCTTTCATTCGATGGAGGAACAGATTCATTCAGATGGATAACGATTGGATGATCTTTCTGTCTTCATCCAAAATGGTGGTGTAGTTCAAGCTCGTGGCGTAGGGCAGGATGTGGCGGAGGTTCTAGACTTATTTTTAGGGTTTTAGGTTTTAGTGTTTAGTGATTGGGATCCATTTTGCTTACTCCAAACCGTCCCTTTTTTTGTCTTTAGTTTTGGATGTTTAGGATAAAAACTATTTTGTAATGACCTTGTTAATGATTTTTGATCTATTTGTGTATGTAAAAGTTGTTGCTTGTAATTGGCTATTCGACTGAATATCTGGTTGAGTATCTGCTTAGGTATCTGTCTGAGTATCTGCTTTGAGTATCTGTCAGCGTAATAATATTCTGTGTTGCTCTGGAATTTTTGAATGAGAGAATCAATGTATTAAGCCTATGAATTAAAGTGTTTGTGTGACAACCCGAACCGGGAATGGTATGTTAATCGGCTTAATTCGCGAGTTTCACGTATAATCGCAGTTTGTCGTAATTAATCGATTTGGCGGCCTTGTTTGCGACTAAATTATCCGGCGGGAATTTGATATGAGTTTCTTCACGAGAGTTGTAGTGCACGTGATTTCGAGCTCGTAGGAATTTTTCGAGAATTTTTCCGATGTCCAATGAATAAATTATGAATATTTCCGATCGTTGAATTTAGTCGTGTTTATCCGTTATGGTTTTGATTCATTTTGGACCATCGATCTTCTCGGGCCACGAGTATAAATATCGGAATAGTCATAAAATTGTCGAAAAATCACATTTAGGAAGTTTGACCGTCGTCGACCAAAAACTGGGTTGTTGACCCGTGTTGACCGAAGAGATTCTTGCACCGCCGTTGACTCGCCATGGGCCTTCCGATTCTGGCCACTTCAGACCACAAGCTTGGTATGGTTAGCTTCCTCTCGTGATTTCCTATTGTTTTGAACTTGGTTTGAGTTGATTTGGTTGAGTTTTGAGGGGGAACCGATTCGGTAAAGTTTCGAATTTTTGCCGGAATCAGGTGAGATTTTAAGGCCACTTTTGTGGTCGATGGGGTTGGGGGTTTTACTCCCCTCAACCCATAGATGCTTTTGGGTGAAAGAATTTTAGAATTGGATGCCATTTGGAGCTCGCCAGAATCTCGCAGGAATCAAGGGAGTTTGAAACTTTCGAGCTTGATTCCGGCCGGTGTGTTTCGAATTGGAGGTTGGTGTAGAAGGAAAAGTTGTTGGGCTTAAAGAGTCTTGAGGAGTAGATGTGATCTGGAAATTTTCGCCGGAATTGGCCACCGTTGACGCCGCGCAGCGGTGGTCAATGACTGAGCTCCGGCGAGGTTGACTTTTTGGGAAGTTTTATACCGTTTTTTTCATAATCGCGCCCTGAGCGTAGTCTTGAGGTTTTTGAGTTGATTTGGGTACTCGATTTTCGGACGAGGGTTAATTGGGTATATTTTGTGAATTTTGTAATCCTCGTTGATATTTCAAGCGATATGTCTTTCGAGGACATGAGGTTCTTAGCGTATTAGCTCCGTATGTTGTACTTCTATATGTGTTGATCATATCCCTGCTATTCAGGTGATCGAGAACGAGCATTTGGCGAGGTCTTCCGCCAGAACTCAGGGCTAGCTTTGCTTTGTGAGTGAACTTTTATTTACACTGTTGTAGCGAGTTCTTGATTTCAATATTTGTTTCCAGTACAATGTTCAGATTATTTATCGTTTGAAAAGTATTGTTTATTTTATCGGTGATGGCATTTATTTATTTAACATCGATGCATTGGCTACGCGGCTGATCACCTGTAGTCCATCTATCAGGCTTGAGAGATTCGCTTGATATGCCGACTAGGCTTGAGAGATTCGCATAGTTTATCACCATCGGGTTTGAGAGATTCACCCGACTTGCTACTCTGGCAGGGAAATCCGCCGGAGTGGTGACTTTTATGTACTTATGAACTCGCATTATTTTATGACTATATAAATAGTGAAAGGCATATGTTTATTTTCGTCCACTCACTCTAACGATTTTATTTGCCTTTCCCTGGGCTTTTCGGTTTCCGTTGCCCAGTTTGCAGCTTGAGTTCTTGTGTTGTGCGTCGACTGCTGAGGCATAGACTTTGGATCACTCTTCAGTTTCCGTAGGTTTCTTGTTTGACCTACTTGATGTAAATATTGTATATAGGCGTCGCTCTAAATACTCATGTTATGTTTTCAGTCGAGTATACTCCTGAATGATTCTGGATTTCTTGTAAAACTTTGAGTTTATTGTATATATGTTGTTGAGAAATCCGGATGGAGAACGGAGCCCCACGTTTTGGCGTTTGTGGAATATTCGAAGTGTATTTCTTTGCAGGTTCTAAGAATGGTTTATATACTTTCAAAGTAAACTCTGGCAAAAAAAAAATTGAGGTCGTGTTTTCGAAAGGGTTTGATTTCGGTTTAGGCAACTAAATCGGGGTTTGGTCCTTTCAGTTTGATTTGCACTCTCTGATCCATTTTACAACACAAAACCTACTCCCATCCGTGTGTATAGTTGGTATTGGAACTCAGTTCATAAACCAACCTAAAGACAACTACTTACACAACTACTTAGGCAGCGATTTAGACAGCTACCCATGTTAGTTCAGAAACGACATGTCGTTTTCTGTCACGTCTGTTCATTTTGAATGACAGATACATGAACAAATACTTGAGAAGATACTTGACCAGATAGACTTTGAAAATGACAGAATTGATGGACAAAAATGAAACAACACCATCCATTCTTTAAATTAAAATAGATTCATTGATAATATAGAAAAAAAATACAATAGTAGAAATTATAAAAATACATAATAAACTATAATGCTTCCACTTCAAAGCTTCCTCTTCTTGTTGCTGCTTGCTCCATCAAATCTTGGCGGTGGGGGAGGCAGCATCTAAAAGATTTGGCGAAGAAGGCGAAGGATTGTCTCATTATTTTTCTTCAAGAGTTTCTGCTTTTCCTTGAGATCCTTGAAGCCATCCTCAAGGTTAGTCATCTTAGTGGATAATTGTTGGAGCATAGTCAGAGGGGGAGAAGTTTCTTCTTGACTGCGACGATGGCGGCATTTGGTTTCCTTGCCTCTCATCACCATTTTTTCGATCATCTCTTCAACAGAGTTCTCAAGTTTCTTCTTTTATTTTTTAGACTTGTGGTTCCTAGAGCTGTTGTTCATTTTTGGACTTGCAGTTTTGAACAACAACAAAGGAGAGGGTGAAGAGAAATATTTTTGTTTTGTGAATGAGTTATGTTCAGTGTTTTTTTATTTATAGAGAGTGAAATGTTGTGTTAAGTGAGTAGTTGTGTCTTTTCTTCTTGGTTGAAGAGTTTCTGTATTAATGTTTTTCAATGCGGTTATGCATGATTGTTGGGAGAAATAAAGAAAGAGGAAGAGTTTTATTGTAGAGAGAGAGAGAGAGAGAGAGAGAGAGAGCATCTATCTTATCGTAAAAAGAGAAAGAAAAATGAAAAGACATGGGAATAAATCATTTCAGCTAAAAAAGACATAGTGGTTCATTCTCTATAAATAGGACTGACTTCCCATATTCTCCATAATGTGTTTATATTTTATTATCAACTCCTTCTGGTTGAGTCTTCTTCTTCTTTCTAAGTGATATCAACAGAAAAAACTATGGCTCCGAGGAAGAAGAACCCATACGACTCAGACACATTTGGTCATTCAACATACGATGATTTTGATCCATCAAAGTCGAAATCCTCCTTGTGCTCCTCCTCCTTTGATGACTCTATTTCTATCCCTCCTTCTCCTCCTCCTCCTCCTCCTCCTCCTCCTCATGTAGGTCTTATTCCTGATGGCTCACTTCAACCAATGGGATGCTTGATTTTCTTATAGGCATCATATCTCATCTTCCACCAGGTTTTGGATGGGGAGGCAGCAAGAAAGGCAAGATGTGAAGCATATGATTTTCTTTTGTTTTTAGTTTGAATTTTGTATTTTTTATTAGTTATTTTTTGTTGTTTGTAATTGAATCAATATTATTAATGAAGTTGATGTTTCTGTATCTTTTGTTCTTCATTTTATTTTATTTTTTGTAATGGATTTGATGAATGAATATGTATATGAAGTGATTAAAGGATACAACATCATCAGCCATGTCCAGTCAGATAAATAAACAACTACACAGACAGCTACCCAGACAGAAATCCATGAATTTTTGTGAATTAATTCATTAACCTATGCAATACTATTTCTGTATCTTTTGTTATTCAATTTTATGAATGAATATATGAAGTCATTGAATGATACAGCATCATGTGTCTGGTCCAGTCAGATACTCAGACAGCTATCCTTGAATTTTATTGAATCAATGCATTAACCTATGCAATAAAATTCTTGTTTTGCCTTCTTTATGATGCAGTATGAAACACAAAAATAAGAGACCCGAAAACAACCTCAAATTTGTGTTTGTATTTGCAAGTAACAAGTTGCAGATCTGAAACTCGTATATAGATATCCAGACAGATACTTAGACAGATATCCAGATAGATACTTAAACAGATATCCAGACAGATATTCAAACTTTTAGAAAAATATTCTGAGAACATCTTTAATAATCTACACAGACTTGTATGTTCAATCGATATGGTTGTTGTAGGTTCTTCTGTTGTGACCAGTTTGGTGACATCTTGAGCACTCTGTCGGCATTGTTTATTTTTCGCCCTTCTTCCTCATTCTCTTTTTCTTTGGTCTTTTTGGTTGTTTCTTTGTTAATTGAGGCATGATGTCCAGTCCGTATTGTGACATGTCCTGAAGCGATTTGTCAATGTTTGCCACTAGATTGAGTGTGAATGAGTAGGTTTGTCTGTAATATTGAACTTTGTACAAGTTGTCCACGTAATCGTAATGTTCTTTTCCTATCTCTTTAATGATAACAAGGGCATAGGAGCAGGGAAACCTCAGTAACTACCACTGTCCACATAAGCAGGTCCATGTTGACTGCACTACTGTATTTGTCAGCCTGAACTTCATAGACAAGACCATTGGAGTTCATCACTCTCCAAATGCCTTCCTATATTAAGTGTTTCAAGTAGCTTTCCTTCCATCCTCGGTCCCATTATAATGTGCCATTTTTCAAATTTTTCTTTTTTGCTTGCAATCATTTCCATCACCTTTCTCCTGAAAGAAGAGTAACAGAAAAAAGGAATGAAATAGTGCAATTTACAGATATTCTAGAAATAATATAATGAATCTGGTTATAATGGTTGTAATATAACAATAAACAAATATCCAGATAGCTACGCAGTCAGTTACCCAAACAGATACCCAGACAGCTACCCATGAAATAATAGAATGAATCAGGTTGTAATGGATGATCTGATTTCATTAGCAAGATAGAAGAGAAGTAGTGTATAGAGATGTACTACCCAACTATTGAAGCACTCTGAGATGTTGTTTGTCATTTCGCCATACCTATCTCTTCCGAAGAATGCAACACATCATTTTTCCTTTGGGAGATCCTTGAAGAAGTCAGTTATCTCTGCATATCCACCTTTTAGCTTAAACAGGTTAAAAATGAACTCATATTGCCTTTGACTTCTAGCATATGCACATTGCATGAAGAGTTCAGAAATTCTATCCTTCAAGTGTCCTCTGTAGTTGTCTTTTAGGTTAGCAACCAAGTGCCGAAAATAATAGCCATGCTCATCAAGAGAACTCATAATTCCGTTATGACGGTCTGAGAAGAATGTTATTTTCCCCTGAGCATTAGTTTCCTGGTTTATGCTATGTCTATCTATCTCATCTCTTAGGTTCATCAAGAACCACCTCCAGTTGCTTTCATTTTGGGCATCAACTATGGCAAATGAAATTGAATAGAGTCCTGAAAAGAACCAAAAAGGTGAGGTGCCTAGTTGAATAGTAAATATTGAAATGCAGTTTATAAACAAAAAACAGATATCCAGACAGCTACTCAGTCAGCTACCCAAACAGCTACCCATATCCATGAAGTTATATCTTTCATATGTCTACATTACCTTGATCTGCATCTTTTGCAGAGGCCCCCATGATCTGTCATTTGTATTTGTTTTTTAGGAAACTTGTATCAATGAAAATCATGGGTCTGCAATATTGGAATCCTAGCATGCAAGCACCAAATGACATGAAAAGACGCTGAAACCTTTATGTTTCTGGATGAATATCGATAACACTTTTAAGCCAGGATTAGTTTTCATTAATTTTTCTCTGAACCAGAGAAAGTTTGTGTATGATTCGGCTTCATTTCCATGCAGTGAATTCATTGCTAATTCCTTGCCATACCACACCATCTTGTAAGGGACTTTCAGGCCAAAACTCTTTCTAATTTCTGTTTGTAAGGCCTTGGCTCCCTTATTAAGATCAATGTGCAGTTTGTTCTTAACAATTGAGCTGAGTATTGAATAAATGATAAGTTTCAAGTATAGAAAACAATTGACACAAAAGCAATAAAGAACTCTTTAGATAGATATTTCAATAGCTAGTGATGTTAGAAAAAGGTGCCATACCTGACAATAGAAGATCTCATCATCTCACTAGTTTGTTTCCGGACCTTTTTTTTGCCTGTATGCTTATTGTTGATTTCAATGATGTAAAATGATCCATTCACCCGGTATAGTCTTGCCTTCACAAACCATTTGCATTTATCGCACCCTTTGTATCTACAACGTATACTTACGTGTGTGCGCTCTTTCTTCTCATATGTAAACTTAAATCCACTTTCAATTAAGTACTTCCTGAGTTTCAGCCTGAATTCAGTAACACCACCTAAGAATTTCTGCCATTTTTCTTGTTTCAGTTTAGCCCATTGTTTTTTCAAGTAATCATTTGTCTCCTCTTCTTGAAAGCATCCAATAACCAACATCAGCAACATTACTTATTTCCATGTAGCCATCCATATACACATCCAACCCTGAGTTTTAATTCTACGTGCTACTACAAATCGCCGATTGGTTGGAACAGATATTTTCTTTTTGCTAGAAAGAGGAAACGTATACATGTTTAGCGTGACATAATATGGAAATAGACACACAAACAGATATTCAAATGAGTTTTGGATGTTCTACCTCATTCAGGTCAGTGATTCTGATCTCAATATATTTTGAATTGAGTTTTTGTAGAGAAAGCATCATCAAAATCACATCATGATAAGTTTTCAGGAAAATGTGTTCATCCTCCTGTGGGATACAGGATTTATATGTCAAGATTGAGTTGTTGAGTGATTTGAATCTTTGACGAACAATATCCACTATGTCAGTAAATGTGATATCAGCACTTAAAATATCCATCACCCCTTCTCGTTTGTGAATATATTTCATAATGATTGGAGATGGTGTTGTTGCTATTGAATATACTGCAGAGAAAATATTAAAAAATTGTTAAAGAGTTGAAGAAACTTATTTAAATGATTTGGTTATCTAACAGAATAAATAGAGAAACAGATACTCAGATAGATACTTAGACTAATACACTAACAGATACTCTAACAGATACTCAGATTGATATCTAGACAGATATTTAGACACATCTTCAGAACCAAAATCATATCGAGACCTCATTAAGTAGCTTTCGATCTCGCAATGCTTATAGTTTGAGGAGCAAAGTAATCAATACTATCATGAAATTGATTAATACAACTACGAACTGAAACAGTTTCATGAAAAAAAAAAGTAAAATTGGATGTACAACAGAACAACATGAAAGGACCCAACCCCGATTTAGTTTCCTAAACCTGAATCAAACCCCTTCTGAAAACACAACAAAAACCATCAAAATTTCGGCAGAGTAACGTTACTAACGCGGAATTACCATTAACCTGCACCCAGAAAATACACTTCATCCTATGCCACAAAAATCAAACCGTGGGCACTAATCCCATCCGGATTTCTCAATATCATAACAGTAATGTAAAGTAATAAAAAAAAACTATACTTTACAGAAATCCGGAGAAAATCGTATAAAAATATAACATAAGAATGCTCAGAGCGACTTCTAGTATATATATACAAATAGTAGGCCAAACTAAGAACCTACCATAAAAGAAACATCGCTCGAATACTAAGCCTCTGACCGCGACGTGCGACACCCGAATTCAAACTGCAAACTGGACAAAGAAAACGAAAAGCCCAGGGAAAGACATATAAACCGTTAGCGTGAGTGGACGAAAATAAATGTCTTTCGTCGAATAATATATGTTATAAAAACATATGCGAGTCTAATGAATGAAAATGATATAGTACATAAGGGAGACTCTAACTCCTCACGTGTACAGAGCATGCATAATAAAATCCCGCGGGGTCACTCATGGACACATCCGCGCAAGTATAGTCAAAATTACGGGATCAGAGGTCTGCCCCCCCCCCCCCCCGGTAAAGGCCTCAGGTCAGGGGTCACAGCCTCCCCCGGTAAACATCCTCGGGGATCAGCTTGGATGCAAGTGTATCGATACAACAATATATACTGTGACTGTACTCTGTGTAAACCAAATCATAAATAGTTCTATGCAAGTGTATAAAGCATAATGTAAATGCATATACGTAATACATAATTGTATAAGCATAATAGTCGATGCGTATTCGCAAATGTATAATCGTATAACACATGCTCATGTAAATCATAATTTCATATGCATGCTCATGCTCGTAAAACGTGTATTAAAGACTCGCGACTAATCAGTGAAAACAAATTGTCCACTCATAGATAAGCGTAACGCGATACGCGTTAATCCCGTGATCCGGCGGAAAATTTCTCGCCAAACCAACGATCACGATCCCCTGGATAATCATAAAATCCACTACTCAAAACATAACTCGAAACCTCGAATCACATCACGAGAAACAACCGTTCCCGGAAACATATAATTCAATATCGACGAAATCGTCAAAATCCGATAATCACACCACAAAAATCTCACTATAATTTCCGAGGCTCAATTCAAAAAATAAACCTCACCACTGCGATCGGTGCGCGATTCCGAGCGAAACGACATATAACTCGTCGAAAAACACGTCGCCGGAAAAGTCGCCGTCGCCGCTGCCGCCGGCCGCCGGAAAATCAAACCGGCCCAGAAATTTGCAACCTACACATGGATTTGAAGATCTCGACATTTCCAACAACTTTCCAGTTCAAAGTTAAGGCCAATTTTGATCGGAACCTCCAAAACTCACCTCAAAGTTCCAAACCCTTACCGGAATTTCAAACCGATCGATCTCTCTCCTCCGGCCACGGCAACCTCCCAAACCACTTGCAATAGCTTCCTATCCTCATGGCTAACAAAACCCCTTAAAGAGCCACCACCAACTCGGCCTCCACGCCGTCACCCGATTCAGACAAAAACTCGCCGGAAACACTGAACTTTGCCGCGCCTTTTCTTCCTCCTCCGGCCACCCCACGGGTCGATCCACCTACCAAGTTGAAGAGGGCTATGAGTCCAACAAGTTCCGTGAAGGGACCCCGGCCAACCATGGCCGGAATCGGCCTCCACGGCGGCGAGAAGTCCACGGGCAAAACGCACCAAAACGGGTCGCCCATGACCCGTGGTCAACGCGGGTCAAGGCCCAGTTTCCCCATATGGAAAGTTTCCCATTTCGGCAAGTATCGCTTCTGTATTGATATCGTACGCGTATCGAACCCCAAACGGATAAATACGATAATATTCGACGCCCGAAAATATTCACAACTTATTCCTCGTAACTCGAAAAAATCCTCCAGAAGTTCCCACGAGCTCGAAATTAAATTCTCTACATCTTTCACGAAGGATTCCAAATCAAATTCTCGTCCGACAATTTAGTCGTTAATGAAGCCGCCATGTTAATCAATTACGTCAAAAATTGCGACTAATCGCGAAACTCGCAAATCGAGTAGATAATCATTCCAATTTCGATTTGGTTCAATCAACGGTCCAAAACGGTTCACAATCACGATTCGGATAAACTCGAATACGAACGGATAAACTCGACGATATTCTGAAATTTCAAATATTCATATTATATTCCTCGGTCGTTGAAATAATAATCCGGAACCGCCTACGAACTCGAAATCACGCGTACAAAAACTCTCGAGAAGAGACTCAATTCAAATTCTTGGCCAATAATTAAGTCGTGATCAAGACCGGCAATTCAATCAATTATCGAAAAACAGTAATTACGCACTAACTCGTGGATTAAGCCGATTACACTACTGATTTTGTTCCGGGTCGTCACACAACATATGAAATCATCGACGACGAGTTAGAGAGGGAGAAAGCGTTGAAACTTACAGCGCTTGAAATTTTCAATTTTATACGACGTCTAGATCGAATAAACTTTTTGTTCTGGCGAGATTGTTATCACGATTGCAAGAGAGAGAGAGAGAGAGAGAGAGAGAGAGAGAGCTGTGAATTAAAGAGGACAGTTATAATGGAAATTAGGAAATAAGGGCAAAATCAGTAGAAAAAAAAATAGGTTTTATAACTTTTGAGGCCTTTTTGGGAGAAAATGATGTCAGCTGAGTTTTTTTGAAAAAAAAGGGTTATAAGTTGGGTCTTTTTTACCTTTGTGTCATAAGTTGTTTTTTTTAGAAATCTTTTCTGTTTTTGGGCTTTTAAATAATTTCTCCTTATTTAAAAAAAGCCCAAAAATATATTTGATTTAAAAAAAAAGTCTAAAAAATACTCAACTTATTATACCACGGTAAAAAAAATGCTCAATCCTTATTCTTTTAGAAAAACTCCGCCAACACCATTTTCTCCCAAAAAATTATAAAAATTATAAAATACTAGTGTGTGATCCCCCACGTGAGGCGCGGATGGCAAGAAAGATATCAGAAAAGGAAGAAGTATGAATGATGTCTCCCTATCATAATTTTTATTGAAGAATTGAACCATTGGTTCATTGTCCCCCTGTAAATGTAATTATGGTTAATTTGATTATTTTTCAATTGATACTCCACTTTTTGTGGATTGAAGGGCCAAGAACCTCAGATTCAAGCAAATATATAGGATACATTTATAATCGAGTGCATGTAGAGAATGCCATTGTCCAGGCTAGTGCAGTCAACACATTAGTCAAATATGGTGTCATGGTTGATTCATTCAAAGTAATGCATTTTTCAATAAAACATGTCTTCCTCCTTCCCACTGAATATGCAAAATAAAAGTTTTGCAGATAAAAGAAATTATGTCTGGTTACATATTAAAAAGAACAAAAAGATTATGCTAAGATTTATCTAATCACATATAAAAGTTGCAAGACTTTATAGTGATTCCACATAATATAAATTAGTTTTCAACAAAAGGCAACTTCTATCGATGACATGCACAACATTCCTTCATAAATCGCCCTGTAAGTTTAATATATCTAATCAATCACACTTTTCAATAAGGTATGAGAAGAAAGCAGAATGATTAAGAGACTGTAATATCACAAATACAATTCTTTATATATGCAATTGACAATTTTGTAATAATATATCAGAAACCATATTTTGAAACAAATGACAATTTTAAAAGTAAATCAGGGATATTACGGCTAGTTTAAAATTGAAGATATTCAGAATTTCTCATTGGAGCAGTGATAAAGCAGGGATGTGAAGAAGGATTATTGCATGATCTAAGAAAAATGAGAGCAGTTTGGTTCCTAGAATGTGATCATGTTCAAGTAAAAATACAAAATTTTAGAATTCGATTTTTATGACTAATATTGCATGATTTTGCATTGAAGCTGTTGTTGTCCCTTATTGTAGACATATTTGAAACAAATGATGGCTTTGTAGGAATTGACAGTTCCTAGTTTTAAAGCTGATTTTGTATGATAGGGCGATTTTAATTTTTGATATTGCATTATATGGAATAATAAGATATCAGAATGTCACTTTTTTTTTCGAAAATATAAATATGGCAGAGCTATGTACTAATAATTAATTTAAATGAGCAACTAAAATGGAAATTAAGGGTGACCTGGGTTTGAAGCTATGTTACGGAGCATTTGATGCGCCTTCCTTGCTGCATATACAGATGAGTTAAAGTTGGATGAGTTCAGAGCAAGTGTTGAATTCCAAAAAAGTAATTGTGTAACATGGAATAAGAACACTTACACTATTTACACTCCATTGCATCCTTCAAATATGTTCTTCAACCCGCTCAAGAGCTCTATTATTTGTTTTGTCTGCTTCACTTGTTCCATGATCATATTTCTTATACCAATAATCATGACATTGTTGGAATGCAATCTTGTGAAACTGTCACCAAATTGTGTGGTGGTCCATCTGGTTTACAGTGTTAGCTGCTATTTCTTCTCCAGTGGGAGTAAAGGTTCTCTCAGATGAACGATGCCAGTTGAAGTTTAATTTTGAACCGTTTCCCAAAAAAAATGACAGTGAAATTTGAACCGTTTAAAATTTGAACCTAGACGACGGAGATGGCCATTTCCGTCGCTTAGGTGAGCACTTGGACGACGGAGAGTCCTCCTACTCTGTCGTCTAGGTACAATTTTTCGTAAAAATAATTTTTAAAAATAATTCGTAAGGAAGTTTCTAATTTGTCATTCGAATGGAATTGTCTTAAAATATCAATTAAAGAATCGTATATATAAAAAGTGGGATTTAAGATGACGAATAAATTTATGTCTTTAAACTTGTTAAGTATCTTCTAATGTGTATAACTTAAGTGTTATTAAGTATAGGCTCACTGCACATCAATATTAAAGAAATTGAATTTGAGCAAAACAATCGTTGGATACATTCACCATAAGACAATATATAAGTATAATAATTTTCAGTAAATAGTAAGTTTTTTAAGGGTTTCATCGGCGCAGTCAACCGCAAAATTAAAATTTTTACAAATCAGAAACGTGGATACACGAAAATCTGTAACTCCTTTTTTGGAACCGTCGACGCTCATACTCCAAGAATTGTTTACTCTACGTTCTCGACGAAAAGAATATGCATTGTGACATGGTCTACATGGTTGTTGTCTTAGATGTGAAATTACGATATCATCACTTAGACGACGCAATGACACGTTTGCATCTTCCAAGTATGCACTTAGATGACGCAATGACACGTGTGTGTCGTCTAAGTGCTTACTTGGACGACGCAAACGTGTCATTGCATCGTCTAAGTTAAAATTTTAGGGCTTAGGGTTAAGGCTTAGGGTTTATTTAGACGACGGTATTACCCATTTGCGTCGTCTATGATAAAGTTTTAGGATTTAGGGTTATATAATTAATATTGTGTTTACCTTGGCATGGACTACGAAAATTCGTTCCGTCATCTAGGTTTTAGGGTTTAGGGAAAATGTGATTCTTGATTGACGGATTAATTAATTTTATTTTGTATCTCTGTCTGTAGAAGTGACCTCCCTCTTTAATTAATTTGAAGTTAATTATGCGAAAAATTTAAAAGCTATAATTAATTAATTATTAAATTAAGTAAAGAATTAATAATTGTACCTACTCCTCCTCATAATATATATAATTAATCATGCATCATTACGTCAAAAAAGTTTAATTACAATAATTAATTACCAATTAATATTTCTCGTCGTTATATTGTACTCTTTGTCATAATCGCCATCATCCTCATCACCACTGTTATCTGATTGCTCCTCCTCCTCATCATACTCAACATCATCCGACGAATATCCTGAGTCCTCGTTCTCGTCGTCGTCATGCGCCTCTTCTTCATCGACCTCATTAATTACATCAATAATCTCATCTTCAGTTAGATCCGTACAACCATCAGGCATGGGTAAACATTTACCAGCTTGAACTAGGTCTATTACGTCGGAGCGGATGACAGAAATATTAGGCTCTTGATATGCAGTAATGTCTCTTTGTGGTTCAACATCTTCAGTCACCGGCGTCCCTTCAGCTGTTGTTGTATTCCATATTCCTCGATGAGAGATATGATTCACTATTTTTCACCCTTCACCAGCTTTCGGATCATCAAGATAAAACACCTACCTAACTAAGGTGGCAAGAGCGAAAGACTCATCCTTATACCAGCTTGAATTTGTATCAACTGATAAAAGGCTCAGGTCTTCCTTTGTACGCTTGAACCATTTGCATTTGAATAGGAAAACGTTGTCATCATTCCCGTAACATAGCTGAACGACATATATAAGAGCTGCGTAATTTATATCATTAACACCTGAAGCTTCTCTCTCTGCCCAATCATGTAAGGCTCAACTTCATCATAGTATCGCAACACTACCCGATGTGCCTCAATAAGTTCTTCTCATATTAACGATTCCTTTAATACTCCTCTAAACGGTCGTACGACATTTGTGACGACAGAAAGATTGATGCAGACACTGGGATCAGAGGCGGTGGGAGGTGGTGGATCCTTGAGGTACCTGTTGCAGTAAGTAACATACTCATGCATTAGGTATGTCTCTGCTATGGAGCCATCCGAGGCCGACCTATTTTTCACGAATCCTTTATACTATTTAAGCTGTCTACAAAATCAAACGTTCAATTAATTAATTATAGAATAAATACATATAGCTAGTCATCTCGAGTGGAACAAATAATGGATCGAAAACCTGTATAACTAATTAGTTGTACGTACCTTTCTTGAGGATACATCCAAGTGTACTGGACCAGACTAGGAATGAGCACCTGCTCGGGTAAGTGGATTATTAGGTGAATCATGATATCAAAGAAAGAAGGGGGAAAATCCTCTCTGGTTTACAAATGATGTGCATAATTTTTTGTTGCAGTTCCACCACATCTGACTTCTTTAACTCTCTTGCACATAACCTCTGCCACCATCTGTATAATGCCACTATTGGTTCTACGACGTCACGAGGCAAATATGGCCGAATTACCACTAAAATCAAACGATGCACCATAACGTGATAGTCATGTGTCTTTAGACCAACAAACTTGTGTTTCACCTCGTCCATTGCTCTAATTATAGTAGCTGCATACGTAACCGGATAACAAATGCTCTTAAACTAGTGGAATACAGAACCTCTAAGTGTCGGCTTCACTGTGTAAGATGCAGCTGACATCTTGTTGTACACTCCTCTTCTATCACTTCTCAACCACAAGGGACGACTTAAATTAATAGATTCCAGATCTTAGCATGCTTTAGAAGTATCTTTAGTCTTGAACTTAATACCGAGAATTGTTCCCACCACGTTGTCACACACATTCTTTTCTATGTGCATCGCATCCAAGTTGTTCCTTAGCTTCAACTTCTACTCGTAAGAGAGTTCAAAGCATATACTCTTGTGATGCCAATAGCTGAGATCATGTGGAGGTATTGGATTGCATTTCTGTTCATCCTTGTCATTGGTCGACACACCAAAGTCGAAATAGCTTAACCTCTTTAAAATCTCTTTGCCAGACCAACTACGAGGTTTAGGATTATTCTTTACCGTTTCGTTGAAATGAGGTTCATCCTGTCGCCATGGGTGATCGTGAGGAAGCCATCTACGATGACCCAGGTAACACACTAGAGTTCACATCATCCAAACATATAGGACATCCAGTGTATCCTTTCATCCTGCAGGCTGCCAACATCCCATACGCTAGAAAATCACTGATTGTCCACATTACGACTACCCTCGTCATGAACATCGTGTTAGTGAATTTGTCATAAGTTGGGACTTTATTTTCTCACAACAGTTTCAGCTCGTCGATTAAAGGTTTGAGGTAGACATTTAAGTACTTCCCCGGAGATTTAGGACCTAGAATTAGCAGAGTAAGGAAATTTAATTTCATGTTCATGCACATCCATGGAGGCAGGTTGTACGACATCAGAATAACTGGCCAAGTGCTGACGGTAGAGCTATTACTACCCCAAGGATTGAATCCGCCTATAGATAGTTTGAGTCTAAAATTTCAAACCTCTGTGGCAAAGTCTCCAAATTCTCTGTTGAAACGTTTGAAAGCCTCCCCATCTGCGACATGTCTTAGCACATCGTCATCTATTTTCTTTTCTGCGTACCATCGCATCGCCTCTGCTGTGTATAGAGACATGTACAGACGCTGCAATCTGGGAATCAATGGAAAATATCGAAGAACCTTTACATGAATTTTCTTTTTCGAACTCTTCCCATTCAGCTCATATATGCACTAGCCACATACGGGATAATAGTCCAAATCTTTATACTCTTTATAAAATAGCACACAATTATTTAGACAGGCGTCAATTATCCTGTACTTTAGACTGAGGCTGCTCAAAAATTTTCTAACCTTACAATGGGATTTATGAAGATTGTGATCATCAGGAAGTAACTTATATATTTGCTCTTGAATTTTGTCAAAAGAACTGACTGACATTTTGTGCTTCACTTTTATCTGCATTTGCTGCATCACATATTGCAACACATTCTCTCGACATCCAGGGTACACCGGGGTCTGGGCTTCAAGTAGCATTCTAATGTACTTATTCATCTCACTAGTATTAGTGGCCAAGCTAGCAGCGGGGAATGTGTCATCGTGCCCATGAGTGGTATTGTAACCTCCCTCTTGGTGTTGGTGTCCACCATGACTGAATCCTGGAAACGCATCATGGACCAAATTCACAGTTGGGTTCCAAGCAAGGGGGGCCGGCAACACTGCCACTAGATGAGGTACCATGGTAAGTGTACCCTGAGCTGAAGTCTACTGCTTCACCATGCTCTCTCCACGTAGTGTAACTCCACATCATACCATTTCTGTACAGGTGTTGTATCATAACATTAACCTCCACATACTGATAGTTAAGACATTTTTTGCACGGACACCTGAAACGCTTTTTTCCCTGACCATGTTCTATCGCAAAATTTACAAATTCGCTGATTCCATCCATATACCGGATATCACTTGTATTCCTCAACTTTATCCAACTCTTGTCCATACTTCTACGAAATTTAATAATTATCATATTAGTCAACTATTATATATACATATTGATTTTTTTATTGGGTAGGAAGTGTTTGACAACTTTTCAACTGATTTAGGCAAATTTTTTAATAATGCCTGTAATGGAATTGTTATGCTAATTATGAAATAAAACTTTTCTCCAATGTACCATCCATAAAATACTAGTTTAGGGATTTTGAAGCTGTTGATAAAAAAATAAAAAATTATAGATATTAGCGAAATAAATGTGTATCTTTTGAAGTCTAGTTATATGATATAAATAAATACATTTCAATTGAAAAAATTGTTACGAATATCATTTAGATAACTTTTTCAGCGATTAATATAAAAAATTATGATAATGAGCAGACTAGGTTTATATGACGTAGTAAGGAGTTTGTTATTTATAATATTGAAAAAAAATGATTATTTAGAATACATTATTGGAGGAATGATTGAGTACATTTTGATCAACAGATTTCGAAAATATAGAGTTTGCATTTTACGAACTTTTTTCTTATCAAATGGATTATTATGAGGTCAAATTTTAGTATCATTTGAATAAATTATTGAGATAGAAATTGTTACATAGAAGATATTATTTGTATATGAAGATGTGTATAATGCAATTCAACGCATTGTAATATGTTTGTATATATGGAAGAGATGTTGTGCGACAATGTATTAGATAAAATTATTCAACAATGTTTCATCAGCTACTATAACAGACATAAGCGACTAAATTAGTACATTAGAATACATGTATAATACAAGTGCTTAAATTAGCACATTAGAATACATATTATAGTTTGACTGCATCATTGTTTAATACTTAGATATGTTATATATTAGATTACACATTAGAAATTTAGTACATATCCGAACATACAAAGTGACCATCACATAACTATATGAAGAAGTTGCAACAGGGCAAGAATTTTCCATAGAAAATAGAATCTGTGTTTGGCAAAAGACAACTTCATATCATCTTGATACTAATTATTTTCACATCCACCTGCAAAATTAATATTGCAAATAATCAAATCATTTGGTAAAGTTATATCAGATACATTTTTAGCAAAATACAGAGTAAGATGAGTCCATGTTAACAGTATTAGTCAAGAAGACATCGGGCAAGCAAATATTCTAGATCCTAGCATTCATTGATAGTTATAATTCATGATTAGCATGACACGGAAATAGAATTCCAGCCTGCTGAAAGCCCTGTGAAGAGCAGTTTTATGATTTTTTAGTGCACACCTATTTGTAGCACTAACCGTATGAGAAAAATAAGGCAATTTGATGCCTGGCTTAGACGTACAGTAGGACTCGATTTTTTCTCGGATTAGATCTAGAACATCGAGTTGGTGGAATTCTTATTCACCAGTTTGCTTATGTCCAAAAGATGCTCAAGCAATTTAATATGGACAACGCACACCCTGTTAGCATGCTAATGGTTGTTCGCAATCTGCACCCCAAGAAAGATCCATTTCGTCCGGTAGATGACGATGAAGAGATCTTAGGAGATGAAATTCCATACCTGAGTGTTATTGGAGTTTTGTTGTATTTAGTTCAGTACATGTGTCCAGATATTGCCTTCTCAGTGAACTTGTTGGCTAGATTTAGCTCTGCGCCTAAGCAACATCATTGGAATAGAGTAAAGCAAATCTTTAGATACTTGAAGGGTTCCATTAACTTGGATTTATTATTCCCTTAAAAAGAGTACAAAGAGAAATCTGAAAAGGGATAGTTGAGTCACAACACACAAGTTTTGACTCCTTCGATCCATCGAAGGGAGTGAATTGTGATAACTCGAGGGTGTGTATCAACCCGTCGAGGAAAAGTTTCGACCCGTCAAAATTGGTACCCTAGATCAAATAGAACCATTCGTTCGACCCGTCGAGTGAGGATTTCGACTTGTCGAACTCCTCCTTTGTTGTGAGAAGTTTTACTGCAGTCCCCTATTCTGAAATACCGATAGATGTGTTAGTTGGATTTGCTGATGCTGGGTACCTCTCTGACCCACACAAAGGTCATTCACAGACCGGTTACGTGTTTACCATGGGAAACACAATGATTTCTTGGAGATCAACTAAGCAACCCCTTGTTGCTAGTTCCTCGATCATTCAAAAATCATTGCTTTAAATGAAGTGGTTAGAGAATGTGTCTGGCTTAGGTCAGCCATTCATCATATTCAAGGGTCTAGTGGAATGCCATCTACTACGATAGCTCCCACTTGCATCTTTGCGGATAATGCGGCATGCACTAAACAGATGAAGTTGAGTTACATTAAGGGTGACAATACAAAGCATCTATTGCCAAAATTCTTCTTAAATCAGCAACAACAACAACTGTTGAATATCCATGTGAACTAGGTGGGTTCAACGGATAATATTGCAGACTTGTTTACCAAGTCACTACTTAAATCTACATTTGTGAAACATGTGAGACGCATTGGTATTCGCAGGTTATCTAAACTCCATGACTGAGTTTATAGTCAGGGGGAGTTACATTTCTGTAGACATCAGGGAGAGTCTACGTCACATATAGTAGCGTTTGTAGTTGATGCGTTGTACTCTTTTTTTCTTAGACTAAACTTTTGTTTTACCCATGAGGTTTTTGTTTATTTGGTGAGGTTTTTAGTGAGGTAATATGTCATGCATCATTCATTAGGCCATCGACACAATGATGAGTGTTTAAGGAGATTTATTCTCCGTAACTTCCGGTGTGTATCTTGTCCTAATTATATACTGATTAATATAGATTAGATACAAAGAATCTGTATTATATTCGGACATTTATTGTAACAGATTGTATCAGTCTATATATAAGGCATTCTATCAATGAAAGAGTTACAATTTTCAGTCAATCATATTATTCTCCTCAAACAATGACAAGTTTTTTTTTTGAGGTGAAAGATAGAAATATTTTACATTTGATAAGTTACAAAGGAGAACGCCGAGTGTCTCCTTGATAGAAATAACTTCCTATAGCAACCTATACTACATTGGGCTCATAACAATGCTATCACTAGATATAACTAGACTGGCTAGACGTATGGAAATAACTGAAATTTTTTTTGGAACCCACGTCATATCTGGTTATGCACCCCAAAGTTATAGCCCTATGAGGTACCGCCCATCAGCCTTCACAGCTTCCTGTGCAACTGGAGTTTGACGCGTGGGGTAGATATTCTTGTTGTCGATGCCCGGTTCCCATAAGTGATGCGACAAGAGTTCTTTCCAAAATCTCAGCGAGTTAGGCCAGTGAAGCCAACCAAAGAGCCAATTGCTTGCAGAAGCCCACAAGCCTAGTATGTTCAATTTAACCCTATTGGGGGCCCAAGACCAATAGCCAACCCTAGAAGCCCACAAATCAAGTTAATCTTCTTCGATCCCCACTGCCTCCTGTGGCTAGCCGACAAAAGTACATCGTTGAACCAGCACCGGCACCCGATCACTATCGGCTTGGGTCCGTGGGCGTCAGCTTCAGTCCGCCGTCCTGTTTTGGAGTGGCCATGGAGCTCCTGATCTGTGTCACGCGAGGGAGTTAGGATGCTTCTGCAGCTCCGATCCACGACCCTCGATCCAGCGAGGAGATCCCCGCCTCCAACAATACTTGAGGCGGCCTCATTTCGGCCGACCTCGACCACCATCTTCTTCGCACCAAGTCGCTCGTTCCTCTGGGTTGCCGTAGTCCTTCTCAACAAAGACGTCGCTTCCGCTCAGCCACGAACTCAACCACTGCACCACAATCCGATACCAACCCAATACCACCTCCGGCATCAACAACCCATTACCATCGCCCTCGAAGCAATCTCCACAACAAACTCAACAACACGCAACACCTCGCTGGTAGCGAATACCGCTGCCGACGATCAAAACCTAACCTCGTTAGTTGTCCTGGTCGCTCACGAGAGACTTGGATCAAGAGAGAGATGACTTTTGTTCAATCAAAAAAATAATAGTTGTGACATGTTGGTATGATATTTATATTTTATATAAAATTAAGTAATTAAAAAAAAGTAAAATGAGGTTAAGTTGATGAACTGTTTTGTCTGTTTCTAGATATTTCCCAATCCCAACTTCAACAAAACATTGGGTAGAGTATTTCATTTCACTTGGGAGTAAAATGTCGTCTACTGTCCTCTCTCTGTTTAGATGATCTAAAATCGTTAATATCGTAATTCCCCAACGTAGTCCAAAAGAAGAGAGAGAGGCCTGTTTGCTTTATCCCCGTTCTTCCCTTCTCTTCTCTCTCGCTACGCAGTAGTCTCTCCGCTTCTTCTTTTCACAATGTTGGCAGCTGGGGCGCTGCCCATGACCTACTCCATCTCCTCACCACCCGCCGCCTCCTCCTCCTCCTCCTCACGCAAACTAGCCTCACCCACCACCACCGCCGCCGCCGCCATCGATACTAACAACAACAAAAGCCCTACCACCGTCCAACTCTGCCTCGCGGTCCCTTCCTCTCCCCTTTCTCAAAACCCTAAACCCTCTTTCAACCTCCTCAATAGCGCCGCCAAGACCATCGCCGGCTGCACCACCGTCACTCTCGTTCTCAACCTCAGCAATTTTCCCGCCCTCGTTGGCAATTCCGGAGGCGATTCCGGACGCATTTCCGGAGGCGGCGGTGGCGGTGGCGGTGGTGGAGGAGAAGATGGCTTCGGAGGGTTTTGGAGGAGGCTGTTTAGCGCTGCTCAGGTGGCGCACGCCGACGAGCCACAGGAGCCGTCGTGGGACAAGCACGGCTTGCCGGCCAACATTGTTGTCCAACTCAACAAGCTCAGCGGCTTCAAGAAGTACAAGGTCTCGGAGATCTTGTTCTTCGATCGTAGGCGGTATAGCACCGTCGGGACGGACGACTCCTTCTTCGAAATGGTCTCCCTCAGGCCCGGCGGCGTTTACACCAAGGCGCAGCTGCAGAAAGAGCTCGAAACCCTAGCCACTTGTGGAATGTTCGAGAAGGTCGATTTGGAGGGGAAGACCAACCCGGACGGCACTCTCGGGGTCACCATTTCATTCACCGAGAGCACGTGGCAGTCGGCAGACAAGTTCCGGTGCATTAACGTGGGCCTGATGGCGCAGTCCAAGCCCATCGAAATGGACCCGGATATGACTGACAAGGAGAAGATGGAGTATTTCAGGAACCAGGAGAAGGACTACAAGAGGAGGATCGATAGGGCGAGGCCGTGCTTGTTGCCGCCACCGGTGCAGAGGGAGGTGCTGCTGATGCTCAGGGAGCAAGGGAAGGTGAGTGCTAGGCTGTTGCAGAAGATTCGCGACCGGGTTCAGAAATGGTACCAAGATGAGGGATATGCTTGCGCCCAAGTTGTGAATTTCGGGAATTTGAATACCAAGGAGGTTGTGTGTGAAGTGGTGGAAGGTGATATCACACAGCTGCTAATTCAGTTCCAGGATAAGCTTGGCAATTTCGTCGAAGGCAACACGCAGATACCCATGGTCAAGAGAGAACTGCCCAAACAGGTACTTGTTTGTATTGCTTTTACTTGTGTGTATAATTGTTCTGAGTTCAATTAGTCATTTGTTAGATATAGCGTAAGGAAAGTTATAGGCACAAAATTGATAGGATGATGAAAAGATTATAGCATGTCTTTGAAGCTGGTCTTGGTCTAATGACTCGATGAAACTGATAACAGAGACAATAACCACTCCAATTGATAATATAATGACTCAGGGAGGCATCTGATGTAGATGAGATATCAGTATTAAACATAGAAGATTATTTTGCAGATAGATTTTTCACAAGGTATTTAACAAAATAAATGAGTTTATCAATAATTCATGTATTTAGCTGTATGTAGTTTTTACATTAAAAAAAAAAATACCAAATAGTCAGTAACTTTTGTACCTTTTAGCAATGTCCAATCCAATACATACTGCACCATTTGCTTCAAAAAATGCCAGAGCCACCCATTGCTGATAATTTTGGTAAATGTTCAATGTGGTTTTCACAGCTCCGACCAGGTTATGTTTTTAACATAGAAGCAGGGAAACAAGCTCTGAGGAACATAAACTCCCTGGGATTGTTTTCAAACATTGAAGTGAATCCACAGCCGGATGAGAAGAATGAAGGAGGAATAATCGTTGAGATAAAGCTTAAAGAGCTAGAACAAAAAACGGCAGAAGTCAGCACAGAATGGAGCATTGTTCCTGGACGTGGAGGTTATCCTACATTGGTATGTGTGAAGAATTAACCCTGTGGATTAATGTTTTGGGAGGTTTCAATGTTGTAATTATGACTGTTCTTTATTACGTTTGTGTATGTTGTGTGGTTAGGCTACACTGCAGCCTGGTGGAACTGTTACATTTGAACATCGAAATCTCAGTGGGCTGAATAGGTCTATTATTGGTTCAGTAACCACTAGCAATTTCTACAATCCTCAGGTAAACTTGGCTCTTTCCTTCTTATCTTGACCATTTATGTACTTTCCATTGTCATATTTTGATATTATATTAAATTTGCGTGAACTGATGTGTCTTCATTGTTTGTGGTCATTTTCCCCCAGGATGATCTTGCTTTTAAGCTTGAGTATGTTCATCCATATCTAGATGGTGTGTACAATCCTCGCAATCGTGCTCTTCGCTTAAGCTGTTTCAACAGTCGAAAATTGAGTCCAGTCTTCACTGGTGGGCCAGGGGCAGATGAGGTTCCCCCTATCTGGGTTGATCGGGCTGGCATGAAGGCGAATATAACAGAGGTGCTTCCCATGATTCTATTGGTATACTAGTATATTATAATTCCACAAACAGATTCACTTCTATATATTTTATTGATTATTTAATTAACACATCTGCCCTTTATATATTGAATTTTTATGTTGTACTTCACGGAGAGAGGAGGGCAATATTTGGGCATTTTGTGAATATGATCACTGCTATTTTCTTAGATGCATATTTTTTTGTACTTCTAATTTGTTTATGTTATATAACTCAATTGCTTGCTTTTTCAGAACTTCAACCGTCAGAGCAAATTCACTTATGGACTTGTGATGGAAGAGATAACAACACGTGATGAACGTAGCCATATCTGTGCAAATGGTCAAAGAGTGCTGCCCAGTGGAGGAGTCACTGAAGATGGACCTCCCACAACTCTTAGTGGGACTGGCATTGATCGTGTGGCATTTCTACAGTCAAATATTACGCGTGACAACACCAAATTTGTGAATGGAACTATAGTTGGTGAGAGGAATGTGTTCCAGGTAACCTCATTTCTTTTCTGTATGTATAGTTGGTGATGGTTTGGAGTTACTTCTGTTTAGTTTTCACTACAGATGAGGGAAAGAAACAAAAATGTTGTAGGAATTAGTCCCATGAGTTGTCACTTTGAGAAACGTATGGACCTGACTTGAATACTCCAGTGTAATACAGCATTGGTAATTAGTTAGAGGCGCATGCTGATCCTTGTACAATCAACTGAAATACACCAATAGATACCTTACTGATATCTCAGATGACATTAATAGAAGATTTTTGTGATAGCCATCCTATTGAACTCTCACCTGTAAGGGTTAGTAGGATTTTCATCAGGGTTTTTTAAATATTAAATGTTGCATTTTGATAGGAAATTCTTTGTTGTTTTGACCTCTCGTGTTGTGTATTAATTGGCTAATACTGTTTCTACGATTTGCAGGTTGACCAAGGCCTTGGCGTCGGCAGCAAGTTTCCTTTCTTCAACCGGCACCAGTTAACGTTAACACGATTTTTCCAGCTGAAAGAAGTGGAGGAAGGTGCTGGCAAACCACCACCACCTGTGCTTGTACTTCACGGTCACTATGGTGGCTGTGTCGGAGATCTTCCAAGTTATGATGCATTTACTCTTGGAGGTCCATATTCTGTGAGAGGCTACAACATGGGTGAGATAGGTGCTGCCAGACAAATCCTTGAGGTAGGAACTACTTTTGATCAGATGTTTTTATTTATGGTTTAAAGAGCTACTACTACTTTATTGATCAGACAAAAGTCAATTCAAGTTATTGCTCATATAGTTCTGTTTGGCAATGGCACTGTCAGAGTTATTTTTCCTATTGTTTAACTGCAGCTCGCAGCGGAGCTACGAGTACCAGTGAAAGGTACACATGTATATGCATATGCAGAACACGGGAATGATCTTGGAAGCTCAAAGGATGTCAAGGGCAACCCAACAGAGGTATACAGGAGAGTGGGACACGGGTCGTCGTATGGTGTTGGCGTCAAGTTGGGTCTAGTTAGAGCAGAGTATGCTGTGGATCACAACTCTGGCTCAGGATCGGTGTTCTTCCGATTCGGCGAGAGGTTTTGAGATTTAGGGATCATTTTTCACTTTTGTCAATCTGCCTTGTAGTTTTTGGAGATAAGTTCATTAAGAACACGGTTGACATCATCAGGGAGAATTGTAGTTTTGCAGAGTTACTGTTTCTGCTTTTTATGTTTGTGCTTGTATCGAACTAGTTGCAAACAGATTCATGATTTTGATGGTTAAATATTCTCCTTATTCTGAGCTGTATGTGATTTGGCTCCGTGGATACGATTTACAGAATTTTATGCATGATATTGCAATGTTGTCAATGTAAAAGGAGATGGGAATATCTGGTAAAGTTGGTCTAGAAAACATGTATTTGCAGGGAAGTTGGAGCAAAATCTTATGGGGCAAAACTGTATGTGGTAGATGCAGGGGAGAGAGCATTTGATTACTTAAAGTGTGGGCCCCACTAACAATCCAATCCCTACTCACTTTTATTAAGCTCCATTTTTTTCCTCTCTCTCCTCTCTCTCTCGTCGGCTGAGGATACGAGAAACCAATTCCTACTACTACTACTACTACTCGGAACTCGGAACTCAGAACCCAAAACTCTCGCTCGGAATCGGAATCGGAATCGGAATAGATAGAGAAAGAAAGAGAGTTTGGAACACCCAATGAAAAGGAAGTGGTTCGGATGAATTTTTGAACTTGTCGGCCTCTCCTCTCCTCTCCTCTCCTCTCCTCTCCTCCTGCACACCGAGCTAGGTCGGTCAGTCTCTTTATTCATTTTTCTCACATACTTTTATTTCATTTACAATGATTTTATTCAAGTTGCCATTAGAATTATATATATATATACACACACACAGCTATAGCTATAGAACAATGATTATCTGAATCCTTAGAACAAGGAGAGTTGTTGAGTCGGCTTGGCTTGTCTTTCTTTCTTTGTAAGGAAAACCAGTATCAAAGTTAAAAATAATGATGACGACACTGGAAGGAGTGGCTGCAAAATTGCCACCATATTCATTCCCAATCATAACAAGAAGAACAAGCCCTGCTCGCACCTTCCGTACCCTTTTCGTATCGGCTTCAACCGCTGCAGCTCCACCTGCATCCCTCTCACTTGGTCACTTGACACGACCCGACTTCCCCATTCTTCACCAGGTCTTTCTCTACATATAACCACTACATTATGTTGCTTTTACTTCCGCAATTGAAATATTATGTTTTTTTACATAGCTACTATTGGCACATGGTGACAGGAAGTAAATGGCTCTAGACTTGTTTACTTGGACAACGCTGCAACTTCCCAGAAGCCGATCAGTGTGTTGAAGGCTTTGCAGGAGTACTACCAAGGTTACAATTCAAACGTGCATCGTGGGATTCATTACTTGAGGTAGGGAGACTGGAGTAACCTATTAATTAATAATGGAATCCATTTTATGTTACCCTATTGCCTATACCGAACTCTTAGTTCTTGTGGTGGGTTAGTTCAAAGGCAACTGTAGAATATGAATTAGCGAGAAAGAAGATTTCAGAATTCATTAATGCGTCGGATTCTCGAGAAATTGTTTTTACAAGGAATGCTACTGAAGCTATCAATCTGGTTGCTAACTCATGGGGACACCAAAATCTAAAACATAATGATGAGGTAGGTGCAGCATCTTGCTATCTTTTTTTTGTCAAATGTTCTTTATTTGTTTCATAAAGTGACTTCATTCCTCATTCATCAGTAAAGTCATAAGAAAATACAGTGTTTACATTGGTCATTATGTTCTTTTGGGATACTTATTGTACTTCACTTTTTACAGATTTGGAAATTAATATCTCTTGCTTACAACCATAATCTTATGTTGTACAAATGTTTGCTCAAGTAATTTTACATGATCTTCTTAAGATAAAATGATCTGATATTATATTTCTGAGTTGAATATTGAGTTCTAGTTTCTTGTCAGCTCTAACTTCACATATTCTTTATTGTAGATCCTACTCACAGTTGCTGAGCATCACAGTGCCATTGTTCCTTGGCAACTTGTAGCTCAAAAGACAGGTGCTGTATTGAAATTCGTTGAATTAAATGAGGATGGAGTTCCAAATGTGGACAACTTAAAAGATATGCTCTCGAGGAAGACAAAAATTGTAGTAGTTCATCATGTCTCAAATGTTCTAGGTACTTTTCTGTTTCTGAAGCCTGATTTTTTTTTTTGTTGGATTATGATTTTATTTTTATGCTGATGTTGTTGATGGTTTACATACACTTTAATCTGATTGAATTCTTATTGATTGTGTCTGTCTCAGTTAAACAAACAATATGGCCATGTCCACATTGATGGATTTTTATTGATTTTTTTATAGGTTCTGTTCTTCCTATTGAAGATATCACACATTGTGCTCATGATATGGGAGCAAAAGTTCTTGTAGATGCTTGTCAGAGTGTTCCACACATGGCAGTTGATGTACAGAAACTTAATGCTGATTTTCTTGTTGCTTCTTCTCACAAGGTTAGAAATTTAGAATACTGTCTTATGTACTACAACATAGCTTCATGGGCAAGTATATGAAGTAATATGCTTCAAATAATGTCTCAGATGTGTGGGCCTACGGGAATTGGATTTTTATACGGCAAGCACGACTTATTATCTTCCATGCTTCCATTTTTAGGTAATTTTCTTATTTTGCAATTGTCCTCCCAAAGTTCAGTTCTTCTATTGCAGTTCTGTTTATGTACAGAGTAGTGATATATGTTGAATTTGGAGGTGACTGTTAATTTTCACACTCTATCTAGGTGGTGGAGAAATGATATCTGATGTATTTTTAGATCATTCCACATATGCAGAACCTCCATCTAGGTTGGTGATCTCTCTCTTTTTAAAAAATAAATTTTAGTCATGGAATTGGTATCCTAGTAATCTACACATAAACCCCAAGGTGTCTGGTTTTCATAACTTTTCAAATTTTGGAAATTGAGATATATACTTTTTGAGTTCATTGGCATTACCATTCCTAGAGGCCTTATCCTGACTATACCGTCTTGCTTGGTCTTTTTAGGGCTTTATAGCTCAATGGATGATATTTGGTTTCCCTCTTTTGTCATGCGTTTATCTTTTTCATTGTGTTCGTATCTGTTGTAATTCTTAGGTTGTGAAGACCACAGTTGCATGTGGTTGCAGTAAACTCGCTCATTTTACATGCTGTCATCTTGTCATCTCATGCTTCATTTTTTGTCCGTAGTTACTGCACTAGATTTGTACAAAACCTGGAGCTCAAGCTCAAAGTAGAAGAAGAGGAAGCACCACACATTATTATTCAGACTGTCTGATTAACCTTTGGCAGTTTCCTCTTTCAGATTGTTGAACTACCATAAATTTTCTGTTGAAGAACATGTTTTTTGTCTCCATATGTGAGAGTTCCATAGAAATCTCACTATTTGAAATTATAAGAGTTTGCATCCATCCGGTCCTTTTTAACAGTGTTCTCCGAGTCCATTATAACGGACTAGGATATTTCTGTCCATTGAGTGGTTAGGGTATATCCTTGGAAATCCTTTTATAAGCAGGCTAATAAGCAGTTCACTCTCTGGATTGATTACGGATTTACGGATAGTTTCTTTGAAATTTATGTGTAAGCAGTGGATGGGTAGTTCCTCTCTATTTTCTTTTAAGCCATCTCGTAGGTTCATGGAACGTTGACCACTACTCAATTGGTTCAGATGAGACAGCCTTCTGTTACTCTATTCCCCATTGGTGCATGTTGTCATGGAATAAGATTGAAAGTGTGAATCATTTGCTAGTTCATAGGTAATTGTGTTGTCCTTGAGCTAAGAGCATAAGATTGTTTAGGGAGGCTGACTGGGGATTGATTGCCTTCAGCTTTTTTGTTTAGAGAAGAATCTTTATTTTAGATGAAAGACATGAGTGTCAATAAAGTCAGGGGCTAAAGGTCATCTTTTCTTTGTATTTTGATGTCTTTCGTTACTGTATTTACTATGTAACTCAAACGTCTTTGTTATCTGTATAGACGCTTTTAGCCTTTGTTTTATCTGAAGATCTTGATTCTGATATTCTGTAGATATTAAACCACTATATATAGCTACTTCTCATACCTTTGCCTGTAAATGCCACCGATTATCTCAAATAGATTCGAGGCAGGAACACCAGCAATTGGGGAAGCTATTGGACTAGGAGCAGCTATTGATTATTTGTCTGGAATTGGTATGCAAAGGATACATGAGTATGAGGTATTAGATTTGTCATCCTTTTGATCATTTCTACTCCATTATGAGCTTTAACTTTTTTCATCATTTCCACTCCATTATGGTCTTTAAGGTTATTTCTATCTATCAATTCAAATCTTCATTGTGGGACATTAATTATTCTATGCTAATACTGCGAAAAAACGGGACAGCTCTCCCAAATCTTATTGGGATTCAATATTAGTGAATTATCACGAAACTTTGAAAATGTCCAATGGAATAGCAGGTACATGATTTTAATACCGGAAATCGAAAAAAAACACAGGCGAGATTTTCAGACCTTGGATTTCATTATTATGCTTTTTATAGAATAACTTCAGTTTTAAGTTAATATCAGTCAATTATTTTGTCAAATACCCAGAAAATATATTCAATACCAAATTTGGATTATTTTCAGTTAATTATTTTATCATATTGAGTAATTCATGGAAGCAATTAACAAACGAATTTGGATTTCATTTTATGGTAACAGTATATTTAAACTCATTTTATGTCAATAATATTCTGTGCAAAGATCATGTGTTTATATAATTTATTGAACTTCTGCAATTTCTCTTTGTAGATAGAGCTATCCAATTATCTCTATGATGGCCTTTCTTCAATCCCCAACATTCACATTTATGGTCCAGTGCCTTCAAAACATGTGTACCGCGCTGCTCTTTGTTCTTTCAATGTTGAGAATATACACCCTACAGATTTGGCAACTCTTCTTGACCAACAGGTATCTATCAAAACTAGCAGAACTACTCGAGGCATTTTCTTTCATTCCATACATTTTCTTGGCATTTTGTTAATTATAGTAACTAGTTTAAATATAACCGCAGCATGGAGTAGCTATCCGATCAGGTCATCATTGTGCGCAACCCCTTCATCGGCATTTAGGAGTCAGTTCAAGTGCACGTGCAAGTCTTTACTTCTACAACACTAGGGAGGATGTCGACGACTTTATCCGCGCCCTCATCAACACAGTCAGATTCTTTAATTCATTCAAGTAGTATTATAGTGAATCGGTGATTTTTAGTCACTTCATTCCCCTGTAAATTTTGTATAATTTAAGTTTACTAGAGAACAACACTTCGAAAAGAAAATAAGGTCTTACCACATTAATCTTATTGTGCTCCTTGCATTGAAAGAAACCGATGTTCAAGTATAGGAAAGAGTTGTATCCCAAGTGTAGTTATCATGTGGTAGGAGAAGCTCTGTTGAATAAATCCCAAGATGTAGGGGTCGTGGCGGAGCTAGGAATTGTATCTAGGCATGGCGAACTCTTTTGTCGTTTTTTTTACTTTTAATTGGCGGAGCCGAAATTTTTTTTGAGCTAATATATAGTTTGAGTTGTAAGTCAATAATTTAGTCTTTTTAAAGAATGATGATTATGTAAAAAATGAGAGTATACATACTAATTGAAAGAGAGGTGATCGAGGAAAAAATTATAAAGAGAAAGTAAGGGGTTAAGGGCACATTTGAGAGGAGAAAGATGAAGGCAAAGAGAGAGAGAGAGACGAGTTGTTTTCAAGGTAAAAATAGCTAGAAAGTTTTAAAGCAGAACATGAAAGATGATTTAATGAAGACGATCTTAATATTAATTGAGCATATGACAAATATGTAATAACCTAGTGTAAAACATACATATAGGTTTTTTTTCTTCCCTAAAATCTCAGGGGTGCGCTGACCTTCTCTGGCCTAGTGCTGCCTCTACCACTACGTAGGGGTGCATGTTTGTTTAGTTTAGTAACAAGTGGGCTGAATTACTTGATACAAGACATAACATATGCCAAAAATTATTTGTACTATTGAAATGTCGAATGAAATTTTGAAAAGAAAATTTTAGCAACAGTATTTCAAATATAAGTCATTTATCACTTATGTACCTCAACTTTTGAAACTATTAGATATGTACTTTAACTTTGTAATCTTATACAATAATAGTACTTGCTGTTAACTTTTGGTATTAACTTTTTATAAGGTATTAAATATTTGAGGGTAAAATAGTTCAACCAACTCTTAGCATCAAACTCTACATTAGTATTTAATTTTCTCCAAATATGTAGACAACTCATCTTTTAATTTTCCCTCTAGAAGTAAAACACCTCATTTATTTCTCTTTCACTCCATACAACCAAAAGATCTAAAATTTAAAAATAGGTAGACTAAAAAATAATTTAAATTTTTTTGGAGTGGTCGAATTTTTAATTTTCATATTTTGAACTAAAATTAAGCTACGATATAATTTTTTTTCTTCTTGTTTTTTACAATATTTGTGGGTTGTGACCCATCGTAATCCAAGTATAGCTCCGTCTTTGCATATGACAAATGTCATACTTGTTAATTACTATTTATCTTTTAGATTTATGCTTGTTAATTTTCTCTCATTCTTATGGCATTAAAATGTAACCTTCTATGACATGAAAATGTAGCCTAAATAAATGTGGTAAACAATATACAATACAACAATCTCATGTTTGGCATGCACCAATTAATGTCTTGAAAACATACTGTTTGGGCCCAAAATAAACAGTCTTTATTTTTAATGAGTTTTCATTATAATGGGCCGATATCTGCAGCCCGCGCGAGAAATAGTGACATTTCGAGAAGAGAATTCCCTAGTGATCTTATCATCAAGTCTTAGATTTTGATTAAAAGACCTAAGAAGTAAGATCTTGAGGAATTAGAATCATCAAGGATCTTAAGGCCACTACGACAAGTTATCATATTTTCCTATATATAGAGGAAATGTTTACGTAATCAGGGTATCCACATCTCATTCAACTTTTGCTCTCGGCAAAACAACCTTCTCATCACAAGAAACCCTAGCAACCAGCGATCAGAAGATATTCACCCGAAGGAGCGTGGACGTCCGACGATTCAAGGAAGCAAAACTCTATGTTTTCGACACTCGTCAAGGAGATTGCTCTGCTTTACACCGAAGGAGCTATAAAGTTTTGATTTCTGTGGCTTAGCTAGAGACACGAAACCCAAAGTCCTAAGTCGCTTAGGAAAAAAGTAGGGGTGGATCGGTTCGGTTTTGGGCCATATCCGAATCTGAACCCGAAATAGTATTCAGTACGGCTTCAGTACGGTATTTCACTTTTGGGCCATCCAAACCGAATGGGCCTAATCCGAATGGGTTCGGTTCAGTTCGGCCCATTTTGTTACCAAATGCTTGTCAATTTAACTAAATTTCATATCCTTGTCTATTCACAATATCTGAAAACAACTATATTGCCTATATAAGATAGTACATTTAAGCAATTAATACAAATTACTGAAATGAAATAAATCATGTGAGAAGTAAAAACCTAAATTTGAAAAACTTAAAAACAACAATTCAGTTTTTAGTAGATTATAGTCCAGTCCAGCAGTCATAATCTGACTAGACATATTACAGTCCCAAAATAGTGAAAACGTTGTCTAAGTGTCAAGTTCCAAATAGTTCAAGTGTTCAACACAACAAATCAGCTACCCATTAGTCTATTACAATCCTAAATGGCCAAAGCAGCAACAAAATATAACAAACAAATTAACAAGTGAAATAACAATAAGCCTGAATTTGAACCATCCTCAGAATTACCTCAATCTTCATCATTACTCTCCCCTTCATCGTCGTCGTCATCAATTGATTCATTTCCACTCACTTCCACGGTCTGTGTAGTACTCTCCAATGAACTTGCATGCTCTACGAATTGACAAAAAAAGCACCAAGTTACACAACAACAAACAGCAAGTACAAAACTAACAATAAGAGCCACAACAAGCAACTTGAACCAAAATAAATAGTAAGAACAAAAATGAACAGCATCAAAAATCCAGATATTATAGGGGAGTCATACCTCTTTCAACTTGCTTGTAAAGCTCAATATCTTTGGTGTTAGGAACATCCTCGATTGAGGAAACATCATTTCCCCTAGCCATATGAATCATTATATTGATCAGTAAACCATATGAACTCATGTATACCTAAACCAAAATTCCATTACACAGATCATTCATCATTCCATTCCATTCCATTCCATTACACAGATCATTCCACTACCATATGAATCTAGGTACTTGCATCGATTGTGTTCATGGTTCAAAACCAAACCGAACTACAACTTCTGAACTTTAATCAAAACCAACAAGGCAGCAACAACAACACTAGAGATCAACCAAAGAGTAGCTCGAATTAGTATCTAAATGAGAGAGAGAGAGAGAGAGAGAGAGAGAGAGAGAGAGAGAGAGAGAGAGAGAGAGAGAGAGAGAGACCTTACATCGATTTTGTTCATGGTTTAAAACCAAACCCAGCTACAGCTTCCGAACTCTAACCAAAACCAACAAGGCAGCAACAACAACACTAGACATCAACCAATGATCACTGTTAGAACCACTAGACGAAACAACAAACAACATAAACTTAAAACAATATAACCAAATCGAAATTCAATTAAAACTCCAAGGCCCCATAACTTACAACTGCAATGAAAGGAATCACAGTCCACTGAGTCCAGTGTAAAAGACTACACAAATTTAATCACAAACAAATTTCTACCACCAATACATATATGCTGTCAAGATTAAAACTTTGGGAAAACAAAGCACAAAACAAGAGCACATAACACATTTACTAACTAGAAACATTAGTCATTTGCTGGATATAAACCAGACCCACGTCTTGTTTTTCATTGCAAGCAAAGCCAGACCCAGTAATCAGACTCGAACATCACTAAAACTGAGTAGTAGATACAAATTCATATAGAAAAAAGAAACCAGAAAATAAGTCGGAGAACCCACCCCTCTGAAAACCATAGCCGTAGAGAGAGAGAGAGAGAGAGAGAGAGAGAGAGAGAGAGAGAGAGAGAGAGAGAGAGAGAGAGAGAGAGAGAGAGTTGTCAATGTAAAAGGAGATGGGAATATCTGGTAAAGTTGGTCTAGAAAACATGTATTTGCAGGGAAGTTGGAGCAAAATCTTATGGGGCAAAACTGTATGTGGTAGATGCAGGGGAGAGAGCATTTGATTACTTAAAGTGTGGGCCCCACTAACAATCCAATCCCTACTCACTTTTATTAAGCTCCATTTTTTTCCTCTCTCTCCTCTCTCTCTCGTCGGCTGAGGATACGAGAAACCAATTCCTACTACTACTACTACTACTCGGAACTCGGAACTCAGAACCCAAAACTCTCGCTCGGAATCGGAATCGGAATCGGAATAGATAGAGAAAGAAAGAGAGTTTGGAACACCCAATGAAAAGGAAGTGGTTCGGATGAATTTTTGAACTTGTCGGCCTCTCCTCTCCTCTCCTCTCCTCTCCTCTCCTCCTGCACACCGAGCTAGGTCGGTCAGTCTCTTTATTCATTTTTCTCACATACTTTTATTTCATTTACAATGATTTTATTCAAGTTGCCATTAGAATTATATATATATATACACACACACAGCTATAGCTATAGAACAATGATTATCTGAATCCTTAGAACAAGGAGAGTTGTTGAGTCGGCTTGGCTTGTCTTTCTTTCTTTGTAAGGAAAACCAGTATCAAAGTTAAAAATAATGATGACGACACTGGAAGGAGTGGCTGCAAAATTGCCACCATATTCATTCCCAATCATAACAAGAAGAACAAGCCCTGCTCGCACCTTCCGTACCCTTTTCGTATCGGCTTCAACCGCTGCAGCTCCACCTGCATCCCTCTCACTTGGTCACTTGACACGACCCGACTTCCCCATTCTTCACCAGGTCTTTCTCTACATATAACCACTACATTATGTTGCTTTTACTTCCGCAATTGAAATATTATGTTTTTTTACATAGCTACTATTGGCACATGGTGACAGGAAGTAAATGGCTCTAGACTTGTTTACTTGGACAACGCTGCAACTTCCCAGAAGCCGATCAGTGTGTTGAAGGCTTTGCAGGAGTACTACCAAGGTTACAATTCAAACGTGCATCGTGGGATTCATTACTTGAGGTAGGGAGACTGGAGTAACCTATTAATTAATAATGGAATCCATTTTATGTTACCCTATTGCCTATACCGAACTCTTAGTTCTTGTGGTGGGTTAGTTCAAAGGCAACTGTAGAATATGAATTAGCGAGAAAGAAGATTTCAGAATTCATTAATGCGTCGGATTCTCGAGAAATTGTTTTTACAAGGAATGCTACTGAAGCTATCAATCTGGTTGCTAACTCATGGGGACACCAAAATCTAAAACATAATGATGAGGTAGGTGCAGCATCTTGCTATCTTTTTTTTGTCAAATGTTCTTTATTTGTTTCATAAAGTGACTTCATTCCTCATTCATCAGTAAAGTCATAAGAAAATACAGTGTTTACATTGGTCATTATGTTCTTTTGGGATACTTATTGTACTTCACTTTTTACAGATTTGGAAATTAATATCTCTTGCTTACAACCATAATCTTATGTTGTACAAATGTTTGCTCAAGTAATTTTACATGATCTTCTTAAGATAAAATGATCTGATATTATATTTCTGAGTTGAATATTGAGTTCTAGTTTCTTGTCAGCTCTAACTTCACATATTCTTTATTGTAGATCCTACTCACAGTTGCTGAGCATCACAGTGCCATTGTTCCTTGGCAACTTGTAGCTCAAAAGACAGGTGCTGTATTGAAATTCGTTGAATTAAATGAGGATGGAGTTCCAAATGTGGACAACTTAAAAGATATGCTCTCGAGGAAGACAAAAATTGTAGTAGTTCATCATGTCTCAAATGTTCTAGGTACTTTTCTGTTTCTGAAGCCTGATTTTTTTTTTTGTTGGATTATGATTTTATTTTTATGCTGATGTTGTTGATGGTTTACATACACTTTAATCTGATTGAATTCTTATTGATTGTGTCTGTCTCAGTTAAACAAACAATATGGCCATGTCCACATTGATGGATTTTTATTGATTTTTTTATAGGTTCTGTTCTTCCTATTGAAGATATCACACATTGTGCTCATGATATGGGAGCAAAAGTTCTTGTAGATGCTTGTCAGAGTGTTCCACACATGGCAGTTGATGTACAGAAACTTAATGCTGATTTTCTTGTTGCTTCTTCTCACAAGGTTAGAAATTTAGAATACTGTCTTATGTACTACAACATAGCTTCATGGGCAAGTATATGAAGTAATATGCTTCAAATAATGTCTCAGATGTGTGGGCCTACGGGAATTGGATTTTTATACGGCAAGCACGACTTATTATCTTCCATGCTTCCATTTTTAGGTAATTTTCTTATTTTGCAATTGTCCTCCCAAAGTTCAGTTCTTCTATTGCAGTTCTGTTTATGTACAGAGTAGTGATATATGTTGAATTTGGAGGTGACTGTTAATTTTCACACTCTATCTAGGTGGTGGAGAAATGATATCTGATGTATTTTTAGATCATTCCACATATGCAGAACCTCCATCTAGGTTGGTGATCTCTCTCTTTTTAAAAAATAAATTTTAGTCATGGAATTGGTATCCTAGTAATCTACACATAAACCCCAAGGTGTCTGGTTTTCATAACTTTTCAAATTTTGGAAATTGAGATATATACTTTTTGAGTTCATTGGCATTACCATTCCTAGAGGCCTTATCCTGACTATACCGTCTTGCTTGGTCTTTTTAGGGCTTTATAGCTCAATGGATGATATTTGGTTTCCCTCTTTTGTCATGCGTTTATCTTTTTCATTGTGTTCGTATCTGTTGTAATTCTTAGGTTGTGAAGACCACAGTTGCATGTGGTTGCAGTAAACTCGCTCATTTTACATGCTGTCATCTTGTCATCTCATGCTTCATTTTTTGTCCGTAGTTACTGCACTAGATTTGTACAAAACCTGGAGCTCAAGCTCAAAGTAGAAGAAGAGGAAGCACCACACATTATTATTCAGACTGTCTGATTAACCTTTGGCAGTTTCCTCTTTCAGATTGTTGAACTACCATAAATTTTCTGTTGAAGAACATGTTTTTTGTCTCCATATGTGAGAGTTCCATAGAAATCTCACTATTTGAAATTATAAGAGTTTGCATCCATCCGGTCCTTTTTAACAGTGTTCTCCGAGTCCATTATAACGGACTAGGATATTTCTGTCCATTGAGTGGTTAGGGTATATCCTTGGAAATCCTTTTATAAGCAGGCTAATAAGCAGTTCACTCTCTGGATTGATTACGGATTTACGGATAGTTTCTTTGAAATTTATGTGTAAGCAGTGGATGGGTAGTTCCTCTCTATTTTCTTTTAAGCCATCTCGTAGGTTCATGGAACGTTGACCACTACTCAATTGGTTCAGATGAGACAGCCTTCTGTTACTCTATTCCCCATTGGTGCATGTTGTCATGGAATAAGATTGAAAGTGTGAATCATTTGCTAGTTCATAGGTAATTGTGTTGTCCTTGAGCTAAGAGCATAAGATTGTTTAGGGAGGCTGACTGGGGATTGATTGCCTTCAGCTTTTTTGTTTAGAGAAGAATCTTTATTTTAGATGAAAGACATGAGTGTCAATAAAGTCAGGGGCTAAAGGTCATCTTTTCTTTGTATTTTGATGTCTTTCGTTACTGTATTTACTATGTAACTCAAACGTCTTTGTTATCTGTATAGACGCTTTTAGCCTTTGTTTTATCTGAAGATCTTGATTCTGATATTCTGTAGATATTAAACCACTATATATAGCTACTTCTCATACCTTTGCCTGTAAATGCCACCGATTATCTCAAATAGATTCGAGGCAGGAACACCAGCAATTGGGGAAGCTATTGGACTAGGAGCAGCTATTGATTATTTGTCTGGAATTGGTATGCAAAGGATACATGAGTATGAGGTATTAGATTTGTCATCCTTTTGATCATTTCTACTCCATTATGAGCTTTAACTTTTTTCATCATTTCCACTCCATTATGGTCTTTAAGGTTATTTCTATCTATCAATTCAAATCTTCATTGTGGGACATTAATTATTCTATGCTAATACTGCGAAAAAACGGGACAGCTCTCCCAAATCTTATTGGGATTCAATATTAGTGAATTATCACGAAACTTTGAAAATGTCCAATGGAATAGCAGGTACATGATTTTAATACCGGAAATCGAAAAAAAACACAGGCGAGATTTTCAGACCTTGGATTTCATTATTATGCTTTTTATAGAATAACTTCAGTTTTAAGTTAATATCAGTCAATTATTTTGTCAAATACCCAGAAAATATATTCAATACCAAATTTGGATTATTTTCAGTTAATTATTTTATCATATTGAGTAATTCATGGAAGCAATTAACAAACGAATTTGGATTTCATTTTATGGTAACAGTATATTTAAACTCATTTTATGTCAATAATATTCTGTGCAAAGATCATGTGTTTATATAATTTATTGAACTTCTGCAATTTCTCTTTGTAGATAGAGCTATCCAATTATCTCTATGATGGCCTTTCTTCAATCCCCAACATTCACATTTATGGTCCAGTGCCTTCAAAACATGTGTACCGCGCTGCTCTTTGTTCTTTCAATGTTGAGAATATACACCCTACAGATTTGGCAACTCTTCTTGACCAACAGGTATCTATCAAAACTAGCAGAACTACTCGAGGCATTTTCTTTCATTCCATACATTTTCTTGGCATTTTGTTAATTATAGTAACTAGTTTAAATATAACCGCAGCATGGAGTAGCTATCCGATCAGGTCATCATTGTGCGCAACCCCTTCATCGGCATTTAGGAGTCAGTTCAAGTGCACGTGCAAGTCTTTACTTCTACAACACTAGGGAGGATGTCGACGACTTTATCCGCGCCCTCATCAACACAGTCAGATTCTTTAATTCATTCAAGTAGTATTATAGTGAATCGGTGATTTTTAGTCACTTCATTCCCCTGTAAATTTTGTATAATTTAAGTTTACTAGAGAACAACACTTCGAAAAGAAAATAAGGTCTTACCACATTAATCTTATTGTGCTCCTTGCATTGAAAGAAACCGATGTTCAAGTATAGGAAAGAGTTGTATCCCAAGTGTAGTTATCATGTGGTAGGAGAAGCTCTGTTGAATAAATCCCAAGATGTAGGGGTCGTGGCGGAGCTAGGAATTGTATCTAGGCATGGCGAACTCTTTTGTCGTTTTTTTTACTTTTAATTGGCGGAGCCGAAATTTTTTTTGAGCTAATATATAGTTTGAGTTGTAAGTCAATAATTTAGTCTTTTTAAAGAATGATGATTATGTAAAAAATGAGAGTATACATACTAATTGAAAGAGAGGTGATCGAGGAAAAAATTATAAAGAGAAAGTAAGGGGTTAAGGGCACATTTGAGAGGAGAAAGATGAAGGCAAAGAGAGAGAGAGAGACGAGTTGTTTTCAAGGTAAAAATAGCTAGAAAGTTTTAAAGCAGAACATGAAAGATGATTTAATGAAGACGATCTTAATATTAATTGAGCATATGACAAATATGTAATAACCTAGTGTAAAACATACATATAGGTTTTTTTTCTTCCCTAAAATCTCAGGGGTGCGCTGACCTTCTCTGGCCTAGTGCTGCCTCTACCACTACGTAGGGGTGCATGTTTGTTTAGTTTAGTAACAAGTGGGCTGAATTACTTGATACAAGACATAACATATGCCAAAAATTATTTGTACTATTGAAATGTCGAATGAAATTTTGAAAAGAAAATTTTAGCAACAGTATTTCAAATATAAGTCATTTATCACTTATGTACCTCAACTTTTGAAACTATTAGATATGTACTTTAACTTTGTAATCTTATACAATAATAGTACTTGCTGTTAACTTTTGGTATTAACTTTTTATAAGGTATTAAATATTTGAGGGTAAAATAGTTCAACCAACTCTTAGCATCAAACTCTACATTAGTATTTAATTTTCTCCAAATATGTAGACAACTCATCTTTTAATTTTCCCTCTAGAAGTAAAACACCTCATTTATTTCTCTTTCACTCCATACAACCAAAAGATCTAAAATTTAAAAATAGGTAGACTAAAAAATAATTTAAATTTTTTTGGAGTGGTCGAATTTTTAATTTTCATATTTTGAACTAAAATTAAGCTACGATATAATTTTTTTTCTTCTTGTTTTTTACAATATTTGTGGGTTGTGACCCATCGTAATCCAAGTATAGCTCCGTCTTTGCATATGACAAATGTCATACTTGTTAATTACTATTTATCTTTTAGATTTATGCTTGTTAATTTTCTCTCATTCTTATGGCATTAAAATGTAACCTTCTATGACATGAAAATGTAGCCTAAATAAATGTGGTAAACAATATACAATACAACAATCTCATGTTTGGCATGCACCAATTAATGTCTTGAAAACATACTGTTTGGGCCCAAAATAAACAGTCTTTATTTTTAATGAGTTTTCATTATAATGGGCCGATATCTGCAGCCCGCGCGAGAAATAGTGACATTTCGAGAAGAGAATTCCCTAGTGATCTTATCATCAAGTCTTAGATTTTGATTAAAAGACCTAAGAAGTAAGATCTTGAGGAATTAGAATCATCAAGGATCTTAAGGCCACTACGACAAGTTATCATATTTTCCTATATATAGAGGAAATGTTTACGTAATCAGGGTATCCACATCTCATTCAACTTTTGCTCTCGGCAAAACAACCTTCTCATCACAAGAAACCCTAGCAACCAGCGATCAGAAGATATTCACCCGAAGGAGCGTGGACGTCCGACGATTCAAGGAAGCAAAACTCTATGTTTTCGACACTCGTCAAGGAGATTGCTCTGCTTTACACCGAAGGAGCTATAAAGTTTTGATTTCTGTGGCTTAGCTAGAGACACGAAACCCAAAGTCCTAAGTCGCTTAGGAAAAAAGTAGGGGTGGATCGGTTCGGTTTTGGGCCATATCCGAATCTGAACCCGAAATAGTATTCAGTACGGCTTCAGTACGGTATTTCACTTTTGGGCCATCCAAACCGAATGGGCCTAATCCGAATGGGTTCGGTTCAGTTCGGCCCATTTTGTTACCAAATGCTTGTCAATTTAACTAAATTTCATATCCTTGTCTATTCACAATATCTGAAAACAACTATATTGCCTATATAAGATAGTACATTTAAGCAATTAATACAAATTACTGAAATGAAATAAATCATGTGAGAAGTAAAAACCTAAATTTGAAAAACTTAAAAACAACAATTCAGTTTTTAGTAGATTATAGTCCAGTCCAGCAGTCATAATCTGACTAGACATATTACAGTCCCAAAATAGTGAAAACGTTGTCTAAGTGTCAAGTTCCAAATAGTTCAAGTGTTCAACACAACAAATCAGCTACCCATTAGTCTATTACAATCCTAAATGGCCAAAGCAGCAACAAAATATAACAAACAAATTAACAAGTGAAATAACAATAAGCCTGAATTTGAACCATCCTCAGAATTACCTCAATCTTCATCATTACTCTCCCCTTCATCGTCGTCGTCATCAATTGATTCATTTCCACTCACTTCCACGGTCTGTGTAGTACTCTCCAATGAACTTGCATGCTCTACGAATTGACAAAAAAAGCACCAAGTTACACAACAACAAACAGCAAGTACAAAACTAACAATAAGAGCCACAACAAGCAACTTGAACCAAAATAAATAGTAAGAACAAAAATGAACAGCATCAAAAATCCAGATATTATAGGGGAGTCATACCTCTTTCAACTTGCTTGTAAAGCTCAATATCTTTGGTGTTAGGAACATCCTCGATTGAGGAAACATCATTTCCCCTAGCCATATGAATCATTATATTGATCAGTAAACCATATGAACTCATGTATACCTAAACCAAAATTCCATTACACAGATCATTCATCATTCCATTCCATTCCATTCCATTACACAGATCATTCCACTACCATATGAATCTAGGTACTTGCATCGATTGTGTTCATGGTTCAAAACCAAACCGAACTACAACTTCTGAACTTTAATCAAAACCAACAAGGCAGCAACAACAACACTAGAGATCAACCAAAGAGTAGCTCGAATTAGTATCTAAATGAGAGAGAGAGAGAGAGAGAGAGAGAGAGAGAGAGAGAGAGAGAGAGAGAGAGAGAGAGAGAGAGAGAGAGAGACCTTACATCGATTTTGTTCATGGTTTAAAACCAAACCCAGCTACAGCTTCCGAACTCTAACCAAAACCAACAAGGCAGCAACAACAACACTAGACATCAACCAATGATCACTGTTAGAACCACTAGACGAAACAACAAACAACATAAACTTAAAACAATATAACCAAATCGAAATTCAATTAAAACTCCAAGGCCCCATAACTTACAACTGCAATGAAAGGAATCACAGTCCACTGAGTCCAGTGTAAAAGACTACACAAATTTAATCACAAACAAATTTCTACCACCAATACATATATGCTGTCAAGATTAAAACTTTGGGAAAACAAAGCACAAAACAAGAGCACATAACACATTTACTAACTAGAAACATTAGTCATTTGCTGGATATAAACCAGACCCACGTCTTGTTTTTCATTGCAAGCAAAGCCAGACCCAGTAATCAGACTCGAACATCACTAAAACTGAGTAGTAGATACAAATTCATATAGAAAAAAGAAACCAGAAAATAAGTCGGAGAACCCACCCCTCTGAAAACCATAGCCGTAGAGAGAGAGAGAGAGAGAGAGAGAGAGAGAGAGAGAGAGAGAGAGAGAGAGAGAGAGAGAGAGAGAGAGAGAGAGAGAGTATTGACATCATCACGATTAGGCGAAAGAGAGTGATCGATGACTGATCAAAGCTGCAAAGCTGGGCAAGAGGCCAAGAGTAGTCTGATTCTAGGTTTTCTAATCGATTAATTCGAGATTAGGTGAGAGAAAGCGAGAGGGCAAGACCGAATAGTGTTGTTATTGCTTCTATCTCAGTGAAATTCAGATTTCTCATTTCTAGGGTTTCAAAGGGCAGAAGATGTGAAGAGAGGCAGAGTGAGGAGCCGAGGACTAAAGAGTGAAAATGAGGGATTTAAACTTATCTATAATTGAGAATAATAGTGTGGTGCATGTACATGATAGTAAAAGTATAACCCAGGCAAAGCCAGTATACTGTATACACGTGGTAGTTGCTATTCAATACAATTTTGGTTCGGGTTTACCTTGGAACCTAACTTGTACTGAAAATGGTAATCGGTTCAGGTTCATTTCGATTTTGGTATTCCAGCAAGCCCCAACCGTTCGGTTCATCCCAATTTGGATTTCGGTTCAGGTTTCGGCACAAACGGGTCAGTTTTTCTGTTTTTAATCCCACCCCTAAAAAAAAGGATCCACCGGATGAGGTTGGTGCTTTCCCCGTCCTAATTGCTTCTTAGAAGTCAGGAAGCGGCAACGCTATGTACATTGTTCTGCCCCACGGCAGTGGCACACCAAGCGCATATACACACGCGGTCAAGAAAAAAGACAATTTGAAGACTTCTCAGTACCCTGGTATTTCTTGAGCCAAACATTTTGCCACACCCAGTGTGACCTACTTTTGTGTCTCTAAACGACAATAGGGGATCTTTACCAAAGGGACTACCCTCAGTTTCATAAACATACTCAACTGGAGCATACATTTGCTGAGTGTTGCGCACTCTCTGCCAACGCAGTAGAGTTGATATTTGGAACCGCACGTCGCTTAGCGATGTCGTTTGCATTCCTATATGAAGAGGAGATCAGGGGATTAACATGCGAGAACTACCGGCCATACACTGCGAAGCGTGACCAGTACCAGGCGGAATAACTTGATCTCATTGATCAACGATTAGCCAGTCAAGCGGCTTTACTCGCTACCAATGGCGAGAAGATCGAGGAAAGAAATGCTGAAGTGATCACCCTAAGGGATGAATTCGCTAAAGGCCTGGAGGAACAAGCAACTCAGAGGGCTCAGCTCGTGACCTTGGTTAAAGGGCAAGACAAGATACAAACCGAGCTCTTGCAGGCCGTGGAGGTCGCACTGGCATGACAGAAGAATGACATGCTTGATATTCTCAAAAGAGAAGACAATGATATTGGATAGCTCACCAAATCCATGTTTGACCTCGCGAGAGCCCAACGGCAAGCAGATGCATTCCCAGCCGCTTGGCAGAAAAAGTTTGACAGGTTCATGGAGCATTGCAACATCCAGGCCGCCAAGCCACACCCCCTCGTATGAGACCCATTTTCCGGCTTTGGGGGGTATCAATGCCACTTTTTAATGGCCTAGGAACTACAAGCCAATCAAATTTCAAACCTTCAATGAGGATGGAAGCTAGAGTGCATCAACTCACTTGGCTTATTTCACATTGCAGCTTGGACCTTGAGGAGAGAACCCAAAACTTATGGTTTTCGGTTCCTCCTTGTCCGGCTCAGCTTTGATTTGGTACACTAGCCTCGACCCAGAATCTATAACAGATTGGACAGATATGGAGAAGTTGTTCGTCAATCATTTCGTAACGACACTACCAGAGACCAGCATAGGCAAGTTGGTAGCCATATGCCAGGCACCATCTGAAAGCCTAGTGATTTTTTTGCACCATTTCAAGTCAGAATATACTTTGTGCAAGACTCTTCTGGCAAAGGACGCCATCATAGATATAACGATCAATGGCTTGGAAGACCAGTACCATCGTCTGTTCCTCAACATTAAGCATGTCTCTATGAATGAGTTCACTGCTATAGTGACGAAGGCTTACAATGCTATGCAAGAGAGGGACAATAGGCATAATTCAAAAAGGGGACGTACGAACATGAGAACGTTCGCACTATCGAACTAACCTCTAAAACAGTGCTCAAACCTCAGAAGCTCTAGCAGAGCAAAGAACTGGTAAAGCTCTCAACGATAGATTTTACTAAGCCTGGCTCATGAGATCTTAGACGAGTTGATCACTTCGCGAGTGGCAAAGATGAACTTCTGGATTATCCTTAGTGTGGAGCAACTCAAAACGAAGAAGTATTGCAAGTTCTATGGCATGTGGAACCATTCCACCAAGGATTGTGCTAAGTTCAATGACCAGATCCAGAAGAGGATCAATGAAGGGAAGCTTGCCTTAGAGACGTCGCCAAAGATGGTCTCGTTGGTTGATTCTCACCCGTTCCCCTAGCCACAGATCAATATGGTGGAGATACAGGGACTACTAGCCAGGCGAGGGGCAGAAAAGGTTGAGAGAAGGCCGAGAGAATCCATAAAAACTTATTCAACAAAGAAACACAGGTTGTCAAAGCGATATACTTTCAAACAAGATCACATGAACAAAATCCTTGATAAACTGATCATGGAGGATCTGATAAACTACATGCCTGTAAAGAGGCTCGAAGACTTAGCCTACATGGGGCGAAGTGATTACTTTTGCAGGTACCACAACAAGTTTGGGCACGCTACCTCTTCTTGCTTTGGTTTGAAGAACACTGTAGAATGCCTGTTAGATTACCGGGTGATCGGCTTCGGCCAGGGAGGAGGTCCAAGCATTGATCCCAGGCCTTTGTCGCCATTCCACAAGAAGCTCAAGCAGGTGGTGCCAGTGTCAAGGAAAGAGCCAACACAAAAGCCTGAGCCATTATGGAAACCAAAGCAGTGGTTCACATATGATGTATTACGAGTGGCAGAGATCCTAGATTATTTGATACAAGCAAAAATCGTTAAGGTACCTAACAGGCCTTTGCTAGACCCAGTTAGTGTGGAAGGTTTTCCTTGCTGCCGTTTCCATTATGTCTGGACTTACATGAATAAATAATGCACCATCTTGAAGTTCAGGATTCAGCGGTGGATAGATGAGGGTGAGATAGCCATTGAGATGCAAGGTGGGAATGCGGCTCAAGCCGCCAACTTTGGCGACAACCTCGTCATCAACATGATAGAGGTGAAAAGGTCTAACCCTAACAAACAGAAGCAGATTGTGGACCTACAAACTGATGGGGAACCAATTAAAGTGTCAAAGTCAGCACCTTTCGTGAAGGGTAAGGAGAAACCTGACCCGAAAGAAGAATCCCCAGTATCACTTTACTCTCGCTACAAAATCCATTGTGGCTAGAAGATATCGTATGAGGAACTGATGGATGTGGTCATGGTATACACAAATTTGGTCTCTCCACCTAAGCACTACCAGCCCACTAGTCCACGAGAGTTGAATCCAAGAGACTCACAAGCCTACAAATGGATACGAGCAACTAAACGGTTCCTAAACACAACAGAAGCAGTGAAGGTCAGTGGAAAAGATGAGCTCATCAAGCCTTACATCCCACCTGCATGCATAAATGAATATTACCAAGAATGTGTGGTATGTCAAGGAGAAGGGTAAAGCAATAGAGGTAACCCCTAGTAAGTGACGAAACTTACAGCGTCTGTTTGGACAAGCCAAGAGAGCACGAGAGGCTCTAGATATGGGCCTCGTTCCACCAGAACAATTGACTTATACACCTAAGAAGCTACAGAAACAACTAAATACGTTGGCAGCTAACCCCATCGTGGTCTTTGGTAAAAATTCCCATAAACCTAAGGTCTGAGCAACCAGACCCAACGTCTTCTCTCAGAACCTCGAGTTGCTTTCCAAAGCTCAAGTTTCATAACCGATTCCTGAGGTTCTGAAAGTCCATAAGAAACCTAGAAGTAACAAGCAGATCGTTAACACTAATAAGGGCCCCAGGCATGTTATGCTCAAAAGTCTTCATCGAGCAACTGAGTCGAGTGAAGCACAAATCACTTCAAGTGAAGCACGGGGGCTAAGGTAAAGGCTAAAGCCATTGGTGGAAGAAGAATGAAAGAAAGCTCTAGCTCAGTCCAGGATGACTTCTTCCTTGGTGAGCAAGAGCAACGCATATTTCCCCCTGCCAGTGAATAACCTACACTGGAGGTTCCATTCAAAGAAAGACTTGTGGCAGCTGTGGAAGCAATGGCTCATGTCGATGATGACATTGCAGAGGTCATACCACAAGAGAAGACTACAAGTTCGAACGAAGAGGAGGTCGAAGACTAGGAGCTAGTTGACTATGGAGAGGACGAGGAACCAGAAGCACATGTTTATGGTGAATAATACGGTGTTAACATGGTATTCATTCTACCCTCTAGGTTTGCAAGTTCTTCAGTTGGAATGGTAGGCTCAGCACCTCCCCTTACTAGAGTAGTAGTCTTGGATCAGCCTAGCACAGTAAACCACTTGGCTATGACTGCTCATGAAAAAGAACAAGTAGAACGACAACTACTCTTCGTACAACCGATGATCGATTTGTCATTAAGGGAGGATTATTTGCTATTCAACAAGCGAACCTTAAATATGGCTATACACATGAGACCTCTTTACATCACTGCAAAAATTCAGGGAGTATCCCTCAACAAAATGTTGGTGGACTCAGGACAATTGTGAACATCATCACTATTAAGGCGATGGCACTTTTGGGCATCCCTAAGTCAGCCATTCAAGAAATAGCACTCAATGTCCAAAATTTCTAGGGTAGCATATCTATAACCCCATGCATTATTTTTCTTCATGTGCATGTTAGACCAACGGCCGAGACATATACTTTCTTCGTGGTAGAATGCACGGCCCCACATAGTGGAATACTAGGATGAGACTGGGTTCATCGAAGTTATTGTGTACCATCTTCCCTCCATCAGCAAATGGTGTTATGGAACATGGAGTTAGGCGAAGCAGAGGTGATCGATTCAGAGCCTCATCCATACTCAATGTCAGCCAACGTGTTGGACGCCAGCTATTACAATGGAGACCTGAAGCCATGGACGTATGTGACTTAGACAAGAAGAGCCGCCCCGTGGGGGTGACAGCCACAATTAGCTCAATGGGGAATCATACAGGCAAGCAAGGACGAACGACACCCTTATACAATTAATTTACCAATAAAGACACCTCAATGGTAGAGCCTCTATCATACATAGAGGCTGGGGCTTGTTTCTTTCTACATGGCCAATTATATGAATACTTGATGGAGAAACAGGCCTACGAGCATGTTCCAATGATCACAACATTAGAATATGCAAACGACGATGTACTACACGAATCAGAAGAGGAAGAGATCATTCAAATGACCTTGGCAGCTTTGGATGATACTCCACCTAAAGTCAAGGATTCCATGGAGAAAGTTCATCTCGGGACCACAGAAGAGCCAATGATTATGGCTATCAGTACCTTCTTAGAGCTTGAAGAGAGAAAGAGGCTCATTGAATTACTACATGAGTATGTTGATTGCTTTGCTGAAAAGTATGAGAACATGTCAGGACTGTCGCCATACTTGTTATGTCATAACCTTCCAACCATAGAAGGAAAGAAACTGGTAAAGCAAGAGATACATCGAATGAATATAGAGACGATAATTCTAGTTAAAGAAGAAATAGAAAACATGCTTAAATCAGGCATCATTAAGGTAGCCAAGTATAATGAGTGACTATCCAACGTCATCCCAGTCAAGAAAAAGAATGGGAAGATGAGAGTTTGTGTCGATTATCGCGACTTAACAATGCTACATCAAAAGATACGCATCCCATGCCAGTAGCAGATTTGCTGGTCGATTCGGTCGCTCGCCATGAGATGTTGTTCTTCATGGATGACACAGTCGGATATCATCAAATCCCCATAATGAAAGTCGACAGGCATAAAATGCCATAAAAAGATAGTTTCGCCAGTGTTTTCGAGTACGTGGACATGCCATTCAGACTTAAAAATGCAGGGGCCACTTATCAACGAACAATGAACCTAACATTTTAGGTTTCACCAGTTAAAGATGAATAACGCCAAGTGTGTCTTTGGGGTCCAAGCAGAAGATTTCCTAGTTTTCCTGGTCCACCAGTAAGGGATTGAAGTACATGATGATAAGAATGAGATAGTGCTCAATGGTAGTCTACCAAAGAAAAAGAAAGAGCTTCAACGCCTGCTAGGCAAGATCAATTTTCTAAGGTGGTTTATTGCTAATGCGGCCGAGAAGGTTCAACCGTTCTCGCCACTACTTAAGCTTCAGAATTAGAAGGACTTCACATGGGAACCTGTCCATCAAGATGTTTTGGACGCCATCAAGGTATATCTAGCTAACCCACCAGTATTAGTCCCACCAAGACTGGGAGTGCCTCACAAGCTCTATATTTCAGCTACCGAACATTCTATTGGGAGTTTGTTAGCACATGATGATACCGCCAACAAAGAACGGGCTATCTTCTACCTTAGTTGCACACTAACAGATTGTGAGACGAGGTATTCGCCCATGGAAAAATTGTGTTTAGCTTTGTATTTTTTAGGATGCAAATTGATGCATTATATGTTGTCCTTTACCACATGTGTTGTCGCTCAAACAGACATGGTAAAGTATATGCTATCATGACCTATTCTACGAGGCCGTATTAGGAAGTGGATATTGGCTCTCTCTGAGTTTTCATTACAATGTGTTCCACAAAAAGTAGTCAAAGGTCAGGCAGTGACTGATTTTCTAGTTCACCATCCAATGTAAGATTTTTTCCAAAGTAAGGACTTAGAGTTATCCCGCATCTCATTCACTCCTTAGTTTTTGTATTTTGACGGATCTAGCACTAGCACCCTGGCTGGGGCAGGAATAGCCTTAATTAACCAGACGAGGGGACTTTTTTCTATTCTTTCAAGTTGGACTTTCGTTGTACTAACAACCAGGCTAAATATGAAGCCCTTATCATTGATCAGGAAATCCTGATCGACTTAGAGGTCACCGACGTCCATATCCGTAGGGACTTGTTTCTCATCATTCGGCAAATGGAGATAAAGTACAAAGCAGGTGCAATACTTAAGCCGTATGGGAAATGGGCAGCTGAATTGTTAGGGCTATTTATAGAGGTTACATTGGAACATATTCTTCGTGACCAAAATCAAGCGGCTAATGAGTTAGCACAGCTCACTACGGGTGCCAGTCTCCAAGATAGAGTTTGCAAGTGTATTTTGAAGGTTGAGCACCGTACTTTACCTTCTTTCATAGCTCGGAAGGAGGATAACAACAAATGGTATGTGGCAACACTTGACCATATTGATATTGATTGGCGACAACCCATTATCTCATACATCGAGGACCCAAATGTCTTAGTTGAGAAACGAATCCGTTTTCTTACGCCCAATTATGTGTTAAGGAATGATGAGTTGTACAGATGAGGTGAAGAAGGTGTTTTGCTGCGATGTGTGTATGGGCGAGATGCTAAACATCTGATGCGAGAAGTACACCTACGGGAAGCAGAGGCACATTAGGCAGGCCCCAAAATGCGCTGGTTACTGCGGCGTCATGGTTATTAGTGGCCTATACCATCCTTAAGGACTGTATCATCTTCGCCAAGGATTGTGCAGACTGTCAAGCTCATGGCCCAATTAGTCACTTGCCAAACATTACTATGCAACCAATCATAAATCCTTGGCCTTCCCGAGGCTGGGTGTTGGACTTGATTGGGATGATTCACCCCCATTCTTCAGAGGAGCACAAGTTCATTATTGTGGCTACAGATTTCTTCACCAAATGCGTGGTGGGCTAAGCCTTTGAAAGTGGTTTCGGCGGGTACCATTTGAAACTTTTTATTTGAAGACATTATTTGCAGGTTTGGTATCCCAAAGTGCTTCATATCAAACAGAGGGGCAGCTTTCATGTCTGGAGAGGTCGAGATGCTCATGAAGGATTTGGGCATTCACTTGCTTCATTCCACTCCTTATTACGCTCAATCTAATAGTTAGGCTGAAGCTAGTAACAAGCTCATCTTGCATATTCTCAGGCACATGCTCGCCAGCAATGCTTGTCTCTGGCGCACAGACTTATTCAATACACTTCGGGCATACCGTACAAAGCGTAATCCAACAGGAACAACTCCTTATGCTATGATGTTTGGGCATGATGCAGTACTACCCTTTGAACTCAACGTTCAATCTCTGGGGATTATGGAGCAGCATGACTTAATCGGGGAGGACTATGTCCAAGCAATGTGGCAGGAGCTCAAAGACTTAGACGAGCAATGTCTAGAAGCCTACGAACACTTGTGTGCTGAGAAAAACATGGTGGCTCGATCCTACGACAATTGTACAAGGGGCATGAGTTTTGTTGAAGGCGAGATAGTCTAAAAGGTGGTGTTACCCATCACCGAGAAGCTCGAGGGCCGCGGCAAGTGGTCCAACAAGTGGGAAGGACTGTACGTAATTGATTACATCCTTGGACGCGGTGCCATTCGTCTTCACGATCGCGATGGAACAATCCATGTGAACCCAATCAACGAGCATTACCTTAAGAAGTACATCACTCCAGTGTAGGAGTACGATGACCTACCTGACGCAGCATAACTAAGTTTGTTCACGCTCGCTTACTATTGCTCGCCTGATCAAACTCGAGGGGCAACCATACAGTAGACTATGAAAGACAATACCTATGGACATGTTTCAAATTTTTAGATTTTTTGAAATTTCTAACTTATATTTTTACAATTTCAGAGCTTAAGGCCGCAAAGCCTTTGTAATAGTTTGTAATTTCTAATAAACTTGATTTCATGTACTTGTTGTGTTTATTTTGTAATACTGTATTACTTTTGCTTTAGCATGTCTGTAACACCTTGAACACTTTAGCGAAATAGAACATATTTGTATTACTGATTAACTTAGGCACACGTATTGACTTTACAACATAAAACTAAATACAACAATCTGCAGTTTCATGATGTTTGGCCACAGAAATTAGCGACGTATTTAATAAAACTTAAAGCAAGTTTTACAAGAAATTTAAAACGGGCGTGCAAGCCCAAACCAAATGGTTTGCTAAAAGAAGGATGCAGACGAAAAAAATAAAAAAGGGACTGGAACACCAAAAGGGGTAGAAGGCATCCTTGCTGGTTTACTATCATTGGCACAAATGAGGTTGTCCCGACCTTGGCGTCTCCCCAAGGACAACCCGGTTGTTGTCAACTTCTCGTTGACCAACTCCTCCCAGATCACCATTTGGTAAATGAGGAGTGGCAGAACAACAACTCCTTGCTCTTCTCCTAAGATAAGCGTCGACACAAAGTGTGTCCAGCTCTCTTGAAAGGAAAATGCAGAGCTACTATTAGCGAGGTAGTAGACGAGGATCCCTCCCGCGTTGAGACTATACCACTCCAAAAAATACTATGGGCAGCTTTACCAAGGTTGAACCTGAGCATAGATATCACTACCTAGCCTAGGTTTGGGCATGAATATCACTATCTAAGGACTGAGGCACGACGGATGAAATCTGGTGAAAATCCTTTTCAACAGAACCAGAGAAAATACTCTAAAAGGAACATCTTTACTTCGACTAAGAATAATGAATGGATGTTCTAAGTTTTTGCTAAAAAGTGTATTTATAGGAGGCCTAACCCTATAGGCTCTGCACGAAAACAAAACTATAAGGCGTATTGATTCAACGCATCAATTAATGGTGGAGGAATGTTCGCTCCAAGATTCTAATAGCTTTAATAACGGTTCATCCTTTCCAAGAAATGCTGATTATTTTCATTTATTCTCAAACGATTGGGGTGAAAATGCGTGTTTCTTGGAAGTCAGAGAGCAACGTGATTGATTTGATGGAACATTTTTTAAATTCAAAATTTGAAATTAATTAATTGACTAAATGGGCTAAGCCCGTTGGTCGATTTTGTGGGAATCACGTCAAAAGACCAAATCGGGCTTGTACTTGAGGCCCACTTTGGGTATGCCAAATTTGTCTATAGGCATATGGTAGAACTTTGAACATGGCTTGATATAAGAGTAGTTTTGTGTAAGTGCAAAAATGGGGTTAATAAACAGATAGCCCAATAACATTAATAAATATTGAGGTATAAAAAGAAGCCCAAGTTCACATGTGAATAACATTCAGTCTTAGCTCCACTTTAGTATGTTCATACTTGGCCCATGCCATTGAAAATGCTTCGAGGGACGAGGAGACATCTTTCTCGGCTTCTTTTAGAGAATTAGCTCGGGCAACACTCTCTCGCAACAATTTCTCAGTAGTTGCACTGGCTGGGTCAGATGCAACACGCAAGGTAGCTACCTCGGCTTGAAGTTTGGCAACCTCTGCTTTCTTCTCCACCAAGGCCTTGTTTTTCTCCTTGACACTCTTAAGGAAGTCTTGTAGTTGGCGGCGGTTAGAATGAACAAGCCACTTTCGTTCCTTCTTGATCTTAATTCTTTGTTTTGAGCGGTGGGACAGTTCATCCTTTCCAGCTTGTAGCTCCCGAAGTCTTTGAAGGTTTTGTTGGTACCGAGTAATCAAAGGAAGGAGCTCACTGGGAGTACTTTGTAGAAGCTCAATGATCTCACCCAGAGTCACCTTAAGAACCTCAGGATCGTTGAGATCAATTTTAAAGAAGCTCTGGATAGTGCTCTTAGCAAGGGCAATCTCTACTAGGTCAAGGGTTGCGGACGTGAACTTGGCAAACAACATCTTGAGTTCATGGGTCCAAGTAGAGATGGCCGCAACATTAACTCTAGATCCAGACGAGCTTGAGGTTTGAGGTAGTTTAACTTCAAAACCACACGGGTCCTCGCTGTCCAAGGTAAAGGCTTGGAAAGCATCTTGGATAGCGGCAATCAGGTTGTCACGCTCGTTGGTTGCTGACTCTTGAGCATTGATTGGAGTGCTAACCATTGGCGAGGAGGGCATCACGATATCCTCTTCTTCAGGGATAGCCTCAGGACCTTCCTTGACCGAAGTCGAGAAGGGGGAAGGCTTAAGACCCTGTTAAAATGAGGGGGTTTGGTCACACGGGAAGATCTGGGTAACAAAAGGAAAATAAATATTTAGACTTTGTGAAATAATCCTTGTTACTTACTTTTGTTTTGCTAGGGGCATTGTGAATAGGCGGGGAGGGGACCTTTGGCAAGAAGTGTGTGTTGGTACACATATATGTATGGCCTATTTACGTGCACTTAGCCACTAATCTTACCGAAATCGGCAAACTCCAAGAAACATCAAGGCAAGAGACAAAAGAAAATGAAGAGAAGAAGAGCAAATTAAGGAAGAGGCCTCATCCTACATTGAAGGAGAAGAGAAAGAGAGCCATCTCTCTAGCTATAAAATATGGGCTCATTCACACTTCATAAGTGGTCAATCCATCCCAATTACACACGACTCTATTGTAATCACACCTTGGGCTTCCATCAAAGTCCGAGACCCTTAGTGAAAACCCAATGGACTAGCCAAATTCGGTGATTCACTATACATTTTGTGTCGACTTTTTTACTTATCACACTTTACTTATCGTATTTACTTTATCATTGCTTCTATCAACCTTCCTTACGAAAAAATAGTAGAAACATTTGGCGCTGTCTATGGGAATCGGAATATCAAGTTCAAACCACGTACAAATACCACCATCCAAAAACTCATGGTTCCATCTGTTGTTGTGAAGGGCAACCCAAGCCCGAAATGGTCATCTGACGACCCGAGCCCAAAATAATCATCCGACAACTCGAGCACCCGAATGGTCAATGGTCAACCCGAAATACCATTTATCAAGGTAAGTGTTTCAATTCCATATTAATTATACACTTGTTCGAATGGTCATGTGTACGTCCGAATGGGGTGATGTTACATATATTGCATGTGTACACCCGAATAGGCCAAGCTAGCCAACACAACCCATATATGCAAACATGATTATGGCTAATTATGGTCTCCAGAGGCTTTGTATTAGAGGATAACCAAGTCCACATTCGCACTCGCACTATAATTATATATGCATGTGTCTAGCTCACACCCCTCTCCTAGATTACATGCCTCACATGTTCAGCTCACATCTCTTACGCATTCGTATCATTTATATGTGCATATCTAGCTTACGTACTCGGATCACAATTTTATATATGCTTCTTGCATGCTTTACGTATTCGAATCATAATTAAGCCTAGCTATTTCGCATGCTTTTGTATGAGCCAGTTGCCCAGTCAATCTCGCTCATATCCATGTGCACTCATCACATACATCAACCTAATCATACATCTAAAGCTTCAAAGCATGATCATTTCACCACTAACGTGTATGAACGTGTCTAGATGAGTCTTACGTACTCAATCACAAGTTCAAATGCATGCATGCTAAACAGATTCAATTAAGCTAAACTTGATCATATGCATGCATGACTTCCAGTAGATGCATGGTCCCTTGCGGTCATCCTCTGTACTTTGTATACATGAATACTCGACCAACATAATCACGTACTTCAACATGCAATTAACGCATCGATAGATCACCTCCTAGCCTCTCGCACTTGTGAACAATGCTCGAACATTTGAATGGAACAAAGGGGAACTCGACAAGTACATAACCGGTGTGACGGTGTTCAAAGTACTAACGGGATGGGTGGACATTCAAAAAGGAAGTTGGTCCCTCTTACGGCACCGACCCCCGACAGCCTCGAGCCTCCAAGCTCATCACTCTGAACTCAAGCATCCGAACATCCGAACCCGCAAGCTTGGGGGACTCACCGTTCGAGCTCGCATGCCTACCAACTCGGGGGATTGGGGACTTGGGTATTGCCACCATCCGAACATCAAGCACCCGAACATCAACTCCGAATGTCAAACATCTCCGATTAGCACCTTCGAACATCAACTCTGAATATCAAGCATCCGAGCACCGTACAAGCCCGAAGTTGCCACTAAAACTGCCATGGCCCGTCTGCCCGAAACTTAAGCGGAGTCCCATATTCAAACGGAATCGCCCCGAGCAAAATCCAAGATGAACCAAGTGAACCCGTACAACCCAATCGGATTAGACCGGGAGCGACATCCGACACGGCGTACCACAAAACCCATCGGAAGCAACCTCTGATTCCGCTCCGAACCCGGCGAGCTGGAGTTATAACGGCAACCCGATCCGTCCAAGGGAACACAGTTTCGAGCCGGGACGCCGAGCCAGAAAAAAATTGTCGAACCAAATCACACCGATCTTCGGGAGCGACAACCCACCAAGCCGGAACCACGACACCAAAACCGCACTAGGGGACTTCCCCAAATCTTCGATCTTCGCGAACAGAAAACCACATCGCCGAGAGCGGCAAGCCGGGTCACAACTTCAACTCCGAGATGCTTCGCCGATCGGAACGGATCTACCCGTTTACACCCATTCTGGATCTACACCCGCGCTGGCCTACACGACCACGACCCCGAGAGCTCACCTCCAAGGATAAACCAATCTCCAAAACATCTAAGCCACGATTCCGAGAGCCCATGCCGAGCTGGAACCCAGCACTCGAGGAGCAGCTTGCCTGAACCTCACTCCGAAACCAATTACCGAACGGAACAAACTAACTCCGACCGGACATCTCCAGATCTGCCGCTCCGAAACATCAACTCCGGATGCGAAAATCTGAGCGAAATCACACCAATGAACACACGCCCAAGCAAATCTAGTCTCCGGCAACGTCGAACCTGGTCACGTCGGCAAGAGCTCGGCCCCAACCTCAATCTCCGCAAGGATAACCACACTTTGACATCGGCCACCACACCTACCCACAAGTACCACTCCAAGACAACTCCGGATCAACACCCCGAAACAAGAAACTCGATAACCGATCAAGTGAGGAGAAAAGTCAACATTTTTGGATGGGCTCTTGTCCTTGGGCCTCACTGTTGTGTCCAGCCCATTCCGAGAGGAGAGGAGGAAAGTCAAACAAATTTCAACCTGGCCTCTACCTTTGGGAGTCCCACTCAGCCCAGCCCAGACATATATCCCCTCAACTTGGGTTGTTGCACTTGGGCCACTGAAAATTAACAAGGGACTTGGGCCTCCAGACACACGTCAAAGCGAGGAAAGGGCATGTAAGCAATGCCACTGCCTAGTTTGGGTTTGCGGGTGCATCACTCAAGCTTATTCGGCACAACGACAAACCTCACCAATAGTCATCAATACGACAAGCTCTATACAATTTTATCGTATTCCGAGGAGCCCGCAAGCAAGATAAGTTTTCAACTCACTTTGTTACTATCACTCGAACATACTTACTATCACACTGATTAAGCATGTCTACAATATCAAAATGAAGCATGCCAATAGTAGCTCCTTAACACATGGTTAACCACATACGCATGTGATTACTTTGATACACTCCCATGCATCTGTGTACGGTTCAAAAAAAGCATGCTTACTATTGTACAAAGTTTTTGCATGTCTAGATATACTGTACTCCAACATGCCATGTTTCAAAAAATAACATATGTCCACAATAGCTAATTTACTTCACACTCGTACAAGGCATGTGGCTCCCCGATCAATACATGCATGTGTTAATGTGATTTTACTGTGATGACCCGAACCAGAATTGGTAGAGTAATCAGCGTAATTCACGAGATTATGTGTAATCACTATTTTCCGTATATTGGTTGATTTACCGGTTTTAATCACTACTTAATTATCGGCCGAGAATTTGAGTTGAGTCTCTTCTCGAGAATTGTTGTACACGTGATTTCGAGTTCGTGGGTAGTTCTAGATGATTTTTCCGATGACCGAGGAATATAATATGATTATTTGAAGTTTCGAAATACCGACGAGTTTATCCGTTTGTATCGAGTTTATCCGAATCGTAGTGGTTATCCGTTTTGGACTGTCGATCGTCTCGAGACGCGAGTATAAATATCGAAAATAGTCAAAAATTGTCGAAAAACACTGTTGGAAGTTTGACCGGCGTTGACTTTCACTGTAGACCCGTTGACCCGTGAAGAACGCGACCCGAATTTTGACTCGCCGGCCGACCCGGATTTTCTGGCCACCTCCGGCCACATCCTTGGTATGGTTAGACTCCTCTTGAGTTTCTTTATCGATTGGTATTTGAGTTTATGTGAATTGGTTGAGTTTTGGGAGGTTTTGAATCAGGTTAAGTTCTTGATTTTCGCCGGTGACGGGGGGAGGTGCTCCAGCGAGCTACGGTGACGGGGGTGATGGGATTTCGACTCCCCTTGCTCCATTGATGCTCCTTAGGTAGTTAATTTTGGACGAGGATGGGTTTTTTGTTGAACCCGTGGTGGTTGCCGGAGATGGATATCGAACTGTTTTCCGAGTTGATTTCCGGTTAATTTGCTTATAATTGGAACTTGTGGTAGTTATAAAAGATGTTGGGCTTGAGGTAAGCTAGAGAACTGGGCTTTCCTCGCCGGAGAAATTCTCCGTTGACGGCTCGCCGCCTCGGGCGGCGGCGATCAACAGTGGTGCTCCGGCGAGGGTGTTGACTTTTTGGTTTTCGATGATTTTAATGTCGTTTTACTCGTATTCGCGCCCCGATCGTCGCCTTGAGGTTTTTGAATTGATTTGGGTATCAGATTTTCAGTTGAGGGTTTTGAGTGGAGATTTCGGGAATTTCGTCGATTATTTCGTACTGTGTTATATGTTTCCGGGAACGGTTGATTTCCGAGGTGTGGTTCAGTGTTATGAGCTGTGATTTTGATCAGATATATTTTGTGATTATTCAGGGGATCGAGATCGTGCTTCGGGCGAGGGATCTTCCGCCGGACCACGTGATTAGCGCGAGTGCGCGCTTTACTCGTTTGTGAGTGGACCTTTCTTTTCGCTGATCGATTGCGAGTCTTTACATTATATTTTACGAGCATGAGCATACGTTTGTGATTATGACTTATACGAGCATGTGTTTTACGATTATGCTTTATACGTATGCATGAAACTATTTATGATTTGATTTACACAGAGTACAGTCACAGTTTATGTTGTTGTATCGATACACTTGTATCCCGGCTGATCCCCGAGGATGTCTACCAGGGGGAACTGTACCTTGTGCCGATGTATTTCCGGGTGGGTACAGATTTCTGTTCCTTGTGTCGATATATTTTCGGGTGGGAACAGATACCCTGACCTGAGGCCTTTCTGGCTAGAATCATGTGTGGGTCTGGGATCCCGTGATTCGGACTGTACTAGCACAGATGTGTCTATGAGTGACCCCATGAGATTTTTCTATGCATACTCTGTACGCTGGAGGAGTTTGGGTTCGCCTCGTGTACTATATCATATTTATTCATTATGACTCGCATATGTTATTATAATATATATCATTTGGCGAAAGACATTTATTTTCGTCCACTTACTCTAACGATTTTCATGTCTTTCCCCTGGGCTTTTCGGTTTCCGTGCCTAGTTTGAAGTTCGGATTCTGGTGTCTCACGTCGTGGTCGGAGGCTAGTTGTTCGAGCTACCTGTGTTTTCCAGTAGGTTCCTTGTTTCGCCTACTGTTGTATATTTTGTATATATATACACTAGAGGTCGCTCTGATACGTAATTGATACATGTTTTATACAGATTTTCCCAGATTTACTATATATTACAGTTATGTTTACTGTTTATTGTTATTGTTATGATATTGAGAAATCCAAATGGGATTGGTGCCCACGGTTTGGCTTTTGTGGCATAGGATGAAGTGTTATTTTCCGGGTGCAGGTTAAGGAAGTCAGATTCTGTAGACTCTCGTAGTTTTGACGCTTAGGGTATTTGAGTTTGTACAGAATGACTGAAGTGATGACCCGACTGGCCAACAGTACTCATCAATACTTCAGGTGTTGTGTATTCTTAAATATCTGAGGTCTCATGATTACGTTCCTTCTGCTTGTACCTAATGCTTGTCTTGTATCAGTAGGATGCCTCATCGACGTGGTCCCCGTGTTGATCAGGAAGCGGATCCTGATATAGATCGCCAGACGCACGACTTGCTGATGCGAGTGTTGCGTTTGGAGGAGCGTTTTGACCCTGTGGTCAAAGCTCGTACTGCTGGTGCGACTGTCATTTCGGGTTCAGCTGATCCAGAGATTTGTGAGGCATTGTTGGTTCAGATTGAACGGGTATGTGAGCGTCTGCGATTTACCCCTGAGCAGATGACAGTGGCAGCAGTCGGATTGCTTGAGTCAGATGCATATTTCTGGTGGGTTAGCACCGATAGAGTTCAAGTTGATACTCCGTGGACTTTGTTCCGAGATTTGTTCATGCGGAGATACTTCAACCAGGCTACCCAGCAGCGGAAGTATGAGGAGTTTACGAACTTGAGACGGGGCAGTATGTCTGTGCTTAAGTATCGGGACAGGTTTACCCGCTTATCTCGTTTTGCGCGTGACATGGTGGCTACTGAGGAGGCCAAGTGCCGCAGATTTGAGCTGGGTTTGAACTTGAACATCAAGTGGACTCTGACTACGATGCCTCGGAATAACTTCGATGAGTTTGTCAGTGCAGCACTCCGAGGTGAGGATATCGAGAAGGAGAGGCAAATGAGGTACCAGCCTAAACGGTTTGAGGAGGGTGGACCGAGTTAGGGGCCTTCCAAGAGGCAGAGTTCTGATACTTCCGGTTTGGCTTCATCCTCGGGCAGTGGACCATATAGACCACCAGCTAGTGCATCGAGACAGAGGTAGAGATGAAGGAGAGATCGACCGCAACGACCATAGTTTAGTGGGGGTTCTAGCGGTTCCAGTGATCCTTAGCATACCGGAGGCACGTTTTCCGTACCGAGGGAGTATCCACTTTGCAACTTCTGCAACAGGCATCAGTTTGGTCCTTGTCAGCAAGGCCCTACCCTTTGTTATCTTTGTGGCCAGGAGGGTCACTTTGCGAGGGACTGTCTTCAGCCTATTGGTGGACAGGCAGCCCAGAGTTCAGGAGGAGAGCGAGGTGCCACTTCGGGAGCTCGATCAGTACAGTTTGCGGGCCAGGGTGGACAGCAGGGACATCCTCAGCGTGGACGACCAGCCGGGCAGGCCAGGGTTCATGCCATGACTTTGCGAGAGGGCAGAGCTTCACCGGAGGTCGTTATCGGTACGTTACATGTCTTTGGTATTCCAGTACTTACATTGTTAGATCCAGGTGCCACACATTCATTCATGTCATATAGACTATCAGCTTTAGCTACTGTACGTGCGTCTTCACTTCCGGGGTTGTGGAGAGTGTTGTATCCGTCCGGTGAGATTGTGAGTATTGGCTGGGTGTACCGGGACTGTGAGATTTTTATTGGAGGCCATGGCTTAGCCGCAGATTTTTTGTTGCTTGATATCGTTGACTTTGATTTGATCTTGGGTATGGACTTCTTGGAGATGCATTGGGTCATGTTTGACTGTCACAAGAAGGAGGTTGCATTTCGACGACCAGGCTTTCCCAAGATATTGTTTCGCGGCGAGAAGAACACTTCATTACGATGTTTGATTTCCGCGATAAAGGCGGATCGGATGATGAAGAAGGGCTGTGTTGCTTATTTAGCTCATGTTGTGGACACTACAGCTGTTGTACCGGACCTTGGTGGTATTGAGATTGTTTCTGAGTTTTCGGATGTGTTTCCAGAGGAGTTACCGGGCATACCTCCAGTTCGGGAGATTGATTTCACTATTGAGCTATTACCGAGTACATGACCCATATCTCAGGCACCGTATCGTATGGCACCAGCGGAGTTGAAAAAGCTGCAGGTTCAACTTCAGGAGCTGCTGGAGAAGGGATTCATTTGACCCAGTGTTTCGCCATGGGGTGCCCCGGTTTTGTTTGTACGGAAGAAGGATGGATCTATGCGGTTTTGCATCGACTACCAAAAGCTGAATCAGGTTACAGTGAAGAACAAGTATCCGTTACCGCGAATTGATGATTTGTTCGATCAGCTCAAGGGAGCTTCAGTTTTTTCGAAGATTGATCTTCGATCCGGATATCACCAGTTGAGGATCCGAGACTCTGATGTGGCCAAGACAGCTTTCAGATCGCGGTATGGGCACTATGAGTTCTTGGTTATCCGAGACTCTGATGTTTGATCTGTCAGCAGGTTAAAGCAGAGAGGTAGAAACCTGCGGGGAAATTGCAGCCACTAGAGATTCCGGTTTGGAAGTGGGAGCACATTACTATGGATTTCGTTTATCAGTTGCCGCGTATTTCGGCTGGCAACACTGGTATTTGGGTTATTGTGGATCGACTGACGAAATCCGCTCATTTTCTCGCACTTCCGGGGAAGATATCAATGAGCAGATTTGCCAAGCTGTATTTGTCGGAGATTGTTCGTCTGCACGGTGTGCCTGTATCTATTGTTTCTAACCGAGACAGTCAGTTTACTTCTGAGTTCTGGCAGGCATTGCAGCGAGCCATGGGTACGAGGTTGCACTTCAGTACAGCTTTTCATCCTCAGACTGATGGGCAGTCTGAGCGGACTATACAGACTCTTGAGGATATGTTGCGGTCTTGCATTTTGCAGTTTCAAGGAAATTGGGACCAGCAACTGCATTTGATAGAGTTCGCCTACAACAATAGCTATCAGGCCAGAATCTAGATGGCACCATACGAGGCCCTGTACGGGAGGCAGTGCCGCACTCCGTTATGTTGGAGTGAGGTGGGCGAGCGATGGCTTATCGGCCCTGATCTGGTGAAGAGCACCATGGAGGACGTCCAGATTATCCGGGACAGATTGAAGATCGCCCAGGATCGTCAGAAGAGTTATGCGGACGTGAGGAGGAAGAGTCTTGAGTTTGATGTAAGTGATTGGGTCTTCCTAAAACTATCTCCGTGGAGGGGTGTTGTGCGTTTCGGGAAGCATAGCAAGCTTCGACCACGGTACATTGGTCGTACGAGATCACCGAGAGGATTGGAGCTGTTGCTTACAGACTTGAGTTGCCAGCTGAGATGGCTCGTGTTCATGATGTTTTCCACGTTTCGATGCTGCGGAAATATATTTCTGATCCGTCACATGTGTTAGCACCACAGCAGTTACCAATCCGAGAGGATTTGACGTACGTGGAGGAGCCGGTATAGATTCTCGATCGTCGTGAGCAAGAGTTGAGGCACCGTGTTATACCGCTGGGGAAGGTCTTGTGGCAGAATCTCTCGGTTAAGGAGGCTACCTGGGACACTGAGTAGCGTATGCGGGAGCAGTACCCTCATCTGTTCACTTGACAGGTACGTAAATTTCGAGGTCGAAATTTTTTTAAGGGGGGTAGATTTGTGACAACCCGAACCAGAATTGGTAGAGTAATCAACATAATTCACGAGATTATGTGTAATCACTATTTTCCGTATATTGATTGATTTGCCGGTTTTAATCACGACTTAATTATCAGCCGAGAATTTCAGTTGAGTCTCTCCTCAAGAATTGTTGTACACGTGATTTCGAGTTCGTGGGCGGTTCCAGATGATTTTTCCGATGGCCGAGGAATATAATATGATTATTTGAAGTTTCAAAATACCGACGAGTTTATCCGTTCGTATCGAGTTTATCCGAATCGTAGTGGTTATCCGTTTGGGACCGTCAATCGTCCCGAGACGCGAGTATAAATATCGAAAATAGTCAAAAATTGTCGAAAAACACTGTTGGAAGTTTGACCGGCGTTGACCTTCACTGTTGACCCGTTGACCTGTTGACCCGTGAAGAACGCGACCCGGATTTTGACTCGCCGGCCGACCCAAATTTTCCGGCCACCTCTGGCCACATCCTTGGTATGGTTAGACTCCTCTTGAGTTCCTTTATCAATTGGTATTTGAGTTTGTGTGAATTGGTTGAGTTTTAGGAGGTTTTGAATCGGATTAAGTTCTTGATTTTCGCCGGTGACGGGGGGAGATGCTCCGGCGAGCTACGGTGACGGGGGTGATGGGGTTTCGACTCCCCTTGTTCCATTGATGCTCCTTAGGTAGTTAATTTTGGACGAGGATTGGTTTTTTGTTGAACCCGTGGTGGTTGCCGGAGATGGATATTGAACTGTTTTCCGAGCTGATTTCCGGTTAATTTGCTTATAATTGGAACTTGTGGTAGTTATAAAAGATGTTAGGCTTGAGGTAAGCTAGAGAACTAGGCTTTCCTTGCTGGAGAAATTCTCCGTTGACGGCGCGCCGCCGCCGCCGGCGGTGGTCAACGGCGGTGCTCCGGCGAGGGCGTTGACTTTTTGGTTTTCGATGATTTTAATGTCGTTTTACTCGTATTCGCGCCCCGATCGTCGCCTTGAGGTTTTCGAATTGATTTGGGTATCGGATTTTCAATCGAGGGTTTTGAGTGGAGATTTCGGGAATTTCGTCGATTATTTCGTACTGTGTTATATGTTTCCGGGAACGGTTTATTTTCGAGGTGGGGTTCAGTGTTATGAGCTGTGATTTTGATCAGATATATTTTGTGATTATTCAGAGGATCGAGATCGTGCTTCGGGCGAGGGATCTTCCGCCGGACCACGTGATTAGCGCGAGTGCGCGCTTTACTCGTTTGTGAGTGGACCTTTCTTTTCACTGATCGATTGCGAGTCTTTACATTATATTTTACGAGCATGAGCATACTTTTTTGATTATGACTTATACTAGCATATGTTTTACGATTATACTTTATACGTATGCATGAAACTATTTATGATTTGATTTACACAGAGTACAGTCACAGTTTATGTTGTTGTATCGATGCACTTGCATCCCGGCTGATCCCCGAGGATGTCTACCAGGGGGGAACTGTACATTGTGTCGATGTATTTCCGGGTGGGTACAGATTTCTGTTCCTTGTGCCGAAGTATTTTCGGGTGGGAACGGATACCCTGACCTGAGGCCTTTCTGGCTAGAATCACGTGTGGGTCTGGGATCCCGTAATTCGGACTGTACTAGCACGGATGTGTCCATGAGTGACCCCGTGGGATTTTTCTATGCATGCTCAGTACGCTGGAGGAGTTTGGGTTCACCTCGTGTACTATATCATATTTATTCATTTTGACTCGCATATGTTATTATAATATATATCATTTGGCGAAAGGCATTTATTTTCGTCCACTCACTCTAACGATTTTCATGTCTTTCCCCTGGGCTTTTCGATTTCCGTGCCCAGTTTGGAGTTCGGATTCTGGTGTCTCACGTCGTGATCGGAGGCTAGTTGTTCGAGCTACCTGTGTTTTCCAGTAGGTTCCTTGTTTTGCCTACTGTTGTATATTTTGTATATATATACACTAGAGGTCACTCTGATACGTAACTGATACATGTTTTATACAGATTTTCCCGGATTTACTATATATTACAGTTATGTTTACTGTTTATTGTTATTGTTATGATATTGAGAAATCCGGATGGGTTGGTGCCCACGGTTTGGCTTTTGTGACATAGGATGAAGTGTTATTTTTCGGGTGCAGGTTAAGGCAATTCCGGTTAGTAGCGTTACTCTACCGAAATTTTAATGGTTTTTGTTGGTTCATGTTTTCAGAAGGGGTTTGATTCCGGTTTAAGAAACTAAATCAGGGTTGGGTCCTTTCATTTACTCCGAACTACACATTACGAACTGTGCATGCTCACAAAATTACGTGGTAATCTCTCTCATTAATCAACATGTGCTCGCCCTAGACATATGTCATGCTATAAAATCATATGCAAGTTTTACAATTTGCTAAACGTGCCATATGACATACATCACATACATACATGTATGGTGCATTGACAGACTCGAGGACTTACACTATCATGGGCACGGTTGATACCATCATGACTTGGGCCATCGATCGGGGCTAACTGACTGAGGTCTAGAACCTGCCATTACGCATCATCCCGATAGAGCAATACCGATAGGTAAGTGGCAATTATTCTTGCACTATCGTAAATATTTGACATAGTTTCCTCTACGAAGTGGACTACCAGAAACTTGCAAAAAAATCACACTTCAGATTTTCCACAAACAATAACGTGGACCACCGATATCCATCTGGATCTCTCAATAAAGTGAGAAAAGTAAATTAATAAAAGAAATCCCGATACACTATAGCTGACAAATTTTCTTGCCGCAGATTCATGAACTCTATATGCCTACTCTGCTCAGCCGCCTTACAGGAAGTGACACTTCCATAAATCGCTAATCTTGGCCTACGAGGTAGCAACCTCCGGGTTCTCGGTGCTCATCCACCAACGATAGGCATGGTCCTGCAATAGGCCGACAACTAATTCAATCTTTTGCTCAGGTGTCAGCTGATGACGTATACGGTCGCAAACCCGACCAATCTCGATAAGTCAGTTCTCACACACCACCAGGTCGTGAGAACCAAGGAAAGGCAAAACACTTGCGTTCTTGGCCCGAGTAACAAGATCATCACGGCCCTCCCCTGGCGCTAGCATTATGCATACGAATAGCTCACACATCTGCTGGGCGAATGACTGTGCCTCATCCTGAGGAAATGGTTGTCGAGACATAATGATCTAGGAGTCCACCACTATTAATTAGCCCACAAAATCAGACCAAGGAAACTGGTTCAACTAGAAGACTCTGAACACTTAACAATACATAACACTTGGAGGTGATGGAGATCCGCCGGCCGGTCAGGCCACCCCTCGCGGGAGTGTTGTTCACCATCAAATGCCCAAATTGATCTAAACAAGGAAGTCTATAGAATCAGTGACCCAATGGTTTGATACCAACTGAAAGGACCCAATCCTAGATTAACTAGTAATCTAGGATCACGCCCTAACGATAAGACTTAACTACGGATTTCCATAAAAATTTGACATAGTTTCCTCTATGAAGTGGACTACCAGAAACCTACAAGAAAATCACACTTCGAATTTTTCTACAAACTATTCGTGGACCACTGATATCCATCCGGATTTCTCAATAAAGTGCGGAAAGTAAAATAATTAAAATGCTGGAACAATAATACAGGAATTGAAAACTCATAATCCAGCAATGCTAACATAAAAATGTTAGGTGAGTGGACAAAAACTCACAATCAGTGTAAAACAGTAAAAAAAAATTATCTGTGCATTTCCGCTGATTTTTGTAAAATCTTGCGAGTTCAAAATAAAAAAAAAACTAAATAAAAAATGGAGGTGGGTGCTCAGGGTATTTGTCATAACCCGAAGCATCTCCATGACTGTAAATATAAGGTGATAGGATTTTCTAGGGTATTTTTCCTAACCCGAGGTAATCTAGGTCGATAGAGTGTTTGTCCTAACCTGGTCTGACCCGACTAGTCAATGATCAACCGACTAGTCAAAGCATCGATGCAGAAAATAAAACCATCACAAAAATACCTCCAAACTTGACCGTAATAAAATACAAGAGAGTGTAAATTTGCATAAAAATGAACTCGCAGCAGCTGTGAAAATAAATAAACGTCCACTTACCGTCTTATGCCGGGATATTTATAAAGTCGAATCCTGCCAAACGGTGCAATAATTATCTGACATGGCCTGCGAACTCGTAATCTTGAAACTACGATTATAATTAATATCTACTCTTCAGTATTCATAATAAATATCTAGACTTGTAATCCGACGAGCAATAATATCACGAATCTTGCATTTTTGAATAACGTATTTTTCAACTAATTATGAACTTAATCAAACTCCAAATTCAATTCCTTACATTTCTTCGCGGTTAGTCAATTTTAGAATCGCAACATAAATCTCAAACATCGAGCGACTCGAATTAATTAATTATTATCCGATTAAACACACGTCTAAATTAATCAAGTCCAGACCCATTCAAGAACCTCACCATTGCATTTAGCAAGAAATTACGAGTAGAACGATATTAAATTTTGCAGAAAATTCAACTTCGTCGGAACTCCGCCACGCACCCACGCACTATTGCCGGCGGCGGCCAGAATCCCATCGACACCAAATCGAACAACCTACACATCAAAATGTTCATCTCAACAAGCCCAACAACATTGTAGTACAACTCAAACCAAAATTAAATCAGAAATCAACGAAATCAACAGTTGAAGTGTCAAACCGTCGCCGAAATTCTCTTCCTCCGTAAGTCGTCGTCCGACCACGGCAGGGTTCGAGACCTGTCCCAATAGATTTGTGGTCTTCTAGGCTTCAAAAATCATATAGTCACGACCTCCATCGCTGCAGTGTGCACCACCATTGTCACCGTCGAAATCAACCGGAATCTGCCACCTTCTTCGCCTCGATTCGTCCTCCACCGATCACCAATGCCGAAGATGCTACCACCAATCAATAAAGGAGATGGAAGCCAATATTTTGCCACCAGTCCCATGGCCGGAGGTGGCTGGCCGGAGGCTCACCGCCAGTGAGAACCTCACGGCAAAAAATTTGGCCGAAATAGGTGGTCAACACAGGTCAACCTCAGGTTTCAAAAATGAAAATGTCCCACTTTTCCAAAATGGAAACCCCTATATATAGTCACGATTTTACAGTAATGCGTTTTCCAATATTTTTGTAAAATTTCCGCTGACCATAACTTTCTCGTTGCAATTCCGATTTCAACACTTGACGTTGCCACGAATTCGTTTCGACAAACTCTACTACTTCATATAAAGAAATTTCTCGGAAAATATATTTGACGAAATCTCGACCAAACGCTAGCGATAGTTACCGACGATAAAGACTAATTACCATCGACAATTAACGTAATTAATTAGCAACTAACCGTATAAGTTCCGATTATCGCGTAATATTATTCTGGATCGTAACAACTATGTACATCGTTTTGCCCCACAGTAGTTGCACGCTAAGCGCATATACACACGCGGTCGAGAAAAGAGACAGTTTGAGGACTTCTCAGTGCCCTGGGATTTCTGGAGCCAAACACATACAATTGAATAAGAGCATCTCCAATAGCTCTTGTAAAAATTCTCTATTATACAAGATGAAAACATAAAATTTGTAAAATAAAATAACTCCAACCCCAACAACACTTCAATTTTATGATACAAAATTAAATATTTTCTTGTATAATTTAATGAATCTATTTATATATTATATATCAAACTCAAAATTTTATATTAAAACTTGCTCTTTTGAGGAGAGAGAGTGAATTATAGTAGATGCGCAATAACTTTTAGAGATTTTGTGATGAATATACAAGTTTTGAGAATTCTATATATATAAAGATTTCATATCCATTTTTTTCATTTTCTATATGATATAAAATAGTTTACAAGAGCTGTAGAGCTAAAAGGAGGTGTTATTTTCCGTTAAAATAGCAATTTTTGTGATTTACAGCTGCTAGAGATGCTCTAAATAAACATTGTAAGATGATTTCATGACTTGACTATAAAGTTTTAGAATTTAGTGATTTTACAACTTAACTAAAGTGCTAGTATAAGTTTTTTTTTTAAATGAAAAGTAGGGTTTAAATTGGATATTTTCTATTTTAGCCTCAAAAGTTTAACACTATAAAAAGTTAACACCAAAATTGTTGGCAGGTACTGTTCTTGTATAAGTTTACAAAGTTAAGGTACATATCTAATAGTTTTGAAAGTTGAGGTACATAAGTAATGAATGATCTATATATGAGGTATTGTTGCTAAAATTTTCTCTTTTGAAAAATACCTATAATTGGGTCATCAAAATAGTTTTATTATTCATAGTTATTAATAACTGACCAAATATTGACAAAAATAGACTATTATACCCTCTAGTAATCTGTAGCAAAAGAATCAAGTCGAACAAATTGAACAATGAGTTTCAATCAAACTACACTAGAACTTGAAGTTAGGAGTTGTTAGTATTTTTTTTCCTTTGATCACTAGCTCTTTCCAATTCGTCCGTTGGAACCATCTAGCGCATGAAACACATAACTCCAATACCGTTTTGTCTCTCCCATCATGATTTCCCCAAGCATCTCATTCAATATATACAAGCATCAAAACCTTCTTCAGCTTTTTCTGGTTACTTCTTTAATTTTAAGTTACTACCTCACTCTCACCATATATAATACCTCAAACAGATTATGCTTTTGGTTTTGATTTGATCCTTAGATAGTTAGATATATGTGTTTCCTAAACTATGAATCTTATATACATCCATAAGAGAGCTATACCCAAGTCTAAATCTTATATTCGGAACTAAAGCACTCAAGTTGCAACATATTAAGCAAATCCGACTAATTAATTAGAGAATAACAAAGGAGAACAACAAGGGAGAAGATGAAAATAAAGAATTTGATTATTGCTCATGGGTTATTGTTTCTGGGTTTAGATTCTAAGGATATAAAAGAAGAGAAAAAGAGAAACTTATTAATAGGAATGATGGATTTTTGGGAGATGAAGAAAAAATAAAAATTAATTATTAGGAAGAGTGGAAGACAATCTCACGGTGTTCAAGTTTTCTCTACCATGTGAGCAAATTTGCGTTCTGGTGGACTGTTGTAGGAAATTTCATGAAAACACCACATCAGTGAGGGTATAACAGACATTTTAAATCTATATATGGTTACTTTTTAACAACTATGAGTAATGAGGGCAAAAACTATTTTGATGACCAAATTATGGCTATTTTTCAAAATTTCTCAATATGATTGCTTTCATTGTACAAGACATTACGGATGTCTTGGCTTTGCTTTATGTCCCTTTTATTACCAAAATAGAAAACATTACGGATGCGTGTGGAGTCTACTCTTTTTTATGGAGAGAAAATTTTCGTAAAGAACAAAAAAAAAAGGATATTCCGGTGACTATGTGTTTAAGAATTTTATCCAAAATATCTTTTACTTTTTCTTTTTGATGGGAAAAAGCAAAATTGCATTAAGATCATTTTATAGATACATAAAAATACGTAGTCCAACTTTCCAAATTCAATGAGAGACAAATGACTAAGCAGTGATATACCATAATAATGAAGCACACTTTGAGTTCTTATGCCCTTGACCATCATCATCTTCATCGTCATGATACTTGAATTGTATTCAGATGTATTTGCTGAGCTATCTGGAGAATTTTGAGTTGGTGAATCCATATATTCTTTGTGATGTATGCATGGATTGTAAGTTGTTACCATGCTATTTTGCAACAAATGAAAATCAACAACATCAAGAGTACGTAGTGGAAGTGTGTTGTTGCATTTCATGCACGGACATAGTGATTCATTCTTCTCATTCACGTGAAGTTTTACAACCTCGATAAAGGATTTAACTCTTTCGTTGTAAGAACCAGTCAAACGGTAATTCTTATCAGATTCAAATCTAATCCACTCTCTGTCCATGATCCGGCTGTGATAGCAAAGTAGTAGCCAATTGGGCTGCACACTGGAACATCAATATATTCCAGTTAAATTTAGAGTGTAGTTATGCAATGAAAACAAATTACATATAGAACTAAATATATTCATTATAGTTGAATCACATCGACCATTCAAATATCCATTCACTAAAATCTTCTCTCATATTTACTATATAACAATCTTGAAGCAGCAGCGTTTACTGTTCATTTTCACTGTTCAAATGGGGCATTTTCGTCCGAAATTTTAGAGTTTGCGGGGTGTGAGAAGGGTTTCCTAAGAGCAAGTTCACTAGGGAGTATTTTGCTTGGTTGCCATGTAGATGTAGCCCCCAAAAGGAAAAAAAGTAAAAAATCAACGCTCCAACGGTGTTTTCTTGTCTGGGCAAGAACTCCCCTGGATCAATCCCTGAGGTACTTCTAGCCTGCTGACCTTGCCCAATTGACACGTGGCGCTCTTAATTTCGACCGTATATACTTTCATGTTATCAGCGTGATGTTTGATAATTATATATACTTTCACGTCATTTTAAATGATTAATAAAAATTAAGTAGAAATAAAATTTTGACATAAATCCTGAAACAATAAATAAAAACAACCATAAAAGTGAATTATATATCACTAGCTTATTACCATATTACTCCAACGATCATGATGGTGTGACTCAACGGATGAACTCGAAGCCTCTCTTTCTGTCGTCTCCGTCATTTGCTCTTAGCTCGTACTCCCTCTCTCTCCTGCGATCATTCGGCTCTAGCCATTTCAGTCCCAGCCTCTTTCTCTCTCCCCCTATCTCTACCAATTTCCTATATCATTGCATTATGCATTCTACTGAGGCCCCGACCAAGCTTCATTCACTATCTCTTCGTAGCTCGATCTGAAACCTAATCTTCGATTTTGGTTCGCTGCCAGATGACATCTTCGCCTGACCACATGGGCCTCCCACCGAGCTCGAAGAGCCTAGAGACGAGAGCCTTACAAGGCGACAGCGATGAACTCGCCAGAGAGATAGGGGAGAGCTGTATCAACGCAACTGGTTGGGGTCACCGGGTCGTTGTCTTTGTCTTTTCGGGTTGATCCAGGTCGGTGGAGTAAAGTGCAAACTGAGACTTGAAAACTCGGCCGATGTCGACTGATCATTACCAATCCCGACCAGGTCTGATTTTGCAACCTCTCCCTCGTTCTTGTTTGGTCTCTTATTTGATTTTGTCTGTCACTATGGTAGATTATTCGTTTTAGTTTGAAAACTGAATATGTCACCCATTAAATTCTAGAGTTGGTCTTTAGATTAATATCGTGAATAACAAGAGATGTTTATTTCACTTATTTGCACCAAGAGATGATTCACATTCTTACTGTTTGGCATTGTTTCGCTGTTAGAGGCTACTGGTTGATGAATCCCCACTGTTAATGAATGCTTTACATTACACAATATATGGAAAATCTGGAGTTTTTGATGCGCAGAGATTTATTGATGTCATGCAAGCCTTTTGAGTGTTTCATAACTACCGCTAAAAGTGGAGGTGGAGAGGCAATGAATGGAGACATGGCTGGATTTGGATTGTTGCAAAGTCGAACACAATATACCCTTCCTGGATTTGCGTTAAATGTGAAACCAATTCAAGCAAGGGCGGCTTCTATTACTCAAAATGGTTTAGGGAGATAATATGGTACTCAACCAATTATGTCAATCGAGGAAGCCACGAAAAGCACCACCTTTCAGTAGCATTTTTTGGTCCTTATTATTTCATAAATGTGATCGGAAGAGAGGAAAAGGATAAGGATGGACATAGTTCGAAGAATATGGAGGACGTTGCTATTGTTTCAAAAATTCTGCAGAATCTGTACAAAGGTACATCATTTTTTCATGTTTCATCCAGTACTTATTTTAGGAGAAATTTTAATTGGAAATTTCCAAATGAATCTTTTCATGCTTCTGCTTTGAAAGTTTATTTAATCCTTGGGAGAAATATTAAGTGAATGCGATGCTCTATGTAAATTCGATTTATCATTTCTCATTTAACTCTATGTTGTTTTAGTTTTGGCTGAATAAGTCTTTCTGTGATAAGGTTATACTTTTACATTTTAAACCACAAACAATGTCATATGGTCTAAAATTTTGTGCCAGTATTTATTTATATTGAAGTCTTAACATTTGTGTTTTGACTGACTTTTCCTGTACAGAGTGGGTTAGATCAAATCAGAGACTTAGTATTGATATAGTATCACCATATGTTGCTCAAGTAGCTGCCATTAAGAATAAAGTGGGAGAGAAGTATGATAAGCTTGATGGTTTTGTAGTGAAAGTAAAGACAGTTGACGGTTTCCAGGGTGGGGAAGAGGATATAATTATAATGTCAACTGTACGATCGAACAATCATGGATCACTCCATTTCATCTCAAATCTACAAAGAGTCAATGTCTCTCTTACAAGGGCTAGGTGTTTTTGATGTACTTAGTATGTTTTCTTTTTCACTCTCGCATGTTTATTAGTTTGGTGGAATGTCTACTGATGAAACTGATCATCTGATGACTTCAGGCACTGTTTGTGGGTTTTGCGGAATGAACGAACTCTTTCTGATAGTGAATCTGTGTGGATGGCTTTGGTCCTTGATGCCAAAAGCCAGCACTGCATCTTTAATGCCGATGAAGACACAGACTTAGCCAAGGCCATATTGAAGGAAAAGATGAAGTCCAATCAATTTGATGATTTGCTCAATGCCATCGTATTACTTATTCTGCAGTAAAGACACATTAACCAATTCCACGATAATATGGTACTTTTAGATATTATTTGGGTTTAGGGTTTAGGGAGCTTTTCCTTCCTTTGATTTCCAATTTGGTACCACATTTTAATCTTTTTCTGTTGGGTTGTCCTCTATAATTCGTGGGTATGTTCGATTTTCATGTGTAGAAGAGTTTTACATGTACGATTTTATGTCTAATTCATGTAGATTTTTCAAAGGATCCATAGACATTGGTGTCTGATTGGTGACTACACTGTAAGTATAAGCCATATTTCAGTTTTCTTTACTCCAGTTTAATCATCGTGCTCGATTCTTTGAAGGATTGATGTAGTTTTATTATGAGCTGCTTAGTGTGATCTTTGACTATATGATTAATTAAATATAATTTATTTTGGCTCTCTAACCAGTAAAGTCCCCATTTAAAATTTCGAGTTTTATTAGTTTTAATTTTATGTTATATAAGGATGATGCTTTCGATGATATTGTGGCAACCCAGTTGAGTAATTGATTCATTGTAATATTTTTGATGTTGGATTGTCATTGATTTACTTTCAGGTACTACTACTATTTATGTTGGATGTGATTGTCTCTTGAAAGCTAAATCCAGCATTGATACTAATCCTATTGTCACAGAGGCTTACCAACCAAGTATGCGAAAGGCTTTTAAGACTTAGGGATTGTGACTTTACCTTTGTATTTGGTATTTCAACACTAAATTAAATTCTCTTTCTTCCTTGCGTTGTAGTCATTATCTTGAGTTGATATAAACCATTGCCAACATTTTTGTATCTTGGTATGGCCTAGGTTTAGAAATCTAGGCTTTCTAAGGTTGCTTCGTATCTTTTATCGGTTGAAGTTTTCTTATAGGTGAACGGGTAAGGTTTATTTTCAAGCCTATAGGTATATAAAAACAAATACTAATGCTTCATGATTGCGCAACTGATATAGTCCTGATCAATCTTCCAAGTTGGAGACTGATATTTTCTGATCTAGGGGTCATCATTTGGTCCGTGGGCCGGTGGAGGCCCGCAAGTCCGTGGGCTAAAAGTCCGGCCTGGCCCGAAAAAAAGCCTGCAAAAGCCCGCTAAGGTGGTTGGTGGGCCGAATTTGGTTTGGAGATCTAAAGCCTGGCCCGGCTCGCCAAAAACCCGTCAAGGCTCGTTAGGCCCGGCCCGTCAAAACCCGTTAGGCTTGGCCCGTCAAAGTCCGCAATTTTTTATATATATAAGATAGTAGTACATATATCATTATACATACACTTATATATATATATAATATAGTGACTAGTACTATATAGATATATATTTTATATTTGTGTATGTCTATATTAATATATTACATATACATATATTGATCAAATATTGGAATTCCATATATAGTTATATTTGTGTATCTATTTTACTGTTAAATCATTGTTTAGAGTTTAGGTTTAGGACTTTAGCGTAAGTTAGTAAGTTAGGGTTTAGGGGATTGAGATTTAGGGTAAGTTAAGGTTTATGAATTTTGAGGTTTAAAGTAAGTTAGGATTTAGGTCTTAGGAATTTTGAGGTTTAGAGTAAGTTAGGGTTTAAAGTTTCATTGTAATTTTTTTTATCGATTTACCTTACACAGTAAAATAGTAAATATAATAAATGGTTCAGATTAGATCTTGTAATTTTTCAATGGTGAGAGTTTAATTGAGAGTGTGTGAAATGACATCAATACCCTTCTCTTATATATTACTTATTTTTCCATGGAGAAACTAGATAAATCAAATTTTTATGTCAATTTTTTTGACACTATGAGATAGATATGTAATTTACAAGAATGTGTGTTAAAATTTTGATCTTAAAAAATTCCTTTAGGGATGGGTAATTTACGTTTTAGTTGTAAGGGTACTACGGTCACATTTAGCGAAACCATAGATGTAGGTCTAAATCAAGTCCAAAATTTATAAAATTTTAACGGCATGCTTAGAATATTATGAACAACCAATCTGGCAGTCAGTTTTGTAAAATGATGATATATGATCGATTACGTTTCACAAAGGTTTTTCAACCCATATAACCAATGAATAAATGTAAGAACATTAGTGTGCATATAGAGAATTCAAGCAATATAAGAATTAAAAATGTTTTAACAATAAAGAAAGCCATATATAATAGTTCACATTGTAATAAAAGACACCGTACGTAAAAATTAGCCTAATCGAAATACGTTTGGATCCCGGTCAATACAGTTAAACAAAATTTGTGAAAACACTAAAATACACTCATCTTATTTTCCTTATTTTCCTATGGGGGGAGTAGATAAATCAATTTTTTATGTCAATTTTTTTGACACTATGAGATAGATATGTATTCCATAAGAATATGTGTCCAAAATTTGATGTTAAAAAATTATTTTCGGGAAGGGTAATTTCCGTTTTAGTTGTAAGAGTACTACGGTCACATTTGGCGAAATACATGGATCGATGTCTAAATCAAGTCCAAAATTTATAAAATTTAAAGGCATGGTTATAATATTCTAACCAATCAATCCAACGGTCAATTTTATAAAATAATTAAACATGTCCGATTAAGTTTCACAAAGGTATTTCATTCCATATAACAAATGAACAAACGTAAGAACATTAATATACATATGGAGAATTCAAGCAATATGAGAATTAAATATGTTTTAATGATAAACAAGGACATGTAGAAAGGTTCATCTTATAGTGATAAACACCGTACGTAAAATTTAGACTCGTCGGAGTACGTTTAAACCCCGGTGAATGGATGAAGGTTACGTTTATTTTGAAATGTCTTAATTTTTTAATAATTAAAGCCCGATAGGCCCGGCCCGTAAAAGCCCGCAAAGGCCCGCAAATCCCGCTTGAATGGGCCGAGCCCGGATCCTTATATAAAAGATAAAACCCGGCCCGGCACGACTATACATGGGCCGAGTCGGGCTTTTTGCCGACCCCTATTCTGATCTTTATCATTCTGGTGCCCTTGGTTATGTGCTTGCTATCATTCATTGGCTTCATTTCCAGATTGTCATTCAAGTGTATAGATTTGTTTGTAAAAGTTGTGAGTCTTTAAAACTATAATTGCATACTGCATATTGAAATTAATATTGAAACTGTTGTTTTTCGTTTTCATACATTGGTCAGCCTTGAAAATGATATTGGTTTTTTATTTTACAAGACTATTTATGCTTAGTGGCATAAATAGAAAATGTTAGATAGAATGGCTATCTTTTGTGTTTCTGTTTTTTGCTTCGATGGGGGCAGTGCAAGAATGATTATTTGAAAAATGCTGTGTTTTCACATATATGCTTAAATTTGTATAAACAATCTGTGATATAAACCTTGAATGCAATGTTCGTGCTTACAAAGTAACTGTAAACTAAATCTTAATATAATAACGTGTAATTAAGTTTCACAGTTTACTCATTCACATGAGAGGTTAATGCATGTATTATTCGGTCTATGATCATCAGTTGCAATTTATTCTCATTTGTTTTCATATATTATAGTGAGGGGTTCAATCTTTGACATAATGATTTGGACAACAAACTCATGATCTTCAAATAACAGTCTTATAAATTTTAGGTTACTGCATAAAATAATGTGTAAACTGGTTTTCCAAAAAAGTTCCTACTTTAGTATGCTTTGTTTAAAATATGCAGCTACGATAATGTTTGTAATATGGCCACTAATTAATTGTATAATACTTTCAGGACAACTAAAGACGAACTTTAGTTGAATTTTTGAAAAAGAAGCTCAAATTGGACTCTTGAAATATACATAAGCCATATTGTCTTTCGAACATCTTTTAAAGCACTATTCCAATTAGAAGCATAACAAGAAACATATAGGTTAATCTATATGTTAGCAATATATTAATATATCAAAGAGTTTGGCAAGAAACGTATGTGTTAATCTTGATTTCTATGCTTTAGTTGATCGGTCATTAATAATTAATCCTCTTTGTCGTAGATCAAAGAGTTTTGGGTATGTCGGAAGAGTGGACATCTCTAGAACAGGTACTTTGAGAATTCAAATTTAATACTGCCTACATATTGGTACAGATGAAATGGATGTAGAGACACAGAAAACCTTTAAATGTAGAAGTATCTGCCAGGAGATGTAAAAAGATGGCCACAAAATTTTTAAAATGATATTAGTCTGTCGATGTGTAATAATTTTATGGCATGCAGGTCTAGAGTTGATTTGATAATTAAACAGGTGTTATGTTTAACATGAAACAGATTGATTGCACAAAAAAAAAGTTGGGCTATGTATGGATTCTATATTTGTTATCCCCACTGGGTTTTGAAGTAGCCAAAATGTTTAGTGATGTCATGCATGACCCCCACAAGTCCAGTTGAGAATTAATGATAATGATACATATATTTCTGATTACATTAGATATTTAAGAGAATGTCATCTTATATTGTGCTTCTTATATTTTAAAAAAGATATTGAGTGATTGTTGAACAATTTAAATACAGAAAGTAAAATCATACTATATATTATGTGGTCTACAGATATAACTTTTTTGTGGGAAAAATTAATAGCAAATTGATTCGAACAAATGCAGTTTTCTTTAATGCTTAGATAACCCGAATTCTATCTCAATTCTGTCTCAATCGATTATCTGTGCCTCACACAATTTTCATTCTAGCAATTATATTTGTAATATGTAATTATAATGTATTTGTAAGTATGCAACTACATTGCACAACCCACGCAACAAGTACATTTATAATATATAACTACAATGTATTTGTAAGTATACAACTATATTGCACAACCCGCGCAACGCAGGGGCATTGCACCTAGTTTGAACATTAAACTTCTCTCACTGAAAACAAGAAATTCAAACACAATCAACACCCTCAAAGCAAAGAAAAATTATCAGAACTACAAAAATTACAGTAGGATTATACAGTATAGCTAACACCCTAAGATTTTCAACAACAATAAAAAAACAAAGCAATAGGTTATCATCGAAAAGAATAAAAAAAAAATCAAAGCAGTAGACAACTTTGTCAAATACTAACCAACAATGTCACTCAAGTATGGCTCATTTAAAAAAAAATGGAAAAATGGTTAAAAATGTCACTCAAGTATGGTCCATTTTAAACTTTGCTCTCTCATGTATAGCAAATATTACTTTGCTCACTATCAAATTACACTTTTACTCACTTTACTCACTCCGAATTTTGCAAAATTTGGGGTTTTGAATTTGAATTATAATCGGCCAAGGAAACCTGTTCGGCATTGTAGCGCTCTTCCTTGTGAGTCTTTTCATACCAAGGTCGAGCCTCAATTCATTCTGAGGAGGGAGAATCAAAGATTTGAAATTTTGGATGTTATTGACTTCAAAGGTTAATTCAACCACTTCCATGATGAATTGGACTTAGGTGTGGTTGAGAAAATTGTTGTTTGGTTGATTTCGCACAGATTGAGCTCCGGTTCGCTAGAAATTGGAGTGGGGCCGCAAATTTCTCCGGTTCGGGATGATCAAAGTGAGTAAAAGTATAATTCGATAATGAGCAAAGTGATATTTGTTATATATAAATGAGCAAAGTTTAGAACGGACCATACTTGAGTAACATTTTTAGCCATTTTCCCAAAAAAAACCATCAACTAACTTTATACAGCAAGAACAATTATGAAGTAAATCACAAGTAAATGGAACAACTCTCCGGACAAACATTTATACTTTAATAACTCGATTGAAACTTGAACAACTAATTTGTGTAATAAACCAAAAGTAAAACGAGATTGAAGAAGGAAATAAAGGAAAAATGCGAGGATTGTTTATAGGTACGCCTAAGAGTAGAGTAGGATGTGTCACTTGATTTGTAGGTGATGCATGATTATAGGATTCTTTTTAGAATAGATAAAGGACTATCATTTGGACAATGCAAGTAGTCTTTGCTTTGAGGATCGTATGTCAAAGTAATGTAATAGAAACGTGGAGGGAATACAAAAAGGTACTTTAGTATTCTTCTTTACAGTGTATGTGAATTGTGTCCCGAGAAGTTACTGGGTTTTTCTTCATTAAGGGAGACAGTTTCTTTTGAGTACAAGACCCATTACTCAAACTTCATTTTATTATGTTTTCCTTGGAATTGTTCGAGTCATGAAGTAATCTCCAGAAGTTAAATAAATTCTCTTTATAAGTCCCAATAAACCTTTTAGGATTGGTTAGTAGCAGAATCAACTATTGTGCACTATGGGATGCTCGGATCTAGTAGGGTATTAACTGTTTCTGATTGAGGTACTTGAAATGAGTAGCTAGCTCGAGAATGTGAGTTTTTCAGTTATGAATACACTACAAGAAAAATGCACTTAGACTACAGAACCTTTACGGGTCCGCGGTCTAAGTGTCACTTGGACGACGGAAATAATCTTCGTCGTCTAAGAAACCCTTGGATGACGGAAATAGTGTTTCTGTCGTCCAAGTGGTCACTTAGACAACAGACCAACACGCCGTGGTCTGAATGGCCACTTGGACAACGGCTTTCTATGTCCGTCATCCATGTATCCACTTGGATGATGGAAACGTGCTAAGTCCGTCGTCTAAGTGGTCACTTAAACGATGCACCGACGCTCCGTCGTCTAAGTGAAGCATTATATAATGTCCATGCCGAACTCTCTTCCTCTCCGCTCACTCGTCTCAACTTCATCTCCATATATATGTCGATCATTCAATTCTCTCTCTTGATCAGACTCTCCTCACGCGTACGTATATGGTGCATGAAAATTCTAGCTAGCTAGCACTATATTCGAGCATCAATTCGCCATATATCGGAGAAGACTAGGTACGTACGTAGTTAATTTCCCAACATCATTTAACGTTTATATATATATAATTAATTGTACGTTTGATTGATTGCATTGCTCATAATTAGTACGTTCTAATATATATTTATAATTAAGTTAGGTAATTGATGATATATATATTAGTTAATTAATATAGACCAGTAGTACGTATATATGCATGGATGATATGTTTAAAAATTTGGTTAATATTTAGTTAAAACGTACATGCATGTTAGACATATTAAAGTAATTGATGTAGATCGAGTACATATATTCACTAATAATTAATAAAGGTAATTATTGAAGGTAATTAATTAATAATTTAATTTAATATATTAAGGTAGTTGAAAATTTGTGTATATATATAATAGTTTCATATATAATTACTAGCTTGAAAATCTATATATATACAATAGTTGACTAATATGATAATTAATTATTAAAATTCGTAGAAGTATGGACAATAGTTGGATGAAGTTGCGGAATAGAAGTAATGTCCGGTATATGGATGAAATTAGCGAATTTGTGAATTTTGCGATAGAACATGGTCAGGGAAAGAAGCATTTCAGGTGTCCGTGCCAAAAATGTCTTAGCTGTAAGTATGTGAAGGTTAATGTTATGGTGCAACATCTGTACGAAATGGGCATGATGTGGAGTTACACTACGTGGAGCGAGCATGGTGGAGCAGTAGACTTCAGCTTAGGGTACAGTTACCATGGTGCTTCATCCAGCGGCAGTGGTGCCGGCCCCCCTGCTTAGAACACAACTGTGGATTTGGTAGATGATGCGTTTTCGGGATTTAGTCATGGTGGACACCAACACCAAGAGGGAGATTACAATACAACTCATGAGCATGATGACACATTCCCCGCTGCTAGCTTGGCCACTGACACTAGTGAGATGAATAAGTACAACAAGATGCTACTTGAAGCGCAGACCCCGGTGTACCCTGGATGTCGAGAGAATGTGTTGCAATATGTGATGGAGAAAATGAAGATAAAAGTAAAGCAAAAAACGTTAGTCAATGCTTTTGACGAAGTTCAGGAGCAAATATGTAAGTTGCTTCCTAATGATCACAATCTTCCTAAATTCTATTATAAGGTTAGAAATATCTTGAGCAGCATCGGCCTAAAGTACAGGATAATTGATGCATGTTCAAATGATTGTGTGCTATTTTACAAAGAGTATAAAGATTTGGACTATTGTCCCGTATGTTGCCAGTGCAGATATGAGCTGAATATGAAGAGTTCAAAAAAGAGAATTCCTCTGAAGGTTCTTCGATATTTTCTCTTGATTCCCAGATTGTAGCGTCTGTGCATGTCTCTATACACAGCAGAGGCGATGCGATGGTACGTAGAAAAGCGAATAGATGACGATGTGCTGAGACATGCCGCGGATGGGGAGGCTTTCAAACCATTCGACAGAGAATTTGGAGACTTTACCGCAGATGTTAGAAATGTTAAACTCGGACTATCTACAGATGGATTCAATCCTTGGGATAGTAATAGCTCCCCCGTCAGCACTTGGCCAGTTATTCTGATGTCGTACAACCTGCCTCCGTGGATGTGTATGAATAAGGAATTTAATATTCTTACTCTGCTAACTCCAGGTCCTAAATCTCTGGGGAAGTGCTTAGATATCTACCTCAGACCTTTGATCGACAAACTGAAACTGTAGTGGGAAAATGAAGTCCTAACTTATGACAAATTCACTAACACGATGTTCATGATGAGGGCTGCCATAATGTGGACGATCAGCGATTTTCCAGCGTATTGGATGTTGGCAACCTGCAGGACGAAAGGATATAATGGATGTCCTATATGTTTGGACGATGTGAACTCTAGTTGGCATGCGGGGAAGGTGTCTTACTTGGGTCACCATAGATGGCTTCCTCACGACCACCGGTGGCGACATGATGAAGCTCATTTCAACGGGACGGTAGAGAATAATCATAAACCCCGTAGTTGGTCGGGCAAAGAGATTTTAGAGAGGTTGAGCTATTTCGACTTTGATGTGTTGACCAATGACGCAGATGTAAAGAAACGCAATTTAATACCTCCACATGATCTCAACTATTGACATCACAAGACTATATTCTTTGAACTCCCTTACTGGTCAAAGTTGAAGCTGAGGAACAACTTGGACGCGATGCACATAGAAAAGAATGTGTGCGACAGCGTGGTGGGAAAAATTCTCGGTATTAAGTTCAAGACTAAAGATACTCCCAAAGCGCGCAAAGATCTAGAATCTATGAATCTACGTCGTCCCTTGTGGTTGAGGAGGGATAGGAGATGAGTGTACAACAAGATGCCAGCTACACCTTACATAGTGAAGTCGACACTTAGACATTCTGTATTTCACTGGTTTAAGAGCGTTCGTTATCCGGCTATGTATACAACTACTATATTGGAGCAGTGGACGAGGTGCAACACAAGTCTGTTGGTCTAAAGACACATGACTATCACATTATGCTGCAACGTCTGATTCCAGTGGTAATTCGGCCATATTTGCCTCGTGACGTCGTATAACCAATAGTGGCATTGTGCAGATGGTGGCAGAGGTTACGCGCCAGAGAATTAAAGAAGTCAAATGTGGTGGAACTGCAATAAAAAATTGTGCACCTACTCAGAGGATTTTTCCCCCTGCTTTCTTTGAAATCATGATTCACCTAATGATCCACCTCCCTGAGTAAGTGCTCATTTCTGGTCCGGTCCAGTACACTTGGATGTATCCTCAAGAAAGGTACGTACAACTAATTAATTATACAGATTTTTCGATCCATAATTTGTTCCACTTGAGATTACTAGCTATATGTACTTATTCTTATTTTACAATGTATTAATTGAACGTTTGATTTTGTAGACAGCTTGGACAATATAAAGGATTCGTCAAAAACAGGTCGGCTCCGGATGACTCCATAGCCGACACATAGCTAATGCATGAGTGTGTTACTTACTGTAACAAGTACCTCAAAGATCTACCACCTCCCACTGCCTCTGATCCCAGTGCCCCCATCAATCTTTTTGTCGTCACAAATGTCGTACGAGCGTTTAGAGAAGTATTAAAGGAATTGTTAACACGAGAATAACTTATTGAGGTACATTGGGTAGTGTTGCAAAATTGTGATGAAGTTGAGCCGTACATGATTGGGTACAGGGAGAGGCTTCAGGCGTTAAATCCGGACAAGAGTTTGACGTGGTTTGAGAAAATGGTTAAGAAGAAGTTCCCCGATTATTTCTTCTAATGGGTATGTACGTATGTCTCGATATTTATTTTATATATATGTTTGTAGAAAGTAAACCCTTTAAATAATTATATATATTTCCCATTTTCCCAGATGATTGATCTACAAAAATCCGAAAACACGGGAGGGGTGGTGGTCTTGGCCAAAGCACTTGCTAGCAGGAAAGTCGATTAAACACTATATTTACCTCAGATGTTTTATGAATGGTGTAAAGTTTCATTCATTGGCCCGAGATGAAGGAAGAAGAACACAAAACAGTGGAGTAGCGGTTGGGAAAGACAATGATCTATATTACGGGGCTATTGTATATGTCGTTCAGCTATGTTACGAAAATGATGTCAACGTTTTCTTATTCAAGTGCAAATGATTCAAGCATACAAAGGAAGACCTGAGACTTTTATCAGTCCATACAAACTCAAGCTGGTATGAGGATGAGCCTTTCGCTCTCGACACATTTGTTAGGCAGCTGTTCTATCTCGATGATCCAAAAGCTGGTGAATGGTGGAAATAGTGAACCATATCTCTCATCGAGGAATATGAAATACTATGACAATTGAAGGGACACCGGCGACTGAAGATGCTGATGAACCGGAAAGAGACATTCCTGCCTATCAAGAGCCTAATATTTCTATCATCCGCTCCGACATAATGGACCTGGTTCAAGCTGGTGAATGCTTACCCATGCCTGATGGTTGTACAGATCTAACTGAAGATGAGATTATTGATGCAATTAATGAGATAGATGAAGAAGAGGTGCATGATGAGAATGAGGACGAGGACTCAGGATATTCGTCGGACGATGTTGAGTATGATGAGGAGGAGGAACAATCGGATAACGGGGATGAGGATGATGACAATTATGGCGAAAAGTACAATATAACGACGAAGAATATTAATTGGTAATTAATTATTGTAATGATGCATGATCGATTAATTAATATTTATATTATGAGGAGGAGTATGTATGTACAACTATTAATTTTGTACTTCATTAATTTAATAATTAATTAATTTAATAATTAATTAAATAGCATGGTCGGTTCGACCGACGTAAATTAAAATTAATTAACTAATCCGGAGGATCGGATCGATCGATAACTAATTGAATCACATTAATTTTCACGAAACCCTAAAACGGGGACGAAAAAAATGACTTTTCGTAGTCCATACTAAGGTAATTAAACACAACAGTAATTAATTATACATATATAAAATCCTAAATCCTAAAAATAGTACTTAGACAACCCAAAATGGTCAAGCCGTCATGGAAGTACATCCTAAACCCTAAACCCTAAGGCCCTAACCCTAAATTAAGGGAATTTTCACTTAAACGACGCAAACATGTGTTTACGTCGTCCAAGTATTGACTTAGATGACGCATACGTTTGTTTGCGTCGTCTGAGTGAGTGCTTGGACGACGCAAACACATGTTTGCATCTCCGGCGACTAAAAATCCAGTGACTCCCTCCCTCCAGCGACTCTCCACTTCGGCGACTTTCCGGCGATTCCCTCCCTCTGGTGACTCCGCTCTCCCGCGACTGCTCTTTTCGGTAATTTTAAATTTTTTTAACATAATTATAATTTAATTAATAAATTAGTAAATTGGTAAATTAATTAGTAAAAATAATAAATTAGTAATAATTGATAATAATAATAATAAATATTAGTTAGTAAATGCATGATTATTATTATTGTAAATGCATGGTAATTAATAATTAATTATTGTAATTATATATTGTTGTAATTAATATTATAATTGGTAATTATTATTGCGTGTAATTATAATTTGTAATTATTGTTGTAATATTGTAAATTTGTAGTAAATATGATAAATTATTGAATTATTAAAAATAATAAATTGGTAATTATGACAATTTTGTAGTAAATTGGTAGTCTTTGATTTAAATTTAGTACATAAGTTTGGTTTATTAAGTCGCACTCTTTGGAATAGATGACGCCTCATTTCCTAGCTTATCTCTTTAACCCCTCGTAATATGTGGACTTCATCACCGCACACCATAACCTAAGTTAAGTTATGGACACGAGGTTGATGGCGGAGTTTGCAAAGGACTTGAGGGAGTGTAAATTTTCGAAATATTGGCTGAATGTCGAACATGGTGTCTAGAAACGGGTTATGACTGGTGACAAGTTTTGGATCTAAGAAAAACTAACACCAATAGAGTATATACCATTGATTTGGTTAGCCTTGGGGTGTTTTGTCGAAATTAGTTATGCCTCTTGCGTTATCTCTATCCCTAACAGGCCATGTTTTTCAATTGAATCAAAGTGGAGTGATTGAAAGTTTATACTTTATCGCATGGGTCACACGTCCATTGAACGACCTAAAGACCAAGCTAGTGTACTCTCTTTAAATCTTAGGTACACTCAATAATTGTAAATGATTATCGTAAATTTCCTCCGTGGGGAAAGAAAAAGGCCCAAAAAGAGGCCGAAGATGCTCTACTCCGATGCTTGGCAGAGCAAGTCGGTTGGGAGTTATAGGAGGACAGCGTCGCGCCTCCTCCGGACCCTTCAGCTGGTCATTCGACAGCGCCGATTGGGGAAATTCTCGCTGCCCCAGCTATCCAGATCGGTGATGATGACGCCCATTCCGATCCGACGTCCATGGAAGAAATTGCTCAGGCGTCGTCGGCCTTCTCTGAGTCTATCCTCTACAGCGCGCGACACAAGCTCAGGAGGGCTCCGACAGACCCTCAACCCAAAAGGTCTCGCGGTCTCGTAAAAGGCGAAAAATCCGAGAAATTGTTCAAGGCGGCCGGGCAAAAATTCTAGTTGCCATACAACAATTTCACCGATGGCCCTCCCACATCTCAGCTAGCTAGTCTCTCCTCGCACAACATCGGGTCAATCCTTCACAACAAGGTTCATATGATTGCCCCTACTTGGAAGGATTGTCAGATGAAGAGAAGGCGAAAGTGTTTGAAGAACTTTCGGTACGTAATACGTACAATTTTAAATATATTTCCTAATAACCAATAAAAATCGTAATTTCATAATATATACGATTATAATTTTTTTATTCATTTCTTATAGAAACAATATGAGGTGGATGAGATGCTTAGGCACATCAACCAAACCGCCAACGCCATCTACCATGATTGGAAGTACAAACTTCATAAGTATTATGAAGATATCGGCCCCGTGCTTACCCCCGTAGAGTTGCGTGGGGATAGGAAAGATGAGTGAGAGTGGTTGGTTACCCACTTCCAAGGAGAAGAATACAAGGTGATTATTTTTTATTTAAATTAAGGAAATTGAATTGTTTTTATTTTAGTTATTTATTAATTTTTTAATGATTTATGTTGTCCAACATAAATTCTCCAACATCAACAAGACCAACTGGGGGAAGAAGGACAAACATTATACCTCCGGCTCCAAGCAGATGATCCAAATAGCCAAGGAGTATAGAGATAAAGGCTCCAAACATCCTTATCTGGATGCTAGCGTCAGCGCTTACGTGACGTCTGGACTTGACAATGAAGTGAGTCAATACGGCGTAAGTGCCGTATATATTTCTTTTTAATTAGTGTAATTATTATTTAATTATTATTTATTAAATTATCGTACAAATTTATAATTATTTAATTATTATTATTATTTTTAGGCGAGGTTGGTAGAACGGGCGCAGGAGGAATTGGCCATTACGCAGCTTGCACACCCGGATTTGTCGCCGGAAGACCTGCCTCCTCTATAGATGGAGAGCCAAATTGCAATCGCCAATGAGGTATACGGTCGTCGAGCCAGGAAGGAGGTTAGGGGGATGGGAAGCAAGGTCCAACGAGATTTGTCCTCCTACTCATCTATGAGATGTTCGGTGAGGCAAGGTGCTCAGGCTGCGGCCGTCCAAGCAGCCATTCAAGAGGCTCGACTCGCACGGGAGGAAATGCAATCTATGCGTCAGAGGCTTGATGAGCAAGAAGTGCAGATAGCCTAGCTCATTGCCCTCATGCAAAATCAGGCTTGACAACAGTGTCAACCTCCTCCGAACCCATACCCCGACGACGACGACACAGCTGGAGGCGGGGGACTCGGCGGCGCGTCTGCTCCTCCTGTATTTTAGTAGTTTGTATTCTAGCTATGTAGTTTATCATATCGTATTTTCGATTCTGAATGATTTAATTTCATGTATGTACAATTTAATTATTTAAATGACAATTTAGTATTTTAATTAATTTATAAATATTTAATTATTTGAATGAGAATTTAGTATTTTAATTAAATTATTAATATTTTACTTTAAATTAAAATTTTATTTAAAAAAATTAAATAATCACTTAGACTACGGAGATAGTCATATGCGTGGTCTAAGTTTTCACTTAGACCACGAAAATTGGCAAGATATCCGTGGTCTAAGTGGTCACTTAGACCACGCATATTATTCTCTCCGTAGTCTAAGTGAGCACTTAGACCGCGGACTTTTTGCGTGGTCTAAGTGCTCACTCAGACTGCGCAAAAATTCCGCGGTCTAAGTGCTCACTTGGACCATGGACATAGACTTTTCCGTGGTCCAAGTGGGACTTAAACCGCAGACTAATTCCGCGGTCTAAGTTACACTTGGACGACGGAAACGTCTATTTCCGTGGTCCAAGTGTAACTTAGACCGTAGAATTAGTCCGCGGTCTAAGTCCCACTTGGACCACGGAAAAGTCTATTTCCGTCGTCCAAGTACCTGGACGAAGATACTTGGAGGACGTACCCTACACCACGAAAATTCCGTCGTCTAGGTACTTAGACGACAGAAATGCTCACCTAGACGACGGAAGTGGTCCGCGGTCTAGGTGTGTTTTTCTTGTAGTGATATGAGAGTTCATGAGAAGGTAGATAAGTATAATTTGAGTTTAATATATTGCACAACCTCTGGATTCTTACCAGACTAGTTGGAGGAGTATCAGGCAGATGACCTAGCGATTATAATCTATACGGGTATATATGAGAATCACGTACGAGAATGCAAACTTCTGAATAGTTTTGATTGTCTTTGACGAAAATGTAATTTATTAGTCTTATGGGATACAGAGTCTTATCATTGATTACTACAGGAGAGTTGTTTCATTTCTTAGACTTTACAACATTTTGATATTCTGGTTAATTTTTGTTGGTTAAGTATCTAGTGTCAAGGGAATAAAAAATGTTTATAGCTTGTACAACGAAGGAGATAGCAAAAATTCAATTATTCAATTCAAAATTGGGACTAGATATGTTGATTAGCACCTCCGTGTTTTACCTCATTGAGTGGACAAATTTTGTAGGCAAATGTTTATTTGTAAAGAGGTCTATGTCTATTACCAACTAATTTTCGGCGTTGGATAATAGTGGATATGTTTATATATGAGACCTGTATGTGAGCTACGGATATTCAAATTTGGGTGAATTGTTATTGATTCAGATTGTAGTCTTTTAGTCATGAGAATAGTACATTGAGTTTTGGGACTCAAGTGGCATACAATTATTACTCATTTATCATAGATAAATTCATAGCTTATTAGGAATACTCCGACCTTTAATGGGATATTGAGTTCATATCTCCAAAATAGATATTGAATTGAGATGACGGATTAACTCTTTGGAGTCCGCCCTTAGTTTTGGGCGTATTTGAGGCAAATCTCAGTGATTTCTTATAAGCCTCGATATATTACAGTTATTAATTTGATTTTTGAGTTAGTCCTTATAGTGTATTGATTAAGAGTTAGTGGATTGTGGAGATATTTGGTATTACAATCATTGTGATTCCTAAATTCGCATGAGTATTAGTGAATTATGTTCATAGTGTTGTTCAGTTTGATTATGAGAAATCCGGATTAGATTCGGTGCCCATGGTTTGATTTTGGGAGTTGGTTATAAGAAGTGTTCTCCTTATGTAAGTTTTTGGGTTTCCTTGAGTTTTTGGGGAAACTCTGCCAAATTTTCAGTAAAATTTTCAAGAATAAGAGAATTGAATGTAGTCAAAGTTTTTCTTGAGATCAGTCAGATACACACTTATGTTACGACTTTAGAATGATTAGTCTGGGTTTTCAGCTTGTTACCTTTGTGGCCATGAGGGTCACTTTTATGTGTGAGTGTCCATGGAGGGACACCTCTAGTAGGCTTGTGGTGCAAGATTCAAGTGGTGATCAGGAGCCACTTCAGGAGGTAAACCTGCACCGCCATCTAGATAGCTGGCATATCAAGAGTGCAGCTGAAGGCTAGATAGACCGGACATGCATACATCATTAATAGTACTTGCCAATAAGGTTGGCATGGATATCAGATGTTTTAGGTGTTTGTTACAAAGTTTGCATCAAGATCCTTTCATGTTCCAGGTGTACAGTGAGTTGTTGTTAGTGACTCTCTATCAAAAGAGCAAGATTTCGTAATAAGGCTATGATATGGCAAAAGTATTACGGTTAACCCTTTTTGTGGTCAATGTTACTTGTGAGACGAAAGAACTCATATGGGTAAATTTTGAGGACAAAATTTTCTTGAAGAGGGGGTAGATTTTAATATCCGGTTTCGAGAATTTTCTTTTTATGATTTATTTAAGGTTAATAAAGAAAGGTAGTTAGTTTTGTCACCGTTGATAAATATTGAGAGCTTTTTAGTTAACTTTTAATCAGATTGTCGAAGTTGGTTGACTTTGAGGGTAAGGCATAGAAATTGTCAAGACTAGTCCGTAGACGCGAAGAATGTCGAAAACGGAGTTGCGACAAGAAAGTTATGATCAACAGAAGTTTATCAAAAATGTAATAGTCATAAATGGATGAGTATAAATAAGACTTTCTATTTTGGAGAATTATATTGAGGAAAGTCGTAGAGTTTATCGAGATGAGTTCGTGGCCACGTCAAGTGTTAAAATCAAAGTTGCGATGAAGAAATTGTTGTCAACGAAAGTTTTGTATAATTTTACGGAAATCAGTTAGTCGCAACTCGAAAGTTTTGTATATATTGGACTTTCCGAAAATAGAAAGTCAGACATTCCTTTTTGGTCAGACCTTTTTTTTTTTCTCTCCTCTCTCCCTCTCCCTCCCGCACGGCTTCTCTCTCCTCACCATGGCTCGCCGGTGACGCCCCTCGGCCGGCCACCAAAACCATTGACCAAGGTGTCAAAAGAAGCGTCTCACTCTCTTATTTCAAACCCCTATGGTCTCTAACACCAATTCGACCGGAGATAGCCGAAATTTCAAGAAGAAAAGCTGAGAAAACTTAGGTTTCGGGTCAATACTTTTCCAGCCAAATAGACTGGCGAAACCTATTGGGATTTGAAGATCTCCTCACCACGAAGCTAAAGATACCAAGATTAAGTTCTAATTCAAACCGTGGAGGGAGAATCGACGATTTGATGTTTTTGGGAAAATTTGTGTTATTCAGTTCAAAGGTAAAATTTGGTGGTTTATAATTCGAATTGGACTTTGGTGTAGTTATGAAATTGTTGTTGGGTTAATTTTGCACAGTTTGGTGTGCGGGTCGCCGGAAAAAGTTATCGGCGCAGGACGACGGCGTTCCGGCGAAGGGTATTTTGATGTAAATTTTATATCGTTTTGTTCGTAATTTCATACCGATTGTAATGAAGAGGTTATTGAATTGATTTAGATATTGCTGATTTAGATGTGTGGTTAATCAGATATTAATTAAACACTTTTATAGACGTGTGGTTAATCGGATATTAATTAAACACTTTTACGATTATATCGAACAGTTGATTCGATAGTTGATTCCACTTCGAGTCGTGTAACATTTGATGAATGTGTTGTGACTTTAAAAAGGATTTATGAATTAGAATTTGGAATTAAACTAAAGCATCATTAGTTTGAAAAGCACATTATTCGAGAATACGACGTTCTTGACAATAATGCTTGTCGGTGAATGAGCTAAACTATTCATTTTGATTTTCGACGATTAGTTATTAAGTAATAATCGTTGTTTCAGGATGACATGTTCGTGACTAGTAATAGATGTATAGTAGCGCCAACAAACGTGCTTTGACGATGAAAATAATGGCACTGTACAGTGAGTGGACCATTTTATTGGTTGCTTGCGAGTTCATTTTTCAGCATTTCAATATTTCAGTTTAATTTACAGTATTTTTTTATAGCATTTTAATTTGGAGGTTTATTTTGTGATGGCTTTATTTAGTTGCATCGATGCTCTAGCTATTTGGGTGATCACCGGATAGTCGGTTGGACCCGGTTAGGACAAACACCATGCTCGACCCAGATCGTCCCGGATTAGAACAAACACCCTAGACACTCCCATCCCCTGTACTTTTCATTTATACAGTCGTTTTGGGTTTGGACAAACTCTTTGAACGACCACCTCCATTTGCAGTTCAGTTATGATACTAGAACTCGCATTATTTCATTGAAATTAGCGAAAATGCATACAGTTTTAATTTTACAGATTTACATAGTTTATATTTTTGTTCACTCACTCTAACGTTTTATGTGTTTATGCCTTCCCTGGGCTCTTTATTTTTAATTGCCCAGTTTACAGGTTAGCTAACTGAACTCGTGATAGTCCAGAGTGTGAGGCATGACAGTCCACAACTTTTGTTTCCTCAGTGTAGGTTCTCAGTTGAAGTTCAGGATTGCTTGTGCTAGGGTAGCTGGTACCGATTTGTCAGTGTTAGATACTCTAATATGGGTCCCGCAAGACGTACCCTGGATTACTACAGTAATCTGGGGAGGGTATTGTCCCCTATCGTGGTTTTTGGTATATGCTTACTGTTTTGAATTCTGGGTTTGGGATCCAAGAGAGTTTAATGTTTTCGAAATAAGAGGCGACAGTCCCTCACACTCAGTTATCGTGTTTTCTTACGGTATAAGTTGAGATTACGGTGGCGATGGAAATACGTACCATACTCAGATACCAATTGGGGAATGCTTGTTTCGGGCTTTCAACAAATGTTATCGAAACAAGACACCGAACATTTAATGTTCACTTAGCAAAGCAAGGAGCGACCGAGTACACAGCCGTCTACAGCGACTGAAGCATCATTCTTCTTGTTTTTGAATTATCTTTTCTTAATTCTTCGTAGTTTTACTTTTCCGTTTATTATGTCTTTTCTTTTAGGTAAGCTTACTATAAAGGCGTGGCGTAATGCAAGAGGTCTCCATGTTTTCTATTAAACACTCGACTTCATGTAAGGGTGGCTAACTTGATTGTAATGGTCAAGGTCGAATATAATTTCTATTATTCACCTAAAAAAAATTAAAGAGAAGCTCCCCAACTATCATTATACAGGAAAAATTATTTTATACATAGGAGTGCACTTGCACTCATATGTGTCCAGTATCTATTAGTTTAAAATTGAGTTAAAAGTTAAAATAGAAAATAATATTTTTGTTTTACCTCTCCTTTTTAAAATTTTAACCAATAAAATAGTGACACATAGACAATACAAGTGCACTACGATGCACCAAATACTTTTTCCATTATACAGATAAAATTACCGTAGAGAATTATTAGATGAAAAAGAATAAACCATGGTAATTTCCATAAAAGAAGAGGGACCAAACCCGGGAATCTAGTAGATCGCATGTTGCAAGTTGCAAGTTGCAAGTGTTAGAGTAGGGCCCACACCCAGATGAATAGCTATAATCAATGTAGATTGATTGTTGTCGTCATCGAGTGACAGTAATCGGCGGCTGTCCTACCGTCCACATGGGGGCAGAATCCTACGGTGCTCCGGGTTGCAGACGATCGCTGCTAGGGGAAATAACGATGGGGCTCTAGGAAACATAAAAAAAAAGGCCACATTCGGCCCTAATTTTTAGGCCTCTCTACCTTGGGGCTCTAGGTTCAGGCACTCTGGGCCTCTATACCCAGGACCGGGCCTGATCGCTCCCCCCCCCCCCCCCCCCGTCAGAAAGGCAAATATGCTGTGCTCTCTCTCTCTCTCTCTCTCTCTGTCCCTCGGGGTAGGGTCAGGACACATGTCGATATTCTGAGGCAGCGGAATCGATTCAGCGTTGTCTCAAGAGAAGAAGGAGAAGAGAAGACAAGAGAAGAGAATCGCCTTTCTCTATCTCTTTCTTTGTTTCAATCCTGTCTCAGTTTCTCTGAGACTCTGTCAGGTCCTTCCTCGCTCGGTTTTCCTTTTTGGAAAGGAAAGGAGACCTTGCTTGATCTCAATCGGCCACTCCGGTGAGAGCTCATTCTTCGACCACCTTGGTTTTGTCTATGTTTTTTTTTCTTTTGATTTTATCTGATTACTGTTCTAGATAGATAGTATGACTTGAACTACATTTACTGCGCGACTCTTATTTCTGGAGGTGATTTTGTATTTTCCGGCTAGCTCGTACCGTAGTGTTGCTTAACAGTGTATTTAATTAGTGAAGTTTGGGATCGGATTAACCCGAAATGAGAGGTTCAGATGTTCCGATTATCTGATACCATAAGTTAATCAAGCATATACGGAGTACCTTTAAAGAGTACCAGGAATAGGGCGAGTAGTGATCATGTATATATTCCACATTTTCACTGAACCAATCAATATAGTTTAGCAATTTCATCTTATCTTTTAGGGTTGATAGAGCCAAAATTTATTTGATAGTTTGGTTTATGGATATCTGCAGATTTATAGCTGAACTTCGTTCTGGTTCTATATACTCGTGGTGGAAAGTTGATCGAAGACTCTAGTTGTGGATACTACTTGCTGTCGTATGAGCACTTAGAAAGACTGTATAATCAAAGACTGATGAAGTAATTATTTTACGCTACTATGGAGGACGCTGAATGGTAATAATTCTTGGTTCATCTCTATGTCTCTTCGCTTTCCCTTGTCTTGATTTTCCTTCTAATCACGCTACATATTTAACATAATTTACTTGTGCTTATCCATGTGGCTCAGTGAAAAAGCCTTCTCAAATCAAGATGTTTACACTGGAAAGTTTAAGGGAATTCTGCCACACGGTAAGGGTAAATATGTATGGTCTGATGGCACTGTCTATGAGGGGGATTGGGAAGAAGGAAAAATGACCGGTGAAGGGAAGATGATATGGACTTCAGGAGCACATTATGTTGGTGATTTCTCTGGCGGTTACATTCATGGTTATGGCATCTTTACTAGACCTGATGGTTCATTTTACGAGGGTTGTTGGAGGATGAATATTCAGCATGGGATCGGAAAGAAACATTATGCTAATTCTGATGTTTATGAAGGGTCATGGAAGGAAGGAGTACATGAAGGTAATGGTAGGTATTCTTGGAATAGTGGGAATACATACGTAGGGAGTTGGAAAGGTGGGAAAATGTGTGGTAGAGGGGTCATGAAGTGGGAAAATGGGGATCTTTTTAATGGCTTTTGGTTAAATGGCTTAAGAGATGGCTCAGGAATTTATAGGTTTGTGGATGGGGGATATTATTTTGGAACATGGAGTCGGGGCCTAAAGGATGGAAAAGGGACATTCTATCCAGCTGGAACTAAACATCCGTCCTTAAAGAAGTGGGGCAGCTCTCTAGGGTATCACGATGATGCAAAAGGATTGCTGTCAGGATCATCAATAATTACAGAAGAGGGCAAGGCTAAACCAACTGTGGACCGTAGTCATTCTGTGGGTGGAATTTGTAGAAATTCAAGTCGTATATCAAACAAGTGTATGTCGTTAGATAAAAACTGGACACATTTGGATCCTGCTAAAGAATTTTTAATGTACGGCTCTTCATGTAAATTGCCCCTAAACTCTGAGGAAGGTCAGCATGAGACGCAGGATAACAATACTCTAGTCTCTGAGCGAGAATACATGCAAGGAGTGTTGATCAAAGAAAGAATTAAGAGTGATTCCGAGATGGCAAAGAAAGGCAAACAACGAAATAAAATTTCAGTGAAGGAAGCAAAGAACTCATGCATCGGTATTTTCAGAGGCAATAGGAGCTATTATCTAATGCTGAATTTGCAACTTGGTATCAGGTAAATTGCTTTACTCACATCTTTTAGTGTCAAACTATCAATGTTACTCTCTGCACCAAATTGACTACAAAATCTTGGAGATCCTTTTTAGGTTGTATTTCACGAGCACACTTATGTTTCTTATTCTATGGTACTAATACTGAGCTCTATCTTACTTGATGTCCAAAGAAAATATTGAAATTATTGAATTGGTGGAACACATAGTTTCATAAGACCTTGCCTGCCTGTAATATTTTAACTGATTTAAACGATTCTTATAAAATCTGGATTATGTCATATGTTCTCAATGTTGATAAGTGTTGGAATAATATGTATTGGTCATGGTGAAATAGTGATCAAGGTGCAGGCTAGTACTCTCTTGTTGGTTAACTATGTGACATAAAATTGACACTTTGATCTATCTTTTTAAGAATAAAAATAACTTTCAAGCAATTTCTATTACAGTTTGATTTTTGTTTGAACCCGCCACTGAGATACTAGTTTATATATGCAGATCTATTGTCTGTGCCAAAATGATTGGTGTTTTGTTACGATTTGTTGCACTTACTAAATACTCTGTTTGAAGTTCACAGATACACTGTTGGAAAGATCACTCCAGTTCCTGTACGTGAAGTTCGATCTTCTGATTTTGGAGATCGAGCAAGAATAAGGATGTATTTTCCTAGAAAGGGTTCTCAGTTTACACCTCCACATTATTCAGTTGATTTTTATTGGAAAGACTATTGTCCTATGGTCTTCAGGTACAGTTCTTTTTGCACATTTCTTAACCTTTATTAGAGGGTGACATGACAATCATCATGCATTTTGAACTGATTGGTTTTAACTCTCTACTAGAGCACAATTTTATAACAAGTCTCAATGTCTGTAACTCTTAAGCTGCATATTAGTATCTTTCATTTATTATTATAACTGACCTGACTTTTGTGTGGGTGCTCTGTCAACCCTTATTCTGTGGTGGTGTTGTTTTATTTTTTTTAATGTATTCATTACCTGTTACTTGCAAATAAGCAATTTGGAGTATCCTTTGCATCTAATAAAGGGTTAAAATTCAGGAACTTAAGGGAGATGTTCAAATTAGATGCAGCAGAGTATATGATGTCAATTTGTGGTGATGATGGCTTAAGAGAGCTCTCTTCTCCAGGGAAAAGTGGCAGTATTTTCTATCTTTCTCACGATGATAGATTTGTGATCAAGACTTTAAAAAAATCCGAACTGAAGGTAAGAACACATGCAAACTTCTGTTTTAATTTATATATATGTAAAATTCCTATCAAACCAAACAATTTATTTGTGGTTTTGATTCAACTTAGCCCCATACTTGAGCAAGCCTTCTCTTTTGTTGTTATTTGTTATTAGTAGTAATATTGTTGTTTAAAAATAAAAGGGATTCTTAGTTTCTTTTAGTTTGAAACTTTTATAGTGGTTGCATAGTCTTTAATGTTGCTCCCTTATTCTTTAACTAATTATATAATCAAGTCATTTGAATGCTAATGGATGTTTATAGAAGTCTAATGGCCTTTCTGGCGGTGCTTTTGGAGAAACAACGTTTGTTCTGTAGTTTTCTTAGGCACACATAATGTCTAGATTATTACCGAATATATATATATGTGTGTGTGCGTGTGTGCGCGCGTGCGCAAGGCCGTTCTAAAACGGACGCCTGTAAGTTTGCAAAAGTGCAGACCAAGCAATGTAGGCCGTTCATTTCTTTCTATAGATCGAACGACTCAGCTTATATCTCATGTGGTGGGACCGGTCGGTGGGTCCCACCCGCCACTAAAACTCTTATCAGCTTCAATGCATTATGATCGATCAATATATGGATCTGGGATGCTCCAATCTCTTGGTGTAGAATCGTCAATTCATTATCTCGTACGAATACATGGTTGAATAGTTTCAATTACATTGGATTAGTTAGAGTTTCTATCACAGATTTCAATTTTGTTTTCACTGAATTATGATGAAGCAAACCCAGAAATTTCATTCGTAAAGAATCTAATCAAAAGTTTCAAATAGAATCGTTAAAGGTTAGAGAATTAAAAAGAACAATTGATGCCTTCGTACTAAGGAAACTAGTTGAGCCATGACTTTGAATGTTGAAACTGAAAGCTATAGCCCCAAAGAGAGATCCTGCAAATCAGTTGGAGATGGATAAAACCTTGAGTATAATTGTTGTACCAAAGAATTGAGAACTAGAAAAGAAGAGAGCAGGAGAAAAATTGAGAAATCAGATTACTAGTACCATACAATTAACCCAGAGAAAGAACCAAATGTATGAGAGATCTCTTTTAAGCCGACCTCCATCATAATTAGAAGCCATATGAGACCCAATATGGGTTATCTGATTTTCTCAAAGCTCTATCTAGTATGAGTTATCTGGTTTCCAATAGCCAGCTCTCACCAATATGTGATCACTATGAGGTTGAGAAAGCTGTATCACACTTTAAGGCCGAGGAAGAAAAAGCTCGAGTTTTAGGGGTGGGTGGGACCCACCGACCCATGAGATATAAGCTGAGTTGTTCGATCTATAGAAAGAAATGAACGGTCCACATTGCTCGGTCCGCACTTTTGCAAACTTACGGGCGTCCGTTTTAGAACGGCCCTGTGTGTGTATATATATGTGTGTATATATATATATTGATCCATTTCTACGCCACCTGCTGCAATTCGAGATTCTGCTTGTAACTGGTCTTGTAGGTCAGATGATTGAGCAGGGCACCAAGTTCCAAGTGCTTCCACATACATCACCTGACACGGGCTTCTTGTGGAAAGCGCCAAGAGCTTTTGTTACCAAGTAAACACCTTTTAGTATATTGGTCAGATCTTAGCTGAAAACCTCTTCATAATCTAAAAGTGCTATTGGCGTTTAAAGAAATGCAAGACATGCCCCAAAATCTTCTTAATGAACGGGTTTTGTCAAAACTCTTCATATAGAAGTTAGAGACAGAGCAAACAGAAATCCTTGTCCAATTCCTTCCCATTGAATGGCATGCCCTCCTCCTCCATATAATCTTGAAATTAAGTTGGTATAAAATCATAAGATATATATATATATATATTTTGGAAAGAGGATTAAAAGTTTCCACTCCTACCTCCTTATCGTGACTTGAACCCAAGACGTAATAACCTACATCCTAGGTAGTGGTATAAAATCATATATAGTGTATGGAGTTTGAGTGTAACAGTGCTTCTGAACTTCGTAAACATTGATGGTCATAGGGTTCTATTGATGTGGATATGCTAGTTACTTGGTTTCTTGTAAGGTTTCAAGTTTACTTGGTCTATAGTGTTTTGAGGCATTTCAGTTTAGTGAAGATCTTCTTTATGACTATAGGATAACAGACAGGGTGTAATCACTTGATTAAACACGTTTGAATGATCTTTGGCATGTCACTTTTAAATAGATCTCTACATTGCTGATTACTGGCAAGCATGTCTTATTTATACTTGGATAGTGTCAAGGAAACAAATTCTCACCAATTTCAGTCAGAAGGGGTGGTTTATTGGATTTGTATTATTTGAAAGCCTCCTTTTCAGTTTTATAACTGAATTCACAGGATTCTAGTTGAAAGAATCGTGAATTGGTGAGTTCCAAAGTGACATGATAATACGTCAACGAAAGAATGCATTTGTTGGAAGATGCTTCAGAAAGATTAGGGGAAATCAAGATGGGTTTTTTTGTTTTTTGTTGTTTGTATTTGTGGATGGATACAGGGATAATTACATAACATGAGGTATAAGGCCAAGGCCATTGGCTTCAATTAGGAAAAGAAAAATGAGTGGTCTGTTTAAGTCCATCCATGCAGAAGTTTCTCGGACTGTGTTGCATTTATATTGGTGTCAGACTGATGCGACTTGAATTATTTTCCTTCTCAATTTGAGAGATGTCTTTGTAATTTGGTCAAATACTTTTCATAATTCTTTGCCATTTACTTCAAAGCTTGCTTGATTTTTCTGTTTTATTGTAGTTTTGTCTTTATTTTGATTTTGTAGGATTTAAAAAGTTCAGGAAGTTTGTAGTTCTTTCTTGTGCATGCTTGCCAGGACATTCTGATGAATTTTACAATCTTGTTTATCTCTTGGTCTTATGAAGGTTCTACTCAGGATGCTGCCTAGCTATTATTGCCATGTAGGTGAACATGAAAACACCCTCATAACAAAGTTTTTCGGGCTCCATAGGATAACATTAAAAAGTGGAAGAAAGGTATTTTTCTACAACATTCTGTCAGATAGCCCCCCTTTCATTTCGCTTTCTTGTCTGGTCTGGTTGGTATGACTTGTGCTATATGTATTGTCTTCAGGTACGCTTTATGGTCATGGGGAACATGTTTTGCACTGAGTTACGAATTCATCGTCGTTATGATTTGAAGGGTTCAACTCTTGGAAGATGCACAGATAAAGATAAAATAAAAGAAAATTCCACGTTGAAAGATCTTGATCTGTCATATGAATTTCATATGGACAAATTATTGCGAGAGTCCCTTTTTAAGTAAGTCCTTTTGAAATCCATGTTATATTGTTGAACCAGGCAATGATGATCATATTTGTTAGAGATGATACTTCCTTTTTCCATAATAAGACCCAAAACTACTTCATCGTGTTGTCGCAATCCTCATAATTTCTATGTGGTTTGGGTTTGAAACTGAAATGGAACTAAAATCTAATGGGCAATCCTCATATTTTAAATGATGCCCGTCAAGTTTAAATTCAAAGACAGAAGTTACAATAAACACTTATTCGATTGAGAAGCTGTAAGATGATTTTGTACTTCAGATTAAAGAGATTTTGAAATAGGAAAACAATTTTTCTTTTTCCTGCATCGTCTGTTAATTCCGTTTCTATACACTACGTATCAGTACCATACCTGTATTCTATTCTTTGGGAAACAAGAAGCCGGGAATTATGATGTTTTATTACTATATACTTACCGTGATGCATCATCATTTAGAAGAAGATTTGCAGCCAGAACACCTATGTAAGTGATAGAAAATTAATCAATAATTCTACTTGTTGCTGACTGCCTGAATACGTTTTTCCATGCCATAACATTATTTGCAAATATTCTTCCTCGTCATGCTGCAGACAAATATCACTAGACTGCAAGTTCTTAGAATCTCAGCAAATTATCGATTATAGCCTTCTGTTGGGACTGCATTTTAGAGCTCCTGAGAATCTGAGGGCCTTTTCACAACCTCCTTGTGCAACGGACAGTCATGAGAGTCCTCTGACTGATGATGGTAGGCATTTCATTCTGAGAAAGAATTTATAAAAATATTATTTAATTTTCTAGGAAATTCATGTGTATGATATTTTCTTCATTAAAGAACACTGTATTGTGACTAATTATTATCTTCGTATTAACCTAATTTCCAGTATGTTCTGAGCCTTGATGCAGTCTAAGATGAGTTGTTCTAATACTTAAAGTATCAGGGGTCACTCAGTAAAACATACACTTTTAATATTTAAGGATTACCACAGGCTCATTGTAATCAAGTTCACATTGGTGTTTAAAATTTTGACTGACACAAGTGAAAATATTGTTAGAAATTTGGAATATGAATATCCTGTCATCAGATAAATGTCTGCTCTCTGTGACAAGCATATAATTTTACTGGGACAAAAGAGAGATGACTTCTCTGAATTATTTCGTAGCAGACTTGACATTGCTTTTGGCAAAACCTGCTCTTGGGGGGAAGTCATTTCAAAAGCTACAATAACAGCTTTCAAAAGTTGCAGTTGTAGCTTGTAAAATGGCTTTCCCAGCAGCATTTTTTTGCGAAAGCAATGCGGAACTTGTGTAACTCATATATAATGCAGTACATAGATGTATGCATATGCTGCCCAGATGAGCTCACAACTTACACTGGATGTAGATGTATGAGTGCATGCACTGCATTTGCTGTATTTTTTCAAATATGTCTCCTCTAGTGTCTACTTTTGTCGCTTTAGATTAAATGTTGTTTTTTTAAAATTATTTTGTTTCAACCTCTATTTCTATGCTAGCAGGCGTGGCTTCACAGTGGGGGCTTTCAATTCCTCCTAAAGGTCTTGTCTTGGTAACCCATGAACCAGGCTCTGTGAGTACTGCTCCGGGTCCTCATATCAGAGGAAGTACGTTAAAAGCATTTTCTCTTGGTGACAAAGAAGTTGATCTTTTACTGCCTGGTACTGGGAGGTAAGTTCAATTAGCATATGCTCTTTGTAGAATAAATTTTTCCTTCCTCATAAATATAGAAAATTCTGCCTCATATGCCATTCCTTTGGATTTCTTTTTTTAGAAGCATGGTCAGGTAGCCACAAAGATGAGTTAAATACTACTAGAACTCTAAAATGAGTAAAATCTAAACAGAAACAGTAAATTATGGGTTTAACCTGGCTCTATATTACGGTCTGCCAAAAAACAAGACCAATATGATAAATGCTCAGCAGCACTTGATGTTGATTGGTTTTCTTTTTCTTCAGATTAAGGGTGCAATTGGGAGTAAACATGCCAGCTCAGGCCCACCACAAGCTTAAGGAGGATGGTGCTGATTCAACAGACGTAGAACTGTTTGAATTCTATGATGTGGTCCTGTATATGGGCATAATTGATATATTGCAGGAATACAATGTGAAAAAGAAACTTGAGCACGCCTACAAATCATGGCAATTTGATCCTCTGACCATTTCTGCTGTTGAACCCAAGCTATATGCAAGACGTTTCATCAATTTCTTGGAAAAAGTTTTCCCTGACATAGAGTAAGGTTATTTTTTTTCCCACTTCATAGTATTTTTTACTGTAAAGAAAAAGCTATGGTTCTTGTATTTTCAGAGTGCCAATACATTCTTTTTCACCACATTTGTAAAGTTATTATAGATATAAAGACAAATACTTGTGTCGATCACTGTAATTAGAATTTAGCATATGATAATTTATTCAAGAATGTCTACCTTTCATATTTGAGTAGTTCTATTGACCTCCCTAAATTTTCTAATCTAACCTCGTGCCTTCTGGACAAAAGTGTTCGCTGGTTTAGGTGGAAGATCAAGGGGTTCTCACCAATTGTTCCTTTGGGGGCTCTTCAATGCTCAACGGCGTAAGCTTCTGAGTCCAATCAAACGTCATTCTGATGCAAAAATGGGTGACTTTGACATGACCGATTAGGACTGTTTTTCTTCTTCCGTAAAATACACGGCCAAAACATTTTGATTTCTCATAGCAAATTGGATTTGCTGTTCAGAAACTCGTTGAGAAAAACCAACTCTGTTAATAGCTACGATTCGATTCGTGTTGAAGGGTTTGCATAGGAAATTTTGGCAAGTCAAAGGGAGTTGGAAGCTCATTGACCTTCCAATACAAGCATGAGGATGGTATACATAATTTGTTGATCGTAGATATATTAGATTAGGATTGTTGTAGATTTCTTTTCCTATTAAGAATAGGATAATTTTTGGCTGTCCAACCATGGGCAGCCCTTCCTACCCAACTATGTGTGTGGCTTCATCTAGCCATGACAAGTGTCCTTTTCTCCCCTCTTCTTCCTTTGATTTTTTTTCTTCTCCGTTCTTAAACCAAAAACCTCACTTTCCCAAACTGAGATACCATGGGAAGGTGTTCACCCAAGCCTCTCTGTACCCATATCCTTCTTAACCAATCCTAATATCCTCCTTCGACGATGAGGACTTCATTGATGTTCTCGACAAATTCTTGCCGTCATCTCGAGCCGGTGTATAATTTTATCAAATCCATATGTGAAGTAGACAAAAATTGTGTTGAAGCAGTAGTTTTGTCCTAAGATCTCTTCAAAGGAGAAGCAATTTCATGTGGGTTTTGTCCTAGTGTATGTCAATTATTGCTGCCAAAAGAACCCGTTTACCCAATTTTGGAAATTCAATGGATCGATTCTCCAATTGTTAAAACTAAAGAAAGATGAAAAGGGAAAGAGAAGAGTTTGCTAGTTTCTAGTCTTTGTCTCAATCAAATTAAAAGATGTTGTTGACAATTGCAGATTTGCAGGTATTGTAGGGGACTCAGGGGAAGGAGGCAATGGATTGATCGAAGAAGAAGAAGAAGAAGAAGAAGAAGAAGAAGAAGAAGAAGAAGAAGAAGAAGAAGAAGAAGAAGAAGAAGAAGAAGAAGACACTACAAGAAAAACACACATAGGGCATAGGCGACGAAGACACTTAGTCGCCTAAGTGGGTGTTTTTCGTCGCCTGAAGACTTAGGCGACAAAATGTTCGTCGCTTAAGAATTGTCGCCTAGGTACCTAAACGACGAAACTGATTAATTTTGTTATCATCTAAGTACTTGGGCATCAAAAAATTGTCCCTCTGAACGACAAAACGTTTTCGTTGTCTCAGAGACCTCTTAGAGGACAAAATATGTTCATCATTTCAGAGGCCACTGCAACGATGAAAACGTTTTGTCGTCTAAAAGACCACTTTGACGACGACGATGTTCCGTCGTCTAAGTACCCTACTTAGAAGACGAAGCGTGTTCGTCATCTAAGTGAATGCACTTAAGCGACGAAACACGTCTATTTCGTCGCCTAAGTTAATAATTATGTTTTTTTTCTTCTGAATTAAATAAATAATTAATAATACTTTTAAAAATTATAAATTAATATAAAAGTTAATTATATTAATAAAATATTCATTAAAGTAAAGAAAATACAAGTTTAGTTTTTACAAATTAAAGAAAATATAAAACTAAACTATTAGGGGAGGGGGGTGCCGCCGCTGGTCTGATAGTCGTTGTTGGGCCCGTGAGGAGGGGGGGGGGGACGACAAGAGTCATCGGGAATGGGCAACCCCATGTGTACGCACAATGCAAAGAAGTCGGCCATCCTTTGGTTTTGCACGTCCAGCTGCCCTTGCATCGACCTGGTCTGCCCTTGCATCGACCTGGTTTGCCCCCAGGCCCGATCGACTGACTCCTATGCCAATCGAGCCTGCTTTTGTGTGGCTCGGACCGCCTCGGCATCGATCCCACCTTGCCTACTGGACGACGATCCGGAGAGTTGGGATGAAAAATCTCTATGGACTTTCTGTCCAAGCCCACGTAAACAGCATCGGCGATAATGATCTAGCTCTCCACCGATAGAGGGGGCACCTCTTCGGGCGTCATACCCGAGTTTTCCAGTTGGGTGTTCGCCAACTGCTCCTGGGCCATTTCTATCAACCGCGCCTGAAATTAAAAATGCAATTACCGTTATAGAAAATTTCGATACATTTCGGAAGTACGATTAAATTGAATTGAGTTAGGCAAGATGAGTCACTTATCCTTTGTTGACTCGCTTCATCGTCGACCCTGGGCCTGACATAAGCCGAGACGCTGGCATCCAGGAGAGAATGCTTCGAACCCGCATCCTTGTGCTCCTTTGCGATGAACATGAAGCCTTTGGAGCCCGAAGTATGGTTTTTATCCTTCTTCACACGATTTGCCTTGTTGGATCCGACCTAACTTGTTGACAAAAAAAATTATTAAATAATAAATAAATGGTTAAAAATAAGAAATTATATAATTTTCTCAATTTAAAGGAAATGAAGATGAACATTATACTTGTCGGACTCAAAGTGTTCGACCAACCATTCCCACTCTTGTTCCCTTTCGTTCCGCAGCTCTTGTGGGACAGGCGTGGCGCCATGTCGGAGATACTACTTGTGCAGGTCGCACTTCCAATCCTTGAAAATGTTCTTGGCCACGGTGTTGATGTGCTCCATCATCTCCGGCGTGTCATCGATATCGAAATGTGTCTAGAAAAAAATAAATAGAACCTAAACATTATGCCTAGCTTCGTGGTTGGTAATTAATTATAAAAATATAAAAAATTAAATAGTATTACCGAGAGTCCACGTACTCTCTCAACCTCTCGAATTTAGGCAGCTTATTCCACGAAGCGGCAACCATACGGATGTTGTTCCGTATGATTGAGCCAATGGTGTGCGACGTGAGGCTGCCGAGTTGCGAGGACGGAAGGCCTCGGGTGAAATCGTCGAACGGCACCGAGACCTTCTTCCCGGTCGACCTGACTATGCGCTCGGTTTTCGCAGCCTTCCCAAGTCTCCGACTCTGTTTGGGGACCTCATTTGACGTCTGCCTCCTCGCCGTGCGCTGTAGTGAACAGATTCGTCGACCGACTCCGTGGGATCTTCAGACGTCGCCGCTTGTGCAATGGAATGGAGTTCAGCTTCTCTCTCTTCTTGCGATCGCCTCTTCTTTGGCGCCATTGATCGTAATTAATGAAGCTGAAAAAATTATTTATTAACAATATATATATCCAAATTAATTCATCCAAATTTTCACCAAATTTCATCAAATATAAATATATCCACTTTATCTAAATTTCACAAATTAATATATCTAATTTATCTAAATTTCAAAAAAAAAAATTGAACTTATCCAAATTTCACAAATAACATCAATATAGGTACGATTAAATTCAATTCGATATGTATTACCAATTTACCATCCAAATTTTACAAAGTTATCTAATTTATATATACATTTTACAAATTTATAAAAATTTCACAAATATATCTAAATTTATCTAATTTATTAAATCTCACCAATTTAATTATCCAATTTATTTGGAGGCATTTATATTACCAATTTATATTAATTACAAATTTATATTACAAATTATATTAACAATTTATTTCTCCAATTTATATTACCAATTTACCAAATAATTAACATAAATATACTCAAAACTATATCTATACATTATATATACAATACTAAATACATTATATGTACTAAATACATGCATTACCGAAAATATATAAATACAATACACACAATTAATATTTCATTTATTAATTAACAATATATCCCAAAATATATATACACACAATATATATACAAATTAAATTTATATACACAATATATATGAAATACGTACACAACATGTATTATACATATATATATATAAATATATATATATAGAGAGAGAGAGTGAGAGATCGATACCGACGGCGACGTTGAGGGGAGGAGGCGACAATATTGAGGAGACTTGGCGGGGAGGAGGGCGGCCGGAGAAGAGATCGAGGAGGAGGAGTGAGGGGGCGGCGGTGATTTTTGAGGAGAGGAGTGAGGGGGGCGGCCGGATGGCTGGAGAGAGAGAGAGGAGAGGCGGCGGCGACATTGCAGGAGGAGAGAGAGAGAGAGAGAGAGAGAGAGAGAGAGAGAGAGAGAGAGAGAGAGAGAGAGAGAGAGAGAGAGAGAGAGAGAGAGAGAAAATGGTTCGAAATGGGAATAAATTTTTGGATATAGACATTGACTTGGGTGACAACCGATGGATTTCGTCGCCTAAGTGAGTTTATGCGACAAAAACCAACGGTTCGTCGCCTAAGTGGAATTTAATATGGCTTAAAAAATGAGGCGCACAAGAAGATGAACCCACTTCGACGACGAAATGGTTTTTTTCGTTGCCTAAATCCTACTCATAGGCAACGAAACAAACCCTGTCGTCGTCTAAGTGACATTCAAACGTGGCCCAAAAAAAGGCGCTCAGGAAACTGAACCGCCAAATTTTTGGTGTTAGGCGACGAACGTGGTATATTTCGTCGCCTAAGTTATTTTTTCTGGAGACGAAATATTCACTTAGGCGACGAACCAAGGTGTTTTCGTCACCGGTCGCCTAAGTGAATATTTGAAAGGACCCAACCCCGATTTAGTTTCCTAAACTGGAATCAAACCCCTTCTGAAAACACGAACCAACAAAAACCATCAAAATTTCGGCAGAGTTTCGGTACTAACGCGGAATTACCATAACCTGCACCCGGAAAATACACTTCAACCTATGCCACAAAAATCAAACCGTGGGCACCAATCCCTTCCGAATTTCTCAATATATCAACAATAATGTAAAGTAATAAATATAACTATACTTTACATAAATCCGTGGAAAATCGTATAAGAATATACATCAGAATACTCAGAGCGACTTCTAGTATACATATACAAATAGTAGGCAAAACTAAGAACCTACCATAAAAGAAACATTGCTCGAATACTATGCCTCCGACCACGACGTGCGACACCAGAATCTGAACTAAAAACTGGGCATGGAAACCGAAAAGCCCAGGGGAAAGACATGAAAACTGTTAGAGTGAGTGGACGAAAATAAATGTCTTTCGCCGAATAATATATATGTTATAAAAACATATGCGAGTCCGGATGCATAAATAATCAAATGGTACACGAGGGAGACTCTAACTCCTCACGCGTACAGAGCATGCATAAAAATCCCACGGGGTCGCTCGTGGACACATCCGTGCTAGTACAGTCCGAATCACGGGATCCCAGACCCACACGTGATTCTAGCCAGAAAGGCCTCGGTTCCGGGGTACTGCCCCTCGTCGGTCAAGTCGGGGTACTGCCCCTCCTGGTAGGCCTCCATCGGGGATTAGCCGAGAGGCAAGTGTATCGATACAACAACATATACTAAGACTGTACTCTGTGTAAACCAAATCATAAATAGTTCGATGCAGATGCATGAAACAATATATAAATGCATATACGTAGTATATACTGGTATAATCATAATCGTATAATACATGCTCATGTAAAACATAATCTCGTATGCATGCTCAAGTTCGTAAAACGTGTATAAAGACTCGCAATCAATCCATGAAAAGAAATTGTCCACTTACAGACTAGCGTAACGCAGTTCGCGTTAATCCCGTGATCCGGCGGAAAATCCCTCACCAAACGAACGATCACGAACCCCTGAATAATCACAAAATCCATTCCTCAAAATCATAACTCAGTACCTCGAATCAAATCACGAGAAACAACCGTTCTCGGAAACACATAATTCAATTACGACGAATTGTCGAAAATCCGATAATCACACCTCAATTCCTCACTATAATTTCCGATGCTCAAATCGAAAAACAAACCTCACCACTACGATCTGGGCGCGATTCTGAGCGAAACGACATGCAACTTGTCGAAAACCCCGAAAAGTCAACCTTTGACCACCGTTGACCGTCATTGACCACCGGCGGTGGCGGCGGCGCCACCCAACATGAAATTTTCCCCACGGAGCAACGCCTATTCCACACAAAATCACCCAACAAGCAACTTCCATAACTACACCGAAGTCCAATTCTCACTCTAACTAGGTCAATTTCAAGCAAAACCGAATTCAAACCAAACTTTCAATCCAACAATTCTCCATGTACAAGCAAAATTAGAACTCCATACTTACATGGTTAGACTCATGGTGATGAGAGCTTCAAAACCCAGTACCTCATGCCTTTCAATTTGGCCGGAAAAAGTTCACCCAAAAACCCCAATTTTTCTCAATCTTTGGCCGGAATTTCCCCTCTCCTCTGGCGTCCCCACCGTGAATGGTGGCCGGGAACGCCACGGGAAGGCCAAGGCGAACCGTTTGAGCCCAAGGCCGAGGCCGGACATGGCCGGACGGCAGCTCGCCGCCGGCGTCCTCCTCCACCGTCGCGCCACACACCTCCATACCGAGTTGACCCAGTCAACTACAATTAATGAACATGTTGACTTGCCAAAAGAGGAAACCCACATATATACATGCTATTTTAGGAAACTCCCACAATTAAATTTACGACAAACTTCGAATACCCGTAACTTCCACGTCGTAATTCCGATTTCAATAATTCTCGTGGCAACAAACTCAACTCGACATGTTCTTCAATTTCCACCCAAAGTCAAACACTTCAACAAATCCGATAAAAAGTCAACGGTTCAAATCATTACATGCTTATCCGATTAAATAATCAACTGTCGAAATATTCATAACATAATCCTCGTAACTCGGAAAAATCCTCCGGAAGTTCCCACAAGCTCAAAATTAAATTCTCTACAACTTTCATGAAGGATCCAAAATCAAATTCTCGTCCGGGAATTTAGTCGCGAACGAAGCTGTCATTTTAAACTGATTATGTCGAAATTTCAAATATTCGTATTATATTCCTCGGTCGCCCAAATAATGATCCGGAACCGCCCACGAACTCGAAATCACGCGTACAACAACTCTTGAGAAGAGAGTCAACTCAAATTCTCGGCCAATAATTTAGTCGTGATAAAGTCTGGCGATTCAATTATCTGTCGAAAATCTGCGATTACGCATAACCTCATGGCTTAAGCTGATTAACACTACTGATTCTGTTCCGGGTCGTCACAATATTTTAAAAAAATTATATGAAAATTATTTTTGTGTAGTTACTTATAAATTAAAAAAAATGAACTTTTAGATATAACCATTATATTTGTACAATATTGTTAAAAAAAATTGAACCTAATTCGAGTTAATTTAGGGTTTGATCGAATGAATTTAATTAGTACGTACGTGATTATCAAAAAATAGTTAAAAGATTGGCACTATCATAAATAATTCAGAAACCCGTTTTCGAAGTTACCGGTGTTTATCTGGTCGTAAAAACTTAATTTATCAACTAAAAAAATTTAATTGAAATTTAATAGCCAAAATTTATTAGAGATTAAAAATTTGTGATATATTTACTAACGTTGTATAACTTAAGTGTTCGTACGTCTATATTTACTCCCCGTGAACATTAACGAAATTGAATTTTGACAAAACATCCATTGGATATATTGATCATAACATAATATGTAAGTTCATGAATTTTCATTGACAATGAAGTTTGTTAAGGGTTTGATCGGTGTAGTCAACCATAAAACCAAAATTTCAACGAAACGGAAACGTTAATATGCGAATCTTCGTAAATCCGATTTTCGAACCGTCGACACTCATAGTCCAAGAAATAGTTACTCTACGCCCTGAAGGAAAAAAATTTATATTTGAAGATGGTATGCATGATCGTGCTCTTAGAGGTCAAACTGTGAAACTATGACTTAGGCGACGAAAACAGTTACATTTAGTCGCCTAAACTTCCTCTTAAGCGGCGAACACAACTGGGTTTGTCGCCTAAGTAATTCCGGGTTAGGGGACAGGGTTTAGGGGTTAGGTTTAAGAGAAAGGGTTTAAGTGTTTAGGTATATATGGTTTAGGGTTTAGGGTATGACTTAGGCGACGAAAAGAGTTGATTTTGTCACTTAAGAAGTCACGTAGGCGACGAAAATAGATTGGTTCGTCGTCTAAGAACCTTCTTAAGCGACGAAATCAACTCCTTTCGTCGCCTAAGTCATACCCTACAAACCAAAGTGAAATTTGTGCGTCAAAGTGTCATCCTCAGTAGATGCGAAGAAATACGATGTAAGGTTGTATACATACAGTAATTAATAATTAATTAAGCGTTAATTAATTAATTATTCAAACCCAATTCGTGATCGAGGCCGATTGATCCGAACCAGTTCAATTCCGGATCCATTAATTATGTCGGGAATGACGGAATAATTGTACTAGTACTCCGATCCTCGTTGAAAAAATCTTCGAATTCAGAATATTAATTATATTGTACTCCTTGTCGATCATAATATATTTAATCATAATTACCTCAAAAAAGTTAGATTACAATAATTAATTACCAATTAATATCCCTCGTCGTTATATTGTACTCCTCGTCATAATCATCATCATCCTCCTCAACACTATTACCAGATTGCTCCTCCTCCTCATCATACTCAATGCCATCCGACGAATATTCTGAGTCATCGTCGTTATCCTGTGCCTCATCTTCACTGCCATCATTCTCTAGATCTATAATCTCATATTGAGTTAGATCAAAAGAGCCATTAGGCATGGGTAAAAGTTCACCAGCTTGAACCATTTCCATTATGTAGGAGCGGATAACCGAAATATTAGGCTCTTGATATGCAGGAATGTCTCTTTGCATCTTCAGTCGCCAGCATCCCTTCAGTTGTTGTGGTATTCCATATTCCTCGATGAGAGATATGGTTCACTATTTTTCACCCTTCACCAGCTTTTGGACCATCAAGATAGAACACTTACCTAACTAAGGTGGCAAGAGCGAAAGGCTCATTCTCATACCAGCTTGAGTTTGTATCGACTGATAAAAGGCCCAGGTCTTCCTTTGTACGCTTGAACCATTTGCACTTGAATAGGAAAACATTGACATCATTCCCGTAACATAGTTGAACGGCATATACAAGAGCCCTGTTATATATATCATCGTCATCCCCAACCGTGACCCCACTGTTTTGTGTTCTTCTTCCTTCATCTTGGGCCAATGAATGAATTTTTACACCATTTACAAAACATCCGGGGTAAATATAGTGTCAAATCGGCTTCCCTGCTAGCAAGTACTTTGGCTAGGACCACCACCCCCTGTGTTTATCAGATTTTTGTAGATCAATCATCTGTAACGATTCAGATTAAAATATAATTGAGTAAAGTGTTTAATTTATACAAACATGTGTAAAATTAAATAAGTAAACATACGTACCCATTGGAGGAAATAATCGGGGAACTTCTTCTTAACCACTTTTTAAAACCAGGCTGAACTCTTGTTCAGATGTCACGCCTGAAGGTTCTCCCTGTACGCCTTCATGTAAGGCTCGACTTCGTCACACTACCTAATGTGCCTCGATAAGTTCTTCTCTTGTTAACGATTCCTTTAATACTCCTCTAAAGGGTCGTACGACATTTGTCATGACAGAAAGATTGATGCTGCCACTGGGATCAGAGGCGGTGGGAGGTGATGGATCCTTAAGGTACCTGTTGCAGTAAGTAACACACTCATGCATTAGTTATGTCTTTGCTATGGAGCCATCCGGGGCCAACCTATTTTTGACGAATCCTTTATACTGTCCAAGCTGTCTACAAAATTCAACGTTCAATTAATTAAATGTAAAATAGGTACATATAGTAATCTCGAGTGGAACAAATAATGGATCGAAAAACCTGTATAATTAATTAGTTATACATACCTTTCTTGAGGATACATCTAAGTGTATTGGACCAGACCATAAACGAGCACCTGTTCGGGTAGGTGGATCATTAGGTGAATCATGATGTAAGAAAGCTAGGGAAAAAATCCTCTCTCATTTGCAAATGATGTGCACAATTTTTTGTTATAGTTCCACATCATCTAACTTCTTGAACTCTCTGGCGAAAAACCTTTGCCACCATCTGCACAATGTCACTATTGGTTCTACGACGTCACGAGAAAAATATGGCCGAATTACCACTGGAATCAGACATTGCAGCATAACGTGATAGTCATGTGTCTTTAGACCAACAAACTTGTGTTACACCTCGTCCACTGCTCCAATTATAGTAGCTGCATATGTAGCCAAATAATGAACACTCTTAAACCAGTGGAATATAGAACCTCTAAATGCCGGCTTCACTGTGTAAGGTGCATCTGACATCTTGTTGTACACTCCTCTTCTATCCCTCCTCAACCACAAGGGACGACGTAGATTCATAGATTCCAGATCTTTGTGCACTTTGGGAATATCTTTAGTCTTGAACTTAATACCGAGAATTATTCCCACCACGTTGTCGCACACATTCTTTTCTATGTGCATTACATCCAAGTTGTTGCTCAGCTTCAACTTCAACCAGTAAGGGAGTTCAAAGAATATACTCTTGTGATGCCAATAGTTGAGATCCTGTGGGGGTGTTGGATTGCGTTTTTGTACATCCTTGTCATTGGTCAACACACCAAAGTCAAAATAGCCCAACCTCTCTAAAATCTCTTCGCTAGACTAACCACGGAGTTTAGGATTATTCTCTACCGTCCCGTCAAAATAAGCTTCATCCTATCGCCACGGGTGATCGTGAGGAAGCCATCTACAGTGACCCAGGTAACACACCTTCCCCACGTGCCAACTAAAGTTCACGTCATCCAAACATATAGGACATCTATTGTATCCTTTTGTCCTGCAGGCTGCTAACATCCCATACGCTGAAAAATCGCTGATCATCCACATTACGGCTGCCCTCATCATGAACATCATGTCAGTGAATTTTTCATAAGTTGGGACTCCATTTTCCCACAACAATTTCAGCTCGTCGATCAAAGGTCTGAGGTAGACTACATGTAAGCACTTCCTCAGAGATTTAGGACCACGAATTAGCAGAGTAAGAAAATTAAATTCCTTGTTCATGCACATCCACGGAGGCAGGTTGTACGACATCAGAATAACCAGCCAAGTGCTGACGGCAGAGCTATTACTACCCTAAGGATTGAATCTGTCTATAGAAAGTCTGATTCTAACATTTCAAACTTCTGCTGCAAAGTCTCCAAATTTCCTGTCGAAATGTTTGAACGCCTCCTCATCAGCGGAGTGTCTCAGCATATCGTTATGTATTCGCTTTTCTGCGTACCATCGCATCGCCTTTGTTGTGTATAGAGACATGTACAGACGCTGTAATCTAGGAATCAATGGGAAATATCGAAGAACCTTCGAAGGAATTTAGTTTTTCGAACTCCTTCTATTCCCCCGGTTCTCATATCTGCACTGGCCACATACGGGACAATAGTCCAAATGTGTATAATCTTTGTAAAACAACACACAATCATTTGGGCAGGCATGAATTATCTTGTACTTTAGGCCGAGGCTGCTTAAGATCTTTCTAACCTTATAATGCGATTTCGGAAGATTGTGATTATCGGGAAGCAACTTACATATTTGCTCCTGTATTTCGTCAAAAGCACTGTGTGACATTTTGTTCTTCACTTTTATCTGCATTTGCTGCATCACATATTACAACACATTATCTCGACATCCAGGGTATACCGGGATCTGGGGTTCAAGTAGCATCCTGTTGTACTTATCCATCTCACTAGTGTCAGTGGCCAAGCTAGCAGCGGGGAATGTGTCATCATAGCCATGAATTGTATCGTAACCTCCCTCTTGGTGTTGGTGGCCACCGTGACTAAATCCCGGAAAGGCATCATGGACCAAATCCACAGTTGGGTTCCACGAAGGGGTGCCACTACCGCTTGATGAGGCACCATGGTAACTGATCGAAGCTCGGTCCTGAGCTTAAGTCTACTACTTCACCATGCTCGCTCCACGTAGTATAACTCCACATCATACCATTCTCATACAGGTGTTGTGACATAACATTAGTCGTCACAAACTGATGGTTAAGACATTTTCTGCAAGGACACCTGAAACGCTTCTTTCTCGACCATGTTCCATCGCAAAAACCACAAACTGTCTGATTCCGTCCATATACTGCATATCACTTTTATTCGCCAACTGTATCCAACTCTTATCCATATTTCTGCATGCGTAATAAGTTAACAATTATATATAATATTAATTATATTTTTTCAACAAATAACTAATTAATCTAATATACGTACTATATATCTATATATTATATATATAGCTAGCTAACGTACTACGTACCTAGCTTATATTAATCTATATATATATACTATATATATACTATTAATTAATGGCAAAATAGCATAAATGGTCACTAATTTTTGTCCAAAACGACAGTTTGGTCGTTATCGTATAACATATGTCAAAATGGTCACTCCCTCTAACGTTTAATTATCAAATTGGTCACTCCCGTCAACTTTTTAGGGGTAAAAATGTTTTTTATCATTAAATTATATTTATTTAAAAAAATGCCATTACTAAAAGTTTTAAATGGTCATTGATCTTTGCCCAAAACGACACTTTGGTCACTATCGTATGACATATGTCAAAATGGTCACTCATCTTCGTTCTCCGTCTATAAATTTAGTCACTCTATCTATTTTAGACATTAAATACTTGATATGTAAGAGGTACAAATGTCTTTTTATCATTTAATTTTATTTAATTTACAATAATGTCATTATTACAAGTTTTAAAAAATTATTAACTCTCTCTCTCTCCACCCCACAATCGCCAGCCGATGGAGATTGAACCCAAGCCTGAGAACAACACGAAGGAGCCGTAAACCCTAAACTCTAAACGATGAGGACCTATAAACCTCTCTCTTCCGTCGTCGTCGTCGCCCTTAGATTCTCCACAATCGCAGTCACCTCATGGCATCCTATGCCTCCTCGCAGCTAACAAGCCTGGTCGAGGTAGAGATCGATCTATCGACAATGGATTTCGGTTGCGGTGCTACTACAAATGTCGATCGACGAGCCGTCGCTGGTGGTGGCGAGCCTCGGGGGAGGAGAGATAGAAAAGATAATTTTTTATATTTTTTAGATTTTTAGATTATTTTTTGTCAAATGAGGATAAAAAGATAAAATTACCCCTGAACATAAATGAAATATTCTTTTTTTAACGGACGTTTGAGCTCGAATGACCAATTTGAAAATGAAACCTTAGTGGGAGTGACCATTTTGACATATGCCATACGATAGTGACTAAAGTGTCATTTTGGGCAAAGATTAATGACTATTTATGTAATTTTGCCAAGATAAAAAATACAAAAAGGCAAAAATACCCTTGAAAAAACAGTTTTTTTTTAACGGGCGAATGACCATTTTGATATACTTTCGAAAAAGACGAGTGACCATTTTGACATATGCCATACGATAGTTACCAAACTATCGTTTTGGGCAGAGATGAATGACCATTTATGCTATTTTGCCTTAATTAATTAACCTTAAAGTACTACCTAGCTTAATTAAACCAATAATTAGCACGCTCATAGATTAGCAATTAGCTTAGTCTAGCTAGCTAACATGTTTTAACTCATTATATAATATAATATATATATATATATTATACTATTAATTATTATCTAATTAACCAATTACCTTACAATTACATCCATTAACAATACAATACAATACGTACAACAAGCTAGTAATTAAGCTACCTAAGATCGCCGGAAACTATGTATTCACCGGAATATTTCTCCGGATTTACGTATGTACGTACGGTATTAAATTCAAATAAATGATTCGTAGGAAACGAGTTAATACGTACCTTTGATCACCTAGAAGGAGAGCAGGGGTTGATGAAAAATTGCAATATTCGATCGATCGATATTTCGTGATGATTTTTTCCCTGGCGAGATTGGTCTGCTTGGTAGAGTGAGGAGATAAAGAGAGAGAAATAGAGAGAGAAGTTGAGAGGAGAGGGTGAGATAGCCAGAGGGGAAAAGAAACTGATTGAGCTAATAATTGATCAGTTTCGTCGCCTAAGTGATACGTTTCATTGCCTAAGTGAACACCTAGGTGACGACCACGCTGTCGTTGCCTAGGTGTTCACTTAGGCGATGAAAAGATAATATCATTGCCTAAGTGTGACGACCCGTATCAGAATCAGTAGAGTAATCGGCTTAATTCACGAGTTTGCGTGTAATCGTAGTTTTCTGTAAATTGTTTGATTTGTCGGTTTTGATTACGACTTAATTATCGGGCGAGAATTGGAGTTGAGTCTCTTCTCGAGAGTTGTTGTACGTGTGATTTCGAGTTCGTGGGCGGTTCTGGATAATTATTTCGACGACTGAGGAACATCTTATGAATATTTGAAATTGCGGAATCTCGTCGAGTTTATCCGTTCGTATCGAGTTATTCGAATCGTGATTGTGATCCTTTTTGGACCATCGATCATCCCGAGCCGCGAGTATAAATATCGGAAATAGTCGAAAGATTGTCAAAAACACTGTTGGAAGTTTGACCGGCGTTGACTTTTGGTGTTGACCGTTGACTTTGGGCTGACCGGATCTCCACTGTGCGAAACGCACTGTCGCCGTCGGATTTCACGATTCCGGCCACCTCTGGCTTGGACTTTGGTATGGATAGATTCCTCTTTCAATTTGCTACTATTTAGAACTTGAAATTTCATGATTTGATGCCCGGTTGAGGGAGAACGGAAGGGTTGAAATGTGGGGATTTTCGCCGGAATCGGCCTTGTTTGGGGGCGGAGCTCCGGTGGCTTTCCGGTGAGGATTTTTGGTGGGATCTGTTGGGTTTTGGTTTGGGGTGATTTTCCCTTTGTTTAGGAGGGACGGGGTGCCGTGACGGCGCTGAAATCTGCCCGGAAAGTTTTTCGGCCGGTTGTGATCTTTGGACTTTCGAGCTGATTTCCGGCAATTTGGGCCAGAATTGGAGGTAGCCTCAGTTGGGAAAGATGTTGGGCTCGTTGAGGAGAACCTTTTGGGAGCTTGGCCGCCGAAAAATCTCTCCGATTGACGGCGCACCGCCGGTGGCGGCGACGGTCAACGGCGGAGCTCCGGCGACCCGTTGACTTTTTAGAATTTGATGATTTTAATGTTGTTTTGCTCGTATTTGCGCCCCGATCATGGCCTTGAGGTTTTCGAATGGATTTGGGTACCGGATTTTTAGTTGAGGGTTTGTGTGGAGAGTTTTGGGAATTTCGTCGGTTATTTTGTACCGCGTTATATGTTTCCGGGAACGGTTGGTTTCCGAGGTGTGGTACAGTGTATTGAGCTATGATTTTGATCTGTTGTATTTTATGATTATTCATTGGATCGAGATCGTGCTTTGGGCGAGGGATCTTCCGTCGGATCTCGTGATTAGCGCAAGCGTGCGCTGTGCTCACCTGTGAGTGGACTTTTCTATTTTTTACTGTCATAGCGAGTTCGTGATTTCCATATTTATTTATATATATACGATGTTGAGATTATTTATTACTTTTGGAGGTATTATTTTATATTTTATATGGTGATGGCATTACTTGCATCGATGCTGTGGCTACTCGGCTGATCACCGGTAGTCAGACCCAGAGTTGAGAGATTCCTCTGGGCAGGGTTGAGAGATTCCCCTGTTATGCCGCTAGGGTTGAGAGATTCCCCTAGCCTATCACTGTCGGGCTTGAGCGATTCGCCTAACTGTCGGGCTTGAGAGATTCGCCTGGCACCTCCATATATATATTTTCCGAACTCGCTTTGCATTGATTTTATGATATATGAAATTGGTGAAAGGCATATGTTTATTTTTGTCCACTCACTCAAACATTTTATTTGCCTTTCCCCTGGGTTTTTCGGTTTTCGTGTCCAATTTGTAGTTCGGATTCTGGTGTCTCATGTCGTGGTCGGAGGCTAGTCGTTCGAGCTACCTTTCTTTTCCAGTAGGTTTCTTGTTGTGCCTACTGTTGTATATTTTGTATATATATACTAGAGGTCGCTCTGATACACTACTGATATATTTTCTTATGATTTTCCCCGGATTTCTGTAAAAGTACAATTATGTTTATTGCTTTACTTTATTGTCATGATATTGCGAAATCCGGATGGGATTGGTGCCCACGGTTTGGCTTTTGTGGCATAGGATGAAGTGTATTTTCCGGGTGCAGGTTAATGACAATTCCGCGTTAGTAGCGTTACTCTGCCAAATTTTTTTTTTTATGGTTTTTGTTGGTTCGTGTTTTCAGAAGGGGTTTGATTCCGGTTTAGGAAACTAAATCGGGGTTGGATCCTTTCACTAAGTGACGACCTAGGCGACGACTACACTATCATCGTCTAATTAAGTCAATGACATTACATCATTTTAGGTTTCTTTTTAGACGACAAAATGATGATTTTGTCATCTAAGAGGTCACTTAGGCGATGAAATAAGTGGTTCATCGTCTAAGCACTACCACATTATGTACCATTGCCGGCGATATTTCAAAAAAAAAAACTGCCCGGTCGCCGGCAATGCTCATTATTGCCGGCGACTTGCTCCGTTGCCAGCAAAAAGTCCGGAATGTCGCCGGCAATGCTCAAAATTATTGCCGGCGACCTTCTCCGTCGTCGGCAATAATCTCTCAACCATTGCCGGCGAAATTCCGGCAGGAAAATCGCCGGCAATGGTGAAAAAATTATTGCCGGCGACGGAGAAAGTCGCCGGCAATAAGTTTCAAGCATTTCCGGCGATTTTTGGCCGGAATTTCGCCGGCAATAACTCCATTTCTGGCGATTTATTGAATCGCTGACAATACCTCTTATATCAGATGCAGATCGCAGCAGCTCATTCATTTGGATAGAAAAAAATTCGGTGAAATCGAAAGAAGGAAAACGCTCTGAAATCCTTGGGTATTGTCAAAAGGCGTCGAAAACCCGCTCGGGAAGCTATATACGTAGCTATATATAGGTACGTATATACGTATGTATATATATGTCTGTTGATTTAATTAGATCGATATATATATATATATATATATATGCATGTGTTGATTTAGACTTGAGATATCGATTATTGGTTTGATACGCAAATAGAGTGGATATATTGTTGATTTCGAGTGATTGACTGTTGATTTTGAGTGGATTTGAGATTATTTCGATGAAAATATGTTAATTTGTGTATATATATATATGTATGGATATAAAATTATTTTTTGAATATTAATTGTTAATATGTCTATATATATATATATACAGGCATGCATGTTAATTTGTAATTGTGAATTGTTGGTATATATATATATATTTTAATTTATATGCATGCATGGGTCGACTTTTGTTAGTTAATCGGATGAATTCAAATGTAATTAATGATGATTTATTAATTAATTAGTAGTGAATGTGTATATATATATTTATAGTACGTAATATTGTTAGAATTTTCAGGATGGACAAGAGTTGGATGAGCCTCGAAAGATGGGATGTGAGATATCACCAGGGAATTAGGAGTTTTGTGGATTTTGTGAAGGCTAATTGTGGAGACACTACACTTCATTATTGCCCGTGTAAAGAATGTAAGTGTCGCAGCGATCGATTTCGTTTTCCCATTGATAAAGTCCAGAAGCACTTGAGTAAATACGGGTTTTGGGATAAGTACACTTGTTGGATTTATCACGGTGAAACATCGTTAGCGGGTCCGCATGATCATGGACAATTTGGTGAGAGGGCCAGTCCATCCTATGATCCAACATTGATGTTAATCAATGATATGTTTCCTCATGAGAGCGGTGTATTTGCTGATCAAGCACTAAATGTCCCTCCCGTCGTGCAGGGTTTCCCCCATATTGATCCACTCGAGCCATTACCTGGAGCTCATGTCAACACAAGTGGTATGGATAAGTACAACAACCTGATTGCATTGCAACAGACTCCGTTGTACGACGGTTGTAGTAAGACTGTTCTTGAAAGTGTTATGGGAGTGATGCAGCTCAAAATGGAGAACAAAATGTCTGTCAAAGCTGTTGATTCTTGGCTGAAATGGACTGCTTCGCTACTGCCACCCGGTCATCGTCTTCCTACCACTCATCATAAGGTGAGACATATCCTGAAAGATCTTGGGCTTTCCTACATCAAAATCCATGCATGCAGATATGATTGTATTCTCTTCTGGGGAAAAGATCTTGAAGACCTTGAAGCCTGCCCGGTATGTTTTACAGAAAGGTATAAGTTAACTCCTGCAGGCAACAAGAAAGCTGTGAAGATACTTCGATATTTCTCGCTTATTGATAGGCTGGAGCGGTTGTTCATGTGTGCTTTCACGGCCGAAGCTATGAGATGGTGGGCTTAGAGGAATTTGCCTGACAATGACACCCTTATACACCCTTCCGACGGAGAGGCTTGGAAGCACATGGTCAGGGATTTTGATCATTTTGAAGCAGAGGTCCGAAATATTTGGCTAGGGCTCTCATCTGACGGATTCAACCCTTTTGGCAACATGAGTCTTCAATACAGTATATGGCCAGTTATTTTGGTACCGTACAACCTTCCACCATGGATGTGCATGAAGAAGGAATACAATATACTGACTCTGTTAATTCCGGGCCTGGGTTATCCAGGAAAGTGTCTGGATGTGTATTTGAGGCCTTTGATTGAGGAGCTTAAGTACCTGAGTGAGTGTGGCCACCCCACTTACGATAGGTTCAAAAATGAGATGTTCCAGATGCATGCCATGCTTGTTGGCACCATCAGTGATTTTCCTGCCCGCGGTATGTTGTCGGGCAACGTTACCAGGGGTTACAGGGCTTGTTCAAAGTGCATGACGGTTGATTGTTGCAGTCCTCATTGCAGTAAAATTGTTCAGATGCGTCACCGTTGTTGGCTTCCATATGATCACCCATTTAGGCAGGATCAAGACGCTTTTGATGGGACTGTGGAAACATGTGTGGCACCCAGGCGATGGACAGGGGATGAAATTTTGGAAGTGTTGAATGAATATGATTTTGACCAGCTGAGCAATCATCCTGAGATAGTGGCGTCAATTCCAGAGAAGCCCAAAAGGTATAAGTTTTGGACACACAAGAGCATATTCTGGGAACTCCCCTACTGGCCCAGGTTGCCTATCAGACACTACCTAGATGTCATGCACATAGAGAAGAATGTGTGTGAAAGTGTAGTGGGCACAATTCTTAATTTGGAGGGGAAAAAAAAAGACATCCCTAAGGCACGCATTGATTTAAAAGCTATGGGACTGCAGAAACATTTGTGGTTAAGAGATGGTAAGAGAAAAATTCCGCAAGCTCCTTACACCGTTAAGCCGAAGCATAAGCATGAAAGTTTTGGGTGGCTGAGTAATGTCAGGTATATATTCTTATGGCTATGCAGGAAATTGGCCTTAAATTTTTACTTATATATGGTTATATGCGAGAAATATAATTGTTGCCTATGGCTATATATATATGCAGGTATCCTTATGGCTATGCAGGAAATATAAGCAGGTGTGTTAACTTTCGGGACAATAAGATGTACAGATTAAAGAGTCATGACTGCCATGTACTGCTTCAACCCCTTTTCCCTATTTTCATTCGAGGGTACCTGCCCAAAGAGGTGGTGGAGCCGTTGGTGGCCTTGTCAAGATTCTTTCAAAAGTTATGCACCAGGGAAGTTAAAAAATCAGATCTCAGGGAGATGCAAGATGACATCATTTTTATCATGTGCAAGCTTGAGAGGATATTTCCCCCAAATTTTTTCGACATCATGCATCACCTGATGATCCATCTTCCCGAACAATTGTTGCTCACCGGTCCCGTACACTACACTTGGATGTATCCCATGGAAAGGTACAAATGATTCATACATTTGGTTTGCCTATGTTTTTATATGTAAATTCTTATTTTTTAAGTATCATAAGATGCACTTGTTAACTTGTAGACAATTGGGAGCCTACAAGGACTATGTGAAGAATAAATCTGCATCTGAAGGGTGTATCGCTGAAGCATATCTTGCGCACGAGTGTGTAACGTACACCAACGTGTATTTGGGAGCGCTGGAGGACCCCCAACAATAGATGCCGATAGATGAACCCCAGTTCAACTTTTCTATCATCTCCAATGACGTGGTAGTACATGGAAGCTTGCCAAAGTTGTACAAGTTGGATGGAAATGAGGTAGCCATTGCCCACTGGTCGGTTCTGATTAACTGTCCAGAAATACAATATTGGAAAAACTATCATCTTCACTACCCTGCTATTGCCGGAAATGTTGATTACCACAACAGGACGTTTGCAAACTACTTTGGTCAATGGGTAAGGGTATATGTGTATATATCTATTTTTTATATCCTTATATAGCATGTGTATACGTGGTTTTCTTTTTCTATGTTCATAATTTATGGTGTACTTGGTTTCTTATCGTTTTCAGATGAACCATGTAGCAAATGATGGTTGCCCAGAGTGGTCAAACGAATTGAGGGTCTTGGCGATGAAACCGATAGCTTCAAAAGTTTACTCGATGTGTGAGGTCAATGGCGTGAAATTTATATGTGAAAATCGAGACGACCGACTGAAAACACAGAATTGTGGGGTGATGGTCCATAGTGAGCAGGATGTCGTTGACTATTACGGTGTCCTTCATTCAGTTGTTGAACTAATTTTTGGGAACCGCATGAAAGTGCACTTGTTCAAGTGTAGATGGTTTGATACTAGCCCGGAGAACACAAAGACCGATCAGTATGGAATATTTTCGGTGAATACTGCTACAAGCTGGTATAAAGAAGACTCTTTCATTCTTGCCACATCAGTAAAACAAGTGTTTTACCTTGACGATCTTTTCAACAAAGTCCCGTGGAAGGTGGTAAACCATGTTGCTCATAGAAACATATACAGTGCTGCCACACTTGGTGAGACCGCAGATGAGGAAGAAGTTACTGCATACCAAGAGCCGAACGCTTTTGACATTCCGGAATCATCTACGATTCGCCTTAATAATGTGAGATCTAGGAGTGTGGTTCGAATTATAGGAGCAGAACTTCTCGATGTTAATCCAAATGAAGTTGACGCTGATTCAGATGACGAGGAGCGGCACATATTGCCAGAGGTTACCTATGAAACCGAGTCAGACTCAAGTGATGAAGATGATTATGATTATCATCCTTAGTACGTTAATGATGTACATATTTTAATTATAGTCGGAAATTATGGTCGAAAATTCTAGTCGAAAATTCTAGTCGGAAATTCTAGTCGGAAATTATAGTCGGAAATTATAGTCGGAAATTCTAGTCGCAAATTCTAGTCGAAAATTCTAGTCGGAAATTCTAGTAAGAAATTATAGTCGGAAATTATAGTCGAAAATTATAGTCAGAAATTCTAGTCGAAAATTATAGTCGGAAATTATAGTCGAAAATTATAGTCGGAAATTATAGTCGGAAATTCTAGTCAGAAATTATAGTCGGAAATTATAGTCGGAAATTCTAGTCGGAAATTCTAGTCGAAAATTCTAGTAGGAAATTCTAGTAAGAAATTATAGTCGGAAATTCTAGTCGAAAATTATAGTCGGAAATTATAGTCGAAAATTATAGTCGGAAATTATAGTCGGAAATTCTAGTCAGAAATTATAGTCGGAAATTATAGTCGAAAATTATAGTCGGAAATTCTAGTCGAAAATTATAGTCGGAAATTATAGTCGAAAATTATAGTCGGAAATTCTAGTTGAAATTCTAGTCGGAAATTATAGTCGGAAATTCTAGTCGAAAATTCTAGTCGGAAATTCTAGTCGGAAAATCTAGTCGGAAATTCTTGGCCAGGAATCACTATCATTACCAATGAGTGTATAACTCGTAACTCGCCGACAATGCTCTCGGTATTTCCTAGGAGGCAGCTCGAGTTGCTTCCTCATTTCTTCACCTCTCTCTCTTCCCTCTCAAACCCTAAAACCCCATTTCTTCATCTCTTCCTCACCTAGCTCGCCTCCCTCTCCTCAAACCGCTCTTCCTCTCCTCCCCTCTCCCCTCCCCTCCTCCCCTCTCCCTTCTCCCCTCTCCACACCAAAAAACCCAAAATCTCAATTTCCTCTCCTCCCCTCCTCCTCTACCTCCTCCCCTCACCTCCGTCGCCGGAATTCGAAGCCGAGCTCGACCATGACAGGTCCTAGCTCTCTCTCTCTCTCTCTCTCTCAATTTTTGTTTTTTATAATTATGTATATATATGCATTTTAATTATATTTTTATGCATTTTAATTAACTTGATTAATTAAGTTTTGGGTGATGTTTTAATTTTTGATAATTTAAGGTGATGTATATATGTGATGTATGTATGTGGAAAATATTTGGAAAATTTAATTAAGGTGATGTATATATGTATATATGTGATGTATATAATTAAGTTTTGATAATTTTTGATAATTTAAGGTGATGTATATATGTGGAAAATATTTAGGTAATTTAAGGTGATTTGGGTGGATTAATTGATATATATAGTTCATAATTATATTGTATTTTTAAGGTGTTGCATATATGGGCAAATTAAGGTGATTTGGATTCATTGATATAGGTAATTTAAGGTAATTTAGGGTGTTGGGCAACTTAAGGTGATTTGGATTAATTGATATAGTTGATAATTTAAGGTATATTTGTTAACTTAATTAATCGGTTAAATAAGCATTTGGGTAATAATTAATTGATATTTTGATAATTATATTCGTAATGATCGATATGATATGATGCAATTTAATTTAATGTTTAATGTTTAATTTAATGTACGATATCATAACCGCATTTAGAACAGTTTGGAACCGGAACCGTTTGTAACCGAACCGATAACCGCTAGAACCGGAACCGGAACCGAACGGTTCTGGTTACAAACGGTTCCGGTTCCAAACGGTTATCGGTTCCAACAATAAGTCCTGGATTCGGTTCTATGAAAAACCAGAACCGGAACCGTTTGGAACCAGAACAAAACCGGAACCGGAACCGTTTGAAACCGGTACCATTTGGAACCGGATCCATTTGGAATCGGAACTGTTTGGAACTGGAACCGTTTGAAACCGAACGGTTCCGGTTCCGGTTTTTCATAGAACCGAATCCAGGACTCATTGTTGGAACCGATAACCGTTTGGAACCGGAACCGTTTGGAACCGGAACCGTTCGGAACCGGAACCGTTTGGAACCTATAACCGCTACAACCGAAACCGTAACCGAACAGTTCCGGTTGCAAACGGTTCCGGTTGCAAACGGTTCCGGGTCCGAACGGTTCCGGTTCCAAACGGTTCCATCCTTAATTTTCGTAGAACCGAATCCAGGACTAATTGTTTGATGTGCAGGAGGTTTTGCGGCAAATTGGCTTGGAGGCATCAAATTTAGAGGGACTAGAAATAGTGGAGGGAGCAGCAGTCAAGGTTCCTCAGCCGCAGTCAGCAACACGCGCAGTGGGCCAATTATGAATGCTCCCACACAAATGTTGCTAGCTGCGCGAGGAGAGGAGGAAGCTGCACGATCCGGATCCGTGCAACCCCCAGTCCAGCCTCGAGCCTCAGTCAGCAGACCCTCAGTCAGCAGACCCACAGACGAGCGACAGTCAACGGGGGCATCAGAAACTCCCTCCATCCGAATGCCCCCTATTGGCCCAGTGCCTACTCCCGTTTCACAGGAATCATCTGAGGCAGATGGTGCTGGAGCCTCATCATCCAGCCCTCGTCTATCTCCGCCGTCCGATCTCTTCCTGCCCGACGAGATTCCTGTGATCCCTGAATTCGATGATAGGGGGAGGCCTATTTATATTGAAGGACGGCCGGAGTTCCTGAGCGTGGAGGAAGCGTACAACTTCATCCCGTTCGACCCCGTGTATCTTTGGAGTGCGAGGTGCACCAACCAGCAAACAGACGATGCAGGTAAATTTTATTTAACAAGATTTATTACAACAATTATTACTTAAGACTTACGATAGGTTCAATTAATGATATCAATTTGTTGACATTGTATTATTAGGCAATTTCGTTAATGGCACTGGAAAACGAAAGACTAGAGGCACCTGCACCGGGAAGAGACTTCAGCAGGCCACCGGGGGAAGGAAAACGCTCATTAGGGCCAATGAGCATGGTGAGGTGATCGAGACATTTGACACCAAGCGAAAGTATGCCAGCATGGCCGGGGCCGTCGTGCGGGACAAGGTCCCAATGCTTTGGCCAGATTGGGAATCTGTGCCTCTCTACGTGAAGATGCAAGTGCATAATGCACTGAGTGTGAGTTAAATCGTATTTTATTACGTAAATTTTACATTTATTAATTAAGTCCGAATAAATATATAATTTTACCGTTTATATATTCATCTTGCAGGTGTGGTTTGACATGGATGAATGCCTTATTCACACGTGGGTAGAGCGTCAACTACATATCAGGTGATGTGATTCGAGTTATTTGAGTATATATCGAGTTAGATTTTTGTTTATCAAGTGTTTTAATATCTATAACTTTTTTTTTCTGGTGTTAATATAGGTATAAAGAGTGGAAGAACGAGCTTTCAAAACATTACACACAGTACAAGGAGCTAGGCCGAGGTTCTACCCCTAGCGAATTCCGGTTTAGGGAGTACGAGTGGCTGTGGCTGGTAGCCCACTTCGAGCACCCCAAAGCGAAGGTATGCATCCTGAATATATCTTACAACCCTAATGTATCATATCACATTGAAATAGTTAGTTACTAATTTTTTTACATATGTTTATCAAACAAGGCGATTTCCAAGACGAACCGGAAGAACAGATTGAAAAACACCAAGGCCCATCATGCAGGTTCACTCAACTATTTGGGTTGGTCGAGTAAGGCGCGACAACAACAAGAAGTCAACCCGTTGGTGTTTATTCATCAAGAGTTCTATCCGCAGTGCCCTGAAGAAGCGGTAAGTCTTTAGCCTCATTAGTTTGTAGTTCACACAATAAAACTATTTTTCTCTATTAATTTAACTTTTTTAATAATACGTTATTCATATACGCTTTTCAATTGGGCGAGAGTGGAGGAAGCGATCACAGAAGTCACCATGAATATAGCTCGAAACAACCATCCTGACTGCTCGGAGGAAGAAGTGACCCAGTATGCCTCTCTGATCGATCCGCTTGATCGCCCTATAGCGGCTCAGATCATGGCAAAAGCGTGCGGGACTGGAAAGAATACCTACTACTGCAGGGGAATGGGCTCGGCGGGCGAAGGAGTATTGAAGAACACTTCAGAATACTCTACCGGGTCAAGAACTTCAACTTCTAGGAACTCTAACCTAGCAGCGGAGCTTAAGAGGACGTAGAGGGAGTTGGAGGAGCAAATGAGGCAGATGGAGGAGATGCGGCAATTGGCCGAGCAGCAGGCAGTCAAAGATGCCGAGCACCGGGTGCTGGTCGAGCAACACCGAATGATGGTCCAGCAGCAGACACAAATGTTCACATGGATGCAGACGACGTACGCGTGCCAAACTACCGGACAACCGGTCCCCACACCTCCCCCGGTCCCTGTGTTCCACAGTGATCCACCACCGCAGCAGTCACCGCCATAGCAAGACCAGGGTAGCCACCAGAGTTCAAATGATTACATGGATTTCTTCGACCCTGACGCGGGAGTTCCTCGACCCTGACGTGTAGTTGTAGTTTATTTTCGTATTGTTGCTATTTGTACTGTACGTTGGACAATTATGTGTGTACTGTTGAACTTGTATTTGTACGGTTTCTGTTTTTCAGTGCAGGTTCTGGAATTGGGCCCAATCCAGAACCGGCTTTTTTTTGACAAATTTCTCTGGGTATTGCCGGCGACTTAGACCAAAGTCGCCGGCAATACCCCTCATTTTCCGGCCACGACGGAGCAATCATTGCCAGCGACTCTTGTCGCCGGTAATGCCCTTCATCAAGTCGCCGACAATACTCAATCATTGCCGGCGACTTGAGTCGCCGGTGATTCCTTGAGTATTGCCGGCGACTCAAGTCGCCGGTGATGCCTTTAAGCATTGCCGGCGACTTGAAAAATAAGTCGCCGGTAATACTTTCACCGGCGCCAAATTTCCGGCGAGAGTATTACCGGCGACTTGTCGCTGGTAATAGTCATTTCCGGCGAAAAAAAAAGAAAGGCCGGCGACCTAAAGTCGCCGGCAATGCCCTATAATGTGGTAGTGAAGATATAACTTAGAAAACTAAGTACATGTTTGTCGCCTAAGTAGATTATTCTGGTAGTGAGAAGAAGAAGAAGAAGAAGAAGAAGAACAGATGACTGGGTAGCCAAGAATTGTTCTAAAGAATATGCCTTGTAAAGTTGTATATATATTGCATTTTAATCCAAACACTTTTGCTTAATCTTTTCTACTTGACATCAGAGCCAATCCTGTAGACGTACCGACAAAACCCTATTTAGAACAGATGACTGGGTAGCCAAGAATTGTTCTAAAGAATATGCCTTGTAAAGTTGTATATATATTGCATTTTAATCCAAACACTTTTGCTTAATCTTTTCTACTTGACAACAGAGCCAATCCTGTAGACGTACCGACAAAACCCTATTTTTTGTCACCCGCTACATCTAAATTCCGCTGCCATGGAAGACAAATCCGACTCTGCTGTGATTGTTCCTCCCCCACAAACCCCTTCTATCCACTATTATTAAGAAAACTCATCTTTTCCAATTATAGTTCTCTTGAACGATTTCGATTACTCTATATGGGTTATACATATGCGAATTGGAGGGCACAACAAGCTTGAATTTCTTACTGGTGATTCACTTGGCTCTGCTGCTAGCACACTTGAGTATATTACTTGACAATGAGAAGGTGAAGAGTTTGTTGATTGATAACATGTCTCCATCCATCATCAACCATTATCTCCGTCTCAAGACTGCTGTTGAAATTTGGAAAGCCTTACACCAAATCTACTATAAGTATTCAGACTTTACCCGGATCTATAAGTTGCATCGCCCTTGATTCACCACCAAACAAGATAGGCAATCTCTATTTGTTTACTACAATGATTTGGTGGGATTGCTCGAGGAGCCTTATCAACATGTTGACTCTTTCTCTTCTACAATGAGTGGAGTTGTTCATGACACCGCCTAAAAATCTATACTCCGGGTTCACAAGTTCTTGGGAGACTTAGATCTTGAGTTTCATCAAATTCGAGGAGAACTTCTTCATCATGAGGAATTATTGAGTCTTGACAAGGCCTATGCTCATGTTCATTGGGCTCACACTAATCACCTTACTTACTTTACTGCTCCTGCTCACCCTATTGTCATGACCACCACTACCACTACCGGTGTGGGCACCGGAGGTTTAGGTTGCCTTGGCTAATTGCTAGCCCACATCTACCTCACGCTTCTCTGGCTCCTCCAGATTTGGTGTTCGTCCTCCAAACCCCTTTGATAATTCTATTTGCCTGATGCGCAAGGATAATGGCCATTCCAAGAATAATAACTTTGCTACTATTGTCTATCCGGATTGGTGGGGTAATCGCCCACGCAGGACTATGGCTGCTACTGGCACTTATGTAGCTTTTGCTAATGTAGTATAGTCATGTATGAGTGGTAAGACATCTCTCTCTACATTATCTCAGGATAATGCTTGGATAATTGACATTTGTGCATTAGATCATATGACCAATACCCATATCTTAGTTCATTCTATTTATCCCTTTGCTTTACCTAGTATCTCTACTGTAGATGGTTCCTCTTCTTCTGTCGTTGGCGAATGCACTGTTACTCTTTCTCCTAACTTAACCATTGGTTCGGTCTTATTTGTTCCTTCTTTAGCCTATAACCTTCTATCTGATAGTCAAATCATTATGGCCCTATCTTGTTCTATACCATTTAATCCCAACTTTTGTGTATTTTTGGACATTCTGACACGATAAATTCTTGGTTATGGTACTAGAATGGAGAAACTATACTATCTCGATTTGATATCTAGTGGAGAAAAGCATATGAGTTTGTTGAGTCAATCCAATAATGTTAGTAGTCTAAATAAAGCCAAAGAAACCATCTGGTTATGACATCATCGTTTGGGTCATCTTTCTTTCGGATATCTTAGGAAGTTACATCCCCATTTGTTTTTGGGTGTTGATGAATCTAAGTTTAAGTGTAATGTTTGTGATTTAGTACATAGAGAGATGACTAGTGTTGTATATTCTGTTGAAGAAAGAATGAGATATAAATGGTCAGTCTTCAAAACTCTGATGAAATTAGCTAGTACATGCAACTTAGAATTTTCAGGTGCTAACTACAATGTGGTAAGAATAAATAACTCTAAGGAGACAGGATGTATACCAGACTTTGTGTTTTTACTGCCCACCATAGATTCTCTTTCAAACCTAGCTAAGCTACCCAAAAATAGAAGAAAAGGAAATCGAACAGAGGCAACTAAGTAGGAGAAAAGGGAAAAACAAATGAAGTCTCATTCATTTATGCTTAGTTATCTTTGTCTTCTCACAGTAAGTAACCAGAAGCAGAAAAGTTGTTACAAAGAGATGCACCCCAAAATATATATGGATGAACTCAGCTGACCATTCCAACCCTAAATTTGACTTCATTTGTTCCTATATCTCTACCATTATATGACGAGACTTGGCGTTTGAAATAAATGTGTGAGTCTTGTTGCTTTCTACAATACTCTAATGTTGTATTTAGATAAGAATGGATGTAAAATTTACAGATATATATATATATATATATATCAGAGAACCAGTTGATAGTTTTAATTTGAATTCAAACTATGTTATGAGGCAAACGAGTTCTTTATGGAAGAAACTATTATAGTTTCAGAGTTAAAAAAAAGCTGCTTTTTCTACACGCCTAGATCCAAATTCTCTCCCTACCGTTGGTGAACTCCTTTAGCAATTGGGCAACTTTTTCTTCGATTAGTGATTGATTTGCTTGTCGTTGGTGAGCTTTAAGCTACAGATTCCACGTTTGTCTTCTCCGCCCTTCCTAAGGGAAGTGGTGGAGGGGAGATGGAAGCTTCTGATGCTATCTCGAAGCGAAAGTGACTCAAAAATGATGACGATATTTTGGCCACTTTGGAGGCTCTGAAAGTGTCAGATCCAGGCTCTCTGCCTCAATATGATCTTCCCATGGTCTATGTGAGCTATATGAGCAAACTTTGTAGCCCCCTGAGTCGTTTCCATGATGTTATGGTTAATGATTTTGTCATGTCTAAAGAGGATTGTGTGGTTTCTGCTGGAACTCATGGCCCAAATATTTGTTTCTCTTAAAAGGTTTGTGATAATTTGGATTTGGAATGGCGTCACTCCGTGATTGTGAAGTTTATGGGAAAGCTCAATTCAATGAACAATTTTAATTTTATGCTTCGTGGGTTAAGAGAAAATGGTAATTGAATGGTGGATGGAAGCTAATTAACTTACCCAATAATTATTACATTGTGAAATTCAACCTAGATACTGATATGGAGCATGCCTTGTGTAGAGGACCATGGATTTTGGCTGACCAAACTCTGGTGGTATGAAAAATGGTTCTCTAGCTTTGACCCCAAAATTGATCATATTGGGACAATAGCCCTATGGATGAGGATCATGAACTTACCAGTTCAATTTTTCAAGTCATTCACTATGAAGAAAATTGGTGCCACTTTTGGAAATGTTGTAATGTGGCAAGACAGAGGGAAGTTTGCTTGTTTGTGTGTTTAGGTTGATCTCAGTAAGCCCCTTAGACCATTTGTGGAAGTTGAGCATGTTGCTTACAATGCTATCTATGAGGGACTTTCACTCACTTGCTTTGGGTGTGGTTGTTATGGCCATGCCAAAGATAAGTGTCCTTCTATGAAAGTTATTGTTATGCCCGATGAGACAACTATTGAAGTTATTAGAACTGCTAGTTTATGTGTTGGTTATGATGGTATGCAGCAGGATGTGAGTGGCATTGAGGCTCAGAGAGAGACCACAAAAGTGAGGAAAGAAGACATAAGTGCTTGGATGATGATTAGTTATAAATCTAAAATGAAAAATGTTAGTGCTAATAAGAAGGCTGAGGCATCCGGGTCTAGATATGATGTTCTTCAACATGTCGAGGCCTACCTGTAGCATCTACACTGCAAAAACCAACTGAAGCTCTTAAAAGTTGGGAAGATACTCATCTTGCTAAATTGTGGAAGGATTTTCAACAAAAAGAAAACTCTACAAATAAGAGTATTAAGACTACTGATGGTGAGATTAGTTCTGGGCAATAGACGACTATAACTAAGAATGGAGGATCTGGCATACCTAAGCCAAAGCCTACAAATGTTAGTTCTAAGGAAGTCTCTAGGGTCCCTATGAAGGACATGTCCAACAATGGTATAGCTAAGCCTGGATTGAAGTGTGTTGCTCACTATCAGAGGAAAGCTAGTATCAACAAGGGAAGTAAAGGAAAAGATGCTTTGGTGAAGAAGCTTGTGTTTGATGATGATGCTTCTAAAGATGGAGATTCTTCCACCATTTTTGGAATATGTCCTTTTGAGGGACAAATGAGTAATATGAAGGAGATGGATTCAAACACTGCTTGTGATAATTTTGTTGATGAAGTTTTTGCAGATGCTAGAAATTTGACTAGTGCTCCTAACATGTCGACTTCTAATGAAGTAGGTATAGTTGATGCATGAATTTGGGTTATCCCAAATCTTACCTTGTCTATACAATGTTTAACATTATTTTTTGGAATGCTAGAGGAGCAAGAAATGAGAGGTTTAAGTCTGTTGTTGCCGACCTTGTGAAGATGCATTCAGTTGATGTTTTAGATATTTGTGAACCTAGAGTTCCTTTTAGCAGACATAAAAGCTTTTTTTTTGAATTTAGGGTTCAATAAATTTAGTTATGTTGATGCCAGGGGTTTTTCTGGAGGGCTGGGATTTGGCTATTATGGAATGAGGCTAATTGATAGATTGATTTCATTGAGAGTTGCTTTCAATCTGTTACTGTTAAAGTGAACCAAGGTGGCAAGCCTCCCTAGCTTTTCACTGTGCTTTATGCCAGCCCCAATAATTGCACTAGAGCATAATTATGGCCTTTTTTGGATGTTGTGAAGTCTAGAATGAACATTCCTTGTCTTTTTGTTGGAGATTATAGTGAATTACTTGCTGAGGCTGTTACTAGTAATGGAACTGTTGTCGGGAGGTTTGGTGGTCTAAGGGACTGGGTTAACATGAATTCTCTTCTGGATTTGGGGTTTAAGGGTTCCTGATTTACATGGGGAAATAAGAAAGTAAAGGATTGGACATGGCTTTCACTGCCAGAATAATGACTAAAAGTCGTCGGCCTGTTAGAAGAAGTCGTTGGCTATAGCCTTGTCGAGAGAAGGTTGTCAGTGAAAGAATAGCCGACAACTTTAGTGGTTATCATCGGCTATAGTTTAGACTATACTCGATGACACAAAAGTCATCGGCTATAGGTTGAAACTTTTGCTGACGATAATGTCGTCGGGAGAACCTTCCCTGGTGGTCAAAATGGTTGACGCGAATAAGACTATAGCCGATGACTCCAAAATCATGTTGTCGGCTATAGTATGCAAGTCGTCGGCAATAGTATGAAACTGTAATTTTTATTAAACACGAGTGAGACTAATGTCGTCGGTTATAGTTGGTGATTTCTGGAAAAAAAATACAGATTCTAGATTTCTATTCCCAAAACCTGCAATTGCACAATTATATTTACACAATATCCAACAACACATATTCACCAAAAAATATCTTCACCCACATTAGACCTACACTAAGGGTTATCCAAATCTATGTTATCGAAAACATAGGCGTTACTACCAAGAGCTTGCGGATCCTCCTGCGGCTGTAGAGCAGGAAAAGGGAACGGAGGTGGGGCCAGGACCGGGATTCCAGAAGCGTGAAACTGTGCAGTCTAATCCTGAAACTAGGAACCCAACGACCACTGCATTTCCTCCATCCGTCTCCGATTCTCTTCCATCTCCCTCTGATGCTCCATTGCCTATCTCTGAAGTTGTTCCTGTAGCTGAGAAGCACTGGAAGTTCCCTACTTATGTGAGAAATCGAGAGTGTTCTTCAAGACCCCGTCACCCTTCTGTCCTAGACCCCTACAGTAGTAGGTGTTCCCTCGTGGTGGGAAAACGTGACCCCTGATCCTCGCCACTATCATCGGGTCAAATTGATCAATCTGAGAGATGACCTGGGGGAGGTCCTTATCCTGGGTTTCAGACTATTGCTCTCTCACAATCTGAGTCAACACCTCCGGAGTCACCTCCTGCACTCTCGCCTAATTGACGAGGAAAACAAAATAACATATTAGTAAACATACGTAATTTTTTATAAAGAAAATACATAGATAAGCAAATATGTTAATTAAGTTATAAGGGCATCAGACTTACAATATCTTCGGGGCACTGAGGATACGCTTCGTATACTCCAAATGGGAGACTTTAGGGTGTTGGGCGGTCTCCTCCATCCAACCCGCAAAGGATCTAGAATCGGCATGATGGTTCTTCGTGTTTTTTTTCTGGTTCGCCGCCTTTATCGCAGAAATGGTCTTGTTGGATAAACATATATCAAAAAAATATTAATTAGGAAACTATTTTCGTCAAATACGATACAAGTAAACACAAATATAATGTTACATACCCCAAATTTTTGGTTGTTCAAGTGGGCGAGAAGCCATTGCCACTCGTATTCCCTATACATAAACTTGCTAGGGGTACCCCAATAAAGGTTGCCATGGTTCTTCCAGTGCTTTTTGAGATCACTTTTCTACTCCTTGTACCTATATTAATGCAACACAAATATTAGAAATTGACAATAAATGATCAACAAAATATAACTCAGATCCCATCACCTTTTCCTTGCACGTCATTTGCCCACGTTCATTTTAGCTCCTCTGGCACAATAAACCACACATGCAAATGTATATATAAATGATAATATTTCTATATTTATTTGGACTTAATTAATAAGGGTAGGCATACATAATTAATAAATATATAATTAACTCACCGACATCACATGATTCACCATGTCCTTCACACATTATGGCACGGAGGACCAGTCTGCCCACAAAATTGGGACTCAGTCACTTATGATACTTCCTACTTGATCGGAGTACCTGCGCGCATTCTTTCCCAAAATCACTGATCCATCTTGCCAGGCCTCTATGACTAGTTTCCCACTTTCGCTGATCGTCCTCTCAAGTAGCTTGCCAGTGACGGGGCCTCTAGTTTTTTTTTTTTGCCTCCGGCGTCTGTTTCGGCTAAGACAAGGTAAAAATACTAAAAGATAAGCACCCAATTTAATATAAAAATTATTAATAAGTTTGAAATTAAATAACCAAGATTGTTAATATTTACCCGATTTTGACGTCGATGTGTTTGATACCCTTGCACTATATAGTGGTGTATCAAACAACACATAGACGTATTCTTGTTTCGGGGTAGTGAAACCAAGCTGTCTTGGAAAAGGCACTCCCCGATTATCGAGAACAGGTATGGCAAGTATTCCCCGGGGCAAGAAGAGGTGAGTCGGCGGACCACGTATCCCTGCCGAGGAACTACCTGAAGCACTATCCTCACAGGAATGCAAAGCCTGAGCCGTCTAGGGAGAAGGCTACGACAGGTGAATATGTGGCATACGGATACCCGAAGGAACGAGACATGTAGAGGAGGTTGGTGAGGGGCCGTCTTCGTTCCAGAGCTTCCTTGTGTTGGCGGGTCGGAGGGCTACTACTTCCTACTGCGGCGTCTGCTGAAGCAGTTGAAGGTGTCGAGAGGTCCTAGGGCTGCTAGAAGTGTTGCTATCGCCGCTAGACCCGTTTCCTTTCTTAGATCCCTTCCGGCTTAACCAATTCATGATTCCTAAAATAAAAACCACCCATAAATTTATGATAAAACTAACAATGCTAACACAAAATTCACAAAATCACATCTCAAATCCACAAATTAACATAATTCACAAATTCACAAAAATTCAAAAAATTAACATAAAACCAACAATTACCATAATCAAAACAAAATTCACAAAAAAAAAACATCACAAAAATTCACAACATCACAAAAATTCAAAACCTTAATCCAACCACATATATTCACAACACTAATCCAAATTCAAAACCTTAAATTAAAAATTCAACAACATTAATCCAAATTCACAAAAATACAAAACATCACAAAAATTTAACCACATATATTCACAACACTATAAATCAACAATTCAACATCACCAAATACCATTTTAAACAATTATATATATTTTATCCCCAAATTAAAAAAAATCCCCAAATCTAGGATTTAGGGTATACTGACGAGGTGGGCGGCCGGCTGGGAGGCGCCGAGCGGAGGGCTAAGGGGATTTAGGGTTTAGGAAGAATTTGGGCGAAACAATAGCCGTTTGAGTTGTTCTGGTTTAAAAACCCTAAAACTATCGCCGATGACACAGATCAATGTCGTCGGCTATAGTCAGAAAAAAAATTAAAATATTAGGCTTATATGAAAACACGTTTCCCACAATTACTTGTTTAACTAATTAAAAAACATAATCAGAATCGCTATTTTTGGAAGTGTGAAATTACTTTACAAAAATAGACTCATGCCTAACAAATTAATACGTTTAACACAAATTCTTTTTTAACTAAGGCTCATAATCAGAATCATCACTTGAGTCTTCCTCAGTGTCCGAGCTAATTTCTGGTAATATGTGCCGCTTCTCATCACCAGAGTCTTCATTGTCTTCATTTGGATTAACATCAATAAGACTTACATCTGCTCGAGGAAGTCGAACCACACTACCAGGTCTCACATTATTAAGGCGAATTGTAGAGGATTTAGGAATAACAATTGCGTTCGGTTCTTGGTATGCAGTAACTTCTTCATTATTTGCGGCCTCACCAAGTGTAGCAGCACTGTATATATTTCTAGGAACAACATGGTTGACTACTTTCCACGCGCCTTTTGTGCACAAGATCATAAAGATAAAACACTAGTTTTTTACCGATGTGGCAAAAACAAAAGGGTCATCTTCATACTAGCTTGTAGCAATATTCACCCAAAAAAAGACTGTATTGGTTGGTCCTTGTGTTCCTAGGGTTAGTATCAAACCATCTACACTTAAATAAGTGCATTTTCATGCCTTCCCCATAAATTAGTTCAACCACTGAATGGAGAACACCGTAATAGTTAATGTCATTCCGCCCACCATGCACCATTACCCCAGAATTCTATGTTCTCCGTTTGTCGTCTCGATGTTGACATATAAATTGCATGCCATTGACCTTACACATCGGATAAACTCTTGAAGTTATCAGCTTCATCGCCAAATGTGTGACAACCCGAATCGGAAATGGTAGTTAACTGGCTTGATTTGCGAGTTTCGCTATTAGTCGCGGTTTAGTCGAAATTGGTTAATATGGCGGGTTAGTTCACGATGATATTTTCGGTAATGAATTTGATATGAGTTCCTTCACGAGAGTTGTAGAGTTTATGATTTCGAGCTCGTAGGAGTTTTCCAAGGATTTTTCCGATGTCCGATGAATATGTTATGAATATTTCCGACCGTTGGATTTAATCGTGTTTATCCGATTGGTTTCGATCCGTTTTCGACCATTGATCGTTTTATTTGCGAGTATAAATATCAAAATAGTCATAAAATTTTCGAAAGTTGCATTTGGGCCGAGTTGACCAAAATTGGACTGTTGACCAGGTTTGACCCGTGTTGACCAAAGGATTTTTGGCACCGCCGTTGACTCGCCATCGACTTTCTGATTCCAACCACTTCAGACCACAAGCTTGGTATGGTTAGTTTCCTCTCATGATTTCCTATTGTTTGAACTTGGTTTGAGTTGATTTGGTTGAGTATTGAGGGAGAACCAACTCGGTGAAGTTTGGGAATTTTGTCGGAATCGGGTGAGCTTTTCCAGCCACCTTTGAGGTTGATGGGGTTGGAGGTTTTTCTCCCCTCAACCTATAGAAGCTTTTGGGTGGAAAGATTTCAGGTTTGGAGGCCATTTGAAGCTCGCCGGAATATGTCACCGGAATCCATGGAGTTTGAAACTTTCGAGCTCGATTCCGGCAGGTGTGTTTCGAATTGGAGGTTGGTGTAGAAGGAAAAGTTGTTGGGCTTGAAGAGTAGGTGGGTTATGGAAATTTTCGCCGGATTTGGTCACCGTTGACGCCGCGTCGCCGCCGCTGGCGGTGGTCAACTGCGGAGCTCTGACGGGGTTGACTTTTTAGGATTTTTGGGAAGTTTTACACCGTTTTGCTCCTAATCGCGTCTCAAGCGTAGTCGTGAGGTTATTGAGTTGATTTGGGTGGTGAATTTTGTGTCGAGGGATAAGTAGAGTATTTATGGGATTTTCGACGATTTCGTTGATATTCGAGTTATATGTTTTCAGAAATGGTTGGTTTCTGAGGTGTGGTTTAGAGTTTTGAATTATGATTTTGATCAGTGGTATTTTTCATTATTCAGGAGATCGAGATTGTACGGTTGGCGAGGGATCTTCCTCCAAATCACGGGATTAGCGCGTTTTTGCGTTGTTCTTGTCTGTGAGTGGACATTTCTTTTCACTGTTGGTTGCTAGTCTTTTATATACGTTTTATGAGCATGACCATGCAGTTATGATTATGAATTATACGAGCATGTATTTTATGATTATGCATTTACGAATATGCTTTTATAATTATGCATTACTAGTATGCTTTTACATTATGCTTTATGCATTTGCATGAAAACCTTTATGATTTAGTTTACACAGAGTACAGTCTCAGTAGTAGTTGTATCGATACACTTAGCATCTCGGCTGATCCCCGAGGATGTTTACCAGGGGGAGGGACTGTTACCCTAACCCGAGGTCTTTACCGGGGGGGGGGGGGGGGGGGGGAGCAGATACCCTAACCCGAGCCTTTCTGGCTAGAATCACGTGAGGATCAGGGATCCCATGATTTAGACTGTACTAGCGCGGATGTGTCCATGTGTGACCCCGCCGGATTTTCGATGCATGCTCTGTACGCACGAGGAGTTAGAGTCTCCCTCGTGTACCATATGATTTTTATGCATTTAGACTCGCATATGTTTTATAAACATATATACATATTCGACGAAAGACATTTATTTTCGTCCACTCACTCTAACAGTTTATATGTCTTTCCCTGGGCTCTTTGGTTTTCAATGCCCAGTTTGCAGTTTGGCTTTTGTGGCATATGATGAAGTGTATTTTCCGCTGCAGGTTAATGGTAACTACGCGATATAGAGTAACTCTGCCAAAATTTTTATGATTTTTGAAAGTTCATGTTTTTAGAAGGGGTCTGATGCTGGTTTAGGAAACTAAATAGGGGTTAGATCCTTTCAAAAAGCCTCAATTCGTGTAACTAGTGTGGGTCACCATCACATTGTGCATGGTTCATCTAAAAAAAAAAAATCACAACCATTAACTTTAAAAATGAACATTGAAATTAATTTATATATATAAGTAATTATATATATAGACGTACCCATCCACCAAAATAGTTTGCAAACTCCCTTTTGTGGTACTCAAAATCACCGACAACCGCAGGGCACTAAAGATATATGTTTTTCCAGTATTGAACTTCTGGACAATTAATCAATACCCACTAGTAGGCAATGACTAGCTCATATGGTTCCAACTGGTATGACTTTGGCAACTGTCTATATACTTCAACATCATTGGAGAGGATAGAAAGATTGAACTGTGGTTCATCTACCGGCATATGTTGTGGAGGGTCCTACAACGCTCCCAAATACAAGTTGGTGTATGTTACGCACTCGTGTGCAAGATATGCTTCACCTATACACCCTTCAGGTGCGGATTTATTAGCCACATAGTCTTTGTAGTCCCCCAATTGTCTATCAAATTGCAAATTGCATGTGATAGTTATTGAAAAATATAATTATATAAAAATAGACTAAATATTTAGATGTTGAATCATACGTACCTTTACATGGGATACATCTAAGTATAGTGTACTGGACCAGTAAGCAACAATTGTTCGGAAAGATGGATCATCAGGTGAGGCATGATGTCAAAAAAAATTGGGGGAAATATCCTCTCAAATTTCCACATGAAACAAATGATGTCATCTTTCATTGCCCTTAGGTCTGATTTTTTCACTTCTCTAGTGCATAAGTTCTGAAAGAATCTTGACAACCCTACTAACGACTCTACCATCTGATGGGGCAGGTATGATCAAATGAAAATAGGGAAGACAGGTTGAAGTAGTATATAGTAGACATGGCTCTTTAATCTGTACATCTTATTGTCCCGAAAGTTAATACACCGGCCTATATTTCCTGCATACCCTGAAGGATACCTAACATTACCCATCCACTTAAAAATTTCATTCTTCTGGTCAGGCTTGACAGTGTAAGGAGCTTGAGGCATTTTTTTCTTCCCTTCTCTCAACCACAAATGTTTGTATACCCATTCTTTTTATATCAATGCGTGCCTTAGGGTCATCTTTAGTTTTCCCCTCCCAATTGAGCATTAGGCCCACCACATTTTTGCACACACATTCTTCTTTATGTGCATGACATCTAGATAGTGCCTGATTGATAACTTTGACCAATACGGGAGTTCCCAGAATATGATTTTGTGTGTCCAGAATTTATACCTGTCGAGTCTATCAGGTATTGCCGCCACTATATCAGAATGATTGCTGAGCTGCCTAAAATCATTTTCATTCAGCAATTCTAAAATTCCATCCCCCGTCCATCTCTTAGGTTGCACATCAGTTTCTACAGTCTCATCAAATGCCTGGTCATCCTCTAGTCGTGGGTGATCAAGTCCAAGCTAACAACGGTAACGCATCTGCACAATCTTCCTACAATGAAGTCTGTCGTAATCAACAATCATGCACTCTAGAGAAGCCCTGTATCCCTTGGTAATGTTGCCCAATAATATTCCGCGGGCAGGAAAATCACTGATGGTGCCAAGCCAATAAGCATGGGATGCATCTGGAACATCTCGTTTTTGTATTTGTCATAAGTAGGATGACCAACGTTACTCAGGTACTTAAGCTCCTCAATCAAGGGTCACAAATACACATTGAGACACTTTCCTGGATAACCCGACCCGTGAATTAACATAGTCAACATATTGTATTCATTCTTCATGCAGATCCATAAAGGTTGTATGGTACCAAAATAACTGACCATATACTGTATTGAAGACTCATGTTGCCAAAAGGGTTGAATCTGTCAGATGAGAGCTCGAGCCAAACATTTCGGACCTCTGATGGAAAATGAGAAAACTCCCTAACCATGTGCTTCCATGCCTCTCCGTCAGTAGGGTATATAAGGGTATCATCGTCAGGCAAATCCCTCTCAGCATGCCATCTCATAGATTTGGCCATGTGTGCAGACATGAACAATCGTTCCAGCCCATCAATCAGCTGGAAATACCAAAGTACCTTCACAGCTTCCTCATTCCCTACAGAAGTCAACTTATACCTATTCGTATGACATACCGAACAGACATCAAAGTTTTCAATATCATTCCCATTAGCATCTTCACCCCAGAAGAGAACACAATCATATCTACATGCATGAATTTTGATGTAGGTAAGACCAAGATGTTTCAGGATATGCCGTACCTTACGATGAATGATAGGAAGGCGATGACCGGGGGGGGGGGGGGGGGGGGCAGCATCGAAGCAGTCAACGCCAAATAATCATCAACAGCCTTGACACTCAATTTGTTCTCCACTTTGACCATCATTGCTCCCATGACACTTTCAAGAACAGTCTTATTACACCTGTTGTATAACGGGATATGTTGGAAGGCAATCAACTTGTTGTACTTGTCAATACTGACAGTGTTAACAGCTCTAGGTAATTGCTGGACTAGCTCAATAGGAGGGAAACCTCAACGGCGGGAGAGATATCTTGTGCTTGAGAAAATACACCGCTCTTATAAAGAAACACATCATTGATCAATCTTGTTGTTGGATTATTGGATGTACTAACCCTCTCAGGAAATTGTCCATAATCATGCTAACCTGCTGATGACGTTTCACCGTGATAAATCCAACATGTGCAAGTATCCCAAAACTTGTTTTTCTTCAGGTGCTCCCATACTATATCAATGGAAAAACGATACAAATTGTTGCGACACTGACATTTCGTACACAGGAAATAATGAATTGTATTCCCGTTAGCATTAGTCTTCTCATATTCCACAAAACTCCACATTCCAATGCCATATCTTCGATCCCATTTTGGAAAGCAAATCCAACTCTTGTCCATCCTAAAAATTTCAACTGTATATATATACATGCACCAATTAAAAATTCATTATTATATCTATATATATCGATCTTTAAACTACAAATTACATTAATTCGTCTTCTCCTTATATAATTACAAATTAACACACACACACATGCATACTATATATCAACAATTAACATAACATTATTTATATATATATATTTTTCATTGAATTCAACTCAAAATTAACTCAACTCAAAATCAACAATCAACACATATATATACGTACATATATATATATATGTGTAGCGGGATATAGCTTCACAGACTCATTTTGGATAGCTTCCGACAACACCTAATAATTTAAGAGCGTTTTGTATTTTTTTCACCGATAATTTTTTTTTGAATGATTGACATGCTGCCCAGATCTGTAATAAAGAACTATAGCCGAAAACTTAATAATATCGTCAGCTATAGTTAAAAAATTTGTCGGCTATAGTCGAAACTATAGCCGACGACTTTTCCTTGACTAACACCGACGACCAACTTTTTCATTGTCGGCTATAGTATTATAGCCGACAATCAAAGTTGTCGGCATGTTTTTCTTCATGTCATCAGCTATACTACTTATTCTGATAGTGTTTCTGTTGTGGGGAGTGGATAACCATTTTTCCTGAAGTTTTTTTGCAGCATCTTCCCAAAACAAGATATGATCACTGTGTCCTATTTTGATCAAGTTATCATCTAATATTAGAGTTAATAATACTCTAGTTGCTTTCAAGTTTCATACTATGTGGATGGAAAATGATAAATATGATAGTTTTGTCCATAGTTCTTGGATGAATCTAGAGGGTGAATTCCAACACAAACTGTAGTGTTTAGCCTCTGAACTGAAACATTGGAACTATGAGGTTTTTGGTAATATCTTCCAACGAAATAAAAAGTTTCTTGCAATGATTGATGGCATTCAACAGGGTACTGATAGAAGGAGGAAAAATTTTCTTCTGAATTTGAAAGTTGAGCTTATTTCTGAATATGAGAAACTCCTTGACCATGAAAACACATATTGGAGGCAGAAGTCTAAAGATAGGTGGCTTGAGGAGGGTGAAAGAAACACCAAGTTCTTTCATATTACTACCCTGGTAAGGAGAAATAAGAATAAGATTAATTGAAGGGATTTTCAATGAGGAGGATAACTAGAACACATGTTCTGTTGGAATGAAGAAGATAGCTGTTCTATTTTTTGCAAAGTTATTTGCTGAGCCTGAATAAAGATTTTGATGTGGTCATTCCATGCTTTTTTCCTACTCTGGAGGAGAGGGACTTGGTGAAGATGTGTAAGCTAGTGACTGCCTTAGAAGTTAATGACTCACTGTTTGGCTTTCGCGCTCTTAAAGCACCTAGATATTATGGATACCCTGCAATATTTTTTCAAAAACATTGGGATATATATTCTAAGGATATGGTGCAGATTGTTAAGAAGGCATTTTCTAAGGCATCCATTCCTCCTGGTCTTAATCACATCATTATTATTTTTATCCCAAAAATTGAGGGACCTTAGCATATGGTGCATTTTAGGCCTATTAGCCTTTGTTGTACTATACATGTAGAAGATCATATCACTACAAGAAAACAGAACTTAGACGACGGAGCGTTTCCGTCGTCTAAGTGAGTTTTTCCGTCGTCTAAGTTCTTAGACGACGGAATCTCCGTCGTCCAAGGTACGTACTCCAAGTGCTATCGTCCAGGAACTTGGACGACGGAGATTAAGGTCTCCGTCGTCCAAGTTCACTTGGACCACGGACAATCTCCGTGGCCCATGTAATCACCTGGACGACGGAGATTAAGTTCTCCGTCGTCCAAGTGTTTACATGGGCCACGGAGATTGTTACTTTCTCCGTGGCCCATGTAATCACTTGGACGACGGAGAACTTAATCTCCGTCGTCCAGGTGATTACATGGGCCACGGAGATTGTTACGTTCTCCGTGGCCCAGGTTATCACTTGGACGACGGAGATTAAGTTCTCCGTCGTCCAAGTGTTTTTTAATTTAAAAAAAAAATTGTATTAAATATTATTAATTGAATTTAAATAATGGAAAATAATAAAATTAATTAAATAAACTAATTACTTAATTATTAAATAATTAAAATTAATTTGTGCATACACATTAAAAAAAACCCATAAAAATAAAAATATTGTTCGGAATGCGGAAAGAAACGAGCTAATTAAAAAACTACAAGCTAATTAACACACTGGAAGAGCAGATGCACAGCCGCGTCCCCCGCCTCCAGCCGGGTCGTCGTCGTCGCGGTATGGGTTCGGAGGAGGTTGACATACTTCTCGAGATTGTTGCATGATGGCGATGAGTTGGGCTATTTGTGCTTGTTGTTCGTCAAGTCTTTGCCGCATGGATTGATTCTCCTCTCGTGCCAGTCAAGCCTCTTGAATGGCTGCTTCGACGGCCGAAGCCGTAGTCCTTCTCCGCTGGCCCGAACCTCCCGTAGATGATGAGTCGGAGGTCGTCGACAAATCTCGTACCACCTTAGGCCCGAAGTGCCTAACCTCCTTGCCAGCTCTACGACTGTAGACCTCATCCGCGATTGCAATTTGGCTCTCTAAGGATAGAGGAGGCAGGTCTTCCGGCGGCACATCTGGGAACGCAAGCTGAGTGTTAGCCAACTCTTCCTGCGCACGCTCTATCACCCTTGCCTACAAGCACATAATTAATTTATTATAATGAAATAATATTTAAATAATAATTACTATAATTAAAAGCACATATATATATATATCACTTACGCCGCATTGACTCGCTTCATTATCGAGCCCAGGCGTCACGTACGCGCTTATGCTTGCATCAAGATAAGGGTGTTTGGAGCCCTTATCCTTGTGCTCCTTGCCTATTTGAATGAACTGCTTGGCGCCAGTAGTATGGTGTTTGTCCTTCTTCCCCCGGTTGGCTTTGTTAACACCGGAGAATTTCTGTTACACAACATAATTAAATCATTAAAAAATTAATAACTAAAATTTAAATAATTTAATTATCTTAATTGAAATAAAAAAAGTAAATTAACACCTTAAATTCGTCATCGGCAAAGTGGTTACACAACCACTGCCACTCATCTTCTCTATCCCCACGCAGCTCTACGGGAGGAGGCACGAGACCGTAAGTTTGGAAGTACTGATGGAGCCTGTACTTCCAATCTTTGTAGATGGAGTTGGCGGTTTGGTTGATATGCCTCAACATCGCCGGTGTCGGATCCACCGCAAATTGTTCCTATCAAAAATAAATAGAAAATTATAATCGTATATATTATGAAATTATAATTAATATTAACAATATTATATAATAACTAAAATTGGACGTATTACGTACCGAAAGATCTTTAAAGACTTTCGCCTTCTCATCATCCGGCACCTCCTTCCAAGTAGGGGCAGTGAGACGAACCCGGCTACGGACGATTGACCCTATGCTATGCGCCGAGAGACTTGCTAGCTGAGCTGTGGGAGGGCTACCGGTGAATTCGTCGTAGGGCAAGTCGATCTTTTTCCTGGTCGCCTTGCAAATTTTCTCCGCTTTGCCCCCTTTAACGAGACCCCGAGTCCTTTTTGGTTCCGGGTCAGTGGGGGCCCTCCTTTGCTTACGGAGGGCGCTGTACATGATAGATTCAGCGGTCGAGGACGCCTGAGTACTTGCCGTTGAACCGGTACCGGGCTTCGGAGTTGAAAAGGGGTCGACGTCATCACCGCCGGAGATAAATGGGGCAGAGGGAATTTCCCCAAGAGGCGCCACCTTCGAACCAGATGAAGGGTCCGGATTGAGGGCGTCGTTGCCCTCCTGTTGAACCCAACCGACTTGGTCCGCCAACATTCGGAGCATGGCATCTTCTGCCTCCTGTTGGGCTTTCTTCTTGCCGGATGGAGCCATTTAAACCTAGGAGTACGTTGTTAAAATACCTACTTACCATAATAATTACAAGTGCAAAATTTACGCTAATTAAGTACGGTTAAGATTTAAATAGAGTATACTAGTTTGGCTTTTTCGGTCGTTCAATGGACGTTCGACCCGCGCGATAAAGTGTAAATTTTCAATTAATCGGCCTTGGTTAAATCGAAAAACATGGCCAGTTAAGGATAGAGATAACGCGAGAGGCAGGACTAATTTCGACAAAACACCTATTGGTGTCGTCTTTCTTAGATCCAAAACCTGTCACCAGTCATAACCCGTTTCTAGATACCATGTCCGACATTCGGCCAATTTTTCGAAAATTTACACTCCCTCAAGTCCTTTGCAAACTCCGCCCTCAACTTCGTGTCCATAACTTCACTTAGGTTATGGTGTTCGGTGATGAAATCCACACATCACGAGGGGTTAAGGAGATAAGCTAGAAAAAGAGGCGCCATCTATTCCAAAGAGTGCGACTTAATAAACCAAACCTATGTACTAAATTTAAATCGAAGACGTACTACCATGCAATTTACTAGAAAATACACGTAATTATCAATTAAGTAAAACAATAAATAATGATAATAATAAATTATTATTTATCAACCAATTAATTATCAGCTAATTACAATAATAAATTTATTCATTTATCAACTAATAATAAATAATTACAATAATAAATTTATTCATTTAATAAATTATCAACTAATTACATTTATGCATTTAATTAATTATTAATTACAATAATTAACAACTAAAAATTATTATAATTACAATAATGAAATATTAAAAACTAATTAATAAATTATATTTAGAAATTAATTAATTAAATGAAAATAATTTTAATAAGGTAAAAAATAGAAATCTACCTCACCGGAGTAAAAAATAGAAATATAGCCGGAGTTGAGTCGTCGGAGAGGAGGAACCACGCCGGAAAAATTGTCGTCGGAGCGTCGCTGGAGGAGAAAACTCGCCAGAGGAGAGGAGAGGAGAGGAGAGGAGGAGAGGAGAGGAGATGGAATGAGAAAAGGGGGGGGGGTGCTGTTCTATTTATAGGCTTGCACTTAGACGACAGAGCACTAATTTCCGTCGTCTAAGTGCACTTGGACGACGGAAACAGTGTTTTCCGTCGTCTAAGTGAAGGGTTAAATTTTTTCGAAGCGGCGCGTAATTAATGGGCGGGACGTTTCACCCGCCATTAATTTGAACTTAGACGACGGAGAATTCATCACTACAAGAAAACAGCACTTAGACCACGGAAACGTAATTGTTCCGTGGTCCAAGTGACACCTAGACCACGGAAAATAATCCGTGGTCCAAGTACCACCTGGACGACGGAGAATACCATCTCCGTGGTCCAGGTGATCACCTGGACCACGGAGTCTTTTCCGAGGTCCAGGTGATCACCTGGACCTCGGAGTCTACTCCGTCCTCCAGGTGATCACCTGGACGACGGAGATGGTATTCTCCGTCGTCCAGGTGATTACCTGGAGGACGGACCGACACGCCGCCGTCCGAGTATACGAAACGTACTTCCACTTAGACGACGTACTGACACCTCCGTCGTCTAAGTGAAGCATTATATAAGCCCGATGCCAAACTGATCGAATTCATTCCTAGCCTCGATCTCTTCATGATTCCATTTGAAGAAGAATTGAAGGAGAAGGGAGAAGGAGAATGAAGCTAGGTAGCTAGAAGCTAGCTAGGCCGAGAAGAATCAGGATCGATAAGGGATCTCCGCTGACTAGCTAGTTAGCTTAATTAACGTAAAGATATCGAGAAGGCCAGCAGGTATGTACGTACGCAGTTAAAATTTGCTTAATTAATATATATTTAGTGAAAACGTACGTACATATATATATACATGCAAGGATGTTAGCTGATGTTAGCTATATATATATATATGTACAGATCGATTAAATTACGTACGTACGTACGTAATTGATGGATCGATATGTAGATCGAGTACGTATAATTAAGCATAAATTAATGGACAAATATATATATATATATGTAATACTTAATTAATTATAATATTTTGTAGCAGTATGGACAAGAGTTGGATGAAGTTGAAGAATAGATGTGATGTCCGGTATATGGATGGAATTAGCGAATTTTGCGATAGAACATGGTCAGGGAAAGAAACGTTTCAGGTGTCCGTGTCAGAAATGTCTTAATTGTCAGTATGCGGAGGTTAATGTTATGGTGCAACACTTGTACGAAAATGGTATGATGTGGAGTTACACTACATGGAGCGAGCATGGTGAAGCAGTAGAGTTCAGCGCAGTAGACTTCAGCTCAGGGTACAGTTACCATGGTGCCTCATCCAGCGGCAGTGGTGCCGGACCCCCAGCTTGCAACCCAACTGCAGATTTGGTCCATGATGCGTTTCCGGGATGTAGTCATAGTGGATACCAACACCAAGATGGAGGTTACAGTGCCACTAATGAGCATGATGACACATTCCCCGCAGCTAGCTTGGCCACTGACACCAGTGAGATGGAAAAGTACAACCGGATACTACTTGAAGCGCAGACCCCGGTGTTCCCTGGATGTCGAGAGAATGTGTTGCAATATGTGATGGAGCAAATGAAGATAAAAGTGAAGCACAAAATGTCAGTGAGTGCTTTTGACGAAATTCAGGAGCAAATATGTAAGTTGCTTCCTGATGATCACAATCTTCCTAAATCTCATTATAAGGTTAGAAATATCCTGAGCAGCCTCGGCCTAAAGTACAGGATAATTGATGCATGTCCGAATGATTGTGTGCTATTTTACAAAGAGTATAAAGAGTTGGACTATTGTCCCGTATGTGGCCAGTGCAGATTCCAGTTGAATAGGAAGAGTTCGAAAAAGAGAATTCCTGTGAAAGTTGTTCGATATTTTCCCTTGATTCCCAGATTGCAGCGCCTGTACATGTCTCTACACACAGCAGAGGCGATGCGATGGTACGCAGAAAAGCGAATAGATGACGATGTCCTGCGACACGCCGCGGATGGGGAGGGTTTCAAACATTTCGACAGAGAATTTGGAGACTTTGCTTCAGAGGTTAGAAATGTTAGACTCGGCCTATCTACAGACGGATTCAATCCTTGGGGAAGTAATAGCTCCGCCGTCAACACTTGGCCAGTTATTCTGATGCCGTACAACTTGCCTCCGTGGATGTGCATGAACACGGAATTTAATTTCCTTACCGTACTAATTCCAGGTCCTAAATCTCCGTCGAAGTGCTTAGATGTCTACCTCAGACCTTTGATCGACGAGCTGAAACTGTTGTGGGAAAATGGAGTCCCAACTTATGACAAATTCACTGACACGATGTTCACGATGAGGGCTGCTGTAATGTGGACGATCAACGATTTTCCAGCTTATGGGATGTTGGCAGCCTGCAGGACAAAAGGATATAATGGATGTCCTATATGTTTGGACGACGTGAACTCTAGTTGGCACGCGGGGAAGGTGTGTTACTTGGGTCACCGTAGATGGCTGCCTCACGACCACCTGTGGCGACAGGATGAAGCTCATTTCGACGGGACGGTAGAGAACAATCCTAAACCCCGTAGTTGGTCGGGCGAAGAGATTTTAGAGAGGTTGAGCTATTTCGACTTTGGTGTGTTGACCAATGACGCGGATGTAAAGAAATGCAATCCAATTCCTCCACATGATCTAAGCTATTGGGATCACAAGAGTATATTCTTTGAACTCCCTTACTGGTCGAAGTTGAAGCTGAGGAACAACTTGGACGCCATGCACATAGAAAAGAATGTGTGCGACAGCGTGGTGGGAACAATTCTCGGTATTAAGTTCAAGACTAAAGATACTCCCAAAGCGCGCAAAGATTTGGAATCAATGAATCTACGTCGTCCCTTGTGGTTGAGGAGGGATAGGAAAGGAGTGTACAACAAGATGCCAGATGCATCATACACAGTGAAGCTGACGCTTAGACGTTCTGTATTTCACTGGTTTAAGGGCGTTCGTTATCCGGCTACATATGCAGCTACTATAACTGGAGCAGTGGACGAGGTGCAACACAAGTTTGTTGGTCTAAAGACACATGACTATCACGTTATGCTGCAACGTCTGATTCCAGTGGTAATTCGACCATACTTGCCTCGGGACGTCATAGAACCAATAGTGGCATTGTGCAGGTGGTGGCAGAGGTAGATGAAGAAGACGAGCAGGAAGAGGACGCGGACGAGGACTCAGGTTATTCATTGGACGATGTTGAGTACGATGACGAGGATGAGCCGTCGTCTAACGGGGATGAGGACGATGATGATTATGACGAAGAGTACGGTCATACGACGAGGGAGATTAATTGGTAATTAATTATTGTAATTTTCACCTTTGGCGCCACGCCAAATCTCAATCTCATATAAAACCCTAAATCCTGGACCCTAAATCTAGCAGATCGGATCGATTGATCAATATTTTTTAATTATATTTTTGAATCAGAAGAATTGAACGGACACACAAATGACCAGGGACGACCTAAACCGTAAACCCTAAGGCCCTAACCCCTGAATTCGGGGTTTAGAACTTTGACGACGGAATATGGTCATTATCCGTCGTCCAGGTACACACTAGGACGACGGATATGGTCATTCTCCGTCGTCCAAGTTCACAAACCCTAAACCCTAAACAGTAAGGCCATAACCCCTGAATTCAGGGTCTATGCACCTGGACGACAGAGAACGTCATTATCCGTCGTCCAGGTTATCACCTGAACCACGGAAACGCTCATTTCCGTCGTCTAGGTGCAGATATCGTAATTTTTTCTAAGACAACGACCATCTAGACCTTCTTCCAATGCAAAGTCTTTTCATCAAGACTTTAGAGTAAACAATTCTTGGGGTGTGAGGTTCGACGGTTCGAAAATCGGAGTTGCGAAATGCCTTGTATCCACGTTTCCGGTTTGTGAAATTATCGGTTTTGCGGTTGACTGTGCCGATCAAACCCTTCCCGAACTTATTATTTTATGGTCCTTTGAAGACAATTATATATTATGTTACGACGAACATATCCAACGGCTGTTTTGTCCAAATTCAATTTCGTTAATACTCTGCTGCAAATGAGCATCTACTCATGAACACTTAAGTCGTAAAGATTAGTCGATACTTAACATGTTTCAATACGTAAAATTAATCGGCGGTTCAAATTTAACTGTTCATATATACGATGCGTTCATCGATATTGTACGACTATTTCACTCGAATGACAGATCGCTAAATTCCTAGCGAATTATTTTTAAAATTTTTTTTACGTAATTTGAACCTGGACGACGGAGATGGTCATTTTCCGTCGTCCAGGTGTTCATCTGAACGACGGAGAATGACCATCTCCGTCGTCCAGGTTCAAAAATCATGGCGGTTCATATTTATTTTTGTTTATTTTTTTTCATGTAATTTTCACTTGGACGACGGAGACTGACCATCTCCGTCGTCCAAGTCCAATTTTTATGGCGGTTCAATTTACCGCTTCTGTTTTTGGGACCGCTTGAATTTTCACTTAGACGACGGAGAATCCATTCTCCGTCGTCTAAGTCCAAATTCATGGCGGTTCAAAACGTCCCGCCCCTTAATTACGCGCCGTTTCAAAATTTTGAGACCGCCACCTGGACGACGGAGAACACTGTTTCCGTCGTCCAAGTGAACTTAGACGACGGAGAATAGTGCTCCGTCGTCTAAGTGAAACTCTATAAATAGAGTACGGCTCATCTTCTTTTCCTCATCCCTTACAATCCTATCTCTCCTCTCCTCTCTCTCTCTCAAATTCCGGCGATTCTCCTTCGGCGACGACGCTCCGACAACACAACTCCGGCGTGGTTCGATCCTCCTCTCCGACGACACAACTCCGGCGATATTCCCGAAAACTCCGATTCGGTAAATTTCTATTTTTCCCTTATTTAAATAATTTTCATTTAATTAATTAATTAAATTCTAAATATAATTAATTAGTAGAAATTAATTTAGTAATTAGTTTTAAATATTTAATAAATGATTAATTGTTGTTATTAATTAATTAAATCATAATTATTGTTATTTAATACTAATTAAATGAATAATTGTAAATTTATTGTTATTAATTAAATAAATGATTAATTATTGTTATTAATTAATTAAATAAATAATTATTGTTATTAATTAATTAAATGGTTAATTATTGCATGCTAAATGGAAAATAAATTATTGCATGTAATTATGTGTATTTTTTAGTAAATTAATTAGTAGTACGTGTTCGATTTAAATTTAGTACATAGGCTTGGTGTAATTAAGTCGCACTCTTTGGAATAGATGGCGCCTCTTTTCCTTGCTTATCTCCTTAACCCCTCGTGATGTGTGGATTTCATCACCGCACACCATAACCTAAGTGAAGTTATGGACACGAGGTTGAGGGCGGAGTTTGCAAAGGACTTGAGGGAGTGTAAATTTTCGAAAAATTGGCCGAATGTCGGACATGGTGTCTAGAAACGGGTTATGACTGGTGACAGGATTTGGACTAAGAAAGACTTTTGTCGAAATTAGTCCTGCCTCTCGCGTTATCTCTATCCCTAACTGGCCATGTTTTTCGATTTAACCAAGGCTGATTAATTGAAAATTTACACTTTATCGCGCGGGTCGCACGTCCATTGAACGACCGAAAATGCCAAGCTAGTGTACTCTATTTAAATCTTAAACGTACTTAATTAATTAGCGTAAATTTTTAAGTTGTAATTATTATGGTAAGTAGGTATTTTAACACCGTACTCTTAGGTTTAAATGGCTCCGCCAAAGACCACATCCGGCAAGAAGAAAGCACAACAGGAGGCAGAAGATGAGATGCTCCGAATGTTGGCGGCCCAAGTCGGTTGGGTTCAACATGAGGGCAACGACGCTCTCAATCCAGACGGATAATCTGGTCCGTCCGTAGCGCCCTCTGGGGAAATTCCCGCTCCCCCATTCATCTCGAGCGGTGATGACGTCGACCCCTTCCAATCTCCGACGCCCGGTACCCATTCAACCGGAAGTACTCAGGCGTCCTCGACCGCCGAATCAATCATGTACAGCGCCCGCCGTAGGCAAAGGAGGGCCCCCACTGACCCGGAACCGAAAAGGACTCGGGGTCTCGTTAAAGGGGGCAAAGCGGAGCGTATTTGCAAGGCGACCGGTAAAAAGATCGACTTGCCGTACGACGAATTCACCGGTGGCCCTCCCACAGCTCAGTTAGCAAGTCTCTCGGCGCATGGGATATGGTCAATCATCCGTAACCGGGTTCGTATCACTGCCCCTACTTGGAATGAGGCGCCGGATCATGAGAAGGCGAAAGTCTTCAAAGATCTTTCGGTACGTAATACGTCCAATTTAGTTATTATATAATATTGTTAATCTCGGCCTAAAATTTCATAATATATACGATTATAATTTTCTATTTATTTCTGATAGGAACAATTTGACGTGGATCCGACACCGGCTATGTTGAGGCATATCAACCAAACCGCCAACTCCATCTACAAAGATTGGAAGTACAAGCTCCATAAGTACTTCAAAGATGTCGGTCCCGTGCCTCCCCTGGTAGAGCTGCAAGGGGAGAGAGAAGATGAGTGGGAGTGGTTGTGTAACCACTTTGCCGATGAACAATTTAAGGTATTAATTTATTTTTTTTATTTCAATTAAGATAATTGAATTATTTAAATTGTAGTTATTCATTTTTTAATGATTTAATTATGTTGTGCAACAGAAATTCTCCGGTGTCAACAAAGCCAACCGGGGGAAGAAGGAGAAACACCATACTACCGGCGCCAAGCAGTTCATTCAAATAGCCAAGGAGCACAAGGATAAGGGCTCCAAACACCCTTATCTTGATGCAAGCGTAAGCGCGTACGTGACGCCAGGGCTCGATAATGAAGCGAGTCAATGCGGCGTAAGTGATATATATATGTGCTTTTAATTATAGTAATTATTATTTAAATATGATTTCATTATAATAAATTAATTATTCTTTTGTAGGCAAGGGCGATAGAGCGTGCGCATGAAGAGTTGGCTAACACTCAGCTTGCGTTCCCAGATGTGTCGCCGGAAGACCTGCCTCCTCTATCCTTAGAGAGCCAAATTGCAATCGCGGATGAGGTCTACGGTCGTAGAGCTGGTAAGGAGGTTAGGCACTTTGGGCCTAGGGTGGTACGAGATTTGTCGACGACCTCCGGCTCATCATCTACGGGAGGTTCGGGGCAGCGGAGAAGGAGTCAGGCTGCGGCCGTCGAAGCAGCCATTCAAGAGGTTCGACTGGCACGAGAGGAGAATGAGTCAATGCGGCAAAGACTTGACGAAAAACAAGCACAAATAGCCCAACTCATCACCCTCATGCAACAAAATCGAGAAGTATGTCAACCTCCTCCGAACCCACACCCCGACGAAAACGACCCGGCTGGAGGCGGAGGACTCGGCGGCGCATCTGCTCCTCCAGTGTATTAGCTAGCTAGTAGTTTATTATCTCGTTTCTTTCCGCATTCCGAACAATATTTTAATTTTTAATTTATGGATTTTTTCGATTATTCATGTATGTACAAATTAATTTAATTTAATTATTTAATAATTAAGTAATATTCAAAATTTAGTTTATTTAATTAATTTTAGCATTTTCATTATTTAAATTAAATTAATAATATTTAATTTCAATTTTTTTAAAAAAATTAAATATTCACTTGGACGACGGAGATTATTTTCTCCGTCGTCCTGGTGCACAAACCCTAAACCTAACCCTAAACCCCTAACCCCTAACCCCTAAACCCTGTCGTACTCCGTGGCCCAGGTGTTCACATGGACGACGGAGAATTAGTTATCCGTCGTCCAGGTGAACACCTGGGCCACGGAGAAGCTAGCTTTATCCGTGGCCCAGGTGTTCACTTGGACGACGGAAAATCTAATTCTCCGTCGTCCAGGTAAACACCTGGGCCACGGATAAACGAGCAATGTCCGTGGCCCAGGTAGACACCTGGACGACGGAGAATTAGATTTTCCGTCGTCCAGGTGTCTTCCTGGGCCACGGATAATGTCCGCGGTCCAAGTGAACTTGGACGACGGATCACTAAATCTCCGTCGTCCAGGTGCTTGGATGACAACACTTGGAGCACGGACCTTGGACGACGGAGATTCCGTCGTCTAAGTACTTAGACGACGGAAAACTGCACCTAGACGACGGAAATGGTCCGTGGTCTTGATACTCACCATTATTAAGTACTAAATTAACACTTAACACTCAACAACAATGAGCCAATTAAAACCCTTTTTAGTAGATGTAGCATTGGTAAATAGGGATCGTTCTTAACCGGGGATTGAGGGTGCATGCATAACTATGCTAGGTTTGTTTATGGGGGTGCGAGATTTGGTTTGTTTAACTAATGACCTACGAAATTTAAACCTAATTCTACTATGTACACGTGATCATCACATCATGTCTACCTCCACCATTTTCATGCTTCACTTACCCAGTATCAACGAAATTCTTACCTTCAACCTGCAATTTATACACATGCTATTAAGAACGCGACGAAGAGCGCCTACACCTTAATTTATTTAAAATTCATACAAAACATGCTAGGGAGGAACGAAGAGCGTATCACCCAACACATTAAGAAGCTTTAAGCATACAAGCATGCATACAAGTCAAAGACCAAAAACTAAGAACACATGGAAGATAACATAAGTAAGTAAAAACGTATAGCCTTTATTAAACAGATCACAAGTCGTAAACCGAATTCTTTACAAGACAAAATATGAGATAGAAGGTTTATGGTTACACTTTTGGAGTCTGTGAAGAGCACTAACAACGCCTCGAGTGGATGGATTCTCAAGAACAAGACGAAGAGCGCCAATTATTCTTGATCCGTGAGGAGGGAGCTTCGGCCTTGGAGGGGATTAGGCATAGGACGACTTGGGAGGTGTTTTGGGCAGAGCTTTGCTGTCTATGATGTGTGATAATGAAACCCTAGTCGAGCCCTCATTTATATAGGCCAAGCAAAGCCTAGTTCGACTCATTTTAGAAGTCTAACTACTCCACCCGGGTAACCTGACCCTTCTTCACTAAAATAGGAATTTCTCTCGTTCTAGGACTCCAAATCGCTTGAATCCAGTTGCGTTGGAAGCTAGACTTCTAGATCTTTCCAACCATATGCTAATCGCGTCTAGATTCATCCAAATCTGTTCACAGTGGCCTTTTGAACTGGGCTGATCTGCACAGGCAGATTTTCTGATTTCTAGCTTTTGATCCATTTTCTTCTTTTGGGGTTCTTTGTGGGTGAATCTTGACATGATCTTGGACATTCTTGGACACATGAGTATGGTCTTGACCCATCTTAGTGATGTTTGATCCATTCTTTATAAATCGTGGCCCATTCTTCTTCATCTTTCCTCCTCATTTTAGGAACTTCCTCCTTAGTAGGTTTTGAGCTCATTTCTGCCTCCTTTACGGATTCCTCCTTTATTTCTACCTATAAACATAAAGTAAGTTAAAAACATATTTACTAAGCACAAAACAAAGTTAAATATAGAGAGAAAGACATTAATAATCAAGCATAAAATGCGTAGATCAAATTCCCCCACACTTAGACTTTGCTAGTCCCTAGCAAATACAAATCAAAGCAACGGACTCGATAAAAGAAAAATAAATGGAAAAAAAAATAACAATGGGAAAAACGTCACACTTATATGTACAAAACACTTAGAAGTCTCAATGTTTCAAAGCCGCAAATTTTCATGTTATCATGTTTGAAAACGTAAGAGATACTTAGTAAAACAACACTAAGCCCTTAGTCAAAATTTGTCTCAGAAATTTCTTAATGTATATGGCAATGGAATTACATAACTTCAAATGATAACCAAGATATGATTCATGCAATGAACAAGTAAGACGTGGTGTAAACAATGGTGATGTTAAAGCTGTGCATGTTTCGAATAAAGTTCAAATCAACTCACATGGATGCACTCATCATATTTTCACTCAAAAATGGATAGAAATAATTGAAAACCTCATGAATGAAATACTTGCACAAATGAACCAAACCATATGCTTACTCATGCAACTTACTCAACAGATTAACTGCTACTCATCTTAAGGATCAAAAAGGACTTTCGAAGGGTTGTAATGGGGCAAGGCTAAGGCATTCAAAAATTTAGATAAGTGGTGGTTAAAAACGTTCCAAAGACTTAGTCGAAATATCACAAACTTTGTAAAACCAGACTCCTTCATCTTTTCCACGCCTCCATGGTCAATCTTCTATAAACAAGGGCCAAATTTCATTTTGTTGGACCCTAACTTCATTCTAAACTCCCATTGAGCTTTGTGAACAGGACAAAGGCCATATTTCTTTATTTTTTTGGGCCTTCAATTCGTAGCAATCTCCAAATTCATAAGTATAGGGGACATTAATCCAAACTTTTACAAAACAGAACACATTGCCATGAGAGATCACAATTTTTTTTTCTTTTCATTCTCTCGAATTCCTTTGGCAATAACACACTTTTTAAGCTATTTGGACAAGTCTATCCCCATACACACATCATACCAATCAAGGAGCATCACCAAAAATCTCCATCTTCGGCTCTTGTCGACATTACTTCACACTAAGTCTGCAGAACATAGGGTAAAGAAGTCCTACACTAGGCAAAGTGTTTAGGTATTACGGGTGACGAAAGAAAGCTTAATGTGGGCTCAAATGGTTTATCTAAGGGTGTCGCAACTCGTGCGCACATAAGGGACTCATGGCAATTTGGCTAGTGGTGGTAAACCTAAGTGCCTCTTATCATATCCAAAATCAGAGTATATGTCAACTATAAGCTTTGCAAATTCGACATGAGTAAGTTCTAGTAATCTCTAGTTCATTAAAATCTATGGCAAGTAACCAAATGATGCACATGCATAGTTTTGAGACTAATATGCATAAAATTCACTCAAAAGAAATGTATAGGCTCAAAACTCACGTTTAGGGTTCATATGACTTAAACTTATTCTCACATGCGAAATCTGTACCATGTTTAACTATCCATATCTACTACATGTCATGACACTCAAAATAACTCAATTAACACAAGAAATCATGAATGCAGTGTCATATGTATGTTCAAATTCAGTCCATTTTCATCATCGACTAACTAAGGGCATCCTAAGACTCTTTAAAACACTAAGTTAAACAAAAAGACTCAAAATACACTAAGTATGACTCAAATGTTTTTTTTTTAGCTCAAATAAGTTGTAAACCCCTTCCCCCACACTTAAACTCTACATTGTCCTCAATGTACCAAAGTAAAGTATAGAATCAAGTATGAAAGAGAGATCTACGAAAATTCTATCTAAGAAAATTAAAAAGCAACGACAAAAATTAAAAAGAGAGGGAAGAGAATGCAAATCTGGTTTGTAGACTCCTCCATTGGGTTGCCTCCCAACAAGCGCTTGTTTTTTAAAGTCTTACAGCCTAGACGTGATGCTTCAATTTTGCTCTAAGAATGGCCTGAATTTTGAGGGCATCTCCTCCACGTTTAGGTCCTTCAATTTAGGGGTAGCCATCCATAATTACCGCGTCGATTTTGTTCATCTAAACAACCTCCTTCTCTTGCATTTGCCTCCTTGTTGTGCATAACTTTTTCATATTTTGGCACTTGTTTGATGCACTCAAGGGCATAAGAAATTTCTCCAAGTTGGACTCGTCAGACCTACCTGAAAACAGTTCACGAGCAAACGTAGAATTAGCAACAACCAAATTTGAAGGAATAGGGTCATTACCTTTTGTTGGGGCAAGTTGTTCAAACGAATGTGCCATTGTGGCCCTAGGTGCCACATTTTCAACCGAAGATGTGGTTGAACCTCTCTCAAAAAGAATGTGCACAAGTTAGTAAATTCATGTTACAAGTTAGAAATCGCAGAAAATGAGCACAGCTGCAAGAAAAATTTATATAGAATTATTAGCATGTCAAAATGCAACGAAATTTTACGAGCAAGAACTAGACACATATATACAATATTCCGTAAATTTTCAGATTTTTCCGACACCTGCAGCTATGTCAAACAATTTTCACAAAACAGAAGAATGATAAGTCTCGAAAATTTTATGAACAAGTATATGTGATTAATCCTTTACAAGTTTATATGCACAAACACACAATTTCGACATAGTATTATGTCCAAGCATGTCCAAATTGAGTGCGCCTAAGATTTAAAGAGAGTACACGAAATTGGCCTTTAGATCTTTCAATGGACGTGCGACCCGCGCGATAAAGTATGCATTCTCAATCAATCGGCATTTGATCAATCGAAAAACATGGCCAGTAGGGATAGAGATAACGCGAGAGGTAGGACTAATTTCGAGAAAACACCCCGAGGCTACCGTGATCAAGGGATATTACTCCAATGATGTTTCTCTTTCTTAGATCCAAAACCTGTCACCAGTCATAACCCAACTAGACACCATGTCCGACGTTCAGCCAAAATTTCGAGAAGGACACACTCCCTCAAGTCCATAGTAGACTCCACCCACAACCTTGTATCTCAAATGAAATACAAAGGGTTAAGGAGATAAACTAGAAAAAGAGGCGCCATCTATTCCAAAGAGTGAGACTTAATCAACCAGCTCATGTACTCAATGTAAATCGAAGACTTCCCTTAACGTTTAATTGGCTGCAAAAACAACAATATGAACAAGTGTTAGTATAAATCCCGAAAATTTACAAGTATATATGAACAAAATTTCACAACTTTACAAAAAACACATGCAATTCCAGATTCTGCCAAACATGAGCACAGCAGCTTGTCGAATTTTTTTAGAATTATTGGCTCTGTCGACTGGGCTGAAATTTTTCAGGCACCAACTAGACACAAAACCAAACATTCCTGCAAAATTTTAGATTTTTTTGAGTCCTCTAACTATGTCAAATAATTTTCACAAAACCGGGCAGTGCACAGCTCCGAAAAACAGAAAACTATTAACATAATGTACAAGCATAATCACACAATTCTTTTCAATCCCCGGCAACGGCGCCAAAATTGATACTCACCATTATTAAGTACTAAATTAACACTTAACACTCAACAACAATGAGCCAATTAAAACCCTTTTTAGTAGATGTAGCATTGGTAAATAGGGATCATTCTTAACCGGGGATTGAGGGTGCATGCATAACTATGCTAGGTTTGTTTATGGGGGTGCGAGATTTGGTTTGTTTAACTAATGACCCACGAAATTTAAACCTAATTCTACTATGTACACGTGATCATCACATCATATCTACCTCCACCATTTTCATGCTTCACTTACCCAGTATCAACGAAATTCTTACCTTCAACCTGCAATTTATACACATGCTTTTTAGAGTGCGACGAAGAGCGCCTACACCTTAATTTATTTAAGATTCATACAAAACATGCTAGGGAGGAACGAAGAGCGTATCACCCAACACATTAAGAAGCTTTAAGCATACAAGCATGCATACAAGTCAAAGACCAAAAACTAAGAACACATGGAAGATAACATAAGTAAGTAAAAACGTATAGCCTTTATTAAACAGATCACAAGTCGTAAACCGAATTCTTTACAAGACAAAAGATGAGATAGAAGGTTTATGGTTACACTTTTGGAGTCTGTGAAGAGCACTAACAACGCCTCGAGTGGATGGATTCTCAAGAACAAGACGAAGAACACCAATTATTCTTGATCCGTGAGGAGGGAGCTTCGGCCTTGGAGGGGATTAGGCATAGGACGACTTGGGAGGTGTTTTGGGCAGAGCTTTGCTGTCTATGATGTGTGATAATGAAACCCTAGTCGAGCCCTCATTTATATAGGCCAAGCAAAGCCTAGTTCGACTCCTTTTAGAAGTCTAACTACTCCACCCGGGTAACCTGACCCTTCTCCACTAAAATAGGAATTTCTCTCGTTCTAAGACTCCAAATCGCTTAATTCCAGTTGCGTTGGCAACTAGACTTCTAGATCTTTCCAACCATATGCTAATCGCGTCTAGATTCATCCAAATCTGTTCACAGTGGCCTTTTGAACTGGGCTGATCTGCACAGGCAGATTTCCTGATTTCTAGCTTTTGATCCATTTTCTTCTTTTGGGCTTCTTTGTGGGTGAATCTTGACATGATCTTGGACATTCTTGGACACATGAGTATGGTCTTGACCCATCTTAGTGATCTTTGATCCATTCTTTATAAATCGTGGCCCATTCTTCTTCATCTTTCCTCCTCATTTTAGGAACTTCCTCCTTAGTAGGTTTTGAGCTCATTTCTGCCTCCTTTACGGATTCCTCCTTTATTTCTACCTACAAACATAAAGTAAGTTAAAAACATATTTACTAAGCACAAAACAAAGTTAAATATAGAGAGAAAGACATTAATAATCAAGCATAAAATGCGTAGATCAGGTCTAGGTGCAATTTTCTTGTAGTGCATTCTCCGTCGTCTAAGTGAAAATTCAAGCGGTGCCGAAAATTGAGGCGGTAAATCGAACCGCCATGATTTTTGACTTGGACGACGGAAAAGGACGTTCTCCGTCGTCCAGGTGGAAAATTCAAGCGGTGCCGAAAATTGAGGCGGTAAATCGAACCGCCATGATTTTTGACTTGGACGACGGAAAAGGACGTTCTCCGTCGTCCAGGTGAACACCTGGACGACGGAGAACGACATCTCCGTCGTCCAAGTGAAATATTCATTGAAAAAAAAATAAAAAAAATTGAACCGCCATAGTAAATTGAACCTGGACGACGGATCTTGTCATTCTCCGTCGTCCAGGTTCAATTTACGTTAAAAAAAATTTTAAAATTAATTCGCTAGGAATTTAGCGATCTTTCATTCGAGTGAAATAGTCGTCCAATATCGATGAACGCATCGTATATATGAACAGTTAAATTTGAACCGATGAATAATTTTAAGTCTTGAAAGTTGTTAAGTATCGACTAATCCTTACGACTTAAGTGTTCATGAGTACAGGCTAATTTGCAGCAGAGTATTAACGAAATTGAATTTGGAAAAAACAACCGTTGGATATGTTCGTTGTAACATAATATATAATTGTCTTCAAAGGACCATAAAATAATAAGTTCGGGAAGGGTTTCATCGGCACAGTCAACCGTAAAACGGATAATTTCACAAACCAGAAACGTGGATACAAGGCATTTCGCAACTCCGATTTTCGAACCGTCGAAGCTCACACACCAATAATTGTTTACTCTAAAGTCTTGACGAAAAGAATATGCATTGGAAGAAGGTCTAGATGGTCGTTGTCTAAGAAAAAATTACGATATCTGCACCTGGATGACGGATATGAGCCTTTCCGTCGTCCAGGTAATCACCTGGACGACGGATATTCTATTATCCGTCGTCCAGGTACTAACCTGGACTACAGAAAATCTCATCTCCGTCGTCCAGGTGTATAGACCCTGAATTCAGGGGTTAGGGCCTTACTATTTAGGGTTTAGGGTTTGCGAACTTGGACGACGGAAAATGACCATCTCCGTCGTCCTAGTGTGTATCTGGACGACGGAGAATGACCATCTCCGTCGTCCAGGTGTAAAAACCCTGAATTCAGGGGTTAGGGCCATAGGGTTTAGGGTTTAGGTCGTCCAAGGTTATTTGTGTGTCCGTTCAATTATTTTGAATAAAAAAATTAATTTAAAAAATGATCGCGATCGATCGATCGATCCGACGATCGATTAATTTGCTAGATTTAGGGTCGAGGATTTAGGGAGATAGCTCAAGGTACGTATTTATGTATAATTATATAACCTGGACGCTGGACACGTGTAATTAATTAATTAAGAACAAAAATATTAAGATCTATGTACATATATACATCCTCCTCCATATAATATATTACGATATTAATTATTGATCGATGATGCATCGTATATTAAAATAATTACATACTCAACTACCAATTAATTTTTCTCGTCTTAGTTAAGTAGTCATCATCATAATCGTCATCATCCTCGTCCTCGGTATCCGATTGCTCATCCTCCTCATAATACTCAACATCATCCGACGAATAACCTGAGTCCTCGTCCACGTCCTCTTCCTGCTCGTCTTCTTCATCTACCTCATCGATAATCTCATCTTCAGTTAGATCTGTACAACCATCAGGCATGGGTAACCGTTCACCATCTTGACAGAAATATTAGGCTCTTGATAGGCAGGAATGTCTCTTTCTGGTTCAGCAGCATCTTCAGTCGTCGCCGATGTCCCTTCAATTGTCTCTGTATTCCATATTCCTCGATGAGAGATATGGTTCACTATTTTCCACCCTTCACCGGCTTTCGGATCGTCGAGATAGAACACCTGCCGAACTAAGGTGGCGAGAGCGAAAGGCTTATCCTCATACCAGCTGGAGTTTGTATCGACTGATAATAGTCCCAGGTCTTCCTTTGTATGCTTGAACCATCTGCACTTGAATAGGAAAACGTTGACATCATTCCCGTAACATAGCTGAACCACATATACAATAGCCCCGTAATATAGATCATTGTCTTTCCCAACCGCTACCCCACTGTTTTGTGTTCTTCTTCCTTCATCTCGGGCCAATGAATGGAACTTTACACCGTTCACAAAACATCCGGGATAAATATAGTGTTTAACCGGCTTCCCTGCTAGCAAATGCTTTGGCCATGACCATCACCCCCCGTGGTTTTCAGATTTTTGCAGATCAATCATCTGCGAAAAAGGGCAAATTAATATAAGGGTTTAATTACTTTCTCCAAACATGATCGATATGTATATAAATTACAAATTAAATACCGAGACGTACGTGCGTACCCATTGGAAGAAATAATCGGGAAACTTCTTCTTAACCATTTTCTCAATCCACGCTGAACTCTTGTTTTGATTTAACGCATGAAGCCTCTCCCTGTATGACATCATGTACGGCTCAACTTCGTCACAGTCTCGCAACACTACCCAATGTTCCTCAATAAGTTCTTCCCGTGTTAACGATTCCTTTAATACTCCTCTAAACGGTCGGACGACATTGGTGACGACAGAAAGATTGATGCGGGCACTACGATCGGAGGCAGTGGGAGGTGGTGGATCTTTGAGGCACCTGTTGCAGTAAGTAACACACTCATGCATTAGGTATATCTCTGCTATGGAGCCATCCGGGGCCGACCTGTTTTTGACGAATGACTTATACTGTCCAAGCTGTCTACAAAATCAAACGTACAATAAGAATAAGTATATATAGCTAGCTAGTAATCTCCAGTGGAACAAATTAATTAGTTGTACGTACCTTTCTTGAGGATATATCCAAGTGTAATGGACCGGACTAGAAATGAGTACCTGCTCGGGCAGGTGGATCATTAGGTGAATCATGATGTCAAAGAAAGCAGGGGGAAAAATCCTCTCTAGTTTGCAAATGATGTGCACAATTTGTTGTTGCAATTCCACCACATCTGACTTCTTTAATTCTCTGGCGCATAACCTCTGCCACCACCTGCACAATGCCACTATTGGTTCTACGACGTCCCGAGGCAAGTATGGTCGAATTACCACTGGAATCAGACGTTGCAGCATAACGTGATAGTCATGTGTCTTTAGACCAACAAACTTGTGTTGCACCTCGTCCACTGCTCCAGTTATAGTAGCTGCATACGTAGCCGGATAACGAACGCCCTTAAACCAGTGAAATACAGAACGTCTAAGCGTCGGCTTCACTGTGTAAGGTGTAGCTGGCATCTTGTTGTACACTCCTTTCCTATCCCTCCTCAACCACAAGGGACGACGTAGATTCATTGATTCCAAATCTTTGCGCGCTTTGGGAGTATCTTTAGTCTTGAACTTAATACCGAGAATTGTTCCCACCACGTTGTCGCACACATTCTTTTCTATGTGCATCGCGTCCAAGTTGTTCCTCAGCTTCAACTTCGACCAGTAAGGGAGTTCAAAGAATATACTCTTGTGATCCCAATAGCTCAGATCATGTGGAGGAATTGGATTGCATTTCTTTACATCCGCGTCATTGCTCAAAACACCAAAGTCGAAATAGCTCAACCTCTCTAAAATCTCTTCGCCCGACCAACTACGGGGTTTGGGATTGTTCTCTACCGTCCCGTCGAAATGAGCTTCATCCTATCGCCACGGGTGGTCGTGAGGAAGCCATCTACGGTGACCCAAGTAACAGACCTTCCCCGCGTGCCAACTAGAGTTCACGTCGTCCAAACATATAGGACATCCATTATATCCTTTTGTCCTGCAGGCTGCCAACATCCCATATGCTGGAAAATAGCTGATCGTCCACAGTACGGCAGCCCTCATCGTGAACATCGTGTCAGTGAATTTGTCATAAGTTGGGACTCCATATTGCCACAACAGTTTCAGCTCGTCGATCAAAGGTCTGAGGTAGACATCTAAGCACTTCCCTGGAGATTTTTAGGACCTGGAATTAGTACAGTAAGGAAATTAAATTCCTTGTTCATGCACATCCACGGAGGCAAGTTGTACGGCATCAGAATAACTGGCCAAGTGCTGACGGCGGAGCTATTACTCTCCCAAGGATTGAATCCGTCTGTAGATAGGTCGAGTCTAACATTTCTAACCTCTGAAGCAAAGTCTCCAAATTCTCTGTCGAAATGTTTGAAACCCTCCCCATCCGCGGCGTGTCGCAGGACATTGTCATCTATTCGCTTTTCTGCGTACCATCGCATCGCCTCTGCTGTGTGTAGAGACATATACAGGCGCTGCAATCTAGGAATCAAGGGAAAATATCGAACAACTTTCACAGGAATTCTCTTTTTCGAACTCTTCCTATTCACCTGGAATCTACACTGGCCACATACGGGACAATAGTCCAAATCTTTATACTCTTTGTAAAATAGCACACAATCATTCGGACATGCATCAATTATCCTGTACTTTAGGCCGAGGTTGCTCAAGATATTTCTAACCTTATAATGAGATTTAGGAATATTGTGATCATCAGGAAGCAACTTACATATTTGCTCCTGAATTTCGTCAAAAGCACTCACTGACATTTTGTGCTTCACTTTTATCTTCATTTGCTCCATCACATATTGCAACACATTCTCTCGACATCCAGGGAACACCGGGGTCTACGCTTCAAGTAGCATCCGGTTGTACTTATCCATCTCACTGGTGTCAGTGGCCAAGCTAGCAGCGGGGAATGTGTCATCATGCTCATTAGTGGTACTGTAACCTCCATCTTGGTGTTCGTGTCCACCATGACTACATCCCGGAAACGCATCATAGACCAAATCTGCAGTTGGGTTGCAACCTGAGGGTCCGGCACCACTCCCGCTGGATGAGGCACCATGGTAACTGTACCCTGAGCTGAAGTCTGCTGCGCTGAACTCTACTGCTTCACCATGCTCGCTCCATGTAGTGTAACTCCACATCATACCATTTTTGTACAGGTGTTGCACCATAACATTAACCTCCACATACTGACAATTAAGACATTTCTGGCACGAACACCTGAAACGCTTCTTTCCTTGACCATGTTCTATCGCAAAATTCACAAATTCGCTAATCCCATCCATATACCGGACATCACATCTATTCTTCAACTTCATCCAACTCTTGTCCATTCTGCTACAAAATATTATAATTAATTAATTATTATATATATATATATTAGTCCATTAATTTACGCTTAATTATACGTACTCGATCTACATCGATCCATCAATTACGTACGTACGTAATTTAATCTATATATATAGCTAACATCCATGCATGTATGTACGTAAGTTTTCACTAAATATATATATTAAGCAAATTTTAACTGCGTACGTACCTCTTGGCCTTCTCGATATCAGTTAATTAAGCTAGCTACCTAGTCAGCGGAGATCCCTGATCCTGATCCTTCTCGGCCTTCTCCCTTCTCATTCTCCTTCTCCTTCAATTCTTCTTCGAATGGAATGAATTAATTGATCGAGGATCGGATGGAATGAAGAGAGTTTGGCATCGGGTTTATATAATGCTTCACTTAGACGACGGCGTGTCGGTCTGTTGTCCAGGTGATCACCTGGACGACGGAGAATACCATCTCCGTCGTCCAGGTGATCACCTGGAGGACGGAGATGATATTCTTCGTCGTCCAGGTGGTACTTGGACGACGTTGACTTCTCAGTCGTCCAAGTGTCACTTGGACCACGGAACAATTACGTTTCCGTGGTCTAAGTGCTGTTTTCTTGTAGTGTATCCAAACTAATTGTGTCCAAGATTAGACCTCTTATTAAGCAACTCATTAGTCCAAATCAAGTAAGTTAAATACCAGGAATGCATATATTTGACATTATAATGATTGCTCAGGAAATGCTTTACTAGTTCAGAAAATCTACTGGAAATCTTGGTTTCTTTGCCTGGAAAATTGACTTATCTAAAGTTTATAACAGACTTAGTTTGGATTTTATTGAGTCTGTGTTACATGAAACTAAGATGCATGAGAGTTTGATAAGGTTGATAATGAGTTGTGTTACTTCAACCAACTTCCAAATTTCTTTGAATAATGGACTCACTAAAACTTTTCATGCTACAAGAGGCATAAGGCAAGTAGATTCTTTGTCTCCCTACATATTTGTTCTATGAATGGAAAAGCTATCTCATCTTATTCAGGAAGTGGTGGCTTCTAAACTTTGGAAAGTTGTTAAGTCTTCACAGACTGGTCCTTTAATCTCTCATTTATTCTTTACTGATGAAATTATGCTTTTTGCTAAGGCTTCTATTGATCAAGCTAACATTTTGAAGGAATCCCTGGATATCTTTTGCAATCTATCTGGACAGATTGTAAGTTTTTAAAATTGCTTGGTTTATGTGTGTCCCAATACCAGAAGGTCTATTGCCTATCAAATAAGTCATGTTTGTGGTTCCCCTCTAATCGATAATCTAGGAAAATACCTTAGAATGCCCTTGATTTACTCTAGAATCAACAAACACACGTGTGCTGGTGTTTTTAGTAAAGTTAAGGCTCGACTTTCTAGTTGGAAAAGCAATCATCTTAGCATTGAAGGAAGATTAACCTTGATTAATTTTGTTATTTCTTCAATGCCTATATACACTATGAGTACTGCTAAGATGCCTGTTGATTTATGTAATAAGCTGGACAAATTGAATATGGATTTCCTTTAGGGGGATTTCGTTGAACATAGGAAAATTCATTTAGTAAACTAGGACCTTGTGTGTCAACCAAAGTAGCTTGGTGGACTTGGGATAAAGAAAACTAGTGACATGAATCAAGCTATGTTAGCTAAAGTCAATTGGAGGTTATTCCAACAGGATCCATGATTGTGGGCTACTATATATCATGAGAAGTATATGAAGAAGAGTGATATCTTTATCATTGATTACAAGGCTCCTCCTAACTATTCTAGTATATGGAGGAGTGTTGCTCATGGTCTGAGCTTATTTAAGACAAATTTAAGATAGAGGGTTTGTGATGGCCAAACTTTCAAGTTCTGAACTGATTTCTGGACTAATGCTTCTCCTCTTATTCAAAATGTTATTGTTAGTGATGTAAATCTTGATGCTATTGTTAAGGAGTTCTAGAATGAGGAAGGTTGGAATATTGATCTATTATGCACTAGGCTACCTGATGATATAGTATAACAGCTTATTAATGTGCCCACTGGATTTGAGGGATGTGGGAATGATGTGCAGATTTTGATTGCCTCTTCTAATGCTAAATTCTTTTTTAAATCTGCTTATCAATTAATCTTTGATTCTTCTGATGAATCTTTTCAATGGAAATTCATGTGGAAGTTGAAGATTCCACCCAAATAGAAGACTTTTTGTGGGTTTGTTGCATGGAAAACTCTTAACAAATGTCCAGAGAAGAAGAAGACAACTCACCAATGATGATACTTGTCCTATTTGTCACAGTGGAAGTGAAACCCTCCTTCATCTATTTGGGAATTGCTCAAGAGCTAGAAAGGTGTGGTCTAATTTCAATCTACCTTTGAATATCACAAGCTCCTTTTCTCTTAATTGGTATCAATGAATTAAATCTCAGCAACATAACTCTGGTAGAGTCTATGACATTGTTTGGAGTCATCGGTTTATCAACATTTGTTGGTTTCTCTGGAAATGGAGAAATAAACATGTTTTTGAAGCTAATTTTATCATGCTCCCTAATGCTATGCATATTGCTTTAAGAGTAGCTGAAGAATGGGAGATATCTATGTTAGCATAAGTACTTGGGCTTAGCACTTTATACACACTTGGCTGAAAGTAAAAAGCACGCGAATAAAGGAAAATGTGAATGCACCGAGGCCCACATCAGGGGAGTAGCTGAAAGCACACCCCGGGGTACGTATAAAGGTAAATCGCTTAATAGTAAATAGTTTTAAGCCATAACACCTGTCATAAATAAAATTTCATTCTTAGCTCACATTTTCTATCTGAACCGCATCCTGACTTAAGCATTAGAGTTAAAATGCCAGATTTTAGCCAAGACATCCTATGGGATGTAACTATCCTCACACAGTTAAACTATCACCTTGAGTACTACTAATCCAAAATTGTGTGGGCTTATGGGTTTATTTCTTTGAGTATTTTGATCTAACCATGAGAAACCCCCTCGATGCCCAAATTTTGCCTCTCTTAGGATTCTTTACCTTTAAGAGGGTCAACTAGATTGCATGGTGAAGGTTCAGCTCATGGGGACCAACGTCATTTTCCCTCCTTAAGCTCGTACTTTTCTGGACATTAAGTCCCTCAAGATCAAATACATAAACAAATCCAACACTTGCATAACACTTTTGCAAAAACAAGCCATTCATGCTTGATCATACACAATCAATCCGTTGAATAATCATGAAAACCATCCTTTTGAGGGATGAACATAATTCCGAGATAATTCACGGAGCTTATCCAACGGATTCTTTCTCCGTAGAGAGTATTGTGACCTTCTGTCACAGAAACCTCGAGGGTATGCTCTGAAGTCGAGGAGACTATGAGGGATTACATTGTTGGGAACTGCACATCAATAGAATCACTCTGAATACTCTAGCTTTCAAGGTTGACCAAACCCAATGCACACCATCACTACAAGAAAAGGAGTCATTACCGGCGAGATTCCGGCCAACAAGGCCGGCGACCGGAAAAGTCGCCGGTAATGTCCATCATTACCGGCGACTTACCCCGTCGCCGGTAATGTTGCCGGAATCTCGCCGGTAATGTCTTCATTTCCGGCGACTTACTCCGTCGCCGGCAATGTGTCTTATATTAGATGCCGGATGGGGCAGCTCGATCATTCAATCATTTTGAGCGAAAAAAATCCAGAGAAATCGAAAGAAGGAAAACGTACGCTCTAAAATCGATCATTCGGTATATTGTCAAAATTAAGGCGCGCGTCGAAAACTCGATCACTCGGGAAGCTATATATAGGTACGTAGGTGTATATATACGTATATGTGGTATATATATATATGTGTGTGTGTGTTGATCAAATCCAATTCGTGAGATATATATGAAATGTTGTTGATGTACGGTCACCGAAACGAGAAAACAGCTTGTAGTTAATCTTGTGTCTGAATCAATGACTGGTATTATCGTATTGTTATCGGAGCCAGGCTTAACAGAGCCTCCTCCTACCCAGTCAAATACGTTTTGAATTGAAAAAAGGAGAATACTATCATCGAGTACTGAATCGAATTCAGAGATTAGATCGATATATATATATATACATATGCATGCATGTGTTGATTTAATTAGAGTTGAATTGAGAGATCACGTCGATTATTAGTAGTGAATGTGTGTATATATATATAATTAATACGTAAAATTGTTAGAATTTTCAGGATGGACAAGAGTTGGATGAGCCTCGAAAGATGGGATGTCAGATATCACGAGGGAATTAGGAGTTTTGTGGATTTTGTGAAGGCTAATTGTGGAGACACTACACTTCATTATTGCCCGTGTAAAGAATGTAAGTGTTTCAGCGATCGATTTCGATTTCCCATTGATAAAGTCCAGAGGCACCTGAGTAAATACGGGTTTTGGGAAAAGTACACTTGTTGGATTTATCACGGTGAAACATCGGTAGCGGGTCCGCATGATCATGGACAATTTGGTGAGAGGGCCAGTCCACGCTATGATCATGGACATTTTGCTGAGAGGGGCAGTTCATCCTATGATCCAACATCGATGTTAATCAATGATATGTTTCCTCATGAGAGCGGTGTATTTGCTGATGAAGCACCAAATGTCCCTCCCGTCGTTGAGGGTTTCCCCCATATCGAGCCAGTCGAACCATTACCTGGAGGTCATGTAAACACAAGCGGTATGGACAAGTACAACAACCTGATTGCACTGCAACAGACTCCGTTGTACGACGGTTGTAGTAAGACTGTTCTTGAAAGTGTGATGGGAGTGATGCAGCTAAAAATGGAGAACAAAATGTCTGTCAAAGCTGTTGATTCTTGGTTGAAGTGGACTGCTTCGCTACTGCCACCCGGTCATCGTCTTCCTACCACTCATCATAAGGTGCGACATATCCTGAAAGATCTTGGGCTTTCCTACATCAAAATTTATGCATGCAGATATGATTGTATTCTCTTCTGGGGAAAAGATCTCGAAGACCTTGAAGCCTGCCCGGTATGTTTTACAGAAAGGTATAAGTTGACTCCTGCAGGCAAAAAGAAAGCTGTGAAGATACTTCGATATTTCCCGCTTATTGATAGGTTGGAGCGGTTGTTCATGTGTGCTTTCACGGCCGAGGCAATGAGATGGTGGGCTGAGAGGAACTTGCCTGACGATGACACCCTTATACACCCTTCCGACGGAGAGGCTTGGAAGCACATGGTCAGGGAGTTTGATCATTTTGCAGCAGAGGTCCGAAATGTTTGGCTAGGGCTCTCATCTGACGGATTCAACCCTTTTGGCAACATGAGTCTTCAATACAGTATATGGCCAGTTATTTTGGTACCGTACAACCTTCCACCATGGATGTGCATGAAGAAGGAATACAATATGCTCACTCTGTTAATTCCGGGCCCGGGTTATCCAAGAAAGTGTCTCGATGTGTATTTGAGGCCTTTGATTGAGGAGCTTAAGTACCTGAGTGAGTGTGGCCACCCCACTTACGATAGGTTCAAAAAGGAGATGTTCCAGATGCATGCCATGCTTGTTGGCACCATCAGTGATTTTCCTGCCCGCGGTATGTTGTCGGGCAACATTACCAGGGGTTACAGGGCTTGTTCAGAGTGCATGACGGTTGATTGTTGCAGTCCTCATTGCAGTAAAATTGTCTCGATGCGTCACCGTTGTTGGCTTCCATATGATCACCCATTTAGGCAGGATCCAGACGCGTTTGATGGGACTGTTGAAACAGGTGTGGCACCCAGGCGATGGACAGGGGAAGAAATTTTTCGGTGGCTGAGTAATGTCAGGTATATATTCTTATGGCTATGTAGGAATTTGTCCTTAAATTTTTAGCGGAGTATATATGGTTATATGCGAGAAATATAATTGGTCCATATATATGGCTTTATCTATATATATGCAGGTATCCTTATGGCTATGCAGGAAATATAAGCAGGTGTGTTAACTTCCGGGACAATAAGATGTACGGATTAAAGAGTCATGACTGCCATGTACTGCTTCAACGCCTTTTCCCTATTTTCATTCGAGGGTACATGCCCAAAGAGGTGGTGGAGCCGTTGGTGGCCTTGTCAAGATTCTTTCAGAAGTTATGCACCAGGGAAGTTAAAAAAGCAGACCTCAGGGAGATGCAAGATGACATCATTTTTATCATGTGCAAGCTTGAGAGGATATTTCCCCCAAATTTTTTCGACATAATGCCGCACCTGACGATCCATCTTCCCGAACAATTGTTGCTTACCGGTCCCGTACACTACACTTGGATGTATCCCATGGAAAGGTACAAATGATTCATAAATTTGGTTTGCCTATGTTTTTATATGTAAATTCTTGTGGTTAAGTAAGTTAACATGCACTTGTTAACTTGTAGACAATTGGGAGCCTACAAGGACTATGTGAAGAATAAATATGCACCTGAAGGGTGTATCGCTGAAGCATATGTTGCGCACGAGTGTGTAACGTACACCAAAGTGTACTTGGAAAATGTAGAGGGCCCCCAACAACAGATGCCGATAGATGAACCCCAGTTCAACCTTTCTATCATCTCCAGTGACGTGGTAGTACAGGGAAGCTTGCCAAAGTCGTACAAGTTGGATGGAAATGAGGTAGCCATTGCCCACTGGTCGGTACTGATTAACTGTCAAGAAGTACAATATTGGAAAAACTATCATCTTCACTGCCCTGCTATTGCCGGAAATGTTGATTACCACAACAAGACGTTTGCAAACTACTTTGGTCAATGGGTAAGTATATGTGATTTATATATCTTTATATAGCATGTATGTATGTACGTGCTTTTGTGGTTTCAAGATGACATAATTTCTTCTGTACGTATTAATATATGGACGTTTTCAGATGAACCATGTAGCAGATGATGGTTGCCCAGAGTGGTCAAACGAATTGAGGGTCCTGGCGATGAAACCGATTGCTTCAAAAGTTTACTCGATGTGTCAGGTCAATGGCGTGAAATTTATATGTGAAAATCGAGACGACAGACTGAAAACACAGAATTGTGGGGTGATGGTCCATGGTGGGCAGGATGGCGTTGACTATTACGGTGTCCTTCATTCAGTTGTTGAACTAATTTATGGGAACCGCATGAAAGTGCACTTGTTCAAGTGTAGATGGTTTGATACTAGCCCGGAGAACACCAGGACCGATCAGTACGGAACATTTTCGGTGAATACTGCTACTACCTGGTATGAAGATGACCCTTTCGTTCTTGCCTCATCAGTAAAACAAGTGTTTTACCTTGACGATCTTCTTAACAAAGTCCCGTGGAAGGTGGTTAACCATGTTGCTCATAGAAACATATACAGTGCTGCCACACTTGGTGATACCGCAGATGATGAGGAAGTTACTGCATACCAAGAGCCGAACTCTTTTGACATTCCGGAATCATCTACGATTCGCCTTAATAATGTGAGACCTGGGAGTGTGGTTCGAATTACTGGAGCAGAACTTGTCGATGTTAATCCATATGAAGTTGACGCTGATTCAGATGACGAGGAGAGGCACATATTGCCAGAGGTTACCTATGAAACCGAGTCAGACTCAAGTGATGACGATGATTACGATTATCATCCTTAGTACGTTAATGATGTAGTCGGAAATATGATGTAGTCGGAAAATGTAGTCGAAATTGTAGACGGAAATTGTAGTCGTTAATCGTACGTAGACAGAAATTGATAATCGAAATATTAGTCGGAAAATGTAGCCGGAAATCGTACGTATACATAAATCGTAGACGGAAAATGTAGTCGTTAATCGTACGTATACTTCATTCGTTGTCGTTAATCGTACGTATACGGAAATCATTAATCTAAATCGTAGACGGAAAATGTAGTCGTTAATCGTACGTATACGGAAATTGATAATCGAAATTGTAGTCGGAAAATGTAGCCGGAAATCGTAGACGGAAAATGTAGTCGTTAATCGTACGTATACAGAAATCGATAATCGAAATTGTAGTCGGAAAATGTAGCCGGAAATCGTAGACGGAAAATGTAGTCGTTAATCGTACGTATACAGAAATCGATAATCGAAATTGTAGTTGGAAAATGTAGCCGGAAATCGTAGACGGAAAATGTAGTCGTTAATCGTACGTATACAGAAATCGATAATCGAAATTGTAGTCGGAAAATGTAGCCGGAAATCGTAGACGGAAAATGTAGTCGTTAATCGTACGTATACAGAAATCGATAATCGAAATTGTAGTCGGAAAATGTAGCCGGAAATCGTAGACGAAAAATGTTGTCGGATATTCTTCGGGAAATAATGACATTACCAACGAGTTATAAGCAACTCGTTGGTAATGACATTACCCACGAGTTAACTCGTCGTTGGTAATGTCATTACCAACGAGTTGCTTATAACTCGTTGGTAATGTCATTACCAACGAGTTGAAGTCGTTGGTAATGACATTACCAACGAGTTATAAGAAACTCGCCGGCAATGTCTTCTGGATAGAAACCCAGTCGAGCCCGAGCCTTTCATTTCTCCTCCTCTCCCTCTCCTCTCCCTCTCCTCCTCCCAAATCGGTCCGGTGAGTTCACCTCCTCCTCCTCCTCTCCCACTCCTCCTCCTTATCCTCTACTCCTCCTCTCCCTCTCCTCCTCTCCACCGATCCCCTCTCCTCTCCTCCTCCGAAAATCTCCTCCTCCCCTCCTCCCCTCCTCTCCTCCCCTCACCATTGTAGTCGATCGGCAAAGCATTGTGAAAGGAAATCCATGGCAGGTCTGATCCTCTCTCTCTCCCTCTCTCTCTCTCTCTCTCAATTTTTAATTATTTTTTTGCATGTGTATGTGTATGTGTATGTGTATGTGTATGTGTATGTGTATGTGTATGTGTAAATTAATTAGGGTGCTAAGTTGGAAATTAGGGTGATAAGTTCTAAATTTATATGCAATGTATATATATGTGATGTATATATATATTTAGGTATGTGAAAATGAAGTGATGTATATATATATGTGAAAATTATGTATAAATGTGGTTTGGATGAATGTGTGATGCATGTATATATATGTGGAAATTAAACCTAATTAAGATGCATGATATATATATGTGTGATAAATGTGGAAAATTAATTAGGGTTTGTGATTTGGATGAATATGTGATGGATAAATTTAATTAAGATGCATGATGTATATATATATACACATCGAATATGTATAGTTCTTAATTTAGGTGATATAGTTGTTAATTAATCGTATAAATGAAGGTGGAAATCGGGATCGGAACGGTTTAGAACCAGAACGGTTTTAAACCGGAACGGTTTGGAACCGGAACCGTTTGAAACCGGAACTGTTTGTAACCGGAACCGTTATGTTACAAATGTTTCCGGTTATAAACAGTTCCGGTTTCCAACGGTTCCGGTTCCAAACCGTTCCGGTTCCGATTTGGTATAGAACCGAAACGGTTTGGAACCGGAACGGTTTGGAACCGGAACGATTTGGAACCGGAACTGTTTGTAACTGGAACCGTTATGTTACAAACGGTTCCGGTTCCAAACAGTTCCGGTTTCAAACAGTACCGGTTCCAAACCGTTCCGGTTCCGATTTGTTATAGAACCGGAACGGTTTGGAACCGGAACTGTTTGTAACTGGAACCGTTATGTTACAAACGGTTCCGGTTCCAAACAGTTCCGGTTTCTTCCGGTTCCGGTTCCAAACCGTTCCGGTTCCGATTTGTTATAGAACCGGAACGGTTTGGAACCGGAACTGTTTGTAACTGGAACCGTTATGTTACAAACGGTTCCGGTTCCAAACAGTTCTGGTTTCTTCCGGTTCCGGTTCCAAACCGTTTCGGTTAATTACCGAATCCATGACTATTACGATGTCCAGGAGGTTTTGCGGCAAATTGGCTTCGGAGAGGTTCCCGAAATAGTGGAGGGAACAGTAGTCAAGCTTCCTCCTCGCCCGCAGTTAGCAACACGCCCAGTGGGCCAATGATGAGTGCTCGCACGAGAGCCTTGCTAGAGGCGCGAGCTGAGGAGGAAGCTGCACGATCAAGAGCCGTGCAACCGGAAGTTGAGCCTCGAGCCTCAGTCTCTAGACGCTCAATCAGCAGACGTCCCTCCGGTGGCAGAGCCTCAGACGAGCGACAATCAACGGGGGCATCAGAAACTCCCTCAATCCGAATGCCCCATATTCGGATGGTGCCTACTCCCATTTCACGGGAATCATCTGAGACACATGGTGGTGCTGGCGCCTCATCGTCCAGGCCTCGTCTATCTCCGCCGTCCGGTCTCTTCCTACCCGACGAGATTCCTGTCATCCTTGAATTCGATGATAGGGGGATGCCTGTTTATATTGAAGGACGGCCGGAGTTCCTGAGCGTGGAGGAAGCGTATAACTTCCTCCCGTTCGACCCCGTGTATCTTTGGAGTGTGAGGTGCACCAACCAACAAACGGACGATGCAGGTAAAATTTATTTAACATCAGATTGATTACTTAATTATTACTTAAGACTTGCGATAGGTTCAATTAATGATATCAATTTGTTGACATTGTATTATTAGGCAATTTCGTTAATGGGACTGGAAAACGGAAAGGGGCTAGAGGCACCTGCACCGGGAAGAGACTTGAGCAGGCCACCGGCGGAAGGAAAACGCCCATAAGGGCCAATGAGGATGGCGAGGTGATCGAGGCATTCGACACCACGCGCAAATATGTCAGCATGGCCGGTGCGATCGTGCGGGACAAGGTCCCAATGCTTTGGCCAGATTGGGAATCTGTGCCTATCTACGTGAAGATGCAAGTGCATAATGCACTCAGTGTGAGTAAAATCGTATTTTCATTACGTAAATTTTACATTTATTAATTAAGTCCGAATAAATATATAATTTTACCTTTTATATATTCATATTGCAGGTGTGGTTTGACGTGGATGAAGTTCTTATTCACACGTGGGTAGAGCGTCAACTACATATGAGGTGATGTGCTTCGACTTATTTGAATATATATCGAGTTAGATTTTTTTTTATCAAGTGTTTTAATATCTCTAACTTTTTTTCCTTGTTTTAATATAGGTATAAAGAGTGGAAGAACGAGCTTTCTTCCCATTACACTGTATACAAGGAGCTAGGCCGAGGTTCCACCCCTAGCGAATTCCGGTTTAGGGAGTACGAGTGGCTGTGGCTGATAGCCCACTTCGAGCACCCCAAAGCTCGGGTATGCATCCTTAATATATCTTTCAAGCATAATGTATCGTATCAGATTGAAATAGTTGGTTACTAATTTTTTTTCATATGTTTATCAAACAAGGCGATTTCGAAGACGAACCGGGCGAATAGATTGAAAAACACCAGGGCCCATCATGCAAGTTCACTCAACTATATGGGTTGGTCGACTAAGGCGCAGCAACAACAAGAGCTGAACCCGTTGGTGTATATTCATCAGAAGTTCTACCCGCAGTGCCCTGAAGAAGCGGTAAGTCTTTCGCCTCTCCATGTGTTAATAAAACTATTTTTCAAGATGGAAATAGATTTTGTTAGCTAATACGTTGTTCATTTTCCCTTTTCAATTAGTCGAGAGTGGAGGAGGCGACCGCAGAAGTGACCATGAGTATAGCTCGGACTAACCATCCTGACTGCTCCGAGGAAGAAGTCACCCAGTATGCCTCTCAGATCGATCCGCTTGATCCTCCGATAGCGGCTCGGATCATGGCAAAAGCGTGCGGGACTGGAAAGAATACCTACTACTGTAGGGGAATGGGCACGGCGGGCGAAGGACTATTGAAGAACACTTCAGAATACTCTACCGGGTCAAGAAGTTCAACTTCTAGTCGTAACCTCGCGGCGGAGCTTCATAGGACGCAGAGGGAGTTGGAGGAGCAAAAGAGGCAGATGGCCGAGTACCAAATGCAGCAGACACAGGTGCAGGCTCAGATGTACACATGGATGCGGACGATGTACGAGGCTCAGACTACCGGACAACCCTTCCCCACACCTCCCCCGGTCCCGGTCCCTCCGTTCCCTAGCTATCCACCACCACCACCGCACCAGTCAACGCCAGAGCAAGACCAAGGAAGCCACCGGAATTCAAATGAGTACATGGATTACTTCGACCCTGACCCGCAAGTTCCTCGACCCTGACCTGTAGTTGTAGTTAATTTTCGTATCGTCGTTGCTATTTGTACTGTACGTTGGACATTTATGTGTACTGTTGAACTTGTATGATTGTACGGTTTATGTCTTTCAATGCAGGTTCTGGAATTGGGCCCAATCCAAAACCGCGTTTTTTTTTCAAAATTTTTTCACACATTGCCGGCGACATGGACCTCAGTCGCCGGCAATGTCACAAATTCCGGCCACGGCGGCGCTACCATTGCCGGCGACGGCGTCGCCGGTAATGTCCGACACATTGCCGGCGACTTGAGTCGCCGGGAATGTCTTGACATTGCCGGCGACACAAGTCGCCGGTGATGTCTCCGACATTACCGGCGACTCCGTTTCCCGTCGCCGGAAATGTTAACACCGGCGGGGGATTTCCGGCGAAAAAAAAATACAAGGCCGGCGACGGGAGGTCGCCGGTAATGTCTCAATTTCTGGTAGTGCATTGTCCCCCAGTAATAACAAGTTGAATGCTCGAGGACTCTGTGTGGATTCACGAGAAAGATGTTCCCTCAGTTAGCATCATCTTCTTTACGTGAAATGAGAACCTGCAAAATAGAACCCTTAAGCTTTGCTTCGATTTCTTGGGTTTCCTCAAGCTCTCTAGGAAGACTGGTAAACTTTCTTGAAACCCCTCAAGGTTTCTAAAAAACTTTAGGTTTCCAGACGATATAATATGATGTTTTTCCCTCTTCATGTAGTGAAGGTCGACCACAGAGGCTTTATATAAAGCATACACATGAATATATCGAATAGATCGTACCTCAAAATCATCATACTTTGCACAAACCATCATACTCCATGTCCTTGCTATAGTTTTGAGCACATACGCTCCATCGATATCCACATAATTCTTACGTTTAATTCAATAATCCACATAATGAATCGAGGTTCAAAAGGTAATACTAACCATGGCCATGTTTGTAGGCATCTGTGCTAGACATGGTTTTTCGTCGAGGACTGTGATTGCCCCAAGGTTTTTACTCGACTCCTCAAGCTCTACTTCTGTAGGCCTTTGGTGCTTGAGGTTACTAATCATCTACTCAGCTTTCCATTCGAAAGCTCACGCCCTCAAGGTCTATGATCGATCCCTTAAGCTTTCCATTCAAAAGCTCATGACCCTCGAGGTCTGTGATTGATCCCTTAAACTTTCCATTCAAAAGCTCGTGGCCCGCAAGTTTTCTGGTTGATCTATCGCCTTCCCTCGATGTTTTTGATTGATTCCTCAACTTTCCTCAAGGTATCTAATTGATTCTTCAACTTTCCTTAAGGTTTCTGATCGTCCACTCATCTTTAAGGATCTTTAGTCAACATGTTGATGCTTAAGTCCCAAATCGTCCTTCGAACATTTTAGTGTGGAAAGCCTAATACTTTTTTTGCAAGCCTTTGTCGAGGTACATTATCTCTGAACTGTGCGTTGAAAAAATGAGATATTTGGCCAGATACTCCTTGCCCCTGTATTCCGCTAGACTGTTTGAGTCTTGGAGAATACTCAATGCCCTAAGCTTGAATTCCCTTCATGCACGACCCCTTGTGCTTTCGATCCTTATTTTAATAACCGTCCCACAAATTTTCAACGGCAAAGTGGTCCACCGTTCTTTAGATTCTAAGTCTATAAAATCCCTCAAGCTTTCGGGATTTTGGGTATGTAGCCACGAGGTCTCCTCCATAATTTTACAGTTTCCTGGTAAATTCCACAATACTTGAGTTTGTAGGTGTGGTGACCTTACCCCCAGTAATCGTCGAGCTATGGGGAACAATGCCCCAAGGTTTCTATCTCTGACCTTGAGCTTTTCATAAAACCACCCCCAACTTAGACATAAAGCTTGAGGCTGGGGTTTTCCCCTAAGCTCGATAGCGATCATATTCCGACTAGCCAAGTAAGATGTGTGTTTCTTCCACTGCTTATAAGAGCATACATGGTCTTCAGCTTCTTTTCCTCCAGCTCTCCACCAGCTCAGAAGTTGCTTCTCACAGATACCTTAAGGTTCCAGCTCTCGGTAAAGGGAATTCCCTTCTATGCTTCGTTTCTACCTACCTGCTACATAGAACCAACATTCCTTGAGGTTTCCCTCAAGACCTCCACTTCGGTCTCCTTCCTATCATGTCACCCTCGAGGTTTCAGGTTGTGACCTTAGTGTATCTCGAGTTCTTTGGTCATGCGTCAGAAGATTCTTCATCCCTTAAGGATTCTGGCACTAGTTGAATGGTGTACAATATTGCAAAATCAATCATTGGTCGTAGACAGGGAATAGGCTCTTTCTCTGGTGATTCTCGCCTTCTTTCTTGGTCTTTGCTTATCTTTCCTCGAGCATCAGCATGTCTCAAGCTTTCTCGACACGTCCTTGAGCATCTTGGGTTGGAAAATGCCCCCAGGTCTCTGACTTTTGCCATTACATAATTGATGCTCGAAAAAATCATTCCTCCAGGGTATTTCGAAGATCCAATGATACATTTTAGCACTAGATTCTTTTCTTTTAGCCCTTGGGTAGTGATGGTAGGTTCTTTGGAACACATGACTCCACCTTGAAGCTTAAACGAATCTTCAAGCTATTTTATGTACTCATCGGGCAAATACTCCTAGCATTACCCTCAATAGACAAGCTCTGTACAGTGTCACTTTAAGACTTCGTAATCTATTGTTTTATGATTGTTCTCCTTGTGGTAGGCATAGAAATCCCCTGAGTTGTTCTTGGATTGGTCTGAGAGTGGAGGAGGAGGTCTCTTCAAACACGGCTCATTTTTGATGTGGTAGAGAATTGCTAAGATAGGGATCTTGGTTTGCCTTCTTGAGTTTCTTGATATTGCTAGTGAGTGTAGCCTTCCATGTTTTATCATCTTCTTCAAACTCTGGTGGTCATTCCTTGTTATGTTGTTCCCTAAAGTCGTCATCGAGCTCCTCCTAAAGGTGAGGTAAAAAGTCAGATTCCCGGGCAGACTGATCTTTGTGCAATAAAATGACCATAACTTTCTCTAGACACACCTAAATTGTAATTTAAAAGATTTTCTGGAAACTAAACACATGGGAATTTCCATAGATACAAAGATCGTAACCTAGTTTGTTTTGAGCTGTTCCCAGTTCTCTGTTGAAGTAAAATGATCTGCATAGGTAGATTTCCCAATTTGAGCTTGGAACCTCTCTTCTTCTCCTTTTCTTCTTATTCATTCCAAACTTCCTCTGGTACTCGAGTACGTCTTCCAAACCCCCAACTATTAGATATCATCTTAAGCCTTTGAGATTACTCTTGTTTGACAAAATATTGATAACTGGTTGCACAACTTTCTACCCCCAGACCAAAGCTTTCTATTTGATCTTCAGCTTTTGAACATTTCTTGGAGATGTTAGCTTTGTGGTCTTCAAGTATTCATAATTTGTGTTGTATAAAGATGGTTGTGCGTATGCAAGCGCACCTCATTAAGTGTTTAGATTTCCCTCGAGAAATCGTCTGATCTGATATGTCACTTCATGACTCACTACAAATTACAACATGCCTTTGTGCTATAGAACTTCTCTCATAACTTTGTTTGTATAACTCGGTCGTACTCGTGGATAGGGAATAGACCCTCAAGGTTAGTTGCAACTTTGTGGACTTTGTGTAGATGTCAAGTGTGACTATGTCTTTTCTCCCCATCTCCCCGTATATGATATTCCAAGTTTGAAAATCATAAGAGCTGAGCTAGTGAACCCTTTAAAATCTTGAGGGTTCTCCTCCCAATATTCCAATGACGTTGCCTTGCTTTCATCAAAACCACCATAACCTTTCCTTTCACGGAAAGCTCGAGGACTTGTGACTCCCATATTTTCCTAGATTTCAAACATATATCCCTACAGGTTTCTCACATTTTGAATGTGTACTCCCCAATTTTCTAACGACGTACTCCTGTCGAGAAGATAAGTTGTTGTGGAAGGTTGCTGCTATTGCCAAAGACGATTGCTTTCGCTGAAAAGACGTTGCTCTTGTTGAAACCTGTACACTTTGAAGAGCTATCTTCTTTTCATGAAAAAACTTGCTTCTCTTGACTTGGAGAGAGTTGTCTTCTTTTTGTTGAAATCTTTTTCCTTCCATTCTTAATCTATTGTTTTTATCAAAATGGATACTTTGTCAATGGCCAATCATCATCGTTGAAAGCTACTGCCTTCAAGAGAACTACTTCTTTCCCAAGATTTGCTTTGTGAAAAACTAGTTGATGAACTCAAGTTTATGGAATTCCTAAGTGTTTTAGGGCTTTACAAAATTACAAGATCGTCCATGGGTGTCAAAACCCCCTGCTAATCCATCCAAGTCATTCTGATAACCTTCTCGTGCTTGTTGGTGTTGCTTTCTATGGTATCTCATTCATGAAACATTTTCTGCCAATTTTCTCAATCGGACACGCCGTAGAACTATCGTCATATCTCTCTCTAGAGATCTCTGATAGAAGGGATTAATATGGCGTTGGAAAATAGACTCTAAGGGATTTCCAAATATATTATATCCCTTCTAGGTATCAAATTTTGGTGTCCAAAATATCCCGCAAAATAGACCAGAAGCAGCATCGCTGTTTTCATCATACTTGACCCTCCAGTCGATATTTTAGTCATATCTTCTTGCTTCGAAATCTGATTGAGGAAAAATTTATTGCATTGGAAACTAGAAATCTGTAGTTTTCCAAAAATATATATTTTTCACCATCTGGGGTTAGCTGTAGAATTGGCAGAATATTGACAAACCTACACTTTGATTTTTTGGGAATTTTGAACATCATTCTTTGTCAAAATTTTTATGGTTTCAGGGCTTTGGTGAAAACCCAATAAATTCTTAATTCTTACATGTGACGACCCGAACCAGAATCAGTAGAGTAATCAGTATGATTCACAAGATTATGCGTAATCGCGATTAATCATTAATTGTGTGGTTTGTCGGATTAGTTTGCGACTTAAATATTGGCCGAGAATTTGGATTGAGTTTCTTCACGGAAGTTGTAGAGCACGTGATTTCGAGCTCGGGGGCGGTTCCGGATGATTTTTCCGATAATCGAGGAATATAATATGATTATTTGAAGTTTTGGTTTATCGACGAGTTTATCCGTTCGTTTCGTACTTATCCGAATTGTTTTGGTTATTCGTTTTGAACCATTGTGAAAGGACCCAATCCCGATTCAGTTACCTAAATCGGAATCGAACCCCTTCTGAAAATACGAACCAACAAAATTTTTTCGAAATTTCGGCAGAGTTTCGTTACTAACGTGGAATTACCATTACCTGCACGTGGAAAAATACACTTCATCCTATGCCACAAAAAGCAAACCGTGGGCACCAATCCCATCCGGATTTCTCAACATCAATATATGAATCATAAACAGTAAACAGTACTGTAGTGTATATATATATCCGAGAAAATCTGTATAAACAAGTATCTGAATGTATCAGAGCGACCTCTAGAGTAAAATATATACAATATACACGTCAGTAGGCGAAACAAGAACCTACTGGAAAGCACAGGTAGCTCAGATCACTAGCCTCCAAACCGCGATGTGAAACACCAAACCTGAACTGCAACTGGGCACGGAAACCGAAAAGCCCAGGGGAAAGACATAAACACGTTAGAGTGAGTGGACGAAAATAAATTTTTTTCACCAGTTGATGTATATACTTTAAATAACATATGCGAGTCCAGGTAAATAAACAATAATAAAATACGCGAGGTAAAAATCATACTCCTCTAGCGTACTGAGCATGCAAGTAAAAAAAATCTCACAGTCAGAACCACGGGGTCCCTAGCCCACAAGTGATTCCAGCCGGTAACATCCTCGGGGATCAGCCGGGATGCAGTGTATCGATACAACAACGTAACTGAAACTGTACTTTGTGAAAATCAAATCATAAACAGTTCGATGCAAATGCATGAAACAACATATAAGTGTATGTATACTCGTATACGTATATCCGTATAAGGATAATCGTATAATCGTAAAACACATGCTCATGTAATCCGAAATCTCATACGCATGCTCAAGTTCGAAAATCATATAAAAGACTCGCAAACAATCCGTGAAAAGAAATTGTCCACTCACAGGTGAGCAAAATGCGCACTCGCGCTAATCTCGTGGTCCGGCGGAAGATCCCTCGCCTGAAGCACGATCACGATCTCGATCTCGATCTCCTGAATATTCACAAAAACATAACTGATCAAAATTATAGTCCACAACCCTGTACTGAATCACGGAAACCAACCGTTCCCGGAAATATGCAATGCAGTACAAAACGATAAAAAGAATTCCCGAAATCCCCACTCGAAACCTCGACTGAAAATCGGCTAACCAAAACAATCCGAAAACCTCTGGACGATAATCAGGGCGCGATTACGAGAAAAACGACATTAATTTCATTAAAATCTGAAAAAGTCTACTCCTCCGCCGTTGACCGCCGGCGGCGCGCCGTCAACCGTGAAATCCCACGGCGAGATTCTCTAGATCAGAAGTTCTCCACGAGGAGAATCACTTATATAACTACAGCTCAGGCCAAATCCAAACGAACTCATGCAATTTAACCCGAAACAGATCGGAAAATAGTTTTCCGGTGACCTAAACGGAGCACCCTAAAAACTCATCCATAGCCACAATTATGCATACCACGAGACTCAGAGGGACGAGGGGAGTCGAATCCCCCTATCCTCCTCCTCAAAAATCTCGCCGGAAAACGGCCAACCGTCACCGGCGAAATCGAGGTACTCGGCCCGATTCGAAACCCCCAAAATCCTCATCAATTTCCATCAAACTAAGTATCAATCAACTCGAAATTACTCAAGGATGCTAACTATACCTTCGTTGGAGTCGGAGGTGGCCGGAAAACAAGTCATCGGACGGCAACTCCCAAACGGGAAACTTTCCTTTTTGGTCAACGGGTCAACCTTCTATTTTTGGAAAGTCAACGTCAGTCAATGCCCGAAATGAAATTCTCGACTATTTCTCGACTATTCCGATATTTATACTCGCGCCTCGGGTCAATCGATGGTCCGAAATGAATATACGAAATGATTCGGATAAACACGAAACAATCGGATAAACTCGTCGGAAACCGAAACTTCAAATAATCATAAAATATTCCTCGGTTATCGAAAAAATCTTCTGGAACCTCCCACGAGCTCGAAATCACGTACTCTACAACTTCCGTGAAGACACTCAACTCAAATTCTCGACCGAAAACATAGTCGTGAATCGAATCGGCAAACCACATATACGACATAAAACTGTAACTAAGCAGAATCTCGAGAATCGTGCCGAATACGCATCAGATTCTGATTCGGGTCATCACATATTGATCGTCTCGAGACGCGAGTATAAATATCGAAAATAGTCGTAAAATTGTCGAAAACACTCTTTGAGGTTTGACCAGGCGTTGACTTTCCATTTTGGGACTGTTGACCGTTGACCGAGGAGGAAAACTTTCCCGTTTGAGTTTCGCCAGCCGACTTGGATTTTCCGGCCACCTCCGGCCACGTGAGGGGTATGAATCTCTTCCTCTTGAGTTTCCGAGTTGTTTTGTAATTGGAATTTTGTGATTTGGTGATGAATTGAATGGGAACGAATCGGGTCGGTTTGCCGGAGTTCGCCGGTGACGGGGAGAGGTTCTCCGGAGAGCTACGGTGGCAGGGAGGTGGGCGTTTCGACTCCCCTTGCCCCAAGGACGCTTCCCCTGTGTTTGATTTGGGTTGAGGATGAGTTTTCTGGTGAACCCGTGGCGGTTGCCGGAGATGAACTCCGATCTGTTTCGAGCTGTTTTTGGAGAGGTTTTACTTGGAATTGGGCTTTGTGGTAGTTGAGGAAAATGTTGGGCTTGTGATGATCTTGAAATCTGGAGCTTCCTCGCCAAAGAAACTCTCCGTTGACGGCGCGCCGCCGCAGCCGGCGGCGCTCCGGCGAGAAAGTCAACTTTTCAGTTTTCGATGATTTTAATGTCATTTTTCTCGTAGTCGCGCCCCGATTATAGCCTTGAGGTTTTCGAATTGATTTGGGTATCGGATTTTCAGTCGAGTGTTTCGAGTGGAGATTTCAGAAATTCAGTCGATTGTTTTATTCAGTTTTATATGTTTCCGGAAACGGTTGGTTTCCGTGGTTAAGTACAGAGTTGTGGGCTATGATTTTGATCAGATATGTTTTATGATTATTCAGGGGATCGAGATCATGCTTCGGGCGAGGGATCGTCTACCGGGCCACGAGATTAGCGCGAGTGCGCGTTTCGCTCACCTGTGAGTGGACAACTTCTTTTCACTGTTAATCGCGAGTCATTATATACATTTTACGAGCATGAATAGGCATACGAGATTATGTTTATTATGAGCATGTGTTATACGATTATGCTTATATCATTATATATTACGTATATGCATTTATATATTGTTTATGCATTTGCATCGACCTATTTACGATTTGGTTTACACAGAGTACAGTCTCAGTATATGTTGTTGTATCAATACACTTGCATCTCGGCTGATCTCTGATGGATGCCTACCAGGAGGGGCAGTACCCCGACCTGACCGGCGAGGGGCAGTACCCCGGAACCGAGGCCTTTCTGGCTAGAATCACGTGTGGGTCTGGGATCCCGTGATTCGGACTGTACTAGCACGGATGTGTCCATGAGTGACCCCGTGGGATTTTCTATGCATGCTTTGTACGTGGGTCGGAGCCAGAATCTCCTCACGTACCATTTGATTTCATGCATTGACTCGCATATGTTTTTATAACATATATTATTCGGCGAAAGACATTTATTTCCGTCCACTCACTCTAACGGTTTTCATGTCTTTCCCCTGGGCTTTTCGGAATCTGTGCCCAGTTTGCAGTTCAGGTTCTGGTGTTTCACGTCGTGGTGGGAGGCTAGTGATTCGAGCTACCTGTGTTTTCCAGTAGGTTTCTTGTTTTGCCTACTGATGTATATATTGTATATATTTACACTAGAGGTTGCTCTGATACATTCTGATACATGTTTTATACGGATTTTCTCGGATATATTATATATTACAGTTTTGTTTACTGTTTATTGATATTGAAATGATATTGAGAAATCCGGACGGGATTGGTGCCCACGGTTTGGCTTTTGTGGCATAGGATGAAGTGTTATTTTCCGGGTGCAGGTAATGGAAATTCCACGCTAGTAACGTTACTCTGCCGAAATTTTAATGGTTTTGTTGGTTCACATTTTCAGAAGAGGTCTGATTCCGGTTTAGGCAACTAAATCGGGGTTGGGTCCTTTCAGCTTGGTATCAGAGCATTAGGTTGTCAGATTCTGTAGACTCTTGTAGTTGTGACGCTTAGGGTATTTGAGTTTATACAACATGACTGGAGTGATGACCCGACTGGCCAGCGGTACTCATCAATACTTCGGGTGTTGTGTGTTCTCAAATATCTGCGGTCTCATGATTATGTTCTTTCTGCTTGTACCTGATGCGTGTCTTGTATCAGTAGGATGCCTCCTCGACGTGGTCCCTGTGTTGATCGGGAAGCGGATCCTAATGAGGATCGCCAGACGCACGACTTGCTGATGCGACTGCTACGTTTGGAAGAGCGTTTTGACCCTGTGGTCAAAGCTCGTACTGCTGGTGCTACTGTGTTTTCAGGTTCAGCTGATCCAGAGATATGTGAGGCATGGGTGGTTCAGGTTGAACGTGTATGTGAGCGTCTGCGGTTTACTCCTGAGCAGATGACAGTGGCACCAGTCGGATTACTTGAGTGTGATGCATACTTTTGGTGGGTTAGCACCGATAGAGTTCCAGTTGATACTCCGTGGACTTTGTTCCGTGATTTGTTTATGCCGAGATACTTCAATTAGGCTACCCAGCAGCGCAAGTATGAGGAGTTTACGAACTTAAGACAGGGTAGTATGTCTGTGCTTGAGTACCGGGACAGGTTTACCCACTTATCTCTTTTTGCGCGTGATATGGTGGTTACCGAGGAAGCCAAGTGCCGTAGATTTGAGCTGGGTCTGAATTTGAATATCAAGGGGACTCTGACTACTATGCCTCGGAACAACTTTGATGAGTTTTTCAGTGCAGCACTCCGAGGTGAGGATATCGAGAAGGAGAGGCAGCAGAGGTACCAGCCTAGACGATTTGAGGAGGGTGGACCGAGTCAGGGGCCTTCAAAGACGCAGAGTTCTGATACTTCCGGTTCGGCTTCATCCTCGGGCGGTGGATCTTATCGACCACCAGTTAGTGTACCGAGACAGAGATCGAGATGGAGGAGAGACCGACCGCAGCAACCACAGGCTAGTGGGGGTTCCAGCGGTTCCAGTTATCCTCGGCGTACCGATGACACGTTTCCTGTACCGAGGGAGTATCCATTGTGCAACCTGTGCAATAGGTATCATCTTGGTTCATGTCAGCGAGGTACCCTCAATTGTTATCATTGTGGCCAGGTGGGTCACTATGCGAGGGCGTGTCCTCAGTTAGTTGGTGCTGGTGATTAGGCGGCCCAGAGTTCCGGAGGAGAGCGAGGTGCCACTTCGGGAGCTCGACCAGTACAGTATGCGGGCCAGAGCAGACAGCAGGGACAGCCTCAGCGTGGACGACCAGCCGGGCAGGCGAGGATTCATGCCATGACACTAGGTGAGGGCAGAGCTTCACCGGAGGTCGTTATCGGTACGTTGCATGTATTTGGTATTTCGGTACTTACATTGTTAGATCCAGGTGCCACGTATTCATTCATGTCATATAGACTATCATCATTAGCTACGGTACCTGCATCTCCACTTCCGGGGTTGTGGAGAGTGTTATATCCGTCAGGCGAGATTGTGAGTATCGGTTGGGTGTACAGAGACTGTGAGGTGTTTATTGGAGGTCATGGTTTAGCCGCATATTTGTTGTTGCTTGATATTGTGGACTTTGATCTAATCTTGGGTATGGACTTCTTGGAGACGCATTGGGCCATGTTTGATTGTCACAAGAAGGAGGTCGCGTTTCGACGACCAGGCTTTCCCGAGATACTGTTTCGCGGCGAGAAGAATACTTCACTACCGTGTTTGATTTCCGCGATGAGGGCAGATCGGTTGATGAGGAAAGGCTGTGTTGCTTATTTATCCCATGTTGTGGACACTACAGCAGTTGTGCCAGATCTTGGTAGTATTGAGGTTGTTTCTGAGTTTCTGGACGTGTTTCCAGCAGAATTACCGGGTATATCTCCTGTGCGGGAGATTGATTTCACTATTGAGCTGTTACTGGGTACAGGACCGATCTCACAGACACCGTATCGTATGGCGCCAGCGGAGTTGAAAGAGTTGCGGGTTCAGCTCCATAAGTTGCTAGAGAAGGGTTTTATTCGACCCAGTGTTTCACCATGGGGTGCTCCGGTTTTGTTTGTGCGGAAGAAGGATGGATCTATGCGGTTGTGCATCGACTACTGGAAGCTGAATTAGGTTACAGTAAAGAACAAGTATCCGTTGCCGCGGATTGACGATTTGTTTGATCAGCTTAAGGGAGCATCAGTCTTTTCGAAGATTGACCTCCGATCCAGATATCACCAGTTGAGGATCCGAGACTCTGATGTGGCCAAGACAGCTTTCAGGTCGCGGTATGGGCATTACGAGTTTTTAGTTATGCCGTTTGGGTTGACCAATGCCCCCCCCAGCTTTCATGGACTTGATGAATCGGGTGTTCAGACGGTTTCTGGACAAGTTCGTGATTGTGTTTATCGATGATATTTTGATTTATTCCAGGAGTGTGAGCCAGCATAAAAAGCATTTACGAGCAGTGTTGCAGACTTTGCGGGATCATCAGTTGTTCGCGAAGTTTAGCAAGTTCGAGTTTTGGCTGAATAGTGTGAAGTTTCTGGGCCACGTGATATCGGCTGAGGGAGTCAACGTTGATCCTGACAAGATCGAGGCCGTACTGAACTGGAGTAGACCTACCACTGTACCGGAGATCCGGAGTTTCTTGGGTTTAGTAGGCTATTACCGGCGGTTTGTACAGGATTTCTCTCGGATTGCTACTCCATTGACCAGGTTGACGAAGAAGGGCGTCAAGTTTGAGTGGTCTAATGCATGTGAGGAGAGTTATTTGCTCCTGAAGGGGAAGTTGACTACTGCACCGGTTCTGACATTGCCAGACGACAGCGGTGAGTTTGTGGTTTATAGTGATGAGTCGAAGTTGGGGCATGCCTGTGTGTTGATGCAGCATGGTAGAGTTGTGGCCTACGGTTCCAGGCACCTGAAACCACATGAGGTCAACTATCCGACGCATGATTTGAAGTTAGCTGCCAGTGTGTTAGCATTCAAGAGTTGGAGACATTACATGTATGAAGCCCAGTGTAAGATCTACACCGACCACAAAAGTCTCACTTACTTGCAGACGCAGCCGGATTTGAACATGAGGCAGCGCCGGTGGATGGAGTTGATCAACAACTATGATTGCACTTTTGAATACCATCCAGGGAAGGCCAATGATGTAGCTGATGCACTTAGCCGAAAATCCGGAGCTTCGTTGTTTCATGTATGTGTGGATAGAGTATCGATGTTAGCCGAGCTTCGGGCTACGGGTGCTGAGTTCGAGTGGGATGATGAGGGAGCTTTGTTGGCCAGTTTTCAGGTTCGACCTGTATTGGTTGATCAGGTACGAGAGGCTCAGGATTCAGATTGCTACTTGTTGGGCAAGAAGACCATGATACGGAATAGTGTGCCTACAGAGTTTCGATTGAGCGACGACGGTACGTTGTTGTTCAGAGGCAGGTTATGTGTGCCCAGAGAGGAGAGCCTGAAGAAGGAGATTATGGATGAGGCCCACAGTTCAGCGTATGCGATGCATCCCGGAGGTACGAAGATGTTTTGTACACTTCGAGCGTATTACTGGTGGCGCAACATGAAGCGGGAGATTGCCGCGTATGTGAGCCGATGTATGATCTGTTAGCAGGTTAAAGCGGAGAGGCAGAAACCTGCAGGAAAGCTATAGCCACTGGAGATTCCGGTTTGGAAGTGGGAACATATTACCATGGATTTCGTTTATCAGTTGCCGTGTACTTCGGCTGGCAACACTGGTATTTGGGTTATCGTGGATCGACTAACGAAATCCGCTCATTTTCTTGCACTTCCGGGAAAGATATCAGTGGGCAGATTGGCCAAGTTGTACTTATCAGAGATTGTTCGGCTGCATGGTGTGCCTGTGTCTATTGTTTCTGACCGAGATAGTCAGTTTACTTCTGTGTTTTGGCAGGCGTTGCAGCGAGCATTGGGCACGAAGTTGCGATTTAGTACAGCTTTTCATCCTCAGACTGACGGGCAGTCCGAGCAGACTATACAGACACTTGAGGATATGGTGCGGTCTTGTGTGTTGCAGTTCCGTGGGAATTGGGACCAGCAGCTACATTTGATAGAGTTCGCCTACAACAACAGCTATCAGGCCAATATTGAGACGGCACCGTACGAGACCCTGTACGGGAAGCAGTGTCTCACTCCGCTGTGTTGGAGTGAGGTGGGCGAGCGATGGCTTATTGGCCCTGATCTGGTAAAGAGCACTATGGAGGACGTCCAGGTTATCCGGGATAAATTGAAGAACGCCCAGGATCGTCAGAAGAGTTATGCGGACGTGAGGAGGAAGAGTCTAGAGTTCGAGGTTGGCGATTGGGTCTTCCTGAAACTATCTCTATGGAGGGGTGTTGTGCGTTTCGGGAAGCGTGCACTACCACATTTTTTAGTATTGCCGGCGAAACGGACAAATAAGGCCGGCGATTTTTTTTTTCGCCGGCAATAGTTTTCATTATTACCGGCGACTTGGAGGAAAAATCACCAGCAATAATACTATTCCCGGCGATTTTTTCCCCAAATCGCTGGCAATAATGCGCCGGAAATAGCCACACAAAAAAACTATTGCCGGCGACTTGGGGGAAAGTCGCCGACAATAGTTTTTTTTTTTTAATTATTGCCGGCGACATGCATGGAAGTCGCCGGCAATACTTTTTTTTTTTGGCTATTTCCGGCGCATTATTGTCGGCGATTTAGGGAAAAATCGCCGGCAATAATTAAAAAAAAAAGTATTGCAGGCGATTTTTGGGGGAAAAATCGCCGGCAATAATGGAAAACTATTGCCGGCGATCGGCGATTTAAAATTCGCCGGTAATGAGCAAAAATGTTGTAGTGGTGGCAAGCTTCGACCGCAATACATTGGTCCGTACGAGATCACCGAGAGGGTTGGAGCTGTTGCTTACAGACTTCAGTTGCCAGCTAAGATGGCTCGTGTTCATGATGTTTTCCACATTTCGATGTTGCGGAAGTACATCTCAGATCCTTCCCATGTGTTAGCCCCACAGCAGTTACCGATCCGAGAGGATTTGACATACGTGGAGGAGACTGTGCAGATTCTCGATCGTCGTGAGTAGGAGTTAAAGCACCGTGTGATCCCGCTAGTGAAGGTCTTGGGGCAGAATCACTCGATTGAGGAGGCCACCTGGGAGACTGAGCAGCGTATGCGAGAGCAGTATCCTCATCTGTTCACTTGACAGGTACGTAAATTTTGAGGTCGAAATTTTTTTAAGGGGGGTAGATTTGTGACGACCCGAACCAGAATCAGTAGAGTAATCAGTACGATTCACGAGATTATGCGTAATCGCAATTAATCATTAATTGTGTGGTTTGTCGGATTAGTTCGCGACTTAAATATCGGCCGAGAATTTGGATTAAGTTTCTTCACGGAAGTTGTAGAGCACGTGATTTCGAGCTCGTGGGCGGTTCCGGATGATTTTTTCGATAACCGAGGAATATAATATGATTATTTGAAGTTTTGGTTTATCGACGAGTTTATCCCTTCGTTTCGTATTTATCCGAATCGTTTTGGTTCTTCGTTTTGAACCGTTGATCATCCCGATACGCGAGTATAAATATCGAAAATAGTCGTAAAATTATCGAAAACACTGTTTGAGGTTTGACCAGGCGTTGACCGAGGAGGAAAACTTTCCCGTTTGAGTTTCGCCAGCTGACTTGGATTTTCCGGCCACCTCCGGCCACGTGAGGGGTATGAATCTCTTCCTCTTGAGTTTCTGAGTTGTTTTGTAATTGGAATTTTGTGATTTTGTGATGAATTGAATGGGAACGAATCGGATAGGTTTGCCGGAGTTCGCCGGTGACGGGGAGTGGTTCTCCGGCCAGCTACGGTGGCGGGGAGGTGGGGGTTTCGACACCCCTTGCCCCAAGGATGCTTCCCCTGTGTTTGATTTGGGTTGAGGATGAGTTTTCCGGTGAACCCGTTGTGACGACCCAGGACAGAATTAGCAGTGTAATCAGCTTAGTCCATGAGGTTATGCGTAATCGCAGATTTTCGACAGATAATTGAACCGCCAGCTTTGATCACGACTAAATTATTGGCCGAGAATTTGAGCTGAGTCTCTTCTCGTGAGTCGTTATACGCGTGATTTCGAGTTCGTTGGCGGTTCCGGATCATTATTTGGACGACCGAGGAATAAAATATGAATATTTGAAATTTCGGCAAAAACGGTTTAATATGGCCGCCTTGTACGCGACTAAATTACCGGGTGAGAATTTGATTTCGGATTCTTCACGGAAGATGTAGAGAATTTAATTTCGAGCTTGTGGGAACTTCCAGAGGATTATTCCGAGTTACGAGGATTAAGTTACGAATATTTCGACCGTTGATTATTTAATCGGATAAGTATGTGTTGGGTTGAACCGTTGATTTTTTATCGGATTTGACGAAGTGTTTGACTTCGGGTGGTAATTGAAGAACATGTTGAGTGGAGTTTGTTGCCGCGAGAATTATCGAAATCGGAATTACGACGTGAAAGTTTCGGGTATTTAAAGTTTGTCGTAAAAGGTCTTTTGGAAGTTTCCAAATCAGGAAAGTATATATGTGGGTTCCTCTTTTTGCGAGTCAACATGGTAATTAATTGTGGTTGACCGGTCAACGCGGGAAGAAGAAGGATGTGCGACGGCGCTCGGCGGCTCACGGCGGTGGCACGCCGTCCGGCCACCTCCGAGCTCGGCATTTGTCCCAAACGACTCGTCCCGGCCACCCCGTCCTGTTTCCGGCCTCCTTTCACGGCCAGGTTGCCGGAGGAGAGAGTTTTTTTCCGATTGAAGTTTGAGATTTTTGGGGTTTTAAGGTGGTTACAATTCCGGCCAAGTTGAGCTACAAATTGTAGTGGGCTTTGAAGCTCTCCTCTCCACGAATCTAACCATGTAAGTATGGAGTTCTAATTTTGCTTGTAATTGGAGAATTCTTGAATTGAAATTTGCGTGGGATTTCGGTTTTTCATGAAATTGACCTAGATAGAGTGAGAATTGGACTTTGGTGTAGTTATGGAAGTTGCTTGTTGGGTGATTTTGAGTGGAATAGGTGTTGCTCCGCCGAGAAATTTCACGGTTGGTGGTGCCGCCGGCACCGGCGGTGGTCAACGGCGGTCAACGACAGTCAAAGTTGACTTTTCGGGGTTTTCGACAAGTTGCATGTCGTTTCACTCGAAATCGCGCCCCGATCGCAGTAGTGAGGTTTGTTTCTCGATTTGAGCATCAAAAATTATAGCCAGGTGTTGTGATGTGATTATCGGATTTTCGACAATTCGTCGTATTTGAATTATGTGTTTCCGAGAACGGTTGTTTCTCGTGATTTGATTTTGGGATCCGAGTTATGATTTTGAGAAATGGATTTTATGATTATTCAGGGGTTCGTGATCGTTTGTTTGGCGATGGATTTTCCGCTGGATCATGGGATTAACGCGAACTGCGTTACGCTAGTTTGTGAGTGGACAATTTCTTTTCACGGATTGATTGCGAGTCTTTATACACGTTTTACGAACTTGAGCGTGCATACGAGATTTCGATTTACATGAGCATGTGTTATACGATTATGCATATACCAGTATATAGTACGTATATGCACTTATATATTGTTTCATGCATTTGCATCGAACTATTTATGATTTGGTTTACACAGAGTACAGTCTTAGTATATGTTGTTGTATCGATACACTCGCATCCCGGCTGATCCCCGAGGATGTGTACCGGGGGAGGCTGTGACTCCTGACCCGAGGCCTTTTCCGGTGGGAGGCAGACCTCTGACCTGAGGCCTTTCTGGCTAGAATCACGTGTGGGTCTGGGATCCCGTGATTCAGACTGTACTAGCACGGATGTGTCCACGAGCGACCTCGTGGGATTTTTATGCATGCTCTGTACGCGTGAGGAGTTAGAGTCTCCCTCGTGTACCATATGATTTTTATACATTTGACTCGCATATGTTTTTATAACATATATTATTTGGCGAAAGACATTTATTTTTGTCCACTCACTCTAACAGTTTTTATGTCTTTCCCCTGGGCTTTTTGGTTTCCGTGCCCAGTTTGCAGTTCAGATTCTGGTGTCGCACGTCGTGGTCGGAGGCATAGTATTCGAGCGATGTTTCTTTTATGGTAGGTTCTTAGTTTGGCCTACTATTTGTATATGTATACTAGAAGTTGCTCTGAGTATTTTGATGTATATTCTTATACGATTTTCCACGGATTTCTGTAAAGTATAGTTATATTTACTACTTTACATTACTGTTGATATATTGAGAAATCCGGATGGGATTGGTGCCCACGGTTTGATTTTTGTGGCATAGGATGAAGTGTATTTTCCGGGTGCAGGTAATGGTAATTCTGCGTTAGTAACGAAACTCTGCTGAAATTTTGATGGTTTTTGTTGGTTCACGTTTTCAGAAGGGGTTCGATTCCGGTTTAGGCAACTAAATCGGGGTTGGGGCCTTTCAGCTTGGTATCAGAGCATTAGGTTATAGATTCTGTAGACTTCTGTAATCGTGTTTACTAAGGATATTTGAGAATGTACAGCATGTCTGGAGTGGTGACCCGACCGGCCGGCGGATACTCATCAATACTCCGGGTGTTGTATACTTTCAAATATTTAAAGTTCCATGATTACGTTCTACTTGTTGCGAACGATGTTTTATTCATTAGGATGCCTCCTTGACGTGCTTTCCGTGTCGGTACGGTTGTGGATCCTATTGAGGATCAATCGACGCGCGACTTGATAGTGAATTGTGGGTTTGGATGAGCATTCTCAGTTTAGAGATTGTGTGGCATGGTTTGCCTAGTTATGCGTGTATGAGTGTTTACATGTGGCCTCAGAGCAGAGAATTGTGGCAGTTGATGTTTTTGCCTGAGTCAGATCATTGCATTTGGTGGGATGGTATTGTGTGAGTTCCTGTTGTGACTCCATGGCCTACATTCGGGGTATTGTGTATACTGTAATGGTTCAATCAGGCTACCCAGCATTCGAATGAGGAGTGTTTACCCACCTGGGGTAGAAATGTATTGTTCATATGTTTGTCTCTGTTTACACGTGTTATGTGGCTTCAGAGGAAGCAGTGCATGAGGTTCGAGATGAGTTTGAACCTGAGCATCAGATGGATTTTGACTGTTATGGCTCGAGACAACCATGATGAGTTTGATGTGCTGCACTCAGAGGCGAGGACCTCGAGAAGGAAAGGTTATACGCGGTTTCCAATGTGTTGGTTTGAGGACAGTGGACTTAGTCGAGATATTTTGATGAGGTTGAGTTCAGGCACCTCGGAATCAGTGACTTCATCAGGCTGTGGCCTTTTCGATTATGTGAGGGTCATCAGATCAAAGCAGAGGATCCGTTTGGCGATGGCGGAGATCACAGAGTAGCGAACTTGTTCCTGTGGCATGAGTTTGGGTGATCGTTGGTGATCCTATCTCGTAGCAGGTGTCGCTATGACTTGTGTTCGTGGAACATTCTCAGTTGCTATTGTGGTAGCCAGGAGGGTCACGTTATGAGGGAGCGCCCTCAGCCAGCTGTTTTAGCGGTTCGGCAGCTCAGAGTTCACGAGGAGGTCATGATGCTATTTCTGGAATTTGACCAATGCAGCCTTCTAGACGAGCTATTCAGCAAGTCGCAATTGACGTGGGCGGCTAGTTGGGCATGTTGGAGTTCGTGCCACGACCTTGTATGAGGACAGAAATTTTCTCCGAGGTTACTGTTGCTTGACGTCCATGGCTGTTGTACCTGCATCTCCACTTCCGAGGTTTTGGAGAGTGTTGCATCCATCCGGTGGTTGCGGGATATTTGTTGAAGGTTATGGGTTAGCCGCGGATCTGTTATAGCTTGATATCGTCGATTTTAATGCGATTATGAGTATGGACCTCTTGAAGACGCATTGCTTGACGACGCATTGGGTTATGTTTGATGGTCACGAGAAGGTGGTTGTGTTTCGACGACCAGGTTTCCCCAAGATATTGTTTCGCGGTGATGGTCGAGCAGGATGATGAAAATGGGTTGTGTCGTTTACTTAGCTCGTGTTGTGGATACTACGGTTGTTGTGCCTGACATTGGCGACATTGAGGTGGTTCCCGAGTTTTCGGAGGTGTGTTCCGGAGGAGTTACCAGGTATTCCTCCAGTTCGGGAGACCGATTACACCATTGAGCTTTTACCGGGCGTTGGACTCATATCATTGGTATTATGTCGTTCGGTACCAGCGGAGCTGATGGAGTTACAGGTTCAACTTCGGGAGCTGTTGGAGGAGATTTCATGCAACCCAGTGTATCACTGTGGTGTGCTCTTGCATTATTTGTATGAATGTTGGTTGGTTCAACGAGGTGGTGCATTGACTACCAGAAGTCGAACCAGGCTTCAGAGGAGAGCGAGTATCCTCCACTTCAGATTGACGATTGGTTTGATCAGCTCACGAGAGCTTCAGTCTTTTCGAAGATTGATTTCGGGTTCAGATACCATCAGTTGTGGATCAGAGAGTCAGATATGGCCAGGATAGCTTTCGGATCTTGGTGCGGGCATCACGAATTCTTGGTTACGCCGTTTGGATTAACGAATGCCCCGTAGTTTTTATGGACTTGATGGACCAGGTGTTCAGACGGTTTCTAGACGAGTTTGTGGTCGTGTTCGTTGGCAACATCTTGATTTACTCCAGGATGTGGGCCAGCACCTGAAGCAATTGCGAGCAGTTTTGCGGATTTCGTGTGATGATCAGCTATTTGCGAAGTTCAGTAAGGGTGAGTTTTGGTTGATTGGCATGCAGATTTTGGGTCGTGTGATGTTATCCGAGGGAGTCGGCGTGGATCCTGTCAGATAGAAGCCATATTGATTTGGGGATTGCCCTACCATTGTACCAGAGATCAGGAGTCTCTTGGGTTTAGCAGACTACTATCGGTGCTTTGTACAGGATTTTCTCGGATTGTCACTCCACTTTCCGGATTGATTGAGAAAGGCGTCAAGTTCGAGTGGTTCGATGCACGCGAGGAGAGTTACTTACTCATGAGGGATGGTTGACCGTTACTTCGGTTTTGACCTTACCTGACGATCGTGGTGAGTTCGTGGGTTATAGCGATGCATCAAGATTTGGATTTGGTTATGTTTTGATGTTGTGTAGCAGAGCGGTGGCTCATGATTTCAGGCAGTGGAAACTTTATGTAGTTGCATATCCTATGTATGATTTGGGGGTTGCTGTCCTCATGTTAGCATCGAAGAGTTCGAGACACTACTACTACGGCGTGCAGCGCAGTGTCGGATGTACACTGATTACTTGAGTTTCATCTACTTGCATTTTCGGCCAGATTTGAGCTTGAGGCGACGTAGATGTATGGGGTCGACTAACGACTATGGCTGCACATTTGAGTTTATTCGAGAAAGGCTAGTAGTTGTACTTTGACTATCCATTTGGGATGTTGTTGCTGATGCATTCAGTCAGAAGTCGGGAGCTTCAGTGTTTCATGTGTGTGTGGCTTGAGTTTCTGTGTTAGCCGAGTTGTGAGCTACGAGAGCTGAGTTTGAGTGAGATGATGTTGAAGCTTGTTGTTTTGCGTGCGTTAGGCACTAGTGATGCAGAGATGTATCAGATACTTCGAGTTTACTACTCGTGATGCAACATGAAGAGGAATGTAACAGCTTGTGTGAGCAGACGCCACATTTGTTGACAGGCGATGGCTAAGACGCAGAGATTTGCCGGGAAGTTACAGCCATTGATGATTTTTGATTAGAAGTTGAAGCTTGTCACTGTGGATTTTGTGTGCCAGTACGCATTTCGGTTTGTGGTACCAGTTGTTGGATCTTTGTGGATCATTTGATGAATTCAGTTCTTTTCCTTGTACTTTCGGAAAAGATTTCAGTGGCAGGCTGGCATAGCTATGTTTGGTGGAGGTTGTCCATTTCGTGATGCGCCTGTGTCCCAGTTCGCTGACCGAGATAATCAGTTACAACTGAGTGTTGGCAAGCGTTGCAGAGAGCATTGGCGACGAGATTACTGTTTAGTACAGTTTCTTTTCCTCATATTGGTGGGCGATCTTTGAGGACTATTCAGACTTTGGAAGGCATGTTGTGGTCTTGTGTATTGCAGTTCCGAGGGATTTGGGACTGGCAGTTTCAATTGTTCGAGATTGCTTGCAGTAACAGTTTGTAGACCACTATGATTTTGACGTTACATGATGTTGTTTTGAGGAAAAATGTTGTACTCCATTGTGTTGGAGCGAGTTTGATGTGAGCTGACGTTGGATCCTGATTTAGTGGACTGTGTTACCACAGACTTTCGGATTAGCGAAAACAGGTTAATAATTGCCCGAGTTTAATGTTTGAGTTATGTTGATGTGAGCAGACTGAGTTGTGAATTGCTACGTTATTTTGATCCGTACATGATCATAGGCGAGTTTGTGTTATGCCGTATAGTTCGGCATTGCCTATAGCGCTGGCTTTTGTGTGTGTTGTGTTCCGTATGGTGGAACTACATTTCAGATTTATTGTATGTGTACCCTATCAGTTCCTTATACAAGAACACCTGGTAATTGTGTGGAGCCAGTTTAGATTCGAGATTTGCGGGTACATGGATTTCAGCACGGGGCTATCTCCTATTGTGGAGTCTATTGTCAGAGTTGAGCTGTATGCAGATGCAGTGCTCCTACCTTTTAGTCGGCAGACTTGGAAATTTCGAGGTCGAAATGTTTTTTAAGGGGGGTGGATTTGTGATGACCTGGGACTGAATTAGCAGTGTAATCAGCTTAGTCCATGAGGTTATGCGTAATCGCAGATTTCCGACAGATAATTGAACCGCCAGCTTTGATCACGACTAAATTATTGGCCGAGAATTTGAGCTGAGTCTCTTCTCGAGAGTCGTTGTACGCGTGATTTCGAGTTCGTGGGCGGTTCGGGATCATTATTTGGACGACCGAGGAATAAAATATGAATACTTGAAATTTAGGCATAAACGGTTTAATATGGCGGCCTTGTACGCGACTAAATTACCGGGTGAGAAATTGATTTTGGATTCTTCACGGAAGATGTAGAGAATTTAATTTCGAGCTTGTGGGAACTTCCGGAGGATTATTCCGAGTTACGAGGATTAAGTTACGAATATTTCTACCGATGATTATTTAATCGGATAAGTATGTGTTGGGTTGAACCGTTGACTTTTTATCGGATTTGTCGAAGTGTTTGACTTCGGGTGGTAATTGAAGAACATGTCGAGTTGAGTTTGTTGCCGCGAGAATTATCGAAATAGGAATTACGACGTGAAAGTTTCGGGTATTTAAAGTTTGTCGTAAAAGGTATTTTGGAAGTTTTCAAATCAGGAAAGTATATATGTGGGTTTCCTCTTTTGGCAAGTCAACATGGTCATTAATTGAGGTTGACCAGTCAACGCGGGAAGAAGAAGGATGTGCGACGGTGCTCGGCGGCTCACGGGAGTGGCACGCCGTCCGGCCACCTCCGAGCTCGGCGTTTGTCCCAAACGACTCGTCCCGGCCACCCCGTCCTGTTTCCGGCCTCCTTTCACGGCGAGGTTGCCGGAGGAGAGAGTTTTTTTCCAGTTGAAGTTTGAGATTTTTGGGGTTTTAAGGTGGTTACAATTCCGGCCAAGTTGAGCTACAAATTGTAGTGGGCTTTGAAGCTCTCCTCTCCACGAATCTAACCATGTAAGTATGGAGTTCTAATTTTGCTTGTGCTTGGAGAATTCTTGAATTGAAATTTGCGTGGGATTTCGGTTTTTCATGAAATTGACCTAGATAGAGTGAGAATTGGACTTCGGTGTAGTTATGGAAGTTGCTTGTTGGGTGATTTTAAGTGAAATAGGTGTTGCTCCGCTGAGAAATTTCACGGTTAGTGGCGCCGCCACCGCCGGCGGTGGTCAACGGCAGTCTACGACGATCAAAGTTGACTTTTCGGTGTTTTCGACAAGTTGCATGTCGTTTCACTCGAAATCGCGCCCCGATCGCAGTAGTGAGTTTTGTTTCTCGATTTGAGCATCGGAAATTATAGCGAGGTGTTGTGATGTGATTATCGGATTTTCGACAATTCGTCGTATTTGAATTATATGTTTCCGAGAACGGTTGTTTCTCGTGATTTGATTTGGGGATCCGAGTTATGATTTTGAGAAATGAATTTTATGATTATTCAGGGGTTCGTGATCGTTCGTTTGGCGAGGGATTTTCCGCCGGATCACGGGATTAACGCGAACTGCGTTACGCTAGTCTGTGAGTGGACAATTTCTTTTCACGGATTGATTGCGAGTCTTTATACACGTTTTACGAACTTGAGCATGCATACGAGATTTCGATTTACATGAGCATGTGTTATACGATTATGCATATACCAGTATATATTACATATATGCACTTATATGTTTTTTCATGCATTTGCATCGAACTATTTATGATTTCGTTTACACAGAGTACAGTCTTAGTATATGTTGTTGTATCGATACACTCGCATCCCGGCTGATCCCCGAGGATGTGTACCGGGGGAGGCTGTGACTCCTGACCCGAGGCCTTTACCGGGGGGAGGCAGACCTCTGACCTGAGGCCTTTCTGGCTAGAATCACGTGTGGGTCTGGGATCCCGTGATTCGGACTGTACTAGCACGGATGTGTCCACGAGCGACCCCGTGGGATTTTTATGCATACTCTATACGCGTGAGGAGTTAGAGTCTCCCTCGTGAACGTACGCGTGAGGAGTTAGAGTCTCCCTCATGTACCATATGATTTTTATACATTTGACTCGCATATGTTTTTATAACATATATTATTTGGCGAAAGACATTTATTTTCGTCCACTCACTCTAACAGTTTTCATGTCTTTCCCCTGGGTTTTTCGGTTTCCGTGCCCAGTTTGCAGTTCAGATTCTGGTGTCGCACGTCATGGTCGGAGGCATAGTATTCGAGCGATGTTTCTTTTATGGTAGGTTCTTAGTTTGGCCTACTATTTGTATCTGTATACTAGAAGTCGCTCTGAGTATTCTGATGTATATTCTTATACGATTTTCCACGGATTTCTGTAGAGTATAGTTATATTTACTACTTTACATTACTGTTGATATATTGAGAAATCCGGATGGGATTGGTGCCCACGGTTTGATTTTTGTAGCATAGGATGAAGTGTATTTTCCGGATGCAGGTAATGGTAATTCTGCGTTAGTAACGAAACTCTGCCGAAATTTTGATGGTTTTTGATGGTTCACGTTTTCAGAAGGGGTTCGATTCCGGTTTAGGCAACTAATTCGGGGTTGGGTCGTTTCACCCGTGGCAGTTGCCGGAGATGAACTCCGATCTGTTTCGAGCTGTTTTTGGAGAGGTTGTACTTGGAATTGGGCTTTGTGGTAGTTGAGGAAAAGGTTGGGCTTGTGATGATCTTGAAATCTGGAGCTTCCTCGCCGGAGAAACTCTCCGTTGCCGGCGGCGCTCCGGCGAGAAAGTCAACTTTTCAGTTTTCGATGATTTTAATGTCATTTTTCTCGTAATCGCGCCCCGATTATAGCCTTGAGGTTTTCGAATTGATTTGGGTATCGGATTTTCAGTCGAGGGTTTCGAGTGGAGATTTCAGAAATTCAGTCGATTGTTTTATTCAGTTTTATATGTTTCCGGGAACGGTTGGTTTTCGTGGTTAAGTACAGAGTTGTGGGCTATGATTTTGATCAGATATGTTTTATGATTATTCAGGGGATCGAGATCGTGCTTCGGGCGAGGGATCGTCTACCGGGCCACGAGATTAGCGCGAGTGCGCGTTTCCCTCACCTGTGAGTGGACAACTTCTTTTCACTGTTAATCGCGAGTCATTATATACATTTTACGAGCATGAATAGGCATACGAGATTATGTTTATTATGAGCATGTGTTATACGATTATGCTTATATCATTATATATTACGTATATGCTTTTATATATTGTTTATGCATTTGCATCAACCTATTTACGATTTGGTTTACACAGAGTACAGTCTCAGTATATGTTGTTGTATCAATACACTTGCATCTCGGCTGATCTCCGATGGATGCCTACCAGGAGGGGCAGTACCCCGACCTGACCGGCGAGGGGCAATACCCCGGAACCGAGGCCTTTCTGGCTAGAATCACGTGTGGGTCTGGGATCCCGTGATTCGGACTGTACTAGCACGGATGTATCCATGAGTGACCCCGTGGGATTTTCTATGCATGCTTTGTACGTGGGTCGGAGCCAGCATCTCCTCACGTACCATTTGATTTCATGCATTGACTCGCATATGTTTTTATAACATATATTATTAGGCGAAAGACATTTATTTCCGTCCACTCACTCTAACGGTTTTCATGTCTTTCCCCTGGGCTTTTCGGTTTCTGTGCCCAGTTTGCAGTTCAGGTTCTGGTGTTTCACGTCGTGGTGGGAGGCTAGTGATTCGAGCTACCTGTGTTTTCCAGTAGGTTTCTTGTTTCGCCTACTGATGTATATATTGTATATATTTACACTAGAGGTTGCTCTGATACATTCTGATACATGTTTTATATGGATTTTCTTGGATATATTATATATTACAGTTTTGTTTACTGTTTATTGATATTGAAATGATATTGAGAAATCCGGATGGGATTGGTGCCCACGGTTTGGCTTTTGTGGCATAGGATGAAGTGTCATTTTCCGGGTGCAGGTAATGGCAATTCCACGCTCGTAACGTTACTCTGCCGAAATTTTAATGGTTTTTGTTGGTTCACGTTTTTAGAAGGGATCTGATTTCGGTTTAGGCAACTAAATCGGGGTTGGGTCCTTTCAGCTTGGTATCAGAGCATTAGTGTGACGACCCAGAACAGAATCAGTATGAGAAATCAGCTTAATTCGCGAGTTAGCGTATCATCGTAGATTTCTGATAATGGATTTACTCGCCAGGTTTGATAACGACTAAATCATTGGCCGAGAATTGGAGCTGAGTCTCTTCTCGAGAGTCATTGTACGTGTGATTTTGAGTTCGTGGGAGGTTCCGGATCGTTATTTGGACGACCGAGGAATAAATTATGAATATTTGAAGTTTCGACATAATCGAATTTAAATGGTGGCTCTCTTAACGACTAAATTACCGAACGAGAATTTGGTTTCGGATTTTTCACGGAAGTTGTTGAGAATTTAATTTCGAGCTCGTGGGAACTTCCGGAGCATTATTCCGAGTTACGAGGATTATGTTGTGAATATTTCTGTTTGTTGATTATTTAGTCGATTAAAGTATGTGTTTGGGTGAACCGTTGACTTTTTATCGGTTTGGTCGATGTGTTTGACTTCGGGTGATAATTGAAGAATACGTCGAGTTGAGTTTGTTGCCGCGAGAATTATTGGAATCGGAGTTACGACGCGAGAGTTACGGATGTTTAAAGTTTGTCGAAATACGTAATTATGGAGGTTTCCATTTTGGGAAAGTATAAATAGTGAACTTGGCTGTTTGGGAAAGTCAAAACTGCAATTAAATGTGTTGACCGAGTTGACCGAGTCAACTCGGTGGTGGAGAGAGGAAATTCGACGACGACAAGCTCCACGGCGGCGTGAGGATTCCGGCCACCTCCGGGCTCCACCCGTGACCCGTTCGACTCGCCATGGCCTCCTCATCTTCGTGCCGGCCACCGTTCACGGCGAGGTGGACGGTGGAGGGAGGAAAAATCCGACCAAGTTTGGGAATTTTTGGGGATTTCGGGTTGTGATTTTTCGACCGAATTGAGCTGAAACAAGGAGTGGGCTTTGAAGCTCTCATCACCTAGAAGCTACCATGTAAGTTTGGTGATCTAATTTTGCTTGTACGTGGAGAATTTTGGATTTGAAAGTTTGGTTCCAATTTGGTTTTACATGAAATTGGACTAGTTAGAGTGAGAATTGGCCTTTGATGCAGTTGAGAAAGTTGCTCAGTGGGTGATTTGGAGTGAAATAGAGGTTGCTCCGCCGAGAAATTTTCAGATTGGGTGGCGCCGCCGCCGCCGCCGGTGGTCAACGGCGGTCAACTTTGACTTTTTGGGGTTTTCGACAAGTTGCATGTCATTTCACTCGAAATCGCGCCCCAATCGCAGTGGGGGGGTTCGTTTTTCGAGTTGAGCGTCCGAAAGTACAGCGAGGTATTGAGGTGTGATTTTCGGATTTTCGGCAGTTTGTCGTAATCGGATTATGTGTTTCCGAGAACGGTGGTTTCTCGTGATTTGTTTTGAATTGTCGAGTTATGACTTTGAGAAATGAACTTTGTGAATATTCAGGGGTTCGTGATCGTTTGTTTGGCGACGGACTTTCTGCCGGATCACGGGTTAACGCGAACTGCGTTACGCTAGTCAGTGAGTGGACACTTCTTTTCACAGATTATTTGCGAGTCTTTATACACGTTTTACAAACTTGGGCATGCATATGAGATTTCGGATTACATGGGCATGTGTTTTACGATTATACATATACGGATATGCGTATACGAGTATACATACACTTATATGTTGTTTCATGCATTTGCATCGAACTGTTTATGATTTGATTTACACATAGTACAGTCTCAGTTACGTTGTTGTATCGATACACTTGCCTCTCGGCTGATCCCCGATGATAGGCCTACCAGGAGGGGCGTCGTTACCCTTACCTGACCGGCGAGGGGCGTTTCCCCGGAACCGAGGCCTTTCTGGCTTAGAATCACGTGTGGACTAAGGACCCCGTGATTCAGACTGTACTAGCACGGATGTGTCCATGAGTGACCCCGTGGGATTTTTACTTGCATGCTCAGTACGCTAGAAGAGTATGAGTTTACCTCGTGTACTTTGTTATTTCTATATACCTGGACTCACATATGTTATTTTAAACATATATATCAACTGGTGAAAGACATTTATTTTCGTCCACTCACTCTAACAGTTTTCATGTCTTTCCCCTGGGCTTTTCAGTTTCCGTGCCCAGTTGTAGTTCAGGTTCTGGTGTTTCACGTCGCGGTTGGAGGCTAGTGATCTGAGCTACCTGTGTTTTCCAATAGGTTCTTGTTTCGCCTACTGATGTGTATATTGTATATATTTACACTAGAGGTCGCTCTGATACACTCTGATACGTGTTTATACGGATTTTCTCGTATATATTATATTATACAGATATGTTTTCTGTTATTTGATATTGTTATGATGTTGAGAAATCTGGATGGGATTGGTGCCCACGGTTTGATTTTTGTGGCATAGGATGAAGTGTATTTTCCGCGTGCAGGTATTGGTAATTCTATGTTAGTAGCGAAACTCTGCCAAAATTTCTACGATTTTTGTTGGTTCGTGTTTTCGAAGGGGTTTGATTCCGGTTTAGGCAGCTAAACCGGGGTTGGGTCATTTCAATTAGGTTGTCAGATTCTGTAGACTCTTGTAATTGTGACGCTTAGGGTATTTGAATTTTTACAGCATGTCTGGAGTGATGACCCGACTGGCCAACGGTACTCATCAATGCTTCTGGTGTTATGTGTTCTCAAATATCTGAGGTCTCATGATTACATTCCTTCTGCTTGTACCTAATGCTTGTCTTGTATCAGTAGGATGCCTCCTCGACGTGGTCCCCGTGTTGATCGGGAAGCGGGGATCCTGATGAGGATCGCCAGACGCATGACTTGCTGATGCGAGTGTTGCGTTTGGAGGAGCGTTTTGACCCTATGGTCAAAGCTCGTACTGCTGGTGCGACTGTGTTTTCGGGTTCAACTAATCTAGAGGTGTATGAGGCATGGTTGGTTCAGGTTGAACAATTTTGTGAGCGTCTGCGTTTTACCCCTGAGCAGATGACAGTAGCAGCAGTCGGATTACTTGAGTCAGATGCATACTTTTGGTGGGTTAGCACCGATAGAGTTCCAGTTGATACTCCATGGACTTTGTTCCGAGATTTGTTTATGCGGAGATACTTCAACCAGGCTACCCAGCAGCGGAAGTATGAGGAGTTCACGAATTTGAGGCAGGGCAGTTTGTCTGTGCTTGAGTACCGGGACAGGTTTACCCGCTTATCTCGTTTTACGCGTGACATGGTGGCTACTGAGGAAGCCAAGTGCCACAGATTTGAGCTGGGTTTGAACTTGAACATCAAGGTGACTCTGAATACGATGCCTCAGAACAACTTCGATGAGTTTGTCAGGGCAACACTCCGAGGTGAGGATATCGAGAAGGAGAAGCCGATAAGGTACCAGCCTAGACGGTTTGAGGAGGGTGGACTGAGTTAGGGGCCTTCCAAGAGGCAGAGTTCTGATACTTCCAGTTCGGCTTCATCCTCGGGCAGTGGACCATATCGACCACTAGCTAGTGCACCGAGACAGAGGCAGAGATGAAGGAGAGATCGACCGCAGCAACCACAGTTTAGTGGGGGTTCTAGCGGTTCCAGTTATCCTCGGCGTACCGGTGGCTCTTTTGCCGTACCGAGGGAGTACCCATTGTGTAGTCTTTACAGTAGACACCATGTTGGTCCGTGTCAGCGAGGCCCTGTCACTTGTTTTCGCTGTGGCCAGGTGGGTCACTATGTGAGGGAATGTTTCCAGCTTGATGGTGCTGGCGGACAGGCGGCCCAGAGTTCCGGAGGAGAGCGAGGTGCCACTTCGAGGGCTCGACAAGTACAGTTTGCAAGCCAGGGTGGACAGCAGGGACAGCCTCAGCGTGGACGACCAGCCGAGCAGGCCAGGGTTCATGCCATGACCTTGCGAGAGGGTAAAGCTTCACCGGAGGTAGTTATCGGTACGTTGTATGTCTTTGGTATTCCAGTACTTACATTGTTAGATCCAGGTGCCACGCATTCATTCATGTCGTATAGACTATCATCTTTAGCTACTGTACATGCATCTCCACTTCCGGGGTTGTAGAGAGTGTTGTATCCGTCCTGCGAGATTGTGAGTATTGGCTGGGTGTATCGAGATTGTGAGATTTTTATTGGAGGCCATGGCTTAGCCGCAGATTTGTTGTTGCTTGATATCGTCGACTTTGATCTGATCTTGGGTATGGACTTCTTGGAGACACATTGGGCCATGTTTGATTGTCAGAAGAAGGAGGTTGTGTTTCGACGACCAGGCTTTCCCAAGATATTGTTTCGCGGCGAGAAGAACACTTCATTGGCATGTGTGATTTCCGCGATGAAGGCGGATCGGATGATGAAGAAGGGTTGTGTTGCTTACTTAGCTCATGTTGTGGATACCACGGCTGTTGTGCCAGACCTTAGTGGTATTTAGGTTGTTTCTGAGTTCCCGGATGCATTTCCGGATGAGTTACCGGGTATACCTTCAGTTCGGGAGATTGATTTCACTATTGAGCTATTACCGGGTACAGGACCCATATCTCAAGCACCGTATCATATGGCGCCAGCGGAGTTGAAAGAGTTACAGGTTCAACTTCAGGAGTTGCTGGAGAATGGTTTCATTCAACCCAGTGTTTCGCGATGGGGTGCCCCGGTTTTGTTTGTACGAAAGAAGGATGGATCCATGCGGTTGTGCATCGATTACTAGAAGCTGAATCAGGTCACTGTGAAGAACAACAATCCGTTGCCGAGGATTGATGACTTGTTTGATCAGCTCAAGGGAGCTTCAGTCTTTTCGAAGATTGATCTCAGGTCCGGATATCACCAGTTGAGGATCCGAGATTCTGATGTGGCCAGGACAGTTTTCAGATTGCGGTACGGGCACTACGAGTTTTTGGTTATGCTATTTGGGTTGACCAACGCCCCCGCAGCCTTTATGGACTTGATGAACCGGGTGTTCAGACGGTTTCTGGACAAGTTCATGATCGTGTTCATCAATGATATTTTGATCTATTCCAGGAGTGTGGGCCAGCATAAGAAGCATTTGCGAGCAGTATTGCGGACTTTGCGGGACAATCAGTTGTTTGCGAAGTTCAGCAAGTGTGAGTTTTGGCTGGACAGTGTGAAGTTTCTGGGGCACGTAATATTGGCTGAGGGAGTCAGCGTTGATCCTAATAAGATCGAGGCCGTGCTGAATTGGAGTAGACCTACCACTATACCAGAGATCCCGAGTTTCTTGGGTTTGGCAGGCTACTATCGACGATTTGTACAGGATTTTTCTCGAATTGCTACTCCACTGACCAGATTGACGAAGAAAGGCGTCAAGTTTGAGTGGTCCGATGCATGAAAGGAGAGTTACTTACTCCTGAAGCAAAAGTTGACTACTGCACCGCTTCTGACATTACCAGACGACAGCGGTGAGTTCATGGTTTATAATGACGCGTCGAAGATGGGACTTGGTTGTGTGCTGATGCAGCATGGTAGAGTTGTAGCCTACGGTTTCAGGCAGTTGAAACCACACAAAGTCAACTATTCGACCCATGATTTGGAATTGGCTGCTATTATGTTAACGTTGAAGAGTTGGAGACATTAATTGTACGGAGCCCAGTGTAAGATTTACACCGATCACAAAAGTCTCACTTACTTGCGGACGCAGCCAGACTTGAACATGAGGCAACGCAGGTGGATGGAGTTGATTAACGACTATGATTGCACTTTCGAATATCATCCAGGGAAGGCCAATGTTGTTGCTGATGCACTCAGTCAGAAATCTGGAGCTTCGTTATTACATGTGTGTGTGGCCAGAGTGTCTATGTTAGCCGAGCTTCAGGCTACGGGAGCTGAGTTCGAGTGGAATGACGAGGGAGCTTTGCTGGCCAGTTTCCAGGTTCGACCCGTGTTGGTTGATCAGGTTCGTGAAGCTTAGGATTCAGATTCCTACCTGTTAGACAAGAAGACCATGATACAGAATGGTGTGCCAACAGAGTTCCGGTTGAGTGACGACGGTATGTTGCTGTTCAGAGGCAGGTTGTGTGTGCCTAGAGACGAGAGTCTGAAGAAGGAAATTCTGGATGAGGCTCATTGTTTAGCGTATGCGATGCATCCCGGAGGTACGAAAATGTTTCGTACACTTCGAGCGTATTACTAGTGGCGCAACATGAAGCGAGAGATTGCCGCATATGTGAGCCGATGTTTGATCTATCAGCAGGTTAAAGCGGAGAGGCAGAAGCCTGCGGAGAAATTGCAGCCACTGGAGATTCCGGTTTGGAAGTGGGAGCACATTACCATGGATTTTATTTATCAGTTGCCACGTACTTCGGCTGGCAACACTGGTATTTGGGTTATTGTTGATCGATTGACGAAATCCGCTCATTTTCTCGCACTTCCGGGGAAGATATCAGTGGGTAGATTGGCCACGCTGTATTTGTCAGAGATCGTTCGACTGCACGGTGTGCCTGTATCTATTGTTTCTGACCGAGACAGTCAGTTTACTTCTGAGTTTTGGCAGGCATTGCAGCGAGCCCTGGGCACGAGACTGCGCTTCAGTACAGCTTTTCATCCTCAGACTGACGGGCAGTCCGAGCGAACTATACAGACTCTTGAGGATATGTTGCGGTCTTGCATTTTGCAGTTTCGAGGAAATTGGGACCAGCAACTACATTTGATTGAGTTTGCCTACAACAATAGTTATCAGGCCAGTATCGAGATGGTACCGTACGAGGCCCTATACGGGAGGCAGTGCCACACTCCATTGTGTTGGAGTGAGGTGGGCGAGCGATGGCTTATTGGCCCTGATCTGGTGAAGAGCACCATGGAGGACATTCAGGTTATTCGGGATAGATTGAAGATTTCCCAGGATCGCCAGAAAAGTTATGCGGATGTAAGGAGGAAGAGCCTCGAGTTTGATGTGGGCGATTGGGTCTTCCTGAAACTATCTTCGTGGAGGGGAGTTGTGCGTTTCAGGAAGCGTGGCAAGTTCCGACCACGGTACATTGGTCCGTACGAGATCACCGAGAGGGTTGGAGTTGTGGCTTACAGACTTGAGTTGCCAGTTGAGATGGCTCGTGTTCATGATGTTTTCCACGTTTCGATGTTGCGGAAGTATATTTCAGATCCATCACATATGTTAGCGCCATAGAAGCTACAGATCCGAGAAGATTTGACGTATATGGAGGAACCGATATAGATACTCGATCGTCGTGAGCAGGAGTTGAGACACCGTGTTATTCCGCTAGTGAAGGTCTCGTGGCAGAATCACTCGGTTGAGGAGGCCACTTGGGAGACTGAGCAGCGTATGCGGGAGCAGTATCCTCATCTGTTAACCTGACAGGTACGTAAATTTCGAGGTCGAAATTTTTTTAAGGGGGGTAGATTTGTGACGACCCGAACCAGAATCAGTTGAGTAAACGACTTAATTCACTAGATTATGCGTAATCACTGTTTTCCGTATATTGGGTGATTTACCGATTTTAATCACGACTTAATTATCGGCCGAGAATTTGAGTTGAGTCTCTTCTCGAGAGTTGTTGTACACGTGATTTCGAGTTCGTGGGCGGTTCCGGATGATTATTTCGACGACTGAGGCATATAATATGATTATTTGAAGTTTCAGAATATCGACGAGTTTATCCATTCGTATCGAGTTTATCCGAATCGTTTTGATTATCCGTTTTGGACTATCGATCGTCCCGAGACGCGAGTATAAATATCGGAAATAGTCGAAAAATTGTCGAAAATCACTATTCGGGAAGTTTGACCGTCGTTTGACAAAGGCTGGGCGTTGACTCGCGTTGACCGGAGAAGAAAATCTCCACCGCCGCTGACTCGCCGGCGACCTTCATTTTCCGGCCACCTCCAGCTTGGACCTCGGTATATTTCGATTCCTCTCTTGATTTCTAGTTGATTAGAACTTGGAATTGCTTGATTTGGTGATGAATTGAGGAAGAAATGTTAATTTGAAAATTTGGGAATTTTGGCCGGAATCGGCTTCGACGGTTGGAGGAGTTCCGACGACTTTCCGAGGGGGGTTTATGTTGGAAATTGTTGGGTTTGAGGCAGGTAGGTTGACCTTTGAGGATGGGAGGCCGGGATGGCCTCACGGTGACGGAATGGGACGGAGGAGTATTTTCCGGCCGGTGAAGGATTTTGGACTTTCGAGTTGTTTTCCGACGTGTGTGGACGGAATTGGGCTTAGCCATAGAAGAGAGATGTGTTGTACTCGTTGAGATGAAGCTTCGGTGAGCTTGGCCGCCGGAAAATCTCTCCGGTTGACGGCGCACCGCCGGCGGCGGCGGCGGTCAACGCTAGAGCTCCGGCGACCCGTTAACTTTTTTAGAATTTGATGATTTTAATGTCGTTTTTCTCGTATTCGCGCCCCGATCGTCACCTTGAGGTTTTCGGGTTGATTTGGGTATCAGATTTTCAGTCGAGGGTTTTGTGTGGAGATTTCGGGAATTTTGTCGATTATTTTTGTTTCAGTTATACGTTTCCAGGAACGGTTGGTTTCCGCTGTGTGGTACAGTGTTGTGAATTGTGATTTTGATCAGATATATTTTGTGATTATTCAGTGGATCGAGATCGTGCTTCGGGCGAGGGATCTTCCGCCGGACCACGAGATTAGCGCGAGTGCGCGCTTTGCTCATCTGTGAGTGAACATTTTTATATTTTCACAGTTATTGCGAGTTCGTGATTTTCCGTATTTATTTTATACGATGTTGAGTTGTTTATTATTTTCGGAGGTATTATTTTATATTTTATGGTGATGGCATTACCGCATCGATGTTTTGGCTACTCGGCTGATCACCGGTAGTCTGACCAGAGTTGAGAGATTCCTCTGGGTAGGGTTGAGAGATTCTCCTGTTATACCGCCGGGGTTGAGAGATTCCCCTGGCCTATCACCGTCGGGTTTGAGCAATTCGCCTGACCGTCGGGCTTGAGAGATTCGCCTGGCAACCTCCCTATATATTTTCCAAACTCTCTATACTTGTTTATTGTATATGAAACTGGTGAAAGGCATATATTTATTTTCGTCCACTCACTCTAACGTTTTATTGCCTTTCCCCTGGGCTTTTCGGCTTCCGTGCCCAGTTTGCAGTTCGGATTCTGGTATCTCACGTCGCGGTCGGAGGCTAGTTGTTCGAGCTACCTGTCTTTTCCAGTAGGTTCCTTGTTTCGCCTACTGTTGTATATTTTGTATATATACACTAGTGGTCGCTCTGATACGATATTGATACATGTTTACGTTGTTTTACCCGGATTTTCTATATTATACAGTTATGTTTACTGTTTATTGCTATTGTTATGATATTGAGAAATCCGGTTGAGATTGATGCCTACGGTTTGGCTTTTGTGGCATAGGATGAAGTGTTATTTTTCGGGTGCAGGTAATGGCAATTATGCGTTAGTAGCGTTGCTCTGCCGAAATTTTAATTGCTTTTTGTTGGTTCGTATTTTCAGAAGAGGTTTGTTTCCGGTTTAAGAAACTAAATCGGGGTTGGGTCCTTTCAATGACACATGAGAAATGATGAGTTCGATTTGCTGAAGTGTTGACTAAGTTTTTTGAACATTTTTACCACCACATATATAAATTTTGAATGCCTTAGCCTCAGCCTCATTACAATCGACGATTTGAAGTTTTTGGAAAAAGTTTGTATTCTTGAGTTCAAAACAAAAAATTTGTGAGTTATAGCTGGAATTGGACTTTGTTGTAGTTATGAAAGTTGTTGTTGGGTTGATTTTGCATAGATTGGTGTTTGGGTCACAGAAAAATGTCACCCGCGTCGCCGCACCACCACTACTGGCGGTGCTCTGGCAGGGAGGAATTCCGACAAAAGTTTTATGTTGTTTTGCTCGTAATTATGTACCGAATGCAATAAAGAGGTTATTGAATAGATTTGGACATGGTTAGTTAAAATGTGTGATTAATTGGACATTAATTAAACGTTTTTACAATTTTATTATTCAGTCGAGTTGAACGTCGATTCAACCTTGAGTCGTGCAACGTTAAGGAACGTATTGCAACTTTCAAAGAGAGTTAAGGGTTCACAAATTAGAATTGAGATTAAGCTAGTGAGAAGTTCAGAAAGCACGATATTCGAGAATGTGATGTTCTCGACGGTATTTCTCGTTAGGTGAACGAGCTTAGTTATTCAATATTATTCTCGACGATTAGTTGTTAAATATGAATAGTTGTTTCAGGACGACGTATTAGCAGCTAGTGTCAGACGTATAGAAACGCTGACAAACAGGCTACGGCTTGGTGGAAATCACGGCACAGTACTTTATTTTCACCGTTGTTTTGCGAGTCTACAGTTATCCATTTACAGTTATGCATTTTATGATTATGCATTTACGATTATGCATTTGCATGGAGGTACATATGATTTTGTTTTACACAAAGCATAGTTACAGTTGTTGCATCGATGCACTGGCTTGTCGGCTGGTCCCTAAGACGCTCCGGGAGGGTCTAGGACATAACCCATGGTTTACACAGTACCCAGGATGGTTAGGACAAACACCTAACCTGGGCATGTACATTTTTAAATTCGCATCATTTTTTAGATACTCTTTGGAGAAAGGCGTGATAAATATATCTTTCAGTTTAAAAAAAAACATTATTTTCGTCCACTCACTCGAACAACTTTTCGGCTTAAATTGCCCAGTTTGCAGAGTTTGTTTGAGGTGGTGCAAGCATGCTGTTTATGGCATAGCAGTATCTACTGTAGGATCCAAGGTTGATCCTACGACTTAGTATTTTACTTTACATAGTCAGTTTAATTTGTCTTGCTTCTCTGATGTCGAAATTCATTGTATATCGTTGTCATTTTAATAGTGAACCAATGTGTGGGAAATTTCTTTATTTCGTGACACTTGAGTTTTGGATCTCCAGTTTGATTCTTATGTATTATGAGTAGACACTTTGATTAGTAGAGTCGTTAGAGTCTAATTCCGGTTTAAGCAACTAATCAAGGTCGAGTCCTTTCAATAAAGGTATGTCTCAAGGTGTTTGTGAGCTATTGTGGTTGAAGTACTTGTTAAAGGATTTAGGTTTTCGGCATAAACGGCCAATGCTTATGTATTGTGATAACAAGGCGGCGGTTGCCATTGTGCATAATCCTATACAACATGTTCGGACAAAACATGTGGAGATTGACAGGCACTTCATCAAGGAAAAGCTAGAAGCTCGTATTATCTCATTCTCATTTGTTCATTCAGATGAGCAGTTTGTTGATATCCTTACCAAACATGTTTCATCCAAGACCTTCAGTGACTCACTTGACAAATTAGTCATTCAAGACTTGTATGCACCAACTTTAGGAGGAGTGTTAGAGTGAATCATACTCTTTGAAATATTAGGATGTGTATATTCTGTAAGTAAATGTAAGTAGTTTCCTTGTAGAACTGTAAATAGTTTTGTATATATGTCCCAACTCGGAAGTGATCAATATATCAGAAATTTTTCCAACTCTTGTGTTCTCTTTGACTCCGGGCTTCTTATGAATTCCAATATTCTTCCAAACTCTGCACATGAAGAATGTTTCAATCCGTAAAGGAGTTCCTCAATCTCTACACACAACACATCGTCCCCAAGTGTATTAGGTTTATATTTTCGTTTTATATTTTAAGGGAATTCAAGACTCGTACACACCTTTTCCGTCTGCTTAATACCAAACATGAAATACTCTTGGGATTTTGTACTAAGGTTTGATTGTGTAATATTGGGGAGTCCGGTGGTATGGGGTTGAAGAAAGAAACTTGACCAATCATTTTGAATCAACCAAAATATATATAGCTTGTTGTGGGAACGATGTGTGAAATACTTAAAACTTAAACTAAGAGCTCAACGATGATGGCATTGGATGAGCAACCATATCTGCTACAAATTTGAACACCTCTCAGAGAAGTTTTGTGATGAGTTTTCCCAAGGCTTTAGTTTTGGGCCTTTTGGGCCTCGTAACGTCGCCGTAAAATTGGAGTCCGCCGATATAAAACGCACACCAAGTTAAACACACCGACGCGCAGAGGCACCACGACACACGCCTCGCATCTCCTCCAATCAGAAAAGACAACACAAAGAAGAAGAAGAAGAAGAAGAAGAAGAAGAAGAAGAAGAGACGCCTCCTCCGAAACGGCGTCGTCTCATTCCTTCATCCCCTCACGGTGGCTCTCTCCCCAATGTGGGTCGCATCTTTCCAGGTGCGGATCTGACTCCTTGCATTTGTGTACACTAGCCGCGTTTCCTGTCTGTAAATTAGTAATTTAATCTATCAAAATAGCTATAGCTATAGCTCTGACTCTATCAGATCTTCAGATCAGATCTTCGTTCATTTTAGGGACATAGGTTGTTTAAATTTCCATGGAAGCTGGATTTGATTGACCAAACAAACAAACAAACAAAAACAATGGAGGCTTACTGTGGAAATTCCCCAAAACTGAGATTAGATCATGCCAAAAAACAATCAGAAGAAGCAGAAACAGATCCCCATTTGCTGGTATTGGAGGATTCTGGCAGCCACAATCATCATAGGTTCCATTCCATGAGTGCACTAGAAATCTTGAGGGAAACCGTGCGAATTCTGCGCTACAATTCCTGGGGTTTTTTGGCAATAGCTACCTTGCTGATTTGCCCCGTGTCTGCCGCGGTGCTTTTGTCGAATTTGGTAGTTGATCATTCACTAGTAAAAAGACTGACCATTAGGCTGTTACTAGTTGCGAAAGCTAGTGGACTCCCCTTGAAGCCTTTTATCAGTCATTCGTGCCAGAAGTTTTCCGAGATGGCCATCTCCTCCACTATCTGCTTTCCTTTGTACATCACATTCTCCTTATTGTCAAAAGCCGTGCTCGTTTACTCTGTCTATTGGAGCTATTCCCTCAGGAAGTTTGATGCCTCCAAGTTTTACGTAATTTTGGGCAAAATATGGAGGCGGCTTGTTTCGACCTATGTGTGGATGTGTATGGTGGTAGTCGGTTGCCTCGCCTTGTTTTTGATTATTCTTCTTGCTGTGTGCAATGCCTGTTCGATATTTGGGCTGTCATCTCAGCTTACCATGTATGCCGCAATGGTGGTTGGGCTTATCTTCTCGGTTGTTTTTGCCAATGCTATTATTATTTGCAACATTGCAATTGTGATATGTGTTTTGGAGGATGTATCGGGACCAGAGGCAATGGTTCAGTCTGGGGCTTTAATCAGGGGCCAGACTCAGGTCGGCCTGCTCATATTTCTTGGATCCACAATAGGAATGGCTTTTGTTGAGGGATTGTTTGAGCATAGGGTGAAGACGTTGAGCTACGGTGACGGGTCTTCTCGCATATGGGAAGGACCCCTTTTGGTGGTTATGTATTCATTTGTAGTGCTTATTGACTCTATGATGAGTGCTGTTTTCTACTTCAGTTGCAGATCTTTTAGGATGGAAACATCAGTAGAAGGTGAGTCTCATTCAATTTTGGAAACAATAAACTCTTCAGCTGAATCGGTTGGTATTCAATGACACTTGATTAATAATGTTGAAGACGGTAGCTCCTGGTCGTGGTGACCAAGGCTTATACAGTACAAAGTTGTGCTTTGTGGACCTCCATTTAAGGTTTCATGGAAGGGTGAAACCTCAACTTCCTCTTCCAGCTCGATATGCTTCATTTGAGTGCAAAAGTTGTATTTCTGAGAGATATAGAAGCAAAGCTTGCAGAATCAAAGGAAGGTATCTGAAGGTTTCACATTGCAAAAATGGTGAGGAAATGTTACTTCATGAAGAATGGTCATTAGTCAATAATGATAGAAACATACTTTTCTGGTATACTTTACAAGTCAACTGTCATTATAAATTACTTCTAATTATTCATCTGTATTTGTGAACTGCTACATAAACTTTACTCATATTTTGAATCAGATATGGATGTTCTGGCCAAAAAGGGCACGGATAATTAATGGACTGATATACGAATATTATTTTACAAGTGCTTAATCAGATTGTAAATTGGGTCCTCTAGTATATGAGAACACAAATTTACGTATCAGTAAGGTTTGGTTGTTGCTTATGAAGTGGATTCATTCCTGTTCCAAGGATGGAGAAAATACAGTTTAAGTTTACATCACTACACTACACACCTTCACTGTTATGATCAATAGTGAATCCATTATAACAGATCACAAGCCAAGAAGCATATTTATTTTTTTATTTTTTGAATCCAGTATAACCGATTACAACCCAACTTGCATTAAAATCTTGAACTTGCATTAATATCTTGAAGCCAAATACATCAGAAAACATACAAGGCTCTTTACTTAATGAGAGGCAGTCAGGCGAATTTAGACCAAGCAGTGACGTATTATTGGGATGAAGCATAATTGGAACCCGGATCAAAGCCCCAAACCACTAACGGTTATGAAAACTAAGCCTAGAAAGTGAACAATCAAGCCAAACCTTGTTGAAGGAAGAGACACATCCTCTACCAACGTTGAGTTGCACTGATCATTGATCCCTTCTTTGCGGCAGCCACCATTACCAAACCAACATCCCCATTACTGAGATTTAAACCTGTCGCCTCTCCTGTCCATCATGCCCTCCTCACGCTTCTATAGCACAACACGACAACATGATCGCGGACAACATCGACACCCTAACATCATGGAATCTTGACCAATGCCCAATCGTTTCCATAAACGCTCGTCTAACACTAACAACACATACTCTAGTAAAACACGGCAAGACCTGCCACCAATCAATCGTTAAGCCTCACTTATCGGACAAAAACACCACTCCCATCTGACGCACCCATTGGCGTCGACAAGGCCAACGACTGCCACTGAGGAAATGGCCAACACACAAGGCTAGATTAATGATACTACTTAAAAAGAGAAATATAAATATATGCTTTGTTTGAAAGAGGGAAAAGTCTTTTAAACAAACAAAATTAATAAGAACAGAGCAAAAAGGCATTGAACACACCTCACGCGCGGCCATCTGAGTCTTATCCGTTGTGAATCTGAGATTTTCATTGGGTGATTTTTCCGTTCTTCCTGCTTTGTTCACCGGCCTGGTGGTGTCTTCGGCAATGTTTGTCTTCTCCACCCTTAAAAAGGAAGTTGTGGAGAGGATTTCATGGCTTCTACTCAGGGAAAGAGGATTCGAGCTGGTGATAAGCTCGCTGCAGATCTGCAAGCGATGACAGTTACTAGTGAGGGTTCTTGTGAATCTGAGATGTCTAATCCGATTTCGATGAGTTATGCGGCGAAACTCCGTAGTCCGATCTCAAAATACCATGGGGTTATGTGTGAGGATTTTGAGATGACTAAGGAGGATTGTACTATTACTGTTGGTCCTCGTGGTCCTAGTATCTCGTTCTCAAGCAAGGTTCACAACAAGCTTGATTATGAGTGGAGATAGGCAGTGGTTGTCAAGTTGATAGGATTGCACAGAAAGTGGCAAGTCAGGGGAGGCTGACAACTCATTGATTTGCCCAATAACTTCTTCATTGTGAAGTTTAACCTCAAGGAGGACATGAATCATGCATTGTGTGAGGACCCTTGTATTATTGGTGGGCAAACCCTACTGATGAGACAATGGAGCTTTCCTTTTAACCCCTAAAACTGAGAGAATTGGGAGTATGGCCATGTGGGTGAGAATTGTTGATCTCCCTGTGAAATTCTACAAGGAGTTCTCTATGAATAGTATTGGCCAGACTATTGGAAAGGTGGTAAAGGTTGATCTTATTACTCTTAAACAAGAGAGAGGCCGATTTGGTAGGATCCGTATTGATGTGGATCTGGGACTACCACTAAAGCCTTTGTTGAGGTGGAACATGTGTGTTACAATGTTGTGTATGTGGGAATTTCTCTTATATATTTTGAGTGTGGGTGCTTTGGGAACTCACAAGATATGTGTCCTACTTTCAAGAAGTCTCCTAGTAAGAATAAGACTCCCAGTAAGACTAATGTATATGTTCCTAAGAACACTGTGAGGGTGGATGCGAATGTAATCTTGACCGACTATGTTGATATGGACCAAGATATTCTTGTGGCCAAGAAGGATGAGTTTGGCACATGGATGTTGATGAATTATAGAAATAAGCGGAGAAGTGGAGGATCTAAAGGTGGGAAAGTGGATGCAGGTTCTGGCTCTAGATTTGACATTCTAGTTGATCATGTGGAGGAGTTAGAAGACACTTCTAAGGCCAATAGGGATGAGATGGTATCTATGGACAAGGTTGTTAAGCAATCTACCAAAACTGATCTTGCTAAATCTGTTAGCACTAAAGAGATGAAATCCAACCCAAGTTTTAGTAGCTCAAGCAATGTAAAGTAAAGTAAGGATAAGGTGGATATTACTGCTAAATCTAGGCAAGATATTAAAGTAGGTTATTTGTAAGGTGTGAAAATTGGTGCTCGCATGCCAATGAAAGATGTGTCCAATAATACAGCACTTAATTAAGCCTAGCTCTAAGGTCTTACTAAGTATCAAAAGATGACTTGTTCTAGCCAGATGAGGAATAAAGGTGTTGTATCTAAAAAGCTTTTATTTGATGGAGGAACTCCTAGAGGATCTAATGGTACTCATGGCATCTTTGGATACTGCCCTCCTGAGGGTGATAACTCTTTAAGTATGAAAGTTGATCCTGGTGTGCTAGTCCCTTGATAAAGACAAAGCTTCAGATGACATTGCTAATAAGATATTTGCTGAGAATAGCCAAATTATTCTTGATGTGGAACCTCCTTCTCACTCTGAGAAGGATTTGGTTTCTCCCTAATTTCTTTGGGACTCAATCCCACCTCTTTTATGATATATTTATGGATAAAGTCCCTTTCTAGAATGCTAGGGGTGCAGGGAATGAGAACTTTAGGTCAGTTGTTGTTGATTTAGTGAGGATTCATCATGTTGATGTTTTGGCTATATGTAAGCCTAGAGTACAATTTGGAGGTGTTTGTGATTCTCTTTTGCAGCTTGGCTTTACTGATTACAAAGTTATGGAGGCTAGGGTTTTTCAATTTATTTCCCTTAAAACCTCTCATAGTAGCTCATGTTCTTGGCTGCTTAATGTTATATATGCTTCTCCAATTAATTCTGCTAGATTTTGGCTTTGGAATCTATTGGATGAAATTTTTGTAAGTGTTTTGTAGATTATAATGAGTTGTTGGAAGAAAAGGATAAGAGCGCTGGTAATCTGAATGGTAGGTTTGGAGGCATGAGAGATTGAGTGAATAGAAACTGTCTTATTGATATGGGGTTTAAAGGAGCTAGATTTACATGGGCAAATAAAAGAGTCAAAGAGAGATTGGATAGGGGGTTCTGTTGTGAGAGGTGGAGGCCTTCCTTTCCTGAGACATTTATCACTCATTTCCCTAAGACTAGAAGTGATCACTGCCCTCTTCTTCTGCAGTTAAGATCTAACAACTCCGTTAACAGGCTCAACACTCCCTTTAGATTCTATGATATGTGGTTTACTCATCCTGTGTATGTTGATTTCATGACTGGAACCTGGAATGCTTGTAATGATCCTATAGATATTAAATTGTGTATTGTTGCTAAGGATCTAGCTACTTGGAATAGAGCTGTGTTTGGAAATATCTTTAAAAGGAAGAAAAATCTTCTTTGCTAGGATTGGTAATATTCAGAAGGCTTTGGATACCAAATATAATATATTTTTTGGTGAATTTGGAAAAAGAGTTTATTGGGGAGTATGAAAATATTTTAATCCAAGAAAATTTGTATTGGAGGCAAAAGTCTAGAGATAAGTGGCTTCGTGAAGGTGAATTAAATACAAGATTGTTTCATCTTACCACCCTGTTTAGGAGGGAAAACAACAAGATTGAAGGGCTCTTTGATAAGGATGGTGTGTGGAATATTGATGCCACCATTTTAAAAGAAATTGCCAAAGAGTTCTTTTGTGATCTGTTTGCTCAACCTTCAGTTGCTGGAGTCTTTTGTGATCCCTAACTTGTTTCCTTCGATATATGCCTCTTGTTTGGCTAGTGTGGAAAGAAATATTTTTGTTGCTGAAATTCAGCAGGCTTTATTTGCTATTGGTCCTCTCAAAGCTCCTGGATTTGATGGCTTTCCAGCAAAGTTCTTTCAAAAGCACTGGCACATTTGTTCTAAGGAGATTATCTGGGTGGTTAATGATGCTTTTGCTTCTGGAATGTTGCCTCCTAATCAGAATCATACCATTATAGCTTTGATTCCTAAGATTGAGGGCCCCCAGCATATGAGTAATTTCAAGCTAATCAGTCTTTGCACCACCATTTACAAGATTATTTCTATGGTAATTGTGTCTAGAATTAGACTTTTAATGAAGATGCTTATCAGTCCTAACCAAGCTAGCTATGTGCCTGGAAGGAATATTTCCGATAATGTGTTGATAATTCAGGAACTGCTTTTTAAGTTTCGAAAATCTTTTGGTGTGTTGGGGTTTATGTCCTAGAAAGTAGACCTATCTAAAGCTTATGATCGTTTGAGTTGGGATTTTATTGAATATTCCCTCTCATTTTATCAAGCTTCTCATGCACTGTTTAGATCAACCAGCTTCCAAATATCTTTGAATGGTGAGTTAACTTCTTCCTTTAAGGCTCAGAGAGGGATTAGGTAGGGTGACCCTCTCTCCTCATACTTATTTTTTCTTTGTATGGAGAAGTTGTCTCATTTGATTCAGGTTGCTATGAATGAAGGTCTTTAGATGCATGTCAAGCCTTCTCGGACTGGTCCATGTATTTTTCACATCTATTTTTTGCAGATGATTTGATGTTGTTTCCTGAGGCCACCCCAGACCAAGTCAGAATTCTGAAGTTTTGCCTTGATAATTTTTGTCTCCTCTCAGGTCAAACTGTTATCTATGAGAAATCTCAGATTTTTGTGTCCCCTAATACTGATAATAGTATTGCTAGTGAGGTTAGTAGGATTTCTGGGTCTCCTTTAACTTCAAATCTGGGGAAGTATCTTGGCATGCCTCTAATCCACACTTATTCAGGCCTTTTGGATAAAGTCCAAAGTAAATTATCTAGTTGGAAATGCAAGACTCTTAGTATGGTTGGTAGGCTTACTCTTTTTCAGTTTGTAAGCTCTGTTATTCTTATATATACTATGAGCACAGCTAGACGTCCTATTGATCTTTGTGATAAAATTGATAAAGTTAATGGTTTTTTTGTGGGGAGATACTGATGAAAAAAAAGAGTTCATCTTGTGATCTGGGATTTAGTTTGTCAGCCTAAGATGATTGGAAGATTGGGGCTAAAGAAAACTGTGTATGAACCAAGCTATACTCTCTAAGATATCATGGAGATTGTTGCAAAATGATCCTGGTCTATCGGTGCAGATGTATAAGAAGAAATATTTGAAGGACTGTGAGCTTCTCTCTGGTGAGTATAAACCTCATGGAGATTACTCAAGTACTTGGAGAAGCATTTGTTTTGGTGCTGAGTTAACCTATAAAAATTTGGTGTGGAGAGTTGGTAATGGTCAGACTGTGAGATTTTGAACTGATCTTTGGTTGCTTCCTGAGGTCCTCTTTAACTTGGCTCTTCCTTCTGCTGTGGTGGATATGAATGCCAAGGTTTGTGAATTTTGGAATGATTCTAGATGGGATGTGGATTCACTCTTGGTTCATCGTCCTAGTGATGTTCAGAAGATCATAAATGTGCCCACTGGCTTTGGCAATAGTGGACCTGATATTCAAATCTAGGTTGGTTCCTCTAATGGAAAGTTCAGTGCGAAGTCTGTCTATGAGTCTCAATTTGACTTCAATTATTGTAGTCTCATGTGGAACAAAATATGGAAGCTGCATGCCCCTCCCAAACAAAAAACTTTACTGTGTTGCATGGTAAAATTCTAACCAATATCCAAAGAGTGAGAAGACACCTAACTCCGTCAGCTAAATATAAATTATGTGGTAATGCTGATGAATCTTTGATCCATTTATTCAGGGACTGTTTATGCCACTGGAGTTTGGAAGCAGTTCAGTATTCCTAGTAGGCTGAGGCATACTGCACAACTTGATTGGGCTAGCTGGATTAGTGCTAATCTTCTTTTTCAGATTATTATCAAGGATCAGATTAGATGGTGTGATTTGTTTGTCTCTATAATCTTGATTCATGTCCCCTAGGATTCTTTTCACTGAAGAAAAGAGGTATGCTTCAATGTGTTCACAAAATTCGGGTTATAAATTAGTACACTAGCTGTATACATATATGTAGATTCATCAGTAATATATGTGCTACACTACTTAAAATACATGCATGAAATCTACAACTACGCGCGAGACTACTATCTTACATTCTGATTTTCTGGCCTGGGCCGTTCAGCATAAGCTTGTCCTTGGTCTCTCACATCTCTGAACATGGAAAGAAACGAGTTGAGGCCTTCAGATGAAGCTCCCCCTAATATCCATAGCAAAAGTGAACTGAAAGAATTCATAGCTGCGGGGTTCGGACCATTCTCTGCTTGATTCATGCCAGCTTGGCCTGGAACCTGGAGAGGATTTCGCAGACTGTCTGGATTGTCATTGCCTGGTCCATCAGAAACCACTACTGCATTGGATCCAGATCTTATGCCAGGCCCAGAGGCCAGGTCAGAGTTAACTAGACCAGGATTTGTTGTGTTTAATCTTGTGATATGTAAAGTTGAGGCAAGGAACGTGGAGGAAGTAATGTGGAAGTCGGGATGTTGTTGAAGTTGTGATCGTCGATTTTGAATAAACCTTTGTAGAGTTGGTACCTGCAAGGAAAAGTGACATGAGTATAGCAGCAATCGATTGTCAGACTACTAAGGTAAAAGATATTTCTTTGACAGCTGTAAGACCAAAGTCTGACAGCCCGAAATGATTTTATGTCTATCCTGGGGAGTTCTAACAGCAAGAGTTTGATGGAGGTATCCTCCAGTATCCAGGTTGAGCAACTTTAGCGGTTCTTCCATTTATCAATATATATGTATATATATATATATATATATTTTTTTTTCCTTTCAACAGTCCATTTTTTAGAAGTATTTCTTCCAAAAGCAGAATAAAGAAAGAAAAAACATAAAATGCAGTTTATATTGAGATATGCCAAGGCATGCAAAAGCATAAAATAAATTACAAAACAAAGGGTAGCTCAAAACGGTTCCAGAAGTATAAAATAAGATGCTGCATAAATGCTGCGGCTGTTGAAAGTGCCAAATATGAAAAACCTGCAACAGTTTTCACACTCGAATTCTTCATCAAAAAGTAAACAATTCCCGTGTTACAGTAAAACTGACAACAAAAATGGGCATACCATAAGCATAGGAGAAGAAATATATGTGAAAAACCAGAAAGTACAGCAGAAAGAAGCGGGGAAAGAACTTCATCGATATAGGCGTGCGAACACTGAAAAAAGAACTAAAATTAGGTCACAATGTCACAACAAATTTGAAACGTAGGTGCAATGTACAAATAAACTAATATGAGAAGTTTTCCCAATTCAGAACATATGCGCACAGCGCTATCTCAACCAGCTAATCACAGCATCAAAGCCATTAATCACGACTCTGAATCCCACTCAGGTTCTACAAAATGTGTCAGTTAAATCCTACATCAGTCTCAAGTACATCCAGTACAAGACTTCAGGTTCTTTAATCCACATATATTGGACCTACCAACCAGAACTCAACAGCCTACAAACCAATATTTGGGCAAACTTTGAGAAATCACAAGATGTCTGAGCTCAGTATCTGAATTTAACTATGACCGGACGAAAAAGAAAAACTAGAAATATGGGATACAACTCTAAATTCAGCGGTGACTACTTGCATTGAGTAAACTCAGCAGTGACTACTTGAGTAAAGCTTTCGATGTGCAATCTTTCCAAGTGGAGTATACCATCAAACCATGAGAGAGAGTACCTGATCAGGGTAAATAATTCACTCAACCAGACAAGAATTAGAACCATGAAGGCCAACAGTTGATCGTCATAGAACTCGAACAGAAAGAACAATATGCCAATCATAATCTGCAGAATCAAGTTTATGCCATTTGAAAGTGAAGCATTCATAAAAAAAACTTGCATTAAATACCTAGGTTCTACCGATAAAGGCAAACTGAAAGTATGTACTCTTACTGGCACAAACACAAGTGATTCAATCACATGCACAAAAATCAACTGAAATGATGGAAGCTGGTGACGAGCATGGTGTTGAAGCTGCACTGGAATAATTTTGACAACTGTAAGATCAGACTATAGGGACAGGATAGGAGGATGCACAACACAATTAATAATGCTAACTTCTCACTTCTATGATATACTCATCAAACAAGGAGAGCACTTCATTAGAGTTATTTTTTAAATCGCACTAAATAGCAAGTTTATATTGAAGTCTATTCTCATACTTCATTTCATTGGCTAGAAAAAAGACATACTGAGTGTCTGGGTCAACACAATTAATAATGCTAACTTCTCACTTCTATGATATACTCATCAAACAAGGAGAGCACTTCATTAGAGTTATTTTTTAAATCGCACTAAATAGCAAGTTTATATTGAAGTCTATTCTCATACTTCATTTCATTGGCTAAAAAAAAGACATACTGAGTGTCTGGGTCATCGTAGGTGGTAGTAGCATCATAATATATATAAACATATATATATTACAATTAATAAATAACAAACCTGTAAACTTCAGCATGCGAGTTTGGGTCTCTCTCAAAGTAAATGACACAGACATAGTGGTTGTAAAGAACACAAACAGCGACATCATAAGAACACCACACTTTGTCACGAGGTAGTCTGGTGGAAGCCAAATAAAACATAACAATATATTAGCGTGAGACTTAATGAGTTCTTAAATAATTAATCAGTAGTTACTAGTTATCCAAGGTGCCAGATAATTTTGTATTCAGCCGAGCATTCAGCAAATTTTGTTAGATACAGTCATTGGAGGGTTGTTTTTATGCCAACTTTCCCCTAAACATGTTACAGTGTCCTCAATCTTTTTAGGGTACAATCTTTTCACTTTCATCTAATGAAAAATATGTTCTCACTGTGGTATCATGATTCTTAATTTGTTGGAGATGCCCTTACAACTTTGTTACAAAGCTGTGAATCTTTGTTCTTCATGTTGTTTATTACATATAAATAGTTTAAAACATGCCATAACTTGGGTGTGGAATGTCATAATTTTTTGATCAAATAATGTAAATGCATGTGTGGCATATGTTAACACACCCAAGTCTTACGGTCCTTGCCCTATTTTGTCAATATGTACATAATTTCCAAACCACTGTAATGGAAAAACAATAGGTAATAAGTAGAAATGTAATCTACTTCTCAATTTATACCCTGACCATTCAAGTTCTGGTCAAATAAGATTTGGGCCCTCGCGCTACTCCTCACTATTATGTATGCTACCAAAAATGTATGTACGATAAAGCACAAGTAAATAATCAAACCTCATTGCCTGAGAAACAACACATAAAGTAAGAGATAGTCGTATACAAACCTCCAAACTTTCCAGGACCTTCAGGTTGTTTGTGTGCAAAACTAAGATTAAAGAACTCCTTTGTTTGAAAATTATAAAGATAACCTGTAAGTTCCACAATAAGCTTCGTTACATATCATGAATAAAAATCAAAATCGGAAATATATGATACAAACCAAAGTCAAGTAGCAGATTGTGCAAATAATCCCAGTTCGGATGAGAACGATGCAATGACAATACCCCCAATTCTTCAGTTTCTTAATCGGTACTTTGCTACAGTTCTACAGTTAACTATTGGATAACTTTGGTTATCATTAATCGTCTGATAAAAAATAGCTAACTAGTATAGTAGGTTTTTTCTTTTTGAGGACTGAAGATAAGGATACACATACAAGACATCATCATAAGTACACGTTTCAATTATCAACAACATTAAAAGCTTAAAGAAATAATCCCAAGTGACCAATTCTTACGAAGAGACGGCACACCTAATGGTTGACCGAATTTGACCTTCAATAGCAATTTTTTTTTTTCATTCTAAAATGGGTTATGAATCTGACAGCAAAATTTCCTATCTTCAATTTAATATCTCAAAGCTCAATAAAGGAAACACAATACATAGTTGATGCACCATATAAGCAACCCCAATCCAAATCCTCTCTTCCAAATACTCTAACTTGTTTAAGAGACAGAACAAACTAAGAATTACGAAGAAGAAAAATGGTTATTACCTTGACCAGGAGAAGTCAACAAACTGTTTATCAAAATGGTATCATACCCAACAAATCTGTTAATCAGCAACTGCTGCCACCTGGTAATTTTGAAAAGTACATTACACAATTTAGATACAGGTGGTATACAACTTCACATAAACACTAGAGAAAACACTCAAATAGTATATGCATTACTCCTAGTTTTACTCCTAAACACACATTACGGTCTTCGTATAATACATGTACCTTCCTATCCATGCAGAAACAGCAAAAATGCAAGAGTGCAACTGATCAAATTTAACTGATTGAAAAGGTAGTGCAGATGACAGTAGCAGAATGATAATTACATTATCAAAGGAAACAGCAAAAGGCACAAAAAGGTGACTAAACAGATTGAGCACCAATTCACATTCCAGTTTACAACCAACAATTACTTGTGTTGCATCAATTTGGAATTATGAACAACAGACTCCACATATATTCCGAGCTAAACCACTATAAATGAACAGTAAAACAATTCAGTTAAAAAAAAAAGAACACCAGCACAATATAGTTTCCCTAGGACATTTTACCTGTTTCCAAAACAGGAATGTCAAGCTGATATGCTAATGTTTACAGTACGAATAATATGCTGAGCCCTTGCACTTTCAGGTAGTAGAAAATATCCCTGTAAACAAAGTTTGTCAAACACCTCAACATTTGAAAAGAAACCCGCACATACACCATTTCCAGTATCATTATTGATTCAGTAACCCATTACCTATGCAGTCTACACTGAAGAAAGATAGAGAGATAAAAATGAAATAAACGAAAAAAGGGTAGATACCTTTTCCATAGTGTATAAATATGTTGGTTCAAAAGTTTTGCTTCTGTTCTCAAGCCACTGCACTGAGACATATCCGAAGCAAGTCATCAGTAACAATGACATACAGTTCTGATAAGAGTATAGACAAGTTATAGCATTACAAAGCAAGTGGTTAAGTTCCCTGCATACATTACACTATAATATCTTATCCAACAACCAGAATGAATAAACAAAATAGATGCAAATCATGTAACCAAGGTTTCAAAAGTCCAAGGCTTACCCAAGGCTCTAGTTTAAAAGGCTTGGCCTCAGGCATAAAATGTGTATGCCTTTTTGACTTTTTCTAGTATAGCATATTTCAGAATATAATTCACTTACCCATCTTATACCTTTTAGTAGTGTTAAAAATACTTTAATAAGTTTAATTAAACCACAGGAAAGGATTAGCTGACATTCCTTAGTTTCATTTGCCTTCTTTCTTCCAATGCCTTCTGTTTCTGAAAGTATTAAGCATTTGAAATTTCCCAACTTAATTTTGTTTTCTTAATTACCCTTAAGGCCTCGTTTAGTTCAGGATTTGGGCAGAAACAAATGGAAAATCATCCATTTAATTAATGTGAATTCTTGTTCATGGAATTCAAAGGGACAGTAAATACTTTCCGGAGAGAATGGAAAATAGAGGGCGGAAGTGGTTTGCCCCATACCCCCTAGGGATTTACTTTCCCTTCCTACTTTCCTGCAATTACTGCATATGAATGACTATTTTCTGGTGTTACCATACACAATAAAGGAAATGGGATGAAATCTTTTTAAAATTCATTGCCACGGGAGAGGGAAGGGAAGAGACATGGATTATGTTCTTTCCGGTGACTAAACAAGGCCTAAGAAGATTATTGCAATTGAACAATGAAGATATAAGTATCTACTTATCCTTTCCTTCACTGCTATTTAGGATGAACAATGGAGTCACCCGCAACTTTTTATGAGAGATCAGCAATAATAAAATTGTATAGAACACATAAATTTTCTTCTGCCTAAAAGAAAGGAGACAGAAGTGAACTCCACTTTCTCAGATTAATTATTTTTAAATAAAAAAAAGGTATAAATATTGAACAAAAGAATTTGTACAGAGCACCAACAGTGCACTCCTAATAGTTGAATTATGATAGTTAGATTAACTTCCAATCCAGTACATTTGAATAGTTGTAATATTGTAACAGTACATATACAGTTACAGTGAAACCCTACTTCAGCTATCATTTTCATTTTTATTTTGTTCCTTCATTCTTCCTCTTTTTTAGGATAAGAAATAATAACTGAGTAGGTTTCCCATCACATAAACCGAAAAAAAGTAGACGTGCACAAAAAACCAACCCAGAGTACAAAGACATTATAAACAGGGAAATCAATAAAAAACGTCATCCAACCAAAATAAATAAAAGAAGCTAAAAAAATTATCAACTACCTTAAGTACATGCTTTCTTGATAAGTTGAATTATTTTTTAAGTTCTGTTTTTTTTACAAAGAAATCCCAAAGGAAAAACAAAACTGGCAAATTCAATTACTGAACAAATGAGCTAATTTTGTCTACTATAACATAATGACACAATATATATAGCTAAAAGGATAGTGCGTGACCTGCATATGAGTTAAGCCTGTCCAGTCGAAGTAGATGCATCCACTTTGGAACATCAAGATCTAAATGTATACCTGCAATGTTCTGTAAATTAAAATAAAAAAAAGACATATAAGAAAAAAAGAATTTAAACTATGAAATGAAAATCTAACAATGTTTACAAATTCAAACTAGCGATTTTTCTGAATCCATCGAAACAACAAAAAGTATAGAACAAAAGATCGAGTGAAAAATCTGAGCACCAGCTAGTCAATATAAACAGAGTTAAATACAAATTATCGATAACTCAAACAAAGCATTATCCATTTCACAGACTGACAGAGTGAAAACTTATACTCCCAAATTCCACGAGTTCAATGATACCTCAATTAATCATGTTTCCAGGGAGGATAATTTGGTAGCTGATAAGCTGGCATAAACAAGACAAACAGTCCACCAAAACTGTGCATATCCTATTGTATATATGTGATTTCAGACAAAGTATTTGAAGAATAAAAAAATTAAATCACGCATCAAGTAATAAAAGCAGTGCACTAGAAAGGACGACCATATAGCTACATATTATAAGTGATATAACTGATATTACATAATCAGTATAGTTTTCATTCTGCAGGAAATGATACTTGTAACCGTACATTTCAGTTACTAGTTTCCATTTTCTTACTCACCCACAAACTTCCAACGATTTGTGTTGCAAGCTTACGTAGAAATGACAAACGCATGTGCCACTTTTTGCTAAAATGAACAAGTGCTGCTTTAAAGGTCTCTTTTGCAGATGAGGGAAAACTACTCCGTGACTCCTCCACTTCAGTTTCGATAATTGCATCATCAACTTTTGGCATAGAGCTATCTGCTTGATGATCCAGAATCTCAGTATCAGACTTAAATGCAAATTTACTCCTCCTTGCGCTAGAGCCAATCCCATTTAACCAAAATTTTGAAGCAAAAGATGCCAACCCATCTCCGTCTACATTAGAGAATTCTAATTTCTCCATTGTGTCGGGGACATTGTTGGTGAATTCTGAATCATTCAGAGACCACAAGCCAGCACTTGTTATCTGAATAACATGAATGATATAAGTCACTGTTTTAGAGATGATATCTTTGACAGTGTAAACCTCAAAAAAAAAATTACATAAATAATTTAAATTAAATTAAATACATGTTTCAACTCCTGCACTATATTCGCCAGAAACTAATTACCTCAAAAAATACAATACAGAAATTTGTAAGTGAACAAGAAGGGCAAGTACCTTAACGTGAATGATTTGTGCACCTGCTGATTCAACTCCAGGAAGCTCACTTGAACAGCCAGGCTTCAAATTAAAGTAAAATTTGCAATTAAAACCCTAATTGATTGTTAGAATTGATGAGTGAATGAAAGAGAGGGCGGACCTGTTGAACGTAATTGGCGTGCATAACAACGAGAATACAGAAGAGAGTGATTGCGATGAAAAGGTATATGTACTCGAGAGCGGCTCTCACTTTGGGAGTCAGGATCTGCGAGAACCGCTCCTGTACTCGTATGAAGGTCTGCTCCGGATCCATCCTTAATTTCCGATTCTTCTCCTTCTTCTTCTTCTTCGGCTTCTCTAAGAGCATCTCCAATAAGGGGTTCTAAACCCTATAAATATATGGTACATTGTGAGTTGCACTCTCCAATAGTAAAAATTGAAAGTCTTAAACCCTATAAATATAGAGTGAAGTCTTAAACCAAGTCTCAAAATGAGACCCGGTATGAGACCAGTCTCAAAATGAGACATGTGGGCCAGGCTGGACAGAGGAGAGAGGGAGTAGCAGAGAGAGACGCGCGGGAGAGGGAACGTGAGGGAGCAGCTCGCTTGAAGACAAAATGGAGAGATGCTGGGCGACGCGCGACGCGCTGCAGAAAGGAGAGAGTGACCGACAACTGGGCCCCGCCATCGGTCAGAGACACGTGATGGAGAGCAGAGCAACGGCCAGAAATTTGAATCCAACGGTTATATGTTGGACGGCCAGGATTGAATGCTTTTGAATCCAACGGCCATTATTAATCAACAGATATAATTTAATTTTTTTTATATCTAAATTAGTTTTTGATCCAACGGTTCAAGATATACGATTTTAATTAATCGACGGTTCTTATTCAAACTAACTTTGATTTTTAATATATCAGTAAGAAAAGTGTAAAAAAAAATAATTAAAAATTGTGAATAATTTTTTGCCCGTTGCTACAGTAAATTTAGATTTCTTCTATAAATACCACACCCAAATTTCATTCATTCCACACCATTTCTTACATCCTCTCCAACATTTCCTCCTCCCCATCATTTTTATTCATATAGCAAAATTTGTTTTTCTAGCACCATGGGTCCAAAGAAAGGGGCACAACAACCACGGGCACCACGCTCGGAAAATTGGAAAGAGGAGGAAGACAAGGCTTGTGCATTGCCGTGGTGAGTATTGGTGAAGACGCCGCCATTGGTACTAATCAATCGAGCGGAACTTTGTGGGATCGTATGTATGAGTTTTTTGAAGGTATCAAGCCACCCAATCTTCCGAAGCGAACCGCTTCAAGTGTTGAGTCTCGATGGAAGAAGATCAATCCCGCATGCATGAGATGGCGCATAGCATTAAACCGTGCCATCGCAAATCATAAGAGTGGCGAAAATGATCTTGATGATGTAAGTATTTTTATTCGTCATAATAAAGATATCATTAAAATTAATTATTCCTAGTCGCTTAAAATATAGTTAAAATAAATAACCACAACTATGTTTATTTCAATTGTTTGTAGATAAGGAATGCCAAGTCAAATTATTTCGATGAATCTCATGGAGAGCATTTCGGATTTTTGCATTGCTGGGATATCTTGAAGGATACACCAAAATTTTCAAATCCCCCATCTATGGAAGAGGATACCACCAATTTTGAGACGCCTATCAACTTGGATGATAATGATTCACTCGGAAATATGTCAACTCCAAGCATGCCATCTAGAGCTAGGCAAGATCGTCCAATGGGACAAAAAGTGGCCAAGGCGGCAAAGAGAAAAGGTAATCAAGAGCTTTCAATAAGTATTCATGATCAAATGAAAAGGCTTGCCGATCAAAATGATAGGGATCATGCACGAAGGGAACAACTCTACCAAGAGGCTATGGCGGCTCAACAACGGGATGAAGATGCTCGGACAATGATGGTGGATCCTACTACATTTTCACCTTGTAAAAGAGGGTATTGGGAGAGGAAGCAAAAAATGATACTTGAGCGAGAGGAATTAGAAATGGCACAAAATTCATCTTCTCGGCCATTCCGTACCCCTCAAGGATCTACACCTCCTCATGGTGGATCAAGTTCATACCCCTATCTTCCGCTCGATCAAACGCAGTGGTATCCTAATAATAATCAAGCGTGAGAACAAGTTCGATCTCATTTATGATGTTGCTTGCGGCTTAATTTAAGTTGTTGTTTTTAATTAATTATGTAGTCTATTTTCTCATTTTATGATGTTGCTTGCGGCTTAATTTAAATTGTTGTTTTTAATTAAAAATGTAGTCTATTTTCTCATTTTAAATAATTATGTAGTCCTTATTTGTTTTATTTAGGTCTTGTAATTCAATTCATACAACAACCAAAATAAATTAAATGCTTAAAACCATACAAGCACAAAATCAAATTCATACAAGCACACAAAAAATTGAATGCTTACAACCACACACAAAGTTAAATGCTTACAACCACACACAAAGTTAAATGCTTACAACCACACACAAAATTAAATTCATACAACCACACACGAAATTAAATTCATACAACCACACACAAAATTAAATGCAACCAACAACATTATGGCAAACAATGCCAATTATTGACACATCAAGGCGACACCACTTAACCATTGTTGCGCTCTCTCCACTTCTTCAAAGCCCAACCGTGTTCCACTAAATCTGCTCTTAGTGAAGCAGATATCACTGGACATCGAATCTTCTTGTAACGACCACGTACAAACGCATGCATTTGTTGGGGATCACGTTCCACCTCATGATCATAACTTGGTTTATCATATATGTCAGCTTTTCTTGGACGAGTCGGGATGTCGTCCAAGTCAAATTCATATTGCTCATCTTTGTCACGCTCATCTTCTACTATCATGTTGTGCAAAATAATGCATGTCATCATGATGTATTGTAGGCTCTCCCTACTCCACAAACGAGCTGGACCCCTCACAATTGCAAAACGCGCTTGGAGAATACCAAATGCTCTCTCAACGTCTTTCCTAAACGCCTCTTGCATTCTTGTAAAGTGTCTTGTCGCCGGAGTGGTAGGATTTTTTATAGCTTTGACAAGAGTTGCCCAATTAGGGTAGATGCCGTCCACCAGATAATAACCTTGATCATACGTACTGTTGCCCACTTTGAAATTCACTTGAGGAGCTTCACCTCTGCATACCTCATCGAACAATGGTGACCTTCCCAGGACATTGAGATCGTTGAGAGAACCTGGAAGTCCGAAATATGCATGCCAAATCCAAGTATCATACGAAGCCACCGCCTCTAAGATGATTGTGGGTTTTCCCTTGTGACCTTGAAACTGCCCGGCATGCGCAGCGGGGCAATTTTTCCACTGCCAATGCATACAGTCAAGACTACCCAACATACCTGGAAATCCCCGATCTGCAGATTTGTTTGTCAACCTTTGTAGATCTGCCTTTGTTGGTGTGCGAAGATAGTCTTTACGGTACACAGCCCATATAGCTCTTGTAAAATGATCCAAAACTTCAAGAGCAGTGGATTCAGCAATATCAAGGAACTCATCGGTCAAATCAGCCGGTAGACCGTACGCGAGCATCCTCATAGCGCATGTTAGCTTCTGTTCGGTGGAAAGACCGAGTTTGCCGGTGGCATCCATAGTCTGTACAAAGTACGGGTCGTGGTTGGCCACGCTACGCATCATCTTATCAAAGAGACTTGGACGCATACGAAAGCGCCTTCGAAATGTGTCGTCGTCAAACCTACACGGTTCGGTGAAATATAGAGCTTTCAAGCGCTGATCCATCATTTCCCGATCCCTTAGTATGTACTTCCGCCCTTCCGAAGAACCGCCCCATTGTGAGTGTTCATCTTCTTCCATCATCTCCACTTGGTGGGCAGCCGCAGACATCAAGAGGGCTTGTTGTTGCCTTCTCGGTACATCTTCTTCTTCCTCCTTCTTCAATAGTTTCCACAACCTATTCATGATGGAAAACAAAACTCAAAGTATGAAATAATAATGTAGAAACCACAATCTGTTGTGGGAGGAGGAGTGTTTGTGAATTGGTGAGTATGAATGAGTGAATGACTCCGTTTTTATAGAAGATCAACATGATCTTCGAAGATAGAAACTGACACGTGGATGATAACGAAATCTCGACAACCAATTAGAAATTGACACGTGTTGCCCAAAATCTACGACGATTTCTGATAAGTTATCGTGTCAAGTATAATTTAATTTACAATCCTATACACCGACACATGTCAATCGAAATCATGTCCGGTTGTGGATAATGCATACGGGGTCCAATTTTTTTGTTTTTTTTTTAAATTAATATTATATTTATTTATCATGTATAAGAATAGTTTACAAATTTAAAATATTATTTAGAACAACACAAAATAAAGAAAAAATGAATATATAAATTTAGGACTTTAAGTTAGAACCCCTACCATTGGAGTTGTACCAAGTCTTATATGAATAGTGTCCATTTGAGGTCTCATAATAGGTATAAGACCCCATTATGAGACTTCTCCATTGGAGATGCCCTAATGATGATGATTCTCTATTTAAATTTTTTAATTCTAACCGCTTGCCAAAATGGCTTTCTAGTTCACGTGTATCCCATTAAAATATGCACCTACGAATAAACCAAATCTAGCTAACTTATGAGCTAAAACATTAGATTCCCTAAAGCAATGGGAAATCTGAATATTCAACATCTGGCATAGAGAAGCCACCACATCCTCTAGCATATTGTAACTACCTAAACCTAAATTAGTGAGTTAATCATCGTTATTCGTGTTAATTAACAAGTTAAGCATCATTGTCACGTTTTTTTCAAGATTTATTGTGACTAAAAATTGACTTTTTATGAGTAATGAATTTGGACTCTCTTCTTCCTGGAAGTTGTAGACAATATTATTGCGAGCTCATGCATAAATTTGTTGGTTTTTTTGAGGATCCAAGCTAATTGTAATAAATTTGAGAAGTTTTGAGTATTTAAGCGATTATTTGGGAATCTATTATTGGTAAATATTTTTGACCGTTAGATCAAGTTGTGGATCTAATATGAGCCGTCAATTTTAATTTAACATAGGGGTATAAATACCCAAAACCTTACCTGGGTGAGAAGGGGGTTGCGGGGTTGACCCGAGGTCAACACGCGACGCCGACCCGACCCGTTTTGGACCCGAATCGCGATCTGACCAGAATTTCTTTGGTCAGCCACCTCAAACGCCCAAAATGGTCAAAATCGGTTCCCCTATTCCTCGTTGATCTCCCCATGCACTCGATTTAGACATGCAACGCCTTGTCAAAGCGAATCGAGGCCGAGAGATTTTTTGGGTTTTTTTTCGAATTTCCCTCGTCGTCGTCGATGGTGTTTAGATCGAAGTGGGGCGGCGAAACCAGAGGCGTTTTTACCCCTTCCTTTCCAGGATTCGTTTATGAAAGGACTCAACCATAGCCTAACTAGTAAACTAGAATTAAGTTTTAACGACTAACCATGCTCTAAGAAATTCTACGAAAATTTTGACATAAATCCCCTTGAAAACTGAACAATACAAAAACTTGCAAGAAGAGAACACTTCTAAAACTAAATTCTCAAAAACAAACCATGGATCACTGATTGTCCATCCAGATTTCTCAACAAATGTCACAAACCAAAACCAGAAACTTAACTCAGGAATTTAAGAACATATTTACAATGTGCTGGTTCTGAATACAAAGGAAAATAAACTCGACTACTACTTAAGTAACTGAAAGCAACATAATACAACTGGTATTCAGAGTGACTTCTACAAACATATGATACAAACTAACAGTGAGCTGAAACCTACTGATGAAGAAATGACTGGTGGACTTGAAGCCTTCAATGATACCACGCAAACTTAGGATTTACACTGCAGCCTAGGCAACGAAAATCGAAAGGCCAAGGGAAAGGCATTTAAAAACATAAAGTGTTAGCGTGAGTGGACAACATCTCGTATAATCTGTGTAAATAATAAAATATAGTTTAATGCATTTCCACTTATTTATGTAAAATAAAGCGAGTTCAAGTACAATTCTGAATCCTGGTGAAGGTGGTTCCTTAGCAGTTTTTCCCTAACCTGAGTCGACTATCCATAAAATGTAGGTGATGGGCCAGATGAGGTATTCAGACCTCGCCTGAAGACCAAACGAGGCACCCTAACTTTCTCTAACTGGACTATCCAGTGATCAGCCGAACAATCAGTGCATCGATGCAATTAACTAATGTCATCACAAAGAAAAACCTCCAAAATAAAAATGCTCGGAAACATACCATAAAATAAACTGAAATACTGAAATGATAAAAACTGAACTCGCTATCGACTGTGAAAATAAAAAGGTTCACTCAAAAATCTGCATCTACTACTAGGGTCCTAGGGGTGGGCGCTGGTTAAATCAATGTGGTTTAGAGCTAAAAATGCAAACCACAACCGCTTTACTTATTCGGTGCACCCACATATTAGTGCACCACATTATCGGTGTGGAGCGATACAATTTCAATATTTAACCCATATTTAATAATTTTAAAATAAAAATCAATTCAAAATTTTGAATATTACATAATCCATGTCTAAGAATATCAAAGTTTAAATATTACATAATCACTAACTTAGTCGTGGTGAAAATGGAAAAATGAGTATAGCGTCTTTTATATTTATTTTCTAAACCCTAGAACTATGAAGAAAACAAGTGACCAAAAGGTTTAATAGTTCCGATATTTATATACTATTAGGATTTTGGGTCAAGTTTGTCCTATTCTCACTTTTAAATGGTTAAAAACAAAATTAGATAGAGGTAGATCTCAATTAAATATATCAATGAAATACAAACATAATGAAAAAATTACAGTAATTATATATATAAAAAATTAAATATGTTGCGGTGCGGTATATTCGGGTAGTTTGGTTGCTCAACCCGCAACCGCCCCGTTAATTTGGTAGCGGTGTAGTTCGTCGGTAAACTTATACCCTTATTTTTCGGTGCGGTTCCCGTTTTACTTTTTTGGATCGGTGCAGTGCAGTTCTCACTTATAAAACGGTTTTTTCCCAGCCCTATATGAAATTTCCCTCACTGGGGTCGTGATCTAGATGTCCTGCCCTATGGGGTCCAGTGGAATTTACAGGTAAAATTTATACTGATCTCGATATACTTATCTTGATATCAGTACAGGTAAAATTTATAGAAATCGGCTCTAAAAAAAACCCCAAAAACCCCGTCGATGAATTCTACAACCTGCCTGGCAAGAGCTTCACCGTGGATGGCGGCTCGTGGCTATCACACGCCTCCACAGGCGGCGACACATGAGTCTCACGTGCCTCCAGTGAAAGTTCTTTGATAAGGACGTTTATTGCCTCGTTAAAAAGCTCTTAACAAGGCCAACAACTTTCATAACTGGGTCGAGACCCAATTCAACGACGTTTGGCCGGAAAAACCTAAAACAACTCGGAAACCTAACTCTGGCAACCGCCACCAATGTAGGCGATCCGCCTTCAAAACACTCCTCTCCTCAAGCCTAACCAAACCCTCATACCTACGCGCTCCAATCGTACCTCAGGTTGTCGAAATCGGCTTCGAAAGCCACGACCTCAAAATTGGCCAAATAATTTTGTGGCATTGAAGCTCTGTCACGGAGCTTCGATGAACCTCGCTACCTACCCCGTCGAGCAACTTCTGGTGAAGCTATTTCGTCCTTTTCTCAAAGTTGCTCCAAATTTTTTCGTGACCTCGGAATTGTATACGTCTTCTCCAATAAATATCTAATTCTTCATATTTAATGCATTTCCAAACCAATTTCACATTTTCTATCAAGAATATGAAACGTCATAAGAACAATGCTTTATTCATAAAAAAACAAGCTATAAGCATAAAATTAGGAGCATAATAGGCACATAATTATAGTTCTAACAACTACCTCACACCTAAGCTTTGCTTGTTCTCAAGCAAACTAAGCCGAAAAGAAATAAGCTAAGCTAGACTCGAAGCACAAAAACACACAAAGCATGTACAAGTATGTAAGTGTCCCGACTTAATGATCGATATCCCTCAAAGAACTATGGCTAGATGGTGTGACGACCCAGAACAGAATCAGCAGTGTGATCAGCTCACTTCATGTGTTACTGCGTAGTCGCAGAGTTCTGACATTATTTGAATCGCCAGATTTGATAACGACTTAATTATTGGCCGAGAATTGGAGCTGGGTCTCTTCTCGAGAGTCGTTGTACGTGTGATTTCGAGTTCATGGGCATTTCCGGATTGTTATTTGGACGACCGAGGAATAAGTTATGAATATTTGAAGTTTCGATATAATCGGGTTTTAAATGCAGCCTTCTTAACGACTAAATTACCAGACGAGAATTTGGTTTCGGTTTCTTCACGGAAGTTGTTGAGCATTTAATTTTGAGCTTGTGGGAACTTCCGGAGCATTATTCCGAGTTACAGAGATTAAGTTGTGATTATTTCCGATTGTTGATTCATTAGTCGGTTTAATTATGTGTTTGGTTTGAACCGTTGACTTTTTATCCATTTGGTCGATGTGTTTGAGTTCGGGTGATTATTGAAGAATGTGTCGAGTCGAGTTTGTTGCCGCGAGAATTATCAGAATCGGAATTACGACGAGAAAGTTACGGGAGTTTAAAGTTTGTCGCAAAATGTATTTTGGAAGTTTCCAAATTGGGAAAGTTTTAAATGAGTATTTATTGGGGGGTTTCCCCTTTGGGAAGGTCAACCTAGCATTTATTTTTGTTGACTGGGTCAACACGGGCTCGGTGGAGGAGCACGACGGTGAACTGTGGCTCGCTGGTGGCGAGCTCCGTCCGGCCACCTCCGAGCTCGCCGTTGGTCTTAATCGGTGCGCCCCGGCACCCCGAGTCCACTTCCGGCCACCCCTCATGGCGAGGGTGGCGGTAGAGAGGAGATTTTCCGGCATGAAAATGAGAAAAACTTGGTGAATTCGGGTTCCCTATTTTCGGCCGAATTGAGCTACATCAAGCACTGGGTTTTGAAGCCCTCATCTCCATGATTCTAACCATGTAGGTATGGTGATCTAATTTTGCTTGTGTGTGGAGAATTTTGAGTGTGAAATTTTGGGAACAATTCGGTTTATCACGAAATTGGACTAGTTAGAGATTGAATTGGCCTTTGTTGCAGTTGACAAAGTTGCTCAGTGGATGATTTTGAGTGGAATAGGGGTTGCTCCGCCGAGAAAGTTTCAGATTGGTGGTGGCGCCGCCATGGGCGGCGGTCAACGGTCAAAGTTTGACTTTTTTGGGTTTTCGACAAGTTGCATGTCATTTCACTCGAAATCGCGCCCCGATCGCAGTGGGGAGGTTCGTTTTTCGAATTGAGCGTCCGAAAGTATAGCGAGGTATTGAGATGTACATATCGGATTTTCGTCGATTCGTCGTATTCGAATTATGTGTTTCCGAGAACGGTGGTTTCTCGTGATTTATTTTGAAATGTTGAATGATGATTTTGAGGAATAGTTATTGTGATTATTCAGGGGTTCGTGATCGTTGTTTTGGCGAGGGACTTTCCGCAGGATCACGGGTTAACGCATATCGCATTACGCTAGTCTGTGAGTGGACAATTTCTTTTCACGGAATTCTTGCGAGTCTTTATTATGATTTATGAACTTGAGCATGCGTATTGAGATTACGGATTACATGAGCATGTGTTTTACGATTATACGATTATACTTATACGGATATACGTATACAAGTATACATACACTTATATGTTGTTTCATGCATTTGCATCAAACTATTTATGATTTGGTTTTCACAGAGTACAGTCTCAGTTACGTTGTTGTATCGATACACTTGCCTCTCGGCTGATCCCCGATGGTAGGCCGCCAGGAGGGGCGTCGTCACCCCGACCTAACCGGTGATGGGCGTTTCCCCGGAACCGAGGCCATTTCTGGCTTAGAATCACGTGTGGACCAAGGACCCCGTGATTCGGACTGTACTAGCACGGAGGTGTCCATGAGTGACCCCGTGGGATTTATACTTGCATGCTCAGTACGCTGGAGGATTATGGTTTTACCTCGTGTACTTGTTGTTTTTATTTACCTGGACTCGCATATGTTATTTTAAACATATATATCAACTGGTGAAAGACATTTATTTTCGTCCACTCACTCTAACGAATTTCATGTCTTTCCCCTGGGCTTTTCGGTTTCCGTGCCCACTTTGCAGTTCGGACTCTGGTGTCGCACGTCATGGTTGGAGGCATAGTGCTCGAGCTACCTTGTTTCTTCCAGTAGGTTTATTGTTCTACCTACTGTGGTATACTTATATGTTTATACATTAGAGGTCGCTCTGAGTAATCTGTTGTTTATGTTATACGATTTTACTCCGGATTTCAGTAAAGTATAGATATATTTATTGTTTTACTTTACTGTTGATATATTGAGAAATCCGGATGGGATTGGTGCCCACGGTTTGGTTTTTGTGGCATAGGATGAAGTGTATTTTCAGGGTGCAGGTAATGGTAATTCCACGTTAGTAACAAAACTCTGCCAAAATTTTTACGATTTTTGTTGGTTCATGTTTTCGAAGGGGTTTGATTCCGGTTTAGGGAGCTAAATCGGGGTTGGGTCCTTTCAGATGGATTGAATTACTTTTGAGCAGCACTTTTAAAATATGAAATCAATGCATATGTAATAAGCCGAAATGAGATATGTTAAGCCAAATGCATCACAATGAGATGTACTCAAATTGATATGTTTCATAACCATCAAACTCATTAGATATCACTCAATGCACACAAGTGTCTGAGGGTAAGTGTTTGCACTCATAAATCGCATCAATCACATGTTCTCCATAGGCTTGATTTTCAACCAATGCTCCAATAATCCAAAAACATAAGTATTTCAAATCAAGAGGACTTTTATTCAGGTTGTTATGAGGCTTAAGGACTGGGTCTAAATGAAAGAAGGGTATAGGAGTTCAAGAACCAAGCAACCTAGCAAGCAACTTACATGTTGAAGTTCCAAACATACTCTAGGTGCTACTAGCTTTCCCTTTTTCACACAGACCATTTCCCAAAACACTTATTCTTTATATACACTACCATCTTTTTGTGGATCCCTTTTCTATTTTCTAATTTTCTCCTCTCTTTTTTTTCTTTCTTTTCTTTGGTACTTTTTTTTCTTCTTTTTCTTTTTGAACAAAACATAACACTAATGAACATCACAACAACCTCCTCCACCTCACACTTAACCTTTTTCCAAACTTCACAATAAGCCCAACTCTAAGAACATCCTAATAGAACTTCATTATCGCTTTCTCGATTGCCTAGTTAAGGTTAGGAGTAAGTGTTTAGGCTTGGTAAGGATTTGTGGTGTTTAAGAATTAAAAGGCTAAACAATATAAGGCTCAAATTGGCTATCTAAAGGATGTACACATCATAGGCTTCAAAAGCAATTTGGACAAAGTGGTGATCATCCTAATGCCTCTATCATTTTCAAATCAACTTATGATTTGGAAAATGTTTTACATGGTTTCAAGCAAGTTCTAGATTACACATTGATCAAACGATATCACACATGAAAGAATAGGTGCATAATGTAGCTATGTATACAAAATAAGGCTCAAAATCTCACATGGGGCATGAATAGTTTCAGAAACATGTCAATACTTCTTTTTCTCATGTATGCATTTTGAATAACATATGCACTTTTCAAACCGATTAAACATGCATTGTTTTCTCTTCTTAAACATGCTTAATATTATGCAATCTACTAGTCGTTAATTCAATCTCATAATTGAGAGTGGTTATTGGGACACAAAACATACCAAAACACACATTTTTGTGTTACCTTTTCTCACATTTTACAATTTTTATGGATTTTTGGGTAAGGAGTGATACGACTTAGCCATCTACCTCACACTTTAGAATCAAGTTGTCCTCAATTTGCATTAAGACTTAACAAACAAAGTGTACACAAGACAGCAAGGGCATCATCATTTCACATTTTATTCTCCTAACACATGTTCTCCTAAGCATAACAACTAGCATGCATTCACACTTAAAGGGTCATATAGTCTTTAAGAAGTAATGAAGTTATTAGAGTCCTATCAGCCACATGGGGGCATGCATACTAATCAAATTTCAAAGGAAAACAACAATGTAATCAAGCATATAACATGAGGAGACCTCACACTTACACAAGACTACCACATTCTATGTGACTCTAAACAATACACTAATGATGAATACATCGATCCCTCATCGAACAAGAGTGAGCCATCAAGACATTGCTAGACTAACAACCCTTGGAAGATGTCTACTCTTAGGGATGAGAGTTAAACCTAAGCATCTTAATATAGCATCATTCTCAAACATATTCTTATAAGTGCTGGAAAGTAGAGAGAGTAAGGGAGAAAGAAAGTGCAAATGCTTTGTAGAATGTAAACCAACGAAAGCCAAGTTAGGTCTTGCCATCCAAGGTTGCATATGCTTGGTCATGATCCTCAAATGGTGTTTTAGGAATTTTCTTGGACTCAAGGTATTACACTATGCTCCATGCCTCAAAGCCTCAAGCTCTTGGTCTTCACAAACTCCATCAAAGTCATGATTTGCAGGGGAATCCTTCCTTTGTTGGGTCGAGAACCTCCTTTAACGGGTCGAATTTGATTATCAGCACCATCCAGGGGGTTAGATTTGACGGGTTGAGGATTTCCCTCAACAGGTTGAACTGGTCCTGGGTGGGTTTTTCGACGAGTTGAAAATTTCCTCCGACGGGTCGAGAATTGCCTGATTTGGCTCTTTTTCTAATTCTTTACTTCCATGCCCATTCCACCATGTTCTATACTTCTCTAACCACACACTTATTCCTCTAACATACCAATGGTATCCGATTGTAGTTTAAGGACGTAAACATGGTCCATAACTCCACCATCTTATTATGGTAGATACTTCTTGAGTAGTACCACTCTACTGCTTGGAGCTACTGGGTTTCTTGACTTTTTATAGAGGCAAACATCAATGTGATCCATGCAATTTCCAATGGTAGACCGAAATGGATATCTCCTTGATGTCTTCCTCTTCTTCTCAATCGCTCTTCCAAGTAGCATTCTAAACTTTTCCTTCAATATTGATGTAGACTTGATGTGTGGGAAGAAAGTAGGTGGTTGTGGCATCTTAAAATAAGGTGCAGAGTCGTAAACAATGTTTTCTTTCCAATCCTTCACTTCTTCATAGAAACATTGGTTGCTAAAGGGAGGATCAAGAGGTAAGAATACCTTTGTCTCAATCCTATCATTGTGATCATAACTCAATGCTTCTTCTTGCTCCATGGGGAGTTCTTGGTGGTACTCTTTTAGTGGTGGGGGAAGGAATAGTGGTGCTTCTTCAACTTGGTCTTCAATGCTTGGCACAAACACATTGTCTTCAATTTGGGCATCCTTTTCATCTAGCTCCTTCATCAATTCTTCATGATAGCCCATAACCAATTGCGTAGATGAGTTCAAAAGTATATTTTCCTCAACACTCCAAGATTCATCATACACGGTCGTGCAATTATCATCGGATGAGAATTCATAATGTATAGCACGTTGACAATCTTTCACCCAATATGGATTTAGCTCTCCTTCCTCGGATGAGGAATCATCATACTCTGCTCCTTGAGAGGTTGAAGCTTCATGATTGATGGAAGGATCATAAGATGCCACCTCTTCTTGAATAGTCTTTTGCGCTCTCTCAACTAGTATACTTACTTGAGCTTCCAATCCTAGAATGTCCCTTTGAAATTTTTCTCTTGCACATTGAAGTTCTTCTTGTATACATTGGAATTCATTCCTCATATATTGCCTTGAAGCTTCTTATTGAGCAACCAAGTTGGGAAACATCTCCTCCAAGTTCGGAGTAAGGCTTTCTTCTGGAGGTGGAAAGGGTGCCATCAATTGCCTAAATTGTGCATGGGTCTCCTCTCCTCGAGCTAGGTATTCCTTAACTCGAACTAGGTGGGTGTGAATGAGTGCTTCCAAATTTGAACTAGGGGCTTCTTCTTGAATATGTACTGAGTGTGCTTGATGCATCCTCATGTTGTACTCGTACTCTTGAATGTACTTGGGATACTCATATCTCAAGTTGCACTCAAGAGGTGAATACACTTGAGAACCACATAGAGCACACGCCTCCACATAAGAATATGTCGGCTGCTCAACTTGATAGTTCCACTCTTGATAGCCTTTATTGTAAGGTACTCTTTGCCCATAACCACTTTGAATTTTCCCAACCGTTATACCATCCATCTATGGTTCAATGTAATCAATCTAACAAGAAAAAACAAAGCTAAAACGTGAAATTCTCAAAGATTGTGGTTCCTCAAAACAATGAGTCACCAACAACCTTTGAAGTAAGACTCTAAGACTATTTAAAACACTATGTTAGATATGCTAACAAAAAGACTCGAAGCAATAAACACAAAACGGTATGCGGCGTAGTGACATTCATTGTGCAATGGACACCGAAGCGAACCAAGGTAAAAACGTACGTTATCCAATATACCGATTTGTGACCACAAAAATACACTATTTTAGATATGCTTACAAGAATATAGATAAGCTAGATCAAGTGAACAAGGGCCAAAAAAACACTTTCAAACACGGGTGGAATGATAGTTACTGTCCCTATTTCGGAAAAATTTCGATGGGCCGAGGAATCACTCGATTGGTCGAATGAATGCTACTGTTTTCCTCTGAACAAATTTTTGATGGGTTGAGAATAAGGCTCGACTGGTCAAAAATCTGCACTGCAAAAGGATTAGTACCACAAATTCTATCATAAATTCACCTCAAAGCTATCAACCAAAGTATTCTAGAGATCAAAGGCAAAGAAAACAAAGTCCTAAGTGATAAAATGAAGTAAAATTACAAGCCTAAGAAGCAAAAGCAACATACATGTCTAGATACTCCGCAATCAAAGGCAAACCAAAGCTAAGGAATCAAAGTGAAATCAATCCCCGGCAACAACGCCAAAAACTTGTTCGTGAGATTTATCCTCTCAACCTTTTGACTATTGATTAGTCTAAGGCTAAGTGAATTTCTCTTACCCGCAAGTATACGGGGTCAAGTTATCATACTTATAAGAAAGTCGAGTGTCGAACCCACGAGGATTGATCACTTAAACTCCTTAGCTTGACTCAATTAAGCACTCAAATTACAGATTAACTAGACACTAATTTGACACTAAATGAGAATTAAAATGCAGAAATGTGTATCTCACACTACCAAGTCCTTTAGAGACTTAGCATTGTGAAGGATGATTAATTTATGATGAGTGATTAGACGATGGCTGGTTGATTTGTTGATTATATATGCTAAAATGCAAACACGAAAAGAGTACACAAATTCAAGATAAGGAAAGATGGTCAACTAGGGGAGTCCCGCTAACCACATGATGCAACAAACAATGTCCATGTTTATGTATTGGATTAAAGTCCATTCAAATAAGTTATTGTCCAAATCGTGACCTTTTGAGTCACATTTGGTTTTGAACCCAAATTCCTAGGCCATTTCGGACACTAGACGACTTAAGTCAAACATTGAAGTGTTTAATGAATCGAAACCAAGATCTAAGCCATTTTGGGCTTACATCTCAATTGTATGTCATATGAGTGAAGCAAACAAATGTACTATGTGATAAATGTGGAAGGTTCCCTTTCTCGAATTTCTATTGGAGAATCCGAGAGGAAGTCTAGGTGAATCCTTCAACTCGCACCTAGTGAGTTACGAGCCAAGAGATTCTACAATTGACATAATAACCTTTTGGATTTAATGTGTACATGACTAAAGTCCCTCAAGTCTATTGAGACTCAAATGAGCTCTAGTTCATGCTAGGTACTAAGGGAACCAAGTCTCAAGGTAAACCTCTTAGAAAATACCATAATCATGTTTACATGCTCATCTAACCTTAAGTGAGTAGCTAATTCATTTAAGGGTCAATTTTAGTCTCTTTACACATACATCAATTTATCTAGGGTCAACACATGCATATAAGAAACTAGACATGAAGCTCAAGCACAATAAACATCCACAAACACATAACAAGCTCATTCACAACACACAATCACATAGCATACACTAAAACCAAAAGTCATACATAATCAAAGACATCATTTGTTCATCACATGGCTAGGGTTCTAACCCTAGCCTCCCAAATAGACTACTAACTACTCATAACTACAATCAAATTTAGATACAACTATGCGAGTCAATAAGTGCAAGAAATAACCGAAGAGTCCCTTAAGAAAAAGCCTCCAAGATTCTTCAAGTTCCTTCTTCACTCATTGCTCTAAAAATGCACCCAAGCTTGTAGAGGAGGTAAAAGACCTTTAAGACCCCAAGAGACAAGAGGGATTACTTCTCACCTCTTTGAGCTATAGAAATCTCACCAAACCTTGGAGGCAAAGATTAGAGTTGGGAGTGAGGGATGGTGATGAGGGAGAGTGGAAGAGGTTCGGCCAAGACTAGCAAGGCCAGGTCTCTTGGATTTGTAGAGGGTTTGAAGAGAAGATTAGAGGAAGAGAAATCTAGCTTTTCTCTAGAGAACTCAATTAAGAACCTTAAAGAGAAGCTAGAGAGAAAAAAGGCTCAAAACTTGGAAAACGAGTGAAATGAAGTGTGGTGTGTGAGTGGGGAGCTCGAATTTGGCTGAGTTTAGAGGCTCCATTTCAACCCTAGGATGATATTAAAAGAGGAGGTGGAAGATCTAAGGGTTAGCTTTGAATTAGGGAGACCATGATCCACTATTTTAGGCTATGGAAGGCTAAGCTCCAAATAAGTGGCATCATGTGGTCCAACTTCTTCTCTTTCTCTCCAAATCAGATTGATAAGCATAATTAGACTGAATGGACCTTAATTGGCTAGACTCCATCACTACAAGAAAACAGCACTTAGACCACGAAAACGTAAAAGTTCCATGGTCCAAGTGTGACTTGGACGACGGAGAATTATCCGTGGTCCAAGTGTAACTTGGACAACGGAGACGACTATCTCCGTGGTCCAAGTTCCACCTGAACCACGGAGAATATTCCGAGGTCCAGGTGTGCACCTGGACCTCAGAATATTCTCCGTTGTCTAAGTTTGCACCTGGACGACGGAGACTACAAATCTCCGTCGTCCAGGTGCAAACTTGGACCTTGGAGAATTCTCCGTTGTCCAGGTGTACACCTGGACGATGGAGATAGTCGTCTCCCTCGTCCAAGCTCTACTTGGTCAACGGACCGACACGCCGTGGTCCTAGTGGCCACTTAGACGACGTACCGACACCTCCGTCGTCTAAGTGAAGCATTATATAAGGCCAATACCAAACTCTCTTCCTCTCCGCTCACTAGCTCGATCAGCTCGTCTCTCAACTAATCAATCATAATCTCTTCCTGTCTTGATCAGCGCCTCACGCGTGCACGCAATATATGCAAATGACGATCGACGTTCTAGCTAGCTAGCTAGATATATAGCACTATATATATCGATCTTCGGCTCCGACCATCGATTAATTCACCATATATAGAAGAAGGCCAGGTACGTACGCAGTTAATTTTCCAACACCATTAACGTAGGTATATATATATATAATTAATTGCATGTACGTTAGTTAAAACACCCATTGTTAATAATTAATTAGTACGTCTAATATATAATTAATATATTAAGTTCGGAAATTGATGATATATATATTAATTAGTTTTTTATAGACCTGTAGTACGTATATATGTATGGATGTTTTAAAATTTGGTTAATATTTAGTTAAAACGTACATACATGCATGTATGTTAGCTAGACATATTAAAGTACCTAATTGATGTAGATCGAGTACGTATAGTTAATAGTTAATTGACTAATATATATGTAATAATTAATTAATTATAATATTTTGTAGAAGTATGGACAAGAGTTGGATGAAGTTGCAGAATAGATGTGCTGTCCGGTATATGGATGGAATTAGCGAATTTGTGAATTTTGCGATAGAACATGGTCATGGAAAGAAGCGTTTCAGGTGTCCGTGCCAGAAATGTCTTAATTGTAAGTATGTGGAGGTTAATGTTATGGTGCAACACCTGTACGAAAATGGTATGATGTGGAGTTACACTATATAGAACGAGTATGGTGAAGCAGTAGACTTCAGCTTAGGGTATAGTTACCAGGGTGCCTCATCCAGCGACAGTGGTGCCGGCCCCCCTGCTTGCAACCCAACTGCAGATTTAGTCCATGATGCGTTTCCGAGATTTAGTCATGGTGGACACCAACACCAAGAGGGAGGTTACAGTACCACTCATGAGCATGATGACACATTCCCTGCTGCTAGCTTGACCACTGACACTAGTGAGATGGATAAGTACAACCGGATGCTACTTGAAGCGCAGACCCCGGTGTTCCCTGGATGTCGAGAGATTGTGTTGCAATATGTGATGGAGCAAATGAAGATAAAAGTGAAGCACAAAATGTCAGTTAGTGCTTTTGACGAAATTCAGGAGCAAATATGTAAGTTGCTTCCTGATGATCACAATCTTCCTAAATCTCATTATAAGGTTAGAAATATCTTGAGCAGCCTCGGCCTAAAGTACAGGATAATTGACGCATGTCTGAATGATTGTGTGCTTTTTTACAAAGAGTATAAAGATTTAGCCTATTGTCCCGTATGTGGCCAGTGCAGATATGAGCTGAATAGGAAGAGTTCAAAAAAGAGAATTCCTGTGAAAGTTGTTCGATATTTTCCCTTGATTCCCAGATTGCAGCACCTGTACATGTCTCTACACACAACAAAGGCGATGCGATGGTACACAGAAAAGCGAATAGATGACGATGTCCTACGACACGCCGCGGATGGGGAGGGTTTCAAACATTTCGACAGAGAATTTGGAGACTTTGCTGCAGAGGTTAGAAATGTTAGAGTCGGCCTATCTACAGACGGATTCAATCCTTGGGGTAGTAATAACTCCGCCGTCAGCACTTGGCCAGTTATTCTGATGCCGTACAACTTGCCTCCGTGGATGTGCATGAACAAGGAATTTAATTTCCTTATTCTACTAATTCCAGGTCCTAAATCTCCAGGGAAGTGCTTAGATGTCTACCTCAGACCTTTGATCGACGAGCTGAAACTGTTATGGCAAAATGGAGTCCCAACTTATGACAAATTCACTGACACAATGTTCACGATGAGGGCTGCCGTAATGTGGACGATCAGCGATTTTCCAGCGTATGGGATGTTGGCAACCTGCAGGACAAAAAGATATAATGGATGTCCTATATGTTTGGACGACGTGAACTCTAGTTGGAACGCAGGGAAGGTGTGTTACTTGGGTCACCGTAGATGGCTTCCTCACGACCACCCGTGGTGACAGGATGAAGCTCATATCGACGGGACAGTAGAGAACGATCCTAAACCCTGTGGTTGGTTGGGCGAAGAGATTTTAGAGAAATTGAGCTATTTCGACTTTGGTGTGTTGACCAATGACGCGGATGTAAAGAAATGCAATCCAATTCCTCCACATGATCTCCGCTATTGGCATCATAAGAGTATATTCTTTGAACTCCCTTACTGGTCGAAGTTGAAGCTGAGGAACAACTTGGACGCGATGCACATAGAAAAGAATGTGTGCGACAGCGTGGTGGGAACAATTCTCGGTATTAAGTTCAAGACTAAAGATACTCCCAAAGCGCGCAAAGATCTGGAATCAATGAATCTATGTTGTCCCTTGTGGTTGAGGAGGGATAGGAAATGAGTGTAAAACAAGATGCCAGCTGCACCTTACACAGTGAAGCCGACACTTAGACGTTCTGTATTTCACTGGTTTAAGGGCGTTCGTTATCCGGCTATGTATGCAGCTACTATAATTGGAGCAGTGGACGAGGTGCAACACAAGTTTGTTGGTCTTAAGTCACATGACTATCACGTTATGCTGCAACGCCTGATTCCAGTGGTAATTCGACCATATTTACCTAGTGACGTCGTAGAACCAATAGTGGCATTGTGCAGATGGTGGCAGAGTTTATGCGCTAGAGAATTAAAGAAGTCAGATGTGGTGGAACTGTAACAACAAATTGTGCACATCATTTGCAAACTAGAGAGGATTTTTCCCCCTGCTTTCTTTGACATCATGATTCACCTAATGATCCACCTGCCCGAGCAGGTGCTCATTTCTGGTCCGGTCCAGTACACTTGGATGTATCCTCAAGAAAGGTACGTACAACTATATTAATTATACAGGTGATTCGATTCATAATTTGTTCCACTGGAGATTACTAGTTATATGTACTTATTCTTTTTGTACTTTTGATTTTGTAGACAGCTTGGACAGTATAAAGGATTCGTCAAAAACAGGTCGGCCCTGGATGGCTCCATAGTTGAGACATACCTAATGCATGAGTGTGTTACTTACTGCAACAGGTACCTCAAAGATCCACCACCTCCCACTGCCTCCAATCCCAGTGCCCGCATCAATCTTTCTGTCGTCACCAATGTCGTTCGACCGTTTAGAGAAGTATTAAAGGAATCGTTAACACGGGAAGAACTTATTGAGGCACATTGGGTAGTGTTGCGAGACTGTGATGAAGTTGAGCCGTACATGATGTCATACAGGGAGAGGCTTCAGGCGTTAAATTCAGACAAGAGTTCGGCGTGGATTGAGAAAATGGTTAAGAAAAAGTTCCCTGATTATTTCTTCCAATGGGTACGTACGTACGTCTCGGTATTTAGTAATTTATATACATATCGATCATGTTTGTAGAAAGTAAACCCTTAAAATTTTCCATTTTCGCAGATGGTTGATCTACAAAAATCCGAAAACCACGGAGGGTGGTAGTCTTGGCCAAAGCGCTTGCTAGCAGGGAAGCCGATTAAACACTATATTTATCCCGGATGTTTTGTGAATGGTGTAAAGTTCCATTCATTGGCCCGAGATGAAGGAAGAAGAACAAAAAATAGTGGGGTAGCGGTTGGGAAAGACAATGATCTATATTACGGGGCTATTGTATATGTGATTCAGCTATGTTACGGGAATGATGTCAACGTTTTCCTATTCAAGTGTAGATGGTTCAAGCGTACAAAGGAAAATCTGGGACTTTTATCAGTCGATACAAACTCAAGCTGGTATGAGGATGAGCATTTCGCTCTCGCCACCTTAGTTAGGCAAGTGTTCTATCTCGACGATCCGAAAGCTAGTGAAGGGTGGAAAATAATGAACCATATCTCTCATCGAGGAATATGGAATACAGAGACAATTAAAGGGACACCGACGACTGAAGATGCTGCTGAACCAGAAAGAGACATTCTTGCCTATCAAGAGCCTAATATTTCTGTCATCCGCTCCGATATAATGAACCTAGTTCAAGATGGTGAACGGTTACCCATGCCTGATGGTTGTACAGATCTAACTGAAGATGAGATTATTGAGGCAATTAATGAGGTAGATGAAGAAGACGTGCAGGATGAGGATGACGACGAGGACTCAGGTTATTCGTCGGACGATGTTGAGTATGATGAGGAGGATGAGCAATCGGATAACGGGGATGAGGATGATGACGATTATGACGAAGAGTACAATTATACGACGAGGATTATTAATTGGTAATTAATTATTGTAATTATTGTAATATATGATGCATCATCGATCAATAATTAATATAAATATTATAAGGAGGAGTACGTATGTAAAACTATTATTTTTGTACTTAATTAATTACACGCGTCGACGTCCTTGCTCGGATTGGATCGACCGACGTACGTAAATTAAATTAAATTAATTAATCGATCCGGATCAGATCGAATCGAATCAGATCGATTGAGGAGTGGATTGAATCGGAGCGGATCAGATCGATGATTTTTTCAATTATCGAATTGAATCAGAAGAATTGAACGGAGACACTTTGGACGATGCAAATGAGCTTTTCCGTCGTCCAAGTGAATACCTGGACGACGGAGAATCTCATTTGCGTCGTCCAAGTGAAGCAAAACCCTAAACCCTAAATAGTTAGGCCCTAACCCCTAAGTTCAGGGTTTGTACTTGGACGACGCAAATGAGATTCTCCTTCGTCCAGGTATTCACTTGGACAATGGAGAAGCTCATTTGCGTCGTCTAAGTTCAGATTTCGTAATTTTATCTAAGACAACGACCATCTAGACCATCTCCCAATGCATATTCTTTTCATCAGGACTATAGAGTAAACAATTCTTGGTGTGTGAGCTTCGACGGTTCCAAAATTGGAGTTACGAAATGTCTTGTATCCACATTTTCGGTTTGTCAAAATCTCGGTTTTGTGGTTGACTGTGCCGATGAAACCCTTCATAACTTATTATTTTCTGAAAATTATTCTAATTATATATTATGTTATGGCGAACGTATCCAACGGTTGTTTTGTCCAAATTCAACTTTGTTAATATCGATATGCAAATGAGCCTATACTTAATAACACTTAAGTCATATAGATTAGTAGATACTTAACAAGTTTAAAGACGTAAAATTATTCGTCGTTTCAAATTCAATTGTTTATATATACGATGCGTTAATCGATATTTTACGACTATTTCATTCGAATGACTGATCGACAAATTCCTTGCGAATTAATTTTAATTTTTTTTACGTAAATTCAACTTGGACGACGGAGAAAGGCCATCTCTGTCGTCCAAGTGGTCACTAGGACGATGGAGAAAGGCTATCAAAATCCTTGGCGGTTGATTGTACCGCCTAAATTTTTTGCGCCGTTTCGAATGTTGACTTAGACGACAGAGAATCTATTCTCCGTCGTCTAAGTCAACATTTGAAACGGTGTCGAAAATTAACGCGGTTGAAACAGTCCCGCCGATTAATTGGGGCCGTTTCAAAATTTTGAAACGGTGCACTTAGACGACAGAAACACTATTTTCCGTCGTCTAAGTGCACCTAGACGACGAAAAGTAGGGCTCTGTCGTCTAAGTGAAAGCCTATATATACCACAGTTCAGCCCTCTCTTTTCCTCATCCCATCTCATTTCCTCCTCTCCACTCCTCTCACTCTCTCTCAAAACCCTCCGGCCTTCCTCCTCCGATGACCAAAATTCCGGCGACTTTCCTTCTCTCCGGCGACTCTCTACTCCGGCGACTTTTCGGCGACTTTCCGGCGAGGTAATAAATAATTATATTTTTTAATTAACATTATTATTATTTAACTAATTATTTAATTTGTAAATTGGTTAATTAATTAGTAATTAATGTATTAGTAATAATAATTATTAGTAAAAATAATTTATTAGTAATAATATATTAGTAATAATTATTATTGGTAATGATAACTAATTATTGGTAATAATAAATTATTAGTAAATGAATAATTATTAGTTAAAATCAATGAATAGTAATAATTATTATTGTTAATAATAATTAATTATATTGGTAAATGAATAATTATTATTAAATGCATGATAAATAATAATTAATTATTGTAATTATTTATTGTTTTAATTAATAGTGTAATTGGTGATTATTATTGCATGTAATTAAAAATAATTAATTGATAATTATGGGAATTTTGTAGTAAATTGGTAGTCTTTGATTTAAATTTAGTACATAAGTTTGGTGTATTAAGTCGCACTCTTTGGAATAAATGGCGCCTCATTTCCTAGCTTATCTCCTTAACCCCTCGTGATCTGTGGATTTCATCACCGCACACCATAACCTAAGTGAAGTTATGGACACGAGGTTGAGGGCGGAGTTTGCAAAGGACTTGAGGGAGTGTAAATTTTCTAAAGATTGGCTGAATGTCGGACATGGTGTCTAGAAACGGGTTATGACTGGTGACAGGTTTTGGATCTAAGAAAAACGACACCAATAGAGTATATACCATTGATTTGGTTAGCCTCGAGGTGTTTTGTCGAAATTAGTCCTGCCTCTTGCGTTATCTCTATCCTTAACTGGCCATGTTTTTCGATTGAACCAAGGCTGATTAATTGAAAGTTTACACTTTATCGCGCGGGTCGCACGTCCATTGAACGACCCAAATACCAAGCTAGTGTACTCTATTTAAATCTTAGGCGCACTCAATACTAATGTGTAATTACCATAATTTTTTTTATATAATTATTATGGTAATCAAGTATTTTAACAACGTACGTACTCCTAGGTTTAAATGGCTCCGTCGGGAAAGAAAAAGGCCCAACAGGAGGCCGAAGATGCTATGCTCCGACGCTTGGCGGAGCAAGTCAGTTGAGAATTACAGCAGGGCAACGACACGCTCTCTCCGGACCCTTCAGCTGGTCCGTCGACAGGGCCCATTGGAGAAATTCCTGCTGCCCCAGTTATCCCGACTGGTGATGACGACGCCTATTCCAGTCCGACGCCCGGTTCAACAGGAAGTACTCAGGCGTCCTCGACCTCTGAATCTATCCTCTACAGCGCCTGGCGCAAGCTCAGGAGGGCCCCGACTGACCCGGAACCAAAAAGGACTCGCTGTCTCGTGAAAGGCGGCAAATCAGAGAAAATTTTAAAGGCGATCGGGAAAAAGATCGACTTGCCGTTCGACGAATTCACCGGTGGCCCTCCCACAGCTCAGCTAGCTAGTCTCTCGGCGCATAGCATAGGGTCCATCCTTCGTAGCCGGGTTCGTATGGCTGCCCTCAGTTGGAAGGAGTTGCCGGATGAAGAGAAGGCGAAACTCTTTAAACAACTTTCGATACGTAATACGTACAATTTTAAATTTATTTTCTAATAACCAATAAAAATTATAATTTCATAATACATACGATTATAATTTTCTATTTATTCACTACAAGAAAATTGCACCTAGACCATGGACCATTTCCGTCGTCTAGGTGCAGTTTTCCGTCGTCTAAGTACTTAGACGACGGAATCTCCGTCGTCCAAGGTCCGTGCTCCAAGTGCTGTCGTCCAAGAACCTAGACGACGGAGATTTAGTGATCCGTCGTCCAAGTTCACTTGGACCGCGGACATTATCCGTGGCCCAGGAAGACACCTGGACGACGGAAAATCTAATTCTCCGTCGTCCAGGTGTCTACCTGGGCCACGGACATTGCTCGTTTCTCCATGGCCCAGGTGTTCACCTGGACGACGGAGAATTAGATTTCCGTGGTCCAGGTGAACACCTGGGCCACGGAGAACACGGATAATGCTAGCTTCTCCGTGGCCCAGGTGTTCACCTGGACGACGGAGAATTAGTTCTCCGTGGTCCAGGTGAACACCTGGGCCACGGAGAACGACAGGGTTTAGGGTTTAGGGGTTAGGGGTTAGGTTTAGGGTTTTTCACCTGGACGATGAAGAACATAATCTCCGTCGTCCAAGTGAATATTTAATTTAAAAAAAAATTGAAATTAAATATTATTAATTTAATTTATTATTAATTTAATTTAAATAATGAAAAATGCTAAAATTAATTAAATAAACTAAATTTTGAATATTACTTAATTATTAAATAATTAAATTAAATTAATTTGTACATACATGAATAATCTTAAAAACCCATAAATTAAAAATTAAAATATTGTTCGGAATGCGGAAAGAAACGAGATAATAAACTACTAGCTAGCTAATACACTGGAGGAGCAGATGCGCCGCCGAGTCCTCCGCCTCCAGCTGGGTCGTTGTCGTCGGGGTGTGGGTTCGGAGGAGGTTGACATACTTCTCGATTTTGTTGCATGAGGGCGATGAGTTGGGCTATTTGTGCTTGTTGTTCGTCAAGTCTTTGCCGCATTGACTCATTCTCCTCTCGTGCCAGTCGAGCCTCTTGAATGGCTGCTTCGACGGCCGCAGCCTGACTCCTTCTCCGCTGCCCCGAACCTCCCGTAGATGATGAGCCGGAGGTCGTCGACAAATCTCGTACCACCCTAGGCCCAAAGTGCCTAACCTCCTTGCCAGCTCTACGACCGTAGACCTCATCCGCGATTGCAATTTGGCTCTCTAAGGATAGAGGAGGCAGGTCTTCCGGCGGCACATCTGGGAACGCAAGCTGAGTGTTAGCCAACTCTTCATGCGCACGCTCTATCGCCCTTGCCTACAAAAGAATAATTAATTTATTATAATGAAATCATATTTAAATAATAATTACTATAATTAAAAGCACATATATATATATCACTTACGCTGCATTGACTCGCTTCATTATCGAGCCCTGGCGTCACGTACGCGCTTACGCTTGCATCAAGATAAGGGTGTTTGGAGCCCTTATCCTTGTGCTCCTTGGCTATTTGAATGAACTGCTTGGCGCCGGTAGTATGGTGTTTCTCCTTCTTCCCCCGGTTGGCTTTGTTGACACCGGAGAATTTCTGTTACACAACATAATTAAATCATTAAAAAATGAATAACTACAATTTAAATAATTCAATTATCTTAATTGAAATAAAAAAAATAAATTAATACCTTAAATTGTTCATCGGCAAAGTGGTTACACAACCACTCCCACTCATCTTCTCTCTCCCCTTGCAGCTCTACCGGGGGAGGCACGGGACCGACATCTTGGAAGTACTTATGGAGCTTGTACTTCCAATCTTTGTAGATGAAGATGGCGGTTTGGTTGATATGCCTCAACATAGCCGGTGTTGGATCCACGTCAAATTGTTCCTATCAAAAATAAATAGAAAATTATAATCGTATATATTATGAAATTTTAACTAATATTAACAATATTATATAATAACTAAATTGGACGTATTATGTACCGAAAGATCTTTGAAGACTTTCGCCTTCTCATGATCCGGCGCCTCCTTCCAAGTAGGGGCAGTGATACGAACCCGGTTACGGATGATTGACCCTATCCCATGCGCCGAGAGACTTGCTAGCTGAGCTTTGGGAGGGCCACCGGTGAATTCGTCGTACGGCAAGTCGATCTTTTTACCGGTCGCCTTGCAAATACGCTCCGCTTTGCCCCCTTTAACGAGACCCCGAGTCCTTTTCGGTTCCGGGTCAGTGGGGGCCCTCCTTTGCCTACGGCGGGCGCTGTACATGATTGATTCGGCTGTCGAGGACGCCTGAGTACTTCCCGTTGAATGGGTACCAGGCGTCGGAGATTGGAAGGGGTCGACGTCATCACCGCTCGAGATGAATGGGGGAGCGGGAATTTCCCCAGAGGGCGCTACGGACGGACCAGATGATCCGTCCGGATTGAGAGCGTCGTTGCCCTCCTGTTGAACCCAACCGACTTGGGCCGCCAACATTCGGAGCATCTCATCTTCTGCCTCCTGTTGGGCTTTCTTCTTGCCGGATGTGGTCTTTGGCGGAGCCATTTAAACCTAAGAGTACGGTGTTAAAATACCTACTTACCATAATAATTACAACTTAAAAATTTACGCTAATTAATTAAGTACGTTTAAGATTTAAATAGAGTACACTAGCTTGGCATTTTCGGTCGTTCAATGGACGTGCGACCCGCGCGATAAAGTGTAAATTTTCAATTAATCAGCCTTGGTTAAATCGAAAAACATGGCCAGTTAGGGATAGAGATAACGCGAGAGGCAGGACTAATTTCGACAAAAGTCTTTCTTAGTCCAAATCCTGTCACCAGTCATAACCCGTTTCTAGACACCATGTCCGACATTCGGCCAATTTTTCGAAAATTTACACTCCCTCAAGTCCTTTGCAAACTCCGCCCTCAACCTCGTGTCCATAACTTCACTTAGGTTATGGTGTGCGGTGATGAAATCCACACATCACGAGGGGTTAAGGAGATAAGCTAGGAAAAGAGGCGCCATCTATTCCAAAGAGTGCGACTTAATAAACCAAGCCTATGTACTAAATTTAAATCGAACACGTTCTACCATGCAATTTACTCGAAAATACACGTAATTAATTATCAATTAATTAAAACAATAAATTATTACAATAATGAATTATTATTTATCATGCATATAATAATAATTATTCATTTACCAATATAATTAATTATTATTAACAATAATAATTATTGCTATTATTTAATTTTAACTAACAAATATAAAATTATTACCAAATAATTAACAACTAATAATAATTATCCCAATATTAATAATAACAACTCATTAATGATTATAATTATAACTATTAATTATTTTAAACTAATTAATAAATTAAAACTATTTATTAATTAAATAATTAATTAATTAACAAAAATGTAAAAGAGGTAAAAAATAGAATTATTACCTCGTCGGAATGTCGCTGGAATATCGGAAGAGTTGAGTCGTCGGAGAGGAGGAACCACGCCGGAAAAAATGTTGTCGGAGCGTCGCCGGAGGAGGATCGCCGGAGGAGAGGAGAGGAGAGGAGAGGGAGAGGAGGAGATGGAATGATGAGAAAATGAGGGGGGGGGGGTGCAACTCTATTTATAGAGTTGCACTTAGACGACGGAGCACTATTCTCCGTCGTCTAAGTCCACCTGGACGACGGAAACAGTGTTTTCCGTCGTCTAGGTGGCGGTTTCAAAAAAATTCAATCGGCGCAAATTAATCGGCGGGACATTCTGAACCGCCATGATTTTGGACTTAGACGACGAAGAATTCATTCTTCGTCGTCTAAGTGAAAATTCAAGCGGTTCCAAAAACGGAAGCGGTAAATTGAACCGCCATAAAAATTGGACTTGGACGACGGAGATAGTCAGTTTCCGTCGTCCAAGTGAAAATTACATGAAAAAAATAAACAAAAAAAAATTTGAACCGCCATGATTTTTGAACCTGGACGAAGGAGATGGTCATTCTCCGTCGTTCAGGTGAACACCTGGACGACGGAAAATGACCATCTCCGTTGTCCAGGTTCAAATTACGTAAAAAAAAATTTAAAAAATAATTCGCTAGGAATTGAGCGATCTGTCATTCGAGTGAAATAGTCGTACAATATCGATTAACGCATCGTATATATGAACAGTTAAATTTGAACCGCCGATTAATTTTACGTATTGAAACATGTTAAGTATCGACTAATCTTTACGACTTAAGTGTTCATGAGTAGACGCTCATTTGCAGCAGAGTATTAACGAAATTGAATTTGGACAAAACAACCGTTGGATATGTTCGTCGTAACATAATATATAATTGTCTTCAAAGGACCATAAAATAATAAGTTCGGGAAGGGTTTGATCGGCACAGTCAACCGCAAAACCGATAATTTCACAAACCGGAAACGTGGATACAAGGCATTTCGCAACTTCGATTTTCAAACCGTCAAAGCTCACACATCAAGAATTGTTTACTCTAAAGTCTTGATGAAAATACTTTGCATTGGAAGAAGGTCTAGATGGTCGTTGTCTTAGAAAAAATTACGATATCTGCACCTGGACGACGGAAATGAGTGTTTCCGTCGTTCAGGTAATCACCTGGACGATGGATATGAAGTTATCCGTCGTCCAGGTTCTGACCTGGACGACGGAGAATGACGTTCTCCGTCGTCCAGGTGTATAGACCCTGAATTCAGGGGTTAGGGCCTTACTGTTTAGGGTTTAGGGTTTGTGAACTTGGACGACGGAAAATGACCATCTCCGTCGTCCTAGTGTTCACCTGGACGACGGAGAATGACCATCTCCGTCGTCCAAGTTCTAAACCTCGAATTCAGGGGTTATGGCCTTAGGGTTTACGGTTAGGTCGTCCTCGGTCATTTGTGTGTCCGTTCAATTATTCTGATTCAAAAATATAATTAAAAAATTGATCGATCGATCCGATCTGCTAGATTTAGGGTCCAGGATTTAGGGTTTTATATGAGATTGAGATTTGGCGTGGCGCCGAAGGTGAAAATGGCGGGGGACCTAATATAAACGTGGACGGAATTCAGGTGTCCGTTCAATTATTTTGAATGACCATAAAAAAATTAAATAAATGATCGATCGATCCGATTTGCTAGATTTAGGGTCGAGGATTTAGGGAGATAGCCAAAATACCCAAAGGCGACAACCTGCAATTAATTTCTCCGTTGTCCAGGATATATAATTCGGATTAATTAATTACCGTAAATTAACCTGCATCGATCATATATATATTACAATAATTAATTACCAATTAATCTCCCTCGTCGTATGACCGTACTCTTCGTCATAATCATCATCGTCATCATCCCCGTTAGACGACGGCTCATCCTCGTCATCGAACTCAACATCGTCCGACGAATAACCTGAGTCCTCGTCCGCGTCCTCTTCCTGCTCGTCTTCTTCATCTACCTCATCGATAATCTCATCTTCAGTTAGATCTGTACAACCATCAGGCATGGGTAACCGTTCACCATCTTGAACCAGGTCCATTATATCGGAGCGGGCCATAGAAATATTAGGCTCTTGATAGGCAGGAATGTCTCTTTCTGGTTCAGCAGCATCTTCAGTCGTCGCCGGTGTCCCTTCAATTGTCTCTGTATTCCATATTCCTCGGTGAGAGATATGGTTCACTATTTTCCACCCTTCACCGGCTTTCGGATCGTCGAGATAGAACACCTGCCGAACTAAGGTGGCGAGAGCGAAAGGCTCATCCTCATACTAGTGCGAGTTTGTATCGACTGATAATAGTCCCAGGTCTTCCTTTGTACGCTTGAACCATCTGCACTTGAATAGGAAAACGTTGACATCATTCCCGTAACATAGCTGAACCACGTATACAATAGCCCCGTAATATAGATCATTGTCTTTCCCAACCGCTACCCCACTGTTTTGTGTTCTTCTTCCTTCGTCTCGGGCCAATGAATGGAACTTTACACCGTTCACAAAACATCCGGGATAAATATAGTGTTTAACCGGCTTCCCTGCTAGCAAGTGCTTTGGCCATGACCACCACCCTCTGTGGTTATCAGATTTTTGCAAATCAATCATCTGCGAAAATGGGCAAATTAATATAAGGGTTTACTTTCTACAAACATGAGCGATATGTATTTAAATAATTAATACCGAGTCGTACGTACGTACCCATTGGAAGAAATAATCAGGAAACTTCTTCTTAACCATTTTCTCAATCCACGCCGAACTCTTATTTTGATTTAACGCCTGAAGTCTCTCCCTGTATGACAACATGTACGGCTCAACTTCGTCACAGTCTCGCAACACTACCCAATGTGCCTCAATAAGTTCTTCCCGTGTTAACGATTCCTTTAATACTCCTCTAAACGGTCGGACGACATTGGTGACTACAGAAAGATTGATGCGGGCACTGCGATCGGAGGCAGTGGGAGGGGGTGGATCTTTGAGGTACCTGTTGCAGTAAGTAACACACTCATGCATTAGGTATGTCTCTGCTATGGAGCCATCCGGGGCCGACCTGTTTTTGACGAATGACTTATACTGTCCAAGCTGTCTACAAAATCAAACGTACACATTACATAAGTACATATAGCTAGCTAGCTAGTATATATATAATCTCCAGTGGAACAAATTAATTAATTAGTTGTACGTACCTTTCTTGAGGATACATCCAAGTGTACTGGACCGGACCAGAAATAAGCACCTGCTCGGGCAGGTGGATCATTAGGTGAATAATGATGTCAAAGAAAGCAGGAGGGAAAATCCTCTCTATTTTGCAAATGATGTGCACAATTTGTTGTTGCAATTCCACCACATCTGACTTCTTTAATTCTCTGGCGCATAACCTCTGCCACCACCTGCACAATGCCACTATTGGTTCTACGATGTCCCGAGGCAAGTATGGTCGAATTACTATGAAATCAGACGTTGCAGCATAACGTGATAGTCATGTGTCTTTAGACCAACAAACTTGTGTTGCACCTCGTCCACTGCTCCAGTTATAGTAGCTGCATACGTAGCCGGATAACGAACGCCCTTAAACCAGTGAAATACAGAACGTCTAAGCGTCGGCTTCACTGTGTATGGTGCATCTGGCATCTTGTTGTACACTCCTTTCCTATCCCTCCTCAACCACAAGGGACGATGTAGATTCATTGATTCCAAACCTTTGCGCGCTTTGGGAGTATCTTTAGTCTTGAACTTAATACCGAGAATTGTTCCCACCACGCTGTCGCACACATTCTTTTCTATGTGCATCGCGTCCAAGTTGTTCCTCAGCTTCAACTTCGACCAGTAAGGGAGTTCAAAGAATATACTCTTGTGATCCCAATAGCTCAGATCATGTGGAGGAATTGGATTGCATTTCTTTACATCCGCGTCATTGCTCAACACACCAAAGTCGAAATAGCTCAACCTCTCTAAAATCTCTTCGCCCGACCAACTACGGGGTTTAGGATTGTTCTCTACCGTACCGTCGAAATGAGCTTCATCCTGTCGCCACGGGTGGTCGTGAGGAAGCCATCTACAGTGACCCAAGTAACACACCTTCCCCGCGTGCCAACTAGAGTTCACGTCGTCCAAACATATAGGACATCCATTATATCCTTTTGTCCTGCAGGCTGCCAACATCCCATAAGCTGGAAAATCGCTGATCGTCCACATTACAGCAGCCCTCATCGTGAACATCGTGTCAGTGAATTTGTCATAAGTTGGGACTCCATTTTCCCACAACAGTTTCAGCTCGTCGATCAAAGGTCTGAGGTAGACATCTAAGCACTTCGATGGAGATTTAGGACCTGGATTTAGTACGGTAAGGAAATTAAATTCCTTGTTCATGCACATCCACGGAGGCAAGTTATACGGCATCAGAATAACTGGCCAAGTGCTGACGTCAGAGCTATTACTTCCCCAAGGATTGAATCCGTCTGTAGATAGGCAGAGTCTAACATTTCTAACCTCTGAAGCAAAGTCTCCAAATTCTCTGTCGAAATGTTTGAAACCCTCCCCATCCGCGACGTGTCGCAGGACATCATCATCTATTTGCTTTTCTGCGTACCATCGCATCGCCTCTGCTGTGTGTAGAGACATGTACAGGTGCTGCAATCTGGGAATCAAGGGAAAATATTGAACAACTTTCACAGGAATTCTCTTTTTCGAACTCTTCCTATTCAACTGGAATCTGCACTGGCCACATACGGGACAATAGTCCAACTCTTTATACTCTTTGTAAAATAGCACACAATCATTCGGACATGCGTCAATTATCCTGTACTTTAGGCCGAGGCTGCTCAGGATATTTCTAACCTTATAATGAGATTTAGGAAGATTGTGATCATCAGGAAGCAACTTACATATTTTCTCCTGAATTTCGTCAAAAGCACTCACTGACATTTTGTGCTTCACTTTTATCTTCATTTGCTCCATCACATATTGCAACACATTCTCTCGACATCTAGGGAACACCGGGGTCTGCGCTTCAAGTAGTATCCGGTTGTACTTTTCCATCTCACTGGTGTCAGTGGCCAAGCTAGCTGCGGGGAATGTGTCAGCATGCTCATTAGTGGTACTGTAACCTCCGTCTTGGTGTTGGTGTCCACTATGACTACATCCCGAAAACGAATCATGGACCAAATCTGCAGTTGGGTTGCAAGCTGGGGGTCCGGCACCACTGCCGCTGGATGAGGCACCATGGTAACTGTACCCTGAGCTGAAGTCTGCTGCGCTGAACTCTACTGCTTCACCATGCTCACTCCATGTAGTGTAACTCCACATCATACCATTTTCGTACAGGTGTTGCACCATAACATTAACCTCCGCATACTGACAATTAAGATATTTCTGACACGGACACCTGAAACGTTTCTTTCCCTGACCATGTTTTATCGCAAAATTCACAAATTCGCTAATTCCATCCATATACCGGACATCACATTTATTCTTCAACTTCATCCAACTCTTGTCCATACTGCTACAAAATATTATAATTAATTAATTATTACATATATATATATTTGTCCATTAATTTACGCTTAATTATACGTACTCGATCTACATATCGATCCATCATTTACGTACGTACGTACGTAATTTAATCGATCTGTACATATATATATATATATATATATATATAGCTAACATCAGCTAACATCCTTGCATGTATATATATATGTACATACGTTTTCACTAAATATATATTAATTAAGCAAATTTTAACTACGTACGTACGTACCTGCTGGCCTTCTCGATATCTTTACGTTAATTAAGCTAACTAGCTAGTCAGCGGAGATCCCTTATCGATCCTGATTCTTCTCGGCCTTCTAGCTACCTAGCTCCCTTCTCCTTCTCCCTTCTCCTTCAATTCTTCTTCAAATGGAATGAAGAGATCGAGGCTAGGAATGAATTCGATCAGTTTGGCATCGGGCTTATATAATGCTTCACTTAGACGACGGAGGTGTCGGTACGTCGTCTAAGTGGAAGTACGTTTCGTATACTCGGACGACGGCGTGTCGGTCTATCCTCCAGGTAATCACCTGGACAACGGAGAATACCATCCCCGTCGTCCAGGTGATCACCTGGAGGACGGAGAAGACTCCGAGGTCCAGGTGATCACCTGGACGACGGAGAATACCATCTACGTCGTCCAGGTTATCACTTGGACCTCGGAAAAGACTCCGTAGTCCAGGTGACCACCTGGACGACGGAGATGATATTCTTCGTCGTCCAGGTGGTACTTGGACCACGGAGTATTTTCCGTGGTCTAGGTGTCACTTGGACCACGGAACAATTACGTTTCCGTGGTCTAAGTGCTGTTTTCTTGTAGTGATTTCTGATAGGAACAACATGAGGTGGATCCCACATCGGCGATGCTTAGGCATATCAACCAAACCGCCAACTCCATCTACCGTGATTGGAAGTACAAGCTTCATGTGTACTTCGACAATATCGACCCCGTGCCTACCCCCGTAGAGCTGCATGGGGATAGGGAAGATGAGTGGCAGTGGTTGTGTAACCACTTCCAAGATGAAGAATATAAGGTGTTTACTTTTTTTTTATTTAAATCAAGAGAATTGAATTATTTTTATTTTAGTTACTCATTAATTTTTTAATGATTTATGTTGTCCAACAGAAATTCTCCAAAATCAACAAAATCAACCGGGGGAAGAAGGACAAACACCATACTTTCGGCGCCAAACAAATGATTCAAATAGCCAAGGAGCACAGGGATAAGGGCTCCAAACACCCTTATCTCGATGCTAGCATAAGCGGGTATGTGACGCCTGGGCTCGAGAATGAAGCGAGTCAATACGGTGTAAGTGATCTATATATATGTGCTTTTAATTATAGTAGTTATTATTTAATTATAATTTTTTTAATTATTCGATCTTTTTTAGGCAAGGTTGGTAGAACGTGCGCAGGAGGAATTGGCCAACACTCAGCTTGCATACTCAGATTTGCCTCTCGAAGACCTGCCTCCTCTATCGATGGAGAGCCAAATTGCAATCGTCGATGAGGTATACGGTCGTAGAGCTGGAAGGGAGGTTAGGGGGATGAGACCTAAGGTGATTCAAGATTTTTTGACCTCCGACTCATCATCTACGGGAGGTTCGGGGAGGAAAAGTACTCAGGCTGCGGCCGTCCAAGCAGCCATTCAAGAGGCTCGACTCGCACGGGAGGAAAATCTATCTATGCGTCAAAGGCTTGATCAGCAAGAAGCGCAGATAGCCCAACTGGTCGCCCTCATGGAAAATCAAGCTCGACGACAGTGTCAACCTTCTCCGAACCCATACCCCGACGACGACGACCCGGCTGTAGGCGGGGGACTCGGCGGCGCATCTGCTCCTCCAATATTTTAGTAGTTAATTTGTGTAGTTTATTATATCGTTTTTTTCCCAATTCCGAACAATATTTTAATTTATATTTTATTTCATGTATGTACAAATTAAATTTTATTATTTAATTAAGTAATTACAAATTTATTTTATTTAATTAATTTTAACATTTTTAATTATTAAAATGAGATTGGAGTTTTTAAATTAAATTATTAATATTTTAAAACAATTTAAAATTTAATTTTAAAAAAATAAATAACCACTTAGACCACGGAGAATTGATTTCTGTGGTCCAAGTGAGAACTTAGACCGCGGAGTTTTTGGGCTTTCTCCGCGGTCTAAGTTTTCACTTGGACCACAGAAATCAATTCTCCGTGGTTTAAGTGGTAACCTAGACCACGGAGAATTCCATCTTTCTCTGCGGTCTAAGTTTTCACTTGGACCACGAAAATCAATTCTCTGTGGTCTAAGTGAGAACTTAGACCACAGAGAAAGATGAAATTCTCCGCGGTCCAAGTAAGCACTTGGACGACGGAGAAAGGTTCTCCGTCGTCCAAGTTCTTACTACTCCGCGGTCTAAGTTTCACTTAGACCACGGAGTAATTCACCTTCTCCGTCGTCCAAGTGCTTGGACGACAGCACTTGGAGCACGGAACTTGGAGGACGGAGGTTCCGTCGTCTAAGTACTTAGACGATGAAAAAACGCACTTAGATGACGGAAACGCTCCGCGGTCTAGGTGCGTTTTTCTTGTAGTGCATGTGATTGGGCCTCAATTGGGCTGTGGAAAATTTCAGCGGGTTTCGGGCAACTTCCGGTGAAACTATTTTTTCCTTTTTCCAAAGTTGCTCCAAATTCTCTCGTAACCTTGGAAATGTATACGTCTTCTCCAATAAGTATTTAATGCTTCATATTTAATGCATTTTCGAGCCAACTCCATATTTCATAGCAAGAACAGAAAACGTAATAAGAACAATTCTTTATACATAGAAAACAAGCTATAAGCATAAAGTTAGGAACGTAATAGGCCCATAATTATAGTCCTAACAACGCTTCAAAACCTTTTGTAATGTTAGAGAACAAAGAAATCTTGGTTAGAACAAATGATGCACGCATTCTTATGGATAAATTTTCCACATTAGTTGATGATGCATTTCCTTATTACGTTGCTCAAGAGATCATAGGCGACGATGAAGTGGAACCTTGCTCTATGGTAGATTGCCAACAAAGAGCAGATTAGCCGAAATGGAAGGTAGCAATCCAAGCTAAACTAGACTCTTTGAATAAAAGGCAGGTTTTCGGTCTGGTAGTGTTATGCCCACCGAATGTTAAGCTAGTAGGATATAAATGGGTCTTTGTTCGGAAGCGTAATGAGAAGAATTAAGTCTTACATTATAAAGCTAGACTGGTGGCGCACGGTTTTTCTCAACACCCTGGGATTGATTATGAGAAGACGTATTCTCCGCTCATGGACATCATCACCTTCTTCTACCTGATAAGTTTGGTAGTGTCCGAGAAAAAAAATATGCAGCTAATGGATATGGTTACTGCATATCTTTATAGGGATCTGGATTCAGAGATATACATGAGAATGCTAGATGGCATTGCTTTACCTAAATCAAGTAACTCTAAACCACAGAATGCTCATGTGATCAGATTGAGACATTCACTATATGAATTGAAACAATCTGGTAGGATGTGATACACACGTCTTAGTGACTACTTGATTGGAAAGGGATACAAGAAAGATGATTTTTGCCCTTGCGTGTTCTGTAAAAGGACAAGTTCAGGATTTGCAATAGTAGCTTTCTATGTAGATGATATGAATATCATCGGGACTCTTAATGAGATCAATGAGATGGTTGGCTAGTTGAAATCTTAATTTGAGATGAAAGACCATGGTAAGACTCGATTTTGTCTCGGATTAGAGCTGGAACATTAAGTTGGTAGAACCCTATTCACCAGTCGGCTTATGTCCAAAAGATGTTCAGGCGATTTAACATGGACAAAACATACCCTGTTAGCACGCCAATGGTTGTTCATAGTCTGGACCCCAAGAAAGATCCATTTTGTCCGGTAGATGATGATGAGGAGATCTTAGAAGTTGAAATTCTATATCTTAGTGCTATTGGAGTTTTGTTGTATCTAGCTCAGTGCATGCATCTAGATATTACCTTTTCAATGAACTTGTTGGCTAGATTTAGCTATGCGCCTACGCAACGTCATTGGTATGGAGTAAAACAAATCTTCAAATACTTGAAGAGTTCTATTGACTTGGGTTTATTCTTCCCTTACAAAGAGCACAGAGAAGAGCTTGAAAGTCCTGGAAAAAGGATGGTTGAATCACAGCATGTAGAATCCGAAGCCTTCGATCCATCGAAGGATGCTTTCAGGTTAGACCAGAGCCATGCCTTCGATCCATCGAAAGAGTTGTTCTTCGATCTATCAAAGACTAAACCTGCTGCGAGCAGCTTTACTGTTGTCCCCTATTCTGAAACACCGGTTGGTTGGATATGCTGAAGTTAGGTATCTCTCTGACCCACTCAAAGGTCGTTTACATACTGGTTATATTTTCACTATGGGAAACACACGATTTCTTTGAGATCAACTGAAAAAACCCTTGTTTCTACTTCCTTGAGTTATTCAGAAATTATTGCTTTGCATGAAGCAATTAGAGAATGTGTCTGGCTTAGGTCTGTCATACATCATATTCGAGGGTTTAATGGATTATCATCTACTACGATAGCTCCCACTTGCATCTTTAAGGATAATTCGGCATGCATTGAACATATGAAGTTGGGTTACATTAATGGTGACAATACAAAGCATATATCGCCAAATTTTTTCTTCAATCAGCAACAACATGAGCTGTTGAATATCTATGTGAGCCAGGTTGGTTCGACAGTACTGCTGCAGACTTGTTTACTAAGTCACTACCTAAATCTACATTTATGAAAAATGTGAGATACATTGGTATGCGCAGGTCACATGTAGTAGTATTTATAGTTGGTGTGTTGTACTCTTTTTTCCTTAGACCAAACTTTTGTTTTTCCCATGAGGTTTTTTGTTTGCTTGGTGAGGTTTTTAGTGAGGCAACAAGTTATGCATCATTCATTAGGCTCAAGGAGGAGTTTTTAAGGAGATTTATTCTCCGTAACTTCTGGTGTGTGTCTTGTTCTAATTAGATACAGATTAGTATAGATTAGATACATAGAATTCTTGTTATATCGGGACATTTATTGTAACAGATTGTATTGGCCTATATTTAAGGCATTCTATCAATGAAAGAGTTATAGTTTTCAGTCTATCATATTATTCTCTTGAAACACACCCAACTTTTGTTGACCCAATTTTTGTTGACTAAATTTTTTTTCTTACGAACTACAATGAATGAAATTAAGATTGTCCATGAATTCCTTTCAAGTAGCTCTACAACCATTGTGAAGAAAGTGCATCCAAAATCGAAACTTCTAAAATAATCGATTTATTTTTACACGCGATGAATTGAAGAATGTCAATAAACACATAAAAAATAGATACACTAACAAATTTGACAAATAAAGATTAGGTTGATAATCTCGATACGGGTCATTACTAGTGGTGTGGAATAATTTAGGCAGAAACTGAGGGTGTATTCAATAGATATGGGTTTCAAATACGTATTCGAAAAGAATGAGCGAAAACGCATAGGTGTATATTGTGTAAACAAAGAGAAAGATTCATGTGAATGGTATGTGTAGGCGCCTTTATGCCATGCCAATGGTTGGTTCTACCTTACAAAATTTCAGAAGGAACACACGTGCCATGGGATAATCCACCTTAACAAGAGCGAGATGATGCGAGCCTCTGTAGCCTGGTACACGTTGTCTTTTATGCAGTATATTGAAGGGAAATTATGTATTGCTATTTTTTTATCACTCGAAGTTAACTAGAAAACTTTTATTTTTTCAACTTTATTGTTAAGCACAAGTTGCGGGCATATCCTAACAAGGGTACAAATGTGCTGCAAATGGAAATAAAAGAGTCTTTTGGTTTGGAAGTTTGTACAAGAGTGTATGGTATGGCAAGGAGAACGCTATGGCTGCACTGCATGGAAACAAGCCGAATCGTACTCTAATCTTCTATGGTTTGCAGATGCCGACTTCTTGAAAAACAAATACAAATGAACTATCATTGAGGCTTCTGGAAAATATGCAATAGGTAACCTAGTTTTCATTTGTTTTTTTGTTGTTGTTGGTAACAGGAGTTTGGGGTAGATGTTTGTTGTTGTTGGTTTATTGTGTTTAGATATCTAACCTTGTTTTATTTTCTTGTTTTTTTTCCAGGTTTGTGTCCATTGGCTTTTGGTATTATGGATGCGAAAAGTGACAATAATTGGACGTGGTTTTTGGAGAGGCTGAGAGAAGAGATGTATAAGAGCATTCAATTAATCTTGAGACTAATACTCGTAGGAAAATCACATTCCTCTATGATCGCTATACTGGAATAATGAGTTCTCTTTATGAGGTTTCCTCAATCATGCGCAAGGATACTGATTTCGGCACTAACTGGTAAACATGAAAGACTTGCATGTATAATGGGGCTTTCATAAAGACTAAGATTTGTACTCTTTTCATGCAATGTGCTTATGTAAGAAGTGAAAGACAATATGAGCTCATGCTTGCAAAATTAAGGACAGAAGTTGGGACTGATATTTAGTATCCGACCTTTTTACATAATTGTTGACATTTATAGATATTTTTGATTTTGATTTAGGGGGTGCGGTAAATGATTTTATAGTCAATAAATGATAAGAGGTCCTCAATTAACTAGTTAAATGGGTTGATCATATCAGTTGACTTCAGATGCAAGTCGTAGTATTCATTGAGATGAGTATGTAGACGCGTGGAATGACAAAAACGGAGTTACGGCGAGTAAGTTATGGTCAACGTACATTTGACGAGATCAACGGAAATGTAAATTCACGAGAATGTATACGGGCTCACCCAAAATGGAAGGGGGGACTTTCCATTTTGGAGTTGGTATTGGTTAACCCACGTTGGCTAGGCTCTGGTGATTAAAATTGTCGCTGACCTTCCTATCGGCGGTTTGATGCCTTCAAGCCACTATAGGGTTCAATTTCAGTCGCATTTCAAAGGTCTCAACCTCTTCTCCATGTTCCTGGCCTCAATCGAGGTCGGAGAGAGGGGAATCGACGAGCTAGAATTCTAGGGTTTCAATTAAATTGCCGAAGTTGTCGATGAAGTCTCTAGCAACATGCTAGGTATGGATCAATTCGGCTTGATGTGTAGATGATGATTATGATGTGACTTTTGTGCATTGTTCAAAGATTTATACCCCCACACTTAGTAAGCTATTGGCTAACTCATAAGTGCAAGAACGATCTTCACCCGCAAGTATACGGGGATAACTAATAGTATAGAAAAAGAAATCGAGTGTCAAACCCACGAGGATTAAGTACTTAAATTCCTTAGCTCGGAGTGAAAAGCACAAAGACTACGGACAACTAGACATGACTTGACACAAAGATTAAAAGAAAATATGGAAGTGTATCTCACACTACCAAGTTCTTTGGAGACTTAGCATTGCGAGAGATGATGCAATTACGGTGAATGATTATACGAGTTGATTGGTTGATTAACTAACTAAATAAAGTGAAAACATAAAGTAAAGCAAATTAAAGGAAATGTTTGGTCGCGTAGAGATATCGCCACTAGCCAACTCAATGTACAAACAATGTCCAAGTTATGAGTTTAGTCTGATTCACATGCGTTTGTCCAATTCGTGATCTTTTGGAGTCACCATTGGTTGTGAATCAAATCTCCTAGGCCATTAAGGCACTAAAAGTGTTCCGATCCAACATTCAAGTATAAAGCAAACTGAAACTAGAATGCAACTCAATTGAGAATCGTATCCTAATCATACCACATGCCTAATGAGTTCAATATGTGATCACTTATGATGAATGTGGATGAATTTCCTTCCTAAGTCCCTATTAGAAGACATGAAAGTATGTTCTAATGACTTTCCTAATCCACATATTTTAGAACATGAATTAGAAGACGTAACAATTAGCTACAAAGCCCTTTCGAGTCAATGTAAGCTTGACCGAAGCTCCTTGAGTCATTTGGACTTCAAGAAGGCTTCGGTCTATGTTTAAGCCCAACCTTTTAAGTGTAGACCTAAGTCATGTTTACATGCTTATCTTCCTTAGGTGAGTGACGAATTCACTTAGGTTCATTTTTAGCTTCATTAAACACATCTTAACTTAGTCATGGCCAAGACATGAATATGAAAACATTGAATCAAGCCCAAATATGAAAACATACCACAATCACATCACAAGTTATTAAACTCATTCCCAACATGTAATAAACTAAACCAAATTCAAATCCATAACTCAAAACATAGTTGTATGCGCATCAAATTGGCTAAGGATAAGCCCTAACCTTCCAAAAGATTACTACTCACTACCTATAGCTTAGATAGAGTATAGATACATAAATTAGAGACAAATATGAGAAGAGATAACCAAAGAGTCCTAAAAGCTCCAAGCCCTTCAAGCTCTCATTCCCTTCTTGCTCCAAATATGCTCATATGCTCCAAGAACTTGAGTCACCCACGTTAGGCTTAGGAGAAGATGGTGTAGATGGAAGTATGGTGGTGGTGATGGAGGTTTTCAAGCTTTTTGGTTGTGCTAATGGGTGTTTGAGAGGTGGAGGAGATGACTATTGGGTATAGATATGGATGGGGGCCTAAGAGAGAGACTAAAACTATGAAAAACTAAAAAATGAGGTGAGTTGTGTTATTCCCTAAGGGGGAGCTCGACCCTAAGGCTAAATGGGAGATATTTTGGCTTTGAAATAATTCAAAAATAAATGAAGACATGATCCACAATTTTAGGAACATGTTGGTGGTCCAAAGATGACTCATCACTAACATGTGAATGACACATGACTCTTCAAAATATCTTCTCCTATTTGGTTTGTGGGCTTGGACTCGAAGTGTTGGGCCTTGACACATTCCGGCAAGGACTCACCGAAATTGACTGTTGACCGGCCGGAGTTGACTGTTGACCAGACGAAGTTGACTTTGACCGATGGTTGAGTTTTCATCCTTTTCTCGATTTTTCTCCTTCTTTTCCAAATGCTTAGGAAACTTGCTTGGATTCTTTAAAAAGTGATTAATCTCCATCTTTTAGCTCGTTTTCTCGCAAACTCCCCATTTCCTGGCATAACAAGAAAACGTATTAAAAACAATGCTTTATTCCAAGAAGGCATGCTCTAAGCATAAGGTTAGGTATATAATTGAAACACAATTATGGTCCTAACATGCATGCATTTACATAAGGAGAGATTCAAAATGATCCCTCCATTGATTTTGACATCACCTGCGATTTCTGGCGAGTAGGCTTTAGGGGAAGATTATTGTCGAACTAGCTGGCATGGAATCAGGTAGTGATCCTCTGAGGTAAAGTGTTAGGCTCCTCAAGAGCTTTTTATTGATGGGTCAATTGCCGCTATTGGCGGAGGTTGCCGATGGAATCACGTGCGCTGCACACGCCACAACCTTTGTCAGCGCGTTTGCTGGGAAAATCTTTCTGAAATGGGACATGATATATGTTGTTAGGTTTGTATTGCATATTCGTGAGTTATAAATGATTTTAAAACTATGTCAATCCAATGGGTGGGTGGTAGTTTCGTGTATCACTATCAGTGGCGGTGCGGTCGACAGAGAAATTAGTCTTGTCTTATAACGATCATTTTGTCGTAACAGTTTAGTCAAAAAGATTTTTGACTCCATTAGTCGAAGTTGATTTTGGATCTCGAGTAATTCTTTGATTTACGTGAAATTTTATTGATTTTTTGATATTAAAGTAGGGTCGGGTCATCATATTAAATAATTGATAATTTCTTGCAATATCTCCCAAAGGATAAATGGTGTGCTACATTCTTTGGAGAAGAACGATAAAGGGAAACGAAAAACAAGATTTCTGAATGTTTCAATAGCTGGATAGTTGATCTTCATAAACATCCTGTGTTCTATATTGCCGACGAAATGGCCTCCTTGACAAGCTTATCTTTTTGAGATCTGGTGAAGTCAGGTGGAATACACTTACTTACCTTGCAATTGACAATATTAGCATACCATGGAGCCACATCTAGAACGGCAAGGAGCTGCTCGTCTGGAAAGCTATCTTTGAGAGGCAAATTATCCTTTTCTGCATTAGAACCATGGGTAAGTCTACTCGATCAAGTGATTCGCCACCACGTTCTCAGAACCCTTTTTGTCCTAAATTTCAATATCAAACTCTTGTAGCAAGAGAATCTATCTAATCAACCTTGGCTTGGCATCTTGTTTGGTAATCAAATATCTCAAAGCAGCATGGTCACAAAATATGATAACTTTAGTTTCTAACAAGTAAGATCTAAACTTTTCAAAAGCAAAAACCACTTATAAGAGCTTCTTTTCAGTAGTTGAATAGTTCAACTATGCATCATTCATGGTTTTGGAGGCATAATAGATGACATGAGGACGTCTCTCTGGACGTTGTCCAAGAACAGCGGGAGCAACATAGTCTGAAGCATCACACATGAGCTCAAATGGTAGATTCCAATCTGGTGCTTGTATGATGGGAGATATAGTTAATAACACCTTGAGTTTGTTGAAATCTTGTTGACATTCTTCAGTGAAGTTGAATGCCACATCTTTCTGGAGCAATGCATATATTGGCCTGACTATCTTGGAGAAATCCTTGATAAACCTGCGATAAAGTCTTGCATGTCCAAGAAAACATCTCACCTTCTTCACAGTAGAAGAAGGTGGTAAGGTACTCACAATATCCACTTTAGCTTTGTCTACCTCTATTCCCCAGAAGATATAACATGCCCTAAAACTATACCTTGTTCCATCATAAAGTGGCATGTTTTCCAATCAAGCACAAGATTAGTTTTCACATAACGTTCTAAGACCATAGATAAATGATGGAGATATATGTCAAAAGAATCACCAAATACTGAAAAATCATCCATAAATAACTCAATGATTTTTTCAATCATGTCTGAAAAGATACTCATCATGCATCTCTGAAACGTTGCAGGCGCATTACATAAGAGCATGTGCACCCATGTTTTGGGTGAGGAAGTCCTATTTTGAGGAATTCCTCACTCATTTGAGGAATTCCTCTCCAATAGGAAGTCCTATTCCTATTTTTCGTGCAGCGGTGCCAGAAATAGGACTTCCTATTACTATTCATTATTATTTAAAATTTTAATTTTTTATTTTCGGGTAATATTTTCAACCAATTTTCAAGTAATAGGAAGTCCTATTTAGACGCGTGTTAATATGTTTTGATTCAATTTTGTATGCCGGTAGCATACGGTGGTCTCGCTGATTTTTTGTTTAGCATACATTCGTTATAACAACGTGTTTATTATGATTCTTTATTTCGTCGTGATTCAAAATTGACATTTTTTTAAGTTATGATTTTTGACTCATTTTCTTCACGAAAGTTATAGAGGACATTAATATGAACTCGTCCGTATTTTTCTTGAATTTTTCGGAAGTCCGAGCTATTTATTATGATTTTTTTAAGTTTCAGAGTAGGGTGTGCCACGTGTCTTGTTCCGATTGGTCCGTCACTTTCTTTTTTTTACTTTTTAACCGGGTTAAAAAAAAGTCAGCCTGGCGTCACCCACGTGCGTGGGGCCCACCAGGCGGACGTTCCCTCCTTCTTCCTCAACCGAGGACGCCGGCGAGGACGATCCTCGCATCAACGTCCGGTCAAGGCCGCTTCCCTCCCCCGCTGCACCGTTCTCTCCAGCCGGACGTGCTATTTCCGACGGGTCCCACACCGGACGTCCTTAAAATGCAGCTCCGCTGCAGATGCTCTAAGCCAAAAGGCATCCTCTAGTAAGAAAAAGTACCATATGGGCATGTGAATGTGGTCTTCTCTTGATCCTTCTTGTGTATGGCTATCTTATTGTACCCCAAATAGCCATCCAAGAAACAATAATATGCCTAATCTGCCAACCTTTCCTACATCTGATCAATAAATGGGAGTGGAAAGTGATCCTTGCTTGTTGTGGCATTGAGCTTACGGTAGTCAATACACACACTCCATCCTGTTTGCATAAGTTAAGGTTGGCACATTCTCATCATTCTTTACCAATGTGATGCCTGAACGCTTTGGAACTACCTACACTGCACTAACCCATTTGCTGTCAGAAATAGCATAAATTATACCTGTATCGCGGAGTTTGATCACTTCTTTCTTGACAACTTTCATCATGGGAGGGTTGAGTCGACGTTGAGAATCCATTGTTGGCTTAGCACCTTCCTCTAGATGTGTCATGTGAGTACACAAAGTAGGAAAAATTCCCTTGATGTCTGCGACTGTCCATCCAATTACTTGCTTGTATTCCTTACGAAAAATTAATAGCTTCTCCTTTCGCAATTTCGAGAGCTTTGAAGAAATTATGACTAGGAAAGTTTCACCGTTACCAAGAAAAGCATACTTCAAATGCTCGAGTAGAGCTTCAAGGTCTAGTTTGGGCTCTGTCTGAATAAATGGAGCAAGCATATCAGTTGAAACCGGAAGAGGAATGGGTTTGGATGGCTTACCTTTCAAGCTTGGCAATGATTTGAATGCATCTTCCATTGCATAATACTGCTCCTCCATCTCAAGATCTTCGTCTGAAGCAATCTCGAAAACAGGTTCAACTTCGATGGGTCGAAGGCAAGTTTTTGTCCAAAACGAGCTCCCCTAGAAAAATTACTTTGACGGGTCAAAGGCATGCACTACCAGAACAAGTACTATAGCCGACGACTTTTCAAGTCGTCGGCTATAGGGCACTTTAGCCAACAACAAAATTAAGTCGTCGGGTATAGTCAAAACTATACCCAACGACGGTGGTAGTCGTCGTCTATAGTATTATAGCTGACGACCACCCCCTAAGTCGTCGGATTTGGTGGTGTAACTATACCTGACGACCTATAAAGTCTTCAGGTATAGTTTGACTATACTATAGCCGACGACTTAATTAAAGTCATCAAGTATAGTTCCTTTTATACAGATCTGGGCAGCAGCTCAACAATTTGAAAAGAAATCGCCAAAAAAATCTCAAAACGCTCTTAAATCGTGGGTGTCATCGAAAGCTGCCCAAAAAGAGTTCGTGATACTCTCCCGCTATACATATAGGTATATATATATGTGTGTGTTAATATTGTTGATTTAGAGTTGATTAATGTTGATTATATATATAGATATGAATGAATGTGAAGATTTTGAGTTAATTGTTGTGTTTTAGTTGAGTTGAGTTGATTTTGAGTGAATTGTTGATATATATATGTATGTGTGTTAATTTGTAATTATGAATATATAGAAGAATTAATGTAATTAATTTGATTTTTTAATTTTTATTGATATTGTTGATGTTGAGGCGATCGATTAATATTGATTTTGAGTTACTTTTTAGTTGAGTAGAGTTGATTTTGAGTTGAATTCAATGAAATTATGTATATAAATATGTTAATTGTTGAGATATATATATGTATGCGTGTTAATTTGTAATTAAGAATAGAAGAATTAATGTAATTAATTTGTAGGTTAAAGATATTTATAGATATAATGTTGAATGTTTAATTAGTGCATGTATATATTAATTTATGTATATACAATAGGAATTTTGAGGATGGACAAGAGTTGGATTTTCCTTCTAAAATGGGATCGAAGATGTGGCGTTGGGATGCGGAATTTTGTGGAATATGTGAAGTGTAATGCTAACAGGAATATAATTGATTATTGCCCGTGTACGCAATGTCAGTGTCGCATCGATTTGTATCATTTTCCCATTGATATAGTATGGGAGCACCTGAAGAAAAACGGGTTTTGGGATAAGTACACATGTTGGATTTATCACAGTGAAACATGATCAGCGGGTCAGCGTGATCATGGGCAATTTTCTGAGAGGGCCAGTACATTCAATGATCCAACAACAGGGTTGCTCAACGATGTATTTCCTTATGAGAGCGGTGTATATGCTCACATACAAGATATCCCTGCCGACATTGAGGGCTTCCCTTTTATTGAGCCAGTCCAGCAATTACCTAGAGTTGTCAACAGTACCGGTATTGACAAATACAACAAGCTGATTGCCTTCCAACAGGTCCCGTTATATAACGGTGTAACAAGACTGTTCTTGAAATGGTCATGAGAGTAATGAAGATTAAAGTGAAGAACAAATTGAGTGTCAAGGCTGTTGATGCTTATCTGGAGTTGACAGCTTCGGCGCTACCCCTGGTCATCGTCTGCCTACCACTTATCGTAAGGTGCGACATATCTTGAAACATCTTGATATTACCTACATCAAAATACATGCATGCATATATCATTGCGTTCTCTTCTGGGGTGAAGATGCTGAATGGAATGATCTTGAAAACCTTGATAAGGAACAGAACTCATAAAAGTGATAAGGATGATATATACTAATAAAATTACTGAGGATGTCAAATTAAGAAAATAGTTTGAGAAGCTACCAAGAAAGCACGATATGAACGAAAACGAGAGTTAGTAACTTGGCCTCATGTAGAGATACAAGATAGTAAAAGTATTTTCTTCAGTAAACTTCTAATGTATTTGTTGTTGTTATGTCTGGTATGTTACACTGATAGGTATAAGTTGACTCCTGCAGGGAATAAGAAAGCTGTAAAGGTACTTTGGTATTTTCCGTTGATTGATAGGCTGGAACGGTTGTTCATGTCTGCACACACGGCCAAAGGTATGAGATGGCACGCAGAAAAGGATTTGCTTAATAATGATACCCTCATACACCCTACTGATGGAGAGGCTTGGAAGCACATGGTTGGAGAGTTTTCTCATTTTGCATCAGAGGTCTGAAATGTTTGGCTCGGATAATCATCTGACGGATTCAACCCTTTTGGAAAAAAGAGTCTTCAATATAGTATATTGCCAGTTATTTTGGTACCGTACAACCTTCCTCCATCGATGTGCATGAAGAAGGGATACAATATGCTGACTATGTTAATTCCAGAGCCGGGTTATCCAAGAAAGTTTCTCGATGTATATGTGATACCCTTGATTGAGGAGTTTAAGTACCTGAGTAATGTTGGTCATCCTACTTGACAAGTACAAAAACGAGATGTTCCATATGCATGCCATGTTTGTTGGCACCAACAGTGATTTTCCTGCCCGCGAGATGTTGTCGGGCAATGTTACCAGCGGATACAGGGTTTGTCCAGAGTGCATGCTGTTGATTGTGGCAGCTCTCATTACAGGAAGATTGTCCAGATGCGTCACTGTTGTTGGCTTCCACATGATCACCTATTTCGGGAGGATAATAGGCATTTGATGGGACTGTAGAAATAGGTGTGCAACCCAGGAGATGGATGGGCGATGAAATTTTGGAAGTGCTGAATGAATACTATTTTGGGCAGCTCGGCAATCATCCTAATGTAGTGGCAGCAATGCCTCCCATACTCGACCGGTATAAATTCAGGACCCACAAAAGCATATTCTGCGAACTTCCATACTGGTCCAAGTTTCCCATCAGGCATTACCTAGATGTCATGCACATTGAGAATAATATCTACGAAAGTGTGGTGGGCACAGTGCTGAATTGGGAGGGGAAAACTAAAGATGGCCCTAAGGCACGTATTGATATGAAAATAATGGGTACACGAAAACATTTGTGATTGAGAGAAGGGAAGAAAAAAATTTCTCAAGCTCCTTACACCGTCAAGCCTGACCAGAAGAATGAAAATTTTAGGTGGATGGGTAATGTTAGGTATCCTTCAGGCTATGCAGGCAATATAAGCTGGTGTGTTAACTTCCGGGATAATAAGATGTACAGATTAAAGAGTCATGACTGCCATATACTGCTTCGATGTCTCTTCCTTGTTTTCATTCGATCATACCTGCCCCGTCAGGTGGTGGAGCCGTCAGTAGCGTTGTCAAGATTCTTTCAGAAGTTATGCACTAGAGAAGTGAAAAAAATCAGACTTGAGAAAAATGCAACAAGACATCATTTTTATCATGTACAAATTCGAGAGGATATTTCCCCCAAATTTTTTTGACATCATGCCTCACCTGATGATCCATCTTCTCAAATAATTGTTGCTTACTGGTCCAGTAGACTACACTTGGATGTATCGCACGGAAAGATACGTATGATTCAACATCTGATAAATTGGCATATTTTTTAAATATAATTATGTATTTCTATAATCCTCACATGCACTTTACAATTTGATAGACAACTAGGAGACTACAAAGCTTATGTGGCTAATAAATCCGCACCTAAATGGTGTATAGCTGAATCATATCTTGCGCACGAGTGTGTAACGTACACGAAGATGTATTTGGGAACGTTGGAGGACCCTCCATAACATATGCCGGTAGATGAACCCCAGTTCAATCTTTCTATCCTCTCGAATGAAGTTGAAGTATATGAACAGTTGCCAAATTTGTACAAGTTGGAACCGTATGAGCTAGTCATTGCCCACTAGTGGGTATTGATAAATTCTCCAGAAGTTCAAACGGAGAACACAGAATTCTAGGGTAATGATGCATGGTGGGCAGAATAACATTGACTACTATAGTGTTCTCCATTCAGTGGTTGAACTAATTTATGGGGAGGGCATAACCATGCACTTGTTTAAGTGTATATGGTTTGATACTAACCTTGAGAACACAAGGACCGATAAATACGGTCTTTTTTGGGTGAATGGCCCTTTTGTTTTTGCCGCATCTGGTATGAGGATGGCCCTTTTGTATATGGTATGAGGATGGCCCTTTTGTTTTTGCTGCATCTGTAAAATAAGTGTTTTATCTAGATGATCTTGTGCACAAAGAGGCGTGAAAAGTAGTTAACCAAGTTGTTCCCAGAAACATATACAGTGCTGTTACACTTGGTGAGGCCGCAGATATTGAAGAAGTGACTACATACCAAGAGTCGAACGCAACCGGTATTCGTGAATCCTCTACAATTCGCCTAAATAATGTGAGATCTGGTAGTTAGTTCAACTTTTATGGGTGGATGTAAGTCTTATTGATGTTAATCCAAACGAAGACTCCAGTGACGAGAAGCGACAAATATTACCGGAAATTAACTCCGACACCGATCCAGACTCAAATGATGATTCTAATTATGAGCCTTAGTTAAACATGAATGTTTGTTAATTAATTAAAGGGAAAATTGCTAGGATGATCACTCAAGTATGGCATGTTCTAAACTTTGCTCACTTATGTATGACAAATATCACTTTGCTCACTATCGAATTACACTTTTACTCACTTTGCTCACTCCAAATTTTGCAAAATTTGGGGTTTTGAATTTGAGTTATAATCGACTAAGGGAATTTATTAGGCATTGTAGCTCTCTTCCTTGTGAGTCTTTTCATACCAAGGTCGAGCCTCAAATCAACACAAGGAGGAAGAATCGAAGATTTGAAGTTTTGGGTGTTCTTGACTTCAAAGGCCAAATTCAACCACTTCCATGATGAATTGGACTTTGGTGTAGTTGAGAAAATTGTTGTTGGGGGTTGATTTCGCATAGATTGAGTTTCGGTTCGCCATAAATTGGAGTGGCGTCGCCAATTTCTCCGGTTCGGAGTGATCAAAGTGAGTAAAAGTTTAATTCAATAGTGAGCAAAGTGATATTTGTCATACATGAGTGAGCAAAATTTAGAACGTGTTATACTTGAGTGATCATCCGAGCAATTTTCCCTTAAGTAAATGTGTGGGTTGATCATGAGGATGTTTTTGTGCATGATTTCTTCATTTCTATTGTATTATTAGATAAACAGGTGTTACTGCGAAACATGTGAATTTTGCTGATGAGGCCTGTGTTTTAAATTTTTTTACATACTATACCTGACGACTTGCACAAAAGTCGTCGGCAAAAGTTAATAAAGTGTAAAAAAATAAAAAAGTTAAAGCATAGCTGATGACATTAATTAAGTCGTTGGCTAAGGCTTAGCCGATGACTTAATGAATGTCGTCGGCTATGCTTCACTGTTATAACTCGAAAAACCCAGCCCGAAACCTCACTGTTCGGCCTTTCCTCCTTCAAAAACTCTCCTCCTCTCCCCCAAATTGCCCCAAACCCCCGGAATCCCTCCTAGGACGTCCCAAATCGTCAGAAGCGCCCCCAAATCGGTCTCAATCTCTCCAAAATAGGTTCTTCCTCTCTCTCTCTCTCTCTCTCTCTCTCTCTCTCTCTCATTTCCCCCCTAAACTTTAGGGTTTAGCTTTATTTAGGGATTTTAGTTTGGTATGTATTGTATGAGTTTTGATTATGGGTTATGAATTTTGTGATTAGGTTATTAGATTGGGTTAATTGAATTTGTGTATGAAATTTGTGATTAGGTTATTGAATTTGTGTATGGAATTTGTGATTAGGTTATTGAATTTGTGTATGGAATTTGTGATTGGGTTAATTGAATTTGTGAATTTTATGAAATTTGTGATATATGGAATATGTGATTATTTTGAGGGAATATTATGTGATTGTTATGGTATTTTTTGTGAATATATGAAATATGTGATTTATGTATGAATTTTGTGAATTTTGTGATTTATGTATGAATTTGTGGTGTGAATTTTGTGATTTATGTATTAATTTTGTGCTTTATGTGTGAATTTTGTGAATTTTAGGATTTACGTATGAATTTTGTGAATTATGTATGAGATTTGTGATTTATGTATGGTTTAATTTAATTAGGGTTTAATTAATTAGAGTTTAAATAATTAGGGATTATGAATTGGTTAAGTCAGAAGAGTTCGAAGGGCTCTAACAAAGGAACCGGGTCTAGCGGCGATAGGTCGTCGTCCGCCTCTATAAGTAACACTTATAGCGGCCCGAGGACCTCCTGACACCTTCAACTACTTTAGCAGCCACAACAAGATGTAGGGGCCCGCCGACCCGTCTGCACGAGGCTGCTCTTCATGAAGGAGCCACTCTTTCTCCATAGCCAGCCGCTTCTACGGGTCCCGTACATTCAAGTGTCTATATGCCTCCCATCTCCTGGCCAACGACGCCTACTCCTTCGCCGCAGCCGTCAGCCTCTAATGCAGGTCATTTCGATAGTTCCTCTACGGAGACACGTGGTGGTCCGCCGTCGCACCTCTTCATGCCTCATATGATACCATCCATACCTACGCTTGATAATCAGGGAGTGCCCATTCCAGGACAGATTGGTTACACTACCCCGGAAGAGGCATACTTCTATGTGCCGTTTGATACACCTATGTATAGTGCGAAGGTATCAAATACATCGACGTCCGAATTGGATAAATATTACCAAACTTAGTATTTAATTTGAAACTCATTAATATTAGCGCATATACTGCTTAAGTGGTTATGTTAAAATATTTTTCCCTTCGAATGGAGACGTGATAGTGGGAAAGAATACATGGAAGTATGCCGGCATGGTAGGGAGTATAATACAAGACAGAGTGCTGGTTCTATGGGGAGAGTTGTCATTCGTGCCATAATGTGTGAAGGACTGTGGGAACAATGTGTTGTCGGTAAGTTAATTATATATTCATTATGTATAATTATCCTTTATATATTTATTATGTATGTCTACCTTTCATTATATATTTATATATACATTGCTGCTGTGGTTTATTGTGCCAGAGGAGATCAAATGCACGTGGGCAATTGACGTGCAAGGAAGAAGATGATGAGATATGAAGTTAAATTTTAGACATTTTGTTGATCATGTATTGTCAATTTATAACATATATCTCCCATATATAGGTACAAGGAGTGGAAGAGTGAGTTCAAAAAGCACTGGAAGAAGCACGGCATCCTCTGTGGGGGAACCCCTATGGAGTTTATGTATAGGGAGTACGAGTGGCAGTGGCTCGTAGTCCACTGCAGCTCCCCAAAGTTCAAGGTATGCAACACTCCGTTTGTGCTTACATGTATCGTATTTGGCGAAAATAGTTTCTTAATTAACTTTTTTTTTTCACATATGTTCATCCAAGAAGATTATTTCTGCAATAAACGCGGCGAATCGGGGAAAAAACACGAAGAATTATCATGCTGGTTCGAGATCCTTTGTGGGTTGGATGGATGAGGCCGCCCAACACCCTGAAGTCCCCCCTTTAGAGTATACGTTACAGAAAGCGTATCCTCAGTGCCTCAAAGATATTGTAAGTCTTATGCCCTTATAACTTAATTAACATATTTTCTTATATATCTCTAAATTTTTTTACATATGTTTACTAATTTTGTTTCCTTGTCAGTTAGGCGAGAGTGCAAGAGGTGACTTCTGAGGTGTTGACTCAGATCGTGAGAGAGCAATGGCCTGAGACCCAGGATGTGGACCTCCCCCAGGCCATCTCTCAAATTGATCAATTTGACCTGCTTCTAGAGGCAAGGATCATAGGTGAGGTTTTTCCACCACAGAGAAGCGGCTACTACCACATGGGTCTGGGACAGAAGGGGGTCGGGGTCTTGAAGAACACTCCCGAATTCTCACTCAGGCCGATAAGTTTGAGGTCTTCTCATATACAGGAACAGCTCCAGAGGGTGATGGCAGAGCACCAGAGGGAGCTGGAAGAGACTCGAAGGCGGGTGGAGGAGATAGAGCGGACGAGATTAGCTGAGCAGTCTGCGATGGCATCCTAGTTTCAAGATTGGATTGCACAGCTCTAGGCATTTGGATTCCCGGTCCCGGCTCTACCTGCGTTCCCTTTTCCTACCATGCGGCGGCAAGAGGATCCCGAAGACCTTAATATTAACACCGATGTTTTCAATAACATCAATTTGGATCACCCATAGTGTAGGTATGTAATATGCATGAATTTGTGTTTTGTTAGTGAATTTGTAATGTGTTTTGCAATTTTGATCGATAATATTATGCAATTGTAGGTATTTTTTTCTGAAATTTTCTACTATAGCCGACGACACTATTCAATGTCGTCGGCTAAGGTAAATACTATAGCCGACGCCCTGGTGTCCTCGGTCAACGTCAGTTATAGTCACCCTCGGTCAACGCCGGTTATAGTCAAGACTATAGCCAACGACCTTCCACTGAGTTGTCGGCTATAGTTTTGCCGACGGCCTTTTTCCGTCGATGGTATAGCTGTGACGACCCGAACCAGAATCAGTAGAGTAATCAGTACGATTCACGAGATTAAGCTTAATCGCGATTAGTCGTTAATTGAGTGAATTGCTGATTTAGTTCGCGACTTAATTTTCGGCCAAGAATTTGAATTGAGTTTCTTCACGGAAGTTGTAGAGCACGTGATTTTGAGCTTGTGGGCGGTTCTGGATGATTTTTCCGATAACCGAGGAATATAATATGATTATTTGAAGTTTCGGCTTTCGACGAGTTTATCCGTTTGTTTCGTAATTATCTGAATCCTTTTGGTTATTTGTTTTGGACCGTCTATCGACCCGAGGTGCGAGTATAAATATCGAAAATAGTCGAGAAATAGTCGTAAATCACTGTATGGGAGTTGACCAGCGTTGACTTTCCGTTTTTGGAAGTTTGACCGTTGACCGAGGGAGGAAAACTTTCCCGTTTGGTTTCGCCGGCCGATTTGCATTTTCCGGCCACCTTCGGCCACGTGAAGGGTATGAATCTCTTCCTTTTGTGATTTTAAGTTGTTTTGCCTTTGGAATTATGGAATTTGATGGAGTTTTGGTGAGGTTCGAATCGAGTTTGGAATCCGGGTTTCGCCGGTGACGGGGGGTGGCTTTCCGGCGAGTCACGGTGGCGGGGAGGTGGGGACTCCCCTTGCCCCAGTGATGCTTCCCCTGTGATTAGTTTGGGCTGAGGAAGTGGTTTTGGTGGAACCCGAATAGATTGCCGGAGGAGGATTTCTGTTTGGTTTCGAGTGAAATTGGTGTGGTTCTAGTGCGAATTGGACTTGATGGTAGTTATAAAAGAGGATGGGTTTGAGGAGAGCTTCAATTATGGAGCTTCCTCGCCGGAGAAAGTCACCGTTGAAGGCACGCCGCCGCCGGCGGCGGCGGTCCGGCGAGAAGGTTGACTTTTCAGATTTCGGTGATTTTAGTGTCATTTTTCTCGTAATCGCGCCCTGATTATCGCCTAGAGGTTTTCGTATTGATTTGGGTATCAGATTTTCAGTCGAAGGTTTCGAGTGGAGATTTCGGAAATTCAGTCGGTTGTTTTATACAGTTTAATATGTTTTCGGGAATGGTTGGTTTCCGTGGTTAAGTACAGTGTTGTGGGCTATGATTTTGATCAGATATGTTTTATGATTATTCAGGGGATCGAGATCGAGATCGTGCTTCAGGCGAGGGATCTTCCGCCGGGCCACGAGATTAGCGCGAGTGCGTGTTTTGCTTATCTGTGAGTGGACATTTCTTTTCACGGATTGATTGCGAGTCGTTTACATATGTTTTATGAACTTGAGCATGCAGTTTGATCATGATTTTTATGAGCATGTGTTTTACAATTATACATATACGAATATGCGAATATGAATATACATACGTATATATATTGTTTTATGCATGTGCAGGAAAAGGATTTATGATTTGGTTTACACAGAATACAGTCTCAGTTATCAGGGTTGTATCAATACACATTGGCTTCTCAGCTGATCCCCGAGTACGCTCCGGGGGGGGGGGGACAGATATCCTGACCCGAGGCCTTTCTGGCTAGGAATCACGTGTGGGTCTGGGATCCCGTGATTCAGACTGTGCTATCGCGTGTGAGTCCATGTGTAACCCCGTGGTATTATGATGCATGCTCTGTACGTGGGTTGGAGTCAGCGTCTCCTCACGTACCATTTGATTTTCATGCGTTTGACTCGCATATGTTTTAATAACATATATATTATACGGTGAAAGACATTTATTTTCGTCCACTCACTCTAACAGTTTTCATGTCTTTCCCCTGGGCTTTTCGGTTTCCGTGCCCAGTTTGCAATTCAGGTTCTGGTGTTTCACGTCGTGGTGGGAGGCTAGTGACCGAGCTACCTGTGTTTTCCAGTAGGTTCTTGTTTCGCCTACTGATGTGTATATTGTATATATTTATACTAGAGGTCGCTCTGGTACATTCTGATACATGTTTTATACGGATTTTCTCGGATATATTATATATATTACAGTATGTTTACTGTTTATTGATTGTGATATGATATTGAGAAATCCGGATGGGATTGGTGCCCACGGTTTGGCTTTTGTGGCATAGGATGAAGTGTTATTTTCAGGGTGCAGGTTAATGCAATTCCGCGTTAGTAGCGTTACTCTGCCGAAATTTTAATGGTTTTTGTTGGTTCACGTTTTCAGAAGGGGTTCGATTCCGGTTTGGACAACTAAATCAGGGTTGGTTCTTTTTAGCTTGGTATCAGAGCATTAGGTTGTCAGATTTTGTAGACTCTTGTAGTTGTGACGCTTAGGGTATTTGAGTTTGTACAGCATGACTGGAGTGATGACCCGACTGGCCAGCGGTACTCATCAATACTTCGGGTGTTGTGTGTTCTCAAATATCTGCGGTCTCAGGATTACGTTCTTTCTACTTGTACCTAATGTTTGTCTTGTATCAGTAGGATGCCTCCTCGACGTGGTCCTCGTGTTCATCGGGAAGCAGATCCTGATGAGGATCGCCATACGCATGACTTGCTGATGCGAGTGCTGTGTTTGGAAGAGCGTTTTGACCTTGTGGTCAAAGCTCGTACTGCTGGTGCTACTATGTTTTCGGGTTCAGCTGATCCAGAGATATGTGAGGCATTGGTGGTTTAGGTTGAACGTGTTTGTGAGCGTCTGCGATTTACTCCTGAGCAGATGACAGTGGCAGCAGTCGAATTACTTGAGTCTGATGCATACTTTTGGTGGGTTAATACCGACAGAGTTCCAGCTGATACTCCGTGGACTTTGTTCCGTGATTTGTTTATGCGGAGATATTTCAATCAGACTACCTAGCAGCACAAGTATGAGGAGTTTACGAACTTGAGGCAGGGACCGAGATGGAGGAGAGATCGACCGCAGCAGCCACATGCTAGTCGGGATTCTAGTGGTTCCAGTTACTCTCGATGACCTTTCGGCACTTTTGCTACACCGAGGGAGTATCCATTGTACAACTTGTGCAATAGGTATCATCTTGGTTCATGTCAGCGAGGTACCCTCAACTGTTATCATTGTGGCCAGGTGGGCCACTGTGCGAGGGCGTGTCCTCAGTTAGTTGGTGTCGGTGATCAGGCAGCCCAGAGTTCCGGTAGAGAGCGAGGTGCCACTTCGGGAGCTCCACCAGTACAGTATGCGGCCCAGGGCAGACAGCAGGGACAGCCTCAGCGTGGACGACCAGCCGGACAGGCGAGGGTTCATGCCATGACTCTACGTGAGGACAGAGCTTCACCGGAGGTCGTTATCGGTACGTTACATGTCTTTGGTATTCCAGTACTTGCATTGTTAGATCCAGGTGCCACACATTCATTCATATCATATAGACTATCATCATTAGCTACGGTACCTGCATCTCCATTTCCGGGGTTGTGGAGAGTGTTATATCCGTCAGGGGAGATTGTGAGTATCGGTTGGGTATATAGAGATTGTGAGGTGTTTATTGGAGGACGTGGTTTAGCCGCAGATTTGCTGTTGCTTGATATCGTTGATTTTGATTTTATCTTGGGTATGGACTTCTTGGAGACGCATTGGGCCATGTTTGACTGTCACAAGAAAGAGGTCGCGTTTCGACGACCAGGATTTCCCGAGATACTGTTCCGCGGTGAGAAGAACACTTCACTACCGTGTTTGATTTCCGCGATGAGGGCGGATCGGTTGATGAAGAAGGGTTATGTTGCTTACTTAGCTCATGTTGTGGACACTACAGCAGCTGTGCCGGATCTTGGTAGTATTGAGGTCATTTCTGAGTTCCCGGATGAGTTTCCATCAGAGTTACCGGGCATACCTCCTGTTCGAGAGATTGACTTTACTATTGAGTTGTTACCAGGCACATGATCGATTTCACAGACCCCGTATCGTATGGCGCCAGGGAGTTGAAAGAGTTGCAGGTTCAGCTCCAGGAGTTGCTGGAGAAGGGTTTTATCCGACCTAGTGTTTCTCCATGGGGTGCTCCGGTTTTGTTTGTACAGAAGAAGGATGGATCTATGCGTTTGTGCATCGACTTCCGGAAGCTGGATCAGGTTACGGTGAAGAAGAAGTATCCGTTTCCGCGGATTGATGATTTGTTCGATCAGCTTAATGGAGCATCAGTCTTTTCAAAGATTGACCTTCGATCCAGATATCACCAGTTGAGGATTCGGGACTCTGATGTGGCCAAGATAGCTTTCAGGTCGCGGTATGGGCATTACGAGTTTCTGGTTATCCCGTTTGGGTTTACCAACGCCCCTGCAGCTTTTATGGACTTGATGAATCAAGTGTTCAGACGGTTTCTGGACAAGTTCATGATTGTGTTTATTGACAATATTCTGATCTATTCCAGGAGTATGGGCCAGCATAAGAAGCATTTGCGAGTGGTGTTGCGGACTTTGCGGGACCATCAGTTGTTCGCGAAGTTTAGCAAGTGCAAGTTTTGGTTGGATAGTGTGAAGTTTCTGGGCCATGTGATATCGGCTGAGGGAGTCAGTGTTGATCCTGACAAGATCGAGGCCGTGCTGAACTGGAGTAGACCTACTACTGTACCGGAGATCCGGAGTTTCTTGGGATTAGCAGGCTACTACCAGCAATTTGTACAGGACTTCTCTCGAATTGCTACACCACTGACCAGATTGACGAAAATGGGCGTCAAGTTTGAGTGGTCCGATGCATGTGAGGAGAGTTATTTGCTCCTGAAGGAAAGATTGATTATTGCACCAGTTCTGACATTGCCAGATGACAGCGGTGAGTTCGTAGTGTACAATGACGCGTCGAAGTTGGGGCTTGGCTGTGTGTTGATGCAGCATGGTAGAGTTGTGGCCTACGGTTCCAGGCAGCTGAAACCACATGAGGTCAACTATCCGACGCATGATTTAGAGTTAGCCGCTATTGTGTTAACGTTGAAGAGTTGGAGACATTACCTGTATGGAGCTCAGTGTAAGATCTACACCGACCACAGAAGTCTTACCTACTTGCGGACGCAGCCGGATTTGAACATGAGGCAACGCCGGTGGATGGAGTTGATCAACGACTACGATTGCACGTTCGAATACCATCTAGGGAAGGCCAATGTTGTAACTGATGCACTTAGCCGGAAATCCGGGGCTTCGTTGTTTCATGTGTGTGTGGCCAGAGTATCGATGTTAGCTTAACTTCGGGCTACGGGTGCCGAGTTCGAGTGGGATGATAAGGGAGCTTTGTTGGCCAGTTTTCAGGTTCGACCTGTATTGGTTGATCAGGTACGAGAGGCCCAGGACTCAGATTCCTACCTGTTGGGCAAGAAGACCATGATTCAGAATGGTGTGCGTACAAAGTTTTGATTGAGCGACGACGGTACGTTGTATTTCAGAGGCAAGTTATGTGTGCCCAGAGATGAGAGCCTGAAGAAGGAGATTCTGGACGAGGCCCACAGTTCAGCGTATGCGATGCATCCCGGAGGTACGAAGATGTTTCGTACACTTCGAGCGTATTACTGGTGGCGCAACATGAAGCGGGAGATTGACACATATGTGAGTCGATGTTTGATCTGTCAGTAGGTTAAAGCAGAGAGTCAGAAACCTGCAGGGAAACTACAGCCACTAGAGATTCAAGTTTGGAAGTGGGAGCACATTACGATGGATTTCATCTATCAGTTGCCGCGTACTTCGGCTGGCAACACTGGTATTTGGGTTATTGTGGATCGACTGACGAAATCCGCTCATTTTCTTGCATTTCCAAGGAAGATATCAGTGGGCAGATTGGCCAAGTTGTACTTATCAGAGATTGTTCGTCTACACGGTGTGCCTGTGTCTATTGTTTTTGACCGAGACAGTCAGTTCACTTCTGAGTTTTGGCAGGCGTTGCAGCGAGCATTGGGCACGAAGTTGCGATTTAGTACAGCTTTTCATCCTCAGACTGACGGGCAGTCCGAGCGGACTATACAGACACTGGAGGATATGTTGTGGTCATGTGTGTTGCAGTTCCACGGGAATTGGGACCAGCAACTACATTTGATAGAGTTGCCTACAACAACAGCTATCGGGCCAGTATTGAGATGGCACCGTACGAGGCTCTGTACGGGAAGCAGTGTCGCACTCTGTTGTGTTGGAGTGAGGTGGGCGAGCGATGGCTTCTTGGCCCTGATCTGGTGAAGAGCACTATGGAGGACGTTCAAATTATCCGAGATAGATTGAAGATCGCCCATGATCGTCAGAAGAGTTATGCAGACGTGAGGAGGAAGAGTCTAAAGTTTGAGGTTGGCGATTGGGTCTTCCTGAAACTATCTCCATGGAGGGGTGTTGTACGTTTCGGGAAGCGTGGCAAGCTTCGACCACGGTACATTGGTCCGTACGACATCACAGAGAGGATTGGAGCTGTTGCTTACAGATTAGAGTTACCGGCTGAGATGGCTCGTGTTCATGATGTTTTCCACGTTTCAATGTTGCGGAAGTACATCTCAAATCCTTCACATGTGTTGGCCCCACAGCAGTTGCCAATTAGAGAGGATTTGACGTACGTGGAGGAGCCTGTGCAGATTCTCGATCGTCGTGAGCAGGCGCAGAGACACCGTGTGATCCCGCTAGTGAAGGTCTTGTGGCAGAATCACTCAGTTGAGGAGGCCACCTGGGAGACTGAGCAGCATATGCGGGAGCAGTATCCTCATCTGTTCACTTGACAGGTATGTGAATTTCGAGGTCGACATTTTTTTAAGGGGGGTAGATTTGTGACGACCCGAACCAGAATCAGTAGAGTAATCAGTACGATTCACGAGATTAAGCTTAATCGCGATTAGTCGTTAATTGTGTGAATTGCTGATTTAGTTCGCGACTTAATTTTCGGCCGAGAATTTGAATTGAGTTTCTTCACGGAAGTTGTAGAGCACGTAATTTTGAGCTCGTGGGCGGTTCCAGATGATTTTTCCGATAACCGAGGAATATAATATGATTATTCGAAGTTTCGGCTTTCGACGAGTTTATCCGTTTGCTTCATAATTATCCGAATTGTTTCGGTTATTTGTTTTTGACCGTCGATCGACCCGAGGCGCGAGTATAAATATCGAAAATAGTCGAGAAATAGTTGTAAATCACTGTATGGGAGTTGACCAGCGTTGACTTTCCATTTTTGGAAGTTTGACCGTTGACTGAGGGAGGAAAACTTTCCCGTTTGGTTTTGCCAGCCGATTTGCATTTTCCGGCCACCTCCGGCCACGTGAAGGGTATGAATCTCTTCCTTTTGTGATTTTAAGTTGTTTTTCCTTTGGAATTGTGGAATTTGATGGAGTTTTGGTGAGGTTCGAATCGGGTTTGGAATCCGGGTTTCGCTGGTGACGGGGGGTGGCTTTCCGACGAGTCACGGTGGCGGGGAGGTGGGGGTTTCACCTCCCCTTGCCCCAGTGATGCTTCCCCTGTGATTAGTTTGGGCTGAGGAGGTGGTTTTGGTGGAACCCGAATAGGTTGCCGGATGAGGATTTCCGTTTGGTTTCGAGTGAAATTGGTGTGGTTCTAGTGCGAATTGGACTTGATGATAGTTATAAAAGAGGATGGGTTTGAGGAGAGCTTCAATTCTGGAGCTTCCTCGCCGGAGAAAGTCACCGTTGACGGCGCGGCGGCGGCGGCGGCGGCGGCAGCGACTGTCAACGGCGGCGCTCCGGCGAGAAGGTTGACTTTTCAGATTTCAATGATTTTAGTGTCATTTTTCTCGTAATCGCTCCCTGATTATCGCCTAGAGGTTTTCGTATTGATTTGGGTATCCGATTTTCAGTCGAAGGTTTCGAGTGAAGATTTCGGAAATTCAGTCGGTTGTTTTATATAGTTTAATATGTTTTCGGGAACGGTTGGTTTCCGTGGTTAAGTACAATGTTGTGGGCTATGATTTTGATCAGATATGTTTTATGATTATTCAGGGGTTCGAGATCGAGATCGTGCTTTAGGCGAGGGATCTTCCGCCGGGCCACGAGATTAGCGCGAGTGCGCGTTTTGCTTATCTGTGAGTGGACATTTCTTTTCACGGATTGACTGCGAGTCGTTTACATATGTTTTATGAACTTGAGCATGCAGTTTGATCATGATTTTTATGAGCATGTGTTTTACAATTATACATATACGAATATGCGAATATGAATATACATACGTATATATATTGTTTTATGCATATGCATGGAAATGATTTATGATTTGGTTTACACAGAGTACATTCTCAGTTATCAGGGTTGTATCGATACACATTGGGGCTTCTCGGCTGATCCCCGAGTACGCTCCGGGGGGGGGGACAGATATCCTGACCCGAGGCCTTTCTGGCTAGGAATCAGGTATGGGTCTGGGATCCCGTGATTCAGACTGTGCTATCGCGTGTGAGTCCATGAGTGACCCCGCGGTATTATGATGCATGCTCTGTACGTGGGTTGGAGTCAGTGTCTCCTCACGTACCATTTGATTTTCATGCATTTGACTCGCATATGTTTTTATAACATATATATTATACGGTGAAAGACATTTATTTTCGTCCACTCACTCTAACAGTTTTCATGTCTTTCCCCTGGGCTTTTCGGTTTCCGTGCCCAGTTTGGAATTCAGGTTCTGGTGTTTCACGTCGTGGTGGGAGGCTAGTGATCCGAGCTACTTGTGTTTTCCAGTAAGTTCTTGTTTCTCCTACTGATGTGTATATTGTATATATTTACACTAGAGGTCGCTCTGGTACATTCTGATACATGTTTTATACGGATTTTCTCGGATATATTATATATATTACAGTATGTTTACTGTTTATTGATTGTGATATGATATTGAGAAATCCGGATGGGATTGGTGCCCACGGTTTGGCTTTTGTGGCATAGGATGAAGTGTTATTTTCAGGGTGCAGGTTAATGCAATTCCGCGTTAGTAGCGTTACTCTGCCGAAATTTTAATGGTTTTTGTTGGTTCACGTTTTTAGTAGGGGTTCGATTCCGGTTTGGACAACTAAATCGGGGTTGGTTCTTTTCAATAGCCGACGGCCGATTGTCCGCTATGACTATAGCCGACGACTGGTCTTGCTATAGCCGACGAGGTCATCGACTATAGTGCTTGATTTTGTAGTAATATGCCACGGTTTTTCTCGAGAGCTTTCCTCAACGGGTTGAGAAATCTAGTCTAAAACCTTCTTTTTGCCAACCACTCAATGACCTTCTGAATAGGGTATTCCTCCAATGAGTATTGAATGAACTCCTGCACAAAACTCTCAAACACATCAATAGAAAAAGAAGAGCACATATAATCACCATTAGAATGTTTGAGGGATTCAAAGATGTTGAAATGGATCTTCTCTCCAGCTACTTCTATGCTAAGTGAACCTTCATAACAATCAATCTTGGTACGAGCCGATCAAGAATGGTCTACCAAAAATCAATGGTATCTTAGAGGGCACCTATTCACCATCCATTTCCAACACAAAGAAATCCGTTGGGAAAATCAAATCACCTACATGCACTAGCACATCTTCTGTAATACCTCTTGGGTAACAGTTAGATCTATCAAAAAGTTTAATAGTTATCCCAATAGGTATAAGTTCTCCCATATTCATCATATCATACACAACATATGGAATCAAATTTATGGATGCACCATAATCAAGTAAAGCACCAACGAACCTATGATTGATGATAGTGTATGGAATAGTGAAACGTTCTAGGTCACCTAGCTTTGGTGACAATTTACTTTGAAGAACAGAGGACACCCTCTCACTTAAGGCAACCATTTCGGTTCCTTTAAACTTCCTTTTTATAGTGCACAAGTCCTTGAGGAATTTTGCATATCGTAGAATTTGCTTAATTACATCCAACAATAGTGTTCACCCCAACTTTCTTGAAGATATCTAGGATCTCCTTGTTCTTGTCATCTTTTACCTACTTCTTCAACCTGATATATAGGAAAAGGCGCATTACTAGTAACCAAAGGTGAGGTTGATGGATATACTTGAGCTGATTTCAAACTTGGCAGATTTTTTGTTCCAGGTGCATTTTCGAAGGGTCGAATTGGGGCTCTTGAACTGGTTTTTGATGGTTTATCAAATATAATTTACTTAATTACAGGCTCCTCCCACTTTCTTTTTGGCTTTTTGACCTCTATTACTTCACCCAACACCTTCCCACTCTTCAAAATCATAGGAGGTGCTTCATATTTTCCATTAGAATTGGAGATAATGTTGCTAGGAAAACCTTATTGGTTGACTTGAGCAAGTTTTTGTTGAATTTGTCTTACTTGATGCTCTAGCAAGCCAATTGCCTTCCCTTGTTGCTGAGTTGTGGCCTTAATTTCTTGACGGAAAGTACCCATCTCTTCGCAGAATGCACTGTTCTCCTAGCGAGAAGCATTGCTCTCGTCCTTATCTGTCTTATTGTCAAACATCATATGTTTTATCAGTGCTTGCAAAGTTAAAGTTCTAGTTGATGTTTGAGCTGGAGCTTGTTAGTGCTGAGGGACATGCCTATGGCCAAATTGTTACCCATCCCTTATAGGTTGTCTATTGAAAGCTAGGTGGAGTAACTAGGGGATTGAGCACATTATTTCTTCTATAACTAAGAAGTGGATAATATCTATTCCCACCGTATATGTTGGGCTTCCTTTGCATGAAACTCACATCCTCTTGTTAGTTGTCTTCATCATCTGCTCTAATCTTCTGCCAGGTGATCATTTGCTAAACAAATTGTACATACTACATGAGCTATAGTAGATGTTGTCTTCTAGCTCACCTTCAAAGCACTAGCAATCGAAGCAATATCGTTCTCCATGGAATTCAATCTATTCTCCATAGCTCCATCAATTTGTGACTGCATTGAGGGATCTTCCACTTGTACCCATAGATATATCTCATGACTGAAATTGCCTTGAATTCTCTATTTGATTCTCCAAAATTTCCTTTGCTTCAATTCCAGTCACGTTTCACCAATTCCCTCTATAAGCTAAATCAAGTCTTGATTTGTTAAAAGAATCAAGTCCTTCATAAAAGAACTTCATCTGAGTGTTGAGATCAAACTTATGATGAGGGTATTGCCGAAGTAGACCCTTGAATTGGTTCCAGGCTTCTTGTAGTTCATCTCCATCTTTCTGCCTGAATGTACTGATTTGCTTCTTCAAGTTCTTGGTATGGGAAGTATAATAGAATTCCTTCATAAACATAGCACACATCTTCTCCCATATGTCAATAGATAAAGGAGCTAAAGAGTTGTACCATGCCTTTGCTTTCTCGTTCAGAGAAAAAGAGAATAGGATCAAGTTGGCAACATCTTCATCTACTTTTGTTAACTTCTGAATTCTGCACAATGCTGCGAACTCATTCAGGGTCTTCAGAAGGAGTGTCTCTGAAGTGTGACAATTTTGAAATGAGAGATGGGGGAATAGCATAAGACCCCAAGTTTTCTGGTAGCATAATCGACGAATTTGCTGCACCTGTGCCTAAGACAAACGATTTCTTAAGTTTCGTGTTATTTGCCATTGGTGGTGGTGAAAGGACCTGACTCTGATTTAGTTGCCTAAACCAAAATCAAACCCCTTCGAAAACACAACCTTAAAATTTCTTTTGCCAGAGTTTACTTTGAAACACGTGAACCATTATTAGAACCTGCAAAGAAATACACTTCGAATATTCCACAAAATCCAAACTATGGGGCTCTGTTCCCCATAAGGATTTCTCAACAACATATATAATATAAAGCAGAGGGTTTACAAGAAATCCAGAAACATTCAGGAGTATACTCAACTGAAGATACAATATAAGTATTCAGAGCGACACTTATATACAACATTTACAAAAAATAGGTCGAACAAGAAACCTACAGAAACTGTAGTGTTAATCCGATCTTTACGCCCCCACCGTCGTCGTGCAACACTGGAACTCAAACTGCAAACTGGGCAAAGGAAACCGAAAAGCCCAGAGGAAAGGCAAATAAAATTGTTAGAGTGAGTGGACGAAAATAATCATATGCCTTTCATCATTTATATATCAATAAAATAATGCGAGTTCTTAAATACATAAAAGTCGCCACTCCAGCGGATTTCCCTACCAGAGTAGCAGGTTAGGCAAATCTCTCAAACCCGACGGTGATAAACTAGGCGAATCTCTCAAGCCTAGTCGGCATATCAAGCGAATCTCTCAAGCCTAATAGATGGACTACCGGTGATCAGCCGCGTAGCCAATGCATCGATGCTAAATAAATAAATGCCGTCACTAATAAAATATACAATACTTTTCAAATGATAAATAATCTAAACATTGTACTGGAAACAAATACTAAAATCAAGAACTCGCTACGACAGTGTAACTAAATGTCCACTCACAGAGCAAAGCTAGCCCTGAGGTCCGGCGGAAGATCTCTCGCCAAACGCTCAATCTCGATCACCTGAATAGCAGGGGTACAATCAACACATATTGAAACACATCATACGGAGCTAATACGTCGAGAACTTCACGTTCTCGAAAGACGTATCGTTCGAAATATCGACGAGGATAACAAAATTCCCAAAATACACCCAACAACCCTCGTCCCAAAATTGAATACTCAAATCAACTAAAAAACCACTGTTCTAAAAGGCGACCGCCTACGCGATGCCTAGGCGCTAGGTGAAGCTAAATGGGGGAATAAGCTCTCTGGGCGGGCTAGGCGCTCTCAGGCGCTCCTGGGTGAGCCTAGGCGATGTTGGGCGTGAAAATAATAATAATTTAAAACTCAAATAATTTGAGATTTGAGATTATTACTCTATATTATATATTTTATATGGAGATTTTGACAATTTAAACTATATTTATTGCTAATTTTATTATATAAGTGTTTTAAATATTCATTATTTCACATATATATGTATTGAATTAATACTGCCTTTAAGTCGCCTAGAAAACGTCTAATTCCGATTAATCCACGTCTAGCCGCCTAGGCGCTCGAAGGTATGTTCACCGTCTAAGGTCGCCTAGCGTTTTTTAGAACCTTGTCAAAAACCTCAAGACTAGGATAGGGACGCAATTACGAGCAAAATAGTATAAAAATCTCCAAAAATCCAAAAAGTCAACCCTCGCCGGAGCTCTATCGTTGACCGTCGCTGCCGACGGTGGCGCGGCGACAATGATGAAATTCTCCGGAAGAGGAAACCCAGAACTCAACTACTCCTCAAGCCCAACAACTTACTCTTCTACCATCAAGGCCAATTCCAACCACACCGGCCGAAATCGAGCTCGAAAGCTCACGACCTCCATGGATTCCGGCGAGTTTCCGGTGAGCACCAAACGTCGTCCAAACCCAAAATTCCTTCACCCAAAAGCATCTATAGGTTGAGGGGAGCAGAACCCCCAACCCCAACGGCCCCAAAACATGCCAGAAACCTCGACCCGAATCCGGCAAAATCCCAAAACTTCATCAAGTTCAAACTCAACCAATACTCAACCAATTCCACTCAAACCAGGTTCTAATCAATAGGAAATCGCAAGGGGAAGCTAACCATACCAAAACCGTGGCCGGAATCGCCGAGTCGGACAGCGACAAATCGCGGGTCGCGGTGAAGCTCTGGTCAACACTGGTCAACACGGTCAACAGTGGTCAACGCCAGTCAAACTGCCCAAATGTGACTTTTCGACAATTTTACGACTATTCTGATATTTATACGTCCGACCCAAGACGATCAACGGTCCAAAACGGATAAACACGATTAAATCCAACGGTCAAAAATATTCATAACTTATTCCACGTAACTCGAAATAATCCTCCGGAAACTCATACGAGCTCCAAATCACGCACACTACAACTCTCGTGAAGGAACTTATATCAAATTCTAGCCCGATAATTTAGTCGTAAATAAATATGCCATATCGACTAATTACGATAAACTGCGATTATTCGTGAAACTCGCGAATCAAGCCAATTAACATACCATTCCGATTTGGGTCGTTACAAGTGGTGTTAGAATAGGTTGTTCTTCTGGTTCCTCAAACACTGATTCAGTATCAAAATGTAGTTCTTGATCAGGATTCTCACCACCACTGTTACTTGCACTCATCAATTGTTGCCTCTGTTGTTTTCGGTTCTGTCTGGCTCTGTGTTCAATTTATAGATCAAGTAGCAAGAGCTTAGAGCTTATAGAATATTGACTACGCATAAACAGTGATCCTACACACAGTAAAAACTATTAGACCTAAAAAGAAAAGAAAATTTAAAACAAAACTAAACTAAAAACAAAGGACACGATTAAGACGTAGAATTAAACAATCTCTGGAGACACGGCGCAAAAATTTGATTAGTGGAAGACCACCCACAAGGATATCCCCATTCTTGAGCAATTATATCGATATAGTAAACTGTAAATATGGATCATTACTCGGAGAGGATTGGTGAAACTAAGACTTTGTACACTAGTTAGACGCAACTCTCAGCAAGCTGATAGTTTCAACAACCAACACAAACAATACCACGAACTTAAGTTACTTTATTCTAAATACCACGAAAATTTAACAAAAAATACTAGACTCAGTGATGGACTACCACACAAAATTTGAGGGTTTTCTGAGATGATATGTGTACCAAAATAATTCGATGAACTATAGCTACATTCTGAAATTAAATTCTGAAAAGTAAATATGCCTATGAATGCAAGTGTGTAAACTATATGATGGATGAGTTAAGAGGTATACAATCCACTGCTATTATTCCATCTTCCTAATATATACTTAACTCAATGCGCATATCCAATGAATAAAAGTTTTTAGGAAGAGTTGATCGTTATAACCACATCTTATTACCTAATCCTTATACTTATGTAGGTTTGTTATAAAAAAACGATGCTTTATTCCAAGAAGGTAAGCTTTAATCATAAGGTTAGATACATAATTGGAACACAATTATGGTCCTAACAAACTACCTCACACTTAAAATTTGCTTGTCCTCAAGCAAACTAAGAAGAAAAGAATTAAGCTAAGCTAGACTCAAAGTACATAAAAACACACAAGCATGTAAGTGTCCCAAATGGTAGATTGTTTTCCCTCAAAGAACCATGGCCAGATGGATTGAACTACTTTTGATCAACACTTATAAAAACATGAAACCAATGCACATGTAACAAGTTGGAGTGATTGCACTATATGCTAAGATAAATATATCACAATGAGATGTATTCAAATTAACATGTTTCCTAACTATCAAACTCACTAGATATCACTCAATGCACACACGTATTTGAGGGTTAGTGTTTGCACTCAAAAATCGCATTAATCACATGTTTTCCATAAGCTTGTTTTTCAACCAAATGCTCCAACAATCCAAAAACATAAGTATTTCAAATCAAGAGGACTTTTATTTGGGTTGTAATGGGGTTAAGGAAAAGGGTTACATGAAAGAAGGGTATAGGAGTTCAAGAACCAAGCAACCTAGAAAGCAACTCACATGTTGAATTTCCAACACAATTCTGGGTGCTACTAACTTTCCCTATTTTAAAAAACTTTTTTCCAAAAACATTTATTTCTTATGTACAACTACCATCTTTTTGTGGAACTCTTTTCTTTTTTTCTACTTTTCTTTTCTTTAGTATTTTTTTTTGGAGTCAAATACACTAACAATTGAACATCACAACAACCTCCCCCCACCTCACACTTATCTTATTGACATTCTTCACACAATCACAACATTAAAAGCACATCCTACTAGGAATTCATCATTACTTGCTAAATTGTCGGGTTAGGAGTAAGATAAGTGTTTAAGCTAGGTAGGATTTTGTGGTCACGAAATGAAAGGTTAAGTAATATAAGGCTCAAATTGGCTTACTAAGGGTACATGCCTCATAAGTTCACTAAGCAATTTGGCCATAGTGGTAATCCTAATGCCTCTATTATTTTTGAAAATATCTCATGATTCGAAAAATGATTCGCACGGTTTCAAGCAAGTTCTAGATTACACAATGATCAATCAATATTACACATGAAAGAATAGGCGCATAATGTAGCTATGCATGCAAAATTAGGCTCAAAGTCTCACATGGGGCATAGATAGCTTGAAAACATGTCAATCATTCTTTTTCTCATATGAATGCATTTTGACTTACATATGTGCTTTCCAATTCGATTAAACATGCATCGTTTCTCTATCCGAACATGCTCAAAATCATGCAATCTACTAGCCATAAGTTCAAGTCTCATCATTGAGATTGGTTATTTGGGACACAAACACACAAAAACACACATATTTTTGTACTACATTTTCTCAAAAAAAAATTCAATTTTTATAGGTTTTTTTTTCTTTCTTTCGGATAAGGAGTGAAAATGACTTAGCCGCATACGTCATACTTTAGAATCAAATTGTCCTCAATTTTCATAAAGCCGCATAGTAAGAAAAAGTGTAGACAAGATAGCAAGGCATCACCATTTCACAAATTTATTCTCCTAACACATGTTCTCCTAGTCGTAGTAACTAACATGCATTCACACTTAAAGGGTCATATAGTCTCTAAGAAGTAATGAAGTTATTAGAGTCCTATCAACCACGATGAGGGTATTCATACTAATCACATTTCAAAGGAAAATGACATTGTAGTCTAGCATGTAACATGAGGGGACCTCACACTTAGGACTTGAACACCCTAGCATGGAATAATCAGAAAACTTATGAAGGCATTTAGTTCAAAGTACGGAGTATCACAATCATGCATCACACTATAGCTACCACATGCTAACACGACTCAATGAAACACTAAGTATCATTTTCAATAAATAAAAGTCATGTGAAGAGATAAGGAGAGTAGGGAGATAGAGTATGCAAACGCTATGATGATTGATGCCTAGCTCCATATGCAAAAATGTGTAAACCAACTAAGGTCAAGTTAGGCCTCGTCATCCAAAGGTTACATGAGGGAGGTAAGAACCGGCAAGTGGCGCATTCATATTACAAATAGGGTCAAGAGAAACCTCGTAAGGGTATGCCCTCCTAGCCCACGGGCTTGGTAAATAGAAGTCAATGGTGGTAGGACAAGATTCGACCGGTCGAAAAAAAAGGAACTAAAATGGTCGACCGGTAAAAAATGTGTCAGAATCCAGGCAGGTTACAATCGTCGACCGGTCGAAAATTTTCAGTGCAAATTTTCGACCGGTCGAAAATCTCCAGAATTGAATACCCAGATTTTTGACCTGCAATAAACTCATCCAAGCTCAATATTTGTGTTAATTTCCTGCACTCCAAATGGATCCCATCATCAACACACATAGCAAATTCAAAGTGAGGCAAGAGATTAGGAAAGTTCCCCTTGAAGATCGAAGATAATGCATCCAAAGTCACCAACAATCACCGACACGTAAGACCAAGATTGGTCTCACCTTTCTTGCTAGGAATCCATGACTTTGGGTTAAGATTAGTCTTCTCTGGATCACATACCAACTCTGCCACCTCACACTTTATTTCAAAGAACATTCTCTTATGGATTTCGGCCATTACGGGTTGTGGTTTAAGAACATAAATATGGTCCGACGGAGGAAGAGTCATGCCATCGTGATCGGATCCTTAAAATGAATGACCCTTTCATTACACTTCGTTGTCGCCTCCTTAAAGGCCTCCACTTGCTCTCTATGAAACTCCAAAGTCCCCCCACTCTTCAAATTCCTCAAGAGAACTACCCCACTTGGGCATATCTCAAGGATTTTGTAGCATGCATCCTTGAGGAGTCAGAGTTATTCAAAGAGACTTTGCTTCCAGTGAAGAGCCTTTCCCGCTTCAACCTCTCCTTTGCACAATCCTTGACCTTATCCAGTGTCATCACCTCTTCGATCCTCGTGCCATCGACTTCCGGCTTCGTGTAGCTTACATCTTCATCATTTCCGGGTTTCAAATTCACAACCTTGATACTCATGGCTTGTAAGGAAGAGAACTTTGTCAACTTGTTAAATATCTTGAATGCCCTTATCACCTCAAACATGGTCATGGTAAGCTCTCTGGCTTTAACATCAACCTTGGTACCCATCGTAGCCAAGAAAGCTCTTCCGAATATACAGGGGAGATCATCATACCCTCTCGATTATTCCATGTCAAGAATAACAAAGTCGGCCAACACTATGAGATCTTCAATCATAACAAGTACATCCTCAACTATGCCCCTTGAATGAACAATGCTCATATCCACAAGTTGTAGGACATATCTATCGGCTTCAACTTTCCCAAGCCAATGGACCTGTACACCGAATATGGCATCAAGTTAATGGAAGCTCCAAGGTCTATCAAAGCTTTTGGAAAGTACTTTGTGAAAGGAGCCGACCCCAATTTAGTTTCCTAAACCAGAATCAGACCCCTTCTGAAAACATGAACTTTTAAAAATCATAAATTTTTTGGCAGAGTTACTCTATATCGTGTAGTTACCATTAACGTGCAGCGGAAGATACACTTCATCCTATGCCACAAAAGTCAAACCGTGGGCACCAGTCCCATCCGGATTTCTCAAAAACATATCATAACGTAAAGCAATAAACAAAACTATAGCTTTATAGAAATTCGGGAAAATCATGTGAAAATATAAATATAATAGTACTCAGAGCGACCTCTAGTATATACATATATACACAACAGTAGGCCAAACTAGAAACCTACTGAGAAGGAAAAGTGGCTCGAATACTAAGCCTCCAACCTTGACGTGCGACACCGGAATCCAAACTGCAAACTGGGCATTGAAAACAAAGAGCCCAGGGACAGACATATAAATTGTTAGAGTGAGTGGACGAAAATAAATGTCTTTCGCCGAATAAATATATATGTTTATAAAACATATGCGAGTCTAGATGCATAAAAATCATATGGTACACGAGGGAGACTCTAACTCTTCACGCGTACAGAGCATGCATCGAAAATCCCACGGGGTCACACATGGACACATCCGCGCTAGTACAGTCTGAATCATGGGATCCCTGATCCTCACGTGATTCCAGCCATAAAGGCCTCGGGTCAGGGTATCTGCTCCCCCCGATAAAGACCTCGGGTCAGGGTAACAGTCCCCCCCCCCCCCCGGTAAAAGCACGGGGGTTGGTGGTCCTGGTCAAAGCACTTGCTAGCAGGGAAGTCGATTAAACACTATATTTATCCCAGATGTTTTGTGAACGGTGTAAAGTTCCATTCATTGGCCCGAGATGAAGGAAGAAGAACACAAAACAGTGGGTAGCGGTTGGGAAAGACAATGATCTATATTACGGGGCTATTGTATATGTCGTTCAGCTATGTTACGGGAATGATGTCAACGTTTTCCTATTCAAGTGCAGATGGTTCAAGTGTACAAAGGAAGACCTGAGACTTTTATCAGTCGATACAAACTCAAGCTTGTATGAGGATGAGCCATTCGCTCTCGCCACCTTAGTTAGGCAGGTGTTCTATCTCGACGATCCGAAAGCTGGTGAATGGTGGAAAATAGTGAACCATATCTCTCATCGAGGAAAGGATTGTATACCACTCCATTGATTTTAAATGGGTACGGATCAACTTCGATAGTGAACACTTGGCCAGTTAAAACATGTAACTTCATTGATTTTAAATGGGTGCAGATCAACTTTGATTGTTAACACTTGGTCTCCACAAGAAGGATTCGCTCGTTGAGCTTCTAGAGCAAGATCAAATAAATTTCCAAGTGCTTCCTGGTTACTAACCCTCAACACCAGTATACCACTCCATTCTTCATTACTTGTACTAGCCCCCTCTCTTGTAGGAGCCACGTTGTCGAAACCCAAATTAGTCTTCCACAAAATGGGTGACATTTTGAAGTTGCATTTGATTTCTATCGGTCCTCCATTCATATATTCTAAGGGATTAATTCATCATTTCTTGTAGATCTAATCAAAGCCAGAAAGCTTATATCCCTCATGCCCAACTCATTTGTTTTAAACAAAACCACCAAGGATATAACATCTCGGGTTTGTTTATAGATAAAATTTTATTTCTATCTCTATTGGTCGTTTGATTTTTGATATGGATGTTTGGGTCCGAAATAAAATGTCTCTTATTGGGCTTTGAGGGTTGGATTAGACGAGCGGCCCGAGTGGAGTGTACAAGTCTGGGTTGTATTGGGCTTGAAGGAAATAATGTTAAAAGCCAATCCATGCAACTTGTTTTTATCTAAACTATCCTATAATGGTTAGGACTCTGTTATGAGAGTTACTAATAAGTATCAGATGAGTTTTATTTATTACTTAGAGTTGTGTGGTAAGTCTAACTACCGATACCAGAGAGTTCTAAGTAAAGTGGAATACGGCTACAATCTTCTATATAAAGAGTTGAAGAGCAATTTGGAAGGGATCCTCGATCAAATACATATTTTGCTCCTGGCAAGCTATCATTCTCATCACGACAAAACCCCTTACAACCAGCGATCAATAGAGTTGTCACCGGAATAGCGTGAGATTCTTGCGATTCAAAGGACGCAAAAACCTGCAACCGGCGATCAAGAGGCTTGTCACCAGGAAGAGTGAGACTTTCAAGGTTTAAGGATGCAACACCCCTGTGTTCTCAACACCGCGTCAAGGAGATTGCTTTACTTTACACCAGGAGAAGTGTAGAGTATCAATTTTTGTGGCTCGGCTAGAGACATGAAAACAACAAGTCTTTGGTCACTAGGCAAGATGGATCCATTCAGGCGAGGTTGGTGCTCTCCTCGTCTAAATCGCTTATTAAGAAGTTAGTAGCCGCTAACCTACAAATCAACATTCCGTCCCGAGACAGTGGCACGCTAGCGCATGAAGCACAATCGAGGAAAAGCGACAGTTTACAATATCTCTCGAGTCTGCTAAGAGATTTTTGTGTCAAACATTTTGGCGCCCAGTGGGACTCTCAGGATTTAGAGTCTCTAAACAACCCATTTAAAAAGGAGTACACTCAGTGTCGCAAACATCCACAACCGAAGTACCGGGAACACACTTTTTTTAAGTGCCATTCACTATTTGAGAAGGCGATTGACATCATCTTTGGAACAAAACATCATTCAAGTATGGACATCAATTTCTTGAGTGAGGGTGAGATTAATCGTCTAAGTTACAAAGAATATCGAGCGTACGCCGCTAAGCGGGATGTACAGCTCAAAGGTTACTTTGAATCAATCGAACGGAGGTTTGAAGAACAAGAAGACCTGCTCACTTCCAATGGCGAAAAGACAGACATGGAAATAGCTGAAATCAAAGCTCTAAGGCTAGAACATAACAAGGGCTTTGAAGACCAAGAGCTGCTGAAGGTTCAAATAGCAACCCTTGCGGAGGTCAAGAAAGGATGCATGCGGAGATCATGCATACCCTAGATGAAAACCTCATGAAGCAAGCCAAAATGGTGGCCACACAATTTCAGAGGAGAGACATCTTAGCCCTTACCAAGTTTGTCTCCGATCTCACCAGGAGAACACGGCAAGTAGAGGCTTTCCTGGATGTGTGGGAAGAGCGTTTATAAAGATTTATGGATGCATCTGACATTCACATCGCCAAAGCACATGAGCCGTACGAAAATCCTTTTCCGCCTGTCCAGAAAGGCGACACCAAGGCTTAGCAGTGGCCAAGACATTACAAACAGATCAACTTCTAAACCTATATAGGGGACGATGATGCCAATGCAACAACACATTTGGCATACTTCACCCTACAGCTGGGGCAATTCGTTGATGACGTGCAGCTCAAATTAAGAACTTTTGATTCATCTTTGTCCAGATCGGCCCTCGTTTAGTATACGGGTTTGGAAAAGAGGTCCATCACTAAGTGGGTAACAATGAAAGCGTTGTTCATAGACCATTTCGAGACTATAAGACTGAAAACCAGCATTGGAAAGCTAGCGGCCATGAGTCAATCATAAACAAAAACTCTAGTAGCTTTCCTTTATCGTTTCCGATATGAGTATAACCTATGCAGAACCCCATTAGGAAAGGATGCAGTTGTTGAAATGGCCATCAATGGCTTAGAAGTCCAATATTACAATCTGTTTTTCAACAAAAAAATTTTTTACCCTAAATGAGCTTATTATGGCTGTAACAAAAGCTCATAATGCCATGCAAGAGCGCGATAACAAGCGCAACTCATCAAAGAGAACGTATGCATCAAGGTCTTACGATAGACAAAAGCCAAGAATTGTGGCTTATATTGAGGACCAAGTGGAACAAGAATCTGGCTCTAAAGAAGAACAAGTGGGAGCTGTCGAATAGCGACAAACAAAGTACTAAAGCCCCGCAAGCTTTAGAAGAACAAAGGTCCTATAAAGCTCTCGACATTAGCTTTTGCAAAGCCAGAATTTGAGAGGTAAACATATGACGCCAACATGGCTCATGAAATAATTGATGAGCTTTTCAGTATGCGAGCTGCCAAGACAGACTTCGGCCCATTACTTAGCGCGGAACAATTAAAAGGGAAGAAGCACTATAAGTTTCATGACGCATGAAATCATATGATTGAAGACTGCATCAAGCTCAAAGATCAGATCCAGTAGTGGATTAACGAAGGCCAGTTAGCTTTAGAAGAAGTTGCCAAGACAGCCTCGCTAGTTGATTCTCAACCATTCCCAGCACCTCAAGTTAACATGGTGAATGTCGGTTGTTCCACAACCATTAGCTTTTGCAGTAGGAGCTGAAGAAAAGAATGAACCAGCCCACCAGCAGTATACTTTTCCACAAAATAAGGTGAAAGAAGTCGTAGACGGATTGCAGGAGATGAAACTTATCGTTTACTGGCCAATATTCAAGCTAAGACATCTAAATTATAAATGGCCAGATAAGCATTTTTATAGCTTCCATAACTCATTTGGACATCGAACAGTAGTGTGTTCTTCCTTGAAGAACATAATTCAGGGTTTGATTAACTGGAAAGTGATCATCGTTAGCCAAGAAGGGGTGGTAAAATGGCATCCTAAGACACCACCGCCTTCCATTACAGTTCCAGAAACTTCCTCGTCTTGCGATGCATCTAGGCCAGTACAAAGATGGAAAAGATCAAGGTGAAGGCCTAAGCCTAAGCGCAATATCGCATTTGTCAAACCCAGGCAAGCCGAGATCACATATATGCATCTAGGTGAACATGGATTTTTGAAGAGCTACTCCGAGCAGGGATATCAGTGGTTCTTGATAATTAGGGAACTCTAGACCCAAGTCCAGCAGATGTGAAAGGTCTACCTCATTACCGATACCACAAAAAATGGGGGTGCCACTCCACTAATGATTGCATTCACTTAATGTATAAAATTCAACAGTGGATAGACGAGGGAGAAGTGCACATTGCCAAATCTCATGATTGAAGAGGCGTTGATGGTTGGAATGATAGAAATGTCAAGGGGCAACCCAAACAAAAGAAAACCAACCCTCGATCTTCGAACTAGTAGCGAGGGTACCTCAAGCAGAACACAAGATAATATATCCAAAGGGAAGGAGAAGGTCGACCGGAAGGAAGAATCGCCAGTGGCTTTGTGTTCACGTTGTAAATTCTATGTGGGTTGAAGATCACATATGAAGAATTAAAAGAAGCAATCCAAGTCTGTCTATAATTGATCTCAACACCTGAACACTATCAGCCAAGTAGCCCAAGGGAGCAAAGTCAAAGGACTTCCCAAGATTTCAAGTGAAAGAGAGATGTAGAGAAGTCTGGCAGATCAGAGAAATTTGAAGCAGCTATAATCGACACACTCGCCAAGCCATATATTCCACCAACTTTAAGGAATATCACTAAGGAAAACGTATGGTATGTTAAGGAGAAAGGTAAGATAGTGGAAGTGACTCCGTGCAGGAGACAATTTACAACGGTGCTTTGGAGAATCTAAGAGAGCTCTGGAGGCATTGGAGATGGGTTTGGTGTAGGAAGAACAGTTGAAGTACACCCTAGAACAGTAGCAGAGGCATCTGAATGCCTTGGCCGCTAATCCCCTGGTTGTTTTTGGGAAGAAATCTCGCAAACCTATAGTCCGAGTAGCCAGGCCAAGTGTTTTTGATCATAATCCAGAGTTACGGGCCAGACAAAAGACACCAGAATCTGTACCTGAGGTTCCCCGCAACCCAATGAGACAAAAGACAGCCAAGGAACGCCTCCACTTTATTGAGGAAGCTACACAATTAGCAAAGAGCCTACCGCGAACTAAGGAAGCTACACGAGGGCATGTTATGATAAGCAAATCAAAGGGTTTCCATTGGAGCCCAAAGCCTTTGATTAAGGAAGAAATGAAGAAAAAGGCTAGCTTGGACAAGTCTTTTCCTACCCTCGAACAGAAAAGTTTGGGTCTATTTCAACCAACTACATTAGAACCTATACCTGAGGTTCAAGAACTGCATGTTGTTGCCCTAGATATCACTGACGATGTAGACATGGATGCTGAGAAGACTGAAGAGGTGTTGAGGGCAACGACGATGAGGAACTAATAGATTACGATGAAGACGAGGAGGAAGAGATGCAAGAATACGAGGATGAGGTAGATATTAACATTAATATGGTGTTTGCCTTACCCTCTAAATTTGCAAGACCTTTAACAAAAACGTCAGAGGTTAAAGCTAATCCAAGAAAATGTGTGAACAACTTGACAACCACAGAAGAGGGCACTGTATCACCCGACCAGCAGTCGCTTGCCAATTAGCAATCAGAGGTTGACTTGTTTTTGAAGAAAGTATATATGATGTTCGCGAAGCCTACCCTAAATATGGCCATGCACATGCGGCCATTATATGTCACAGGGAAGGTCCAAGGTATCCAAATCAATAAGCTTTTGGTAGATTCAGGGGCAGCCGTCAACATTATAATTGTCAAAGCAATGGCACTACGAGGTATTCCCAAGTCCGCTATCCAAGAAAAAGCCTTGAATGTTTGAAACTTCCAAGGCAACATCTCCAAGACTTTGAGAATTATCTTCCTACATGTGCAAGTGGGGCCAGCCGCAGACACATACAAATTCTTTGTGGCAGAATGTACAGCACCATTTAGAGCAGTTTTGGGACAAGATTATACCCTCTTCTCTTCATCAACAGATGGTGCTCTAGAATATGGAGTCAGGCGAGGCAGAACTTATAGATGCAGATCCTTATCCTTACTCTATATCTGCCAATGCTTTGGATGCCGGCTATTACAATAGTGACCTCCGACCATTAGAAGTGTGTGGCATAGATAACAAGGGCCGCCTAGTTGGAGTAATAGCCTCTGAATTAGCTCAATGGGGTATCATCCAAGTAGACGAGGATGATCACCGACTATATACCATTGAGCTACCACCCAAATCATTCCAATGATAGAGTCTCTATCAAGCATAGATACCGATGCTTGCTTCTCCCTGTATGCACGATTTCACAATTTTCTAATGGAGAGTCAAGCCCTCAAGAGGATTTTGATGATTGTAGCATTAGAATATGTGGATGATGACGTACTACACGAGTCAGCTGAAGAGGAAGAAATCAAATTAGCTCCAGTAGCTTTAGGCGATACACCTCCTAAGGTTAAAGATCCCATCAAAAAGATCAATCTTGGGACTTCAGAAGAGCCAATGACTGTGACTATAAGTATCTTCATGGAACCTGAAAAATGACAGAAGCTTATTGAATTGTTGAAGGAATATGCAGATTGTTTTTCAGAGAAGTACGAAGACAGGCCAGGCCTGTTGCCAGACCTAATGTGCCATAACCCACCTATCTTAGAAGGCAAGAAACCTGTGAACCAAGAGATGGGGTGTATGAACACAGAGACAACAATTCTAGTCAAGGAAGAGGTTGAAAAAAATGCTTAGATCAGGCATTATTAGAGTAGCCATATACAACGAGTGGCTTTCAAATGTGGTTCCGGTAAGGAAGAAGAATTGATAGATGCGAGTCTGCGTTGATTACCGAGACCTTAACAATGCAACTTCAAAGGATACATACCCAATACCAGTAGCATATTTGTTGGTGGACTCAGTTGCACGCCATGAGATGTTATCATTCATGGACGGGACAACTGTATATAATCAAATTCCAGTGGTAGAAACAGATAGGCATAAGATAGCGTTCTGGTGCCTAGGTTTTGCAGGGGTATTTGAGTATGTAGATATGCCCTTTGGACTCAAGAATACAGGGGCCACATATCAGCGAGCTATGAATATGATATTTCATGACCTCATAGGGAAGTCCATGGAGGTTTATATCGATGACGTGGTCATCAAGACAAAGAATAAGACAGACCATACCAAAGACCTGAAGCAGGTGTTCGTTCGAATGAGACAGCATCGATTAAAGATGAACCCAGCCAAATGCATTTTTGGAGTACAAGCGAGGGACTTTTTGGGTTTTTTGGTCCATCAACGGGGAATTGAGGTCCCAGATGATAAGAAGGAAGCAGTCTTGAATACAGTCCCACAAAGAATAAGAAAGAGTTACATCGACTGTTGGGAAAGATAAACTTTCTTAGGCGATTTATTACAAATGTGGCTGGGAAAACATAGCCATTCTCGCATTTACTCAAGATGCAAAATCAAAAAGACTTTGCATGAGAGCCCGTTCATCAAGAGGCTTTTGATACCATCAAAGCATATCTGACAAACCCACCATTTTTGGTTTTACCACGGCCAGAGGTCCCTCTTAAGCTGTATATATCAGCTATAGACCATTCCATTAGGAGTCTATTGGCTCAAGACAATACGACATGGGTCGAGCGCGTTATCTTCTATCTTAGCCATACTTTAAAAGATTATGAAACGCGATACTCGCCAATGGAAAAATTGTGCTTGGCCTTGTATTTCTCAAGATGCAAGTTAAGGCACTATATGCTATCCTTCACCACTTGCGTAATTGCACAGACTAATCTGGTGAAGTATATGTTATCACGGTTCATACTAAAGGGCAGAATTGGGAAGTGGATCTTGGCATTTTCTGAATTTTCACTACAATATGTTCCACAAAGGCAGTAAATGGCAAGACAGTGGCTGATTTTCTTGCTCATCATCCGATGATTGGTGCACGCGAAGGTCTAGAATTGGACTTGGCTCGTATTGATCTTGCCCCATGGTGTTTATACTTCGATGGCTCAAGTACTAGAACCATGGCTGGTACAAGAGTCGCCTTAATTACTCCACGGTGTCAAATTTTTTCGTATTCTTTCAGGTTTGAATTCCAGTGTACAAATAACCAAGCAGAGTATGAGGCATTTATCATATAATTAGAGCTCTTATTGAATATGAAAATTATAGATGTGCACGTACATGGGGATTCCCTGTTGGTGATTAGACAACTTGAGACAAAGTATAAGGCCGGTCCAGTGTTAGAGCCTTACGCCAAGTGAGCCTGTGAATTACTCAAGCTGTTTACTGAAGTAGAATTGATTCATATTCCTCGTGAGGAGAACTATGCAGCAAACGAGTTAGCACAGTTAGCAACGAGAGTAAGCCTTCAGGATGGAGTACGCGAGTGGATTCTAAAAGTGGAACGACACACACATCCTTCTTTCTTTGCTAGCCAAGAAGAAAACAATGAATGGTACGTCGCAATACTTGATCATATAGATATAGACTGGATACAACCCATCACCTCGTATCTCTAGAACCCTAACGAATCGACAGGTAAACGGATTTGGTTTCTGGCTTTGAATTATGAACTCAAAGAAGATACGCTATACCGATGAGGAGAATAAGGTTTGTTGTTACGAAGCGTGTAAGGGTATGATACCAAACGGGTAATGAGAGATGTTCACTTAGGGGTAGAATGAGCACATAAGCTGGTCCAAAGATGAGATGGTTATTACGGCGTCATGGATACTACTGGCCAGGAATGCTCAAAGACTGTAATACGTTCTCCAAAGGCTGTGAAGAGTTTCAAGCACATAGTCCAATCAACCATATGCCCAATATCCCTTTACAACCAATCATCAAGCCTTGGCCAACACGAGGATGGGCTTTGGACTTAATCAGGATGATTCGTCCTCATTCATCAGAAGGACACAAGTTCATTATCGTTGCGACTCAATTTTTCACCAAGTGGGTGAAAGCTAGGCTTTTAAAAGTGGCCTCCGCGAAAGCCATTCGCCAGTTTTTGTTTAAAGATATCATCTGCAGATTTGGCATTCCAGAGTGTTTTGTGTCAGACCGATGGGTAGCCTTCATGTTTGGCGAGGTAGACGAGCTAATGAAAGACTTGGGGATACATTTTCTTCATTCTACCCTGTATTACGCCCAATCCAACGGTCAAGCAGAGGCAATCAATAAGATAATCATCCATATCCTGAAATGAATGCTTGCTAGCAATGCTCGCTTATGGCATGAAGATTTATTTAATACCTTATGGGCATACCGCACAAGTAAAAGAAGCCCCACCGGCATGAATCATTATGCATCAATGTTTGGCCACGATGCTGTTATACCATTAGAGATTAATGTCTAGTCTTTGTGTGTTATAGAGCAACATGATTTGATTGGCAAGGATTATGTGCAAGCAATGTGGCAAGAGCTTCAGGACTTAGACGAAATGTTTAGAGGCTTATGACAACCTATGCGCTGAAAATTGAAGAGTATCGCATGCTTATAACGGGTACACAAGGGGCAAAAGTTTTGCAAAAGGAGACTTAGTCTGGAGTGATACTCCTAATTGGTGAGAAGATAGACGGAAGAGGCAAATGGTCAGAAAAATGGGAAGGTCCATACATTGTAGATCATATTCAAGGAATGGGAGAAGTGTGAATGCGTGCTCGAGATAGTATAATCCATGTTAATCCCATCAATGGTCGTTTCCTCAAGCCTTATTTGCAACTAGTATAGGAGTACGATGACTTGCTAACAACGGAGTAATTCAGTCCATACTGGCTCCAAGACAATTCCTCGCTTGAATAAACTAAAGGGGCACAACATAGAGATTTCTCTAGCACAAGGCCAATTTTGGTGGCTAAACTTTCATAGTGAATTTTTCTAATTTTCTGAGTTTTTTATAACCAAATTATGTGGCTTATTCCTTTGTCAATATTTAGTTGTTAATCTTTACTCGGCAACTTATGTGGCCAAATGCACAAGTGTACTTTTCATACACAAATAGTGTTTGAGTTTATCAATGTGAACGACATTAAAGCACAAGATTACAAAGGCTTTGCAGCCTTAAGCTTTGATACCATATGAAGATAGGCTATGATTAACAAAAGAAACAAAAAAAATGACGTTTATTCCCCAATTGCTCAAACAGCTGATAACCAATCTCTGTGGCATGCATATCAAATATGCATATATAGAGCATGGACCTCAAGAGATAAATGAATAAGGAGTTGGAGTGTCAACGAAGCTAGTTCAGCAACCTAAAAAAGAGTGCTGAAAGTAAGTTGGCACGTGCTTCCCTTCCCTGGGTTGGACTCCCAATCTGTCCTCTCTAAAAAGACGCGTTCATAGGACCTGCAGTCTCTATACACAGAAAAACAGATCGGTTGCTAGCGAGGAAGCCAGTGTAAAGTCATCCCCGGCGTTTAAACTTTGTCACCCTGTAGATACTTAGGGTGACTCCGCCAAGGAGTAATCTGGATATAGATATCACTATCTAGCCCAGATCTGGACATAGATATCACTATCTAAGGTCTATAGTGTGGGATGATTATATCTGGAGGTTTCTTTTATAGAGAGAACCAGAGTAAATACAACGAAAAGGAGTTCATCAAACGAGAAAGTTTTGAAGGCATGCATAGGTGCAAAGAATGAGATTTGTATTTATAGGAAAAGTACATATTGAACCCTTGCGGTAAAGATTCTTGGGATAAAACGCAGCTGTTGATAAAGGACATGTGCTCTAGGGGATTGAGCATCAAGACGGCCTATATACCTCGAGTTAAAGGTGCCATAATTAGAGATATTTTTTGGGCAGTTAAACGTATGGAGATTTGACTAATCGGACAACACGTCCCAGACTTCAAGTCTGAGATTAAAAGCCATTAAAGTTGAGCAACAATAATAAGAGGGTAGGTAATCTCCTTAGCAGGTTAGTTATTGTTGGATTGTTTTTAGCAGGCCTGTATCTGAGGCCCTATAATATATTCAGAATCTAAATGGATCGTAATAGTACCAAGATAATTAAAATTTTGTTTTGGGTTCATAAAATACAAAAGTTGGGCTTAATACTAGATGCCCAGAAACTATAACAGAAGAGCCTTTTTCTTCAATCCCACTTTAAAGAATTCAAAGTCCGTCCAAGCTAAGCTATACGAATTCAGGTGCTCTGAAGCATCGTTCTCGGCTTCGGCAAGTTGGTCTGCACGACAAGAGCTTTCTTCCAGAATTTGTTGAGTGCTAGCATGAGTAGAACTAGCATAAGCCCGCAAGAGTTCCACTTCAGCTTGAAGGAGTGCTTGTTCAGTTTCCTTGATGGCTAGACCTTCTCTTTTGGTTGAAGCACTCTTAAGGAATTCCTGCACTCGACCCCCCGATCTTGCTGCAATTGATTAGCCATCTCGGCTACCATCTCCCTTTTGCGATCCACTCTATGCTTCAAGTCATCTTGGCGGCTATATAATTTGTGGAGTTCATGAAGATCTTTCTCAAATTCAGAGATGGTATCGAGGCGCTCGCCAGGGGCAGTTTTTCTCAAGTCTCCAACTTTATCCAGGGAGCTGTTGATGCTCTCAAATAAATACAATTTGGCTAGAGAGAGTTCTTTGAGAGTGGCTCGAGAAAGAGCGATGTCAGACGGAATTGGACTCAAAACATCAAGTTTGATAAAAAGTTCTTCTAAGCTCAGGACTTGGTCACGGAGAGCGGCTACTCGGCTGGCGGGGCATGAAGATAATGAGGCCCACAGAGACGCTTCTTGGTTGCTAGGAGCTGCTTTAACTATAGAAATGGGAGTTGAACATTCTGGCAAAGCAGGCTGAGTACTGGAAGTAGTAGAAGAAGTCTGGGGCCAGGATTTCTGTTAGAAAACATTTGATTCAAAATAAGGGTCGATGTAGTGAGTAAAAGGAAGAAGAGATTATCATAGTAAGCATACCTTAAGCTCGCTAAGCATATGTGATTCAGACGAGCGCAAAATATCAAGTACTCTTTGCTCCAGAGATGTGTTAGTCTCGCTCAAGGATTCTGGATGAGAGATAAGTACTATGCACCCTACCGACATAGCTTGCTGTTCCTCGAGAGTATAATGTAGAGAATGATAAGAGAAGGAAGTGGCACCACTTTCATTTGTGGCATCTTGCTCCTCAGACTCGTTAGCAAAATCCAGGAAATATTGTCATTGGGGCAGTCCGGCATCCAGAGCAGGCTTAGAGATGGGTGAGTCAGAATTTTTCACTGGAGGATCAGGAGTGTTCTCAGTAATAATAGCTTCGGTGTCGAGAGCGATGCTCTCTTCAGTAATGGTGAGAAGATCCTAAAGGTAATGAACGATTAGAAGTGTAATAGTGTAACTAAATGTTGCCTAGGGTGTTAAAATATTGAGTTATCTTACCTTGAGAGAAGGTGAGGGGTTGATTTCAACCAGCTCATGTGGTTGCTCGGCGGAGGTATTATCAGTCTGTGAGGATGGGACAACCACGGGAGGTTAAGTCTCTGGCGATGGTGAGAGAGTTGTTGTTGCCACAAATGGGGTAGGCTTGGTCGTGGTTTGGCGAGGAGGTTCATCTTGCACTACTTGTTCCTCCGAGTCGTCCTCAATGGTGACTTCACAGTGACGTTGTTTGCGCTTGTTAGAACCATCGGCTGTCGAGCCGGTTCGATTCAGCTTATTAGATCGCTAAAATAAAGTAGGACAGTTATATTATTTGAAGGCTTAAAATAGTGAGGCATTCGGAGATTGGAATACTTACAGCTCGTGCGAGTTCTTCTTGTTCTTTTTCCATCCTCTGGCGAGGCTCTTCATCGACAGTTGCATCTTGGGCTCCAGGTTCTTCAACATATTGTTTGGGTCCAGCAAAGGAAAAGTGAATTAAAGTAATGCATAAATACCGCCAACATCTATGGAAAAAGTTTAGCAAGGAAAATAAGTAAGTATAGTTACATACTGCTGGCCAAGGAGTGTCATCAGTATCTTTATGGACCATGTGTAGCAGCTGCCGGTCAGATTCATCCATGAATTGCTTTATGAAGTTATGGAAGATGGCAGCAAAAAGGGCTAGTGGTGGCTTGCGTCTGATCCCATCCTAGAAATGGGCTTTCCAAGCTAGATAGTTGTCAGTCATGTAAAGGGACGGTGCAATAGGATGCTCGAAATCTTGTTCAGGAAGCATGACCAGAGGGAAACTGTAGTAGCGATCAATCAAGTCAGTAGGATCTGGACGAGAGGTGGCTCGCTAGATGCTGTAGCGGTTCACTGAGAACAAGAGAGGTATATGGGCACATTGGGATAGCCCAAGTTGCCTGGCAAAGTTGTTCGAAGCGTATAGCTCATGCCAAGGTGTCGAAGGATCATGAACCAGTAGGTCGCCACAAGTGTTGCTTTAAAGGAAAAGAACCTTCGCCTGGTTGTCTTATTCTGGCGAGGGAAGGAAGCCAGTATCAAGGTCTTGAGGGAAGTTGCGGTTCAGAATGGTGTCGACTGTAGCAACAGGGAACTCTGAAAACGAGCAAAAGGCAGCGAAACATGTTTGGTAAGTCCACCCGTCAAAAGAGTTGGCCGCCAGGTCTTACCCAAAATTACGTCTCTCTCGAATGGTAGGATTTCAAGATGACAGAAAATGGGGAAGTATATTCAAAGCCATAGCTCTACCATCCAGTGGTCCTAGTTGGCTGAAGTCGAGTAGCGAGAGCACAATCCACCTTAGGCTGCGGTAGATGCTAGTGAGGATACACTGTGCAAGACCCAATTTTGTTCCCTGAAGAGACGCTCAGAGAGGTTGATTCAGCATTTATTTACCTTCTGGGAAGAAGGATAGAAGATATATTTGGATAACCAAAATTCAAGGAAAGTTATCTCCCTTGATCGGTTTGGTTGTTAATGAAGGTGTTAGTCTAGGCAGAGTAAGAAGTGGGACGATGTGAGTCAGCATGAATGGTGCATTCGATATGGTCGCCTTGTTTCCAGACGAGGTTGGCTATAGGAACACCAAATATAACATAAAGATCTAGGAGAGTGATACTTACATCGCCACTAGGTAGGTGGAAGCAGTTGCAGGCTGAGTCCCAAAAATACATAACGGTGGCGAAAGGAGTGCGATTTCCACCGCTGGGGAGTGCGAAGCAGAGGTCAAGAAGTTGATCAATGCCAGTCACTTGCCATCGAATTAAGTCCAGTTCCCGGTGGTTGGTGTACCAAGCTCGGTCCTTCTCAATGGTATTGGGCCATTTTCCGATTGAGAAAAGGGTGTCTTTCTTCGTCCATCCCTCGGGGTTAGCTTTCGGATTGTCTTGAAAAATCAGCACTGAGTTGCAAAAAGAGCGATGGAGCATGGGGAAGAGCTCTGGGTATATTGGTGTTTTGAGGAAGGGACATAGGCGGCCGATGCCCTTGGAAGTGACTCTAAGGGTGAGAGTAGCACCCGTTTGCCTGCGAGCAGTAATAGATCAAATATCGGTGGCAAGGCGGTTTGCCTTGGTTTGGGTGAGATCTGGGAATCTTTCCTTGTGAGAAGGCATGTCGAATAGTCGGAAATTGACGGCAGTGGAGAGGCAGAAAGGTGGGATTTTGAGGAAAGATTAAAGTTCAAATGAATGGAAGAGTTTATGTTGGAAGTGAGGACTGACGTGAACATGCACTTTTTATATGACGTCAGCCGAAGTGGCACAACTTTTCAGGAGAGAAAGACGACGTGACGCTTGTGTATAAAGTTACCGTTTGGTATTATCGGCATGTCATTTGGTAAAGCAAGCCTTTTCGTTTGTATTAAATTTAATCTCAAGGCTTAAGGGGCAATGTTTGGGCCCGACATAAAATATCTCTTATTGGGCTTTGAATGCTGGAATAGGCGAGTGGCCCGAGTGGAGGGTACAAGTCCGGGTTGTATTGGGATTGAAGGAAACAATGTTAAAAGGTGATCCATGCGGCTTGTTTTTATCTAACATTTCCTATAACGGTTAGGACTCTGTTATGAGAGTTATTAATAAGTATTTGATGAGTTTTATTGATTACGTAGAATTGTGTGGTAAGTCTCACTACCATGAGAAAACCCCTTGCAACCAGCGATCAATAGAATTGTCACCCGAAGAGCGTGAAATTCTTGCGATTCAAAGGACGCAAAAACCTGCAACGGGCGATCAAGAGGCTTGTCACTAGGAAGAGAGATAGTTTTGAGGTTCAAGGGCGCAACACCCCTGTGTTCCCAACACCGTATCAAAGAGATTGCTCTGCTTTACACCAGGAGGAGTGTAGAGTATCGATTTCTGTGGCTCAGCTAGAGACACGAAAACAACAAGTCCTAGATCACTAGGCAAGAAGGATCCATTCAAGCGAGGTTGGTGCTCTCATCGTCTAAATCGCTTATTAAGAAGTCAGTAGCCGCTAGCCTACAAATCAATATTCTGTCGCGAGACAGTATCACGCCAGCGTACGAAGCACAATCGAGGAAAAGAGACACTTTGCAATATCTCTCGAGTCTACTAAGAGATTTTTGTGTCAAAACAATGGAAGGGGATAAGTTTACCACAATGCCATCGACAGCTACAACCTCGAACAGTAGAGATTGAAACGAAATTGAAATATTGAAAAGTTTGAAAAAATTGACAGTGGAGGTAAGCTAGGCGGGGGCTTCCACGAGGTTGGAAGAGTTTCTTGGCAAGGAGAGAGACGCGAGGAAAAGGAAAAAATAAAAAAATAAAAAAAATATCAAAAAACAAACTCATCCCTGAAAGTTAACAAAAATTAACGGTGTTATTCATTTTAACAATTTTAATTGACGAAGTGACTAATATGATAGAGAATGTCAAAGTTCAGTAAACATTGTGATATTATATAAACCTTAATAATTAAAATTTAGAATACATCAAATCTCAGTGACAATTTTTGATTTTTTGCCTAACTATTAAACTGTCATTACCTGTCTTTTTGAAAATCACTAGTTCGTTCTCTGGTGCGTGGTGTATCAAAAAGCGTGAAAGCTTCCCGATCAAAGAAGAACATCAACCCCAGAATTTTATCATCTTCAAAAATGAAATTAACAGTAACGAATTTTTTTTTCTTCATTTTTTATCATCTTGTATCTTGTCCTGTGGAGAAACATTAGGAACTTGTGCTGAAGCCCCGGTTTTCTTATCTATTCCCACAGCTGGTCTTGGTTCTGCAGAATCCAGTTTCAGGGGGTCTTTCCCAACTGGCTTGCTAGTTTCTGAAGTGCTCAATTTATTTGCCTCTGTTCCAAAACTTTTCTTTTCAATGTCACCTTTGTAGCCTTTTGCTTGGCCACTGGCTGTATCCTTCGACTCGACCGCAATTCCCTTCACAATTTCTTCAAGTTTATCTAATCTCTCTCTAACCTCCAAAATCTGGGGATGCGTAGTTGCTTCTTTCTCTTTAGTAGCATTTAGTTCTATTTCTTCTGCTTTCTTCTTTTTCTGCTCTAGTTCCTGAGATGAAAATTTGGTGAGGACAGAGAAACAGATCAGAGGCAACCAAAGAGTAGCTAGGAACCAGATAGCAAGAATCACAATGATATGGAAAGCTCAATCTTGCTTAAGAGTTTGGCTGTACAATTAAGATACCCTTTTAATACAGAACCCAACAAATGTACAAAATAGCTGGCTACATTATCTGATGTTATGTATAGGTTTACATCCCTTAATAAGCTTCCAGAACAACAATATATATGCCAATTCAAAGGTGTAGTTATCAATTCTGCATACACATAGATGCTACTTAAGATCTAGAGAGATCTAAGAGAAAGTTATGTGATGAGAACTAAAATATATAGTCCCCTTCAGTCTTGAACACCAATATTAAGACTGTAATCCTAAGACAGTTTCGAATAACCTCGCTCTCTCACTCCTATTTCCTCATCTCTAAAGCACATATGTTTTCTTAATTTTTCTACTTTCCATAGCTCTCCAGTATCATATTCTCACATATCCCTGCTCCGTCCTACACCATCGATCAAATCAAATATATGGTTACAAACATGACATCAGATTTTTAAGTTTAAACATACCTTTTCTGCCTTCCAATTTGATCACTGGATAGAAGGATCCGTGATACATGAGTATCGACTTTTGAGGGCAAACCAGATTTTTCTTAAAAACAAGGGTCAGCATTTGGTAGGAAAACTCAAGTTACATATTTATGATGGTGGTAAGCTCTTGCAAACACTTATAATTATGTAGCACAGATATATGTCAGTAATCTGGACAATGCCTCCTCATCTTCCCAAAAACCCATCACAAGTCTCTGGTTGTTAACCAAACAAAGCCATAGTAAAAGGCACACTAGTTGGCTTGGAATGCCTTCAAAGAGGGACTAAGGAATGCTCTACTTTAGAATACGATATCAGCGATTACGTTCAATGGATAAAAGATTACTTACTGCTTCCATTATTCTCATATCATAGCGAGCATATTGAGCCACCAGATACACAGCTGTCGCATGAAAAGAAGTTTTCAGATAGTAACTTCAGACCATGGGGAGACACCAAATTATGAAATATCATATACAATGAGGCTTGTCACTTTACATACCCAAGGAAGGCAAACATGCAAAGAATAGTTGTACCAGATGGAAATCAAGCCTGAGAGAGAGGTAAAGAAATGTCTCAGCAACTGAGAAGAATAAATCAATATGATATTCACAGTGACAATAATGACTCTTTGGCAAATAACCTGGAGCAAACAAGACATGTTACAGAATACTAGTAGAGAGACAATTGAATAATTTCTGTGAGAGTGTACAAAAATCCCTATCTCGATATTTATGTATTTTCATTGTCGACTTTGAATCTTTCAACAAAGTATGAAAGTTCTAAATCCAAAAAAATTAAAATGTTCAGAACACACAAGCTCTGAATGTTTCCTCACATAACAATAAGCTTTCAAAATTAGTATGACCAGTCCTTGAACAACTTCAAAGTAAAACAACACCATCCATCCTCAACAGTGACTGGTGTAAAATTCAATCACTTGAAGCCAACCCTATCAATATTATCACTGAAGGCGTAGCCATTGCCTGGCTCCCTTTAGGTGCAACTAACCTTTTATTTCCATATTCTCCAACCCTTAAAAGTCTAGATATGCATGAAAAATGTATTTGAAAAATGCCAAAATGTACAGAAATCCTGACCAACCAATGAAAGAAGGAATAAAGAGCAATACCCAAATTTCTTTTTCTTGGGTGGGTCAGTAAAGAGCATTTTTGCCGCAGTCAAGAAGTTCATATTATCAAGCTTCTTCAACGATTCATCGTAGGCATTCAGACTACTGTTACCCTGGGGAGCATTGGTGTTTGTATTGGTAGCTTTGAAGCAAAATAGTCTCCTTTGTTGTATGGGTTGAAAGCATTTCTGGAATAAGATCCAGGTCTCTCGGCTACAAAAAGTTGCTTTCAATCTCCGGCTCCAGTGATACATTTTAGAGAGGCAACTAACAACTTGAGTTATTCAATATCTCGAAGAAGATGCTTACTTTGAAAATCCATTCCTAATCAGAGATCAAATACACAGCAACATTAAACTGAATTAATGCAGCAATAAATCTCATTGCTCACCCAGGAAAACAACCAAAGAGTATCATTTCAGATTAAAGTAAATCATTTACTGAATAAATTAACAATTGACGGGACCAAATCCAAAGATAAGCAATTTTCTGCACTAGGTCGTAAGATAGAATATAAAAAAAACAAGAATCCAGAAAACCCGTTTATCAAAACCAACAAATCCGAGAAAGCCCTACCAAAATAGGCCTACAATTCAAGAAACATATGAGAATTACTGTGAATTCGGTTTCTCAGTATTGAAATATCATTCTTCAGTACTGTACATATTATCTACTAGTTCAATTGACAGTTTGACACTGTTTAATCGAATCGAGCATTCACATAACTTCCTCTATTTGATTGTAGCTGTGTTCACTATTCAGTACTGTTGAATTTGATTGGCCGAAGTGAATCTTTACATATAGTAAGTCCTTTTTCTCTGCTACTGGTACTTGAAAGAGCACAAGTATAAACCCAGAGTATTATGAGCATTGACAAAAACCAATGAAACTAGATATCAGAGTTGTAAACTAAAGAAAGCCTAAACCCAGATTAAAATAAAAGAGATGAGGAGGAAATGGAATACCTTTTTAAGGAAATTGTGTTCGACGGCGACGGGGACGGCCAGAGTGAGTGAGGCGGAGAGAGAGGAAGGAAATGAAGTTGTGTTTTTTTGTTTTTTTTTTAAACTGCTAAAAAGAGAGGCACATAATTTTTAGGGAAAATGACAATGAAGGTCACTCAAGTATGATACGTTTTTAACTTTGCTCATTCAAGTATGACAAATATCACTTTATTCATTATCGAATGACAGTTTACTCACTTTGATCACTTAAATATCACTTTACTCACTCATATATGACCAATTTCTCCAGTTTAGAGTGATCAAAGTGAGTAAAAGTGTCATTTGATAGTGAGCAAAGTGATATTCGATAGTGAGCAAAGTGATATTTTGCTCATTCAATAGTGTGAAAAATGATATTTGTCATACATGACTGAGCAAAGTTTAGAACGTGTCATACTTGAGTAACCTTCCTAGCCATTTTCCCTAATTTTTAGGGAAAAAGAAAAAAATACCCAATTTCACCACTCTCTTTCCTCAAGAGCCCAGCATAAGTTTTCGATCCCAAAAAAAACTCATTCTGTTTTTAAGTATGTAACAACCCAATATTATTCTCATATTTATTACATATGCCACCGATTTTTGAAACCCCAACCATTTCTAAGAAATCCTCTCTCTCTCTCTCTCTCTCACACACACACACACACACACACACACACACACACACAAAAAAAATCAAATCTCCAAACCGAGCACCCAGCTTGTTCTCACCTCCTCGGACTTTGTCATCGGCTTCCGTCGGTCTCCTTACCTCTGTCATTGAATTCCAACTCCATACCTGATCCGGACAGCACCAGCCATAGCCTCTTCTCCATCCTCAACAATCTGAACAGCTCAACAATGGCGATGGTTTTGTTACGGAGGTCCTTGACCGGAATCTCATTTCCAAAATTTTTTGCAGTGAGGCTGGTGCTGTTCGGAGCCTTCACTTCGGAGCCACATTTCGTCGCCTCGGTCCCGAAGCCGCCGGCTCTGGCCACTCTTCGAAGCTGAAGACGTTCTCGATCTACTGTTGGAGCACAAATTCTTAGGCAAAACTTGAGCTGAAGAACTACGAGGTCGATCACAGCGACTGCGGCCCTATGATCCTCGTCGCGCTCATCAAGATAAAAAACGAGATGGATCCCTCTTGCACTTTCTGCCACTCCTGCCGCGAAGGGATATGCGGCTCGTGCGAGATGAACATTGACGGTTGCAACGGCCTGGCGTGCTTAACCAAGATCGAAGGCGCAGGTGACGCCACGATGATCACGCCACTGCCGCACATGTACATGATCAAGGATTTGGTGTTGGATATGATGAATTTCTATAACCAGTATAAGAGTATAAGAGTATGTATTGTGTTTAAAAGGCTATTTGTTTGTTGTATTAGTTGTTGTTGTTGTTGTTGCTGTGTTTGTGATATAAGTCATTTTTCTGGATATGTTTGAAGTATCTGTTTGAGTATTTTTCTTAATATCCTTTCAATTTTTTTTGAAATGTATGTTGTTGTTGTTGACATTTTTTTAAGGTTTTCAGTTTAATTTTTGGTTGTTGTACTCGTTTGCTGCTGTTGTTTTATGTGTGATAGAAGTCCTTTTATCTGGATATTTTTTAAGTATCTGTCTGGGTATCTGTTATGTATCTGACTAGCTAGGTATTTGTCTGGGTATCCCTGTATTAGAGAATGAATGTGAAAGCATTCGGTGGGTCAAAGATCAGAAGGTAGGCTTTGACAAAATACATGTGCAGCCGTTCAGCAACAGTCCCCAGCAACCTCCTGGCCTTGACTTCGGAACTATTGTTTGCTACATGATGTATCACATTGCTCTGGGCAAGGAAATAAAGCAAAATCTGAGTCGTGATGATGTTGCTCGGTTCAAGGCCAAATTGTTGGAATTGTTTATGGATCATGATCTATCATAAACATCGAAGAAGAAATATTGAACCAGCTCAGGAACAAGGGTAGGACAGTAACGAATGTGTATATTTTTGTTGTAGTGATCATTATGTGAACATTGGCGTTAGTTGTAGGGGTCTGTTTTGTAAGTGTTACATTTTGGAGAGCATTATGAATGTGATCATATTACTATTTGATTGATTATCTGATTAAGTATCTGCTTGAGTATCTGCTTGGGTATTTGTCTGCGTAATACTATTTATGTTGCTCTGGACTTTTGAATGAGAGAATCAATACATTAAGACTATGAACTAACGCGTTTGATTTGCACTCTCTGATCCATTTTACAACACAAAACCTACTCAAACCCGTTTGTATAGTTGGTATTGTAATGCAGTCAGATACACAAACAGCTACATAGACAGCTATCCATGAATTTTAGTGAATCAATTCATTAACCTATGAAATACTATTTTTGTATCTTTTTTTATTCAGTTTAATATTTTGAAATGAAGTTTATGAATGAATATATGAAGCCATTGAATGATACAGTATCATCAGCCTGGTTCGGTCATATACTTAGACAGATACTCAGATAGCTGAAAGGATTAACTAGTAATCTAAGATTACACCTTAGCGACAAGACCTAAACTACAAATTTCTGTAAAATTTTTGACATAATTTCCTCTATGAAGTGGACTACTAGAAACCTGCAAGAAATTCACACTTCGAATTTCTCACAAACAATAACGTGGACCACCAATGTCCATCCCGATTTCTCAATAAAGTGCGGAAAGTAAATTACTTCAAATGCTGGAATAATAATACAGAAATTGAAAATTCATAAACCAGCAGTACTGACAATTTACTACCAACAGAGGAAATTATTTACAATACTAGTGTTCATAGCGACTTCTAGGAGTAGAATAAACAAATAAAAATATACTGCTAATGGCCGAACCTATAGGAAGGTATGATGACCCAATGGACTCAAAGCCTCTAGAGATCCAAAATTCAGCTCAGGAGAAGCATGAAAGGATCCAACCCCGATTTAGTTGCCTAAACCGGAATCAAACCCCTTCTGAAAACGTGAACCAACAAAAACCATTAAAATTTCGGTAGAGTAACGTTACTAACGCGAAATTGCCATTACCTGCACCCGGTAAATAACACTTCATCCTATGCCATAAAAGCCAAACCGTGAGCACCAATCCCATCCGGATTTCTCAATATCATAACAATATCAATAAACAGTAAACATACTGCAATACATAGTATATCCGGGAAAAACCGTATAAAACATGTATCAGAATGTATCAGAGCAACCTCTAGTGTTTATATATACAAAATATACAACAGTAGGCGAAACAAGAAACCTACTGGAAAACACAAGTAGCTCGAACAACTAGCCTCCAACCACGACGTGAAACACCAGAACCTGAACTGCAAACTAGGCACGAAAACCGAAAAGCTTAGGGGAAAGACATGAAAACCGTTAGAGTGGGTGGACGAAAATAAATGTCTTTCGCTGAATAATATATGTTATAAAAACATATGCGAGTCTAAATGCATAAAAATCATACGGTACACTAGGGAGACTCTAACTCCTCACGCGTACAGAGCATGCATGGAAAATCCCACGGGGTCGCTCATAGACACATCCGTGCTAGTACAGTCTGAATCACGGGATCCCAGACCCACACATGATTCTAGCTAGAATGGCCTCGGTTCCGGGGTACTGCCCCTCGCCGGTCATGAAAGGACCCAACCCCGATTCAGTTCCCTAAACCGGAATCGAACCCCTTCGAAAACACGAACCAACAAAAACTTTTCGAAATTTGGGCAGAGTTTCGTTACTAGCATGGAATTACCATTACCTGCACGCGGAAAATACACTTCATCCTATGCCACAAAAAGCAAACCGTGGGCACCAATCCCATCCGGATTTCTCAATATATCAACAGTAAAGTAAAACAATAAATACAATAGTACTTTACTGAAATCCGGTGTAAAATCGTATAACGTATTCAATAGGAAGCTCAGAGCGACATCTAATACATAATCGTATACGCATACCACAGTAGGTAGAACAATAAACCTACTGGATGAAACAAAGTAGCTCGAGCACTATGCCTCCGACCACGACGTGCGACACCAGAGTCCGAACTGCAAACTGGGCACAGAAACCGAAAATCCCAGGGGAAAGACAATAAACACGTTAGAGTGAGTGGACGAAAATAAATGTCTTTCACCGTGTAATATATGTTATAAAAACATATGCGAGTCGAAATATAAATAAATCAAATAGTATACGAGGAGACACTGACTCCAACTCGTAAATAGAGCATGCAAGGAAAATCTCACGGGGTCACTCGTGGACACATCCGTGCTAGTACAGTCGGAATCACGGAGTCCCTAACTTCCACGTGATCCATAGCCAGAAAGGCCTCGGTTCCGGGGTACTGCCCCTCGCCGGTCAGGTAGGGGTACTGCCCCTCCTGGTGGCCTACCATCGGGGATCAGCCGAGAGGCAAGTGTATCGATACAACAACGTAACTGAGACTGTACTCTGTGTAAATCAAATCATAAACATTTCGATGCAAATGCATGAAACAGCATAAAAGTGTATGCATATTCGTATACGTATATCCGTATAAACATATTCGTATAATCGTAAACACATGCTTATATAATCATAATCTCGTATGAAATCTCATGCTCATAAAACCATAATCATGCTGCATGCTCAAGTTCATAAATTATATAAAAGACTCGCAAGATTTCCGTGAAAAGAAATTGTCCACTCACAGACTAGCGTAACGCGTATCGCGTTAACCCGTGATCCGGCGGAAAGTCCCTCGCCAAACGAACGATCACGAAACCTCTGAATATTCACAAAGTTCATTATTCAAAGTCATAATCCGACAATACAAATCAAACCACGAGAAACCACCGTTCTTAGAAACAGATAATTCAAAGTCGACGAATCGTCGAAAATCCGTATATACCACTTCAATACCTCGCTTTACGTTCGGACGCTCAACTCAAAAAACGAACCTTCCCACTACGATCAGGGCGCGATTTCGAGTCAAATGACATGCGACTTGTCGAAAGTCAAAAAGTCAAACCTGTTGACCGTTGACCGCCGTCCACGGCGGCGCCACTGTTGACCGGGAGAATTCACGGCGGAGCAACCCCTATTCCATGCAAAACCACCCACTGAGTAACTTTGTCAACTACAACAAAGGCCAATTCTCACTCTAACTAGGTCAATTTCATGTAAAACCGAATGTACACACAAATTTCAAATCCAAAATTCTCCTTCCACAATCAAAATTAGGACTCCAACCTTACATGGTAGCTTGCTAGTGATGAGAGCTACAAAGCCCACCCAAAATTCCAGCTCAATTCGGTCCGAATCACCAAACCCGAATTACAAAGTTTTCCTCCATTTTCTCGCTGGAAGTTCTTCTTCCACCGTGGCCCATGCCGGAAAATGAGGCCGGGGGTGAGCTCGGGACCTCGAGACGAAAAGAACAAGACCACCCCCACGCCGTGGGGTGGCCGGAACCTCCCTTGCCGCCGGCGAGCCGTACGGCGTCGCAAGTCTCCGTTTCAGCTCGGTCAAAGTTATAAATGAGAGATGTTGACTTTCCTCTTATGGCAACCTGCTATTTATAGACTTACCAAATAAGGAAACTTTCCCAATTAATTTGCGACAAACTTAAAATATCCGTAACTTTCTCGTCGTAATTCCGATTCCGATAATTCTCGCGGCCAAGAACACGTCTCGACATATTCTTCAATAATCACCCGAAGTCAAACATATCGGCCAAACGGATAAAAAGTCAACTGTTCTAATCAACATATAATTAAATCAACCAAACAATCAACAATCGGCAAAATTCGCAACTTAATCATCGTAGCTCAAAATCATGCTCCGGAAGTTCCCACAAGCTCGAAATTAAATTCTGAACAACTTCCGTGAAGGAACAGAAACCAAATTCTCGTCCGGTAATTTAGTCGTTAAGTAGCCCACCATTTAAATCTGAACTTCAAATATTCATATCTAAATCATCGGTCATCCAACTAACGATTCGGAACTGTCCACGAACTCATAATCACATGTAGAACGATTCTCAAGAAGAGATCCAGCTCCAATTCTTGGCCAATAATTTAGTCGCTAAGAAGCTTCGGCGATTAAATCAACTGTCGCAACTCTGCGACTACGCACAAACTCATCAATCAAGCTGATCATACTGCTGATTCTGGTCCGGGTCGTCATAGGTCAGGTCGGGGTACTGCCCCTCTTGGTAGGCATCCATCGGGGATCAACCGAGATGCAAATGTATCGATACAACAATATATACTGAGACTGTACTCTGTGTAAACCAAATCATAAATAGTTCGATGCAAATGTTTAATGCAATAAATAAATGCATATACGTAATATATACTGATATAGGCATAATCGTATAACACATGCTCATATAAAACATAATCTCGTATGCATGCTCATGCTCGTAAAACGTGTATAAAGACTCACGATTAACAGTGAACAGAAGTTGTCCACTCACAGGTGAGCAAAACGCGCACTCGCGCTAATCTCGTGGCCCGGCAGAAGATCCCTCGCCCGAAGCACGATCTCGATCCCCTGAATAGTCATAAAATATATCTGATCAAAATCATAGCTCACAACACTGTACTTCACCATGGAAACCAACCGTTCCCGGAAACATAAAATACTGTACAAAATAATCAACTGAATTTCCGAAATCTCCACTCGAAACCCTCGACTGAAAATCCAATACTTAAATCAACTCAAAAACCTCAAGGCGACGATCGGGGCACGATTACGAGAAAAACGACATTAAAAACACTGAAATCCAAAAAGTCAACCGGTCGCTGGAGCTTCGGCGTTGACCGCCGCCGCCGCCGCCGACGGCGCGCCGTCAACCAGAGAGTTTTCCCAGTGACCGAGCTGCCACCAAGATCTTCTCAACAAGAGGAACAACTTTAATGAAGGAACCACCACCGTCCAACCACCACCGTGGCCGGAAATCAGCTCAAAAGCCACGGTGGTTCAAACCGGCCGGAAAACTTCCCTAGCCGATTTCGGCGCCGTCGCGTCTCCTCGTCCCTCCAAACCAAAGGGAAAATGATCACCATGCAAAACCCAACAAAACCGACCAAGGATCCACCACGGAAAGTCACTGGAGCACCTCCATCCGTCGAGGCCGATTCCGGCCAAAATTTCCCAAATTTCAAATCCAAATATCTCCCTCAAATCTCAACCAAATCAAGTAATTCCAAGTTCTAAACTGTTTAGAATCATGAGGAGAACATTTTACCTTCAAGGGTTGTGGCCTGAAATGGCCGGAATCAGCCGGTCCGGCGACGGAAGCCAAACGGTCCAATTTCTCTCCTCCGGTCAACGGTCAACGTACGGTCAAACTTCCCAAACAATGTTTTTGACAATTTTTCGACTATTTCCGATATTTATACTCACGCCTCGGGACGATCGATGGTCCAAAACGGATAACCATTACGATTCGCATAAACACGATACGAACGGATAAACTCGTCGTTAAACTGAAACTTCAAATCATCATATTATATTCCTCGGTTATCAGAAAAATCATCCGGAACCGCCCACAAGCTCGAAATCATGTCTACTACAACTCTCGAGAAAAGACTCAACTCAAATTCTCGGTCGAAAATTAAGTCGCGAACTAAACCGGCAAATCACACACTTAACGATAAACAGCGATTTCGCTCTAACACGTGAATCATACCGATTACACTACTGATTCTGGTTCAGGTCGTCACAAGCACTACAATCTGGGCACGAAAAACCGAAAGGCCCAGGGAAAGGCAGATAAAAACATAAAAGAAAACGTTAGCGTGAGTTGACAAAAATAATTAATATAATAATTTGCGTAAATCGCTAAACTGTAATTTCATGCCTTTCCACTATTTTCTGGAAAATAATGCGAGTTCTAAACTGAATAATTGAAATATAAATGGAGGTGCTCTCCCAGGCCACCTAACATGAGTTGATCTGGGTTAGACGAGGCCACCTAACCTCCCATAACCGGCTATCCAGTGCTCAGCCAAATAGCTACAACATCGATGCAAAATAACTGAACCATCACAAAGCAAGCCTCCGAATAAACACTTTAAAAAACTACCGTAAAGCGTACTGCTAAAAATAATGAACTTGCAATCAACTGTGAAAGTAAAGGTTCACTCACCGTACTATATCGAGATATTTATAAAGCCGTAACCTGCTAATCAGCGAAATAATCATCAGACACGACCCGCTAACTCAAAATCCTGAAAATACGATTATAATTAATATCTACTCGTCGATTTTCATAATGAATAGCTAAGCTCGTAATCCTACGAGCAATAATGTTGAGAATCACACATTCTCGAAATACATATTTTCCGATTAAAAAAGTACTTAACCAGATTCTGAATTCAGTTCCTTGCATTCCTTCACTATAACTAAATTTAGAGTCGCAACATAAATCTCAAATATCAAGCGACTCGAATTTAAATCGATAGTCAAATCATCCGATAAAAGTATCGTAAAATCAATTAATTATTACTCGATTAAATACACGTTTAAATTAATCAAATTCTGATCCAAACAAGAACCTCACAATTGTGTTCATCATACAATTACGAGCGGAATGACATAAAACTTTGTCAAAAATTTCACTTCGTCTGAGCTCTGCTGCGCACGGCGGTGCATTGGGCCAGGGACCACCGCTGGCGGCGGCCAGAATCCCACCGGCACAAAATTGAGCACCCTACATACCAAAATGTTCATCTCAACAAGCCCAACAAGATTAATGAAGGACACGATATCAAATTCTAACAGGAAAGCATCCAATTTGCCGGAAAACCAAAAAACCCAACTGGAAATTCAAGTCATCCGATCACCGGAATCCGTCCACGGCAAGGGTCGAGCATGTCCTAATCGACTCGTCTCCACCTAGGCTTCAAAACCTCTCTAGGTTCGACGTCCAACACTACCGTGAGCACCCCCACCGTTACCTTGAAAATTCACCTGAATCCGGCCGGTTTCTCCGCCTTAATTTGTCGTCCTTCGGCCACCAACGCCGGAGATGTTGTCACCATATGATAGAGGAGGTTGAGCCCAATAATTCCCGACCAGCTTCATGACCAAAGGTGGCCGAAAACCGTCAAGCCATCACTGTCGCCCATGGTGGCTAAACCGGGTCGGTAAGCCTGGTCAACGCGGGTCAACCAAAGTTTCTAAAAATGCAAAATTTTGACTTTCCCAAAATGGAAACCCGTATTTATACCTGCGATTTTGCGACTAAATGTTTTCCGATATTTTCGTAAAATTTCTGGTGACCAAAACTTCTTCGTTGTGACTCTGATTTCAACATTTAATGTGGCCATGAACTCGTATCGACAAACTTTACAACCTTATCCAATGAAATTTCTCGAAATACATAATTGATAAATTCTCGATAAATTGCCAGTGAAAGTTACCAATGGGAAAAACTAATTATCCTTGACGATTAACGTAATTAATTAGCAACTAATCTCATAAGTTCCAGTCATCACGTAATATTGTTCCGGGTCGTAACAATCTACCCCTCTAACAAAATTCCGCCCTAGAAATTTATTAAAAAAAGTACAATGGAAGAATTTCCAATTATTGTTCTATTCAACGATGTCAAGCTCATATGAACAACCGCAACTAACAAAATGATCCAAAAACTTGTTACTAACCTAACTTCTCATCAACATTTCACGCTCAATAAATCTGAAATCATAATAACTACTCCATATAAATCTGATACCAGGAACAACATAATTCAAATTCAGTAACGTGCATACTTAAAAGCTTCTGATAAGCATGCCATAACTAATGACCAAATTTACCAACAAACTGTAACTCTATCGGCTAGATTTACCCAGAAATGCACAGACCAGGGTCCCACAAAGATAACTACATGGGTAGTGGTGCAGTTCCAACACAGAAGTGGTACACAAATCGCTGTCAGAACCCAGCACCGAAATCTAACTGAAATGTTTGATCACGGACACTCACCCATCAGGTAGATACTATAACCACTAATACAGAAACAGGGAACCCAACAAACTAGTTTAGAATCACAACAAATATGGGTACAAGGCCGATCCGCAATGATTTTCCAACTTTGTACCATTTTCGAAATTGTTTACAGAAAATTGGGCATAATCTCCTATAAAATGTAAGGAACCAAAAAACCTGTATAACGAAAGTATTTCAATAATCTCAACTCAAGAATATATATAAACTGTGGGTTCCACACCCCGAACGGGTTACTTACAAATCAATAGAGCTATACACCAAACATAAATTACTACTACCTGACTGATTTCCCGAATCATATTGATCGCAAAAACATATATTTCCACCATTTATAACTCTCAAAACATACTACCTCAACAAATATCCGAATAACAATAAAGAGGCTCAGGGGAAAACATTCGTAGTTGGCCTCAAATAAACTCAAACCATGAGCAAGGGCGAGGGACTTAAACCGACATCACAATTTAGTACAAATTGGAGATATAAATTCGGTATTTCATATGATGTTCTGGAATAGTCGCCACTATTAACTCAATAATATCTAATATTTCCGCAGTCAGAACAATTAACAATGCATAAGCTGAACCTCAGCATTTGCTCGTTCATACCCGGAGTCCAAATACTTGAATTGAAAACTAAGCGTTTATAAAACTACACCCAACAATTCACCCACATAGCTCGCACAAGAATATAACTACTACTGACACGAGCCAACAAACTCTAAGAAATTAGGCATAGGCCACCAATACATATACGCGTATGCTGACAATAATAGTCCATTAAGAGTAATATAATATTGGGACGCCAAACTCACACTAGAGTATCCCCTCGATTGAATAATCAAGTTGCTGGAACCATCAATGTTGTACCATCGTAGATACTATAATTCCTTTGACGCCGAATCATCAACTTATAAAAATTAAGTAGAATGTCAGAGTATTGTGAAATACAAGAAATGCGACAGTTCTCGATAACATGCAGCGTTAGAAATTTGAATTTTATAAAGCTGGAAGAAATAAATGAAATCATCATCGCCAAGCATAACCCTAGTTGTAATTTGCGCTCGTGAGTAAAACCCTCATACACTTTTGCACGTGATAAATCTTGAGTGATCAATAGGAAGCTCCAAATCACATCTAGGGGAAATCCGAAAATCATACAACATACAAATTTCAAATCATACAAATCTGCTACTAATCTCCACGTACATCTGTAATGCTCGCAAACCCATATCTGACATCGAGCTAACACTACTAGCATAAGTACTATAGCCGACGACATGAAGTTGTCTGCCTGTTAGCCAAAAGTCATCGGCTATAGTATGGCCGACAACATGTCGTCGGCTATAGTGTCATCGGGAAATGGTTGCCGACTGTACTATAGCCGACGACCTTTGGCAACTGTCGAGTATAGTTTGTCAACCCGTCGGGTATAGTTTTGGCGGTCGTCGAGAATTTTAGACTATAGCCGACGACTTTGGTACATGTCGTTGGCTATAGTATACAATTTCTAGAAAGAAAAAAACTGCAGATTCTGGATTTACCATTCCCAGAACGTGCAGTTTCAAAATAGCCAACAAACGGATATGAAAGGACCTGACTCCGATTTAATTGTCTAAACCGAAATCAAACCCCTTCGAAAACATGACCTTAAAAAAAGGTTTACAAGAAATCCAGAAAACATTCAGGAGTAAACACAACTGAAAACATAACATAAGTATTTAGAGCGACTCTTATATACATCATATACAACCAGTAGGTCGAACTAAGAACCTACACAAACTGAAGTGTGACTTGAACTCTACACCTCCACCGTCAACGTGCAACCCTGGAACCCAAACAGCAAATTGGGCAAAAGAAACTGAAAAGCCCAAGGGAAGGCAAATGAAATCGTTAGAGTGAGTGGACGAAAATAATAATATGTCTTTCCTAACATGTAAGTATATATGCTCATAAAAGCATAATGCGAGTCAATGCACATGAAAATCCTAACCAGGTACATTTTCCCTGATCCATAAAAATGCACATAAAATCATGCGGGGTCACTCACAGACTCCTCCGCATAGTACAGTCTAATCACGGAATCCCAAACCCCTCTTGATTATAAGTCTGAAAGACCTCGGGTCAGGATATTTGTCCCCTCGGAGCATCTTGGGGATCAGCCGAGAAGCCAAAGCATCGATGCTACCTCTATATCTGAGACTGTATTATGTGTAAACCAAATCATAAATACTTTCCATGCACATGCATAATCGTAAAATGAAATCATAAAATGCATACTTATATGTGCATAATTGTAAATGCATACTAATACAATGCATAATTGTAAAGTGTATAATCATAAATGCATAACGCAAATGGATAATCAGGACTCGCAAATCAACTGTGAAAATAAAGTGTCCACTCACAGTACGAAGCTAACTCTAAGGTCCTGTTGAAGATTCCTCGCCAAACACTCGATCAGGATCACCTGAAAAATAGGGATACGGTCAATACATAACGAAAGATAACACACAGAGCTATACTTCAAGAACCCCGTGTTCTTGAAAGACGTATCGCTCGAAATATCAACGAGGATAGCAAAATTCTCAAAATATACCCAAACAACCCTCGACCCATATTACAACACACAAATCAACTCAAAAACCTCATGACTACGATCGGGGCGCGATTACGAGCAAAATGGTATAAAAATCTCCAAAACTCCCAAATAGTCAACCCTCGCCGGAGCTCCGATGTTGACCGTCACTGCTGGTGGCAGCGCGGAGCCAATGGTGACCAACTCCAGTGACCCATACCTCAAAATCTTCCTCTCCTTAAGGCCAACCAAAACTCTCAAAGGACCACCACCATCCAACCACTACAGTGGCTGGAAAATAGCTCGAAGCCCACGGCCTCCATTGATTCCGGTGAGATTTCGGCGAGCTCCAAACGCCACACAATCCTAAAATCTCTTCACCCAAAAGCATCTATGGGTTGAGGGGAGCAAAACCTCCAACCCCACCGTCCTCAAAACTGGTCGGAAGCCACCACCCGAATCCGGTAAGTTCCAAGAATTTCACCAAGTTCGATCTCCCACAAATCTCCACTAAATCCACTTAAACCAAGTTCAAATAGGAAATCACAAGAGGAAGCTAACCATACCAAGCTTTTGGCCTGAGGTGGCCCGAATCGGAAAGTCAATCGGTGGTCAAAAACCTCTCCGGTAAGTCACGGTCAACTCGGGTCAACCCAAAGTCAACTGGTCAAAACTGGTCAACTCGGCCCAAAATTAATATTTCCACATTTTTACGACAATTCCGTATATATACTCCGCGAAATGATTCGATTGACGGCCCAGATTAAACCAAATCCAGATGAATAACTACGACTAAATCAATCGACTTCGAATATTCATAACATATTCCTCGGTTATCGAAACAATTATCTGAAATGCCTACGAGCTTGAAATCATGTACACTACAACTCTCATGAAGGAACTAATATCAAATTCCAAACTGAAAATCTTATCGTGAACAAACCCGCCATATCGACCAATTACGATAAAACCGCGATTAATCGTGAAACTCACAAATCAAGCCAATTAACCTACAATTTCCGGTTCGGGTTGTTAAAATATATTTTCATTTCCACAATGTCGAATAACGCATAACAGCTTTACAATCAACACAAAACATAAACTTATAAAAATTTAGTATATAATTTTGAAACACATGCATATAAATTAAATGTTTCCAAAGTCAAAATTGTGGAGATAAGATGGGTCACTACCATCATCATCGGGCGGATCCTGCTGCTTATGTGGGGCATCGTGAGGGTGCTAGTTAGATTGAGTCCAACCTTTGGCCGGGACATTTATTCCTTGCGCCTGAAGGGTTGAGCTCAGGCCTTCAAAATTCCTAGAAATTTTAGCTCGCATCTGAGCTAACTCCTCAGTGTGCTGCCGGGCCATCTCTTGACACATCCCCTCCATCTGCTGGGTCATCCATCGCTGAGTCTCTTCCATCTTGCTTTGATACTCATCAGTCTGCATACGAAGTTGCTCCTCTAGCTAGGCCGTAGAAGATCCCGATTTGCGTTGGAAACCGGGCGTGTTCTTCAATATCTCATCCCCTTGGCATCCTAAACCCTTGCAATAGTAATTGCTCCTTCGTGGTGGGAACCGTTTCCCATGATCCTCGCCCCAACCCTTAAATCAGATTGATCGATCTGAGATATGGCCTGGGGAAGCTCATCATATGAGATATTAGGGTTTTGCTCCCTCGCACTCTGAGTCAACACCCCCTCAGTTGTTTCCCTTAAATGAGTCTAATTGACAATGAAAAAAAAACATATTAGTAAACATACATTTAAGAAAAGTTAGGGAAAATACATATGTAAGAAATTTGTAAAGTTGTAAGGGCACAATACTTACAGCTAGTTTGTGGGACTGAGGATGCGTTTTTTATACATCCACACGAGAGTTTTCTTCAGGGTGTTGGGTCACTGCCTCCTCCATATAAGACGCATAGGGTCTAGAACCACCGTGATGGTTGTGCATGTTCTTTGCTTGGTTCCTCGTGTTTATGGAGGAAATGTCCTTGTTTCATATATATATATATATATTAAAATAATTGATTTAGAAACTATCAACGCCAAATTATCCACAAGTAAATACATATGATGTTAAATATATACCTCAAATCGTGGGGCGTTGAAGTGGATTAGAAGCTACTTTCACTCATACTCCCTAAGCATGAACTCCATAGGGGTGTGACAACCCGAACCGAAAATGGTATGTTTATCAGCTTGATTTTCGAGTTTCGTGATTAGTCGCGGTTTTGTCGTAAGTGGTCTTTATGGCGGGTTTGTTAACAACTAAATTATCAGGCAAGAAATTTTGATAAGTTCTTTCACAAGAGTTGTAGAGAATTTAATTTTGAGTTCGTGGGAGTTTCTAGAGGATGATTTCGAGTTACGTGGCATAAGTTATAAATATTTTCGGTCGTTGGATTTTGTCGTGTTTATCCGTTTGGTTTCGATTCGTTTTGGATGGTACGTGTACGGTATAAATACGGTATGAATACGTGACAATTAAGGAAACTTTCTGATTTGGGAAAACTGGGCCGTTGACTCGCGTTGACCACGGGTCAAAACTGACCCGTTTTGGGCCGAGCCTTTGTTGTCGTCAATGTGCCATATTTCGGCATCTTTTGGCCGTGGTTTCTTCATGAAAGTTGTTGGGCTTGAGCTTCTCTTTCTTTTGATAGGTGGATTACTCAATTTGGTTGCCAGATGAAGAAGTTATGGCTTGTTAAAGTTTGGGGAATTCCAGCGAGATTCGGCGGCGACGGTGGCGGCGGAGGCAATCTAGTTGAAGTCGACCCTACAAGGGTTTTGAAACCCTTGGGATGGTGAGTTGATCCCAAGTGGTCTTGCACCTTGCCATGGTCGGTAGTGGTCGATCGGAGTTAATGAATTCCGGCGAGAGTTTTTGACTTCAAGGTGAGTTTTGGAGGTTTTCCGGTTAAAATTGGGCTTAGCATTAAACTACAAAGTTGTTGGAAATGTCAAGATGTTCAAATGCATATGTAGGTTGCAATTTTCTGGGCCGATGAGTTTTTAGGCGGCGGCCCGGCGCGCCGCCGTGCACGGCTGAGTTCTGTCTGAGGTGGTTTTCGCCAAGTTTTATGTCGTTTTGCTCGGAATCGCACACCGACCGTAGTGGTGAGGTTTATATTTTGAATTGAGCATCAGAATTTGTGGCGAGGTTTTATACTGTGTTTATTGGATTTCCAATGATTTCGTCGATATTCGAGTTAAATGTTTCCGGGAATGGTTGGTTCTGAAGATGTGGTTTAGAGTTTTGAATTGTGACTTTGAACAGTGGTATTTATGATTATTCAGGAGATCATGATCGTTCGTTTGGCGAAGGATTTTCTGCCGGATCACAGGATTAACGCGTTTTGTGATGTGCAAGTATGTGAGTGGACATTTCTTTTCACTATTGGATGCAAGTCTTTTATATACGTTTTACGAGCATGAGCATGTAGTTATGATTATGAATTTTACGAGCATGTATTTTATGATTATGCATTTACGAATATGCTTTTATAATTATGCATTACGAGTATGCTTTTACATTATGCTTTATGCATTTGCATGGAAACCTTTATGATTTGGTTTACATAGAGTACAGTCTCAGTAGTAGTTGTATCGATACACTTAGCATCCCAGCTGATCCTCGAGGATGTTTACCGGGGGGGGGGAGACTGTTACCCTGACCCGAGGTCTTTACGTTGACCCGAGGCCCTTTCAGGCTGGAATCGCATGAGGATCAGGGATCCCGTGATTCAGACTATACTAGCGCAGATGTGTCCATGAGTGACCCCACAGGATTTTCGATGCATGCTCTATACGCGTGAGGAGTTAGAGTCTCCCTCGTGTATGATTTGATTTTATGCATCTAGACTCGCATATATTTTATAACATATATATTATTCGATGAAAGACATTTATTTTCATCCACTCACTCTAACGATTTATATGTCTTTCCCTGGGCTCTTTGTTTTCAATGCCCAGTTTGCAGTTTGGATTCAGGTGTCGCACGTTGAGGTTGAAGGCATAGTATTCGAGCCACTTTTCCTTTCTCAGTAGGTTTCTAGTTTGGCATACTGTTATGTATATATGTATATACTAGAGGTCGCTCTGAGTACTGTTGATATTATATTTTCAAATGATTTTTCACGGATTTCTGTAAAGCTACAGTTGTGTTTATTGCTTTACATTATGATATGTTTTTGAGAAATCCGAATGGGATTGGTGCCCACGGTTTGGCTTTTGTGGCATATGATGAAGTATATTTTTCGCTGCAGGTTAATGGTAATTGCGCATTATAAAGGAAACTCTGTCGAAATTTTTTGTTTTTTGGAAGTTCACGTTTTCAGAAAGGGTTTGATTTCGGCTTAAGAAACTAAATCGGGGTTGGGTCCTTTCATCTTGGTATCAGAGCATTAGGTTTTAGGTTCTAGAGACTTCTGTAGTCGTATTTACTAAGGATATTTGAGAATGTACAGCATGTCTGGAGCGATGACCCGATCGGCCGGCGGATATTCATCAATGCTCTGGGTGTTGTATACTTTCAAGTGTTTGAAGTTCGATGATTACGTCCTGCTTGTTGTGAACAACGTTTTATTCATTAGGATGCCTCTTTGACGTGGTTTCCGTGTCAGTAGGGTTGTGGATCCTGTTGAGGATCAGTCGACGCGGGACTTGATAAATGAGTTGTGGGTTTGGATAAGCATTCTGGATTTAGAGATATGTGTGGTATGGTTTGCCTGGTTGTGTGTGTATGGGTGCCTACATGTTGCTTCATAGCAGAGAATTGTGGTAGCTGATGGTGTGCTTGAGTCTGATAATTGTATTTGGTGGGTTAGTATTGTGTGAGTTCCTGTTGCGACTCCATGACTTACATTCAGGGTATTGTTTATACGGTAATGGTTCAATCAGGCTACCCAACAACGGAAATATGAAGTGCTTACTAGTTTGAGGCAGGGATGTATGTTACTTCTTGTTCACATGTTTGTCCCAGTTTGCACGTGTTATGTGGCTTCAGAGGAAGCAATGCAGGAGGTTCGAGATGAGTTTGAACCTGAGCATCAAAGGGATTTTGACTGTTATGCCTCTAGATAACCGTGAGGAGTTTGATGTGCTGCACTCAGAGGCGATGCCATTGAGAAGGAAAGGCATATGCAGTTTCAGACATGTCGGTTTGAGGAAGGTGAACTTAGTCGAGATATTTTGATGAGGTTGAGTTCAGGCACCTCGGGATCAGTATCTTCATCAGGTTGTGGCCTTTTCGATTATGTTGAGGGTCATTTGGACAAGGCAGAAGATCCGTTTGGTGGTGAAGGAGATCACAGAGTAGTGGACTAGTTCCTGTGGTATGAGTCAGGGGGTCGTTGGTGATCCTTCCACACAGCAGGAGTTTCCATTGTGCAACTTTTACAACAGGCATCGTTACGATTTTTGTCAGAGGGGCACTCTCATTTGCTATTATGGTGGCCAAGAGGGTCACGTTACGAAGGAATGTCCTCAGTTAGCTGCTTTTTATGGTCCTGCAGCTCAGAGTTCAGGATGAGGTCAAGGTACCATTTTTGGAGTTTGATCAACGCAGACTTTTAGACAAGTCAATCAGTAAAGTCGCAATCAACGTGGATGGTTAGTTGGATATGCCAGAGTTCATGCCACGACCCTGTGTGAGGGTAGAGTTTCCAAGAGGTTATCATTGCTTGACATCCATGACTATTATGCTTGTATCTTCACTTCCAGGTTTGAGGAGAGTGCTGTATCCAGTTGATGAAATTGTGAGTATCAGGTAGGGTATTGAGACTATGAGGTTTGCAGGAGGTTGTGGACTAGCTGCAGAGTTGTTGTTGCTGGACATTGAGGATTTTGTTATGTTTTTAGGATGGGCTTTTTGGTGACTCATTGGACTGTGGTTGTTCATCACAAGAATGTTGTAGTCTTTAACATCCAGTCGTGCCAGAGATCTTGTTTAGAGGTGAAAGAAATGCTTTTCTGCTACGTGTGGTTTCAGCAATGAGGCTGAGCTGATGATGAAGTAAGGATGTATGCCGTACTTGGCACATGTTCGTGATGTGGAGGCTGTTGTACCTGATGTTCATGATGTTAAGGTTATCTGTGAGTATCCAGATGTTTTCAAGAGAATTTATCAGAGTTGAGGGAGTTGTAGAGTCAACTTCAGGAACTGTTTGAGGAAGGTTTCATTTGATTCAGTGTTTTACCTTGAGGTGTTCTAGTATGTTTTATAAGGATAAAGGATGGTTCGATGAGGTTGTGCATCGACTACCAGAAGCTGAATCAGGTTTCAGAGAAGAGCAAGTATCCTCTACTTTGGATTGATGGCTTGTTTGATTAGCTTATTGGAGCTTCAGTTTTCGGAGATTGATTTCAGATTTGAGTATCATCAGTTTCGATCAGAGGGTCGAGTTTGAAATGGTCAGATACTTGTGATGAGAGTTACATGTGGTGGTTAGAGGAGAGGTTGATAACTGCGCCAGTGTTCACATTATGTGATGTCAGTGAGGATTATGTTATGTATAGTGATGTTTCGAAACTAGATTTTGGTCGTGTTGGGATGCAGTAGGGCAATATGATGGTATATGGTTCCAGGCAGTGGAAACTTTATGAAGTTACTTATCCTATGTGTGATTTGGGAGTAGCTGCCATTGTGTTAGCATTGAAGAGTTGGAGACATTACTGGTATGGCGTGCAGCGCAATACAGGATTTACACTGACCACTTGAGTTCCATCTACTTGCGTATTCAACCAGATTTGATCATGAGGCAGCGTAGATGGATGAGGTTGATTAATGATTATGGCTGCACATTTGAGTTCATCCGGGAAAGGCTAAGGTGGTTGTACTTTGACTATCTTTTAGGGGAGACCAACGTTGTTGCTGATGCACTTAGTCGGAAATTTGGAGTTTCTATGTTTCATGTACGTGTTACAAGAACCTTATTGTTAGCTGTGTTGCGAGCTACGGGAGCTGAGTTAGAGTGAGATGATGATGGAGCATTGTTGGCTAGTTCCAGAATCGACCTTTGTTACTAGATTAGTCTGTGAGGCTCAGAATGTGGATTCCTACTTGTTGGACAAGAAGAATGTGACTCAGAATTGTGTTCCAGCAGAGTATTAGTTGAGGAATGTTGGCACTTTATCGTGCAGAGTGAGGCTAGGTGGGCCCATAGACGATGAATTGAAGAGGGAGATGCTTATTGAAGCTCATTGTTCTACGTATGTTATGCACCTTGGTGGTACAAAGATGTATCGAATACTTAAAGTTTACTACTGGTGGCGCAATATGAAGAGGGAAATAGCAGCCTATGTGAGCAGATGCCTCATTTGTTGGCAGGTGAGAGCAGAAAGATGGAAACTTGCTTGGAAGTTACAGCCATTGGAGATTCCAAATTGGAAGTGGGAGCATATCACTGCGGATTTCGTGTATCAGTTACCGCATACTTCTGCTAGTAATACTAGTATTTGGGTCATTGTGGACCGTTTGACGAAATCAGTTCATTTCCTTGTATTTCCAGGAAAGATTTTAGTGGGCAAGCTGGCAGAGCGGTATTTGGTAGAGGTTGTCCATTTTCATGGTGTGCTTGTGTCCCGGGTCTCTAATCGAGATAATCAGTTACAACAGAGTTTTGGCAGGCATTGCAGTAAGTATTGGGGACCAGATTATAGTTAGTGCAGTTTTTCATCCTCAGATTGGTGGGCAATCTGAGAGGACTATTCAGACTTTGGAGGACATGTTGTAGTCCTGTGTATTGCAGTTCAGAGGGATTTGGGACTAGCAGTTTCATTTGTTCGAGATTTCTTGCAATATCCGTTTGCAGACCAGTATTATTATGGCATTGTATGAAGTTGTGTATGAGAAACAGTATTGCACTCCATTGTGTTGGAGTGAGTTAGGAATAAGATGGCTTTTGGTCCTGATGTAGTGGAATGCACTACTGTAGACCTTCAGATTAGCAGGGACAGGTTGATAATTGCTCGTGATCGGCAGAGAAGTTATGCAGATGTGAGTAGGTTGAGTCATGAGTTTGAGGTCGATAATTAAGGTTTCCTTGGAAAGGTGTGATTTATTTTGGGGGGTGTGGTATATTTTACCACGTTATATTGGTCCGTATGTGATCATGGGGCGAGTTAGTGTTGTGATATATAGTTTGGCATTGCCTGTAGTGTTGGCAAGTGTGTATGTTGTATTCCATGTGGTGGAACTACATTTCAGATTTATTACATGTTTAGCACCCTATCAGTTCCCTATACAGGAAGACCTGACATTTGTGGAGGAGACAGTTCAGATTCTGGATTTGAGGGTGTAAGGATTACATCACAGAAATATTTCCTATGTGAAAGTTTGTTGGCAGAGTCATTCAGTTGAAGTAACCACTTGGGAGGTTGAGCAGTATGTAGAGGCAGTGTCCCTACTTTTTAGTTGGCAGGCTTGGAAATTTTGAGGTCGAAATTTTTTTGTAAGGGCGGTATATTTGTGACAACCCGAATCGGAAATGGTATGTTTATCGGCTTGATTTGCGAGTTTCGTGATTAGTCGCGGTTTTGTCGTAAGTGGTCGTTATGGCAGGTTTGTTAACAACTAAATTATTGGGCAAGAACTTGTGATGAGTTCTTTCACGAGAGTTGTAGAGAATTTAATTTCGAGTCTGTGGGAGTTTCCGGAGGATGATTTCGAGTTACGTGGAATAAGTTATGAATATTTTCAGCCGTTGGATTTTATCGTGTTTATTTGTTTGGTTTCGATTTGTTTTGTACGGTATAGATACGGTATGAATACATGACAATTAGGGAAACTTTCCAATTTGGGAAAACTGGGCCGTTGACCCGCGTTGACCATGGGTCAAAACTGACCCGTTTTGGGCCAAGCCTTTGTTGTCGTCGAGGTGCCATTTTCTGGCATCTTTTGGCCGTGGTTTCTTCATGAAAGTATTTGAATTTGAGCTCCTCTTTATTTTGATAGGTGGATCACTCAAATTGGTTGCCGGATGAAGAAGTTATGGCTTGTTAAAGTTTGGGGAATTCCAGCGAGATTCGGCGGCGACGGTGGCGGCAGAGGCGGCCGAGTTGGGGTCGACCCTGTAGGGGTTTTGAAGCCCTTGGGATGGTGAGCATGTTATTTTTCTTTCAAAACTAACATAACTCATTCTTCCACTCTTTATATGCGACTCAAATGTTAGAAACACATTACATGATCCCTGTAATATCTAAATATATATTATATTTAGATATATAATATGCTCAATGATCGTCACCTTCCTCCTTGAACCTCATTTGCTCAGGTGGATTTAAGTTCCTCCCGAACATTGAACAAATCTGCAATGTCCCATCTTTTTATGTTAATTTATTTATATTTTAAAGAAATTAATTAATATAAGTAGAGATACACAATGAATATCTAACTCACCGATATCGCATTGTTCACTTGGTCCTTCACAGACTGAGGGACTGATGACTACTCTGACCATAGAACAGGGACTTTGTCCCGGATAATGCTTCCAACCATGCCGGAGTACCTCCTACAAATGTTTCCCTCTCTCACCGATCCTTGCTCGTCGGTCTTTATGACTAGTGGCCCATAGTCCTCGACGTCCTTCTGAAGTTGCTTCCCCACAACACATCCTCTGGTCCTCACATTTTTCTCACCTCCGACGTCTGTCGCATAAGACAAAGTAAAAAAATTTAAATAGGATCATCCAATTTAATATACAAATTATTGGAAAGTTTAAAATTAAATAATGCATATATATACTACTTACCCGATGATTCCGACGTCGATGTGTTTGCTATTCTCACACTTTTCAGAGGTGTATCAAATGGCTGAAAGACGTATGCTTCCTTTAGGTGGATGTGAATAAGGTTTCCCTCGTCATCGACAACTGGTATAAGGTTTCCTGCATCATCGACATTTGGCAGGGCAGGTACGCCCTGTGAGGGGAAATAGAGGTGAGAAGGGAAGACACATCCTTGTTGTCCGAACGATGATGTCCCTGAACTACCAGCATGACCGGGGGAAGAACCTGGAGTTGGCTCTGGCCGGTTCATTTCTAGCATACGAGGACCTGTATAGCTGGGAGTACCCAACATGTGGCTCATGTCTGGCATACCCTAACATGAAGGGTCTGGACCCGTAGAGCCGAGCGTAGACATCTGGCTCCTATTGGAGAACAAAAGCTGGCTCGCGCTCTGTGGTTTTTGGGGGTCGGCCACATCATCATGCATAGGTGTCTCCTGGGTGCCTCCAAGTAGTTGTCAGTGACGATTGTTGTATGGGCTGCCGTAAGGCTGGTGAGGCCGGTTGTTTGAGCTGAGCCCACAATTGTCGCCGCTGGATCCATTCTCGATTCTTAGATGTCGCGTTCTTTCTTTTACCCGAAAACAAATGCATGATTCCTAAAATTCACATAATTTGAGCATCTTCAACATTAATCAACATACTATCTACATCCGATTACTATATTTCTTAAACATCATCATTCATCAACATCAATCAATTAAACATAATTTCTAAAATTTAAAAATTCATCATCAACATTAACAAACCTCAATAAACCAAAATGGAACCTAAATATCATCATCAATCAACATTAACATAAAACAAACCTATATCATCATCAATCAACATATACATTAACATAAAATAGAACCTAAATATCATCAATCAACATTAACATTAAACACTAAATATCGTCGTCGTCGTCGTCGTCGTCGTTGTCGTCGTCGTCGTCGTCGTCGTCGTCGTCGTCGTCGTCGTCGTCGTCGTCGTCGTCGTCGTCGTCGTCGTCGTCATCATCATCATCATCATCATCATCATCATCATCATCATCATCATCATCATCATCAATCATCAACTTCAACAAACCTATAAATCTATTCACAAACCTATAAATCTATTCATCATCAATCAACATATACATTAACATCACAAACATAACCGGTTCATCACAAACAGTTTATTATAATTGAGAGAGAGAGAGAGAGAGAGATACTATTTTTTAGGAGCTTCTTGAGAGAGAGGAGGTGGCTAGGGGCAGGCAGCGGTGGCAGAGAGAGGTGGGAGGAGGAGAGAAAGGTGGGTTTTGGGTTTTTAGGGTTTAGAGAGTTTAGGAGGAGGAGAAGAGAGAGAGGTGGGTTTAGGGGTGATTTGGTGGAGGAAGGCGATCAATTGAGAGTGGCGGCGGCAGGGGATGGAGATTTTGGGAGGAGTAGGGTGAGAGAATGGCACGGTGCGGTCCGTTTTTGGGCTAAAATGGAAAACTATACCCGACGACGTCTCACTTAAGTCGTTGGGTATACTATACCCGACAAGAAATGGTAAAAATAGTCGGGTATACCCTGAAAATATTTTGAAAAATTAGCCTTGATCATTTGAATACACAATTCACACAAAAACCTGTTTAAGTAATTTTGGATCATTACCCTTCAACAAACACGTAAATTTAAAAAACATGTAAATTATGATCATCACAAACACGTAAATTTAACACATATTCATTTTTAATTAATCAAGGTGCATAATTAGAATCACTGTTTGAGTCTGATTCGGTGTTCGTGTTAATTTCTGGTAATATGTGCCACTTCTCTTCACGGGAGTCTTTGTTGTCTTCATTTGGATTGAGATCAATAAGTTTTGCTCGGGGAAGTCGAACCACACTACCCAGACTCACATTTTTAAAGCAAATTATCGGGGAATCTGAAATATTAATTGTGTTTGGCTCTTGGTATGCAGTAACTTCTTCATTCTCTGCAGCATCACCAAGTGTAGCAGAACTGTATATGTTTCAAGGACCAACATGGTTAACTACTTTCCACGCGCCTTTGTGCACAATATCATCAAGATAAATCATTTGTTTTACTACTGTGGCAAAAATAAAAGGTCATCTTCATACCATGTTGTAGCAGTATTCACCGAAAATGTTCCGTAGTCATCGGTCCTTGTGTTCTGAGCGGTAGTATCAAATAATCTATATTTTAAAAAGTGCACTGTCATGCCTTCCCCATAAATTAGTTCAACCACTGAATGGAGAACGTTGTAATAGTCAGTACCATTTTGTTGACCATGCACCATTATCCTAGAGTTCTGTGTTTTCTGTCTCGCGTCTCTATGTGCATGTATAAATTGCACGTCATTGACCTTACACATCGGATACACTCTTGAAGTTATCGATTTCATCGCCAAAAGCCTCAATTCATGTGACCAGTTTGGGTTACCGTCATACTCTACGTGGTTCATTTGAAGCAATAATAACCTACATGTTAGATGACAAACGTCATGATATTAAATTATATATATATCAATAAGTATATATATATAGACGTACTCAGCTGCCAAAAAAGTTTGCAAACTTCTTATTGTGGTACTCAAGATCACAGCCAACCTGAGGACAATATAGATGGAAGTTTTTCCAGTATTACAATTCAAGACAGTTAAGCAATACCCACCAGTGGGCAATGACTAGCTCATATTGTTCCAACTGGTACAACTTTGGCAAATTTCCACCAACTTCAACACCATATGAGAGGATAGAAAGTTTGAACTGTGGTTCATCTACCGGTATATGTTGTAGAGGGTCCTCCAACGCTCCTAAATACAACTTGGTGTATGGTACGCACTCGTGGGCAAGATATGCTTTAGCTATACATCATTTAGGTGCGGATTTATTAGCCACATAGTGTTTGTAGTCCCCCCAGTAGTCTATCAAGTTTAAAAGTGCATATTATGATTATTTCCAAATAATGTTAAAAAAAATTAGAGCCAAATTCAGATGTTGAATCGTACTTACCTTTCCATAGGATACATCCAAGTGTAGTGTATCAGACGGTAAACAACAACTGTTCGGGAAGATGGATCATCAGGTGAGGCATGATATCAAAAATACTTGGGGGAAATATCTTCTCAAATTTGCACATGATAAAAATGATGTCCTATTGCATTTCTCCCAGGTCTAATTTTTTCACTTCTCTAGTGCATAACTTCTGAAAGAATCTTAACAATGCCATTAATGGCTCCACCACCTCTTTCGACAGGTACCCTCGAATGAAATCTAAGTAGTGCCTGATCGGCAACTTGGGCCACTACGAGAGTTTCAAGAATATGCTTTTGTGTGTCCAGAATTTATACCTGTCGGGTTGGTCAGGTATTGACGCCATTATTTCAGGATGATTGCTCAATTGCCCAAAATCATATTCATTCAGCACTTCCAAAATTTTATCCCCCGTCTATCTCCTGGGTTGCATACCCGTTTCTACAGTCCTATCAAAAGCCTCGGGATCCTCCACCATGGGCGATCATATGGAAGTCAACAACGGTGATGCATATGGACAATCATCCTGCAACGAGGTCTGCAGCACTCAACAATCATGCACTCTAAACAAGTCCTGTATCCCTTGGTAATGTTGCCCAACAACATCCCTTGTGCAGGAAAATCATTGATGGTGCCAATAACTATGGCATGCATCTGGAACATCTAGTTTTTATACTTGTTATAAGTGGGGTGGCCAAATTCACTTAGGTACTTAAGCTCCTCAATCAAGGGTCTCAAATATACATCGAGACACTTTTCTGGATAACCCGGCCCTGGAATTAACAAAGTGAGTATATTGTATTCCTTCTTCATGCACATCCATGGAGGAAGGTAGTACGGTACCAAATGAACTGGCCATATACTGTATTGAAGACTCATGTTGCCAAAAGGGTTGAATCTGTTAGATGAGAGCCCCAGCCAAACATTTCGGACCTCTAAAGCAACATGAGAAAATTCCTTGACCATGTGCTTCCAAACCTCTCTGTCAGCAAGGTGTATAAGGGTATCATCGTTAGGCAAATTCCTCAGCCTAACATCTTATAGCTTCGGCCGTGTGTGCACACATGAACAACCGTTCCAGCCTATGAATCAGCGGGAAATACCAAAGTATCTTCGAATTCACAAATTTCTTATTCCTTGTAGAAGACAACTTATACTTATCCGTACCATATATTGGGCAGACATCAAGGCATTAAAGATCATTCCCTTCAGCATCTTCACCCCAGAATAAAACATAATCATATATGCATGCATGAATTTTCATGTAGGAAATACCAAGATGTTTCAAGATATGTCGCACCTTATGATGAGTGGTAGGAAGACGATGACCGAGAGGAAGCATCGAAGCAGTCCACTTCAGTCAATCATCAACAACCTTGACACTCATTTTGTTCTCCACTTTGAGCTTCATTACTCCCATGACACTTTCAAGAACAGTCTTATTACACCTGTTGTACAACGGGGTCTATTGGAATGCAATTAGGTTGTTGTACTTGTTCATACCAATAGTGTTGACAACTGTAGGTAATTTCTGGACTGGCTCAATATGAGAGAAGGCCCTAATGGCGGGATCATTATCTACTGCTTTAGCTAATACACTGCTCTCATAAGGAAACACATCGTTGATCAACCTTGTTGTTGGATCATTGGATGTACTGGTCATCTGAGGATATTGCCCATTATCATGCTGACCCGCTGATGATATTTCACCATGATAAATCCAACACGTGTACTTATCCCAAAACCCATTTTTCTTTAGGTGCTCTCATACTGTGTCAATGGTAAAACAATACATATCGCTCCGACACTGACAACATTTACACGGGCAATAATGAATATCATTCACATTAGAATTAGCTTTCACATATTCCACAAAACTATTCATTCCAATTTTATGATTTCGATCCCATCTTGGAAGTAAAATCCAACTCTTTTCCATCCTGAAAATTTCAACTTAATTTATATATATACACATCTTTAATTCGATCATCTACTAGCTAGCTAGCTACGCAATTACAAAGTTACATATATATATGCATACTAGCTATATATTAACAATTAACACACACACACACACACACATATATATATATAAACAAACATACATATATATTTTCATCTAATTAAATAAAATCAATCTCCAAAATTCATATATATATATAACACACATAAATATACTCAATCTCCAAAATTTATTTTGACGACCCGGACCAGAATCAGCAGAATGATCAGCTATATTAGTGAGCTACGGTGTAGTCGCAGAGTTACGACAGTTGTTTTAATCGCCGAAGCTTCTTAACGACTAAATTATTGGCCGAGAATTGGAGCTGGGTTTCTTCTCGAGAGTCGTTCAATATGTGATTACGAGTTCGTGGGCTGTTCCGAATCGTTATTTGGACGACCGAGGAATTAGTTATGAATATTTGAAGTTCAGATTTAAATGGTGGGCTACTTAACGACTAAATTACTGGTCGAGAATTTGGTTTCGGCTCCTTCATGGAAGTTGTTCAGAATTTAATTTCGAGCTTGTGGGAACTTCCGGAGCATGATTTTGAGCTACGATGATTTAGTTGTGATTATTTCCGTTTGTTGATTATTTAGTCGATTTAAGGTGTGTTGCTTTGAAGGGTTGAATTTTTATTCGGTTGGCCGATGTGTTTGACTTTGAGTGATTATTGAAGAACATGTCGAGACGAGTTTGTGACCGCGAGAATTATTGGAATCGGAATTACGATGAAGAAGTTACGCGTGTTTAAAGTTTGCCGGAAAGGATATTTATGAAGTTTCAAAAAATGGAAAGTCTATAAATAGAAGTTGCTACTTTGGGCAGGTCAGACCTTTCCTTTTTGGGTGTTGACCGAGTTGACTCGGTCAACTCGGTGGAGAGAGAGGTTTCCCGTCGACTTCATGGTAGCTCCACGGTGGTGCATCGATTCCGGCCACCTCACGGCCAGGTTCCGGTCTCGTTCAACTCGTTGGGACACCCCCATCCCAACTCCGGCCTCCTTTCACGGCAAGCCTCACCGTGGAGGAAGTTTTTCCGGCGTGTATATGGAGGATTTTTTCAATGATTCGGGTTCTTGGATTCGGGCCGATTCGAGCTGAACTTTGGGGTGGGCTTTGTAGCCCTCATCACCATGATGCTTCCCTGTAAGTTTCGTGTTTCAATTCGATGTATACATGGAGAATTTTGGAATGGAAAATTTGGTACCAATTCGGTTTTTAGTGAAATTGGATGAGTTAGAGTTTGAATTGGACTTTGTTGTAGTTATGAAATTTGCTCAGTGCATGATTTTGAGTGGAATAGGTGCAGCTCCGCCGTGAATTCTTCCGGTCAACAGTGGCGCCGCCGTGGACGGCGGTCAACGACGGTCAACGGTCAAAGTTTGACTTTTTCGGACTTTCGACAAGTTGCATGTCATTTGACTCGAAATCGCGCCTCGATCGCAGTGGGGAGGTTCGTTTTTCGAGTTGAGCGTCCGAACGTAAAGCGAGGTATTGAGGTGTTATACATGGATTTCCGACGATTCGTCGACTTTGAGTTACGTGTTTCCGAGAACGGTGGTTTCTCGTGAATTGTTTTATATCGTCGAATTATGGTTATGAGAATTGGATTTTGTGTATATTCAGGGGTTCGTGATCATTTGTTTGGCGAGGGACTTTCCGCCGGATCACGGGTTAACGCGATACGCGTTACGCCAGACTGTGAGTGGACAATTTCTTTTCACGGAAATGATTGCGAGTCTTTTATATATATGATTTACGAACTTGAGTATGCAGATTGATTATGGTTTTACGAGCATATATTTTACAATTATACATATACGGATATGCGTATACGAGTATACATACATTGATATATTGTTTCATGCATTTGCACCGAACTGTTTATGATTTGGTTTTCACAGAGTACAGTCGTAGTTTATGAGGTTGTATCGATACACTGCATCCCGGCTGATCCCCGAGGATGTTACCAGCTAGGATCACGTGTGGGCTAGGGACCCCGTGGTTCTGGATCACGTGGGGGCTAGGGACCCCGTGGTTCCGACTGTGCTGCTGCAGCTAGGATCACGTGTGGGCTAGGGACCCCGTGGTTCTGACTGTGAGATTTTACTTGCATGCTCTGTTTACGAGTTGGAGTCAGCGTCTCCTCGTATACTATTTGGTTTGATTTATTATATTTCGACTCGCATATGTTTTTATAACATATATTAATTGGTAAAAGACATTTATTTTCGTCCACTCACTCTAACGTGTTTATTGTCTTTCCCCTGGGCTTTTCGGTTTCCGTGCCCAGTTTGCAGTTCGGACTCTGGTGTCGCACGTCGTGGTCGGAGGCATAGTACTCGAGCTACTTTGTTTCATCCAGTAGGTTTATTGTTCTACCTACTGTGGTATGCGTATATGATTATGTATTAGAGGTCGCTCTGAGTTTCCTATTGAATATGTTATACGATTTTACCCGGATTTCAGTAAAGTACGTATATATTTATTGTTTTACTTTACTGTTGAGTTATTGAGAAATCCGGATGGGATTGGTGCCCACGGTTTGCTTTTTGTGGCATAGGATGAAGTGTATTTTCCGCATGCAGGTAATGGCAATTCTACGTTAGTAGCGAAACTCTGCCCAAATTTCGAAAAGTTTTTTTTTTTGTTTTTTGTTTTTTGTTGGTTCGTGTTTTCGAAGTGGTTTGACTCCGATTTAGGAAGCTAAATCGGGGTTGGATCCTTTCATTTATACATATATAATTTTCATCTAATTAAATCAACTCAATCTACAAAATTCATATATATACGTACCTATATAGCGGGAAATAACTTCACAAACTTATTTTGGACAGCTACCGATAACACCCAACAATTTGAGAGCGTTTTGAATTTTCCTCCTCGAACTTTTTTGAATGGTTGAGTTGCTGCCCGATCTGTTTAGATAAGGAACTTTCACTACCAGAATAATGACTATAGCCAACGATTTCAAGAAAACAAAGGCCGACGATATAGCCGAGGATTTTTGGTACTGTCGTCGGCTATAGTACAAACGACAACAAAAATCATCGGCCTTTGTTTTCTTGAAATCGTCGGCTATAATCATTATTCTGGTAGTGTATTGCTAACGACATAAAAACTGGTCGTTGGCTATAGTTGATCATATCATCGGTGTTTTGCAAAACTGATCGTCGGTGTTTTGCAAAACTGATCGTCGGTGTTTTGCAAAACTGATCGTCGGCTATCATAAAACTATACCCGACGATGAGATTTAACTATAACCGACAGTTCATTTATGTACCGTCGGCTATAGTGTTTTTTACCGACAACGGTTTGTACCGTCAGCTAAAGTCTACTATACCCGACGGTTTGAATTGTCGTCGGGATGTTTTCCCTATTTTCGTCGGGTATGGTACATATGTTGGTAGTGTAAAACAATTTAATCTATGCAACATAACATACACGCCACCTGTGCAATGTTAATACAATATATTTTCCTTCGCAACTCATGTGATTAATAACTAAAAGAAATACATTTACGGGCTGGCGGCATAAAATGAATGGTATCCTTTCAAAAAGAAATGTGTTCATGACACAAAATGAACATGATTAATGCAAGAAAAGCACAAATAAAAATATTTTAGGCTAACAGATCTGAATTACTGGGATACCTCAAAGAATGAATGAGTTTCAAAGAAATATCAAGATTAAGTAAATTATCAATTCACGGCAATGGGTAATTGTTCTTCACCGAATCCTGGTTCAGTTTCTGGAAAGCAATATGTAACCTCATCGAACCATCCTGCCCATTCACGAATAATATTCGGGCCCACACCATAAAATTCTAGGACGGATAAAATTCTCGTCGATAAATTCTTGATGTTGAGTCTACCATTCTCGCAACGTAGCTGGAGTCATATGAGAAGATACTTGAGTTATAGAATTGGTACCCGATAACAACTCAACAATAGAATTTCTCCTGAACTGTAGGTAAACCTGGTAACTTCTTGGGAAATTTGAAAGGACCCAACCCCGATTTAGCTCCCTAAACCGGAATCGAACCCCTTCGAAAACACGAACCAACAAAATTTTTTCGAAATTTCGGCAGAGTTTCGTTACTAACGTGGAATTACCATTACCTGCACGCAGAAAATACACTTCATCCTATGGCACAAAAAGCAAACCGTGGGCACCAATCCCATCCGGATTTCTCAATATGTCAACCGTAAAGTAAAACAATAAATATAATAGTACTTTACTGAAATCCAGTGTAAATCGTATAACATAAACAATAGATTTCTCAGAGCGACCTCTAATATATAATCATATAAGTATACCACAGTAGGTAGAACAATAAACCTACTGGAAGAAATAAGGTAGCTCGAGCACTATGCCTCCGACCACGACGTGCGACACCAGAGTCCGAACTGCAAACTGGGCACGGAAACCGAAAAGCCCAGGAGAAAGACATGAAAACTGTTAGAGTGAGTGGACGAAAATAAATGTATTTCACCAGTTGATATATATATATATATAAAATAACATATGCGAGTCCAGGTAAATAAAGATAATAAAGTACACGAGGTAAAACCATAATCCTCCAACGTACTGAGCATGCAAATAAAAATCCCACGGGGTCACTCATGGACACATCCGTGCTAGTACAGTCAGAACCACGGAGTCCCTGACTTCCACGTGATCCTAGCAAGAAAGGCCTCAGGTCAGAGATCTGCCTGCCCCCGGTAAAGACCTCGGGTCAGGAGTCACAGCCTCCCCTGGTAAAAGCCTACCATCGGGGATCAGCCGAGAGGCAAGTGTATCGATACAACAACGTAACCAAGACTGTACTCTGTGTAAACCAAATCATAAACATTTCGATGCAAATGCATGAAACAGCATATAAGTGTATGTATACTCGTATACGTATATTCGTATAAGTATAATCGTAAAAACACATGCTCAAGTAATCCATAATCTCATACGCATGCTCAAGTTCGAAAATCGTATTAAAAGACTCACAAACAATCCGTGAAAAGAAATGTCCACTCACAGACTGGCGTAACGCAATACGCGTTAACCCGTTATCCGGCGGAAAGTCCCTCGCCAAACGAACGATCACGAACACCTGAATATTCACAAAATCTATTTCTCAAAGTCATAACTCGACAATACAAGACAGATCACGAGAAACCACCGTTCTCGGAAACACATAATTCAATGTCGACGAATCGTCGAAAATCCATATATAACACCTCAATACCTCACTTTACTTTCGAACGCTCAATTCGAAAAACGAACCTCCCCACTGCGATCGGGGCACGATTTCGAGTCAAATGACATGCAATTTGTTGAAAATCCCAAAAAGTCAACATTGACCGCCGCCCACGGCGGCGCCGGCACTGACCAGAAAATTTCACGGCGTAGCTACCTCCATTCCATGCAAAATCACCCACTGAGCAACTTTCATAACTGCACCGAAGTCCAATTCTCACTCTAACCATGTCAATTTCATGAAAAACCGAATGTTCACACAAATTTCAAATCCAAAATTCTCCATGCTCAAGCAAAATTAGATCACCAAACTTATATGGTAGCTTCATGTTGATGATGGCTACAAAGCCCACTCCAAATTGTAGCTCGAATCGGTATAAAACATGGAACCCGAATTCACAAGTTTCTCCTCCATGTCAATTCATAATTAATTCCTCGGTCGTCCAAATAACGATCCGGAACCGCCAACGAACTCGAAATCACACGTACAACGACTCTCGAGAAGAGACCCATCTCTAATTCTCGGCCAATAATTAAGTCGTTAAGAAAGCTGGCAACTCAATCATCAGTCGAAAATCCGCGATTATGCAGTAACTCACGTATATAGCTGATTATACTGCTGATTCTGGTCCGGGTCGTCACAAAATTTAACCGGATACACACGAACTTCTTTAATCGAATCAATACAGAAAGTAGAGACATAAAGTGTTACCACTTGTGCCAAGAATGCGATACATTCCTCTCGCAACATTATCACAGCCTTCATGGCCGAACTTAGCCACAAAATAACACGTTTACCTCACCATAAAGAAAAATCTTAGGCAACCAAACTCCAAACACCACTTCTCAATAACTGTCTGCCAACGCCTGATGATGGCTTAAGAACTCCATGCCTAAGATTAAATCAAAATCTACTGGTTTCAGAAGTACTAGATCAACAAAAAAACTAAAACCTCCAAACATTATACTTCATCTCCATAAAATAATTTAACGAACATCACCTCACCAGAGAGATAAATTTACTCACCATAATTCTGGAGAAAAAGGGTAGGTGCGTTGACTATAGATGTTAGCCTTACAGGAAAAAATGAACGCATCACCCATCAAATCAAACAAGATATAACAACATTGTCAAAAACATTCAAAGTTCAATTAATGACCTCCAAAGATGTTCGAGGCACCAGTAGAATCATTTGGTGAAAGCGAGCCTAACCTGACAATCCTGCCAGTTGTCCTTCTGACCTCGGTCGTGGTATGCTGGTGGTCAGGGTGATGGCATAGATCTGACTCCCGAAGTAATTCTCTGGTTGCCACCAAAACTTAGAGCTAGAACTTTACCAGAGGTGTCCCTCTATGGATAGTCCCTTACAAAGAGGTCCACCTGACCATAACGATATCATACAAATATCCCCAACGGGCAGTGTCACGATGTTTATGGAAAATGTTACATAAAAGAGAATCTCTGGGCGCTGGAGAAATAAATACAAATCCACCGGAATTCAACAAAAATTCTCGTCTCAGGCGTCAGCTCCTCCTTCATCGCGGAAAATAACACGAACGATGGGCATTGGAGCTGAGGTATGAAATCACTTACCAGAAGATGATGTGGAACCAATTATGCTATAACCTCTACTCGTTGAATATCTCTGGCAGGGTCTACCTTACTCGAATCATCAAATAACACCCCGCAAAATTAAGGTTAAATCTCATATTAAACTGTAGCACAAACACATTCATCGAAGTTCGTGTATGATGCGCTCCCCATAAATGAAATAATTACAGGTCACAAGCCTTGCTCATACCCCAACATTTCTCTTTCACTGTTTAGACAAAATAGAATACAAATCAGAACGAGCAATAAAAGCAGTCCCGATACACCATAGCTGACAAATTCCTCGCCGTAAATTCACGAACTCTGTATGCTTCCTCATCCGCCTTACTGGAAAGCGACACCTCAAAATTCGTTGATCTTGACCCCCAAGATCGCAACATACTTCCTGCCTCTCAGTGCTCATCCACCAACGATAGTTATGTTCCTGCAATAGGCCGATAACTAACTTTGTCCTCTACTCTGGTACTAGCTGAGGACGCATACGGTCGTAAACTTGACCGATCACGATAAATAAGTTCTCACACACCTTCTGGTCGTGAGAACCAGGGAAAGGCATAGCATCTACCTTCTTGGCCCAATTAACAAATCTTCACGGTCCTCCCGTGGCGCTGGCATCATGTGTGCGAATAGCTCACGCATTTGCTGGCCCAATAACTGCGCCTCATCCTGAAGAGCTGGTTGTCGAGGTATAATGATTTATGAGTTCACCAGTACTAATGAAGCCACAAAACCAGACCAAGAAACTGGCTCTACTAGAAGACTCTAAACACTTAACAATGCACAACACTTAGAGGTGATGGGGATTTGCTGGCCGGTCAGGCCACCCTCCTGGGAATGTTGTACACTATCAAATGTCCAAACTGATATGACCAAGAAAGTCTACAGAATCTATAACCTAATGCTCTGATACCAACTGAAAGGACTCAATCCTAGATTAACTAATAATCGAGGATCACGCCCTAACGATAAGACCTAAACTACAAATTTCTACAAATTTTTGACATAATTTCCTTTATGAAGTGGACTACAAGAAACCTGCAAGAAATTCACAATTCGGATTTCCCAAAAACAATACCCTAGATCACCAATGTCCATCTAGATTTCTCAATAAAGTGCGGAAAGTAAATTATTTAAAATGCTGGAATAATAATACACAAATTGAAAATTCAGAAACTAGCAATACTGATAATTTACTACCAACACAGAAAAATATTTACAACACTAGTGTTCAGAGCGACTTCTAGGAGCAGAATAAACAAATGAAAATATACTGCTAATGGACGAAACCTATAGGAAGGTATGATGACCCGATGGACTCAAAGCCTCTGAGATTTATAATCCAGCTCAGGAAAAGCACTGTAATCTGGGCACAGAAAACTGAAAGGCCCAGGGAAAGGCAAATAAAAACATAAAAGAAAACGTTAGCGTGAGAAGAAAAAAATAATATAATAATCTGCGTAAATCACTAAACTGTAATTTCATGCCTTTCTGCTATTTTCTGGGAAATAATGTGAGTTCTAAACTGAATAACTGAAGTATAAATGGAGGTTCTCTCCCAGGTCACCTAACTTGAGGCGTTAAACTGAAATGAAAAATATGCAAATATGTGACGGGATCGTCCGCAGGCCACCTAACCTGAGTCGATCTGGGTTAGACAAGGGCACCTAACCTCCCCAAACTGACTATCCGGTGATCAGCCGAATAGCTAGAGCATCGATGCAAACTAACCAAACCATCACAAAGCAAGCCTCCGAATAAACGATATAAAAACATACCGTAAAGTGTACTGCTAAAAATAATGATCTCGTAATCAACTGTGAAAATAAAGGTCCACTCACCGTATTATCCCGGGATATTCATAAAGCCGTAACCTACTAATCAACGAAATAATCATCAGACAAGGCCAGCTAACTCGAAATCCTTAAAACACGATTATAATTAATATCTACTCGTCGATTTCCATAATGAATAGCTAAGCTCGTAATCCAACAATAATGTTGAGAATCACACATTCTTGAAATACGTATTTTCCGACTAAAAACGTACTCAACCAAATTCCGAATTCATTTCCTTGCATTTCTTCACTATAGTCGCTATATAAATCTCAAATATCAAGCGACTCGAATTTAAATCGATAGTCGGAACGTCCGATAAAAGTATCATAAAATCAATTAATTATTACTCGATTAAATATATGTTTAAATTAATCAAATCCAGATCCTAACAAGAACCTCACCATTGTGTTTGTCACGAAATTATGAGCAGAAAGAAATAAAATTTTGTCGAAAATTCCACTTCGCCGGAGCTTTGCCGCGCAAGGTGGTGCGTGGGGCCACAGACCATCGCCGTTGGCGATCGGAATCCCACCGGTACCAAATCGAGCAACCTACATACCACAAGTTTCATCTCAATAATCCCAACAACATTAATAAAGGACACGATATCAAGTTCTAACCGGAAAGCATCCAATTTGCCGAAAAACCGAAAAGCCCAACCGGAAATTCAAGTCGTTCAATCGTCGGAGTCCGTCCACGACAAGGGCCGAGATGTGTCCTAATCGACTCATCTGCACCTGGGCTTCAAAACCCTTCTGGGTCCGATGTCCAACACCGCCGTGAGCACCACCACCGTTACCGTGAAAATTCACCCAAATTTTGCCGGTTTCTCCGCCTAAATTCGTCGTCCTCCAGCCACCAATGCCGAAGATGTTGCCATCAAACGATAGAGGAGGTTGAGCCCAACAATTCTCAACCAGTTTCACAACAAAAGGTGGCCGAAAACTGCCACGTTGTCGCCATCGCCCATGGTGGCTAAACCTGGTCGGTAAGCCTACTCAACGCGGGTCAACCCAATTTTCCAAAAATGTAAACTTTTGACTTTCCCAAAATGGAAACCCGTATTTATACCTGCGATTTTGCGACTAAACGTTTTCCGATATTTTTGTAAAATTTTCGCTGACCAAAACTTCTTCGTCGTAACTTCGATTTAAACACTTGACGTGGCTACGAAATTTACAATCTTATCCAAAGAATTTTCTTGAAACAGATAATTGATAAATTCTTGATAAATTGCCAGTGAAAGTTACCAATGGTAAAAACTAATTACCCTCAATGATTAACGTAATTAATTAGCAACTAATGTCATAAGTTTTAATTATCGCGTAATATTGTTCCGGGTCGTAACAACAGCTTTCCTTCAATTTTATTGAATCAATGCATTAACCTATGCAATAAAATGCTTGGTTTCCGCTTCTTTACAAAGAAATATAAAATACAAAAACAAGAAACCCAAAACAACCTCAAATTTGTGTTTGTATTTGCAAGTAACAAGTTGCAGATTTGAAATTCGTATAAAAATATCCAGACAAATATTTAGACAGATATCCATATAGATATTTCAGCAGATATCCAAACATTTATTCAAACTTTTAGAAAATTTTTCTGACAACATCTTTAATAATCCACGCAGACTTTTATGCTCAATGGATAGGGTTGTTGCAGGTTCTTCTGTTGTGACCAGTTTTGTGACATCTTGAGCACTCTATTGGCATTGTTTGTTTTTCACAATTTTCCTCATTTTCTTTTTCTTTGGTCTTCCTGGTTGTTTCTCTGTTAATGGAGGCCTTACATCCACTCCGTATTGTGACATATCCTGAAGCATTTTCTCAAGAATGCATCACACCATTTTTTCGTTGAGAGATCCTTAAAGAAGTCTGTTATCTCTGTATATCTGTTTCTAGCTTAAGCTAGTTAAAAAGGAACTCATATTTCCTTTCACTTCTAGCACATGCACATTGCATGAAAAGTTCAGAAATTATATCCTTCAAGTATCCTCTGTAGTTGTCTTTGAGGTTAGCAACCAAGTGTCAAAAATAGTAGCCATGCTCATCATTGGAGAACATCTCGGGAAGAGAATTCATAATTTCATTATGGCGGTCTGAGAGGAATGTTATTTTACTCTGAGTAATAGTTTCCTTGTTTATGCTATGTCCATGTATCTCATCTCTTAGGTTCATCAAGAACCACCTCCAATTGCTGTCATTTTCGACATCAACTATCGCACATGCAATTGTATAGTCCTAAAAAGAACCAAAAAGGTGAGGTTCCTAGTTGTATAGTAAGTACTGAAATGAAGTATATAAATAAAAAATAGATATCCAGACAGCTACTCAGTCCGCTACCTAAACAGATACTTGGATCGATACACTAACATATACTTGATAGTCGCATATTTATGCGTCTATTTGGTATTTAATTTGTTCCCTATATTTAATTTTTTATTATTATTCAAGTGAATTAATTATGTTTATTATTTTTTAGGTATTTTGGACATTAATGAAGAAAAGGAGATTAAATATTACAATTTGGGAGTTAATTGGAGAAGCATATTGCAAGTAGGAATTATAATCCATGAAGGATACTAGCTAGAGTTCTTGGCAAGAGAATTCAGTCTTGGCGAGTGACATATATATATGGGTTGCTAGCGAGGAGAAGCTTGGCGAGGTGATTAAGGAAGAGATGGTTTGGACTTGGACTTTGGAAAGTGAGTTGGTGTTGGAATTCTAATCCATGATGGATTCTTGATGCAAGCACGTGATACATCATTTGTGCTAGCTAGGTTAATTAGCTAGCTAAACATATATAAATAGCAAGTAGGGTAGACTTGTGGGGAGGGCTGGAACTTGGATAAAGAGAAAGAGACAAAAATAGAATAAAGAAAAGGAAGAAGAAGAAGTGGGACGGAAAGATGAAGGATCCAAGCGAGCACGATCACGTCGTCGCCAAGAGTTCTTCTTTCTCTTTCATTTAATTTATCTCTTATGGATTCTTTGATGTTATTATCTAAGACTATGAGTAGCTAAATTTTCTCTGAATGATTCACCGTAGGAATTCTTGTATGTTTGCTTTGGTGGCCAACTTAGTATGCATGCTAGGATTCTATTGTCATGAGATACGGGCAACTATAGATGATTTCTTCCACCAGATTCTTTATAGTGGTACACTAATTTTACAGTCAGGAGATTGAAATCCATAGGCCTAGCGATACACATCCATAGTGTACTTGTGAATCTTTGTAGATTCTCAAACCTTTTCTAGAGTTTAATACTTTCTTCTTTGTAAACCTTGGGATCCATGACTATGGGTTCGTAGAGGAATAAATGTAGGGGATGTCTATGACAAACCTGGATAGGCATAAGGATTAGGTAATAAGATGTGGTTGTAATGATCAACTCTTCTTGGGAACTTTCATTCATCGGATATGTGCATTAGGCTAAGTATGTGTTAGAAAGGTAGAATGGTGGTGGTGAATTGCATTCTTCTTAACTCATTAATCATATAGAATAAACCCTTTTGCATACATAATCATTTTTAATTTCAGCATTTATTTTTTACATTAGCTGTAGCTTGGCCTAATTACTTCGGCAACCAAAACTATTCAGAACACCCTCAAATTTTGTGTGGTAGTCCATCACTGTGTCAGTTCATTGTGTCCAAATTTCGTAGCATTTGAGTTTGTATAGCTTAGATTCGTAGTGTTATTAGTGTACTATAGTCGAGTCTGGCAGCATTTCAGTTTTGTGATAGGATTTATTTTCACCAATTCTTCATGTTCGATAACCCCTATTTATCTTACTACATTGATATATCAAGGTTGTGAATAAGATATCTTTGCGCAAGGTATTTATCCACCTTTTCAATACTATAACAAATACTCTGATAGATACCTAGACAGATACTTAGACGCATCTTCAGAAGCAAAATTATATCCAGACCCAATTAAGTAAATTTTGATCTCACAATGTTTATAGTTTAAGGAGAAAAAATAGATACTTAGACAGACCTAATTAAATAATCAATACTATCATGAAATCGATTAATAAGCCTATGAACTGAAACAGTTTCATGCAAAAATAGTGAAAATGGATATACAAAAGAACGTAATATATGAAATCATCCATAGGGAGTTAGAGAGAGAGAGAGAGAGACAAAGAGATAGAGAGATAGAGAGACAGAGTATTGAAACTTACAGTGCTTAAATTTTTTAATTTCGTACGACGTCTAGATCGAACAGATTTTTTGTTCCGGCGAGATTGTCATCACGATCGTAAGAAAGAGAAAGAGAGAGATTTACTTCCCGGCAAAAATAGAGGAGGGAAGAGAGAGCTGCTGAAGACAGTTAGAATTCAAATTTGGAAAGAATGGCAAAATCGATATAAAAAAATGGGTTTTATAAGTTATTGGGTCTTTTTGGGAGAAAATGATGTCAGCTCAGTTTTTTTTAAAACAAAAGGTGTCATAAATTAGGCATTTTTTACCTTGGTGTCATAAGTTAGTTTTTTTTTAAAAACTTGTCTATTTTTTGGCCTTTAAATAATTTCCCCTAATTTTTATTGATAGAATATAAACAATGTTACACAGCAGATGGCTAAACACCCATAAGACTCAAGAGAATTGACTACTGTCAAGCTACTCAAGATAACCTAAATTAACTTACGAACAATTGTTATAAGAAACAAAAATATAAAGTAACCAGGACATAGCTCACTGCCAAGATGAACACTAATATGAATAAATTAAGGTAATGTTCGCCTAAACACACCCAACTATTTCTGGGCCTCCCCGAGGTTCTTAACGCCTTCTATGGCCAAGACCTCCCCTACTGTAGGGACCAGAGTACCCACTTCAATTGACGCCTCTCCATTCGACACCATATCATGCTCCTTGAAACTACATTTTGTTGTATCATCCACCATGGAATTATCGTTTCTCAGATTGGTTAAGATTGTATTAATTTAACCAAATGGTGGAATGAAACTGTGTTTTGCCAAACCTCCCTCCTTTCGGTCTTTTTATTTATTTATTTTATTTTTATATAAAAAGTATTTAACAATTATTGAAATTTACACTTAATAAACCTAGTTTCAGTGATCGCATCCAGACTCTCTCAGTATTAGTAGCGGAGACCATGGAAGTGTTAACTTTCTTCAATCTCTTCCTTTTATCCCAGTCGTTACCTCATCGAATTCCTCTCTTTTGATTGACTCTCCTAAAGGTTCTTTAATCACTTCTGATTGGAGGATTCATAATGTCCTTTCCCAAGTCTGGTACCTTATTTCAACCCGGCAAATCAGCTGACTTTGATCCAGCAGGAAAGCTGTTAGAGTCACTCACCACCTGGCCTCGTTATAGAGGAAAGTGCAACACGAATTGGTTAACCAATGACCCTTCTTCTCGGTACATACAACAAATACATAATCATCACAATTTGCATAGTAAGGAAATGGCCAAACACGTATCATCTAATATTAGTCGAAAATCTTACCGAAGATCAGAAAATTAAAATATTTAATAGTAATAGTACGTCCCTATTTTCTATCTCTGCATGAAAAAGAGGGTTTCCTTATCCTATTTGATGAATAGTGCATGCACATGCTCAAAATAGGATGAGCAAATGAGTGCATATTAGAGCATCTACAACACTTCTTGTATAAATTTTTACTTATTATTTTTGAAGGCAAACTACATTCCGTAAGCGAAATCGACTAAAATCTCTATTTTGTTAGGGTGAAACCATACTTTTCATTAAGAAAGTCTTGCCGAAGTTGTACTCACCGATAAAAGCAAGTACACATTAATTCGAACACTAAACACTTACAGAAACAAGTACTACTCTTTTAAATACCTATAAGCTCGACATATGTCAGGCTCATATTAAAAAAAAACTAGATAAGATCCAAACTATATGAAATGAACTAGAACCTAAGTGCAAAATTATGGTATGCTAAACTAAATCCTCGTGTGAAAGTATCAAGAGATCACCCGAAAGATAATCTTGAACACCTAGACAAAACAAGGCCTAGATACATAACCTTGTGCCTGAATCAACCAAAAGCAGCTGATAGAGAGAGACCCAAACAAGCTCAACCAACTCCAGCCAATAGAAGAAACCCTACAAGCACCACCATTAGCTGCATCAAAAACCACCACTGGACTTCGCCTCCAAGCTATCGACCATTGGGCATCGACGAAGCCCGTTCAATGTCGCATACCAAGTAGTAAAAACCCGCCAGATCCTATCCAGCCAAACCTGCAAGCCAATTCTAACTCCAATAGTTCCTATATTATATTCTTCAAAACTAAATGCTTATTTATATAATTGGTATGCCGCGTTTATCGTACGCTCTCCTTAAAAACTTTCACGCTGCCCACAGGCTTGTATAGCGTTGTTCTCCTAGGATAAAACAACTTGAACTTTTTTGAACCGCAACACAAGAACTTCTCGTTGAAATATAGAGTACCTTACTTTATGACCGGAACTGAACTCGAAAGCTTGAGAGGGAGAGGATAGATCATAAGAGGAGATTTCTTTCTGATGGGATGAAGAATGAGGAGGAGGAAGCCTCTATTTATACATGGAGGAATGAGGAGGAATATAAATATCGGCCACTCCAAAGGTCTTCAGCTTTGTAAAAATTAACTAACCTAATTTATTTCGGTAACTTATTGCCAAAATTTATTTCGAGAATAAGTTAGTAATAGGAGTAATCTAAAAAGATTTGGTGCGTACTTCCATATTCCTTTTGGTTACAAAACTTTTGGGTTTTTAGATTACTCCGGTTACAAACTTATTGTCGGAATAAATTTTGGCAATAAGTTACCGAAATAAATTAGGTTAGTTAACTGTTACAAAACCAAAGACCTTTGGAGTGGTCGACATTTATGTTCCTCCTGATTCTTCCATGTATAAATAGAGGCTTCCTCCCCCTCATTCTTCATTCCATCAGAAAGCAATCTCCTCTTCTGATCACTTCTCTCCCTCTCAAGCTTTCGAGTTCAGCTTCGGTCATAAAGTAAGTGTTTTGGCCCAAAATAAACATAACATTTATTTTAATACTTTTGGCCCTTAAAGATAAAGCGGGCTGGCCACATGCGGCCTGATTGAAGCTGCGAATCGGGAAGAATATATCTATGCGATTTCTAGATAATCTAGGGGAATCTAGAGGCAATATATTATTCCTAATCGATAATATTACCTTGTCAAGTGAAGGAAGTCAGAGTACTAAACCTCTATAAATAGAAGAATCAAAGCAGATTTGAGGACCTTTATACACATACATAATTTGTGCACCAGCAAATCTTACTCCGCTACGAGTAAACAACCGGCGAACAACGAGCTCAGGATCTAGGCAACCCGACAGAGCGTGGGGATTCGAATGTTTACTCAAGCTAACCAACCAGAAATAGTGAATTCAGGATCTAGGCCATGCGACAGAGCGTGGGGATTCAAAGATTCACTCGAGCTACGACGATGACAATCGGAGGAGTCTAGGCCACCTAACAGAGCGTGGGGATTCTAAGGATCTATGAAGTCACCCTATTTAGTGTTCTCAAAAACTTTGTCCTTAGGATTGCTCTGCTTTATACTTGCCCCCTAGTAAAGTATCGATTCTTGTGGCTCAGCAGAGAGACACGAAACTTACGTCTTGTGTACTATCAAGACAAGTAGAACTCAATGTGCGAGGTTGGTCCTCTCCTTGCTCCAATTGCTTAAAAAGAAGCAAAGACTACACGGTGCACTACACAACCACATTCTGCCCTCGGCAGAGGCACACCTCACATATAGCACATCTACAACCGTGGATCCAAAAGAGATAGTTTGCAACAACTTCATTCGCAGCGACCTGACTGGAGAAAATCGAAGCCAAACATTTTGGTACGCCTAGTGGGACTCAGGTTTAGTGTCTTATAATCATTAATCTATATCAGAAAATGTTTCTAAATTACCTTAAACATTCAGCGCCTACATTCTGAAAACACAACTTAGCCACTTGTAGGGGTTTAAGCAACAAGGAAGTACTACAGAGGTTCGGAGTAACGATGACTAAGGCTAGATCACCAACATCATCGTTATTAGAACCTAGAACTATTGAAGAAATCAGGGACATTGATTTTGAAGCCTACAGAGAATATTCCCTCGAACAAGAGCAACGAAGAAACACTAACATCGAGCGAATACTGAACAATATAGAAGCCAGTGACAAACTGGTGTCTAAAGTTCATAACAGACTTGATATCCTTCACAAGGCTCAAGAGATTGAGCGTGCCGATAACAACAACAAGTTCGATACTCTCACAACACCACTCGTGAATCTCACTAACACTATGACAACTAGCTTCACTCTAATCAACGATAGACTCAGAGAGCGAGAACCTCTCTTCCATGATGATGAAGAGGTCAAAGACGATGATATTCCAGCTCCACCTCTTCTCCCGCTAAACCCAGAGTGAGAATTGGAGGAAAGGATTAATCGCATCATCAGCCAGAGCCTGCCAGGTACAAGAAGAGCTCCAGTAGTCTATAATGAGCCATTCCCTCCACCACCATTGGGATGGAAGTGGCTAAAGGGTTGTCGACCCATCTCATTTACTCGCTTCAGCGGTGAAGGAGCGGAGCCAGCAACTACCCACATTGTTGGATTCAGGGTAGAGTGCAGATCATGGGGAAGGCTCGGTGGGTTCAAGTTAAAAGTCTTTGTATCATCATTGTCAAGAGCAACGCTTCACTGGTACACAAACTTACCACAAGGCTCAGTCCATGATTGGGTGATGATGGAAAGATTGTTCACCGAACACTTTGGCGGATCTGAACAGGCTGTGAAGCTTGGGAAGTTATGCCAGATGGTGCAAATGCCAAGGGAATCTCTAGTGGCATACCTACACAGGTTCAGAACCAAGTACACCAAGAGTAGGACTTCATGCACTATGGAGGAATTGGTCGACTTCGTGGTTGGAGGACTCGAGGAACGTCTGCATACAAAGTACGTAGATGCAAAGTTCACTTTCTTAAATGCTTTCATTGATGCTGTCGCTCAAACACATGCCATGTATGAGGAAGCCGACAATAGGTGCAACACATCTGGGGGAACATATACTCCAAAAACTCCATACCGGGAACGTCCTAAGATAAATGCAGCAATGTAAGACGAAGAGGAATCTGATGGATATGATTCGGATGATGCAACGGTGGCTGGTTTGGAATTAACAGCCAAGAATACGGTTAAGTCGAAGAAAATAATTCCCTCAAAGGGGCAAGTATGATTTTTGACCAGTGCTTTCACAGAGCTAGAATTCGAATCATATACCTATGATGCAAACACATCGCATGAGATTATCGAAGACTTGAAAGCTGACCAAGTCCGACTTTGGTGCATATCCTACTGCTGAGCAATTAAAAGGAAAGAAGTATTGTAAGTTTCATAACATGTGGACCATACTACCCAAGATTGCATCAAACTAAAGGATCAAATCTAGAAGTGGATTAACGAAGGAAGGCTTGCAATTGATGCATCACCACAAATTGCACTACTCGATCAGCAACTTTTCACAGATACTTTGGAAGGAGCAGTAGAGCTTGTAAAGCCAAAGGCCATCGGTACGTTCTGCAACGATAGGATGGAGGACATCCTAGATGAATTAATCAAAGCAAGGATCACAAATGTACCTAACCCTACAACTGCGTCTCTGCAGAGAGGATTATACTGCAAGTTCCATTATGTTTGGACACATAACACAAATAAATGTGCCACTCTATAGGAATAGATGCAGAGGATATCATTTTTTCGGACTGCGAGGCAGAAGAAACTGCTAAAGGATCATTCATGGTTGGTACTCTAGAGGTATCTTAGCGCAGAGTGGCCAGGAGAAAACAAACATTAGATCTAAAACCTACCAATGAAATAGTCCCTAGTAGTAATACCAAAGAAGATCCCAAACTAGTTGTCCATAAACTTCCAATCGCAGAAGGAAGAAAGCCAGTCCAGCAGCAGATGCGGAGGATGAATCCGGATACAACGACATTGGTCAAGGAAGAAATCTAGAAAATGTTGAAGTGCGGAGTCATCCAAGTGGCTAAATAAACAGAATGGATATCTAACATCGTCCCAGTGTGAAAGAAAAACTGGAAGATTAAAGTATGTGTGGACTATAAAGACCTGAACCAGGCTACTCAAAAGGATACTTACCCAATGTCGGTAGCTGATTTGCTTGTTAACGCAGTGGCAAGGCATGAGATACTCTTATTCATGGATGGCACGAAAGGATATCACCAAATCCCAGTTATTGAGGAAGACATGCACAAAACTATATTGCGATGCCTAAGGGTGTTAAGAGTATTTGAATATGTTAATATTCCATTTAGATTGAAGAATGCAGGGGCGACGTATCAGCGAGCGATGCACTATATCTTCCACGACCTAGCAGGTGATACGATGAAGGTCTACATTGATGATGTTGTGGTCAAATCAAAGAAGAGGTCAAGCCATGTGGAGGATCTGAGATGGGTATTCATACAAATGAGAAAGCATCAGCTTAAAATGAATCCTGCCAGATGCATTTTTGGGGTGGAACCTGGAGACTTCTTAGGTTTTTTAGTGCATCAACGAGGAATAGAGGTACCAGATGGCAAGAAGGAAGAGGTCATAAAGGCTCCTCCTCCGAAGAACAAATAAGAGCTTCAGCAGTTACTTGAGAATGTCAACTTCTTAAGAAGGTTCATTGCAAACGTTGTGGGAAAGACCAAATTTTTCGCACCTCTACTCAAATTGGAGAAAGAGTTTGTGTGGGAGCCAGTTCACCAAGAAGCATTTGACATGATCAAACAGTACCTGATTAATCCACCAATCTTAGTACCACCACGAAAAGGAGTGCCACTTAAGCTCTATATATCAACAACAAAGTCATCCATAGGAAGCTTGCTGGCACAAGATGATGAGGTGAAGGCGGAAAGAGCAATATTTTACTTAAGCAGGACTCTCATGGACTGCGACAGTAGGCATACACCGATGGAAAAATTATGCCTTGCTCTTTACTTTTTAGGCTGCAAGTTAAGGCATTATATGCTTTCCTTCACTATGTGCATCATAGCAGAAACAGACTTAGTCTAGTACATGTTAACCCGACCTATACTTCGAGGACTAATAGGGAAGTGGATTCTCGCACTGTCTGAGTTTTCACTACAATATGTCCCACAGAAGGCAGTGAAAGGCCAAGCAATGACCGATTTCCACACACATCAACCTATGGTGGAAATCCTAGAGTAGAAGGAGTTAGAATTATCACACATCTCATTGGCTCCTTGGAAACTCTACTTCGATGGTTCTAGCACGAGTGCTTTCATAGGAGCAGGGATAACATTGGTTAATGCTCAAGGAGAAACATTTGCTTATTCCTTCCGACTCGTGTAAAACTGTTCCAACAATGTAGCGGAATACAAAGTTCTAATCATTGGACTCGAGCTGCTATGAGACCTTGGTGCTACAGAAATACAAGTTTGGGGAGACTCGTTGCTTATGATCAGACAACCCCAAGCCACATTCAGAACATGACTCATCCTAGAGCCATATGTGAGAAGGGCTAGTGAGTTTCTGAAATTATTTATCGATGTATCCCTGACTCACATCCCAAGAGGAGAAAACTTTGTAACGAACGAGTTAGCTCAGCTTGCTATGGGGACAGATCTTGTTAACAATGTGCATGAGCGGTTAATGAAGGTAGAAGTTCGTACTCTCTCATCCTTCATGACTACAAAGAAGGAAAATGATGAATGGTACGTCTCCGCTCTAGGAACAATAGACGAGGATTGGATACAACCAATTATCACATATTTGAAAGATCCTAGCTCTACAGTGGACAAGAGGATCATATCTTTTGCTCCAAACTACATTCTCCGAGGTGATGAGTTGTTCAGATGTGAAGAAGAAGGAGTGGACTTGGTTTGTGTATTTGGAACCGAGGCTAAATTATTGCGGTGCGAAGTACATCTTGGGGTCTACGGAGCTCATCAATCTTGCCCAAAAGTTAGATGGCTCCTACGGAGATACGGATACTTTTGGCCTTCGATGTTAAAAGATTGTATCACTTTTGCAAAAGGGTGCGAGGATTGTCAAGTTCATGGACCAGTCATCCATATACCAAACATTCCTATGTAGCCAATCATCAAACCGTGGCCAACGCGAGGATGGGCGTTAGATCTAATTGGTTTAATTCATCCTCATTCTTCCATGTAGCACAAGTTTATCATCGTTGCTACAGATTTCGTCACCAAATGGGTAGAAGCAAGGTCTTTGAAAGTGGCTTCTGCCGCTATGATTAGGCAGTTCCTATACGAAGATATCATCTGCCAATTTGGAATTCTGGAGTGCTTTGTCTCAGATAAAGGAACAACGTTCATGTCTGGAGAAGTAGAAGAGCTCATGGCAAACTTTGAGATCAAAATTTTGCATTCTTCACCATATTATGGACAGTCTAACGACCAAGCTGAAGCAAGGAACAAATTGTTCCTCCACATCCTCAAGTGCATGCTCGCAGATAACCCCAGACTTTGGCATGATGAATTATCCAGCATACTGTGGGCCTACAGAACTTCTAAGCGCAGTCCCACCAGAACTACTCCATATACACTGATGTTTGGACATGACACAGTTTTACCATTAGAGATCAACATCCATTCGCTGTAGATCATGGATCAACACCAATTAATTAGAGAAGATTATGCGCAAGCAATGTGGCAAGAGTTAGAGGATTTAGACGACAAGCGCATCAACGCCTTAACTAACCTACTCGCAGAGAAACAGAAAGTAGCTCGTTGTTATGATCGACATACCCATGGACTTAGCTTTACAGAAGGAGAGCTGGTTTGGAAAACAGTATTGCCTTTGGGAGAGAAGTAGGAAGCACGTGGTAAATAGTCTGCGAAGTGGGAAGGGAGCGTTTCAACTTCGAGATGTTGATAGTAAAGTTCATTGTAACCCAATTAATGGTCATTTTTGAAGAAGTATAGGCAGCCAGTTTGGGAGTACGAGGCGCAAGAGGGGTCAACGACTTAGTTTTGTACTCATTCGCAGGTTATAATAGAGGCTCGTTCTTCATGTAAAACTAGGAGGGCAACCAGTATGTCCCAAGCCAATTCATGTGGCCAAAATATTGCAGAATTCAAATTTTTTTGTTAACATGGATCCAATTTATGTGGTTCTTTCAACTGTTATAGATTACTTACGACCAAATTCCAGTGGTCAAATCAATGGGGAGATTATTTTTGTTATTTACAAAGAAAAACAAAAGTAGTAGAAAATACAAAGTTTCATTTAATCAAAATGAAGAGTATAATATGAGGCTTTGCGACCTCTAGCTCTGATACCATACATCGAATGAACAATCTCCTGCTAAAATACTAATCGTAGGAAGTGGTTTAGATTATCCCAACTAGCCACAACAAGGCCCTCGGCTTGCGCCAGTGGACGGTCACTGACTAGGGGATAGATCTCCCTTTGGCTCCGGAAGACTTTGGGGTACTTTCACTAGCCCAACATTTACGGCTCAATAAAGCCGTCCCTCTGATAATCTTAGATGCTTCACTCAGAAAGCAAGGAGAGCTACAGCGAGAGTGAGTGAGAGCATGCAACAGACTACGATGATCAGGTTTAGGGATGAGGTTAGTGAGTGCCCATATCAACCATTGTCTGCTAATTCTCAAAAGTTTGAGAATTAGTCTAGAACCAAAGGACCTGAGCTTTGGTACTATGACCTAAGCCAGGTTTGAGCTTTGATACTTTGACCTAAAAACGTCTAGCAAAATACAAGATCTGGAGGCTTTGACTTAAAGTAAGAAAGGAATAGACTATGAACTAGAGAGGCCATCTTTTGGTACAAAGAGATCTTGTGGAGTGAAGGAGAATTGACAAGCTATTTATATGCCTAAAAACTCTAAAGAGGCTTTGAATAAAATAACCCGGAGCATTGTATCAATTCAACACAACAGTGAGGGGGTTCAACATTCAATTACCAATTTGCGTATCTCTTAAAAGCTGAAAACTTACTGTTTTGAGATATAGAGTTATGATCCATTAAAAGCGGACAATTATTCCAAGACTTGGCGTGATTTTTGGAGGCGTGAAGTTATTTGATGATAGAGATACACAGTAGGTGATTAAGGCCATGAGCTATAAAAGATAAATTAAACTAAGTAAGAGTTTATACAAAATATGATATAAAAGCCGAAACATGGGGCTTAGTCAATAAATATCTAGTACTTTACAACGGAGCTGTTGAGAGCTCGTAAACTTGTTTTTACTTGGAGATACCGGGCCTGCGTAGAGGCCCAAGCTCTCTCAGCATCCACACCTGCAACGCGGGTCTGCTGAACACTTTCAGAGATATTTTTCCTAGCATTGAGAAGAGCAATGGCAACTTGCTCATTTCCAAAGAAATCCTCCTCCTTTTGACTCACCTGTGCCCGGAGCTTTGCGATCTCCGCACGCGTGGCCAAATTGTCGACTCATTCACCTTCATAACTCTTCCCCATCATCATAAATTTCTCCAAGTCATGCTTCCACCTATGGTTATGGTCTACGCGATGGGAGATGGCTTTGTTTCGCTCGTGGGTGGTAGAGACTATGGTGTTATAAAGGTTGGCAAGTTCTCGCAGTAGTTCTTCCATTTGATCCAGGACAACACGATCTACTCCCTCCATACCACGGCGAGCTGTTTGAATATGAATAGCCAGCTTTTGACGAACAAACTCGTTCTCAAAATTCAGATTCCATAAATCACGAAGATAGGCAATCAAAAATTAGACCTCGTGACGATCTTTTTCAGAAAGAGCCAAGTCTTTGTAGATTTGCACCGCCTCTTGCATGGTCTTGGCCATTCCCTCACTACCCCTAGTAGGAGCTAGAAGGGTTGGAGTCGTAGATTAGGGGGGCAGCAGTCTCGCTGCAGCTACGGATCATTAGAGAATTCTCCAAGCCTCCGTTGACACTCGGTAAAAGATAGCTCCTAAGTACTTGGATCTTTCTACAGAAAAACCTATACTTAGGGAGTTATGAGATGCTCAAAAGACATAAACAAAGAAATGTTACACGAGTATAGTCAGAATATACTTGGGATAGATGAGGGGGAGATTGATCATCATACAAGGCAATGTTGATACAAGGAGGAGAGGACACTTCAATAGCAAACTTCGAGGAACAAATAAAAGTTAAGATCTGCTTAAAGATAAGCAAACCAAAGTTAGCAGATTCAAGAGAAACACCATACAGTAGCTTCCATGTGGCCAGTCTCAGCGGCTAGAATGATGCGATTCCACAAAACTTGAGGCTATTCTTCATCACCTCCATCCACAGTAGCAGGAGCCACGTTCGCAGCAGCGTGTGCATGTGTTTCTTAAGAAGTTTCCTAGGATTATATAACCAAAAATAGTGCTTAGAAAGGCACATTATCCCCAAAAAAGACAAGGTCAGAGCAGATACCTCAACAGCAGAAGTAGCAACGTCAAGAGCCCTAATACCTCATTCATCTCCAGCAGCCTTTTTCAGAGGCTCCTCATTAACTGCGGTGGTAGCTATCTCCTCCATAGTGGCGGTCCCAGAAGCAAAGACTAGTTGAGCAAAGGGTTGATCATAGACTTGCTCAAGTTCTCGTCACTGAGCTTCTTCATCTACAACACTGGAAGAACCTACACCCAGAGGTCTAGGAAGAGGGGGCTCCTCAGAGGCATTCACAATAGTGGGAGAGGACTCAGGAGTAGTGAATGGCTACGTACACTTCCCCTTATTTCATGTAGCTCAGAAAAGTAAGTCTTCCTCCGAAGGATCACTGTCGGGCATTAGCTTAATGGAGGGAGAATTTTCACTAAGCTCATCTTCCAATAGCTGCATGTGTTCCTTGATGGCACGATGATGGGGGCGGCGGGACTGAACCATAAAAGAATAGGGTTAGAGTCAGAAGACAGAAGGTTAAAAACTAAGAATATTTGGACAAATTAAAATCATACCAGAGGAGTCTCATCATTGTAGTCTCCGTCCTCATAGTCCCATTCTTCAATGGTATTCTTCTTCTTCTTCTTCTTCTTGGCAGCAGCTATCTTTGTAGCATCTCTCGCAGCGGGAGAGGTAGAAGCGAAACTTGCACCCATCAACAGGTTACGCTTTGAGACAGAAGCAGGAGAAGTACTAATCTCTCGTTGCTTCCTTTTCTGGCCCGTTTTGTTTTGGACATTGGGGACCACAACCTTTTTATCCATAATTCTCTTGAAATAATTAATCAAGGAAAGAGGCTAGAAAGAAGGTGCGAAAGATCTCGGATTTGGACTGCAACCAAATATCACCATAATGGTGCCTATTCCATTCATGATATTCTTCAACAGCAGAGTAAGTTACATAAAGGGAGCGCCGACGAAACTTTGAGAGGTCCAGCAAGGGAAAAGTTGGAGTAGCAAGGTCTTGAAGAATCACTACAGAGGGCTTCTCTACACAATCCCTCCATGAGGTGTAGCCATTGCGGGATTCTATGAAAGGGCAGGGAAGACATTGTTTGCATCCAACCTGACGAGCGAAGTGATTAAGGGCGTATAGCTCAATCCACAAGACCGCATCAGGAACAATGATGTCTGCACAGGTGATACATTATGCAAAGAGCTTCCACGCAGCGAAAGCCTGGCAGAGAGTCACTACGAATCCAATAGATAACTTGGCAGGAAATCTTCTTGTTACTACGAATTCAGCCATATCCTTAGGGAACAACTTCTGACCTTAGAGATAATTGAAGCACTACGAGTAGCTTAAAGGTTCCGTCTCCCCGGCAAGAGCCAAAGACCTCCCCAACAGCTCCTCAGAAGTGAATTCCTTGTGGTGAGGGCTATAAAATTCAGGGAAATAGACATGCAGCCATAATGATAAAATCCAAACATGCCCTGTAAACTTAAACTTAAAGGGATTCATCAAAATCCATCCAAGTTCGCGATATAAAGCACCCAATGCAGGCTGTGCAAGTCCAAGGGAGTGGCCATTATACAGCGCTTGAGCCACCTTAGTAAAGGTATTGGTAATCATGTCCGCAGCAAAGTAAAATACATAACGACAGAGCAAAAATTCTAGAAAAGCAATGCCATCATAGGCATTCTTTACTCGCTGATCATCAGAAGAAGGGGTAGCTTGGAACTCCTCCGTATTATAGTGCTTATGCCAATTGGAGTAAGCGGTGCTGATAGTTGAGCATGCATGATCCATAGAAAAAGGGAAGTCCTTACTATCCAAAGTACTGGGAAGAAAAGGCTCATCTGCAAAGGGCAAACCGGTAATAGTGTCAACGTCAAGTAAAGTAATTCCTAAATGACCAAATGGAAGGACAAAACTATTGCTACTGGTTTCCAAATAACACAAAGCATTGACGGTGGCAGCACGATTCCCACCTTGGGGAAGATGAAAACATAAATCTAGAGCGAGCGAAATACCAACTTGTTTCCAGAGTTCTTCATCCAGTGACTTCCACTCCTCGTACCATTGAAGTTACTAGGCTATGATGTTGGGCCATTTCCCCAATTTTACTTCAAGCTCCTTCTGATCCCACTGAAGAGGAGCAGCGGCTTCACCTCGCGCGACCAATGAAGGACGATGCATAGCCGAATCAAGAATGGAAAAGGCCATCGTAATATTGGTGGTCAGACTTAGTATGACCTCATCCCCCTCCGTTAGATCGAGCCACGAATAGGGAAGGTCTTGATCTTAATGGAGACGCTGGTTCATATAAACGCGGAAGGCCTCCGCATATTTCTCAGAAACGTCTGGGCAGAACCTTTGATAAATGGTCGTTTTTAAGGAGGAAGAAAAAGGAAGGTAGGAACTTGGAGAGTGATCGAAAATTCAAAATCTTGGATTACGGAAACTTCAAAAAGTGAAAAGGGGGAAAGTGAGTGAAGAAGCTTAAAAGGGTTGAAAATTGACGGCGTGATTTTTGATGAAAAAGCACTTGAGTAGCCTAGTGCGAGGCTATTTCAAACCGCTAACCAGGAGATGACACGTCACATCCAAATGCTGCTAAAAAGACCTCTTCGATTGCCCATGCGTTAATCTCGAGTTCTAAGGGCAATGTTTGTTCAAAATAAACATAACATTTATTTTAATAGTTTTGGGCCTCAGAGATAAAGCGGGCTAGCCACATGCGGCCTGATTGAAGCTGCGAATCAAGGAGAATATATCTATGTGATTCCCATATAATCTACGGAAATCTAGGGGCAAGATATTATTCCTAATCGATAATGTTATCTTGTCAAGTAAAGGAAGTCATAGTACTAATTAAACCTCTATAAATAGAAGAATAACAGAATATTCGAGGACCTCTAAACACATACACAATTTACACACTAGCAAATCTTACTCCCCTGCGAGTAAACAACCAGTGAACAAGAGCTCAGGATCTAGGCCACCTAACAAAGCATGGGGATTCAAAGAGTCACTCAAGCTAACCAACCGGCAACAACGATTTCAGGACCTAGGCAACCCGACAGAGCATGGGGATTCGAAGATTCACTTGAGCTACAACGATGGCAATCGGAGGAGTCCAGGCCACCCGACAGAGTACTAAAATTCTAAAGATCTACGAAGTCACCCTATCCAATGTTCTCAACACTTCGTCCTTAGGATTGCTCTGCTTTATACTTGCCCAAGGGCATAAAGTATCAATTCTTTGTGGCTCGGCAGAGAGACACGAAGCTTACGTCTTCCGTACTATCAAGACAAGTAGGACTCAATGAGCGAGGTTGGTGCTCTCCTTGCTCCAATCGCTTGGAAAGAAGCAGAGACTACATGAAGCACTACACAACAATATTCTGCCCTCGGCAGTGGCACGCCTCGCACATAGCACATCTACAACCGCGGATCTAAAAGAGACAATTTGTGACAACTCCATTTGCAGCGACCTGACTGGAGATAATCGAAGCCAAATAATAAGATACCCTTCAGTTTGATGAGAAATTCTTGTGCTGCGGTACAAAAAATTTCAAGTTGTTTTATCCTGGGAGAATAGCACTATACAAGCCTACCAGCGGCATGAAAGTTCTTAAGAAGAGGGTGTGATACATGCGACACAACTTTATTCATCGTTCATCTACATCAACCACTTGGGTAACAAATTCAAAGTTATCACATTTTGTTCTTCCCACTTTATTTTATATTTACTAATTATTTAAATTAATAATTTTGAATTTTATTTAATATCACATCATTTTCCTACAATCTTAAGAACTTTCATATGTGATATTGATTAACGTGGTTGTTCAAGATAAAGTGGTTGCGTAAATGATTGTTGCCTTAAGGAATTGATTGCCTACACAAAATTTATATTACCTTCAAAAAAATGGTTGCCTTAAGGAAACAATTTCTTTTGGAGTTCTGTTGCGAAACACGAAACGTTGCTTAAAAAATTTAGACTCCAAAGGAATTACCAATTAGCTACCTACGCTAATGAAGGTTTTTCAAGGATAATGAAAAGTTTTCATTAGAATAAGGAAGCACTATGATTTGGTTATATGCCAAGTTCAAGTGATTGAATATTGAGATATGCAATAAGAAATTCCTTATGAATTTGATCAAATAATCAGTAGATAAATAATATCCAATATTAGGTATTGATTATTATTGATTGATGTCATGTTGTTGCGTGTATTTTCTGAAAAATCAACGGAAGGTGTAAAGACAATAAAGTGCTAGATGTCACATCAAGTTTTTTGGTTGAAAATGAGGATGTGATAATGAGTATTGATCAATGCAAACTATGACTGGCTTGCACTTGATGATGTGAGATCCCATATCGCATGTGAAAGCTGATCGAGGTGATATGCCTTTGTGTAGAGAGTCACCTCCTTATAGCAAGACACGTTTTGGGGTGAATCCCAAAAGTAAAACCGTGAGTGGTTGGCCCAAAGGGTAATATCTTGCTATGAGAACTGTACCATGATAAATGATGTCATAAAAAATGGACAAGGCATGTAAGTAGTCAAATATTATGACTCAGAGATGAAAGACTTGGAGCAGTGGTATGACCAAGTCAAGTTAGATGAACAATCAAGGGTCAACTACGGATGTTCAAATGTTGATCTCTAGAAAGAAACTAAAAAATTTATTGTACGTTTCTAAGGACTGAGTCGAGGCTCAGTAAAGATGATTTTCGTTTATTGATTAAAGGAAAATGCATTCTAGTTTTTCAAACAAAGAATGTATGTTGGTAATAGATACATGATCGTGGTGGAAAGAAATGTAATGACCATGGTCAATGATATGGATAAAGCTAGCGCTTCAACCTTTGTGTCTTCCAATGTATGGTATGGTAGGCAAGGACTTGTAAATTATGATACTCTGTAAAGGTTAATTAACTTAAAAAGTTTACCAATGTTTCAAGCATAAGTGTGGAGCTTGTGTTAAGACAAACCAAACAAAATCACCTTTCAAAAGTATTGAAAGAAATAATGAACCCCTTGATTTCAAGGCAACTTAAGCAAAAGTGATAATACGTATTTTATCACTTAATTTTTGTCGATGATAGCAAAAGTATTTCTATATGTACCTCATGAAGAGTAAAGATGAGACTATAGAGAAATTTTTTCTCTTTAAAAACGAGGTTGAGAATCAACTCAATAAAACAATTAAGGTCATAAGGAGTGACCGAGGAGGTGAGTATGAATCATCATTTTTTGAATGTGCTCAGCATGGGTCATACATGAAATAAAAACCCTTATTCACCATAATCAAATAGTGTGAGTGAACGGAAGAATCATACTTTAAATTATATGATGAATGCAATGTTGTTTAGCTTTGGGTTGCCACCAAGTATATGGGGATATGTCATCTTATTGGCTAATTATTTATAAATAAGGTAACTATAGAAAAAGAAGAGAAAAACTCCATATAAATTATGAAAAGGGAGAACTCATCCTACAAATACTTGCGAGTGTGGGGATTCCTACCCAAGGTGGCAGTACACCAACCTGAAAGGGAAAATATGTAGCAACAATTGCATTCGATATGCACGTAATTGTAACAAATATCGATCTCTTGTGCGGAAATTAAATAAATACAAGACACGATAAGGAACTCTGAAAATTGCATTATTTGATGAAGATGTATTTTTGAGTAAATTATCCAACTTATTGTTGGTGATGGATTGTAACAACTAAATTGGTAGTTTGTAACAACAGCTAAATAGCCATCAATGTAAAATGTTTGGAACAACCATTTAATGGTTAGTTAATGAGAAATTTAATGACTTGTAACCGTTGAATGAATGTGTGTAATAGGCGAGTTAAAAGTCATCAACACAAAAATGATTGTGGGGTAATCAATGTTGTACTTTCACATGAAGCATAATAAATGATGACCTTCCAGAATCAAAAGAATTGAGTCTGAGGTGGAATCCAGATAAGGATTAAAAATTCTTTAGGTTATGACTCTTAACATGTATGGTTAAGAGTAAAACTTTAATCCGTAAGAGATAGTTACCTTGTTTACTGTCCTTATTAAGAAGATGTCACTAAACATAAATATGATTCTGACTTCGCGGAATCACACTTGGAAACTGATGGATATTTCACCAGATTGCAAACCTTTAAGTTCTAAGTGGATTTTAAAACAAGGGAAAAATATGGAAGTCATTATATGACAAGATATGTGGTCTAAAAGTTTGACAACATATCATTGAGTGTGAGAAATGTGCATATGCCAAATACACAGAGAATTTATATGTCACTATGTGCTTGTACGTAGATGACATCCTTTATATTGGAAGCAATGATAAGATGGTCAAATTTGCTAAAGATATGTACTTGATTTGCAGTACTTATGACTCTATTTTTTTTAATAGGGCTCACCTTAGTAACTCATAATGTCTAGAAAAGGAAATTTTTGATAACAGTGTACTTGAGCGAGCCTCGCCCCACCTGCATAGATTTCTCCTAGCCTGGTTATGAGTGAAAAGAGCTACCCAAATGACTATAGAAGTTATAATTGCTAGAAAAATCGCTCACGTAATATTTTGGATTGCAAAAGTGTTGTAATTCTTGAAAAACTATCAAGAGTGCTACACTGGATGATATTAAATCAGATACATTACATGAGGAATATCCTTAGGAAATATGACAAGGAAAATTCTTGAGTACTAGAACTCTGATTGATATGAATCTTCATCTTTCAAAGAATAAAAGAGAGAGTGTTTCTCAATTAGAATACTCTAGATTCATTGGAAGCCTAATGTACTTAACAAGTTGTACAAGGCCAGATTTAACTTACGCTGTAAACAAGCTAAGTAGGTATACGAGTAATCCTGGAGAGATGCATTGGAAAGCAATTGCAAGAGTACTCAAGTACTTAAGGTATACTCATACCTATGTGCTGCACTATATGAGATACCTAGCTATGCTAGAAAGGTACATCGATGCAAATAGGATATCTGACATGAAAGACTCAAAGTCTACTAGTGCATACGTGCTCAGTCTAAGGGATGCATGTGACGACCCGGACCAGAATAAGCAGTATGATCAGCTGTATACATGAGTTACTGCATAGTCGCAGAGTTGCGACAGTTGTTTTAATCGCCGAAGCTTCTTAACGACTTAATTATTGGCCGAGAATTGGAGCTGGATCTCTTCTCGAAAGTCGTTGTACGTGTGATTATGAGTTCGTGGGCGGTTCCGGATCGTTATTTGGACGACCGAGGAATTAGTTATGAATATTTGAAGTTTCGACGGAAACGGATTATAATGGCGAGCTACTTAACGACTAAATTATCGGACTAGAATTTGGCTTCGGATCCTTCACGGAAGTTGTTCGGAATTTAATTTCGAGTTCGTGGGAACTTCCGGAGCATGATTTTGAGTTACGAAGATTAAGTTGTGATTAATTCTGATTGTTGGTTATTTTGTCGATTTAATATGTGTTGGTGTGAACCGTTGACTTTTTATTCATTTGGCCGATGTGTTTGACTTTGGGTGATTATTGAAGAACATGTCGAGACGAGTTTGTGGCCGCGAGAATTATCGAAATCGGAATTACGACGAGGAAGTTACAGGTGTTTAAAGTTATACGAAAAGGATAAGTATGAAGTTTCCTAATCAGGAAAGCTATAAATAGTAACCTGCCTAAAAGGGAAAGTCAAAGACTTCAATTAATGGTGGTTGACCTGGTTTGACTGATTTGACCAAGGGGGAGGTGTGGCTCACGACGGCGGTTCGGCTCACCGGCGGTGAGGGACTTTCCGGCTACCTTTGGGCTTGATCCTTACCTCTTTGGACTCGGCTTGGCTGCCCCGTGTGGATGCCGCCACCGTTCACGGCGAGGTGGACGGTGGAGAGAGAAAGTTTGAATCAAAGTTTGTGAATTTTGGGTTTAATGGTGGTTTACGTTTCGGGCCGAGTTGAGCTCAATCATGGACTAGGTTTTGTAGCTCTCCTCTCAAGGATTCCAACCATGTAAGTATGAAGTTCTAATTCGATTTGTGGAAGGAGAATTTTGGATTTGAAATTTGTGTTTCAATTCGGATTTTCATGAAATTGAGCTAGTTAGAGTGTGAATTGGACTTCGGTGCAGTTATGGAAATTGCTCAGTGGACGATTTTGATTGAAATTGGTGCAGCTCCGCCGTGAAATTCTTCGGCCGGCAGCGGCGCCGCCATGGACGGCGGTCAACGGTCAACGGTTTGACTTTTTGGACTTTCGACAAGTTGCATGTCATTTGACTCAAAATCGCGCCCCGATCGCTGTGGGGAGGTTCGTTTTTTGAGTTGAGCGTCCGAACGTAAAACGAGGTATTGAGGTGGTATATATGGATTTTCGACGATTCGTCGTAATCGAATTGTGTATTTCCGAGAACGGTGGTTTCTCGTGATTTGTATTGTATTGTTGAATTATGATTTTGAGAAATGGAGTTTGTGATTATTCAGGAGTTCGTGATCGTTTGTTTGGCGAGGGACATCCCGCCGGATCACGGGTTAATGCGATACGCGTTACGCAAGTCTGTGTGTGGACAATTTCTTTTCACGGAATTCTTGCGAGTCTTTTATTTGATTTATAAACTTGAGCATGCGTATGAGATTTCGGATTACATGAGCATGTGTTTACGATTATACGATTATATTTATACGGATATACGTATACGAATATGCATACACTTATATATTGTTTCATGCATTTGCATCGAGATATTTGTGATTTGATTTTCACAGAGTACAGTCTCAGTTACGTTGTTGTATCGATACACTTTGCCTCTCGGCTGATCCCCGATGGTAGGCCGCCAGGAGGGACGTCGTTATCCCGACCTGACCGGTGAGGGGCGTTTCCCCGGAACCGAGGCCATTTCTGGCTTAGAGTCACGGGGACTAAGGACCTCGTGATTCGGACTGTACTAGCACGGTGTGTGTCCATGAGTGACCCCGTGGGATTTATACTTGCATGCTCAGTACGCTGGAGGGTTATAGTTTTACCTCGTGTACTTGTTATTTTATTTACCTGGACTCGCATATGTTATTTTAAACATATATATATATATATATAAACTGGTGAAAGACATTTACTTTCGTCCACTCACTCTAACGTGTTTATTGTCTTTCCCCTGGGCTTTTCGATTTCCGTGTCCAGTTTGCAGTTCAGGCTCTGGTGTCGCACGTCGTGGTCGGAGGCACAGTACTCGAGCGGTCTTATTTCTTCCAGTAGGTTTATTATTCTACCTACTGTGGTATATATATATGTTTATATGTTGTGGTCGCTCTGAGTAATCCGTTGTTGATGTTATACGATTTTTAACCCGGATTTCAGTTTAGTGCATATATATTTACTACTTTACATTATTGCTGATATATTGAGAAATCCGGATGGGATTGGTGCCCACGGTTTGCTTTTTGTGGCATAGGATGAAGTGTATTTTCCGCGTGCAGGTAATGGTAATTCCACGTTAGTAACGAAACTCTGCCCAAATTTCGAAATTTTTTTGTTGGTTCATGTTTTCGAAGGGGTTCGATTCCGGTTTAGGGAGCTAAATCGGGGTTGGGTCCTTTCAATGCAACAGTGTCGTGGAAATCCTTAAAACGAACTATTATAACCAAATCCACAATAGAATGTGAGTTTGTTTCCTTAGACAAATGTGGGGAAGAGGCATAATTGCTACGCCAATTCATAGAGGATATTCTGAAATGGATAATACTTATGCCTATAATTTGTATACACTGTGATAGTCAGTCTGCAATTGACAGGGCACAGAGCAAAATCTATAATTGTAAGTCGAGACATATTCATCGAACATACAATACCATTAGACAACTACTCTCTACTGGAGTCATCTTCATTTACTATATGAAGTCAAAAGATAACATAATGGATCAATTAACCAAATGGTTAAATAGAGAGTTAGTTGACAAATCATCAAGGGGAATGGGACTAAATCCCATGAGTTAAAATCTTTACAGTGGATACCCAACCTAGTTGGCTGAAGATCCCAAGATCTAGGTTCAAAAGGGACAACTAAATTGTAGAGACTGTGTTGGATCACTGTGGGGATCTACCCCAAGTCCATTCCTATGATGAAAACAATGATTCCTGTAAGAAATGAGATTAAGCTAACAGTTTTTAGTGATTCTTATGAGTTAGAAATCCGAGAGAAGTAATGCGGGTTACACTTAATTAAGAAATCACCTATGTAAGAGAGAAGTGAGGCTGATTCAAAGAGAATTATTCAGGGCATAATTCTAATTATGCTCTTATAGAACCAGGCGCATGTCCAGGGCCAAAATGGACACAACAATGAGAACTGAAAGTATCAAGAAGATACCTGTGTGAGGTATGCCATCATTTACACAAATGATGAACAGTTCAAAGACATCAGGTCTACTATTTAATTAGTAAAATAAGCATGCTTTCACAAGGGAATGTTCAAAGGGTTAACTCCAACCTATCTTATACAGGTTTTCAACCGCAGAATCTATCACCAAGACTACCGAGTCTTTTGTCGCTAATGTTCATTCATGTGGGGAATTGTTGGAAAAGTGGTAGTTTCCACCATTTTAGTTGGACTATTTAAACAAGATAATTAAGTGGGATGCACTTAATATTAATGAAAGAGAAACAAGGATTTGTGTTCTCCTACAAAGGTATATAAAGATTATGTATTCACTTGTTTAAATTGGTTAAGAGATGAATGAGAAATTGTCACCCAAAGTTGGCCACTTGAAACAAAAGCAAGGAAGTTTATCCCACATGGGAAAAATTAGGAATGTAGAGGTCATTAAATGTGACATGAACTTGTGTGTGCTTTGGGCCCAAGTCACACTAGTTTCTATTTGCACTTATGAAAATCGATGTGACTTTTGGCTTTCCACATTCCTTTTGGTTCCAAAACATTTGGCTTTTCAGATTACTCCGATTACAAACTTATTGTTGGAATAAATTTTGGCAATAAGGTACCGAAATAAATTTGGCTAGTTAATTGTTAGAAAACTAAAGACCTTTGGAGTGGTCGACATTAATGTTCCTCCTCATTCCTCCATGTATAAATAGAGGCTTCCTCCTCATTCTTCATCCCATCAGAAAGTAATCTCCTCTTCTAATCTCTTCTCTCCCTCTCAAGTTTTCGAGTTCAGTTCCGATCATAGAGTAAGGCACTCTTCAGTTCAACGAGAAGTTCCTATGCTGCGGTACAAAAACTTTCAAATTGGTTTATCCTTGGAGAGCAGTGTCATACAAGCATGTGAGCGGCGTGAAAGTTCCTAAAGAGAGCGTATGATACAAGCGACTCAACTTTATTCATTGTTTATCATTCATCGACATCAACCACTTGGGTAACAAATTCAAAGTTTTCAGATTTTGTTCTTCCCATTTAATTTTATATTTACTGATTATGTAAATTAGTAATTTTGGATTTTAATTAATATCACATCAGTTTCCTACATAGAAGTCGGTGAACTTCGAGAGGAAGAAGTGTTCACCATTAATAGGTGTCTGAGCCAAGAATTCTTTAACAAACTCACAGTCACGACTCACATGAGTAATGGTTTCGTCCACTCCCTCATAAAGAACATAAAGCCTAGGAATATTTACCTTCTTTTAATGAAGCATATTCACATTTGGGAGGATATCTTTGCATGCCTTCCACATATGAACTTCCACTTTAGTTTGGACTGGCAATTTCCATAGTGAAGATCACACAGGAGTAATAATAGTAGAGCTAGATGTCCCTGCAACCGTATGCTAGCTTCATAATTGTATTCTTATTATGTCCTTAACTTCACGCTTATTACTTGTTTTTTCATGAATAAAGCATTATTCTTATGACGTTTCCTATTCTTGCTAGAAAATCATGGTTTGACTTGGAAATGAATTAAAAAATGGAAATTTCACATTATTTGAGAAGGCGTAAGCATTTGCTGGATCATATCGATCAACTATGGCTAGAAGACAAAAAAAATGGTCGCCAGAGACTCGCCGAAATATTCCAAGATTCTAATGGTAAACGCCGGTCAATGAAGGCCAATTTCGGTCAAGATCTTGGTCAACACTTCAACCACACATAGAAGATATTTTGGGCCAAATGCAAATGAAATTCATATGAGATGAAGGCACGTGACATACACATGCAAGGTGAGTCACATATGTGACACCTCACATTAGGACCATATTTATTCCTAAAATTGTAAATCATGTCCTAACCTTTTCTCACATTTGAAATTTAAATCAAACTAGAAAATATCTCCATTTTCCTTATATTTTCGAGCTCCCCTCTCACACCACATATTACATACTTCATTTTTCACATTTCCAAGTTTTAACTCTCCCTAATTCTCTCTCCAACCCTCTAAACTCAAAAATCATTTTCCTTTCCTCTTGCTTGGCTGATTCCTACCTTCACCACACCACAGAGAGACCTAGCCTCCTCCACCAAAAGGAGGCCGAACCTCTTCTACTCCACCACCATACTTGACCAAGTTCTTTCCTCTTCCTTATATAAGTGATTCTCTAGAGCTCAAAGAAGTTGGAAGTAATCCCTCCTCCTCTTGATTTCTTGAAGTCCTAAAGGTTGACTACTCCTCCTCTTCAAGAGTTGAAGCAAGCTAGAAGTGAAGGTGTGGAGCTTGAAGAATTAAAGTGCTTTGGGTGAAGCATTGCTATTTCGGTGGAGCTAGCTTGGAGACCCTTTTGTTATCTCTTTGGTATTTCATCTCCTAGCATGTATTCAAACTCTATTTTAGATATGATAAGTGAGTAGTCTTTGTATGGAAGAGTAAAGGTCAAACCCTAGCCACTTGATGTGAACAAATGATGCTTGATTTATGATACTAGTTATATTTTTGTGTATGTTGTGCTTTGAATGAGTTTGTGATGAATTGTGATGTGCTTGTGGTTGTTTATGTGCTTGAGATCAATGAATGGTTTCATTTATGCATGTATTGACCTGAGCTAAGTTGATGTGTGTATTAAGAAACTAAAAATTGGACATTGGTTGAATTAGCTACACACCTAAGGCAAGATGAGCATATAAACATGATTAGGGTTAAATCCGAGAGGGTAAGCATTGAGATTTGGGTTCCTTATGTATAAAGCAAAGACCAAAGCCTTCTTGAGTTCCAATAGGCTCTAGGAGCTTTGGTCAAGCTCACATCGATTCAAGATGCCGTTGTGACGAATGGTCGATTCTCTTAATTTGTACCCCAATTGGCACGGATTAAGAGATTCCCTTATAACTGCCTTCAGGGTCCTCCACAAGATGTTTAGGACGGGGAGCCATTAACATCTATCACATTATTTTCTTGTCGAACTCATTCCACATGACATACGGTTAAGACGTGAAAATGACTAAGGTCTTGATCCCGGTTCACTATATGCTTCAAAGTTGGGTCGCAAATCTTCTAGAGTTCCAAAATGGCCTAAAAGTTTAGGTTCAAAACAAAACGTGATTCACAAGCTCAAAATTTGGACATTGGTGTGTGAAATAGACTAAAATAACTCATAATCATAAATTGGGGCATTATTTGTTCATTTAGTGGCTAGCAGGGACATCCCTAGTCGACCATTCTCTTTACATTGCATTTCTATCGTTTAATTGCTATCTTTGCTTTAGTCTTAATCAATCAATCAATTAACGCTTTGTAATCACTCACCATAATCTAATCATCCCTTATAATGGTAAGCCTCCAAAAGGTTTAGCATTGTAAGATTCGCATTCCTGTTGTGTGTTTTCTTTGTGTTGCAATCATTGTTTGCTTATAATGTAATCTAAGAACTTGATCAGATAAGCTATGGAATTAGGATAGTCAATCCTTATGGGTTTGACATCCGACTTTTCTAAATCTATACTACAACCTGACAGTGTGCACTTGCAGTTTTGGAGAGTTTCACTTATCCTTGGACTAATCCATAATCGAGAGGTTAGGGGAATAAATTTTCTCTAACATCGTACTTATCATTGTTTGAAAAGCAAGTTTATTAGCCTAGGAAGTTTTAAAATTCCCCTAGCTCCATAATGCCAAACTAATTTATCTGCAAGATTTGCTATGACTAAATGGTATCCCAAGAATGAGATTTGCCTCCTCACTAGAGAACAAAGATGAAACTAGTTCAACATTCTAAGTACCCAAAGAACTCATTAAATCACTAGCCTTGAGAAACAAAGGTTTCCAATGGAAAGGACGAAATAATCCTGCTCTAGGGATCCGATCATGATCCCAAACATTAACGTTGTTACCATTGCCAATTCGCTAGATTACACCTCTTTGTAGTAATGTTAGGAATATATATTCCCCTCACCTTAACTATGAATTAGCTATGATGAGGTTGTAATCTCCAAACCATAAATATATGGTGTCAAGTTTTAGTATAGAGAAATTAATTGTAAACATTATAAATAATCATAAAAATATGTAGTTATTGTCGTAAAATTGTCCTAAATGTTGTAAATGTTATCAAATATAGGTGTTTCAGTCGAAATTTGGATGGGATATCGATGAAACAGGAGGAGTGATGTGGATGGTTTTGGATTGAAGAGGTTATACGCTTGCTCTGATCTGGTTGCTAAGAGAGAAACAAGGCGTTAGAAGTGAAGACGGGATGGTTCGTCTTCAACTCTTCGATGCCTAAGTATGTACAGGTTTAAAAAGTAAATGATCGAATAAGGAAGTAAAGAGTATGATTACGATAAGGGATACCACTTAACTTAATGAAATAATAATTGATTACCTTTATACTTATTACTAAACTGATTCCCTACTCGTTTTCAATGTGGGACTCGATCCCCTTATGCTCAGATATTTTCGCGTGCTTCCAATTGTCACTTGTGTACGAAATGATAAGCTTAACTCTTATGCCAACAAATGTAATGGCCCAAAAATAAACTAGCGACTTAATCTTCATTAATTGAGTTAATAGTCGAGTTAATCACTATATGATACATTTATCGAGTTTCTCCGCCGCTTGAACCCGTTCCTCGACAGCCGCTGCACTACACCTACTCACTGATGCGGATGACTGCTTCAAATCTTTTTGGACCTTCCGTTCAAGCCCACGAACCTCCTTGCCAACTCGGTGGCCAAAAAAAGCATCGGCAATACTGATCTGACTCTCCTTCAATACAGGAGGCAGTCATTATGGCGTCATCTCCTAGTTTTCTAACTATGCATTCGCCAATTCCTCCTGGGCCATTTGTATCAACCTCTCCTGAAATTAATCATGTGAACAATACATAAATATTTATTTCTAAAAAATATTTGCCATAGTTTCCCCTAAAATTGGAGGAAAGAAAAAACCTACAGGAATGAAAATACTTCGGATAACCAATTCCAACATAAAAAATTCACCATGGGCACCGATTCCCCTTTAGATTTCTGAAGTGCAGAATCATAATTTAACCAACCAAGAGCACAACCTAATTAAATTTCTTAATCATAATTCAATTTCTTCAAACCAAGAGTCTGTAAGATTAAATTCAATAATTTCGGAAGTACGGTTAAATTCAATTAATTTCAAAAAAATAGTTACTTACGTCACGTTGACTCGTCGTATTGACTTTTCTGGGCTTGACGTAAGCGGAGACGCTGACATCCAGGAAGCAATGTTTCGAGTAGATGAAGCCTCCCGAGCCTGAAACATAGTGGTCGGTCTTCTTCTCACGATTTGCCTTGTTCGACTGTGACCTTATCTGTTTCACAACAAAGAATATTAAATAATAAATCAATTTTTAAAAGTAAGAAATTATTCATTTTCATTACATTAAAGAAAATGAAGACGAACCTTAAACTTGTCGGATTCAAAGTGCCCGACCAACCTTTTCCACTCGTCTTCCCTTTCTGTTCGCAGTTCTTGTAGGGTAGGTGAGGCGCCATGTTCCTAGTAGTACTTGTGGAGGTCGTACTTCCAATCCTTGACAATGGGGATAGCCGTCTCCTCTACGTATTCCCACATCTCTAGTCAGCCTTCATAGTCAAAATATACCTAGGAAAAAATAAATAAAACATTAAAATCCTAGACCTTATGCCTTTATGCTTTGTAATTAATTATGAAATAAAATAAAATTAAATAGACCCAATTACCTAGAGTTCGTGGTACACCCTGAAATTTTTTTGATTGAGGCAGCTCATTCCAAGAAGCGAAAATCATACTTATGTTGTTCCGTATGATCGAGCTGATGTTGTGCGAGCATAGATTGCCGAGCTCCTTTGTCGTAAGGCCTCGAGTGAACTCATCGAACGTCATCTTGATCTTTTTTCCCGTTGACTTGACTGTGAGCTCACCTTTACACCCTTCCCAAGTCCCGAGTACTTTTGGGAACCAAGTCTGAGGGCTCCCTACCTCCTGGTCTTGCATCTGATGCTATAGTGAATAGAATTGGCGACAGATTCTTGGGAACCTTGTGATGCTGCCACCGAAGTGAAAATATCTGGCTCGTCCGTATAGGCTGTAGCCGCTTCATTTAGAGCATTTGGGATTTCTTGTCCATCCGCCAGAGCCGAAGGAGCCTGAAGAGCCGTAATGGTCTCCTCTGAGGTTTGACCGCAACACATTTGTTGTCCAATGGATTGGAATTCGGCAGCCGTATATGCTCTTGTTCCCCTCTTCCTACCGCCAGACATCTTAATTAAGTTGTACAAATTCGATATTAACCATAGAATATATATATCCATTATATATTCACTGACATCATAATTTACAAATTCATCCAATATATATATATATATATATTCATTTCACATATTCAACAAAATCACAAATTACATCATTTTGCAAATTCATATCCATATATTCATATATCATCGACATATTCAACAAAATCACAAATTCAACAAATTATATATTCTCCAATATAAAAATTCACAAATTCATTCAACAAATTATAATTATACATACTCCTATATATATACACTCCTATACATATATATGAATTCATTCAACATGTTTTATACATATACTCCTATATATATATAACCGTACGTGGAGAGAGAGAGAGAGAGAGAGAGAGATCAAATCCCGGCGGGGACCGACGAGTGGAGAGAGAGAGAGAGTACAGGCCACAAGTCCCCGAAAATCAAAGACAGAGAGGAGAGGCCACAGGGCAATGGCTTTCCGGCTAGCGGAGAGAGAGAGTGACCGCGAGTGATTGGTTTCTGGCGCAAGAGAGAGAGATTAGGGATTTCTCTCTAAATTTATCGATCTGATTTAATGACTTAGACGACGAAACGTAGGTTTTCGTAGTCTAAGTGGACTTAGGCGACAAAATATAGGTATTTCGTTGCCTAAATCTTTTCTAAAAAAATTCCCAAAATATTTGGCCAAAAACTATCCCCGCCAAATATTTGGTTTTAGACGAAGAAATTACATGATTTCGTCGTTTAAGAATCAACCTAGATGATGAAATACACAAGTTTCGTCGTCTAAGTGATAATTTATAAAAAAATGTATCCATTTTCTTTTAAAAAAATTGACAGTTCAATAAAAATACGAATAAACTTGCCTTCAGATATAATCATTATATTTATATAATATTTTTAAAAAAAATTACACAAATTCTGTAGAATTTAGTATTCGATCGGTACAGCTTGTTGAATATCCACTAAAGTTTAAAAGAGGGAACCAATCGTACATATTAATAATCGTAAAACCATTTTCGACGTTATGAGCATTTTCACTTATGTCAAAACTTTATATATCAATTAGATATAAATTAAAGTAAAATTGACATAAAAACTAGATTTATGAGTTAATACTTAATATACATCTACTAATGTTGTGTAACTTAAATTTATTATTTAAATTTTAATTCAATTTCTATTTCTAAAATAATTTTAAAAAAAATACAACTTAGATGATGAAATTTATTAAATATTTCATCGTCTAACATGTCCACCTAGTATTGTATATTATTGAAAATTTCCTTGTCTTTTGCAGAAAACTTTTGTGGTGTAAACACGTAGACGACGAAGTAAGTATTGTCGTCTAAGATGTCACTTAGGCGAAAATATTTTTTTTTTGTCATCTAAGTGCTTATAGGACGACACTTACACGATGAACCTTAACCGATGATAAACTCTACTTAGGCGACGAAATTACTTCGTCGCCAAGTGCATTTTTCTGGTAGTGATAAACGATTGTAAAATATAATTCGTAAACTCATTTTCAAAGTTACGAGTATTTCTATTGACATAGAAAAACTATATTTATCAACTAGATAGAAATTATTTGAAATTGGAGATAAAAAAAAGGATGGGAGAGTAAAGACTTGTTGTAAATCTACTAATGTTGTATAACTGAAGTGTTTGCATGTCTATACCTACTTTACATCAATATTAAAAAAATTAGATATATTCTGAAAGGACCCAACTCCGATCTAGCTCCCTAAACCGGAGTCAAACCCCTTCGAAAACACGAACCAACAAAAAACCGTAGAAATTTTGGCAGAGTTTCGCTACTAACGTATAATTACCATTACCTGCACGCGGAAAATACACTTCATCCTATGCCACAAAAATCAAACCGTGGGCACCAATCCCATCCGGATTTCTCAATATATCAACAATAATGTAAAGTAGTAAATATATCTGTACTTTACTGAAATCCGGAGTAAAATTGTATAATATATACCACAGAATACTCAGAGCGACCTCTAATGTATAATCATATAAGTATACCACAGTAGGTAGAACAATAAACCTACTGGAACAAACAAGGTAGCTCGAGCACTATGCCTCCGACCACGACGTGCGACACCAGAATCCAAACTACAAACTGGGCACGGAAACCGAAAAGCCCAGGGGAAAGACATGAAAACTGTTAGAGTGAGTGGACGAAAATAAATGTCTTTCACCATATAATATATATATGTTATAAAAACATATGCGAGTCGAATGTATAAAAATCAAATGGTACACGAGGGAGACTCTAACTCCTCATGCGTTTGAGTACACGAGGGAGACTCTAACTCCTCACGCGTACGGAGCATGCATAAAAATCTCACGGGGCCACTCGTGGACACATCCGTGCTAGTACAGTCAGAATCACGGAGTCCCAGACTTCCACGCAATTCTAGCCAGAAAGGCCTCAGGTCAGAGGTCTGCCTCCCCCCGGTAAAGCTCACGGGTCAGAAGTCACAGCCTCCCCCGGTAAACATCATCGGGGATCAGCCGGGATGCGGGTGTATCGATACAACATATATAACGACTGTACTCTGTGTAAACCAAATCATAAATAGTTCAATGCAAATGCATGAAACAACATATAAATGTATGTATACTCGTATACGCATATCCGTATATGTATAATCGTAAAACACATGCTCATGTAATCTGAAATCTCATATGCATGCTCCAGTTCATAAAACGTGCATAAAGACTCGCAAACAATCCGTGAAAAGAAATGTCCATTCACAGACTAGCGTAACGCAGTTCGCGTTAACCCGTGATTCGGCGGAAAGTCCCTCGCCAAACAAACGATCACGAACCCTTGAATAATCACAAAGTTCATATCTCAAAGTCATAACTCGACAATTCAAATCAAATCATGAGAAACCACTGTTCTCGGAAACACGTAATCTGATTACGACAAACTATCGGACTTCCATAAATCACACCTCAATACCTCGCTGTAAGTTCGGATGTTCAAATCGAGAAACGAACCTCCCCACTACTATCGGGGCACGATTTCGAGTGAAACGACATGCAACTTGTCGAAAACCCCAAAAAGTCAAAATTTGACCGCCGTTGACCGCCGCCCTCGGCGGCGCTACCACCAACCTGAAAATTCCTCGGCGGGGCAACCCCTATTCCACTCAAAATCTTCCACTGAGCAACTTTGTCAACTGCAACAAAGGCCAATTCTCACTCTAACTAGGTCAATTTCATGCAAAACCGAATTGGTCAATTTCATGCAAAACCGAATTGGTACCAAATTTTCAAATCCAAAATTCTCCAAGTACACATCGAATTGAAACACCAAACTTACATGGTAGCTTCATGGTGATGAGGGCTACAAAACCCAGTCCAAATCATAGCTCGAATCGGCCGAAAACAATGAACCCGAATTCACCAAGTTCCTTCCACTTTCTTGCCGGAATTTCTACTCCGTCCGGTGAGCCATGCCGAAAAAAAAGACCGGAGCCACCACTAGAGGGCTGAGACGAAGCAAACGAGACCTTTCCCAGCCGTGGGGTGACCGGACGGCGAGCCACCGCCGTGGCCGTCGCACCACTGTCGCGCACCCATTCCAGCCCGCGTTGATCGAGTCAACGCCAGTCAACCACATTAATTCAGCCTTTGACTTTCCCTTTATGGCAACCTACATTTATAGCTTTCCCAATTAGGAAATTTCGTAATTATCCTTTTCGACGAACTTTAAACACACGTAACTTCCTCGTCGTAATTCCGATTCCAATAATTCTCGCGGCAACAAACTCGACTCGACGTATTCTTCAATTATCACCCAAAGTCAAACACATCGGCAAATCCGATAAAAAGTCAACTGTTCAACCCAAACACATATTTAAACCGACTAAATAATCAACAATCGGAAATATTCACAACTTAATCCTCGCAACTCAGAATAATGCTCCGGAAGTTCCCACGAGCTCGAAATTAAATTCTCAACAACTTCCGTGAAGAAGCCGAAACCAAATTCTCGACCGGTAATTTAGTCGCTAAGAGCACCACCATTTAAATCCGAACCTCAAATATTCATTAATTAATTCCTCGGTCGTCCAAATAACGATCCGGAACCGCCCACGAACTCGAAATCACACATACAACGACTCTCGAGAAGAGAGTCAGCTCTAATTCTCGGCCAATGATTAAGTCGTTAACAAGCCTGGCGATTCAATCATCAGTCGGAAATCTGCGATTACGCAGTAACTCACGAATTAAGCTGATTATACTTCTGATTCTGTTCTGGGTCGTCACAAATCCACCCCCCTTAGAAAAATTTCGCCCTCGAAATTTCCGAGTCTGCCGACTAAAAGTAGGAGCACTGCCTCTGCATACTGCTCAACTCTCAAGTAGCTACGTCAACTAAACAACTCTGACAACGTGGCAAATCCACCCTATCTGCCTCTGCATAGGAGATATCTCCATGCTGAAATCCATGTACCCTCAATCTCGAATCTGAACTGGCTCCACACAATCGCCAAGTGTTCCTGCATAAGGAACAGATAGGGTACACAACACGTAACAAACCTGAAACGTAGTTTCGCCACACGGAACACAACACAACATACATAAAAGCCAACAATATAGGCGACGCCGAACTATACGGCACAACACAAACTCGTCTATGATCACACATGGATCAAAACAACGTGGCAAATCATAACTCAACACACTCATATCAACATAGCCCAAACATCGAACTCGAACAATAATCATCTCATTTCCGCTAATACGAAAGTCTGTGGTAACACATCCCACAAATTCCGAATCAAATGTCAAATCAAACCAAACCAAAATCTCTCTCCAGCACAATGGAGTACAACATCGTCCTCAAAACGACATCATGCAACATCAAAACCATAGTGGTCCACAAACTGGTACTGCATGCAATCTCGAACAATTGAAACTACTGGTCCCAAATCCTCCGGAACTGCAATACCGAGGTCCACAATATGCCCTCCAAGGTCTGAATAGTCCTCAAAGATCGCCCACCAATCTGAGGATAAGAACAAGTACTAACTCGTAATCTGGTCCCCAATGCACGCTGCAAAGCTCGCCAACACTCAGTTGTAGCTGATTATCTCGATCAGCGAACTGGGACATAGGCACACCACGTGAATGGACAACCTCCGTCAAACACAGCTAAGCCAGCCTGCCACTGAAATACTTTCCCGAAAGTACAAGGAAATGTACTGAGTTCATCAAATGGTCCATAATGACCTGACAACTGGTACCACAACCAAAGTGCATACAAACACACACAATCACAGCGACAAACGCCACGTCTAATCGGAAATCTCAAATGGCTGACACTTCTCGGCAAGTCTCTGCCTCCTAGCCATCGCCAGTCGTCAAATGTGGCATCTGCACACACAAGCTGCTATATTGCTCTTCATGTTGCGTCACGAGTAGTAAACTCGAAGTATCAAACACATTTCTATACCGCTAATGCCAACACACGCAAGAACAATGAGCTTCAACATCATCATACTCGAACTCAGCTTCCATAGCTCGCAACTCGACTAACACGGAAACTCGAACCACACACACATGAAACACTGAAGCTCCCGACTTCCGACTGAATACATCAGCAACAACATCACAGACGGATGATCAAAGTACAACCTCCAGCCTTTCCCGAACAAGCTCAAAGGTACAGCCATAGTCGTTAGTCGACCCCATCCATCTACACTGCCTCAAGCCCAAATCTGGCTAAAAATGCAAGTGGATGAAACTCAAATGATCAGTGCACGTCCTACACTGCGCTTCACACCATAGCGGTAATGTCTCCAACTCTCTGATGCTAACATAAGGACAGCTACACCCAAATCATACATAGGATATGTAGCTACATAAGGTTTCCACTGTCCGTAACCATGAGCCACCGCTCTGCTACACAATATCAAGACATAACCAAATCCAAATCTCGATGCATCGCCGTAATCCACGAACTCATCACGATCATCAGGTAAGGTCAAAACCGAAGCAACGGTCAACCATCCTACAGGAGTAAGTAACTCTCCTCGCGTGCATCGAACCACTCGAACTTGACGCCTTCTTCGTCAATCCGGAAAGTGAAGTGGCAATCCTGGAAAATCCTGCACAAGCCGTCGGTAAAAGCCTGCCAAACCCAAGAGATTCCCGATTTCTGGTACAATGGTAGGGCAATCCCCAATTCAACATGGCTTCTATCTTATTAGGATCCACGCCAACAACTGATCATCTCGCGAAGTCCGCAAAATCACTCGCTATTGCTTCAAGTACTGGCCCACACTCCTGGAGTAAATTAGGATATTGCCGACGAACATGACCGCAAACTCGTCCAGAAACCGTCTGAACACCTGGTCCATCAAGTTCGTAAAAACTACGGGGCATTGGTCAACCAAACAGCATGACCAAAAACTCCTGATGCCCGCACCGAGATCTGAAAACTGTCCAAACCACAACTGACTCATCGATTCTCGACTGATAATATTCGGACCCGAAATCAATCTTCGATAAGACTGAAGCTCTCGCGAGCTGATCAAACTAATCGTCAATCCGAAGTGGAGGATACTCACTCTCCTCTGAAACGAATCAGGTTTCTGGTAGTCAATGCACCACCTCGTCGAACCATCCATCATCCGTACAAACAATGCAAGAGCATACCACGCAAATACGCGGGGTCGCACAAAATCTCCTGAAACCTCCTCCAGCAACTCCTGGAGTCGAAACTGTAGCTCCATCAGCTCCGCTGGCTCCGAACGACAAGACGTCGGTAAAATGAGTCCAGCGCTCGGTACAAGCTCAATAGTGTATTCGGTCTCCCAAACTGGAGGAACACCTGGTAACTCCTCCGGAACGTACCTGGAAACTCGGGAACCACCTCAATGTCACCAATGTCGGGCACATCAACCGTAGTATCCACGACATAAGCTAAGCAAACAACACAACTCGTCTCCACCAACCGCTCGACCATCACAGCGAAACAGTATCTCGGGGAAAGTCTGGTCGTCGAAACATAACCTCCTTCTCGAGGCACTCGAACACAGCCAAATGCGTCGCCAGTAAGTCCATACTCACAATCACACCAAAACCATAATGTCCAGCTATAACAGATCTGCAGCTAAGCCATATCCTCCAACAAGGATCTCACAACCTCCGGATGGATACAATACTCTCCAACAGCTCGGAAGTGGAGATGCAGGTACAATAGCCATGGATATCAAACAACAGTAACCTTGGAGAAAAGTCTGTCCTCAAACAAGGTCATGGCACGAATTCCAATATGCCCAACTAGCCGCTCACGTCAATAGCGACATTGCTAATAACTCGTCAAGAAGGCTGCGTTGGTCACTCCAGAAACAGCATCATGACTTCCTTGTAAACTCTGAGTTGTCGAACCGCTAACACAGCTGGCTGAGGGCGCTCCCTCGTAACATGACCCTCCTGACCACCACAATAGTAACTGAGAGTACTCCACGAACACAAGTCACTGCAACACCTGCTGTGTGATAGGATCACCAACGATCACCCAAACTCATGTCACAGGAACAAATCCGCTACTCCGTGATCTCCGCCATCATCAAACGGATCCTCAGCTTGATCTGATGACCCTCAACATAATCGAAAAGACCACAGCCTGATGAAGTCACTGATCCCGAAGTGTTGGAACTCAACCTCATCAAAGTCTCGACTAAGTCCACTTTCCTCAAACAACCACATCGAAAACCGCGTACGTCTTTCCTTCTCAATAGCCTCACCACTGAGTGCAGCACACTTAGCTCCTCACGGATGTCTCGAGGCATATCAATCAGACTCTCTCTGATACTCAGGTTCAAACTCATCTCGAACTTCGTGCACCGCTTCCTCTGAAGCCACATAACACGTGCAAACAGGGGTAAACATGTGAACAACGCATCTCTGCCTCAGGTGGGTAAACACTCCACATTTGATTGCTGGGTAGCTTGATTAAATCATTATCGTATAAACAACACTCTAAATGTAGGCCATGGAGTCGCAACAGGAACTCACACAATACCAGCCCACCAAATACAATGATCTGACTCAGGCAAACATCAACTGCCACAAATCTCAGCTCTGAGGCAACATGTAGACGCTCATACACACACAACCAGGTAAACCGTGCCACACAACTCTCTGAACTCAGAATACTCATCCAAACACACAATTCAATTACGCGTCGATTGATCCTCAATAGGATCCACAACCGTACCGACACGGAAAGCACGTCAGGGAGGCATCCTAATGAATAAAACATCGTTCACAACAAGTGGAACGTAATCATGGAACTTTAAATATTTGAAAGTATACAACACCCGGAATATTGATGAGTATCCGCTGGCCGGTCGGGTCACCATTCCAGACATGCTGTACATTCTCAAATATCCTTAGTAAACACGACTATAGAAGTCTACAGAACCTATAACCTAATGCTCTGATACCAAGCTGATAGGACCCAACCCCGATTTAGCTCCCTAAACCGGAGTCAAACCCTTTCAAAAACACGAACCAACAAAAAACCGTAGAAATTTTGGCAGAGTTTCGCTACTAACGTAGAATTACCATTACCTGCACGCGGAAAATACACTTCATCCTATGCCACAAAAATCAAACCGTGGGCACCAATCCCATCTGGATTTCTCAATATATCAACAATAATGTAAAGTAGTAAATATATATGTACTTTACTGAAATCTGGAGTAAAATCGTATAATATATACAACAGAATACTCAGAGCGACCTCTAATTTATAATCATATAAGTATACCACAGTAGGTAGAACAATAAACCTACTAGAAGAAACAAGGTAGCTCGATCAATATGCCTCCGACCACGACGTGCGACACCAGAATCCAAACTACAAACTGGGCACGGAAACTGAAAAGCCCAGGGGAAAGACATGAAAACTGTTAGAGTGAGTGGACGAAAATAAATGTCTTTCACCACATAATATATATATGTTATAAAAACATATGCGAGTCGAATGTATAAAAATCAAATGGTACACGAGGGAGACTCTAACTCCTCATGCGTACGGAGCATGCATAAAAATCTCACGGGGCCACTCGTGGACACATCCGTGCTAGTACAGTCAGAATTACGGAGTCCCAGACTTCCATGCAATTCTAGCCAGAAAGGCCTCAGGTCAGAGGTCTGCCTCCCCCCGGTAAAGCTCACGGGTCAGGAGTCATAGCCTCCCCCAGTAAACATCCTCGGGGATCAGCTGGGATGCGGGTGTATCGATACAACATATATAATGACTGTACTCTGTGTAAACCAAATCATAAATAGTTCAATGCAAATGCATGAAACAACATATAAGTGTATGTATACTCGTATACGCATATCCGTATATGTATATTCGTAAAACACATGCTCATGTAATCCGAAATCTCATATGCATGCTCAAGTTCATAAAACGTGTATAAAGACTCGCAAACAATCCGTGAAAAGAAATGTCCACTCACAGACTAGCGTAACGCAGTTCGCGTTAACCCATGATTCGGCGGAAAGTCTCTCGCCAAACAAACGATCACGAACCCTTGAATAATCACAAAGTTCATATCTCAAAGTCATAACTCGACAATTCAAATCAAATCACGAGAAACCAATGTTCTCGGAAACACGTAATCTGATTACGACAAACTGTCAGAAATTCGGAAATCACACCTCAATACCTCGCTGTAAGTTCGGATGTTCAAATCGAGAAACGAACCTCCCGACTGCGATCGGGGCGCAATTTCGAGTGAAATGACATGCAACTTGTCGAAAACCCCAAAAAGTCAAAATTTGACCGCCGCCCTTGGCGGCGCCACCACCAACCTGAAAATTCCTCGGCGGAGCAACCCCTATTCCACTCAAAATCATCCAATGAGCAACTTTGTCAACTGCAATAAAGGCCAATTCTCACTCTAACTTGGTCAATTTCATGCAAAACCAAATTGGTACCAAATTTTCAAATCCAAAATTCTCCAAGTACACGTCGAATTGAAACACCAAACTTACATGGTAGCTTCATGGTGATGAGGGCTACAAAACCCAGTCCAAAACATAGCTCGAATCGGCCGAAAACAATGAACCCGAATTCATCAAGTGCCTTCCACTTTCTTGCCGGAATTTCTACTCCGTCCGGTGAGCCACGCCGAAAAAAAAGACTGGAGCCACCACCAGAGGGCCGAGACGAAGCAAACGAGACCTTTCCCGAGCCGTGGGGTGACCGGACGGCGAGCCACCGCCGTGGCCGGCGCACCACTGTCGCGCACCCATTCCAGCCCGCGTTGACCGAGTCAACGCCAGTCAACCACATTAATTCAGCCTTTGACTTTCCCTTTATGGCAACCTACATTTATAGCTTTCCCAATTAGGAAACTTCGTAATTATCCTTTTCGACGAACTTTAAACACACGTAACTTCCTCGTCGTAATTCCGATTCCGATAATTCTCACGGCAACAAACTCGACTCGACGTATTCTTCAATTATCACCCGAAGTCAAACACATCGGCAAATCCGATAAAAAGTCAACTGTTCAACCCAAACACATATTTAAACCGACTAAATAATCAACAATCGGAAATATTCACAACTTAATCCTCGCAACTCAGAATAATGCTCGAAATTAAATTCTCAACAACTTCCGTGAAGAAGCCGAAACCAAATTTTCGACCGGTAATTTAGTCGCTAAGAGCACCACCATTTAAATCCGAACTTCAAATATTCATAATTAATTCCTCGGTCGTCCAAATAACGATCCGGAACCGCCCACGAACTCGAAATCACACATACAACGACTCTCGAGAAGAGACTCAGCTCCAATTCTCGGCCAATGATTAAGTCGTTAACAAGCCTGGCGATTCAATCATCAGTCGAAAATCTGCGATTACGCAGTAACTCACGAATCAAGCTGATTATACTTCTGATTCTGTTCTGGGTCATCACATATTCTTCACAACATAATATGTAAATAGATAAATTTTTGATCAAAAAAAATTCTTTAAGGGTTTGATCTCCGTAGTTAACCAAAACCCCAAAATTTCAATGAAACGAAGACGTTTATAAACTAATGTTTGTAACTCCCTTTTTCGAACTGTTGACAATCACAATCCCATAATTATTTGCTTTATGCACTCGACGAAAAAAAAAATATTTTTAGATGATATATAATGATTGTGCTCTTTGCTAAGAGGCGATGAATTGGTTCACCATTCATCGTCTAATTACGACAAATACGTTTACATTCGTTGTCTAAGATTTTAGGGTTGAGTGGTTTGGACCTTAGGGTTTAGGGTTTAGGTTATCTTTTCAAACGACGAAATGATTCATAATTGGCCGTCAAAGTCCTTCTTAGACGGTGAATTTATGATCTTTTCGTTGTCAAAGTCGTCTTATACAGATCAAAGACAATCACATTTCGACTAAAAATATTCCTGTATTGTGCAAGTATTATAAACACTTAAAGCATATTTGTAAGACATCCTTACCCTCAGCTGATTCATCCTCATCCTCCTCATACCTTTCTTCATCATCCTCTTCACTGGAAGATCTATCTAGTTTCTCGATCTCATCCCAAGTAAGTGTCTTGTCATCGATTTGTCTTGTGTATATCTCTTTCGTCTATGCGAATAAGAACAGTTCTCGGGTTGTCAGAAGTAATAGGCTATTGATATGGATCATTGCCCATATTCGTAATGTCACTCTCTTCAGTACTAGATGTCCATTCAAGTGTTGTTACATTCCATATATTTCGGTGAGACATATGATTAACTACTTTCCAACCACCACCGTCCTTCGGATCATCTAGATAGAACATCTGCTTCACCAAGGTAGCAAGAGCGAATGGCTCATCTTCCTACCAGCTTGTGTTTTTATTGACTAATAACAAGCCAAGATCCTTTTTCGTACTATTTCATACGGTTGGGTCAGTGTTAAACAATTTACAAGTAAACTTGTAAACAAGTAAAATATGAAGATTATGAAACTATTATGTATGTGGCAACAAATAATGAACAGTTCTAACATTATTTAACATATGTACCCATCAAAGGAAATAATTAGGGAAGTTCCTCTTATGAAGATCAATCCAGTGGTCGGGACTAAGGTGCAGATGGTCTTTCTAAATTGTGGACAAATGATGTGTCATGAATGACTTGACCTCGTCAGAAATTGCGAGTACTTGTTAAAACTATCGTATAATATCTGTGACGACAAAAATTAAGATTGTAGTGATCAAGTGTATTGGACGTGGCAGAAGTGGCAGTCTCGACTCTATCTTTGAGATATAGGTTGCAGTACGTTATACACTCATGTGCAATGTATGTTTTTGCTATTAACCATTCTAGGCTAGAGCGATTTTTTACAAACTCTTTATATTGTCTGAGTTATCTGTAAAATTGTGAAATTAATATGTAAGACAATAATATATATATATAAGTGTAATGGTTTTAAATTTACATTACATTAAATATTGTATCTTTCTTGAAGATACGTCCAAGTGTAGTGTACGGGACCAGATAACAACACTTGTTTGAGAATGTGAATCATTAGGTGAATCATGATGTCAAAGAAAACAGGGAAAAAATCCTCTCTAATTTGCAAAGGATGTAGACAATGTCATCTTTCAACTCGACCACATCTGACTTCTTCAACTCTCTAGCTAGCACATAACTTCTGCCACCACATAGACAGAGTTACTAACGGCTCAATGACGTCACGAGACAAATATGGTTGAATTAGCATTAGAAGTAGATGTTGTAGCATACCATGACAATCATGAGTCTTTTGAACAAGGAATTTGTTTTCCTCAACTTTTTACACATCGAGAAATATTTGATGCGTAATTAGACGGATACCGAACACCACGAACCCAATCAAACACTTCCTTCTTCAATGTAGGCTTCACTGTGTAAGGTGCAATAGGCATCTTGTATGTAGACGTTGTCTTCTTTAACCATAAGTGAGAGTGTATATCCATAGGTTACAAATCTTGACAAGCTTTAACATAGTCCTTAGTATTTTTCTCAATATTGAGAATTATTCTCACCACGTTGTCGCATACATTCTTTGCTATGTGCATGACATCTAGGCTGTTTCTGAGTTCCAACTTCGACCAGTAATGCAGTTCAAAGAAAATACTCATTTGAGTCCAATATCGAAGATCGTATCGTCAGACAGGATTGTTGGCCGTCATAGAGGCAAAACTGCTCAACACTCACAAATCAATGATGAACAACCTCTCAAATATCTCATCACTAGACCACTCTCGAGTTTTTATACCATTCTCTCCCATCTTGTCGAAACACGCTGCATCCGATAACTATTGGTGATCCTTAGGAAGCCACCTACGGTGACCCATATAACACACATTTCACACGTGCCAACTAGAGTTTACGTTATCTAAGTAGATAAGACAAGTCTTGTACCCTTTAGTTGTGTAAGTTGCTAACATCCCATAAGCAAGAAAATTGCTAATGGTCCACATCATTACAACTCTCATGATGAATGAATTTTAATAGTACCAGTCAAAAGTGAGGACTTCATATCACATACATTTTTCAGCTTGTCAATCAAAGGTCTTATAAACACATCAACACTTTCCAGGAGAGTAAGGACCTGGAATTAACAGAGCAAGGAAATTAAATTCCTTTTTCATACACATCCGGGAAGGAAGGTTGTATGGAATGAAAATAACATGCCATGTATTGTGCGTGTTATGATTAAAAGGATTAAACTCGTCTGAGTCACACAATTCAAGACTCTGATGCGAAGTATGGAAATGACATGTCAAAAGATTTGAAAGCCTTCCATCTACAGGGTGTCTAAGCACATCGTCATTTCTCTTTTATTCCATGTGACATCTTATTGCCTCTGCTGTGTAAGAAGACATGTATAATTGCTGTAGTGTAGGAATCAACAAAAAAAGGTGAAACACCTTCCAATGAACCTTTTCTTCTTCTCGAGCTTCCATCTTGACTCGCCGCATAGGTGACAGTAATTGAGGTATACGTGTTTGTAAAAAATGACACAATTGTTTTTGCATGCATGAATTTTCTTGGACCAAGACCAAGGTCATTCAAGATCTTTCTTACCTTATAATCACTATCTGGAAGATTGTGATTAGAAGGAAGCAACTTACTTATATGTTGCTGGATAGTGTCAAAACAAGCATTCGACATTTTGTTCTTCACTTTTATCTGTATTTTCTCTATTTTGGCTCTCAAAATAGTCTCTTTACACTAGGGATACAATGGGTATGGGCTTGAAGTAAAACATTGTTATACTTATCATAATCAGTAGTGTCGGAGGCTAGAGGGATTATGTCAGGGCTCAGAGTATCTTACCCTCGATCTTCAAACCCGTATCTACTTGAACTACACATATGATGAAAATGAATCATGTACCAATTCCATAGTGGGGTTTCGAGAAGGGTAAGCAATACTGCTGGATAAGGCACCCTGGTACTCTAATCTGAAGTCGGCCATTAATGTATGAACATTAGTATCTGATACTTCATCGTGATGTCCATATAGTGTTATCAAACATCATACCATGCTCAGACAAGTGCTGGTACATTTTAGGAAACTGACATAAACTCTGCGTTACGACATCTTCTGTACGGACACCTGTAACACTCATTTCTTTGACCATGTTCAATTGAAAACTTCATAAATTTGAAAATTCCCTACATATACCTTGAATCACCTCTTTCCAACTTGTCGTGCCCCGGTTTTCGACTGTCGACCAGACCCCTCGGACCTGTCTGGAGTCGAAGCCGACGTGTGAGCATGAAATGTAAAAGTACAACCCAAAAATGGATAATTGGACTTGGTTCTTATTCATAAAAACGGAAACTCTATTACATGCTCCACGATTAACAACAACTTTTCTTAGCTTGTCGTTCTATGCTCGGCTCATCATTTTGACTCTCAGAACCAACCTGCGAGATCTATATAGGGGTGAGCTCAACATGATGTCTCAGTAGGGATGTAAAACCTCCTTATGGATAATCGATTATAACACCTAATCCAAAAATATAACATAAATCAACATCCAATCATATAGAGGTTCCCCGAGAATTCTCTTACCTCAATTTTCAATAGTCAAAGATGACAACTATACGACTAGAACGCCTCCCTAACAAAGTCTTTAAAAAATACTAAACTATTTCTGACAAGCTCTAAAATAATAAATAGAACTCATCGAGACAAATCTGTAGGAACTAACGGATCCTAATTCGGAATAACGGATCAAAAGTTATGATCTACCAAAATTTTACCGACTTCTAGAAAATTAGAAAGAGAAAGCTAAAGAGGAAAACTAATTTTAGAGAGAGAAATTTTGGTGCAAAAACAAATGAAATGACCCAACCCCGGTTTAGTTTCCTAAACCGGAATCAAACCCCTTCTAAAAACACGAACCAACAAAAACCATTAAAAATTCGGCAGAGTAACGCTACTAACGCGGAATTACCTTTACCTGCACCCAGAAAATAACACTTCATTCTATGCCACAAAAGCCAAACCGTGGTCACCAATCCCAACCAGATTTCTCAATATCAAATCAATCGCAATAAACAGTAAACATAACTATAATATATAGAAAATCCGGAAAAATTCGTATAAAACATGTATCAGTAACGTACCAGAGCGACCTCTAGTGTATATATATACAAAATATACAACAGTAGGCGAAACAAGGAACATACTGGAAAAGACAGGTAGCTCGAACAATTAGCCTCCGACCGCGACGTGAGACACCAGAATCTGAACTGCAAACTGGGCACGGAAACCGAAAAGCCCAGGGGAAAGGCAATAAAACGTTAGAGTGAGTGGACGAAAATAAACATATGCCTTTCACCAATTTCATATACATAATCAATGTAAAACAATGCGAGTTCGGAAAATATATATGGAGGTGCCAAGCAAATCTCTCAACCCGACGGTCAGGCGAATCGCTCAAACCCGACTGTGACAGGCCAGGGGAATCTCTCAACCCCGGCGGCATAACAGGGGAATCTCTCAACCCTTCCCAGAGGAATCTCTCAACTCTGGTCCAAAGGAATCTCTCAACTCTGGCAGACTACCGGTGATCAGCCGAGTAGCGGAAGCATCGTTGCAGTAATGCCATCACCATAAAATATAAAATAATACCTCCAAAAATAATAAATAACTCAACATCGTATAAAATAAATACGAAAAATCACGAACTCGCAACAACTGTGAAAATATAAAAATGTCCACTCATAGATGAGCAAAGCGCGCACTCGCGCTAATCTCGTGGTCCGGCGGAAGATCCGTCCCCCGAAGCACAATCTCGATCCCCTGAATAATCATAAAACATATCTGATCAAAATCACAATTCACAACATTATACCACACAGCGGAAACCAACTGTTCCCAGAAATATATAACACAGTGAAAAATAATCGACGAAATTCCCGAAATCTCCACTCAAAACCCTCGACTGAAAATCCGATACCCAAATCAACTCGAAAACCTCAAGGTGACGATCGGGGCGCGAATACGAGTAAAATGACATTAAAATCATCAAATTCTAAAAAGTCAACGGGTCACCGGAGCTCCGGCATTGACCGCCGCCACCGCCGGCGACGCGCTGTCAACGAGAGAGATTTTCCGGAGGCCAAGCTCACCGAAGCTTCATCTCGACGAGTACAACACATCTCTCTTCTATGGCTAAGGCCAGTTCCGGCCATACACGCCGAAAAACAGCTCGAAAAGTCCAAACCCATAACAGGCCAGAAAATGTTCCTCCGCCCGATTCCGTCACTGTGAGGCCATCACAGCCTCCCATCCTCAGGGGTCCACTTATCTACCTCAAGCCCAACAATTTCCATCACAAACCCCCCTCGGAAAGTCGCCTGAACTCCTCCCACCCTCGAAGCCGATTCCGGCCAAAATTCCCAAATTTTCAAATCAACATTTCTCCCTCAATTCATCACCAAATCAAGCAATTCCAAGTTCTAATCAACTAGAAATCAAGAGAGGAATCGAAATATACCAAGGTCCAAGCCAGAAGTGGCTGGAAAATGAAGGTTGCCGGCGAGTCAGCGGCGGTGGAGATTTTCTTTTCCGGTCAACGCGGGTCAACGTCTCCAATATGGTTAAACGACAGTCAAACTTCCAAACAGTGTATTTTCGACAATTTTTGACTATTTTCGATATATATACTCGCGTCTCAGGACGATCGACAGTCCAAAATGGATAACCATAACGATTTGGATAAACTCGATACGAACGGATAAACTCGTCGATATTTCGAAACTTCAAATAATCATATTATATTCCTCGGTCGTCGAAATAATCATCCGGAACCGCCCACGAACTCGAAATCATGTGTACCACAACTCTCAAGAGGAGACTCAACTCAAATTCTCGGCCGATAATTAAGTCGTGATTAAAACTGGCAAATTACACAATTATCGAAAAACTGCGATTACGCGCTCACTCGTGAATTAAGCCGATTACTCTACTGATTCTGTTCCGGGTTGTCACACAAATGAGCTAGGGTGCTATGTATAGAGCTGGTCAGTGAATTATAATTCACCACTTGTCAAAGAGGGACTTAATCCTTAAGCAAAACTTGCCCAATATCACAAGCACACTTCTTCTACTCGAAAAGCCTTGCACGTGGCGATGCATCAGCCTCCTAAAACTTATCACGTCCGCTCCTAACCTAATTAGCCCTTAATTTTTCCTCTCAGCCAATGAGAAATTTCCAAGTCACCATTAAGCTCACCAAAACTCTAACTTCAAAAAATAGTAGAAATTAGCTCAGAACTATGAAAACTATAACGAAAAGTTCTACGAACTCGTGGTAGTGTCTACTATCTAGATATGATCTCAACTTAATTCTGAATAACTTAAAAATTCTTGTCTTACACAAGTGTATCAACTTCTTGTCCATATTTTGCGTCAGTTGTAATGAGCGAAACAATAAATAAGCCAAAAGTTGGAATATATTTTTTTGAAATATATTATATATATATATATATATTTAGGTGTAAAGAGTATCCCAAAGGCTTCCTATGCCCAGGACAAATCCCCCGGCCCATGTGAAATGGTCCAACTATGCAGTATAACACAATGCCTAGCCACGTTTATAATTCAGCAAACACCTTTTGACGCCGCCAGCATTCGAATGATGACATAGGAGTTCCATATCAAACGTTCCCTTGGCGAGATCTAATGCTTCCAATAAATCACTTTTCGTGGTTTAATATATTTTTAGTCATAAACATACACCACCAAAAAAATACACTTAGGCGAGGAACCAATTTTGTCGCCTAAGTCATTTTTTCGTCACCTAAATACTTAGGCGACGAAACTTTCGTCGCCTAAGGTTCGTCACGTAACAATCGTGGCCTAAGTGGACACTTTGACAATGAAATAGGCTTCGTCATTTAAGTGAGAACTTAGACAACAAAATCTACTAGATTCGTCGCCTAAGTATCAAATTTAAATAACAAAAAATAAAACATCTTAGACGACGAAAATATTGATTTCGTCGTCTAAGTGGGATTTATTTTAAATGAAAATTAATTAATGAAAATTAATTAATTAATTAATTATTAATTAATGAAAAAATAATAATTAATTAGAAAATAATTTATTGATAATGGTGGTGGTGATGGTGGTGCCGAGGTGGTGTGGTGTCGAGGTGGTGGTGGTCTCGAGCTGGCGTGGTGGAAGTGGTGGTGGCGTGGTGGTGGAGGTACGTAGTGGCGTGGTGGTGCCTTGGTCGTAGAGGTGGCGTGGTGGTGGTCGTTCTGAGGTGGTGATGGTGGCGGTGGTGGTGGTTTGAGAGAGAGAGAATGAGAGAGATTTGGAGAGATTGTGAAAAAAATGGGATGAATTTTTTTTATACGTGTTCACTTAGGCGACAAACCTACTAGTTTCGTCGCCTAAGTGGTTTCATATTTTGGTAAAAAATTTGGCGGAAAATAATTACCGCTAATATTTTGAACTTAGGCGACGAAATTATACATTTTTGCCGCCTAAGCGATTTTCAATTTTTGGTAAAAAAATTTGGCGGAAAACAATGAACCGCCTAAATTTTGGATTTAGGCAACCAAATCAGTAGGTTTCGTCGCCTAAGATAAATTAATTAATTTTTCTAATTTAAATTTTTATAAAAAAAAATTAATTTCACGTAGAGGACGAAATCTACTGATTTCGTCGCCTATGAAAAATTTAATTTTTAATTTAATTTAATTTTAAAAAAATATTCACTTAGGTGACGAAACAAATTAGTTTCGTCGCGTATGTCAAACGTTTTTTTTTTTAAGATATGAAAATTAATTTGGGTAGTTGTTTAAAAATTATCAAAAATCAACTGTAAGATGTAACAATTACACTTACAGAATATTGTAGAAAAAAATTCAACCTAATTTGGACTAGTTTAGGATTCAATCGAATAAATTTAGTGATTATCGAAAAATAAATAAAAGGCAAAAGTATTGTTAAAAATAATTCGTAAACCCATTTTCGAAGTTACAGGTGATTGTTGTGTCGTAAAAACTTAATTTATCATCTAAATATAAATTAATTGAAATTTGACAACAAAAATTATTTAAGACTAAAAAGTTGTTATTTATCTACTAACATAAGTGTCCATATGTCTATATTCACTCCACATCAACATTAACGAAATTGAATTTGGAAAAAATAACCGTTCGATATATTCATCATAACTTAATATGTAAGTGGATGAATTTTCATTCAAAACGAAGCAGGTTAAGGGTTTGAGCGGCGTAGTCAAACATAAAACTGAAATTTCAACGAAACGGAAACATTTGTATTCGAATCTTCGTAACTCAGATTTTCGAACAGTCGACACTCACAGTCTAAGAATTGTTTACTCTATGCTCTCGATAAAAAAAATATGTATTTTAAGCTGGTATACATGGTCGTGCTCTTAGGCTTAGAGGTCAGATTGTGAATTTCTACTTAGACAACAAAATTGATTGTATTTCGTCGTTTAAATACTACTTAGACGATGAAAAAATGTGTTTTGTCGCCTAAGGCAGTTCGGGTTTAGGGGAAAGGGTTTAAGACTTAGGGTTCAGAGTTTAGGCTTAGGTTCAGGTTTAGGGTAAGATCTTAGACGACGAAATAAAAAATTTCGTCCTCTAAGTGAAAACTTAGACGACAAATTTCGTGTTCGTCATCTAAGTCAGTATTTAAACGACAAAACATTTATTTTTGTCCTCTAAGAACAGACTTAGACGACGAAATTTCGCTCTCTTAGGTGATGCTTTATGTTTTGTCGTCTAAGTACACTTAGACGAAGAAATTTTGTACTTGGGCGATGGCATATTAATTCGTCGTCTAAGTGGTACTTAGGCGATGAAACTTTAATGGTTTCGTCGCCTAAGTGGCTTTGTTTGGTAGTGATAATAATAACAAAAAGCATAGCTTCCTACCTAAGTTTGGGTCATCAAGAACCTAGCTAATATAATTTTTGGACAATTCAAGAACCTAGCTAGCTAATTTTTGGACAATTCAACAACCTAGCTAATATTTAGTCGATCATCAACATAATTAACGAGCGACAATTCTAAGGTTGTTAATTAAACATCGGGAGTCATTTTATCATTCTTACATTCTTCCAATAATTAATAAATTATATTGGCCAAATTAATTGAATATATATATATATATATGCATTTAATTATTTTAATCAAAAAATTAATAATTTTCAAGTAATCTAACATTTCAATTATGATAATTATGATTAATTTAGTAATTAATCATTTTAATTTTTGTAATTATGATTGTAATTATATATTGTTGTAATTAATATTATAATTGGCAATTATTATTGCATGTAATTATAATTTGTAATTATTGTAAATTTGTAGTAAGTATGGTATATTATTGAATTATGAAAAATAATAAATTGGTATTATGGAAATTTAGTAATTATTATAATAAATTATTTAATTATTAAAAATAATAAATTATAATTAGTAATAATTGGTAAATTGGTAATAATAATTAATAACAATTGATAAATTGGTAAATATAGTAAATTATGATAATTATGATAATTATGGTCATTTAATAATTAATTATTGTAATTATTGTAAATGGTAATTATTATTGTAATTATTAGAAATTATAATTTGTAATTATATGTTGTTGTAATTATAATTGGTAATTATTATTGTAATTATAATTTGTAATTATTGTTGTAGTTATTGTAAATTTGTAATAATGATGGTATATTATTTAATTATTAAAAATAATAAATTGTTAATTTTACCTGATTTAGTAATTATGGTAACTTTTTATATATAATTATTACGGTAATTATATTTTAATAACTCCTAGGTTAAAATGATCCCGTAGGGTAAGAAAAAGACCCAAAAGGAGGCCGAAGATGCTCTACTCCATCGTTTGGCAGAGCAAGTCGGTTGTCAGTTAGAGGAGGACTGGGGAAATTCCTTCTGCCCCAGCTATCCCGATCGGAGATGATGACGCCTCTTCCGGTCCGACATCAATGTCAGAAAGTGCTCGGGCGTCGTTGGCCTCCTCCAAGTCTATCCTCTACAGTGCGCGACGCAAGGTCAGGAGAGCCCCGACAGACCCTCATCCCAAAAGGTCTCGAGGAATCATAAAAGACGGAAAATCCGAGAAGTTATTCAAGGCGACCGGGCAAAAGATCCAGTTGCCGTGCGACGATTTCACCGATGGCCCTCCCACCTCTCAGCTAGGTAGTCTCTCCTCGCACAGCACCGAGTCAATCCTTCGCAACAAGGTTCATATGATTGCGCCTACCTGGAAGGAGTTGCCGACCGAAGAGAAGGAAAAAGTGTTTAAAGAACTTTCGGTACGTAATACGTACAATTTTAAATTTATTTTCTAATAACCAATAAAAATCGTAATTTCATAATATATATGATTATAATTTTTTATTCTTTTCTTATATGTAGGAACAATATGAGGTCGATTCCACACTAGAGATGCTTAGGCACATCAACACCACCGCCAACGTCATCTACCGTGTTTGGAAGTACAAACTTCATAAGTATTATGAAAATATCGGTCGAGTGCCTACCCCCGTAGAGCTGCATGAGGATAGGGAAGATGAATGAGAGTGGTTGGTCACCCACTTTAAAGCAGAAGAATATAAGGTGATTATTTTATTATTTAAATTGTCGAATTAACAATCTCCATCCGGTCTTAACATCTAGTGCTATTCCACAAGATTCTTTTATGGAAATCTTTGATGTTCATCGCTCATTTTCCAAAGCCTTCTCATTGGCAAAGTTGTAGGCTAGACCTTCCTTTGCGATTGACAACAATGACAACATACAATCCTTACAGAAAATCCATGGAGATATTTGTGGATCTATTAAATTTGAATGCGGACCATTTAAATATTTTATGGTTTTAATAGAACCATCATCGATATGATCACACGTTGCTTTGCTATCCACAAAGAAATGTTGCATTTGCAAAACTTGCAGCACCAATTATTAAGCTTTGAGCTCACCACTCAAACAACCCAGTCAAATCAATTAGATCGGATAATGCACAAGAATTCACATCAAAAACTTTTGATGACTACTGTATGTCAATTGAGATTGAATTTGAACATTGTGTCCTTCATGTTCATTCACGGAACGGTTTAGAAAATGCACAAACCAAACGCTTAAAGCTTTTGGCTAGAGCAGTATATGGTTATGCATACCAATTTCCCGGTATCTACGTAGGGATATGCAGTATTACATACTGCACTGCTCCTTCGCTTGAGACTTGTAGTATGCTAACCATTTAGTGTGTACTAGTACATCACTAGGTATGAGCCTAACATTTCTTATCTACGAATCTTTGGTTGTGTAGCGTATTTGCCAATTGCTCCACCATAACACACTAAAATGGGTCCTCAATGTTGATTATGAATATATGTTGATTATGAATATCCAACAATTGTCTGTTACTTAGAACATTCGACATGTGAAAGGACCCAACCCCGATCCAGTTACCTAAATCGGAATCGAACCCCTTCTGAAAATACGAACCAACAAAAAATGTTCAAAATTTCGGCAGAGTTTCGTTACTAACGTGGAATTGCCATAACCTACACCCAGAAAATAACACTTCATCCTATGCCACAAAAGCCAAACCGTGGGCACCAATCCCATCCGGATTTCTCAACATCAATATATGAATCATAAGCCGTAAACAGTACTGTAGTATATATATATATATATATATATATCCGAGAAAATCCGTATAAACAAGTATCGGAATGTATCAGAGCGACCTCTAAAGTAAAATATATACAATATACACATCAGTAGGCGAAACAAGAACCTACTGGAAATCACAGGTAACTCTGATCACTAGCCTCCAAACCGCGACGTGAAAACACCAAACCTGAACTGCAACTGGGCACGGAAACCGAAAAGCCCAGGGGAAAGACAATAAACACGTTAGAGTGAGTGGACAAAAATAAATGTCTTTCACCAGTTAATATATATGTTATAAAAACATATGCGAGTCCAGGTAAATAAAAAACAACATAGTACACGAGGTAAAACTCACACTCCTCCAGTGTACAGAGCATGCAAGTAAAAATCCCACGGGGTCACTCATGGACACCTCCGTGCTAGTACAGTCCGAATCACGGGATCCCAGACCCACACGTGACTCTAGCCAGAAAGGCCTCAGGTCAGAGGTCTGCCTCCCCCCGGTAAAGACCTCGGGTCAGGAGTCACAGCCTGCCCTGGCACACATCCTCGGGGATCAGCCGGGATGCAAGTGTATCGATACAACATCATATATATAAACTGTACTCTCTGTAAACCAAATCATGAACAGTTCGATGCAAATGCAATAAACAGCATATAAATGCATATACATAATATATAATGGTATGAGTGTAATCAGCTAACACATGCTCGTATAACTCGTAATCTCGTACGCATGCTCAAGTTTGAAAATCATATAAAAGACTCGCAATCATTTCCGTGAAAAGAAATTGTCCACTCACTGGTGAGCAAAATGCGCACTCGCGCTAATCTCGAGGACCGGCGGAAGATCCCTCGCCAGAAGCACGGTTACGATCTCGATCTCGATCTTGATCTCCTGAATATTCACAAAAACATAACTGATCAAAACATAATCCACATCCCTGTACTGAATCACAGAAACCAACCGTTCCCGGAAATATGCAATGCGGTACAAAATGAATAAAGGAAATTCTGAAATCCCCACTCGAAACCTCGACTGAAAATCGGCTAACCAAATCAACCCGGAAACCTCTGGACGATAATCAGGGCGCAATTTCCAGAAAACGACACTAATTACATCAAAATCTGAAAAAGTCAACTCCTCCGCCGTTGACCACCGTCGCCGGCGGCGGCGCGCCATCAACGGCAAGATTCACCGGCAGAGAACTTCCAGTTCACAAGGTCTCAATCATCCGAACACTTTTTATAACTGGCACACAAGCCAATTCACACCAGAACTAAGCCAATTTCAACCAAAACCAAATCGGAATACTCATCGGAAAACCTAATCGGGTTCGAGCCAAAACTAATCCAATCCCGAAATAAATCACATGGGAAGCTTCCTTGGGGCAAGGTGAGTCGAAGCCCTCACCCCACAGCCACAAAGGCTCACCGGAAAACCTCCCCTCGTTAATGGCGATTTCCAGCGACATAACCCGATTCAGGTTCAACTAAAAACTCAACAATTCCCAACAAAACACACATCACTCAACTCGAAATCATACAAGGAAGCTAACTATACCTGTCCCGTGGCCGGAGGTGGCCGGAAAGTAGGTCGTCGGACGGTCAAACCAAATCGGAAAACTTTCCTTATCGGGTCAACGGGTCAAACTTCCATTTTAGGAAAGTCAACGTTTGGTCAACGAAAAACAGTGTTTTTACGACAATTCTCAACTTTTCCGATATTTATACTCGCGCCTCGGGTCGATCGACGATTCGAAATGGATAACCATCACGATTCGGATAAACTCGAAACAATCGGATAAACTCGTCGGAAACCGAAACTTCAAATAATCATAAAATATTCCTCAGTTATCGGAAAAATCTTCCGAAATCGCCCACGAGCTCGAAATCACGTACTCTACAATTTCCGTGAAGACACTCAACCCAAATTCTCGACCGAAAACATAGTCGCGAATCGAATCGGCAAACCACATATACGACGTAAAACTACGACTAAGCAGAATCTCGTGAATCGTGTTGAATACATAACTGATTCTGGTTCGGGTCGTCACAAATCTACCCCCCTTAAAGAAATTTCGACCTCGAAATTTACGTACCTGTCAGGTGAACAGATGAGGATACTGCTCCCGCATACGCTGCTCAGTCTCCCAGGTGACCTCCTCAACTGAGTGGTTCTGCCACAAGACCTTCACTAGCGGAATCACACGGTGCCTCAACTCCTGCTCACGATGATCGAGAATCTGCACTGGCTCCTCAACATACGATAAATCCTTTCTGATCGGCAACTGCTGTGGGACTAACACATGTGAAGGATCTGAGATGTACTTCTGCAACATCGAAACATGGAAGACATCATGCACACGAGCCATCTCAGCCGGTAACTCAAGTCTATAAGCAACAGCTCCAACCCTCTCCGTAATCTCATACGGACCAATGTACCGCGGTCGAAACTTGCCACGCTTCCCGAAACGCATAAATCCCTCCACGGAGATAGTTTTAGGAAGACCCAATCGCCGACCTCGAACTCTAAGCTCTTTCTCCTCACATCTACATAACTCTTTTGCCGATCCTGGGCGATCTTCAATCGATCCCGGATAACCTGTATGTCCTCCATCATGGTTTTTACCAAATCAGAACCAATAAGCCAACTCTCGCCTACCTCACTCCAACACAATGGAGTGAGACACTGCTTCCCGTACAGAGCCTCGTACGGTGTCATCTCAATACTAGCCTGATAGCTGTTGTTGTAGGCGAACTCAATCAAGTGCAACTGCTGATCCCAGTTTCCGCGAAACTGCAACACACATGATCTCAGCATATCCTCCAGAGTCTGAATGGTCCGCTCGGACTGCCCGTCAGTCTGAGGATGAAAGGCTGTACTAAATCGCAACCTCGTGCCCAACGCTCGCTGTAATGCCTGCCAAAACTCAGAAGTGAACTGACTATCTCGGTCTGAAACAATGGACACAGGCACACCATGCAAGCGAACAATCTCTGATAAGTACAACTTGGCCAATCTGCCCACTGAAATCTTCCCTGGAAGTGAAAGGAAGTGTGCGGATTTCGTCAATCGGTCAACAATAACCTAAATGCCTGTGTTGCCCGCCGAAGTACGCGGCAACTGATAGACGAAATCCATCGTGATGTGCTCCCACTTCCAAACTGGAATCTCAAGTGGATGTAGTTTCCCTGTAGGTTTCTGCCTCTCCGCCTTTACCTGCTGACAGATCAAACATCGACTCACATACGCGGCAATCTCCCGCTTCATGTTGCGCCACCAATAGTATGCTCGAAGTGTACGAAACATCTTCGTACCTCCGGGATGCATCGCATATGCTGAACTGTGGGCCTCATCCAGAATCTCCTTCTTCAAGTCCTCGTCTCTGGGTACACATAGCCTACCTTTGAACAACAACGTACAGTCGTCGCTCAATCGGAACTCTGTAGGCACACCATTCCGTATCATGGTCTTCTTGCCCAACAAGTAAGGATCTGAATCCTGTGCTTCTCGTACCTGATCATCCAGTACGGGTCGAACCTGAAAACTGGCCAACAAAGCTCCATCATCATCATACCCAAACACAGCACCTGTAGCCCGAAGCTCGGCTAACATCGATACTCTGGCCACACACATGTGAAACAACGAGGCTCCAGATTTCCGGCTAAGTGCATCTGCTACAACATTGGCCTTTCCCGGATGGTACTCAAACGTGCAGTCATAATCGTTGATCAACTCCATCCATCGACGCTGCCTCATGTTCAGATCCGGCTGCGTCCGCAAGTAGGTGAGACTCTTGTGGTCAGTGAAAATCTTACACTGAGCACCATACAGGTAATGTCTCCAACTCTTCAACGCTAACACGATGGCGGCTAACTCCAAATCATGCGTCGGATAGTTGACCTCATGCGGTTTCAGCTGTCTGGAACCATATGCCACAACCCTACCATGTTGTATCAACACACAGCCAAGGCCCAACTTCGACGCGTCACTGTATACAACAAACTCACCATTGTCGTCTGGCAATGTCAGAACCGGTGTGGTAGTCAATCTCTCCTTCAGGAGCAAATAACTCTCCTCGCACGCATCAGACCACTCAAATTTGACGCCCTTCTTCGTCAACCTAGTCAGTGGTGAAGCAATCCGGGAGAAATCCTGTACAAACCGTCGATAATAACCTGCTAACCCCAGGAAACTCCGAATCTCTGGCACAGTAGTGGGTCTACTCCAATTCAGCACGGCATCGATCTTGTCAGGATCAACACTGACTCCCTCATCCGAAATCACGTGGCCCAGAAATTTCACACTATCCAAACAGAACTCACACTTGCTAAACTTTGCGAATAACTGATGGTCCCGCAAAGTCCGTAACACTGCTCGCAAGTGCTTCTTGTGCTGGCCCACACTCCTGGAATAGATCAGGATATCGTCAATGAATACAATCACGAACTTGTCCAGGAATCGTCGAAACACCCGATTCATCAAGTCCATGAAAGCTGCGGGGGCGTTGGTCAACCCAAACGGCATAACCAAAAACTCATAGTGCCCATACCGCGTCCTGAACGCTGTCCTGGCTACGTCAGAGTCTCGGATCCTCAACTGGTAATATCCGGATCGAAGGTCAATCTTCGAAAAGACTGTTGCACCCTTCAGCTGATCGAACAAGTCGTCAATCCGCGTCAACGGATACTTGTTCCTCACTGTAATCTGATTCAGCTTCCGATAGTCGATACACAAACGCATGGACCAATCCTTCTTCCGTACAAACAACACTGGAGTACCCCACGGAGAAACACTCGGTCGAATGAATCCCTTCTCTAGCAACTCCTGGAGCTGAATCTGCAACTCCTTCAACTCTGCAGGCGCCATCCGGTACGGTGTCTGGGAAATCGGTCCTGTACCCGGCAACAACTCAATGGTAAAATCAATCTCCCGTACAGGGGGTATACCAGGTAACTCCGCTGGAAACACATCTGGAAACTCAGACACAACCTCAATACTACCAAGATCCGGCACTACAGCTGTAGTGTCCACAACATGGGCTAAGTAAGCAACACAACCCTTCTTCATCAATCGATCCGCCCTCATCGTGGAAATCAAACACGGTAGTGAAGTGTTATTCTCACCACGGAACAGTATCTCAGGTAGCCCTGGTCGTCGAAACGCGACCTCCTTCCTGTAGCAGTCAAACATGGCCCAGTGCGACTCTAGGAAGTCCATACCCAAGATCAGATCAAAATCCACAATATCAAGCAGTAACAGATCTACGGCTAAACCATGGCCATCAATAAACACCACACAATCCCTGTAAACCCTACCGATGCTCACAACCTCACCTGACGGATACAACACTCTCCACAACCCCGGAAGTGGAGATGCAGGTACCGTAGCCAAAGATGACAGTCTAAATGATATGAATGAATGTGTGGTGCCCAGATCTAACAATGCAAGTACAGGAATACCAAAAACATGTAACGTACCGATAACGACCTCCGGTGATGCTCTGCCCTCACGTAGAGTCATAGCATGAACCCTCGCCTATCCAGCTGGTCGTCCTCGCTGGGGCTGTCCCTGCTGTCTACCCTGGCCTGCAAATGGTCGAGCTCCTGTATTGGCATCTTGTTCAACTCCGGAACTCTGGGTCGCCTGTCCATCACCACCATACAACTGAGGACACTCCCTCGCATAGTGACCCACCTGGCCACAACGAAAACAAGTAACAGGACTTCGCTGACACGGTCCAAGGTGATGCCTGTTGCAAAAACGGCACAATGGGTACTCCCGCGGTACAGCAAACGTGCCACCGGTACGTCGCGGATAACTAGAACCGCTGGAACTCCCACTAGCCTGTGGTCGCTGCGGTCGATCTCTCAACCTTCTCAATCTCTGCCTCGACATACCCACTGGTGGTTGATGTGATCCACCACCTGAGGATGAAGCTGAACCGGAAGTATCAGAACTCAGCCTCTTCGAAGGACCCTGACTCAGTCCACCTTCTTCAAACCGCCTCGGCTGGTACCTCTGCTGTCTCCCCTGCTCAATATCTTCGCCTCGGAGTGCAGCACTAACAAACTCATCAAAGTTGTTCCGAGGAATCGTAGTCAGTGTCGCCTTGATGTTCAGATTCAATCCCAGCTCAAACCTACGACACTTAGCTTCCTCTGTAGCCACCATATCCCGCGCAAAACGAGACAAACGGGTAAACCGATCCCGATACTCAAGTACAGACAAACTGCCCTGCCTCAAGTTCGTAAACTCCTTGTACTTGCGCTGCTGGGTAGCCTGATTAAAGTACCTCCGCATAAACAAATCACGAAACAATGTCCACGGAGTATCAGCCGGAACTCTGTCGGTGCTAACCCACCAAAAGTATGCATCACCCTCAAGTAAACCAACTGCGGCTACTGTTATCTGCTCAGGAGTATACTGCAGATGCTCACAAACACGTTCAATCTGAACCAACCATGCCTCGCATATCTCTGGATCAACTGAACCCGAAAACACAGTAGCGCCAGCTGTACGAGCCTTGACCACAGGGTCAAAACGCTCTTCCAAACGCAGCACTCGCATCAGCAAGTCGCGCGTTCGGCGATCCTCATCAGGATCATCATCCCGATCAACACGGGGACCACGTCGAGGATGCATCCTACTGATACAAGACAAGCATTAGGCACAAGCAGAAAGAACGTAATCATGAAACCGCTGATATTTGAGGACACACAACACCCGAAGTATTGATGAGTACCGCTGGCCAGTCGGGTCATCACTCCAGTCATGCTGTATCAACTCAAATACCCTAAGCGTCACAACTACAAGAGTCTACAGAATCTGACAACCTAATGCTCTGATACCAAGCTGAAAGGACCCAACCCCGATCCAGTTACCAAAATCGGAATCGAACCCCTTCTAAAAATACGAACCAATAAAAAATTTTCAAAATTTCGGCAGAGTTTCGTTACTAACGTGGAATTGCCATAACCTACACCCAGAAAATAACACTTCATCCTATGCCACAAAAGCCAAACCGTGGGCACCAATCCCATCTGGATTTCTCAACATCAATATATGAATCATAAGCAGTAAACAGTACTGTAGTATATATATATACCCGAGAAAATCTGTATAAACAAGTATCAGAATGTATCAGAGCGACCTCCAAAGTAAAATATATACAATATACACATCAGTAGGCGAAACAAGAACCTACTGGAAAGCACAGGTAACTCTGATCACTAGCCTCCAAACCGCGACGTGAAAACACCAAACCTGAACTGCAACTGGGCACGGAAACCGAAAAGCCCAGGGGAAAGACAATAAACACGTTAGAGTGAGTGGACGAAAATAAATGTCTTTCACCAGTTAATATATATGTTATAAAAACATATGCAAGTCCAGGTAAATAAAAAACAACATAGTACACGAGGTAAAACTCACACTCCTCCAGTGTACAAAGCATGCAAGTAAAAATCCCACGGGGTCACTCATGGACACCTCCGTGCTAGTACAGTCCGAATCACGGGATCCCAGACCCACACGTGACTCTAGCCAGAAAGGCCTCAGGTCAGAGGTCTGCCTCCCCCCGGTAAAGACCTCAGGTCAGGAGTCACAGCCTCCCCTGGCACACATCCTCGGGGATCAGCCGGAATGCAAGTGTATCGATACAGCATCATATATATAAACTGTACTCTGTGTAAACCAAATCATGAACAGTTCGATGCAAATGCAATAAACAGCATATAAATGCATATACATAATATATAATGATATGAGTGTAATCAGCTAACACATGCTCGTATAACTCGTAATCTCGTACGCATGCTCAAGTTCGAAAATCATATAAAAGACTTGCAATCATTTCCGTGAAAAGAAATTGTTCACTCACTGGTGAGCAAAATGCGCACTCGCGCTAATCTCGAGGACCGGCGGAAGATCCCTCGCCAGAAGCACGATCACGATCTCGATCTCGATCTCCTGAATATTCAAAAAAACATAACTGATCAAAACATAATCCACATCCCTGTACTCAATCACGGAAACCAACCGTTCCCGGAAATATGCAATGCGGTACAAAATGAATAACGGAAATTCCGAAATCCCCACTCGAAACCTCGACTGAAAATCGGCTAACCAAATCAACCCGGAAACCTCTGGACGATAATCAGGGCGCAATTTCGAGAAAAACGACACTAATTACATCAAAATCTGAAAAAGTCAACTCCTCCGCCGTTGACCACCGTTGACCGCCGCCGGCGCCGCCGGCGCGCCGTCAACGGCGAGATTCACCGGCGGAGAACTTCCAGTTCACAAGGTCTCAATCATCCAAACACTTTTTATAACTGGCACACAAGCCAATTCACACCAGAACTAAGCCAATTTCAACCAAAACCAAATCGGAATACTCATCGGAAAACCTAATCGGGTTCGAGCCAAAACTAAACCAATCCCGAAATAAATCACATGGGAAGCTTCCTAGGGGCAAGGTGAGTCGAAGCCCTCACCCCACCGCCACAAAGGCTCACCGGAAAACCTCCCCCCGTTAATGGCGATTTTCGGCGACATAACCCGATTCGGGTTCAACTAAAAACTCAACAATTCCCAACAAAACACACATCACTCAACTCGAAATCATACAAGGAAGCTAACTATACCTGTCCCGTGGCCGGAGGTGGCCAGAAAGTAGGTCGTCGGACTGTCAAACCAAATCGGGAAACTTTCCTTATCGGGTCAACGGGTCAAACTTCCATTTTAGGAAAGTCAACGTCTGGTCAACGAAAAACAATGTTTTTGCGACAATTCTCAACTTTTTCGATATTTATACTCGCGCCTCGGGTCGATCGATGATTCGAAATGGATAACCATCACGATTCGGATAAACTCGAAACAATCGGATAAACTCGTCAGAAACCGAAACTTCAAATAATCATAAAATATTCCTCGGTTATCGAAAAAATCTTCCGGAATCGTCCACGAGCTCGAACTCACGTACTCTACAATTTCCGTGAAGACACTCAACCCAAATTCTCGACCGAAAACATAGTTGCGAATCGAATCGGCAAACCACATATACGACGTAAAACTGCGACTAAGCAGAATCTCGTGAATCGTGTCGAATACATAACAGATTCTGGTTCGGGTCGTCACAACATGAGATCTCTTTACTGCAAGATTTGTATATTGCCAGTTTGAAGAAACATACTTCTCGATGTTATAGAGAGATAGGAATGCCTTCATTCCAGTTGAACGTCAGGAATTGACGTGGAAAACTCCTCCCACTATATTTCAAGAAGATCCATGCACATCTCAAAATGAGATTGAAGTGTGATGTATACTTAATCTTTAAAAGGTAGCAGACTCGATGCCTAACTCCTTTACTGATATTACCAAAGTGATAAGATCACACATTCCAGCTGCAAATATTTTTGCAAAGTTCGAAGTCCCCAAGGGGAAATATAAAGCAACTTCAGGGCAGAATAACGTGCTTCTCACTTATGTGGATGGAGTAGCATCGGTCTAGGCTCCAACCAAGAATAGGGGGAGACCAAGAAAATCCACAGATGAGCTACCGATGAAAAGGGTGCCATCCAGATACAAAATGATCATTTTCATCATCAACTTTGTCAATCTCACACATAAGATTGTTCCAAACTACAATTATATCCTAGAATCACAAATGGCTTCTCTAGAGGATGCTTCAGATCCATAACTGATGTCAGAGAATGGTGAAATCCCACTAACTAACAATGATGCACGTATTATTATGAATAGATCATCCAAGGTAATTGATGATGCTTTTGTTTATTCCCTCGCTTAGGAGATTATTGACGATGACGAAGTGTAACCTCACTCGGTTGTTGAATGTCAGCGGAGAGCAGATTGGCCGAAATGAAAAGAAGCAATACAAGCCGAACTAGACTGTGTAAAGAAAAGGTAGGTTTTTGGTCGGGTACTGCTATGCCCATAAAATATGAAGCCAGTTGGACATAAATGAGTCTTTGTTCAAAAGCGTAATGAGAATAATGAAGTGATGCAGTATAAAGCTAGACTATTAGTATAAGGATTCTCTCAACACCTCGGCATTGATTATGAGGAGACATACTATCCGATTATGGACATTATTACTTTCCATTACCTTGTCAATTTGAAAGTGTCCAAAAAACTAAACATGTAGCTAATGGATGTGGTGACAGAATATCTCTGTGGAAACCTTGATTTAGAGATATACATGAAAGTTCTAGAAGGCGTGGTCATACCCAATTCAAGTAACTCGAAACCACGGAGTGCTCATGTGATTAGATTGAAGTGTTCACTATATAGATTGAAAAAATCTCATAGAATGTAGTACACACGTCTTAGTGACTACTTGATTAGGAAGGAATACAAGAACGATGATTTATGCCCATGTGTATTCATTAAGAGACCATTAAGAGAACGGTCTATATTGATGATATGAATATCATGGGGTTTCATAATGAAATCAATGAGACAGTTATCTACTTGAAATTCGAGTTTTAGATGACAGACCTTTGTAGGAATCAATTTTGTCTTGGTTTGGAATTAGAACATCGAGTTGGTGGAATACTTATTCATCAGTATGTTTATCTCCAAAAGATGCTCAAGCGATCTAACATGGACAAAGCACACCCTCTTAGCAGACACATGGTCGTACGCAGTCTAGAACCTAATAAGGATCCATATCATCTTAAAGATGATGATGAGGAACTATTGGGAGCTGATGTACCATACCTTAGTGCTATTGAGCTCTATTGTATTTAGCCTAATGTAAAAGATCAAATATTGCATTCTCTTTGAACTTGTTAGCTCAAATTATTTTTGTGCCTAGACAACGACATTGGAATGGTATAAATAAGATCTTCAGGTACTTGAAGGGTTCCATATACTTGAGCTTATTTTTTCCCTACAAAAAATATAGAGAGAAGCTTTAAATTCCCGAAAAAGGGATGGCTTAATCGGAGCATGCAGGATCCAAAGCTTTCTATCCAGCGAGAATAATTCTCGATCCATCGAAAGATGCTTCCTGGACAGACTTGTGTTTTCCCAACTTTTTTATATAATCGTTAATATTTTTGGATAATTCGAGTTTGATTTAGTGGTTTCGGTAAGTAAGTTTTATCTTCGGTAAATATTGAGAGCTTTAGAGTTGACTTTTTATTGAATTGTTCAAGTTGGTTGACTTTGAGTGGAAATCATAGAATTTGTCGAGACAACTTCGTAGACGCGAGAAATGCCAAAAACGTAGTCAGACGATAAAGTTATGATCAACAGAATTTTATAGGAAATGTAATAATCGTAAATGAACGAGTATAAATAAGACATTTCGTTTTCAGAAAAGGCAGACTTTTTTATTTCGGGCCAACCTTTGTTGACCTGCATTAACCCGACCTCTGGTGACACAAAATCAACGTAAAGCTTTCCATTTCTATTGCGGGTTGTCCTCCTCTACCCATTTCTGGGCTTCATCGACGACTTTGAGGCCGGAGAGGAGTGATTCAACGAAGTAAAATTTTAGGATTTTCGAGCTGTTTCGGAAGCCGTCGTCGGTGAGGTTTCTGGCGACGATTTAGGTATTATTAGATTGGGTGTTGTGTCTTGATTGTATTATTGTTGAGAAATTTGGGTTTGCCAATTAATTTTGACAAAAATCAAAATGACTTTTGACGAGTTCAAATCGTTCTCCTCCGAGTCTGGCGGTTTGCGCTGAGATTTGTTCCCCACTTTGTCGTGAGTCAAATAGGACTAGACTCGCACCCAGCAGTGGCTTGAGGGTGGAGATACGTCACCGTCAGGATTTACAGCGATTTTGAGTCAGCTGGCTTTCGGTATGTTTTTCAGCAGTATGTTGGGTTCTTCTTGAGCTTTCCAACAGTGTATTTATCTATGCCTCTAGGCTCTAGCAATGGTCACCGATGGTGGCGCGTGGTGGCACGCGCTGCTGCCTTTGTTGGCGAGTGGCTGGAAAATATTTCCGAAAAACTTGTCGAGTTATATGTAGTTAGATTTATATCGATGATTCGAACATAGTGGTGAGGTTTGTTTGTCGTTTAGGCTTCGTCAACCTAGTAGGTGGGCGGTGGTGACGAGGGTCTCCACCTAGGTGTCATCATTTGGTCCTTCAGCCTCGAGCTTCATTCTAGCCCGCCCAGCCTTTAGGGCCGAAGCCCAGCCCAGCCTCTTTTAAAATAGGGTAGGGTCTAGCTTATACATTTGAAACCCGGCTCCGCCTCTCGGCCCAGCCCATTTGAAATTCTTTGGTCTAGCCCAGCCTTGGCCTAATAAGCCTCGTTAGCCCAGCCTCTTTTCAAATAAGGAAATTAATTAATATATAAATATATTTATATCACTTTAAAGGCCTAGAGGCTAAGCCAAATCTGACCCATCTTGATAATTTTTATTAGAAAACAAAATATAATTTATGATTATTATCATATTTTTTCTTATTACATTATTTTTTTCGTCTTATTCACATCGATGTTCAATCCGCACAAGAATATAAATTCAAAGTAAACAGTATAAATAAATAATAATAATACATTGAAATTTTTGTATATTAATTTTTCTCAACTTAAGTCTCATCTTGGCCCAGCCCATAGAGGTCACGCCGGCCTGACCTCTTTAGCCTCATTAGCTTAGCCTTAATGGGCGAGCTAAGGCTTTTAAATTGTGTCCTCGGCCCAGCCTTGTTATATTTCACCGTTGACCACGCCTAGCCCAGCCCAGCCCTAAGCCTTAAATTTTGGGTCGAGGACGATCCCAGCGCATGAAGAACCTTATCTCCACCAGTAGCGGTGCGGTCTATGAAGAAATTTGATTTGTCATATGATGTTACGATCACTCCATCGTAACGGATTGGTCGAGTTATTTTCTTCGACTAGATTAGTCGAAGTTGTTTTTGGATCGTGTACTTCCTTGATTTACATATTTGATTTTCTTTATTTTGATGAATGGTATCAGAGCGTGAGTACTTAGTCGGGCCGTCACAAACAGTATCAGAGTGCGGTTCAAAGCTCAGACTTCTCTTTTGTTGTGTTATGTGATTTTGAGTTTAGTCGCAAACATGGAATATGGTGATAATGGACTAGACGTGGTTACACATTGCTGGTGCTAGAGTTGAAGTACGCAGTTCTTTATCTTACTTCGTATTGTACATTGGCGTATCCGTTATCAATATTCATTTACTGATATATTATGGATATTCATTTATCGATATATTTTTGATATTCGCTTATTGATAAATATTTTTGATATTATATTTTTATATTGTGCTGACACAATTGCCACACAAGAAATGGAAATCGTTACAAAGTGGTAACAGAATGACAACAGTGATTGTTCAACAAAATGGAAAACGAGATGTTATTACAACGATAAACGAAAACAATAGGAGTTGAAACTTGAGATCAAAACGAAAACAAAAAGAGTTTATTAACTCATTATACAATTTGTACAAATATACACAATGATCATTTGCATATCAATGCAAATATACTAATGATGATCATGATTAATGATAAGTTTGACGTACTTGATTAGAATCCAACGGGATTCATCGGAAATTATGAAATTGAAAGTGTTACGAAACGATTACATATGCAAAATGAGAACTATTCACTGCAAGAAATACACACTTAAGAGATGAAACCTTAAGTTTGACTTAGACGACGAACTTTATTTTCGTCTCACAAAAAATGTTTTCTTCACCTAAGTGCCACTTAGACAACAAAAAATGATATTCGTCGTCCAAGAAATACTTTAGATGATGGATTACATAATGCATCGTCTAAGTTTATACTTAGACAATGAATATTATGTTTCATCATCTAAGATGTACACTAAGATGACATATAATATTTTTCGTCGTCTAAGTATGACATACCTAGATGACGAAAATAGTTACGTTGTTTAAGTGATCAGTAAGACGACAAATTATGTTAATCGTCGTCTTAAATTGAATAACTTAGATGACAAAAATGCTAGACGTCGTATAGGTATACACTTAAGTTGTGAAATATAGATTTGGTCATCTAAATGATAATTTAGAGGACCAAAAAGCTCACTTAGGGGACAAATTATTTCGTCGCCTAAGTGAGCTTAATTATTTAGATCAGATGCTTTTTCCAGATCGGTCTATCTCATCTTCTCTTAACTTCTCTCTCTCTCTCTCCCTCTCCCTCTCTCTCTCTCTCTCTCTCTCTCTCTCTCTCTCTCTCTCTCTCTCTCTCTCTCTCTCTCTCTCTCTCTCTCTCTCTCTCTCTCCCTCCCTCCCTCCCTCCCTCTCTTCCCTCAACACCCACCTTAGATCCCGGCCAACCAAAATCACTCAAATATTGGTTTTTCATCCCCCGGAGTTCTAGTTTACTCACTTATCTCTTTATCGGTGAAGGTATTAACTCATTTCTATCAATATTTTTTTTGAATTTAATACCGTACGTAATTATGTACGGTGGTTGATTTTTCTGATGAAATATTCAGGCGAACATATAGTTTCCAGTGATTGATTGATTTTAATAATTTTTTGAATATATAGTTTCTCAAATAATTTTTTGATTTTTCTTGTGAAATATTCCAGCGAATATATAGTTTTGCAAATAATTTTTTTGAATTTATTACCGTATCTAATTATGTACGGTGATTGATTTTTCTGGTAAAATATTCCGGCGAATATATAGTTTCTAGCGACCTTAGCTTAATTACTTGTTTTATTGCATTGTTAGTCAAATTGTAAGCTAATTGGTTAATTAATTAGTATGTTTAATTTGATTAATTAGTTAAATTATGTTATATTAAGTTAATTGGTTCTTTAATTGTTATGCTAGGTAGTTAAGCTTAATTAATTGCATTTATATTTAATATATTGTTAATTAAGCTAATTGTTTAATTAAGGTAATTGGATATCTAATTAATTGTTAAGCTAGTTTTTTAATATATTTTAGAATAATTAGTTGAAAAATTATATATATATATCTGTTAATTAATGGAACTTCCCGTATAGCAGTTTGAAGGTAGAACATTCAAAAAGACCCGAAATATCCTCCCATCGATTTAAGCTCCGCACCTTAAATTTAATGAAATGTAAGCTGGTATAAAATAAAAAGAACATCAGAGAATGTGACACGTAGAAGAGATAATCTTGGGGAGATCAAAACTGCCTATTCCAGAGCAAAACACGTTAAGAAGTAGTTACCCGGTTACCCCGACAATCCTAAAATTTCATATGGTATCAATGAAGAAGTCGAAGTTCCTAGAACATAGAATACATCTCCAACTCTATCAATTGTTTCTTAACAATTCTTAGTGAATCTTTCCAGGTTTGGGCGGTTTTCGTCATTGGGTTCACTGACTTCATTCTAGGCCTTTCAACAAGGATACTAAAGCAGTTTTCGACCACAATGGGAAGGTACCCATCAATCTTATTCTTAATCGATCTTAGTATACCTTTTAATTTCACCTTAACTGGGTTTGATTAACCTATAAATGGGCAGATTTTGAAAACGGCTTGCATAAGGTTTTTTTTTTCTCTGCAGAACTTTATCTGTGATTATAGTTTAGTTTTGTTTGCTACTGTACATTCTTTTGGAATGGTTTATTTATATTTTCAATTCCTCTGTTTATGGGTGTTCCATGAAGATTTGAAAGGTAATTTGTTTAATTTGAGGTGAGTAGTGATGACACGACATACTAAGGGTGAGCGGATTGTTATTAGTCAGAGACTCGGCTAACCTATAGTATAAGATAAATCGTAGAGAGTTAAGGTTTTGATGCTTATTGGAATTGAAGGATGCTTTGTCCTATTTTAGGTCAGGCGGTGGAGGTGAGAAATAGGACATCAATATGATTATGTTTTGAAAATGGTCAAGGATCTAGGATTGGGTTATGGATAATTGCTTTCTGTTTGAAGAGGCGATTACATCCCTTATGCACTAAAACAAAGATGTGGTTTGTCTTGCTTTGAAATTTTAAAATATATATATATATATGTGCTTAGTTATATGAATATACATAATTAAGATACCATAGTTTCACTTCATTTCACTAATATTGATGTTGAATGTATTTATTTTTCTTGCCTTGTAGTGAGGAAGGCCATGTCAACTTCAAACGAAGTTGCTTTTGAATTCCAATCTGTTCAGCAAAACTGCAAGAAACGGGTCAATCTGGAAGCTATACTAACCTATGTCGGTGCTTAATTGGATTTGCAAATATTATATATAAACTTTTGGGTCTCATAACTTAATTTTTGGGTCAGATTGAACTGGATTTCGATTTGTATTGATGCAATTTTATTTTTAAAACCAGCCCAAGTTATGGTGCAAAGTTCAAAGAACGGAAATGTTAAAGCTCTCTCTAATTGGAGCTCTCTCTAATGTGCAGTACATGGATGATTAACTCCATCCAAAGCTTTACTGAGTTCTCTGAATTTCTTGGATTGAGTTTGAATTTTTATTGGTAGTGATTTTGTATTTTGGATGTTCATGTTCGATTAGCCTACTGGGTTGATTAAAAGACTTAGTTCCAAGGAGTTACAGGAGCCAATTATGGTTATCCGAAGGGAGGTTGTTCCATTTTTGGTATGTATTTGGTTGTGTTTGGTTAGACTTTAGAGCATATTTTCACGAGCTTATTTTTCAGCTAGCACTCGTGCGGCCTTAGCACTTCCCTTATGCTAAGTCAGGCTAACTCTCGCGGACACTTAGTTAGAACATCCGAAAGAACAAAGGGAGAAGAACTTTGAAAGTAAGAAGTTGTATTACTGAAAGAAAGATTTATAAGAGTACTTGATAGCTTGCTGCCAAGATCCCTCAAATAGGAGGGGTGGTTCCTTATTTATAGCCTCCTCCTCTATGCCTAAATGTTCTAGACTATTCTAGGTATCTACATGTGTAGAAAGTCCTAGAGAAATCTATACAAGTCTAAGTACTACCTTGATGGTTCTAGATACTTCTGGAGTACTCTTGAGCCTTGAACCTCACTAGGACTCTAGAGAGTTCTCAAGTTGTCTGGCTGCCTCCCATTCCTTCCGGAGACTTTCGCGACCTTCCGCATTGTTCCGCAGGCTTCTATGACATTCTGGATGCTTTCAGAATGCTCCAAAACCTTCCTTGAGCTATGCTTGCCTCACAAATGCTCAAGGAAACGACTTGAAAATTTGTGGGCTGTGACAATATGCTCCTTTAATTTTTTTTAATATAGTCATGGACTCATGGGATACAATTACGTTGTTGATTTTCAGGAAAACCTCTTAGTGTTGTCTTGGTGACAGGAGGGAAAAAACGTATGCTAGCATGGTATGAAGCTTCTTCTCTCATACTTATCTTTTCTTTGATAGTTTTACATTCAAACTTATGGGTATCTATGAATTCAAACCTATGTATACCCAGTTGAACACATTTGCTGAGCATACCCTTTAATTAATAGAGATTTGCTTGACTGCTTTGCAGACCAAGTAGTGCTCAGTTTCATGAGCATATCCTTTAATTAATAGAGATTTGCTTGATTGATTTGTAGACCAAGTAATACTCAGTGAAGGTAAGGCGTTATTCATTTTATGGGTTCCGTTATTTTTTCAAGTTGTTTTACATGAGGTATGCTGAGTTTTATGAAATGATAGAGACTGAGGTACAGTTTAGGTAAAATTCTGATTAGATCTTCAGTTTGAGTATTGCATTAAAGGTAAGTCCTTTTCCAAATTATGTGTTTCATTATTTTTTAAATTTGTTGTACATGAGTATAGTGAGTTTGATGAAATAATAGAGTCTGAGGTACGTTTAGGTGAATTTGTGATTAGAGCTATTAAACTTCAATGTAACATTGTGATAATGATGGTTAGTTAGAGATTTACAAGGGTCAAAGAGTCATATTCCATATTTAACTTAATTAAATAGAGATATCACTACCAGCATTTTCACTATAGCCGACGACATTAAAAAAAACAGGCCGACGACATTTTAAATCGTCGACTATAGCCGACGACAACACAAAAAATCGTCGATTATAGTATTATAGCCGACGATTTTTGCAACAAAAAGCGTCGGCTATACTTTTGCCGACGCTTTTTAACCTACAGGACTATAGCCGACGATTTTTGGTGTTGTCGGCAAAAAGCGTCAGCAAAAGTATAGCCGATGCTTTTTGTTACAAAAATCGTCGGCTATAGTACAATAGCCGATGATTTTTGGTGTTGTCGTCGGCTATAGTCTAGTATAACCAATGATTTAAAATGTCGTCGGCCTTTTTTTTATAATGTCGTCGGCTATAGTGAAAACGGTGGTAGTCGATAAGAAAACCAAATGGTAACAAATATATGATTCAAGTCTCTTTTTCAATGTATCATTCAATCACGTTTTACTCTACGCAATTCAATTTAAACATTATTTTTTACTCACTAAATATTTATTTTTTTATTCATGTAAGATACTCACGTTGTTTCACTTTCTTTGTTTCTTTTCGTAATAGGTTTTTCACTCTAAATTCGACTCTATTACAGTACTCACTTTCCTTCCTTAAGGTGTAGCTCCACTATGTCTCCACAAGAAAAGATCGGAAGAGGTAGAACAAAAGCCAACCATTATATGTACTTTTGATTCACACTTAGATTTGAGGTTTAGCTTCTGTTATTTTTTTTAAGTATCAAAGATGTATTTAATGATTACTTCAAAGGTATCAAACTTCGATTACGTTTGTATGTTTCCTTAAACCAATAAAACACTTATGTATAATTACTTTTTTATCCTCTGTTTAATACACATTCCATTTATCCCTTTGTAATTATTTCTAGCTATGTCGACGCCATTCCTATGCCTCCCCATAAAATAAACCGACTTCTACACCAACCAAAGTAACCTTGCCATGTTTGTCTAGCTAAGCTACAGTTCTACTTTATTTTCTTTCCTGGAATATGAGAGTACATGCATGTACTCTGTGTATATCTATTATAATGAAAGATGAAGATCTTTAAATAGCTACTAGCATTCTCACTTATGTGTAATTATTTTAAAATATTTTTAAATACTTGATTTTAAAAATTGACAAAGACTTTTTAAAAATCGACAAAGACTTGATTTTAATATATTTTTGAGTTATAGTACAACTAAATCAAATAATTACTTCCAACTGATTGCCCAAATAACTCCCCTCGAACCAACAACCGTCAGCTTAAAAATGCTACATTAATATATAGTAGTTAGTGTGGTCTAACATTTCATAGATTACTCTTCAATTTCTTATTTATTTTATTCTTTTTTTTAATTCTTTTTCTTTTATTTTTTTAAATAAAAAAGAAATACTTAATAAAGTTATTCAAAACAATTGAAATTCACATCCGACACGGCATATACACAGCATGGAATGATATCATCATCTGTTGTAATTATTGCAGTGATATTTATTTGGTGACAAATTTCATGGATAAAGAAAATAGTTCGAGTGCTCGAAGCAATTGACAATGGCGAGAAACATTGAGTCTCGAATAATATCAAGCTTATTTGGCAGGACGATGAGACCATGCTCAAGGAAAATGACCCTGGGTTGAAATAGATGATGAAGTTGACCCACAACTAACAACCACGTCAAACGCATTGCAAGAATGCGCTTGACTCATCTGGCAATGAGCACGTTCTAAAGGGGTATGGATAAATGATGGTAATGAAGTATAGCCCACGTCAAATAATATAAATGAAGAGGTTTCAGGTACTTCATACTTGCTCTATATACGAAGTGTCATGAAATTTAAATCATTTTTTTTATGAAATATTTTGCAAGCAAAGAAAAATACAAAAAATTCAAATAGTCTACCTTTTATACAATGTCCGCGAGAAATGCTTGACTTCTTCTGTGACCAAACAAGAATGGGAAAGAGATTTAGACAAAATATTTGTGCTTATCACAATGTTTTTTCTTTCACCTTGATGGGTGTTCATGTAGATGAAAGGATCAACATTCGGTCACATTACACATTTTGTGCTCAAGATTTTATATATCACAAGATTGGAGGGCTTCTACCAGTTGATGGGAAAACGATATCTTCTAACTTACATATACGACACTAACCATGAACTTGAGAATAGATTGTCAGAATGCGGCATTTTTGATGGGGACATGGTTGAGAGGATACAACATATCTTGAACAATTATAACCCATATGTTCATACACTACGAAGTCTTGGACAACGCCAAGACTTGCCTAATTCCCAATTGGTTTTAAGAGAATAACCTTCTGATCGTCGTCAATATAGCCTACCATTAGAATCACATGTTGCTACTATTATAGTAGAAGGGGACAACATAAATCCAAATGGAAGAGAATTTGTGATTCAGATGGCTTCTAGACAACTTCAAATATACATGACTCTGTGGAATATTATGATCCCCTGCTCGTTATTGTTACTATATGGTTCATATGGATGAGACATTAACACTACAGACAATAATGGAAAGTCTATGAGTTGTTCTGACTATTACTCTTATATGTTACAGGTCGGTGTCTATTTTTCCTATTTTTCTTCCCTATACAGTGAATATGCCTTAGAACATAGTTAACCATCTATATTTTGTAGATACGACAAGGGCATGATAATTTTTTACATCGAGGTGGATGTCTCTTTCAACAGTATATAGTAGATACCTATATAAAGATCGAATCACAAAAACTTAGATACTTTTGCCTAAACCAAGATAAGTTTCAAAGAGAGGCCCATCAAGGACTTCAAGATTATCTATATGCAGCAGAAAATAATGCAGGTATGAATGCATATTACCATCAAACTTAAAATTATATATTTCTATGTACTAAGAAAATTTTATTAAATAGCCAACTCAAATCGTAAGTAATAAAATTTCAAGTAATGTCGGTAAGAGAATCTTTTTGCCATCATTTATTAGGAGCCTACGTGACATGTATCAACGATACCAAGATGCTATGGCATTGGTTCAAAAATATGGCAGGCCAGATCTTTTTATTATCATGACATGCAATCCTAATTGGAAAGAAGTGAGAGATGAACTACTCAAACACCACAAGATCGCCCAGATTTAGTGACTAGAGTGTTTCATGCAAAACTCGAACACCTAAAAGAGGACATCATAAAAAAAGGAGTGTTGGGAAGTGTTGTTGCTAATGCTTTTGTCATTAAATTTCAGAAGAGGGGTCTTCTGCACATTCACATGTTAGTCATGCTATCAAATGACAATAAGCTTAATAATCCTGATGAATATGACCACATTATGAGAGTTGAGATACCTTACGAGCAAGAAGAACCTCTACTTTATGAAGCAGTGTGTACATATATGATTCATGGACCATGTGGAGTTGTAAATAGAACCCTTTCGTGTATGAAAAGAGGCAAGTGTAAATGATTCCCAAAACTATTTTCAAATTACACTGTTCAGGGAACCGAAGCCTATCCTATATATCGAAGACGATCAAATCGTTTACCAGTACCTTTAAGAAGACAAAGAGATGTAATGATTGATAACAGTTGGGTAGTTCCCTAAAACTCATGGTTATTACTATGATATGATTGTCACATCAATGTTGAAATATGTACGAGCATAAAAAGTGTCAAGTACTTATATAAGTACACATATAAGGGTCATGACAGAGTTGCACTAGAGCTTCAGTCTAATCCAAATTGTGATGAAATTCACTAATTTGTTGATGCTAGGTGGGTATGCACACCTAAAGCCTTATGGATGATATTTAAATTTGGACTAGACCGTATATATCCAACAGTAGAACGGTTACAAATACATCTCCCAAACATGCAACAAATAAGGTTCAATGTAGATGAAAGTGTAGAGGATATTTTGGAAAATCAAAATGCGGAAAAATCAATGCTTACTGAATTTTTCCTTTTAAACCAAAGGGATGTGAATGCAAGAGCATATTTGTATTGAGAAATTCCTGAAAATTATAGGTGGGATAGAAAAAAATTATGGGCTAAAAGAATAAACAACTATAAGGCTCTTAGGCGAATATATAGTGAGTCACCGTTAGAGGGTGAAAAGTTTTACCTACGGGTTATCCTAAATCATGTTAGAGGACCAAGATCATTCAATGAATTACTTACTGTTCATGGTGTTTTTCAACCAACATTTCCACAAGCAGCTGAGAAAGGAGGTTTGCTAGAGAAAGATAAATGTATTCGAGACTATCTGTTAGAAGTCTCAAGAGTTAGAATGCTATCAGCATTGAGAAGATTGTTTGTCACAATTTTGCTTTACAATCAACCTAATGGTATTCGAACATTGTGGGATGAATTCTATCCTTTCATGGTGGAAGATTATCCTTCATCCAATAATTCAATCAATATAAACAGGTTATTCCGTGATTTAGACAGAATGATGGAACAATTTAGAAAAAGTATTGGATAATTTGATCTTCCTATAATGACAGGTGGACCAGAAGAAAGTTCAAGTATCCCAAGATGTAATGAAGATGTAATGAAGATGAAATATCAGTACCGGTCCCGCAAGTAGACTTTGATGCAATAGGTTCCCTCAATAATGATCAAAAAGTTGCATTCGATACCACAATGCTTACTATGGAAAGTGAGGGTGGTGCATTATTTTTTGTTGATAGTTCAGGTGGAACGGGAAAGACATATATATACCGTGCATTACTGGCTAATCTAAGAAGAATGAATCATATTTTCTTAGCCACAACATTGTCTGGAATAGCTGCAACTAATATGCCTGGTGGTAGAATGGCCCACTCTAGGTTAAGTATTTCACTTCATATAGATGCATCAACCCCAACTTTTATAAATAAACAATCTAATCTTGCTGAATTGATTAGAACTGCATATGCAATCATTTGGGATGAGGCACCTATGACACTTCGAGATGTCTTTGAAGCACTTGATCGAACTTTCAGAGACATAACAGATGTTCGATTACCGTTTGGTAGAAAGATAATGATTTTTGGGGGAGATTTTCGTCAAGTCCTTCCAGTTGTTCCTAAAGGAACTAGGTCTCAACTCATCCAAGCTTTAATTATGAAATCTTCATTTTGGGTATAGACAAAGATGTTAAGGTTGAAACATAATATGAGATCCATCAATGACCCTCAATTTTCAGATTTTTTATTTCGTGTAGGCGACGACAATGCACATGTCTTAGATGGTGAAATGATAAAGTTACCGCAATCTATAGTGCTTTCGTGGGTGGGAGACCAATCGATCAATCAAATCATTGATAAAATCTTTTCCAATTTGAGTGATCATGTATATGATACAAGTTATATGCTGGAGAGAGCATTGATTACTCATCTAAATGATAACGTGGATATATTAAATGAAAAGATCATCAACATGTTTCTGGGTGAACAAATCACGTTTTATTCTTTTGACTATGTGCAAAATGACACTAGAAATTTATACCAACATGAGTTCTCAAACTCAATTACAATTGGAGGGCTCCCATCATACAAGTTTACCATAAAAATAGGTGCCCCGAGTATGCTTCTCAGGAATATTGACCCAAACTTCGGGTTGATGAATGAAACTTGATCGTTATGTCATGGTTCATATTAGAATCTCTTAGATGCTCAAATTCTAACCGAATAGTTTGCTAGGACTAGGGTTTTCCTACCTCGAACCCCATTGAGCCCACCTGATAATGTTGGTCTACCTTTCAAACTCATAAGAAAGCAATTTCTAGTCAAATTGAGTTTTTCCCTCAATATAAACAAGTCTCAAGGTTAGACAATTTCTCATGTTGATGTATACCTCCCCGATCATGTTTTTAGTCACAGCCAATTATATGTGGCATTGTCAAGAAGAATATCTGAGTCCACTATAACTATTTTGGTTAAAAAAAGGACTATAGCTGCGCAAGATGGTGTGTATACTAGGAATGTAATATTTAAAGAGGTTTTACTGCCTTCAGACACAAATATTCTTGCATCTTAAATGGTATTTTAATACTCAAATTATTTAACATACTAATATCATTTACTTACATAATGGGCAAAAACACTACAAGACGTGTTTCTATATTTTTGGTGGGTTGGCGGATGGGAAAGGCAATAAAAATAAATACTTGTTATCTCAGTAACTTGGTTTTGAAATAATGGAACAAAAAAAAGCATAAACAGTATGCAGCTTAAACACTTTATTTTTTATTATATTCCAAGTTTTGTAATTAACTTGACCAAAAAATCTAAAATGTAATTATTAGCTGGCGGTATAGAATGGCACGAAAAAAGTTGCTGATAACAAAAATGTTATCTGAAGTCACACAGACATTGAGAAGAGTTGCACACTTAACACAGATATATTATATGAGATATGGTACAATTTTTATATATATTTCGTTTTTAGAATTTAATAGTTGCAAATAATGATACCAGGAGGATACATCATCATGAGTGAAATAGCTTCTTAGCCAAGGTCTTATAACTTTTTACTTATACAAGACATAAGCAAAGTAGGAAAAGCTTCAGTCCATTCAACCTCATGGTAGGAAGAGTGGATCACGGGAGGTATGATTTCGAGGGGGAAGCTTCTCACCTTGATAATATAAACTTTATGAAATCGGAATTACTATGATTTATTTCACTGATTGGTTACTGTGTGTGAGGATCATGAGGCTTTAGTTGTAGGTCTCTTCTCTTATTGTGTGTAGCTTTATCATAAAAAAAACTATAATGAATTGTGTTTGCTTTGTTCATTTGGTTTGTATTTGTCTTGTATTTGAATGGTTTAGTGCTTCTATTGATTTGCTAATTTTTAATGTTTTTAGAATAGCAATATTAAACACACGCCTTTTTGGTTTCAATGTTGACAATCCATCAATCTATAAACTTTAATTCTCTAAATATAGTAGCATTTCAATGTCGAATATCTATGTTTGCAAAACGAAAGAGGGGAAGGATAAATCTCCTCATTTACATGCCATTTTTTCTATGTTAAATCATACACATGCAATCAAACAAGCGAATAAGTGGCGAAGGATAAATCTTAAACTAAAGACATGAAGGGAAGCTGTGGATGGTGAGAAGGGTCGAAGTGCCAATCAAAATGTAGGGGAGATAATCAATATTGGAATTTATGTATTAATATAGTTTCCTCTTTCTCAAACAATGCATTGTATGAATATGCATTCTTAAGATTTAAACAATGCATGTGACCGGAATTAAAATTTTGTTATATTTTCCTCAAGTTTATTTGTAGTTGGATCATCAATTTAATTGTTAAGTGGTGGTTAAGTGGCCGAACTTTATGGGTGATTTCAACGCCATTTGATATTTCAATATTTTTTTTCTTTTAATAACTTCTTTTTTTGTCCTTTCGTTCCATTTTCATATAACTAAGAGAGAGCCATAATTAGGAAAAAATTATTTAATAGTAGTTGAATTATATATTTCATAAAATTGTATAATTACATCGTTTCAATAAATACACTGACAACTAGAACGCACGAGCGCGATGCTCTTCCACATGCGCATATGCGCGTGCAGGAAGGCTAGTATATATAATATTTAAATAAATTTATATTACATTAATAATATAATATAATATTCACTAGATTAATTATAGTACGTATAAGATTGATTATAGCATATATATGCTCCTTAATTAATTGAGTTAGGTAATTTGATAATATATATAGTATATTAGATTACATAACTATTGGTTAAAAAATTATATAATATCATAATTATTAACTTACGCATAAATATGGACAAGAGTTAGATAAAGTTGACGAAAAGAAGTGTTGTGCGGTATATAGACGGAATCAGAGAGTTTGTGTTTTTTGCGCTGAAACATGGTTATGGAAAGAAGCGTTACAGGTGTCGTGCAGAAAATGTCTTAACCATCAGTTTGTGGTGGTTAATGTTATGTCTCAACACCTGTATAACTAGAGTATAATGTGTAGTTACACTACGTGGAGTGAGCACGGTGAAGTAGTAGACTTCGGCTTAGGGTACATTTACCATAGTGCCTCATCCCGCAGTAGTGGCGCCCCTGCTTAGAACCACACTGTGGATTTAGTCCACGATGCTTTTTCAGGATTTAATCACGATGGATACCAACATAAAGATGGAGGTTACGATATCACTCATGATGACACATTCTCCACTGCCAGCTTGGCCAGTGACACTACTGAGTTGGATAAGTACAATAGAATGTTACTCGAAGCCTAGACTTCGGTGTACCTTTAGATAAAAGTGAAGACCAAATTTCAGACCGTGCTTTTGACGAAGTGCAGGAGCATATATGTAAGTTGCTTCCTGATCATCACAAACTTCCAAAAACTCATTATAAGGTTAGAAAGATCTTGAGCAGCCTCGGCCTAAAGTACAAGAAAATTTACGCCTGCATAAATGATTGTGTGTTCTTTTACAATGAGTATACACATTTGGACTACTGTCCTTTATGCAACCAGTGCAGATATATGAACCGAAATAGGAGGAGTTCGAAGAAGCAAATTTCAGTGAAGGTGCTTCGCTATTTTCTGTTGATTCCCAAATTGCAGCAGATGCGATGAGATGGTACGAGGAACAACAAGTAGATGATGATGTGCTCCAACACGCGGTAGATTGGGCGGCTTTTAAACATTTCGACAAGGAATTTCAAGAATTTGCAGCATAGGTTCGAAATGTTAGACTCAGACTTTCTACAGATGGATTCAATACTTAGGGTAGTAATAGCGATGTCATCAGTACTTGGCAAGTTATTCTCATGTCATACAACATGCCTCTGTGGATGGGCATGAACGACGAATTTAATTTCCTTACTCTGCTAATTCCAGGTCCTAAGTCTCCTGGAAAGTGTTTAGATGTGTACCTCAGACCATTGATCGAGGAGCTGAAACTGTTGTAGGAAAATGGAGTCCCAACTTATAATAAGTTCATGGACACAATGTTCATGATGGGAGCAGCCCTAATGTGGACAATTAGCGATTTTTCTGTGTATGGGAGGTTGATAACTTGCATAACCAGAGGATACAATAGTTCTCCTGCATGTTTGGACGACATCAACTTCAGTTGACACTCGGGGAAGGTCTATTACCTGGGTCACCATAGATGGCTTCCTCATGATCACCCGTGGTGATAGGATAAGGATCATTTTGATGGGACGGGGTAGAGAATAATCCTAAATCTCGACAGTGGTTCAGCGAAAAGATTTTTGAGAGGTTTAACAACTTCTATTTTGGTGTGTTGACCAATGACAAAGATGTGAAGAAACTCAATCCACACCATCTACACAATCTCAACTATTGGCATTATATAAGTATTTTCTTTGAACTACCTTACTGGTCAAAGTTGAAACTCAGGATCAACCTGGATGTCAGGCACATAGAAAATAATGTGTGCGATAGCATGGTAGGAACAATTCTCTGCATTAAGTTCAAGACTAAGGATACTCACAAAGTGTAAAAAGATCTAGAATCCATGAATTTACACCGTTCCTTGTGGTTAAGCAGGGATAGAAGAGGAGTGTATAACAAGATGTCAGATGCACCTTACACGGTGAAGCCGACACTGAGGGGTTCTATATTCAAGTGGTTTAAAAGTGTTCGTTATCCGTTTACATGTACAGCGAATATATTTGGAGTAGTCGACGTTGATCAACACAAGGTCATTGGTCTAAAGACTCATGACTATCTCTTTATGCTGTAACGTCTGATTCCAGTAGTAATTCGACCTTATTTTCCTAAATACGTTATTGAACTAATAGTACCATTGTGTAGATGGTGGTAGAGGTTATGCACTAAAGAGTTCAAGAACTCAGATGTGGTCAAACTACAATACGAAATTGTACATATTGCAAATTAGAGAGGATTTTTTCCTCTGCTTTCTTTGACATCATGATTCACCTCATGATCCACCTATCCGAACACATGCTTATTTTTGGTCAGGTCCACTACACTTTAATGTATCCTCAATAAAGGTACGTACAATCATTTGTAATGCTTTTTCATTATTTAGATATCTTTTTTGTGTTTCTACTATTCACCAAATAATTAATTGTATGATTTTGCAGACAACTCATACAGTATAAATGATTCATCAAAAATAAATCTACCCCTGCCTGGGTTTAAAAAGTGCTTAAGAAGAAGTTCCCAATTATTTTCTCCAATGGGTACATATGTTTATTTCATTTAAACCATGCACGCATATAGGTATGTGATTAGTTTTATTTTAATTGAGAAATCCAGATGGGACTAAGTTGCCCACTGTAAATTCGAATCACATTTGATGTTTTCTTACGCGAAATGTTTTCCCTTAGTTTATACATGCATGTTTTTGGTTTCCTTTATTTTTAGGGGAAACTATATTAAATTTTTGGTAGAAATTAAATGCACATTCATATATATTCTTCACATTTTTGCAGATGATTGATCTACAAAAATCTGATAACCACGAGGGGTGGTGGTTATAGGAAAAGCACTTGTTGGCCCATAAGTCGGTTCAACACTATATTTACCCCGGCTGGTTTGTGAACGGTGTAAATTTTCATTCATTGACCCGAGATGAAGGAAGAAGAACAAAAAGCAGTGGGATCGCAGTTGGGGAAAGCGATGATGTCTATTACGGGGTTCTTGCTAATGCCATTTAGCTACTGTATGAGAATGATATCAACGTTTTTCTATTCAAGTGTAAATGGTTCGAGCGTACGAAGGAAGATCTGGGCCTTTTATCAGTGGATAAAAACTCAACCTGGTATGAGGATAAGCCATTCAATCTTGCCACCTTAATTGAGTAGATGTTCTATCTGGATGATCTAAAAGTTACTGAAGGTTGGAAAATAGTAAACCATATGGCTCAACACTTGAAGGGACGTCATCGACTGACACTGAAGCGCATAGAGACGATGCATATCAAGAACCTAATACTTCTATCATCCCTGACATAAGGGAACTGATTTGGTCTGATGAACGCTTACCCATGCCTGATGGCGCCATGAAATCTTACTCAGGAGGAGATTAGAGAGTTTGAAAACAATGCCCCTGAAGAAGTGCTAGAGGATGACGACGACGATGTCAGATACGATTCAGACTATGGAGAGTATGATGATGAGGAGCAATCAGTTGATAGTGAGGAAGATGATTCAAATGATGATGATTATGAGGATGAGGATTGAAATGTGGATTAATTATATGTAATTAATTAATTACTTAATTCATTCAAATTAAAATTATATTATTTTAAAGTGGTTTATATTATTGAATTAAATGCAAGATCTTCTTTCTTGAATTCTCACACATTCAAAGGGCTTAAGCAAGTGCAGCGGAGAGAATGTATGGTGGACATGGTCTTCTATCTCGAACCAAAGACTTCTTCTTTAGGGCTTTCAGGAAGAAGGGTTACACCCCACTCTCGACTTACCTGAAGATTTAATGCATCGGTGACTTCGTCGACATCAAGGTCAATGGTGCCACCAATCCACAAAAGGAGGGTACTAGGTTTACATTTGTTTGGCTTTGTTCACTACCAAAATTCCTTTGTTAACAGATGGACCAAATCCGTTGCCTAACAAAGGCTTTCCGTTGCCAAAATGCCTTAGCCAACGCTCATTCCGTTACCTAAGATCCGCTGGCTAAGCGAAGTCGTGAAGCTTGTTAGGCAACAGAAATTGCAAATTTCGTTGTCTAATAACCTTGTTGAGAGACGGATATTATTCTGTTGCTTAACATTAATGCAATGGTATATTTTAGGTTTGGACAACAAAAAAACCATCATTTGACATAATTTTTGGCAGATGGAAATTTTTATTTCCGTCGGTGAATGTTTCATCCAAAATGACGGTTTATGGTGCAAGAATCCGTTGTTAGATTACTCGTTAACAGACGGAAAAAAATTTCTGTCTGTTAACAAGTAATCTAAAGGAGGGAATAATTGTCACCCAATTTATAAACAATTCTGTCGGTTAATAATCATTCTGTCTAGTAACAAGGAATTAATAAAATTAAAAAAATTAAAAATAATATAATATTAATTTTTAAAATTCAATATTTCGTTTAATAATTTAATATTGATTTTACGATTTTGATCGATAATATATTATTGATTTCGTTTTTGATTTCAATTTTGATTTACGATTTGGATCGATAATATAATATAATAAAAATACTGTACAAAAGAGACGTCCCGATCGAAAACTACATAATGTACACGCAAATGATAGCTAGCTACACCAGTGGTGTAGGTCCTCCGAGCCCGCTAACGCCATCATCCTGGCGTGACTACTGAGATGGTATATTGGAAGTCGGCGTAGAAGAAGTAGGCATATGACCGGCCATCATCTGCATAAACTGCAACCGCATCTCCGCCTGCATCTCTGCTCGTAGACACGCCTCGATATCTCGATCTTGCGCGTCGACTTCCGCCTCCATCGCGTCTAGACGCGCCTCGGAGTGTCTAGCCTGCTTCTCAAGCTCGCGGATTCGTACATCTTATTGCTCCTGGACCTCTCGGATTCTTGCCTTGACACCACTAGAAAGAGCACGTGACATGGACGTCAACGTCTGAGTCAATCTCGAATGCCTGCATGTCCGAGACCTTGAATCTCGGTACCACGTCGGACTCCGAGCACCTTCTTGAACATCGCAGTCTGTGTGGGCACATCCAAAGGCCCAAGCTGCTCACGCGAAGTGTTAAGATTTTCTGCAGCATTCTTAGCAAACTGCTTCTCGGCCAACTGCATCAACTTCTCCTATAATAAGATAAAAAAATGAAAATTAATAAAAAAAATAGACTAAAATGATCGATAATTCTACCAAAAATTTGACATAATTTCTCCTAAAATATAAGGTTACCAAAAACCTGAAAACACATAAAAATTCAACCATTATAGCACAAGAAACATTCCACATTCTCAATATAACAATAGATCATCACATAACCATTTTTATGAACTACAAGTTTAAATAAAATAAATTTCATCCTGTCACCATCTACTCTAACCTATGTGCATACTGGGAAGATGTTTCTAATGTTTTCTTGCATCAACATTCACTTACCAGATTCTTCCGTTACTTTTGAATTTAGTGGTCACTTACCAGATTCTTAGTCGTTTTCTCGTTCCCGGGATGGACATTCACATCTTGGTGCGTGTCCTTGAAAGGCACAAGGGAACCCTCTGCCATATGTTTCGCCATCAAGTAACTGATTAGAGTTGACCCGGAGTGGTGGTTCGCATCCTTTTTATCTCGGTTCTTCGCGTTCGCCTCCAATATTAGCTGTTACAAAAAAACAATATTATATTAGAAATTGCGTAAATTTTTGCAATTTTCGCAAATTTGAGGTTAAATCTCCGCATATTTCACAAATTTCTGCAAATTTCCACAAACTACATAAATTAAAATAAAAAAAATATATTATATTCAAAATTCCACAAATTTCCACAAAATTTCTCAAAATTCCGCAAATATCCAAAAAATAAATATGATATTCGAAAAAGACATTACCACAAATTTGGGGCTCCAAAAGTCCGCCACCAACTATTTCCATTGATCTTTCTGATCCGCAAACTCGAATGGGGTCGATTCCTCGCCCTGCATCTGATAGAGCACGTGGAAGACACTCTTCCACTCCCGATAATGTTTCGTCATTTTTTTGTCGATGTATTTGAACATCTCCGGGGTGTTTGGATAATCGAAGTAGAGCTACAAAAAATACAATTGACGTTAAATCAATATAATATATATTAATTATTCAACTTCAATGTCAAACATAAATTCGTTGAAATACTCTTACCGAGAGAGCGTCGTAAACTTTTTCCCGCTCGATCTCAGGGAGGTCCTTCCGGGCCGGCGCAATCATCGCTACCTTCTGACGTATAGTGCCTCTGATGTCATGGACGATCAAACTGTTAAGCTCCTTCGTCTCAGGGTCCCGGTGGAAGAAATCGTAAGGGACCGTGATCTTTTATTTTGTCACATTCACGATATCACCTACTTTTGTCCCCTTGCATAGCCCTCGTGTGCGTTTGGGGGCAAGTCCTACAAAAATTATTCAAAATTTGTTAGTAATCACCATTTATTATAATAATGAAGAAAATGAACATATTATGTTAAATTATAAATGTACCCATAGTGCTTTTTCCCTTGCGACAAGCACTTAATCATGCTATGACTTCATTCACCTAGGGGTCATCTTTTGTTTCGGTTGACGCAAGGACCCGGCGGTGGTACATCACCTTCACACGGTTGTTGAACCGCCGGGTCATCACCTCTTGCCTTCTCACAGCGCAAACTAAATGCGGTCATCCTACCAATCTCCAACTACGTCAACCGAGATGTCCCTCTTGGCGCCATCTCTGCCAACTGTCATAACAGTAACCAATTTGAATAAAAATCACAAAATTAAACCAAAATTTCAAAAAAATAAACAAAAATCATTAAAAATATCCTAAATCAACCAATAACCAAAAAATTAATAAAAATCACCAAGATTCACTAAAATTCCTCAAAAATCACCAAAATCATTTAAAATCACCAAAATTCACAAATTAAACAAAATTTCCAAAAAAAAAACATATTATCCAAATTATCAAAAAAATTTACAAATTAACCAAATAATCCTAAAAAAATAACAAATCCTCTCCAATTTTCAAAAAAATAACAAATTATTCAAAAAAATAACAAATTAGCCAAATTAAACTATATACAATTAAGAACCTAACAAAATTCTGTCAATTAATAATCCAATAATATCATAAAAACACCAATAATATATAATCCCATATTAATCAAATAATCACAAAATCCAATAATTCAATATTCAACCTATAATCCAATATTAATGCAATATAACCTATTTCGATCAAAAATCACGTAAATCACCAAAATTACCCAAATTAACCATAATTCACCATAATTCAAATATAATTAACCAATTACAAATTCACCAAAATTCTATATAATTAACCATTAAACGTTAACCAAAATTAAATCAATAACCATAACCAAATAATCATATCATTAACAATAATCAATAACTAATTTATCAATTAATTCATCATTAACCAAACCAGAAAAAAAATTCAAAAAAATTCAAAACCGTATACTTTAAGTTAACGACAACCAGAGGAGGTTTGAAGCAGGGCTTGGCGGCGGAGGTTTGGACCAGCGGCTTGGCGACAAACTAGGGGAGCAGAGGAGGCTCGGTGGAAGCCCTAGGCGGCGGTGTGGCTCGGCGGCGGAAAAGAGAGGAGAAAGGCGTTGCCTAAATCTCCATACGACGGAGGTGAGCAAGAGGGAGGAAGGCGGTGACATGTAGAGGAGGGAGAAGTGGAGGAGGAGCGGTGGAGTCTGGGTGTTAGAAATCGGGACGGAGACCAATTGAGAGTGGCGACCAATCGAATCAAATGATCGGATTATCCAAAATTGGGGATTATATCGATCTACTATAGGCCGACAGAAATATTGCGTCTCCATAATCATTCATATAAACTCAAATCTCGATTGATAAATAATTTAAAATTAGGTATAATTATTACAAATCCAAATAAATTATGCATGTGATACACTATTCACTTTCATAATCTGTGTCATCCTCATCATCCTCATCCTCTGAGTCTTCATTCTCCTTATATTCATCTTCCTCAGCTTCCTCTTCATCCTTGTCATCAGTGTGGTCATTAATGTGTCCTAGTTCTTCGAGTTTAGTCGATTAAAGCGGCCTTGTCTAGAGTTGTGTAGTTCCTGCATCTTCGTTCAGGTGTAAAAGAGTTGTTTCTGGGATAGTAGCAATATCAGGCTCTTTATATGGATTGCTGACAACATTCCTGTCACACACTTCTGTTTCGAATAACCCCACAAGTGTTGTTGCGTTCAAAATATTACAATGACACATATGGTTAACTACTTTCCAAGCACCCCCCTCCCTCCTTCGGGTCATCAAGATAGAACACCTGCTTAACTAAGGTAGCAAGAGTGAATGGCTCATCATCGTACCAGCTTGTGTTACCATTTACCGATAACAAGCCAATATCCTTCTTTGTACTATTTCGCATATTCGGGTCAATGTTGGACCATTTATATTGAAAAGTACGACACATGCATTCCATTTGCTTATATTAACTTAACGACATTGAAAACAACCCCATATTATAAATCATCTTTTTCTCCTACTGAGATCCCACAATCTTGTGTTCTCTTGCCTTCATCCCTGGCTAATGTCCAAAACTTTACCCCGTTCACATCACATGCAGAATAAATCTCATATCTTTGAGGCTTGTTAGCCAAATTGTGCAGGGCTATTGTGTACCAACGGCGGTGGTCAATTCTTTGAAGGCTCGTCATCAGCAAAATTATGAACATAAGCCAGGTACGACAAGCAATATTTTGATGCAATATATAATATATAATTTACATAATCACACATACACATCCTTGGAAATAATCTAGAAATAGCTGGTTTTCTTGTTCTTTCAATTGTTCATGAGTAAGTCTCGGAGCTTCTTTATGAAGTACTTCGAAATATAGAAGCATGAATTGATCAACCTCGGTACAGTCTCACAACACAACCTGGTGTGCCTCAATGAGTTCTTCTCTTCTTAATCTTTCTGAACTCTTGTGTATAGGTCTGAAGGCTCATACAACATCTGTGACGACGGAAATATTGAAGCGATCAAGTGTATTAGAGGAGTCAGAAGGGGGTGGCTTGACGGAGTCTTTGAGATACAAGTTGCAGAAGGTCACTCATTCATGTTTAATGTACGTTTCTACTATAGAACCTTCCAAGTTAGAGCGATTTTTGACATATCTTTTATATTGTCCAAGTTGTCTACAAATAGTGCTGATGAAATTATTCAATAAGACATTTGCATATATATATATATATATATAAGTCGGCGATAAGCAGCTATCCATCAATCATGAGTAAGACAATGTACCTTTCCTAGGGATACATCCAAGTGTAGTGTACCGGACCAGAAATAAACACTTGTTCTGGGAGGTGGATGATTAAGTGGATCATTACGTCGAAGAAAGCAGTGGGGAAATCCTCTCTAATTTGAAAAGAATATACACAATCTCTTCTTTCAATTCTACTACATTTCACTTCTTCAACTCTCTTGCACATAACTTCTGCCACCACTGAACAACGCTACTAACGGCTCTACCATGTCATGAGGCAAATAAGGTCGAATTACGAGTGGAAGAAGACGTTGCATCATAACATGACATTCATGAGTCTTGAGCTTTATAAATTTGGTGTCCCCCTCATTTACACAAGGAGATATATTTTCTGCATAATTGGATGGATATCGAACACCTCAGAACCATGCGAACACTTCCTTCTTCTTGTTCGGCTTCACTGTGCAAGGTGCCATAGGGATCTCGGTCTTGCCAGACCTCCTCTTCTTTAACCACAAGTGATAGCATATGTTCATTACCTGCAAATCTTTACGCGCTTTAAGTGTGTCCTTATTCTTCTCATCAAAGCTCAGAATTGTTCCAAGGACGTTGTCGAATAAATTCTTCTTAATGTGCATGACATCAATGTTGTTCCTCAGTTTTAACCTTGACCAATAAGGGAGTTCAAACAAAATACTCATGTGACTCTAATACCCAACTTCGTCGTCAACCACAAGTGGGTTTAAAGCCATCACACGTGAAGATTTGCTCAGTACTCCAAAATCAACGTGTTGGAGAATTTGAAAAATCTCTTCACCGGACCACTATCGGGGTTTCGGATCATCCTCTACCGTCCCATCAAAACTCACTGCTTTGGATCTCTATTAGTGATTTTCGGGAAGCCATCTACGGTGCCCTAAGTAACACACATTTCCTGCGTGATAGCTACAGTTGACCTCATCTAAGCAGATAGGACAACCCTTGTACCCTTTTGTCCTGCAAGATGCCAACATCCTCTAAGCCGGAAAATCGCTAATGGTCCACATAATGGCTGCTCTCATAATGAATGAAGTTTTAGTGTAGCTATCCCAAATTCGCACCCCAAATTCTCACACCTCCTTCAACTCATCAATCAAAGGTCTCCAAAACACATCAAAATACTTTCTAGGGGAATATTTACCCGGAATTATCAGACAAAGGAAATTAAACTCCTTTCTCATACACATCCAGGGAGGAAAGTTATACGACATTATAATAGCAGGCCAACTGCTGTATTGGCCATCATTAAAGGGATTGAACCTATTTGTGGAAAGTCCTAGTCTCACATTTTGAACCTCTGATGTGACGTTTGTTAACATCATGTCGAAAGACTTAAAAGCCTCCCCATTTGCAGGGTGTCTAAGCACAAGGTCATCCAAACTCTTTTCACCGTGACACCTCATTGCCTCTACCGTGTATGGAGACATGTATGATCGCTCCTGTTTAGGAATCAACGACAAATGACGAAGAACCTTTCATGGAAAAAATTTCTTCTTGTTGTTCTTTTGCTTGACCCGCCATCTTGACTAGCCGCAAACCGAGTAGTACTGGAGGTTTGCGTGTTCCTTATAAAACAAGAAACAACTCTTTTTGCACATGTCGATTTTCATGGAAGAAAGGCCAAGGTCGTTCAATATCCTTTTTTCTTTATAATAACTATCTCGAAGTTTGTGATCATCAGAAAGCAGACTATTTATGTGTCACTGGACATCGTTGAACGCTGCATTCCATAATTTGTGCTTCACTTTATACCCCATTTTCTCCATTACTGCACTCAAAATAGTCACTTTACCATGTGGGCGCACTGGTGTCTGGGATTCTAGTAGAAGTCTATTGTACTTGACGTAATTAGTGGATCCCATGAAGTCGCCTGTTGGCGGAATAGTCTCATGGTTAGGAGTATCGTAATGGCCCTCAGAAAACCCGTATCCACTTGAGAAATATACGACGAAAATGCATCACGGACAAGTTTCATAATGGGGTTTGGAGAAGGTCCATCAATATTGCTGGATTCGCCAACATCGTACCTTGATCTGAACCCCGTCATCACAGTATGAGCATTAATCTCTGGTTCTTCACCATGTTCAGTCCATGAAGTGTACTCCCACATCATACCGTATTGAGACAAGTGCTGGAACATATCTGCAACTGTATAATACTCTGAGTTATGACATCTCCTGCATGAACACCAGAAATTGAAGTTTCCTCCACCATGTTGAATTGCGAAACACATAAAGTCGTAAATTCCTTGTAAATACCTTTGATCACCTCTCTCCAACCATAGCCAACTTTTGTCCATATTCTGCGCAAGTACGTAACTTGTAATGAGCGAAATAATAAATTGTTTGGCCAATCAAATTTATAACCTTAATTCTTCATATATCAAGCTAGCTAGGACCTATATATATACTCTAATCTTTATATCAAGCTAGCTAGCTAAAACAAATCATCTTCCCACGCTTCGATTCGTTCAATATATATACCTAATCTTCATATGTATCGATCAAGCTAACTAGAATTCTACAATACTCTTCATATATATCGATCAAGCTATGTACCTAGCTATTAATTTTCCATCCATATATGTCATGTATGTACATATATAATAATCTAGCTACGTACATATCGATCAAGAATCTTTCTTACATATATATACAGCCAAAAATTACTAATTAAATTGCATAACTCAAAATAAACTAATTAATTAATAATATATATATGTAAATATCCAAAAATCCATAATTTGTCAACATAGCTAGCTACTAGCTAGCTATCAATCTAAAATTTTGATGCAAAAGTTAGCATTAATTATACATCAAGAGCGAGATTCTATCTACCTAAGACAAATTTCACAAGAAAACTATCGCCGGAATTCAATCACCAGTTAACTTCACAATACACCAAAATATTACAAAACAAATTAGTATATAAAAATACTAACCAATATATGAAGCTTCGGGAATGCTTTGGGGGTTTTGATCGAAGTTTTTTCGTTGTAGATCGAAAAATCGCCGGAAATGAGGTGTTAGAACTGTTGTGAAGAGATCATAAGAGTTCGATATGGAAATGCTACTGGCTATTATAGAAGATTCTTCTGGCAGGCGAACATTATCCGTCTGCTAGTAAATAAATTTCGTCAATTCCGTTTTTTAACAATCCCTTTAGACAACGAAATTAGCAAGGGAATTAAAATTCCGTCTTTTGAATGTTTCTTAGAAGACAAAATTTGCCAACGCAAAAAATCAGCCATCCAAAAATGTTATTGGCCGTCGGATTTTTGATGGAAACTATTTCTTTTGCCTAACAAGTTGTTAGAAGACGGATATTTTTTCGAAGTAGACCGTTGACATAACCATCGCCTAATATTTTGTTAGGCAACGGATAGAAAAAAATTTTGTCTGCTAACAAAGGAATTCTGGTAGTGACTGTCAATTCAATGATCTCAAGGGAGGGTATGTAGTACGTTTACATTTGCTTGGGTTTGTTTGCTATCCGGATTAGTTGGACTTCTCTTTAGTTGTACGTCATCTGATAATTAAATTTAATTAATTTTTAGATATTTTTATTTGCAGCAATTGAACTTCGTCAGTTATTAATTAGTATTTCAATACATGTGTTTCTTGAAGTACAATTATGTTTGGATTTGGATTCGTAAATTAATCAACTTTTTTATTTCGGTCAAATTAATTTCAGTTATATACATGGTTGACTACACCGATCAAACCCTTCACGAATTTTGTATTGAATAAAAATTCATCTACTTACATATTAAATGGTGATGAATATATTTAATGGTTATTTTGTCCAAATTTGATTTCCTTAATACGGATGTAGAGTACAGATAGACATACGAACACAACGTTATTCAACATTAGCAAATGTTATGGTTAACAAGTATTAACTTGTCAGTCTAGTTTTTAAGTCAAATTTCAATTAGTTTAAATGTAATTATATATAAAGTTTCAACGTATTACAAAATGCCCGTCACGTCGGAAACAGTGTTATGGTTATTAATATTTACGATCATTTTTTCGTCTTTTAAACTTTTGGTGATATTCACAAAACTGCATCGATCTAACACCAAACTCTACCGAATTGGCGTCAATTTTTTTATAAACTATTATAGTAATGATTATATCTGACAACTAATTTCTTCCTATTTTTAAGCAGGTAGATAAAATTTAATTATAATTTCTCTAAACAAATATTAAATAAAATATTACTTTGGTGACAATAATACATGGTTTCGTCGTCTAGGTGACTTAATTCTTAGGCAACGAAACTATGTAGTTTCATCGTCTAACCCCAAAAATTTGGCGGTTCAATTTTTTGCGCCAAATTTTTGGGGGCATTTTTAATTTGACGACAAAGGTTATTTAGTTTGACGACTAAGTTAACTTAGGCGACAAAAACATTCTTTTTATCACCTATGTGGATCGATATATCCCCAAATTGGATACATATCGATTTCCTATTTCTCTCGATTGTCTCTCTCTCTCTATCCCTCCTAAACCCTATCTCCCCCAAAATTCACGTCTGCTACCGGACACCTCTCCTCTTACCAGATTCTCTCGCGCCGCAGCCACTCAGATCACTTTTTCTCTCTCCTCTCCTCAGATTTCCACCCTTCACCGTCGCCTCGTTCTCTCTCTCTCTCTTCTCCCCATATTCTATCATGCTACCGCCAACTAGGATCACTCTCTCTCCTCTCGCAGAAAACCACTGTGCCCTCTTTCTCCCCGTGGCCTTTCCCTCTCCCCATGCCCTATCGCTCTCTCCCCGTGGCCTCTCTCTCCCTCCGCTGTCGCCTCCACAGCCCCGTTAGATCCACCACCCCCGTCGGTATCTCTCTCTCCTCTCCGCATATATATATATATGTATGTATGTATGTATGTATGTATGTATGTATGTATGTATGTATGTATGTATGTATGTATGTATGTATGTATGTATGTATGTATGTATGTATGTATGTATGTATATAAATATAAATGTATTAATTTTTATATATGAAGTTGTATGTGGATATTGGATAAGAAACTGGATTTTTATATAAATTAGGTGAATATGTGGATATATATATATATATATTGTATATATATTGGTAAAATTAGATGCTACAGCGCCTGACGCAAGACCATGAGGTAGCCATCAGACCCGGTCCTAAAACCGACTCGGGGACTTGGGAAGGGTGCCAAAAGTGAGCGCATAGTCAAGTCGACGGAGAAGAAGATCGAGGTGTTGTTTGACGAGTTCATCCGAGGCTCTCCGTCCTCGCAGCTCGATAGTCTATGCTCGCATAGCATCGGGTCAATCATACGGAATAACATTCGTATGGTTGTCCCTTCGTAGAACAAGCTGCCTGAATCCGAAAAATTCAAGGTCTACCACGAACTTTCGGTATAACTATTTAATTTTATAATTAATTACAACGTTCATAATGTATGGGATTTTAATTTTGTATTTATTTTCCTAGGTACATTTTGATGTTGAAGGAAGACCGGAGATGTTGGGGCACATCGATGACACGGCTACCCGCATTTTCAAGGATTGAAAGTACGACATCCACAAGTACTACCAGCAAGATGGCGCCTCGCCTATCCCATAAGAGTTGTAGAATGAAAGGGAAGACGACTAAAAATGGTTGGTCTCACACTTTGAGTCCAACAAGTATAAGGTTCATCTTCATTTTTTTAATGTAATGAAAATTGAATAATTTCTTATATGCAGCCATTTATTTATTATTTAATATTTTTTTTTGAAATAGACAAGGTCGGAGGCCAACAAGGCAACTCGTGAAAAGAAGAACACCCACCATTCTTTCGGTTCGAAAGGGTTCATCGACATGGCAAAGGAGTACAAAAATGTGGGTTCAAATCATTGTTTCCTGGATGCCAACATCTCCACTTATATCAAGCCCGAAGTCGTCAATGAGGCGAGTGACCATGGCGTAAGTAACTCATCTTTCTTACATAAATTGAATTTAATCTTACTTCCAAAATTTATCAAAATTTAGTATAACGGTAATTAAATTTTCAAGAATTTGAATTATGATTAGGACATTTAGTTAGGTTGTGCTCTTGGAATATGATTTTGAACTTGAGTTAGGTTATACTTTAGTTGGTTTGATTTTGAACTTGAGAAATCCGGATGGGGATCGGTGCCCATGGTGAATTTGTTATGTTGGAATTGTTATTCGAAGTGTCATATTTCTTGCAGGTTTTTGGTTTCATCCAATTTTAGAGGAAACTATGGAAAATATTTTTTACTAATTAATATTTATGTATTGTTCAAATGATTAATTTCAGATGAGGTTGATACAAATGTCCCAGGAGTAGTTGGTGAACACCCAGCTGAAAAACCCAAAGACAACGCCTGAACAACTTCCTCCTCTATGGAAGGAGAGTCTGATATGTATTGTCAATCTTGTTTACGGCCACCGAACTGGCAAAGAGGTTCGTGGGTTTCGACAGGCGATCCAAAGAGATTTATCCCAGTCATCGCATCGGCGACTAGATGCAGTGGGGCTAATGCCGAGGCCATTTGAGCTACCCAAGAGGAGGCACTGTTGTCCAAGGAGTCACTCGATCGGGCCTTGGAGCAAGTGAGGTCGATCCAGAGTCAGCTTGACATGAGCAATAGAAAAATAAGTGCCGTCTACAAGTTCCTCGAGTCGATGGGGTTGAACCCTTCTGAGGAGTGTCATCCCCCCCAGGCCCAACGATTACGATCCGAGCGGCGGTGTAGGACTCAGCGACATGTCAACCCCCGGTTTAGTTTTGTAGTTTCATTTGTATTATTTCGATCAATGTACGTACAAATTTTATATTTAATGAATATTTTATTAATTTAATTAATTTCAAATTTCAAATTTTAAATATTATTTATAATTCAAAAAAAAATTGAACTTAGACGACAAAACATCCTTGTTTCGTCGTCCAAGTCAATCACTAAGATTTGTCGTCTTGGTTTAAACCCTAGACAAGGAACATTCATCTTCGTCATCTATGTGGTTGGACCTAGACGCCGAAGAATAGGTCGTCGCTTAAATGAATCACTTAGACGACGAACAATAATCGTCGTCTAAGTGGTGCCACCTAGACAATAAATATTGTTCATCGTCTAAGTGGTAATACTTAGACGATTACTGGTATTCATCATCAAAATGGTAATATTTAGACTACGATTACAGATACTCGTCGTCTAAGATGACTCTGAGACGACAAACACTTTTGTCGTTTAGAGGTACAATTTTTCGATGTCTAAGTAGTTAGGCGACGAAACATATTTCGTTGCCAAAGGAGCATCTTAGACGACGATAAAAGAATTTCATTGTCTAAGTACTTAGACTACGATTGTTTGACGATAAACCTTAGGCGATGAAAGTTTCGTTGCCTAAGTACTTGGACAACGTAAAACACCACTTTGGCGACCAAAATACTTCATCACCTAACTTTGTATTTTTGGTAGTGATTATACGAGAAACAGGAAGCTGGCTATACTATATACGATTATATATGAGATATAGGATATATGGATAGGTTGCCACAGATTGGTAGGGCCACCAAGCTACGGCTTGGTTGAAATCCTGGTCGTGGCTCCGGCTTTGTTGACCTATGACACAGGCATATAGTTAAGTAGAGATTATGCATCCCTATGGTGAAGAGAGCCAAAACGTATCAGGTGGTGTTCTCGATGTCCTAATTCGAGAGATACCGTGTACACAGGATGTTCTCGATGTCCTAAATTTGAGAGTATATTATATATGATTACCATTTATAGACGGGGTGTTCTTGATGTCCTGAATTCGAGAGTATATTATATATTTGATTACCATTGATAGACATGGTATTCTCGATGTCCTTAACTCAAGAGTATATGATATATGACGACACGATTTGAAACGTAAAACGATAACGTGAAGCGTGAAATGATTTATTGAGATATATAATTTGAATACCATCGTTGGACGGATGATGATGAGATATAAATGAACTCGCGAGGTGAGTATCGAGATATGATTCCACGAGATGAGCAATACGATATACAATATACTTTGAGCTCCCAATGCGAACATTGCAATATAATATTTGTTCGCATGGCAAACATGATGATATAATATAATGTTCACTCACGTGATGAGCATACGAATATGAGATGATTTGAACTTGAAATACGAGATTACAAAATGATATTTACTTATGCGACGAGTATGATTATATAATCTTAACTCATTTGATGAGTATGAGAATAGGATACGATCTGAACTCGTGAAACATGTGCAAGTGATTATAATATTTCGTGTTTACGTGGTAATACGATGATCTAAAAATTCAAAACAGTGATTTAGCAATTTTTATCGCAATGTAACAGTGATTATTGATTTTATCAAAATAACACATCAATGAATCATTATATTATTGAATGATTCAACGATTATATTATCATCTTGATTCCTGTTTATTATTGATGAGTTAGCATTTTTGGTGAATTATCATTTGAGAATTTTGTGTATTATTTTCGATATGTTATATGTTATTTGATTTGAAATTCTATTGATTTGTTAGTTGAGAAATCCGGACGAGCACCGCTGGCTCGTGGTATAGGATGGCATTTGTGATTTTTGAAGTGTATTTGGACATTTGCAAGTTTTTGGGTTTCCTAATTATAAGGGAGACTCTGCTCAATTTTCCGCAGAAATATTTTGCAAATATAGTTTCATAATTTCGGGAACAAAATTATTTTAACGAGGTAGATTGTTATATCCCGACTTTTTTATATAATCGTTATTATTTGTGGAGAATTCGAATTTGATTTAGTGGTTTCAGCAAATAAGTTTTACCGTCGGTAAATATTGAGAGATTTAGAGTTGACTTTTTATTTGACTGTCAATGTTAGTTGACTTTCAGTGAAAATCGTAGAATTTGTCAAGATGAGTTTGTAGACGCGAGAAATGCCAAAAGTGAAGTCACGACGAGAAAGTTATGATCAACGAAAGTATATCAGAAATGTGATAGTTGTAAACGAACTAGTATAAATAGGACTTTCCATTCTTGAAACAGACAAGATGTGGAGCTTTCTGCCGCCGGCGCAACAGCTTCCGGCCAACTTCGGTGCGGGTTGTCCTCATCTACCCATTTCTAGGCTTGATCGACGACTTTGAGGCCAGAATGAGCGATTCGACGTAAGTAAAATTTTATGGTTTTCGGAACGGCCCCCGTCATCGGTTAGGTTTTCGACGACGAGTTAGGTATGATTAGATTGGGTATTGTGTCTTGATTGTATTGTTGTTTAGAAATTTGGGTTTGCACGTTGATTTTAACGGATATCGAAACTATTACTGGCGAGTTCGAATCTGTCTCCGCCGAGTTGAACGGTTTCCGGTTAGAGGGTTTTGTTCCCTACCACATCATGAGTCAAATAGGACCAGCCTCGAGCCTAGTCGTGGATGGAGGGAGAAGTTACATTGCCGAGTTTTGATGCTGTTTTTTGGAAACTTGCCGGCTGAATTGGCCGTGGCTGTAATTTAGCAGTATGTTGGGCTCTTCTTGACCTTTCCAATGGTGTATTTATCTATGCCGTCGGTGGTGGTTGCCTGTGGTGGCGCGTGGCCAAAAAATATTTTTGGGAAACTTGTTGAGTTATATGGCATTAAGTTTGTATCGACGATACGAACATAGTGGTGAGGTTTGTTTGTTATTAAGGCTTAGTCAACCCAATGGTTGGGGCGGTGGTGACGAGGGTCTCCCCCAATGACGGTGCGGTCTACGAAGAATTAAATTTGTCATCTAATGTTACGATCGCTCTATCGTAACAGATTTGTCGAGTTATTTTCTTCGACTAGATTAGTCAAACTTGATTACGGATCTAGTAATTGCTCGTTTTACGTGTTTGATTTTCTTTATATTGATAATTTTCAACAAAAGTCGGACTGTCACAAGACCCGAAGGTACCCTTCGATCTATCGAGAAGATTTTTTGATCCATCGAAGGTTGCACCATGGACAGACTCAAGCCATGTCTTTGATCCATCGAAGGCTGATCTGACTGCAAGTGTTATTCCTCAATTTAGTGCAGTCCCCTATTCATAGACACCTTGCGATGTCTTGGTTAGGTTTGTTTATGTTGGGTACCTCTCCTACCCACACAAAGAACGTTTCCAGACACGTTCTGTATTTACAATGGAGAACACAATGATTTCTTTGAGATCAACTAAGTACACCATAGTTGCTACTTCCTTGAATCATTTTGAGATCATTGCTTTACATGAAGTGGTTCAGGGATATGTTTGGCTTAGGTCAATCATACACCACATTCGAGGAACTAGTGGATTACCATCCACTACTGCAGCACTAACTCGTATCTTTGAGCACAATGCGACTTTCATTCAATAAATGAAGTTTGGATACATCAATGGTGATCATACCAAGCACATATCGCCGAAGTATTTCTTCAATCAACAACGACAGCTATTAAACATTCTTGTGAATCAGGTATATTCGAATGATAATGTTGCAGACTTGTTCACCAAGTCGTTGCCAAAATCTATATTTGCAAAGCATGTGAGACACATTAGTATGCGAAGATCGTCTGAACTCCAAGATTGAGTTACTGATCAGGGGGAGTTCATTTCGTAGACATCAGAGGGAGTCTACATCACATGTGGTAGCTTTTGTAGTTGATGCGTTGTACTTTTTTTTCTCTTAGACAAAGCTCTTGGTTTTACCCAAGAGGATTTTGTTTGCTTGGAAAAGTTTTTAGTGAGGACACAAATTATGCATCATACATTAGGATTGCGACACAAGAAGGAGTGTTTAAGAAAATTATACTTCTGATATCTATATGTGTATCTTGGCCTAATTAGTATAGATAGAGATTCTCTCATTCTTGATTCATCGGCAGGTTTATTGTATCAGATTGAAATATTTATTTAAACGCTATCTATCAATGAATAACGTACAATTTCAGATCTAACTACATTGCGTATTTACTTTTCGCCTTTAACGATGTGTAATTAATAAATCTAATTTTTAAGTGAAGTGAAATTAGAATCGGGTTTGAGAGGTAATTAGAGCCTAAAGATAAAAAAAAGAAAAGGGAAAAACATAAGAAAAAATTGGAAGATAAAAGTAATCCTCAAAATTGGTTAAAATTGATGAAATTAATGACAGTATATACTAAACTTAATACGTCACTCAAACTTAAACTTGCGGTATGAGCTAGTCATGTATTTTTAGAAATTAAGCTACTCATATTGTATGCGGCTTAAATTTGAAATATTATGTGACTTTTTTCTTTATATATTAACAGATCAGAATTTTGATTTATTCCAATGATTTCGGACTATCGAATTTTTTTCTTTCGTAAGTTATATAATGCAAGTATGTGTTCCATGCTTCGATGAATTGATCAACACTATTGATGGATGTCGATGAATTGATCAACACTATTGATGGATGTCGATCATTACAAAGTGATATGGCTTTGTAAAGGATATGCATAAATTATCTTTTATGAAAGGGCAAATGGGCAAGACAGACCTAAGTGGAGTTTGTGCAACATTATTATCCAATTTGTATTTTAGTAGTGTTGTTCCATGATGAAGCCAATACACATGCAATTGCCGAAAGTGTGTTAATTAATTATTCAGTTAGCGGCAGACAAATGGCTTCCTCGACGATCTGAGAATCTAACGAGACGAAGTAATGGCTGGGCCTTCTGATGGGCTCCTATTATCTGCTTTGATTGCGTTTCTTTTTTGTGCTGTGTGGATTAAAGATTTGTTCCATAATTAAGCCAATACATGCGCGTGCTCCAATTCCCTATGAATTTATTATACCGAGCACACATTTGTTCCATAATTAAGCCGATACATGCGCGTGCTCCAATTCCCTATGAATTTATTATACCGGGCACACGCAGAGTATGTTTAATAATGATTCATTTAGTGCCAGACAAGTATGCATCCGTTGCATGCTTCAATATATCGTTCGATTCGATTCGATTTTATACAGTAAATTGATAAAATAATAATTCATGGGTGTGACCATTAAAACCTGATTGAGTTCTTTATAAGTATTTCTAACAATTTTTCTATAAAATCTTTATTATAGAAAATTAAAAATTAAAATCTCTATAATTGTCTGGGTTAAACTCCAACGACTCTTTTATTCTATTCTTAAAAAATAAATATTAATCTCTATAATTTAATGAGTATACAGATATTTCTCAAATTAAGTCATTAAATTGATGGAGAGAGAGATAAATTGATGTATTTTTGTTTATATTCTGAGGACAGAGGGTTGAATTGCTTAGATGGGCAATAAATTTTAGAGATTCTTGGATGATTATATAAATTTTGAATTTTTTTTATAGATATAGAGATTCTCTATCTTCTTTTTCTATTTTCTATAAGATACAATATGGTTTACAAGAACGATGGAGCTAAAAAGATATGTTTTTTTTTGATAAAATAGAGATTTTTATCATTTTATAAAAATTGTTGGAGATGCTCTAAAAATATTTATATATGTATAATTTGTTTAAGGACCATATATAATTCCGATTATATATCGATGAAAGATTACTTTAATCATTAAAGTGATTTCAATTAGACATGAACGCATTATAATAATACTACCAACAAGGAAAAACCGTTATAAAAGAAATCTACTACATGATACACAAGTAATAATATTGAGAAATTAAGAATATGGAAATCTAATATACATAAGAACCTATGCCAAGGAAGGATAATCATGTGAGGGAAATCGACACTACTCCATGCACAGAATGGACACCAGAACCAAGTTATTGACTAATTTTTGCTATGCGCGGACTGGTTAAGTGAGGGACGATTATGCGGAGGAAAAGCGGATGCCTAGCGACTAAGCAGAAGAAAAATGACTCCAAGGCGATTTTTGTTTTCAATTATTTTTTTTAATTACAAAGTAAAACACCCAAAATACAAAAATCCTAACCTCAAAACTATAAAACTTGATCACAAAACACCCCGACCCCGACTTGTGCAAACGGGGAGGGAGCGAACTGAAAGCCCCGATTTGGAGGCTGCTCGCCGATCACCGCTGTCGCCGTTCAACTTTGGTCAGTCTCTTCTCTTCTCACTTCTCTTCTCTTCGCTTGAAAGCCTGAAATCAATTGGATAATCAATCGCCCATTAGCTGATTGATTATTTGATTTATCGTTATGTCTAGCTTTAATCTGATGGTTTGAGACTTGAGAGTAGATTATGTTTAGCTATTTTTTATCTCGAGTATTCGGTTGTTATTTGATACATATAAGTATTCGGTTATTTCACTAGGATTTGATTATTGAATTTAGTTTGTTAAATTGGATTGATGGTTAATTAGCTTGTTGAGTTGTTGTGGACTTGGGGTAGTTATTGATAGGATTGTTGATCCTAGCTTACATCCTGTACGTATTGTTGAGAAGACAGAGTAGTATTGTTGTATTGTTGATGACTTGATGCCAGTCCATTGGGAAATCACACTTCACAAGAACAATAACATTTGCCTAGTCTATACCAGTTTCGGCAGTTTGCAACTTTGCATAAATATTGGCATATTGTAATTTGCTTAGTCGAGAATGTTAATGGTTTTGCAAGTTTAGTTTGTTAAATTGAGATGGATGTTTAATTGGATTTGTGAAATGTGTAATAGGAGAAATTATAGACTTATAGTTCTTGTATATGTAACTTGATTTCAATGATTTGTTCGATTTGTGAACTGTAATAGGACTATAGGAGCAATTAAAGTTCTTCTTCATCTTCGAGGTGGTAATTAATTGGATTTGTGAACTATAATAGGAGCAATTAAAGTTCAAGTGACCACTTTAAAAACTAAATTATGGTGACCTTTAGCTTGTTGTATTTGTATGATTTTAATGATTTGTATAATTCAATAATTGTATGATTTGAATTGTAAATTAGGTGATAGAGATGAGATGATAGTGTTTAAGAATGAGCAATTACAGAACTTGATGATGATGTTGAGGAGTCCGAAAATGATACCAAAGTTGAAAGAACCGATGACTGCGATGACACATTTGAGTTTGGAAACTTTGAGTGATCATTTCACTTGAAAACGTTTTCTTTTTGTGTGCTTTTATTTGGATTTAAACTTTTGAGCTATTGTTTGATGATATTATTTTTGAGACATTGTATTTTGAATTTTGATGTCATTTCTTCATAATTTTTTCTTTATTATTCATATAATAATATATCATATAAATATATAATTAATTAAATATAAATGAAAATAATCCGCCTAATTGCCGTCTAATTACCGATTACACTCTGCCTAAGCGCTAAGTTGTAGCTCCACCGCCTAAATTCACTTAGCGCCTTTTTAAACCTCGAAGACACTATAAAGATCTTTAACCGTTCTTTTAAAGTTACCCACAAATCTGCAGGGTCATCCTTTTTCAAGTACTATTTTCTGAAAGCAAGATGAATATGTCTCATGAGAAACATGAGAGCTTGAGCTTTCTGAGCTAGGGTGTCCTCGTTGGCTTCAATGTCAGGTGGTAGTGGTGGGATGATATCAGTTAGATATTTGCCAAGGAGAGTATTCCTCACATCAAATACCCATCTGTGGTATTCTGCTCCTTGAATGTCAATGATATCAAACTCTGGCCTTGCCGGCTCAGTTATCTACAAAACACAATAGATGTAATTAGTGTACCGATCAAAAACTATGGTCATAAAAATAGATGAAAAACCGAAGGCTTCATACCACTCCTCAGAAAATCGTGACTGTCAAATAATCATAAAGATCAACTTCCTTTTTTTTTGATTCAATGTGAAATCATAATTAACCGTGATATTCACTAATAACTGTGACTCCCCCAAGGCCATCACTAATCTTAAACTTTGAGGAAGAGGTGATTAAATCTCCTTCACTCATACATGCATTAATCCATAGGAACTAGAGGCATATAATAATTCACGGTATTTAAACCTAAATCTAGGGTATTACGGTAATTAAGTTTTATAACATAATTCTAAACACCAACAATTGGACTTCTGGGTGTTTGGTGGCCTCCTCCGCCCAACCCGAATATAATCTAGAACCACAATGATGGTTCTTGGTGTTTTTTGCCCAGTTTTTTGCGTTTATTTCAGAAATTGCCTTGCTGGATAAACATATGTCAGAAAATTATTAACTAATTGTTTTCATGTAATACGATACAACGTACACAAATATATACTCAGGTTGCATACATTTAATCGCGCATGGTTGAAGTGGGTTACCAGCCATCACCACTCGTGCTACCTAAATCGAAACTCGCTAGGATTACCATCTTGGCCGCTGCCGTACTTCTGATAGTGCTTTTTGAGCTTAGACTTCCACTCCTTGTACTTATATTAATGCAACACAAATTTTAGATATTGAACCACTTAATCAACAAAAATCCAACTTGATATATACAATATAACTCGAATAACATCACCTGCCCCCTTGCACGACATCTGCCCACGTGGGTCTGAGGATGTTTTCCACGTGAAACCACATCTGCAATGTTTATATAAATGGCAAAAAATTTATATTTCTTCGGACTTGATTAATAAGTGGAAAATTTACATAATGAATATCGACAGTGCATTATGCACTTCCAACTTCACGTAGTTCGGCATTGAACTCCAATCTGGCCACAGCATTGGGACTCTGTCCCGTATGATTCTTCTGACAATGCCAGCGTACTTTCGCGTAGCATCTGCCTCAATCACCTCGCCGATCTCAATGGTCTTAATTATAACTTTTCCATTCCTGATCACTTTGTCAAAAAGCTTCCCGACGATGGTGCCTATAGTATTTTTTTATTTGCCATTGACGATGGTGCCTAAGACATGGTAAAGAGATGAAAACATAAATACCCAATTTAATTTAAATATCGGCTATAAGTTTGAAATTAAATAACTATATTTGTTAATTAATATTTACCCGAATCGTCCATTTGTTGTCCCTTAGTCTCGCACTCCAAAGAGGTGTCTCGAACGATATATACACGTACGCTTCCTCCAACATAACATAAGGCTCCTGTTCTTGAATAGGCCTCCCTATTTTATTCAAAGAAATTGGTATCTATTCGTGCACGAAGAGGGTAGACGACGGTGATAATCGCACACCGGCCGATGTACTATATGAAACACATCCCTCAGATGATTGGGCCGTAGAGGGAGTAGGAACTGGCTCAGGAATGTGCGGTATACGGAGCAAGGTCTGAGATGTGCCGCCTGTTGAGGGCAGATGGCTCTCCGAATAGAGCCTCCTTGCGATGGAGGGTCGGCTGGCTGGCTGCTATGACGTCGCCCTCTCACTAAGTAGTATTCGGTGACGAAAGGTTGCAGGGCTGCAATAACTGTTGCTGATCATGGCGGACCCGGATTGACTAGCATTGCTTGTCCCATTTCCACCTTGGGATCTTGACACCGATCCCGACGATTTGTTTTTTATTGCCACACCAATTCATCTTCGTACCTAATCAAATTCACATAACCAAATATACAAAACCAAACTTAACACCAAATATCACAAAACCAAGTTCACATAACCAAGCTTAATCTGCCAATTCAAAACCTAATTCACACAAAAATATACATCAAAAATCCATTTACACATCAAAATATACATCAACAATCCATTTACACATCAAAATATACATGAACAATCCATTTACACATCCTAACCAAACCCTAATTCACACAATCCATTTTACTAACAAAATTTCAATCACAAAATCTAAAAAATAACCTATTCAATCTGAATTTGAATCACATCCTAACCAAACCCTAATTCACACAATTTCAATCACAATTTCCCACACACAATTACCTATCCAATCTGCCTAATACAAAACCTAATATCACCTATCCAATACAAACAATCAATTTCATCTAAATTAAACCAAACTCTAATCAAACTTGTAAATATAATCATGTAGAAACTGTTTTGATTAATTGGAGAGAGAGAGAGAGAGAACATGTAGGCTTGTGAGAGAGAGACTCCGGCGGCGTCAGGGCTGTGAACGGCGGCAGGGTAGTTTTAGGGTATAGGGGTAATGATTTTTCGGTAATTAGAGAGAGAGAGAGAGAAAACCTCGACAGTGACTTCCGGAGCGAGTAGCGGCAAAATCCGGTGAAATTAAAATTTTGAGAGTTTGGTACATTTGCGGCGCAGGCTGGTTGAGTCTAGGAAATTATATCCCAGATCTATAGCCGATGACTTAAATAGTCGTCGGCTATAGTATAATTGATGATGTTCAAGAAAAATGTCGTCGGTTATACTATAGCCAACGATATTCATGTAGAACATCGTCGACATATGTCAATGTCGTTAGCTACAGTTCAGAGATTTTATTTGCAACCTACAACCTTCTCATGTTGAAATACCTGATGTTTAACTAATTGATCATTCACATAGTTAGAATCATTGCTAATTAAACAAGTTTCCAACAAATACTCAGGCTCATATAACATAACAAAAATACATGCACGTTTATACTCAAATACATCTTTAACTAAGGCTAATAATCAGAATCATTGCTCGAATCTGACTCGGTTTCGTAGTTAATTTATGGTAAGATGTGCCGCTCCTCATCACCTGAGTCTTTATCATCTTCATTTGGATTAAGATCAAGAAGCTCTGCTCCAGGAATTCGAACCACACTACTCAATCTCACATTATGAAGGCGGATTGTAGAGGATTCTGGAATGTCAATTGCGTTCGGCTCTTGGTATGTAGTAACTTCTTCATCATCTGCAGTCTCACCAAGTGTGGCAACTCTATATAGGTTTCTAGTAACAACATTGTTAAGTACTTTCCACGCGCCTCTGTGCACAACATCATCAAGATAAAACACTTTTTTTATCGCTGTGGCAAAAACAAAAGGGTCATCTTTATACTAGCTTGTAGCAGTATTCACCGAAAAAAATTCATACTAATCGGTCCTTGTGTTCTCCAGGCTAGTATCAAACCATCTACACTTAAACAAGTTCACTTTCATGGCTTCCCCATAAATTAGTTCAACCTTTGAATGAAGAACACCGTAAGAATCAATGCCATCCTACCCACAATGCACCATTACTCTAGAATTCTGTGTTCTCAATCAGTCATCTCTATGTTGACATATAAATTTCACGTCATTGACCTTACACATCGAGTAAACTTTTAAAGTTACCGGTTTCATCATCAAGAGCCTCAATGTGTGTGACCATTGTGGGTAACCATCATCTTATACATGGTTCATCTGAAGAAAAAAACCCATTCACTTTAAATGTGAACGTTGATATTAATTTATATATATAAAGGTTATATATATACTTACCAATTTGCCAAAATAGTTTGAAAATGTCTTGTTGTGGTATTGAACATTACCTGAAACAGAAGGGTGTTGAAGATGGATGTCTTTCCAGTATTGAACTTTTGGACAGTTAATTAGTACCCACTAGTGGACAATGACTAACTCGTTTGGTTACAACTTGTAAGACTTTGGAAAATCTCCATATACTTCAACATCATTGGAGTTGATAGAAATGTTGAACTCGGGTTCATCTACCGACATATGTTGTCGAGAGTCCTCTAGCGCTCCTAAATACAATTTGGTGTAACTTACGTACTCGTGCCCAAGATATACTTCATCGATACACCATTCAGGTGCAGATTCATTCTTCACATAGTTTTTATAGTCTCCCAATTGTTTATCAAGTTGACATGTTATGATTATTGAAAAATATGTATTAATTTATAAAAATAGAGTCAAATTCAAATGTTGAATTGCATATACCTTTCCATGGGATACATCCAAGTGTAGTGTACCGGACCGCTAAGCAACAATTTTTCGGGAAGATGGATCATCAGGTAAGGCATGATGTCAAAAAATCTTTGGAGGAATTGTCCTCTCAAATTTGCACATGATAAAAATGATGATTTGTTGCATTTCCCACAAGTCTGACAACTTCACTTCTCTGGTGCATAACTGAAAGGACCCAACCCCGATTTAGTTGCCTAAACCGGAATCAAACCCCTTCTGAAAACACGAACCAACAAAAACCATCAAAATTTTGGCAGAGTTTTGTTAGTAACGCGGAATTACCATTACCTGCACCCGGAAAATACACTTCATCCTATGCCATAAAAATCAAACCGTGGGCACCAATCCCATCCGGATTTCTCAATATATCAACGGTAACGTAAAGTAATAAGTATAGTTATACTTTACAGAAATCCGAGGAAAATCGTATAAGAATACACATCAGAATACTCACAGCGACTTCTAGTATACATATACAAATAGTAGACCAAACTAAGAACCTATCATAAAAAGAAACATCGCTCGAATACTATGCCTCTGACCACGACGTGCGACACCAGAATCTGAACTGCAAACTGGGCACAGAAACCGAAAAGCCCAGGGGAAAGACATGAAAACTGTTAGAGTGAGTGGACAAAAATAAATGTCTTTCGCCGAATAATATATATGTTATAAAAACAAACGAGAGTCCAGATGCATAAATAATCAAATAGTACACGAGGAAGACTCTAACTCCTCACGCGTATAGAGCATGCATAAAAATTCCACGGGGTCGCTCGTGGACACATCCGTGCTAGTACAATCTGAATCACGGGATCCTAGACCCACACGTGATTCGAGCCAGAAAGGCCTCAGGTCAGAGGTCTGCCTCCCCCCGGTAAAGGCCTCGAGTCAGGAGTCACAGCCTCCCCCGGTACACATCCTCGGGGATCAGCCGGGATGCGAGTGTATCGATACAACAGCATATATAGAGACTGTACTCTGTGTAAGCCAAATCGTAAATAGTTCGATGCAAATGCATGAAACAATATATAAGTGTATATACGTAATATATACTAGTATAGGCATAATCTTATAACACATGCTCATGTAAATCGTAATCTCGTATGCATGCTCGAGTTCGTAAAACGTGTAATAAGACTCGCAGTCAATCTGTGAAAAGAAATTGTCCACTCACAGACTAGCGTAACGCAGTTCGCGTTAACCCGTGATCCGGCGGAAAGTCTCGCCAAACGAACGATCACGAACCCCTGAATAATCATAAAGTCCATTTCTCAAAACCATAACTCGACAATTCAAATCAAATCACGAGAAACAACCGTTCTCGGAAACACATAATTCAATTACGTCGAACTGTCGAAAATCCGATAATCACACCTCAATACCTCGCTATAATTTCGGACACTCAAATCGAAAAACGAACCTCCCCACTGCGATCGGGGCACGAGTTCGAGTGAAACGACATGCAACTTGTCGAAAACCCCAAAAAGTCAAAGTTTGACCGTTGACCGGCGGCGGCGGCGGCGCCACCCGAACGGAAAATTTCCCGGCGGAGCAACCTCTATTCCAATCCAAATCACCCACTGAGCAACTTTCACAACTGCATCAAAGGCCAATTCTCACTCTAACTCGTCCAATTTCATGAAAAACCGAAAGTCCACACAATTTTCAAATCATAAATTCTCCATATACAAGATGAATTGGAACACCAAACTTACATGGTTAGACTCATGGAGATGAGGGCTTCAAAACCTAGTACTTGTTTATGCTCAACTCGGCCGGAATCGGTTCACCCAAAAACCCCAATTTTCTCCATTTTTTTGCCGTAATTTTCTCCCTCCTCCGGTGTCCCACACAGTGAGAGGAGGCCGGAATTGAGACGGGGTGGCCGGGACGCACCGGAAGGAACCAACGCCGAGCCCGGAGGTGGCCGGACGGTGTGCCACCGCCGGTGGCCGTCGATCACCGTCGCACTTCACCCATCTCCCCCGCGTTGACCGAGTTGACCGATCAAGGTAATAAATGAAATGTTGACTTTGCCAAAACAGGAAACCCTCTTTTTTACTTTCCCAAAATAGAAACTTCCATAATTATCTTTTCGACAAACTTTAAACCCACGTAACTTCCTCGTCGTAATTCCGATTCCAATAATTCTCGCGGCAACAAACTCGACTCGACGTATTCTTCAAATATCACCCCAAGTCAAACACATCGGCCAAACCGATAAAAAGTCAACGGTTCAACCCAAACACATACTTTAACCGACTAAATAATCAACAATCGGAAATATTCACAACATAATCCTCGTAACTCGGAATAATGCTCCAGAAGTTCCCACGAGCTCGAAATTATATTCTCAACAACTTCCGTGAAGAATCCGAAACCAAATTCTCGTCCGATAATTTAGTCGTTAAGAGAGCCAGCATTATAAACCGATTACGTCGAAACTTCAAATATTCATATTTTATTCTTCAGTCGTCCAAATAATGATCCGGAACGACCCACGAACTCGAAATCACGCGTAAAATGACTCTCGAGAAGAGACTCAGCTCCAATTCTCGGCCAATAATTTAGTCGTTATCAAGTCCGGTGATTCAAACAACTGTCGGAAATCTGCGATTACGCTCAAGCTCGTAGATTAAGCTGATTTCACTGCTGATTCCGTTCTGGGTCGTCACAAATCCACCCCCCTTAAAAAAAATTTCGACCTCGAAATTTTCAAGTCTGCCGGCTAAACAAAGGAGCACTGCCTCTGCAAGCTGCTAAACTCTCCAGTGACAACGTCAGCTGAACAACTCTGATAACAGACTCTACAATAGGAGGTATCTCTGTGCTGAAATCCCTGTACCCTTAAATCTCGAATCTGAACTGGCTCCACACAATCGCCAAGTGTTCCTGCATAAGGAACAGATAAGGTACACAACACGTAACAAACCTGAAATGTAGTTCCACCACACGGAACACAACATACAAAAGCCAAAGATATAGGCGACGCCGAACTATACGGCACAACACAAACTCGCCTATGACCACATACAGATCAAAATAACGTGGCAAATCACAACTCAGCCTACACACACCAACATAACTCAAACATCGAACTCGGGCAATTATCAACCTGTTTCCGCTAATCCGAAAGTCTGTGGTAACACATTCCACAAAATCAGGATCAAACATCAAGTCAAACCAAACTCACCCCAACACAATGGAGTACAATATCGTTCCTCAAAACGACATCAAGCAACGTCAAAATCATAGTGGTCAACAAACTGGTACGGCAAGCAATCTCGAACAATTGAAACTGCTGGTCCCAAATCCCTCGGAACTGCAATACACAAGACCACAACATGCCCTCCAAGGTTTGAATAGTCCTCAAAGATCGCCCGCCAATCTGAGGATAAGAAACTGTACTAAACTGTAATCTGGTCCCCAATGCTCTTTGCAACGCTTGCCAACACTCAGTTGTAGCTGGTTACCTTAATCAGCAATCTGGAACACAGGTGCACCACGTAAATGGACAACCTCCGCCAAACACAGCTATGCCAGCCTGCCATTGAAATCTTTTCCGGAAAGTATAAGGAAACGTACCAAATTCATCAAATGGTCCATAATGACCTAACAACTGGTACCACAAGCCGAAGTGCATACTGGCACACAAAACCACAGCGACAAACTCCAACTACTAATCGGAAATCCCCAATGGCTATAACTCTCTGGCAAGTCTCTGCCTCCTAGCCATCGACAGTCGACAAATGTGACATCTGCACACACAAGCTGCTATATTGCTCTTCTTGTTGCGTCACGAGTAGTAAACTCGAAGTATCTGATACATCTCCACATCACTAGCGCCAAATGCGCGCGAAACAATGAGCCTTAACATCATCACACTCGAACTCAGCTCCTATAGCTTGCAACTCGACTAACACGGAAACTCGAGTCACACACACACATGAAATACTGAAGCTCTCGACTTCCAACTGAATGCATTAGCAACAACATCCCATATGGGTAGTTAATGTGAAACCACTAGCCTTCTTGAACAAACTCAAAGGTGCAGCCATAGTCCTTAGTCGACCCCATACAACTATGTCGCCTCAAACTCAAATCTGGCCGAAAATGCAAGTGGATGAAACTCAAATAATCAGTGTACATCCTACACCGTGCTGAACGCCGTAGCAGTAGTGTCTCAAACTCTCCGATGCTAACATAGGGACAGTAACTCCCAAATCACACACAGGATATGCGACTACACAAGGTTTCCACTGCCCGTAACCATGAGCCATCGTTCTGCAAAGCTGCATCAAGTATAACCAAATTCAAACCTCGATGCATCGCCATAACCCACGAACTCATCACGATCCTCAGGTAAGGTCAAAACCGAAGCAACGGTCAACCATCCTGCAGGAGTAAATAACTCTCCTCGCATGCATCAAGCCACTCGAACTTGACGCCTTCTTCATCAATCCAGAAAGTGAAATGGTAATCCGGGAAAATCCTGCACAAAGCACTGAAAGTAGCCTGCTAAACCCAAGAGACTCCCGATCTCTGGTACAATGGTAGGGCAATTCCCAAATCAACACGGCTTCTAACTGGTCAGTATCCGCACCGACTCCCTCGATTAACATCACACAGCCCAAAATCTTCACGCAACCATAACTCACACTGACTGAACTTCCCAAACAACTGATCATCTTGCGAAGTCCGCAAAACCGCTCGCAATTGCTTCAGGTACTAGCTCACACTCCTGGAGTGAATTAGGATGTTGCCGACGAATACGACCGCAAACTCGTCCAGAAACCTTCTAAACACCTGGTCCATCAAGTCCGTAAAAACTGCGGGGTATCAGTAAACCCAAACGGCATGACCAAGAACTCGTGATGCCCGCACCATGATCTGAAAGCTAACATGGCTACATCTGACTCATCGATCATCAACTGATGGTATCCAGACTCGAAATCAATCTTCGAAAAGACTGAAGCTCTCGCGAGCTGATCAAACCAATCGTCAATCCGAAGCGAAGGACACTTGCTCTCCTCTGAAGCGAATCAGGCTTCCGGTAGTCAATGCACCACCTCATCGAACCAACCAACATTCGGACAAATAATGCAAGAGCACACCACGCAGGTACGCTGGGTCGCACTAAATCTCCTGAAACCTCCTCCAGCAACTCCTGGAGTCTAACATGTAGCTCCATCAGCTCCACTGGCTTCGAACGACAAGATGCTGGTAAAATGAGTCCAGCGCCCGGTACAAGCTCAATGGTGTAGTCGGTCTCCCAAACTGGAGGAACACCGGGTAAATCCTCCGAAACACACCTAGAAACTCGGGAACCACCTCAATGTCACCAATGTCGGGTACAACAACCATAGTATTCACAACATATGCTAAGCAACAACATAACCCGTTTCCACCATCCGCTCGATCATCATCGCGAAACAGTATCTCGGAGAAAAGTCTGGTCGTCGAAACACAACCTCCTTCTCAAGGCCATCGAACATAGCTCAAAATGTGTCGCCAAAAGTCCATACTCATAGTCACATCAAAACCACGATGTCCAGCTATAACAGATCCGCGGCTAACACATAACCTCCAACAAAGATCTCGCAACCTCCGGTTGGATGCAACACTCTCCAAAACCTCGGAAGTGGAGATGCAGGTACAATAGCCATGGACGTCAAGCAACTGTAACCTCAGAGAAAATTCTATCCTCATACAAGGTCATGGCACGAACTCCAACATGCCCAACTAGCCGCCCACGTCAATAGCCACTTGCTGAATAACTCATCAAAAAGGCTACATAGATCAAACTCCAAGAATAGCATCATGACCTCCTCGTGAACTCTGAGCTGCCAAATCGCTAAAACAGCTGACTGAGGGCGCTCCCTCGTAACGTGACCCTCCTAGCTACCGAAATAGTAACTGAAAGTGTTCCACGAACACAAGTCACAGTGACACCTGCTGCGAGAAAGGATCACCAACGATCACCCAAACTCATACCACAGGAACAAGTCCGCTACTCCGTGATCTCCACCATCACCAAATGGATCCTCTGCTTGATCTGGTGACCCTCAACACAAACGAAAAGGTTACAGGCTGATGAAGTCACTGATTCCGAAGTGCCTGAACTCAACCTCATCACATATCTCGACTAAGTCCATTTTCCTCAAACCAAGACATCGGAAACCGCGTATACCTTTCCTTCTCAATAGCCTTGTCTCTGAGTGCAGTACACTAAGCTCCTAACGGTTATCTCGAGGCACAACAATCAGACTCTCTCTGATGCTCAGGTTCAAACTCATCTCAAATCTCGTGCACTGCTTCCTCTGAAGCCACATAACACGTGCAAACTGGGACAAACATGTGAACGATACATCCCTGCCTCAGGTGGGTAAACACTCCACATATCGCTGTTGGGTAGCCTGATTGAATCATTACTATATCAACAACACCCTGAAAAGTAGGCCATGGAGTCACAACAGGAACTCACACAATACCAGCCCACCAAATGCAATGATCTGACTCAGGCAGGCAAAACATCAACTGCCACAATTCTCTGCTCTGAGGCAACATGTAGACGCTCATACACGCATAACCAGGCAAATCGTGCCACACAATTCTCTGAACTCAGAATTCTCATCCAAACCCACAACTCACTGGAAAATCGCGCGTCGATTGATCCTCAATAGGATCCACAACCGTACCGACACGGAAAGCACGTCAAGGAGGCATCCTAATGAATAAAATATCGTTCACAACAAGTGGAACGTAATCATGGAACTTCAAATATTTGAAAGCATACAACACCCGGAATATTGATGAGTATCCGCCGGCCGGTCGGGTCACTATTCCAGACATGCTGTACATTCTCAAATATCCTTAGTAAACACGACTACAGAAGTCTACAGAACCTATAACCTAATGCTCTGATACCAAGCTGAAAGGACCCAACCCCGATTTAGTTGCCTAAACCGGAATCAAACCCCTTCTGAAAACACGAACCAACAAAAACCATCAAAATTTCGGCAAAGTTTTGTTACTAACGCAGAATTACCATTACCTGCACCCGGAAAAATACACTTCATCCTATGCCACAAAAATCAAACCGTGGGCACCAATCTCATCCGGATTTCTCAATATATCAACAGTAACGTAAAGTAATAAGTATAGCTATACTTTACAGAAATCCGTGAAAAATCATATAAGAATACACATCAGAATACTCAGAGTGACTTCTAGTATACATATACAAATAGTAGGCCAAACCAAGAACCTACCATAAAAAGAAACATCGCTCGAATACTATGCCTCCGACCACGACGTGCGACACCAGAATCTGAACTGCAAACTGGGCACGGAAACCGAAAAGCCCAGGGGAAAGATATGAAAACCGTTAGAGTGAGTAGACGAAAATAAATGTCTTTCGCCGAATAATATATATGTTATAAAAACATACGCGAGTCCAGATGCATAAATAATCAAATAGTACACGAGGGCGACTCTAACTCCTCACGCCTACAGAGCATGCATAAAAATCTCACGGGGTCGCTTGTGGACACATCTGTGCTAGTACAGTCTGAATCACGGGATCCCAGACCCACACGTGATTCGAGCCAGAAAGGCCTCAGGTCAGAGGTCTGCCTCCCCCCGGTAAAGGCCTCGGGTCAAGAGTCACAGCCTCCCCCGGTACACATCCTCGGGGATCAGCCGGGATGCGAGTGTATCGATACAACAGCATATATAGAGACTGTACTCTGTGTAAACCAAATCGTAAATAGTTCGATGCAAATGCATGAAACAATATATAAGTGTATATACGTAATATATACTAGTATAGGCATAATCTTATAACACATGCTCATGTAAATCGTAATCTCGTATGCATGCTCGAGTTCATAAAACGTGTAATAAGACCCGTAGCGCAGTCAATCTGTGAAAAGAAATTGTCCACTCACAGACTAGCGTAACGCAGTTCACGTTAACCCGTGATCCGGCGGAAAGTCTCTCGCCAAACGAACGATCACGAACCCCTGAATAATCATAAAGTCCATTTCTCAAAATCATAACTCGACAATTCAAATCAAATCACGAGAAACAACCGTTCTCGGAAACACGTAATTCAATTACGTCGAACTGTCGAAAATCCGATAATCACACCTCAATACCTTGCTACAATTTCGGACGCTCAAATCGAAAAATGAACCTCCCCACTGCGATCGGGGCACGATTTCGAGTGAAACGACATGCAACTTGTCGAAAACCCCAAAAAGTCAAAGTTTGAGCGTTGACCACCGCCGGCGGTGGCGGCGCCACCCGAACGGAAAATTTCCCGGCGGAGCAACCTCTATTCCACTCCAAATCACCCACTGAGCAACTTTCACAACTGCATCAAAGGCCAATTCTCACTCTAACTCGTCCAATTTCATGAAAAACCGAAAGTCCACACAATTTTCAAATCACAAATTCTCCATATACAAGATGAATTGGAACACAAAACTTACATGGTTAGACTCATGGAGATGAGGGCTTCAAAACCTAGTACTTGTTTAAGCTCAACTCGGCCGGAATCGGTTCACCCAAAAACCCCAATTTTCTCCATTTTTTTGCCGGAATTTTCTCCCTCCTCCGCCGTCCCACGCCGTGAGAGGAGGCCGGAATTGGGACGGGGTGGCCGGGACGCACCGGAAGGAACCAACGCCGAGCCCGGATGTGGCTGGACGGCGTGCCACCGCCGGTGGCCGTCGATCACCGTCGCACTTCACCCCTTTCCCCCGCGTTGACCGAGTTGACCGGTCAAGGTAATAAATGAAATGTTGACTTTCCAAAACAGGAAACCCTCTTTTATACTTTCCCAAAATAGAAACTTCCATAATTATCTTTTCGACAAACTTCAAACCCATGTAAGTTCCTCGTCGTAATTCCGATTCCAATAATTCTCGGGGCAACAAACTTGACTCGACATATTCTTCAATTATCACCCGAAGTCAAACACATCGACCAAACCGATAAAAAGTCAACGGTTCAACCCAAACACATACTTTAACCGACTAAATAATCAACAATCGGAAATATTCACAACATAATCCTCGTAACTTGAAATAATGCTCCGGAAGTTCCCACGAGCTCGAAATTGTATTCTCAACAACTTCCGTGAAGAATCCGAAACCAAATTCCCGTCCGGTAATTTAATCGTTAAGAGAGCCACCATTATAAACCGATTAAGTCGAAACTTCAAATATTCATATTTTATTCTTCAGTCGTCCAAATAATGATCCGGAACCTCCCACGAACTCGAAATCACACGTAAAACGACTCTCGAGAAGAGACTCAGCTCCAATTCTCGGCCAATAAGTTAGTCGTTATCAAGTCCGGTGATTCAAACAACTGTCGGAAATCTGCGATTACGCGCAAGCTCGTAGATTAAGCTGATTTCACTGCTGATTCCGTTCTTGGTCGTCACAATAACTTCTGAAAGAATCTTGACAATGCCACTAACGGCTCTACCACCTCTTTGGGCAGGTACCCTTGAATGAAAATAGGGAAGAGGCATTGAAGCAGTATATGACAGTCATAATTCTTTAATCCATACATCTTATTGTCCCAGAAGTTTACACACCGACCTACACTACCATAATTTCTATTATAGCCGATGACGTGAAATCGTTGGCCTGTTAACATAAGTCATTGGTCATAGCATCATCGAGAATACCCCGTCGGTTATACTATAGCCGACGAAAGGTTATGTTCGTCATCGGTTATAGAATTAACTATAACCGGCGACAAATGAGTCTTTGGTAATACCTTAGACTATAGTCGACGACAATATCGTCGGTTATAGTTTGATTTGGTATTTTCTAGAATACTATAGTTAACAACATAAGTCCATGTCGTCTGCTATAGTTGGTGCTTTTTAAAAAAAAAAAAAACTACAAATTCTTGATTGGGCCCAATTCCAGAACCTGCAATTGCATAATACAACACATATTTTGCCAACAACATATATTATCTAACAATGTATGCATCCATACAAAGAAAACATAACTACACTAAGACTGATCAAAATCTATGTTGTGTAAGTAATCAGAGTGGTGACTCCCCTGGTTGCGCTGATCCTCTGGTGGTTGCGGCTGTGGCTATGGAGCAACAAAAACGTTCGAAGGTAGGGGCGGGATCTGGATTCTAGCAGCCTAAAACTGTGGCATACACTACTGCCACCATGCCGCCATAAATGCATGTTGCTCGGCCAACCTCTGCTGCTTTGTGAATCTCGCATTTTATAATGCAATCGCCTGCTCCATCTCCGTTGCTCCTCTATTTTCGTCGTCTACCTTTGGAGCTGCTCATGTAGATGGCAGGTCTCGGAAGATCCTGAATGGCGGGAGTATTCGAGAGTCATTTTCAAGACCCCTTGGCCTTCTTGCCCAAACCCCTGACGTAGTAAGTGTTCTTCCCGTGAGGTATCATGGCTGCAATGATCCTCGCCGACAGCGTTGGATCAGATGTATCAATCTGAGAGGTGTACTGGGTGAACTCCTTATTCGAGGTGTTAAGATATCTCTCTCGAGCTACCTGAGTTAACACCTGTGGGATCGCTTCCTCCACTCTCGCCTAATTGTCAAGGAAATACGAATAATGTATTAAACATACAAAAATATGTAGAGAAAAAAATATATATAATGAAGCAAATATGTGAATTAATTTATGAGACTTACAGCATCTTCGAGACACTGTGGATACACTTGATTGGTAGTAAACACCAACAGAGAGACTTCTGGGTGTTTGGCGGCTACCACCTCAGCCCAACCGAAATAAGATCTGGAACCGCAATGATGGTTCTTGGTATTTTTTGCCCTGTTATGAGAGTTTGTCTCAAAGATGGCCTTGTTGGATAAACATACGTTAGAAAATGATTAAGTAACACTACCGGAAGAATTACTATGACCGACGACTTGGTGTCGTCGGTCTGTTTCCGTTTATCGTCGGTCATATCTATATCCGACGACACATCGTCGGATATAGTACTGTCGGTAATACACCGTCGGTAATACTATATCCGACGATGATTTAGGGTTATCGTTGGAAAATAAATACACTAAATCCGACGATAATTTATCGTCGGTCATAGTTTAAACTATAACCGACGATGTCAGCGTCGGATATAGTTTTCTCCATGGTCAAAATGGTTGACTCTGGAGAAAACTATATTCGACGATATTGACACATGTCGTCAGATATAGTGAAAATTTTAATTTTTTTTGCCCCAAAACCTGCATTCACAAAAAATCACGCTATCTATATATTGTTCAAATTGAAAATCAACAACCATTGAAACTAGAGTACGTAGTAAATAAATAAATTAATAAATTAAAACCGAAATCGTTCAAATCTGTATACATATGCGTAGTAAATAATGAAAATAAAAATGAAACCGACAATTGTTCAAATGTAGGGGGTCCTGGTCCTAAGTCTATGTGGTCAAACGGATTGGAGAAAGTTGGTTGGTCCTGGTCTGGCTGAGGCTGAGGCTGTGGCTGTGGCTGTGGCGTACCGAAAATGGGCGGGGGGGGGGGGGAGATATCTGGATTCCAGATGCTTGCAACTGTGCATAACATTGCTGCATCCATGTCCCCATTTGCTGCTGCTGTTCGGCCAACCGATTCTGCTCTGCAGCTTGCGCTTGCTCCATCTCCTCTATCCGACACCGTTGACCTTCCATCTCAATTGATTGCCTATGAAGCCGGTCGTTTAGCTCATTAGTCCTCGAAGATGATGATGATGATCCCGATCCGCGAGAGAATTCAGGGGTTTGCTTCAGCAGCCCTTGACCCCATTTTCTGGAACCCCTGCAGTAGAATGTGTTCTTCCCTGGAGGGATCGCAGTTGACGTAATCCTGGCTCTGACGATCGGATCAGATCGATCAATCTGATCAATCGGGAGTTCCGCATCGGGGGTGTTGGGATAGAGCTCTCTCGCCACTTGAGTCAACACCTCCGGAATCGCCTCCTGAATTCTCGCCTAATTGACAAATTAAAGAACAATAAAATATTAATTAAAAAAACAATCTAAATAAATAAGAAATAAGTTTATTTTGTTATAATGACACTTACAGCATATTCGGGATTCTGCGGATACGCGTGCTGCATCATATAGACAAGGGGATCATCTTCTGGGTGGTTGGCCGCCTCCTCGATCCAACCCGAGTATGATCTGGTACCGGCATGATGATTTGTGGTGTTTTTGGCCCGGTTCCTTGCTTTGACTTCAGAAAGAGCCTGCGCGATTAAGTCAACATAAAAAAAACACTAATTAGCCAAATAATTTAAGGGATGTACGATAAAACAAAAATTAAATCGATTGAAGGTTGCGTACATTCAATCGAGGGTTGTTGAAGTGAACCACAAGCCATCGCCACTCGTACTCCCTATAACGAAACTCGATAGGGGTACCCTCACGATCGTCCCCGTACTTTTTCCAATGCTTCTTCAGCTCGGCCTTCCACTCCTTATACCTATATATACCCATAAAATCAAGCGTTAGTAACTAACAACATTGTATGAACATAATCAAAAGAAACGAAAAAATTGAAACAAATGGTCGTCTGCAAACCTGCTCCCATGCACTTCATCCGCCCACGTGGGTCTAATGTCTTCATCCACGCGGAACTACCTCTGCAATGTATATATTTATATATATATCAATAATATTAAAAATTTATTATTGGAAATTTTCATAATGAATATACAATTCAACTCACCGACAACGCATTATTCAGCTGATGTTTGACGGCTTGTGGCACTGAATTCCAATCTTGCCACAACATTGGGACTATATCCCGTATGAGGCTGCCCGCCATCCCCGCGTACTTTCTAGTGACCTTTCCCTCGATCACCTGCCCTCTATCCCCGGTCGGAATCATAAGTTGGCCACCACCGCTAGCCTGAATGGCTTCGTCCAGTAACTTGCCGACGACGGGGCCTCTGGTTCTCTTCTGTTTGGCACCGGGCACGATCTCGCCTATCACATATATATGTAGACGATTTTTTAAACATAAACACCTAATTGAATTTAAATATTAGGGAGTAAAAAGATATCACTAATTAATATTTACCTGATTCGTCGGTGCGTTGTCCCGGAATCCTTGCACTCCAGAGAGGTGCCGGGAAGGGTATATACGCATATGCCTGCTCCGGGGTAATGAACCCTAGCTGTCCCGGAATAGGCATCCCGTCGGAATCAACGTGAGGTATCGTCGGGATTTCCAACGGTAAGAATAATGTAGGCGGCGGGCATAGTCGCATCCTCGCCGAGGACTGAGTGGATCCACCAGCCTCCTCGGAAGACTGAGGAACTGTCTGGTGGATGACGGGGGAACCCTCCTCGCGATGAATGTCCGGCATTCGGACCGAGGATTGAGTCGCACTATCCGTTTCCAGTGTGTGACTGACCTGCTGAACCCTCCTCGTGCCTGAGGATCGAGCCGGCTCGAGCTGCTGCTGCTGAAGTTGTCCCTCGCCCATCAGCCGACGGTGTCGAGAGGTCAGCGGAAGACTGTAAGTGTTGGGGACACTGGTGGATCCTGATGCGGACCGACTTCTGGTGCCATCAGGATCCCCAGCTCCCGAGCTCTCATCCCCACGTCCTGATCTCCCTCTCCCTCTGGACCTCCCCCTCGAAGTACTCGATCGCGACCCGGCCCCTCGGGAATGTCCGCAATTAAACCATTGCATCGTTGCTATAAAATTAAAAAAATTAAAAATAATTCCTAATTCCTAATTCATCCATTAAATTATAAAAATTAAAAATAATTCCATAAAATCCACAATAATTACAATATATATATATAATCCAAATATAATTCATCCAATACATATATAATCCAATAATTTAACTATATATATATCAATAATTCCAATAATCCAAATTCAACAATTATTCCAAATCCAATTAACCTAAAACTCCAATAAAATTTAACCTAAAATTATTCCAAATCCAAATTTTACCTAAAATTCCAATATATTCCAATATATATCAATACATGCATAAAATTCCAATGTTTTCCAATATACCAATTTAACCTAAAATTCCCCTATTTTCCAATATACCAATTTAACATAAAATTAGAATTAATTCCCCTATTTTCCAATATTTGAATTTAACCTAAAATTCTAAATTATTCCAATATATATCAATACATGCATAAAATTAACAAATTCCAGAACTATACATATACATGCATCCACATTATCGATCAACACATTCCACAACTTCAAATCTAACATAAATTAAAAAAAAATCGAAAATTTGAAATTAGGGATTTCAAACCTGTTTTTTCACTAATCGACAAGGGATTTGGCTTGAGGATCGATGGAATAGCACTTGAGCTTCGATTCCTTGCTTCCAACATGAAGGAAACGGAGAATGAGGAGGCGGAGGCGACTGTTCCGGTTTGGGACAGTTTCGTTTCTGCCCAAAACGAAACCCAGATCGGGATATAAAACAGACTATATCTGACGAGTTAAGTAATCTCGTCGGATATAGTTGAACCGAAACTATATCCGACGAGATTTCATATGCATGTCGTCGGATATAGTTTCGGTTCAACTATATCCGACGAGATTTCATATGCAACTCGTCGGATATAGTTCCTCTATTTATTTTTCATTTATGCTGATAATTAAATGAATTAAATATGTAGTGTATTAATATATATATTTATTAATAGTTAATACGAAATTATTAATAGTTAATACGAAATATTAAAATTATTATTTAATAATACGATATTATTAATCGATCGGTACGTTGTATTTTTTTTCCAATCGATCTCTCGATCTCTCTCATTTATGATGGGGCCGGGATCGATATATATATAGCAATTTCATCGATCGACACAATTTTGTCCATAATATGAATAAAATTCATTTTACATTGCACGTTATAAGTCAAAATAACATACATATATATACACTAATTAAGGCGCATAATCAGAATCATCGCTTGAGTCTGACTCTGTTTCCGAGTTACTTTCAGGTAAGATGTGTATGTCCTCGTCACTTGAGTCTTCATTGTCTTCATTTTGATTAACATCAAGAAGATTCAGTTGAGGAATTCGTACCACACTGCTCTGTCTCACATTATTAAGGCGAATTGTTGAGGTTTCAGGAATACCAGTTGCGTTCGGCTCTTGGTATGCACTGACTTCTTCATTATCCGAGGTCACAGTACCATGGGTGGAGGCACTGTATATGTTTCGTGGAAGAACATGGTTAACCACTTTCCACGCGCCTTTATGCACAAGATCATCAAGATAGAACAATTGTTTCACTGCCGTGGCCAACACAAACGGATCATCTTCATACCAGCTTGTGGCAGTATTCACCGAAAAAATCCCGTATTGATCGGTCCTTGTGTTCTGAGGGTCGGTATCAAACCATCTACACTTAAACAAGTGCACGGTCATGCCTTCCCCATATATTAATTCGACAACTGAATGGAGAACACCGTAATAGTTAACTCCATTCTTCCCACCATGCATCATTACCCCAGAATTCTGTGTTTTTCGTCTGACATCTCTATGTTCACAAATAAATAGCACGCAATTTACCTTACACATAGGATAAACTCTGGAAGTTACCAGTTTCTGCGCCAAGAGCCTCAATTCGTGTGACCACTGAGGGATACCATCATCTTGTACATGATTCATCTGAAAATAATCATTTATTAAGTACGTATAAATAGGATGCGAGACATGCACTTAACATCGATCATATACAGGTCAATTTAAGTATCAACTTACCCAGTTGCCAAAATAGTTTGCGAACGTCTTGTTGTGGTACTCAACATCACCGGAAATAGCAGGGCAGTAAAGGTGCAAATTTTTCCAATATTGAACTTCTGGACAGTTAATCAATACCGACCAATGGGCAATGACTAGCTCATAAGGTTCCAACTTGTACGAGTTGGGCAACTTTCCAGAAACTTCAACATCATCGGAGATGATCGAAAGGTTGAACTGCCCTCAATCTACGGGCATATGTTGTGGAGGGTCCTCCAACGCTCCCAAATACAACTTGGTTTACGTTATGCACTCATGCGCAATATATGCTTCAGCGATACACCCTTTGGGTGCAGATTTGTTCATCACATAGTCTTTGTAGTCCCCCAATTGTCTGTAAATGGGTAATTACAGATCGAGCATGTTATGCTTATTGCAACAATATATAAGTGAATAAATAATATTAAAGATCGACAAATATATAGCCAGATTCAGAGATGCATTACGTACCTTTCCATAGGATACATCCATGTGTAGTGTACTGGACCAGTAAGCAACAATTGTTCCGGAAGATGGAGCATCAGGTGAGGCATGATGTCGAAAAAGTTTGGAGGAAATATCCTTTCGAATTTGCACATGATAAAAATGATGTCCTGTTGCATTTCCAACAAGTCCGATTTCTTCACTTCTCTCGTGCATAACTTCTGAAAGAATCTTGACAAAGCCACTAACGGCTCCACCACCTCTTTGGGCAGGTACCCTCGAATGAAAACAGGGAAGAGGCGTTGGAGCAGTATATGACAGTCATGACTCTTTAGTCCGTACATCTTGTTGTCTTTGAAGTTAACACATCGACTTATATTTCCGGCATAGCCTGAAGGATACCTGACATTACCCATCCAACCAAAGATTTCACTCTTCTGGGCAGGCTTCACGGTATAAGGAGCTTGTGGCATTTTTTTCTTCCCATCTCTCAACCACAAATGTTTTCGCAGTCCCATCCTTTTAAGATCAATGCGTGCCTTCGGGCCGTCTTTAGTTTTTCCCTCCCAATTCAACACTGTGCCGACCACACTCTCGCACATATTTTTCTCTATGTGCATGACATCTAAGTAGTGTCTGATCAGCAACTTGGACCAATAAGGAAGTTCCCAAAAAATACTTTTGTGTGTCCAGAATTTATACCTATCGAGTTTGTCAGGTATTGACGCCACTATCTCAGGATGATTGCTTAGCTGCCCAAAATCGTATTCATTTAGCACTTCTAAGATTTCATCCCCCGTCCATCTCCTCGGCTGCTCACCTGTTTCCACAGTCCCATCAAATGCTTTCATATCCTCCCGAAATGGGTGATCATGTGGAAGCCAACAACGATGTCGCATCTGTACAATCTTCCTACAATGAGGTCTGCAACACTCAACCGTCATGCACTCTGGACAAGCCCTGTATCCCCTGGTAACGTTGCCCGACAACATCCCGCGTGCAGGAAAATCGCTAATGGTGCCAACAAGCATGGCATGCATCTGGAACATCTCATTTTTGAACTTGTAATAAGTGGGATGACCATGCTCACTCAAGTACTTAAGCTCCTCAATCAAGGGTCTCAGATACACATCGAGACACTTTCCTGGATAACCCGGCCCTGGAATGATCATAGTGAGCATATTGTATTCTTTCTTCATGCACATCCATGGAGGAAGGTTGTACGGTACCAAAATAACTGGCCATATACTGTATTGAAGACTCATGTTGCCAAAAGGGTTGAATCCGTCAGATGAAAGCCCCAGCCAAACATTTCGAACCTCTGATGCAAAATAAGAAAACTCCTTCACCATGTGCTTCCAAGCCGCTCCGTCAGCAGGGTGTATAAGCGTATCACCGTCAGGCAAATTCCTCTCGGCCCACCATCTCATAGCTTCAGCCGTGTGTGCAGACATGAACAACCGTTCTAGCCTATCTATCAGGGGAAAATACCGAAGTATCTTCACAGCTTTCTTGTTTCCGGCAGGAGTCAACTTATACCTATCTGTACCACATACCGGGCATTCATCAAGGGATTCAAGATCATTCCCATAAGCATCTTCACCCCGGAAGAGAACACAATCATATCTACAAGCATGGATTTTGATGCAGGAAAGGCCAAGATGTTTAAGGATCTGTCGCACCTTACGATGAGTGGTAGGAAGACGATGACCGGGGGGCAACAACGAACCAGACCACTTCAGCCAATCATCAACAGCTTTCACACTCATTTTGTTCTCCAGTTTGAGCTTCATTACTCCCATAACACTTTCGAGAACAGTCTTATTACACCCATTGTACAACGGGGTCTGTTGGAAGACAATGAGGTTGTTGTACTTGTCTATACCAGCAGTGTTGACAGCTGTAGGTAATTGCTGGACCGGCTCAATATGAGGGAAGTCTTCAACGGCGGGAGGGATATCGATATCCGGTGCTTGAGCAAATATACCGCTCTCATGAGGAAACATATCGTTGATCAACCTTATTGTTGGATCATTGGATGTACTGCCACTCTCAAAAAATTGTCCGTGATCATGTTGACCAACTGTTGAGCTCTCACCGTGATAAATCCAACATGTGTACTTATCCCAAAACCCGTTTTTCTTCAAGTGCTCCAATACTTTATCGATGTGAAAACGATATCGCTCGCTCCGACACTGACATTTCGTACACGGACAATAATGAATTGTCATCCCTCCACAATTAACCTTCACATATTCTACAAAACTTCTAATTCCACGGTGATATCTTACATCCCATCTTGGAAGACATATCCAACTCTTGTCCATCCTGAAAATTATATATATATACATATATATAATGCAATATATTAATTAAACAAATTAATCACCCTAGCTAGCTAGCTAGTTATTGCTATATATATATATTCACAATAATCAAATTAAAATTAACAACAATTAATATATATATGTTTACGATCAATCACGCGTACGTACTCAAAATCAACCATCGATCAATTACTCAAACTCCAGAATCAATTAATTAACTCGATCGATCAATATATATATATATATATATTCAAAATCAATTAATATCGATCGATCTATATATTTAACCAATTAATTAGGCATTAATATATACGTACATGCATATCATGCACAACACATATATATATATTAATTAAGCACGACGTACCGCTATATAATACGCATGAATCATCACGAACTCATTCTCGACATCACCCAAAGATCGATTTCAGAGCATTTTCAAAAAAAATGGAAAGTTTCTTGAATGACAGATCGAGCTGCTGCCCAGATCTGAAATAAGAAACTATAACCGACGATATGAAAAACTCGTTGGTAATAGTAAAAAAAAATCGTCGGACATTGTCGAAAACTTTGACCGACGAGATTCCGGCGACTATGACCGACGACAAGAAAATCTCGACGGTCAAAAAACTATAACCGATGAGATAATCATGTCGTTGGTTATAGTTTACTATATCCGACGAGATCCCTTCTCGTCGGTCGTTCTTTGAGGATCTCGTCGGATATAGTACTTCTTCTGGTAGTGTAATTTTTTTTCATATAATTAATACAACACAACACAAATATGCTCAAGTTGTATACCTTGAATCGCGGGTGCTTGAAGTGAGTTACTAACCATTGCCACTAGTACTCCCTAAATTGAAACTAGCTAGGGGTACCATCTCAGTCACTACCGTACTTTTTTCAATGCCTTTTGAGCTCGGATTTCCACTCTTTATACCTATATTAATGCAACACAAATGTTAGATACTAAAACTCTTGTGAATCAAAATTCAACTTGATATATACAAAACCCGGGAGACATCACCTGCTTCCTTGCACCTCATTTGTCCACATGTGTTTGAACATGTTTTCCACGTGAAACCACATCTGCAATGTATATATATATATAAATGGTAAAAATTGAGTTTGAAATGCGGACTTGACTAATAAGTAGAAAATTTACGTAATGATGCAAAATGTAACTCATCGACAATGCATTATGCACTTCAAACTTCATGTAGTTCGGCACAGAATTCCAATCCGGCCACAGCATTGGGACTCTGTCCCATATGATGCTTCCAACCATTGAGGCGTACTTTCGAGTATCATCTCCCTCGATCACCTCACCTCCTTCAGTCATCCTAATGACCACCTGCCCGTGCTTGATCACATGTTCAAGAAGGATGTTAACGATGGTGCCTCTGGTCTTTTTGGCTTCGCCATTGACGATGGTGCCTAAGACATGGTAACAAGATGAAAATATAAACACCCAATTTAATTTACATATCGAATATATAAGTTTGAAATTAAATAATCATATGTTAATTAATATTTACCCGATTCGTCCGTCAGCTGTCCCTTAATCCGAGCACTCCAAAAAGGTGTCTCGAACGATACGTACACGTACGCTTGGTCCACCGTAAGAAAAGGATCCTATCCTCCAATAGGCCTCCCCATATCATCAAAAATAGGTATGGCCGGTATCTTGTCGGGCACGAAGATGGTGGACGGCGGCGATAATTGCACACTGGCCCTTAAACTACCTGAAGAACATGCCTCAGATGATTCGACCGTAGAGGGAGCATGCATTGACTCGGCAATGCGCGGCATACACCTATGGACCGATTGTTGAGATGTGTTACCCGTTGAGGGTTGGCTGGCTGTCTGCTATAACGTCGTCTCCTGATAGAGCCACCTCGCGATGGAGGGTCAGTTGGGTTCCTGCGGCATCGCATCTTCACCAAGTAGAATACATTGGCGAGAGGTGATAGGGACAAAATAACTGTTGTTGATCGTGGCCGAGCTGCTACTCTCATTTCCACCTCAGGATCTTGACCCGGATCCCGAGAAATTATTTTTGAGAAAAAAATCAAATTCATGCCTAAAAATGTATATTAATTCACATATAATCTATCAATCTAAATATATTCAATAAATCACATACTCAATTTTATATTAATGTATTCATCTCACATATTCAATAAATAATAAATTCAACAAAACACAAAGTCATATCCACTGCACGTATATTCATCGGCATATCCAACAAATTAAATTAAAAAATTAAAAAATCACAATTATATATACATTCAATTATTGTTACTCCTATATTTATATATATATATATTCACATACTCTATATTTATATATATTCCCAATTACATTATACCAATTATATTTATATATATTCCTATTTTTCTATATATAGTTTATATATATTCACAATTATATTTATATATATTTGCAATTATATACATATGCAAAGGTGGAGAGAGATACTGAAATCGGTGTTGGTGGAGGGAGGAGAGGCCACGGGATGTCAGCGACGAGGGCGATGGCGGCGGTGGTTTCCGGAGAGAGAGAGAATATTGGTGAGGTGTCGATCAGGCAGTTGGGAGAAACCGGAAAGACATAGAGAGGATTCGCAGCGTGAGAGGAGGAGAGAGAATCGGCGGTGAGGCAGCGTGCGGTGGAGGAGCGAGAGAGAATCGATGGTGTGTTTTTTTAAACAACGTTTGCAGCATTGCATTTGGGTCGCGACTGTTTTTTTAAACAGAACTATAACCGACGACACGCTAAGTCTTCGGTTATATTATACCCGACCATGTGCATGATGCATGTTGTCGGTTATAGTATACCCGACGATGTGCATGATGCACATCGTCAGTTATAGTATAACCGACGACAATGACACTATGTCGTCGAGTATAGTGTGGAATTTTATTGGTTGAACATTCTCATGTAGAAACACGCTTCCCAAAATATTTGTTTAACTAATTGAACATTTACATAGTTAGAATCATTACTAATTAAACATGTTTCTCATAAATATACACGTTTCTCATGTAAACACTTTGATCTACTCAAATACGTACATCTCTAACTAAGGGTGATAATTAGAATCATCGCTTGAGTTTGACTCGATTTCGTAGTTCATTTCTGGTAAGATGTGTTGCTCATCATCACCTTAGTCTTCGTCAATTTCATATGGATTAACATTAAGAAGTTGTGCTCCAGGAATTCGAACCACATTACCCAATCTCACATTATAAAGGCGAATTGTAGAAGATTCCAGAATGTCAATTGTATTTGGTTCTTGGTATGCAGTAACTTCTTTATCGTTAGTGGCTTCACCAAGTGTAGCAGCACTATATATGTTTCTAGGAACAACATGGTTAACTACTTTCCACGCGCCTTTGTGCACAAGATCATCAAGATAAAACACTTGTTTTACCACTGTAGAAAAAACAAAGGGGTCATCTTCATACCAGCTTGTAGCATTATTCATCGAAAATATACCGTACTAATCGGTCCTTGTGTTCTCCGGGCTAGTATCAAACTATCTACACTTAAACAAGTGTACATTCATGGCTTCCCCATAAATTAGTTCAACAATTGAATGGAGAACACCGTAATAGTCAACGCCATTCTACCCACAATGCACCATTACTCCAGAATTTTGTGTCCTCAGTCTGTCGTCTCTATGTTGACATATAAATTTTACGCCATTGACGTTACATATCGGGTAAACATTTGAAGTTACTTGTTTCATCGACAAGAGCCTCAATGCGTGTGACCATTGTGGGTAACCGTCATCTTGTACATGGTTCATGTGGAAAAAAAAATCATTCACTTTAAAAATGAACATTGATATTAATTTGTACATATATGCAAGTAAATATATATATATAGACACACTTGCCTATTTGCCAAAATAGTTTGCAAACGTTTTGTTGTGGTACTCAACATTACCGGTAATAGAAGGGTGTTGAAGATGGATGTCTTTCCAGTATTGAATTTCTGGACAGTTAATTAGTACCCACCAGTGGGCAGTGACTAACTCATATGGTTCCAACTTGTAAGACTTTGGCAAATTTCCATATACTTCAACATTATTGGAGATGATAGAAAGGTTGAACTGAGGTTAATCTATCGGCATACACTATGGAAGGTCCTCCACAGCTCCCAAATACAACTTGGTGTACATTACGCACTTGTGCGCAACGTATGCTTCAGTGATACACCCTGCAGGTGTATAATGAATTGGCATCCTTCCACAATTAGCCTTCGCATATTCTACAAAGCTCATAATTCCATGGTGATATCTTACATCCCATCTTTCAAGGCTCATCCAACTCTTGTCCATCCTAAAAATTCCAACAATATATATATACACATATGCACTAATTAATTTAAAATTCACTATTATATATATATATTCATCTAAACTACAAATTACATAATTTAATTCTTCTACTCCCTAATTACAAATTTACATATATATCAACATACAATTAACATATACACGTACGTACATATATATATCAACAATCAACAATTACAAATTTACATCTATACAACTATATATATATACATATCATCAATTAATCAACAAATTTACATATAATTATATATATACATTTTTTCGTCGAATTCAACTCAACTCAACTCAAAATCAACAATATATCAATATATTACTCAAAATCAACAATCAATTCAACTCTACTTCAACATTAATCAATACAACGCTAAATAAACATCTATTAATTAATCAACATATACGTACGTACGTACCTAGCTAGCTAGCTAGCTAGCTATATATATATAGCTTCACGAACCTCTCTTGGACAACTTTCGACAACACCTAACGAGTTCAGAGCGTTTTCAGTTTTTCTCACCGAATTATTTTTGAATGATTGAACTGCTGCAAAATAGCTCTAATATAAGAACTATAGCCGATGACGTACTCAGTCGTTTGCAATAGTAAAAATCTTGTCGAAAATTGTAGGAAAAAAGTCGTCGGGTATAGGCAGTACCTATAACTGACAACAAGGTTAACCATAGCCGACGACGGGGTCTGTCGTTGGTTATAGTATACTATAACTGATGACAAGGTTTGTCGTTGGGCTATTTTTTGTCATCACGTCGGGTATAGTATAAATTCTGGTAGTGCTGTATTTGTTGTATAGCCATAAAGATACCTAACATTACCCATCCACCCAAAAATTTCATTCTTCTGGTTAGGCTTCACGGTGTAAGGAGTTTGAGGCATCTTTCTCTTCCATTCTTTCAACCATAAATGTTTTCATAATTTCATTCTATGAAGACCAAGGCGTGCGTTAGGGCCATCTTTAGTTTTCCCCTCCCAATTCAGAATTGTGCCCACCACACTTTCATACACATTCTTTTCTATGTGCATGACATCTAAGTAGTGCCTGATCGGCAACTTGGGCTTGTAAGGGAGTTCCTAGAATAAGCTTTTGTGTGTCTAGAATTTACACCTGTCGAGTCTGTCAGGTATTGACACCACAATTTCAGGATGATTGCTCATCTGCCCAAAATCGTATTCATTCAGCGGTTCCAAAATTTCATCCTTCGTCCATCCCCTCGGTTGCACACCCATTTCTATAGTCCCATCAAAAGCCTCGTGATCCTGCAGAAATGGGTGATCATGTGGAAGCCAACAACGGTGACGCATATGAACAATCTTCCTGTAATAAGGTCTGCAGCACTCAATAGTCATGCACTCTGAACAAGCCCTGTATCCCCTGGTAACGTTGCCCGACAACTTTACGCGGGCAGGAAAATCACTAATGGTGCCAACAAGCATGGCACGCATCTGGAACATCTCATTTTTGCACTTGTCGTAAGTGGCATGACCATATTCCTCAGGTGGTTAAGCTCCTCAATCAAGGGTCTCAAATACACATTGAAGCACTTTTATAGATAATCCGGCCCTGGAATTAAAAGAGTGAGCATATTGTAATCCTTCTTCATGCACATCCATGGAGGAAGGTTGAAAAGTGCCAAAATAACTGGCCATATACTGTATTAAAGACTCGTGTTTCCAAAAGGGTTGAATTCGTCAGATGAGAGCCCGAGCCAAACATTTCGTATCTCTGATGCAAAATTAGAAAACTCCCTGACCATGTAATTTCAAGCCTCCCCGCCAGCAGGGTGTATAAGGGTATCATTGTCAGGCAAATTCTTCTCAGCCCACCATCTTATAGCTTCAGCCGTGTGCACACATGAAATTCATTCCAGCCTATCAATCAGCGGAAAATACTGAAGTATCTTCACAGTTTCTTGTTCCCTGCAAGAATCAACTTATATCTATCCGTAAAACATATCGGGCAGGCATCAAGGCTTTTAAGATCATTCTCGTAAGCTTCTACACCCCACAATAGAACGCAGTCATATCTACATTCATGAATTTTAATGTAGGAAAGCCCAAGATCTTTATGGATATGTCACAACATACGATGAGTAGTAGGAAGGCGATGACCGGTGGGCAGCATCAAAGCAGTCCACTTCAGCAAATCATCAACAGCATTGACACTCATTTTGTTCTCGACTTTGAGCTTCATCACTCCCATGATACTTTCAAGAACAGTCTTATTACACTCATTGTACAACGGAGTCTGTTGCAATGCAATCAAGTTGTTATACTTGTCCATACCGGCAGTGTTGACAGCTCTAGGTAATTGCTGAAGTGGCTGAATATGAGGGAAGCCCTTAACAGCGGGAGGATCTTGTGCTTGAGCAAATATACTGCCCTCATAAGGAAACACAACGTTGATTAACCTCGTTGTTAGATTATTGGATGTACTGGAACTCTCAGCATGTTTCCCATGATCATGCAGAGCCACTGATGATGTTTCACCATGATAAATTCAACATGTGTACTTATCCCAAAACCCGTATTTCTTCAAGTGCTCCAATACTTTTTCAATAGGAAAACGAAATCGGTCACTGCGACACTGACAATTATTACACGGGCAATAATGAATTGGCGTCCCTCAACAATTAGCCTTCAAATATTCCACAAAGCTCCTAATTCCATGTTGATATGTTACATCCCATCTTGGAAGGCACATCCAACTTTTGTCCATCCTTAAAATTCTAACAATATATATATATAAACACATGCACTAATCAATTAAAAATTCATCATTATATCTATATATATATATCGATCTTTAAACTACAAATTACATAATTTAATTCTTCTACTACCTAATTACAAATTTGCATATGTGTATATATATAGCGATCATATATATCAACAATTAACATATATACGTACATATCAACAATCAACAATTACAAATTTACATACAACTATATATATACACATATAAAAAATTAATCAACAAATTTACATATAATTATACATATACGTACACATTTTCATCGAATTCAACTTAACTCAACTCAAAATCAACAATCAATTACTCAAAAATAACAATCAACTCTACATCAACAATTAATTAATCAACTCTAAATCAACATTAATCCACATATATATATACTTACCTATATAGCTTCACGAACCTATTTTTGACAGATTCCGACAACACCCAACGATTTCCGAGCGTTTTGAGTTTTTCTCACCGATATTTTTTTTTTGAATGATTGAGCTGCTGTGAACCAGATCTGATATAAGAACTATAGCCGACGAATTACTAATTCGTCGTCTATAGTTGTAAAATATTGTCGGTGTTTGTCAAAAATTATAGCCGACGACGGTCTCGTCATAAACATTGATGACTTTTTTTTCTGGTCGTCGGCTATAGTACTATGCCCGACGATAGGAAACTATGGCCGACAAACCCTTTTTGTTGTCAAGTATACTATATTATACCCGACAACTTTTGATGTCGTCGGCCTATTTTTCGTCATTTCGTCGGCTATAGTACTTATTCTGGTAGTGTGATGAGTTGCCGGTTAAAAGGCAAGCCATCAAGGCATAACCATTCATCATTAACACTTGAGATTGTTTTTCACTGCAATTGTCTAGAAGTCGACATTAACAAACACTGAGGGAGGCCTCAGAGTCAATGACGATGTCAGTAAACAAAGAAATCTCACCAAGTTAAACAAATGCTAGCAGTATTATAGACGGTTCTTCCAGATTCGTTAATCATGCATTTACTTATTCCGTCACTCAGGAATTGATGACAAGGAAGTGAAACATTTCTCTTTTGTGGATTTTCAACGGTTAACGTTGAGGAAATTGGCCGATATGAAAAGTTTTAGTCTAGGTTGAACAAGACTCTCCTACAAATGACAAGTTTTTCGATATGGTAGTGTTATAACCACTGAATCGTAAGTCGGTTAGACACAAATGAGTCTTTGTTTGGAAGTACAGTGAGATGAACTTATGGCGCAAGGATCTTTTCAATGCCCTAGTATTGATTATGAGAAGATGTACTCTCTGGTTATGGACATTATTACTTTCCTTTACCTTATCAATTGGGTAGTATCCGAAAAGCTGAGTATGCAGCCAATGGATGTGGTTATATATCCGTTACGACCTGAAACAAAATTATGCGCATATCAAATTATATTAAGCTTTATCGCGGATTAGTCGCGTTACTGAGGTTCTTAACGACTTTTTCACTAGGCGAGAATTTGATTTGACATTATTCACGAAAGTTGTAGATTATTTTAACTTCGAGCTCGTAGGAATTTTCAGGGATGTTTTTGGATAAGCGAGCTACTTCTTATGTTTACCGGAAGTCCATGCGAGTTATTATTAAATAAAAAATTATTTTTAGTCGGTTAATCTCGACCGTTTGATCACAATAAGATTGATTTTGGGCTGTTAATCCCTTGAGGAGATTAGGGGTATAAATAGGTATTTTCAGAAATTAAAATGAGAAAAATTCAGAAATTCTCCATGGTGCTGATCCGTTTCTCTTCCCTGCGATCCGGTTTGCTCGACCCGACCCATTTCTCGGATTCTGGCCACCTCCTGCGATGGAAAAGGTAGGGAAATTGAGCCCTTACTTCCTTTGATGATTTGCTGTGGTTTTTTTGGGGAGTCTTTTAGGTTTAACCACAACCCGATTCAGGTTTATATCAAAGGAGTCGCTGCCGTTGATGACGATGCTTGGCATGAGTTAAGGGTCGAGGGTGGGCGGATTTTGAACCTCTCCCCCTCCTAAGTCTTTCTGGGTGTTTATGGTGGTCTGATGAAGCTCTATGGTAGAGCTTTGACGTCGTGTTATATTCTAGCTGGTTTGAACCGTGGATTTCCGAAGCAATTTTCGGCCACATAATAGCGAGTTGAATCGCGTAGGGATAGGGGATATTTTGGGCTCGAGGAGAGCAGTGTTTTGAGGGGTCAATCGCCGCTATTGGTGGCGGTTACCGGAAAGTGAAATTTCAGTCTGTTTCGGCAAATTCCTTCCAAACGTTGTCAAAGATGACCTTGCTCCAGTTATGAAAGTGGAAGGGCTTGCCGTTAGCTTTCGAACGAGGGGTTAACTTCCCCCAATGGAGAACTTTCACCAGAGGCACGTGTAACCCATGCGTAGCCACCTGTGGAGGTGCGTGAGGGCTATGCGCCGCCGCCTACAGTGATGCTCTGGCGAGGCAGTATGTAGGAATCATCGATGGGACTTCCAATGTTGTTTTTAGGGCCGATTTCCATAGTTTTACGTGTATTCTGATATTGTATGATCCATATTTATAGGACATTAAGATCGCGACCCTAGCAACGAAGAAAATTCTGCTGGACCCCAGCAGTAGTCGCAAACTTCTAAGTGGACTATTATTTTTTCAGTTGATAGCAAGTTCATACTTTTATGCATTTTACATTAAGGTATGTTTTTAGAGCATTTATTTGGAGGTTTACTTTGTGATTGTTTTATTTAGTTGCATCGATGATCTAGTTGTTTGGCTGATCACCGGATAGTCGGTCGGATCGGGTTAGGACAAACATCTTGCTCGACCCACATTGTCTTAGGTTAGGAAAAATACTTAGACGATCCCATCACCTTAATTTTTATACATACAGTCATTTCAGGTTAGATCAAACACCATGAACGACTACCTCTATTGTATTTCAATTTATTATATTTGAACTTGCTTTATTTTATAAAAATTAGCGGAAAGGCATGTTAGTACAGTTTTATCGTTTTATGTAGATTATACAGTTTTATCCTTTTATGTAGATTATATTATTTTTGTCCACTTACTCTAATATTTTATATTTTTTAATGCCTTTTCCTGGGATTTTCTGTTTCCGTCGCCCAGACTGCAGTTTAAATCCTGAATTTACGTGGTGTCATCGAAAGCTTTGAGTCCACATGTCAGCTCCTCATTCAATATGTTCCAGTCCACTCTTAGACTTTTTCACATTTATCTTATGTTTATAGAAGTCACCCTAAATTCTAGTTGTATATGTTATTTTCAGTTTCTCGAGTAGCAGTCGAGTTTTTTCTTTGTATTCAGAACCAACATATTGTGTCAAAATTTTCCTAGAATTTCTCAAAGTGAGTTAATCATTAGGATTTAATTCTAGTTTACTAGCTAAACTAGGGTTGGGTCCTTTCAGCTTGGTATCAGTGCATTAGGTTACAAATTCTGTAGATTCTTGGTCATGTCAGTACAAGCATTTGATAGTGTACAATACTCCTGGGAGGATAGCCCTACCGGCCAGCGGATCCCCATCACAGCTCCAAGTGTTGTGCATTGTTAAGTGTTTAGAGTCTTTTAGTTGATCCTTTTTCTTTTGGTCGCTTTAAGTGAACTAAATATTTGTATGGACTCTTAGGTCGTTATGCCTTGATAACCAGATCAACATGATGTTATGCCATGTGAGGGTCATGAAGATTTAGTCACCAAAGCTAAATCAGCAGGAGTAGTTCCCTTTGCAGGATCCCATAACCCTAAGACTTGTGATAACTGGCTTATAGAGATTGGCCAAGTATGCGATAGCCTGCGCCCCCAGTTGACCTCAGAGCTGGAAATAGAGATAGTTAGCATGATCATGCTTACCTTTGGTGGGAGAGTACTGAGAAAAATGAAACCACCACCCCGTGGGCAGAGTTTAGAGAGTTGTTCATGAGTTGCTTCTTTAGTGAAGCTACAGAGCAAAGGAAATATGAGGTGTTTATGAATCTCCAGCAAGGAGATTTTTCTGTGATGGAGTATTGGGATCATTTCACCTACTTATCCAAATTTGCACCAAATTCTGTCAGGTTAGTGAATGAGAGATGTTGGAGGTTTGGGCAAGGTTAGGACCTGAGATTACCTCATATATGTTAGGTGTGCCACACACTAATTTTTATAAGTTTGTCAGTGCGGTTGTGAAATGTGAAGATAGGCTTCAATCTGAGTGGGACCAGACTCGACAATTCGAGGAAGATAGGCCCAGCCAGAGTCCTTTAAAAAGGGGAGCTCTAGCACATTTGATTCCACATCATCTTCTGGTGAGGGATCTCAGACCTCTAGCGTACGTCGTTCGAGTTATTTTTCGAGATGAAGGCGGAGCCGATCACAGAGGCAAAGATTTGGGGCTAGGTCTAATGGATCTAGTGGGTCTTGATTTCCTCCATCGGCACCCAGAGATTTTCCTCTGTGCAATAGATGTAACAAACGCCATCTCGGACAGTGTTAGTTTGGGACTTCAACTTGCTATCGATGTGGTCAAAAGAGCCACTTTGTGAGGGAGTGTCCGCAAAGGGACACCTCAGGTGGATTTCTGGTGTAGAGTTCTGGTTGTAGTCAGGGAGCCACTTCACGAGTTAGAACCACACCACCACCCAGATAGCCAGCTTATTAAGACCGGAGCCAGAGAGGGCGACCGACTGGACAGTATGGACAGACCTGACTTCATCGAATAACTCTATAAGAAGGTAGAGCATCTCCAGTGGTTATCATTGGTACGTTACATGTTTTTTTTAATGTTGTTTATACTTTAATAGATTCGGGGGTGATAAACACTTTTATCTTGGTAAGATAAGCATAAATAATTAACGTATCTGCCACTCCCTTATCAAAAATGTGGCGAGTGATTTATCCCTCAGGTGAGGTAATTTTAGTGGGATTAATGTATCAAGACTTTGGCGTGATGATTGGAGGTTTTAGATTGTTTGCACATCTAATACCTCTTGACATCGTAGATTTTGATTTAATTTTAGGCATGGACTTTCTGAGCAGTCATTAGGCTTTGGTTGATTTCCATCGGAAAGAGGTTGTATTTAGAAGTCCAAGCTTTCCTAAAATTTTATTCTGCGGGGAAAGAAATGTTCTTTCATCATGCTTATTTCAGCTGTGAAGGCTGAGAAGATGTTGTGGAAATGGCGTACCGCATATCTAGCACATGTAGTGAATACCTGTATTTTCACCCCTAACCTTGGTTAGATTAAGGTGGTTAGAAAATATCTTGATGTCTTTCCTAAGGAAATACCAGGTCTTCATCTAGTAAGGGAAATAGATTTCAAGATTGAGCTACTTCTGGGTACAGGTCCCTTAGCTCAAGCTCTATATAGGATGGCTCCAACTGAGTTGAGAGAGTTGCAGATTCAGCTTCAGGACTTAATTGATAAGGGTTTCATCCATCCTAGCATATCACCATGGGGGGCTCCAGTTTTATTTGTGAAAAAGAAAGATGGATCTATAAGATTATGCATCGACTATCGGAAGATGAATCAGATTACAGTGAAGAACAAATATCCACTGCCTCTGATTTATGAGTTATTTGATTAGCTTAAGGGAGCTACGGTGTTCTGTAAGATTGATTTATAATCGAGATATCATCAATTGCAGATTAGAGAGTTAGATGTCTCTAAAATCGTGTTTTGATATCGAAATGGGCACTATAAGTTCCTAGTTATTCTGTTCGGCCTGACGAATGCACCTGCTGCTTTTATGGATTTGATGAATCAAGTATTTCAGGAATATCTTGATAAATTCGTCATTGTATTTATTGACAATATCTTAATTTACTCTGGTGATGAAAGGCAACATGCAAGACATTTGCATATTATTCTGAGGGCCTTGAGAGAATATCAGTTATATGCCAAGTTCAGTAAGTGTGAGTTTTGTCTAGATAGAGTTAAATTTGTTGGTCATGTGATTTCAGCAGATGAAGCTAGCGTTGATCCTGACAAGATGGAAGCGGTGTTGAATTTGAGCAGACCTGTAAGTGTAGCTGATATCAAGAGTATTCTGGGCTTAGCCTGTTACTACCATCAGTTTGTGCAAGACTTTCCACATATTGTTGCACCTCTTACCTGACTTACGAGGAAGGGAGTTAGATTTGAAATGCATCCAAGTTAGGCTTGGGATGTGTGTTGATGCAGTAAGGCAAAGTTGTCACTTATGGTTCTCGACAATTAAAGCCTCATGAAGTGAATTACCCTACTCATAACTTGGAGTTAGCAGCAATTATTTTAGCGTTGAAGATTTAGAGACACTACTTTTATGGTTCCAGGTGTCATATTTTTACCGACCATAAAAGTCTTACGTATTTCCTCACCCAAGCAGAACTGAATTTGAGTCAGAGGAGGTAGATGGAATTATTAAGTGATTATGAGTGCACTTTCAAGTATCATCCAGGAAAGGCGAACGTGGTAACTGATGCTCTCAGTCAGAAATCATGAGTTTCTCTATCACATATACAAATGACTCAGATGCCACTGCTTTCTGAATTGCAAGCCATTGGCGCATTTCTCTATATCGATGATGATGAACCAGGAGTCTTATTAGCCAATTTTTCAAGTTCGACCTATTCTGGTTAACCGAGTTTGTGAATTACAAGATTTTGATGCGTCATTGCTAAAACTAAAGGAAGCAGTACGTAGCGGTGGACAACCAGACTTTACATTATGGAGAGATGGCTTGCTGGTGATCAAAGGAAGACTTTGTGTTTCGAACAATGAAGAGTTGAAACGAGAAATACTTGATGAAGCTCATTGTTCAGTATATGCAATGCATCTTGGTAGTATGAAGATGTATCAAACTCTTAAGGCGTAATATTGGTGGCCTAATATGAAGAGGGAAATAGCGACATATGTAAGCCAATGTCCCATTTGTCAACAAGTGAAGGCGGAGCGGCAGAAACATTCAGGCTTGCTACAACGTTTAGGGATTCCAGTTTGGAAATGAGAGCATGTTACTGTGGATTTTGTATACAAGCTACCTTATACATCCAAAGGTCATACAAGTATTTGGGTAGTTGTGGATCATTTCACGAAGTATGCACATTTTATTCTAGTTCCAGAGAAACTTTATGTGAGCAAATTAGATCAATTGTATATGTAGAAGATTGTGAAGTTACATGGTGTGACTGTTTCTATTATCTCGAGATTCCCTCTTCACTTCACAATTCTGGAAAGCTTTACAGGAAGTTACGGGAACCAGGTTATGATTCAATACATCTTTTCACCCCAAGACAGATGGTCAGTCCAAGAGAACAATTCAAACGTTGACGTATATGCTAAGAGCATGTGTGTTGCAATTTCTGGGAAAATATAATAAGTACCTGCATTTGATAGAATTTGCTTATAATAACAGTTTTCACTCCAGCATTGGAATGTAACCATATGAATCCTTATACAGGAAACAATACAGGACCCTGTTGTGTAAGAGAGAGAAGCCTTATTGGTCCAAATATTGTGCAAGAAACAATAAAGAACGTGCAGATCATTCGAGACAACTTAAAAGCTGCCTAAGATCGACAAAAGAGTTATATAGACATTAGAAAGAAGAAACTAGAATTTGAGGTTAGTCACTGTGTATTTTTGAAATTGTCATCATGGAAGGGTTTTATGCCATTTGGAAGGCGTGGCAAGCTTTAGCCACAATACATCAGACCATATGAGATTATTGAATGTGTTGGTGATGTTGTTTATCGTTTGAAGTTACCATTATAACTAGCACGTGTTCATGACGTATTCCATATGTTCTTGTTGTGGAAATGCATCTCCGACCCTTCTCAAGTTATTATGCCTCAGCAGATCCCATTATGTGAGGATTTAGTTTATATGAGGAACCAGTAGAGATTCTTGACTGTAGGGAGAAAGTTCACCAGAACAGGACCATTCCTTTAGTAAAAGTATTGTGGAGAAATCATGCAGTGGAAGAAGCCATCTGGGAACCAGAGTAGCACATAAGAGAGCCGTACCCTTATCTTTTCTGGCAGGTAAGTAAATTTCGAGGACGAAATGAAAGGGGAGTAGATTGTTACAACCTGAAATGAAATTACGCACTTATCCATTTATATTAAGCTTTATCGCGGATTAGTCGCGTTACCGAGGTTGTTAACGACTTTTTCATTGAGCAAGAATTTGATATGACTTTCTTCACAAAAATTGTAGATAATTTAATTTTAAGCTCGTAGGAATTTTCAAGAAATTTTTTGGATAAGCAAGCTATTTCTTATGCTTATCAGAAATCTGTGCAAGATATTATTAAAAAGAAAATTATTTTTAGGCAGTTAAATCTCGACCGTTTGATCGCGATAAGATTGATTTTGGGACGTTGATCTTTTGAGTAGATTAGGGGTATACATAGGTATTTTTTGGAAATTAAAAAGAAAAAATTCAGAAATTCCCCACAATGTTGACCCGTTTCTCTTCCCAGTGACCCAGTTTGCTTGACCCGACCTGTCTCACCGATTCTGGCCACCTCTGGCGACTGAAAAGGTAGGGAAACGAATCCCTTATTTCCCTTGATGGTTTGCTGTGGTTCTTTTATAGAAATTAGCAAAAAGGCATGTTATTACAGTTTTATCCTTTTAAGTATCTTATATTTTTTTTCCACTCACTCTAACGTTTTATATTTTTTAATGTCTTTCCTTGGGATTTTAGGTTTTTGTCGCTCATGCTGCATTTTAAATCCTGAATTTGCATGGTGTCGTTGAAGGCTTTGATTGCACTTGTCAACTCCCCATTCAGTAAGTTTTAGTCCACTATTTGACTTTTACATAATATCTTTATTTATAGAAGTGTTCTGAATTCTAGTTGTATTTGTTATTTTCTGTGTGTCAAGTAGTAGTCGAGTTGTTTTTCTTTGTTTCAAAATCAGCATATTGTAAATACATTTTTAAATTCCTGGTTCTTTTTTATGTTATTTGTTGAGAAATCCGGATTGACAATCGGTGGTCCGCGGTTTGTTTGTTGGGAATTTGGTTTAGAAGTGTTCTTTTCTTGAAGGTTTTTAGGTTGCCCAGTTTTCAAGGGGAATTATGTCAAAATTTTAGTAGAATTTCTCATAGTTAGTTAATCGTTAGGATTTAATTCTAGTTTACTAGTTAAACTAGGGTTGAGTCTGTTCGATATCTCTATGGGGATATTGATTAAGAGATATACATGAGATAGCCAGTTGGCATAGTTATACCCAATTCAAGTCACTCTAAACTACAGAGTACTCATGTATTCTCCAATTGAGATGTTCACTATTCTAAGTGACTACTTGATTGTGAATTGATGTAACAATGATAAGTTATGCCCATGTATGTTCATTATATGAATGAGTTGTTTAAGATTATAGATCTTGGTAAGACTCGATTTTATCGTGGTTTAGAGATGGTACATCGAGTTGTTGGAATACTTATTCACCAGTCTGCTTATGTCTAAATCAGACAATGGACAAAGCACACACTCTTAGCACACAAATGGTTATTTGTAGTCTGGAACCCAAAAGGATCAATTTCATCTAAAATGATGATGGTGATGAACTTTTTGAGCTAAGATTCAATATCTTAGTGTCGTTGGAGCTTGGTTAAATTTAACTCAGTGCTCACATCCAGACATTTCCTTCTCGATCTGCGCCTAAGAAAAATCATTAGAATGGAGTATAGCATACCTTATAGTACTTGAAGGGAGCCATTGACTCTGGCCTCTTTTTTTCCTACAAAGAAAATAGAGAGAAACTTGAAATTCCATGAAAATGGATGGTTGAATCGCAACATTCAGGTCATGGGATTTTTAACCCACCGAATGGATCTTTCAACCCATCAAAAATTGTACCCTGGACGAACTTGAAGATATTATTCGACTCGTTCAGTGGATCTCTCAACCCGCTGAAATATGCACCCTGGATCGACCCGAAGCAATCATTAGACCAGTCGAGTGAAAGCTTTGACCAGTTACTAACGTGGAATTACCATTACCTGCACGCGGAAAATACACTTCATCCTATGCCACAAAAATCAAACCGTGGGCACCAATCCCATCCGGATTTCTCAATATATCAACAATAATGTAAAGTAGTAAATATAACTGTACCTTACTGAAATCCGGAGTAAAATTGTATAATATATACAACAGAATACTCAGAGTGACCTCTAATGTATAATCATATACGTATACAACAGTAGGTAGAACAATAAACCTACTGGATGAAACAAGGTAGCTCGAGCACTATGCCTCCGACCACGACGTGCGACACCAGAGTCCGAACTGCAAACTGGGCACGGAAACCGAAAAGCCCAGGGGAAAGACATAAAAATTGTTAGAGTGAGTGGACGAAAATTAATGTCTTTCACCAAGTAATATATGTTATAAAAACATATGCGAGTACAGATGAACAAACATAATAAAGTACACGAGGTAATACATACTCCTTCAGCGTACTAAGCATGCAAGTAAAATCCCACGGGGTCACTCATGGACACGTCCGTGCTAGTACAGTCCGAATCACGGGATCCCAGACCCACACGTGATTCTAGCCTGAAAGGCCTCAGGTCAGGATATCTGTTTCCACCCGGAAATACATCGGCACAAGAAACAGATAACTGTACCCACCCGGAAATACATCGGCACAAGGTACAGAGAACTGTACCCACCCGGAAATACATCGGCACAAGGTACAGTTTCCCCCTGGTAGGCACCCTCAGGGATCAGCCGGGATGCGTGTGTATCGATACAACAACATATACTAAGATTGTACTCTGTGTAAACCAAATCATAAATAACTCGATGCATATGCGTAAAGCAATATAATAATGCATATAATAGAAGCATAATCGTATAACACATGCTCATATAAAACATAATCTCGTATGCATGCTCAAGTTCGTAAATCGTATAAAAAGACTCGCAATCATTCCGTGAAAAGAAATTGTCCACTCACAGACTAGCGTAACGCAGTTCGCGTTAACCCGTGATCCGGCGGAAAGTCCCTCGCCAAACAAACGATCACAAACTCCTGAATATTGACAAAGTTCATTCCTCAAAGTCATAACTCGACAATTCAAATCAAATCCCGAGAAACAACCGTTCTCGGAAACATATAATCCGAATACGACGAACTGTCGAAAATCCGAAAATCACACCTCAATACCTCACTGTAAGTTCGGACGCTCAACATGAAAAATGAACCTCTCCACTGCGATCGAGGCGCGATTTCGAGTGAAACGATATGCAACTTGTCGAAAACCCCGAAAAGTCAAACTGTTGACCGTTGACCGCCGTTGACCACCGCCGGAAGCGGCGGCGCCACCAACCTGAAATTTTCTCGGCGGAGCAACCACTATTCCACTCCAAATCACCCACTGAGCAACTTTCACAACTGCATCGAAGGCCAATTCTCACTCTAACTAGGTCAATTTCATGAAAACCAGAAATGTCTCACAAATTTCAAATCCAAAATTCTGCACACACAAGCAAAATTAGAACTCCATACTTACATGGTTAGAATCATGGTGATGAGAGCTTCAAAGCCCACTCCATTTTGTAGCTCAATTTGGCCGGAATTGGATCACCCCAAAAACCCTAAAAATCCCAAACTTTCACCCAAAATTTCTCTCTCCACCGTCCACCTCGCCGTGAATGGTGGTCGGCACCACCACGAGGGGACCAAGCCGAGTAGAACCAGCCCTAGGCCAAGCCCTAGGGTGGCCGGAATCCCCATCGCCACCGTGGAGCTCGCTGTTCACGTCGGCCTCTCTCTCTCCATCGAGTTGACTCGGTCAACTCGGTCAACCTCATTAATGCCACCATTGACTTTCCCTAAATGGCAAGTTCACTATTTATATTTTCCCAAAATGGAAACCTCCATAATTCACTTTTCGATAAACTTCAAATGCACGTAACTTTCGCGTCGTAAATCCAATTCTGATAATTCTCGCGGCAACAAACTCAACTCGACGTATTCTTCAATTATCACCCGAAGTCAAACACATCAACAAATCCGATAAAAAGTCAACGGTTCAAACCAACACATGTTTAACCGATTAAATAATCAACAATCGGAAATATTCACAACTAAATCTTCGTAACTCGGAATAATGCTCCGGAAGTTCCCACAAGCTCGAAATTAAATTCTCAGCAACTTCCATGAAGAATCCAAAATCAAATTCTCGTCCGGTAATTTAGTCGCTAAGGAATCCACCACTTAAACTCAATTACGTCAAAACTTCAAATATTCATAGTATATTCCTCGTTCGTCCAAATAACGATCCGGAACCGCCCACGAACTCGAAATCACATGTACAAAGACTCTCGAGAAGAGACTCAGCTCCAATTCTCGGCCAATGATTTAGTCGTTATCAAATCTGACGATTCAAACAACTGTCGAAAATCTGCGACTACACACAAGCTCGTAGATTAAGCTGATTTCTCATACTTATTATGTTCTGGTTCGTCACAGTATTTCCTGAGTAATTACAAGATCTTCCTCCAGAAAGGGAAATTGATTTCACGATTGAGCTACTTCCGGGTACAGGTCCCATAGCTCAGGCGTCGTACCGTATGGCTCCAGCTGAATTAAAGGAGTTGTAGGTTCAGCTTTAGGAATTAATTGATAAAGGCTTCATCCATCCTAGTATATCACCATGGGGAGCTCCGGTTTTGTTTGTGAAAAAGAAGGATGGTTCTATGCGGTTATGTGTTAACTACCGAAAATTGAATCATGTGACTGTGAAGAACAAGTATCCTTTGCCTCGTATTGGTGATTTCTTTGATCAGTTGAAGGGAGCTATAGTGTTCTCTAAGATCGATCTCTAATCGGGATATCATCAGTTGCGGATTAGAGAGTCTGATGTCTCTAAAACAGCATTCCGATCGCGTTATGGGAACTATGAATTTCGAGTGATGCCATTCGGTCTAACGAATGCACCTGCTGCCTTTATGGCTTTAATGAATCGGGTATTTCGGGCTTATGTTGATAAATTTGTTATTGTATTTTTTTATGATATCCTGATTTACTCGAAGGATGCGAGGCAGCATGCGAGGCATTTGCATATTATTTTGAAGACTTTAAGGGAAGCCCAGTTGTACGCCAAGTTTAGTAAATTCTAGTTCTGGTTGGATAAGGTGAAATTTATGGGCCATGTAATTTTATTAGAGGGAGTTAGTGTCAATCAATGCCCATAGTGAGGGTGTAGCGTCGGTCAAAATCCACTTAAGAGTTTCCGGAGAAGAGGCAAGCCATCAAGGCACAATCATTCATCGTCAACACATGAGATTGTAGTATTCACAGGGGGTACCGCAGAACATGTACGAGCACCTTCTAATGGAAAAATCAAATTTAATAAGGATTTGGTTCATCCCACACGTACACGTCATGGGTACCCTGCTTTTCTATGTTATATAGATTTGGATGTAACTATTGAAAGTGAAAATTTTATACATAACATGACTATCCCACCCAAAAGTTTGATTTTAGTGCAAAATGACCAATACGTAGAATCAGAGCAAGTGATTGCTGAGATTCGCGCAGGAGCATACACTTTTAATTTTAAAGAAAGGGTTCGAAAACATATTTATTCTGACTCAGAGGGAGAAATGCACTGGAGTAAGGATGTATACCATGGGCCAGAATTTACATATAGTAATGTACATCTTTTACCCAAAACCAGTCATTTGTGGATATTATCAGGAGGTTCGTGCAGATTCAGTGCAGGCCCCCTTTCACTTCACAAGGATCAAGATCAAATGAACGTTCATGCTCTTTCGGCTGAAGTACGAGATATTTCTAGTCTTTCATTAACTAACAGTCAAGCGAAACACAAATTCTGACTGTAATTGTGTTTTAAAGTCATGATTGACAAAGACTGGGGGATGACTCAGAGTCAATGAAGATGTCAATAAAAAAAGATATCTCACCAAGTTAAACAAATGTTAGCAGTATTATGGATGGTTCTTCTATGGTCGTTGATAGTACATTAACTTATTTCGTCACTTAGGAACTGATGATGATGAAGTGAGACACTACTCTGTTGCAGCTTGTCAACGGTTAATGTAGAGCAAATTGACCGATATGAAAAGTTACAATCTAGGCTGAACTAGACTCTCTTGTGTATGGTAGTGCTTTGACCACCGAATAGTAAGCCGATTAGGCACAAATGAGTCTTTGTTCGAAAGCATAATGAGAAGAATGAAGTCTACGGTATAGCATTAGAGATGTGGAGAAAATATTTTCTCAATGCCCTAGTATTGATTATAATGAGATGGTTATCTGGTTATGGACATCATTACTTTCTGTTACCTTATCAGTTTGGTAGTGTCTAACATACTGAGTATGCAACTTATAGATGTGGTTATATATCTCTATGAGGATCTTGATTCGGAGATATACTTGTGAGTGACCATTGCTATACCTAAATCAAGTAACTATAAACCACAGAGTGCTCATGTAAGTAGAGTGAGATGTTCACTATATCGATTAAAATAATCTAATGGGATATGGTATACATGTCTTAGTGACTACTTGATTGGGAAGGGATAGAAGAATGAGAAGTTATGCTCATGCATGTTCAGTATATAAATAAGGTATTTGAGATGATAGACCTTGGTAGGACTCGATTTTGTCTTGGTTTAGAGATGATACATCGAGTTGGTTGAATTCTTATGCACCAGTGTGCTTTTGTCTAAATCAGGCAATAGACAAAGCATACCCTATTAGCACAAAGGGTTTTTTGTAGTCTGGAACCCAAAAGGATCAATTTCATCGGAATAATGATGGTAAAGATCTTTTGGAGCTGAGATTCTATATCTTCCTGCAGTTAGAGCTTGGTTAAATATAGCTTGGTGCACAGATTTAGACATTGTGCTCTCGGTATGCGCCAACGCAAAGTCATTAGAATGAAGTATAGTATATGTTTTGGTACTTAGAGATAACCATTGACTTGTGCTTGTTCTTTCCCTACAAAGAATACAGAGATAAGCTTGAAATTCTTGAAAAATGGATGGTTCAATCGCAAAATGAATGTTCTGGGATTTTCGACCGGTCGAGTGGATATCTTTACCCATCGATGGTAACACCCTGGATGAACCCAAAGAAAGCAATCAACCCGTCGAGTGGATTTCTCGACTCGTTGAATGCAGTCCTTTGGATTGACTCGAAGCTACCATTCAACCTATCGATAGAAGGCTGCGACTCATCGAATTCTTCTCAAGCTGCAAGCACTTTACCATCATTCAGTATGGTCCCCTACCCAGAGACACTTTCTGATGTCTTGGTTGGTTTTGCTGAATTTAGGTGTCTCACTAACCCACATAAAGGACATACGCAGACAGGTTATATATTCACTATAGGAAACACGACAATTTCTTGGAGATCCACAAAGCCAACCCTTGTTGCTACTTTCTCGAACTATTCTAAGATTATAGCTTTGCATGAAGCGGTTCATATGTGTGTTTGACTTAGGTCTGTAATACATCATATTTGAGAGTCTAATAGATTGTCATCTACTATAACAACACCAACTTGCATATTTGAGGACAATACGGCTTACATTGAACAAATAAAGTTGAGATACATTAAGGGTGATCATACTAAACATATTTCACCAAAGTATTGCTTCCATCAGCAATAGCAGCTGTTATTCAATATCCACGTGAACCGAGATTGATTCGGTGAATATTGTTGCAGACTTATTTACCAAGTCTCTACCAAAATCTACATTTGTGAAACATGTGAGATGCATTAGAATGTGAAGATTATCTTAACTCCAAGGTTGAGTTATTGATCAGGTGGAGTTCATTTCGTAGACATCAGGGGGAGTTTATATCACATGTGGTCACTTATGTAGTTAATGCGTTGTACTCTTTCTCCATTCGACCAAACTTTTGTTTTACCTATGAAGTTTTCGTTTTCTTGGCAAAGTTTTTAGTGAGGCAATAAGTTATGTATCATCCATTAAGATCGCGACACAATGGGAAGTGTTTAAGAAAATAATATTACTGGTATCCCGATGTATGTCTTGTCCTAATTAGTATAGAAGTATATATTCGCTCAATCTCTGATTTACAGAGATATTGATTGTAACAGATTATAATGTCTATTTAAGATCATCTATCAATAAACAAAATATAATTTTAGATCATACCTTATGCGTATATATTTTTTCTCAACACATAATATATTACATATCCCAACACAATCTTTTATTTTAAAAATTAAAATTAAAACAAACATGCACAAATAAGAGCTGAAGAGCCCAAGCCCATCATTATTAAGTCATGTCTACTGGCACATTACCCCCTGCAAGTGTTAATTCCAGCAAATTCGAATATTTGATTCTCTGATTCTATTCCTTGCGTTTTATATATGAACCTACCAAAATCATCGAAATCAAATTCCTTGAGAATTCGGGGATGTTCTTCATCTACTAACTCCTCTGCTGCTTTGATTATGGTACCCTCTTTTGGATTTGCAAATGCTCCCAACGAATATCGATCTTTTCCTCCACCAACTATTACTCGGTGCTTAACGGAATGCATTCTTCCATTGCTCCATGCCTGCAGGTGATTTGTGACATTTATAAATCAGTGCATCTTTATATATATCTCAGCTAGTTCTATCATCGGAGAGTGGAGATCAGCTTAACTCAATATATAAATTAATGTAAATACGTATATATAGGGAGGTTCTATCATATAAATTTATTTACAGTTAGTTGAACAAAATTATAACTTTTTGAACTAGATTTTACAATGTTTAGAATAGAAATAATTACACCAAAATTATACTAATAATAACGATTTGTTCTCAAATTTGTACAAATATGTTTGTCATAATTACTTAAATTTAAAAAAAATACACAAAAAAGATCTCATTTTGCAACAATTACATCAATATTAGATATCTCATTTTCCAACAATAACATAAATATTACTTAATAAAATTTGTGTAGATGCACCGCACCGTACCATAAATTTTGCTATAAAGAATATATGATCAAGTAATTACATAAATACGTACCATAAGAGGGTCTCTCCAACCAAGAAGAGATAGGAGGTGGGAGACAACGACAACTTGACCCATTGTCCATCCTTGTTTTCATATTCAAATCCTGAAACTTGATCTTCACATAAAATTGTGCTCGCTGTCTTGTCAGTATGAGATGGGAGTCCTTCAGAATAGTCTCCTGAAGGAGGTGCAGTGTATTTCGTCATTCGCAGCACTGTTTTGCATTGAATGATTGAATTCGATTTCTCTTTAAAACCATAGCTATCCAGAATCATCATATCAATCATATCTCTCAGCTCCTCCAACTTCTTCGTTATAGTAACTATGGTGTTGCTGCTAGCACGTGCAAAAGAAAAACAATCAACTAAGTTAATGAATATTTCAAACTGCATAACATGCATGTGAACCGTGAAGAAAGAGAATGTTGAAGCCAATGAGAATATACGGTTATTTACCAACAATGGTCATGACCATTAGGCCACATCAACTCCGTAAACGACTTGGAGGACTCATATTTGCCGGAATCTTCAATCCCGAAGGTCTCGTAGAAGGGAAGATAGGCAGACGGAGCAGTGTACCCTGCAAAATTTCTTGGACTGACATTCTTCTTCTTCGTCTCTACAGGAAGGTTGAAAAGGTTCATCATCAAAGAGAAAGCTTTTGCTTTCAAGTCTACAGGAATATCAGACATTATCTCAAAGCAACCATAATTCTCACAAGCTTCTCTAACCCTCTTGCACAAAATGCGCCACTCTTCACTACCACGAACCAATTTCGTAGATTTCGATGAGAAATCAATGACCGGAATTTGGAACTGAGAGTCGGAACCCATTTCCCCTTACTCGATTGTATTGATTCTAGAGTTTTGGGTGTGTGTGGCTTTCTTTTTGTTCTGATATGTATGGCTTTCGATGAATTGCTCGACTTGTTGGAACGCTAACCTTCTATTTATAATCATGATTTTCTTGAAGGTGATCACATGCCAAATTGTTGAAGGCCTACAACTAAAATCTATACAAAAGTATTTTCTCTTTCAGTATTCAAAGGCATGTAATATCTTTATTTATCACTTGAAAATCAAAATAACAATATATTTAATAAATAATTTATAACATTTAAGATAATATTACCACAATGACCATCTATTTACAACTTTGGGAACAATTCTTTTCAAAAGTTGTAACTAAATTTTAAAGTAATAAATACCTAAAATACAACTAAAATTACACAAATAATAACTCAAACTACCACAATGACAACAAAATTTGTTCTAAAGTAATAAATGATACCCACAGGTACCTAAGAATTATCCTTTTCATTTTGCAATGTTGACCAAAATAAGAAAGGATTTTATTAAACAGTTAAACCCTACCAGCATGCATATGGATCAATTGCCTTTACAGGAGCGAGGAGGTATAAGTACTCTGTAGGTATAAGGTATAAGTACACGAACATCCGGGGTAAATATAGTGTTTAATTAGCTTCCCTGCTAGCAAGTGCTTTGATCAGAACCACCACCCCCTGTGGTTTTCGGATTTTTGTAGATCAATCATCTAGGAAAATGGGAAATATATATATAATTAAAGGGTTTACTTTCTACAAAGATGTATATAAACTAAATAATTAAACATATATATGTACCTATTGGAAGAAATAATCGGGGAACTTCTTCTTAACCATTTTCTCAAACCAAGCCGAACTTTTGTTCGGATTTAACGCCTGAAGCTTCTCCCTGTACCCAATCATGTACAGCTCAACTTTATTATAGTCTTGCAACACTACCCAATGTGCTTCAATAAGTTTTTCTAGTGTTAACGATTCCTTTAACACTCCTTTAAACGGTCGTACGACATTTGTGACTATAGGAAGATTGATGCGGGCACTGGAATCGGAGGCGGTGGGAGGTTGTGGATCCTTGAGGTACCTATTGCAGTAAGTAACATACTCATGCATTATGTATGTCTCTGCTATGGAGCCATCCGGGGCCGACCTGTTTTTCACGAATCATTTATATTGTCCAAGCTGTCTACAAAATCAAACGTTCAATTAATTAATTATAGAATAAGTACACATAGCTTGTAATCTCCAGTGGAACAAATAATGGATCGAAAAAGTTGTATAATTAATTAGTTGTACGTACCTTTCTTGAGGATACATCTAAATGTACTGGACCAGACCAGAAATGAGCGTCTGCTCGGGCAGGTGGATCCTTAGGTGAATCATGATGTCAAAGAAAGTAGGGGGAAAATCTTCTCTAGTTTACAAATGATGTGCACAATTTGTTGTTGCAGTCCCACTACATCTAACTTATTTAATTCTCTGGCGCATAACATCTGCCACCATGTGCACAATGTCATTATTGGTTCTATGACGTCACAAGGAAAATATGGTCGAATTACCACTGGAATCAGATGTTGCATCATAACATGATAGTCATGTGTCTTTAGACCAACTATAGTAGCTACATACGTAGTCGGATAATGAACGCTCTTAAACCAGTGAAATACAGAACCTCTAAGTACCAGCTTCACTGTGTAAGGTGCAACTGGCATCTTGTTGTACACTCCGCTCCTATCCCTCCTCAATCACAAGGGGCGACGTAGATTCATATATTCCAGATCTTTTGGCGCTGTGGGAGTATCTTTAGTCTTGAACTTAATACTGAGAATTATTCCTATCATTCTGTCGCACACATTCTTTTCTACGTGCATCGCATCCAAGTAGTTCCTCAGCTTCAACTTCGACCAGTAAGGAAGTTCAAAGAATATAATCTTGTGATGCCAATAGCTGAGATCATGTAGAGGTATTGGATTGTATTTCTGTACATCCTTATCATTGGTCAACACACCAAAGTCGAACTAACTCAACCTCTCTAAAATCTCTTCGCTTGACCAACTACAGGGTTTAGGATTATTCTCTACCATCCCGTCAAAATGAGTTTTATCCTGGAGCCAATGGTGGTCGTGAGGAAGCCATCTACGGTGACCCAAGCAACACACCTTCCTCGCATGCCATCTAGAGTTCACGTCGTCCAAACATATAGGATATCCATTGTATTCTTTCGTCCTGCAAGCTGTCAACATCCCATACGCTGGAAAATTGTTGATCGTCCACATTACGACAACCCTCATCATGAACGTCGTGTCATTGAATTTGTCATAAGTTGGGACTCTATTTTCCCACAACAGTTTCATCTCGTCAATCAAAGGTCTGAGGTAGACATCTATGCACTTTCCTAGAAATTTAGGACCTAGAATTAGTAGGGTAAGGAAATTAAATTCCTTGTTCATGCACATCCACGAAGGCAGGTTATACGGCATCAGAATAACTCGCCAAGTGTTGACGGCAGACCTATTACTACCCCAAGGATTGAATCCGTCTGTAGATAGTCCGAGTCTAACATTTCGAACCTCTGCGGCAAAGTCTCCAAATTCGTTGTCAAAATGTTTGAAAGCCTTCCCATCCGTGGCATGTCTCAGCACATCGTCATCTATTCGTTTTTCTGCGTATCATCGCATCGCCTCTACTGTGTATTAAGACATGTACAAACGCTGCAATTTGGGAATTAATGGAAAATATCGAAGAACCTTCACAGGATTTTTTTTTCTTCGAACTCTTCCTATTCAGCTCATATATGCACTGCCTACATACGAGACAATAGTCCAAATCTTTATACTCTTTGTAAAACAACACACAATCATTTGGATATGAGTCAATTATCTTGTACTTTAGGCCCAAGATGCTCAAGATATTTCTAACCTTATAATGGGATTTAGGAAGATTGTGATCATCAGGAAGCAACTTACATATTTGCTTTTGAATTTCATCAAAAGCACTGACTGACATTTTGTGCTTCACGTTTATCTTCATTTGCTCCATCACATATTGCAACACATTCTCTCGACATCCAGGGTACACCAGGGTCTGCGCTTTAAGTAGCATCTTATTGTACTTATTCATCTCACCAGTGTCAGTGGTCGAGCTAGCGGCGGGGAATGTGCCATCATGCCTATGAGTTGTACTGTTACCTCCCTCTTGGTGTTGGTATCCACCATGACTAAATCTTGCGGATCATAACATGCTCGCTTCAGGTAGTGTAACTCCACATCATACCATTTTCGTAAAGGTGTTGTATCATAACATTAACCTCCACATACTGATAGTTCACATTTTTTGCACGGACACCCCAAACACTTCTTTCCCAGACCATGTTTTGTTGCAAAATTCACAAATTCTTTGATTCCATCCATATACCGGACATCACTTCTATTCCGCAACTTCATCCAACTCTTGTCCATACTTTTACGAAATTTAATAATTAATTATCATATTAGTCAACTATTATATATATACAGATTTCCAAGTAATTATTAAACTATTATATATACAAATTTTCAACTAACTTAATTATTAACGTATAATTAATTAAATATTTATTAATTACCTTTATTAATTATTGGTGAATATACTATACATCAATTACTTAATTTAATATATCTAATATGCATGTACGTTTTAACTAAATATTAACCAAATTTTTAAACATCCATGCATATATACGTACTACTGGTCTATATTAATTGACTAATATATATATATATATATATCATCAATTACCTAACTTAATTATAAATATTAGACGTACTAACAATGTAATTAATCAAACGTATGTATAATTAATTATATATATAAGCGTTAAAATTGTCAGAAATTAACTACGTACGTACGTACCTAGCCTCACTACAAGAAAACTGCACCTACACCACGGACCATTTCCGTCGTCTAGGTGCAGTTTTCCGTCGTCTAAGTACTTGGACGACGGAATCTCCGTCGTCCAAGGTCCGTGCTCCAAGTGCTGTCGTCCAAGAACCTGGACGACGAAGATTTAGTGCTCCGTCGTCCAAGTTCACTTGGACCGCGGACATTATCCGTGGCCCATGTAGACACCTGGACGACGGAAACTCTAAGTCTCCGTCGTCCAGGTGTCTACATGGGCCACGGACATTGCTCGTTTCTCCGTGGCCCAGGTGTTAACCTGGATGACGGAGAATTAGTTATCCGTCGTCCAGGTGAACACCTGGGCCACGGATAATGCTAGCTTCTCCGTGGCCCAGGTGTTCACCTGGACGACGGATAACTAATTCTCCGTCATCCAGGTTGACACCTGGGCCATGGAGAACGACAGGGTTTAGGGTTTAGGGGTTTAGGGTTAGGTTTAGGGTTTTTCACCTGGACGACGGAGAACATAATCTCCGTCGTCCAAGTGAATATTTAATTTAAAAAAAAATTGAAATTAAATATTATTAATTTAATTTATTATTAATTTAATTTAAATAATGAAAAATGCTAAAATTAATTAAATAAACTAAATTTTGAATATTACTTAATTATTAAATAATTAAAATTAATTTGTACATACATGAATAATCGAAAAAACCCATAAATTAAAAATTAAAATATTGTTCGGAATGCGGAAAGAAACGAGATAATAAACTACTAGCTAGCTAATACACTGGAGGAGCAGATGCGCCGCCGAGTCCTCCGCCTCCAGCCCCGGGTCGTTGTCGTCGGGGTGTGGGTTCGGAGGAGGTTGACATACTTCTCGATTTTGTTGCATGAGGGCGATGAGTTGGGCTATTTGTGCTTGTTTTTCGTCAAGTCTTTGCCGCATTGACTCATTCTCCTCTCGTGCCAGTCAAGCCTCTTAAATGGCTGCTTCGACGGCCGCAGCCTGACTCCTTCTCCGCTGCCCCGAACCTCCCGTAGATGATGAGCCGGAGGTCGTCGACAAATCTCGTACCACCCTAGGCCCAAAGTGCCTAACCTCCTTGCCAGCTCTACGACCGTAGACCTCATCCGCGATTGCAATTTGGCTCTCTAAGGATAGAGGAGGCAGGTCTTCCGGCGGCACATCTGGGAACGCAAGCTGAGTGTTAGCCAACTCTTCATGCGCACGCTCTATCGCCCTTGCTTACAAAAGAATAATTAATTTATTATAATGAAATCATATTTAAATAATAATTACTATAATTAAAAGCACATATATATATCACTTACGCCGCATTGACTCGCTTCATTATCGAGCCCTGGCGTCACGTACGCGCTTACGCTTGCATCAAGATAAGGGTGTTTGGAGCCCTTATCCTTGTGCTCCTTGGCTATTTGAATGAACTGCTTGGCGCCGGTAGTATGGTGTTTCTCCTTCTTCCCCCGGTTGGCTTTGTTGACACCGAAGAATTTCTGTTACACAACATAATTAAATCATTAAAAAATGAATAACTACAATTTAAATAATTCAATTATCTTAATTGAAATAAAAAAATAAATTAATACATTAAATTGTTCATCGGCAAAGTGGTTACACAACCACTCCCACTCATCTTCTCTCTCCCCTTGCAGCTCTACCGGGGGAGGCACGGCACCGACATCTTGGAAGTACTTATGGAGCTTGTACTTCCAATCTTTGTAGATGGAGTTGCCGGTTTGGTTGATATGCCTCAACATAGCCGGTGTCGGATCCACGTCAAATTGTTCCTATCAAAAATAAATAGAAAATTATAATCGTATATATTATGAAATTTTAGGCCGAGATTAACAATATTATATAATTACTAAATTGGACGTATTACGTACCGAAAGATCTTTGAAGACTTTCGCCTTCTCATGATCCGGCGCCTCCTTCCAAGTAGGGGCAGTGATACGAACCCGGTTACGGATGATTGACCCTATCCCATGCGCCGAGAGACTTGCTAGCTGAGCTGTGGGAGGACCACCGGTGAATTTGTCGTACGGCAAGTCGATCTTTTTACCGGTCGCCTTGCAAATACGCTCCGCTTTGCCCCCTTTAACGAGACCTCGAGTCCTTTTCGGTTCCGGGTCAGTGGGGGCCCTCATTTGCCTACGGCGGGCGCTGTACATGATTGATTCGGTGGTCGAGGACGCCTGAGTAATTCCCGCTCCCCCATTCACCGCTCGAGATGAATGGGGGAGCGGGAATTTTCCCAGAGGGCGCTACGGACGGACCAGATGATCCGTCAGGATTGAGAGCGTCGTTGCCCTCCTGTTGAACCCAACCGACTTGGGCCGCCAACATTCGGAGCATGGCATCTTCTGCCTCCTGTTGGGATTTCTTCTTGCCGGATGTCGTCTTTGGCGGAGCCATTTAAACCGAAGAGTACGGTGTACGGTGTTAAAATACCTACTTACCATAATAATTACAACTTAAAAATTTACGCTAATTAATTAAGTACGTTTAAGATTTAAATAGAGTACACTAGCTTGGCATTTTCGGTCGTTCAATGGACGTGCGACCCGCGCGATAAAGTGTAAATTTTCAATTAATCAGCCTTGGTTAAATCGAAAAACATGGCCAGTTAGGGATAGAGATAACGCGAGAGGCAGGACTAATTTCGACAAAAGTCTTTCTTAGTCCAAATCCTGTCACCAGTCATAACCCGTTTCTAGACACCATGTCCGACATTCGGCCAATTTTTCGAAAATTTACACTCCCTCAAGTCCTTTGCAAACTCCGCCCTCAACCTCGTGTCCATAACTTCACTTAGGTTATGGTGTGCGGTGATGAAATCTACACATCACGAGGGGTTAAGGAGATAAGCAAGGAAAAGAGGCGCCATCTATTCCAAAGAGTGCGACTTAATAAACCAAGCCTATGTACTAAATTTAAATCGAACACATACTACTAATTAATTTACTAGAAAATAAACATAAATATTGTCTACTAATTTTTAATTATATGCAATAATTTATATTTATTTATCATGCATTTAATAAAAAATGGATTCATTTAATAAATTATGAATAATAATTTATTCATTTAATAAATTTAATAATAAATTCATTTAATCATGCAACTAATAATAAATAATTACAATAATTACAATAATTATGATTTAATAAATTAATAACAATAATTAATAATTTATTAAATATTTAAACTAATTAATAAATTAATTCCTACTTATAAATTATATTTAGAATTTAATTAATTAATTAAATGAAAATTATTTTAATAAGGGAAAAATAGAAATGTACCGAAGCGGAGTTTTCGGGAATTTCGCCGGAGTTGAGTCATCGGAGAGGAGGAACCACGCCGAAAAAAATGTCGTCGGAGCGTCGCCGGAGGAGAGGAGAGGAGAGGAGAGGGAGAGGAGGAGATGGAATGATGAGAAAATGAGGGGGGGTGCAACTCTATTTATAGAGTTGCACTGAGACGACGGAGCACTATTTTCCGTCGTCTAAGTTCACCTGGACGACGGAAACAGTGTTTTCCATCATCTAGGTGGCGGTTTCAAAAAAATTCAAGCGGCGCCAATTAATCGGCGGGACGTTTTGAACCGCCATGATTTTGGACTTAGACGACAGAGAATGAATTCTCCGTCGTCTAAGTGAAAATTCAAGCGGTCCCAAAAACGGAAGCGGTAAATTGAACCGCCATAATTTTGGACTAGGACGACGGAGATGGTCAGTCTCCGTCGGCCAAGTGAAAATTACATGAAAAAAATAAACAAAAAAAAATTTGAACCGCCATGATTTTTGAACGACGACGGAAAATGACCATCTCCGTCGTCCAGGTTCAAATTACGTAAAAAAAAATTTAAAAAATAATTCGCTAGGAATTTAGCGATCTGTCATTCGAGTGAAATAGTCGTACAATATCGATGAATGCATCGTATATATTAATAGTTAAATTTGAACCGACGATTAATTTTACGTATTGAAACATGTTAAGTATCGACTAATCTTTACGAGTTAAGTGTTCATGAGTAGACGCTCATTTGCAGCAGAGTATTAACGAAATTGAATTTGAACAAAACAACCGTTGGATATGTTCGTCATAACATAATATATAATTGTCTTCAAAGGACCATAAAATAATAAGTTCGGGAAGGGTTTGATCGGCACAGTCAACCGCAAAACGGATAATTTTACAAACCGGAAACGTGGATACAAGGCATTTCGCAACTCCGATTTTCGAACCGTCGAAGCTCACACACCAAGAATTGTTTACTCTAAAGTCTTGATAAAAAGACTTTGCATTGGAAGAAGGTCTAGATGGTCGTTGTCTTAGAAAAAATTACGATATCTGCACCTGGACGACGGAAATGAGCGTTTCCGTCGTTCAGGTAATCACCTGGACGACGGATATGAAGTTATCCGTCGTCCAGGTGATTACCTGAACGACGGAGAATGACGTTCTCCGTCGTCCAGGTGCATAGACCCTGAATTCAGGGGTTAGGGCCTTACTGTTTAGGGTTTAGGGTTTGTGAACTTGGACGACGGAAAATGACCATTCTCCGTCGTCCTAGTATGTACCTGGACGACGGATAATGACCATTCTCCGTCGTCCAAGTTCTAAACCCCGATTTCAGGGGTTAGGGCCTTAGGGTTTACGGTTTAGGTCGTCCCCGGTCATTTGTGTGTCCGTTCAATTATTCTGATTCAAAAATATAATTAAAAAATTGATCGATCGATCCGAACTGCTAGATTTAGGGTCCAGGATTTAGCTAGGGTTTTATATGAGATTGAGATTTGGCGACAACCTGCAATTAATTTCTCCGTTGTCCAGGATATATAATTCGGATTAATTTCTTACCGTAAACCGGCATCGATCATATATATATTACAATAATTACAGTAATTAATTACCAATTAATCTCCCTCGTCGTATGACCGTATTCTTCGTCATAATCATCATCGTCCTCATCCCCGTTAGACGACGGCTCATCCTCGTCATCGTACTCAACATCGTCCGACGAATAACCTGAGTCCTCTTCCGCGTCCTCTTCCTGCTCGTCTTCTTCATCTACCTCATCGATAATCTCATCTTCAGTTAGATCTGTACAACCATCAGGCATGGGTAACCGTTCACCATCTTGAACCAGGTCCATTATATCGGAGCGGACCATAGAAATATTAGGCTCTTGATAGGCAGGAATGTCTCTTTCTGGTTCAGCAGCATTTTCAGTCATCGCCGGTGTCCCTTCAATTGTCTCTGTATTCCATATTCCTCGGTGAGAGATATGGTTCACTATTTTCCACCCTTCACCGGCTTTCGGATCGTCGAGATAGAACACCTGCCGAACTAACGTGGCGAGAGCGAAAGGCTCATCCTCATACCAGTGCGAGTTTGTATCGACTGATAATAGTCCCAGGTCTTCCTTTGTACGCTTGAACCATCTGCAGTTGAATAGGAAAACGTTGACATCATTCCCGTAACATAGCTGAACCACGTATACAATAGCCCCGTAATATAGATCATTGTCTTTCCCAACCGCTACCCCACTGTTTTGTGTTCTTCTTCCTTCGTCTCGGGCCAATGAATGGAACTTTACACCGTTCACAAAACATCCGGGATAAATATAGTGTTTAACCGGCTTCCCTGCTAGCAAGTGCTTTGGCCATGACCACCACCCTCCGTGGTTATCAGATTTTTGCAGATCAATCATCTGCGAAAAAGGGCAAATTAATATAAGGGTTTACTTTCTACAAACATGAGCGATATGTATTTAAATAATTAATACCGAGTCGTATGTACGTACCCATTGGAAGAAATAATCAGGAAACTTCTTCTTAACCATTTTCTCAATCCACGCCGAACTCTTGTTTTGATTTAACGCCTGAAGCCTCTCCCTGTATGACAACATGTACGGCTCAACTTCGTCACAGTCTCGCAACACTACCCAATGTGCCTCAATAAGTTCTTCCCGTGTTAACTATTCCTTTAATACTCCTCTAAACGGTCGGACGACATTGGTGACGACAGAAAGATTGATGCGGGCACTGCGATCGGAGGCAGTGGGAGGGGGTGGATCTTTGAGGTACCTGTTGCAGTAAGTAACACACTCATGCATTAGGTATGTCTCTGCTATGGAGCCATCTGGGGCCGACCTGTTTTTGACGAATGACTTATACTGTCCAAGCTGTCTACAAAATCAAACGTACACATTACATAAGTACATATAGCTAGCTAGTATATATATAATCTCCAGTGGAACAAATTAATTAATTAGTTGTACGTACCTTTCTTGAGGATACATCCAAGTGTACTGGACCGGACCAGAAATGAGCACCTGCTCGGGTAGGTGAATCATTAGGTGAATCATGATGTCAAAGAAAGCAGGGGGGAAAATCCTCTCTAGTTTGCAAATGATGTGCACAATTTGTTGTTGCAATTCCACCACATCTGACTTCTTTAATTCTCTGGCGCATAACCTCTGCCACCACCTGCACAATGCTACTATTGGTTCTACGACGTCCTGAGGCAAGTATGGTCGAATTACCACTGGAATCAGACGTTGCAGCATAACGTGATAGTCATGTGTCTTTAGACCAACAAACTTGTGTTGCACCTCGTCCACTGCTCCAGTTATAGTAGCTGCATATGTAGCCGGATAACGAACGCCCTTAAACCAGTGAAATACAGAACGTCTAAGCGTCGGCTTCACTGTGTAAGGTGAATCTGGCATCTTGTTGTACACTCCTTTCCTATCCCTCCTCAACCACAAGGGACGACGTAGATTCATTGATTCCAAATCTTTGCGCGCTTTGGGAGTATCTTTAGTCTTGAACTTAATACCGAGAATTGTTCCCACCACGCTGTCGCACACATTCTTTTCTATGTGCATCGCGTCCGAGTTGTTCCTCAGCTTCAACTTCGACCAGTAAGGGAGTTCAAAGAATATACTCTTGTGATCCCAATAGCTCAGATCATGTGGAGGAATTGGATTGCATTTCTTTACATCCGCGTCATTGCTCAACACACCAAAGTCGAAATAGCTCAACCTCTCTAAAATCTCTTCGCCCGACCAACTACGGGGTTTAGGATTGTTCTCTACCGTACCGTCGAAATGAGCTTCATCCTGTCGCCACGGGTGGTCGTGAGGAAGCCATCTACGGTGACCCAAGTAACACACATTCCCCGCGTGCCAACTAGAGTTCACGTCGTCCAAACATATAGGACATCCATTATATCCTTTTGTCCTGTAGGCTGCCAACAACCCATAAGCTGGAAAATCGCTGATTGTCCACATTACGGCAGCCCTCATCGTGAACATCGTGTCAGTGAATTTGTCATAAGTTGGGACTCCATTTTCCCACAACAGTTTCAGCTCGTCGATCAAAGGTCTGAGGTAGACATCTAAGCACTTCGATGGAGATTTAGGACCTGGAATTAGTACGGTAAGGAAATTAAATTCCTTGTTCATGCACATCAACGAAGGCAAGTTGTACGGCATCAGAATAACTGGCCAAGTGCTGACGGCGGAGCTATTACTTCCCCAAGGATTGAATCCGTCTGTAGATAGGCCGAGTCTAACATTTCTAACCTCTGAAGCAAAGTCTCCAAATTCTCTGTCGAAATGTTTGAAACCCTCCCCATCCGCGGCGTGTCGCAGAACATCGTCATCTATTCGCTTTTCTGCGTACCATCGCATCGCCTCTGCTGTGTGTAGAGACATGTACAAGCGCTGCAATCTGGGAATCAAGGGAAAATATCGAACAACTTTCACAGGAATTCTCTTTTTCAAACTCTTCCTATTCAACTGGAATCTGCACTGGCCACATACGGGACAATAGTCCAACTCTTTGTACTCTTTGTAAAATAGCACACAATCATTCGGACATGCGTCAATTATCCTGTACTTTAGACCGAGGCTGCTCAGGATATTTCTAACCTTATAATGAGATTTAGGAAGATTGTGATCATCAGGGAGCAACTTACATATTTGCTCCTGAATTTCGTCAAAAGCACTCACTGACATTTTGTGCTTCACTTTTATCTTCATTTGCTCCATCACATATTGCAACACATTCTCTCGACATCCAGGGAACACCGGGGTCTGCGCTTCAAGTAGTATCCAATTGTACTTTTCCATCTCACTGGTGTCAGTGGCCAAGCTAGCTGCGGAGAATGTGTCATCATGCTCATTAGTGGTATTGTAACCTCCGTCTTGGTGTTGGTGTCCACTATGACTACATCCCGGAAACGCATCATGGACCAAATCTGCAGTTGGGTTGCAAGCTGGGGGTCCGGCACCACTGCCACTGGATGAGGCACCATGGTAACTGTACCCTGAGCTGAAGTCTGCTGCGCTGAACTCTACTGCTTCACCATGCTCGCTCCATGTAGTGTAACTCCACATCATACCATTTTCGTACAGGTGTTGCACCATAACATTAACCTCCGCATACTGACAATTAAGAAATTTCTGACACGGACACCTGAAACGTTTCTTTCCCTGACCATGTTCTATTGCAAAATTCACAAATTCGCTAATTCCATCCATATACTGGACATCACATCTATTCTTCAACTTCATCCAACTCTTGTCCATACTGCTACAAAATATTATAATTAATTAATTATTACATATATATATTTGTCCATTAATTTACGCTTAATTATACGTACTCGATCTACATCGATCCATCAATTACGTACGTACGTACGTAATTTAATCGATCTGTACATATATATATATAGCTAACATCCTTGCATGTATGTACGTACGTTTTCACTAAATATATATTAATTAAGCAAATTTTAACTGTGTACGTACGTACCTGCTGGCCTTCTCGATATCTGTACGTTAATTAAGCTACCTAGCTAGTCAGCGGAGATCCCTTATCGATCCTGATTCTTCTCGGCCTTCTAGCTAGCTAGCTCCCTTCTCCTTCTCCCTTCTCCTTCAATTCTTCTTCAAATGGAATGAAGAGATCGAGGATTGAATTCAGTTTGGCATCGGGCTTATATAATGCTTCATTTAGACGACGGAGGTGTCGGTACGTCGTCTAAGTGGAAGTACGTTACGTACTCGGCCGACGGTGTGTCGGTCCGTCCTCCAGGTCCAGGTGAAGACTCCGAGGTCCAGGTGATCACCTGGACGACGGATAATGCCGTATCCGTCGTCCAGGTGATCACCTGGACGACGAAAAAGAATCCGTGGTCCAGGTGACCACCTGGACGACGGAGATGGTATTCTCCGTCGTCCAGGTGGTACTAGGACCACAGAGTCTTTTCCGTGGTCCAGGTGTCACTTGGACCACGGAACAATTACGTTTCCGTGGTCTAAGTGCTGTTTTCTTGTAGTGCCTTCTCCGATATATGGCGAATCGATGGTCAGAGATGGAGATATATATATATATATAGTGCTAGCTAGTTGTACGTGTGAAAAGAGTCTAATCAAGAGCGAGAATGATCAATATGAGGATGAATTTAAGAAGAGCGAGCGGAGAGGAAGAGAGTTCAGACATTATATAAGTCTTCAGTTAAACGACACGACGTCGGTGCTTCGTCTAAGTGACCACTTAGTCGACAGACTGAGCTAGTTCTGTCGTCCAAGTGGCCACACAGACGACAGCGTGTCGGTCCATCGTCTATTTTACCACTTGGATGATGGAAAAAGTGTTTCCGTTGTCCAAGTGTGTCCTAGACGACGCAAATTTTTTCCGTCGTTTAAGTGACGGAACCGTAAATGTTCTATCGTCTAAGAGCATTTTTCTTGTAGTGGTAACGACTTGGTAAACAAGTTTGCAGCATTATCTTCCGAACAAACCTGATTCACATGAATGTTCAATAACTTTTATTGTTGCTGATTGAAGAAAAACTTCGGCGATATGTGTCTGGTATGATCACCCTCAATGTATCCCAACTTCATTTTTGAATATAAGCTACATTGGCCTCAAAGATACAAGTTGATGCTATACTATTAGAAGGTAATCCATTAGTTCCTTAAATGTGGTGTATCATTAACTTAAGTCAAACACACTCCTTAACTGCTTCATAAAAAGAAATGATCTCAAAATGATTCGAGGAAGTAGCAACCAGGGTCTGCTTTGATGATCTCCAAGAAATCATTGTGTTGCCCATAGTAAACACATAATCGGTCTAGAAATGTCCTTTGTATGGGTCAGAGAGATACTCAACATTAGCAAAACCAACCAAGACATCACTAGATGTCTCTTAATAGGGGACTTTATTGAATGGAGTAACAGTGCTTGCAACCGAACCTGTCTTCGATGGGTCGAGCAATTCCTTCGACAGGTCGAAGGTATGACTCTGGTCTGTCCAGGGTGCAACTCTCGATAGTCGAGAAGATCATTCGACGGGTTGAAGGCCTTGGAATCAACTTGTTGCGATTCAAACATCTTTTTTTTCAGAAATTTCATGTTGCTCTCTATATTCTTTGTAGGGAAAGAATAAGCCCAAGTCTATGGAGCCCTTCAAGTAACTAAAGATGTGTTTTATACAATTCTAATGACATTGTGTATGCGCAGAGCTAAAATGAGCTAACAAGTTCACAGAGAATGCAATGTTTATTCTTGTACATTGAACTAAATACAACAAATCTCTAATGACACTAAGATATGACACCTCAGCCCCCAATAGTTCTTCATCATCATCTCTCAGACGGTATGGATCTTTATTGGGTTTCAGGCTGTGTACGACCATTGGTGTGCTAAGAGAGTATGCTTTATCCATGTTAAATCACTTGAGCATGTTTTAGACATAAGCAAACTAGTGGATAAGAATTCCACCAACTCTTGTTCTAATTCCAAATCAAGACAAAATCAAGTTCTACCATGGTCTGTCATCTCAAACTCGAATTTCAAATAGTTAACCGTCTCATTTATTTCATCAAGAGACCCAATAATATTCATATCATCAACATAGATCACTACAATGGAAAATCCTGAACTTGTTCTGTTAATGAACACACATGGGCATAAATCATCATTCTTATCACTGAGACGTATGTACCATATTCTACCAGATTGTTTCAATCCATACAATAAATGCTTCAATTTAATCACATGAGCACTCCATGGTGTAGAGTTACTTCAATTGGGTATGACCACGCCTTCCGGTACTTTCATGTATATCTATGAATCCATATTTCCATAGAGATATGTTGTCACTACATCCAGCAGCTGCATGCTTAATTTTTTGGACACTACCAAAATAACAAGGTGGCGGAAAGTAATGATGTCCATAACTAGAGAATATATCTCCTCATAATCAATGTCAGGGCATTAAGAGAATCCTTGCTCCAAAAGTCTAGTTTTATACCGCATGACTTCATTTTTCTCATTACCTTTCCGAGCAAAGACCTATTTATGTCCAACCGGCTTCACATTTGGTGGGCATAGCCCTACCGGACCAAATACCTGCCGTTTCTTTAGAGTGTCTGGTTCGGCCTGCATTGCCTCTTTCCATTTCTGCCAATCTGCTCTCTACTGAAATTTAGCAACCGAGCGGGGTTCCACTTCATCTTCGTCGATGATCTCTTGAGCGACGGAATAAGCAAAAACATCATAAACTACTTTGGATCACTACAAGAAAACTCCACTTAGACGATGGAGATCATCTCCGTCGTCCAAGTTCTACCTGGACGACGGAGAAGATTTACTCCGTCGTCTAAGTGATTAATTGGACAACGGAGAAGATTTCCGTTGTCTGAGTTTACACTTAGACGACGGAGAAGATTGTCTCCGTGGTCTAAGTGTAAACTCAGACAACGGAAATCTTCTCCGTTGTCCAAGTCATCACTTAGACGACGGAGTAAATCTTCTCCGTCGTCTAAGTGGACACCCTAAAACCCTAAACCCTAAGCCCTTAAACTCTAAATTACGAAACTTACACTTAAACGACGGAGATGCACGTCTCCGTCGTCCAAGGGTTTACTTGGACGACGGAGAGGTGCATCTCTATCGTCCAAGTGCAAGTTTCATAATTTCACATCTAAGACAACGACCATGTAGACCATGTCCCAATGCATATTCTTTCCGTCGAGACCATAGAGTAAACAATTCTTAAAGTGTGAGCGTCGACGGTTTCAAAATTGGAGTTATGGATTTTCGTGTATCCATGTTTCTAGTTTGTAAAATTTTTGGATTTGCGGTTAACTATGCCGATGAAACCCTGAACGAACTCAGTATTTAGTGGAAATTATTCTACTTATATATGGTGTTATGGCGAGTATATCCAACGGTCGTTTTGTCCAAATTCAATTTCGTTAATATCGATGTACAATGAGCCTATACGTACCGACACTTAAGTTATACATATTCGTAGATACTTAACAAGTTTGAATACGTAAATTAATTCAGCGTCTTAAATCCCACTTTTTATATATACGATTCTTTAATCGATATTTTACGACAATTCCATTCAAATAACAGGTCCAAAAATTCATTACAAATTATTTTTAAAAAATAATTTTACGGAATTTTCAGCTAGACCACGGAGATGACCATCTCCGTCGTCTAGGTGTTCACTTGGACGACGGAGATTGTCATCTCCACGGTCTAGGTGAAAATTCCGTAAAATTATTTTTTAAAAAAAAAATTTAAAAATTCACTTAGACGACGGAGATTGTCATCTCCGTCGTCTAAGTGAATTTTTGATTTTTTTTTTTAAAAAAATGTTATTGAATTTTCACCTAGACCGCGGAGATGACCATCTCCGTCGTCCATGTGAACACCTGGACGACGGAGATGGTCATCTCCGTAGTCTAGGTGAAATTTTAAATTTTTTATTTCTGGCGGTGGTTTTCCCACTAAAAATTTGGCAAAAATTAAATCCACTTAGACGACGGAGATGACAATCTCCGTCGTCTAGGTCAAAATAATTGGCGGTATTCTTTTCCCGCTAAAATTTTGGCAAAAATTTAAATCACTTAGACGACGGTAATACTGATTTTCCGTCGTCTAAGTGAAAAAATTGGCGGCATTGTTTGAAAATTTAAAGCACTTAGACGACGGAAAATCAGTATTTCCGTCGTCTAAGTGTTTTAAAACTCTTTAAATTCATCATTTTCTCAATCTCTCTTCATTTTTTCCTCTCCCTCTCTCCCTCTCCCTCTCTCCCCCCTAATCAAACCACCCACCATATATCATCACCATCACCATCCACCATCATCATCACCACCACCACCGACATCACCACTGTCGCCGCCATCACCGGCATCACCACCGTCGCTGCCACCAACACACACCACCACCACCTACAACATCGCCTCCACCACCACCACACACCACTAACTACCGCCTACATTGTCGCCTCCACCACCGGCCTCCACATTCCGGCCAACACCACCGGCGCCGCCACCGCCACCACCACCACCACCACCACCACCTATAATTAGTTTAGTTTTAGGTTAATTTAGTTTATTTAGGCTAGATTAATTTATTTTATTATATTATGAATTTTTTATTTAAATCCATAATAATTTAAATTATTTATTCATTATGAATTTTGTACGTATTATATATTATTAATAATTAACATTCAATAAATTTTGCAATATTATGAATATTTATATACAAAAAATTAAATAAAAAATTCATTAAATGCTAATTATTAAATTATTAATTAGTATTTCATGAATTTTTCATTTAATTGTTTTTTTACAAAATCACCACTTAGACGACGGAGATGGACGATTTCCGCGGTCTAAGTTTGCACTTAGACGACGGAGAGTCTAAGTTTTCACTTAGACTACGGAGAATGAATTCTCCGTCGTCTAACTGCAAACTTAGACCGCGAAAAATTTTGCGCGGTCCAAGCGAGCACTTAGACCGTGGAAAATTTTGCGCGGTCCAAGCGAGCACTTAGACCGCGGACATTCTCCATCTCCGTCGTCCAAGTGCTTGGACGACAGCACTTGGAGCACGGAGCTTGGAGAACGGAGTTTCCGTCGTCTAAGTACTTAGACGACGGAAAACTGCACCTAGACGACGGAAATGGTCCATGGTCTAGGTGCATTTTTCTTGTAGTGGATGTTTTATCCATAACAATGCACGTATAATTTTATTTTAGTGAGATTTCACCATTTTCTGACATCACATATATGTCTGAAGCATCCTCCACTGATGTCATTCGTGATTCTAGGACATAACTATAGTCAGGAACAATCTTATGTATGGGATTCACAATGTTGACGATCAAATGAACATTTTGTGCTTGGATGACCTGCCTTTTCTCCCGTAGATCATTTGTGGATTTTGTTGGGTAGTGTTGCGAAATTGTGATGAAGTTTAACCGTACATGATGTCATACAGGGATAGGCTTCAGGCGTTAAATCCGGACAAGAGTTCGGCGTGGTTTAAGAAAATGGTTAAGAAGAAGTTCCCCGATTATTTCTTCCAATGGGTACGTACGTACGTATGTCTTGGTATCCAGTTTATATACATATCGATCATGTTTCTAGAAAGTAAACCCTTTAATTTTCCCATTTTCCCAGATGATTGATCTATAAAAAACCGAAAACCACGGGGTGGGGGGGGGGGGGTGGTGGTCTTGGCCAAAGCACTTGCTAGCAGAGAAGCCGATTAAACACTATATTTACCCCAGATGTTTTGTGAACGGTGTAAAGTTCCATTCATTGGCTCGAGATGAAGGAAGAAGAACACAAATCAGTGGAGTAGCGGTTGGGAAAGATAATGATCTATATTACGGGGCTATTGTATATGTCGTTCAGCTATGTTACGAGAATGATGTCAACGTTTTCCTATTCAAGTGTAAATGGTTCAAGTGTACAAAGGAAAATCTGAGACTTTTATCAGTTGATACAAACTCAAGTTGGTATGAGGATGAGCCTTTCGCTCTCACCACCTTTGTTAGGCAGGTTTTCTATCTCGATGAACCGAAAGCTAGTGAAGGGTGGAAAATAGTGAACCATATCTCTCATCGAGGAATATGGAATACTACCACAACTGAAGGGACATCGGCGACTGAAGAAGCTAATGAACTAGAAAGTGACATTCTTGCCTATCAAAAGCCTAATATTTTTGTCATCTGCTCCGACATAATGGACCTGGTTCAAGTTGATGAACACTTACCCATACCTGATGGTTGTACGGATCTAACTGAAGATGAGATTATTGATGCAATTAATGAGGTAGATGAAGAAGAGGCGCATGATGAGGACGAGGACGGGGACTCAGCATATTCGTCGGACGATGTTGAGTATGATGAGGAGGAGGAGCAATCGGATAACGGGGATGAGGATGATGACGATTATGACGAATAGTACAACATAACGACGATGAATATTAATTGATATTTAATTAATTATTATAATTAATTTAATGATGCATGATCGATTAATTATATATTTTTTGAGGACGAGTATGTACAACTATTAATTTTGTAATTAATTAATTTAATAATTAATTAAATAGCGTGGTCGCTTCAACCGAAATTAAAATTAATTAATTAATCCTGAGGATCGGATCGATCGAGAATCAAATTTTCACGAAACCCTAACAGAAGGACGAAAGAACGACTTTTCGTAGTCCATACTAAGGTAATTAAACACAATAGTAATTAATTATACATATAGAAAATCCTAAAATCCTAAAAATAGCACTTAGTCGACGCAAATGAGTGAAACCGTCGTCTAAGTATACCCTAAACCCTAAGGCCCTAACCCTAAAATTACAGGACTTTTCGTATATCCACATTTCCGGTTTGTAAAAGTTTCGGTTTTGCGGTTGACTGAGCCGATGAATCCCTTAACAAACATACTATTTTGTGAAAATTATTCTATTTATATATTGTCTTATGGCAAATGTATCCAATGGCTGTTTTGTCCAAATTCAATTTCGTTAATATCGATATGCAATGAGTCTATACTTAATAACACTTAAGTTATACAGATTAGTAGATACTTAACAATTGGTTTAAAGATGTATGATTATTCGTTGTCTTAAATTCAATTTTTTATATATACGATTCTTTAATCTATATTTTACGACTATTTTATTCAAATGACAAATCGTAAACTTCCTTGCGAATTATTTTAAAAAATTAATTTTACGTAAATTTCACCTGGACCACGGAGATAGACCATCTTCATGGTCCAGGTAACCACTTGGATGATGGAGATAGACCATCTCGGTTGTCTAGGTTGAAAATCATAGCGGTTCAATTTTCACCGCCAAATTTTTGGGGAACGGTTCAAATTTCACTTGGACGACGGAAAATATGGCTCAAAATTAAGGCGGTTAACTCCCAAAAATTAAGGCGGTTAACTCCAATTGGGCGCCGGTTCAAAATTTGAAACGGTTTACTTAGACGACAGAAACAGGTGTTTTCCGTCGTCTAAGTTCACTTGGACGACGAAAAACATGGCTCCGTCGTCTAGGTGAAACTCTATATAAGGCAGCAAGGCCTAGCCTTTTCTTAATCCCATTCTCAAATTATTCATCCTCTCCTCTCTCTCCCTCTCTCTCTCAAAAATCAGGCCTCCCTCCGGCGACGCACTACCAGAAATGGAGACATTACCGGCGACCTGCCGTCGCCGGCCTTGTTTTTTTTTTTCGCCGGAATTGACATTACCGGCGACAAGTCGCCAGCAATGACGTCGCCGGAGATTCCACGCCGGTGTTGACATTGCCGGCGACGGGAAACGCCGTCGCCGGCAATGGCAGCGCCGCCGTGGCCGGAATGTGAGACATTGCCGGCGACTCAAGTCTATGTCGCTGGCAATGTGGGGAAAAAATTTGAAAAAAAAACGCGGTTCTGGATTGGGCCCAATTCCATAACCTGCATTGAAAGACATAAACCGTACAATCATACAAGTTCAACATTACACATAGCAACGACAGTCATACAAGTTCAACATAAATGTCCAACGTACAGTACAAATAACAACGACGATACGAATTTACCTGCATCGTCCGTTTGTTGGTTGGTGCACCTCACACTCCAAAGATACACGGGGTCGAACGGGAGGAAATTATACGCTTCCTCCACGGTCAGGAACTCCCCCGGTTGGTCTTGTTGATTTCGGAGAATTTCTGTTGGACAACATAAATCATTAAAAAAATAATGAGTAACTAAAATTAAAATAACTCAATTCTCTTAATTTAAATACAAAAGTAAACACCTTATATTCTTCATCTTGTAAGTGGTTACACAACCACTGCCACTCATGTTCCCTATCCCTACGCAGCTCTACGGAGGTACGCACGGGGCTGATATTGTCATAATACACATGAAGCTTATACTTCCAATCACAGTAGATGAAGTTGGCGATTTGGTTGATATGCCTAAACATCGACGGTGTGGGATCCACCTCATATTGTTCCTATCAGAAATAAATAGAAAATTATAATCGTATATATTATGAAATTACAATTTTTATTGGTTATTAGAAAATAAATTTAAAATTGTACGTATTACGTATTGAAAGTTCTTTAAACAGTTTCGCCTTCTCTTCATCTGGCAACTCCTTCCAAGTAGGGGCAGTCATACAAACCCTGCTGCGAAGGATTGACCATATGCTGTGCGCTGAGGGACTAGCTAGCTGAGCTGTGGGAGGGCCACCGGTGAATTTGTCGTACGGAAACTTGATCTTTTTTCTGGTCGCCTCCAAAATTTTCTAGGATTTTCCGCCTTTGACAAGACCGAGAGTCCTTTTAGGTTCCGGGTCAGTCGGGGCCCTCCCGAGCCTGCGCCGAGTGAAAGGACCCAACCCCGATTTAGTTTCATAAACCGGAATCAAGCCCCTTCTGAAAACACGAACCAACAAAAACTATTAAAATTTCGGCAGAGTAACGTTACTAACACGGAATTGCCTTTACCTACACCCAAAAAATAACACTTCATCCCATGCCACAAAATCCAAACCGTGGGCACCAATCCCATCCGGATTTCTCAATATCATATCAATAGCAATAAACAGTAAACATAACTGTATAATATAGAAAATCCGGGAAAAACCACATAAAACATGTATCAGTATCGTATCAGAGCGACCTCTAGTGTATATATATACAAAATATACAACATTAGGCAAAACAAGGAACCTACTGGAAAAGACAGGTAGCTTGAACGACTAGCCTCTGACCGCGACGTGAGACATCAGAATCCGAACTGCAAACTGGGCACGGAAACCAAAAAGCCCTGGGGAAAGGCAAATAAAATGTTAGAGTGAGTTGACGAAAATAAACATATGTCTTTCACCAATTTCATATACAATAAACAAGTATAGCAAGTTCGGAAAATATATATGAAGGTGCCAGGCGAATCTCTCAAGCCCGACGGTGATAGGCCAGAGGAATCTCTCAACCCCGACAGCATAACAGGGGAATCTCTCAACCCTGCCCAGAGGAATCTCTCAACTCTGGTCAGACTACCGGTGAACAGCCGAGTAGCCGAAGCATCGATGCAAGTATGCCATCACCATAAAAATATAAAATAATACCTTCGAAAATAATAAATAAGCTCAACATCATATATAAACAAATACGGAAAATCACGAGCTCGCAACGACTGTGAAAATATAAAAGTGTCCACTCACAGATGAGCAAAGCGCGCACTCGCGCTAATCACGTGGTCCGGCGGAAGATCCCTCGCCCGATGCATAATCTTGATCCCCTGAATAATCACAAAATATATTTGATCAAAATCACAATTCACAACACTGTACCTCACCTCGGAAACCAACCCTTCCCGGAAACGTATAACGGATACAAAAAAATTAACGAAATTCCCAAAATCTCCACTCAAACCCTCGACTGAAAATCCGGTACCCAAATCAACTCGAAAACCTCAAGGCGATGATCGGGGTGCGAATACGAGTGAAACGACATGTAACTCGACATATTTCCAAAAAAGTCAACGGTCGCCGGAGCTCCGTCGTTGACCGCCACCGCCACCACCGGCACGCCGTCAACCCGAGAGATTTTCCGGCGGCCAAGCTCTCACAAGGTTCTCCTCTTCAAGCCCAACAACTTTCCTAACTGTGGCAACCACCAATTCCGGCGAGGTTGGCCGGAAATCAGCTCGAAACCTCAAGAATCACAATCGCCCGATTCAGGCGCCATCGCGCCACCTCGTCCCTCCAAACCAAAGGGGAAATGACCACCAACCAAAACCCAAAAAAACCCACCAAGAATCCATGTTGGAAAGTCGCCGGATCTCCGCCCCCAAGCAAGGCCGATTTGGGCAAAATTCCAAGAATTTCATCTCCTCCGTTCTCACTCATTCCGGCACCAAATCAAGTAATTTCAAGTTCTAATCAATAACAAATCAAGCAAGGATTCGAAATATACCAATATCTCTGCCGGAGGTGGCCAGAAATGGAGAGTCGCGGGCGAGTCAGCGGCGGTGGAGTTTTCTCTCTCTGGTCAACGCGGGTTAATGCGGTCAAAATGGGTCAACGCCGGTCAAACTTCCAACAGTGCTTTTTCGACAATTTTTTGACTATTTCTGATATTTATACTCGCGTCTCGGGACGATCGACGGCCCAAAATGGATAACCATCACGATTCGGATAAACTCGATACGAACGGATATACTCGACGAAATTCCAAAACTTCAAATATTCATAAGATATTCCTCGGTCGTCGAAATAATAATCCGGAACCGCCCACGAACTCGAAATCATGTGTACAACAACTCTCGAGAAGAGACTCAACTTAAATTCTCCGCCGATAATTAAGTCGTGATTAAAACCGGCTAATCAATCAATTATCGGAAAACTGTGATTACGCGCTAACTCGTGAATTAAGCTGATTACTCTACTGATTCTGCATACGCTGCTCAGTCTCCCAGGTGGCCTCCTCAACCGAGTGATTCTGCCATAAGACCTTCACCAACGGTATAACACGGTGCCTTAACTCATGCTCACGCCGATCGAGAGTCTGTACCGGCTCCTCCACATACGTCAAATCCTCTCGAATAGGTAGCTGATGTGGCGCTAGCACATGCGATGGATCTGGGGTATACTTCCCCAACATCGAAACGTGAAAAATATCATGAGCACGAGCCATCTCAGCTGGCAACTCAAGCCTGTAAGCCACGGCTCCAATCCTCTCAGTAATCTCATACGGACAATTGTACCGTGGTCGAAGCTTACCACGCTTCCCGAAACGCATAACTCCCTTCCATGGAGATAGTTTTAGGAAGACCCAATCGCCTACATCGAACTCGAGACTCTTTCTCCTCACGTCCGCATAACTCTTCTGGGGATCCTGGGCAATCTTCAATCTGTCCCGGATAATCTGGACGTCCTCCATGGTGCTCTTCACCAGATCAGGGCCAATAAGCCATCGCTCGCCCACCTCACTCCAACACAACGGAGTATGGCACTACCTCCCTTATAGGGCCTCGTACGGTGCTATCTTAACACTGGCCTGATAGCTGTTGTTGTAGGAGAACTCAGTCAAATGCAATTGCTTGTCCCAATTACCTCGAAACTGCAACACACAAGACCGCAACATATCATCAAGAGTCTGTATAGTCCGCTTAGACTGCCCGTCAGTCTGAGGATGAAAAGCTGTACTAAAATGCAACCTCGTGCCCATGGCTCGCTGCAATGCCTGCCAAAACTCAGACGTAAACTGACTGTCTCGGTCAGAAACAATAGATACAGGCACACCGTGCAGTCGAACGATTTTTGACAAATACAGCTTGGCCAATCTGCCCACTGAAATCTTCCCCGGAAGTGCGAGGAAATGAGCGGATTTCGTCAATCGATCCACAATAACCCAAATACCAGTGTTGCCAGTCGAAGTACGCGGCAACTGATACACAAAATCCATGGTAATGTGCTCCCACTTCCAAACTGGAATCTCCAGGGGCTGCAACTTTCCTGCAGGCTTCTGCCTCTCCGCTTTAACCTGCTGACAGATCAAACATCGGCTCACATATGCGGCAATCTCCCGCTTCATGTTGCACCACCAGTAATACGCTCGAAGTGTACAAAACATCTTCGTACCTCCGGGATGCATCGCATATGCCGAACAATGAGCCTCGTCTAAAATCTCTTTCTTCAGGTTCTCGTCTCTGGGTATGCACAATCTGCCTCTGAATAACAACGTACCGTCATTACTTATCTAAAACTCTTTTGGCACACCCTTCCGTATCATGGTCTTCTTGTCTAACAGGTAAGAATCTGGATCCTGAGCTTCCCGAACCTGATCAACCAACACGGGTCCAACCTGAAAACTGGCCAATAAAGCTCCCTCATCGTCCCACTCAAACTCGGCACCCGTAACCCAAATCTCGGCTAACATAGAAACTCTGGCCACACACACATGAAACAACGAAGCTTTGGGTTTCCGACTCAGTGCATCGGCAACAACATTAGCCTTTCCTGGATGGTACTCGAAAGTGCAATCATAGTCGTTGATCAACTCCATCCACCTGCGCTGCCTCATGTTCAAATCTGGCTGCGTCCGCAAGTAGGTGAGACTCTTGTGATAAGTGTAAATCTTACACTGGGTTCCGTACAAGTAATGTCTCCAACTCTTCAATGCTAACACAATAGCGGCCAACACCAAATCATGGGTCAGATAGTTGACTTCATGTGGTTTCAGCTACTTGGAACCGTAGGCCACAACCCTGCCATGCTGCATCAGCACACAACTAAGTTCTAACTTCGACGCATCATTGTAAACCACGAACTCACCGCTGTCGTCTGGTAAAGTCAAAACCGGTGCAGTAGTCAACTTTTCCTTCAGGAGCAAGTAACTCTCCTCACATGCATCGGACCACTCAAACTTGACACCTTTCTTCGTCAATTTGGTTAGTGGAGTAGCAATCCAAGAAAAATCATGTACAAATCGCTGATAGTAGCCTGCCAAGCCCAAGAAACTCCAATTCAGTGCAGCCTCAATCTTGTCAGGATCTACGCTGACTCCCTCAGCCGATATCACGTGGCCCAGAAACTTCACACTGTCCAACCAGAACTCGAACTTGCTGGACTTCTCAAACAACTAATTGTCCCGTAAAGTCCGCAACACCGCTCGCAAATGCTTCTTGTGTTGGCCTACACTCCTGGAATAGATCAGGATGCCGTCGATGAACATGATCATAAACTTGTCTAAAAACCGTCTGAACACTCGGTTGGTCAACCCAAACGGCATAACCAAAAACTCGTAATGACCATACCGCGATCTGAAAGCTGTCCTGGCTACATCCGACTCTCAGATCCTCAACTGGTGATATCCGGACCTGAGATCAATCTTCGAAAACACTGAAGCTCCCTTGAGCTAATCAAACAAGTCGTCAATCCGCGGCAACGGATACTTGTTCTTCAAAGTGACCTGATTCAACTTCCGGTAATCGACACACAACCGCATGGATCCATCCTTCTTCCGCACAAACAAAACCGGGGCACCCCACGGCGATACACTGGGTCGTATGAAACCATTCTCCAGCAACTCCTGAAGTTGAATCTGTAACTCTTTCAACTCCACTGGCGCCATACAATACGGTACCTGAGATATGGGCCTAGTGCCCGGTAATAGCTCAATAGTGAAATCAATCTCCCGAACTGGAGGCATACCCGGTAACTCATTCGGAAACACATCCGGAAACTCGGAAACAACCTCAATACCACCAATATCCGGTACAGTAGCCGTGGTGTCCACAACACGACCTAAGTAAGCAGCACAACCGTTCTTCATCAACCGATCCCCCTTTATCACGGAAATCACACATGGCAATGAAGTATTCTTCACGCCGCGGAACAAGATCTCGGGAAAGCCCGGTCGTCGAAACGCAACCTCCTTCTTGTGACAATCGAACATAGCCCAATGTGTCTCCAAGAAGTCCATACCCAAAATCAAATCAAAGTCGACGATATCCAGTAATAACAAATCCGCGGCTAAACCATGGCCTCCAATAAAAATCTCACAGTCTCTGTACACCTAGCCAATACTCACAATCTCACCGGACGGATACAACACTCTCCACAACCCTAGAAGTGGAGACGCAGGTACAGTACCTAAAGATGATAGTCTATACGACATAAATGAATGCGTAGCACCTGGATCTAACAATGTAAGTACTGGATAACCGAAAACATGCAATGTACCGATAACGACCTCTGGTGAAGCTCTGCCATCACACAAAGTCATGGCATGAACTCTGGCCCGGCTAGTCGTCCACGCTGAGGCTGTCCCTGCTGTCTGCCCTGGCCCCCAAACTGTACTGGTCGAGCCCCCGAAGTGGCATCTTGCTCTCCTCTGGAGCTCTGGGCCGCCTGTCCACCAGAACTATCAAGCTGGAAACACTCTCTCGCATAGTGACCCACCTGGCCACAACGAAAACAAGTGACAGGGCTTGGCTGATATAGACCAACATTGTGCCTGCTGCAGAGACTACACAGCGGGTACTCCCTCGGTACAGCAAAAGAGCCACCGAAATGCCGAGGTGAACTGGAACTGCTAGAACCCCCACTAGACTATGGTCGCTGCGGTCGGTCTCTCCTTCATCTCTGCCTCTGTCTCGGTGCACTACCTGGTGGTTGATGTGGTCCACTGCCTGAGGATGAAGCCGAACCAGAAGTATCAGAACTCAACCTCTTGGAAGGCCTCTGACTCGGTCCGCCCTCCTCAAACCATCTAGCTGGTATCTCATCTGTCTTTCCTTCTCGATATCCTCACCTCGGAGTGTTGCACTGACAAACTCATCGAAGTTGTTCCGAGGCATCATAGTCAGAGTCCCCTTGATGTTCAAGTTCAAACCCAGCTAAAATCTGCGGCACTTGGCTTCCTCAGTAGCCACCATGTCATGCGCAAAACGAGATAAGCGGGTAAACCTGTCCCGGTACTCAAGCACAGACAAACTACCCCGCCTTAAATTCGTGAACTCCTCATACTTACGCTGCTGGGTAGCTTGATTGAAGTATCTCTGCATGAACAAATCTCGAAACAAAGTCTCGTAGTATCAACCGGTACTCGGTCGGCGCTAACCCACCAGAAGTATGCATCTAACTCAAGTAATTCGACTACTGCCACTGTCATCTGCTCAGGGGTAAAACGCAGATGCTCACAAACTCGTTCAACCTGAACCAACCATGCCTCACACATCTCTGGATCAGCCGAACCCGAAAAGACAGTCGCACCAGCAGTACGAGCTTTGACCACAGGGTCAAAACGCTCCTCCAAATGCAACACTCGAATCAGCAAGTCGTGCGTCTAGCGATCCTCATCAGGATCCACTTCCTGATTAACACGGGGACCATGTCGAGAAGGCATCCTACTGATACAAGACAAGCATTAGGTACAAGCAGAAGGAAGGTAATCATGAGACCTAAGATATTTGAGAATACACAACACCCGAAGCATTGATGAGTACCGCTGGCCAGTCGGGTCATCGCTCCAGACCTGCTGTACATACTCAAATACCCTAAGCGTCACAACTACAAGAGTCTACAAAATCTGACAACCTAATGCTCTGATACCAAGCTGAAAGGACCCAACCCCGATTTAGTTTCCTAAATCAGAATCAAGCCCCTTCTTAAAATACGAACCAACAAAAACCATGAAAATTTCGACAGAGTAACGTTACTAACGTGAAATTGCCTTGACCTGCACCTGGAAAATAACACTTCATCTTATGCCACAAAAGCCAAACCTTGGGAACCAATCCCATTCGGATTTCTCAATATCATATCAATAGCAATAAACAGTAAAAATAACTGTATAATATAGAAAATCCGGGAAAAATGACATAAAACATGTATCAGTATCGTATCAGAGCGACCTCTAGTGTATATATATACAAAATATACAACAGTAGGCAAAACAAGAAACCTACTGGAAAAGAAAGGTAGGTCGAACGACTAGCCTCCGACCGCGACGTGAGACATCAGAATCCGAACTGCAAACTGGGCACAGAAACCGAAAAGCACAGGGGAAAGGAAAATAAAACGTTAGAGTGAGTGGACGAAAATAAACATATGCCTTTCACCAATTTCATATACAATAAACAAGTATAGCGAGTTCGGAAAATATATATGAAGGTGCCAGATGAATCTCTCAAGCCCGACGGTGATAGGCCAGGGGAATCTCTCAACCCTGGCGGCATAACATGGGAATCTCTCAACCTTGCCTAGAGAAATCTCTCAACTCTGGTCAGACTACCGGTGATCAGCCGAGTAGCCGAAGCATCGATGCAAGTATGCCATCACCATAAAAATATAAAATAATACCTCCAAAAATAATAAACAAGCTCAACATCGTTTATAAACAAATACGGAAAATCACGAACTCGCAATGACTGTGAAAATATAAAAGTATCCACTCACAGGTGAGCAAAGCGCGCACTCGCGCTAATCACGTGGTCCGGCGGAAAATCCCTCGCCCGAAGCACGATCTCCATCCCCTGAATAATCACAAAATATAACTGATCATAATCACAATTCACAACACTGTACCACACCTCGGAAACCAACCGTTCCCGGAAACGTATAACGGATACAAAAATAATTAACCAAATTTCCAAAATCTCCACTCAAACCCTCGACTGAAAATCCGGTACCCAAATCAACTCGAAAACCTCGAAGCGACGATCGGGGCGCGAATATGAGCGAAACGACATATAACTCGACATATTTCCAAAAAAGTCAACAGTCCCTGGAGCTCCGCTGTTGTACGTCGCCGCCGCCGCCGGCGTGCCGTCAACCGCAGAGATTCTACTCCTCAAGCCTGACAACTTTCCTAATTGTGGCAACCACCAATTCCGGCGAGGTTGGCTAGAAATCAGCTCGAAACCTCAAGAATCACAATCAGCCGAAAAACTTCCCAGCTCGATTACGGCGTCGTCGCGCCACCTCGTTCCTCCAAATCAAAAGGGTATTTACCACCATCCAAAACCCACCAAGAATCCATGTCGGAAAGTCGCCGGAGCTCCGCCCCCAAGCAAGGCCGATTTCGGCGAAAATCCAAGAATTTCATCTCCTCCGTTCTCACTCCATCCGACACCAAATCAAGTAATTCCAAGTTCTAATCAACAGCAAATCAAGCATGGATTCGAAATATACCAATATCTCGGCCGGAGGTGGCCGGAAATGGAGAGTCACCGGCGAGCCAACAACGGTGGAGTTTTCTCTCTCTGGTCAACGCGGTCAAAATGGGTAAACGCCGATCAAACTTCCAACAATGCTTTTTCGACAATTTTTCGACTATTTCCGATATTTTTACTCGCATCTCGGGACAATCGACGGCCCAAAACGGATAACCATCACGATTTGGATAAACTCGATACGAATGGATATACTCAACGAAATTCTGAAACTTCAAATATTCATAAGATATTCCTCGGTCGTCGAAATAATAATCCGGAATCGCCCACGAACTCGAAATCACGTGTACAACAACTCTCGAGAAGAGACTCAACTCAAATTCTTGGTCGATAATTAAGTCGTAATTAAAACCGGCTAATCAATCAATTATCGGAAAACAGTAATTACGCGCTAACTCGTGAATTAAGCTGATTACTCTACTGATTCTGTTCTGAGTCTTTAGAAATCTACCCCCCTTAAAAAAATTGGACCTCGAAATTTACGTACCTATCAGGTGAACAGATGAGGATACTGCTCCCGCATACGCAGCTCAGTCTCCCAGGTGGCCTCCTTAACCGAAGCACGTGACAACTGATACACGAAATCCATGGTAATGTGCTCCCACTTCCAAATCGGAATTTCCAGTGGCTGCAACATTCCCGCAGGCTTCTGCCTCTCCGCTTTAACCTGCTGATAAATCAAACATCTGCTCACATATGCGGCAATCTCCCACTTCATATTGCGCCAACAGTAATACGCTCGAAGTGTACGAAATATCTTCGTACCACCGGGATGCATCGCATACACTGAACAATGAGCTTCGTCTAAAATTTCCTTCTTCAGACTCTCGTCTCTGGGTACACATAATCTGCCTCTGAACAGCAACGTACCATCATCACTCAACCGAAACTCTGTTGGCACGCCATTCTGTATCATGGTCTTCTTGTCCAACAGGTAGGAATCCGCATTCTGAGGTTCTCAAATCTGATCAACCAATACCGGTCGAACCTGGAAACTGGACAACAAAGCTCCATCGTCGTTCCACTCGAACTCGGCTCCGGTAGCCCGAAGCTCGACTAGCATAGATACTCTGGCCACACATACATGAAACAACGAAGCTCCGGATTTCCGACTGAGTGCATCGGCAACGACATTAGCCTTCCCTGGATGGTACTCGAATGTGCAATCATAGTCGTTGATCAACCCCATCCATCTGTGTTGCCTCATATTCAAATCTGGCTACGTGCGCAAGTAAGTGAGACTCTTATGATCGGTGTATATCTTGGACTAAGCTCCGTACAAGTAATGTCTCCAACTCTTCAACGCTAATACGATAGCAGCCAACTCCAAATCATGGGTTGGATAGTTGACTTCATGTGGTTTCAACTTCCTGGAACCGTAGGTCACAACTCTGCCATGCTGCCTCAGAACACAACCAAGTCCCAACTTTGATGCATCACTGTAAACCACGAACTCACCGCTGTCGTCAGGTAAAGTCAGAACTGGTGCAGTAGTCAGCTTTTCCTTTAGGAGCAAGTAACTCTCCTCACATGCATCGGACCACTCGAACTTGACGCCTTTCTTCGTCAATCGGGTAAGTGGAGTAGCAATCCGAGAAAAATCCTGCACAAAGCGCCAATAGTAGCCTGCCAAGCCCAAGAAACTCCTGATCTCCGGTATGGTGGTAGGTCTACTCTAATTCAGCACGGCCTATATCTTGTCAGGATCTACGCTGACTCCCTCAGCCGATATCATATACCCCAGAAACTTCACGCTGTCCAACCAAAACTCACACTTCCTGAACTTCGCAAACAACTGATTATCCCGCAATGTCCGCAGAACCGCTCACAAATGCTCCTGGAATAAATCAGGATGTCGTCTATGAACACGATCACGAACTTGTCCAGAAACCTCCTGAACACATGATTCATCAAGTCAATAAAAGCTGCGGGGTCGTTGGTCAACCCAAACGGCATAACCATAAACTCGTAATGCCCGTACCACGACCTGAAAGCTGTCATGGACACATGTGACTCTCGGATCCTCAACTGATGATATCCAGACCTGAAATCAATCTTCGAAAAGACTAAAGCTCCCTTGAGCTGATCAAACAAATCGTCAATCCGCGGCAACGGATACTTGTTCTTCACAGTGACCTGATTCAGCTTCTGATAATCGATGCACAACCGCATGGATCCGTCCTTCTTCCTCACAAACAAAACCGGGGCTGTGACGACCCAGAACAGAATCAGTAGAGTAATCAGCTTAATTCACGAGTTAGCGCGTAATCACTGTTTTTCGATAATTGATTGATTTGCCGGCTTTAATCACGACTTAATTATCGGCCGAGAATTTGAGTTGAGTCTCTTCTCGAGAGTTGTTGTACACATGATTTCGAGTTCGTGGGTAGTTCCAGATGATTACTTCGACGATCGAGGAATATAATATGAATATTTGAAGTTTTGGAATATCGTCGAGTTTATCAGTTCATATCGAGTTTATCCGAATCGTAATGGTTATCTGTTTTGGACCGTCGATCATCCCGAGAGGCGAGTATAAATATCGAAAATAGTCAAAAATTGTCGAAAAACACGTACTGTTCGAGAAGTTTGACCGGCGTTGAACAAGTTTGGAGGCGTTGACCGAGTTGACCCGTGGAGGAATTTTCAGACCGTTTGAATTCTCTGGCGGACCCGCCGATTCCGGCCGTTTCAGGCCATGACTTTGGAATGTAAAATGTTCTCCTTGTTATTCTAAGTTGTTTAGCACTTGGAATTTCTTGATTTGGTGTTGATTTGAGGGAGAAATGTTGAGTTGAAATTCAAGGTTTTTCCGGCCGAATTTGGGTTGTTTCGACGGTGGCGCTCCGGCCACGGGGGTGGCCGGGGGTTGAGAGGTTTGGACCATGGGGCCATGGCGGTGGCTTTGGGAGTGGTCTCGAAGGCCGCCGTGCGCCGTGGACGGAGATCGGAGGAGATCGAAGGTTGCCGGCGGTGGTGGAACCCCGTGGGTCACTACTAGAAAAAGTATTTTAGACATCGCACCTTTAACATCGGTTGGAAAAACCCCTGATGTAAAAAAGTTTTTAGACATCATATTTTTAAAAACCGATGTCATTTGTATAATTTACATCGGTTTTAAGTCAGACTGATGTTAGGTATCCCATTATTGGTTTTTGAAAGCGCGAAAAAAAAACCTAAGTGTCGGGTGGGTTATGTTGGAGGGAAACAAAATTTTCATTCCCTCCCAAAAACTTAGGGTTCTATTACTTAGTTTTTTTCGACCTCTCTCTCTCTCACACAAACCACTGACTTCCTCTCTCACTCACTCTCTCATTTCCTCTCACCTCCATCTCCTCCGACGCCGCTCTCCTCCTCCTCTGACGTAGCTCTCCGACCAGGACCCCGATCTCCGACCACGACGCACCTCTCTGATATAAATGTAAATGGGCTACGAACTTTAAGTATTTAACCAGTCAGCTAAGCTACGAACTTTGAAATCGGAGTCGGATTCCTCCTTAGGTTTCCAGTCTCGAAGCTTCCGGTACAACACTGTTCGTTTCGCTCTCTCTCGGTTGAGCGAACAATGGCGGCTACGGCGAGCGACCGCCGAGACTTGAAGCACGTCCGCGATAACCTTCGAGGCATCGTCTATCTCGAGCTGGTAATATTTCGGCCTCGATTTCACTTGTTTCTTCGTATTTTGGCATTATGTGTGATGAAATTGCTTGGTGTTACTCTCGTACTTAATTCCATCTTCCTACTATGAGCTAAGTTCATCGGTAGATCTCTGAAACGTTGAGTTTCGGAACTAAAATCGATTTAAGCTCTGAAGTCGTGGCTGAATCTGTGGCGGTTAAAATTTAATTTTGTAGGCGAACTACAGCCTGGTTTTTTACTTAGTTTTAATCGATTTGATTAGGTTTATACTCCAGTCAAATGCGTTTCTATGAGCACAAATTTTGAGTTCATATGATTCTCGTAATTGTAGAATCGTGGTTTCAACATAAGAGATTTATGAATGATTTTAAAATTCTTTGTGTTGCTATATTTGGACGAGGAAGCATTAGGTTCTACTTTCCCAGTTGGAGTACTATAGAGTTCTTGCATACAAATCAATTCTGGTGAATTATTTTTTCTTAACATCTGCTTGGGATTCTCGTTGGCATATTAATTTCCTTTGCTAAACAGTAGTTTTGTTTTGCTTTGCTTTGCTTTCTGCCTTTGGCTAAAGTTCAAGAGCAGACAGAACTAGAAATGTCCTGAGAATTTTGATTAGAGATGATTTAAAATTGTAAGTGTGACTGAAATGGTTCGAAGTGTTTGCTGATAAGTTTTTGAGGGGATGAAGCGGTTACTGTGAGATTCTTAGCTTAACAAGTGAATATTAACTTTTTGACATGTCATACATGGGATGATTAAATCATAGCACATTTGGAAATAGAAGTCTCTTTACTTAAATTCTTATTATCTGCAAAACGAGTATATTCTGACCAGAGCTACTCAGAAACCGCCATTTGGGAATATTAGTGAAACATAGGACTGAATGAACAGCCTGAGCATATCATTGGATGCTCGAGTTTTTTATGCGGTTTTGTCTCTAATGTTTTGAGGGATGGTATTGAAAGATGGATTCCTTCCGCAGGATTACTTTCATAGTATATGACTAACTAAAATGTTTTAATTAATGGAAATTATGTTTCATTAGCTTCCTCAGTGAGTATTTCTGTAATTATTGCAGCCCGCTTTGAAGTTCATTGACACTGAACAATTTCAGTGGCAAGTTTGATTTATACCTGTTTAGTTATGCAATGGTTGTTATCATATGAATTCTTGGTGATTATGTTTTCTGATAATTGTACCACCCCTTGCAGGCTTCGTGATCTCAAGCAACTTGGTGAGTTGATCTTCGCTAAAGTATCTTTTGTGTGCATAAAACTGTACACAGACATATCTAATTGCAGTTAGTTATGCTGTAAACATGTGAATTAATTTCATTTTTACTACTGATTTAGGTCTTACCAATATGGTTTATCCTGGAGCTGTTCACTCTATATTTGAGCATTCACTGCGGTTTATTGGTTGGCTGGTGAAGCTATAAATAAAATAAAATATTACCAAGTAGGAATCTGTCCTCACTCCTAACAGTCTAATGCTTTGCTAGATCTAATCAAACACTTTCCTATGTGATATGTTGTTCTTGTAGGGCCAGGAGCTTGGAATCGAAAGGTTTGATGTGCAATCAGTAAAACTTGCTGGTAGTCAAACTATTCCTGCCTTATAGGTCCTCCTTCATGTTAATTGGTCCACCATGTGTTCTCATAATTTTTAGATATTGGTCAAGATTTTATGTAGAGAATATAAATAAATAAACTAAATGTGAAACTCATCCGTTCTTAAAAGTTGTTTTAAGACATGTTTTCCATGGCTGACATCATTTCCTCTTGACAATGAACAAGTAGTAGAATGACAATTTTCTGTTTCATTTGTGACTTGCACATGAAGCATGTCTTTGTGTAGAAACAGCATGGCAATTTTTTTCTTTCTGTGAACGAATGTCGTGAATTTCAGTAGAGATGTTTATTACGTGTTTTTAAATGGTTTCTATTTGATCCTTCTGAGGGGATATTACTTGACTACTGCAGGTCTCATGAGGATATGTCTGTGAAGATGATAGACTACATTGTTGATGAGCACAGCATTGACATTGATCCTGAATTCCTGAAGAGAATGAAGGTTGGTCTTTTTTCTGTATTATGTGAAACTTGTTTTATTCTGTGATTGCATGGTCAGACTTCTAGACATCTCTATTAAAATTTTCATTTTCACAAACTTTTGACTGTTGAGATCGATTCTACTTCTGAAATTCATTGGCTCATTATATGCAAGAATCTTGGTTACTTTGAACTTGATAATGGATTTATTGTATTTCATTCTTCTATGTATCTTTTTACTGGAAATGATCCTTGCAAGCTCTAAACATCTGCCGCAAAATGTAAGTAACCAAAGTTTCTTCTGACAAACTTTAGTTCATAGTCTTACAAGCTTCTTACAAATCTCCCTCCTCTAAATTGTTTGCACTCTGTATTGGGCCCTTTAGCATCTTATTCTCTGCCCCTTTTGCAATATTTTATTTTTTAATAATTGTAGGGTGCAACAGAGAAAAGGTTCCTGTATGATATTGTTGCAAATGGGCGCACTGGAATTGATGTTGATAAGTAGGTGACTTGACATCTCTTGTATTCATGCTCAGCATTTTGTTTGGATTTGATACAGAATTGTCTAGTGAATGATATATACACCATATGTCGACAGATTTGATTACATTGCACGTGACTCCCGTGCCTGTAGTATAGGCTGTACTTTTCACTTTGAGAGGTACTACTGATAATCTTTGCTTTGCCCAGGGCATATATTCATAGAAGATGTATGCTTATTGCTTTGGATGTAGCTTCAATGATATAAATGTGCTTTGTAAGATTGCTCTTATTAGTGAATTGTCATCTTTCACCTGATTCGATTTTAAATTGTATGACACTGCTGATGCTCAGGTGATAGAAACTTGATCTACACGTGAAAATTATAAATAGATTATGACTAGGCTTCTGAATGTGTTGTGTAGTGTGGTTAAACAATTCAATGCAGAACAGTGAATGCTATTTTCATTTGCTGGCATGGTTTGCATAATTGTTGTGCTGCCCTTGCTTACTTTATTTGTACTTGTTGTTGGACAGTGGGCAGGAAAAAAGAGGAAGCCATATGATCAGTCGAAAATTGACGAGGTGCGCCTTGAAGTGGCTGACTATATACAAGCTTTGCTCTAGCTAGATAGGTTGATAGATTGATGGCTGGATTAGATAGGTAGCTAGGGATCAAAGTCAGGATGGCTAGCGCAGCAATTTTTTGGATGGTGACGCGCCAAAGTAGATATATAGCTAGGGAACTTCTATCGGATTGCTAGCATGGTTATATGTCCCAATATTTTGATGATGGATAGGATAGTAATCCATCTTTTGAAACAACTTGAATTTGGCAGTACTGTAACTTGAATTTGGGGCTGTAAGAGAGAATCATTCTCATTAATTTAAGCCAATTAGTGCCTCCTATTTGTCTTAGAGAGAATTAGAAATCGTTATAACTAATGCATAAGATGAGAACTGGACATCAAAAACAACCCAAAATCTGATGTCAAATAAAATTTACAACATCAGGTACAAAGCCAAAATCTGATGTATAAGATGAGAGCTGGAAACCAAAAACAACCCAAATTCTGATGTCAAATATAGTTTTTAACATCAGGTACAAACTCAACATCTGATGTATAAGATACGAACTAGAACAAAAAAAACCCAAAATCTGATGTCAAATATAGTTTTTAACATCAGGTACAAAAACAAAATCTGATGTCAAAACATACATCTTACATCGGTTATAAATGGAATATCGATGTAAAGGTAATAAATTGTAATGTAGACTTCGATTTCATTGGGTCTTTCACTCTAAATATGAATGTTTGAAAGTACCTACACACACTGGAATAGTGAGATGTACATAAGCAACCGATGTCCCATTTTTCCGATCTTTTACATCACCCACTAAGACATCGGTCTAGTATGATTTTTTACATCGGTTCTGAACCGATGTCTGAAATACTTTTTCTAGTAGTGGTTTCGAGCTGATTTCCGGCGTGTGTGGCCGGAATTGGTCCTTATCACAGTTGAGAGATGTGTTAGGCTCGTTGAGATGAAGCTTCGGTGAGCTTGGACGCCGGAAAATCTCTTCGGTTGACGACGCGCCGCCGCCACCGGCGGCGGTCAACGTTGGAGCTCCGGCGACCGTTGACTTTTTGGAAATGTGTCGAGTAATATGTCGTTTTGCTCGTATTCGTGCCCCGATCGTCGCCTTGAGGTTTTCAAGTTGATTTGGGTACCGGATTTTCAGTCGAGGGTTTGAGTGGAGATTTCGGGAATTTTGTTGATTATTTTTGTATCAGTTATACGTTTCCGGGAACGTTTGGTTTCCGAGGTGTGGTGCAGTGTTGTGAATTGTGATTTTGATCAGATATATTTTATGATTATTCAGAGGATCGAGATCGTGCTTCGGGCGAGGGATCTTCCGCCGGACCACGTGATTAGCGCGAGTGCGCGCTTTGCTCACCTATGAGTGGACACTTTTATATTTTCACAGTCGTTGCGAGTTCGTGATTTTCCATATTTTTTTATATACGATGTTGAGCTTATTTATTATTTTTGGAGGTATTATTTTATATTTTTATGGTGATGGCATTACTTGCATCGATGTTTCGGCTACTTGGCTGATCATCGGTAGTCTGACCAGAGTCGAGAGATTCCTCTGGGCAGGGTTGAGAGATTCCCTGTTATGCCGCTGGGGTTGAGAGATTCCCCTGGCCTATCACCGTCGGGCTTGAGTGATTCGCCTGACCGTCGAGCTTGAGAGATTTGCCTGGCACCTCCCTATATATTTTTCGAACTCGCTATACTTGTTTATTGTATATGAAATTGGTGAAAGGCATATGTTTATTTTCGTCTACTCACTCTAACGTTTTATTGCCTTTCCCCTGAGATTTTTGGTTTCCGTGCCCAGTTTGCAGTTCGGATTCTGGTGTCTCATGTTGCGGTCGGAGGCTAGTTGTTCGAGCTACCTGTCTTTTCTAGTAGGTTCCTTGTTTCGCCTAGTGTTGTATATTTTGTATATATACACTAGAGGTCGCTCTGATACGATATTGATACATGTTTTTATATGGTTTTCCAGGATTTTCTATATTATATAGTTATGTTTACTGTTTATTGCTATTGATATGATATGATATTGAGAAATCCAGATGGGATTGGTGCCCACGGTTTGGCTTTTGTGGCATAGGATGAAGTGTTATTTTCTGGGTGAAGGTAAAGGCAATTCCGCATTAGAAGCGTTACTCTGCCGAAATTTTAATGGTTTTTGTTGGTTCGTGTTTTCAGAAGGGGTTTTATTCCGGTTTTGGAAACTAAATCGGGGTTGGGTCCTTTCAGGGGCACCCCATGGCGATACACTGGGTCGTATGAAACCCTTCTCTAGCAACTCCTGAAGTTGAATCTGTAACTCTTTCAACTCCGCTGGCGCCATATGATACGGTGCCTGAGATATGGGTCCAGTGCCCGGTAGCAGCTCAATGGTGAAATCGATCTCCCGAACTGGAGGTATACCAGGTAACTCCTCCGAAAACACATCTGAAATCTCGGAAACAACCTCGATATCACCAATATCCGGCATAGCTGCCGTAGTATCCACCACATGAGCTAAGTAAGTAACACATCCCTTCTTCATCATCCGATCCGCCTTCATCGCGGAAATCACACATGGCAATGAAGTATTCTTCTCGCTGCGAAACAATATCTCCGGAAAGCCTGGTCGTCGAAACGCAACGTGTGACAATCGATCATGGCCCAATATGTCTCCAAGAAGTCCATACCCAAAATCACGTCAAAATCGACGATATCCAGCAATAACAGATCCACGGCTAATACTCACAACCTCACCGGACGGATACAACACTCTCTATAACCCCGGAAGTGGGACGCAGGTACAGTAGCTAAAGATGATAGTCTATACGACATAAATGATTGTGTAGCACCGCGTTCTAGCAATGTAAGTACTGGATAACCGAAAACATGCAACGTATCGATAACAACCTCCGGTGAAGCTCTGCCCTCGCGTAAAGTCATGGCATGAACCATGGCCTGCCCGGCTGGTCATCCACGCTGAGGGTAACTCTATTGTCCGCCCTGGCCAGAAAACTATACTAGTCGGGCCCTAGAAGTGGCACCTCGCTCTCTTCCGGAACTTTAGGCCGCCTGTACACCAGCACCATCAAGCTGGAAACACTCTCTCGCATAGTGACCCACCTGGCCACAACGAAAATAAGTGACAGGGCCTCGCTGACATGGACTAACATGATCCCTGCTGTAGAGACTACACAATGGAAGTGCCACCGGTACGCCGAGGATAACTGGAACCGCTAGAAGCCCCACTAGACTGTGGTCGCTGCGGTCGATCTCTCCTCCATCTCTGCCTCTGTCTCGGTGCACTAGCTGGTGGTCGATATGGTCCACTGCCCGAGGATGATGCCGAACCGGAAGTATCAGAACTCAGCCTCTTGGAAGTCCCCTGACTCGGTCCACCCTCCTCAAACCGTCGAGACTTGTATCTCATCTACCTTTCCTTCTCGATATCCTCACCTCAGAGTGCTGCACTGACAAAATCATAGAAGTTGTTCCGAGGCATCGTAGTCAGAGTCCCTTTGATGTTCAAGTTCAAACCCAACTCAAATCTGCGGCACTTGGCTTCCTAAGTAGCCACCATGTCACGCGTAAACCGAGATAAGCAGGTAAATCTGTCCTGGTACTCAAGCACAGACAAACTGCTCTGCCTCAAATTTGTGAACTCCTCATACTTTCGCTGCTGGGTAGCCTTGTTGAAGTATCTCCGTATAAATAGATCTCGGAACCAAGTCCACGGAGCATCAACTGGTAACCTATCGGTGCTAACCCACCAGAAGTAAACCGACTGCTACCACTATCATCTTCTCAGGGGTAAAACGCAGACGCTCACATACGCGTTCAACCTGAACCAACCATGCCTCACAAATCTCTGGATCAGCTGAACCCGAAAAAATAGTCGCACCAGCAGTATGAGCTTTGACCACAGGGTCAAAACGCTCTTCCAAACGTAACACTAGCATCAGCAAGTCGTGCGTCTGGCGATCCTCATCAGGATGCACTTCCCAATCAACACGGGGACCACATCGAGGAGGCATCCTACTAATACAAGACAAGCATTAGGTACAAGTAGAAATAAAGTAATCATGAGACCTCAGATATTTGAATATGCACAACACCCGAAGCATTGATAAGTACCGCTGGCCAGTCGGGTCATCGCTCCAGACATGCTGTACATACTCAAATACCCTAAGCGTCACAACTACAAGAGTCTACATAATCTGACAACCTAATGCTCTAATACCAAGCTGAAAGGACCCAACCCCGATTTAGTTTCCTAAATCGGAATCAAACCCCTTCTGAAAACACGAACCAACAAAAACCATAAAAATTTCGGCAGAGTAACGCTACTAACGCGGAATTGCCATTAACCTGCACCTGAAAAATACACTTCATCCTATGCCACAAAAACCAAACCGTGGGCACCAATCCCATCCGGATTTCTCAATATCATATCAATAACATAAAGCAATATACATAACTGTACTTTATAGAAAATCCGAGGCAAACCACATAAAAACATATATCAGTATCGTATCAGAGCGACCTCTAGTGTATATATACAGAAATATACAACAGTAGGCAAAACAAGAAACCTACTGGAAAAGAAAGGTAGCTCAAACGACTACCCTCCGACCGCAACGTGAGACACCAGAATCTGAACTGCAAACTGGGCACGGAAATCGGAAAGCCCAAGGGAAAGGCAATAAAACATTAGAGTGAGTGGATGAAAATAAACATATGCCTTTCACGAATTTCATATACATAAACAATGTAAAACAATGCGAGTTTGTAAAAATATAAATGGAGGTGCCAGGCGAATCTCTCAAGACCGACGGTCAGGCGAATCTCTCAAGCCCGACGGTGATAGGCTAGGGGAATCTCTCAACCCCAGCGGCATAACAAGGGAATCTCTCAACCCTGCCCAGAGGAATCTCTCAACTCTAGTCAGACTACCGGTGATCAGCCGAGTAACCGAAGCATCGATGCAAGTAATGCCATCACCATAAAAATATAAAATAATACCTTCAAAAATAATAAATAATCTCAACATCGTATAAAAATAAATACGGAAATCACGAACTCGCAACGACAGTGAAAATATAAAAGTCCACTCACAGGTGAGCAAATCACGTGGTCCGGCCGAAGATCCCTTGCCCGAAGCACGATCTCGATCCCCTGAATAGTCACAAAATATATCTGATCAAAATCACAATTCACAACACTGTACCACACCTCGGAAACCAACCGTTCCCGGAAATATATAACGCAGTACAAAATAATCGACGAAATTCCCGAAATCTTCACTCAAACCCTCGACTGAAAATCTGGTACCCAAATCAACTCGAAAACCTCAAGCCGATGATCGGGGCGCGAATACGAGCAAAACGACACTAAAATCATCAAATTCTAAAAAGTCAACGGGTTGCCAGAGCTCCGCCGGCGGCGGTGCGCCGTCAACGGGAGAGATTTTCCGACGTCCAAGCTCACCGAAGCATCTCCTCAACGATCCCAACACATCTCTCAACTATGGCTAAGTCCAATTCCGGCCACACACGCCAGAAATCAGCTCGAAACGTGAAAACCCCAAACCGGCCAAAACTCTCCTCCGGCAAAATCCGTCACCGTGAGGCCATCTCGGCCTCCCAACTTCAAGGATCTACCTACCTACCTCAAGCCCAACAATTTCCAGCAAAACCCCCCCTCGGAAAGTCGCCGGAACGCCTTCCTCCGTCGAGCCCGATTCCGGCAAGTTTTTCCCAAATTTCAAACCGTTCGTTCTCACTCAATTTCAAATCAATTTCCACAATTCCAAGTTCCAAACAATAACAAATTAAGAGAGGAATCAAAATATACCAACAACAAGGCTGGAGGTGGCCGGAAACAGAGAGTCGATGGCGAGTCAAACGGCGGTGGAGTTTTTCTTCTCTGGTCAACGCGGATCAACGCACCTAGGGTTGGTCAACGCCGGTCAAACTTCCCAAACAGTGTTTTCGACAATTTTTCGACTATTTTCGATATTTATACTCACGACTCGGGATGATCGACGGTCCAAAACGGATAACCATTACGATTCGGATAACTCAAAACGAACGGACAAACTCGACGAGATTCCGCGATTTCAAATATTCATATTATATTCCTCGGTCGACAAAATAATCATCCGAAACCGCCCACGAACTCGAAATCACGCGTACAACAAATCTCGAGAAGTGACTCAACTCAAATTCTTGGTCGATAATTAAGTGGTGATCAAAACCGGCAAATCAATCAATTTACGTAAAACTGCGATTACGCGCTAACTCATGAATTAAGCCGATTACTCTACTGTTCTTGTTCCGGGTCGTTACAAATTATATAACAAAATTTACGATAATTACACCTTAGCATTGAGTGCGCCTAAGATTTAAATAGAGTACACTAGCTTGGTGTTTGGGTCGTTCAATGGACGTGCGACCCGCGCGATAAAGTGTAAACTTTCAATAAATCAGCCTTGGTTCAATTGAAAAACATGGCCAGTTAGGGATAGAGATAACGCGAGAGGCAGGACTAATTTCGACAAAACACCCCGAGGCTAACCAAATCAATGGTATATACTCTATTGGTGTCGTCTTTCTTATATCCAAAATCTGTCACCAGTGATAACCCGTTTCTAGACACCATGTCCGACATTCAGCCAATCTATCGAAATTTTACACTCTCTCAAGTCCTTTGCAAACTCCGCCCTCAACCTCGTGTCCATAACTTCACTTAGGTTATGGTATGCGGTGATGAAATCGATACATCACGAGGGGTTAAGGAGATGAGCTAGGAAATGAGGCGCCATCTATTCCAAAGAGTGCGACTTAATATACGAAACTTAATTATGTACTAAATTTAAATTAAAAACTACCAATTAATTTACTACAAAATTGCCATAATTACCAATTTATTATTTTTAATAATTCACTAATTTACCATATTTACTACAAATTTACAATATTACAACATTATTTACAAATTATAATTACATGCAATAATAATCACCAATTATACTATTAATTAAAACAATATTTAATTAAAATAATTAATTATTATTACCAATAATAATTATTACTTATATATTACTAATTATTACTAATATACTATTACTAATAATTATTCATTTACTAATAATAATTATTACTAATTAATTAACCAATTTAAAAATTTATTAATTAGTTTAATAATAATGATGTTAAAAAATATAATTATTACCTAAATGATGAGTCGCCGGAAAGTCGCCGGAGAGAGGGAAACGCCGGAATTTTGGTCGCCGGAAGAAGGAGGCCGGAGCTTTTCAGAGAGAGTGAGAGGAGAGGAGAGAGGAGAGGAGGAGAATGATATGGGATGAGGAAAAGAGAATGAGCAGTGGCCTATATATAGAGTTTCACTTAGACGACGGAGCCCTATTTTCCGTCGTCCAAGTCCACTTAGACGACGGAAAAGGGCATTTTCGTCGTCTAAGTCAACCGTTTCAAAATTTTGAAACGGCGCCCAATTAATCGGCGGATCGGTGTTAACCGCCATAATTTTGGGCACCGTTTCAAATGTTGACTTACACGACGGAGAATATATTCTCCGTCATCTAAGTCAACATTTGAAACGGTGCCCAAAATTAAGGCGGTACAATCAACCGCCATCCTGTTTGAATCTGGACAACGGAGATGGTCAATTACGAAAACTGAACTTGGACGACGCCAATTAGCTTATCCGTCGTCCAATTACTCACTTGGACGACGAAGAATGACCTTCATCTCCGTCGTCCAAGTTAAAACCACTGAATAATAGGAGTTAGGGCCTAACTGTTTAGGGTTTAGGGTTGGGCTTAACTTGGACGACGCAAAAATGGAGTCTCCGTCATCCAAGTTTGTCCCATCAATTCTTCTGATTCAATTCGATCGAAAAATCTATCGATCGATCTGATCCGGATCGATTAATTAATTAATTTTAATTTACGTACGTCGGTCAAACCGAGCATGCACGCATGTAATTAAGTACAAAATTAATACTTGTACATCCGTACGTACTCCTCCTCATAATATTTATATTAATTATTGGTCGATGATGCATCTTATATATATTACAATAATTACAATAATAAATTACCAATTAACACCCCTCGTCACTACAAGATTGTACTCTTCGTCATAATCGTCATCATCCGCATCCCCGTTATCCGATTGCTCATCCTCCTCATCATATTCAACATCGTCCGACGAATAACCTGAGTCCTCGTCCTCGTCCTCGTCCTGCACGTCTTCTTCATCTACCTCATTAATTGCATCAATAATCTCATCTTCAGTTAGATCTGTACAACCATCAGGCATGGGTAACCGTTCACCATCTTGAACTAGGTCCATTATATCGGAGCGGATGACAGAAATATTAGGCTCTTGATAGGAAGGAATGTCTCTTTCTGGTTCAGCAACATCTTCAGTCGCCGGTGTCCCTTCATTTGTCTCCGTAATCCATATTCCTCGACGAGGGATATGGTTCACTATTTTTCACCCTTCACCAACTTTCGGATCGTTGAGATAGAACACCTGCCTAACTAAGGTGGCGAGACCGAAAGGCTCATCTTCATACCAGCTTGAGTTTGTATCGACTGATAAAAGTCTCAGGTCTTCCTTTGTACGCTTGAACCATCTGCACTTGAATAGGAAAACGTTGACATCATTCCCTTAACATAGCTGAACGACATATACAATAGTCCCGTAATATAGATCATTGTCTTTCCCAACCGCTACCCCACTGTTTTGTGTTCTCCTTCCTTTATCTCGGGCTAATGAATGGAACTTTACACCGTTCACAAATATCCGGGATAAATATAGTGTTTAATTAGCTTCCCTGCTAGCAAGTGCTTTGGCCAGGACCACCACCCCCCGTGGTTTTCGAATTTTTGTAGATCAATCATCTGTGAAAATGGGAAAATTTAAGGGTTTACTTTCTACAAACATGATCGATATGTATATAAATTACTAAATTTCGAGACATATATACGTACGTACCCATTGGATGAAATAATCAGGGAACTTCTTCTTAACCATTTTCTCAAACCACGCCCAACTCTTGTCCGGATTTAACGCCTGAAGCCTCTCCCTGTATGACATCATGTATGGCTCAACTTCGTCACAGTCTCACAACACTACCAATGTGTCTCAATAAATTCTTCCCGTGTTAACTATTCTTTTAATACTCTTCTAAACGGTCGTATGACATTTGTGATGACAGAAAGATTGATGCGGGCACTGGGATCAAAGGCAGTGGGAGGTGGTGGATCTTTCAGGTACCTGTTGCAGTAAGTAACACACTCATGCATTAGGTATGTCTTGGCTATAGAGCCATCCAGGGCCGACCAATTTTTGACGAATCATTTATACTATCCAAGCTGTCTACAAAATCAAACGTACAATTAATACATTGTACAATAAGAATAAGTACATATAGCTAGTAATCTCCAACGGAACAAATTATGAATCAAAAAACCTGTATAATTAAGAAATTGTACGTACCTTTCTTGAGGATACATCCAAGTGTACTGGACCGGACCATAACTGAGCACCTGCTCGGGCAAATAGATCATTAGGTGAATCATGATGTCAAAGAATGCAGGGGGAAAAATCCTCTCTAGTTTGCAAATGATGTGCATAATTTGTTGTTGCAGTTCCAACACATCTGACTTCTTCAATTCTCTGGCGCATAACCTCTGCCACCATCTGCACAATGCCACTATTGGTTCTACGATGTCACGAGGAAAATATGGTTAAATTACCACTGAAATCAGATGTTGCAACATAACGTGATAGTCATGTGTCTTCAGACCAACAAACTTGTGTTGCACCTCGTCCACTGCTCCAATTATAGTTGCTGCATACGTAGCTGGATAACAAAATGAGAACACTCAACAACCCTCGTCCCAAATTAGAACACTCAACTCGACTCAAAAACCTCACGACTACGATCGGGGCACGATTACAAGTAAAACTGTATAAAAATGTGTGACGACGCGAACCAGAATCTGTTGCATATTCGGCACGATTCTCGAGATTGAGTTTAGTCGCGGTTTTATGTCGTATATGTGATTCGTCGATTCGATTCGCGACTTTATTTTCGGTCAAGAATTTGGGTTGAGTGTCTTCACGGAAATTGTAGAGTACCTGATTTCGAGCTCGTGGGCGGTTCCGAAAGATTTTTCCGATAACCGAGAAATATTTTATGATTATTTGAAGTTTTGGGTTCCGACGAGTTTATCCGATTGTTTCGAGTTTATCCGAATCGTGATGGTTATCCATTTCGAATCATCGATCGACCCGAGGTGCGAGTATAAATATCGGAATAGTCGAGAATTAGTCGTAAAAACACTGTGGACCGTTGACCGAACTCTGACTTTCCAAAAATAGTAAGCTGACCCGTTGACCCGATAAGGAAAGTTTCCCGATTTAGTTTGACCGTCCGACGACCTACTTTCGGCCACCTCCGGCCACGGGACAGGTATATTTAGCTTCCTTGTTTGATTTCGAGTAGGTCTGTACTTGGATTGAGGAAAATTGGTTGAGTTTTATGGTTGTTTGAATCGGACCGATTATCTTGATTTCGCCGGTGACAGTTGGCCGTTTCCGGCGAGGTTTGGAGGTGGTGGTTATGGGGGTTAGACTCCCCTTACCCCTCTGAATCTATTGGTATGCTTGAATTGGACTGTGGTTGTGGTTTTGTGGCAACCCGAATAGGTCACCGGAGACTTGAATTTCCGATCGGGTTTTGGTAAGTTGAGGTGGTTCCGGGCTGTTTTGGGCTATGTGGTAGTTGACAAAGTGATTCGAAATGAGGAGACCTTGAAATCTGGAAAGTTTCGTCGTGAAACTCCACGGTTGACGGCGCGCCGCCGCCGCCGGTGGTCAACGGCAGAGCTCCGGCCAAAAGTTGACTTTTCAGATTTCGACGTTTTTAGTGTCATTTTTCTCGTAATCGGGCCCTGATTATCGTCCAGAGGTTTTCGGGTTGATTTGGTTAGCCGATTTTCAGTCGAGGTTTCGAGTGGAGATTTCGGAATTTCCGTTATACATTTTGTACTGCATTGCATATTTCCGGTAACGGCTGGTTTCCGTGATTTAGTACAGGGTTGTGGACTTTGATTTTGATCTGTTATGTTATGTATATTCAGGAGATCGAGACCGGGATCGTGATCGTGCTTCAGGCGAGGTAACTTCTGTCGGACCACGTGATTAGCGCGAGTTCGCGCTAGCTGATCTGTGAGTGGACAAGTTTCTATTTTCACTGTTGATTTTGCGAGTTCGTGGATTTATTGATTTCCGTATTTAAATTATACGATGATTGTGATATATGTTATTTTCGGAGGTATGTTATTATGTGTTATTGGTGATTGGCATTTATTGCATCGATGCTACCAGAGTTGAGAGATTCCTCTGACCCAGAGTTGAGAGATTCCTCTGAAGCAGGGTTGAGAGATTCCCCCGAGTGCCGCCGGGATTGAGAGATTGCCCTGGCCTTTCACCGTCCGGTTTGAGCGATTCACCTGACGTCGGGCTTGAGAGATTCGCCCGACAACCTCCCTATATATATATGTGTGTTGTGTTCCGAACTCGCATTGTTTTATATTGAGTATGTGTATATAACTGGTGAAAGGCATATGTTTATTTTCGTCCACTCACTCTAACGTTTTTATTTGCCTTTCCCCTGGGCTTTTCGGTTTCCGTGCCCAGATTGCAGTTTGGATTCTGGTGTTTCACGTCGCGGTTTGGAGGCTAGTGTACATAGTTACCTGTGCTTTCCAGTAGGTTCTTGTTCCGCCTATTGATGTGTATATGTTGTATATATTTTATACTAGAGGTCGCTCTGATACATTCTGATACATGTTTATACGGATTTTCTCGGATATACATATATACTTAGTACAGTTTGATTATTGTTATTGATTATATTGATGTTGAGAAATCCGGATGGGATTGGTGCCCACGGTTTGGTTTTTGTGGCATAGGATGAAGTGTTATTTTCTGGGTGCAGGTTATGGTAATTCCACGTTAGTAACGAAACTCTGCCGAAATTTTGAAAATTTTTTGTTGGTTCGTGTTTTCAGAAGGGGTTCGATTCCGGTTTAGGTAATTTAATCGGGATTGGGTCCTTTCAAAATGTCCAAAAATCCCAAAAAGTCAACCCTTGCCGGAGCTTCGGAGGGGCGGTGCCAACGATGACCAACTGCGGTAACCTTTACCTTAAAATCTTCCTCTCCTCAAGCCCAACACCTTTCCCTTCTACCACCAAAGCCACAACACAACACACCGGCCAGAATTTGGCCGAAACACCTCGCCGGATCTTCCTCTCGGGTCACCACCACAAACTCAAACCTCAACCAATTTCAAAAAAAAATGCCCAGAACTCTTTATGGGGTTGCGGGGAACCAAAACCCCCACCAACCCGACCCCAAAACTCGCCAGAATTTGCCACCCGATTTCGGCGAAATCCACGAAATTCAACGAGCTCGAACTCCCTCAATTCTCAACCAAAACACACAAATAAATACATGAAACAATAGGAAATCAAGAGAGCATTCCAACCCTACCAAGAACACGGCCGGAGGTGGCTGGAATCGCCGGGTCCGACGACATAAACAAATCGGGTCGGTGGAGCAAACGGGTCACGAGTCAACTCGGTCCAAATCGGTCAAACTCGGTCCAAATGTGTGATTTTCTGATTTTTACGACTATTCGATATTTATACATAGCGAATCGACCAAATTCACGATTCGGATAACTCAAACCCATTCGGATAAGTACGACTAACTCGACGAAAAATTCAAATATCCATTTTATATTCTCCGATTACCTGAAAAATCCTTCGAAACCTCCTACGAGCTCGAAATCAAATCCTCAACGATTCCCGCAAAGAAACTCAAATCAAATTCTTGCCCGATAATTTAGTCGTGAACAAACCACGAGTATGATTAATTCACATTAATCACGGTTCGGACCAATATGTACACATTCCACGGTTTGGGTCATTACAATCTTCTTCGCCATCATACAAGCTTTCAGCTTTTTAACTGATTCACTGTGTAGAATTGGTGTTTTATTGTGTTTTTGGGGACAATAGTCTTAGATGTTTCATGTGATTAGTTACATCTTTGATGCCTTGTGATCGATCAACTGGAATTTGACAATTCATATTTAGTTTAAATTTGTTTTGAGGCTTAATCCTAGTTAATTAGACAAAGAAAACTGGGTTCTTTTAGAATTTCGGAATTGGGCACTTTATGTGTGACGACCCGAACCAGAATCAGATGTGTGTTTGGCACGATTCTCGAGATTTGAGTTTAGTCGCAGTTTTGCGATATTATGTGATTTGTCGATTCGATTCGCGACTTTGTTTTCAGTCGAGAATTTGAGTTGGGTATCTTCACGGAAAGTGTAGAGTACATGATTTCGAGTTCGTGGGCGGTTCCGGAACATTTTTCCGATAACCGAGGAATATTTTATGATTATTTGAAGTTTTGGGTTCCGACGAGTTTATCCGATTGTTTCGAGTTTATCCGAATCATGATGGTTATCCATTTCGAATCGTCGATCGACCCGAGGGACGAGTATAAATATCGAAAAGTCAAAAAATAGTCGAGAAATAGTCGTAAAAACACGAATTTTGCATTGACTTGCGTTGACTTTCCGTTTTTGGTAAGTTTGACCATTGACCCGATAAGGGAAGTTTCCCGTTTCGGCTTTGGAATCCGGTGACCATTTTCCGGCCACCTCCGATCAATTAAAAGGAGATCGAGATCAAGATTTGGATCGTGATCGTGCTTCGGGCGAGGGAACTTCCGCCGGACCACGAGTTTAGCGCGAGTTCACGCTAGCTGATCTGTGAGTGAACAATTTCTTTTCACGGAAATCTTGCGAGTCTTTTATATGTTTTATGAACTTGAGCATGCAGCATGAATATGGTTTTACGAGCATGAGATTTCATACGAGATTATGATTATATGAGCATGTGTTTACGATTATACGATTATATTTATACGGATATACGTATACGAATATGCATACACTTATATGTTGTTTCATGCATTTGCATCGATTTGCTTGTGATTTGGTTTTCACAAGGTACAGTCTCAGTTACGTTGTTGTATCGATACACCTTGCCTCGTCGGCTGATCCCCGACGGAGGGCCGCCTGGAGGGGCGTTTCCCCAACCAGACCGGTGAGGGGCGTATTCCCCGGAACCGAGGCCATTTCTGGCTTAGAATCACGTGGTAGTCAGGGACTCCGTGATTCAGACTAACCTAGCACGAAGGAGTCCATGAGTGACCCCGTGGGATTTTACTTGCATGCTCTGTACACTGGAGGAGTATGAGTTTTACCTCGTGTACATATGTTGTTTTATTTACCTGGACTCGCATATGTTTTTATAACATATATATATTTTGGTGAAAGACAGTTATTTTTCGTCCACTCACTCTAACGTGTTTATTGTCTTTCCCCTGGGCTTTTCGGTTTCCGTGCCCAGTTTACAGTTCAGGTTTGGTGTTTCACGTCGCGGTTTGGAGGCTAGTGATCAGAGTCACCTGTGTTTTCCAGTAGGTTTCAGTTCCACCTACTGATGTATACATTGTATATATTTTACACTAGAGGTCGCTCTGATACATTCTGATACATGTTGTGCGGATTTTCACGGATATACATATATACATAGTACAGTTTATTTACTGTTGTTGGTTATATTGATGTTGAGAAATCCGGATGGGATTGGTGCCCATGGTTTGCTTTTTGTGGCATAGGACGAAGTGTTAATTTCTGGGTGCAGGTTATGGTAATTCTACGTTAGTAACGAAACACTGCCGAAATTTCGAAATTTTTTTGTTGGTTCATGTTTTCGAAGGGGTTTGATTCCAATTTAGGGAGCTAAATCGGGGTTGGGTCCTTTCAGCTTGGTATCAGAGCATTAGGTTGTCAGATTCTGTAGACTCTTGTAGTTTTGACGCTTAGGGTATTTGAGTTGATACAGCATGACTGGAGTGATGACCCGACTGGCCAGCGGTACTCATCAATACTTCGGGTGTTGTGTGTCCTCAAATATATGCGGTCTCATGATTACGTTCTTTCTGCTTGTACCTAATGCTTGTTTTGTATCGGTAGGATGCCTCCTCGACGTGGTCCCCGTGTTGATCGAGATGATGATCCTGATGAGGATCGCTGAACGCGCGACTTGCTTATGCGAGTGCTGCGTTTGGAAGAGCGTTTTGACCCTGTGGTCAAGGCTCGCACTGCGGGTGCTACTGTGTTTTCGGGTTCAGTGGATCCAGAGATATGCGAGGCATGGTTGGTTCAGATTGAGCGTGTTTGTGAGCGTCTGCAGTTTACACCTGAGCAGATGTCAGTAGTCGCAGTTGGTTTACTTGAGGGTGATGCATACTTTTGGTGGGTCAGCACTGACAAAGTTCCTGTGGATACTCCGTGGACATTGTTTCGTGATCTGTTTATGCGGAGGTATTTTAATCAGGCTACCCAGCAGCGCAAGTACGAGGAGTTTACGAACTTGAGGCAGGGCAATTTATCTGTACTTGAGTATCGGGATCGGTTTACTCGATTGTCTCGTTTTGCGCGGGATATGGTGGCTACAGAGGAAGCCAAGTGTCGCAGGTTTGAGCTGGGATTGAATCTGAACATCAAGGCGACGTTAACTACGATGCCGAGGAACAACTTTGATGAGTTTGTCAGTGCAGCTCTTCGAGGCGAGGATATTGAGCAGGAGAGACAGCGGCAGAGGTACCAGCCGAGACGATTTGAGGAAGGTGAACCGAGTCAGGGGCCTTCGAAGAGGCAGAGTTCTGATACTTCCGGTTCAGCTTCATCCTCCGGCGGTGGATCTTATCGACCACCAGCTGGTGCATCGAGGCGGAGACCGTTTTGGAGGAGAGATAGACCACAGCGACCACAGGCTAGTGCACGTTCTAGCGGTTCTAGCCATCCTCGGCGTACTGGTGGCACATTTGCTGTACCGAGGGAGTACCCGTTGTGTAGTCTCTGCAGTCGACATCATGTGGGTCCGTGTCAGCGAGGTCCTGTCACTTGTTTCCGTTGTGGCCAGGTGGGTCATTATGCGAGGTAGTGTCCTCAGTTATATGGTGGTGACGGACAGGCAGCCCAGAGTTCCGGAGTTGAGCGAGGTGCTACTACAGGAGCTCGACCAGCACAGTTTGTAGGTCAGGGTAGACAACAGGGACAGCCTCAGCGAGGATGACCAACCGGACAGGTGAGAGTTCATGCTATGACTATGCGTGAGGGCAGAGCATCACCGGAGGTCGTTATCGGTACGTTACATGTTTTCGGTATTCCTGTAGTTGCATTGTTAGATCCAGGCGCCACACATTCATTCATATCATTTAGACTGTCATCATTGGCTACGGTACCTGCATCTCCACTTCCGGGGTTGTGGAGAGTATTGTATCCGTCAGGTGAGGTTGTGAGCATCGGTTGGGTTTACCGAGATTGTGAGGTGTTTGTTGATGGCCATGGTTTAGCCGCTGATCTGTTGTTGCTTGATATTGTGGATTTTGATCTGATATTGGGTATGGACTTTTTGGAGTCGCACTGGGCCATGTTTGATTGTCACAGGAAGGAGGTCGCGTTTCGACGACCCGGGTTACCTGAGATACTGTTTCGTGGCGAGAAGAACACTTCCCTACCGTGTTTGATTTCCGTGATGAGGGCGGATCGGTTGATGAAGAAGGGTTGTGTTGCATATTTAGCCCATGTTGTGGATACTACAGCTGCAGTGCCGGATCTTGGTAGTATTGAGGTTGTGTCTGAGTTTCCGGATGTGTTTCCAGCAGAGTTACCTGGTATACCCCGTGTGCGGGAGATTGATTTTACCATTGAGTTGTTGCCGGGTACTGGACCGATTTCCCAGACACCGTACCGGATGGCGCCTGCAGAGTTGAGGGAGTTGCAGATTCAGCTCCAGGAGTTGTTAGAGAAGGGATTCATTCGACCGAGTGTTTCTCCGTGGGGTGCTCCAGTGTTGTTTGTGCGGAAGAAGGACGGGTCCATGCGGTTGTGCATCGACTATCGGAAGCTAAATCAGATTACAGTGAGGAACAAGTATCCGTTGCCACGGATTGACGATTTGTTCGATCAGCTGAAGGGAGCAGCAGTCTTTTCGAAGATTGATCTTCGATCCGGATATCACCAATTGAGGATCCGGGATTCAGATGTTGCCAGGACAGCTTTCAGGACGCGGTATGGGCACTATGAGTTTTTGGTTATGCCGTTTGGGTTGACCAACGCCCCCGCAGCTTTCATGGACTTGATGAATCGGGTGTTTCGACGATTCCTGGACAAGTTCGTGATTGTATTCATAGACGATATCCTGATATACTCGAGGAGTGTGGGCCAGCACAGGAAGCACTTGCGAGCAGTGTTGCGAACTTTGCGGGATCATCAGCTGTTTGCAAAGTTTAGCAAGTGTGAGTTCTGGTTAGACAGTGTGAAGTTTCTGGGTCACGTGATTTCGGCCGAGGGAGTTAGTGTTGATCCTGACAAAATCGAGGCCGTGCTGAATTGGAGTCGACCCACTACTGTGCCGGAGATCCGGAGTTTCTTGGGGTTAGCAGGCTATTATCGACGGTTTGTACAGGATTTCTCCCGGATTGCTACACCACTGACCAGATTGACGAAGAAGGGTGTCAAGTTTGAGTGGTCTGATGCGTGCGAGGAGAGTTATTTGCTTCTGAAGGAGAGACTGACTACCGCACCGGTTCTGACGTTGCCAGACGACAGTGGTGAGTTTGTTGTATACAGCGACGCGTCGAAGTTGGGCCTTGGCTGTGTGTTGATGCAGCATGGTAGAGTTGTGGCATATGGTTCCAGACAGCTGAAACCGCACGAGGTCAACTATCCGACGCATGATTTGGAGTTAGCCGCTATTGTATTAGCATTGAAGAGTTGGAGACATTATCTGTATGGTGCTCAGTGTAAGATTTTCACTAACCACAAGAGTCTCACTTACTTGCGGACACAGCCGGATCTGAACATGAGGCAGCGCCGATGGATGGAGTTGATCAATGATTATGATTGCACATTTGAGTACCATCCGGGGAAGGCCAATGTTGTGGCTGATGCGCTTAGTCGGAAATCTGGAGCCTCATTATTTCACATGTGTGTGGCCAGAGTGTCGATGTTAGCAGAGCTTCGAGCTACAGGTGCTGTGTTTGGGTATGATGATGATGGAGCTTTGTTAGCCAGCTTCCAGGTTCGACCAGTGTTGGTTGATCAGGTACGAGAGGCACTGGATTCAGATTCTTACTTGCTGGATAAGAAGACCATGATTCGGAATGGTGTACCTACAGAGTTTCGATTGAGTGACGACGGTACATTGTTGTTCAGGGGCAGATTGTGTGTACCCAGGGACGAGGACTTGAAGAAGGAGATTCTGGATGAGGCCCACAGTTCAGCGTATGCGATGCATCCCGGAGGTACGAAGATGTTTCGTACACTTCGAGCGTACTATTGGTGGCGCAACATGAAGCGGGAGATTGCCGCGTATGTGAGTCGGTGTTTGATTTGCCAGCAGGTGAAGGCGGAGAGGCAGAAACCTGCAGGGAAATTACAGCCACTTGAGATTCCAGTTTGGAAGTGGGAGCATATCACGATGGATTTCGTCTATCAGTTGCAGCGTACTTCGGCGGGCAACACTGGTATTTGGGTTATCGTTGATCGATTGACGAAATCCGCACACTTTCTTGCACTTCCAGGGAAGATTTCAGTGGGCAAATTGGCTAAGTTGTACTTATCGGAGATTGTTCGCTTGCACGGAGTGCCTGTATCCATTGTTTTTGACCGTGATAGTCAGTTCACTTCTGAGTTTTGGCAGGCTTTACAGCGAGCGTTGGGCACGAGGTTGCGGTTTAGTACAGCTTTTCATCCTCAGACTGACGGGCAGTCCGAGCGGACCATTCAGACTCTTGAGGATATGCTGAGATCATGTGTGTTGCAGTTTCGTGGAAACTGGGATCAGCCGTTGCACTTGATCGAGTTTTCCTACAACAACAGCTATCAGGCCAGTATTGAGATGGCACTGTACGAGGCTCTGTACGGGAAGCAGTGTCGCACTCCATTGTGTTGGAGTGAGGTGGGCGAGCGTTGGCTCATTGGTCCTGATTTGGTGAAAACCACGATGGAGGACATTCAGATTATTCGGGATCGCTTGAAGATTGCCCAGGATCGGCAGAAGAGTTACGCGGATGTGAGAAGGAAGAGTTTAGAGTTCGAGGTTGGTGATTGGGTCTTCCTGAAACTATCTCCGTGGAGGGGAGTAGTGCGTTTCGGGAAGCGTGGCAAGCTTCGGCCGCGATACGTTGGTCCGTATGAGATTATGGAGAGGGTTGGAGCTGTTGCTTACAGACTTGAGTTGCCGGCTGAGATGGCTCGTGTGCATGATGTCTTCCATGTTTCGATGTTGCGGAAGTACATCTCAGATCCTTCACATGTGTTAGTCCCACAGCAGTTGCCTATCAGAGAGGACTTATCGTATGTTGAGGATCCAATACAGATTCTTGATCGACGTGAGCAGGAGCTGAGGCACCGTGTGATTCCACTGGTGAAGGTCTTGTGGCAGAACCACTCAGTTGAGGAGGCCACCTGGGAGACCGAGCAGCGTATGCGGGAGCAGTATCCTCATCTGTTCACATAGCAGGTACGTAAATTTCGAGGTCGAAATTTCTTTAAGGGGGGTAGATTTGTGATGACCCGAACCAGAATCAGATGTGTGTTTGGCACGATTCTCGAGATTTGAGTTTAGTCGCAGTTTTGCGATATTATGTGATTTGTCGATTCGTTCGCGACTTTGTTTTCAGTCGAGAATTTGAGTTGGGTATCTGCACGGAAAGTGTAGAGTACATGATTTCGAGTTCGTGGGCGGTTCCAGAACATTTTTCCGATAACCGAGGAATATTTTATGATTATTTGAAGTTTTGGGTTCCGACGAGTTTATCCGATTGTTTCGATTTTATCCGAATCATGATGGTTATCCATTTCGAATCGTCGATCGACCCGAGGGACGAGTATAAATATCGAAAAGTCAAAAAATAGTCGAGAAATAGTCGTAAAAACACGAATTTTGCATTGACTTGCGTTGACTTTCCGTTTTTGGTAAGTTTGACCGTTGACCCGATAAGGGAAGTTTCCCGTTTCGGCTTTGGAATCCGGCGACCATTTTCCGGCGACCTCCGATCAATTAAAAGGAGATCGAGATCGAGATCGAGATTTGGATCGTGATCGTGCTTCGGGCGAGGGAACTTCCGCCGGACCACGAGTTTAGCGCGAGTTCGCGCTAGCTGATCTGTGAGTGGACAATTTCTTTTCACGGAAATCTTGCGAGTCTTTTATATGTTTTATGAACTTTAGCATGCAGCATGATTATGGTTTTACGAGCATGAGATTTCATACGAGATTATGATTATATGAGCATGTGTTTACGATTATACGATTATATTTATACGGATATACGTATACGAATATGCATACACTTATATGTTGTTTCATGCATTTGCATCGATTTGCTTGTGATTTGGTTTTCACAGAGTACAGTCTCAGTTACGTTGTTGTATCGATACACCTTGGCTCGTCGGCTGATCCCCGACGGAGGGCCGCCTGGAGGGGCGTTTCCCCAACCAGACCGGTGAGGGGCGTATTCCCCGGAACCGAGGCCATTTCTGGCTTAGAATCACGTGGTAGTCAGGGACTCCGTGATTCAGACTGTACTAGCACGGAGGAGTCCATGAGTGACCTCGTGGGATTTTACTTGCATGCTCTGTACACTGGAGGAGTATGAGTTTTATCTCGTGTACATATGTTATTTTATTTACCTGGACTCGCATATGTTTTTATAACATATATATATTTTGGTGAAAGACAGTTATTTTTTGTCCACTCACTCTAACGTGTTTATTGTCTTTCCCCTGGGCTTTTCGGTTTCTGTGCCCAGTTTGCAGTTCAGGTTTGGTGTTTCACGTCGCGGTTTGGAGGCTAGTGATCAGAGTCACCTGTGTTTTCCAGTAGGTTTCAGTTCCACCTACTGATGTATACATTGTATATATTTTACACTAGAGGTCGCTCTGATACATTCTGATACATGTTGTGCGGATTTTCACGGATATACATATATACATAGTACAGTTTATTTACTGTTGTTGGTTATATTGATGTTGAGAAATCCGGATGGGATTGGTGCCCACGGTTTGCTTTTTGTGGCATAGGACGAAGTGTTAATTTCTGGGTGCAGGTTATGGTAATTCTACGTTAGTAACGAAACTCTGCCGAAATTTCGTAAATTTTTTGTTGGTTCGTGTTTTCGAAGGGGCTTTATTCCGATTTAGGGAGCTAAATCGGGGTTGGGTCCTTTCATTATGACCTTCAACATTTCGTGTGTGTGTCCTTGATTGTTAAGGTACAAGGTAGAATTGATAATGGTATTTATTTAAGGTGCTTGTTAAGATTGTTATAGGGAACTTGGGTTAATTGGTGTATGTCTTTTTGTATTAGGTTAGAGCAGAGCAATGTAATGGTGTCTGGAGGGGATATATCTGGGTTGTATTTTGCGAAGTAAAGATGGTGAAGTTGACTATGATTGTTCGTGTTATCGATGGGCTTCCACTAGCCGAGGATGATGGTTGGGACAGAAATGAGTCAAATTCTAAAAACAGCATGTCACAGTGTTGTTCAAGTTTTCCTGCGACTCCATCGCGGTCGCATGCATCGGAGAATAATGGTCCTCTTGTGACAAAATTGAGTTACGGCAGAAAATTTCCGACGACTGAGTTGTGGTGGGCGGAGGCGGAGTGTGGCTAAGGTATCTAGGCTAAGGTGGTATGATGGTGCCTTAAGCTAATCATAAGCTCGTTGACTTTGGATTTTTTTATCCAATCTGAGGATGACACGTGAGAAATTTTAGAAAACTTCTCCTAATCACAAAATGTTCGTACAAACATGTCTATCTCCTCTCTCTCTCTCTCTCTCTCTCTCTCTCTCTCTCTCTCTCTCTAACACACACATAAACGTACTTTTTTGATGTTAATCACAACGAAGAAGAAGATAAATTTTTGGAAATCCATGGAATCAAAGAAAGAGTTCTTAAAATTCAAGCGAAAGCTTATATCCGAGCTTAGAGCCTTAATCGGATTTCTCAACGTTTCTGAATTAACATAACCGATCTATGGGAAACAATTGGGACGTCCATTTAGACATGTCGGTTCAATTTTCTCTCTTCAAACTCCTTTAGTTTTTTCTTTCTCCAATTTCTGTGTCTTGGTTGATTTGCTAGTGTTTATTTTTTGTGGGTAGTGAAAAACATGTGATTTTTTAGGATTAATCATCTTTTAAGACTCGGGATTTAGGTTTTCAGTGTGTTAATTTAGGTTGCATGTTAGGAATCTTGGAAATTCTGTTTAATTTAGGCTTAATGTAATAGAAACTTCTATTTTCACTGTAATTTCTGTTCTGAAAATGGAGGGATCTGATTTGGTGATTCATCATCCGTGTTAGAGCGAGTCACAATCCTTGTATATTTAGGTGTATATTCTGTAAATTAGGTAGGATCCTATAATTGATTAGGTTTTTTTTGTGACTGTAAGTATGCTTGTATATATAACCAATTTGAGTTTGATCAATATATCAGAAAATTCTCAAACACATGTGTTCTATTTGACTTGGCATTAGAGCCTAAATTGATCTTGGAAATTTGACTTGACTTCAATTTTGCTGCCTGACTAGAACCTGAACCCCCTGTTCGACTTGTCAAAGAATATCCTCGACCCATCGAATCCTAACAACATGAACCTATTCTTCTAACAATTTTGTGATCTAATTTGACATCTGAATCTGTGTGTAATAAATCTTACAATCTTGGAACAACCTGAAGTTACTCGTGAACAATTGATGGCTCTTTAGATTGGAAACAGAGAATGTGGAGTACAACCGAATGGCACCAATTACAAGTTATGGCGAAGAATGAAGAAAGTCCATCTTGGAGGTGTTGGAAAATGGCAGTATATGGAGGGAACACTACCATAACCTGCAGATGCTGGAAAAGAACAAATGTTGGGATACTATGAATTCCAATACAATGATGACTCTCTTGAAATCCATGACAAGATCAATTTTGATTTTGTTCTCTACCTACTCTTCTCTAAAGGCCATCCGGGATGCTGCTGTAACCATATATTATGATGGGAATGATTTTTTCAGAGTACATGAGTTGACATGTCAAGCCTACACAACTACCCAGAATAGTCAATCTCTTACAGAATACTATGCACGTCTGAAAGCTATCTGGCAAGAACTAGATGAAAGGGATCCAAACCCTATGACATGTGACCTTGATATTACTATACACAATAGGTCAACGAACAAGATGCGTGTCCACATCTTCCAGAAGAGGTTGGATTCAAGATGTACTACTGCCAAGGGAGAAGTACTGCAATAAACCACACCACCAACTTTGGAGCAAGCATATGCCTATGTTCGCAAAGATGAGTCTGATCAGCCTAAGGAGCACCATAATGAGGTTTCAAGTCTCACAGCACAATCGAAGCCTCAAAAACGTTGGGAGCCTAAAGATAACAAACTTTGCATACAACCGGCTCATGGACCAAATCTTAGCAAGGTACAGTGCTTCTACTATAAGGAGTTTGAACACTACTAATACTCAGAGAGTAAATAGAGGAGGCACTTATGACAAGAGTCGTAGTAGCAAGGTTGCAGTTCAATTGGTTCAAGAACCTGACTTCTATGTAGTAGAGGAACAAGATCTCGCTACAGGTATTTGTTCTTATGAGAGAAGAGGTAAAATTGGTACTGCATTAAAAGTTTCTAGCTTTACTAGTAGTGATAAATTGATAATTGATTCTGGTGCGTCTGACCATATGACCTTTGATAAATCTCTATTTTCAAGCCTGTCTTCATCTCCTATCCTTGAAGTATCTAATGTAAATGGTATGTCTTTTCCAGTTTTAGGTATATATAGGGTCAATCAATGTTACTCCAACAATTGTGTTACATAATGTCATTTATGTTCCTTCTCTATCTCATCATCTATTATCTGTCTCTGAATTAAACTCATAAAACATATGCTCTATAACCTTTTTTTTTGTATGTAATGCCATCTTTCAGGATCTGTCATCTTAGGTGATAATAGGCCAGGGAGATCTGAAGGGGGGACCATTTCACTTAGATTGCATGTGCAACAAGGAGACAAGAGCACCGTCACCAAATGTTGCCCTAACATTGAGTTCTGATAGAGTGAAGGAGATGTGGTTATGTCATTCTCGATTGGGTCATCCATCTTTTGGGGTTATGAAGAAATCCATGTCATCATTTGTAGGAATAAAGGAGTCAACTCTCCATTGTGAAACTTCTGTTTTTGCTAAGAGTCATAAGTCCAATTATTTACCTAGTTTATCCTCTAGTTCAACACCATCTGAATTGATTCATTCGATGTATGGGGGCCTTCGAAAAATTCAACACTGACATGAATGAAATACTTTGTTTTTTTCATTCATGACTTTACAAGATTAACATGGGTTGTGTTACTGAAAAAGAAGGATGTTGTGTTCTCTGCTTTTACTACTTTTCATAGTCTCATCCATACTCAATATGATGATTGTGTGAAGGTATTTCAATTAGACAAAGGTGGGGAGTTTGTCGACCACACTTTCCAAGATTATTTCAGCAACAAGGAATCATTCATCAGACTACTTGTCCTCAGACACTAGAGCATAATGGAGTTTCTGAAAAAAAGAATTGTCATCTATTGCCCATGGGAAGAGCTCTCCCACTCAGTGCCTACATGTCCAAATATCTATAGGGAGAAGCAGTGTTGTGTGCCTCTCACCTCATCAACTGACTACCATTTGTAGCTCTCCAGAATCAAGTTCCATTTGAGGTATTATCTAAACATGTGACCATCCTATCTCCTAACAAACTTCCTGCTTGTGTCTTTGGTTGTGTGGCATATGTTCATCTTCATAAGAATCAGATATAAGTTGGAGGCTAGTGCTCTGAAGTGTGTGTTTGTTGGATATGGCACTCACCATAAAGGATACAAGTGTTATCATCCTCCATCTTAGAGGTTCTCTGTCACCATGGATGTAACTTTTAGTTAAGACCCGTGTTATTTCTCTCCTTCAACAACTCTTAGTGAGGATGAGAAGAATGTGTTTTATGAGGACCAGTTTGGGGAACCCGGAAGTGACCTTCGATCCATCGAGGAGGAGCCTCGACCTGTCAAAAGTAGTGCCCAGAACCAACCCAAAGCTAACATTCAACCTGTCGAAGAGGTGACTTGACCCATTGAAGAATATGTAGCTGACCTTCGACCCATAGAGGATGAGGCTCGACCAGTCAAAGGTTGCACTTTGGATCATCCCTAAGTAGTGTCTCGACGGGTCAAAGATATGGCCCGGCCCGTTAAGAGTACCCAGGCTGGTAGGTCTATTCCGATCTCTGAAAGTGTTTAACATGTCAAACAAGTGTCTGACACGTCAAAAGGAGTAGAATTAATCAGTAATCAGCCAACAATTGTTGAAGATGTACATGCAAGCCCAGTCTCTCCCTCTCCATTAATGATCTCTCTGGACCTGTCATCACTAGAGGGATGCAGTAGTCTTCCTTTATCAAGTGTTTATGAACCTGAGTCTAGAAGGCTCTTATCTGTTAGAACAACCTGTGGTCAACCTTTAAAGAAATGTGATCCCCTTTTGTCGGCTAACGCCAAGTATTCAGTAGCTAATTATGTGTCAACCCATAGACTTTCTAAACCCTATGTAATCTTTGTGAATCAATTATCTACAGTGTCTCTTCCTAGTAAAGTACAAGATGCAATCAAGGAGGAGAAGTGGACCAAGGCAATGGAGTTTGAAATGGATGCTCTCAACAAAAATGGTACTCGGGACTTGATGCCTTTACCACCTGGAAAGAAAACTGTTCGGTGTAGATGGGTTTATATTGTGAAGTATAATGCAGATGGCTCAGTTGACAGGTACAAAGTAAGGTTGGTTGCAAAATGATACACTTAGAAGTATGGAGACATTTGCACCAGTAGCAAAGATCAATACCATTATAATCCTTATGTCTTTAGTAGCTAATCTGGATTGGCCTTTGTAATAGTTTGATGTGAACAATGTCTTTCTTCATGGAGATTTGAATGAAGAAATTTACATGGATCTCTCTCCAGGTTATGGTACTTCTACAGGGTAAAAAGTGGTGTGCAGATTAAAGAAATCTTTGTATGGATTTAAACAGTCCTCGAGAGCTTAGTTTTGGAGGTTCACAGCATTCATTAGAAAGATTGGGTATACATAGAGCAATTTAGATCACACCTTGCTCCTGAAGTATCGACAAGATAGACTAACTACTTTGATTATTTATGTGGATTACATGGTTCTGACAGATGATGACCTTGATGTAATCAAGAGGTTACAAGTTCAGTTATCTTCTGAATTTGAGATGAAAGATCTTAGGAAGTTGAAGTACTTCTTAGGAATTGAGGTAGCCCGAGACTAAAATTGCATTATGTTAAGTCAAAGGAAGTATGTGCTAGATCTATTGGCAGAAACTAGTATGCTTGATTGTAAACCAGTTGATATACCCATTGAAAAGAATCATCAGAGTATCTTGATTAAGTTCTTACAGATATGTCTCAGTATCAGAGGTTAGTAGAAAGATTAATTTACTTGTCACACACTAGACCTTGTCTTGCTTATGCTGTTAGTGTTGTGAGCCAATATATGTATAATCCTAGTGAAGATCATATGAATGATGTGATAGGGATCTTGAGGTACTTGAAGTCTGCTCCTGGTAAAGGTCTAGTATTTTGTAAGCATAAAGAATTAGAGACTAGAGGTTACACTAATGCAGATTAGGCTAGGAACATTACTGACCGATGTTCTACTTCTAGCTACTTCTTAATTGTTAGTGGAAATCTAGTTACTTGGAAGAGCAAGAAGTAGAATGTAGTGGGTCGTTCCAGTGCAGAAGCTAACCATAGAGGTATGGCTCAAGGGATTTCTGAGTTTTTATGGCTTAATATTTGTTAAGGAATTTAGGTTTCAAGCATAAACAGATATGTACCTCTGATACAGATATGTCTCAGTATCAGAGGTTAGTAGAAAGATTAATTTACTTGTCACACACTAGACCTTGTCTTGCTTATGCTGTTAGTGTTGTGAGCCAATATATGCATAATCCTAGTGAAGATCATATGAATGATGTGATAGGGAACTTGAGGTACTTGAAGTCTGCTCCTGGTAAAGGTCTTGTATTTTGGAAGCATGAAGAATTAGTGACTAGTGGTTACACTAATGCAGATTAGGCTGGGAACATTACTGACCGACGTTCTACTTCTAGCTACCTCTTAATTGTTAGTGGAAATCTAGTTACTTGGAAGAGCAAGAAGTAGAATGTAGTGGCTCATTCCAGTATAGAAGCTAACCATAGAGGTATGGCTCAAGGGGTTTCTGAGTTTTTGTGGCTTACTATTTGTTAAGGAATTTAGGTTTCAAGCATAAACAACCAATGCCTTTTTATTGTGACAACACTGCTGCAGTTGAGATCGCACATAACCATGTTTAGCATGATTGGATGAAGTATGTGAAGATTGATAGACATTTCATCAAGAAGAAGCTAGATGCTTATATTATCTCATTCCCATTGTTCATTCAGAAGAGCAATTAGTGACATTCTTACTAAAGCTGTATCGTTCAGGACCTCTAGTGACTCACTTGACAAGTTAGGCATTCGAGACTTGTATGCACCAACTTGAGGATGAGTGTTTGATTAAGTCACACTCCTTGTATATTTAAGTGTATATTTTGTAAGTTGGATATGATTTAGTAATTGATTAGGTCTCCTTTTGTGACTGTAAGTATGCTTGTATATATACCAAATTTGGGTGTAATCAATATATTAGAAAATTTCCAAACACCTATATTCTATTTGACTATTCGTACGTGCCTCAAGATGTGAAGTTACAGGGATTCGTACATAGGTTTCTCTCATAGTCCACCATTCTTGGTATTTATGGCTGCACTTCTGCATTCAACGTTTTTCACTACTTTGCTCATTCAGGTACAAACTTCACTCTTTTATTAGATCCACCTCTCTTCAGTTTCATTTATTGAAAGCTTTAATTTATTAGTCTGTTTGATGCATTGAGTGGTGCCTAGTTTGATGAGACTATAAAGTTTCGATCTTTGCACATTTCAACTAGCAAAGCCATGTTCTTGAATGTTGATATATTTTTATGGGCTCTATTGATTGTTGGTAGTTGATATGCTCTTAAAGTTGAAATCTTTGAAAGCTTATGATACCTTAGACTGAAAGTTTTTGCAGGACATTTCAGCTGCTTTCAACTTTCCTCCAGTTTTTATCGCTTGGATAAAGAGTTGTATTTCTCTCCCTAAGTTATTTATTGCTATAAATGGGTGCTTGTTGGTTATTTTCCTTCAAAAAGAGGGTTACGACAGAGAGATCTATTATCGCTCTATCTCTTTGGGATTGCTATGGAGATTTTTTTTGACAATTTTTCGAACATGTATTTTTAGTGCTCTTAATTTCATATTCCATTAGAGATGTGAGTGTAATGGCTTATCTCAACTTGCATTTGTAGATGAGCTTCTTCTATTTTGTTGTGGTCATGAGTTCTCTGCTAGTGTTCTTAAGGGAGCTCTTGATTATTTCTCCAATATTTTTGATTTGAAAGCAAACATCTCCAAGAGTAGTTTATACCTTGCAGGAGTTGCATATCAGGGAGCCTTGAGAATTACACACATGTTTGGCTTTGAAATTGGTTCTTTTCCTTTTAGATACCTCAGTATACCTTTGATCACTTCAAAATTTAGTTTTGATAACTCTGATGCTCTTTTGAAGCATTTCGAATCAAGAAATAAAGGATGGGAAAACAGATTTCTCTCTTTTTCTAGAAGATTGCAACTTATAAAAGCAGTTCTTTGTGGCATGCAAGTGTTCTAGGCTTCTAACCTTTTTTTGCTAGCCTAAGAAAATCCTCTTGGATATTGAGAAGTTGCCGAGATGTTTTCTTTGGTGTGGAAGCACTTGAGTTCTTATTTTTCTAAAGTTTCTTGGATTTGTCTTCTGAAAAATGAAGGTGGCCTTGATATCAAGCAGCTTCAAGAGTGGAATCATGCTCTTATGGCTAGGCATACTTGGTAGATTTGTAGTGCTGGAATTTTTGTTTTTGGATGAGTTGTGTTAAAGCTTATCACCTTTAAGAGCATTTTCAACAGAGTAGCTAAAAGCTAAATTTTTGCTACTTTTTAGCTAAAACCAGCTCCAACATAGTAGCTATAGTTAAAATCAAATATATCTTTTAGTCATATTGGTAGTTATATTTTGCTACCAAGGAGGGAGAAAATGACTTAAAGCTAAACATTTAATACTATGTATTTAGTTTTAGCTTTAGAATAGATACTATTGTTAAAGTTGAAGTCAAAAAATGATGAGCCACATTTAGCTTTCCTAGTTTAAAGTAGTTATAACTTTAACTTTACGATTGGAGATACTCTTAGAGTGTTTGGGTTGCCTCTATTCCTTATGTGTTTAGGTTGTCTCTATTGTTACGACCCGAACCGTGGATATATGTTAATTAAGTCGTTTTACACTTAATCGTAACCTAGTTGCGTTCTTATCGATTTTGTCCTCTATTGATAATTTGGTTTGACTTCTTTCGTGAATGTTGTAGAGAATTTTATTGCGAGTTTATAAGAATTTTTGGGAGATTTTTGAAGGCTTATCAGGAGTTTGCAGTAAAAAGGATAATTATGAAAATATTTTGGGCGGTTTAATCAGATCCATTGATTTTTGATCAGATTGAATCTCAGCCCTTAGATAAGTTTTTACCAAAACTATATAGGTGATTTTTTTTGGAAATCATTTTTCATAAAATTAGAAATTCAAACAATGTGACCGACCCATTTCACTCTGCCCGTGACCCGTTTGGTTGACCTGACCCATTCCACCGATTTTGGCCATCTCCGGCGACGGAAAAGGTAGGGGACCGAAGCCCTAAACTTCCTTGATTGTTTGTTGTGCTTGATTTTGGGAATTATGCAAGGTAGGTTGCAACTCGAATCGGTTTTTGTGGCTTGGAATTGCCTTCGTCGGTGACAACGTTCTGGTGAGTTTTTGAGGGCGTGGATTGGGGGTTTTAGATCCCCTCAATCCCCTAAGTTTTTATGGGTAGGTATTTTCGACCGTAGAGGCTTCACGGCAAAGCTGCAACGACGGGGGCATATCGGTCCAATTTGGGACCGTGGCCTTTCGGGTAGTTTTCCGGCCGGTATGTTGGTTGGATGATGGTTGTCCTTTGGGGGAAATAATTGGGCTATGAGAGAGGAAGAGAAAGTGGGGTTAAACTCCGTGAACTGTGGTTGTTGACGGTGGCCGGCACCGCCGTCTGTGGAGGTGATTTGGGCCCCAAAATGGCGGCTTTGGACGGTGGTCCATTTGTTTAAGTTGTAGGGTTCACTGAGTGCTTTCCAACGATGTATCAATCGTTAGAAACAAAGAAATTTCTCCTGGGTGCGTGTGGCTCATGCACCGCCGCCTGTGGTGGCGCGTGACGACTACGCGCCGCCGCTCACGGCGGAGCTCCGGAGAGGTAGATTTCGCGATTCTTCGCAGGGACTTTCAGGGTTATTTCTAGGATTAATTTTCATAGTTTTACATGTATTTTAATATTTAAAGATCCGTATTTACAGGACAACGTAATCGCAACTCGAGCAGCGAAGGAAATTTCACGGGACCCCAGCGGTAGTCGCACACTTGTGAGTGGACTTTTATTTTCAAGTCGTAGCGAGTTCTTATTTTATCAGCATGCTCTACAGTTTATTTTTTAGATTTTAAATTGGACGTTTATTTGTGATGGTTTGATTAGGTGAATCGATGCTCTAGCTATTCAGCTGATCACCGGATAGTTTAGTTATGGTAATCTAGGTGGCCTCGTCTGAGTCAGATCGACCCAGGTCAGGTGGCCTAGAATCGATCCTGTCACATTTATTTTATTTGTGTTTTATATTGATAGTCGTACTGGGTGAGAGGCTCAGAATGACTATCCCTCCATTGTATATCAGTTATTTATTTCGAACTAGCATTATTTTCAGAAATTAGTGAAAATGCATGAAATTACTATTTAGCGATTTACGCAGATTATTATATTATTTTTGTCCACTCAAAATAACATTTTATATTTTAAATGTGTTTCCCTGGGATTTTCAGTTTTCCGTTGCCTACGTTGCACTGTTATTCCTGTGGGTGCTTGGTATCGTCGAGAGCTCCGAGTCTATCAGTCATCCTCTTATCAGTAGGTTCCAACTCACTATCCGTTTGTTTTATATGTAAATAGAAGTTGCTCTGGATACTAGTTTTCTTATGTTGTTATAGTGAGACTCTTGTGAATAGGTTGTTACTCAAGTAGTTGTCGAGTTTTGTTTTTCCTTATATTTAAAACCAGTAATTTGTAAAATATATTTTAACCTTGAATTATACTTCTGGTTTAATTTTTGCTTTATGTTGAGAAATTCAGATGGACATCGGTGGTCCCCGGTTTGTTTGTGGTATTTATCTGCAGAATGTTATTCTTCTTGTAGGTTTTTGGTTGTCTCAATTTTAAAGGGAATTATGTCAAAAAATTTGCAGAATTTCATAGATTATAATCAGTCATTAGGGCTTGATCCTAGATTACTAGTTAATCTAGGGTTGGGTTCTTTCATCTATCCTTTCTGTTTGCACTTAGAATTTGAAAAGGTTACTTAAGCTTAGAAGGATCTTCCACCCGTTTATCTTTCACTTTATCGGTAATAGTTCTAAAACTTCTTTTTGGCATGATTTTGGTATCCTTATGGTTCACTTCTCTCTCGGTGGGGGAATGTTAATCTAGATTCGTATAGTCTTCGTCATGATGATTTATTTGAGTGTGTTATTAATCAAAATGGGTGGTTTTGGCCTCATACTTCTCGTCATGATTTTCTGTCCATTTAGCGTGATGTAGCAACTATTTAATCTTATCTTTCTCGTAATGACTATATTATGGCTCCCTAATCCACAAGGAAAATTTTCTACTACCTCTGTCTGGGACAACATTCGTGTTTCTCGACCTAAGTTCCTTAATTTAATCTTGTGTGGTATAGCGCTCACATATATCCCTCGTGCTAGCTTTATGTTTTTGCTAGCCTTGTAAAATAAACTCTCTACCCTAGACCGTGTTATTTCTTATTCTACCAGTGTTATTCCTATTTGTTGTTTATGTAATGCTGATCTTGAGTCAAAGAATCATAGTTTCTTCAATTGATCTTTCAGCGTTTGTATCTGGAAGATTGTTTTCTAGAGCTGTGGTGTTTTGTGGCTTCATCCTCCTTCGCCCTCCTTTAATGATTGGACTGCCAGTCATTAGAAGAGCAAGTCTCTATTTGTTTCTACAAAGAAAAATTGTATAGCTGTTACACTCTATTGCTTATAGTTGGAGCGGAACAATCGCATCTTCAACAACAAAAGGAGACCTCCTTCTTTAGTCTTAAACTCTATTTTTGCAGTTGTTAGAGATCGAATTTGTTCATTATCTTTCATGCTCACTTTTGCTAATGCTAAAATTCCTGGCTTGTGGAGTATCTTTTGCTAATAGTGCTTGTTAGGTTCTTTTTCTGGAAGGAGTCTTCCTCCTCCGGTTTGTTTTTTTTCAGTTGGTCTCTTAAGCTATTTGTAGAGCTATGTCTTTGATTCGTTTGATACAAGTTAATTTAGTATAAAAAATAAAAAAACTACCAAAAAACTCTCCCACGCTATAGGTTTACTCTTAACCACTTTCTTCTATAGTTGAAGTTGTACTTGAATCAAACTGTCGATATAGGGTACGTTGTTTAAAACTGCTTCCTACAACTCTGGAAGCCATTTTGAAAATTTTCAAAAGTATTTTCAAAATTCAATCAAATCAGTTTTTTTTTTCTTTTTTTTTTGTCTATTTATAATAAATTATTTTTATTAATCCAAAAGTGTTTTTAAATATTTTAAAAGTAATCTCAATCACACCCATAAATTACCAAGAATCCTTTCGAAAAAAATTACCAGGAATTTTGTTGTACATGTAGCATGTGTGTCCATTGCTAGTTTATTCGATCAATACATATATAGCAGCAAAAAGAAAAACGACCAATATCCTTCAAAATGGCAAGAAATAAAACAAACAGTACGTAAGAAAACGATCATAATTCTTGTAATTAAACAAGATGGCACTACAAGAAAATTGCACCTAGACCACGGACCATTTCCGTCGTCTAGGTGACGTTTTCCGTCGTCTAAGTACCTGGACGACGGAATCTCCGTCGTCCAAGGTCCGTGCTCCAAGTGCTGTCGTCCAAGCACCTGGACGACGGAGATTAGTAATCCGTCGTCCAAGTTCACATGGACCTCGGACATTATCCGTGGCCCAGGTAGCCACCTGGACGACGGAAACTCTAAGTCTCCGTCGTCCAGGTGAACACCTGGACGACGGAGATTGTTAGCTTCTCCGTGGCCCAGGTGTTCACCTGGACAACGGATAAATCGTAATCCGTCGTCCAGGTTCATACATGGGCCACGGAGAAGCTAACAATCTCCGTCGTCCAGGTGTTCACCTGGACGACGGAGACTTCGAGTTTCCGTCGTCCAGGTTAACACCTGGACGACGGAGAACGGCAGGGTTTAGGGGTTAGGGGTTAGGGGTTTAGCGGTTAGGGTTTAGTGTTCTGCACCTGGACGACGGAGATTATGTTCTCCGTCGTCCAAGTGAATATTTAATTTTTTTAAAAAAATAAATTGAAATTAAATATTATTATTTTAATTTATTATTATTTTAATTTAAATAATGAAAATGCTAAAATTAAATAAATAAACTAAATTTTGAATATTAATTAATTAATAACTTAATTATTAAATAATCAAAGTAAATTAATTTGTACATACGAAAAAACCCATAAATTAAAAATTAAATTATTGTTCGGAATGCTCCCAAGAAACGAGATAATATACTACTAGCTAACTAATACACTGGAGGAGCAGATGCGCCGCCGAGTCCTCCGCCTCCAGCCGGGTCGTTGTCGTCGGGGTGTGGGTTCGGAGGAGGTTGACATACTTCTCGATTTTGTTCCATGAGGGCGATGAGTTGGGCTATTTGTGCTTGTTGTTCGTCAAGTCTTTGCCGCATTGTCTCATTCTCCTCTCGTGCCAGTCGAGCCTCTTGAATGGCTGCTTCGACGGCCGCAGCCTGACTCCTTCTCCGCTGCCCCGAACCTCCCGCAGATGATGAGCCGGAGGTCGTCGACAAATCTCGTACCACCCTAGGCCCAAAGTGCCTAACCTCCTTGCCAGCTCTACGACCGTAGACCTCATCCGCGATTGCAATTTAGCTCTCTAAGGATAGAGGAGGCAGGTCTTCCGGCGGCACATCTGGGAACGCAAGCTGAGTGTTGGCCAACTCTTCATGCGCACGCTCTATCGCCCTTGCCTACAAAAGAATAATTAATTTATTATAATGAAATCATATTTAAATAATAATTACTATAATTAAAAGCACATATATATATATCACTTACGCCGCATTGACTCGCTTCATTATCGAGCCCTGGCGTCACGTACGCGCTTACGCTTGCATCAAGATAAGGGTGTTTGGAACCCTTATCCTTATGCTCCTTGGCAATTTGAATGAACTTCTTGGCGCCGGTAGTATGGTGTTTCTCCTTCTTCCCCCGGTTGGCTTTGTTGACACCGGAGAATTTCTGTTACACAGCATAATTAAATCATTAAAAAATGAATAACTACAATTTAAATAATTCAATTATCTTAATTGAAATAAAATAAATAAATTAATACCTTAAATTGTTCATCGGCAAAGTGGTTACACAACCACTCCCACTCATCTTCTCTCTCCCCTTGCAGCTCTACCGGGGGAGGCACGGGACCGACATCTTTGAAGTACTTATGGAGCCTGTACTTCCAATCTTTGTAGATGGAGTTGGCGGTTTGGTTGATATGCCTCAACATAGCCGGTGTCGGATCCACGTCAAATTGTTCCTATAAAAAATAAATAGAAAATTATAATCGTATATATTATGAAATTTTAGGCCGAGATTAACAATATTATATAATAACTAAATTGAACGTATTACGTACCGAAAGATCTTTGAAGACTTTCGCCTTCTCATGATCCGGCGCCTCCTTCCAAGTAGGGGCAGTGATACGAACCCGGTTACGGATGATTGACCCTATCCCATGCGCCGAGAGACTTGCTAGCTGAGCTGTGGGAGGGCCACCGGTGAATTCGTCGTACGGCAAGTCGATCTTTTTACCGGTCGCCTTGCAAATACGCTCCGCTTTGCCCCCTTTAACGAGACCCCGAGTCCTTTTCGGTTCCGGGTCAGTGGGGGCCCTCCTTTGCCTACGGCGGGCGCTGTACATGATTGATTCGGCGGTCGAGGACGCCTGAGTACTTCCCGTTGAATGGGTACCGGGCGTCGGAGATTGGAAGGGGTTGACGTCATCATCGCTCGAGATGAATGGGGGAGCGGGAATTTCCCCAGAGGGCGCTACGGACGGACCAGATGATCCTTCCGGATTGAGAGCGTCGTTGCCCTCCGGTGGTAATTCCCAACCGACTTGGTTCGCCAAGCGGCGGAGCATGGCATCTTCTGCCTCTTGTTGGGCTTTCTTCTTGCCGGATGTGGTCTTTGGCGGAGCCATTTAAACCTAAGAGTAGGCCGGGTGTTAAAATACCTACTTACCATAATAATTATAACTTAAAAATTTACGCTAATTAATTAAGTACGTTTAAGATTTAAATAGAGTACACTAGCTTGGCATTTTCGGTCGTTCAATGGACGTGCGACCCGCGCGATAAAGTGTAAATTTTCAATTAATCAGCCTTGGTTAAATCGAAAAACATGGCCAGTTAGGGATAGAGATAACGCGAGAGGCAGGACTAATTTCGACAAAAGTCTTTCTTAGTCCAAATCCTGTCACCAGTCATAACCCGTTTCTAGACACCATGTCCGACATTCGGCCAATTTTTCGAAAATTTACACTCCCTCAAGTCCTTTGCAAACTCCGCCCTCAACCTCGTGTACATAACTTCGCTTAGGTTATGGTGTGCGGTGATGAAATCCACACATCACGAGGGGTTAAGGAGATAAGCAAGGAAAATAGGCGCCATCTATTCCAAAGAGTGCGACTTAATTACACCAAGCCTATGTACTAAATTTAAATCGAACACGTACTACCAAGTAATTTACTCGAAAATACACGTAATTAATTATCTTTTAATTAAAACAATAAATAATTACAATAATAAATTATTATTTATCATGCATATAATAATAATTATTCATTTACCAATATAATTAATTATTATTAACAATAATAATTATTGCTATTATTTAATTTGAACTAACAAATATAAAATTATTACCAAATAATTAATGTATACTAATAATAATTATCCCAATATTAATAATAACAACTCATTAATAATTATAATTATAACTATTAATTATTTTAAACTAATTAATAAATTAAAACTATTTATTAATTAAACAATTAATTAATTAACAAAAATATAAAAGAGGTAAAAAATAGAATTATTACCGAGTCGGAATGTCGCCGGAATATCGAAAGAGTTGAGTCGTCGGAGAGGAGGAAAAACGCCGGAAAAAATGTCGTCGGAGCGTCGCCGGAGGAGAGGAGAGGAGAGGAGAGGGAGAGGAGGAGATGGAATGATGAGAAAATGAGGGGGGGTGCAACTCTATTTATAGAGTTGCACCTAGACGACGGAGCACTATTCTCCGTCGTCTAAGTCCACCTGGACGACGGAAACAGTGTTTTCCGTCGTCTAGGTGGCGGTTTAAAAAATTTCAAGCGGCGCGTAATTAATCGGCGGGACGTTTTGAACCGCCATGATTTTTGACTTAGACGACGGAGAATGAATTCTCCGTCGTCTAAGTGAAAATTCAAGCGGTCCCAAAAACGGAAGCGGTAAAATGAACCGCCATAATTTTGGACTTGGACGACGGAGATGGTAAGTTTCCGTCGTCCAGGTGAAAATTACATGAAAAAAAATAAACAAAAATAAATTTGAACCGCCATGAGTTTTGAACCTGGACGACGGAGATGATCATTCTCCGTCGTTCAGGTGAACACCTAGATGACGGAAAATGACCATCTCCGTCGTCCAGGTTCAAATTACGTAAAAAAAATTTAAAAAATAATTCGCTAGGAATTTAGCGATCTTTCGTTCGAGTGAAATAGTCGTACAATATCGATGAACGCATCGTATATATGAACAGTTAAATTTGAACCGCCGATTAATTTTACGTATTGAAACATGTTATGTATCGACTAATCTTTACGACTTAAGTGTTCATGAGTAGAGGCTCATTTGCAGCAGAGTATTAACGACATTGAATTTGGACAAAACAACCGTTGGATATGTTCGTCGTAACATAATATATAATTGTCTTCAAAGGACCATAAAATAATAAGTTCGGGAAGGGTTTGATCGGCACAGTCAACCGCAAAACCGATAATTTCACAAACCGGAAACGTGGATACAAGGCATTTCGCAACTCCGATTTTCGAACCGTCGAAGCTCACACACTAAGAATTGTTTACTCTAAAGTCTTGATGAAAAGAAAATGCATTGGAAGAAGGTCTATATGGTCGTTATCTTAGAAAAAATTACGATATCTGCACCTGGACGACGGATATGAGCGTTTCCATCGTCCAGGTATAAACCTGGACGACGGATATGAAGTTACCCGTCGTCCAGGTGAAGACCTGGACGACGGAGAATGACGTGCTCCGTCATCCAGGTGTATAGACCCTGAATTCAGGGGTTAGGGCCTTACTGTTTAGGGTTTAGGGTTTCTGAACTTGGACGACGGAGAATGACCATTCTCCGTCGTCCTAGTATGTACCTGGACGACGGAGAATGACCATTCTCCGTCGTCCAAGTTCTAAACCCCGATTTCAGGGGTTAGGGCCTTAGGTTTTACGGTTTAGGTCGTCCCCGGTCATTTGTGTGTCCGTTCAATTATTCTGATTCAAAAATATAATTAAAAACATGATCGATCGATCCGAACTGCTAGATTTAGGGTCAAGGATTTAGCTAGGGTACATTTTATATGAGATTGAGATTTGGCACCAATATTTATTAATTTCTCCGTTGGCCAGGATATATAATTCAGATTAATTTCTTACCGTAAACCGGCATCGATCATATATATATTACAATAATTACAGTAATTAATTACCAATTAATCTCCCTCGTCGTATGACCGTACTCTTCGTCATAATCATCATCGTCCTCATCCCCGTTAGTCGACGGCTCATCCTCGTTATCGTACTCAACATCGTCCGACGAATAACCTGAGTCCTCGTCCGCGTCCTCTTCCTGCTCGTCTTCTTCATCTACCTCATCGATAATCTCATCTTCAGTTAGATCTGTACAATCATCAGGCATGGGTAACCGTTCACCATCTTGAACCAGGTCCATTATATCGGAGCGGACCATAGAAATATTAGGCTCTTGATAGGCAGGAATGTCTCTTTCTGGTTCAGCAGCATCTTCAATCGTCGCCGGTGTCCCTTCAATTGTCTCTGTATTCCATATTCCTCGGTGAGAGATATGGTTCACTATTTTCCACCCTTCACCGGCTTTCGGATCGTCGAGATAGAACACCTGCCGAACTAAGGTGGCGAGAGCGAAAGGCTCATCCTCATACCAGTGCGAGTTTGTATCGACTGATAATAGTCCCAGGTCTTCCTTTGTACGCTTGAACCATCTAACCTTTAATAGGAAAACGTTGACATCATTCCCGTAACATAGCTGAACCACGTATACAATAGCCCCGTAATATAGATCATTGTTTTTCCCAACCGCTACCCCACTGTTTTGTGTTCTTCTTCCTTCGTCTCGGGCCAATGAATGGAACTTTACACCGTTCACAAAACATCCGGGATAAATATAGTGTTTAACCGGCTTCCCGGCTAGCAAGTGCTTTGGCCATGACCACCACCCTCCGTGGTTATCAGATTTTTGCAGATCAATCATCTGCGAAAAAGGGCAAATTAATATAAGGGTTTATTTTCTACAAACATGAGCGATATGTATTTAAATAATCTCATCCGAGTCGTACGTACGTACCCATTGGAAGAAATGATCAGGAAACTTCTTCTTAACCATTTTCTCAATCCACGCCGAACTCTTGTTTTGATTTAACGCCTGAAGCCTCTCCCTGTATGACATCATGTACGGCTCAACTTCGTCACAGTCTCGCAACACTACCCAATGTGCCTCAATAAGTTCTTCCCGTGTTAACGATTCCTTTAATACTCCTCTGAACTGTCGGACGACATTTGTGACGACAGAAAGATTGATGCGGGCACTGCGATCGGAGGCAGTGGGAGGGGGTGGATCTTTGAGGTACCTGTTGCAGTAAGTAACACACTCATGCATTAGGTATGTCTCTGCTATGGAGCCATCCGGGGCCGACCTGTTTTTGACGAATGACTTATACTGTCCAAGCTGTCTACAAAATCAAACGTACACATTACATAAGTACATATAGCTAGCTAGCTAGTATATATATACTCTCCAGTGGAACAAATTAATTTATTAGTTGTACGTACCTTTCTTGAGGATACATCCAAGTGTACTGGACCGGACCAGAAATGAGCACCTGCTCGGGTAGGTGAATCATTAGGTGAATCATGATGTCAAAGAAAGCAGGGGGGAAAATCCTCTCTAGTTTGCAAATGATGTGCACAATTTGTTGTTGCAATTCCACCACATCTGACATCTTTAATTCTCTGGCGCATAACCTCTGCCACCACCTGCACAATGCCACTATTGGTTCTACGACGTCCCGAGGCAAGTATGGTCGAATTACCACTGGAATCAGACGTTGCAGCATAACGTGATAGTCATGTGTCTTTAGACCAACAAACTTGTGTTGCACCTCGTCCACTGCTCCAGTTATAGTAGCTGCATACGTAGCCGGATAACGAACGCCCTTAAACCAGTGAAATACATATCGTCTAAGCGTCGGCTTCACTGTGTAAGGTGCATCTGGCATCTTATTGTACACTCCTTTCCTATCCCTCCTCAACCACAAGGGACGACGTAGATTCATTGATTCCAAATCTTTGCGCGCTTTGGGAGTATCTTTAGTCTTGAACTTAATACCGAGAATTGTTCCCACCACGCTGTCGCACACATTCTTTTCTATGTGCATCGCGTCCAAGTTGTTCCTCAGCTTCAACTTCGACCAGTAAGGGAGTTCAAAGTATATACTCTTGTGATCCCAATAGCTCAGATCATGTCGAGGAATTGGATTGCATTTCTTTACATCCGCGTCATTGCTCAACACACCAAAGTCGAAATAGTTCAACCTCTCTAAAATCTCTTCGCCCGACCAACTACAGGGTTTAGGATTGTTCTCTACCGTACCGTCGAAATGAGCTTTATCCTGTCGCCACGGGTGGTCGTGAGGAAGCCATCTACGGTGACCCAAGTAACATACCTTCCCCGCGTGCCAACTAGAGTTCACGTCGTCTAAACATATAGGACATCCATTATATCCTTTTGTCCTGCAGGCTGCCAACATCCCATAAGCTGGAAAATCGTTGATCGTCCACATTACGGCAGCCCTCATCGTGAACATTGTGTCAGTGAATTTGTCATAAGTTGGGACTCTATTTTCCCACAACAGTTTCAGCTCGTCGATCAAAGGTCTGAGGTAGACATCTAAGCACTTCGATGGAGATTTAGGACCTGGAATTAATACGGTAAGGAAATTAAATTCCTTGTTCATGCACATCCACGGAGGCAAGTTGTACGGCATCAGAATAACTGGCCAAGTGCTTACGGCGGAGCTATTACTTCCCCAAGGATTGAATCCGTCTGTAGATAGGCCGAGTCTAACATTTCTAACCTCTGAAGCAAAGTCTCCAAATTCTCTGTCGAAATGTTTGAAACCCTCCCCATCCGCGGCGTGTCGCAGGACATCCTCATCTATTCGCTTTTCTGCATACCATCGCATCGCCTCTGCTGTGTGTAGAGACATGTACAGGCGCTGCAATCTGGGAATCAAGGGAAAATATCGAACAACTTTCACAGGAATTCTCTTTTTCGAACTCTTCCTATTCAATTGGAATCTGCACTGGCCACATACGGGACAATAGTCCAACTCTTTATACTCTTTGTAAAATAGCACACAATCATTCGGACATGCGTCAATTATCCTGTGCTTTAGGCCGAGGCTGCTCAGGATATTTCTAACCTTATAATGAGATTTAGGAAGATTGTGATCATCAGGAAGCAACTTACATATTTGCTCCTGAATTTCGTCAAAAGCACTCACTGACATTTTGTGCTTCACTTTTATCTTCATTTGCTCCATCACATATTGCAACACATTCTCTCGACATCCAGGGAACACCGGGGTCTGCGCTTCAAGTAGTATCCGGTTGTACTTTTCCATCTCACTGGTGTCAGTGGCCAAGCTAGCTGCGGGGAATGTGTCATCATGCTCATAAGTGGTACTGTAACCTCCGTCTTGGTGTTGGTGTCCACCATGACTACATCCCGGAAACGCATCATGGACCAAATCTGCAGTTGGGTTGTAAGCTGGGGGTCCGGCACCACTGCTGCTGGATGAGGCACCATGGTAACTGTACCCTGAGCTGAAGTCTGCTGCGCTGAACTCTACTGCTTCACCATGCTCGCTCCATGTAGTGTAACTCCACATCATACCATTTTCGTACAGGTGTTGCACCATAACATTAACCTCCGCATACTGACAATTAAGACATTTCTGACACGGACACCTGAAACGTTTCTTTCCCTGACCATGTTCTATCGCAAAATTCACAAATTCGCTAATTCCATCCATATACCGGACATCACATCTATTCTTCAACTTCATCCAACTCTTGTCCATACTGCTACAAAATTTTATAATTAATTAATTATTACATATATATATATATATTTCTCAATTAATTTACGCTTAATTATACGTACTCGATCTACATCGATCCATCAATTACGTACGTACGTAATTTAATCGATTTGTACATATATATATATAGCTAGCTAACATCAGCTAACATCCTTGCATGTATATATGTACGTACGTTTTCACTAAATATATATTAATTAATTAATTAATTAAGCAAATTTTAACTGCGTACGTACGTAACCGCTGGCCTTCTCGATATCTGTACGTTAATTAAGCTAACTAGCTAGTTAGCGGAGATCCCTTATCGATCCTGATTCTTCTCGGCCTAGCTTCTAGCTAGCTAGCTCCCCAGCTTCTCCTTCTCCCTTCTCCTTCAATTCTTCTTCAAATGGAATGAATAGATCGAGGCCAGGAATGAATTCGATCAGCTTATATAATGCTTCACTTAGACGACGGAGGTGTCGGTACGTCGTCTAAGTGGAAGTACGTTTCGTATACTCGGACGACGGCGTGTCGGTCCGTTGTCCAAGTAATCACCTGGACGACGGAGAATACAATATCCGTCGTCCAGGTGATCACCTGGAGGACGGAGAAGACTCCGAGGTCCAGGTGATCACCTGGACGACGGAGAATGCCGTCTCCGTCGTCCAGGTTATCACCTGGACCTCGGAAAAGACTCCGTGGTCCAGCTGACCACCTGGACGACGGAGATGGCATTCTCCGTCGTCCAGGTGGTACTTGGACGACGGAGTCATTTCCGTCGTCCAGGTGTCACTTGGACCACGGAACAATTACGTTTCCGTGGTCTAAGTGATGTTTTCTTGTAGTGTGGAGAGATCTCAAACACCGGTACCACAGTAGTCTTTGATAGCACAGTTGGATTTCATTCCTTCAGGTGACAAATAAAAACGAAGGTAACCTTCATGATCAAACGGCTTGTACTGTAACGGGTGTTCATCATCGACTAACTCATCAGGTACTTGATAAATCCCTCGATTAACTGCGAATAATCCAATTGATAGTCTGGCTTTCTCCCTTTTCATCATGACTTGGTGCTCACAAGCATGTACCCGGTTGTTACTCCAAGCCTTCAAGTGGAACAGAAAAACAAAGAGAGTATTAATCGAGTACGCGCGTAGTTGAAAGAAAAAGATATGAATTTGCAAAAGAAAAAGAAAGTGATGAACAACCGACCTTGAATTCATCTCCTGCCATGACCAGAAACACTGAAGGTGAAAGTTCCACATCAATCCACTGACCGTCCTTTGTTTTAATCTGTAAACCATTAATCTCATCTTGATTAAGAATGGATGTGAAGGACTTATCTGTGTGTGCAGAAACTCCAATATCACTCTCATTTGATTCAGGTGTTCTATACTTGGAGCATCGGAAGTGATAAGTGGTAGATGCCATGTGAGATTCATAAAGCCTCTCCACACCATAAATCTCGAAAACAATTTTGGTCACCAGTTTGTCCAATTCGGCTATCAGCTTTGAGATGGAATGAACAGCATCACTGATAAATGTTTCAAAGAATAAATAGTTAGTTACATAATTAACCGCATAAAACATAAACTAGATCGATTTAGAGCATTACGAATCAGAGACACTAACCTAAACTTGTCATTTCCTGCAGGCCACATGATGTTGGTGAAGTCTTGGGCTCCTTCCAAGGTCGCCGGATTATCGACCCCGAACGATTCATAGAGGGGAAGTGAGGGATTCAGGAGATAGCTGTGTAAAGTCTTATCACTGAATTTCCGCGATTTATTTTCCAGGGGGAGATTGAATAGATCTTCAAGCACAGAGAAAGTTGAATTGTGAAGCTCCAGAGGAACTTCATCGTAAATAACTTGGAAGCAGCCATACTCTTCCAGAGCATACTTGATTTCTTTGCTTGCCGAAAGCCATGCATCTGTACCAGGCTTCAAGTTCTCTTTGGTTAAATATACAAGAGGAATCTTAGTTGGCTGAGTTTGTGACCCCATTGACTTGTGTGATTGTGAGAAATAGTTTCTTTTTAGTTCAATAGCTAGCTAATTGAGTCGGAGAACTGTTGCAGCGATATGAATCTCATATGCATTTATAAAGGTGATATTGTTGCACTGATGGCATACACGTGTGTACCACATGGAAAACATGAGATCCACTTCTTACGCACATTACTGTACTAGATTAATCAATTAATTGGATCAAGTTAAACTGGTTAAAATAGGGGTGTTATTGGCGAAAGATTACAGAGTAACACCATTATAGCACGAAATAAACACATGAAGCATAAAGCTAGGAGGAGTGTTCAAACCTGTCCCACTTTACTTTAAAAAGAGCTTCACACAATGATTTTTGATCATCGTCTGATATAGATTTGGGGTGTTATTTATTGAGTTGAGGAGAAAAGTTATATCACACAATAGTTTTATTTCAAAATTCTGTTTTATACCATTGTTTTAATAGAAAATTACACATAAGGTCACTTAGAGGCCTTAGTTTAGACATAAGGTTATTGTATAAGTTTTACACACATAAGGTCATTATACAATCCTTTAAAAAATTTAGTTTCCATTTTTGCCCCTCGTATATATAGATATCTACTGAATTCAAATTGAATTGAATTCAAAACAGGCCGAAACCACCGAAACGGAAAGAGAGGGAGAGGGGCGATCGTTCTAGAGAGAGCTTCTGTGTTCTAGATCGAATCAGCTCTGTGTGTTTGTGTTAGAGAGAGAGAGAGAGAGAGAGAGAGAGGAGGCGGAGAAGTTCCGGCGAATTTGGGAGGAGAAGTTCCGGCGAATTTTGGGAGGAGAAGTTCTGGCGAATTTTGGGAGGAGAAGTTCCGGCGAATCGGAGGATTTCGGTGATAAAAGCTTGGGTAAGGTTTCCATTCTGCTCACCTGTAGATATTTTGTGCTTTGATTTGTTTGATTGATGTGTAGTTTGATTCGATTAAACCGATTTCAAATTTCGGTTTTCTGATTTTGATTCTTCTACTTTGGATTATGTATGGCTAATTGCAGTGATATTATTTTTAGTGTTCGTGTGTGATTGATGTGGCTAATTTGTGTGTTTTGATATTTCGTATAAATTATGAGAAGTTACAGACTGTTAGTACTACATCTGTTGAGCGAGTACACTACTGCATCCCATTGAACACACTAGTTATCTGTGCTGTGTGTTCTGTGTGTGTTTTGAGTTGATAGTACTACCTCTGTTGAGTGAGAACACTACTGCATCCCATTGAGCACGCTAGTTACATGTTCTGTGTGTTTTGTGTGTGTTCTGACTTGATTGTACTACCTCTGTTGATTGAATACACTACTTTATCCCATTGAACACTCTAGTCAGCTGTTCTGTGTGTTCTGTGTGTCCGATTGTGTGAATACACTACTGATGTATAGTAAGGATACTACTTCTTTTTTGTAGGTATTTTTTGTTTTTATTTGCGGATTGGGATCTATGGATTTTGATTTGTATGCGAAGTGCACGTACATCAACAAAACAATCATGTTTGATCTTACGCCTACTAAAACTTTCATTGATATGGTGATGGAAGTGTCATCGCGTTTTCCTGGCTTGAGACCGTATTCTTTCACTCTTGGTTTCTCATTGCCACGCTATCTGAATTGCATGATATCTTATGATAGGGATTTGAAATTGATGATGAAGACCATGATCGAACTTGAGGTATCGTCTGTGGATATTGTTGCTAGGGATTGTGGGCAGAGTAGTTCGGGTACTCTTGTGCATTCCGACAGATCCTCTTTTGATGATGCTTCTTCTTCTCTGACTTACACGTCGTCGTCTTCAAATAAATTGCTTGATGCAAATGATTATTTGTCTTGCTTTAGGCCAGAAGCTCCGATTCTTTACTTGACAAATGAATGGGCAAGTTATATCAGCCATGTCAATCAAAAGTTTGAAGGTGGTGTTATCGAGTTTAGGGAGAAGCTGAATCGTTATGCATTCGAGTCTAGTTTTACCTTCAAGTACTTCAGAAATCACAAGGATAGAATTGTTGCACAATGTTCTCAGAATGAAGGCAGCTGTCCCTGGAAAGTTCGTGCTCTAAGATGTAGGGCAAATAACTTTTTTGTCATCCAAGAGCTCAATAACACTCATACATGTAGCGCTGGTATTCGTGACCAAAAGAGTAAGCATCTTGGTTCTCATGCCATCAAGTCCATTATTTGTTCAGAGTTGAAGTCCAATCCTTATGTAAAGCCGAGAGAAATCATGTCAACATTGAAAACTTCATATGGGTTGCATGTGTCCTATCACAAGGCTTGGTATGCAAGAGAGTTGGCTGCACGTTCTGTACCGGGCAACGAAGGTGACTCCTACTCTCAGTTGTCCTGGTATCGTGAGCAGGTGTTGGCTACCAACCCCGGTTCTCATTGCATCTTGGAGGTGAATCCGCTCACTAGACGTTTTGAACGCTTCTTCTTATGTTTTGGTGGCTGTATTAAGGGGTTCATGTCATGCATGCCTATTTTGTTTGTTGATGCTGCTCATCTCAAGGGCAAGTTCAAGGGATACATGCTCTGTGCCACTGGAAGGAATGGGAACGAAGGTTCGTTTTTCAGTTTCAGGGATAGTGTGTAAAACTAGTAACAGTAGTACTGTCTAAAAACTAGAGTAGTACATTCTGTAAACTACAGTATTACAGGCATCAAAGTTTTAGTTAGCGTGCATCAAGTCCCAGTAGAGTAGTACATCCAACTACTAGAGTAGTACATTCTGGAAACTACAGTAGTACATGAATCAAAGTTTTAGTTGGCATGCATCAAGTCCCAGTAGTGTAGTACTTTCGAACAACTAGAGTAGTACATTCAGAAAACTACAGTAGTACTTTCAACCAACTATTGTAGTGCTTTCCATGTGATAGAAATAACTATCCAAGTGTTTTTTTTTTCTAACTCCATCTCTTAACAATTTGTAGAATTCTACCCTTTTGCATTTGCTGTTGTGGATTCTGAAAATAAAGCCAATTGGAAGTGGTTTTTCGATCATCTCTACACTATTTTCTCGCCACAAGGAAGGACCATTACTTTCTTCATGAATCGACATGAAGGGTTATTGGATGCTGTGGCTACGACATTCCCCGACTCTCCTCATTCCTACTATTTCTATCACCTGAAAAAGAATGTGGAAAAGCTTTATGAGAAGAAAAGGGGTGTTTATGATGTGGAAACCATCATTCATGATTTCATGACCGTGGTATACTCTCCAACAGTTGCTTGCTATGAATTCAACATTCGGAAGTTGTTGATTTATGGTCAAGAACTTATGAGGAACTTCTTGAGGTCACTGATTTTGGAGAAGTGGTGTAACGCCTTCTTCAAAGGTAATAGATATGGGGAAATGTCCAACAGCGTGGCTGAATCTTTCAATAATTGGACACGTGAATTGCGTCGTCTTCCTATTTTTGAGATGTTGGAGGGTTTGAGACGGAAATTGATGGTGATGATGGCTAAAAGGAAGATGAGATCAGAAACTTGGACCTCTATGTTGTGTCCTAAAATGGAGGAGACTTTGAAGGCTAGGATGAATGTGGGGAGGCACTGGACAGTTCGAAGGTCTAGTGAAACGTTGTATGAAGTCCAGGCATTAAAGAATGTGGCGGTTGATCTCGGGGCATACAGTTGCAGTTGCTGACATTGGCAGATCGATTCTTTCCCCTGTCCCCATGCACTAGCTGCTATACAACATGCCGGTATTGAGTCCATTTACTCTTACATCGAGAATTTCTATGATGTTGGAAGTTACAGGGGTGCCTACGAGTTTGGTATTAAGCCAATACCTAACATTGAGAAGTTTTACCATGATGCTCTGAATGAACCGGCTATTGTGAAGCCTCCGTTGACAAGAATCCCATCCGGCCGTCCAAAGGATACTCGCATGAAGTCTTCCGTTGAAGGTGGGAAGGCGCCAAGGCCAATTAGATGTGGTCGTTGTGGCGAAAAAGGAAGACACAACAGATTGACGTGTACCAAAGTCATCAACAGCTAACTAGTGTCTATGTTACTCACATGTAGTGTATTCAGCAGTCTACAGTAGTACACTTCCACTGAACATAATAGGTGTTACCTTAACGTAATTTTTCCTTTGTGCGATTTTTTGTTTCAACATACTAATTCGAGTTTGTTGTTCTTCGGTTTTTGTGATTTTGTGTTGGTCAATTGTTCTTTGTATGCGGCAACGATTTGTGTGTGGAACCAACTACATTAGTACTATCCAACAATAATAGTAGTACACTCATCATACAACAAATGTAGCACATACTACTGATTACTCTAGTAAGCACTACTGTTTCAGATTAGAAAGTACTACTTCACGAAAATTTAGTGTACTAACGCGACTGTTGTCCGTTGTAAGCACTACTCCAAAACATTCAGTGTACTACTTCAACACATGTATAAGTACTACTGTTTCACAACCGAAAGTACTACTTCACAAAAATGTTGTGTATTACTAACACTACTGCAGTCTCTAGTAAGTACTACTAACAAATATCCTGGGTACTACTTAAACACAACGCAACTACTACTATTTAGTAAAGTCAGACCATAACAGAAGAATGTACTACATGAAGCCTAACAAAACAGAAAGAACATAAAGAACTAATTGGACTTTGCTTTGCTTCTTGTGTTTCTTCTTGTAACTTGGTAATCATAAAGCGGGTCCTTTGTTGTAGTCTTCCTCTTCTTGGTCTTGACAGCTTTTATCATCGAAGGAGGTGACTTCCGCTTGTTTGTTTCAACCTTCCCACTCCGCGACCTCGGTTGTCGTGTCACTGCGAGGGCCATGCTATCATTTTTAAATTTCGATCTGATCTCATATGCATCTTCACTGCTGCCCTGCTTATCATCAAATTCAAAACAAACAAAAAAATCAACTAGAGTAGTACATTCTGAAAACTAGTATTACAGGCATGCACCAAGTCCCAGTAGAGTAGTACTATCCAACATCTAGAGTAGTACAATCTGAAAACTACAGTAGCACATGCAATAAACTATTGGAATGTTTTTGCAGATTTTTGAAATTAAATCAGTAAATGCACTAATACACAACATACCAGGTTGATTTCTTCATCTTCGGCTTGTTCTTCACCTTCTTCTTCTTCTGCTTCTTCTTCTTCATCATTTTTTTCTTCATCTTCATCTTCTGCTTCTTCTTCTGTTGTTTCTTCTACTTCTTCTTCCACTGCTTCTTCTTCTTCATCATCTTCTTCTTCAGCTTGTGTCTCTTCTTCTTCTGCTTCTTCTCCTTCTCCTGTTTCAGTTTCTTCTTCTTCTTCTGTTTCTTTCTCGTTCTGTAATCAGATTGGAAATAACACATTAAGCTTTCTGGAAATTGAAATAAGAGAAAAACACTTTATCAGGGAGAGTCAATGACCTCCTCTTCTGCAGAGTTGTTTCCCTCCGAAAAAGGAACTTGAAAATCCATAAGCTTAATTTTGTCTAGGTCACGCTGAAGCTCCTGGTTCCTCGACTGCAACGAAGCAATCTTGGTATAGGCCTCTCCGAGCAGCTTGTAAGCTTCATCTCGTTCCTTCAAGGAGTTCTCTTGGGTGGTTGATGCTTGCCTTTCATCTTCGACTTCATAATCTCCACTTTCTTGGCGCATTCCTCCTTTTCGCGTATGAACTTGTCGACCATTTGCATCCAGCATTGATTTTGCTCTGCCATCTTCACTTTCTGGTCTTCAAGTTTGGCTATCATGTTTTGAGTGTCGTCAACCTCCTTCTGTGTTGGAGATGACTGTGATTCTGCCATATCTTGGAGAGAAGCGATGATTTCAACAAGGTTCTCCTGGGCTCTCTTCTCCCTCTCCATCAACTCTTCTCTAGATATTTCCTCCTTCACATTTAAATCACAAAGCACGAATTCATACAACAGAACACAGAAAGCACTACTCTAGACAACAGTACATACTACTAGTGTTCAATGTATATACTACTGAATTCAAAACATTGATACTTACCCACATATTGAATGATGGAGCATCCATGCTCTCTTCAAGTAGGTATAAGTTGTCGTCCCTCACCCGTACCTTCTCATTCTTGATCTGCATTTTTTTCCTAGCTCCTCGTCAGAGAGCTTGCTTAACTGAGCGTGCAGCTTCATCAGCTTCCAGTGTGCAAATCTGAGGGGATAACCCTTCCTTGATGCAACTCTTTCACAGATTCCTGTCCTTTCAGCAACCCAATACTATTCCAGAAAAAATACACTATTAGAGACCACATCACATCACACAAGCACACTACTGTTCTAACATATATACTACTGCTGACCACATATATACTACTGCTGACTACACTATATACTGTTGACCACACAATATACTACTCATGTCTACAAATACACTATTAGAGACCAATATAGATTTCTCCATTAAGATACACAACCAGGGAACAAGGGCGTACCATAATTAGTGGGAAACAACCAGAAAGAGAAGTCGGGTTCTCTTTCGATTTGTCCAGCCCTTTCTCCAGATAATTCAGAACCATCTTCGCCCAATTGTAATTATGAAGGCCATCTAAAGATTGAGCCACATTGATTATGCTGCATGTGACTATGGAAGAGGAGTTTGCGAAGAAGAATGTGGACAACACATAAATAACCAACCAAATTGCAGTGTTGTTGTCATTCTTCTTTCCGAGGGCAGCCATATCGAGAGCCTTATCAAGTTTTGATATCGGCATACAATCCTGAATCTTGTATCTTTGCAGGAAGCTTGAATCGCGTCTTCTCTCGGTCTTGGAATCCATATCATGCTTGGAGCATCAAGACCAGAAACAAAACACAGGTAAATAACACTAAACTAGAAGAATCACTTAAAAGTCAAACGTACTAACACATTAAAGTAGAAGAATCATACCCTTAGCTGGAAGACCAAAGATTTTTTCCACATCATCTGTTGTGAGATGATGTTTCTTCCCACCGATCAAGAATGCTCTCTGTTCAACATCCCAAAATCGTGCTATCACTACAAGAAAACTGCACCTAGACCACGGACCATTTCCGTCGTCTAGGTGACGTTTTCAGTCGCCTAAGTACTTGGACGACGGAATCTCCGTCGTCCAAGGTCCGTGCTCCAAGTGCTGTCGTCCAAAAACCTAGACGACGGAGAATTAGTTCTTCGTCGTCCAAGTTCACTTGGACCGCGGACATTATCCGTGGCCCATGTATGCACCTGGACGACGGAAACGCTAATTCTCCGTCGTCCAGGTGACTACATGGGCCACGGACATTGCTCGTTTCTCCGTGGCCCACGTGTTCACCTGGACGACGGAGAATTAGCATTTCCGTCGTCCGGGTGCATACATGGGCCACGGATAATGCTAGCTTCTCCGTGGCCCAGGTGTTCACCTGGACGACGGAGAATTAGCATTTCCGTCGTCCAGGTGAACACCTGGGCCACGGAGAATGGCAGGGTTTAGGGTTTAGGGGTTAGGGGTTTAGGGTTAGGTTTAGGGTTTTGCACCTGGACGACGGAGAACATAATCTCCGTCGTCCAAGTGACTATTTAATTTTTAAAAAAAAATAAATGGAAATTAAATATTATTAATTTAATTTATTATTAATTTAATTTAAATAATGAAAAATAGTCGAAAATAATTAATTAAACTAAATTTTTAATATTAATTAATGTATTAATTAAATAATTAATTAATTTGTACATACACATCCAAATTAAAAACCCACAAAAATTATAAAATATTCTTCGGAACTCGGAAATAAAGAAACGCGATAATTAACTAGCTAGCTAATACACTGGAGGAGCAGATGCGTCGCCGGGTCCTCCGCCTCCAGCCGGGTCGTTGTCGTCGAGGTATGGGTTCGGAGGAGGTTGACATACTTCTCGATTTTGGTTCATGAGCGCGATGAGTTGGGCTATTTGTGCTTGTTGTTCGTCAAGTCTTTGCCGCATTGACTCATTCTCCTCTCGTGCCAGTCGAGCCTCTTGAATGGCTGCTTCGATGGCCGCTGCCTGACTCCTTCTCCGCTGCCCCGAACCTCCCGTAGATGATGAGCCGGAGGTCGTCGACAAATCTCGTACCACCCTAGGCCCAAAGTGCCTAACCTCCTTGCCAGCTCTACGACCGTAGACCTCATCCGCGATTGCAATTTGGCTCTCTAAGGATAGAGGAGGCAGGTCTTCCGGCGGCACATCTGGGAACGCAAGCTGAGTGTTAGCCAACTCTTCATGCGCACGCTCTATCACCCTTGCCTACAAAAGAATAATTAATTTATTATAATGAAATCATATTTAAATAATAATTACTATAATTAAAAGCACATAATTAATATATCACTTACGCCGCATTGACTCGCTTCATTATCGAGCCCTGGCGTCACGTACGCGCTTACGCTTGCATCAAGATAAGGGTGTTTGGAGCCCTTATCCTTGTGCTCCTTGACTATTTGAATGAACTGCTTGGCGCCGGTAGTATGGTGTTTCTCCTTCTTCCCCCGGTTGGCTTTGTTGACACCGAAGAATTTCTGTTACACAACATAATTAAATCATTAAAAAATGAATAACTACAATTTAAATAATTCAATTATCTTAATTGAAATAAAAAAAATAAATTAATACCTTAAATTGTTCATCGGCAAAGTGGTTACACAACCACTCCCCTCATCTTCTCTCTCCCCTTGCAGCTCTACCGGGGGAGGCACGGGACCGACATCTTGGAAGTACTTATGGAGCTTGTACTTCCAATCTTTGTAGATGGAGTTGGCGGTTTGGTTGATATGCCTCAACATAGCCGGTGTCGGATCCACGTCAAATTGTTCCTATCAAAAATAAATAGAAAATTATAATCGTATATATTATGAAATTTTAACTAATATTAACAATATTATATAATATCTAAATTGGACGTATTACGTACAGAAAGATCTTTGAAGACTTTCGCCTTCTCATGATCCGGCGCCTCCTTCCAAGTAGGGGCAGTGATACGAACCCGGTTACGGATGATTGACCCTATCCCATGCGCCGAGAGACTTGCTAGCTGAGCTGTGGGAGGGCCACCGGTGAATTAGTCGTACGGCAAGTCGATCTTTTTACAGGTCGCCTTGCAAATACGCTCCGCTTTGCCCCCTTTAACGAGACCCCGAGTCCTTTTCAGTTCCGGGTCAGTGGGGGCCCTCATTTGCCTACCGCGGGCGCTGTACATGATTGATTAGGCGGTCGAGGACGCCTGAGTACTTCCCGTTGAACCGGTACCGGGCGTCGGAGATTGGAAGGGGTCGACGTCATCACCGCTCGAGATGAATGGGGGAGCGGGAATTTCCCCAGAGGGCGCTACGGACGGACCAGATGATCCGTCCGGATTGAGAGCGTCGTTGCCCTCCTGTTGAACCCAACCGACTTGGGCCGCCAACATTCGGAGCATGGCATCTTCTGCCTCCTGTTGGGATTTCTTCTTGCTGGATGTCGTCTTTGGCGGAACCATTTAAACCGAAGAGTACGGTGTACGGTGTTAAAATACCTACTTACCATAATAATTACAACTTAAAAATTTACGCTAATTAATTAAGTACGTTTAAGATTTAAATAGAGTACACTAGCTTGGCATTTTCGGTCGTTCAATGGACGTGCGACCCGCGCGATAAAGTGTAAATTTTCAATTAATCAGCCTTGGTTAAATCAAAAAACATGGCCAGTTAGGGATAGAGATAACGCGAGAGGCAGGACTAATTTCGACAAAAGTCTTTCTTAGTCCAAATCCTGTCACCAGTCATAACCCGTTTCTAGACACCATGTCCGACATTCGGCCAATTTTTCGAAAATTTACACTCCCTCAAGTCCTTTGCAAACTCCGCCCTCAACCTCGTGTCCATAACTTCACTTAGGTTATGGTGTGCGGTGATGAAATCCACACATCACGAGGGGTTAAGGAGATAAGCAAGGAAAAGAGGCGTCATCTATTCCAAAGAGTGCGACTTAATAAACCAAGCATATGTACTAAATTTAAATCGAACACGTACTACTAATTAATTTACTAGAAAATAAACGTAAATATTAATTAATAATTTTTAATTAGATGCAATAATTTATATTTATTTATCATGCATTTAATAAAAAATTTGATTCATTTGATTCATTTAATAAATTTAATAATAAATTCATTTAATCATGCAACTAATAATAAATAATTACAATAATTACAATAATTATGATTTAATAAATTAATAACAATAATTAATCATTTATTAAATATTTTAACTAATTAATCAATTAAATTCTACTTCTAAATTATATTTAGAATTTAATTAATTAATTAAATGAAAATTATTTTAATAAGGGAAAAATAGAAATTTACCGAATCGGAGTTTTCGGGAATATCGCCGGAGTTGAGTCGTCGGAGAGGAGGAACCACGCCGGAAAAAATGTCGTCGGAGCGTCGCCGGAGGAGGATCGCCGGAGGAGAGGAGAGGAGAGGAGAGGAGAGGAGAGGAGAGGAGGAGATGGAATGATGACAAAATGAGGGGGGACGTGGTGTCTATAGAGTTGCACCTAGACGACGGAGAACTATTCTCCGTCGTCTAAGTCCACTTGGACGACGGAAATAGTGTTTTCCGTCGTCTAAGTGGCGGTTTCAAAAAATTTCAAGCAGCGCCAATTAATCGGCGGGACGTTTTGAACCGCCATGATTTTGGACTTAGACGATGGAGAATGAATTCTCCGTCGTCTAAGTGAAAATTCAAGCGGTCCCAAAAACGGAAGCGGTAAAATGAACCGCCATAAAAATTAGACTTGGACGACGGAGATAGTCAGTCTCCGTCGTCCAAGTGAAAATTACATGAAAAAAATAAACAAAAATAAATTTGAACCGCCATGGTTTTTGAACCTGGACGACGGAGATGGTCATTCTCCGTCGTTCAGGTTAACACCTGGACGACAGAAAATGACCATCTCCGTCGTCCAGGTTCAAATTACGTAAAAAAAATTAAAAAAATAATTCGCTAGGAATTTAGCGATCTGTCATTCAAGTGAAATAGTCGTACAATATCGATGAACGCATCGTATATATGAACAGTTAAATTTGAACCGACGATTAATTTTACGTATTGAAACATGTTAAGTATCGACTAATCTTTACGACTTAAGTGTTTATGAGTAGACGCTCATTTGCAGCAGAGTATTAACGAAATTGAATTTGGACAAAACAACCATTGGATATGTTCGTCGTAACATAATATATATAATTGTCATCAAAGGACCATAAAATAATAAGTTCGGGAAGGGTTTGATCGGCACAGTCAACCGCAAAACCGATAATTGCACAAACCGGAAACGTGGATACAAGGCATTTCGCAACTCCGATTTTCGAACCGTCGAAGCTCACACACCAAGAATTGTTTACTCTAAAGTCTTGATGAAAAGACTTTGCATTGGAAGAAGGTCTAGATGGTCGTTGTCTTAGAAAAAATTACGATATCTGCACCTGGACGGCGGAGAATGACGTTCTCCGTCGTCCAGGTGTATAGACCCTGAATTCAGGGGTTAGGGCCTTACTGTTTAGGGTTTAGGGTTTGTGAACTTGGACGGCGGATAATGACCATATCCGTCGTCCTAGTATGTACCTGGACGACGGATAATGACCATTCTTCGTCGTCCAAGTTCTAAACCCCGATTTCAGGGGTTAGGGCCTTAGGGTTTACGGTTTAGGTCGTCCCCGGTCATTTGTGTGTCCGTTCAATTATTCTGATTCAAAAATATAATTTAAAAATTGATCGATCGATCCGAACTGCTTGATTTAGGGTCCAGGATTTAGCTAGGGTTTTATATGAGATTGAGATTTGGCGACAACATGCAATTAATTTCTCCGTTGTCCAGGATATATAATTCGGATTAATTTCTTACCGTAAACCGGCATCGATCATATATATATTACAATAATTACAGTAATTAATTACCAATTAATCTCCCTCGTCGTATGACCGTACTCTTTGTCATAATCATCATCGTCCTCATCCCCGTTAGATGACGGCTCATCCTCGTCATCATACTCAACATCGTCCGACGAATAACCTGAGTCCTCGTCCGCGTCCTCTTCCTGCTCGTCTTCTTCATCTACCTCATCGATTATCTCATCTTCAGTTAGATCTGTACAACCATCAGGCTTGGATAACCTTTCACCATCTTGAACCAGGTCCATTATATCGGAGCGGACCATAGAAATATTAGGCTCTTGATAGGCAGGAATGTCTCTTTCTGGTTCAGCAGCATCTTCAGTCGTCGCCGGTGTCCCTTCAATTGTCTCTGTATTCCATATTCCTCGGTGAGAGATATGGTTCACTATTTTCCACCCTTCACCGGCTTTCGGATCGTCGAGATAGAACACCTGCCGAACTAAGGTGGCGAGAGCGAAAGGCTCATCCTCATACCAGTGCGAGTTTGTATCGACTGATAATAGTCCCAGGTCTTCCTTTGTACGCTTGAACCATCTGCACTTGAATAGGAAAACGTTGACATCATTCCCGTAACATAGCTGAACCACGTATACAATAGCCCCGTAATATAGATCATTGTTTTTCCCAACCGCTACCCCACTGTTTTGTGTTCTTCTTCCTTCGTCTCGGGCCAATGAATGGAACTTTACACCGTTCACAAAACATCCGGGATAAATATAGTGTTTAACCGGCTTCCCGGCTAGCAAGTGCTTTGGCCATGACCACCACCCTCCGTGGTTATCAGATTTTTGCAGATCAATCATCTGCGAAAAAGGGCAAATTAATATAAGGGTTTATTTTCTACAAACATGAGCGATATGTATTTAAATAATCTCATCCGAGTCGTACGTACATACCCATTGGAAGAAATAATCAGGAAACTTCTTCTTAACCATTTTCTCAATCCACGCCGAACTCTTGTTTTGATTTAACGCCTGAAGCCTCTCCCTGTATGACATCATGTACGGCTCAACTTCGTCACAGTCTCGTAACACTACCCAATGTGCCTCAATAAGTTCTTCCCGTGTTAACGATTCCTTTAATACTCCTCTGAACGGTCGGACGACATTGGTGACGACAGAAAGATTGATGCGGGCACTACGATCGGAGGCAGTGGGAGGGGGTGGATCTTTGAGGTACCTGTTGTAGTAAGTAACACACTCATGCATTAGGTATGTCTCTGCTATGGAGCCATCCGGGGCCGACCTGTTTTTGACGAATGACTTATACTGTCCAAGCTGTCTACAAAATCAAACGTACACATTACATAAGTACATATAGCTAGCTAGCTAGTATATATATAATCTCCAGTGGAACAAATTAATTTATTAGTTGTACGTACCTTTCTTGAGGATACATCCAAGTGTACTGGACCAGACCAAAAATGAGCACCTGCTCGGGTAGGTGGATCATTAGGTGAATCATGATGTCAAAGAAAGCAGGGGGGAAAATCTTCTCTAGTTTGCAAATGATGTGCACAATTTTTTGTTGCAATTCCACCACATCTGACTTCTTTAATTCTCTGGCGCATAACCTCTGCCACCACCTGCACAATGCTACTATTGGTTCTACGACGTCCCGAGGCCAAGTATGGTGGAATTACCACTGGAATCAGACGTTGCAGCATAACGTGATAGTCATGTGTCTTTAGACCAACAAACTTGTGTTGCACCTCGTCCACTGCTCCAGTTATAGTAGCTGCATACGTAGCCGGATAACGAACACCCTTAAACCAGTGAAATACAGAACGTCTAAGCTTCGGCTTCACTGTGTAAGGTGCATCTGGCATCTTGTTGTACACTCCTTTCCTATCCCTCCTCAACCACAAGGGACGACGTAGATTCATTGATTCCAAATCTTTGCGCGCTTTGGGAGTATCTTTAGTCTTGAACTTAATACCGAGAATTGTTCCCACCACGCTGTCGCACACATTCTTTTCTATGTGCATCGCGTCCAAGTTGTTCCTCAGCTTCAACTTCGACCAGTAAGGGAGTTTCAATAATAGACTCTTGTGATCCCAATAGCTCAGATCATGTGGAGGAATTGGATTGCATTTCTTTACATCCGCGTCATTGCTCAACACACCAAAGTCGAAATAGCTCAACCTCTCTAAAATCTCTTCGCCCGACCAACTACGGGGTTTATGATTGTTCTCTACCGTACCGTCGAAATGAGCTTCATCCTGTCGCCACGGGTGGTCGTGAGTAAGCCATCTACGGTGACCCAAGTAACACACCTTCCCCGCGTGCCAACTAGAGTTCACGTCGTCCAAACATATAGGACATCCATTATATCCTTTTGTCCTGCAGGCTGCCAACATCCCATAAGCTGGAAAATCGCTGATCGTCCACATTACGGCAGCCCTCATCGTGAACATCGTGTCAGTGAATTTGTCATAAGTTGGGACTCCATTTTCCCACAATAGTTTCAGCTCGTCGATCAAAGGTCTGAGGTAGACATCTAAGCACTTCGATGGAGATTTAGGACCTGGAATTAGTACGGTAAGGAAATTAAATTCCTTGTTCATGCACATCCACGGAGGCAAGTTGTACCGCATCAGAATAACTGGCCAAGTGCTGACGGCGGAGCTATTACTTCCCCAAGGATTGAATCCGTCTGTAGATAGGCCGAGTCTAACATTTCTAACCTCTGAAGCAAAGTCTCCAAATTCTCTGTCGAAATGTTTGAAACCCTCCCCATCCGTGGCGTATCGTAGGACATCGTCATCTATTCGCTTTTCTGCGTACCATCACATCGCCTCTGCTGTGTGTAGAGACATGTACAGGCGCTGCAATCTGGGAATCAAGGGAAAATATCGAACAACTTTCACTGAAATTCTCTTTTTCGAACTCTTCCTATTCAACTGGAATCTGCACTGGCCACATACGGGACAATAGTCCAACTCTTTATACTCTTTGTAAAATAGCACACAATCATTCGGACATGCGTCAATTATCCTGTACTTTAGGCCGAGGCTGCTCAGGATATTTCTAACCTTATAATGAGATTTAGGAAGATTGTGATCATCAGGAAGCAACTTACATATTTGCTCCTGAATTTCGTCAAAAGCACTCACTGACATTTTGTGCTTCACTTTTATCTTCATTTGCTCCATCACATATTGCAACACATTCTCTCGACATCCAGGGAACACCGGGGTCTGCGCTTCAAGTAGCATCCGGTTGTACTTTTCCATCTCACTGGTGTCAGTGGCCAAGCTAGCTGCGGGGAATGTGCCATCATGCTCATTAGTGGTACTGTAACCTCCGTCTTGGTGTTGGTGTCCACTATGACTACATCCCGGAAACACATCATGGACCAAATCTGCAGTTAGGTTGCAAGCTGGGGGTCCGGCACCACTGCCGCTGGATGAGGCACCATGGTAACTGTACCCTGAGCTGAAGTCTGCTGCGCTGAACTCTACTGCTTCACCATGCTCGCTCCATGTAGTGTAACTCCACATCATACCATTTTCGTACAGGTGTTGCACCATAACATTAACCTCCGCATACTGACAATTAAGACATTTCTGACACGGACACCTGAAACGTTTCTTTCCCTGACCATGTTCTATCGCAAAATTCACAAATTCGCTAATTCCATCCATATACCGGACATCACATCTATTCTTCAACTTCATCCAACTCTTGTCCATACTGCTACAAAATATTATAATTAATTAATTATTACATATATATATATATATTTGTCCATTAATTTACGCTTAATTATACGTACTCGATCTACATCGATCTATCAATTACGTACGTACGTAATTTAATCGATCTGTACATATATATATATATAGCTAACATCCTTGCATGTATGTACGTACGTTTTCACTAAATATATATTAATTAAGCAAATTTTAACTGCGTACGTACGTACCTGCTGGCCTTCTCGATATCTGTACGTTAATTAAGCTAGCTAGCTAGTCAGCGGAGATCCCTTATCGATCCTGATTCTTCTCGGCCTTCTAGCTAGCTAGCTCCCTTCTCCTTCTCCCTTCTCCTTCAATTCTTCTTCAAATGGAATGAAGAGATCGAGGAATGAATTCAGTTTGGCATCGGACTTATATAATGCTTCACTTAGACGACGGAGGTGTCGGTATGTCGTCTAAGTGGAAGTACGTTACGTACTCGGACGACGGCGTGTCGGTCCGTTGTCCAGGTAATCACCTGGATGACGGAGAATACCATCTCCGTCGTCCAAGTGATCACCTGGAGGACGGAGAAGACTCCGAGGTCCAGGTGATCACCTGGACGACGGAGAATACCGTATCCATCGTCCAGGTGATAACCTGGACCTCGGAAAAGACTCCGTGGTCCAGGTGACCACCTGGACGATGGAGATAGTATTCTCCGTCGTCCAGGTGGTACTTGGACCACGGAGTCTTTTCCGTGGTCCAGGTGTCACTTGGACCACGGAACAATTACGTTTCCGTGGTCTAAGTGCTGTTTTCTTGTAGTGTATTCTTGTGATATCGTCAATTGATTTGTGGGAATCATCAGATGTCATCAAGCCTTGTGAAAACAACCATATGAAACAGCCAAATGGTGTTTTTTGCAAGATCCTCACTGTTTTCGATGACAATTTTGTATGCAGTTTAGCCATGATATTCAGAAGCCTCTCAATGACGATCTTATTTGGACCTTGGGTTTTTTAGGGTCCTCCATTTGTGCATTTTCTGCAAAACAATAAGACAGACCATCAAAACACTACATACTACTTACATAAATTCTATATACTACACACAACAGGTCTACACACTACTCACATACAGCAGTACAAACTAGTTCAGAGCAAACAACAAAATACTCAGGACAGCACTACAAACTATACACAATGGGTCTACATACTACTCACAGATAGCAGTACAAACTAGTTCAGAGAAAACAACAAACTACTCAGGACAGCACTACACACTACACAGAACAGGTCTACACACTACTAACAGACAGCAGTACAAACTACTCAGGACAGCAATACAAACTAGTTCAGAGAAAACAACAAACTACTCAGGACAACACTACACACTACACAGAATAGGTCTACACACTACTAACAGACAGCAGTACAAACTACTCAGGACAATAGTACAAACTAGTTAAGAGAAAACAACAAACTACTTAGGATAGCACTACACACTACACAGAACAGGTCTACACACTACTAACAGACAGCAGTAAAAACTACTCAGGACAGCAGTACAAACTAGTTCAGAGCAAACAACAAACTACTCAAGACAGCACTACAAACTACACACAACAAGTCTACACACTACTAACAGACAACAGTACAAACTACTCAGGACAGTAGTACAAACTAGTTCAGAGAAAACAACAAACTACTCAGGACAACACTACAAACTACACACAATAGGTCTACACACTACTAACAGACAGCAGTACAAACTAGTTCAGAGCAAACAACAAACTACTCAGAACAGCACTACACACTACACACAACAGATCCACATACTACTCAGAGACAGCAGTACAAGCTACTCACTAAATCCCTCGCCTGCGTGAGCTGCACTTTGTTGCTTGGGGGGGGGGGCGCTTTTTACCAAGGCTAGGGTTTGAAGCCGGAGGAGCCATTGTTTTGAAGCTGCGGGGAGAGGGGGTGAATCTTAGTGTTAGAGAAAGAGACAGAGAATCAAATCTGAGAGAGAGAGAGAGACACGGTGGCGTTTGTCTATAGGGGTGGCGTCGGACGGCGTCGGGCTCGTTGGTGTTCGGAAACCACAGGCTGGCGACGGCAATCGAAGTGGAGATGGAGGCTGGGCTGCTGTGACGGAATTCGAACTCGGAGGTCTGTGGAATGGGATCGGAATTAGAGTGAAGAGGAAAATGGAGCTCGATCTGCTAGGGCTAGGGCACGGTTTGAATTTTGTTTCGTTCTGATTTTGGTGTGAAGCAGAAGAGGGAAAACAGAAAGGGCATTCAGCGTAAATTAATCAAACTTCAAGGTTTTTTGTTTTATTAAATGGCCTTAATTATGAAAGAAAAGTAAGGTGACCTTATACGTAACTAATCTTACGTAACTGACCTTAGGTGTAATTTACCCTTGTTTTAATCAGTGAGTACTTTATTGACGATAAAAATCATAGTTTGAGTACAAATGAGACAATACTTTTATTTCGATAAAAATCATTGTCTGAGTAAAAATGAGACAATACTTTTATTTCAAAATTCTGTTTTATACCATTGTTTTAATCAATAGATATTTATCTTGTAACATTATTTCAAGTTCTATCATACAATTGTCTTTTAAACCATTTTGATTGTTGCATTGCACTATTAGACAATACACTTTTAAACCATTTAAACTTTCACAATGCACCTTATATTGGAGTCAAATAATGCTTTTTCTCATTGCTATTTTGTCACACAATGCTTTCTTTTCAATGTTTATTTTGTGCACATATACAATTGTCTGACAGACAATTGTGAATTTTGCTATGATATTTGTCAAAATCAATACCATTCATAAAATCCTTGACATTCATAAAGTGTCTATTAACAAACATTGCACGAACTTGAACTTAAAAGAATGTAGTATATTAATGATCCAATAACATATCAAACTTAAAAAACCACCTATATTACTCTGAATTTGCTACGCCTCCTCCACTTTCTTTTCTAGAGCTTCATTTTCTAAAACAACTTTAGCATCCTCTCTGAAAGAAAGACAAGAGTCCCATCAAATATTGAATGAATCTTTAACCTTTCAACTCTAAAGAAAGAAGCAATAGTAGCAACATAAATAGATAAGGTCAAATGCATCTCCATTTAAATACGATCTACATTCTCAATCCATACTGAAAATCTAAGAGGGGCAATTGCATTTGGGTTTGAGAATGAAGCGTTATGCTTTGGTTGAACTAGAAATCTGATTTATTGTAGTAAAAACAGTTCTGATTTACTGTATAGAACAAGATATATCATGGCATATCATACTCAAGTACTTGCAGCAAGTATGATCGATCAGAAATGACAGCCGGGTAAGTAAAAGCAGTTCAGAACAACTTCGAGTTGACATAAGCAAAATCATCCGAATAACACTTACCAAATCTATTTGAATGTCTCTTATCCGAAAGCAGCTTCCTATCTGAGTGACTCCGTAAGTCAGCGGTGACCAGGACTATCATAGTCTGCCCGAGACTGAGCATCACACGGTATGTGGTGAATGGCTTTATGTACTCTGCATCAGCTTCTACAATCGTCAGTTTGTGATTAGCAATGGCAAAGAAACTCTCTACATTTAAGCCTGCATGTATCAGCCTTAGCATGTATGTCTTCTCGGATACCACATCAATCTGATACACATCTGAAACAGTCACAACATACAGAAATAAGTGTTAGCTGACTTACCTATGTAAACGTCTATAAATGCATCACATTTACCAAGTACATTGTAACTATACAGGCATTTCATACATTACCATTGTTAGAGCAGTTGTAATAGGGACCTGGGTGGCCATTGATTGTTAAGGCACTAGCAAAAAGCCCGCGCGCGAGGCGCGGGTATAAAGTACACATTCATTGTTCACATCATAGGTTAATACTGTAGATACTATTCTAGCTACAGGTACAGTGGGAAACCCACGCCTGTTATATAGGTAATTTTTATTATATTTTTTTATTTTGGATCGGATTCAATTTGATTTCCACATAAAAATGTCTTATTTATAAAATGAGCGTCCCTTGCGTCCCCAAAAGCTGCTTATTGCCCAGTCATTATTCTCTCTTCTTCCTCCATTTCTTGTTCTCTTGACTTCTGTTAATGTTAAAAGCATCACTATGAAGTATGGACCAAGAAAATAGACAGAAATGTGAACTGGTTCCTGTAGGCCCCATGGATGTGCAAGGAGCCAAAACTCTCTTACCATAAACTTTGTGCACCGCTTTGTTTTGTAAGCATGCATCGTTCAGCTTAATATTCTGAAACAATGCAATACTTGAGCATCAGCACTACTCGACCGCTTTGTTTTACTTACATATCTGCCGGCAGAGATAAGGTTTGTTCTATCATGTTTTTGTGTTCATAGCTTCATCAGTTTTGAATACTTGGGTTTGCATTTGATCGATTAGCATCGGATTTTGCATGCAATTGGTTAGTTGACTTAGTTGTTGTGTTTATAGTATTGGGTTTTCCTTTCTCGGGACAAAATATTGATTATTTATGCTCAGAAGTCTAAATCTCTCAACATTAGATAAGTTCTTGGAATCTGTTGACTGTTCAGATAGACTGGATCAATGCTGGGTAGCTGAAGTTTTTACTGGAAATTTAACATCTTTATCTGTATAAGTTAACTAAGATGGTCAACATGTTTTGGCTGTTGAGGTTTTGGTAATTTGTTGTAAAGATCAAGTTTTTTCTAGGGAGAGTGTTTCAAGTGTCTTGCAGATTTATGACTTTGTTTCAAAATTCATTGCTGTCAGATAGCAATGACATTTTATGAGATTCAATAGTAGATCATACCTAGGCTTGTAGTTAGATCTCTATTTCACTTCTCTGTCAATTTGCAGTTTAGAGGGATAAGATGGAGGGCCAGTGTGCAATCAAGAAGAATGTCACCCCAATTCCGTCACCCATCTCCAACCTACCGAAGCATAAGTTAAGCATAAGCATAAGACAGAAGAAAAGGTAAGGGTAAACAAACCAAGTGAAAGCGCAACAAAACAAATTTGCTTAGCAGGACTCTGCCCTCCTTAATGCATGAGACATACCTGTACAATCACATCAGAAATATAATTTTTCATTCCGTCTCTTTGTTCAATGGGCAATGCATTCCAGCGAGACTTGATAACCCCTTCCAGGACCTGTATACAGGCATCAAGTAAACCCCCTTTTACTTCTGCAACTTATGTACATGTAATGAAGACTTTACTACGATGCTCTATTCAATATGGACAGATATTGCTCCAAACATATTATATGCCTTGCAACTCGATAATGTCTTTCAACCAAATCATGTACCCTACTCTACTTGACTACATGCCCATCTGACCGGCGCCACGTTAAACAATAAATTAAACTCAATTGCAATAAAATAGATTGTTATGCTTCGAAACCGACCTGCAACGCGAAGAACTTGGTGTTGAGATTATTCGTGCTCTGCAGAATGTGCACCACTTGTAGCCACATATCCGGATTGTTTTGCAAGTCCCTCAGTATTAAGTCCGCTGCTGCCCTCTGTATCATCAACACATGAGGATAAGTTCTCTCGTAAATAATTTTCGAAAACACAAAATCAGGTACGCACGAATGTAATTCTAACAATGATATTTGCAATTCACACTCATCAGTCAAAATGAGTTAACACAGTCAATACTTCGCTCCAATATTTGTATCAAAAAAGAAAAGAAAAAAAACAAATTCACCTGGTTAAGCCCTAAAATTGAAAGCGATAAACCCTAGACACTGATAGAGGCACATAAAATCCTCACCTCGTCCTTAGATCCAGTGCCGTAGAACGCCGAAACGGTGGCATCCAGTTGAGGAACATTGATTGGCTGACTCAAATCTCTCAGATTATCATTCGCCATAGCTCGAAACCAGGATAACAACAACCACTCGACGATCAAAACTGCCTGAGAAACCTAGAGAGAGAGAGAGATGAAGAAGAAGAACCAGAGAGAGACCCAAACCCTAAGGATAGAGAGAGAGAGAGAGAGACCGAAGCATAAGTTAAGCATAAGCATAAGACAGGCCTGGGTTCTGATTCGGGATGCAGACGGAGAAAGGGGAGCAAAATGGAAACAGACGATAATGAAGAGGGGAGAAGAAACCAGCTTCAGATGGGATGCAAAGGTATTTGCTCCTCACGTGTGGCTCGCACGTAGCAATACTGTGGATACTATTCTAGCTACAGGTACAGTGGGAAACCCACGCCTGTTATATAGGTAATTTGCTGGTGTAGGAGGTCCCCCACTTGCTTAGTGGCGTGCTCGAGTTGGACATCATCTGGAAGCCAATACTCCCCTAAAATATTTCAGGACAAAAAACTTACAAGTAATCGGGACTATAATCATGCAAAGTTGATCGATAGTCTCATAACATAACATGTCAAACAACGACGACGAACATTTATGTATTTCTTACCTAGTATGAAGATGTGCTCTTCATAAGGTAACTTGAATGGATAAGGAACCCCGGTTTTGGGATAAACTACGAGGGCTCCATAGACGGTTGCTCTTAGCCATGAAACATGAGCATGCCAGAAAAAGGTACCTTTCTGCTTCACCATTGTGAAGTCGTATGTAAAACTCTGGGCAGCTTGAATCGGACACTGAGTAATGTATGAAGGTCCATCGTACCAGCATGACAGCTTTTGCCTCACACCATGCCTAAGTTCAAAAAATGCGCAGAACCAATTAAATAGAACAGAAGGGAAGAACTTGCTATCAAGGGGATTCAGTTCTATATATATGGTATAGCTTACCAGTGTATTGTGGTATTTTAAGGTGTCTCATTGGTTACTTTGGCAATGATTCTATCATCTTCTTGAGCATATACAACTGGCCCTGGAAACATTCCATTCACTGTCACCATATCTTTGGTGTTGCAAAGTTTAGCAACTCTCTTTGTTTGTACCTACATTTTGACACCAAACAAACCTTCAGAATTTAACAAACATCAGGATACAAAAGAAAGATGAAATATAAGTTTACAGAAATTTAATAGGAAAGTAAGACCTTGAAATCATAAAACCTGGTTGGTCCTCCACTAGAACATTGCACCGTGACAAGCACATTGTAATTATAGATTAACAACAAGCTTAGCCATAGTGGAACTGAAGTCGAAACCTTCACCATAAGCTGAAAAAAAAGAAAACCGATAGTTCTTAACAACCGCTCCTTTTAAATAGCACGTCAAAGGTTCCATGAACACCGAACCGCTCTTATTCTTATTGTCTTCAATAGGCACGATCATTGTTACCCCAGATTTTGTGTATGGCAACGTGAAGTCCACATACATGGATCTGTTTGCTCTGATGGTTATGTCTCCGACTGCAACATCATAGTTCTGTCAAGTACAAAAAATAGCAACCATTTCAGTGATCAAGCAATACATATAACAAAAGTTAGTTGTAGTCATAAGATTTATATCAACAACACAAAAAAAGACATCAGCAGAAAAATCAAAAGCTCAGATATTGGACATACATCAATGCAAAAAATCAAAAGCAAAAATCAATGCCTAAATTCAGTGAAAAAAAACAAATTCAGCTGCAAGTCTGCAACCAAAATAAATACATAAAAGGGGAAATGAAAAAAAAACTCTATTTCAACACTCTATTTCCTAAAAAACACACCATAAGTTTTCCATCCAAAAATGCTCATTCTGTTTTTAAGTTTATAACAGACCAAAGTTTTTGTTATATTTTATGTTATTTGCCACTCTATCTCCCGCGTAGTACATAACTCATGTCAGTTTTCTTTCACATACATTTCTCTCTCTTCGTTTTATCTCTATTCGTTTGAAAATGGCCGTCATGGTGTTCCTTCTCGCCACTGTCATTTTCGCATCTCGTCATTGAATTCGTTCTCTTTGTTGCCTTCACGATCTTCTTCGGCATTCTTATTGTTCTTAGTAAGTAGGGAAATCCCTGTTTAGGAACCTTAGGTTTTTATTTCTCTCTGTTTTAGGCAGTTTAGGTGTTCATTTTCGTGGTTCGTATCTATGCTTTATGTATTTCTGAAATGTTTGTTGTTGTTGTTGTTGACGTGTTTTCTACTGTGTTCAGTTTGATTTTCGGGAATTTTTCACTTTTTTCATGATTTTTTGTACATTGTATACGATGTAGTGTGTTCAAAAGGCTATTTGTTTGCTGTATTAGTTGTTGTGTTTGTGATAGAAGTCTTTTTTCTTGATATTTTTGAAGTATCTTTTTGAGTATCTGTCTGAGTATCTGTCTGTGTATCTGTTGAAGTATCTGTCTTGATATATTTTCAATTTTTTTTAATGAATGTTGGTGTTGTTGTTGTTGACATTTTTCTACGGTTTGCAGTTTTATTTTTGATTGTTGTACTAGTTTGCAGCTGTTATTTTGTGTGTGATAAAAGTCTTTTTTTTCTGGATATCTTTTAAGTATCTGTCTGAGTATCTGTTTATGTATCTGACTTCTGACTGGGTATCCCTATATTAGAGAACGTAGGTGAAGCATTTCGTGGGTCAAAGATCAGAAGGTAGACTTTGACAAAATACTTATGCAGTCGATCAGCAACAGTCCCCAACAATCTCATGGCCTTGGCTGCAAAACTATTGTTTGCTACATGATGTATCACATAGCTCAAGGCAAGGAAATAAAGCAAAATTTGAGTCGTGAGGATGTTGCTTGGTTCAAGGCCAGATTGTTGGAATCATTTATGGATTATGATCTATCATGGGTATCGAAGAAGAAGGATTGAACCAGCTCAGGAACAAGTGTAGAACAGTAATCGATGTGTATATTTTTGTTGTAGTGTTCATTCTGTGAATATTGTTGTTAGTTGTAGGGGTCTATCTTGTAACTGTTATATTTTGCAGAGCATTATGAATATGATCATATTACTATCTGATTGAATATTTGCTTGAGTATCTGCTTGGGTATCTACCTGCGTAATACTATTGGTATTGCTATGGACTTTTGAATGAGAGAATCAACACTACCATAAATTCTACTATAGCCGACGACGTGAAATCGTCGGCCTGTTAACTTAACTTGTCGGTTATAGGTATAACCGACAACGTGTCGTCGGTCATTCTGTCGTCGGGAGTACACTATCGATTATAGTATAACCGATGATCAGTTAGGGCAGTCGTCAGTTATAGTGAGGGATTATAACCGACGATAACAAGTCGTCGGTTATAACTTATACCATAGTCGACGACGTTGTCGTCAGTTACAATGTGATTTGGGAATATTCTGGGAATACTATAGTAAACGACATAGGTCCTTATCGTCTACTATAGTTGGTGCATTTAAAAAAAACGAGAGATTCTTGATTGGGCCAAATTCCACAACCAGCAATTGCAGAATACAACACATATTTTTCCAACAACATATATTATCCAACAACGTATGCATCGATACAAAGAAAACACAACTACACTAAGACTGATCAAAATCTATGTTGTGTAAGTAATCAGAGTGGTGACTCCCCTGGTCGCGCTGATCCTCTGGTGCCTTTGGCAGCGGTTGTGGAGCATCGAAAACGTTCAAAGGTTGGGGCGGGATCTGGATTCCAGCAGCCTGAAACTGTGGCATACACTGCTGCCACCATGCCGCTATAGATGCATGCTGCTCAGCTTATCTCTGCTGCTCGGTGAATCTCGTATTTTGTAATGCAATCGCTTGCTCTATCTCCTGTATCTGTCTCTGTTGCTCCTCCATCTCTTTCGTCTGCCTCTAGAGCTGCTCATGTAGATGGGAGGTCCTGGAAGATCCCGACTGGCGGGAGAATTCAAAAGTCATTTTCAAGACCCCTTCGCCCTTCTTGCCCAAACCCCTGACGTAGAAGGTGTTCTTCCCAGGAGGTATCACAGATGCCATGATCCTCGCCGACACAGTTGAATCAAATGTATCAATCTGAGAGGCGTACTGGGTCAGCTCCTCATTCGAGTTGTTAGGATATCGCTCTCAAGCTACCTGAGTTAACACCTATAGGATCACCTCCTCCACTCTCGCCTAATTGTCAAGGAAATATGATTAACATATTAAACATACAAAAATATGTAGAGAAAAAATATATATAATGAAGCAAATATGTGAATTAATTTATGAGACTTACATCATCTTTGAGGCACTGTGGATACACTTGATTGGTAGTAAACACCAACGGAGAGACTTCTGGGTGTTTGGCAGCTGCCATCTCAGCCTAACCGGAATAAGATCTAGAACCGCATTAAGCCTATGCACTAAAGTGTTATATTTGCACTCTCTTGTCCCTTTTACAACATAAAACCTACCCAACCTCGTTTGTATAGTTGATATTGGGATGCAGTCAAATACACAAATAGCTACACAGATAGCTAAACAGACAACTATCTATGAATTTTAGTGAATCAATTCGTTAACTAATGCAATACAAATTCTATATATTTTGTTATTCATTTTTATGCTTTAAAATGAAGTTTATGAATGAATATATGAAGCCATTGAATGATACAGCATCATCAGCCTGGTCCAGTTAGATACACAAATAGCTATAGACACAGCTACTCATACAGTTATCCTTGAATTTTATTGAATCAATGCATTAATCTATGTAGTAAAATTTCTTTTTTTTCCTTCTTAACGATGCACTATAAAACACAAAAATAAGAGACTAAAAAACAACCTCAAATTTGTGTTTATATTTGCAAGGAACAAGTTGCAGATCTGAAAATTGTATATAGATATCCATATAGATACTTCAATAGATACCTAGGCAGATATTCAAACTTTAAGAAAATTATTCTGACAACATTTTTAATAATCTACAAAGACTTGTATGTTCAATCGATGGGGTTGTTGCAGGTTCTTCTGTTGTGACCAGTTTGAAGACATCTTGAGTACTCTATCGGCATTGTTTGTTTTTCGCCCTTCTTCCTCATTCTCTTTTTCTTTGGTCTTCCTGGTTGTTTCTTTGTTAATGGAGGCCTGACATCCAGTCCGTATTGCGACATGTCCTGAAGCTATTTCTCAATGTTTGCCACTGGATTGAGTGTGAATGAGTAGGCTTGTCTGTAATATTGAACTTTGTACAAGTTGTCCAAGTAATCGTAAGGTTCTCTTCCTATTTCTTGAATGAAAACAAGAGCATGGGAGTAAGAAAATATAGCAATTGCCACTGTCTACATGAGCAGGTCCATGTCTCCATATTAACTCCACTACTATATTTGGCAACTTGAACTTCGTAGACAAAACCATTGGAGTTCATCACTCTCTAACGCCTTCTTATATTTTAAGTGTTTGAATTAGCTTTTCTTCCGTCCCCGGTCCCATTATAATGTGCCATCAGCTTTCTCTTGGAAGAAGAGTAACAACAAAAAAGGGAATGAAACAATATAGTTTACAGATATCCTATAAACAATAGAATGAAACTGGTTGTAACGATTGTAATGTAACAATAAACAAATATCTAGTCATCTACCCAAACAGATACCCACACAATTACCCATGAAATAATAGAATGAATCAGGTTGTAATGGATGACCTCATTTCATCATCAAGATAGAAGACTGGTAGTGTGCGGAGATGTGCTAACCAACTGTTGAAGCACTCCGAGATGTTGTTTGTCATTTTGCCATACATATCTCTTCCGAAAAATGCAGCACACCATTTTTCCTTTGGGAGATCCTTGAAGAATTCGATTATCTCTGTATATCTACCTTCTAGCTTAAGTTGGTTAAAAAGGAACTCCAATTGTCTTTCACTTCTAGGATATGCACATTGCATGAAGAGTTCAGAAATTCTATCATTCAAGTGTCCTCTGTAGTTATCATTGAGGTTAGCAACCAAGTGCCGAAAAAAGTAGTCATGCTCATCATTGGGGAACACCTGTGGAAGAGAACTCATAATTCTATTATGATGGCCTGAGAGGAATGCTATTTTCATCTGAGTATTAGTTTTCTGGTTTATGCTGTCTCTATCTATGTCATCTCTTAGGTTCATTAATAACCACCTCTAGTTGTTGTCATTTTCGACATCAACTATCGCAAATGCAATTTGATAGAGTTCTGAAAGGAACTAAAAATGTGAGGTTCCTAGATGTATAGTAAGTACTGAAATGTAGTTTATAAACGAAAAACAGATATCCCGACAGCTACTCAATCAGCTACCCAAATAGCTACCTAGACAGCTACCCATGAAGTCTTTTATTTCATATGTCTACATTACATTGATTTGATAGGTCTGAAACGTGTGTAAATGCTTTGGTTAACTAGCAGCTAGGTTTGATACTTCAAATAGATAAACAGGATACTCAAAGAGATACCTAGACAGATACTCAAACAGATATTTAGACATATATCTAGATAGATATTTAGACAGATATCCAAACACATCGTCCGAACCAAAATCATATCCAGACCTAATTAAGTAGATTTCAATCTCGCAATGTTTATAGTTTGGGAGTAAAGTAATCAATATTATCATGAAATTGATTGCTACAACTACAAACTGAAAAAGTTTTGTGCAAAAACAGAGTGAAATTAGATGTACAACAGAACATAGCATATGAAATCATCAGTAGCGAGTTAGAGAGAGATGGAAAAAGAGAGACAGAGCGTTGAAACATACAGCGCTTGAAATTTTAAATTTGTACGACATTTAGATCCAAAAGTGTTTTTATTTTGGCGAGATTTTGATCGCGATCGCAAGAGAGAGAGAGAGAGAGAGAGAGAGAGAGAGAGATGCTTCATAGCTCTTTCTTAAAGAGGACAATTAGAATTTAAATTAGGGAAGAAGGACAAAATCGGTAGAAAAAAAAGGTTTTATAACTTTTTGGGTATTTTTGGGAGAAAATGATGTCAGCTGGGTTTTTTTTGAAAAAAAAAGTGTTATAAGTTGTTTTTTTTTTAATTCTTATATGTTTTTGGGATTTTGAATAATTTTCCCTAAATAAAAGGGAAAATGTTCACCTTACAAAAATCGTGAGATTGCATAGGATTAAAGGTAGGCCAGACCTTATTGAAATCCTGAGAAACAAGATCGATCTCCGATTAAAATTGGAGAGAGGTGTATAGAGGAAGTACTGAGTTGTTGGTTTACCTAGGCAGATTAGATTGGGCCTCGAATCGAGGACAGGATGAAGTAGAGGAGATGCGTGCAGAGTTTCGGGTTAGTGTGGGAGAATGACCCGACCTGATGGGATCAAAGAGAGTTGACTGGTCCCAAAGCTTAGGCTCATCCTCTACAACTTTCTCGTCGGGGTAGGCAGCGTCGAGGATGACAAAGGTGCATAGAAGTGTGCCCATCACTCAGATGGACAGGGTCAGCGGTGTAAGGCGGAGCCACATGGTTGGTGAGTCTTGGCAGCGGTGACGATGCTTGGACGACATCGGTGGCTTTAGAGATTGAGGAGAGATTGAGTTGGGGGTTTTGTAAGAGTGAGAGGCTATAAAGAGATTGAGGAGAATGACGTTGTGGGAGAGATCGATTGATAGAAAGAGGTTGTGGGCAAGATCGAGAGAGATTGATGAGAGTGAAACTGTGGTTTTGGAGGAGAGGATGTGCTATTGGATTTTAGAATGGGCTCCGAGCTGAGTATACGTATAACTAACTATGGAATAAAGGGAAAAATTATAAGAGGGAGGCTAGGGTTTTATATTCTTATAGAGGACTGAGATCAAATTTTTATTTTAAACTAATGGTTAGATAAAAAAGAAAATTCAAGAAAGAGGGAAACAAAAATTCAGCTAAGTGTTGGGAGGGAAAATAAAATTTGGCTAAAGTGTTGGAGGAAAACTTCCCGCCAAGTCAAGTGACCTAAACCACACCTTGGCCTAACCACCATTCAGACAATAGACATAATAAATCATTGTCTGAAGTGACACAATGGAAAAAATAACAATTGTCTTAAATGAATTTCACTCAACACAAAATAATTATTATAGACTATTGTCTATAGAAATGTCATACAACACCAAAAATAATGTTTGTTGTCTAAAGCGCAATATACAGACAACAGAAAAGAATGACAATTGTTAGAATGCATTACTACAACAGCTAATTTTTAACTATTGTATGCATGAAATGTATAGACAATAGTTTTTTTGGGTGTTGACTGCATTTTTGAAACAATGGCCATACTCATGGGTATTATGTAAGAGGTATTGTCTGAAGCACTTTTTGGTGTAGTGCCAAAAACATGAGAGGTGATAAGAGACATCCCAGACACAACAAAAGCTAAAATACAGATTACAAGCCTCCATGGGGCAGGGCCGTAGGGGTACCAATCATTCTTCAAGCCTTTCATTTTATATGCTTGATTATGAACAACGTGAATCTATAATCCCTATATTGTAATCATTAGTGATGTAGAACTGACAAAACATTGCCAATGGAAATCTGTTTCCAAGCATGGAGAACCGTGTAGTATCACATTTGATCGGGATACTAAGTTTTTGAGTCACTTTTGGATTACCTTGTGGAAGATGTTCAGAACTTCATTTAATCGTAGTAGCATTGCTCACACGCAAAAGATGGTCAAACTAAGGTTACTAATCGAACACTGGGAAATATGATTCGTAGTACTATTGGGGAAAAACAAAAACAATGAGACTATGTTTTACCTCAAGTTGTGTTTGCATTCAACAACTCGGTACATCTATTAATTAGAAGGACTCCATTTTTTTTGTGTATGTCTCCCTGCAAAAGCTTGTTGTTGACTTAGCAAATATACCAAAAGGAAAAAAATTTAGTGTGGCAGCCGAAACTATGGCTAAAGAAGTGCATGAAGTTCAAGAGGAAGTTAAGAAGAAGGGAGAAACAAGTAATGCAAAGTACAAGGCCCTTACAGATTCTTATAGGCGAGAGAAGGTGTTCAAAGTAGGTGATGATGTTATGATCTACTTGCATAAAGAAAGAATTCCTATCGGCACTTACAACAAGCCTCAACCACGCAAGTATGGTCCATACAAGGTGCTTCGAAAGATCAGTGATAATGCATATATCATTGACTTGCCAGATACTATGGGGATTTCCAAGACCTTCAATGTCAATGATATCCATGAGTTTCGAGCCGACGAACAAACTTCCTATCCTGATACACACTCGAGTATGAGTTGTTTTCAAGTGGGATAGGGTGATGTAGAATGACTAACTGAAGATTTTAAGGAACAACTTGAACAAAAGATCAGGAAGTCCCATCGTAAGCAAGTTGCTTAAGTTTTTTTAGGATTAAGCTTTACTTTCCTTGTTCAAGACTAGTTAGCATTTAGTTAGGAGTTAGGCCTATATAAGGCACCCGTCAGTTTGTATTAAGCATCTATGATTCAAGATATAAATTCAAAACTGAGATTATTCTCACATATTCTCCTTAGGCACTGTTCAAGTTCTCACCATTCTACCTCTTAACTTTCACTGCGTTAATTAATTAGTCTGTAATTTTGACTGATCCGATTACTTTTCAAACAAGAAGATATAGCTGCAATTATAGAACCAACAAGGAGCTGTTGCATATGCTTCTGCCAGTCCCACTCTCCTTTAATTAAGCTCCTAAAAGATAATACCTCTCCTGTTTCTGACAGATGTCTGATGAGATCCCTGAATATGCATAACTGCACAAGCCTTATTGTTATCCTACTAGAATTATTGGCATTAGAAATCGGTCATATGAAAATTTCGACCAATGTGCTATTATATATGATGTTAAAATTCAAAAGTTTGGACATCAGTTTCTAATCGATGTTAATTACATATAAAGTCAATTAGAGATCCTAAAGTTTGGACATACTAAAATTTTTAATAGTAAATTACATATAAGATCAATTAGAGACCATATTTCATACATAAGGTCATTTAAACTTTTTATCCTAATTAATGTCACTTTCTTTAATTCATATTTTCTGTCTTTCCAATTTTGCCCTTTTATATTTACTTTGAAGATCATTTATATTTTTATCTTAATAAATGTCATTTTTTTATCCATATTTTCTGTCTTTCAAATTTTACCTCTTTATATTAACTTTTCAGATCATTTTATATTTTTTATCCTAATTAAGGTCACTTTTTTATCCATATTTTTTATGCATAAAGTTCCAGTAAAGTAGTACTATCCAACAACTAGAGTAGTACTTTCTGAAAACTACAGTAGTACTTTCAACAAAGTTTTAATTAGAATGCATAAAGTCCCAGTAGAGTAGTACTATCCAACAACTAGAGTAGTACTTTCTGAAAACTACAGTAGTACTTTCAACAAAGTTTTAGTTAGAATGCATAAGTTCCAGTAGAGTAGTACTATCCAACAACTAGAGTAGCATTTTCTGAAAACTACAGTAGTTCTTTCAACAAATTGTTGTAGTGTTTTTCATGAAACTGCCAAATGGTGTGTTTTGCAACGTCCTCACTGTAGTACTACTACAGAGCACACTACATACTACTCACAAACAACACTACAAACTACTGCAGAGCATACTATAAACAACTACAAAACACACTGCAAACTACTACAGAGCGAACTACATACTACTCACATACACCACTGCAAACTACTACAGAGCACACTAGAGTCTGTACATACTACTACAGAGTAACATATGTACTACCATAGATTATTATAGACACTACTACGTACGTAACAACCAAAACACAACAATCTGCCTAACAACTACAGAGCACACTACAGTCTGTACATACTACTACAGAGTAACATATGTACTACCACAGATTATTATAGACACTACTACGTACGTAATAACCAAAACACAACAATCTGCCTAACAACTACAGAGCACACTAGAGTCTGTACATATTACTACAGAGTAACATATGTACTACCACAGATTATTATAGACACTACTACATACGTAATAACCAAAACACAACAATCTGGCTAACAACTACAGAGCACACTACAGTCTGTACATACTACTACATAGTAACATATGTACTACTATAGATTATTATAGACACTACTACGTACGTAATAATCAAAACACAACAATCTGCCTAACAACCAAATCACACTTCTGCATACAAATAGATCTCCAACGCTCAGAGAGAGGGAGAGGGAGAGAGAGAAAGAGAGAGAGAGAGAGAGAGAGAGAGAGAGAGAGATCTTTTGCGGCTGTGGTGTCGGCGTCGAGGTGTGGCGAAGAGAGATATGGCCTAGAGGAGGCGTGATAGTGGTGAGGGATTGAGAGAGGGAGAGGAGGCTGCAACTGAGATGAGAGAGGAGGCGGTGAGGCAACCGAGAGATGGGGAGAGAGAGGAAACCAAACGGAGAGAGAGAGAATACTAGGTGGAGGGAGAGAGAAAACTGAGATATGGAGAGAGTGATAGGAGAGAGAGGTGTTAAATTGAATTTTTATGATGGTATATTTATAAATAAATCAAACTTCAAGGTATTTTGTTTAATCAAGTGACCTTATTTGTGAAATAAAAGTCAAGTGACCTTATATATAACTAATTTTACGTAACTGACCTCAGGTATAATTTACCCAATTTTCAAATGTTGATTTCTCTTTCTGTGCATCCTGACATAACATAATCATAGATATTCATTTAAGGCTCAACTTTAACAAAAGAAAGAAAAGACAATAAACAACTGTACAAGAGTGCGCGAGAAAGTGGAGAAACAATGGTGGAACTGCAAAGCTGGCCGTCACATACTTTTTGAAACAGCAAATTGAGCCACATATAATTTATAGTTCTACATCATGCGATATGGACAATTGAACAATAATAAAAGGAAGAAGGTTGCATTAAAACAATATGGAATTGAAAAAATTTATAACGCCAAAATCATGTATCCAGCTAGGAAGCGTTAAGCAATGACGTACATACATACTCAGTAAGCAATGATCATTGAAGAGTAGACTTTCCTAGCATAGGAGCTGTCGTTGTGTAAGCAATCTGAGCCTTTATATAGTAACTAGGTGTTTCTTATGAAACTCAAGAGTGCGAAGGAGCAAGATGGGTAGAGAGTTCCAGATTGAAATCATTCAGAGAGAAACAATTACACCATCATCTCCAACTCCTCCTCACCTAAAATCTTTGAGCCTCTCTATCTTTGATCAGATTGCTCCTGAATTTTCTGTCCCATTTCTTTTCTTCTATCCCCGTCAAACTAATACTGCCAATGAGGATGATATCAATAAGGATTCATCATTTGCAGAAATGTCCAGCATTTTGAAAGCATCCCTCTCTGAAACCCTCGCTCTTTTTTATCCCTTTGCGGGGAAATTCCAATACAATGATTCAATCAACTGCGACGATCATGGGGCTGCATTCATTGAAGCCAAGGTGAAGTGTACCATATCAAAGATTTTGGATAATCCAGATCTTGACATGCTAGAACAACTACACCCTCCTGCATTTGATTCAAAAGAAGCAGACACATGCCATCTTCTACAAGTCCAGGTCAACTTCTTTGAATGTGGTGGAATGGCAATTGGACTCAGCATCTCACATAAAGTCGCTGATGGATTTACCTACGGCACATTCTTAAGAAGCTGGTCTGCTGTTGCCCTTAACTCTAGAAGTAGTACTGATAATCAAGTGCTTCCACCAGAGTTCGGGACTTTAGCTTCTCTTTTCCCGCCGCAAGATTTCTCCACTTTCCCACACACTGTCGTGAAAGGGGTTCAAGAAAAGTGCATAACAAGAAGATTCGTATTTGAAGCCTCGAGCATTGCTGCACTCAAGTCCAAAGCTGCTAGCGCTGCGGTGCCGAATCCCACACGCGTCCAGGCAGTGTCGGCGCTCATCTTGAAATGTGCTAGGGAAGCATCAAGAACGAACTTGGGTTATACAAGGCCAGCCGTGTGGATTCAAGCTATGAACATGAGGAAAAGATCAGGGCCGACAAAGAACCTCTTGGGGAACTTTGTGTGGACTACAACAGTCACAGTAGAAAGTGAGGTAGATCTTCAAAGTTTAGTTGCTAAGCTCCGAAAAAGCATGGAAGACTATCAAGTAAACTATCCTAATGGAGTTACTGCAGAGCATATCTATCAATCAAGGAAATATTTTGGGAACATCTTGGCAACAAAGGGCACGGACACTTATGTTTGCACCAGTGTGCGCCGGTATCCCTTCTATGAAGTCAATTTTGGATGGGGAAAGCCATCATGGGTGAGTATGAGTAGTTCAGGCATGAAGAATTCAGTATTGTTGATCGATGCAAACGACGGCACTGGCATAGAGGGGATCGTAACTTTGTTAGATGAGAACATGGCCATAGTAGAGAGGAATCAAGAGCTGCTTGCTTATGCATCTCTCAATCCAAGTGTTATAACTGGCCATATTAGAACCTTTTCCAAATACTAGCTAAATAATATATACTAGGGGCGTTCCCGCGCTTTGCGCGAGTTATGCAATGTAGTTGCATACTTAGTTGTTGCATATTATAATTAATATATTTGTTCATATTACAAAATAATGTAGTTGTCAAAATGAAAGTTAGCAATGCAGAGATGATTTGTTGTGACCAAATGCAGGAAACAATTCATCAAAACTACACAAACCACTAACAAAAGAAAATGAAACAAGCAAATTAGAAAAACAAAATAAAAGACAGATATAGAAACCCAACAAACCCAATCAGGTTTTTAGTTAATTGAATAAAATTTTCCTAAATCCAAATCAGTCCTAAAGATGAATAATTTGAAATGAGATCAAATCAGCTACTTCAATTCTGGTTTGGCACTGCTTCACATTATACTGGTTTGTTTACTGCCTAGAGCAAAGAAACTTTGGAATTAATTGGAATTTCCAAAGTCAACTCATGCTTGTTCTTTTCAAGTCATTAAGGTGTAAACAATAGGTTAATCTTGAACTAATTACTGCAAATCCGCTTTTAAAAGACTTCTGCTTTTATGAGCCTTCAGGAGTTCAGGTATATTACTTATGATCAATATATATAAATCTTAAAACAGAGAATGAACTATAGCTAGCATATGAGGCAGATTCATATTTCATTGGTGACAAATGGGAAGCTTCACTTTGCCTGGAAAGCAAGAAACCTGTTTGTGCCTTTTCTATGCTATGTAAGATAAGTTTTTGTAATCTCACCTTACCTACTCCCAAATCTAGAAGCAACATGTTACATTCATAACCCTTTACATTAGATACACAACAAAATCATCTAAACTCATACATTACACACACAATGCCTACTTTCAAAGAGTACCAAACTACATTTCACCTAAGAACTACGTACTTTTATGTGTCTATGATCAATATATTCACACGAATACTGACAAAAGCACCATACTTGTACCTGAATTATGCCCTTTATCCTCCAAACTCCGCGAGTATACACCACAACATGCGAATCATCAGGATGAAGCACCTCGACTTCCCTCATAACCTGTTCATTCCCCACATTATGATATGTCGACAACCTCTCTACCACCACTCTCCTCTTGCTCCCATTCATTTTTCTCCCCAGCACCGCCCTCGAATCCCCGAGATTCGCCACATATAAAACATCATTCAATATCGCCCCCACCAAACAACACGACCCCACCAAAGCAATCGAAGGCTTCACTGGCCACAACCTCTTCACCAGCCCCAAAAAACTCCTCCTCCGTTGCACTAAACACCTTTTTTATCACATCCGCCGACAACCCACCTTGCTCCGTAGCAAATTCTATATAGCCAAAAACAAAAAACTCAATCTTATCAAAACCCTACTTAAAACCCAATACTCAAAATTTCAAAATTTAAATGATAAAAAGATGAGAAAACATAAACTTAACATGTTGTGCATATAGGGGAAGATATTGTTGTTGACGAATCTCGAAGCTTCGGGACCGCCGTGACCATCGTAGACGTCGACGTAAGTGGCGGAAGGGGAAGTAAACACTTGTCCCTGATCCTCCAAACTTGAATTAGCATGAACAACAGCGATCGAGTAGTCACCAGAAGCGTGAGGCTTCAAGTCAGTATGCCAAAGCAACCCATCGCCGCCACCGCTGGTTCCAATTCTCAGACGAAAGCACCGCTCCAATATTCTTATTAATTGCATCAAAGCAATGCGTACACGTATTCAAGGAGGGAGAGAGAGAGAGAGAGAGAGAGAGAGAGAGAGAGAGATCTGACCCGAACGAAGCCCGCCCCATTGGGGCGGTTATCAAGTAATCTTTGAGTCTAAGTGCACTAACAGAATTTGTTATTATAATAGAGATGAGAAATATATTTTGTGCGATGGATCGATACAAAATTGAAGGAGCTAAGCAAGATGGAGAGAAAACAAAGACGAAGGACATAAAAAATCAAAGTTCTTACAATTTTTAAAGAACAAACCCATCCCTTGATGGTTAGAATCTATCTCTACAGTATCATTACTTTGTCATTCTCTCAACTACTCATCCAATCAGAACCCAACACTGATTTGCCCAATGACCCATGAACAGATAAAATCCAAACCAACCTTCTTTCTAAACAGAAAGCAAGCAAAGTAGGAAGGAATAGTAAATAGAAGAAGGAAAGGCACATGTTAGTGATGTTACGATCATCTTTCCATCTCTAGTGCTTTGTTTGCTTTGAAATATGTCTAGTGGAGAAAGGGAAATGTACTTGGCCTGGCCTGCTTTGAAATAAATTAACAAAATGTAGCACTGAATCTAATAGAGCTGCTGAATAAACTCCAAGACTCCAAAGAACATTTCAAGGTCTTTCTCTGTTGGTCAAGTTTGTGTTTCCAATGGGATGAAGCTTTAACAAACAAAGTAAGAATCTACATGCAAACGTCTAAATACCCATTACTCGAACATGGTTCTTTGATTTCCTACCCACATACCCAATAGCCCAATCAACCAGTTAAAAGTCCAATCTAATAAGAACCCAGAATAATCATAATGCCTAGATTGTTACCTACAGCTACTGAAGTGGCTAGATGAGTATAGAATGCAGCAAGATCAGTGGAGCTCCCACCAATTACTTTTGAGCAATTAAGACTTCCTCCATTGTTTACCTAAGAAAGCAACATCACATATAAGAGTCCGATAGTAAAGCTATTAAAATACTATAAACAGATTAGTAATTCATCCGTTAGCTATTTCTAAATATCAAATGTGATAAGATGCTTTCATGTAATTACCTCTCCAGATCTTGAGCTAGATATAGAATCTTGTTGAACCTCCTCAACATGCTCACTGTTTTCCTCTCTGAAATCAAAAGTCAACGACCAAATCGCCGAAGACAAACACCAATCTGATTGAAGACAACAACCATCGACCCTCGAGTACTTCGACACCAAATCCGAATCCGAAAAAAATTGAAGTCTGAACAGGATTTGTAGAAAATGAAACGGAGGTGTAACCAGAATAATGAAATGAATGAAGAGAGGCAGCGGAGCATCTGAGCAAATGATTCTATTATAATAGTTACATACTTACATATATAAGAAGTACAATTATTTTAATTACCGCCTAACTGAACAGTGGAAGCAAGTTCATATTTCCATCTTACACAGATAATAGACTAATAGTAGTGAGTTATCTTACACATTGATAATTTATTTTGGTCATCTTATTGATGAAGGAATAAATGTAAGAGAGGGAAATGATCTATAGGTCTTATGGCCTCTCATCATTCAATCCTAATCTCTCTCTCTCTCTCTGATCTTCGCCACTGTTTCCATTTTCCGATCATTATCTCTCAATCTGCTCTCCAAAATCTATTTTGAGCCGTTTCCATCTCCATCTACTTCGAAGAGGGTTTATGGTTTCAAATTGGGCGAGGTATCAAACACTGCAGACGAAGGAGGAGGAAGAGGGAAACCCAGAAACAAAAGTCCTCCAAAATCTATAGGGTTTAGGCCAAAATCTCTAGACTATTAAAGCCTTCATCTTTAACCCAAATTTACTACACCAAATAGTAAAAGGTAAGCGCATGCAATGAAAAATTGATGTCAACTGTAATGATTCAACCTAGTTCATAAACATTACAGATTGATCCTCACATATGTATCAATGTATCCAAGGTTGCCTACACTTATTGGTACCAAAAACAATGATTATCATATGGGCATGAAGTTGACTACAAAAAGTAGAGAAACTAAAAACACATATTATTACTGTTGTCGACCCATCCAATCCAACTCAATCGAATAAACAAACAAAAAAAAGATAAAAAGGAAAGAATTAGAATAAGACTCCATAGTTTTGGTCTGAACTTAGGCCCCTCATTGAAGTTGTACCCTGATTTGATTCAAATAGATTGAGATGCCCATAAATCAAGAAGACCAATGGTATCCTAGATGAATCCTATCAAACAAAATTAAGTTTCAGAGTCTGCCTTCGCTACATTATTTGTAATTGTTCACACTATCGAACTCCATAATAGGGACATAAATTAAGATAAATGAAATCAAAGGAATCAATTTTCCATATGTGCACCCTTCTGTTTATTTGTATCCTCTATAACAAACTAAACTTTTATGATACTTTACTGTTGTACTTTTCTAAGTTATCATGAAAAAGAAAACAAAATCCCTCTATATCATAAGGAAATATTGAAATTGAAGAACGATCATGTAACAAAAGCCCTGCTCTTTAAACTTAAAATAACCACAGAAAAATGAAAAACATGGATCATAGAGAAAGAAGGAAACTCAGACCTTATACCAATTGATCACCTAAACAATTAGGACACAACAGTTGGTGGCCGTGATGTGAACTACAAAAATGGGTGGGTCAATGCAATGACAGACCAACTACAGAAAATCAGATCGCAGAACCAATCCCAGAGATTATCAGGAAAGTTGTACCTGAAACAGAAGCAAATCAAACCATAATCAACCAAAGGAATCACACCCAAAGACAATCCCTTGTAGTCCAAATTTGAAAACAATGGTTCTTGTTTACTACATAGTAAAGCTGTCTTGATTATCAAACAATTTAAAAGTGTGGTTTTATTTAAATGTTGGTGCAACGTAGCCTAGATAATGATAATCCAATTGAATTCGATTTTAACTTTCCTGGATATATCCATTATAACCATAGACATCATGATATCTATAATCATTTGTCAATCCAATTGAATTCGATTTGAACTTTCCTGGATATTGTCATTAGCCTAGCTATAACCATAGACATCATTTAGATTATCTACATCATAGTTAGATTACTCATAAACATTATAATTCTGCTTCAAAGTCATTGATTATAATTGCGTCTGTTATAACCATAGACATCAATTAGATTTCAGATTTAACCTATAATCAACGGCAAGGAAAGTTGTGTACTGAAAACAAACCCAGAACCAATTTGATTTGAACTTTCTTGGATATTGTCATTAGCCTAGCTATAACCATAGACATCAGTTAGATTATCTACACTAAAGTTAGAGTACTCATAAACATTTTAATTCCACTTCAAAGTCATTGATTATACTTGCGTCTGTTATAACCATAAACATCAATTAGATTTCAGATTTAACCCATAATCAACAGTGAGGAAATCTGTGTACTGAAAACAAATCCAGAACCAAACCCAAAGCCTTAGACTGTCCTGCCAATAGCTACGTATACTTTGAGCCAACTAAAACTTAAGAAATACATTTCAGATGCACCCTTCATTGATACTGGTGTGAGTATAACTATATAGCCTAAATAAGAAGGCAGTCATTAACACAAAATGACTGAACTCCAAGCTAGGCAGTTTTGCAGAAAGTCGAAGAGCTTCTTTTATAAAGCTAGAATGCTAGATATATGCATTCCCAGTTATTAAAGGTTTTGATTAGCATATATAAACTATATAGATTACCATTCACACAAATCATTTTACAATTTTCATTACATAAACACAGTAGAAAATTAGAGAAAATAAATCAAAAAGATAATCATGAGTTGAGAACTACCAATATGAACACCAAACAAACCAAGTTTCAATTGAATCCAAACAACCTAATGCAACCAATCTCAGAAAAGTTGATCAGAAAGGTATACTTGCACTAACAATTACCTTTAAACCCAATCTCAATCCGAAACCCAAACTGATTTAGTTGCTATATTTGGGTGTGGATCAATTTGAAAACCAATCTTAATCAAGTGTTTTACCAGACCCGTCCTTACAGCTCCAAACACATCTCTCCCTACCAATAGCTCCACAATATTTCTCGATTGAATCTACATTCGCCAATTCAAAAACCTCATCACTATCTAATTTTAATTATAACATGATACTGCGAAAAAAGAAAGCAACTTTACCTCAGTTATATGCTTAAACCCCATTTCTTCTATAGTCGAGAAAGTCTTCTCTGACAAACCCAATGAAGCAAACGACACTGTGCTCATAATCCCAGACCCTACGCCGCTCTTCTTCACCTTCTGGCCATTTTTGTAATCTACATAGTTGATACCAAATCGGACAGTGTAACCAGAATTCCATTTTGAACCATCAATATGACCTCAAGGCATCAAAACCTACCTTAGTGAAATATATGGGGCAGTAACGCTTGTTTTTCTTTTTCGTAACCAGAAGCTCAGATTGTAGAGAAGTTTGTATAAGAACATTTCCATATAAGAGCAAAACTAATATTAATTTCATAACTTTGGGTGCGTAGAAATTTCAGTGGAGAGAAATGACTTGCACAAAGTATTACAATCAAATATATCACCCATACCAGGTAATAGAGTTATCACCAGTTTAGAATAACTTTAAAAGAATCGGATTGCAATTAAGAAGTAGATTATCTTACCTAAAACAAAGGGACTCCATCAAATGCACTCATGTCAGTGGATTTGAGCTACAAATATATATTGTGAGTTCAGTCTAACAACGGAGGCAGTCTAATATATACATAGCCGCCGCAAACAAACTTAACCACGGCAAACAAACTTAACACTCCAACCTCAAGTGCATTCTTTATTTGAACTAGATCTGGCAAAAACCTAAATGCAATTCCTTCCACCTTCAGCATATACACCTACAAAGCACACAACTAACGATAAATGTTATCCTCACTTTAAACCATTATCTACCAATGCACAGATATTAACCAAAATTGTCACTACTAATACCAATACTATTACATTGCATATATTTCATTCAAACTAAGCTCCAAACAGTCACCTGATCAAGCGTAATCAGAACAACCTTGGCCGGACTTCTTAACTCCCTTGTCCGAGTCCGAACCTGAATCGTTAAAACTCAAAACCACCTCAAATAGCATACATAAATTACTAAGTAGTCAAACCACGCAATCAAAAATGAATTCAAATGCAGCTTAATTTTCTGTTGATATGAAGCTGACCTGAGCGAGGAAGGCTTCAACGTCTTCTTTGCGGAAGCAGAGAAGCCCAATGGACTTGGCTTCATTGGGGTCAGAGATAACCACGAACTCATTGTTGGAATTGCTAACCGTATACACCGCCGTACCTACCAGGCTCTTTGCCACGTGGCCTGAGCTCAGCGTCGACGACGCGGCCACGGCGTTGCTAGGTTGGCCCATCCAGGCGAGAAGCGGAGCGGCGGAGAGCAGTGGGCACCTTGTTGCCGGAAGGATGAAGTTTCCGGCGAGGCGTCTGGTGTCTTCTAGTCGATTGGAGATGTCAACGCCGAGGCGGAGGCAGTGGCGGTGGATGAAACTGGAAAGAAGAGTAGAGGGTTTGAAGTTTCGAAGGGATTTGGGGACTTTATCCTCGTTGTGACTCAGACTCATGAGAGTGAAGCAAACAGTGAGAACGAATGGAGAAATCTTATCCAGAACAATAGGGAGAGAGCGAGAGAAAATCGATGCATCTAGAACAATAAGAGAAGCGAGAGAGAGAATCGATGCAGAATGGAGAATTCCTATCAAAACAGTAAGCACTCGGTTTTTGATCAGTTGGGTTTCATTTGTGATTTGCTCCGTGGTTGATGACAAAAGTTGGGGAGAGAAAGCGATATCGAGATGAGAGACCATCTGGGTAGGAGAGAGAGAGACTCAAGTAACGGAAACCAAATGCTCCCGCACGCATTGCACGTTAAAAAAATTTGTGACCAAAACACCCTCCGATGAACAGTCTATGAACAGTGGAATAGTGATGTTCCACGGTTGTTATATAGTAAATATATATATATATATATATTTTGGACCATTTCTTGATCTATATCTGGAAAAGGTTCCCCTTCTTGTGCTCACACTAACCCATATAGATTGATAGACAACAGAACAATAGCGTTGTCAGATAGGTGTTACACAACAATATTTTCTATTGTTAGAAATGATCTCTACCAAAAGAGGTTTATAAGTGTCGGTTGTTAATTGGGTTTTTCAAAGGGTCCCATTGGCACCTAGGCGATCTACGCTGCGACCAAATTATCCAGTATCTCTGCCATTCTTGACACATTGTAGGTAATCTGTCGCCTGCCTCTTCTTGCTAGAGGGCCATTGCTCGGGGAACCAGTGCTTCCTGAGCTCTCAACTTGGTTGAATTCGATACTCCCCTCCTCGATCCAATCTTGAATCTTATCTTTCAGGCCCCTGTACGCTAAGGTGGTATAGCCGAACTTGTTGTGAAACCTGCAAAAAAATTCCCCGAGCCTTACATAAGCCAAATCTTCTAGCCTCCGCATAAGCCTGTAAGTGATAAATCCTCTCTCAATGAGTTCGTCAAGGATCTCGTGCACGCAATCCTCCTGATATGTGTATCACCGAGGGCATCTAACCGACATCGATGCTTAGCCTCTTGCCTGGGCCTCCGCCGTTTGCTGCGACCTAGGCTGTTTTCTGTACACCTCCAACATGTTCACATGCTGATCTGGAAGGGGCTGAGTATCTACCAAGGAAATTAGCTCAGTGGGAGCTTCTAAGGGAAACTTGTCATCATTGATCCACTTTTGGATTTGATCCTTCAGTTTTTCGCAATCCTTGGTTGAGTGGTTCCACATGACATGGAATTTACAATATTTCTTCCCTTTCAATTGTTCCGCACTGAGAATAAGGCCGAAATCAATTTTCGCCACTCGTTGTCTAATCAACTCATCCAATATCTCATGAGTGAGATTGGCGTCGTACGTATATGTTTTGAATTGTGGCTTGGTAAAAGCCACGGTCTATATTTTTACAGACCCTTTACTTTATTGCAACTTTTTGGGCCTCAACACCATCTTAGAGGTCAGATTGACTGCATGGACACACTCAGTTTCTGAATCGTACCCTTCCTCGCTAGATTCCTCAAAATAGGTTGTTGCCACTGACTTGTTTCTATCTGGTGCATATGACCTGGGTGCATACGTTCTCTTCGAAGAATTTCACCTATTATCCTTCTGTTGCATAGCACCATGTGCCTTCATGACTGAAGTTATAAACTCGTTTAGTGACAAATGCTTGATATTTATGAACATGGTATACATCCGGTCCTCAAGGCCATTGATAGCCATATAATTAATGACATCCTTATGGAGTGGCATCTTGCGCATATTGTATTCTATCCTGAAGCGATACAAGAAAGCTACCAGACTCTCTGAACATGCCTGGCACATTGAGCATAGCTTGGCTACACTACCCTCCAGTGTGAATAGCATTTCCATAGCCATCCATTTTTTTTATCGATCGTAGGTCTAGACCGGTAAACCAAATAAGGGTCGATCCCGTTAGCGAGGATCCAAAAACCCTTTGTTTGAGTTCTGGATCATCCCCCTATGACCCAAGTTGCAAAGTGAAGCGAGCCAGATGGGTAGCTATGCTTTCGTCTCCGTTCTCACTAAACGTTTAGAAGCTGATTGGTTTGTAAGCCTTAGGCCACTTCCAAGAGTTATTATCTTCTTTGTCCACATCTCGGAATGGAGTCTCGTAGTGTTGAAACTTTTGTTCAATCTGCAAATTACATTGCTCCATAAACCTCTGGAACTCATCTTTCTAAGTTGTTGGGAAATTCTCAGCTTAGCATCGCTCCGGGCCAGATCTGATACAATAGCAGAGAGCTGGCCAAGGTTTTTCTCAGTCCTCTTATACATGTCAGTCATAGTTTCTTTGTGCCTTTTCATCATGGCTTCTACTGTTCGGGCAATGTCTACCCGTAACCTTTCCTGACCGTCTATCAGGCTCACAAGCTGCGCTCAATAAGCCTCCTAGTTTTCTAAGCCTGTCGAAAGGACAATCTTCATGGCCTCCAAATCACTGGCTAGCTTCGCAGGCTGCTCATCAGTCGCTGCAAGCAAAGGTGTCTTCTCGTCCAACTGTCGATTTATCCGGTCGAGCTACACTACCTGGTATTGATCACGCTTGGTGGCGTAGGGGTGATTGTAATCATATGTCATCGTATTGATTTCATTGGTGGTTAAGGGTTGATACACCATTGCTAAGTGACGTATAATCCCAAACTGAGCTTCTACCACGTTCGCTAATAATCTGTGGCGAGCAGCAGAGTTATGCTCTCCGAAAACTGGTGCTGAGTGCTTACATCAACTAGGATACCTTTTGCGATAGGGATCCCCTATTGTTGCATTGTAACACAAAAGAAAGTCTCACTAGGCATGCCAAAATATTTGGTTCTAGAATTCCTAGGGTCCTGAGAAGTCTCAAACTGTCTCTTTTTCTCTCGCGTGTGTGTGGTAGGCATGCCATTTTCATAGGTAAGAACTTGGAGCATCAGGTGGCCGCTACTGACTTCTAAGAAGCGATTCAAGATGGGGAGAGCACCAAACCAGCCAGTTGGATTATTTCTCCCTAAGTGACTTAGGACTTGGATCTTTGTGTCTTTTTGCTGAGCCATGGGAAACGATACTCGACACACCCTATCCGGTGCAGAGAAGACCAATCTCTTTTTGCCTAGTAGGCCTAGGACTCCAGAGCTCTTTCGGTGTGAAACAGAGCAACTTCCTTAATTGACGATCTTTGAGGGCATAGGGATGCGTCCTTGAATCTCCAGATACTCACGCTGCTTCAGATGAAAATCTGTTGATCGCCGGTTTCTAGGGTTTCTCGAGACGAGAAGGTTGTTTTGCCGAGAGCAAAGGTCGTATGATCATGGATCCCAATTATGTAGAGATTTCCTCAATATATATAAAATATGGTTCATTGTCATAGCAAAATCTAAGACTTGATTGTGCCTTACTTCTTAGGTCTTTCAATCAAATTCTAAGACTTGATGACAAGATCACTAAGGAATCCTTCCCTCCTTAGGAGAGGCTATTCTGTTTCTCGCAAAGCTGCTAATATCGACCCATTATTATTAAAGCTATGTCACGTGTGGGCCGCCGGTATCTATCCAAAATATAAAACCCTTAATAATAAAGACTGTTTATTTTAGGTCCAAACATTGCCCCTAAAGCCTTGAGATAAAGCCTAGATGCAATTGAAGAGGTTTGTGATTTAGACACGTTTGGGGTCAAACAGTAATTCCAATTTATGACCCCATTTCTGAAAAGCCGTACCCTTAATGATGCAACACTATTTAAGCATACACGATTTGTCAGAATCTCATTTTCCAAAACACTTTTCTGCCTTCAGTTTCTCGGATTGACTAAACTTCCCTTCGAAACTTTTAACTATGTATCTTATCTGATTAATCCAACAACACCATGCAGCCTAATTGCCAAACAAAAACACTATTTCACATCTCTCGGGAGTCTGCCGATGTTCTTGTGACTGTCGACTATGGTCATGGTAAAGTATGGGCCAAGGCTTCAAGAGTTCAAGCCCACATGGAGATATTTTTGGAGATGAAGGCACAAGACTTGCACATGAGTTGGGTGATTCACAAATTGGACCACGTCTTTAAAAGCCTAAAGTTTAGGATCATGTCTTTAGCCACAAATTTGAATTTCAAATACATAGAATATCTCCTCATTAGCTATAATTTCGTGCTCCCCTTTACACCCCATAAAAACACATTTCATTTTACACAATTCCAAGTTTTGATAGCTCTTCTTTCTCTAGTTTTCTCTCTAGCTTCTCTCTAGGGTTCTTAGTTGAGTTCTCTAGAGACAAGCTAGATTTCTCTTCCTCTCTTATTCTCTTCCAACCCTCAACAAATCCAAGAGACCTAGCCTTGGAAGCCTTAGCCGAACCTCTTCCACTCTCCCTATCCACCATCCCTCACTTCCTCTTATAATCTTCGTCTCTTAGGGTTTAGTACGTGAGATTTCAAGAGCTCAAAGAGGTGAGAAGTAAACCCTCTTATCCTTTACCTCTTGGGGTCCTAGAGGTCTCATTTACCTCCTCTACGAGCTTGGGTGCATTAGGAGTAAAGAATATGAATATAGAAGCACAAGAGAAGTCTTAAAGAAGCTTAGCTTGCTTTGGGGAGAGTCTTAGGTTATTTCTGCTTCTTATTTCACTCTATTGATGTATTTAAACTTGTTTCTAATTATGAGTATCTCTATGGGAGACTAGGAGTCAAACCTTAGGCATTTGATATTAACAATGATGTTTGATTTATGTTTATGAGTATGTTTTGAGTGTTTTATGCTATTGGATAAGTTTGTTGTGTGTGTGATGTGATGTTATTATTACATGTTATTATGCTTGAGCTTATTGATTAGTTTCACCTATGCATGTCTTAGCTTTGGCTAAGTTAAGATTTACTTAAAGGAACTAGAAAATGACTCTTAAGGGAACTAGTCATTCACTTATGTAATAGATGAGCATATAACATGACTTAGGCTTAGACTTAAAATGTTAAACTTAGAGTTTGGTTTCCATTTGCTTGAACATGAATCAGAACACTCTTGAGGTCCGAATGTCTCAAAGGTTTTCGGTTAAGCTTACAATAGACCGAGAGGCTTTGTAGCTAGTGTTGATTCTTTTGACTCGTTACCTAATAGGTGCGAGTTCGGAGCATTCATTATAAATCATTTCCAAGCACTCCAATAGAGGCTTGAAAAAGGAAGCGATCAAGAATTGTCACATACATTTGCAACCAAACTCATTACGTGAAACATATTAGGAGTCTAGCACAAAAAGTCTACCTCCTAATCTTGGTTTACTTTGTGCTTCATGAATGGACCGAAATCTTCTAGAATCCTAAAAGGCCTAAGAGTTTCAGTCCATAACCAAGCATGACCCAAAAGGATTTGTTCCTATGATCCCAAAGATATTTGAGCATGTAAATCGGACTAAACAACACATGACCTAAAATTGGACATTGTTTGAGCATCAAATGGTTAACGGAGGCATCCTAGCCAACCATTCTTCTTTCTTGAAATTTTGATCATTTATTTTTTCCAACTTACATTAGTAGTAAACAAACAATCAACCTTTCATTTAATCACTCATATTAGTCTAATCATCCCTTGCAATGTTGAGTCTCTAAAGGACTTGACGTTGTAAGATATATGTTCAATCTTTTGTGTTTCTTTGTTGCATCAATTGTTTGGGTTTCACGCATATAAAAGACTTAACCGGAAAAAGCTATGGAATCTAGTTAGTCAATCATTGTGGGTTCGACACTCGACATCTATACAAATTATATAACTTGACCTCGTATGTTTGAGGGTAAGGAAAATGCACTTGGCCTTAGATTAATACATAGTCAAAAGATTGAGAGTATAAATCTCTTTTATAACTACGTAAAGTCTTTCTTGCACTTAAAAGGAATTGCACCTTGAATTCGTGGATTTCCACAATTTTTCCGAGCCGGAAGTTTGTAGCAAAGAACCACCTAATGGTCGACTAACTTTGCTCCAAGAGCCAATGCGGACGAGGAAAAAGGCTGTGACTTGATCAATGGTATCAGACATATCAGACAGAGATCGAAGGTGTCAAATAACTAAAATAAGCATTTTGCAATATTCCATAAAACTCAAAACATTTTCAGAGGATACATTCATATTTTGAAATGCCAACTACTAAAAAAAGAAACTTGTTTGTCTTGTTATCAAGACAGCAGACATCAAGAAGTCAGTTGTATATTCTCAATTGTTTGAAGCACAATTTGTAGTAGTGTAGCTAGACTTCAGTATCATCAAATAATAATAGCTGGCTAGGCTGCTGGTTTCCAACCCCGCAAAATATTTTGATTGGGGACTTTGCCTTCTTAGCCTCTTCCACGGTACTGTAAAATATTATAAAGCCACGACTGTCGAATTGGTTGTAGAGAAGTGGGTGATTGTCATCTACTAGCTCTTTGGGTACTTGAATTATTCCATTGTTGAACGTAAACATCCCAAGTGAGTATCGAGTCTTGTTGCCATAGTGCTTCACTCGATGATAACAAGCTTTTATTCTGTCATTGCTCCATACCTGTTGTTGTCAGAGCATCAAATATAAGTAAGGGAAGTTCTACAATGGGGGAAATTTACCTAAATTTTATTCTTTTTTTTACTATTTTGTGAAATGAGAGATTCTTGTGTAATTTTGTTCAGATTTAGGTAATCTTCCTACAAACACATCTTTAAAATTCGAAAACAAATTGTTCTAAATGTTGTCATCTAGTTCATTGTTTGTAAATGAAATAAAAAATTATCTTAATTGTGTTCTAAATGTAATAATTTATAATTCAATAATTTGTAATTTTCTTCTAACTATTTGTAAAAAGAAAAAGTTATGTTGGATCATCCCTACCATAGTCTTAACCATTTTGGGTCAAACTAATTTCCAGTAAATAAAACTAATTTCCAAATAATTCACTAATGAAAAAGAACTTTAAAAGTTGAACTGCATATATTATACAAAATAATAAGGTAGCCGTCCTTGAGTTGGTACCTACCTGCAATCCATCACCGGCCATAAAGAGGAACTTAGAAGGTGCAGACTCAACACTGATCCAATCACCATCCTTGGTTTTAACCTCCAAGCCACCAACATCATGTTGAACAAGAATGGTGGTGAAATTCTTGTCTGTATGACTTGGAAATCTTATGATCGTGTCGCTATCTTCTGGCGTATTGTACTTGAGAAAACGAAGAAGCTGACTGTTTGAGCTCGCCAATGATTCATATTGCTCTTGAGGTATCCCAAAGCTCTCGAACAACATCTTCTCCACAGTATGCTCAAGATCCCCAAGCAACATGGCAAACAAATCTGTGATCTCACTGTAATTAAGTAATGGACACAAAGTTAATGTCCGAGTACGTACTGCATATATGTACAGAATTTCCCCAGAAATTAGTTAATTTCAAGATTAATTAATTAACTATAGTAATTATATGGAAAGTTCTAGATTAGAGTGATTCTACCAAAAAATTTATTCACTAATTTTGTTGTAAGTATATTATTGTAAAATATATAAGATGATTTTTTAGTAATTTCGTTCAATTTTTTGTAAATATTACAATGAATACATTTTTATAAATTTGAGAACAAATCGTTGTCAATGTTGTATTTTAGTTTAATTATTTATAATTGATAAAAAATATTGTCGACATTTTATTTTAAATGTAGCAGTTTCTAGTTTAAAAAGTTGTTATTTTGTTAACTAGTTGTAGATAAATATTTAAGGTAGATTTGTCCTGCCACAAGTTTACCCGTAATTATATAATTAATATATAGCAAGGTACGTACGTACCAGAACTTGGGCTTCCCATGAGGCCACATGAGATCTCTAAACTTCTGAGTTTCTTGTGGAGAAGTGACGTTATCAATGGCCAAGCCTTCATAGAGTGGCATGAGTGGGTTTGGTCCGAGATACCCACGGTACGGCTCGTCGCTGGTGTTCTTGACTTTGTTCTCGAGAGGAACCTTGAACAAGTCTCTGGACTGGCCGAAGATATTGTCAATGAGTTGTGGGCAAACCTGTTCGTACAATGCGACGAAGCAACCGTACTCCTCGAGTGCATAACGAACCTGTTTGCAGGTCGAAACCCGGGTTCTGGAACCAGGCTTCAGGTCTTGTAGTGAGAAATTTATCGTGGGAAGCTCTTTGGGAAGTGAAAAAGAACCCATGGTAGGACTACGTAGGTGTTTGCTATTTGCCGAATTATAGATGAAGAATATTTCTAAGTACGTACGTACAAGTTTGCTCACTAAAATGGGGAATCGTCTGGAATGGGATATGAAAAGTGGGGATCTGGTGTTGCCCTTTTATAGTAGGAATAGGACATAAGTCATCTTAATTTGTGTCTAGGTAAAAAATAAGCTATGTTTGTGCGTACAGGTGTCCAACTGCCACATTCTTTATAATCTTTGTGCCACATTATTGTCGAATGGCCTATTAAAGTTTTGCTGCAGAAAATTAATCTCTCATCCAAACTTATCTGAATGAGTTTGTCCTAATTAATTACCTAAAATTTTTTTTTCATAAGAAAATAACAAATAAACAAAAACATAAAATACAAAGAAAAATCTCGAACACAACTATCACCTATCAGACGAAACTGAAATGCTTGATTGGCACAAAGAAGAATACTAGAACACCACAACGTCAAAGACGAGAGAGAATGACCAAGATTCATGAGATTATTAGCCAAGAAGTTTGCCTCTCGATAGATATGATTGAACACCGTGCCTGGAAACAACTCCACCAGACGTCAAATGTCTGTAGCAATGGTAGATGTTCTTCAGAGGGTGTCCGTACGCCGGCATAGGGAATCAATGAGAATCTTTGAGTCACCTTAAGTGAGAATCAAGGCTAAGAGAGAGATGTATTTGACGAAGACTTTCCCATAAAGCTGAAGCTTCGGCAACAAGCACGTCAATTTTTTCTAAGGCACAAGCACAAGCAAAAATGGGCTGGTAATCTGCATTTCGAATTGCAAACCCTGCGGCAATATTGGAATGAGTGGTACAATAATTGGCCACCTGAAAATCTTTAAGAAGTTTAGCAGCATAATACGTAATAATATTTGGTGGAGTATCAGTCCCTTGGAAGATTAGCTTGTTACGAGCCCTCCAAATATGGTAGCACAAAGAAAGCATTTTTTTCTAAAAGTTCGTCACATTGGGAAGAGGTTCGAATGATACACACCAGGGGTAGCGACGTCCATTATCTTATAAGGACCTTCCTTTGCTGGGTGGAAGTGGCTTTCATTACCCAGTCATCAACTTGCAGTAGGCGTGCTTTGAAACGTTGATTGTAGAGGCGGGCAACTTTCTCTTTGTTGACGGTGTTGTGAAGGTGAGTGGCGTCACACTTTTCCTCGAGGAGATCATTGTCCATGCAGAATTCTTGACTGTTGGTGGCCGGGTCAAATGATGCTACCCTTAGACTCTGATGAGTTATTTCCAGAGAGAGTAATGCCTCAGTGCCAAAGGTGAGGGCATACGGTGTCTCGCCAATAGCTAACGTGGAAGTTGTGCGAATAAACCATAGGATATCTAGAAACAATTCGGCGAACGGCCATACTTAGGGTCACCTTTCTCGACGTCAGTTATCTGCTTTTTTAATCCCTCCTTGATGATCTTGTTGGCGGCCTGGACTTGCCCATTACTTTGATGGTGAGCGGGCGATGAAAAAAGTACGTTAGTTCCCTAGTTCTTGCAAAATTGGATGAACTCGTTATTTTTTAACTGAGTGTCGTTATTTATGATAATGTTCATTGGAGCCCCATAACGGCAGAATAGAGTGTGCTGGAGGAACTTGATGATTTTTGTTGTCATGATCTTTACTAGCGGTTCCACCTCTATGAACTTTGTGTGGTAATCAATTATGACTATGAGATTAGGAAATAAACCTTTGGACTTGGGGAGTTCACCAATCAAGTCTAACCCCCACTGAACGAATGGAATGGATGAGAGGTTGATAGAAAGCGGCAAGGCTGGAGTGTGAGACTTATGTGGATGAAGTTGGCAAGGCTTACATGCACTAGTGATGTCGCTCGCATCAGCGTGGATGGTGGGCTACCAGAACCCGTAACGTAGTACTTTGTGGGCAATAGATTTGGCACCAGCATAATGACCACATTTACCACTGTGAACCTTCTCAAAGATTGAGCGCTCGGTTGTAGGTGTGACACACTTTGGATTTTCCCATGTGTGCCCTTGTTTGTAAAGTTGGCCGCTACGAGTAATGATGTCGGGGGACCTAGCTATAATGATTGATGCCTCTGCTTTTTTAGGCAGGAGTATTCCCTTTGTCTTGTAGACAAAGATAGGATCCATTCAGCTTGGTTCGGCGAGGACAATGGGGAGTATTTAAAAGAAGGTTCTCGCTATACTAGGCTTGTCAAGGATCTCCACTTTTCCTTGATTAGTGGAAGTGGAATATGGCGATGTGGCATTTTGAGCACGTGGTACCTGGGTTATATGAAAAAACTTGAACTTAGCTAGGTCGTATTTGACAAGTGCTAAATAAGCCGCCATGATTTCTCCCTCGCACTCAAAGTCCCCAATGACTTGGTTAACTACCAACTGAGAATCACAGTAAATGTTAATATTAGAGGCATCAGATAAGCATGCTAGCTGAAGTCCTGCAATGAGCGCCTCATACTCTTCTTCGTTGTTAGTGGTCTTGAAGTTGAACTTTAATGCATACTCAGCGTCAATGCCTCTAGGGCCAATGGAGATGATTTCCGCTATGCTAACCGTCTAGTTTTTAGAGCCATTAGCGTATAGGTGCCACTATTAGCAAGAGGGATTGGCCCAAGCATTGGTTGTGAGCTTTCCTCCTCGCTCTTCATGTACTATGCAATAAAATTCACTATGTCCTAGCCCTTAATAGCGGTTTGAGGCTTCTAGACACTGTCAAACTCACTTAACTCGATCGCCCACTTACTCTTGCGCCCACTATGATCGGGCAACTGAAGGACAAGTGGCAGGTTTATGAGGACGTGGAATTTATGTGCCTAGAAATATGGGTAGAGACGCCCATATTTTTCAAAGGTCGGATAACGCTTCTCGGTGTCTGTGAAGCCTTTGCATGAAAAGAAAATAGGAAGCTTGACGATGGCAGAGCTAATAGTGGTGAGCGAGATAACAAGATACAAATATAAAGTTTCCCCCCCTTGACGGGCCTTGATAAAGTAGGGACAAAATTACTGCATTGCTTGATGTTCTTAAAATCTTCCTCACAACCGGGGTTCCAGTCAACGGAGTGCTTGCTGGTGAGGCAGAGCACTTTGAAAAAAGCCTCGCATTTGTCAGAGTAGTAGGAGATAAACCTGTTCAGGGTGGTAAGCTTACATGTGAGACTTTGAAGCTCTTTTATTGTGGTTGGCGGTTTCATGGTCATAATTTCCTTTATCTTCTCAGGGTTCACCTCAATGTCCTGCTGGCTAACAATATACCCAAAAAAACTTGCTAGCGGTGATGCCGAATGTGCCCTTGGTAGGTTTAAGCAGACCCCGTGCTCCATCAATGTCTGGAAGAAAATTTGGAGATTGGTTGTATGACCCTAGGGGTAGTGCTTTAGACCAATATATTCTCTATGTAAACCTCTACGATGGTGCCATTAACATCTTGGAAGGTGTATGTCATGAAGTGGTGGTACGTGGAGCCAACATTCTTATAGTCGAACAACATGACATTGTAGCAGTAGAGGCCTTTATCCGTTTTGAAAGTCGTGGCTTCCTGGTCGTCTGGTTGCATAATGATTTAATTATACCTAGCGTAGGCATCCATCATAGTTAAAAGCTAGTACCTGGTTGTGGTGTATACCAACTGATCAATGCATGGTAGCGGGAAGCTGTCATTGGGGCAGGCCTTGTTGAGACTAGTATAGTCAACGCACATCTTTCAACTGTCGTTACTCTTTTTGACCATTAGGACGATAAAAATTCACTTGAGATAGTGGGCCGGGCGAATGAAGCTGATTTTCAATAGGCGGTCCAACTCAGTGTGCATATCGACAGCACTCCTCATCGTAAGCGTGTCACTTTTTCTTTTCTGACCTGATTTTAGGGTAATACTCAATTTATGGGAAATGAGATTAGTAGAGATACCTGACATGTACGCATAAGACCAAGCAAACACCCCGTGGTACTCGATAAGCAATTGTGTGAGCTTGGCAGCAATAGCAAGGTCTAACTGGGGTCTCATCTTCACCTTCCGCTTTGGGTGGGCGCAGTCAAGCTAGATTTCTATTAAGGCACTACCAGCCTATGTACTATACCCGACAAAAATAGGAAAAATAGCCCAACGACAGTTCCAACCATCGGGTATAGTGGACTTTAACCCACGGTACAAACCATTGTCGGTAAAAAATACTGTAGCCGATGGTACATGAATGAACCGTCGGGTATAGTTTTAGGATAGCCGATGACCGGTTTTGCAAAACACCAACGATCTGATCAACTATAGCTGACGACCAGTTTTTATGTTGTTGGCTATAGTTCTTTATCTAAACAGATCGGGCAGCAGCTCAACCATTCAAAAAAATTGGAGGAAAATGCAAAACGCTCTCAAATTGTGGGTGTTTTCGGTAGCTGTCGAAAATAAGTTTATGAAGCTATTTCCCGCTATATATGTACGTATATATATATGAATTTTGTAGATTGAGTTGATTTAACTAGATGAAAATATATATGTATAAATTTTGGAGATTAAATTGATTTATGTGCATTATATATATATGAATTTTGGAGGTTGAGTTGATTTAATTAGATGAAAATATATATGTATAAATTTTGGAGATTGAGTTGATTTATGTGTTATATATATATATGAATTTTGGAGATTGAGTTTATTTAATTAGATGAAAATATATATGTATGTGTGTTTATACATATATATATATGTTACTTGTTGATATATAGCTAGTATGCATATATATATATATATACATGTAACTTTGTAATTATGTAGCTAGCTAGCTAGCTAGTAGATGATCGAATTAAAGATGTATATATATAAATTAAGTTGAAATTTTCAGAATGGACAAGTGTTGGATTTTGCTTCGAAGATGGGATCAAAATTATAAAATTGGAATGAAGAGTTTTGTGGAATATGTGAAGGCTAATTCTAATATGAATGAGATTCATTATTGCTCGTGTAAATGTTGTCAGTGTCGGAGCGATATGTATTGTTTGACCATTGATACAATATAGGAGCACCTGAAGAAAAACGGATTTCTGGATAAGTACATTGTTGGATTTATCACGATGAAAGATCATCAACAGGTCAGCATAATCATAGGCAATATCCTTAGATGGCCAGTACATTCAATGATCCAACAATGAGGTTGATCAACGATGTGTTTCCTGATGAGAGCGGTGTATTAGCTCAAGTAGTAGATAATGATCCTGCCGTTGGGGGCTTCCCTGATATTGAGCTAGTCTAGTAATTACCTACAACTATCAACACTACCGGTATAGACAAGTACAATAACCTGATTGCATTCCAACAGACCCCGTTGTACAACAGGTGTAATAAGACTGTTCTTGAAAGTGTCATGGGAGTTATGAAGCTCAAAGTGGAGAATAAAATGAGTGTCAAGGCTATTGATGATTGGCTGAAGTGGACTACTTCAATGTTGCCCCCCGGTCATCGTCTTCCTACCACTAATCGTAAGGTGCGACATATCTTCAAACATATTGGCATTTCCTACATGAAAATCCATGCATGTAGATATGATTACGTTCTCTTCTAGGGTGATTATCCTGATGGAAATGATCTTGAATGCCTTGATGTCTGCCCAGTATGTAGTACGGATAGGTATAAGTTGAGTCATGCAGAGAACAAGAAACCTATGAAGAAACTTTGGTATTTCCCGCTGATTGATAGGCTTGAACAGTTGTTCATGTGTGCAAACACAATCGAAGCTATGAGATGGTGAGCTGAGAGGAATTTGCCTAACGATGATACTCTTATACACCCTGCTGACGGAGAGGCTTGGAAGCACATGGTCAGAGAGTTTTCTCATTTTGCATCAGAGGTCCGAAATGTTTTGCTGGGGCTCTCATATGATGGATTCAACCCTTTTGGCAACATGAGTCTTCAATACAGTATATGGAAAGTTATTTTGGTACTGTACAACATTCCCCCATGGATGTGTATGAAGAAGGAATACAATATGCTCACTTTGTTAATTCAAGGGCTGGGTTATCCAGGAAAATGTCTCGATGTGTATTTAAAACTCTTGATTGAGGAGCTTAAGTACCTGAGGCAATTTGGCCATTCCACTTATGACAAGTACAAAAACCAGATGTTCCAGATGCATGTCATGGTTGTTGGGACCATTAATAATTTTCCTGCCCGTGGGATGTTATTGGGCAACGTTACCAGGGGATACAGCGCTTGATCAGAATGCATGACTATTGAATGCTGCAGACCTCATTGTAAGAAGATTGTCCAGATACGTCACAGTTTTTGGCTTCCACATGATCACCCATGGCGGTAGGATCTCGAGGCTTTTAATGGGACTGTAGAAATGGGTGTGCAACCCAGGAGATGGCCGGGGGATGAAATTTTGGAAGTGCTATATGAATACGATTTTGGGCAGCTGAGCACTCATCCTGAAATAGTGGCGTCAATATCTGACAAACCCGACAGGTATAAATTTTGGACACACAAAAGCATATTTTGGAAACTCCCGTAATGGCCCAAGTTGTCGATCAGACACTACCTAGATGTCATACACATAGAGAAGAATGTGTGCGAAAGTGTAGTGGGCACAGTGCTGAATTGGGAGGGGAAAACTAAAGACAACCCTAAGGCACGCATTGATTTGAAAAGAATGAATTTGAGGAAATATTGTGGTTGAGAGAAAGGAAGAAAAAAATCCCTCAAGCTCCTTACACCGTCATACCTAACTAGAAGAATGAAAGTTTTAAGTAGATGGGTAATGTCAGGTATCCTTCAGGCTATGCAGGCAATATAGACCGGTGTGTTAACTTTCGGGATAATAAGATGTACAGATTAAAGAGTCATGACTGCCATATACTGCTTCAACGCCTCTTTCATGTTTTCATTTGAGGGTACCTGCCAAAAGAGGAGGTGGAGCCATTAGTGGCGTTGTCAAGATTCTTTCAGAAGTTATACAATAGAGAAGTGAAAAAATCAGACCTGGGAGAAATGCAACAGAACATCATTTTTATCATGTGCAAATTTGAGAGGATATTTCCCCCAAATATTTTTGATATCATGCCTCACCTGATCATCCATCTTCCTGAACAATTGTTGCTTACCGATCCGGTACACTACACTTGGATGTATCCTATGGAAAGGTACGTACGATTCAACATCTGAATTTGGCTCTAATTTTTTTTAACATTAGTTGGAAATAATCATAATATGCACTTTTAAACTTGATAGTCAATTAGAGGACTACAAAAACTATATGGCTAATAAATCCGCATCTGAAGGGTGTATATCTAAAGCATATCTTGCGCACGAGTGCGTAACATACACCAAATTATATTTCAGAGCATTGGAGGACCCTCCACAACATATGTCGGTAGATGAACCACAATTCAAACTTTCTATCCTCTCATATGATGTTAAAGTTGGTGAAAATTTGCCAAAGTCGTACCAGTTGGAACAATATGAGCTAGTCATTGCCCACTGGTGGGTATTGCTTAACTGTCTTGAACTGCAATACTGGAAAAACTTCCATCTATACTGTCCTCAGGTTGGCGGTGATCTTGAGTACCACAATAGAGAGTTTGCAAACTATTTTGGCGGCTGAGTACGTCTATATATATACTTATTGATATATATATAATTTAATATCATGACGTTTGTCATCTAACATGTATGTTATTATTGCTTCAGATGAACCATATAGAGTATGATGGTAACCCAAACTGGTCACACGAATTGAGGCTTTTGGCGATGAAACCGAAAATTTCTAGAATGTATCCAATGTGTAAGGTCAATGATGTGCAATTTATATGTGCACATACAGATGCGAGGCAGAAAACACAGAACTCTGGGGTAATGGTGCATGGTCAATAGGATGGTATTGACTATTACGGCGTTCTCCATTCAGTGGTTGAACTAATTTATGGGAAAGGCATGACATTGCACTTGTTTAAGTGTAGATGGTTTGATACTAGCCCTCAAAACACAAGGATTGATGACTACAGAACATTTTCGGTGAATACTTCTACAACATGGTATGAAGATGACCCTTTTGTTTTTGCCACAATGGTAAAGCAAATGTTTTATCTTGATGATCTTGTGCACAAAGGCGTGTGGAAATTAGTTAACCATGTTGTTCCTAGAAACATATACAGTGGTGCTACACTTGGTGATGCCACAGAGAATGAAGAAGTTACTGCATACCAAAAGCCGAACGCAATTAATATTTCAAATTCCTCGACAATTCACCTTAACAATGTGAGTACGGGTAGTGTGGTTCAACTTTTTCGAGCATAACTTATTGATGTTAATCTAAATGAAGACAACGAAGACTCCGGTGAAGCAGCACATATTACCAGAAATTAACACGGACACCGAATAAGACTCAAGCGATGATTCTGATTATGCGCCTTGAATAGTTAAAAATGAATATGTGTTAAATTTACGTGTTTGTGAGTATCATAATTTACGTGTTTGTTAAATTTACGTGTTTGTTGAAGGGTGATGATCCAAAATTACTTAAACAGGTTTTTGTGTGAATTGTGTTTTCAAATGATCAAGGCTAATTTTTTCAAAAAAATTCAGGGTATACCCGAATATTTTTACAATTTTTTGTCGCGTATAGTATACCTGACAAGAATTATTTTAAGTCTTCAGCTATCCCCTCCATCCTTTTAACCCGAAAACGGTGAGGAGCCCAAGCCATTTCAACCATTTTCCCTCAAAATCCCCATTTCTAACCCCTAAACCCGACCTCCCTTTCCCCTCCTCCTCCTAAACAATAAAAACCCCAAACTCCAAAAACCCCAAATTCTCTCTCCTCTCCGCCTCGGCCCGCTGGACCCACCGCCGCCTAAGCCTCCCTTTCACCTCCTCTCTCTCCACAGTTTAGTAACTCTCTATCTCTCTCTCTCTCTCTCTCTCTCTCTCTCTCTCTCTCTCTCTCTCTCTCTCTCTCAATGATTATGATTGTGATTTAGGTGACTAGGTTTGTGGAATTATAGATCAAAATTATTGTGATTGTGAAAATATGAATTGTGATTGTGATTATAGTGATTGTAATTATTGTGATTAGGTTATGAGATTGTGATTTGGTTATGGAATTGTGTTTTAGGTTATTGTTTGATCAATTTGTGAAATTATGGATCGAAATTATTGTGATTTTGAAATTAGGAATTGTGAAATTATGAATTGTTATTGGGTTATGAGATTGTGATTATTGTGATTGTAATTATTGTGATTAGGTTATGGGATTGTGTTTTGGGTTATTCTTTGATGAATTTATTGAGGGGAGAAATAAGTGAGGACCAGAAGCTGTGTTGTGGGGAAGCAACTTCAGAAGGACGCCGACGCCTAGGGTCACTAGACATAGAGACCAACGAGAAAGGATCGGTGAGAGAGGAAAATAATTGTAGGAGGTACTCCGGCATGGTTGGAAGCATTATCTAGAACAAACTCCCTGTTCTGTGGTCAGAGTGGTCCTCGGTCCCTCAGTCCGTGAAGGACCAAGTGAACAATGCGATGTCGGTGAGTTAGATATTCATTGTGTATGTCTACTTATATTAATTATTCCTTTAAAATATAAATATATTAACATAAAAAATGGGGCATTGCAGGTGTGGTTCAATGTTCGGGAGGAACTTAAATCCACCTGGGCAAAATGAGGTTCCAGGAGGAAGGTGACGGGAGTTATATAATATATATATTTAGATATCACAGAGATCATGTAATGTGTTTCTAACATTTGTGTCGCATATATAGGTATAAAGAGTGGAAGAATGAGCTTTATAATTTCTAGAAGAAAAATAACATGCTTAATGACCGTTCGGGTACCCCTATGGAGTTCATAGTTAGGGAGTACGAGTGGAAGTGTCTTCTAATCTACTTCAACGCCTCACGATTTGAGGTATATATTTAAAATCATATGTATTTACTTGTGGATAATTTGGCGTTGATAGTTTCTTCATCAATTTTTTTAATATATATTTATGAAACAAGGCCATTTCCTCCATAAACACGAGGAACCGAGTAAAGAACACGGACAACCATTGCACCAGTTCTAGACCCGGGAATGAAAAAACGCATCCTCAGTTCCACGAACAGGCTATAAGTATTGTGCCCTTACAACTTTACAAATTGCTTACATATGTATTTTTCCTAATTTTTTTAATGTATGTTTACTAATATGTTATTTTCTTATCATTGTCAATTGGGCTAAATTTATGGAAACAGCTGAGGAGGTGTTGACTCAGAGATCGAGGGAGCAAAACCCTAATATCGCAGATGATGAGCATCCCCAGGCCATATCTTAGATCGATCAATCTGATTTAAGGGTTGGGGCGAGGATCATGGGAAACGCTTGCCCACCATGAAGGAGCAATTACTACTGCAAGGGCTTAAGACGGCAAGGCGATGAGATATTTCAGAGCACGCCTGGTTTTCAACGCAAATCGAGATCTTCCAAGGCCCAGCTAGAAGAGCAACTTCGTAGTCAGAATGAGGAGTATCAGAGCAAGATAGAAGAGACTCAGCGACAGATGACCCAGTAGATGGAGGAGATGCGTCAAGAGATGGCCTGGCATCAGGCTGAGGAGTTAGCTCGGATGCGAGATGAAATGGCTAGGAATTTTAAAGCCCTGAGCTCAACCCTTCCGGCGCAAGGAATAAATGTCCCAGCCCAAGGTTAGACTCCATGGACTCCATCTTACCAGCACCTTCACAATGCCCCACATGAGCAGCAGGATCTGCCCGATGATGATGGTAGTGGCCCATCTTATATCTGCAACTTTGACTTTCGCAACATTTAGTTTATATCCATGTGTTTCAAACTTATATGCTAAATTTTTATAAATTTGTGTTTTGTGTTGATTGTGAAGCTGTTACGCATTGTTGGACATTGTGGAAATGAAAATATATGTTCGTTGGCTATTTTGAAGCTCCAGGTTCTGGGAATGGTAAATCCAGAATCTACAGTTTTTTTTTCTTCAGAAAATTGCATACTATAGCTGACGACATGTACCAAAGTCGTCGGCTATAGTAAAAAATTCCTGATGACCACCAGAACTATACCCGACAGGTTGGAAACTATACTCGACGATCACCAAACCTAGTCATCGGCTATAGTATCCTCCGGTCAAACAATTTTGACCAGACCGGGAAGGTTTGCCCGACGGATTTCCCTTCAAAATTCATAGGTTATTGCTTGGAACTATAGTCGACAACTTTTGGTCGTCGACTATAGTTTGGACCTATAGCCGCCGACAAGGTGCACCGAAGGTCGTCGACTATAATATAGCCGACAACCTTTTACCGACGACACCATAACCAACGACATGTTGTCGACCATACTATAGCCAACAACTTTTGGCTAATAGGTAGACGACTTCATGTGGGCCTATGGGTAGTGAGGAATCCCCACCCTCTATGGGCCTGTGGGTGTTGGTGTCGTCTCGAGGGTCGTCAGAGGTGGCTAATTGAGCAGCGCTTTCTCTAATCTTGAGAACCACCTGTCGTGCGGAGTAACCAATTTTGGGATCACCTGAGTGCTTTAAAAAGTCATAGCCCCAAATGGAGGCAATGCCAAAATCTGTTTGAAATCCAAAGATAAGATTGAGGTTTTAATAGTAGGCCTTCTAAGAATAACATTACAAGAGGAAGGTAAGTCAACAACGATAAAATCAGTATAAACCTCTTTTTGGGGAGTGCCTAGCGCGCCCACACACAAGCTCATATAGTCACTCCCATTGGGGTAAATGACATCGCCCGAAAAACTCAGAAGCGATTCGTTTTCCTATGTCAACTTGCTACGGAGTCTGTTGAGTTGCACAAAAGCATTGTAGAAAATGGCATTAGCAGCAGAACCAAAGTGGAGTAATACTCGTAGTATCTTGCATCTGTCTCTTAGCATGTTGATGATGAATGAGACATCTACGGCTAGAGCGGCATACTCGTGTGCCTCAGAGAATGTAATCGTCTCCCACGAACTGTGTGGCGCCTTGACGCCTGATACATTAGCGACAAAGCTGACCTCCCGAGGGGGAGCATTGGCCTTACGCTTACCACCAAAGAATGTATTGTTAACCCCACACTTTTAAATGAGCGCTACCTCCCGTGGGGCATCGACCTTGTACTGATCGAGCTATCTAATGTCAAAGAGGTCCTGGATGATTTTCTTAAGGATGCCATAATCCTCCGTATTGTGTGTTTCGAACTCGCAATACTTACACCAAAAACCTAGTGTTCTTGAGTGGGGCTCGTATGGTCTTAGGCTTGGGAGGGGGAATTAGGTGTTTAATGTTGGTGAAGATCTTCGAGTAGCTAGTATTGGTGATGGTGTACACTGCTCTATCAGAAGATTAGCACCTTGGGGCTTGGCGATGGCGGTTGGCGTCTTTAGCAGGTGACAAACGATGTTCAGGAGTGCTATGTCATGCTTGCTTATGTTGCTAGCAGTGAAAAGAAGGATGGGGTGGCAAAGCACATCTTAGAGCAAGCGGGGAAACATGTCTCAAAGCTTGTAGTGGTAAGACACATCCTGGGGGATTGCAGACTTTGTGACCATACACCCGGAAAATGAATGTTTGCCTTCTCAACAATCATGCTAACAACCTCCTCGTACGATAAGTAGTCACGCTTGATTATCTTCTCATTGAATGGGGAAGGCTGCAGGGCTTTGATCGGGGAAGATAATGTCATTTTCTTGTCCAAATTTCTGCAATCTGGGGCAAATGTTCTAAAGCGGTTGATGAAGGGGGAAAGTGGCTCAATCCCGCCCTGGAAGAGGGAAAAGAAAGATTTAGTGGTGTCATGGCGGCCCTGCAACCTATAATGCTCGAAGAAAACTTCAGTGAAATCAGAGAAAGAATAGTTGAAACCAGGAGCAAGCTCAAAAAATCAGTTAGGTGCTTCGTCCGTGAGCGTTTCAAGGAAGAAATAACATAGAGTAGCCTCGTCGTGTTGGCGCCCTGCTGTGGCTGATAGGATTTTGTTTATGTGCGTTCCAAGGTTGCCACACCCCGAGTGTCAACCGTCCTTTAATGATTTGGCGTGCTTGTCGCACCTAACATGTGTGATAGCACGAGAGAACAGAGTTGTACTGGGGGTGTACAGAAGGTTGGCGTTGGCGGAGCTCGCCCTCAATATTAGCCAGGTAGGACAAGATTTTTGTGGTAGCATCATGTGCACGTTGCTGGTGCTCGGGGGAAGGCAGTGATCCTGGAAGATGAGGGTTATTGAGCAGGGAAGTCTTGTACTATAAGCCGCCCGTTGAGGCTACATAGCGGCGATAGTCTCTTAGAGGCACTGGTTGGTCTGTCGTGCAATAACATGCTCATGATGGAGTTGCACTAACTCTCGTAGTAACTGGGTGTTAGCATCCTCTAGATGGGCGTTGCTGTTGCCAGAGGCATCAATTCAAGTGGGCATGGGACATGGTGTTAGCAAATCACTAAAGGGGCGCAGACAGGGGTCGGCGGGCATAAAGTGGTTACTATCCTCAGGGTCAGTCATAGCAGGAAGAAGATTGAGTGGTGTGAAGAGAGGGATGGCTTTTTAGTGGTGGAGAGGAAAAACAAAACCACTAGACAACGCTAATTATTTCTACCAGAATTCGTGAGGGAATCCCGTTAGAAAATTAATCGATATTGTGGCAGGATTGCTCGTAGCGCTTGGACGATTATCTCTAGCGCTTCCGCTTGGCTGCACAAACACACAGATGACATCATAAGTTTCGTAAGCATTCAACACTCTGATGCCTAAGTTATAAGTGGCTATAACAGTAAGCGTTCAGTAAAATAGGAATAGGGTTCAATACCTTTGCTTGTCATAAATACTTTCCTTATACAGGTAGTTGAGGATGACATCTCTTCCTTACTTTCCAAAAGGGACGGCCGCTAAAGACCTTCTTTCGGATGCTAAAAGGGGTAAATTGGTCTTTTGGTAGGTCTAACCCTTCTCCCATGCGAGTGCGTGGTGCGCATAGCACTATGAGCACGTGTGAGCTCTCTGATCAGAATACTATGATTTTACTCTTTTTGCTTGTCTTAATGTGGATTTTTAATGCTAAGTACATATTGCATATTTTACATTATCAATTTATATTTTAAATGATGAGTTTTAGGTGACAAAAGAAAATAATCTGTGGCCGAAACCACTCATGAGTGACGAATATAACTTCGTCACTTAAATTTTTGTCACTAAAAATCTTTTTTCTTGTAGTGAATATCTATTTACAATATATTAAAATCCTATGTGAATCTAAGATAAATTAAAAACATGCAAAACCAGGAATGAAGTTAAGAATTAAAGTAGAGTAGAGAGATCGAGGAGGAATCTAATTCGCATGAACTGATATAATTTAAAAGCTCAACAGTTTGATGTTTACAGGAAACGTTTACGAATTCAAAAAACTTATGGCACTATACCTTCCTAACCAAAGATTAAATACGGTCACTTAGTTCTCCTCAAATACCCTCAATATGAAGATGATTGGCAGCAATTATGATAAAATCCGTCTAAAACAATATATATCTTTATTGCTATAAGTAGATATAAAAGTAATGCTATGAGAACCTAAAAAACTCCTTAATAGGGTTTTTCTCTCTGTTTAATTCTTCGAGCGGTGGTAGTTTAGAATTGCATCTCCTACCTTCGTCCAGTGGCAGCCCTTAACTGGGGTTGGTCATCGACTAGATCTAGGTTTGTTGCCGGATGGGGATTTCTACATTGGCAGTTCTAGGTGTGAGGTTTTGATGCTCTTGTATCTTGTAAGTTTCTCCTTGGCTTCGGTGGTGTGGCATTTTTGCTTGGTTGGTGCGCAGCAACACTACCAGAATTTCTACTATGGCTGATGAGATGACAAACAACAGGCAGACGAAGAAGGACAGACCCTGTCGTCGGCTATAGTTATAAAGTCATTGGGTACCTATAACCGACGACTGTTTTGCTACAATTTTCAACAAGATTTTAACTATAGCCGACGACTGAGTAAATTGTTGGCTATAGTTCTTATATCAGATCTATTTTGTAGTAGCTCAATCATTAAAAAAAAATTCGGTGAGAAAAACTGAAAATGCTCTGAAATCGTTGGGTGTTGTCAGAAGTTGTCTAAGAGATGTTCGTGAAGCTATATATATAGCTAGCTAGCTAGCTAGGTACATACGTATATATATTTGTGTGTGTGTGTGTGTGTTTTGATTAATTAATATATGTTGATTTAGAGTTGCATTGATTAAAGTTGATGTAGAGTTGAATTGATTGTTGATTTTGAGTAATATATTGATTGTTGTTTTTGAGTTGAGTTGAGTTGAATTCGATGAAAATATGTATATATATATAATTATATGTAAATTTGTTGATTAATTGTTGATATGTATATATATATATATTGTTGTATATATGTAAATTTATAATTGTTGATTGTTGATATATATGTACGTATGTATATATGTTAATTGTACGTTGATATATGATTGATATATATACATATATAAATTTGTGATTAGCTAAGGATTAGAAGAACTAAATTATGTAATTTGTAGTTTAGAGATCGATATATATATAATGGTGAATTTTAAATTAATTAGTGCATGTGTGTATATATATATATATTGTTGAAATTTTCAGGATGGACAAGAGTTGGATGAGCCTTGAAAGATAGGATGTAAGATATCACCATGGAATTAGGAGCTTTGTGGAATATGTGAAGGCTAATTGTGGAGAGATGCCAATTCATTATTGCCCGTGTAATAATTGTCAGTGTCGCAGCGACCGATTTCTTTTTCCCATTGAAAAAGTATTGGAGCACGTGAAGAAATACTGGTTCTGGGATAAGTACACATGTTGAATTTATTACAGTGAAACATCATCAACGGGTCTATATGATCATGGGCAATTTGCTGAGAGTTCCAGTACATCTAATGATTCAACAACGAGGGTGATCAATGATGTGTTTCCTTATGAAAGTGGTGTATTTGCTCAAGCACAAGATCCAGTCCAGCAATTACCTAGAGCTGTTAACACTGCCGGTATGGACAAGTACAACAATTTGATTGCATTGCAACAGACTCCGTTGTACAATAGGTGTAATAAGATTGTTCTTGAAAGTGTCATGGGAGTGATGAAGCTCAAAGTGGAGAACAAAATGAGTGTCAAGGATGTTGATGATTGGCTAAAGTGGACTGCGTCGATGCTGCCCCCCGGTCATCGCCTTCCTACCACTCATCGTAAGGTGCGACACATCCTGAAAGATCTTGGGCTTTCCTATGTTAAAATTCATGCATGCAGATATAATTGCGTTCTCTTTTGGGGTGAAGATGCTTACGGGAATGATCTTGAAAGCCTTTATGCTTGCCCAGTATGTGGTACGGATAGGTATAAGTTGACCCCTGCAGGGAATAAGAAAGGTGTGAAGATCCTTCGGTATTTCCCGCTCCTTGATAGGCTGGAACGGTTGTTCAAGTGTACACACACGGCTGAAGCTATGAGATGGTGGGCCGTGAGAAATTTTCCTGACGATGATACCCTTGTACACTATGCTGACGGAGATGCTTGGAAGCACATGGTCAGGGAGTTTTCTCATTTTGCATCAGAGGTCCGAAATGTTTGGCTCAGACTCTCATCTGACGGATTCAACCATTTTGACAACATGAGTCTTCAATACAGTATATGGCCAGTTATTTTTTGGTACCGTACAACATTCCTCCATAGATGTGCATAAAGAAAGAATACAATATGCTCACTCTGTTGACTCCAAAGCCGGGTTATCCAGGATAGTGTCTCGATGTGTATTTGAGACCCTTGATTGAGGAGCTTAAGAACCTTAGTGAATTTGGTCATGCCACTTATGACAAGTACAAAAACGAAATGTTTCAGATGCGTGCCATGCTTGTTGGCACCATTAGTGCTTTTCCTGCCCGCGGGATGTTGTCGGGCAACATTACCAGGGGATACAGGGCTTGTTCAGAATGCATGGCTGTTGAGAGCTGCAAACCTCAATGCAAGAAGATTATCCAGATGCGTCACCTATTTTGGGAGGATAAGGATGATTTTAATGGAATTGTAGAAATGGGTGTGTAACCCAGGAGCTGGACTAGGCCAAAATTTTGGGAGTGCTGAATGAATATGATTTTGGGTCGCTGAGCAATCATCCTGAAATAGTGGCGTCGATACCTGACAGACCTAACAGGTATAAATTTTGGACACACAAAAGCATATTCTAGGAACTCCCGTACTGACCTAAGTTACCGATCAGGCGCTACCTAGATGTCATGCACATAGAGAAGAATGTGTGCAAAAGTGTGGTGGGCATAAAGCTGAATTGGGAGGGGAAAACTAAAGACGGCCCTAAGGCACACATTAGTTTGAAAAGAATGAATTTGCGGAAACATTTGTGGTTGAGAGAAGGGAAGAAAAAAATGTTTCAAGCTCCTTACACCGTCAAGCCTGACCAGAAGAATGAAATTATTGGTTGGATGGGTAATGTCAGGTATCCTTATGGCTATGCAGGAAATACAGGCCGAGGTGTTAACTTCCGGGACAATAAAATATATGGATTAAATAGTCATGACTGCCATGTAATGCTTCAACGCCTCTTCCCTGTTTTCATTCTAAGGTACCTACCTAAAGAGGTGGTGGAGTCATTAGTAGCGTTGTCAAGATTCTTTCAGAAATTATGTATCAAAGAAGTGAAGTGATCAGACTTGTGGGAAATGCAACAGGACATCATTTTTATCCTGTGCAAATTTGAGAGGATATTTCCCCCAAAAAAATTTCACATCATGACTCACTTGATGATCCATCTTCCCGAACAATTGTTGCTTACCAGTCCGGTATACTACACTTTGATGTATCCCAAAGAATTCGAAAGGTGAATACGATTCAACATTTTCATGTAGCTCTATTTTATATATTAATAATTATATAAGTATAATCATAACATGCACTTTTCAACTTGATAGACAACTGGGAGACTACAAAAACTATGTGAAGAATAAATCTGCACCTGAAGGGTGTATCGCTAAAGCATATCTTGCGCACGAGTGCGTAACTTACACCAAGTTGTATTTGGGAGTTGTGGAGGACCCTCCATAGCATATGCTAGTAGATCAACCCCAGTTCAACCTTTCTATAATCTCCAATGATGTTGAAGTATATGGAAATTTGCCAAAGTAGTACAAGTTTGAACCATATGAGGTAGTCATTGCCCACTGGTGGGTACTGATTAACTGTCTAGAAGTTTAATGCTGGAAAGACTTCCATCTTCAACACCCTTCGATTGCCAATAATGTTGAGTATCACAACAAGACGTTTACAAACTATTTTGGCAAATGGGTAAGTATATATATATATATATTTACTTGCATATATATACAAATTAATATCAATGCTCATATTTAAAGTGAATGGTTTTTTTTTCAAATGAACCATGACAAGATGATGGTTACCCACAATGGTCACACACATTGAGGCTCTTGGCGATGAAACTGGTAACTTCAAATGTTTACCCGATGTGTAAGGTCAATGGCGTGAAATTTATATGTCAACATAGAGACAATAGACTGAGGACACAAAATGTTTGGGTAATGGTGCATGGTAGGCAGAATGGCGTTGACTAATACAGTGTTTTTCATTCAGTGGTTGAACTAATTTATGGGGAAGTCATGAAAATACACTTGTTTAAGTGTAGATGGTTTGATACTAGCCCGGAAAACATAAGGATTGATCAGTACGATATATTTTCGGTGAATACTAATACAAGGTAGTATGAAGATGACCCCTTTATTTTTGCTACAGCGGTAAAACAAGTGTTTTATCTTGATGATCTTGTGCATAGAGGTGCTTAGAAAGTAGTTAACCACGTTGTTCCTAGAAATATATACAGTGCTGCTACACTTGGTGAGGCCACAAATGATGAAGAAGTTACTACATACTAAGAGCCGAACGCAATTGACATTCTGAAATCCTCTACAATTCACCTTAATAATGTGAGATTGAGTTTTGTGGTTTGAATTCCTGGGGCAGAACTGCTTGATGTTAATCCATATGAAATTGACAAAGACTCAGGTGACGAGGGGCGGCACATCTTACCAGAAATTAACTATGAAACCGAGTCAAACTCAAGCGATGATTCTGATTATCAGCCTCAGTTAGAGATGTACATATTTGATTATAACAAAGTGTTTCTATGAGAAACGTGTATATTTATGAGAAACGTGTTTAATTAGTAATGATTCTAACTATGTGCATGATCAAGTAGTTAAAAAGGTATTTTGAGAAGCATGTTTCAACATGAGAATGTTGAACCAATAAAATTCCACACTATAGCCGATGACATTGTGTCAAAGTCGTCGGCTATAGTTCTGGAATAAAAAAAACCATACGCGACTCGCAGCGCCGCAAACGTGAAAAAAAAATCATCGATTCTCTCTCGCTCCTCCGCCGCACGCCGCCTAATCAACTCTCTCTCCTCCTCTCTCCCCGTCGGATCTATTTCTCCCAACCACCGAATCAAGCACCGGAAACCATCGCCGCCACCGCCCCTGTCCCCTCTCCCTGTGGCCTTTCCTCCCTCCACCGACATCGATTCAAGTATCTCTCTCCACCGTCCCGTTGATATATATATATAATTATATTTATATAATTAATTTTTTGTTTTCTTGCATATATATAATTGTGAATATATATAAATATAATTGGTTGAATATAATTGGGAATATATATAAATATAGGAGTATAAATAATTGAATGTATATATAATTGTGATTTTTTTATTTTGTAATTTAATTTGTTGAATGTGCCGATGAATATATGTGCAGTGGATATGAATTTGTGTTTTTGTTGAATATGTGAGATGAATACATTAATATATAATTGAAATATATGATTTATTGAATATATTTGGATTTATAGATTATATGTGAATTAATATACATATTTAGGTATGAATTTGAATTTTTTGCGCGAAAAAAATTCCTTAGGATCCGAGTCGAGATCCCGAGGTGGAAATGAGAGTAGCAGCTCGGCCAAGATCAACAACAGTTATTATGACCCTATCACCTCTCCCCAACGTATTCTACTTGGTGAGGATGCGATGCCGCAGGAACCCAGCCGACTTTCCATCGCGAGGAGGCTCTATCAGGAGGTGACGCCGCAGCAGGCAGCCTGCCGACCCTCAATGGGCGGCACATCTCAATAGTTGGTCCAATCATCTGAGGCATGTGCTTCAGGTAGTTCAAGGGCCGGTGTGCGATTATCACCGCCATCCACCATCTTCATGCCCGACCAGATACCGGCCATATCTATTTTCGACGATATGAAGAGGCCTGGTGGACAGGATCCTTTTCTTACGGTGGACCAAGCGTATGTGTACATACCGTTCGAGACACCTTTTTGGAGTGATTGGATTAAGGGACAGTAGATGGATGAATCGGGTAAATATTAATTAACCTTTGATTATTTAATTTCAAACTTATATAGTCGATATGTAAATTAAATTGGGTGCTTATGTTTTCATCTTTTTACCATGTCTTAGGCATTGTCGTCAACGTCAAAGCCAAAAAGACCAAAGGCACCGTTGTCGGCAAGCTTCTTGAAAATGTGATCAGACACGGGCCGGTTGTCATTAGAACGACTGAAGGAGGTAAAGTGATCAAGGGAGATGATACTCAAAAGTACGCCTCAATGGTCGGAAGCATCATATGCGACAGAGTCCCAATGCTGGGGCTGATTCACATCTTTTCAAGCATTTAATTAAACACTTAATCAAACACGAATACAATTAAAACCCTTCTTTGTAGATGTAGCATTGATAAGTAGGGATCGTTCTTAACCGGGGATTGAGGGTGCATGCATAACTATGCTAATTTAAATGGGGGTGCGAGATTTGTTTCTTTAATACCTACAAAATTAAAGACAAAAACGTGGCAATCATACACATAGAGAAACCCTAGGACTCTAACATGCTTTACTCATAGACAAGCAAACAATCAAGAACCCTAGAAACCCTAAACATGCATCATTGCCGAAAAAACCTAAACTAGTTATTTAAAAGTGATCATCACATACTAATTACCTAAGCCGATTACTTCTTCTTTAAACAAGTTCTACGAAATTCATAGCACAAATTAAAACACATACACATGCTTACATCAAATTAGAGAGCAAACCAATCATCTAGTTAACTTCCTAACTCAATTTTATCTTGATTAATTCGGTGGAACATGCTAGGGTGAACCAAATCATCTAGTGTCATCCTAAACAAGTTTCAAAGCATTAAGATCATAGTAAGCTAGCATACATATTCGAATTCATACTAAGAACACATGGAAGAACTCATAAAAATCCAAAACAATCATCTTTACACTAAAACATGTTGTCTTTCTACAAAAAGTAAAGAAAACCAATACATAACCGAAATTTGATACAAAGATGTCATGTTACACTTTTTGCTCCGAGGTAATCTCTCTCTGCAAGCTCCAAGTATAGCAGCCCCTTGTTGGCGTGAGGGAGGACACAAGTGTTCAAAGCCAAATCTAGCGTAAGAACACTTATGGGTGAAGGAGGGATGTTTTTGAGGTGGTGATGGTGGTGTTTCGGCTAAGGAGAAGAGTTCTTCGACTTTGTGTGAGAGGAGGTAGTGTTTGGACAGAGATTCGGCTCCTAAAATGTGTGATCATGATGAATGAGTCGAGCTCCCTAATTTATAGAAGAAGATTATGTCTTTTCCTATCAAAACAAGACTTTCCTTATGTACCTGGGTAAATCTGACAGTCTGTCTTCAAACGCGTTTTCCCGGAGTTTCAGATCTTGGAAAATTCTTATTCTTGTTTCATTGGAAATCTTATTCAAAGGGATATAAAATCCATATAAGGAACGCCAAATTTGGAATTGAATTTGATTTAATACGGATTTTATAATTTAAGTGACCTGGCTGCCCTGTTTTCTTCTTCTTCAAGGAAAAGGAAATCTTCATAACTTCAAATCTTGCATTCCTTATTCCCCAATCTTCCTTGGCCGAATATACCATATATTTGCACATATTTTTACCCTCAAATCAGGTATAAATCTTCATGGAATATCCTCCTCATTCGTCCATCATTTATGCTCCATATATTCCGCCATTTTTGCTCATTCCTGGATTGCGCAGGAGAAATGTCTTCGACTATTTGTCCACCATTTTGGCATCCATTTCATTTGGCATTTGGTCTTCAATTCTTGACACCATGTGGGAAAGCATTTTAGTAACCATTTTGAAGACCATTTCTCGGACCATTTCTCCTCCGGAATTAGGAACTTCCTCCTTAGCACGTTTTTCACTCTAGATCGCCTCCTTTATTATTTCCTCCTTTATTTCTACCTACAAACATAAAGTACGTTAAAAACATATTTACTAAGCACAAAACAAAGCTAAATATAGAGAGAAAGACATTAATAATCAAGCATAAAATGCGTAGATCAAATTCCCCCACATTTAGACTTTGCTAGTCCCTAGCAAATACAAATCAAAGCAATAGATTCGTTAAAAGAAAACTAATTAAAGGAAAAACGTGACACACATTTTTACAAGACACTTAGTTGTTTCTGCGTTTCAAAGCCGTAAATTCTCATGTATTCATGTTTGAAAACGCAAGAAAACACTAAGTACACAAAACTAAGCCCTTAGTCAAAATTGTCACATAAATTTTTTTTTTCAAGTATATGGCGATGGAATCACAATGTGTCAAGCATGAATGATCTTTGAATTCAATGGATAATAGAGACATGATCATGTTATGAACAAGTAAGACAGAGAAAACAATGGTGAGTTTAAGTCTGTGCATGCTTCGAATGAAGTTCAAATCAACTCACATGGATGCTCTCATCATATTTCCACTCATGCAAAGATTTCACTCAAAGTGTTTAAATCAATGAATGGAATGAATTACTTGCTCAAATGAACCAAAACCATATGCTTACTCATGCAACTTACTCCACAGATTGAAGGCTACTCATCTTAAGGATCAAAAAGGACTTTTAAGGGTTGTAATGGGGCTGAGGTTAAGGCATTCGAAATTTAGATATGTGGTGATTAAGAACATTCTAAAAACTTAGCCAAAGCACCAGAACTTGATCAATTTTAAGCTCCCATCTTACCAAAAAACGTCACCATGCATAACTTTGAAGTACAAGGGCCGGATTTCATCGTATTGGGCCATATCTTCATTCTAAACTTTCCCTTGAGCTCTGTGAACAGGACAAAGGCCAAATTTTACATTGTTGGGCCTTCATTTCGAAACAAACTCCAAACTCACAAATATGGGGGACATTAATTCAAACAATGTACATTTAAAACCTATTGCCGGAGAGCTTTTGATCTTTCTTTTCTTTCTTTATTTTCGGCAATTTCTACTTTAACAAGCTGTTTGAACAAGTCTATCCCCATTCCCTTACATGATTCTCACGCCATCTTCTTTGTTTTAGCTTCAAAAATCCCACCAAGTCTTTAGAACAAGGGTATGGATAATCTACACTAAGTTTAAGTGTTTAGATTCATATAGCAATGAAAGAAAGGCTTAATGTAGGCTCCAATGGGTTCATCTAGGGGTGTCGCAACTCGTGCGCACAAAATGGGACATATAGCAATTTGGCAAAGTGGTGGAATACCTAAGCGCCTTTAATCACATCCAAAATCAGAGTATGTATCAACTATAAGCTTTGCAAGTCGACATGAGTAAGTTCTAGCATTCTCTAGTTCATTAAGATCTATGGCAAGTGAGTGTATGAATGATTTTGAGACCTATCATATGTAATGCACGAATTCACTCTCAAAGAAGTAGTGTTTAGGCTCAAAATCTCACTTTAAGGCTCATATGATTCAAAACTTTATTCTAACATGTGAATTTCTGTACCAAGTTTTGCAAACCATAACTACTACATGTCATAACACTCAAAGATGTCTCAATTAGCACATATATGAATTCATTCTCAATAATTTCCAATGCCATATGTGTTCTTTTCTTTGTTCATTTTCATCATTGACTAACTAAGGGCATCCTAAGACTCTTTAAAACACTAAGTTAAACAAAAAGACTCAAAATACACTAAGTATGACTCAAAAGTTTTTTTTTTTTAGGGCATCATCCGCTGGAAAGTTCCATTGTCCGCCCGATTTTCAATTTTATGACTCAATAAAGTTGTAAACCCATTCTCCCACACTTAAACTCTACATTGTCCTCAATGTACCAAAATAAAGTCATAGAATTCAAGCATGGAAGCTAGGACTTACGAAAATCTATATAAAAATGTAAAAGTAACGAAAATTAAAAGAGATAAGGGAAGAGAATGCAAATCTGTTGAAGACTCCTCCATTGGGTTGCCTCCCAACAAGCGCTTGTTTTTTAACGTCTTCCAGCCTAGACGTGATGTATTCTTCATGTGGTGGGAGTAGGTGGATCAAAGAGATTCACTTCTTCAACGTCATGCTCCTTGAAGTTCTCATAGTAGTGCTTCAAACGTTGGCCATTCACCTTGAATAACTTTCCGGTGTCCAAAGTCATGATGTCCACGGCTCCATGGGAATGAACTTGTGCCACAATGTACGGACCAACCCATCTAGAGTGTAGCTTGCCCGGAAAAAGTCTAAGTCTCGAATGGAATAGCAAAACCTTCTGTCCGGGTTCAAAACTCCTCGTACGGATCATCTTGTCATGAAACATCGTTGTCTCCCAAGTAAGCATATTTCAAATGATCCGGTAACACCTTGAGTTCCAATTCTGGTGCTTGAATGATGGAAGGAACAAGCTTGTTTTCGCCATAGACCAATGGAATAGGTGGAGGTCTTGACGTCACAAAGGCAGCTTCATTCAGTGCCAACGCCATTTCTCTAATTCTGGGCTCCAGAACTTCAATCAAAACGTCAACTAGGGCTTCATCCCTAGTGTAGGTCAGTCCAATTCCATCTTGAAGTACAATATCAAGCTCATCCTCTCTAATAGTATCCAGGTGCTGCTGTGCCATATCTTCCACTAAATCCAACGAAATGCATGAGTTGACAGTGGCAGTAGGAACCTTCATAGCGTCAAGGATGTTGAACTCGATCCTCTCCCCATTAATTTCCATGGAGAATGTACCTTCAAACACATCTATCTTCGTTCTTGCGGTTCTCATGAAGGGTCGTCCAAGCAAAAGTGGCGTGGTATTCAATGAACTTTCCTCCATGTCAACAATGTAAAAGTCTGCAGGGAATATCAAGTTGTTGACTTGTACAAGAACATCTTCAACGTATCCCCTTGGATACTTGTGAGAACGATCGACTAGTTGAATGATGACATTGTCTTGCTTAAGCTTGCCAAGCTCCATGGATGCATAAAGATAATAGGGCATCACGTTGATGGATGCACCCAAGTCGAGCATGACGTCTTCAAATCTCTTGTCACCAATCACACAAGGAACAGAAAAGCTCCCAGGGTCCTTCAATTTAGGGGGTAGCCATCGTTTCAACACCGCTGAAACGGTTGCATTCACCTTCACAACCTCCTTCGCTCTCGTTTGCCTCCTTTGGGTGCATAGCTCTTTCAAGAACTTGGCGTATATAGGAACTTGCTTAATGCACTCGATCAAGGGCAGATTCACTTGCACCTTCCGAAAGATGTCCAGAATTTCCTCGTATTGATCATCTTTCTTTGATTTGGATAACCTGTGTGGGAATGGTGCACGAGCAAACGAAGCATTAGTATTAACTAAACTTGAAGGGGTAGAGTCAATACCTTTGATTGGGGAAGAGTGTGATGGTGATGGTAGTGGCAAAAGTGGCGCCACTTTCTTCTTTCTTTCTAGCTCTTCAGCAGCTGGATCTTCTTCAAAAATTTCCTCCACAACGACATCAAAAGAATACACAAGGAATGCAAGATACTTGATCAAAACGTTGGAAGTCACAAAAAGAGCTTCTCAAAACACAAAATCAAGTCACACGAATTCAAAACACACCATATTTACATACATATTCACAAATGACGTTTTGATTATTGGTTTATATACACTTGCCACGGTCTTGTACACTAGATGAAATGCAGAGGCTCTAGGTCATCCTAAAATGAATGCAAGTCACTAAGAACAAGTTATGTACATTTGTACATGTATCCTGCAGGGGTTAGTTGTATAATTTACTAAGTCAAAAACGTCATATACATATTTGGCACGCAAAAGATTCAAGCACACCATAATCCACGAAATTCATGCAAGAATTCATTCAAACTTTCATTCAAAGTGCATCAAGCAAGAGTCCTAAGTGAAAGATGGAGTGAATGCATAAGAGAATGTTAGATCCTGCAGAAAACACAAGAGTTACTTGCTAATTCCATGATGCAAACGTGACCACTCTCTTGGCCTAATGCCCCTAACTTCACTTAGGTTAGGGTGTGTGGTGATGAAATCCACACATCACAAAGCCGCCAGAGGATTATGCAAGCTACAAATGCAGGGTGGTTAAGCCTGTACAATTTCGTTGGCAATGTACAAGTATTTCGTTGGTTATGTACATGTATGGTTAATTGAGTTGTGCTTTAGATTTGAAGAGAGTACATTCCCTTGATCTTTAGGTCGTTCAAAGGACGTGCGACCCGCGCGATAAAGTGTACACTTTCAATCGATAAACATGGCCAGTTAGGGATAGAGATAACACGAGAGGCAGGACTAATTTTGACAAAGCAACCCGAGGCTAAACGACTATGGCAAGTAGACTTAGTCCTTATCTTCTTTGGGCAAACTCAACGAAATGGCCAGTTAGCGAGAGAGACCACGAGAGGTAGGACCGATTTGATATCTCCGATCCAAAACCTGTCATAGAAATCGTCACCTTCTAGACACCATTGCGTTGAGAATTTCTTACTCAAAGATAAGTATTCATCCACCAACCGAGTCTTTGGTATATACTCCAATGTTGCAAGTCTTTCTTAGATCCAAATCCTGTCACCAGTCATAACCCGTTTCTAGACACCATGTCCGACATTCAACCAAACTTTCGAAAATGTACAACTCCCTCAAGTCAAATGTAGACTCCACCCTCAACCTCATGTCCATAACTTCACTTAGGTTATGGTGTACGGTGGTGAAATCCATACATCACAAGGGGTTAAGGAGATAAACATGGAAAAGAGGCGCCATCTATTCAACAATGAGTGCGACTTAATCAACCAAGCTCATGTACTCAATGCAAATCCAAGCTTCCTTTAACGTTACATGGCTGCAAAAGATACAATATGAACAAGTGTTAGTATAAATATGAACAAAAATTTCGTAGGTTTAATGTACAATTTCACATATTCACAAGAACACATGCAATTCCAGATTCTGGCAAACATCAACACAGTAGCTTGTCGAATTGTTTTAGAATTATTGGCTCGGTCGACTGGGCTGAAATTTTTCAGGTACAAACTAGATACATAACCAAACATTCTTACAAAATTTCAGATTTTTGTGAGTCTTCTAGCTATGTCAAATAATTTACACAAAACCGGGCAGTGCACAGTTCCGAAAAACTGAAACTATAAACGTATTTACAAGCATAATCACACAATTCTTTACAATCCCCGGCAACGGCGCCAAAATTGATTCACATATTTTCAAGCATTTAATTAAACACTTAATCAAACACGAATATAATTAAAACCCTTCTTTGTAGATGTAGCATTGATAAGTAGGGATCGTTCTTAACCGGGGATTGAGGGTGCATGCATAACTATGCTAAGTTTAAATGGGGGTGCGAGATTTGTTTGTTTAATACCTACAAAATTAAAGAAAAAAACGTGGCAATCATACACATAGAGAAACCCTAGGACTCTAACATGCTTCACTCATATACAAGAAAACAATCAAGAACCCTAGAAACCCTAAACATGCATCATTGCCGAAAAAACATAAACTAGTTATTTACAAGTGATCATCACATACTAATTACCTAAGCCGATTACTTCTTCTTTAAACAAGTTCTACGAAATTTATAGCACAAATTAAAACACATACACATGCTTACATCAAATTAGAGAGCAAACCAATCATCTAGTTAACTTCCTAACTCAATTTTATCTTGATTAATTCGGTGGAACATGCTAGGGTGAACCAAATCCTCTTGTGTCATCCTAAACAAGTTTCAAAGCATTAAGATCATAGTAAGCTAGCATACATATTCGAATTCATACTAAGAACACATGGAAGAACTCATAAAAATCCAAAACAATCATCTTTACACTAAAACATGTTGTCTTTCTACAAAAAGTAAAGAAAACCAATACATAACCGAAATTTGATACAAAGAGGTCATGTTACACTTTTTTCTCCGAGGTAATCTCTCTCCGCAAGCTCCAAGTATAGCAGCCCCTTGTTGGCATGAGGGAGGACACAAGTGTTCAAAGCCAAATCTAGCGTAAGAACACTTATGGGTGAAGGAGGGATGTTTTTGAGGTGGAGATGGTGATGTTTTGGCTAAGGAGAAGAGTTCTTCGACTTTGTGTGAGAGGAGGTAGTTTTTGGACAGAGATTTGGCTCCTACAATGTGTGATCATGATGAATGAGTCGAGCTCCCCAATTTATAGAAGAAGATTAGATCTTTTCCTACCAAAACAAGACTTTCCTTATGTACCCGGGTAAATCTGACAGTCTGTCTTCAAACGCGTTTTCCTGGAGTTTCAGATCTTGAAAAATTCTGATTCTTATTTCATTGGAAAGCTTATTCAAAGGGCTATAAAATCCATATAAGGAACGCCATATTTGGAATTGAATTGGATTTACTACGGATTTTAGAATTTAAGTGACCTGGCTGCCCTGTTTTCTTCTTCTTCAAGGAAAAGGAAATCTTCATAACTTCAAATCTTGCATTCCTTATTCCCCAATCTTCCTTGGCCGAATATACCATATATTTGCACATATTTTTACCCTCAAATCAGGTATAAATCTTCATGGAATATCCTCCTCATTCGTCCATCATTTATGCTCCATATATTCCGCCATTTTTGCTCATTCCTGGATTGCGCAGGAGAAATGTCTTCGACTATTTGTCCACCATTTTGGCATCCATTTCATTTGGCATTTGGTCTTCAATTCTTGACACCATGTGGGAAAGCATTTTAGTAACCATTTTGAAGACCATTTCTCGGACCATTTCTCCTCCGGAATTTGGAACTTCCTCCTTAGCACGCTTTTCACTCTAGATCGCCTCCTTTATTATTTCCTCCTTTATTTCTACCTACAAACATAAAGTAAGTTAAAAACATATTTACTAAGCACAAAACAAAGCTAAATATAAAGAGAAAGACATTAATAATCAAGCATAAAATGCGTAGATCAGTGGCCGGATTGAAATTCTATGCCGAACTATGTGAAGTTGGAAGTGCATAATGCATTATCAGCGAGTTATATTTTGCATCATTACGTAAATTTTCTACTTATTAATCAAGTCCACAGACATATACAATTTTTACCATTTATATATACATTGCAGAGGCAGTTTCACGTGGAAAATATACTCAGACACACGTAGGAAAATGAGGTGCAAGGGAGCAGGTGATGTCTCCCAGTTATTTTGTATATATCGAGTTAGATTTTTAAATCTCAGGAGTTTAAATATCTAACATTTTTGTTTCATTAATATAGGTACAAGGAGTGGAAATCCAAGCTCAAAAAGCAGTGGGAAAATTATGGCAGCAACCGAGTTGGTACCCTTAGCAAGTTTCGGTTTAGGGAGTACAAGTGGCGATGGCTGGTAACTCACTTCAGGCACCCGCGATTCAAGGTATGCAACTTGAGCATATTTTTGTTGTGTTATATTAATTATATGAAAAAAATTAGTTAATCATTTTCTGATATATGTTTATCCAACAAGGCCATCTCCGAGACAAACTCTCAGAATCGGGCAAAAAATACCAAGAACCATCATTGTGGTTCCAGATCTTATTCCGGTTGCCAAACACTTAGAAGTCCCTTTGTTTTTGTTTACTACTCATCACGCGTATCCACATTGCCCCGAAGATGCTGTAAGTCCCTCATAAGTTAATTCACATATTTACTTCATTATATATATTTTTCTCTGTGTTTTTTTTTATGTTTAATATGTTAATCGTATTTCCTTAACAATTAGGCGAGAGTGGAGGAGGTAATCCCACAGGTGTTAACTCAGGTAGCTCGAGAGTGATCTCCTAACACTTCGGATGAGGAGCTCACCTAGTACGCCTCTCAGATTGATACATCTAATCCGACTGTGTCGGCGAGGATCATGGCAGCCATGATACCTCCCTGGAAGAATACCTACTACGTCAGGGGTTTGGACAAGAAGGGCCAAGGGGTCTTGAAGACGACTTTCGAATTTTCTCGCAAGTCGGGATCTTTTGAGACCTCCCATCTACATGAGCAGCTCCAGAGGCAGACGAGGGAGATGGAGGAGCAACATAGACATATGAAAGAGCAACGGAGATGGAGCAGGCGATTACATTACAGAATGCGAGATTCGTCGAGCAGTAGAGATTAGCCGAGCAACATGGTGGCAGCAGTGTATGCCACAGTTTCAGGCTGCTGGAATCAAGATCCCGCCCCTACCTTCGAACATTTTTGGTGCTCTACAGCCGCAGCCGCAGCCACAAGAGGATCAACGTGACCATGGGAGTCACCACTCTGATTACTTACACAACATAGATTTTAATCAGTCTTAGTGTAGTTGTGTTTTCTTTGTATGGATGCATACGTTGTTGGACAATATATGTTGTTGGAAAAATATGTGATGTATTCTGCAATTGCAGGTTCTGGAATTGGGCTCAATCAAGAATCTGCAACATTTTTTTTTAAAAAAAAAATCACCAACTATAGTCGATGATATGGACCTATGTCATCGGCTATAGTATTACAAAAAATGCCATAACCGGTCAACATTTTTATTCGGGCTATAAAATGGCCGACGACGTATAGTCTAATGTATTACCAACAACTCATTCGTCGTCGGCTATAATTCATTCCATAACCGACGACTACCCTACCCTATCGTTGGCTATAGTATAGCCGACGGTGTATTCTCGATGATGCTTTAACTGACGACTTATGTTAACAGGATGATGACTTCACGTCTTCGGCTATAGTAGAAATTCTGGCAGTGGCGGCTAGTGCGATTGGGCGACAACGTTGATGTGGTCGGCCACTTGCTATCTTTCTGGGTTTGGATTGTGGATGGTTGGTGGTTGCCGTTGTGGGACAATGACTTCTGATAATGATTTCTAACTTGGAGGAGTTCGGGGAGGGTTTTCGGTTAGACTTCGTGGTTTTGAGTTGCTGGTTCAGGCGGTGATTGTTGGCTTGGTAGGTGGCTGTGCTGGTGTATTCCAAAGGAACTTGTTTGGCCAGGGTTTTTGGGCCTCCTGTATTTGAACTTAGGCCATGGTTTTTTTTTACTCTCTTAAGTAGTGTGGGTTTGTAGATCATTTGGTCTTGGCCCATTATCTAGTTGTATAGGTTTTGTTGATCTTTTGTACTGATTTGACATCCTATACCCTAGCTAGAACTACAATTTTCTATGGGTTCCTATGTACTAATAATATACCATTGCTTAGTTTAGATATGTCTCTCATTGAGTTAAGGAGGCTTAGTGTAGGCATTTTTTAGTGTATTTGGCCAGTGATCTAATGCAATATTGCTCTGATTCTAGGAACAATGGAAATTCTTCAAAGTCTGCTCCTTCAACATCTAGCCTGGTACCTTGCTATAAGTGTAGTTCTGACAAGCATATGCACAAGCAATGTCGTGCACCTAAGGATGTCTAGAATGCCTACAAAAGATGCAAGCAGTACCTAACACATAAGACCAACTACACTGCGGATCAAGAAATGGATGATGTTGGTGAAGCCAACTTTATAGTAGCATATATCAACAATGCAAGTCTAAAGACTGTGGATTCTGATTAGTGAAAGTATTAGACTACTATGTTTACTATGTAATCAAATTTAGCTTCGTATTTGACTTTATTTTTTAGTCATGGTTATTGAATAAGAACAATATTTTGATGTAAGTTTTGATGTTGGCAAAGCAATAAAAGTTCTTTCTGGTATTTGAAAGTATTAAGAATGGTTATGTTCATACATATTGCTTACAAGGTTCAAATTCTACACAATTCTTTGGAATTATAACACCAAAGTATCATATAAACGAGACAAAATAGAAGATGGTTTGATCATACACATTCTTCAATTAGTCGAAGGGCTCTTTGCTCGATTTTTGACATCTTTCGATCCATCAAAAATTATGCCTGGTTTTTCCTTTGATCCATCGAAGGCAGTCCTCTGATTCAAAATATGGACCTTCGATGGATTGAGTGTTTCACTCGATCCATCGAAGGTAGCCCTCGGATTCCAAAGGCCAAATTTCTTTGATCCATCAAAGAACTCGTCTCGATCCATCAAAGCCAAGCCTCAGGTTCACATACTATGAACATCTTCAATCCATTGAGAAAAATCCTAGATCCATCTAAGATTCTACCCGGAATTAGTGTTTTTCTTTATGTATTTTACTTCATTTGGCTTATGTCATGTCAACACTTTTTAAGGGTCACAACCCTTTAGTAAATCTTTAAGTCTTTACTTAAACTGGTCAACAAGTCTTAAAGACTAATCAATTCAAATTTCTTTGTAGACGTTTGAAGGCGAGATCGAGTGTCTAGCAAATAGTGGTACAACTCATTTATTATACTGTAGAATAGGCAATTATTTTTTGATCTTGTGCCATAAATATCATCAGTGACAACCATGATTGGTTCTACGCCGATTATACTAGGATGTGGTTTAGCACAATTTTCGCTGTCGTATAGAAAAAGAATCCACATCACTGATGCATTGTACATGAAAGGACCCAACCCTGATTTAGCTTCCTAAATCGGAATCAAACCCCTTCGAAAACATGAACCAACAAAAACTTTTCGAAATTTGGGCAGAGTTTCGTTACTAGCGTGGGATTACCTTAACCTGCACGCGGAAAATACACTTCATCCTATGCCACAAAAAGCAAACCGTGGGCACCAATCCCATCCGGATTTCTCAATATATCAACAGTAAAGTAAAGTAGTAAATATATATGCACTTTACTGAAATCCAGTGTAAAATCGTATATCGTATTCAATAGGGAACTCAGAGCGACTTCTAATACATAATCATATACGCATACCACAGTAGGTAGAACAATAAACCTACTGGATGAAACAAAGTAGCTCGAGCACTATGCCTCCGACCACGACGTGCGACACCAGAGCCTGAACTGCAAAGTGGGCACGGAAACCGAAAAGCCCGGGGGAAAGACAATAAACACGTTAGAGTGAGTGGACGAAAATAAATGTCTTTCACCAGTTGATGTATATGTAAAATAACATATGCCAGTCTAGGTAAATAAAATAACAAGTACACGAGGTAAAACTCATACTCCTCCAGTGTACTGAGCATGCAAGTAAAAATCCCACGGGGTCACTCATGGACACACATCGTGCTAGTACAGTCAGAATCACGGGATCCCAGACCCACACGTGATTCTAGCCAGAAATGGCCTCGGATCCGGGGATACGCCCCTCACCGGTCTGGTTGGGGAAACGCCCCTCCAGGCGGCCTACCATCGGGGATCAACCGAGAGGCAAAGTGTATCGATACAACAACGTAACCACGACTGTACTCTGTGTAAACCAAATCATAAACATTTCGATGCAAATGCATAAAACAGCATATAAGTGTATGTATACTCGTATACGTATATCCGTATAAGTATAATCGTATAATCGTAAAACACATGCTCATGTAATCCGAAATCTCATATGCATGCTCAAGTTCATAAAACGTATATCAAGACTCGCAAACAATCCGTGAAAAGAAATGTCCACTCACAGACTGGCGTAACGCGATACGCGTTAACCCGTGATCCAGCGGAAAGTCCCTCGCCAAAACAACGATCACGAACCCCTGAATATTCACAATGTCCAATATTCAAAATCATAATCCGACAATACAAATCAAACCACGAGAAACCACCGTTCTCGGAAACACGAAATCCAAAGTCGACCAATCGTCGAAAATCCGTATATGTATACCACAATACCTCGCTTTACGTTCGGACGCTTAACTCGAAAAACGAACCTCCCCACTGCGATCGGGGCGCGATTTCGAGTCAAATGACATGCAATTTGCCGGAAGTCCAAAAAAGTCAAACTTTGACCGTTGACCGCCGTTGACCGCCGTCCACGGCGGCGCCACTGTTGACCGGAGAATTTCACGGCGGAGCTACCCTTGTTCCACTCAAAATCACCCACTGAGCAACTTTGTCAACTGCACCGAAGTCCAATTCTCACTCTAACATGGTCAATTTCATGAAAAACCGAATGAACACACAAATTTCAAATCCAAAATTCTCCTTCCACAAACAAAATTAGGATCCCAAACTTACATGGTAGCTTGCTAGTGATTAGAGCTACAAAGCCCAGTACAAATTTCAGCTCGAATCGGCTCGAAACATCAAACCCGAAATCACCAAGTTTCTTCAAACTTTGGCCGGAAAATTCCCTCCCTTCCGGCGAGCCTTGCCGTGAAAGGAGGCCAGGGGTGAACTCGGGATGCCAAGGCGCGTCGATTAGAACAAGTCCCGAGCTCGGAGGTGGCCGAACGGCCTCGCCACCGTGAAGCACCACCGTCACCGTCGATCTTCTCCTCTTCCACCGAGTTGACTCCGTCAACTCGGTCAACACCCAATATGGTAAGCTTTGACTTGCCCAGTATGGAAATTTCTATTTATAGCTTTTCCCAAAAAGGAAACTTCATGTTAATCCAATTCGACGAACTTCAAACGCGCGTAACTTTCTCGTCGTAATTCCGATTCCGATAATTCTCACGGCCACAAACTCGTCTCAACATATTCTTCAATAATCACCCAAAGTCAAACACATCGGACAATCGGATAAAAAGTCAACTGTTCAGCCCAAACACATAATAAATCGACTAAACCAACAACAAACGGAAATATTCGCAACTAATTCCTCGTAACTCCAAATCATACTCCGGAAGTTCCCACGAATTCGAAATTAAATTCTGAACAACTTCCGTGAAGAAGCCGAAACCAAATTCTCGTCCGATAATTTAGTCGTTAAGTAGCCCACCATTTAAATCCGAACTTCAAATATTCATAACTAATTCCTCGGTCGTCCAAATAATAATCCGGAATCGCCCACGAACTCGTAATCACATGTAGAACGACTCTCGAGAAGAGACCCAGCTCCAATTCTCGGCCAATAATTAAGTCGTTAACAAGCTCGGCGATTCCAAACAACCGTCGGATACCAGTGACTACGCGGTAACTCACGTACATAGCTGGTTGTACTGCTGATTCTGGTCCGGGTCGTCACAAATCCACCCCCCTTAGAAAAATTTTGACCTCGAAATTTCCAAGTCTGTTGGCTAAAAGTAGGAGCACTGCCTCTGCATACTGCTCAACTGCCCAGTGGCTACATCAACTGAACAACTCTGGCAACTGACTCCACAATAGGAGATAGCTCTGTGCTGGAATCTCTGTACCCACAAATCACAAATCTGAACTGGCTCCACACAAGCGCCACGTGTTCATGCATAAGAAACAGATAGGGTACACAACACGCAACAACCTGAAACATAGTTCCGCCACGCGGAACACAACACACAAAGCCAACACTATAGGTGATGCCGAACCATACGGCATAACACAAACTCGCCTATGGCCACATACAAATCAAAACAACGTGTTAATTCACAACTCCGTTCACACACATCAAAACAACTCACATACTCATATCAGCATAGCTCAAACATCGAACTCAGGCAATTACCAACCCTATTCCACTAATCTAACAGTCTGTGGTAGCACATCCCACTAAATCAGAATCAAACATCAACCCATACTCAAACCAAACTCGCTCCAACACAATGGAGTACAACAACATCCCTCAAAACGATATCACGCAACGTCAATATCACAGTGGTCAACAAACTGGTACTGCAAGCAATCTCGAACAACTGAAACTGCTGGTCCCGAATCCTTCGGAACTGCAATACCGAGGTCCACAACAAGCCCTCCAAGGTCTGAATAGTCCTCAAATATCGCCCGCCAATCCGAGGATAAGAACTGGTACTAACTTGTAATCTGGTCCCCAATGCTCGCTGCAACTCTCGCCAACACTCTATCGTAGCTGATTGCTTCGACTAGCAAACTGGGACACAAGTACACCACGTAAATGACCAATCTCCGTCAAACACAGCTATGCCAGTCTGCCACTGAAATCGTCTCCGAAAGTACAAGGGAACGTACTAAATTCATCAAATGGTCCACAAAAGTCTAACAATTGGTATCACCAACCAAAGTGCATACAAACACACACAAGATCACAGCGATAAACGCCACGTCTAATCGGAAATTTCAAATGGCTGACACATCTCGGCAAGTTTCTGCCTCCTAGCCATCACCAGTCGACGAATGTGGCATTTGCACACTCAAACTGCTACATTGCTCTTCATGTTGCGTCACGAGTAATAAACTCGAAGTATCTGACACTTCTCCGCGTCACTAGCACCAAACACGCGCAAAATCACAAGCCTCAACATCATCATACTCAAACTCAGCTCTCGTAGCCCATAACTCGGCTAACACGGAAACTCGAGCCACACATACACACATGCAATACTGAAACTCCCGATTCTCGACTGAATGCACCAACAACAACATCATCCCAAACGGATGGTCAAAGTACAACCTCTAGCCTTTCCCGAACAAGCTCAAAGGTGCAGCCATAGTCGTTAGTCGACTCCATCCATCGACACTGCTTCAAGCCCAAATCTGGCCGAAAATGCAAGTGGATGAAACCCAAGAGATCAATGTACGTCCTACACTGCGCTGCACGCCATAGCAGTAGTATCTCGAACTCCTCAATGCTAACATAAGGACGGCTACACCTAAACCACATATAGGATACGTAGCCACATAAGGTTTCCACTGCCTGGAACAATGAGCCACCGCTCTGCTGCACATCATTAAAACATAACCAAAAACCAAATCTCGATGCAACGCCATAACCCACGAACTCGTCGCAGTCATCAAGTAGGGTTAAAACCGAAGCAACGGTCAACCACCCTGCAGGAGTCAATAACTCTCCTCGCGTGCATCAAACCACTCAAACTTGACACATTCTCCGTCAAGCCGGAAAGTGAAGTGGCAATCCAGGAAAATCTTGTACAAGCCGTCGGTAATAGCATGCCAAACCCAATAGACCCTTGATCTCTGGCACAATGGTAGGGCAACCCCAAATCAACACGGCTTCAATCTGGTCAGGATCCACATCACTCACTCGGATAGCATCACACAACTCAAAATATTCATGCTAATCAGCCAAAACTCACACTGGCTGAACTTCGCAAACAGCTGATCATCTCGCGGAGTCCGCAAAATTGCTCGCAATTGCATCAGGTACTGGTCCACACTCCTGGAGTACATCAGGAAGTTGTCGACGAACATGGTCGCAACTCGTCCTGAAACCGTCTGAACACCTGGTCCATCAAGTCCACACGACCTACGGGGCATTGGTCAACCAAACAGCGTGACCAAAAGCTCCTGATGCCCGTACCATGATCCGAAAGTCGTCCTAGCCACAACTGACTCATCAAACCTCAACTGATGGTATCCGAACCCATAATCAATCTTCAACAAGACTGAAGCTCTCGCAAGCTGATCAAACCACTAGTCAATCCGAAGCGGAGGATACTCGCACTCCTCTGAAGCAAATCAGGCTTCTGGCAGTCAACGTACCACCACGTCTAACCATCCATCCTCCGTACACACAATGCAAAAGCACACCATGCAAACACGCGGGGTCGCATGAAATCCCCTCCAGCAACTCCTGGAGTCGAAACTATAGCTCCATCAGCTCCGCTGGCCCCAAATGACAAGATGTCGGTAAAATGAATCCATCGCCTAGTACAAGCTCAATGGTGTAATCAGTCTCCCGAACTGGAGGAACACCTGGTAACTCCTCCGAAACATACCTGGAAACTCAGGAACCACCTCAACGTGACCAATGTCAGACACAGCAACCACAGCATCCACAACATGAGCTAAGCAAACCACATAACTCATCTTCACAAACCGCTCGACCATCACCAAGAAACAGCATCTCGGGAAATCTGGTCATCGAACATAACCTCCTTCTCGAGGCTCTCGAACATCGCCAAATGCGTCGACTGTAAGTCCATACTCACAAGCACACCAAAACCACAATGTCCAGCTATCACAGATCCACGGCTAACACATAACCTCCAACAAAGATCTCACAACCTCCGGATGGATGCAACACCCTCCAAGACCTCGGAAGTGGAGATGCAGGTACAATTTCCATGGATATCAAACAACAGTAACCTCGGAGAAAAGTCTGTCCTCAAACAAGGTCATGGCACAAACTCCAACATGCCCAACTAGCCGCCCACATCAATTGCGACTTGCTGAATAACTCGTCAAAATGATACATTGATCAGACTGCAGGAACAGCATCATGATCTCTTCGCGAACTCTGAGCTACCAAACTGCTACAACAGCTGACTGAGGGCGCTCCCTCGTAACGTGACCCTACTGGTCACCGGAACAGCAACTGAAAGTACTCCTCGAACACAAATCACCGCAACACCTGCTGCGTGAAAGGATCACCAACGATCACCCGAACTCATGCCGCAGGAGCAAGTCCGCTACATTGTGATCTCCGCCATCACTAAACGGATCAACAGAGGATCCTCATCATAATCGAAAAGGCCACAGCCTGATGAAGTCACTGATCCCGAAGTATCAAAACTCAACCACATCAAAATCTCGACTAAATCCACTTTCCTCAAACCATCACATCGAAAACCGTGTACACCTTTCCTTCCTCAATAGCCTCGCCACTGAGTGCAACACACTAAGCTCCTCACGGATGTCTCGAGGCAGAACAGTCAGACTCTCTCTGATGCTCAGGTTCAAACTCATCTCGAATCTCGTGCACTGCTTCCTCTGAAGCCACATAACACGTGCAAACAGTAACAAACATATGAACAACGCATCTCTGCCTCAGGTGGGTAAACACTCCACATTCAATTGCTGGATAGCCTGATTAAACCATTACCGTATACACTACACTCTGAAGGTAGGCCGTGGAGTCGCAACCGGAACCCACACAATATCAACCCACCAAACACAACAATCTAACTCAAGCAAACATCACTGCCACAAATCTCAGCTCTGAGGCAACATATAGACGCTCATATACACATCCCCAGGTAAACCGTGCCACACAATTCACTGAACTCTGAATACTCATCTGAATCCACTGTTCTCTGGCAAATCGCGCGTCGAATGATCCTCAACAGGATCCACAACCGAAACGACACGGAAAGCACGTCAGGAGGCATCCTAATGAATACAATATCGTTCACAACAAGTGGAACGTAATCATGGAACTTCAAATATTTGAAAGCATACAACACCCGGAATTTGATGATTATCCGCCGGCCGGTCGGGTCACCATTCCAGACATGCTGTACATTCTCAAATATCCTTAGTAAACACGACTACAGAAGTCTACAGAACCTATAACCTAATGCTCTGATACCAAGCTGAAAGGACCCAACCCCGATTTAGCTTCCTAAATCAGAATCAAACCCCTTCGAAAACATGAACCAACAAAAACTTTTCGAAATTTGGGCAGAGTTTCGTTACTAGCGTGGGATTACCTTAACCTGCACGCGGAAAATACACTTCATCCTATGCCACAAAAAGCAAACCGTGGGCACCAATCCCATCCGGATTTCTCAATATATCAACAGTAAAGTAAAGTAGTAAATATATATGCACTTTACTGAAATCCAGTGTAAAATCGTATATCGTATTCAATAGGGAACTCAGAGCGACTTCTAATACATAATCATATACGCATACCACAGTAGGTAGAACAATAAACCTACTGGATGAAACAAAGTAGCTCGAGCACTATGCCTCCGACCACGACGTGCGACACCAGAGCCTGAAATGCAAAGTGGGCACGGAAACCGAAAAGCCCGGGGGAAAGACAATAAACACGTTTGAGTGAGTGGACGAAAATAAATGTCTTTCACCAGTTGATGTATATGTAAAATAACATATGCGAGTCTAGGTAAATAAAATAACAAGTACACGAGGTAAAACTCATACTCCTCCAGTGTACTGAGCATGCAAGTAAAAATCCCACGGGGTCACTCATGGACACACATCGTGCTAGTACAGTCAGAATCACGGGATCCCAGACCCACACGTGATTCTAGCCAGAAATGGCCTCGGATCCGGGGATACGCCCCTCACCGGTCTGGTTGGGGAAACGCCCCTCCAGGCGGCCTACCATCGGGGATCAACCGAGAGGCAAAGTGTATCGATACAACAACGTAACCACGACTGTACTCTGTGTAAACCAAATCATAAACATTTCGATGCAAATGCATAAAACAGCATATAAGTGTATGTATACTCGTATACGTATATCCGTATAAGTATAATCGTATAATCGTAAAACACATGCTCATGTAATCCGAAATCTCATATGCATGCTCAAGTTCATAAAACGTATATCAAGACTCGCAAACAATCCGTGAAAAGAAATGTCCACTCACAGACTGGCGTAACGCGATACGCGTTAACCCGTGATCCAGCGGAAAGTCCCTCGCCAAAACAACGATCACGAACCCCTGAATATTCACAATTTCCAATATTCAAAATCATAATCCGACAATACAAATCAAACCACGAGAAACCACCGTTCTCGGAAACACGAAATCCAAAGTCGACCAATCGTCGAAAATCCGTATATGTATACCACAATACCTCGCTTTACGTTCGGACGCTCAACTCGAAAAACGAACCTCCCCACTGCGATCGGGGCGCAATTTCGAGTCAAATGACATGCAATTTGCCGGAAGTCCAAACAAGTCAAACTTTGACCGTTGACCGCCGTTGACCGCCGTCCACGACGGCGCCACTGTTGACCGGAGAATTTCACGGCGGAGCTACCCTTGTTCCACTCAAAATCACTCACTGAGCAACTTTGTCAACTGCACCGAAGTCCAATTCTCACTCTAACATGGTCAATTTCATGAAAAACCGAATGAACACACAAATTTCAAATCCAAAATTCTCCTTCCACAAACAAAATTAGGATCCCAAACTTACATGGTAGCTTGCTAGTGATTAGAGCTACAAAGCCCAGTACAAATTTCAGCTCGAATCGGCTCGAAACATCAAACCCGAAATCACCAAGTTTCTTCAAACTTTGGCCGGAAAATTCCCTCCCTTCCGGCGAGCCTTGCCGTGAATGGAGGCCGGGGGTGAACTTGGGATGCCAAGGCGCGTCGATTAGAACAAGTCCCGAGCTCGGAGGTGGCCGAACGGCCTCGCCACCGTGAAGCACCACCGTCACCGTCGATCTTCTCCTCTTCCACCGACTTGACTCGGTCAACTCGGTCAACACCCAATATGGTAAGCTTTGACTTGCCCAGTATGGAAATTTCTATTTATAGCCTTTCCCAAAAAGGAAACTTCATGTTAATCCAATTCGACGAACTTCAAACGCGCGTAACTTTCTCGTCGTAATTCCGATTCCGATAATTCTCGCGGCCACAAACTCGTCTCAACATATTCTTCAATAATCACCCAAAGTCAAACACATCGGACAATCGGATAAAAAGTCAACTGTTCAGCCCAAACACATAATAAATCGACTAAACCAACAACAAACGGAAATATTCGCAACTAATTCCTCGTAACTCCAAATCATACTCCGGAAGTTCCCACGAATTCGAAATTAAATTCTGAACAACTTCCGTGAAGAAGCCGAAACCAAATTCTCGTCCGATAATTTAGTCGTTAAGTAGCCCACCATTTAAATCCGAACTTCAAATATTCATAACTAATTCCTCGGTCATCCAAATAACAATCCGGAATCGCCCACGAACTCGTAATCACATGTAGAACGACTCTCGAGAAGAGACCCAGCTCCAATTCTCGGCCAATAATTAAGTCGTTAACAAGCTCGACGATTCCAAACAACCGTCGGATACCAGTGACTACGCGGTAACTCACGTACATAGCTGGTTGTACTGCTGATTCTGGTCCGGGTCGTCACAGTACACGCCTAAGGCCAACCGAATCTTGCTTAGTTTTAAGGACCTTAGAGCCAACGGTTTACACTTGGAAACTCATTGTGAGAATAGAAAAGAACTCTTATGCATAACTTCAAATGGAGTGTGGTAGATAGCACACTTTGAAAAAGTTAGGGGCAATTCGTAGTTGATTATATCTTACTACGGTCCAGATTATTGAATCCAATTATGTCACACTTACGACTGTGTGTGACATGGCCTCATACAAGCTTTGACATATTGACTTGGACACCCAGGTCATGATATGATGATCAAAATATTGAAAAACTCTCATAGTCATCCATTATTCAAAGGCCAGAAGCATGTAAAAATCCCTAAAACCATCGGATTTGATGGAGTGGATGAGATTAGCAATCTCCATCCGGTCTCAACACCTAGTGTTATTCCACAAGATTCTTTAATGACAATCTTTGATATTTATCGCTTATTTTGCAAAGCCTTCTCATTGGCAAAGTTGCAGGCTAGACCTTCCTTTGTGATTGACAAAAATGACAACATATAATTCTTATAGAAAACCCATGGAGATATTTGTGGACCTATTAAACTGGAATGCAGACCATTTAATATTTTATGGTTTTGATAGATGCATCAACGAGATGGTCGCGCGTTTCTTTTCTATCTACAAGGAATGCTACATTTGTAAAACTCCTAGCACAAATAATTAAGTTTCGGGCTTATCACCCGGACAATGCAATCAAGTAAATTAGATTGGATAATGCAAAAGAATTCACATCAAAATTTTTTGATGCCTACTGTATGTTGATTGAGATTGAAGTTGAACATCTCGTCCCTTATGTTCATTCACATAACTGTTTAGCACAGGCACAAATCAAGCGCTTACAACTTGTGTCTAGAGCAATGGTTATGCATACTAATTTGTCATTATCTGTTTGGGGATATGCAGTATTACATTCATTAATGCTTCTTCGCTTGAGACCTATAGTGCGCAGGCCAACCATTTAGTGCATACCAGTTGGAAACTAGGTATGAGCATGACATTACGTATCTATGCACCTTTGGTTGTGCAATGTATGTGCCAGTTGAGTCACTGCAACGCACTAACATGGGTCTTCAACGCCGATTAGGTATATATGTTGGTTATGAATCTTCAACAATTGTCTGTTACTTAGAACCTTCAACAAGAGATCTCTTTACTGTATGATTTATAGATTGTCAATTTGAAGAAACATACTTCTAGACGTTAGGGGGAGATAACAATGTCTCCATTCTCGTTGAACGTCAGGAATAGATGTGGAAAGCTCATTCCACTATGTTTCAAGAAGATCCACGCACATCTCAAATTGAGATTGAAGTGCGACATATACTTGATCTTCAAAAGGTAGCAGACTCGATGCCTGACTCCTTCACTGATGTTGCCAAAGTGACGAGATCACACACTCCTACTGTAAATGTTCCTGCAAGGTTGGAAGTCCCCAAGGGGCAGTATAAAGCAACTCCAGGGAAGAGTAACGTGCATCTTGCCCATGTGGATTGAGTAGCATCGGCCTCGACTCCCACCATTAAGAGCGAGATAAAAAAAAATTCACAGATGAGCTGCAGACGAAAAGGCAGACCATCTAGGCACAAAATGATCATTTCATCATCAACATTTTGAATCCCACACATGAGATTCTTCCTAACTACATTTATGTCCTAAAATCACAAATGGGCGCTTCAGATCTATAATCATCTAAGATAGTTGATGATGTTTTTGTTTATTCCGTCGCTCGAGAAATTTTTAACGACGATGAAGTGGAACCTTGCTATGTTGGTGAATGTCAGTGGAGAGCAGATTGGCTCAAATATAAAGAAGCAATACTTGCCGAACTAAACTCTCTAAAGAGAAGACATATTTTTGGTTCACCAAATGTGCTATGCCCACCAAATGTAAAGGCGGTTGGACATAAATGGTAGTGTCATGGAAATGGAAAACGGAAAAACATAAGAAAAAATTTGAAGACAAAAATAATCCTCAAAATTGGTCAAAATTGATGGAATTAATGACGGTATGTACTAAACTTAATACCTAAAACTTCTTGTCTTAACTCGTCTTGTATTTTTAGAAATTAAGATACTCATGTTGTATGCCGCTTAAAATTGGAATATTATTAGTGACTTTTTTCTTTATATATTAAAAGATCAGAATTTTGATTTATTAAAATGATTTCGGACGATCTAATTGTAAGTTATATAATGCATGCATGTGTTCCATGCTTTGAATAATTGGGCGATGTCGGCCATTACAAAGTTAATTCACAAAAGATAATTCATGCATATGATTAACACTATTGATGGATGTTTGCCATTACAAATTAATTAACACACTTTTAAGTATTGCTCATTCGCGAAAAGTGTGTTAATTAATTATTCGGTTATTGGCACAGACAAATGGCCTCTTGGACTATCTAAGAATCTCACCAGACGAAGTGTGGCTAGGCCTTCTGAGGGCATCTCCAATAGGAGGTACTAAACCCTATAATTTTGGGGTACTAAAAAAAATTGGGCTCCAATGGTAGTTTTGTGAAATCCTAAACCCTATATTTATAAGACTTGGTCTCATCCCAAGTCTTATTTTGAGACTCCATATGAGACTTGGTCTTATAATTTTGGGTTGGGGCCACTTGGTAGAGGGGAGAGAAATTGGAGGGATAAGACCCCTATCATTAGAGATGGTTGAAGTGTTATATGAATAGTGTCTAAATAAGGTCTCAAAATAGATATAAGATCTCATTATAAGACTTCATGATCGGAGATGCCTTGATATGCTCATTTTATCTGCTTTGATTGCGTTTCTTTTTTGTGTCCATAAAAGATTTGTTCCATAATTAAGCCGATACATGCACGTGATACATGCACGTGCTCCATTTTCCCGATTACTTTCTTATACCGAGCACACACAAAGTGTGTTTAGGAATGATTCATTTAGTGCCAGACAAATGATTTATTTAATAAGTGTGCATCTGTTGCCATTACAAATTAAAAACTCACTATTGATCGATGTCGCTCATTACAAATTAATTAACACACTTTTCTGTATGTCTCATTCGCCCTTTCATAAAAGATAATTCATGTATACCCTTTACAGAGCGAATACACATAAATTGCTGACATGCGCGTGCTCCAATTCCCAAAAAAGATAATCGATGCATATCCTTTACAGAGCCAATACACACGCAATTGCTGAAAAGTGTGTTGATTAATTATTCGGATAGTGGCAGACAAATGGCTTCCTGGACGATCTAAGAATCTCACGAGACGAAGTGTGGCTAGGCCTTCTGGTAGGCTCATTTTATCTGCTTTGATTGCGTTTCTTTTTGGTGCTGTGTCCATGAAAAGATTTGTTCCATAATTAAGCCGATACATGCACGTGATCCAATTCCCGATTACTTTCTTATACCGAGCACTGCAAAGTGTGTTTAATAATGATTCATTTAGTGCCAGACAAATGATTTATTTAATAAGTATGCATCTGTTGCATGGTTCTATTTGATCAATTTTTCATTCGATTCGATTTTGCACGGTTCATCGGTAAACACAATAATTCATCGCTGTGACCATTAAAACGTTTATCGTGCATAATTTTTCTATATATGCATAATTTTTTTAAGGACCATAATTCTGATTATACATTGATGAAGGATTACTTTAATCATTAAAGTGATCTCAATTAGACATGAACGCATTATAATATACTACCAACAAGGAGACATGAACGCTTCCTTTCCAGGCATATTGTGCAATGGGCACGTAAGTGGCTTGATGACTATAGACATGCTCAACCATCCCATGTTAAGGAGATGAGACCTATGGTGAAATGACAGTGTTGTGCTGGTGGCATTGGAGTGGCTTCGTGGAATGAGACAGATATGTGTTGTGCAGCTCTAGCTCGATTATTCTTACATGTGATGTTTACTCTGCAGATGGAGGCCATTAAGGCAGGTTGTTTTATTGTGATCTACCAAGAATAGAATAACATTGAGCTTGAAAGTGATTGTGTGGTAGCTGTGACAGCGCTGAATTCTCGACAAGATCATTATGAGATTCAGTATGTTAGAGTATTATCGTGCTAATTTACGTTTCATTGGTAATGTAATAGTGCGACATGTCTCAAGAAAAATAAATTATGTGGCATATCATCTTGCACACTTTGTTAGATGTTATAGTTTGATGAGTTTTAGAGTAAAGAGATATCTATAATTATCCAAAATATTCTCTTTCAGGATAACTGTCATACAAACTTTGTAACGCGGAAATAGGGGTAGCTTAATACCCTGTCTCAGTTTTTTTTTTTAAAGTACTATTAACAAGGAAAAAACTTTAGAAATACTATACATTGTTATTTTTGAAATATCTCTAGAAAACTAAAGGCAAAGTTTTGATTGCAATGTCCTTTGTATACACTACAAGCATTTTCACTATAGCCGACGAAATAAAATAAAAAAATAGGCCGACGAGATTTTTTTCGTCGACTATAGTGGACAATTTCCATTATAGCTGACGAAAAATCAACAAAAAATTTTCGGCTATACTATAACTGACGAAAAATAGACAAATAAATCGTCGACTATAATATAGCTGACCCATTATAGCCTACTACGGGACACTACGTGCAGAGAATGGATTCTAGAATCTTCATAAAACTGACCTTAAAAAACATTGACGACATTTTGAATAAACATCGTGTATTAATCCTAGTAGATATCAGATTAGGACAATGCAAAACCGTCGCCAAAAACTTTTGACCACGCTAATAAACTGTCATTAATTCTATTAGAAAAACATCCTAGAAAACTAACAAGGACACTTATTAAAGGTCGTCTACTCTTACAAAAATGTCCTGTAAAGTTTATGAGGACACTTTTAAAACGTCCGTACTAGTCATAAAAATGTCATATCACTACAAGAAAACATCACTTAGACCACGGAAACGTAATTGTTCCGTGGTCCAAGTGACACCTGGACGACGGAAATGACTCCGTCGTCCAAGTACCACCTGGACGACGGATAATACCATCTCCGTCGTCCAGGTGGTCAGCTGGACCACGGAGTCTTTTCCGTGGTCCAGGTGATCACCTGGACGACGGAGAACGCCGTATCCGTCGTCCAGGTGATCACCTGGACCTCGGAGTCTTCTCCGTCCTCCAGGTGATAACTTGGACGACGGATAATGCCGTATCCGTCGTCCAGGTGATCACCTGAACCTCGGAATCTTCTTCGTCCTCCAGGTGATCACCTGGACGACGGAGATGGTATTCTCCGTCGTCCAGGTGATTACCTGGATAACGGACCGACACGCCGTCGTCCGAGTATACGAAACGTACTTCCACTTAGACGACGTACCGACACCTCCGTCGTCTAAGTGAAGCATTATATAAGCTGATCGAATTCATTCCTCGATCTATTCATTCCATTTGAAGAAGAATTGAAGGAGAAGGGAGAAGGAGAAGCTAGGGAGCTAGCTAGCTAGAAGCTAGGCCGAGAAGAATCAGGATCGATAAGGGATCTCCGCTGACTAGCTAGTTAGCTTAATTAACGTACAGATATCGAGAAGGCCAGCAGGTACGTACGTACGTACGCAGTTAAAATTTGCTTAATTAATTAATATATATTTAGTGAAAACGTACGTACATATATATATATACATGCAAGGATGTTAGCTGATGTTAGCTATATATATATATGTACAGATCGATTAAATTACGTACGTACGTAATTGATGGATCGATGTGGATCGAGTACGTATAATTAAGCGCAAATTAATTGACAAATATATATATGTAATAATTAATTAATTATAATATTTTGTAGCAGTATGGACAAGAGTTGGATGAAGTTGAAGAATAGATGTGATGTCCGGTATATGGATGGAATTAGCGAATTTGTGAATTTTGCGATAGAACATGGTCAGGGAAAGAAACGTTTCAGGTGTCCGTGTCAGAAATGTCTTAATTGTCAGTATGCGGAGGTTAATGTTATGGTGCAACACCTGTACGAAAATGGTATGATGTGGAGTTACACTACATGGAGCGAGCATGGTGAAGCAGTAGAGTTCAGCGCAGCAGATTTCAGCTCAGGGTACAGTTACCATGGTGCCTCATCCAGCGGCAGTGGTGCCGGACCCCCAGCTTGCAACCCAACTGCAGATTTGGTCAATGATGCGTTTCCGGGATGTAGTCATAGTGGACACCAAAACCAAGACGGAGGTTACAGTACCACTTATGAGCATGATGACACATTCCCCGCAACTAGCTTGGCCACTGACACCAGTGAGATGGAAAAGTACAACCGGATACTACTTGAAGCGCAGACCCCGGTGTTCCCTGGATGTCGAGAGAATGTGTTGCAATATGTGATGGAGCAAATGAAGATAAAAGTGAAGCACAAAATGTCAGTGAGTGCTTTTGACGAAATTCAGGAGCAAATATGTAAGTTGCTTCCTGATGATCACAATCTTCCTAAATCTCATTATAAGGTTAGAAATATCCTGAGCAGCCTCGGCTTAAAGTACAGGATAATTGACGCATGTCCGAATGATTGTGTGCTATTTTACAAAGAGTATAAAGAGTTGGACTATTGTCCCGTATGTGGCCAGTGCAGATTCCAGTTGAATAGGAAGAGTTCGAAAAAGAGAATTCCTGTGAAAGTTGTTCGATATTTTCCCTTGATTCCCAGATTGCAGCGCCTGTACATGTCTCTACACACAGCAGAGGCGATGCGATGGTACGCAGAAAAGCGAATAGATGACGATGTCCTGCGACACGCCGCGGATGGGGAGGGTTTCAAACATTTCGACAGAGAATTTGGAGAAATGTTAGACTCGGCCTATCTACAGACGGATTTAATCCTTGGGGAAGTAATAGCTCCGCCGTCAGCACTTGGCCAGTTATTCTGATGCCGTACAACTTGCCTCCGTGGATGTGCATGAACAAAGAATTTAATTTCCTGACCGTATTAATTCCAGGTCCTAAATCTCCATCGAAGTGCTTAGATGTCTACCTCAGACCTTTGATCGACGAGCTGAAACTGTTGTGGGAAAATGGAGTCCCAACTTATGACAAATTCACTGACACGATGTTCACGATGAGGGCTGCCGTAATGTGGACGATCAGCGATTTTCCAGCTTATGGGATGTTGGCAGCCTGCAGGACAAAAGGATATAATGGATGTCCTATATGTTTGGACGACGTGAACTCTAGTTGGCACGCGGGGAAGGTGTGTTACTTGGGTCACCGTAGATGGCTTCCTCACGACCACCCGTGGCGACAGGATGAAGCTCATTTCGACGGTACGGTAGAGAACAATCCTAAACCCCGTAGTTGGTCGGGCGAAGAGATTTTAGAGAGGTTGAGCTATTTCGACTTTGGTGTGTTGAGCAATGATGCGGATGTAAAGAAATGCAATCCAATTCCTCCACATGATCTGAGCTATTGGGATCACAAGAGTATATTCTTTGAACTCCCTTACTGGTCGAAGTTGAAGCTGAGGAACAACTTGGACGCGATGCACATAGAAAAGAATGTGTGCGACAGCGTGGTGGGAACAATTCTCGGTATTAAGTTCAAGACTAAAGATACTCCCAAAGCGCGCAAAGATTTGGAATCAATGAATCTACGTCGTCCCTTGTGGTTGAGGAGGGATAGGAAAGGATGTTACAACAAGATGCCAGATGCACCTTACACAGTGAAGCCGACGCTTAGACGTTCTGTATTTCACTGGTTTAAGGGCGTTCGTTATCCGGCTACGTATGCAGCTACTATAACTGGAGCAGTGGACGAGGTGCAACACAAGTTTGTTGGTCTAAAGACACATGACTATCACGTTATGCTGCAACGTCTGATTCCAGTGGTAATTCGACCATACTTGCCTCGGGACGTCGTAGAACCAATAGTGGCATTGTGCAGGTGGTGGCAGAGAATTAAAGAAGTCAAATGTGGTGGAATTGCAACAACAAATTGTGCACATCATTTGCAAACTAGAGAGGATTTTCCCCCCTGCTTTCTTTGACATCATGATTCACCTAATGATCCACCTGCCCGAGCAGGTGCTTATTTCTGGTCCGGTCCAGTACACTTGGATGTATCCTCAAGAAAGGTACGTACAACTAATTAATTAATTTGTTCCACTGGAGATTATATATATACTAGCTAGCTAGCTATATGTACTTATGTAATGTGTACGTTTGATTTTGTAGACAGCTTGGACAGTATAAGTCATTCGTCAAAAACAGGTCGGCCCCGGATGGCTCCATAGCAGAGACATACCTAATGCATGAGTGTGTTACTTACTGCAACAGGTACCTCAAAGATCCACCCTCTTCCACTGCCTCCGATCGCAGTGCCCGCATCAATCTTTCTGTAGTCACCAATGTCGTCCGACCGTTTAGAGGAGTATTAAAGGAATCGTTAACACGGGAAGAACTTATTGAGGCACATTGGGTACACTACAACATTTTTACCCATTGCCGGCGACTTTTATGTCGCCGGCAATGTTTTTGACATTACCGGCGATTTTTGCCGGAAAAATCGCCGGTAATGTCTTTTTTTTTTTTTTTTTTTTTACATTACCGGCGATTTTTGTCGCCGGTAATGTCCGTCGCCGGCAATGCCTCGATGGTAATGTAAAAAAAAAAAAAAAAAAAGACATTACCGGCGACATAATTAATGTCGCCGGTAATGTCTTTTTTTTTTTTTTTTTTTTTTACATTACCGGCGACATAAATGTATGTCGCCGGTAATGTCGTTTTTTTTTTTTTTTTTTTACATTACCATCGAGGCATTGCCGGCGACGGACATTACCGGCGATTTTTTGTCGCCGGTAATATAAAAAAAAAAAAAAAAGACATTACCGGCGATTTTTCCGGCAAAAATCGCCGGTAATGTCCAAAAACATTGCCGGCGACTTAAAAGTCGCCGGCAATGGGTAAAAATGTTGTAGTGGTAGTGTTGCGAGACTGTGACGAAATTGAGCCGTACATGTTGTCATACAGGGAGAGGCTTCAGGCGTTAAATCAAAACAAGAGTTCGGCGTGGATTGAGAAAATGGTTAAGAAGAAGTTTCCTGATTATTTCTTCCAATGGGTACGTACGTACGACTCGGTATTAATTATTTAAATACATATCTCTCATGTTTGTAGAAAGTAAACCCTTATATTAATTTGCCCATTTTCGCAGATGATTGATCTGCAAAAATCTGATAACCACGGAGGGTGGTGGTCATGGCCAAAGCACTTGCTAGCAGGGAAGCCGGTTAAACACTATATTTATCCCGGATGTTTTGTCAACGGTGTAAAGTTCCATTCATTGGCCCGAGACGAAGGAAGAAGAACATAAAACAGTGAGGTAGCGGTTGGGAAAGACAATGATCTATATTACGGGGCTATTATATACGTGGTTCAGCTATGTTACGGGAATGATGTCAACGTTTTCCTATTCAAGTGCAGATGGTTCAAGCGTACAAAGGAAGACTTGGGACTATTATCAGTCGATACAAACTCGCACTGGTATGAGGATGAGCCTTTCGGTCTCGCCACCTTAGTTCGGCAGGTGTTCTATCTCGACGATCCGAAAGCCGGTGAAGGGTGGAAAATAGTGAACCATATCTCTCACCGAGGAATATGGAATATAGAGACAATTGAAGGGACACCGGCGACGACTGAAGATGCTGCTGAACCAGAAAGAGACATTCCTGCCTATCAAGAGCCTAATATTTCTATGGTCCGCTCCGATATAATGGACCTGGTTCAAGATGGTGAACGGTTACCCATGCCTGATGGTTGTACAGATCTAACTGAAGATGAGATTATCGATGAGGTAGATGAAGAAGACGAGCAGGAAGAGGACGCGGACGAGGACTCAGGTTATTCGTCGGACGATGTTGAGTTCGATGACGAGGATGAGCCGTCGTCTAACGGGGATGAGGACGATGATGATTATGACGAAGAGTACGGTCATACGACGAGGGAGATTAATTGGTAATTAATTATTGTAATTATTGTAATATATATATGATCGATGCAGGTTAATTTACGGTAATTAATTAATCCGAATTATATATCCTGGACAACGGAGAAATTAATTGCAGGTTGTCGCCTTTGGGTATTTTGGCTATCTCCCTAAATCCTCGACCCTAAATCTAGCAAATCGGATCGATCGATCATTTATTTAATTTTTTTTATGGTCATTCAAATAATTGAACGGACACCTGAATTCCGTTCACCTTTGGCGCCACGCCAAATCTCAATCTCATATAAAACCCTAAATCTAGCAGATCGGATCGATCGATCAATTTTTTAATTATATTTTTGAATCAGAATAATTGAACGGACACACAAATGACCGGGGACGACCTAAACCGTAAACCCTAAGGCCCTAACCCCTGAATTCGGGGTTTAGAACTTGGACGACGGAGAATGGTCATTATCCGTCGTCCAGGTACACACTAGGACGACGGATATGGTAATTCTCCGTCGTCCAAGTTCACAAACCCTAAACCCTAAACAGTAAGGCCCTAACCCCCGAATTCAGGGTCTATGCACCTGGACGACGGAGAACGTCATTCTCCGTCGTTCAGGTAATCACCTGGACGACGGATAACTTCATATCCGTCGTCCAGGTGATTACCTGAACGACGGATACGCTCATTTCCGTCGTCCAGGTGCAGATATCGTAATTTATTCTAAGACAACGACCATCTAGACCTTCTTCCAATGCAAAGTCTTTTCATCAAGACTTTAGAGTAAACAATTCTTGGTGTGTGAACTTCGACGGTTCTAAAATCGGAGTTGCGAAATGCCTTGTATCCACGTTTCCGGTTTGTGAAATTATCGGTTTTGCGGTTGACTATGCCGATCAAACCCTTCCCGAACTTATTATTTTATGGTCCCTTGAAGACAATTATATATTATGTTACGACGAACATATGCAACGGTTGTTTTGTCCAAATTCAATTTCGTTAATACTCTGCTGCAAATGAGCGTATACTCATGAACACTTAAGTCGTAAAGATTAGTCGATACTTAACATGTTTAAATACGTAAAATTAATCGGCGGCTCAAATTTAACTGTTCATATATACGATGCGTTCATCGATATTGTACGACTATTTCACTCGAATGACAGATCGCTAAATTCCTAGCGAATTATTTTTAAAATTTTTTTTACGTAATTTGAACCTGGACGACGGAGATGGTCATTTTCCGTCGTCCAGGTGTTAACCTGAACGACGGAGAATGACCATCTCCGTCGCCCAGGTTCAAAAATCATGGCGGTTCAAATTTTTTTTTGTTTAATTTTTTCATGTAATTTTCACCTGGACGACGGAAACTTACCATCTCCGTCGTCCAAGTCCAAATTTATGGCGGTTCAATTTACCGCTTCCGTTTTTGGGACCGCTTGAATTTTCACTTAGACGACGGAGAATTCATTCTCCGTCGTCTAAGTCCAAAATCATGGCGGTTCAAAACGTCCCGCCGATTAATTACGCACCGTTTCAAAATTTTGAAACCGCCACCTGGACGACGGAGAACATTGTTTCCGTCGTCCAAGTGCACTTAGACGACGGAGAATAGTGCTCCGTCGTCTAAGTGAAACTCTATAAATAGAGTATGGCTCATCTTCTTTTCCTCATCACTTACAATCCTATCTCTCCTCTCCTCTCTCTCTCTCAAATTCCGGCGATTCTCCTCCGGCGACGACGCTCCGACAACACAACTCCGGCGTGGTTCGATCCTCCTCTCCGACGACACAACTCCGGCGATATTCCCGAAAACTCCGATTCGGTAAATTTCTATTTTTCCCTTATTTTTAAATAATTTTCATTTTATTAATTAATTAAATTCTAAATATAATTAATTAGTAGAAATTAATTTAGTAATTAGTTTTAAATATTTAATAAATGATTAATTGTTGTTATTAATTAATTAAATCATAATTATTGTTATTTAATACTAATTAAATGAATAATTGTAAATTTATTGTTATTAATTAAATACATAAATAATTATTGTTATTAATTAATTAAATAAATAATTATTGTTATTAATTAATTAAATGGTTAATTATTGCATGCTAAATGGAAAATAAATTATTGCATGTAATTACGTGTATTTTTTAGTAAATTAATTAGAAGTACGTGTTCGATTTAAATTTAGTACATAGGCTTGGTGTAATTAAGTCGCACTCTTTGGAATAGATGGCGCCTCTTTTCCTTGCTTATCTCCTTAACCCCTCGTGATGTGTGGATTTCATCACCGCACACCATAACCTAAGTGAAGTTATGGACATGAGGTTGAGGGCGGAGTTTGCAAAGGACTTGAGGGAGTGTAAATTTTCGAAAAATTGGCCGAATGTCGGACATGGTGTCTAGAAACGGGTTATGACTGGTGACAGGATTTGGACTAAGAAAGACTTTTGTCGAAATTAGTCCTGCTTCTCGCGTTATCTCTATCCCTAACTGGCCATGTTTTTCGATTTAACCAAGGCTGATTAATTGAAAATTAACACTTTATCGCGCGGGTCGCACGTCCATTGAACGACCGAAAATGCCAAGCTAGTGTACTCTATTTAAATCTTAAACGTACTTAATTAATTAGCGTAAATTTTTAAGTTGTAATTATTATGGTAAGTAGGTATTTTAACCCCGTACTCTTAGGTTTAAATGGCTCCGCCAAAGACGACATCCGGCAAGAAGAAAGCCCAACAAGAGGCAGAAGATGCCATGCTCCGCCGCTTGGCGGACCAACTCGGTTGGGAATTACCACCGGAGGGCAACGACGCTCTCAATCCGGACGGATCATCTGGTCCGTCCGTAGCGCCCTCTGGGGAAATTCCCGCTCCCCCATTCATCTCGAGCGGTGATGACGCCGACCCCTTCCAATCTCCGACGCCCGGTACCCATTCAACGGGAAGTACTCAGGCGTCCTCGACCGCCGAATCAATCATGTACAGCGCCCGCCATAGGCAAAGGAGGGCCCCCACTGACCCGGAACCGAAAAGGACTCGGGGTCTCGTTAAAGGGGGCAAAGCGGAGCGTATTTGTAAGGCGACCGGTAAAAAGATCGACCTGCCGTACGACGAATTCACCGGTGGCCCTCCCACAGCTCAGCTAGCAAGTCTCTCGGCGCATGGGATAGGGTCAATCATCCGTAACCGGGTTCGTATCACTGCCCCTACTTGGAAGGAGGCGCCGGATCATGAGAAGGCGAAAGTCTTCAAAGATCTTTCGGTACGTAATACGTCCAATTTAGTTATTATATAATATTGTTAATATTAGTTAAAATTTCATAATATATACGATTATAATTTTCTATTTATTTTTGATAGGAACAATTTGACGTGGATCCGACACCGGCTATGTTGAGGCATATCAACCAAACCGCCAACTCCATCTACAAAGATTGGAAGTACAAGCTCCATAAGTACTTCCAAGATGTCGGTCCCGTGCCTCCCCCGGTAGAGCTGCAAGGGGAGAGAGAAGATGAGTGGGAGTGGTTGTGTAACCACTTTGCCGATGAACAATTTAAGGTATTAATTTAATTTTTTTATTTCAATTAAGATAATTGAATTATTTAAATTGTAGTTATTCATTTTTTAATGATTTAATTATGTTGTGTAACAGAAATTCTCCGGTGTCAACAAAGCCAACCGGGGGAAGAAGGAGAAACACCATACTACCGGCGCCAAGCAGTTCATTCAAATAGCCAAGGAGCACAAGGATAAGGGCTCCAAACACCCTTATCTTGATGCAAGCGTAAGCGCGTACGTGACGCCAGGGCTCGATAATGAAGCGAGTCAATGCGGCGTAAGTGATATATATATATATATGTGCTTTTAATTATAGTAATTATTATTTAAATATGATTTCATTATAATAAATTAATTATTCTTTTGTAGGCAAGGGCGATAGAGCGTGCGCATGAAGAGTTGGCTAACATTCAGCTTGAGTTCCCAGATGTGCCGCCGGAAGACCTGCCTCCTCTATCCTTAGAGAGCCAAATTGCAATCGCGGATGAGGTCTACGGTCGTAGAGCTGGCAAGGAGGTTAGGCACTTTGGGCCTAGGGTGGTACGAAATTTGTCGACGACCTCCGGCTCATCATGTACTGGAGGTTCGGGGCAGCGGAGAAGGAGTCAGGCTGCGGCCGTCGAAGCAGCCATTCAAGAGGCTCGACTGGCACGAGAGGAGAATGAGTCAATGCGGCAAAGACTTGACGAACAACAAGCACAAATAGCCCAACTCATCGCCCTCATGCAACAAAATCGAGAAGTATGTTAACCTCCTCCGAACCCACACCCCGACGACAACGACCCGGCTGGAGGCGGAGGACTCGGCGGCGCATCTGCTCCTCCAGTGTATTAGCTAGCTAGTAGTTTATTATCTCGTTTCTTTCCGCATTCCGAACAATATTTTAATTTTTAATTTATGGGTTTTTTCGATTATTCATGTATGTACAAATTAATTTAATTTAATTATTTAATAATTAAGTAATATTCAAAATTTAGTTTATTTAATTAATTTTTGCATTTTTCATTATTTAAATTAAATTAATAATAAATTAAATTAATAATATTTAATTTCAATTTTTTTTAAATTAAATATTCACTTGGACGACGGAGATTATGTTCTCCGTCGTCCAGGTGCACAAACCCTAAACCTAACCCTAAACTCCTAACCCCTAACCCCTAACCCCTAAACCCTAAACCCTGTCGTTCTCCGTCGTCCAGGTGAACACCTGGGCCACGGAGAAACGAGCAATGTCCGTGGCCCAGGTAGACACCTGGACGACGCAGAATTAGATTTTCCGTCGTCCAGGTGTCTACCTGGGCCACGGATAATGTCCGCGGTCCAAGTGAACTTGGACGACGGAGCACTAAATCTCCGTCGTCCAGGTGCTTGGACGACAGCACTTGGAGCACGGACCTTGGACGACGGATATTCCGTCGTCTAAGTACTTAGACGACGGAAACCTGCACCTAGACGACGGATATGGTCCGTGGTCTAGGTGCAATTTTCTTGTAGTGTATATTATTTAGTAAGACACTACATAAAGATCTTTAAAGAAAAAACAACCTTTCTTGTATGTATATCATGACAAAAAAAAGGTTTCAAAATCAGTTATTGTGCAAATGGAATTTTGAGGCTGCTATATAGTATCTATAGTATCTGAGGATCCAAAATAATCCCTTCCGGATATTAATAAAACAACCCATATATAATCAGAGTTTCTAATGTACAAGTGCATATCCTAATCATAATGATAGATGACTAAGAATGCAACTCTGAGACTGATATCCGGTGTCTTCGTCATAACTGAAAATGCAAATATACCTTGTCAATGACCCAGCTTAGTTAAAGTTATATTTTTTATGAATTATTTGCATGCCATACATCAGAGAGATTGCTTTCGTACCTCTGAATTTCTGGGACGCTAACTTATTATTATTTCCAGTTCAAAGTCTCAGATTCATGATGTAAAAAATAAAAAAAACAGGATGTATTGTACGTACCTGAAATGAAGAAACAAGTAAACATGTCAAGACATTCGTACAAATGTGCTGTGGCATTTATCCAATCTATTACTTGGAACAGTTTTCTAAAGTATGTACCAAGTATACCAATTCAGCAACTACGAGGAAAAAAAAGCTATTGGTGAGTAATCTGTTTTTTCACCAATGATTGATTTTTGTCACCTATAAAAGATTGTTGACAAAACAAGTTTGTCACTCGATTTGTCACAGAAAGTTATAACAAATGACTGTAGGTGACAAAATGGTAACTCTGTCACTGAAAGAGTTTTATGTAATGAACTCGGTTTGTATCCAAATCTAACATTTTTGTCGCCTATTATGTTTCAAAATATGACTATTTTCTGAGACAAAGCCTTTTGATCGAGGACACACAATCAAATTGCTCAAGTGTTCACTACCAGCAGAATAGGTATATCCGACGAGGTCTTCAAAGAATGACCGACGAGAAGGGATCTCGTCGGTTATAGTAAACTATAACCGACGACAGGATAATCTCGTCGGTTATAGTTTTTTGACCGTCGATATTTTCTTGTCGTCGGTTATAGTTGCCGGAAACTCGTCGGTCATAGTTTTCGACTATGTTCGACGATTTTTTTTGACTATTACCAACGATTTTTTCATATCGTCGGTTATAGTTTCTTATTTCAGATCTGGGCAGCAGCTCGATCTGTCATTCAAAAAACTTTCCATTTTTTCTGAAAATGCTTTGAAATCAATCTTTGGGTGATGTCGAGAATGAGTTCGTGATGATTCATGCGCATTATATATATATAGGTACGTCGTGCTTAATTAATATATATATGTGTTGTGCATGCATGTATTAATGCTTAATTTGTTGAATATATAGATCGATCGATATTAATTGATTTTGAATATATATATATATATATATTGATCGATCGATCGAGTTAATTAATTGATTCTTGAGTTTGAGTAATTGATCGATGGTTGATTTTGAGTACGTACGTACGCGTGATTGATCGTAAATATATATTAATTGTTGTTAATTTTAATTTGATTATTGTGAATATATATATATATAGCAATAACTACCTAGCTAGCTAGGGTGATTAATTTATTTAATTAATATATTGCATTATATATATTGTGATTATTATATATATAGGATTAAATGTACACTAGCTAGCTAGCTAGTACGTGTACGTACGTGCATGGTTAACGTTATATATATATATTTAGATTTTTGTGATCGATTATATATATATAGTTAGGGTGTACGTGTGTGTATATATATATATATTAAAATGATGGGAATTAAAATAATAAATATTTATATCTAGCTATGAAATTTGAATTAATAAGATCATGGGTATATATACATGCAGTTATAATTTTCAGGATGGACAAGAGTTGGATATGTCTTCCAAGATGGGATGTAAGATATCACCGTGGAATTAGAAGTTTTGTAGAATATGTGAAGGTTAATTGTGGAGGGATGACAATTCATTATTGTCCGTGTACGAAATGTCAGTGTCGCAGCGAGCGATATCGTTTTCACATCAATAAAGTATTGGAGCACTTGAAGAAAAACGGGTTTTGGGATAAGTACACATGTTGGATTTATCACGGTGAGAGCTCAACAGTTGGTCAACATGATCACGGACAATTTTTTGAGAGTGGCAGTACATCCAATGATCCAACAACAAGGTTGATCAACGATATGTTTTCTCATGAGAGCGGTATATTTGCTCAAGCACCGGATATCGATATCCCTCCCGCCGTTGGAGACTTCCCTCATGTTGAGCCAGTCCAGCAATTACCTACAGCTGTCAACACTGCTGGTATGGACAAGTACAACAACCTCATTGCCTTCCAACAGACCCCGTTGTACAACGGGTGTAATAAGACTGTTCTCGAAAGTGTTATGGGAGTAATGAAGCTCAAAGTGGAGAACAAAATGAGTGTGAAGGCTGTTGATGATTGGCTGAAGTGGTCTGGTTCGTTGTTGCCCCCCGGTCATCGTCTTCCTACCACTCATCGTAAGGTGCGACAGATCCTTAAACATCTTGGCATTTCCTACATCAAAATCCATGCTTGTAGATATGATTGTGTTCTCTTCTAGGGTGAAGATGCTTATGGGAATGATCTTGAATCCCTTGATGAATGCCCGGTATGTGGTACAGATAGGTATAAGTTGACTCCTGCCAGAAACAAGAAAGCTGTGAATATACTTCGGTATTTTCCCCTGATAGATAGGCTAGAACGGTTGTTCATGTCTGCACACACGGCTGAAGCTATGAGATGGTGGGCCGAGAGGAATTTGCCCGACGGTGATATGCTTATACACCCTGCTGACGGAGAGGCTTGGAAGCACATGGTGAAGGAGTTTTCTTATTTTGCATCAGAGGTTCGAAATGTTTGGCTGGGGCTTTCATCTGACGGATTCAACCCTTTTGGCAACATGAGTCTTCAATACAGTATATGGCCAGTTATTTTGGTACCGTACAACTTTCCTCCATGGATGTGCATGAAGAAAGAATACAATATGCTCACTATGATAATTCCAGGGCCGGGTTATCCAGGAAAGTGTCTCGATGTGTATTTGAGACCCTTGATTGAGGAGCTTAAGTACTTGAGTGAGCATGGTCATCCCACTTATGACAAGTTCAAAAATGAGATGTTCCAGATGCATGCCATGCTTGTTGGCACCATTAGCGATTTTCCCGCACGCGGGATGTTGTCGGGCAACGTTACCAGGGGATACAGGGCTTGTCCAGAGTGCATGACGGTTGAGTGTTGCAGATCTCATTGCAGGAAGATTGTACAGATGCGACATCGTTGTTGGCTTCCACATGATCACCCATTTCGGGAGGACATGGAGGTATTTGATGGGACTGTGGAAATAGGTGAGCAGCCGAGGAGATGGACGGGGGATGAAATCTTAGAAGTGCTAAATGAATACGATTTTGGGCAGCTAAGCAATCATCCTGAGATATTATTGTCAATACCTGACAAATCCGACAGGTATAAATTCTGGACACACAAAAGTATTTTTTGGGAACTTCCTTATTGGTCCAAGTTGCTGATCAGACACTACTTAGATGTCATGCACATAGAGAAAAATGTGTGCGAGAGTGTGGTCGGCACAGTGTTGAATTGGGAGGGAAAAACTAAAGACGGCCCGAAGGCACGCATTGTTGGAAATCGGACTTGTTGGAAATGCACGAGAGAAGTGAAGAAATCGGACTTGTTGGAAATGCAACAGGACATCATTTTTATCATGTGCAAATTCGAAAGGATATTTCCTCCAAACTTTTTCGACATCATGCCTCACCTGATGCTCCATCTTCCGGAACAATTGTTGGTTACTGGTCCAGTACACTACACATGGATGTATCCTATGGAAAGGTATGTAATGCATCTCTGAATCTGGCTATATATGTCGATCTTTAATATTATTTATTCACTTATTGTTGCAATAAGCATAACATGATCGATCTGTAATTACCAATTTACAGACAATTAGGGGACTACAAAGACTATGTGATGAACAAATCTGCACCCGAAGGGTGTATCGCTGAAGCATATATTGCGCATGAGTGCGTAACGTACACCAAGTTGTATTTGGGAGCGTTGGAGGACCCTCCACAACATATGCCAGTAGATGGAGGGCAGTTCAACCTTTCGATCATCTCCGATGATGTTGAAGTTTCTGGAAAGTTGCCCAACTCGTACAAGTTGGAACCTTATGAGCTAGTCATTGCCCATTGGTCGCTATTGATTAACTGTCCAGAAGTTCAATATTGGAAAAATATGCACCTTTACTGCCCTGCTATTTCCGGTGATGTTGAGTACCACAACAAGACGTTCGCAAACTATTTTGGCAACTGGGTACGTTTATAGATAAATTGACCTGTATATGATGTTAAGTGCATGTCTCGCATCCTATTTATAGTTAAGTTAATAAATGATTATTTTCAGATGAATCATGTACAAGATGATGGTATCCCTCAGTGGTCACACAAATTGAGGCTCTTGGCGCAGAAACCGGTAACTTCCAGAGTTTATCCTATGTGTAAGGTAAATGGCGTGCTATTTATTTGTGAACATAGAGATGTCAGACGAAAAACACAGAATTCTGGGGTAATGGTGCATGGTGGGCATAATGGAGTTGACTATTACGGTGTTCTCCATTCTGTTGTCGAATTAATATATGGGGAAGGCATGACCGTGCACTTGTTTAAGTGTAGATAGTTTGATACCGACCCTCAGAACACAAGGACCGATCAATACGACATTTTTTCGGTGAATACTGCTAAAAGCTGGTATGAAGATGATCCGTTTGTGTTGGCCACGGCGGTGAAACAATTGTTCTATCTTGATGATCTTGTGCATAAAGGCGCGTGGAAAGTGGTTAACCATGTTCTTCCACGAAACATATACAGTGCCTCAACCCTTGGTGTGACCTCGGATAATGAAGAAGTCAGTGCATACCAAGAGCCGAACGCAACTGGTATTCCTGAAACCTCAACAATTCGCCTTAATAATGTGAGACAGGGCAGTGTGGTACGAAATGCTCAACCGAATCTTATTGATGTACATCAAAATGAAGACAATGAAGACTCAAGTGACGAGGACATACACATCTTACCTGAAATTAACTCGGAAACAGAGTCAGACTCAAGCGATGATTCTGATTATGCGCCTTAATTAGTGTATATATGTATGTTATTTTGACTTAGAACGTGCATTGTAAAATGAGTTTTATTCAGATTATCGACTTTAAATTGTGTCGATCGATCGATGAAATTGTACGTTATATCCCCATCATAAGAGAGAGAGCTCGAGAGATCGATCGAAAAAAAAATACAACCGATCGACGATCGATATAAATAAATGCGGAATAATATCGATCGTATTATTAAATAATAATTTAATCATTTCGTATTAACTATTAATAATTTTGTATTAACTATTAATAAATATATATATTAATACACTACATATTTAATTAGTTTACCGGCATAAATGAAAAATAAATAGAAGAACTATATCCGACGACATTCATATGAAATCTCGTCGGATATAGTTTTGGTTCAACTATAACCGACGATATTACTTATCTCGTCGATTATAGTTCTTGTTTATATCCTTTTCTGGGTACGTTTTGGGCAGAAACGAAACTGCCCAAAACGAGACAGCCTCAGCCTCTGATCGATTTTCTCCGTTTCCTTCGTCTTGGAAGCAAGCAATCGAAGCTCCTGTGGTATTCCATCAATCCTCAAGCCAAAGCCCTCGTCATTTAGTTAAAAATCAGGTTTGAAATCCCTAATTTCAAATTTTCGAATTTTTTTAATTTAGGTTAGATTTGAAGTTGTGGAATGTGTTGATCGATAATGTGGATGCATGTATTGATATAATTGTGGAATTTGTTAATTTTATGCATGTATTGATATATATTGGAATAATTTTGAATTTTAGGTTAAATTGGTATATTGGAAAATATGGGAATTTTAGGTTAAATTGGTATATTGGAAAATAGGGGAATTTTAGGTTATATTGGAATATATTGGAATTTTATGCATGTATTGATATATATTGGAATATATTGGAATTTTAGGTTAAATTTGGATTAAGTTTTTTGTTAATTGGATTTGGAATATATTATTGTTGAATTTGGATTTTTGGATTATTGATATATATAGTTAAATTATTGGATTATATATGTATTGGATGAATTATATTTGGATTATATATATATATTGTAATTATTGTGGATTTTATGGAATTATTTGTGATTTTTTGGAATATTTATATATTGGAATATATATTGGATTATTGATATATATTGGAATATGCATGTACTCGATTTTTTGGATGAATTATGAATTATTTTTAATTTTTATAATTTTATAGCAACGATGAATTGGTTTAATTGCGGACCTTCCCGAGGGGCCGGGTCGAGTTCGAGGGGGAGGTCCAGAGGGAGAGGGAGATCGGGACGTGGGGATGAGGGCTCGGGACGTGGGGATGAGGGCACCGGAAGTCGATCCGCATCAGGATCCACCAGCGTCCCCAACACTTACAGTCTTCCGCTGACCTCTCGACACCGTACACTGATGGGCGAGAGACAACCTCAGCAGCAGCAGCTCGAGCCTGCTCGATCCTCAGGCGCGAGGAGGGTTCATCAGGTCAGTCGCACGCCGGAAACGGATAGTGCGACTCAATCCTCGGTCCGAATGCCGGACATTCATCGCGAGGACCCTTCCCCCATCATCCACCAGACAGCTCCTCATTCTTCCGAGGAGGCTGGTGGATCCACTCAGTCCTCGGCGAGGATGCGACTATGCCCGCCGTCTACCTTATTCTTACCGCCGGAAATCCCGACGATACCTCACGTCGATTCCGACGGGATGCCTCTTCCGGGACAGCTAGGGTTCATTACCCCGGAGTAGGCATATGCGTATTTACCCTTCCCGGCACCTCTCTGGAGTGCGAGGATTCCGGGACAACGCACCGACGAATCAGGTAAATATTAATTAGTGATATCTTTTTACTCCCTAATATTTAAATTCAATTAGATGTTGATATTTACAAAATCGTCTACATATATATGTGATAGGCGAGATCGTGCCCGGTGCCAAATAGAAGAGAACCAGAGGCCCCGTCGTCGGCAAGTTACTGGACGACGCCATTCAGGCTAGCGGTGGTGGCCAGGTTATGATTCCGACCGGGGATAGAGGGCAGGTGATCGAGGGAAAGGTCACTCGAAAGTACGCGGGGATGGCGGGCAGCCTCATACGGGATAGAGTCCCAATGTTGTGGGAAAATTGGAATTCAGTGCCGCAAGCCGTCAAATATCAGCTGCATAATGCGTTGTCGGTGAGTTGAATTGTATATTCATTATGAAAATTTTCAATAATAAATTTTTAATATTATTGATATATATATATATAAATATATGCATTGCAGAGGTGGTTCCGCGTGGATGAAGACATTAGACCCACGTGGGCGAATGAAGTGCATGGGAGCAGGTTTGCAGACGGGCATTTGTTTCAATTTTTTCGTTTCTTTTGATTATGTTCATGCAATGTTGTTAGTTACTAACGCTTGATTTTATGGGTATATATAGGTATAAGGAGTGGAAGGCCGAGCTGAAGAAACATTGGAAAAAGTACGGGGACGATCGTGAGGGTACCCCTAGCGAGTTTCGTTATAAGGAGTACGAGTGGCGATGGCTTGTGGTTCATTTCAACAACCCGAAATTGAAGGTACGCAACCTTCAATCGATTTAATTTTTGTTTTATCGTACTTCCCTTAAATTATTTGGCTAATAAGTGTTTTTTTTATGTTGAATTAATCGCGCAGGCTCTTTCTGAAGTCAACACAAGGAACCGGGCCAAAAACACCAAAAATCATCATGCCGGTACCAGATCATACTCGGGTTGGATCGAGGAGGCGGCCAAACACCCAGAAGAGGATCCCCTTGTCTATACGATGCAGCACGCGTATCCGCAGTCCCCCGAATATGCTGTAAGTGTCCTTATAAACTTATTTCTTATTTATTTAGATTGTTTTTTTTTTAATTAATATTTTATTGTTCTTTGTCAATTAGGCGAGAATTCAGGAGGCGATTCCGGAGGTGTTGACTCAAGTGGCGAGAGAGCTCTATCCCAACACCCCCGATGCGGAACTCCCGATTGATCAGATTGATCGATCTGATCCGATCGTCAGGGCCAGGATTATGTCAACTGCGATCATTCCAGGGAAGAACACATTCTACTGCAGGGGTTCCGGAAAATGGGGTCATGGGCTGCTGAAGCATACCCCTGAATTCTCTCGCGGATCAGGATCATTATCATCTTCGAGGACTAATGAGCTACACGACCAGCTTCATAGGCAATCAATTGAGATGGAAGCTCAATGGCGTCGGATGGAGGAGATGGAGCAAGCGCAAGCTGCAGAGCAGAATCGGTTGGTCGAACAGCAGCAGCAAATGGGGATATGGATGCAGCATTGTTATGCACAGTTGCAAGCATCTGGAATCCAGATAGCTCCCCCGCCCATTTTCGGTGCGCCACAGCCACAGCCTCAGCCTCAGCCTCAGCCGCAGCCTCAGCAGCAGCCTCAGCCAGACCAGGACCAACCAACTTTCTCCAATCCGTTTGACCACATAGACCTTGGACCAGGACCCCCCTACATTTGAACAATTGTCGGTTTAATTTTTATTTTCATTATTTACTACGCATATGTATACAGATTTGAACGATTTCAGTTTTTATTAATTAATTTATTTACTACGTACTATAGTTTCAATGGTTGTTGATTTTCAATTTGAACAATATATAGATAGCGTGATTTTTTGTGAATGCAGGTTTTGGGATAAAACCCAAAACCTGCAAAAAAAAATTAAATATTTTTAACTATAACCAACGATATGTGTCAACATCGTCGGTTATAGTTTTCTCCACAGTCAACCATTTTGACCATGGAGAAAACTATATCCGACGATGACATCGTCGGTTATAGTTTAAACTATGACCGACGATAAACCATCGTCCGCTTTAGTGTCTCTATTTTCCAACGATAACCCTAAATCATCGTCGGATATAGTATTACCGACGGTGTATTACCAACGATACTATATCCGACGATGTGTCGTCGGATTTAGGCTATGACCGACGATGTGTCATAGTAATTCTTCCGGTAGTTAACCGTGGAGACGTTGAAGAAGATAAGTTTGTGTTGCGAATCAGTTTCTTTTAACTGCTCGACGCTAGAGAATATTTGGTATCTTTCCATTATTAACCCTCTTTGTTATATTGGATAAAGCAGAAGGTCATTTACAGAAATTCAAATTTCTTGGAAAAATAGGTGACAAAAAGGTTTGTCTTCTATTCTCAGAATTTTGTCACGGAACACATTATAGATTTTTTTTTAAATGACGAGTTTTAGGTGACAAAAGAAAACAATTTGTGGCCGAAACCACTCATGAGTGACAAATATGACTTTGTCACTTAAATTTTTGGCAGTAATTTTTTTTTCTTGTAGTGAGTATCTATTTACAATATATTAAAATTCTATGTGAATCTAAGATAAATTAAAAACAGGCAAAACCAGGAATGAAGGTTAAGAATTAAAGTAGAATAGAGAGAAGAGGAATTGAATACACATGAACTAATCTAATTTAAAGGCACAACAGTTTGATGTTTACAGGGAACGTTAACGATTTCAAAAAACTTATGGCACCATACCTAGTCCTTCCTGACCAAAGATCAAATAAGGTCACTTAGTTCTCCTCAAATACCCTTATTATGAAGATGACTAAAACAATTATGGCAACAATTATGATAAAATCCGTCCAAAACAATATATATCTTCATTGCTATAAGTAGAAATAAAAGTAATTCTATGAGAACCTAAAAAAGATCCTTAATAGGGTTTTTCTCTCTGTTTAGTTCCTCCAGCGGCGGTAGTTTAGATCTACTCCTCCTACCTTCGTCCAGTGGCGCCCCTTGACTGGGGCTGGTCATCGACCAGATCTAGGTTTGTCACTGGATGGGGATTTCTGCCTTGGCAGTTCTAGGTGTAAGGTTTTGATGCTTTTGTATCTTGTAAGTTTCTCCTTGGCTTTGATGGTGCAACATTTTTGCTAGGTTAGTGAAAAACAATTATGTGGCGGCTAGTGCAATTGGGCGACAACGTTGATGTGGTCGGCCATTTACTATCGTCCCGGGTTTGGATTGTGGATGGTTGGTGGTTGTCATTATGGGACAATGACTTTCGACAACCATTTTGGGTTGGAGGAGCTTGAGAAAGGTTTTTTAGTCGGTCTTCGTGGTTTTGAGTAGTTGGTTCAGGCGGTGATTGATTGTGAGTCGAGTGGATGGTTGCGGCCATGCTTGGTGGGTAGCTGTGCTGGTGTTTGCCAGAGGAATTTATTTATGCCAGGGTTTTTGGGCATCTTGTATTTGAACTTGGGCCATGGTTATTTTTTACTCTCGTAAGTATTGTGGGTTTGTAGATCATTTGGCCTTGGCCCATTGTCTAGTTGAATAGCTTTTGTCAATCTTTCTTGCGGACTTGCTCTGGATTTGGCATCCTTTAGCCTAGCTAGGACTACAATTTTCTATGGGTTCCAATGTACTAATAATACACCACTGCTTAGTCTAGATTTGCCTCTCATTGAGTTAGGGAGGGTTAGAGTAGGTGGTTTTCGGTGTATTTTTCTAATGATCTAATGCAATATCGTATGTTTCTATATGTTCTAGGAAAAAATATTCATAGTATCCCAGTGTGTGTCTTGTCCTAATTAGAGTAGAAGTAGTTATTCTAGTAATCTCTGATTTATAAGGATACAGAAAGAATTTATTCTAATTAATATCTGTATTTAAGTTCATCTATTATTGAATAAAGATATAGTTTTTAGTCTACAGATATTGCATTTTCGTTTCTCCGTCAACACTATACTATTTATTAAGGGAAAATGAGTAATTTCCCCACTTTTACTGTTTATTCCAAAAAGTCCCTTTTCATCATAGAAAATTATAACTATTCAAGGGTTTATTGGTAGTTAACAAATAAGTTTTATTAATAAAAATAAAGAGAACTTAAAAAAACCTTGTCGAAGCTTTCACTCGACGGTTCGAATGATTGCTTCAGGTCAATCCACTGAATGAGTCGAATAATATCTTCAGGTTCGTCCACGGTACAATTTTTGACGGGTCGAAAGATCCATTCGGTGGGTCGAAAATCGAAGGACTTGAATGTTGCGATTCAACCATCCATTTTCGTGGAATTTAAAGGTTCTCTCTATTTTCTTTGAAGGAAAAAAAGAGGCCCAAGTCAGTGGCTCCCTTCAAGTATTAGAAGGCATGATATACTCCATTCTAATAACTTTGCTTAGGCGCAGATCGAGAAGGCAATGTCTGGATGTGAGCACTGAGCTAAATTCAACCAAGCTCCAACCACACTAAGATATAGAATCTCAGCTCAAAAAGTTCATCACCATCATCATTTTAGATGAAATTGATCCTTTTGGGTTCCAGACTATAAATAACATTTTGTATGCTAAGATGGTGTGCTTTATCCATTGCCTGATTTAGACATAAGCAGATTGGTGAATAAGTATTCCAACAACTCGATGTACCATCTCTAAAACTAAGATAAAATCAAGTCCTACCAAGATCTATCATCTCAAATAACTCGTTCATGTAATGAACATACATCGGAATAACTTATCTTTCTTGCATCAATTCCCAATCATGTAGTCACTTAGAATAGCGAATGTCTCTATTTGAGAATACATGAGTACTCCGTAGTTTAGAGTGACTTGAATTGGGTATAACCATGCCAACTGACACTCTCATGTATATCTTTGAATTAAGATCCCCATAGAGATACTGAAAAGACCCGACCCTAGTTTAGCTAGTAAAGTAGAGTTAAATCCTAATGATTAACTAACTTTGAGAAATTCTACAAAATTTTTGACATAATTCCCTTGAAAACTGGACAACCCAAAAACCTGTAAGAAAAAAATACATCTAAACCAAATTCCCATAAACCAATCGTGGACCACCGATTGTCCATCCAGATTTCTCAACAAATAACATAAACAAGAACCGGGAATTTAAAAACATATTTACCATATGCTGGTTTTGAAACAAAGAAAAACAACTCGACTGCTACTTGAGAAAGGGAAAATAACAAATACAACTGGAATTTAGAGGGACTTCTATAAACATAAGATATTATGAAAAAGTCAGACAATGGATTGAAACTTACTAAAAAGGGAGCTAACATGTGGACTCAAAGCCTTTGACGACACCATGCAAATTCAGGATTTAAATTGCATCCTGAGCGACGAAAACCGAAAATTCCAGAGAAAGACATTAAAAAATATAAAACGTTAGAATGAGTGGACAAAAATAATATAATCTACGTAAAAGGATAAAACTATAATAACATGTCTTTCCGCTAATTTCTATAAAATAAAGCGAGTTCCAATATAATAAAATAAAATACAATATATGTGGTTGTTCAGGGTGTCTTATCTAACTTGTAACGACTGTATGTATAAAAATTTAGGTGATGTGATTGTCTAGGGTGTTTTTCCTAACCCGAGTTAATCTAGGTTGAGCAGGGTGTTTGTCTTAACCTAGTCCGACCAGTTATCCGGTGATCAGCCGAATAGCTAGAGCATCGATGCTAATAAATAAAACCATCACAAAATAAACCTCCAAATAAATGCTCTGAAAACATACCATAATGCGTAATGCGTAAAATGAAATTATCAACTTGCTATAAACTGTGAAAATAAAAGTCCACTCACAAGTCTGCGACTACTGTTGGGGCCAGTGAAATTTTCTCTGCTTCTAGGGTTGCGATCTCGATGTCCTGTAAGTACGGATCATAGGATATCAGAATATGTGTAAAAATATGGAAATTGGCCCTAAAAACAATCTTGGAAATACAACCGATGATTCTTACACACTGCCTCGTCGGAGCACCGCCGTGGGCGGCGGCACGTTCCTGTCACGTGCTTCCACAGACGGCGGCGCATGGGTTACACGTGCCTCTGGTGAAAGTTCTCTGATGTGGGAAGTTCACCCCTTATTGGAAAGCTCATAGCATGCCCTTCCAGTTCGACAGTGTTTGGTAGGAATTAGCTGAAATAGACCGAAATTCCACTTTCCGACATTCGCCACCAACGACGACGATTGACCGCAAAATAAAATTGCAGAAAAGCTTGGATTTCTAAATACAACGTCTTTCCGATGGAAATCAACCAAAGCCTGATGATTGCTTAGAAAGTCCATGACTAAAATTAGATCAAAATTTGCAATGTCAAGAGGTATCAAATCGGTAGACAATCCAAAACCTCTAATCATCACACTATAGTCTTGATACATTAATCCCATTAAAATCACCTCACAGAGGGATAAATCACTGGCCACATTTCTGATGAGGCAGTGGACGGTACGTTAATTATTGATGCTTACCTAACGGAGATAAATGAGTGTGTAGCCCCTGAATTTATTAAAGTATAAACAACATTACCAAAAATATGCAACGTACCAACGATCACCACTGGAGATGCTCTGCCTTTCTATAGAGTCATTCGATGAAGTCGGGTCTGCCCATATTGTCTAGTCGGTCGTCCTCTCTGGCTCTGATCTTGATAAGCTAGCTATCTGGGTGGTGGTGCGGTTCTAACCTCTAAAGTGGCTCCCTAACTACCACAAGAACTCTGCACCAGAAATCCACCTTAGGTGTTCCTCTGCAGACACTCCCTCGTAAAGTGGCCCGTTTGGCCACATCGATAGCCAGTTGAAGTCTTAAACTAACATTGTCCCAAATGGTGCTTGTTACATCTATTCCATAGAGAAAAATCTCTTGGTGGCGATGGAGTAAATCGAGACCCACTAGATCCACTGGACCTAGCCCTAGACCTCTGCCTCTGTGATCAGCTCCGCCTTTATCTCGAAAAATAACTTAGACAACGTGCGCTAGAGGTCTGGGATCCCTCACCAGAAGATGATGTGGAAACAGATGTGCTAGAGCCTCCCTTTTTTAATGGACCATAGCTAGGCCCATCTTCCTCGAATCGTCGAGTTTGGCCCCGCTCAGATCGAAGCCTATCTTCACATCTCACAGCCACACTGACAAACTTATAAAATTCAGTGTGTGACACACCTGACATATATGAGCTAACCTCAGGTCGCAAACCTTGCTCAAACCTCCAACATCTCTCATTCACCAATCTGACAGAATTTGGTGCAAATCAAGATAAGCGGGTGAAATGATCCCGATACTCCTTCACAAAAAAGTCTCCCCGTGGGAGATTCATGAACTCCTCATATTTTCTCTGCTCTATAGGTTCACTGAAGAAGCGACTCATAAACAACTCTCTGAACTTTGCCCATGGGGTGGTATTTTCATTTTTCTCTGTACTCTCCCGCCAACGGTAAGCATGATCCTGCAACAGACCCATAACTATCTTTATTTCTTGCTCTGATGTCAACTGGGGGCACATGCTATTGCATAATTGGCCAATTATAAGCCAGTTCTCACAAGTCTCAAGATCATGGGATCTTACAAAGGGAACTACTCCTGTTGATTTAGCTTTGGTGACTAAATCTTCATAACCCTCATGTGGCGCTGACATCATGTTGATTTGGTTGTCAAGGCATAATGACCTAAGACCTAAGAGAGAGATAAGAGGAGGAAAAACTTGATTACATAAGCAGGGATGTACAATCAAGTGAGGAGGAGGAGGAAATAGAGACGAATCTCAAGGGAAGTAAGGTAGCTCCACCTTAAGGTGATAATTTGGTAGTGGTAGAGAGAGTGTTTGAGGTGCAGAAGAGAGTTAAATGGTTAGCGGGTGAGTGAGGGCTATCTCTAGATGTAAAAACTATGGAAAAGATGTGAAATGAGAGGTGTTGTGATGTTGAATGTGGGGGAGCTCGACCAAGATGAATAAGATGATTAAATGAGGTGTTTTGTGAGCCCTTAGATTTTCTAGAGTGGCCATGTAGTTTGATCTAAGGGAAACAAAGTAAGATCCACAATTCTTGGCTTCATATGTGAGAGACTATGGTGCTTCCAATTGAGGTGGAGGGAGTGATGCTTGAAGCAGCGAAGGTGCTTATTATGCTCTTGGGAAAAAGGGTGCACTAAGTTGGTAAGTGTTACCACCCGAATCATTAGTAAATCCTCCACTAGGTCAGAGTGTGAACTTGGTAGCTCCTTGATGGTTTGAAAATCTCTTCCTTCCAATACTAGAGGCACTAAAGTTTCCTCGGTTACCCCTTGATAATTATATCCTCCTCATTGACCGTGAAAACCACCATTATGCCTTTGCAAAACTTCTTGACCTCCTTGGTTGCCTTGACATTGCCCATCCAATGAGAAGTTAGTGAGATTGTAAGTGTTTGAGTGAGGATCATTCCTTGTTTCTCCAAGAGACATTTGCTTGCATTCTTCCATAATCTCCAGAAAGTCTCCTCGGAAAGAGCAACACAGAGTCTCATGTACTATTCTCTTGTATATCATACAAGTGACCGGCTCCATGCTTATCTCCGAGACTTGGTTGACTTATCCTCCACTTTGATTTTACTTCAACAAGAGATCAAACTTCTTGTTGATAGTCTCCTCAAGTCTTTTCATTGCATCCTCTTGCAAATGTGAGGCTTCCTTAACTTCATACATACCTCCTCTATTTACTTTAGTGGTTTCTCTCATGGAAACCGTTGGTTTCCTTACATTCAGCTTTACATCCCACAAGGTCGACCTTTTTGACATCTTTTCTAGCAACATGTGTGCCTCTTTGGCGGTCTTATCCATGAAGTCACCGCCACAAGCATTGTTAACTTTCCTTCTCGTCTCCGTGCTTAATCCTTGGTATAATAGGGACATAACCTTATCTTAGGTTTGGCCGTGATTAGGTCATCCCAACTCTAGTTCTTTGAATCTTTCCCAAGCATCGCAAAAAAGTTTGCCCTCTTCCTCCTGGAAAGTCATTTAGCTAGTCCTCTTCTTGTTTATCTTCCCTAGTGGGAAGTACTTTGTGATAAACTTTCATTACAACACTTCCCAAGAATTGATTGAATTTGGCAGAAGCTTGGTGAGCCACTTCTTCGCCTTGTCCCTCAAACTTGATGGGAATACCCTTAGCCTTAGCTGCCCCGCATCCATAATCCTTATATTTAACCTTGTACATGCTTCCTCAAACTCTAAGAGATGCAAGTAAGGATTGGAGTTGGTATGTCCTATGAAGATACAGAGAGTTTGGAGAAAACATGGCTTGATTTCGAATGATTGCACCAGCAATGGTTGCAGCACTATGCACCTTGTGTGTGCCGCTAAGGAAGGAAAGCCGAACAGGTAGCGGAAAGTAATGATGTCAATGACTGAAGAATACGTCTCTTTATAATCAATACCAGAGTGTCAAGAAAATCCTTACGCAACTAATCAAGCTTTATACCATAAGACTTCATTATTCTCATAGCGTTTCTGAAGAAAGACTCATATATGTCCAACCAGCTTAACATTGGTGGGCATAGTACTACCGGACCGAAAACTTGCCTCTTTCTAAGAGAGTCTCATTCAGCCTTGATTCCAATTTTCCATTTTGGCTAATCTGCTCTACATTAACAATTTGCAACAGAGCGAGGTTCCACTTTATTGTCGTCTATGATTTCTTGAGCGATAACATGGATGATCTATCCATAATAACGCACACATCGTTGTTACTTAGTGAGATTTCTTTGTTCTCTGACATCAAAAATGTCCCTTAAAGATGCCAATTGTTATTCTAAAACATAACTATAGTCAGGAACAATCTCGTGTGAAAGATTCACAGTGTTAATGATGAAATGATCATTTTATGCCTGGATGGCCTGACCATTAATCGGTGGCTCATTTATAGATTTTCTTGGTCTCCTCTTCTTCCTGGTGGGAACTGAGGCAAATGCCACTCCTCCTCAATGGGCAAAAAGAACGTCTCCTTACCTAGATGTGACTTTTTCTTGCCCCTTTCTGCGGACTTCCAACCTTGCAAAAAAGTTTGCAGTACGTATATTTGATCTCCTCACTTTCGTGATATTTGTAAATGAGTCAGGCATCGAATATGCTACTTTCTGAAGATTGAGACTATGTCGCACTTGTATTTCACTCTGAGATGTGCGGGGATCATAATGAGACATATTGGGGTTTGATCATGTCAATTCCTGACGTCCAACTGGAATAAAACCATTCCTATCTCCTCTAAGAGCAGGAAGTATGTCTCATCAAAGTGACACTCTAAAAATCTTGCAGTAAAGAGATTTTCTGTCAAAGGTTCTAAATAGTGGACAATCGTTGGAGCTTCATAACCACATTAAAACCTAATCTTCTTAAAGGACACATTTTTGTACGCAGTGAAGGAGTAATAGGCACATATACCATGCAACCAAAGATGCGTTGAAGTGAAATGTCTAGCCCATACCAAGTTACCAACTTCTACGCATTAAATAGTTGGCGTGCTACATGTTTAAAACAAATAAGCATAACTGCATGTAACATTGCATAGCCCAACGCATATACATGAAGTCGGTATGTATAACGAAAGTCCTAGCCACAAGCTGTAACCACTTGATATGTGTTTCGGCAAGACTGTTCTATGAATGAGTGTGGGGAACAAGATGTGCAACATCAATCCCAACAGACATGTAATGATCATAAAGTCTTTGATCTAAACTCTTTTCCATTATTCAATCGAATAGACATAACTTATTTGTCCGTGTGGTGAGCCCGAAGCATAATGATCTGAGCTAAGAGTTTTGCTAATACAACATACCTTGTGAATAGGAAAGAAACTGTGACGACCCGGAACAGAATAAAAAGTGTAATCAGCTTTTTTCGTGAGTTAGCGTGTAATCGCAGCTCACCGATAATTGATTGAATCGCCGGTCTTGATCACGACTTAATTATTGGCCGAGAATTTGAGTTGAGTCTCTTCTCGAGAGTTGTTGTACGCGTGATTTCGAGTTTGTGGGTGGTTCCGGATTATTATTTCGACGATCGAGGAATATAATATGAATATTTGAAATTTCAAAATATCGTCGAGTTTATCCATTCGTATTCAAGTCTATCCGAATCGTGATTGTGATCTGTTTTGGACCGTTGATCGACCCGAACCGTAAATGTAATGGTTATCGACTGGATTTGTGAGTTTCGCGATTAGTCGTGATTTCGACATAATCGGTTAATATGGCGGCTTCGTTAGCGACTAAATTATCGGACAACAATTTTATTTCGGATTCTTCGTGGAATTTGTAGAGAATTTAATTTCGAGCTCGTGGGAACTTCCAGAGGATTTTTCCGAGTTACGAGGATTAAGTTATGAATATTTTTGATCGTTGATCATTTTATCGGATAAGCTTGTGTTGAATTGAGCCATTGAATTTTTATCGGATTTGTCGAAGTTGTTTGACTTCAGGTGGAAATTGAAGAATTTGTCGAGATAAGTTTGTTGACGGGAGAATTGTTGAAAATGGATATACGACGCGAAAGTTACATTTGATCAAAGTTTGTTGTAAAGAAAATTTGGAAGTTTCCAAAAATTGGAAAGTATTTATGGTGGGTTTCTTGTTTGGGAAAGTCAACTGGAGCATTGGGGGAGTTGACCGAGTCAACTCGGGGGGGGGGGGGGGGAGAGGTGCGACGGCGGGGTGGCTCGGCTCGTCGGCGGTGAGTCGCCGTCCGGTCACTTCTGACCTCGAGGTAGGACTCTTTCAACTCGCCTCGACGTTCCCGACTTGTTCCCGGCCACCATCGACGGCAAGGACGCCGGAAAAGGGAGGCTTTTCCGGCCTAAAGTTGGAAGAATTTGGGGGTTTCGGGTCGACATCTTTCCGGCCAAATCGAGCGGCGTAAAGCACTCGTCTTTAAGGCCCTCATCACCACGAAGCTACCTATGTATGTATGGCTTTTCAATTCTACTTGTACATGGAGAATCGATCGATTGAAGTTTTTGTGAGATTTCGGTTTTGTATGAAATTGGGCTAGTTAGAGTTAGAATTGGACTTCGGTGTAGTTATGGAAGTTGTTTGTTGGATGTTTTTGTGTGGAATAGATGTTGGTTTGCCGGAAAATTTCTCTGTTGGAGTCGCGCCGGCTGTCAACTGCGGAGCTCCGGCGAGGGTTGACTTTTGGGGTTTTTGAAGAGTTATATGTCGTTTTGCTCAGAATTGCGCTCCGATCGCAGTGGTGATATTTTTTTTTTCGAATAGAGCATCGAAAATTATAGTGAGCTTTTGTGGTGTGATTATCGGATTTTAACGATTTCGTCGATATTGAATTATATGTTTCCGGGAACGGTTGTTTCTCGTGAAATGATTTGCAATTTCGAGTTATGATTTTGAGCAGTGGATTTTATTATTATCCAGGGGTTCGTGATCGTTCGTTTGGTGAGGGATTTTCCACCGGATCACAGGATTAACGCGTATCGTGTTACGCTCACTTGTGAGTGGACATTTTTATATTTTCACAGTCGTTGCGAGTTCGTGATTTTTCGTATTTATTTTATACGATGTTGATATTATTTATTATTTTCGGAGGTATTATTTTATATTTTTATGGTGATGGCATTACTTGCATCGATGCTTCGGCTACTCGGCTGATCACCGGTAGTCTGCCAGAGTTGAGAGATTCCTCTGGACCAGAGTTGAGAGATTCCTCTGGGCAGGGTTGAAAGATTCCCCTGGCCTATCACCGTCGGGCTTGAGAGATTCGCCTGGCAACCTCCATATATGTTTTCCGAACTCGCTATACTTGTTTATTATATATGAAATTGGTGAAAGGCATATGTTTATTTTCGTCCACTCACTCTAACGCTTTATTTGTCTTTCCCCTGGGCTTTTCGGTTTTTGTGCCCAGTTTGCAGTTCAGACTCTGGTGTCGCACGTCGTGGTCGGAGGCATAATGTTCGAGCTACCTTGTTTCTTCCAGTAGATTTCTTGTTCTGCCTGCTGTGGTATATTTATATAATTATACACTAGAGGTCGCTCTGAGCATTGTGATGTTATATTGTTCATACGATTTTCCCCGGATTTCTGTAAAGTATGGTTTTATTTATTACTTTACATTACTGTTACGATATTGAGAAATGCTGATGGGATTGGTGCCCACGGTTTGATTTTGTGGCATAGGATTTCTGTAAAGTATCGTTCATATGTTTGTTTCTGTTTGCACGTGTTATGTGGCTTTAGAGGAAGCAGTGCACGAGATTCGAGATAAGTTTGAACTTGAACATCAGAGGGATTTTGACTGTTATGCCTCGAGATAACTGTGAGGAGCTTGATGTACGACACTCAGAGGCGAGGATATTGAGAAGGAAAGGTATACGCGGTTTCCGATATGTTGGTTTGAGAAAGGTGAATTTAGTCGAGATATTTGATGAGGTTGAGTTCAGGCACCTCGGGATCAGTGACTTCATCAGGCTGTGGCCTTTTCGATTATGTTGAGGGTCATCAGATCAAGCAGAGGATCCGTTTGGTGGTGGTAGAGATCACAGAGCAGCGAACTTGTTCCTGTGGCATGAGTTTGGGTGATCGTTGGTGATTCTTCCACATAGCAGGCGTTGCTGTGACTTGTGTCCGAGGAGTACTCTCAGTTGCTATTGTGGTGGCCAGGAGGGTCACGTTGTGAGGGAGCGACCTCAGCCAGATGTTTTAGTGGTTCGGTAACTTAGAGTTCACGAGGAGATCATGATGCCATTTCTGGAGTTTGACTAACGCAGCCTTCTAGATGAGTCAATCAGCAAGTCGTAATCAACGTGGCGGCTTGTTGGGCATGCTGGAGTTTGTGCCACGACCCTGTGTGAGGACAGAGTTTCTTTGAGGTTACTGTTGCTTGACATCCATGGTTATTATGCCTGCATCTCCACTTTCGAGGTTTTGGAGAGTGTTGCATGCATCTAGAGGTTGCGAGATCTTTGTTGGAGGTTATGGGTTAGCCGTGGATCTGTTATTGTTGGATATCGTCGATTTTTGATATGATGTTGGGTATGGACTTCTTGGTGACACATTGGGCTATGTTCGATGGTCACAAGAAGGAGGTTGTGTTTCGACGACCAGGGTTTTCCCGAGATATTGTTACGCGGTGAAAAGAACACTTCATTGCTATGTGTGATTTCCGCGATGAAGGTGGATCAGATGATGAAGAAGGGCTCTGTTACTTACTTAGCTCATGTTGTGGATACTACGGCTGCTGTGCCAGACATTGGTGATATTGAGGTAGTTCCAGAGGTTCCAGGTGTGTTCCGGAGGAGTTACTAGGTATTCCTCCAGTTCGGGAGACCGACTACACCATTGAGCTTTTACCGGGCGCTGGACTCATATCACTGGCATCTTATCGTTCGGTGCCAGCGGAGCTGATGGAGCTACAGGTTCAACTTCGAGGAGGAGATTTCATATGATCCAGTGTATCACCGTGGGGTGCTTTTGTACTATTTGTTCGGAAGAAGGATGGTTTAACGAGGTGGTGTATCGACTATCGGAAGCTGAATCAGACTTCAGAGGAGAGCAAGTATACTCCACTTCGGATTGACGACTTGTTTGATCAGCTCAAGGGAGCTTCAGTCTTTTCAAAGATTGATTTCGGGTCCGGATACCATCAGATGAGGATTAGAGAGTCAGATGTGGCTAGGACAACTTTCGGATCACGAGTTTTTGGTTTTGCAGTTTGAGTTGACCAATGCCTCGTAGCTTTTACGGACTTGATGGACCAGATATTCAGACGATTTCTGGACAAGATTATGATCGTGTTCATCGACAATGAAAACATCTTGATTTACTCCAGGAGTGTGGGCCAGCACAAGAAGCAATTGCGAGCGGTTTTGCGGACTTTGCGAGATGATCAGTTGTCTGCGAAGTTTAGCAAGTGTGAGTTTTGGTTAATTAGTGTGAAGATTTTGGGCCACGTGATGTCAACCGAGGGAGTCGGCGTGGATCCTGACCAGATAGAAGCCGTGTTGATTTGGAATTGATCTACCACCGTGCCAGAGATCAGGAGTTTCTTGGGATTGGCAGGTTATTATCGGCGCTCTGTGCAAGATTTTTCTCGGATTGCTATACCACTTACCAGATTGACGAAGAAAGGCGACAAGTTCGAGTGGTCTGATACGTGTGAGGAGAATTACTTACTCCTAAAGGGAAGGTTAACCACTACACCAGTTTTGACTCTACCTGATGACCGTGGCGAGTTTGTGGTATACATCGATACATCAAAGTTGGGACTTGGTCGTATTGGATGCAACATGGCAGAGCGGTGGCTCATGGTTTCAGGCAGTGGAAACTCTATGAAGCTACGTATCCGATGTATGGTTTGGGTGTAGCTGTCTTTATGTTAGCATCGGAGAGTTCGAGACACTACTGTTACGGCGTGCAGCGCAGTGTAGGATGTACACTGATCACTTGAGTTTCATCTACTTGCATATTCAGCCAGATTTGAGCTTGAGATAACATAGATGGATGGGATCGATTAACGACTATGGCTGCACATTTGAGTTTATCTAAGAAAGGCTAGTGGTTGTACTTTGACCATCTTTTTGGGATGTTGTTGCTGATGCATTCAATCGGAAATCGGGAGCTGAATTAGAGTGTGATGATGTTGAAGCTCATTATTTTGCGTGCGCTATGCACTAGTTGTACGGATATGTATCAAATACTTTGAGTTTACTTTTCCTGACGCAACATGAAGAGGAATATAACAGCTTATGTGTGTAGATGCCACATTTGTCGGCAAGCGAGGGCAGAGAGGCAGAAACTTGCTAGGAAGTTACAGCCATTAGAGATTTTCGATTAGAAGCTGGAGCATGTCACTGTGGATTTTGCGTGTTAGTATGCACTTCGGTTAGTGATACCAATTATCGGGTCTTTGTGGACCATATGATGAACTTAGTTCTTTTCTTTGTACTTTTGGTAAAGATTTTGGTGGCAGGTTGGTATAGCTGTATTTGGTGGAGATTGTCCATTTTCGTGGTGTACCTGTGTCCCAGATTGCTGATCGAGATAATCAGTTACAACAGAGTGTTGGCAAGCATAGCGGTGAGCATTGGGGACTAGATTACAGTTTAGTACAGTTTCTTATCCTTAGATTGGTGGGCGATCTTTGAGGACTATTCAGTCTTTAGAGGGCATGTTGTGGTCTTGTGTATTGCAGTTCCGAGGGATTTGGGACCAGCAGTTTCAACTGTTCGAGATTGCTTGCAGTACCAGTTTGTAGACCACTATGAGTATGATGTTGCATGATGTCGTTTATGAGGAACGATGTCGTACTCCATTGTGCTGGAGCGTGTTAGGATTGAACTGGCGTTTGATCCTAATTTAGTGGAAGGTGTTACCATAGAGTGTCGGATTAGCGAGGACCGATTGATTATTGCTCGAGTTCGACAGTAGAGTTATGTTGATGTAAGCAGGTTGAGTTATTTGTTTGCCACGTTATTTTTGGTCCGTATGTGATCATGGGGCGAGTTGGTGTTGTGCCGTATGGTTTGGCATTACCTATAGCGTTGGCCTTTGTGTGTGTTGTATTCCATGTGGTGGAATTACGTTTCAGATTTGTTGCATGTTTTGTACCCTATCAGTTCCTTATGCAGGAAAACTTGGCATTTGTGAGGAGCCAGTTCAGATTCGAGATTTGAGGGTACAAAGATATTTTCCATTGACAGAGTTGTTCAGTCGAAGTTGCCACTTGGGAGTTGAACTGTATGCAGAGGTAGTGTTCCTACTTTTCAGTTGGCAGACTTGAAAATTTTGAGGTCGAAATTTTTTTAAGGGGGGTAGATTTGTGACGACCTAGAAAAGAATCAGAAGTGTAATCAGCTTATTTCGTTAGTTAGCGCGTAATCGCAGTTCTCCGATAATTGATTGAATCGCCGGTCTTGATCACGACTTAATTATTGGCCGAGAATTTGAGTTGAGTCTCTTCTCGAGAGTTGTTGTATGCATGATTTCGAGTTTGTGGGCGGTTTCAGATTATTATTTCGACGATTAAGGAACATAATATGAATATTTGAAATTTCAGAATATCGTTGAGTTTATCCGTTCGTATTCGAGTCTATCCGAATCGTGATTGTGATCCGTTTTGGACCGTTGATCGACCCGAGCCGTAAATGTAATGGTTATCGACTTGATTTGTGAGTTTCGCGATTAGTCGTGATTTCGACGTAATTGGTTAATATGGCAGCTTCGTTAGTGACTAAATTATCGGACAACAATTTGATTTCGGATTCTTCGTGGAAGTTGTAGAGAATTTAATTTCGAGCTCGTGGGAACTTCAGGAGGATTTTCCGAGTTACGAGGATTAAGTTATGAATATTTTCGACCGTTGATCATTTTATCGGATAAGCTTGTGTTGAATTGAGCCGTTGACTTTTTATCCGATTTGTCGAAGTTGTTTGACTTCAGGTGGAAATTGAAGAATTTGTCGAGATAAATATGTTGACGCGAGAATTGTTCAAAACGAAATTACGACGCGAAAGTTACATTTGATCGAAGTTTGTCGTAAAGTAAATTTGGAAGTTTCCAAAAATGGAAAGTATTTATGATGGGTTTCTTGTTTGGGAAAGTCAACTGGAGCATTGGGGGAGTTGAACGAGTCAACTCGGGGGGGGGGGGGGGGGGGAAGAGGTGCGACGGTGGGGTGGTTCGGCTCGCCGGCGGTGAGTCGCTGTCTGGTCACTTCTGACCTCGAGGTAGGACTCTTTCAAGTTGCCTTGACGTTCCCGACTTGATCCCGGCCACCATCGACGGCAAGGACGCCGGAAAAGAGAGGTTTTTCCGGCCTAAAGTTGGAAGAATTTGGGGGTTTCGTGTTGACATCTTTCCGGCCAAATCGAGCGGCGTAAAGCACTGGGCTTTGAAGCCCTCATCACCACGAAGCTACCTATGTATGTATGGCTTTTCAATTCTACTTGTACATGGAGAATCGATCGATTGAAGTTTTTGTGAGATTTCGGTTTTGTATGAAATTGGGCTAGTTAGAGTTAGAATTGGACTTCGGTGTAGTTATGGAAGTTGTTTGTTGGATGATTTTGTGTGGAACAGGTGTTGGTTCGCTGGAAAATTTCTCGGTTGCAGTCGCGCCGCCGCCGCCGGCAGCGGTCAACGGCGGAGCTCCGACGTGGGTTGACTTTTGGGATTTTTGAAGAGTTATATGTCATTTCGCTCAGAATCGCGCTCCGATCGCAGTGGTGAGGTTTGTTTTTCGAATTGAGCATCGAAAATTATAGCGAGGTTTGGTGGTGTGATTATCGGATTTTCACGATTTCGTCGATATTGAATTATATGTTTCCGGGAACGGTTGTTTCTCGTGATATGAATTGAGATTTCATGTTATGATTTTGAGCAATGGATTTTATGATTAGTCAGGGGTTGGTGATCGTTCGTTTGGCGAGGGATTTTCCGCCGGATAAAGGGATTAACGCGTATCGCGTTACGCTCACCTGTGAGTGGACATTTTTATATTTTCACAGTTTTTGCGAGTTCGTGATTTTCTGTATTTATTTTATACGATGTTGAGATTATTTATTATTTTCGGAGGTATTATTTTATATTTTTTTGGTGATGGCATTACTTGCATCGATGTTTGGCTACTCGGCTGATCACCGGTAGTCTACCAGAGTTGAGAGATTCCTCTGGACCAGAGTTGAGAGATTCGTCTGGGCAGGGTTGAGAGATTCCCCTCTTATGCCGCTGGGGTTGAGAGATTCCCCTGGCCTATCACCGTCGGGCTTGAGCGATTCGCCTGACCTTCGGGCTTGAGAGTTTCGCCTGACAACTTCCATATATGTTTTCCGAACTCACTATACTTGTTTATTGTATATGAAATTGGTGAAAGGCATATGTTTATTTTCATCCACTCACTCTAACATTTTTATTTGCCTTTCCCTTTGGCTTTTCGGTTTCCGTGCCCAGTTTGCAGTTCGGACTCTGGCGTCACACGTCGTTGTCGGAGGCATAGTGTTCGAGCTACCTTGTTTCTTCCAGTAGGTTTCTTGTTCTGCCTTCTGTGATATATTTATATAATTATACACTAGAGGTCGCTCTGAGCATTGTGATGTTATATTTTTCATACGATTTTCCCCGAATTTCTGTATAGTATAGTTTTATTTATTACTTTACATTACTGTTACGATATTGAGAAATCCGGATGGGATTGGTGCCCATGGATTGAGTTTTGTGGCATAGGATGAAGTGTTATTTTCCGGGTGCAGGTAATGGCAATTCCGCGTTAGTAGCGTTACTCTGCCGTAATTTTTTACGGTTTTTGTTGGTTCGTGTTTTCAGAGTTGGTTTGATTCCGGTTTAGGAAACTAAATTGGGGTTTGGTCCTTTCAGAAACGTGTGACCAATGCGTCAAAGCATCTACGAAAACCATAAAGTATTTAAATGATCCGCATTCATGTTTGATAGGTCCACAAATATCTCTTTGGGTTCTTTGTAAGAATCGAATGTTCTCAGTTATGTCTATTGAAAAAGAAGGTCATGCATGTAACTTTGTTAATGAACAAGCTTTATAAAACGAGCAGTGTGCATCTAAGATGGCCATGCAGGAATCTGAGGGGATAACGCTCAACGCCTCAGTGGTATTTGACTGGAAGGGTGCTACACTTATCTTGGAGACCGAGCCTGGACTGAGAGAAGTAATCTCAGCCCCTCCATCTAAAATGGTGGTTTTAGGTATGTCCACATACTTTTTTGCTCTAAAGAATGGATGACCTTTTGAATTTTTCAATATCTTGCTCATCAGATCGCGACCTGGGTGACTCAAATGATAATGCCAAAGGTTATATGAGGCCGAGTCATACATAGCTTGTGACTGACTACACTGGTTTCAATGATTCGAACTATAGTAAAGCATATATAAACCACTATAAGTAGTCATAAACTTCTCCATAATGCGCTTTCTGCTACATTCTATGGAGGTTACACACAAAAATTATTTTCCATTCTCCCCATATATTTCCAAGTGTAAACTGTTGGTATGAATGTCCCCAAAGTTCAATTGGCCTTTGGCAAGTATAAGGCATCAATGACTTAAACTCGAGCACCATGTAGTAGTAAGAATTGTGCTGAAAGAAGAACGATATGGCATAAGATCCTTAAACAATTGCCTATTTCGTATACTAGTGTGAGTAATACCACTATCTACTAAATACTCAATCTAGTGTTTAGACATCTTCAAAAGAATGTAAATCAATCAGTCTTTGTACTCAAGACATGGTGAACACTTTAAGTGAATACTTAGAGATTTGTAAGGGATTATGACCCTAATAGTGTTTGACATGGCAAAACAAAATTGATATACAAATAACATCAAAACAACACTGATTCTGTCTACGAACCACGACGGGTTGAAATTGTTTGAGGCTAGGTCTAGGGTGCCAATCTTGATAGGTCGAGGCTTTCTCTCAATGGGTCTAGAGTGCTCGAAGTCGAGAACAAGGTAACATCTTCGATGGGTTGAAAGAAAAAGGAAAAGTTTTTGACCTGTCGAAAATGTACCAAAACCGTTCCATAGTAAAGGGTTCGACGGGTCGAAGGAGGACCTTCAAGAGATTGCAACCTACAGAAGTTCGATTTTTCCCCTTTTTTCCATTTTTTTGTCTGTTGCCATGGACTACTGTATATCATGAATAATTTTTTTATAATATAGTAAAATCACATTTTGAACCCTTTCAAGAAGTCTTATTCCAAAACGACTAATTACAAAGTCTTAAAAACATGACTAAACATGCCAAAAATTAAACTTAAAAGATTACGTAGCAGGGATAACATCCCAATACATAGACTTAATAAAAATCTAGAGTCAGAAGACTCTCGTTCTTATTATCTGCTTTAATGAGATTGACGACAACGTCTTCTTCCATCTCATGGTCTCCCCCAGCAAAGTTAGTCGCATGTGCTAAGTATTGCATGTGTCCCTTGTAGGTATTCTAGATTTTATTGCTTGCACGATATTGCTTGTGCATGTGCTTATTAGAGCCACATTTAAAACATGGATACTTTCTTGAAGGAGCATAGTGTGAAGAATTTCCTTTACGCTTGCAATAGAACCTCATCGGTTTTTGTTTGTAGCACTGGGTTCGGCCTTCTGATGGCGGTGCCAAGTCAAATTTTGACTGTGGCCTGTACCATGGCCTCTCCTCCCACCACGTGCCCTCTACAATTGTAAGGCTTTGAATGGTTTTACTTCTTTTCCTTACTTGTCTTCCCTTCGGAATTCTAATTCTTAGATTTTTTCGTGGTCCTAGCGGGCTTAGAGTTGTTGTTGAGAATAATCCCATGATGTGTCTTCTTCTTAGCTATGATATTAATGAGATCACTAAATGTGTTTATTCTTCCTTGCTTATGCTCAAGCCAGTACTGATGAGCCAATATAGTCATGGAAGAAGGAAAAGTGCTCAAAGACTTCTAAATCATATCTCGATCAGTCTTGTGAACCCCACATAAACTAATCTCAGACTATACTATAGTTCCAACATAGCTTGGTTGTATGAATCAACCTTTGGATTATTCAATAAATGGATGGTTTTGCATCTCTTTGTCAATTCTGGAAGCTCTGCTCGTGCACGTTATTGAAGTATTGCTTCAGAGCATCCCATAAATCCTTAGGATTAGCTTTCTTCAAGTACTGCTTCTTTGGAATTGGATGGGTATGACGACTCAAAAAATATGAGGGCTTGATCTTTAATTTCATCAGTTGGAACGGCCACATCGGGCTTGGTTGGTGGGTAAATAATGCTGGTGAATTTCTTTCCAATGAAAGTGTTATCTACATCGGAGTCCCAGTGTTAGGTCCATAATAGTGTTCAAATTATGTTCCTAACTTAATGCTTATTGTTTGTCTTGTATAAATAAAGCATCGTTCTTATAATATTTCCTGTTCATGCTAGGAAATTGGTAGTTGACATGAAAATTCTCTTAAAGATGGAAATTATTCACTTTTTGGAGAAGCCGAGCACATTCCAAAGTCACAAGAGCATTTGGTAGAACATTGGAAAAATGACAAAAAGTGGTCACCAAAAGTTAACGGAAGCTGCCAGATAATCGCAAGATTTATCCATGACCGCCGGACTATCAAGCATGGCCCAAACACTCTAACCTAGGCCCAAGGGAAGGCCTAAACCACCTAGATAAGAACCTTAACTACTTTGTTTTGGTTGTCACACAATTTGAATTTTGATTAGGCATGACTTGGACTTTAGCTTAGAAGACAAGAAAATGGGATCACAAGTTGTGACCCACTGTTTAAACTTCATGGCCACTTTACAACATCTAAAGGCTCACAAAACATCGCATTTTCTCTCCCATTACCTCCCTTGGTCGAGCTCCCCATCTACCAAACACAAAATATATCTCATTTTTCAAGTTTTCATAGTTTTTACACTCTCTCTATAGCCTTCAACCTTCCCCTAACCCTCTAACCCTCTAACGTCAAACACCTCCCTTATCACCACCAAAAGGCCTAGGAACCTCCATCACGACCACCATGACACTCTCATCTCCACCCTATTCACCCTAGCCTAAGGTGCATTCATCGTCTTTGTGGAGCCAAGAAGCAAAAAGGGAGCAAGAAGTGAAGAAGTGCTTGAAGAACTTTAAGGCCTTGCTTAAGGGACTCTTCGGTTATTTCTTACACCTATTAATTTCTCTTTATATATCTAGACTTAATTTTTATTATATGTAGTGAGTAGTCCTATTTGGGAGGCTAGAGTTAGAACCCTATCCATTTCATGTAAACAAATGATTGATGTATGTATGTATGTATGTATGTATGTATGGCTTATTTTTTGTGTATGTTCAGTGAAACATGTGTTTGTGAATGAAATTACTATGTGCTTGTGGTTGTTTATGTGCTTGAGCTTCATGTATAGTTTTATTTACGCATGTGTTGACCCTAGCTATGTTGATGTATGCATTGAAAAAATAAAAATTGGAGCTTGGTTGAATTAGCTACTCACCTAAGGCTAGGTAACTATGTAAACATGATAAGGGTCTATTCCAAGAGGGTTTACCTTAAGGTTTAATTTCCTTGGCACTAAGCAAGGACTAGAGCTTCATTGAGTCTTAATCGACTTAAGGGGCTTCAAGCACACATTGAATCGAGAGGTTATTGTGGCCACTAGTTTGGGTCATTTGATTTGTAACTCACAAGGTGCAGATTGGGAGATTCACGTATACTTTCTCCCGAGTCGTCCAATAGAGGTTCGGGAAGAGGAACCTTCAATAAATATCACATAGTACACTTATTTTCTTTACTTCCATGACATACAGTCAAGCTGTAAACTCGAAATGGTTTAGGTCTTGGTCCTAGCTCACCAAGTACTTCAAAGTTAGGCTCAAGTCGTCTAGAGTCCGAAATGGTCTAGGAGCTTGGGTTCAAAACCAAATGTGACCCAAAAGGTTACGATTTCACTATCCACTTGTGTGAAATGGACTTTAATGAGATACATAAATTGGGACATTGTTTGAGCATCAAGTGGTTAGTTGGGATTTCCTTGGCCAACCATCTTCCTTTATTGTGATTTTGTTTCTTATTTACTCTCTTTGCATTAGTTATAATCAATCAATACACTTTTATAATCACTTACCGTAATCTAATCACCCCTTGCAATGTTAGGTCTCCAAATGATCTAGTAGTGTAAGATACACATCCACATTCAATTTTAGATTTAGTGTCAAGATTAATGTCTAGTTTAGCTACAGTCTAAGTGATTTATCATTCCGAACTAAGGAGTTCAAGTGGCCAATCCTCGTGGGTTCGACACATGACTTCAATAAAGAATATAAGTTGATCCCGTACACTTGCGGGCGGAAATAACTATTTACACTTATGGGCTAGATAATAGTGCATAAAGTGTGGGGGTAAATTATACACCAAATTTTTAGCGCCGTTGCCGGGGATTAGGCTCATCTTAATTCCTTAGTTTCGGATAGTGTTGATTGCAGTAAAATAAGACATTTTTCTTGTAAATTGTTTCTTAGCTTTAAATTTTTCTTCATTTGATCCTTTAGGACTTTGTGTTAATTGTACTAGAACTTTGAGGTGAATTTGTGCTAGAACTTGTGCTACTAACCTTTTGCAGGGCAATCTGTTCAACCTGTCGAGCATCATTCTTGACCCATTGAGTTCTAGTTCAAAGGGAGACAAAAGCATTTATTTGATGTCTCGACTCGTTGATGATTTTGTGTGTCATCAAAAGAAGCGTGCTCTCGCCGTCGAAGAATACCTTTGACCCGTCGAGAAATTGTTGTGCTTGAAGGTTGTTTCACTTGTCTTTTACTCACTTACTTTGAGTTATCTACATTCTTGGGACCATATCTAAGTAGTGTCTTTATTTATTGCATAGTAGTTAGTGTATCTAGATTTAGCAAACTTAATTTATGCTACACCTTAGATTCTAAGGACTTTATTTGGTGACTTCGGTATATTGGATCGTTCATGCCTTTACCTAAGTTTACCTCAGTGTCCATGTGACGACCCGGACCAGAATCACCAGTATGATCAGCTATATACGTGAGTTACTGCGTAGTCGCAGAGTTCCGACAGTATTTGAACCGCCAGGTTTGATAACGACTTAATTATTGGCCAAGAATTGGAGCTGAGTCTCTTCTCGAGAGTCGTTTTACGTGTGATTTCGAGTTCATGGGCGGTTCCGGATTGTTATTTGGACGACCGAGGAATTAATTATGAATATTTGAAGTTCGGATTTAAATGGTGGTGCTCTTAACGACTAAATTACCGGTCAAGAATTTGGTTTCGGCTTCTTCACGGAAGTTGTTAAGCATTTAATTTCGAGCTCGTGGGAACTTTCGGAGCATTTTTCCGAGTTACGAAGATTAAGTTGTGAATATTTCCGATTGTTGATTATTTAGTCGAATTATGTATGTGTTTGGGTGAACCGTTGACTTTTTATCCGTTTGGTCGATGTGTTTGTCTTCAGATGATTATTGAAGAGTACGTCGAGTCGAGTTTGTTGCCACGAGAATTATTGAAATCAGAATTACAACGAGGAAGTTACGGGAGTTTAAAGTTTGTCGAAATACGTAATTTTGGGAGTTTCCATTTTGGGAAAGGCTATAAATAGTAGGTTGCCAAAAAGGGAAAGTCAAAGTTGAATTAAATGGGTTGACTGGTGAGTTGACTCGGTTTGACCGAGTGGGAGGAGAAGGTGCGACGGCTCACGGTGGCTCACGGCGGTGAGGCTTTTTCCGCCCACCCCAAGGCACGGAGTTGGCCTTGTTCGACTCGCCACAGTCTCCTCTTGAAGGCTCCGGCCACCGTTCGCGGCGAGGTGGACGGTGTAGGAAGGAAAATCCGGCCAAAATTCAAGGAAAAATTGGGGATTTCGGGTTCAATGATTTAGGCCGAATTGAGCTACAACTTTGAGTGGGCTTTGAAGCTCTCATCCCCTACAAGCTACCATGTAAGTTTGGAGTTCTAATTTTGATTGTGCTTGGAGAATTTTGGAATTGAAATTTGTGTGAACATTCGGTTTTTCATGAAATTGACATGGTTAGAGTGAGAATTGGACTTCGCTGCAGTTATGGAAGTTGCTCAGTGGATGATTTTGAGTGGAATAGGGGTGGGTCCGCCGTGTAATTCTCCGTTTGGTGGCGGCGCCGCCGTGGGCGGCGGTCAACAGTTTGACTTTTTGAGTTTTCGACAAGTTGCATGTCATTTCACTCCAAATCGCGCCCCGATCGCAGTGGGGAGGTTAGTTTTTCGAATTGAGCATCCGAACTTACAGCGAGGTATTGAGGTGTAATTTCCAGATTTCCGACAGTTTGTCGTAATCGGATTTCGTGTTTCCGAGAACGGTGGTTTCTCGTGATTTGATTTGAATTGTTAAATGATGATTTTGAGGAATGGTTATTGTGATTATTCAGGGGTTCGTGATCGTTGTTTTGGCGAGGGACTTTCCGCCGGATCACGGGTTAACGCGAACTGCGTTACGCTAGTCTGTGAGTGGACAATTTCTTTTCACGGATTGTTTGCGAGTCTTTATATATGATTTACGAACTTGAGCATGCGTATGAGATTTCGGATTACATGAGCATGTGTTTTACGATTATACGATTATACTTATACGGATATACGTATATGAATATACATACACTTATATGCTGTTTCATGCATTTGCATCGAAATGTTTATGATTTGGTTTACACAGAGTACAGTCTCAGTTACGTTGTTGTATCGATACACTTGCCTCTCAGCTGATCCCCGATGGTAGGCCCACCAGGAGGGGCGTATCCCCGACTGACCGATGATGGGCGTTTCCCCGGATCCGAGGCCATTTCTCGCTAGAATCACGTGGAAGTCAGGGACTCTGTGGTTCTGACTGTATTAGCACGGACGTGTCCATGAGTGACCCCGTGGGATTTTTACTTGCATGCTCAGTACGCTGGAGGATTATGGGTTTACCTCGTGTACTTGTTGATTTTATTTACCTGGACTCGCATATGTTATTTTAAACATATATATTAACTGGTGAAAGACATTTATTTTCGTCCACTCACTCTAACGTGTTTCATGTCTTTCCCCTGGGCTTTTCGGATTCCGTGCCCAGTTTGCAGTTCAGACTCTGGTGTCGCACGTCGTGGTCGGAGGCATAGTGCTCGAGCTACCTTATTTCTTCCAGTAGGTTTATTGTTCCACCTACTGTGGTATACTTATATGTTTATACATTAGAGGTCGCTCTGAGAAATCTGTTGTTTACGTTATACGATTTTACACCGGATTTCAGTAAAGTACTAATATATTTATTGTTTTACTTTATTGTTGAAATATTGAGAAATCCGGATGGGATTGGTGCCCACGGTTTGCTTTTTGTGGCATAAGATGAAGTGTATTTTCCGCGTGCAGGTAATGGTAATTCCACATTAGTAACGAAACTCTGCCGAAATTTTATGGCTTTTGTTGGTTCGTGTTTTCGAAGGGGTTCGATTCCGGTTTAGGGAGCTAAATCGGGGTTGGGTACTTTCAGCTTGGTATCAGAGCATTAGGTTATAGGTTATGTAGACTTCTGTAGTCGTGTTTACTAAGGATATTTGAGAATGTACAGCATGTCTGGAATGGTGACCCGACCGGCCGGCGGATACTCATCAATATTCCGGGTGTTGTATACTTTCAAATATTTGAAGTTCCATGATTACGTTCCACTTGTTGTGAACGATGTTTTGTTCATTAGGATGCCTCCTGACGTGCTTTTCGTGTTGTTTCGGTTGTGGATCCTATTGAGGATCAATCGACGCGCTATTTGCCAGAGAACTGTGGATTTAGATGAGTATTCCGAGTTCAGTGAATTGTGTGGCACGGTTTGCCTGGTTGTGTGTGTATGAGCGTTTGCATGTTGCCTCAGAGCTGAGAATTGTGGCAGTTGATGTTTGCCTGAGTCAGATCGTTGTATTTGGTGGGCTGATATTGTGTGAGTTCCGGTTGCGACTCCATTGCCTACATTCAGGGTGTTGTTTATACGATAATGGTTTTATCAGGCTATCCAGCATTCGAATGTGGAGTGTTTACCCACTTGAGGCAGAGATGCATTGTTTATATGTTTGTTTCCGTTTGCACGTGTTATGTGGTTTCAGAGGAAGCAGTGCACGAGGTTCGAGAGGAGTTTGAACCTGAGTATCAGAGGGATCCTAATTTATGTGCCTCGAGACAACCGTGAGGAGCTTAGTGTGCTGCACTCAGTGGCGAGGCTATTGAGAAGGAAATGTGTATGCGGTTTTCGATGTGATGGTTTGAGGAAAGTGGGCTTAGTCGAGATTTTGATGAGGTTGAGTTTCGACACTTCGGGATCAGTGACTTCATTAGGCTGTGGTCTTTTCGATTATGTTGAGGGTCATCAGATCAAGCAGAGGATCCGTTTGGTGGTAGTGGAGATCACAGAGTAGCGGACTTGCTCCTGTGGCATGAGTTTGGCCGATCGTTGGCGATCCTTTCACGCAGCAGGTGTTGCGGTGATTTGTGTTCGTGGAGCACTTTTTGTTGCCATTGTGGTGGCCAGGAGGGTCGCGTTACGAGGGAGCGCCCTCAGCCAGCTGTGTTAGCGGTTTGACAGCTCAGAGTTCAGGAGGAGGTCATGATGCTATTCCTAAAGTTTGACCAATGTACCCTTTTGATGAGTTATTCAGCAAGTCGCAAATGATGTGGGCGGCTAGTTGGGCATGTTGGAGTTTGTGCCATGACCTTGTTTGAGGACAGACTTTTTCTCCGAGGTTACTGTTGTTTGATATCCATGGCTATTGTACCTGCATCTCCACTTCCGAGGTTTCTGAGAGTGTTGTATCCATCCGGAGGTCGCGAGATCCTTGTTGGAGGTTATGTGTTAGCCGCGGATCGGTTATAGCTGGACATCGTGGTCTTGGTGTGATTGTGAGTATGGACTTACTGACGACGCATTTGGCTGTGTTCGAGTGCCTCGAGAAGGAGGTTGTGTTTCAACGACCAGGTTTTCCCGAGATACTGCTTCGTGGTGATGGTCGAGCAGATGATGGAGATGGATTGTGTTGTTTGCTTTGCTCATATTGTGGATACTATGGTTGCTGTGCCCGACATTGGTGACATTGAGGTGGTTCCCAAGTTTCTAGGTGTATTCCGGAGGAGTTATCAGGTGTTCCTCCAGTTCGGGAGACTGACTACATCATTGAGCTTGTATTGGGCGCTGGACTCATTTTTTGTGACGACCCGGACCAGAATCAGCCGTATGATCAGCTATATTCGTGAGCTACGGCGTAGTCGCAGAGTTGTGACAGTTGTTTTAATCGCCGAACTTCTTAACGACTAAATTATTGGTCGAGAATTGGAGCTAGGTCTCTTCTCGAGAGTCGTTCTATATGTGATTACGAGTTCGTGGGCGGTTCCGGATCGTTATTTGGACGACCGAAGAATTAGTTATGAATATTTGAAGTTCAGATTTAAATGGTGGGCTACTTAACGACTAAATTATCGGACGGGAATTTGGTTTTGGCTTCTTCACGGAAGTTGTTCAGAATTTAATTTCGAGTTCGTGGGAACTTTCGGAGCATGATTTGGAGTTACGAGGAATTAGTTGCGAATTTTGCCGATTGTTGTTTGTTTGGTTGATTTAATTGTGTGTTGGTTCGAAGAGTTGACTTTTTATCCGTTTGGCCGATGTGTTTGACTTTGGTTAATGTTGGAAGATTATGTTGAGTCGAGTTCGTGACCGCGAGAATTATCGGAATTGGAGTTACGACGCGAAAGTTATGCGTGTTTAAAGTTCGTCGAAATGGATAAGTTTGAGTTTCCATTTTGGGAAAGCTATAAATAGTGACCTGCCTAAAAGGGAAAGTCAAAGTTGTATTGATTATGGTTGACTCGGTCAACTGGGTTTGACCGAAGGGGAGGAGATGCCACGGTGGTTCCCGGCGGCCTACCGGCGACGGAAACTATTCCGGCCACCATAGAGGGCGGGGCTGGTCTTGTTCCGTGCGCCTCGACACCCCGAGTCACCTTCCGGGCACCCCGCACGGCGAGGCTCGCCGGAGGAGGAAGAATATCCGGCCCAAAAATGGAAGATTTTTGATGATTTCGGGTTTGAATTTTCAGACCGATTCGAGCTGAACTTTGGGGTGGGCTTTGTAGCCCTCATCACCATGAAGCTACCATGTAAGTTTGGTGATCTAATTTTGCTTGAGTATGGAGAATTTTGGATTTGAAATTTTGTGTACAATTCGGGTTTTCATGAAATTGGATGAGTTAGAGTGAGAATTGGCCTTCGTTGTAGTTGACAAAGTTGCTCAGTGGGTGATTTTGCATGGAATGGTAGTTTCTCCGCCGGAAAATTCTCCGTTTGGTGGTGGCGCCGCCGTGGGCGGCGGTCAACGGTCAACGGCGGTCAACTTTGACTTTTTCGGAGTTTTCGACGAGTTGCATGTCATTTTACTCGAAATCGCGCCCCGATCGCAGTGGGGAGGTTTGTTTTTCGAGTTGAGCGTCCGAAATTACAGTGAGGTATTGTGGTATGATTTCCGGATTTCCGACAGTTTGTCGTGATCGGATTACGTGTTTCCGAGAACTGTGGTTTCTCTTGATTTGTTTTGAATTGTCGAATTATGTTTGTGAGAATTGGATATTATGATTATTCAGGTGTTCGTGATCGTTTGTTTGGCGAGGGACTTTCTGCCGGATCACGGGTTAACGCGATACGCGTTACGCCAGACTGTGTGTGGACAAGTTTCTATTTTTACTGTTGATTTTGCAAGTTCGTGGATTTATTGATTTTCCGTATTTGTTTTATACGATGATTGAGATATATGTGTTATTTTCAGAGGTGTATTATATGTTTATTGGTGATGGCATTTATTGCATCGATGCTACCAGAGTTGAGAGATTCCTCTGAAGCAGGGTTGAGAGATTCCCCTGAGTGCCGCCAGGGTTGAGAGGTCCCCTGGCCTATCACCGTCAGGTTTGAGCGATTCACCTGACATCGGGTTTGAGAGGTCGCCCGACAACCTCCATATATATATGTGTTGTTGTTGTTGTTGTTGTGTTTTCCGAACTCGCACTGTTTTACATTGAGTATGTATATAAACTGGTGAAAGGCATATGTTTATTTTCGTCCACTCACTCTAACGTTTTATTTGCCTTTCCCCTGGGCTTTTCAGTTTCCGTGCTCAGTTTGCAGTTCGGACTCTGGTGTCGCACGTCGTGGTCGGAGGCATAGTGCTCGAGCTACTTTGTTTCTTCCAGTAGGTTTATTGTTCTACCTACTGTGGTATACGTATATGATTATGTATTAGAAGTCGCTCTGAGCTTCCTATTGTACATGTTATACGATTTTACTCCGGATGTTCCGTAAAGTACATATATATTTACTACTTTACGTTATTGTTGATATATTGAGAAATCCGGATGGGATTGGTGCCCACGGTTTACTTTTTGTGGCATAGGACGAAGTGTTAATTTCTGGGTGCAGGTTATGGTTATTCAACGCTAGTAACGAAACTCTGCCCAAATTTCGAAAAGTTTTTGTTGGTTCGTATTTTCAAAAGGATTTGATTCCGGTTTAGGTAACTGAATCGGGATTGGGTCCTTTCAGCTTGGTATCAGAGCATTAGGTTGTCAGGTTCTGTAGACTTCTGTAGTCGTGTTTACTTAGGGTATTTGAGTTGATACAGCATGACTGGAGTGATGACCCGACTGGCCAGCGGTACTCATCAATACTTCGGGTGTTGTGTGTCCTCAAATTTCTGCGGTTTCATGATTACGTTCCACTTGTTGTGAACGATGTTTTATTCATTAGGATGCCTGCTGACGTGTTTTCCGTGTCGTTTCGGTTGTGGATCCTATTGAGGATCAGTCGACGTGCGATTTGCCAGAGAACAGTGGATTGTAATGAGTATTCAGAGTTCAGTGAATTGTGTGGCACGGTTTGCCTGGTTATGTGTGTATGGGCGTCTACATGTTGCCTCAGAGCTGAGATTTATGGCTGTTGATGTATGCCTGAGTCAGATCAGTGTATTTTGTGGGCTGTTATTGTGTGAGTACCGGTTGCGACTCCATGGCCTACATTCATGGTGATGTTTACACGGTAATGGTTTAATCAGGTTATCCAGCGATCGAATGTGGAGTGGTTACCCACCTGAGGCAGAGATGCATTATCCACATGTTCGTTTCCGGTTGCACGTGTTATGTGGCTTCAGAGGAAGCAGTGCACGAGGTTCGAGATGAGTTTGAACCTGGGCATCAGAGAGAGTCTGATTGTTATGCCTCGAGATTGCCGTGAGGAGCTTAGTGTGTTGCACTCAGTGGCGATGCTATCGAGAAGGAAAGGTGTACTCGGTTTTCGATTTGATGATTTGAGGAAAGTGGACTTAGTCGAGATTTTGATGAGGTTGAATTCCGACACTTCGAGATCAGTGACTTCATCAGATTGTGACCTTTTCGATTATGTTGAGGATTCTCTGCTGGTCCGTTTGGCGATGACGGAGATCACAGAGTAGCGGATTTGCTCCTGTGGCATGAGTTTGGGCGATCGTTGGTGATCCTTTCACGCAGCAGGTGTTGCGGTGACTTGTGTTCGTGGAACACTCTCAGTTGATATTTCGGTGGCCAGGAGGGTCACGCTACGAGGGAGTGCCTCAACCAGCTGTACGTGTATGCTGTTCGACAGCTCAGAGTTTACGAGGAGATCCTCATGTTGTTCCTGCAGTTTGATCAATGTATCCTTTTGATGAGTTATTCAGCAATGTCGCTATTGATGTGGGCGGCTAGTTGAGCATGTTGGAGTCCATGCCGTAACCTTGTGTGAGGACAGACTTTTCTCCGAGGTTACTGTTGCTTGATATCCATGACTATTGTACCTGCATCTCCACTTCCGAGCTGTTGGAGAGTGTTGCATCCATCCGGAGGTGGCGAGATCTTTGTTGGAGGATATGGGTTAGCCGCGGATCTGTTATAGCTGGATATTGTGGTTTTGGTGTGCTTGTGAGTATAGACTTACTGACGACGCATTTGGCTGTGTCGAGTACCTCGAGAAGGAGGTTGTGTTTCGACGACCAGATTTTCCCGAGATGCTGTTTCGCGGTGATGGTCGAGCGGATGGTGGAGACGAGTTATGTTGTTTTCTTAGCTTATGTTGTGGATACTTCGGTTGTTGTGTCCAACATTGGTGACATTGAGGTGATTCCCGAGTTTCCAGGTGTGTTTCGGAGGAGTTATTAGGTGTTCCTCCAGTTCGGGAGACTGACTACACTATTGAGTTTGTACCAGGTGCTGGACTCATTTTACCGACACCTTGTCGTTCTGAGCCAGCGGAGCTGATGGAGCTACAGTTTGAGTCCAGAAGATGCTGGAGGAGATTTCAGGAGACTTCGTGCGACCCCACGTATTTGCGGGGTGTGCTCTTGCATCAGTTGTGCAACTGTTTGTATGGTTCGATGAGGTGGCGCATTGACTACCGGAAGCCTGATTCGCTTCAGAGGAGAGTGAGTATCCTCCGCTTCAGATTGACGATTGGTTTGATCAGCTCAATGAAGCTTCGGTCTTTTCGAAGATTGATTTCGGGACCGGATACCATCAGTTGTGGATCGGTGAGTTAGATGTGGCTACGTTGGCTTTCGGATCTCGGTGCGGGCATCAGGAGTTTTTGGTCACGCTGTTTGGTTGACCAATGCCCCGTAGATCGTGTGGACTTGATGGACCATGTGTTCAGACGGTTTCTGGACGAGTTATGGTCATGTTCGTTGGCAATGTCCTGATGTACTCCGAGAGTGTGGACCAGTAGCCGGAGCAGTTGCGAGCGGTTTTGTGGACTTCGCGAGACGATTAGCCGTTTGTGAAGTTCAGTTAGTGTGAGTTTTGGCCGATTAGCGTAAAGATTTTGGGTTGTGTGATACTAGCCGAGGGAGTTGGCGTGGGTCCTGACCAGTTAGAAGCCGTGTTGATTTGGAGTTTGCCCTACTATTGTACCTGAGATCAGAGGTCTCTTTGGTTTGGCAAGCTATTACCGACGGCTTTGTGCAGGATTTTCCTGGATTGCCCCTCTACCTTTCGGATTGACGAAGAAGGTGTCAAGTTCGAGTGGTTCGATGCACGCGAGGAGAGTTACTTACTCCTGCGGGACGGTTGACCGTTGCTTCGGTTTTGACCTTATCTGACGATCATGATGAGTTCGTGGTCGTGGGTTTTGGCGATACATCGAGATTTAGAGTTGGTTATGTTTTGAGATTGTGTAGCAGAGCGGTGGCTCATGATTCCAAGCAGTGGAACTTTGTGTAGCTACATATCCTATGTATGCTTTGGGTGTAGCTGCCCTTGTGTTAACACCAGAGAGTTGGAGATATTATTGGTATGGCGTGCAGCGTGGTGTAGGATGTACACTAATCACTTGAGTTTCATCCACTTGCATTTTCGGCCAGGTTTGGGCTTGAGGAAGTGTAGATAGATGGGGTCGATTTGCGACTATGGCTGCACCTTTGAGTTTGTTTGGGAAAGGCTAGAGGTTGTATTTGACCATCCGCTGGGATGTTGTTGTTGATGCATTCAGTCGAGAGTCAGGAGTTTTAGTGTTTCATGTGTGTGTGATTCGAGTTTCCATGTTAGCCGAGCTATACACTACGGGAGATGAGTTCGAGTGTGAAGATGTTGAGGCTCGTGGTTTCACGCACATTTGGCGCTAGTGATGCGGAGATGTATCAGATACTCCGAGTTTACTACTCGTGACGCAACATGAAGAGCAATGTAGCAGCTTATGTGTATAGAAGCCACATTTGTCGACTGGCGATGGCTAGGAGGCAGAGGTTTGCCGAGATGTGTCAGCCATTTGAGATTTGCGGTTATACGTGGCGATTGTTGCTGTGATTGTGTGTGTTTGTATGCACTTTGGTTTGTGATACCAGTTGTTGGACCAGTGTGGACCATTTGACGAATTTAGTACGTTTCCTTGTACTTCGGAGACGATTTCAGTGTTAGGCTGGTATAGCCGTGCTTGACGGAGATTGTCCATTCCATGGTGTGCCTGTGTCCCAGTTCGCTGATCGAGATAATCAGCTACGACTATGTGTTGGCGAGCTTTGCAGCGAGCATTGGGGACCAGATTACGAGTTAGTACCGGTTATTGTCCTCGGATTGACGAGCGATCTTTGAGGACTATTCAGATCTTGGAGGGTATATTGTGGACCTCGGTATTGCAGTTCCGGAGGATTCGGAACCAGCAGTTTTAACTGTTCGAGATTGCTTACAGTACCAGTTTGTTGACCACTGTGATATCGACGTTGCGTGCTGTCATTTGGAGGATGATGTTGTACTCCATTGTGCTGAAGTGAGTTTGGTTTGAGTTTGAGTGGATGTTTGATTCTGATTTTGTGGAATGTGTTACCACAGACTGTCAGATTAGCGGAAATGGGTTGATAATTGCTCGAGTCCGGTGTTTGAACTATATGAATGTGTGAGATATATTTATGTGTGAACTGAGTTGTGATTTGTCTTGATGTTTTGATCCATATGTGGTCATAGGCGAGTTTGTGTTATGCCGTATGGTTCGGCATCGCCTATAGCATTGGCTTTTGTGCGAGTTGTGTTCCCTGTGGCGGAACTGTGTTTCAGGTTGGTTTCGCATGGTGTACCCTGTCTGTTCCTTATGTAGGAACACTTGGCGATTGTGTGAGCCAGTTCAGATTCGTGATTTGGGGGGTACAGAGATTTCAGTACGGAGCTATCTCCTATTGTGGAGTCAGCTATCAGAGTTGTTCAGTCGACATTATCACTGGGCAGTTGAGCAGTATGCAGAGGCAGTACTCTTACTTGTAGTTGGCAGACTCGGAAATTTCGAGGTCGAAATTTTTCTAAGGGGGGTGGATTTGTGACGACCCGGACCAGAATCAGCCGTATGATCAGCTATATTCGTGAGCTACGGCGTAGTCGCAGAGTTGCGACAGTTGTTTTAATCGCCGAACTTCTTAACGACTAAATTATTGGCCGAGAGTTGGAGCTAGGTCTCTTCTCGAGAGTTGTTCTATATGTGATTACGAGTTCGTGGGCGGTTCCGGATCGTTATTTGGACGACCGAAGAATTAGTTATGAATATTTGAAGTTCAGATTTAAATGGTGGGCTACTTAACGACTAAATTATCGGACGGGAATTTGGTTTCGGCTTCTTCACGGAAGTTGTTCAGAATTTAATTTCGAGTTCGTGGGAACTTTCGGAGCATGATTTGAAGTTACGAGGAATTAGTTGCGAATTTTTCCGATTGTTGTTTGTTTGGTTGATTTAATTGTGTGTTGGTTCGAAGAGTTGACTTTTTATCCGTTTGGCCGATGTGTTTGACTTTGGGTAATGTTGGAAGATTATGTCGAGTCGAGTTCGTGACCGCGAGAATTATCGGAATTGGAGTTACGACGCGAAAGTTATGCGTGTTTAAAGTTCGTCGAAATGGATAAGTTTGAGTTTCCATTTTGGGAAAGCTATAAATAGTGACCTGCCTAAAAGGGAAAGTCAAAGTTGTATTGATTATGGTTGACTCGGTCAACTGGGTTTGACCGAAGGGGAGGAGATGCCACGGTGGTTCCCGGCGGCCTACCGGCGACGGAAACTATTCCGGCCACCATAGAGGGCGGGGCTGGTCTTGTTCCGTGCGCCTCGACACCCCGAGTCACCTTCCGGGCACCCCGCACGGCGAGGCTCGCCGGAGGAGGAAGAATATCCGGCCCAAAAATGGAAGATTTTTGATGATTTCGGGTTTGAATTTTCAGACCGATTCGAGCTGAACTTTGGGGTGGGCTTTGTAGCCCTTATCACCATGAAGCTACCATGTAAGTTTGGTGATCTAATTTTGCTTGAGTATGGAGAATTTTGGATTTGAAATTTTGTGTACAATTCGGGTTTTCATGAAATTGGTTGAGTTAGAGTGAGAATTGGCCTTCGTTGTAGTTGACAAAGTTGCTCAGTGGGTGATTTTGCATGGATTGGTGGTTTCTCCGCCGGAAAATTCTCCGTTTGGTGGTGGCGCCGCCGTGGGCGGCGGTCAACGGTCAACGGCTGTCAACTTTGACTTTTTCGGAGTTTTCGACGAGTTGCATGTCATTTTACTCGAAATCGCGCCCCGATCGCAGTGGGGAGGTTTGTTTTTCGAGTTGAGCGTCCGAAATTACAGTGAGGTATTGTGGTATGATTTCCGGATTTCCGACAGTTTGTCGTGATCGGATTACGTGTATCCGAGAACTGTGGTTTCTCGTGATTTGTTTTGAATTGTCGAATTATGTTTGTGAGAATTGGATATTATGATTATTCAGGTGTTCGTGATCGTTTGTTTGGCGAGGGACTTTCTGCCGGATCACGGGTTAACGCGATACGCGTTACGCCAGACTGTGAGTGGACAAGTTTCTATTTTTACTGTTGATTTTGCGAGTTCGTGGATTTATTGATTTTCCGTATTTGTTTTATACGATGATTGAGATATATGTGTTATTTTCGGAGGTGTATTATATGTTTATTGGTGATGGCATTTATTGCATCGATGCTACCAGAGTTGAGAGATTCCTCTGGCCCAGAGTTGAGAGATTCCTCTGAAGCAGGGTTGAGAGATTCCCCTGAGTGCCGCCAGGGTTGAGAGGTCCCCTGGCCTATCACCATCAGGTTTGAGCGATTCACCTGACGTCGGGTTTGAGAGGTCGCCCGACAACCTCCATATATATATGTGTTGTTGTTGTTGTTGTGTTTTCCGAACTGGCACTGTTTTACATTGAGTATGTATATAAACTGGTGAAAGGCATATGTTTATTTTCGTCCACTCACTCTAACGTTTTATTTGCCTTTCCCCTGGGCTTTTCGGTTTCCGTGCCCAGTTTGCAGTTCGGACTCTGGTGTCGCACGTCGTGGTCGGAGGTATAGTGCTCGAGCTACTTTATTTCTTCCAGTAGGTTTATTGTTCTACATACTGTGGTATACGTATATGATTATGTATTAGAAGTCGCTCTGAGCTTCCTATTGTACATGTTATACGATTTTACTCCGGATGTTACGTAAAGTACATATATATTTACTACTTTACGTTATTGTTGATATATTGAGAAATCCGGATGGGACTGGTGCCCACGGTTTGCTTTTTGTGGCATAGGACGAAGTGTTAATTTCTGGGTGCAGGTTATGGTTATTCAACGCTAGTAACGAAACTCTGCCCAAATTTCGAAAAGTTTTTGTTGGTTCGTATTTTCAAAAGGATTTGATTCCGGTTTAGGTAACTGAATCGGGATTGGGTCCTTTCATTTTTACCGACGTCTTGTCGTTCGTAGCCAGCGGAGCTGATGGAGCTACAGTTTCGACTCCAGGAGTTGCTGGAGGAGGTTTCAGGAGATTTCATGCGATCCCGCGTATTTGCGTGGTGTGCTGTTGCATTTTTTGCGTGATGTAGGATGGTTCGACGTGGTAGTGCGTTGACTACCGGAAGTCTGATTCGCTTCAGAGGAGAGTGAGTATCCTCCGCTTCGGATTGGCGAGTGGTTGATCAGCTCGCAGAAGCTTCAGTCCTTTCGAAGATTGATTTTGGGTCTGGATACCATCAGTTGAGGATCGATGTGTCAGATGTGGTTTGGACAGCTTTCGGATTATGGTGCGGACATTAGGAGTTCTTGGTCACGCTGTTTGGTTGACTAATGCCCCCGTAGATCGTGTGGACTTGTTGGACCATGTGTTCAGACGATACTGGACAAGTTGCGGCCATGTTCGTCGGCAACATCCTGATGTATTCCAAGAGTGTGGGCCAGTACCTGAAGCAATTGCGAGTGGTTTTGCGGCCCTTACGAGAGGATCAGTTATTGGTAAAGTTCAGCCAGTGTGAGTTTTGGTTGATTAGCATGAAGATTTTGGGTCACGTGATGTTAGCTGAAGGAGTCAGTGTGGATTCCGATCTGATGAAGCCGTGTTGATTTGGGGATTGCTCTACCATTGTACCAGAGATTGGGAGTCTCTTGGGTTTGGCAGGCTTGTACCGACAGCTTTGTGCAAGATTTTCCCCGGGTTGCCACTTCACTTTCTGGATTGACGATGAAAGTGTCAAGTTCGAGTGGTTCGATGCACGTGAGGAGAGTTACTTACTCCTGCAGGATGGTTGACCATTGCTTCGGTTTTGACCTTACCTGTCAACCGCGACGAGTTCGTGAGTTATGGCGATGCATCGAGGTATAGATTTGGTTATGTTTTGATGTTGTGTAGCAGAGCGGTGGCTCATGGTTCAGGCAGTGGAAACTTTATGAGGATACGTATCCTATGTATGATTTGGATGTAGCTGTCCTTGTGTTAGCATCAGAGAGTTGGAGATACTACTGCTACGGCGTGCAGCGCAGTGTAGGACGTGCACTGATCACTTGAGTTTCATCCACTTGCATTTTCAGCCAGATTTGGGCTTGAGGTAGTGTATATGGATGAGGTCGACTAACGACTATGGCTGCACCTTTGAGCTTGATCGAGAAGGCTAGTGGTTGAACTTTGACTATCCGTTTGGGATGTTGTTGCTGATGCATTCAGTCGAGAGTCGGGATTTCAGTGTTTCATGTGTGTGGCTCAATTTTCCGTGTTAGCCGAGTAGCGAGCTACAGAAGCTGAGTTCGAGTGTGATGATGTTGAGGCTTGTGGTTTTGCGCGCGTTTGGCGCTAGTTGTACGGAGATGTGTCTGATATTCCGAGTTACTACTCGTGACACAACATGAAGAAGAATGTAGCAGTTTGTGTGTGCGGATGCCACATTTGTCGACTGGCGATGGCTAGGAGGCAGAGACTTGCCGAGAAGTGTCAGCCATTCGAGATTTCCGGTTGGACGTGGCGTTTGTCACTGTGATCTTGTGTGTGTTTGTGCGCATTTGATTTGTGATACCAGTTGTCAGACCATTGTAGACCATTTGACGAACTCAGTACATTTCCTTGTACTTTCGGGAAAGATTTCAGTGGTAGTCTGGCATAGCTGTGTTTGACGGAGGTTGTCCATTCACGTGGTGTACCTGTGTTCCAGTTTGCTGGTCAAGGTAATCAGCTACGACAAAGTGTTGGCGAGCTTTGCAGCGAGCATTGGGGACCAGATTACGAGTTAGTACCGGTTCTTATCCTCAGATTGGCGAGCGATCTTTGAGGACTATTCAGACCTTGGAGGGCATATTGTGGACCTCGGTATTACAGTTCCGGAGGATTTGGAACTAGCAGTTTCACTTGTTCGAGATTGCTTGCAGTACCAGTTTGTGGATTACTATGGCTTTGATGTTGCTGGATGTCGTTTCGAGGAACGATGTCGTACTCCATTGTGCTGGAGCGAGTTTGGATCTGAGTTGACGTTGGATCCTGTGTTAGTGGATGTGTTACCACAAACTTTCGGATTAGCGGAATGGGGTTGATAATTGCCCGAGTCCGATGTTTGAGCTATGTTGATATGAGCGTGTGAGTTATGTTGATGTGTACAGATTGAGTTGTGATTTGCTATGTTATTTTGATCCGTGTGTGGTCATAGGCGAGTTTGTGCTGTGCCGTATTGTTCGGCATTGCCTATAGCATTGGCTTTTGTGTGTATTGGGTTCTGTGTGGCGGAACCATGTTTCAGGTTTATTGCGGGTTGTGTACCCTATCTGTTCCTTATGCAGGAACACTTGGCTACTGTGTTGAGCCAGACCAGATTCGAGATTTGAGGGTACAGAGATTTCAGCACGGAGTTATCTCCTATTGTGGAGTTTGTTATCAGTGTCATACAGTTGAGGTTACCACTGAGAAGTTGAGCAGTATGTAGAGGCAGTGCTCCTACTTTTAGTTGACAGACTCAGAAATTTCAAGGTCGAAATTTTTCTAAGGGGGGTGGATTTATGACGACCCGGACCAGAATCACCAGTATGATCAGCTATATACGTGAGTTACTGCGTAGTCGCAGAGTTCCGACAGTATTTGAACCGCCAGGTTTGATAACGAATTAATTATTGGCCGAGAATTGGAGCTGGGTCTCTTCTCGAGAGTCGTTGTACGTGTGATTTCGAGTTCATGGGCGGTTCCGGATCGTTATTTGGATGACCGAGGAATTAATTATAAATATTTGAAGTTCGGATTTAAATGGTGGTGCTCTTAACGACTAAATTACCGGTCGAGAATTTGGTTTCGGCTTCTTCACAGAAGTTGTTAAGCATTTAATTTCGTGCTCGTGGGAACTTCCGGAGCATTTTTTCGAGTTACGAAGATTAAGTTGTGAATATTTCCGATTGTTGATTATTTAGTCGGATTATGTATGTGTTTGGGTGAACCGTTGACTTTTTATCCGTTTGGTCGATGTGTTTGACTTCGGGTGATTATTGAAGAGTACGTCGAGTCGAGTTTGTTGCCGCAAGAATTATTGGAATCGGAATTACAACGAGGAAGTTACGGGAGTTTAAAGTTTGTCGAAATACGTAATTTTGGGAGTTTCCATTTTGGGAAAGGCTATAAATAGTAGGTTGCCAAAAAGGGAAAGTCAAAGCTGAATTAAATGGGTTGACTGGTGAGTTGAGTTGGTTTGACCGAGTGGGAGGAGAAGGTGCGACGGCTCACGGTGGCTCACGGCGGTGAGGCTTTTTCCGGCCACCCCAAGGCACGGGGTTGGCCTTGTTCGACTCGCCACAGTCTCCTCTTGAAGGCTCCGGCCACCGTTCACGGCGAGGTGGACGGTGGAGGAAGGAAAATCCGGCCAAAATTCAAGGAAAAATTGGGGATTTCGGGTTCAATGATTTAGGCCGAATTGAGCTACAACTTTGAGTGGGCTTTGAAGATCTCATCCCCTACAAGCTACCATGTCAGTTTGGAGTTCTAATTTTGATTGTGCTTGGAGAATTTTGGAATTGAAATTTGTGTGAACATACGGTTTTTCATGAAATTGACATGGTTAGAGTGAGAATTGGACTTCGGTGCAGTTATGGAAGTTGCTCAGTGGATGATTTTGAGTGGAATAGGGGTGGGTCCACCGTGGAGTTCTCCGTTTGGTGGCGGCACCGCCGTGGGCGGCGGTCAACAGTTTGACTTTTTGGGTTTTCGACAAGTTGCATGTCATTTCACTCGAAATCGCGCCCCGATCGCAGTGGGGAGGTTAGTTTTTCGAATTGAGCATCCGAACTTACAGCGAGGTATTGAGGTGTGATTTCCGGATTTCCGACAGTTTTTCGTAATCAGATTTCGTGTTTCCGAGAACGGTGGTTTCTCGTTATTTGATTTGAATTGTTAAATGATGATTTTGAGGAATGGTTATTGTGATTATTTAGGGGTTCGTGATCGTTGTTTTGGCGAGGGACTTTCCGCCGGATCACGGGTTAACGCGAACTGCGTTACGCTAGTCTGTGAGTGGACAATTTCTTTTCACTGATTGTTTGCAAGTCTTTATATATGATTTACGAACTTGAGCATGCGTATGAGATTTCGGATTACATGAGCATGTGTTTTACGAATATACGATTATACTTATACGGATATACGTATACGAATATACATACACTTATATGCTGTTTCATGCATTTGCATCGAAATGTTTATGATTTGGTTTACACAGAGTACAGGCTCAGTTACATTGTTGTATCGATACACTTGCCTCTCGGCTGATCCCCGATGGTAGGCCCACCAGGAGGGGCGTATCCCCGACTGACCGGTGAGGGGCGTTTCCCCGGATCCGAGGCCATTTCTGGCTAGAATCACGTGGAAGTCAGGGACTCCGTGGTTCTGACTGTACTAGCACAGACGTGTCCCTGAGTGACCCCGTGAGATTTTTACTTGCATGCTCAGTACGTTGGAGGATTATGGTTTTACCTCGTGTACTTGTTGATTTTATTTACCTGGACTCGCATATGTTATTTTAAACATATATATTAACTAGTGAAAGACATTTATTTTCGTCCACTCACTCTAACGTGTTTCATGTTTTTCCCCTGGGGTTTTCGGTTTCCGTGCCCAGTTTCCAGTTCAGACTCTGGTGTCGCACGTCGTGGTCGGAGGCATAGTGCTCGACCTACCTTGTTTCTTCCAGTAGGTTTATTGTTCCACCTACTGTGGTATACTTATATGTTTATACATTAGAGGTCGCTCTGAGAAATCTGTTGTTTACGTTATACGATTTTACACCGGATTTTAGTAAAGTACTAATATATTTATTGTTTTACTTTACTGTTGATATATTGAGAAATCCGGATGGGATTGGTGCCCACGGTTTGCTTTTTGTGGCATAGGATGAAGTGTATTTTCTGCGTGCAGATAATGGTAATTCCGCGTTAGTAACGAAACTCTGCCAAAATTTCTACGGCTTTTGTTAGTTCGTGTTTTCGAAGGGGTTCGATTCCGGTTTAGGGAGCTAAATCGGGGTTGGGTCCTTTCAGTCCATAGCCATATGAATGCCACTGTGCCACGTACCAGAATCCCATTCGAACTCTTAGAGTGCTCATTGATGTTCCCTTGAGGAAGGTGTCAAAGAAGCACCGTGGAAGGCCATCAAGTCTCACTTTGAGAGTTTGGATGCCAAATATCAATTGGTTGCTTAGTATGATTTTCAGGTTTATGCCCTTCCATCAATCGAATCTAAATACACCATCTTCTAGTACACCATCCATATTGATGAAAATGAATTTGGGTTTTGAACCGTGGCTCCGTATAAGGAAGGTTAAAGTACAAGTAGTGAAGAAAATGTTGTATACCGTTGTTAAGGGTAGAGAGCCGAGAAGTACTTGAGAAGTTGTTTGACTTAGCTATTGAGGCTAGACATCAGAACCCATCAGTTGGAGCACGTATTTTCCAAATTGAAGTAAATCCTCAAATCGTGGAGGAAGTTGAGCCTCAAGAAGTGGATCCACAAGTTGATGAGGAGGTTGAGCCTCAAGAGCTAGATCGAATTACCATAAAGGCCATTAAGAGAGTGTGCCTAACCCTCTTTGGCGGCACATACCGGGTGCATTGTGTTGTAGCTATTGGTGGGAGAGTCGTTTGAGATAAAGACAATCTTCTTGCAAGCTCCCCCTATCTTTCTAGGCCATGCCAACTTGGATCCAAATTTACATCTTTTGGAGTTCAAAGAGACATGTGCTCGGTTTAATATCCGCAACATGGATGCTAGACAATTGAGATTAAGGGTGTTCCCATGAAGCTTACGAGACAAAGCCAATGAGTTACTTAACAAGCTCCCTCCCAATTCTGTCAAATTTTGGGAGACCTTGCAAAGGAAATTCATTACAAATTACTTTCCCCCAGGCAAGATTAATGAGAGAAGAATAAGTTTGATGACTTTCCAGGAAGAAGAAAGAGAACTCTTTTGTGAAGCATGGGAGCACTTCAAGGATCTAGAGCTTGGTTATCCTAATCATGGGAAAACCCAAGACATTCTTATGTCTCTTTTCTACAAAGGGTTAAGGACAAAAACAAGGAGGAAGGTAGACAATGCTTGTGGCAGAGACTTTACAGACAACACCGTCAAGGAAGCGCACATTTTTCTTGAGAAGTTGGCAGAGAGATCGGCCTTCTAGGATGTGAAGTCTAGTTTGAGAAAGCTGGTAATTTCAATGAGGGAGGTCACCCAAACCAATAGGGGTGGTATCTATGAAGTCAAAGGATCCCATCAATAAGAAGAAGCCATTAAGAGGCTTGAGGAGTCAATGAACAAAAATTTTGAGCTTTTAATGAAGCAAAATAGAAGTGGAGGTCAAGTTAACTAAGTGTGGGATATTAGTGTGGAGCCGGTCACTTGTTTGATTTGTGAGAGCACGGTCCATGAAACTCTAAGTTGCCCTCATCAAGAGGATTATATGGAAATTATTGAAGAGTGCAAAGCAATCTTCTATGACCAACAAAAGAATGATCCATACTCCAACACCTAGAACCCGGGATGGATGAACCACCCTAACTTAAGATGGGGTGGTTAAAATCAAAATCAAGGCAACCAAGGAGGTCAAGGTGGGTTGTCAAGGCCAAACTATGGTTTCTAAGAACAAGGAGGAATGTACAATGAATGGGGAAACCAAAGCAACATTGGTGCTTCCAGAAGTGGAAGTAAGGGATTCTCAAATTATCAAGGAGCTCCCGGATGTACTCCAAGACCATGGAGGATTTGCCAATGCCTCAGGTGGTAACACTTACCAACCACGAGCACCTTTTGTGACAAGAGCTTAACAACCACCTTTACTCCAAACATCAATCCCTCCACCACAATTAGAGGCCCTTAAGTTTAACATGGATAAGCTTTTGGCTAGGCTAGTGTAGAACTAAGCGGAGACTCAAGCGGATGATAAGAAGTCTTTTCTTGAGATCTTCATGAGTTTGAATGGGGATAATCAAACTCTCTAGAATGAGAACCAAAGTTCTATCCACAAGTTGGAGATACAAGTGAGCCAATTGGCTAAGGCACATCAAAACCAAGGGAGTACCAATGCACATGAGTTTCCCTCCACCATGGAGAGGAACCCTAAACAGCAAGTCAATGTGGTGAAGGCAGTGTTGAGATCCGGGAAAGGGTTTCAAAACTATGGTGATGCTCTTATTGTGGAGAGTGATGATGATGATGACTTGGACACACAATTTGTGTCTAAGAACCATGTCGGAGTTGAGAAGGCTACCACGAGTGGAGACAAGGTTGTGAAATTTTAAGAGAATACTAGTTTGATTCCTTATGAAAATGTTAGTGAGTCAGAAGGTGAAGATGAGGGATTTTAGGTGGAACATATGAATCCGGAGAGTAGATTGAGTCAACATTGGGCTGCCGGAAAGAGTTTAGAAGGAAGAGAATGGTTAGAGAGCCTTCCTTTGATTGATTTACGGAAAAAACAAGGAGAAGAAGCTACCCAGAACTTGACGGGTTGAGACTCACAGTTGACACGACAAAGAGAGCGTATTGTCCAGAAAGGAAGCTTGATAAGGAGTTGGAAGATATCTCCAACCAAGTTTACATGCAGAGTCATCCCGAAAACGAGGTTGATGCAGCATTGGTAGTGGATATGATGAGTGTTTGCTACGGTCTACAATTGTGGGGTAGGCCCTTTTTGAATTGCATTATGATATCCCAAGTCATCTATGGGCACAAATTTCTTTCAAGCCCCTTCAATTCATCAATTTTGGGCCAAGGTCGTTTGAAGGGAATTACTACTCGAGGAACAATGTTGATAGGGTGAACGTGCATAACACTTTGCTCACCATTCAACAAGGGTCAATCCTCCCGGACCTCGAGCTTAAACAACTACCGGAGGTGCTCAAATATGCGTTCTTGGAAGAGCTAAGCAAAAAGTTGGTGATTATCTCATCCCTAATAGATGAGATTCAAGAGGCTTGGTCGATTGAGGTGGTCATTAAGCAACATCAAAGGAATTAGAGCAACTATTTGTAAGCACCATATCTACACCACCATGGAAGCCAAGCCAAGCCGGCAACCTCAAAGGCGTCTTAACCCTAACATGTATGAGGTAGTGAAGAAGGATGTATTGAAACTTCAAGCCATTGGGATAATTTATGCCATATCGGATAGCCCATAGATCTCACCTACACAAGTGGTACCAAAGAATAGGGGATCACCATTATGCCAAATGCTCAAGGAAAGTTGATACCGTCTAGAATAGTCAGTAGTGGAGATTTTGTATTGATTATCAGAAGCTTAATGTGGCTACTCATAAAGATCATTTTCCATTGCCTTTTATCGATCAAATGCTTGAGAAGTTAGCCAGACATGATTACTATTGTTTCTCAGATGGTTATAGTGGCTACAATCAAATTTCTATCAATCCGAAGCACAAAGAAAAGACAGCCTTCACATGTCCTCAAGGGGTCATTGCTTTTCAAAGAATGTCATTTGGTTTATGTAATGCATCGACTACATTTCAACGTTGTACGCAAGCAATTTTTTCGGGAATGATTGGTGAATTTGTTGAAGTATGTATGAATGATTTCTCTTTGTTTGAGGATAGTTTTGATGAGTGACTCCATCATCTTGAGCTAGTATTGCAAAGATTTTGTGAAAAAGATTTGGTACTAAATTGGGAGAAGTGCCACTTCATGGGTCAAGAAGGCATTGTTCTTGGTCATTACATCTCAAGAAGAGGGATTGAAGTAGACAAGGGAAAGGTGGAAGTTATTGAAAAGTTCGCCATTCCACATAATGTGAAGGAAGTCCGTAGCTTTTTGGGGCATGCGGGTTTCTATATGAGATTGATTAAGGATTTTAGCAAGATTGCAAAGCCCTTGCCAGAAATTTTTGCAAAGGAGGCCTATTACACAATCACTCTGGCGCTTGAAGAAGCATTTGAGACTCTCAAGCAAGCACTTGTTATGGTTCCAATATACATGAAGCCGGATTGGAGTCTACCCTTTGAGATTATGTGTGATGCTAATGATTACTCAAGGGTGTCAGTGCTAGGCCAAAGGAAGAACAACATGTTAGGTGTTATACAATATGCTTTAAGAACATTCAATTCGGCTCAAAGAAACTCCACTACCACGAAAAAGGAAATGTTGGCTATAGTGTTTCCCTTGACAAATTTCGGAGCTATATTGTGGGTTTAAAGGTCATAGTGCATACGGATCATAGTTCCCTCAAGTGTCTCTTCACCAAGGGTGAGTCCAAGGCAAGATTGTTAAGATGGGTGCTACTACTTCAAGTGTTTGACTTAGAGATTGTGGACAAGCCCGGGAAGTATAACTTAGTTGCAGATCACCTATCACGCCTATAAGTCATGGAAGAAGATGGTGACTTGAATGACGAGTTTCCCGGTGAGCAACTATTCCATGTCAATGAGGTGCTTACTACTTTAAATTATCCATGGTTTGCGGATATTGCAAACTTTCTATCAAGCAATGGTTACTTCAAGTGTTTGACTTAGAGATTGTGGGCAAGCCCAGGAAGTATAACTTAGTTGTGGATCACCTATCATGCCTATAAGTTAAGAAATAAGATGGTGACTTAAATGACGAGTTTCCGGATGAGCAACTATTCCATGTCAAGGAGGTGCTTGCTACTTAAAATTATCCATGGTTTACGGATATTGCAAACTTTCTATCAAGCAATGGTTTCTTCATCCCCGCCCACTTTTCAAGTGACCAACGAAAAAGATTGAGGAGAATTAGCGTGGAGTTTATATGGGACGACCCCTATTTGTACAAGGAAGGTAGAGATGGGATTATAAGAAGATGTGTGCCTCAAGAGGAGATGTTTAGTGTGATCACTTTTTGCCATGCACTTGAATGTGGAGGACATTATGGGCTTTCCAAGACCGCCTACAAGGATTTCCAAGTCGGGTTGTGGTGGCCCAACCTTTTTAGAGACGCCATTTCCTTTGTGAAGACATGTGATCGGTGTCAACGAGTTGGGAGGATCAACTCATGGGACCAAATGCCATTTGATACCATCATGGAAATTGAAATCTTTGTTCTTTGGGGTATTAACTTCATATGACCTTTCCCTTGTTCACATGGCATGTATTACATCTTAGTGGCGGTGGACTATGTCTCCAAGTGGGTGGAAGCTATGGCATACCCAACCAATGATGGCAAGGTGGTGACCAAGTTCCTCAATGTTTCCATCTTTACAAGGCATTGAACCCCAAGGGCCATCATAAGTGATGGGGATTCCAACTTTATCAACCTCAAGCTAAAGGCTATGTTGAAAAAGTATAGTGTTGTTCACAAAGTAGCTACATCATATCACCCTCAAACGAGTGAACAAGTGGAAATAAGCAACCAGAGAGTATCTTGGAGAAGACCATGAGTGCCAACCGGAAAGATTAGAGTCAAAAGCTTGATGCTACACTTTTGGCATACTAGACCACTTTCAAGACTTCCATAGGCATGTCACCCTTTAGACTTGTCTATGGGAAAACATGTCACCTACCGGTGGAGCTTGAGCATAAAACAAGATGGGCAATCAACACATTGAACATGAACTTGGGGCTTAGTGGAGAGGAGAGAAAGCTTCACATCATGGACCTTGAAGAGTTGAGGTTAGAAGCCTATGAGAGTGCTTAAATCGACAAAGAAAAGACCAAAGTATACCATGACAACCGCTTGAGGCATAAAGAGTTTGTTGTGGGAAAGAAAGTGCTCTTGTACAACTCTAGACTCTCCCTACATTCGGAAAATATAAGGTCTAGATGGAATGGTCCGCTTGGGATTGTGGAGGTCTTTCCTCATTGAGCGGTGACCTTGAGGAATTTGAGAGATGGAAGCACCTTCAAGATGAATGAGCACCAAATCAAGCCATGCGAAGGAATAGCACCAAGCAATGACGCTATGGAGATAAAATTTGTGCATCTTGCACAGTATGATGCTTTGAAGCTTTGACCCCGCCCTGACTGTGTTAAGGGCGTTAAACTTGAATCCATGATGGACGGATACCACTGAAAGAGATACAAGGAATAAAGTGTGAGGTAGAGTTTGTGATCATGTGATTCGGAAGAAGTCACTTTGAAGAAAGCCAAGGATACCTAGCATGGAAGGAAAAGCCATTCTTGGTCTTGCATGTTGGTGATTGTTGGTGACTATGGATGCCATGTTTTGGTCTTCAAGGGGGAGCACTTCTACTCTCTTACCTCACTTTCAATTTTGATGCTTGTTGATGTGTTTAAGTGTTAAGAATGTAGGCTTTGTGTGTGTAAAAATTGTGGTACGAATGTGAGTTGATTGTGTGGCATTTTGTTTTGAGAATTGGTGCATGTTTTGAGTCAAAAACTTGGGAAATTCTCAACAGGTCGATGAATAATTGTTCTACTCCTTTGACCCGGTGAACAAAGAGCACAGAAGAAGTGGAAGCAAACATTAGACGGGTCGAGACAATCCTTTGACCCGTCGAACACGCAGCATAAGAGAGACAAGAGCAAACCTTCGACGAGTCGAAGGATTGTCTCCACCCATCGATGATGGTCTGGGACTGGTCTTGACCCCGAGTTGACTTTTAAAAATCTCCCTTTTTCTTCTCTCTTCTCTTCTTCTCCCCGTTTCTTCTTTAGTTTTTTTTCCAAACTCTTTATCTCTTGTTCGTCTCTCTCTCCCCCTAAACAACCCTCCTCTCACAAATCAAGCAAAAATCCTCCCAAATCTCTCAAATTTTTTATTTTGAAGCTTGTGTTTACTTGTGTGTGGTGATTGGAAAGGTTTTGTGCCATATTTATAGAGGTATTATGCTTAAACTCACTGAACCCAAATTTGAATTTTTGTACTAATTTGTTGTGATTTTGTGATTAGTTGATGCTATAATTCTTGATTTAGATGCATGGGTTATGTGATTCTAACACTTATATGCATGAAAATTTGAAATTGGTTGGGTTGTGTTATGCATGAACCCTAGTTTCAAAATTTTAGGATTAGCTTGTGTTTAGTGTTAATTGAGTCAATTTATGCTTGAAATCATGATCTAGGACTAATTGGTAATTGATTAATGATGCCAAATGCGTGAAACCTTATCCAATTTTTTTTGGTGAATTGTTGACTATCCTTGACTATTGGCTGAAATTGTAATGCAAGTTTGTGTGTGGTTGTTTGTTTTGCGTGTGTTTGTTGTAATGTGATTGTCTAGGTAAGAATTGTTAAGGTTTTGGTTTGAAATTGGATAACATTGCTTAATTGGACTAAAGGCTTGATGACTCTAACTTTACGAATACATTACTTTGTGTGTTAGTTGTGTGAATTGTGTATTTGAGACTCTACATGATGAGTTTGAATTGAAATTGATAAAATCATGACATAGCATGCTTTGAGATGACTTGGTAACATGAAATTGGGTCTTAGGTGTGACAATTTATCTGTATGTTTGATGTGGTAACATGAAATTGGGTCTTGTGTGAATAATTTGTTCCAGGTATCCACGTCTATCCAGCAACATCATCTTCTTCATCATGCCACCAAGAAAGAAGAATGTGGCACAAGATCCTCCTGCCGATTACGAACTATCTTTCAAGAAGATAAATAGGGTGGGCAAGACAATCTACCCGAAATTGGATAAATCGCGTCCAATTCATGCTGAGAGGGATGTCGAAATGGAGGCCGCTAAACCCAAACTTCGGGCCCTCCTTGGGTTAGCAGAGCGCCACAACATCAGAATGTTCACCAGAAGATTCTATGGTTATGATGAGGCGATATTTAGGGACTTTTATTCCGCACTCACGGACACCGTGTCTGATGGTGATGAAGGTCGGACCTTCAATTTTAAAGGGAGGAGGATAGTTCTCAACTCGTAAGCCATTGAGCACCTTTTGTCTCTTCTAGCCCTCACCGAGGCGGAATGGACAACTTTTAAGAAGAGATTTGATGCGGTGTCTTGGGTGGACTTAGCATTGGAAGATTGTGTGGGGCGCCAAGTGGCGGTTCGTGCAAATGGTTGCTTTCTAAGTGGGTATCTTGACCCACTCTTCCGCGTGCTTAGGCTCTTCGTGAATCACAATGTCAAACCTCATCTCCATAATAGCGAGATCACTAAGAATGGCTACCAAGCGATGTCCACAATGATGAGAAATGTGGGGAAGGTGAAGTTCGGCAAGCTTATCTATGACTCCATCATTGGGTACACCGATGGGAAAAAACCCCTTGTATTCCCATGCACCATCACTGTTATTTGTCGACCGAATAGAGTTAGGGGGATTCCTCAAGACAAACATAGGTTGCCGCTACCCCATTATGATCTCAATGATGTCACAGTAGCTCAGAGTCTTGGCCCTTTTGTCTGTTTCCCCTCTTCAAATTAAGTCAGTGGTGCCTCTTCATCCTCTCAAGCCCAAGCTCCACCACAAGATCCAACACAAGGGTCATCTTATGGTCCACCCCTTGGCATAACCCCAGAGATGTATGCTTACTTCGAGGGATACTTTGGTATGATGCAAACTTAACATTAGATAGTAATGCAAGAAATGAACAACCTCGGCGATCGAATGATTGCCCTCGAGCTACATTATCAAGGAAGCAACGTCGGTCCTTCGAGCATGGGACATTCAGACATGGAGTAGGATGATTTGGGGAAATATGATGAGGATTGATGGATGGAAGAAGACGTAGTGCACACTGGAAGATCTACGTATTGGTGAGGTTGGGCACTTGGCCAACTTGGAATTCTGAACTTAGCTTTAGCTTATATGAGATGGAGATGGCTAAGGTAGACAAAAATGGCAGAAACATGTCGAAAATGCCAGAAACCAACAAGGTACCTCCCTCTTTATTCCATCCATACTATTATATCTGAGGATAAAATTTGACAATTCACTTGTTTTTTTTACATAGTTACAGTTTTACCCTTTATATATTTTTATTTCAATTTTCTTTATGTTTCTATTTTTTATTTACTGATGGCCTTCTCAATTGCTTCTCCTTTTTGGCAATGTTGTATCCTCGACATTTTTCCCAGTAGTGATCCATACCGATCTAAATCAAGTAATCAACAATAATCTCACATGCATTTCTAAAGGACGTTGATTCAATTGAACCCAATATCAAACTGAACCCAGTATAAATTTGAACCTAATATCAACAATGATGCATACCAATTGTGACGACCCGAACCAGAATCAGCTGTGTATTCGGCACGATTCTCGAGATTCTGCTTAGTCGCAGTTTTACGTCGTATGTGTGGTTTGCCGATTCGATTCGCGACTAAGTTTTTGGTCAAGAATTTGAGTTGGGTGTCTTCACAGAAATTGTAGAGTACGTAATTTCGAGCTTGTAGGCGGTTCCGGAAGATTTTTCCGATTACCGAGGAATATTTTATGATTATTTGAAGTTTCAGTATTCGACGAGTTTATCCGATACATGTTTATACGGATTTTCTCGGATATACATATATACATAGTACAGTTTGTTTTATGTTATTGATTATATTGATATTGAGAAATTCGGATGGGATTGGTGCCCACGGTTTGGCTTTTGTGGCATAGGATGAAGTGTTATTTTCAGGGTGCAAGTTTATGCAATTCTACGTTAGTAATGAAACTCTGCCGAAATTTTGAAAAATTTTTGTTGGTTCGTATTTTCGAAAGGGTTTGATTTCGGTTTAGGTAACTGAATCGGGATTGGGTCCTTTCAGCTTGGTATCAGAGCATTAGGTTGTCAGATTCTGTAGACTCTTGTAGTTGTGACGCTTAGGGTATTTGAGTTGATACAGCATGACTGGAGTGATGACCCGACTGGCCAGCGGTACTCATCAATACTTCGGGTATTGTGTGTCCTCAAATATCTGCGGTTTCATGATTACGTTCTTTCTGCTTGTACCTAATGCTTGTCATGTATCAATAGGATGCCTCCTCGACGTGGTCCCCGTGTTGATCGGGATGATGATCCTGATGAGGATCGCCGAACGCGCGACTTGCTGATGCGAGTGCTGCGTTTGGAAGAGCGTTTTGACCCTGTGGTCAAGGCTCGCACTGCGGGTGCTACTGTGTTTTCGGGTTCAGTTGATCCAGAGATATGCGAGGCATGGTTGGTTCAGATTGAGCGTGTTTGTGAGCGTCTGCAGTTTTCACCTGAGCAGATGACAGTAGCCGCAGTTGGTTTACTTGAGGGTGATGCATATTTTTGGTGGGTTAGCACCGACAGAGTTCTAGTGGATACCCCGTGGACATTGTTTCGTGATTTGTTTATGCGGAGGTATTTTAATCAGGCTACCCAGCAGCGCAAGTACGAGGAGTTCACTAACTTGAGGCAGGGCAGTTTATCTGTACTTGAGTATCGGGATCGGTTTACCCTTTTGTCTCGATTTGCGCAGGATATGGTGGCTACAGAGGAAGCCAAGTGTCGTAGGTTTGAGCTGGGATTGAATCTGAACATCAAGGCGACCTTGACTACAATGCCGCGGAACAACTTTGATGAGTTTGTCAGTGCAGCTCTCCGAGGCGAGGACATTGAGCAGGAGAGACAGCGGCAGAGATACCAGCCGAGACAGTTGGAGGAGGGTGGACCGAGTCAGGGGCCTTCGAAGAGGCTGAGTTCTGATACATCCGGTTCAGCTTCATCCTCAGGTGGTGGATCATATCGGCCACCAGTTAGCACATCGAGGCGGAGACCATTTTGGAGGAGAGATCGACCACAGCGGCCACAGGCTAGTGCAGGTTCCAGCGGTTCTAGTTATCCTCGGCGTACTGGTGGCACATTTGCAGTACCGAGGGAGTACCCGTTATGTAGTCTCTGCAGTCGACATCATGTGGGTCCGTGTCAGCGAGGTCCTGTCACTTGTTTCCGCTGTGGCCAGGTGGGTCACTACGCGAAGGAGTTGAGCGAGGTGCCACTACGGGAGCTCGACCAGCACAGTTTGCAGGTTAGGGCAGACAGCAGGGACAGCCCCAGCGAGGACGACCAGCCGGACATGCGAGGGTTCATGCTATGACTCTACGTGAGGGCAGAGCATCACCGGAGGTCGTTATCGGTACGTTACATGTTTTTGGTATTCCTGTACTTGCATTGTTAGATCCGGGCGCTACACATTCATTCATATCATTTAGACTGTCGTCATTGGCTACGGTACCTGCATCTCCACTTCCGGGGTTGTGGAGAGTGTTGTATCCGTCAGGGGAGGTTGTGAGTATTGGTTGGGTTTATCGAGATTGTGAGGTGTTTATTGATGGCCATGGTTTAGTCGCAGATCTTTTATTACTTGATATTGTGGATTTTGATCTAATATTGGGTATGGACTTTTTGGAGTCGCACTGGGCCACGTTTGATTGCCACATGAAGGAGGTCGCGTTTCGACGACCAGGGTTACCTGAGATACTATTCCGTGGCGAGAAGAATACTTCACTACCTTGCTTGATTTCCGCAATGAGGGCGGACCGGTTGATGAAGAAGGGTTGTGTTGCTTACTTAGCCCATGTTGTGGACACTACAGCTGCAGTGCCAGACCTTGGTAGTATTGAGGTTGTGTCTGAGTTTCCATATGTGTTTCCAGCAGAGTTACCTAGTATACCTCCTGCACGGGAGATTGATTTTACCATTGAGTTATTGTCGGGTACTGGACCGATTTCCCAGACACCGTACCGGATGGCGCCTGCGGAGTTGAAGGAGTTGCAGATTCAGCTCCATGAGTTGTTAAAGAAGGGTTTTATACGACCGAGTGTTTCTCCGTGGGGTGTTCCAGTGTTGTTTGTGCGGAAGAAGGACAGGTCCATGCGTTTGTGCATCGACTATCGGAAGCTGAATCAGGTTACAGTAAGGAACAAGTATCCGTTACCGCGGATTGATGACTTGTTCGATCAGCTGAAGGGAGCAGCAGTCTTTTCGAAGATTGACCTTCGATCCGGATATCACCAGTTGAGGATCCGAGATTCAGATGTAGCCAGGACAGCTTTCAGGACGTGGTATGGGCACTATGAGTTTTTGGTTATGCCGTTTGGGTTGACCAATGCCCCCGCAGCTTTTATGGACTTGATGAATCGGGTGTTTCGGCGATTCCTGGACAAGTTCGTGATCGTATTCATTGACGATATCCTGATATATTCCAGGAGTGTGGGCCAGCATAAGAAGCACTTGCGAGCAGTGTTGCGGACTTTGCGGGACCATCAGTTATTCGCGAAGTTTAGCAAGTGTGAGTTCTGGTTGGATAGTGTGAAGTTTCTGGGCCACGTGATTTCGGCCGAGGGAGTTAGTGTTGATCCTGACAAAATCGAGGCCATGCTGAATTGGAGTAGACCTACTACTGTGCCGGAGATCCGTAGTTTCTTGGGGTTAGCAGGCTATTACCGACGGTTTGTACAGGATTTCTCTCGGATTGCTACACCACTGACCAGATTGACGAAGAAAGGCGTCAAGTTTGAGTGGTCGGATGCGTGCAAGGAGAGTTGTTTGCTCCTGAAGGAGAGATTGACTACCGCACCGGTTCTGACATTGCCAGACGACAGTGGTGAGTTTGTTGTGTACAGTGATGCGTCGAAGTTGGGCCTTGGTTGTGTGTTGATGCAGCATGGTAGAGTTGTGGCATATGGTTCCAGACAGCTGAAACCGCATGAGGTCAACTATCCGACGCATGATTTGGAGTTAGCTGCTATCGTGTTAGCGTTGAAGAGTTGGAGACATTACCTATATGGTGCTCAGTGTAAGATTTTCACTGACCACAAGAGTCTCACCTACTTGCGGACGCAGCCGGATCTGAACATGAGGCAACGCCGATGGATGGAGTTGATCAATGATTACGATTGCACGTTTGAGTACCATCCAGGAAAGGCCAACGTTGTGGCAGATGCACTTTGCCGGAAATCGGGAGCCTCGTTGTTTCACATGTGTGTGGCCAGAGTATCGATGTTAGCCGAGCTTCGAGCTACGGGTGCTGTGTTTGGGTATGATGATGATGGAGCTTTGTTGGCCAGTTTCTAGGTTCGACCCGTATTGGTTGATCAGGTACGAGAGGCTCAAGATTCAGATCCTTACTTGCTGGGCAAGAAGACTATGATTCGGAATGGTGTGCCTACAGAGTTTCGATTGAGCGACGACGGTACGTTGTTGTTCAGAGGCAGGCTATGTGTACCCAGAGACAAGGACTTGAAGAAGGAGATTCTGGATGAAGCCCACAGTTCAGCGTATGCGATGCATCCCGGAGGTACGAAGATGTTTCGTACACTTCGAGTGTACTATTGGTGGCGCAACATGAAGCGGGAGATTGCTGCATACGTGAGTCGATGTTTGATTTGTCAGCAGGTGAAGGCGGAGAGGCAGAAACCTACAGGGAAACTACAGCCACTTGAGATTCCGGTTTGGAAGTCGGAGCATATCACGACGGATTTCGTCTATCAGTTGCCGCGTACTTCGGCGGGCAACACTGGCATTTGGGTTATTGTTGACCGATTGACGAAATCCGCACACTTTCTTGCACTTCTGGGGAAGATTTCAGTGGGCAGATTGGCCAAGTTGTACTTATCCGAGATTGTTCGCTTGCATGGTGTGCCTGTGTCGATTGTTTCTGACCGAGATAGTCAGTTCACTTCTGAGTTTTGGCAAGCTTTACAGCGAGCATTGGGCATGAGGTTGCGGTTTAGTACAGCTTTTCATCCTCAGACTGACGGGCAGTCCGAGCGGACCATTCAGACTCTTGAGGATATGCTGAGATCATGTGTATTACAGTTTCGTGGAAACTGGGATCAGCAGTTACACTTGATTGAGTTCGCCTACAACAACAGCTATCAGGCCAGTATTGAGATGGCACCGTACGAGGCTTTGTACGGGAAGCAGTGTCGTACTCCATTGTGTTGGAGTGAGGTAGGCGAGCGTTAGCTTATTGGTCCAGATTTGGTGAAAACCACGATGGAGGACATACAGGTTATCCGGGATCGACTGAAGATCGCCCAGGATCGGCAGAAGAGTTATGCGGATGTGAGTAGGAAGAGCTTAGAGTTCGAGGTTGGTGATTGGGTCTTCCTGAAACTATCCCCGTGGAGGGGAATTGTGCGTTTCGGGAAGCGTGGCAAGCTTCGACCACGGTACATTGGTCCGTATGAGATTACAGAGAGGGTTGGAGCTGTTGCTTACAGACTTGAGTTACCGGCTGAGATGGCTCGTGTGCATGATGTCTTTCATGTTTCGATGTTGCGGAAGTACATCTCAGATCCTTCTCATGTGTTAGCCCCACAGCAGTTGCCGATCAGAGAGGATTTATCGTATGTTGAGGAGCCAGTGCAGATTCTCTATTGTTGTGAGCAAGAGTTGAGGCGCCGTGTGATTCCGCCGGTGAAGGTCTTGTGGCAGAACCACTCAGTTGAGGAAGCCACCTGGGAGACTGAGCAGCGTATGCGGGAGCAGTATCCTCATATGTTCACTTGACAGGTACGTAAATTTCGAGGTCGAAATTTCTTTAAGGGGGGTAGATTTGTGACGACCCGAACCAGAATCAGCTGTGTATTCGGCACGATTCTCGAGATTCTGCTTAGTCGCAGTTTTACGTCGTATGTGTGGTTTGCCGATTCGATTCGCGACTAAGTTTTCGGTCGAGAATTCGAGTTGGTTGTCTTCACAGAAATTGTAGAGTACGTGATTTCGAGCTTGTAGGCGGTTCCGGAAGATTTTTCCAATTACCGAGGAATATTTTATGATTATTTGAAGTTTCGGTATTCGACGAGTTTATCCGATTGTTTTGTGTTTATCCGAATCATATCGTATATTCATTTTGGACCGTCGATCGACCCGAGGCTCGAGTATATATATCGAAATAGTCGAGAATTGTCGTAAAAATACAGTTTTGCATTGACCAGTCGTTGACTTTCCAAAATTGGAAAGGTTGACCGTTGACTCGAGGGGGAGAGTTTCCGTTTTCGGCTTCACCGTTCGACGACCAGTTTCCGGCCACCTCCGGCCAAGGGAAAGGTACAGTTAGCTTCGCCTTTCGATTTCGAGTCGAATGGTATATGAATTTGTGGAAATTGATGAGGTTTTGTGAGGTTTCGAATCGGGCCGAGTTCTAGTTCATCGCCAATGATGGTTGGCCGTGTTCCGGCGAGCCTCGGTGGTGGGGGTTAGGGGGGTTCGACTCCCCTTGACCTCATGAGTCTTCCCATGTGTTTAATTTGAGTTGAAATCGAGGAATTGAAGAGGTCCGATTAGGTCACCGGAGGTGTTTTCCGTTTGGGTTTCGGGCTGTTTTTGGGTGGTTTCCGTTGTGATTTGGAGGTTGATGTAGTTGAAGAAAATGTTGGGCTCGTGGAAAACTTCCGATCTGGAGAATCTCGCCGTGAGATTTCACCGTTGACGGCGCGCCGCCGCCCGTGGCGGCGGTTAACGGCCGAGCTCCGGTGAGGGTTGAATTTTTCAGATTTCGACGTTTTTAATGTCATTTTTCTCGTAATCGCGCCCTGGTTATCGTACGGAGGTTTTTGGGTTGATTTGGTTAGCCGATTTTCAGTCTAGGTTTCGAGTGGGGATTTTGGGATTTTCATAATTCATTTTGTACTGCATTTCGTATTTCCGGGAACGGTTGGTTTCCGTGCTTCAGTACAGTGTTATGGATTACGATATTGATCAGTTATGTGTTGTAAATATTCAGGAGATCGAGATTTGGATCGTGATCGTGCTTCAGGCGAGGGATCATCCGCCAGACCACGAGTTTAGAGCGAGTGCGCATTTCGCGAGTTTGTGAGTGGACAATTTCTTTTCACGGAAATCTTGCGAGTCTTTTATTTGATTTATAAACTTGAGCATGCGTATGAGATTTCGGATTTGCATGAGCATGTGATTTACGATTATACGATTATACTTATACGGATATACGTATACGAGCATACATATACTTATATGCTGTTTCATGCATTTGCATCGAACTGTTTATGATTTGGTTTACACAGAGTACAGTCTCAGTTATGTTGTTGTATCGATACACCTTGCCTCGTCGGCTGATCCCCGACGGAGGGCCGCCTGGAGGGGCGTTTCCCCAACCAGACCGGTGAGGGGCGTATTCCCGGGATCCGAGGCCATTTTTGGCTTAGAATCACGTGGTAGTCAAGGACTCCGTGGTTCAGACTGTACTAGCACGGAGGAGTCCATGAGTGACCCCGTGGGATTTTTACTTGCATGCTCAGTACACTGGAGGAGTATGAGTTTTGCCTCGTGTACGATGTTGTTTTATTTACCTGGACTCGCATATGTTATTTTTAACATATATATTAACTGGCAAAAGACATTTATTTTCGTCCACTCACTCTAACGTGTTTATTGTCTATCCCCTGGGCTTTTCGGTTTCCGTGCCCAGTTGCAGTTCAGGTTCTGGAGTTTTCACGTCGCGGTTTGGAGGCTAGTGATCAGAGTTACCTATGCTTTCCAGTAGGTTCTTATTTCGCCTACTGATGTGTATATGTTGTATATATGTTATACTAGATAGGGCTGGGCATGGGACGGGATGGGACGGGATTGAGGTCATCCCACGTCCCGTCCCGGTTGTTACATGCGGGACGGGATCGGGACGGGCCTTGCATTTTGAGAGTAAATCCCGCCGAGCCCAATCCCACATGGGACGGGACGGGACGGGCCCAATCCCACCACAAAATTGGAAACAAAAAAGAAGAAAAATTTGCTTACATTCATAAATCACAACATGTATCTATGATCTAATTATAATTACACAACTTGCTTACATTCATAAGTCACAATCCATAACCTAATAATATCAAACATAACAAGAATAACATCCATAATCTGTTACACAAGTTCACATATCATAAGTTTAACAAGAAAAGAAGAAAATTAAAACATAGCAATACAAGATTAAAAATATAGCAATACAAGATTAAAAACATAGAAATACAAAATTAAAATCAAAGGTCAAGATCAATTTAAATTTATATATGGGACGGGACAGGCCTAACGGGATGAGAAATTTCAGTCCCGCGTCCCGTCCCATTGTTTTTCTGATCGGACGGGACGGGACGGGATGAACATTTTTAGTTTCAAATCCCGCCGGGATCGGGACGGGACCGGGACGGGACCGGAATTTGCGGGATTTGTGCCCAGCCCTAATACTAGAGGTCGCTCTGATACATTCCGATACATGTTTATACGGATTTTCTCGGATATACATATATACATAGTATAGTTTGTTTACTGTTATTGATTATATTGATATTGAGAAATCCGGATGGGATTGGTGCCCACGGTTTGGCTTTTGTGGCATAGGATGAAGTGTTATTTTCAGGGTGCAGGTTTATACAATTCTACGTTAGTAATGAAACTCTGCCGAAATTTTGAAAATTTTTTGTTGATTCGTATTTTCGAAAGGGTTTGATTCCGGTTTAGGTAACTGAATCGGGATTGGGTCCTTTCACCAATCAACATCAATAATTGAACCTAGTATCAATTTGCAAGAGCCCATTACAATTGAACCAAGTATTCGGCAACTCCAGTGGAGGACACGAAGGAGGCGAATGTCAGTGGGGGAATTTGTCTTCCTCATGGTAGACGACGCCTCTCCTCGGTTGCTATTTTTACGGGTCCAGGTCCTCCTCCTCCTCAATTATGGGCTTAGGGTTGAGCTTGATCTCGGGCATGCTGGAGGCGTGTTAGAGCGGCGTAGGAGGGAAGGATTTGAAGATGTTCTTCATTCTCGTTAGAGCATTCAAGTCTTTTTCTTCTTCTTTTGATATCATTACAACTCATTTATAATTCAGAGCTTGAACAACAATGACAGAAATAAAAGAATGTATGATCCTAAAGAAAAAGAATCGAGTTCCCTGCAAATGAGAAAGTGTATGCGCAGAACGTGAGGGAGTGGGAGTATGCTCAAGGGGGAGTGGATTTGAAATGTTGGAGGAGCCTAAAGATGGAGGAGGCTAAAGATGGTGATCGGCAATCCATTTGCTCAAGAATTTGGGAAAAGAAAAAGTCAAAATTGGATCGTGAACAACAAGAACAAAGTATGCAAAAATTACTTTAATTTTCCTTTCCTTTTCTTAGTTTTGTGAATATATTGAAATTACTTTAAAACATCCTAATATTGATAATAAAATTATTAGGCACAAAATTATGCTTTTACCCTTTCATTATGAATTTTGTGTGTGCCACATCAACAAAGATAACAGAGTATGGATAGAATAGAGACGGAGGTACCTTGTTTGTACAAAAATATAAGTCTAGGTATGACATTGATCAGTTTAGAACTACAGGTACCAAACTGACATGACAATGAAAGTTCAAGTACTAATCGTGAACTATGGTTTGAATCAGCTTCTGTCTCCGCTAGGCTTATCTACCACTGCTTCTTTTTGACTAATTGCTAAGTTTCAAGAATCTAGAGATCAATATACGATGCACACACCCTGCTCAGTATCAAACAACCAGCTAGTATGATTATGAAAACCCAAATTATCTGAAAAATCATAGATCAATATTTTATTTCCTTTAAATTTCACACAATTATTACTATTATAGTCTTAATTATGCCGTTGTTCTTGTGATATTGTTTAATTTCAGGCTGAATGAGTACAAATAAAGAGATGTCATATTCATAATGAATGTAATAGATATATGAATGTTAGTTAATTTTGTCAAACTCAATTTTTTTTTCTGGATCTGCCATTGTTAGTGCATTTCTCTTATTTTTGACTTATGTGTGTTATGTTATCTAACCCTTATGTGGAACTTTGTAGAATTTATTTTTATTGTTTGTAATCGCATTTGAACATCTTCGTTACCTTTTGGTTGATGTCAATGTGGTTACGTACGTACTATGTTTTGAGTCTTTTGTTGTGTTACCTATCTTTGTGAATTCATGTGCTTATCTGATGCCTTCATGGTTCATTGGGATTAACATTTCACCACTTTCTTTGTACTTAGTTTGTGTTCTAGTTGTGTTTGATGTATGTGTTGCATGTGAAGTGATTGGGGAAGGCACAAATTTGAAATTCTGGAATTTAGAGTTGGATGCATGAAGGGCAAACCTTTGAAGCTCACATTCTGAGCCTCCTTGACGGGTCAAAGATCCTGCTCGACCAGTTGAGTGATTTCTCATGCTCTGCCATTGCTATTCCTCGACTAGTCGAGGTAGTTACTAAACCCATTGAGTGATTGCTCCTTCCTAGGACCTGAATTCCTTCGATCTGTCGTGTACATTTTGACGACCCGTCGACTGCATGTCGCTATTGCTCAACCCTTCGAATTCATTACTCGACTCGTCGAGTGCACGCCTCTATCCAGAACTTGCCATTCCTCGACCGGTCTAGTGAAACCATTCAACCCGTTGAGGAATGCCCTGCCATAGTTGACTTTTTTTTAAGACCGAGGAGCGTGGGGCATTGAGGCATGAATCATATAGCAATATCGTGAGGCTAAACCTAGTCAGACAGCATTGGTGGCGACTCGTGACAATGGAGCTAGGATGACGAGGCCTAACTTGGCTTTCGTTTGTTTACATGTTCATGTCTATGGAATTAGGAGTTTATCGACAAAGCATTTACATCCTCTTTATCGTTACCCGATTATTTTCTTGCTTCTTTTGAACATGTTTAGGAATGATTCTTACGTCTCATTACTGTATTGTTTCGAGTCATGTAGAAGTGATAGCCTTGTGTAAGTGTGAGGTCCCCGCATGTTATATGCTAGATTACAATGTCGTTTTTCCTTTGAAATATGATTAGTATGCAAGCCTCCATTGTAGTTGATAAGACTCTAATAGCTTCATTACTTCTTAGAGAGTATATGGCCCTTTAAGGGTGAAATGTGTTAGGAGAATAAAATGTGAAATGATGATGTCCTTGCTATCTTGTGTGCACTTTATTTGTTATATAGATTAATGCAAATTGAGGACAATTTAATTATAAAGTGCGAGGTAGTAGGCTAAGTCGTATCACTCCTAGCCTTATCCTAAAATCCATAAAAATTGAAGAAAAAAATGTGAGAAAATGTAATACAATAATATGTTTGTTTTGGTATGTCTTGTGTCCCAATAACCACTCATAATGATGAAATTGAACTAATGACTAGTAGATTGCATAATTTGGAGCATGTTTAAAAAGAGAAAACAATGTATGTTTAATCGGTTTGAGAAGTGCATATGTCTTTCAAAATGCATGTACATGAGAAAAAGAATGATTGACATGTTTTCGAAACTATCCATAGCCCCATGTGATATTTTGAGCCTTGTCGTGCATGCATAGCTACATTATATACTTATTCTTTCATGTGTGACATCGTTTGATCATTGTGTAATGTAGAACTTACTTTAAACCATGTAAAACGTTTCACAAATCATAAGTTGTTTTGAAAATGATAGAGACATTAGGATGATCACCACTTTGGCCAAATTGCTCATTGAACCTTTGATACATATATCCTTTAGTGAGACAATTTGAGTCTTTCTCAATTACTTAGCCTTTTATTCTTGAGCACTCCAAATCCTTACCAAGCCTAAACACTTATTCTTAACCTTAATTAGGCAGTCGAGCAAGCGATAATGAAGTCTTATTAAGATGTGCTTAGAGTTTGTGCTTATTGTGAAGATTGGCAAAAGTTTAAGTGTGAGGTGGATGAGGGTGTGTGATGTTCATTTTTGTTGTGTTTTGTCCAAAAGAAAAGAAAAGAAAAAAAGAAAAAAAAAGAAAATTGAGAAAAAGAGTATCAAAGAAAAGACAAGAAAAAAATAGAAAAAAGAAAGAATTTCACAAAAAGAGTATAAGTTGTACATAAAAAATAAGAGTTTTGGGAAGTAGCTTTGTGAAAAAGGAAGTTTATGGCACTTAGATGTTTAGTGAGGAACTTCGACATATGAATTGCTTGCGAGGTTGCTTAGTTCTTGAATTCATATCCCTTCTCTAATAAGCCCCTTGCTTAAGCCCTGTTACAACCTAAATAAAAGTCTTCTTGATTTGAAATATTTGTGTTCTTGCACTATTGGAGCACTTGGTTGAAAAGCACGCTTATGGAAAACATGTGATCAATACGATTTTTTTGTGCAAACACTAACCCTCAAATACTTATGTGCATTAAGTGATATCTGGTGAGTTTAATGGTTAGGAGACATGTTAGTTTGAATACATCTCATTGTGATGCATTTAGCTTGACATATAGCATGACTATTTCGGCTTATTACATATGCATTGATTTCATGTTTTAAAATGATGCTCAAAAGAATTTCAATCCATCTAGCAATAGTTCTTTGAGGGATATCGATCATCAACTCGGGATACTTTTGTGCTTTTGTGCTTTTGTGCTTTAAGTCTATCTTAGCTTAATTCTTTTCTTTCTTTTTTTTGCTTTAGGACAAGCAAAGTTGGACAAGCAAAGCTTAAGTGTGAAGTAATTTTCTAGGTCCATATTTGTGTTCTAATTATGTTCCTAATTTCATGCTTATCGTTTGTCTTCTATGAATAAATCATTGTTCTTATAATGTTTCCTGTTCATGCTAGGAAATTGGGAGTTGACATGGAAAAGCTCTTAAATATGGAAATTAATCACTTTTTGGAAAAGCCGAGCACATTTTCAAAGTCACAAGAGCATTTGGAGCAACTTTGGGAAAAAGACAAAAAGTGGTTGCTGGAAGTTATCGGAAGCTGCCAGAAAATCGCCGGATTTATCCATCACCGGTCGAACTATAAAGCATGGCCCAAACACTTCAAGCTAGTCCCAAGAGAAGTCCCAAACCACCTAGATATGAATACGAGCTGATTTGGTTTGGTTGTCACATAGTTTGAATTTTGGCTCTGTTAGGCATGGTTTGGACTTTAGCCTAGAAGACAAGAAAATAGGATCACAAGTTGTGGTCCATTGATCAAACTTCAATGCCACTCTAGCAAATCCAAGGGCTCACAAAAAACCCCAATTTTTCTCCCATTACCTCCCTTGGTTGAGCTCCCCATCTATCACACACACAACATATCTCAGTTTTCAAGTTTTCATAGTTTTTACACTCTCTATAGCCTTTAACCTTCCCTTAACGCTCTAGATCTCTCCTCCGCCTCAAACACCTCCCTTAACAAAACCAAAAGGCGTAGGAACCTCCATCACCAACATGACACTCTCATCTCCACCCTTTTCACCCTAGCCAAAGGTGGGTTCATCATCTTGTGGAGCCAAGAAGCAAAAAGAGAGCAAGAAGTGAAGAAGTTCTTGAGGAACTTGAAAGCTTTGTTTAAGGGTCTATTCAATTATTTCTTACACCTATTGATTTCTATTTATGTATCTAGACTTTATTTTTATTATGTGTAGTGAGTTGTCTCATTCAGGGGGCTAAGGTTAAAACCCTAGCCATTTGATGTAAACAAATGATGGATTGATTTATGTATGGCTTATGTTTTTGTGTATATGTTGAGTGAAACATGTGTTTCTGAATGAAATTACTATGTGTTTGTGGTTGTTTATGTACTTGAGCTTCATGTATGGTTTCATTCATGCAGGTGTTGACCATAGCTAAGAGTATGTATGTATTAAAGAACTAAAAATGAGACATTGATTGAATTAGCTACTCACCTAAGGCTAGATGAGTAAGTAAACATGTTTACGGTCTATTCTAAAAGGGTTTACCTTCAGGTTTGGTTTCCTTAGAACAAAGCAAGGACTCGAGCCTCCTTCAGTCTAAATAGACTTAAGGGGCTTTGGTCAAGCACACATTGAATCGAGAGGTTATTGGGGCTACTAGTTTGGGTCTTTCGATTCGTAACTCACAAGGTGCGGATTTCGAGATTAACTTAGTCTTTCTCTCGAGTCCTCCAATAGAGGTTTGGTAAGAGAAGCCTTCTAGAAATATCACATAGTATGCATGTTTGCTTTACTCACATGACATATGTTCTAAATGTAAACCCGAAATAGTTTAGGTCTTGGTCTTAGCTCACCAATTACTTCAAAGTTTGGCTCAAGTCGTCTAGAGTTCGAAATGACCTAGGAGCTTGGGTTCAAAACCAAACATGACCCAAAAGGTTACGATTTGGATATCCACTTATGTGAAACAGACATTAATTACAAACATAAATTGGGACATTGTTTGAGCATCAAGTGGTTAGTAGCGATTTCCTAGCCAACCATCTTTCTTTATTGTGATCGTGTTTGCTATTTACTCTCTTTGCATTAGTTATAATCAATCAATCAACTCGTGTAATTACTCATTGTAATTGAAATGACTCAGCCATAGATTTACTAGTAATCTAGGATCACGCCCTACCGGTAAGACTTAAACTACATATTTCTGTAGAAATTTTGACATAGTAACCTCTACGAAGTGGGCTACCAGAAACCTACAAGAAAATCACACTTCGAATTTCCCACAAAAAATACCGTAGCCCATCAATGTCCATCCGGATTTCTCAATAAAGTACAGTAAGTAAATAAATTAAAATGTTGAAACAACAATACAGGAACTGAAAACTCATAATCCAGCAATACTAACAATTCACTACCAACACTAAAAAATATTTACAACACTAGTATTCAGAGCGACTTTTAGGAGTAGAATAAAACATATGAAAATACACTGCTAATGGGCTGAAACATACATAAATGTATGATAACCCAGTGGACTCGAAGAATTTGGGGATCAAAATCCAACTCAGGAGAAGCACTGCAACTTAGGCACAGAAAATCGAAAGTCTATGGGAAAGGCAGATAAAAAAAACATCAAAACGTTAGAGTGACTGGACAAAAACTCACAAATAGTGTAAAATAATTAAATATTTTATCTGTATCTTTCCGCTGATTTTAGTGAAATCATGCGAGTTCAACAGTTATAATACAATAAGAATCATAGAGGTAGTCAAATGAGAACTCTTGACCTCCCTTGACTAGTTGGTATGATGAATAGAACAATGAGCCAGATGACGTATCCCGACCTCCCCTATCTGGTAGCTATAACCAAGGAGTACAATATCGGATATCGAGGATATATCGATGATTAGAAATATGGAAATTTCGAAGGATAATGGAGATAATATCGATACTTGAAAAATATCGAGAGAGATTGTAAAACCTTTTAAAAACTTAATTACTATTTAGAACTACTAATAAATTGGTACAGATGAATAAATATATGAAACAGGCATGTTGTACTAGTGGCTGGGGCGCTTGAGGGTCATCCTGGTGACCGAGGTTGAAATCTCCATGGTGTTTGGTTTGATTTTGTTGGAATTTCAAATCAACACACTGGATATTTGGGCCTGAAAACGTGGGCTTCAGATATTGGGTCGAGTTGTTGCATAAATTATATGAAAAATCCAAAAATATCAGGATATCTCGAAATATTGCCAATTAATATCGGCAGACACAAAAAAAATGAAATTTCGCCAAAGAATCGGCGATATTCTCGATTTTAAATACCTTGGCTACGAAAATTAAAAAAAAAAGGTGATGGGTTAGACGAGGCAACCTGACCTCACTTGATGGGTCCGACGAGGCAACCTGACCTCCCATAATCAGGGACTATCCGGTGATTAGCCGAACAGTCAGCGCATCGATGTAACTAGCCTATAAGCCATCACAAGAAACAAATCTTCAAATATAACCTGGTCTAAAATATACTGGAAACTATAATTTGTCAACTGAAAGTAAAGTGTGTATATAAATCCCTGAACTCACAAACGACTGTGAAAAATAAAAGTCCACTCACCGCATAATGCCAGGATATTCATAAAGTCATAACCGACTAAGCGACGGAATAATCATCTGACACGGCCCGAATATCGATTATAATTAATATCTACTCGTCGATATTGAATACCTAAGCTCCTAATCCTAGGATTAATAATGTCGAGAATCTCACATTCTCGAATAATGTATTTTCTAACTAAAAATGAACTTAATCAAATTCTGAATTCAGTTATTTGCATTCTTTCACTATAAATCAATTTTTGAGTCATAACATAATCTCAAACATCGAGCAACACAAATTCAAATTGATAGTCGGATCGTCCGTTAATAATATCGTGAAATTAATTAATTATTATCTGATTAAAGACACGTCTAAATTAATCTAGTTCAGATCCATTCAAGAACCTCACCATTGCATTCGGCACGAAATTATGAGCGGAACGACATGAAATTTTGCTGAAAATTCCACCTCGCCAGAGCTCTGCCACGCACGGCGGCGCGTGGGCCATGCACCCACTGCCGATGGCGGCCGGAATCTCCACCGACACCAAATCAAGCAACCTGCATACCAAAATGTTCATCTAAAAAAGCCCAACAACATTTGTAAAGATTACAACATCAAAATCATACTAGAAAACCTCCAAATCGCCAGAAAACTAAAAACCCATAGGAAAAATCAATTCGCTCGATCGCCACCATCAGGCCATGGCAAGGGCCGAGAACTGTAACGTTCAACTCGTCCCATCCTGGGCTTCAAAACCTCTTCACCTTGACGTCTAAAACCACCGCCAACACGGCCACTGTCGCCGTGAAAATCAACCCAGAATCAGCCAAAATTATCCGCCTCAATTCTCCTTCCTCTGGCCACCAACGCCGAAGATGCACCTACCAATTGATAGAAGAGCTTGAACCCAACCATTTTCCACCAATAACATGGCCGGAGGTGGCCGGCTGGTAGCTCACAAAAACACTTGGGAGGGGGAGTTCAATGTGGCGTCAACCCGGCCTTCCTAAAAAGGAAACTCTGATCTTCCCAAAATAGAAACCTGTATTTATATCCGCGATTTTGCAATAAAACGTTTTCGGATAGTTCTGTAAAATTTCTGCTGACCATAATTTATTCGTTGTAACTCCGATTTCAACACTTGACGTGGCCACGAATTCGTATCGATAAACTCTACAATTTTATCCAAAGAAATTTCTTGAAAAACAAAATTAATAAAATCTCGCCAAAATGCCAGCAAAAGTTACATAGGTAAAGACTAATTACCATCGACGATTAACATAATAAATTAGCGACTAACCACATATATTCCTATTATCGTATAATGATGTTTAGGTTCGTAAAAATCTACCCCCTTTACAAAAAATTGCCCTCAAAATTTACACATAAATGTATAATAGAAGAATTTCCACAATTATTGTTCCAGCTAGCGACTTCGAGCTCATAAGAACAACCTAACTAACAGAATGATCCATAAACTTGTTAATAAACTAACATTTCATCAACATGTCACGTTCATTAAATTTGAAGTCACAATAACTACTCCAAATAAATCTGATACCAGGAGCGACATAATTCAAAATCAATAATGTGCATACTTAAAAGCTTCTGATATCCACTCCAAAACTAATGGCCAAATTTATCAACATACTCTAACTCCATCGGCCAGACTTACCCGAACATTTCCTGACCAAGGTCCCATCAAGATAACTACACAGGTAGTGGTACGGTTCCAACACAGAATTGACATACAAATCGCCATAAGAACCCAACACTGAAAATGACTAAGACGTCCAACCACAGACACACCCATAAGGTGGATATTAAAACCACCAAGATCACAAAAAAGCGACTCAACAAACCTGTTTAAAATTGCAACCAACATGGGTAGCCCAATTCGCAATGAACTCAAAATCATATACAATTCTCGAAGTTACTTACAGAAAATTGGGCATAGCCTCCTCTAAAACATCAGAAACCCAAAACCTATATAATGAAAGTATTCCAATAATCTCAACTCAAGAATAAAAATTGTGGGTTCCACATTCCGTTCAGATAACTTACAAATCAACAGAGCTATACACAAGCATAAATCACTACTACCTGACTGAATTCAAAAATCATAATGATGACACAAACCATGAATCTCCGAAATTTATCATTACCAAAAGCATACTACCTTAACAATTATCCATATAACTATCAAGAGGCTCAAATGAAAACATTTGTAGTAAGCCTCAAATATACCAAAACCATGGACAAGAACGAGGGAGTGAAACTGACATCGTAACTTACTACAAATCCGGAATATAAACTCGGCATTCTATCTGAAGTTCTTGAATAGTCGCAACAGTTAAATTGATAACATTCAATGTTCCTGCAATCTAAAACAAAACAAAACTTGAATTTCATCATACAATTGATCATTCCTGGAGCTCAAATACTCAAGCTTGAAAACTAACTGTCCTCACAACTGTACCTCAATGATTCACCCATTTGGCTTGAACAAGAACATAACTACTGCTGACACGAGCCAACAGACCCTAAGAAATTTGGCATAGGCCACCAATACATATACATGTATGGCGACACAATTAGTCCATTGAAAATAATATAATATTGGGATGCCAAACTCATACCAGATTATCATCTCGATTGAATAATCGAATTGCTGCAACCTTCCATGTTATACCATCGTAGATATATAATTCCTCTGACACTGGATCATCAATTTATAAAAATTAATCAGAAGATCAGAGTATTATGAAATCCAAGAAACGCGACAGTTCCGGATAACATGCAGCGTTAGAACTTTGGCTTTTATAAAGCTGGAAGAAATAAATTAAATCATCGTTGCCAAGCATAACCCTGTTTGGAATTCGCACTCGTGTATAAAATTCTCATATACCTTTACGCTCGATAAACGCTGAGTTATCAATAGTTAGCTCCAAATCCCATCTAGGAGAAATCCGGAAATCATGCAACATCCAAATTTCAAATCATACTCATCTGCTTCTAATCTCCACGTACAGCAATGATTCTCGTGAACCTATATCTGACATCGAGCTGAACGATTTAATCTATATAGCATAACATACACCCCACCGGTCCAATGTTAATACAATATATTTTCCTCCGCAAACTCATGTGATTAATAACTAGAATAAATACATTTCCAGGTTGGTGGCATGAAACGAATGGTATCCTTTAAAAAAGAAATGTCTTCATGACACAAAATGAACACCATCAATGCAAGAAAAGCATAAGTAAAAACATTTTAGGTTAACATAACTGAATTACTAGAATACCTCAACGAAGAAATAATTGTTCTTCACCGTATTCTGGTTCAGTTTCCGGTAGGTGATATGTAACCTCATTGAACCATCCTTCACATTCAAAAATAATATTGGGGCTCCATACGATAAAATTCTAGGACGGGTAAAATTCTCGTCGATCAATTCCTGAAGTAGAGTCTGCCACTCTCGCAACTCAATTGCAGCAATCCGATAATAACTCAACAATAAAATCTCTCTCGAACTGTAGGTACACTTAGTAACTCACGAGAAATAACACACTAACTACTTCAATCGAATCAGTACAGGAAGTAGGGACACAAATTTTCTCGACATGTGCCAATTATGCGATACAACTCTCCCAAAACATCACAGCCATCACGGTCAAACCTTGGCACAAAATAACACGTTTACCTCACCACAAAGCAAAATCTCGGGCAAACCAGACTTCTCAACACAACCCATTTCCGATGACAGTCTACCAATGCCTGATAATGGCTCAAGAAGTCCCTACCTAAGATCAAAACATATTCTATTATATCTAGAAGTGTTAAATCGGTAGACAAACCAAAACCTCTAAACATTACACTTCATGTTCGTAAAATAATCTAACAAACATTATTTCACTAGAGGGATAAATTTACTCACCACGATTTTGGAGAAGATGTGGTAGGTACGTTGACTATGGACGCTAGCCTTATCGTTATAAAAGAATGTGTCACCCACCGGGTCAAACAAAATATAAACAAAATAGTCGAAAACATTCAACGTACAATTGATGACCTCAAAAGATGCTCGGGGCTCCTGCAGAATCATTCGGTGAAGCCGAGCCTGACCTGACAATCCTACCAATCATCCTCCTGACCTCAGTCCTGGTATGCTGATAATCGGGGTGATGGCGTAGGTCTGACTCTCAAAGTAATTCTCTGGCTGCCACCAGAACATAGAGTTAGAAATTCACCAGAGGTATCCCTTTATGGACATTCCCACATAAAGAGGTCCATCTGAAAATAGCGACAATATACTGATACCCCGAACGGATACTACCTGTAACGATATTTATGAAAAATATTACATAAAGAGAATCTCTGGGCACTGGGGAAATAAATACAGATCTACCGGAACTCACCCAAAACTCTCGTCTGTGGCGTTGGCTCCTCCTCCATCACGGAAAACAACTCGAATGATGGGTACTAGGAGCTGAGGTATGAAATTCCTTGCTAGAAGATGATGTGGAACCGAAAGTGTTGTAACCTGCACCAAAAGAATATCCTGGTGAGGTTCACCTTACTCAAATCGTCGAATAAGACCCCGCAAAAATTGAGGTCAAATCTCACAAAAAACCATAGCTTAGACACATTCATCGAAGTCTGTGTATGGCACACTCGCCATAAATGATGGAATTACAGGTCACAAGCCTTGCTCAGACCTCCAGCATTTCTCCCTCACTATTTCGACATAACAAAATGCAAATCAAAACGGGCAATAAATGCAATCCCGATACACCATAGATGACAAATTTCCTTACTGCAGATTCACGAACTCTACATGCTTCCTCTCCTCATCTGTCTTACTGGAAAGGGACACCTAAAAAAATTTCTCATCTTGGCCCATGAGGTAGCAACCTGCTACAGTGCTTATTTACCAACGATAGACATGGTCTTGCAGTAGGTCGACAACTAACTTTGTCCTCTGTTCAGGTGTCAGCTGAGGCCGCATACGGTCGCAAGCTCGAGCAATCTTAATAAGCCACTTCTGACACACCACCAGGTAAGACACAACACTACCTTCTTTGCCCAAGTAACAAGATCGTCACGGTCCTCCCGTGGCACTGATATCATTCGTGCAAATAGCTCACGCATCTGTTGGGCCAATGACTGTGCCTCATTTTGAGGAGCTAGTTGTCGAGGAATAATGATCTACTAGTCCACCACTAATAATTAGCCCACAAAATCAGACCAAGAAAACTGGCTCAAGTAGAAGATTCTAAACACTTAAAAATGCACAACACTTGGAAGTGATGGGGATCCGCAGGCTGGTCGGGCCACCCCTCCCGAGAGTGTTGTACACTATAAAATGTCTAAACAGATCTAACCAAGGAAGTCTACAGAATTTGTCACCATATGCTCTGATACCAACATAAAGGACCCAACCCTAGATTAACTAGTAATCTAGGATCACGCCCTAAGAACAAGACTTAAACTACTTATTTATATAAAAATTTGACATAGTTTTCTCTATGAAGTGGGCTACCAGAAACCTGCAAGAAAATCACATTTCGTATTTCCAACAAACAATACCGTGGATCACCGATGTCCATCCAGATTTCTCAACAATGCTGGAACAACAATGCAACAAAGTGTGATAGTAATCCAATAATACTAACAATTCACTACCAACATTGAAAAATATTTACAACCCTAGTGTTCAGAGCAACTTCTAGGAGTAGAATAAAACATATGAAAATACACTTCAAGTGGCCCAAAACCTACATAAATGTATGATAACCCAGTGGACTCAAAGCCTCTAGGGATCAAAATACAGCTCATGATAAGCACTGTAACCTCTGCACAGAAAACCAAAAGGCCCAGGGAAAGGCAGATAAAAATTATAAAAACGTTAGCATACGTGGACAAAAACTCACAATCAGTGTAAAACAATAAAATATTATGTGGAATCATGCGAGATCAACAGCTACAAAAAAATAAGAATCATGGAGGTAGTGAGATGAGGACTCCTGACCTCCCCTGACTAGTAGCTACGATGAATAGAATAATGGGCCAAACGAGGTATCCTGATCTCCCCAAACCGGTAGCTACGACAAATAAAAAAAATAAAATGTGATGGATCAGACGAGGCAACCTGACCTCCCCTGACGGGTCTAATGATGCAACCTGACTTCCTCTGACCAGAGATTATCCGGTGATCAGCTGAATAGTAAACGCATCGATGCAGCTAGCTTAAAGCCATCATAAGAAAAAAAATCTTCAAATTTAATCTGGTTTAAAATATATTGTAAACTGGAAACTATAATCTGTAAACTGAAAGTACAATGTGAATATAAATCCCTGAACTCGCAAATGACTGTGAAAAATAAAAGTCCACTCACCGTATAATGCCGGGATATTCATAAAGCCATAACTTGCTAATTGGTGCAACAATCATCCGACATGTCCTGCTAACTCGTAATCCTGAAAACACGATTATAATTAATTTCTACTCATCGATATTGAATAGCTAAGCTCGTAATCCTACGAGCAATACACATCATCATTCGAATTGGTCTGCATGGCCACTTTCCCAGTATCCTTGACTGCCTTATCATGTAGCTTACCGCTAACCATACCTCTAGTATTTTTTTTTTGCATTACCTCAAGCGTCGGTGTTGGCTAACAGAAGGAAAAAAATTAATCATAACCACTTAAGCAGTATATTCATTATGTATTAATGAGTTTCAAATTAAATACTAAGTTTTATCATATTTACTCGATTCGGATGTCGATGCATTTAATACCCTCGCACTATACAGAGGTGTATCAAACGACACATAGAAGTATGCTACTTTCGGGGTAGTGTAACCAATCTGTCCTGAAATGGGCACTCCCCTATCATTGAGTGCAGGTATGCATGGTATCGTATCGAGCATGAACTGGTGTGGAGGCGGACCACATCGTGTCCCCGTAGAGGAACTATCTGAAGGACCTACATTAGAGGTTGACGACTGCGACGAGGGAGTAGGCACCGTTGGCCGGGAGATGGGAGGCATATGAACACCTAAATGTACAAGACCTGTAGAGGCGGCCGGCTACAGCGAGGAAGTGGCACCTTCGTTGAAAAACGGCCTCAAGCAAGCGGGTTGGCGGGCCCCTACATCTTGTTACAGCTGCTGAAGCAGTTGAAGGTGTCGAGAGGTCCTCGAGTCGCTATAAATGTTACTTATAGAGGCGGACGAGGAACTGACGCTGCTAGACCTGGCTCCTTTGTTAGAGCCCTTCGAACTCTTTCGACTTAACATATTCATGATCCCTAATTATTGAAACCCTAATTAAATTAAACCCTATTTAAATTCAACCATACCTAAATCACAAAATTTCACACCACAAATTCATACCTAAATCACAAAACTCACAAAATTCATACATAAAAGCACAAAATTCACAAAAGTCATACATATACCCCAAATTCATATATAAATCACAAAATTCACAAAATTCATACATAAAGCACAAAATATGTACCTAAATCACAACATTCACAAAATTCATACATAAAGCAAAAATTCATACATAAAGCACAAAATTCATACGTAAATAACAAAATTCATACATAAATCACATATTTCATATATTCACAACAAATCACAAAATTCACATAATATTCCTTCAAAATAATCACATATTCCATAGATCACAAATTTCATAAAATTCACAATTCACAAATTCCATACACAAATTCAATAACCCAATCACAAATTCCATAGAAAAATTCAATAACACAATCACAAATTCCATATAAAAATTCAATAACCTAATCAGATATTCCACAATCACAAATTCCATACAAAAATTCTTAACCCATTCTAATAACCCAATAACAAAATCCATAACCCATAATCAAAAATCATAAACATTCACATAATCCAATCTAGATCAAACTAAAATCCCTAAATAGTAGTGACCCTAAAATTTAGGGGAAAATGAGAGAGAGAGAGAGAGAGAGAGAGAGATGAAGAACCTGTTTTGGAGAGATTGGTCCGATTTGGAGGCTTTTCCGGCGATTTGGGACGTTTGGGGAGGAATTTCGGGGCTTTTGGACAATTAGGGGGAGAGGAGGAAAGGCTGAAGAAGTGAGGTCTCGGGCTGGGTTTTCTGGTTATAACGTGTGACTATACCTGATGACTTAATCAATGTCGTTGGTTATAGTATACCCAACGACATTCATTAAGTCGTCAGGTATTCTTTTTAAAATTTTTTTTTTAACTATACCCGATTACTTGGATGAATGTCGTCGGGTATAGTATGTAAAAAAATTTAAAATGCATGCCTCTTTGGCAAAAATCACCTGTTTCGCAGTAACACCTATTTATCTAATAGTATAACAGAAATGAAGCAAACATTTGAACGAGATCCACATGATCAACCCACACATTTAATTAATTAACAAATGTACATTCATGTTTAACTAAGGCTCATAATCAGAATCATAACTTGAGTCTGGATCGGTGTCAAAGTTAATTTTCGGTAATATGTGCCACTCCTCGTCACCAGGGTCTTCGTTGTCTTCATTTGGAAGGACATCAGTATGACTTAAGTGTTACAACCCGTATCGAAATCATACGCTTATCGAACTACGTTACGCATTTTCGCGGAATGGGCGCGTTATTAGGATTGTTAATGACTTTTTCACTGGGTAATAATTTGATTTGACTTCCTTCATGAGAATTGTAGAATATTTTATTTCGAACTTGTATGAATTTTTCGGACAATTTATCGGATAACCGAAGTATTTTTTGAAGCTTATCGGATGTTTGCGGTAAAAGGATAATTATGTAAATATTTTATTATTAATTTGGGTGGTTCAATTTGGTCCAATGATTTTAGATCAGATTGAATATCAGCCCTTGGATCAGCTTTTACCATAACTATAAATAGGTTGATTTAAAAAAAAAACAAATCTGAAAATCTGAAAAAAAAAACCCCGTGACCCATTTTCGACCCGGCGACCCAAACGGTGACCCATTTTCCGACCCGACTTTTCCGGCCACCTCCGGTGACGGGGAAGGTATATTTTGGAAGCTCTCCATCCCAGCTACCTATTTGTATAATTAAATAGGAGTTTTGTTGACGTTTTGTGGTAACCCGATTAAGGGTTTCGTTTGGTTTTTCGCCGTCGTTGGTAGTGGCGTTCCGGCGAGCTTTGGAGGCCATCGGTTGGGGGTTTCGATACCCCTCAACCTCATGAAGCTTCTTGGGTGGTTATTTTTGGCCGGGGAAGCTCCACGGCGAAGTTGCGGCAGTGAGGGCATAACGGGAAGGTTTCGCCACCGTGGCTTTTGAGGCGTTTTCCGGCCACGGTGGTGGTTGGATGGGAGAACCGGAGGCGCGTGTGGTTCACGCGCCTCCGGCCATGGCGGAGCTCCGGTGAGATTTTTCGGTGAACTCTGGCCATTGCATCGATGCTCTAGCTATTCGGCTCATCATCGGATAATTTAGTCAGCGGAGGTTAGGTGGCCTCGTCTGATTTAGATCGACTAAGGTTAGGTGGCCTGAGAACAATCCCGTCACAATTATTTTATTTACAAATATTATTGATAGTCGTACCGGGTGAAAGGCTCAGAATGACTATCCCTCCATTTCATATCAGCTATTTCTTTTGAACTCGCATTATTTTCAGAAATTAGAGGAAAGGCATGTAATACCAGTTTAGCAATTTACGCAGAATATGATATTATTATTATTATTATTATTATTATTATTATTATTATTATTGTCTACTCACGTTAACGTTTTATATTTTGAATGCCTTTCCTTAGGCTTTTTGATTTTTCTGTTGCCGAGGTTGCAGTGTTATCCCTGTGCGTGCTTGGTATCGTCGAGAACTCCGAGTTTATCAGTCTTTCTCCTATCAGTAGGTTCCAGCTCACTTTCAGTTTATTTTATATGTATATAGAAGTCACTCTAAATACTAGTTTTTTTATGTTACTACAGTAAGACTATTGTGAATAGGTTGTTACTCGAGCAGTTGTCGAGTTTTACTTTTCCTTGTATTTAGAATTAGTACTTTGTAAAAGTATCTTTTAATGTTGAGCTATACATCCGTTTTAGTTTCTGCTCTACGTTGAGAAATCCATATGGACATTGGTGGTCCACGGTTTGTTTGTGAGTTGTATCTATGAAGTGTTATTCTTCTTGCAGGTTTTTTGGTTGTCTCAGTTTTAAGAGAATTTATGTCAAAAAAACTACAGAATTTCGTAGAATTATAATTTGTCGTTAGGACTTGATCTTAGATTACTACTTAATCTTGGGTTGGGTCCTTTCAGTTTGGTATCAGAGCATTAGGTTACAGATTCTGTAGACTTTTCTAGTCATGTCAGTTTAGGCATTTGAAAACGTACGACACTTTTGGAGGATGGCCCAACCGGCTGGCGGATGTCCATTATTCCTAGTGTGGTGCATTGTCAGATGCTTAAAGTCTCTTAGTCTATTCAGTTTGTGATTTTTTTTTCAGTGAGATAAATTATTTTTGGACTCGTAGGTCAGACAGTATGCCTCGACAACCAGCCCAACGGGATGATACAGAATCCTTAGCCCTGCAGATGCGTGAGTTAATTCCATGCATGATGCCAGCACCATGTGATGAGGATCTAATTAGTAAAGCTATGAAGGCAAGAGCTGTTCCTTTTATTGGATCCCATGACCCTGAGACTAGCGAGAATTGGCTAGTTGAAATTGGTCGAGTTTGTGACCGTTTGCGCCGACAGCTGACCTCTGAACAGAGAACTGTGGTAGCTACAGGTTTTTTGCGGGATCATGCTTATTGTTGGTGGCAGAGTACTGAAAGGAATGAAGCTCTCACCTCATGAACAGAGTTCACCGAATTGTTCATGAGTCGTTTCTTTACCGAGGCTTCTGAGCAGCGAAAGTATGAAGAGTTTATGAATCTTCGGTAGGGGGACATGTCAGTGATGGAGTACCAAGACCGTTTCACCCACTTGGCCTGTTTTACATCAAATTCCGTCAAGTAAGTGAAGGAAAAGTGCTGGAGGTTTGAGCAGGGTATACGAGCTGATATTGCCCCATACCTATCTGGTGTGGCACGTGCTGATTTTGATGAGTTAGTTTGTGCTGCTATTAGATGCGAGGATAGGCTTCAATCTTAGTGGGATCGGACTCAAAGATTTGAGGAAGGTGGGCCCAGCCAGGGTCCTTCTAAGAGGGGAAGCTCAAGCACTTCAGGTTCTACTTCATCTTCTGGTGAGGGATCTTCCAATCCAGTTATTCCTGTATGTCGTCCGAGTCGTTTTCAGAGATGGATGAGGTGGAATCAACCCCTGAGACAGGGATCCAGTGCTAGTACCAGTGGAACTAGTAGCTCTCGTCCTACTCCATCAGCACCCAGAGATTTCCCTCTATGTGACAGGTGTCACAAGCATCATATGGGGCAGTGTAAGGTTCGGTCTTCAGCTTGTTTTCGATGTGGCCAGATGGGTCACTTTGTGCGGGAGTTTCCACATAGGGATATTTTAGGAAGATTTTCGATGCCGAGTTCTGGTGGTGATCAGGGAGCCACTTCACGAGTTAGAGCAGCACTGCCACCTAGATAGCCAGCATATGAGGATCGGAGCTAGAAAGGGCGACCGCCTGCAAAAATTGGACAGGCCTGACTTCATCATATGACCTTACAAGAGGGCAGAGCAACTCTAGATGTGATTATCGGTACGTTATATGTTTTTGGTTATGCTGTTTATACTTTAATAGATTCGGGGGTGACACACTCTTTTATCTCCGTGAGATTAGCATCAATAGTTAACGTACCGGCCACTCCTTTACCGGTGATGTGGCGAGTGGTGTACCCCATCGGTGACATGGTTTTGGTAGGGTTAGTTTATAGAGACTGTAGTGTCATGGTTGGAGTTTTCGGGTTGTCTGCTGACTTCATACCTCTTGATATCGCGGACTTTGATCTGATTTTAGGTATGGACTTTCTGGGCAATCACCAAGCCTTGGTTGATTGTCATCGGAAAGACGTGGTGTTTAGAAGTCCAGGGTTACCAGAGATTTTATTCTGTGGAGAAAGAAATGTCCTTTCTTCATGCTTGATTTCAGCTGTGAGAGCCGAGAAGTTGTTGCGTAAGGGGTGTACTGCATACTTGGCACATGTTGTAAACACTTGTGTTTCCACTCCTAACCTTGAGGAAATTGCAGTGGTCAGGGATTACCCTGATTATTTCCTGAAGAATTACCAGGTCTTCCTCTAGAAAGGGAAATTGATTTCACGATCGAGTTACTTCCGGGTACAGGTCCTATAGCTTAGGCACCGTACCGTATGGCTCCAACTGAGTTAAAGGAGTTGCAGGTTCAACTTCAGGAATTAATTGATAAAGGCTTCATCCGTCCTAGTATATCACCATGGGGAGCTCCAGTTTTGTTTGTGAAAAAGAAGGATGGTTCTATGCGGTTATGTGTTGACTACCGAAAATTGAATCAGGTGATTGTGAGGAACAAGTATCCTTTGCCTCGTATTGATGATTTGTTTGATCATTTGAAGGGAGCTACAGTGTTCTCTAATATTGATCTCCGATTGGGATATCATTAGTTGCGAATTATAGAGTCTGATGTCTCTAAAACCACATTCTGATCGCGTTATGGGCACTATGAATTTCGAGTGATGCCGTTTGATTTAACGAATGCACATGCTGCCTTCATGGCTTTAATGAATCGGGTATTTCAGGCTTATCTCGACAAATTCGTTATTGTGTTTATTGATGATATCCTGATTTACTCAAAGGATGCGAGGCAACATGCGATGCATTTGCATATTATTTTGTAGACTTTAAGGGAATCTTAGTTATACGCCAAGTTTAGTAAATGCGAGTTCTGGTTGGATAAGGTGAAATTTCTGGGTCATGTAATTCCAGCAGAAGAAGTTAGTGTTGATCCAGACAAAATTGAGGTTGTGTTGAATTGGAACCGACCTGTGAGTGTGCCAGATATTAGAAGTTTTCTGGGCCTGGCCGGTTATTACCATTGGTTTGTTCCAGACTTTTCACGCATTGTTGCACCTCTTACGAATCTCATGAGGAAGGGAGTTAAATTTGAATGGTCGAAAGTTTGTGAGGAGAGTTTCCAAACTCTAAAGACAAGGTTGACCACAGCTCCAATGTTGACATTACCTGACGATTGTGGGGAATTTATAGTTTTCGGTGATGCCTCTAAATTGGGCTTGGGATGTGTGCTGATGCAGCATGGTAGAGTTGTTGCGTATGGTTAACGCCAGTTGAAACCCTATGAGGTAATTTACCCCACTCACAACATGGAGTTAGCAGCGATAGTTTTCGCGCTAAAAATTTGGAGACATTATTTGTATGGTGCCAAATGTCGGATATTTACTGACCATAAAACCCTTACGTATCTTCTCATTCAGCCATAATTAAATTTACGACAAAGAAGGTGGGTGGAGTTAATAAATGATTATGATTGTACCTTTAAGTACCCTAGAAAGGCGAATGTTGTAGCTGATGCTCTTAGCCGAATATCTGGAGTTTCCTTGTCTCACATTCGGATGGCTCGGGTACCATTACTTGCGGAGTTGCGAGCCACTGGAGCAGTGTGTATACTGATGTGAGCGAGGCTGGAGTTTTATTCACCAAATTACAGGTTCGACCTGTTCTCATTGACAAAGTACGTGAGTTGCAGGATTCTGATCCATCCATTCTGAAGTTAAAGGACATGGTGTGTAATGGTGAACAACCAGATTTTGTGATAAGGAAAGATGGGTTGTTAGTATTCAGAGGTAGACTTTGTGTTCCAAATGTCGGAGAATTAAAGCAAGAAATACTCAAGGAGGCTCATTATTCAGCATATGCAATGCACCCAGGTAGCACAAAGATGTACCGCACTCTCAGAGAGTATTATTGGTGGTCTAATATGAAGAGGGGAGTAGCTAACTTTGTGAGTCAATGTTCTATTTGTCAACAAGTGAAGGCGGAGAGGCAAAAACCTTCAGGAGTAATGCAAGGTCGGGAGATTCCAGTCTAGAAATGGGAGCATGTTACCATGGATTTTGTATACAAGTTACCTTGTACAACCAAGGGACATACAGGTATTTGGGTAATTGTAGATCGCTTCACCAAGTCTACACATTTTATTCCAGTCTAAGAGAAACTGTCGGTAAGCAAGTTAGCTACATTATATATGTAGAAGATTGTGAAGCTACGTGGTGTACCTGTGTCCGTCATTTCAGATCAAGATTCTCATTTTACCTCAAAATTCTGGAGGGCATTGCAGGAGGCTTTGGGGACTAAGTTACGATTTAGTACGGCTTTTCATCCTCAGACATATGGCTAGTCTGAAAGAACGATCCAGACACTTGAAGATATGTTGAGGTCTTGAGTGTTGCAATTCCCAGGAAAATGGAATATGTATCTGCATTTGATAGAATTTGCATATAACAACAGCTTCCACTCTAGCATTGGCATGTCACCTTATGAGGCGTTGTACGGGAAACAGTGCCAGACATCCTTGTGCTGGACCGAAGTAGGAGAAAAGAGTCTCACTGGCCCATACATAGTTCAGGAGACTACATAAAGTATTCAGATCATTCGAGACAGATTAAAGATTGTTCAAGACAGATAAAAGAGCTATGCCAACATCAGATGTAAAGATCTTGAGTTTGAAGTTGGAGATTGAGTATTCCTGAAATTGTCTCCATGAAAAAGAATGATGCTGTTTGGAAAACGCGGTAAACTTTAGCCACGTTATATTGGACCTTATGAGATTACTAAGCGTGTGGGCGCTGTAGTTTATCGTTTTGAATTACCCTCGGAATTGGCACAAGTTCACGATATTTTTCATGTATCCATGTTGCGAAAGTACATCCCTAATCCTTCCCATGTCATCGTTCCTCAGCAAATTCCGTTACGAGAGGATTTAGTTTATATTGAGGAACCTGTGGATATTCTTGACCGTAGAGAGCAAGTTCACCTGAACAAGACTATTCCTTTAGTGAAAGTTTTATGAAGGAATCATGCAGTCGAGGAGGCTACTTGGGAACAAGAGCAGTTCATAAGGGAGCAGTACCCACATCTTTTCTAGCAGGTATGTAAATTTTGAGGACAAAATTTTTGTAAGGGGGGTGGATTGTTACAACACGTACCGAAATCATACGCTTATCGAACTACGTTACGCAGTTTCGTGGATTGGGCGCGTTATTAGGATTGCTAACGACTTTTTTATCGGGTAAGAATTAGATTTGACTTCCTTCACGAGAATTGTAGAATATTTTATTTCGAGCTTGTAGGAATTTTCGGGGAATTTATCGCATAACCAAAGTATTTTTTGAAGCTTATCTGATGTTTGGGGTAAAAGGATAATTATGTAAATATTTTATTATTATTTTGGGCGGTTCAATCTAATCCATTGATTTTTGATCAGATTGAATCCCAACCCTTGGATCAGCTTTTACCATAACTATAAATAGGTTGATTTAAAAAAAAATCTGAAAATCTGAAAAAAAACCCCGTGACCTGTTTTCGACCCGGCGACCCAAACGGTGACCCGTTTTTCGACCCGACTTTTCCGGCCCCCTCCGGCGGCGGGGAAGGTATGTTATGGAAGCTCTCCATCCCAGTTGCCTATTTGTATAATTAAATAGGAGTTTTATTGACGTTTTGTGGTAACCCGATTAAGGGTTTGGTTTGGTTTTTCTCCGTCGTTGGTGGCGGCGTTTCGGCGAGCTTTGGAGGCCATGGGTTGGGGGTTTCGATTCCCCTCAACCTCATGAACCTTCCTGGGTGGTTATTTTTGGCCGGGAGGCTCCACGGCAAAGTTGCGGCGGTGAGGGCAAAATGGGAAGGTTTCTCCACTTTGACTTTTAGATGTTTTCCGGCCACGATGGTGGTTGGATGGCGGAGGTCATTTGGGAAATTTTGTTGGGCTAGTTGGGAGCTTTCGATTGATATATGGAACGCTCCCATCGGAGCTGTCGCCACCAGAGGCTTCAGTGAGATTTTTCAGGAAATGTTTCGTGGGGGTTTCCGGGATTATTTTTTATGCCGATTTCAATAGTTTGAATATATTCATGTTGTATAATCTATTTTCAGGACACAAAGACCCTATACTTATGGAACATACTGATCGCATATTTTCGGGACATCGAGATCGTAATTCGAGCAGCAAAGGAAATTCCGCGGGACCCTAGTTGTAGTCGCACACTTGTGAGTGGGCACCTATATTTTCACAGTCGTTGCGAGTTCTTATTTTATCAGCATGCTCCACGGTTTATTTTAGAGCTTTTATAATGGAGGTTTATTTGTGATGGTTTCATTAGTTGCATCGATGTTCTAGCTATTCGGCTGATTACCGGATAGTTTAGTCAGGGGAGGTTAAATGGCCTCGTCTGACTCAGATCGACTCAGGTTAGGCAGCCTGGGAACGATCCCGTCACAAGTATTTTATTGACGAATATTATTGATAGTCGTACTGGGTGAGAGGCTCAGAACGACTATCCCTCCATTTCATATCAGCTATTTATTTTGAACTCACATTGTTTTCAGAAATTAGAGGAAATGCATGAAATATCAGTTTAGCGATTTACGCAGAATATGATATTATTATTATTATTATTGTTGTTGTTGTTGTTGTCCACTCATGCTAACGTTTTATATTTTGAATGCCTTTCTTTGGACTTTTCGGTTTTTCCGTTGCTCAGGTTGTAATGTTATCCCTGTGCGTACTTGGTATTGTCGAGAACTCTGAGTCTATTAATATTCCTCCTATCAGTAGGTTCCAGCTCATTGTTTGTTTATTCTATATGTATATAGAAGTCACTCTGAATACTAGTTTTTTTTATGTTACTACGGTAAGACTCTTGGGAATAGGTTGTTACTCGAGCAGTCGTCAAGTTTTTCTTTTCCTTGTATTTAGAACCAGTACTTTGTAAAAATATCTTTTAATGTTGAGCTATACCTCATACCAGCTTGTAGCAGTATTCACCAAAAAACTCCTGTATTATCGGTCCTTGTGTTCTTAAGGTTAGTATCATACCATCTACACTTAAACAAGTGCAAGGTCATGCCCTTTCCATAAATTAGTTCAACCACTGAATGGAGAACACTGTAATAGTCAATGTTATTCTGCACACCATGCACCATTTCCTTAGAATTCTTTGTTCTCCGTTTGTCGTCTCTATGTTGACATACAATTTGCACGTCATTGACCTTACACATCGGATACACTCTTAAAGTTATCGATTTCATCGCCAGAAGCCTCAATTCATGTGACCAACTAGTGTGGGTCACCATCACATTGTACATGGTTCATCTGAAGATAAAAACAGCAACCATTAACTCATAATCTTCACATTGATTTATGAATATATATATATATGACTAAATCAATTTTAAACACGTATCTAGTTGCCAAAATAGTTTGCAAACTCCCTATGGTGGTACTCAAGATCTTCGACAACCGTAGAGCAGTTTAGATGGATGTTTTTCCAGTATTGAAATTCTGGACAATTTATCAATACCTACCAGTTGGCAATAACTAGCTGATAAAGTTTCAACTTGTACGACTTTGTCAACAAACCATATACTTCCGCTTCATTCAAGAGGATAGAAAAATTGAACTGGGGTTCATGTACCGGTATATGTTGTGGAGGGTCCTCCAATCCTCCCAAATACATCTTGGTGTACGTTACGCACTCGTGCGCAAGATATACTTCAGCTATACACCCTTTAGGTGTGGAATTATTAGCCACATAACATCTGTAGTCCCCCAGTTGTCTATCAAATTGTAAAGTGTATGTGAGGATTATGAAAATACATAATTATATAAAAGAATCATGCCAATTTATCATATGTTGAATCGTACGTACCTTTCCATTGGATACATCCACGTGTAGTGTACTGGACCAGTAAGCAATAATTGTTCGAGAAGATGGATCCTCGGGTGAGGCGTGATATCAAAAAATTTTAGGGGAAATATCCTCTCGAATTTGCACATGAAAAAAAATGATGTCCTGTTGCATTTCCCTCAAATCTGATTTTTTCACATGATAAAAATGATATTCTCTCTAGTACATAAGTTCTGAAAGAATCTTGATAACGCTACTAACGGCTCCACCACCTAACGGGGCGAGTATGATCGAATGAAAACTAGGAAGAGACATTGAAGCAGTATATAGCAGTCATGACTCTTTAATCCGCACATCTTATTGTTTCGGAAGTTAACACACCTCCCTATATGGTCTGCATAGCCTGAAGGATACCTAACATTACCCATCCACCTAAAATTTTTATTCTTCTGGTCAGGCTTGACGGTGTAAGGAGCTTGAGGCATTTTTTTCTTCCCTTCTCTCAACCACAAATGTTTTCGTATACCCATTCTTTTCAGATCAATGTGTGCCTTAGGGCCGTTGTAGTTTTCCCTTCCTAATTCAGCACTGTGTCCACCACACTTTCTCAGACATTCTTTTCAATGTGCATGACATCTAGGTAGGACCTGATGGGAAATTTGGTCCAGTACGGAAGTTCCCAGAATATACTTTTGTGCAACCAGAACTTATACCGGTCAAGTATGGGAGGTATTCGTGCCACCACATCGGGGATGAGTGCTGAACTGCCTAAAATCGTATTCATTCAGCACTTCCAAAACTTCATCCCCCATCAATTTCATCAAATGCCTCTGTATCCTCCAAAAATGGGTGATCATGTGGAAGCCAGCAACGGTGACGCATCTTGATAATCTTCCTGCAATGAGGGCTGCCGCAATCAACAGTCATGCACTCTTGACAAGCTCTGTATACTCTAGCAACATTGCCCGATAACATTCCACAGGCAGGAAAATTACTGATGGTGCCAACAAGCATGACATGCATCTGGAACAGCTCATTTTTGTACTTGTCATAAGTAGGATGACCAACGTTACTCAAGTACTTAAGTTCCTCAATCAAGGGTCTTATATACACATCGAGACACTTTCCTGGATAACCCGGCCCTGGAATTAGCATATTGAGCATATTGTATTCCTTCTTTATGCACATTCATGGAGGAAGGTTATACGGTACAAAAATAACTAACCATATACTTTATTGAAGACTCATGTTGCCAAAAGGGTTGAATCCATCACATGAGAGCCCGAGCCAAACATTTCGGACCTCTGATGCAAAATGAGAAAACTTCTTGACCATGTGCTTCCAAGCCTTTCCGTCTGCAAGGTGTATGAGGGTATTATCGTCAGGCAAATCCCTCTTCGCATGGCATCTCATAGCTTTGGTCGTGTGTGTAGACATGAACAACCGTTCCAACCTATCAATCAGCGGGAATTATCGAAGTATCATTATATCTTTCTCATTCCCTGCAGGAGTCAACTTATACCTATCCGTGTGATATACCGGACATGCATCAAGCTTTTCAAGATTATTCCCTACAACATCTTCAGCCTAGAAGAGAACACAATCATATCTGCATGCATGGATTTTGATGTAGGTAAGACCAAAATGTTTCAGGATATGTTGCACCTTATGAAGTGTGGTAGGCAGACGATGACAAAGCACTGAAGCTGTCAACTCTAGATAAGCATCAACAGTCTTGACACTCAATTTGTTCTCCACTTTGATCTTCATTATTCCCATGACCATTTCGAGAACGGTCTTGTTAAACCCATTATACCACAGGGTCTGTTGGAAGGCAATCAGCTTGTTGTACTTGTTAATACCGATAGTGTTGATAACTCTGGATAATTGATGAAATGACTCAATAATAGGGAAGCCCTCAACGTAGGCAGGGATATTTTGTACTTGAGCATATACACCTTTCTCACAAGGAACAACATCGTTGAGCAACCTCGTTGTCTGATCATTGGATGTACTGGCCCTCTCAGAAAATTGCCCATGATCATGCTGACCCGCTGATAATGTTTCACTGTGATGCATCCAACTTGTGTACTTACCCCATAACCCGTTTTTTTTTTCAGGTGCTCCCATACTATATCAATAGGAAAACGAACCAAATCGCTGCGACACTGACACGGGCAATAATGAATTGTATTCTCCTTCACATTACACTTCATATATTCCATAAAATTCCACATTTCAATGCCATATATCTTCGATCCCATTTTGAAAGGAAAATTTAACTATTGTCCATCCTCAAAAATCCTACTGTATACACATAAATTAATATATACATGCACTAATTAAAAATTCAACATTATATCTATAAATCTCTTTGACCTACAAAGTAATTACATTAATTCTTCTATTCTTAATTAGAAATTAACACACATTCATATATATATATATATATGAACGATTAACATATTTATATACATAATTTCATTGAATTCAACTCAACTCAACTAAAAAAAAAACTCAAAATCAACATTAATCGATCACCTCAACATCAACAATATCAACACAAATTAACAAATCAAATTAATTACATTAATTCTTCTATATATATTATTAATTACAAATTAACACACATACATATATATATATATCAACAATTCACTCAAAATCAACTCAACTAAAACACAACAATTAACTCAAAATCTTCACATTCATTCATATCTATATATATAATCAGCATTAATCAACTCTAAATCAACAATATTAACACACATATATATACATACATACCTATATATATGTATAGTGGGAGAGTATCACGACCTCTTTTTAGACAGCTTCCGATGACACCGACGATTTAAGAGCGTTTTGGGATTTTTGCGCTATATCTTTTCAAATGGTCAAGCTACTGCCCAGATCTATATAAAAGAAACTATAGCCGATGACTTCATTAAAGTTGTCAGGTATAGTTTCATCACCATACCCGAAAACTTCAATGCTGGTCGTTGGCTATAATATTATAGTTGATGACGTTAGTCGTCGTCGGGTATAGTTTTGACTATACCCGACGACACAATTAAGTCATCGGGTATAGTGACCTATACCCGACGACTTGAACAGTCGTTGACCTGTTTTTTCAAAAGTCGTTGGCTATAGTACTTATTCTGATAGTGAACACTCTCTTTCCTAAAAAACACACCATAAGTTTTTCATCCAAAAATGCCCATTCTATTTTTAAGTTTGTAACACACCAAAGTTTTTGTCATATTTATGTTATTTCCCACTCTCTATCACTCGCGTAGTACATAACTCATGTCAGTTTTCTTTCAGATATCTTTCTCTCTCTTTGTTTTATCTCTCTTCGCTTGAAAATTGCTGTCGTCGTGTTCCTTCTCGCCACCGTCATTTTTGCGTCTCATAGTTGAGTTCGTTCTCTTTGTTGCCTTCACGATCTTCTTTGGCGTTCTTACTGTTCTTTGTAAGTAAGGAAATCTCTGTTCAGGAACCCTAGGTTTTTATTTTTCTCTGTTTTAAGCAGTTTTTGCGTTCATTTTTGAAATGTTTATTGTTGTTGTTGACATGTTTTTATGGTTTTCAGTTTGAGTTTCGGTAATTTTTCACTTTTCATAATTTTTTGTATAATGTACGTGATGTAGTGTGTTCAAAAGGCTATTTGTTTGTTGTATTAGTTGTTGTTGTTGTTGTTGTTGTTGTTGTTGTTGTTGTGTTTGTGATAGAAGTCCCTTTTCTGGATATTTTTGAAGTATCTGTTTGAGTATCTGTCTGAGTATTTGTCTGTGTATCTGTTGAAATATCTATATTGATATCCTATAAAAAAAATTATGATGAATGTTGTTGTTGTTGATATTTTTCTAAGGTTTTCAATTTGATATTTGATTGTTGTACTAGTTTGCTGCTGTTGTTTTGTGTGTGAGAGAAGTCCTTTTTTTCTGGATATCTTTTAAGTATCTGTCTGGGTATCTATATATGTATCTAACTGAATATCCCTATATTAGAGAATGAACGTGAAAGCATTTGGTGGGTCAAAGATCAGAAGGTAAACTTTGACAAAATACTTCTGCAGTCGATCAACAACAGTCCTCAACAACCTCATGGCCTTGACTTCAGAACTATTGTTTGCTTCATGATGTATCACATAGCTCTGGGCAAGGAAATCAAGTAAAATCTAAGTCGTGAGGATTTTCTTGGTTCAAGGCCAGATTGTTGGAATAGTTTATGGATCATTATCTATCATGGGTATCAAAGAAGAAGGAATGAACCAGCTCGGGAACAAGTGTAAAATAGTAACCGATTTGTATATTTTTGTTATAGTGATCATTCTGTGAACATTGTTGTTAGTTGTAAGGGTTTATCTTGTAAGTCTTACATTTTGCAGAGCATTATGAATGCGATCATATTACTATCTGATTAAGTATTTGCTTGAGTATTTGCTTAGGTATTTATCTGCTTAATAATATTTGTATTGCTTTGGACTTTTGAATGAGAGAATAATTACATTAAGCCTATGAACTAAAGTGTTTGATTTATACTCTCTGATTTATTTTACAACACAAAACCTACTCAAACCTGTTTGTATAGTTGATACTGAGACGCAGTCAGATACACAAACAACTACGCAGATAGCTAAACAGACAACTATCCATGAATTTTAGTGAATCAATTCGTTAACAAAAGCAATATTATTTCTATATCTTTCGTTATTCAGTTTTATGTTTTGAAATGAAGTTTTTGAATGAATATATGAAGCCATTAAATGATACAACATTATCAGTCTGGTTCAGTTAGATACACAAATAGCTATATAGACAACTACTTAGATAGTTATCCTTGAATTTTATTGAATCAATGCATTAGTCTATCCAGTATTTTTTTCTTCTTCTTAACGGTGCACTATAAAACATAAAAACAAGATACCCAAAAATAACCTCAAATTTGTGTTTGTATTTGCAAGTAACAAGTTGCAGATATGAAATTCGTATATATATACCCAGACAGATACTTCAACAGATACCAAGGTAGTATTCAAACTTTTAGAAAATTATTCTGACAACGTCTTTAATAATCCACATAGACTTGTATGTTCAATCGATAGAGTTGTTTCAAGTTCTTCAGTTATGACCAGTTTTATGAGAACTTGAGCACTCTGCTGGCATTGTTTGTTTTTTGCCCTTCTTCCTCATTCTCTTTTTCTTTGGTCTTCCTAGTTTTTTCGTTGTTAATGGAGCCCTGACATCTAGTCCGTATTATGACATGTCCTGAAGCTATTTCTTAATGTTTGTCACTGGATTGAGTGTGAATAACTAGGCTTGTCTGTAATATTGAACTTTGTACAAGTTGCCCACGTAATCGTAAGGTTCTCTTCCTATCTCTTGAATGACAACAAAGGCATGGGAGCAAGGAAAACTTAGCAACTGCCACTGTCCACATGAGCAGGTCCCTGTCTCTATGTGGACTGCACTACTATATTTGTCAGCCTGAACTTCGTAGACAAAACCATTGGAGTTCATTACTCTCCAATGCCTTCTTATATTAAGTGTTTTAATTAGCTTTCCTTCCGTCCTTAGTCCCATTATAATGTGCCATCACCTTTCTCCTGGAAGAAGAGTAACAAAAAAGAAGAAGGAATGAAAATGTACAATTTACAGATATCCTAGAAATAATAGAATGAATCTTGTTGTAATAGTTATATTGTAACTATAAACAAATATCTAGACAGCTACACAGTCAGCTACCCAAATAGATACCCCGAAAATTAGCCATGAAATAATATAATGAATCAGATTGTAATGGATGACCTCATTTCATCAACAAGATAGAAGATAGGTAGTGTGTGGAGATGTACTAACCAACTGTTGAAACACTCTGAGATGTTGTTTGTCATTTCGCCATACCTCTCTTCCAAAGAATGCATCACATCATTTTTCCTTTGAGAGATCCTTAAAGAATTCAATTATCTCTGTATATCTACCTTCTAGCTTAAGCTGGTTAAAAAGGAACTCATATTGTCTTTCACTTCTAGCATATGCACATTGCACGAAGAGTTCAGAAATTCTATTCTTCAACTGTCCTCTGTAATTATCTTTGAGGTTAGCAACCAAGTGTCGAAAACAGTAGCGATGCTCATCAATGGGGAACACCTGTGGAACAAAACTCATAATTCCATTATAACGGTCTGAGTGGAATGATACTTTCCTCTGAGTATTAGTTTCCTGGTTTATGTTGTTTCTATCTATGTCATCTCTTAGGTTCATCAAGAACCACCTCCAGTTGCTGTCATTTTCGGCATTAACTATTGCAAATGCAATTGGATAGATTTCTAAAATGAACAAAAATGTGAGGTTCCTAGTTGTATAGTAAGTACTGAAATGCAGTTTATAAACGAAAAACATATATCCAGACAGCTACTCAGTCAGCTACCCACCCATGAAGTCCTTTTTTTCATATGTCTACATTACATTGATCTGATAGGTCTTAAATGTGTGTAAATGCTTTGTTTAACTAACAGCTAGGTTTAATACTTCAAATAGAATAAATAGATACATAGATACCAAGGCAGATACTCAGACAGATACTCAGACATATATGTAGACAGATATTTAGACAGATATCCAAACACATCTTTAGAATCAAAATCATATCCAGATCTAATTAAGTAGATTTTGATCTCACAATGTGTATCGTTTGAGGAGTAAAGTATTCAATACTATCATGAAATCAATTAATACAACTTCGAACTGAAATAGTTTTATGCAAAAATAAAGTGAAATTAGATGTACAACAGAACTTACACTACCAGAATAAGTGCCATAGCTGACGACTTTTGAAAAAATAGGCCGACGATTGTTCAAGTCGTTGGGTATAGGTCACTATACTCGACAACATAATTAAGTCGTCGGGTATTGTCAAAACTATACTCGACGACGACTAAAGTCATCGACTATGATACTATAGCTAACGACCACCATTCATCTGTTGAAAACCTTTGAAAAATGTCAACAACAACAACAACAACGTTCATCACAATTTTTTTTAAAGGATATCAATACATATAATTCAATAGATACACAGACAAATACTCAGACAAACACTTAAACAGATACTTCAAAAATATCTAGAAAAAGGACTTCTATCACAAACACAACAACAACTGCTAATACAACAACCAAATAGCCTTTTGAACACACTACATCACATATATTCTACAAAAAATTATGAAAAAAAGTAAAAAATTACCAAAAATCAAAACTAAAACCATAGAAACACGTCAACAACAACACCAAACAATTCAAAAATACATAGAGCATAGATACGAACCATGAAAATGAACGCGAAAACTTCTTAGAATAGAGAAAAATAAAAACCTAGGGTTCCTGAACAGAGATTTTCCTATTTACAAAGAATAATAAGAACGTGAAAGAAGATCGTGAAGGCAACGAAGAGAACGAACTCAACTGCGTGACGCGAAAATGACAGTGGCGAGAAGGAATATAACGGCGATGATTTTCAAGCGAAGAGAGATAAAACGAAGAGAGAGAAATATATGTGAAAGAAAACTGACATGAGTTATGTACTATACGAGAGATAGAGAATGGTAATTAACGTAAATATGACGAAAACTCTGGTCTGTTTCAAACTTAAAAAACAAAACGGGCATTTTTGGATGGAAAATTTATGGTGTGTTTTTTAGGAAAGAGAGTGTTCACTACCAGAATAAGTACTATAGCCGACGACTTTTGAAAAAATAGGCCGACGACTGTTCAAGTCGTCGGGTATAGGTCACTATACCCGACGACTTAATGGTGTTGTCGGGTATTGTCAAACTATACCCGATGACGACTAAAGTCATCGGCTATGATACTATAGCCGATGACCACCATTGAAGTTGTCGACTATGGTGATGAAACTATACCCGATGACTTTAATGAAGTCGTCGGCTATAGTTCCTTTTATACGGATCTGGGCAGCAGCTCGATCATTTGAAAAGAAATCGCCTAAAAATTGCAAAAGGCTCTTAAATGGTCGGTGTCGTCAGAAGCTGTCCAAAAAGAGTTTGTGATACTCTCCCACTATACATATTTATAGGTATGTATATATATATATATGTGTGTGTGTGTTAATATTGTTGATTGAGAGTTGATTAATGTTGATTATATATATAGATATGAATGAATGTTAAGATTTTGAGTTAATTGTTGTGTTTTAATTGAATTGAGTTGATTTTGAGTGAATTGTTGATATATATATTGTTAATATTCGATACCCGTTATGGATATCGGCTATTGAACGAGATCTTGTATCGGTGATGTTTGCCGGGTGATTGATGTTTAGTGATGTCGGTGACGGATCATTGTCGTTATCCTTCTCGCCTGGTTGTTTATAACGAACTCGCTGTCACTACTAAGATTTAAAAGCGGTTAAGGAGAGACGGGTATGGCCCGCCTTCAACCCTCCGATGCCTAAGTCAGAAGTGATATACAAGGTATATAGAGTAACGGCGTGATTGAGTTTTGAATGCGTACCATTTATTGCTGAGTTGACCGGTATATATTGGTGGTTAGAGCTCGGGCTACTCTTCTACCTTCGATGTGGGACTGATGTGTGTGCTCTTTTGCTGGGGTGTTTGTCTGACCGGTCTTTTATGAGACGCGTGAGCGCTATCCTGGTCGAAGGTCAAGTGGTGTTGGTTATCGAAGTTGGAGCCCTCCCGACGGTGGTTCCTGTCATAGTGGTGGTGAGACATATTTATAACTTTATAATTAAGCCGTTAAGCACGTTCCTAGGCGATTTAGCCAGGTATATGTACAAGTCCCCCAACTTACTCAGCCAAGGAGATCAACCTTGGTTGGCGAGTTGAAAGAAGTGATACCGGCGAAATCACTGGGACGTGCTTAGCGGCGATGTTTACCTTTGTTTTGAGCCGAGTATCATGCCATGCAGTCCCCCAACTTGGCGACCTAGGTTGTGATCCTTGGCTGTAGGTGTTCCTGTACCTGTATGTGCAATATTTGATTGGTTAGGGGCGAGATCGGTGAGTAGCTAGTTCACCGTTTTACCGAAGTACTTTGTGTGATGGTAACCATGTTTCTTTTATTATTTGAGCGCTCTTCAGACTGTATCGACCGGGGTAGTTCAAACCGTTGGGGGCGCTACGGTAGGGGGAGCTCGTTTGAATTGGTAACCCTTAAGTCCCCGAGTCCGTTCCTCCTAGTGGCCAGTGATGAAGAGTGTCTAGATCGTTACCAGTGACGAAGAGTGTCGATCGTTATCGGTGATGAAGAATGTCTAGATCGTTACCAGTGATGGAGAGTGTCGATCGTTATCGGTGATGAAGAGTGTCTAGATCATTACCAGTGATGAAGAGTGTCTAGATCGTTATCGGTGATGAAGAGTGTCTGGGGCGATACTGGTGGGTGGTATCGCTTTGTGTGTTATGCGTGCTTTGTCAGCGGTATAGGTTTTCCTCGACCGGTGTGGTTGGTGTATCTACTCTGGTCATCATTAAATGCCGTCTTTTATTGTGTTGCCATGTGTCCGTGTAGGGTGTCTCGGGGTTCCCAAACGTCCCGTCGTAGCCATAAAGTGTGATGATTGCTTTCCCATCGAGGGTCGCGCCCTTCTCGAAACGGTGTGTACCGGTTCTCGTTTCAGACCCTTCCGATTCTGGTTGCCACGTGTTGTGATCCCCTGGACCGACGTGTCCGTTCCAACGGTTGTGATCTCACCGTTTTGCCTATATATAAATATCTCTGTTGTTTTATTTCGCTTTCTTTCTACTCTTCTTGCTCCTGAAGGATTTTTCGCTTTGTTCTCTGTTGCCGGATTTCTTCGTTCTCTTCTTGCCTCCGCCATGCTATTGCTGTGCCACCATTGGTCCTTCTCATTCTCCCTTTCTTTCCGGTAAGGAGCCGTCGCTTACTCTTTTGTGTTGTTTTTTCTTTTTTCTGGGTTGGGGTTTTGGGTTTTCTGTTTGCGATGTGTTGTTTGGTTTTTGGGCGACCACCGGTTTGCCGCTGTGCTTTGTTATTTTTGTTTCCGCCTCTTTTTTGCTTTTACGTCATCTTTCTCATGCGTCTGTGTTTGTTGGGGGGTATGTCGCCTGGGATACTAGTTGCGGGCTGGCGAACTGTTAGGTTTTGACATTGTCCGTGGCTGTTTCGTAGGTGACATGTCTTCTTCTTCTCGCCCTGATGCCGATACCGGTGCTGGCTCTGGCTCTCGCCGTTTAGAGCTTGATGGGCCTCTCCTGTGGACTCTGCGGGATGGTCAGGAGGTTGACAAGCCGTCCAAGGCGCTATCCATGGCGGAACTTGACAGGGTGAGGTCCGAGTTCCAGATCGGTCCAGGCTTCGTTCTGAAGTCCCCGGCTCCCGGCGAGGTTTTTTCTAGGCCGCCCAAGGGCTTCATTTATCTTGATCGCGCCCAACTCCGTTACGGTGTTCGTTTGCCCCTTCATCCGTTTCATGAGTATATCTTCGGGGAGTTGGGCTGTGCCGTGGGACAGGTGTCACCGTTGATGCTTCAAGTTTTGAGTGCCATGTTCGCGCTGTGGAAGCTGGCTGGTCTAGACTACCCTACCCGTAACGAGGTGCTTTACTTATTTGATGTCTCCTACTCGACGAAGAAGGGTTGTGGTGGCACGCTCTCGCTCCGTCAGCGACGAAGGAGTTCGCTGGGGCTCACCGACTTCGCGAGCTCGTGCCCGGATTGGAGGAGTGAGCACTTCTTCGCCAGTGGGTGGTCGTCCTTCCCCAATAGCCGCGTTCCTGCTCGGTTTCGGGCCCGAGGTGACGCTTCTATCTTGGCGTGTTTCTCGTCGTGTTTGTCGTTTGTGTGTCCGTTTCTTATTCGTCTTTATTTTGTAGTTACGCGCCAGTATTCTCTGTCCGCTATCGAAAAGTGGCGGTGCCATAGGGTCGAGAGGGGTTTCAGCGAGAAGTTTAAGAGTGTCTATCTTCTCGCTGACTACCGGATCATGGAAATGATCGGTCTTGCCAAGACACCTAGTACGCCGTTCTTCTGTTTGTTTGTTTGTTTGTTTATGTTGCTTGCTTCTATTTGTTTTATCTTCTGTTGTATCTCGGTGTTTGATCTTTTCGTCTTTGTTTTGCAGTTGGGTATAAAAACCAAAAGCGAGATCGCAAGATGTCGAGTGCTTATGGCGATATCGATGAGATCATCGCCCAACTGGCGGAGGAGACTGTTAGTATTGCATCATTAGTTGTATGATTAACATACTTATCCATCTAAGCAGATTAGCAACACCTACTTGACCACATGAAAGACCACCTTGGAGGCTCCAACTTCACTCACCAGACCCACCCCCTCCGGGCGCGCACGCGCCCGTGGGGGGCGCGCCCGAACATGCGGATCACACACCAGCAGGAACCATCAGTCCCACATCGAAGAACACCACCAGGTTGCAAACTCAACCACCTATATATATCAGGTATTTATTACAGGTAAGATCACTCCATCGAACGGTATCTAATTCCATTCGATCCCTCAACACCCCAACCCATACTCGCTCGCACGTTCGCTTCACTGTTATATCCAATACATCTTCTGACTTAGGCATCGGAGCGTTGAAGGCGGGCCACCCGGTCTTGACCCCTGACCGCCTGCTTCATTGTTGTATCCCTCTAACAGCTGCACCCGAACGCCCGAGAGAGGAGGAGAGCCCGCCCATCCGAACAGTCCCACCGTTCGGACGCACCAAGGAGAGGAGGTCCACCGCACGACCGAGGAAGGAAGAGGAAGCTCATTCTTGTTGCTTCTGCCCCATTACGCCCCCGCGCGTAATTCGGTAGAAACATCTGGCGCCGTCTGTGGGAAACTTACAAATTGCAAACCTCGTATAAACACCACCGAAACCAAAGGTCCACATGCTCAACCCGGCGACTAACGGCAGCAACACACCCGAGGGAGGGACTCCGCCAAGCTCACGGGAGCGGAACGCGCAGGCGGTCGACAGGAACGACGAGGACAGGCGCATCAACGGCATGGCCCGGGAGTTGCCGGAGGCAGCACTCGAAAGAACAGAGGAGCGCCAAATCCGCCGGAGGATGGAGGAACGACTGGAGGCGCTCATTAGCCAGCGGATAGAGCAGCACTAAGAAACACAGGAGACCGCCAGTGAGGAGCGCCCTCTGTTCGCCAGACCCAACGCCCGAGCGTCCTCACCCGTGGAGGAGTCGACAGCCCCGACGAACAACAATCTGATCCTACAGATGGAGGAGCTGGCGGAGGAAGTCTCACGCTTGCGCAAGGACAAACTGGCCGGTCAGGGCGGGACGTTCGCCCCCCGGGTCAGCCCGTTCTCGGCGCACATACTGGAAAGAGGAAGGGATCCCCACGCCAAGATAACGAAGATTGCCCGGTTTGACGGGAGCGGGGATCCACGAGCGCACGTGGACGAGTTTCGGTCCACCACGGACGGGACCCGATATTCAGACCCAACCTTGTGTTTCCTGTTTCAGGAAACGCTGGCGGAGGAGGCACGGAGCTGGTTCTACGAGATCACGCCGGGGTCCATCCACTCATTCCTCGAGCTGGCGGAAAGTTTCCAGAAGCGCTATCGGCTCCAGGGGAAGTATAACACAACGGGCATCCTCCTCAAGGTCCGCCAAGGGACGGACGAGAGCTTGTCGAGCTACATCAACCGATGGAGGACGCTCGCACGCTCATGCAGGGACCTTGACAAGCGAGTGGCCAAGGTAGCTCTGATGGGCAACCTGCTCGCCACCCCATTCGTAGAGAAACTCGTGAGGAAGGAGCATCTCGACTACGACGAGACCATGGACCTGGTTGTGCAGAAGGCGCTGGTGGAGACGCGAGTGTACGGGTCCGCCTCCGAGTCTAGCACCAACAGGCCAGAGGAGAACGCTCAGCCCCAACGGCCCTCGAACAGCGGAGGGACTCCAGCCAGAGGATACAAGAGGTACCAGGACACGCCAGGACAGAGCAGTTGAAGGTCTCCCTTTCGCAGCCACCGGGCGGAGGGATCGGCGCAGCAAGGCGCCCGCCAACCGACAGAACGGAAGGTCCTTACAATCGATGAGCAGTCACCCGAGCAGCTCCTCCACCTACATTGGCACCAACTCCCACAACCGAGCGGCGTGACGGCGGCGATGGCTCCGGTCGGCCGAATCCCGAGCATTTGGTGCGAGTACCACAACGCCGCCACCCATCACACGAACAACTGCCCACTGCTTAGAAGGGCCCTCGAGGGTATGAAGAAGAACGGTCGCCCCAGGACGGGGGGACGCCAGCGCCGGGCCGGCGCCGGGACCCGTAGGACTATCAACACGATATCCGGGGGCAAGCGCAAGGAGAGGGCGCCATCGCCCGACCGCACGGGCAGAGAAGTATGGACGGTCGGGACGGGAAGAGCACCCAAGGAAGGAAGGACGGAGGCGCCCACCATCAGCTTCACAACAAAGGACGAGGAGGAGAACCCGAGGGACAGCACCCTACCGTTCGTGATCGACGCAATCATTGACCATTTTCTTGTAAAGAGGGTGCTAGTTGACAACGGAGCGTCTGTCAACATAATCTACTTGGACGCGTACAAGGCGCTCGGAAGGCCCGCACGGAAGATGACGCGGGATCATGAATGCATCGCCAGCTTCAAGGGCGAGACCTCGTATCCTATCGGGAGCGACAACCTGCGGGTCAAGGTTGGCGCGCCCGATTCCCCACACAGCGAAATCCAGACGGACTTCATCATCATGGACACCCCCTCCCCCTACAACGCCATACTCGGGAGGCCGGGGATCTGCAGACTGAGAATGATCATCGCAACATACATGCTCTTGGGACAATTCCCAACCGAGCACGGAGTCGGATATGTCCGAGGATACGGCAACGGGGAGGCAGCAAAACCTCAAGACGAGCATGATGTCCTCGCCCTGGAACCCGCGCCAGGATCAGAGGTACCCGACGATCCCCGTGACGGGCTGATGGCCGTATCACCCGTCCCCGAACGCGAAGAGCTGAAGACGATCCAGCTATCCTCCGAACGCCCGGAAAGGACGGTCCAGATCGGGGCATCATTAACCCCCGCGATAGCCGAACGATTGGTCGCACTGTTGAAGGAGAAGCAGGAAGTGTTCGCTTGGTCGTACAAAGACATGCCCGGGATCAGCACGGATATCATATCCCATCGACTGAGCGTCAGCGCCAGCGCCCGAGTGGTGAAGCAGAAGCGGCGGGCGTACAAAGCGGAGTACTACGGGGCCATGCACGAGGAGGTAGACCGACTGCTGGGCATCGGGTTCATCCGGAAGGTGGATTATCCCAAGTGGATTTCCAACGCGGTAATGGTGCAGAAGAGCAACAAGAAATGGAGGATGTGCATCGACTACAGTAATCTCAACAACGCATGCCCGAAAGACAGCTTCCCACTGCCAAGGATCGATCAACTGGTGGACGCAACGGCAGGGCACGAGCTCCTATCAATGATGGATGCTTACTCGGGCTATAACCAGATCTTCATGGACCCCGCAGACCAAGAAGCCTTTATTGCTACGTTGTCATGCCCTTCGGGCTGAAGAACGCCGGCTCCACATACCAGAGGCTCATGAACACGATGTTCCACGGCCTCATCGGCAACATCGTGGACGTGTACGTAGACGACATATTGGTGAAAAGCGTCCAGGCGGCCGACCACGTCCAGAACTTGGGGACTGTTCTCGACGTCCTCATCAAGAATGGCATGAGGCTGAACCCCGCCAAGTGCACCTTTGGAGTCACCAATAGCAAGTTTCTGGGGTACATTGTCAGCCAACGAGGAATCGAAGCCGCGCCAGCCAAAGTCAAAGCGATCATCGACATGAAGCCGCCCGTCAAGAGAGTGGACCTACAGAGCCTCGCAGGGAAGCTCGCGTCCCTAAACCGTTTCATCTCGCGCTACTCAGACAGGTGCGCCCCGTTCTTCAAGGCCTTGAGAACCACGAACAAGCGCGAGGTTGTATGGACGCTCGAGTGTGAGGAATCTTTCCTTCAGATCAAGGAATACTTGGCGTCCATTCCGCTCCTCTCTAGACCCGTCCGAGGGGAGGTTCTGTACCTCTACTTGGCCGCTTCCCTCACCGCCGTCAGTTCTGCCCTCATCCGCAGGGAGGACCACACGGAGTTACCTGTTTTCTTCTCAGGAAAAGGTATGACGGGCGCTGAGACGCGATACCCGACGATCGAGAAGATGGCGCTCGCACTCGTGATCGCTGCCCGACGGTTGAGGCCATATTTCCAGGCGCATAGCATCCACATCCTCACCAACACACCCTTGCGTCAGATACTCCAATCGCCCGACCACAGCGGTCGCCTGGCAAAATGGGCCGCCTGGCAAAATGGGCCGTCGACCACAGTGAATTCGACCTCGGGTACAAACCTCGCACGGCAATCAAGGGGCAGGCCGTGGTAGACTTCATCGCCGAGTATACAGAAGCAGAGGAGGCGCCCGCCCAAGCGCCCAACGATCCGACAGCGGAGTCGTCCGACAGGCCAGAGGTCATGGAGCGACCACTTTCGAAGTGGAATCTCTACGTCGACGGATCCTGCACGAAGAAGGTAAGCGGCGCCGGCATAATCCTAACCGGGGCAGGAGGGGTGAACGCAGAGTACGCCCTCAAGTTCGAGTTCAAGGCAACGAACAACGAGGCCGAGTATGAAGCGCTCATCGCAGGTCTGCAACTGGCCAAAAATTCGGAGGCGCCCGACCTCAACATCTTCAATGACTCACAGTTGGTAGTGAGCCAGGTCGGAGGGGAATTCCAGGCGAAGGAGGAATCCATGATCGCCTACCTGAAGCACGTCCAAACGCTAATCAAAGGATTCAAGTACGTCAAGATCAACCACATACGCCGGGGATTCAACGCAAAGGCAGACAAATTAGCCCGGTTGGCCACGGCGCCCGTACACACAGGGCCGGGGTAGCGTATCGTCGAGGTGCTACGACGACCAAGCATCTCAGGGACAGAGCATGTCCTGGCAATCGAGTCGCACGAGCGCAGTTACATGGACGAGCTCATCGCCTATAAAACCAAGGGAGAACTACCGGAGGACAGGAAAGTGGCCAGGACCATCGTCGCAAGGGCGGCAAACTTCAGCATGCGGGAGGGAACACTCTACCGATGGGGCAGGACATGGGCCAGCCTCAAGTGCATCACCCCGACGAAGGGCGGCTCAATCCTGAAAGAGATCCACTCGGGCACATGCAGCCATCACACGGGCGCCAGGTCGATCGCACACAAGGCCCTTCGGCACGGATTCTGGTGGCCCACCATCCACGCAGACGCCACAGCACTGACGAGCAAGTGTCACCAGTGCCAACTCAACGCACATCACCACCATGCGCCTGCCGTCCCTTTATCCATCCTCCTGTCGCCCGTTCCATTCGCACAGTGGGGACTGGACCTGATCGGAGAGCTCCCAAAATCGAAAGGGCAATATAGGTACTTGATCGTCATCATCGACTACCACACGAAGTTCATCGAAGCCCAGCCCATGGCAAAGATCACCACGGAGAAGGTGGAACGTTTCCTCTGATCGTCATCATCGACTACCACATGAAGTTCATCGAACGCCAGGGGACGGACCTCATCTTCGCATCACCCACGCACCCCCAGACGAACGGACAGGTGAAGGTAGCAAACAAAATCATCAAGTCCGGCATCAAGAGGAAGATAGAAGACATCGAACCTGGGGATGCAGGTTACGGACGCTGGCCCGAGATCATCCCAGAAATTCTGTGGTCCATCCGAACGACAGCCAACGCAGCTACAGGCGAGACCCCATTCAGCCTAACGTTCGGAACGGAGGCCATGCTACCCCTAGAAATCACCCACCAGAGCCCGCGGATTGAGGGGTACGACCCGCGCACGAACAGCGAGGGGCTAAGACTCAACAACGACCTGCTAGAGGAGCGCAGAGATATGGCGCACCTACACAACGCCGCCAATAAGCAGAGGATCGCCCGGTTATACAACCAGCGCGTACGGGCTCGCCCAATCCAACTGGGGGACTGGGTGATGAAGGCGATCCAACAGAAGGTGAAGGCGCTTCGCCTATTGTGGGAAGGCCCGTACGTCGTTGACAAGGTAATAAGCGACAGCACTTTCTACCTTAGGGACATGCAGGGTCAACGACTACGTCATCCATGGAACATCCAACACTTGAGGAAGTACCTTCACTAAGTATTACCATGTATTTTCATCCAAAGTATAGACACTGTTGCGTTTGTCCTTACCCCACCCGCCTACGTGCTCGGGGGACTGGGTATCGGCTACCCACGCACAGTGAGGAAGCGCGCCCATACAAGTTACTCGAAGGATGGCCACACAAAATCCAAAACAGCATAAAGCACAAGGCACACAAGCGAAAAAAAAAAAAGTTCATTCATCTCGCCAGAACCAAAAAAAAAAAGAACAGCTGCCGTACAATCCAGAGCACAAAGGCCCGATCACAAAAGAAAGAAAAGCAAAAGATCTACTCCATTACAAAGCAAAGAAAAAGAAACAGTTGCTCTACTTCGCACCGCCTGCGCCCGCACCATCACCTCCACTCGACAGCACCCCCTGCTCCACCAACCAAGCATTCAGCTCTTTCGTCTTCAGGAAAGGCCGCGCCATATCTTGAAATTGGACAACCTGAGCCTCAGCCTCGGCGTCCACCAACTCCTTGAACTCCGCAGAATTCTTGAACTCAGCAACTGCCTCCGCCCGCGCCTCTTCCCGCGCCTGCCGGACTTGGGCTTGCGCTTCGGCCAACAGGCGGGACTCCACCTCCGCCACCCTATTACCCGCCACAGCTTTCTCCTCTTCGAGGGAGGCAAGAGCTGAGTCACGTTCGGCCTTGAGTATCTCCGCCTGCGCCCCCCGCTCACTCGCCAGCTGCTCAGTCTTCTTACAAACATTGGTGAGCCTGAGTATCTCCGCCTGGGCTCTCTCCGCACAACGCCTGTTCGCAAAGCGCTCGCGCGCCAAATACATCTTGCGCTGCAGCGCCATACAGAGGTTATAGGCCGTATCCATGTCATCCTTGTTACCCGCGGCCACCTCTGGCGCCATCACATCCACCGCCTTCATGGCCACCTCAAGGGACTTTGCCAACGAAGTATAGCAGGTGAACGGGTCATCAGGCCGAGCAGCAGACGCCTTCACGGGCGGGTTCTCTATGCGCGGGCGCTTCTCGGGGAGCCCACTGGGTGGGCTGGGCGAACGATCGGCCGCTCGGGACCTGGTGGCGGGACGCTCGGACGATTGGGGCGACGAAGAAGACTGTCCGCCTACCTTGGACGCGCGAGCTGCATCCCGCGTGTCGTCTCGATCCTGCCGGCGCATGTCGCAGTTATCCTGGCGCTTCTCCCTTTGCCTCTTTGCACGATCGGCCTTTTCCTGCGCCTTTGATCCGCCAGCTTGGCCTGACGGTGGGCGGCGAGCACCCGCCGGGATAGCAGGGGCATAATCACTCACAGCAGGAGGGGGGAGCTTGGGCTGCTCAGTGTCCCCCAGCGCCAGACCACCTTGCCCATCATCCACCACCAGTCGAGCTTTCGCCCCAGTACCTCGAAGGTCGGCCATGCGGCGCTTGGCCACGTCACTAACAGAAGCGTTCTTACCAGTCATCTTCTTAATTACAGCAAACAACAAGCAACAGGTTAGCAACAGCAATAACAGTTGGTCAAAATCTACTCTACTCCCAGACAAACGAACTACAGGCACACGTACGTGGCCGCCTGGCGAGGCGCGTCTCCTCGATAATATCCCAATGACAGGCGGCGTAGAATGACCTCGCCTCGGGCGCTGGGTCAAAGACAAACTTCAGACGGTTGACCCGAGCCTCTTCGGCGGACGTCATCGGGTACTCACTCATGTCAAGGGGCTGGAAGGCTTGGGGGACTCGATCAATCAGGTGGGCGTTCGCTACGTACACATCCGAGAAGGAGCCCAACTCCCAGTCACCGCCCACCAGGCAACTGATCATGCGCCAGTTGGTGGCAGAACTAGGCGGATCCGACAGCCACCACGTCACGCGCGGCTCCACGGTAACGGTCCCCCAGTCCCTCTTGCGCGTCGAGTAACGCAGACCGAAGAAATGAAGGAACTCCGCCCGCGTGGGATGGTCCAGTCTGCTCTTCCGGAATACATTAAACATAGCCACGAGCGTGTGGGTGAGAGTGGGCCCGTACTGACCCAGCGTGACATTCAACAGCGCCAGCATATACTGGAAAAATGGATGCAGCGGCAACTTAATCCCTGCCTTCAGGTGATACTCGCTCAGACACACGTAATCGGACGGTGGGCGAGTGAACGTCTGTCCTCCGCCAGGTGCCCGCAACTTCACAGAGCCAGGGATATGGTAATCTCTCGCCCACCTATCCAACTCCGAGGCGGTTGGCGCACGCTCGGGCTCCTGGACGGGCGTGCCATCAGGGAACGCCCAGTGGACAGGTCCACCCGCCGTAGGTTGAGGAAGTGAATCTCCCCCTCCCGACCTCTCTTCACCCCAGTGGGTCGACGCGCCCGACTGTTCGCTCGACTGCCCGCCCGACGACCCAGACGAGCTCCCCAGCCCCACAGTCTCCAACACTCGCCTAGCTTCCATTTGCTGCACAGGAGAGGTGTCAGGCAAAATGCATTGCAGTGGCGGGACACTCAAAACAGACTCATCCGAAGACATACTGGACGTACTCGACGTACTCGACCTGCCCGACCCACAACTAATCCACCCTAAGCCCCGAATATAGATCCGCTCGCGTGACTGATCGCTCGGTATCTCAATCGGCTCCATCCTATAAACAAGCGCACGACCAACACGACAAAAATCCCTCCCCACACAGAAACACCAAAACCCACAAAGAACCACTCACCAACAGATCAAAACATCCCCCCCCCCACCCAAGAACATGCCCTACCACCGAGTTCAAAAACCCAGAAAAACGCAAACACAACACAGATACAAAATCAACAAATCCAAGGATGAGAGCCTCACCAGATTATGGGTTGCGGGCTGAAACTTTCACGTCAAAGCAGGGATTCCGGCCACAAGGGAACACCAACACGGAGAAGGCTCAGACAAAGTGCAGATTGCAGAAAGATTCCGGCAGAGCTTCGGTAAGTTATGAGAGTGATGAAGAAAACAATGGCAAGAGCACCCTATTTATACCACTCGGACGGGATACGCGAACGAACGCCAGTCGTCCGTTTTTCGCGTGTCCGCCCTCGGATCGTGACACATGGCCAGGGCGGTTTACTTGCCCTCCTAAGTAACCGCGCCAACTCCTCAGCTTCCCGCCTCGATTTCAAACCCTAGCACGGTCTCCCACGAACCGCCACATGGCGCCCATGCCCCACTCCCACGCTCCAACGCGCGTGACATCTGCCTCCGAGTAATCATCACAACATCAGCATTAAATGCAAGGGCACGCTAGCATTCAATGCGATGGCTAGCATTTATTACACCAGTTCCCCAAGAGCAATCAAAAGGAATGTCACCTCCAAACGTCTCATCAGAACACCACCAACCCCAAGGCAAGGACAACACGACACGACACCACGTATCCCCACGAGCGCACGCTCCACCAGCACGACCAAGCGCCCGCACACCACCATCAGGTTAGTACAAGCACCGCTCGGGCGCCCCGAAAGAGGACTAAACGCCTGAATTCCCTTTTGGCCGTGTCCCGAGTGAAGAGCTGCCCCGTACAGGATGGGGTTCTTCCTCTACGTACGCGCACGCATTAGCAAGCCGGATCAGGCGGCAGAGGCATGGGGCACGCCCCCTCTCTGAGCGCTCGCTGAGACCGATGGGCGGCACGGGCATGGGGTTCGCCCCCTCCGTGGGCGCACCGTTACATGATCGAAGAGCAAGCCGGCTGTCATGACAGAGGCATGGGGCCAACTCCTCTCTGGGCGTGCTAAGTATGGGCGGCACGGGTGTGGGGTGTTTCCCTTCCGTGTGAGCGCAACGTTAACATTCGACCCCGACTCAGAGCGCCAAGGGCGTGCGGTCCGACCCCTCCTTGCGCGTTCTGGGATTGATGAGCGCGGGCATGTGGTACGTCCCTCCGTCGCGAAAGCAAGCCGACTGTCATAACGGAGGCATGGGGTTCGACCCTCTCTCTGTGGGTGCTAAGTCGAAGAACGACACGGGCATGCGGTCCGTCCCCTCCGTAGCGCATTACTTATAGGTCGCGGTCTTGATCCCTCCGTTGACGCTATACCGTACGGAACGGCATCCCCGTTGATGTACGCGGTGCACCGCGCCATCCCAATGCCGGTGTCACGAAAAACATTTAGCATGCACACACATCATACCATACATTCATCCATCATACCATACATTCATACATCATATCCTACATACTTGTATATCTGCATCTATTATGATTGTATGTTCGCCAGTCCAAACGCACGAACACACCACTCCACGAGCGCGCGGGTCCCAGACTAGCAAGATCAGTTGGGATGCCGAGCCCAGAACATGCACAGGTACACCACCGAACGAACAGCTACACGCTCGGACACCCAGGTCCAGCTCCGTCATGCGAGCCCTTTCTTGACCGGAGAGTTGGGGGACTTGGGGGGTCACAGGATCATGACCGTTGCTCAGATGGATAAGTATCCTTGTTAATCGCACACCCTTTTTCAACTCCCCAGTCAAGAAAGTTCTCTTTGACTTGGGGAATTGGGGGACTTGTTAGTATTGTATCATTAGTTGTACGATTAACATACTTATCCATCTAAGCAGATAAGCAACACCTACTTGACCACATGCAAGACCACCTTGGAGGCTCCAACTTCACTCACCAGACCCACCCCCTCCGGCCGCGCACGCGCCCGTAGGGGGCGCGCCCGAACATGCGGATCACACACCAGCAGGAACCATCAGTCCCACATCGAAGAACACCACCAGGTTCCAAACTCAACCACCTATATATATCAGGTATTTATTACAGGTAAGATCACTCCATCGAACGGTATCTAATTCCATTCGATCCCTCAATACCCCAACCCATACTCGCTCGCACGTTCGCTTGACTGTTATATCCAATACATCTTCTGACTTAGGCATCGGAGCGTTGAAGGCGGGCCACCCCGTCTTGACCCCTGACCGCCTGCTTCATTGTTGTATCCCTCTAACAGCTGCACCCGAACGCCCGAGAGAGGAGGAGAGCCCGCCCATCCGAACAGTCCCACCGTTCGGACGCACCAAGGAGAGGAGGTCCACCGCACGACCGAGGAAGGAAGAGGAAGCTCATTCTTATTGCTTCTGCCCCATTACGCCCCCGCGCGTAATTCGGTAGAAACAGAGACTACTGCCGCCAAGAAGATCGACTTGGATGTCTGTTCTGGGAGGAGTCTTACTCTCTCGGAGCAGACGGACCTTCCTCCTCCGCCGGAGTCCCAGACCGACCTGGTGGGAAGCAATGTGCCGGTCAGGGTCGTGACCGCTCAACCTGAGGGCCCTCCGCGCTCGCCTGCCCGTTTGAAGAGGAGGTCTGAGAGCGAGATCGCTCCCCTGAAGCGCCTGAAGCGGGTGGGTGGGACGCCCACTGCTTCCATCCCCGTGCTGGATGATGGGGAAGCCTCCTAAGTGACCGTTGTTGTCCCGGCCAGCCATGTTGATGATGCTACTGCTGAAACAGGTGATGCCGTTAATCTTTGGTACTTTGATATAGAAGCTTGTCCTCTGGTTGCTGATCCCGGTGTTCATCCTTATTCTTTGTTAAGCGATGTTCCTCGTGGCGATCCCAATCTTGCCATCGATGGTAGCGTCGTCATTGCCCGCTCAAGAAACTGGGAAGGGCCACCGCCTTACTCGGCCGAGATCTTTGCTCTTCTTCCTCCCGACGTGGCTACGGTGGCCGATATTGCAAGTGGGGCTGAGCAGTGTATGCGGTCCTTCGCCTCTTCCCTCCAGCTGATGTGTCATCAGCGCCATACTTTGGTGGCGTCCTCCGAGGAGCTGGCCTGTGTCAATGGCCTGTTATCGGAGAAGGATGAGCAACTCGTGAAGGCGAGCGAGGAGTGGCATTCCTTGCAGCAGAAGTACGAGTCTCTGGAGGTGAGAAGAAGCTCTCTGATGAATGCTTGGATGCTTCTTTCATCCAGGGTCGCCAGCTGGAGCTGGAGGTGAAGGAGGAGCGTCAGCGGGTTGAGGACCTGAAGGCGCGCTTGGCCATTGCTGAGGGTTAAGTCACCGCTCTTCGCGGTCAAATGAAGGAGGTGGAGGACCAGCGTGAGCAAGAGCTGGCCGACACCGTAGAGGATTTCAAGGCCGATCCTGATTTTGACGTCGCTGTACGGAAGGCCTTTACCGACGGTCTGCAGGAGACCCAGAAGCGCTTCTTTGATAACTGGTGGGTTAACGACAAGTACCATGTCGACCTGAAACGTATCAATGAGGAGCGTCGGGTGAGGCACGAGGCTAATCAGCAGGCCCTTCTCCAGGTCAAGCAAGAACGGGTCGATGAGGCAGATCGGCAACGATCGAATGTCTCTAAAGGTATGACTCCTGATGGTTTTCACCCTTTAACGCCCAGTATGTCTCCGTCGTCTCCTCTAACTCATCATATTCGTGATGTTGAACTTTTTTCTCAGGCAAGGAGTGAGAGGCTGGCGGCCAAGTACCGGGAGCGGTTTTGTGATGGCGGCGTTGCTGACTTGTCGTGAGTCCCGGGGCATCTCCATATGTAGCTTTTACCGTTTTTGTTTTGCTTAGCATAGGTGTACGGTATTTTGTACTTTTGCCGTTATGGCCTTTTGAATGAAATGGTATTTCTCAAAGTGTGGTTTGGTATCTCCAAACGATGAAAGGTCTGAAAAAAATTCGTTTGTCTGTTTGTAACTTCAAAGTGGCTTATTGAGAATAACCGGTATCCAGGATAACGCCCGAGAGTGATTTAGTGTTTGATAAATGGTGATTGTTGTATGCTTGGGAAAGGGTAAAAGCACTTTAGCGGTTAACGTTCACATCAAGAATAACTAAGTAACTTGGTAACTTGTAAGTAAATAAGACAAGTGTTTATAGTGGTTCACCAATTTGGCTACTCCACTTGTGCCTCGCTGGGCTTTTACTATGCTTCTGGATTTTTACAAGTACCGCGGCCTGAGAGCGCTAACTTTTTATGACAAAGGTCTGAAGAATTTTTGTTTCATTGGTGGCGGTGCTGGTTGTCTGGGTGGGGCAAGTCCCCAGTATGATAAAGAAAGTTTTTCAACGCCGTAACTGTGATGGTACCTGGAATCTGTTTTACTGGTGGCAATATCGGAGGTGCTCTATGTTCTATGTGTGTGGCGTTTTGAGGCCGTTTTTGTCTTCGAGGATAAATGTGGTTGGCGTGATCCTCTTGATGATCCTGAAAGGGCCCTCCCAAGTCGGTGCTAGCCCCTTGGATTTGGGGATGACCTCTTTCCAGACCATGTCGCCGACGTGGAGCTTTCGTGCCTTTACTCTTCTGTTGTAGTGCCAGGCGACTAGTTGTTTATTTGCTGAGAGTGCGATAATGGTGTCGTCTTGCTCCTCCTCCTGGAGTACGTTGTCCATATTTAGGCCGTCCTCGTTGGTGTCTTGCTCGTACCCTTCGAGTCTTGGGCTTCGGTGTGTGATTTCCAATGGTAAGACGGCCTCGGTCCCATAGACCAGCAAGAACGGTGAGGCCCCTGTTGCCTCTGTTGGTGTTGTTCGTATCGACCAGAGTACCTCGTAAAGGCTTTCTACCCATTTGTGGTTGTAGTCTTCCATTCTTTTCTTCAGCCCGGCCTTTATTTTTTTGTTTGCCGCTTCTACCTGTCCGTTTGTCTGGGGGTAGTATACCGATGCGAATACTAAGCGAGTCCCCAAGTTGCCGGTGAACTTCTTCATTTCGTCGTTGTTGAATTATTTTCCATTGCCCGTGACTATCGTAAGTGGGGCCCCGTATCCGCAATATATGTCCTTCCAGAGGAAGTTGATCACTTTTTTTGTGGTGATAAGGACGAGCGGTTTGGCCTCGATGTATTTCGTATGGTAGTCTATGCAGACGATGATGTATTCGAATTGGCAGGACGATGCTTTTAGTGGCCCGATTAGGTCGAGACCCCACTGTGCGAATGGTATGGGGCTGACGATGATGGACATTGGTGCCGCTGGGGCGTGTATCCGGTGTGCGTATTGGGCGCATGCTTGGCCCTTATCGACGACATTTCTTGCATCTTACCGCATTCCCCTGTAGTAGAAACCGTATCGAAGAAGTTTGTGTATGATGCTATTTGGTACGCCGTGGTTACCGTACCTGAAGCCGTGGAGGTCTTTTAGTATGTTGTGGCCTTCCGCTTATGTGACACATTTGAGCATTGGGAAGCCTCTTTTGTTCATGTATAGTTGGCCGTTTTGTAGGTTGTAGTATGCTGCTCTTTGGGCGAGTTGTCTTGCCTCTGTTCGGTCGGTCGGTATCGTTCCGTCTGTCAGGTATTTGACTATGCTCGTCCGCCAGTCCTCCTCTGGTATCGTTGGTGGAGTCGCTGTCGTTAGTGTGAATACTTCCTAGAAACTTTTGGATATGCTTGGCCGCTCTAGTGTTTCTACCATTGTGTGTCCTCTTGCCGTGATTGCTGGGGTAGTTGCTAGTCTTGCTAGGGCATCGGCCCTCCTATTCTGCTCCCTTGGGATATGTGTTATGTTGTAGAAAGATAATTTACCCAGTAGTGCCTTTACGTATCTTAGGTATGCCGACATCTGTGTTCCTCGTGCTTCGAAGTCCCCGTTACATGGTTTACCGTTAGCTGGGAGTCGCTGAATATGTTGACGTCCTTGGCCCCTGCGTCCAGGGCGAGTTGCAGGCCGGCGATTAGGGCTTCGTATTCGGCCTCGTTGTTGGATGCTGGGAATGTGAATCGCAGGGCGTATTCGGCGTAGGTTTTACCGGGGCCGGTTAAGATTGCCCCTGCTCCTGCTGCTATGGCCGTTTTTGACCCATCTACGTATAGGTTCCAGCATGATGGTGTTTTTGGTTGAGTTGTGGGCGGTTGTAGTGTCGTTGGCGATGTGTCGGGTGCTGGTTGTCGTTGATCGGTTATTGCCGGTGTGAGTTCCGCTATGAAATCCGCTATTGCTTGCCCTTTTATTGCCCCTCATGGCTTGTATTTGATGTCGAACTCGCTTAGCTCTATCACCATTTGGTTAGTCTTCCCGAGTGGTCAGGGCTAGCTAGCACCTGGCGCAGTGGTTGGTCTGTAAGAACGTGTACGGTGTGATATTGGAAGTATGGCCTCAGGCGTCGTGCCGCTATTATGAGCGCTAGGGCCAGTTGTTCTAGAACCGGGTACTTTGTTTCTCCATTTTCCAATCCTTTCCCCGTGAAGAATACTGGCATCTCCGTGTCAGCTTCTCGTCTGACCAAGGTGGAGCTTACGGCGGTTAGCGAGGTAGCTAGGTAAATGTATAAGATTTCTCCTGGGTACCGAAGCATAGAGGAAAGGGATGTGGGCGAGATATTGCTTGATGGCGGCTAGCGCTGTTTCGCATTCGTCGGTCCATTATACCGCCTTCTTCTTCGTGAGTCTGATTGCCTTGAAGAATGGGTCGCATTTATCTGTGTGTCGTGAGATGAATCGGGCTAGTGACGCTAGTTTCCCCGTTAGCGCCTGAAGTTCTTTTTTCGTTATCGGCCGCGTTGTATCTAGGATGGCCTGTACCTTTCCCGGGTTGGCCTCGATTCCTCGCTGACTTACCATGTACCCCAGAAATTTGGCTGTCGTTACCCCGAAGATGCACTTTGCCGGGTTGAGCCTCTTGCCGCTGTTGATGAGCGTGTCCAACACTTCCTTGAGGTTTTTAACGTGGTCCTTCCGGTGTCGGCTTTTGACTATGAGGTCGTCCACGTAGACTGCGACTGTGTCGTTGTCCAGTGGTGCGAGTAGCTCCGTCATGAATCTCTGGTATGTTGCTCCCGCGTTTTTCATTCCGAATGGCATGATGTTGTAGCAGTATAGTCCTCGGTCGGTGATGAAACATGTTGCCTCGATGTCTGCCGGGTTCATTTTGATTTGGTTGTATCCGGAGTAGCAGTCCATTGTTGATAGGAGTTCGTGGCCGCTGGTGGCGTCTGCGAGTTGGTCGATTCGTGGTAACGGGAAGGAGTCTTTTGGGCATGCCTTGTTGACGTTGGTGTAGTCTACGCACATTCTCCATTTGTTGTTGCTTTTCTTGACCATGACGACGTTTGAGATCCATGCCGGGTAGTGGACCTTTCTGATGAATCCAATGTCCAGTAGCCTGGTTACCTCTTCTCGCTTGGCGGTGTATTGTTCTTCGTTGTATGCTCGCCGCTTCTGCTTCTTTGGGGTGGCGTCGGGTGAGATTTCTAGTTTTTGTGAGACAATGTCTGTTGATATCCCCGGCATGTCGGCGTACGACCATGCGAATACGGTGCCGCACTCCCTGAGGATATTGACGAGGGCGGTCTCGGTCGCTGGTTTTAGGTTGGTTCCAATCCTGATCGTTCGCTCGGGGTGTTCGTCCGAGATTGGGACCGGCTTCGTTGATGTTTCGTCTGCGGGGCGGGCCGTCAGCAATTCTTCCCTCGGGTCGTCCAGGGCCTCTTGCAATCTGTTGCCTTTTAGTGCGCACACCTCTCTCGCCGGGTAGTTGGCATCTTCAGGAGATCCTGGTAGCGTGGGCGTCGTCCCCCTGACGGTCCATACTCCGCTGGCTGTTGGGAATTTCATTTTTAATATTCGCTATGATACGATAGCGTTGATCTTGTTTAGGGTATTGCACCCGATGATGGCGTTGTAGAATGATGGGGCATCGACAACCAGAAATTCAATGTGTGTTTCGGTGCTGCAGCCCTCCTGACCTAACTGCAGCCCTCCTGACCTAATGCGATTCTGAGGTAGTCGCTTCCCAGCGGTTGGATTTGATCGCCGCTGAAGCTTACTAGTGGATGATGGTCCCTCTTGAGCTTAGATGGAAGTCGCTCGAGTGCTTCGTATGCTGGGCGGAGTATGACGTTGACCGACGAGCCTGTGTCTACAAGGCATCGTCTGACGCTGCATAGGTCGATGACGGCGTCTACCAGGAAAGGGTAGTCTTAAGATACCGGTGGCCTCTCGCGCTCCTCTGATTCGTGGAAAGTTATGGATCCCCATCCGGTCCTAGCAGCCTTGGTCGGTCCCTGTCGTAGGCTGCATACCGCCCGCTCGTTTCTTCGTTCTGTTTTGGACTTGCCGCCCATAATGGCATTAATCCTTCTGATGCTGTTGATGTTTGCTATTGTTCGTTCTGGTGGGGCGCTGTATCCTGCCCTGAATGCCGACAGGTTTCCCTTTTCCAGTTGTGCTTCTACCGCTTTTTTTATGTCGTGGCACCTTTCTGTGTCGTGAGATTCGTTTTGGTGGAAGTCGCACCACTTCCCTGTGTCCCTGTAGTCTGTTGCTCGGAATGATTTTTTTTGTAGTGTGAAGAGCTCTGGGTGGGCCGTGAGGATATCGGCGTATTTGGTATTTAGCACGCTGAACACCGGCTGTGGTAGTGGGGTGGTGAAGTTTGTTCTCTCATCTTGCTGTCTTTTTCTGTTATTGGTGTGACTTTTCCCGTTGTTGGTGTAATTGTGCCTGCCGGTGTTGTGCCGTTGTCCGCCTTGTCGCCATCTCTGTTAGTCTTGATCTTGTGGTCCTCCCTTATGTCTGGGGGGGGGGGTTGCCCTTGATCGATCGTGGGCGGGGAGCGCACCCTGTACATTTGTTATGGTGGTGAATGTGTTTACCTGCTGTGTTGGCGTTGGGTTGGAGCCAAAATTCTGTAGCTCTAGTTGGGCGTGTGACGTCACGCGGTCGAGTAGGTCGGCGTACGTGGTTGTCGGGTTCTCGTTGAGTTTTCAGGTTAGCGATCCTGGTTGTAGGGCGTTTCTGAGTACGCAGAAGGCCGAGTCGCTAGATATGCCACGGCAGTTAGCGATGGCGGTGTTCCATCGTGAAATGAACACGGATAGCCTAGTACCGGTGTGCGGGGGTGGGGATACCGGCGAGTGGGCGATGTTACTTGGTTCTGTGCCGCCATTGTTTTGCAGTCTGTCCCCCCTCTCGGGTGATTCTGGTTCCTGGTGGTGGGGTCGAGGTTGCGGAGTTGAGTCTGCTGTTGAACCCGGGTTGGGTCTCTGGTGGTCTGTGGTTCTCAGCCCCTCTGATGCCCTAATGTATCGTTGGTGCTCGAAATCCCGGGCTTTTTCGAGTTCTAGGCACCTTTCCATGGCTGATTCGTATCGGCGCTGCATATCGCTGATATAATCGTGTGTGTCGCTTGTATGGCGTTTTCCTGGTCGCTTTAAGGTTTGATCGTTATGCTCGTGATGGGCTTCCTGTGGCCCGACGCTGGGCGATATTCCTAGTGTCAGGCTGGTGTCCATGCTCGTCGCTTGCTGTGAGTTCCGTGGTTGGAAAAATAATTTCCGATGTGCGAATTCCCACAGACGGCGCCAATGTTAATATTTGATACCCGTTATGGATATCAGCTATTGAACGAGATCTTGTATCGGTGATGTTTGCCGGGTGATTGATGTTTAGTGATGTCGGTGACGGATCATTGTCGTTATCCTTCTCGCTTGGTTATTTAAAGCGAACTCGCTGTCACTGCTAAGATTTAATAGCGGTTAAGGAGAGACGGGGATGGCCCGCCTTCAACCCTCTGATGCCTAAGTCAGAAGTGATATACAAGGTATATAGAGTAACGGCGTGATTGAGTTTTGAATGCGTACAATTTAATGCTGAGTTGACCGGTATATATTGGTGGTTGGAGCTCAGGCTACTCTTCTATCTTCGATGTGGGATTGATGTGTGTGCTCTTTTGCTGGGGTGTTTGTCTGACCGGTCTTTTATGAGGCGCGTGAGCGCTATCCTGGTCGAAGGTCAAGCGGTGTTGGTCATCGAAGTTGGAGCCCTTCCGGCGGTGGTTCCTGTCATAGTGGCGGTGACATATTTATAACTTTATAATTAAGCCGTTAAGCACGTTCCTAGGCGATTTAGCCAGGTATATGTACATATATGTATGTGTGTTAATTTGTAATTAAGAATATATATCTAGAAGAATTAATGTAATTAATTTGATTTGTTAATTTGTGTTGATATTGTTGATGTTGAGGTGATCGATTATTGTTGATTTTGAGTTGTTTTTTAGTTGAGTTGAGGTTATTTTGAGTTGAATTCAATGAAATTATGTATATAAATATGTTAAATGTTGATTTATCTATATATATATATGTGTTTTAATTTGTAATTAAGAATAGAAGAATTAAGGTAATTAATTTGTAGGTTAAAGAGCTTTATAGTTAAAATGTTGAATTTTTAATTAGTGCATGTATATATTAATTTATGTATATATAGTAGGAATTTGTAGGATGGACAAGTGTTGGATTTTCCTTCCAAAATGAGATCAAAGATATGGCGTTGGAATGTGGAATTTTGTGGAATATGTGAAGTGTAATGCAAAGGAGAATACAATTCATTATTGCCCGTGCACGCAATGTTAGTGTCGCAGAGATTTGGTTCGTTTTCCCATTGATATAGTATGGGAGCACCTGAGGAAAAAAAGATTTTGGGATATGTACACACATTAGATTTATCAAGGTGAAACATCATCAGCGGGTCAGCATGATCATGGGCAGTTTTTTGAGACAATAAGTACATCCAATGATCCAACAACGAGGTTTCTCAACGATGTGTTTCCTTATGAGAGCGGTATATATGCTCAAGTACAAGATGGACCCTGCCGACGTTGAGGGCTTCTCTTCTATCCAGCAATTACCAGAGCTGTCAACATTGCCGGTATTGGCAAGTAATACAAGTTGATTGCCTTCCAACAGACTCCGTTGTATAATGGGTGTAACAAGACTGTTCTTGAAATGGATGAGTTGATTAGACAACGACGCCAATCTCACTCATGAGATATTGGATGAGTTGATTAGACAACGAGTGGCGAAAATTGATTTCGACCATATTCTCAGTGCGGAGCAATTGAAGGGAAAAAATATTGTAAATTTCATGACATGTGGAATCAAAATTGTCCATATTGTACGATGTAGAACTATAGAATATATGTGGCTCAATTTGTTGTTTCAAAAAGTATGTGACCCGCCATCTTTGCAATTCCACCATTGTTTCTCCACTTTCTCGCGCATTTGTTAAAGTTGAGCCTTAAATGAATATCTATGATTATGTTATGTCAGGATGCACAACAAGAGAAATCAACATTTGAAATTTTTTGTATGTCTTAATGTAGTATTAACATCGATTGGAAACTGATGTTAAAACTGTTTAATTTTAACATCATATATAGTAGCACATTGGTCGATATTTTCTTATGACCGATTTGTAATGCCAATAATTCTAGTAGGATAACAATAAGCCTTGTGCAGTTATGCATATTAAGGGATCTCATCAGACATCTGTTAGAAACAGGAGAGGTATTATCTTTTAGGGGCGTAATTAAAGGAGAGTGGGACTGGCAGAAGCATATGCAACAGCTCCTTTTTGGTTCTCTAATCAACTCATCCATTTCAAGAACAGTCTTGTTACACCCATTATACAACGGAGTCTGTTGGAAGGCAATCAACTTGTATTACTTGCCAATACCGACAGTGTTGACAGCTTTGGTAATTGCTGGATAGAAGAGAAGCCCTCAACGTTGGCAGGGTCCATCTTGTGAGCATATACACCGCTCTCATAAGGAAACACATCGTTGAGAAACCTCGTTGTTGGATCATTGGATGTACTTATTCTCTCAAAAAATTGCCCATGATCATGCTGACCCGCTGATAATGTTTCACCGTGCTAAATCCAATGTGTGTACTTATCCCAAAATCTTTTTTTCCTCAGGTGCTCCCATACTATATCAATGGGAAAACGAACCAAATCTCTGCGACACTAACATTGCGTACACGGGCAATAATGAATTGTATTCTCCTTTGCATTACACTTCACATATTCCACAAAATTCCACATTCCAACGCCATATCTTTGATCTCATTTTGGAAGGAAAATCCAACTCTTGTCCATCCTACAAATTCCTACTATATATACATAAATTAATATATACATGCACTAATTAAAAATTCAACATTTTAACTATAAAGCTCTTTAACCTACAAATTAATTACCTTAATTCTTCTATTCTTAATTACAAATTAAAACACATACATATATATAGATAAATCAACATTTAACATATTTATATACATAATTTCATTGAATTCAACTCAAAATAACCTCAACTCAACTAAAAAACAACTCAAAATCAACATTAATCGATCACCTCAACATCAACAATATCAACACAAATTAACAAATCAAATTAATTACATTAATTCTTCTAGATATATATTCTTAATTACAAATTAACACACATACATATATGTACATATACCAGGCTAAATCGCCTAAGAACGTGCTTAACGGCTTAATTATAAAGTTATAAATATGTCTCACCGCCACTATGACAGGAACCACCGCCGGAAGGGCTCCAACTTCGATGACCAACACCGCTTGACCTTCGACCAGGATAGCGCTCACGCGCCTCATAAAAGACCGGTCAGACAAACACCCCAGCAAAAGAGCACACACATCAGTCCCATATCGAAGATAGAAGAGTAGCCTGAGCTCCAACCACCAATATATACCGGTCAACTCAGTATTAAATGGTACGCATTCAAAACTCAATCACGCTGTTACTCTATATACCTTGTATATCACTTCTGACTTAGGCATCGGAGGGTTGAAGGCGGGCCATCCCCGTCTCTCCTTAACCGCTATTAAATCTTAGCAGTGACAGCGAGTTCGCTTTAAACAACCAAGCGAGAAGGATAACGACAATGATCTGTCACCGACATCACTAAACATCAATCACCCGGCAAACATCACCGATACAAGATCTCGTTCAATAGCTGATATCCATAACGGGTATCGAATATTAACATTGGCGCCGTCTGTGGGAATTCGCACATCGGAAATTATTTTTCCAACCACGGAACTCACAGCAAGCGACGAGCATGGACACCAGCCTGACACTAGGAATATCGCCCAGCGTCGGGCCATGCAAGCGACACACACGATTATATCAGCGATATGCAGCGCCGATACGAATCAGCCATGGAAAGGTGCCTAGAACTCGAAAAAGCCCGGGATTTCGAGCACCAACGATACATTAGGGCATCAGAGGGGCTGAGAACCACAGACCACCAGAGACCCAACCCGGGTTCAACAGCAGACTCAACCCCGCCACCTCGACCCCACCACCAGGAACCAGAATCACCCGAGAGGGGGGACAGACTGAAAAACAATGGCGGCACAGAACCAAGTAACATCGCCCACTCGCCGGTATCCCCACCCCCGCACACCGGTACTAGGCTATCCGCGTTCATTTCACGATGGGACACCGCCATCGCTAGCGACTCGGCCTTCTGCGTACTCATAAACGCCCTACAACCAGGATCGCTAACCTGGAAACTCAACGAGAACCCGGCAACCGAGGAACGCCCTACTCGACCGCGTGACGTCACACGCCCAACTAGAGCTACAGACTTTTGGCTCCAACCCAACGCCAACACAGCAGGTAAACACATTCACCACCATAAAAAATGTACAGGGTGCGCTCCCCGCCCACGATCGATCAAGGGCAACCCCGCCCAGACATAAGGGAGGACCACAAGATCAAGACTAACAGAGATGGCGACAAAGCGGACAGTGGCACAACACCGGCAGGCACAATTACACCAACAACGGGAAAAGTCACACCAATAACAAAAAAAGACAGCGAGATGAGAGAACAAACTTCACCACCCCACTACCACAGCCGGTGTTCAGCGTGCTAAATACCAAATACGCCGATATCCTCACGGCCCACCCAGAGCTTTTCACACTACCAAAAAAATCATTTCGGGCAACAGACTACAGGGACACAGGGAAGTGGTGCGACTTCCACCAAAACGAATCTCACGACACAGAAAGGTGCCACGACATAAAAAAAGCGGTAGAGGCACAACTGGAAAAGGGAAACCTGTCGGCATTCAGGGCAGGATACAGCGCCCCACCAGAACGAACAATAGCAAACATCAACAGCATCAGAAAGATCAATGCCATTATGGGCGGCAAGTCCAAAACAGAACGAAGAAACGAGCGGGCGGTATGCAGCCTACGACAGGGACCGACCAAGGCCGCTAGGACTGGATGAGGATCCATAACTTTCCACGAATCAGAGGAGCACGAATGGCCACCGGTATCTGAAGACTACCCCTTCCTGGTAGACACCGTCATCGACCTATGCAGCGTCGGACAATGCCTTGTAGACACAGGCTCGTCGGTCAACGTCATATTCCGCCCAGCATACGAAGCACTCGAGCGACTTCCATCTAAGCTCAAGAGGGACCACCATCCACTAGTAAGCTTCAGCGGTGATCAAATCCAACAGTTGGGAAGTGACTACCTCAGAATCGCATTAGGTCAGGAGGGCTGCAGCACTGAAACACACATTGAATTTCTGGTTGTCGATGCCCCATCATTCTACAACGCCATCATTGGGTGCAATACCCTAAACAAGATCAACGCTATCGTATCACAGCGAATGTTAACAATGAAATTCCCAACAGCCAGCGGAGTATGCACCGTCAGGGGGACGACGCCCACGCTACCAGGATCTCCTGAAGACGCCAACTACTCGGCGAGAGAGGTGTGCGCACTAAAAGGCAACAGATTGCAAGAGGCCCCGGACGACCTGAGGGAAGAATTGCTAACGGCCCGCCCCGCAGACGAAACATCAACGAAGCCGGTCCCAATCTAGGACGAACACCCCGAGCGAACGATCAGGATTGGAACCAACCTAAAACCAGCGACCGAGAGCGCCCTCATCAATATCCTCGGGGATTACGGCGCCGTATTCGCATGGTCGTACGCCGACATGCCGGGGATATCAACAGACATCGTCTCACACAAACTAGAAATCTCACCCGACGCCACCCCAAAGAAGCAGAAGCGGCGAGCATACAACGAAGAACAATACACCGCCATGCGAGAAGAGGTAGCCAGGCTACTGGACATAGGATTCATCAAAAAGGTCCACTACCTGGCATGGATCTCAAACGTCGTCATGGTCAAGAAAAGCAACAACAAATGGAGAATGTGCGTAGACTACACCAACGTCAACAAGGCATGCCCAAAAGACTCCTTCCCGTTACCACGAATCGACCAACTCGTAGACGCCACCAGCAGCCACGAACTCCTATCAACAATGGACTGCTACTCCGGATACAACCAAATCAAAATGAACCCGGCAGACAGCGAGGCAACATGTTTCATCACCGACCGAGGACTATACTGCTACAACGTCATGCCATTCGGAATGAAAAACGCGGGAGCAACATACCAGAGATTCATGACGGAGCTACTCGCACCACTGGACAACGACACAGTCGCAGTCTACGTGGACGACCTCATAGTCAAAAGCCGACACCGGGAGGACCACGTCAAAAACCTCTAGGCAGTGTTGGACACGCTCATCAACAGCGGCATGAGGCTCAACCCGGCAAAGTGCATCTTCGGGGTAACGACAGCCAAATTTCTGGGGTACATGGTACGTCAGCGAGGAATCGAGGCCAACCCGGGAAAGGTACAGGCCATCCTAGATAAAACGCGGCTGATAACGAAAAAAGAACTTCAGGCGCTAACGGGGAAACTAGCGTCACTAGCCCGATTCATCTCACGATACATAGATAAATGCGACCCATTCTTCAAGGCAATCAGACTCACGAAGAAGAAGGCGGTAGAATGGACCGACGAATTCGAAACAGCGCTAGCCGCAATCAAGCAATATCTCGCCCACATCCCTTTCCTCTACGCTCCGGTACCAGGAGAAATCTTATACATTTACCTAGCTACCTCGCTAACCGCCGTAAGCTCCGCCTTGGTCAGACGAGAAGCTGACACGGAGATGCCAGTATTCTTCACGGGGAAAGGATTGGAAAAGGCAGAAACAAAGTACCCGACGCTAGAACAACTGGCCCTAGCGCTCATAACAGTGGCACGACGCCTGAGGCGATACTTCCAATCTCACATCGTACACGTTCTTACAGACCAACCACTGCGCTAGGTGCTAGCTAGCCCTGACCACTCGGGAAGACTAACCAAATGGGTGATAGAGCTAAGCGAGTTCGACATCAACTACAAGCCATGAGGGGCAATAAAAGGGCAAGCAATAGCGGATTTCATAGCGAAACTCACACCGGCAATAACCGATCAACGAAAACCAGCACCCGACACATCCCCAACGACACTACAACCGCCCACAACTCAACCAAAAACACCATCATGTTGGAACCTATACGTTGATGGGTCAAAAACGGCCGTAGCTGCAGGAGCATGGGCAATCTTAACCGGCCCCGGCAAAACCTACGCCGAATACGCCCTGCAATTCCCATTCCCAGCATCCAACAACGAGGCCGAATACGAAGCCCCAATCGCCGGCCTGCAACTCGCCCTGGACGCAGGGGCCAAGGACGTCAACATACTCAGCGACTCCCAGCTAACGGTAAACCACGTAACAGGGGACTTAGAAGCACGAGGAACACAGATGTCGGCATACCTAGGATACGTAAAGGCACTACTGGGTAAATTTTCTTTCTACAACATAACACATATCCCAAGGGAGAAGAACATGAGGGCCGACGCCCTAGCAAGACTAGCAACTACCCCAGCAATCACGGCAAGAGGACACACAATGGTAGAAACACTAGAGCGGCCAAGCATATCCAAAAGTTTCCAGGAAGTATTCACACTAACGACAACGGCTCCACCAACGATACCAGAGGAGGACTGGCGGACGAGCATAGTCAAATACCTGACAGACGGAACGATACCGACCGACCGAACAGAGGCAAGACAACTCGCCCAAAGAGCAGCATACTACAACCTACAAAATGGCCAACTATACATGAACAAAAGAGGCTTCCCAATGCTCAAATGTGTCACACAGGCGGAAGGCCACAACATACTAAAAGATCTCCACAGCTGCAGGTACGGTAACCACGGCGGACCAAATAGCATCATACACAAACTTCTCCGATACGGTTTCTACTAGAGGGGAATGCGGCAAGATGCAAGAAATATCGTCGATCAGTGCCAAGCATGCGCCCAATACGCACACCGGATACACGCCCCAGCGGCACCAATGTCCATCATCGTCAGCCCCATACCATTCGCACAGTGGGGTCTCGACCTAATCGGGCCACTAAAAGCATCGTCCTGCCAATTCGAATACATCATCGTCTGCATAGACTACCGTACGAAATACATCGAGGCCAAACCGCTCATCCTCATCACCACAAAAAAAGTGATCAACTTCCTCTGGAAGGACATATATTGCCGATACGGGGCCCCGCTCACGATAGTCACGGACAACAGAAAACAATTCAACAACGACGAAATGAAGAAGTTCACCGGCAACTTGGGGACTCGCTTAGTATTTGCATCGGTATACTACCCCCAGACAAACGGACAGGTAGAAGCGGCAAACAAAAAAATAAAGGTTGGGCTGAAGAAAAGAATGGAAGACTACAACCACAAATGGGCAGAAAGCCTTTACGAGGTACTCTGGTCGATACGAACAACACCAACAGAGGCAACAGGGGCCTCACCATTCTCGCTGGTCTACGGGACCGAGGCCGTCTTACTATTTGAAATCACACACCGAAGCCCAAGACTCGAATGGTACGAGTAAGACACTAACGAGGACGGCCTAAACATGGCCAACGTACTCCGGGAGGAGGAGCAAGACGACACCATTATCGCACTCTCAGCAAATAAACAACTAGTCGCCCGGCACTACAACAGAAGAGTAAAGGCACGAAAGCTCCACGTCGGCGACATGGTCTGGAAAGAGGTCATCCCCAAATCCAAGGGGCTAGCACCGACTTGGGAGGGCCCTTTCAGGATCATCGAGAGGATCACGCCAACCACATTTATCCTCGAAGACAAAAACGGCCTCAAAACGCCACACACATGGAACATAGAGCACCTTCGATATTGCCACCAGTAAAACAGATTCCAAGTACCATCACAGTTACGGCGTTGAAAAACTTTCTTTATCATACTGGGGACTTGCCCCACCCAGACAACTGGCACCGCCACCGATGAAACAAAAATTCTTCAGACCTCTGTCATAAAAAGTTAGCGCTCTCAGGCCACGGTACTTGTAAAAATCCAGAAGCATAGTAAAAGCCCAGCGAGGCACAAGTGGAGTAGCCAAATTGGTGAACCACTATAAACACTATCGGAAATAGGATTGACTGCGGATTTGAGCCATAGCACATGGTTTCAGTCAGCATTTCGTATAGAGGTTATTATATCAGCAATAGTGTCTTTACTTATGGCTCGGTTATTGATAGAGTGAGTAGATCTGCCATTTCTTGAAATCTCTCTTCTGATTCAAAATCGTGGTGTAACGTGTGTTCCAACCCATTTTAGTAGATGGACATGCTATTTGTTTACATCCATTAGTTTGATGGGGATCAAATGGCTGTTCATGTACCTTTATCTTTGGAGGCTCAAGCGGAGGCCCGTTTACTTTTTAAACCAATGGTTAGATAAAAAAGATAAATCAAGAAAGAGGGAAACCAAAATTTAGCTAAGTGTTGGGAGGGAAACAAAAATTTGACTAAAGTGTTGGAGGGAAACCTCCCGCCAAGACAATTGACTTAAACCACACATTTTCCTAACCACCATTCAGACAATAGACAAAATAAACTATTGTTTGAAGTAACACAATGGAAAAAATAATAATTGTCTGAAATGAACTTAACTCAACACAAAATAACCATTATAGACCATTGTCTATAGAAATGTCATACAACACCAAAAATAATACTTGTCGTCTAAAGCGCAAGATAGATACAACAGAAAAGAATTACAATTGTTAGAATGCATTACTACAACAGCTAATTTATAACTATTGTATGCATGAGATGTATAGACAATGGTTATTTTTTGGGTGTTGGCTGCATTTTTGAAACAATGGTCATACTCATGACTATTGTCTAAAAGGTATTGTCTGAATCACTTTTTGGCGTAATGCCAAAAATATGAGAGGTGATAAGAGACATCCCAGACACAACAAAAGGTAAAATATAGATTACAAGCCTCCATGGGGCAAGGTCGTAGGGGAACCAATCATTCTTCAAGCCTTAAATGCTTGATTATGAACCACGTGAATCTATAATCCTTATATTATAGTCATTAGTGATGTAGAACTGACAAAACATTGCCAATGGAAATCTGTTTCCAAGCATGGAGTACGGCATAGTATCACCTTTGATCGGGATATTAAGTTTTTGAGTCACTTTTGAATTACAATGTGGAAGATGTTCGGAACTTCACTTAATCGTAGTAGCACCGCTCACACGCAAACATATGGTCAAACATAGGTTACTAATCGAACACTGGGAAATATGATTCGTAGTACCATTGGGGAAAAATCAAAACAATGGGACTATGTTTTACCTCAAGTTGAGTTTGCATACAACAACTCAGTACATCAATCAATTGGAAGAACTCCATTTTCTGTTGTGAATGTCTCCCCGCCAAAGCATGATGTTGACTTAGCAAATATACCAAAAGGAAAAAAATTTAGTGTGGTAGCCGAAACTATGGCTAAAGAAGTGCATGGAGTTCAAGAGGAAGTTAAGAAGCTGGAAACAAGTAATGCAAAGTACAAGGCCCTTGCAGATTCTCATAGGTGAGAGAAGGTGTTCAAAGTAGGTGATGATGTTATGATCAACTTGCCTAAAGAAAGAATTCCTATTGGCACTTACAACAAGCTTCAACCACGCAAGTGTGGTCCATACAAGGTGCTTCGAAAGATCAATGATAATGCATATATCATTGACTTGCCAGATACTATGGGGATTTCCAATACCTTCAATGTCAGTGATATCCATGAGTTTCAAGCCGACGAACAAGCTTCCTATCCTGATACACACTCGAGGACGAGTTGTTTTCAAGTGGGGTAGACTGATATAGAATGGCTAGCTAAAGATTTTAAGGACCAACTTGAACAAAAGATCAGGAAGTCCCATCGTAAGCAAGTTGCTTAAGTTTTTTAGGATTAAGCTTTACTCTTTCTATAAGGATTTGTTGTTAGTTCCTGTATGTTTACTTTCCTTGTTCAAGACTAATTGGGATTTAGTTATGAGTTGGGTATATAAGGCACCCGTCAGTTTGTATTAAGCATCTATCATTCAAGATATCAATTCTAAACTGAGATTATTCTCACATATTCTCCTTACGTACGGTTCGACGCTTTTCTACCGTTCTCACCATTCTACCTCTCAGCTTTCACTGTGTTAATTAATTAATCTGTAATTTTGACTCATCCGATTACTTTTCAAACAAGAAGATATAGCTGCAATTATAGAACCAACAAGGAGCTATTGCATATGCTTCTGCCAGTCCCACTCTCCTTTAATTACGCTCCTAAAAGATAATACCTCTCCTGTTTCTAACAGATGTCTGATGAGATCCCTTAATATGCATAACTGCACAAGGCTTATTGTTATCCTACTAGAATTATTGGCATTACAAATCGGTCATAAGAAAATATCGACCAATGTGCTACTATATATGAAGTTAAAATTAAACAGTTTTAACATCAGTTTCTAATCGATGTTAATACTACATTAAGACATACAAAAATTTTCAAATGTTGATTTCTCTTGTTGTGCATCCTGACATAACATAATCATAGATATTCATTTAAGGCTCAACTTTAACAAATGCGCGAGAAAGTGGGGAAACAATGGTGGAACTGCAAAGATGGCGGGTCACATACTTTTTGAAACAACAAATTGAGCCACATATATTCAATAGTTCTACATCGTACAATATGGACAATTTTGATTCCACATGTCATGAAATTTATAATATTTCTTTCCTTTCAATTCCTCCGCACTGAGAATATGGTCGAAATCAATTTTCGCCACTCGTTGTTTAATCAACTCATCCAATATCTCATGAGTGAGATTGGCGTCGTATGTATATGTTTCAAATTCTTTCTTGGTAAAAGCCACGGTCTATAGTTTTACAGACCCCTTACTTTCTTGTAGCTTTTTGGGCGTCAACACCATCTTAGAGGTCAGATCTACTGCGTGGACACACTCAGTTTCTGAATTGTACCCTTCCTCGCTAGATTCCTCAAAATAGGTCGCTGCCACCAACTTGTTTCTATCTGTGTGTATGACCTGGGTGCATACGTTCCCTTCGAATAATTTCTCCTATTGTCTTTCTCTTGCATAGCACCATGTGCCTTCATCACCGAAGTGATGAACTCGGTCAGTGACGTATGCTTGGTGTTTAGGAACATGGTATATATCCGGTCCTCAAGGCCATTGATAGCCACTTCGGAAATACCTCCGCATAAACAAATCTCTGAAAAATGGCCATGGAGTATCAACCGAAACTCTGTCAGTGCTAACCCACCAAAAGTATGCATCAGACTCAAGTAAACCAACTGCTACTACTGTCATCTGCTCTGGAGTGCAACGCAGATGCTCACAAACTCTTCAACCTGAACCAACCAAGCCTCACATATCTCTAGATTAGCTGAACTCGAGAAAATAGTTGCTCCAGCTGTTCGAGCTTTGACCACAGAGTCAAAATGCTCCTCTAAACACAATACTCGCATAAGCAAGTCATGCGTCCGGCGATCCTCATCAGAATTCACATCCCTATTGACACGGGAACTACGTCTAGGAGGCATCCTAATGATAAAAGAAAAGGATTAGTCACAAAGCACAAGGAACATAATCATGAAACTTCGGACATTTGAAAGCATACAACACTCAAAGCATTGATGAGTAATCGCTCGCCAGTCGGGTCATCGCTCCAAACATGCTGTACATTCTCAAATACTTTTAGCAACACAACTACATAAGTCTACAGAACCTAAAACCTAATGCTCTGATACCAAGCTGAAAGGACCCGACCCCGATTTAGTTTCCTAAACCAAGATCAGACCCCTTCTGAAAACATGAACTTTCAAAAATCTTAAAATTTTTGGTAGAGTTCCACTATATCACGTAGTTACCATTAACCTGCAGTAGAAAACACACTTCATCCTATGCCACAAAAGCTAAATCGTGGGCACCAATCCCATCCAGATTTCTCAAAAACATATCATAACGTAAAGCAATATACAAAACTGTAGCTTTACAGAAATCCGGGAAAATCATATGAAAATATAAACATAATAGTATTCAGAGCGACCTCTAGTATATACATATATATACAACAGTAGGCCAAACTAGAAACCTACTGAGAAAGGAAAAGTGGCTCGAACACTAAGCCTTCTACCTCGACGTGCGACACCTGAATCGAAACTGTAATCTGGGCATTGAAAACAAAGAGCCCAGGGAAAGACATATAAACTATTAGAGTGAGTGGATGAAAACAAATGTCTTTCGCCGAATAAATATATATGTTTATAAAACATATGCGAGTCTAGATGCAGAAAAATCATATGGTACACGAGGGAGACTCTAAGTCCTCACGCGTACAGAGCATGCATCGGAAATCCCGCGGGGTCGCTCATGGACACATCCGTGGTAGTACAGTCTACCCCCGGTAAAGACCTCGGGTCAGGTTAACAGTCCCCCCCCGGTAAACATCCTCGGGGATCAGCCGGGATGCTAACTGTATCGATACAACTACTACTGAGACTGTACTCTGTGTAAACCAAATCATAATGATTTCCATGCAAATGCATAAAGCGTAATGTAAAAGCATACTCGTAATGCATAATTATAAAAGCATACTTGTAATTGCATAATAATAAAACACATGCTCGTATAATTCATAATCATAACTGCATGCTCATGCTCGTAAAACGTATATAAAAGGCTCGCAACCAACAGTGAAAAGAAATGTCCACTCATAGACAAACACAACGCGAAAACGCACTAATCCCGTGATCCGACGGATGTTCCCTCGCCCACCGTATGATCCAGATCTCCTGAATAATCACAAATACCACTGATAAAAATGACAATTCAAAACTCTGAACCACACCTTGGAAACCAACCATTTCCGGAAACATATAACTCGAATATTAACAAAATCGTCGAAAATCCCATAAATACTCTACTTATCCCTCGACAAAAAATCCACCACCCAAATCAACTCAATAACCTCAAGACTATGATTGGGGCACGATTACAAGCAAAACGGTATACAACTTCTCAAAAAGTCAACCTCGCCGGAGCTCCGCCGTTGACCGCCGCGGCCAGCGGCGGGGCAGCGTTAACGGTGGCCAATTTCGGTGAAAACTTTCAGATCACATCTACTCCTCAAGCCCAACAACTTTTCCTTCTACACTAACCTCCAATTCGAAACCCACCAGCCGGAATCAAGCCCGAAAGTTTCAAACTCCATTGATTCCGGCGAGCTCCAAACGGAATCCAATTTCAAAATTCTTTCACCCAAAAGTATCTAGGGGTTGAGGCGAGCAAAACCCCCAACCCCATCGAGCCCAAAATTTGCTTGAAAAGCTCACCCGAATCCGACAAAATTCCAAGACTTTACCGAAACAGTTCTCCTTCAAAACTCAACCAAATCAACTCAAACTAAGTTCAAAACAATAGGAAATCACGAGAGGAAGCTAACCATACCAAGCTTGAGGTCTGAAGTGGCCGGAATCAAAAAATCGATCGGTGGTCAACGGGGGTGCCAAAATCCGATCCTTCGGTCAACGTAGGTCAAACTTAGTCAACGGTCCAATTTTGGTCAACTCGGCCAAAATGTGGCTTTTCGACAACTTTACGACTATTTTGATATTTATACTCGCAACTAAAATGATCAACGGTCGAAAACGGATCGAAACCAAACGGATAAACACGATTAAATCCAACGGTCGGAAATATTCATAACATATTCATCAGACATCGGAAAAATCCTCAGAAAACTCCTGCGAGCTCAAAATCATAAACTCTACAACTCTCTTGAAGGAACTCATATCAAATTCTCGCCCAATAATTTAGTCACAAACAAGGCCGCCAAATTGATTAATTACGATCAACTACGATTATACGTGAAACTCACGAATTAAGCCGATTATCTACCATTTTCGGTTCACCACGGTGAGGCACATGGATGGATATCAAATACAAGTCCATAAGTTTTAATTTTTAATAGCATCCTTACAATATTCCGATCATCATATTGAACAGTCAAGTTTACAAAAATGAATATTCTTATGCTACTTGGTTTATAAAGGTTTTTTTTTTTCATAAAACCTATAGTCATATGACATGACATCTGATAGTTTCTTCCTAATTCAGTCAGTGGACATAGTAAATAATCAGTCATCGTCTGTCATATGATGGTCTCTTTCTAATTATATCAGATAACATAATAAATCTTTTGTTATATGGTTTTCTTCTTAATTCAATCAATAACATAACAAATATTCAATCATCTACTTCAAAATTAAATTAGATAAGATAACAAATACTGAGTCATCTGACAATTTATTCCAAGTTCAATCAAATGTCATAATAAATTTTCTCTCATCTAATGGTTTTCTCACTACAAGAAAATTGCACCTAGACCACGGACCATTTCCGTCGTCTAGGTGCAGTTTTCCGTCGTCTAAGTATTTAGACGACGGAATCTCCGTCGTTCAAGGTCCGTGCTCCAAGTGCTGTCGTCCAAGAACCTGGACGACGGAGATTTAGTGATCCGTCGTCCAAGTTCACTTGGACCGCGGACATTATCCGTGGCCCAGGTAGACACCTGGACGACGGAAAATCTAATTCTCCGTCGTCCAGGTGTCTACCTGGGCCACAGACATTGCTTGTTTCTCCGTGGCCCAGGTGTTCACCTGGACGACGGAGAATTAGATTTTCCGTCGTCCAGGTGAACACCTGGGCCACGGATAATGCTAGCTTCTCCGTGGCCCAGGTGTTCACCTGGACGACGGATAACTAATTCTCCGTCGTCCAGGTGAACACCTGGCCACGGAGAACGACAGGGTTTAGGGTTTAGGGGTTAGGGGTTAGGGGTTTAGGGTTAGGTTTAGGGTTAGGTTTAGGGTTTTTCACCTGGACGACGGAGAACAAAATCTCCGTCGTCCAAGTGAATATTTAATTTAAAAAAAAATTGAAATTAAATATTATTAATTTAATTTATTATTAATTTAATTTAAATAATGAAAAATGCTAAAATTAATTAAATAAACTAAATTTTGAAGATTACTTAATTATTAAATAATTAAATTAAATTAATTTGTACATACATGAATAATCGAAAAAACTCATAAATTAAAAATTAAAATATTGTTCGGAATGCGGAAAGAAACAAGATAATAAACTACTAGCTAGCTAATACACTGGAGGAGCAGATGCGCCGCCGAGTACTCCGCCTCCAGCCGGGTCGTTGTCGTCGGGGTGTGGGTTCGGAAGAGGTTGACATACTTCTCGATTTTGTTGCATGAGGGCGATGAGTTGGGCTATTTGTGCTTGTTGTTCGTCAATTCTTTGCCGCATTGACTCATTCTCCTCTCGTGCCAGTCGAGCCTCTTGAATGGCTGCTTCGACGGCCGCAGCCTGACTCCTTCTCCGCTGCCCCGAACCTCCCGTAGATGATGAGCCGGAGGTCGTCGACAAATCTCGTACCACCCTAGGCCCAAAGTGTCTAACCTCCTTGCCAGCTCTACGACCGTAGACCTCATCCGCGATTGCAATTTGGCTCTCTAAGGATAGAGGAGGCAGGTCTTCCGGCGGCACATCTGGGAACGCAAGCTGAGTGTTAGCCAACTCTTCATGCGCACGCTCTATCGCCCTTGCCTACAAAAGAATAATTAATTTATTATAATGAAATCATATTTAAATAATAATTACTATAATTAAAAGCACATATATATATATAAATCACTTACGCCGCATTGACTCGCTTCATTATCGAGCCCTGGCGTCACGTACGCGCTTACGCTTGTATCAAGATAAGGGTGTTTGGAGCCCTTATCCTTGTGCTCCTTGGCTATTTGAATGAACTGCTTGGCGCCGGTAGTATGGTGTTTCTCCTTCTTCCCCCGGTTGGCTTTGTTGACACCGGAGAATTTCTGTTACACAACATAATTAAATCATTAAAAAATGAATAACTACAATTTAAATAATTCAATTATCTTAATTGAAATAAAAAAAAAAATTAATACCTTAAATTGTTCATCGGCAAAGTGGTTACACAACCACTCCCACTCATCTTCTCTCTCCCCTTGCAGCTCTACCGGGGGAGGCACGAGACCGACATCTTGGAAGTACTTATGGAGCTTGTACTTCCAATCTTTGTAGATGGAGTTGGCGGTTTGGTTGATATGCCTCAACATAGCCAGTGTCGGATCCACGTCAAATTGTTCCTATCAAAAATAAATAGAAAATTATAATCGTATACATTATGAAATTTTAACTAATATTAACAATATTATATAATAACTAAATTGGACGTATTACGTACCGAAAGATCTTTGAAGACTTTCGCCTTCTCATGATCCGGCGCCTCCTTCCAAGTAGGGGCAGTGATACGAACCCGGTTACGGATGATTGACCATATCCCATGCGCCGAGAGACTTGCTAGCTGAGCTGTGGGAGGGCCACCGGTGAATTCGTCGTACGACAAGTCGATCTTTTTACTGGTCGCCTTGCAAATACGCTCCGCTTTGCCCCCTTTAACGAGACCCCGAGTCCTTTTCGGTTCCGGGTCAGTGGGGGCCCTCCTTTGCCTACGGCGAGCGCTGTACATGATTGATTCGGCGGTCGAGGACACCTGAGTACTTCCCGTTGAAGGGGTACCGGGCGTCGGAGATTGGAAGGGGTCGACGTCATCACCGCTCGAGATGAATGGGGGAGCGGGAATTTCCCCAGAGGGCGCTACGGACGGACCAGATTATCCGTCCGGATTGAGAGCGTCGTTGCCCTCCTGTTGAACCCAACCGACTTGGGCCGCCAACATTCGGAGCATCTCATCTTCTGCCTCCTGTTGGGCTTTCTTCTTGCCGGATGTGGTCTTTGGCGGAGCCATTTAAACCTAAGAGTACGGTGTTAAAATACCTACTTACCATAATAATTACAACTTAAAAATTTACGCTAATTAATTAAGTACGTTTAAGATTTAAATAGAGTACACTAGCTTGGTATTTTCGGTCGTTCAATGGACGTGCGACCCGCGCGATAAAGTGTAAATTTTCAATTAATCAGCCTTGGTTAAATCGAAAAACATGGACAGTTAGGGATAGAGATAACGCGAGAGGCAGGACTAATTTCGACAAAAGTCTTTCTTAGTCCAAATCCTGTCACCAGTCATAACCCGTTTCTAGACACCATGTCCGACATTCGGCCAATTTTTCGAAAATTTACACTCCCTCAAGTCCTTTGCAAACTCCGCCCTCAACCTCGTGTCCATAACTTCACTTAGGTTATGGTGTGCGGTGATGAAATCCACACATCACGTGGGGTTAAGGAGATAAGCTAGGAAAAGAGGCGTCATCTATTCCAAAGAGTGCGACTTAATAAACCAAGCATATGTACTAAATTTAAATCGAACACGTACTACCATGCAATTTACTCGAAAATACACGTAATTAATTATCAATTAATTAAAACAATAAATAATTACAATAATGAATTATTATTTATCATGCATATAATAATAATGATTCATTTACCAATATAATTAATTATTATTAACAATAATAATTATTGCTATTATTTAATTTGAACTAACAAATATAAAATTATTACCAAATAATTAACAACTAATAATAATTATCCCAATATTAATAATAACAACTCATTAATGATTATAATTATAACTATTAATTATTTTAAACTAATTAATAAATTAAAACTATTTATTAATTAAATAATTAATTAATTAAAAAAAATATAAAAGAGGTAAAAAATAGAATTTTACCTCGTCGGAATGTCGCCGGAATATCGGAAGAGTTGAGTCGTCGGAGAGGAGGAACCACGCCGGAAAAAATGTCGTCGGAGCGTCGCCGGAGGAGGATCGCCGGAGGAGAGGAGAGGAGAGGAGAGGAGAGGAGAGGGAGAGGAGGAGATGGAATGATGAGAAAATGAGGGGGGTGCAACTCTATTTATAGAGTTGCACTTAGACGACGGAGCACTATTCTCCGTCGTCTAAGTTCACCTGGACGACGGAAACAGTGTTTTCCGTCGTCTAGGTGACGGTTTCAAAAAATTTCAAGCGGCGCCAATTAATCGGCGGGACGTTCTGAACCGCCATGATTTTTGACTTAGACGACGGAGAATGCATTCTCCGTCGTCTAAGTGAAAATTCAAGCGTTCCCAAAAACGGAAGCGGTAAATTGAACCGCCATAATTTTGGACTTGGATGACGGAGATGGTCAGTGTCCGTCGTCCAAGTGAAAATTACATGAAAAAAATAAACAAAAAAAAATTTGAACCGCCATGATCTTTGAACCTGGACGACGGAGATGGTCATTCTCCGTCGTTCAGGTGAACACCTGGACGACGGATATGGTCATTTTCCGTCGTTCAGGTGAACACCTGGACGATGGAAAATGACCATCTCCGTCGTCTAGGTTCAAATTAAGTAAAAAAAAATTTTAAAAATAATTCGCTAGGAATTTAGCGATCTGTCATTCGAGTGAAATAGTCGTACAATATCGATGAACACATCGTATATATGAACAGTTAAATTTGAACCGCCGATTAATTTTACGTATTGAAACATGTTAAGTATCGACTAATCTTTACGACTTAAGTGTTCATGAGTAGACGCTCATTTGCAGCAGAGTATTAACGAAATTGAATTTGGACAAAACAACCGTTGGATATGTTCGTCGTAACATAATATATAATTGTCTTCAAAGGACCATAAAATAATAAGTTCGGGAAGGGTTTGATCGGCACAGTCAACCGCAAAACCGATAATTTCACAAACCGGAAACGTGGATACAAGGCATTTCGCAACTCCGATTTTCGAACAGTCGAAGCTCACACACCAAGAATTGTTTACTCTAAAGTCTTGATGAAAAGACTTTGCATTGGAACAAGGTTTAGATGGTCGTTGTCTTAGAAAAAATTACAATATCTGCACCTGGACGACGGAAATGAGTGTTTCCGTCGTTCAGGTAATCACCTGGACGACGGATATGAAGTTATCCGTCGTCCAGGTTCTGACCTGAACGACGGAGAATGACGATCTCCGTCGTCTAGGTGTATAGACCCTGAATTCAGGGGTTAGGGCCTTACTGTTTAGGGTTTAGGGTTTGTGAACTTGGACGACGGAGAATTACCATATCCGTCATCCTAGTGTGTACCTGGATGACAGATAATGACCATTCTCCGTCGTCTAAGTTCTAAACCCCGAATTCAGGGGTTAGGGCCTTAGGGTTTACTGTTTAGGTCGTCCCCGGTCATTTGTGTGTCCGTTCAATTATTCTGATTCAAAAATATAATTAAAAAATTGATCGATCGATCCGATCTGCTAGATTTAGGGTCCAGGATTTAGGGTTTCATATGAGATTGAGATTTGGCGTGGCGCCAAAGGTGAAAATGGCGGGGGACCTAATATAAACGTGGACGGAATTCAGGTGTCCGTTCAATTATTTTGAATGACCATAAAAAAATTAAATAAATGATCGATCGATCTGATTTGCTAGATTTAGGGTCGAGGATTTAGGAAGATAGCCAAAATACCCAAAGGCGACAACCTGCAATTAATTTCTCCGTTGTCCAGGATATATAATTCGGATTAATTAATTACCGTAAATTAACCTGCATCGATCATATATATATTACAATAATTAATTACCAATTAATCTCCCTCGTCGTATGACCGTACTCTTCGTCATAATTATCATCGTCCTCATCCCCGTTAGACGACGGCTCATCCTCGTCATCGTACTCAACATCGTCCGACGAATAACCTGAGTCCTCGTCCGCGTCCTCTTCCTGCTCGTCTTCTTCATCTACCTCATCGATAATCTCATCTTCAGTTAGATCTGTACAACCATCAGGCATGGGTAACCGTTCACCATCTTGAACCAGGTCCATTATATCGGAGCGGACCATAGAAATATTAGGCTCTTGATAGGCAGGAATGTCTCTTTCTGGTTCAGCAGCATCTTCAGTCGTCGCCGGTGTCCCTTCAATTGTCTCTGTATTCCATATTCCTCAGTGACAGATATGGTTCACTATTTTCCACCCTTCACCGGCTTTCGGATCGTCGAGATAGAACACCTGCCGAACTAAGGTGGCGAGAGCGAAAGGCTCATCCTCATACCAGTGCGAGTTTGTATCGACTGATAATAGTCCCAAGACTTCCTTTGTACGCTTGAACCATCTGCACTTGAATAGGAAAACGTTGACATCATTCCCGTAACATAGCTGAACCACGTATACAATAGCCCCGTAATATAGATCATTGTCTTTCCCAACCGCTACCCTACTGTTTTGTGTTCTTCTTCCTTCGTCTCGGGCCAATGAATGGAACTTTACACCGTTCACAAAACATCCGGGATAAATGGAAGTGGAAGTACGACGGAGGTGTCGGTACGTCGTCTAAGTGGAAGTACGTTTCGTATACTCGGACGACGGCGTGTCGGTCCGTCCTCCAGGTAATCACCTGGACGACGGAGAATACCATCTCCGTCATCCAGGTGATCACCTGGAGGACGGAGAAGACTCCGAGGTCTAGGTGATCACCTGGACGACGGAGATGATATTCTCCCTCGTCCAGGTTATCACCTGGACCTCGGAAAAGATTCCGTGGTCCAGGTGACCACCTGAACGACGGAGATGATATTCTCCGTCGTCCATGTGATACTTGGACCACGGAGTATTTTTCGTGGTCTAGGTGTCACTTGGACCACGGAACAATTACGTTTCCGTGGTCTAAGTGCTGTTTTCTTGTAGTGTCTTGTTGATTTAATCAAATGCCAAAACAAATCTTCAGTCATTTTAATATTCCTTCACAATTCAAACAAATGGCATGCATAAACAATTCAAATCTTCAATTCAAATCTTCAATTGTGTGTTAATTTCTTCTCAATTAATCAGATAACAGAATATTTGTATTATATTGCCTGTCCTAAACCTTAGACAACACCGAAAACTATATTATGTCGTGTGGTCTCATTTAAACTTTTCAAACTACCGCGGACCGTTTTTAAGAGACCATTCAGATAATAATGTAATTTTTCTTTGTCGTCTTATGACCCCGAATGACAGAGAATATGTTATCCGTCGTCTCATATGTGACGTCTAATGGACATTTTTATTTATTTTTACCTTTTTCTTAACTCACTTATTTAAAATTAAACAGTTTTAGCATAAACCTCAGTAATTACTTTGATTTATCATCACAGACTAAAGCGAAATTATTTAGAAAAACGAAAACTTCAAACAATGCAAGCAAAGAGGCGCAGAAATGCTAGTGAGGATATAAGCGGATATAAGCGGATAGGGAGTCCTTTGGTAGGAGCAGCAAGTGGGTTCATCACCATTTTCTCATCTGGGAAAACCTTCTGCCATTTAAATCTGGTTACCAGGTTATGCATGAATACCAATATCTCCAATCGAGCATATTCTTTTCCGGGACACATCCGAGGTCCTCCTCCGAATGGAACATACGAGTAAGGAGGAGGTCCTTCCCCTTCAAACCTTGACGGGTCAAACTTTTCTGGATCCGGAAAGTACTCTTGGTTCTTATGAGTGGCAAACACATTCCATTGTAACTGCATCATGCATGTCGATAGATATGAGAAAATGAATTATTTAATTGCATGTTGTGCTATTATGAGAAATGAATTCAAAAACTCTTAATAGGTCGACTTCTGATACCTTCATTCCTTTAGGAATTAGATATCCCTCATAGACGAAGTCGGTTGTGGCCTCCCTAAAATTTCCACTACTTGGTGGCTGCAATCGTAACACTTCACATACTACGGTCCATGTATATTTCATCTTTCGTATGTCCTCCCAGTCGAGCAACTGTCCTGCTGCCTTTGAATTTACAATTTCCATTTGCTCTGCAACATAGGAATATATAAGACACTAATTAACTAGCTATATATGACTGGATAAGAATGTGTACGTACCATTAAAGACTGCGTCGTAGACTTGGGGTAGTTGTGATAGAAACATCATTATGGAGCACACTGTACCGGCAATACTTTCATAAGCACCAGTTAATGGACCAAACAAGCTGTTGGCCATGTCGATGTCTGTCCTCTCTTCCCCATTGCCATCTGTTTCCATCAGCCAACGAGACATTAGATCGTGAGGCGCATGCTCCATCAAATTCCTACTCGTGAGATCTCTTTTCCTCTGCAAGATCAGGCTCATAATCTCCTTCTCCATTAGAGTAACTTCTCTAATGGCTCTCCTGAACTTTGTGCCAGGCAGATCTATTGGCATCGAACCCATCCCCGCAGCTATGTGTTGCATGTGTTCCTCCATCTTGGCAATCACTTGAGGATCCTCAATGTCTAGGAAGATTTTGCATGCTAATGTGAAGGTATACATCTTCGCAAGTGAATGAACTTTGATCACTTGTTTTTGGTTCGAGGCCGAGGAGGACCAATGTGTATCAAAATGTTGTTTGGTGACCTGATCCATGATGCCTACAAACTTTCGGAGAGAATCGGGCTTAAGAAATGGAGTGAGGTCGTTGCGTTTGTGGATGAGCTCTGCGAGGTAGTCTTCTTTGTGGGAGTTGGGGAACAACTTTTCGAAGATAGATGGCCACCAAACCTTCACCAGTTTCTTTTCGTTTGAAAAAAGGAACTTGTTTCCTGAAGCGGTGCACAGAATCGCAACAGATTGGCCGATCAATGACGTCTTGAACACCTTGCACGAATTGCCGGATGCTGATGGCGAAGATGCTTTATGGGAAGAGTATTTGTTTCTTCTGTCATTTACGAACTTTTCTGGAACGCCGTTTCTGGCTGTGCTTATATACTCCAAGGTTTCTCCGATGATCGGCCAACCTTTGCTTCCTGGTGGCAGCGGATAAGCCGATTCTAATCCACTCCCTTTAGGCCTTCTACAAAAGACATAGTAGTACAAAGAATTCGAAGCAAAGAGAAATAGGAGAGAAAAGATGAGGGTGAGAATCTCCATGGTCTGATGACTCTGATCTAGTTAGCATAAGCTTTGAGGATATATGGAGGAGTTGTGATTCGAGTCGAGCAATCAGTTTCCTTTTATATGCAACTAAATTAGCCAATTACTTAATTAATGATGCATGTTAGATTCCAATATCGTCCACGAAGGCATTTGTCGGGCACTGAGTAGGGATGACAATAGAGAAGGAATGATACAAATATTGAAATGCTATACCTATATCTGAGTATATATTCTATCCTCTGTACCTATGATATTTTAGAGAGTGTTACTCGTATCCGTATCCGTATCCGTTGGATACTAGGATATCCGTATCTGCTCGTAACGCGTGAAAAAATATGTTAAAAGAGAAAACAATAATAAGTAAAACTATAAACAAAAAATATTAAAATTTGAATAGGTGTAGAAGTGTTCTCGTTTTAACCTTTCGGAGAAACTTAATTCTTTTGACATTAGAATCGTTAACTAAAAATTGCATGGAAAGCATTAACGAATTAATCAATTCATGTACGGTTTGTGGTTTGAGAGATAGATGAGAAATGCATCAGGCGGCAAGATAGGCTAGATATACAGGATATATATCTAGGGAAGTAACATACTAGGCTTTTGGTATATATATATACATATATATATTTACATATATATATATATATATATATATGAAGATTCTTAGGTGCGGAGGTCTTCATATTTTAATATATGCGGATTTCTTAATTTGGCTAAATTTTAGGTCATATATTCACATCTTTACCATTCAGATTTTAGGTCTTAGTGTATAGATCACTTATGCAAAGTTTCATCCAAATTGGTGATGGTTAAGTTACCTAAGTAGATCAAATTAACAAATGGATATAAATCAGTAAAACTGAAACCGTTCTTATATATAAGTGGTAAATCAAGATTTTTAGACCTTAAATGATCATAGGGTTGATATATACATATGTATCTATAATTGGAGATGTGATTATGTGACCAAGACTTTGGCTAAATCAAGAAAATCTGCATATTTCAATTTATGTGAAGGTTTGCATCAAGAAGCCCAGTATATATATTATAATTTTTATATATAGTTAAATTAATGATTATTTAATTAAAAACATTATATATAAAGTAACTATTATATATAATATTAATTATATAATAAAATATATAAACGTTTAATTTAATATTCTTATCGGGTGGGTATGGATATGAATATCAAAATATCATACCCGCTTCATATCCGTACCGAAAATCTAATACCCGATAAATACCTTACCCGATTGATATTATTGTCATCCCTAGCACTAACCTACTAACGTACTTGAGAATCAATTAACACACTTTGGCGTGGAGCACGTGCATGTATTATTGAATGGGTTAATCATGGAACAAATTAAGCTTTTCCTCGTTTGGTCCACAGATTCTAGAGGAAAGAAAAGTTAAATCATTCCCTCCAAATCTCCGATGCAACTAATGATTGGTTATGTACAATACTCATAAATTACCCTTGTGAGGTTGTGATACTTTTTGTTTTCCGACTAGGGAAAAAAAGAGTGAAGTTTCAGAAAATGGAGCATGACGTTGTCCGGTTTTGTTTGCAAGAAAGTTTGGGGAAATTATTATAATGATTACTTATTTTTGTTATGTTTAACATTTTAGTCATTCTACTTTCTAAAATATCACTTTATTCACTCAACTTTATTTATGTGTATCACTTTGGTCACACTGTTAGTTTTGTACATCAAATTTTTGATATATGAGGGGTAACATAGTGACTAAAGTGATATGTAGACAATTAGTTCAATGACTAAAGTGATGTTTTATTTTAAACAGTGACTAAAGTGATATATAGACAATTTGTTCAGTGACTAAAGTGATGTTTTCAAATGTAGAGTGATTAAAGTGTCGAACGTGACAAAGATGAGTGATTACTTAGATAATTTTCCCAAAAAGTTTTGTTAAAATTTTGTAGCAAATAGTTGCAATCTCGAATTTTGTTAGATTATTAGAGTTGTCGCTCGCACCGAGGCACGGTTTATCATCGAAATTGGTCAACAATAACCCAAATACCAGTATTACCAGCAGAAGTACGTGGTAACTGATACACGAAATCCATGGTGATGTGCTACCACTTCCAAACTGGAATCTCCAAGGGCTGTAACTTTCCTGCAGGCTTCTGTCTCTCTGCTTTAACCTGCTGACAAACGAGACATCTGCTCACATATGCTGCAATCTCCCTCTTCATATTTCGCCACCAGTAATAGAGTCTAAGTGTACGAAACATCTTTATACCACCTGAATACATCGCATAAGCATAACAATGGGCTTCGTCTAAAATCTCTTTCTTTAAACCCTCGTCTCTGGGTACGCATAATCTGCCTGTGAACTGCAACGTACCATTATCACTCAACCGAAACTCTGTTGGTACACCATTCTGAATCATGGTCTTCTTGTTCAACAGATAGGAATCCGCATCCTGAGCTTGCCGAACCTGATCAACCAATACCGGTCGAACCTGGAAGCTAGCCAATAAGGCTCCATCATCATCCCACTCTAACTCAGCTCCCGAATCCCATAACTCTGCTAACATGGAAACTCTGGCCATACACACATGAAACAATGAAGCTCCCGATTTCTGACTGAGTGCATCAGCAACAACATTAGCCTTCCCTGGATGGTACTCAAAGGTGCAATCATAATCATTGATCAACTTCATCCATCTGCGCTGTCTCATATTCAAATCTTGCCACGTACACAAATAGGTGAGACTTTTGTGATCCATATATATCTTGCACTGAGCTCCATACAAGTAATGTCTCCAACTCTTCAAGGCTAATACAATAGAAGCCAACTCCAAATCATGAGTAGGATAATTGACTTCATGTGATTTCAACTACCTGGAACCGTAAGCCACCACTCTACCATGCTGCATCAAAATACAACCAAGACCCAATCTCGATGCATCGGTGTAAACCACAAATTTTCCATTGTCGTCAAGTAGGGTCAGAACCGGTGCAGTAGTCAACTTCTCCTTCAAGAGAGAGTAACTCTCCTCATATGCATCAGACCACTCGAACTTGACACATTTCTTTGTCAATCTGGTAATTGGAGCAGCAATCTGTGAAAAATCATGCACAAAACGCTGATAGTAACCTGCCAAACCCAAGAAACTCCTGATCTCTGGTACGGTGGTAGGTCTACTCCAATTCAACACGACTTCAATCTTGTCAGGATCCACGCTGACTCCCTCAGCAGATATCACGTGACCCAAAAACTTCACGCTATTCAACCAAAACTCACACTTGCTGAACTTTGCAAACAACTGATTATCTCACAAAGTCAGCAAAACAGCTCGCAAATGCTTCTTGTGTTGGCCCACACTCCTAGAGTAAATCAAAATGTCGTCGATGAACACGATCACCCCGAAAAGCTGCAGGGGCATTAGTCAACCCAAACAGCATAACCAATAACTCATAATGCCCGTACCATGATCTGAAAGCTGTACTATGCACATCTGACTCTCTGATCCTCAACTGATGGTATCCAGACCTGAGATCAATCTTCGAGAACACTGAAGCTCCCTTGAGCTGATCAAACAAATCATCAATCTGTGGTAATGGATACTTGTTCTTCACGGTGACTTGATTCAGGTTCTGGTAATCAATACACAACCACATGGAACCATATTTGTTCTGCACAAATAGTACAGGAGCACCCCATAGTGATACACTGGGTCGTATGAAACCTTTCTCCAGCAACTCTTGAAGTTGAACCTGTAACTCTTTCAACTCCGCTGGTGCCATACGATACGGTGCTTGAGATATAGGTCCAGTGCCTGGTAAAAGCTTAATGGTGAAATCAATTTCTCGGACTAGAGGAACGCTTGGTAACTCCTCTGAAAATACATCTGGAAACTCAGAAACAACCTCAATGTCACCAATGTCTAGTACAGCAGCCGTTGTATCCACAACATGAGCTAAATATGCAACACAGCCCTTCTTCATCATCCGCTCGGCCTTCATCGCTCAAATTACACATGGCAGGGAAGTATTCTTCTCACCGCGAAACAGTATCTCTGGGAAATCTGGACGTCGAAACACAACTTCCTTCTTGTGACAGTCAAACATAGCCCAATGTGTCTCCAAGAAGTCCATACCCAAAATCACATAAAAATCGACGATATCCAGCAATAAAAAATCTGCAGCTAAACCATAACTACCAACAAAGATCTGACAATTCCTATACATCCAACCAATACTCACAACCTCACCGGATGGATACAACACTCACCATAACCCCGGAAGCGGAGATTTAGGCATAGTAGCTAAAAATGACAATCTATATAATATGAATGAATGCGTAGCACCTGGATCTAGCAAAGTAAGTATTGGATAGCCAAAAACATGCAACGTACCAATAACAACCTCCGGTGAATCTCTGCCTTCACTCAATGACATAGCATGAACCCTGGCTTGTCCAGCTGGTCGTCCATGCTGATGGTGACTCTGCTGTCCACCCTGACCCGAAGACCGTACTGGTCGAGCCCCAGAAGTAGTACCTCGATCTCCTCATGAACTCTGGGCTGCCTGTCCACCAGCACTAGTAGACTAGAAACATTCCCTCGCATAGTGACCCTCCTGGCCACAACGATAACAGATGGTAGGGCCTCATTGACAAGGACCAAAGTGATGCCTATTGCAAAGATTGCACAATGGATACTCCCTCAATACAGCAAAAGTGTCACCAGTACGTCGAGGATAGCTGGATCCGCCAGAACTCCCACTGGACTGTGGTCTTTGTGGTCGATCCCTCCTCCATCTCTGTCTCTGTCTAGCCGTACTAACTGGTGGTCTAAATGGTCAACTGCTAGATGATGATGCCGATCCGGAAGTGCATGAACTCAGCCTCTTGGAAGGTTCCTGACTTGGTCCACCCTCTTCAAATCGTCGAGACTGGAATCTCATCTGCCTTTCCTTCTCTATATCCTCGCCTCGAAGAGCATCACTCACAAACTCATCAAAGTTGTTCTGAGGCATCGTAGTCAATGTTCCCTTGATGTTCAGGTTCAAGTCCAACTCAAATCTCTGGCACTTGGCTTCCTTAGAGGCCACCATGTCACGAGTAAACCGAGATAAACGAGTAAATCCATCCCGGTACTCAAGTACTGATATACTACCCTGTCTCAAGTTAGTGAACTCCTCATACTTCCGCTACTGTGTACCATGGTTGAAATACCTCCATATAAACAAACTGCTGTGTAGCATCAGACTCAAGTAAACCAACTGCTGCCACTGTCATCTGCTCAGAAGTGAAATGCAGACGCTCACAAACTCGTTCAACCTGAACCAACCATGCCTCACATATCTCTGGATCAGCTAAACTCGAGAAAACAGTCGCTCCAGTAGTTCAAGCTTTGACCACAGGGTCAAAACACTCCTCCAAACGCAATACTCGCATAAGCAAGTCATGCGTCTGGATAAGAGAAAAGCATTAGTCACAAGGCACAAGGAACGTAATCATGAAACTTCAGACATTTGAAACCATACAACACCCGAAGCATTGATGAGAAACCGTTGGCCAGTCAGGAACAACGCTCCAGACATGCTGTATAATCTCAAATACCCTTAGCATCACAACTACAAAAGTCTACAGAATCTAAAACCTAATGCTCTGATACCAAGATGAAAGGACCCAACCCCGATTTAGTTTCCTAAACCGGAATCAAACCCCTTCTAAAAACACGAACTTGCAAAAACCATAGAAATTTCGGCAGAGTTTCACTATAGCTCGAAGTTACCATTCACCTGCACCCGAAAACACACTTCATCCTATGCCACAAAAGACAAACCGTGGGCACCAATCCTAACCGGATTTCTCAAAGTCATATCGTAATGTAAAATAATAAGCACAACTGTACTTTACTGGATTCCGGGAAAATCATATGAAAACATAAACATCAGAGTATTCAGAGTGACCTCTAGTATATATACACATAAATACACAGCAGTAGGCGAAACAAGAAACCTACTGAGAAAGAAAGGTAGCACGAACACTAAGCCTCCGACAGCGACGTGCGACACTAGAATCTGAACTGCAAACTGAGCACGGAAACCGAAAAGCCCAGGGGAAAGGCAAATAAAATCGTTAGAGTGAGTGGACGAAAATAAACATATGCCTTTCACCATTTACATAACATAAAAATATTGCGAGTTCTTAAAATAAATAGAGGAGTCAGGAGAATCTCTCAAGCCTAGTGGGCACATCAGGGGAATCTCTCAACCCTGGAACTGGACTACCGGTGATCAGCCGAGTAGCCAATGCATCGATAGTATGTAAATGCCGTCACCAATAAAACATAAAACAATACCTCCAAAACAATAAATAATCTTAATACTGTACTGGAAATAAATACTGAAACCAAGAACTCGCTACGACAGTGTAAATAAATATCCACTCAAAGATAAGTACAGCGCGCAGACACGCTAATCTTGAGATCCGGCGGAAGATCCCTCGCCAAGTGTACGATCTCGATCCCCTGAATAATCACAAAATATCTGAAAAGACCCAACCCCGATTTAGTTCCCTAAACCGGAATCAAACCCCTTCTGAAAACACGAACCAACAAAAACCATAAAAATTTCGGCAGAGTAACGCTACTAACGCTGAATTGCCATTAACGTGCATCCGGAAAATACACTTCATCCTATGCCACAAAAGCCAAACCGTGGGCACCAATCTCATCCGGATTTCTCAATATCATAACAATAGCAATAAACAGTAAACATAACTGTATAATATAGAAAATTCAGAAAAAACCACATAAAACATGTATCAGTAACGTATCAGAGTGACCTCTAGTGTATATATACAAAAATATACAACAGTAGGCAAAAAAAGAAACCTACTGGAAAAGAAAGGTAGCTCGAACGACTAGCCTCCGACCGCGATGTGAGACACCAGAATCCGAACTGCAAACTGGGCACGAAAACCGAAAAGCCCAGGGGAAAGACATATAAACCGTTAGAGTGAGTGGACGAAAATAAATGTCTTTTGCCGAATAATATATGTTATAAAAACATATGCGAGTCAAAATGAATGAATATGATATAGTACACGAGCTGAACCCAAACTCCTCCAACATACAGAGCATGCATAGAGAAATCCCACGGGGTCACTCATGGACACATTCGTGCTAGTACAGTCCGAATCACGGGATCCCAGACCCACACGTGATTCTAGCCAGAAAGGCCTCAGGTCAGGGTATCTGTTCCCACCCGGAAACATATCGGCACAAGGAACAGAAATCTGTACCCACCCGGAAATACATCGGCATAAGGTACAGTTCCCCCCTGGTAGACATCCTCGGGGATCAGCCGGGATGCAAGTGTATCGATACAACCACATATACTAAGACTGTACTCTGTGTAAATCAAATCATAAATAGTTTCATGCAAACGCATAAAGCATTATGTAAATGCATAATCGTAAAGCACATGCTCGTATAAGTTATAATCACAAACGTATGCTCATGGTTTTAAAATGTAATATAAAGACTCGCAATCGATCAGTGAAAAGAAATGTCCACTCACAGACAAGCACAGCGCGCAAACGCGCTAATCTCGAAATTCGGCGGAAGATCCCTTGCCTAAAGTACGATCTCGATCCCCTGAATAATCACAAAATATAACTGATCAAAATCACAATTCACTACTCTGTACCACACCTCGAAAACCAACCATTTCCGGAAACACATAACTCGATACAAAATAATCGACGTAAACTCCCGACATCTCCACACAAACCCTCAACTAAAATCTGGCACTCAAATCATCTCGAAAACATCACAACTGCGTTCGAAGCGCGAAAATGAGTAAAATGACATAAAACTCATCAAATTCCAAAAAGTCAGCTCCGGCGGCGGCGCGGCGTCAACGATGACGGATCCCGGCCAAAATTTCCAGATCATAAGTCCTCCTCAAGCCCAACACATTTCTCTTCTACACCGAGACCCAATTCCAAGCCCACCGGCCGGAATTGAGCTCGAAACTCACGGAATCCATGGATTCCGGTGAGATTCCGGCGAGCTTCAAACCTCAACCAAATCACAATTCCTTCACCCAAAAGCTTCACAAGGATGAGAGGAACCTTTCCCCCCAAACACCCGACCCCAAAAGTGGCCGGAGCCGCCCAGCCAAATCCGGCAAAATCCATGAACTTCACCGAGTTCGTTCTCCCTCATAACTTCATCAAATCACCCAAATCCAAGTTCTAAACCATAGGAAATCAAGAAAGGATTCTAACCATACCAATTTCGTGGCCGGAAAATCCGGGTCGGACGGTGGCAGTTCACAACCCAAGGTGGAGCTCTGGTCAACGAAGGTCAACGGTCAATTTTTGGTCAAACGACGGTCAAACTTCTAAATGGTGATTTTTCGAAATTTTTTCGACTATTCCGATATTTATACTCGCGGCTCGATTTGATCGACGGTCCAAAACGAATCACATCCACGTTTCGGATAACTCAAATCGAACGGATAAACACGACGAGATTCTGTGATTTCAAATATTCATAAGATATTTCTCGGTTATTGAAATAATTATCCGGAACCGCCCACGAACTCGAAATCATGCGTACAACAACTCTCGAGAAGAGACTTAACTCAAATTCTAGGCCAATATTTAAGTCGTGATCAAAACCGATAAATCAATCAATTTACGGAAAATGGTGATTACGCGCTAACTCGTGGATTAAGCCGATTACACTACTGATTCTATTCCGGGTCATCACAAATCTACCCCCCTTAAAAAAAATTTTGACCTCGAAATTTACGTACCTGTCAAGTGAACAGATGAGGATACTGCTCCCGCATACGCTGCTCAGCCTCCCAAGTGGCCTCCTCAACCAAGTGATTCTATCACAAGACCTTTACCAGCGGTATAACACGGTGCCTCAACTCCTGCTCACGCCAACCGAGAATTTGTATTGTCTCCTCCATATATGTGAAATCCTCTCGAATAGGTAGCTGATGTGGCGCTAACACATGTGATGGATCTGAGATATACTTCCGTAACATCGAAACATGGAAAACATCGTGCACACGAGCCATCTCAGCTGGCAACTCAAGTCTGTAAGCCACGGCTCCAATCCTCTCGGTGATCTTATACAGACCAATGTACCGTGGTCGAAGCTTGCCACGCTTCCCGAAACACACAACTCCCCTCCACGGAGATAGTTTCAGGAAGACCCAATCGCCCACATTGAATTCGAGACTCTTTCTCCTCACGTCCGCATAACTCTTCTGGCAATCCTGGGCAATCTTCAATCTATCCGAGATAATCTGAATATCCTCCATGGTTCTCTTCACCAGATCAGGGCCAATAAGCCATCGCTCGCCCACCTCACTCCAACACAACGGAGTGCGGCACTGCCTCCCGTACAGGGCCTCATACGGTGCCATCTCCATACTGGCATGATAGCTGTTGTTGTAGGCGAACTCAATCAAATGCAGTTGCTGGTCCCAATTTCCTCGAAACTGCAACACACAAGACCGCAACATATCCTCGAGAGTCTATATAGTCCGCTCGGACTGCCCATCAGTCTGAGGATGAAAAGTTGTACTGAAATGCAATCTAGTACCCATGACTCGCTGCAATGCCTGCCAGAACTCGGAAGTAAACTGACTGTCTCGGTCAGAAACAATAGATACAGGTACACCATGCAGTCGAACGATCTCCGTCAAATACAGCTTAGCCAATCTGCCCGCTGAAATCTTCCCCGGAAGTGCGAGAAAATGAGCGGATTTCGTCAGTCGATCTACAATAACCCAAATACCAGTGTTGCCAGCCAAAGTACGCGGCAACTGATACACGAAATCCATGGTAATGTGCTCCCACTTCCAAATCGGAATCTCCAGTGGCTGCAACTTTCCCGCAGGCTTCTGCCTCTCCGCTTTAACCTGCTGACAAATCAAACATCGGCTCACATATGCGACAATCTCCCGCTTCATATTGCGCCACCAGTAATACGCTCGAACTGTATGAAACATCTTCGTACCTCCGGGATGCATCGCATATGCCGAACAATAAGCCTCGTCTAAAATCTCTTTCTTCAGACTCTCGTCTCTGGGTACGCACAATCTGCCTCTGAATAGCAACGTACCATCATCACTCAACCGAAACTATGTTGGCACACCATTCCGTATCATGGTCTTCTTGTCCAACAGGTAGGAATCTGAATCCTGAGCTTCTCGAACCTGATCAACTAACACGGGTCAAACCTGAAAACTGGCCAACAAAGCTCCATCATCGTCCCACTCAAACTCGGCTCCCGTAGCCCAAAGCTCGGCTAACATAGACACTCTGGCCACACACACATGAAACGAAGCTCCGGATTTCCGACTGAGTGCATCGGCAACAACATTGGCCTTTCCTGGATGGTACTCGAAAGTGCAATCATAGTCGTTGATTAACTCCATCCACCTGCACTGCCTCATATTCAAGTCTGGCAGCGTCCGTAAGTAGGTGAGACTCTTGTGATCGGTGTATATCTTGCACTGAGCTCCGTACAAGTAGTGTCTCCAACTCTTCAACGCTAGTACGATAGCAGCCAACTCCAAATCATGGGTCGGATAGTTGACTTCATGTGGTTTCAGCTACCTGGAACCGTAGGCCACAACTCTGCCATGCTGCATCAACATACAACCAAGTCTGAACTTCGATGCATCGCTGTAAACCACGAACTCACCGCTGTCATCAGGTAAAGTCAAAACCGGTGCAGTAGTCAACTTTTCCTTAAGGAGCAAGTAACTCTCCTCACAAGCATCAGACCACTCAAACTTCACACATTTCTTCGTCAATCTGGTCAGAGGAGTAGCAATCCAAGAAAAATCCTGCACAAAATGCCGGTAGTAGCCTGCCAAATCCAAGAAACTTCGGATCTCCGGTATGATGGTAGGTCTACTCCAATTCAGCACAGCCTCAATCTTGTCAGGATCCACGTTGACTCCCTCAGCTGATATCACGTGCCCCAGAAACTTCATACTGTCCAACCAAAACTTGCACTTGCTGAAATTCGCAAACACCTGATTATCCCGGAAAGTCCGCAAAACCGCTCGCAAATACTTCTTGTGCTGGCCCACACTCCTGGAATAAATCAGGATGTCGTCGATGAATACAATCACAAACTTGTCCAGAAATCGTCTGAACACCCGGTTCATCAAGTCCATAAAGGCTGCGGGGACGTTGGTCAACCCAAACGGCATAACCAAGAACTCGTAGTGCCCATCTGGTGATCTGAAAGCTGTCCAGGCCACATCTGACTCTAGGATCCTCAACTGATGATATCGGGACCTGAGATCAATCTTCGAAAAGACTGAAGTTCCCTTGAGCTGATCAAACAAATCGTCAATCCGCGGCAACGGATACTTGTTCTTCACAGTGACCTGATTCAGCTTCCGGTAATCGATGCACAACCGCATGGATCCATCCTTCTTCTGCACAAACAAAACCGGGGCACCCCACGGCGATAAATTGGGTCGTATGAAACCCTTCTCCAACAACTCCTGAAGTTGAATCTGTAGCTTTTTCAACTCCGCTGGCGCCATACGATACGGTGCCTGAGATATGGGTCCCATACCCGGTAATAGCTCAATGGTGAAATCGATCTCCCGAACTGGAGGTATACCCGGTAACTCCTCCGGAAACACATTTGGAAACTCGGAAACTACCTCGATATCACCGATATCCTGCACAACGACCGTAGTATCCACCACATGAGCTAAGTAAGCAACACAGCCCTTCTTCATCATCTGATTCGCCTTCATCGCTGAAATCACACATGGTAATAAAGTATTCTTCTCATTGCGAAACAATATCTCCAGAAAGCCTGGTCATCGAAATGCAACCTCCTTCCTGTGACAATCGAACATGGCCCAATGTGTCTCCAAGAAGTCCATACCCAAAATCACGTCAAAATCGACGATATCCAGCAATAACATATCTGCGACTAAGCCATGGCCTCCAATAAGAATCTCACAGTCTCTGTACACCCAGCCAATACTCACAACCTCACCGGACGGATACAACACTCTCCACAATCCCGGAAGTGGAGACGCAGGTACCGTAGCTAAAGATGATAGTCTATATGACATGCAACACTCGCATCAGCAAGTCGTGCGTCTAGCGATCCTCATCAGGATCCACTTCCCGATTCACATGGGGACCATGTCGAGGAGGCATCCTACTGATATAAGACAAGCATTAGGTACAAGCAACAGGACCGTAATCATGAGACCTCAGATATTTGAGAATACACAACACCTGAAGCATTGATGAGTACCGCTGGCCAGTCGGGTCATCACTCCAGACATGCTGTACAAACTCAAATACCCTAAGTGTCACAACTACAAGAGTCTACAAAATCTGACAACCTAATGCTCTGATACTAAGATGAAAGGACCCAACCCCGATTTAGTTCCCTAAACCGGAATCAAACCTCTTCTAAAAACACGAACCAACAAAAACCATAAAAATTTCGGCAGAGTAACGCTACTAACGCTGAATTGCCATTAACGTGCATCCGGAAAATACACTTCATCCTATACCACAAAAGCCAAACCGTGGGCACCAATCCCATCCGGATTTCTCAATATCATAACAATAGCAATAAACAGTAAACATAACTGTATAATATAGAAAATCCAGAAAAAACCACATAAAACATGTATCAGTAACGTATCAGAGTGACCTCTAGTGTATATATAATTAAATATACACAGTAGGAAAAACAAGAAACCTACTGGAAAACAAAGGTAGCTCGAACGACTAGCCTCCGACCGTGATGTGAGACACCAGAATCCGAATTGCAAACTGGGCACGTAAACCGAAAAGCCCAGGGGAAAGACATATAAACCGTTAGAGTGAGTGGACGGAAATAAATGTCTTTCGCCGAATTATATATGTTATAAAAACATATGCGAGTCAAAATGAATGAATATGATATAGTACACGAGGTGAACCCAAACTCCTCCAGCGTACAGAGCATGCACAGAGAAATCTCACGGGGTCACTCATGGACACATCCGTGCTAGTACAGTCTGAATCACGGGATCCCAGACCCACACGTGATTCTAGCCAGAAAGGCCTCAGGTCAAGGTATCTGTTCCCACCCGGAAATATATCGGCACAAGGAACAGAAATCTGTACCCACCCGGAAATACATCGGCACAAGGTACAGTTCCCCCCTGGTAGACATCCTCGGGGATCAGCCGGGATGTAAGTGTATCGATACAACCACATATACTAAGACTGTACTCTGTGTAAATCAAATCATAAATAGTTTCATGCATACGTATAAAGCATAATGTAAATGCATAATCGTAAAGCACATGCTCGTATAAATCATAATCACAAACGTATGCTCATGCTTGTAAAATGTAATATAAAGACTCGCAATCGATCAGTGAAAAGAAATGCCCACTAACAGACAAGCACAGCGCGCAAACGCGCTAATCCCGAGATCCGGCGGAAGATCTCTCACCCAAAGTACGATCTCGATCCCCTGAATAATCACAAAATATAACTGATCAAAATCACAATTCACTACTCTATACCACACCTCGGAAACCAACCATTTCCGAAAACATATAACTCGATACAAAATAATCGACGTAAACTCCTGAAATCTGCACACAAACCCTCAACTCAAAATCTGGCACTCAAATCATCTCGAAAACCTCACGACTGCATTCGGAGCGCGAAAACGAGTAAAATGACATAAAACTCATCAAATTCAAAATGTCAACTCCCTCGTCGGAGCGCCGTCGGCGGCGGCGCGGCGTCAACGGTGATGGATCCTGGCCAAAATTTCCAGATCACAAGTCCTCCTCAAGCCCAACACATTTCTCTTCTACACCGAGACCCAATTTCAAGCCCATCGGCCGGAATTGAGCTCGAAACTCACGGAATCCATGGATTCCGATGAGATTCCGGCGAGCTTCAAACCTCAACCAAATCACAATTCCTTCACCCAAAAGCTTCACAAGGATGAGGGGAACCTTTCCCCCAAAACACCCGACCCCAAAAGTGGCCGGAGCCGGCAACCCAAATCAGGCAAAATCCATGAACTTCAACGAGTTCGTTCTCCCTCATAACTTCATCAAATCACCCAAATCCAAGTTCTAAACCATAGGAAATCAAGAGAGGATTCTAACCATACCAATTTCGTGGCCAGAAGTGGCCGAAAAATTCGGGTCGGACGGTGGCAGTTCGCAACCCAAGGTGGAGCTCCGGTCAACGAAAGTCAACGGTCAATTTTTGGTCAAACGACGGTCAAACTTCCAAACAGTGATTTTTTGAAAATTTTTCATCTATTCCGATATTTATACTCGCGGTTCGATACGATCGATGGTCCAAAACGAATCACATCCACATTTTGGATAACTCAAATCGAACGTATAAACACGACGATATTCCATGATTTCAAATATTCATAAGATATTTCTCGGTTATCGAAATAATTATCTGGAACTGCCCACGAACTTGAAATCACGCGTACAACAACTCTCGAGAAGAGACTCAACTCAAATTCTCAGCCAATATTTAAGTCGTGATCAAAACTGGCAAATCAATCAATTTACGGAAAACGGTGATTACGCACTAACTTGTGGATTAAGCCGATTATACTACTGATTCTGTTCCGAGTCGTCACAATATCATTGATCAAAATTATAATTCATTACTCTGAACTACACCTCGGAAACTAACCATTTCCGGAAACATATAACTCGGATAACAGAAAACCCATCGAAAACCCCAAACACTCCACATAAACCCTCGACTTAAAATCCACTACTCAAATCAGCTCGAAAACTGCAAGGCTACAATCGGGGCGTGATTACGAGCAAAATGGCATAAAACTTGACAAAAATTCAAAAAGTCAACCCTTCGCCGGAGCTCCGCCGTTGACTGCCGCCGCTAACAGCGGCGCGGCGCCAGCAGAGGCGGATTATGGCCAAAATTTCCATAAATGATCATCTCATCAAGCCCAACAACTTCTCTCAAAGGACCCCTACCATCCAAGGCTCACATTGGCCGGAATTCGCCTCCAAACCCATAGAATCCATGGATTCCGGTGAGGTTTCCGGCGAGCCCCAAACGGCGACCAATTTCAAAAACCCTTCACCCAAAAGCTTCCTTGGGTTGAGGGGAGCAAAACCCCCAACCCCTCCGACCCCAAAAGTGGCCGGAATTGGCCATCCAATTCCGGCAAAAACCAAGAACTTCACCGATCTCGTTCTCCTTCAAAACCTCATCAAGTCACACAAATCCAAGCTCTAAACCATAGGAAATCAAGAGAGGATTCTAGCCATACCAAAATTGTAGCCAGTGGTGGCCAGAAACAGAAAGTCCACGGCGAGTCAAACGGTGGTGCAAAATGAACTCGGTCAACGGTCGGTCAACGGTCAAACTTCCAAAACAGTGTTTTTCGACAATTTTACGACTATTCCGATATTTATACTCGCGGTTCGATACGATCAACGATCCAAATCGAATCACATCCACGTTTCGGATAACTCAAACTTAATCGGATAAACACGACTAAATCATGCGACTTCAAATATTCATAACATATTCCTCGGTTATCGAAACAATTATCCGAAACCTCCCACGAGTTCAAAATCACACATACTACAACTCTCGTGAAGAGACTCATACCCAATTCTCGCCCAATAATTAAGTCGTGAACCAGACTGCCAATTCGATTAATTATGACAAACTATGATTATACGTGAAACTCGCAAATTAAGCCGATTACTATACCAATTCTGGTTCGGGTTGTCACAATAGCGTTTGCCTAAAAAAATACAACACATATAAGGGATAAGTTTGTTATTAGGAATGAAGTTGTCTGATTATATTTTGTAATAACAACATAGAAATTGACTAATTGTACCTTAGTTGTGGACACCTCTAAGCCCAAAGTAAGTAGAAGAAAACTAACCCTAAATTGAGCCATAGTTTCAACATGCATCCAAAAACCACCGTTAGAATGGATAGGAAAGTTCAATGGTATGAATTGAGTGAAAATGAAGGGTAAACATACTTGAACAATTTCAATGATAAAGTTGAACCATCCAGGTCTAATAACGAATACTGCTAGCAAATATCTAAAAAATAACCTACAAATTTATAGTATCAAGGGAATCCAAATTAACAGCATTAACTGTGAACTTAAATAACACATTGATTTATAGCCCAAGCAAAAGTAATGCTACCAAAATCTAAAATGAAAATGAAAAAAGCAAATACGAAAACCAACCTAATTTTTTTTGTTCGGGAAGCAACACTGTTTTGTTTGTTCTTGATAACCAACTTAATTTTCTTCTTCTAAATGGAACGCAACCTGCAATTTCAATTTAAAGTCCTAACTATTAGTTATAGCAATCAAAATAGCATAAGAATAACCTGAAGAACAAATCTAATCAAGAATAGAAGCAATGTGTGGAACAGACACTTAGAGTGGTGCAACCCTGTTTTTAAGGTCGACTATAGCTCTGGAAAAAAAAATATTATGATTGCGCTCAAGGAAGAAGATTGCAGTAGAAGACTGTAGCTTAAGGAAGAAGATTACAATAGAAGACTGCAACTGAAGGAAGAAGACTGCAGTAGAAGACTGCCGCTCAGGGAAAGAAGACTGCAGCCCAAGAAAGTAGAAGAAAACTACACCTTGAGGAAGAAAAAAAAGCTTGGATTGTAAAATGAGCAAGAGAAATGAGGACAAAAAGAAGATGAAGAAGAGAAAAAAGAAATGTGTCCTCCGTATATGCTGCTGATGCAGGGGTGAAAAGAAGAGGTATGGAGAAAAATAAAAAATAAAGAGCGATGGAAAAACTGAATTGTTTGTGCGCAGTTCAATTTTTTTTATTCTTTTTACCTATTTAAATAAATAATATTATATTTGACATGTAAACTTAATTAAATTATCGACACAGTACTTGTGTATATGTTATCTAATCATGCATTATATATTTGTCTTTTGGGTCTAATTAATGACACAATATTGTAGGTATATCTTACCTAACCATGCATTATATACTTTGTAAATCATCTTTGTAAATTGTATTTTTTTTATAATTATTTTGTTTGCCACCATTGTTATTTATCATAATCTTAAGGCCATTTTTTTATGTTATTCTTGATAACGCAACATATAATTGTTCGTGAGTAAATATTGAGTCCGACAAAATATTCCAACTTGGTTTCACGATTGTCTTTTACTTTTGTTGATTGTCATTGCATAATAGAGTCTCATAGGAAATTGACATTTTTTAAATATTAATCGTCATTTTGTATCATTGGGGATTAACCCGATTCTTGAAATATAAACTTCTTCTTCAATGTTTGTTCAATTGCTATCAGTATTTTGGCTTCTATAAGTTTATCAAATAATTTTGTTACTATCAATCTTGTCTCGTTACACAAACCACGTATTTGATTTAAATTTCTTAATAAAATAATAGTCATACCAATTTTCAAATAAGTTCATGTGTAGACAATCCACTAAAGTCAAGCTTGTTTAAAAATCCTATAGGATATAAAGCACTGTTATTATCACTAGATCTTGGGCTGAACGAAATTGAGTCAAAACTATAATGTGTCCTTTTATTCCCTAGTAATAAATTAATTAAATGTTTATTTATTTCATAAATAATTACATTTCTGGGCTTGACAATAACACGTTCTCTTAAATAATTGGTATCATTATATTTACTTTCAATGTTTGGATAAGTAGCTGTAAAAATTTACTCTATAGGATCAACTGTTGGATCGGTAAGTAAATCGTTAAGAATATCAATCTAAGATATATTAGCCAGGATCATCTGTGAAAAAATTTGATTATAATTGATCTCCTCAAATTTGTACCATTCACTTTGCAAGAATTTTAATTACTTTTTTTTTCAATGCTTGTTAAACCAACTGTTGATAATCTCATGTTTTCTGCTAAACGGAATATTTTAAGTGAGCATTATAGATATGAATTATTTAACGAAGCGACAATGATTTGTTCTTTTACTTCCCATTGTACGTATAGCTGATAACGTTTGTCTAAAATCTCCACTGAATAAGATAGATTTACCTACAAATGGTATATATTTTTTGGATCACTGGAGTCTTTTGACAAAATATCACGAAGAGTTTTATCGTAATATGCTGAATGCGTTGAATATTTAAATGATTCAATACAATATTTCTGACACATAGGAGCTTCATCGCAATTCATTAATTTTGTCTTTTCAATTAATTATGCAGAATGAGTCATTTTATTTATTGAACATGATAAATTTTTATCTATAATTAGCATTATTTTAAATAGTGAATGTGTCATTTTGCCTCTTGGAAGTAATAACAAAGCAATGCTTAATGAAGCGACAGCCAAAATAATTTTTTCTTCAGATCTCAGTTTAGAAATTATAGTATTCCACAAAAAAGTTTTCTAGTTTTTCCAATAATCAGATTAGAATGTTCTTGTTTAAGTGTTTCACAATCATAATATAGTTTTTCTCTCATTAGCTATTGTTGAACTGGTGTATATTTTGTGTTTCTAGCATCAACAATTAATGATTTCTAATGAACCTCCAGACATATTGAATAGTATTTCAAGTTCTCATAGAACAATATTTTACAATTCGTGTTCAGGTATGGTAAGATTTGTCATATTAAATTCCAATTGAATTTTATGAATTAAATCATCGGACATGCTCATCCAATGTGTGTCAAACAAAGCTCGTGGATCATAGACATTACAAAAAATAATAATGGTAATAAATAATTCTCAAATTTGAGGCAAGGTTACAGTCAATGAAGATTCAACTAGTGCATCGATCAATTCTTTATCATCATCTAACAATCCTAATACTCGACATGCTTCTTGAAAAGTTGAATATATAATTCTATTAAGTTTTTTTATTTCATCAAAATTGCAACCTCCTCTATTGAATGTTCAATAGCATTCTCGGATAAGAACATTCACTTACAGGGATAGCATATGTGCAATTCTATCAATAATTTGAATTAGTTTTTTACTTGGAGTCCAAGTTTTTTTTGTCCACACAAATGTAGTTAGAGATTGAGCATAAGTTAATTTTTTTTTTTTGCTTTTTTATTAGTAATATTTTCATCAAACTAAGTAGTAAGCATCGTAGATTAGATATTTTGATTTTCTAAGACTTGTTCAAGGAAACCCCCTTCATCAAAAAATATACTTTGTTCGAAAGGTAAATGAATTTTTAAACATATCACCGCAGGAAATCTATAATGAATTGAGAATTCAAATAATCGCCATACAGATTCATGAGGAGTTAAATATCAACAATTTTGATAAGTTTGGATTTCATCATTTATATTGTCACGAATCAATAGTCTAGCTCTATCTAGACTTTTATTTATATATTTAAATAAATATCTGATTAAAATAAATTGAGAACATGATTCCACATTTATGTGAAGATAGTACCTCAATAACAAATTAGGATTATATAAGACAACAAAATTATTACCAATATGAATTATGTTTTAAACTATACACTTTGAACCATTATCACGTCATCTATTTTGAGGAACCTTAATTACTTGAAATATAGTGCAAAAATTGTATGGTTTTGGAAAACAATTTGTATATGTTCCATCTGGCATGCATGGAGACTTTGGATTAAATTGTCCACAATGAACAAGAATCATAAATTGACAAAAAAAAGTTTTAAAAGTTATGGGTTAATATTTTTATCTGATAGTTCAGCTGAAACTATACAATATATATCAATCGACGTATAAAATTTATATAATTTTTGAAGCCAAAATAATAAATAAGTATGAGATAACCCTTGTTTCTGGAATTCAATTGTATAAACGTGTGCATCAGTATATCCAAATGACTCCCCAGATTTAATATAAGAAATTATATCATCTAATTTTATTTTAAAAATTCTTGAAACAATATTTGGTCGGTCTTTTGGTTTGTACTTAGGTTTTTTTTTTCAAAGTATCTCACAATTTCGGGCCATTTACCATTGCAAGTGAATGTTATGAATAAGCTTGGATTTTCATGTTGTCTACAAATTTTCATTGCATCCTGATAATTATTTATCATATCTCTGTGACTGCCAGTTTAAGAACCTGGAAGAAAAAATATTTTTCCTACATCTGAACTCAGGGTAATTCCATTTAAAACAAAACAGAAATTTGATTCCATTTTTTACATCTTCATTTTGGTTGATTATTTCTTATATATTCTAAACGATTTTCTTCAACATTCGCATATATATATATACGTATCGACTAAGTATTGTCAAAATAGCCTTCCACCTTTTAACAAAGTGCTTGAATAATTTGTTCTATCATAATTTGAAAACATACAAATTTTATCATCGTGACTTTGTTATATTTTTTGTCATCTCTTTTGGCGATTGGTTGTAATAGCATATTTATTTTTAATCCGCCATATGGAAAAAATAAGGGATATTATAAGAACATTAACTTTGTTAGAATTAAATTCTTCAACGTCACAGACAATTAAACTGCCAATCTTAGAAACAATTAGTAATTCGTACTGTTCACTATTAATTGACTGTCGATCAAGTATCATCATATTATAATCAGGAATGAACTATTTCCATAATTATCTCTAACTGTTCGGAATTTTGTTGTTAATTCATTGAATTCATCAAACATTTGTACTAATCCTTCAACAATATCAATATTGATATTTTTATTTGCATTATTTGGATCAATATGCAATAATATTGATACGATTTGAAACTTCATTAGCAGTATCATAAACATTTCATTTCATAATGGAAGTTGGACTTGTCCTTTTTAATTTATAGCAATTTATGTAAATGAATAGGTTTTTGATTTTTTTTTCAAGGCTTCATCAATCAAAAAGTGAGCATTACAATGAGTACATGTACGTGTAAGAGTCATCACCCAAGTCATTATAATTTATAATGAGACCTGCAATGACAATAATAAGTGCTAGGTTATTTATAATTGATAATCAATTTTTTATTAATTGATAATATAGTATGTTCCTCATCTTCGCGGCTCAATAATTGATCAAGATAATCAGGAGCTGAATTTGATAATGGAAGTTGAATTTGTTCTTTTTCACAACAATTTGTATATATTAATTGATTTCTGATTTTTTTCTTTAATGCCTCATCCGACCAAAAGCAAGCACTGCAATGAGTACATGTGTGTGAATCATCACCACAGTCAAAATACTCTACTGCGACACCTACAATGAAAAAGATCATATAGGATGTTAGAAATTAGTAGCAAACCAGTAACAATAGTGAAAAACTTAGATATTCCAATAACCAAAACCAGATAATGGAATATGTAATTCACCTTCGCGAGTTCTCTGGTACACAGACTGACAAAAACCAGTGCTAGCAGCACCTACATTGATTATAAAAAAAATTATTCTTAATTTTGAGAAATCTATGGTCAAGTACTAAATATACTCTATCTATATGTGCACAACGTAATACATCTTTATTGACATGTTTCACAAAAACATATGGCCAATTACCAATCTTAATTGTTACTACATATAAACAAATTAAAATTTCCTAGTAAATCTTCCACGACATCTTCATCGTCACTACTTCTTTATCTGTGTTGCATAATCCAGGGTAAATCAATTGTGGTGCTGTTTGATTCCATGTCGAGGATTCTTCCGAAGCAAATCGAAACAAACGTCTGTTGGTCAAATAACTATGGTTTGATTCAGCATTGTCAACGATATTGTTGTCTCATGGCACGTCGATGACTCTTCTGTAATCAATGAAAAGGTACGTCGCCTCTTGTCGGAGTGAACTGGATTTGTCTGAGAGTAGCCAAACGGTGCTGCCAATCTTTTCCCTTTTGCTACACAGCTTAGATTTCTTTTAGGGCCCATACCTAAGGAATCAATTTAAACATCCATTTTTAAAAATTCTTGAATGCACATTTGATGTTTATATTAACAAAGCAGACTAATTTCTAAATAATAAAAGAATGCAGCTGTATATAAGAAAATATATTTGTTTATTGTTTAAGCATGAATGAAAAATAATACAAATGTCACATAGCTTAGAATGAGAACCAAAATGCAGGTATTCAAAATCACAAAGTTGACTTTTTCTAAAAAAATAATATAATCAATATAGCCAAATTTCATTACAAACTTCAATATCAACCACACTGAAATAGAATGTAACAATTCAATACAAACCTGAATAACGATCACAGACTAAAATTGGAGACAATAATTTCCAGAGACACAGTAACAATGTGATACAACAGACACTTTTTTGCATTAACCTTCAGACCCTACATAATACTTCAATTAAATTCAGAGCTATAAAAGATTATGACAAATTCTGCATAAACCAAAAGAGTAATGAACCAAAAGACACATCGTGTAATTAGACGAATGATTTAGTAATAACAACTGGGAGCACACCAATTGAGAACCATTCGAATATGCGCATGCTTATCCCTACCTAAATTTTAAGATCACAAAATGAAAAAAAGCTAGATAAGCATACCTGAATAAATAGTAGTCATATAGATGAAGTAAAAATTATATTGCTCATAATAGCAAATATTTGAGCATCACAGACTTAACTACTATCATTATGCACAACAAATATATACACATATAGACAAACATCAAAACAAAAATTACCCATATTGAATAGTAGTGCTATATACACACCTAATATATATATATACACATATTGAATCACAGTATCATTACTCTCCAAACATTAACAAACTATTATCATCTATATTGTCTTTTGTTTCTATACCCATATTTTACCAAATGTCTGTTTGGTTTTTGGATAGTAGTGGTATATACACATTGAATCAGAGAAGAATCAATGATGATACATATGGGGCGTTTCTACCCATCGACCACAAACTATTGATCATATTATATGTACTGATATATTTTAGCTATCGGTTTTCAGCTTTCATAGTTTGTCGTTGATATATATCAACAAAATAGACCTGGAACTAAGATCATATTAGTTTCTATGAGGGGCACTGTTAAACATTGTAAGCTATGATTCATATATCTAATGATTAATAAAGTTTCATCATTTCATACTGATCGATAGGATAAAAAACTATAAAGTTTCCACCTGTGCTGAGGCGTAAATGATACCAAAGCGCCCATATTTAGAAAGAGCACCTCATGGTAGCAAGCCGTATCGAGATCAAAACTTTATAATGCATATGCACCAAAACATTTTTCTTGAATATGCTATATATTGAATACGATAATAGACAACCCTCACTTTACATTGTTGGATCCCTTACCAAAACAGTCCTTCTATATATGGTTTTGAATATGATAATCTAATTCATTGTTGGATATGCTATATAACATTTTTCATTCACAGTTTTCAAAGGACTGTAGTGTCAAAAACAAAGTATCTCTCAGACATGTCTGATGACAACCAAATTCATTTTCAGGAGCATATTAGAAAATACTCTTTCCATAGTATAGTCCATCATCAGAACAATTGACAACAAATCTGTACTCTAAGTACACTGGACGATACTCATACTGATCTAGTTAAACAATGCCTTTCATATCTAATCAAACTGGAAAGAATATTTTGGTATAAAGTGAAATTATACCATCTTATATAGTTAAAGAATACGTCAATTTACGCTCTGAAATGCACAGAGTATTGCAAACAAATGATGTAACTTTCTCATAAACTCGTGCGACAATATTTTTAGCGTATACGCTGGACTGAAAGTTAATCGATCAAGCAAAGGAATTGAAAACACATCTACTATAAAAGGAAGGACTCTGGCAAACTTTCTCAAGAATAGCAGAAATTGAAAGAAGGATTAAGAGATCTACAAAGCGAAATCGGGCAAACTTTTCGAGTCTAAATCGAACTGTAACACAAAAACCAACAAAGCAAATTAGACACATCAGTTCACCATCCGAATTTCGACTTTAATTGAAATTTCCAAAATCCAAACACAATGTAGAACATATAATCTTCATTCAACACAACGTAGATCAAAAGTATAAACTTATTATTTTTCTTCAATCCTCACCCTGAAAATTGAATACAAACGGCAACAAAATCTATAAGGACAAAACATAACAATAAGCTTAAACAATGAATTCGACTGCAAGTAATAAAAATCTGCACTATGGCTCATAAAACTGAAATCAAAAAGAGGTCATAACATAAAAGAGAGCAACAAAAAAACCAATAACAAATAGAGACCAAATAGAGACCAAGCATGCAAATATGAAGCTTCCACAATGTTAGCAGAGGCATTCAAACACAAAATGATACTCCTATTTAAATGGGATCATAGTTCATTTAAAAGTAATATGCACCAGTAGAAGAATACAAAGTAAACATATTATATGCAGAAAATAGATGTCTACTTTGCAGCAATGTTTATTACTTTATTCGAATTCCAAAACTAACATGCTTGATCTTGTTTGAAAGCTAACAATATATACTCAAACACTGTAATAACCAAACATAAATTTCAACAAAGAAAACTGCAGAATGAGAGTTGAAAGTAGGCGATCAAACTATGCAACCTCGAACAGAAGATGAAGTAGGAAATTTCTAAACTACGATATTTTGCATAATTAAACTAATTTCAATTTTAATAGAGTGTAATTATCATAAACAATTAGCACAACTGACTCAAACCCACTCCCACTTTCCTCTTCCCATTTTCTAGTTACAATCTGATCTACACAGAGACTCCATTTTTTTTCTCTCAAAAGCTAAAAGCTTTAATAATTTAGACACTATATTCATAGTGCATAGTGTAAACTACATTCACACTTTGTAGTTTTGGGCATACTACATTTGTTCTAAAATGTAGGATATAAAGAGAAAGCAGATGTATGAGATATCATATGAATGGTCTTATATGAATCGTGCACTCCAAACTTAGTACTATACAATGGTCTTACATTGATATGTAGTTTAACTGGATATGGAATTTCATATACCTATACAAAATTATGATTAGGTATCATATTCCGGTGGTTTGAATTGAGATTTTGACATTACATTGATAAAATGTTCAATCCATTATATAACTCAGATTGGGTAGCTGATCTGGTACTAATTCAAAACCTAGTATTGCATAGGTATGTTTGGATGTTTGAATTATTAAATTACAAGGATACACTACCACATTTCTTCCCATTGCCCACGAAATGGGAAAAGAAAGGCTGACGATATCATATATCGTCGGCAATAATAAGCATTGCCAACGAAATATTCAATCGCCGGCAATACTTTTTCCTCATCGCCGGCAATGAAATTATTGCCGACGACTCGTCAGTAATACTTTCCTCGTCGCCGGCAATAATGTGTAGTATTTCTGGCGATGTTTTGGCCGGAATACCGACGATATAAACTCCCTATAGCCGACGATTTAATGAATCGTCGGAAATAACTTTTATATCAGATCTACTCTGCAGCAGCTCATTCATTTTACAAAAATCCGGTGAGAAAGAAGGAAAACGCTCTGAAATCGTTGGGTATTGTCAAAAGGCGTCCAAAACCCGCTCGGGAAGCCATATAGCTAGGTACGTATATATGTATATATATGTGGATCGATGTATATGTGTGTTGATTTAGATATATGTGTTGATTTAGAGTTGAGATTAATGGTTTGATATTCAAATAGAGTTGATATATTGTTGATTTTGAGAGATTGATTGTTGATTTTGAGTTGATTTGAGATGATTTCGATGAAAATATGCTTGTGTATATATATATGTATATAAATTTATTTTGTAATTAATTGTTAATATGTGTATATATATACATGTAAATTTGTAATTGTGAATTATTGGTATATATATATAATTTTATATGCATGGGTCAACTTTTGTTTAGGGAGATATATATAGACGAAGAATTAATTAAATTAGTGTAGCTAGTTTAATGATAGATATATATATATATAGATGCATGCATGTAATGATGATTTTTTAATTAATTAGTAGTGAATGTATATACATAAATATATAGTACTGTTAGAATTTTCAGGATGGACAAGAGTTGGATGGGCCTTGATAGATGAGATGTGAGATATCACCATGGAATTAGGAGTTTTGTGGATTTTGTGAAGGCTAATTGTGGAGACACCCACTACCAGAAGAATTGCTATACCCGACGAGTTAGTGTCGTCGGTCTGTTCCTTTTTATCGTCGGGTATAGCCTATAACCGACGACTCATCGTCGGTTATAGTCTCGTCGGTAATGCACCGTCGGTGATACTATAACTGACGATGAATTAGGTTTTTCGTTGGAAAAAAAAAAGACTAAAGGCAACGAGACATTATCGTCGGGCATAGTTTCAAACTATAACCGACGACGTCATCGTCGGTTATAGTTTTCTCCATGGTCAAAATGGTTGACCGTGTAGAAAACTATAGCCGACGATGTTGACACATATAGTCAGTTATAGTTAATAATAATTATTTTTTTTTTGCAGGTTCTGGGTTTTATCCCAAAACCTGCATTCCCAAAATATCACCAATATTGTTCAAATTGAAAATCAACAACCATTGAAGCTATAGTAGTAAATAAATAAATAAAAAACCGAAATCGTTCAAATCTGTATACATATGCGTACGTAGTAAATAATTAAAATAAAAAACCGACAATTGTTCAAATCTACGGGGGTCTTAAGTCTATGTGGTCAAACAGATCGTCATAAGTTGGTTGGTCCTGGTCTGGCTGAGGCTGCGGCTGAGGCTGAGGCTGAGGCTGAGGTTGTGGCTGTGGCGCACCGAAAATGGGCGGGGGAGCTATCTGGATTCCAGATGCCGGCAACTGTGCATAACAGTGCTGCATCCATGTCCCCATCTGCTGCTGCTGTTCGGCCAACCGATTCTGCTCTGCGGCTCGCGCCTGCTCCATCTCCTCCATCCGACGCCGTTGAGCTTCCATCTCAATTGCTTGCCTATGAAGCTGGTCCTGTAGCTCATTAGTCTTCGAAGATGATGATGATCCCGAACCGCGAGAGAATGCAGGGGTCTTCTTCAGCAGCCCTTGACCCCACTTTCCGGAACCCCTGCAGTAGAAAGTGTTCTTCCCTGGAGGGATCGCAGTTGACATAATCCTGGCCCTGACGATCGGATCAGATCGATCAATCTGATAAATTGGAAGTTCCGCATCGGGGGTGTTGGGATAGAGCTCTCTCGCCACTTGAGTCAACACCTCCAGAATCGCCTCCTGAACTCTCGCCTAATTGACAAAGAAAAATAAAATATTAATTAATGTAAACAATCTAAAAAAATAAGAAATAAGTTTATTTTGTTAGAACGACACTTACAGCATATTCGGGGGACTGCAGATACGCGTGCTGCATCGTATAGACAAGGGGATCCTCTTCTGGGTGGTTGGCCGCCTCCTCGATCCAACCCGAGTATGATCTGGAACCGGCATGATGATTTTCGGTGTTTTTGGCCCGGTTTCTTGTGTTGATTTCAGAAATAGCCTGGTCGATTAATCCAACATCAAAAAAATTTTAGCCAAATAATTTGAGGGAAGTACGATAAAACAAAAATTTAATCGATCGAAGGTTGCGTACCTTCAATTTCGGGTTGTTGAAGTGAACGACAAGCCATCGCCACTCGTACTCCCTATAACGAAACTCGCTAGGGGTACCCGAACGATCGTCGCCGTACTTTTTTCAATGCTTCTTCAGCTCGCCCTTCCACTCCTTATACCTATATATATTAATAAAACATTTAATCCTAAACATGTTTGGATGAGGGCACAAGTTCAAGAAATCACAAGTTCTAACATGTTTAAACTCATAGACAAGCAAACAATCCAGAACACATAATCCTAAACATGCATCTAGCCGAAAATAAGTTCCTAAGTCTATTATTTACAAGTGATCATCACATCTATTTAACCTATCCTTTTTCATATTTTGATACTCCACAACAAGCTACGAAATTCATAAAAACAAAGTGAAGTACACATGGTTGATTATTGCATAGAAGTGTGTCTTGACACTTGTTGCCGGGATTCGAACCCGGGCCGCCTGCGTGACCGGCAAGAATACTTTCCACTATACTACAACGACGTCTAAACACCCTAAATAAGTTCATTGAAACCTGCAAAAGAGAGGGACTTCGCGTATCATCTAACGCAAGCATCAAAGCATTAAGTTTAAACCAATCATGCACAAAAGACCTTGAAATTATAAACACATGGAAGTTGTCATGGAAATCGAAAACAATCATCTTTACACTACAACATGTTGTCTTTCTCCAAAAAGTAAAGAAAACAATACACAAAACCGAAATAAAATACAAGTTGTTGTTACACTTTTTGGCTCCGAGGTAGTCTCTCTCCGCAAGCTTCGAGTGCAACCGCTCCTTGGTGGATGATGGAGACGCAAGAACTCTCAGCCAAATCATCTAGCAAAAGAGTGTCACGTACGGAGGAAGGATATTTTGGATGGTGGTAGAGATGGTATTTCGGCTAGGGTATTATTTCTTGGCTAAGTATGAGAGGAGGTGATGTAGAGACAAGGCTTCGGCTATAGAGTGTGTGATCCCCCTTGAAAGAGTCGAGCTTCCCTTTATATAGAAGAAGATTAGGAAACTTCCCACCTTCTGAAAGCTGTCAAATCTGACCCTTCTGTATTAAAAGCTACGTTTCGGACGTTTTACAACTTCAAACGGTGTGATTCTTTCGGTACTAGAAAATAGACTTCCAGGGCTTTTCAGCTATGTATTAATCGTGCCATAATTCCTGCTAACGCGCCTTCACTGCCCATTTAAAGTTGGCTGTTACGCAGAATGACCTGTACCTACGAAATCCGGGATTGCTGAATATTTACACATTGTAACGGCATGATTCTAGTGGGGTTGGAAACTAGACTTCCATATCTTTCTAAACATGCCTCACATGTGTCCAAATTATTTTTCAATTGATTTTGGTGGCCTGTTGAAGTGGGCTGATCTGCACAGGCAGATTTCCTGATTTCTAGCTTTTGATCCATTTTCTTCTTTTGGGCTTCTTTGTGGGCGACTCTTGACATGATCTTGGACCTTCTTGGATATATGAGCATGGTCTTGACCCATCTTAGTGATCTTTGATCCATTCTTTATAAATCGTGGCCCATTCTTCTTCATCTTTCCTCCTTATTTTAGGAACTTCCACCTTAGTAGGTTTTGAGCTCATTTCTGCCTCCTTTACGGATTCCTCCTTTATTTCTACCTACAAACATAAAGTAAGTTAAAAACATATTTACTAAGCACAAAACAAAACTAAATATAGAGAGAAAGTGATTAATAATCAAGCATAAAATGCGTAGATCAGGGAACACCGCAATTTATCCAATTCATCGTTGCTAAAATTAAAATTAAAATTAAAATCCTTCCACTCACATAAAATTTCCATTATATCACCTAATTTCATTATATATTAATTCCTTCATATATAATTCCACTAAATTACAAAAATTCAAAATAATTCCAATTAATCCAAAAATTCCACGCCCAAAAATGAGCACACAAAAATTCAATAATATCCAATAATTAATTAAGCTCATGTATATATATAATCCAATAATTCTAATTAAAAATCCAAAAAATCAACAATAATTCCCAATATAATCCAATAATTCCAACAATCCAAAAAATCAACACTAAAAAATATATTCAATAATATCCAATATAATTAAATAGGCTCCTCTATATATATATATGTATATAAACCAATAATTCTAATCCAACAATCCAAAAAATCAACAATAATTCTCAATATAATCCAATAATTCCAACAATCCAAAAAATCAACACAAAAATTCCAATAATTTCATCAATCAAATATATAATCCAATAATTTATTAACCTCCTATCTATATATATAATCCAATAAATCCCAAAAATTAACAATAATTCCCACAATCAACAAAATTCAAGAAAAATCCAATATATATTCACACAATCAACACAACATCCACATTATCGATAAACAAACTAAACAAATTAAAATCTAACCTAAAAAAATTGAAATTGGGGATTTAGGGATTTAGGGATTTAGAACCTGTTTTTGGTTTAGGAATCTGAAAATGTTGATGATGGAGGGCTTGATCGAGATTGAGAGATCCTTCCTCTTGCTTGATGGACGGCGGCGGCAGAAATGGGATACCTGAGATCGGAGGAGAAAAAATGAACTGCAGAAACGAAACTGCCCGAAACGGTGCCAGTTCTGGAATATAACGCCAACTATAGCCGACGATATAAGTATTATCGTCGGCCATAGTATACCCGAAACTATAATCGACGATATTTGATATGAATATCGTCGGTTATAGTTTTTTTATTTTTTTTCATATGCCGGTTATATATAGTGTACTTAATATTTATTAATATTTAATAATACGAAATTATTATTAAAAAAATGGAAATTATGTTAAAAGACTAATTAAATTAAAATGGCATTTAATATTTTTGGCTATATATATATGTTTATTAATTAATATTTATTAATATTTAATAATACGATATTAATTCGAATATCGTCGGTTGACATGGAGCAATTTAATCGACACAATTTAAAGTCGACCATATGAATATAATTCATTTTACATTGCACGTTCAAACTCAAAATAATTAACATACATAAACTAAGGCGCATAGTCAGAATCATCGCTTGAGTCTGACTCTGTTTCCGAGTTAATTTCAGGTAAGATGTGTATGCCCTCGTCACTTGAGTCTTCATTGTCTTCATTTTGATTAACATCAATAAGATTCAGTTGGGGAATTCGTACCACACTGCCCTGTCTCACATTATTAAGGCGAATTGTTGAGGTTTCAGGAATACCAGTTGCGTTCGGCTCTTGGTATGCACTAACTTCTTCATTATCCGATGTCACACCAAGGGTTGAGGCACTGTATATGTTTCTTGGAAGAACATGGTTAACCACTTTCCACGCGCCTTTATGCACAAGATCATCAAGATAGAATAATTGTTTCACCGCCGTGGCCAAAACAAACGGATCATCTTCATACCAGCTTGTGGCAGTATTCACCGAAAAAATGCCGTATTGATCGGTCCTTGTGTTCTGAGGGTCGGTATCAAACCATCTACACCTAAACAAGTGCACGGTCATGCCTTCCCCATATATTAATTTGACAACTGAATGGAGAACACCGTAATAGTCAACTCCATTTTGCCCACCATGCACCATTACCCCAGAATTCTGTGTTTTTCGTCTGACATCTCTATGTTCACAAATAAATAGCACGCCATTTACCTTACACAGAGGATAAACTCTGGAAGTTACCGGTTTCTGCGCCAAGAGCCTCAATTCGTGTGACCACTGAGGGATACCATCATCTTGTACATGGTTCATCTGAAAATAATCATTTTTTAACTTAACTATAAATAGGATACGAGACATGCACTTAAATTCATATACTAGTCAATATATCTATATACGTACCCATTTGCCAAAATAGTTTGCGAGCGTCTTGTTGTGGTACTCAACATCACCAGAAATAGCAGGGCAGTAAAGGTGCAAATTTTTCCAATATTGAACTTCTGGACAGTTAATCAATACCGACCAATGGGCAATGACTAGCTCATAAGGTTCCAAATTGTACAAGTTGGGCAACTTTCTAGAAACTTCAACATCATTGGAGATGATCGAAAGGTTGAACTGCGCTCCATCTACTGGCATATGTTGTGGAGGGTCCTCCAACGCTCCCAAATACAACTTGGTGTACGTTACGCACTCATGCGCAATATATGCTTCAGCGATACACCCTTCGGGTGTAGATTTGTTCATCACATAGTCTTTGTAGTCTCCTAATTGTCTGTAAAGTGGTAATTACAGATCGAGCATGTTATGCTTATTGCAAAATAAGTGAATAAATAATAGTAAAGATCGACATATATAGCCAGATTCAGAGATGCATTACGTACCTTTCCATAGGATACATCCATGTGTAGTGCACTGGACTAGTAAGCAACAATTATTCTGGAAGATGGAGCATCAGGTGAGGCATGATGTCGAAAAAGTTTGGAGGAAATATCCTTTCGAATTTTCACATGATAAAAATGATGTCCTGTTGCATTTTCAACAAGTCCGATTTCTTCACTTCTCTCGTGCATAACTTCTGAAAGAATCTTAACAAAGCCACTAACGGCTCCACCACCTCTTTGGGCAGGTACCCTCGAATGAAAACAGGGAAGAGGCGTTGAAGCAGTATATGACAGTCGTGACTCTTTAGTCTGTACATCTTATTGTCTTTGAAGTTAACACATCGACTTATATTTCCAGCATAGCCTGAAGGATACCTGACATTACCCATCCAGCCAAAAATTTCATTCTTCTGGGCAGGCTTGACGGTATAAGGAGCTTGTGGCATTTTTTTCTTCCCATCTCTCAACCACAAATGTTTTCGCAGTACCATCCTTTTAAGATCAATGCGTGCCTTCGGGCCATCTTTAGTTTTTCCCTCCCAATTCAACACTGTGCCGACCACACTCTCGCACACATTTTTCGCTATGTGCATGACATCTAAGTAGTGTCTGATCAGCAACTTGGACCAATACGGAAGTTCCCAAAAAATACTTTTGTGTGTCCATAATTTATACCTGTCGGGTTTGACAGGTATTGACGCCACTATCTCAGGATGATTGCTTAGCTGCCCAAAATCGTATTCATTTAGCACTTCCAATATTTCATCCTCCGTCCATCTCCTCGGCTACTCACCTGTTTCCACAGTCCCATCAAATGCTTCCATATCCTCCAGAAATGGGTGATCATGTGGAAGCCAACAACGATGATGCATCTGTACATGAAAGGACCCAACCCCGATTTAGCTCCCTAAATCGGAATCAAACCCTTTCGAAAACACGAACCAACAAAAACTGTAGAAATTTTGGCAGAGTTTCGTTACTAGCGTGGAATTACCATTACCTGCACGCGGAAAATACACTTCATCCTATGCCACAAAAAGCAAACCGTGGGCACCAATCCCATCCAGATTTCTCAATATATCAACAGTAAAGTGAAATAGTAAATATATATGCACTTTACTGAAATCTGGTGTAAAATCGTACAACGTAAACAACAGATTACTAAGAGCGACCTCTAATGTATAAACATATCAGTACACCATGGTAGGTAGAACAATAAACCTACTGGAAGAAACAAGGTAGCTCGAGTACTATGCCTCCGACCACGACGTGCGACACCAGAGCCTGAACTGCAAACTGGGCACGGAAACCGAAAAGCCCAGGGGAAAGACATGAAAATCGTTAGAGTGAGTGGACAAAAATAAATGTCTTTCACCAGTTAATATATATGTTTAAAATAACATATGCGAGTCCATGTAAATAAAAATAACAAGTACACGAGGTAAAACCATAATCCTCCAGCGTACTGAGCATGCAAGTATAAATCCCACGGGGTCACTCATGGACACACACCGTGCTAGTACAGTCCGAATCACGAGGTCCTTGGTCCCCGTGATTCTAAGCCAGAAATGGCCTCGGTTCCGGGGAAAACGCCCTTCACCGGTCAGGTAGGGATGACGACGCCCCTTCTGGATGGCCTACCATTGGGGATCAACCGAGAGGCAAGTGTATCGATACAACAACGTAACCAAGACTGTACTCTGTGAAAACCAAATCACAAACAATTCGATGCAAATGCATGAAACAGCATATAAGTGTATGCATAGTCGTATACGTATATCCGTATAAATATAATCGTATAATCGTAAAACATATGCTCATGTAATCCAAAATCTCATATGCATGCTCAAGTTCATAAATCATATAAAAGACTCGCAAGAATTCCGTGAAAAGAAATTGTCCACTCACAGACTGGCGTAACGCGTATCGCGTTAACCCGTGATCCGGCGGAAAGTCCCTCGCCAAAAGAACGATCTCGAACACCTGAATATTCAAAAAATCCAATACCCAAAGTCATAACTCGACATTCCAAAACAAATCACGAGAAACCACCGTTCTCGGAAACACGTAATTCAAAGTCGACGAATCGTCGAAAATCCGTATATGTACACCTCAATACCTCACTATACATTCGGATGCTCAAATCGAGAAACGAACCTCCCCACTGCGATCGGAGCGCGATTTCGAGTCAAATGACATGCAACTTGCTGAAAGTCCAAAAAATCAAACTTTGACCGTTGGCCGCCGCCATTGACTGCCGTCCACGGCGACGCCGATGCCGGACGTGAAATTTCACGGCGGAGCTGCACCTATTCCACTCAAAATCATGCACTGAGCAACTTTGTCAACTGCACCGAAGTCCAATTCTCACTCTAACACATCCAATTTCAAGCAAAACCGAATTAGAACACAAAATTCAAACCCAAAATTCTCCATCTACAAATCAAATTAGAACACCATGTTTATATGGTTAGAATCACATTGAAGAGGGCTACAAAACCCAGTACCTCTTGAAGTTCAATTCGGCCGAAATCGGAGTTCACCATTAAACCCAAAAATCCCAAACTTTGGATCAATGCTTCTCTCTCCACCGTGAGACTTGCCGGAAAGTGTGGCCGGGGTTGAGTAAGGGACGTCGAGGCGAGTCGAAGGGCATACGGGTTAGGCCGTGAGGTGGCCGGAAAATTTCCATCGCCGGCGAAGCCGTGGAGGACTCTTTGAGCTTCCTTCCACCGAGTTGACTCAGTCAACTCGGTCAAACCATTAAATGAACCAGATTTTTGACTTTCCCCTTTTAGTAAGTCCACTATTTAAAGCTTTCCCAAAAAGGAAACTTCATGTTTATCCATTTCGACGAACTTCAAACGCGCGTAACTTTCTCGTCGTATATCCGGTTCCGATAATTCTCGCGGCCACAAACTCGTCTCGACATGTTCTTCCAATATCACTCGAAGTCAAATACATCGGCCAAATGGATAAAAAGTCAACCCTTCAAACCAACATATAATGAATCGACCAAATAACCAATAATCGGAAATAATCACCACTAAATCTTCGTAAGCCAAAATCATACTCCGAAAGTTCCTACGAACTCGAAATTAAATTCTGAACAACTTTCGTGAAGGAGCCGAAGCCAAATTCTCGTCCGATAGTTTAGTCGCGAAGTAGCTCGCCATATTAATCCGTTTCCGTCGAAACTTCAAATATTCATAACTAATTCCTCGGTCGTCCAAATAACGATCCAAAACCGCCCACAAACTCATAATCACACGTACAACGACTCTCGAGAAAAGACCCAGCTCCAATTCTCGGCCAATCATTTAGTCGTTAAGAAGCTTCGGCAATTAAAACGACTGTCGCAACTCTGTGACTACGTGCAAGCTCATCAATCAAGCTGATTCCACTGCTAATTCTGGTCCGGGTCGTCACAGTACAATCTTCCTGCAATGAGGTCTGCAACACTCAACCGTCATGCACTCTAGACAAGCCCTGTATCCCCTGGTAACGTTGCCCGACAACATCCCGCGTGCAGGAAAATCGCTAATGGTGCCAACAAGCATGGCATGCATCTGGAATGTCTCATTTTTTAACTTGTCATAAGTGGGATGACCATGCTCACTCAAGTACTTAAGCTCCTCAATCAAGGGTCTCAAATACACATCGAGACACTTTCCTGGATAACCCAGCCCTGGAATTATCATAGTGAGCATATTGTATTCTTTCTTCATGCATATCCATGGAGGAAGGTTGTACGGTACCAAAATAACTGGCCATATACTATATTGAAGACTCATGTTGCCAAAAGGGTTGAATCCGTCAGATGAAAGCCCCAGCCAAACATTTCGAACCTCTGATGCAAAATAAGAAAACTCCTTCACCATGTGCTTCCAAGCCTCTCCGTCAGCAGGGTGTATAAGTGTATCACCGTCGGGCAAATTCCTCTCGGCCCACCATCTCATAGCTTCAACCGTGTGTGCAGACATGAACAACCGTTCTAGCCTATCTATCAGCGGAAAATATCGAAGTATCTTTACAACTTTCTTGTTTCCAGCAGGGGTCAACTTATACCTATCTGTACCACATACCGGGCATTCATCAAGGGATTCAAGATCATTCCCATAAGCATCTTCACCCCAGAAGAGAACACAATCATATCTACAAGCATGGATTTTGATGTAGGAAAGGCCAAGATGTTTCAGGATCTGTCGCACCTTACGATGAGTGATAGGAAGACGATGACCGGGGGGCAACAACGAACCAGACCACTTCAGCCAATCATCAACAGCCTTCACACTCATTTTGTTCTCCACTTTGAGCTTCATTACTCCCATAACACTTTCAAGAACAGTCTTATTACACCCGTTGTACAACGGGGTCTGTTGGAAGGCAATGAGGTTGTTATACTTGTCCATACCAGCAGTGTTGACAGCTGTAGGTAATTGCTGGACTGGCTCAATATGAGGGAAGTCTCCAACGGCGGGAGGGATATCCGGTGCTTGAGCAAATATACCGCTCTCATGAGGAAACATATCGTTGATCAACCTTGTTGTTGGATCATTGGATGTACTGCCACTCTCAAAAAATTGTCCGTGATCATGTTGACCAACTGATGAGCTCTCACCGTGATAAATCCAACATGTGTACTTATCCCAAAACCCGTTTTTCTTCAAGTGCTCCAATACTTTATCGATGTGAAAACGATATCGCTCGCTGCGACACTGACATTTCGTACACGGACAATAATGAATTGTCATCGCTCCACAATTAACCTTCACATATTCCACAAAACTTCTAATTCCACGGTGATATCTTACATCCCATCTTGGAAGACACATCCAACTCTTGTCCATCCTGAAAATTATAACTGCATGTATATATACCCATGATCTTATTAATTAAAATTTCATAGCTAGATATAAATATATATTATTATAATTCCCATAATTTTAATATATATATACACACGTACACCCTAACTATATATATATATAATCGATCACAAAAATCTAAATATATATATATATAACCACACTAGCTATAATTAATTAATCACAATTAACCGAAACATATGCATCACAATAATCACAATATATATTATACCCATATATAATTAATAATCACAATTAATCCTATAATAATCACAATATATATAATGCAATATATTAATTAAATTAATTAATCACCCTAGCTATATATATATTCACAATAATCAACACAACAATATTTACGTACTACTCCAACTCGATCAACTATCAATCACGTACTCAAAATCAACCATCGATCAATTACTCAAACTCAAGAATCAATTAACTCGATCGATCAATATATATATTCAAAATCAATATCGATCAATTCAACACACGTACACATGCATGCATATATATATAATATTAATTCAGTACGTACCTATATATAATGAATCATCACGAACTCATTCTCGACATCACCCAAAGATCGATTTCAGAGCATTTTCAGATTTCGTGGGAAATTTTTTTGAATGACAGATCGAGCTGCTGCCCAGATCTAAAATAAGAAACTATAGCCGACGATAGAAAAAAATCGTGGATAATAGTCAAAAAAAATCGTCGGTAATAGTGGAAAACAATAACCAACGATTTTCCGGCGACTATAACCGACGACAAAAAAATCTAGTCGGTCAAAAAACTATAACCGACGAGGTAATCCTGTTGTCGGTTATAGTTTACTATAACCGACGAGAACCCTTCTCGTTTGTTTTTTTTTTGGAATCTCGTCGGGTATACTGCTTCTGCTGGTAGTGACCACACTTCATTATTGCCCGTGTAAAGAATGTAATTATCGCAGCGATCAATTTCATTTTCCCATTGATAAAGTCCAGAAGCACCTGAGTAAATACGGGTTTTGGGATAAGTACACTTGTTGGATTTATCACGGTGAAACATCGTTAGCGGGTCCGCATGATCATGGACAATTTGCTGAGAGGGCCAGTCCATCCTATGATCCAAGAACGATGTTGATCAATGATATGTTTCCTCATGAGAGCGGTGCATTTGCTGATCAAGCACCAAATGTCCCTCCCGTCGTTGAGGGTTTCCCCCATATTGATCCAGTCGAGCCATTACCTGGAGCTCATGTCAACACAAGCGGTATAGACAAGTACAACAACCTGATTGCATTGCAACAGACTTCGTTGTATGACGGTTGTAGTAAGACTGTTCTTAGAAGTGTCATGGGAGTGATGCAGCTCAAAATGGAGAACAAAATGTCTGTCAAAGCTGTTGATTCTTGGCTGAAGTGGACTGCTTCGCTACTGCCACCCGGTCATCGCCTTCCTACCACTCATCATAAGGTGCGACATATCCTGAAAGATCTTGGGCTTTCCTACATCAAAATCCATGCATGCAGATATGATTGTATTCTCTTCTGGGGGAAAGATCTTGAAGACCTTGAAGCCTGCCCGGTATGTTTTACAGAAAGGTATAAGTTGACTCCTGCAGGCAACAAGAAAGCTGTGAAGATACTTCGATATTTTCCGCTGATTGATAGGCTGGAGCGGTTGTTCATGTGTGCTTTCACGGCCGAAGCTATGAGATGGTGGGCTGAGAGGAATTTGTCTGACGATGACACCCTTATACACCCTGCCGACGGAGAGACTTGGAAGCACATAGTCAGGGAGTTTGATCATTTTGCAACAGAGGTCTGAAATGTTTGGCTAGGGCTCTCATTTGACGGATTCAACTCTTTTGGCAACATGAGTCTTCAATACAGTATATGGCCAGTTATTTTGGTACCGTACAACCTTCCACCATGGATGTGCATGAAGAAGGAATACAATATGCTCACTCTATTAATTCCAGGCCCGGGTTATCCAGGAAAGTATCTCGATGTGTATTTGAGGCCTTTGATTGAGGAGCTTAAGTACCTGAGTGAGTGTGGCCACCCCACTTATGATAGGTTCAAAAATGAGATGTTCCAGATGTATGCCATGCTTGTTGGCACCATCAGTGATTTTCCTGCCCGCGATATGTTGTCGGGCAACGTTACCAGGGGTTACAGGGCTTGTTCAGAGTGCATGACTGTTGATTGTTGCAGTCCTCATTGTAGTAAAATTGTTCAGATGCGTCACTGTTGTTGGCCTCCAGATGATCACCCATTTAGGCAGGATCAAGACGCTTTTGATAGGACTGTGCAAACTGGTGTGGCACCCAGGCGATGGACAAGGGATGAAATTTTGGGAGTGCTGAATGAATATGATTTTGGCCAGCTGAGCAATCATCCTGAGATAGTGTCGTCAATTCCAGACAAGCCCGAAAGGTATAAGTTTTGTACACACAAGAGCATATTCTGGGAACTCCCCTACTGGCCCAGGTTGCCTATCAGACACTACCTAGATGTCATACACATAGAGAAGAATGTGTGTGAAAGTGTAGTGGGCACAGTTCTGAATTTGGAGGGGAAAACAAAACACATCCCTAAAGCACGCTTCCCTTGATCTAAAAGCTATGAGACTGCGGAAACATTTGTGGTTAAGAGATGGTAAAAAAAAATGCCCCAAGCTCCTTACACCGTCAAGCCGAAGCAGAAGCATGAAATTTTTGGGTGGATGAGTAATGTCAGGTATTCTTACGGCTATGCAGAAAATTAATATAATTTTTGCTTATGGCTATATGCAAGAAATATAATTGTTGCTTATGGCTATATATACATGTATCCTTATGGCTATGCAGGAAATATAAGCAAGTGTGTTAACTTCCGGGACAATAAGATGTACGGATTAAAGAGTCATGACTGTCGTGTACTGCTTCAACGCCTTTTCCCTATTTTCATTCGAGGGTACCTGCCCAAAGAGGTGGTGGAGTCGTTGGTGGCCTTGTCAAGATTCTTTCAGAAGTTATGCACCAGAAAAGTTAAAAAATCAGACCTCAGGGAGATGCAAGATGACATCATTTTTATCATGTGCAAGCTTGAGAGGATATTTCCCCCAAATTTTTTCGACATCATGCCTCACCTGATGATCCATCTTCCCGAACAATTGTTGCTTACCGGTCTGGTACACTACACTTGGATGTATCCCATGGAAAGGTACAAATGATTCATACATTTTTGTTTGCCTCTGTTTTTATATGTAAATTCTTATTTTTTAAGTATCATAACATGCAGTTGTTAACTTGTAGACAATTGGGAGACTACAAGGACTATGTGAAGAATAAATCTGCATCTGAATGGTGTATCGCTGAAGCATATCTTGTGCACGAGTGTGTAACGTACACCAACTTGTATTTGGGAGCGCTGGAGGACCCCCAACAACGTATGTTGATAGATGAACCCAAGTTCAACCTTTCTATCATCTCCAATGACGTGGTAGTACATGGAAGCTTGCCAAAGTCGTACAAGTTGGATGTAAATGAGGTAGCCATTGCCCACTGCTCAGTACTGATTAACTGTCCAGAAGTTCAATATTGGAAAAACTATCATCTTCACTGCCCTACTATTGCCGGTGATGTTGATTACCACAACAGGACGTTTGCAAACTACTTTAGTCAATGGGTAAGGGTATATGTGTATATATATTTTTTATATCCTTATATAGCATGTGTGTACGTGGTTTTCTTTTTCTATGTTCATGATTTCTTGTGTATGTGGTTTCTTATCTTTTTCAGATGAACCATGTAGCAAATGATGGTTACCCAGAGTGGTCAAACGAATTGAGGCTCTTGGCGATGAAACCGATAGCTTCAAAAGTTTACTCGATGTGTCAGGTCAATGGCGTGAAATTTATATGTGAAAATAGAGACGACCGACTGAAAACACAGAATTGTAGGGTGATGGTCCATAGTGGGCAGGATGGCATTGACTATTACGGTGTCCTTCATTTAGTTTTTGAACTAATTTATGGGAACCGCATGAAAGTGCACTTGTTCAAGTGTAGATGGTTTGATACTAGCCTAGAGAACACAAGGACCGATCAGTACGGAATATTTTCGGTGAATACTGCTACAAGCTGGTATAAAGAAGACCATTTCGTTCTTGCCACATCAGTAAAACAAGTGTTTTACCTTGACAATCTTATGAACAAAGTCTCATGGAAGGTGGTTAACCATGTTGCTTATAGAAACATATGCAGTGCTACCACACTTGGTGAGACCGCAGATGATGAAGAAGTTACTGGAGCAGAACTTCTTGATGAAGAAGGTGGAATCCTCTACGATTCGCTTTAATAATGTGAGATCGGGGACTGTGGTTTGAATTACTGGAGCAGAACTTCTTGATGTTAATCCAAATGAAGTAGACGATGATTCAGATGACGAGGAGCGGCACATATTGCCAGAGGTTACCTATGAAACCGAGTCAGACTCAAGTGATAAAGATGATTATGATTATCATCCTTAGTACGTTAATGATGTACGTATTTTAGTATATGTAAACATGCATGTATGTTTGTTATGACCGACGAGTCGGAAATACTATCACCGAAATAGAAGAACTCGCACAGCTTCGTAAATTACAAAAACGTGGCCAACGTCATATCGATCAGCCACATCAGTGTTTATACTACATTAGACTTGAAATGGAAAATGAACACGGAGCCTTCGTCGATAATGGCGTTATTTGTTGCCGGAATTTTGGAATCACACTATCACCAACGAGTTAACTAACTCATCGCCGACGAGTTGCTTATTAACTCGTCGGTGATAGTATTACCGACGAGTTAATGCAACTCGTCGGGGATAGTCTCCTTTAAATCCCAGCCCGAGACGGGGCAGAGGCCATTTCTTCACTCCCCCAAAAAAACCCTAACATTTCTCTCCTCCGCCTCTCGCCGCCCACCCTGCCTAAATCAGTTCCTTAGCCTCCCCTCTTCTCCTCCCCTCTCCCCCAAAAAAAACTCCAAATCTCCTCTCCCCTCTCCTCCTCCCCTCCTCCCCTACCCCCTCCCCTCCCTCCGGCCGCCGGAATTCGAGCATCGCCGCTGCCCTCTCTCTTAACCCGAAGAATGACAGGTCCCCTCACCCTCTCTCTCTCTCAATTCGATTTTATGTAATTATGTATGCATTTTATGTATTTATGTAATTATGTATGCATTTTACGTTGGTGTAAAATTAATCTTCAATTTTAATTAAGTTGGTGTAAAATTATGTATATATGTATGCATTTTAATTATTAAGTTGGTGTATGCATTTTAATTATGTATGCATTTTAAGTTGATATTTTTGTGTATATATGTAGAATATATGTAGGACATTTTGTGTATATATGTAGAATATATTTTTGTAAAATTATTTTTGTGTTGGTTAATTAAGATTTGGGTTAATTGATATGTTTTGATAATTATATTGGTAATGATATTTTTGATAATGATTTTGGTAATGATATTTTGGTAATGATATGTAGGATATTTTGTGTATATATTTTTGTGTTGGTTATTTTTGGCATATAGAATATATTTTTGGCCATTCTGTTTAATTGTTGGATGTGCAGGAGGTTTTGCGGCAAATTGACATGGGGGATCAAACGGAGAGGGACTAGATCCAGTGGAGGGAGCAGTATTCAAGCATCCTCATCTGCAATCAGCAACACGCGTAGCGGCCCTATTATGAATGCTCGCACACAAATTTTGCTACGTGCGCGAGAACAGGAGGAAGTTGCACGATCCGGATCCGAGCGACCCTCAGTCCAGCCTCGACCCTCAGGCAGCAGACACTCAGGCGAGCGACCATCAACGGGCGCATAAGAAAATCTCTCCATCCAAATGCCCCCTATTGGCCCGGTGCCTACTCCCCTTTCACAGGAATCATCTGAGGCAGATGGTGCAGGCGCCTCATCGTCCATGCCTCGTCTATCTCCGCCTTCCGGTCTCTTCGTGCCCGACGAGATTCCTGTCATCCTTCAATTCGATGCTAGGGGGAGGGTTATTTTTATTGAAGGATAGCCGGAGTTCCTGACCGTGGAGGAAGCGTACGTGTTCAAGCCGTTCGACCCCGTGTATCTTTGGAGTGCGAGGTGCATGAACCAACAAACGGACGATGCAGGTAAATTTTTATTTAACAAGATTGATTACATAATTATTACTTAAGACTATAAATAGTGTCAATTAATAATTTGGATTTTTTTGACATTGTATTATTAGGCAATCTCGTTAATGGCAATGGAAAACGAAAGACTAGAGGCCCCTGCAACTGGAAGAATCTTGAGCAAGCCACCGGGGGAAGGAAAACAATCATTAAGGCCAATGAGCGTGGTGAGGTGATCGAGACAGAAAACACCATGCGAAAGTATGCCGGCATGGCCGGGGCCGTCGTGCGGGACAAGGTCCCAATGCTGTGGCAAGATTGGGGTGCTGTGCCTCGCTACATGAAGTTGCAAGTGCATAATGCACTGACTGTGAGTTAAATCGTATTTTCATTACGTAAATTTTACATTTAATAATTAAGTCCAAAGAAATATATAATTTTACCATTTATAAATTCATCTTCCAGCTGTGGTTTGACGTGGATGAATGCCTTATTGAGGCATGGGCAGAGCATCAACTACATATCAGGTGATGTGATTCGAGTTATTTGAGTATATATCGAGTTAGATTTTTTTTTATCAAGTGTTTTAATATCTCTAACATTTGTTTATGGTGTTAATATAGGTATAAAGAGTGGAAGAACGAGCTTTCAAAACATTACACACTGTACAAGGATCTAGGCCGAGGTGCTACCCCTAGCGAACTCCGGTTTAGGGAGTACGAGTGGCTGTGGCTGGTAGCCCACTTCGAGCACCCCAAAGTAAAGTATCGTGAATATATTTTACAACCCTAATGTATCGTATCACATTGAAATAGTTAGTTACTAATTTTTTGAGATATGTTTATCAAACAAGGCGATTTCCAAGACAAACAGGGAAAACAGATTGAAAAACACCAAGTCCCATCATGCAGGTTCACTCAACTATTTGGGTTAGTCGGGTAGGGCGCAGAAACAACAAGAAGTCAACCCGTTGGTGTTTGTTCATCAGAAGTTCTATCCGCAGTGCCCTGAAGAAGCGGTAAGTCTTTGGCCTCATTATTTTGTAGTACACATATGCATGTGTTAATAAAACTATTTTTCTCTATTAATTTATTTTGTTTAATAATACGTTATTCATATTCACTTTTCAATTAGGTGAAAGTGGAGGATGCGATCACAGAGGTCACCATGATTATAGCTCGAAACGACCATCCTGACTGCTCAGAGGAAGAAGTGACCCAGTATGCCTCTCAGATCGATACGCTTGATCACCCTATAATGCCTTAGATCATGGCAAAAGCGTGCGGGACTGGGAAGAATATCCACTACTACAGGGAATGGGCTCAGCGGGCGAAGGAGTATTGAAGAACACTTCGGAATACTCTAGCAAGAACTTCTTCTAGGAACTCTAACCTAGCAGCAGAGCTTCAGAGGACGCAGAGGGAGTTGGCGGAGCAAAGGAGGGTGGTGGAGGAGATGCGGCAATTGGCCGAGCAGCAAGCACTCAGAGAAGCATCGGACGATGGTCGAGCAACACCGAGTTATGGTCGAGCAGCAAACACAAATGTTCACATGGATGCAGACGATATACGAGTACCAGACTACTGGACACCCGCTCCCCACACCTCCACCGATGCTTGTGTTCCACAACCGCAGCCGTCGCAGCAAGACCAGGGTAGCCGCCGGAGTTCAAATGATTTTGTCAACGTGGATTTCGTCGACTCTTACTGTAGTTGTATTTTATTTTCGTTTTGTTGCTGTTTGTACTCTTGGACAATTATGTGTGTACTGTTGGATGTGTATTTGTACGGTTTGTGTTTTTCAGTGCAGGTTCTGGAATTGGGCCCAATCCAGAACCTACTTTTTTTTTGTAAAATGTCACCGGGTATTGCCGACGAGATAGACCTATCTCGACGGCAATAACTCCCAATTTCCGGTGAGGTTTTTCCTTATCACGGAAATAATTGTGGCGGTCAAACACGTTGACCCCGGCGGAGCATCATCACCGACGACTAAGTATTGCCGGCGACCTCATCTCGTCGGTGATACTTCAGAGGTATCACCGACGACTTCTTCAATTTCTCGTCGGTGATACTATCACCGACGGGTTGCTTCCGGCGACCTTATAACCGGCGACATATCGCCGGTAATAAGGATCACCGGCGATTTAAAGAGAAAGGTCGACGACTGATACTCACCATTACTAAGCACTAAATTAACATTTAACACTCAACAACAATAAGTCAATTAAAACCCTTTTTGGTAGATGTAGCATTGGTAAATAGGGATCGTTCTTAACCGGGGATTGAGGGTGCATGCATAACTATGCTAGGTTTAAATGGGGGTGCGAGTTTTTGGTTACTAAATTCCTACAAATTTTAAGGTAAAACATCCTAAACTAATATATTTACAAGGATCGACTCATCTTTCACCTAACTCGTTAGAACCTACCAAATTACATGCAACCTATTAGTTCTAAGTCTTTAGCTACTAATTTCATGCATATCTCTCAAAAGTAAAGTGTAGGGATTGCCCTAACACTTCCATCGATTTAAGGTGGGATTGCCCTGCAATAAATCAAAGCGTTAAGCACAAAATATCACATGAAAGCTAAATATCAAAACGTGGGAGATCACATGAACTTGATAGAATTACAAACCAAAAATACTTCAACAAATTTGTCCATACAAACCAAGAAATAACACAAGAAGTAAAGAGTAGAAGTCATGGTTACACTTTCTGATGTCGAGATTGCCCTGGTCTACTTGATGTAATCGTGCCTCCAAAGGATGGAGAGAAGCACTAAGGATTGCCTTGAATACTTCGGTGGAGGAAGGTAGTTGATGAGCTTTGGAGTGGACGGCTTCTTGGTATTCCTTGGAGAGATTTTTGGACGTGAGGAGGTGTTTTAGGGCAGAGCTTCGGCTATAAGGTGAATGACCCTAATGAATAAGTCCAGCTCCCTTTTATATAGAAGAAGAATGGGGACCTTTCCTTCCAAAACAATGATTCCGAGCAAATCCGGGGAAATCTGACAGTCTGTCTTCAAATGTAATTTTCCAGAGTGATACATATTCGAATTACGTGATTTTTGCAGCATTTGAAAGATATTTCCGAGGGCTATAAAATATCTTCATTAATCACCTCAATCGTAGTTCATATGCGATTTCTACAGCCTGTCGAAGTTTGGTGTCCTGTAACTTCAGATTTCCTTCCTTTTTAAGTATTAGGAATCCCAATCTCATCAATTCTTGGATTTCTTACTCTCCAATTCTTCTTGTCCGAAAATACCATTTAATTACACATATTTTAGGCTTCAAATCAGGTACAAATAATCTTCAAATATCTTCCACAACTTCGTCCATTATATGCTCCATATATTCCGCCATATTTGCGCTTTCCTGGGTCGCGCAGGAGAAATGTCTTCATATTTTTGTCCACCATTTTGGTATCCATTTTATTTGGCATTTGGTTTCCAATTCTTGACACCATATGGGAATGCATTTTAGTAACCATTTGAAGACCATTCCTTGGACCATTTCTCTTTGGAATTAGAAACTTTTCTCCTTAACCCGCTTTTAGCTCCGAAACGCCTCCTGTATTATTTCCTCCTTTATTTCTACCTAAAAACATAAAGTAAGTTAGAAAAATATTTACTAAGCATAAAAAAATTTAAATATAGAGAGAAAGACATTAATAATCAAGCATAAAATGCGTAGATCAAATTCCCCCACACTTAGACTTTGCTAGTCCCTAGCAAATGCACAACAAAGCAATGGACTCGATAAAAGAAAAATAATAAAGGAAAAACACAAAGGTAAACGTGACACTTATATACAAACATACTTAGATATTTCAACGTTTCAAAGCCGCAAATTCTCATGTAATCATGTTTGAAAACGATAGACATACTAAGTATGAACAAAACTAAGCCCTTAGTCAGATTTGTCTCAGAAAATTCTTCAAGTCTATGGCAATGGAATCATAATGTTTTCACATGAATGTTCAATGAATTCAATAGATAATAGAGATATGATCATATCATGAATAAGTAAGACTTGGAAGAAAACAATTGTGAAGTTAAAGCTATGCATGTTTCGAACAAATTTAAATCAATCTCACATGGATGCACTCATCATATTTTCACTCATGAAAAGGGTTCACTCAAAGTGAATATGAATTGAATCAAAAACCTCATGAATAATGAATTACTTGCACAAATGAACCAAAACCATATGCTTACTCATGCAACTTACTCCACAGATTGAAGGCTACTCATCTTAAGGATCATAAAGGACTTTTAAAGGGTTGTAATGGGGCTAAGGCTAAGGCATTCGAAAATTTGGATGTGTGGTGGTTAAGAACATTTAAAAGCCTTAGTTAAAGCACCAAAGCATCATCAAATTCATTCTTCCTCTTTCCAAAACGTCACCAAGGTCAAACCCTAAGTACATGGGCCAGATTTCATCTTTTTGGACCCTAACTTCATTCTAAACTTTCCTTGAGCTTTTGTAGACAGGACAAAGGCCATATTTCTTTGCTATTGGGCCTTCAAAATAAAAACCTATTGCCAGAGAGCTTTTGATTTTTTAATTTTTACTCTTTTCTTTTTCTTGCTCTCGATTTTTTTTCTTTTCTTCTTTCTATTTTCGGCAATTGCAAAAATTTTTCAAGGTATTTGGACAAGTCTATCCCCATACACACATCTCCTCATGATCTTCACACCATCTCCATGATTCTAGCTTCAAAAATCCCCACCATGTCTTTTGAACAAGGGTACGGATATTCTACACTAGGTTAAAGTGTTTAGATATGTATGGTAATGAAAGAAAGGCATAATGTGGGCTCAAATGGGTTATCTAAGGGTGTCGCAACTCGTGCGCACAAATGGGACACATGGCAATTTGGCAAAGTGGTGGATATCCTAAGTGCCTTTAATCACATCCAAAATCAGAGTATGTATCAACTGTAAACTTTGCAAATTGACATGAGTAAGTTCTAGTATTCTCTAGTTTATTAAGATCTATGGCAAGTGAGTATGTGCATGATTTTGAGACCTATGATCTAGTATGTACGAAATTTTCACTCAAAAAGAAGTGTTTAAGGCTCAAAATCTCACTTAAGGCTTATATGATTCAAAACTTATTCTCATATGCGATTAATGTACCAAGTTTTATCAAACCATATCTACTACATGTCATGACACTCAAAAATATCTCAACTAGCACATGAATTCCTTATGATTACGATATGCAATGCCATAGGATGTTTATTTCAGTCCAATTTCATCATAGACTTACTAAGGGCATCCTAAGACTCTTTAAAACATTAAGTTAAACACAAAGACTCAAAACAACAATTTTTTTTAGGGCATCATCCTTGAGTGAACTCTTATCCGCCCAATCTTTCAATTTATGACTCAAATAAATTGTAAACCCCTCCCCCACACTTAAACTCTACATTGTCCTCAATGTACTTGAAAGGGCCCAACCCAGATTTAGTTTCCTAAACCGGAATCAAACCCCTTCTGAAAACATGAACCAACAAAACCAACAAAATTTCGGCAGAGTTTCGTTACTAACGCGGAATTACCATTACCTGCACCCGGAAAATAAACTTCATCCTATTCCACAAAAATCAAACCGTGGGCACCAATCCCATCCGGATTTCTCAATATATCAACAATAATGTAAAGTAATAAATATAACTATACATTACAGAAATATGGGGAAAAACATATAAGAAAATACATCAGAATACTCAGAGCGACTTCTAGTATACATATACAAATAGTAGGCCAAACTAAAAACCTACCATAAAAGAAACATCGCTCGAATACTATGCCACCGACCACGACGTGCGACACCAGAATCCGAACTGCAAACTGGTCACGAAAACCGAAAAGCCTAGGGGAAAGACATGAAAACTGTTAGAGTGAGTGGACAAAAATAAATGTCTTTCGCCGAATAATATATATGTTATAAAAACATATGCGAGTCGGAAAGCATAAATAATCAAATGGTACATGAGGGAGACTCTAACTCCTCTCGTGTACAGAGCATGCATGGAAAATCTCACGGGGTCGCACTAGTACAGTCCGAATCACGGGATCCCAGACCCACACGTGATTCTAGCCAGAAAGGCCTCGGTTCCGGGGTACTGCCCCTCGCCGGTCAGGTCGGGGTACTGCCCCTCCTGGTAGGCCTCCATCGGGGATCAGCCGAGAGGCAAGTGTAGCGATACAACAACGTAACTGAGACTGTACTCTGTGTAAACCAAATCATAAATAGTTCGATGCAAATGCATGAAACAATATATAAATGCATATACGTAATATATACTGGTATAGACATAATCGTATAACACATGCTCATATAAAACATAATCTCGTATGCATGCTCAAGTTCGTAAAACGTGTATAAGGACTCGCAATCAACAGTGAAAAGAAGTTGTCCACTCACTGACTAGGGTAACGCAGTTCGCGTTAATCACGTGATCCGGCGGAAAATCCCTCGCCAAACGAACGATCACGAAGCCCTGAATAATCATAAAATCCAATTCTCAAAATCATAACTCGACAATTCAAATCAAATCACGAGAAACAACCGTTCTCGAAAACACATAATTCAATTACGACGAATTGTCGAAAATCCGATAATCACACCTCAAAACCTCGCTATAATTTCCGATGCTCAAATCGAAAAAAGAACCTCACCACTGTGATCGGGGCGCGATTCCGAGTGAAACGACATGCAACTTGTCGAAAACCCCGAAAAATCAACCTTTGACCACCGTTGACCGCCGACGGCGGCGGCGGCGCCACCCAACATGAAATTTTCCTGGCGGAGCAACACCTATTCCACTCAAAATCATCCAACAAGCAACTTCTATAACTACACCGAAGTCCAAAGCTCACTCTAACTAGCTCAATTTCATGAAAAACCGAAATCAAACCAAACTTTCAATCCATGAATTCTCCAAGCACAAGCAAAATTAGAACCCCATACTTACATGGTAGCTTCTTGGTGATGAGGGCTTCAAAGCCCAGTGCTTTGAACAATTCAAATCGGCCGGAAAACCACAACCCGAAATCCCCGAAATCCCCCAAATTTCACAAACTTTCCACGCCGTGAGAGTTGGCCGGAAATGGGATCGGGACGGCGGGACGAATCAATTGGGACTAACGCCGAGCTCGGAGGTGGCCGGACGGCATCTCGCCACCGGCGAATCGTGCACCGTCGCGCCACCCATCTTCTCCACCGAGTTGACCAGTCAACTCCATTAATGATCAGGTTTTGACTTTCCCAAAGGGGAAACCACATTAAATACTTGCCAAAAATAGAAACTTCCAAATTACACATTTCAACAAACTTCGAATACCCGTAAATTTCACGTCATAATTCCGATTTCAATAATTCTCGCGGCAACAAACTCATCTCGACAAGTTCTTCAATTACCACCCGAAGTCAAACACTTCGACAAATCCAATAAAAAGTCAACGGTTCAACCCATCACATGCTTATCCGATTAAATAATCAACGGTCGAAAATATTTGTAAGTTAATCCTCGTAACTCAGAATAATCCTCCCACTTAGCCCGTCGCCGGCAATGTCGACGGAATCTCGCCGGTAATGTTGCAAAACATTACCGGCGACTCCAACCGTCGCCGGCAATGTCTAGGGAGACATTACCGGCGATTTTCCGGCGGGAATTTCGCCGGAAATGTCTCCCTAGACATTGCCGGCGACGGTTGGAGTCGCCGGTAATGTTTTGCAACATTACCGGCGAGATTCCGGCGTAAAGTCGCCGGTAATGTCTTCATTTCCGGCGACTTACTCCGTCGCCGGCAATGTGTCTTATATTAGATGCCGGATCGGGCAGTTCGATCATTCAATCATTTTGAGCGAAAAAAATCCAGAGAAATCGAAAGAAGGAAAACGTACGCTCTGAAATCGATCATTCGGTATATTGTCAAAATTAAGGCGGGCGTCGAAAACTCGATCAGTCGGGAAGCTATTTATATAGGTACGTAGGTGTATATATACGTATATGTGGTATATATATATGTGTGTGTGTGTGTGTTGATCAAATCCAATTCGTGAGATATATATATATATATATGAAATGTTGTTGATGTACGGTCACCGAAACGAGAAAACAGCTTGTAGTTAATCTTGTGTCTGAATCAATGACTGGTATTATCGTATTGTTATCGGAGCCAGGCTTAACAGAGATTAGATCGATATATCATTGAGTACTATCATCGAGTACTGAATACGTACTATCATCGAGTACTGAATCGAATTCAGAGATTAGATCGATATATATACATATGCATGCATGTGTTGATTTAATTAGAGTTGAATTGAGAGATCACGTCGATTATTAGTAGTGAATGTGTGTATATATATATAATTAATACATAAAATTGTTAGAATTTTCAGGATGGACAAGAGTTGGATGAGCCTCGAAAGATGGGATGTCAGATATCACCAGGGAATTAGGAGTTTTGTGGATTTTGTGAAGGCTAATTGTGGAGACACTACACTTCATTATTGCCCGTGTAAAGAATGTAAGTGTTTCAGCGATCGATTTCGATTTCGATTTCGATTTCGATTTCCCATATTGCCAGAGGTTCCCGTGGAGCGGCACATATTGCCAGAGGTTACCTATGAAACCGAGTCAGACTCAAGTGATGAAGATGATTACGATTATCATCCTTAGTACGTTGGAAATTGTAGTCGGAAATTGTAGTCGGAAATCGTACGTAGTCGGAAAATGTAGTCGAAATTGTAGTCGAAAATTGTAGGGCTGAGAAATGCATAAGAGGATAATCAACTTCTGCATTATATCTTCTCACAGCGGGAATTCATTTTGAATTGTTGATTACTTGATTGTTTGTGGTTTAGTCACTTTAATGCTATCTTATTAATTTACTTTGAAGCATTGATTACAAATCTGTTGAAGCATTGATTGTTAGACACTTAAGACTGGGTACTAATGTTAGATAACTTAGTTTCTAGTGATATGAATTCTGCAAAACTCATGTTAAGAACATCTGTGTTTATAGAATGAAAACAAATAGAACTTACAGGGACTGAATCAATGTGAACCAATGTGAACCAATGCGAACCAATGTGAACCAATGTGAACCAATGCATCAGTGTGAACCAATGTGAACCAATGCATCTGTGTTCAGAAACTGATCTGAACAATGTGAACCAATGCATCAGTTCAGGGACTGAATCAATGTGAACCAATGTGAACCAATGTGAACCAATGCATCAGTTCTGTTGAACTGATGTGCCTTTTGAAGTTACTGCAATATATACACAGATATAACTATGTATTCGAAAACATAGATTGGTCTATGACAGATCCTCATTGAATTCCTATACGGAAATTGTAGTCGTTAATCGTAGACGGAAATTGATAATCGAAATTGTAGTCGGAAAATGTGCATAGCTGGAAATGGTACGTACGTATACGGAAAATGTAGTCGTTAATCGTATGTATACGAAAATTGATAATCGAAAATGTAGTCGGAAAATGTAGTCGTTAATCGTACGTATACGGAAATTGATAATCGAAATTGTAGTCGAAAAATGTAGCCGGATATCGTAGACGGAAAATGTAGTCGTTAATCGTACGTATACGGAAATCGTAGTCGTTAATCGTACGTATACGGAAATCGTAGTCGTTAATCGTAGTCGTTAATCGTACGTATACGGAAAATGTAGTCGTTAATCGGACGTATACGGAAAATGTAGTCGTTAATCGTACGTATACGGAAATCATTAATCGAAAATGTAGACGGAAAATGTAGTCATTAATCGTACGGATACGGAAATTGATAATCGAAAATGTAGTCGGAAAATGTAGCCGGAAATCGTAGACGGAAAATGTTGTCGGATATTCTTCGGGAAATAATGACATTACCAACGAGTTGAAGTCGTTGGTAATGACATTACCAACGAGTTATAAGCAACTCGTTGGTAATGACATTACCCACGAGTTAACTCGTCGTTGGTAATGTCATTACCAACGAGTTGCTTATAACTCGTTGGTAATGTCATTACCAACGAGTTAACTCGTTGGTAATGACATTACCAACGAGTTATAAGCAACTCGCCGGTAATGTTTTCTGGTTTCCCCCATATCGAGCCCGAGCCTCTCCTCTCCCTCTCCTCTCCCTCTCCTCCTCCTCTCCCTCTCCTCTCCCTCTCCTCCTCCCAAATCGGTCCGGTGAGCCTCTCCTCTCCCTCTCCTCCTCCTCTCCCTCTCCTCTCCCTACTCCTCCTCTCCCTCTCCTCCTCTCCACCGATCCCCTCTCCTCTCCTCCTCCGAAAATCTCCTCCTCCCCTCCTCCCCTCCTCCCCTCCTCTCCTCCCCTCACCATTGTAGGTGGAAGAAAATGGCAGGTCCGATCCTCTCTCTCTCCCTCTCTCTCTCTCTCTCAATTTTTAATTATTTTTTTGCATGTGTATGTGTATGTGTATGTGTATGTGTATGTGTATGTGTATGTGTATGTGTATGTGTAAATTAATTAGGGTGCTAAGTTGGAAATTAGGGTGATAAGTTCTAAATTAGCATGTATGTATATATGTGATGTATATATATATTTAGGTATGTGAATATGAAGTGATGTATATATATATGTGAAAATTATGTATAAATGTGGTTTTGATGAATATGTGATGTATATATATACGGAAATTAAACCTAATTAAGATGCATGATATATATATGTGTGAAAAATGTGGAAAATTAATTAGGGTTTGTGATTTGGATGAATATGTGATGGATAAATTTAATTAAGATGCATGATGTATATATATATACACATCGAATATGTATAGTCGTTAATTTAGGTGATATAGTTGTTAATTAATCGTATAAATGAAGGTGGAAATCGGGATCGGGACGGTTTGGAACCGGAACGGTTTGGAACCGGAACTTATTGTAACTGGAACCGTTATGTTACAAACGGTTCCGGTTACAAACAGTTCCGGTTTCAAACGGTTCCGGTTCCACACCGTTCCGGTTCCGATTTGTTATAGAACCGGAACGGTGTGGAACCGGAACTGTTTGTAACCGGAACCGTTATGTTACAAACGGTTCCGGTTACAAACAGTTCCGGTTTCAAACGGTTCCGGTTCCACACCGTTCCGGTTCCGATTTGTTATAGAACCGGAACGGTTTGGAACCGGAACTGTTTGTAACCGGAACCGTTATGTTACAAACGGTTCCAGTTACAAACAGTTCCGGTTTCAAACGGTTCCGGTTCCACACCGTTCCGGTTCCGATTTGTTATAGAACCGGAACGGTTTGGAACCGGAACTGTTTGTAACCGGAACCGTTATGTTACAAACGGTTCCGGTTACAAACAGTTCCGGTTTCAAACGGTTCCGGTTCCACACCGTTCCGGTTCCGATTTGTTATAGAACCGGAACGGTTTGGAACCGGAACTGTTTGTAACCGGAACCGTTATGTTACAAACGGTTCCGGTTACAAACAGTTCCGGTTTCAAACGGTTCCGGTTCCACACCGTTCCGGTTCCGATTTGTTATTGAACCGAATCCATGACTATTACGATGTCCAGGAGGTTTTGCGGCTAATTGGCTTCGGAGAGGTTCCCGAAATAGTGGAGGGAACAGTAGTCAAGCTTCCTCCTCGGCCGCAGTTAGCAACACGCCCAGTGGGCCAATGATGACTGCTCGCACGAGAGCCTTGCTAGAGGCGCGAGCTGAGGAGGAAGCTGCACGATCAAGAGCCGTGGAACCGGAATTCGAGGCTCGAGCCTCAGTCTCTAGACGCTCAATCAGCAGACGTCCCTCCGGTGGCAGAGCCTCAGACGAGCGACAGTCAACGGGGGCATCAGAAACTCCCTCAATCCGAATGCCCCATATTCGGATGGTGCCTACTCCCGTTTCACGGGAATCATCTGAGGCACATGGTGGTGCTAGCGCCTCATCGTCCAGGCCTCGTCTATCTCCGCCGTCCGGTCTCTTCCTACCCGACGAGATTCCTGTCATCCCTGAATTCGATGATAGGGGGATGCCTGTTTATATTGAAGGACGGCCGGATTTCCTGACCGTGGAGGAAGCGTATAACTTCCTCCCGTTCGACCCCGTGTATCTTTGGAGTGTGAGGTGCACCAACCAACAAACGGACGATGCAGGTAAATTTTATTTAACATCAGATTGATTACTTAATTATTACTTAAGACTTGCGATTGGTTCAATTAATGATATCAATTTGTTGACATTGTTTTATTAGGCAATTTCGTTAATGGGACTGGAAAACGGAAAGGGGCTAGAGGCACCTGCACCGGGAAAAGACTTGAGCAGGCCACCGGCGGAAGGAAAACGCCCATAAGGGCCAATGAGGATGGCGAGGTGATCGAGGCATTCGACACCACGCGCAAATATGTCAGCATGGCCGGTGCGATCGTGCGGGACAAGGTCCCAATGCTTTGGCCAGATTGGGAATCTGTGCCTATCTACGTGAAGATGCAAGTGCATAATGCACTCAGTGTGAGTAAAATCGTATTTTCATTACGTAAATTTTACATTTATTAATTAAGTCCACTTAAATATATAATTTTACCTTTTATATATTCATATTGCAGGTGTGGTTTGACGTGGATGAAGTTCTTATTCACACGTGGGTAGAGCGTCAACTACATAATCGGTGATGTGCTTCCACTTATTTGAATATATATCGAGTTAGATTTTTGTTTATCAACTGTTTTAATATCTCTAACTTTTTTTCCTTGTTTTAATATAGGTATAAAGAGTGGAAGAACGAGCTTTCTTCCCATTACACTGTATACAAGGAGCTAGGCCGAGGTTCTACTCCTAGCGAATTCCGGTTTAGGGAGTACGAGTGGCTGTGGCTGATAGCCCACTTCGAGCACCCCAAAGCTCAGGTATGCATCCTTAATATATCTTACAAGCCTAATGTATCGTATCAGATTGAAATAGTTAGTTACTAATTTTTTTCCATATGTTTATCAAACAAGGCGATTTCGAAGACGAACCGGGCGAATAGATTGAAAAACACCAGGGCCCATCATGCAGGTTCACTCAACTACATGGGTTGGTCGACTAAGGCGCAGCAACAACAAGAATTGAACCCCTTGGTGTATATTCATCAGAAGTTCTATCCGCAATGCCCTGATGAAGCGGTAAGTCTTTCGCCTCTCCATGTGTTAATAAAACTATTTTTCGATATTAATAGATGTTGTTAGTTAATACGTTGTTCATTTTCGCTTTTCAATTAGGCGAGAGTGGAGGAGGCGACGACAGAAGTGACCATGAGTATAGCTCGGACTAACCATCCTGACTGCTCCGAGGAAGAAGTCACCCAGTATGCCTCTCAGATCGATCCGCTTGATCCCCCGATAGCGGCTCAGATCATGGCAAAAGCGTGCGGGACTGGAAAGAATACCTACTACTGTAGGGGAATGGGCTCGGCGGGCGAAGGAGTATTGAAAACCACTTCACAATACTCTACCGGGTCAAGAAGTTCAACTTCTAGTCGTAACCTCGCAGCGGAGCTTCATAGGACGCAGAGGGAGTTGGAGGAGCAAAAGAGGCAGATGGCCGAGTACCAAATGCAGCAGACACAGGTGCAGGCTCAGATGTACACATGGATGCGGACGATGTACGAGGCTCAGACTACCGGACAACCGTTCCCCACACCTCCCCCGGTCCCGGTCCCTCCGTTCCCTAGCTATCCACCACCACCACCGCACCAGTCAACGCCAGAGCAAGACCAAGGTAGCCACCGGAATTCAAATGAGTACTTTGATTACTTCGACCCTGACCCGCAAGTTCCTCGACCCTGACCTGTAGTTGTAGTTAATTTTCGTATCGTCGTTGCTATTTGTGCTGTACGTTGGACATTTATGTGTACTGTTGAACTTGTATGATTGTACGGTTTATGTCTTTCAATGCAGGTTCTGGAATTGGGCCCAATCCAGAACCGCGTTTTTTTTTCAAAAATTTTTCTGACATTGCCGGCGACATGGACCTCAGTCGCCGGCAATGTCACAAATTCCGGCCACGGCGGCGGAACCATTGCCGGCGACTCAAGTCGCCGGCAATGTCTCCGACATTACCGGCGACGCCGTTTCCCGTCGCCGGAAATGTTAACACCGGCGGGAGATTTCCGGCGACATCATTGCCGGCGACTCGTCGCCGGGAATGACATTTCCGGCGAAAAAAAATACAAGGCCGGCGACCTCCCGTCGCCGGTAATGTCTCCTTTTCTTGTAGTGAAAGACATTAATAATCAAGCATAAAATGCGTAGATCAACGACTTTAAGTCGTCGACAATAATGAGAAATGTGGTAGTGATAGGGAGATATGAGAATTGAAATTAATCTGCCTAGGGAAAAAATGTCAGCTTAACGTAATCTGAAACCAAAAAAATAGAAATACAGTAAGCAAAATCACATTCGAACCTAAAGAACCCAGACGATGCAACGATGAACTTCAAATCTAGAGGAAAAAACAAACAAACTGTATAACAGTAAATAAAGAAATCTGTAAAAATTACAAATCATAACATGAGTCAGCCTGTAAGAATAAAGAAGACCAATAAAATAGGGCAGACAACATATAAGTATAGTAACAAATAAAATAAAAACTAATGGCACGTAAATCTGACAACACATATCTAATAATAACTATTTAAAATCACTTATACACAAAATTGAAACTCCACAATTAAATCTCAAAACCTAACCACACCAACATGAGCAAAACCAACAAACCCACACTACTGATATCAGCACCATCTCCATATAATCTCTTAACAGACAGAAGATGTATAAGATCCATGGAATGACAAATTTCATTTAGTTTTCATGCAATTATATTCAACCAACAATATTATGACTTATTACTTGCATTTATAGAAATAAAAAGCAGAACAACACAATCAATAATCACCAAAAGAGCAGAAGAGAGATATGCATATAATTACCTGAGGCTTCAGTGTTTTGGCTAGTCTTGTAGCCTTTGACGCTGCCATAAGAAAACATAGTAAACCGATTACATGCAAGAAACAGAACAGACCTAAAAACATATAGAAAATATAACAAGAACAATGACATTATAGTAAACAAAATAAACTGATTAGATACAAAAAATATAACAAACCTAAAAACACATAGAAAATATAACAAAAACAATGACTATAGTCATCCAAAGCCAAGCTTCGGACCTAGAAGATAACCACCTTTTCTGATGCAACTTCTGCAGTGTAAAGAATATTTTGCTCAGTATGGGAAGGTTTTAAAAGTTTCTATGTCTCGGACAGCAGCTGGTGTCATTCAGCAATTTCCAAACAATACATGTAGTGTGTAAGTCAAGATGGTCTGATGTCTTTTTTAGTAAAGAAATGTATCTTCATTTATATTGTTGATGGTTTATAGTAGACAGTTGATATCAGGTTTTTGTTTTGTTAGTTTTCTAATTTGTTATACATTTCCATTACTGTTGGTTACATAATCGTGTTCTGTATTCAAATATATTACTTACTCTAAGGGGGAGGAAGCAGTTCGCTGTATTCAAAATGTTCATGGGTTTTTATTGGACGGAAAATCTTTAGAAAAATTATGTTTATTAAAGAGGCATTGTAAACATATAATATACAAAATCCAGCAGTAAATATTCACAAACAAATTGCAGCAAGCCTATTCCATTTTTTCTGGTGCGTGACTCACTCAATCAACAGCCAAATTTGTAGTGTTTCTCTAACTTCCGACTTAAACTTTGTAGATTGTAGGCAAGAAAAGAGATACAATTGAAAAAATGGCACCACAACTCAAAAACCCAGATGATTTCAATTATTTCAATCACAAATTCACAGTGTATAGAATCATAAAAACCATGACTGAATCCAATCCGTAATCGAAAACAACATCTACCTATTTCTTGACTAATTTAGTCTCCACCTCCTGAATTGTGTATTTCATAAACACATATTTAATCTATTTTCGCTATCTGAACTGACTAACGATGGGTAAGTTTGGTACTGCTACAAACTCTTAAGCTAGCTAAACAATAAATCTCATCTAGAAAACAGCTCACCTTTAATAATGGAAGCTCTCAGATAGAGACCAAATCGAGGGAGAGGATGGTAGCAGATCGATCTATTGCAAGAGTCATAACAAGAAGGATTGGAAGTGGAGATCAGAGATCAGAGACTGGAGATCGAAGGTCGAGAATGATGATCGGAGCCTGAGAGTGATTGATTGAGAACAACAGTGGGAGATTGGGAGAATATGATTGAAAACAGTTGAAAGGACCTAACCCCGATTTAGTTTCCTAAACCGAAATCAAACCCCTTCTGAAAACACGAACCAACAAAAACCATAAAAATTTCGGCAGAGTAACACTACTAACGCGGAATTGCCATTACCTGCACCCGAAAAATAACACTTCATCCTATGCCACAAAAATCAAACCGTGGGCACCAATCCCATCCGGATTTCTCAATATATCAACAGTAATGTAAAGTAATAAATATAACTATACTTTATAGAAATCCGGGAAAAATCGTATGAAAATATATCATCAGAATGTTCAGAGCGACCTCTAGTGTATAATTATATAAATATACCACAGCAGGCAGAACAAGTAACCTACTGGGAGAAACAAGGTAGCTCGAACACTATGCCTCCGACCACAACGTGCGACACCAGAGTCTGAACTACAAACTGGGCACGGAAACCGAAAAGCCCAGGGGAAAGGCAAATAAAAACGTTAGAGTGAGTGGACGAAAATAAACATATGCCTTTCACCAGTTTATATACATAATCAATGTAAAATAATAAGAGTTCGGAAAGTATATATGGAGGTTGCTAGGCGAATCTGTCAAGCCCGACGGTTAGGTGAATCGCTCAAACCCGACGGTGATAGGCCAGGGGAATCTCTCAACCCCGGCAGCATACAGGGGAATCTCTTAACCCTTCCCAGAGGAATCTCTCAACTCTGGTCCAGAGGAATCTCTCAACTCTGGCGGACTACCAGTGATCAGCCGAGTAGCCGAAGCATCGATGCAGTAATGCCATCACCAATAAATATAAAATAATACCTCCGAAAATAACATATATCTCAACATCGTATAAAGTAAATACAGAAATTCACGAAAAATCACGAAGTCGCAAACAACTGTGAAAATATAAAAATGTCCACTCACAGGTGAGCATAACGCGATTCGCGTTAATCCCGTGTTCTGGCGGAAAATCTCTCGCCAAACGAACGATCACGAACCCCTGAATAATCATAAAGTCCATTTCTCAAAATCATAACTCGATACCTCAAATCAAATCACGAGAAAAAACCATTCCCGGAAACACATAATTCAATTACGACGAATTGTCGAAAATCCAATAATCACATCACAAAACCTCGCTATAATTTCCGATGCTCAAATCGAAAAACAAACCTCACCACTGCGATCGGGGCGCGATTCCAAGTGAAACGACATATAACTCGTCGAAAACCACGTCGGACGAAAAGTCGCCGCTGCCACCTTCGCCGGAATTTCAGATCTGCCCAGAAAAATTCATGGCATACATGGTTTTGAAGATCTCGACAATTCCAACAACTTTCCAGTTATAAGTTAAGGCCAATTTTGACCGGAAAAGGTCCAAAACTCACCTTGAAAGTACAAACCCTCGCCAGAATTTCACATCGATGGATCTCTCTCTTCCGGCCACGGCAACCTCTCAAACCACTTGCAATAGCTTCCTCTCATTGAGGCTAACAAACCCCTCAAAGAGGAGCCACCATCTCGGCCTCCACGCCGTCACCCGTATCGAACAAAACTCGCCGGAATTTCCCCATTTTCGCCGCCACTTTTCTTCCTCCTCTGGCCACCATAGGAGGGGATCCAACTACCAATCTGAAGAGCAGCCCAAGCTCAACAAAACTCGTGAAGACACCATGCCCAAATATGGCCGGAATCGGCCTCAATTTCCGGCAACCCATTCGGCCTCCAAAATGGGTCGACCCACCCATGGTCAACCCAGTCAACACCCAGGTTTTCTTTTTTGGCAGGTTTCCCAATTCGGCAAGTTTCAGATCCGTATTTATACCGTACGTGTATCGAACCCCAATCGGATAAATACGACAATAATCGACGGACGAAAATATTCATAACTTAATCCTCGTAACTCGGAATAATTTCTTCGGAAGTTCCCACGAGGTCGAAATTAAATTCTCTACAATTTCCACGAAGAATCTGAAATCAAATTCTCGCCCGATAATTTAGTCGCTAACAAGGCCGCCATATTAGCAGATTACAAATTGCGAAACTCACAAATCAAGTCGATAATCATTCCAGTTACGGTTCGGGTCGATCAACGGTCCAAAACGGATCACAATCACGATTCGGATAGGCTCAAACACAAACGGATAAACTCAACAGTATTCCGAAATTTCAAATGTTCATATTATATTCCTTGGTCGCCCAAATAATGATCCAGAACCGCACACAAACTCGAAATCACGCGTACAACAACTCTCGATTAGAGACTCAACTCAGATTCTCGGCCAATAATTAAGTCGTAATCAAAGCCGACGATTCAATCAATTATCAGAAATCTGTGATTATACGCTAACTCACGAATAAAGCTTATTACACTTTTGATTCTGTTCCGAGTTGTCACAACAGTGTTCCAAAATCAAGAGAGGCTGAGATGAGATGAGATGAGATGAGATGAGGATGAGGTCGAGTTTTATGGGTTAGTATGTTGCACGCATCACACGCTGCCAACAACAATATGACGATAATACTCCTATGAACAGTACAAATGAACAGTGAAAGGAATAGTAAAACCCAAGATTTTTATATAGGTAATGAGTGAATTTCGTGCATAAGTCTCAAAAATATCTACATGCCTCATCTAATTGCTTGCCATAAATTTCAATGAATTAGAGAATACTAGAACTTACTCATATAGATTTGCAAAGCTTTTAAGTTGATATATGCTCTGATTTTGGATATGATTAAATGCATTTAGGTGTTCCACCACTTAACCAAACAACAATGTGTCCCTTTTGTGAGCACGAGTTGCAACACCCCTTGATAACCTATTTGAGCTTACGTTGAGCCATTCTTTCATTATCATTTATATCTAAACACTTAGACTAGTGTAGAGTTTCTTACCCTTGTTCTAAAGACCTAGTGAAGAATTTTGAAGACAACACATTGAAGATGACGTGAAGATGATGAAAGAATGAAAATATGGGGATAGACTTGTCCAACACCTTGAAAAAAAATGTGATTGCCGAGAAAAGAAGAAAAAGAGAGAAAACAATTTGAGAGCAAGAAAGAAAAAATAAAATAAAGCTCTCCGGCAATATATTCCAAAGTGTGAAAGATTGGATCAAGTGAGGTTTAAAATGAAGTTAGGGCCCAAAAAGATGAAATCTGGCCCCTGTTTTGAAGTTTGACACACGAGACTTTGAGGAAAATATTGTGCTCGAATTGATAATGTTTTGGTACTATGACTAAGTCTTTGGTACCACCACATATCTAAATTTTGAATGCCTTAGCCTCAGCCCCATTACAACCCTTTGAAAGACCTTTTTGATCCTCAAGATGAGTAGCTTTTGATTTATGGAGTAAGTTGCATGAATAGGCATATGAGTTATGTTCATTTGTGCAAGTAATTCATTCCATTCATGATATTTTCGACATAATTCATACATACTTTGAGTGAACCCCTTTTCATGAGTGAAAACATGATGAGTGCATCCTTGTAAGATTGATTTAAATTTGTTTGAAACATACATAACTTTAACTTCACCATTGTTTTCTCCAAGTCTTACTTGCTTATGACATGAACATATCTCTATTATCTCTCGAAATCATTGAGGATTCACTTTGAATTTTTGTGATTCCATAGACAGATAGTTAGAAAAATTCCATAGACTTTTTTAGCTAAGGGCTCAAAAGTGATTTAGTATTTGAATCTTTGAATTTCGTAGAGTTTAGCAACATGGAGACTAGCTTCAACGTTGTTTGTTTGTTTTCTTTATTTTTAGCCTTTCTTCTGTTTTAGTTTTTGTTAGGGACTCGCAAAGTCTAAGGTGGGGGAATTTAGTCTATGCATTTTTTGCTTAATTCTTAACATATTTCTCTCTACATTTAGCTATGTTATGACCTTAATATTATCCTTTTTAACTTACTTTGTTATTTTTAGGTCTTAAATAAAGGAGATGAATAAAGGAGGTTAAAATGGAGTGGAAACGCAAAAAATGAAGAATTCCATTTTAACTAGGAATCTTTGTTGGAGTAGAAGTCCTTGGATGAGAAGGAAAGTAAATTCGGAACACGTGCAAAATATTTCCTAAAGTGAAAAGGAAGTGTTCAAGTCTTGCCTAATTTGTGTAGGAAACCTTTCCTAATCATGATTGAAGAGGAAGATACAATCCTAGTCTATCTATGAGTTGGATTTGTCATGGGATACATGTATATTAAGGAGGCTAATCCTATTGCTAAAAAGAAGTCCGAGATTTATAAAGAAAGGACCATAACTAATGAAGATGGGTCAAAGACCAAGAGCATGATTAAAGACGCCCAAAGAAGAAGATAGATTAAAAGCCAGAAAGAAGGTAATTGGCCTGTGCACATCAGCCCACTTACACAAACCATTGTGATCATCTCAAGATGAATCAGAATATAATCAATACATGGTTAGAAATATCTAGAAGTCTAGTTTCCAATACAATTGGTATCACATGATTTGGATTCCTAGAACGACGGTAATTTCTATTTTAGTGGAGAAGGGTCAAGTTACCCCGGTGAAGTTAACTTGTTTCTTAAGAAGACTTGGATAAGAGGTTTGCTATCTATATAAAAGGGGACTTTGGCTGGAACAAAAATATCACTCATTCTAGTAGCCAAAGCTCTGCCTCAAATAGTCCTCACCCTATAAAACACTTGGAGTTCTCTACAAGGCCGCCACCTCCAAACACTATCACCACCTTCCTCCATCGTAAGCATTCAAGGCAATCCTAAGTGTCTTTGCCGTCTATCGAAGATCATCTACACAAAGTATTCTAGGGACGTCCCGAAAAAAAAAGTGTAACAATGATTTCTTCTCTTTTCTTCTCCTTGTATGAAACTTTGGTTATTATAGATCGGTTGAAGGAATTCTTTTGGTTTATAATTTGAACAAGTTTGTGTTATCTGTTTTATGTCTTCGAATTTAGTTACAACATATTTGTTTTATGCTTAATTCTTTGGTTTAAATGCAGAGCAATCTTGGTTTATATCGATGATGTGTTAGAGCAATCCCGAAGCACTTAAACTGGTGAAATATGCATGTAAAATGTAGCTAAAGACATAGAGCTTAATAAATTGTATATAATCTGTTAGGTTATAAAGAGTTAGGTGAAAGAATGAATTAATCACTTGTATATATGTTAGTTTTATTTTTGGCTCAAGCATGTTTAGAGTTATAGGATTCTTGATTGTTTTGTTTGTCTATGAGTTGAAGCATGTTAGAAGTCAAGGGTTTCTGAATTGTGTTTACTGCTATATTTTAGCTTTTATTTTCTTAGATAATAATCAAATTTTCAAACCCCCTTTACAAACCTAGCGTAGTCACGCATGCACCCTCAATCCCCAGGTAAGAACGATCCCTATTTACCAATGCTACATCAACAAAAGAGGATTTTAATTGATTGCATTATTTCTGATTATTAAGTGGTAATTTTATAGTTAGTTAGAGTGTTATCAATTCGTCAGGCCGAACAACATAACCACAAATTTATTGTGCCTATATTGAGATCGAAATGTGGTTTTAGAGACATCTGACTCTTTAATCAACAACTGATGATATCCCGATCGCAAATCGATCTTAGAGAACACCGTAGCTCAATTTAGCTGATCAAACAAATCATGAATCTGAGGTAGTAGATATTTGTTCTTCACTGTAACCTGATTTAGCTTCCGATAATTGATGCATAATCTCATCAATCCATCCTTCTTTTCACAAACAAAAATGGAGCTCCCCACAGTGATATGCTAGGATGGATGGAACCCTTATTAATTAATTCCTAAAGCTGAATCTACAACTCTCTCAACTTAGCTAGAGCCATCCTATATGGAGCTTGAGCTATGGGGCCTGTACCTGAAAGTAGCTCAATCGTGAAATCTACTTCCCTTACTGGAGAAAGACCGAGTAATTCCACAGGAAAGACATAAGGATATTTCCTAGCCACCTTAATCTGCTCAAGGTTATGGGTGGAAATACTAGTATTCACTACATGTGCTCGATATGCGGTACACACTTTCCATAACATCTTCTCAGCCTTCACAACTAAAATAAGGCATGATAAAAGAACATTTATTTCCTCATAAAATAAAATCTCAGAAAATTCTAGACTTCTAAATACTACCTCTTTCCGATGAGAATCAACTAAAGCCTGATGATTGCTCACAAAGTCCAGAACCTGAATTAAATCAAATCTATGATGTCAAGAGGTATCAGATCAGCAGACAATCCAAAACCTCCAACCATAATGCTACAGTCTTGATACATTAGCCCCACAAAAATCACCTTGCCAAAGGGATAAATCACTCACCACATTTTCGATAAGGGAGTGGCATGTACGTTAATTATTGATGCTAATCTCACAGAGATAAAAATAGTGTGTCGCCCCCAGATCTATTAAAGTATAAATAGCATAATCTAAAATATGCAACGAATCAACGATCACATTTGGAGACGCTTTTCCCTCCTGTAGAATCATCCGATGAATTTGGGCATCTCCAGTCTATCCATTCGATCGTCCTCTCTAACTCCAGTCCTAATACACTGGTTGTCTAGGTGGCGGTGTAGTTCTAACCCCTATAGTGGCTCCCTGATCACCACCAGAACTCTATGCCGAAAATCCACATGAGGTGTCCCTTTACGGACACTCCCTCGCAAAGTGGCCTATCTGGCCATAATTGTAATAAGCTGCAGTCCCAAGCTGATACTGTCCAGAATGGCGTTTGTGATAGAAGTTGCAGAAAGGAAAATCTCTAGATACTGGTGGAGTAAGTTAGTATCCACTGGACCCACTAGAACTGGCCCAGATCCCTGTCTCTGCGGTCAACTCCACCTCCATCTTGGAAAATAACTCGGACGATGTGCACTAAAGGTCTGAGATCTCTCACCAAATGATGATATGGAACTAGATGTGCTGGAGCCTCTCTTTTATGAAGGAACCTGGCAGGCCCCACCTTCCTCGAATCGTCGAGTCTGGCCCCACTCAAATCAGAGCCTATCTTCGCATCTCATAACAACACTGACAAACTCATCAAAATCAGTGCATGGCACAATTGACATGTATGGAGAAATCTCAGGCCCCAAACCTTGCTCAAACCTCTAACATCTTTCCTTCACTAACCTGACAAAATTTGGTGCAAATTGGGATAAATGAATGAAGTGATCCCAATACTCCATCACAGACTAGTTTCCTTGGCATTCATAAAATCCTCATATTTCCTCTACTCTGTAGCTTCACTGAAGAAACAACTCATGGAAAACTCATTGAACTCTGCCCACGGGGTGGTGGTTTCATTTTTCTCAGTGCTTTCCCACCAACGGTATGTATGGTCCTGCAACAAACCCACAACTATCTCTGTTCTCTACTCTAGGGTCAACTGGGGATGGAGATGATCGTATACTCGACCAATCTCTATAAGCAAGTTGTCATAAGCCTCAGGGTCACGGGATCCTGCAAAAGGAACTGTTCCTACAGATTTAGCTTTGGTAACTAACTCATCATGACCCTCACGTGGCTCTTGTATCATGCGCGTAATTAATTCACGCATTTGTTGTACTGGTTGTCGAGGCATAAATGACCTAACAGTCCACAAAAAATTATTTAGCCCGCTAAAAGACCCCAAGAGAAAATGGCTCAACTAGGAGACTCTAAACACTTAACAATGCAAAACACTTGGGGCTGTGATGGGGATCCGCTGGCCAATTGGGCCATCCTCTCAGGAGTGTTGTACACAATCAAATGCATATACTGACATGACCATGAGTCTAAAGAATATGTGACCTAATGCTCTGATACCAAGTTGAAAGGACCGAACCCTAGTTTAGCTAGAAAACTATAATTATATCCTAAAAATTAACTAAACTTTGAGTAATTCTGAAAGGACCCGACTGCGATTTAGTTGCCTAAACCGAAATCAAACCCTTTGAAAACATGACTTTAAAAAAATTTCGCCAGAGTTTACTTTGAAATACGTGAGACAATATTAGAACCTGCAAAGAGAATCACACTTCAGATATTTCACAAAAGCCAAACCGTGGGGCTCCGTTCCCCATCCGGATTTCTCAACATCATATATAACAATAAACCACAAGGATTATAAGAAATTTAGAAAACATTTAAGAGTAAACTTAACTGCAAACATAACATAAGTATTCAGGGCGACGCCTATACACATCATATACAATCAGTAGGTCAAACTGAGTGTGACGACCCGGACCAGAATCACCAGTATGATCAGCTATATACGTGAGTTACTGCGTAGTCGCAGAGTTCCGACAGTATTTTAATCGCCAGATTTGATAACGACTTAATTGTTGGCCGAGAATTGGAGCTGAGTCTCTTCTCAAGAGTTGTTGTACATGTGATTTTGAGTTCGTGGGCGGTTCCGGATCTCTATTTGGACGACCGAGGAATAAGTTATGACTATTTGAAGTTTCGACGGAATCGAGTTATAATGGCGATCTTCTTAACGACTAAATTACCGGACGAGAATTTGGTTTCGGCTTCTTCATGGAAGTTGTTAAGAATTTAATTTCAAGCTCGTGGGAACTTCCGGAGCATTTTTCTGAGTTACGGAGATTAAGTTATGATTATTTCCGATTGTTGATTGTTTAGTCGGATTATTTATGTGTTTAGGTTGAATGGTTGACTTTTTATCGGTTTGGTTGATGTGTTTGACTTCGGGTGATAATTGAAGAGTACATTGAGATGAGCTTGTAGCCGCGAGAATTATCGGAATCGGAGTTACGACACGAGAGTTATGGATATTCGTAGTTTGTCACAACTAATTGGGGAAGTTTCCTTTTTGGGAAGGGCTATAAATAGCAGGTTGCCGAAAAGGGAAAGTCAAAAGTTGGTTCATTTATTGGTTTGACCGAGTTGACTGAGTCAACTCAGTGGTGTGAGGGTGGTGCGACGTGCACCGTGGCTCGCCGGCGGCGAGGTTCCGATCGGCCACCTCCGGCCTCGGGCTTAGGCCCGTTCTCTTCGTCTCGATCTCCTTGGTCTATTTCCGGGCTCCTTTCACGGCAAGGGACGCCGGAAGTGGAGGAATTTCCGGCATGAAATGGAGGGAATTTTGGTGAATTCGGGTTCATCGTTTGGCCGAATTGAGCTGCAATTTTTGGTGGGCTTTGAAGCTCTCATCCCCTTGATGCTACCTTATAAGTTTGGTGATTCAATTTGATGTGTACATGGAGAATTTTGGATTTGAAATTTGTGTACCAATTCAGTTTTGCTTGAAATTGACCTAGTTAGAGTGAGAATTGGCCTTTGTTGTAGTTGACAAAGTTGCTCAGTGGGTGATTTGGAGTGGAATAGGAGCTGCTCCGCCGGAAAATCTCACGATTGGGGGCGGCGCCGCCGTGGGCGGTGGTCAACGGCGGTCAAAGTTTGACTTTTTCAGATTTTCGACAAGTTGCATGTCATTTCACTCGAAATCGCGCCCCGATCGCAGTAGGGAGGTTCGTTTTGCGAGTTGAGCATCCGAACTTACGGCGAGGTGTTCGTGATCGCTCGTTTGGCGAGGGACTTTCCGCCGGATCACGGGTTAACGCGTATCGCGTTACGCTAGTCTGTGAGTGGACAATTTCTTTTCACAGAATTCTTGCGAGTCTTTTATATGATTTATGAACTTGAGCATGCGTATTGAGATTACGGATTACATGAGCATGTGTTTTTATAATTATACGATTATACGATTATACTTATACGGATATACGTATACGAATATACATACATTTATATGCTGTTTCTTGCATTTGCAATCGAACTATTTATGATTTGGTTTACACAGAGTACAGTCTCAGTTACGTTGTTGTATCGATACACTAGCCTCTCGGCTGATCCCCGATGGTAGGCATCCCAGGAGGGGCGTTACCCCTACCTGACCGGCGATGGGCGTTTCCCCGGAACCGAGGCCTTTCTGGCTTAGAATCACGTGTGGGTCTGGGATCCCGTGATTCGGACTGTACTAGCACGGACGTGTCCATGAGTTACCCCGTGGGATTTTTACTTGCATGCTCAGTACGCTGGAGGATTATGGTTTTACCTCGTGTACTTTATTATCTTTATTTACCTGGACTCGCATATGTTATTTTAAACATATATATTAACTGGTGAAAGACATTTATTTTCATCCACTCACTCTAACAGTTTTCATGTCTTTCCCCTGGGCTTTTCGGTTTCCGTGCTCAGTTTGCAGTTCAGGCTCTGGTGTCGCACGTCGTGGTCGGAGGCATAGTGCTCGCGCTACCTTGTTTCTTCCAGTAGGTTTATTGTTCTACCTACTGTGGTATACTGATATGTTTATACATTAGAGGTCGCTCTGAGTAATCTGTTGTTTATGCTATACGATTTTACTCCGGATTTCAGTAAAGTATAAATATATTTATTGTTTTACTTTACTGTTGATATATTGAGAAATCCGGATGGGATTGGTGCCCACGGTTTGCTTTTTGTGGCATAGGATGAAGTGTATTTTCCGCGTGCAGGTAATGGTAATTCCACGTTAGTAAAGAAACTCTGCCAAAATTTCTACGGTTTTTGTTGGTTCGTGTTTTCGAAGGGGTTCGATTCCGGTTTAGGGAGCTAAATCGGGGTTAGGTCCTTTCACTGAGAACTTACACGAACTGAAGTGTGACTTGAACTCTACGCCACCACTGGGCAACCCCGGAATTCAAACTACAAACTGGGCAAAAGAAAGTGAAAACCCCAGGGGAAGGCAAATGAAATCGTTAGAGTGAGAGAACGAAAATAATAATATGCCTTTCACCAAGATATACATGAAATCATGATACGAGTCTAAAATCATCAAACATAGGCAAGGTGGTTGTCATAACCTTCCTGGATACCGAATAAAATGTGGAAGCAGTAACTTGAGTACATTTTCCTCAAAGTTACCATGCTCAACTAGGTAAGGAGCTTGTCATAACCTTCCTGGGAGCCATATAATCATGAGTTAGGCATTTGTCATAACCTTCCCGGAGCATCTCGGGGATCAGCCGAGAAGCCATTGCATCGATGCATCCATATATCCATAATCCATGTAAAACAAATCATATATGTGCCTCCGAGTAAAAATATATAATCGTAAATGCATAATCGTAAATGCATAATAATAAATGCATAATCATAAGTGCATACTCGTAAAATACATAACATAAAATGCATAATCAAGACTCGCAAATCGACAGTGAAAATCAAAGTGTCCACTCATAGTACGAGGCTAACTCTGAGGTCCGGCGAAAGATCCCTCGCCAAACACTCGATCCCGATCACCTGCATAATAGGGATACGATCAATACATATTGAAACACAACATACAGAGCTAATACGTCAAGAACCCCGCGTTCTCGAAAGACGTATCGCTCGAAATATCGACAAGGATAGCAAAAATCCCAAAATATACTCAAACAACCTCATCCCAAATTAGAACACTCAACTCAAATCAAAAACCTCACCATTGCGTTCGGCACGCGAAAACAAGTGAAACGACATAAAACTTGCCAAAAATCTCACATCGTCGGAGCTCCGCGGCGCACGGCGCCGCGTTGCGCTGCCGCCGCCGGTCTCCGGAAAATTAACCAACCCAGAAATTTTCGACCTATATATCAGTTTGAAGATCTTGACATTTCCAAGAACTTTGTTTCAAAGCTAAGCCCAATTTTAACCAGAAAAGGTCCAAAACTCACCGTGAAATTCAAAAACCTCGCCGAAATTCAATTCACCGTGAAATTCAAAAACCTCACCGTGAGTTTGAACAAACTCACGAGTACGAGTAATTCACAATAATCACGGCTCAGACCAATATGTGCACATTCCACGGTTCGGGTCGTTACAAATCTACCTCCCTAACCAAAAGTTCGTCCTCGAAATTTACATACCGGCTAGGAGAATGAAGCTACTGCTCATACAAACTATTCTGGCTGCTACGTGACTACCTTTATTGTATGATTTCTGTACAAACACAAACGCTGACACTAACATAAAATTCCTGTTCCTGAGAGTCTACTCTCGACAATTATGAAAATCCAACGGTTCCACAACCTGAACTAAACTGCAATTGAAACTCTCTACAATGGAAATTTCTGAGGCACGTTAACATCAGGGAATTAGGAATATACGTCCATAACCACGATGCATAAAATACGTCATACCATATGCTATCCTTGATAATATTTTTCAAACGATAAACCATAACGCTTATATCTTTACTAACGTGCATAACTTACCGCGCTAACAACTGTTCATAACTCATTTTCATGGCAATAGCTAGAAGGATACTCAATTACCACAATATACTCTGACTGACATACGCGCAATCTTTTCTGATAATCCGACAACTTTAATTTGTTAAGAAAAGCTGCATGTTATATGTCATCTCTGGCAACACATAACCTCTTTCTGAACACCAAAGTGCCATCACTCCTCATCCGAAACTCTATCGGTACATTATTCCGAATCAAATTCTTCTTGCTCAGTAGGTAGACATCTGAATCTTGAGCTTCACGAACTTGATCAAGTAACACCGGACGAACTTAGAAGCTGGCTAACAATGCTCCATCATCATTCCACTCCAACTCTGCTTTGGTTGCTCGCAACTCTGTCAAAAGTGACACTCTAGCAACACGTACATGGAAGAGAGAAGCACCATGCTTCCGACTAAGAGCATCAGCAACCACATTAGCCTTTCCTCGATGATACTCGAAAGTACAGTCATAATCATTAATCAGCTCCATCCATTTCCGCTGCCTCATATTTAAATCTGGCTGAGCACGCAAATAGGTAAGACTTTTATGATCGGTGTAAATCTTGCACTATGCCCCGTACAAGTAGCGTCTCCAAATCTTCAACGCTAACACAATGGCAGCTAACTCCAGATCATGAGTTGGATAGTTAACTTCGAGTGGTTTCAACTGTCTAGAACCATATGCCACCACCTTTCCATGCTGCATCAAAACACAACCCAGACCTAACTTCAAAGCATCACTCACAAGCATCAGACCATTCAAAATTGACTCCTTTCTTCGTCAAATGGGTAAGCGGTGTCGCAATCTATGAAAGTCCTGCACGAATCGGCGATAATAGCCTGCTAAGCCCAAGAAATTTCGGATCTCTGCCACATTGGTAGGTCAGCTCCAATTCAACACGGCATCAATCTTATCTAGATCCACGCTGACTCCCTCGGCTGATATCACGTGACCCAAAAATTTCACACTGTCCAACCATAAATCACATTTGCTAAACTTGGCGTATAACTGAGCATCTCGTAAAGTCTGCAAAATGGCATGCAAGTGCTTCTTGTGCTACCCCACACTCCAGAAATAGAACAGGATATCATCGATAAACACAATGACAAACTTATGCAAATAACGCCTGAATATCTGATTCATCAAGTCCATGAAAGCAGCTGGCGCATTGGTCAACCCAAAAAGGCATAACAAGGAATTCGTAATTCCCATAACGTGACCGAAACACCGTCTTATCAACATCAGATTCCCGAATCCATAGCTTATGGTACCCAGACCTAAGATCAATCTTCAAGAAGACTGAAGTTCCTTTCAGCTGATCAAACAAATCATCAATCCGTGGGAATGGATACTTGTTCTTCACCGTAACCTGATTCAACTTCTGATAGTCAATGCATAGCCTCATCGAACCATCATTTTTCCTCACAAACAACACTGAAGCACCCCAAGGTGAAGCACTAGGTCGAATGAAGCCTTTCTCAATCAATTCCTGAAGTTGAATTTGCAACTCCCTCAACTATGTTGGTGCCATACAATAGGGTGTCTGCGAAATAGGTCCAGTACCTGGAAGTAACTCGATGGTGAAGTCAATCTCTCTAACTAGAGGAACACCAGGTAAGTCTTCGGGAAACACATCTGGATACTCAAAAACCACCGCAATATCACCAATGTCCGGTACACGAACACTCGTATCAATCACATGTGCTAGGTATGCCACACAACCCTTCCTTAACATCTGCTCAGCCTCCATTGCTGAAATCAAACAAGGTAAAGAAGTATTATTTTCACCACGAAACAAGATTTCCGGCATGCTTGAACACCTGAAAACAACCTCCTTCTTGTGACAGTCAAGAATAGCCCAATGGTTCTCCAAAAATCCATACCCAAAATCACATGAAAATCCACAATATCCAACAACATCAAATCCGCGGCTAACCCATAACCTCCAATAAAATCTCACAATCTGTTTATACCCACCCAACACATACAATCTCTTTATACCCACAGATGGATACAACACTCGCCACAAACTAGGGAGTGGAGATGCAGGTACAGTAGCCAATGATGCTAATCTATATGACATGAATGAATGCGTAGCCTCTGGATCTAGTAAAGTAAGAACTGGATGACCAAAAATGTATAACATACCGATGATAACCTTGGGAAAGTTCTGCCCTCACGTAGAGACATGGCATGAAGTCAAGCCTGTCCAGCTGGTCGTCCACATTGGTTGCGATTCTGCTGACCACCCTGTCTAGAAGACTGTGTTGCACGATAACCAGAAGTAGTACCCTCATCTCGACTAGCACTCTGATCCGCAACACCTCTAAAAGTGCCAAGCTGAGGACACTCCCTCACAAAGTGACCCTCCTGGCCACAATGGTAACAAGTACAGGTGTCATACTGACACTGACCAAAGTGATGTCTTGGTGTAACAAATGCTCCGGATGGACGTAGAGGATAACTCGATCCATTAGAACTACCTCGGTTAGCCGCATCATCAAATCCGTGGCTAACCCATAACCTCCAATAAAATCTCACAATCTCTATATACCCACTCGACACACACTACCTCGCCAGATTGATACTACACTCGCCATAAACTAAGGAGTGGAGATGCAGGTACAGTAGCCAATTATGCTAATCTATATGACATGAATGAATGCGTATCCCTTGGATCTAGTAAAGTAAGAACTAGATGACCAAAAATGTACAATGTACCGATGATAACCTCTGGGAAGCTTTGCCCTCATGTAGAGACATGGTTTGACCTCGAGCCTGTCCAGCTGGTCGTCCACGTTGGTTGCGATTCTGCTGACCACCCTATCCAGAAGACTCTGTTGCACGATCACCAGAAGTAGTACCCTGATCTCGACCAGCACTCTGATCCGCAACACCTTTAAAAGTGCCAAGCTAAGGACACTCCCTCACAAAGTGACCCCCCTGGCCACAATGGTAATAAGTAAAGGTGCCATACTGACACTAACCAGAGTGATGTCTCGGTGTAACAAATGTGCCCGATGGACGTCGAGGATAACTCGATCCACTGGAACTCCCACTCGGCTGCTGCCTCTGCGGTTGACTCCTCTTCCATCTCTGACTCTGCTTAAAAGTGCTAGTAGGATATCTATAAAGTCCACTACCAGAAGATGATGCTGATCCAGAAATACCTGAACTCAACCTCTTCGAAGCACCCTGGCTAGGTCCACCCTCTTCAAATCGACGCGTTTGAAACCGCATCAGTCTCTCTCTCTAAATGTCTTCACCTCTGAGTGCAGCACTAATAAACTCATCAAAGTTATCCCCAGGCATAATGGTCAAAGTCTCCTTGATATTTAGATTCAAACCCAACTCAAACCTCCTACACTTTGCTTCCTCTGATGTCACCATATCACGTGCAAACCGAGACAAACGCGTGAACTTATCCCGATACACAAGCACTGACATATTTCCTTGCCTCAGATTGGTAAACTCTTCATATTTCCTTTGTTATGTAGCCTGATTGAAATACCGACGCATGAAAATATCTCTGAATAGAGGCCATGGAGTATCGATAAGAACTCTCTCTGTGCTAACCCATTATAAATAAGCATCTGAGTCCAGTAACCCAACAACAGCATTAGTCCTCTGCTCAGGAATAAAATGTAGGCGTTCACAAACATGCTCCATCGGAACTAACCATGCTTCACATATTTCAGGATCAGGGGAGCCAGAAAATATAGTTGCTCCAACTGTCCTAGCGTTGACCACAGGGTCAAAACACTGTTCCAAATGCAACACTTGCATAAGCAAGTCGTGCGTACGTTGATCCTCAATAGGATCCCCAACCCCATTAGCATAGACTCAACGTCGAGGAGGCATCCTAAAGATGAAAGGACATAAGTCCCACAACACAAGGAATGTAATCATGAAACTTCAAATATTTGAAAGCATTCAACACTCTAGAGCATTGATGATTGTCCGCTAGCTAGTCTGGTCATCACTTCTAATATGCTGAACATTCTCAAATATCCTTAGTAACACAACTACAAGAGTCTACAGAACCTAAAACTTAATGCTCTGATACCAACTGAAAGGACTCGACTCCGATTTAGTTGCCTAAACCGAAATCAAACCCCTTCTAAAACATGACCTAAAAATTTTGTCGCCAGAGTTTACTTTGAAATACATGAGCCAATATTAGAACCTACAAAGAGAATCACACTTCGAATATTTCACAAAAACGAAACCGTAGGGCTCCGTTCCCCATCCGAATTTCTCAACATCATATAAAACAATAAACCATAAGGTTTATAAGAAATTTAGAAAACATTTAGGAGTAAATTCAACTGAAAACATAACATAAGTATTCAGAGCGACGCCTATACACATCATATACAACCAGTAGGTCGAACTGAGAACCTACACAAACTGAAGTGTGACTTAAACTCTACGCCTCCACTGTCGACGTGCAACCCCGGAATTCAAACTACAAACTGGGCAAAAGAAACTGAAAAGCCCAGAGGAAGGCAAATGAAATCGTTAGAGTGAGTGGACGAAAATAATAATATGCCTTTCACTAATATATACATGAAATCATGATGCGAGTCTAAATCATCAAACACAGGTAAGGTGGTTGTCATAACCTTCCTGGATACCGAACAAAATGTGGAGGCCATAACTTGAGTACATTTTCCTCAAAGTTACAATCATGCTCAACCAGGTAAGGAGCTTGTCATAACCTTCCTGGGAGCCATATAATCACGGGTCAGGCATTTGTCATAACCTTCCCGGAGCATCTCGGGGATCAGCCGAGAAGCCATTGCATCGATGCATCCATACATCCATAATCCATGTAAAACAAATCATATATGTGTCTCCGAGTAAAGATGCATAATCTTAATTGCATACTCGTAAAATGCATAACATAAAATGCATAATCAAGACGCACAAATCAACAATAAAAATCAAAGTGTCCACTCACAGTACGAGGCCAACTCTGAGGTCTGGCGGAAGATGCCTCGCCAAACACTCGATCATGATCACTTGAATAATAGGGATACGATCAATACATATTGAAATACAACATATGGAGCTAATACGTCAAGAACCCCACGTTCTCGAAAGACGTATCGCTCGAAATATAGACGAGGATAGCAAAATTCTCAAAATACACCCAAACAACCCTTGTCCCAAATTAGAACACTCAACTCAACTTAAAAACCTCACCATTGCGTTCAGCACACAAAAGAAGCGAAACGACATAAAACTTGCCAAAAATATCACATCACCGAAGCTCCTCCGCGCACGGCGAAGCGTGGGGCCGCCGCCGCCAGTCGCCGAAACATTCACGAACCCAGAAATCTTCGACCTATATATCATTTTGAAGATCTCGACATTTCCAACAACTTTGTAGTTCAAAGCTAAGTCCAATTTTAACCGGAAAAGCTCCAAAACTCACCGTGAAGTTCGAAAACCTCGTCGGAATTCAATTTCTCCAATTGACTACCACCGGGCACGGCATGGACCGAGACCACTTGGGATAGACTCACCATCCCAAGGGTTACTAAACCCCCACAAGGTCGACTCCAATCGCCGCCGGCGAAATTCGCCAATAATCCCCCACTTTGACACGTCGTAACTTCCTCCTCCGGCCACAAAATTTGATGATCCACCTATCAAAAGAAAAAGGAGCTCGAGCCCAACAACTTTTATCAAGAAAACACGACCAAAGGATGCCGAAATAGGGCACACGGCCGACGAGAAGATTTCAGCCAAAATGGGTCAATTTGTCCCACAGTCAACTCCGTCAACCGGCCAGAAATCCCAAAATTGAAACTTTCCCAATTTGTCTTGTATTAATACCATATATATACTGTACACATACATGCCCAAATCAACGGTTCAAAACAAATCTGATCAAGATCGGACCATCACGATTAAATCAACAATAAAAATAACACTTTTATATATTTTCGGCAACCGACTCCAAAACTCAATAAAACATTGCTCTCTTATCCGAAAATTTCTCCGAAAATTCCCACGATCTCGAAATAAATCCTCTACAATTCCCATGAAGGAACTCAAACCAAATTCTGCGCCGATAATTTAGTCGTGAACAAACTCACGAGTACGATTAATTCACAATAATCATGGCTTAGACCAATATGTGCACATGCTACGGTTCGGGTCGTTACAAATCTACCTCTAACAAAAATTTCGTCCTCAAAATTTACATACCGGCTAGGAGAATGAAGTTACTACTCATACAAACTGTTATGGCTGCTACGGGACTACCTTTACTGTATGATTTCTGTACAAACACAAACGCTGACACTAACATAAAATTCCTATACATTAGTTTGAAGATCTCGACATTTCCAACAACTTTGTAGTTCAATGCTAAGCCCAATTTTAACCAAAAAAGGTCTAAAACTCACCGTGAAGTTCGAAAACCTCGCCAGAATTCAATTTCTCCGATCGGCCACCACCGAGCACGGCATGGACCGAGACCACTTGGGATAAACTCATCATCCCAAGGGTTACTAAACCCCCACAAGGTCGACCCCCATCGCCGCCGTCTCCGCCACCTCCGTCGCCGGCGAAATTCGCCGATAATCCCCAACTTTAACATGTCATAACTTCCTCCTCTGGCCACCAAATTTGATGATCCACCTATCAAAAGAAAGAGGAGCTCAAGCCCAACAACTTTTATTAAGCAAGCACGGCCAAAGGATGCCGGAATGGAGCACACCGCCGGCGAGAAGATTTCAGCCAAAATGGATCAATTTGACCCATGGACAACTCGGTCAACGGGCCAGAAATCCCAAAATGGAAACTTTCTCAGTTTGTCTCGTATTAATACTGTATATATACCGTACACATATATGCCGAACTGAACGGTTCAAAACAAATCTGATCAAGATCGGACGGTCACAATTAAATTAACAATAAAAATAACACTTCTATATATTTTCACCAACCGACTTCAAAACTAGATAAAACATTGCTCGCTTATCCGAAAAATTCTCCGAAAATTCGCATGTTGTCAAAATTAAATCCTCTACAATTCCCACGAAAGAACTCAAGCCAAATTCTTGCTCGATAATTTAGTCATGAACAAACTCTCGAGTACGATTAATTCACAATAATCACGGCTCAGACCAATATGTGCACATTCCACGGTTCAGGTCGTTACAAATTCTACGAAAATTTTGACTTAATTCCTCTTGAAAACTGGACAACCCAAAAATCTTCAAGAAAATAAGACTTTTAAACCAAATTCCAACAGACAAACCGTGGACAACCAAATTCCCCTTGGAATGCAACTTTATTATGCTTAATTTATTTCCATTATTTATTTCAATTGTCTTAGTCTCCATAATATTAACTTACTTTATGATTTTATAGGTATTTTGAGTGATTAAAGAAAAAAGAAGGGAAAAGAAGGATTTTTAGCTAAATTGGGAAATATGCCTGTACAGATCAATCGAATTCGACAGAGAACTGGAAACAGCTCGGAAAGAACCAGATGATAATCTTTATATGCATGGAAAGTCCCAGATGTCTAGTTTCTAGAACATCATCTAGATTATTTGGATGGCTCCAGAAGAAGTTACGGTGGCCGATTTTGTACAAGGAGGTTAGTCTGCTCGGGAATCTGACTTTGGAAAGAAATCCATGTTTTGAGGCCAAAATCACACTGAGAAGCTTGTGGACAAATCTGTGCTTGATATTACCATTTAATATGGATATGGCTACTGAAAACAAGTCTTAAAAAGTCAAGCTAGCCAATAGAAGAATCAAGAGGATGATTTTTCTTTTAAGACAAAGAGTCTCAAACCTATAATGAAAGAAGATTTAAGGAGCAATATAAGAACCCTATGAAGTATCTCTTCTCTTTTGCTCTCTTCTCTCTCTTTTCTCCTTCTTGTCTATCATTCTCCATTATGTGTAGTTAGTTCCCCTCCTAATTAGGAGCTAATCGAAGCCCTAGATATTATTTTGATTTTGATTCCCTTGTGATTTTGATAACTATTTGATGAGTTTTACTTCACTATTATACCAGTGATGATTTCTATTATGTGTTTCTTTGGGTCGACACTTCGATGCATGTTATAGGATCTATTATCTTAGATGTGTACATGACTATCATATCATTGTATGTTCTATAGAGATAAGCAAGCCATTTGCGATAACTTGTGTGAAGTAATTCTTAGGTGATGTAAGAGCACCATCATAGTGGCTCTAGAAGCCTTATTATCTTTCAAACTCTCTACAAATCTTAATTAATAACTTTGGTTTGTTTAATTTAAGCCATCATAGTTACAAGTCTTCTAGTTAAAGATCACGTTAATCCAGGTAATCAATCCGGATAATATGCCAAGTAAAAGAGTGTAATATGTATGTGACTTAATCATAGCTCAATGTGAGAGGCATTCATTCATTGTTATTGAGGTTGGATTTGGGGTAGATCGAAACTATTTAGCGTGGAGAGAAGTTCCTCAGTTTCCTCTCCATTAGATTCTTCTTAATCTTTAATTTGTTATTTTCTGTTTTCGTTTACTTTTTTTTCTATATCAACTTATTTCGAAATCCAAACGAAACTCAAAAATCCTGTAAATTTACGTGGTTTTTAGCCACTGTGTCTATTTGTAGTGTCTGTGTTCTTGTGGTTTTAGGTTAAGTCTAGTTATTTATTAAATTAATTCTTCATCTATACGTTGAGTCTGCCAGATTTCTGGTATTAGTGTAACCGAGTCTTTTAAAGCTTTTAGTCTCATCAGTCCTCTGCGAATAGTGATCTCTGCTTCTTTGAACTACAATTGATAGTTTTAGGTACAAACTAGAGTATCTTTTGTAGGTAATTTTCCACTTATCAGTCACTAATCAAACTTTTTGTTCAAAGGGGTGATAATATCTCTTTCTCTTGACATATTATAATTCCACAATAGTAATTCAAAGCAATAAGCAACTTAAATTTAGGGTGTTGCAGATTTACAATCTAATTTTTAAATTGAGGATATTAATTTTTTTTTCTCTCACTGGGTGTTATGCTCGGTATGGGTAAAGATGGATAACAAGGAGGTAGCGTTCGTCGAACTCGAGATTTGTAAGGCGACCAATTTAGACGATTTGAGGAAGATACAATGTGGAGAAGCAACTTTTTTTTTTGTTAGTGACGGAAAAATGGGTTGCAACGAAGAGATTTTCGGCGATGATGGTGGCCAACGGTGGTGGTGGTGGTAACGATGGGAGGGTTATGGTTTTTTCTTTGTGGTGATGGCTATTAACTTAGAGAGTTTCGCATAACGTGTTGAAGGATACATTAGATACGCAATAACTGTAGACTGAAATTGTCTTTTCATTCATTGATAGATGACCTTAAATATAGGCATTACAAATAATTACAAAAAATGTCTCCAGAATAATCAGGGATTGCTAGAATTTATATCTAACTAATTAGAACAAGACACACACCTGAAGATAAGGAATATATTTTCGTTAAACATTCATAAGATTCAACCTCACATGGATATTCTCTAATAAGTTTTTCTCTTAAAATATATCTAACGTTTTCACTAAACTCAATTACTTACCAAATAGACCGAACCATGCCATATGCTTAACTCTTGCAACTTATCTCCATAGATCAAAGGCTACCCATCTTGAGGATAAAAAAAAAGCTTTCAAAAGATGTTATGGGGCTAGGCTGATGGGTTTATAGAACAAAAGGATATGGAATTCAAGCATAAGTTCTAAAACCTAATAGAGCACCAATAATAAGAGACTTTTCTCGGGGTCTTCAACAATTGAAGCATCTCCACCATTGAATTATTTCTAATGTGTCGCAATTGTGGCCGGATTTCATTTTACTGAGTCTTCACTTCATTCTTTTCATCAACAAGTAACCTGGGGTATCAAGCTAGAATTCACAATTTATATGCTGATTTTTCTTTCTTTCTTCTTTTGCAACTGTTTTGCTTATTTCAATACAACATAGCTAGCTTGATACCCCACACACGTTCCTTCACAAACTGTTAGCTTGGTCTTTATCTACCTGTCTCATGTATTGCTATACTAAGTCTCAGAACAAAGATAGAGATATAACTATTATAAGGTTCAAGCTTAGGATTATGTCGGTGATGACAAGAAGGCTATCATGTAGGCTCAAAGGGGTTAACTAAGGGGTGCACATCTTGTGTACGCAAAATATGAGACACACGCTACATATGGTAATGGTGGTAGATTCTAAGTGTCTTTATCAGTTCCTCAATCAGGACATGTATTGACTATAAGCATTGAAAAGCATAAGAGCAAGTTCGAGTGATCTCTAGAGTCCATTAACTTAAAATGTGATAAACAATTGACACTCAAACAAAGAAAGCATGGATATCCTAATCATACCACATGCTTAATCAGTTCAATATGTGTTCACTTATGATGAATGTGAATGGCTTTCCTTTCAAAGTCCCTATTAGAGGACATGAAAGTATGTTCTAATGACTTTCCTAATCCAAATCATTTAGAACATGAATTAAAAGAAGTAACGAGTAAGCACAAAGCCCATTCGATTCAATGTAAGCTTGACCGAAGCTTGACCGAAGCTCCTTGAATCATTCAGACTTCAAGAAGGCTTACGTCCATGCTCAAGCCCAAGGGAAACCAAACCTTAGGCTTATCCTTTTATATGTAGACCTAAGTCATGTTTACATGCTTATTTTCCTTAGGTGAGTGACTAATTCCCTTAGGTTCATTTTTTAGCTTCCTTAAACACATCTCAACTTAGTCATGGCCAAGACATGAATATGAAAACATTGAATGAATCCTAAATATGCAAACATACCACAATCACATCACAATCTATCAAACTAATTCACAACATGTAATAAAATAAACCAAATTCAAATTCATAACTCAATACATAGTTGTATATACATCAAATTGGGTAGGGCTAAGCTCTAACCTTCCAAAAGATAACTACTCACTACCTATAGCTAAGATAGAGTATGGATACATAAATTAGAGACAAATAGGAGAAGAGATAACCAGAGAGTCCCAGATGCTCCAAGCTCTTCAAGCTCTTCTTCCCTTCTTGCTCCAAAAATGGTTATATGCTTCTAGAACTTGAGTCACCCACCTTAGGCTTAGGAGAAGATGTTGTAGATGGAAGTGTAGTGGTGGTAATGGAGATTTTCAAGCCTTTTGGTGGTACTAATGGGTGTTTGACAACTTGGTCGACGCTCACACTCCAAGAATTGTTTACTCTATGATCTCGGCGAAAAAAATATGCATTAGGACATAGTCTACATGGTTGTTGTCGTAGATGCACTACAAGAAAACTGCACTTAGACTACGGAAACGTAAAGGTTCCGGGTCCAAGTTACACTTAGACCTCGGAGAATTCTCCGTTGTCCAGGTGAGCACTTGAACGACGGAGAATATAATCTCCGTCGTCCAGGTCCACACTTGGTCAACGGACCGATACGCCATGGTCTAAGAGGCCACTTAGACGACGAACCAACACCTCCGTCGTCTGAGTGAAGCATTATATAAGGCCGATGCCGAACTTTTTTCCTCTCCGCTCACTCGTCTAGCTCTCAACTGATCATAATCTCTTCCTGTCTTGATCAGCTCCTCACGCATGCATGCAATTCAAACGATCGACGTCCTAGCTAGCTAGATAGCACTACATATATATATATATATCAATCTTCGGCCGACCATAGATTAATTCGCCATATATCGAAGAAAGCGAGGTACGTACGTAGTTAATTTTTCAACACCATTAATGTAGGTTTATATATATATAATTAATTGTACGTTTGATTGATTGCATTGTTAATAATTAATTAGTACGTCTAATATATAATTATATATAATATATTAAGTTAGAAAACTGATGATATATATATTAGTTAATTATAGACCTGTAGTACGTATATATGTATGGATGTTTTAAAATTTGGTTAATATTTAGTTAAAACGTACATACATGCATGTATATGTTAGCTAGACATATTAAAGTAATTGATGTAGAGTACGTACTTACGTATGTACAACTATAATTAATAAAGGTAGTTGAATGTAATTATATATTGAAGATATTGAATTAATAATTTTTTTAATTAAGGTAGTTGCAAATTTCTGTATATATATAATAGTTTAATTAATAATTACTTTCAAATTTGTATATATATTGATCGAATTAATAGTTAATTGACTAATATGTACGTAATAATTAATTAATTATAAAATTTTGTAGAAGTATGGAACAAGAGTTGGATGAAGTTGCGGAACAGATGTGATGTCCAGTATATGGATGGAATTAGCGAATTTGTGAATTTTACGATAGAACATGAAAGGACCCAACTCCGATTTAGTTTCCTAAACCGGAATCAAACTCCTTCTGAAAACACGAACTAACAAAAACCACAAAAATTTCGGCAGAGTAACACTACTAACGCGGAATTGCCATTAACCTGCACCCGGAAAGTACACTTTATCCTATGCCACAAAAATCAAACCGTGGGCACCAATCCCATCCGAATTTCTCAATATCATAACAGTAATGTGAAGTAATCAATAAAACTATACTTTACAGAAATCCGGGAAAAAATCGTATAAAAATATAACATCAGAATGCTCAGAGCGACTTCTAGTATATATATATATATATACAAATAGTAGGCCAAACTAAGAACCTACCATAAAAAAAATAGCGCTCGAGTACTAAGCCTCCGACCGCGACGTGCGACAATAGAATCCAAACTGCAAACAGGGCACAGAAATCGAAAAGTCTAGGGGAAAGGCAAATAAAATCGTTAGAGTGAGTGGATGAAAATAAACATATGCCTTTCACCAATTTCATATACATAAAAACAATGTAAAGCAAAGCGAGTTTGGAAAATATATGGAGGTGCCAGGCGAATCTCTCAAGCCCAGCGGTCAGGGAATCTCTCAAGCCCGACGGTGATAGGCTAGGGGAATCTCTCAACCCTAGCAGCATAACAGGGGAATCTCTCGACCCTGCCCAGGGGAATCTCTCGACCCTGCCCAGGGGAATCTCTCAACTCTGTCCAGAGGAATCTCTCAACTCCGGGTCAGACTACCGGTGATCAGCCGAGTAGACGAAGCATCGATGAAAGTAATGCCATCACCATAAAATATAAAATAATGCCTCCAAAAGTAATAAATAATCTCAATAACGTATATAAATAAGTACGAAAAATCACGAAAAATCACGAACAAGCAACGACAGTGAAAATAGAAAAGTCCACTCACAGATGAGCATAACGCAATACGCGTTAATCCAGCGATCCGGCGGATAATCCCTCGCCAAACGAACGGTCATGATCCCCTGGATAATCATAAAATCCACTGCTCAAAATCATAACTCAAAACCTCATATCACATCACGAGAAACAACCGTTCCCAGAAACATATAATTCAATATCGATGAAATCGTCAAAATCCGATAATCACACCATAAAACCTCTCTATGGTTTCCAATGCTCAATTCGAAATATAAACCTCACCACTGCGATCGGTGCGTGATTCCAAGCGAAACGACATACAACTCGTCGAAAAACACGTCGGACGAAAAGTCGCCGCTGCCGCCAGCCGCCGGAAAACCACATCGGCCCAGAAAAATACAACCAACACATAGATTTGAAGATCTCGACATTTCCAACAACTTTCCAGTTCAAAGTTAAGGCCAATTTTGACCGGAAAAGGTCAAAAACTCACCTCAAAGTCACAAACCCTTACCGGAATTTCAAGTTCTCCGATCTCCCTCCTCGGGCTACAGCAACCCTTCAACCCACTTCCAATAGCTTCCTCTCCTCATGGCTAACAAAACCCCTCAAACCCCGAGCTCCATCTCGGCCGCCTCCGCCGCCACCAACGTCGCCAAAACTCGCCGGAATACCACCCAAAATTCACAAACTTTGACAAGCCATAACTTCTTCATCCGGCAACCAAATTGAATGAATAACATATCAAAAGAAAGAGGAGCTCAAGCCCAACAACTTTTATGCAGACACCACGGACAAAAGAGGCCGGAATCGAGCTCAACGAAGGCAAACAAAACTCGGCCTGGAATGGGTCAGTTTTGACCCACAGGTAAAACTGGTCAACGGGCCAGATTTCCCAAAATGGAAAGTTTCCCAATTCGTCATGTATTCGCCCGTATGTATACCGTACGCGTATCAAATCCCAAATGGATAAATATGACAATATCCGACGGCCGAAAATATTCACAACTTATTCCTCGTAACTCGGAATAATCCTCCCGAAGTTCCCACGAGCTCGAAATTAAATTCTCTACAACTTTTGTGAAGAATTCCAAATCAAATTCTTGCTGATAATTTAGTCGTTAACGAAGCCGCCATATTAATCAATTACGTCAAAATCGCGATTAATCGCGAAACTCGCAAATCAAGTCGATAACCATTCAAATTTCGGTTCGGGTCGATCGACGGTCCAAAACGGATCACAATCACTATTTGGATAAACTCGAATACGAACGGATAAACTCGACGATATTCCGAAATTTTAAATATTCATATTATATTCCTTGGTCGTTTGAAATAATAATCCAGAACCGCCCACGAACTCGAAATCACGCGTACAACAACTCTCGAGAAGAGACTCAACTCAAATTCTTGGCCAATAATTAAGTCGTGATCAAAACCGGCAATTCAATCAATCTACGGAAAACTGCGATTACGTGCAAGCTAGTGGATTAAGCCGATTACACTACTGATTATGTTCTGTGTCATCACAGAACATGGTCAGGGAAAGAAGCGTTTCAGGTGTCCGTGCCAGAAATGTCTTAATTGTCAGTATGTGGAGGTTAATGTTATGGTGCAACACCTGTACGAAAATGGTATGATGTGGAGTTATACTACATGGAGCGAGCATGGTGAAGCAGTAGACTTTAGCTCAGGGTACAGTTACCAGGGTGCCTCATCCAGCGGTAGTGGTGTCGGCCCCCCTGCTTGCAACCCAACCGCAGATTTGGTCCATGATGTGTTTCCAGGATTTAGCCATGGTGAACACCAACACCAAGAGGGAGGTTACAATACCACTCATGAGCATGATGACACATTCCCCGCTGCTAGCTTGGCCACTGACACTAGTGAGATGGATAAGTACAACCGGATGCTACTTGAAGCGCAGACCCTGGTGTTCCCTGGATGTCGAGAGAATGTGTTGCAATATGTGATGGAGCAAATGAAGATAAAAGTGAAGCACAAAATGTCAGTCAATGCTTTTGACGAAATTCAGGAGCAAATATGTCAGTTGCTTCCTGATGATCACAATCTTCCTAAATCTTATTATAAGGTTAAAAATATCTTCAGCAGCCTCGGCCTAAAGTACAGGATAATTGACGCATGTCCGAATGATTGCGTGCTTTTTTACAAAGAGTATAAAGATTTGGACTATTGTCCCATATGTGGCCAGTGCAGATATGAGCTGAATAGGAAGAGTTAAAAAAAGAGAGTTTTTGTGAAAGTTGTTCGATATTTTCCCTTGATTCCCAGATTGCAGCGCCTGTACATGTCTCTACACACAGCAGAGGCGATGCGATGGTATGCAGAAAAGCGAATAGATGACAATGTCCTGCGACACGCTGCGGATGGGGAGGGTTTCAAACATTTCGACAGAGAATTTGGAGACTTTGCTGCAGAGGTTAGAAATGTTAGACTCGAACTATCTACAGACGGATTCAATCCTTGGGGTAGTAATAGCTCCGCTGTTAGCACTTGGCCAGTTATTCTGATGCTGTACAACTTGCCTCCGTGGATGTGCATGAACAAGGAATTTAATTTCTTTACTATACTAATTCCAGGTCCTAAATCTCCGGGGAAGTGCTTAGATGTCTACCTCAGACCTTTGATCGATGAGTTGAAACTGTTGTGGCAAACTGGAGTCCCAACTTATGACAAATTCACTGACACGATGTTCACGATAAGGGCTGTCGTAATGTTGACGATCAGCGAGTTTTCAGCGTATGGGATGTTGGCAGCCTGGAGGATGAAAGGATATAATGGATGTCCTATATGTTTGGACGATGTGAACTCTAGTTGGCACGCGGGGAAGGTGTGTTACTTGGGTCACCGTAGATGGCTTCCTCACGACCACCCGTGGCCACAAGATGAACCTCATTTCGACGAGACGGTAGAGATTTTAGAGAGGTTGAGCTATTTCGATTTTGGTGTGTTGACCAATGACGCGGATGTAAAGAAATACGATCCAATTCCTCCACACGATCTCAGCTATTAGCATAATAAGAGTATATTCTTTGAACTCCCTTACTGGTCGAAGTTGAAGCTGAGGAACAACTTGGACGCGATGTACATAGAAAAGAATGTGTGTGACAGCGTGGTGGGAACAATTCTCGGTATTAAGTTCAAGACTAAAGATACTCTCAAAGCGCGCAAAGATCTAGAATCAATGAATCTACGTCATCCCTTATGGTTGAGGAGGGATAGGAAAAGAGTGTACAACAAGATGCCAGCTACACCTTACATAGTGAAGCCGACATTTAGACGTTTTGTATTTCACTTGTTTAAGGGCGTTTGTTATCCGGCTATGTATGCAGCTACTATAATTGGAGCAGTGGACGAGGTGCAACACAAGTTTGTTGGTCTGAAGACACATGACTATCACGTTATGCTGCAATGTCTGATTCCAGTGGTAATTTGACCATATTTGCCTCGTGACGTCGTAGAACTAATAGTAGCATTGTGCAGATGGTGGCAGAGGTTATGCATCAGAGAATTAAAGAAGTCAGATGTGGTGCAACTGCAACAACAAATTGTGCACATCATTTGCAAACTAGAGAGGATTTTCCCCCAGCTTTCTTTGACATCATGATTCACCTAATGATTCACCTGCCCGAGCATGTGCTCATTTCTGGTCCGGTCCAGTACGCTTGGATGTATCCTCAAGAAAGGTACGTACAATTTCTTAATTATACAGGTTTTTCAATTCATAATTTGTTTCACTAGAGATTACTAGCTATATGTACTTATTCTTATTGTACAATGTATTAATTGTACGTTTGATTTTGTAGACAGCTTAGACAGTATAAATGATTCGTCAAAAATAGGTCGGCCCCGGATGGCTCCATAGCCGAGACATACCTAATGCATGAGTGTGTTACTTACTGCAACAAGTGCCTTAAAGATCCACCACCTCCCACTGCCTCCGATCCTAGTACCCGCATCAATCTTTCTGTCATCACAAATGTCGTCCAACCATTTAGAGGAGTATTAAAGGAGTCATTAACACAGGAAAAACTTATTGAGACACATTGGGTAGTGTTGCGAGACTGTGACGAAGTTGAGCCGTACATGATGTCATACACGGAGAGACTTCAGACGTTAAATTCGGACAAGAGTTCCGCGTGGATTGAGAAAATGGTTAAGAAGAAGTTCCCTGATTATTTCTTCCAATGGGTACGTACATACGTATGTCTCGGTATTTCTTAATTTATATACATATCGATCATGTTTGTAGAAAGTAAACCCTTAAATTTTCTCATTTTCGCAGATGATTGATCTACAAAAATCTGAAAACCACGGGGGGTGGTGGTCCTGGCCAAAGCACTTGCTAGCAGGGAAGCCGATTAAACACTAAATTTATCCCGGATGTTTTGTGAACGATGTAAAGTTCCATTCATTGGCCCGAGATGAAGGAAGAAGAACACAAAACAGTGGGGTAGTGGTTAGAAAAGATAATGATCTATATTACGGGGCTATTGTTTATGTCGTTCAGCTATGTTATGGGAATGATGTCAACGTTTAAATATTCAAGTGCAGATGATTCAAGCTTACAAAGAAAGACCTGAGACTTTTATCAGTCGATACAAACTCAACTGGTATGAGGATGAGCCTTTTGCTCTTGCCACCTTAGTTAGGCAGGTGTTCCATCTTGCTGATCTGAAAGTTGGTGAATGGTGGAAAATAGTGAACCATATCTCTCATCGAGGAATATGGAATACAGAGACAATTGAAGGGACACCGGCGACGATGAAGATGCTGCTGAACCAGAAAGAAACGTTACTGCATATCAAGAGCCTAATATTTCTGTTATCCGCTCTGATATAATGGACCTGGTTCAAAATGGTGAACGGTTACCCATGCCTGATAGTTGTACAGATCTAACTGAAGATGAGATTATTGATGACAATTATGATGAAGAGTACAATATTGTAGTGACGAGGGGTGTTAATTGGTAATTTATTATTGTAATTATTGTAATATATATAAGATGCATCATCGATCAATAATCAATATAAATATTATGAGGAGGAGTACGTACGGACGTATGTACAACTATTAATTTTGTACTTAATTAATTACACGCGTGTATGCTCGGATCGGATCGACCGACGTACGTAAATTAAAATTAATTAATTAATCGATCTGGATCAGATGGGATCGGATCGATTGATGATTTTTTCGATCGAATTGATCGAATCAGAAGAATTGAAGGGACACACTTGGACAACGGAGACTCCATTTTTGCATCGTCCAAGTGAAGCACAACCCTAAACCCTAAACAGTTAGGCCCTAACCCCTAAATTCAGGGTTTTAACTTAGACGACGAAGATGAAGGTTTGTGTCGTCCAAGTGAGTACTTGGATGACGAAGAATGGCGTCTCCGTCGACTAAGTTAGTACTTGGACGACGGAGAAGCTCATTTGCGTCGTCCAAGTTCTGATTTCGTAATTTTATCTAAGACTGAAAGGACCCAATCCCGATTCAGTTACCTATACCGGAACCAAACCCTTTCGAAAATACGAACCAACAAAAAATTTTCAAAATTTCGGCAGAGTTTCGTTACTAGCGTGGAATTACCATAACCTGCACCCAGAAATTAACACTTCGTCCTATGCCACAAAAGCCAAACCGTGGGCACCAATCCCATCCGGATTTCTCAACATCAATATAATCAATAACAGTAAACAAACTGTACTATGTATATATGTATATCCGAGAAAATCCGTATAAACAAGTATCAGAATGTATCAGAGCGACCTCTAAAGTAAAACATATACAATATACACATCAGTACGCGAAACAAGAACCTACTCGAAAGCACAGGTAACTCTGATCACTAGCCTCAAAACCGCGACGTGAAAACACCAAAACCTGAACTGCAACTGGGCACGGAAACCGAAAAGCCCAGGGGAAAGACAATAAACACGTTAGAGTGAGTGGAAGAAAATAAATGTCTTTCACCAGTTGATATATATATGTTTAAAATAACATATGCGAGTCCAGGTAAATAAAATAATAAAATACGCGAGGTAAAAATCATACTCCTCCAGCGTACTGAGCATGCAAGTAAAAATCTCACAGATAGAACCACGGGGTCCCTGGCCCACACATGATCCTAGCTGGGTAGTACAGTCAAAACCACGGGGTCCCTAGCCCACACGTGATTCCAGCTGGTAACATCCTCGGGGATCAGCAGGGATGCAGTGTATCGATACAACAACGTAACTGAAACTGTACTCTGTGAAAATCAAATCATAAACAGTTCGATGCAAATGCAAGATACAGCATATAAGTGTATGTATACTCGTATACGTATATCCGTATAAGTATAATCGTATAATCGTAAAACACATGCTCATATAATCCGAAATCTCATACGCATGCTCAAGTTCATAGATCATATAAAAGACTCGCAAGATTTCCGTGAAAAGAAATTGTTCACTCACAGGTCAGCAAAAAGCACACTCGCTCTAATCTCGTGGCCCGGCAGAATATCCCTCACCAGAAGCACGATCACGATCCCGATCTCGATCTCGATATCCTTAATATATTCATAAAACACAACTGATCAAAATCATAGTCCACAACACTGTACTGATGCACGGAAACCAACCGTTCCCGGAAATATGAAATGCAGTACAAAATGAATTACGAAAATCCCGAAATCCCCACTCAAAATCTCGACTGAAAATCGGCAAATCAAATCGACCCAAAAACCTCTGTACGATAACCAGGGCGTGATTACAAGAAAAATGACATTAAAATTGTCGAAATCTGAAAAGTTGACTTTTCCTCGCCGTTGGCGACGGCGGTCAACGGTGAAATCACACGGCAGAAAGCTCAAGAATTAAAGACCTCATCAAGCCGAACAACTTTCATAACTGGCACAAAGCTCAAAACTGACCGGAACCACCGCAATTCAATCGAAACCTAACCGGAAAAACAACTCCGGCAACCCATTCGGGTTCACCGGAAAACTCAAGAAATCCTCAATTAAATCACGTGGGGAGCTTCCTTGGGGCAAGGCGAGTCAAAGCCCTCACCCCTCCACCACCAACACTCACCGGAAAACCTTCCCCCGTTAAGGGCGAATTCCGGCAACCAAACCCGAATCGGGTTCACTCAATACCTCATCAATTCACATCAACCCACACATCACTCAACTCGAAATCATACAAGGAAGCTTATTATACCTGTCCCGTGGCCGGAGGTGGCCGGAAAATAGGTCGTCGGACGGTGACTCCCAAACGGGAAACTTTCCCTTTCGGTCTGCAGGTCAACTTTCCAAATATAGAAAGTCAACGATGGTCAACACAGTCAAAGCTCAATCTGAAATTTTTACGACAATTCTTGACTATTCCGCTATTTATACTCGAGCCTCGGGTCGATCGACGATCCAAAACGAATATACGAAATGATTCGGATAAACACGAAACAATCGGATAAACTCGTCGGAAACTGAAACTTCAAATAATCATAAAATATTCCTCGGTTATCGGAAAAATCTTCCGGAACCGCCCATGAGCTCGAAATCACGTACTCTACAATTTCCGTGAAGATACCCAACTCAAATTCTTGACCAAAAACATAGTCGTGAATGGAATCGACAAACCATAATTACGACAATAAACTGCGACTAAACTCAATCTCGAGAATCGTACCGAATATGCATCAGATTCTGGTTCGGGTCGTCACAAATCTACGCCCCTTAAAGAAATTTCGACCTTGAAATTTACGTACCTGTCATGTGAACAGATGAGGATACTGCTCCCGCATACGCTGCTCGGTCTCCCAGGTGGCCTCCTCAACTGAGTGGTTCTGCCATAAGACCTTCACCAGCGGAATCACACGGTGCCTCAACTCCTGCTCACAACGATCGAGAATCTGCACTAGCTCCTCAACATACGATAAGTCCTCCCTGATCGGCAACTGCTGTGGGGCTAACACATGTGAAGGATCTGAGATGTACTTCCGCAACATCGAAACATGGAAGACATCATGTACACGAGCCATTTCATCCGGTAACTCAAGTCTGTAAGCAACAGCTCCAACCCTCTCCGTAATCTCATACGGACCAATGTACCGCGGTCGAAGCTTGCCATGCTTCCCGAAACGCACAACTCCCCTCCACGGAGATAGTTTCAGGAAGACCCAATCACCAACCTCAAACTCTAAACTCTTCCTCCTCACATCTGCGTAACTCTTCTGCCGATCCAGGGCGATTTTCAAGCGATCCCGAATAACCTGAATGTCCTCCATCGTGGTTTTCACCAAATCAGGATCAATGAGCCAACGTTCGCCCACCTCACTCCAACACAATGGAGTACGACACTGCTTCCCGTACAGAGCCTCGTACGGTGCCATTTCAATACTGGCTTGATAGCTGTTGTTGTAGGCGAACTCAATCAAGTGTAACTGCTGATCCCAGTTCCCACGGAACTGCAACACACACGATCTCAGCATATCCTCAAGAGTCTGAATGGTCCGCTCGGACTGCCCATCAGTCTGAGGATGGAAAGTTGTACTAAATAGCAACCTCGTACCCAAAGCTCGCTGCAACGCCTGCCAAAACTCAGAAGTGAACTGACTATCTCGGTCAAAAACAATGGACACAGGCACCCCATGCAAGCGAACAATCTCAGATAAGTACAATTTGGCCAATCTGCCCACTGAAATCTTCCCTGGAAGCGCAAGAAAATGTGCGGATTTCGTCAGTCGGTCAACAATAACCCAAATACCTGTGTTGCCCGCCGAAGTACGCGGCAACTGATAGACGAAATCCATCGTAATATGCTCCCACTTTCAAACCGGAATCTCAAGTGGCTGTAGTTTCCCTGCAGGTTTCTGCCTCTCCTCCTTCACCTGCTGACAGATCAAACACCGACTCACGTACGTGGCATTCTCCCGCTTCATGTTGCGCCACCAATAGTACGCTCGAAGTGTACGAAACATCTTCGTACCTCCGGGATGCATCGCATACGCTGAACTGTGGGCCTCGTCCAGAATCTCTTTCTTCAAGTCCTCGTCCCTGGGTACACATAACCTGCCCCTGAACAACAACATACCGTCGTCGCTCAATCGGAACTCTGTAGGCACACCATTCCGAATCATGGTCTTCTTGCCCAGCACGTAAGGATCTGAATCCTGTGCCTGTCGTACCTGATCAACTAGTACAAGTCGAACCTGAAAACTGGCCAACAAAGCTCCATCATCATCATACCCAAACACAGTACCTGTAGCTCGAAGCTCGGCTAACATCGAGACTCTGGCCACACACATGTGAAACAACGAGGCTCCAGATTTCCGACTAAGTGCATCTGCCATAACATTGGCCTTCCCTGGATGGTTCTCAAACGTGCAGTCGTAATCGTTAATCAACTCCATCCATCGGCGCTGCCTCATGTTCAAATCCGGCTGTGTCCGCAAGTAGGTGAGACTATTGTGGTCAGTGAAAATCTTACACTGAGCACCATACAGATAATGTCTCCAACTCTTCAACGCCAACACGATAGCGGCTAACTCCAAATCATGCGGCGGATAGTTGGCCTCGTGCGGTTTCAGCTGTCTGGAACCATATGCCACGACCCTACCATGCTGCATCAACACACAGCCAAGGCCCAACTTCGACGCGTCACTTTACACAACAAACTCACCACTGTCGTCTGGCAATGTAAGAACCGGTGCGGTAGTCAATCTCTCCTTCAGGAGAAAATAACTCTCCTCGCACGCATCAGACCACTCAAACTTGACGCCTTTCTTCGTCAATCTGGTCAGTGGTGTAGCAATCCGGGAGAAATCCTGCACAAACCGACGATAATAGCCTGCTAAACCCAAGAAACTCCGGATCTCCGGCACAGTAGTGGGTCTACTCCAGTTCAGCACGGCCTCGATCTTGTCAGGATCAACACTAACTCCCTCGGCCGAAATCACGTGGCCCAGAAACTTCACACTATCTAACCAGAACTCACACTTGCTGAACTTCGCGAACAACTGATGGTCCCGCAAAGTCCACAACACAGCTCGCAAGTGCTTCTTGTGCTGACCCACATTCCTCGAATAAATCAGGATATCGTCAATAAATACAATCACGAACTTGTCCAGGAATCGTCGAAACACCCGATTCATCAAGTCCATGAAAGCTGCGGGGGCGTTGGTCAACCCAAACGGCATAACCAAAAACTCGTAGTGCCCATACCGCGTCCTGAATGCTGTCCTGGCTACATCAGAGTCTCGGATCCTCATCTGATGATATCCAGATCGAAGGTTAATTTTCGAAAAGACTGCAGCTCCCTTCAGCTGATCGAACAAGTCGTCAATCCGCGGCAACGGATACTTGTTCCTCACTGTAATCTGATTCAGTTTCCGATAGTCGATGAACAAACGCATGGACCCGTCCTTCTTCCGCACAAACAACACTGGGGCACCCCACGGAGAAACACTCGGTCGAATGAATCCCTTCTCTAACAACTCTTGGAGCTGAATCTGCAACTCCTTCAACTCTGCAGGCGCCATCCGGTATGGTGTCTGGGAAATCGGTCCAGTACCCGGCAATAACTCAATAGTAAAATCAATCTCCCGTACAGGGGGTATACCAGGTAACTCCGCTGGAAACACATCCGAAAACTCAGACACAACCTCAATACTACCAAGATCTGGCACTGCAGCTGTAGTGTCCACAACATGGGCTAAGTAAGCAACACAACCCTTCTTCATCAACCGATCCGCCCTCATCGCGGAAATCAAACACGGAAGTGAAGTGTTCTTCTCGCCTCGAAACAGTATCTCGGGTAACCCTGGTCGTCGAAACGCGACCTCCTTCCTATGGCAATCAAACATGGCCCAGTGCGACTCTAGGAAGTCCATACCCAAGATCAGATCAAAATCCACAATATCAAGCAGTAACAGATATGCGGCTAAACCATGGCCATCAATAAACACCTCACAATCTCGGTAAACCCAACCGATGCTCACAACCTCACCTGACGGATACAACACTCTCCACAACCTCGGAAGTGGAGATGCAGGTACCGTAGCCAATGATGACAGTCTAAATGATATAAATGAATGTGTAGCGCCCGGATCTAACAATGCAAGTACAGGAATACCAAAAACATGTAACGTACCGATAACGACCTCCAGTGATGCTCTGCCCTCACGTAGAGTCATAGCATGAACCCTCGCCTGTCCGGCTGGTCGTCCTCGCTGGGGCTGTCCCTGCTGTCGGCCCTGACCTGCAAACTGTGCTGGTCGAGTACCCGTAGGCGCACCTCGCTCAGCTCCAGAACTCTGAGCCGCCTGATCACCAGCACCAAACCACTGAGGACACTCCCTCGAATAGTGACCCACCTGGCTACAACGATAACAAATGACAGGACCCCGCTGACATGGTCCAAGGTGATGCTTGTTGCAGAGGCTGCACAACGGATAGTCTCTCGGAACAGAAAATGTGCCACCAGTATGCCGAGGAATACTAGAACCGCTAGAATCAACACTAGCCTGTGGTCGCCGCGGTCGATCTCTCCTCCATCTAGATCTCTGCCTCGGTATACCAACTGGTGAGCGATAAGATCCACCACCTGAGTATGAAGCTGAACCGGAAGTATCAGAACTCTGCCTCTTCGAAGGCCCCTGACTCGGTCCACCTTCCTCAAATCGCCTCGGCTGGTAACTCTGCTGTCTCTCCTGCTCAATATCCTCGCCTCTGAGTGCAGCACTAACAAACTCGTCAAAGTTGTTACGAGGCATCGTAGTCAGTGTCGCCTTGATGTTCAGATTCAATCCCAGCTCAAATCTACGACACTTGGCTTCCTCAGTAGCCACCATATCACGCGCAAAACGAGACAAACGGGTAAACCGATCCCGATACTCAAGTACAGACAAACTGTCCTGCCTCAAGTTGCGCTGCTGGGTAGCCTGGGTAAACTCCTCGTACTTGCGCTGCTGGGTAGCCTGATTAAAATACCTCCGCATAAACAAATCATGAAACAATGTCCACGGAGTATCCACAGGAACCCTGTCGGTGCTGACCCACCAAAAGTATGCATCACCCTCAAATAAACCAACTGCGGCTACTGTCATCTGCTCAAGAGTAAACTGCAGACGCTCACAAACACGTTCAATCTGAACGAACCATGCCTCGCATATCTCTGGATCAACTGAACCCGAAAACACAGTAGCACCAGCAGTACGAGCCTTGACCACAGGGTCAAAACGCTCTTCCAAACGCAGCACTCGCATAAGCAAGTCGCACGTTCGGCGATCCTCATCAGGATCATCATCCCGATCAACACGGACCACGTCCAGGAGGCATCCTATTGATACAAGACAAACATTAGGTACAAGCAGAAAGAACGTAATCATGAAACCGCAAATATTTGAGGACATACAACACCCGAAGTATTGATGAGTACCGCTGGCCAGTCGGGTCATCACTCCAGTCATTATGTATAACCTCAAATACCCTAAGCGTCACAACTACAAGAGTCTACAGAATCTGACAACCTAAGGCTCTGATACCAAGCTAAAAGGACCCAATTCCGATTCAGTTACCTATACCGGAACCAAACCCTTTCGAAAATACGAACCAACAAAAAATTTTCAAAATTTCGGCAGAGTTTCGTTACTAGCGTGGAATTACCATAACCTGCACCCAGAAATTAACACTTCGTCCTATGCCACAAAAGCCAAACCGTGGGCACCAATCCCATCCGGATTTCTCAACATCAATATAATCAATAACAGTAAACAAACTGTACTATGTATATATGTATATCCGAGAAAATCCGTATAAACAAGTATCAATTTGTATCAGAGAGACCTCTAAAGTAAAACATATACAATATACACATCAGTAGGCGAAACAAGAACCTACTGGAAAGCACAGGTAACTCTGATCACTAGCCTCCAAATCGCGACGTGAAAACACCAAAACCTGAACTGCAACTGGGCACGGAAACCGAAAAGCCCAGGGGAAAGACAATAAACACGTTAGAGTGAGTGGACGAAAATAAATGTCTTTCACCAGTTGATATATATATGTTTAAAATAACATATGCGAGTCCAGGTAAATAAAAATCATACTCCTCCAGCGTACTGAGCATGCAAGTAAAAATCTCACAGATATAACCACGGGGTCCCTGGCCCACACATGATCCTAGCTGGGTAGTACAGTCAAAACCACGGGGTCCCTAGCCCACACGTGATTCAGAACCACGGGGTCCCTAGCCCACACGTGATTCCAGCCGGTAACATCCTCGGGGATCAGCCGGGATGCAGTGTATCGATACAACAACGTAACTGAAACTGTACTCTGTGAAAATCAAATCATAAACAGTTCGATGCAAATGCAAGATACAGCATATAAGTGTATGTATACTCGTATACGTATATCCGTATAAGTATAATCGTATAATCGTAAAACACATGCTCATATAATCCGATATCTCATACGCATGCTCAAGTTCAAAGATCATATAAAAGACTCGCAAGATTTCCGTGAAAAGAAATTTTCCACTCACAGGTGAGCAAAAAGCACACTCGATCTAATCTCGTGGCCCGGCGGAAGATCCCTCGCCAGAAGCACGATCACGATCCCGATCTCGATCTCGATCTCCTGAATATATTCATAAAACACAACTGATCAAAATCATAGTCCACAACACTGTACTGATGCACGGAAACCAACCGTTCCCGGAAATACGAAATGCAGTACAAAATGAATTACGGAAATCCCGAAATCCTCACTCGAAATCTCGACTGAAAATCGACAAATCAAATCGACCCAAAAACCTCTGTACGATAACCAGGGCGTGATTACGAGAAAAATGACATTAAAATTGTCGAAATCTGAAAAGTTGACTTTTCCTCGCCGTTGGCGGCGGCGGTCAACGGTGAAATCACACGGCGGAAAGCTCCAGAATTAAAGACCTCATCAAGCCGAACAACTTTCATAACTGGCACAAAGCTCAAAACTGACCGGAACCACCTCAATTCAATCGAAACCTAACCGGAAAAACAACTCCGGCAACCCATTCGGGTTCACCGGAAAACTCAACAAATCCTCAATTAAATCACGTGGGGAGCTTCCTTGGGGCAAGGCGAGTCAAAGCCCTCACCCCTCCACCACCAACACTCGCCGGAAAACCTTCCCCCGTGAAGGGCGAATTCCGGCAACCAAACCCGAATCGGGTTCACTCAATACCTCATCAATTAACATCAACCCACACATCACTCAACTCGAAATCATACAAGGAAGCTTATTATACCTGTCCCGTGGCCGGAGGTGGCCGGAAAATAGGTCGTCGGACGGTGACTCCCAAACGGGAAACTTTCCCTTTCGGTCTGCAGGTCAACTTTCCAAATATAGAAAGTCAACGATGGTCAACACAGTCAAAGCTCAATCTAAAATTTTTACCACAATTCTTGACTATTCCGCTATTTATACTCAAGCCTCGGGTCGATCGACAATCCAAAACGAATATACGAAATGATTCGGATAAGCACGAAACAATCGGATAAACTCGTCGGAAACCGAAACTTCAAATAATCATAAAATATTCCTCGATTATCGGAAAAATCTTCCGGAACCGTCCACGAGCTCGAAATCACGTACTCTACAATTTCCGTGAAGACACCCAACTCAAATTCTCGACCAAAAACATAGTCGTGAATCGAATCGACAAACCATAATTACGACAATAAACTGCGACTAAACTCAATCTCGAGAATCGTGCCGAATATGCATCAGATTCTGGTTCGGGTCGTCACAAAGACAACGACCATCTAGACCATCTCCCAATACATATTCTTTTCGTCAAGACTATGGAGTAAACAATTTTTGGTTTGTGAGTTTCGACGGTTCCAAAATAGGAGTTACGAAATGACTTGTATCCATGTTTCCGGTTTGTCAAAATCACTGTTTTGCGGTTGACTGTGCCGATGAAACCCTTCATGAACTTATTATTTTCTGAAAATTTTTCTAATTATATATTATCTTACAACGAATGTATACAACAGTTGTTTTGTCCAAATTCAATTTTGTTAATATAGATATGCACATGAGCCTATACTTAATAACACTTAAGTCATAAAGATTAGTAGATACTTAACAAGTTTAAAGACGTAAAATTATTCGTCGTCTCAAATTCAATTGTTTATATATACGATGCGTTAATCGATATTTTACGACTATTTCATTCGAATGACAAATCGGCAACTTCCTTGCGAATTAATTTTAAAGATTATTTTTACATAAATTTAACTTGGACGACGAAAATTGACCATCTCCGTCGTCCAGGTTCAAATATTATGGCGGTTGATTGTACCGCGTTAATTTTCGGCACCGTTTCGAATGTTGACTTACACAACGGAGAATATATTCTCCATTGTCTAAGTCAACATTCGAAACGGTGCCAAAAACTAACGCGATTGAAACCGTCCAGCCGATTAATTGGGCGTCATTTCAAAATTTTGAAATGGTTGACTTAGACGACGGAAACACCCTTTTCCGTCGTCCAAGTTCACTTAGACGATAGAAAATAGGGCTCCGTCGTCTAAGTGAAAGTCTATATATAGCCACTGCTCATTCTCTCTTTTCCTCATCCCATCTCATTTCTCCTCCTCTCCTCTCCTCTCACTCTCTCTCAAAAGCTCCAGCCTCCCTCCTCCGGCGACCAAAATTCCGGCATTTCCCTCTCTCCGCGACTTTCCGGCGAAGTTTCCAGCGACTCATCTTTTAGGTAATAATTATATTTTTAACATCATTATTATTAAACTAATCAATTAATTTGTAAATTGGTAAATTAATTAGTAATATATTAGTGATAATTATTATTAGTAAATGAATAATTAATTATTAGTAATAATGTATTAGTAATAATTATTATTGGTAATAATAATTAATTATATTGGTAAATGAATAATTATTTTTGTAAATTCATGATAAATAATAATTAATTTTTGTAATTATATATTGTTTTAATTAATAGTATAATTGGTGATTATTATTGGATGTAATTATAATTTGTAAATATTGTTCTAATATTGTCAATTTGTAGTAAATATGGTAAATTAGTGAATTATTAAAAATAATTAATTGGTAATTATGGCAATTTTGTAGTAAATTTGTAGTCTTTGATTTAAATTTAGTACATAATTAAGTTTGGTTTATTAAGTCGCACTCTTTGGAATAGATGACGCCTCATTTCCTGGCTTATCTCCTTAACCCCTCGTGATGTATGGATTTCATCACCGCACACCATAACCTAAGTGAAGTTATGAACACGAGGTTGAGGGCGGAGTTTGCAAAGGACTTGAGGGAGTGTAAAATTTCGAAAGATTGGCTGAATGTCGGACATGGTGTCTAGAAAGGGGTTATGACTGGTGACAGGTTTTGGATCTAAGAAAGACGACACCAATAGAGTATATACCATTGATTTGGTTAGCTTCGGAGTGTTTTGTCGAAATTAGTCCTGCATCTCGCGTTATCTCTATCCCTAGCTGGCCATGTTTTTCGATTGAACCAAGGCTGATTAATTGAAAGTTTACACTTTATTGTGCAGGTCGCACGTCCATTGAACGACCCAAACACCAAGCTAGTGTACTCTATTTAAATCTTAGGCGCACTCAATACTAAGGTGTAATTATTGTAAATTTTTTTATATAATTATTATGGTAATCAGCTAGTTTAACAACTCCTAGGTTTAAATGGCTCCGTTGGGAAAGAAAAAGGCCCAATAGGAGGCCGAAGATGCTATGCTCTGACGCTTGGAGGAGCAAGTCGGTTGGGATTTAGAGGAGGGCAACGACATGCTTTCTCTGAACCCTTCAGCTGGTCCATCGACAGCGCCCACTGGGGAAATTCCCGCTTCCCCAGTTATCCCGACCAGTGATGACGACACCCATTCCGGTCGGACACCCGGTTCGGCAGAAAGTACTCAGGCGTCGTCGACCTCGGCCTCCTCTGAATCTATCCTTTATAGCAAAAAGAACCCAACCCCGATTTAGTTTCCTAATCCGGAATCAAACCCTTTCTGAAAACACGAAACCAGCAAAAACCATAAAAATTTCGGCAGAGTAACGCTACTAACGCGGAATTGCCATTAACCTGCACCCGGAAAATACACTTCATCCTATGCCACAAAAATCAAACCGTGGGCACCAATCCCATCCGGATTTCTCAATATCACAACAGTAATGTAAAGTAGTCAATAAAACTATACTTTACAAAAATTCGGGGAAATATCGTATGAAAGTATAACATCAGAATGCTCAGAGCGACTTTTAATATATATATATATATATACAAATAGTAGGCCAAACTAAGAACCTACCACAAAATAAATATCGCTCGAATACTAAGCCTCCGACCATGAGTGCGGCACCAGAATCCGAACTGCAAACTGGGCACAGAAACTGAAAAGCCCAGGGGAAAACCAAATAAAATCGTTAGAGTGAGTGGACGAAAATAAACATATGCCTTTCACCAATTTCATATACATAAAAACAATGTAAAGCAAAGCGAGTTCGGAAAATATATATGGAGGTGCCAGGCAAATCTCTTAAGCCCGATGGTGATAGGTTAGGGGAATCTCCCAACCCCAGCGGCATAACAGGGGAATCTCTCGACCCTGCCCAGGGGAATCTCTCAACCCTGGTCCACAGGAATCTCTCAACTCTGAGTCAGACTACCGGTGATCAGCCGAGTAGCCGAAGCATCGATGCAAGTAATGTCATCACCATATAAAATATAAAATAATGCCTCCAAAAGTAATAAATAATTTCAATATCGTATATAAATAAATACGAAAAATCACGAAAAATCACGAACTTGCAACGACAATGAAAATAGAAAATTCCACTCACAGATTAGCATAACGCAATACGCGTTAATCCAGTGATCCGGCGGAAAATCCCTCGCCAAATGAACGATCACGATCCCCTGGATAATCATAAAATCCACTGCTCAAAATCATAACTCAAAACCTCGAATCACATCACGAGAAACAACCATTCCCAGAAACATATAATTCAATATCGACGAAATCGTCAAAATTCGATAATCACACCATAAAATCTCCCTATAATTTTCGATGCTCAATTCGAAAAATAAATCTCATCACAGCGATCGGTGCGCAATTCCGAGCGAAATGACATCAAACTCGTCGAAAAACACGTCGGATGAAAAGTTGCCGCCGCCGCTGGCAGCCGCCGGAAAATCACACCGGCCCAGAAAAATGCAACCTACACATGGATTTGAAGATCTCGACATTTCCAACAACTTTCCGGTTCAAATTTAAGGCCAATTCTGACCGGAAAAGGTCCAAAACTCACCTCAAAGGTAAAAACCCTCGCCAGAATTTCAATTCCACCGATCTCTCTCATCTGGCCACGGCAACCCTTCAAACCACTTCCAATAGCTTCCTCTCTTCGAGGCTAACAAAACCCCTCAAAGGGGAACCACCAACTTGGCCTCCACGCCGTTACCCAACACCGCCGAAATCATGCCGGAAAACCTCCATTTTCGCCGCCCCGATTCTTCCTCCTCCGGCCACCTCACGGGTCGAAGAGGGCCACGAGCCCAACACATCTCATGAAGGAACCCCGGCCAATCGTGGCCGGAATCGGCCTCCACGGCGGCGTAAAGACCATGGTCCAAACGGAGCAAAACGGGTCGCCCCTTCACCTGTGGTCAACGCGGGTCAAGGCCCAATTTCCAGATTTGGAAAGTTTCCAAAATCGGCATGTATTCTCCCGTATTTATACTGTACGCATATCGAATCCCAAACGGATAAATACGACAATATCCGACGGCCGAAAATATTCACAACTTATTCCTCGTAACTCGGAATAATCCTCTGGAAGTTCCCACGAGCTCGAAATTAAATTCTCTACAACTTTCTTAAAGAATCCCAAATGAAATTCTTGCCCGATAATTTAGTCGTTAACAAAGCCGCCATATTAATCAATTACGTAAAATCGCGACTAATCACGAAACTCACAACTCAAGTCGATAACCATTCAAATTTTGGTTCGGGTCGATCGACGGTCCAAAACGGATCACAATCACTATTCAGATAAACTCGAATACGAACGGATAAACTCGACGATATTCCAAAATTTCAAATATTTATATTATATTCCTCGATCGTCGAAATAATAATTCAGAACCTCCCACGAACTCGAAATCACACGTACAACAACTCTCGAGAATAGACTCAACTCAAATTCTCGGCCAATAATTAAGTCGTGATCAAAACCAGCAATTCAATCAATTTACGGAAAACTGCGATTATGCGCAAGCTCGTGGATTAAGCCGATTACACTACTGATTCTATTCCGGGTCGTCACAATAGCTCCCGGCACAAGCTCAAGAGGGCCCCGACTGACCAGGAACCCAAAAGGACTCGCCCTCCCACAGCTCAGCTAGCTAGTCTCTCAACGCACACCATAGGGTCAAACCTTCGTAGCAGGGTTTCTATGACTGCCCCTACTTGGAAGGAGTTGCCAGATGAAGAGAAGGCAAAACTGTTTAAAGAACTTTGGGTACGTAATACGTACAATTTTAAATTTATTTTCTAATAACCAATAAAAATTATAATTTCATAATATATACGATTATAATTTTCTATTTATTTCTGATAGGAACAATATGAGGTGGATCCCACACCGGCAATGCTTAGGCGTATCAACCAAACCGCCAACTCCATCTACCGTGATTGGAAGTACAAGCTTCATGTGTATTATGACAATATCAGCCCCGTGCCTACCCCATAGAGCTGCGTGTGAATAGGGAAGATGAGTGGCAGTGGTTGTGTAACCACTTCAAAGATGAAGAATATAAGGTGTTTACTTTTTTATTTAAATTGAGAGAATTGAATTATTTTTATTTTAGTTACTCATTAATTTTTTAATGATTTATTTTGTCCAACAGAAATTCTCCAAAATCAACAAGACCAACCGGGGGAAGAAAGACAAACACCATACCTCCGGCGCCAAGCAAGTGATTCAAATAGCCAATGAGCACAGGGATAAGGGCTCCAAACACCCTTATCTCGATGCTAGCATAAGCGTGTACGTGACGCCTGGTGTCGAGAATGAAGCGAGTAAATACGGCGTAAGTGATATATATGTGCTTTTAATTAGCATAGTTATTATTTAATTATAATTTTTTTATTTTTATTATTATTTTTTAGGCAAGGTTGGTAGAACGGGCGCTGGAGGAATTGGCCAACACCCAGCTTGCACGCCCGGATTTGCCACCCGAGCCAAATTGCAATCGACGATGAGGTATACGGTCGTACAGCTGGAAGGGATGTTAAGGGGATGGGACCTAAGGTGATTCGAGATTTGTCAACCTCCGACTCATCTACGAGAGGTTCGGCGAGGAAAAGTACTCAGGCTGCGGCCATCCAAGCAGCCTTTGAAGAGGCTCGACTCGCACGGGAGGAAAATCAATCTATGCGTCAAAGGCTTGATCAGCAAGAAGCGCAGATAGCCCAACTCGTTGCCCTCATGGAAAATCAGGCTCGACGACAGTGTCAACCTCCTTCGAACCCATACACCGACGACGACGACTCGACTAGAGACGGGGGACTCGGCAGCGCATCTGCTCCTCCAATATTTTAGTAGTTTGTGTAGTTTATTATATCATTTTTTTCGATTGTGAACAATATTTAATTTCATGTATGTACAAATTAATTTTTACTATTTACGTAATTAAAATTTTATTATATTAATTAATTTTAACATATTTAATTATTTAAATGAGATTGAAGTATTTTTATTACATTACTAATATTTTACTACAAATTAAAATTTAATTTAAAAGAAATTAAATAATCACTTAGACCACGGGGAATTGATCTCTGTGGTCGAAGTGAGAACTTAGACCGCGGAGAAAGCCCAAAAACTCCGCGGTCTAAGTATGCACTTGGAGCACGGAGGTTCCGTTGTCTAAGTACTTAGACGATGGAAAAACGCACCTAGACGACGGAAATGCTACGCGGTCTAGGTGTATTTTTCTTGTAGTGATGCCACTATTAATATATCATGACTTAGACGACGCAGTGACACGTTTGCGTCGTCCAAGAATTGAATTAGATGACTCAAATGTGTCATTGCGTCGTCTAAGTAAAAATTTTAGGGTTTAGGGTTAAGGCTTGGGGTTTACTTAGACGACGGAATGATCCGTTTGCGTCGTCTAAGATAAAGGTTTAGGGTTTAGGGTTATAATTAATTGTGATAACCTTGGCATGGACTACGAAAAGTCGTTCCATCGTCTATGTTTTAAAGTTTAGGGAAAATGTGATTCTTGGTAGTACGGATTAATTTTGTATGTATTTCTGTCTGTCGAAGCGACCTCCCTCTTTAATTAAGTTGAAGTTAATTATGCGAAAAAGTTAAAATTTATAATTAATTAATTAATTATTAAATTAAGTACATAAGTAATAATTGTACCCACTCCTCCTCATAATATATATAATTAATCATGCATCATTACGTCAAAAAAGTTTAATTACAATAATTAATTACCAATTAATATTCCTTCTTGTTATATTGTACTCTTCGTCATAATCGTCATCATCCTCCTTACCACTGTTATCTGAATTCTCCTCCTCAACATCGTTCGACGAATATCCTGAGTCCTCATCCTCTTTGTCATCCTGCGCCTCTTCTTCATCGACCTCATTAATTACATCAATAATCTCATCTTCAATTAGATCCATACAACCATCAGACATGGGTAAGCGATCACCAGCTTGAACCAGGTCCATTATGTCGAAGCGGATGACAGCAATATTAGGCTCTTGATATGCACTAATATCTATTTGTAGTTCAACATCTTCAGTCACCGGCGTCCTTCAGCTGTCGTGGTATTCCATATTCCTCAATGAGAGATATGGTTCACTATTTTCCAACCTTCACCAGCTTTTGGATCATCAAGATAGAACACCTGCCTAACTAAGGTGGCAAGTGTGTAAGGCTCTTCCTCATACCAGCTTGAGTTTGTATCGACTGATAAAAGGCCCAGGTCTTCCTTTGTACGCTTGAACCATTTGCACTTGAATAGGAAAACGTTGATATCATTCCCGTAACATAGTTGAATGACATATACAAGAGCCCCGTAATATATATCATTGTCTTTCCCAACCGCTACCCCACTCTTTTGTGTTCTTCTTCCTTCATCTCGGGAAAATGAATGAAACTTTACACCGTTAACAAAACATCCGGGGTAAATATAGTGTTTAATCGGCTTCCCTGCTAGCAAGTGCTTTGGCCAAGACCACCACCCGCGTGGTTATCGGATTTTTGTAGATCAATCATCTGTGCAAATGAGAAGCATATATATATATATAATTAAAGGGTTTAATTTCTACGTATAAATATGTATAAAATAAATAAGTAAACATACGTACCCATTGGTAGAAATAATCGGGAAACTTCTTCTTAACCACTTTCTCAAACCACACCGAACTCTTGTCCAGATTTAACCCCTGACGTATCTCCTTGTACACAATCATGTAAGGCTCAACTTCATCACAGTCTTACAACACTACCCAATGTGCCTCAATAAGTTCTTCTCGTATTAACGATTCCTTTAATTCTCCTCTAAACGGTCGTACGACATTTGTGACGACAGAAAGATTGATGCGGGCACTGGGATCAGAGGTGGTGGATCCTTGAGGTACCTGTTGCAGTAAGTAACACACTCATGCATTAGGTATGTCTATGCTATGGAGTCATCCAGGGCGGACCTATTTTTCACCAATCCTTTATACTGTCCAAGCTGTCTATAAAATCAAACGTTCAATTAATTAATTGTAGAATAAGTACATATAGCTGGTAATCTCGAGTGGAACAAATAATGGATTGGAAAACCTGTATAATTAATTAGTTGTATGTACCTTTCTTGAGGATACATCCAAGTGTACTGGACCAAACCTAAAATGAGTACCTGCTCAGGTAGGTGGATCATTAGGTGAATCATGATATCAAAGAAAGCAGAGAAAAAATTATCTCTAGTTTGCAAATGATGTGCACAATTTATTGTTGCAGTTCCATCACATTTGACTTCTTTAACTCTCTGGCGCATACCTCTGCCACCATCTACACAATGCCACTATTGGTTCTATGAAGTCATGAGGTAAATATGACTGAATTACCACTGGAATCAGACGTTGTAGCATAACGTGATAGTCATGCGTCTTTAAACCAACAAACTTGTGTTGCACCTTGTCCACTGCTCCAATTATAGTAGTTACATACATAGCCGGATAATAAACGCTCTTAAACCAGTGGAATACAAAACCTCTAAGTATCGGCTTCACTGTGTAAGGTGCAGCTGGCATCTTGTTGTACACTCCTCTTCTATCCCTCCTCAACCATAAGGGACAACGTAGATTCATAGATTCCAGATCTTTGCGCGCTTTAGGGGTATTTTTAGTCTTGAACTTAATACCAAGAATTATTCCAACCACACTGTTGCACACATTCTTTTCTATTTGCATCGCATCCAAGTTATTCCTCAGCTTCAACTTTGACCAGTAAGGGAGTTCAAAGAATATACTCTTGTGATGTCAATAGCTGAGACCATATGGAGGTATTGGATTGCATTTCTGTAGCTCAACCTCTCTAAAATCTCTTCGCCAGACCAACTATAGGATTTAAGATTATTCTCTACTATCCCGTCGAAATGAGGTTCATCCTGTCGCCACGGGTGATCGTTAGGAAGCCATCTACAGTGACCCAGGTAACACATCTTACCTGCATGCCAACTAGAGTTCACGTCGTCCAAACATATAGGACATCGATTGTATCCTTTCATCCTGCAGGCTGCCAACATCTCATACGCTGGAAAATCGCTAATCGTCCACATTACGGCTGCTCTCATGATGAACATCGTGTCAGTGAATTTGTCGTAAGTTGAGACTCCATTTTCCCACAATAGTTTCAGCTCATCGATCAAAGGTCTGAGGTAGACATCTAAGCACTTCCCCAGAGATTTAAGACCTGAAATTAGCAGAGTAAAGAAATTAAATTCCTTGTTCATGCACATCCATGGAGGCAGGTTGTACGACATCAGAATAACTGGCTAAGTGCTAACGGCAGAGCTATTACTACCCTAAGGATTGAATCCGTCTGTAGATGGTCCGAGTCTAATATTTCAAACCTCTGCGGCAAAGTCTCAAAATTCGCTGTCGAAATGTTTGAAAGCCTCTCCATCCACGGCGTTTCTCAGCACATTCTCATTTATTCGCTTTATTGCATACCATCGCATCACTTCTGTTGTGTATAGAGATATGTATAGACGCTACAATCTAGGAATCAAAAGAAAAATTGAAGAACCTTCACATAAATTTTCTTTTTCGAACTCTTCTTATTCAGCTCATATCTGCATTGGCCACATATGGGACAATAGTCTAAATCTGCATACTCTTTGTAAAACAGCACACAATCATTTGGACATGCATCAATTATCCTGTATTTTAGACCGAGGTTGCTCAAGATATTTCTAACCTTATAATGGGATTTAAGAAGATTGTGATCATCAGGAAGCAACTTACATATTTGCTCCTAAATTTCGTCAAAAGCACTGACTAACATTTTGTACTTCGCTTTTATCTGCATTTGCTCCATCATAAATTGGAACACATTTTCTTGACATCAAGGGTACACTTGGGTCTGGGCTTCAAGTAGAATCCTGTTGTACTTATCCATCTCATTAGTGTCAGTGGCCAAGCTTGCAGCGGAGAATGTGTCATCATGCCCATGAGTGATATTGTAACCTCCCTCTTGGTATTGGTGTCCACCATGACTAAATCCCGGAAACGCACCATGGACTAAATCCGCAGTTGGGTTCCAAGCAAGGGGGCCGGCACCACTGCAGCTGGATGAGGCACCATGGTAACCGTACCCTAAGGTGAAGTCTACTGAGCTGAAGTCTACTGTTTCACCATGCTCTCTCCATGTAGTGTAACTCCACATCATATCATTTTTGCACAGGTGTTGCATCATAACATTAACCTCCACATATGGAAAGTTAAGACATTTTTTGCACGGACACGAAACGCTTATTTCCCTGACCATGTTCTATCGCAAAATTCACAAATTCTCTAATTCTATCCATCTACTGGACCTCACTTCTATTCCACAACTTTATTCAACTCTTATCCATACGTACTTCTACGAAATTTAATAATTATCATATCAGTCAACTATTATATATACATATTTTCAATTAATTATTAAAGTATTATATATACAAATTTTCAACTACTTTAATTATTAACGTATAATTAATTAAAATATTTATTAATTACCTTTATTAATTAATGTTGAATATACTATACATCAATTACTTTAATTAATCTATCTAAAATGCATGTACCTTTTAACTAAATATTAACCAATTTTTAAACATCCATGCATATATACTAGTTAGTTAATTAACTAATATATATATATATATATCAATCAATTACCTAACTTAATTATAAATATTATACGTACTAACAATGTAATCAATCAAACGTATAATTAATTATATATATAAATGTTAAGATTTTCGAAAATTCACTACGTATGTACCTAGCCGACGACAATATATGGCGAATCGATGGTCAGAGCTGGAGATATATATATTTATATAGTACTAGTTGTACATGTGAGGAGAGTCTGATCGAGAGAGAATGAGAATGAGAATGATATGAAAATGAGACAAGCAAGTGGAGAGGAAAAGAGTCTGGCATAGCCAATATATAATGCTGAAAGGACCCAACCCCGATAGAAACTTAACCGGAATCAAACCCCTTCTGAAAACACGAACCAACAAAAACCGTAAAAATTTAGGCAGAGTAACGCTACTAACGCGGAATTGCCATTACCTGCACCCAGAAAATAACACTTCATCCTATGCCACAAAAGCCAAACCGTGGGCACCAATCCCATCCGGATTTCTCAATATCATAACAATAATAATAAACAATAAACATAACTGTATAATATAGAAAATCTGGGAAAAACCACATAAAATATGTATCAGTACCGTATCAGAGCGACCTCTAGTATATATATACAAAATATACAATAGTAGGCGAAACAAAGGACCTACTGGAAAAGACAGGTAGCTCGAACAACTAGCCTCCGACCGCGACATGAGACACCAGAATCCGAACTGCAAATTGGGCACGGAAACCGAAAAGCCCAGGGGAAAGGCAAATAAAATGTTAGAGTGAGTGGACGAAAATTAACATATGCCTTTCACCAGTTTATATACATAATCAATGTAAAATAGTGCGAGTTCGGAAAGTATATATGGAGGTTGCCAAGGGAATCTCTCAACCCCGGCGGCATACAAGGGAATCTCTCAACCCCGGCGGCATACAAGGGAATCTCTCAACCCTGCCCAGAGGAATCTCTCAACTCTGGCAGAATACCGGTGATCAGCCGAGTAGCCGAAGCATCTATGCAGTAATGCCATCACCATAAAATATAAAATAATACCTCCGAAAGTAATAAATAACCCAACATCGTATAAAGTAAATACGAAAAATCATGAAAAATCATGAACTCGCAACAATAGTGAAAATAGAAAAATGTCCACTCACAGATGAGCAGAGCGCACACTCGCGCTGATCACGTGATCCGGCGGAAGATCCCTCGCCTGAAGCACGATCTCGATCCCCTGAATAATCACAAAATATATCTTATCAAAATCAAAATTCACAACACTATACCACACCTCGGAAACCAACCGTTCCCGGAAATATATAATGCAGTGCAAAATAATCGACAAAATTCCCGAAATCTCCACTCAAACCCTCGACTGAAAATCCAGTACCCAAATCAACTCGAAAACCTCAAGGCGAAAATCGGGGCACGAATACGAGCTAAACGACATATAACTCGACACATTTCCAAAAAAGTCAAACCTCCACCGGAGCGCCGTCGTTGACCGCCACCGCCGCCGGCAGCGCGGCGTCAACGGTGACGGATTCCGGTCAAACTTTCCAAAAATAAACTACTCCTCAAGCCCAACATATTTCTCTTCTACACCGAGACCCAATTACAAGCCCACTGGCCAGAATTGAGCTCGAAACTCACATAATCCATGGATTTCAGTGAGATTCCGGCGAGCTTCAAACGGCAACCAAACCCAAATTCCTTCTACCAAAAGCATCTATAGGTTGAGGGGAACCTTTCCCCCCCAAAGCCCCAACCCCAAAAGTCGCCGGAGAAGGCCACCTGAATCCGGCAAAATCCAAGAACTTCACCGAGCTCGTTCTCCCTCAATTCTCAACCAAATCAAGAAATTCCAAATTCTAAACTGCTTAGAATCACGAGGAGGACACTTTACCTTCCAAGGTCGTGGCCCAAATCGGCCTGGAACAGAAATTCCGATGATGAACAGTAACCGGGTGAATAGTCCCCTCGGGTCAACGGTCAACGGGTTCAAATTTTGGTCAACGCTCGGTCAACGCCTCAAGCAGTGTTTTCGACAATTTTTCGACTATTTTCGATATTTATACTCGCGTCTCGGGACGATCGACGGTCCAAACAGATAACCATCACGATTCGGATAAACTCGATACGAACGGATAAACTCGTCGATATTCTAAAACTTCAAATAATCATATTATATTCCTCGGTCATCGAAAAAATCATCCGGAACCGCCTACGAACTCGAAATCACGTGTACTACAACTCTCAGGAAGAGACTCAACTCAAATTCTCGGCCGATAATTAAGTCGCAAACAAAACCGGCAAACCACACAATTATCGATAAACCGCGATTACGTGATAACTCGAGAATTACGCTGTTTACTCTACTGATTCTGGTTCGGGTCGTCACAAATGCATCACTTAGAAGACAAAAATGAGTATTTGTCGTCTAAGTGGATACTTATACGATACATCGTCAGTGCATCGTCTAAGTAATAACTTAGACGACGGACTGTGCGTAGTTTCTGTCATCCAAGTGGTGAATTAGATGACGCACCGACTCTGCGTCGTCTAAGTAGTTACATAGACGACGACGTGTCAATACATCGTCTAATCTTTAACTTGGACGACACAGACTTATTTCCGTCGTCTAAGTAACACTTAGAAGGCATAAAAATGCTTATGACGACATAATTTATTGGCGTCATCTAAATTCTACTTAGACGACGAAACCTTTACTGTTTCGTCGTCTAAGAGAGTTTTTCTTTTAGTGTAAGTGATGAGTTAGACTACAAAACATATATACATACGTGGTTTAAGTTAGCACTTAGACCACGCAATAATTCCGTAGTCTAAATTGTACTTGGACGATGCAAAGAACATTTGCGTCATCTAATCCTTACTTGGACGATGGACCATTTGCGTCATCTAAGACATCACTTGGACGATGTAATGGACCATTTCCGTCGTCTAAGTGCTTAGACTACGGCACTTGAACAGCGAAATTTAGATGACTGAGATTCCATAGTCTAAGTACTTAGACGATGGAAACTCTAACCTAGACAACGGAATAGCTTCGTGGTCTAAGTGAGTTTTTCTTGTAGTGTTCACAATACACAAAAATATTACAAAAAAAATTAGTGTATACAAACACTAACTATATAAAGCTTCGGGAATGAGCTTTGGGTTCTTTGATCGAAGTTTTTTCATTGTAGATCGAAAAATTGCCGGAAAGGAGGTGTTAGAACTGTACATTATTGTGAAGAAAGAGATAAGAGTTCATTGTGGAAATACTACTGTCAATTAACCGATTTTTAGCAGACGGAAAATTTTCCGTTTTCTAACAATCCCTTTAGACAACGGAATTGGCAAGGGAATTAAAATTCCATCTTTTGAATGTTTCTATAAACACAAAAGACGAATATTTTTTTGAAGCAGACCATTCACATATCTGTCGCATAATATGTTGTTAGACAACGGGTTGGAAAAAAATTCGTCTGCTAACGAAGGTATTCTAGTAGTGTTATAACACAATTATGGACCTAACAATGTGCCACATCTTGGACCATCACCTTAAAAAAAAAATTGATAAATCAATTTCACCTATTAAATAAACCAATTCAATTATAAAAACTACACCAGTTACCACAAAATTCACCAAAAATTCAACAAAAATCAGCTAAAATCCACACCAATTATCTAAAAATTCACTAAAAATATCAATTATCACACCACTTATCAAAAAATTATCACATCAAATTCACCAAAAATTGTCAATTAATAAACCTAAATAAACTACATTAACCTAAATCAAAATAACCTAGCTAAAAAAAGCAAATTAACCTAACCTAAATCAAATTAACATAATCTAAAGTAATTAACCTACCCTAAATCAAATTAACGTAATTAACCTAACCTAATTTAGCTAACCTCAATTAACAAAAATAACAACAAAAAACTTAACCTAACCTAAATGAAATTAACCTAATTAAGCTAAACTAAACGATACTAACCTAATTAAGCTAACCTAAATTAACAAAATAAAAAAAAATTAATAATTACCGTACTTACGGTGGCCAGAGTGTGATGGCATACGGTGGAGTACGTGCAGTGTCATGGAGGTGAATGTGCGGCATGGTAGTGGCGTTGTGTCGAGGTTGGTGACGATGTGGTGGTGCTGAGGTCGGGGACGACATGGTGGTGTGTGGTGTGTGGTGGGGGTGGTGATGGTTGTTGGTTTGAGAGAGAGAGAGAGAGAGAGAGAGGAGTAAGTCTTGGTTGCACTCTCTCCCTCCACACCCTCAATTTTTTTTTAAATCTCAGCTGTTAATCTAAAACTGAATCCGAGCTTACGATGAGTTCGGGTCAACAGATCAAGACCTTGAATTTCCTTTCCCAAACTCCATCAAATAACCCAACTCCTCTCTTGCTCTTTCTTCTTCTTCTTCTTCTTCTTCTTCTTCTTCTTCTTCTCCTCCTCCTTCTTCGATCTGAAACAATTCTATCAATATCTCACAAAAAGACAAAATTTCTAAGCCATTCCTACCGGAAAGAATGAACTTGAAAAGCCAACACAAATTATGGTTAGAAATCATTCAAGTGGTTTGTACACAAATTGTAATACTCATTCTTATTACCAAGAACTGAAAGATATATATACAGAAAACCCAAATACCAAACATAATCTAACAACTAAAGAAACATAAGAATAACTAGTCTGAACTCTAAAGTAATTATTAGAAATCCCCCTATCTCATATTTCCTGAAAAACAATGTCCTCTCTTCCCCATCAATTTGATTTTCTCAATAAACTCAATTCAAATTTTGGGTGTTGGAATCCAAGAGAGAATAGCAGACAAATTTTTGTGGATGTATTTCATTCAAGCGTGGTTAAATGAATGGAGGAAGCGATGGTGACACTTACTAGTAAAGAAAAGTTTTGATTGGGTGAAAGAAAGGAAAGGAAGAGAGGAAAGGTTGGGTTGAACCCATTAGAGCACCTAGTAACTTCTATGTCAGACTCGAGATCGCGCACACAGAATCAACTATAAACATTAAATGGGCAAAGGCTTTCCAATGAGGATTCTGACGATGGACCGCAGTCATCGGCTTAGGAGATGAGCTGAGAATCTGGGTATGGAAGAGAATTTGGTGCCCTGAGCTTATTGTAAGCTCGTTGACCTTTGACTGTATTAACCTATCAAATGATGACACGTGGCAATTTGTCCAAAATTTTAGGGGGTGCAACCAAGACTAACGCCAGAGAGCGTGAGAGAGAGAGGGAGAGAGAGAGAGGGGAAAGATTGAGAAGTTGGTTGACTGATCTGGGTTTTAAAACGAAGACTTAGACAACGAAACCTAATAGATTCCTCGTCTGAGTGATTTGACTTTTTGCGCAAAATTTTGGCAGAAAAAAAAATCGCCAACTTTTATAACTTAGATGGCATAACCTAATAGATTTGTCGCCTAAGTGTTTTAAACTTTCAAAAACGCCACCAAATTTTATGACTTGGACGATGATTCTTTCCGATTTCGTCGACCAACTTTTTTTAATTTTCTCCAAAATTTTGGCGGAAACAAATTTTGGCCAACTTGTATGACTTAGCCGACGAAACTATATTTAGATTTCGTCACCTAAGTACTACTGAGACGACGAATCCTATATAGTGTCATCTAAGGTAATATTTTTTTTTAATGTCTGAAAAATTATTTTTGGGTAGTTGCTTAAAGATCATAAAGAAATCAATCGTCAGATGTAAACATTAAATTTACACAATGTTGTAGAAAAAAATTTAACCCAATTCGGATTAGTTTAGGAGTCAATCAGTTGAATTTAGTGATTATCGAAAAATAGTTAAAAGATGGAAACGATGTTAAAATTAATATAATTCGTAAACCTGTTTAAGAAGTTATGGGAGTTTGTCTTGTCGTAAACATTTAATTTATCAACTAGATATAAATTAATTAAAATTTGACATAAAAAGTTGATATATGACTAAAAACTTACTATATATCTTGTATAATTCAAATGTTCGTATGTCTATATTCACTGTACATCAATATTAACGAAATTGAATTTACATAAAACAACCATTAGATATATTCATCACAACATAATATGTAAGTTGACAAATTTTTATCAATATGAAGTTTGATAAGGGTTCGGTAGGCGTAGTCAACCATAAAACTGAATATTCAATGAAACGAAAACGTTCATGAACGAATTTTCGCAACTCCATTTTTTAAACTGTCAACACTCTCAATCTCAGAATTGTTTACTCTCTACCCTCGACGAAAAAATATGCATTTTAAGATGGTATGCATGATTGTGCTCTTTGATCTGAGGCAATGAAATTTTCATTTTAGGCGACAAAATATGTTAAGTCATCTAAGTAGTACTTAGACGACGAATCCTTGATAGTTTCGTCGTCTATGTCCAATTTTTTAGTAGAGTTAATATAGCAATAGACAAAGAGGATGTGTTAGTACTATTAACCAAGTTGAAATATTTTAATATATGGTTTCCCAGATAAATTTTTAACCAATAAAAATACGAGTATGTGGCATATGTCATTGTCATGTGTTGTTATTGTCTAAATAATTAGACGAGATTTCTGAGAAGATTTTCGACCAATAACATATAGTATGACACATGTCAAATCTACGTGTGTCGTTATCATCTTAATAATTGACAAGATTTTTAGTAAAATTTTTGACCAATAATAATGTGGCAAGTATCACTACAAAATTTATAGCAAAATTTTGACTAATAACAATATGACAAATGTATTCATCTTCTAGGATCACATTAATTACAATCGATTATAAAATTATCATCGATCACTATATTAAGATCATCTATAACTTTCCTGGGCGTGCTCCTTCCTGCCAGGCCCGCCTCTGCTAGTGCTGTTTTCAGCACCTCTGCATGTGCTCTTAAGCCCTACCATCCGTCTTATCAACTCCTTATCATATATTCCTCTTTTACACAAAAATTCCGCACAAGAGGGAGAGAAAAATAGTTAAATATCCATCACAACAATTCATATGATTCAATATTCCCACAAGCTTCACGGATCACCCTAGAGCAGTTATCCAATAGGGCATATCACGTGGTAAGGAAATAAGATCACCGAATCACAACTCCCCATTTCAAATGTTTGTACCCTTATTGTCCCTATAATATCTCGACAAAATATCAAATATACCCTTCAACCCCCTCTCATTCGCTGGGCCGTAAGGGCCTTACCCAAGTACTGCTCATCACCCTATCATAATTCATGATTGTGACTTTCCACGATGCCCACTGAAAAAGTGTGGCCTCTTTTCTCATTACCTTAGCTAGCATTTCCCACTGAAATAAACTCATCCCCATCACTCGCATCAAGTCTCGTGCACATACACATTCCACAAACCATAAGAACTCGATCGAAAGAAACACCATCCACCCAGAGTGATCGATCTCCCTCGATCTTCCTATATATCCTATCTGCCTTTTATAGCGCTTTGTGGTTGCCGAACCAAACTGTTCAGGCGCCCAATTAAGGTTACAGGACAATGAGTGCTCGTGCTGCATCAATGAATATTCTTCCGAAATGCGATGCCAATTACGTTGCTCTCACCCCCACAACTTTCCTGAAGAGAGCTTCTGTGTTTTACTCAAACCGTACTTCACTCATCTACGAAGGAACTCGCTTCACATGGCGCCAAACTTACGACCGTTGCTGCCGTCTCGCTTCCTCCCTTGTTTCCTTCAACATAGCCAAACATGACGTCGTAAGTAGCTAGCTAGCTAGAGTACGTGTAACATGACGAGATGTTAACATGTTCTATTAATTAACATTAACATGCATGTTTTTTGATCAGGTGTCGGTGCTTGCTCCCAATGTTCCGGCATTGTACGAGATGCATTTCGCTGTGCCCATGGCTGGTTTGGTGCTTAATGCCATCAACACCCGGCTCGATGCCAAAAGTGTGGCCTCCATTCTCAAGCACTCGGGCGCCAAGGTCTTCTTCGTCGACTGCCAATTCGTCCCGGTGGCGAGTGAGGCCCTCAAGATCCTCATGACGGGATCTCAGCCGCCCTTGGTCATCGTCATAGACGACATCGACTCGCCCTCCGGAGTCCGGTTGGGGAAGCTCGAGTACGAGCAGCTCATCCACAAGGGCAACCCCGGATTCGTCACCGTTGAAGTAGCCGACGAGTGGGACACAATCGCATTGAATTACACTTCCGGGACAACCTCCGACCCCAAAGGAGTCGTGTACAGCCACCGAGGTGCTTACTTGAGCACTTTAAGTTTGATTCTCGGTTGGGAAATGGGAACCGAGCCTGTTTATTTATGGACGCTGCCTTTTTTCCACTGCAACGGCTGGACCTTCACTTGGGGCGTGGCGGCGCGCGGCGGAACCAACGTCTGCCTCCGCAACATCACCGCGTACGACATCTACCGCAACATCAAACTACACCAAGTCACACACATGTGCTGCGCTCCCATCATTTTCAATATACTTCTCGAGGCCAAATCCCATGAGCGCTGCCACATAATTAACCCTGTCCAAATCCTCACCGGCGGCGCACCTCCCCCAGCTCCGTTGCTGGAAAAGATAGAGCCTTTAGGGTTCAAAGTTACACACGCGTATGGTCTAACAGAAGCAACCGGACCTGTTCTGGTTTGCGAGTGGCAAGCCAAGTGGAACAAGCTACCAAAAGAGGAGCGGTCGAGGCTTAAAGCTAGGCAGGGTATAAGCATACTCACACTTGCAGAGGTGGACGTGAAGAATTTGGAGACAATGGAGAGTGTTCCCCACGACGGCAAGACTATGGGGGAGATTGTGTTGCGTGGGAGTAGCATAATGAAAGGTTACTTCAAGGACACGGAGGCCACCGGAAAAGCATTCAAGAACGGGTGGTTAGCCACTGGTGACGTCGGTGTCATACACGCCGACGGCTACATGGAAATCAAGGACAGATCCAAAGATGTGATCATCTCCGGCGGAGAGAACATAAGCAGTGTGGAGCTGGAGAACGTGCTCTACAGACACCCCAGTGTGTTGGAGGCGGCGGTGGTGGCTATGCCGCACCCTCGGTGGGGCGAGAGTCCTTGCGCTTTCGTGGTTCTCAGAAGTGACACCTCAAGTGGTACTGTGATGACAGAGGCTGACATCATCACATACTGTCGCAAGAATCTGCCGCACTTTATGGTTCCGAAAAAAGTGGTGTTTTTGCCGGAACTTCCCAAGACTTCGACCATGAAGATTCAAAAATTCGAGCTCAGGGCTAGAGCTAAAGCATTCGACGTCGTCGTATCGTCGGATAATCATCAAGCCATTATTAACGATTCGCATTCCAATGAGCAGATTCATGCTTTGTCACGACTTTGAATTTTTATTTAATCTTGAACATGCAATTTGTGCCAATCCAACCAAATCCCATATTAATTACTTAGAATAAAGAAACTTAATGACCAGTTTAGTGAATGATATGAGCCAAATTCTAAACTAATAGATCTTTCTTTACTGTATAATAAAACTACTTTGGTCAGATCTTGCAATCTTATTTTATCTTTATACTATACCTCTTTTTGCACAACCAAAATTTCGAACTTAGATGACGAAATTTTTTTGGTTTAGTCGTCTAAGACAGACTTAGGCGATGAAGCACAAGAGATGTTATTTCGTCGCCTAAGCATATACTTCCGTCGCCTTAAAACATTTTTAGATGACGAAAATTGGTTTCATTGCCATTTCGTCGACTAATAAATATATTAGACGACAAAATCATATTTCGTCGCAACTTTCGTCGTTTAAGTATATTTTAAACGACGAAAATAAGGTTTCGTTGTCCAAGAAAGAAGTTAGTCGACGGATTTTTTTTGTCGTGTAGGATATTAGAAAGACAATGAAATTTTGTTTCTTGGACGACAGAATTTTTCGTTGTCTAAGCGAAACAATTAATAAGAGACAGTAGCAATTTCATATCGAACATCTTCTCACAACCCCTTAAAAACCATCTCAACACCTTCTCCGGCGATTTTTTGATCTCTAACGAAAAAGCTTGCATCCAGGCCTCCTAAAGCATTCCGTCAACTTCTTATATTGGTTAGTGTTTGTATATACTCTTTTATTTGATTTTTTTTTCAAATATTTGGGTGTATTTCTAAGTTTATCGATGAATGAATTCTGACAAATTAAATTGTTTGTATAGAATCGCTTGATAACTATAATGCTTTTGCATGTTTAATTTGATTATATATATGAATTCGAAATGTTAGATTAGTATGTAGTTTGACAAATTAATAAATTTTGGATTAAATGCATATATATTAATTAGTTTAATTTGTGTTATGCAATTTATTGGGTGTACATAAGAATGATTCACAATGTGTAATTAACTAGCTACGTAGGTTATGTTCGTGATTTGTCCCGAAATTAGCTATCTAGTTTCTTGAAATGTGGCCAAATTAGCTGTATATGTTCTTGAATAATTATTGCATGTGCTCTAAATAGATTTGTACCATTTTTTGTTTCGCTCATTACAACTTACGCAGAATATAGACACGAGCTAGTTAACGTAGGAAAGAGGTAATCCTAAGTACATATAGAGAATTTACGATTTTATGAAGTTTTCAATTAAACATGGTCAACGAAATGATCGTTACATGTGTCCGTGCAGGAGATGTCATAACTCGATCATAGTATCTTTCACTTCTACAAATGTTCCAGCTCTTGTCTGGATACAGTATGATGTGGGAGTACACTGCATGGACTGAAAACGGTGAAGTATCAGATACTACTGTTCAAAGGTTAATGGTAGAGTTTAAATCAGGGTACCAAGGTTTCACATCCAGCAATATTGACAAAGCTTCTTGAAACCCCAATATCACTACCACATATTTAACCATTGCCGGCGATTTTTAAATCGCCGGCAATGTTTTTTAACATTACCGGCGATTTTTGGGGAAAAAATCGCCGGTAATGTCTTTTTTTTTTTTTTAACATTGCCGGCGATTTTTCCGGCAAATCGCCGGCAATGTTCCGCCGGTAATTAAAAAAAAAAAAAAGACATTGCCGGCGACTTACATTTAAGTCGCCGGTAATGTTAAAAAAAAAAAAAGACATTACCGGCAACTTAAATGTAAGTCGCCGGCAATGTCTTTTTTTTTTTATTTTAATTACCGGCGGAACATTGCAGGCGATTTGCCGGAAAAATCGCTGGCAATGTTAAAAAAAAAAAAAGACATTACCGGCGATTTTTGGGGAAAAAATCGCCGGCAATGGTTAAATATGTGGTAGTGTATGGAACTTGTGCATAATGCATTTATGTGATATAGTTCTAGTGGATACAGTTTTAGAGAGGGATATTAAGATACTCTCAACCATGAGAAAATCCCTTTTGCTTCCGACTTGATGAGATCCACTAATTACGATAAGTACAATAGGTTTCTACTGGAAGCCCAGACACCGTTGTACCCAAAGAGTAGAGAGACTGTTTTGAGTGTCATAATGGAGGAAATGGGGTAAAAATTTAAACACAAAATATCGAATGTAGGTTTCGACGATGTCCAACGACATATATCTAAGTTGTTTCCAGGTGATCACAAACTTTCCGATAGTTATTATAAGATAAAAAATGATCTTGAACGACCTTGGCCTTTCATGGACGAAAATCCACGTTTGGAAAAATAGTTGTGTTCTGTTTTACAAAGAGCACTCAGACCTCTAACATTGTTCAGTTTGCGGTGAGTTAAGATGGAACCTGGTAAAGATGAATAAGAAGAAAAGTGTTCCTTAGATGATGCTTCGCTGTTTTTCGTTGATTCTTAGACTGAAGCAATTGTACATGTCTCCATAGACGACAGAGGCAATAAGATGGCACGGGGAAAAGAAGAGAGATGACGATGTGCTTAGACACCCCGCAGATGGGGAGGCTTTCAAATCTTTTGACATGACATTTACAGACTTTGCATTGGAAGTTTGAAATGTCATATTATGACTTTCTACAGACGAGTTCAATCCTTATACTGATGACACGTACAATACTTGGCATGTTATTGTCATGTCATACAACCTACCTCCTTGGATGTGTATTAGTAAGGAATTTAATTTTTCTTACTCTGTTAATTTCGGGTCATTAATCGCCTAGAAAGTGTTTTGATGTGTTTATGAGACCTTTGAGCCAGTCTTCGATGTCTACCTCACGAGCTCGTTCAAGTGGGGTCGATGACCGCATCCGAGAGATCAAGGAGTTTGACACTGCTTCACACCCAAAAAGAAGCGAGCGGGCAGAGGAGCGTCGTCTCACGGAGAGGGAGCGGGCGAATGCGTGCTCTCTTAAGGAGCGGGAGAAATACGAGTTGCAGCTTCAAGACATGATGTTACATGTAAGGTTACAACCGATTGCTTGGAGTTCACATGCGTTGTCTCAACATTCACAAGACACTGACCACAATGATGATGACGACAGTTGCGAGAGTGGGCCAAGGGTCACAACACTGATGTAGATATCGGCTATTTGTAGATAATGAAGATATCGATCGGCTATTATGTAGATATTTTAATTTTAGTAATTTTATCTGAAATTTATATATTTTTATTTAATTTAAAAACTTTGACGATGAACTAACAATAATTCTTATCTTAAGAACCTATTAGATGATAGTTTCACCGTTTTAAGACTCTAGACGACGAATATTTTACTTTCGTCGTCAAAGTATGCACTTTTAGACGATGAATATTTTATGTTCATCGTCTAAGTATGAACGGTTAGATGACGAATATTTTATTTTCGTCTTCTAAGTAAGAAGGGTTAGACAACGAAAGTAAAATATTCGTCGTCTAAGATATGGTTTGTGACAAAAAAAATCGTCATTCAACCTATCAAGTATTCGCAGCCTAGAAATTTAGATGACGAAATTGTATTCATCGTTTAAGAAACTCTTAAGACGATGAATATTATATTTTTGCCATCTAAAGTTTGTTGCGACGAAGCTTAGACAACGAATCTTAGGTGACGAAAAGAAATGTCTCTCATAGACGACAAATCCATTTCATCGTCTAGTATTGGTATTCTGGTAGTGTTGTATAAGATAATCTCCAACATTTATCACTCAAAATATTTTCATTTTGTTCAAAAATAAACATCAAAGTGTTGAAGCCTGAATTTGATAATGTTATAATGAGCGAACCTAGCTCTGTAAGTGTTTTGGGAGGTGCCGCCTGCGAGGGATGGTTTGGCTCTCTAAAAGGAGGGGCTCCCTGTAATGGATGGCTATACTCTCCGAAGTGCCAACCTCCAAGGAGATCTGTCTCAAAGCTGATGGTGTCAAGCAAAAGGAAACGAAGTGAAGGTCGACTAAGAAAATCCTAGTGAGGTCCACTGCAAGGTTTCGGTTGTATGAACGGTGGTGTGTTGGGGACTTGGCTTGATGTTCGTGAGCTTCAAATCTTGATCCGGTGGAGTCGTCGCTCATGTTGGGCTCGATTAAAGATGGTGTGCATACCCAGTTTTGAGTCGGGTTGTGTTTGCAGGCGTGGTTCATGGCAGGCATAGAGGCAGTGATGACACAGTCCTGGGTGTCAGAGCGGCGACAATTGTAGGTGTTATCACGGTGGCTAAAAGTCAACGGGACCTTGTAGCTTGTGGCATTTCACTATCCTGCTGATAAGTTTGCTCTAGGTTGTGGGGCTAAAATTGAGCTTGGGTTAATTTGAGACCTTGGGACTGAATGGTACTAACAAAACAAATTTACTTCACTACAAGAAAACTGCACCTAGACCACGGACCATTTCTGTTGTCTAGGTGACGTTTTCCGTCGTCTAAGTACTTGGACGACGGAATCTCCGTCGTCCAAGGTCCGTGCTCCAAGTGTTGTCGTCCAAGCACCTGGACGACGGAGAATTAGTTCTCCGTGGTCCAAGTTCACTTGGACAGCGGACATTATCCGTGGCCCATGTATGCACCTGGACGACGGAAACGCTAATTCTCCGTCGTCCAGGTGACTACATGGGCTACGGACATTGCTCGTTTCTCCGTGGCCCACGTGTTCACCTGGACGACGGAGAATTAGCGTTTCTGTCGTCCAGGTGCATACATGGGCCACGGATAATGCTAGCTTCTCCGTGGCCCAGGTGTTCACCTGGACGACCGAGAACTGATTCTCCGTCGTCAAGGTGAACACGTGGGCCACGGAGAATGGCAGAGTTTAGGGTTTAGGGTTTAAGGTTTAGGGGTTAGGGGTTAGGGTTTAAGGTTTAGGGGTTAGGTGTTAGGGGTTAGGGGTTTAGGGTTAAGTTTAGGGTTTTGCACCTGGACGACGGAGAACATAATCTCCGTCGTCCAAGTGACTATTTAATTTTTTTTTTAAAATAAATTGAAATTAAATATTATTAATTTAATTTATTATTAATTTAATTTAAATAATGAAAAATAGTCGAAAATAATTAATTAAACTAAATTTTTAATATTAATTAATGTATTAATTAAATAATTATTTAATTTGTACATACACATCCAAATTAAAAACCCACAAAAATTATAAAATATTGTTCGGAACTCGGAAATAAAAAAACGCGATAATTAACTAGCTAGCTAATACACTGGAGGAGCAGATGCGCCGCCAGGTCCTCCGCCTCCAGCCGGGTCGTTGTCGTCGGGGTATGGGTTCGGAGGAGGTTGACATACTTCTCGATTTTGGTTCATGAGCGCGATGAGTTGGGCTATTTGTGCTTGTTGTTCGTCAAGTCTTTGCCGCATTGACTCATTCTCCTCTCGTGCCAGTCGAGCCTCTTGAATGGCTGCTTCGACGGCCGCTGCCTGACTCCTTCTCCGCTGCCCCGAACCTCCCGTAGATGATGAGTCGGAGGTCGTCGACAAATCTCGTACCACCCTAGGCCCAAAGTGCCTAACCTCCTTGCCAGCTCTACGACCGTAGACCTCATCCGCGATTGGAATTTGGCTCTCTAAGGATAGAGGAGGCAGGTCTTCCGGCGGCACATCTGGGAACGCAAGCTGAGTGTTAGCCAACTCTTCAGCGCACGCTCTATCACCCTTGCCTACAAAAGAATAATTAATTTATTATAATGAAATCATATTTAAATAATAATAACTATAATTAAAAGCACATAATTAATATATTACTTATGCAGCATTGACTCGCTTCATTATCGAGCCCTGGCGTCACGTACGCGCTTACGCTTGCATCAGGATAAGGGTGTTTGGAGCCCTTATCCTTGTGCTCCTTGGCTATTTGAATGAACTGCTTGGCGCCGGTAGTATGGTGTTTCTCCTTCTTCCCCCGGTTGGCTTTGTTGACACCGGAGAATTTCTGTTACACAACATAATTAAATCATTAAAAAATGAATAACTACAATTTAAATAATTCAATTATCTTAATTGAAATAAAAAAAATAAATTAATACCTTAAATTGTTCATCGGCAAAGTGGTTACACAACCACTCCCACTCATCTTCTCTCTCCCCTTACAGCTCTACCGGGGGAGGCACGGGACCGACATCTTGGAAGTACTTATGGAGCTTGTACTTCCAATCTTTGTAGATGGAGTTGGTGGTTTGGTTGATATGCCTCAACATAGCCGGTGTCGGATCCACGTCAAATTGTTCATATCAAAAATAAATAGAAAATTATAATCGTATATATTAGGAAATTTTAACTAATATTAACAATATTATATAATAACTAAATTGGACATATTACGTACCGAAAGATCTTTGAAGACTTTCGCCTTCTCATGATCCGGCGCCTCCTTCCAAGTAGGGGCAGTGATACGAACCCGGTTACGGATGATTGACCCTATCCCATGCGCCGAGAGACTTGCTAGCTGAGCTGTGGGAGGGCCACCGGTGAATTTGTCGTACGGTAAGTCGATCTTTTTACCGGTCGCCTTGCAAATACGCTCCGCTTTGCCCCTTTTAACGAGACCCCGAGTCCTTTTCGGTTCCGGGTCAGTGGGGGCCCTCCTTTGCCTACGGCGGGCGCTGTACATGATTGATTCGGCGGTCGAGGACGCCAGAGTACTTCCCGTTGAACCGGTACCGGGCGTCGGAGATTGGAAGGGGTCGACGTCATCACCGCTCGAGATGAATGGGGGAGCGAGAATTTCCCCAGAGGGCGCTACGGACGGACCAGATGATCCGTCCGGATTGAGAGCGTCGTTGCCCTCCTGTTGAACCCAACCGACTTGGGCCGCCAACATTCGGAGCATGGCATCTTCTGCCTCCTGTTGGGATTTCTTCTTGCCGGATGTCATCTTTGGCGGAGCCATTTAAACCTAAGAGTACGGTGTTAAAATACCTACTTACCATAATAATTACAACTTAAAAATTTACGCTAATTAATTAAGTACGTTTAAGATTTAAATATAGTACACTAGCTTGGCATTTTCGGTCGTTCAATGGACGTGCGACCCGCGCGATAAAGTGTAAATTTTCAATTAATCAGCCTTGGTTAAATCGAAAAACATGGCCAGTTAGGGATAGAGATAACGCGAGAGGCAGGACTAATTTCGACAAAAGTCTTTCTTAGTCCAATTCCTGTCACCAGTCATAACCCGTTTCTAGACACCATGTCCGACATTCGGCCAATTTTTCGAAAATTTACACTCCCTCAAGTCCTTTGCAAACTCCGCCCTCAACCTCGTGTCCATAACTTCACTTAGGTTATGGTGTGCGGTGATGAAATCCACAAATCACGAGGGGTTAAGGAGATAAGCAAGGAAAAGAGGCGCCATCTATTCCAAAGAGTGCGACTTAATAAACCAAGCCTATGTACTAAATTTAAATCGAACACGTACTACTAATTAATTTACTAGAAAATAAACGTAAATATTAATTAATAATTTTTAATTAGATGCAATAATTTATATTTATTTATCATGCATTTAATAAAAAATTGATTCATTTAATAAATTATGAATAATAATTTATTCATTAAATAAATTTAATAATAAATTCATTTAATCATGCAACTAATAATAAATAATTACAATAATTACAATAATTATGATTTAATAAATTAATAACAATAATTAATCATTTATTAAATATTTAAACTAATTAATCAATTAAATTCTACTTCTAAATTATATTTAGAATTTAATTAATTAATTAAAGGAAAATTATTTTAATAAGGGAAAAATAGAAATTTACCGAATCGGAGTTTTCGGGAATATCGCCGGAGTTGAGTCGTCGGAGAGGAGGAACCACGCCGGAAAAAATGTCGTCGGAGCGTCGCCAGAGGAGGATCGCCGGAGGAGAGGAGAGGAGAGGAGAGGAGGAGATGGAATGATGACAAAATGAGGGGGGGGGTGCAACTCTATTTATAGAGTTTCACCTAGACGACGGAGAACTATTCTCCGTCGTCTAAGTCCACTTGGACGACGGAAACAGTGTTTTCCGTCGTCTAGGTGGCGGTTTCAAAAAAATTCAAGCGGCGCCAATTAATCGGCGGGACGCTCTGAACCGCCATTATTTTGGACTTAGACGACGGAGAATGGATTCTCCGTCGTCTAAGTGAAAATTCAAGCGATCCCAAAAACGGAAGCGGTAAAATGAACCGCCATAAAAATTGGACTTGGACGACGGAGATGGTCAGTCTCCGTCGTCCAAGTGAAAATTACATGAAAAAAATAAACAAAAATAAATTTGAACCGCCATGGTTTTTGAACCTGGACGACGGAGATGGTCATTCTCCGTCGTTCAGGTTAACACCTGGACGACGGAAAATGACCATCTCCGTCGTCCAGGTTCAACTTACGTAAAAAAAAATTTAAAAAATAATTCGCTAGGAATTTAGCGATCTGTAATTCGAGTGAAATAGTCGTACAATATCGATGAACGCATCATATATATGAACAGTTAAATTTGAACCGACGATTAATTTTACGTATTGAAACATGTTAAGTATCGACTAATCTTTACGACTTAAGTGTTTATGAGTGTCTGCTCATTTGCAGCAGAGTATTAACGAAATTGAATTTGGACAAAACAACCGTTGGATATATTCGTCGTAACATAATATATAATTGTCTTCAAAGGACCATAAAATAATAAGTTCGGGAAGGGTTTGATCGGCACAGTCAACCGCAAAACCGATAATTGCACAAACCGGAAACGTGGATACAAGACATTTCGCAACTCCGATTTTCGAACCGTCGAAGCTCACACACCAAGAATTGTTTACTCCAAAGTCTTGATGAAAAGACTTTGCATTGGAAGAAGGTCTAGATGGTCGTTGTCTTAGAAAAAATTATGATATCTGCACCTGGACGACGGAAATGAGCGTTTCCGTCGTTCAGGTAATCACCTGGATGACGGATATGAAGTTATCCGTCGTCCAGGTTCTAACCTGGATGACGGAGAATGACGTTCTCCGTCGTCCAGGTGTATAGACCCTGAATTCAGGGGTTAGGGCCTTACTGTTTAGGGTTTAGGGTTTGTGAACTTGGACGACGGATAATGACCATATCCGTCGTCCTAGTATGTACCTGGACGACGGATAATGACCATTCTCCGTCGTCCAAGTTCTAAACCCCGATTTCAGGGGTTAAGGCCTTAGGGTTTACGATTTAGGTCGTCCCCAGTCATTTGTGTGTCCGTTCAATTATTCTGATTCAAAAATATAATTTAAAAATTGATCGATCGATCCGAACTGCTAGATTTAGGGTCCAGGATTTAGCTAGGGTTTTATATGAGATTGAGATTTGGCGATAACCTGCAATTAATTTCTCCGTTGTCCAGGATATATAATTCGGATTAATTTCTTACCGTAAACTGGCATCGATCATATATATATTACAATAATTACAGTAATTAATTACCAATTAATCTCCCTCGTCGTATGACCGTACTCTTCGTCATAATCATCATCGTCCTCATCCCCGTTAGACGACGGCTCATCCTCATCATCGTACTCAACATCGTCCGACGAATAACCTGAGTCCTCGTCCGCGTCCTCTTCCTGCTCGTCTTCTTCATCTACCTCATCGATAATCTCATCTTCAGTTAGATCTGTACAACCATCAGGCATGGGTAACCATTCACCATCTTGAACCAGGTCCATTATATCGGAGCGGACCATAGAAATATTAGGCTCTTGATAGGCAGGAATGTCTCTTTCTGGTTGAGCAGCATCTTCAGTCGTCGCCGGTGTCCCTTCAATTGTCTCTGTATTCCATATTCCTCGGTGAGAGATATGGTTCACTATTTTCCACCCTTCACCGGCTTTCGGATCGTCGAGATAGAACACCTGCCGAACTAAGGTGGCGAGAGCGAAAGGCTCATCCTCATACCAGTGCGAGTTTGTATCGACTGATAATAGTCCCAGGTCTTCCTTTGTACGCTTGAACCATCTGCACTTGAATAGGAAAACGTTGACATCATTCCCGTAACATAGCTGAACCACATATACAATAGCCCCGTAATATAGATCATTTTCTTTCCCAACCGCTACCCCACTGTTTTGTGTTCTTCTTCCTTCGTCTCGGGCCAATGAATGGAACTTTACACCGTTCACAAAACATCCGGGATAAATATAGTGTTTAACCGGCTTCCCTGCTAGCAAGTCCTTTGGCCATGACCACCACCCTCCGTGGTTATCAGATTTTTGCAGATCAATCATCTGCGAAAAAGGGCAAATTAATATAAGGGTTTACTTTCTACAAACATGAGCGATATGTATTTAAATAATTAATACCGAGACGTACGTACGTACCCATTGGAAGAAATAATCGGGAAACTTCTTCTTAACCATTTTCTCAATCCACGCCGAACTCTTGTTTTGATTTAACACCTGAAGCCTCTCCCTGTATGACAACATGTACGGCTCATGCATTAGGTATGTCTCTGAGGTACCTGTTGCAGTAAGTAACACACTCATGCATTAGGTATGTCTCTGCTATGGAGCCATCCGGGGCCGACCTGTTTTTGACGAATGACTTATACTGTCCAAGCTGTCTATAAAATCAAACGTACACATTACATAAGTACATATAGCTAGCTAGTATATATATAATCTCCAGTGAAACAAATTAATTAATTAGTTGTACGTACCTTTCTTGAGGATACATCCAAGTGTACTGGATCGGACCAGAAATGAGCACCTGCTCGGGCAGGTGGATCATTAGGTGAATCATGATGTCAAAGAAAGCAGGGGGGAAAATCCTCTCTAGTTTGCAAATGATGTGCACAATTTGTTGTTGCAATTCCACCACATCTGACTTCTTTAATTCTCTGGCGCATAACCTCTGCCACCACCTGCACAATGCTACTATTGGTTCTACGACGTCCCGAGGCAAGTATGGTAGAATTACCACTGGAATCAAACGTTGCAGCATAACGTGATAGTCATGTGTCTTTAGACCAACAAACTTCTGTTGCACCTCGTCCACTGCTCCAGTTATAGTAGCTGCATATGTAGCCGGATAACGAACGCCCTTAAACCAGTGAAATACAGAACATCTAAGCGTCGGCTTCACTGTGTAAGGTGCATCTGGCATCTTGTTGTACACTCCTTTCCTATCCCTCCTCAACCACAAGGGACGACGTAGATTCATTGATTCCAAATCTTTGCGCGCTTTGGGAGTATCTTTAGTCTTGAACTTAATACCGAGAATTGTTCCCACCACGCTGTCGCACACATTCTTTTCTATGTGCATCGCGTCCAAGTTGTTCCTCAGCTTCAACTTCGACCAGTAAGGGAGTTCAAAGAATAGACTCTTGTGATCCCAATAGCTCAGATCATGTGGAGGAATTGGATTGCATTTCTTTACATCCGCGTCATTGCTCAACACACCAAAGTCGAAATAGCTCAACCTCTCTAAAATCTCTTCGCCCGACCAACCACGGGGTTTAGGATTGTTCTCTACCGTACCGTCGAAATGAGCTTCATCCTGTCGCCACTGGTGGTCGTGAGGAAGCCATCTACGGTGACCCAAGTAACACACCTTTCCCGCGTGCCAACTAGAGTTCACGTCGTCCAAACATATAGGGCATCCATTATATACTGCAGGCTGCCAACATCCCATAAGCTGGAAAATCGCTGATCGTCCACATTACGGTAGCCCTCATCGTGAACGTCGTGTCAGTGAATTTGTCATAAGTTGGGACTCCATTTTCCCACAACAGTTTCAGCTCGTCGATCAAAGGTCTGAGGTAGACATCTAAGCACTTCGATGGAGATTTAGGACCTGGAATTAGTACGGTAAGGAAATTAAATTCCTTGTTCATGCACATCCACGGAGGCAAGTTGTACGGCATCAGAATAACTGGCCAAGTGCTGACGGCGGAGCTATTACTTCCCCAAGGATTGAATCCGTCTGTAGATAGGCCGAGTCTAACATTTCTAACCTCTGAAGCAAAGTCTCCAAATTCTTTGTCGAAATGTTTGAAACCCTCCCCATCCGCGGTGTGTCGCAGGACATCGTCATCTATTCGCTTTTCTGCGTACCATCGCATCGCCTCTGCTGTGTGTAGAGACATGTACAGGCGCTGCAATCTGGGAATCAAGGGAAAATATCGAACAACTTTCACAGGAATTCTCTTTTTCGAACTCTTCCTATTCAACTGGAATCTGCACTGGCCACATACGGGACAATAGTCCAACTCTTTATACTCTTTGTAAAATAGCACACAATCATTCGGACATGCGTCAATTATCCTGTACTTTAGGCCGAGGCTGCTCAGGATATTTCTAACCTTATAATGAGATTTAGGAAGATTGTGATCATCAGGAAGCAACTTACATATTTGCTCCTGAATTTCGTCAAAAGCACTCACTGACATTTTGTGCTTCACTTTTATCTTCATTTGCTCCATCACATATTGCAACACATTCTCTCGACATCCAGGGAACACCGGGGTCTGCGCTTCAATTAGCATCCGGTTGTACTTTTCCATCTCACTGGTGTCAGTGGCCAAGATAGCTGCGGGGAATGTGTCATCATGCTCATTAGTGGTACTGTAACCTTCGTCTTGGTGTTGGTGTCCACTATGACTACATCCCGAAAACGCATCATGGACTAAATCTGCAGTTGGGTTGCAAGCTGGGGGTCCGGCACCACTGCCGCTGGATGAGGCACCATGGTAACTGTACCCTGAGCTGAAGTCTGCTGCGCTGAACTCTACTGCTTCACCATGCTCGCTCCATGTAGTGTAACTCCACATCATACCATTTTCGTACAGGTGTTGCACCATAACATTAACCTCCGCATATTGACAATTAAAACATTTCTGACACGGACACCTGAAACGTTTCTTTCCCTGACCATGTTCTATCGCAAAATTCACAAATTCGCTAATTCCATCCATATACCGGACATCACATCTATTCTTCAACTTCATCCAACTCTTGTCCATACTGCTACAAAATATTATAATTAATTAATTATTACATATATATATATATTTGTCCATTAATTTACGCTTAATTATACGTACTCGATCTACATCGATCCATCAATTACGTACGTACGTAATTTAATCGATCTGTACATATATGTCCTATATAGCTAACATCCTTGCATGTATGTACGTACATTTTCACTAAATATATATTAATTAAGCAAATTTTAACTGCGTACGTACGTACCTGCTGGCCTTCTCGATATCTGTACGTTAATTAAGCTAGCTAGCTAGTCAGCGGAGATCCCTTATCGATCCTGATTCTTCTCGGCCTTCTAGCTAGCTAGCTCACTTCTCCTTCTCCCTTCTCCTTCAATTCTTCTTCAAATGGAATGAAGAGATCGAGGAATGAATTCAGTTTGGCATCGGGCTTATATAATGCTTCACTTAGACGATGGAGGTGTCGGTACGTCGTCTAAGTGGAAGTACGTTACGTACTCGGACGACGGAGTGTCGGTCCGTTGTCCAGGTAATCACCTGGACGACGGAGAATACCATCTTCGTCGTCCAGGTGATCACCTGGAGGACGGAGAAGACTCCGAGGTCCAGGTGATCACCTGGACGACGGAGAATACCGTCCCCATCGTCCAGGTGATCACCTGGACCTCGGAAAAGACTCTGTGGTCCAGGTGACCACCTGGACGACGGAGATGGTATTCTCCGTCGTCCAGGTGGTACTTGGACCACGGAGTCTTTTCCGTGGTCCAGGTGTCACTTGGACCACGGAACAATTACGTTTCCGTGGTCTAAGTGCTGTTTTCTTGTAGTGCTTAGACAACGAACTAGTTTTGGTTTCATTATCTAAGTGTTACTTAGGGGACGAAAATTAATTTCGTTGCCTAAAAGAATTATTTCGTCGTCTGAGTGTTACTTAGACGACGAAATAATATCTGTTGCCTAAAAATAGCATTTCGTCGTCTACGTGTTACTTAGATGACGAAATGATTTCCATTGCCAAATTCGTCATCTAAGTGAAACTTTAAACGACGAACTTTTTGTCGTCGTTGTAAAGAGACTTAGATGACGAATTGACATGGGGACTAATTCATCGTCTAAGACTCTATCCTAACACTAAACTCTATCTCATAAACCCTAAAACACTTAAACAACGAATATATATGTATTTACAGTTTTAGTCGTACGTAGACGACAAATGGTGAACCAATTCGTCACCTAAGATGAATTTCATTGGCTCATATCAAGGAGCATGACCATGTATACCATCTATAAATGCATATTTTTTTTCGTCGAGGAAAGAGAGTAAACAATTCTGAGACTGCGAGTATCGACAGTTCAAAAAATGAAGTTACGAAGATTTGTTTATGTTCCGTTTCCTTGAAATTTCGGTTTTATGGTTGACTACGTTGATCAAACCCTTAACGAACTTCGTAATGATCAAAACTTTGTCTACTTACATATTATATTGTGATGATTATATCTAACGATCGTTAATATTGGTATGTGACGAATTGGTTCAAAAAATATATTCATTTTCGTTAATATTGATGTGTGGAGTGAATATATACATACGGACACTTAAGTTATACAATATTAATCCATGCATGTACAACAAGTGGTTACTCTTGATTCAACTTTTTATATTACAATTTAAATTAATTTTTATCTAGTTGACACTACCAGAAGAATATCTATAGCCGACGATTTGGTGTCGTCGGTCTGTTCCGTTTTATTGTCGGGTATAGTCTATACCCGATGAGGCATCGTCGGTTATAGTCTCATCGGTAATGCACCATCGGCGATACTATAACCGACGATGAATTAGGTTTTTCGTTGGAAAAAAAGGTGACTAAAGGCAACGAGACATTATCGTCGGGCATAGTTTCAAACTATAACCGACGATTTCATCGTCGATTATAGTCATTATTAATTAAATTTTTTTTGCAAATTCTGGGTTTTATCCCAGAACCTGCATTCCCAAAAAATCACAAATATTGTTCAAATTGAAAATCAACAACTATTTAAACTATAGTAGTAAATAAATAAAATAAAAAACCGAAATTGTTCAAATCGATCTGTATACATATGCGTACGTAGCAAATAATTAAAATAAAAAATCGAAATTGTTCAAATCTACGGGGGTCCTAAGTCTATGTGGTCAAACGGATCGTCATAACTTGGTTGGTCCTGATCTGGCTGAGGCTGAGGCTGCGGCTGTGGCTGAGGCTGTGGCTGTGGTGCATCGAAAATGGGCGGGAGAGCTATCTGGATTCCAGATGCATGCAACTGTGCATAACATTGCTACATCCAGTTCTCCATCATCTGCTGCTGTTCGGCCAACCGATTATGCTCTGCGGCTTGTGCCTGCTCCATCTCCTCCATCTGACGCCGTTGAGCTTCCATATCAATCGCTTGCCTATGAAGCTGCTCCTGTAGCTCATTAGTCTTCTAAGATGATCCCGATCCGCTAGAGAATTCAGGGGTCTTCTTCAGCAGCCCTTGACCCCACTTTCCGCCCTGCAGTAGAAAGTGTTCTTCCCTGGAGGGATCGCAGTTGACATAATCCTGGCCCTGACGATCGGATCATATTGATCAATCTGATCAATCGGGAGTTCCGCATCGGGGGTGTTGGGATAGAGCTCACTCACCACTTGAGTCAACACCTCCGGAATCTCCTCCTGAACTCTCGCCTAATTGACAAAGAAAAATAAAATATTAATTAATGTAAACAATCTAAAAAAATAAGAAATATGTTTATTTTGTTATAAGGACACTTACAGCATATTCGGGGGACTGCGGATACGCGTGCTGCATCGTATAGACAAGCGGAGGGACTTCTGGGTGGTTGGCCGCCTCCTCGATCCAACCCGAGTATGATCTGGAACCGGCATGATGATTTTTTGTGTTTTTTGCCCGGTTCCTTGTGTTGACTTCAGAAATAGCCTGCTCGATTAATCCAACATCAAAAAAATATTAGCCAAATAATTTGAGGGAAGTACGATAAAACAAAAATTTAATCGATCGAAGGTTGCGTACTTTCAATTTCGGGTAGTTGAACTGAACCACAAGCCATCACCACTCGTACTCCCTATAACGAAACTCGCTAGGGGTACCCGAACGATCGTCGCCATACTTTTTCCAATGCTTCTTCAGCTCGCCCTTCCACTCCTTATACCTATATTAATAAAATCAATCATTAGTAACTTACAACATTGTATGAACATAATCAAAAGAAACGAAAAAATTGAAACAAATGAATCTAGTAACCTGCTCCCATGCACTTCAATTCATCCGCCCACGTGGGTCTAATGTCATTGTCCACGCGGAACCACCTATGCAATGCATATATATATATATATATATATCAATAATATTAAAAATTTATTTAGAAAATATACATAATGAATATACAGTTCAACTCACCGATAACGCATTATTCAGCTCATATTTGACGGATTGCGGCACTGAATTCCAATCTGGCCACAACATTGGGACTCTATCCTGTATGAGGCTGCCCGCCATCCCCGCGTACCTTCGAGTGACCTTTCCCTCGATCACCTGCCATCTATCCCCGGTCGGAATTATAACTTGGCCACCATCGCTAGCCTGAATGGCGTCGTCCAGTAACTTGCCGACGACGGGGCCTCTGGTTCTCTTTTGTTTGTCACCGGGCACGATCTCACCTATCACATATATATGTAGACGATTTTTTAAATCATCAACACCTAATTGAATTTAAATATTACTAAGTAAAAAGATATCACTAATTAATATTTACTTGATTCGTCGGTGCGTTGTCCCGGAATCCTCACACTCCAGAGAGGTTCCGGGAAGGGTACATACGCGTATGCCTGGTCCGAGGTAATGAACCCTAACTGTTCTGGAACAGGCATCCCCGTGGAATTGACGAGAGGTATCGTCGGGATTTCCAACGATAAGAATAGGGTAGACGGCGGGCATAGTCGCATCCTGGCCGAGGACTGAGTCGATCCACCAGCCTCCTCGGAAGAATGAGGAGTCCGGTGGGTGAATGAGGAAGGGTCCTCGCAATGAATCTCCGGCATTCGGACCGAGGATTGAGTCGCACTATCCGTTTCCAGCGTGCGACTGACCTCATAAGGCCTCATCGCGCCTGAGGATCGAGCAGGCTCGACCTGCTGATGCTGAGGTTGTCCCTCACCCAGAAGTGTACGGTGCCTTGAGGTGGGAGGAATATTGCTGTAAGTGTTACCGACGCTGGTGGATCCTGATGCGGACCGACTTCCGGTGCCCTCATCCCCACGTCCCGATCTCCCTCTCCCTAGCCTCTTGACCTCCCCCTCGAGCTCGACCCCCCTCGGGAAGCACCGCAATTCAACCAATTCATCGTTGCTATAAAATTACAAAAATTCAAAATAATTCCTAATTCATCCAAAAATTCGAATTCGTAATCCAATAATTCCAAAAAATAATTAAACTCCTCTATATATATAATCCAATAATTCCATAAATCCAATATATAATCCAATAATTCCAATAATTAAACATAAATCCAATATATATATAATCCAATAATTCCAATAATTCCTTAAATCCAATATATAAAATGACCATCACTACAACATTCTTACCCATTGCCGGTGATTTTTTAATCGCCGGCAATGTTTTTTAACATTACCGGCGATTTTTGCCGGAAAAATCGCCGGCAATGTAATTTTTTTTTTTTTAACATTACCGGCGACTTAAATGTAAGTCGCCGGTAATGTCTCGATGGTAATGACATTGCCGGCGACTTACATTAAGTCGCCGGTAATGTTTAAAAAAAAAAAAAAAAACATTACCGGCGACTTAATGTAAGTCGCCGGCAATGTCATTACCATCGAGACATTACCGGCGACTTACATTTAAGTCGCCGGTAATGTTAAAAAAATATAAAAATTACATTGCCGGAGATTTTTCTGGCAAAAATCGCCGGTAATGTTAAAAAACATTGCCGGCGATTAAAAAATCGCCGGCAATGGGTAAGAATGTTGTAGTGCTTGTATATATATAATCAACAGTAATTCCAATAATTCCATAAAATCCACAATAATTCCAATATATATATAATCCAATATATATATATAGTCCAATATAATTCATCCAATATATATATAATATATCCAATAATTCCAATATATAATTCTAAAAAAATCCACAATAATTCCAATATATATATATAATATATCCAATAATTCCAATATATAATTCCAAAAAAATCAACAATAATTCAAAAAATCCACAAAATTCAACAATAATCGAATATATATTCACACAATGCATCCAAACATCCACATTATCGATCAACAAACTAAACAACTTCAAATCTAACCTAAATAAAAAATATTCGAAATTAGAGAATTAGGGATTTAGGGATTTCAAACCTGTTTTTAGGGCTTGAGGATCGATCAATCGATGGACTTTGGCTTCAGGACGTCTACCTTGCTCCCAATACACCGGAAAAGGAAGAAATCGAATCGGAGAGGAAGCGTTTCGTTTTGGGCAGTTTCGTTCTGCCCAAAACGGCTGCTGTCCTGGATATAACCCGAGACTATAACCGACGATATAAGTATTATCGTCGGTTATAGTATAACCGACGATATTTACTATGAATATCATCGGTTATAGTTTGTTTTTTTTTTCATTTGCATCTCGAATAATAATGCGAAATTACCAACGGATTTCTATGCTTTTGGCCTCTCACTATTTGAATAATATATTTTTAGGGGATATTATTTAAAAATTCAAAAATATATTTAATTAGTTTCTACAAAAATACAACTTATAACGAGAAATTTTTGTAAATTACCGTTAATCCACGTCATGTGATGCTCCAATGAGAAAACAACACCTGGATATCGATCAGCTCCTTAATTATTCACGTGGATATACGCGGTCCAAAACTTTGTGAACTTTAATCGTCTTAATCTGTCAATTTAGATCGTTGGGTGGGTTGCAGGCAGGTCATCTAAAAGATCGGGTTATTCTGTTTTTTTCTCATTAATTTAAATAAAATTATAATTTTATCACGAGTCAAATAATTTTAAAAAATCTGTAAGAAATTTTTTCCCACTTATCAAACATTTCTATTTCTTTTATATTTTTATATATACAAAAAGGCTATGAGTACGTTTTTTTTCCTAACTTATAAATAATTAAAAAATGCTCATTAAACAAAGTATCTACTTTAATTAATTACATCGATCCAATTAAGTTAAAGTCGATCATCTGAATATAATTCATTTTACATTGCACGTTCAAACTCAAATTAACATACATACACTAAGGTGCATAGTCAAAATCATCGCTTGAGTCTGACTCTGTTTCCGAGTTAATTTCAGGTAAGATGTGTATGCCCTCGTCACTTGAGTCTTCATTGTCTTCATTTTGATTAACATCAATAAGATTCGGTTCAGGAATTCGTACCACACTGCCCTGTCTCACATTACTAAGGCGAATTGTTGAGGTTTCAGGAATACCAGTTGCGTTCGGCTCTTGGTATGCACTAACTTCTTCATTATCCGAGGTCACACCAAGGGTTGAGGCACTGTATATGTTTCTTGGAAGAACATGGTTAACCACTTTCCACGCGCCTTTATGCACAAGATCATCAAGATAGAACAATTGTTTCACCACCGTGGCCAAAACAAATGGATCATCTTCATACCAGCTTGTAGCAGTATTCACCGAAAAAATGCCGTATTGATCGGTCCTTGTGTTCTGAGGGTCGGTATCAAACCATCTACACTTAAACAAGTGCACAGTCATGCCTTCCCCATATATTAATTCGACAATTGAATGGAGAACACCGTAATAGTCAACTCCATTCTGCCCACCATGCACCATTACCCCAGAATTCTGTGTTTTTCGTCTGACATCTCTATGTTCACAAATAAATAGCACGCCATTTACCTTACACATAGGATAAACTCTGGAAGTTACCGGTTTCTGCGCCAAGAGCCTCAATTCGTGTGACCACTGAGGGATACCATCATCTTGTACATGGTTCATCTGAAAATAATCATTTATTAACTTAACTATAAATAGGATACGAGACATGCACTTAATTCATATACCAGCCAGTCAATATATCTATATACGTACCCATTTGCCAAAATAGTTTGCGAACGTCTTGTTGTGGTACTCGATCAACATCACCGGAAATAGCAGGGCAGTAAAGGTGCAAATTTTTCCAATATTGAACTTCTGGACAGTTAATCAATACCGACCAATGGGAATGACTAGCTCATAAGGTTCCAAATTGTACGAGTTGGGCAACTTTCTAGAAACGTCAACATCATCGGAGATGATCGAAAGGTTGAACTGCCCTCCATCTACTGGCATATGTTGTGGAGGGTCCTCCAACACTCCCAAATACAACTTGGTGTACGTTACGCACACATGCGCAATATATGCTTCAGCGATACACCCTTCGGGTGCAGATTTGTTCATCACATAGTCTTTGTAGTCCCCTAATTGTCTGTAAAGTGGTAATTACAGATCGAGCATGTTATGCTTATTGCAAAATAAGTGAATAAATAATATTAAAGATCAACATATATAGCCAGATTCAGAGATGCATTACGTACCTTTCCATAGGATACATCCATGTGTAGTGTACTGGACCAGTAAGCAACAATTGTTCCGGAAGATGGAGCATCAGGTGAGGCATGATGTCGAAAAAGTTTGGAGGAAATATCCTTTCAAATTTGTACATGATAAAAATGATGTCCTATTGCATTTCCAACAAGTCCGATTTCTTCACTTCTCTCGTGCATAACTTTTGAAAGAATCTTGACAAATCCACTAACGGCTCCACCACCTCTTTGGGCAGGTACCCTCGAATGAAAACAGAGAAGAGGCGTTGAAGCAGTATATGATAGTCATGACTCTTTAGTCCGTACATCTTATTGTCTTTGAAGTTAACACATCGACTTATATTTCCAGCATAGCCTGAAGAATACCTGACATTACCCATCCAGCCAAAAATTTCATTCTTCTGGGCAAGCTTGACTGTATAAGGAGCTTGTGGCATTTTTTTCTTCCCATCTCTCAACCACAAATGTTTTTGCAGTCCCATCCTTTTAAGATCAATGCGTGCCTTCGGGCCGTCTTTAGTTTTTCCGTCCCAATTCAAAACTGTGCCGACCACTCGCACACATTTTTCTCTATGTGCATGACATCTAAGTAGTGTCTGATTAGCAACTTGGACCAATATGGGAGTTCCCAAAAAATACTTTTGTGTGTCCAGAATTTATACATGTCGGTTTTGTCAGGTATTGACGCCACTATCTCAGGATGATTGCTGAGCTGCCCAAAATCGTATTCATTTAGCACTTCTAATATTTCATCCCCCGTCCATCTCCTCGGCTGCTCACTTGTTTCCATAGTCCCATCAAATGCCTCCATATCCTCCCAAAATGGGTGATCATGTGGAAGCCAATAACGATGACGCATCTGTACAATCTTCCTCCAATGAGGTCTGCAACACTCAACAGTCATGCACTCTGGATAAGCCCTGTATCCCCTGGTAACGTTGCCCGACAACATCCCGCGTGCAGGAAAATCTCTAATGGTGCCAACAAGCATGGCATGCATCTAAAACATCTCATTTTTGAACTTGTCATAAGTGGGATGACCATGCTCACTCAAGTACTTAAACTCCTCAATCAAGGGTCTCAAATACACATTGAGACACTTTCCTGGATAACCCGGCCCTGGAATTATCATAGTGAGCATATTGTATTCTTCCTTCATGCACATCCATGGAGAGAGGTTGTACGGTACCAAAATAACTGGCCATATACTGTATTGAAGACTCATGTTGCCAAAAGGGTTGAATCCGTCAGATGAAAGCCCCAGCCAAACATTTCGAACCTCTGATGCAAAATAAGAAAACTCCTTCACCATGTGCTTCCAAGCCTCTCCGTCAGCAGGGTGTATAAGCGTATCACCGTCGGGCAAATTCCTCTCGGCCCACCATCTCATAGCTTCAGCCGTGTGTGCACACATGAACAACCGTTCTAGCCTATCTATCAGCGGAAAATACTGAAGTATCTTCACAGCTTTCTTGTTTCCGGCAGGAGTCAACTTATACCTATCTGTACCACATACCGGGCATTCATCAAGGGATTCAAGATCATTCCCATAAGCATCTTCACCCCAGAAGACAACACAATCATATCTACAAGCATGGATTTTGATGTAGGAAAGGCCAAGATGTTTCAAGATCTGTTGCACCTTACGATGAGTGGTAGGAAGACGATGACCGGGGGGCAACAACGAACCAGACCACTTCAGCCAATCATCAACAGCCTTCACACTCATTTTGTTCTCCACTTTGAACTTCATTACTCCCATAACACTTTCAAGAACAGTCTTATTACACCCGTTGTACAACGGGGTCTATTGGAAGGCAATGAGGTTGTTGTACTTGTCCATACCAGCAGTGTTGACAGCTGTAGGTAATTTCTGGACAGGCTCAATATGAGGGAAGTCTCAAACGACGGGAGGGATATCCGTTACTTGAGCAAATATATCGCTCTCATGAGGAAACATATCGTTGATCAACATTGTTGTTGGATCATTGGATGTACTGCCACTCTCAAAAAATTGTCCGTGATCATGTTGACCAACTGATGAGCTCTCACCGTGATAAATCCAACATGTGTACTTATCCCAAAACCCGTTTTTCTTCAAGTGCTCCAATACTTTATCGATGTGAAAATGATATCGCTCGCTGCGACACTGACATTTCATACACGGACAATAATGAATTGTCATCCCTCCACAATTAACCTTCACATATTCCACAAAACTTCTAATTCCACGGTGATATCTTACATCCATCTTGGAAGACACATCCAACTCTTGTCCATCCTGAAAATTATAACTGCATGTATATATACCCATGATTTTATTAATTAAAATTTCATAGCTAGATATAAATATATATTATTATAATTCCCATAATTTTAATATATATATACACGTACACCCTAACTATATATAATCGATCACAAAAATATAAATATATATATATAACCACACTATAATTAATCACAATTAATCGAAACATCACAATAATCACAATATATATTATACCCATATATAATTAATAATCATAATTAATCCTATAATAATCACAATATATATAATGCAATTAAATAAATTAATCACCCTAGCTATATATATATATTCACAATAATCAACACAACAATATTTACGTACTACTCTAACTCGATCAACTATCAATCACGTACTCAAAATCAACCATCGATCAATTACTCAAACTCAAGAATCAATTAACTCGATCGATCAATATATTCAAAATCAATATCGATCAACACACACATGCATGCATATATATAATATTAATTAAGTACGTACCTATATATAATGAATCATCACGAACTCATTCTCGACATCACCCAAAGATTTCAGAGCATTTTCAGTTTTCGCGGGAGATTTTTTTGAATGACAGATCGAGTTGCTGCCCAGATCTGAAATAAGAAACTATAGCCGACGATAGAAAAAAAATCGTGGCTAATAGTAAAAAAAATTCGTCGGTAATAGTGGAAAATTATACCCGACGGATTTCCGGCGACTATAACCGACGACAAGAATATCTAGTCGGTAAAAAAACTATAACCGACGAGGTAATCCTGTCGTCGGTTATAGTTTACTATATCCGAAGAGAACCCTTATCGTCGGTCATTTTTTGGGAATCACGTCGGGTATACTGCTTCTGCTGGTAGTGTGATAAATTTAGTTTCTACATTAGTTGAAACACTCGTAACTTGAGAAATGAGTTTACGAATTATATTTTACGTTAGTTTCCATCTTCTAACTATTTATCGATAATCAAATTATATCAATCGAATCCTAAACTAATCCGAATTGGTTTGAATTTTTTTCTTCAAGCTTATACAGATGTAATGGTTACATCGAACAGTTTATTTGTGAAGATTCTTAACTAGGTATTCAAAAACTATTTTTTTTAGATATTTCTGGAATATTTTTCTTAGGCGATGAAATTGTATATGCATGTTTCATCGTCTAACAAAAAATTTGGCACACAAAAAATTTGGTGATTTAATTTTCGGCAAAAATTTTGGGTAAATTTTTAAACACCTAGACAACCAAGTCTTTACTATTTTCGTCATCTAGTACATAAGGTTTAGATGACGAGTGTTTTCATATTCATCGTCTAAATGTCTGATTAGCAACGGTTTTGAGCAATTCGTCGTCTATGTTATTGATAAGGAATGGAACTGCTCGATCTTCTTCCCAATTTCTCTCTTCCCAATATCAGTTAACTCATCTCTTCAATCCCTAAATCCCGAGCTTTTCTCTCTCCACCACATTCGCCAATGCCACTACCACAACTGTCTCCTTCTTTCCTACTGTCACCACCACTGAGCCACCACCACCGTTGTCGCTCTCTCCACAAACTCTGTGTCTCTCACTCCACCAAACTCCGTTGTCATCACCACTCAGACACCACTACAGACGCTCTCTTTCTCTCCCCATGACCCCGACGTCGAGTGCAACTAGACACTGAAGCTCCTCATCTCCCAAACTCCTTCGTTTCTGACTCCTCCGTCGCCGATCAGTTCAAGCTTAGAGTGAAAAAAAGATTGGAAGAAAAAGATGCATTCTTTTGGGTACACAGTCAATGCTCTGATCACATTTGTAGTCACAATCTTAGCCCTCATGTTTGCCATAGCCTTCTTCTTTGATAATTTCAACCGCCCAACTCCCACTTCACATGTCCAGGTGTGTCCTCTCTTTCATTTCTCTCTTTTGGTTAGATCTAGGTCTTATAAGGCTTCGATTTTGATTCTAACCCTGGTGGGTTTTTTTATCTGATTGATTTATACATTCAAATTTGTCATAATCGACAATTTGATCACTGAAGTTTAGAAAATATCAAAAAGTCACTGAACTTTAACTTTATTTATCAAATTGATCACTTTGCCCATCTTGGATGTCAATTTTTTTTTTATTTCATGGTGGTTTTCATACTTCTCTCACCTATGCTATATGCATTTCTCTCATAATCCCATCTATATATGCAAAATATTTGACAAATTAGAATGTTTAAAATAGACAAAGTGATCACAAGCCATATCAAGAAACGAAAGCATCACAAGTGTTACTACATCCATAATCGGCGTAAATTTCAAATAACGTATTAAGAATTTACTCAAAAATCCATAACTCTAATACTAATAACCTTTGACATAGGAAGAGTGGATACACATCTTAATCTGATATATCACAAAGGTGAAAACCAAAAATTTGCCCCATATTGAGCGAAAGGCTCAAGAACCAAAACACACTCGCATAGATGCAACAAAGCCTATTGCAAATAACTTAGCCTTGAGTAACAAGCATAGGAATTCAACGTATATCCATTACTTGAAACTAAAAGGTACTACTAACCTTCATGGAAATTTTTTATGTTAGAATACGGATTGTGGTCGGGACACACAAGGCATAGTAAATGGGGTACAATGACTCACAGGTTGGGGTTAGTACTCGGTCACATTTGCCACGTATTCGACGAAGTTTAACACCTGGAGTATTCAATGAGGATCCGTCGGCCGGTCATGCCATCACTCGAGAGATGTTGAGCCTAATCAAATATAAAAAGCAAAGTGGCCAAATACGGTCTACATAATCTATAATCTAAAGCTCTGATACCAACTGAAAGAACCCAACCCCGATTAAGTTGCCCAAACTTTAATTAGGCCCTAATGACCATTAGAACCTAAACATGCTAATCCAAAAGAAATTCGAACAGAAAAATTAATAATCCGAAACAACTGATAACATTAATTAAGGTTAACAAGTGTTTCACCGTATCTACATCAGCTTCAAAATGTAGTATCAAAGAATTGCTGCATTAGTTATCTTCATAGCGTTTGTTTTCATCCTCAAACCCTAGTTGAGTTAACATCGAGTGACCTAGGTGTTACAAACTTTTCTTTTTATTCCATAGTCGGGGAATTTAGAAGCAATTCGATTATTCAATACGAGAGTGTTTTTGCACTCGAGTCTCAAGTTCATTACCCGCATCTCAATTGTGAGATTATGAGTAAGATACACAACGTTGTACAATAATAGACTTTTTGAGAAATTTTCGATTATCGTGGATGGATGTATATGGTTGTTTGTGGAGATTATTTGTATTGGGTTGGTGCAATGTGAAAGGACCCGACCCCAATTTAGTTGTCTAAACTTGGATTAGGCCTTAATGACCATTAGAACATAAACATGTTAATCCAAAAGAAATCCAAAGAGAAAAATTAATAATCCAAAAATCATAAGTTAGAGAAGCTAATTTCCAGAAACAACTCATAATAGCTCATTACTAAGAACATAAGACCTTTTATGAAACAAGAACTACTAGAATATTTAAATTACATATGCTGACTAAGATGTTAATTCGTAAGATCAACCTTAGATCTTACGGCAGATAGTTATATGCTTCAATCTGCATGCGCATCTGACTTCAGCTTAAAATCCGCAACTTGAGCGGTTCAAAACGAAGGGCCCAGGGTAAAGGCATTTAAAATATCAAAATAGATAGAGTGAGTAGACGAAAAAAGACAGATTCGTAAGAAATCCTAAAAACATATTTTATGCCTTTCACCATTGTCGTATAGTAAAACCATAGTGAGTCGAAGTAAAACATATATAACATAGTTGTGTGTGGAGGCGTGGACAATATAATCACAGGTTGAGTGTTTGTCATGACCTTCCCGGAGCACCTTGCTGATCAACCGAGATGCGAGATGCATCAATGCAACATACATAGACATAATGTGCATAAAAACATAAAATCATTTCATATGGGACTCCGTGCATAAACATGGTACTTTTCACCAAATCATGACCAATAAGCCATTGGTCACCAACTTCACTCCAACACAATGGAATTCGACACTGTTTGCCGTACAAAGCCTCATAAGGTGCCATACCAATGCTAGCCTGATAGCTGTTATTGTACGCAAAATCAATCAAATGAAGTTGCTGATCCAAATTCTCTTTAAACTGTAAAACACAAGATCGCAACATATCCTCCAGAGTCTGAATAGTCCTCTCTAACTTACCATCTGTCTGAGGATGAAAAACTGTGCTGAAGTGTAGTCTAGTCCCCATTGCTCTTTGCAACGCCTGCCAAAACTCTGAAGTGAACTGACTATCCCGATCAGAAACTATAGACACAGGTATACCATGCAATCTCACAACCTCTCTCAAGTACAGCTTCGCCAATCTGCTCACAGGAAGCTTTCCTGGAAGTGCAAGGAAATGAGCTGATTTCGTAAGGCGATCCACAATCACCCAAATACCAGTACTACCACTAGAAGTACGAGGTAATTGATACACAAAATCTATGGTGATATGCTCCCATTTCCACACTGGAATCTCCAAAGGTTGTAGTTTACCTGCTGGTTTCTAACGTTCTGCCTTCACTTGTTGACAAATCAGGCATCTGCTCACGTACATTGTTATTTTCCTCTTCATATTTCGCCACCAGTAATGAGCTTTTAAGTGTCTAGAACATCTTTGTACCACCCGGATGCATAGCATATGCGGAACAATGAGCTTTATCAAGTATTTCCTTCTTCAAATCATCATCTCTAGGCACACACAATCTCCCTCTGAACATCAAAGTGCCATCACTCCTCATCTAAAACTCTGTCAATACATTATTCTGAATCAAATTTTTCTTGCTCAGCAGATAGGCATCTGAATCTTAAGCTTCACGAACTTGATCAAGTAACACCGGACGAACATGGAAGCTGGCTAACAATGCTCCATCATCATTCCACTCTAAGTTTGCTCCCGTTGCTCGCAACTCTGTCAAAAGTGACACTTTAGCAACACGTACATGGAAGAGAGAAGCACCATGCTTCTGACTAAGAACATCAACAACTACATTAGCCTTTCCTGGATGATACTCGAAATTACAGTCATAATCATTAATCAGCTCCATCCATCTCCGTTGCCTCATATTTAAATCTGGTTGTGTATGCAAATAGGTAAGACTTTTATGATCGGTGTAAATCTTGCACTGCGCTCTGTACAAGTAGTGTCTCCAACTCTTCAATGCTAACACAATGGCAGCTAACTCCGGATCATAAGTAGGATAGTTAACTTCATGAGGTTTCAACTGTCTAGAACCATATGCCACCACTTTTCCATGCTGCATCAAGACATAACCCAAACCTAACTTCGAAGCATCACTATACACAACATACTCACCACTATCGTCAGGTAAAGTCAACACTGGTGCAGTAATCAACCTCTCTTTCAAAGTCAAGTAGCTTTCCTCACAAGTATCAGATCATTCAAACTTGACTCCTTTCTTCGTCAAACGGGTAAGCAGTGTCGCTATCCGTGAAAAGTCCTGTATGAATCAGCGATAGTAGCATGCTAAGCCCAAGAAACTCCATATCTCTGCCACGTTGGTAGGTCTGCTCCAATTCAGCACTGCATCAATCTTATCAGGATCCACGCTGACTCCCTCAGCTGATACCACGTGACCCAAAAACTTTACACTGTCTAGCCAAAACTCACACTTGCTAAACTTGGCGTACAACTGAGCATCTCGCAAGGTCTGTAAAACTGCATGCAAATGCTTCTTGTGTTGCCCCACACTCCTGGAATAAATCAGGATGTCGTCGATGAACACAATGACGAACTTGTTCAGATAATGCCTGAAAATCTGATTCATCATGTCCATGAAAGCAGCTGGCGCATTGGTCAACCCAAATGGCATAAGAAGGAACTCATAATGCCCATAACGTGATCGAAACGTCGTCTTGTCCACATCGGACTCCCAAATCCGTAGCTGATGGTACCCAGACCCGAGATCAATCTTCGAGAAGACTGAAGCTCCTTTCAGCTGAATGAACAAATCATCAATCCGTGGGAGTGGATACTTGTTCTTTACCGTAACCTGATTCAACTTCCGATAGTCAATGCATAGCCTCATCGAACCATCCTTTTTCATCACAAACAACACTGGAGCACCCCAAGGTGAAACACTAGGTCTAATGTAGCCTTTCTTAATCAATTCCTGAAGTTGAATCTGTAACTCCCTCAACTCTATTAGTGCCATACGATAGGGTGTCTGCGAAATAGGTCGAGTACCTGGAAGTAACTCAATGGTGAAGTCAATCTCTCTGACTGGAAGAACACCGGATAAGTCCTCAGGAAACACATCTGGATACTCACAAACCACCGCAATATCACCAATGTTCGGTACACGAACACTAGTATCAATCACATGTGCTAGATACGCCATACAACCCTTCCTCAACATTTGCGTAGCCTTCATTGCTGAAATCAAACAAGGCAAGGAAGTATTCTTTTTACCACGAAACAAGATTTCCGGCATGCCTGGACTCATGAAAACAACCTCCTTCTCGTGACAGTCAAGAACAGCCCAATGGTTATCCAAGAAATGTATGCCCAAAATCACATCAAAATCCACAATATCCAGCAGCATCAAATCCGCGGCTAACCCATAACCTCCAATAAAAATCTCACAATCTCTATATACCTACCCGACACACACTACCTCGCCGGATGGATACAACACTCGCCACAAACTAGGGAGTGGAGATGCAGGTACAGTAGCCAATGATGCTAATCTATATGACATGAATGAATGCGTAGCCCTAGGATCTAGTAAAGTAAGAACTGGATGACCAAAAATGTACAACGTACTGATGATAACCTCTCGGGAAGCTTTGCCCTCATGTAGAGACATGACATGAACTCGAGCATGTCCAACTGGTCGTCCACACTGGCTACGATTCTGCTGACCACCCTGTCTAGAAGATTGTGTTGCACGATCGCCAAAAGCAGTATCCTGATCTCGACCAGTACTCTGATCCGTAACACCTCTAAAAGTGCCAAGCTAAGGACACTCCCTCACAAAGTGACCCTCCTGGCCACAGTAACAACTCATAGTACCCCGGTAACATGAACCATGGTGTCGCTTATTACAAAGATTACATAATGGGATATCCCTTGGTGCAGTTGGTGTGCTGAAGATAGGTTAAGGATAACTCGATCCACTGGAAGTCCCACTCGACTGCTGCCTCTGCGGTCGATTCATCCTCCATCTATGACTTTGCCTAGGAGTGCTAGTAGGATATCTATAAAGTCCACTACCAGAAGGTGATGCTGATCCAGAAGTACCTGAACTCAGCCTCTTTAAAGCACCCTGGCTAGGTCCACCCTCTTCAAATCGACGCGTTTGAAACCGCATCAGTCTCTCCCTCTCAATGTCTTCACCTCTGAGTGCAGCACTAATAAACTCATCAAAGTTATCCCCAGGAATAATGGTCAAAGTCTCCTTGATATTCAGATTCAAACCCAACTCAAACCTTCTGCACTTTGCTTCCTCTGATGCCACCATATCACGTGCAAACCGAGACAAACGGGTGAACTTATCCCGATACTCAAGCACTGACATATTCCCCTGCTTCAGGTTAGTAAACTCCTCATATTTCCACTGCTGAGTAGCTTGATTGAAATATCGACGCATAAGCATCTCTTTGAACATCAGCCAAGGAGTATCAATAGGAACTCTGTCTGTACCAATCCACCAAAAGTAGGCATGTGACTCAAGCAAACCCACTGCTGCAACAGTTTTCTGTTCAGGAGTAAAATGCAGGCGCTCACAAACATGCTCAACCTGAACCACCCAAGCTTCACACACCTCAGGATTAGGGGAACCAGAGAAAGCAATTGCTCCCGCTGTCCTAGCCTTAGCTACAGGGTCAATACGTTCCTCCAAACGCAATACTCGCATAAGCAAGTCACGGGTATGTTGATCCTCATTAGGATCCCTAGTCCATTCAGCATGGACTTCACGTCGAGGAGGCATCCTAAGGATAGAAGATATTAGTCACAGGACATAAAGGATGTAATCATGAAACTTCAAATGTTTGAAAGCATACAACACTCTAGAGCATTGATGATTATCTGCCAGCCGGTCGGGTCATCGCTCTGGAAATGCTGTACATTCTCAAATGTCCATAGTAACACAACTACAAGAGTCTAGATAACCTAAAACCTAATGCTCTGATACCAACTGAAAGAACTCGGTTCCGATTTAGTTGCCTAAACCAAAATCAAACCCCTTCGAAAACATGACCTTAAAATAAATTTCGCCAAAATTTACTTTGAAATACATGAGCCAAAATTAGAACCTACAAAGAGAATCACACTTCGAATATTCCACAAAAGCCAAACCGTGGGGCTCCATTCCCCATCCGGATTTCTCAACATCATATATAATATACCACAAGGTTTACAAGAAATCCAGAAAATAGTCAGGAGTAAACTCAACTGAAAACATAACATAAGTATTCAGAGTGACTCCTAAATACATCATAAACAACCAGTAGGTTGGACTAAGAACCTACTCGAACATAAGTGTGACTGGAACTCTACGCCTCCACCTTCGACGTGCAACCCCAGAACGCAAACTGCAAACTGGGCAAAGGAAACCGAAAAGTCCAAGGGAAGGCAAATGAAATTGTTAGAGTGAGTGGACGAAAATAATAATATGACGTTCACCAATATATACATGAAATCATGATACGAGTCTAAAATCATTAAACTCAGGTAAGGTGGTTGTCATAACCTTCCTGGATACCGTATAAAATGTGGAGGCCGTAACTTGAGTACATTTTACTCAAAGTTACAATCATACTCAACCAGGTAAGGGGATTGTCATAACCTTCCTATGAGCTATATAATCACGGGTCAGGCGTTTGTCATAACCTTCCTGGAGCATCTCGGGGATCAGCCGAGAAGCCAGTGCATCGATGCATCCATATATCTATAATCCATGTAAAACAAATCATATATGTGCCTCCAAGTAAAAATATATAATCATAATTGCATAATCATAATTGCATACTCGTAAAATGCATAACATAAAATGCATAATCAAGACTCGCAAATCGATAGTGAAAATCAAAGTGTTCACTCACAGTACGAAACTAACTCTGAGGTCCAGCGGAAGATCCCTCGCCAAATACTCGATCACGATCAGCTGAACAACAGGGATAAGATCAATACATATAGAGTCATAACATACGAAGCCAATACGTCAAGAACCCCGCGTTCTCGAAAGACGTATCACTCAAAATATCGATAAGGATAGCAAAATTCCCAAAATACACCTAAACAACCCTCGTCCCAAAGTAGAATACTCAAATCAACTAAAAAACCTCACGACTACAATCGGGACACGAATACGAGCAAAACGGTATAAAATATCCAAAAATCCCAAAAAGTCAACACTCGCAGGAGCTTCGCTGCCACCGGCAGTGCAGCACCAACGGTGACCAACTCTGGCGACCCATACCTCAAAATCTTCCTCTCCTCAGGCCCAACACTTTTCCTCAAGGTCACAACATCATCCAACTACCACTGTGGCCGGAATTAAGCTCGAAAGCCACAGCCTCCATTGATTCCGGCGAGCTCCAAATGTCACCCAATCCTAAAATCTCTTCATCCAAAAGCATCTATGAGTTGAGGGGAGGAAAACCCCCAACTCCAACGACCCCAAAACTAGCTGGAAACTGCCACCAGAATCCGATAAGCTCTAAGAACTTCACCGAGTTTAAACTCCCTCAAATCTCCACCAAATCCACTAAAACCAAGTTCAAATCAATTGAAAATCACAAGAGGAAGCTAACCATACCAAGCTTGTGGCCTGAGGTGGCCGGAAATGGAAAGTTAGCCGGTGGTCAAAAACCTCTCCGGTAAGCCACGGTCAACGCAGGCCAACGAAAGTCAACGGGTCAAAACAGGTCAACTCCGCCCAAATGTGACTTTTCGAAAATTCCACGACTATTTCGATATTTATACTCGTGACCAAAATGATCAACGGTCCAAAACGAATCAAAACCAAACGAATAAACACAACTAAATCCAACAACCAAAAATATTCATAACTTATTCCACGTAACTCGAAATAATCCTCCGGAAACTCTCACAAGCTCGAAATCATGTACACTACAACTCTCATGAAGGAACTTATATCGAATTCCAAACCAAAAATCTCGCCGTGAACAAACCCGCCATATCGACAAATTACGACAAAACCGCGACTAATCGTGAAACTTGCAAATCAAACCAATTAACATACAATTACCGATTTGGGTTGTTACATGTAGTTAATTTCCGACAATCTTAATGTTTATATATATATAATTAATTGTACATTTGATTGATTGCATTGTTAGTACGTATATACGCATGGATATATATATTGATTGATTGCATTGTTAGTACATATTTATAATTAAGTTAGGTAATTGATTGATACATATATTAGTTAATTAATTAAAAAGTACGTATATATGCATGGATGTTTAAAAATTTGGTTAATATTTAGTTAAAACATACATGCATGTTAGATATATTAAAGTAATTGATGTATAGTATATTCACCATTAATTAATAAATATTTTAATTAATTAAGGTAGTTGAAAATTTGTATATATAATAGTTTAATAATTAAGGTAGTTGAAAATTTGTATATATAATAGTTTAATAATTATTTAAAAATCTATATATATAATAGTTGACTAATATGACAATTATTAAATTTTGTAGAAGTATGGACAAAAGTTGGATGAAGTTGCGGAATAGAAGTGATGTTTAGTATATGGATGGAATTAGAGAATTTGTGAATTTTGCGATAGAACATGGTCAAGGAAAGAAGCGTTTTAGGTGTCCGTGCTAAAAATGTCTTAACTATCAGTATGTGGAGGTTAATGTTATGATACAACACATGTACGAAAATGGTATGATGCGGAGTTACACTACGTGGAGCGAGCATGGTGAAGTAGTAGACTTCAGCTTAACAGACTTCAACTCAGGTTACAGTTACCATGGTGCCTCATCCAACGGCAACCCCCTACTTGGAACCCAACTACGGATTTGGTCCATGATGCGTTTCCGGGATTTAGTCATGGTGGACACTAACACCAAGATGGAGGTTACAGTACCACTCATGGGCATGATGACACATTCCCCGTTGCTAACTTGACCACTAACACTAGTGAGATGGATAAGTACAACAGGATGCTACTTGATGGCCAGACCCCAGTGTACCCTACCCTGGATGTCGAGAGAATGTGTTGCAATATTTGATGGAGCAAATGCAGATGAAAGTGAAGCACAAAATGTCACTCAATACTTTTGATGAAATTCAGGAGCAAATATGTAAGTTGCTTCCTGATGATCACAATCTTCCTAAACCCCATTAGAAGGTTAGAAATATCTTGAGCAGCCTCGGCCTATAGTACAGGATAATTGACGCATGTCCAAATGATTGTGTGCTGTTTTACAAAGAGAATAAAGATTTTGACTATTGTCCCATATGTGGCCAGTGCAGATATGAGCTGAATAGGAAGAGTTCGAAAAAGAAAATTCCTGTGAAAGTTCTTCGACATTTTTCATTGATTCCCAGATCGCAGCATCTATACATGTTTTTATACATAGTAGAGGCGATGCAATGATAAATAAAAAAGTGAATAGATGACGATATGCTGAGACACGCCGTGGATGGAGAGGCTTTCAAACATTTCGTCAACGAATTTGAAGACGTTGCCGCAGATGTTCGAAATGTTATACTCAGACTATCTACAGATGGATTCAATCCTTGGGGAAGGTCAACATCAACCCGGCCTTCCCAAAAAGGAAACTCTGACCTTCTTAAAATAGAAACCTGTATCTATACCCACGATTTTGCGATAAAACGATTTCTGATACTTTGGTAAAATTTCCGCTGACTATAACTTCTTCGTCGTAACTCCGATTTGAACACTTGACGTGGCCACAAACTCGTATCGACAAACTCGTATCGACAAACTCTACAACTTAATCAAAAAAAAATTCTTGACAAAACATAGTCGATAAAATCTTGACGAAATGCCAGCAAAAATTATCGACGGAAAAGACTAATTACTATCGGCGATTAGCGTAATTAATTAGAGACTAACTACACAAGGTTTGATTATCGTATAATGATGTTCTGTGTTGTAATAACATCCTTACAAATTTGTTGCAATACATGTATTTATTAATTGCATTTGTAATGTTGAAGGAAATAATTAAATGTAATATTATCTATTTTTGTTACCTATAATGCTTATTTTCGGTAGAGGAATAGAGGATAAAAATGAGAAATATAGGGATTCTTATAATATGGAATGATATAAGAGATCTACTAGATGTGGTAATTATGAAAAAACGTAAAATTATTGGTAAAATCAACATATAGGGAATCTACTGGAATTGCTCTTAGAGAATGGTTTAAGACTTGTTGTCTATGAAACCGATTGTTTTAGACTAGTATTTGCAAATATTGTACATTTGCTTGATCGGTTACACAATAACTGATTGAGTCATGTTCTCAGAGACATTAGATCACTTACATAAGTTTTATATCATATTAGGTAGGGGTCACCATAAGCCCATGGGCCCAAAAAGCTCATGGGTGACTTGGAGGCCCGATGGGTTTATGTCTGAGGTTAAGTCCAAATATGCCCGGCTTGGTGGGCATAAGACTGGGCTTGGGCGAAGGTGTCAAAGCCCATGGGCGGCCCAAAGCCCAGATCATAGGCCAATTAAGTCTGTCAAGCCCATCAAATATAAATATTATAGATAAATTGTTTGAAATTAACCTCTAAAATCTCTAAATTACATTGATATTATTCATTTGCATATCAATTATCTTTTTTTGAAGCTTATATATTATCTAATATGTTTAATTATTGATATAATTGATAGTTAAACATTATTAATTTTCAATTTTTTTTATTTAATACATAAAAAGGCTCGGCCCGGTCAACCCAGCCTGACCAAAAAAATCCGATAAGGCACGGCCCGTAGGCTTCAATTTTTTTGAAAAATCCCGGCCCAATTTTGGAGGTGTTAGGCTAAATCACAGCCCGCCCTAGGCTTGGGCGGCTTAGCCCTTGCTGAGCCCTAAAATTATGTCACATTCTATTTTTATTCTAAATCAAGTCACTCGAGTTATCAAGTAGACTTTAAAATACACATTATTTACACATAATGCCAGCATATATACTGTCATGCCCCAAATTTTGGTTTACAAAGTACCATAAATAAACCAAAATCTCAGAACGTGAAAAACTCATTCTAAATACTTGGATCCTTTTTTTTCTACAACCCGAAGTCAACCAATGTCAATAAAGACTCAAAGATTTGAATCATATATTACATTCCATTTGTTTACAAATTCAAGTTGACAAATACATTACATAGCGGAAGCAAAATAAACAAATACAAAGTCTATAACAATGACTACCACAACAATACTGAGAAACTTTTACTCAACCGCGAGTCGCAACTAACTTGAAAGATTAACCCTTACACCATTTAATAGTGCACCGGGTTGAAAGTAACAAACCCGGTAAACTTTTGCAAGCCCGTATGAGTAATCACAATTTAACATATCACTTAACATTGAAATTCTACCACATACTTGAATATAATCCAAATTAAATCAAATTTTATTTAGAGACATCAGAAAACCAATGTTTCGAGTTTAAGTTAATTTCCTGCATGAAAATTAGTTCAGAAGATTTCTTTAGACAAAGTAGCTCACTAAAATCAATATCACATATCATCTCAAACTCATGACTCTTACATCAATTTCAATCACAAAGAATCACAACATTTTTTTTTCTCTCTCAAATCACAACACGACTCTACAACATCAGAACTTACGACAAATAAAACAAGACAACTGTATCACGCAGTCAAGGACCATAAAAGAAAAATATACTCAAGACTCATTTTAAACAACAACAACGTTCATGTAGCAGGCAGACTAGAGCTCTAACTAATCGGATCTCCCGACTTCATAACCACCGTCACTTGTGACCTCACAGCCCGGATACAAGTAATCGACACTCATGACCTGACAGCCCAGAACACGAGTGACATCCATCTCAAAACTGCACTCGTAATCTCACAACACGAAAACAAGTGACAACTCCTCAACTGACAACATTCATGACCTCATAACACAAAACAAATGACAACATAAGCAACTAACTCTAGCAACCTCACATTACAGTTACTAGCAACACACCTCAAAGTAATCACACTAAGACATCTAAGAATGGAAACACAAGACCCACCACATTTTTAGACATCACACCAGATCATTCACCAACTAATGCCATCTAAAAATAAAATAGGTTTTCACTTACCTAAGAACTGTAGACGATCAAGTTCATAATTTTAAAAATATAACTTAAATTTTCTTTTCGATAACTATTCTTTTCCAAAACAAAAACACATGCTCCAGCAAATAAACCAAGTGAACTTCATTCATAACATAAACACAGTGAAATTACTCACCTCAAATCCTGCTGCCTCTTCTCGCACACACCAAATAGGCAAATACAACAATCCAACGAAAACTCGTCTCGTCAATCACCTAAACAATTATAGTTCTAACTTAGCAACACTAATTCAAATTGTCATCAATAGCAAAATGAATTGCCCAGTGTCTTATAAAACCCCATTTCCCAATAAAATGACTTAACCATATCTCCTCAGAACCCATATATATACGCCATTGTTTTAACTACTAAACAAGGTACAAGAACCACTCTAGTCCTCTTGTTTTACCAACAGCCAAATATCAAAACTAACGTAAAACTCAATGTATCACTCTGAACAATTTCTACCAATCATTAATACACATTTCCTGTCCAAAAGAACAAACCCCATATCACTAATTCTTTGCATCAAACCCCCTCCAATAATGCACACCTTCTTTACATATAAACGTGAAACTCATATACATGAAGCAACTTATCAATTAGTCCATTTTCAGCCTGCTTACATAAATCAAACCAATTTCCTTTACAGCTCCAACCTCACAGTAAGAACAATCATTCAACCCAATTTCCTCAATTGAAATTTCTAACAATCACAAAAATCTCATACATAGAAAGAAATCCTCACCTCCCTAAAGTTTGCTCCTAGCGTCTCCACCGCTCAAAATCAGAAGAGAGGAGAGAAGAGTCTACTGTAAGCTCTGACTGGTTCGTGGCTTTGTCGCAGGTGAACTTGAAACTCGGCTCCAACAACTTGGTGCGACGTTGTTCTCTCTCCCGTTCTCTCTCTCACGTTGTCTCTTTTTTATTTCTTTCTTTTCTCTCTTCTTCGTCTGTTTCTTTTCTCTTCTATGCCTCTCTCTCTCTACTTTGCCTCCAATATCTCCACCTCTCTCTCCTTTTTGTTTATTTATGTTGCCCAGTTTTCCCAGTGAGACCGAGCTCACTTTAAATTAGGGATTAGATCTTGTTCTGCTTTGTGTGGGCTCGCATGAGAGATGAATTAGTCTAGCTCAATTAATCCAATTGATCAATTGGCCACAGAATTCTTAATAATCCTAATTATAATAATTATTATTTTTCTCTAAATTTATTTAGGCTAACATTTCTCTATAGCTACTCGAAACTACTATTCAACTCCCCCGAACAAGAGAATATACCTCAATACTCAAGGTAATTGAAACTTAAATAAATTAATAATGATAATTTCAGGTTATTACGTATACATGATTAAGAGCAGCAACCTTTTCACCCTCACACAAATTGCAGAACTCTCCTCTCTTCTCCTCTCCAAAACCCTAGCCTCTTATGATCCCAGCCACACCTCCTTCACTCGCTCGCCATCGTCGAAACTCCTCACCTCCGCTCTCCTTCCTCATCACCATTGCTTTTCTCTACCTCGTCACTCCTCTCCAACACGAAACATAAATCTCTCTCTCTGTCTCTCTCTCTCTCTCTCTCTCTCTCTCTCTCTCTCTCTCTCTCTCTCTCTCTCTCTCTCTCTCTCTCTCTCTCTCTCTCTCTCTCTCTCTCTCGCTCTCTCTAGCTCTTGTCGTAGTGAATTGTCACCTTTGAACCAGATCAACATGCTCATCTCCACACCTCCTTCACTCGCTCGCCATCGTCGAAACTCCTCACCTCCGCTCTCCTTCCTCATCACCATTGCTTTTCTCTACCTCGTCACTCCTCTCCAACACGAAACATAAATCTCTCTCTCTCTCTCTCTCTCTCTCTCTCTCTCTCTCTCTCTCTCTCTCTCTCTCTCTCTCTCTCTCTCTCTCTCTCTCTCTCTCTCTCTCTCTCTCTCTCTCTCTCTCGCTCTCTCTAGCTCTTGCCGTAGTGAATTGTCACCTTTGAACCAGATCAACATGCTCATCTCCACCTCTAGGTACTCCTCCGCCTCATTTATCCACGAAATTTCGTTATTATGTGGTTTTTTGTGGCTAGAGGTTAGATTTGGATGTTAGTAGTATGTTTTGAAAGGATCAAACCCCGATTTAGTTTCCTAAACCGGAATCAAATCTCTTATGAAAACACGAACCAACAAAAACTATTAAAATTTTGGCTGAGTAACGCTACTAACGCGGAAATGCTTTTACCTGCACCCAAAAAATAACACTTCATCCTATGCCACAAAAGCCAAACCGTGGGCACCAATCCCATCCGGATTTCTCAATATCATAACAATAACAATGAACAGTAAACATAACTGTATAATATAGAAAATCCGGGGAAAACCACATAAAACATGTATCAGTATCGTATCAGAGCGACCTCTAGTGTATATATACAAAATACAACAGTAGGCAAAACAAGAAACCTACTGGAAAAGAAAGGTAGCTCGAACGACTAGCCTCTGACCACGACGTGAGACACCAGAACCTGAACTGCAAACTGGGCACGGAAACCAAAAATCCCAAGGGAAAGACATAAAAACCGTTAGAGTGAGTGGACGAAAATAAATGTCTTTCACCGAATAATATATGTTATAAAAACATATGTGAGTCTAAATAAATCAATATGACATAGTACACGAAGGAGACTCAAATTCCTCACGCGTATGGAGCATGCAGCGTAAAACTCTGTTGGGTCACTCATGGACACATCCGAGCAAGTACAGTCGGAATCACGGGATCCCAGACCCACACGTGATTCTAGCCAGAAAGACCTCAGGTCAGAGGTCTGCCCCCCTTGGTAAAGGCCTCGGGTCAGGGGTCATAGCCTCCCCCGGTAAACATCTTCGGGGATCAGCCAGAATGCAAGTGTATCGATACAACAATATATACAGTGACTGTACTCTGTGTAAACCAAATCATAAATAGTTCTATGCAAGTGTATGAAGCATAATGTAGATGCATATACGTAATATATAATTGTATAGGCATAATCGTATAACACATGCTCATATAAATCATAATCTCATATGCATGCTCATGCTCGTAAACGTGTAATAAAGACTCGCGACTAATCAGTGGAAAGAAATTGTCCACTCACAGGTGAGCAAAATGCGCACTCGCGCTAATCACGTGGTTCGGCGGAAGATCCCTCTCCCGAAGCACGATCTCGATCCCCTGAATAATCAGAAAATATAACTGATCAAAATCATGGCTCACAACACTGTACCACACCTCGGAAACCAACCGTTCCTGGAAACGTATAACGGACACAAAAATAATCAACGAAATTCTCGAAATCTCCACTTAAACCCTCGACTAAAAATTCGGCACCCAAATCATCTTGAAAACCTCATGACTGCGTTCGGAGCGCGAAAACGAGTCGGAAACACATAAAAATCTCGAAAATCTGGACCTCGCCGGAGCACCACCGCGGACCACTACCGGCGGCGGGGGCGCAGTGGCGACAGTGTCCAAACATGACCAAACTTTCCAGAAATGCTCATCACAACCAGCCCTACAACTTCTCTCATAGAACCATAACCATCCAACCACCACAGCGGCTGAAATTTGCCTTGAAAGTCACGGAATCCATGGATTCCGGTGACTTTTCGGCGAGCTCCAAAACGGCAACCATCCCTCAATTCCTTCTACCCAAAGCAGCTAGAGGTTGAGGGGGACCTTTCCCCCCAAACACCTGACCTCAAAAGTGACCGGAGCCGGCCATCAGAATCCGGCGAAAAACCTAAACATTCCCGAGTGTGTTCTAGCTCAAAACGGCATCAATTCAAGTCAAACCAAGTTCCAATCCATTGCAAATGAAAAGAGGAAGCTAACCATACCGGTCTCAAGGCCTGAGGTGGCCGAAAACTTAAAATCCGATGATGGCAGTTCGCTACCCATGCTGGTCCACCGGTCAGCCCGAAAGTCAACGGTCAATGGCTGGTCATCGCCGGTCAAACTTCCCGAATAGTGTTTTCGACAATTTTTCGACTATTTCCGATATTTATACTCGCGTCTCGGGACGATCGACGGTCCAAAATGGATAACCATTACGATTCGGGATAAACTCGACAAAATTCCAAATATTCATATTATATTCCTCGGTTATCGAAATAATCATCCGGAACAGCCAACGAACTCGAAATCACGTGAACAACAACTCTCGAGAAGAGACTTAACTCAAATTCTCGGCCGATAATTAAGTCGCGATCAAAACCAGCAAACCACTCAATTTACGTAAAACTGCGATTACGCGTTAACTCGTGAATTAAACCGATTACTCTACTGATTCTGTTCCGGGTTGTCACAAATCTACCCCCCCCCCTTAAAAAAAATTTTGACCTTGAAATTTACGTACCTATCAGGTGAATAAATGAGGATACTGCTCCCGCATACGCTGCTCAGTCTCCTAGGTGGCCTCCTCAACCGAGTGATTCTGCCATAAGACCTTCACTAGCAGTATAACACGGTGCCTCAACTCCTGCTCACGCCGATCGAGAATCTTTACCGGCTCCTCCACATATGTCAAATCCTCTCAGATAGGCAGCTGATATGGCACTAACACATGTGACGGATCGGGGATATACTTCCGCAACATCGAAACGTGGAACACATTGTGTACACGAGCCATCTCAGCTGGCAACTCAAGTCTGTAAGCCACAGCTCCAACCCTCTCGGTGATCTCGTACGGCCCAATGTACTGAGGTCGAAGCTTGCCACGCTTCTCGAAACGCACAACTCCCTTCCACGGAGATAGTTTCAGGAAGACCCAATCGCCCACATCGAACTCGAGACTCTTTCTCCTTATGTCTGCATAACTCTTCTGGTGATCCTAGGCAATCTTCAATCTATCCTGGATAATCTGAATATCCTCCATGGTGCTCTTCACCAGATCAGAGCCAATAAGCCATTGCTCGCCCACCTCACTCCAACACAATGGAGTGCGGCACTGCCTCCCGTACAGGGCCTCGTACGGTGCCATCTCAATACTGGCCTGATAGCTGTTGTTGTAGGCGAACTCAATCAAATGTAGTTGCTGGTCCCAATTTCCTCGAAACTGCAAAATGCAAGACCTCAACATATCCTCAAGAGTCTGTATAGTCCGCTCAGATTGCTCGTCAGTCTGAGGATGAAAAGCTATACTAAAATGCAACCTCGTGCCCATGGCTCGCTATAATGCCTGCCAGAACTCGGAAGTAAACTGACTGTCTCGGTCAGAAACAATAGATACAGGCACACCGTGCAGTCGAACAATCTCTGACAAATATAGCTTACCCAATCTGCCCAATGATATCTTTCCCGAAAGTGCGAGAAAATGAGAGGATTTCATTAATCGATCCATAATAACCCAAATACCAGTATTACCAGCCGAAGTACGCGACAACTGATAAACGAAATCCATGGTAATGTGCTCCCACTTCCAAACCGGAATCTCCAGTGGCTGCAACTTTCCCGTAGGCTTCTGCCTCTCCACTTTAACCTACTGACAAATCAAACATCAGCTCACATATGCGGCAATCTATCGCTTTATGTTGTGCCACCAGTAATACGCTCGAAGTGTACGAAACATCTTCGTACCTACGGGATGCATCGCATACGCCGAACAATGAGCCTCGTCTAAAATCTCTTTCTTCAGACTCTCGTCTCTAGGCACGCACAACCTGCATATGAAAAGCAACGTACCGTCATCACTCAATCGAAACTCTGTTGGCACACCATTCTAAATCATGGTCTTCTTGTCCAACAGGTAGGAATCTGAATCCTGAGCTTCCCGAACCTGATCAACCAACACTAGTCAAACCTGGAAACTGGCCAACAAAGCTTCATCATTATCCCACTCGAACTCGGCACCCGTAGCCCGATGCTCGGCTAACATAGACACTCTGGCCACACACACATGGAACAACGAAGCTCCCGATTTCCGACTGAGTGCATCGGCAACAACATTAGCCTTCCCTGGATGGTACTCGAAAGTGCAATCGTAGTCGTTGATCAACTCCATCCATCTGCGCTGCCTCATATTCAAGTCTGGCTGCGTCCGCAGGTAGGTGAAACTCTTGTGATCGGTGTAAATCTTTCACTGAGCTCCGTACAAGTAATGTCTCTAACTCTTCAACGCTAACACAATAGCAGCCAACTCCAAATCATGTGTCGGATTGTTGACTTCGTGTGGTTTCAGCTGCCTGGAACCGTAGGTCACAACTCTGCCATGTTGCATCAGCACACAACCAAGTCCCATCTTCGACGCATCACTGTAAACCACGAACTCACAGTTGTCGTCTGGTAAAATCAAAACTGGTGCAGTAGTCAACTTTTCCTTCATGAGTAAGTAACTCTCCTCACATGCATTGAACCACTCGAACTTGACGCCTTTCTTCGTTAATCTGGTCAGTGGAGTAACAATCCGAGAAAAATCCTGTACAAAGCGCCAGTAGTAGCCTGCCAAACCCAAGAAACTCCGAATCTCCGGTACGGTGGTAGGTCTACTCCAATTCAACACGGCCTCGATCTTGTCAGGATCTACGCTAACTCCCTCAGCCGATATCACGTGCCCCAAAAACTTCACGTTGTCCAACCAAAACTCACACTTGCTGAACTTCGCAAACAACCGATTGTCCCGCAAAGTCCGCAACACCGCTCGCAAATGCTTCTTGTGCTGGCCCACACTCTTGGAATAGATCAGGATGTCATCGATGAACGCGATCACAAACTTGTCCAGGAACCGTCTGAATACCTGGTTCATCAAATCCATAAATGCTGCGGGGGCGTTGGTCAACCCAAACGGCATAACTAAAAACTCATAGTGCCCATACCGCGATCTGAAAGCTGTCCTGGCCACATCAGACTCTCGGATCCTCAACTGGTGATATCCGGACTTGAGATCAAGCTTCGAAAAGACTGAAGCTCCCTTTAGCTGATCAAACAAATCGTCAATCTACGGCAAGGGATACTTGTTCTTCACAGTGACTTGATTCAGCTTCCGGTAATCGATGCACAACCACATGGATCCATCCTTCTTCCGCACAAACAAAACCGGGGCACCCCACGGCGATACACTGGGTCGTATGAAACCCTTCTCTAGCAACTCCTGAAGTTGAACCTGTAGCTCTTTCAACTCAGCTGGTGCCATACGATACGGTGCCTGAGATATGGGTCCTATACCCGGTAATAGCTCAATATTGAATCAATCTCTCGAACTGGAGGTATACCCGGTAACTACTCCGGAAACACATTCAGAAACTCGGAAACAACATCAATATCACCAATGTCATGCATAGCAGCTGTAGTGTCTACAACATGAGCTAAATAAGCAACACAGCCCTTCTTCATCATCTGGTCTGCCTTCATCGCGGAAATCACACATGGCAATGAAGTATTCCTTTCGCCGCAAAACAATATCTCGGGAAAGCCTGGCCGTCGAAACGCAACCTTCTTCTTGTGAAAATCGAACATTGCCCAATGTGTCTCCAAGAAGTCCATACCCAAGATCAGATCGAAATCGACGATATCCAACAACAACAAATCTGCGGCTAAGCCATGGCCTCCAATAAAAATCTCACCGGACGGATACAACACTCTCCACAACCCTGGAAGTGGAGACGCAGGTACAGTAGCTAAAGATGATAGTCTATACGACATAAATGAATGCGTAGCACCTGGATCTAACAATGTAAGTACTGGATAACCGAAAACATGCAACGTACCGTTAACAACCTCCGGTGAAGCTCTGCCCTCACGCAAAGTCATGGCATGAACCCTGGCCTGCCTGGCTGGTCGTCCACGCTGAGGCTGTCCCTGCTGTCTGCCCTGGCCCGCAAACTGTATTGGTCGAGCTCCCGAAGTGGGCCACCTGTCCATCAGCACCATCAAGCTGGAAACACTCTCTCGCATAATGACCCACCTGGCCACAACGAAAACAAGTGGCAAGGCCCTGTTGACAAGGACCATAATGATGCCTGTTGCAGAAGTTCCATAGTGGATACTCCCTCAGTATAGCAAACGTGCTACCGGTACGTCGAGGATAACTAGAACCGCTAGAACCCCCACTAGCCTGTGGTCGCTGCGTTCAATCTCTCCTCCATCTCTGTCTATATCTCGGTACACCAGCTGGTGGTCGATATGGTCCACTGCCCGAGGATGAAGTAGATCAGGAAGTATCAGAACTCAGCCTCTTGAAAGGCCCTTGACTCGGTCCACCCTCCTCAAACCGTCTAGGCTGGTAGCTCATCTGCCTTTCCTTCTCGATATCTTCACCTCGGAGTGCTGCACTGATAAACTCATCGAAGTTGTTCCGAGGCATCGTAGTCAGAGTCCGCTTGATATTCAAGTTCAAACCCAGCTCAAATCTGCGGCACATGGCTTCCTCAGTAGCCACCATGTCACGTGTAAACCGAGATAAGTGGGTAAACCTGTCCCGGTACTCAAGCACAGACAAACTGCCCTGCCTCAAATTCATGAATTCCTCATACTTTCGCTGCTGTGTAGCCTGGTTGAAGTATCTCTGCATAAACAAATCTCGGAACAAAGTCCACGGAGTGTCAACCAGAACTCTATCGGTGCTAACCCACTAGAAGTATGCATCTGACTCAAGTAATCTGACTGCTGCCACTGTCATCTGGTCAGGGGTAAAACGCAGACGCTCACATACGCGTTCAACCTGAACCAACCATGCCTCGCAAATCTCTAGATCAGCTGAACCCGAAAAGACGGTCGCACCAGCAGTACGAGCTTTGACCACAGGGTCAAAACGCTCTTCCAAACGCAACACTCACATCAGCAAGTCGTGCGTCTAGCGATCCACATCAGGATCCACTTCCCGATCATCATGGGGACCACGTCGAGGAGGCATCCTACTGATATAAGACAAGCATTAGGTACAAGGAGAAGGAACGTAATCATGAGACCTTAGATATTTGAGAACACACAACACCCGAAGTATTGATGAGTACTGCTGGCCAATCGGGTCATCACTCCAGACATGCTATACAAACTCAAATACCCTAAACGTCACAACTATAAGAGTCTACAGAATCTGACAACCTAATGCTCTGATACCAAGCTGAAAGGACCCAACCCCGATTTAGTTTCCCAAACCGGAATCAAATCCCTTCTGAAAACACGAACCAACAAAAACTATTAAAATTTTGGCTGAGTAACGCTACTAACGCGGAATTGCCTTTACCTGCACCCGAAAAATAACACTTCATCCTATGCCACAAAATCCAAACCTTGGGCACCAATCCCTTCCGGATTTCTCAATATCATAACAATAACAATAAATAGTAAAATAACTGTATAATATAGAAAATCCGGGGAAAACCACATAAAACATGTATTAGTATCGTATCAGAGCAACTTCTAGTGTATATATACAAAATATACAACAATAGGCAAAACAAGAAACCTACTGGAAAAGAAAGGTAGCTCGAACGACTAGCGTCCAACCACGACGTGAGACACCAGAACCTGAACTGCAAACTGGGCACGGAAACCGAAAACCCCAGGGGAAAGACATGAAAACCGTTAGAGTGAGTGGACAAAAATAAATGTCTTTTGCAAAATAATATATGTCTAAATAAATGAATATGACATAGTACACAAAGGAGACTCAAATTCCTCACGCGTACGGAGCATGCAGCGTAAAACTCTGCGGGGTCACTCATGGACACGTCCACGCTAGTACAGTCGGAATCACGGGATCCCAGACCCACACGTGATTCTAGCCAGAAAGGCTTCAGGTCAGAGGTCTGCCCCCCCCCCCCCCCCCCGGTAAAGGCCTCGGGTAAGGGGTCACAGCCTCCCCCGGTAAACATCCTCGGGGATCAGCCGGGATGCAAGTGTATCGATACAACAATATATACTGTGACTGTACTCTGTGTAAACCAATCATAAATTGGTTTATGCAAGTGTATGAAGCATAATGTAAATGCATATACGTAATATATAATTGTATAGGCATAATCGTATAACACATGCTCATATAATTCATAATCTCATATGCATGCTCATGCTCGTAAACGTGTAATAAAGACTCGCGACTAATCAGTGAAAAGAAATTGTCCACTCACAGGTGATTAAAACACGCACTAGCGCTAATCACGTGGTCCGGCGGAAGATCCTTCGCCCGAAGCACGATCTCGATCCCCTGAATAATCATAAAATATAAGTGATCAAAATCATGGCTCACAACACTGTACCACACCTCGGAAACCAACCGTTCCCGGAAATGTATAACGGACACAAAAATAAACGAAATTCTCAAAATCTCCACTCAAACCCTCCACTAAAAATCCGGCACCCAAATCATCTCGAAAACCTCACAACTACGTTCGGAGCACGAAAACGAGTCGAAAACACATAAAAATCTCGAAAATCCGAACCTCGCCGTAGCACAGTCGGCGGTGGCGGCGCGGTGGCGACGGCGTCCAAACACGACCAAACTTTCCAGAAATGCTCATAACAACCAGCCCTACAACTTCTCTCAAAGGACCACCACCATCCAACCACCATAGTGGCCGAAATTTGCCTCGAAAGTCACGAAATCCATTGATTCCGGTGACTTTCCGGCAAGCTCCAAAACGGCAACCATCCCTCAATTCCTTCTACCCAAAGTAGCTAGAGGTTGAGGGGAACCTTTCCTCTCAAACACCCGACCTCAAAAGTGACCGGAGCCGGCCACCCGAATCCGGCGAAAAACCAAAACTTTCCTGAGTTCGTTCTAGCTCAAAACGGCATCAATTCAAGTCAAACCAAGTTCCAATCCATTGCAAATGAAAAGAGGAAGCTAACCATACCGGTCTCAAGGCATGAGCTGGCCAGAAACTCAAAATCTGATGATGGCAGTTCGCTACCCGCGGTGGTCCTCCGGTCAGCCCGAAAGTCAACGGTCAACGGTTGGTCAACGTCGGTCAAACTTCCCGAATAGTGTTTTCGACTATTTCCGATATTTATACTCGCATCTCGGGATGATCGACGGACCAAACGGATAACCATTACGATTTGGATAAACTCGACGAAATTCTGAAATTTTAAATATTCATATTATATTCCTCGGTCATCGGAATAATCATGCGGAACCGCCCACAAACTCGAAATCACGTGAACAACAACTCTCGAGAAGAGACTCAACTCAAATTCTCGGCCGATACTTAAGTCGCGATCAAAACTGGCAAACCACTCAATTTACGTAAAACTGCGATTACGCGTTAACTCGTGAATTAAACCGATTACTCTACTAATTCTGTTCCGGGTCGTCACATGTTTGAAGATCTGTTGTAGTACTTTTACAGCCCTGAAGTAGTCTTTGAAGATTTAATGTACTCAGTAATATGTTTGATGGTCGATAATAGTATTTTTGCATGCGTGATAATATTTGTAGATTTGATAATCTCAGTAGTATGTTGAATGGTCTCTATAGTATGTTAGATGGTATGTCGTAATGTTATTGTAGGTCTTAAGTAGTATATATGGATTTGAAGATGTTGCAGTATGTTTGATGGTATGTGGTAAGATATTTATACCTGTGTGGTAGTATCTTTATGCTTCTATGGGAGTATCGTTATGCTCGTGTAGTAGTAAATTTGCAGTAGTAGTATCCTTATGATTATGTGGCATTAGGTTATGTTGCTCCAATATCCAACCAAAGAGCTACCACAGTACCAATCAAAAAACGGTTGTCGCTACGGGACGACGAAATGGATTTTGGAATTTATTAACATTTTCCAAAAAAGGTACTGTTAATAATCCCGCCGGTACTGAAACCATTAAAACAACACCCAATAACTTATTTGGCACTGTACGAAGTATTTGAAATACGGGAAAGAAATACCATTCAGGCAATATTTCCAAAGGAGTTGCAAATGGATCCGTTTTTTATCAAAATTAAGGGAAAGAGACAATAATACCCTTAATGTTTTTAAATTTTTTTTTTCTCTCTCTCTCTCTCTAACCCAAAAATTCTATCCTCCTCGCCCGACCACCTCTCACTCCACTCTAATATTGGTCTTCGCACTACCACCTTCTATCTCTCTTCTCTTTCTCCTCGCATTTCCATCCCGGAATGTAACCAGAGTCGAACCAGAGCTCATCATTAATTCACTGCTAGATATATTACATATCCCACCATATAAAACACAACGTCATCATCACTCAAACCCATTATCATATCCCTTACTCACTATGTTGCCTACAAAATAAGTAGGCAAAAGGATTGTTGAAGCAAAGTTGTTTGTTTAATTTGATTTTTGTAGTGAAATGATGAGCTGTGTGAGTTGGAGCACATGCATGTTGAACCGATATGGATCCCCATCTTTGCATCTCCTCTACAATGCCGGCCCATTTCATTCGTGTCGACCAAGCCCCGTCAGCCCAGCAACATCTTTGTCACAACCATCCGCACTTAGCAGAACAACACAGTTGCCGTTGACAAACACAAAGATTCTGACTTTGATTCCGGTATCAATTTCAATTTCAATTTCAAGGTGGAGGTCGTCAATTGAGCTCTTGACGCTGTCGTCTCGCTAAAAGATCCAATTAAGATCCACGAGGCGAAGCAGTACTGTCTCCTTTCCGAAGAGAATTATGTCTGTCTCATCCACTGCCTCGTCGCGAACGAGCTCGTCAGAGGTCCAGAGTCAACAATGACTGGGTCAGAGGATTTGGTGGCGGGTCAGGTCGTGGATATCCACTTCGAGGGGAGGGGCTGTCCAATGTGGGCTTGGAGATCTAGAATATACACACATCCACAAAACAACAGCGCTTGTGTGTGTGTGTGTGTGTGTGTGTGTGTGTGTGTGTGTGTGTGTGTGTGTGTGTGTGTGTGTGTGTGTGTGAGAGATGGAGAGAGAGAGAGAAGAAGAAGAAGAAAGAAAAAATATATATTAAGGGTAATAATGTCTTTTCTGCTCAATTTTGATAAATAAATAAAAATACCACGTTGATATGATTTTGAGACTTTGGACATCACTTTGATAGGTTTCAAAGTGTGAGCATCACATTGAGGACTTTGCAAACGTCCAGACCTTGATGGTGATAATTTTTCATAATATAATGAGTCTTGGGGCATCTCCAATCATGAAGTCTCATAATAAGGTCTTATACCTATTATGAAACCTCATTTTACAACTATTCATATGAGACTTCATCCATCTCCAACAATAAGGTTTTATCTCAAAGTTTTAACCCTTTATTATTATTATTATTATTATTATTATTATTATTATTATTATTAAAAACTTGTACTTAATAATAATTTATACTTTATGAACTATTATTTTATGTTACAATTATTTATTAGACTAATTTTTATATAAATATGAACCATTGGATAATTAATCTATTTTTTCTTCTTTTTTTTTATCATTATATGATAAATAAGAGCTAGCTTTATATGAGCCATTGGATTTGTTTTAAAACAATACTATCTACCATCAAATTAAAATTAATATTCAAAAATAGGCAATAAAAATATTCTTCTTTTAATCACATCCCTAGCTAGATTTCCAATAGAGAAAATCTAGCCGATGCATTTGACCATTGAAGGAGCAAAGGAGAACAATTGGCACTGCACATGCACCAGGCCCCAAGTCACATGCTTTTCTCTTTTTTTGCGTGTCTCTCTCCCTGTCTTTCATGGCCCACCACAAAATTGTAAGACCAGATCACATCTGAAGTCTTAGTTTGAGACTTCTTTTAAGACTAGGTCTTATAATTATAGGGTCTAATACCCTATTGTTGAACCATTAGAGAGCCCAACCCCTAATACCTCAAAAATTATAGGGATAATACTCTCCCATTGGAGATGCCCTTAGAAATAATTCTTAAATCAAGTCAATAAATTTTAGGAGACAAGAAAAAAAGTGATTATTTTTATTTATATTGTGAGGAGAGAGTGAATTGTGTAGGTAAGCAATAATTTTTAGATATACACATTTTGAGTTTTATGTAGATATAGGGATTCTCTATATTATTTTTCCATTTTTTGTAGAAAACAATAAGCTATACAAGAGATGTTGGAGCTGAAAAATGGTGTGTTTTTTTTCTCTAAAATAGAGATTTTTGTTAGTTTACAAGAGCTGTTAGAGATGCTCTTATATGTGATTTCTTAACACTACTAGTGTAGCTCATTTGATGGCTAACATGGTTTAGGTGTTTCAATTTCTTGTAAGTAGAGTGGGAATGTCTTTCCTATTCTTAGTAGCTTCATAGCAACTCTTTATTCTCCTTAATTTCATCTATATATGAATTATCGTATATCTTCTTCTTTTTTAAAAATAAGAAACTCTAACCATTAAGAAAATTATATTCCATATCCTCCGTGTGTGTCTTATCCTAAATAGATTAGAATACAGAATCTAGATGTTATAACCTGGAACAAGATTACACTATAATCGGGAACTTTGCAATAATCGTTAATTAGTCGCGTCGTTAACGACTTTTTCACTGGGCGAGAATTTGACGTGACATTCTTCACGGGAATTGTAGAGTATTTTCTTTCGAGTTCGTAGAAATGTTTGGGAAATTTTACAGATATGTATTATATTTTTCAGATTTTCTTATTTTCAGATAAGTATCGTGATGTTTATCGGAAGTTATCATAATGGAATATCGAAAAGAAACTCATTTTTTTATTGGTTAATTATCGGCCGAATGATCGTGGTAAAGTCAAATAATAGTCGTTAATAATTTGAGGAGCTTTCCCCTATAAATAGCGAGTTTCTGAAAATACCTGAACTACCCGATTTTGAAAGTCAAAATTTTGTATTGTTGACCTGACCTGCATTCAACCCGAATTGTGAGCCACCAGAAAAACAATCGTCCAGCCACCATTTCCAGTGCTTAAGGTATGAAAATTCATCCTCTCAATGTTGTGATTGTGTTTATGGGGAGAATTTGAGGATTTGATAAGGTTTGGAAGTTGTTTGGAACCAGGTTGTTTAACCAAAGGGGTGTCGCCGTCGTCGGAGATGCTCCGATGAGTATTGGTGACGGTGGAGTGGGGGTTTTTGTCGTATAGACCACGGGGAGTCATTTGTGACAAGTTTCGAGGGCTACGGTGGAGGATGGCCGGTGTTTCAACGCCAGAAATAATTTTGCCGGAGATGTGTTCTGCTGGCTTTCGGCCTCGATTCCGACCAAACGTGCTAGACTTAGAGGAAGCCATAATTATGAAAATGAATGGGCTTGAGGAGATCTAGAGTTTGGTGGATTGAACGCTCCAATCGGAGTAGGTTCACATGGAGGTGTGTGGGGCTCACGCGCCGCCGCTAGTGGTGGCATGTGATGGCCACAAGCCGCCGCCCACGACGGAGCTCCGGCGAGCCTATTTTCCGATTTTGTTGAGGGGGTTTCAGGAATCATTTTTAAGTCAATTTTGTATCGTTTTGCACATATTGATGTCGTATACACTATATTTTCAGGACATCGTGACTGTGACCTCAGTGAGAGCGATACATCCGGATCACAACATGAATGGACCCAACCCCGATTTAGTTGCCTAAACCGGAATCAAACCCCTTCTGAAAACACGAACCAACAAAAACCGTAAAAATTTTGGCAGAATTTCGTTACCAACGTGGAATTACCATTACCTGCACGCGGAAAATACACTTCATCATATGCCACAAAAATCAAACCGTGGGCACCAATCCCATCCGGATTTCTCAATATATCAACAATAATGTAAAGTAGTAAATAAATCTGTACTTTACTGAAATCCGGAGTAAAATCGTATAATATATACAACAGAATACTCAGAGCGACCTCTAATGTATAATCATATACGTATACCACAATAGATAGAACAATAAACCTACTGGAAGAAACAAGGTAGCTCGAGCACTATGCCTCCGACCACGACGTGCGACACCAGAATCCGAATTGCAAACTGGGCACGGAAACCGAAAAGCCCAGGGGAAAGACATGAAAATCGTTAGAGTGAGTGGACGAAAATAAATGTTTTTCACCAGTTGATATATATGTTTAAAATAACATATGCGAGTCCAGGTAAATAAAAATAACAAAGTACACGAGGTAAACCCATACTCCTCCAGCGTACTGAGCATGCAAGTAAAAATCCCACGGGGTCACTCATGGACACATCCGTGCTAGTACAGTCAGAATCACGGAGTCCCAGACTTCCACGCAATTCTAGCCAGAAAGGCCTCAAGTCAGAGGTCTGCCTCCCCCCGGTAAATGCCTCGGGTCAGGAGTCACAGCCTCCCCCTGTACACATCATCGGGGATCAGCCAGGATGCGAGTGTATCGATACAACAACATATATAACGACTGTACTCTGTGTAAACCAAATCATAAATAGTTCGATGCAAATGCATGAAACAACATATAAGTGTAAGTATACTCGTATACGCACATCCGTATATGTATAATCGTAAAACACATGCTCATGTAATCCGAAATCTCATATGCATGCTCAAGTTCATAAAACGTGTATAAAGACTCGCAAACAATCCGTGAAAAGAAATGTCCACTCACAAACTAGCGTAACGCAGTTCGCGTTAACCCGTGATCCGGCGGAAAGTCCCTCGCCAAACAGACGATCACGAACCCCTGAATAATCACAAAATCCATTTCACAAAATCCATTTCTCAAAATCATAACTCGGCAATTCAAATCAAATCACGAGAAACCACCGTTCTTGGAAACACGAAATTCAATGTCGACGAATAGTCGAAAATCCGATATTTACACCTCAATACCTCGCTGTACTTTCGGATGCTCAAATCGAGAAACGAATCTCCCCACTGCGATCGGGGCACGATTTCGAGTGAAATGACATGCAACTTGTCGAAAACTCCAAAAGTCAAACTGAAATTTTCCCGGCGGAGCAACCCCTATTCCACTCAAAATCATCCACTAAGCAACTTTGTCAACTGCATCGAAGGCCAATTCTCACTCTAACTAGTCCAATTTCATATAAACCGAATGTTCACATAAATTTCAAATCCAAAATTCTCCATCCACAATCAAAATTAGAACTTCATACTTACATGGTAGCTTGTAGGTGATGAGGGCTACAAAACCCAGTCCAAATCGCAGCTCAAATCGGCCGGAAAAGTGAAACCCGATTACCCCCAAAATCCTTCCATTTTTGGCTGGAAATTCCTCCTCCTCCGGCGTCCCACTCCGTGAGAGGAGGCCAGAATCATCATGAGGCAGCTCGGCCGAGTCGAACGGGCCAAGGGCCGTGCCCGAAGGTGGCCGGACGGGCTTCGTCGCGGGTGGCCGTGGAGCACCGTCGTGCTCTCTCTCCTCCACCTCGGTCAAACCGAGTCAACATAGTCAACCATCATAATTTCAGTCTTGACTTTCCATAAATGGCAACCCTTATTTATACTTTCCAAAATAGGAAACTTCCAAAATGACGTATTTCAACAAACTTCAAATGCATATAACTTTCGCATCGTAATTCCTATTCCGATAATTCTCGCGGCAACAAACTCGACTCGAAATGTTCTTCAATTATCACCCAAAGTCAAACACATCAACCAAACCGATAAAAAGTCAACGGTTCAACCCAAACACATACTTAAACCGACTAAATAATCAACAATCGGAAATATTCACAACTTAATCTTCGTAACTCAGAATAATGGTCCGGAAGTTCCCACAAGCTCGAAATTAAATTCTCAACAACTTCCGTGAAGAAGCCGGAATCAGATTCTCGTCCGGTAATTTAGTCGTTAAGAAATTCGACATATAAAACCGATTATATAAAAACTTCAAATATTCATAACTTATTCCTCGGTCGTCCAAATAACGATCCGGAACCGCCCACGAACTCGAAATCACACGTACAACGACTCTCGAGAAGAGACTTAGCTCCAATTCTCGGTCAATAATTTAGTCGTTATGAAGTCCGGTGAGTAAATCCATTTTCGGAAATCTGCTATTACTCATAATCTCACGGACCAAGTTGATGACACTGCTGATTCTGGTCCGGGTCGTTACAAATCCACCCCCCTTAAAAAAATTCGACCTCGAAATTTCCGAGTCTGCCAACTAAAAGTAGGAGCACTGCCTCTGTATACTGCTCAACTCACAAGTGGCAACGTCAACTGAACAACTCTGACAATCGATTCCACAATAGGAGATATCTCCGTGTTGAAATCCTTGTACCCTCAAATCAAGAATCTGAACTGGCTCAACACGATCGTCAAGTGTTCCTGCATAAGGAACAGATAGGGTACACAACACATAACAACCTGAAACATAGTTCCTCCACACAGAATACAACACACACAAAAGCCAACACTATAGGCGATGCCAAACTATACGACACAACACAAACTCGCCTATGATCACATACGGATCAAAATAACGTGGCAAATCACAATTCAACCTGCTTACATCAACATAGCTCAAACATCAAACTCGGGCAATAATCAACCCATTTTCGCCAATCTGACAGTCTGTGGTAGCACATTCCACAAAATCCGAGTCAAATGTCAACTCAAACTCAAACCAAACTCGCTCCAGCACAATGGAGTACAATATCATTCCTCAAAACGACATCATGCAACATCAAAACCATAGTGGTCCACAAACTGGTACTACAAACAATCTCGAACAAGTGAAACTACTGGTCCCAAATCCCTCAGAACAGCAATATTGAGGTCCACAATACGCCTTCCAAGGTCTAAATAGTCCTCAAAGATCGCTCGCCAATCTGAGGATAAGAACTGGTACTAAACTGTAATCTTGTCCCCCAATGCTTGCTATAAAGCTTGCCAACACACAGTCGTAGCTGATTACCTCGTTCAGCAATCTGGGACACAGGTGCACCACGTAAATGGACAATCTCCGCCAAACACAACTATGCCAGCCTGCCACTGAAATCTTTTCCGAAAGTACTAGGAAACGTACTAAGTTCATCAAATGGTCCATAATGGCCTGACAACTGGTACCACAAACCGAAGTGCGTACTGGCACACAAGATCACAGCGACAAACGCCACGTCTAACCGGAAATCTCCAATGGCTGATACTTCTCGGCAAGTCTTTGCCTCCCAGCCATCGCCAGTCGATAAGTGTGGCATCTGCACACACAAGCTGCTACATTGCTCTTCATGTTGCGTCACGAGTAGTAAACTCGAGGTGTCGGACACATCTTCGCACCACTAGCGCCAAATGCGCGCCAAACAATGAGCTTCAACATCATCACACTCGAACTCAGCTCCAGTAGCTCGCAACTCGGCTAACATGGAAACTCGAGCCGTACACACATGAAATATTGAAGCTCCCAGTTTCTGACTAAACGCATCAGTATCATTATCCCAAATGGATAATCAAAGTACAACCTCTAGCCTTTCCCGAACAAACTCAAAGGTGCAGCCATAGTCGTTAATCGACTCCATCCATCTACACTGCCTCAAGCCCAAATCTGGCCAAAAATGCAAGTGGATGAAACTCAAGTGATCAGTGCACGTCCTACACTGTGCTGCACGCCATAGCAGTAGTCTCTCAAACTCTCTGATGCTAACACAAGGACAGCTACACCCAAATCATACATAGGATACGTAGCCCCATGAAGTTCCACTGCCTGAACCATGAGTTTGTGAATATCCAAATGTTTTTCCCGATGAGTTACTAGGTCTTCCTCCTTTTTGGGAAATTGATTTTACTATCGAGCTGTTACCGGGTACCGGTCCGAAAGCTCAAACACCCTATCGAATGGCACTAGTTGAATTGTGAGAGTTGCATATTCAGCTTCAGAAATTAATTGATAAAGGTTTCATCCATCCCAGCACTTCACTGTGGGGAGCTCTGGTATTGTTTGTGGAAAAGAAGGATGGATCTATGAGGCTCTGCATTGATTATCGAAAATTAAACCATGTGACGGTGAAGAATAAATATTCTTTACCATGGATCGATGATTTGTTTGACCAGCCTAAAGGGGCAACTGTGTTTTCCAAGATCGATTTGCGATCTAGGTACCATCAGCTGAGGATTAGAGAGTCTGATGTCTTTAAAACCGCATTCTGATCCCAGTATGGACACTATGAATTCCTGGTGATGCCGTTCGATTTGACTAATGCACCATCTGCTTTCATTGATTTGATGAATCGTGTGTTTCGGGCATATCTTGATAAATTCGTCATTGTCTTCATCAATGACATTTTGATCTATTCCAGGGACGTGCAGCAGCATGTGAGACATTTACATATATTATTGAAGGCTTAAAGAGAATCTCAGTTGTATGCCAAGTTCAGTAAGTGTGACTTCTGGCTTGATAGTGTTAAATTTCTTGGCCATGTGATATCAGATGAGGATGTTAGCGTGGATCCAGACAAAGTTGAAGCGGTATTGAATTGGAGCAGACTAGCAAACGTGGCAGATATTCAAAGTTTTCTTGGTTTAGCTTGTTATTATTGCTAATTCGTGTAGGACTTTTCATGTATTACGGCACCGCTGACTTGACTTACGAGGAAAGGAGTCCGATTTGAATGGTCAGAGTCATGCAAGGAAAGTTTCCAGACATTAAAGACGAGGTTGACCACCGCTCTAGTGCTGACATTACCGGATGATAGTAGGGAGTTTACTGTGTATAATGATGCTTCCAGGCTGGGCTTGGGATGTGTGCTGATGCATCAGGGAAGAGCTGTTGCTTATGGCTCCCGAAAACTAAAGCCACATGAACCAAACTACCCCACTCATGATTTTGAGTTCGCCATAATTACTTTCACGTTGAAGGTTTGGATGCACTATCTGTATGGAGCCAGAAGTCATATTTTTACCGACCACAAGAGCCTTACTTATTTCCTCACGCAACCAGAATTAAACATAAGACAGAAAAGATGGATAGAACTGCTAAGTGATTATGACTGCACTTTTGAGTATCACCTTGGGAAAGTTAATGTGGTAACAGACGCACTTAGCCGTAAATATAGAGTTTCATTTTCTCATATTTAGATAACGCGGATGCCACTATTAATGGAGTTGTGAGCTATGGGTGTTTTCCTATATACTGTTGATGATGAGCCAGGAGTCTTGTATGCTAATTATCAGGTTCGACCAGTTCTTTTTTATCGAGTTCGAGAACTTTAGGATTGTGATCCTTCCTTAGTAAGATTGAAGGAAAGTGTGCATGGTGGTGGATCACCCGATTTTACATTGTGAAGAGTTGGGTTGTTGTTATTTAAAGGCAGACTTTGTGTACCAGATAATGATGAGTTGAAACAGGAGATTCTCGATGAAGCTCATTGATCAGCTTATGCTATGCATCCTTGAGGAAATATGATGTACCGAACCCTGAAGCAGTATTATTGGTAGTTGAACCTAAAGCGAGAAATTGCCACCTATGTAAGTCAATGCTTCATTTGTCAACAAGTTAAAGTGGAATGTCAGAAACCTTCGAGCTTACTGCAACGTTTAGAGATTCCAGTATGGAAATAGGAGCTTGTTACTATGGATTTTTTCTATAAACTTCCACGCACAGTCAAGGGGCATACCAACATTTGGGTGATTGTGGACCGTTTTACAAACACTGCACATTTCATTCTGGTCCCAGAGAAACTCTCCGTAAGCAAGTTGGCTCAGTTATACATGCAGAAGATAATGAAATTGCATGGGGTTTCAGTTTCTGTATGTAACGGAACAAATACTATATGTTTATTGCGGTATGTTAGTTTAATCACGTGTTAGTCGCGATTAATGGGTCATTTAATAACTTTTCTCTACGTTATGAATTGGACTTTATGTTCTTCATGAAAGTTGTAGAGAATTTCATTTCGAGTGTGTAGGAATTTTTGAGAAATTTTTATGGATAGTTATGAATTTTTTAAGTTGTCTGAAGTGTCATAAATAAAATAAATTAAGTTATTGGGGAGTTATTTTGTGCTGTTGGATCCTTTGGAGATTAATCCTGAGCCATTGATCGTTGTGGACTTTAGGGTATACTATGGGTAGGATCAAAACCCTAGCCACAATTTCCACAGGGTCTGATCGTTCTGGGTGAGTATGACCCGCGCAGAGAACCCGACCCGACCCAGGTACGACCCGCCAGAATCTTCACCATTTGGCCACCATTTTTGGCACTCAAGGTATGGTTTTGAAGCTCTTCTCTTGCCTGTGTGGTTTGGTGTATGAATTTTAGGCATGTACGTTCGCCGGTGCAAAACCCGAAATGGTTTCTCCTCCGATTCTCACCGCCGAGCTCGGTGACGCTCCAACCACTTTTGGGGTCGGGGTTAAAGGGTTATGGTAGATTAGGACGTGGGGAATCTTTTCCGACCAACCTCGTGTCACGGCGTGGCTCGTCTGTTCCCATATCGACTTACTTAGTTTTCCGGCGAATTTGAGCCCGCCGGCTTGATTGCAGCTGATTCTTGTGTTATTTGGGGTCGCTCCTTTGTAATTAAATGTTGGGTGTGTCGAGAGGAAGATAATGACCTATGGCTCGCCACCGTTTGTGGTGGTCGGTGGTGGCCGGAACTACTGTATTTGGCAGTCAATTCGTCGTCTTCACCACCGAGTTAGTCTCCGGTGAAGAAGGAAAAGTTGTAGAGAATAGGGAGAGAGAGCTAATCGTGTAAGATGGTGCTTTTCGGGGCTGGTCGTTGGACGAGGCGTGTGGCCACTACGCACTGCCACCCACGGCAGAGCTATGGTGAGGCAGAGATTTAAAATCTTCGTGCTGACTTTTCGGGTAGTTTTAAGCTATGTTTGAGCTATTTTAACGATGTTTGACATTCGATCTTTGTACTTTGATCAGGAGATCGCGACCAAAATTACGGCGAGAGAACTTCCACCGAACTGTGGAGCTGGACGTATCTGTAAGTGGACTTTGTTTTTCATTGTTGCATAGTGAGTCTATTTTATGCTTATGAATTATTTAACGAAAATACTATTTACTATACGATACAAGTATGTTAATGCATCGATGTACTGGCTGCTCGGCTGATCACCGACTACGCTCCTGGTGGGACACGACAACACCTGACCAGATGACTAGGTTATGCACACCTTTACACAACCTTTTATGATGTGTTTTTACTTTGACTCTGTAACGACCCAAACCTTGAGTATGTGATTATCGGCACGACACATGATTATCGCGAGTAGATTGTACATATATGGTTTGTTAACGACTAATTTATCAGACAAGAATTTGGTTTGAGTTCCTTCGCGGAAATTATAGAGGATTTAATTTCGAGCTGTAGGAGGTTTCAGAGGATTTTTCGGATAATCGGAGAATATAAAATGAATATTTGAAATTATCGTCGATTTAGTCGTACTTATCCGATTGTGTTGGACTTATCTGAGTCGTGATTTTGGTCGGTTCGCGACGAATAAATATCGAATAGTCATAAAAATCAGAAAATCACACATTTGGACCGAGTTGACTGAGTTGACCGAGTTGACCCGGTTGAAGCTCCACCGACCCGTGACCCATCGATTCCGGCCACCTTTGGCCATGTTCTTAGTATGGTTAGAAAGCTCTTTTCTCTTAATTTCCTACTGATTCATGTATTCATTTGTGAGATTTGGTTGAGTTTTGAGGGAGTTCGAACTCGGCGAAGTTCGTGGATTTCGCCGGAATTGAGTGGCATTTTCTGGCGAGTTTTGGTGTCTGGTTGGTTGGGGGTTAGGTTCTCCTCAACCCCTTGAAGCTTTATGGGCATTCAATTTTGGGCAAGGAGGTGTGTGGTGGTGGCCCGTGGTGGTCGCCGGAGAAGAGATTTCAGCCTCCTCTTTCGATTAGAATTCCGGCCACGGTGATTATTGTTTGGAGATACCGTTTTGGGGGTTTGGTTGGGCTTGAGGAGAGGAATATTTTGGTGTATGGTTCACCGAGGAATGTCACCGTTGACGCCGCGCCGCCGGCGTCGTCGGCGGTCAACGGCGGAGCTCCGGCGAGGGGTTGACTTTTGTAGTTTTCGGAGATTTTTGTGTCGTTTTGCTTGTAATCGCGCCCTGATCATAGTCGTGAGGTTTTCAAGTTGAGTTGAGTGTGTTAACTTGGAAGGAGGGTTGTTTGGGTGTATTTTGGAAATTTTGTTATCCTCATCGATATTTCGAGCGATACGTTTTTCGAAAATGCAGGGTTCTTAGCGTATTTGCTCCGCGTGTTGAAATCGAATATGTATTGATCGTATCCCTGTTATTCAGGTGATCATGATCGAGTTTATGGCAAGGGATCTTCCGCTGGGGCTCTGGGCTAACTGTTATCTGTGAGTGGACATTCTATCCCACGTTGATTTTTATACTTTGATTTTCACAGTGGATTTGCGAGTCTATGAGTATGCTTTACGATTATAGATTTACGAGTATGCATTTATGATTATGCATTTTATGAGCATACATTGATTTGGAGGCACATGTAATTTATTTTTACACTGAATAAGGATATATGATGCATCGATGCTATGGCCTCTTGGCTGATCCCTGAGATGCTCAGGGAGAGTTATGTCTATATGAGCACCTAACCCGTAATTCACAGTACCCAGGAGAGTTACGTCTTTATGAACACTTGACCCGGGCGTATCAAAACTTGAGGAAAACGTACTCAAGTTACTGCCTCCACACACACAGTAACCAAGAGAGTTATGTCTTTATGAGCACTTGACCTGGGCTTGTTTGTTTTGACTTGCATGATTTTATGTGCATTTATTGTGAAAAGCATGTTGGATTTATTTATGCGGCATATTATGATTTACGTCCACTCACTCTAACGGTTTTATTATTTATATGCTTTTCTCTGGGCTTTTAGGTTTTCGCCGCACAGATTGCAGTATCTTTCCCGTGGTTGCACGACATCGCAAGAGGCCTAGAGTTCAATTCACACTTTCCTTCTAGTAGGTTCCTGATGTAACCTACTAGTCTTGTACATTTTGTAATTAGAAGTCGATCTGAATACTTGTGTAGTGTTGTTCAGTTTGAGTTATACTCCTGAATACTTTCTGGATTTCTTGTAAACCTTATGTTTTGTATATATGTGGATTTTGAGAAATCCAGATAGACAATTGTGGTCCACGAGTGTCTGGGAATTTATCTGTGAAGTGTAATCTTCTTGCAAGTTTTTGGTTTGTATGTTTTATAAGGTAAACTCTGACAAATTTTTTGTAAGTTATGGTGTCGGTAGGGCCTAATTTCGGTTAAGGCAACTAAATCGGGGTTGGATCCTTTCAGACTCGCTCAGTTTTTATTTTTGGTATTTTGGTGACAAGCATGATATTACGTTTTACGTTTCCTTGAATCTATTTATTTTTCTATCCATTCACTGGGCCTTTCGGTTTTAATTTTTTTTTTTTCATGCCTTTTCCCTGGGCCTTTCGGTTTATCGTTACCCAGTTTGCAGTTTTCATCCAGAGTTTGCGTCCCCCCGTCGGAGGCTTAGTGTTCGTGTTTCATCCGTCATCAGTAGGTTCCTAGTTAACCTACTAGGCTTGTAATAAAGTGAATTAGACATCATGTGCTCTGAAAACCATGTTGTATTTCACTACCACATTTTTCATTATTGCCGACGACTTAAAGTCGTCGGCCTTTCTCTTTAAATCGTCGGTGATCATTATTACCGTCAAATTGTCGCCGCCGGCAACCCGTCGGTGATACTATCACCGACGAGAAATTTTGAAAGTCGTCGGTGATACCTTTAAAGTATCACCGACGAGATTAGGTCGCCGGTAATAACAAATGGCATCACCGACGAGTTAGTCGTCGGTGATGATATCCTGGCGGGTCAACGTGTTTGACCGCCACCATTATTACCGACGACGAATCGAAGAATGTCGTCGGTGATAAGGAAAAGCCTCGCCGGAAAATGGGAGTTATTGCCGACAAGATAGGTCCATCTCGTCGGCAATACCCGGTGACATTTTACAAAAAAAAGCAGGTTCTGGATTGGGCCTAATTCCAGAACCTGCACTGAAAAACAGAAACCGTACAAATACACATTCAACGGTACACACATAATTGTCCAACAATACAAACAACAACAATACGAAAATAAAATACAACTACACTAAGGATCGACGAAATCCATGTTGATGAAATCATTTGAACTGCGGCGGCTACCCTGGTCTTGCTGCGACGGCGACGGCTGCGGTTGTGGAACACAGGCATCGGTGGAGGTGTAGGGAGCGGTTGTCCGGTAGTCTGGCACGCATACATCGTCTGCATCCATGTGAACATTTGTGTTTGCTGCTCGACCATAATTCAGTGTTGCTCGACCATCGTCTGGTGCTCGGCATCTCTGACTGCCTGCTGCTCGGCCAATTGCCGCATCACCTCCACTACCCTCCTTTGCTCCTCCAACTCCCTCTGCGTCCTCTGAAGCTCCGCTGCTAGGTTAGAGTTCCTAGAAGAAGTTCTTGACCCGCTAGAGTATTCCGAAGTGTTCTTTAATACTCCTTCACCCACCGAGCCCATTCCCCTGCAGTACTGGATATTCTTCCCAGTCCCGCACGTTTTTGCCATGATCTGAGCCGTTATAGGGTGATCAAACGTATCGATCTGAGAGGCATACTGGGTCATTTCTTCCTCCGAGCAGTCAGGATGGTCGTTTCGAGCTATATTCATGGTGACCTCTGTGATCGCATCCTCCACTCTCACATAATTAAAAGCGAATATGAATAACGTATTATTAAACAAAATAAATTAATAGAGAAAAATAGTTTTATTAACACATGCATATGTGAACTACAAAATAATGAGGCCAAAGACTAACCGCTTCTTCAGGGCACTGCGGATAGAACTTCTGATGAACAAACACCAACGGGTTGACTTCTTGTTGTTTCTACGCCCTACCCAACCAACCCAAATAGTTGAGTGAACCTGCATGATGGGACTTGGTGTTTTTCAATCTGTTATCCCTGTTCGTCTTGGAAATCGCCTTGTTTGATAAACATATGTCAAAAAATTAGTAACTAACTATTTCAATGTGATACAATACATTAGGGTTGTAAAATATATTCAGGATGCATACCTTCACTTTGGGGTGCTCGAAGTGGGCTACGAGCCACAGCCACTCGTACTCCCTAAACCGGAGTTCGCTAGGGGTAGAACCTCGGCCTAGATCCTTGTACTGTGTGTAAATGTTATGTTAGTCAATTCATGTTAGTAAATTAGAGTTAGTGTGGCCTGCAAAACAGAGGTTAGTATGAACAAAAACTAAAAATTACAAACATGTACAAATTTCAAAACAAAGGACACATACAAATTCCAGATTCGCGCAAATTGCGCGCAGCTGCTTGTCGATTTTCTGCAGAATTATTGGTTAATCCGATGGGGCTGAAAATTTACGAGCAAAAACTAGACATATATATACAAACTCTGTAAATTTTCAGAAAATTCCGAGACATGTAGCTACGTCAAGAAATTTACCCAAAACTGGGCAGTGTGCATCCCTGCAAAACAGAAAGTTATTAACATAATGTACAAGCATAATCACACAATTCTTTTCAATCCCCGGCAACGGCGCCAAAATTGATTCACGTCTTTTCAAGCACTTAATTAAACACTCAATCAAACACGAATACAATTAAAACCCTTCTTTGTAGATGTAGCATTGGTAAGTAGGGATCGTTCTTAACCGGGGATTGAGGGTGCATGCATAACTATGCTAAGGTATTAGGGGGGTGCGTGAGTTTTGTTCTAAGTTCCTACAAATTAAAAACAGAAAGTTGGTTAGATACATATCAAGAAATCACAAGTTCTAACATGTTTAAACTCATAGACAAGCAAACAATCCAGAACACATAATCCTAAACATGCATCTAGCCGAAAATAAGTTCCTAAGTCTATTATTTACAAGTGATCATCACATCTATTTAACCTATCCTTTTTCATATTTTGATACTCCACAACAAGCTACGAAATTCATAAAAACAAAGTGAAGTACACATGGTTGATTATTGCATAGAAGTGTGTCTTGACACTTGTTGCCGGGATTCGAACCCGGGCCGCCTGCGTGACCGGCAGGAATACTTTCCACTATACTACAACGACGTCTAAACACCCTAAATAAGTTCATTGAAACCTGCAAAAGAGAGGGACTTCGCGTATCATCTAACGCAAGCATCAAAGCATTAAGTTTAAACCAATCATGCACAAAAGACCTTGAAATTATAAACACATGGAAGTTGTCATGGAAATCGAAAACAATCATCTTTACACTACAACATGTTGTCTTTCTACAAAAAGTAAAGAAAACAATACACAAAACCGAAATAAAATACAAGTTGTTGTTACACTTTTTGGCTCCGAGGTAGTCTCTCTCCGCAAGCTTCGAGTGCAACCGCTCCTTGGTGGATGATGGAGACGCAAGAACTCTCAGCCAAATCATCTAGCAAAAGAGTGTCACGTACGGAGGAAGGATATTTTGGATGGTGGTGGAGATGGTATTTCGGCTAGGGTATTATTTCTTGGCTAAGTATGAGAGGAGGTGATGTAGAGACAAGGCTTCGGCTATAGAGTGTGTGATCCCTTTTCTTCCTCCAAAGTGCTCTTTATATAGAAGATTTATAGTGCCGTTCCTCCATTTGAAATCATGCAATTAAGCATGATTAGCTCAAGACCCAAAATCGTTCTGCTCCATTTTATGTTTTACTCAATTAAGCATCCGTTTGCAATTTGCTCCCACCGTTCATGCAAAGCTATTAGCTCATTACCGTTTTGAATCTCCGTTTCAGCAATTAAGCCTCCATTTTGGCTTGTAGTCAAGCTGTTCCATGCATGCATAACCACTTCCATGCCGTTATTTGCAATTATACCTCCGTTATTCCATTAACTCCATGCAAAACTGTTTCAACAATTAACAATTAAACTCCCGTTTTGCTTTGCTCATCTCACCTCCGTTATGCTTCAATTACACATCCGTTTGCTCCGTCCGTTTCATATATCATTTCATGCAATTATGCTTAATCATTCTTCATCTCATCTAATTAAGCTTCATGCCATCAATTAACTTCATGCCATGCATGCATCACTAATTTATCCTCCATGCAATTACGTACACTCTCTGCATAGTTCCATGTAATTCCACGTGACCATTTATTCTTCGGAATTTAGGAACGTCTTCCTTAGCACACATTTTGCTCCCAATCGCCTCCTTTATTATTTCTCCTTTATTTTCTACCTAAAAACATAAAACAAGTTAGAAACATATTTACCAAGCTCATAACAAAGTAAAATGTAGAGAGAAAGACATTAATAATCAAGCATAAAATGCGTAGATCAAATTCCCCCACACTTAGACTTTGCTAGTCCCTAGCAAATACAAAACAAAACAAGGACTCAAAGAAAAGAAAATATAAAGGGAAAACGTTTTACACAAAACACTTAGAAGTTTTTTTTTTTTTTTTTTTTTTTTAACAAGGAGACTCAAAAACAAAAACATTTCAACATTTCAAAGCCGCATATCATCATGTTAACATGTTTAAAACGCTGAAAACACTAAGTTAGTAAGACCACACCTAAAACTAAGGTCATAACTTAGTCAAATGTAGAGAGAAATTGAATTCCCCCACACTTGAACTTTGCTAGTCCCTAGCAAAACTAAACAAAACAAAGACTTTCTACACAATAAAAGAGATGGAATCACAAGATATTATTATATTTTTTTTATATATGGCGATGGAATCACAAGATTTCAAGAGACAATAGAGATATGATCATATCATGAACAAGTAAGACGTGGAGAAAATAATGGTGATGTTAAAGCTGTGCATGTTTCGAACAAGACTTAAATCAACTCACATGGATGCACTCATCATATTTTCACTCAAAATGGATAAAAATAATTGAAAACCTCATGAATGAAATACTTGCACAAATGAACCAAACCATATGCTTACTCATGCAACTTACTCAATCAATCGAAGGCTACTCATCTTAAGGATCATAAAGGACTTCAAAGTGGTTGTAATGGGGCTAAGGCTAAGGCATTCGGAATATAGATATGTGGTGGTAACAACGTTCCAAAGACTTAGTCTAGCACAAAAATCTTTATCAAATTCGTCACTTTTCTTCATTCCCACGTTACCATGGTCAGATTTCTATTTCGGGGGCCTAATCGCATCATTTTGGGCCCGGACTTCATTCTAAACTTCCATTGAGCTTTGTGAATAGGACAAAGGCCATATTTCTTCATCTTTGGGCCTTCAATTCGTGGCATACTCCAGATTCACAAGTATGGGGGACATTAATCCAAACATTTACAGAACAGAACACATTGCCATGAGAGATTACACATTTTTTTTCTTTTTCTTTTCATTCTCTCAATTTTTTTTTTTTTTTTTTTGGCAATAACACAATTTTTTAAGCTATTTGGACAAGTCTATCCCCATACACACATCATAACAATCAATGTACATCACCAAAATTGTCATCTTCTCCTCTTGTCGACATTACTTCACACCAAGTTTGCAGAACATAGGGTAAAGAAGTCCTACACTAGGCAAAGTGTTTAGGTATTACGGGTGATGAAAGAAAGCTTAACGTGGGCTCAAATGGTTTATCTAGGGGTGTCGCAACTTGTGCGCACATAAGGGACTCATGGTTATTTTGGCTAAGTGGTGGAAAACCTAAGTGCCTTTAATCATATCCAAAATCAGAGTATATATTGACTAAAAAGCTTTGCAAATTTACATGAGTAAGTTCTCGTAATCTCTAGTTCATTAAAATCTATGGCAAGTAATCAAAGGAGGCATATGACTATTTTTGAGACTAATATGCACGAAATTCACTCTCAAGAAATGTATAGGCTCAAAAACTCACTTTAAGGTTCATATGATCTGAGAACTTATTCTAACATGCGAAATCTGTACCAAGTTTAAATCCATATCTACTACATGTCATGACACTCAAAATACTTCTATTAGCACAAGAAATCTTGAAACGCCATATGTATTCATTTCTGGTTCAAATTCATCCTAAAGACTCTTTAAAACACTAAGTTAAACAAAAAGACTCAAGACACTCAAACAAGTGTAGATTTAGTCCTCATCTTCTTTGGGCAACCTTATTGAAATGGCCAGTTGGCGAGAGAGACCAAGAGAGGTAGGAGTGATTTCGAACAAGTTCTTTCTCACATCCAAAACCCGTCTTAGAAACCATCCCCTTCTAGACACCAAGTCACAAGGATTTCTTACTCAAAGACAAGTATTCATCCACTACACTAATTAGACTCTCAAAATACACTACTTATGACTCAACTAAGATTTACGAAACTAAGCTAACTAAAAACACTAAAAACACTAGAAATTTCGAAATAAAAAGATAAAGGGAAGAGAAAGCAAATCTGTTGTCGTCTCCTCCATTGGGTTGCCTCCCAACAAGCGCTTGTTTTTTAAAGTCTTGCAGCCTAGACTTGATGCATCATTTTTGCTCTACGAATAGCCTGATCTTGAGGGCATCTCCTCCACGTTTGGTCCTTTAATGAGCTCTTAAGAAGAATGTACACAAGTTAGTAATCACAAAACGTATAATCACAAGTTAGAAATCGTAGAAAATGAGCACAGCTGCAAGTAAAATTCATGTAGAATTAATGGTACTTCAGAATGCAACGAAAATTTACGAGAAAAAACTAGACACATATATACAAAACTCTGTAAATTTTCAGAAAATTCCGAGACCTGTAGCTATGTCAAACAAAATTCACAAAACAGAAAAATTGTCAGTCAGTAAATCTCGAAAATTTATGAACACTAATGTATTATGCACAAAATTTATATATTCATATAAAATGAGTTAAAAAAAAATGTTATGTTAGTCAATTCATGTTAGTAAATTAGAGTTAGTGTGGCCTGCAAAACAGAGGTTAGTATGAACAAAAACTAAAAATTACAAACATGTACAAATTTCAAAACAAAGGACACATACAAATTCCAGATTCGCGCAAATTGCGCGCAGCTGCTTGTCGATTTTCTGCAGAATTATTGGTTAATCCGATGGGGCTGAAAATTTACGAGCAAAAACTAGACATATATATACAAACTCTGTAAATTTTCAGAAAATTCCGAGACATGTAGCTACGTCAAGAAATTTACCCAAAACTGGGCAGTGTGCATCCCTGCAAAACAGAAAGTTATTAACATAATGTACAAGCATAATCACACAATTCTTTTCAATCTCCGGCAACGGCGCCAAAATTGATTCACGTCTTTTCAAGCACTTAATTAAACACTCAATCAAACACGAATACAATTAAAACCCTTCTTTGTAGATGTAGCATTGGTAAGTAGGGATCGTTCTTAACCGGGGATTGATGGTGCATGCATAACTATGCTAAGGTATTAGGGGGGTGCGTGAGTTTTGTTCTAAGTTCCTACAAATTAAAAACAGAAAGTTGGTTAGATACATATCAAGAAATCACAAGTTCTAACATGTTTAAACTCATAGACAAGCAAACAATCCAGAACACATAATCCTAAACATGCATCTAGCCGAAAATAAGTTCCTAAGTCTATTATTTACAAGTGATCATCACATCTATTTAACCTATCCTTTTTCATATTTTGATACTCCACAACAAGCTACGAAATTCATAAAAACAAAGTGAAGTACACATGGTTGATTATTGCATAGAAGTGTGTCTTGACACTTGTTGCCGGGATTCGAACCCGGGCCGCCTGCGTGACCGGCAGGAATACTTTCCACTATACTACAACGACGTCTAAACACCCTAAATAAGTTCATTGAAACCTGCAAAAGAGAGGGACTTCGCGTATCATCTAACGCAAGCATCAAAGCATTAAGTTTAAACCAATCATGCACAAAAGACCTTGAAATTATAAACACATGGAAGTTGTCATGGAAATCGAAAACAATCATCTTTACACTACAACATGTTGTCTTTCTACAAAAAGTAAAGAAAACAATACACAAAACCGAAATAAAATACAAGTTGTTGTTACACTTTTTGGCTCCGAGGTAGTCTCTCTCCGCAAGCTTCGAGTGCAACCGCTCCTTGGTGGATGATGGAGACGCAAGAACTCTCAGCCAAATCATCTAGCAAAAGAGTGTCACGTACGGAGGAAGGATATTTTGGATGGTGGTGGAGATGGTATTTCGGCTAGGGTATTATTTCTTGGCTAAGTATGAGAGGAGGTGATGTAGAGACAAGGCTTCGGCTATAGAGTGTGTGATCCCTTTTCTTCCTCCAAAGTGCTCTTTATATAGAAGATTTATAGTGCCGTTCCTCCATTTGAAATCATGCAATTAAGCATGATTAGATCAAGACCCAAAACCGTTCTGCTCCATTTTATGTTTTACTCAATTAAGCATCCGTTTGCAATTTGCTCCCACCGTTCATGCAAAGCTATTAGCTCATTACCGTTTTGAATCTCCGTTTCAGCAATTAAGCCTCCATTTTGGCTTGTAGTCAAGCTGTTCCATGCATGCATAACCACTTCCATGCCGTTATTTGCAATTATACCTCCGTTATTCCATTAACTCCATGCAAAACTGTTTCAACAATTAACAATTAAACTCCCGTTTTGCTTTGCTCATCTCACCTCCGTTATGCTTCAATTACACATCCGTTTGCTCCGTCCGTTTCATATATCATTTCATGCAATTATGCTTAATCATTCTTCATCTCATCTAATTAAGCTTCATGCCATCAATTAACTTCATGCCATGCATGCATCACTAATTTATCCTCCATGCAATTACGTACACTCTCTGCATAGCTCCATGTAATTCCACGTGACCATTTATTCTTCGGAATTTAGGAACGTCTTCCTTAGCACACATTTTGCTCCCAATCGCCTCCTTTATTATTTCTCCTTTATTTTCTACCTAAAAACATAAAACAAGTTAGAAACATATTTACCAAGCTCATAACAAAGTAAAATGTAGAGAGAAAGACATTAATAATCAAGCATAAAATGCGTAGATCAGCTGTCCTTCAATAAAAATAACCCTCCCCCTAGCATCGAATTAAGGGATGACATGAATCTCGTCGGGTACAAAGAGACCGGACGGCGGAGATAGACGAGGCATGGACGATGAGCAACCTGCACCATCTGCATCAGATGATTCCCGTGAAAGGGGAGTAGGCACCGGGCCAATAGGGGGCATTCGGATGGAGGGAGTTCCTGATGCCCCTGTTGAGTGTTGCTTGCCTGAGTGTCTGCTGCCTGAGGGTCGAGGTTGGACTGAGGGTTGCACGGATCTGGATCGTGCAGCTTCCTCCTATTCTCGCGCACATAGCAAAATTTGTGTGCGAGCATTCATAATAGGGCCGTTGTGCGTGTTGCTGATTGCGGATGAGGATGTTTGACTACTGCTCCCTCCACTGGATCTAGTCCCTCTCCATTTGATGCCCCCAAGCCAATTTGCCGCAAAACCTCCTGCACATCCAACAATTAAACAGAACAGCCAAAAAAATATTCTATATGCCAAAAATAATCAACACAAAAATATATACACAAAATATCCTACATATCATTACCAAAATATCAATTAACCAAAAAATCAAAAATATCATTACCAAAATCATTATCAAAAATATCATTACCAATATAATTATCAAAAATATCAATTAACCAAATCACCATAAATATCATTACTAATATAATTATCAAAAATATCAATTAACCCAAATCTTAATTAACCAACACAAAAATAATTTTACAAAAATATATTCTACATATATACACAAAATGTCCTACATATATTCTACATATATTCTACATATATACACAAAAATATCAACTTAACATATATACATAATTAAAATGCATAAACCAACTTAATAATTAAAATGCATACATAATTAAAATGCATACACCAACTTAATAATTAAAATGCATACATAATTAAAATGCATACATATACACATAATTTTACACCAACTTAATTAAAATTGAAGATTAATTTTACACCAACTTAAATTAATGCATACATAAATACATAATTACATAAAATGCACACATAATTACATAAAATCAAATTGAGAGAGAGAGAGGGGGAGGGGACCTGTCATTGTTCGGGTTGAGAGAGATGGCGGCGGCGGTGCTCGAATTCCGGCAGGCGGAGGGAGGGGAGGAGGTAGGGGAGGAGGGGAGGAGCAGAGGGGAGAGGAGATTTGGGGTTTTTTTGGCATGGCCAAATTTTTGTAATTAATTACGAATTGAAGTTGTGCGAGTTCTTCTATTTCGATGATATATATATAGTATTTCCGACGAGTTTCTTACTAACTCGTCGATCATAACAAACATACATGCACGTTTATATATACTAAAATACATACATCATTAATGTACAAAGGATGATAATCATAATCATCTTCATCACTTGAGTCTGACTCGGTTTCATAGGTAACCTCTGGCAATATGTGCCGCTCCTCGTCATCTGAATCATCGCCTACTTCATTTGGATTAACATCAAGAAGTTCTGCCACAGTAATTTGAACCACACTCCCCGATCTCACATTATTAAGGAAAATCGTAGAGGATTCCGGAATGTCAAAAGCGTTCGGCTCTTGGTATGCAGTAACTTCTTCATCATCTGCGGTCTCACCAAGTGTGATAGCACTGTATATGTTTCTATGAGCAACATGGTTAACCACCTTCCATGGGACTTTGTTCATAAGATCGTCAAGGTAAAACACTTGTTTTACTGATGTGGCAAGAATGAAAGGGTCTTCTTTATACCAGCTTGTAGCAGTATTCACCGAAAATATTCCGTACTGATCGGTCCTTGTATTCTCCTGGCTAGTATCAAACCATCTACACTTGAACAAGTGCACTTTCACGCGGTTCCCATAAATTAGTTCAACAACTGAAAGAAGGACATCGTAATAGTCAACGTCATCCTGCCCACTATGGACCATCACCCCACAATTCTGTGTTTTATGTCGGTCGTTTCTATTTTCACATATAAATTTCATGCCATTGACTTGACACATCGAGTAAACTTTTGAAGCTATCGGTTTCATCGCCAAGAGCCTCAATTCGTTTGACCACTCTGGGTAACCATCATTTGCTACATGGTTCATCTGAAAAAGATAAGAAACCGCGTACACAAGAAATGATGAACATAGAAAAAGAAAACCACGTACACACATGCTATATAAGGATATAAAAAATATATATACACATATACCCTTACCCATTGACTGAAGTAGTTTGCAAACGTCCTGTTGTGGTAATCAACATCACCGGCAATAGCAGGGCAGTGAAGATGATAGTTTTTCCAATATTGAACTTTTGGACAGTTAATCAGTACCGACCAGTGGGCAATGGCTACCTCATTTCCATCCAACTTGTACGACTTTGGCAAGCTTCCATGTACTACCACGCCATTGGAGATCATAGAAAGGTTGAACTTAGGTTCATCTACCAGCATATGTTGTTGGGGGTCCTCCAGCGCTCCCAAATACAAGTTGGTGTACGTTACACACTCGTGCGCAAGATATGCTTCAGCGATACACCCTTCAGGTGCAGATTTATTCTTCACATAGTCCTTGTAGTCTCCCAATTGTCTACAAGTTAACCGTGCATGTTATGACACTTAAAAAATAAGAATTTACATATAAAAACAGAGGCAAACACAAATGTATGAATCATTTGTACATTTCCATGGGATACATCCAAGTGTAGTGTACCGGACCAGTAAGCAACAATTGTTCGGGAAGATGGATCATCAGGTGAGGCATGGTGTCGAAAAAATTTGGGGAAAATATCCTCTCAAGCTTGCACATGATAAAAATGATGTCATCTTGCATCTCCCTGAGGTCTGATTTTTTAACTTCTCTGGTGCATAACTTCTGAATGAATCTTGACAAGGCCACCAACGGCTCCACCACCTCTTTGGGCAGGTACCCTCGAATGAAAATAGGGAAAAGGCGTTAAAGCAGTACATAGCAGTCATGACTCTTTAATCCGTACATCTTATTATTCCGGAAGTTAACACACTTGGTTATATTTCCTGCATAGCCATAAGGATACCTACATATATGTATAGCCATAAGCAACAATTATATTTCTTGCATATAACCAAAAGCAAAAATTATATTAATTTCCTGCATAGCCATAAGAATACCTGACATTACTCATCCACCAAAAACTTTCATGCTTCTGCTTCGACTTGACGGTGTAAGGAGCTTGGGGCATTTTTTTCTTACCATCTCTTAACCACAAATGTTTTCGCAGTCCCATAGCTTTCAGATCAATGTGTGCCATAGGGATGTCTTTTGTTTTCCCCTCCAAATTCAGAACTGTGTCCACCACACTTTCACACACATTCTTCTCTATGTGCATGACATCTAGGTAGTGTCTGATAGGCAACCTGGGCCAGTAGGGGAGTTCCCAGAATATGCTCTTGTGTGTCCAAAACTTATACCTTTCGGGCTTGTCTGGAATTGACGACACTATCTCAGGATGATTGCTCAGCTGGCCAAAATCATATTCATTTAGCACTTCCAAAATTTCATCCCCTAGCCTGTCCATCGCCTGGGTGCCACACCCGTTTCCACAGTCCCATCAAAAGCGTCTTGATCCTGCCTAAATGGGTGATCATCTGGAAGCCAACAACGGTGACGCATCTGAACAATTTTACTGCAATGAAGACTGCAACATTCAACAGTCATGCACTCTGAACAAGCCCTGTAACCCCTGATAACGTTACCCGACAACATACCGTGGGCCGGAAAATCACTGATGATGCCAACAAGCATGACATGCATCTGGAACATCTCATTTTTGAACTTATCGTAAGTGGGGTGGCCATACTCACTCAGGTACTTAAGCTCCTCAATCAAAAGCCTCAAATACACATCGAGACACTTTCCTGGATAACCCAGGCCTGGAATTAACAGAGTGAGCATATTGTATTCCTTCTTCATGCACATCCATGGTGGAAGGTTGTACGGTACCAAAATAACTGGTCATATACTGTATTGAAGACTCATGTTGCCAAAAGGGTTGAATCCGTCAGATGAGAGCCATAGCCAAACATTTCGGACCTCTGCTGCAAAATGATCAAACTCCCTGACCATGTGCTTCCAAGCCTCTCCGTCGGCAGGGTGTAAAAGGGTGTCATCGTCACGCAAATTCCTCTCAGCCCACCATCTCATAGCTTTGGCCGTGAAAGCACACATGAACAACCGCTCCAGCCTATCAATCAGCAGGAAATATCGAAGTATCTTCACAGCTTTCTTGTTGCCTACAGGAGTCAATTTATACCTTTCTGTAAAACATACTGGGCAGGCTTCGAGGTCTTCAAGATCTTTCCCCCAGAAGAGAATACAATCATATCTGCATGCATGGATTTTGATGTAGGAAAGCCCAAGATCTTTCAGGATATGTCGCACCTTATGATGAGTGGTAGGAAGGCGATGACCGGGTGGCAGTAGCGAAGCAGTCCACTTTAGCCAAGAATCAACAGCTTTGACAGACATTTTGTTCTCCATTTTGAGCTGCATCACTCCCATGACACTTCCAAGAACAGTCTTACTACAACCGTCGTACAACGGAGTCTGTTGCAATGCAATCAGGTTGTTGTACTTGTCTATACCGCTTGTGTTGACATGAGCTCCAGGTAATGGCTCGACTGGCTCAATATGGGGGAAACCCTCAACGACGGGAGGGACATTTGGTGCTTCATCAGCAAATACACCGCTCTCATGAGGAAACATATCATTGATCAACATCGTTGTTGGATCATAGGATGGACTGGCCCTCTCAACAAATTGTCCATGGTCATAGGATGGACTGGCCCTCTCAGCAAATTGTTCATGATCATGCGGACCCGCTAACGATGTTTCACCATGATAAATCCAACAAGTGTATTTATCCCAAAACCCGTATTTAGTCAGATGCTTCTGGACTTTATTAATGGGAAAACGAAATGGATCGCTGCGACACTTACATTCTTTACACGGGCAATAATGAAGTGTAGTGTCTCCACAATTAGCCTTCACAAAATCCACAAAACTCTTAATTCCATGGTGATATCTCACATCCCATCTTTCAAGGCTCATCCAACTCTTGTCCATCCTGAAAATTCTAACAGTACTATATATTTATGTATATATGTACATTCACTACTAATTAATTAAAAAATCATCATTAATTACATGCATGCATCCGATTAATTAACAAAAGTTGACCCATGCATATAAAAATATATATATCAACAATTCACAATTACAAATTAACATGTATTTATATACATATTAACAATTAATCACAAAATAAATTTATATATACATATATATACACAAACATATATATTTTCATCGAAATCATCTCAAATCAACTCAAAATCAACAATATATCAACTCTATTTGCATATCAAACCATTAATCTCAACTCTAAATCAACACATGCATATATCTAAATCAACACACATATACATCGATCCACATATATATACATATATACGTACCTAGCTATATAGCTTCCCGAGCGGGTTTTGGACGCCTTTTGACAATACCCAACAATTTCAGAGCGTTTTCCTTCTTTCTCATCGAATATTTGTAAAATGAATGAGCTACTGCGGCGGAGATCTGATATAAGAGTTATTGTCGACGATTCATTAAATCGTCGGCTATGGAGTTATCGTCGACGATATTCCGGCCAAAACATCGCCGGCAATACAATGAAATTATTGCCAACGAAATTATCCATCGCCGGCAATACTTTCCCCTAATTGCCGGCGACGAGGAAGGCATTACCGACGACTCGTCGGCAATAATCTTATTGCCGGCGACGAGGCAAAACTATTGCCGGCGATTTCATATTTCGTTGGCAATGCTTATTATTGCCGACGATATATGATATCGTCGGCCTTTCTTTTCCCATTTCGTTGGCAATATGAAGAAATGTGGTAGTGTTTCCGTTTCTGCTATTATTTGTTTTAGGAGTCTAATAACCTTTGATTTTGGATTCTAAACTTTGTTATGATATTTTTTTCATTCTTAGAAATTTGAAACGTTTATGATCATGCTGAGAAATTCAGATGGCATAGGTTGCCACGGTTTGGTTTGTGAGCATTTGTTGATGGGTTAGTAATGTGAATTCTTATGCAGGATTTTTTTGGGTAGACTTACAGTTTATGGGGAGGTTATGTCAAACTTTTTGTAGAACTAATAAGGGTTAAGCTAGTTCAGTCGACTTAATCTAAATTAGCTCTTAATTTGGGGTTGGGACATCTCAGTTGGTATCAAAGCACTAGGTTCTTAGGTCCTGTAGACTTATTTTGGTTGTGTTACTAAGGACAGTTGGGAATGCATAGCACTTTCGAAGCGATGGCCCGACCGGCTAGCGGATCCCCATCATATGTTCACGGTGTTATGTATTTTTGGGTCTCCAAAGTCTCATGACCTAAATCCCTTTTCGTTGTCAATATCTAATATGTCTTTGATCTATAGGGTATGCCTCCAAGACGTAGAACTCGGGCACATCCGGATGAAAATGAGGAATAAGAATATGAAGCTAATCACAATAATCGTGAGGAACAGGGCTTGGCAAGTACCATTACCCGTGCTATTCGTAGTTTACTCCCTCCTTCATCAGATCCTACTAGCAACACAATGAGTGCTGGGGCTACAGCCTTTGAAGGTTCTACTGATCCTGAAGTATGTGTGGAGTGGTTGAGCTTGGTTGAGCATGTGTGTGACCATATTGATCTGTCAGAGAATGTATGGACAAAAGTGGATGTTACACTATGGCGGGGAAGTGCCAACCATTGGTGGATTGCTATTCGGCGCAATAAGAATACCACTACATGGGAAAATTTCAGCAATTATTTAGGAGCAAGTACTTCACTGCAGCAGCTCAGCAACAGAAACGTCAAGAGTTCCTTAGTATGAGGCAGGGTGATATGAGTGTGTTTGAGTATCATGATCAGTTTACCCGCCTGTCCAGATTTACTGAGACTTTGGTGTCCACTGACCGAGATATGTGCTTGCATTTTGAGACCGGAGATACGATTGATGCTTCGCCCTACCTTACATGAGGATTTTGACCGTTTTGTGAATGCAGCAGCCAAGTGTGAGCACACAATGAAAGCTTATCCTCAATACCGTTTCGTAGGGGAGGGTGAACCCAGCCAGGGTCTTTCCAAGAAGTTAAGTTCAGGTACTTCTGGATCATCTTCTTCTTCTAGTGGTGGATCATACAAAATTTCCCCTGGTTTATTTGGGCCTAGTAGGAGGTCAGAATGGAGGAGGAACCAACGTCCGGGCCAGCTATTGGGAGCCAGTTCCAGTGGCTCTAACCATATTTGCCATCAGCATGCTGCACCTGCTAGGCCTAGAGATTTTCCAGTGTGTGAAAACTGTAACAGGCGTCACACTAGACAATGTCACAAGGGTACCCCAAACTATTTTGTTGTGGACAGGAGGGACACTGTCTGAGAGATTTCCCTTCAAGGAAGAAAATTGGGAGGCTTGTAGATCAGACTAGGGGTAGTGATTATCGTACTACTTTTTGGACCAGAGCAACTTATGTGACAAGCCAGACTTCACAACAAAATTGAAACCAGAGGGGTCGCCTAACAAGTCAAGAACATGTGTAGGCTGTGACTCTTCAGGAGGGCTAGGATTCTCTCGAGGTTATCATCGATACGTTACATGCTTTTGGTTATTCTTGCTTTACGCTATTAGATCTGGGGGCTACGCATTCTTTTATATCACCTAGGTTGGCATGTTTTGCCAATGTGCCTCCTTCTCCACTCTCCGAGGTGTGGAGAGTATTGTATCCCAATGGAGTGGTAACAAATTTTGGTTGGGTATATAAAGATTGCAAGGTAGTTATCGGGGGTTATCGTTTGAGGGTAGATTTAATGTTGTTAGAAATCATAGATTTTGACGTGATTCTGAGAATGGACTTTTTGGAGAGTCATCATGCACTTTTTGACTGTTATAAGAAAGAAGTTGTCTTCATGAGTCTAGAAGTATCAGAGATTGTGTTTCATGGTGAGAGGAATGTTTCTTCACCTTGTATTATTTCAGCTATGAAAGCAGAGAAGATGTTATGTAAAGGGTGTAAAGCGTAATTGGCACACATAATGAATACTATAGTGTGCACGCCGAATATTGGTGACATCCTTGTAATTTGTGTATATCCAGAGGTGTTTCCAGAGGACTTACCTAGTCTTCCCCCAGTGAGGGAAATTGATTCCACCATTAAGTTATTACCGGGTACTGGCCCTATTTCCCAAGCACCCTATCTGATGGCTCTTGTAGAATTGAAGGAGTTGCAGGTTTAGTTGCAGAAATTAATTGATAAAGGTTTTCATTTGACCTAGTGTTTCACCTTGGGGTGCTCCAGTATTGTTTGTGAAAAAGAATGATGGTTCAATGCGGCTGTGTATTGAGTACCGGAAGTTGAATCAGGTTACGGGTGAAGAATAAATACCCCTTACCTCATATTGATGATCTGTTTGACTAGTTGAGGGGTGCTACTGTCTTTTCCAAAATTGACCTGAGATCGGGGTATCATCAGCTTCGTATTAGGGAATTGGATATCCCTAAGACTGCCTTCCGATCATGTTATGGGCACTATGAATTCCTTGGCATGCCCTTCGGTTTGACAAATGTCCCAGCTACTTTCATGGATCTTATGAATCGAGTTTTCATGTCATATTTGGATAAATTTGTCATTGTGTTCATTGATGATATTTTGATCTACTCCAAGGATGTGAAGCAACACAAGAAGCATTTGCATGCTGTTTTGCAAACTTTGCAAGATTCCCAGTTGTATGCAAAGTTTACCAAGTGTGACTTTTGGCTGGGCAGAGTGAAATTTTTGGGTCATGTCATTTCAGCTGAAGGAGTTAGTATGGACTTAGATAAGATTGAAGCTGTGTTGAATTGGAATCGAACCACAAGTGTGTCCACTACAAGAAAAACTCACTTAGAGCACAGACCATTTCCGTCATTTAGGTTAGAGTTTTCATAGTCTAAGTACTTAGACTACGGAATCTCCGTTGTCTAAAGTCCGTCGTCCAAGTGTCGTAGTCTAAAAACTTGGACAACGGAAATGGTCATTTTCGTCGTCCAAGAGGTCACTTGGACGACGCAAATGGCTCGTCGTCCAAGTTAGGATGAGACGACACAAATATTATTTGCGTCATCCAAGTACAACTTTGACCACGCAATAATTCTATAGTCTAAGTTGCACTTGGACGATGCATATATTGTTTGCGTGGTCTAAGTGATCACTTAGAATCTACGGAATTATTGCGTGGTCTAAGTGATGACTTAGACCATGAAAATATTCTGTAGTCTAAGTGATCACTTAGACCATGTATATATATATATATATATATATATATTTTGTAGTCTAAGTCATCAATTAGACTACGAAAGCATATATGATTTCATAGTCTAAGTGGGGACTTAGATTACAAAAGCATATATACTTTCGTAGTCTAAGTGAATATATATTTTCTTTTAATTTTTTTAATTAAAATTAAAATTTAAAGTAAAATATTTATAAATTAATTAAAATACAAAATTTAATTTAAATAATTAAAAATTGTACGCACATCAAAATCGTTCAGAAAAAACGATATATCCTAAACTTCGTACAAACTACTAAAATACGGCAGAAGTAGACGCGCCACCGAGTCCCCTGCCTCCAGCCATGTCGTCATCATTGGGGTGTGGGGTCGAAGCTGGATGACAATCTTGTTGAACCTAGTTTTGTATAAGGGCGATGAGGTGGGCTATCTGCACTTGTTCCTCATCAAGCCTTTAACACATAGATAGCGTTTCCGCCCGTGCTAGTCGAGCATCCTCAAGGGTTGCTTGAACGGCCGCATCCCGAGCACTTATCCTCGCCGAGCGTGCCGTAGATGAGTCAGAAAATAAATCTCGCTGCACCTTACGTCCTAACGCCCTAACCTCCTTGCCAGCTCGATGATCGTATACCTCATCGGCGATTGCAATTTGGCTCTCCCTCGATAGAGGAGGCAGGTCTTCCGGTGGCAAATTCGGGTGTGCAAGCTGCGTGTTGGACAATTCCTACTGCGCCCGTTCTACCAACCTCACTTGAAAATAATTATAAATTTGTATAACAGCTTAATAAATAATAAATAATAATTACGATAATTGAGAAGAAATATATACGGCACTTACGCCGATTTGGTTCGCTTCATTGTCGAGCCCAGGCATCAAGTAAGCGGTGATTCTAGCATCCAGATAAGGGTGTTTGGAGCCCTTATCTTTGTGCTTCTTGGCAATTTGTATCATCTGCTTAGAGCCGGAGGTATGATGTTTGTCCTTCTTCTTCTAATTGGCCTTGTTTACGTTTGATTGCGTCTATTCGACAACATAAATCATTAAAAAATTAATAAATTACTAAAAAAATAATAATTCAATTTCGTCAATTTAAATAAAAAAATACGAACCCGATAAAATTCTTCTTCGAAGTGGTTGACCAACCACTCCCACTCATCTTCCCTATCCCCATGTAGCTCTACGGGGGTAGGCGAGCGGCCAAATTGGAGGTAATACTTGTGAAGTCTATACTTCCAATCACGGTAGATGGTGTTGGCGGTGGTGTTGATGTGTCTAAGCATCTCCGGTGTACCATCCACCGCATATTGTTTCTACAAGAAAAGAATAAAAATTATAATCGTATATATTATGAAATTACGATTTTTATTAGTTATTAAAAAATAAATTTAAAATTGTATTACGTACCGAGAGTTCTTTAAACACATTCTCATTCTCCAAGTCCGGCAACTCCTTCCAGCTAGGCGCAACCATACGAACCTTATTGCGAATAATTTCCCCGATGCTGTGCGATAAGAGACTAGCTAGCTGCGAGGTGGGAGGGCCATCGGTGAAATCGTCGTACGGCAACTGGATCTTTTGCCTAGTCACCTTGAACAACCTCTCAGATTTTCTGCCATTTACGAGTCCTCGAGTCCTTTTCTGTTGAGGGTTTGACAGAGCCCTCCTAACCTTGCGTCGTGGGCTGTAGAGAATAGACTCGAAGGAGGCTGACTCCTTGGCACTTTCTGATATCGATGATTGGCCGGAAAGGGTGTTATCGTCATCGGTCTGTATAGCTGGGGCATTAGGAGTTTCTTTCGCCGCCGCAGCCGAGGAACCAGCTGAAAGGTCCTGATGAAGCGCGACGTTGTCCTCCTGGCTCTGCCAACCCACTTGCTCTGCGAAGCGTCAGAGTCAAGCATCTTCCACCTCTTTTTGTGCATTTTTTTTACCCCACGGGGCTAATTTAACCTAGGAGTTGTAAAAATCAACTATTAAACATATTTTACCATTAATTATAACTACTTTACCATTTACTATTTGTAACAATTTTTACAATATATTTATTCTATATTTTTCATATTTACCACAACATTTACTATTTTTAATATTTTTCATTTGTAAAACCTTTTTTGATATTTATCATTTATTAATATTAACCAATTTATAATATTTACTATTTATAATTAAATTCATACTAATTTACAATACTTAAAATAATGTTACAAATAATTAAATTCATACTATTACAAATAATATTATTATTAATTAAAATAATAGTAAAAATTAATAATAAAATTCATACTAATTACCATAATTAAAATAATGTTACAACTATTAAATTCATACTATTACAAATAATATTACTATTTATTAAAATAATAGTACAAAAAATTAAATTCATATTAATTACCATAATTAAAATAATTTTACAACAATTAAATTCATACCAATTTATAATAATTAATAATTTACAATAATATTTACCAATTTATTATTTTTACTAATTTACCAATTTATCAATTTATTAATTTACCAATTTATTATTAAACACAAATACACTATATTTATACATAAATACATATTATTATACCTAAATACATAATAAAAATTAATTTAAAATACATACGTATGTAAAAAAATATTAAAACTTACCGGCAGTGAGATTAGGCGGCCAGTGGCGATGACAGTTGGAGGTGGAGGCGAAGGGAGGGAGCGAGGAGGATAGACGTACGTCATGGAGGGAGTGAACGACGGTGGAGGAGGTGAGAGGCGGCGGAGGAAAGGAGATGCCGGAGGGAGGCTGTGGGAGGTCGGATCGAGTTTGAGAGAGAGAGAGAGAGATAGAGAGAGAGACGTGGCGGTTCTTTAAACCGATGGCTCGGCGGTTGGCGTGCATTGTATTGTTCATGGATGCAAGGGAGGAGGTGAAGGTACATTTGAGTTTGACCCGATTTACTTGTCATGGTTCCTAACTAGATCAATGTTGGGCAGCGGAGTGGTGGATGGGTGGTAGTGGATGGTGATGCGATCTCTTATGTACAAGGTGTGGGCTCTGGTTACGTTGGACTAGGGTTTGTACCCTTAACTTAAGATGCTTTATTTTGTAAGTTTACAATTTTTAGTAGTTTTATTTAAAATTATGTCAAAAAAAAAACCCTATATGTTATGGGTGGGGTGGTTGGACAATTTGTATGTGGATTAATCCGTGTATGCACTCTAAGTGCTTGATTTGCTCTAGTGAAGAGGCGTCTAAAGATTAAATGGGCGTACCGTCCTAGTAGCAAGATGAAACATAGTGTTGACGATGTTAGAGTCGTTCAGCAACATAGTATGAGTGAAATTTTGATAAATATCCACTTTTTGGCCACTGAAATGGTTTTAACCCAAGTTTAAAAAAACAATGAAAACTACCCATATATTGAGATAAAATGTTTCTAATTGTGTGTTTGGATAGAGGTAAAATGAGAGGAATTTAATTAAATTCCAGAAATTTAAAATTTTATCACCTAATTTTTTGTGTTTGGATAACTTCTTTAAGAATTTAACAATTCCTCTATCTTAAAAATTGGGGGAATTGAAGACTTAAATTTCTCCTTCCAATTCCCTCAAAAAGAGGTGTCATTTTACAATTCCCTCGTATCATTCTAAATTTTTTTTAATTGTCATTATTAAATTTCTTAATGAAGAAATCCAAACGCAAGAATTCACGAATGATGTAATTTAAAATAATGGAATTCTAATTTCCGTCATTTGTCAATTCCTATAAAAATTAAGAATCTTTCATCTGAACATACCGTAAGAGCCTTTCTTTTATTAAAACCCTCTAGTTCTAGCGACAGACCGCAAATTCAGCCGTTGGGTCACGGAGTTAGGGTCGTTGGGACTTTAAGACAGTAAATCAGTGATGTGTCATTCACTTGTCAATGATTGTTTCCAACCATTAGGTTAGGGTCAGAATTTATTTTCATATTATTTAATATTTTATTATTCATTTATAACAAATAAATGATGAATGATATGTATCAATCATATTTCTCAATCTATTTATCGTCTCATTATATTGAAATTTAACAATAAAATTAGACAAGAACAATATATAATATAGGCAAAAAACTTGAAATAGTCATTGAGGTTGGCGCATTCTAAACTTTAGTCACTGAAGTTGCATAATATCACAACAGTCATTGAACTTTGACACCAAATATCACATTAGTCACTACTAAAATTTGAAACATTAAATATTGTTAATACCGTTAATTTATAAAGGTATTTTTATCAATAAAGATGTAATCATATTGACATGTCCTCTCTTTTGAGCACACTAAACTATATTTTGATGGGCATTTTAGTATTGTTGTAATGTTATTTATTGAAGACAATATAATTTGAGCAAATTGAGTACTCTATGTAATTTCATTATGAATGTAATGGTCTTTTAAAACACAATGCTTTATTCTGACATGTCATGAAATAGCTTTGAAATTTTTGATTAAAGGGTAGGAAATTGGGAGAAAAATTCTCAAAATTGGAGGGAAAAAATTGGCGGATTGGTTAAAGAGAGAGCTCTCAAAATTGGAGGGAAAACTCCTAAAAAATAGAGGTTGAAAAGAGAAGCAGAAAAGTACTTTATTGACAAAAATACCTTTAATAATTAATGATGTTAACAAGATTTAATGTTTCAAATTTTAGTAGTGACTAATGTGATATTCGGTGTCAAAGTTTAGTGACTAAAGTTTAGAATGCGCCAAATCTTAGTGATCATTTCAAGTATTTTGCTTACAATATATATATATATATATATATATATACACACACAAAATAGTAGCATCAAGGATTAGAGAGGGAGAGAAAATGGACCAGGTGATGGATATGAGTAGAATCTTCGCTCAGCTCCATATTCCAGTAAGCCAACTTTGCGCCGAGGATATAAATTGACAGTAACAATTATCAAGATTACTGGATTTAAGAACCAAATAAAGAATTATGAAAAGGTAAAGATGTAAAACATGATGATTATAACTAGGCCTACAAATCTGCAATACTTTCTTTATCAATACTTTCTATACAAAGTCCAACAATACCATCTTATCAAAATGCCAATTGATGATCAAACAAATCAAAGTTGTCCTGCACGAGCTTATTAAGACCCAAGACAAATTCCGTGTACCCAAGTGACAACTCAAATCTACATATTGCATTAGATCAACATCGTACTTAATGGAAGCCAAACTGATCAGGAAAACTCAAACTCAGCCAAACTAAAACACTACACTCCGGTGATCCAAGATCATCTTAGTTCTCGCTACACTACTAATTAAAGAATCAACAAACTACCATATACATTCAAAGTTTAAGAACGTTTGTTTGTTCAAGCACCATCCCAGTACCGGAAACTGACTGTTTATACTCATCTATAGACACTAAAATTAAAACCAAATCTATTGGCTTCTTAGTGCTTCTGGGATTTACAATAGTGACATGCTGCCTGTCATGCCTTGCGCTTTCAAAAACTGTGTCCGACACCAAAACAAAGCGCTCAAATTTGTTCCTCTTCTTCCAGTTACTCGACCAATAATCCCCAATTTTCGGTAAACTCTCCCATTCCTTGTCGGATATCAGCATCATCTGCAGTACACAGTCTAGCTCGATGGAAAATCGATGTCACTCCCAAAATTGGTGTTCATGCTCTACCGCACTGATGATCGACTATGCCTGGTTTACTGCTTCTCTAATTTAGTCGTGAAATAGGACAGAGAGAACGAGTAGATTGTGTAGCAGTGATGATATGTATGGTCGAGATTAAGAGCGCCGCGTGACAATTAGGTCAAGTCTAAAGGCTAGAACTGTCCGAGGGATTGACCCAGTAGAGTTTTTGCCTAGGGAGAAAAACGCCGGTGGAAAGTTGGATTTTCGTGTTTTCCCCTTTTTAGGGCTACATCTACATGGCAAGTTGGAAACTGGGCTAAATAGCCCCCGGTAATCTTGCTCTTAGAGATGTCAACGTTTTCTTGTTTTTCTTTGTTGACATCGATTAGTTCATGTTTTGTAGTCAAGCCTAATGAGAGTTGACATATAAGCATAATATGCAATACAAACAACCTAATGCCCAATACACAAAAGGTATTGGGTTCATAGCTGTGCAAGTGCGTTGCCTATGTGGCATGACATTATTGGCGCACGACTATACAGAAGAAAACAAAGGGAAAAGGGTTTGTTCCTGTTTTGCCCTCAATACCTTCATCCTACATTGATTGGATTATTCATTTTCTGAGATTACACCCAGAAGCTTGGCTATAAACAGCCCTTTCACCTTCTCCACCCAGGCGCTGGAGTAAATTGTGTACTACCACATCATACCGGAGTACCAAACCAAAAAGAGTATGTACAAGTTGCTCTCTCTCTCTCTCTCTCTCTCTCTCTCTCTCTCTCTCTCTCTCTCTCTCTCTCTCTCTCTCTCTCTCTCTCTCTCTCTCTCTCTCTCTCTCTCTCTCTCTCTCCCTCCTCTCTTCATATCTCGATTATTCATCATTACTCTACCTCTCTATTCAAATTGACTCGCTTAAAAAGAAAAATTCCCAAATATACAAACCCTAATTTTTTGTTGTCGCAGACACGAATCCAAACCCCAGAAGAAAAGCTCCCTCGTTTTTCCTTGTTCTTATTATTCAAGGTTGATGCCAATTAGAGACCTCTTTGTCTCCGTTGTCGATTGAGGCGAGGGAGAGCGATTCCCGTCCCGCTCAGCCTCTGGGTTTCCACAGGGAGACAAGGTCGTGAATGGTAGGGTAAAATAAGAAAACCAAATTTTTTAATATTTTTTTTATTTAACAAAATTTAATTTAGGTTTGTTTTAAGCCAATCAGAATATGCCAAATATTGCGGTGCAAGTGGACTATTGTGCGCAAAATAATTTCCCCCAGTACATATGCCATATCCTTTCGTCAATTTGAGTATATGGATGGACACCTTTTAGATCAACTAGGGAAGGAGTTATCAACTAGGGAAGGAGCTTGGTGGTTAGTACTCTCCATTGCCTTGGTAAATGATAGTCTCTATCTTCCAGCATCGCAAGAAACCGGAACAAATCAACCAGTCCAAAATATCATGCTTTTATCCTTGGGAATTCTATTATGCTAGCCAAGAGTAACTATTATGTCTCTACTAATTGTTTTCATAATTAGTCAACACTAAATCAATTTTTTTCTGCTACACTATAACCATTGAATAATTTAAGTCCATCATGAAAAAAAAAAAAAAGAATTTCACTTCTAAGTTTCATCTCTTAGAGCATATGCACCCATTTGCTCTTCCTATTAGCCTTTGCTCCTCCTATTTCAAGAGGTGCCATCATTATTCATCGAATAGGAGCTGCGGTTGGTATTTTTTGTGCACCGGTGCAAAAAATAGCACCTCCTATTACTATTCATCACTTATATATTAATTTTTTAATTTATTTCTTTGTAAACTTTTCAACCAATATCTAGACGACATGTGTTGTTATCGTATGAATAATTGAATAAGATTTCCGGTAAAATTACCGAACAACCACAAGATGACACGTGTCACTCCTACTAATCGTTATCGTTTGAATAATTGAGCCAAAATTTTCGATAAGATTTCCGATCAATCACTTGACGACATGTGTCACTTTCACGTTTCATTGTCGTCTGAATGATTGATGAAGATTTTTGACCAACCGAGAGATGGCACGTGTCACAGACTAATGATTGTTATTGTTATATAATTGAGCAAAAATTTTTGATAAGATTTCCAATCAATCAATTGACGATCTAATGATAGACCAGTGGATAAACAAGGTAATCAGATTCCTTTTGTTCCAGTTGGAAGATATGGGTTGGATGAACAACGGTTTCGTGATCGTGTTGTCGATTTTCAGTTTTCTTATATCCATAGAGAGTTTCAGAAGGACTTAGTGAAACACAACTGGTTTCTAGAGACTGGTGAACAAATCTAAATATGTTGTTTGAATTATATGTTTTTTCATTATGTGTGTTTGAATTTGGTGTATTTGAATTTGGTGTGTTTGCATTTCATGTAATGTTATTTAATATCATCTCTAAATAAAAAGTATATTTTTATTTCTTGAAAATTTAAATTACATAATGACAAGCCAAGCCTAGATTTATAACGAAAACCAAACTATTGAAAAAGTGGGCGATAATAATTTGAAAATGTTCCCTCGCTATCTTCTTGTTCATTGTCATCTCCTTCTTCTTGCTTAAGGATTTCCACTTTCCTCTTCGTGAAATACCTCTTTGAATTTGGGATCATTCTCTCCATATCCATTGTCATGATTCTTATTTCTTCTTGTTGAACCCTCAATTTGTAGTCTTTCTCTTGAAGGAAGAGTTGCGCTTTGTGTAAAGCAAAATTGTTATCCTCACTTGATTTTTTTCTGGCGACCCAAATGACTTGATTGGCTGCAATAGTCTTCAAAGCCTCATCTTGTAACTCACATGTAGGAGTCATGACTTTTTCCCCTTTTCTTCTTGCTTCTTTTGCCGCCTTTTCTCCCGGTGGTCTAGGCGGACTCGAAGGACCTTCACGGTTTCTTGTTGGTGTTTCAATCACTTCATCCTCATCAAAATTGACGGTGGGAGGCATTTCGCTAATGGTAGGAGTAGTAGCTTTGTAGTTGTAAGTATGTGGAGTAGTAGCCATGGTTTCCCTAAAATAAGGATGAGTTTTCCCCCACTTCCCAACATTCAAACTTCGAAAACTCTTTCTTTGTTTTTGACACAAACCACATTTGAGCTTTTCTTAACTATAAAAAATAAAAAATTTATATGTCATAATTTTATCGAATATAATGGAGGGGAGACAACATTTAGTTCATAAAATCAAAATAATAGACATAGAAAAATTACAAGGACTTACTTGATCTTGTGGAGAGGTGCCAGATGGTGATGGATTCCTTCGTGCATAACTAAGAGCACAAATTGGTGTGGGAAGTTTGTAAAATTGATGTAGTATTTATAGAAAAATTGTAGGGTGGTGTTTGTAAATTTTTGGAATTTTTAGACTTTTTTTGGGGAAAATATAGCTTCTGCCCATTTTTTTTTTCAGAAACAAAAAATGATCGTTGTGTTGGAATCTGAGTCATGAGATTCAATTTTGGAATTGAAACGGACAGCTCAGGATCAATGATCGTTTGGAGGAGAAGGCAGCTGTTATGGGCCACGTGGCGAGAGCTGATTGGTCCGCAAAACCACTGTAAAAAAAATATTACTTTACTGGCGCATATATTACACGTGCCGTACAGAAAAGAAAAAAAACCACGTAACCTGGTGTCACCCACGTGCGTGGGCTCCGCCAGGTCACGCATCCTCTACAACGAGCAATGATTACTCGTGCAGCTGCTCCTCTGCTCGGTCAACCATTGGTCGCTGGACCGTTGCTTCATCGTTGCACGTCTCCAAACCAGCTGCTCGTGCTATTTCCGGCAGCCCTTACTGATTGCTCCTCTTATCTGCACACCGGTGCAAATTCTCTTAAGCTCACTGTCATCAGACCCAATCCTTGCTTACTCTTGTCTCTCGATCGAGTCACTGCTACGACGACGAAATTGGAAAATGAAGGATATAAAAGGAGCAAGAGGGAAATATAAGTACCATATTCTCGATCAAATTTTTGTAATCAAATTCGTAGAGTTAACCACTACAACCCAGATTGGTGACATATCAGAAGAAGAAGAAACAAATACATATTGCTACAGGAACGAGAGAAAGCAAGCTGTAAAAATTTGGAACGAGTAAGGAGAGTAGATGAAAATAAATAAATGATGTTAGACACATTTTTATCTCAATATATGGTAGTTTTCATTGTCTTAAAGTTGGGTAAAAACCACTTTAAGGACTAAAATGTGAAAATTTATCAAAATTGACTGATCATTTGCAGTTACTTCACGTAGACATTTCTATAGTATGTCTCCACTTATTTAAAGTGGATATAGCTATTTATGTAACACTCTTTTATAAATGATGCGTGTCTGAATACGTATGTAATATGAGTTCTTTTGTTATTATTTGAGAGATTATGTATGCGCTCATTCTAATACAGGGATCAGGCATGATGCACCCATCCCACCCATGACTTGAGTAGTACCATAGTGTGAAAAATTGAAAATATCGGCGATATTTCGCCGATATTTCATTTTTTTAGACTTACCTGAAAAATCCTCAAATATATCTCCAATTTTTTCTGAAATTTTCCGATATTTCCGATATATCCTCGATATTGCCGATATTTTCTGATATTTCACGATATTTTTGAAATTTCCGGAAATTTTTTAAATTTAAATTATTTGGCTTGTCAAGTCAACTGCTACGAGAAAGACAATAAAGCTAACAAGAATTAGGCCATGCAAGGAGAGATACGTAGTAGATCGACCTGTTTTCAATTTAAAGGACAAGATGATGATCACAGTATGAAAAGAAAGGAGAAGGGCTTGGTAGATGATGTTCACGTGCTTGCATTGTTAAATCAACTTCTCATTGCTTGTCTAATCTGCTCCCCAATGAAAGCTTTTATAATAAATAACAAAAACATCACACCATGTCACCATGTCAGTAGGCTATGATCAACTTTTGTAAAATATAAAAAATTGATTGAAGCATATCGAATCTATCACACTGATTACCACTTCTCTCTCACTCCTAGTTTCTCATACATTAATATATATATATATATGTATGCATTCTCAGTTTCTTATCGAATTCATCACATCGATCACCACTTCTCTCTCACTCTCTCAACAAAACCTTCTCTCACAACTTCTCTCTCACTCTGTTAACAAATTTCTCTCTCACTCTCTCAACAACTTATAGTAGATTGACCAATCAGGTATGTTATTACTTAGTCATTTCTATGTTGATAAATATATTATTATTGTTCAAATATTTCTTGTTAAATATATTTATGTTAAAGTACTTAATTATATGCATGCTACATTAACAATGTGATATTGATTGCATATTGATAATGTTAAAAAAAATTATATGTAGGAGTTCATTAAATTATTGCAATGGATAGTGGGTCAAGTAGATGTAATCCAGCATGGGAGCACGGTGATTTAATTCCCGAAAACAAGAATGGCTCAGTATGCAAATATTGTGGGTTTGTGATGCAAATATCCCGGTTCAAACGTCAAAAGATGTGAATCAGTTCCGGTTGCAATCAAGCAATATATCACTTCAATAATGAAGAGCAAACAGAAAGAAAAGGCAAAAAAATCTCACATGATCGACGACATCCGAGCTGAACTTCGTGGAGATCTGATCGTGTAGCTCAAAGATACAAGTGAGGATGAAGATTATGATGGTGATGACATGGGACCTGAGGAAAGGGCACAATTGCGACAAGTACTGCAAGCGTCTAAGGAAGTCCAATGGCAAAGAGAGCATCTCCACAAACTCCCTAACAGAGGACAGAGTAGTGGCTGTAGTGTGCAACGAGCCCAGAGCTTTAAAGAATCACAACCAACTGCATCATTGGCGCCAAACCTCAGCAAATCAACTCGAGGACGGCAGAAGAGTCTCAAAAATATGTTCTCAGGTGGTTCAGTGAAAGAGGCAATGGGTCGTTTAATAAGCAAATTTTTCATATATGAAAATGTCCCTCCAACAAAAACCGCACCTCCTCACTTTCAAAACATGGTAATTGGATGCCAAAGAGCCGGAGAGGGAGTAAAATCCCCCACACCTTATGAGATCAGGCACAAGTACTTGGATATGGAGTTCAAAGAGATTACTGAATATGTTGCCACATTGAAAAGTCAATGGGAGACGTATGGATGCACGATCATGTGTGACGGATGGACAGGGCTAACAAGATTGTCTATCATAAATTTCATGGTCTACTGCAAAGGTTCCACTGTATTCCTCAAGTCTGTTGATTCTTCTAAGCATAAAAAGGATCATAATATATATATATATATATATATTATTGAAGAACATTATTAGGGAGGTTGGGGAGCATAATGTTGTTCAAGTGGTGATAGACAATGCGGCCAATTATGTTAAAGCTGGAAAGAAGTTGATGAAGCACCATAATGTTTACTGGACTTCTTGTGCAGCTAATTGTATTGATCTCATGTTTGAAGAGATGGGGAAAAGAGAGAGTGTCAAGAACGTGATTGACAAGGGTAAAGCTATTTCAAATTACCTTTATAATCATAATACATTGTTAGCAAAGATGCGTGAATTTTGCAAGGGGCAGATTGTTCGTGCCGCACCTACTCGATTTGCCACTAACTTCATTTCATTAGAGAGCTTAATCAAGAGAAAGTCTGGGTTGAAACAATTGTTCACAAGTGATTGGTGGAGCACTAGCAACTTTTGCCTTACTAAACACGGTCGTACCATTGAAAGTTTAGTACTGGATCAACTCTTTTGGAGTCAAGCAGAACATGTGTGTGAACTATTTGAGCCTTTTTACAAAATATTACGTGTCGTAGATACAGAAGTTTATCCAACTATGGGTGCAGTTTATGAGTTGATGCGTGTAGTGAAAGAGCAGTTGGAAAAAAAGCCAAGTACAAAATGGGTTGTCAAAATTATCAATGACAGGTGGTTTAAAACTTTAAGACACGATTTGCACACTACCGGTAATAATAATCTTAATTTTTCATTCTTATTTTTACTTAACCATAAGTTATTAACATTATAATGTATACTAATAAATTTTTGTATTTTTATTTTTTTGTAGGTTATTATTTGAATCCTCGTTACAATTATAAACAAGGTGTTAGAGATGACCCCATGCTTATTTAAGCTGTGCATAATGTATTCTCTAAGTTGGACCTTGATTGTCCGACACTAGGCGATTTTGGAAGAGAGGTTTGGCTTATAACAAATTATTTTTACAATTTATCATTTAAAATTTTGACAATGAAATAATTCACCTTTTACATTCAGCTCACATATTTCAAAGATTCAAAGCTTAATTTTGTCATGTCAGCGACAGTTGCATCTAGAGAAAAGATGTCTCCTGGTATGTATACATAGTATATACTTATAATTAATGTACTCTTTCATTAATCACAAATTGAACTTCATTAAGAAAATTAATATTTTTTTTCTTATATGATAGCTGATTGGTGGTTGATGTATGGGACAAGTGCACCTACCGTAAGAAGATTGGCCATTAAAGTATTATCGCAAACTACTTCAGCTTCAGCTTGTGAAAGAAATTGGAGCACATTTGCTCTAATTCATACAAAACAAAGAAATAGGTTGGGATATGCTAGGCTGGAGAAATTGGTCTATTGTTATTATAACATGAAGCTTATGCTCCGAGATAAAGAAGCAGAGCAAGCAAACGTTGAGGCCAGAGATCCATTGGATGTGTTTGATATTGGTACTGAATTTGATGATGAAGAGAGATATCAACTTTATCAATGGATTAGACCACTACACTTGGATGACGAGGAACAAAATCCAGCTGAGAGAATTGCTGCTACTGCCCGTGCTGAAGGAATAAATGTCGAGCAGGTACTTCGTGAAGAGGTTATAGGACATGTTGATGAGAATGACTCCTTTAATTCTCTCATGAGTCAAGAAAATATTCAACCTAATCTAAAGCCTAGAAGTTCTCATGCTTCCCAACCTCTACGGTTGAGGAGGGATACCCCAAGTATGAGATCTGGAAGCTCATCAAGCACTAGAGGAGGAGACAGCGGAATGCAGAGTATTGGAGTCGGTGGTAGTGGCAGCGGATATGGTGGTTACAATGAAGATGAACCATTTTACTTGACAGAGGAACAAAATTTCACACATGCAACCCAAGATGAAGACCATGGAGACAGAATAGCAGGTCATGGATACGGTGGAGGAGGCAGAAGAAGTGAATATAATCCAAGAGAAAGGGGTCAAGGGAGTTTATCGAGGAATGCTGAAGATGTGTTATCCACCACTTTTGGCTTAATATGTGTTGGAGATGATAATTACCAACCTTATTATTATGGTCAAAATTTTGCAATGCCTTATCCTTCATATGCCATGCCTTATGGTCTTCCAACAAGTGACAACTCATCATCACAATCACAAACAAATGCCTCAAATGATGATAGCAATGAAGAAAGTCGAGCAATGCCTGGTTCATACTACGAGCTCCAGAATCCTCAAACACCGCCCACTGACCCATATGGTTGGCATGGAAGTCAATACATGCAGAATTAATTACATGGGAGAGCAATCATTTAATGATTACTCTTCACAATACACACATGATTCTGCACAGGGAGATGGAGAAAATAGTGTGAATTTTGAACTTTATAGGTCCTCTACGTGGTTTTGAAGTATTTATATATATGATTTTGTGATGTGTGATGTGTAACATATTGTACAAAATGTGATGGCCTAGCCTACCATTAAAGTTTAGTCATAAAAAAATAAAAAATAGAACTATTAAATTATATTTTAATAGTTATCAGTACTTAACACGTACTAATTCATATACTAATATAACAAATTCATATGTCTTGATGTTTAATCAATATTTTCTTTTCACATAAGGTAGATAATTGATCGTATAACAACCTCCAAAAGTTTCATTACAAATTTCCACGTATTTTTATTAGTTTCCGTCATTTTCGTCAGAATTTTTACTGAATCGATATTTCTGTCGATATATCCAAATTTTAAACCGTCGATATATACTCGATATCCGATATTTTACTCCTTAAATAGTACTACCCCGCTTTTATTAAAAAAAAAAGAAGTTAAATCCGTACCCCTAGATTACTCTTTTTTTTTTCTGGTGATTTCATATTCTTTGATTCTGACCTAAATCACATATTCTCATAGGGAAATGAAGAAGAGAACGATGTACGCTTGGGGAGTGGCGATCCTCTGCTTTGTGGTGTTGATGCTCGTCACTCCGGCCATTCCTCAGTCTCAAGCTTACCATGATTTCGCTGACCAGCGCGAGTATTTCGGTCAGTTCCTTCGCTCTCTATATCTATTTGTATTCTCTACTTAATTGAAGTAGAAGGGCTTGTAATTAAGGACTGACTGGAGTTTTTAATTTTTGTACACACAGTAGATTCATATACTGGTTTAGAGTTTAAGGAGCTTCCGAACTTGAAATTGAATGAGTCTTTTATTACTCATGTTTGCCTATCTGGTCGAATGAACAAAAAAAAAATATGATCCAATGTTGGTTCATAACTGACATTTGGTTTATATTTCTGACTCCTTTTACTAGTTGATCATCAAGTAATGATGCAATGAGGTCCGAGAGCACAACATAATACCAAGCTAGAAACCCAATAATGATTCAGAATTCGCATCTGATGGCTCCGTGGAGTTTAAGTTTTTATTATAACTGATTCATCAGGGTTTAGGGCTTTAGTATATAACTCTTGTTATGATCAAGACTTTTGGTGGCGTACATGTAAAAACTTGACTAGAGTTCCCTTAATTCCATTGATGCATTGTACTTTTTTGCTCCAGAAATTTGAAATTGTGGCTCTGTTTTGTTCTCAGGTATTCCCAATACCCTTAATGTGCTTTCAAATTTTCCATTCCTGGTTGTTGGACTCATTGGTCTCGTCCTATGCTATTATGGGAACTATATGAAGTTCAGGTAATTTGGGTTTGTACTGACTTTTCAATTTCAATGCCTAGAGTGGATAAAAGACGTTCTGAAAAATTAATGATCATGATTCAATTATGGTAGCTTGCAAGGTGAACTTTGGGGTTGGACGTGTTTCTACATTGGTGTTGCTGCTGTTGGCATTGGATCCTCATACTATCATCTCAAGCCAAATGATGCTACTCTTGTGTGGGATCGCTTGCCTGTGAGTTTGATTTGCAATTACAATTCTTTTTGTTCTGTTGGATATCAGAGACTCATATTTAGCACTAACTGACATTTTTTTAATTACGTTTCATCACAATTGTAGATGACAATTGCATTCACATCAATTATTGCAATCTTTATCATTGAAAGGATTGATGAGCAGAAGGGAACCATCTCCATTATACCACTACTTTTGGCAGGAGTAATAAGTATATTGTACTGGAGGCAAGAATTATATCTCATTCGTTCTTTTTGTCTTATCTATGATGGCTACTTTTTTACTAAGCTGTATTTACATTGTAGACGAACCTGGGGTTCCTCTATTGAAGGATGCCTTGTTAAAAAGGACTAGTTTTCTGAATATGAGTTTTGATTTTTGCATTCCTTTTTATTGGTGTGCACCAATACTAGGATTGTAGAGTTTGGGAAAGATGGTTTATTGATAAGTTCTTTGTGGGGTTTTGAGCCGTCTCGAATGTAAATTGTTGTTGCCGTATAGCCTAGTGTTAGAATTGGCCAAATTTTTCTATTAAGCATCGGCCTAAGGTTATGGATGTAGATGTCCTTAACATTCGATCAAAGTTGGTTTCTGGTGTCTCAAGTCCTGTCAATATATAATTGATGTGGTTTCCTTTACAGATTTTTTGATGACCTCCGGCCATATGCTGTGGTCCAGTTTGTTCCTTGCATTGCCATTCCTCTAATGGCTATCTTGTTGCCACCAATGTATACACATTCAACATATTGGCTTTGGGCAGCTGGTGTGTAGTCTAGTAACGACGATTACTTCAATCTTTCATTCAGTATTATACAGTTTTCAGTTTGTTGGTTATGAACTATAGTGTTATGCAGGATTTTACCTTTTAGCTAAGGTGGAAGAAGCTGGTGATAAAGTGATCTACAGCTGGACTTATCATATTGTTAGCGGGCACACCCTTAAGCATCTGTGCGCTGCACTGGTTCCTGTCTTCTTGACGCTAATGCTTGCAAAGAGAACTATTGAAACAGAGAGGTATTTGTTATTACTTATTTCTCTAAAATCCTGTGTATTACCCTGGAACAGTAATTTTTTATGCATGAACTGAATGGGATGTACTTGACAATACGCCAATCCAGAAATCTACTTCTCCGTAGGAATCCTGAGATGATCTCTCATCAAGGTTTAGTCTATTCAAGACGAAATGAGAACTCTATAAACCACCAAATGACCCTGAAATAAGAAAAAAAATGGAGATTATAAAAGTGGCAATCTGATTCTAATTCGACAGTTTATTTGGTATAATGACTTTAGAGTGCATTTCACTCTCAAAACTATTCAGCATCACTCCCCAAGTGTCTTATATTTTCCTCAGTAAAATATTGAAGGTTGCTCAATAAACTAGCATAATCTCTTACCCCCACCCCCTGTGGTGTTCATGCAGGCAAAGTTTGCTCAAGACTTGGAAGGTTCAGTGGACTGAATTTCGAAAAAAAGATGATGACACAGTGGTAGAGAGCTACACTTGTACATACACTACTGTTCCGGCCGCGGAATCACAATAGCCCTTTGGTTTATATGTCAGTGGATAGGAGAAAATATACACTTGTGTCTGGTTAGAAACGAAAAGAAAAAGGAAAAACCATTGGCAATTGATAACAACTAATTGTGCTTCTGCTTTGACGTTACTGGACCACAGAAACTTTTCCATTTTGTAAATAAAGAAATCCGAAGAACTGTAAATATGTGATTTCATTTATGTTTGTTACTTTACAAGATCAATGTTTGCCTTCTGCAACTTACAAGGGCTGTACACTAGTCCTTTACATACATTGCATCTTTTAAAAGTTCTCTAACTGGTAGAATTTTGATTAAATTGCGAATTTGTATTGGATTCCAGGTTTCCCTGGCCTTAAATCAAATGTCAAAAGCTCCTCAGTTGTTTTCTCATAATGTTGAGGAGCACTGTTGTGAATTTGTAGGAACATGATGCAAAACAAACTCTCATTACTTGAGCTGCCAGTTTTTGAAGACCATCGTAGCAGTGTGAGCCAAATACGTAACGAGACCTCTCCCCAGGAATAGGAGCGGCGGCAAAGTCGTTATGTCTTCAGCTGGCGACATATCTAGTTGTGCCAGGATCAAGGGGAGTGGTTTATGGATCCAAATTGTGGTTTTATAAACTTGGCTTGGTTATATCCTGGTCAGAGCCCGTGACATGGTCGCCTACAATCTTTTCAATTTAGAGCCAATCAAAACTATGAGCATCGTTTTGGTAAAGATGCCCATATAAACAAATCTCTAGCCTAGCAGAGTCTGCCTTCCCAGTTCACTGAACCAGCAACAAAATCCCGGAGGTGATGAGAAGTAAAACTTGGAGTTTGTACTTTGTAGGGTTTAAGGAGCTTAATTGCAATGACGAACGTGCATTATAAAAGACATTAACATAACACAAGTGACTGAGTCAACATCGAACTGTTGTGCAAAAAGTGAAGCTTTAATGAACCATTCGACAACATATAAACAAACAAACACTTCGTTTCTATATATAGTGCCTTTGCAGACATATATACAAATTGTTTGCCAAAAAGAATAGACTAGGAAATATATACAGCTCCGTCCGCATTCTTTTGATAATAAAGTGGAAGCATCCGGTGTGACTTCCTTATCAAACTGAGAATCATGACTCGAAGGCCAAATGATGGGAAGACTGCTTCAGGCTCTTGAACTTTATAAACAGAAGCTGCAGTCAAATCAGCCAAATAAATCCATTGATCTTTGGACTCTTCATCGATCAGTGCAGCAACACCCCAATTGAACTTGCATACTGGTGGAACTGCAACCATTCACATAACAGAAAATATTTCACCTATTAGAAATTGTTCAGGGCTCAAAATGTCAAGCAAGAATATGTTGAATAACCTGCATAGAGGGCAGGACTAGTACAATTTCAAATTTAGTTTCCATAGAATATTCTAATAATTTTTTTTTTCTGAAGGGATATAGAAAAATGAAACTAGTAAAACTTAGCTATATATGTAAACAAAGTAGTGAAAGTACCCATTCACAGATATCATGTGAATAACAACAATTTTTGCTGATTTAAAGATCCTACAACAATTTAAAGAAGAATAACCTACTCGGGTACAGTGGATAACATCATTCAGTAGTTCTATAACTAAGGTAAAGCAATAAGACATGGCTAAGTACCTCTTCCATGATCTCCTCACACTGGCGAGCTAATTTTTGCTGATCAACTGCTGCAGATTTTCTAACTGAGGCAATCATTCCAGTTATAGCATCCACCTAACAATACTTCAGGTTAGAAGAGAGTCAAGAGACAATGTACAAAAGACAAGAAAAATCACCCATCATAATAATCAGTATACTGTATCAAAATAATAATAAATAGTATACATATAGAACACCTCTGATACTGCAGCTTCAACATCTTTTTGCCTTGCTTCAAGAACAGCCCTCCTTGATTCTACATCCAGTTTAACATTACTTAATTCTTTACGAGCCTCCTCACACTTTAAATCTCGTTCTTTTTATAGCTTCTTTTTCACGTCCTTCAAATCTTTCACTAAAAATAGAAAAAAGACCTCTAATTTCCAAAACACAGCAAACCATTTCTATCTCAAATTAAGTTATCAGCAGCAAATACTTCACAAATCTACTATAAGAGACTACCTTTTGCCTGTCGCTTTACAACTTCATTCTGAAGAGATTTAATGAGGACTTCATCATCACTACTTTTATCTTTTAGAGCCTTATAGTCTTTGCCAGCAAATTTAGCGGAATTGACCTAATTACTCAAAAGTGGACATGTTACGAAGTTAATACTTCAGGAAATTAAAAGTTACAATGTATGAAAACAATATGCAAACAGTCAAGTTCGCTCATCACAAAGAAGGGAAACTATATCTTATGCTATAAGATAAATCTGGGTACTGCTACAAGAAAACATACCTGTTCTTGTATAGCCTGCATCTGGGCTAAGTGCTTTGACAGTTTCTTAGAACCTGAGTACAAAGAAGCAAAAAATAGCGATAAGATCAGCAATGACCAACTATAATCTGTCTGACATATATGCATGTTATTCTCTGACATATTTATATTTTTCTACCATGACATTCTCTCCATATTGGATGTCCAAAATTTCGTTTCAGCAACCAAAAAATGTATTTCACAAATCCATACTTACTTATTGACCTCTACTTTTAAGCCATTAGAAACCATTTGATGATCCAAAATGGTGAAACATCATAGTCAAATACAGACAACTGAGACGAGGAATAGCTGCACTGCTAAAAATTGTAAATCAAATGCCTAGCTGGTTTCCTATTTGGCTAAATTAATGTTAAAATGAATGGGGATGGGTTCGATACACGTACGGGGTACATGAGGTCCTAGTAATGCGTACTTTTGGGGTCTAACATAATTAATATATAGTTTTTTCAAACATACAAATAGTCTACATAAATATTGGCATGTTTTATACAATGGTTACTGTACTTAACATGCTACAGAATCGAAGCCTCTTTCTCCGACTGTTTGAGTCTGTAATACTATTCATTCTCCTTCTCTCGCTCTCATCCTTCTCTTTCTCCATGCGCTTATTTCCGCAAGTTTAATCATGGTCGATTACATGATTATAAGCACAAATATTTGGGTAATATGATAAATGCATATGTTTCAGATGCTTTGGGAACAGTTGCAAAGAACACGAATCGGTATGCGCAACAGAGAGGCTGTCACATATCGGCTAAAATTGGTTTTAACTTTGCAGGTTTCAGAACAAAGGATATTCCACCTTTCAGAAGTTAATACACTGGATGTGCCTACACAGCATTTTCTAAGCTGAAGTTGTATACATGTCAAGAGTTATAAGTTAGATCAAAATGTAAGAGAGCAGAATAATTGGTCAGACAAACATGAAATTTTAATTAGGTACTACCTTTGTATAAACCTCCTCAATAGCAGTTTTCTCCTTATAAGATTGCATGGCTGACATTTCATCATTCTTTGTCTTGTCTCGAATTGATTTCTTTTCTTCCACTGCCCTCTTTAAACCAAAGGAATATTGGGTTAGATTCTTAACCGTTATCTGGAACTAACACCTGAAACGACACTGCCCCAATCAGCACAACGAAAATGAAGTATTAATCTATTATATAGTCAATACTAGTAAAACTTGGAAACTACAAAACAAAGCCTAACTTTAAGGTTTTCAATTGGCTTCTTATGCAGGACCAAGCATCACTAAAAAAATTATGCAACTCTAAACAGGTCTAACCCTATATACTTTCAACAAGAATCCCAAAGTAGTAAACATGGTGCATGTTTTTTCTCTTGTACTGCATACATTAAAAATACTAACAAAAAATATTTACATAATATGATGGAGTGTTATCATGCAAGTGTTCATAACTTTCTCATTGAGAACACTCCTACTCCAGTACTTCGACTTCAAAAACAATCTGAATTCCTAACACGAGGCAAAATTATATGATGATTGTTGTGAATCACAGGGTGGCTACTTGGGCAAAAGGCCAAGATGCTGTGTTTCCCTCCATTGGTCAGTATGTTCCATATTAGGTAAGCAAGACCTATGAGCTATTAAGGTTCTTCATTTCACTCATTGTCAAAAGGCTCTGAAATTAGATGAATAGATTTCCACGAGATATCAGAGTTATCTCAGGTTTCAGACCAACCACCACACTGCAAGTTCCAGCTAGACATCTATCATACTGCCTTAAGTTTTACAGAAGCAGTGTTCTGGCTATTATATGGGTAAGCCAGAACCCAAGATGTACTGAAAATGTTTAATTTCTCAAAAGAATAATAATCGAGAAAATACAACTTTGCATAAATATCATAGGTGTTCAGGCTAAATATTATTCTTCGGTTGAGAAAGTAAAGAAACTCAAAAGACAACCAGAAAAAGAGACGACGCTGTTAAAAGAGTCTGGCATTCACATGAACCCAAACGACATATTACAACAGAAATAACATATCTCATTTGATAAAACAAAACAAAAGATCTTCTTCAAAAGGAGTAAACATGGGAGGAAGAACCTAATTAGCATCTGATATCAAATGGCAGCACAATGAGGAAAGATTTAACAGTTTGAAAACATTTTTGTTTTTGTCTCTACTGTCAGATTCAAGGACCTACAGAAGTCAGATATTACTTTAGTTAAGAAAAAGATAAGATCTAGACTGTAATCCGTGTTAGTAGCAACTGCTGATTCATATGTATACATGTGACTTGGATGGCAAATATCTGCATAAATGAGCTACTCATTCTAGAGCGACGGATTCCTCTCATCACATGGTGGGACTCAGGTTGTACGATTTAAGGTTCTAAAGTCAAAGTTCGCTCGAATACCTTGAAGTGTAGCAGAGATATTTCCTTTGCATTAGACTTTAAAGAAGTTTTAAAACAAAATATTATAGGACATCTATAATATTAAAGCACAATTTCAACAAAAGTAATTGGCAAAGAACCAGAGTACAAAGATAAGGTTATCACTTAACATTTTTACTTCAAACTCTTTCATTTCCTACCATGGTCACTTCCTTAAGAGTATCGTAGGGGTTTTTAAAAACATGGGCCTTTAAACTACAAATCCTTGACTAACACACTTATAACTAGAAGTAGCTTACAAGCATTTAACACATGGATCATGGACCAAAATATTACCAGAAGGCAGTGTTAGTCGATGAATCAGATTGATCATATACTATAACTAACATGAAGAAAAAAGAGTACCTGCAATTTATCTGGTGACTAAACAATTCTTGAACGTATTTCTTGTCTCTCGGAATCACATTTTAGCATATCAAAATCAGCATCAGAAATCTGGAGTAACCATGTAACACCCAATAAAAGCAATGATATCAGAAACGCATATATAATTAATTATATATACATGTGTGAGTATAAAAGGCATCAGTCCTAATCAGGAGCGGAGCACCACTCACTGTAAAAAAGTGATGTTTATCATCCCAACATGTAAAAGAAAATAATTTATAAGGTACACTATTCAGGACAAAGTGAGCTTCCACCCTTCTAGCTGCTCCATACTACATGAGCCCAAAAACTCACAGGCAAGTGGTTTAGCCTTCATACAGCCCCACATACTGGTCAAATACCAGGCCAACTCATCCAACTTTTGTGTATTTCACTAAATATGAAGCACCCGAATTCTCCTAATACTGTATAGAGTTTGTTTGGGTATTTGTCTTTTTAGCTCTGTTCAGTCCAAGAGCTGGTAAACTGACTTCTTTGTCCATTTCTCCGCTCCTCTCCTTCAACTTCTTAAGAGAAGTTCTGACTTCAACTTGGTCGTTGTTGAGGCCTTCAATGGTTTGGTGAAATTCTTTAACGGCGATTTTTGTCGCCAAAGCCCCGGTCAATGCGGGTCAGCTAATCCATCTCCCAAAAATGGAAAGTCTCCATTACAAAATCAGGCAATCTCTATTTATAGTTTCTATTTATGGAAATTCAGTTTACCATCAAACTTCAACTGACCATAACTTTTAAGTTGTTACTTCAATTACGCATGTTGACGAACTCAGCTCGACAAATCTTAGGATTTCCATCCAAAGTCAACCGACATAATCAATTCGTTAAAAAGTCAACTATATTTCTCGGGATCTTTACTGTCGATAAACATTATTTATCGCGCTTGATAAATAGAATTAGAATATTGTTAAATACAAGTAATCATTCAGAAAATTCGGGATATCATAGTCTACTCCTAATAATAAAAAAATTGCCCTCGAAATTACAAATCAAACATTGCAGAATATTTCAGCAAAAAATTAGATAAGAGTTTTCTATAAAAGTAGTATGCCCAAAACCTGCAAAGTGTCAAAATACACAATTACCAACATATACTGTGAGTCATCGATGCTCATCCGGATTTCTCAACTATACACAAAATTCTCAAAAATCAATACACAATTTTGAACAACGCTCATCAATACAATATCCATCATATCGAAAATCATAAACAAAATTCTCAAATCCACGCACTGAAATCTTAGTTGTCCTCATTCACATGTACGTATACGAATCTATCAATTCTAGCTGATATAAAGAATCATAGGCAATAGAATTTATTATCGAATCATAATCGATAAGTTATGTATCTTTGCCCATTGAGTAATCTCATATCATTCTAATCCCATGAACTCATCGAACCCATTCTTTTCCAATGTTCAGGACCCGGTATGATTAAAAACTTAATACATACCATTTATCAATCTCATGGACCCAATACGTTTGACAATCAATTCTTACTCTTTATCAATCTCACGATCCCCAAGCTCGATGTCATTGCTTCACTTAGGGTTAGCCATTTATTCGTATCCATTTTCTTTCTATCTTCGCCCTCATCAGCTAGTTCTGATATCCTCGCCCAACCATTGCGCCCCGATTAAGTTTTAGGTCTCTTCACCCCAGAGAAACACAATCCCTACTTAACTTGCTCGTTCCAAAAGAGCCCTCAATCGGGTTTTTTGTCTCTCTACCTCAGAGAGTCACAATCCCTACTTAATGGATATCCTGCATCTAATAGAATCGGGATCCAACATCCCGGTGCACATAATATCACCATATTAGTAGAACACAACAATTAAATTAAATTAAATCAAGTATGAGCCATATCTGCATCTCAAATCTTGAGACGTCTTTTCTGATGAAACATTCAAAATTTCTCCTGCACAATTTATATTCACAAAAAATAACTAAAAAAAATATTCTCATGTACTTAGATAAATTACTATATGAATTCATATTCGTTAAATCATATATCACGTAATGAACATGCTTATAGTTTAGTAATTGACAACAATTTTATTCTTAGTTTCACAACATAGATAATCAATATCACAATCATACTTGAATCCATATCAGAAATTATCGATAAACTATACACACGTTCGCGACAAGAAATAGAGATCTGTGTACCTCCAAAAATATTTATTCTGAATCGATATCTTTGATTTCCTTCATTTCCTCGACTCTCCGTTAACCATCTCGATCCTTTTGTCCTCACAACAATGGTGACCATCGACAACAACGGAGATTCACATATCAATTTACAGCTCTCCACAATCCCAAACTTTTCGCTCAAACCCACCCCCCCCACAACCCAAATTCCTCACCGTTTGGACAGAATCGACCTCGAAAGCCAATAGATCCAAAATCGCTGGAAAACTTACAGGCGTGATTTGGCGCCTTCGAGCCACCATGGGGCACAAGGATGGTCGAAAAAGAACCACAAAAATAATGCCTACAAAAGTCCTAACCTTTCGTCACCAATCCTCGCCGTCAGCCGCTGCTGCGATGGCGGCGACACGATTGTGATTTCCGATTGGGAAAAATCACATCAATTCTCTCAAAATATCCCCTACAAGCATTAAAGCCTAATACCAATAGATAGAGGAGAAAGAGAGGATTCAAACCTTATCCAAATCAGCCGGCATCCCATTGGCCCAAAACCTAGGTTTTCGCGGTAGTTGTCCTCGAATTTTTGACATACTCCACCAAAATTGAAGTCAGAGATAAAGGGTAAAGATAGAGGGGACCGAGACGGTCATTTTGGTACCAAAATTATCTGGTTTGGTGACCGAACGACGGTGCCTTGCCGACACCGAGCTCGGCGGCAATTTTCGTCGCCAAAGCCTCGGTCAACGCGGGTTAGCTAGTCCATCTCCCAAAAATGGAAAGTCTCCATTACAAAATAGGGTAATCTCTATTTATAGTTTCTATTTATGGGAATGTAGTTTACAGTCAAACTTCAATTGACCATAACTTTTACGTTGTAACTCCGATTACGGCATTCTGAGCGTTGACGAACTCAGTTTGACGAATCTTAGGATTTCCATCCCAAGTCAATCGACATAATCAATTCGTTAAAATTTCATCCATAGTTCTCACAATCTTTACTGACAGTAAACATTATTTGTCACACTCAGTAAATCGAATTAGAAATATTACTAAATACAAGTAATCATACCATGTCAGTTGTGTGTTACTCACTGCATGATAGAATTTGGGAATCAAGGCTTTCCAATGTGAAATTGAGTCATTGTGGTTATTAGACGATCGATGATTTTAGGTGTGGATTATAATAGATGGTTGTTGGTCATGTCTAATTGGTTTGGCTGCGGTTGAGGCCAAAGGTGACGACAATGACACTTTGGATTTCGAAGTCTTTCAGCATGGCGCCAACCCGTGTGAATGGTGGTGACAGCAGAGGGATGGTGCTGGTTTCTCCATGTTGCTGGCCGTACTCTAGGGAGCTGCGATGCTTCTGTTCAAAGAAGGCTTGGGCCTTATTTTCTTGGTTTTGTTTTTTGTTTTTTTTGTCTGAGTGTTGGGACAGGGTCTTTGGGGGCCAGTCTGATTTATATGTTTTTGCGTTTTTTTTGTCGTGCGTTCGTGACTTAATTCCTAACTAGTTAGGAAGTGGCACCCCCAATCTTATTCTACTCTTGTATACTAATTTAGGTGTAGCACTCACTCATATATGTACTGTAATTTACTCTTAAGTTTCATTTTCATCAAACTGGATCATTTGGTCAAGCCTTGTAACCTATCAATTTTTACAATAAAATTATGCCTAAAATTATTGTGCACCTAAAAAGGTACTATTTAGGTAATATCATTTTTAAAACTATTGAAAATATCGTTTTTAGAATTGTAAAAAATATATTACAATACTAAAAATGATATTTTCAATGATATATTGATCATATCGTGACAATTGTACTTTCTTCATTCAAATGAGTGCAATTTCATTGTTTTACTATTCATCAGCTCAGCTTGAGCAGGTATGCATATGGAAGTTATAACTTATGTTTTGTTTTTAGGAAAATAACCTTCCGAAGAAAGTGATTTTATTACGTAATATGACTAAATTCGTAATTGATGGCATCAAGAACAAACTCTAGAGCGGTACCAAACCATTCACAACGAATATTTAGATCATAGGCATAGTCCGCCAAGATATGAGCTATTCTATAATAATGTCGTGGTGCAAAATTAAGAGATAAGCCTACATGATTACGAAGAAAAAACTGGACATCCACGATGACAACTCCAAGTAGGGAATCATTCCTCTCCTCACTATTGCACCAATGTACTGCCAACATGTAATTAGATTTAACCTTGGCATTAGAGATTCCTAGTTCATCTAGGAAATCTAGGCCATTTTGTATAGCAAGAAAATCGACATGCTCTGGGGAACTCACCGTATCATAATGATATGCAAAGGTTGCGATGAGTATACCTGTTGTATTTCGAAGGACTCCTCCTCATCCTTTTCCTCCAGCACCTGAATTAAAGACAACATCTACATTAAGCTTTAACTCTTCATCACTTGGTGGTTGCCAGTGCTTAACCTCTTTCCTCATCGGCCCAGGAACTTTTCTAGGTTTTGCATTGGCCTGCATAAACTGTTCATAACGTGCCATAACATAAGCTGCAACCTATTTTGCATCCTTTGTTGAGTTCTTCCAAAGTTTCTCATTTTGATTCAACCATAAGCTCCAAATCACCATTAACAATCTTTCAAAGTTGCGTTTAGGAAGATGGTCAACATGTTCTAGCAACCATTCCTTAAACTTGAACAAAGGGGACATGAAAACCTGTAAGTTGAAATGACTGTTTGATATAATCTCCTTGGCAGTAGGTTATGTGTAGAAGAGATGAATAGTAGATTCAAAAGATGAACCACATAATACACATCGAAGATCTCTTGCATAACCTTTCATGCTCAAGCACTCTCTAGTTAGAAGGATCTTGCAGGCTGCTCTCTAAATACATATCTTAGCCTTCCCTGGAATAGTCGTGTTCCAAATTGCCTTCCCAAGAGGTTTAAAACTTTCACTCGAAAAAGAAGAGGAGAGGCTAGACCCCATGACCTGATCTCATGCAATGAAGTAGCCTGAATTGACAGTGTAAAGGCCTCTTCTCTCTAGCTTCCAAACCCAAGTATCCTCTAGAGTCCTACTACTTAATGGAATCCTTGTGATTTGATAAATGACTTTTGGCGAAAAAAGGAGTTCTAGCTTGGTGATATCCCATATCTTCGTCCCAGGAATAAATAGTTCACTTACTTTCTCCAATGAGAAGTTTTCCCACCTAGTAAGAGAGGAGGAGCCATGTTCCAGATCTAATCATGCTTCCATATATTGGTCAACGCTCCATCTCCTAGTCTCTTATTCAAATCGGGTTTCAGGGTTTGTAGAGCTGTGACTATATTGTGCCACGAGTAGGAAATAGAATCACCTAATTCGGCCTCTAGTAGCTCTGAATAAGGGTGATATTTAGCTTTATACAATCTTGCAATCAATGAATCCGGGTTCTTCATCAACCTCTAACCCTGTTTTGCAAGCATAGTTAAATTATGAGCGTATAAATTTTTAAAACCCATACCTCCTTTTCGTCTAACACATCCGATCCTAGGACCTCCAGTGGATCTTTCTAGTTGTTTCATCACCACCCCAAAAGAATAGACAACAAAGTTGGTGCATGTCTTCACACAAACCTTTTCATAAGAGGTAACAATTCATGGCATAAGAGGGGATAGTCTGAGCCACTACTTTGATGAGTATTTCCTTGTTTGCCGATCTCAATAATTTGCCCCTTCAACTAATTAACTTGTTAGTCAATCTCTCCTTCAAATATGCAAAGATGGCTATTTTGGATTGTCCTACTAAAAGCAGGAGGCCGAGATACCGACCATGATCCGTTACCCTTTCCACTTCTAATATTGCTGCAAGACTTTCTTGTACATTCAAAGTCACATTTTTATGAAAACCACACTACACTTTTGGAGATTAATACGTTGACCAGAGGCTTTCTCCAAAAGTGTAGTGTGGTTTCCATCAAAAATCTTTTGAAAGCCGTACAGTCCTTGCCAAAGGCTTCACCGAACATAAAGGAGTCGTCTGGAAATAAAAGGTGGTGGAGAGTTGTGGCCGTAGGGCACATTTGAAGGCCTAATATTTCTCCAGACACAAGTGCTGTAGAACACAAAGCCAAAAAACCTTCAGCACATAATATGAAAAGATATGGGGAGAGGGGATCGGCTTGACGAATACCACGTGAAGGTATAATGTAACCATGCACTAAGGAACGGTGCAATATTGAGTAACTCACTATTTTCAAAGTACTCATGACCACCTAAATCCATTTTGGTTAGAACCCTAGTTTAAGCATCATCAACTCCATAAATCGCCACTCAAGCCTATCATAGGCTTTACTAATATCCAACTTGAGAGAAGAAACCATCACCATTACTTCTTCGAAGTTGAGTCAAAAGTGAGCTACTTCATTCGCCACTAAAGAATTATTGGATATGATCCTACTAGGCACAAAAGCACTTTGTAACGAAGAAATAACTTGAGGAAGGAGTCTCTTGAGTCTATTTGCCACAACTTTTGAAACGATCTTATAGGTGACGTTGCATAACGCTATCAGCCTATAATCCTTGGCAGTTTTTTGGTTCCTTTCCTTTTGGACGTAGTGTGAGATGAGTGAAGTTTCAAGATTGAAGGATACTTTCTGTAGTGAGAAAATTTCGTATTGCCAAACATACATCTTGGTGAACAATGTTCCAAATTTTTTGGAAGAAGAACTGAGACAACCCATCTGGTCTTGGAGATTTAGATGGATGCATTTGAAAGAGAGATGTTTTTATTTCCTCATCCATGTATGGAAAAAGAAGCTCCTCATTCAATGCCAGACTAACGCGAGGGAAGATACATGCAAGTACCTCATTTAAAGCCTCATCTTCCACTATCTTGGATTTGAAGATATCTTTGTAATAACGAATTTGGACACTAGCAATATGTGATCAGTCAGTCTGCCAAACCTCATTATCGTCTTGAATTCCTTTGATAGTGTTCCTGCCTTTTCTATTAGAAGCTTTCCTACGAAAATAAGGAGAGTTGCGGTCTCCTTTTCTAAGCCAAAAGGCCTTGGAACGTTGACTCCAGTATGTTTCTTCCTGCGATAGGAGATCATTGTAGTTAACTTACAACTCATGAAATTCATCAGATTGAGAGTCACTTTGAGGTAGGCCTGCTAGAGTGTACATCTTGCTTTGAATTAGCGTTATCTCGTTTCTCCTTTGTCTTACTATACTTTGGTTCCATTGCAATAGAATCTTTCCGGTATGCTTAATCTTCACCCCTATCTGCATAAAAGGATATTCTATTGAAGGAATAGCCCAACCATGCCTGATCTTGTCTACGCATTCAGGATATTCTGCCCATATTTCCTTAAACCAAAACGTATGAATCTTTCTCTCATTTACAATAACCATCTTCGCAACTTCCACTAGTAGTGGGAGATTATCAGACTTGTCTGGAGGCAAGGTGAGAACATGAGAATGTGGAAAAAGATGTAACTAGTTTGGCATATAACACACCCTGTATAGTCTCGCCTTAGTGGTTCGAGAAAACCACGTGAAACGGGAGCCAACATATCCCAAATCGCACAAGACACAGTCCCTCAATGCCTCTCATAAAAGCTTCATCGGTTCATCTAGTTGGAGTGGACCTCCTGATTTCTCTGTATTTCTCACCATCTCTTTATAGTCTCCTGCCACGAGACATGGTAGTGAGCTCCTTGCCTTAAGCATATGAAGCAAGATCCAGGTCTAGACGCGGTCGCCATTCCCCGTACAGCCGTATATCCCTATGAATCTCCATGCCTTCGCCGATCCCAGATCACCAACTTCCACATTAATATGATTAGTGGAGTACATATCTAATCAAATCTTATCCTCCTTCCTCCAAAAGAGGGCCAGCCTTCGATAATCTTGTGATGTTTTCTTACAGTATACACCGTCAAATCCCATGTTCCTCCTCATTGTATCGATGACTGCTTGAAGAGCTAAGGTTTCTAACAAAAACATGAGGTTAGGTTTTTTCCGCTTCACTAAAGAGATGATAGCAGCTTGTGTTTCCTTGTTAACAAGTCCACAACAATTCCTAACAATGACTTTGAAATATGCCATGTTCTGGAACGTCGGCTGACGAAGAACACGCCGCTAGGTATTAGGGTTTTTAGGGCGAAAACCTAGAAAAGTTTATGTTATGTTAATAACTAGGTGCCCACACTAGATCACAACATGTAAATTCAAAAGCACTTGGATTTATATAATTTTTGTGATAGGCACATTCATAATTACACATATTTACAGTAGTCATACGTACAAATACACATGAGAATTGCAAATCCAAATTACATTTGGAAGTTATAGTTTACCGAGTAAAAGAAGATTCAAATAATTTGAAGAATGTAAGTTCAGTCTAAGTACTTCGAAAACCCAATTAATCCAAAGTCATACTCACGACTTCTGAATTTCGGGGTCTTCACATTGTTCGACCACAGAGTGTGATAGTAACGCTATTAATGTACGGGTGCATATCCCTTATCATCGTTATGAGAATGTTTGTTGAATCTAAAAAAGACAAAAAACAGAGGAATAGGAACTTGCAAACCAAGAAAAAATATACGTGTTTACAAATTGCTGAAACTTTTGGTCAAGCTGGATACTTCCTTATCAAATAAACTTGTATGCAATTCATATAGTTGCAAAGCTTTACTACAGTCTACAAAAACTCTCATGCATCAAATAAAAGAATTCTCCATGCCGATTTTGTCTATCAAATGTAAGTAATAATTTGTATGTAGATGTAGTTATTGACCCACACAACACATATGCTAGCAGCAACAACAGTCTCATTCATAATCAACATGCCTATTTTCACAACTTCAATTAGTCTGGGAAACAAATTGATTAGTTAGAGAATTAACAACCCAAAACTACCCTAGAAATTAGGAAGCCCAATACCTAGATTCCATTCTAATAAAAGAGAAGAAAAGTGACGCAGTCATTTGTAACTATACAATTAAAAAACTTTCTGAAATGACCCAAACCCGATTTAGTTTTCTAAACCGGAATCAAACCCCTTCTGAAAACACGAACCAACAAAAACCATAAAAATTTCGGCAGAGTAACGCTACTAAAGCGGAATTCCCATTAACCTGCACCCAGAAAATACACTTCATTCTATGCCACAAAAACCAAACCGTGGGCACCAATCCCATCAGGATTTCTCAATATTATAACAATAATAATGAACAGTAAACATAACTGTAATATAGAAAATCCGGGAAAAACCACATAAAACATGTATCAGTATCGTATTAGAGCGACCTATAGTGTATATATACAAAATATACAACAGTAGGCGAAACAAAGGACCTACTGGAAAAGACAAGTAGCTCGAACAACTAGCCTCCGACCGCGACGTGCGACACCAGAATCCGAACTGCAAACTAGGCACAGAAATCGAAAAGCCCAGAGGAAAGGCAATAAAAACGTTAGAGTGAGTGGACAAAAATAAACATATGTCTTTCACCAATTTCATATACATAATCAATGTAAAACAATGCGAGTTCGGAAAATATATATGGAGGTGCCAGGCGAATCTCTCAAGCCCGACGGTGATAGGCCGGGGGAATCTCTCAACCCCAGCGGCATAACAGGGGAATCACTCAACCCTGCCCAGAGGAATCTCTCAACTCTTGTCAGACTACCGGTGATCAGCCGAGTAGCCGAAGCATCGATGCAGGTATGCCATCACCATAAAAATATAAAATTATACCTCCGAAAATAATAAATAAGCTCAACATCGTATATAAACAAATACGGAAAATCACGAACTCGCAACGACTATGAAAATATAAAAGTGTCCACTCACAGGTGAGCAAAGCACGCACTCGCGCTAATCACCTGGTCTGGCGGAAGATCTCTCGCCCGAAGTACGATCTCGATCCCCTGAATAATCATAAAATATATCTGATCAAAATCAGAATTCACAACACTGTACCACACCTCAGAAACCAACCGTTCCCGGAAATGTATAACTGATACAAAAATAATTAACGAAATTCCCGAAATCTCCACTCAAACCCTCGACTGAAAATTCGATACCCAAATCAACTCGAAAACCTCAAGGTGACGATCGGGGCGCGAATACGAGCGAAATGACATATAACTCGACACATTTCCAAAAAAAAATCAACGGTCGCCGGAGCTCCGCCGGCGGTGCGCCGTCAACCGGAGAGATTTTCCGGCGGCCAAGCTCACCAAAGCATCATCTCAACGAGCCCAACCCATCTCTCTTCTATGGCTATGATCAATTCCGGCCACACACGTCGAAAAACAGCTCGAAAGTCCAAAACCCCAAACCGGCCGGAAAACTTCTGCGCTCAATTCCGGTGTCGTCGCGCCACCTCGTCCCTCCAAACCAAAGGGGAAATGACCACCATCCAAAACCCAACAAAACCCACCAAGAGTCCACTCTGGAAAGTCACCGGAGCTTCGCTCCCAACTATGCCGATTCCGGCGAAAAAATCCCAAACTTCATCTCCTCCGTTCTCCCTCAAATCAACATCAAATTCAAAAATTCCAAGTTCTAAACAGTAGGAAATTGAAAGAGGAATCGATCCATACCAAGGTCCAAACCAAAGGTGGCCGGAAACGGAGAGTTAGCGGCGGTGAAGTTTTTTTCTCCGGTCAACGCGGGTCAACACGTGCAATCTTGGTCAACGCCGGTCAAACTTCCCAAAACAGTGTTTTTTGACAATTTTTGACTATTTCCGATATTTATACTCGCGTCTCGGGACGATTGATGGTCCAAAACGAATAACCATTACGATTCAGATAAACTCGATACGAACGGATAAACTCGACGATATTCCGAAACTTCAAATATTTATATTATATTCCTCGATCGTCAAAATAATCATCCGGAACCGCCCACGAACTCGAAATCATGCGTACAACAACTCTTGAGAAGAGACTCAAAATCGGCAATTCACACAATTATTGAAAACTGCGATTACGCGCTAACTCGTAAATTAAGCTGATTACTCTACTGATTCTGTTCCGGGTCGTCACAAATCTACCCCCCTTAAAAAAATTTCGACATCGAAATTTACGTACCTGTCAGGTGAACAGATAAGGATACTACTCCCGCATACGCTGCTCAGTCTCCCAAGTGGCCTCCTCAACGAGTGATTCTGCCACAAGACCTTCACCGGCGGTATAACACGGTGCCTCAACTCCTGCTCACGCCGATCGAGAATCTGTACCGGCTCCTCCACATACGTCAAATCCTCACGGATCGGTAGCTGCTATGGCGCTAACACATGTGATGGATCTGGGATATACTTCCGCAACATCGAAACGTGGAAAACATCAGGAACACGAGCCATCTCGGACGGCAACTCAAGTCTGTAAGCCACAGCTCCAACCCTCTCGGTGATCTCGTACAGACCAATGTACCGTGGTGGAAGCTTGCCACGCTTCCTAAAATGCACAACTCCCCTCCACGGAGATAGTTTCAGGAAGACCCAATCGCCCCCATCAAACTCGAGACTCTTTCTCCTCACGTCCGCATAACTCTTCTGGCGATCCTGGGCAATCGTTAATCTATCCCGGATAATCTGGACATCCTCCATGGTGCTCTTCACCAGATCAGGGCCAATAAGCCATCGCTCGCCCACCTCACTCCAACACAACGGAGTGCGGCACTGCCTCCCGTAGAGGGCCTCCTATGGTGTCATCTCAATACTGGCCTGATAGCTGTTGTTGTAGGCGAACTCTATCAAATGCAGTTGCTGGTCCCAATTTCCTGGAAACTGTAAAACATAAGAGTGCAACATATCCTCAAGAGTCTGTAGAGTCTGCTCAGACTGCCCGTTAGTCTGTGGATGAAAAGCTGTACTGAAGCGAAATCTCGTGCCCATGGCTCGCTGTAATGCCTGCCAGAACTCGGAAGTAAACTGACTGTCTCGGTCAGAAACAATAGATACAGGCACACCGTGCAGTCGAACAATCTCTGACAAATACAGCTTGGCCAATCTGCCTACTGATATCTTCCCCAAATGTGCGAGAAAATGAGCGGATTTCATCAGTCGATCCACGATAACCCAAATACCAGTGTTGCCAGCCGAACTACGCGGCAACTGATAAATGAAATCCATAGTAATGTGCTCCCACTTCCAAACCGGAATCTCCAATGGCTGTAACTTTCCCGCAGGCTTCTGCCTCTCCACTTTAGACTGCTGACAGATCAAACATCGACTCACATATGCGGTAATCTCCCGCTTCATATTGCGCAACCAATAATACGCTCGAAGTGTACGAAACATCTTCGTACCACCGGGATGCATCGCATACGCCGAACAATGAGTCTCGTCCAAAATCTCCTTCTTCAGACTCTCGTCTCGCGGTACGCACAATCTACCTCTGAAAAGCAACGTACCGCCATCACTCAATCGAAACTCTGTTGGCACACCATTCCGAATCATGGTCTTCTTGTCCAACAGGTAGGAATCTGAATCCTGAGCTTCTCGAACCTGATCAACCAACATGAATCGAACCTGAAAACTGGCCAACAAAGCTCCCTCATTATCCCACTCGAACTCGGCTCCCGTAGCCCGAAGCTCAGCTAACATAGATACTCTGGCCACACAGACTTGAAACAACAAAGCTCCAGATTTCCGACTGAGTGCATCGGTAACCACATTGGCCTTTCCTGGATGGTACTCATCCACCTGCGCTGCCTCATGTTCAAGTCTGGCTGCGTCCGCAAGTAGGTGAGACTCTTGTGATCGGTGTAGATCTTGCACTGAGCTCCGTACAGGTAATGTCTCCAACTTTTCAATGCTAACACAATAGCGGCCAACTCCAAATCATGGGTCGGATAGTTAACTTCGTGTGGTTTCGCTGCCTGGAACCGTAGGCTACAACTCTGCCATGCTGGATCAGCACACAACCAAGTCCCAACTTTGACGCATCACTGTAAACCACGAACTCACCGCTGTCGTCTGGTAAACTCAGAACCGGTGCAGTAGTCAACTTTTCCTTCAGGAGCAAGTAACTCTCCTCACATGAATCGGACCACACAAACTTGACGCCTTTCTTCGTTAACCTGGTCAGTGGAGTAGCAATCCGAGAAAAATCCTGTACAAATCGTCGATAGTAGCCCGCCAAACCCAAGAAACTCCGGATCTCCGGTACGGCAGTAGGTCTACTCCAATTCAGTACGGCCTCGATCTTGTTAGGATCTACACTGACTCCCTCAGCCGATATCACGTGCCCTAGAAACTTGACGCTGTCCAGCCAAAACTCGCACTTGCTGAACTTTGCAAACAACTGATTGTCCCGCAAAGTCTGCAACACCCTCATAAATGCTTCTTGTGCTGGCCCACACTCCTGGAATAGATCAGGATGTCGTCGATGAACATAATTACGAACTTGTCCAGAAACCGTCTGAACACCCGGTTCATCAAATCCATAAAATTTGCGGGGGTGTTGGTCAACCCAAACGGCATAACCAAGAACTCGTAATGCCCGTACCACGATCTGAAAGCTGTCATGGCCACATCAGACTCTCGGATCCTTAACTGATGATATCCGGACCTGAGATCAATCTTCGAAAAGACTGAAGCTCCCTTGAGCTGATCAAACAATTCGTCAATCCGCGGCAACGGATACTTGTTCTTCACAGTGACCTGATTCAGCTTCCGGTAATCGATGCACAACCGCATGGATCCATCATTCTTCCGTACAAACAAAACCGGGGTACCCCACGGCGAAACACTGGGTCGTATGAAACCCTTCTCCAGCAACTCCTGAAGTTGAACCTGTAGTTCTTTCAACTCCGCTGGCGCCATACGATACGGTGCCTGTGAAATGGGTCCCGTGCCCGGTAATAGCTCAATAGTGAAATCAATCTCCCAAACTGGAGGTATACCCGGTAACTCCTCCGGAAACATATCTGGAAAATCGGAGACTACCTCGATATCACCGATGTCTGGCACAGTAACCGTGGTGTCTACAACATGAGCTAAAAAGGCAACACAACCCTTCTTCATCATCCGATCTGCCTTCATTGCGGAAATCACACATGGCAATGCAGTGTTCTTCTCGCCGCGAAACAATATCTCGGGAAAGCATGATCGTCGAAACGCAACCTCCTTCTTGTGACAATCAAACATGGCCCAATGTGTCTCCAAGAAATCCATACCCAAAATCAAATCAAAATCAACGATATCCAACAACAACAAATCCGCGGCTAGACCATGGCCTCCAATAAAAATCTCACAATCTCAGTATACCCAGCCAATACTCAAAATCTCACCGGACGGATACAATACTCTCCACAACCCCAGAAGTGAAGACGCAGGTAAAGTAGCTAAACATGATAGTCTATACGACATGAATGAATGCGTAGCACCTGGATCTAACAATGTAAGTACTGGAATACCAAAGACATGTAACGTACCGATAACAACCTCCGGTGAAGCTCTGCCCTCATGTAGAGTCATAGCATGAACCCTGGCCTACCGGGGTTGGTCGTCCACGCTGAGGCTATCCCTGTTATCCGCTCTGGCCCGTAAATTGTACTGGTCGAGCCCCTAAAGTGGCACCTCGCTCTCCTCCGGAACTCTGGGCCGCCTATCCAACAGCACCATCAAGCTGGAAACACTCTCTCGCATAGTGATCCACCTGGCCACAGCGAAAACAAGTGACAGGGCCTCCCTGTCACGGACCAACATGAAGCCTACTGCAGAGACTACATAACGGGTACTCCCTCGGTACGGTAAAAGAGCCACCGGTACGCCGAGGATAACTAGAACCACTAGAACCCCCACTAGACTGTGGTCGCTGCGGTCGATCTCTCCTCCATCTCTTCCTCTGTCTTGGTGCACTAGCTGGTGGTCGATATGGTCCACTGCCCGAGGATGAAGCCGAACCAGAAGTATCAGAACTCAGCCTCTTGGAAGGTCCCTGACTCGGTCCACCCTCCTCAAATCGTCTAGGCTGGTATCTCATCTGCCTTTCCTTCTCGATATCCTCACCTAGGAGTGCTGCACTAATAAACTCATCGAAGTTGTTCCGAGGCATCATAGTCAGAGTCCCATTGATGTTCAAGCTCAAACCCAGCTCAAATCTGCGGCACTTGGCTTCCTTAGTAGCCACCATGTCACGAGCAAACCGAGATAAGCGGGTAAATCTATCCCGATACTCAAGCACAGACAAACTGTCCTGCCTCAAATTCGTGAACTCCTCATACTTTCGCTGCTGGGTAGCCTGGTTGAAGTATCTCTGCATGAACAAATCCTGAAACAAAGTCCACGGAGTATCAACTGGTACCCGATCGGTGCTAACCCACCAGAAGTATACATCTGACTCAAGTAATCCAATTGCTGCCACTGTCATCTGCTCAGGGGTAAAACGCAGACGCTCACAAACTCGTTCAACCTGAACCAACCATGCCTCACACATCTCTGGATCAGCTGAACCTGAAAAGACAGTAGCACCAGCAGTACGAGGTTTGACCACAGGGTCAAAATGCTCCTCCAAATGCAACACTCGCATCAGCAAGTCGTGCGTCTGGCGATTCTCATCAGGATTCACTTCCCGATCGACATGGGGACCACGTCGAGGAGGCATCCTACTGATACAAGACAAGCATTAAGTATAAGCAGAAGGAACGTAATCATGAGACCTCAGATATTTGAGAATACATAACACCCGAAGCATTGATGAGTACCGCAGGCCTGTCGGGTCATCACTCTAGACATGCTGTACAAACTCAAATACCCTAAGCGTCACAACTATAAGAGTCTACAGAATCTGACAACCTAATGCTCTGATACGAAGCTGAAAGGACCCAACCCCAATTTAGTTTCCTAAACCGGAATCAAACCCCTTCTGAAAACACGAACCAACATAAACCATAAAAATTTCGGCAGAGTAACACTACTAACGGGGAATTGCCATTAACCTGCACCCGGAAAATACACTTTTCATCCTATGCCACAAAAACCAAACCGTGGGCACCAATCCCATCCGGATTTCTCAATATCATAAAAATAATAATAAACAGTAAACATAACTGTAATATAGAAAATCCGGGAAAAACCACATAAAACATGTATCAGTATCGTATCAGAGCGACCTCTAGTGTATATATACAAAATATGCAACAGTAGGCGAAACAAAGGACCTACTAGAAAAGACAGGTAGCTCGAATAACTAGCCTCCGACCGCGACGTGAGACACCAGAATCCGAACTGCAAACTGGACACGGAAACCGAAAAGCCCAGGGGAAAGGCAATAAAAACGTTAGAGTGAGTGGACGAAAATAAACATATGCCTTTCACCAATTTCATATACATAATCAATGTAAAACAATGCGAGTTCGGAAAATATATATGGAGGTGCCAGGCGAATTTCTCAAGCCCGACGGTCAGGCGAATCGCTCAAGCCCGACGGTGATAGGCCGGGGGAATCTCTCAACCCCAGCGGCATAACAGGGGAATCACTCAACCCTGCCTAGAGGAATCTCTCAACTCTGGTCCAGAGAAATCTCTCAACTCTAGTCAGACTACCGGTGATCAGCCGAGTAGCCGAAGCATCGATGCAGGTATGCCATCACCATAAAAATATAAAATAATACCTCTGAAAATAATAAACAAGCTCAACATCGTATATAAACAAATACGGAAAATCACGAACTCGCAACGACTGTGAAAATATAAAAGTGTCCACTCACAGGTGAGCAAAGCGCGCACTCACGTTAGTCACGTGGTCCGGCGGAAGATCCCTCGCCCGAAGCACGATCTCGATCCCTTGAATAATCATAAAATATATCTGATCAACATCACAATTCACAACACTGTACCACACCTCGGAAGCCAACCGTTCCCGGAAACGTATAACTGATACAAAAATAATTAACGGAATTCTCGAAATCTCCACTCAAACCCTCGACTAAAAATTCGATACCCAAATCAACTCGAAAACCTCAATGCGACAATCATGGCGCGAATACGAGCCAAACGACATATAACTCGACACATTTCCAAAAAAATGTCAATGGTCGCCGGAGCTTCGCCGTTGACAGCCACCGCCGGCGGCGACGCGCCGTCAACCGGAGAGATTTTTCGGCGGCCAAGCTCACCGAAGCATCTTCTCAACGAGCCCAACCCATCTCTCTTCTATGGCTAAGATCAATTGTGACAACCCGGAACAGAATCAGAAGCGTAATCAACATAATTCGTGAGTTAGCGTATAATCGCTGATTTTCGATAGTTGATTGAATCGCCAGACTTGATCACGACTTAATTATTGGCCGAGAATTTGAGTTGAGTCTCTTCTTGAGAGTTTTTGTATGCGTGATTTCGAGTTCGTGGGCGGTTCCGGATCATTATTTGGGCGACCGAGGAATATAATATGAATATTTGAAATTTCGGAATACTGTTGAGTTTATCCGTTTGTGTTTGAGCCTATCCGAATTGTGATTGTGATCCTTTTTGGACCGTTGATCGACCCGAAGCGTCAATGGAATGATTATTGACTTGATTTGCGAGTTTCGCGATTTGTCGTGATTTCGATATAATCTGCTAATATGGTGGACTTCTTAGCGACTAAATTATCAGGCGAGAATTTGATCTCGGATCCTTCGTGAAAGTTGTTGAGAATTTAATTTCGAGCTTGTGGGAACTTCTGGAGGATTTTTCCGAGTTACGATGATTAAGTTACGAATATTTTCAACCGTTAATTATTTAATCGGGTAAGCTTGTGATGGTTTGAACCTTTGACTTTTTTTCGGATTTGTCGAAGTGTTTGACTTCGGGTGAAAATTGAAGATCTTGTCGAGATGAGTTTGATTACATGAGAATTGTTGAAATCAGAATTACGATACGAAAGTTACGGGTATTTGAAGTTTGTCGAAAAGTGAAATTTGGAATTTTCCTAAAAGGGTAAGTATTTAATGAGGTTTCTATATTGGGCAAGTCAAACTTGCATTTGTTGTTGTTGACCGAGTCAACTCGGCATGGAGGGAGGAGCACAACGGAGCTCGACGGCTCACCGGCGGTGGCACGCCGTCCGGCCACCCCAGGGCTTGGGGTTGGTCCCGTTCGACTCGGCCTGGCCTCCCCGTGGTGATGCCGGCTACCGTTCACGGCGTGGGTCGCCGGAGGAAGGAGTTTTTCCGGTAGAAAGTTTGTGATTTTGGGGGGTTTTTGGTTGCTCTTTTTCTGGCCAAATTGAGCTGCAAGAAGTACTGGGTTTTGAAGCTCTCATCTCCACGAATCTAACCATATAGGTATGGTGCTCCAATTCGATTTGTACATGGAGAATTGTTGGATTGAAAGTTTGGTTTGAATTCGGTTTTGCATGAAATTGAGCTAGTTAGAGTTTGAATTGATCTTTGGTGTAGTTATGGAAGTTGTTTGTTGGATGATTTTGAGTGGAATAGGCTTTGGTCCGCCGGGAAAATTCAAGTTTGGGTGGCGCCGGCGGCGGTCTCCGGTCAAAAGTTGACTTTTCGGGGTTTTCATCGAGTTGTATGTCGTTTCGCTCGAAATCGCGCCCCGATCGCAGTGGTGAGGTTTGTTTTTCAATTTGAGCATCGGAAATTATAGCGAGGTTTTGTGGTGTGTTTATCGGATTTTCACGATTTCGTTGTTATTGGATTATGTGTTTCCGAGAACGGTTGTTTCTCGTGATATGATTCGAGGTACTGAGTTATGTTTTTGAGAAATGGATTTTATGATTATTCAGGGGTTCGTGATCGTTTGTTTGGCAAGGGATTTTCCGCCGGATCACGGGAATAACGTGAACTGCGTTACGCTCACCTGTGAGTGGACATTTCTTTTCACGGATTGATTGCGAGTCTTTTATATACGTTTTTACGAGTGAGCATGCAGTATGAGCATGATTTTTATGAGCATGTGTTTTACGATTATACATATACGAGTATGCGTATACGAATATACATACATACATATTATGTTTTATGCATGTGCATGGAAAGGATTTATGATTTGGTTTACACATAGTACAGTCTCAGTTATCAAGGTTGTATCGATACACATTGGCTTCTCGGCTGATCCCCGAGTACGCTCCGGGGGGGACAGATATCCTGACCCGAGGCCTTTCTGGCTTGGAATCACGTGTGGGTCTGGGATCCCGTGATTCAGACTGTACTAGCGCGAGGGAGTCCATGAGAGACCCCGCGGTATTTATGATGCATGCTCTGTACCCGTGAGGAGTTAGAGTCTCCCTCGTGTACCATTTGATTTTTATGCATTTAGACTCGCATATGTTTTTATAACATATATTATTCGACGTAAGACATTTATTTTCGTCCACTCACTCTAACAGTTTTCATGTCTTTCCCCTGGGATTTTCGGTTTCCGTGCCCAGTTTGCAGTTCAGATTCTGGTGTCGCACGTCGTGGTCGGAGGCATAGTATTCGAGCGATGTTTCTTTTATGGTAGGTTCTTAGTTTGGCCTACTATTTGTATATCTATATTAGAAGTCGCTCTTAGTATTCTGATGTATACTTCTATACGATTTTCCCCGGATTTCGGTAAAGTATAGTTATATTTATTACTTTACATTACTGTTGATATATTGAGAAATCCGGATGGGATTGGTGCCCACGGTTTGGCTTTTATGGCATAGGATGAAGTGTATTTTTCGGGTGTAGGTAATGGCAATTCCACGATAGTAGCGTTACTCTGCCGAAATTTTAATGGTTTTTGTTGGTTCACATTTTCAGAAGGGGTTCGATTCTGGTTTAGGCAACTAAATCGGGGTTGGGTCCTTTCATCTTGGTATCAGAGCATTAGGTTACAGGTTCTGTAGACTTCTGTAGTCATGTTTACTAAATATATTTGAGAATGTACAGCATGTCTGGAGTGGTGACCCGACCGGCCGGCGGATACTCATCAATACTCCGGGTGTTGTATGCTTTCAAATATTTAAAGTTCCATGATTACGTTCTACTTGTTGCGAACGATGTTTTATTCATTAGGATGCCTCCTTGACGTACTTTCCGTGTCGGTATGGTTGTGGATCCCATTAAGGATCAATCGACGCGCTATTTTCCAGTGAATTGTGGGTTTAGATGAGCATTCTGGGTTCAGCCATTTGTGTGGCATGGTTTGCCTAGTTGTGCGTGTATGAGCGTCTACATGTTGCCTCAGAGCAGAGAATTGTGGTAGTTAATGTTTTGCCTGAGACAGATCATTACAATTGGTGGCCTGGTATTGTGTGAGTTCCTGTTGCGATTCCATGGCCTACATTCAGGGTATTGTTTATACTGTAATGGTTCAATCAGGCTACCTAGCAATGGAATATGGAGTGTTTACCCACCTGAGGTAGAGATGTATCGTTCATGTGTTTGTTTCTGTTTGTACGTGTTATGTGGCTTCAGGGGAAGCAGTGCACGAGATTCGAGATGAGTTTGAACCTGAGCATCAGAGAGATTTTGACTGTAATGCCTCGAGATAACCGTGAGGAGCTTGATGTGCTGCACTTAGAGGCGAGGCTATTGAGAAGGAAAGGTATACGCGGATTCCAATGTGTTGGTTTGAGGAAAGTGGACTTAGTCGAGTTATTTGATGAGGTTGAGTTCAGGTACCTTGGGATCAGTGACTTCATCAGGCTGTGGCCTTTTTGATTATGTGAGGGTCATCAGATCAAAGCAGAGGATCCGTTTGGTGGTGGTGGAGATCACAGAGTAGCGGACTTGTTCCTGTGGCATGAGTTTGGGTGATCGTTGGTGATCCTTTCTCGCAGCAGGTGTCGCTGTGACTTGTGTTCGTGGAGTACTTTCGGTTGCTATTGTGGTGGCCAGGAGGGTCACGTTACGAGGGAGCGCCCTCAGCCAGTTGTTCTAGCGGTTCGGCAGCTCAGAGTTCACGAGGAGGTTATGATGCCATTTTTGGCGTTTGACCAACACAGCCTTTTAGACGAGTCAATCAGAATGTCACAGTCGACGTGGACCGCTAGTTGGGCATGCTGGAGTTCGTTCCACAACCTTGTGTGAGGACGGAGTTTCTCTGAGGTTGTTGTTGCTTGATACCCATGGCGATTGTACCTGTATCTCCACTTTCGAGGTTTTGGAAAGTGTTGTATCCATCCGAAGGTTGCGAGATCCTTGTTGGAGGATATGGCTTAGCCGCTGAGCTGTTATTACTGGATACCGTTGATTTTGTTACGATGTTGAGTATGGACTTTTGGCGACACATTTGGCTATGTTCGAGTGTCTCGAGAAGGTGGTTGTGTTTCGATGACCAAACTTTTTCCCGAGATACTGTTTCGCGGTGATGGTCGAGCGGATTGTGGAAATAGGTTGTGTCGTTTACTTAGCTCATGTTGTGGATACTACGGTTGCTGTGCCTGACATTGGTGACATTGAGGTGGTTCCCGAGTTTCCAGGTGTGTTCCGGAGGAGTTACCAGGTATTCCTCCAGTTCGGAAGACCGACTACACCATTGAGCTTTTACCGGGTGCTGGACTCATATCATCGGCACTATGTCGTTCGGTACCAGCGGAGCTGATGGAGCTACAGGTTCAACTCCAGGAGTTGCTGGAGGAGATTTCATGCGACTCAGCGTATCTGCGTGGTGTGCACTTATACTATTTGTGCGGAAGCAGGATGGTTCAATGAGGTGGTGCATTGACTACCAGGAGCTAAATCAGGCTTCAGAGGAGAGCGAGTATCCTCCGCTTCGGATTGACGATTGGTTTGATCAGCTCACGAGAGTTTCAGTCTTTTCGAAAATTGATTTTGGGTCCGGATACCATCAGTTGAGGATCAGGGAGTCAGATGTGGCTAGGACGACTTTCGGATCACGGTGCGGGCATCACGAGTTCTTGGTTATGCTGTTTGGGTTGACAATGCCCCGTAGTTCTTATGGACTTGATGGACCAGGTGTTCAAACGATTCTAGACGAGTTGGCAGTCGTGTTCGTTGGCAACATCCTGATTTACTCCAGGAGTATGGGCCAACACCTGAAGCAATTGCGAGCGGTTTTGCGGATCTTACGAGATGATCAGTTGTTGGCAAAGTTCAGCAAGTGTGAGTTATGGTTGATTTGCATGAAGATTTTAGGTCACGTGATGTTAGCTGAAGGAGTCAGTGTGGATTCCGATCAGATAGAGCCGTGTGGGTTTGGAGTAAACCTACCATTGTACTATAGATCGGGAGTCTCTTGGGTTTAACAACTACTATCGGTGCTTTGTTAAGGATTTTCCCGGATTACCACTTCACTTTCCGGATTGACGAAGAAGGCGTCAAGTTCGAGTGGTTCGATGCACGCGAGGAGAGTTACTTACTCCTGAAGGAAGTTGACCGTTGCACCGGCTTTGACCATACCTGTCGACCGTGACGAGTTCGTGAGTTATGGCGATGCATCGAGGTTTAGATTTGGTTATGTTTTGATGCTGTGTAGCAGAGCGGTGGCTCATGGTTTCAGGTAGTGGAACTTTGTGTAGCTGCATATCCTATGTATGATTTGGGGGTTGCTGTCCTTATGTTAGCATCAGAGAGTTTGAGTCACTACTGCTACGGCGTGCAGCGCAGTGTAGGAGGTACACTGATCACATGAGTTTCATCTACTTGCATTTTCGGCCAGATTCGAGCTTGAGGCAGTGTAGATGTATGGGGTCGACTAACGACTATGGCTGCACATTTGAGTTTATCCGAGAAAGGCTAGTAGTTGTACTTTGACTATCCATCTGGGATGTCGTTGCTGATCCATTCAGTCAGAAACCAGGAGCTCCATTGTATCATGTGTGTATGGCTCGAGTTTCCGTGTTAGCCAAATTGCGAGCTACGAGGGCTGAGTTAGAGTGTGATGATGATGATGAAGCTCATTGTTTTGTGTGTGTTATGCACTAGTGGTGCGAAGATGTATCAGATACTTCGATTTTACTACTCGTGACGCGACCTGTAGAAGAATGTAGCAGCTTGTGTGAAAAGATGCCACCTTTGTCAGCAGGCAATGGCAGTGAGGCGGAGTCTTGCTGGAAAATTACAGCCATTGGAGATTTCCGATTAGAAGTTGGAGCTTGTCACTATGGATTTTGTGTGCCAGTACACACTTCAGTTTGTGATACCAGTTGTCGGATCCTTGTAGACCATTCGTTGAACTCAGTACATTTCCTTGTACTTCCAGAAAAGATTTCAGTGGCAGGCAGACATGCTGTGTTTGACGGAGGTTGTTCATGTACGTGATGCGCCTATGTCCCAGTTTGCTGATCGAGATAATCAGTTACAACAGAGTGTAGGCAAGCATTGCAGTGTGCATTGGGGACCGGATTACAGCCTAGTACAGTTTCTTATCCTCAGATTAGTGGGCGATCTTTGAGGACTATTCAGACCTTGGAGGGCATGTTGTGGTCTTGTGTATTGTAGTTCCGAGGGATTTGGAACCAGCAGTTTCAACTATTCGAGATTGCATATAGTACCACTTTGTAGACCACTATGATTGTGACGTTGCATGATGTCGTTTTGAGGAACGATGTTGTACTCCATTGTGTTGGAGCGAGTTTTGTTTGAATTGACGTTTGATTCTGATTTTGTGGAATGTTCTACCACATACTGTCGAATTAGCGGAAACAGCTTGATAATTGCCCGAGTTTGATGTTTGAGTTATGTTGATGTGAGTAGGTTGAGTTGTGAATTGCCACGTTATTTTGATCCGTATGTGATCATAGGCGAGTTTGTGTTGTGCCGTATAGTTCGGCATTGCATATAGCGTTGGCTTTTGTGTGTGTTGTGTTCCGTGTGGTGGAACTACATTTCAGATTTGTTGCGTGTTTTTTACCCTATCAGTTCCTTATGCAGGAAGGCTTGGCGTTTGTGTGGAGCCAGTTTAGATTCGAGATTTGGGGGTACAGGGATTACAGTACGGAGATATCTCCTATTGTGGAGTCTGTTGTCAGAGTTGTTCAGTTGAGGTTGCCACTGGAAAGTTGAGCTGTATGCTGAGGCAGTGCTCCTACTTTTAGTCGGCAGACTTGGAAATTTCGAGGTTGAAATTTTTTTAAGGGGGGTGGATTTGTGATGACCCGGAACAGAATCAGAAGCGTAATCAGCATAATTCGTGAGTTAGCATATAATCGCTGATTTCCGATAGTTGATTGAATCGCCAGACTTGATCACGACTTAATTATTGGCCAATAATTTGAGTCGAGTCTCTTCTCGAGAGTTGTTGTATGCGTGATTTCGAGTTCGTGGGCGGTTTCGGATCATTATTTGGGCGACCGAGGAATATAATATGAATATTTGAAATTTCAGAATACTGTTGAGTTTATCCGTTTGTGTTTGAGTCTATCTGAATCGTGATTATGATCCGTTTTGGACCGTTGATCGACCCGAAGCATAAATGGAATGATTATTGACTTGATTTGCGAGTTTCGCGATTTGTCGTGATTTCGATATAATCTGCTAATATGGTGGCCTTCTTAACGACTAAATTATCGGGCGAGAATCTGATTTCGGATCCTTCGTGAAAGTTGTTGAGAATTTAATTTTGAGCTTGTGGGAACTTCCGGAGGATTTTTCTGAGTTAAGAGGATTAAGTTACGAATATTTTCGACATTTGATTATGTAATCGGGTAAGCTTGTGATGGTTTGAACCGTTGACTTTTTATCGAATTTGTCGAAGTGTTTAACTTCGGGTGGAAATTGAAGATCTTGTCGAGATAAGTTTGATGACGCGAGAATTGTTGAAATCAGAATTACGATACGAAAGTTACGGGTATTTGAAGTTTGTCGAAAAGTGAATTTTGGAAGTTTCGTAAAAGGGTAAGTATTTAATGAGGTTTCTATATTGGGCAAGTCAAACTTGCATTTGTTGTTGTTGACCGAGTCAACTCGGCATGGAGGGAGGAGCACGAGGGAGCTCGACGGCTCACCGGCGGTGGCACGCCATCTGGCCACCCCAGGGCTTGGGGTTGGTCCCGTTCGACTCGGCCTGGCCTCCCCGTGGTGATGCCGGCCACCGTTCACGGCGTGGGTCGCCGGAGGAAGGAGTTTTTTGCGGTAGAAAGTTTGTGATTTTTGGAGGTTTTTGGTTGCTCTTTTTCCGGCCAAATTGAGCTGCAAGAAGTACTGGGTTTTGAAGCTCTCATCTCCACGAATCTAACCATATAGGTATGGTGCTCCAATTCGATTTGTACATGGAGAATTGTTGGATTGAAAGTTTGGTTTGAATTCGGTTTTGCATGAAATTGAGTTAGTTAGAGTTTGAATTGATCTTTGGTGTAGTTATGGAAGTTGTTTGTTGGATGATTTTGAGTGGAATAGGCTTTGGTTCGCCGGGAAAATTCAAGTTTGGGTGGCGTCGGCTGTCAACGGCGGTCTCCGGTCAAAAGTTGACTTTTCGGGGTTTTCGTCGAGTTGTATGTCCTTTCGCTTGAAATCGCGCCCCGATCGCAATGGTGAGGTTTATTTTTCGATTTGAGCATCGGAAACTATAGCGAGGTTTTGTGGTGTGATTATCGAATTTTCACGATTTCGTTGTTATTGGATTTTGTGTTTCCGAGAACGCTTGTTTCTCGTGATATGATTCAAGGTACCGAGTTATGTTTTTGAGAAATGGATTTTATGATTATTCAGGGGTTCGTGATCGTTTGTTTGGCAAGGGATTTTCCGCCAGATCACGGGATTAACGTGAACTGCGTTACGCTCACCTGTGAGTGGACATTTCTTTTCACGGATTGATTGCGAGTCTTTTATATACGTTTTTACGAGTTTGAGCATGCAGTATGATCATGATTTTTATGAGCATGTGTTTTACGATTATACATATACGAGTATGCGTATACGAATATACATACATACATATTATGTTTTATGCATGTGCATGGAAAGGATTTATGATTTGGTTTACACATAGTACAGTCTCAGTTATCAGGGTTGTATCGATACACATTGGCTTCTCGGCTGATCCCCGAGTACGCTCCGGGGGGGACAGATATCCTGACCCGAGGCCTTTCTGGCTTGGAATCACGTGTGGGTCTGGGATCCCGTGATTCAGACTGTACTAGCGCGAGGGAGTCCATGAGAGACCCTGCGGTATTTATGATGCATGCTCTGTACGCGTGAGGAGTTCGAGTCTCCCTCGTGTACCATTTGATTTTTATGCATTTAGACTCGCACATGTTTTTATAACATATATTATTCGGCGAAAGACATTTATTTTCGTCCACTCACTCTAACAGTTTTCATGTCTTTCCCCTGGGATTTTCGGTTTCCGTGCCCAGTTTGCAGTTCATATTCTGGTGTCGCACGTCGTGGTCGGAGGCATAGTATTTGAGCGATGTTTCTTTTATGGTAGGTTCTTAGTTTGGCCTACTATTTGTATATCTATATTAGAAGTCGCTCTTAGTATTCTGATGTATACTTCTATACGATTTTCCCCGGATTTCGGTAAAGTATAGTTATATTTATTACTTTACATTACTGTTGATATATTGAGAAATCCGGATGGGATTGGTGCCTACGGTTTGGGTTTTGTGGCATAGGATGAAGTGTTATTTTCCGGGTGCAAGTAATGGCAATTCCGCGTTAGTAGCGTTACTCTGCCGAAATTTTAATGGTTTTTGTTGGTTCACGTTTTCAGAAGGGATTCGATTCCGGTTTAGGCAACTAAATCGGGGTTGGGTCCTTTCATCAATTCCGGCCACACACGGCGGAAAACAACTCGAAAGTCCAAAACCCCAAACCGGCTGGAAAACTTCCCGGCTCGATTCCAGCGCCGTCGCGCCACCTCGCCCCTCCAAACCAAAGGGGAAAATACCACCATCCAAAACCCAACAAAACCTACCAAGAGTCCACCCCAGAAAGTCACCGGAGGTTCGCCCCCAACTAAGCTGATTCCGGCGAAAAAATTCCAACCTTCATCTCCTCCGTTCTCCCTCAAATCAACATCAAATTCCAAAATTCCAAGTTCTAAACAGTAGGAAATTGAAAGAGGAATCGATCCATACCAAGGTCCAAGCCAGAGGTGGCCGGAAACGGAGAGTCGTCGGCGAGTCAGCGGCGGTGAAGTTTTCTTTTCCGGTCAACGCGGGTCAACACGTCCAATCTTGGTCAACGCCGGTCAAACTTCCTAAAACAGTGTTTTTCGACAATTTTTGACTATTTTCGATATTTATACTTGCGTCTCGGGACGATCGACGGTCCAAAACGAATAACCATTACGATACGGATAAACTCGGTACGAACGGATGAACTCGACGATATTCTGAAACTTCAAATATTCATATTATATTCCTCGCTCGTCAAAATAATCATCCGGAACCGCCCACGAACTCAAAATCACGCGTACAACAACTCTTGAGAAGAGACTGAACTCAAATTCTAGGTCGATAATTAAGTCGTGATCAAAACCGGCAATTCACACAATTATCGAAAACTGCGATTACGCGCTAACTCGTAAATTAAGCTGATTACTTTACTGGTTCTATTCCGGGTCGTCACACTTTCAAACAAAGACTACATCTTAATACTGATGCTAATGGAATAGACCTTAAAAGGCCCATACTTGGAGCTTTATCTGCAGCAAGTCCCTTCGCTCTTGTCGGCACAAATGGCAAAGAAATCATTTGATCTGACATAGGCACCATCCAAACCATTATTAATTCCAATCACTACCTAATACAAATATACACCAAAAAATACAAAATCAACTCAACGGATCAAAACTAAATCAAAGATAGATGAGAAATTGAGAGAGACTGATGACGAGAGATGCACAGATGCTGAAAGGACCCAACCCCGATTTAGTTGCCTAAACCAGAATCAAACCCCTTCTGAAAAACGTGAACCAACAAAAACCATTAAAATTTCAGCAGAGTAACGCTACCAACGCGGAATTTCCATTACTTGCACCCGAAAAATAACACTTCATCCTATGCCACAAAAGTCAAACCGTAGGCACCAATCCCATCCGGATTTCTCAATATCATAACAACATCAATAAACAGTAAACATACTGTAATATATAGTATATCCAGAAAAACCGTATAAAACATGTATCAGAATGTATCAAAGCGACCTCTAGTGTAAATATATACAATATATACATCAGTAGGCGAAACTAGGAACCTACTGGAAAACACAGGTAGTTCGAACAACTAGCCTCCAACCACGACGTGAAACACCAGAACCTGAACTGCAAACTGGGCACGGAAACCGAAAAGTCCAGGGGAAAGACATGAAAATCGTTAGAGTGAGTGGACGAAAATAAATGTCTTTCGCCAGATGATATATGTTAAAATAACATATGCGAGTCCAAATAAATAAAGATAATAAAGTACACGAGGTAAATTCATACTCCTCCAGCGTACTGAGCATGTAAGTAAAAATCCCACGGGGTCATTCATGGACACATCCGTGCCAGTACAGTCCGAATCACGGGATCCCAGACCCACACGTGATTCTAGCCAGAATATCAGGAGGCAATAACTCAGAATATCACCTCATCGCTATCTGGATGCAATAACTCTCCTTTTCTATGGATGATGAAAGCTTCCCTTCTTTGTTCTACTTCGATAATTCCTTTACATACAATACAGCAGGAGGCAAGATCCAGTAGCGTAGGCTAGGCTCTCTTGTCCAGCGTAGGGACGACAACAGAGATAAAAAAATATTGTTCTTGAGCCTTTATTAAGTTTCTTTGTTTGCTACGACTTACTTCCTTCTACGGATGGCAAGTAGGGATACATTAGAAAGCCCGGAAGTAGTCCCTCCGCACGTTCGGTTGCAGTTGGCGGGAGTGCTACCAGTGACTCAACAGTTTGATTGGGCGCAGCAGTAGTATTAATGGCTCTATCATTTATTTATCTCGCTTTGATCGAGCCAAAATGTTATAGTTAAAACAGGAATAGAACCCGCTTTTAGTACCACGAACCCAGTGATCTAGCCGTCAAAAAAAAAATCCCGTAAACGTAAATGAGTTCAGTTCTTCGTTACTTTTATTTCAACAGGGAAAATCTCTGCTCATCTATGGAAACGCCTTATTTCTCTATCTTTTAGAAAAAGCATACGAAAATGCGCTAAGGGCTAGCTTCCCTTGAAACCGACCAAGCAACTGCACCTGCTTTTCCCTCTCTAGACGAACCAAGGGTCTCTTACCGGGCGGCTGCTGCACTTCTTCCTCCCGAAGAACCAACATACTTGTTTTCTTTTCCTTGCCGGATGACCAAAAGGCTGCTACCTTTCAGTTAGCATAGAGCAAGGTTGAGCTATTGGTTCCTCCCCCTCCGGTCGAGAACGACTTTCATCTATCTCTCCCTTGAACGGTCAAGCCAGTAAACTCCCATATTTCAGGCGCACTTCCGGTGTGTCGCTCCCGATGGAAAGACACAACCGTGACTCGATCGAGAAAGGTGCGATTTGTCCTCCTTCCGTTTAAAAATCGGTTATGGAATTCTCTACAACTGTGGTCTCTCAGTCGAATCAAGTGCCATACTTGTTCTTTTTTCGTTCCCAGACGAACCGATGGGGTCTACGGCATATACCTCCAACTTAGAATGTGGAACCAGCCTCATACCAGCGAAAAAACCACATCCACTCTCATGAACTACAGACGGGACTCCTAATCCTCTTGACCCAACCGGCTGGCCAACTCCTTTAGTCGCTCCGCCGGATGCTGCCGCCTTTGTTTCTCTTGATTCACCGTATTTAAGACTTTATCACCCGAGGCGCTACCTACAAGTGCTGCTCGTTTTCTCGCTAAAACAATAGGTCATTCTCCTCATGCGAACCTAACTGATCTGGCTTTCTCTGGCGACTCACTGGACGAATCGACAAAGGTATTGAAGATGCCTGCCTCTAAACATTTGACTGGTACACAATATTTGATCGTTATGGTAGTACCTTTGTTTGGCCCCCTTCAAATTAACGTGTTTTGATTCCCGAATATCAATCAATAATTATTTTTCTTTCGCCTTGGTCGATATACGAGCTAGTTCTTCATATCACTTGCCTTTTTCATTCAACAGGTGGGAAAAAGAATCAAACCCGAAGTGTGATTTGGGTGTATTAAGAATGTGGTGGGCCTATCTATTGTGCTTCGCTGGTGGATCAATAATTGGAATAGCCTATTTGTTTGTTCGTGTTTGGAAGCAGTATTCTAATCGTGAATCCCGATACGAGATGACCACCGGCCCTACTACTGTCGTTTGCTTTGGTCATTCCAGCAAGCAGAAAAAGATAGATCCACGTTGGGCAAGGGGCTAAACTACTGGTTCTTGCTTATTAGTCGATGCGATCTCATCCTGTTCACCTGGGGCACACAACGAGCAGTTGCCCATTTTTAATTTCCTATGACATTCCTAGTTTGATGAAATATGATGTGGAAGTGGTTCCTCAATCGCCCGTAGGAAAAACTTCACACGGCCCAGAAAAACACCTAATTCGACTAAGTCGTTCCAATCCGAGCCTTGAAATAGGTCTCCAAAGTCTAAGGAAGATACTTTATTTACTAAGTGAAGCGAGGTCATTCTACGTTCCGTAGTTCGTTGCGTTCGTTAAAGGTAGATCCACTGTTAGCTGTGGTGCCCTTTCGGGCAGGGTGCCGCCTGTTTATGCAGAAATGGCAAGTCCAGCTTCTGAAGTAAGGTGAGGCTTTCGTTACCTTCAGGATCTGGCGTGCGGGAAGTAGTTCTTTCATTGCTCCCTCTAAGCTAAGTGGAATCCATTCTTTTGAGGGTCAGCAGGTGATTGATTATCTCAAGCTGAGGATCTGTTCTTGGCTAGCTGAAGAGCATTTCAAGGTCTTTCTCCTGTTCGTTAGGTCTGTGTTTCGAATAGGATGGAGCGGGAACTAACACTATATACGGAACGCTACTTGTTGCCCCGGCCCGTGGGGTTCCGCATTCAGGCTTCCGCACACGCATATTTATCTAAGTCTCCTGTTCAACTCCGTTGGTAAGCTCACAATAGAAAGAACCAGTATCTGTAGGTCTGTTCGTCCGGCGGCTAGTTTACGGATAAGATAGCCTTCTTACCCTGCAGCTGGATAGAGACCTTTGGTTTCATCCTTTATTCGATCAGAGAGTCAAAGACTTTCTTACGCATCTCAACCTTGGACATTCGATCTGGCCAGAGAGTTACCTCTGTGAGATTGGCATTCGATCGGTATTCATATTTGTTGAATTAGTCAGAGAGGTTATAAACACCACGGGTGTCGAGTAAGTAAACTACCATTGTTAACTTCGGTTGTAAGACCAATTCAGATCCAGAAAACCGCTTCGCAACCTTGTGTGCTATGACACCTATAGAGTGATTAACGTACCTTAAAGCCTCTCTGTCGAGCTATTCCATCTGTATCTATCTTTCAGTGAGGTCATTCGAAGAGCGAAGCTAGCAGCACATAGAAAAGTAGCACAACTGGATCGGTTTTAGAGCCGAGATTAACCTAAAGTGACTCCTTCTCCTTTCACAAGTAAATCGATTTGCGCTTAGTTGCTTTCTTTATTGGAATTTAGGTCTATTAGAGGGTGAATTTGCACAGTAAACCCTTCTCGTAGGCATCGAACAAGAAACAACAGGTTGCCTGTCGTCATTCCTCGCGCTCGTGCAGTGACATGTTCTGCAAGAGGCCTCAAGTGACGGATCGATCACAAGCCTCATAATGACACGCGCTGATCATGAGTTTCCATTGACGGTTAGAGCAATAGATACGATTTACATTCAATGGGGCACATATGATCATGAAATACCGTTTCTAATGATCATGTTCCATAACTACCCCTCTGTTCTGTGGCAGGAAGTTTATTTTTCCAGATCCCGGCCGATTGAGCGTATGGTATCATTCGATCTCTGAATTCAGAATCCGCTGGAAAAAGGAAGGTATCCCAGTCAGTAGAGGTTGAAGCTTTCAAATCATCATATCTGATTGAACGTAAGGTACCATGCTTGTGTGACAAATAATATGATAGCGAATGTTAATAACCAAATAACCAGTATAGTATCCCAGTCAGTAGCAAGAGCCAAGAAAGAGACGAGGGCAAGAATCGCTGGTTAAAGTCCTCCTGCCACTATAGAGTGAGCTTTAAAGTAAGCCTTAGGTGTGAGAGGCACCAATCCTGTGTGAGCAGGCGGGAAGAAAGAGCAAGTCGAAAGCCCGGAAGTGCTGTTCCGCCGATTTGGATTGAGCGCACGGTCTGAAGTTAGTGAGAGCACATAAGTACCGCGGGAGGCAGCCTAAGGTAGAAGAGACGAAGTCATCCGGAAGCGGTGTTACTCGACCGGGAGTTAAGAGAACAGCTAAGGTTGTTGGTCCATTGGCGAGGACAAACCTATATTCTGTAGATGTATTTGCCGAAGCGCGTGTCTGGTTAGGCAAAGAGAGCAATTCCAGCTGTTAGTGGGGAAAGAGCCGATAAGGCAGTTGTTCCACCGGTCGATGAGCGGTTCGTCAGCAGAAGCATGAGCCGTAGTAACCTTTTGACCAGATCTGAAAGATAGGACAAGTGCTGCTCCGTCGGCCGATGGGTTTGAGTGCCAGTCAGCGGCAACAGCTCATAAGAGCGGGTGTGGTTCCCCCTGTGGTCTGATCTGTATTCTTAGTTAGAGGAGTGCGCCAAAAGCAGCCCTTGATTCATCTGGCGAGAGAAAGAAGGCAGGTATGACAACAGTTGGTACGGCGAGAAGGGGAGCTTCGCTTCCTGAACCACAATCACTACCATTAGACTTTCGTGTTGTTGGGGGAATGTAGCGAACTTCTGTATATTCTCCTTCCGCGGGGCTTTACACAATCAATTGGATCCGTCACCCGCTTTGTACGAGCCTTGAATCACAGAGAGGAAAGGAGCTCTAGCGATAGAGAACGTGAGGGCTTTCTATGCCAAGGCAAATAAAATTTGAAAGCTGACTTAGCCCAAATAGGGATCTTTTAGACCGGCTTTTAGTTAGAGAGTGGAGGAAAAAAGCTAGTACCGGGGGTCGTTACCCACTTAGTGATAGGTAGAGACAGGCTAATTCGCAAGAGAGCTTGAAGCTAATAAACTGCTTTGCCAGGCCGGGGAGTATGGGATTCCCGTCCTCAGTTGTGCTAGGTCTGGTTAAACCCATCCGTTGAGGTCTGTTATGGTAAAGATTGAAATATAGGGGCCTGCCTTGCTCTGGTATACTGCCAGGTTGAATGATGATGCTACGTCGTGTGCTTACTCACCTTCGGCGACCCTATGGAAGACAACTCATAAAGTCATAAATCAAGATCAGGTGTAACTAATCAAGATTCAATCCAGCCGCAGGTGACCCTACGGCTCCCACCACAGACACTTGCTTGTTTTTGGTGCTAGGTAGATTGCTTGTTCTCGCCCCTCTTAACAACTAAGGCGCCTGACTACACTACAAAAAAAAGCGTAGTCGCGCTACTCCCCCGTAGGATTCCAATCGCTCTCATACTTTACTGGGGGGGTACGGCGCTTCGCCCACAATTCCTTCTAGTTGCTGGGCGGGGTAGAGCTTCGCGCCTCCGTTTGCTTCTTTGATTGAGGCAAGCTTCCTCTCAAGTCAAGTAATGGCTCAGGAACAACTAGCCAGTCAAAAACTGGCATTACTTAGCCTGACATTACCTGGTATGGAAGACCCTACAAGAGGCGTTCCCAAGAGGCGACCGGAAAGGATGACGACTTCCTTGTCGAAGGAAGTGGAATATGTGATGGCGGAACGCAAAGTTAATCGACGTGCGTGGTGTCCCAGCTTAAACTTTTGACTTGGTAAAGTAGAAGGTTCTACCGAAGCAGGGAAGCTCTAGGGTTTTGCTAACCAGTGTGAAGTTGAGTTCTATGTTTCCCTAGTTCATGCAAGGCTAACCTTCGGGTTTTTGCTTTCTCTTTCCAGATGGTTGTTCGCTACAGCCTTTAAGTCTCGCCTAGCCTCTCCTGGCGACGGCGGGACATACTACCACCTATTGATAGATTAGGATTTGAACCTGAATGCCCTTCTTCCTATGGTTAGTTAGGCAGACGCCTTCCTATCTTTCTTGACTATAAAGCAATGTAGTGCCAGACTTCTGAAATGTTATCGATCGCTGGACCAGAAATTAAAGATTAAATAGCTGGACCTCGTTTGGCTAATCCCGGAAGGACAAGGAGAGGTTGAATCCATAGTAAATAAGATGGCATAGACATAGAATGGGATTGATGGACAAATGCCAAATGCCACATAAGAAGTTGTTATTGACCTGCCAGCCAAATACCTTCGTCACCTGATGACCTTCCTGCTTTACTTTGTCGGCGGGTGGTAGCATGTCCTTTAGCAAGGCTAGGCACCTTCCTTATCCAACAAGCAGGAACCATCCGCTCTTTTCAAAAAAAAAATAGACAAAGGAAGTAAAATGTCACGCTTTCACACGCTTTCAATTGGAATTAGGAGCAGTCCCAATGCCCTAGGCTCTTCTCTTGTGAACGAATCTCCTGCTATTTATAATAGGAAGGAGGACTCTGATGCCACATCTTCACTTGCCTTCAAGCGGAAAGCATCCTTTTCTTTGACATCGAATCTGATCCCGGCTCGAGAAGGCACATCTGTGGGCATTAAAAGGACGAGTTTCGGGGGTCTCTGGCCATTGAAAACCATTTATCCCTTATAGCCTTTGAAAGCTGTACAATGAGAATTCTTTATATGTATATAAAAGGAAGAGTTTCGATGCTATCCTTATTTTCGATAGCATCCGAGTCTCATTGATCGAATCGAAAAGGCATGCCATTAAGATTCACCAAATACAAGGCACAAGGGCTTTATTCTGGTTCACCACAGAAGGCAGGTTGTCTGCTAAGTCTATGCACTGTACTGTAGCCGTGCGGATTCTTCCATGTTTGTTCGCCGACGTCATGGTCGTTGCCTCATCCTTATTTTATTTTTATACGTTGACGACAACATTATCACCGGGAATTATTCTTCTCTTTTATTTGATTTCATCAAGGTAGCTTGCTTACTCCGCAGCTTGCGCTAAGGCAATGCAATTGTCTTGTTTTTGTTTTAAAAAATTTATCATGAGCAGCCCGGTCACATTTGTTGAGCTCCTTCGTCCGTGTTAAAAGCAAAAGGTATACTTAAAAAAAAATAAGTTGGTGGGACAATTGCATTGCCTTGTACAAGCACGGGGCTTAGTGAAGTAGAACCGCGGGTCGCACAGCTTGCTCGACGCATCCTTTCTTTCAACCTTATTAGCGTTAGCGTTAGTAAGTAGGACGTAGCGGTTAATTTCCCCCGGGTTGTTGATGTAGTTGCTTGTAGTTTTATTTTATTTGAATTCTGGCTCAGAAGGAACGCTAGCTATATGCTTAACACATGCAAGTCGAACGTTGTTTTGGGCAGAAGGAATAAAAACCTGCGCCAGCGCATGCGGAAAGCTTTTAAAATAGAGAGAGAGTCAAAGGGGCTGGGTCATTCTGTAACCGCAGGCAGCTCAGACCCACCTTAATGATGGCCGCGCATGAGATCGCACGAGACCACTTCGATTATGAGTCGGGGGATGCGAACATAGCGGCCCTAAAAAACCTTTTGCGCTATCTTGGCGAAAAACTTCCATTTTGAGACCGCGGCCCGAACTTTCTCACTTATTTTGTGAGATACGTGTGAAATTATCCTCCACAAGACTCTTGATGGTACGAGAACATAATTGGAAGAAATAAGGGTCTTATACCGCTTACAGTAGTTCGACCTATAGAAAAGATCATTAGAGAGGAGACACCCCATTTATGATTCCAGCCGAGAAGACTAGTAAAAGGAAGGATCAAGAATGTCATATATTTCAGGAGCTAGATCAGTTGCCGATGAACAAGTAAGAATTGCCTCAACAAAAATGGATGGAATTGGACCTAAAAAAGCCATTCAGGTTCGTTATCGATTAGGTATCAGTGGGAACATAAAGAGAAAAGAGTTAACTAAGTATCAGATCGACAAAATGGAACAAATGATAGGTCAAGATCATGTTGTTCATTGGGAATTGAAGAGGGGAGAACGAGCAGACATCGAACGATGAATTTATATTTCTTGTTATCGTGGAATTCGTCATCAAGATGGATTGCCGTTACGCGGTCAACGAACTCATACTAATGCAAGGACTTTTCGCAAGCGAATTAGGAAATGAAAGAAGTCTACCGAAAGCCCTTGGTACTTGTCTGATCAATCACACTGTTCAATAGTTCACTGAAATTTTTATTTTTTTTTCACCGGTTACTAATCCAGTATACGTATAGTAGGCCTCCTTCGCCACTCCACTAGTGGCTCGGCTTGGTCTCGCTTCCTTCGCCCGACTATCGTATCGGCTCGGCTTCGTCCTAGAAGCTACTGCTTCTGCCTCTCTAGGCTTCGCTATCGCTCATGACTGGTATATGGATCTCTCTATGTAGCGGTCGGCCTTCTATAAGCTTCGACAGAAGCGACTAGTCGCTTCCCGAATGCCTCTTTACTTTAGTATGGTCTAGTCTTTCCAATGCCTCCTTCCTTGCCGCCAACGTACGCTACTAGGAGAGTAAGCAAGCTACCTTGCTTGCATTCTAGAAACGGTAGCTTCCGCGCCCTTCCTGCCTGCTGAAATTGATGTGAATGATCGTGACAGCTCTTCAAATCCTATTCAGTCTGATTAGATATGTCACTGAAACAATCCGTTCTGTCTCTGTTTTATTTTAGGATTCCGAGAACGAGCCGGCCGATCCTAACACCTAACATCATTTATGAGGAGCCGGACGACGCCTCAGATAAAGATGTCTCCGACGCGGCAAGAACAACTTTATCTATTCTATTGTTTTTTTGGGGGGAAAAAAGAGAGATGCTTTCTATCAGTCAAAAGCGGATGCCGCCCCCCCCCATGCTCCCACCGTCCGCTCCCCGAGGAATCGAAAGGGAGGACCGGGGGCCAGAGCAAGTTGGGTTGGGGTATAGAGCCGTAAGCGCGGTGGGGGGGTGACAGAGGACGTGCTCGTACGGTTCAAAGAAGGGTATGATCAACTCGTTGATTGTTGGGAACTTTCACTCCTCTATATTCGAAATATGCCTTTCTAGGAGCATTACGATCTGCAGCTCAAATGGTCCCTTATGAAGTCTCTATCGGTCTTATTCTTATTGTGCGCCTTGTGAGCGCGTTTGGATCTGCGAAGGCAATCGCTCGGATGTTCCCCTAACCCAACCCGGGAACGGACCGGAGGGAACCGCAGCATGGGGAATGCCGCGTCTCGTCGCAAGGCTCATTTTTAGTTGTGGGTCATAGGGCGGGCAGCTTTATCTGATCAAGGGCCGGGGCACAAGGGTCCTGGTACTATCCAGGTGCGAAGAACCCCGGAGGTTACTGCAATGAGCAGAAATATCACTCACCGGCCTAAACGACGAGCAAACACTCGAACGTGAAAGCAAGGGATCGCCCAACCAATGGACGAGCCCGAGGCGGTAGGAGAGAGGGAGGCAAGAACCATACTTTCAGAGAAGTGGCGGTCCGAATCTTATCTGAACTACGAGAATAACTGACTAAGCCGTGCCATAAGGGTCATTCTCCAAACGGGACGGGGCCAAGCCTTTAGGTTCTTTAAGTAGGTTGGGTGACAGATCGGCCATAGGAGTACTCCGGGAGATAAACCAGGGCAACAAATGTCGAGCATACGACGATGCCGCCCGTTTTCATTTCGTGGAAGTCCCCGGCAGAGGAAAGGGCTGTAGGTGATGGCGCGTTCCGCTTCTTATCTAGAGGGAGGCGCTGAAATCGTTCCTATTGGGTCGTGCGTGGCAGCTGGTATAGATGAATAAAGGCGGGGCGCTTGAACGGGGCCTATTCTCTTAAGGCGGGAAAGCTTAATAGGAAAGGGGCCGAGCTGACTGATGAGTGCCTTTTTAGTTTTAGTCTTTAGAAAAAGGCTATCATGTGATGTCGGGCTAACACGGGTGGCTACATACAAGTATAGCCAAATCAAGATGAGACGGGACGGACGGTCAGAGGCGGGACTACCATAGGAAAGCCCGCCCCCGCTAGCTAACATAGAAAGAAATCTATTCCCGGATAGCAAGAGTATCTATGTGAATCTCTTCCAGATAAGGCCAGGCCGAATCGGGCCACCCCTTGGGCTGGGAATGGCCCAGCCCACATGCATCATTTGATGAAAGCACTCCAGTCTCTAGAAGTGGCTTGTCAACCACGCCTTCCCTCCCTCAAAACAATGCTCCTCACCTTCGGTGCCTTGGGGTAGGGCAACACAGCAATGAGTAGTTCGCTCCAGGACCCCCCCCGAGAGCAGGATGCCGGCCGAGATGGAGCTCGGAGCCAACCTATACTTTCCTGGGGCTTGCCTTGAAAAATAAAAATTTAATAAAATACGGGCGCCGAAAAGGAACCAGCCCAGCCTCTTCAAGAAAGCTTTGCTTGGTAGGCGGTGTCTATTCACTCGGACAATGCTCTGAACACGAAAGTGCGCAGTTCCGCCCCCCTCTCCCATGCTGAGTCACAGGCGGCGCCTCGGAATAGCGAAAGCACGGACGAGCCACATGCAGGGAAACTTGCACGTGTGGTTCCGGCCGGGGACCCCGGTATACTGTACTAATATGTGTAGGTCCCCGTAATTCGAGTGAGATTGTCATGGCGCAAAAGCAGATATGGTCCGGTATTCCATTGTTCCCTGTATTGGTTATGTTCTTCATTTCTCGTCTAGCAGAAACTAATCGAGCTCCGTTTGATCTCCCAGAAGCGGAAGCTGAATCAGTTGCAGGCTATAATGTAGAATATGCGCGGGATGCGATCCTTAATAGTCCACTGTTGGCGGAAGCCAATGTCCCGGGGTCCCGGGGACTCATTCTGACTGAAACAAGGGGTGGGTCTTTACCAACTTTCAAATAGAATATTTTAGGGAAGCCAAAAAACGTAAGCGCCCCTACGCGAGCCTTATTGAAAAGCCCCCTTAAGAGGATTGAGCTGCGCGAAAGCCGTTGCGCTAACGCGCATCCGTTTTCTTGCTTGTTAGCGCTTTTTTAATATAATAGAAAGGGCTTTCTTGCTTGTTTAGTAAAGTAGCGCTTTTTATTTTGATAGGAGTAGGTGCTTTCTGGGGCAGGGTACTCTTCATTCTTCATTTGAAACTAATGAATGTCGGGGCGGGGGTTTCCGCCTTGTTATCAAAAAGGGAGTTGGGTAAAGCAAACTCCCTCCTTGGACGAGCACGGGGCTTAGTCAAGTAGAACCGGGTTGCGTTGCTTGATGCTCCGATCGAAAACAAATCAGTGGGGCCATGCCGGTACGACTGAATATGCGTTAGAAAGGTCAATCCCTTCCCTACGACACCAAAAAAACCGGGCCGAACTTCTGCCCGCCCGCTTCCATAGAACAATATCGTGGCAACGTAGACCTAAGTGGTCATATTGGATCCTTGGGAACCATCACAAGTACGGCCGGCCTATATTTAAACGAGAATGCCGTGTCGTCCAGCGAAGCCTAGAAGAAGGTGACTCGCGCAGACAGCTGACTCCTTTTCAATAGAAAGGAATAGCCAAACCAACCCAGCTGGCTGGTCAATCTCAGAAATCTTATTGGCCGGCAAAGCGGAGACGGACGACCACGGTCCCGACCTTACCAGCACCGGAGGTGTACTAATCAATGAACCCCCGAAACCTACTTTCTTTTCTGACAAAATCAACCAAGCGTCACGCCATGTTGTTGATATTGATTGGGTTTGAGGGACTTTCGCTGACTGAATCCATCCATAAACCTAGACCCCGGCAACCTTCGTAACCAAAGCGTCACGACAACACCCAAAGGTCACCTTTGCATGGGGGAAAGGAGGAGCACGTAGGAATGCCGACCACCACATAAGCCACTAGTGGCTGAGAGAAAGCGAGCAGCACCTTGTATAGGTTGGGCTCCGCTTGAAGAAGCGAGCCCCTATCAGAGAAAGCCATTGCGCGCTAGTCTATGTAGCTAGCGTTTTTCCGCTGGCAGTTATGTGTTAGTTGTAGCGCGCCTTCCCTCCTTCTCTCATTTTGGAAAGATTTAGCATAGCAGTATTTTCTTATGATGACCTGGTCGAGAGAGTACGATACATCGGTGTAAAAGATTGAGTGGGATCTGTGAGGTTGGTTTTTTAGGAAAGTTTTATAGCCTCTAACAAACGGAAAGAGGGTACCTTTCTTGTAGACTCAAACCACTCGCTTAGACAGCTAAGTTTGTATTGCCGAGGGCCTTGAATCACAATATGGATTGGTGTTCCGATTCGAATCTCACTGTTTAGGCCTCGGAGACAGGATGATTGGGGTCTCTTTTCCTACACGCACGCTAGCTACCCTCCTCTATAAAGGCATCACCTCTTTATTGTATTGTCAACTTCTTCAGGCAATTACCCATTGCTTCCTTTGTCACAAGTTCTACGGAATCATCAGTAACTTGGACATGAAATTCTTCCCGTAGACTCTTTTTTTTGTTCGATCAGAATACAAAGCTTCATTGTTCATCTTGAGAGCTTCCCGTTACTCATCTATAGGGAGAGTAGGTGCTATGTGACTTGGATATGCCGAGTCATCAAGCACTTGAATTACCTGACATGACAGGCTTTCAATGCCTGGGATGTCCATTAACTCGGGTGGCATAAACTCCTTGAGAGTTATTGGACACGAAATCCATATACTCACTAGGTAAGTCTGAGTACCTTTGCTCTTTCTTTTGTCTTTGCCTCCGTAGACGAGCGGAGTATTTGTATCATCGCAGAAGGAAAAGGCCTTTTATTGTATGCGGAAATACATCGGCACAAGAAACAGAAATCTGTACCCACCCGGAAATACATCAGCACAAGGTACAGATCCCCCCTGGTAGGCACCCTCGGGGATCAGCCGGGATGCAAGTGTATCGATACAACAACATAAACTGTGACTGTACTCTGTGTAAATCAAATCATAAATAATTCGATGCAGATGCGTAAAGCAATACATAAATGCATATACGTAATATAATCGTATAACACATGCTCATATAAATCATAATCTTGTATGCATGCTCGTGCTCGTAAAACGTGTATAAAGACTCGCGATTATCAGTGAAAAGAAATTGTCCACTCACAGGTGAGCAAAACGCGCACTCGCACTAATCTCGTGGCCCGGCGGAAGATCCCTCGCCCGAAGCACGATCTCGATCCCCTGAATAGTCATAAAACATATCTGATCAAAATCATAGCTCACAACTCTGTACTTCACCACGGTAACCAACCGTTCCCGAAAACATAAAGTACTGTACAAAATAATCAACTGAATTCCAGAAATCTCCACTCAAAACCCTCGACTCAAAATCCAATAATCGGGGCGCGATTTCGAGAAAAATGACATTAAAATCATCGAAAACCAAAAAGTCAACGTTCTCGCTGGAGCGCCACCGTTGACCGCCGCCGCCGCCGGTGGCGCGCCGTCAACGGAGGAATTCCACGGCAAGGAAGACCCAGTTCTCAAGCTCTCCTCAAGCCCAAACATTTATTCAACTACTACAAACCTCAATTCTCACTCAATCAACACGAAAATAGCTCGAAACCGAATTGAACCCAACTCCGGCAACCACCACGGGTTCCACCGGAAAACCTCCCTCGTCCAAAATCATCCTCCTAGGAAGCATCAACGAGGCTAGGGGAGTTGAAACCCCAACACCCCCACCACCGTAGCTCACCGGAGGGCCTCCCCCCGTCACCGGCGAAATCCGGCAACATTACCCGATTCGAAACCACTCCAAACATAACCAATTTTCAAAATTTCAAACACCAAACCACTTAGAAACTCAAGGGAAGTAGAATTATACCCCAAACGTGGCCTGAGGTGGCCGTAAAATCCGGGTCGGCCGGCGAAATTTCAAACGGGTCGATTTCCTTCACGGGTCAACGGTCAACGGCCCAATAGTGAAAGTCAACGCTCGGTCAACGCCTCAAACAGTGTTTTCGATAATTTTTCGACTATTTCCGATATTTATACTCGCGCCTCGAGATGATCAAAGGTCCAAAACGGATAACAATTACGATTCAGATAAATACGAAACGAACGGATAAACTCGTCGATAAACCGAAACTTCAAATAACCATATTATATTCCTTGGTTATCGGAAAAATCATCTGGAACCGCCCACAAGCTCGAAATCATGTGCTCTACAACTCTCGAGAAGAAACTCAACTCAAATTCTCGGCCGATATTTAAGTCGCGAACTAATCCGGCAAACCACATAATTAACGATTAATCGCGATTACACACTAAATCGTGGATTATGCTGATTACTCAACTGATTCTGGTTCGGGTCGTCACAATGATTTCCAATTCTAATTAATGTATCAGGTTTGATTCCATTTTTATGTTGAGAAATTCGGATGGACATCGGTGGTCCACGGTATTGTTTGTGGGTTTACCTGAGGAGTGTCAGTTTTCCTTGGAAGTTTTTAGGTTCCTCTTTTATAAGGGAAGTTATGTCAAAATTTTCACAGGAACTAGTAGATTAGGGTCAGTCATTAGGGCTTGATTCTAGATTACTAGTTAATCTAGGATCGAGTCCTTTCACAAAATCTAAGATTGAGTCAAATCCAGTAATCCATGAAATAGAGGCCACCAACATCTTGTACAAAATCATGTTTCCATAACCCAAAAACCCATATAATAGTTACTAACGCAAAACCCCAAATGAAAGAAGATAATGCAAAGAATCTCTACCTATGGAAGAAAAGTTATGCCCGAAGAGTTCTCTAAAAGAGTTAGCAAGAGAAAATGAGATGTGAGTTTGTATAGACGACTCACTTACCTACCTGAAAACAAACCCCGGAATGAAAGCCAAACACAATCAAGAAATTTGAAGCTGAAAGCAAAGATAGGAAAATATTTAATAAGTGACTTAATAAAATAAAATTGCAATCAACAACAAAGAATTTTAAAATACACCAAGAAGATCAAATTCTGGCATTGCAAGTGAAAGTTATGGCTTCTTTGATCGATTTTTTTTCTTTCTTTCTCTTTTGGGATTCTGACGTATGGGTATTGCTCAATCACTCAACTATATATACGGGAAACTTCTCTTTTTTACTATAAAATTGTGCTTTTTTATTTCCCTTTTGATGTTCTTAACATCTTTTCTCAAATTTTATCCCCTCACAGCCTCGTTCTCTTACTCTTTGTCACAAACCTCACCGCCTCCTTCATTCGTTGTTTCTGCAATTTTTGTTAGCTCTAGGTTTTTTTACTCTTCCATCCTTCGTCGACCATCTAAACCTTCTCTCTCTCATCGCTTCGCTTTGTTAGACTTTTTCTGGTATCCAATCCAAACCAAAAAATCCTATTTTACAATTCAACGAATATTTGACATAGTTTAAACTTTCAGCACCATTCAACAAAGATAGTTCAAGTTAAATCAAGCAAATTCCCCTCACCTCGATGAGCTACACCAGTACAACCTAATTATATTTCACAAACCATCAGAGTATTTCAGATTATTTGTTAATGGAATAAGTGTAACCTATGATCAAATGTAACAGATGAAAAAGTGAGGACATTGCACTATACTTCATCCATGAATTGAGTTATACATGACAGACCCATAAATCTGATCATCATATATACACATATTGCATGTTTATTCATCCACCATATTCATATTCAAAAAAATAGGAAGAAAAAATGGTTTAGAGAGCCTGAACTCCCTACACCTTAGAAAGCAAAGTGTAAAACCCAATCGAATCTAAACTTGATGTTCTGTATAGAGATATCACAGTTGAAATGAGATCCACCTACAAGAATAGCTTTCGTTGATCACTGCACAAAATCTGAAAAACAACAGCACAACGTTTCAAAACAACACCCAACAACTTAATCACAAAATTTCAGAAACAAAAAACACAATAGGCAGAAAGAACAAATATAGCTACTTGAATAATTCAGTCCTATATATAAATTAAGAATCACTTCATATGTAATAGAGACGAAAAATCACTATTATTCTGGTATATACACAAGAATAATTAAAATATCTTGAAAATCCGTGAGGTATCACCTTAACTTGGTGCCTATGTAACCTTCATTGTCAAAAAACTGCTTGGGCAAAATGCCTTAACCACCGACACATATAATAAGCGATGTAACGAAAATTATCATCATAAAAAAAACAACACCTAAGTGAAGATTGAAACCTAATCGATGAGGATCGATCGACACTACGAAGAAAAAGACCAAAGCAGTGAAAAACAAAGCAGCAATAGACGTGATGGAGAGGAGAAATCCTTGACCGAAGACCAAAGTGATGAACACAACCTGAAACTGATCAAACATTGAAAGAAAATAAACTTCGGAAAAAAACCCATATCGAATTTTTTTATTTAAAAAAAAAACATATCCAAAACTCATGAATCCAGATGATGCAACAACGATACTTCAAACAAAAACTTCATTGCAAACTTACGAACCCAGACGATGCAACCCCCAAAATAAAAAGTGAAGCCGCAATATATGGACGATGCAATCGATGGATAGAAATAGGAAGCGAGATCGAAGTGTCATAGAGAGAGGTGAAGGCGAGCTGAAAGAGATGGGCGACAAAATGAGAAAGGGCATTGATTAGGAGAGGAGAGAGAGGAGAGCTGAGATTTGAGGTGAGTTTGAATGAAGAGAGCAACTCAAAAAAGAGAAAGAGAGAGATAAGAAACAGCGAAACAGTGATCACACGCATGAAATTTTGGAGGACAAAAACGCCCCCTAGGGCTGAATTTTGTTATACTTTTTTTGAAATAAAACTTTCTCATTAAGAAGGTCACCCAAAGTAATACATACGTTCCAAGAAAATCCTAATGATCATCATCAATCACCAAAACCAAAGGAATAAGTACTACTCTTTGAAAACACTGAGCTCAACATATATGTTGAGCTCATTCTTGGTAGACCTAGACAAATAAAAGAACTAAAACGTCTTAACAAAGTACCTAAGCATGCAATCGTGGTGTAGTAAGTTAAAACCTCGGAAGTGTGTCAAGGGAAAACCAAAGAATGAGCTCGAGCTAGTCACTAGGGACTAGGTGTTTTGCTTCTTTTTGCCCAAAAAAGAAGCCTTGATACCCGAATCTTTCACAGGATACGTCAATTGAAGTGGTGCAGCTACCATGTCGACTACCTTCACCTTCCGAGAAACCTTGTCACGAGCTCCAAAGGGTCTGCCTAATTTCTTCTTCTTCTTCCCAACAGTCTTTCCTAGTTGAACTAGGGTTTCATCTGGTGTTGCTGAAGTTTTTTATTTAGTAAATTGGTAGTACATGAAAAACCATTAGAAAGAAAGTTGACTTTGACCTTTGGAGTAATAAATCTATCACTAACGAATAATTTCCCGGGACTTTCCCCCTTCACTTTCCCATCCTCATAAAACAAGCAAATACCAAAAAAGATTTTGATTCCCAAGACCATTCTTTTTCCATATTGCATTCACTACTAGCAGAAGTAGTATACCCGACGAAGTCCTCAAAAAACGACCGACGAGAAGGTTTCTCGTCGGTTATAGTAAAGTATAATCGACGACAGGATTACCTCGTCGGTTATAGGTTTTTGACCGTCGAGATTTTCTTGTCGTCGGTTATAGTCGCCGGAAAATCGTCGGTTATAGTTTTCGACTATTACCGACGATTTTTTTAGACTATTAGCCACGATTTTTTTCTATCGTCGGCTATAGTTTCTTATTTCAGATCTGGGCAGCAGCTCGATCTGTCATTCAAAAAAATTTCCCTTTTTTCTGAAAATTCTCTGAAATCGATCTTTGGGTGATGTCGAGAATGAGTTCGTGATGATTCATGCATTATATATAGGTACGTGCTTAATATATATATATATGTGTTGTGCATGCATGCATGCATGTAATTCTTTAATTTGTTGAATTGATCGATCGATATTGATTTTGAATATATATATATATATTGATCGATCAATCGATCGAGTTAATTAATTGATTCTTGAGTTTGAGTAATTGATCGATCGATGGTTGATTTTGAGTACGTGATTAATGATCGTAAATATATATTAATTGTTGTTAATTTTGATTATTGTGAATATATATATAGCTAGCTAGCTAGGGTGATTAATTTATTTAATTAATATATTACATTATATATATATTGTGATTATTATATATAGGATTAATATATTATATATATAGCTAGCTAGCTAGTGTACGTACGTGCATGGTTATATATATATATTTAGATTTTTGTGATGGATCGATTATATATATATATAATTAGGGTGTACGTGTGTGTATATATATATTAAAATTATGGGAATTATAATAATAAATATTTATATCTAGCTATGAAATTTTATTAATAAGATCATGGGTATATATACATGCAGTTATAATTTTTAGGATGGACAAGAGTTGGATGTGTCTTCCAAGATGGGATGTAAGATATCACCGTGGAATTAGAAGTTTTGTCGAATATGTGAAGGTTAATTGTGGAGGGATGACAATTCATTATTGTCCGTGTACGAAATGTCAGTGTCGCAGCGAGCGATATCGTTTTCACATCAATAAAGTATTGGAGCACTTGAAGAAAAACGAGTTTTGGGATAAGTACACATGTTGGATTTATCACGGTGAGAGCTCATCAGTTTGTCAACATGATCACGGACAATTTTTTTAGAGTGGCAGTACATCAAATGATCCAACAACAATGTTGATCAACGATATGTTTCCTCATGAGAGCGGTATATTTGCTCAAGCACCGGATATCCCTCCCACCGTTGGAGACTTCCCTCATATTGAGCCAGTCCAACAATTACCTACAGCTGTCAACACTGCTGGTATGGACAAGTACAACAACCTCATTGCCTTCCAACAGACCCCGTTGTACAACGGGTGTAATAAGACTGTTCTCGAAAGTGTTATGGGAGTAATGAAGCTCAAAGTGGAGAACAAAATGAGTGTGAAGGCTATTGATGATTGGCTGAAGTGGTCTGGTTCGTTGTTGCCCCCGGTCATCGTCTTCCTACCACTCATCGTAAGGTGCGACAGATCCTTAAACATCTTGGCCTTTCCTACATCAAAATCCATGCTTGTAGATATGATTGTGTTCTCTTCTGGGGTGAAGATGCTTATGGGAATGATCTTGAATCCCTTGATGAATGCCCGGTATGTGGTACTGATAGGTATAAGTTGACTCCTGCCGGAAACAAGAAAGTTGTGAAGATACTTCGGTATTTTCCCCTGATAGATAGGCTAGAACGGTTGTTCATGTGTGCACACACGGCTGAAGCTATGAGATGGTGGGCCGAGAGAAATTTGTCCGACGGTGATACTCTTATACACCCTGCTGACGGAGAGGCTTGGAAGCACATGGTGAAGGAGTTTTCTTATTTTGCATCAGAGGTTCGAAATGTTTGGCTGGGGCTTTCATCTGACGGATTCAACCCTTTTGGCAACATCAGTCTTCAATACAGTATATGGCCAGTTATTTTGGTACCGTACAACCTTCCTCCATGGATGTGCATGAAGAAAGAATACAATATGCTCACTATGATAATTCCAGGGCCGGGTTATCCAGGAAAGTGTCTCGATGTGTATTTGAGACCCTTGATTGAGGAGCTTAAGTACTTGAGTGAGCATGGTCATCCCACTTATGACAAGTTCAAAAATGAGATTTTCCAGATGCATGCCATGCTTGTTGGCACCATTAGCGATTTTCCTGCACGCGGGATGTTGTCGGGCAACGTTACCAGGGGATACAGGGCTTGTCCAAAGTGCATGACGGTTGAGTGTTGCAGACCTCATTGCAGGAAGATTGTACAGATGCGTCATCGTTGTTGGCTTCCACATGATCACCCATTTTGGGAGGATATGGAGGCATTTGATGGGACTGTGGAAACAGGTGAGCAGCCGAGGAGATGGACGGGGGATGAAATATTAGAAGTGCTAAATGAATACAATTTTGGGCAGCTAAGCAATCATCCTGAGATAGTGGCGTCAATACCTGACAAACCCGACAGGTATAAATTCTGGACACACAAAAGTATTTTTTGGGAACTTCCTTATTGGTCCAAGTTGCTGATCAGACACTACTTAGATGTCATGCATATAGAGAAAAATGTGTGCGAGAGTGTGGTCGGCACAGTGTTGAATTGGGAGGGAAAAACTAAAGACGGCCCGAAGGCACGCATTGATCTTAAAAGGATGGGACTGCGAAAACATTTGTGGTTGAGAGATGGGAAGAAAAAAATGCCACAAGCTCCTTATACCGTGAAGCCTGCCCAGAAGAATGAATTTTTTGGCTGGATGGGTAATGTCAGGTATCCTTCAGGCTATGCTGGAAATATAAGTCGATGTGTTAACTTCAAAGACAATAAGATGTACGGACTAAAGAGTCATGACTGTCATATACTGCTTCAACGCCTCTTCCCTGTTTTCATTCGAGGGTACCTGCCCAAAGAGGTGGTGGAGCCGTTAGTGGCTTTGTCAAGATTCTTTCAGAAGTTATGCACGAGAGAAGTGAAGAAATCGGACTTGTTGGAAATGCAACAGGACATCATTTTTATCATGTGCAAATTCGAAAGGATATTTCCTCCAAACTTTTTCGACATCATGCCTCACCTGATGCTCCATCTTCCGGAACAATTGTTGCTTACTGGTCCAGTACACTACACATGGATGTATCCTATGGAAAGGTACGTAATGCATCTCTAAATCTTGCTATATATATGTCGATCTTTAATATTATTTATTCACTTATTGTTGCAATAATCATAACATGCTCGATCTGTAATTACCAATTTACAGACAATTAGGGGACTACAAAGACTATGTGATGAACAAATATGCACCCGAAGGGTGTATCGCTGAAGCATATATTGCGCATGAGTGCGTAACGTACACCAAGTTGTATTTGTGAGCGTTGGAGGACCCTCCACAACATATGCCAGTAGATGGAGGGCAGTTCAACCTTTCGATCATCTCCGATGATGTTGAAGTTTCTGGAAAGTTGCCCAACTCGTACAAGTCGGAACCTTATGAGCTAGTCATTGCCCATTGGTCGGTATTGATTAACTGTCCAGAAGTTCAATATTGGAAAAATTTGCACCTTTACTGCCCTGCTATTTCCGGTGATGTTGAGTACCACAACAAGACGTTCGCAAACTATTTTGGCAACTGGGTACGTTTATAGATAAATTGACCTGTATATGATGTTAAGTGCATGTCTCGCATCCTATTTATAGTTAAGTTAATAAATGATTATTTTCAGATGAATCATGTACAAGATGATGGTATCCCTCAGTGGTCACACGAATTGAGGCTCTTGGCGCAGAAACCGGTAACTTCCAGAGTTTATCCTATGTGTAAGGTAAATGGCGTGCTATTTATTTGTGAACATAGAGATGTCAGACGAAAAACACAGAATTCTGGGGTAATGGTGCATGGTGGGCATAATGGAGTTGACTATTACGGTGTTCTCCATTCTGTTGTCGAATTAATATATGGGGAAGGCATGACCGTGCAATTTCATCGAAATCCAACCGGAAAAACCCACCGGAAAACCCATTCGGGTTCGAGCTAAAACCTAACCAATTCCAAAATTAATTACATGGGAAGCATCCCTAGACCAAGGGGAGTCGAACCCCTAACCATACCGCCACCGAGGCTCGCCGGAACACGGCCAACCAACTCCGGCGATTCCAACCCGTTCGGCCTTAATCGTACCTCCACAAATCTCCATCAATTTCCACATTTTAAAGTGCAAACCTACTCGAAATCAAACAAGGAAGCTGATTATACCTTTCTCGAAGCCAAAGGTTGCCGGAAAACAGGTCGTCGGACAGTCACCAAATCGGGAAACTTCTCCCCCTCAAGTCAACGCAGTCAACTTACCAAATATAGAAAGTCAACGTCTGGTCAACGGAAAACAATGTTTTACGACTAATTCTCGACTATTTCGCTATTTATACTCGAGCCTCGGGTCGATCGACGGTCCAAAACGAATATACGAAATGATTCGGATAAGCTCGAAACAATCGGATAAACTCGTCGAAATCCGAAACTTCAAATAATCATAAAATATTCCTCGGTTATCAGAAAAATCTTCTGAAGCTGTCCACGAGCTCGAAATCACGTACTCAACAATTTCCGTGAAGACACCCAACTCAAATTCTCGACTGAAAATATAGTCGCGAATCGAATCGACAAACCACACAATATCGTAAAACTGCGACTATAACCAAATCTCGAGAATCGTGCCAAACACACATCTGATTCTGGTTCGGGTCGTCACAAATCTACCCCCCTTAAAGAAATTTTGACCTCGAAATTTACGTACCTGTCATGTGAACAGATGAGGATACTGCTCCCGCATACGCTGCTCGGTCTCCCAGGTGGCCTCCTCAACCGAATGGTTCTGCCACAAGACCTTCACCAGCGGAATTACACGGTGCCTCAACTCCTGCTCACGACGATCGAGAATCTGCACTGGCTCCTCAACATATAATAAATCCTCTCTGATCGGCAACTGCTGTGGGGCTATCACATGTGAAGGATCTGAGATGTACTTCCGCAACATCGAAACATGGAAGACATCATATACACGAGCCATCTCAGCCGGTAACTCGAGTCTGTAAGAAACAGCTCCAACCCTCTCCGTAATCTCATACGGACCAATGTACCGTGGTCAAAGCTTGCCACGCTTCCCGAAATGCACAACTCCCCTCCACGAAGATAGTTTCAGGAAGACCCAATCACCAACCTCAAACTCTAAACTCTTTCTCCTCACATCCGCGTAACTCTTATGCCGATCCTGGGCGATCTTCAATCGATCCCGGATAACCTGTATGTCTTCCATCGTGGTTTTCACCAAATCTGGACCAATAAGCCAACGCTCGCCCACCTCACTCCAACACAATGGAGTGCGACACTGCTTCCCGTACAGAGCCTCGTACGGTGCCATCTCAATACTGGCCTGATAGCTGTTGTTGTAGGCGAACTCAATCAAGTGTAACTGCTAATCCCAGTTTCCACGAAACTGTAACACACATGATCTCAGCATATCCTCAAGAGTCTGAATGGTCCGCTCGGACTGCCCGTCAGTCTGAGGATGAAAAGCTGTACTAAATCGCAATCTCATGCCCAATGCTCGCTGTAAAGCCTGCCAAAACTCAGAGGTGAATTGACTATCACGGTCAGAAACAATCGACACAGGCACACCATGCAAGCGAACAATCTCGGATAAGTACAACTTGGCTAATCTGCCCACTGAAATCTTCCCCGGGAGTGCAAGAAAATGTGCGGATTTCGTCAGTCGGTCAACAATAACCCAAATGCCAGTGTTGCCCGCAGAAGTACGCAGCAACTGATAGACAAAATCCATCGTAATATGCTCCCACTTCCAAACCGGAATCTCAAGTGGCTGTAACTTCCCTGCAGGTTTCTGCCTCTCCGCCTTCACCTGCTGACAAATCAAACACCGACTCACGTACGCGGCAATCTCCCGCTTCATATTGCGCCACCAATAGTACGCTCGAAGTGTACGAAACATCTTCGTACCTCCGGGATGCATCGCATACGCTGAACTGTGGGCCTCGTCCAGAATCTCCTTCTTCAAGTCCTCGTCCCTGGGTACACATAACCTGCCCCTGAATAACAACGTACCGTCGTCGCTCAAACGGAACTCTGTAGGCACACCATTCTGAATCATGGTCTTCTTGCCTAGCAAGTAAGGATCTGAATCCTGTGCCTCCCGTACCTGATCAACCAACACTGGTCGAACCTGGAAACTGGCTAATAAAGCTCCATCATCATCATACCCAAATATAGCACCTGTAGCTCGTAGCTCAGCTAACATCGATACTCTGGCCACACACATATGAAACAACGAAGCTCCAGATTTCCGGCTAAGTGCATCTGCCACAACATTGGACTTCCCCGGATGGTACTCGAACGTACAATCATAATCATTGATCAACTCCATCCATCGGCGCTGCCTCATGTTCAGATCCGGCTGTGTCCGCAAGTAGGTGAGACTCTTGTGGTCAGTGAAAATCTTACACTGAGCACCATACAGGTAATGTCTCCAACTCTTCAACGCTAATACAATAGCGGCTAACTCCAAATCATGCGTCGGATAGTTGACCTCGTGCGATTTCAGCTGTCTGGAACCATATGCCATGACTCTACCATGCTGCATCAACACACAGCCAAGGCCCAACTTCGACGCATCGCTGTATACCACAAACTCACCACTGTCGTCTGGCAACGTCAGAACCGGTGCGGTAGTCAATCTCTCATTCAAGAGCAAATAACTCTCCTCGCACGCATCAGACCACTCAAACTTGACGCCCTTCTTCGTCAATCTGGTCAGTGGTGTAGTAATCCGGGAGAAATCCTATACAAACCGTCGATAATAGCCTGCTAACCCCAAGAAACTCCGAATCTCTGGCACAGTAGTGGGTCTACTCCAATTCAGCACGGCCTCGATCTTGTCAGGATCAACACTAACTCCCTCGGCCAAAATCACGTGGCCCAGAAACTTCACACTATCCAACCAGAACTCACACTTGCTAAACTTCGCGAACAGCTGATGGTCCCGCAAAGTCCGCAACACCGCTCGCAAGTGCTTCTTGTGCTGGCCCACACTCCTTGAATAAATCAAGATATCGTCTATGAATACAATCACGAACTTGTCCAGGAATCGTCGAAACACCCGATTCATCAAGCCCATGAAAGCTGCGGGGGCGTTGGTCAACCCAAATGGCATAACCAGAAACTCATAGTGCCCATACCGTGTCCTGAAAGCTGTCCTGGCAACATCGGAGTCTCGGATCCTCAACTGGTGATATCCGGATCGAAGGTCAATCTTCGAAATGACTGCTGCTCCCTTCAGCTGATCGAACAAATCGTCAATCCGTGGCAACGGATACTTGTTCCTCACTGTAATCTGATTCAGCTTCCGATAGTCGATGCACAAACGCATGGACCCGTCCTTCTTCCGCACAAATAACACTGGAGCACCCCACGGAGAAACACTCGGTCGAATGAATCCCTTCTCTAACAACTCCTGGAGCTGAATCTGCAACTCCTTCAACTCCGCAGGCGCCATCCGGTACGGTGTTTGGGAAATCGGTCCAGTACCTGGCAATAACTCAATGGTAAAATCAATCTCCCGCACAGGGGGTATACCAGGTAACTCTGCTGGAAACACATCCGGAAACTCAGACACAACCTCAATACTACCAAGTTCCGGCACTGCAGCTGTAGTGTCCATAACATGGGCTAAGTACGCAACACAACCCTTCTTCATCAACTGATCCGCCCTCATCGCAGAAATCAAGCACGGTAGTGAAGTGTTCTTCTCGCCACGAAACAGTATCTCAGGTAACCCTGGTCGTCGAAACGCGACCTCCTTCCTGTGGTAATCAAAAATAGCCCAGTGCGACTCCAAAAAGTCCATACCCAATATCAGATCAAAATCCATAATATCAAGCAATAACAGATCAGCGGCTAAACCATGGCCATCAATGAACACCTCACAATCTCTGTAAACCCAACCGATGCTCACAACCTCACCTGACGGATACAACACTCTCCACAACCCCGGAAGAGGAGATGCAGGAACCGTGGCTAATGATGACAATCTACATGATATGAATGAATGTGTGGCGCCTGGATCTAACAATGCAAGTACAAGAATACCAAAAACATGTAACGTACCGATAACGACCTCCGGTGATGCTCTGCCCTCACGCATAGTCATAGCATGAACTCTCGCCTGTCCGGCTGGTCGTCCTCGCTGGGGCTGTCCCTGCTGCCTACCCTGACCTGCAAACTGTACTGGTCGCGCTCCCGAAGTGGCACCTCGCTCTCCTCCGGAACTCTGAGCCGCCTGACCATCAGTACGAAACAACTGGGGACACTCCCTCAAGTAGTGACCCACCTGGCCACAATGATAACAAGTAACAGGACCTCGCCGACATGGACCCACATGATGTCGGCTGCAGAGACTACACAATGGGTACTCCCTCGGTACAGCAAAAGTGCCACCAGTACGCCGAGGATAACTAGAATCGTTGGAACTCCCACTAGTCTGTGGTCGCTGTGGACGCTCTCTCCTCCATCTAGATCTCTGCCTCGGTACACCAGCTGGTGGTCGATAAGATCCACCTCCTGAGGATGAAGCTGAACCGAAAGTATCAGAACTCAACCTCTTTGAAGGCCCCTGACTGGTTCACCTTCCTCAAACCGTCTCGGCCGATACCTCTGCTGTCTCTCCTGCTCAATATCCTCGCCTCGGAGAGCTGCACTAACAAACTCATCAAAGTTGTTCCACGGCATTGTAGTCAGCGTCGCCTTGATGTTCAAATTCAATCCCAGCTCAAACCTGCGACACTTAGCTTCCTCTGTAGCCACCATATCCCGCGCAAAACGAGACAAACGGGTAAACCGATCCCGATACTCAAGTACAGACAAACTGCCCTGCCTCAAGTTTGTAAACTCCTCGTACTTGCGCTGCTGGGTAGCCTGATTAAAATACCTCCGCATAAACAAATCACGAAACAATGTCCACGGAGTATCAGCCGGAACTCTGTCGGTGCTAACCCACCAAAAGTATGCATCACCCTCAAGTAAACCAACTGCGGCTACTGACATCTGCTCAGGAGTAAACTGCAGACGCTCACCAACACGTTCAATCTGAACCAACCATGCCTCGCATATCTCTGGATCCACTGAACCTGAAAACACAGTAGCACCCGCAGTGCGAGCCTTGACCACAGGGTCAAAACGCTCTTCCAAACGCAGCACTCGCATCAGCAAGTCGAGCGTTTGGCGATCCTCATCAGGATCATCATCCCGATCAACACGGGGACCACGTCGAGGAGGCATCCTACTGATACAAGACAAGCATTAAGTACAAGCAGAAAGAACGTAATCATGAAACCGCAGATATTTGAGGACATACAACACCCGAAGTATTGATCAGTACCGCTGGCCAGTCGGGTCATCACTCCAGTCATGCTGTATCAACTCAAATACCCTAAGCGTCACAACTACAAGAGTCTACAGAATCTGACAACCTAATGCTCTGATACCAAGCTGAAAGGACCCAATCCCGATTCAGTTACCTAAACCGGAATCAAACCCTTTCGAAAATACGAACCAACAAAAATTTTTCAAAATTCCGGCAGAGTTTCGTTACTAGCATAGAATTACCATAACCTGCACCCAGAAATTAACACTTCGTCCTATGCCACAAAAAGCAAACCGTGGGCACCAATCCCATCCGGATTTCTCAACATCAATATATGAATCATAAACAGTAAATAGTACTGTACCATATATAATATATCCGTGAAAATCCGCATAACAAGTATCAGAATGTATCAGAGTGACCTCTAAAGTAAAACATATACAATATATACATCAGTAGGTGAAACAAGAACCTACTGGAAAACACAGATAGCTCTGATCACTAGCCTCCAAACCGCGACGTGAAACAGCAGAATCCGAACTGTAAACTGGGCACGGAAACCGAAAATCCCAGGGGAAAGGCAAATAAAACGATAAACGTTAGAGTGAGTGGACGAAAATAAACATATGCCTTTCACCAGTTTATACACATTCTCATATAAAACAATGCAAGTTCGGAAAAACACAACACACACACATATATATATATATATACGGAGGTTGTCGGGCGACCTCTCAAACCCGACGTCAGGTGAATCGCTCAAACCTGACAGTGATAGGCCAGGGGACCACTCAACCCTGGCGGCACGCAGGGGACCACTCAACCCCGCCCAGAGGAATCTCTCAACTCTGGTCCAGAGGAATCTCTCAACTCTGGTACATCGATGTATTAAATGCCATCACAAATAAACACATATAACAATACCTCCGGAAACAACATACATCACAACGTCGTATAATTAAATACGGAAATCAATAAATCCACGAACTCGCAAAATCAACAGTGAAAATAGAAACTTGTCCACTCACAGATCAGCTAGCGCGAACTTGCGCTAATCTCGTGGTCCGGCGGAAGTTCCCTCGCCTGAAGCACGATCACGATCCCAATCTCGATCTCGATCTCCTGAACATATTCATAAAACATCTCCGATCAATATCGTAATCCACAACACTATATTGATGCACGGAAACCAACTGTTCCCGGAAATATGAAATGCAATACAAAATGAAGTACGGAAATCCCGAAATCCCCACTCGAAATCTCGACTGAAAATCGGCTAACCAAATCGACCCAAAAACCTCTGGACGATGATCAGGGCGCGATTACGAGAAAAACGACATTAAAATTATCGAAATCTGAAAAGTCAACTTTCCGGCCGTTGACCGCCGTTGACCGCCGCCGCCGGCGGAGGCGCGCCGTCAACGGTGGAATCACATGGCCAAAATCTCTAGATTTCAAGCTCTCCTCATTTTGAATCACTTTCCCTTCTACCTCTTAAGCCAATTCTCTCCCTAACACCTTCAATTTCATCGAAATCCAACCGGAAAAACCCACCGGAAAACCCATTCGGGTTCGAGCTAAAACCTAACCAATTCCAAAATTAATTACATGGGAAGCATCCCTAGACCAAGGGGAGTTGAAACCCTAACCATACCACCACCGAGGCTCGCCGGAACACGGCCAACCAACTCCGGCGATTCCAACCCGTTCGGCCTTAATCGTACCTCCACAAATCTCCATCAATTTCCACATTTTAAAGTGCAAACCTACTCGAAATCAAACAAGGAAGCTGATTATACCTTTCTCGAAGCCAAAGGTTGCCGGAAAATAGGTCGTCGGACAGTCACCAAATCGGGAAACTTCTCCCCCTCAAGTCAACGCAGTCAACTTACCAAATATAGAAAGTCAACGTCTGGTCAACGGAAAACAATGTTTTACGACTAATTCTCGACTATTTCGCTATTTATACTCGAGCCTCGGGTCGATCGACGGTCCAAAACGAATATACGAAATGATTCGGATAAGCTCGAAACAATCGGATAAACTCATCGAAATCTGAAACTTCAAATAATCATAAAATATTCCTCGGTTATCGGAAAAATCTTCCGGAGCCGTCCACGAGCTCGAAATCACGTACTCAACAATTTCCGTGAAGACACCCAACTCAAATTCTCGACTGAAAACATAGTCGCGAATCGAATCGACAAACCACACAATATCGTAAAACTGCGACTATAACCAAATCTCGAGAATCGTGCCAAACACACATCTGATTCTGGTTCGGGTCGTCACACTGCCACTCTCAAAAAATTGTCCGTGATCATGTTGACCAACTGATGAGCTCTCACCGTGATAAATCCAACATGTGTACTTATCCCAAAACCCGTTTTTCTTCAAGTGCTCCAATACTTTATCGATGTGAAAACGATATCGCTCGCTGCGACACTGACATTTCGTACACGGACAATAATGAATTGTCATCCCTCCACAATTAACCTTCACATATTCGACAAAACTTCTAATTCCACGGTGATATCTTACATCCCATCTTGGAAGACACATCCAACTCTTGTCCATCCTGAAAATTATAACTGCATGTATATATACCCATGATCTTATTAATAAAAATTTCATAGCTAGATATAAATATTTATTATTATAATTCCCATAATTTTAATATATATATACACACACGTACACCCTAATTATATATATATATAATCGATCGATCACAAAAATCTAAATATATATATATAACCATGCACGTACGTACACTAGCTAGATAGCTATATATATATAATATATTAATCCTATATAGAATAATCACAACATATATATAATGCAATATATTAATTAAATAAATTAATAACCCTAGCTAGCTAGCTAGCTATATATATATTCACAATAATCAAAATTAACAACAATTAATATATATTTACGATCATTAATCACGTACTCAAAATCAACCATCGATCGATCAATTACTCAAATTCAAGAATCAATTAATTAACTCGATCGATCGATCGATCAATATATATATATATATATATTCAAAATCAATATCGATCGATCAATTCAACAAATTAAAGCAATACATGCATGCATGCACAACACACATATATATATATTAAGCATGTACCTATATATAATTCATGAATCATCACGAACTCATTCTCGACATCACCCAAAGATCGATTTCAGAGCATTTTCAGAAAAAAGGAAAATTTTTTTGAATGACAGATTGAGCTACTGCCCAGATCTGAAATAAGAAACTATAGCCGACGATAGAAAAAAATCGTGGCTAATAGTCTAAAAAAATCGTCGGTAATAGTCGAAAACTATAACCGACGATTTTCCGGTGACTATAACCGACGACAAGAAAATCTCGACGGTCAAAAACCTATAACCGACGAGGTAATCCTGTCGTCGGTTATAGTTTACTATAACCGACGAGAAACCTTCTCGTCGATCGTTTTTTGAGGACTTCGTCCGGTATACTACTTTTGCTGGTAGTGATCATCTTCGAGGTCTAATGAGCTACAGGACCAGCTTCATAGGCAAGCAATTGAGATGGAAGATCAACGGCGTCGGATGGAGGAGATGGAGCATGCGCGAGCCGCAGAGCAGAAATGGTTGGCCAAACAGCAGCAGCAGATGGGGACATGGATGCAGCACTGTTATGCACAGCGGCATGCATCTGGAATCCAGCATGAACTCCAACATGCCCAACTAGTCGCCCACGTCATATGCGACTTGCTGAAGAACTCGTCAAAAAGGTACATTGGTCAGACCGCAGGAACAACATGAGGATCTCCTCGTAAACTCTGAGCTACCGAACCGCTAAAACAGTTGGCTAAGGCGCTCCCTCGTCACGTGACCCTCCTGGCCACAACAATGGCAACTGAAAGTGTTCCACAAACACAAGTAACCGTAACACCTGCTGCGGGAAAGGATCACCAATGATCGCCCAACTCATGCCACAGGAGCAAGTCCGCTACACTGTGATCTCTGCCATCGTCAAACGGATCCTCTGCCTGATCTGATGGCCCTCAACAACATCGGAGAGGTCGCAGCCTGATAAAGTCACTGCTCCCGAAGTGTCGGAACTCAAACTCATCACAACATCTCGACTAAGTCCACTTCCCTCAAACCATCACATCGAAAACCACGTACATCTTTCCCTCACAATAGCCTCGCCACTGAGTGCAGCACACTAAGCTCCTCACGGAAATCTCGAGGCACATCAATCAGACTATCTTTGATGCTCAGGTTCAAACTCATCTCGAACCTCGTGTACCGCTTCCTCTGAAGCCACATAACACGTGCAAACGGAAATAAACATGTGGACAATGCATCTCTGCCTCAGGTGGGTAAACACTCCACAATCGAATGCTGGGTAGCCTGATGGAACCATTACCATATACATAACACCCTGAATGTAGGCCGTGGAGTCGCAACCAGAACTCACACAACATCAGCCCACCAAATACAACAATCAGAATCAGGCAAACATCATTGCCACAATTCTCAGCTCTGAGGCAACATATAGATGCTCATATACACATCCCCAGGCAAACCGTGCCACACAAATCTCTGAACTCTGAATACTCATCCAAATTCACAATCTCTGGCAAATCACGCGTCGATTGATCCTCAACAGGATCCACAACCGAAACGACACGGAAAGCACGTCAGGAGGCATCCTAATGAATACAATATCGTTCACAACAAGTGGAACGTAATCATGGAACTTCAAATATTTGAAAGCATACCACACCCGGAATATTGATGATTATCCGCCGGCCGGTCGGGTCACCATTCCAGATATGTTGTACATTCTCAAATATCCTTAGTAAACACGACTACAGAAGTCTACAGAACCTATAACCTAATGCTCTGATACCAACCTGAAAGGACCCAACCCCGATTTAGCTCCCTAAACCGGAATCGAACCCCTTCAAAAACACGAACCAACAAAAACCGTAGAAATTTTGGCAGAGTTTCGTTACTAACGTGGAATTACCATTACCTGCACGCTTAAAATACACTTCATCCTATGCCACAAAAAGCAAACCGTGGGCACCAATCCCATCCGGATTTCTCAATATATCAACAGTAAAGTAAAACAATAAATATATATATACATTACTGAAATCCGGTATAAAATCGTATAACATATTCAACAGAAAGCTCAGAGCGACATCTAATACATAATCCTATACGCATACCACAGTAGGTAGAACAATAAACCTACTGGATGAAACAAGATCGCTCGAGCACTATGCCTCCGACCACGACTTGCGACACCAGAGCCTGAACTGCAAACTGGGCACGGAAACCGAAAAGCCCGGGGGAAAGGAAAATAAAACGATAAACGTTAGAGTGAGTGGACGAAAATAACATATGCCTTTCACCAGTTTATAAACATACTCAATATAAACAGTGCGAGTTCGGAAAACAACACACATAAATATATATACACGGAGGTTGTCGGGCGACCTCTCAAGCCCGACGTCAGGTGAATCGCTCAAACCCGACAGTGATAAGCCAGGGGACCACTCAACCCTGGCGGCACGCAGGGGACCACTCAACCCCGCCCAGAGGAATCTCTCAACTCTGGTCCAGAGGAATCTCTCAACTATGGTACATCGATGTAATATATGCCATCACAAATAAACACATATAACAATACCTCCGGAAACAACACATATCACAACATCGTATAATTAAATACGGAAATCATAAAATCCACGAACTCGCAAATCAACTGTGAAAATATAAACTTGTCCACTCACAGTCTGGCATAACGCGTATCGCGTTAACCCGTGATCCGGCGGAAAGTCCCTCGCCAAACGAACGATCACGAACCCCTGAATATTCACAAAGTCCAATTCTCACAAACATAATTCGACAATACAAACCAAATCACGAGAAATCACCGTTCTCGGAAACACGTAATCCAAAGTCGACGAATCGTCGAAAATCCAGATATAACACCTCAATACCTCGCTTTACGTTCGGACGCTCAACTCGAAAAACGAACCTCCCCACTGCGATCGGAGAGCGATTTCGAGTCAAATGACATGCAACTTACCGAAAGTCCAAAAAAAGTCAAACTTTGACCGTTAACCGCCGTTGACCGCCGTCCACAGCGGCGCCGCCGCCGACCGGAGAATTTCATGGCGGAGCAACCCCTATTCCACTCAAAATCATGCACTGAGCAACTTCCATAACTGCACCGAAGTCCAATTCTCACTCTAGCAAGGTCAATTTCATGAAAACCCGAATTGAAACACAAATTTCAAATACAAAATTCTCCTTCCACAAATCGAATTAAAGCTTCATACTTACATGGTTAGAATCATGGTAAGGAGAGCTTCAAAACCCAGTCCATGGTTTAGCTCGAATCGGCCAATTTCACAAACCACCATTAAACTCAAAAACCTCCATTTCGGCCGGAATAATCCTCTCTCCACCGCCACCCTCTCCGTGAGGGGTGGCCGGAAACATGACGAGGGAGATGAGGCGAAGAGAATGAGACCAACCCCGTCGCCTGGGGTGGCCGGACGGCCCGCCGTTGTGAAACCCACCGTACGCCGTCACCAACTTCTCTCTCTCCACCGAGTTGACTCGGTCAACTCGGTCAAATCCCAATATGGTAAGTCTTGACTTGCCCAAATTAGCAGGTTCCTATTTATAGCATTTCCCAAAATGGAAACTTGTAATTATCCTTTTCGACGAACTTCAAACGCGCGTAACTTTCTCGTCGTAATTCCGATTCCGATAATTCTCGCGGCCACGAACTCGACTCGACATGATCTTCCAATATCACCCGAAGTCAAACACATCGGCCAAACAGATAAAAAGTCAACTGTTCCAATCAACATATAATTAAATCAACCAAATAATCAACAAACGGCAATATTCGCAACTAAATCTTCATAACTCAAAATCATGTTCCGGAAGTTCCCACAAACTCGAAATTAAATTCTGGACAACTTCCGTGAAGGATCTGAAGCCAAATTCTCGTCCGGTAATTTAGTCGCGAACAAACCTGCCATATTAATCTGTTTCCGTCGAAACTTTAAATATTCATAACTAATTCCTCGGTCGTCCAAATAACGATCCGGAACCGCCCACGAACTCGTAATCACATGTACAACGACTCTAGAGAAGAGACTCAGCTCCAATTCTTGGCCAATAATTTAGTCGTTAAGAAAACTGACGGTTTCAACACTGTCGTAACTCTGCGACTATACGACTTAACTGCTGATTCTGTTTCGGGTCGTCACAAATCCACCCCCCTTAGAAAAATTTCGACCTCGAAATTTCCGAGTCTACCGACTACAAGTAGGAGCACTGCATTTGTATAGCGCTCAACTTGCAAATGGCAACCACAACTGAACGACTCTGATCACAAACTCCACAACAGGAGATAGCTCCGTGCTGAAATCTCTGTATCCACAAACCACAAATCTAAACTGGCTCCACACAATAGCCCAGTGATCCTGCGTAAGGAACAGGTAGGGTACACAACACGAAACAACCTGAAACATAGTTCCGTCACGCGGAATACAACATAACACACACAAAAGCCAACAATATAGGCAACGCCGAACTATACGGCACATCATAATCTCGCCTATGACCACATACGGATCAAAATATTATGGCAAATCACAACTCAGTTCACACATCAATATAACTCACACACTCATATCAGCATAGCTCAAACATCGAACTCGGGCAATAATCAACCCATTTCCGCTAACCTGACAATCTGTGGTAACACATTCCACAAAATCAGAATCAAACATCAACTCAAACTCAAACCAAACTCACTCCAACACTATGGAGTACAACATCGTACCTCAAATCGACATCAAACAACGTCAATTCATTGTGGTCAACAAACTGGTACCGCAAGCACCCTCAAACAAGAGAAACTGCTGGTCCTGAATCCTCCGGAACTGCAATACCGAGGTCCACAACATGCCCTCCAAGGTCTGAATAGTCCTTAAAGATCGCCCACCAATCCGAGGATAAAAACTGGTACCAAACCGTAATCTGGTCCCCAATGCTCGCTACAAAGCTCGTCAACACTTTGTTGTAGCTGATTATCTCGATCAGCGAACTGGGACACAGGTACGCCACGTAGATGGACAACCTCCATCAAACACAGCCATGATAGCTTGCCACTGAAATCGTCTCCGAAAGTACAAGGAAACGTACTAAATTCATCAAATGGTTCACAAAGGCCTGACAACTGGTATCACAAACCAAAGTGTACAAACACACACAATCACAGCAGCAACCGCCACGTCTAACCGGAAATCTCAAATGGCTGACACATCTCGGCAAGTCTCTGCCTCCTAGCCATCGCCAGTCGACAAATGTGGCATCAGCACACACAAGCTGCTACATTACTCTTCATGTTGCGTCACTAGTAGTAAACTCGAAGTATCAGACACGTCTCTGTATCACTAGCGCTAAATGCGCGCAAAACCACGAGCCTCAACATCATCATACTCAAACTCAGCTCTCGTAGCCCATAACTCGGCTAACACGGAAACTTGAGCCACACACACACATGGAACACTGAAGCTCCTGGCTCTCGACTGAATGCATCAGCAACAACATCCCAGATGGACGCTCAAAGTAAAACCTCTAACTTTTCCCGAACAAACTCAAAGGTACAGCCATAGTCGTGAGTCGACCTCATCCATTTGCACTGCCTCCAGCCCAAATCTGGCCGAAAACGCAAGTGGATGCAACTCAAGTGATCAGTGCTCGTCCTACACCCCGCTGCACGTCATAGCAGTAGTATCTCCAACTCTCTAATATTAACATAAAAACAGCTACACCCAAACCACATATAGGATACGTAGCTATACAAAATTCCATTGCCTGAAATCATGAGCCGCCGCTCTACTACACAACATCAAAATGTAACCAAATCCAAACCTCGATGCATCGCTGTAACCCACGAACTCGTTACAATCGTCAGGTAAGGTCAAAACCGAAGTAACGGTCAACCACCCTGCAGGAGTAAGTAACTCACCTCGCGTGCATCGAACCACTCGAACTTGACGCCTTCTTCGTCAATCCGGAAGGTAGAGTGGCAATCCGGGAAAATCCTATACAAGCCGTCGGTAATAGCCTGCCAACTCAAGAGACCTCTGATCTCTGGTACAATGGCAGGGCAACCCCAAATCAACACAGCTTCAATCTGGTCAGGATCCACGCCAACTCCCTCGGCTGACATCATACAGTCCAAAATCTTCATGTTAAACAGCCAAAACTCACACTGGCTGAACTTCGCAAATAGCTAATCGTCTCGCGAAGTCCGCAAAACCACTCACAATTGCTTCAGGTACTGGTCCACACTCCCGGAGTACAACAGGACATTGTCAACGAACATGACCGCAAACTCGTCCAGAAACCGTCTGAACACCTGGTCCATCGAGTCCACACGATCTACGGGGGCATAGGTCAACCAAACAGCGTGACCAAGAACTCATGATGCCCGCACCGAGATTCGAAAGTCGTCCTAGCCACAGCTGACTCATCAATCCTCAACTGATGGTATCCGGATCCAAAATCAATCTTCGAAAAGACTGAAACTCTCGCGAGCTGATCAAACCAACCGTCAATCCGAAGCGGAGGATACTCGCACTCCTCTGAAGCAAATCAGGCTTTGGTAGTCAATGCACAACCACGTCGAACCATCCAACGTCTGTACAAACAATGTCGGAGTACACCACGCAAATACGCGGGGTCGCACGAAGTCTCCTGAAACCTCCTCCAGCATCTCCTGAAGTCGAACTTGTAGCCTATCAGCTCCGCTGGCTCCGAACGACATAATGCCGGTAAAATGAGTCCAGCGCCTGGTACAAGCTCAATGGTGTAGTCAGTCTCCCGAGCTGGAGGAACACCTGGTAACTCCTCCGAAACACACCTGTAAACTCGAGAACCACCACAATGTCACCAATGTCGGACACAGCAACCACAGTATCCACAACATGAGCTAAGCAAACCACACAACTCGTCTCCACCATCCGCTCGACCATCACCATGAAGCAATATCTCAGGGAAATCTGGTCGTCAAAACACAACCTCCTCCTCGAGGAACTCGATCACAAACAAATACATCGTCTGTAAGTCTATACTCACAATCATACCAAAACCACAATATCCAGCTATAACAGATCCGCGGCTAAGCCATATCCTCCAATAAGAATCTCGCAACCTCCGGATGGATGCAATACTCTCCAAAATCTCGGAAGTAGGAATGCAGGTACAATAGCCATAGAGATCAAACAACAGTAACCTCGGAGAAAAGTCTATCCTCAAACAAGATCATAGCATGAACTCCAACATGCCCAACTAGTCGCTCACGTCATATGCGACTTGCTGAAGAACTCGTCAAAAAGGTACATTGGTCAGACCGCAGGAACAACATGAGGATCTCCTCGTAAACTCTGAGCTACTGAACCGCTAAAACAGCTGGCTAACGCGCTCCCTCGTAACGTGACCCTCCTGGCCACAACAATGGCAACTGAAAGTGTTCCACAAACACAAGTAACCGCAACACCTGCTGCGGGAAAGGATCACCAACGATCGCCCAACTCATGCCACAGGAGCAAGTCCGCTACACTGTGATCTCTGCCATCGTCAAACGGATCCTCTGCCTGATCTGATGGCCCTCAACAACATCGGAGAGGTCGCAGCCTGATAAAGTCACTGCTCCCGAAGTGTCGGAACTCAAACTCATCACAACATCTCGACTAAGTCCACTTCCCTCAAACCATCACATCGAAAACCACGTACATCTTTCCCTCACAATAGCCTCGCCACTGAGTGCAGCACACTAAGCTCCTCACGGCAATCTCGAGGCACATCAATCAGACTATCTTTGATGCTCAGGTTCAAACTCATCTCGAACCTCGTGTACCGCTTCCTCTGAAGCCACATAACACGTGCAAACGGAAATAAACATGTGGACAATGCATCTCTGCCTCAGGTGGGTAAACACTCCACAATCGAATGCTGGGTAGCCTGATGGAACCATTACCATATACATAACACCCTGAATGTAGGCCGTGGAGTCGCAACCAGAACTCACACAACATCAGCCCACCAAATACAACAATCAGAATCAGGCAAACATCATTGCCACAATTCTCAGCTCTGAGGCAACATATAGATGCTCATATACACATCCCCAGGCAAACCGTGCCACACAAATCTCTGAACTCTGAATACTCATCCAAATTCACAATCTCTGGCAAATCGCGCGTCGATTGATCCTCAACAGGATCCACAACCGAAACGACACGGAAAGCACGTCAGGAGGCATCCTAATGAATACAATATCGTTCACAACAAGTGGAACGTAATCATGGAACTTCAAATATTTGAAAGCATACCACACCCGGAATATTGATGATTATCCGCCGGCCGGTCGGGTCACCATTCCAGACATGCTGTACATTCTCAAATATCCTTAGTAAACACGACTACAGAAGTCTACAGAACCTATAACCTAATGCTCTGATACCAACCTGAAAGGACCCAACCCCGATTTAGCTCCCTAAACCGGAATCGAACCCCTTCAAAAACACGAACCAACAAAAACCGTAGAAATTTTGGCAGAGTTTCGTTACTAACGTGGAATTACCATTACCTGCACGCTTAAAATACACTTCATCCTATGCCACAAAAAGCAAACCGTGGGCACCAATCCCATCCGGATTTCTCAATATATCAACAGTAAAGTAAAACAATAAATATATATATACTTTACTGAAATCCGGTATAAAATCGTATAACATATTCAACAGAAAGCTCAGAGCGACATCTAATACATAATCCTATACGCATACCACAGTAGGTAGAACAATAAACCTACTGGATGAAACAAGATCGCTCGAGCACTATGCCTCCGACCACGACTTGCGACACCAGAGCCTGAACTGCAAACTGGGCACGGAAACCGAAAAGCCCGGGGGAAAGGAAAATAAAACGATAAACGTTAGAGTGAGTGGACGAAAATAACATATGCCTTTCACCAGTTTATAAACATACTCAATATAAACAGTGCGAGTTCGGAAAACAACACACATAAATATATATACACGGAGGTTGTCGGGCGACCTCTCAAGCCCGACGTCAGGTGAATCGCTCAAACCCGACAGTGATAAGCCAGGGGACCACTCAACCCTGGCGGCACGCAGGGAACCACTCAACCCTGCCCAGAGGAATCTCTCAACTCTGGTCCAGAGGAATCTCTCAACTCTGGTACATCGATGTAATATATGCCATCACAAATAAACACATATAACAATACCTCCGGAAACAACACATATCACAACATCGTATAATTAAATACGGAAATCATAAAATCCACGAACTCGCAAATCAACAGTGAAAATATAATCTTGTCCACTCACAGTCTGGCGTAACGCGTATCGCGTTAACCCGTGATCCGGCGGAAAGTCCCTCCCCAAACGAACGATCACGAACCCCTGAATATTCACAAAGTCCAATTCTCACAAACATAATTCGACAATACAAACCAAATCACGAGAAACCATCGTTCTCGGAAACACGTAATCCAAAGTCGACGAATCGTCGAAAATCCATATATAACACATCAATACCTCGCTTTACATTCGGACGCTCAACTCGAAAAACGAACCTCACCACTGCGATCGGAGCGCGATTTCGAGTCAAATGAGATGCAACTTGCCGAAAGTCCAAAAAAGTCAAACTTTGACCGTTGACCGCCGTTGACCGCCGTCCACAGCGGCGCCGCCGCCGACCGGAGAATTTCACGGCGGAGCAACCCCTATTCCACTCAAAATCATGCACTGAGCAACTTCCATAACTGCACCGAAGTCCAATTCTCACTCTAATAAGGTCAATTTCATGAAAACCCGAATTGAAACATAAATTTCAAATCCAAAATTCTCCTTCCACAAATCGAATTAAAGCTTCTTACTTACATGGTTAGAATCATGGTGAGGAGAGCTTCAAAACTCAGTCCATGGTTTAGCTCGAATCGGCCAATTTCACAAACCACCATTAAACTCAAAAACCTCCATTTCGACCGGAATAATCCTCTCTCCACCGCCACCCTCGCCGTGAGGGGTGGCCGGAAACATGACGAGGGAGATGAGGCGAAGAGAATGAGACCAACCCCGTCGCCTGGGGTGGCCGGACGGCCCGCCGTCGTGAAACCCATCGTACGCCGTCGCCAACTTCTCTCTCTCCACCGAGTTGACTCGGTCAACTCGGTCAAATCCCAATATGGTAAGTCTTGACTTGCCCAAATTAGCAGGTTCCTATTTATAGCCTTTCCCAAAATGGAAACTTGTAATTATCCTTTTCGACGAACTTCAAACGCGCGTAACTTTCTCGTCGTAATTCCGATTCCGATAATTCTTGCGGCCACGAACTCGACTCGACATGATCTTCCAATATCACCCAAAGTCAAACACATCGGCCAAATGGATAAAAAGTCAACTGTTCCAATCAACATATAATTAAATCAACCAAATAATCAACAAACGGCAATATTCGCAACTAAATCTTCATAACTCAAAATCATGTTCCGGAAGTTCCCACAAATTCGAAATTAAATTCTGGACAACTTCCGTGAAGGATCCGAAGCCAAATTCTCGTCCGGTAATTTAGTCGCGAACAAACCTGCCATATTAATGCGTTTCCGTCGAAACTTCAAATATTCATAACTAATTCCTCGGTCGTCCAAATAATGATCCGGAACCGCCCACGAACTCGTAATCACATGTACAACGACTCTCAAGAAGAGACTCAGCTCCAATTCTCGGCCAATAATTTAGTCGTTAAGAAAACTGACGGTTTCAACACTGTCGTAACTCTGCGACTATGCGACTTAACTGCTGATTCTGTTTCGGGTCGTCACAGACGATACCAAGTCGTCGGCTATAGTTATTCTTCTGGTAGTGATTGTTACCAGATCGATCTCCTCATTCTTGAGAGATCACCTTCCACATCTACAGCGAACGAGAACCGGATCATTATTCTGCTGAATGAAAACATTCTCGGAATATCGAACATTTGCAAGGGATACAAATCCTTTGTTTTCAAATGGAACCCCCATCACAAGAATGCATGACAAGTTTATGGACAATCTGGTACATATCTTCCAAAATAATATGATGCCCATATGAACCATACAATAATCTGAGGACAAGATTCTAGAGGAGGGTGTATTTAATATGGATTTTTAAGGATTTTTAAGGATTCTTTATAATTCGTGAATTGTTGTAGATTGTTTTAAATCCACGGATTGTTTTAATTCCACATGGATTTGAAAGGATTCTTTTGTATTGTTTTATAAAGATTTAGTTGAATTTCTAAGGATTGCTCAAATAATTAAAGTCTAATCAAAAACTCAAATGTCAAAATACACTATCACATATTCAAAAAAAATGCACTATTTTTTATCTTTCCAACATAATGATCACACTCTTAACTCTTGAATTGGCACCGTCATCGTATAATTCACGTTCTCATTATCTTGATTCTCTTTAACATTCATTATTCCATTATCAAGTAATGCTGTCATTTTCGTAGAAAATGAAGTTCTTTATTATTTTAAAAAAAATTTATAAACATGTCTATATGAGAAAATTTGTATGTACCATAATGAATCACTAAATATTTTAAATTAGAAGAGACGGTTAGATGACGAAGACATCTTATTGCTATAAAATAAGATTTTGAGAACCATTTTAATAATATTTATAAAGTAGTAATTAGACCAAAGTTTATATCCTATAGAGGTTAATTATTGAAAGTATAGTAATTGAAGTTATTAATGAAATCAAACCATGAGGAAATGATAATGAAAGCAAATGTTAAAGACGTTATCTTTGTTGAGAGAGAGAGAGAGAGAGAGAGAGATGTTCTATTTTGAAATCCATCAAAATCTTTTGGGTGGGAGGTCTGATTTCAAAAAGTCATTTTATGTGTAAACAATTTTTCAAGATCCTTCAAAATTTGTTATTTAATGAAATCCTTAAAAAATCGTGGATTGTTGAATACCACAGAATTTTTATGAATTGTTTAAAATCCAAAATGAATACATCAAAAATTTTAAAAATTGATTAAAATCTAAATTGAATACATCAAGATTTTAAAGCATTTCTAAAAATAAAAACAATCCTACTAAATCAGTGGTTGAATATACCCCACTAAGTTTCTACAAAAGATAGAACAAGTTACACATATTTCATTGATAATCATGGTGAATCCCCTTATTGGTGATATAATTGAATCTTAATTAGCTAGCTACATTCATTGTTTCTGATTTTATTCTAAATGGTTCAGGGCTAGGAGAAACAGGAAAATGAATTTATAATTAGTTATCCAACAACACCTATACTTGGTTTTGACAATCATCTTAGCATTGATGATAGTTCGTTGCTTTCGCGTCTTTCAAGGATTACAAGTAGTAGAAGGTGCAAGACCCCTACCCCGAGGTCTTTCTCTAGAAGTATGAGCCGGAGCACCACCTCGAATTCAAGAATTTCGAGTCGTAGGAACCCCTCTGAGGACGAAATCATTACCTCTATATCAAGGAATCTGAGCAGGAATTTGAGCCGAAATATGAGCCGGAGACGGCCGTTTGAGTCTGAAATATCATCTCCATCACCCGCGTCACCAGCACTGGACTCACATTCACCGGCCGCCTCCCCAACCACCGTTCAATCACCTCATACGAGTAGAACACTTGAAACTGCAGAACCTACAACGCCTCTATCAAGATGTACGCGTAGAAGGAGCAACACCCCTATTGTGTTCTCTCAGTCAACGGTGAGAAAGAAACCTCCCCCAGTCGAGAAGAAACTTGAATTCACACTTGAGGATTTGTGCCATGGATGCGTAAAGAAGATCAAGATCACTAGAGATGTCTTTAACCATGTCGGATATGCATGCATGTAACTTGTAAGCCTTAATTTGTTAATTTAGAGAACATTGATCGACTAACTGACGTGCTTAATCTATGTACTCATGCTCCGATGGCAGGATTATTGTGCAAGAAGAGGAAACACTAAAAATAACCGTACAGCCGGGTTGGAGAAAAGGAACAGAGATTACATTTGAAGGGAAAGGAGATGAGAAACCGGGGTACCTTCCAGCATATATCATCTTCTTGATTGATGAGAAGAGGCATCCTTTGTTCAAAAGAGCAGGCCGGGACAATTTGGAAATCGCCATGGAGATTCCGCTGGTGGATGCATTGGGAGGCTGCTCATTTCCAGTTCCTCTGTTGGGAGGCGCAAAGATGAGTCTGTCTGTTGACAACGTTATACACCATGGTTATGAAAACGTCATTCAAGGCCAAGGTATGCCAAAGCTCAAAGAACCAACAAAGAGAGGCGATCTCCGCATCACGTGTCTAGTTAATTTCCCCACGGATCTGAGCCATGAGCAACGAGCAGAATCTGTTAGGATTCTACAAGATTGTTCTTATCATTAACAATCAACTTCGATCTCTCACACATTTAAGTAAAGGTAGAATTCCAGGTTTCGCTAGTAATCCATAATGCTATATCTACAGAAAACCTTAACTGTAGTGAAATTTTGCATTTCATGACACTTCCATGTATGTAGATATCTATGTAATGACCATAGGGTATTCCCTAAAAGTGGAATTCCAGTCAAGGTTTCTGCAGCAGATAAGTGTTTTGGAATGTATTGGCTTCACCTCTTCAAGTTAGCAATTCTCCTCTTAATTGCTTGAATATCGTAAAAAGTATTGAAACAGTGTGCCTAGACTTCTATTCTAACGTCGCTTTTTTAATACATGTACTATATCATACTTGTGTTTCTTTATAAATTTACAAACGATTTAAAAGAAAATGTGTATGAATTCGAGAACAGGAATTAAGTTTGGCATGATCCAGTTCATTGCACTACACCTCAAGAGCTTCTTGATGGTGGCCGTTGCCCAGCAAGAAAAGGTAGTACAACCACTGTACCCGTGGTAGCATCTCCGACTGTCACAGTGTCTCCTTCAATAACAGTTTGCCTCTTGATATAGCCTAAACCAAAATATTCGGATTCCTTTCTTCCAGATGTGCAACTTGTCAGCTTTCCAACCTGTGAATATACGAGAAGCTGTTACAGTTCACAAAGCTCATTTTTGGAAACTTTAGCTAAATGCGATGATCATCAATATTAGTACGGTGATAAACTGATAATTCCTAGCGAGGAAATCAAGTGTCAATCAAGTATGAAGGGATATTGTTTTATTCATTCCCAGAATGAGCAACAATACAGCATATAACGAATAGGAAAGAGGGGACCATTGCCACAAACGACGTGTCCCATTGTACTAATTACTCTTTTTTTTTTACGGAACTTTTCATTCAAAATAAAACACAGCTGCTACAAAAATCATAGCAGCAGGAAATACAAGGCATATAAAACCGCATAAGAACAAGCTGGACATGAAGTAGTAATTACTCAGAACTACTTTCAAAAGACAGTAAAAGAGAGTCCCATCTCCTAGTCCAAAGAGGAAAGGTCATAGTTGTTCTAGATCACATATGAGAATTTGGGACCAAAACATTCCTCCACCACCTTTAGTATGTATGTTGATAACAGACCAACTTTACATTGATTTGGAGGCTTTGCTTTGGTTTCTTACAATATTAACCAAAAAATCGGACAAGCAAATTTTTGATCCTTTTTATATCCAACCTTTATCTAGCAACTGAACTGAGATAAGTTGTGCATATGCTTTATTATTACAAAATCTTTACATCTCATGTTTTAACAATGTATTGGACAGTGAACCAACTAATACCTTTTTCCCATTAACTGTAATGAGGCTGCCAGGTTCTGCTGGTGCTGATAGACAGATTCCCCAAAGTCTTTGCTTGACTCCATCGTATGTTATTAGTCTAGATATAGTCTCTTGTTCCTTATAGCATCCTACAAAAGACTGGACTCAGACCCTTTTTTACTTTACTATACGATGCACTATGAGTAAGGAGGATGTTACCTTTGCTTAAAGAGATCGAATTCCAGAGACCAGCCTCCAGGACATTGTATTCATTAGTAAGCTCCATCTGAGGAGCTGTCTTTCCTACAAAAATTTATGAGCTAATAATGTCAGAACACCTATTACAGCTATAGTTTACCTTGTAAAATTCTTAGTTTTTCCCATGCATTAGTGCCCATGGGAATTGCGCCTTGAGACAGAATTGCTTTCCAGACTGATCCAGCAGCAGCTGGAGACATCAATAATGAAAAACCTTTTTCAGATATCACATTGCCCACTCCCACAGTTATAGGCATTCCATTGACCTGCAAAGTAATATAATACTGGCATTAACTTCTGATTGTAAAACTTAATCATAGATGTGTCTAAAAATAATGGATGCTTACGCTAAAATGTTGATGGGTGCCATATGGTTGTCCAACTAGACCACCTAGGTTCAACTCCTCCATTAGCTATTCCATTGCACATAAGAAATCAACAGCATCATGCTTCAGGTTAGTAATATGAAATCCAAAGAATAACAATATTGTGTAGCACATACATGAAATGTTAGATATATTCCTTACTTGGTTGCTTTTAGGCCCCACTAAAACAAAGAAGCAAGTTTGCTTTGTTATGTCTTGAATCTCTACCTTGTCATTAAAAAATATGTACCTGTAAATAAAGCAAGATACAGATCAGGTCCAAATCTCTTCATAATATGAAAATTATTGCTAATGCTACTGCTATTTATAACTTTTACCACCTCCTACCCCATTCAAGACTCAATAAAAGAGACCAATATGTTAATTACAACCATATCCAAATAAACCAACACACCATATAAGTGGCCAGAATTAATTTGATTCTTATAAAAGTTCTAATACACCACCACACCCACTACTACAAAATCACACCTCGAAAACAGTGGAAATCTTCATGTAAAAATTAAAATGATCCGCAGGTCTCTTTTTTCTGTTCTTTTTATCTCCAAAAATCAATTACATTGCACTGCAATGGATGCATCTTTCTGAATGCTTGCAATATTATTACAATTATATAGGATGACCTACTTTTTCAGCATTTCCGAGATACTTCTGGAAGTAGGTGAAACCACTAACATTACTGCACTCTTCTGTGAAATGAAAAGAGAGAGAGAGAGAGAGAGAGAGAGAGTGAATAACATCAAAACTAATTTCAATTTAGGGAAATAAAGAAACAAGATAGTAAAGGAAGATTACCATGACCCATGCATGCGCGATATCTATTGTCCGGGCCGTCGGTGTGACAAAAACAGTGTCGCATCCCTATGGATTTCAATCAGAAATCCAATTACTTAATCCTCTATCGTTGTGTAAATATAAGAATTAAACTGAAAGGAGATCCCAACATATGCAATCAACTGCTGATTACATCCTGCAAAATTTTATACCTGTCCTTGATTAAGGCATTCAAAATTGGCAGTGCTTTGGTTGTGAAGAAACTGGATTCTATCTTCTCCACCCACTTCATCATAATCACATGAACAAGAGACGAACACGTTAAAGAAACTATCTATACTTTAAATTAACATAAAAATAGAGCTTGCGTAAATACCTCTAATTCGGAAAAAATGTGAAAGGTCCACAACCTGAAGAATGAGATATTGATAAGAAGTAAGATAGTGGCTGGATGCTAACATAAGATTAATGGAAAAGTAGAGTACCGCGACGCCATGACCGAGAGCGGCATCCAAAGCATGGTCATCGTTATCGAAAGTTTGAATAGTCCCGTCGTCAAGTTTCGCTCCTGGAGTGTCCTGCGGGCTGTTCGGATTCAGCATCTAATATTCTAAATTCGAATTCGAATTCAAATTCAAATTTCAAGGAAAACAAAAGAGAGTGACTTACGAGGAAGTCGTGGTCGATAGGAGGAGGAGAGAGGTCCAAGGGCAAAGCGGCCCGCTTCTGCTGATTCTCATTTCCGGAGAGAGCTTCTGGGTCTGAGTGAAGTAGGGTACGCCACCGCTTTGGCCGGGATATGGGAATGAGCATCGCCATGGATTAAGCAGCAGATGATACTCAACTGTAGCTACTTTTGCCATCATACTCTCACTCTGACTAAAACGAACAGAAATAGAAATAACCATCGTCATTGTCGATTTATTTATTGAGCGTGTGTGGTTGCACAATTTTATGAAATATATACTTCAACCACTTGTAATTCTTTCCAAACAAATGAGTCTGGGTGAGAAACGCGCGGAGAGTATTTGGGGCTTAAGGTTTTTGATCAATTTTGTCTGGATTTCTCGGCTTTTTGAGTGGAAATCGTTCCTATTTCATGTTTTCTCATCGGAATCCCCTATTAGTCAAACCTTTGAACAGTTTCTCTCTTTCAACCAAGTTGCTCAATCCCAGACCACAACCTGGATTGTCTATGATGTATGGTGGTGGTGGCCACCATGGCCGAGTCGTCAGCCACATACCATCGATCTCTGCTTTAAAAAATTCAAAAACCTTGAGATCGGATTGAAATGGAAGTTGTCGGGTCGTCGTCTGCGCCTTGCACCTACTGCCAGTTCGTTATTCCAAAAGGAAAACCATACTGGGGATGCAAAGCTAGGATTCCAAGAGAAGTTGCTCGACCTCACTTTCCATTTAGTAATATGTGATCACCTTCAACTCAGGTATGCTTTCTACCTCTCCCTTATTTCTTTAGCAATTTTTCACATGATTCCCTTGTTTATTAGTCGCACCTCGTACTATATGCTTGCCATATTTAAATAGTATAATTGGTGTTGCTTTGGAATTAAATACAGTTGTGTGGAAAGCATGGACAACTCTGTCGAGGTGTGGTCTCAATTAAGGGTCGGCAAAAAATCTGGCCCGGTCCATGTGTAGCCGGCATGAGCCGGGCCGGGCCTGGCCTTAACAACATTTTAATATTTGCGGACCGGGCCGGGTCGGGCTTTATCTTTTATATAAGAATCCGGGCCCGACCCATTCAAGCGGCCTTTGCAGGCCTTTGCGAGCTTTTACGGGCCGGGCCTATCGGGCTTTAATTATTAAAAAATTAAGACATTTCAAAATAAACGTAACCTTCATCCATGCACCGGGATTTAAACGTACTCCGACGAGTCTAAATTTTATGTACGGTGTTTATCACTATAAGATAGACATTTCTACATGTCCTCGTTTATCATTAAAACATATTTAATTCTCATATTGCTTGAATTCTCCATATGTATATTAATGTTCTTACGTTTGTTCCTTTGTTATATGGAATGAAATACCTTTGTGAAACTTAATCGGACATGTTTAATTATTTTATAAAATTGACCATTGGATTGATTGGTTAGAATATTATAACCATGCCTTTAAAATTTTATAAATTTTGGACTTGATTTGGACATCGATCCATGTATTTCGCCAAATGTGACCGCAGTACTCTTACAACTAAAACGAAAATTACCCCTCCCGAAAATAATTTTTTAACATTAAATTTTGGACACATATTCTTATGGAATACATATCTATCTCATAGTGTCAAAAAAATTGACATAAAAAATTGATTTATCTACTCACCCCATAGGAATATAAGAGGAGTGTATTTTAGTGTTTTCACAAATTTTGTTTAATTGTATTGACCGGGATCCAAACGTACTTCGATTAGGCTAATTTTTACGTACGGTGTTTTTTATTACAAGGTGAACTATTATATATGGCCTTCTTTATTGTTAAAAAAATTTTAATTCTTATATTACTTGAATTCTCTATATGCACACTAATGTTCTTACCTTTGTTCCTTGGTTATATGGGTTGAAAGACTTTTGTGAAACGTAATCGATCATGTATCATCATTTTACAAAACTGACTGTCAGATTGGTTATTCATAATATTCTAAGCATGCCGTTAAAATTTTATTAATTTTGGACTTGATTTAGACCTACATCTATGGGTTTCGCTAAATGTGACCGTAGTACCCTTACAACTAAAACGTAAATTACCCATCCCTAAAGGAATTTTTTAAGATCAAAATTTTAACACACATTCTTGTAAATTACATATCTATCTCATAGTGTCAAAAAAATTGACATAAAAATTTGATTTATCTAGTTTCTCCATGGAAAAATATGCAATATATAATAGAAGGGTATTGATGTCATTTCACACACTCTCAATTAAACTCTCACCATTGAAAAATTACAAGATCTAATCTGAACCATCTATTATATTTACTGTTTTACTGTGTAAGGTAAATCGATAAAAAAAATTACAATGAAACCCTAAACCCTAAACCCTAACTTACTCTAAACCTCAAAATTCCTAAACTTTAACTTAACCGAAATCTCAATCCCCTAAACCCTAACTTACCATAAACCTAAACCCTAACTTATCCTAAACTCTAAACAATGATTTAATAGTAAAAGAGATACACAAATATAACTATATATGGAATTCCAATATTTGATCAATATATGTATATGTAATATATTAATATAGACATACACAAATATAAAATATATATCTATATAGTACTAGTCACTATATTATATATATATATATAAGTGTATGTATAATGATATATGTATTACTATCTTATATATATAAAAAATTACGGGTTTTGACGGGCCGGGCCTAACGGGCCTTGACGGGTTTTTGGCGGGCCAGGCCGAGGTTTAGATCTCTAAACCAAGTTCGGCCTACCAACCACATTGGCGGGCTTTTGTGGGCTTTTGTGGGCTTTCCGGGCCGGGCCGGGCTTTTAGCCCACGAGGCCCACGGGCCAAATGATGACCCCTAGTCTCAATTTAATTGCTCCAAGTATAATACGGACATGAATCTTTACATGCTACCAATTAACTTTAGATCCCAAAGTTGCTTGAGAAAATTGTTATCGTTATTAAATAGCATTAAAGTTTGGTATTACGAAAAATTATCTTTGGTGATCAACTTAGCCGAGGAGGCAACTAATAACAAAAACAAAGATCATTTATGAAGATCAGAGTGTGGAATAGTCAAGGGAGTTCCTAGTCAGGTTTTAAAGCTCCGTGTGTTAGACACTAGGGCATGGTGAACATATCAAGTTGGCATCCTAGCCAACAAGACTATAACCGTCTATTGCTCATTTCTGTCTATTTCGAATATAATCAAGTTCAAATTTGTCTATAATTTCTATCAAAATTTTATGGATATCGATATTTTCTCGATATATCTTTCAATATTTCTATATTTTAGATCGTAGATATATTCTCGATATCCGATATTTTACTCCTTGGTAATAAGGATCTGAATTGTGACTTTTACATAACTTTTGTATATGCTAACCCTCAAAAAGAGAAGCAAAAAGAGCTTTGGAATTAAATTTCAAAACTGCAACCACAAAATGGTGATACTTGGTTTATTACAAGAGATTTTAATATGATAACTTGACTTTCAAAGAAATGTGGAGATAACATGAAATTTACTAATTACATATTGGAGTTTAATAAGTTTTTGCATGATATTGGCACGGTCTCAATTCCGAGTAAAGGAGTACCTTATACCTGGACTAATAATCACAGGGACAACACTTTGGTTTTTGAAAAACTTGATAGGTTTTGCACTAATATTGCGGATTCAATCAATTTCCAGATTTAGAGGTGGAAAACATGCCTATTACTGGGTCTGATCATATATGATTTGTCTTGCGTTGGATCACAAAAAATGAAAACCTCTAGGCAAGTTTAAATTCGAGGCTATGTGGTAGTCTTACCATAGTTTTCAGGAACTTGTAAAGAAAGGAGCACAATGTTGATCCTATGCGAAATTTTACTATCTTAAGACTAAATTCATGTACTTAGCAAAAACTTGGAATAGAGATGTTTTCGGGGATATTTTTGTTAAAATCAAGAACTTGCAGGAAAGTATCGAGATCATCCAGAGGCAACTAATGGATAACCAACTTCTTCTCTTTTGCAGGAAAGAAATAGAAGTTTAGACTAGGATCTTGTAAATATATTATTACAAAGATGAAGAATTGTTTTCGGCTCGAAAGGCTAATGCTGATTGGTTGTCGCTTGGTGATGAGAACATCAAGTTTTTTCATACCACTACAAGAAAATTGCACCTAGACCACGGACCATTTCCGTCGTCTAGGTGCAGTTTTCCATCGTCTAAGTACTTAGACGACGGAATCTCCGTCGTCCAAGGTCCGTGCTCCAAGTGCTGTCGTCCAAGCACCTGGACGACGGAGATTTAGTGCTCCGTCGTCCAAGTTCACTTGGACCGCGGACATTATCCGTGGCCCAGGAAGACACCTGGACGACGGAAAATCTAATTCTCCGTCGTCCAGGTGTCTACCTGGGCCACGGACATTGCTCGTTTCTCCGTGGCCCAGGTGTTCACCTGGACGACGGAGAATTAGATTTTCCGTCGTCCAGGTGAACACCTGGGCTACGGAGAACGACAAGGTTTAGGGTTTAGGGGTTAGGGGTTTAGGGTTAGGTTTAGGGTTTTTCACCTGGACGACGGAGAACATAATCTCCGTCGTCCAAGTGAATATTTAATTTTTTTAAAAAATTGAAATTAAATATTATTAATTTAATTTATTATTAATTTAATTTAAATAATGAAAAATGCTAAAATTAATTAAATAAACTAAATTTTGAATATTACTTAATTATTAAATAATTAAATTAAATTAATTTGTACATACATGAATAATCGAAAAAACCCATAAATTAAAAATTAAAATATTGTTCGGAATGCGGAAAGAAACGAGATAATAAACTACTAGCTAGCTAATACACTGGAGGAGCAGATGCGCCGCCGAGTCCTCCGCCTCCAGCCGGGTCGTTGTCGTCGGGGTGTGGGTTCAGAGGAGGTTGACATACTTCTCGATTTTGTTGCATGAGGGCGATGAGTTGGGCTATTTGTGCTTGTTGTTCGTCAAGTCTTTGCCGCATTGATTCATTCCCCTCTCGTGCCAGTCGAGCCTCTTGAATGGCTGCTTCGACGGCCGCAGCCTGACTCCTTCTCCGCTGCCCCGAACCTCCCGTAGATGATGAGCCGGAGGTCGTCGACAAATCTCGTACCACCCTAGGCCCAAAGTGCCTAACCTCCTTGCCAGCTCTACGACCGTAGACCTCATCCGCGATTGCAATTTGGCTCTCTAATGATAGAGGAGGCAGGTCTTCCGGCGGCACATCTGGGAACGCAAGCTGAGTGGTAGCCAACTCTTCATGCGCACGCTCTATCGCCCTTGCCTACAAAAGAATAATTAATTTATTAAAATGAAATCATATTTAAATAATAATTACTATAATTAAAAGCACATATATATATATATCACTTACGCTGCATTGACTCGCTTCATTATCGAGTCCTGGCGTCACGTACGCGCTTACGCTTGCATCAAGATAAGGGTGTTTGGAGCCCTTATCCTTGTGCTCCTTGGCTATTTGAATGAACTGCTTGGCGCCGGTAGTATGGTGTTTCTCCTTCTTCCCCCGGTTGGCTTTGTTGACACCGGAGAATTTCTGTTATACAACATAATTAAATCATTAAAAAATGAATAACTACAATTTAAATAATTCAATTATCTTAATTGAAATAATAAAAAAATTAATACCTTAAATTGTTCATCGACAAAGTGGTTACACAACCACTCCCACTCATCTTCTCTCTCCCCTTGCAGCTCTACCGGGGGAGGCACGGGACCGACATCTTGGAAGTACTTATGGAGCTTGTACTTCCAATCTTTGTAGATGGAGTTGGCGGTTTGGTTGATATGCCTCAACATAGCCGGTGTCGGATCCACGTCAAATTGTTCCTATCAAAAATAAATAGAAAATTATAATCGTATATATTATGAAATTTTAACTAATATTAACAATATTATATAATAACTAAATTGGACGTATTACGTACCGAAAGATCTTTGAAGACTTTCGCCTTCTCATGATCCGGCGCCTCCTTCCAAGTAGGGGCAGTGATACGAACCCGGTTACGGATGATTGACCATATCCCATGCGCCGAGAGACTTGCTAGCTGAGCTGTGGGAGGGTCACCGGTGAATTCGTCGTACGGCAAGTCGATCTTTTTACCGGTCGCCTTGCAAATACGCTCCGCTTTGCCCCCTTTAACGAGACCCCGAGTCCTTTTCGGTTCCGGGTCAGTGGGGGCCCTCCTTTGCCTACGGCAAGCGCTGTACATGATTGATTCGGCGGTCGAGAACGCCTGAGTACTTCCCGTTGAATGGGTACCGGGCGTCGGAGATTGGAAGGGGTCGACGTCATCACCGCTCGAGATGAATGGGGGAGCGGGAATTTCCCCAGAGGGCGCTACGGACGGACCAGATGATCCGTCCGGATTGAGAGTGTCGTTGCCCTCCTGTTGAACCCAACCGACTTGGGCCGCCAACATTCGGAGCATCTCATCTTCTGCCTCCTGTTGGGTTTTCTTCTTGCCGGATGTGATCTTTGGCAGAGCCATTTAAACCTAAGAGTACGGTGTTAAAATACCTACTTACCATAATAATTACAGCTTAAAAATTTACGGTAATTAATTAAGTACGTTTAAGATTTAAATAGAGTGCACTAGCTTGGCATTTTCGGTCGTTCAATGGACGTGCGACCCGCGCGATAAAGTGTAAATTTTCAATTAATCAGCCTTGGTTAAATCGAAAAACATGGCCAGTTAGGGATAGAGATAACGCGAGAGGCAGGACTAATTTCGACAAAAGTCTTTCTTAGTCCAAATCCTGTCACCAGTCATAACCCGTTTCTAGACACCATGTCCGACATTCGGCCAATTTTTCGAAAATTTACACTCCCTCAAGTCCTTTGCAAACTCCGCCCTCAACCTCGTATCCATAACTTCACTTAGGTTATGGTGTGCGGTGATGAAATCCACACATCACGAGGGGTTAAGGAGATAAGCTAGGAAAAGAGGCGCCATCTATTCCAAAGAGTGCGACTTAATAAACCAAGCCTATGTACTAAATTTAAATCGAACACGTACTACCATGCAATTTACTCGAAAATACACGTAATTAATTATCAATTAATTAAAACAATAAATAATTACAATAATAAATTATTATTTATCATGCATATAATAATAATTATTCATTTACCAATATAATTAATTATTCTTAACAATAATAATTATTGCTATTATTTAATTTTAACTAAAAAATATAAAATTATTACCAAATAATTAACAACTAATAATAATTATCCCAATATTAATAATAACAACTCATTAATGATTATAATTATAACTATTAATTATTTTAAACTAATTAATAAATTAAAACTATTTATTAATTAAATAATTAATTAATTAACAAAAATGTAAAAGAGGTAAAAAATAGAATTATTACCTCGTCGGAATGTCGCCGGAATATCGGAAGAGTTGAGTCGTCGGAGAGGAGGAACCACGCCGGAAAAAATGTCGTCGGAGCGTCGCCGGAGGAGGATCGCCGGAGGATAGGAGAGGAGAGGAGAGGGAGAGGAGGAGATGGAATGATGAGAAAATGAGGGGGGGTGCAACTCTATTTATAGAGTTGCACTTAGACGACGGAGCACTATTCTCCGTTGTCTAAGTCCACCTGGACGACGGAAACAGTGTTTTCCGTCGTCTAGGTGGCGGTTTCAAAAAATTTCAATCGGCGCCAATTAATCGGCGGGACGTTCTGAACCGCCATGATTTTGGAATTAGACGACGGAGAATGAATTCTCCGTCGTCTAAGTGAAAATTCAAGCGGTCCCAAAACGGAAGCGGTAAATTGAACCGCCATAAAAATTGGACTTGGATGACGGAGATGGTCAGTTTCCGTCGTCCAACTGAAAATTACATGAAAAAAATAAACAAAAAAAAATTTGAACCGCCATGATTTTTGAACCTGGACGACGAAGATGGTCATTCTCCGTCGTTCAGGTGACCACCTGGACGACGGAGATGGTCATTTTCCGTCGTTCAGGTGAACACCTGGACGACGGAAAATGACCATCTCCGTCGTCCAGGTTCAAATTACGTAAAAAAAATTTAAAAAATAATTCGCTAGGAATTTAGCGATCTGTCATTCGAATGAAATAGTCGTACAATATCGATGAACGCATCGTATATATGAACAGTTAAATTTGAACCGCCGATTAATTTTACGTATTGAAACATGTTAAGTATCGACTAATCTTTACGACTTAAGTGTTCATGAGTAGACGCTCATTTGCAGCAGAGTATTAACGAAATTGAATTTGGACAAAACAACCGTTGGATATGTTCGTCGTAACATAATATATAATTGTCTTCAAAGGACCATAAAATAATAAGTTCGGGAAGGGTTTGATCGGCACAGTCAACCGCAAAACCGATAATTTCACAAACCGGAAACGTGGATACAAGGCATTTCGCAACTCCGATTTTCGAACCGTCGAAGCTCACACACCAAGAATTGTTTACTCTAAAGTCTTGATGAAAATACTTTGCATTGGAAGAAGGTCTAGATGGTCGTTGTCTTAGAAAAAATTACGATATCTGCACCTGGACGACGGAAATGAGTGTTTCCGTCGTTCAGGTAATCACCTGGACGACGGATATGAAGTTATCTATCGTCCAGGTTCTAACCTGGACGACGGAGAATGACGTTCTCCGTCGTCCAGGTGTATAGACCCTGAATTCAGGGGTTAGGGCCTTACTGTTTAGGGTTTAGGGTTTGTGAACTTGGACGACGGAGAATTACCATATCCGTCGTCCTAGTGTGTACCTGGACTACGGATAATGACCATTCTCCGTCGTCCAAGTTCTAAACCCCGAATTCAGGGGTTAGGGCCTTAGGGTTTACGGTTTAGGTCGTCCCCGGTCATTTGTGTGTCCGTTCAATTATTCTGATCCGAAAATATAATTAAAAAATTGATCGATCGATCCGATATGCTAGATTTAGGGTCCAGGATTTAGGGTTTTATATGAGATTGAGATTTGGCGTGGCGCCAAATGTGAAAATGGCGGGGGACCTAATATAAACGTGGACGGAATTCAGGTGTCCGTTCAATTATTTTGAATGACCATAAAAAAAATTAAATAAATGATCGATCGATCCGATTTGCTAGATTTAGGGTCGAGGATTTAGGGAGATAGCCAAAATACCCAAAGGCGACAACCTGCAATTAATTTCTCCGTTATCCAGGATATATAATTCGGATTAATTAATTACCGTAAATTAACCTGCATCGATCATATATATATTACAATAATTACAATAATTAATTACCAATTAATCTCCCTCGTCGTATGACCGTACTCTTCGTCATAATCATCATCGTCCTCATCCCCATTAGACGACGGCTCATCCTCGTCATCGTACTCAACATCGTCCGACGAATAACCTGAGTCCTCGTCCGCGTCCTCTTCCTGCTCGTCTTCTTCATCTACCTCATCGATAATCTCATCTTCAGTTAGATCTGTACAACCATCAGGCATGGGTAACTGTTCACCATCTTGAACCAGGTCCATTATATCGGAGCGGACCATAGAAATATTAGGCTCTTGATAGGCAGGAATGTCTCTTTCTGGTTCAGCAGCATCTTCAGTCGTCGCCGGTGTCTCTTCAATTGTCTCTGTATTCCATATTCCTCGATGAGAGATATGGTTCACTATTTTCCACCCTTCACCGGCTTTCGGATCGTCGAGATAGAACACCTGCCGAACTAAGGTGGCGAGAGCGAAAGGCTCATCCTCATACCAGTGCGAGTTTGTATCGACTGATAATAGTCTCAGGTCTTCCTTTGTACGCTTGAACCATCTGCACTTGAATAGGAAAACGTTCACATCATTCCCGTAACATAGCTGAACCACGTATACAATAGCCCCGTAATATAGATCATTGTCTTTCCCAACCGCTACCCCACTGTTTTGTGTTCTTCTTCCTTCGTCTCGGGCCAATGAATGGAACTTTACACCGTTCACAAAACATCCGGGATAAATATAGTGTTTAACCGGCTTCCCTGCTAGCAAGTGCTTTGGCCATGACCACGACCACCACCATCCGTGGTTATCAGATTTTTGCAGATCAATCATCTGCGAAAATGGGCAAATTAATATAAGGGTTTACTTTCTACAAACATGAGCGATATGTATTTAAATAATTAATACCGAGTCGTACGTACGTACCCATTGGAAGAAATAATCAGGAAACTTCTTCTTAACCATTTTCTCAATCCACGCCGAACTCTTGTTTTGATTTAACGCCTGAAGCCTCTCCCTGTATGACAACATGTACGGCTCAACTTCGTCACAGTCTCGCAACACTACCCAATGTGCCTCAATAAGTTCTTCTCGTGTTAACGATTCCTTTAATACTCCTCTAAACGGTCGGACGACATTGGTGACGACAGAAAGATTGATGCGGGCACTGCGATCGGAGACAGTGGGAGGAGGTGGATCTTTGAGGTACCTGTTGCAGTAAGTAACAAACTCATGCATTAGGTATGTCTCTGCTATGGAGCCATCCGGGGCCGACCTGTTTTTGACGAATGACTTATACTGTCCAAGCTGTCTACAAAATCAAACGTACACATTACATAAGTACATATAGCTAGCTAGCTAGTATATATATAATCTCCAGTGGAACACCAAGCTGTCTACAAAATCAAACGTACACATTACATAAGTACATATAGCTAGCTAGCTAGTATATATATAATCTCCAGTGGAACAAATTAATTAATTAGTTGTACGTACCTTTCTTGAGGATACATCCAAGTGTACTGGACCGGACCAGAAATAAGCACCTGCTCGGGCAGGTGGATCATTAGGTGAATCATGATGTCAAAGAAAGCAGGGGGGAAAATCCTCTCTATTTTGCAAATGATGTGCACAATTTGTTGTTTCAATTCCACCACATCTGACTTCTTTAATTCTCTGGCGCATAATCTCTGCCACCACCTGCACAATGCCACTATTGGTTCTACGACGTCCCGAGGCAAGTATGGTCGAATTACCACTGGAATAAGACGTTGCAGCATAACGTGATAGTCATGTGTCTTTAGACCAACAAACTTGTGTTGCACCTCGTCCACTGCTCCAGTTATAGTAGCTGCATACGTAGCCGGATAACGAACGCCCTTAAACCAGTGAAATACAGAACGTCTAAGCGTCGGCTTCACTGTGTATGGTGCATCTGGCATCTTGTTGTACACTCATTTCCTATCCCTCCTCAACCACAAGGGACGACGTAGATTCATTGATTCCAATTCTTTGCGCGCTTTGGGAGTATCTTTAGTCTTGAACTTAATACCGAGAATTGTTCCCACCACGCTGTCGCACACATTCTTTTCTATGTGCATCGCGTCCAAGTTGTTCCTCAGCTTCAACTTCGACCAGTAAGGGAGTTCAAAGAATATACTCTTGTGATCCCAATAGCTCAGATCATGTGGAGGAATTGGATTGCATTTCTTTACATCCGCGTCATTGCTCAACACACCAAAGTCGAAATAGCTCAAACCAACTACGGGGTTTAGGATTGTTCTCTACCGTACCGTCGAAATGAGCTGCATCCTGTCGCCACGGGTGGTCGTGAGGAAGCCATCTACGGTGACCCAAGTAACACACCTTCCCCGCGTGCCAACTAGAGTTCACGTCGTCCAAACATATAGGACATCCATTATATCCTTTTGTCCTGCAGGCTGCCAACATCTCATAAGCTGGAAAATTGCTGATCGTCCACATTACAGCAGCCCTCATCGTGAACATCGTGTCAGTGAATTTGTCATAAGTTGGGACTCCATTTTCCCACAACAGTTTCAGCTCGTCGATCAAAGGTCTGAGGTAGACATCTAAGCACTTCGATGGAGATTTAGGACCTGGAATTAGTACAGTAAGGAAATTAAATTCCTTGTTCATGCACATCCACGGAGGCAAGTTGTACGGCATCAGAATAACTTGCCAAGTGCTGATGGCGGAGCTATTACTTCCCCAAGGATTGAATCCGTCTGTAGATAGGCCGAGTCTAACATTTCTAACCTCTGAAGCAAAGTCTCCAAATTCTCTGTCGAAATGTTTGAAACCCTCCCCATCCGCGGCGTGTCGCAGGACATCGTCATCTATTCGCTTTTCTGCGTACCATCGCATCGCCTCTGCTGTGTGTAGAGACATGTACAGGCGCTGCAATCTGGGAATCAAGGGAAAATAGCGAACAACTTTCACAGGAATTCTCTTTTTCGAACTCTTCCTATTCAACTGGAATCTGCACTGGCCACATACGGGACAATAGTCCAACTCTTTATACTCTTTGTAAAATAGCACACAATCATTCGGACATGCGTCAATTATCCTGTACTTTAGGCCGAGGCTGCTCAGGATATTTCTAACCTTATAATGAGATTTAGGAAGATTGTGATCATCAGGAAGCAACTTACATATTTGCTCCTGAATTTCGTCAAAAGCACTCACTGACATTTTGTGCTTCACTTTTATCTTCATTTGCTCCATCACATATTGCAACACATTCTCTCGACATCCAAGGAACACCGGGGTCTGCGCTTCAAATAGTATCCGGTTGTACTTTTCCATCTCACTGGTGTCAGTGGCCAAGCTAGCTGCGGGGAATGTGTCATCATGCTCATTAGTGGTACTGTAACCTCCGTCTTGGTGTTGGTATCCACTATGACTACATCCCGGAAACGCATCATGGACCAAATCTGCAGTTGGGTTGCAAGCTGGGGGTCCGGCACCACTGCCGCTGGATGAGGCACCATGGTAACTATACCCTGAGCTGAAGTCTGCTGCGCTGAACTCTACTGCTTCACCATGCTCGCTCCATGTAGTGTAACTCCACATCATACCATTTTCGTACAGGTGTTGCACCATAACATTAACCTCCGCATACTGACAATTAAAACATTTCTGACACGGACACCTGAAACGTTTCTTTCCCTGACCATGTTCTATCGCAAAATTCACAAATTCGCTAATTCCATCCATATACCGGACATCACATCTATTCTTCAACTTCATCCAACTCTTGTCCATACTGCTACAAAATATTATAATTAATTAATTATTACATATATATATTTGTCCATTAATTTACGCTTAATTATACGTACTCGATCTACATATCGATCCATCAATTACGTACGTACATACGTAATTTAATCGATCTGTACATATATATATATAGCTAACATCAGCTAACATCCTTGCATGTATATATATATATATATATATGTACGTACGTTTTCACTAAATATATATTAATTAAGCAAATTTTAACTGCGTACGTACGTACCTGCTGGCCTTCTCGATATCTTTACGTTAATTAAGCTAACTAGCTAGTCAGCGGAGATCCCTTATCGATCATGATTCTTCTCGGCCTTCTAGCTACCTAGCTCCCTTCTCCTTCTCCCTTCTCCTTCAATTCTTCTTCAAATGGAATGAAGAGATCGAGGCTAGGAATGAATTCGATCACCTGGACGACGGAGATGGTATTCTCCGTCGTCCAGGTGGTACTTGGACCACAGAGTATTTTCCGTGGTCTAGGTGTCACTTGGACCACAGAACAATTACGTTTCCGTGGTCTAAGTGTTGTTTTCTTGTAGTGTACTCAAGCAATTATAAGGAGAAAAAAGAAGAAAATTGAGAAAATTAAAGACTATGACAATAATTGGGTCACTAACTCTAATGATAATGTTGTTGTTGTTGTTGCAGACTTTAAAAAGAGATTTTCTATGGATCGGGTCCTGGAAACAAGGAAGATGAAAATGTATCTCAAGCATATCAACCCTGGTATCACTGACGAAGACAATATTTCACTCACGAGAATTGTCTCTGATGGTGAAATTCTAGAAGCAGTCAAGTCTATTGGGCATCTCAAAGCTCCAGGTCCAGATAGAATTCAAGCTTGATTAGTCTGAGGCCAGTAATAGTGTCATTCAAATGGTTAGACATTTCTTTGTGCAATGTTCTTCTCTTAAACGTCTAAATCATACTAACATTGCACTAATATCTAAAGTTGAGGAGCCTGAAACAGTTGGTCAATTCATCATATTAGTCTTTGTAATGTCTCTTACAAGATTATTATCAAAATTATGGTCCAAAGGCTTAAGCCTCTTCTTGAGAAATGCATTTCTAAATATTAAGCAGCTTTTTCCCCAGGAAGATCCATACACGAGAACATTTTGATTGCCTATGAACTTTTCAGTGATTTCAAGAGGAAAAAAAAAGGAAGGATAGGAAATATGGCTGCTAAAATAGATCTAGAAAAAGTTTATGATTTTTTAAATTGGACTTGTATAAAATGTGCTTGTTAAAGTTTGGTTTTAGTGATGGTTGGGTTAGTTTGATCATGGAGTGTATCACTTTTGTCTCTTTCTCAGTTATTATAAATGGTAAATCCAAAGGTTACTTCTATCCCTCTAGGTAGGCCTGGCAAATGGGCGGGTCATTTATTAACCCGCCCGTTACCGCCCGATAACGACCCGTTAAAACCCGCCCATTAACTAATCAGGCTATTAACGGGTGACCCAATAACAACCCGTTATCAAAACGGGCGGTTTCGGGTGAACCCGTTAAACCCGTTAAGCCTGATAAGAATTCACAAAACCTAACGTGTTTTCTTTAAAAATAATAAATTAAAATTTTTTGAGGTAATAAAAGGGCTTTTTTATAAAAAAAAATAAAAAAAAAGCTTAACGAGTTATATAGGGTTGAACCCGCTAACAGTCCGCTCACTAATAACCTGCCCGAACCCGCCCGTTTGCCAGACCTACCTCTACGGGCATAAGCCAAGGAGACTTTTTCCCCACTTATATATTTATTTTGTGTATGAAACCTTTGATTAGACACTTGAATGAATTAGCAGGTAAGACCAAGAGTCAAGTTGGAGTCTTGTCTTCTCGTAATGGGTTTAGGATATCCAACTTAATGTTTGTTGATGGTTGTTTAGTGTTTAGTAAGACTACTCCTAGAGCTGCTAGACTTATTTCTGAAGCCTTAGGCCAAAGGATTAACTTTCATAAGTCGTCTTTGTATTTCTCTCCAAAAGTTAGTGCTAATCTTAAAAATTTCATAAGTCGTCTTTGTATTTCTCTCCCAAAGTTAGTGCTAATCTTAAAAATGAGATTGCAGGTATTTTAGGTATTCAACACAAGGCTACTATTGGAAAGTATCTAGGTATTCAGAATATAATTTTCTGGCAAGACCCAGTTAATACGAAGTATCTAGGGGTTCTCAAGATTAGACCCTTTGCTCAGCTTAACAAGGATGCACTTGCAAAAGTTGAGCTGAAAATTTTTTAACTCAAAAAAATAACTGGTGGACTCAAATTGTTTTGAGAAAGTACCTGAGAAGAGAATTTTTTTTTTCAACATTAAAAAGAAAGTTTACTCTTCCATTGCTTGGAAAAGAATCCTCGATTTAATCAAGCCGTTTTAATCAAAGGCATTAGATGGATTGTAGGTAAGGGGGTGATCAAATTTTTGGATTTATATTTGAGTTTTTGACTTCCCTCATTATAATCTTGTAGATCAATCTAGAAACCACAATGAAAAGATTCGACCCCGATTTAGTTGCCTAAACCAATATCAGACCCTAACAACCTGACTTAACATATAGAAATCTACTGAAAACTTGACATAATTTCTCATAAAATTAGATGAACCCAAAAACCTGCATTTGAAAGCACACTTCTAAATCAAGTCCCACAAACAATACTGTGAGCCACCGATGCTCATTCGGATTTCTCAACATAGCAAACTACATACTTTACTATAAACTCACTGAATTCAGTAATATATAAAAAATCTGATGATCATTTAGGAATACAACATAAATTGAAGCCAACTGATATATGACATTCAGAACGACTATGATACAGCTAGTATGTTGAACTAAAAACCTACTAAAGATGGCAAATCACATGATCTCTAAGCCTTCGACGTGAACCAGCCATTTGGCCACCACAGAGTTCACTCCATCACACCCGACCAAGATCTAATCAGTGACAGAGATGAATTGTTAATAAGCCATTATATTTATTAAAATGATATATATCAAAATTACTAGATACATACCTTGGTTTTGAGGATGGTTGAATCAGCAAGGTGCAGCAGCTTAAGGTAGCCTGATTCCTCAATGGAAACAACCTTGGATGAGAACCTGATGGTGCCACTAGGGAGTTCGTTTGCAAGGGATTCCAACAGCAACTTCCTCTTCATGCAACGACTTCGCGATCTCCTCTGCAAATGCATCATGTAGTTACATAACTAGTTTAGGATGCTTAATTGATTAACTGAATTATATTATTGTCCATCACATTTCACAAGAATACATGTTACTGATCGACGAGGAAGTAAATTGGACTAGTAGAAGAAAACTTACAGCTTTCCCTTGTCCTTGAATGACATCTGAAACAATTGGAGCCCAATAGCCGCTGCGTAAGTAACATTTCTGGGTCAGAGAAACCAGTTATCAGTTCCAAGCTAACAAAAACTTACGGAAACAGTGCAGAAAGAGATACACCTGAAAGGAGGTAGACAAACTTTTCTTTATCATCCAAGCGCACACATTTTTTAAGCAAAGCAATGCTCGTCCTATACATAATTGAAGGTTTCAAAATAACAATTTCTCAACATAATATGTCGAAATATGTACCTGTGAAATGTTTCGTGTTGTCTTCGAAGAGAATCCCCAATTCCAATGGCATCCAAGGCCTTCCATGCATTTGTCCCTGTCATTGCAAATCCGGACATCTTCAAACCCTTGGATGTTTCCAACACTAAACTGCATTCACCAAACCACTTATATTAGCTCTCATAAGTTTGTCTGTGTTTGTGTACATAGATACAATAGCACATAGAATACCATGAAGTAGCACATAGATAATCTACTTGCATACAATAGCATGGTAGTCTATGTTTGTCTGTGTAAGTGAGTGAAGAGTGAGTAGTAAGTGTAAGAAAGAACCAACCTGTGAAGTCCTAAGGAAGTTGTAAGGCCAGCAATTCCAGCTCCAACAATCACGATTTCTGCTTCTACTACTACTTCCTTGAGTGATTTTGATGATATACTTCTGAGGCTTGATTTTCCTTTGGTTTTCAGTTTCCAGTGAGAACCGACTCACACTGTCAGACTCACACTGCAAAGGATATATATATATATATATATATTTATAATATAGGACAACAATCACCTGATCACATGGCGCCAGTGCGTACATAGTGACAGTAAAGTACGATGAGTCGGCGACAAGGGGGATGACAACAGCAAGCAATATTTATCTGTATACCCTTGATTGATTATAGTATTAGAAATTTAGAAGCAGCCCCCGGAGGTGACCGACATCTTACTGAACTGATCATATTATTTAGTGTAAGTTCTAGATATGTAAAATGCCCAACAACATACGTATTCAAATTTCACTGACGTTGATTGAAGTTATATATCAGTAAGTATATATTAGGTTGTCAGATGGAGATGGAGGAAACATTTTGACATAACCTTACTAGCACGGATTAGTTTCTCGAGCTAGAAAGCCTTTGAAATAATACACTTCGTACCTCTGGTTTATTTTTATAGTGCACACAGAATAACTGAGCACAGATATAACTCAAAAGAAATATAAGTAGAAATTCAACCCCTATGATAAATGTGTGGTCATTATACTTGTCTGTTTCAAAACTAGTAACAGTTTGTTTGAATTCTATATCTAGGGACGTGTTTAGGTTAATCTAGGCCAAGCTACTTGCTTGTTAATTGTTATAAGTTTTTTGTTTGACTAACTTCACAAAAATCTTTATTGCAGAACTGCAATATAATATGAACTACAGAGTTTCACAGTAGGAATTGGAATATTCACAAGAATTGATTGTTATAAACAGGAAATTACAATTTTGATCTTTTGCAGATTTTGATTCAGCTCTATTTAAATACGGAAAAGCAAACAGACTTATGAAGTTTAGAAGGACATATCACAATAGATGATTGGAAGTCTGGAACTTTTAGTTGAAAATGGTCCTCAGCTGCAAATCCTGCCATAATATGGCTACTAATGGAACCCCATTGGTATCCTAGTTTACCAGGTTTACTATACAAAATCTACGGGATACCAAATGGATGTAATGAAGTAGCAACTGGTAAAAAGGCTTCCTTGGCAGCAATACCAGCCAAAGAACCAGAGAACACTTTCATGAAAATGAAATCAAGACCATGACTGTTCTTGAAGTTAGCAAAATTTTAACAGTAGATCTCCCATAAAGACTGGTTTCTTGAAGCCCAGCCACTTTGTACCAGACTACTACTAAGTGTATCCATCACTCCCAACCAAAGTCTATTCCATGACAGAGTAAACCATGTAACTGGTGGGGTACTTCAAGATGTGAATAACAAGAAATATTCCATGTATATAATTGTTTCTCAGTCATATTAGGAATGCTGAACTACACTTATGACTACGTAAATATCAAAACATTAAAGCTGTGTCATCGCGTATGAGAAGGAGGCTGAAAAGGAGATTTGGAATTTGAGTCAAATGCATCAGGGCATTAGAGTTGGAGTTTGAACACATTGCTTCAAATCTTCAATGGTTTTAACTTCTATTTATGGAGTATAATGAACAACTAAAAAAGGGAAAAAGTAGTCTACCTTAGCTTTGAGGATGGTGTTGTCCTGCAGCAGCTTCAAGTAGCCCCATTCCTCAATGGACAACATTGGACGAGAAACTGATGGGGGGTTCCTCTACAGAGTTCAGCTGCAAGGGATTCCAACAACAATTTCCTCATCAAGCAATGAACTTCGTGCTCCCCACTGCAAATTATGTAGCCGAAACTTTAGTCATCTCGGATGCTCTAATTAAATGTTACAATAATGGTACTAAAAAATAATAAGAATAAAAACATTGACACAAACTAGATTATAGTTGAGCAATAAAACAGAAAATGTGATGGAGAACAGGGAATCATGATGTCAGCTGAAATAAAGAAAAGAAAAAAAAAGATGATCTATTAATCGAAAGATAAACATAAAATAGTGTGAAGCGATGAACTGCGATAGCGACAACTCAATGATCAATTTCACTGCATCCGTTTGCTTAACACCAAAAGTAACAGTTGTTGAAGGAAACATGTCTTGAAACAAGAGCCAAGAAGACAATAAAATTTGTTACCTGATTCTCAATTCTAAATAAAATTCTAAGAGATGCAGATACAAAATTTTAATTTGATACAAAAAACTGCAAAAAGGAGATCATCTACTATAGCAAATTCAATGGAGTGTGTACAATCTCAACCCAGTCCGGCATTCTGCTATTCAACCACATGAACTTCATTCTTCTCAGTGTTTCCCTTTAAGTGATGAAGAAGCACACCAGCTGCAACACTAACATTTAAGCTCTCCACAGCTAAAAACAAGCGGAACTCTTCAGCTGAGCACAAATGATTCACTTCAATAATCTCGCTATCATTTCCATCAATGGTTATATCCACAGGAATGTTTCCAGGAATTCTAATCAATTGAGTGCATGATCTTTCAACCAAGGGCCTCAACCCAGTTCCCTCACTACCCAGAACAAGAATGGTTGGTTCACTAGGAACTATCTCATTCAACGGAATGGCTTTGCTAGAAACAGAACCGCCAAGAACACGCCAACCATTTTCAGCTGAGGATGTGAGGAACTGCATCATGTTCTTGCAATATCGCAACTCCATTAACTCAAGTGAGCCTGCACTTGCTTTGCTAACAACGCCACTCAGTGGGGCTGAATTCTTTGCACATAAAACCACCCCTGCAGCTCCAAAAAAGTAGGAAGATCTGATAATTGCCCCCAAATTTTGAGGATCTGTAACCTCATCCAAAGCTACCCAAAGAGAACCCTTATCTTCCTCAACTGAAATAGGGTCCAATTCCTTAATTTTAACCATCTCCAATGGAGAAGCGTCAAGAAGCAGACCCTGGTGAGGTCGATTATCAGCAGCCATATTAAGATCATGCTTGCGCAATTCCTTTATGTTCACCCCAAAATTTTCAGCCATCCTCAAAACTTTCTCAAAGCCCTTCTTGTCCTTCTTCTTCCTATTATTACTGCTCAAATCCATTCCTTCTTGAACATACAATGTATAAAATTCTCTTCTTCCAGCTGACAAAGCAGCCAAAACTGGGCCAACACCATAAACACCTTGGCCGACCAGTCTAGGTACAGACGATTCAGAAGCCTCTTGCCATGTCTTTCTGCCCCAATTTTCTTGCCTATCAAACCTTTGATACTCAGATCTCCCAGATCTGACATCGTCCATTCTCCTGAACTTATTCTTGATCTGATCCCACCTTGGATGATCACCAACCTCCATTTCTTCTTCCTCTACATTCCCGTCTGAATCCACTTCTTCCTGTCTTCTGTCCCTCACACTGCAATCATTTTGCCTGTCTTTCACCCATACCATTCTTCTTTCTGTACTCCTCTTTTCTGATGGACTGGCATTCCCAACAGAAGCTTCTGCTGATACCTCCCAAGACGAACGATCAGTTTTTGGCTTTCTTAAGTTTCTTTCGTCCTCTAACAATTTTGCTGGTTTTTCCCAGGAGGACATACTACGGCTGTGGTCTCCACCGATACTCTTGGCCAAATTTTTTGCTTCCGCCTCTTTCCCCCAAGAACCAGCATTGACGTCTTCCTCTAACCTTTTAGCAGACTCCCCCCACGATGAAAGAGGTGTTTTTTTAGCCGTTGCTTTCTTCAACCCTTTCACTTCCTTAGCTTTGCTTGCTGCCAACCATGGCAATCTTTTCCCATTTCTAGCCTCACTACTCCCTCCATTAACTCCCTGACTAGACCAATTCGAAAAACCTCTACCTCTTACCAACAGCCAATTCTGTGTAGTATGACTTCTAAGCCTGAACCCACTCGAGAAACTTTTAGGTTTCGCAACAATGCCATTTTCTACGACTCTAGAATTGGAATCAGTTGGAAAATTAACCAACTGGGATGTCAGTTTAGTGAAGTTGAGGTTTAGAGAGGGATTATGGTGAAAACATATCTGTAAAGATTGTGGCTTTGAGGTGTGGAAAGCTTTCGGTTTCAAGCAAACCCTTATAGCCAAAGGAAATGCTTGGCCTCTTGTCAAATTAGTATACATTTGGATACTAGTAAACTATAAACACCCAATAAACCTTATAGAATCAGATATCTAAATTCCAATGGAGCTAGTTAAGGGATATCTGAAGAAGCCAAGCTGATTACCCGGATTACGAATAGATAAAACCTGCAAAAAAAATAAAAAATGAACAAATGTGTTGTTCAGCTAAAGAAAGAAGCACCTTTACAAACCCAAACAGATTCAGCAACCGAAAACTGAGCGATAATCATCAGACCATTGTCATAACCAAACTGATACTTTCAGTTTCTGAACTCTAAAACATCAAAAAGCTAAACTATACGGAGAGAGAGAGAGAGAGAGAGAGAGAGAGAGAGAGAGAGAGAGAGAGACAAACAGCTAAAGAGCAGAACTGAAGAGTAGTTAAACTATGAATGAATTTGGAAACCAAAAGGTTGAATTCTTCACCTTAGAGATAATTGGAAAACGATAGCTTTAGGTTTGCTTTGAACAGAGAGAAGGATAGGAGGCGGCCTTCACTTTTGAGTGTTCACTATACAAGTCCAGAGTGATGAAACATTGTGAAAACTGCAGAACGATGTCGTCACAGTCACACTTAACTTACGCCCATCTGGCAGACGGCTAAAATAAAAGGAAAATTTGTGAAATGATCACCTAATTATGTTAAGAATAATATTTTGATCATTATTATTTGTTATTATTGATACCCATAAAAATTAAGCTGGTTACGTAACAAGCTCAAGTTGAAGATATCCTGTCCATTAATGTCATGATACAAAATATAACACGTCATTCTTAATTATGTTTCGACCAAATAATTATATTCTTAGGTGGTATTGCTGTAAACATAATCAAAGGTGAGAAAAATCAGTTGTAAAAATAATGAACTTTATAAAAACTCAATTAAGTGTTTGGCAAAAGTCTAGTTAAGATTGATTTGAACATCAAAAATAGTATCGTAGTGTTTAGTAAATTAAATCATTACGCTTCTATGAAACTGTGCAATGACAAAAGTGGACAAGGTCTTAATAATGAGTTAAGAGCATCCGCATTCATGAGCAAAACAAGAGCGTATTTTATTTCAAGCAAAATATATCTAAAATTTGTTCAAGCAAATCAATTTTTGCATACACCCATTCACTATTTGCTTCAAGCAAATCTATTTTGTCATGTTGTGAAATGTTTAAAAATTATTTATTGGATAGATTTGCCACTAATAATAATGTGACGTGTTTCTATCGGTAGTAATTATACAAGATTTCCGAAATTTTTTTTGACTAATTAAAAATTGACACGTGTCACTGCCAGGTGTCATTGTCGGTAAAATAATTAGACTAGATTTTCGGTGAGATTTTTGACCAATCCCGATGCGACATGTGTCGCTACGAGATACCGTCATCGGCAAAATAATTGAACCAAATTTCTGATAAGATTTTTGACTAATTACGATTTGACACGTGTGACGACCCGGAACAGAATCAGTAGAGTAATCGGCTTAATTCACGAGTTAGCGCGTAATCGCAGTTTTACGTAAATTAATTGATTTGCTGGTTTTAATCACGACTTAATTATCAGCCGAGAATTTGAGTTGAGTCTCTTCTCGAGAGTTGTTGTACACGTGATTTCGAGTTTGTGGGCGGTTCCAGATTATTATTTCGACGACCGAGGAATATTTTATAAATATTTGAAGTTGCAGAATTTCATCGAGTATATCCGTTCGTATCGAGTTTATCCGAATCGTGATGGTTATCCGTTTTAGACCGTCGATCGTCCTGAGACGTGAGTATAAATATCGGAAATAATCGAAAAATTATCGAAAACACTGTTCAGGAAGTTTGACCGGCGTTGACAGATTTTTGGTGCGTTGACCATCGTTGACCGTGGTGCATTTCAGACCGTTTGGATTCCTCCGGTGGACTGGCCAATTCCGGCCGTTTTAGGCCACGACTTTGGAAGGTAAAATGTTCTCCTCGTGATTCTAAGCTGTTTAACACTTGGAATTTCTTGATTTGGTTGTGATTTGATGGAGAAATGTTGAATTGAAAATGGTGGAATTCCGGCCGGTTTTGGGTTTTGTGGACGGAGGTGCTCCGGCCACGGTGGTGGTCGGGGAGTTGAGGTTTTGGTTCGTGGGGCCACGACGGTGCTTTTGGGACAGGTCTCGAAGGTTGCCGTGCGCCGTGGACTGCGATTTGCCGGCGAACAGTTTCGCCGGAGGTGGAGGTTCACCGTGGGTTTCGAGCTGATTTCCGACGTGTGTGGCCAGAATTGATCTTAGCCACAATTGAGAGATGTGTTGGGCTCGTTGAGATTAAACTTCGGTGAGCTTGGCCGCCGGAAAATCTCTCCGATTGTCGTCGGCGGCGGCGGTCAACGGCGGAGCTCCGGCGACCGTTGACTTTTTTGGAAATGTGTCGAGTTATATGTCGTTTTGCTCGTATTCGCGCCCCGATCGTCGCCTTGAGGTTTTCGAGTCGATTTGGGTACCGAATTTTCAGTCGAGGGTTTGAGTGGAGATTTCGGGAATTTCGTTGATTATTTTTGTATCAGTTATACTTTTCCGGGAACGGTTGGTTTCCGAGGTGTGATACAGTGTTGTGAGCTATGATTTTGATCAGATATATTTTGTGATTATTCAGGGGATCGTGATCGTGCTTCGGGCGAGGGATCTTCCGCCGGACCACGTAATTAGCACGAGTGCGCGTTTTGCTCACCTGTGAGTGGACAATTTCTTTTCACTGATTAGTCGCGAGTCTTTAATACACGTTTTACGAGCATGAGCATGCATATGCGATTATGATTTATTCAAGCATGTGTTTTATGATTATGCATCGACAAATATGCTTATATAATTATGTATTACGTATATGCATTTACATTATTCTTTATACACTTGCATAGAACTATTTATGATTTGGTTTACACAAAGTACAGTCGTAGTATATATTATTGTATCGATACACTTGCATCCCGGCTGATCCTCGAGGATGTTTACTGGGGGAGGCTGTGACCCCTGACCCGAGGCCTTTACCGAGGGGGGGCAGACCTCTGACCTGATGTCTTTCTGGCTTGAATCACGTGTGAGTCTGGGATCCCGTGATTCAGACTGTACTAGCGCGGATGTGTCCATTAGTGACCCCGCAGGATTTTACTTGCACATCGCAAAATGCGTTAATCCTGTGATCCGGCGGAAAATCACTTGCCAAACGAACGATCACGATCTCCTGAATAATCATAAATACCACTGTTCAAAATCACAATTCAAAACCTTGAACCATATCTTGATAATCAACCATTCCCGAAAACATATAACTCGAATATCGACGAAATCGTCAAAAATTCAATAAACACACTATAAAACCTCACCACAAATTCCGATGCTCAATTCAAAATATAAACCTCACCACTGCGATCGGTGCGCGATTCCGAGCAAAACGACATAAAACTTGTCGAAAATCATCTCGACCGGAAAACAGCCGGGCCGCCGCCGCTGCCACCGCCGCCGGAAAATTCCATCGGCTCAGAAAATTTCAACCTACACATGGATTTGAAGATCTCAACATTTCCAACAACTTTCTACTTCAAAGTTAAGCCCAACTTTGACCGGAAAATGTTCAAATCTCACCTTGAAGTCGAAAACCCTCGTCGGAATTCATGCACTCCGATCGGCCACCACTGGCCACAACAAGGTGCAAGAACACTTCTAAAAGTTTCCTCTCCCCCAGGGCTACAAAACCCCTATAGGGTCGACCTCCATCTCGGCCTCCACCGTCGCCACCATCGCCGACGATTTCGTCGGAAAACCCACCAATTTCAAATCGTCGTAACTTCTTCATCCGGCAACCAAATTGAACGATCCACCTATCAAATCGAAGAGGAGCACGAGCCCAACAAGTTTCATGAAGACACCACGGCCAACCGTGGCCATAATAAGGCACCACGAAGGCCACAAGGTCACGGCCTGAAATGGTGAACAAGGGTGAGTCAACTCACCCCAGTTGACTCGGTCAACTCCCAAAGTTCAAGTCTGACTTACCCAAAAAGGAAACCCACTATTTATACTTTCCATTTTTTGTAACTTCTGTATTTATTTTACTACAAATTTTGATCGAACGTAATTTTTGCATCGTAACTCCGTTTTCAACGATTCTCGTGTCTACGAACTTATCTCGACAAATTCTTCAATTTCCACCTGAAGTTAACCAATTTCGACAAATCTGATAAAAAGTCAACGACTCAATTCAATACAAGCTTATCTGATAAAAATGATCAATGGTCGAAAACGGATCGAAACCAATCGGATAAACACGACTAAATCCAACGGCCAAAAATATTCATAACTTATTCCTCGTTTAACGAAATAATTCTCCGGGAACTCGCATGAGCTCAAAATAACGTAAACTACAACTCTCATGAAGGAACTCATCACAAATTCTTGCCCGATAATTTAGTCGCTAACAATCCCACGAGTATGATTAACTCACAAAGTCACGGTTCGACCAATAAGTACACATTCAACGGTTCGGGTCGTCACAAATCTACCCCTCTTACAAAAAATTTGACCTCGAAATTTCCAAGCCTGCCAACTGAAAAGTAAGGACACTGCCTCTGCATACTGCTCAAACTCTCAAATGACTACTTCAACTGAATGACTCTGCCATCAAACTTCCACAATAGGAAATATTTCTGTGCTGTAATCCCTGCACCCTCAAATCCAAAATCTAAACTAGCTTCTCCACATATGTCAAGTCTTCCTATATAGGGAACTGATAGGGTGCTAAACATGCAATAAATCTGAAATGTAGTTCCACCCCATGGAATACAACATACACATTGGCCACGCTACAGGCAATGCCAAACTATACGTCACAACACTAACTCGCCCTATGATCACATACGGACCAATATAACGTGGCAAAGCATACCACACCTCCCAAAAAAAATCACACATTTCCAACGAAAACCTTAGTCACCAACCTTGAACTTAATGACTCAACACACTCACATCTGCATAACTCCTCTGTCGAACTTGAGCAATTATCAACTTGTCCCTGCTAATCCGAAGGTCTACAGTAACGCATTCCACTAAATCAGGACCAAAAGTCATCTCATTCCTACCTCGCTCCAACACAATGGAGTGCAACACTGTTTCTCATACACAACTTCATACAATGTCATAACAATACTGATCTGCAAACTGGTACTGCGAGCAATCTCGAACAAATGAAACTGCTGGTTTAAAATCCCTCTGAACTGCAATATACAGGACCACAACATGTCCTCCAAAATCTGAATAGTCCTCTCAGATTGCCCACCAATCTGAGGATGAAAAACGACACTAAATTGTAATCTGGTCCCTAATGCTCACTGTAATACCTCCACCAAATACCGCTTGGCTAGCCTGCCCACTGAAATCTTTCACGAAATCCATAGTGATATGTTCCCACTTCTAATCGGGAATCTCCGATGGCTGTAACTTCCCAGTGAGTTTCTGTCTCTCTTCCCTCACCTGCCGACAAATCAGGCATCTGCTCCCATAGGCTGCTATTTTCCTCTTCATGTTGCTCCACGAATAGTAAACTCTAAGTATCTGATACATCTTCGTACCACCCAGGTGCATAACATACGTAGAACAATGAGCTTCAATAAGCATGTCTCTCTTCAATTCATCATCTCTGGGCCCACCTAGCGTCATTCTACGTGATAAAGTGCCAACATTACTGTATTGATACTCAGCTGGAACACCATTCTAAATCGCATTCTTCTTGTCCAACCAGTAGGAATCCGCATCCTGAGCCTCACAGACCTGATCAAGTAACACAGGTCGATCCTGGAACAAGCCAACAATGCTCCATCATCTCACTCTAACTCAGTTCTCGTAGCTCGTAACTCAGCTAACAATGAGATTCTTGCAACACGTACATGAAACATAGAAACTCCAAATTTCCGACTAAGTGCATCATCAACAACGTTGGTCTCCCCTGAATGATATGCAAAGTACAATCACATTAGCCTTTCCCAGATGAACTCAAATGTGCGACCATAGTCGTTAATCAACCCCATCCATCTACACTGCATCATGATCAAATCTAGTTAAATACGCAAGTAGATGAAACTCAAGTGATCAGTGTACATCCTACACTGTGCTGCACGACATACCAATAGTGTCTTCAACTCCTCGATGCTAACACAAAGACAACTATTCCCAAATCATACATAGGATACGTAACTTTATAAATCTTCCACTGCCTAGAACCATATACCATCATATTGCCATGCTGTAGCCCAACTCAACCAAAATCTAGTTTTGAAACATCACTATACATAACATACTCTTCACCGACATCACATAATGTGAACACTGACGCAATAATCAACCTCTCCTCTAACCACAACATGTAACTCTCAACACAGGTATTTGACCATTTCAAACTCGACCCTCTGATCGAAACTGATGATATTCAAATCTGAAATCAATCTCCAAAAACTGAAACTCCAATTAGCTGATCAAAAAAGCCATCAATCCGAAGTGGAGGATACTTGCTCTTCTCTGGAGCTTGATTCATCTTCCGGTAGTCGATGCACAACCTCATCGAACCATCCTACATCCTCATAAAACATACTGGAACACCTCAAGGTAAAACACTGAATCAAATGAAACCTTCCTCAAACAGTTCCTGAAGTTGAATCTACAACTTCTTCAACTCTGATAAATTCTCTGAAAAACATCTAGATACTCACAGATAACCTCAACATCATGAACATCAGGTACAACAACCTCAACATCACGAACATGTGCCAAGTACGGCATACATCCTTGCTTCATCATCAGCTCAGCCTCATTGCTGAAACCACACACAGTAGAGAAGCATTTCTTTCACCTCTAAGCAAGATCTTTTGGCACGACTGGACGTCAAAGGACTACAACATTCTTGCGACGAACAACCACTCTGTAACTAGTTCATAACCTCCTGCAAACCTCATAGTCTCGATACCCCACCTAATACACATAATCTCATCAGCTGGATACAACACTCTTCACAAACCTAGAAGTGAAGATGCAAGCATAATAGCCATGGATGTCAAGCAACGGTAACCTCAGGGAAACTCTGCCCTTACACAGGGTCGTGGCACGAACTCTGGCATGTCCAACTAACCGTCCATGTTGATTGCGACTTTGCTGATTTACTTGCCTAGAAGTCTGCGTTGGTCAAACTCCAGAAATGGTACCTTGGCCTCCTCTTGAACTCTGAGCTGCAGAACCACGAAAAGCAGCTAACTGAGGTCATTCCTTTGTAACGTGACCCTCCTGACCACCACAATAGCAACTGAGAGTGTTCCTCGGACACAAACCATAATGACGCCTACTGTAAAAGTTGCACAATGGAAACTTCTGTTGTGTGGAAGGATCACCAACGACCACCCTGACTCATGCCACAGGAACTAGTCCACTACTATGTGATCTCTTTCTCCACCAAACGAATCTTCTACCTTGTCCAAATGACCCTCAACATAATCGAAAAGGCCACAGCCTGATGAAGATACTGATCCCGAGGTGCCTGAACTCAACCTCATCAAAATATCACGACTAAGTTCACCTTCCTCACATCGACATGTCTGAAACCGCGTATTTGACTTTCCTTCTAATGTCCTCACCTCTGAGTGCAGCACATCAAACTCCTCACGGTTGTCTCGAGGCATAACAGTCAAAATCCCTTTGATGCTCAGGTTCAAACTCATCTCGAACCTCCCGCATTGCTTCCTTTAAAGCCACATAACACGTACAAACTGAGACAAACAGGTGAACAAGAACTAATATACATCCCTGCCTCAGGTTGGTAAACACTTCATATTTCCTTTGTTGGGTAGCCTGATTGAACCATTACCGTATAAACAATACCCTGAATGTAGGTCATGGAGTCTCAAAATGAACTCACACAATACCAACCCACCAAATGCAATGCTCTGACTCAAGCAAACCATCAGCTACCACAATGCTCTGCTTAGAAGCAACATATAGGCACCCATACACGCACAACCGGGCAAACCATGCCACACATATCTCTGAACCCAGAATGCTTATCCAAACCCACAACCTTACTGACATGGAAACCACGTCAAGGAGGCATCCTAATGAATAAGATATTATTCACAACAAACAGGACGTAATCATGGAACTTCAAACATTTGAAAGCATACAACACCCAGAGCATTAATGAGTATCCGCCGGCCGGTCGGGTCATCGCTCCAGACATGCTATACATTCTCAAATATCCTTAGTAAACACGACTACAGAAGTCTACAGAACCTAAAACCTAATGCTCTGATACCAAGCTGAAAGGACCCAACCCTGATTTAGTTTCCTAAACCGGAATCAAACCCCTTCTGAAACCACGAACTTTCAAAAACCATAGAAATTTCGGCAGAGTTTCACTATATCGCGAAGTTACCATTAACCTGTACCCGAAAATACACTTCATCCTATGCCATAAAAACCAAACCGTGGGCACCAATCCCATCCGGATCTCTCAAAAATATATCATAATGTAAAGTAATAAACAAAACTATAGCTTTACAGAAATCTGGGAAAAATCATTTGAAAATATAAACATATCCAGTATTCAGAGCGACCTCTAGTATATACATATATACAAATAGTAGGCCAAACTAGGAACCTACCATAAAAGAAATGTAGCTCGAATACTAAGCCTCCACCTACGATGTGCGACATCCAAATCCAAACTGCAATCTGGGCAAAGAAAATGAAGAGCCCAGGGAAAGACATATAAACTGTTAGAGTGAGTGGACGAAAATAAATGTCTTTCGCCGAATAATATATGTTATAAAAACATATGCGAGTCTAAATGCATGAAAATAATAAGGTACACGAGGGAGACTCTAACTCCTCACGCGTACAGAGCATGCATCGTAAAATCTCGCGGGGTCACTAATGGACACATCCGCGCTAGTACAGTCCGAATCACGGGATCTCAGACCCACACGTGATTCAAGCTAGAAAGGCCTCAGGTCAGAGGTCTCCCCCCCCCGGTAAAGGCCTCGGGTCAGAGGTCACAGCCTCCCCCTTTAAACATCCTCGAGGATCAGCCGGGATGCAAGTGTATCGATACAACCACATATACTAAGACTATACTCTGTGGAAACCAAATCATAAATAGTTTCATGCTAATGTATAATGCATAATATAAATGCATATTCGTAATATATCATTATGAAAGTATATTCGTCGATGCATATTCGTAAATGCATAATCGTAAAACACATACTCGAATAAATCATAATCGCATATGCATGCTCATGCTCGTAAAATATAATATAAAGACTCGCAACCAATCAGTGAAAAGAAAGGTGTCCACTCACAGACTTGCACATCGCAAAATGCGTTAATCTTGTGATCCGGCGGAAAATCCATCGCCAAACGAACAATCACGATCTCCTGAATAATCATAAATACCACTGTTCAAAATCACAATTCAAAACCTTGAACCACATCTTGAGAATCAACCATTCCCAAAAACATATAACTCGAATATCGACGAAATCGTCAAAACTCCAATAAACACACTATAAAACCTCGCCATAAATTCTGATGCTCAATTCAAAATATAAACCTCACCACTGCGATCGGTGCGCGATTCTGAGCAAAACGACATAAAACTTGTCAAAAATCATCTCGACCGAAAAACCGCCGCGCACGGCGACATGCCGGGCCGCCGCTGCTTCCACCGCCGCCAGAAAATTCCATCGGCCCAGAAAATTTCATCCTACATATGGATTTGAAGATCTCGACATTTCCAACAATTTTCTAGTTCAAAGTTAAGCCCAATTTTGATCGGAAAAGGTCCAAATCTCACCTTGAAGTCGAAAACCCTCGCCAGAATTCATGCACTCCGATCGGCCACCACCGGCCACGGCAAGGTGCAAGATCACTTCTAAAAGTTTCCTCTCCCCAAGGGCTACAAAACCCCTATAGGGTCGACCTCCATCTCGACCTCCACCGTCGCCACCATCGCTGGCGATTTTGCCGGAAAACCCACCAATTTCAAATCGTCGTAACTTCTTCATCCGGCAACCAAATTGAACAATCCACCTATCAAATCGAAGAGGAGCACGAGCCCAAGAAGTTTCATGAAGACACCACGTCCAACCGTGGCCATAATAAGGCACCACGAAGGCCACAAGGTCACGGCCTGAAATGGTGAACAAGGGTGAGTCAACTCACCCCAGTTGACTCGGTCAACTCCCAAAGTCCAAGTCTGACTTACTCAAAAAGGAAACCCACTATTTATACTTTCCATTTTTGGTAACTTTCGTATTTATTTTACGACAAATTTTGATCGAACGTAACTGTTGCATCGTAACTCCGTTTTCAACGATTCTCGTGTCTACGAACTTATCTCGACAAATTCTTCAATTTCCACCTGAAGTCAACCAACTTCGACAAATCCGATAAAAAGTCAACAGCTCAATTCAATACAAGCTTATTTGATAAAAATGATCAATGGTCGAAAACGGATCGAAACCAATCGGATAAACACGACTAAATCCAACGGCCAAAAATATTCATAACTTATTCCTCGATTAACGAAATAATTTTCCGGGAACTCCCACGAGCTCAAAATAACGTAAACTACAACTCTTGTGAAGGAACTCATCAAAAAATTTTGCCCGATAATTTAGTCGCTAACAATCCCACGAGTATGATTAACTCACAAAGTCACGGCTCGACGAATAAGTACACATTCAACGGTTCGGGTTGTCACAGTGATCCACCTCATTTTCAACTAACTTATTATCCATAATCAGATATCTCAGAATGAAAGCACTCTGACATGAATTAATAATATGCTGCAGTAGAGGCTTGACTCTGGTCGCCAACACTTTTGTAGCAATTTGATATACCACATTACACAACTCAATCGGCCTATAGTCCATCACCCACTTTGGATGCTGAACTTTTGGTATCAACCTGACATTTGTAAAGATGACATCAGAGAAGATTTGGCCCGACTAAAGCAAATCTTGTACAAAAGATATAACATCCATACCAACAATATCCCAATACTTCTAAACAAGATAGAGGAGGCATACAATCAAGACCAGGGGCTTTCAGCGGATGCATCTGAAACAAGGTAATACGGATTTCTTCAGCATTATACGACAGAAGCAATGGGTTTGACATCTCCTCTGTCACAATTGGCTTGATAAAAGTAGTGACAACCTCCAATTATTCTTTAGAAACACCAATCGAAGTAAACAACTCTGTATAATAATCCACTACCACAGACTCAATACCACTTGGTGTCTCTTGCCATGCATCATGTCCATCAAACAAACCCAAAATGTGATTATTCCTATTCTGGTTTGTGGCCTTTTGATGAAAGTACTTAGTGTTGTTGTCTCTATCCTTCATGCACTTATCCTTCGCTCTTTGCTTCTAATACAATTCCTCTTGTGTCAACAAAGCCACTTGTCTATCATAAAGTTGCTTCCTTTCCAAAACCTCATTCGGATAAAAAGGTTGAGAGTTAAACACATCTACCTTCGTTTGTATCTCTTGTAATTCATCCTTTCAGGCTCCAAATATGTCCTTCACCCAATCTTTAAGACCAAACTGGGCAAACTTTATCTTCTTATTGAGTTTATACTATGAGGTTTTGTATTCCAAAACTGTTGCTCGTTTCCACGCTTAATGCACCACATCCGCATTGTCTTTGATTTCTTATCCGCACACATACCTTCAAACCAAAAGAAGTTTCGTCTCCCAGGAAAGGTGAGTAAAGGTGACTCCCTTACAGAGATCAATAAAGGAACATGTAATACATCATTAATAGTTACAGATATTTCCCATTCTGATTTATTGAGTGCGGTAAATAATTTCATTGTCAGTATATGTCGAGCGACATCGGTTGAGTTTTTATTAGATTGACAATGTTGGTTGATTTTAGGTGAAAGTTATAGAATTTGTCAAGATGATTTTGTAGACGCGAGAAATGTCGAAAACGGAGTTACGACATAAAAGTTAGGATTACCGGAAGTTTATCTAGAATTACTTTCCGTAAATGGAAGAGTATATAAAAGGGTTTTCCTTTATTGGAAGGGTAGTCTGGGTTGACCGAGGTCAACCTTCTCTCTTATAGAGATCGAGAAACATAGACAGAGACATAGAGAGAGAGAGAGAAGAGTTTACAGTGAGAAAATCTAGGGTTTTGTTTTATATTCGCCACCGTCACCAGCAAGGTCTCTGACGATGAATTGGGTATGGTTCTAATCTTCTTGGTCTTTAGATTGTGGTAGTGTATTATTTTGGTGATTTGCAAGTTGAGATTTAGGGAATCAAACCGATACCCATTCGATTTTTGCGTTTGCAACCGTGGTTACCAGCGAGGATCGACGATGTGGATAAGAGGGTTTGATATCTCCTTCTCCTGGTCCTATTGGGACCAGCCCAGAGTCATGCGAAGGCTTGAGAGCAGCCCGAGCTCGTCGAAAATGTTTTTTGGAGAGATTAAATTTTGAATTTTTTGGCCAAATTAGATGTTAACACAGTTAGAAACTTTGTTAGGCTCTTTGAGAGCTTTAATTGGTGTGATAATCGTCGCCTCTGGCAGTGGTTACCGACGGTGGGGAAGTGTGACTGGAAAATTATTTATGGAAACGGGTCGTATGATATACTGTTAGATTCATATCGATGAAACGAACATAGTAGTGAGGTTAATTCAATGGTTTGGCTTTGTCGACCTAGTAGGTGGGCGGCAGTGATTCGTGTCTCCAGCAGTGGCAGTGTGGCCGATAGAGAAATTAGGTTTGTCTTATATTGTTATGATCGTTTCATCGTAACAAGTTTGTTGGATAGGTTCTTTGACTCGATTAGTCAAAGTTGATTTTGGATCGAGTACTTCCTCGATTTATTGGTTACTTATTGATTTTTTTTTTACGATATTTAAATAGGATCGGGTCATCACTTGTCATAGAACATGATCCGAATCGGAGGGAGGAACATGAACTGCTTACGCCGCAAGAAAGCGACACCTTGAAGTAGTTACGATGCAGTCAAGCCTACATTGTGTACGTAAATCATGCCAAGTGTAGTCAGCCCCCATAAATCCAATGTTCTTCAAGCCACAGTTTGTGAGACATGTTGCAAAATTATCCATCTGCGAAGCTGGTCGAATAGGTCTTCCTAATTTCTCTGATGAACTGAGAATCTCATTGATATCTCCGAAAACAATCCACTCATCCAATGCATCTTTCCCTTTAAGAGTACGTAGCAATTCACATGTCTTCCATCAGTTTCTCGGCTGAGGTTGTCCATAAAGTCTGGTAATCCGAATCCAATCTCGCTCATTCTCCCGCCCAAACTCGAACATCCGCATATATGAAACTAGGGCTATAATCCCTCACATGCTAGTCAATCTCCTTGGCCAGAAGATCATTAGGCCTCATTCTCCTCTCGTTAAAAAAGGAACCATATAGTACTTTGCAAACCCTAGGCTATGCTGGAAAGATTCACACCAATCCATTTGACCGGTTAGGGTTTCCATCAAGAAAACGATAGCCGGCATCTTTGCCAACACCACTGACCTAAGGGCCGCTAGCTTCGAAGTCTCCTTCATGCCCCGAATATTCCATGAGAGCATCTCCATACTTTCTATCTTCTTCTTCACTCCAACACAGACACAACAATCTAAACTACACAATGTCGGTCGTTGATAAAATTGCCGCCATGCAAACCATAGCTTTGCTAGGTTTCTAGGTCGCTCACAGAAAAATTGGAGCCATCACAAGGGAAAAAAAATTATTATTATTAACTTTCTTTTTCAAATCTTTTTCAAAAACCAATGTAAAAAATTTGGTAAGTCTTCCGCTTTCAACCTTACGTATTCTATGTTAGCCTTACGAATTCTGAGCATTGGCAGAGTACGTACTACTGAGGTTGTAACCCAAGAAGAAAGATATGGGATCAATCAGGGCTCTCATTAGTAACTTCTAAGATCATGTCCCTAATTACCACCTCTAGGAGACTAGGAAGATATATATTCCACAATCATGGTCTATATCGCTTCAAGAATGTCTATGCAATATGTACATTTTTGAATTCCTTAACTGCTTATTTTGGAACACATTCTAAATAGAAATCTGAATTAGTGTTAGTACTAATTCAACGAAATGTCTGATACCCAAAACTGAATGTATGATGAATAAGAACGCTTGATCGTTAGCAAGAAAGCCCGCGCCGGAGGTATGGTGTTGGTAACATGTAATGAGAGAAGAGTCGAAAATGATGCTTAAGTCAGATTAAGCTTTAAGTAGAAAAAAAATAAGGGTGGATGTTAAAGAGTTCGGATCAGGGGACACTCTTTTTTACACACTATTTGACACGTTTATTGAGCATTCATATTTAAAGGCCACGAATGGTTGAAATCTCTTGCTACAATTCTATTTTCACAATTTATTTTTTATATCGATCACTTATATTCTATTTTTTTTAGAGAAATGAGTGTCTATTCCTTCTATTTTAATATTTACACCTCCACTCACTTCTTTCAACTAAATTTTCTAAGTTACCCTTCCTCTTCTTCCTCTTAAAAGAAAGAATTTTTTTTCATTAAAACGTATTATAGTCCTCACCTCCTAAACCTCCACAATCAACTATTTTTTTCTTCTTCTTAAGGAAATATAAATTTATAATCAGCTAATCTAACTCTCATTTGCTAATCTCCTAATTAAACCCTAAACTCCAGTTGTGTTCACGTTCGATTCCGTCTATTTGATAATACAATAAGCTAGTAAGATTAGTTTCTGAGAAAACCAAAATTCTTGATTAATTTACATACCAGTGTATGATGATGAATTTTCCTTTATCTTCTTTGGGTTAGAGGGGTTGAGAAGTAAGAATAGGGATAGATGGATAGGCAATATAAGCATGCCCACATATTATTAAAAAATATCTTGGAAGATTCGGCATTGCTTTAAAATGAATCTCAAATGCTTAATCAAATCGTATAAATTTATGAATTCTTCGAAAACATAATCACTTAACATAAGGAAAGGGAAATCACCAATATCTTGTTTATGTGACTTCCCAAGAATATAATTTTTGCAAAGGGGTAAAATTTGATTTAAAATCTTACAAAATTTTAAGGAGGTGTAAACACTAAAATCAAAAATATGAATAGGCATACCTGAAATTAAATTACATTAGTGCAATTAAAAAATCCAAATCAATTTCTTTTCTAAACAAAAAAATAATCAACATGCAGTAACAAACGACTTCAACCCAACGGCCGACTTCGGCTTAGTTTTGACACTATCAATTACTTATATTCTATTTAGAAAATCAAAAGTAAAACCTAAATCAATTCCTTTTTTAAACAAAAAAGAATAGACTGCAATAACAAACGACTTCAACCCAGCGGCGAGTTCGCATGTTTTCAGCTTGTCAATACCCGATGTTGCTTCTTCTCACAACTTTATTGAATTGAATTGTTTTTGTTTTCCCTAATTTGTCTTCGTCTTCAAAAATGTCACGGACAAGCTCTCGGTGGTGGAGTTGACTCCGATCTCTCTGATTCGAATTTGAAATTGAGTTTCATTTTTTTTCTTTTCGATATTCAATTTTTCTTTAACTACACAATATGATGTCATTTCGATCATAGTAACGAAATATATAAACGGAGATAGGATACGTGATAGAGTTTATTGGTTTGCTATTTACAGATCTCGAGTCCTGCAAGGATTGTTTGAAATTCTGGTCTCATGTGTTGGAGCTTTGGATATGTGTTGTTGGACTAGATCTTTTGATTCAGCTTTATTGATTTCAGTTGGTTATTGTGGCCTCAAAGAAGGATATGAGTAATTTTCGTTGTGCTTAACGCCATATTTCCACAACAATGCTTCCACCGTCTTGTTGTAAAAATGACTTCCTCCATCACTGATTAGAACGTGCAGCATTCCAAACCTTGTTAAAATATTAGCCTTGAGAAAATTTGCAACAACTCGCGAATCATTAGTTCGGGTGGCTTTTGCTTCCACCCATTTCGAAACATAATCCACAACAAGCAAAATATATGTAAAACTGTTAGATGGAGGAAAATGTCCCATAAAATCTATACCCTAAACATCAAAAGTTTCGACATTAAGAATATAGACTTGCGGCATTTGATCTCTAGGTCCTAAATTACCGAATCTTTAGCACCTTCACATTTAGCACAAAAATCATGAGAATCACAAAATAAACTAAGCCAAAAGAATCCACAATCTAACATTTTAAGGGTTATTTTCTACGAACCAAAATGACCTCCACATGCACCATTATGAAAAAACTCAAGAATGGACAAATTCACTATCCAGAACGCACCTCCTAGTAACCAAGTTAGAACATTGTTTTCACAAGTAAGGTTCATCCCAAATAAAAGTCCTAGCATTATTCCTAAGTTTGTTACATTGAGCACTACGTATGGAAGATGGAAACTCATTGGTAACTAAGTAATTAACTATATGCATACCATGGAGTTTTAGAAACACTTACCTGAATTTCGAAGAGTTGTTCATCCGAAATTTTTTCCTCGATTGCAACGACTTCTTTGTCATGCACGATCCATGATAAGTGGTCAGCCACCACGTTTTCTACTCCCTTCTTGTCCTTAATTTTGATGTCAAATTCTTCAAGTAGAAATATCCATCTAATGAGCCGTGGATTGGCATCCTTATTTGCCATCAAATAGTTCAAGGCTGCGTGGTCTATATAAACAATTAGCTTACTTTGCAGTAAGTATGATCAAAAATTTTTGAGTGCAAACACCACAGCGAGCAACTCCTTCTCGGTTTTTGTATAGTTCATTTGAGCTTCATCGAATGTTCGAGACGCATAGTATATTTTAGGGCTTCTTATCCTTTCGTCGACACAAAACAGCTCCAACGGCATAGTCCGAGGTGTCACACATCAATTCAAAGTGAAGAGACCAATCAGGAGCACAAAGGATATGAGCACTCCTAAGAAGCTTCTTCAATTTCTCAAAGGCTACTCGGTAATCTTTATCAAACACAAAGGAATTGCCCTTTTTGAGGAGCTTACACAAAGGGTGAGAGATGTGGGAAAAGTCCTTGATGAATCTTTGGTAAAAACCTGCATGACAAAGAAACAGACGAACATCTCTAACCGAAGTCAAAGAGGGTAAGTAGCAAACAAAATCTACCTTAAATTTATCAACTTCTATTCCCCTATCCAAAAAATTATGACCTAAAATGATCCCTTGTGTAACCATGAAATGAAATTTCTCCCAATTAAGCACTAAGTTCATTTCAACGCATCTTTGCAAAATTAATTCTAAGTTCCCCTAGAATGCATCGAAATCCCTCCAAAATACACTAAAATCATCCATGAAAACTTCAATTATTTTCTTAATGTAATCAGAAAAGATATAAGCATGCAATGTTGAAACGTACCTGGTGCATTACGTAGTCCAAATGGCATGCGCCTATAAGCAAACATTTCGAAAGGGCATGTGAACGTTGTCTTCTCTTGATCTTCCTTCGCGATGCTAATTTGGTTGTAACTAGAATATCCATCAAGAAAGCAATAGTATGTGTGACCAGTCAATCTCTTAAGTATTTGATCAATGAATGGCAATGAAAAATGGTCCTTGCGAGTGGTGGCATTGAGCTTTCTATACTCAATGCAAACTTGATGTCCGGTGACAGTTGTTTGAGGGACAAGCTCGTTCTTAGCATTCTTCACAATAGTTATTCTGGACTTCTTTGGCACTACTTCCACGGGTGAGACCCATCGGTTGTTCGAAATTAGATAAATGACTCCACAACCAAGAAGTTTAATCACCCACTTCTTCACAACTTCCATCATTGGTGGATGGAGTCTTTTTTGAGCTTCCCTAATAGGTTTGGGATCATCTTCAAGCAAAATCTGATGCACACATGTTGTTGGATTAATTCCTTTGATGTTTGCAAGCGTCCAACCTATAGCTGTCTTGTATTTCGAGAGCACTTGCACTAACTTTTTCTCTTGTTTAGCCTCTATCATTGATGAGATGATGACCAAAAAAGTTTAATTCCCCCCTAAGTATGCATACTTCAAATGATCCGGTAACACCTTGACCTCTAATTTTGGTGGTTTGACAATGGAAGGAACGAGTGGGTTGGTACCATACATTATAGGAATATGAGGAGTATGAGTTGCAACCCGTGGTGCTTCATTAAGTTCCATGACCATTGCTCAAATTCTAGGCTCCAAGATTTCGATTAATGCATCAAAAAGGACCATTGCATTCGTTCCAGTTTCATTCACATAATATTTAAGAGTCATTTCACCACCTTTTATTTATTTCATTTAATCAGTGATACAACCTTGTTTCTTTATATTAATGAAATGACTATGGTGTAGCGATATAGCACTCCGCAATAGAATAACTCATAGCAATCAACCTATGTCAAGTACCCATTTTGTTTCTTCCTATGTATGAGAGTTGTTTGTTGATACGATTTACGACATAAATACTGGTATCGATGAGGTGTTTACGATGACCACTATGGGAAGTAAGATTTTTTGTTGGGAGTTAACACAATGTTATGGTTATCCACGATGGGTATACTTTTGAGTCATTGACCCTCAAGTGGGTGGTTGCAGCAGTTTCAGTGGCTCCGACGTGTTGTACGACTTGTTTTGTGTGTTTCCTTTTCCATTGGAAGAGTTATAGTCCTTTAGTTTTGGATGAGGAAAATATAGTATATGACATGTTTCTATTATAACGATTTCCTTTAGACATGCAGTCTTAGTCAGCTCAACATTGAAAATTTGTTCTTTCTTACCGAATGTGCCAATAGTTCAGAACTTCTTCTGTCATCGTGTTTCACGATATTTTTAGCCAAATTTTATACTGCATTCGGTGTGGAATATGACATTTACTTGATTTTAGGAGTTGACTTTTTACAATGATCGAGAAGGCAGTGGTTGATATGTATTATACCTCTTCTACTCATGTCACAGAACCTGATAAGATCGGTATTGTAGCCACCTTGCCTTTTGGCATATTTCATTCTTAGTCGGTGATTGAAATTCATCCATCTACATGTGAGCTAACTATTCAATATCGTTTTATTTAATGACTTCTTTTTGTCACGTGTGTTGGATACTAATTTTGGTATATCAAATAATATAGAGGGAAATGAAAGCAGATACTTCACCATTGAGCATGGTGTATAGTGAATGGTTAAGTTAAGTAGTTTTCCTCGGATTACAACTTGAAATTCCATTAAACCACCACCATGGGAACCTCGACATGCAGCAGATTTCAATATCGAGGTTAGAAAAGGGTACTCATTCACAATTTTGGTGAATCCTAATGACTCGGTTATTTTTTGTATCGAATCTTGAGTTGTTAGACTTTATTCTTCATGAGTCGGTCATGTTTATTCCTGTCATGACCATAATTTTTCCTATAAAGGTATTTCCTTGAGATGTGCAGTCAGCTCTAGGATACAATTCTCTCAGTTATAAAGGACGAGGGTGAGGATGATGATATTACGATTGTGGTGCAGTGACATGCATTCTGCGCTTGTACAAATATGATTAATGAACCACTTAGCTCGGTTAATAGTAAATATTTATATTTATCACGAGCATGTGCATAGATCAGAGCAAGATATTTGTTGCAGAACTTCAAAATTTTATTAGCCTGGATGGAGGAGTATCTTGCAGGGGAATAACGATATGTACTTACAGGAATATTTTTGAGAATAATACACAGAAATGCAACTTCCAACTAGTTTTGTGCATGTATAGCAAAGTGTTGTTTCTTCTTTGAAGATACAAAATCTTATCATCCATTACTATGAGTAATTGCTCCATTCCTTAGACTTCGCAGAAGTGTAGTTCTTTGACTGGTTATCACGAACATGTATAAGGTGTTCAGGGAGTCAGGAATGCCTATGTTATTATAGTGAAGAAGCTATAATAGTTTCAATATTCGATTTGAGTATGGTGTGTGGCACGCAAGTGGCGTCCTAGCATTTATCACCTTGTGTGGAGATATATTTAGTTTATGTTCGGGTTGTTGTAGCATGGGAAAGTTGTACTGACATGATTTTTGAGATCTATAAGCAGGCTTGTGACGCTTTTGGTGTGATATTTGTACGTAGATTTAGTACTCGAGTCATGGGAGTGCTTTTAATGAGTTACAGGATCCAAGTTTCACACTAGCATCACCTTTTCATCAATGTCAGTTATATAGTTATATGTGATTAATTAGTCGTTAGTTGTTGAAAAGTTTGGTTATTTCCGTTATAGAGTGAGTTTAAAGATGACTCTTGGGAGTCCACCCATGCTATTGGGAGTTACACTGGTGAAGGTCAGGTGATCACATTAAGGTTTCAATACGTTGTAGTTATCGGTGGTTGAGTTATTTGATGTAGTGAATCAGGCGATCCTATAACTATGTTGAATGAGAATTATGAGATGTGGAGATATTTAGTATTGGGTTATGGTGATTTATGCTCATAGTATTGTGTATTTGAATTTTGAGAAATCTGGATGGGATATGGTGCCCACGGTGTGTTTTGGGATTTGGTTATTTGAAGTGTTCTCTTAATGCAGGTTTTTGGGTTCCTTAGTTTCAGGGGAAACTATGCTCGATTTTTCGTAGAATTTTCGGGCATACGATACTGTGAAGGGTTGGAACTTTTTTTGAAATCGGTGGGATGCCCTACATATATTCCAGTTTTGGAATGGTCAGAATAAGTCTTCAGCCAGTTATCTTTGTGACCTTCGAGGTCACGTTATGTGAGAATGTCAATGAAGGGACACCTCAGGTAGAATTTCAGTCATGAGCTCTGGTGGTGATTTGTGAGCCACATCAGGAGTTAGAGCCGCATCCCCACTTTTACAGTCATTTGTATCAGGACCACAACCAGAGAGGTTTATAGGTTGGATTGACCGAATAAGCCCAGTTTTTATGAGTAGAACTTGCCACTTTGGGAGGCAAAACTCAATTTGGACTTTGGAATCTCATTTTATCGTCAAGATCGCTCGGTTTTGACTGTTTTGGGAGAGTAATGAGATTTAAGTGAGATTAAATGCACCACAATGGATCCCCACATATATTTGGATCAATTATATATGGATGAACTTCTCTAGGAGGGAAAACTCAATTCGGACTTTGGAATGTCATTTTATCCTCAAGATCTCTCGGTTTTGAGTCTGTTGGGAGAGTAATTAGATTTGAGTGAGATCAAATACACCGAAATGGATCACCACATATATTTGGGTAAATTACATGTTGATGAACCTTTTTGTGAGGAAAAACACAATTCGGTCTTCCGAACAACAATTTATCCGCAAGATCGCTCGGTTTTGACTGTTTTAGGAGAGTAATGAAATTTAAGTGAGATTAAATGCACCACAATGGATCCCAACATATATTTGGATCCATTATATATGGATGAACTTCTCTGGGAGGGAAAACTCAATTCGGACTCCGGTATCTCATTTTTGATCCTCAAGATCACTCAGCTTTGGCTGTTTAGGGAGAGTAATGAGATTTCAGTGAGATCAAATGCACGAAAATGGATCTGCACATATTTTTGGATAAATTACATATTGATGAACCTCTTTGTAAAGAAAAACACAATTCAGACTTTTGAACAACATTTTATCCTCAAAATCGCTCGGTTTCGATTGTTTTGAGAGAGTAATGAAATTCGAGTGAGATAAAATACACCAAAATGGTTCCCTACATATATTTTGATCAATTACATATTGATGAACCTATTTGGGGAGTAAAAGTCAATTTGGACTTCGAAATCTCATTTTATCCTCAAAATCTCTCAGTTTTGTCTATGCTGGGAGTGTAATGAGATTTGAGTGAGAGCAAATGCACTGAAATGGGTCACCACATGTATTTGGGTAAATTACATGTTGTTGAACATCTTTGTGAAGCAAAACACAATTCGTTCTCCTGAACAATATTTTATCCTCAAAATCGCTCGCTTTCGACTCTTTTGGGAGAGTAATGAGATTTGAGTGAGATAAAATGCACCAAAATAGAACCTCACATATATTTGGGTAAATTACATATTGATGAACCTCTTCGTAAAGAAAAACACAATTCAGACATTTGAACAACATTTTATCCTCAAAATTGCTCTGTTTTGATTGTTTTGGGAGAGTAACGAGATTTCAGTGAGATTAAATGCACCACAATGGATCCCTACATATATTTGGATCGGTTACATTTGTATGAACTTCTTAGGGAGACAATATGCAATTCGGACTTTGGAATCTCATTTTATCCTCAAGATCTCTCATTTTTGACTGTGTTGGGAGAGTAATGAGATTTGAGTGCAATCAAATGCACCGAAATAGATTACCAAATATATTTGGGTAAATTACATGTTGATGAACTTCTTTGTGAAGAAAAACACAATTCGGTCTCGTGAACAACATTTTATCCTAATGATCGCTCGGTTTCGACTGTTTTGGGAAAGTAATGAGATTTGAGTGAGATCAAATGCACCAAAATGGATCCCCACATATATTTGGATCACTTACATATGGATGAACTTAAAAGCTTCCACACATGGACATTGGAACCCAGAATGTTATGTACCACAAAGAGAGTAGAAGAATGTCTTTTATTTGTACTTCGCCTTAAAATCCAGGCTTCGACTGATACTACTCAGTATTTTAGGAATCCAAAAGCCAAAATCTTGGAAAACTCTTGGGTTTGATGGAGCTGTCGAGCATGGCACACAGAATACTAGGTAGATTCTCAATCACACCCTCGATGTGGGTTTTGGAACCGCCATGCTTGAGATACGAAAGCGCCGAATCTGATATGTTGGGTTTTCGAGATATCTGATGGTCGATGAGAGCTTAATAGAGGCGTAATCAAGTATTCGGCTGTGGGATATAGTTTTGAGGTTTTGGAAGAGTACAAGAAGTGTTGGGGAGCAAGGAATTATGAAACTGCAACGAGCTTCATACAGAGAGACTAAGAGAACTAGAGAAGCGTTTTGATAATCTGCATTGCCTTAAGTTTTGGGGCGGTGAACTGGTAACTGGTTTGCTTGTGATGTTTAGGGTATCAGTTCACTTCATCACTGACCAAAGAAAGATGATGAAAGAATAATAAAAAAAAATAGAAAGATGAAGGGTAATTTTGGAACTTTTTCAAAATAAAGATTAAGTGGAAACGAGCACACATGACGACAAAAAAATGGCAGGTCCGATGACCAAGCAAAATGTAAGGGTCGGTAAATTTTGTTCCGTAAAATAATTTCACTGTCTTTTAATAATAGGTCAATTTAACTTCCGATGATACTCAATTTGTGTGCATTTCGATATTCATTTTAGTTTTAAATTCTCTAATGTTTAAGATAAGCACGTATAGTGTGTGTGCGTCAGTACTCGGTAGTATTCCTATTGGTGCGTCAATACTCGGTAGTATTCCTATCGGAAATCACAGCCATGTCGCTATCATCGCTGCGGTGGCTGACGACGAAGATTGGTGACAAGAAGTTAGGGCCTTTGTAGGCCTTGTTTTTGTGGATCTTTTCTGACCAGCCTGGAGCCATGTGGTGGCTCGATGGCGCCAGAATTACGCCTGAAAGTTTTCGGCAATTTCGGATCAGTCGTCTATTGGGGCCGATTTTGGCCAAATAGTGAGGAATTTGGTGAAGGTGCTTTGAGCGAAAAGGTTAGGCTTGTCAACAGCTGTAAATTGAAGTGTCAATCTCCACCACTGGCATTGGTCGCCGATGGTGGCATGTCTGACCGAAAAATGTTCCTAAATTTGTTGGGTTATATGTCGTTAGGTTCGTAAAGACGTTGCGAGTCTAATCGTTAGGTTTAATTAAAGCTTAGACTTCGTCGAGCTAATGGGTGGGTGGTGGTGACGATTATCGCACCCAGTGGTAGTGCGGTCGACAAAGTAATTTATTGTGATCTATATCGTTGTTATCATATTTTAGTGATAGGTTTATCCAAAAGGATTTTCTACTAAAGTGTGCACCAAAATAAAGAAAAGAATCTGTAAACCATTTAAGTATGGCCAAGATGCAGCCACTTATGCAGAGCACAGAAAAGCAAACATTTTAACAAAATGCACAACTTCAATACTAACAACAAAAGTTTCAGAAACTCACATATGGTGCTAAACACATATGATGCAGTTAATGAACTATGTATATCACCAGAAGATTATATACCAGTATAGTCTAACCAAATGTTTTATAAGAAACTCATGCATTTAATCTTAATGCTTGACTGATGTGACGACCCGAACCAGAATCAGTAGAGTAAACAGTGTAATTCTCGAGTTATCATGTAATCGCGGTTTATCAATAACTGTGTGGTTTGCCGATTTTGTTTACGACTTAATTATCGGCCGAGAATTTGAGTTGAGTCTCTTCTCGAGAGTTGTAGTACACGTGATTTCGAGTTCGTGGGCGGTTCCGGATGATTTTTCCGATGACCGAGGAATACAATATGATTATTTGAAGTTTCAGAATATCGACGACTTTATCCGTTCGTATCGAGTTTATCCGAATTGTAATGGTTATCCGTTTTGGACCGTTGATCATCCCGAGACGCGAGTATAAATATCAGAAATAGTCAAAAATTGTCGAAAATGCACTGTTTGGAAGTATGACCGGCGTTGACCATTATTGGGAGAGTTGACCGCGTTGACCGAGGAGAAGAAACCGGCCACCGTTTGACTCGCCGGCGACCTTTCATTTCCGACCATCTTCGGCTTTGATTTGGGTATGAATCGATTCCTCTCTTCATTTGCAACTGTTTAGAACTTGGAATTGCTTGATTTGGTTTCGATTTGAGGGAGAAATTACGGTTTGAAGTTGGGTGTTTTCCGGCCGATTTTGGGTTTCGGTGACGGAGGTGCTCCTGCCACGGTGGTGGCCGGAGAGTTGAGGGATTCTACTCCTGGGGCCACGGTGGTCCTTTTGGGACAAGCCACGAAGGCTGCCGTGCGCCGTAGGCGGAGGAATGGCGGTGGACAGTTTCCCCGGAGGTGGTGGATCACCGTGGCTTTCGAGCTGATTTCCGGCCACGGTGGTGGTTGGATGGTGGTGATGATTTGAGGAAAGTTGCTTGGCTTGAGAAGGAGAACAGTTTGGTAGCTCGGTCGCCGGGAAAACTCTCCGGTTGACGGCGCGCCGCCACCGGCGGCGGCGGTCAACGCCGGAGCTCCGGCAACCCGTTGACTTTTTGGAATTCGATGATTTTAATGTCGTTTTTCTCGTATTCGCGCCCCGATCGTCGCCTTGAGGTTTTCAAGTTAATTTGGGTATCGGATTTTTAGTCGAGGGTTTTGAGTGGAGATTTCGGGAATTTCGTCGATTATTTTGCACAGTATTATATGTTTCCGGGAACGGTTGGTTTCCACGGTGTGGTACAGTGTTGTGAATTGTGATTTTGATCAGATATTTTTTGTGATTATTCAGGGGATCGTGACCGTGTTTCGGGCGAGGGATCTTCCGCCGGACCACGAGATTAGCGCGAGTGCGCGCTCTGCTCATCTGTGAGTGGACATTTTTATATTTTCACAGTCGTTGCGAGTTCGTGATTTTTCGTGATTTTCCGTATTTACTTTATACGATGTTGATATATATTATTTTCGGAGGTATTATTTTATATTTTATGGTGATGGCATTACTGCATCGATGTTTCGGCTACTCGGCTGATCACCGGTAGTCCGCCAGAGTTGAGAGATTCCTCTGGACTAGAGTTGAGAGATTCCTCTGGGCAGGGTTGAGAGATTCCCCTATATGCCGCCGAGGTTGAGAGATTCCCCTGGCCTATCACCGTTGGGCTTGAGTGATTCGCCTGACCGTCGGGCTTGAGAGATTCGCCTGGCACCTCCATATATACTTTCCGAACTCGCATTGTTTTACATTGATTATGTATATGAAACTGGTGAAAGGCATATGATTATTTTCGTCCACTCACTGTAACGATTTTATTGCCTTTCCCCTGGGCTTTTCGGTTTTCGTGCCCAGTTTGTAGTTCGGATTCTAGTGTCTCACGTCGCGGTCGGAGACTAGTTGTTCGAGCTACCTGTGTTTTCCAGTAGGTTTCTTGTTTCGCCTACTGTTGTACATTTTGTATATATTTACACTAGAGGTCGCTCATATACGTTACTGATACATGTTTTATACGGATTTTCCCGGATATACTATATATTACAGTCATATTTACTATTTATTGTTATTGATATGATATTGAGAAATCCGGATGGGATTGGTGCCCACGGTTTGGATTTTGTGGCATAGGATGAAGTGTTATTTTTCGGGTGCAGGTAAAGGCAATTTCGCGTTAGTAGCGTTACTCTGCCCAAATTTTTACGGTTTTTGGTTGTTCGTGTTTTCAGAAGGGGTTTGATTCCGGTTTAGGAAACTAAATCGGGGTTGAGTCCTTTCAGCTTGGTATCAGAGCATTAGGTTGTCAGATTCTGTAGACTCTTGTAGTTGTTACGCTTAGGGTATTTGAGTTTATACAACATGACTGGAGTGATGACCCGACTGGCCAGCGGTACTTATCAATACTTCGGGTGTTGTGTGTTCTCAAATATCTGGGGTCTCATGATTACGTTCCTTCTGCTTATACCTAATGCTTATCTTGTATCAGTAGGATGCCCTCACGACGTGGTCCCCGTGTTGATCGGGAAGAGGATCCTGATATGGATCGCCAGACGCACGACTTGCTGATGCGAGTGTTGCGTTTGGGGGAGCGTTTTGACCCTGTGGTCAAAGCTCGTACTGCTGGTGCGACTATCTTTTCGGGTTTAGCTGATCCAGAGATGTGTGAGGCATGGTTGGTTCAGGTTGAACGTGTATGTGAGCGTCTGTGGTTTACCCCTGAGCAGATGACAGTGGCAGCAGTCGGATTACTTGAGTCAGATGCATACTTCTGGTGGGTTTGCACCGATATAGTTCCAGTTGATACTCCGTGGACTTTGTTCCGAGATTTTTTTATGCGGAGGTAGTTCAATCAGGCTACCCAGCAGCGGAAGTATGAGAAGTTCATAAACTTGAGGCAGGGCAGTATGTCTGTGCTTGAGTACCGGGACAGGTTTACCCGCTTATCTCGATATACGCGTGACATGGTGGCTACTGAGGAAGCCAAGTGCCGCAGATTTGAGTTGGGTTTGAACTTGAACATCAAGGTGACTCTGACTATGATGCCTCAGAACAACTTCGATGAGTTTGTCAGTGCAGCACTCCGAGGTGAGGATATCGAGAAGGAGAGGCAGATGAGGTACCAGCCTAGACGGTTTACGGAGGGTGGACCGAGTCAGCGGCCTTCAAAGAGGCACAGTTCTGATACTTCCAGTTCGGCTTCATCCTCGGGCAGTGGGCCATATCAACCACCAGTTGGTGCACCGAGACAGAGGCAGAGATGGAGGAGAGATCGACCACAGCGACCACAGTCTAGTGGGTTCTAGCGGTTCCAGTTATCCTCGGCGTACCGGTGGCTCTTTTGCCGCACCGAGGGAGTACCCGTTGTGTAGTCTCTGCAGCAGGCACCATGTTGGTCCGTGTCAGCGAGGCCTTGTTACTTGTTTTCGCTGTGGCCAGGTGGGCCACTATGCGAGAGAGTGTTTCCAGCTTGATGGTGTTGGTGGACAGGTGGCCCAGAGTTCAGGAGGAGAGTGAGGTGCCACTTCGGCTCGACCAGTACAGTATACGGGCCAGGGCGGACAGCAGGGACAGCCTCAGCGTGCACGACCAGCCGGGCAGGCGAGGGTTCATGCCATGACTTTGCGTGAGGGTAGAGCTTCACCGGAGGTCGTTATCGGTGCGTTGCATATCTTTGGTATTCCAGTACTTACATTGTTAGATCCAGGTGCCACACATTCATTCATGTCGTATAGACTATCATCTTTTGCTACGGTACCTGCGTCTCCACTTCCGGGGTTGTGGAGAGTGTTGTATCCGTCCGGTGAGATTGTGAGTATTGGCTGGGTGTACCGGGACTGTGAGATTTTTATTAGAGGCCATGGCTTAGCCGCAGATTTGTTGTTGCTTGATATCATTTATTTTGATCCGATCTTGGGTATGGACTTCTTGGAGACGCATTGGGCCATGTTTGACTGTCACAAGAAAGAGGTCGCATTTTGACGACCAGGCTTTCCCGAGATATTGTTTCGCGGCGAGAAGAACACTTCACTACCATGTTTGATTTTTGCGATGAGGGCAGATCGGATGATGAAGAAGGTCTGTTTTGCTTACTTAGCTCATGTGGTAGACACTACAGTGGCTGTGCCGGACCTTGGTGGTATTGAGGTTGTTTCTGAGTTTTCGGATGTGTTTTCGGAGGAGTTACCGGGTATACCTCCAGTTCGGGAGATTGATTTCACTATTGAGTTGTTACCGGGTACATGACCCATTTCTCAGGCACCGTATCGTATAGTGCCAGCAGAGTTGAAAGAGTTACAGGTTCAGCTCCAGGAGTTGCTGGAGAAGGGTTTCATTCGACCCAGTGTTTCGCCATGAGGTGCCCCGATTTTATTTGTACGGAAGAAAGATGGATCCATGCGGTTGTGCATCGACTACCGGAAATTGAATTAGGTTACAATGAAGAATAAGTATCCGTTGCCGCGGATTGATGATTTGTTTTATCAGCTCAAGGGAGCTTCAGTCTTTTCGAAGATTGATCTCAGATCCGGATATCACCAGTTGAGGATCCGAGAGTCTGATGTGGCCAGGACAGCTTTCAGATCGCGATATGGGCCCTACGAGTTTTTGGTTATGCCGTTTGGGTTGACAAACGCCCCCGCAGCCTTCATGGACTTGATGAATCGAGTGTTCAGACGGTTTCTGGACAAGTTCGTGATTGTGTTCATCGATGATATTTTTATCTATTTCAGGAGTGTGGACCAGCATAAAAAGCATTTGCGAGCAGTGCTGCGGACTTTGCGGGACCATCAGTTGTTTGCGAAGTTCAGCAAATGCGAGTTTTAGCTGGACAGTGTGAAGTTTCTAGGCCACGTGATATAGGCTGAGGGAGTCGGTGTTGATCCTGACAAGATCGAGGCCGTGTTGAATTGGAATAGACATACCACTATACTGGAGATCCGGAGTTTCTTGGGTTTGGCAGGCTACTACCGGCGATTTGTACATGATTTTTCTCGGATTGCTACCCCACTGACCAGGTTGACGAAGAAGGGAGTCAAGTTTGAGTGGTCCGATGCATGTGAGGATAGTTATTTACTCCTGAAGGAGAAGTTGACTACTGCACTGGTTCTGACATTACCAGACGACAGCGGTGAGTTTATGGTTTATAGTGATGCGTCGAAGTTGGGACTTGGTTGTGTGCTGATGCAGCATGGTAAAGTTGTAGCCTATGGTTCCAGGCAACTGAAACCACACGAGGTCAACTATCCGACGCACGATTTGGAGTTGGCCGCTATTGTGCTAGCGTTGAAGAGTTGGAGACATTACTTATACGGAGCCCAGTGTAAAATCTACACCAACCACAAGAGTCTCACTTACTTGCGGACGCAGCCAAATTTGAACATGAGGCAACGCCGGTGGATGGAGTTGATCGACGACAATGATTGCACTTTTGAGTACCATCCAGGGAAGGCCAATGTTGTGGCTGATACACTTAGCCAGAAATCCGGAGAGTCGTTGTTCCATGTTTGTGTGGCTAGAGTGTCTATGTTAGCTGAGCTGCGGGCTACGGGTGCTGAGTTTGAATGGGGTGACGATGGAGCTTTATTGGGCAGTTTCCAGGTTCGACCCGTATTGGTTTATCAGGTTCGGGAGGCTCAGAATTCAGATTCCTACCTGTTGGGCAAGAAGACCATGATACAGAATGGTATGCCTACAGAGTTTCGGTTGAGTGACGACGGTACATTGCTGTTCAGAGGCAGGTTTTGCGTACCCCGAGACGAGAGTCTAAAGAAGGAGATTCTGGATGAGGCCCATTGTTCGGCTTATGCGATGCATCCCGGTGGTACGAAAATGTTTCGTACACTTCGAGCCTATTACTGGTGGCGCAACATGAAGCAGGAGATTGCGGCATATGTGAGCCGATGTTTGATCTGTCAGCAGGTTAAAGTGGAGAGGCAGAAACCTGCCGGGAAGTTACAGCCACTAGAGATTCCGGTTTGGAAGTGGGAGCACATTACCATGGATTTTGTTTATCAGTTGCCGCGTACTTCGGCTGGCAACACTGGTATTTAGGTTATTGTTGATCGACTGACGAAATCCGCTCATTTTCTCGCACTTTCGGGAAAGATATCAGTGGGCAGATTGGCCAAGCTATACTTGTGAGAGATTGTTCGTCTGCACGGTGTGCCTGTGTCTATTGTTTCTGACCGAGACAGTCAGTTTACCTCTGAGTTCTGGCAGGCATTGCAGCGAGCTATGGGCACGAGGTTGCATTTTTCAGTACAGCTTTTCATCCTCAGACTGACGGGCAGTCTGAGCGGACTCTACAGACTCTTGAGGATATGTTGCGGTCATGTGTGTTACAGTTTCACGGGAATTGGGACCAGCAACTGCATTTGATAGAGTTCGCCTACAACAACAACTATCAGGCTAGTATCGAGATGGCACCGTACGAGGCCCTGTACGGGAGGCAATGCCGCACTCCGTTGTGTTGGAGTGAGGTGGGCGAGCGATGACTTATTGGCCCTGATCTGGTAAAGAGCACCACGGAGGACGTCCAGATTATCCGGGACAGATTGAAGATCGCCCAGGATCGTCAGAAGAGTTATGCGGACGTGAGGAGGAAGAGTCTCGAGTTTGAGGTAGGCGATTGGGTCTTCCTTAAACTATCTCCGTGGAGGGGTGTTGTGCATTTCGGGAAGCGTGGCAAGCTTCGACCACGATGCATTGGCCCGTACGAGATCATCGAGAGGGTTGGAGCTGTTGCTTATAGACTTGAGTTACCGGCTGAGATGGCTTGTGTTCATGATGTTTTCCACGTTTCGATGTTGCGGAAATATATCTCAGATCCGTCACATGTGTTAGCCCCACAGCAGTTACCGATCCGTCAGGATTTGACGTACGTGGAGGAGCCGGTACAGATTCTCGATTGGCGTGAGCAGGAGTTGAGGCACCGTGTTATACCGCTGGTGAAGGTTTTGTGGCAAAATCACTCGGTTGAAGAGGCCACCTGGGAGACTGAGCAGCGTATGCGGGAGCAGTATCCTCATCTATTCACTTGACAGGTACATAAATTTCGAGGTCGAAATCTTTTTAAGGGGGGGTAGATTTGTGACGACCCGAACCAGAATCAGTAGAGTAAACAGTGTAATTCTCGAGTTATCACGTAATCGCGGTTTATCGATAACTGTGTGGTTTGCCGGTTTAGTTTACGACTTAATTATTGGCCGAGAATTTGAGTTGAGTTTCTTCTCGAGAATTGTAGTACACGTGATTTCGAGTTCGTAGGCGGTTCCGGATGATTTTTCTGATGACCGAGGAATATAATATGATTATTTGAAGTTTCGGAATATCGACAACTTTATCCGTTCGTATCGACTTTATCCGAATTGTAATGGTTATCTGTTTTGGACCGTCGATCGTCCCGAGGCGCGAGTATAAATATCGAAAATAGTCGAAAATTGTCGAAAATGCACTGTTTGGAAGTTTGACCGGCGTTGACCATTATTAGGAGCGTTTGTGACGACCCGAACCAGAATCTGTTGCGTATTCGGCACGATTCTCGAGGTTGAGTTTAGTCGCGGTTTTATGTCGTATATGTGGTTTGCCGATTCGATTCGCGACTATGTTTTCGGTCGAGAATTTGAGTTGAGTGTCTTCACGGAAATTGTAGAGTACGTGATTTCGAGCTCGTGGGCGGTTCCGGAAGATTTTTCCGATAACCGAGGAATATTTTATGATTATTTGAAGTTTCAGTTTCCGACGAGTTTATCCGATTGTTTCGTGTTTATCCGAATCATTCCGTATTTTCATTTCGGACCGTCGATCGACCCGAGGCTCGAGTATAAATAGCGAAATAGTCAAGAATTAGTCGTAAAGCATTGTTTTCGGTTGACCAGACGTTGACTTTCCTATTTTGGAAACTTTGACCGTTGACCGTGGGAAGAGAGTTTCCCGTTTCGGCTTCAACTTCCGGCGACCGGATTCCGGCCACCATCCGCCACGGGACAGGCATAGTTCGCTTCCTCTCGTGATTTCGAGTTGGTCTGTATTTAGTTTGAGAGAAATTGATGGGGTTTAAGTCGACTTAGAATCGGGCCGAGGGGGAGGATTTCGCCGGTGACGGTGAGCATGGTTCCGGTGAGTTTTGATGGTGGGGTTGTTGGGGGTTTTGCTCCCCACACCTCGGTGGAGCTTCCTGGTTGATCTGTTTTGGACGAGGAGGTGTTTGGAGGAGAACCCGATTAGGGATTCCGGCATGAGATTCCGAGTGATTTTCGATTAATTGGTGATGTTTGGGTTTGAATTGATATATGCTGTAGTTATGAAAGTGGTTCGTGTGGGCGTGGCGGTCTGATCTGGAAGTTCCCCGCCGGAGAATCTCGCCGTTGACGGCGCGCCGCCGCCGGCGGCGGCGGTCAACGGTGGTCAACGGCGGAGGAGTTGACTTTTTCAGATTTCGATGTAATTAGTGTCGTTTTTCTCGAAATCGCGCCCTGATCGTCGTCTAGAGGTTTATGGGTCGATTTGATTAGCCGATTTTCAGTCGAGGTTTCGAGTGGGGATTTCGGGATTTCCGTAATTCATTTTGTACCGCATTGCATATTTCCGGGAACGGTTGGTTTCCGTGCATCAGTACAGTGTTGTGGATTACGATATTAATCAGTTATGTTTTTGTGAATATTTAGGAGATCGAGATCTGGATCGTGATCGTGCTTCTGGCGAGGGAACTTCCGCCAGACCACGAGTTTAGCGCGAGTTCGCGCTAGCTGATCTGTGAGTGGACAATTTCTTTTCACGGAAATGTTTGCGAGTCTTTTATTTGAATTATGAACTTGAGCATGCGTATTGAGATTACGAATTGCATGAGCATGTGTTTTACGATTATACGATATACTTATACGAATATACGTATACGAGTATACATACACTTATATGCTGTTTCATGCATTTGCATCAAAGTGTTTATGATTTGGTTTACACAGAGTACAGTCGTGGTTACGTTGTTGTATCGATACACTTGCCTCTCGGCTGATCCCCGATGGTAGGCCTTATTGCTAGGGGAGGCTGTGACTCCTGACCCGAGGTCTTTACCGGGGGGAGGCAGACCTTTGACCTGAGGCCATTTCTGGCTAGAATCACGTGTGGGCCAGGGACCCCGTGGTTCTGACTATACTAGCACGGTGTGTGTCCATGAGTAACCCCGTGGGATTTTTACTTGCATGCTCAGTACGCTGGAGGATTATGGTTTTACCTCGTGTACTTCATTATTTTTATTTTCCTGGACTCGCATATGTTTTTATAACATATATATCAACTGGTGAAAGACATTTATTTTCGTCCACTCACTCTAACGTGTTTATTGTCTTTCCCCTGGGCTTTTCGGTTTCCGTGCCCAGTTTGCAGTTCAGGTTTGGTGTTTCACGTCGCGGTTTGGAGGCTAGTTATCAGAGTCACCTGTGTTTTCCAGTAGGTTCTTGTTTCGCCTACTGATGTACATATTGTATATGTTTTACTCTAGAGGTCGCTCTGATACATTCTGATACATGTTTACACGGATTTTCACGGATATACTATATATAGTACAGTACTGTTTACTGTTTATGATTTATATATTGATGTTGAGAAATCCGGATGGGATTGGTGCCCACGGTTTGCTTTTTGTGGCATAGGATGAAGTGTATTTTCCGCGTGCAGGTTATGGTAATTCCACGCTAGTAACGAAACTCTGCCGAAATTTTAGAAAATTTTTGTTGGTTCGTATTTTCGAAAGGGTTTGATTCCGGTTTAGGTAACTGGATCGGGATTGGGTCCTTTCAGCGTTGACCGCGTTGACCGAGGAGAAGAAACCGGCCACCGTTTGACTCGCCGGCGACCTTTCGTTTCCAGCCATCTCCGGCTTCGATTTGGGTCTGAATCGATTCCTCTCTTCATTTGCAACTGTTTAGAACTTGGAATTGCTTGATTTAGTTTCGATTTGAGGGAGAAATTACGGTTTAAAGTTGGGTGCTTTCCTGCCGATTTTGGGTTTCGGTGACGGAGGTGCTCCGGCCACGGTGGTGGCCGGAGATTTGAAGGATTCTACTCGTGGGGCCATGGTGGTCCTTTTGGGACAAGCCTCGAAGGCTGCCGTGCGCCGTAGGCGTAGGAACGGCGGTGGACAGTTTTCGCCGGAGGCGGTGGATCACCGTGGCTTTCGAGCTGATTTCCGGCCACGGTGGTGGTTGGATGGTGGTGGTGCTTTGAGGAAAGTTGCTTGGCTTGAGAAGGAGAACAATTTGGTAGCTCGGTCGCCGGGAAAACTCTCCGGTTGACAGCGCGCCGCCGCCGCCGGCGGCGATCAACGCCGGAGCTCCGGCGACCCGTTGACTTTTTGGAATTCGATGATTTTAATGTCGTTTTTCTCATATTCGCGCCCCGATCGTCGCCTTGAGGTTTTCGAGTTGATTTGGGTATCGGATTTTCAGTCGAGGGTTTTGAGTGGAGATTTCGGGAATTTCGTCGATTATTTTGCACAGTATTATATGTTTCCGGGAACGGTTGGTTTCCACGGTGTGGTACAATTTTGTGAATTGTGATTTTGATCAGATATATTTTGTGATTATTCAGAGGATAGTGATCGTGCTTCGGGCGAGGGATCTTCCGCCGGACCACGTAATTAGCGCGAGTGCGCGCTCTGCTCATTTGTGAGAGGACATTTTTATATTTTCACAGTCGTTGCGAGTTCGTGATTTTTCGTGATTTTCCGTATTTACTTTATACGATGTTGATATATATATATTATTTTCGGAGGTATTATTTTATATTTTATGGCTATGGCATTACTGCATCGATGCTTCAGCTACTCGGCTGATCACCGGTAGTCCGCCAGAGTTGAGAGATTCCTCTGGGCAGGGTTGAGAGATTCCTCTGTATGCCGCCGGGGTTGAGAGATTCCCCTGGCCTATCACCGTCGGGCTTGAGCGATTCGCCTGACCGTCGGACTTGAGAGATTCGCCTGGCACCTCCATATATACTTTCCGAACTCGCATTGTTTTACATTGATTATGTATATGAAACTGGTGAAAGACATATGTTTATTTTCGTCCACTCACTCTAACATTTTATTTGCCTTTCCCCTGGGCTTTTCGGTTTCCGTGCCCAGTTTGCAGTTCGGATTCTGGTGTCTCACGTCGCGGTTGAAGGCTAGTTGTTCGAGCTACCTGTGTTTTCCAGTAAGTTTCTTGTTTCGCCTACTGTTGTACATTTTGTATATATTTACACTATAGGTCGCTCTGATACGTTACTCATACATGTTTTATATGGATTTACCTGGATATACTATATATTACAGTCATATTTACTGTTTATTGTTATCGATATGATATTGAGAAATACGGATGGGATTGGTGCCCACGGTTTGGCTTTTGTGGCATAGGATGAAGTGTTATTTTCCGAGTGCAGGTAAAGGCAATTCCTTGTTAGTAGCGTTACTTTGCCCAAATTTTTACGGTTTTTGTTGGTTCGTGTTTTCAGAATGGGTTTGATTCCGGTTTAGGAAACTAAATCGGTGTTGGGTCCGATGGATTCATCTATGCTAAATATTTGTGCATACGTTTTGTTTTGACAAATACAGCGGAAGTTGATCCATGGAGATAGTAAGTAAAACGCTTAGTTTTATTAGAGGCTACGTGTACATTATATAACATTAACATGTTCCTACATTGGTATTTCTCATTAGAATGCATACGGAGGAACTTAATCAATCTCATAAGCGGCTAGCTAATAATGAGAGTGTCTTAGAGACAAAATATTTGAGTACTATTATATGGTTACTTCACTGATTATCATTATCTATTTTCCATAAACTAGTGAAAAGGTAAAAGGCAAATCAATATCATGCGATGAGAAATATTCTTTGAAAGATTACGTTGTTGCAAAAGTACTCAGTGTTGATCCATGAGATGGGTACGAGTATATTGTTTGGAGCAGTTCCTCCGAAAGTTGATTACCAAAACAACATGGCAAGTAAAATTACTAATATAGAGAATAAAGTTCAACAATTCAAAGACTTGGTCTAAGCTATTCTTTCTTAAAACAATGTGTGTTTTTGTGACGACCCGAACCGGAATCAGATGTGTGTTTGGCACGATTCTCGAGGTTTGGTTTTAGTCGCAGTTTTGCGATATTATGTGGTTTGCCGATTCGATTCGTGACTTTGTTTTTGGTCGAGAATTTGAGTTGGGTGTCTTCACGGAAAGTGTAGAGTACGTGATTTCGAGTTCGTGGGTGGTTCCGGAAGATTTTTCCGATAACCGAGGAATATTTTATGATTATTTGAAGTTTCGGGTTCCGACGAGTTTATCCGATTGTTTCGTGTTTATCCGAATCATTTCGTATTTTCATTTCGGACCGTCGAACGACCGAGGCTCGAGTATAAATAGAAAATTAGTCGAGAATTAGTCGGAAAACTTCATTTTGGGCGTTGACCAGCTTTGAAATTCGTTGACTTTCCATATTTGGAAAGTGAGCCATCGGACCGAAAGGGAAAGTTTCCCAAACGGGAAGTCATTTTCCGGCGACCTAATTCTGGCGACCTCAGGCCACGGGACAGGTATAGCTAGACTCCTCTCTTGATTTCGAGTGTGTTAGAATTTGGTTTGGGTTGAAATGATTTGGTTTTGAGGTAACCCGAGCTATGCCAAATGGGTTGGAATCGCCGGTGTTGGTGACGGTGGTTCCGGCAAGTTTTGAGGGTCGAGTTGTTAGGGGTTTTGCTCCCCACACCTCATTGAATCTTCCTAGTTAATTGGTTTTGGACGAGATGAAGTTTTTGGGTGAACCCGAATAGGGATTTCGGTTTGGGATTTCGATCGGGTTTTGTGAAATTGAGTTGGTTCCTTTGTGAATTGAGCTTAGTGATAGAAGGGAAAGAGATTCGCATGGATGAGATGGACTGATCTGGAAATTTTGGCCGCAAAACTCCACCGTTGACGGCGCGCCGCCGCCGGCGGCGGCGGTCAACGGCGAGAAAAAGTCAACTTTTCAGATTTCGATGTAATTAGTGTCATTTTTCTCGTAATCACGCCCTGGTTATAGTACGGAGGTTTTCGGGTTGATTTGGTTAGCCGATTGTCAGTCGAGATTTCGAGAGGGGATTTCGGGATTACCGTTATACATTTTGTACTGCATTTCGTATTTCCGGGAACGATTGGTTTCCGTGCATCAGTACAGTGTTGTGGACTACGATTTTGATCAGTTATGTTTTATGAATATGTTCAGGAGATCGAGATTTGGATCGTGATCGTGCTTCAGGCGAGGGATCTTCCGCCGGACCACGAGTGTAGCGTGTGCGCGTTTCGAGAGTCTGTGAGTGGACAATTTATTTTCACGGAAATGATTGCGAGTCTTTTATATGTTTTACGATCTTGAGCATGCTTATGAGATTTCGAATATATGAGCATGTGTTTATGATTATACGATATACGATATACTTATACGAATATACGTATACGAGTATGCATACACATTTATATTGTTTCATGCATTTGCATCGAACTGTTTATGATTTGGTTTACACAGAGTACAGTCTCAGTTACGTTGTTGTATCGATACACTTTGCCTCGTCGGCTGATCCACGACTGAGGGCCGCCTAGAGGGGCGTTTCCCCAACCAGACCGGTGAGGGGCGTATTCCCCGGAACCGAGGCCATTTCTTGCTTAGAATCACGTGGTAGTCAAGGACTCCGTGGTTCAGACTGTACTAGCACGGAGGAGTCCATGAGTGACCCCGTGGGATTTTATTTGCATGCTCAGTTCGCTGGAGGATATGGTTTTACCTCGTGTACTTATTGTTTTAGTTACCTGGACTCGCATATGTTTTTATAACATATATATTTGGTGAAAGACATTTATTTTCGTCCACTCACTCTAACGTGTTTATTGTCTTTCCCCTGGGCTTTTCGGTTTCCGTGCCCAGTTTGCAGTTCAGGTTTGGTGTTTCACGTCGCGGTTTGGAGGCTAGTGATCAGAGTCACCTGTGTTTTCCAGTAGGTCCTTGTTTCGCCTACTGATGTACATATTGTATATGTTTTACTTTAGAGGTCGCTCTGATACATTCTGATACATGTTATACGGATTTTCAAGGATATACATATATACATAGTACAGTTTATTTACTGTTGTTGATTATATTGATGTTGAGAAATCCGGATGGGATTGGTGCCCACGGTTTGCTTTTTGTGACATAGGACGAAGTGTTAATTTCTAGGTGCAGGTTATGGTAAATTCAACGCTATTAACGAAACTCTGCCCAAATTTCGAAAAAATTTTGTTGGTTCGTATTTTCGAAAGGGTTTGATTCTGGTTTAGGTAGCTGAATCGGGATTTGGTCCTTTCAGTTTTGACATTTGATTTCCTCTTTTCCTTTCATTATACATGCTCATTTGTACATTTATTTCAGTTATTGACATATTTTAAAAATATTTTTAAAAATATGAATAGGCCAATACTAGTGTTTAACAGTTTGCTCATTCATTTTTATGCCAGAAAGGAAAGAAAACTCAGAGTTCTCAAACTTATAGCAATGATGTAGCACAAAGCAAATAAGTTGCACGTGCGTATAATTTTGAAAAAGGAAAACCACAAAGTAGGAAAAGCAAACAACCTAGCCACAGAAGAGCTAAGTTCTTAAATTGGGTTGGGATAGGAGAAGAAGTTGTTGCAACAGCAAAAATTGAGTCAAAAAATTCAAGTGAATTGGTCCATCACCTTACTTTAAGCTATGATTGCTGGAAAGTTTAGGTGTTGGATGTTATTGAGGACACAACATTACATCAGCAACAAGTGAGCTTTGGACTTTGAGTAGGGCTCAAGGAAGCGTAATTGCATGGTCTTCCAAGTACATTAAATTCTAAGTGTAGTTATTCCCTTTGTTTAAAAACTAATAACAGTGACTCTATCAACTTAGCGACAGAATTTACACAGTCGGTAATCAGAGCATCTAGACAAACCAAAGGGAAAAAAGATAAACAAGTAGGTTATCAGATAACCTACTCAGAGCAAAATGGAAGTAGTGAGAAACAAAGCCTTGTCAACTGGTTGGACACACCTTCAGCCATCTAATTTGTGATCTGGGCAAAATAAACCAAAAAGGCATGGAAATGCAGTTTAAAAACATTAGAGTGAGTGGACAAAATAAATAAACTGAAATTTAAACAATTACTAAAATCTGCACTTCCAACAATTTCTGACACTTAAAATCTAGCATGCAGTGGACTGAAATAGCTATCAACGTATAACTATAGAAGGAATCAGTGACAAAGGGATGCATGTGCATTGGTCACCGCTTAAACAACACTATAGAATAGTACATTCTTTGGAGCTAAATCATAATGACCAATTCTCGATTGATAACTGATCGGGCAAGACACTCGGAGGCCAAGTAGAGTGACCTGATGTATGCATATATGTATATATAATAATAATAATAATAATAATAATAATAATAATAATAATAATAATAATAATAATATAGTAATAACCAAAAAATATCATACCGTCCAAGTTCAGAATTAACTAATCAACTCGACTCGGAAGCTGAAACTATATCTGAACTGAATCTGACTAAGACTGACTTACTGAGTTATGCAAAATAAAGCATATAACTTTAATTAAAATAAAGCGTCTAACTGCATGTTTATTTCTAGTGAAAATAAAAGATCACTCACAAACTTAAGTCCCCTGTCGAGCTAAATTCTCCATCGCTGCTAATTCAGTGTGTTGTCCTGAAACAATGAATATTATTTAATAACTATTCGTCAAAAATAATATCGAAATCAACGAGTATTTCTACTGAGAATATCACATTCTCGAATTACGTGCTTCCTTAGTTCCCAACGAGTGTCTAAAACTAGTTGTATGTCAAATATCCTTTAACGTATAACAAAATTTCCATACGTTCGCAAACAATAAGTAACTTTCCATTTAATTGACTTTCAACTTGATAAACACAATAATTCCTATTAGTTCCTACAATCCGATTATGTCCACTTTCAATCCGTTAATGTACATCAAATCGATTCGCAAACCTCTTCAATACAATCCTCACGTTAATACAAACAAAATGATATAAAACTACTACCGAAAAAAAACTCTTCGACGGAGCACCACCGTAAACCACCATTGCCGCCCTTATTTTGCAATGACCTAAATCTAAAAACATTCAAAATCTTACAAGCAACAATTTATTCCAAAGCCACAACATCCATTTCACAAGATAAATCGTCCAATTTTACCTTAGAACTCAAAACTCCCAAAAACTTCAAATAGCTGATTTGTCCACTCCGATGGAATTGAGAAGCAACCAAGGTATGATTAGCTTTGTGGTGACAAGGGCTACAAAGCACAAAGAGTCTCCTTAACCAATTTAAGCTCAAAAATGAACACCCCTAAATTCTACTGTTCTTGGATTTTTGATTCAGGTTCTTCAACTTCTGGACTCAATTGATGAGAAATGGGTTTATAGGTGTGTTGGAGATGGTAGAGGAGATCAAGAGGAGGATTTTGACACCTTTATCACTTGATTTGGTGCTTGGCGGTTCAAAGCCGTCGCCGGTTATGTCAAGGTCACAAGAGAGAGTCGGGGAGGATGAGAGAGAAAGTAACGAGGTAAGGGAGAGGGTTTTCCTAAAATGGTAACTTGAAACATTCTATAACCAGAAGTTTCTATTTATACACCCATAGTTACCGTAACGTAACTTCTCGACAAACTTCCTCTAACCATAACTTATTCGTCGTAACTCTACTTTCAATGTTCCACGTCTCCACAAGCTCTACGACTTTCATTAAGAAGATTTCTCAAGCTACTAAATCCAAAAGAAGTTTGATTACAGGGGATTCACTAATTATTTGCGGTAAAAAAATTATTCACCACACTCGACTAAACTTTACTTGATTTGTAAAAAAGTAATATTTTGTACGGGTTATCACACAAGCTATGGTCGGGAAGTCTTTAAGCATTTTCCTACTTCTATGGACACCCTTGCAAATCAGGATCACATTGATTATGAGCAAGGAAGACTTAGATCATTCAGTGATCTTATGAGTATGCTGACCAAGAAAGAGAGACATCGCGAGATCCTTCTCTACAACAATGCTAGGCCAGCCAGTATAAAGAAAGTTTATGAAACTTACAACACTGGTAGGAAGGCATGAAAGGATAAGGGGACACAACTTTCTGAACCTTATTAAACTCGTGGTAGTAGTGGAGGACGTGATAAAAGTCATGGTAGGGGAGGACATAATAGAAGTCATGGTAGAGGAGAAGATAGTCAAATTTTGACTTAAAATCACCATAACAACAACCACAACAACTCCAACAAGGATCAATCCAATCCTGGTTCTAGAAATGGTGGGAATTCTTTAAATTCTGCTTCTACTTCTCACTTGTCACCTAGCTATAGGTGTAGTTCTACCATACCATATGTATAAACAATACAGAGCACCAGAGGATATCCAGAATGCCTACATGATGTGTTGCCAATACCAAGCAAAGGAAAAAGGAGACAAACTATGCTGACTATGAGATAAAAGATTGTCATAGACAAACATGATGTGGTCGGTTTTGTTTGAATAAGACAATTTTTTTCTTTCGGTTTTGGAAAGTGTTAAGAATGGTTATTTTCATACATATTGCTTAATAGTTCAAATTATACATAGCTCTATGGCATTATGAAACAAAAATACCATAAAAACGTGACAAAAAGAGAGGATGGTTTTCATCCTGGAAATTTTTGACCCGTCAAAGGTTTACTTCGACCCGTCGAAGAACACCCCATGGATTGGTTTTGGCACTATTTTAACCCATCAAAAAAGTTTTCTCTAATTCTTTCGACCAGTCGAAAGATGGTCCTCGGTCCTCTATTTTTCACCTTCTGAAAGAACCGAACCCCGATTTAGTTTCCTAAACTGGAATCAAACCCCTTCTGAAAACACGAACCAACAAAAACCAAAAAAATTTCGGCAGAGTAACGCTACTGACGCGGAATTGCCATTAGCCTGCACCCTGAAAATACACTTCATCCTATGCCACAAAAGCCAAACCGTGGGCACCAATCCCATCTGGATTTCTCAATATCATATCAATAACATAAAGCAATAAACATAACTGTACTTTATAGAAAATCCGGGGAAAACCTCATAAAAACATATATCAATATCGTATCAGAGCGACCTCTAGTGTATATATACAAAATATACAACAGTAGGCAAAACAAGAAACCTATTGGAAAAGAAAGGTATCTCGAACGACTAGCCTCCGACCGCGACGTGAGACACCAGAATCCGAACTATAAACTGGGCACGAAAACCGAAAAGCCCAGGGGAAAGGCAATAAAATCGTTACAGTGAGTGGACGAAAATAATCATATGCCTTTCACCAATTTCATATACATAAACAATATAAAACAATGTGAGTTCGGAAAATATATATGGAGGTGCCGGGTGAATCTCTCAACCCCGACGGTCAGGCGAATCTCTCAAGCCCGACGGTGATAGGCTAGGGAAATCTCTCAACCCTAGCGGCATAACATGGGAATCTCTCAACCCTACCCAGAGGAATCTCTCTACTCTGGTCCAGAGGAATCTCTCAACTCTGGTCAGACTATCGGTGATCAACCGAGTAGCCGAAGCATCGATGCAAGTAATGCCATCACCATAAAAATATAAAATAATACCTCCAAAAGTAATAAATAATCTCAACATCGTATATAAATAAATACGGAAAATCACGAACTCGCAACGACAGTGAAAATATAAAAGTCCACTCACAGATGAGTAAAGCACGCACTCACGCTAATCACATGGTTCGGCGGAAAATCCCTCGCCCGAAGCACGATCTCAATCCCCTGAATAATCACAAAATATATCTGATCAAAATCACAATTCACAACACTATACCACACCTCGGAAAACAACCGTTCCCGGAAATATATAACGCGGTACAAAATAATCGACGAAATTCCCGAAATCTCCACTCAAACCCTCGACTGAAAATCCGGTACCCAAATCAACTCGAAAACCTCAAAGCGACGATCGGGGCACGAATATAAGCAAAACAACATATAACTCGATACATTTCCAAAAAGTCAACGGTCGCTGAAGCTCCGCCGTTGACCGCCGCCGCCGCAGAGATTTTCTGGCGGCCAAGCTCACCGAAGCTTCTCCTCAACGAGCCCAACACATCTCTCAACTGAGGCTAAGACCAATTCCGGCCACACACGCTGGAATTCAGCTCGAAAAAATCCTAGAGCACAACCGGCCGGAAAACTTCCCGGCCCGATTCCAACGCCGTCGCGCCACCTCAACCCTCCAAACCAAAGGGGAAATGATCTCCAACCAAAACCCAACAAAACCCACCAAAACTCCACACCAGAAAGTCGCCGGAGCTGTCCCCAAGCAAGGACGATTCCGGCGAAAATCCATGAACTTCAACTCTTCCGTTCTCCCTCAAATCAACACCGATTTACAAAATTCCAAGTTCTAATCAACTAGAAATCAAGAGACGAATCAAAATATACCAATATCTTGGCCGGAGGTGGCCAGAATCATGAAGTCCAACGGTGGCAGCGCGTTTCGCGCGGTGGAGAACCGGTCATTGGAAAGTCAACGGTCCAAAGGCTGGTCAACGCCGATCAAACTTCCCGAACAGTGTTTTTGACAATTTTTCGACTATTTCCGATATTTATACTCGCGACTTGGGACGATTGACGGTCCAAAATGGATAACAATCATGATTCGGATAAACTCGATACGAACGGATAAACTCGACGAAATTCCACAATTCAAATATTCATATTATATTCCTCGGTCATCGAAATAATCATCCGGAACCGCCCTTGAACTCAAAATCACGTGTACAAACACTCTCGAGAAGAGACTCAACTCAAATTCTCAGCCGATAATTAAATCGAGATCAAAACCGGCAAATCAATCAATTTACGTAAAACTGCAATTACGCGCTAACTCGTGAATTAAGCCGATTATACTACTGATTCTGTTCCGAGTCGTCACACCTTGACCCATCGAAAACATGCTAATGTCTCCAAATTTATCCAATTTTGACCTGTCGATGGAAATTTTCGACCTGTCGAAAAAGATATCAGAAAATCGATATCGGTTTAAAGGTTTTTCTTCGACCCATCGAACCATTTTGTCGATCCATGGAAGAGGTCCCTCTAGATATAATATTTAAAAAATTTGACCCATCGAAAAATATACTCGACCCGTTAAAAAATGGTATCAGAAAAATCAGATTTTGTTTTGGGTTTCTTCGACCTGTCGAGCAGATTTCTCGATCCGTCGAAGATGGCACCCAGAATTAGTTTTTTTGATGTATATGCCATATCAGCATTCCATAACCCTTTAGAAAATCTTTAAGTCTTTACTTAAAGTGTTCGACAAAGTCTTGAAGGCTGAGAAATCACATTTGTTTGTAAATGTTTGAAGGCGAGATCAAGTGTCTAGCAGATAGTAGTACTACTCATAATATACTGTGGAATAAGAAATTATTTATGGATCTTGTGTCATACACATCATCAGTGACAACCATGATTGGTTCAATGCTGGTTATACAAGTACGTGGTTCAGCATAATTTTTGCTACCACATAGTACTAAAATTTATATCACTGATGCATCACTAAGGCCAATCGAACCTTGCTAAGTTTTAAGGACATTAGAGCCAACTATTTAGACTTGGAAACTCACTGTGAGAATGGTAAAGAATTCGGATGTAAAACCTTTGATGAGTGCGGTGGAAAGCGTTTCTTAGAGAAGATAGAGGCAATTCGTAGTAGATTATATCTTACTACGGTTCGGATCATTGACTCTAATGCAGTCACTCTCACCATTATGTGTGACTCGACCTCATATCAGCTTTGGCACTGTAGACCCTAGTTAGTAAAAAATGGTACGCGAATTATACATCAAAAATATGTAGGTGTATATATAATTTGGTAGTTTTATATGAATAAAATTCGTAAAAATTCGGCCATAATTTTTTTTAGAGGAAGAGTTCTAGGGAACTCCAATAAAAAAATAATAATTTTTTTAATTGAAAATAATATATAATTCGCGAATAATTCGGTTGGGTTGAAAAAACGCGTTTTTTTTAATCTTTCGAATAATTTGAGAAACGGACGTTTCTTTTTTCAAAAATTGGTCAATTCACGAATTATTCGTGAATTTACTAATATATATGAAAGTTTTTCAAGATTTTGATCATCTTATCCTGGTCGGGATAAGATGATCAAAATCTTGAAAAACTCTCATGGTCATCTGCTTTTCAGAGCAAAGATGTTGAAATACTCGTAGGTTCTGATGGGATAGATGAGATTAACACTATTAATCTGATTTCGGCCTCTGAGCCGACTACAATACCTAGTGTTGGTCCACAAGATTCTTTTGTGGTAATCTCTGATGCTCACCGCTCATTGTACAAAGCTTGTTCACTAGCAAAGTTGCAAGCTAGACCTTCCTTTACAGTTGATAACACTGAAAATATATCATTCTTACAAAGAATCTATAGTGACATTTGTGGACCTATCAAACCGGAATGCAGACCATTTAAATATTTTATGATTTTGGTAGATGCATCAATGCGATGGTCACACGTTGCTTTGCCATCCACAAGGAATGTTGCATTTGCAAAACTCCTAGCACAGATTATTAAGCTTCAGGTTCACCACCCGGACAACCCAATCAGGTCTATTAGATTTGATAATGTAGGAGAATTCACATCAAAGACTTTTGATGACTACAGTATGTCAATTGGGATTAAAGTTAAACATCTTGTCCCACATATTCATTCACATAACGGTTTAGCAGAGGCATAAATCAAACGGTTACAACTTGTGGCCACAGCAATGGTTATGCATACAAATTTGTCGGCATCTGCTTGGGGATATGCAATATTACATGCAGCAATGCTTCTTCGCTTGAGACCTGTAGCACGCAAACCATTTAGTGCGTACTAATTGGTAACTGGGTATGAGCCTGACATTTCATATCTATGCATATTTGGTTGTGCAGTGTATGTGCCAATTATGCCACCACATTGCACTAAAATGGATCCTCAACATCAATTAGGCATATATTTTGGTTATGAATCTCCAACTATTGTCTGTTACTTAGAACCTTCAGCATGAGACATCTTTACTGCAAGATTTGTAGATTGTCACTTTGAAAAAACATACTTCCCGATGTTAGGGGGAGATAGGAATGCCTTCATTCCAGTTGAACGTTAGGAATTGACCTGGAATACTCCTCCCACTATGTTTTAAGAAGATTCACACACATCTCAAAGTGAGATTGAAGTGCAACTTATACTTGATTATTAAAAGGTAGCAAACTCGATGCCTGACTCCTTTACTAACATTGTCAAAGTGACAAGATCAGACATTCCTACTGCAAATGTTCCTGCAAGGTTGGAAGTCCCTAAAAAGCGGTATAACGCAACTCCAGGGAAAAGTAACGTCCCTTTTGTCTATGTGGATGATGTAGCATCAACCTCGGCTCCCACTAGGAAGAGAGGGAGACCAAGAAAATCTACATATGAGCTGCTGACGAAAAGGCATCCCATCTAGGCACAAAATGATCGTTTCATCATCAAAGTTGTGAATCTCACACATAAGATTGTTCCTAACTACAGTTATATCCTAGAATCACAAATGGCATCTCTAGAGGACGCTTCATACCCATATGTGATGTCAGAGAATGGTGAAATCTCATTAACTAACAATGATGCACACATTATTATGGATAGATCATCCAAGGTAGTTGATGATGCTTTCACTTATTCTGTCGCTCAAGAGATCATTGACGACAATGAAATGGAACCTCGCTCAATTGATGAATGTCTGGGAAGAGCGGATTGACCAAAATGGAAAGAGGTAATGCAGGCTAAACTAGACTCCTTGAAGAAAAGACATGTTTTTGGTCCGGTAGTGCTATGCTCACCGAATGTCAAGCCGGTAGGACATAAATGGGTTTTTGTTCGAAAGCGTAATGAGAAGAATGAAGTCATGCGGTATAAATCTAGACTTGTGGTGCAAAGATTCTCTCAACGCCCTGACATTGATTATGAGGAGACATATTCTTTGGTCATAGACATCATTACTTTCCGCTACCTTGTTAGTTTGGCAGTGTCCAAAAAATTAAACATGCAGCTGATGGATGTGGAGATAACATATCTCTATGGAAACCTTGATTCAAAGATAAAAATGAAAGTTCTGGAAGATGCGGTCATACCCAACTCAAGTAATTCTACACCACGGAGTGCTCATGTGATTAGATTGAAGCGTTCACTATATGGATTGAAATAATTTGGTAAGATGTGGTACACACGCCTAAGTAACTACTTGATTGGGAAGGGATACAAGAACAATGATTTGTGCCCATGTGTGTTCATTAAGAGAACAAGTTCAAGATTTGTCATAGTAGCGGTCTATGTTGATGATATGAATATCATTGGGTCTCTTTATGAAATCAATGAGACGGTTGGCTATTTGAAATCCGAGTTTGAGATGAAAGACCTTGATAAGACTCGATTTTGTCTTGGTTTAAAGCTAGAACACCGAGTTGGTAGAATACTTATTCACCAGTCTGCTTATGTTCAAAAGATGCTCAGTCGATTTAACATAGGCAAAGTACACTCTCTTAGCACACCAATGGTTGTTCGCAGTCTGGAACCCCATAAGGATATGTACCATCCGAAAGACGATGATGAGGAACTTATGGGAGCTCGGGTACCATACGTTAGTATTATTGGAACTTTGTTGTATTTAGCTCAATGCACAAGACTGGATTTTGCATTCTTGGTGAACTTGTTAGCTCGGTTTAGCTCTGCGCCAACACAACGTCATTGGACTGGTGTAATGCATATATTTAGGTACTTGAAAGGTTCCATAGACTTGGTCTTATTCTTTCCCTACAAAGAATACAGAGATGAGCTTGAAATTCCAGAAAAAGGAAGGGTTGAATCGCAGCATTCTGACTCCAAGAATCTCGACCCGTCAAAGGTTGCACCCTAGATGGATCAAAACTATTTATTCGACTCGTCGAGTGATACGTTTGACCTATCAAACACTGATCTGACTGCAAGCATTGTACCTTCATTCAATGCAATCTCCTACTCATAGACACCTTGTGATGTCTTGGTTGGTTTTGCGGATACTGGGTATCTCTCTAACCCACACAAAGGACATTCCCAGACAAGTTATGTATTCACCATGGGGAACACGACAATTTCTTGGAGATCTACTAAACAAACCATGGTCACTACTTCCTTGAATCATTATGAAATTATTGCTTTACATTAAACGGCTAAGGAGTGTGTCTGGCTTAGGTCAATCATTGAGAGGACCCAACCCTAGATTAACTAGTAATCTAGAATCAAGCCCTAATGACTGACCCTAATCTACTAGTTTCTGTGAAATTTTTGACATAACTTCTCTTATAAAAGAAGCATTCAGAAACCTGCAAGGAAAACTGACACTTCATAGATATACCTACAAATAATACCGTGGACCACCGATATTCATCCAGATTACTCAACATAAAACGGAAATCAAACCTGATACATTATTCAGAATTGGAAAACATACTTCCAGTAAACACACTGATTCATAAACAAAGAAACTCAACTCGACAACTATACGAGTGACAACCTATGCACAAGAGTCTCACAAAGACGATACTATAGAACTAGTATCCAAGGTGACTTCAATAAGACATACTAACAGTGAGCAAGAACCTACTGCTAAAGGAATTGACTGGTGGACTCGATGCCCTCGATGACATCCAACACCCTCATGATACACACTACAATCTGGGCAAGTAAAACCGAAAAGCCCAGGAAAAAGGCATATAAAATCATAAAAACTATTAGAGTGAGTGGACAAAAATAATCTTTCACTTTTTAACTGAAACTATAACTAATATGCCTTTCACAATATAATGTGCATAAAAATAATGCAAGTCTGAAAATAAACATGATGCGAATTTAAAACCGCGGGGTCTCTCTCAGACATATCCACAACAGTACAGTCTAAATCACGGGATCCTACACCCACACGTGATTATATAGCCAGAAAGACCTCGGGTTAGGATATCTGTCCCCCCCCCCCCCGGAGCATCTTGGAGATCAGCCGAGCATGCCAATGCATCAATGCCATTAATATCACTGAGACTGTACTCTGTGTAAAACAAATCATATTTGTTTCCATGCGCGTGCATAATCGTAAATGCATACTCGTGCGTGCATAATCATAAATGCATAATCAAAAATGCATAATCGTAAAATGCATAAATCAAGACTCATAGGTCAACGGTGAAAATAAAATGTCCACTCACAGATTGCCGAGATAAACATAAAGCTGAAACTCTGGCGATCGACGCAATTATTCATCTAATACGCCCGCTAACTCATGATCCTGAAACCACGATTAAAATAATATCTGATCATCGAAGTTCTCATTGAATAGCAAAGATCATAATCTGGTGAGTAATAACATCGAGAATCTAGTATACTCGAACAACGTATTTTCCTGTTTAATTATTAATTCAACTAATTCTGAATTCAATTCCCTATAATCCCACACTTTAAAGAGTCACAAACAAATCTCGAATATCAAACGACTCGCAAATAAACGGATAATCAAAGCGTCCTTTAATTTTGTCGTGAATTAAATTGATAATTTTCCGATTAAATACTCGCCCAAATTTATCAAACTCAAATCCGAATATAAGCCTTACCATTGCGTTCGGCACGTAAAAACGAGCTAACGACATAAAACTTCATCGATAATTCTACCTCGCCGGAGATCCGCTGCGCACGGCGATGCGTGGCGGCAGCCAAAATTCCACCAACCCAGAAAACTTTAAACTATACATCAATTTGAAGATCTCAACATTTCCAACAACTTTGTAGTTCAATGCTAAGCCCAATTTTAACTGAAAAATGTCCAAAAGTCACCATAAAGTTCAAAAAATCTCGCCGGAATCACATACTCCGATCGACTACCACCGGCCACGGCAAGGGCCGAAATCACTTTGGATCAACTCACCATTCCATGGGCTTCAAAACCCTTATAAGGTTGACCTCCATCGCCGCCGTCTCCGCCACCTCCATCACCGGGGAAATCCGGCCGGAAAACCCTCTATTTCATCATATCGGTTCTTCCTCCTTCGACCACAAACGAGGGCGATCCACCTATCAATTTGTAGAGGAGCTCAATCCCACTAACTTCTATAAAGGAATCACAGCCAAAGGTGGCCGGAAAAGAGCTCGTCGCCGCCGAGAAGATTGGAAGCCAAACGGGTCAGTTTTGACCCGTGGGTCAACACTGGTCAACCCAAATTTCTCAAATTGGAAACTTTCCTAAATTGTCACGTATTTATACCATATACATACCCATACACATACAGCCCAAATCAACGGCTACGGTTTAATCTGATCCAAATCAGACGGTCACGATTAAATCAACAATAAAAATAACACTTTTATATATATTCACCAACCGGCTTCAAAACTCGATAAAACATTGCTCACTTATCTGAAAAATTCCCCAAAAATTCCCACGATCTCGAAATTAAATACTCTACAATTCTCGTGAAGGAAGTCAACACAAATTGTGACAACCCAAACCGGAAATGATAGTTAATCGTCTTAATTCGCAAGTTTCACGTATAATTATGGTTTGTCGTAATTAATCGGTTATGCTACCTTATTCACGACTTAATTATTGGACACGAATTTGGTTTGGGTTTATTCGCGGAAAATGTAGAGGATTTGATTTCGAGTTCGTATGAGGTTTCAAAGGATTTTTCGGATAATCGAGGAATATAAAATGATTATTTGAAATTATCGTCGAGTTATTCGTGTTTATCCGTTTGAGTTTGAGTTATCCAAATCACGGATAGGGTCAGTTCGCAAGGTATAAATAGCGGAATAGTCATAAAGTTGTCGCAAAAGTTGGAATTTGGGCTGTTTGACCAAGTTGACCAGTTTTGGACCGAGTTGACCGAGTCAACCCGCGTTGACCCAATGAGTCCGTGACTCACCGTCGAGGTTGTCGCTTGAAAATGGCATGGTTTCCAGAGTTTGAGGTATGGATTTGAAGCTCTTCCCTTGGGCTTTCATTTGATGTATGTATTGTGTGTTTTGGTATTATTTTGGTTGGAGAAATTTGGAGGAGAAGGCGAACGGAATCGGGGTAATCGGAGGGTGGTTTTCCGGCAGCTTTCCGGTGGACTTTTGGGTTGGAATGGACTGGGCTTGAGCTAACGAAGGGAACCACTAAGGTTTGAGGGGTATTGGTGGAGCGGCGGCGCCGGAATCGGCCGGAGAAGTTTTCCGGCGATTTCAGGTCATGGGTTTTCAGGGCATTTTTGAGGTGGTTGCCGGCCGAATTGGGTGTTGGTGTAGAAGAGAATTGGACTGGGCTTGAGGAGAGGAAGCTTTGGGGGTCTTAGTCGCCAGAAAATCTCCCCGTTGACTCTGCGTCGCCGCCGCCAGCGGCGGAGCTCCGGCGAAGAGTTGACTTTTTTGGATTTTTGTGAAGTTTTATACCATTTTACTCATAATCGCACCCCGATCGTAGTCTTGAGGTTATTGAGTTGATTTTGGTGATGGATTTTGTGTCGAGGGTTAAATAGGGTATTTATGGGATTTTGGACGATTTTGTTAATATCCGAGTTATATGTTTCCAAAAATGGTTGGTTTCCGAGGTATGGTTCAGAGTTTTGAATTATGATTTTGATCAGTGGTATTTGTTATTATTCAGGAGATCAGGATCGTACGCTTGGCGAAGGATCTTCCGCCGGATCTTGGGATTAGCGCGTTTGCGTGTTGTGCTTGTCTGTGAGTGGACATTTCTTTTCACTGTTGGTTGCGAGTCTTTTATATACGTTTTATGAGCATGAGCATGCAGTTATAATTATGATTTTTACGAGCATGTGTTTTATGATTATGCATTTACGAATATGCATTTATAATTATGTATTAGGAATATGCATTTACATTACGCGTATGCATTTGCATGGAAACTATTTATGATTTGGTTTACACAGAGTACAGTCTCAGTATGTATGGTTGTATCAATACACTTAGCATCCCGGGTGATCCCTGAGGATATTTAACAGGGGGACTGTTACCCTGACCCGAGGTCTTTATCGGGGAAGAGAAGACACCCTGACCCGAAGCCCTTTCTGGCTAGAATCACGTGAGGGTCTGAGATCCCATGATTCAGACTGTACTAGCGCGGATGTGTCCATGTGTGACCCCGCAGGATTTCCGATGCATGCTCTGTGCACGTGATGAAAGAACCCAACCCCGATTTAGTTTCCTAAACCGGAATCAAACCCCTTCTGAAAACACGAACCAACAAAAACCATAAAAATTTCGGCAGAGTAAGGCTACTAACGCGAAATTGCCATTAACTTACACCCGGAAAATATACTTCATCCTATGCCACAAAAACCAAACCGTGGACACCAATCCCATCCGGATTTCTCAATATCATAAAAATAACAATAAGCAGTAAACATAGCTGTACTATATAGAAAATCCAGGGAAAACCATATAAAACATGCATCAGTAACGTATCACAGCGACCTCTAGTATATATATACAAAACATACAACAGTGGGAAAAACAAGAACCTACTGGAAAAGACAGGTAGCTCGAACGACTAGCCTCCGACCGCGACGTGAGACACCAGAATCCGAACTGCAAACTGGGCATTGAAAACAAAGAGCCCAGGGAAAGACATATAAATCGTTAGAGTGAGTGGACGAAAATAAATGTCTTTCGCCAAATAATATATGTTATAAAAACATATGCGAGTCAAAATGAATGAATATGATATAGTACACGAGGTGAACCCAAACTCCTCCAGCGTAAAGAGCATGCATAGAAAATCCCACGGGGTCACTCATGGACACATCCATGCTAGTACAGTCCGAATCACGGGATCCCAGACCCACACGTGATTCTAGCCAGAAAGGCCTCAGGTCAGGGTATCTGTTCCCACCCGGAAATACATCGGCACGAGGAACAGAAATCTGTACCCACCCGAAAATACATCGGCACAAGGTACAGTTCCCCTCTGGTAGACATCTTTGGGGATCAGCCGGGATGCAAGTGTATCGATACAACCACATATACTAAGACTGTACTCTGTGTAAATCAAATCATAAATAGTTTCATGCATAGGTATAAAGCATAATTGTAAATGCATAATTGTAAAGCACATGCTCGTATAAGTCATAATCACAAACGTATGCTCATGCTCGTAAAATTTAATATAAAGACTCGCAATCGATCAGTGAAAAGAAAGGTCCACTCACAGACAAGCACAGTGCGCACTCGCGCTAATCACGTGGTCCGGCGGAAGATCCCTCGCCCGAAGGACGATCACGATCCCCTGAATAATCATAAAATATAACTGATCAAAAACGTAGTCTAACACACTGTGCCACACCTCGGAAACCAACCGTTCCCGAAAACATATAACTGATATAAAATAATCGACAAAAACTCCTGAAATCTCCACTTAAACCCTCGACCAAAAATCCGATACCCAAATCAACTCGAAAACCTCCAGGTGATGATCGAGGCGCGAATACGAGCAAAACAACATATAACTCGACACATTTCCAAAAAAGTCAAACCTCCGCCGGAGCGCCGCCGTTGAACGCCGCCGCCGCTGTTTGAGGTATGGATTTGAAGCTCTTCCCTTGGGCTTTCATTTGATGTATGTATTATGTGTTTTGGTATTGATTATGTTGGAGAAATTTAGAGGAGAAGTTGAACGGATTCGAGGTAATCGGAGGGTGGTTTTCCGGCAGCTTTCCGGTGGATTTTTGGGTTGGAATGGACTGGGCTTGAGCTAAGGAAGGGAACTCCTAAGGTTTAAGTGGCATTGGTGAAGCGACCACGCCGGAATTGGCCGGAGAAGTTTTCTGGCGATTTCGGGCCGTGGGCTTTCGGGGCATTTTTGAGGTGGTTGCCGGCCAAATTGAGTGTTGGTGTAGAAGAAGATTGGACTAGGGTTGAGGAGAGGAAGCTTTGGGGGTCTTGGTCGCCGGAAAATCTCACTGTTGACGGCGGCGAAACTCCGGCGAAGAGTTGACTTTTTGGAATTTTGTGAAGTTTTATACCGTTTTACTCGTAATCGCGCCCCGGTCATAGTCTTGTGGTTATTGAGTTGATTTGGGTGATGGATTTTGTGTCGAGGGTTAAGTAGAGTATTTATGGGATTTTCGACGATTTTGTTGATATCCGAGTTATATGTTTCCAGAAATGGTTGGTTTCCGAGGTGTGATTCAGAGTTTTGAATTGTGATTTTGATTAGTTGTATTTGTGATTATTCAGGAGATCGGGATCGTACGCTTGGCGAATGATCTTCCACCGGATCTCGGGATTAGCGCGTTTGCGCGTTATGCTTGTCTGTGAGTGGGCATTTCTTTTCACTGTTGGTTATGAGTCTTTTATATACATTTTATGAGCATGAGCATACAGTTATGATTATGATTTATATAAGCATGTGTTTTATGATTATGAATTTACGAATATGCTTTTATAATTATGTATTAGGAATATGCATTTACATTACGCTTATGCATTTGCATGGAAACTATTTATGATTTGGTTTACACAGAGTACAGTCTCAGTATGTATGCTTGTATTGATACACTTAGCATCCTGGCTGATCCCCAAGGATGTTTACCGGGGGGGAAGCAGACACCCTGACCCGATGCCCTTTCTGGCTGGAATCACGTGAGGGTCTGGGATCCCGTGATTCAGACTGTACTAGAGCGGATGTGTCCATGTGTGACCTCGCGGGATTTCCGATACATGCTCTGTACACGTGAGGAGTTAGTGTCTCCCTCGCGTACCATATGATTTTCATGCATTGAGACTCGCATATGCTTTATAACATATATATTATTCCGCGAAAGACATTTATTTTCGTCCACTCACTCTAACGGTTTATATGTCTTTCCCTGGGCTCTTTATTTTCAATGCCCAGTTTGCAGTTTGGATTTTGGTGTCGCACGTCAAGGTTGGAGGCTTAGTATTCGAGCTACTTTTCCTTCTCAGTAGGTTTCTAGTTTGACCTACTATTGTGTATATATGTAAATAATAGAGGTCGCTCTAAATACTCTGATGTTTATATTTTCACATGATTTTCCCGGAGTTCTGTAAAGTTACAGTTTTGTTTATTGCTTTACATTATGATATGTTTTTGAGAAATCCGAATGGGATTTGTGCCCACGGTTTGGCTTTTGTGGCATAGGATGAAGTGTATTTTCGGGTGCAGGTTAATGGTAACTTCTGGAAAAAGTGGAACTCTGCCGAAATTTCTATGATTTTTGAAAGTTCATGTTTTAGGAAACTAAATCGGTGTCGGGTCCTTTCACAAATTCTCGCCTGGGTAAAGAGTCGTTAACAACCCCAACTATGCGACTAATCTGCGATAATTCAATTTCGTGCTGATTAATACGCAGATTTTTGTTCGGGTTGTCGCAATCATACACCACATTCGAGGATCTAGTGAATTACCATCCACTATGGCAACACCAACTTGTATTTTTGAGGACAATGGGGCTTGTATTGAACAAATAAAGTTGGAATACATCAAGGGTGATCATACAAAGCACATATCGCCTAAGTTCTTCTTTTATCAGCAACAGCAACAGTTATTGAACATTCATGTGAATCAAGTTAGTTTGGTCGATAATGCTGCAGACTTGTTCACCAAGTCATTGCCCAAATCTATATTTGTAGAGCACATGAAACACATTGGAATGAAAAGGCTGTATAAACTCCAAGATTGAGCTACTGATCAGGGGGAGTTCATTTCGTAGACATCAGGTGGAGTCTACATCACATACGGTCGCTTATATAGTTGATGTGTTGTACTATTTTTCCATTCGACCAAGCTTTTGTTTGCTTGCAATATTTTTAGTGAGGCAAAATATTACGCATCATCGATTAGAAATGTGACACAAGGGCTAGTGTTTAAGAAAATAATATTCCTGGTATCTCAGTGTGTGTCTTGTCCTAATTAGAATAGAAATAGATATTGTGACTACCCGACTCTTGTCAAAAATGGTTAAAATGATAAACTATTCGAATAATTCTGGTAAATACATGACTAGGATTAAACTCAATTGAAACAACTCAAAAACCTTATTGATAAACCTAATACGATAATGCAATCATAATAATATAAGGTATATCTAATTCTCCATCATCCGCACGGCCACTGGTAGCAACAGTAGTCACTTCCACCCACTTACTAGGACGACGAAGCCTAAATGCATTATTAACCTCAAAAATACACTTAAAGCGTCGATACGAATCCAATGATATATAGCTTGACACATTTTGAATTTTTCTTTCCCGCCAAACGCATCGCCATAGACTGCAGCGCGTGAAACCCACGTGCCACTGGTGATGGTGGCGATTAACCCACCATTGGAAGCTCTCGACGAGCCCAATAATTTACCCAACTACTACCTCACCCAATTCAGCCAGCAATTAGTCCAAAACTGCCCCGAAAGCATTTTCACTGGAAAAGTTCATGTCGTGATTCCGATGCAGTCAAGCCACTCTGAGTCTCGAGGCTGGTATGGTAAGAACCAGGAGAAGAAGAGCTTCTAAAGACCCTTAAGCTCACCACCTATCGACATTGTCAACCACCGCCCCCAACAACGACGTTTGGCTGCGATTTCCAAACTGACATTTCGCTGGTTCCCTGTCAAATTACCTGAATGCATCAAATCACATATACCAGCACAATCTACATGTCATAAGGATTTTATTCATACCTGAATCATCACCAGAAACTACGCAAGCGATGACAACCTTTGAAACCAAAAATCCTAAAAGTTTCACTCCCTCGATTTTCCCAACTCAGCCTTCAATTACCAGAAATGAAGCTATTCCAAGGTAGAGGATGATGAGACGCGCCGATCCTGATCAAAAACATGGTCGAAGGTGGCCGCGCGGCCTCCGACCGCCGACGAGCACGTCGGCACCCATTTTCACCCTCAGACCAGAGTCAACACATAGTCAACGCGATCAATGCCCAGAATGGCAAGTCTGCCTTTCCAAATATGGTAACTTGTATATATTCTCGTGTATTCACGTATTCAGTTTCCATAAATGTCATACAAACTTTTGTTAACCATTACTTTCTTGTAGTATCTCCGATTACGACATTCTACGCGTCTACGAACTCACCTCGACAGATTCTATGAATTTCACCCGAAGTCAACAACATTCGTCAATTCAATAAAAACTCAACCCAATACCTTCTACATTTACCATCGGTAAATATTATTTACCCCGCCGAATAACTCGATATCGAAATATCCCAAAATACTTCTAACTTTACGAAATGAACGGGATATCACAATTTACCCTCGTTAAAATAATTTTGCCCTCGAAATTACAAAACAAAGATTGCAGAATATTTCTGTGAAAAATTGGGCAGAACCTCTTCTAAAAATAGGCTCTCCAAAACCTGCAAAATGTCCAAATACACTTCAATAATCACAAATCCCAACCTATACCACAAGCCACATATGCTAGTCCGGATTTCTCCACTAACATATATCAACATATCCAAAAACTATAAACAGAATACACAAATCCGATCAATTACAAATATCAAATTTAATACTCATAACGAAAGAAGTCTTAATTCTCAAGAATAAATCACACAAAATAATCCGTAAACGATAGTGAACATACCTGAAACTTAAAAGAAATCTCAAAACTGCAAACAATCCACCGTCAGGATGTTGCATGATATTTGATAATATATCGTCAATAATCCGCATAACTGTGAGTAACCGAATAATCTTGCAAGAATAGTAAGAACAACAGTAATTGAATTCACGCTTATCACATCATTATTTAGGAATGAAACTGAATCGGAGAATAATCGCCAAGTATTGTTACTCGCAAGTGACCCTTGCACAAGATGGAATAGAACTCCAAATCAAGAAACAAGAATACATCAAGTACAAAACATATCAATCTCGCACATTGCGATAATCAAGAATCGTGCTATACTCGATGATAGAAAAAATAACTCTGCCCAAGGCAGTACTCAAGAATCAAAAATCACATTGTACGAAGCTGGAGTGAGTAAACACATTATAACAAACAACCTTCGCACGAAGCGGTAATTGGGTAATAATCATCTGCACATATATAGCAGTAATCAAGTAATAACCATCCTCGAATCCTACATAGCACGTAGTGGTAATCAATATCAAGCCCACATCCGCACTCAGCGATAATCGGTAATCACATTTGTACACAACAATATTACACATAAAGCGACAATTCGCACAAAGCGATGTACCCCACACTCGGCGGCAATACTCTCCATCCGCCCTCTGGTAGGCGATGAGACATATCTGCAACTCGTGCAGCACCGCACGTGCCGGTTATATTATGCACTAAGCAAATAGCACTTCGTGCCATGTCAGTAGATACTCTTCCAACGAGTACCCTCTATTAGCCAGTTGCCCAAGGCGCTAAGATCAAATTGTTGCAGCAGTACTCGCACCAAGTAAAAATATACTTCACACTTAGCTATAATAGCTTCCACCCGCTTCCAACTATCTCAATAACAATCTCTGCCCTCAGTGGCTATTACAAACTGAACTAATCGGTAATCAGCCCAAAGAGGTCCACGGGTAATCACAAACCGAACAAATCGGTAATCCACCCAAAGCAGTCCACAAGTAATCATAAACTAAACAAATGGGTAATCTGCCCAAAGTGGTCCACGAGTAATCACCATCCCACCAAGCGGTACTCAATACTCTCATTCATACGATGTGAAGATTAAATATTGAAAGAACCCAACCCCAATTTAGTTGCCTAAACCAAAATTAAGCCCTAATGACTCTATTAACCTTAGTTACTACTCATTAATTGACAACCAATGTGGAGATTAAAATTTGAAAGTCACGAAATAAATAAATTTCCCATATAAAGGTTCACTACTAAAATTGACAATATTTACAACTATTTTTGACATCAGAGCAGGTAGACAAATTAAACTGAGTATAGAAAGTAAAATACTAACTCGCAGGATCAACTTTGGATCCTACAATAGATACTGCTATGCCATGAACTACGTGCGTGCTTAACTTCAAACGAACTCTGCAAACTGGACAAGTAAACCGAAAAGCCCAGGGAAAGGCGCATAAAATAATAAAACTGTTAGAGTGAGTGGACGAAAATAAAGTTTCACTTTAAACTGAAAACTAAAAATAATATGTCTTTCACTATAAATGTACATAAAAATAATGCGAGTCTAAAAATATGATCATCCTGGTACTCTTGGGTACTATAAAATATGTGGAGGCTACGACTTGGGTCATCTGACCTCAAGTCCTAATACTGCTCTGGTCAGGTTTCCTGACCCTCGTGGATGCTCAATAAATCTTCGGGTCAAGTCTCTAGCCTTCCCGAAGCATCTCGTGGATCAGCCGAGAGGCAGTGCATCGATGCAACAATTGTGACTATGCTCAGCGTAAAACAATATGTTGTATGCCTCCAAACTAATGCATAACTATAATAATACATAGCTAAAACGTACATAACTGTAAAATGCATAACTAGACTCACAAAACAACAGTGAAAATAAAGTGTCCACTCACAATACTGTGCCGTGATTTCCACCAAACCGAAGCCTGCCAGTCGACATTTCTATACGTCTGCCACTAGCTGCTAATACATCATCCTGAAACAACGATTCATATTTAACAACTAATCGTCAAGAATAATATTGAATAACTAAGCTTGGTCACCTAATGAGCAATATTGTCGAGAACATCACATTCTCGAATAACGTGCTTCCCGAACTACAAACAAGCTTTAATCTAATTCCATATTCTAAATCTTGAATCCTTTTTAAAGTTCATATCAAAATTCTTGAATGTTACGCGACTCGAGGTCGATTCGATGTTCAACTCAACCGATCCTTAAATCCTTAAGTCAATTCATCAATATCCGATTACTCACACGTTTAAACCAATAATGTCCAAATCAGTTTAATAACCTCATTATTGAATTTTATACACGATTACGAGTAAAACGACATATAACTCGACCCATTTAGGAAAATAATTTTTTCGGTCAACTTTTCCGGCCACACGCCGCCATCATGCTACTACTGGTGACCACCGCCAGTGGCAGGTATTAGCACATCAATCGAAAGCTGTGACGACCCAGAACAGAATTAGAAGTGGAATCAGCTTGATCTACGAGCTTGCGCGTAGTCGCAGAGTTACGACAGTTGTTTGAATCGCCGGACTTGTTAACGACTAAATTATTGGCCGAAAATTGGAGCTGGGTCTCTTCTCGAGAGTCATTGTACGTGTGATGTCGAGTTTGTGGGCAGTTCCGGATCGTTATTTGGACAACCGAGGAATCAGTTATGAATATTTGAAGTTTTGATATAATCGGTTTTATATGTCGGATATGTTAGCGACTAAATTACCGGACGAGAATTTGGTTTTGGATTCTACACGGAAGTTGTTGAGAATTTAATTTCGAGCTCGTGGGAACTTTCGGAGCATTATTCCGAGTTATGAGGATTATGTTGTGAATATTTCCGATTGTTGATTATTTAGTCGGTTTAAATATGTGTTGGTTTGAACAGCTGACATTTTATCCGATTGGTTGATGTGTTTGACTTCGGGTGATAATTGAAGAACATGTCGAGTCGAGTTTGTTGCCGCGAGAATTATCAAAATCGGAGTTACAACGAGAAAGTTGCGGGTATTCAAAGTTCGTCGAAAAGGATAATTATGGAAGTTTCTATTTTGGGAAAGCTATAAATAGTGGGTTGCCATAATGGGAAAGTCAAAACAGTAATTAAGTGTGTTGACCGAGTTGACCGAGTCAACTCGGTTGGAGATGGTGGCGTGCGTCGTCCATGGCTCGCCGGCGACGGTGCCTTTTCCGGCCACCTTTGGGGGCGAGGCTGGTCCCGTTCGGTGCGCCTCGGTGCCCCCGTCTCCGTGCCGGCCTCCTCTCACGGTGGAGCTCACGGTGGAGAGAGAAAGTTTGGGTGAAAGTTTGGGAATTTTTGGGTGAATTCGGGTTGCTTGAATTCGATTGAATTGAGCTGCAATTTGGAGTGGGCTTTGAAGCTCTCATCACCTAGAAGCTACCATGTAAGTTTGATGATCTAATTTTGCTTGTGCTTGGAGAATTTTGGATTTGAAATTTTGGCGACAATTCGGTTTTACTTGAAATTGACATGGTTAAAGTGAGAATTGGCCTTTGTTGCAGTTGACAAAGTTGCTCAGTGGATGATTTTGAGTGGAATAGGGGTTGCTCCGCCGAGGAATTTCACTGTTGGTGGTGGCGCCGCCGCCGGCGGCGGTCAACGGTCAACTTTGACTTTTTGGGATTTTCGACAAGTTGCATGTCATTTCACTCGAAATCGCGCCCCGATCGCAGTGGGGAGGTTCGTTTTTCGAGTTGAGCGTCTGAAAGTATAGCGAGGTATTGAGGTGTACATATCGGATTTTCGACGATTCGTCGACATTGAATTATGTGTTTCCGAGAACTGTGGTTTCTCGTGATTAGTCTTGTATTTTCGAGTTATGATTTTGAGAAATGGATTTTGTGCTTATTCAGGGGTTCGTGATCGTTCGTTTGGTGATGGACTTTCCGCCGGATCACGGGTTAACGCGAACTGCGTTACGCTAGTCTGTGAGTGGACATTTCATTTCACGGATTGTTTGCGAGTCTTTATACACGTTTTACGAACTTGAGTATGCATATGAGATTTCGATTTACATGAGCATGTGTTTTACGATTATACATATACGGATATGCGTATACGAGTATACATACACTTATATGTTGTTTCATGCATTTGCATTGAACTATTTATGATTTGGTTTTCACATAGTACAGTCGTTATATATGTTGTATCGATACACCTGCATCCCGGCTGATCCCCGAGGATGTTTACCAGGGGAGGCTGTGACTTCTGACCCGAGGCCTCTACCGGGGGGAGGCAGACCTCTAACCTGAGGCCTTTCTGGCTAGAATCACGTGTGGGCTAGGGACCCCGTGGTTCTGAATCACGTGTGGGCTAGGGACCCCGTGGTTCTGAATCATGTGTGGGCTAGGGACCCCGTGGTTCTGAATCACGTGTGGGCTAGGGACCCCGTGGTTCCGACTGTACTACCTCAGCTAGAATCACGTGTGGGCTAGGGACCCCGTGGTTCTGACTGTGAGATTTTTACTTGCATGCTCAGTACGCTGGAGGAGTATGATTTTACCTCGTGTACTTTGTTATTTTTATTTACCTGGACTCGCATATGTTATTTTAAACATATATATCAACTGGTGAAAGACATTTATTTTCGTCCACTCACTCTAACGGTTTTCATGTCTTTCCCCATGAGCTTTTCAGTTTCCGTGCCCAGTTTGCAGTTTGGACTCTGGTGTCGCACGACGTGGTCGGAGGCATAGTGCTCGAGCTACCTTGTTTCTTCCAGTAGGTTTATTGTTCTACCTACTGTGGTATACTTATATGATTATACATTAGAGGTCGCTTTGAGTATTCTGTTGTATATATTATACGATTTTACTCCGGATTTCAGTAAAGTACTGATATATTTACTACTTTACATTATTGTTGATATATTGAGAAATCCGGATGGGATTGGTGCCCACGGGTTTGATTTTGTGGAATAGGATGAAGTGTATTTTCCGCGTGCAGGTAATGGTAATTCTACGTTAGTAACGAAACTCTGCCGAAATTTCTACGGTTTTTGTTGGTTCGTGTTTTTGAAAGGGTTTGATTCCGGTTTAGAGAGCTAAATCGGGGTTGTGTCCTTTCAGCTTGGTATCAGAGCATTAGGTTATAGGTTCTGTAGACTTCTGTAGTCGTGTTTACTAAGGATATTTGAGAATGTACAGCATGTCTAGAATGGTGACCCGACCGGCCGGCGGATACTCATCAATATTCCGGGTGTTGTATGCTTTCAAATATTTTAAGTTCCATGATTACGTTCCACTTGTTGTGAACGATGTTTTATTCATTAGGATGCCTCCTTGACGTGCTTTCCGTGTCGGTACGGTTGTGGATCCTATTGAGGATCAATCGACGCGTGATATCCCAGAGAATTGTAGGTTTGGATAAGTATTCTGAGTTCAGATATTTGTGTGGCACGGTTTGCCTGGTTGTGTGTGGATGAGCATCTACATGTTACCTCAGAGTTGAGAATTGTGGCAGTTGATGTTGCCTGAGTCAGATCATTGTATTTGGTGGGCTGTTATTATGTGAGTTCCTGTTGCGACTCCATGGCCTACATTCAGGGTATTGTTTATACGATAATGGTTCAATCAAGCTACCCAGCATTTGAATGAGGAGTGTTTACCCACCTGAGGCAGAGATGCATTGTTCATATGTTTGTCCACATGTTTGCATGAGTTATGTGGCTTCAGAGGAAGCAGTGCATGAGGTTCGAGATGAGTTTGAACCTGAGCATCAGAGAGAGTCTGATTGATGTGCCTCGAGATGTCCGTGAGGAGCTTAGTGTGCTGCACTCAGTGGCGAGGTTGTCGAGAAGGAAATGTGTACGCGGTTTTTTATGTGATGGTTTGAGGAAAATGGACTTAGTTGAGATTTTGATGAGGTTGAGTTCCGACACCTCGGGATCAGTGACTTCATCAGGCTGTGGTTTTTTTGATTTTGTTGAGGGTCATCAGATCAAGCGGAGGATCCGTTTGATGGTAATGGAGATCACAGAGTAGCGGATTTGCTCCTGTGGCATGAGTTTGGGCGATCGTTGGTGATCCTATCACGCAGCAGGTGTTGCGGTGACTTGTGTTCGTGAAGCACTCTCAGTTACTATTGTGGTGGCCAGAAGGGTCACGTTACGAGGGAGCACCCTCAGCTAGCTGTTTTAGCGGTTCAGCAGCTCAGAGTTCAAGAGGAAGTCATGATGTTGTTCCTGAAGTTTGACCAATGTAGCATTTTGATGAGTTATTCAGCAAGTCACAGTTGACGTGGGCGGCTAGTTGAGCATGTTGGAGTTCGTGCCACGACCTTGTTTGAGGACAGAATTTTCTCCGAGGTTACTGTTGCTTGATATCCATGGCTATTGTACCTGCATCTCCACTTCCGAGGTCTTGGAGAGTGTTGCATCCATCCGGAGGTTGCGAGATCCTTGTTGGAGGTTATGGGTTAGCCGCGGATCTGTTATAGCTGGACATCGTGGTTGTGATGTGACTATGAGTATGGACTTACTGACGACGCATTAGGCTGTGTTCGAGTGCCTCGAGAAGGAGGTTGTGTTTCGACGACCAGACTTTCCCCGAGATATTGTTTCGCGGTGATGGTCGAGCGGATGGTGGAGACAAGTTGTGTGGTTTGCTTTGCTCATGTTGGGGATACTACAGTTGTTGTGCCCGTTATTGGCGACATTGAGGTGGTTCCCGAGTTTCCAGGTGTGTTCGGAGGAGTTACCAGGTGTTCCTCCAATTTGGGAGACTGACTACACCATTGAGCTTTTACTGAGCGTTTGACTCATTTTACCAACGTCTTGTCGTTTGGAGCCAACGGAGCTGATGGAACTACAGGTTCGACTCCAGAAGTTGCTGGAGGAGGTTTCAGGAGATTTCATACGACCCCGCGTATTTGCGTGGTGTGCTTTTGCATTGTGTGTACGGATGATGGATGGTTCGACGAAATGGTACATTGATTACCGGAAGCCTGATTCGCTTCAGAGGAGAGTGAGTATCCTTCGCTTCGGATTGATGACTGGTTTGATCAGCTCACAAGAGCCTCAGTCTTTCGAGGATTGATTTTGGGTCTAGATACCCTCAGTTGAGGTTTGATGAGTCAGATGTGGTTTGGACAGCTTTCAGATCTCGGTGTGGGCATCAGGAGTTTTTGGTCACGCTGTTTGGTTGAAAAATGCCCCCGTAGATCTTACGGACTTGATGGACCAGGTGTTCAGACGGTTTCTGGACGAGTTTACGGTCATGTTCGTTGGCAACGTCCTGATGTACTCCGGGAGTGTGGTCCAGTACTTGAAGCAATTGCGAGCGGTTTTGTGGCCCTTACGAGATGATCAGTTGTTGGCGAAGTTCAGCCAGTGTGAATTTTGATCGATTAGCTTGAAGGTTTTGGGTCACGTGATGTTATCCGAGGGAGTTAGCGTGGATCCTGACCAGATAGAGGCCGTGTTGATTTGGGGTTGACCTACCATGGTACCAGAGATCGGGAGTCTCTTGGGTTTGGCAGGCTATTACCGACGGCTTGTGCAGGATTTTCCCGGATCGCCACTCTACTTTTCAGATTGACGAAGAAGGCGTCAAGTTCGAGTGGTTCGATGCATGCGAGGAGAGTTACTTACTCCTGTAGGATGGTTGACCGTTGCTTCGGTTTTGACCTTACCTGACGATCGTGGTGAGTTCGTGGGTTATGGCGATGCATCGAGGTTTGGATTTGGTTGTGTATTGATGATGTGTAGCAGTGCGGTGGCTCATGGTTTCGGGCAGTGGAAACTTTATGGGGCTACGTATCCTATGTGTGATTTGGGTGTAGCTGTCCTTGTGTTAGCATCAGAAAGTTTGAGTCACTACTGCTACGGCGTACAGCGCACTGTAGGACGTGCACTGATCACTTGAGTTTCACCCACTTGCATTTTTGGCCAGATTTAGGCTTGAGGCAGTGTAGATGGATGGGGTCGACTAACGACTATGGCTGCACCTTTGAGTTTATTCGAGAAAGGCTAGAGGTTGTACTTTGACCATCCGTCTGGGATGTTGTTGCTGATGCATTTAGTCAGAAACTGGGAGCTTCATTGTATCATGTGTGTGTGGCTCGAGTTTCCGTGTTAGCCGAGTTGCGAGCTACGGGAGCTGAGTTCAAGTGTGATGATCTTGAAGCTCATTGTTTTGCGCGCATTTGGCGTTAGTGATGCGGAGATGTATCAGATACTTCGAGTTTACTACTCGTGACGCAACATGAAGTGCAATGTAGCAGCTTGTGTGTGCAGATGCCACATTTGTCGACAGGCGATGGCAGCGAGGCAGAGACTTGCCGGAGAGTTACGGCCATTTGAGATTTCCGATTAGAAGTTGGAGTTTGTCGCTGTGGTTTTGTGTGCCAGTACGCACTTTGGTTTGTGGTACCAGTTGTTTGGCCATTGTGGACCATTTGATGAACTCAGTACATTTCCTTGTACTTTCGGAGACGATTTCAGTGGCAGACTGGCATAGCTGTGTTTGACGGAGATTAGCCATTTACGTGGTGTACCTGTGTCCCAGTTTGTTGGTCAAGGTAATCAGCTACAACAGAGTGTTGGCAAGCTTTGCAGTGAGCATTGGAGATCAGATTACAAGTTAGTACCGGTTCTTATCCTCATATTGGTGAGCGATCTTTGAGGACTATTCAGACCTTGAAGGGCGTGTTGTGGTCCTATGTATTGCAGTTCCGAGGAATTTGGGACCAGCAGTTTCAGCTGTTCGAGATTGCTTGCAGTATCAGTTATTGGACCACTATGGTTTTGATGTTGCATAATGTCGTTTTGAGGAACGATGTTGTACTCCATTGTGCTGGAGCGAGTTTGGTTTGAGTTTGAGTTGACATTTGATTCGGACTTTGTGAAATGTGCTACCATAGACTGTCAGATTAGCGGAAATGGGATGATAATTGCTTGAGTTCGATGTTTGAGCTATGTTGATATGGGTATGTTGAGTTGTGAATAGACACGTTGTTTTGATTTGTATGTGGTCATAGGCGAGTTTGTGTTGTGCCGTATAGTTCGACATCGCCTATAGTGTTGGCCTTTGTGTGTGTTGTGTTCCGTGTGGCGGAACTATGTTTCAGGTTTGTTATGTGTTGTGTACCCTATCGGTTCCTTATGCAGGAACACTTGGAGATTGTGTTGAGCCAGTTCAGATTTGTGATTTGAGGGTACAGAGATTTCAGCACGGAGCTATCTTCTATTGTGGAGTCTGTTATCAGAGTTGTTCAGTTGACGTAGCCACTGGGCAGTTGAGCAGTATGCAGAGGCAGTGCTCCTACTTTTAGTCGGCAGACTCGGAAATTTCGAGGTCGAAATTTTTTAAGGGGGGTGGATTTGTGACGACCCAGAACAGAATCAGCAGTGGAATCAGCTTGATCTACGAGATTGCGCGTAGTCGCAGAGTTACGACAGTTGTTTGAATCGCCAGACTTGTTAATGACTAAATTATTGGTCGAGAATTGGAGCTGGGTCTCTTTTCGAGAGTCGTTGTACGTGTGATTTTGAGTTCGTGGGTGGTTCCGGATCGTTATTTGGACGACCGAGGAATAAGTTATGAATATTTGAAGTTTTGATATAATCAGTTTTATATGTCGGATTTGTTAGCGACTAAATTACCGGACGAGAATTTGGTTTCGGATTCTTCACGGAAGTTGTTGAGAATTTAATTTCGAGCTCGTGGGAACTTTCGTAGCATTATTCCGAGTTATGAGGATTATGTTGTGAATATTTCCGATTGTTGATTATTTAGTCGGTTTAAATATGTGTTGGTTTGAACAGTTGACTTTTTATCCGATTGGTCGATGTGTTTGACTTTGGGTGATAATTGAAGAACATGTCGAGTCGAGTTTGTTGCCGCGAGAATTATCGGAATCGGAGTTACGACGAGAAAGTTACGGGTATTCAAAGTTCGTCGAAAATGATAATTATGGAAGTTTCTATTTTGGGAAAGCTATAAATAGTGGGTTGCCATAATGGGAAAGTCAAAACCGTAATTAAGTGTGTTGACCGAGTCAACTCGGTTGGAGATGGTGGCGTGCGACGTCCACGGCTCGCCGGCGACGGTGCCTTTTCCGGCCACCTTTGGGGGCGGGGCTGGTCCCGTCCGGTGCGCCTTGGTGCCCCCGTCTCCGTGCCGGCCTCCTCTCACGGTGGAGGTCACGGTGGAGAGAGAAATTTTGGGTGAAAGTTTGGGAATTTTTGGGTGAATTCGGGTTGCTTGAATTCGATTGAATTGAGCTGCAATTTGGAGTGGGCTTTGAAGCTCTCATCACCTAGAAGCTACCATGTAAGTTTGGTGATCTAATTTTGCTTGTGCTTGGAGAATTTTGGATTTGAAATTTTGGCGACAATTCGGTTTTACTTGAAATTGACATGGTTAGAGTAAGAATTGGCCTTTGTTGCAGTTGACAAAGTTGCTCAGTGGTTGATTTTGAGTGGAATAGGGGTTGCTCAGCCGAGGAATTTCACTGTTGGTGGTGGCGCCGCCGCCGGCGGTGGTCAACGGTCAACTTTGACTTTTTGGGATTTTCGACAAGTTGCATGTCATTTCACTCGAAATCGCGCCCCGATCGCAGTGGGGAGGTTCGTTTTTCGAGTTGAGCGTCCGAAAGTATAGCGAGGTATTGAGGTGTACATATCGGATTTTCGACAATTCGTCGATATTGAATTACGTGTTTCCGAGAACGGTGGTTTCTCGTGATTAGTCTTGTATTGTCGAGTTATGATTTTGAGAAATGGATTTGTGCTTATTCAGGGGTTCGTGATCGTTCGTTTGGCGAGGGACTTTCCGCCGGATCACGGGTTAACGCGAACTGCGTTACGCTAGTCTGTGAGTGGACATTTCTTTTCACGGATTGTTTGCGAGTCTTTATACACGTTTTACGAACTTGAGTATGCATATGAGATTTCGATTTACATGAGCATGTGTTTTACGATTATACATATACAGATATGTGTATACGAGTATACATACACTTATATGTTGTTTCATGCATTTGCATTGAACTATTTATGATTTGGTTTTCACAGAGTACAGTCGTTATATATGTTGTATCGATACACCTACATCCCGGCTGATCCCCGAGGATGTTTACCAGGGGAGGCTGTGACTTCTGACCCGAGGCCTCTACCGGGGGGAGGCAGACCTCTGACCTGATGCATTTCTGGCTAGAATCACGTGTGGGCTAGGGACCCCGTGGTTCTGAATCACGTGTGGGCTAGGGACCCCGTGGTTTTGACTGTGAGATTTTTACTTGCATGCTCAGTACGCTGGAGGAGTATGATTTTACCTCGTGTACTTTGTTATTTTTATTTACCTAGACTCGCATATGTTATTTTAAACATATATATCAACTGGTGAAATACATTTATTTTCGTCCACTCACTCTAACGGTTTTCATGTCTTTCCCCTGGGCTTTTCGGTTTCCGTGCCCAGTTTGCAGTTTAGACTCTGGTGTCGCACGTCGTGGTCGGAGGCATAGTGCTCGAGCTACCGTGTTTCTTCCAGTAGGTTTATTGTTCTGCGTACTGTGGTATACTTATATGATTATACATTAGAGGTCGCTCTGAGTATTCTGTTGTATATATTATACGATTTTACTCCAGATTTCAGTAAAGTACTGATATATTTACTACTTTACATTATTGTTGATATATTGCGAAATCCGGATGGGATTGGTGCCCACGGTTTGATTTTTGTGGCATAGGATGAAGTATATTTTTCGCGTGCAGGTAATGGTAATTCCACGTTAGTAACGAAACTCTGCCGAAATTTCTACGGTTTTTGTTGGTTCGTGTTTTCGAAAGGGTTTGATTCCGATTTAGAGAGCTAAATTGGGGTTGGGTCCTTTCAAAAGCTCTCCTCAAGCTCGACACACTGTCTAACTACACCTAATCCAGATTAGGCTAGAATTTGGACGAAATCTGGCCCGAAAGCCATAAAAACCTAACCTCGCCGAAAAATCTTTCCGACAAGCTAACGATGACCTTGAGCCATGGCTAGCTCGAGGATGGTCCCAATCGGACCGTGTGGTGGAGAGGAGCAAAATTCCTATAGACACGCCACCCAAAACTCACCGGAAACCGCCACCCACGGTGGAGACCAAACGGAACCACCCGAAATCGATTTCGATTTTGGGGGTTAAACTTCAACAAAAATGGTCCAGAAACATAGCAATACAATAACCATGAAATACCAATTCGATTGACATGTCAATCGTCGTTGAAAACCCCACCAAAAACGTCGAGGGAAAACTCTGAATCCCTAAAAATTACCGATTTAATTATCCTTTTCTCCGGCCACCAAGCCATTGATTGAGATCGAAAAATGATAGAGGAGGCCAGGATGCACCGATCCCGACCGGTCTCGAGGTCGGAGGTGGCCGGATGGCGGCCCTTCGCTGGCACACCGTCTCACCAGCACGGTTCACTCTCTCTCCTCACGGGAGGGAGAAGTTGACTGAAGTCAACCCTCTAGAAAAGTCTACCATTCCATAAAGGGAAACCTCCCCTTTAAATACCTTTCCACTTACGGTAACTTCGGTAATAAATTTACGACAAACTTCTGTCAATTGTAACTTTCACATCGTAACTTCGTTTTTGGCATTCTTCATGTCCACGGACTTGGTTTGACGATTTCTATAAATTCCACCCGAAGTCAACCAACTTCGACAAACTGATAAAAAGGTCTCATTATTTGTCGACGGTAACAAAATTAGTTACCAACATTGATTAACACTTAATCAGAATATAAAAGGTTAATTTCAAGTTGGGATGTTACAATCTATCCCCTTAAGAAAATTTTGGAAACCTTTAATTCCATGAACTGAACATGATTATGTTTGCGTATCTATTTTCTCCTTGAATAGTTTGCTCAACCATAATCATGTTCAAGTTTATACGCTTGTGTCTACAAGTTTGTATTAAAAAAATATAATACTATAATCTTTAGATCTTTAGATAAAATTAGCTCAGGTAAGAAATTAATCCGGCTCGACCCCTGGCTATCTGGAAATGGTTTTAGTAAAAAAAATATCTCCCAAATCTTTCTAGTTAGTGGTAGTCGAGAGATATTCTCTTTGGGTTTTCCCGATACCTTCCCCCTAAACCCTAGCCGGTGTTGTACATTTTCCCTCTGATCAACCCCTCCATTTCTATCATTTATTCTTCCCCGTTCGGTCTTCCTCTCCTACGACTACATTCTCCTACTTTGACCAAAGCTTCCTAATCTTCTTTGGTTTCGTTTCTTCTAACGCAAACCTAGTTTTGGCGTTCCCTAGCTTGTATGCCATTTTAGTTTATTCTTCCTTCTTCCGATTCAGTTGTCTTCCTCTATCGATGGCGTCTCCTTTCCTTCGGCGTCCTTACGAGGAAGTTGACCTCTCTATTGGTGTGGCGGAGGAAGCCTTGGATTACAGCTTTTTTGTGATCAGTGTCTTCTCCCCATGCATACTTTCTTAACATGTTTGTCATGCTTTAGGGCATTGGATGATACGCCTGTGGCAAGGCTTACTTGGCCCTAGAGGAATAAAGATTTGACAGTGCACTTCTGATCGCTTCATGGAGCAGTTCAAGGACATTGGTGCCTTGCAAAGATCTATTGACAAGGGTCCATGGTTCTATAATGATATCATAGTGCTCGCGGTCGAGACAAATGGCTTCATTCCACCACACTTAGTTTCTATACACAGGGCTCGTGTTTGATCACGGGCTGAAGTGGTTGGTGAAGACCTCATTGATGGGGTCGAGACTAAGCGATGGTGGAAGTCTCTTGGATCGGCTTTAGGTCGGTGTATCGACTATGATCGTGCCCGACTTGAAGATAACAAGGAAATCCGTTTGTTTGTGGAAGTTGATCTTATGCATTTGCATTCGGTGAAGGTAATGCTAGGCCTAGGATGTCACTTTTGGGCTACTTTTAATATTGAATATCAGTACTAGAAAAAACATTATAGCCGACGAAAGTAAGAAAAACAGGTCGACGACTTTTTTCTGTGTCGGCTATACTATACTTTAGCTGACAAAAAAAAGTTATCGTCGGCTAAAGTTTTTAAGCCAACGGGAAAAAAAAGAAGTCGTTGGCTTTAGTTGAAAACAAATCGTCGGCTAAAGTCACACTTTAGACGACGAAAGGGACACGTGTCGTCGACTAAAGTATAGCTGACGAAAATAAGATCAAATTTGTGTCAATTATACTTTAGCTGACAATTTTTTTATGTCGTCGGTTAAATTCCTCGAGTTTCGTCCCAGCTGTTGTCTCTCGGTCTCTCTCAACCCTACAGCCCTCTCTCTCTCTGTCCATCACTTCACTCGTTGCTGCCCTCTCAAATCCCTCGAGTAATGAAATTGTGTTTGTTAATTGTGTTTTTTTTAATGAAATTTGTGTTTGTTAGTTGAAATTGTGTTTGTTAATGAAATTGTGTTTTGTTTTCAATTTAGGGTTTAGGTGTTTTAGGGTTTATAGATTCTGAAAATTGTGTTTCAGGGTTTAGGTGTTTTAGGGTTTAGGGATTGTAAATTGGAATTGGCAGATTTTGGATTTCTATTCCTAGAACCTAGGTTCTGGGAATAGAAATCCAGAATCTGCAGTTTTTTTTCTTCAGAAAATGAAAACTTTAGCCGACGATATACAAAGACTTTAGCCGACGAATTACAAAGAAATTTCGTCGACAAAAGTCTAAAAAGTCGTTGGCTAAAGTAATGATTGGTGTCCTTTAGCCGACAAAAAAGTCTAACATGCCTTTTTTCGTCGGCTAAAGTGTATTTTCTAGTAGTGTATATTACTCTACGTGGCTATTGTATGTGATATGGCTGCTTATTCTATTTTAGGGATGGGTGCCCCATACAATGTGGTAAATGGAAGGAGGTGGAGGAAGCTCGTAGGAAGGAAGCAATCTAGGTAGATGAGGAGGCTCGAGGTGAGGAAGTGGCCTGGGGTTGGCAGCAGGACCAAGTTATTATGATTGGGGTTGGTAATGGCACGAGCGATGGACAAGAGGAAGTGGCTGAGAGTGAGTAACCACAATTGGTTCCTATGACACCACTGCTAGTTGAACCTACTGAGGCTCCTACCTTGGCTCGGACTCCGGAGCGACTTAGGAAGAAGAGGAAGTATGATCAGTTCAAGAATAGGAGGATACAATACCTCGTTGCATGACATGTTGGTCAGCGGGGAGACTGTGAACAACCTATGCTAAAAACAATGGGAAAACATCATATGGACGAGACGGAACTGCGTCAGCTGGCCCGCGCGGCTACTTGGGAGAGGGTTAGTGCCCTTCATGAGAAAAAGAAACTCGTGAGGTAGGATCTGTCGGAAGAGAGTGAGTCAGAGGTATTGGATTCAGTGGAGTATGTCTAAGGGGGTGCCTAGTTAGTTTAAGGGATGGTACTCTTATTTTGACTATTCGTGCTATCCCGGTTTGCTAGTTTAGGATGTTGAGTGAGAACCTACTGTCAGTATAGTGGTGTGTATAGGGCTTCGCATAATTTGGCCAAGAAATCCGGTGGAGTCTTTGTATTATTATCACATTATCAATCCAATTATTATCTCCCTTTTACCGTTAATGTAAATAGACTGAGGGATCATCTCCGAAGAATACTGCCGCAGTGCATCCAAATGGGGCAGTGTCGCGTGCTGAAGGTAGCAGACGACACTTAGATGGGGCATCGTCACTGGCGGCAGGCAGATCGCAGGTGACCTTCTCTCTTCCGCTTGTCGGAAAAAAGAGAGGGACGCGGGAGGAAACACCGCCATCGGTATTTGGCGGTACTAAATGTGTGCCAAGGGTGTCCAAGTACGAGTTCCCGCAAAAGAAGTTGGCTAATACTCCAGTCACTGAGAAGACGGTTGAAGAGCATCAGGAGATATTATAGTTTGAGGTACATAACTAGATAGGATGTGGGGCTCTAGATGTTTTTAGTCATTAATTTTCCTACGTCTAGTCCGTCTAGTTATGTTATTGCAGATGCGTGCTAAGCATGTAATAGTTTAGATTACTTTAGGAAGCTTTTTCTATCTTGTCGATGAAGCGATGACTCGATGTTCTCCTTATAATGTTTCAGCCCAATCAATTTTATCGGTCATCTGAAAAAATAAATAAAAAAAAACAAAAAATTATAAAACATAGGCAGCTAAGCTCTCTGCCGCGAAGACCAGTAGAAGCGGTGTGAAAACCCCCGTCTCACTCACAGACGCAGAGTCGTCGCTCTCAGTCTCAGCTCACCTCAGTAAAACCAAAACCTAAACAAAATCCCGCGCTCTGAAGGATCGTCTGAATCAATCTTTAATCGCAAATGGGGACCCGAATCGCAACTGCAAGGCGGCTATGTGCTATTGTCATCCTCTTTATACTCTGCGAGATCGGTTCGGTTTCTGCTCAGAATCGGAGGCCCAAGAATGTTCAGGTCGCCGTTCGCGCCAAGTGGTCCGGCACTCCAATTCTCCTTGAAGCAGCGTATGTCTTTCCATCACTTCATTTCCAATCAACTGTGCTATTCTTCATCCTGTTTTATTGTTAGGTTTGTGATGTCGAAGCTCTGTTAGGTTAGGTTAGATTTTCTTTATTGAAATCTTATGTAAAATGAAATGAGCCACTGAAAATAATAGAGATGATAACTTTCCTTTAATCTGTTGGAATCATGGTTATTGTGATTATTATAGTTAGACATAAGAAAGCCCTCTAGTTTTGCATGAGAGCTAGAATTTGGAGTTGGAGTGTCTGCCAGAAACCTATAATTCTTTTATATAATAATTTTTCTGTTTGCTTATGCAGTGAATTACTATCTAGAGAACGAACAGACAATTTTTGGGACTTCATTAATGTCTGGCATCATATGGAGAAGGATGACATTGATTCTTACACTGCTAAGGGTTGCGTTAAAAAAATTATAAAACAAGGGCAGAAGTTTTTGAGTGAACCGTTGGCATCTTTGTTTGAGTTCACTCTTACTCTTAGAGCTGCATCACCAAGATTAGTGCTTTACCGGCAATTAGCGGAAGAGTCACTTTCATCTTTTCCTCCTGCTGATGAAATTAATGATCACGTGGAAAGTAAACAGTCGGATTCTTTGAATGTTGGTCTCAACCCAAAGACTCCTATTGGGAAATGCTGTTGGGTGGATACTGGAGCTTCTCTGTTCTTTGATCCTGCAGACTTGAAAATCTGGCTTCGGAGTCCTAGAGAGTCGTAAGATTTGCTCTCTCTCTCTCTCTCTCTCCATATTTGCGCAACTCCTTGATTTATAAATCTTGGTTCACAGCTCAAAGGATTCATTTCAGCAGCCTGAACTCTTTGATTTTGACCACATACATTTCGATTCAATGGTTGGAAGTCCAGTTGCTGTTCTATATGGAGCACTTGGAACTGATTGCTTTAAGGAGTTTCATGTCACCCTAGTTGAAGCTGCAAAAGAGGTACACCATGTTACATACTTTATCTTCTGTTAGGAGGCACTTGAGTAAACAAGCATTCTATTTTATATTTTGGAGTTGTCTTTTCACTGTAATAATCTGCGCTAGAAGTCTAGGAATGGGTATCAATCTTACTCTATTCATTCCATTATGATTTGGGATCACAATAGGCAAACCTATTTACAGGCAAACTAAAAGACTCCTTAAAGACTCCATTTAGTAACATGAGGGCCTTAAAAAGTTACATAAAGAAGAGTTACTTGTACCTAAACACACTCTTAAAAACACTAGACTCATAAATGTTCTTCATAAACCTGGATATGACTCTTCCTTATTACCAATTTAGACTTATAAGCTACAACAGTCACAGACTTCACCTTGGAAAGGGCTGGCTGTCTTAGCTTTCAAAGATTGTGCAAGTGTTATGGGTTTGTGCAAAGGATTGTGCAAGTGATGCTTTACTGTACCTTTCCTTTTTTCTTCAAAGGATTGTACAAGTGTTATGAGGCACTGATATCAACTAAGTTGGAGTATACTGCTATGTTACCTGCTTTGTACTAGTTCTGTTGTTAATGTTTCTTGTTTTGTTATATATGCGTATGTTTTGGCATATGCCTATTGGGTGAGAGTTTCATACATGATGTAATGTATGCCCTACATACTTAATAAGTTTAAGTTTTCTTATAGTTGATTATATATGTATTGCTAATGCATTGTTCTAATAACCTCTAGGGCAATGTTAAGTATGTGGTCAGACAAGTATTACCATCTGGCTGTGAAGCAGAGATTGACCGTTGTGGTGCTGTTGGTACAAGCGATTCGTTAAACTTGGGTGGATATGGAGTCGAACTTGCTTTGAAGAATATGGAATATAAGGCCATGGATGATAGTACTATAAAGAAAGGTATGATTAATGATTATAGCTGTTTCTTTTGATTTCACATTGTGCCCAAATTTTGAGATTCATAAGGTGTGAACTAATTTACTAGTTTGTGCCTTTAAATTCAGAAGCTTAAACTTCGAAATTCATAGTTTGCAGTTTGTTATTGAATGCGCTTCCGATTAATGTTAAATCTGTTGCAACTTTTGAAATGGTACTCATCTTTTTAAAATTATTTCTGTCTTTATATTTGGTTACACCTACTTTATTACATGAGTGTATAGAAGCCAGCTTAAGGAAACCTTTCATTAAATGTTGCTGTTTTTCCTCAGGGTTGGCAGCTATGTGAATAAATAGGGTATGAGTAGCTGTTTAAGACATGTTAGCAATTTAATGTATCTCATCGGATAGTAGAATTTCATCTGGGCCAACAGGCAGAAGCCAGTTCTATTTAATATTTTGAAAATACTCAGTACTGTTGGTACATTTGTGCAAGGTTCTTGAACTTTTGCCAAGTAGGATCCTGCTTAAAATTCTATATGGCATGGCTGAATTAGCTGTATTAAATGAAAGATCCACCTAGGTTTCTGGTTGATGTGTTTTCTTGGATATTTATCCGGGTCTTCTGTTAGAATCCAACAATCACAGCATCTTTGGGGTGAGACTGAAACATAAAAAAAAAAAAAAACTGTCCCCCATCTTTGGGGTGTTAACTTCATGTTATTCGTCCTTCTGTAACCAGATAAGGAAAGTCCTCATTTGTGTAAGGTTTTGCAGGTGTCACATTAGAAGATCCTCGGACCGAAGATCTCAGCCAAGAAGTCAGAGGATTTATATTCTCCAAAATTCTGGTTTGTCATCCTTTATACATAGTTTACTTAAATCTGTGTGTATTAAATATAAGATGCAGAAGTTTATTTGTGGATTCTATGATGTTAACATTTATATCGGGTTTGCGGAGTGATGCAAGGGGATATGATATGTATTTTTCTCTGATAAGGCTGGTACTGAATGAGATTTGTTGGGTTCACTTGATGCTTTTCAGGTTTTCCCAACTATATTTTCCTGATTAATGCTATTGTTATGTATGTTGGTTGTAGCATATGATAATATTATACTAATGGATAATTGTTTCCCCTGGTCAGAACTTCCAGCTTGTCACTATACATAACTGATGATATCAACTCTGTTTCCCCCCTGTAGGAACGGAGACCTGAACTCACTTCAGAGATAATGGCTTTTAGGGACTACCTTTTGTCATCAACAATATCTGATACCCTTGATGTGTGGGAACTAAAAGGTATCTTCACTTTGATTTTGCTGTTGATATTTTTTAAATGATTAATGAACTTCAGAAGTCTCCTCAGCAGAAGACTAGATCTTAGGCTTTACTGGTGATACTTTCAATGTGTACTAATCTACAAAAGACTAAATGTTTTACTTTTCGACAGATTTAGGACATCAAACTGCACAGAGGATAGTGCATGCCACTGATCCTTTGCAGTCAATGCAGGAAATTAATCAAAATTTTCCTAGTGTTGTCTCTTCCTTATCTCGCATGAAGGTAAAGTATCCTTTTATGGTAATTGATGTCAGTCCCAAAATAATTGTTTTCCTGATCTCATGTAAATATTACTGTCATCACTAGTTCTCATTGTCCCGAATTCACTGACCCTTTTGCTTTGCAGCTCAATGATTCAGTTAAAGATGAAATAACTGCAAACCAGAGAATGATTCCACCTGGAAAATCCTTGATGGCTTTGAATGGTGCTTTAGTCAGTATCGAAGATATTGATCTTTATATGTAATGCCTTTTCTCTTTCTGAATTTAGTTTCATCCTTTAATAGTGAAATAGTTGGGATGCTGCCATAGCTTCCATCGTTACATATTACCCACGTTGATATTTGTGGTTGCTCGATATTACCAATTTCCATAGGATTTATTTTGCCTCAACATATATCCATGGTATTACTGATCCAACTATAAATCTGTTTTTTTTTATTTTTTATTTATCTCCACTTGCAATCTTGCCACGTCAATTTCAGGCCCCATTGCTGTGCTTGTTTTATAATGGTGTCCAACATTTTTGTCATACTTGAATTTGTTGTTCATTTCTTTGTTATCTATTACAGTTCTCCATGCTTAACGTAGAAGAGACTCTTCTCATGTTGGGTGGGACCATTTAAAAAATGTCTCAATAGAAAATGCTCTTGTACATGTAATGCAAAGGATACTCAAATTTTGGCTACAGATTTGATACCAGAATAGCCTTATACACTGTTCAGTGTTGAAGTGATATACTAACTCACACTTTACATCCATTAACAGTTTTCCATTAAATTTTATTGATTTTGAAATTTTTGTTATATTATTCATAATCCATCCAACATCTTCAGAAAATGGCTAATTGTACAACTGAATATTCATTTATGCGTTCCTGTAAGATTGGATACCATTGATCAGTTGTCAATGCCTAATTGAAAATGGTTGGTTTTAAGTTAGTTTAGTTTGAGATAGTTGCTTCATTGGCTTTAACATGTCTGCCTCTGCTTTGGTCACCTGTTATCTGTTATTCATTTTATGGTCATTGATGAACTATAAGTGTAATGTTAACTTGGTGCGTCCAAGTTCTGACATTGCTTTTCTGTAAACATTTCATAGGTTGGTTGACTTGGTCCATCAGGATTTATTATTGGCTGATCACTTTTCAAAGTTGAAGGTGACTTTCACTCTTAGCAATACTGGAATAGCATAGATGATGGGTTAATATGTGCCTATGTGGTCAAGTTCTGTAATTCCCTCACTTTGGTCATCATCTTTATCATTGGGATTAACGTCATATTAAAATGTACAGTATACTTCTGAGAAATAAAGACTATATTTTCTTCTTTAAAAACTTCCCTACTTCTTTCCAGCAAATATTAGTGAATTTTCTGGCTCTTAAAAAGAATTTGGATCAAGGATTTATTCTAACACTATTATCATCCTCGGTTAAATCAAGCCCTGCTTTGAATTGAAATATAATGCGTTGATAAGGAATGTTCAATGTATTCTATCATTACTTACTTGCATATGAAGATTTATTTGTTCAAATATCGCAGATACCTCATAGCACTGTACGGAAACTCCTGTCAACTCTGCCTCCTTCAGAGTCTAATATGGTCCGTGTAGATTTTCGCTCAAATCATGTTCATTATTTAAACAACGTGGAAGAAGATGCTATGTATAAGCGATGGAGGAGCAATCTAAATGAGGTGGGTATACTTGTTAGCTTACACATCGAAGTATGGACTCTTCTTCTGAATAAAAGAATGTCCTTATAAAAGGGGACTGCACATACAGGCATATGGACATGTCTATGTTCTTTGAATTGTATTAAATGTTAACGATTTCTGGGAATATAATTCTGCAATCTATTTTTTATTCAAGATCTTGATGCCAGTGTATCCTGGACAGCTACGTTATATACGCAAAAACCTTTTCCATGCAGTTTCCGTCATTGATCCATCAACTGTTTGTGGTCTTGAGGCAAGTTTTAGGTCTCTTTGCCAACTGCCACTTAACTTTGTTTTCTGTATACTTCTATCTTGTTACTGTACTTGTTCTAAAGCTTTATCTCGTTAAAATCTTGCAGTCGATTGATATGCTTATTTCTTTGTACGAGAATAACTATCCTATGAGATTTGGGGTTGTACTGTATTCTTCAAAGTTGATCGAGCATATTGAAACTAGCAGTGATGACACTAAAATTGAAGAGGATATTTCCAGCTCGGTAATTTCTTCCGTCATTTTTTTCCCATTGTTCTAGATTTCATGGAGTTTTGTTTTTTTATTGGTGTACCATCCTTCACCAAAACTATTCATCTGTATTTATGTATGTGTCTTCACACGTTGATTTCTCTCTGTTGAGCTCACCCTTGAGCCTGATCTCGACATGCAAATCTTAGAATTATTCGTCGTATGTTAGCAGTGACATTCGAACCTGTGGCCTCCATAGTGTTGGTTTTAACCAACGGGCCACAGCGCACTGGCATGTGAAATTTAATGTATAATGAGCTGATGCAATTGTACTTGGATATCATGCTTTGATTCTACTTTCAATTGTTTAACATTTGTAGTTCCATGCAATGCTTCAGCCATTTTCCCTGTATCCCATCTGCCAACTCATTGAACAGAGCAGCACTGAGTAAAACTGTCTTCAAGGTTACTTTAATGATGCACTTTCTTTTGCAGATAATACGCCTCTTTATTTATATCAAGGAAAATCATGGAAGACGAACAGCTTTCCAGTTTTTGAGCAATGTAAGTCTTTTCACTTGCTTTTATCAGGCTTTTGCATCTGTGTAATAATTATTTGAATATTGAAAAGGCGAGGGGGTGGGGACACTGTAGAATTGGTGAGGCATTTTATTGGGAGCTTGAATACGATTCTGTATTGATGGCAGATAAATAAATTGAGGGTTGAATCTGATGCTTCGGCAGATGACGCTCTAGAAATGCACGTTGTTGAAGGAGCATTTGTAGAAACAGTATTGTAAGTGTTTTTTCTGCTCATGGCTGTACATATTCTACCGAGGATTTCCTATGGATTAATCTATAGGTATTCCTGACTATTATGTCTACCTGATAAATGTTTGTGTTCTTCTTCCATAGGTCAAAGGTAAACTCTCCGCCGCAAGGATTACTACAGAAGCTGGAAAAGGAGCAAACATACAAGGAACTTTCTCAAGAAAGCTCTATGTTTGTCTTTAAGCTTGGGCTGGCTAAGCTGCAGTGTTGCTTGCTGATGAATGGACTGGTGGTGGATTCTAATGAGGTGTTTACCTTTTACTTTCCTATGTAAGGTTTTTAAGTAGACTAAATTCTTCTGAAAAAAGTAGGCATTGTAGAATTCAAACGTTGTCTCAACTAAAGGGTTTTCCTGGGAGAAATATCTATCAGTGGTCAGATGAAATTGCTTTCACATCTGCATGAGACAAGAGTTCATCAGACTTAGATGATTACTGACTTCTTTGATTTTCTGATGGATATATTGACTTTGGTGATAATCTCTTGTGATGTGGGATAATGTTAGATTCTTTAAGCACAATCTTAAAACAAAATATACTCTAGAGAAAAAAAAATTATATTACATTTTTTTTTACAAGAAACGAAAAATGCACCAGAGTCCAGACATTGTTAGACAGATACCTAGAAATACACCTAGTCTAACCCTTTTTAACTTAATGAGATGCAATCTAGACTAAGCAGTGATGCATCGTTGTAATGAAGCACATAGAAAACTGGAATCCGAGGAGATACCAAGCCGGGTCAAGCCCCTAGAAAACTTAGAAACTAGGAAAATATTACAAATTTACTGAGTTTTTCTTTTTACCATCAAGTTCGGCTTTTTGATATTAGAAATATTGTCGTGAGTCAGCTCCAGTGGAGTCATCTTCTAGTGGGGATGCTACAGTCGTAAAGTTATAAGCTAAAAGTCTAACTGGTTTTCATTAAGTAGGAGGCTCTTATAAATTCAATGAACGAGGAGCTTCCCAGAATCCAGGAGCAAGTTTACTTTGGGAATATAAATTCTCAGACAGATGTTCTTAATAAGTATCTGTCAGAAAGTGGTACTACTCGCTATAATCCACAGGTAAATGCTCTGTAAATAAAGTCATCAGAAGATTCAAGATTTCTTTTGTTAGTCATGACGGTAGATATATCTGGTTTTAACATATATGCTTCCCTCTAGATTATTGCTGGTGGAAAACCAAGGTTTACTTCTCTGTGTACAGCTGTTCTTGGAGGTGAAAGTGTCTTGAATGATATAAATTATTTGCATTCCCCTGAAAGTAAGCTGGTGTTAAATAAAATCTCTTTGTAGCTATAATATCTTCAGTTAAATCTGACATGATTTAGTTGGTTTCTCTCAGCTGTGGATGATTTGAAGCCCGTGACTCATCTTCTAGCTGTTGATGTTACATCAAAGAAAGGAATGAAGCTGCTTCATGAAGCCTTAAATTATCTGGTTAGTCATGGATTGTGATACTATTCTAGCACTTACTTTAATGAAACCACTTTTCATTGCAGAAATGAAAATATTACAACAAAGTGGACTACAAGTCCCATTTAAAAAAATAAAGAGAGCAGGCAGAGTGAGAGGCTCAATGCAGCTTTAAGCTATTTAAACAAAATCAAACCCGGGGGATCTACATTACAACTGGCTGCCAGTTTAGAATAATGTAGGAAAAAAAAATCCTTAAGGTCCCAGAACTTGTCTCTCTCCCCACAGGTCTTCCCTCTCCAGCCCACCATACGCTTCAAATAATCTCTTATTTCCTTCTATCCAGACCACCCATACTACAGCCAGCACCCTACATCCCCAAAGGAATCTGGCCTTTTTCTCTTAGCTAGGAAACACTTGCTTTATATGAATATCATGTCTTTAGTCTCTCCATTTCTCACTTGCACCCTCACGTTATTGATGTTTAGTATTTACTGACATCCACTGTACTGTAGATTGAAGGGTCTAATGGGGCTCGAGTAGGTGTGCTTTTCAGCGCCAATCAAGATGCTGACATATCTAATCTCCTTTTTGTTGAAGTTTTTGAAATCACTGCATCATTGCACAGGTGGGTATGATTATGTAAGCTCAATGGGTTATACATCAATAACTACTTAAATCTTGCTGTTCTTGGGCTGTTTGTTGTGCAGCCACAAGAAAGATGTGTTGCATTTCTTGGATCAGGTATGCTCCTTCCTTGAACGTAATCACCTGCTTGCACCATCTAAAGATGCTGCTGAGGGGACTCAAGTGTTTATAGATAAAGTCTATGAGTTGGCTGAAACCAATGGGTTATCATCAAAGGCCTATAAATCTGCTATTTCCATCTTTTCTACTGAGAAATTGAGAAAACGATTGAATAAGGTATTTCATGATATATAATAACTTTTTATATTTTTTATTGTTAAAAATAATTTGCAATCACAGAGAATATCTGTTTTGTGTATGATCAGGAATGATATATTTTTTTCCTTCTACTTTTAGTCTTGCTCTGTCTGTGCTGACATTGGTATTGCTTATCACAAGAATGTTATCATGATGACTGTTTGTGATGGTTTCAGATGGCTCAGTTTTTATATAAGCAACTTGACCTTAATTCTGGTGTTAATGCAGTTATTACTAATGGACGGGTGAGTTTTCTATAAACCTAATTACTTACTGATCGTATTGATTTGTTTTAACCTTGATAGGTTCTAGAAGATAAATTTGTTAATCTATTTATGTGGTGATATGTTTCTCTGCTATTTGATTCTTAACTTGTTTGCATGTGATTGTTTAATCTACACTATTAATCTTGCAAGATATATGTTAATGTGATCTTAATGCTTGGCAGGTTACGGTTGTAAATGATGAGAGCACATTATTGAGCCATGATTTGAATCTTCTCGAGTCTCTAGAGTTTACACAGAGAATAAAGCACATTGTTGAAATTGTCGAAGAAGTGAAGTGGCAGGATATGGATCCAGACATACTAACAAGGTTTGTTTAGTTTATAACTTTTTTTTCCGGCCATTAAAGAATTTTTCTTAGCAATAGCTTAAAATAGCTGTACACTACGAGTTTTTAACATAATCAGCCATATAACTGTAGAAGTGTGAAAGAGATGTACCTGTACAGCAGTTTCCTGCCTGATACCAGTGGCGGAGCCAAGATGAAATTGTTAACTGGGCTAATTGTAACACACAAAAATTCAACGTATCCACAATAAGAGAATTTGTTTTTTATAAATTGAAACGAAAATATACACGTAGACATAGAGTAACTAGTTGCATCCCAAAGTAATGAAGTTCTCGAGCTTTAGAAAGAACACACCTCTGAAACATAAGATGAATAATGAGGAAATCAATTGACCTTTTTTTTTTTTTTTTTTTTTCCACCAGACCAACTTAATTAGTAGAAGAATAAGCAATAGCACCATTGAAAACGAAAAAGGATAAGCTTTGGCAAGGACAAACACGGACAAACACACAATCAATCCTCTAAGGTCTGAAACATCGAACGCCTAAGAAAATTCCCCAATTTCACTAAAACCAAATAATCAAACACCTAAAACACTATAAATCATACGGCTAATTGAAGAGTCCACCACTCAAACTCAGTGGGTAACTCAGTGGAGTCCAGTGGGGAAGGGCTGAAGGCGTGGATTTGGGATTGAGGGAGGACTGCGTTTTGGGAGGTGCAGGTCTTCAGCTTTTCCTACAAGTAGTCCCCTTTCTTAAAAAATAAATAAATTGAAATGTTACCTTATGCCCAGTGGAGCCAGCCACTGGCTCTGCAACTTCCTGATACTTGCGTTTGGATTTGAGACTCCAATGTAAATCCTGTATTTTGATTGTAAAAACAATTTGTAAGTTTTATTGCATGGAAATATCAAGGGGGACATAATTGGCTTCCCACTTCTTCTTGGCCCGATTGCCTGAATAATGATTCATATGCTATTTTCTCCAATGTCGTGAATGAGCTATACACACTAGCCTACTTCTCTTTTTATTCTTTTTGGATCAGGCTGCCGGGTTTTGAGTTTAGGGCTCATTGACTTAGCTCGGACTGATAGTATATGGATTCATTTTCAGATTTTAAATGTGTGTAGGGGATTGTCTTAAATTTTGTCTTCCTTTATTTTTTACTCTTATTTATTTATTTATTTGTATTGTTCTCTGTACCTATAAATTAAAATAACTTGCATATGTCCACCACCCATCTTCACTGTTTTCCTCAGAAATTTGCTATTTAAATCCTGCATATTTGCTATGATTTGGGTATTTTATTTGCTGCTAGAAGTTTTAAAGGGAAGGATTTTTGATAATTTTAGGCTGCACAAGCTTATTTTGCCAGTAAGTTTGCCTACATTTTTCTAAAACTGAAAATTAATGTTTCTTAATTATGGTAGAGTTTGGCCTGTTAAATTTTACACTAGTACAAATGCTGGCCTAAACTCCTACTGTATTGTGCCTCTACATCCTAAGCAATTCAATTAATCCTACTAGATTTTCTAAACTGCTGGCCTATTCTCTGAGGTATTGGATCCTACATCCCAAAACAATTCAATAATTACTCTCACTGAACACATGATATATCCAGAGAACCATGATATATCCAATTTTGTTATTCTTGCCTTTTATTTTCAAATTAGTTTTCAGAAGAGTCTTCTTATATTGGTGTGTAAGCCTAATGGTTATTTCTTAAATGAACTTGCAGCAAATTCATTAGTGATACTATCATGTTTGTGTCATCGTCAATGGCTGTGCGAGATCGAAGCTCAGAAAGTGCACCTTTTGAGGTTTTGAATGCAGATTTTAGGTAAATACTCTGCGTCTTCTATCCAATGTTTTATTTGCTGGTGAATAACAACTATAAAGCTCCATTGTTGCTTAGTTCACAGAATGCTGTGTAAATATGATGATATATATTTGGACATGTACTTTTAAGGCCGTGTGTATACTTTGCTTAATATTAATTAACCTTAATGGTTGAAGAAAACGATGTACTTTGTTTCTTGAAGTTTGAGATATTTTATTCTTGTATAAATTGAAACAACTCATTATCTACTGCAATTCAGTATGATCATCGGAAAAATGTATGTGGCAATTTGCTAATAAATCCGTGGAATATTTAAGTGAAAAATTTTAAGTTGGCATGCTATTGTACTTTCTTACAATTGCAGAATTTTCTTGAAACCATAAATCAATTGAAGCATCTGGTTGTGATTTTCTTTATCTCTATGTTTTGTTATAATTTTTATACTTTTCTCATGGTACAAATGTAGCACATTTCCGTTATGTGAGTTTTATGATCTGTTCTAACACTGCTTTCTGTATCTTTTCCAGTGCCATCATTCTGAACAACGAAAATTCTAGCATTCATATAGATGCAGTTATTGATCCACTAAGTCCATCTGGTCAGAAGATATCATCAATTCTTCGTGTTCTATGGAAATACATTCAGCCTAGCATGAGAATCGTACTTAATCCATTGGTGAGGCAGTGTGCTCCAATATCTAAACTAAGTATATGTTTCTACTTACGTTTTCGCATTTGTTCTACAGTCTACTACCTGTTTTCTTTTCTTATTTTTAGTAGTCCATAAAGCTTTATGATTGACTGAGAAGCCAAACGGGACAAATCTATTATCCATAGTTCTCATTTTCCAACTAAATTGAAGCATATAACTCAAATGTTGTTACCCCATATGCTCTACATGTGTCCAAGTTTTGGGATGTCAATTAATCTTTCTTGCTGTATATGCTCTACTGTATATATCTTCTGCATTCTAAATTTTGTATTCTTGGCAGAGTTCTCTTGTTGATCTTCCTCTGAAGAATTACTACAGATATGTAGTACCAACGATGGTAGGCCAGATGACTGAATCTTTTTTAAGAAACCTATTGTTTTTAATTTTCCCCTCTCAGCTACGTTATATTTGCAGGAAGACTTCAGTAACACTGACTACACAGTAAATGGACCAAAAGCCTTTTTTGCAAACATGCCACTGTCCAAAACTCTCACTATGAATCTTGATGTTCCTGATCCATGGCTTGTTGAGCCTGTTATTGCAGTGTACATTTTTTTTCCTGGACCCAGTTTTTGAAATGTTTGAACTTACATTTTTTTGGTTTCCGCTTTTCTAATTCCTTTCTACTACACAGGCACGACTTGGATAATATTTTGCTTGAGAATCTTGGTGAGACACGAACATTACAAGCTGTTTTTGAACTTGAAGCTCTTGTTTTGACAGGTATGGTTTTGTTCTCTCAAGAGCAAGATGTACCTTGCCACGACCATGTACTTATACTCCAGTATAATGATGGGAAATTACATACTATTATCACAATTGTACTGACTTGAGATCTTGAATAGGTCATTGTTCTGAGAAAGGTCATGATCCTCCCAGAGGCCTTCAGTTAATTATTGGTACCAAGAGTGCACCCCATTTAGCTGATACTCTTGTGATGGCCAATCTGGGTTATTGGCAAATGAAAGTTTCTCCTGGTGTTTGGTACTTACAACTTGCTCCAGGAAGAAGTTCTGAACTTTATGTTCTGAAAGATGATGGTGATGGAAGTCAGATAAAAACATTATCAAAACGTATCACCATTAATGATCTGCGGGGTAAGATAGTTCACATGGAAGTATTAAAGAAAAAGGGGAAGGAGCATGAAAAATTGCTGATTTCTGATGGTGATGGCAAGTCACAGGAGACTACGGAGGTGAGTTTTTTTAAGTCAAAAGGTGCTTATTATCAGATAGGGTTGACTGTTCAAGCTTCTGGTTTCATAATGTAATCTGTTGGAGCATTATCTTTGTATGTGTATAGGGAAATAGCTGGAACTCCAACTTCTTAAAGTGGGCTTCTGGCTTCATTGGTAGCAATGAAAACTCAAAACAAAGTGAAAGTGCTTCAGTGGTTAGTACAGCAAGATTTATATATTTATTTTTTGTTTGTCACTGGCTTGAATGAACAATGGTGTTTGCATATCCCAAAGTTAGCATGGGTAAATTTTATCTTTTTGATATAATGTGAGAAATTTTCTTTTATCTCAACATTGTATCAATTATGGTTAGTCGGATATTTTTAATAACAGCCTCTCTGATCGGAGTTGTATAATGGTTTCCTTAGGAGAAAGGAAAAGGTGGGCGCCATGGAAAAACAATCAATATATTTTCTATAGCTTCTGGACACCTGTAAGTGTTCTTATGCATCAGTCTTCGTCTGCTTATCTTGTTATTTCTATTATTGATTTTCTGTGGTACAAATTAGGGCAGTCAATGATTTTTTTTTCATGGACCTTATTAGAGTTGAAACGATTAGGTCACCTGTATGAAGATTCATTCTCACTGTGGTTCTTATCAAATGCGAATACATCTGAACATATCTTGTGAATGATAATTTAAATATTGTCAAGAACTTGTCATAGTTGCTCTGGTTTATAGTCGCACTTATACCAACAAGCCTCACTTTTGGTGATCAAATAGACTATTAATGTATATGGCTTGATCTCCCATATCTTCAATGTAACTTTGAAATTAATCCAACTTCTGTTTAGGACTGCTTCTGACGGGCCTGGAAGCACTTTTGAAAATTTTAATCTGCCATAAGTGCTTCTAAAACTCAATCAGATAATTTTTGACTCTTTGTTTTGAATATTTTAAAATAAAGATTATTTTTTGTTATAGGTTTTAAAAGTTTTTTGATTCTGAATAGCAACCTTAAACAGGATTCAAATTGCCGCACTTGTTTCTACAGGACAACCATGAAATGATCCAAACTACATTGACCAAATAATTTATTAATATCTTTATTATATTTTTTTAACAATAATTGTACTCTCCACCATAAACCTCATGGTCTGATACTTCCTTCTGCTCCATTTCATAAATACTTAATTATATGTATGAAATTGTATCATGACTTGTGCTATGTTTTGACAGGTATGAACGTTTTTTGAAAATCATGATTTTAAGTGTCTTGAAGAACACCCGTCGTCCAGTTAAATTCTGGTTCATAAAGAACTATCTCTCTCCTCAGTTCAAGGTTGTAAGTTTTAGATCTTACATTTATCACTGTTTTACAATATCAGGGAGAAGAAATTAGATTGCTGAACATAGATGTTTGGTCATTGGATGGTGCAGGATGTGATTCCACTTATGGCTCAAGAATATGGCTTTGAGTATCAGCTAATCACTTACAAGTGGCCTACATGGCTGCACAAGCAAAAGGAAAAGCAACGAATTATATGGGCCTATAAGATTTTGTTCCTTGATGTTATATTCCCTCTTTCCTTAGAGAAGGTATTAGCATTTTGTAGTATGTTATCAATCTTGATGATTTTTGATTTCTATCACAAATATGATATATTATGACGTGTTAAAATACCTGCAGGTCATATTTGTTGATGCAGATCAGATTGTCAGGGCAGACATGGGAGAGCTCTATGACATGGATATAAAAGGAAGACCGCTAGCATATACTCCTTTCTGCGACAACAATAGGGATATGGATGGATATCGGTTTTGGAGACAAGTACTTACCACTAACGACCTTTGTATCTTCCATGACTTATTCAACTTAATGCATGCATCAGTGGGAGTGGTGGATATAAAGTATTTCTCCTTTATTATGACTCATGAGTGATTGCTTCTTATTTAATTAATATTTTGCAATTTTTTTTTTCTGGAACAGGGTTTTTGGAAAGAACACTTACGAGGGAAATCTTACCATATAAGGTCAGTTGTGCCTTTGATTCACAATTTTCGTAGTAGGACATATTGGTGATATACTTTATAGATTATACCTTATGGTAGATTCACTAGGTTGTCAACCTATTCCTCACTTGTATCAGTAAAATCTGTTTTGCTCATTTTCTATCCTTAGTAACAATATGACACCACTAGAAGGCTCAACATCATGAAACTGAATTGTGATCCTTTAAAAAATTGAAATCGAAATTGTAGGGAACATTTGCAACCTAAGTCTAGCTTATGCAATTAGCTGCTTTTATTGTTGTCAACCTATTGCTCACCTTTTGTTATTGCATCATTCTTTTAACCAATACAATCTGTTTTGCTCTTATTCTATTGTTAGTATTCATGACCACTAGAAGGCTCAACATCATGAATTCTAATTGTATTGGCAGTTCTCAATTATACGATTCAAATTTATAACCTAAGCTACCATGATAACTTGTACTACTTTGATTTGTGCCGACGCTTATATTATCTGTGGCCGGAACAAAATTTTATACACCTGAAGTGGATATCCTTAGTAACTTGTGCTGGTGATTGGTCAATCTATTGCAGTGCTTTGTATGTCGTTGATTTGAAGAAATTTCGAGAGACTGCAGCAGGAGATAACCTCAGAGTTTTCTATGAGACTCTTAGCAAGGACCCAAACAGTCTATCTAATTTGGATCAGGCAAGTAGTGGTTAAGCAAATTATTCTCAATTATCATTGTTGCACACTATGACCGAGGTCTGTTATTTTCAGTTGGAACTTGTTCTTTCTTTTTCATTGGGAAACGTGGGCTATTTATAAGACAGTAGTTATACTTTTCTCAGTTTGTTATTGTCACATGCATACTTTTGTCTTATCATGCATGATGCTAAATGTCACCATTCATGTTTCAGGACCTTCCAAATTATGCTCAACATATGGTGCCCATATTTTCATTACCTCAAGAATGGCTGTGGTGTGAGTCATGGTGTGGTAATGCTACAAAATCCAAAGCAAAAACCATTGATCTTTGCAACAATCCAATGACAAAGGAACCAAAGCTCCAGGTATATCTGTTTTCCTTTAGTTGGTGTTTCATTACTTACAAAAAGTAGTTTTCTACCGAGCAAACGCAACCATCACTGGCCATTTAACTCTTTCTGATGTCCAATTAAGTTCTTTGTATCTTGTTTTGGTTGTAGGGGGCAAGAAGAATAGTTTCTGAGTGGCCAGATCTTGATTTGGAGGCTAGGCAGTTCACTGCAAAAATTTTAGGCGATGAAGTAGTTATTCAAGAACACTCACCAACTCTTAATCAACCAGAAACTTCAGTGAAGGACAGCCCACCGTTAGAAGATCTTGAATCGAGGGCAGAGTTGTGAATATCATATAGGGTACACTACGGTTCAGTATTATTCAATGGACCTTGGTCAACAGGGTACACACTATTGACATATTTTGACCTCAAGGTGACTGCCCTTGTACACAGTGATCCTGCATTATAAACTGAGAGATTGGGTTCGCCTTCGTTGTCAGCAAGAGCATGACACCTGCCAAAGATTATCCTATCCAGGCACTAGATCGTATTACATACTTTCTAGGCGTAGGCGTACCCTAGAAGAGATTTTTTTTTCTGAGTAAATTTACCCGACTGATCATCTATATCAGGAGCTGAAAGCAACTTCTTGATAAGTTCCTCTATTGTCTAAGTAGGGTACCTTGGTCTATCCGTGCCTTTGCTTGACAGTGCCGGAGTGTAGAATGCAGTATCATTTTGTTAGTTCAGTCTTTTTTTTGGAAGTGGACATTAAAACCAGAATATAAAAACGAGTACTAGCAGAACACTAGTCTCAGGCAAATTACAGGAAGCTACAGCTAGTAATTAAAAGCAAGAAATAGGAACCAGTAGCACAACCTCCTCCCCACTAGAGAGCATGGAATGCGGGGAGGACTGATCATGGAATGCGGAGAGGACTGATCGGAGAGGACTATTACATCAGTTATGGGGGGATGGGCACCCATCATTCTTAAGAACCCTAGTTAGAGATGGTGGTGGCGTTGCCGCCCATCTAAGTAGATCCACCTCCTTGCCATTTAGCGACGCTGCCATGTGAGCAACGTAATTTGCTTTTCTCGGTACCCAATTCCAAGTGAGATTAGAGAAAAGTAGGTGTTCTTTCTAATCTCACATAGAAATGGATAAATTAACAACCCATGTTGGTCATGTCACGAAGCTCGTTGACCACAACCTGTGCATCAGTCTTAATAATGACATTATTAATGTGATACTCCAATGCTAACTCCATACCAAAAAGAATGGCCCTCGATTCAGCCATAACAGAGGAGTCACATATAACGTTATGAGCAGCCCCTGCAATCATGAGGCCATCGTGGTCACGCAAAACAACACCAATCCCTGCTTTTCTAGTGCTACTACTCCACCCAACATCGACATTTATCTTACAAATTTCTCTGTCCAAAGGAGTCCATCTAGTATCCTCATATCCTACACCCCCCTCCACCATTAGAGTTGCAGCAACCATGCAACTCTAACAATCGTGTGGTCTTCTATTATTGACTTTTAGAAACTCATAGAGACCAGTACAGGCTCTAACAATCGTGCCCCCAGGTGACATAGCCTCATGCATATGGACAAATGCATTACGAGTTTTCCATATCTTCCACCCTATAAAACATATTGCAGATAACACAAATTCCCTATCTTCCTTTTCTAGAACACCAGATATCATATCCCACACCCACTGTGCTAGCGTAGTGACTTTTTGCTTATCAATCTTCAAACCAATCGGTGACCCAAACCAAACTGCATCAACCCATGGAAATAACAACACATGCTCCATAGACTCACTCTAGATTACACACTCTACACGTAGGAGAATCCCCAATTTTCCTTCGGTACAAATTAAGAGCACATGAGATAGTTTGTGAAGCACTACCACCAAAACAATTTTATCTAGGGAAGGGTTTACATCTCCAGAGGGCCTTCCATATCCTCTTATCAATGATAGTGGATGTGTACCTATGTAGATGACAATTAGGATGTTCACGCTTGATTTTTCAGCAGTGGTGGAACCAAGATTCAATGTTGGGGGGGGGGGGGGGGGGGGGTGGGGTAAAAATGTGGTCGTCAAACTTAAAAATAAATACATTAATATTATACTATGCTCGTAAAAAGTATTAACTATTATAAGAATAAAGTTTTCGTCGAGGTTCTATATTTTGAAAATATTTTGTAATAACTTCATCGTCAATTAATATAATAAATATGTATCCCGCTCCGATCGATATTAAATTTAAAAAGATGAATCTTCGATTACAGGATTTGTAAGGGTTTTTTGTTTCCTTTTTCTTTTGAAATTAAATTTCTCTCCATACTAAAAGTATTTTGATATTAACAAGGTTGTTAGAGAAAACTAATACATAAGCTATAAAGGCCCTAAATTTAAATTGGTTTAATGACCTATCTATATAAAAAATAAAAAAATCCTTTCATAATTAGATAGGAGGGTAATTTGTAATCGGTGTTATCTTCCAAACCTACCATACTTCTATATAATACAAAATATAATACAAGTAATTAACACCACTTCTTATTTATATCCATATATTATGTTTTACACTAATTACGTGGTGGTGTTAGTTGTCTGTGAATGAGGATTTGGACAATTCTTACACTATTAATTGTTTACTTATAACTGACAGAATATATAGTATACCACATATATATTGATGAGTTTCTTGAAGTCAGGGAGGGCCATGGCCGAGGCTCGCCCCAGTGTAGCTCTGCCTCTGGTTTCCAGTGATACCCAGTCTTCACACTATAAAATCCAATTTTACTCCATGGCCAAATCAGTTTGTTACTTGTACCCATATCACCAATAGGAATGTTCTTAATCAACTCCATACACTCCTCAATGACTACATCTTCAATACTAGTAAGGAACCAGGTCTTTGTGTCACTATCCATAAGCTCGTTTACAGTCTTCGGCAATGACTCACGCATATTGTCATCCAAACTTAAAACCCTCTCTGCTAAACCAGGAATCCAGCAATCATCCTATATCCGAATGGACTTACCATTAAGAACCTGCCATAAACCACCACTAGTAATCACATCGCGGGCACATATAATACTAGACCAACGCCACGAAGCCCCGTGCCCTCTCTTTGCAAATAGAAAATCACATTTGGGGTAGTATCTAGCCTTCATAATCCTGGCCCAGTAAGTGTCAGACTCATTATGTAGGCGCCACGCTCGCTTGGTGAGTAAGGCAACATTGAAGTCCTCAAGGTTTCTAAAACCTAGTCCACCCTCTTCTTTGGAAAGTCCCATGAACTCCTATGATTTCTAGTGTATCTTATTGCCTCTCTCAGTCCTTCCCCACCAGAAATTTCTAATGATGGAGTTGAGTTCCTCACAACTCCTAGGAAAAATGAAACAAGATATGGGGTAAGAAGGTATCGCCATTGCAACAGCCTTGATGAGCACTTCTCTATCTGCTGCCAACAAAGTACCATGCTGCCAACCATCCACTTTCTTTTGCAAACTTTCCTTAATAAAGTCAAGTGCTTGCTTCTTGGACCTTCCCCACATTATAGGAAGACCTAGGTACTTACCAGGATTGCCCGTAGCCTCCATGTTGGGTAATAACCCCATAAGGTGCTTCATATAAACAGGAACATTAGTAGAGAAAAATAAAGAAGACTTCTTGTAATTCACAACTTGATCAGATGCTCCACAATAGTTGTTCATCAACTTAGCAAAGTAGAGGCAATTTTCATGAGTATGTCTGAGAAAATACATTGCATCATCAGCGAAAAACAAGTGAGAAACTGGAGGGCACCCATGCCCGAGGCTAATTCCCTTCAGACAACCATCTTCCACAGCCTTCTTGACCCGCAATGAGAGAACTTCACTAACTAGTAAAAATAAGTAGGGGGATAGAGGATCGCCTTGTCGAAGTTCTCTCTCGGGTTTGAAGAAGTTGTCATGCTTCCCATTCAATACAACAGAGTAAGTGATTGATTTTACGCACTCCATTATCAGACCAACCCAACTAGCACCAAAACCAAAAACATGGAAAGTGTCTTCCAAAATATCCCACTCCACTCGATCATAGGCCTTAACCATGTCGAGTTTCAAAGCTAATTCACAATGCTCACCACTCCGCTTCATCTTCAATTATTGGAAGGCCTTATGTGCCACACATATGTTATCCTGTATCAATCGTTGTGGAACAAATGCATTTTGATTAGTTGAGATGATATTGGCCAGAACCTTGGACAATATTTTGTAGGAGTTGTTACACAAGTTAATGAGGTTGAACTGTGAAGTATTCACCAGATTAGGAACCTTTGGTATCAAAGCAATGTGTGTCATGTTAATACCCCCAAGGTTTACAGATCCCGAAATGAAGTCACTAGCTATTCCCACAATGACTTCACTCACAATCTTCCAATATTTATGATAAAAAAGTCTCAGAAATCCATCCGGTCCGAGAGCTTTGAGAGCTCCCATTTGAATTGTAGCAGTCTTCACATCATCAACCTCAATAGGAGCCATTAACATAGTGAAAGGACCCAACCCCGATTTAGCTTCCTAAACCAGAGTTAAACCCTTTCGAAAACACAAACCAACAAAAACTTTTCGAAATTTCGGCAGAGTTTCGTTACTATCATGGAATTACCATTACCTGCACGCGAAAAATACACTTCATCCTATGCCACAAAAATCAAACCGTGGGCACCAATCCCATCCGGATTTCTCAATATATCAACAGTAAAGTAAAACAATAAATATAATAGTACTTTACTGAAATCCGGTGTAAAATCGTACAACGTAAACAACAGATTACTCAGAGCGACCTCTAATATATAATCATATCAATATACCACAGTAGGTAGAACAATAAACCTACTGGAAGAAACAAGGTAGCTCGAGCACTATGCCTCCGACCACGACGTGCGACGCCAGAGCCTGAACTGTAAACTGGGCACGGAAACCGAAAAGCCCAGGGGAAAGACATGAAACACGTTAGAGTGAGTGGACGAAAATAAATGTCTTTCACCAAGTAATATATACGTATAAAATCATATGCGAGTCAAATGCACATAAAATCAAATGGTACACGAGGGAGACTCTAACTCCTCACGCGTACAGAGCATTCAACGTAAAACATATCGCGGAGACTCTCGTAGGCTTCCACGCGATAGCACAGTCTGAATCACGGGATCCCAGACCCACACGTGATTCCTAGCCAGAAAGGCCTCGGGTCAGGATATCTGTCCCCCCCCCGGAGCGTACTCGGGGATCAACCGAGAAGCCAATGTGTATCGATACCACAACATATACTGAGACTGTACTCTGTGTAAACCAAATCATAAAACCATTCCGTGCACATGCATAAAACATAATATGTACGTATATGTATATATTCGTATACGTATATTCGTATAATTAAGCATAATCGTAAAACACATGCTCGTAAAATCATAATCAATCTGTATGCTCAAGTTCGTAAATCATTTATAAAGGACTCGCAATCAATCTGTGAAAAGAAAAGTCCACTCACAAACTGGCGTAACGCGATACGCGTTAACCCGTGATCCGGCGGAAAGTCCCTCGCCGAACAAACGATCACGAACTCCTGAATATTCACAAAGTCCATTATTCAAAGTCATAATCCGACAATACAAATCAAATAACGAGAAACCACCGTTCTCGGAAACACGTAGTTCAAAATCGACGAATCGTCGAAAATCCATATATAACACCTCAATACCTCGCTTTACTTTCGGACGCTCAATTCGAAAAACAAACCTCCCCACTGCGATCGGAGCGCGATTTCGAGTCAAATGACATGCAACTTGTCGAAAGTCCGAAAAAGTCAAACTTTGACTGTTGACCGCCGTTGACCGTTGCCCACGGCGGCGCCGCCACTGACCGGAGAATTTCACGGAAGAGCTGCACCTATTCCACTCAAAATCATCCACTGAGCAACTTCCATAACTGCACCGAAGTCCAATTCTCACTCTAACCATGTCAATTTCATGAAAAACCGAATGTTCACACAAATTTCAATTCCCAAATTCTCCATACACAAGCAAAATTAGATCACCAAACTTACAAGGTAGCATCAAGGGGATGAGAGCTTCAAAGCTCATTCAAAGTTGTAGCTCAATTCGGTTCGAATCACCAAACCCGAATACCTCAATTTTTCTTGAATTTTGGCCGGAAATATCTCCTCCTCCGGCGAGCCTTGCCGTGAAAGGAGGCCGGAGTCACCCTCAATGGACCAAGGCTCATCGAATGGGACCAACCCCATCCCACGGGGTGGCCGGAATCGATCGCCACCGCGAGCCGCCGTGCAACCCGTCGCCATTCTCACCCTCCACCGAGTTGACTCGGTCAACTCGGTCAACACATTTATTTCCTGTTTTTGACTTTCCCTTTTCGGCAACTTCCTATTTATAGCCCTTCCCGATTAGGAAACTTCATGTTTATCCATTTCGACGAACTTTAAACACGCGTAATTTCCTCGTCGTAAATCCGATTCCGATAATTCTCGTGGCCACAAACTCGTCTCGACATAATCTTCAATTTTCCCCCGAAGTCAAACACATCGACCAAATGGATAAAAAATCAACCCTCCGAACCAACACACATTAAATCGACTAAACAATCCACAATCGGAAATAATCACAACTAAATCTTCGTAACTCAAAATCATGCTCCGAAAGTTTCTACGAACTCGAAATTAAATTCTGAACAACTTCCGTGAAGAAGCCGAAACCAAATTCTCGACCGGTAATTTAGTCGCGAACAAACCTGCCATTTAAATCCGTTTCCGTCGAAACTTCAAATATTCATAACTAATTCCTCGGTCGACCAAATAACGATCCGGAACCGCCCACGAACTCAAAATCACACGTACAACGACTCTCGAGAAGAGACCCAGCTCCAATTCTCGGCCAATAATTAAGTCGTTAACGAGCCTGGCGATTCAATCAACTGTCGGCAATCTGCGACTATACAATAACTCACATATACAGCTGATTATACTGCTGATTCTGGTCCGGGTCGTCACACATAGTGTTCATCTCATCGCTCACTACCTTATTAACACCAATCAATGCATCACCCCATTGCATAGTACCACAGTGTTTATATACCCACTTGAAATGGTTTTCAAACTCAGTCATAAAAAGCTTCTCACCCTCCACTGTGATCCCCTCATTTGTCACTTTAAGGATCTTGTTTTGGTGTCTTCTTTGAAGAGTGGTTAGGTAAAAATTTGGAATCGTATCTCCAGTCTTTAGCTATGCGATTCTAGACCTTTGATGCCAAAACATTTCATCTCTCCTCCAGATCTCCGCTAGCTTTCCCACTATCACACCTTGTTGCTCTTCTCCCCCATTGGGGTTAGTTTTTTGCAGTAAGTTAAGTTCCCCCAAATACTTAATGATCTCCTCTCGACAATTTGGAAATTTATCCTTGCTCCATTTGATTAGTTTAGCTCTACAACGAGCAAAATTTGCAATCCATTTTTTTTGGTTGGTAATATCCCTTTCACAACTCCATCCCTTTCTAACAATATCATAGCACTCCACATAATCTGCCCAAAAAGCTTCAAATTTGTAGGAGAAGAGTCTCTTAGTGGTATCGGGAACAGTAATACACAGAAGTGGGAAATGGTCCGATCCAATCCTAGGGAGGTGTGTGATTGTCGTCGCTGGCCACATTAATAGCCATTCTTCATTATAGAGACCTCTGTCCAACCTCTCTTCAACCACTACAACTCCATCTTCCTTTTTGGCCCATGTGTAGCTGTGACCAATAAAATCCATATCAATCATTGCATTATCATCAATAAATCTCCCGAGAGTATTACCATAGTTGTGGTGCTAATCAGCTCCTCCTGATTTCTCAAAGTGCCATAACAAATCATTGAGATCACCAATGAAAACCCAATGTTTGTCATCATGCTTGTTAGTGATATCCTAGCAGTTCCAGAAGGCCTCCTTGTCAGCATAAGCATAGTATGGCGGACCATAAATAAAGGTAACCCTAAACGTATAGTCTCCCCCATCCTCCTAATCACAGTGTTGATGAAGTATTTAGAGTAATTGATATCATTTACCTCCACCGATGGTTTCCACCAAATCGATAACCCACCAGCAGTATCAATAGGCTCAACATTGAAACCCTTATAAAAACCAAACTGTTTACGAATTTTGTCCACATAAAAACTTTGTTGATGCGTCTCATTGAGAAACACCATATCAAGGGAATGGGAGTGACACATCTCCCTCAGTGTCTGAACTTTGAAGGGCTTCCCAAGACCTTGACAATTTTGCATGATTGCATTCATCGACCATCTACAACTGTCAATGACCAGCTACCAGTACCAACAGATTTCGGGTTCTCACCCATTGATGAAGAGTCCTTGCTAGCACCAATAGTCCTCTTTGGTGTTTTAGCTCTCTTGTATATCACTATCTTTTCATCCACCTCTTTGGATCTATATCCACTGCCTGCTCCTACCTTCACTCTCGTCATTCTTATGCTCTTACTCTTCCCAATTTTGCCCATGTTTGCAGACAGTCGCGTCTTAGGGTTTGTGCCAAGCTTCACGCTTTTACTATCTTTTTGAATAGTACCACCATCTAGCATCATCCTCTTCCCCAATGCTCCTTGTACATTCTCCACAGGAATCTCAGAGATACAAACATTGTTGGCAACATTCATTTAGTGCTTCCAACACAGGCCTCACCAATGAATCCTATTCATGTAATTCAAGTACTAAATAATAGTTGGCTTTGTAAAAATCTGACCTTTTTTCAAAAGCCCAAGGTGGTATAGTGCTATGATCGGCCCATGACCCTTGTTTAACAGAAAGCCCATTAAAAGCCTGAGTAATGCTTCCATTACAATAGACCACTGCATTCACATTGAGTTCCCAGTAATCACAGTTACTGTTAACTCTGCTAGTTGTCATTGGAATGTACGTGAGTTGTGGATCACGTCCAGGGTTGTCCACCAAATTCCTAACCCCACTTGTGTTATAGCCAGCCACAAAGTTGTCTTATTCCCTGACACACAATTCAATGTTACTTTGCTTCTCTTTTTCAAACAATCCTTGTACTTTCCGGCCAACCCATTCCGGTACTGGTGCCGGTGCATACAGAAACTCTAATGGATGATGCCTCTGTGTAAATACAGTTATTTTTTTGTGCCTCCGCCACTAGAGAGAGATCATATACAACTCCAAGCTTAATAATCATAGGGTGTAGTTAAAATCTGTATGATGATACCATATGCCCTAACCTGCCACAACGAAAGCAAAAACGCCTCAAACTCTCATACTTAATCTTGATTTTTTTTAACTCCTCCATAAGGTAGAGGCAGATTACATGCAGTGGGTAATGGTTTCCTCGTGTCGATGTCCATACGCATCCTTGCAAATCACATGAACCCAACAATCTTTGGGTACTCAGCTTCAAGTATTGCACCTATCATCTCACCAAGCTTTCGACTGTTACCAATGGTAACGAGCTCCTTGGGTATACCATGCCCCTGAATCCAAAAAGTAGCTCGGTTTGCTTCAAGTTCCTCTAGTGACTGATAATTTGGCCAATGTCTAAGTGAAAAATAGTAGCCATTTACATTCCATGGACACTTAATCAATAGTGTATTTGCTAGTGCCTCAGACCCCACTGTAATGCAAAAGACATTCTTCTTCACAAGAATAATATGGATTTGTTCCAATTGTTTCTATAGACCCAATAATGTTACTTTCGTCCCCACAAGACTGGGTTCATGATCAGCAATCAACATACCCAATAGATCGATCTATCCCATTATCTAAATCCAATGGATCTAATGCATTCTCAAAGTTTGTTGACATGGCCTCCACTATTCCATCATCTTCATACAGTATCTCTTGCTCATTCCACATATCTTCCTATGTAGCCATAGCTGGGAATGCAAGTTATGTACACACCACAAAGGTGTAAATACCCTAACAAAGTAGGTATGATAAAATCAACACAATAAGTGTTCCAGATTGATAGCAGTAGCTACCAACCAATCAAATGTAATCAATAGCACACCAGTTTAGTAACTCTGGCTGATAAAACCAAGTATACTCCAAGTACTAAGAGGTTTGAATCTGAGAAGTAAGTACCCTCACCTACCTCAATCTTGCACCTTAGTAGAATCTTATCTAGTAGCAAGGATCATTCCTATTTGCAAGCTCAAACTTCAACGCAGAGAACATATTGCTCTGGAACAATGTTCAAGCTCCCCTCTAAAAATAAGAAAGACTAAGGAATACCAGATTGATAGTCAATGAGTAACAACGTAGTACAGATCTCTCACAGTACCAAAAAAAAATCTGGGGATTTGGTTGCCTAAGGTATTTTGGTTGGTGATGAAACGGTGAGTGGGAAAAACCAAAAAGTAAGAGAGAAGAAGGACGATCTCTTACTAGAAAAAGTCATGCTTAGTAGCTCAGTGTTAAGTTCTCTACATTAGAAAAGCATAAATCTAAGTAGCAAATTTACTTTAAAAAAAAAGAGAATAGTATAATCCAGTTATATTTGTAAAGCTACGAGTATTAAATATGAAAGAATGAACAAGTTGAGGGTGAGAGGAAAATCACGTAAAAAAATGAATAAGTCGACCGGAGAAATGGGGCATTAATGAGTAGACATATAGAGCTCGGGTAATAATTTAACGGAAGTATTTGAACTATTTGATGCTTAGATAATTGATGTTTTTAACTATTATTTTGGTGATTTGTTCAACATATTAACGTATCATTTTGGTCATTCTATTAAATTTTGTAATCTCGTTAGTTTTGCTACTCATACTCAGTTAGTCTAGTTTCTCACACTTTTATCCCCCAGTTTGGTATTGAGTTTTGGGAAGAAAAACAATAGCTTAATCTTATCATAGTAGTCTATTAGCCTGTTTAGTTAATATTCTCTATGTATTTTCCTAAATTTTTGGGTGGTTAATTAACATAGATATCAAAAGCAGCCAAGATATTACTTTTTCTTAATTGTGTTTTTCTCACTATTGATTTATTTAATCACTGATTTTTCTCACCATATTTAGTTTCACCTCAATACCAAGCTAAGCTTGTGTCGTTTCGATCTCGAATTGGCCTTAGTTGGCTAGCCCAATTACAAAGCATCATCTCTATAGTCCACTATAAGTACTTCTCGACCTACTCTCTCAATTTTATTAGCCTTTTCAAATCCATTGTACAAGTGAATTATGTGTCCTAGATAGGAGCACACTTGTGATTTAGCTAAACATTATAGTTGTTTGCATTTTTTATATGTAATAGTTTTGCTCAGTGAGTTGTGAGCCTCAAGATACTAGACCAATGGAGGTAATAAGATATATGTAATAGTTCAAAATTTGGTTCGTCTCGTCTCATTCAAACTTTTGTTGTTAAATACTCTATTAAATATTTATTTTAAATTAGACTCAAAATTGGACCTGTCCCATCCTGTTTGGGTTTTGGGATGATCGAAATGGACTATTAAAATACTCCATCCTGTCCTATTGGGGATAGGGATAGGGACAGCCAAAACTTGACCCGATTCGTCCTGTGCCCACCTCTAATACTCTTATTTTCGGCATAGACCAACCCAAAGATTCAGTTGTTAGGCCCATGATAAGTTATGTTTCTAACTTTGCCCTGGAAACGAGGATCCCTGTTTAGTTTTAAGGCATTAGATAAGACTTGGTGGCCACTCCTGAACATCCGAAAACTCTCTTGCCCTTTTATGACTCCCATTTAGGGGAAAATTATTTAGCACACAACAGTACACTTATACCAACTTACATGATCCACAGTTATTGGGTTAAGAAAAATTAAGAATTAATATCAGAAATTAAAAAAAAGAAGAAAAATTACCATTAAGTCACTTAAAATCATCACTTTGCCCAAAAAGTCACTTAGTTTCTTTGAAACTATCCATAAGTCATCAAAGTTATATTTTTATGACCAAATAGTCACTTTTTGGCTTTCAATTTAGATTTTCACCTATTTTCTGCAGGGACAAAAATACCCCTCTTCTTATATTTCATATTCAAACTTTCCTCCTCAAAACCCATACGAGCCTTTCTTAAACTATACGAGTTTCTCTCTCAAATCAGAAGCTCTACGATGAGAGAGAGAGAGAGAGAGAGAGAGAGAGAGATTCACTCGTTGTATGAATCGATCTCCGGCACCGTTCAAATTTGGATTCATTTTTGAAATCGAATTAGGTTAGCTTTTCGTTTTCCAATTGTTGTTGAGATTGTTGTTGATTATAAGTTCTATTTAATGTTGTATGTTGCATTATTTTTAGTTTTTTTTTAGTTTATGAATTCTAATTTCTTCTTCTTCTTCTTCTTCTTCTTCTTCTGATGAGAGAGAGAGAGAGAGAGAGAGAGAGAGAGAGAGAGAGAGAGAGAGAGAGAGAGAGAGAGAGAGAGAGAGAGAGAGAGAGAGAGAGTGCGGACTGATTCGCTCGTCATATGTATCGATCTCTGGCATCATTCGAATTTGGATTCGTTTTCAAAATCAAACTAGGTTAGCCTTTCATTTTCCAATTGTTGTTGAGCTTGTTGTTGATTATAAGTTCTATTCGATGTTGTATGTTACATGGTTTTCAATTTTGAGTTTGAGTGTATGAATTCTAACTCTTTCTTGGCACCTAAATTCGTGATCACTTTCTATTTTCTTTCTTTGTTCTTGATTTTCTGAACCAAGGAGCTTGATTCGGCTTCTTTTGTTGATGCCCTAGTCTAGAATTTTGTCACTTGTATGTCTCCTTCTTTACGCACTTTCATGGTATTTTCATGATTTTTGGGAGTCTCCTCGTTGTCTACATTGTTGCTAGCTCCTTCTACGTCATCTTCTTCAGACTCCTTAGCGACTCCATTGCACATTAACATCATTCTTAGATCTCCTCTCAACATGTTGTTGGACAGATAAAGATACCATCACTTCAAAATAAAGATACTATCTCTTCAGCATGAAGATACGATCACTTCAGCATAAAGATATCAATCCAATTGCACTAATTGAATAAACAGCAACAATCACAAACACAATAATGCCGTTATTTTACCTTTCTTGCTGAATTTGGATGATTATTGAATCTGGATCTCCTCTCAACGTGTTGCTGCACAGATAAAAATACCATCACTTCAGAATAAAGATATATACCATCACTTCAGCATAAAGATACTAACATAATTTCAGAGATATCAACACTTCTAAGAGCACCTGCAGCGATTGAGGATTTCAACACGAGCAGGTGTGGCCCCCGTCGGCAATAACACAAGCTACCTAGAAAAAAGGTGCAGCGATGAGTGAGAGGGACAACGACCGATCGTTGACCAAGGTTGCGAGCCGTAGCACAAGAAATCATTGCTTGCTCGAGAGCACGACTCGCCTGGTGAATCCCACACACGTGGGTGACGCCAGACACATCAGTTTTTCATATTTAAGGCACATATATTACATGCGTCAATAATTAGTAACTTTATTTTCTTTTTAACGGACAAATGGATGGTCACCGAATGGTTAGTTGTCTACAAAAATTAACCCAACTTGCAAATTGATTTGGGTCGTCGGAATTTTTTTTGAAAATCAATTCTATGGCCCAGGTTAAACCAAACATTATTTTTTTTAAAATTAAAAATGACAAATAAACATCTAAAATTCATAATAAATAGAATGAGTGTCCAAAAAATTGTATGAAAATTCTTACGATTGCAATAAAATACTCTACAACTCTCATGAAGAAAGTATAGATATATTTGTTTATAAAAAATAGTCATTTTCAAAATCTCGTATTTACTTAAAATTCGTCACCAACGCTAATCGCGTAACGACAGAATTAAAAAACACGTGTTGTGTAGTTATTGATCGAATATCTTACCAAGTATAAAAAAAAAATCGATGAATAGTACTAAGATGTGCTATTTTTTGACCTACTGCACGAAAAACAGGAATTGCACCTCCTATTCGATGAACAGTGACTGCACCTCCTTAAGTTGGAGTAAAAGGCCAATAGCAGGTGCTACATGGGTGCATATGCTCTAAGAAAAGAGACACCATCACAACGATACCAACACTTATAAACAAAGATACCATCATAGTTGCATAGAGATACCAACACTTCAAAACAAAGATACCCATCACATTTCAACAAAGATGCCAAGGATTCTAAACAAAGATACCATCACAGTTGCACAGATATACGAATGCTTCTAAACAAATATACTATCATATTTCAATAGAGACACCAACACTTCTAAACAATGATACCATCGATAGTTGCACAGATATACCACTACAATTGCACATAAATACCATTACATCGATACAAAGATACCAACTCTAACCAACCCTAAAATTGAAGCTCAGAAATTACCAATAAGCGAAAGGTGAGGAGGGTGAGCAGTGGTGACGAGTTGCGAGCAAGAGAGGAAACAAGCTTCAGGATATAGCAAGCTTTGAGGGATGGTGAGGAGCGAGTGACGATGATCTTCTAGGTACGATGATCTTCGAGCATATGTGAGCATCGAGGGGTGGAGAGCTTTGAGAGACGGTGCGGCGAGCTTCAGGGGACGGCGCGATATTGGGTTTTTGGAGGTTTGGTTTGGGTTTCGGGTTTTCAATGGGTTTGACTTGATGTTATGTGAAGATCTTCTTTGTAAAATTGGTTTTTATAGTCAGTGGTAATAATTGTAAATTCATCATTTTTGGGGGGTAATTATTGCACATCTTGGAATAAAGTGACATCTGGGCCACAATTTGAATTTCGGTGACTTTTGGGTAACATTCTTTAAGTGACTTATGGGTTACAGACCCATAAAAAAGTGGGTTTTTCCAGTTTTGCCTCCAATATCTCAGCATCCCAAAGGCCCGCCACCCCAGGTCGAGCAAACAGCCGCAAACACCATTTGGACGGGGTTAGCTTTGAGATTAGGTAGGAGAGCCTCACAGACGAATTCGGGGAGGGCATCTATCATCTCAATGAGCTTGGGTAGCACTTGTGGCACACGACGGTTAACAGGGCGTTTTCAAGTCGACAACCAGATTGTGATCGCAAAGAACCTCGCAGTCGGACTCAGTTTGATCGCATCCGCCATCGTTGATGTCATCCCTCGACTCCCAATGAAGACGACTCGCCGACCTCTACCCACTCCCGATGTTTTCCAGGAAGTGCACACTCGTGTTGTCTGAACAAAACGATATCGTTGTAACAACCCGTCCTCAGATTACCCCACAAATCCTTGTGTGTTAAGCTTATTACCAAGTCGATCTAGCTTAGGAGCGTTAATCGAGATTATTAATTTTTGTTACAATTTTAAAATAGACATTTTGAAATTGTAATTTTTTATTCACTCCCTTTAAAAAATTGTAGAGAGAATTTTTACAAACTCATGCGTATTTTTAGTGAATTTTTTGAAGGTCCGAGCTAACTGATATGAATTTCGTAAGTTCGTGGTAGAAAAAAATTAAATTAGAAAATCTACGATTGGTCAAATTAGTGGGACTGTTTGATCAATTAGAGACTTGATATGGACCGTCGATCAATTTAACCTCAGGGTACAAATTTCAAAATTTCTACATGGATGGCTAGAACCTATTCTTATGACCTAGTTGACTGACCCGACCCGAATTTCTGACCAGATCAGATCCTCGCCATCCAGCCACCTCAGCTCGCCGCACCCCCTAGAATGGGTTGCTCTCTATCTCCTCGACCTTCCCTTATCCTCAAACCCACCATGCAACGTGAGGTGTGTACATATTGAAGCCGAGAAGTTTTGGGTTTTTAGTCGAAATTCGGTCATCACCGTTGATGATGTTCTGGGCAGAATTGGATGGTACCACCTTAGGGGTTTTGAAGCCCACTCTCATAGGATTCGATTTCCACTAACCACGTAGCCCACTTTGGCCTGAGCTTGGCATATGAATGCTGCCGGATTCCGGTGAGCTCTCCGAGCTTTCAAGGTAAATTCTGACCACTTATGGTCATTTTCTGGTCGGGGTTTAGTTAGACAGTTTGTAGTACTCGTTGAGATGTTTGTTTTGATGAGTCTATCGTCCAAATTGGAGCAGATTAGTTTTGGCACCGTGTGGCCGCTGCCTGTGGTGGCATGTGGACCTTATGCGTTGTCATGGAGCTCCGGTGACAGAAGGTCAATTATACGACAAGAAGTTTTCTAAACCACTATTCTATTGATTTTGAGTAGTTTTCATATTTTTCGACACTAGTTGTAAATGTTTCAGCTTATGTGTAGGAATAGAGATCACTCGACACTTTGACAAGATTAATCGTCGTGTTTTGAGTCCTCGGTTGTTAACCTGCAACAAAGGTATACCACTCTCTTCTTCACTATTTGTACTTAATCATTCCTTATACGGAGCTACTGTGCTAAACCCCAAATTCGATCTCCACGATACGGTTGGTGTGCTAAAAGATGGTGCATGTAGATGTGATTATTGGAGGGGCATAAACCTGAAAATAACACTAGGCAACCACTTAATGTTAGGCCTCCAAACTCTCAAAGTACTCAAAGTCTTAAGAGCCTTCCACTGTGCTTCTTTGGCACTCCCCTCAAGAAAACATCAATGAGCACTCTAAGAGTTCGAATGAAATTTTGGTACGTGGCGCAAAGGCATTCACAGTGCTATGGACACCGAGGTAAAGGCATGCATAATTTTATATACTGGAATCACCAAATAAATTCCTAAGATTTTAGGGTGTAGCGGAAATTAAATTTGCTAAATCTAGACACACTTACTACTATACTTGAAAGCAAGGCACTAATCAGATATGCTCCTAAGAATATCAATACTCAAGATAAAAGATGGTAGAAATAAGTTAAACAACCTTAAGCACAACACAACCTTGATGGATCGAGACAATAGGCTTCGATGGTTTGAAGCCAATCCCCAGGTATGAACTTCAGTTTGCCCCTCGATGGATCAAAGAGATAGGCTTTAATGGATCAAAGCAACTCCACTAGTCTCCACCTGCATCAAGGCTTCGATGGTTTAAAATACAATTCTTCAATGGATCAAAAATATGTCCTGCAAAAAAGTTAGAAGCACAAATTCTAGCACAATTTTACCTCAAAGTACTTACCAAAGTATTTTAGAGATCAAGAACAAAGAAAACAAAGTTAAAATGAAGAAAACTACAAAGCTAAGAAACAATCATCAAGCAAAATGTCCGGTTTACTGCAATCAAGGGTATCTGAAGCTAAGGAATTAAGATTAGTCTAATCCCCGGCAACGGCAGTGCCAAAAGCTTGATAGAAAGTTTGCTCCTACACACTTTATGCACTAAGAACAAGCCCATAAGTGTAAAGAGTTACTTTTGCCCGAAAGTATATGGGGTCAAGTTATAGTATTTATAAGAAGTCGAGTGTCGAACCCACAAAGGTTGACCACTATAACTCCTTAGTTTAAATTGAATGAAAGGACCCAACCCCGATTTAGTTTCCTAAACCGGAATCAAACCCCTTCTAAAAACACGAACCAACAAAAACCATCAAAATTTCGGTAGAGTAACGCTACTAACGCGGAATTGCCATTACCTGCACCCGGAAAATAACACTTCATCTTATGCCACAAAAATCAAACCGTGGGCACCAATCCCATCCGGATTTCTCAATATCATAACAGTAATGTAAAGTAATAAATATAACTATACTTTACAGAAATCCGAGGAAAATCGTATGAAAATATATCATCAGAATGTTCAGAGCGACCTCTAGTGTATAATTATATAAATATACCACAGCAGGCAGAACAAGAAACCTACTGGAAGAAACAAGTTAGCTTGAACACTATGCCTCCAACCACGACGTGCGACACCAGAGTCCGAACTGCAAACTAGGCACGGAAACCGAAAAGCCCAGGGAAAAGGAAAATAAAAACGTTAGAGTGAGTGGACGAAAATAAACATATACCTTTCACCAGTTTCATATACATAATCAATATAAAACAATGCGAGTTCGGAAAGTATATATGGAGGTTGCCAGGCGAATCTCTCAAGCCCGACGGTCAGGTGAATCGCTCAAACCCGGCGGTGATAAGCCAAGGGAATCTCTCAACCCCGGCGGCATACAGGAGAATCTCTCAACCCTGCCCAGAGGAATCTCTCAACTTTGGTCCAGAGGAATCTCTCAACTCTGGCGGACTACAGGTGATCAGCCGAGTAGCCGAAGCATCGATGCAGTAATGCCATCACCAATAAATATAAAATAATACCTCCGAAAATAACATATATCACAACATCGTATAAAGTAAATACAGAAAATCACGAAAAATCACGAACTCGCAAACAACTGTGAAAATATAAAAATGTCCACTCACAGGTGAGCATAACGCGATATGCGTTAATCCCGTGATCCGGCGGAAAATCCCACGCCAAACGAACAATCACGAACCCCTGAATAATCATAAAATCCACTGCTCAAAATCATAACTCGAATCCTCAAATCATATCACAAGAAACAACCGTTCCCGGAAACGTATAATTCAATAACGACGAAATCATGAAAATCCGATAATCACACCACAAAACCTCGCTATAATTTCCGATGCTCAATTCGAAAAACAAACCTCACCAATGCGATCGGGGCACGATTCCGAGTGAAATGACATATAACTCGTCGAAAAACACGTCGGGCGAAAAGTCGCCGCCGCGGACGGCAGCGCCGTCGCCGTCGCCGCTGCCTCCGGCGGCCGGAATTTCAGATCTGCCCAGAAAATGTCATGCTACACATGGTTTTGAAGATCTCGACAATTCCAACAACTTTCCAGTTCAAAGTTAAGGCCAATTTTGACCAGAAAAGGTCCAAAACTAACATTGAAAGTACAAACCCTCGCCGGAATTTCACATCGACGGATCTCTCTCCTCCGGCCACGGCAACCTCCCAAACTACTTGCAATAGCTTCCTCTCCTCATGGCTAAAAAAACCCCTCAAAGAGGAGCCACCATCTCGGCCTCCACGCCGTCACCCGAAGCCGTGAAAACTCGCCGGATTCTACCCAAAATTCCCAACCTTTGACAAGCCATAACTTCTTCATCCGATAACCAAATTGAACGAATGACCTATCAGAAGAAAGAGGAGGTCAAGCCCAACAACTTTCATGAAGACACCACAGCCAAACGATGCCGGAATCGAGCTCAACGAACGCAAACAAAATTCGGCCTGGAATGGGTCAGTTTTGACCCACGGGTCAAACTGGTCAACGGGCCAGATTTCCCAAAATGGAAAGTTTCCAAAATCGGCAAGTATTCTCCTGTATTTATACCGTACGCGTATCGAATCCGAAACGGATGAATACGACAATATTCGACGGACGAAAATATTCCCAACTTATTCCTCGTAACTCGGAAAAATCCTCCGGAAGTTCCCACGAGCTCAAAATTAAATTCTCTACAACTTTCACGAAGGATCCCAAATCAAATTCTCACCTGATAATTTAGTCATTAATAAAGCCGCCATATTAACGGATTACGTCGAAATCACGACAAATTGTGAAACTCGCAAATCAAGTCGATAATCATTCAATTTACGGTTCGGGTCGATCAACGGTCCAAAACGGATCACAATCACGATTTGGATGGACTCGAATGCAATAGGATAAACTCGACGACATTCTGAAATTTCAAATATTCATATTATATTCCTCGGTCGTCGAAATAATAATCCGGAACCGCTCACGAACTCGAAATCATGCGTACAACAACTCTCGAGAAGAGGCTCAACTCAAATTCTCGGCCAATAATTAAGTCGTGATCAAGACCGTCGATTCAATCAATTATCGGAGAACTGCGATTACGCGCTACGACACGAATTAAGCTGATTATGCTATTGATTCTGTTTCGGGTCGTCACATTGAATAAGCGCTTAGAACTATAACTAAAGTAGACACTACTTGACACTAAAGCTCTTTGGAAACCTAACATTGTAAGGGGTGATTAGACTATGGTGAGTGATTAAACGAATGTTGATTGATTGATTAAATTTCCTAATGCAAAGAGATTAAAAGCAAAAAATTCACAATAAAAAGAATAGTTTACTAGGAAAATCCCCGCTAACCATGTGATACTCAAACAATGTCCTGATTTATGAAGGTGTATTATTAAAATTTGTTTCACACAAGTCGATGTCCAAATCGTGACCTTTTGGGTCACGTTTGGTTTTGAACCCAAGTTCCTATGTCATGTCGGACTCTAGATGACTTGATCCCAACCTTGAAGCATCTAGTGAGTCAGGATGAAGACCAAAGCCATTTCAGGCTTATGTCTTAACTGTATGTCACGTGAGTGAAGTCAACAAGCATACAATGTTATAAATGTGGAAGGTTCCTGACAAGACCCGCCTCAGATTACTATAATAATCCAGGGTAAGTCTTGCGGAACCCATATTAGAGTATCTAGCACTAACTAATCAGTAGTAGGTACTTTAGCATGAGCGACCCAGAATTTCAACTGAAAACCTATACTGAGAAGACGGAAGCTATAGACTGTGATGCCTCGTACTCTGGACGGTCACAACTTCAACTGGCAAACCTGAAAACTGGGCAATTTAAAACACAGGGCCCCGTGAAAGGCATAAAACATAAAACGTTAGAGTGAGTGGAAAAAAATCATTAACTATAAATCTGTAAAACTCTAACTGGATACCTTTCCGCTGATTTTTGTCAAATAATGCGAGTTCAAGTATCATAAACTGAATTGCAAATGGAGGTGGTCTTTTAGGGTATTTTTCATAATCTGGAACGACTGTATGTATGAAAAGTATGATGATGGGATTGTCTAGGGTATTTGTTCTACCCTGAGACAATTTGGGTTGAGTAGGGAGTTTGTCCTAACCCGGTCCGACCGGCTATCCGGTGATCAGCCGAATAGTTAGAGCATCGATGCAACTAAATAATACCACCACAAAGTAAACCTCAAAATTAAAATGCCATGAAACATACTAAAAATTAAACTATAGTATTATAATGCTGAAATAAAATGAATTCGCAAAACTAAAATATTGAAATTCTGAAAACTGAAAAACTGAACATGCTATCGGCTGTGAAAATAAAAGTCCTCTCACAGTATAGTGTCGTGATTTTCAACAAGCCAAAACACGTCTGTTGGAGCTACTATTCATCTATCACTAGCCGCGAACATGTCATCCTGAAACAACGATTATTTCTTAATAACTAATCGTCAAAAATCAAAATACATAGCTTAACTCGTTCACTGACGAGTATTATCATCTACAACCTCGCATTCTCAAATAACGTTATTTTCGAACTAATGACGTTCTTTAATCTAAATCCAAATTCTGATTTCTAAATCCAAATGTTACGCGATTCAAAGTCGAAGCGACTCTATCGTTCGATATAATCGTAAAATCGTTTAATTAATATTCGATTAACTATACGTCATAATCAACAATGTCCAAATCAATTCAATAACCTCTTTATTATATTCGGTACGTTATTACGATCCACATGACATAAAATTTAAATAAAAATACCCTTCGCCGGAGCGCCGTCGTGGACCACTGTCGGCGCCAGTGATTTTTTCCGGTGACCCGAACCTGAAAACAACCAAAATCTTGCAAGAAACAATTTTGTCAACTACACCAAAGTCCAATTTAACCTCTAACTAGTCCAATTTACTTTGAAACCGAAATCCCCCAAAAAGTTCAATCATTCGATTCTCCTTGTTTCAGTCAAATTAGAACGTGTTCTTAGTGTCCTTAGTTTCGTGGTGAGAGCTTCAAAGCCCAATTGGTTTCGCCGGTCAATTTGGCCGAAAAAAATATCGACCCGAATAAATTCTCAGTTTTTCTTCTTGAAATTTCGGCTAACTCCGAAGGATTTGGTGGTGCAGACCATATGGGAAAGGAAGAGGAGAGTGAGATGCTTCTTTTGACACCTTGGTCGACGGTTTTGGTGGCCAGCCGAGAGACGTTGCCGGCGTGTGACGACCCGAACCAGAATCAGTTGTGTATTTTACACGATTCACGAGTTTGGTCATAGTCGCAGTTTTACGATATATGTGTGGTTTGTCGATTCTATTCGCGACTATATTTTCGGCCGAGAATTTGAGTTGAGTGTCTTCACGGAAGTTGTAGAGTACGTGATTTCGAGCTCGAGGTCGGTTCTGGATGATTTTTCCGATAACTGAGGAATATAATATAATTATTTGAAGTTTCGATTTTCGACGAGTTTATCCGATTGTTTCGTGTTTATCCGAATCGTGATGGTTATCCATTTCGAATCGTCGATCGACCCGAGGTGCGAGTATAAATATCGGGAATAGTCGTAAAATCGTCGAAAAACATTATTTGGCATTGACTGACGTTGACTTTCCAAAAATAGAAGTTTGACCCGTTGACCTGAGGTGGGACCTTTCCCGTTTTGGCTTTGCCATCCGACGACCATTTTCCTGCCACCTCCGACTTCGTCAAGGGTATGATTCGCATCTCCTTGAGTTTCTGAATTGTTTTGCAATTGATTTCATGAGAATTGGTTGAGTTTTGAGGTGACTCGAGTCTGGTCGGTTTTGTGATTTCGCCGGTGACGGATATGGTGGTTCCGGCGAGTTTTGGAGGTTGGGGTGTTGGGGTTTCACTTCCCCATACCTTGGTGATGCTCCTTGGGTGGTTGTTTTTGGACGAGGTGGTTGTTATGGAGGAACCCGAATTGGTTGCCGGAGGGGAGAAATTCGTTCGGATTTTGGTGGAATTGGAGGGGTTCCGGCTTGAATTGGGCTTTGTGTCAGTTGAAAGAATGGCTGGGCTGGTGATGGGCTTCATTTCTGGAGCTTCCTCGCCGTGAAACTTCATCGTTGACGGCGCGCCGCCGGAGGCGGCGGCGGTCAACGGCGGAGCTCCGGCGAGGGGTTGACTTTTTGGATTTTAGTGTTTTTAATGTCGTTTTTCTCGTAATCGCGCCCTGATTATCGTCCAGAGGTTTTCGGATTGATTTGAGTATCGAATTTTCAGTCGAGGGTTTCGAGTGGAGATTTCGGGAATTCCGTTAATCATTTTGTACTGCATTGTATATTTCCGGGAACGGTTGGTTTCCGTGGTTAAGTACAGAGTTGTGGGTTATGTTTTTGATCAGTTATGTTTATGAATGTTCAGGAGATCGAGATCGAGATCGAGATCGTGCTTTTGGCGAGGGATCTTCCGCCGGGCCTCGAGATTAGTGCGAGTGCGCGTTTTGCTCACCTGTGAGTGGACAATTTCTTTTCACGGAATGATTGCGAGTCTTTATACACGTTTTTCGAACTTAAGCATGCATACGAGATTACGATTTATACGAGCATGTGTTAGACGATTATGCTTATACCATTGTACATTACGTATATGCATTTATATGCTGTTTATTGCATTTGCAGCGAAATATTTATGATTTGGTTTACACAGAGTACAGTCTCAGTATATGTTGTTGTATCGATACACTCGCATCCCGGCTGATCCCCGAGGATGTGTACCGGGGGAGGCTGTGACTCCTGGCCCGAGGCCTTTACTAGGGGGAGGCAGACCTCTGACCTGAGGCCTTTCTGGCTAGAATCACGTGTGGGTCTGGGATCCCGTGATTCAGACTGTACTAGCACGGACGTGGCCATGAGTGACCCCGTGAGATTTTTACTTGCATGCTCAGTACGCTGGAGGAGTATGAGTTTACCTCGTGTACTTTGTTATTCTTATTTACCTGGACTCGCATATGTTATTTTAACATATATATCAACTGGTGAAAGACATTTATTTTCGTCCACTCACTCTAACGGTTTTCATGTCTTTCCCCTGGGCTTTTCGGTTTCCGTGCCCAGTTGCAGTTCAGGTTCTGGTGTTTCACGTCGCGGTTGGAGGCTAGTGATCTGAGCTACCTGTGTTTTCCAGTAGGTTCTTGTTTCGCCTACTGATGTGTATATTGTATATATTTACACTAGAGGTCGCTCTGATACATTCTGATACTTGTTTTATACAGATTTTCTCGGATATATTATATATATTACAGTATGTTTACTGTTTATTGATTATGATATGATGTTGAGAAATCCGGATGGGATTGGTGCCCACGGTTTGGTTTTTGTGGCATAGGACGAAGTGTTAATTTCAGGGTGCATGTTTATGCAATTCCACGTTAGTAACGAAACTCTGCCGAAATTTTGAATGGTTTTTGTTGGTTCGTAATTTCAGAAGGGGTTCGATTCCGATTTGGGCAACTAAATCGGGGTTGGGTCCTTTCAGCTTGGTATCAGAGCATTAGGTTGTCAGATTCTGTAGACTCTTTTAGTTGTGACGCTTAGGGTATTTGAGTTTGTACAGCATGACTGGAGTGATGACCCGACTGGCCAGCGGTACTCATCAATACTTCGGGTGTTGTGTATTCTCAAATATCTGCGGTTTCATGATTACGTTCTTTCTGCTTGTACCTAATGCATATCTTGTATCAGTAGGATTCCTCCTCGACGTGGTCCCCGTGTTGATCGGGAAGAGGATCTTGATGAGGATCGTCAAACGCGCGACTTGCTGATGCGAGTGCTGCGTTTGGAAGAGCGTTTTGACCATGTGGTCAAGGCTCGTACTACTGGTGCTACTGTGTTTTTAGGTTCAGTTGATCCAGAGATATGTGAGGCATGGTTGGTTTAGGTTGAACGTGTATGTGAGCGTCTACAGTTTACTCCTGAGCAGATGACAGTGGCAACAGTCGGATTACTTGAGGGTGATGCATACTTTTGGTGGGTTAGCACCGACAGAGTTCCAGTTGATACTCCGTGGACTTTGTTCTGTGATCTGTTTATGCGGAGATATTTTAATCAGGCTACCCATCAGCGCAAATATGAGGAGTTTACGAACTTGAAGCAGGGCAGTTTGTCTGTACTTGAGTATCGGGACAGGTTTACCCGCTTATCTCGTTTTGCGCGTGATATGGTGGCTACTGTGGAAGCTAAGTGTCGCAGGTTTGAGCTGGGATTGAATCTGAACATCAAGGGGACTCTGACTACGATGCCTCAGAACAACTTTGATGAGTTTGTTAGTGCAGCACTCCGAGGTGAGGACATAGAGAAAGAGAGGTAGCAGAGGTACCAGCCGAGACGGTTTGAGGAGGGTGGACCGAGTCAGGGGCCTTCAAAGAGGCAGAGTTCTGATACTTCCGGTTCAGCTTCATCCTCAGGCGGTGGATCTTATCGCCCACCAGTTGGTGTACCGAGGCGGAGACCGAGATGGAGGAGAGATCGACTGCAGCGACCACAGGCTGGTGGGAGTTCCAGCGGTTCTAGTTATCCTCGGCGTACCCGTGGCACGTTTGCTGTACCGCGGGAGTACCCATTGTGCAGTTTCTGTAACAGGCATCACTTTGGACCGTGCCAACGAGGCCCTATCACTTGTTTTCGCTGTGGCCAGGTGGGTCACTATGCGAGGGAGTGTCTCCAGCTTGATGGTGTTGATGGACAGGCGGCCCAGAGTTCCGGAGTTGAGCGAGGTGCCACTTCGGGAGCTCGACCAGCACAGTTTGCAGGCCAGGGTAGACAGCAGGGACAGCCCCAGCGAGGACGACTAGCCGGACAGGCGAGGGTTCATGCTATGACTCTACGAGAGGGTAGAGCTTCACCGGAGGTCGTTATCGGTATGTTACATGTCTTTGGTATTCCAGTACTTGCATTGTTAGATCCAGGTGCCACACATTCATTCATATCATATAGACTGTCATCATTAGCTATGGTACCTGCATCTCCACTTCCGGGGTTGTGGAGAGTGTTGTATTCGTCAGGGGAGATTGTGAGTATCGGTTGGGTTTACAGAGATTGTGAGGTGTTTATTGAAGGCCATGGTTTAGCCACTGATTTGTTGCTGCTTGATATTGTGGACTTTGATTTGATCTTGGGTATGGACTTCTTGGAGACGCACTGGGCCATGTTTGACTGTCACAAGAAGGAGGACGCGTTTCGACGACTAGGGTTGCCCGAGATACTGTTTTGTGGCGAGAAGAACACTTCACTCAGTTTTTCTTCTTGAAATTTCGGCTAACTCCGAAGGATTTGGTGGTGCAGACCATAGGGGAAAGGAAGAGGAGAGTGAGATGCTTCTTTTGACACCTTGGTCGACGGTTTTGGTGGCCAGCCGAGAGACGTTGCCGGCGTGTGACGACCCGAACCAGAATCAGTTGTGTATTTTACACGATTCACGAGTTTGGTCATAGTCGCAGTTTTACGATATATGTGTGGTTTGTCGATTCTATTCGCGACTATATTTTCGGCCGAGAATTTGAGTTGAGTGTCTTCACGGAAGTTGTAGAGTACGTGATTTCGAGCTCGAGGGCGGTTCTGGATGATTTTTCCGATAACTGAGGAATATAATATAATTATTTGAAGTTTCGATTTTCGACGAGTTTATCCGATTGTTTCGTGTTTATCCGAATCGTGATGGTTATCCATTTCGAATCGTCGATCGACCCGAGGTGCGAGTATAAATATCGGGAATAGTCGTAAAATCTTCGAAAAACATTATTTGGCATTGACTGACGTTGACTTTCCAAAAATAGAAGTTTGACCCGTTGACCCGAGGTGGAACCTTTCCCGTTTTGGCTTTGCCGTCCGACGACCATTTTCCAGCCACCTCCGACTTCGTCGAGGGTATGATTCGCATCTTCTTGAGTTTCTGAATTGTTTTGCAATTGATTTCATGAGAATTGGTTGAGTTTTGAGGTGACCCGAGTCGGGTCAGTTTTGTGATTTCGCCGGTGACGGATATGGTGGTTCCGGCGAGTTTTGGAGGTTGGGGTGTTGGGGTTTCACTTCCCCATACCTTGGTGATGCTCCCTGGGTGGTTGTTTTTGGACGAGGTGGTGGTTATGGAGGAACCCGAATTGGTTGCCGGAGGGGAGAAATTCGTTCGGATTTTGGTGGAATTGGAGGGGTTCCGGCTTGAATTGGGCTTTGTGTCAGTTGAAAGAATGGCTGGGCTGGTGATGGGCTTCATTTCTGGAGCTTCCTCGCCGTGAAACTTCACTATTGACGGAGCGCCGGCGGCGGCGGCGGCGGTCAACAGCGGAGCTCCGGCGAGGGGTTGACTTTTTAGATTTTAGTGTTTTAATGTCGTTTTTCTCGTAATCGCGCCCTGATTATCGTCTAGAGGTTTTCGGAATGATTTGAGTATCGGATTTTCAGTCGAGGATTTCGAGTGGAGATTTCGGGAATTCTGTTAATCATTTTGTACTGCATTGTATATTTCCGGGAACGGTTGGTTTCCGTGGTTAAGTACAGAGTTGTGGGTTATGTTTTTGATCAGTTATGTTTATGAATGTTCAGGAGATCGAGATCGAGATCGAGATCGTGCTTCTGGCGAGGGATCTTCCGCCGGGCCTCGAGATTAGCGCGAGTGCGCGTTTTGCTCACCTGTGAGTGGACAATTTCTTTTCACGAAATGATTGCGAGTCTTTATACACATTTTTCGAACTTAAGCATGCATACGAGATTACGATTTATACGAGCATGTGTTAGACGATTATGCTTATACCATTGTACATTACGTATATGCATTTATATGCTGTTTATTGCATTTGCAGCGAAATATTTATGATTTGGTTTACACAGAGTACAGTCTCAGTATATGTTGTTGTATCGATACACTCGCACCCCGGCTGATCCCCGAGGATGTGTACCGGGGGAGGCTGTGACTCCTGACCTGAGGCCTTTACCGGGGGGAGGCAGACCTCTGACCTGAGGCCTTTCTGGCTAGAATCACGTGTGGGTCTGGGATCCCGTGATTCAGACTGTACTAGCATGGACGTGGGATTTTTACTTGCATGCTCAGTACGCTGGAGGAGTATGAGTTTACCTCGTGTACTTTGTTATTCTTATTTACCTGGACTCGCATATGTTATTTTAACATATATATCAACTGGTGAAAGACATTTATTTTCGTCCACTCACTCTAACGGTTTTCATGTCTTTCCCCTGGGCTTTTCGGTTTCCGTGCCCAGTTGCAGTTCAGGTTCTGGTGTTTCACGTCGCGGTTGGAGGCTAGTGATCTGAGCTACCTGTGTTTTCCAGTAGGTTCTTGTTTCGCCTACTGATGTGTATATTGTATATATTTACACTAGAGGTCGCTCTGATACATTCTGATACTTGTTTTATATGGATTTTCTCGGATATATTATATATATTACAATATGTTTACTGTTTATTGATTATGATATGATGTTGAGAAATCCGGATGGGATTGGTGCCCACGGTTTGGTGTTTGTGGCATAGGACGAAGTGTTAATTTCAGGGTGCAGGTTTATGCAATTCCACGTTAGTAACGAAACTCTGCCAAAATTTTTAATGGTTTTTGTTGGTTCGTAATTTCAGAAGGGGTTCGATTCCGATTTGGGCAACTAAATCGGGGTTGGGTCCTTTCACGGCGAGCCACGGTGAGGAGAGAGAATCGTGCGGGAGAGAGAGAGGAAGAGGAGAGAGAAAAAGTCTAACCCAAAAAGGAAAGTTTTTATATCTGCGAATTGTGACTAATCGTCTAATCAATTCCGTAAAACCGTACAAAACTTTCACTGATTGTAATTTCTTTGTTGTAACTCTGATTTAAACACTTGACGTGGCTACAAACCCATCTCCATAAACTCTATGACATTCCTCAATATAATTTCTCGAAATAGAAAGTTCTATTTATACTTATCCATTTACGACTATTACATTTCCAATAAACTTCCGTTAATCATAACTTTCTTGTTGTAACTCCGTTTTCGGCATTCATCGCGTCTACGGACCTGTCTTAACAATTTCTACGAGTCCCATCCGAAATTAACCAACTTCGATAATCTGATGCAAATTCAACTAAAAATCTCTCAATATTTACTGATGGTGACAAAACTAACTACCTTTCTTGATTAACCTTAAATAAATCATAAAAAAGAAAATTCTCAGGATGGGATGTCACAGTTCCCCTTCCTAAACCTCTATTGGATAATCTGAGAGGAAGTCTAAGTGAATCTTTCAACTCGTACCTATTGAGTTACGAATCAAGAGAACTTACTAGTAGCCACAATAACCTTTTCGATTTAATGTGTGCTTGACTAAAGCTCCTCAGACCTGTTGAGATTTAAGGATGCTCTAGTCCTTGCTTAGTGCTAAGAAAACCAAACCTTAAAGTAAACCTTCTTGGAATAGATCTTAATCATGTTTACATGCTCATCTAGCCTTAAGTGAGTAGGTAATTCAAATTAGGTCCCATTTTTAGTTCCTCAATACATACATTAACTTACACTACAAGAAAAACGCACTTAGACCGCGGAGCGTTTTCGTCGTCTAAGTGCGATTTTCCGTCGTCTAAGTACTTAGACGACAGAGGCTCCGTCCTCCAGGCTTCATGCTCGAAGTGCTGTCGTCTAGGCACTTGGATGACGGAGAATGACATTCTCCGTCGTCCAAGTGCACTTGGACCGCGGACATTCTCCGTCGTCCAAGTGCACTTGGACCGCGAACATTCTCCGCGGCCCAAGTAAGCACCTGGACGACGGAGATGTCATTCTCCGTCATCCAAGTGATTACTTGGGCCGCGGAGAATATTAGCTTCCTCCGAGGTCCAAGTAGGCACTTGGACGACGGAGAATGACATCTCCGTCGTCCAGGTTATTATTTAATTTTAAAAAAAATTAAATTGTTATTAAATATTAATAATTTAATTTATAAACCAATCTCATTTAAATAATAAAAAACGTTAAAATTAATTAATTAAAATAAATTTGTAATTACTCAATTAAATAATAAAATCAATTTGTACATACATTATCGAAAAACGCATAAAAATTAAAATATTGTTCGAAATGGGGAAAGAAACGATATAATAAACTACTAGCTAAAATACTGGAGGAGAAGATGCGCCGCCGAGTCCCCCACCTCCAGCCGAGTCGTCGTCGTCGGGGTATGGGTTCGGAGGAGGTTGACATTCTCCTCGAGCTTGTTGCATGAGGGCGATGAGTTGGGTTATTTGTGCTTGTTGCTCATCAAGCCTTTGACGCATGGATTGATTTTCCTCTCGTGCGAGTCGAGCCTCTTGAATGGCTGCTTCGACGGCCGCAGCCTGAGTACTTCTCCGCCCCGAACCTCCCGTAGATGATGAGTCGGAGGTCGTCGACAAATCTTGAACCACCTTAGGTCTGAACCCCCTAACCTCCCTGCTAGCTCTACGACCGTAGACTTCATCCGCGATTGCAATTTGGCTCTCCATCGATAGAGGAGGCAGGTCTTCCGGCGGTAAATCTGGGAACGCAAGCTGAGTGCTAGCCAATTCTTCCTGCGCACGCTCTACCACCCTTGCCTACAAAAGAATAATTAAAAAATTATAATGAAATAATATTTAAATAATAATTACTACAATTAAAAGCACATATATATATATATCACTTACGCCGTATTGACTCGCTTCATTCTCGAGCCCAGGCGTCACGTACACGCTTATGCTAGCATCGAGATAAGGGTGTTTGGAGCCCTTATCCTTGTGCTCCTTGGCTATTTGAATGAGTTGCTCGGCGCCGGAAGTATGGTGTTTGTCATTCTTCCCCCGGTTGGCTTTGTTGACTTCGGAGAATTTCTGTTAGACAACATAAATCATTAAAAAATTAATAAGTAACTAAAATTAAAATAATTCAATTCTCTTAATTGAAATAAAAAAAGTAAACACCTTAAATTCTTCATCTTGAAAGTAGTTACACAACCACTGCCACTCATCTTCTCTATCCCCACGCAGCTCTACGGGGGTAGGCACGGGGCCGATATGTTCGAAGTATTGATGAAGCCTGTACTTCCAGTCACGGCAGATAGAGTTGGCGGTGGAGTTGATATGCCTAAGCATCGCCGGTGTCGGATCTACCTCATATTGCTCCTATTAGAAATAAATAGAAAATTATAATCGTATATATTATGAAATTATAATATTTATTGGTTATTAGAAAATAAATTTAAAATTGTACGTATTACGTACCGAAAGTTCTTTAAAGAGTTTCGTCTTCTCTTCATCCGGCAACTCCTTCCAATTAGGGGCAATGAGACGAACTCGGCTACAAATGATTGACCCTATGCTATGCGCCGAGAGAATTGCTAGCTGAGCTGTGGGAGGGCCACCGGTGAATTCGTCGTATGGAAAGTCGATCTTTTTCCCAGTCGCCTTTAAAATTTTCTCCGCTTTGCCTCCTTTGACGAGACCGCGAGTCCTTTTCGGTTCTGGGTCAGTCGGGGCCCTCCTTTGCTTACGCCGGGTGCTATAGAGGATAGATTTAGAGGTCGAGGACGCCTGAGTACTTGCTGTTGAACCGGTACCGGGCGTCGGACTTAAATAAGGGTCGTCATCACTGCTCGGGATAAATAGGGCAGCGGGAATTTCCCCAGAGGGCGCTGCCGACGGACCAGATGAAGGGTCCGGATTGAGGGCGTCGTTGCCCTCCTGTAATTCCCAACCGACTTGGTCCGCCAAGCGGCGGAGCATAGCATCTTCGGCCTTCTGTTGGGCTTTTTTCTTTCCGGACGGAGCCATTTAAACTTAGGAGTACGTTGTTAAAATACCTGATTACCATAATAATTATATAAAAAAATTTACGCTAATTAAGTGCGGCTAAGATTTAAATAGAGTACACTAGCTTGGCTTTTTCGGTCGTTCAATGGATATGCGACCCGCGCGATAAAGTGTAAATTTTCAATTAATCAGCCTTGCTTAAATCGAAAAACATGGCCAGTTAGAGATAGAGATAACGCGAGAGGCATGACTAATTTCGACAAAACACCTCGAAGCTAACCAAATGAATGGTATATGCTCTATTGGTGTCGTCTTTCTTAGATCCAAAACCTGTCACCAGTCATAACCCTTTTCTAGACACCATGTCCGACATTCGGCCAATCTTTCGAAAATTTACACTCCCTCAAGTCCTTTGCAAACTCCGCCCTCAACCTCGTGTCCATAACTTCACTTAGGTTATGGTGTGCGGTGATGAAATCCACACATCACGAGGGGTTAGGGAGGTAAGCTAGGAAAAGAGGCGTCATCTATTCCAAAGAGTGCGACTTAATAAACCAAGCTTATGTACTAAATTTAAATTAAAGACGTACTACCATGCAATTTACTAGAAAATACACATAATTATCAATTAATAATTTTTAATTACATGCAATAATAATCATTATTGTCATTATTATTGCATGTAATTAAAAATTATTGTCATTATACTATTAATTAAAACAATAATTAATAGTATAATGACATAATTCATTATTTTTAATTTTTAATTATACTATTAATTAAAACAATAAATAATGACAATAATGAATTATTATTTATCATGCATTTAATAATAATTATTCATTTACCAATATAATTAATTATTATTAACAATAATTATTATTACTATTATTTAATTTTAACTAATAATTATTCATTACCAAATAACAACTAATAATGATTACTAAATAATTAAAAATTACTAATAATTAATAATAATAATTACTAATTATTATAATTACTAATTATTTAAAACTATTATAATTACTAATTATTATAATTACAACTATTAATTATTATTTACTTATTACTATTATAATTACAACTAAATAATTATTATAATTACTAATTATTTAAAACTATTTACAAATTAAATAATTACTTAAATAAAAATAATGTTAATTAATTAAAAAATAATTATTACCTCGCCGGAATGTCGCCGGAGTAGAGTCGTCGGAGAGGGGGAACCACGCTGGAATTTGAGTCGCCGGAGCGTCGCCGGAGGAGGAAGGCCGGAGGAGAGGAAAGGAGAGGAGAGGAGGAGAGGAGAGGAGATGGAATGAGAAAAGGAGGGGGGACTGTTCTATTTATAGACTTTCACCTAGACGACGGAGCCCTGTTTTCCGTCGTCTAAGTGAACTTGGACGACGGAAACGGGCTTTTCCGTCGTCTAGGTGAAGCGTTTCAAAATTTCAAAACGGCGCTTAATTAATTGGCGGACGTTTCAACCGCCATAAATTTGAACTTATACGACGGAGAATTGATTCTCCGTCGTCTAAGTGAAATTTGAAGCGGCGCCGAAAATTAAGGCGGCACATCGAACCGCCATATATTTTCGACTTGGACGACGGAGAATGACCATCTCCGTCGTCCAAGTGCAATTTACATTAAAAAAAATTAAAAATTATAATGAACCGCCATGTTTTTTGGACTTGGACGACGGAGATGGTCATTCTCCGTCATCTAGGTGCAAATTATGTTAAAAAAAATTTAAAAATTAATTCGCAAGGAATTTGGCGATCTGTCATTCGAATGAAATAGTCGTAAAATATCGATGAACGCATCGTATATATAAACAGTTAAATTTGAAACGACGAATAATTTTACGTCTTTAAACTTGTTAAGTATCTACTAATCTTTACGACTTAAGTGTTATTAAGTATAGGCTCATTTGCACCAGAGTATTAACGAAATTGAATTTGGACAAAACAACCGTTGGATACGTTCGCTGTAACATAATATATAATTACAATAATTTTCAGAAAATTGCCGGCAATGTTTTTTATCATTACCGGCGATTTTTCCCCAAAAATCGCCGGTAATGTTTTTTTTTTTTTAATCATTGCCGGCGATTTTTCCGGCAAATCGCTGGCAATGTTCCGCCGATAATTAAAAAAAAAAAAGACATTGCCGGCGACTTACATTTAATTCGCCGGCAATGCCATTTTTTTTTTAACATTACCGGCGACTTAAATGTAAGTCGCGGGCAATGTCTTTTTTTTTTTTAATTACCGGCGGAATATTGCCAGCGACTTATATTTAAGTCGCCGGTAATGTTAAAAAAAAAAAGACATTGCCAGCGATTTTTGGGGGAAAAATCGCCGGTAATGATAAAAAACATTGCCGGCGATTTTTATGGTTAAAAATGTGGTAGTGTGAAGGGGTTCATCGGCACAGTCAACCGCAAAACCGAGATTTTCACAAACCGAAAACGTGGATACAAGACATTTCGCAACTCCGATGTTCGAACCGTCGAAGCTCACACACCAAGAATTGTTTACTCTAAAGTCTTGACGAAAAGAATATGCATTGGAAGATGGTCTAGATGGTCTTTGTCTTAGAGAAAATTACGAAATCTGCACCTGGACGACGGAGATGATCTTATACATCGTCCAGGTGCAGAGACCCTGAATTCAGGGGTTAGGGGGCCTTACTGTTTAGGGTTTAGAGTTTGTGCACTTGGACGACGCAAATGCCCTTCTCCGTCGTCCTATTTAGTACCTGGACGACGGATAAGGTCATCTCCGTCATCCAGGTGCAGAGACCCTGAATTCAGGGGTTAGGGCCTTACTGTTTAGGGTTTAGGTGGTCCAAGGTCATTTGTGTGTCCGTTCAATTATTCTGATTCAAGTCGATAATTAAAAAAATCATCGATCGATCCGATCTGCTAGCTTTAGGGTTTAGGGAGATAGCTCAAGGTATTTATGTATGAACTTTCCTTCTGGCCTGATATATAGATTTAACGCCATAATTAAAACAACATATACTACATCGTGATCACAATAATACTATCACATGATATAATCAATCATAGAATAATATAGTATAATTTCTGAAACATTTATTTCATTCATCTCTCGCAATAATCATAGCTAGGGACCCATAATCCTATTTACACATAAATATTATTTAAAAACAATTAAACGAACGAAAGCTTCTTCAGGAAGCTTCTTGGACATAATAGAAAGTTTTCACCTTTTTGACAACCCAAAGCCCAAAATACCCAAAAGGCAAAAGCTGTGATTAATTTCTCCGTTGTCCAGGATATATAATTCGAATTAAATAATTAATTTAATTTAATTTACGTACGTCGGTCGATCCAATCTGATCGAGCATGGACGTGTGTAATTAATTAATTAAGTACAAAAATATTAATATCTACGTACATACATTCTCCTTCCTTATAATATTTATATTAATTTTTGATCGATGATGCATCGATCGATCATATATTACAATAATTACAATAATTAGGGTTTACCAATTAATAATCCTCGTCGTGTGACCGTACTCTTCGTCATAATCGTCATCATCCTCATCCCCGTTATCCGATTGCTCATCCTCCTCATCGTACTCAACATCGTCCGACGAATAACCTGAGTCCTCGTCCGCGTCCTCATCCTGCACGTCTTCTTCATCTACCTCATTAATGGCATCGATAATCTCATCTTCAGTTAGATCTGTACCACCATCAGGCATGGGTAACCGTTCACCATCTTGAACCAGGTCCATTATATCGGAGCGGATGACAGAAATATTAGGCTCTTGATAGGCAGGAATGTCTCTTTCTGGTTCAGCAGCATCTTCAGTCGTCGGTGTCCCTTCAATTGTCTCTGTATTCCATATTCCTCGATGAGAGATATGGTTCACTATTTTCCACCCTTCACCAACTTTCGGATCGTCGAGATAGAACACTTGCCTAACTAAGGTGGCGAGAGCGAAATGCTCATCCTCATACCAGCTTGAGTTTGTATCGACTGATAAAAGTCTCAGGTCTTCCTTTGTACGCTTGAACCATCTGCACTTGAATAGGAAAACGTTGACATCATTCCCGTAACATAGCTGAACCACATTTACAATAGCCTCGTAATATAGATCATTGTCTTTCCCAACCGCTACCCCACTGTTTTGTGTTCTTCTTCCTTCATCTCAGGCCAATGAATGGAACTTTGCACCGTTCACAAAACATCCGGGATAAATATAGTGTTTAATCGGCTTCTCTGCTAGCAAGTGCTTTGGCCAGGACCACCACCCCCCGTGGTTTTCAGATTTTTGCAGATCAATCATCTGCGAAAATGGGCAAATATAAGGGTTTACTTTCTACAAACATGAGCGATATGTATATAAATTACTAAATACCGAGATGTACGTACGTACCCATTGGAATAAATAATCAGGAAACTTCTTCTTAACCATTTTCTCAATCCACGTCGAACTCTTGTTTTGATTTAATGCCTGAAGCCTCTCCCTGTATGACATCATGTACGGCTCAACTTCGTCACAGTCTCGCAACACTACCCAATGTGCCTTAATAAGTTCTTCTCGTGTTAACGATTCCTTTAATACTCCTCTAAACGGTCGGACGACATTGGTGAAGACAGAAAGATTGATGTGGGCACTGGGATCGGAGGCAGTGGGAGGTGGTGGATCTTTGAGGTACCTGTTGCAGTAAGTAACACACTCATGCATTAGGTATGTCTCTGCTATGGAGCCTTCCGGGGCCGACCTGTTTTTGACGAATGACTTATACTGTCCAAGCTGTCTACAAAATCAAACGTACAATAAGAATAAGTACATATAGCTAGTAATCTCTAGTGGAACAAATTATGAATCGAAAAACCTGTATAATTAAATAATTAGTTGTACGTTCCTTTCTTGAGGATACATCCAAGTGCACTGCACCGGACCAGAAATGAGCACCTGCTCGGGCAGGTGGATCATTAGGTGAATCATGATGTCAAAGAAAGCAGGGGGAAAAATCCTCTCTAGTTTGCAAATGATGTGCACAATTTGTTGCAATTCCACCACATGTGACTTCTTTAATTCTCTGGCGTATAACCTCTGCCACCATGTGCACAATGCCACTATTGGTTCGACGACGTCACGAGGCAAATATGGTCGAATTACCACTGGAATCAGACGTTGCAGCATAACGTGATAGTCATGTGTCTTAAGACCAACAAACTTGTGTTGCACCTCGTCCACTGCTCCAGTTATAATAGCTGCATACGTAGCCGGATAACGAACGCCCTTAAACCAGTGAAATACAGAACGTCTAAGTGTCGGCTTCACTGTGTAAGGTGCAGCTGGCATCTTGTTGTACACTCCATTCCTATCCCTCCTCAACCACAAGGGACGACGTAGATTCATTGATTCCAGATCTTTGCGCGCTTTGGGAGTATCTTTAGTCTTGAACTTAATACCGAGAATTATTCCCACCACGCTGTCGCACACATTCTTTTCTATGTGCATCGTGTCCAAGTTATTCCTCAGCTTTAACTTTGACCAGTAAGGGAGTTCAAAGAATATACTCTTGTGATGCCAATAGCTGAGATCATGTGGAGGAATTGGATTGCATTTCTTTACATCCGCGTCATTGGTCAACACACCAAAGTCGAAATAGCTCAACCTCTCTAAAATATCTTCTCCCGACCAACTACGGGGTTTAGGTTTGTTCTCTACCGTCCCGTCGAAATGAGCTTCATCCTGTCGCCAGGGGTGGTCATGAGGAAGCCATCTACGGTGACCCAAGTAACACACCTTCCCCGCGTGCCAACTAGAGTTCACGTCGTCCAAACATATAGGACATCCATTATATCCTTTTGTCCTGCAGGCTACCAACATCTCATACGCTGGAAAATCGCTGATCGTCCATATTACGGCAGCCCTCATCGTAAACATCGTGTCAGTGAATTTGTCATAAGTTGGGACTCCATTTTCCCACAACAGTTTCAGCTCGTCGATCAAAGGTCTGAGGTAGACATCTAAGCACTTCCCTAGAGATTTAGGACCCGGAATTAGTACAGTAAGGAAATTAAATTCCTTGTTCATGCACATCCATGGAGGCAAGTTGTACGGTATCAGAATAACTGGCCAAGTGCTGACGGCGGAGCTATTACTTCCCCAAGGATTGAATCCGTCTGTAGATAGGCTGAGTCTAACATTTCTAACCTCTGCAGCAAAGTCTCCAAATTCTCTGTCGAAATGTTTGAAACCCTCCCCATCCGCGGCGTGTCGCAGGAAATCGTCATCTATTCACTTTTCTGCGTACCATCGCATCGCCTCTGCTGTGTGTAGAGACATGTACAGGCGCTATAATCTGGGAATCAAGGGAAAATATCGAACAACTTTCACAGGAATTCTCTTTTTTGAACTCTTCCTATTCAGCTCATATCTGCACTGGCCACATACGGGACAATAGTCCAAATCTTTAAACTCTTTGTAAAATAGCACATAATCATTCGGACATGCGTCAATTATCCTGTACTTTAGGCCGAGGCTGCTCAAGATATTTCTAACCTTATAATGAGATTTAGGAAGATTGTGATCATCAGGAAGCAACTTACATATTTGCTCCTAAATTTCGTCAAAAGCACTCACTGACATTTTGTGCTTCACTTTAATTTCATTTGCTCCATCACATATTGCAACACATTCTCTCGACATCCAGGGAACACCGGGGTCTGCGCTTCAAGTAGCATCCGATTGTACTTATCCATCTCACTAGTGTCAGTGGCCAAGCTAGCAGCAGGGAATGTGTCATCATGCTCATGAGTGGTACTGTAACCTCCGTCTTGATGTTGGTGTCCACCATGACTAAATCCCGGAAACGCATCATGGACCAAATCTGCAGTTGGGTTGCAATCTGGGGGGCCGGCACCACTGCCTTTGGATGAGGCACTCTGGTAACTATACCCTGAGCTGAAGTCTGCCGAGCTGAACTCTACTGCTTCACCATGTTCGCTCCATGTAGTGTAACTCCACATCATACCATTTTCGTACAGGTGTTGCACCATAACATTAACCTCCACATACTGACAATTAAGACATTTCTGGCACGGACACGTGAAACGCTTCTTTCCCTGACCATGTTCGATCGCAAAATTCACAAATTCGCTAATTCCATCCATATACCGGACATCACATCTATTCTTCAACTTCATCCAACTCTTGTCCATACTGCTACAAAATATTATAATTAATTAATTATTACATATATATTAGTCCATTAATTAACTATTAATTATACGTACTCGATCTACATCGATCAATTACGTAATTTAATATGTGTAGCTAACATCCATGCATGTATGTACGTTTTAACTAAATATTAAGCAAATTTTAACTGCGTACGTACCTGCTGGCCTTCTCGATATCAGTTAAGAGCTATGCTAGCTAGTGAGCAGAGATCCAATCCTTCTCCTTCTCCTTCTTCTTCTTTAAACTTTCGATTCCCGGGAGAGAGGAAAGAGAGTTTGGCATTGGGCTTATATAATGCTTCACTTAGACGACGGAGGTGTCGGTATGTCGTCTAAGCGGACGTCACTCGGACCACGGCGTGTCGGTCCGTTGTCCAGGTGAGAACCTGGACGACGGAGAATACTATCTCCGTTGTCCAAGTACCACCTGGACGACAGAGAAGTCTCCGTCGTCCAAGTGTCACTTGGACCACGAAACAATTCTGTTTTCGTGGTCTAAGTGCTGTTTTCTTGTAGTGTTAGCTAGGTCAACACATACATAGGTGAAACCAATCATGAAGCTCAAGCACTTAAATATTCATAAACACAAAGTAGCTCATTCACAAACACAACTTCACAAAACATACAATAAGAACATAAACCATACATAAATCAAGACATCATTTGTTCACATCACATGACTAAGGTTCAAACCCTAGCTTCCTAAATGGGACTACTCACTACACATAGTAAAAGTGGAGTCTAGATACATAGAGAGGAGTCAACATGTATAAGAAATAACCGAAGAGTCCTTTAAGCAAAGCCTTCAACCTCTTCAAGTCCCTTCTTCACTTCTTGCTTCTTGGCACCAACAAAGAGGGTGAACTCACCTTAGGCTAGAGTGAAGAGGGTGGATATGAGAGTATGGTGGTGATGATGAAGATTTCTAGGCCTTTTGGTGGTGATAAAGGGGTTTTAGAGTGATAAGACCCGCCCTAGATTATCATAGTAAACCAGGGTAAGTTTTGCGGGACCTGTATTAGAATAACTAGCACCACCTAATCGGTACCAACTACCCTAGCACGAGCAACCCAGAACTTCAACTGAAAACCTACCCTGAGAAAATAGAAGCTGTGGACTGTCATGCCTTGTACTCTAGATGGTCACGACTTCAGCTGGCAAACCTGAAAACTGGGCAATTTAAAACAAATGACCAAGAGAAAGGCATAAAAATATAAAAGGTTAGAGTGAGTGGACAAAAACCATAAACTATGTAAATCTATAAAACTATAACTGTATGCCTTTCTGCGGAATTCTGTGAAATAATGCGAGTTCAAGTATCATAAACTAAAATACAATGGAGGTGGTTGTTCATAGTGTTTGTTGAGACCCGGAACGACTGTGTGTATGAAAATTAAGGTGATGAGATCGTCTAGGGTGTTTGTCCTAACCCGAGACAATCTAGGTGGGGCAGGGTGTTTGTCCTAACCTAGTTCGACCGGCTATCCGGTGATCAACCGAATAGCTAGAGTATCGATGCAACTAAATAAAACCATAACAAAGTAAACCTCCAAATTAAAATGCTATGAAACATACTGCAAATTAAACTATAATATTATAATGCTAAAATAAAATGAACTCGTAAGCGACTGTGAAAATAAGTAGTCTACTCACAGTACTGTGTCATGATTTTCATCAAGCCAAAGCCTGTCTGTTGGCGTTTCTAAACATCTGTCACTGGTTGTTTATACGTCGTCCTGAAAAAACCATTATTATTTAATAACTAATCGTCGAAAATTATAATGAATAACTAAGCTCGTAACCAACGAGTATTCTCGAATAAAGTGCTTTCCGAACTAATGATGAGCTATTATTCTAATTTCAAATTCTAATTCTTGAATCCTTTTCAAAGTAACAATATATTCCTCAAACATTGCGCGACTCAAGGTCGAATCGACGTTCAACTCGACCGATTGATAAAATTATTAAAACATTTAATTATCACCGATTAATTCTAAGTCCACATCAAATTACGTTCAATGAATTTAATAACCTCACCAATACACTCGCAATATCAAAACGAATCCAATGATATATAACTTGATTGAATATGGAAAAAAAATTCGGCCAGATGCGCCGCCCACGCGCTACCACCAGAGACCACCACTGATGATGGACATCAACCCACCAATCGAAAGCTCTCGACGAGCCCATCAATCTGTCTAACTTCCACTACAGTAAACTTGGCTGAAAACATCCCTAAAAATGCCCCGAAAGATTCTCGTCCGAAATTCCTTCGGCGACATAGGTCCATCGTGGAACCACCATTGGCCTCGCAGCGGGTCGTGTTCCACTCGCGAAGAGGAGTGGAGCAGAAGCCCTCTACCCTCATCGGCCAAATGGCGATTTGGCCACATATATAACACCTTTAATGATCATATCAGCACTCACTCACTGACTCACTCACCATTTGTGTGTTTCCAAACATTGTTGGAGGAGATAACCGAGGCGACAAAGATCTTTCGCCGTCCCAGAAGAATTCTGGTCGCCTGGACGGGAGGTTATAGCATTATCATCGCTTAAGCGTGGTCGCCTCATGTTGATCTCTCCACGCTTGGACCTAAAGCTTAGTCGCTTCATTCATCTGAAGCGACGTAGGCTACGTTCATCGCCCCATACTTTTGCGGCGAATATTAGAGTTTTCGCTCCACATTTGAGCGACCAATATTGGTCAAGTTGGGGCGACCAAGGTCTTCTATAGGAAGTGACGAAGATAGGTCAACCTTCGTCGCTCCATTGGATGATAGTGAAAAAAATATATTTAAATTATTACGTACCAAGTTACGACTGTACACAATTATGCACACAAACTAAGCACAAAACAAACTCAATGAACACACAATCATCCATACATGAAAATAAACCGTAAATCTAAACGTACACTTAATCACTCGGGCCTTTTCTTTTATCTTTGTGCCTGCTAGCTAGCTACATCCATATCTATCTGTCTACACGTACATGCGTACTACCCTGGAGATCATTGTGCTCAGCTGAAGTTAAAGAAAAATTTGAAGCTAGGCTAGTTGGGGTGTTAAGATCAAAGATGCACCACAAGGTAGTTTGCGGCTCTAAATTAGGCCAAAACGGGCGGCGACGCCAGCAGCAGCAGCAGAAAACTAATTACAACAAACAATGAAGAAATCATGTACTCATCCAACACTCCATCGTCTTCGTTGACGTCAGAGGAGCTCAATTAGAGGAACCTCTCTCAAAGCTTATGCTTCCTCCTTTGGGTGCCTCAAGCTACAACCAGGCTCAAATCCACTCAAAAGGCTGGATCATTTCCCCTATGGACTTCAAATACAGGTACCTAGCTAGCTAGCTGGCTTGACTCTCTCTCTCTATATATTAATGAACAAATTTATGTTTAGTATAATGTGATTTAGGTCTATCTTCATGTTACTACTTAATATTTTTAGTTTTTTAGTTTACTACTTGAGGTTTTATATTCCCATCACTTTTTAATTTATTTTAAAGGAATCATTTAACATGGAGGGCATTTTAGACAATTGGTTTATTCTTAAAAAAATAAGTCATATTAATTAATTTTTTAAAACAAATTGTCATATTTGAATTTATTTATTCTTAAATATTCTTAAGATCAAAATTAGTTATATTTCTAAATAGGGCCTTCTAAATATGTCAAATATTTTTAAATATTTTAACAGAATAAGACATTATTTTTTTTAAACAAGCAAATTTTCATATTTGAATTTTCTTATTTCTAGCAAATTAAACCATATCAATTCTTAACAAAATAAATATTATTAAATAAGTCTAAATATGATATTAACAAAAAAAAATAAGTCATATTAATTTATAATAAAATAAATCATAATTTTCAAGTGAGTAAACTAATATGATTTAATTTGTAAAAATAAACATATTGTCCAAAATACCCTTCCTTTTAATGGATATTTTTGATGCAAGATAGAAAGTTATGAGAAAATTAAAACTCAAGTAGTAAACTGAAAAAAAAATAAAAACATAAGTAGTAACATGAAAAAAAAGACTCAAACATCAAGTAGTAAAGTGAAAAAATCAAAACCTTAGGAAGTAACATGAAGAATGACTCAACCACAAGATATTAAACAGGAATTTGTCCTATATTAATGTATGATGGATGTGTACGTAATTATTAATTAATTAGAACTAAAAAGATAGATATATAAGCTTGCAGGTGTTGGGAGACGTTAATGGTGGTTTTGGTGGCTTACTCGGCGTGGGTTTACCCTTTGAGGTTGCGTTTCTCAACTCTTCTGCCGGAACAAGTAGCAAGCCTCTGTGCTTGGCAGACAATATTGTCGACTTATTTTTCTGCATTGACATCATTATGACGTTTTTCGTCGCATATATTGATCCGAGGACTCAATTGCTTGTTCTCGACCCCAAAAAAATCGCTATGAGGTCACTTCCTGATCTCCTCTCTTGATTTCTATAAATAATTTGATTCTAATTAATTACTTGAATCTATATTTCTCGTTTCCTTGATTAATTTCACGTACTACACAAACAAACAAGTGCAAAAAGCGTGACATGTAAACTCAACTATATATATATATTATGTAACTTGTAGATATCTTTGGACATGGATCTTGATGGATTTGGCTTCAACCCTTCCCTTTGAGGTACTTGGAAAACACAAATTGGGTCTCTCCTACTCTCTCTTGGGATTGCTTTGATTTGGGCGACTTAGATGTAGTGGCGGAGTCAGAAAAAAAATTATCACTAGGACTAATTATAACAAGCCGAATGACACGAATCTATGATTTTGAAACTAAGAGGTTGTCGCACGAAATTTTTTTGAGGTAACATTTACCGTAACACTACAAGAAAACTGCACCTAGACCACGGACAATTTCCGTCGTCTAGGTGCAGTTTTCCGTCGTCTAAGTACTTGGACGACGGAATCTCCGTCGTCCAAGGTCCGTACTCCAAGTGCTGTGGTCCAAGAACCTGGACGACGGAGAATTAGTTCTCCGTCGTCCAAGTTCACTTGGACCGCGGACATTCTCCGTGGCCCATGTACGCACCTGGACGACGGAGAATTAGTGTTTCCGTCGTCCAGGTGCATACATGGGCCACAGAGAATGGTAGGTTCTCCGTGGCCCAGGTGCTCACCTGGACGACGGAAACTCTAATTCTCCGTCGTCCAGGTGAACACGTGGGCCACGGAGAATGGCAGGGGTTAGGGGTTAGGAGTTAGGGGTTAGGGGTTAGGTTTAGGGTTTGTGCACCTGGACGACGGAGAACATAATCTCCGTCGTCCAAGTGACTATTTAATTTAAAAATAAAAATAAAAATAAATTGAAATTAAATATTATTAATTTAATTTATTATTAATTTAAATAATGAAAAATAGTCGAAATTAATTAATTAAACTAAATTTTTAATATTAATTAATATATTAATTAAATAATTAATTAATTTGTACATACACATCCAAATTAAAAACCCATAAAAATTATATAATATTGTTCGGAACTCGGAAATAAAGAAACGCGATAATTAACTAGCTAGCTAATACACTGGAGGAGCAGATGCGCCGCCGGGTCCTCCGCTTCCAGCCGGGTCGTTGTCGTCAGGGTGTGGGTTCGGAGGAGGTTGACATACTTCTCGATTTTGGTTCATGAGGGCGATGAGTTGGGCTATTTGTGCTTGTTGTTCGTCAAGTCTTCGCCGCATTGACTCATTCTCCGCTCGTGTCAGTTGATTCTCCTCTCGTGCCAGTCGATTCTCCTCTCGTGCCAGTCGAGCCTCTTGAATGGCTGCTTCGACGGCCGCTGCCTGACTCCTTCTCCGCTGCCCCGAACCTCCCGTAGATGATGAGCCGGAGGTCGTCGACAAATCTCGTACCACCCTAGGCCCAAAGTGCCTAACCTCCTTGCCAGCTCTACGACCGTAGACCTCATCCGCGATTGCAATTTGGCTCTCTAAGGATAGAGGAGGCAGGTCTTCCGGCGGCACATCTGGGAACGCAAGCTGAGTGTTAGCCAACTCTTCATGCGCACGCTCTATCACCCTTGCCTACAAAAGAATAATTAATTTATTATAATGAAATCATATTTAAATAATAATTACTATAATTAAAAGCACATAATAAATATATCACTTACGCCGCATTGACTCGCTTCATTATCGAGCCCAGGCGTCACGTACGCGCTTACGCTTGCATCAAGATAAGGGTGTTTGGAGCCCTTATCCTTGTGCTCCTTGGCTATTTGAATGAACTGCTTGGCGCCGGTAGTATGGTGTTTCTCCTTCTTCCCCCGGTTAGCTTTGTTGACACCGGAGAATTTCTGTTACACAACATAATTAAATCATTAAAAAATTAATAACTACAATTTAAATAATTCAATTACCTTAATTGAAACAAAAAAAATAAATTAACACCTTAAATTGTTCATCGGCAAAGTGGTTACACAACCACTCCCACTCATCTTCTCTATCCCCTTGCAGCTCTACCGGGGGAGGCACGGGACCGACATCTTGGAAGTACTTATGGAGCTTGTACTTCCAATCTTTGTAGATGGAGTTGGCGGTTTGGTTGATATGCCTCAACATGGCCGGTGTCGGATCCACCGCACATTGTTCCTATCAAAAATAAATAAAAAATTATAATCGTATATATTATGAAATTTTAACAAATATTAACAATATTATATAATAACTAAATTGGACGTATTACGTACCGAAAGATCTTTAAAGACTTTCGCCTTCTCATGATCCGGCGCCTCCTTCCAAGTAGGGGCAGTGATACGAACCCGGTTACGGATGATTGACCCTATCCCATGCGCCGAGAGACTTGCTAGCTGAGCTGTGGGAGGGCCACCGGTGAATTCGTCGTAGGGCAAGTCGATCTTTTTTCCGGTCGCCTTGCAAATACGCTCCTCTTTGCCCCCTTTAACGAGACCCCGAGTCCTTTTCGGTTCCGGGTCAGTGGGGGCCCTCCTTTGCCTACGGCGGGCGCTGTACATGATTGATTCGGCGGTCGAGGACGCCTGAGTACTTCCCGTTGAACCGGTACCGGGCGTCGGAGATTGGAAGGGGTCGACGTCATCACCGCTCGAGATGAATGGGGGAGCGGGAATTTCCCCAGAGGGCGCTACGGACGGACCAGATGATCCGTCCGGATTGAGAGCGTCGTTGCCCTCCTGTTGAACCCAACCGACTTGGTCCGCCAACATTCGAAGCATGGCATCTTCTGCCTCCTGTTGCGCTTTCTTCTTGCCGGATGGAGCCATTTCAACCTAGGAGTATATTGTTAAAATACCTACTTACCATAATAATTACGAGTGCAAAATTTATGCTAATTAAGTACGGTTAAGATTTAAATAGAGTACACTAGCTTGGCTTTTTCGGTCGTTTAATGGACGTGCGACCCGCGCGATAAAGTGTAAATTTTCAATTAATCAGCTTTGATTAAATCGAAAAACATGGCCAGTTAGGGATAGAGATAACGCGAGAGGCAGGACTAATTTCGACAAAAGTCTTTCTTAGTCCAAATCCTGTCACCAGTCATAACCCGTTTCTAGACACCATGTCCGACATTCGGCCAATTTTTCGAAAATTTACACTCCCTCAAGTCATTTGCAAACTCCGCCCTCAACCTCGTGTCCATTACTTCACTTAGGTTATGGTGTGCGGTGATGAAATCCACACATCACGAGGGGTTAAGGAGATAAGCTAGGAAAAGAGGCGCCATCTATTCCAAAGAGTGCGACTTAATAAACCAAGCCTATGTACTAAATTTAAATCGAACACGTACTACTAATTAATTTACTAGAAAATACATGTAAATATTAATTAATAATTTTTAATTACATGCAATAATTTATTTTTATTTATCATGCATTTAATAAAGAATTGATTCATTTAATAAATTATGAATAATAATTTATTCATTTAATAAATTTAATAATAAATTCATTTAATCATGCAACTAATAATAAATAATTACAATAATAAATTTGCAAATTTTATAAATTATCAAGTAATTACAATTATTCATTTAATTATTATTAATAACAAGAATTAACCATTTAATTAATTAATAACAATAATTAATCATTTATTAAATATTTAAAACTAATAAATAAATTAAATTCTACTAATTAATTATATTTATAATTTAATTAATTAATTAAATTAAAATTATTTTAATAAGGGAAAAATAGAAATTTACCGAATCGGAGTTTTCGGGAATATCGCCGGAGTTGAGTCGTCGGAGAGGAGGAACCACGCCGGAAAAAATGTCGTCGAAGCGTCGCCGGAGGAGGATCGCCGGAGTGAGAGAGAGAGAGAGAGGAGAGGAGAATGTTGTATGGGATGAGGAAAAGAAGATGAGCCCCGGCCTATATATAGGCTTTCACTTAGACGACGGAGCACTAATTTCCGTCGTCTAAGTTCACTTGGATGACGGAAACAGTGTTTTCCGTCGTCTAAGTGAAGGGTTAAATTTTTTCGAAGCGGCGCGTAATTAATGGGCGGGACGTTTCACCCGCCATAAATTTGGACTTAGACGACGGAGAATTCAATCTCCGTCGTCTAAGTGGAAATTCAAGCGGTGCCGAAAATTGAGGCGGTAAATTGAACCGCCATGATTTTCGACTTGGACGACGGAGAATGATGTTCTTCGTCGTCCAGGTGAACACCTAAACGACGGAACACCACATCTCCGTCGTCCAAGTTAAATATTCATTGAAAAAAAAATTAAAAAAAAATCGAACCGCCATGGTAAATTGAACCTGGACGACGAATCTTGTCCTTCTCCGTAGTCCAGGTGAAATTTATGTTAAAAAAAATTTTAAAATTAATTCGCTAGGAATTTAGCGATCTGTCATTCGAGTGAAATAGTCGTCCAATATCGATGAATGCATCGTATATATGAACAGTTAAATTTGAACCGACGAATAATTTTTCGTTTTGAAAGTTGTTAAGTATCAACTAATCCTTACGACTTAAGTGTTCACGAGTAGAGGCTCATTTGCAACAGAGTATTAACGAAATTGAATTTGGACAAAACAACCGTTGGATATGTTCGTCGTAACATAATATATAATTGTCTTCAAAGGACCATAAAATAATAAGTTCGGGAAGGGTTTGATCGGCACAGTCAACTGCAAAACCGATAATTTCACAAACAGGAAACGTGGATACAAGGCATTTCGCAACTCCGATTTTCGAACCGTCGAAGCTCACACACCAAGAATTGTTTACTCTAAAGTCTTGATGAAAAGACTTTGCATTGGAAGAAGGTCTAGATGGTCGTTGTCTTAGAAAAAATTACGATATCTTCACCTGGACGACGGATATGAGCGTTTCCGTCGTCTAGGTGCTAACCTGGACGACGGAGAATGACGTTCTCCGTCGTCCAGGTGTATAGACCCTAAATTCAGGGGTTAGGGCCTTACTGTTTAGGGTTTAGGGTTTGTGAACTTGGACGACGGATAATGACTATATCCGTCGTCCTAGTGTGTACCTGGACGACGGATAATGACCATTCTCCGTCGTCCAAGTTCTAAACCCCGAATTCAGGGGTTAGGGCCTTAGGGTTTACAGTTTAGGTCGTCCCCGGTCATTTGTGTGTCCGTTCAATTATTCTGATTCAAAAATATAATTAAAAAATTGATCGATCGATCCGATCTGCTTGATTTAGGGTACGTCCAGGATTTAGGGTTTTATATGAGATTGAGATTTGGCGGGGCGCCAAAGGTGAAAATGGTGGGGGACCTAATATAAACGTGGACGGAATATCTCATCTCCGTCGTCCAGGTGTATAGACCCTGAATACTCCTGTCCGTTCAATTATTTTGAATGACCATAAAAAAATTAAATAAATGATCGATCCGATTTGCTAGATTTAGGGTCGAGGATTTAGGGAGATAGCCAAAATACCCAAAGGCGACAACCTGCAATTAATTTCTCCGTTGTGCAGGATATATAATTCGGATTAATTAATTACCGTAAACCTGCATCGATCATATATTACAATAATTACAATAATTAATTACCAATTAATCTCCCTCGTCGTATGACCGTACTCTTCGTCATAATCATCATCGTCCTCATCCCCGTTAGACGACGGCTCATCCTCGTCATCGTACTCAACATCGTCCGACGAATAACCTGAGTCCTCGTCCTCATCCGCGTCCTCTTCCTGCTCGTCTTCTTCATCTACCTCATCGATAATCTCATCTTCAGTTAGATCTGTACAACCATCAGGCATGGGTAACCGTTTACCATCTTGAACCAGGTCCATTATATCGGAGCGGATGACAGAAATATTAGGCTCTTGATAGGCAGGAATGTCTCTTTCTGGTTCAGCAGCATCTTCAGTCGTCGCCGGTGTCCCTTCAATTGTCTCTGTATTCCATATTCCTCGGTGAGAGATATGGTTCACTATTTTCCACCCTTCACCGGCTTTCGGATCGTCGAGATAGAACACCTGCCGAACTAAGGTGGCGAGAGTGAAAGGCTCATCCTCATACCAGCTAGAGTTTGTATCGACTGATAATAGTCCCAGGTCTTCATTTGTACGTTTGAACCATCTGCACTTGAATAGGAAAACGTTGACATCATTCCCGTAACATAGTTGAACCACATATACAATAGCTCCGTAATATAGATCATTGTCTTTCCCAACCGCTACCCCACTGTTTTGTGTTCTTCTTCCTTCGTCTCGGGCCAATGAATGGAACTTTACACCGTTCACAAAACATCCGGGATAAATATAGTGTTTAACCGGCTTCCCTGCTAGCAAGTGCTTTGGCCATGACCATCACCCTCCGTGGTTTTCAGATTTTTGCAGATCAATCATCTGCGAAAAAGGGCAAATTAATATAACGGTTTAATTACTTTCTCCAAACATGATCGATATGTACGTATATAAATTACTAATTAAATACCGAGACGTACGTACGCACCCATTGGAAGAAATAATCGGGAAACTTCTTCTTAACCATTTTCTCAATCCACGCCGAACTCTTGTTTTGATTTAACGCCTGAAGCCTCTCCCTGTATGACATCATGTACGGCTCAACTTCGTCACAGTCTCGCAACACTACCCAATGTGCCTCAATAAGTTCTTCCCGTGATAACAATTCCTTTAATACTCCTCTAAACAGTCGGACGACATTGGTAACGACAGAAAGATTGATGCGGGCACTGCGATCGGATGCAGTGGGAGGTGGTGGATCTTTGAGGTACCTGTTGCAGTAAGTAACACACTCATGCATTAGGTATGTCTCTGCTATGGAGCCATCCGGGGCCGACCTGTTTTTGACGAATGACTTATATTGTCCAAGCTGTCTACAAAATCAAACGTACAATAAGAATAAGTACAGGTGCTAGCTAGTATATATATAATCTCCAGTGGAACAAATTAATTAATTAGTTGTACGTACCTTTCTTGAGGATACATCCAAGTGTACTGGACCGGACCAGAAATGAGCACCTGCTCGGGCAGGTGGATCATTAGGTGAATCATGATGTCAAAGAAGGCAGGGGGAAAAATCCTCTCTAGTTTGCAAATGATGTGCACAATTTGTTGTTACAATTCCACCACATCTGACTTCTTTAATTCTCTGGCGCATAACCTCTGCCACCACCTGCACAATGCCACTATTGGTTCTACGACGTCCCGAGGCAAGTATGGTCGAATTACCACTGGAATAAGACGTTGCAGCATAACGTGATAGTCATGTGTCTTTAGACCAACAAACTTGTGTTGCACCTCGTCCACTGCTCCAGTTATAGTAGCTGCATACGTAGCTGGATAACGAACGCCCTTAAACCAGTGAAATACAGAACGTCTAAGCGTCGGCTTCACTGTGTATGGTGCATCTGGCATCTTGTTGTACACTCATTTCCTATCCCTCCTCAACCACAAGGGACGACGTAGATTCATTGATTCCAATTCTTTGCGCGCTTTAGGAGTATCTTTAGTCTTGAACTTAATACCGAGAATTGTTCCCACCACGCTGTCGCACACATTCTTTTCTATGTGCATCGCGTCCAAGTTGTTCCTCAGCTTCAACTTCGACCAGTAAGGGAGTTCAAAGAATATACTCTTGTGATCCCAATAGCTCAGATCATGTGGAGGAATTGGATTGCATTTCTTTACATCCGCGTCATTGCTCGACACACCAAAGTCGAAATAGCTCAACCTCTCTAAAATCTCTTCGCCCGACCAACTACGGGGTTTAGGATTGTTCTCTACCATACCGTCGAAATGAGCTTCATCCTGTCGCCACGGGTGGTCGTGAGGAAGCCATCTACGGTGACCCAAGTAACACACCTTCCCCGCGTGCCAACTAGAGTTCACGTCGTCCAAACATATAGGACATCCATTATATCCTTTCGTCCTGCAGGCTGCCAACATCCCATAAGCTGGAAAATCGCTGATCGTCCACATTACGGTAGCCCTCATCGTGAACATCGTGTCAGTGAATTTGTCATAAGTTGGGACTCCATTTTCCCACAACAGTTTCAGCTCGTCGATCAAAGGTCTGAGGTAGACATCTAAGCACTTCGATGGAGATTTAGGACCTGGAATTAGTACGGTAAGGAAATTAAATTCCTTGTTCATGCACATCCACGGAGGCAAGTTGTACGGCATCAGAATAACTGGCCAAGTGCTGACGGCGGAGCTATTACTTCCCCAAGGATTGAATCCGTCTGTAGATAGGCCGAGTCTAACATTTCTAACCTCTGAAGCAAAGTCTCCAAATTCTCTGTCGAAATATTTGAAACCCTCCCCATCCGCGGCGTGTCGCAGGACATCGTCATTTATTCGCTTTTCTGCGTGCCATCGCATCGCCTCTGCTGTGTGTAGAGACATGTACAGGCACTGCAATCTGGGAATCAAGGGAAAATATCGAACAACTTTCACAGGAATTCTCTTTTTCGAACTCTTCCTATTCAACTGGAATCTGCACTGGCCACATACGGGACAATAGTCCAAATCTTTATACTCTTTGTAAAATAGCACACAATCATTCGGACATGCGTCAATTATCCTGTAATTTAGGCCGAGGCTGCTAAGGATATTTCTAACCTTATAATGAGATTTTGTAAGATTGTGATCATCAGGAAGCAACTTACATATTTGCTCCTGAATTTCGTCAAAAGCCCTCACTGACATTTTGTGCTTCACTTTTATCTTCATTTGCTCCATCACATATTGCAACACATTCTCTCGACATCCAGGGAACACCGGGGTCTGCGCTTCAAGTAGCATCCGGTTGTACTTTTCCATCTCACTGGTGTCAGTGGCCAAGCTAGCTGCGGGGAATGTGTCATCATGCTCATTAGTGGTACTGTAACCTCCTTCTTGGTGTTGGTGTCCACCATGACTACATCCCAAAAACGCATCATGGACCAAATCTGCAGTTGGGTTGCAAGCTGGAGGTCCGGCACCACTGCCGCTGGATGAGGCACCATGGTAACTGTACCCTGAGCTGAAGTCTGCTGCGCTGAACTCTACTGCTTCACCATGCTCGCTCCATGTAGTGTAACTCCACATCATACCATTTTCGTACAGGTGTTGCACCATAACATTAACCTCCGCATACTGACAATTAAGACATTTCTGACACGGACACCTGAAACGTTTCTTTCCCTGACCATGTTCTATCGCAAAATTCACAAATTCGCTAATTCCATCCATATACCGGACATCACATCTATTCTTCAACTTCATCCAACTCTTGTCCATACTGCTACAAAATATTATAATTAATTAATTATTACATATATATATATATATTAGTCCATTAGTTTACGCTTAATTATACGTACTCGATCTACATCGATCCATCAATTACGTACGTACGTAATTTAATCGATCTGTATATATATATAGTTAACATCCGTGCATGTATGTACGTACGTTTTCACTAAATATATATTAATTAAGCAAATTTTAACTGCGTACGTACCTGCTGGCCTTCTCGATATCTGTACGTTAATTAAGCTAGCTAGCTAGTCAGCGGAGATCCCTAGCTTATCGATCCTGATTCTTCTCGGCCTTCTTCTGGCTTCTCCTTCTCCCTTCTCCTTCAATTCTTCTTCAAATGGAATGAAGAGATCGATGATCGGATGGAATGAATTCAGTTTGAATTGGCATCGGGCTTATATAATGCTTCACTTAGACGACGGAGGTGTCGGTATGTCGTCTAAGTGGAAGTACGTTATGTACGTACTCGGACGACGGCATGTCGTTCCGTTGTCCAGGTGATCACCTGGAGAACGGAGAAGACTCCGAGGTCCAGGTGATCACCTGGACGACGGAGATTGTTCTGGTGATCACCTGGACCTCGGAGAATACTCCGTCCTCCAGGTGATCACCTGGACGACGGAGAATACCGTCTCCGTCGTCCAGGTGATCACCTGGACAACGGAGAAGACTCCGAGGTCCAGGTGGTCACCAGGATGACGGAGATGGTATTCTCCGTCGTCCAGGTGGTACTTGGACCTCGGAGTCTTCTCCGTCGTCCAAGTGTCACTTGGACCACGGACCAATTACGTTTCCATGGTCTAAGTGCTGTTTTCTTGTAGTGTAATGATCAAATTGTTTGAGCAATGGTGTAATTTTATACTCTTTGAGTTTTGCGTGGTCTTTTTTCTAGATCGATCTTGAAGTCATATACTGAGTTTCTATTTTCACTCATTCGCTAACAATGACTTGAATACAATTTCTTTTGAAAATGAAACATTGATCACAACTAATTGAAAATAAAAATTATAAATTCAAGTAAATTAAATGAGAAAGTGAACGTTAGAATAAATGAGATATGATCGAGATACTGAGTACATAGACATTCCCTAAGTTATACTCTAATTGATAAAAAAAATATTTTCTTAATTATATATGATAGAGTATAGTTTTTTTTTTTTACATAAAATAATTTTATTTTAATCTCAAAATTCTTATGGCTGCCTCCGCCACTGCTTAGACGAGCAAAGCAAGTCTTCGCAAGGTTGGCTCGCTCCTAGCTAGCTAATTTAAACTCCACTATATGCCAATCATCATAAATTAATCATTCCTCCAATTTCCTTCAGGCTTGAGAAGGACGTCAGATTTAGTTACTTTTGGATCAGATGCGCCAGGCTTCTAGCTGCAAGTGATATCCATGATGAATGCAACAATGATTTCATGAATTAATGATGATGCTGGCATGGTGGTGGTATATATGGTAGTACTAGTAATGAATTATGTTTGAATCTGCATGGTTTCATATATATATATATATATATTGTTTCTACGTACAGGTGACACTGTTTTCAGTACACTGTGCTGGGTGCCTGTCCTACCTGCTAGCATGGATTGGCGCTGTTATCCCGAATTTCAGGGAGACGAGTCTGTGGATCTGCTACATTTCTGCCATCTACTGGTCCATCACCACCATGTCAACTGTTGGTTATGGTGAGCTCCATGCAGTTAACACCATGGAAATGATCTTCATTATTTTATACATGCTCTTCAATCTCGGCCATACTGCTTATCTGATCGGCAACATGACAAACTTAGTCGTTGAAGGTACTCGTCGTACCATGGAGTTTGTAAGTACTCGATTTAGTCAATTACTATATTTATATTTGACATTTCCAATAATATTGTTTCAATTAATCTTGGTGTTCTCTGTTTTCGTTTTTCAGAGACACGGCATTGAAGCTGCATCAAACTTTGTTTGCCGTAATAACTTGCCTCCGAGGTTGAAGGACCAAATCTTCGCTTATATTTGCTTGAGATTTAAGGCTGAGAGCTTGAACCAGCAGCAAATTATTGAACCGCTTCCCATATCTATTTGCAAAAGCATTTGTTCTTGCCAACAGTTGAGAAAGTTTATCTTTTCAAGGGTGTCTCAAGGGAAATACTTCTAATACTGGTAATTAAATTAAGGCTTCTCACTTTAAAGAACTCATGTTTTTTTTATAATTATGACAGGTGTTCATCATATTAATTACTCGATGGATGAACAATATTAGGCTGCAAATATGAAGGCAGAGTACATACCACCAAGAGAAGATGTTGTTATGCAAAACGAAGCGCCCGACGATATATACATCATCGTTTCTGGAGAAGTGGAAATCATTGATTGCGAGACGGAGAAAGAGCTAGTTGTTGGGACTTTGAAATATGGGGATATGTTTGGAGAAGTTGGTATACTTTGCTACAGATAAGTTGGCTCACTTTGTTGTAGGCCTCAGAGCTTTACTTATCGAACCAAAACACTTTCACAACTCTTGAGACTCAAAGCCACTGCTCTAACTGAAGCAATGCAGACCAAACAAGAAGATAAAGCTCAAATGCTTAAGAATTTCAACCAGGTTGGTGCGCATCGTTATTAAATTTTGACCAGTTTCTTCGTCAAATGTCTTTTATTTTTTCTTCTTCTCTGCTTAAGACAAAAAAGGAAAAGAAAAAGAGTTTAAATGACTGGTCTGAGGTCTGTGTATGTTGCATTGCAGCATCATAGAAAGCTTAGGGATCTGAGAATTGGAGAAATCTTAGTCGAGAGCGGAGAAGAAGAGGCACCGATGGGTGATCAGAACTTAGCATTCGACTAGCTTACTGTTGCAAGGAAAGGGAATGATGCACTTCTTGAAGAGCTTCTCAAGTCAAAGTTGGATCCAGATATTGGAGACTCCAAAGGAAGAACTCCTCTGGTAAGTCTATTTTAGACCTTAACTAATTCTTAACAAGCAACAAACATCAAGAGAAATACAGAACATAATTGAGGAAACCATGTTTCTTGTACTATTTTCTAATATGAGATATGCACCTAATTTTAGTAGCTAATCTTTGTCTTCAATAATCCAAAAGCGGCCTGCTGCCAGACTAGGGGAAAAAAAGGTTTAATTCAATAACTGCCATTAATGGAAAAGACCGTCTTGAACAAATGAGCATCTTAGGAAAGGCATGGCAAAACGCATAGAATAAATACAGGCATAACTGAATTGGGTGTGTCTCTAACTATATATGATGCATCAGCATGTAGCAGCATCAAACGGGCATGAAGAATGTGTCTTAGTACTCCCCAAATATGGTTGTAACATACATGTAAGAGGTATGTAATAAAGTAATGGATCACTCTCAAGTACTTCATTGTCTCCGCATGAACAAATCACTTGTGCTTCTTTGTACATAAACTCTGAATCTTACGAATATACATTGCAGACATGAATGGTAACACAGCATTATGGGAAGCAATTGCATCAAAACACCACTCCATATCCAAGATCCTTTACTATTGCGCTGCCTTTTCTTATCCCTACACTGCTGGTGATCTACTATGCACAGGTGCCAGGAGAAATGATCTGACCGTGATGAAGGAACTTGTTTTTACCGGATTACGCGGGGCGCAATCTAGCAGAAGCAAGTACGAGCTTCTTCTTCCTCCTCGTCCGAACGCTCGGGCTGTTCGGATGGTCGGGCGCTTCTTCTTCCTTCGGGTGTGCGTGTTCGGGTTCGGCTGTTAGAAGAATACAACGACAAACGGGCGGTCAGATGGTCGAGACAGGGGTGGCCTGCCTTCAACGCTCCGATGCCTAAGTTAGAAGATGTATTGGATATAACAGTCAAGCGAACGTGTGTGAGAGTAGGTTGGAGTGTTTAATGTTTGGATTCAGATCAATTGACTTCCTCTACCTGTAATAAATACCTTTCATATATAGGTGGTTGAGTTTGTTGCTTACTTGTGTTCCTCGATGTGGGACTGTTTTGCATTTGCTGTCATGTGATCCGCATATTCGGATGTGCGCCCCACGGGCCCGTGCGTGCTCGGATGGGGTCGGTCTTGTGAGCGGAGTTGTAGCCTTCCTGGTAGTCTTTCGGGTGATCGGGTATGTGTTGGTGACCTGCTTAATTGGGTAAGTATGTTTAATCGGAGAACTAATGATGCTATACTAACAAGTCCCCCAAGTCAAAGAGAACTTTCTTGACTGGGGAGTTGAAAAAGGGTTCGTGCGATTAAACAGGATACTTATCCGATTGAGCAGTGATGCGTGGTCCTGTAACCCCCAAGTCCCCGACTCTCCTGTTAAGGAAGGGCTCGCTTGACGGAGTGGGTACCTGTGCGCCCGACCGTGCGCATGTGCGCATGATAGCGTACCTATGCGCCTAGCCTGATCGTCTGTGCCTGTGCACCTGCGCCTGATCGGGTACCTGCGCGTCTGCGCGTGCGCGCCTGATCGTGTACTCGCGCGTCTACGCCTGATCGTGTACCTGTGCGTCTGCGCGTGCGCGCCTAATCGTGTACTCGCGCGTCTGCGCCTGATCGGGTACCTGACGAGTATTGCATATTATGCCTGACTTGCATGATCGTGTTATGCGAATGAGCGAATATGGCCTTGCGAATGATGCATGAATGGTTCCGAGCCGCTGACCCCGACTCCCAAACGAATCTTGCTGTTTGGAGCCGTTAAGCCTCGGAACGGTCTTGCGAATGATGCATGAACGGTTCCGAGCCGCTGACCCCGACTCCCAAACGAATCTTGCTGTTTGGAGCCGTTAAGCCTCAGAACGGTCTTGTAAATGATGCATGAATGGTTCCGAGCCGCATGCAACGGGCTTCCGAACGGAACGTCCTGTTCGGAGCCGCCAGGGATTCGGAACGGTCTTGCGGGTGGTGCATAACTACACTTCGAGCACAAGAGTGGTGTGAAACCAAGAATACTTATCTTTTTGAGTGACGGGTGCCAAGATGTTGCTCGGGATGATCGTGCGGGATCGGGATGATCGTGCGTGATCGTGTCGATCGTGTGGGATCAGGTCGACTGTGCGGGATCGGGTCGGCCGTGCGGGATCGGGTCGGCCTTAGCAGCAACATATGGAACACGAGTCTTTTGGGTGGTGTTGTTTATACGAGGTTTGCAATTTGTAAGCTTCCCACAGACGGCGTCAACTGTTTCTACCGGATTACGCGGGGCGCAATTTAGCAGAAGCAAGTACGAGCTTCTTCTTCCTCCTCGTCCGAACGCTCGGGCTGTTCGGATGGTCGGGCGCTTCTTCTTCCTTCGGGTCTTCGGGTGTGCGTGTTCGGGTTCGGCTGTTAGAAGAATACAACGACAAACGGGTGGTCAGATGGTCGAGACAGGGGTGGCCTGCCTTCAACGCTCCGATGCCTAAGTTAGAAGATGTATTGGATATAACAGTCAAGCGAACATGTGTGAGAGTAGGTTGGAGTGTTTTATGCTTGGATTCAGATCAATTGACTTCCTCTACCTATAATAAATACCTTTCATATATAGGTGGTTGAGTTTGTTGCTTACTTGTGTTCCTTGATGTGGGACTGTTTTGCATTTGCTGTCATGTGATCCGCATATTCGGATGTACGCCCCACGGGCGCGTGCGTGCTCAGATGGGGTCGGTCTTGTGAGCGGAGTTATAGCCTTCCTGGTGGTCTTTCGGGTGATCGGGTAGGTGTTGGTGACCTGCTTAATTGGGTAAGTATGTTTAATCGGAGAACTAATGATGCTATACTAACAGAACTGTTGAAGCATGAGCTAAATGTTGACTCGGAAAATTGCTATGGAAAAATAGCTGTGCAAATAGCCATGGAAGAAAACAATGTAGACATGGTAAACTTGCTAATCATGAATGGAGCATATATCACCAATGTATCACATGAGTACTCATTTCCTACAGACGTTGAGCGAAAGGCTTCAAAAACTAGAGGTCGGGCACCGGATTACAGTCCCAGACCCAGCATTGAATGAAATACTTTTCATGACAACATATGGAGAGAAAAATGTTGATTCAAAAAAATCGAATGTTATGAATGTTCCCAGAGTGAGCATATATAGGGGCCATCCTGAGGTAAGGAAAAGAGTATGTTGCACTGAAGCCGGGAGGCTCATTAGATTTCCTCATTCACTAGAGGAGCTCAAAAACACTGCAGGTACAAATTCTCAAGGGCAACAAAAATGACATTCCCAAATTGACAAACCACACTTTCACTCACTCGTGTTTATGCAAACTTTCTTATACCTTTTCATCTCCTATTGTAATTAAAGGGGTGCATTAAGTCAAATAGAACACAATACTTGGGGAATTTTCTGATATATTGAGTAATCTCAAATTGGGCATATATACAAGCATACTTACAGTCCTAGTGTTATAGCGGAAGCAATTAAATGTAAGAACAAACACAGATTTACGTTGTTCACTAACGTTAGTTAGCTACATCCACGGCAGAAAGAGAACAAATTTACTATCTTGAGAATACCAGATTACAGAGTATCACACTAGGTTAGCCAACCTAGGATTACAGAATACAGAATATCTACCACACTAGATTAAGCCTAATCTACAGGATAAAACCAGATTTCATTCACCACACACTCTTTTAGCTAATACCCTTGTATATATATAGCCTAACAGAATCATGAATACTAGAGGAATCCCAAACCCAAACGTCTGAGGAAACCTAAACTAGAATGATTGAGGAATCCCTATTCCTTACGAAAACCTGAGTAGAAGTCCTGCTCGCCAGAGACTCTAACTCTCCTCGCCAAAGACTGCTCGCCAAAGACTCTCTCGCCAGAGATTCTTCCTTGCGACCCTCTCGCCAAAGACATTTGTCTTAGCGAGACCTGCGTACGCCAACGCCATACCAGATTGAAGGCATATTCTAACAAATCTCCACATTGACTTGAATTCTCTCCCAGATAACCAGATGTACCAGAAGTACCAGACTCTCCTCTGCCCCAGATGTCGTTCCTCAAAAAAAAAAAAACAAACCCTGATGTTGCCTTCTCCCAGAGAAGGAACCCAGATGTTGTCCGTCCTAAAGAAGGACCCAGATGTTGCCCCCAACGGGCAACTAACAGCTTCTGACATTTAGCAAGTCCAAACAATGTTGGAACTTGCTATGCGAAACCGGCTTGGTGAACATGTCTGCTGGATTATCAGCAGTACCCACCTTGTTCACCCGGATTCTCTTCTCACTTCTCAGAAAATGATACTTGACATCGATGTGCTTAGTTCTCTCATGATGAACTTAATCCTTGGCTAAACAGATTGCACTCAGACTATCACAATACACTATAGCCAGATCGTGATGTAGACTAAAGTCACTAACCAGTCCTTTCAACCAGATTCTCTCCTTGGTTGCCTCTGTCAATGCCATGTACTCTGCTTCAGTTGTAGACAAAGTCGTTGAAGGCTGCAGAGTAGCTTTCCAACTAACAACAGACCCACCAAGAGTGAAAACATAACCAGTCATAAATCTTCTCGTGTCAACATCTCCAGCATAATCTGAATCTGAGTAACCAGTTACTAAACACCATGTATCACCTCCATACATGAGACCAACATCAGACGTACCTCTAAGGTTGTGACGACCCGAACCAGAATCAGATGTGTGTTTGGCACGATTCTCGAGATTTGGTTATAGTCGCAGTTTTACGATATTGTGTGGTTTGTCGATTCGATTCGCGACTATGTTTTCAGTCGAGAATTTGAGTTGGGTGTCTTCACAGAAATTGTAGAGTACGTGATTTCGAGCCCGTGGGCGGTTTCGGAAGATTTTTCCGATAACTGAGGAATATTTTATGATTATTTGAAGTTTCGGGTTCCGACGAGTTTATCCGATTGTTTCGAGCTTATCCGAATCACATCGTATATTCATTCCGGACCGTTGATCGACCCGAGGGATGGGTATAAATATCGAAAAGTCGGAAAATAGTCGTAAATCGTCGAAAATTTCAGTTTGGCTTTGACTTTCCCTTTTTGGAAGGGTTGACCGTTGACCAGAGAAGGGTGACTTTCCCGTTTCGGATTTCACCTCCGGCGACCGGATTCCGGCCACCATCCACCACGGGATAGGTATAGTTCGATGTCTCTTGTGATTTCGTGTATGTGTGGCTTTGATTCGATGGGAATTGGTGAGGGTTTTGTGGAACCCGATTCGGGTTAGCTCGCCGGAAATCGCACCTAACGGGGGGACGTTTTCCGGTGAGTCTCGGTGGCCGAGGGGTGAGGGCTTTGACTTGCCTTGCCCCAAGGAAGCTTACCATGTGATTTGTTTTTGAATTGGTGGAGTTTTGAATCGAACCCGAATGGATTTTTCCGGTGGGTTATCCGGTTGGATTTCGTTGAAATTGAATGGGTTAGGGAGAGAATTGGTCTGTGAGGTAGAAGAGAAAGATGTTCGCATGGTTGAGCTGATCTGATCTGGAGCTTCCCGCCGGCGGCGGCGGCGGTCAACGGCGAGGAAAAAGTCAACTTTTCAGATTTCGATAATTTTAGTGTCGTTTTTCTCGTAATCGCGCTCTGATCGTCGTCCAGAGGTTTTCGGGTTGATTTGGTTAGCCGATTTTCAGTCGAGATTTCGAGTGGGGATTTCGGAATTTCCGTAATTCATTTTGCACTGCATTTCGTATTTTCGGGAACGGTTGGTTTCCGTGCATCAGTACAGTGTTGTAGACTACGATTTTGATCAGTTATGTTTTTATGAATCTTCAGGAGATTGAGATAGAGATCTGGATCGTGATCGTGCTTCAGGCGAGGGATCTTCCGCCGGACCACGAGTGTAGCGTGTGTGCGCGTTTCGAGAGTCTGTGAGTGGACACTTTATTTTCACGGATTGATTGCGAGTCTTTATTTATGATTTATGAACTTGAGCATGCAGATTGATTATGATTTTACGAGCATGTGTTTTACGATTATGCTTATACGAATATACGTATACGAATATATACATATACGTACATATTCTGTTTTAAGCATGTGCATAGAAAAGATTTATGATTTGGTTTACACAGAGTACAGTCTCAGTTTATGTTGTGGTATCGATACACATTGGCTACTCGGCTGATCCCCGAGTACGCTCCAGGGGGGGGGGACAGATATCCTGACCCGAGGCCTTTCTGGCTAGAATCACGTGTGGGTCTGGGATCCCGTGATTCAGACTGTGCTATCGCGTGGAAGCCCACCAGAGTCTCCGCAATATGTTTTATGTTGCATGCTCTGTACGTGAGTGGTAGCCAGAGTCTCCTCACGTAGCATTTGATTTTCACGCTTTTGACTCGCATATGATTTTATATGTATATATTACTTGGTGAAAGACATTTATTTTCGTCCACTCACTCTAACGTGTTTATTGTCTTTCCCCTGGGCTTTTCGGTTTCCGTGCCCAGTTTGCAGTTCAGGTTTGGTGTTTCACGTCGCGGTTTGGAGGCTAGTGATCAGAGTCACCTGTGATTTCCAGTAGGTTCTTGTTTCGCCTACTGATGTACATGTTGTATATATTTTACTCTAGAGGTCGCTCTGATACATTCTGATACATGTTGTGCGGATTTTCACGGATATACATATATACATAGTACAGTTTATTTACTGATATTGATTATATTGATGTTGAGAAATCCGGATGGGATTGGTGCCCACGGTTTGCTTTTTGTGGCATAGGACGAAGTGTTAATTTCTGGGTGCAGGTTATGGTAATTCAACGCTATCGAAACTCTGCCCAAATTTCGAAAATTTTTTGTTGGTTCGTATTTTCGAAAGGGTTTGATTCCGGTTTAGGTAACTGAATCGGGATTGGGTCCTTTCAGCTTGGTATCAGAGCATTAGGTTGTCAGATTCTGTAGACTCTTGTAGTTGTGACGCTTAGGGTATTTGAGTTGATATAGCATGACTGGAGTGATGACCCGACTGGCCAGCGGTACTCATCAATACTTCGGGTGTTGTGTGTCCTCAAATATCTGCGGTTTCATGATTACGTTCTTTCTGCTTGTGCCTAATGCTTGTCTTGTATCAGTAGGATGCCTCCTCGACGTGGTCCCCGTGTTGATCGGGATGATGATCCTGATGAGGATCGCCGAACGCGCGACTTGCTGATGCGAGTGCTGCGTTTGGAAGAGTGTTTTGACCCTGTGGTCAAGGCTCGCACTGCGGGTGCTACTGTGTTTTCGGGTTCAGTTGATGCAGAGATATGTGAGGCATGGTTGGTTCAGGTTGAGCGGGTTTGTGAGCGTCTGCAGTTTACACCTGAGCAGATGACAGTAGCCGCAGTTGGTTTACTTGAGGGTGATGCATATTTTTGGTGGGTCAGCACTGACAGAGTTCCTGTGGATACTCCGTGGACATTGTTTCGTGATCTGTTTATGCGGAGGTATTTTAATCAGGCTACCCAGCAGCGCAAGTACGAGGAGTTCACGAACTTGAGGCAGGGCAGTTTGTCTATACTTGAGTATCGAGATCGGTTTACTCGATTGTCTCGATTTGCGCGGGATATGGTGGCTACAGAGGAAGCCAAGTGTCGCAGGTTTGAACTGGGATTGAATCTGAACATCAAGGCGACGTTGACTACGATGCCGAGGAACAACTTTGATGAGTTTGTCAGGGCAGCTCTCCGAGGCGAGGATATTGAGCAGGAGAGATAGCAGAGGTATCAACCGAGACGATTTGAGGAAGGTGGACCGAGTCAGGGGCCTTCAAAGAGGCTGAGTTCTGATACTTCCGGTTCAGCTTCATCTTCAGGTGGTGGGTCATATCGACCACCAGTTAGTATACCGAGACGGAGATCGGGATGGAGGAGAGATCGACCGCAGCGACCACAGGCTAGTGGGAATTCCAGCGGTTCTAGTCATCCTCGACGACCATTTGGCACTTTTACTACACCGAGGGAGTATCCGTTGTGCAACTTGTGCAATAGGTATCATGTTGGTTCGTGTCAGCGAGGCACCCTCAACTGTTTCCATTGTGGCTAGGTGGGTCACTATGCGAGGGCGTGTCCTCAGTTATATGGTGGTGACGGACAGGCAGCCCAGAGTTCCGGAGTTGAGCGAGGTGCCACTTCTGGAGCACGACCGGCATAGTTTACAGGTCAGGGTAGGCAGCAGGGTCAGGCTCAGCGAGGACGACCAGCTGGACAGGCGAGAGTTCATGTTATGACTATGCGTGAGGGCAGAGCATCACCAGAGGTCGTTATTGGTATGTTACATGTTTTTGGTATTCCAGTAGTTGCATTGTTAGATCCAGGTGCCACATATTCATTCATATCATTTAGACTGTCATCATTGGCTACGGTACCTGCATCTCCACTTCCGGGGTTGTGGAGAGTGTTGTATCCGTCAGGTGAGGTTGTGAGCATCAGTTGGGTTTACCGAGATTGTGAGGTATTTGTTGATGGCCATGGTTTAGCCGCTGATCTGTTATTGCTGGATATTGTGGATTTTGATCTGATATTGGGTATGGACTTTTTGGAGTCGCACTGGGCCATGTTTGATTGCCACAGGAAGGAGGTCGCGTTTCGACGACCCGGGTTACCTGAGATACTGTTTCGTGGCGAGAAGAACACTTCCCTACCATGTTTGATTTCCGTGATGAGGGCGGATCGGCTGATGAAGAAGGGTTGTGTTGCTTACTTAGCCCATGTTGTGGACACTACAGCTGCAGTGCCGGATCTTAGTAGTATTGAGGTTGTGTCTGAGTTTCCGGATGTGTTTCCAGCAGAGTTACCTGGTATACCCCCTGTGCGGGAGATTGATTTTACTATTGAGTTATTGCCGGGTACTGGACCGATTTCCCAGACACCGTACCGGATGGCGCCTGCAGAGTTGAGGGAGTTGCAGATTCAGCTTCAGGAGTTGTTGGAGAAAGGATTCATTCGACCGAGTGTTTCTCCGTGGGGTGCTCCAGTGTTGTTTGTGCGGAAGAAGGACGGGTCCATGCGTTTGTGCATCGACTATCGGAAGCTGAATCAGATTACAGTGAGGAACAAGTATCCGTTGCCACGGATTGACGACTTGTTCGATCAGCTCAAGGGAGCAGCAGTCTTTTCGAAGATTGACCTTCGATCCGGATATCACCAGTTGAGGATCCGGGATTCAGATGTGGCCAGGACAGCTTTCAGGACGCGGTATGGGCACTATGAGTTTCTGGTTATGCCATTTGGGTTGACCAACGCCCCCACAGCTTTCATGGACTTGATGAATCGGGTGTTTCGACGATTCCTTGACAAGTTCGTGATTGTATTTATTGATGATATTTTGATATATTCGAGGAGTGTGGGCCAGCACAAGAAGCACTTGCGAACGGTGTTGCGGACTTTGCGGGACCATCAGTTGTTCGCGAAGTTTAGCAAGTGTGAGTTCTGGTTGGATAGTGTGAAGTTTCTGGGCCACGTGATTTCGGCCGAGGGAGTTAGTGTTGATCCTGACAAGATCGAAGCCGTGCTGAATTGGAGTCGACCCACTATGGTACCGGAGATCCGGAGTTTCTTGGGGTTAGCAGGCTATTATCGACAGTTTGTACAGGATTTCTCCCGGATAGCTACACCACTGACTAGGTTGACGAAGAAGGGCGTCAAGTTTGAGTGGTCTGATGCGTGCGAGGAGAGTTACTTGCTCTTGAAGGAGAGATTGACTACCGCATCGGTTCTGACATCGTTGAAGAGTTGGAGACATTATCTGTATGGTGCTCAGTGTAAGATTTTCACTGACCACAAGAGTCTCGCCTATTTGCGGACACAGTCGGATCTGAACATGAGGCAGCGCCGATGGATGGAGTTGATTAATGATTATGATTGCACGTTTGAGTACCATCCAGGGAAGGCCAACGTTGTAGCGGATGCACTTAGCCGGAAATCCGGAGCCTCATTATTTCACATGTGTGTGGCCAGAGTGTCGATGTTAGCTGAGCTTCGAGCTACAGGTGCTGTGTTTGGGTATGATGATGATGGCGCTTTGTTGGCCAGCTTTCAGGTTCGACCGGTACTGGTTGATCAGGTACGGGAGGCACAGGATTCAGATCCTTACTTGCTGGGCAAGAAGACCATGATTCGGAATGGTGTGCCTACAGAGTTCCGTTTGAGCGACGACGGTATGTTGTTGTTCAGGGGTAGGTTATGTGTACCCAGGGACGAGGACTTGAAGAAAGAGATTTTGGACGAGGCCCACAGTTCAGCGTATGCGATGCATCCCGGAGGTACGAAGATGTTTCGTACACTTTGAGCGTACTATTGGTGGCGCAACATGAAGCGGGAGATTGCCGCGTACGTGAGTCGATGTTTGATTTGTCAGCAGGTGAAGGCGGAGAGGCAGAAACCTGCAGGGAAACTACAGCCACTTGAGATTCCAGTATGGAAGTGGGAGCACATTACGATGGATTTCGTCTATCAGTTGCCGCGTACTTCGGCGGGCAACACTAGCATTTGGGTTATTGTCGACCGATTGACGAAATCCGCACACTTTCTTGCAATTCCAGGGAAGGTTTCAGTGGGCAGACTGGCTAAGTTGTACTTATCCGAGATTGTTCGCTTGCATGGTGTGCCTGTGTCGATTGTTTCTGACCGTGATAGTCAGTTCACTTCCGAGTTTTGGCAGGCTTTACAGCGAGCGTTGGGCACGAGGTTGCGGTTTAGTACAGCTTTTCATCCTCAGACTGATGGGCAGTCCGAGCGGACCATTCAGACCCTTGAGGATATGCTGAGATCGTGTGTGTTGCAGTTTCGTGGAAACTGGGATCAGCAGTTGCACTTGATTGAGTTCGCCTACAACAACAGCTATCAGGCCAGTATTGAGATGGCACCGTACGAGGCCCTGTACGGGAAGCAGTGTCGCACTCCATTGTGTTGGAGTGAGGTGGGTGAGCGTTGGCTCATTGGTCCTGATTTGGTGAAAACCACGATGGAGGACATTCAGGTTATTCGGGATCGGCTAAAAATTGCCCAGGATCGGCAGAAGAGTTACGCAGATGTGAGGAGGAAGAGTTTAGAGTTCGAGGTTGGTGATTGGGTCTTCCTGAAACTATCTCCGTGGAGGGGAGTTGTGCGTTTCGGGAAGCGTGGCAAGCTTCGACCGCGGTACATTGGTCCGTATGAGATTACGGAGAGGGTTGGAGCTGTTGCTTACAGACTTGAGTTACCGGCTGAGATGGCTCGTATGCATGATGTCTTCCATGTTTCGATGTTGCGGAAGTACATCTCAGATCCTTCACATGTGATAGCCCCACAGCAGTTGCCGATCAGGGAGGACTTATCGTATGTTGAGGAGCCAGTGCAGATTCTCGATCGTCGTGAGCAGGAGTTGAGGCACCGTGTGATTCCGCTGGTGAAGGTCTTGTGGCAGAATCATTCAGTTGAGGAGGCCACCTGGAAGACCGAGCAGCGTATGCGGGAGCAGTATCCTCATCTGTTCACATGACAGGTACATAAATTTCGAGGTCGAAATTTCTTTAAGGGGGGTAGATTTGTGACGACCCGAACCAGAATCAGATGTGTGTTTGGCACGATTCTCGAGATTTGGTTATAGTCGCAGTTTTACGATATTGTGTGGTTTGTCGATTCGATTCGCGACTATATTTTCAGTCGAGAATTTGAGTTGGGTGTCTTCACGGAAATTGTAGAGTACGTGATTTCGAGCCCGTGGGCGGTTTCGGAAGATTTTTCCGATAACTGAGGAATATTTTATGATTATTTGAAGTTTTGGGTTCCGACGAGTTTATCCGATTGTTTCGAGCTTATCCGAATCACATCGTATATTCATTCCGGACCGTTGATCGACCCGAGGGATGGGTATAAATATCGAAAAGTTGGAAAATAGTCGTAAATCGTCGAAAATTTCAGTTTGGCTTTGACTTTCCCTTTTTGGAAGGGTTGACCGTTGACCAGAGAAGGGTGACTTTCCCGTTTTGGATTTCACCTCCGGCGACCGGATTCCGGCCACCATCCACCACGGGACAGGTATAGTTCGATGTCTCTTGTGATTTCGTGTATGTGTGGCTTTGATTCGATGGGAATTGGTGAGGGTTTTGTGAAACCCGATTCGGGTTAGCTCGCCGGAAATCGCACCTAACGGGGGGGACGTTTTCCGGTGAGTCTCGGTGGCCGAGGGGTGAGGGCTTTGACTTGCCTTGCCCCAAGGAAGCTTACCATGTGATTTGTTTTTGAATTGGTGGAGTTTTGAATCGAACCCGAATGGATTTTTCCGGTGGGTTATCCGGTTGGATTTCGTTGAAATTGAATGGGTTAGGGAGAGAATTGGTCTGTGAGGTAGAAGAGAAAGATGTTCGCATGGTTGAGCTGATCTGATCTGGAGCTTCCCGCCGTGGGATTTCACTGTTGACGGCGCGCCGCCGCGGTCAACGGCGGCGGCGGTCAACGGCGAGGAAAAAGTCAACTTTTCAGATTTCGATAATTTTAGTGTCGTTTTTCTCGTAATCGCGCTCTGATCGTCGTCCAGAGGTTTTCGGGTTGATTTGGTTAGCCGATTTTTAGTCGAGATTTCGAGTGGGGATTTCGGGATTTCCGTAATTCATTTTGCACTGCATTTCGTATTTTCGGGAACGGTTGGTTTCCGTGCATCAGTACAGTGTTGTAGACTACGATTTTGATCAGTTATGTTTTTATGAATCTTCAGGAGATCGAGATCTGGATCGTGATCGTGCCTCAGGCGAGGGATCTTCCGCCGGACCACGAGTGTAGCGTGTGTGCGCGTTTCGAGAGTCTGTGAGTGGACACTTTATTTTCACGGATTGATTGCGAGTCTTTATTTATGATTTATGAACTTGAGCATGCAGATTGATTATGATTTTACGAGCATGTGTTTTACGATTATGCTTATACGAATATACGTATACGAATATATACATATACGTACATATTCTGTTTTAAGCATGTGCATAGAAAAGATTTATGATTTGGTTTACACAGAGTACAGTCTCAGTTTATGTTGTGGTATCGATACACATTGGCTACTCGGCTGATCCCCGAGTATGCTCCGGGGGGGGACAGATATCCTGACCCGAGGCCTTTCTGGCTAGAATCACGTGTGGGTCTGGGATCCCGTGATTCAGACTGTGCTATCGCGTGGAAGCCCACCAGAGTCTCCGCGATATGTTTTATGTTGCATGCTCTGTACGTGAGTGGTAGCCAGAGTCTCCTCACGTAGCATTTGATTTTCACGCTTTTGACTCGCATATGATTTTATATGTATATATTACTTGGTGAAAGACATTTATTTTCGTCCACTCACTCTAACGTGTTTATTGTCTTTCCCCTGGGCTTTTCGGTTTCCGTGCCCAGTTTGCAGTTCAGGTTTGGTGTTTCACGTCGCGGTTTGGAGGCTAGTGATCAGAGTCACCTGTGATTTCCAGTAGGTTCTTGTTTCGCCTACTGATGTACATGTTGTATATATTTTACTCTAGAGGTCGCTCTGATACATTCTGATACATGTTGTGCGGATTTTCACGGATATACATATATACATAGTACAGTTTATTTACTGATATTGATTATATTGATGTTGAGAAATCCGGATGGGATTGGTGCCCACGGTTTGCTTTTTGTGGCATAGGACGAAGTGTTAATTTCTGGGTGCAGGTTATGGTAATTCAACGCTAGTATCGAAACTCTGCCCAAATTTCGAAAAAATTTTGTTGGTTCGTATTTTCGAAAGGGTTTGATTCCGGTTTAGGTAACTGAATCGGGATTGGGTCCTTTCAAAGGTAACGAAAGATCCTCTTCACAGCTTGCCAATGCTCTTTTCCAGGCTCACCCATAAACCTACTGACAACACTGACAGCATGTGCAAGATCTGGTCTAGTGCAGACCATAGCATACATCAAACTTCCTACTGCACTACCATAGGGAACTCGAGACATGTACTCCTTCTCCTGAGCCGATTTAGGTGCAAACGCAGTAGACAAGTGAATGTTTGCTGCACTTGGAGTATCTAAGGATTTTGCTGTAGACATGCCAAACCTTGACAATATCTTCTGAATATAATCCTGCTGTGATAAGAACAGTCTTTTCTGACTCGTATCCCTGTAGATCTCCATTCCCAGAATTTTCTTAGCTGCACCCAAATCCTTCATCTCAAACTCAGCACTGAGAAGACCCTTCAACTTCTGAATCTCTGACTTGTCCTTTGCCGCTATCAACATATCGTCTACATACAGGACCACATAAATGAGAGACTCATTTGAAACCTTGTTGTAGTAAACACAACAATCATGCGGACTCTTTCTGTAGCCAATCTCCATCATATAGCTGTCAAACCTCTTGTACCACTGCCTCGGTAACTGTTTTAGTCCATATAAAGATTTCTTCAACTTACAAACATAATCTTCCTTTCCAGGAACTTAGAAACCCTCTGGCTAAGTCATGTATATCTCTTCCTCCAACTCTCCATGCAGAAAAGCTGTCTTCACATCTAGTTGCTCAAGTTCCAGATCCTGATGTGCGACTATGGCTAATAGCACCCTGATAGATGTATGTCTGACCACTGGCGAGAAAATCTCATTGTAGTCTACACCTTCTTCCTGATGACATCCCTTCCTTGCAACTACTGGAGCTTTATACTTGATACCCTCAGCAAGTGACATCCCTTCCTTCTTCTTGAAAATCCATTTGCAAGTAATAACCTTTCTCTCCTGAGGTCGCTTGGCTAAATCCTAAGTCTGATTCTTGTGAAGTGATTCCATCTCGTCTCCTATTGTAGCAAGCCATTGGGCAGACTCAGTATATGTAACTGCTTCCTTGTAGGTGGATGGCTCGCGAGGATCCACCTCTTCAGCAACCTGAAGTGCATAAGCCACCATGTCCTCAAAACCATACATTGTGGGCGGTTTCCCGAAGTTTGCTCTCCTCGACCGATTAAGAGACAAACTATGCTGGTTAACTACTAGTGGCTCTGATTCTGAATGTGAGTATTGATCTCCTTGTTGTGGTTCACTCTTATCTTGAGTGACTTGTTGCTCCACTTATTTCTCAACACTACTATTCTCTGATACAACTATGGACTTCACAGTAGTGTTAAACATAGAATTTTCATCAAAGACTACGTTTCTACTGAGAATAACCCTCCTCTCAGATGGAGACCAGATCCTATACCATTTAACTCCATCTCCATAGCCTACAAATACTCCCCTTCTAGCTCTTGGTTCAAGTTTACCCTCACTTACATGATAATAAACAGTGCAGCCAAAAACCCTCGGATTTGAGTAATCAGCAGACTTTCCAGACCACATCTCAAGAGGAGTCTTGAGATCTATACCAGTATGAGGTCCACAATTTATCAGATAACAAGCTATACTCACAGCTTCTACCCAGAACCTCTTCTCTAGTCCAGCATTAGAGAGCATGCACCTAGCCCTCTCCAAAAGTGTCTGATTCATCCGTTCTACCACATCATTCTGCTGCAGTGTGTCCCTGACTGTATGATGCCTAGCAATCCCTACATTCATGCAGAACTCATTAAAATCAGAACAGCAGAATTCCAGACCATTATCAGTTCGCAACCTTTTGATCTTCTTCCCAGTTTGATTTTCAACCAACGCCTTCCACTGCTTGAAGTTCTTAAAAGCGTCACTTTTATGCTTCATCATAATCACCCAAGTCATTCTTAAGAAATCATCAATAATTGACACAAAATATCTGTGACCTCCTAAAGACTCAACGCGAGACGGACCCCAACAGTCTGAATGGATGTAATCAAGTGTGCCTTTTGTCTTGTGAATTACTTTGGGAAACTTGCTGCGATGTAATTTCCCGAACACACAATGTTCACAAAATCCAAGGTCCTTTGCCTTGTGGCCACCAAGAAGATCTTCTTTAGCCAGAATTTGTATCCATCGTTCACTCATATGACCAAGTCTCATGTGCCATAGCTTGATCATATCCTCCTTGCAAACTTCTGATGATGCAACAACAGCAGAACCCGACAGCGTAGAACCTTGTAGAATATACAAAGAACCCCGCTTGACACCTTTCATAACCACATTAGAACCCTTGCAGACACGTAGAACTCCGCCTTCTTCTTTGAAACTGAATCCCTTGTTATCCAAATAACCCAGAGATATCAGATTCTTAGTCATGCGTGGAACATGCCTAACTTCGTTCAATGTACAAAATTTACCATCATGTGTCCGTAATTTAATTGAGCCCATTCCAACCACCTTGCAGGCAACACTGTTGGCCATGGAGACATCTCCTCCATTTACCTGCTCATAGGTTGAGAACCACTCCCTGTGCGGACATATATGATAGGACGCCTCGGAATCTAGAACCCACACATCATTGTGATGTACATGTTCATCAGCAACTATAGCCGTATCCTCTTCTGAATTAGTGTCCATCTTCTGCTATAGTAGCAGTACCTGATGGTTTCTCTTGTTGCTTCCTGTTTGGACATTCCATTTTCCAATGCCCCCTTTCTTTACAGTAGTTACAGACATCGTTGGATTTAGGACCCTTGAAACTGGGCTTCTTGAATTTCTTCTTATCCGAGTTTCCATGTCCTTTACCTCCACTGACTACTAACCCAGCAGCCTGATTATCTGAACCTGTACCAGTCGCCTTATGGCACAGTTCTCTGGTATGAAGAGACGATCTTACCTCCTCAAGAGTCACCGTATCCCTTCCAACAATAAAGGATTGCACAAAATTCTCATATGATAACGGTAAAGATACCAACAGAATTAGAGCAGCACCCTCATCATCGATTTTAACATCGATATTACGCAATTGTAACAGAATTATGTTCAGTTGATCCAAGTGATCTCTCAGAGGTGCACCCTCTTGTATACACAGACCAAACAGATGTTGCTTCAGAAGTAACTTGTTGGTTAAAGACTTCATCATGTATGGACTCTCAAGCTTCAACCACAGACCAGATGCAGATTCTTCTTCTGCGATTTCGGTGATGATATCATTTGGAAGACACAGCATGATTGTCGAGTGTGCCTTCTCCTCCAGACTGGCCATCTCAGCGGATTCAGGACCCACTGTCTTCTTCATCAATGGCACCCACAACCCTTGTTGCTTTAACAAGGCACGCATCTTGATCTGCCATAAACTGAAACTGTTCCTCCCCGTGAATTTGTCGATCTTCACATTCACCCCAGACATCCTGAGCCGAAGCTCTGATACTAGTTTGTTATAGCGGAAGCAATTAAATGTAAGAACAAACACAAATTTAGGTGGTTCACTAACGTGAGTTAGCTACATCCATGGCAGAAGGAGAACATATTTATTATCTTGAGGATACCAGATTACAGAGTATCACACTAGGTTAGCCAACATAGGATTACAGAATACAAAATATCTACCACACTAGATTAAGCCTAATCTACAGGATAGAACCAGATTTCATTCACCACACACTCTCTTAGCTAATACCCTTGTATATATATAGCCTAACAGAGTCCTGAATACCAGAGGAATCCTAAACCCAAATGTCTGAGGAAACCTAAACCAGAATGACTGAGGAATCCCTATTCCTTACGGAAACCTGAGTAGAAGTCCTGCTTGCCAGAGACTCTAACTCTCCTCGCCAAAGGCTGCTGGCCAAATACTCTCTCACCAGAGATTCTTCCTTGCGACCCTCTTGCCAAAGACATCTGTCTTAGCGAGACCTGCGTACGCCAACGCCATACCAGATTCAAGGCATATTCTAACACCTAGAATGAAACCTAATCAATTACAGAATATACACTTCTTAAATATACAAGGAGTGTGACTCACTCTAACACTCCTCCTCAAGTTGGAGCATACAAGTCTTGAATGCCCAACTTGTCAAGTGAGTCACTGAAAGTTTTGGATGAAACAGGTTTGGTAAAGATGTCGGCTAATTGCTCCTCTGAATGAACAAATGGAAATGAGATAATATGAGCATCTAGATTCTCCTTGATGAAGTATCTAGCAATCTCTACATGCTTTGTCCGATCATGCTGAACAAGATTATGTGCGATTTCAACTACAGCAATGTTGTCACAATAAAGAGGCATGGGTCGTCCTTGCTTAAAACCTAAGTATGCAAGCAAATACTTCAACCACAACAACTCACAAACACCTTGACTCATACCTCTGTACTCTGCTTCTGCACTAGAACGAGTTACCACATTCTGCTTCTTACTCCTCCAAGTAACTAAATTTCCACCAACAAAGGTAAAGTAGCCAGAAAGAGAACGTCTGTCAGTAATGTTGCATGCCCAGTCTGCATCAGTGTACCTACTAGTCTCTAATTCTCCATACTTACGAAACACAAGACCTTTGCCAGGAGCAGATTTCAAGTACCTCAAGATTCTTATCATATCATTCATATGATCTTCACTAGGATTGTGCATATATTGGCTCACCACACTAACAATATAAGCCAGATCAGGTCTAGTGTGTGACAAATAAATTAATATTCCAACTAACCTCTGGTACTGGGACTTGTCTGTAGGAACTTGATTAGGATATTCTACAAGCCGATGATTATGCTCAATGGGTGTATCAACTGGTTTACAGTCACGCATACCAGTTTCGACCAACAGATCTAGAACATATTTTCTCTAACTCAACATAATGCAGTCCTTATTCCGAGGTACCTCAATACCCAAGAAATACTTCAAGTTTCCAATATCCTTCATCTCAAATTCAGAAGATAACTGAGTTTGTAATCTCTTGATCTCACCAAAGTCATCACCTGTCACGACCATGTCATCTACATAAATAATTAAAGCTATCAATTTTCCTTGTCGATGTTTCAGGAACAAAGTGTAATTAGAATTGCTCTGACTATACCCCAATCTTCTTCATGAAAGATGTGAATCTTTCAAACCAAGCTCTTGGAGATTGTTTCAATCCGTATAAGGATTTCTTTAATTTGTACACCACCTTCTCACCTTTAGAAGTACCATATCCTGCAGGAAGATCGATGTAAATTTCTTCATTTAAATCTCCATGAAGAAAGGCCTTCTTCACATCAAACTGCTCCAAGGACCAGTTCAAATTAGCTGCCAAATAAATAAAGACTCGAATAGTTTTGATCTTTGCTACTGGTGCAAATGTCTCATCATAATCCACTCCATACCTTTGGGTGTATCCCTTTGCAACTAACCTTGCCTTATATTTGTCAACTGATCCATCTGTATTATGCTTCATAGCATACACTCATCTACACCCAACAGTCTTCTTTTCAGGTAGCAATGGTACCAAGTCCCAAGTATAATTCTTGTTGAGGGCATCCATCTCAACTTTTATTGTTTTGGCCCACTTCTCCTCCTTGATTGTATTCTGCACTTTACTAGGAAGAGATACAGCAGACAATTGATTCACAAAGGCTTCATAGGGTTTAGACAATCTATGGGTTGACACATAATTAGCTACAGGATACGTGACTTTAGCTAATAAGAGAGGTTCATATCTTTTTAAAGGTTGACCACGGGTTGACCTAGCAGGTAAGACCCTTTTAAGAACACCAGAACTAGACAATTGAATACTACTATATACCTCAGGTGATGAGAGGTCAGGAGAGATCGTTGATGGAGAGGGAGAGACTGGACTTGCATGTACATCTTCAACAACTGGTGCCTGATTACTGACTAGTTTTCCTCCTTTCGACGTGTCGGACACTTGGTCGACATGTTGAACACATTCAGAACTCAGAATAGTCACACCTGTCTGGGAATTTTTGACAGGTCGAGGAATGTCCTCGATGGGTCAAAAACCACACTCCACCCGATCCAGGGAACCATTTTCGACGGGTCGAGTGTTTGCCTCGACTAGTCGAACAACCTCGTCGACCCGTCGAAAGCTACCTTCTGCTTGGTTTGGTGAACCATTTTTGACGGGTCAAAGGTATTCCTTGACGGGTCAAAAAATTCTTCTGGATGGAACATTGTTAATTGAAATACAATATTCTGGTTCCCCAAATTAGTCTTCATAAAACACATTCTTCTCCTCCTCACTCTGAGATGCTATAGGAGAAAAGTAGCATAAGTCTTCACTAAAAGAGATGTCCATATTGACATAAAACCTTTGAGAAGGAGGATGGTAACACTTATAACGTTTCTGATGGGTGTCATAGCCAACAAAGATACACTTCAGAGCATGAGCCTCCAACTTAGATCTCTGATTCTTATGAAGCTGAACATATGTCACACAACCAAATACCCGAACATGAAGTTTGTTGAGAGATGGAATGGCAACAAACTGAGACAATACCTTAAAAGGAATCTGATTCTGAAGAGCTGCAGATGGTAGGCAGTTGATGAGGTGAGAGGCACACAACACAGCTTCTCCCCATAAATATTTGGGCATATTGACACTAAGTAAGAGAGCTCTTCCTATGTCCAAGAGATGACGATTTTTCCTTTCAGAAACTTCATTCTGCTCCAGTGTTTGAGGACAAATAGTTTGATGCATAATTCTATGCTACTGAAAATAGTCTTTGAAAGAATGGTTGACAAACTCTCCTCTATTGTCAGATTGAAATATTTTCACACAAGCATCATACTGAGTTTGGATAAGAGTATGAAAAGCAATGAAGACAGAAAACACAGCATCTTTCCTTTTTAGCAACTTAACCCATGTTAATCTTGTAAAATCATCAATAAACAAAATAAAGTATTTCATTCCAAATAGTTTGGAGTTTTTAGAAGGCCCCCATACATCAGAATGAATCAACTTAGACGGTGCGGAACTAGAAGACAAACTAGGAGAATAACTAGACTTATAGCTCTTAGCAAAAACACAAGTTTCACAATGGAGAGTTGACTTCTCTATTCCTAAAAACAACAATGTCATAGATTTCTTCATAACTTCAAAAGATGGATAACCCAGTCGTCAATGCCATGGCCAAATTGCATTCACTCTATAAAACTCATTATCAGGGCAAATGGTGGTGATGGCGCTTTTGTCTCCCCGTTGTATATGTAATTCAAGTGAAACAGTCTCCCCCCCCCCCCCCAGATCTCCCTTGCCTATTATCACCTGAGATGTCAGATCTTGAAAAATGGCATACATAGGAAAAAAGGTTACAAAGCATTTGGTTTGTGAGTTTAATCCCGAGACAGATAATATGTGATGAGAGAGAGAAGGCACATAGAGGACATTATGTAACACAATGGTTGGAGTGACTTAGATTGACCCTATACCTAAAACTGAGAAAGACACACCATTTGCATTAGATACTTCAGGTATGGGAGACGAAGACAGGTTGGAAAACAGAGACTTATCAAATGTCATATAGTCAGACGCACCATAATCAATTATCCATATATCACCACTAGTAAAGCTAGAGATTTTAAAAACAATACCAATTGTACCTCTTCTTTATGAGAACAAATACCTGTACTGATATCTTGTCCTTCTATTCCACAAAAATCAGGTTCTTGAACCAATTGCATGGCAGACTTACTACTACGATTCTTGTCATATGTGGCACCTTGATTTGGTTTCAGGGGGCATGAGATCTTATAGTGTCCAAACTCCTTGCAGTAGAAGCACTGCACCTTACTCAGATCTAGTCCACGAGCTGGCTGGATGCGAAGTTGATTGTCTTTGGGCTTCCAACCCTATTGAGGTTTTGATTGAATAACAAGACTCGAAACCTCAGTATGAAGCTCCTTGGGTTGGTTAGACTCATCTTTACGAACATAGGCATATACTTACTCCAGAGTTGGTGGCGTGGCTTGTCGTAATAGCTCTCATTTAGCTGTAGAAAATCTTAAATCCAGCCCTTTTAGGAAGATGTGGACACGCATCTTTTCGGTGGTTTTGTTGTGTGTAGCAGTTGCAAGATCACACACCATGGGATTTGGATCCCTTTCATCTAGTTCTTGCTAGATAGCTTTCAGGTTTGCGTAATATTTCGCAAGAGATTGACCATTCTGGGTAGTTGTAAAGGTTTGGCAAGTCAACTCATGTACTTTGGAAAAATCATTCCCATCATAATATGTGGTTGCAACAGCATCACAAATGGCCTTTGGAGATGAGTAGGCAGAGAACAACATCATAACTAGTTTTGTCATGGATTTCAGGAGAGTCATCATTGTATTAGAATTCATAGTATGCCACAGAGTTTGTTCTTTGCCAGCAGCCTCCGGTCGTGGTAGAGTCCCCTCCACATATGGCCACTTTTCAACACCACCAAGATGCATCTTCATCAATTGTTGCCCTCCACAACTAGTAATTAGTGCCATCCAGTTGTACTCCACGACCTGTGTTCCCAGTCTGAAGAGTCATCAATTGTTCACGAGTAACTTTAGGTTGATTAAAGATTGCAAGATCCATGGTAAACAGGTTCAGTGTCAAATCAGAAAAAAAAAATTCAGAAGAACAAGATTCTAGGACAAGAGTTCAGGTTCAGGTCAGATTATCAGGATCAACTTAGTCCACGTTAAATAGAACACAATACTTAGGAAATTTTCTGATATACTGATCAATCCCAAATTGGGTATATATATAAGCATACTTATAGTTCTAGAAGGAAACTTAATCAATTACAGAATCCTACTTAATTACAGAATATATACTTTCTAAATATACAAGCAGTGTGACTCACTCTAACACATTAGTGGGAGTGTGGTTTATGAAAGTGGAATTGAAGTGCCAATTTCAAGACCTATTTTCAGCAGGGTTTCTAATATGTTGATCATTTCTTATATAGGTGATAAGTTTGGGCTAGATCCAAGAAATGTGACATTAACAAATGAAGGAGAAGCAGAAATCGACTCTATTGAAGTCATCAGGGATAATGATAAGCTTTTCATATATAGTTAAGGACTAAAGTTAATGAATGGGTCTTAATTAATGCAATACTATGGGCATCAAGGAAGGCCAAAATCTTGTGGTCTTAATCCTAGGTGGCATGCCACGTAAGTAAAGGCAATTTTTAGATTTTAATTCACCTAATATATCTAACACACCACAATCATGCAATTTCAATATGAGTTTTTTTATTCTGACCTCCCAATTTGTTCAATTGACCTCCTTTTATTTTCTATTAGATTTTACATAATTATTCTTGTACAAAATGACAGATAGGGACATAAAATAAAATCCCAATTGACTATCTCATTAAACCTCTACATTTAACTTTTTCTTTTTTAACTGTTAATAAATTCTATTTTTGTACGATATTTTTTTCTTCCTCCATTATTCAAATGATTACACATTTATCGTATAAACCTACGAAACTGATAGGCTATTTCAATTTTTTTTTACTGATATCTCTACGAATTGCGTAGTTGTTTTCATTGAATTTTAGATTGTGGTAGTGTTGTACTTGTCTTTAACAGTTTGTTTGTAACCTTTGTTTGACCTTTTCTTTTCCTTCCAATCAAATAAAGTGCATTACGTATGATTATTTGTACTATTTAGAGAATAAATATGTTTAAAATCGATCTTTGTATTCCTACATTGTAAAAATAAACAATTTCACTTCAAAATAATTCAAGATCGCTTATTATTTTATTGTTCAATCATGTGATAAGTGCTTTGTTCGGAATAAAAACAAATTAGGATCATTTGTATCATCGATAAAAACTTTATTTAGTTTTTTTATCTGAAAATAAAATAAAATAAAATAAGGATCGGAGATCTAGTGAGAAAATAAGAGGTGTAATGAGAAATTTAATGGATTATTGATGAATTACACTAATAAGATTAAAATGGGTATTTGATGATAGGTCCAGTGAGCAAATTCATAAAATCAAAATAAAAGTGGAGGTGTGAAGTAAGGAGGTGTACTGAGCAAATTGGAGGTCCCAATAGAAATTCTTTTTCAACATTACCCTTCTATAAGAATATCTTTAGCTAGAAGAATGAAAGTAGTGCAGAAAATATGTATTAAACCCTAGATAAATAGCAGTGGCGCAGCTTCTTTAAGATGGTGTTCTTTCAATATTAGTCGGCTAAATTACAACGCAAGTATAAGATCCATGCCATGACCTTCTCTTCTAAACTTTAAGTTCTTCTCCCGTCCAATTACTAGAATAAAATAGATAATATAGCTTTCTATTGAGTCGGCTATAAGATCTAGATCTTCTACAAATAAAGTTCCAGTCTTCAGTTCTTTGGAAAGATTTAAATTCTCAGATTTTGAATTGAAAAAAAATTATTGGTTGATTAAGTGTATCGTTTTAAATTCCCTAAAGTGAAGAATCCAACAACGGTCGATGTGTAACAGCCTGTTTTTAAATTACTTTGTTAATCCTTGTGTTGAGCTTATTACTGAGTCGATTCAGCTTTGGAGCGATAATCTAGATTATTAATTTTGTTACAATTTTTTTAAAAAAAATAACATTTTTGAGTTCTGATTTTCCATTCACTTCCTTCACAAAAGTTGTAGAGGAAATTATTACGATCACATGCATATTTTTATTAGATTTTTCAGAGGTTCGAGCTAAATGATATGAATTTTGAAAGTTCGTGGTAGAAATTTCCTGAAGTGAAGAATCCAACAAAAGTCATTGTGTAACAGCCTGTATTTAGATTACTCCGTAAATCCTTCTTCGTCGAGCTTGTTACCAAGTCGATCCAGCTTTGGAGTGATAATTTGGATTATTAATTTTGTTATGATTTTAAAAAAATGACATTTTTGAGTTTTGATTTTTGATTCAATTTCTTCACAAAAATTGTAGAAGAAATTATTACGATCGCGTGCATATTTTTATTGAATTTTTTAGAGTTGTGAGCTAATTGATATGAAATTTAAAAGTTTGTGGTAAAAAGAAATTTAATTATAAATTTTGACCATCGGTCATTTAATTTTGAGTGTTAGATTTTTGACGAATTCAATCCAGGCCATTGATTTCAGTTCTTACTTGGGGTATAAATACCAAAACCTACCTGGGGATGAATGTTCTAACCTGATCGACTCGGTTGGCCTACCCGGCAGCGGGATCCGACCCCGAATCTTCGATCCCATCAGATTTTCGCCGTCAAGCCTCACCGTCGAACCATTCTGGGTCTAAAAATGTCGCTTGTTCCCTCGTCTTCCCTTTCCCTCTCCAAATTCCAACAAGCATAACATGATTGGCGTAAATTGAGGGAGACAAGGTAGAGGCAATTCTACTAAAATCACACGACGTCGTTGACAAGGCCTCCGACCCCGCCGGACCATCGAGGTTAGAAATCCCTCACTCTCAGCTTTCCATTGACATGTGTTTCGAGGCCCGAGATGTTCAATCGAAGCTCGACGACAAATGAAAAATTTTGGCAAATTTTTACACCTTTCGAGGTAAATTCCAACATGTTCCGGCCAATATCTTGGTTCAGTGTAGTTAGAAGAAATAATAGGCTTACTGTGATCTTCAATTTGATATGCGAATCGATCTGACCAGAGTTAGTTAGATTTGGCAACGCGTGGTCACCACTACAGGTGGCGCTTGGACCCCCATTCTCTATCGTGCTTGGTGGAGCTCTAGCGAACAAAAGTACAAATTTTCGACGGGAAGTTTCCTAAAACATTTATTTGTCGTGTTTGGTGTAGTTTTGTAAAGTACAACAAAATTCATAACGTTTTAGCTTATGCTCAGGATTCAAGGTGACTCGACACGTCGACGCGGTCATGTGTCGAGTCAAGGCTCATCGTCATAGGCACTCGAGCGACAAGTCTCGTTGCGACGTTTCTTCGAGCTTGTTGTTGAATGAGTTATCAAATACATTCCGGCGAGGTGACACGATTAACCAATTTTTGAATACGTTCTGTTCTTCTTAGGAGCATCGAGTTAGATTCTGAGTTAGGTGACCGACGAGTAACGTTTCAGGCGATCCAGGTGAGTGGACCCTTGATTTTCACTATCATGTATGTGAGTTTAATTATTTTAGTAAAGATTTAAATGTAGTTTATTTCATCATTTGTGAATTACGTTTTGGTTATGCTAGATGAAAGTTTAGCTCAGCTAGCTCAGTTCACTTACATAATGATTTATAGTTTACGTGATAACGTTTTCAACTCGAATAATGCTTATAGTTGACATTTTTGGCTTAGTTAGTCCTTTTATTATAGTGTTTTCCGTTCATCTCAGTCTAGTTCTAAATATCTTTATTTTTTTATTTACATTCCATTCCAACTTGATACCTTCGATTTAAGTTGTTAATTTTAGCCTATGACATTTTAAGCTAAAGGTCCAATTCAGATATGTCTTCATTTTCACTATGCCAGCTCGTCACTTTATTACTATCAGCCTACATGCTATCAGTTACTTTCTGGGAGGTTTTAGATTTAGAACATATTACATATACAAACGTTCCACTCGACTGATCATCAAGTGGCCGCGGAGTTTCTAGTGCCCTCTGCTATGTTGTCTAGTTATTAGTACCCTAAAAGACGTTAGGTGATTAGAGATGCTATCCTCTATCTCTAGTGACAAAAATTACTTTCATCATAATCGTACTTTCTATTTCCATGTTGAAATTTTTTGAAGTACATTAAATAGATATGAAAATAGCTTTCCTAGATGGAGATATAGAAGAGAAAATTGATATAGAAGAACCCGAGGGTTTCTTGGCTCCTGATAAATAGGGAAAGTTATGTAAATTGGTGAAGTCATTATATGGCTTAAAACAAGCCCAATGTAGTGACATAGAAAATTTGACAAACATGATCACCAATGGTTTCAAGACTAATGAAAGTGGTCAATTTGTATATGTCAAATATACGGAGAGTGTATATTTCTCTGTGTGTCTATACGTAGATGACATGCTTATCGTTGGAAAAAATGATAAGATGGTCAAATAAGACAATGTTATAAAGTATTTCATTTGTAGTGATTATGACTCTATTCTCTAATATGGCTCACCTTAGTAGCTCATAATGTCTAGAAAAGGAGACTTTCGATAATAGTGTACTTGAGCAAGCCTTGTCTCACCTACATCCATTTTCTCCTAAACTGGTTATCAGTGAAAAAGAGCTACCCAAACGATTATAGATATCATAATTACTAGCAAAGTCATTTATTTACTATTTGAGATTGCAAAAGTATTAGAATCCTTAGAAAACGTCACAAGAATTTGTGACAAGAATTTTGGAGTTGCCAGAACTCCGATAGACATTACTCTTCATATTACGAAGAATAAATGAGAAAGTGTTTTTCAATTAGAATACTCTAGAGTTATCGGAAGCCTAAAGTACTTAACAATTTGTGCAACGCAACATTTAGCTTATGCTCTGAACAAGCTAAAGTGAGTACACGAGTAATCCTACAGGAATACACAAGTAAGAAATTGCAAGAGTATTTAAGGTATACTCTTACTTATGGGCTGCATTATACGAGATATCCAGTTGTCCTAGAAGGATACAACAATGTCACTACAAGAAAAATGCACCTAGACCACGGACGATTTCTGTCGTCTAGGTGCAATTTTTTGACGACCCGAACCAGAATTTGTTGTGTATTCGGCACGATTCTCGAAATTGAGTTTAGTCGCGGTTTTACGTCGTACATGTGGTTCGTCGACCCTATTCGCGACTTTGTTTTTGGTCGAGAATTTGAGTTAAGTGTCTTCACGGAAGTTGTAGAGTACGTGATTTCGAGCTCGTGGGCGGTTCCGGAAGATTTTTCCGATAACCGAAGAATATTTTATGATTATTCGAAGTTTCGGTTTCCGACGAGTTTATCCGATTGTTTCGAGTTTATCCGAATCGTGATGGTTATCCATTTCGAATCGTCGGTTGACCCGAGGCACGAGTATAAATATCGGGAATAGTCGTAAAATCGTCGAAAAACACTGTTTGAGTTTAACCAGCTTTGACTTTCCCGTTTTGGAAAGTTGACCGTTGACCAGAGGAAGAAAAGTTTCCCGTTTCGGCTTGCCGTCCGACGGCCCATTTTCCGGCCACCTCCGGTCGAGTGAAAGGTATAGTTAGCTTCCCCTTGTGATTTCGAGTCGATTGGTATAGGAATTTGTGGAAATTGGTGAGGATTTCTTGGAACCCGATTAGGGCCGAGGTGGAGAAGTTCGACGGTGATGGTGACGGTGGTTCCGGCGAGTTTTGGAGGTGGGGCTCTTGGGGGTTTTGCTCCCCACACCTCAGTGAAGCTATCTGGGTTGTTGGTTTGAGACGAGATGAAGTTTAGGGGTGAACCCGATTAGGGTTCCGGTTTGAATTTCGAATTGGGTTTTGTGAAATTGGGGATGTTAGAGGTTGAATTGATATATGTTGTAGTTATGAAAGTGACTCGGTTTGAGATGGGCTTCAATTCTGGAGCTTCCTCGGTGGAAAATGTCACCGTTGACGGCGCGCCGCCGCCGCCGCCGGCGGTCAACGGCGGCGCTCCGGCGAGGAGTTGACTTTTTGGATTTTGATGTAATTAGTGTCGTTTTTCTCGAAATTGCGCCCTGATTATCGTCCAGAGGTTTTCGGGTTGATTTGGTTAGCCGATTTTCAGTCGAGGTTTTGAGTGGGGATTTCGGAATTTCCGTTATACATTTTGTACCGCATTGTATATTTCCGGGAACGGTTGGTTTCCGTGAATCAGTACAGGGTTGTGGACTATGATTTGATCAGTTATGTTTTTGTGAATATTCAGGAGATCGAGATCGAGATCGGGATCGTGATCGTGCTTCTGGCGAGGGATCTTCCGCCGGTCCTCGAGATTAGCGCGAGTGCGCGTTTTGCTCACCTGTGAGTGGACAATTTCTTTTCACGGAAATCTTGCGAGTCTTTTATATGATTTATGAACTTGAGCATGCGTATAAGATTTCGGATTACATGAGCATGTGTTTTTACGATTAAACGATTATACTTATACGGATATACGTATACGAGTATATAAACACTATTATATTGATTATTGCATATGCATCGAATTGTTCTTGATTTGGTTTACACAGAGTACAGTTTATATATGATGTTGTATCGATACACTTGCATCCCGGCTGATCCCCGAGGATGTATGCCAGGGGAGGCTGTGACTCCTGACCCGAGGTCTATACCGGGGGGAGGCAGACCTCTGACCTGAGGCCTTTCTGGCTAGAGTCACGTGTGGGTCTGGGATCCCGTGATTCGGACTGTACTAGCACGGAGGTGTCCATGAGTGACCCCGTGGGATTTTTACTTGCATGCTCTGTACGCTGGAGGAGTGTGAGTTTACCTCGCGTACTATATTATGTTTATTTACCTGGACTCGCATATGTTATTTTAAACATATATATCAACTGGTGAAAGACATTTATTTTCGTCCACTCACTCTAATGTGTTTATTGTCTTTCCCCTGGGCTTTTCGGTTTCCGTGCCCAGTTGCAGTTCAGGTTTTGGTGTTTTCACGTCGCGGTTTGGAGGCTAGTGATCAGAGTTACCTGTGCTTTCCAGTAGGTTCTTGTTTCGCCTACTGATGTGTATAGTGTATATATTTTACTTTAGAGGTCGCTCTGATACATTCTGATACTTGTTTATACGGATTTTCTCGAATATATATATATATACTACAGTACTGTTTACTATTTATGATTCATATATTGATGTTGAGAAATCCGGATGGGATTGGTGCCCACGGTTTGGCTTTTGTGGCATAGGATGAAGTGTTATTTTCTGGGTGCAGGTTATGGCAATTCCACGTTAGTAACGAAACTCTGCCGAAATTTTGAAAATTTTTTGTTTGTTTGTATTTTCAGAAGGGGTTCGGTTCCGGTTTAAGTAACTGAATCGGGATTGGGTCCTTTCAAATTTTCTGTCGTCTAAGTACTTAGACGACAGAATCTCCGTCGTCCAAGCTCCGTGCTCCAAGTGCTGTCGTCCAAGCACTTGGACGACGGAGATGAAGAATTCCATCGTCTAAGTGAGACTTAGACCGCGGACATTCTCCGGGGTCTAAGTGTTCACTTAGACGACGGAGATGACAATCTCCGTCGCCTAAGTGAATTTTTAAATTTTTTTATCACAAAAAAATAATTTATTTTTTTTTTAAAAAAAATTTATTTTTAAAAAAATTAAAATTTAAAAATTCACTTGGACGACGGAGGTTGTCATCTCCGTCGTCGAAGTGAATTTTTTAATTTTTTTAAAAAAAAATAATTTTACGGAATTTTCACCTAGACCGCGGAGATGACAATCTCCGTCGTCCAAGTGAACACTTAGACGACGGAAATCGTCCATATCCGTCGTCTAAGTGGTGATTTTGTAAAAAAAAAAATTAAATGAAAAATTCATGAAATGCTAATTAATAATTTAATAATTAGCATTTAATGAATTTTTTATTTAATTTTTTGTATATCAATATTCATAATATTGCAAAATTTATTGAATATTAATTATTAATAATATATAATACGTACAAAATTCATAATGAATAAATAATTTAAATTATTATGGATTTAAATACAATGAATACAAAATTTATAATATAATACAGTAAATTAATCTAGCCTAAATAAACAAAATTAAGCTAAAACTAAAGTAATTATAGGCAATGGTGGTGGTGGAGGCGCCGGTGGTGTTGGCCGGAATGTGGAGGCCGGTGGTGGAGGTGACAATGTAGGCGGTAGCTAGTGGTGTGTGGTGGTGGTGGTGGTGGAGGCGACGTTGTAGGTGGTGGTGGTGTGTGGTGATGGCGGCAACGGTGGTGATGTCGGTGGTGGCGGCGACGGTGGTGGTGGTGATGATGATAGTGGATGGTGATGGTGATGATATATGGTGGGTGGTTTGATTGGGGGGGGAGAGATGGAGAGGGAGAGAGGGAGAGGGAGAGTGGATTGAGGGAGAGAAAAAAATGAAGAGAGATTGAGAAAATGATGAATTTATAGAGTTTTAAAACACTTAGACGACGGAAAAACAGTATTTTCGTCGTCTAAGTGCTTTAAATTTTTAAACAATACCGCCAATTTTTCACTTAGACGACGGAAAATCAGTATTTCCGTCGTCCAAGTGATTTAAATTTTTGCCAAAATTTTAGCGGGAAAAGAATACCGCCAATTATTTTGACTTAGACGACGGAGATGACAAATTTTCGTCGTCTAAGTGGATTTAAATTTTTGCCAAATTATTAGTGGGAAAAACACCGCCAGAAATTAAAATTTTAAAATTTCACTTAAACGACGGAAATTTGTCATCTCCTTCATCTAAGTGAAATTTTTTATTTTTTTTAAAAAAATTTTACGGAATTTTCACCTAAACCGCAGAGATGACAATTTCCGTCGTCTAAGTGAAATTTTTAATTTTTTTTTAATTTTTTTTTAAAAATAATTTTACAGAATTTTCACCTAGACCGCGGAGATGAGAATCTCAGTCGTCTAACTGAAATTTTTAATTTTTAATTTTTTAAAATTTTTTTTAAAATTTTTTTTTAAAAAAAAATTTTTACGGAATTTTCACCTAGACCGCGGAGATGAGAATCTCCGTCGTCTAAGTGAAATTTTTAATTTTTAATTTTTTTAAAATTTTTTTTACTAAATTTTCACCTAAACCGCGGAGATGACAATCTCCGTCGTCTAAGTGAAATTTTCAATTTTTTTTTTATTTTTAAAAAAATAATTTTATGAAATTTTCACTTAGACCACGGAGATTGTCATCTCCGTCGTCCAAGTGAACACCTGGACGACGGGGATGGTCATCTCCGTGGTCTAGATGAAAATTCCGTAAAATTATTTGTTAAAAATAATTTGTAATGAATTTTTGGACCTGTAATTTGAATGGAATTGTCGTAAAATATCGATTAAAGAATCGTATATATAAAAAGTGGGATTTAAGATGATGAATTAATTTACGTATTCAAACTTGTTAAGTATCTACTAATATGTATAACTTAAGTGTCGGTACGTATAGGCTCATTGCACATCGATATTAACGAAATTGAATTTGGACAAAACGACCGTTGGATATACTCGCCATAACACCATATATAAGTAGAATAATTTCCACTAAATACTGAGTTCGTTCAGGGTTTCATCGGCACAGTTAACCGCAAATCCAAAAATTTTACAAACCGAAAACATGGATACACGAAAATCCGTAACTCTAATTTTGAAACCGTCGACGCTCACACTCTAAGAATTGTTTATTCTATGGTCTTGACGGAAAGAATATGCATTGGGACATGGTCTAGATGGCCGTTGTCTTAGGTGAAATTACGAAATTTTCACTTAGACGACGCAAATGCCCGTTTCCGTCGTCTAAGTAAGCACTTAGACGACGGAAACGTGCATTTGCATCGTCTAAGTGAAAATTTCGTAATTTAGGGGTAAGGGTCTTAGGGTTTAGGGTTTAGGGTTAAAGTACTTAGACGACGGAGATGGTTTTTTCCGTCGTCTAAGTGTCACTCACACCACAGAGACCCTAAACCCTAAACCCAAATTAAATGGGCGCTGGTTCTAAAAATTCAAAATTTACACTTAGACGACGGAGATGGTTTTTTCCGCGGTCTAAGTGAACACTTAGACCGCCGAAACTTTCTCCGCGGTCTAAGTGAAAATTTTAATTTTTTGAAATTTCACTTAGACGACGGAGATGTGTTTTTCCGCAGTCTAAGTGTTCGGAAACTTTCTCCGCGGTCTAAGTGAAAATTTTAACTTTTTGAAATTTCACTTAGACGACGGAGATGTGTTTTTCCGTCGTCTAAGTGAACACTTAGACCGCGGAAACTTTCTCCGCGGTCTAAGTGAAAATTTTTATTTTTTTAAATTTCACTTAGACGACGGAGATGTGTTTTTCTATTGTCTAAGTGACACTTAGACCCCGAAAACTTTCTCCGCGGTCTAAGTGTCACTTAGACGACGGAACCTTAAAGGTTCCGTTGTCTAAGTGCATTTTTCTTGTAGTGTGTAAACTGGATATGTGACACGAAAGACTCAATGTCTACTAGTGGATACACCAGTAATCCTACAGGAATACACAAGTAAGAAATTGCAAGAGTATTTAAGGTATACTCGTACTTATGGGCTGCATTATATGAGATATCCAGTTGTCCAAGAAGGATACAACAATGTAAACTGGATATGTGACACGAAAGACTTAATGTCTACTAGTGGATACACCAGGGGGTGCAGAAGTGTCTTGGAAATCCTCCAACAAGATGTTATAACCAGATCCATTATTAAATTTCAGTTTGTTGCACTAGACATATGTGGGGAGAAGGCAGAATGCCAAACCTAATTTGTAGAAGATATACCAAAATAGACAAAACCTGTGCCTGCAACTTGCATACATTGTTATAATCAATCTGCAATTGGCAGGGCACAGAGCAACACAAACAATGGTAAGTCTAGACACATTCGTTGGAGACATAATACCATTAGACAACTACTCTCTACTGGTGTTATCTCCATTGACTATGTGAAGTCAAAAGATAACATAGATGTGACGACCCGAACCAGAATCTGTTGTGTATTCGGCACGATTCTCGAGATTGAGTTCAGTCGCGGTTTTTCGTCGTATTTGTGGTTTGCCGATCCGATTCGCGACTATGTTTTCGGTCGAGAATTTGGGTTGAGTGTCTTCACGGAAATTGTAGAGTACGTGATTTCGAGCTTGTGGGCGGTTCCGGAAGATTTTTCTGATAACCGAGGAATATTTTATGATTATTTGAAGTTTCGGTTTTCGACAAGTTTATCCGATTGTTTCGTGTTTATCCGAATCATTTCGTATATTCGTTTTGGACCAGAGGCTCGAGTATAAATATCGGAATAGTCGATAATTGTCGTAAAAATTGCTGTTTGAGGGTTGACCATCATTGACTTTCTATTTTGGGAAAGTTGACTTGCAGACCGAAAGGGAAAGTTTCCCATTTGGGAGTCACCGTCCGACGACCTATTTTTCGGCCACCTCCGGCCACGGGACAGGTATGGTTAGCATCCTTGTTTGATTTTGAGTGGGTTTAACTTTGGTTTGGATGGATTTGATTTCTTTTTGGGTAAGTTCGAAGTAGGCCGAAATGGGGAGGTTCGTCGGTGACGGTGGAGGTGGTTTCGGCGAGTGTTGGGGGTCGAGATGTTGGGGGTTTTGCTCCCCACACCTCGGTGGTGCTTCCTAGTGGCTTGGTTTTGAACGAGGAGGTGTTTGGGGAGGAACCCGATTTGGAATCCGGTTTGAATTTCCGTTCGGGTTTGTTGAGTTTTGGTCGGGTTAGAGGCTGAATGGGTCTTCGTGATAGTTAAGGAAGTGGTTCGTGTGATCGAGGCGGTGTGATCTGGAAATTTTGGCCGTGAAATTCCACCGTTGACGGCGCGCCGCCGCCGGCGGCGGCGGTCAACGGCCGGAAAGTTGACTTTTTCAGATTTCGATGTAATTAGTGTCGTTTTTCTCGAAATCGCGCCCTGGTTATCGTCCAGAGATTTTCGGGTTGATTTGGTTAGCCGATTTTCAGTCGAAGTTTCGAGTGGGGGATTTCGGAATTTCCGTTATTCATTTTGTACCGCATTGCATATTTCCGGGAACGGTTGGTTTCCGTGCATCAGTACAGTGTTGTGGATTACGATATTGATCAGTATGTTTTGTGAACATTCAGGAGATCGAGATCGGGACCGTGATCGTACTTCTGGCGAGGGATCTTCCGCCGGTCCTCGAGATTAGCGCGAGTGCGCGTTTTGCTCACCTGTGAGTGGACATTTCTTTTCACGGATTGATTGCGAGTCTTTTATTTATGATTTACGAACTTGAGCATGCGGATTGATTATAATTTTATGAGCATGTGTTTTACGATTATGCATATACGAATATACGTATACGAGTATACATATACTTATATGTTGTTTCATGCATTTGCATCGAAATGTTTATGATTTGGTTTACACAGAGTACAGTCTCAGTTACATTGTTGTATCGATACACCTTGCCTCGTCGACTGATCCCCGACGGAGGGCGACTGGTGAGGGGCGTTTCCCCGAAACCGAGGCCATTTTCGGCTTAGAATAACAGGGACCAAGGACCTCGTGATTCGGACTGTACTAGCACGGAGGATTCCATGAGTGACCCCGTGGGATTTTTACTTGCATGCTTAGTACACTGGAGGAGTATGAGTTTTACCTCGTGTACTTATTATTTTATATTCCTGGACTCGCATATGTATTTTAAACATATATATTAACTGGTGAAAGACATTTATTTTCGTCCACTTACTCTAACGTGTTTATTGTCTTTCCCTTGGGCTTTTCGGTTTCCGTGCCCAGTTGCAGTTCAGATTTTGGTGTTTTCACGTCGCAGTTTGGAGGCTAGAGATCAGAGTTACCTGTGCTTTCCAGTAGGTTCTTGTTTCGCATACTGATGTGTATATTGTATATATTTTACTTTAGAGGTCGCTCTGATACATTCTGATACTTATTATACGGATTTTCTCGGATATACATATATACATAGTACAGTTTGTTTACTGTTATTGATTATATTGATGTTGAGAAATCCGGATGGGATTGGTGCCCACGGTTTGGCTTTTGTGGCATAGGACGAAGTGTTAATTTCTGGGTGCAGGTTATGGCAATTCCACGTTAGTAACGAAACTCTGCTGAAATTTTGAAAAAATTTTGTTGGTTCGTATTTTCGAAAGGGTTTGATTCCGGTTTAGGTAACTGAATCGGGATTGGGTCCTTTCAATAGAGGATCTTTTTGACCAAAAGGTTAAACAGAGAGTTAGTTGACAAATCATCGAGGGGAATGTGACTAAAGCTCATGAGTTAAAGTCTTTACATTGGATACTCAACCTAGTTGGCTGGAGATCCCAAGATATAGGTTCAAAATAGACAACTAAATAGTATAGACTATGCCAGATCACTGTGGGGATCTTTCCCATGTCCATTCCTATGATGAAAACAGTGATACCCGTAAGGAATTAGGTTAAGCTAAAAGCTTTTAATGATTCGTATGTGTCAAAAATCGGAGAGGAGTAATGTGGGTTACTCTTAATTAAGAAATCACCTATGTAGAGAGAAGTGGGGCTGATTCTAAGAGAATTATTTTGGGTACAATTACTGATAAACTCTTACAGAACCAGGTGCGTGTCCAGGGCCGAAACAGACACAATAGTGAGAACTAAAAGTATCAACAAGATGCATGTGTAAGGTTTGCCATCGTTTACATAAATGATAAACAGTTCAAAGACATCGCATCTACTGCATAGTTAGTAAAGTAAGCATACTTTCACAAGGGAATGTTCAAAGGATTAACCCCTACCTATCCTATGCAGGTTTTCAACCGCAGAATCTATCACAAAGTCCACTGACTCTTTGGTCGTTAATTTTATTCATGTGGGGAATTGTTGGAAAAATATGTGTTTTAACACTATTTTGCTTAACCATTTTGAGACAATTAAATTAAGATATTTACTTGTTCAAATGGTTAAATGGGTGAATGATAAATTATTATCCAAAACAAGCTAAAGGCTTTCGAATTGCTAATTAAACTGTTTATAATGGCTAATAAACCTTAGTAATGGCATGCAATTGGATGACGAACTAAATAATTTGTAATGGCTTTGTAACCACTCATAAACCTTAGTTATGATATACAATTGAAGCCTACTAAATGGATTATTTGTAACCGATCGTAAACATTAGTGACGGCAAATCAAAGAGCTTGTAACTGCCAATTCATGGTGAGTATAATGACCAGAAATGGTTTTAGTATTAACTCGACAATAAGTGGTTTATTCTCTAATGAATCCTATATAAAACGATCTTCTTCTTCTCATTTCAACACACCATCATAAAGCAGCAATCTTCCTCTTCTGATCAACTCTCTCTCCTTCTCTTTCGGTGATAGAGGAAAGTACTTTCTAGTTTATCGAGCAGTTCTTGTGCTGTGGTATAAAACTCATAAATTATTTTATCCCATACAAGTCTGCGAGCGGTGTGAAAGTTCTTAAGGAGAACATGTGATACACGTGACTCAACTTCTTCATCTTCAACCTTCAACCAATCGGTAATGAATTTTCAGGTTTTGTTCTTTACAATTGATTATATATTTACTAATTATTTACTGATTATTCTTTACAATTAGTTATATATTTTTGGATTTATTAAATATCATTAATATTTCCTATATTATGGGCTGCCGAGAGGAAAGGGAGAAGAAATATAAGAGATGATGGCTATGTTGTTAAAGAAGAGGCTAGCTTAATTGAGAGAGAATGTGTCCCCAGCCGAGAGAAAGAGAAAGAAAAAGGAATAGAAGTAATTAATAAGAAGGAAAAATAATTGAATAAAATTTTGGTTAAAAGAAGGGAAAAGACAAAAATCATCCACAACCTTTCCCTTCGTTCTCACTCCTACGTGAAAATCATTATCCTCTCCGTTATTGGAGTAGTTCTTGGATAGGGCTGCCTCATACTGTTTCAATACGGCCCAACCAATAGGAGAAATCATGAAGGGTAGTTTTGGAATTTTGCAGAGCATTTGTAGGGGCAATTGTGGTAGAAGGTTTTAGATTTGTGGCTTGTGATTGGATGGGCCTTATGGCCTTGCCATGTCAGTGCCCCTACACAATTACTGGCCCCGTCATTGAGTTTGACCAACATTGACTAATCGTTGAACACCGAAAAAGTTTAACTTCAGTGAACCTTTAGTGAATGACGATCCATCTTAAACTCTACTCAGATTCTCCACAGAAGCTGGGAATCACATCATATTTCACGCAAATGGTATAATTATAAACTTTTAACATGTTTTCGGGCTCTCAGTCCATTTTCTAGCATGAAAAAAAATTGTAATATGTATGATGCTTTATTAGTCGAAACAAAGCAAAAAGTACGAAGTTAGGAACATAATTTAAATGTAATTATGAATCTAACAAACTACTTCACACTTATATTTTGTTTGTCCTTAAACAAACATAAAAGAAATGAAAATAAAACTATAAACTAAGACTTGAAACATCAAACTAAAGGAAACACTAAGTCATAGCAAGGCATGTAAGCATCACAATTTGGTAACCAATGTCCCTTAGAGAATCATGGCTAATGAATTGGACTTTATTAAGCATATTTAAAAGAATGAAGTCAATGCATGCATGGTTAAAAAGCCGAACATGCTACATTTTAGGGAATATATTCCATACACAGCAGTGCATTGGCACCGTCTACTTGTCAAGTTTTTATTGGCTCAAAGCTAACTAAAAGTTAAAAAAAATTGATCAAAAATAATAAAGAAAAGTTAAATTTCTCTTTTACCCTTATTTTTATGGGCAATGCACTTGCACCACCGCATATAAAATAATTTTCCTACATTTCATACCAAATGCACCCTAAACCCTAAATCACTTTAAATCCATTCAAACCAATATGTTTCTTTAACTCTCAAACTTACAAGATTTCACTTATTGCACACAAATGTTTGCACTCAAAAATAAGATTAATAACATGTTTTTCATTATTGATTTATTTTGGAAGGAAAGATGGGAACATAGGCCTACCTAAGCACGGGAGGCTCCTTCCCACTACTATTATTAATGATAGTATCTTGTCGTCGGGGGGGGGGGGGGGGGGGGGATTGATAACTCGAGCATATCCTCGTAGAGAACGTCCTGAATAATCACAGGCATCTCCTCAGTTCAAAAATCATCTAGATTCGAATAACTAGCAATGTGTGATAGGCGATAAGCAGCACCGTTTGCTTCTCTAAAGATATGTCCCATACTCACCAACGTAAAAGATTTAATTATTTTCTAACCAATACACCCCAATCCACAGTCACAAGACATTCAAATCAAGAGAACTTTTATTAAGGTTTTAATGGGGCTTAAGGAGGGTGATAAATGAAAGAAAGGGGATAAGATCTCTCAAAAACTTAAAAACTTAGCAAGCAACTTACTTGTTGAATTTCATTTACAAATCATCTAGGTGATACACATAAATCAACTAAACATGCTCAAAGGCATGCAATCTACTAGCCATAAGTCCGATTTCATCATCGAGGGTTATTATAAGGACACAAACACATCAAAGCACATATATTTCTCCATCACATATTTTTTTTTTAATTTTTCAACTTTTATGAATTTTTAGAATAAGAATGAAAGGACCCAACCCCGATTTAGTTTCCTAAACCGGAATCAAACCCCTTCTAAAAACACGAACTTGCAAAAACCATAGGAATTTCGGCAGAGTTTCACTATAACGCGGAATTGCCATTAACCTGCACCCGAAAACACACTTCATCCTATGCCACAAAAGCCAAATCGTGGGCACCAATCCCATCCGGATTTCTCAAAATCATATCATCATAATATAAGGTAATAAGCAAAACTGTAACTTTACAGAAATCCGGGAAAATCATATGAAAATATGAACATCAGAGTATTCAGAGCGACCTCTAGTATATATATACATAAATACACAACAGTAGGCTAAACAAGAGACCTACTGAGAAAGAAATGTAGCTCGAACACTAGGCCTCCGACTGCGACGTGCGACACCAGAATCCGAACTGCAAATTGGGCACGGAAACCGAAAAGCCCAGGGGAAAGGCAAATAAAATCGTTAGAGTGAGTGGGCGCAAATAAACATATGCCTTTCACCATTTATATAACATAAAAATAATGCGAGTTCTTAAAATAAATGGAGGTGTCAGGCGAATCTCTCAAGCCCGACCGTGATAGACTAGGCGAATCTCTCAAGCCTAGTGGGCACATCAGGGGAATCTCTCAACCCTGGAACTGGACTACCGGTGATCAGCCGAGTAGTCAATATATTGATGCTAAGTAAATGCCATCACCAATAAAACATAAAACAATACCTCCAAAAATAATAAATAATCTCAATACTGTAATGAAAATAAATGTTGAAACCAAGAACTCGCTACGACGGTGAAAATAAATGTCCACTTACAGATAAACACAGCGCGCAGACGCGCTAATCCCGAGATCCGGCGGAAGATCCCTCGCCCAACGTACGATCTCGATCCCCTGAATAATCACAAAATATCACTAATCAAAATCACAACTCAATACACTGAACCACACCTCGAAAACCAACCATTTCCAGAAACATATAACTCGGATAACAAAAAACCCGTCGAAAACCCCAAACACTCCACATAAACCATCGACTTAAAATCCACTACTCAAATCATCTCGAAAACCTCAAGGCTACGATCAGGGCGTGATTATGAGCAAAATGACATAAAACTTGACAAAAATTCAAAAATTCAACCCTTCGCCTGAGCGCCTGCGGCGGCGGAGGCGCGGCGTCAACAGTGGCGGATTTCGGCCAAACTTTCCAGAAATAATCTACACCTCGAGCCCAACACATCTATCTTCTACACCAAGCCTCAATTCTAACCCCACCGGCCGGAATTCACCTCAAAACCCACGAAATCCATGCCATGCATGGATTCCGGTGAGGTTTCCGGCGAGCTCCAAACAGAGACCAACTTCAAAAACTGTTCACCCAAAAACTTCCTTGGGTTGAGGGGAGCAAAACCCCGAACCCCTCCGACCCCAAAAGTGGCCGGAAATGGCCACTCAATTCCGGCAAAAACCAAGAACTTCACCGAGCTCGTTCTCCCTCAAATCTCAACCAATTCAACTCAAATCAATTGCAAAACAATAGGAAATCATGAGAGGAAGCTAACCATACCAACGATTTGGTCTGAAGTGGCTGGAAACGGAAAATCGATTGGTGGTGCAAAATTTCTCCGGCGAGTCAAAAGTCAACGCGGGTCAACCAAAGTCAACGGCGGTCAAACTTCCAAACAGTGATTTTTCGATAATTTTACGACTATTCTGATATTTATACTCGTGGCTCGATACGGTCGACGGTCCAAATCGAATCTCATCCACGTTTCGGATAACTCAAACTTAAACGGATAAACACGACTAAATCACGCGACTTCAAATATTCATAACATATTCCTCGGTTATCAAAACAATTATCCGAAACCACCTACAAACTCGAAATCATGCATACTACAACTCTCGTCAAGAGACTCATACCAAATTCTCGCCCGATAAATTAGTCGTGAATATAGCCGCTAAAACTGCTCAATTACGACAAACTGTGATTGCTCGTAAAATATGCAAACCAAGCCGATTAACATACTAATTCTTATTTGGGTCATCACAAAAGAAGTTATAATGACTTAGTCCCGTACCTTGCACTTAAAACCTGAATTGTCTCAATTTGCATAAAGTCATCTAGTAGACATAAGTTCAAGAAAGATCACATAAGCATCATTATATCATTTTTATGCATCTAATAAATGCATTCTAAAGCATAATAACAAGCATACATTCTCACTTAAAGGGACATATAGTCTCTAAGGAATGATGATGCTATTAGAGTCTTATCAATAACTTTGGGGCCATGCATACTAATGACATTACAGAGGAAAACATCATTGTAACAAGCATGTAACATATTTCAACCTCACACTTAGACTCCAAAATTTCACGTCATTAGATGAAAATGTGACGACCCGAACCAGAATCGGTTGATTAAACGGCTTAATTCACGAGTTAGCGCGTAATTACTGTTTTCCGATAATTGATTGATTTGCCGGTTTTGATTACGACTTAATTATCGGCCGAGAATTTGAGTTGAGTCTCTTCTCGAGAGTTGTTGTACACGTGATTTCGAGTTCGTGGGCGGTTCAGGATGATTATTTTGACGACTGAGGAATATAATATGAATATTTGAAGTTTCAGAATATCGTCGAGTTTATCCGTTCGTATCGAGTTTATCCGAATCGTAATGGTTATTCATTTTGGACTGTCGATCGTCCCGAGACGCGAGTATAAATATCAGAAATAGTCGAAAACACTGTTCGGGAAGTTTGACCGTCGCTTGACCTTGGGTTGACCGTTGACTTTCGTTGACCGGAGCTCCACCGCCGCTGTGCCGAACTGCCATCATCGGAATTTGTGATTCCGGCCACCTCAGACCTTGGGACCGGTATGGTTAGCTTCCTCTCTTCATTTCTTAAGGATTGGAACTTGATTTCACTTGAATTGATGTTGATTTGAGGTAGAACGAACTTGGAGAAAATTGAGATTTTTGCCGGATTCGAGTTGGGTGTTCCGGCGACGGTTGAGGTCGGGTTTTTGGGGGGAAAGCATCCCCTCAACCTCTAGTTGCTTTGGGTAGAAGGAATTGAAGGATGGTCGCCAATTTGAAGCTCACCAAAAAGTCACCGGAATCCATGGATTCCGTGACTTTCGAGGCAAATTTCGGCCACTGTGGTGGTTGGATGGTGGTGGTCATTTGAGAGAAGTTGTAGGGCTGGTTGTGATGAGCATTTCTGGAAAGTTTGGCCGAGTTTGGACGCCGTCGCCATCGCGCCGCCGCTGCCGGCGAGGTCCGGATTTTTGAGATTTTTATGTGTTTCCGACTCGTTTTCGCGCTCCGAATGCAGTCGTGAGCTTTTCGAGTTGATTTGGTATCGAATTTTTAGTCGAGAGTTTATACGGAGAGTTTTGGGAATTTCGCTAATTATTTTTGTATCCGTTGTACGTTTCCGGGAACGGTTAATTTCCGAGGTGTGGTACAGTGTTGTGAATTGTGATTTTGATCAGATATATTTTTGTGAATATTCAGGGGATTGAGATCGTGCTTCAGGCGAGGGATCTTCCGCTAGACCACGTGATTAGCGCGAGTGCGCGTTTTGCTCACCTGTGAGTGGACAATTCATTTTCACTGATTAATCGCGAGTCTTTAATATACGTTTTACAAGCTTGAGCATGCATATGAGATTATGATTTATATGTGAAAGGACCCAACCCCGATTTAGCTCCCTAAACCGGAATCGAACCCCTTCGAAAACACGAACCAACAAAAACTTTTCGAAATTTGGGCAGAGTTTCACTACTAACGTAGAATTGCCATTACCTGCATGCGGAAAATACACTTCATCCTATGCCACAAAAAGCAAACCGTGGGCACCAATCCCATCCGGATTTCTCAATATATCAACAGTACAGTAAAGTAGTAAATATATATGCACTTTACTGAAATCCAGTGTAAAATCGTATAACGTATTCAATAGGAAGCTCAGAGCGACATCTAATACATAATCGTATACGCATACCATAGTAGGTAGAACAATAAACCTACTGGATGAAACAAAGTAGCTCGAGCACTATGCCTCCGACCACGACGTGCGACATCAGAACCTAAACTGCAAACTGGGCACGGAAACCGAAAAGCCCAGGTGAAAGACAATAAACACGTTAGAGTAAGTGGACGAAAATAAATGTCTTTCACCAAGTAATATATATACATATAAAATCATATGCGAGTCGTATGCATAAAAATCAAATGGTACGTGAGGAGACGCTGACTACCACTCACGTACAGAGCATGCAACATAAAACATATCGCGGAGACTCTCGTGGGCTTCCACGCGATAGCACAGTCTGAATCACGGGATCCCAGACCCACACGTGATTCTTGCCAGAAAGGCGTCGGGTCAGGATATCTGTCCCCCCCGGAGCGTACTCGGGGATCAGTCGAGAAGCCAATGTGTATCGATACCACAACATATACTGAGACTGTACTCTGTGTAAACCAAATCATAAATCTTTTCTATGCACATGCTTAAAACATAATATGTACGTATATGTATATATTCGTATACGTATATTCGTATAAGCATAATCATAAAACACATGCTCGTAAAATCATAATCAATCTGCATGCTCATGTTCGTAAATCATAAATAAGGACTCGCAATCAATCCGTGAAAATAAAGTGTCCACTCACAGACTGGCGTAACGCGTATCGCGTTAACCCGTGATCTGGCGGAAAGTCCCTCGCCAAACAAACGATCACGAACACCTGAATATTCACAAAATCCATATCTCAAACTCATAATCCAACAATACAAATCAAACCACGAGAAACCACCGTTCTCGGAAACATACGATTCAAAGTCGACGAATCGTCGAAAATCCGTATATAACACCTCAATACCTCGCTTTACGTTCGGACGCTCAACACGAAAAACGAACCTCCCCACTGCGATCGGAGCGTGATTTCGAGTCAAATGACATGCGACTTGTCGAAAGTCAAAAAGTCAACCCTGACCGTTGACCGCCGCCGTTGACCGCCGTCCACGGCGGCGCCACTGTTGACCGGAAGAATTTCGCGGCGGAGCCACCCCTATTCCACTCCAAATCACCCACTGAACAACTTCCATAACTGCACCGAAGTCCAATTCTCACTCTAACTAGGTCAATTTCATGTAAAACCGAATTGGTTCACAAATTTCAATCTCAAAATTCTCAATCCACAAATCGAATTAGAACACCATGTTTATATGGTTAGAATCACAATGAAGAGGGCTACAAAACCCAGTACCTCTTAAAGCTCATCTCGGCCCGAATCGAAAACCACCATTAACCCAAAATTTTGCAAACTTTGATCGGAAATATCTTTCACCTCCGGCAACCTCGCCGTGAGAGGAGACCGGCACGGTGTCGAGGACTCCAAGGCGAGTCGGACGGGCCAAGAACCATACCTTGGGGTGGCCGGAATCATCGCGCCACCGTGGAGCCACCATGAAGCCGACGGGAAATCTCTCTCTCCACCGAGTTGACCGAGTCAACTCGGTCAACACCCAAATAGGAAAGGTCTGACCTGCCAAAATAGCAACTTCTATTTATAGACTTTCCATTTTTGGAAACTTCATGTTTATCCAATTCAACGAACTTCAAACGCGCGTAACTTTCTCGTCGTAATTCCGATTCCGATAATTCTCGCGGCCACATTCTCATCTCTACATATTCTTCCAATATTATCCGAAGTCAAACATATCGGCCAACCGAATAAAAAGTCAACCCTTCAAAGCAACACACATTAAATCGACTAAATAATCAACAAACAGCAAAATTCGCAACTAATTCCTCGTAACTCCAAATCATGCTCCGGAAGTTCCCACGAACTCGAAATTAAATTTTGAACAACTTCCGTGAAGAAGCCGAAACCAAATTCTCGTCCAGTAATTTAGTCGTTAAATAGCTCACCATTTAAATCTGAACTTCAAATATTCATAACTAATTCATTGGCCGTCCAAATAACGATCCGGAACCGCCCACGAACTCATAATCACATGTAGAATGACTCTCGAGAAGAGACCCAGCTCCAATTCTCGGCCAATAATTAAGTCGTTAACAAGCTCGGCGATTCCAAACAACCATCGGATACCAGTGACTACGCGGTAACTCACGTACATAGCTGGTCGTACTGCTGATTCTGGTTTGGGTCGTCACAAATCCACCCCCCTTAGAAAAATTTCGACCTCGAAATTTCCAAGTCTGCTGGCTAAAAGTAGGAACACTGCCTCTGTATACTGCTCAACTGCCCAGTGGCTACATTAACTGAACAACTCTGGCAACTGACTCCACAATAGGAGATAGCTCTGTGCTGGAATCTCTGTACCCACAAATCACAAATCTGAACTGGCTCCACACAAGCGCCAAGTGTTCCTACATAAGGAACAGACAGGGTATACCACACGAAACCAACCTGAAACATAGTTCCGCCACACGGAACACAACACACATAAAGGCCAACACTATCGACGATGCCGAACCATACGGCATAACACAAACTCGCCTATGATCACACATGGATCAAAACAACATAGCAAATCTCAACTCAAACTGCACACATCAACATAACTCAAATATCGAACTCGGGCAATAATCAACCCATACCGCTAATCTGACAGTCTGTGGTAGCACATTCCACAAAATCGGAAACAAACATCAACTCAAATTCAAACCAAACTCACTCCAGCACAATGGAGTATAGCACCACATCTCAAATCAACATCAAATAATCTCAAAACTATAGTGGTCCACAAACTGGTACTGCATGCAATCTTGAACAGCTGAAACTGCTGGTCCCGAATCCTCCGGAACTGCAATACCGAAATACACAACATGCCCTCCTAGGCCTGAATAGTCCTCGAAGATCACTCGCCAATCCGAGGATAAGATCCGGTACTAACTCGTAATCTGGTCCCCAATGCTCGCTGCCAAGCTTGCCAACACTTAGTCGTAGCTGATCACCTCGATCGGCGAACTGGGACACAGGTACACCACGTAGAGGGACAACCTCCATCAAACACAGCCATAACAGCTTGCCACTGAAATCATCTCCAAAAGGTACAAAGTACTGTACTGAGTTCGTCAAACGATCCACAAAAGCCTAACAACTGGTATCACAACCAAAGTGCGTACAAACATACACAATCATAGCAGCAACCGTCACGTCTATCTGGAAATCTCAAATGGCTAACACATCTCGGCAAGTCTCTGCCTCCTAGCCATCGCCAGTCGACGAATGTGGCATCAGCACACACAAGCTGCTACATTGCTCTTCATGTTGCGTCACGAGTAATAAACTCGAAGTATCTGACACAACTCCACATCACTAGCGCCAAACGCACACAAAATTACGAGCCTCAACACCATCATACTCAAACTCAGCTCTCGTAGTCCACACTTGGTTAACACAGAAACTCGAGCCACACTCACATGAAACATTGAAATTCCCGATTCTTGACTGAATGCAATCAGCAACAACATCCAGACGGATGATCAAGTACAACCTCTAACCTTCTCGAATAAACTCTAATGTGCAGCTATAGTCATCAGTCGACTCCATCCATCGACACTGCCTTAAGCTCAAATCTGGCCGAAAATGCAAGTGGATGAAACTCAAATGATTAGTGTACGCTCTACACTGCTCTGCACGCCATAGCTATAGTGTCTCAAACTCTCTGATGCTAACAAAAGGACAGCTACACCCAAATCATACACAGGATATGTAGCTACATAATGTCTCCATTGCCTGTAACCACAAGCCACTGCTCTGCTACATAGCATCTAAACACAACCATCTCTAAACCTCGATGCATCGCCATAACCCACGAAATCGTCGCGGTCGTCAGGTAAGGTCAAAACCGAAGTAACGGTCAACCATCCTGCAGGAGTAAGTAACTCACCTCGCGTGCATCGAACCACTCGAGCTTGCCGCCTTCTTCGTCGATCTGGAAAGTAGAGTGGCAATCCGGAAAAAAAATCCTGCATAAGCCGTCGGTAATAGCCTGCCAAACCCAAAAGACTCCCGATCTCTGGTGCAATGGTAGGGCAAACTCCGAATCATCACGGCTTCAATCTGGTCAGGATCCACGCCAACTCTCTCTCGGCTGACATCACGTGACCAAAATTTTCACGCTAATCAACCAAAACCCACACTGGCTGAGCTTCACAAACAGCTGATTATCTCGCGATGTCCGCAAAACCGCTCACAATTGCTTCAGGTGCTGATCCACACTCCTGGAGTGAATCAGGATATTGCCGACGAACATGACCACAAACTCGACCAGGAACCGTCCAAACACCTGGTCCATCAAATCCGCACGTTCTACGGGCATTGGTCAACCAATGAAGTGACCAAGAACTCCAGATGCTCGCTCCGAGATCCGAAAGCCAACATAGCCACATCTGACTCATCAAACCTCCACTGATGGTATCCGGATCCGAAATCAATCCTCGAAAAGACTGAAGCTCCCTTGAGCTGATCAAACCAATCGTCAATCTGAAGCGGAGGATACTCACTCTCCTCTGAAGCGAATCAGGCTTCGGTACACAATGCACCATCTCGTCGAACCATCCATCATCCGTACAAACAATACAAGAGCACACCACGCAAATACGCGGGGTCGCATGAAATCTCCTGAAATCTCCTCCAACAAATCCTGGAGTCGAAACTGTAGCTCCATCAGCTCCGTTGGCTCCGAACGACAAAATGTCGGTAAAATGAGTCCAGCGCCTGGTACAAACTCAATGGTGTAGTCAGTCTCCCGAACTGGAGGAACACCTGGTAACTCCTCCAAAATACACCTGGAAACTCGGGAACCACCACTATGTCACCAATGTCGGACACAGCAACCGAAGTATCCACAACATATGCTAAACAAGCAACATAACTCGTCTCCACCATACGCTCGACCATCACCACGAAACAGTATCTCGGGAAAACCTGGTCGTCGAAACACAACCTCCTTCTCGAGGCACTCGAACACAGCCAAATGCTTCGTCAGTAAGTCCGTACTCACAAACACACCAAAATCACAACATCCAGCTAACAGATCCGCGGCTAAATCATAACCTCCAACAAGGATCTCGCAACCTCCGGATGGATACAACACTCTCCAAGACCTCGGAAGTGGAGATACAGATACAACAGCCATGGATATCAAACAACAGCAACCTCGGAGAAAAGTCTGTCCTCAACAAGGTCATGGTACAAACTCCAACATGCCCAACTAGTCGCCCACGTCAATTGCGACTTCAGAATGGCTCGTCAAAAGGATACACTGATCAGATTGCAGGAACAACATGAGGATCTCCCTGTAAACTCTGAGCCGTCAAACCGCTACAACAGCTGGCTGAGGCGCTTCCTCTTAACGTGACCCTCCTGGCCATCGAAACAGCAACTGAAAGTGCTCCACGAACACAAATCACCGCAACACCAGCTGCGTGATAGGATCACCAACGATCGCCCAAGCTCATGCCACAGGTACAAGTCCGTTACTCTGCGCTCTCCGCCATCATCAAACGGATTCTCTGTTCGAACTGATGGCTGTCAACAATATCATAAAGGTCACAGCTTGATAAAATCACTGACCCCGAAGTGTCAGAACTCAACCTCATCAAAATCTCGACTAAGTCCACTTTCCTCAAACCGTCACATCGAAAATCGTGTACATCTTTTCTTCACAATAACCTCGCCACTGAGTGCAACACACTAAGCTCCTCACAGATATTTCGAGGCACATCAATCAGACTCTCTCTGATACTCAGGTTCAAATTCATCTCGAACCTCGTGCATAGCTCCCTCTGAAGCCACATAACACGTGCAAACGAAAACAAACACGTGGACAATGCATCTCTGCCTCAGGTGGTAAATACTCCACATTCGAATGCTGGGTAGCCTGATGGAACCATTACCGTATACACAACACCCTGAATGTAGGCCATGGAGTCACAACCGGAACTCACACAATATCAGCCCACCAAATACAACAAACTGACTCAGGCACACATCACTGCCACAAATCTCAGCTCTGAGGCAACATATAGACGCTCATATACACATCCTCAGGCAAACCGTGCCACACAATTCTCTGAACTCTGAATACTCATCCGAATCCACTGTTCTCTGGCAATTCACGCGTCGTATGATCCTCAACAGGATCCACAACCGAAACGACACGGAAAGCACGTCAGGAGGCATCCTAATGAATAAAATATCGTTCACAACAAGTGGAACGTAATCATGGAACTTCAAATATTTGAAAGTATACAACACCCGGAATTTGATGATTATCCGCCGGCCGGTCGGGTCACCATTCCAGACATGCTGTACATTCTCAAATATCCTTAGTAAACACGACTACAGAAGTCTACAGAACCTATAACCTAATGCTCTGATACCAAGCTGAAAGGACCCAACCCCGATTTAGCTCCCTAAACCGGAATCGAACCCCTTCGAAAACACGAACCAACAAAAACTTTTCGAAATTTGGGCAGAGTTTCACTACTAACGTAGAATTGTCATTACCTGCACGCGGAAAATACACTTCATCCTATGCCACAAAAAGCAAACCGTGGGCACCAATCCCATCCGGATTTCTCAATATATCAACAGTAAAGTAAAGTAGTAAATATATATGCACTTTACTGAAATCCAGTGTAAAATCGTATAACGTATTCAATAGGAAGCTCAGAGCGACATCTAATACATAATCGTATACGCATACCACAGTAGGTAGAACAATAAACCTACTGGATGAAACAAAGTAGCTCGAGCACTATGCCTCCGACCACGACGTGCGACATCAGAACCTAAACTGCAAACTGGGCACGGAAACCGAAAAGCCCAGGTGAAAGACAATAAACACGTTAGAGTGAATGGACGAAAATAAATGTCTTTCACCAAGTAATATATATACATATAAAATCATATGCGAGTCGTATGCATAAAAATCAAATGGTACGTGAGGAGACGCTGACTACCACTCACGTACAGAGCATGCAACATAAAACATATCGCGGAGACTCTCGTGGGCTTCCACGCGATAGCACAGTCTGAATCACGGGATCCCAAACCCACACGTGATTCTAGCCAGAAAGGCCTCGGGTCAGGATATCTGTCCCCCCCGGAGCGTACTCGGGGATCAGCCGAGAAGCCAATGTGTATCGATACCACAACATATACTGAGACTGTACTCTGTGTAAACCAAATCATAAATCTTTTCTATGCACATGCTTAAAACATAATATGTACGTATATGTATATATTCGTATACGTATATTCGTATAAGCATAATCATAAAACACATGCTCGTAAAATCATAATCAATCTGCATGCTCATGTTCGTAAATCATAAATAAGGACTCGCAATCAATCCGTGAAAATAAAGTGTCCACTCACAGACTGGCGTAACGCGTATCGCGTTAACCCGTGATCTGGCGGAAAGTCCCTCGCCAAACAAACGATCACGAACACCTGAATATTCACAAAATCCATATCTCAAACTCATAATCCAACAATACAAATCAAACCACGAGAAACCACCGTTCTCGGAAACATACGATTCAAAGTCGACGAATCGTCGAAAATCCGTATATAACACCTCAATACCTCGCTTTACGTTCGGACGCTCAACACGAAAAACGAACCTCCCCACTGCGATCGGAGCGTGATTTCGAGTCAAATGACATGCGACTTGTCGAAAGTCAAAAAGTCAACCCTGACCGTTGACCGCCGCCGTTGACCGCCGTCCATGGCGGCGCCACTGTTGACCGGAAGAATTTCGCGGCGGAGCCACCCCTATTCCACTCCAAATCACCCACTGAACAACTTCCATAACTGCACCGAAGTCCAATTCTCACTCTAACTAGGTCAATTTCATGTAAAACCGAATTGGTTCACAAATTTCAATCTCAAAATTCTCAATCCACAAATCGAATTAGAACACCATGTTTATATGGTTAGAATCACAATGAAGAGGGCTACAAAACCCAGTACCTCTTAAAGTTCATCTCGGCCCGAATCGAAAACCACCATTAACCCAAAATTTTGCAAACTTTGATCGGAAATATCTTTCACCTCCGGCAACCTCGCCGTGAGAGGAGACCGGCACGGTGTCGAGGACTCCAAGGCGAGTCGGACGGGCCAAGAACCATGCCTTGGGGTGGCCGGAATCATCGCGCCACCGTGGAGCCACCATGAAGCCGACGGGAAATCTCTCTCTCCACCGAGTTGACCGAGTCAACTCGGTCAACACCCAAATAGGAAAGGTCTGACCTGCCCAAAATAGCAACTTCTATTTATAGACTTTCCATTTTTGGAAACTTCATGTTTATCCAATTCAACGAACTTCAAACGCGCGTAACTTTCTCGTCGTAATTCCGATTCCGATAATTCTCGCGGCCACATTCTCATCTCTACATATTCTTCCAATATTATCCGAAGTCAAACATATCGGCCAACCGAATAAAAAGTCAACCCTTCAAAGCAACACACATTAAATCGACTAAATAATCAACAAACAGCAAAATTCGCAACTAATTCCTCGTAACTCCAAATCATGCTCCGGAAGTTCCCACGAACTCGAAATTAAATTCTGAACAACTTCCGTGAAGAAGCCGAAACCAAATTCTCGTCCAGTAATTTAGTCGTTAAATAGCTCACCATTTAAATCTGAACTTCAAATATTCATAACTAATTCATTGGCCGTCCAAATAACGATCCGGAACCGCCCACGAACTCATAATCACATGTAGAATGACTCTCGAGAAGAGACCCAGCTCCAATTCTCGGCCAATAATTAAGTCGTTAACAAGCTCGGCGATTCCAAACAACCATCGGATACCAGTGACTACGCGGTAACTCACGTACATAGCTGGTCGTACTGCTGATTCTGGTTTGGGTCGTCACATATGAGCATGTGTTACGATTATGCCTATACAATTATACATTACATATATGCATTTACATATTGCTTTATACATTTTCATAGAACTATTTATGATTTGGTTTACACAGAGTACAATCACAGTATATGTTGTTGTATCGATACACTTGCATCTCGGCTGATCCCCGAGGATATTTACTGGGGTAGGCTGTGACCCCTGACCCGAGGCCTTTACCGGGGGGGGGGGGGGCAGACCTCTGACCTGAGGCCTTTCTAGCTAGAATCACGTGTGGGTCTGGGATCCCGTGATTCAGACTGTACTAGCGCGGACGTGTCCATGAGTGACCCCGCAGAGTTTTACGCTGCATGCTCCCTACGCGTGAGGAATTCGAGTCTCCTTCGTGTACTATGTCATATTCATTTATTTAGACTCGCATATGTTTTATAACATATATTATTCGGCGAAAGACATTTATTTTCGTCCACTCACTCTAACGGTTTTCATGTCTTTCCCCTGAACTTGTCGGTTTCAGTGCCCAGTTTGCAGTTCAGGTTCTGGTGTCTCACGTCGTGGTCAGAGGCTAGTCATTCGAGCTACCTTTATTTTCCAGTAGGTTTCTTGTTTTGCCTACTATTGTATATTTTGTATATATATATATACACACTAGAGGTCGCTCTGATACGATACTGATACACGTTTTATGTGGTTTTCTCCAGATTTTCTATATTATTCAGTTATGTTTACTGTTTATTGTTATTGATATGATATTGAGAAATCCGGATGGGATTGGTGCCTACGGTTTGGCTTTTGTGGCATAGGATGAAGTATATTTTTCCGGGTGCAGGTTAATGGCAATTCTGCGTTAGTAGCGTTACTCTGCCGAAATTTTAATGGTTTTTGTCGGTTCGTGTTTTCAGAAGGGGTTTGATTTTGGTTTAAGAAACTAAATCGGGGTTGGGTCCTTTCAGCAAAAAAAATATAATAGGTATTAAAATTCGTAGTGCTGAGATGTCAAACATGTCACACACATGATCACCCCAAACTACACAAACACTCAAAACAATGCACTAATGATGCATAAGCGGATCCTCATTGAACAAGAGTGAGTCATCAAGACATCGCAAGGCTAACAAACCTTTGAATATGTCTACTCTTGGATTGAGAGTTAAACAAATACATACTAACATTGTATCATTCTCATATCACCAACAATATCCACATGTAGGAATTCTTAAACATGAGAAAGTAAATGAAGTAAGGGAAAAGAATGTGCAAACACTTTGTAGACCTATGTCTAGCATGCTTAAACATGAGAAAGTAAATCTATGAGTCCAAGATAGACCTCACATTTCAATGTAAGTGGCGTGACATGTCTCCAAAGGCTCTATCAAGCTCTTGGCTTCCATAAAGACTCAATAATCGCTCAAGGCCTCAATGCTTAATCCACTCCACACTTGCTCTTCTAGCATACTACTAATGGTGTTCAACCATTACAGATTGTAGTTTAAGGACATAAACATGATCCGTAACTCCACCCCTCTTGGTATGGTAGATACTTCTTGAGTAGTACCACTCTACTACTTAGAGCTAAAAGGCTTCTTGACTTTTGTAGAAGCAACCATCAAAGTGATCCATGCATTTGCCAATGATTGTAAGGATTTATATATTTTCTTGATGTCTTCCTCTTCTTCTCAACTGCTATTCAATGTAGCCTTCTAAACTTCGACCTCTATGGTTGATGTAGAATCGATGCTTGGGAAGAGAGTAGCTGGTTGCCGCATCATAAATTTAGGTAAAGAGTCGGCAACATTACTTCATTTCAAATCCTGCATTTCTTCATAGAAACATGAGCCACTAAACGGAGGATCAAGAGGCAGAATGACATGTTCTCAATCTTATCACGATGGTCATAACTCAATACTCTTTCTTGATCCATGGGAAGTGCCTTGCGGTACATTTTTTGTGGTGGAAAATAAAATGTTGTTGTTTCTTCAATTTGGTCTTCAATGCTCGACATGAACACATTCTCTTCACTTTAGACAGTAACCCCGGTTTCATGAACTTTAACCATTGATCTATCATCTTGTTCGTCCATCAATTTTTCAAGATGCTCCACGACCGCTTTTGTAGACAAGTCCGGAAATACATCCTCTCAACTATCAAAGGTTCATGATGCATGACATCTTTTATACTTCATATATACTATCATTTACATGCAAAATGAAAAATTTGTTCATCTGCAACTAAAATTTTCGTAAGTATGTTTTGCTCCCACCTATTGACATTTGTTTGTTCTACCACTGGTAAAATGTTGGATTAAATGTGTGCATTATTTGTTTGGATTAGGACATTAAGATAATAAAGAAGAGTGGGTAGTTGAAAAAAGGTGGTTATTGGTAAAGAGAATAACTAAAAGTTGAAAAGAAGTAGAAGTATTTTAACTATTTTTAAACGCACCTCCGAACTCTGGTGCACCGAAATATTCGGTGAAGAGAAACTTAGTTCCCTCTTCCTCTCCTTGCGCCGTCAGCGCCTTTACTCTCTGATCTCCCTCGTTTTTTTTGCTCTGATCCCTAATATAATCCTATATTCTTTCTCCTCTTTCAAATCTCTATCTCCCAAACCTATTGCATGTCGACTTCGGCAACCATGAGTGGTGGCGCAACCCAAGCCAGCCTCGACTCAGAGCCGCATCTTCTTGAAGCGTCGTTCGAGGAGGTTGATTTAGCCTTCTCCGATGGCGATAGGTATAGATTTGAACGTGAGATACTAAAGTGATAGTTTTTTTTAAAAGTGAGGTACCAAAGTGATGAATAACCCATTTGTGAGGTATCATTGGTGATAAATCCTCTAAAAAAATACTAAATATTAAAACAAGATAACGACGTACTAGCAAAAGACGTATATTTTGCACAAATCTTAACCAGTTAACCCTAATATATGTAATACAATCTCCTAGTCATATAGTAAATATGATTCATTTATTTACGTTAATAAAATATATAAAAAAAACATATTATTTAATGTGTCAAAGTATCCCAAAGTGTTCCAAAAATATAGATAATAATATTTTATGACACATCACGTGACACTTTAGACACGATACCCACAAATGTCGGAGTGTTCCGATCATCGAACACCTCATACGACACCAATATAAAATATTGGTGCTACATAAATAGCTCCCGGTCGGCCTTCTTTAACACCTGAACAGCATGGAGGCCAGACTAAAGTCGAACATATAACAAATTTGTATTTGTAACATATTATTTAGAAAGTGGTCGTTTTCTCCCAGATTATTATGGGAGTATTAAACTTGTAATATTTAGTTTTTAATCCAATCAAAAATAATAATTCCATGACTTGGTATTTACGTGGTGTGTATGTTATGATTACGCAATAGAAAAGAAAGGTCCCGGAAAGACGACGCACCGTTTGGCGTTGTGTAGAAAGAAGAAGAAGCAGCTATGAGACGGCAATAGAGACCCGGAGAGTTCGGGATAAGCAAAGTGGCATAATACACGTACGCAAACACAACACGCTACACACATTCTTCTCTTTCCTTTTTTTCTCTCTCGTCTCAAGAGTCGCTTTTCCTTCGTTACTGAATTCCGATCACATCAGTCTCCCCCCACCTAAAACCCAAACCAAACTCTCTCTCTCTCTCTCTCTCTCTCTCTCTCCGCCAAAGCGAGAAAAAAAAAGAAAAAGAAAAAGAAAAAAGAGAGAGAGTAGTCGCCGCGACCTTTCCCCCTCTTGAATTCCATCCATTCATATAAAGAAGCACTCTTGAGCAGCCACCGATTCATTATTTTCATTCGTAAACAAGACACAGTCATACAGATAGAGAGAGAGAGATGGATTTTCCGGCGTCGTCTCCTCCCAGACTACCCAAGCGGCTCAGACGGAGGTTAGACCTCGTCAAGACTCCTTCTCCGAACACAGTCGAACAAATCCAAGCCAAGCTTCGACTCGCCGATCTTCGCCGACAGGTTCTCTCTCTCTCTCTCTCCTTTGATTTCTTCTACTCAACTCAACTCGGCAAGATTAAGTGTCCGTGAATTTTCTTGTGTTAGGTGATCAAATTTTTATTTTCTTTTTAAATTTAATTAGAAATTAATAAAAAGGTATCTCTCTGATGCTGGTTCAAAGGATTACCTAGTCTTGATTGATTCACGATAATAAATAGCTTTCATCACTGGATCACCGTCCGTGTTTCTAATTTGTTATGGCTAACAACCTAAAAAATACTGTTACTTTATGACTTTCTCTGATTACAGGAACATTATGAAAAGCTATCGAACAAGGCACGGGGAAAGCCTAGAAGCCCATCTCGATCTTCCTCTCAGGAGGAAGACCTAGGAGAGCGCCTAGAAGCCAAGCTCCAAGCTGCTGAGAAGAAAAGGTATTGCTTTCTCACCTCGTATACCCTATTCCCATATACTCTTTCATGATCAAATTATATTAGACTTTTTTTATGCTTCATGCCCCCCTACAACCTTTTAATTGTGTGTGGAATGTTAAGATCGAAAAGGCATTTAAAAGTTACTGCTTGATTTGTTTTCTGATTGATTGCGATGTGCTGGATTATACAATCTTTTGATTTGGCTACCTCAAATATTTTTCTCCCTCATATTTCATTTTTCGTTAATGCAAGTATTCATCGTATTGACCTTCGTTACGGGGTCAGACAAATGCTTAGCAGACTCCCACAGCAGCGATGTGTACCTACATCCTTGGATTACTTGCTGCTATTACAACTTAACAAATGGACTTTGCTAGTTGGCAAAGCTGACTTTTTAGTTAGCAGCAGTCATGGTCTATTTTTAGTTTCAGTGAATTAGTTTTTCATCCTCTAGATAGTTGTTATATGAACCAAAATCTTATCAACCATATGTAATATGCACCTGTCAGTCCCCAGCGCCAGATTAGTTTTCTGCCTTATGGTGCTTACTGTTGAACCAACAGGTTGCTTATTTTGGAAAATGCTCAAATGCGCTTAGCTAAGTTGGATGAATGGCGGCAAGCAGCTAAAATTAGCGTAGAAATGCGTTTTGAGAAGGAAAGACAAAAGCTTGGTTTAAAAGTTGAATCACGTTTTCAGCAGGCAGAGGCAAATAGAATGCTTATGCTGAAGGCTTATAGACAGAGAAGGGCCAATTTGAAGGAGAGAACATCTCAGTCATTGTCCCGAAAGATGGCTTGGGAGAACAAGTACAAGGAGCGTGTTCGTGCTGCAATCAATCAAAAACGTGCAGCTGCTGAAAAAAAGCGCCTAGGACTTTTGGAAGAAGAGAAGAATAGAGCATGTGCCAGGACGTTGCAAGTACAAAGAGTGGCACAGACTGTCTTTTACCAACGTGAGATTGAAAGAAGGACAAAGAGGGATCAGTTAGAAGATCGCTTGCAAAGGGTATGCATACATTTGAAATTATCATTTATATGTAAGCCTTTCGTGGCCACTGTGCCTTAATAATTTTTTCTGGCATCTAGGCAAAGAGACAAAGAGCAGAATATCTCAAGCAGAGGGGAAAGATACAAAATTCATTTCATGTCAGTTGGAGTAGGATGCACAAACAGGCTGATCTTCTGTCTATAAAGTTAGCAAGGTGCATAACCGTCGCAATTTGAGTTTATTAGAGATCCCGTTTGGCTTAACTGTTTCTGGGTCCAAGTCATTTGTCTTTTTAAGGGTTTGGCTTGTCATTGCTTAGTAGAGTTTTTATTTGTTATGAGTTGGATTGTCATTGCATACTAGCTGTTTGATACTTCCCTGACTATTGAAAAGACTGTGTGTTAGTGCTTTTGCTGTATTTGACTCTATGCTATTCTCTTGTTTGGTAAATGAATGTTTCTTTGTTTGTATGTATACATACATATATATATATATATTAGATTTGCTACATGTTTTTTCTCTCTTGGAAATAAGACTGCATTCAAAGTCTAAATTTGTTATATTGAATAGGTGTTGGAGAAGGTTCCACAAGCTTAGGAGAACTACTTTTGCTTTGGCAAAAGCCTATGATACTTTGAAACTTAAAGAGAAGAGTGTCGCATCAATGCCGTTTGAGCAGCTTGCAATTCTGATTGAATCAGCCGATACCCTTCAGACTGTGAAAGCTCTACTTGATCGATTTGAAAGCCGGTTGAAAGTCTCCAAGACTGTAGCTTCTATGAGCAATCCATCCAATATTGATAACATAGATCACCTTCTTAAACGAGTTGCTACTCCCAAAAGAAGGACCTCACCAAGGACATCTTCGAGAAGCAGGGAGGCAAAGAAAACCACTCCTGTCAGGGACACAACTAGAACTTCAGCTAAATCAACAAGGTATCCAGTGAGAGTGGTTCTTTGTGCTTGCATGATTTTGGGTCATCCAGAAGCGGTTTTTAGTGGTCAAGGAGAGCTTGAGATTTCTCTAGCCAAATCTGCAGAAGAATTTGTTAGAGAGTTTGAATTGTTAGTTAAGACCATATTAGATGGCCCTGTACACAGTCCCGAGGAAGAGTCGGTTTCGACATCGCCTAAACATTTAAACTTCAGATCTCAGCTAGGGGCTTTTGATAAAGCATGGTGCTCTTATTTGAGTTGCTTTGTGGCATGGAAGGTTAAGGATGCACAGTTGTTGGAGGGTGATTTGGTGAGAGCAGCGTGCCAGATGGAGCTGTCTATGATTCAAACTTGCAAGATGACTTCAGAAGGAGATACTGCTAATCTCACTCATGATATGAAGGCTATTCAAAAACAGGTACTGTGCGAACTCTGTAGTTATAAGTGCTTGTGGTATGTGTTTGTGTGTGTCTATATATGTATTTAATAAAACTTACTCTTTTTTGATTTGTGTATTGGGGGACAGCCTATCATGGTGATTTACTTTCTAGTGTTGACCTTTTTAGATATCTGACTTTTACTCTTTTGCATGTGAAATTGGCAGTATATATGTGTGTGTGAGTTTTACTCTGCAGGATTTCTGCTTTGGTCAGTACTTTATCTATTGTTTTGTGTGTGTGTGTGTTTATTATAAAACTTTCTAATACATTTGTACAGGATTAGTCTACAATTTCTTTTACTATTGTTTGATTAGTGTATGGTAGAGCCTATCATAGTATTTACTTCTTTTTTTGAATGTTGAGATCCTTAGTTATCTGAATTTAGTACTCCTTTATCTGAGAAACTACCTATTCTGCCCAAAATAAATGAGCTTAAAACTTAATTTATGAATTTTTGCTTGATGCAGGTTGCACAAGATCAAAAGCTGCTAAGGGAAAAAGTCCAACACTTGAGCGGGGAAGCTGGAATTGAGCGTATGAGATCTGCTTTATCTGAAACACGGTTCAAGTATTTTGAAGCAAAGGAGAATGGAAGTCCATCAGGGCTTCAAGCCACACAATTTGTTTCAACCGCTCCAAGTTCATCAGCTAGCCCTTCTGTTACTAGCTTAGATAAGAGTAGTACTCCAAGCCGTGTAGTTCGTTCCCTATTTCAGGAAGATGAATCTTCTAACAGTAAAGGATCTGAGTCTTACAATCCAAATGGTCATTTGGTTGGGCAGCTTGGATCTGCTTCCCAAAAGGCGGTTACTGAGAACGAATTGATTGTGAATGAGTTTCTCCATGAGAAAAACCAGGATTTTACCAATATGTTTAATGTTGCTGATGACAAAAAAAATGATATCCAGGTTAAAAACACTATTTTCACTTTGAAGTTAGATTTATCCTACAGCACCGGATATTCAGTCAGAGATCTTATCAGTTGTGCGGTTTGATTATTTTGGATTTCCAGTCAAAGGTCAAAAACACAATGGAGAAGGCATTTTGGGATGGCATAATGGAATCTGTAAACCAGGAAGAGCCCAACTATGACCGGATCATTCAACTCCTGAAGGAGGTGCGGGATGAAATTTGCTCCATGGCTCCACAAAGCTGGAAACAAGAAATTGTTGAAGCGATTGATGTGGATATTCTGTCTCAGGTAATACCACATTATTTTTGTTTGTCCTAAATAAGTAAATAAACATGTGTAGTGCATTGCTCATACTTGGTTGTTCCATTAGGTGCTAAAATCTGGTAATCTGGACATTGACTATCTGGAAAGGATTCTAGAGTTTTCAATGGTCACTTTGCAAAGGCTTTCTGCTCCAGCAAATGATGATGAAATGGCGGCCACACTCCAGAGTTTGAAAAAGGAACTAGATGAGATATGTAATGCTAGCTCAGGTGCGATTGCTATGATCAGGGGTTTGCGCTTTGTGCTAGAGCAGATTCAGGTATGCTTTTCGTGGAATTTCTTTCACTAGTAATTAGGACAAGCAGGATGGTTTACACTTTTTATTTGATTTATATCAACTACCCTGCTATATAATTCAAATTCAATTCTGAGGAACTATAGTTGGATCAGGTCCTAATTCAATATGACTAATTAACACATTTTGTTTGATTTATTTCAACTCTCCTATTATATAAGTTAAATTGTATTCTGAAGAACTATAGATGGATCAGGATTATGACTAATGATGCAATGTAGAGTAAACATCCTTCTCTGTATAATATAGACTAATGGTTAAAATTCATGATAGGTGCTCAAACGAGAGATTAGCAAAGCACGTATAAAACTTATGGAGCCTTTGTTGAAGGGACCTACTGGTTTGCAGTATCTTAGTAATGCTTTTGCCAATCGCTATGGACCTGCCTCAGATGCCAATACCTGTTTACCATTGACGGTGCAGTGGCTTTCATCTGTGTGGAATTGTAAACATCAGGAGTGGCAAGAACATAAAATTTCTTCCTCAACTTTGATGAATAGTGATAATTCATCTCATGAGTTTCTTCCTTCTTCTACCCTTAGAAGTGGTGGAAGCTTTCTGTTGAAACTGAATTCTTCCTCTACATATTCTAGAAATAGCCAAGGTTTGTTGCACTTTGTAGTTTTCTTTGAATGAGAAGTTTTGAGGTTGTCTTGAATTTTATTTGACATTTCTGATGTTTGAATCAGGTAATCAACCGGAATGCAAGGGAGAAGGAGTCGATTTGTTGGTCAGGCTTGGCTTGCTGAAGTTGGTAAGTGGCTTATCAGGTCTGACAGAGGAGGCCCTCCCTGAAACTTTTATGCTCAACGTATCTAGACTGAGGGGTGTGCAGGCTCAAATACAGAAAATTGTCGTTTCTTCCATAAGGTGAGTAACTTAAATTAACGTTTTTGCATGAGTGTCTTTACTGCCTTCTAATTTGGATTCATGCCAAATGCAGCATTCTTATCTGCCGGCAAACTATTCTAAGTGAGAGAGAAATACCAAGCTCCACAGACATGGAAGGCATACTATCAAGATGCATTGAGCAGCTTTTGAGGATGTTGGACACTGTTGAAGACGCTGGCATGGAAGAGATTGTTGAATCAATTAGTGATTTCTCCATCAATGGGAATGAAGTTGTGGGCACTGAGAAAGTTCAGTCAAGAAAGATGGTTATGGCCCGGATGTTAGCAAAGAGCTTGCAAGCTGGGGATCCGGTGTTTGAGAGGGTTTCCCATGCTGTTTATTTGGCCGTAAGAGGAGTGGTTCTTGGGGGCAGTGGACCTCTTGGAAGAAAACTGGCCGAAACGGCACTTCGTCAAGTTGGAGCCGCTGTGCTGACTGACAGTGTGGTGGAAGCTGCTGAAGTTTTAGTTGTGGCTGCTACCGTGTCGGTTGGTGTTCATGGACCATGGTATATGCATCTGACTGAGAACATGTAAATTGGGGTTTAAGACTAGCTTTATGGTACAGACAAATGACGCGCAGATGTATATTGTATATGGTAGTTTGTGTAAAGCTGTGAATAAAATAAAGGGTTGTGTAGAACTGTAGCTGTAGTCATAAAAACTTCCATGTAAAAAATATTTACTAGAATGTTGTGATGGTTTTTAATTTTATGTGCTGTTAATTCATTTCCGTTGCGAATGCATATATTCAACTATTAATGTGATTGATCACAAGCCAACAACTGTTCTGTGTGTATTACACACTAGAGCCGGCTTAGAAAACGGGAATAAGACTCTAAATTTAGCCTAGATCAGTCATTAGCGGTTCCTTCGTTGGGTCAATGTGGAGGAATTTTTTTTTGTGAAACTCTAGAACAGTCACTCTGACTGTTATCTTTAACCATGATCGTTTTATTCACTGTTACATCAAGATACTAAGTTCAAATAAGATTGTGTTCTTCACCTTTGTCTATGCTTTTCCAAAACAGGAGAAACATAAGGATTTGTGGACTGAAATTGAGAAATTCAAGCTGCTAATGATGAAGCTTGGTTCATTGTAAGAGATTTTAACATGATCACTGACCTCACAAAGAAGTGGGGAGGAAACCAAATCTTTACCAAATATATGTTGGACTTTTAACAATTTCTTAAACAATTGTGGAGTAATCTCAATTCCTAGTTTGGAAGTCTCTTACACGTGGTCAAACAAACACAAGGATAATACCTTGATGTTTGAAAAGTTCTTAATGATTTCTTTTTGGCCTCCGGTCAAAAAATAAATTTTCAAGTCTTTCATTCTATTTTCTAACAAAGTTAATTATTGCTAGTGCAAAAAATGAAATTGCAGACATCTTTGGAATCCAACATAAGACACCTATTGGAAAGTACTTGGGAATCAATAACATTGCAGCCTGGAAAGACCCGGTTAACTCAAAAGAGCTTCTTACTAGAATTTCCACTAAACTTGCAGGTTGAAAAGGAGACTCTCTCCAGGGCTAGCAGATTGGTGTTAATCAAAGCCAACCTCTCTAGCATGCCAAACCATGTCATGTCTTGTTTCAAGTGTCCAAATAAAATATGTAAAGAAATTGACAAGCAAGCCAGAAAATTCCTCTGAGGAAATGACTCAAAATTTAGCCCTATCAGCTGGAAAACTGTGCGTAGTCCTAAAAAACTTGGAAGGCTTGGGATAAGATCTGCTGCAAATTTTAACAATGCCTCCCTGGCTAAGTTAGAATGGAAAGTCTTAACAAAACCTGATAATTGGTGGGTTGATAGTGTGCAGAAAAAGTACCTGAGGAAGTCAGATATCATTAATGCAAAAAAGAAATCTGCCTATTCTAATGCCTGGAAAGGTATTTTAGAGGCCAGGAAGGTGTTAACTAAAGGTTTGAGGTGGAAAGTAGGAAATGGTGAAGACATTAGCTTCTGGAACCATAACTGGGCTTTACCTCACCCTCTCCACATGGAGGTTAAACCTAGGGCAGCTGAGACTGAAAGACTTCATAAGTGGAAGAAATTGGAACACTACTAAGCTTGAAGCTTACTTCGATAAAGAAGTGATTGACCAGATCCTGGGGATTCCTATCCCTCTTAGGAATTGTGAACACCAGGTTGTTTGGGGACCTGACCCTAAAGGTAATTTTTCCATAAAATCTGCAACTTGGTTGCAAAATGAAAAACAACACAGCCCAAGAAACCAAGATTTGATCAATAAAGTCTGGAGCCTATGTATTCCAAGTAAGGTTAAAGTCTTTGCCTGGCTTTTGATGCACAAAAGGTTAAACACCAGAAGTGGGCTGTTTAAATTCAAAATGATCAACACTAATATATGTCCTTGCTGTAACAATCAGGAGGAAACTCTAGATCATCTCTTTGTTGATTGCAGGGTCACTAGCATGGTATTGAAGAATCTGGACTGCTACTCTCTAACTGCAGGTAAAAATTTATTTACTTAATTAAGGGATATTGCTAGAGATGGGACTGATGCAACTGAAAAGTTAGAGAAAATTCTTGTTACTTGCTGGTAAATTTGAAGAGCCAAAAATCTCCTTATTTTCAGGATCAAAGAGTTTAATTACAAAGAAGCGACAATAGTTGCAACAACCATTTGGAGTCAATACAAGGAACACAACCAGAAAGCAACCAGCCATTCCTCCTCTCCTGCCATTATTAAGTGGCTTCTACCACCTACTGGCCAAATTAAACTAAATTTTGATGACTCAGTGCTTGATGGAGGCACAGTTAATGCTGCAGGAGGATTCATTGTTCGAGACAGCAATGGTAAAACCCCTTGTTGGTGGCTCTATGAACCTTAGAAAGACCACCATATCCCTAGCCGAAGCTCTCTCCCTCAAAGAAGGCCTTCTCCAAGCTCAAAGGAAGGATTGGACAACCTCATTGCTGTAGGTGACTCCTAACTGGTGATCACATGTATAAATGGAGTGTACTATTCCCTGGCGCATCAAGGAAACAGTTGAAGACATTTGGAGCATAACAAACAACTTCAGGAGCATAAGATTCCGGCATACTTTAGGGAGGCAAACTTTGTGGAGGATGCTATTGCAAGCACATGGCACAAGCTGAGTAATTTGCAAATCTAGGAGAAATCAATTCCAGGAAATGCGGCCTTGGCTCTTCAACATGATCTGAGAGGATTTGGGGGTCCTAGAGGCTCCTCTCTTTAGTTTGTTTTTGTTCCTTCCTTATCCAAAAAAAAAAACTATTACTACTTGCTACAAACAACTGCGCGCAAAAGAAAAGACTGGAAAACTAAGGGAAAATCTTTTTTAGATTAAAATACAAAGGGAAATTCAAGTGCAGCATATAGCAAACCTTCTCTTAGATTTCCCTACCACTCTCAAAATAGATGAACTCAGACATTGTTCCCAGCAAAGCCAAATTTCACATACTGGATCGTAATCCACAAATTCTCCCCAACGTCAAGGAAAAAGTACCTGAAGGACTGAAGGAGCACCTTATTCTATGATTGCAGAATGTGACACTAAAAGCCGACTGATGGTTCACTTAACTGTTCATACTGATAGCACCTTCACAATATATAGATTATAATAAAAAACTTAGAATCTTCAGATTTCTAAGCTAGCTATACACATACATATCATATATTGTAGTCCAAGTAAACAGTAGCACTAACAGAAAGAATAAAAAACTATAAGCTTAATCTGGAAACTTATAAAAAATAAAAATAAAAGATGAATTGATTAGATCAACCTTTTCCTTTTTCATTACTGCCTTTGACTTGTCATTAAACTTAAGCACGCTTACCCCAAAGAGAATTGTGAGTGTAGGAGGAGCTAAAATGAGTAAGAGACATATGTTAAGTACGTTAGAGTTCCAAAGAGAACTAAAAAGGAGGGCTCTAAAAGCAGTAATGAAGTCAGAGTTGTTTTGTTGAAGAAATGGGGATTTCAGATTAATTAAAATGAAAAGTTCATTTTATAGGCTTGTATGAGGGTTGTCATAATATATAACCAAAAATATTTTTTGCATGTTGATGGAGAGTATTAAAACAGATCGATGATATTTTGCCCAAAGATGTCTAAGTGATGCACCTACACCATCGTTTTAACAACTTATACTTTAAATTGCATATGATGTCAAAAGACAAAGGTTACAATTGGGTCTGTTTTAGACCCCCAGTATAACCAAAAACAAAACAGGTTACAAACCAACGAGAACTGGTTAAATCTTCTGTGGGACAAGAACAGATCACGCAATTCAGGGTTAAATGTGTCTTTTGACGTCCAAAGTTACATAGGCCACCAGAGCTGTAATGCAGTTTTATGTGCATTGTTTTCTTTTTAAACACAGTTTCATGCTTTCCTTAAACAAAATCGAAAAATGAAAATTTAGTATGCTAATCTGCAAAAAGAAAAGATTATCTGATTGTGATAAATATCTAACTGAATATGTACAATGATCAAAACTAAATTAGTGTTTTCGCCCATTCACAGGCGTTGTTGACCACTGAGGAAGCACTCTTCCACCAACGTTCTGAACAGTCTTTGCAGCTGAAGGATTCACTCCAGAATCATAATCATGCATATCTAGTTCATTATCATATATTTGGTCAGTTGCCGATGCATATCAGTAGTCTTCAATAGTTTTCTTTGAGGCGCTTTTCTTCGATCGATCCGTGCTTTTCGTGAAGTCATCATCATCCTCCACATTTCTAGTTTGAGCTTTGTTGCTATCTCTTTTCCTCTTTCCCTCACTACTGTCATTGCTACTGCTCCCTTTATTGCATGTTTTCTGGTATTCCTTAATGGTAGATTCGATGGTTTCGAGTATCCGATCTCCATACTTCATCACCTTAGCCCTGAATTAATGCAGATCTATTTAGCACTGAGTCTATCAGGTTTGAGTGTTAAACAACATATTTCCTGGACTTATATAACTTACTTGCCAAAGCCATTTATTTCAAGGAGCTCATCCTTTGTTCTAGGCATTTTGGCGCTCAGATCTTGGAGCGCCTTATTCCTGATCAAGAAAGCAGCAAAGTCATTAGGACTCTTCATTTAAACATCACAGGATATATCGATATATTGTGATATATTACAACTCAGAATAAGTAGGACGCCTTCAGAATTATCACCATTCTCTCCAGTATCTATTCTCATAATGAGCAAAACAAGGGTATGAGTAAGAATCTCACACATATATGTGGTGTGCCATGGTGCCAGCATCAGCTTCCCAAATGAGTGTAAGTCGAAGCTTTTTCAAAGAATCGTATAATTGAGTTGAGAGACCCTGTAATAAGTTTGGAGAAAATAAATATACAATTGACCAATTCAGTAAGCATAAGCAATACCTATCTACACAAGAGTATACCACATCTACATTGGACTGAGCTTGTCCGGTTCCATTTTGTGGAGCACTCAGCTTCCCCCAGATGTCAGTGAACCTTTAGCTGAAACCACTTCAGAGATCCTCTCTTTGGACGGATCAAGTCACTGCCTCCACACCTCACACAGTACTCAGGAGGGTTATGACAAATACTTGACTTGGGCATGTATATTTTTAGACTCGCATCATTTTACGTATATCCTACAATGAAAGGAATTTGAGTTACGTCTTTCATTTCTTTATAAAATTTACTTTTGGTCTACTCACTCTAACGTTTTATATTTTATGCTTTTCCTTGGGCCCTTTGTTTTAAATTGCTCAGTTTGCAGAGTTCTTCTCAGGTCGAGTGTGCACGCAGTTCATGGCATAACAGTATCCACCGTAGGATCCAAGGTTGATCCTGCGAGTTAGTATTTTAGTTTGTGTAGTCAGTTTAAATTGTCTAACTGCTTTGATGTTGAAAACAGTTGTATATTTCGTATATTTTAGTAATGAACTAATATGTGAAAAATTTCTTTATTGTGTGACATTTGAGTTTTGTGTCTCCACTTCGGCTTTCAATTAGTGAGTAGTAACAAATGTTAGTAGAGTCGTTAAAGCATAATTCTAGGTTAGACAGCTAAATCGAGGTCGGGTCATTTCAGTGACACCCTAACCAAATCAGCTACGGTTTGTATCTAGGTGGTTTAGGCTTCTCTTGGGCCTAGCTAAGAGTGTTTAGGCCTTATTTAGTGATCCGACCGGCGATATTTCAGCAGCTTTCGATAACTTCCGGCGACCACTTTTTATCATTTTTCCAAAGTTGTTCCAAATGCTCTTGTGACTTCGGAAATGTGCTCGGCTTTTCTAAAAAGTGATTAATTTCCATCTTTAAGAGAGTTTCTGTGCCTACTCCCAATTTCCTAGCATAAACAGAAAATGATACAAGAATGATGCTTTATTCATAGAAGACAAGCAATAAGCATGAAGTTAGAGACATAATTAGCACATAAATATAGACTTAACAAACTACCTCACACTTAAGCTTGCTTGTCCTCAAGAAAACTAAGAAGAAAAGAATTAAGCTAAGCTAGACTCAAAGCACAAAAACACACAAGGCATGTAAGTGTCCAGAGTTGATGATTGATTTCCCTTAGAGAATCATGGCTAAATGGATTAAACTTTTTCGAGCAACAGTTTAAAACATGAAATCAATGCACATGTAATAAGCCGAAATGGTCATGCTATATGCCAAGCTAAATGCATCACAATGAGATATATTCAAACTAACATGTCTCCTAACCATCAAACTCACTAGATACCACTCAATGCACACAAGTGTCTAAGGGTTGGTTTTTTCACTCAAAAATTGTATTAATCACATGTTTTCCATAAGCTTGCATTTCAACCAAGTGCTCCAAGAATCCATAAACACAAGCATTTCAAATCAAGATGACTTCATCAAGGGTTGTAATAGGGCTAGGGCTAAGGCATTCGATATTTGGATAAGTAGTGGTAAATCGTTCTAAAGACTTAGTCGTAGCACCCAAACTTGTCACTCTTACATTCTTCAAAAGCATCACCATGGTTAATCTTTAGTACCAAGGACCGGATTTCATCTTGTTGAACCCAAGCATCATTTTAAACTACCCTTGAGATTTGTGGATATGTCAAATGCCATGTTTTCTTACTCTTAGCCCTTCACTTAATAACACACTCCATATCCACAAGTATGAGGGACATTAAACCTATTGTCGGAGAGCTCACATCTTTTTTTTTTTTACTTTCTTTTCTAGCTCTCGACATTACTCTTGTTTACTTTTTATTTTTGGCAATTAACACATACAAATTGTTTGAACAAGTCTATCCCCATACACACACTATGCCTTAGACAACCTTATCTATACTCCATCTCCTGAATGCTAGCTTAGGAATCTCCCACCAAGTCTTTAGAACAAGGGTAAGGATTGTTACACTAGGCCAAGTATTTAGGTACATACATGGAGATGAAAGAAAGGTTAAACATGGGCTCAAAAGGGTTATCTAGGGGTGTCGTAACTCATGCGCACATAAGGGACACATGGTTATTTGGCCAAAGTGGTGATCATCCTAATGCCTCTATTCCTTTTGAAATCAACTTATGATTTGAAAAATGTATTACATAGTTTCAAGCAAGTTCTAGATTACACAATGATCAAACGATGTCACACATGAAAGAATAGGTGCATAATGTAGCTATTCATGCACAACAAGGCTCAAAATCTCACGTGGCATAGTTTCGAAAACACGTTAATCCTTCTTTTTCTCATGTTGGCGCATTTTGAATGACATATGCACTTCTCAAACCGATTAAACATGCATTGTTTTCTCTTTTTAAACATGCTCAAAATTATACAATTTACTAGCCATAAGGTCAACCTCATCTTTGGGAGTTGTTATTGGGACACAAACACACCAAAACACACATATTTTGCATTACATTTTCTAACATTTTTCCTTTTTTTTTATGGATTTTAGGATAAGGAGCGATACAACTTAGCCTACTACCTCACACTTTAGAATCAAATTTTCCTTAATTTGTATTAAATTACATAGTAAACAAAAGTGTACAAGAGATAACATAGGCATCATCATTTCACATTTTATTCTCCTAACACATTCTACGTGACTCGAAACAATACACTAATGGGACTTAAGCATCATTCTTAAACATGTTTATATGATTCAAGGAAATAAGAGGGTATAGAGAAAGAGGATGCAAACGCTTTGGCGACCAGCTCCTAGCTCCATAGGCACGTACATGGCCAAGTTAGGCCTCGCCATCGAAGGGTGTATGCGGATTGGTCATGAGTCGCCAATGGTGCTCTCGGACTTGAGTTGACCTCATGGTATTGCTATATGATCCATGCTTCAAAACCTCAAGTGCCTTGGTCTTCCAAAAGTCAATTATGGCAGGACAATCTTCGAAAGGTCAAAGAGTGCCCTTGACATGTCGAAAAATGTACAATTTCGGGACAGTAGCTGGCATTCGACATGTCGAACTATTCTATCAACAGGTCAAAAATGATCCGGACTACAGTGGAAGGGTCGAGGCATGTGGCTCGTTGAGTCGAGGAGGCAGCAAAGTCTGGGTAGAAGCTTGTTCTCGATGGCTCGAGATGGACTTTCGATCCGTCGAGGAGACCCAAAATATGAGCCTCAATGGTTTAGCCTGCAAACATCTAACTCCTATCTCCAGAATTTCAAAATTTTGCCTTCTCAAATCACTTCACACACATTAAACATGACTAGAACACAAGCTATACACAAAGAAAGTGGCAAAATGTGCATCCAAATTATCATGAAAACAGTAACAAATTCATAAAAAAAAAATTTCAGGTTGGGCAAGACTAAATATAATCAAGAAGAGTTATAGTCGAATTTGGAGAAGAAACCATAGTGTTAGACTGTTAGTTAATACATTGATATTCAACAAGTTAATTATATATGTTATATAGGAGTGTAGAATGTATAACTAATAGTCTACAAATCAATCTATAGACTTGAAGCCAAAAGAGGTTATTTTTAAACAAAAAGAAAATATAAGCAAAAAAGAAAAGAAGCAAAACATTCACCCACACCTACGTAAAAATGAAAAATGTTTAGAGAAAGATGTGTAGCACAAATGCAAAAGGACCTATCCTATCACATCAGTACAGGTTCTATTGAGAAATAAGCGGCAAAGAAGTAGAGGCAATAGATTAAAAGTCCTATATTATAGGTGTATTTTAAACGACAAGATTTAATTAAGTTTTCTACTAAAACGACATTATCTTGGTTTCTGTGAAAGCACCAGCACAGTATTGTTCACCGTCTTCTTCCTTGGTACGTTTTTGGCTTTCTGTCATTTTTAATTGAGTTTTTTCCTTTTTCACCCCCAATTTAACGATACTTGCCCGTAAAACTTAAACTAATCTTCAATCTCAAGTTGGGCAACTGCCCACCCTGGCCTGTACGTGGATCTGCCACTGCATGAAAGCATTACAAAAACACATAAACTCAACAAGGATACGCATCACCATAAAAACTCAAAGCATAAGAAGTGACCATATTGATATCAACCAAGATTAGTCTAAAATGTTCAAATGAAAGTTACACAACCATGAAAAGTTTGACAAAAGCTGAAAAGAAAAGATTAGATAAACACTACGTCACATAAACTAAAGAAAAACACAATATAAACTCTAAGGTCTTCATCCATAAGTCATCAAATCCATCCCTCTTCATCCTCTTGTTCCATGTCATCCTACAACAAATCCTCATTTCCCATGGTAGAAGGGCTGGCATTTATTCATTGGTAATGTAGCTCAAGAGCACTCACCCGATCACCGAGGGCACTCATCTCATGCATTACCGCCGAATGGTTGGTTTGCATCATTCCAAAGTAGACCTCAAAGTAGGCATACATCTTCGAGGTTATGCCTTGGGGTGGACCTTGAGATGAACCTTGTGGTGGACCTTGAGATTGAGAAGTAGAGGCTCTCTCCACTCGAGTAGAGGGGGGAAGTTGAGGAGTCACTCCAAGACTCCTAGCTATAGAAGCATCACTAATCATGCCTTTGGGAGATGTCCACTCATATGGGTGTTTTGGAATCCCCGCCACTCTCTTCTTTTGGCAAAAACAGCTAATCAAGCGAGGAAACAAGTATGCACTCTTACCCATGGAGTATCCAGTGATAGAATCATAGATGAGTTTTCCAAACTCAACTTTGACTCCTTGCCTCATCATCATCATAATTGTATGGTAACCCTTGATGGGGATTTCACTATTGTGGGTATAAGGCTTCACCATTGTCTTGACAAAGAGCCATAAAACTCGGTAAATGGGGTTAAAATCTCCACTGTGGAGTGACCCATTACAATGATCTGGGAGCCTGCCTTCGATGCACCCATTATAACCAGACCTCATCAAACTGCTCCCAAATGGTTCGCCGCTCTGTCTTTGTAAGGGTAGGGATCCCGAGATACTTCTCAATGGTTTCGGGAATGAAAACGATCTTCTTCCTACCCATCATGAATGTTTTTCCTTCTCCGTGGTTAGAAGGAATGTCCACAAGTGTGGTATAGAACTCACACACCACTTACTTTTGAAACCCTAGACTAGATATGTCGGCCAAATGGTTAAGTCTATGATGCTGGACAAGCTCAAGGAGATGATGAATCTCGTCCCACTTGGAGATGATGTTGATACCCCTTTCAGAATGAAATTTGCGTTCATCCGGCTTATAGAAGTTCTTTCTCTTAGCAGCCTTGGGAGTAGAAGCATCAGTTGATGTTGCACGCTTGTGAACCATTATGATGGGATGGATTGGATAGATGGAACTTGGACACCTAGAAAGCATCACGCACATAAACTTAGTACTCACATCAAATATACACGTAAATTGTCACACCTAAGACCCAAATTCATGTCACCAAGTCATCTCAAATCATGCTATGTCTCGATGTAAGTCCTCACTAAGGCAACAACATGGCACTTAAACATGAAAAGAACAACACATTGATCACATGAAAATGTAATTCAAGATTCCACATGCATAATATCATGTCAAGATCATCAAGTTCAAGGCACAAGGTTAATAGAGAATCTCAAATAGGCACTTACACATAATCGACGCACATGGTAATGTATTTGTCAAGTTAAGTTCATCAAGTTCTTTGTTCACACTTCTATCCCATTACACAAATTTATCCAAATTTTTGAACCACAACTTGAACAATCCAAACCTAGGCAAGAATATCACAAACTAAACACACAAAACTCACAAATAAAGCACATTTTCATCATAATTTCGGCCAAAGTCAAGGATAGTCAACAATTCACCAAATTTTTTTCCATAAGGTTTCATACAATTGGCCTCATAAATTAACTACCCATTAGTCCTAGATCATGATTCCAAGCATACAAAAACTCAATCAACACTAAACACAAGCCAATCCCAAATTTTTTGAAGTTAGGGTTCATGCATAGTTCAAGGTATCCAATTTTAACAACTTTATGCATATAGGTGTTAAAGTCACACAACTCATACATCACAATCAAGGAGTATAGCCACAAACATCACAAAAACATAACTTAACCTCACAAAAATTTTAAATCGAAATCTAGGGTTCTAGATAGGCCTCATCATTTGGCCCGCAGGCCTCCGAGGCCCACGGAGGCCCATAAGGCTGAAAAAGCCCAAGCCCAACCCGACTCGAAAAAATCCTGCAATAGGCCTGACCCGTTGGCACGTGGCCAGGCTTGGGCTTAGTGTCTCAAGCCAGTCCCGATCGTAGGCCCAACCCGGCCCGTAAAAGATCAGCCCGAAAGTCCATCTTGTATTTTAATTTCTATCATTTAATATATGGATTATAATTTAGATCTATATATATAAAAAATTGCTATAAGGAAACAATGTTGTAATCTCTTTACTAGTTCAATCTTTTCTTTATACAAGGAAACAAGACTAAGGAAATAAGACTACAACAAATTATTAGTTTAATATTTTCTTTATATGTAGTCACTCTATAGAGTGAGAACAAACTCTAGTGTTCATACTGCACTTTTCTTGTCTACTTGGATAGTTGGATTTGCTCTTAGATTCGCAATTTGTCTACTTGGCTTTAATGAATAAATTTAGTTGTATATAAAAAATATATTTTATTCTTTGTTTTGAAAATACTATATGGGTTTTGATTTGATGTTTAAGTATTGATCTAATGTTTTTGACTAGTGCTTTGAAAAATTATTTTTTATGTAGAAAATAATTAGGCTCGGCCCGGCCCGGCCCGGTTCAAAGGGTCGGGCTTGGAGTTCACAATTGTGCATAAAGCCCGGCCCGGCCTATTGACGACCCCTAGTTCTAGAGCACAAACCTCTTGAAGATGGTTCCAAAGCACAATAAGATTCCACTCTAGGGAACCCAATACACAAGAAGATACTTCCAAGTCAAAAATTTGAGAGTTTTGAGCGATTTGTGAGTTAGAGAGTGTTTAGAGGGAGAGAGAGACAAAGAGAGAAAAAAATTCCAAAGAATGAGAGGGGATGCAGAGAGAAGAAGAGAAAAGAGAGAACTAGAGGGGATTTTAAAAGTCAATTTTTGGTCAATACCAGTTTCAGGTCAGTCTTCGACGGGTCGAAGGATTGTCTCGACCCGTCGAATGTTTGCTATTGTCTCCTCTATCTTTCTTTTTCGATGGGTCGAAGGAGTAGAACCATCATTCTTCGACCTGTTGAGCCTTACCGGATTTCTGACTCTCCAAAATGCACCAAGTCTCAGGGAAATTCTAGCATGTTTTAACATATGACATACATTAACTTATAAATTGGTCCTCAAAGTTGTAAAATAATTATCTTAACTTGTAATTTTTTCCTAAAAATTGTAAAATATTTTTAATTGAGTAATTACTACTGTTTATTAAAAATTACAAGAAAAATATTCATTTTACAACTTTGAGAACTAATTTATAAGTTAATGCATGGTATATGTTAACTCATGGTAGCCTTCTCCCTAAGTCTCATACAAACATGCCACACAATCAACACATTTTCCTATCACAATTTTCACATGCACAAAGCTAACAAGCATAGAAATTGAAAGTGAGGTAAGAGATTAGAAGTGTTCCCCCTTGAAGACTGAAACATGGAATCCATAGTCACCAACAATCACCAACATGCAAGACCAAGATTGGTATTGCCTTCCATGCTAGGTATCCTTGGCTTCCTTCAAAGTTGCTTCTCCGAGTTCACATGATCACAACCTCTACCTCACACTTTATTCCTTGGAGCTCTCTCAATGGTGTCTGGCCATCATGGGTTCAAGTTTAACTACTTTAACACGGTCGGGGTGGAGGGCAAAGCTTCAAAGGATCATAGTGTGCGGAAGATGCACAAATGTCACCTCCACAACATTGTCACTTGGTGCTATTCCTTCCCACGGCTTGATCCGGTGCTCATTCACCTTGAAGGTACTTCCATCTCTCAAATTTCTCAAAGTTACAGCTCCATGAAGAAAAACCTCCACAATCTCAAACAGACCATTCCATCTAGACCTTAGCTTTCACAGATGCAATGAGAGTCTAGAGTTGTACAAGAGCACTTTCTTTCTCACTACAAGCTCCTTATGACTAAAACGTTTGTCATGGTACCTCTTCGTCTTCTCTTTATAGATTCGGGCACTCTCATAGCTTCGAGTCTCAACTCTTTAAGCTCCATAACGTCAAGCTTCTTTTTCTCTCTACTAGCCCCTAATTTTATGTTCAATGTGTTGATGGCCCATCTTGCTTTATGCTCAAGCTCCACTAGTAAGTGACAAGTTTTTCCATAGACAAGTCTATTAGGTGACATGCCTATGGGAGTCTTAAAGGCGGTCAAGTATGCCCAAAGTGCATCATCAAGCTTTTGACTCCAATCTTTTCGGTTGGCACTCACGGTCTTCTCCAAGTTACTCTTAAGTTCCTGGTTGTTTATCTCTACTTGGTCACTCATTTGGGGGTGATATGGTGTAGCTACTTTGTGAACAACCCCATGTCATACTTCTTCAAGAGAGCCTTGAGCTTGTGGTTAATAAAGTGGGAGCCCCCATCAGTTATGATAGTCCTTGGGGTTCCATGCCTTGTAAAGATGGAAAACTTGAGAAACTTAGTCATCACCTTGCCATCATTAGTTGTACATGCCATAGCTTCCACCCACTTAGGTACATAGTCCACCACCACTAAGATGTAGTTTATGCCATGTGAGCAAGGGAAAGGCCCCATGAAATCAATACCCCAAATATCAAAGATTTCAGTCTCCATGACTGTCTTCAATGGTATTTGGTCCCTTGAGTTGATCCTCCCAACTCGTTGACACTGATCACATGTCTTCACAAAATAATGGCCGACTTGGAGATTGGGTCACCACAACCCGACTTGGAGAACCTTGTAGGCTGTCTTGAAAGGCCCATGGTGTCCCCCACACTCAAGTGCATGGTAAAAAATGAGCACACTATACTTCTCCTCATGTGGCACGCATCTTCTTAGAATCTCATTTCTACCTTCCTTGTACAAATAGAGGTTGTCCCAAATAAACTCTCGGCTAATTCTCCTCAATCTATTTCGTTGGTCACTTGAAAAGTGGGCAGGGATGAAGGTACCATTGCTTGAGAGAAAGTTTGCAATATCCGTAAACCATGGATAATTTGAAGTAGTAAGCACCTATTTGATATGGAATAGTTGCTCATCCAGAAATTCATCGTTCTATTCACCATCTTCTTCCCTGAGTAAGGCGTGAGAGATGATCTGCAACCAAGTTATGCTTCCCGGGCTTGTCCAAAATTTCTAAGTCAAACTCTTGAAGTATTAACACCCATCTCAACAATATTGCCTTAGACTCGGCCTTAGTAAAGAGACACTTGAGAGCACTATAATCCATGTGCACTATGACCTTTGAACCCATAATGTAGCTCCGAAATTTGTCAAGGGAAAATACTATAGCCAACATCTCTTTCTCCATCGTGGTGTAGTTCCTTTGAGCCGGATTGAATATTCTTGAAGCATATTGTATCACACCCAACACGTTGTCCCTTATTTGGCCTAGCACCGACCCCATTGAGTAATCATTAGCATCACACATAATCTCTAAGGGTAGACTCCAATCCGGCTTCATGATTACTGGAGCTGTAACAAGTGTTTGCTTGAGAGTCTCAAATGCTTCTTCAAGCTCTAGAGTGATTGTGTAGTAGGCATCCTTTGAAAGCATGTTCGTCAAGGGATTTGCAATCTTGCTAAAATCCTTAATGAATCTTTTATACCTGCATGCCCCAAAAAGCTTTGGACTTCCTTCACATTATGTGGAATGGACAACTTCTCAATGACTTCCACCTTCGCCTTGTCTACTTCAATCCCCCTCCTTGAGATGCAATGACCAAGGACAATGTATTATTGTACCATAAAGTGGCACTTCTCCCAACTGAGTATCAAATCTTTCTCACAACCTTTGCAACGCTAGCTTAAGGTAATGGAGGCACTCATTAAAACTATCCTCAAACAAAGGAAAGTCATTCATAAACACTTTAACAAATTCACTAATCATTCCCAAAAAAATTGCTTGCATACAACGTTGAAATGTAGTCAGTGCATTACATAACCCAAACAACATTCTTCGAAAAACAAAGACCCATTGAGGACACGTGAAGGCCGTATTTTCTTAGTGCTCTGGATTGATAGCTATTTGATTGTATACACAATAACCATCTAAGAAACAATAGTATTCAGGCCCGGCTAAATTTTCAAGCATTTGATCAATAAAAGGCAATGGAAAATGATCCTTATGAGTAACCGCGTTAGCTTTCGATATCAATACAAAATCACCAACTATTGACTAATCTAGATGGTATCAACTCTCCTTAAGCATTTGGCATAACGGTGATCCCCCATTTCTTCGGCACAACTTGGATGGGTGAAATCCAAGGGCTATCCAAGATAGCATAAATAATATTGTTAGCTTGAAGTTTCAATACCTCTTTCTTCACAACCTCTTGCATGTTATGATTGAGATGCCTTTGAGGTTGCCGACTTGACTTGGTATCTACGATGATATAGATATGGTGCTCACAAATAATTGAGGTAATTCCTTTGATGTCGCTCAACAACCACTCAATAGCTCCCTTATGCCTCCTCAACACCTCAATCAACCGTCCCCCTTGACTCTCATCTAGTAAGGATGAGATAATCACCAGCTTTTCGCTCTTCTTCTCTAAGAACACATACTTAAGTGTCTCTGGTAGTTGCTTGAGCTCAAGGTCCGAGAGTATTGGTCCTTGTTAAATGGTCAGCAAAGTGTCATGCACATTCACTCTATCTACATTGTTCCTTGAGTAGTAATTCCCTTCAAGTTTCCTTGCCCCTAAACCGGTGAATGGAAGTGGCTTGTAAGAAATTCTTGACCCATAGATATTTTGGGATGTCATAATGTAATTCAAAGCCGCATGCCTCGCAATTGTAGACCGTAGAAAACACTCCTCATATCCCACTATCAATGCTTCATCAACCTCTTCTTCGAGACTACTCTCCATGTGAACTTGGTTGGAGATATCTTCCAACTCCTCATCAAGCTCCCTTTCAATAACCTTGACCATAAATGCTTGCAACTTGGGGATAGGACTAGCATCATGAAAAATATTGAAGGTTTCCATTTTATCAAAGACTTCCATAGTTAGCACACCTTCCTTGAAATCAATCTTTATCCCAGCCGTATCCATGAAGGCTCTTCCAAAGATGATAGGAAGATCTTCATATCCTCTCAGCTCCTCTATATCAAGTATCATAAAGTCGGTCAAGATCACAAGCTCACCAATAATCATAAACACATCCTCTACTATACTCCTCGGATGCACCACACTTCTATCGATGAGTTGGAGTGACATGCTCACTGGTTTGATCTTCCCTTGACCAATCTCCTTGTACACCAAGTAGGGCATCAAGTTGATAGAAGCACCAAGATCCATCAATATCCTTGGAAAATGCTTTGTTCTAATGGTGCATGGTACGGTGAAACTCCCCAGATCCGCTAGCTTCTTGGGTACCTTTCTTTGAATGATTTTCGACACTTTGACGTTAAGCTTTACCTTCTCAGATTGTTCTTCCCCTTGCAAATTGTTTTTCAATCTCCGGTTAGTACAAAGGTTCTTCAAGAACTTGGACTTCATAGAAATAGTTTGAATGGCGTCAAGAAGGGGTATATTGATCTCAACCTTCTTGAAGACATCCAAACATTCCTTGGTCTTTCGATCTAAGTTAGCTTGAGCCATCTCCTTGTTCTTCACTTGAGGGAAGGGTAGGTATACATTCTCCTCACTTCGAACCTTCTCGGAATACCCCTTAGAAGTTTCCTGATGCTGTATTTCGATGGGTTGGGAGGGATGCTCGACGGGTTGAAAATCTGTATTTTCCCGGATAGTGGGCTCCTTTCGACGAGTCGACTGAGTGTCTCGACAGATCAAATTATGGGCAGATTTTTTCACCTCTTGCCTTCTTCAAATCATTCTCGAAATGCTCTCCATCCAAATCATTACCCTCCAAACTCTTTCTGACAGCCCCAAGTCGACTTAATCTACTCTCGAAACTCACATGTTCAACCTCAAACTCATCTTCTTCACCTTCCAACTCACTAACATCCTCATAAGGAATCAACTCAGTATTCTCTTGAAATTTCACCACCGTATTCCGACTTGTAGTAGCCTTCTCAACTCCAAAATAGTTCTTAGATACAAATGGTGTGTCCAAGTCATCCTCATCATCGCTCTCCACGATAGGAGCATCACCATAGTTTTCAAATCCTTTTTTGGATCTCAGCATCGCCTTCACAACATTGACTTGGTGCTTGGAATTGTGTTCGGTGATAGAGGGAAACTCATTAGCTTTGCCACTCCCTTGGCTTTGATGTGCCTTAGCCAATTGGCTTACTTGCATCTCCAACTTGTGGATAACGCTTTGGTTCTTATTCAGGAGTGCTTGGTTATTCCCTTTCATGCTCATGAAGATCTCAAGAAAAGTCTTCTTATCATCCACTTGAGTCTTCGCTAACTCCTCTTAACTCCTGTTAGACTTGGGTGCCTCCAATTGTGATAGAGGAATTTGTGCTTGGAGTAGAGGTGGTTGTTGAGCTCTTCGCACATAAGGTGCTCGTGGTTGGTAAGTATTACAGGCATTGGTAAATCCTCTATTTGATCTTGGTACAAATTTGGGAGCTTCTTAATAACTTGAGAACCACTTGCTTCCACTTTTCTGGTAGCACCAAAGTTGCATTGGTTTCCACCTTGATTAAACCTTCCTCATTGCCTTTGGAAACCACCATTTGGCCTTGGAAACCCACCTTAACCTCCATGGTTTCCTTGATTTTGATTTTGTCCACCTATGAGAAGTTAGGGTGGTTCCTCCATCCCGAGTTATAGATGTTGGAGTATGGATCATTCTTTTGTTGGTCATAGAAGATTCATTTCCACTCTTTGATAATTTCCGGATAATCCTCTTGATTAGGATAACTTAGAGTCTTATGCATCGTACTCTCACAAATCAAACAAGTGACCAACTCCACACTAATATTTGACACTTGGTGGACTTGACCTCCACTTCTATTTTGCTTCATTAAAAGCTCAAACTTCTTGTTCATTGACTCCCCAAGCCTTTTAATGGCTTCTTGTTGTTGATGGGATCTCTTGACTTCATAGATACCACCCTTATTGGTTTGGGTGGCTTCCCTCATTGAAAATGCCGGCTTCCTCATACTAGGCTTTAAGTCCCACAAAAGTCGATATCTCTGCCAACTTCTCAAGCAAGATATGGGCTTCCTCGGAGGTCTTGTCAATAAAATCTCCACCACAAGCATTATCGACCTTCCGCCTTGTGTTTGTACTTAGCCCTTGGCAGAAAAGGGACATAAGCATGTCTTGTGTTTGCTCATGATTCGAACATCCAAGTTCGAGATCTTTGAAGCGCTCCCATACTTCATAAAAGAGTTCTCCCTCTTCTTTCCTGGAAAATCATCAAACTCGTTCTCCTTTCGTTGATCTTGCCCGGAGGGAAGTACTTGGTAATAAACATGTGTTGCAAGTTCTCCCAAGAGTTGATAGAATTGGGAGGGAGCTTGTTAAGCCACTCCTTGGCTTTGTCTCATAAACTTGATGGGAACACCCGTAGTCGCAATTGCCCGATATCCATGTTACGGATATTCAATCGAGCACATGCCTCTTCGAACTCCAAAAGGTGTAAATATGGATCCGAGTTGGCATGACCTAGAAAGATAGGGAGAGTTTGCAAGAAGCTTAACTTTATCTCAAAAGATTCTCCCGCCAATGGTTGCAACATAATACATCCGGTGTGCCCCGCCAAAGAGGGTAAGGCATATTCCCTCAATGGTCTTCCTTCATAGACCTCGTCCTTCATAGTAATTCGGTCTAGCTCTTAAGGCTCAATTTCCTCCTTTATTAGTGGATCTAATTCAAACCAAAACATATGAGCTCCACAAGTTGGATTCTCGCGTTGTGCTTCCAAAGCAATATCAAATAAGTTCTTGAGTGCCTCTTGGTTTTTAACCCGCAAAAAAAGTATACCAATCTCTTCTTTCCTAGTACTTGACTCTTCCCTATACAGAGCCACGGTGTCAAACCCCAAATTCAATTTCCATAGTATGGATAGTGTGCTAGAAAAGAGTGTATGTAGATGTGATTGTTGGATGGGCATAAACTTGAAAAAACACACTAAGCAACCACTTGATGTTAGGCCTCCAAACTCTCAAAGTACTCAACCCTTGAGAGCCATCCATGGTGCTTCTGAAATGACACGACCCTGATTTAGTTGTCTAAACCTGAATTAGGCCCCAATGACAACATAACCTACAAAAAAATTTGCCAGACTTTCCTCTAAAATTCAAGAAACCCAAAACCTGCAATGAAACCACACTTCTAAATAGTCCACAAAAACAAACCGTGGGGCACCGATTCCCATTTGGATTTCTCAAATCAACCAAAAACTGTACAAACAACATATGTACTGATTTCAAAAGGTCACAAGGACTTCGGTGATAATTTAGAAATACAACCCAAACGAAAGCAAACTCAACATAGTATTCAGAGCGACTTCTAATTTACATAATACACAGGACTAGCAGGTTAAGCAATGAATCTACTAGATGAGTACAGTAACAAGAACTCTATGCCTCTGTCAATGACGTGCTACCTCAGGACAAAAACTACAAACTGGGCAAAAGAAACCGAAAAGCCCAGGGAAATGCATATAAAGTAATAAAACTGTTAGAATGAGTGGATGAAAATAATATTTCGCTTTAAACTGAAAGATATATCTATCATGCCTTTCTCCAAAGAATATATAAAAATCATGTGAGTCTAAAAATGTACATGCCCAGGTCAAATGTTTATCCTAACCTTCCTGGGTACTGTGTGATGTGTGGAGGCAGTGACTTGAGTCAATCGTCCTCAAGCCACAAGAACGCCAATGTCAGGTGTTTGTCCTAAACCTCCTAGGTGCTAAGTAAATCACGGGTCAAGTCCTTAAAACCTTAGGGGTTCGATCCTTGGGGTGAAACCCAACAGATTCCCCAACCTCGTCGCCGAAAAATGGCCGGAGCACCGCCGACAATTATACCCGAAACCTAACGGTTTCAACTCGTCGATTTTCACCCAAAAATGGACAATACCTATATGAATCGAAAGGGGGAGAGGAGGGTTTTGAAACCATACCAAGAACGCCGATAACGGTGACATTTTCCAGTGGGTCCAAAATTGAGTGGGTTGGATGCGAAGCAGGTCTACGAGATAACCTTTTTTTTTCTAGTTTTTCTGATTTTTTTTTTGAAAAAAATAATCCTATTTACACCCATAAGCAGCTGATCAGATCAACGGCTAAGGTTTGATCTGATCAAAATCCAACAGTCAAGATTAAACCGACTTAAAAAAATACTTTTTAATATTTTTCTCACGTAGACTTCCAAAAATAATAAAAAATAGCTTGCTTATCTGAAAACTTCCCCGAAAATTTCTACGACCTCGAAATAAAATACTCTACGATTCCGTGAAGAAAATAAAGTCTAATTCTCGCTCGGTGAAAAAGTTGTTAACAAATCACACGATGCAACTAATTCGCGATAAACCTAATTCTTGCTGATTTATGTGTAATTTTGGTTCGGGTCGTTACAATTACCCCCTTAATAAAAATTTCATCCTCAAAATTTACATACTTGATAATCAAAGAGATAGAGTTACTGCTCTTGCATATGTTGTTCGGTTTCCCGCGTGGCTTCTTCAACTGCATGGTTTCTCCATAAGACTTTCACCAGTGGAATGACTTTGTTGCGTAGCTCCTACTCTCGCCGATCAAGAATATGAACTGGCTTCACATATCGAAAGTTGATAAGGTGTAAGCATATGAGATGGATCATAAATATATTTTCGTAGCATAGACACATGGAACACATCGTGCACTCTGGCCATGTCAGAAGCTAGTGCTAACTTATACACCACCGCACCCACTCGTCCAATAATCTCATACGAGCCGATATAACCTGGGCGGAGTTTGCCACGTGTTTAGAAACACACAACACATTTCCAAGGACATAATTTCAAAAACACCCAATCGCCAACCTCAAACTCGAGATTCGTCTTCCTCACGTCAGCATAACTCTTTTGTCAATCTTGTGCATCCTTTAACTTGTATCGAATGATTTGAATGTCCTCTGCGGTGTCTTTCACTATGTCAGGACCAATAAGCCACATTTCTCTTACTTCACTACAACACAACGGAGTTCGACATTGTTTTCTATATAAATTTTCATATGGTGTCATACCAATACTGGCATGATAACTGTTGTTGTAAGAAAACTCTATCAAGTGTAGTTATTGATCCCAATTTCCTTTCAACTGCAAAACATAGGACCACAACATATCCTCCAAAGTTTGAATCTTCCTTTCTAATTGACCATAAGTTTGAGAGTGAAAAGCTTTACAAAAATGTAATTTGATCCCCAATGCCCATTGTAATGTTTGCCAAAATTCCAACGTAAACTAAGTATCCCGATCATAAACTATAGACACAGGCACTCCGAGCAACCTCACAATCTCCGCCATATATAACTTTGCTAATTTACTCACAGAGAGTTTTCTAGGAAGAGCTAAAAATGGGTTGATTTCGTAAGGTGGTCAATAATTACTAAATGTCAGTATTACTATTAGATGTACGAGGTAACTGATATATGAAGTTCATGGTAATATGCTCCTCGATCCCACTTCCAAACTGGAATCTCTAATGGATGAAGTTTTCTAACAGCCAGGTTTGTGTCGCTCTTCCTTCACCTGTTGACAAATAAAGCACTTACTTACATAGATTGCTATTTCTCTCTTCATATTACGCCACTAGTAATAAGCCTTAAGTGTCTGAAACATTTTCGTACTACCCGGATGCATGGCAGATGGTGAACAATGAGCTTCATCAAGTATTTACTTCTTCAACTCATCATTCCTTAGAACACACAATCTTCCTCCAAACATTAAGGAGCCATCATTCCTTACGACACGTACATGAAATAGAGAGGCTCCATGTTTCCGACTAAGAGCATCAACAACGGCATTGGCTTTCCCTGGATGGTACTTAAAATTACAATCATAGTCATTAATCAATTCCATCCATCTTTGTTGCCTCATGTTAAGATCTGGTTGAGTACGCAGGTAAGTGAGACTCTTATGATCAGTGTAAATCTGACACTGCGCTCCATAATAAGTAGTTCCTCCAACTCTTCAGTGCCAACACAATGGCGGCTAGCTCAAGATCATGTGTGAGATAATTAACTTCGTGGGGCTTTAATTATCTAGAACCATATGCAACGACTTTGCCATGTTGCATTAAAACACAACCTAGATCCAATTTCAAAGCGTCACTATAAATGACATATTCCTAACTATCGTCAAGGTAATGTCAACGCTGGTACCATAGTCAATCTTTCCTTTAACGTCAAATAACTCTCTTCACAGGCATCAGAGTACTCAAATTTCTTCTTCGTCAATCGGGTAAGCGAAGCCGCAATCCGCGAAAAGTCTTGTACAAAACCGTGATAGTAACCCACTAAACCCAAGAAACTTATTATCTTAGTCACACTTCTAGTTCTGCTCCAATTCAACACCACTTCAATTTTATCTGGATCAACACTAACTCCCTAAGCTGAAATCACATGACCCAGAAATTTCACACTATTCGGCCAAAATTCACACTTGCTAAACTTTGCATACAATTGAGAATCTCACAAAGTTTGCAAAACAACACGTAGATGTTTCATGTGTTGCTTCACATCCTTGGAATATATTAAGATGTCATCGATAAATACAATGACAAGCTTATCCAAGTATCGCCTGAAGACTCGATTGATAAGGCCCATAAAAGTGGTTGGGGCATTTGTCAAGCCAAAAGGCATGACAAGAAACTCATAATGCCCATAGCGCGATCGAAAGGCTGTTACAGAAACATCTGATTATCTAATCTGAAGCTGATGATATCCTGGCATGAGATCATTCTCTGAGAAAACTATAGCTCCTTTTAGTTGATCGAACAAATCATCAATCTGTGGTAAAGGATACTTATTTTTCACCGTGACTTGATTCAACTTCCGATAGTCAATGCATAACCTCATCGAACCATCATTCTTCCTCACAAACAACACTGGAGCACCCCAAGGTGAAACACAGGGTCAAATTAAACCCTTATCGATCAACTCCTGCAGTTGAATTTACAACTCCTTCAACTCTGCTAGGGCCATTCGATATGGTGCCAAAGAAATAGGACCCGTACCTGGAAGTAATTCAATGGTGAAGTCAATCTCCCACATCGGAGGCAAACCAGGTAAGTCATCTAAATAAATCCGGATACTCACAAACCACTAGAATATCTCCGCTACTCGGCGCACAAACTTCTGTATTGATCACATGTGTCAAGTATGCCTCATAACCCTTCTTTAACATCTTCTTTGCTTTCACCGTCAAAATCAAACAAAGTGCAGAAATATTTCTTTCACCGCGAAACAAGATTTCTGGCATACTGGGACTTTTAAAGACTACCTCATTCTTATGACAATCAAATACTGTCTAGTGAGCCTCTAAGAAGTCCATCCCCATAATTACATCAAAATTTACAAAGTCTAACAACATCAAATCCGCGGCTAACCCACAACCTCCTATGAATATCTCGCAATACTTATACACCCATCCGACACTCACAACCTCATCGGATGGATATAATACTAGTCACATTCCCAGAAGATGAGAGACAAGTATAGTGGCCAAAGATGCCAATCTATACGGCATAAAGGAATGCGTAGCCCCAGGGTCTAATAAAGTAAGAACTGGATAACCAAAAGCATATAACATACCGATGGTAACCTCTGGGGAAGCTCTACCCTTTTACAGGGTCATAGCATGCACTCGGGCCTGTCCAGCTGGTCGTCCACGCTGATTGCAGTTCTGCTGAATTGCTTGCCCTGTGGACTACACTGGCCAAACTCCATAAGCGGTACCATGATCTCCACCTGAACTCTGAGCAGCTGAACCACCATAAGTTCCCCTCTGTGGACACTCCCTCGCATAATAACCCTCCTGGTACAGCAATAACAAATGGAGGTGTCCCATTGACACGAACCAAAGTGACGCTTGTTACAAATATTACACAACGGAAAATCTCTCGGTGCAGCTGGTGTGCCATATGGACGCTGAGGGTAACTCGATCTACTAAAACGTGCACTTGATTGCTGACTCTAAGATCGATTCCTTCTCTATCTCTGGTTCCTACCCTGACCAGATGTGCCAATAGAAAATCTATAAGGTTCACTGCCAAAAGAAGAGGTTAAGCCCGATGTACATGAACTCAATCTCTTTGAAGGACCCTGGCTGGGTCCACCTTCCTCAAAGCGGCGAGACTAAAACTGTAATTGTCTCTCCCTTTTTACATCCTCACCTCTGATTACTGCACTAACAAACTCATCAAAGTTATCCCAAGACATAGTTGTCAAGGTCCCCTTGATGTTCAGATTCAGACCCAACTCGAACCTTCTACATTTGGATTCTCTAGTAGCAACTATATCACTTGCAAATCGAGATAAACGAGTGAATTTGTCTCGATACTCAAGCAATGACATACTTCCTTGCCTCAGGTTGGTAAACTTTTCATGCTTCCATTGTTAAATAGCTTGATTGAAATATCGGTGCATAAACAATTCTCTAAATGTAGGCCATGGGGTGTTAACAGGAACCCTCTCAGTACTAGCCCACCAAAAGTAAGCATCTAACTCAAATAATCCAACAACTGCTACAGTCCTCTGCTCTAGAGTGAAGTGTAGACGTTCACATACTCGCTCAACCTAGACTATCCAATCCTCACATGTTTCAGGATCTATAGAACCAGGTAATGTGGTTGCTCTAGTTGTCTTTGCCTTTGCTACAAGATCAAAACGCTCGTCTAAACGTAAAACTCACGCTAGCAAGTCTCACATTCACTGATCCTCATCATGATCCTCAGCCCTATTAACGCAGGTTCCATGTCGGGGAGGCATTTCTTATGGAAGAGAAAACACATTAGTTAAAAAAAAATACAAAGGATACAGTCGTGAAACCTTAAATATTTAAAAACATGCAATACTGTGAGTATTGATGGGGATCCGCCGGCCGGTCAGGCCATCGCTCCGGAAGTGTTATGCATTCTCAAATGTCCTCAGTGTCATAACTATGGAAGTTTACAAAACCTATAACCTAATGCTCTAATACCAACTGAAAGGACCCGACCCCAATTCAGTTGCCTAAACTAGAATTAGGCCCTAATGACAACATAACGCACAAAAAAATTGCCTGAGTTTCATCTAAAATTCAAGAAACTCAAAACCTGCAATGAAACCACACTTCTAAATAGTCCACAAAAATAAACCGTGGGGCACCGAATCCCATCCGGATTTCCAAATCAACCAAAAATTTGTATAAACAGCATATGTACTAATTTCAAAAGGTTACAAGGAATTCAGTGATTATTTAGAAATATAACCTAAACGGAAGAAAACTAAACATAGTATTCAAAGCGACTTCTACTTGACATAATGTACAGGACTAACAGGATTACTAGGAACCTACTAGATAAGTACAGTAACACAAACTCTACGCCTTTGTTGATGATGTGCTACCTTAGGACAAAAACTGCAAATTGGGCAAAGGAAACCGAAAAGGTCAAGGAAAGACATATAAAATTAGAAAACTATTAGAGTGAGTGGATGAAAATAATATTTCATTTTAAACTGAAAGATATATCTATCATGACTTTCTCCAAAGAGTATATAAAAAATGATGCGAGTCTAAAAATGTACATGCCCAGGTCAAGTGTTTGTCCTAACCCTCCTAAGTAATATGTGATGTGTGGAGGCAGTGACTTGAGTCAATCGTCCTTAATCCACAAGAATGCTCAAGTCAGGTGTTTGTCCTAACCCTCCTAGGTGCTAAGTAAATCACGGGTTAGGTCCTTAGCCCTCCTGGAGTGTCTCGAGGATCAGCTGAGAAGCCAGTGTATCGATGCAAAAATTGTGACTATGCTTTGTGTAAAACAATATGTTGTTTGTCTCCAAGCTAATGCATAGCTATAATAATGCATAACTGTAAATGCATAACTGTAGACTCGCAAAACAATAGTGAAAATAAAGTGTTCACTCACAGTACACAGCTAGCTCTGTGGTCCGGCTGAAATTCCCTCGCCAAAATCTCGATCGCAGTCTCCTGAATAAATAACAAATTCATTTAATACTATAATTCGATAAAATGTGTGAAAATCAACTCAGAAACCCCCCAGTCAGTTTTAGATTTTTGCCTCGCCAGAGCCCCGTTGTGGACGACGGTGCGGGCCCTCACACGCCTCCACAAGCGGTCGCTCGTGGGTCCCACGTGCTTCAGGTGGAAGTTCTCCGATGAGAGTGTTCAACACCTCATTGGAAAGGTCTCAGTGAGGCCAACAACTCTTCCAACTAGTCCAACCCCCAATTCGGCCAAAATTTGCCCCAAAAATCCACTGCCCAAAAATCATCGGGAATTGAGTTCCGGCCAAATCCAACAACGTCGTGGCTCCTCGGTCCTCCAAATCTCAGGGGTTACCCAACTGCTTCCACCCCACCCCGTCGCCAAAAAATGGCCGGAGCACCACAGGCGATTAAACATGAAACCTAATGGATTCACCTTGTTGATTTGCACCCTAAAAACCAACAATACCTATATGAATCTAAAGAGGGAGAGGAGGGCTTTGAAACCATACCAAGAACGTGGACAACAGTGACGTTTCCGGCGGGTCCACAATCGGGTCGGGTTGGATGCAAAACGGGTCGACGGGATAACCGATTTTATAGTTTTTTTTTTCTAAATTTTCAATTTTTTTTGAAAAAAATCTTATTTAAACCCTTAACTAGCTGATTAGATCAACGGCTAAGGTTTGATCTGATCAAAATCCAACGGTCCTAATTGAACCGACCTTAAAAAAATACTTTTAATATTTTCCTCATGCAGACTTCCAAAAATCATAAAAAAATAACTTGTTTATCTGAAAAATTCTCTGAAAATTCCTATGAGCTCGATATAAAATACTCTATGAATTCCATGAAGAAAATAAATTCTAATTCTCGCTCCTTGAAAAATACTCTATGAGTTACAAAAATAAATCACACGATGCGACTAATTTGCGATAAACCTAATTCATGTCGATTTATGCGTAATTTTAGTTTGGGTCATTACAACTTCTTTGACACCCCGCCTCAAGGAAACAACAATGAGTACTCTAAGAGTTTGAATGAGATTCTGGTACGCGGTGCAGAGGTATTCACAGTGCTATGGACACCGAGGAGAACAGAGGTAAAGGCGTGCGTAATCCAATATCAGACTCGCTAAATAAAGTTCTAAGAATCTAGGGTGTAGCAGAAATTAAGTTTGCTAAATTTAGACACACTGGCTTCTATTCGTAAAATAAAGACACCACTTAAATATGCTCCCAAGAATGTAGATAATACAGAGTAAGTGAGTAAGAGACAAGTGAAACAACCTTCAAGCACAACAACTTCTCGACGGGTCGAAGGGTATTCCTCAACCGGTCGAAGGCAACTTGGACAATGTTGGACAGGTCGAGACTATGTCTCGATGGGTCGAACATAAGCTTCTGTGTATCCTCCAAACTAATTCTCGACGGGTTGAGAAGGATGTACGACGGGTAGAGCAGAATGCCCTGCAAAAGGTTAGTAGCACAAGTTCTAGCACAAATTCAACTCAAATCTAGCAACCAAAGTATTCAAGGGATCAAAGACACTCAAAACAAAGTCCTAAATGGAAAAATGAAGAAAATTACAAAGCTAAGAAATAATTATCAAGCAAAATGCCCAGCAATCAAGGCTATCCGAAGCTAATGAATTAAGAAGAGCCTAATCCCCTGAAACGACATCAAAAACTTGTTGGAATGTTTACCCCTACACACTTTATGTACTATGAACTAGTCTATAAGTGTAAAGGGTTTTATCCGATTACAAGTATACGGGTCACGTTATAGTATTTATCAGAAGTCGAGTGTCAAATCTACGAGGATTAACCACTTGAACTCCTTAGTTCGAATTAATTAAGCACTTAAACTACAGCTAAACTAGATATTAATTTGATGCTAAACTAAAATGAAATGTAGATGTGTATCTCACACTACTAAGTCCTTTGAAGACCTAGCATTGCAAAGGGTGATTAGATTACGATGAGTGATTGTACGAGTTGATTAATTGATTATAACTAATGCAAAAAGATTAATAGGAAAAAAAATTCACAATAAGATAGAATGGTTGGCTAGGGAAATCCTCACTAACCATTTGATACTCAAACAATGTCCCGATTTATGTATGCAATTAGAGTCCATTTTACACAAGTGGATGTCCAATTCGTAATCTTTTGGGTCACATTTGGTTTTGAACCCAAGCTCCTAGGCCATTTAGGACTCTAGACGACTTGAGTCTAACTTTGAAGTATTTGGTGAACCAGGACCAAGACCTAAACCATTTCAGGTTTACATCTTGACTGTATGTCACGTGAGTGAAGTAAGCAAGCGTACTATGTGATATTTGTGGAAGGTTCCCCTTCCCGAACCTCTATTGGAGAACCCGGGAAAAATTTTAAGTGAATCTCTCAATCCGCACTTTGTGAGTTACGAATTAAAGGACCCAACTAATAGCCACAACAACCTCTCGATTCAATGTATGCTGGACCAAAGCTTCTTAAGTCTATTGAGACGTACTCAAGGAGGCTCTCGTCCTTGCTTAGTGCTAAGGAAACCAAACCTTAAGGTAAACCCTCTTGGAATAGACCCTAATCATGTTCACATGTTGATCTAGCCTTAGGTGAGTAGCTAATTTAACCAAGGTCCCATTTTTAGTTCCTTAATGCATACATCAACTTAACTAAGGTCAACACATGCATAAATGAAACTATACATGAAGCTAAAGCACATAAACATCCACAAACACATAGTAAACTCATTCACAAACACATGCTTCACACAACATACCCTAAAACATAAACCATACATAAGTCAAATCATCATTTGTCTACATCAAATGGTTAGAGTTTTGACCCTAACCTCCCAAATTGGACTACTCACTACACATAATAAAAGGAGAGTCTAGATATATAGAGAAGAGTCAATGGGTATAAGAAATAACTTAAGAGTCCCTTAAGTAAAGCCTTCAAGTTTTTTCAAGTTCTTATTCACCTCTTGCTCCCTTCTTGCTTCTTGGCTCCACAAAGAGGATGAACTCACTTTAGGCTAGGGTAAGGAGGGTGAAAATAAGAGTATTGCGATAGTGATGGAGGTTCCTAGGCCTTTTGGTGGTGATAGAGGAGGTGTTTTAGGTGGAGGAGAGAGCAAGGGGGTTAGGGGATGAGTGAGGGTTATTTGTAGATGCAAAAACTATGAAAAACTTGAGAAATGAGATGTGTTGTGTTGGTGATCCATGAGGAGCTCGAACTAGGGAGGATATGGGAGAGCAAATGGGGTATTTTGTAATCCCTTAGATGTGCTAGAGAGGCCATGAAGTTTAATCTAAGGGCTACAACTTGTGATCCCGTTTTCTTGGCTTCTAGGCTAAAGTCTAAATCTTGCCTAATACGTCCAAAATTCAAATGTGTCCTAACCAAATCAGTTAGGGTTTGTATCTAGGTGGTTTGGGCTTCCCTTGGGCCTAGCTAAGAGTGTTTGTGTGACGACCCGAACCGGAATTGAAATAGTAATCGGCCTAATCTGCGAGTTTACGAGTAATTGAGATTTATCGTAATTAATTGGATATGCAATTTCGTTCACGACTTAATTTTCGGACACAAATTTGATTTGGGTTTGTTCGTGGGAAATGTAGAGGATCTGATTTCGAGTCCGTAGGAGTTTTCCGAAGATTTTTCGGATAATCGAGGAAAAAAAAATGAGATTATCGCCGAGTTAGTCGTGTTTATCCGTTTGAGTTTGAGTTATCCGAATTGTGGATAGAGTTGATTCGCAACGTATAAATAGCCGAATAGTCGTAAAGTTATCGAAAAAGTACGAAAATGGGCTGTTTGACCGAGTTGACTGAGCTGGGACGAGTTGACCGAGTCAACCCGTGGTTGACTCAGTGAGCCGCGAACTCGTCGTCGAGGTGGCTGCCGGAATACGGCACGGTTGCCGGATTTTAAGGTATGGATTTGAAGCTTGTCTTATGGGCTTTCGATTGATATATATATGGTATGATTTGGTGGCGGTTTGGTTGGAGATTTTTGAGGAGGAAAGTTGCCGAAATCGGGTTTAATGGTGGGAGGTGCTCCGGCATGTTTCCGGTGGGTTCTTGTGTTGGAAGGTGTTGGGCTCGAGTCAAGGGTGAAAACCCCCTTGGATTAAGGAGAGGAAGCTGTGGTGGTCTTGGTCGCCAGAAAATCTCTCCGGTGACGGCGCACCGCCACCGGCGGCGGCGGTCAACGGCAGAGCTCCAGTGACGTGTTGACTTTTTGGATTTTGTCAAGTTTTATGCCGTTTTGCTCGTAATCGTGCCTCAATTGTCGCCTTGAGGTTTTCGAGTTGATTTGGATGCCGGATTTTGTGTCGAGGGTCTATGTGGAGTATTTTGGGATTTTCGGCGATTCTTTTGTTATCCGAGTTATATGTTTCCGGAAATGGTTGGTTTCCGAGGTGTGGTTCAGAGTATTGAATTGTGATTTTGATCAGTGATATTTTGAGATTATTCAGGGGATCGAGATTGTACGCTTAGCGAAAGATCTTCTGCCGGATCTCGGGATTAGCGCGTCTGCGCGCTGTGCTTATCTGTGAGTGGACATTTATTTACACTGTCGTAGCGAGTTCTTGGTTTCAGTATTTATTTCCAGTACATTATTGAGATTATTTATTATTTTGAAGGTATTGTTTTATGTTTTATTGGTGATGACATTTACTTGGCATCGATGCATTGACTACTCGGCTGATCACTGGTAGTCCAGTTCCAGGCTTGAGAGATTCGCCTGATGTGGCCACTATGCTTGAGAGATTCGCCTAGTCTATCACCGTCGGGTTTGAGAGATTCGCCCGACACCTCTATTTATTTTAAGAACTCGTATTATTTTTATGTTATGTAAATGGTGAAGGCATATGTTTATTTTCGTCCACTCACTCTAACGATTTTATTTGCCTTTCCCCTGGGCTTTTCGGTTTCCGTGCCCAGTTTGCAGTTCGGATTCTGGTATCGCACGTCGTAGTCGGAGGCTTAGTATTCGAGCTACTTTTCTTTCTCAGTAGGTCTCTTGTTTAGCCTCCTGCTGTGTATTTATGTATGTATGTATATATATATATACCAGAGGTCGCTCTGAATACTCTGATGTTTATATTTTCATATGATTTTCCCGGATTTCTGTAAAGTTACAGTTTTTGCTTATTGCTTTATATTATGTTATGATTTTGAGAAATCTGTATGGGATTGGTGCCCACGGTTTGGTTTTTGTGGCATAAGATGCAGTATGTTTTCGGGTGCAGGTTAATGGTAATTCCGCGATATAGCAAAACTCTGCCGAAATTTCTATAGTTTTTGAAAGTCCGTGTTTTCAGAAGGGGTTTGGTTCCAGTTTAGGAAACTAAATCGGGGTTGGGTCCTTTCAGTTTGAGCCTTACTTAGTGATCCGGCCAGCCATGGAAAAATCAGGCGATTTTTCGGCAGCTTCAGATAACTTCCGGCGACCACTTTTTGTCATTTTTTCAAAGTTGCTCCAAATTCTCTTGTGACTTCACAAATGTGTTCGGCTTCTCCATAAAGTGATTAATTTCCATATTTAAGAGCGTTTTCGTGCTAACTCCCAATTTTCTAGCATAAACAGGAAATGATATAAGAACGATGCTTTATTCATAGAAGACAAATAATAAGCATGAAGTTAAGGACATAATTAGTACATAAATATGAACCTAACATTTACGTAGAAAGTAGCAGGTCAAGGGAGGATGGCAGCTCATTGACTTTCCTCACAACATTTTCGATCATTATGAAATGTAATCTGGAGGATAACATGAATCATGCACTCTGTGGAGGTCCATGGATTTTGGTGGTCAAACTTTACTTATGCGCAAATGAAGCTCTGAATTTGACCCCAAAACTGAGAAAATTTGTAGTATAGTAGTGTGGGTTTGGATTGTTGATTTGCATGTGAAGTATTATAAGGATTTCACCATGAGAGGCATTGGTATGATGTTAGGAAATATTGTGTGTATTGATCCTATTACGCTTAGGAAAGAGAGGGGAAAATTTGCTTGTATATGTGTTGAAATTGATTTGAACAAGTCTTTGTGCCCTTATGTAGAAGTTGACAATTTGTGCTACTCTGTAATCTATGAACGGATCTCTCTCATATGCTTTGAGTGTGGCTGTTTTGGTCATGCTCATGAGCGTTGCCCTATTTTTACTAGAGGTTCTCTTACACTTACCAGGACTACTGAGCCTAACTATGATGATCTCACTGTTCTTAGTGCCACCAATACCACTGATGAAGCTACTGATACGGAGCAATCTAGATCTGTGAATAAGAAGGATGAATTTGGGCCTTGGATGATGATGAACTATAAGACTAAAAGGAATGTTGGTCATGAAAAATCGTTGAAAGGTAGGGCCTCAACTGGCTCAAGATTCTTTGTGTTGCATGAGAAGGATGAGGATGTTGTGGAACCTAGAATGTTGAGTATCAAATATATCGAGAATGTTATTGCTCAAAAACTTGCCTCTGGGCCTGATATATTGATGACATCTAAAAAGTTTCATGTGAAGAAACATGTTCCATCAAAGATTCCTCCCTCTTTTGAGGTTGTTGGTGCTTCATCTAAGGTGCTTAGGCAAAAAACAATTAGTAAACAGGCATGTGGTTCTAGACCTAAAGTTGGTGGTGGTGTAAAGATTGATTTTGTGAAGGGTGTTCAAATTGGTGAGAGATTGCCTATGAAAGATGTTCCAAACAATGTGGTGGGTAAGAATGAGGCAAAATTCAATGCTAAATATCAAAGAAAGTGTACCTTTTCAGCTAGAGGGGCCAATTCTTTTGGATTTGGTGTCTCTAAGAAATTACCATTTGATAGTGTCAATCCTGGGACCTCTAGTGGCACTCATGGAGTTTTTGGCCACTGTCCTCCTGAGGACAAGAGTAATAAAACAATAATGGAGGAAGATGGGACTTTTGAGTCCTTTGCTAAATTAACTTTTGTTGTCAATAGCATGCTTCCTGATGATAAATGTATTCCTTTTCCTTTTGAGAAGGTCATGGACTCTGTCTAATTTTTTGGATTTCCTCCTGCACTCCCCTTATTGTTATCTATGTCAAGAATTTTATTCTGGAATGCTAGAGAAGCTAGCAGTGAAAATTTTAAATCTACAATTGCAGATATTGTTAATATGTATTATGTGGATATTTTAGTTATTTGTGAACCTAGGGTCCCTTTCAAAAGGACTTGTGATTCTCTTCTGAAGCTTGGACTCACTAAATTTATGATGGTGAAAGCTCATGGTTTCTCTGGTGGTATTTGAGTGCTTTGGAAGCCTTCTATTCAAATTGATTTTGTTGATAGCAGTTTTCAGTCTATTTCCTTAAAAGTGAATAATTATGGTGTTGGGCCTTGATTGCTTAATGTTCTATACGCTAGTCCTAACAAACGTTCCAGAACTAGATTGTGAGATTATTTAGACAAGCTTGCACTTGAGATTAACCTGCCTTCTATTTTTATTGGAGATTACAATGAATTATGTTCTGAAAGTGACTAGAGTAGTGGCTCTACTATTGGTAGGCTTGGAGGGCTTCGTGATTTTGTGAACATTAATTCTTTGGTGGATCTTGGGTTTAAAATAGCCTCTTTTACCTGGTTTAATAAAAGAATTAAGGAGAGACTTGATAGAATTTTTGCTTGTTGTGAATGGAGGGCACTCTTTGAACAGGATTTTGTTACACATCTTCCTAAGACATACTCAGATCATTATCCCATTTTACTTAGGCTCGAATCTACTGTTCCTCTTCGTCCTAGGAATGGTCTTTTCTGATTTCAAGCTATGTGGATGAGCCATGATAACTATAATGATTTTGTTTCTGAAGTTTGGAAGGATGCTACTGGTCAATTCAATGACAAACTAGAGACTCTTGCTACTCAACTTACCTGGTGGAATAAGAATGTCTTTGGTAATATTTTTTAGAGGAAGAAGACTTTACTAGCCAGCATTGGTGGGATCCAGAAGGCCACTGATAGACATTCCAATCATTTTCTAGCTTGCTGATCTTGAAGCTAAGCTCATCAAGGAGTATGAAGAATTGTTGCGCTAGAAGAATATGTTTTGGAGACAGAAGTCTAGAGATGATTGGTTGTTGAATGGTGATAGTAATACCAATTTATTTCATACGATTACTATGGTGAAAAGAAAAAGAAACAAGATTGAAGACATTTTTTTTTATAATAATGAGATTTGGACTAATGAGTCTGATTTAATGAGAAGGGTGGCTGTGGACTTTTTCGAAGAGCTTTTTTCTAGTCCTAGTCTTGAGGATTGGAGGATTGTTATTCCTTGGATGTTTCTTGTCATTCCTGGGAATATGTTTCAGAGACTTGACAATGATGTTTCTGCTATTGAAGTGAAGAAGTTCCTCTCTCCATTTCGGGTTGATGGATTTCCTACCATTTTTTATCAATCTCATTAGAATCTATATTCTAAGGACATGGTATATCTGGTCTAAAAGTTGTCCAGAACAGGTTTACTTCCAATTGGATTGAATCATACTGTGATTGCTCTCATACCCAAAGTGGAGGGTCCTCAACATATGAGGAACTTTCGACCCATTAGTCTTTGTAATACTATTTATAAGGTAATTTCAAAGACTATTGTGGCCAGAATTAGACCCATCATGAGGATTTAAGTCGGCCCCAACCAAGTGAGTTACATCCTTGGTAGGCAGATCTCAGACAATATCATGATTGCTCAGAAATTGTTGTTTAAGTTCAAAAAATCTATTGGGAAACGTGATTTTTTTGCTTGGAAAATTGATCTCTCTAAAGCTTATGAGAAGTTGAGCTGGCAGTTTATTAAATCTGTTTTGTTTGATGCTCAACTACCTCACTCTCTTGTGAAGGTAATCATGCAGTGTGTTACTAATACTAGTTTTCAAGTCTCCCTTAATTATAGTTTAACAAAAAGTTTCATGGCAAGAGATGTATTGGGCAAGGAGATCCTTTGTGTCCATTTCTTTTTGTTCTTTGCATGTAAAAGTTGTCTCATTTGATTCAGGATGTTGTGGATATCAATGCTTGGAAGTCAGTCAATTCTTCACAATCTGGTCTAAGTATCTCACACATATTCTTTGTTGATGACTTAATTTTGTTTGGGCTTCTGCGCATGAAGCTAAAGTTCTTAACAAGTATTTGAATGTGTTTTGCAATCTCTCTAGGCAGTCAATAAGTTTGGAGAAATCTTTAATCTTTGTTTCTCCTAATATATACAAGTTCAATCACACCCAAGCAGAAGTTTCAGCACATGCAAAAATTAAATATTTAGAATTTATATTGAAACTAGAACGACTTTGATGTGTGTACATATATGTGAGTAAGAGATCAGTCACACCGATATGCCCATAGTAAGAGATTTATTCGAAACTAATATAATTCGCACATAGAACGATAATATCTCCAACCGGTTAAGATTATGTTTGCAAGTGTAAACTCTCTAATGGTCTTAATATATCGACGCCTAATTTAATTAAAGAATAAAAAAGTTAAAGTAAGGATGCTATGGGACAAGTCGAAATTTTTAAATCTAAAACCAATCAAAATTTTAATAATGAGATAGAATGCGACGCGAAAATTAGAATTTTGAAATGTTCATCATGTTGGATAGTATAGTGTAAAGCTACTAAAGCCCACTAAAGCTGTCCCCAGCCCAGCCCAGAGTGCGCAATGAATCTCTCTTCACACAACTTGCTTCTCTAATTCTCTCCTCTCTTCTCGTCAAGAATTTCATGGCATGCTGTGACGCTCAACTCGTCTCCACCTCCACTGTCAATTGTCATTTGCTCTTTGCGCTGTGATTCACTACTCTACTCTTTGCTGCCGTCGCCGCCTGTGACACTATCGAGCCTCACTTCCAGAAAGCACACCAGAATTTTCATGGCGACTGCGATTAAGGTTCCACATGTCCTGACTGTCGCCGGTGCCGGAATCCAAGCCGATCTCAAAGCCTGCGCTGCTCGCGGAGTCTACTGGTCTACTGTCATAACTGCTCTTACTGCCCAGAACACTCTCGGTGTTCAGGTTTGGCGTTTTGATTGTTTTTTGTTCATGACTGGAATGCACACCGAAATCGTCTCTGCATGTATAATATTTGCTCTTCTTTTTGTTAACGTTGTGCCTGAGGATTTTGTTGCACAGCAGTTGAAGTCTGTGCTATCAGATATGCATGTTGATGTGGTAAGTCCAAACTGAAAGAATGATCAAATTAAATTGCTAGGCCATTTCTAGTACAGTTACATTATCCTCGATCATGGTCGCCCCGCGCATGTTGTTAAGGTTATCATGATAGAACATGAACAGTTATCTTACAGATAAACAAATGTTTGAAAAGTAGCTATTAGTTGTGTGAATGTATGCTATCCCTTCCCCGGTCTTCTAATCTGACTTGATAGTACCTTCACTTTTTATGCATTTTTGTATTCACTACAAGTATAATTTGAGTTTCATGTGTCAGTTTGTAGTCAAACTATATATCTCTGCAACGAGAATTTATCAGGTATAAGGGTGTAGAAATGGTAAACTTGGGCTTGAGTTTGCACCTTCCAATAACTCTGCTAGTCTGACAAGCCAAATATTAAAAATAAGTCGGAACAAATTTAGAAAATGAAAGCATTTTAATTTCATGCAGCTGAGGTAAACCGAACACAATAAATTCATGTTTTGTGTAAGAAGCGTATGCTGTTATCTCATAAACTTATTGAAAAATCTGGTCGGAACTAATAAATATGCACAGCAAACCAAGAGAAACACACACACAGATAAGAACACAAGAACCAGGGGCGGATTCAGGATTTTAATTTTGGGTAGGCTGTAATTTGTTGTGCAACGCACAATTTTTTTTTTTGAGGTTTGTAACCCATTGGAAGGCTCATCCTCACGCCTTTATTATTATATATAAGAAAAACATACATCGGAGGGAACATAAAATCAAACTCCGTAAATTAAAAGATCTACATTATTACTAATTAAATCTCACCCTTCGAGGTCCACAAACTTCAAACTCATCAACAACCGAATCATTATCAATACTATCGGCATACTGTCTTTCAATATAGAGAACCATGCTATCATCAAGAAACTCTTCACACATCTTATTTCGAAGAGCATTTTTCAAGATCTTCATAGATGAAAATGATCTCTCTGTTGTTGCAGTAGACACAGGAAGAGTCAACACAAAACATATTAATTTATAGATCATCGGGAAGAATGCATACTTTCTTGTTTCTACCAACCGTCGACACAAGTCTGATAAAGATGATGTCATGTTGAATCGTACATCTCTCTGAATATCTTCAAGAAAATATCCACACTCCATCTCAAGAGAAAGTATATCAGTAGTCGTAAAATCTCCAGGATAAAACTTCACAGCAAAAGTACGAATATCTTCAACATTGAAAAAATGGAAATTATTACGAGGATCAAATGTTGCACTAAGAACAAGGAGCTCCAATGAAGTCTCTGTAAATCTAGTATCCAACTCTGCTAACTGAAAGTCTATCACAACATTTAGAACACTAACTCGATAATAATGCTCATTTGTAATAAAAGACTTTTGTTGGCATGTTCTTGGGTTTGTACCTTCCGTGTAGGGAGCACACATATCTGGCATAACAATATCATGTTCTTCACAAAATAATATTACCTTTGCAATCAATTGATCCCAACCATTCTCTCTCATCGCCTGAAGTTTAGATTTTGTTAAACTGAGAAAGCTCAAAGCATTTAAAATGTCTATGGCTTTATGTTGCAATGCTTGACAAAGAAACTCAGTAATCTTCATGACATCATGCATCAACAATAAACAGAACACAAAATCAAAGTCCTTCAAAATCTTACCAACACTTTTTGCTTGGCCTCTCACCTTTGACGGCCCATTTGCTTTCAAATCTGCAAAAGTCATTCGGGTAGCTCTAAACAACTTTATCAAACTTGAGATAGAGCGATGGTGCGATCCCCAACGAGTAGCTCCTGCTCGTTGCAAACCGCTAATCTGATTAACTCCTGAACCTGTTTCAAGTGTACCCGCAGCTACTAACTCTGCAATTTCTTCTTCTCTGATAGATTTTAGCATTGAATGTCGTTTTGCAGAAGAATCCACAAAAGTCACTACCGAATTGAGTTTAGAGAAAAACTCTCAAATATCATCAACTCCCATAGCAACAGCATTCAATGTCAGTTGTAACCGATGAGCAAAGCAATGCACATAATAAGCATATGGACACTCTTCTAAAAATAATGCTTGGAGTCCATGAAACTCACCCCTCATGTTGCTAGCACCATCATATCCTTGACCTCGCATATTTTCCACTGGAATATTATACTGAGCAAGAACTTTGGAAATCTTAATTTTCAAAGTTAGAGAACAAGTATCTGAGAGACTAACGATTTTGAAGAACCTTTCAATAAGAAATCCCTCACGATTAACAAACCGAAGAATGATAACCATTTGTTCCCTTTTAGAAGAATCAACCGACTCATCAAGAAGAATGCAATACTTTGCATCTCCCAATTCTTCACGAATTTTGGCTCTGACTTTGTTGCCAAGTATATTCAAGATCTGCTTTTGGATTGTTGGAGAAATATACTTGGCATTCCCGGGAGCATTTTGCTTGACAACCTTCTTGACTTCCACATTTACTCTTGAAAATGAATCTATAACTGCATCAAAGTTACCCCCATTTAACGAGTCAACTGATTCATCATGACCTCTAAAAGCACATCCTTGTCTTGCTAACAACCTCACTGCCTCTATGGTGGTAAGAAGTCGAAGTCGGTTATCCGCAATTTCCTGAGCTGATTGGGCGCTAATCACTCTTTCAATATGTACAGATGGGTTCCTTAAGTTTTCCCATTTGAGCATAGAAGTGTTATGCACACTGTTAATGTCCATCCCGATATGCTTGAGAGCAATAGATTGCTTAGACATCATATTCTTCCAACCTCGAGCTCCGCTCTCAGTGAATGCAGGATGTTGAGATGGATAAGAATCAAAGAGAAAACAAGGAAAGCAATACACTGCATCTGTTATAAAAGAATACTCAAGCCAAGACCAATTTTTAAACCATTTAAAATTGAATCTCCGACCTTGACTCCCACTATCAGTAGAGACCTGATACACACTCAACTCGGGTTGAAACGGTCTCATAACCACATATGCTCTTCGAATATTTTCACGATCGTTCAAAGGATATGAACAGATTGGTCTTCTCTTTCCCGGATCACGTTCAAGGCAACTCAAATCAAAATGACGTTCTTCTGATGGGAAGGATGCCAAAGGATCAACATGATCATCATTCACAAAATTAGGTATGTCATTAACCGAATCTTCAGATTTAAGCACGGCTTCAGAATCCGAATTTTGAAATCAAACACATAATCTCAGAAGATAACTACCAGATTGGAAGATAACTACAATACTAGTAGACTAAGGAAACTTGAACTGACTAAGATATCGAAATGAGGAAATGAGGAAATTAGATAGTGTCACACTAATGGGTCATGCCTACAACCAGGGAACAGCCCATGTCAATAAATGACAGTTTCAGTAAAGGGGATGCCAATATGATATCTTTTGGCAGGTTTCCTGATCAACAAGATATAAATCCCATGAGCAGGGCTGTTGCCGATTATGATCAAGTATACCATCAGTCTTTTGTTCCAACATCAGAAAATGTGGATGAGAAAGAATTTGGAAATGCTAAAGCAAGTGATAATACTGCTTCTGTGGCTAAATCGAGACCACAGTTAGCTTCCAAGAGTAAACCAGAGATCAAACTGACAAAGAAACAAGCTCCAAACAGCTTTCCCACTAATGTTAGAAGCCTGGTCTCAACTGGCATATTAGATGGCGTTCCTGTAAAGTATGTTTCCATGGCTCGTGAGGTATACTTCAACTTTCTTGTCCTAATTTGTTCTTTACAATTTTTCTCAACTTTATCTCTTGCACTAGACTTATTGGTTATATCTCTGGGTTTAACAAGGAGCTTCGGGGGATTATAAACCCAGTTGACATCAAACACCAAGCAACACGTACTCAAACTTTACAACACTAACAAAAACCCACCTAACATCAAACACCAAGCAAAATCTTAACTTTACAAAATGAACATAGAGAAAGATACAAACTTTACAACACTAACACAAACCCACTCATTATCAGAAACTAAGCAAACTCTGAACTTCACAAAATGAACAAAACCCAACTGAACTCATTTATAAACTCAAACGAAGACTGTTACTTGTAGCTGTCAAAAATAACTCAAGAAGCTATGTCTTTGCCGTCATTTTCACGGAACTTGGAACAGGATTGAGATAGCTATACAATACAAAATTGATTGAAAGCGAAATGGGCAGCTCGATAAGGAGATGGGCATACCGAAATGTGAAGACCCAGACTTCACCGCCGAGAGTTCACCGCCGAGAGTTCCCAATAAGCTCACCCAATACATACCTTTTCTGGAGATCTAATTGCAGATCAGATTCAGTTATCAAGTTCATAAGCTGAAACCAAAACGTGCTTTGGGCTGAGTCAAATTTGTTTTTTTTAATTGTCAAAAAAATGGGGTGGGCTGCAGCCCATCCTGCCCTTGGGCTGGGTCCGCCCCTGACAAGAACACAGAATTTAACGTGGTTCAGCAAACTTTGCCTATGTCCATGGGCAGAAAAAGACCACTCTATATTTATAATGGATATAGAGAAAGAATAAGAAAACAAAGACCTTCTCTACTTTTCTTATCTCTCTTTCCTCTCTTTTAATCCCACAACTCACTCTCTGTCTCTGTGATACATAAACTAGACCAGAATTCTCCTTATATAGATATAAGGGACTCCAACACCACATAGGAACAGGTTTTCCTACTAATGCTAGCCTTCTCCTATCTGTAATCAGCATGGATTACAAATCCTACGTCAATAAGGATCAGAGACATCCTTATTGGAACCTATATTCTTCCAAGACAATAATCCATATTGACTTGAGTATCCTCATGGGCTGGAAAACCCCCACAAATGGTCATATAGATTACGTATATGAATAACATTTTGAGATATATATTTGAGTTTGTATCAAATATGTTGGCTGCGTTTAGGGTCCATAAACTTCTATTTAGCATCGTCAGATCTTACTGCACTTTGTAAACTTATTATTGACGGCAATAGAGTTTATAATGGTCTCTGCAGCTATCAGATTATAATGGTAACAATCATTTATTTTTAATCTGCTCATTATGTGCCAACTCCTAGGTAAAAACAGGCATGCTACCTTCTATTGGCATAGTCAGGACTCTTCATCAACATCTCAAGGAGTATCCAGTTCGTGGTATGGTGGTCTATTAAATATTTTACATGTTATATTTAACTGTCACTCGAGATGCAATTTAAATGAAATAAAATTGTTATTGAAGGCAGCTTTAGTGGTTGACCCTGTTATGGTGTCAACCAGTGGAGACATACTGGCTGGTCCTTCCATAATTGCTGTCTTCAGGTATGCCAATCTTTTATTGTTACCACCTAGTGAAGTAAGAGATCTTCCATTTAATCTTTCATTATTACACACATGTAGTTCTGGTTATGTAACTAAGCATGAAACATCAGCTTTTGCTTCAATAGAGATATACTGTGAATTTCTGTATGTTAAATTTTTCTCCTATTGGTGGTTATCTTCACCTGGCCTTTTTGGTTACAATCTCGGATTTCTAATAAACCTTTTCTTCAACTAATCTTAGTAAATTTTTAATCTAAATTCTGAGTAACTGAAAAATGTAGCAATACTATGACTGTGATTAAAACCACCTTGTAACTATTTGCTATCCCAAATAAATAGTTATGGAATCCTTGCCATACCGTAATAACCTATCAAGTGACAATGCTAATAAACATGAATCTGACTAGGTTTTTCCTCTTTGTTTAATCAAAACTCCATTGCCTACAAAATAGAAGAAAGGGAGCGTGCCCTCTCTGGTTCTGTGATCAATCACTGGAGACATTATATCGTCGTCTTTGACAAGGATTTTAATTTATTTACTTTTTTTATCTTTTTTAAAGGGATCAAAGGGTTTCACTACTACTCCCTTGTCGTGACTCAAACCCAGGTCCTAATACCCTTCTTCCTGGGTAGTGGTGCTCTTACCCCTTGAGCCAACCCACTTTGTCAAACTTCGACAAGGTTGAATTCAAGCAAATATAGAGTGAGGGTAGTGCTTGGAACAGTCTTGAGACTGATCAGTCATTTGTTCATGTTGCAACCTTGTACTTTACGTCCTCTAATTTGGATCATGTAAGTGGTCTTGCCAAACCTCGTGCAACTGGTGTTAGATCAGCTATCTAATTGCCTTTTCTTTTTGCTCTTCTATGGGTTTTGAACCTCAGAAATCTAAAATAACTGATCAAATATCTATGCTGAAGTAAAAAGTTGCTACCAATCGATATTGAAATGAATAAATGAAAAGATAAAACCTTATATGCAACCCCCCATCTGGTAACTAGATGCAACTCCCTATCTGGTAACTAGATGCAACCAAGGTAAATGTGATAGATACTTGGCTAAGTGGTCAGAATATTAGCTTTTTTTATGGCATTATCAACAAATAGAAATTCTGCTGATAATGCTCAATTTAAGGTGTGTGTTAGTTGTCCAGAAACCTATGTTCTTCAACACTGAATCTCAATCTTTAGTGTCCTATATTATGATTAGTTTCTTTTCGTTTTCTTATCTAGTTCCCTTTAATCAGAGAGGGATTTAGTCTCACATTTGCTCTCGGAAACAGCAAATAGTTCTTCTAATGATTGTAACTTTTTTGTTCACGCATGCAGAGAAAAGCTTTTTCCTATTGCTGAAATTGTAACTCCAATCTTAAAGAGGCATCTGCTCTACTGGATGGTCTTCACATACAAACAGTTTCTGACATGCGTTCTGCTGCAAAAGTACTGCATGATATGGGTCCACGGTTAGTCTCTGAACATGCTTGAGATCTTCAGTTCTTTCCTAGTGGATTGATTTGTAAGAGCAGTGTGTTTAATCATTGTTTCCTTGCTTTTAGAAATGTACTTTTCAAAGGTGGAGACCTTCCCGATTCATTGGATGCTGTTGATATCTTCTTTGATGGTAAGCATATGCAGCAAATCATCAGCAATTGAGATCTTTAATTTACTTGTATGAGTGCAGTCTTCATATCAAGGGAAACTCGGTACTTAGAATCGATACATTGCAGGGGAGGAAATATATGAGCTGCGCTCTTCACGCGTAAAAACTCATAATACTCACGGTACTGGTTGCACTCTTGCATCATGTATTGCAGCTGAGCTGTCTAAAGGTTCTTCAGTGCTCGAGGCTGTTAAGGTGATTCCATAAGTACTTCTTATATATGAAGCCATGCAGGGAGAATAAATGAAACAAAAAAAAAAAATCTTGTTCTTTGTGATGCATATTAGAAGATAACTAGGTGTCTTTTAGATAACTACAAGCAATGCCTTTGAGTCAGGTGGAATCTTGAACAAAAGTACTGCTGATAATGTTGCATGGGTTAGGATGAATTTGCCCACTTCTGTACATGTGGATAAAACTTTTCATTCCACTCTCTGCATGCGCTAAACAGCAAGAAGCCATATTTATCTCCATCCAAATACTTGGGTAGATTTTATCTGAAGGTCTCTTTTTTTTTTGAATAAATCTGAAGGTCTTTTAACCTTGGAAGAATTCGCTTTAATTCAGGCCACTTGCTTATGCCAATGATTTTGCTTGAATGCTAATTATGAATCTCTTCCTCCTCTCCCTACTTACCTTCCTCTCTTTGTACAAGGCTTTCCATTCTCTTTGTTACTGATCTGCACCTCTGTTATCCATTAGGATATTGCTTGACATTTGTTGCTCATTTTGTGAATTGTTTATGTATCAAATTATCCAGATGAATGTCCTATCTTAGTCTCAGTCTCAGTCCACCAGATCTCTTATTGTTAATGTTAAAAACAGGTAGCAAAGTGTTTTGTTGAAACTGCCTTGGCTTACAGCAAAGAGATATCCATTGGAAATGGTCCCCAGGTCCCCTTTGATCACCTAATGAGACTTAAGAATAGCATTCACAATGGTAGACAAGTCAGGTTCAAACCAAGCAATCTCCTTTTATATGCTGTCACAGATTCACGTATGAATAGAAAGTGAGGCCATTCCATGTCAGACGCTGTTAAAGCTGCCGTACAAGGCGGTGCTACCATTGTCCAATTAAGGTTAGCTTCTCCCGGCACATTTTCCCCACTAGTGGATTTAAATGTTACAGTGCTTTGTTGGATAATTTGTAACAAGCAACTGCTCCCATTTTCTGTATTAATGCTTCTAAAGCAAGTAATCCTTGATATGTGATTTTGTTTCATGAATTCTTAAATGTCATTATCTTATCCGGTGTGCTAATGATGATGTATCACAAATAACTTCTGTATTCTTGATAATGAATTAACCCAAGCCCCTTTATATACCTCGTAACTTCTGGTGAAGTAGATATGCCGACTAGTCTCGATGTGGAGTCAAGTTCTGATTTATACTTGAAAATGATGCCAAAATCAATAAGAAAATTATCAGAATATAACTGATTATCGACTTCTTTTCTGTTGGGGCATCTCGTATTCAGGTATCTGGATTAAATTGTACCAAGTTTGGAAGTTTTTGAGTTGTATTGTAAAACGGAAGTTTCTGGATTCCATACACTAAGATTGTTCACATCTTTTCATGATGATTTTAATAAATTTATTTTTTGTACAAATATTCTGTTCCTGCCCCACCTTTTGTAAAAATATACATGCAGAAGAGAGGTTTTGATAAGCTTGTTTATCTTCATTTCTGATGGATCAATTATTTCTGAATTAGTATTGTTTTTTTCGTTTTTGAATTAGGGTTTACTTGTTTTGCAGGGAAAAGGACATTGAAAAATAGGGGATTTCCTAGAAGCAGCCAAATCATGTCTCCAGATTTGCCGTTCCCATGGAGTTCCATTCCTAATCAATGATCGTATTGATGTTGCACTTGCCTGCGATGCTGATGGTGTGCACATTGGGCAGTCAGACATGCCCACCCATGTTGCACGTGCTCTACTTGGCCCTGAGAAGATCATTGGTGTATCGTGCAAGACGCCTGAGCATGCAGAACAAGCATGGATCGTGGTGCTGACTACACTGGTTGCGGTGGTGTGTATCCAACCAATACAAAGGAAAACAACCTCACCGTTGGGTTGGAAGGGCTGAAAACTGTTTGTTTGGCATCTAAATTACCTGCAGTTGCAATCGGTGGGATCAATGCTTCGAATGCAGTCGGTGATGCAAATTGGGGTACCGAACCTCGAAGGTGTTGCCCTTGTGTCGGCTCTGTTTGATAGGGAATGTGTTTTGACAGAGACGAGGAAATTGCACACGCTCCTAATGGAGGCCACACGGCGGGTGGTGAAGTGAAACCATAAATAGGTAGATAGGCTTTCTTGCGAAGTCGTATCAATCGTAACGTTGTTGAGTTCATTGTATCGCAGCACAATCAATAACATCTGCTGTCATGGGTCTGTCTGGTCAATATGGGAGTTTGCGTGCACAGTTTTCTAATAATATTTTCCAATGTGATTTTTCTGCAGCAATTAATTGGCTTATGCCATGCCATGTTCTTTGCATGTGATTTGGAGAAATACATCCAATGATTATGTTATCGAGTACAAGTGAAGGATAGGGGCAGACTCCATGAGAGGAGATCTGACCTGATAGGGGCATGCCAAGTACCATGTCTCTCTTCTCTACAAGTAGGAATTATATATAAGACGGGCTGTCGGCTAGTGTTCATTGTATAATAGCGAGAGTAATTACGATACGTGTGAGATGTAACCACGTGGGGAAATTTGGAACTCTTATCTTGATACATACATACATATTTATGCCAGTCATTCTGGTATTTGAGGTGGATGCTAACTGAACCAGGAATCAAATTTATTGCATATCCACATGAAGTGCATAATATGTGTCATCCTATGCAGACACAAGTTCAGAACATGAATTCTAAATTCTAAACTGCCATGTGGGGTTTGTAGCTACTAGTGGGCAGTGGCAGACCCCAAGAAAAGCCAGTTCAACAGACAGAAAAATGGGAAGAGAAGGAATCAGAATAAATACAGAATGTGTTCCATAATATATATTTCACAAATGTATTCAGGTTTTAACTTAACAGACCTCCTCCATCCATACCACCATACCCACATTCGGGTTACCAAAATCTTTAGTTCTGTAATTGCACTTTTACAGCTCAACCCTCCAAAACCCTTAAATCTGAAAAACAAAAGCAAACAGCTCACTCACAACCTTTAACTACAAATTCTAATACTGATACACCCGGTCACAGTCGCAGGACAAACTTATGTATGTTCTTTAGCACCACACTCTTAAGTTTACGAACGTTTGTTTATTCAAGCACCATCCCAACACCAGAAGCTGACTGTTTATACAACATTCTCAGCTACATAGACACTGAAAACCAAACTTCTTGGCTTCTCAGATGCTCTCAGACTACACGTACTTCCCCACTCTGATGTGCTTCTTTCACTCTCTTTTCATACTCATCTTCGTCATCCTCCTCACCCTCTACATCCTCCTCTTCCTTTGCATCACCATCTTCTTCTCCTCCCCAGCCAAACCCTCCCACTGGTCGAGAAACTGGGGGAGGATTTTTCGCTTCTTCCACAATCTTCATGATGTCTTCCACACTTTGGAGGGAAAAGGTTGGATTTTCTTTTCTGTAGTACATAATTTGAGCTGCTTCTGTGAGCTCTCTTGGCAAGTTCTTCAAAAACCACGGGTGGTTCTTGATTTCTTTTATGGTGATCCTCTGAAAACAAAAAAGAACTGGTGCAGTTGAGCAGACCGTGAAAGAAAATTAGAAAAGGCATTGTGCTCAACTGATAGAAAACAAACTTGAACTACTTTTGATGCATAAAACAAGTACTAGTTTGTAAAGTATATACACTTTTTATGAAACAAAAATCCGAGACCAAGATTAAACTTTCTTCACCAATCCAGACCTCCTTGTTTCCATTACAAACGTAACCCAGTATCATGGCGTGTGTGTTCAAAGACTATATAACATTTTTATAGTTACTCAGTCTTCATAATATGTACACCAATCATCTTTCCTAATTCCTATACATATACAGAAAAAAGTTTCAGAAATTTTTAAAGGAAGTTCCTAGGAAGCAACATAGTATTTACATACCCGTGCTGGATTTGCAACAAAAATGCGAGAGAGGAGATGCCTACAATCTTGAGATATGTGAACATAGTCTGGGATCTTGTACTGAACGGCCATGATCCGCTGCAATATTAAAAAGACAGAAAACCATACAGTTCAGTACTAGAGAAAAGGTGAACTAACTTTGACATAGGTTGAATATAGGTAAACTTACATTTATGGTTTTTCTGAAATTCTTTGGATCTTCTTGGTCTTCAAATGGATATGCTCCCACCAGCATAACATATAGGGTCACGCCACAGGACCATACATCTGCCAACTGAATAAACAGAAATCCATATTACGCCATGAAAGACCTTGATAAACAGGCCATGAAATCCACATTATATACGGTCATTACAGTTCATACTTTTCACAAGCTGAAAAAGGTATTACCAGATCAATGTCAATATATTATATAATAGAAATGAAGCTACGATGGAAGCTTATTGTTTGCATACAAAATCATACAAAACTAATGCAATTTGGTTTCTTTATTCTAGTGTCACAAAAAGTTGTCAATGAACTCATAATTGTACAACTGAACTGCACTCTGTACATTCTACCAAGTAATTGATGTGGAATGTTAGCCATTACTGCAATCAGGTCTCAGATACAAAGAAAAAGATTTACAGCTTGCAGAAGATCCAAAGGGAAGATGAACAAACACAAAAAATTAGCTAAAATCCTTATAAACATGTCTGATGTCAGTTCTGAAGAAAAGTTTATGAAATTAAATCTGGATATACCTTGGACTCAACATAAACTACAACAATTTACTACTACAATAAAGTTATGATAACCACAGATATATAAGCTACCTTGCCATCATACTCTCTTCGGGAAAGAACCTCGGGTGCAATATAAGCTGGAGTTCCCACAGTTGACTTTGGTCTTGAATGCAGCAAGGATGACTATAAAAACAAAGGTCATCAGCATTAACGCTTATTATGTCATTTTTGAAACACCAAAGCTTCGTTAACTATGTTCAATGTCGAATTATACCTTAGAATAGCCAAAATCACAAATTTTGAGACGCGGAGCTGGGCTCCCATCCAGCAAGGTATTCTCCAGTTTCAAATCTCGATGGCAAATTTGCTGGCAAACAAAGATACGGAAGATTAAGAATCATTGCTGTCAGGGCAAAACAATGTTTCTGAAGAGATTCATGCCTCATCATTTCCTTACCAGAGAATGACAATAGCTAACTCCCGAGATAAGCTGCTGGAAAAAATATCTAGCCTGCAAAAAAAACCGACGAAAATAAAACAAAAATGTGGTGATTGATCATTGATTGCAAATGTCATGTTTGGCAAAAATGTGCAGAGCCAAAAATTTGTTGGAAGAATCAAACCTCGTCTTCGCTGAATCTTCCTGCATTGCAAATCCGCTCGAAGAGTTCTCCGCCTGCGGCATACTCCATAACAATAGCAAGATGCGTAGGAGTCAAAACCACCTGCACAATCAGAATCACACAAATGGATCAAAAAAATGAGCACGCTTTAACAATCAATCAACCAGATCAACAGAAAACAGAGACAGACAGCTACCTCCTTGAAGCGAATAATGTTGGGATGACGAAGTGATCTGTGGTTGATGATTTCTCTGGCAACATTCTCATCAATCTGCACCAGAAAAAAAAAACAATGAAGAAAACATGAGAGCCTGGTTCTTCATCATGAAACTAAGTTTTGTTTTGTTTTCAATTAATTAGTTAGTTAATTTGATTTGATTTGATTTGATTACCTTAAGGCCGCGGTCGATGTATTTCATGGCGACTAGCTCTTTGGTCTCTTTGTTCCTCATGAGCCTGGCGACGCCGAAGTTTCCAGATCCGATATCCTTAACAAGCTCATACTTGTCCATTTCTGCTGCTGCTGCTGCTGCTTGTGTCTCTTGCATACAAAACGAAAACGAAAACCACTCGAAGCTGCGATGGATGGATTCTTAAAGAGCTTTCAATTCATGGATCTCCAAGCTCACAGCTGCTTGCCGAGAGAGAGAGAGATTAGGGAAAACAGCGAAAGAAGGAAGGAACTATGAGGTGGTTTGCTGGATTCGAGAATGAATTGGGAGCTTGGTTTGCATGTGGTGAAGATTGAAAGAAACGATTTTTCTATTTCTATTGCTATTTGGAGAGAGAGAGAGAGAGAGAGAGAGAGAGAGAGAGAGAGAGGCGAGCTTCCAAAGGGAAGAAGGGAAAGGAATCGCAATCTTTTCTTCTTCTTGTTTTGTTTTGTTTTGTTTTCTATTCCGAACACAACACTAGTCACTGGTGAGGGTGAGGGTGAGGGTGAGTGTGAGGTCACTGAGATTGGATTATGATTAGTACTATTTTATGTTTCGATCCAGATAAGGCCCAACAAACAAATTACACTTCTTTTAGAGCCCAAATATTTTGACGCAAAAATTATGGTACGTTGTAGAGGAATAATTGATAGACTATAAACTATAACTCTTTTATTGATAGAATGTCTTATATATAAACAGATATAATCCGTTACAATAAATGTCCTGATATAATAGGATTCTCTATATTTCTGTCTATACTAATATGTATCTAATTATGACAAGACACACACCAAAAATTAAAGAAAATAAATATCCTTAAGGAAAGTGACCACCAAGTCACTTGAAGCCTCAAAAATGACCCAAAAGTCACTCATACTTTAAATTTGACCCTCCAGCCATTTTAATCCAAAACACGCGCAAAATTCATTTTCATGTTATTTACGCGCATGCCACTGTTATTAAACTTTGTTGAAATTATGATTTTTGCCATTGGCTGAAATCGATCTAGATCCACTCCCGACTTCCGACAAAGGTTCGCCTCTGGCTCCGTTGCCTCACCATCGACCGATCTCGCCACACTCTCCGCCGATGACCAAACTAGATCGAGACTCACGAAGCTGAGCTAGACCCGACCTCCACCTCCCTGCCTCGACCCGACCTCCGTCGGCCGACCACGATTCATGCAAATGCCAACAATACAACCTCGCCCGTGAACACTTCAGTGTCGTACATTGTTGTGTTGGGAACTCAACTCGCCGTCGAGCACAAAACTCTTCTCCGTCTCAGGTGCCCACATATGTGGGTGCCCAAAGAGATTAGATTTTAGTTTTTTTCTTTTCAGTTTGTAATAATAGATTTAATAAACATAAATGGTATATTTAGTAAACGGGACAGGTATATTTAGGAAACGTAAATAGTAGTCTTGCGAACAAGACATAAACTCATAAAGTATACTTGTGCATCTGTGTTGGTATATTTATAACACTATGATGGTACATTTATGATGCTATGATGGTATCTTAAAAACGCTGTTGGCATTTTTATGTTATGTCCATAAAACACTTTCATTGTACCCTTATGGCCCTATGATGGTATAGTTACGACTCCGTGATAGTATACTTATAACGCTGAGATGGTATCCTTAAATCCCAGTCATACTATCCTTATGTTGTATTCTTATAACATTTTCATGGTATTTTTGTGACGCAACGATAGTATCATTACGACACTATGATAGTATCTTTATAATGCTGAGATGGTATATTTGTTTATGAAGAGATGGTATATCTGTTTTCATATGATGGTATATTTGTCTGTGAAGCGAAAATATATTTGTTTTTATGTGATGGTATATTTATTTGTGAGCGATGATATGTCTGTTTTCATGTGATGGTATATTTATTTGTAAGCGATGGTATATTTGTTTTTATGTGATGGTATATTTGTTTGTGAGTTATGGTATATTTGTTTGTGAGTGATGGTACTCTCTCTCTCTCTCTCTCTCTCTCTCTCTCTCTCTCTCTCTCTCTCTCTCTCTCTCTCTCTCTCTCTCTCTCTCTCTCTCTCTCTCTCTCTCTCTCTCGTTTCATGTATCTCATGAAAGTGACAAAGTATCGTTGTTGATTGAATAGAAAATAAGTCAAGATATCTTTACAAACTTAAGATGGTATATTTATGAACTACGGTTGGTATACTTATGAAAATAAGTCATGGTATCTTTACAAACTTGAGATAGTATATTTATGAACTACGGTTAGTATACTTATGTACTGGAGTTGGTATATTTATTTTTTGAGTTTATGTTGAATTGTGAAACACAAAATGGAAAATATTTTTTGTTTGAAAAAAAAATTCCAAGAAAAAAAATGGAAGAAAAATATGAGTAAAAAGAGTTTTTTTTTCGGCAAAAAAGTTTTTTTTGAAAAAAAAAATTGGACAAAAAACAGGAAGGGTATTTTCGTCTATGCAAAACAATCTGAATTTTAGGCTAAAAAGTGACTTTTTGGTCACTAAAATCATAGTTTTGTGACTTATGAGTACTTTCTAAAAAATAGAGTGACTTTTGGGTCACATGGATGCCTTTAAGTGACTTTTGGGTAATTTGCCTATAGCCTTAAACACTCTGCCTTATGTCGATGGCCTTAGGAATGATGCATGACTTGTTCTCTCACTAAAAACCTCGTCAAGCAAACAAAAACCTCATGGGTAAAACAAAAGTTTGGTCTAAGGGAAAAAGAGTACAACGCATCAACTACAAACGTTACTGCATATGATGTAGACTCCCCTTGAAGTCTATGGAAATGTAGACTCCCCTTGAATTCTATGGAAATGTAAACTTAGTCATGGAGTTCAGATAACCTACGCATACTAATGCGTCTCACATGTTTCACAAATGTAGATTTAGGTAGTGATTTGGTAAATAAGTCCGCAACAATATCTATCGAACCCACCTGGTTCACATGGATATTCAACAACTGTTGTTGTTGCTGATTGAAGAAGAATTTCGGGGAGATATGCTTTGTATTGTCACCCTTAATGTATCTCAAATTCATGTGTTCAATGCATGCCACATTATCCTTAAAGATGCAAGGTGGAGCTGTCGTAGTAAATGGTAATCTACTAGACACTCAAATATGATGAATGACTGACCTAAGTCAGACACATTCTCTAACCGCTTTATGCAAAACAATGATTTCTGAATGATTCGAGGGAGTAGCAATAAGGGTTTTCTTAGTTGATCTCTAAGAAATCGTAGTGTTTCCTATAGTGAAAACATAACAAGTCTGTGAACGATCCATAGTGTAAGTCAAAGAGATACCCAGTATCAGAAAATATGACCAACACATCAACCTGTGTTTCAGAATACGGGACTACAGTAAAACTTCTCGCACCAGGGGAGGAATTTGACGGGTCGAAATCCTCACTCGACAGGTCGAAATCCTCACTCGACAGGTCGAAGGACACCCTCGGGTTATCATAGTTTACTACCTTCGACAGGTCGAAAGACCTAATCAACGGGTCGAAGGTGTTAGAACTTGTATGTTGTGACTCAACCATCCATTTTCTGGGATTTTCCAATTTCTCTCTGTACTTTTTGTAAGGTAAGAATAAACCCAAGTCAATGGAACCCTTCAAGTATCTGAAGATTTGTTTTACTCCATTCCAATTACGTTGCGTAGGCACAGAGCTAAATCTAGCCAACAAGTTCACTGAGAAGGCAATATCTGAACGCGTGCACTAAACTATATATAACAAAGCTCCAATAGCACTAAGATATGAAATTTCAACTCCCAAGACTTACTCATCATCATTTAGCAAACGAAATGGATCATTCTTAGGGTCCAGACTGCGAACAACCATTAGGGTGCTAACAGAGTGTGATTTGTCCATATTAAATTGCATGAGCATCTTTTGGACATAAGCAAACTAGTGAATAAGGATTCCACCAACTCGATGTTCCAACTCTAATCCGAGACAAAATTGAGTCCTACCAAGGTCTTTCATCTCAAATTCAGATTTCAAATAGCCAACCATCTCATTGATCTCATTAAGAGTCCCGATGATGTTCATATCATTTATATAGACAGCTACTATAGCAAATCCTGAACTTGTTCTTTTAATGAACATGCAAGGGCATAAGTCATCATTCTTGTATCCCTTCTCAATCAAGTAGTCACTAAGACGTGTATTTCACATCCTACCGGATTGTTTCAATCATTTTAGTGACATCTCAATCTGATTACATAAGCACTCCGTGGTTTAGAGTTACTTGATTTGGATATAGCAATGTCATCCGGCACTCTCATGCTAGGTTGCATAGAAACGGGTGCAGATACGTGGAAGTGAAGCATATGGAAGCGTGGAATCAATTTTTTTCAAAAAATTAGGGAAAACGGGTACGCGGAGGAAGCGTGTAATAAAATAATAAAAATAATTATATATAGATATATAATAATATATAGAAAATTAAGTATCTAAAATACAAAATTTGAGTTCCGATTTGATTGTTTATGAATACAAACGTTCATAAATGTTAAAAAACATAGAGAAAATTCAATACATAGCTAAACAAAATGTTTCGTTTCCCTCAAGATTACTCTTTATTTTCAATTTTGTGCTTCCAAAATGATTCCAAAAAATATATATTATTGGAATCACGCTTCCAAAAATGAAAGCTTGAGCTTCCGACACGCTTCCAAAATCAAAAAAAATGGAATCGCGCTTCCGGAGGCTTCCATCGCGCTTCTAAAACACTTACACTTTTGAAGCACAAAACGTGACTAATTTGAAGCTTTTGTGCTTCCTAGCTCTCATGTATATCTCTGAATCAAGATCCTTATAGAGATATGCAGTAAACACATTCATAAACTGCATATTTAATTTCTCTGACACTACCAAACTTATCAGGTAACGGAAGGTGATGATGTTTACAACCGGAGAATACGTCTCCTCATAATCAATCCAGGGTGTTGAGAGAAATCTTCCACCACAAGTATAGCTTTATAACGCAAGACCTCATTCTTCTCATTATGCTTCCGAACAAAGACCTATTTATGTCCTACCGGCTTAACATACGGTAGGCATAACAGTACTGGACCAAAAATTTGTCTTTTATTCAGCGAGTCTGGTTCGGCCTGAATTTCTACCTTCCAATTCAGCCAATCCGCTCTTCGTTGGCAATCCACTATAGAGCGAGGTTCCACTTCATCGTCGTCTATAATCTCTTGAGCGACAGAATAAGCAAATGCATCATCAACTAACATGGAAGATCTATCCATAAGAACACGCACATCATTTGTTCTAATCGAGATTTCTTTGTTCTCTAACATCACAAGAGGTTCTGATGTGCCCCCCCTCCCAAACATCCCAATTGTGAAGGATTCATAATGTTGATGATGAATGGATCATTTTGTGCCTCGATGGCATGCCTTTTAATCAGCGGCTCATCAGTGAATTTTCTTAGTGTCCTCCTTTTTCTGGTGGGAGCCAAGGTCAACGCAACACCTTCCACATCGATAGGAGGAACGTTTCCTTGCCCGGTGTCGGTACTAACCAATCCTTTTTTTTGGAATTACTAACCTTGCAAGAACATTTGCAGCAGGTATATCTGATCTCGTCACTTTAGCGATATCAGCAAATGAGTCAGGCATAGAGTCTGCTACTTTCTGAAGATTAAGTATTCTTTACACTTCTATCTCACTCTGATATGTGCGAGGATAATGATGAGACATAGTGGGATTAGACCACGTTAATTCCTGACGTTGAACCATAATAGATACATTCCTTCCTCATCTTAACGTCTAGATGTATGTCTCATTGAAGTGACAATTTGCAAATCTTGCAGTAAAGAGATCTCATGTTGAAGGTTCAAGATAGTGGACTATCGTTGGAGCTTTATAGCCAACATAAATGTATAATCTTCGTTGAGGACCCACATTAGTGCGTTGTGAATAAACATACATACCGCACAACCAAAAATGCGTAGATGTAAAATGTTAGGCTCATATCCAGATACCAACTAGTGCGCACTGAATGGTTGGCGTCCTACTGATCGAAAACAAAGAAGCATAGCTACGTGTAACACTGCATAACCTCACAAAGATACCTATAAGTTTGTATGCATAACCAATGCGCGAGACACAAGCTGTAACCGCTTGATATGAGCCTCTGCTAAACCTCTCTGAGAATGAACATGAGGAACAAAATGTTCAACTTCAATCCAATAGACATGCAGTAATCATCAAAAGATTTTGATGAAAACTCTACTGCATTGTCCAATCTAATAGACCTGATTGGATGATCCGGGTGGTGAGCCCGGTGTTTAATAATTTATGCGAGGAGTTTTGCAAATGCATCATTCCTTGCGGATAGCAAAGAAACATTTGACCATCACATTGATGCATCTACCAAAATCATGAAATATTTAAATAGTCCGCATTCTTGTTTGATAGGTCCACAAATATCACCTTGAATCCTTTGTAAGATCAGAATATTGTCAGTGTTGACAATCGCAAAAGAAGGACGCGCCTGTAACTTTGTTGATGAACAAGTTTTCCAAAACGAGCAATGTGCATAAGAGATTACAACATATGAATCTAGTGGCATAACGCACATAATCACAATGGTACTTTAACGGGATTGTGTTGCATTCGTCTTGGAGACCGAACCAGGATTGAGAGGAGTAGTCTCATCCGTCCTATCTAAACCGATGGATTTAGGTATTCCTACATGCTTCTTCACTCTGAAAAATGGATGATTATGAGTGTTTTTCAATATTTTGATCATCATGTCATGACCTTGATGTCCCATTCAAAAATACCAAAGCTTGTATGATTCCGAGTCACACGAAGTTGTATGAGTCATGGCATTGGATTCAATGATCTGAACCGTAGTTAGATATAAACTACTACGAATAGCCGGGAACTTCTCTAGAATGCGCTTGCGGCCACATTCAACAGAGGTGATACACAATAATTCTTGTCCATTCTCACAATACACTACGAAAAAAATCAACTTAGACGACAAAACTGTGAATATTTCGTCATCTAAGTGTACTTTAGACGGCGTAAATAAATTGCATCATCTTAAACATTTTGCCGTCGTCTAAGTATGACTTAGATGACGGAAATGAGGCTTCATCGTCCAAGTAATGGATTAGATGACTGAGACGATGCAGCATCGGTGCGTCGTCTAATCCTTCACTTGGATGACGAAACTGACACGCAGTACGTCGTCTAAGTGACTACTTAGATGACGCACTGACGCTGCGTCGTCTAAGTAGTCACTTAGATGACAAATACTCAATTCCGTCGTCTAAGTGAACACAATTATATATTGTGCCAGATTCTTTTCCTCTTCACTCACTCGGGCCATCTCATTCTCATTCTCATTCTCTCTCGATCAGACTCTCCTCACACATACAACTAGCACTATATATCTATATATCTTTGGCTCCGACCATCGATTTGCTATATATCAGTGAAGGCTGGGTACGTACGTAGTTAATTTCTGACAATCTTAACGTTTATATATAAAATTAATTGTACGTTTGATTGATTGCATTGTTAGTACGCCTAATATTTATAATTAAGTTAGGTAATTGATTGATATATATATATATATTAGTTAATTAATTAGTATGCATGGATGTTTAAAAATGTGATTAATATTTAGTTAAAACGTACATGTATGTTAGATATATTAAAGTAATTGAGGTGTAGTATATTCACTGTTAATTAATAAAGATAATTAATAAATATTTTAATTAATTATACGTTAATAAGGTAGTTAAAAATATGTATATATAATAGTTTAATAATTACTTGAAAATATGTATATATAATAGTTGACTAATATGATAATTATTAAATTTCGTAGAAGTATGGACAAGAGTTGGATAAAGTTGCGGAATATAAGTGATGTCCGGTATATGGATGGAATCAGATAATTTGTGAATTTTGTGATGGAAAATGGTCAGGGAAAGAAGCATTTCAGGTGTCCGTGCAAAAAATGTCTTAATTATCAGTATGTGGAGGTTAACGTTATGATGCAACACCTGTACAAAAATGGTATGATGTGGAGTTACACTACGTGGAGCGAGCATGGTGAAGCAATAGACTTCACCTCAGTAGACTTCAGTTCAGGGTACAATTACTATGGTGTCTCATCCAGGGATAGTGGTGCTGGCCCCTACCTCATCAAGCTGGTGAACGCTTACCCATGCCTGATGGTTGTATGGATCTAACTCAAGATGAGATTATAGATGTAATTAAAGAGATCGATGAAAAAGAGGCGCATGATGATGACGAGGAGTCAGGATATTCGTTGGACGATGTTGAGTATGATGATGAGGAGGAGTAATCGGATAACAGTGGTGAGGAGGATGATGACGATTATGACGAGGAGTACAATGTAATGATGAGAAGTGTTAATTGGTAATTAATTATTGTAATTAAATTTTTTTGAGGTAATGATGCATGATTAATTATATAATGAGGAGGAGTACGTACAATTATTCTGAACTTTTTTTTAACGAGGAGTGTACAATAATTAATTAATTAATTATAATTATTAACTTTTTCACATAATTAAATTCAAATTAATTAAAGAAGTCGCTTCGACAGAATAATTAATCCATATGACCAAGTGTCACATTTTCTCTAAACCCTAAAACCTAGACAACGGAGAGACTTTTCGTAGTCCAAGGTAAACACAATTATAGAAACCTAAATCCTAGTTAAACCCTAAATCCTTTACCTTAGACGACGAAAACATGTAATTTTGTCGTGTAAGTAAACCCCTAAACCTAAACCCTAAACCATAACATTTTACCTTAGACGACGGAATGACACGTTTTCGTCGTCCAAGTACTCACTTAGACGACGACAATGTGACCACTTTGTCATCTAAGTCATGTTATCGTATTTTCACATCAAAGAGAATGACCATGTAGACCATGTCCTGATGCATGTTATTTTCATCAAGAGCATAGAATAAACAATTCTTGGAGTGTGAGCGTTGACGGTTCCAAAATAGGAGTTACCTATTTTTGTGTATCCACGTTTCTGTTTTGCTAAAATTTTGGTTTTACGGTTAATTGTGCCGATGAAACCCTTAGCGAACTTACTATGAACTAAAAATTATTCTACTTATATATTGTCTTATGGTGAATATATTTAACGGTACATTTGTTTTGTCCAAATTCAATTTCGTTAATATTGATGTGCAGTGAGCATATACTTAATAACACTTAAGTTATATACATTAGTAGATATTGAACAAGTTTGAAGAAGTAAATTAATTCGTCATCTTAAATCCCACTTTCTATACATATGATTCTTTTATCGATATATTACGACAAAAAAAACAAAAGACAGAAAGGAAACTTCCTTACGAATTATTTTTAAATATTATTTTAGAGAAATTGTACTTATACGACGCATTAGGAGAACTTTCCGTCATCTAGCTGATAACTTAGACGACAGACAAGGCCTACAACGTAGTCTAAGTCAAAATTTGACCGGTTCAAATTCTACCTCCATTTATTTTTAGAACTGCTCAAAATTTGGACATAGACAACGGAGGAGACCGTTTCCATCATCCAAGTTCTTCTTGGACGACGGAAACGGTCTCTTCCGTCGTCTAAGTCCAAATTTTGAGCGGTCCAAATTTCTCCGTCATTTATTTTGGGAACCACCCAAAATGACTTAGACGACGAAGGAGACCGTTTCCGTCGTCCAAGTTCAAATTTTAGGCGGTCAACTTCCACGGCCAATTAATTCGCGGAGAAACCCGAGATTCACTTAGACGAAGGAAAACGGAGGGTTCGTCGTCTAAGTAGATTCCTGGATGACGGAAATGGGAGGGTTCGTCATTTAAGTTGAATCCACCTTACCTAGACGGTGAAATTGGTCCATTCGTCGTCTAGGTGAAACTGTATATTTTGCAGTTTCCCAACAGTTTCACGATATCTCTCTCTCACACACAAATCTCTCTCTCTCTCTCTAAAATCCTCCTCCCACCGGCCTCCACCTCCTCCGCCGCCTCCCACCGGCACCACCACTGGCCTCCTCCCACCGCCGGTAAAATTCAAAAAATTTAAATTTTACGTAAGTATATATTTTTTAATATGTATTTATGTATAATAATATGTATTTAGGTATAATAATGCGTATTTAGGTATAATATGGTGTATAATAAATGTGTATAAATACTATAATAATGTGTATTTAGGTAATTATTATAAATTGGTAAAAAAATAGTAAATAATGCGTTTATGGTGAAATTTGTTTAACAATTAATGTGTATTTAGATAAATATTATAAATCGTTAAAAAATAATATGTATTTAGGTTTAAATTTTTTAATATAATTATAATTTAATTAATAAATTAGTAAATTGGTAAATTAATTAATTAGTAAAAATAATATATTAGTAATAATTGGTAATAATAATTAATATTAGTTAGTAAATGCATGATAATTAAATATTGTAAAGGCATGGTAAAAAATAATTAATTATTGTAATTAAATATTATTTTAATTAATATTATAATTGGTAATTATTATTGCATGTAATTATAATTTGTAAATATTGTTGTAATATTGTAAATTTGTTGAAAGAACCCAACTCCGATTTAGTTGCCTAAACCGAAATCAAATCTCTTCGAAAACATGACCTTAAATTTTTTTTGCCAGAGTTTACTTTGAAATACGTGAGCCAAAATTAGAACCTACAAAGAGAATCACACTTCGAATATTCCACAAACGGGGCTCCGTTCCCCATCCGGATTTTTCAACATCATATATATAATAAACCACAAGGTTTACAAGAAATCTAAAAAATATTCAGGAGTAAACTCAACTGAAAACACAACATAAGTATTCAGAGCAACGCCTATATACATCATATACAACTAGTAGGTTGAACAAAGAACCTACTCGAACTGAAGTGTGACCTGAAAACTCTAGGTCTCCACCGTCGACGTGCAACCCCGGAATTCAAACTGCAAACTGGGCAAAGGAAACCGAAAAGCCTAGGGGAAGACAAATAAAATCGTTAGAGTGAGTAGATGAAAATAATGGTATGTCTTTCCCATCATAAGTATATATGCTCATAAAAGCATAATGCGAGTCAATGCACATGAAAATCTCGACCAAGTACATTTTTCCTGGTCCATAAGTATGCACGTAAAATCCTGCGGGGTCACTCATGGACTCCTCCGCATGCGGAGGACTCCTCTGCGGGGTCACGTAAAATCCTGCGGGGTCACTCATGGACTCCCTCGTGATTAATAAGTCTGAAAAACCTTGGGTCAGGATATCTGTCCCCCCGGAAAATCTCGGGGATCAGTCAAGAAGCTAAAGCATCGATGCATACATCTATATCTGAGACTGTATTCTGTGTAAACCAAATCATAAATCCTTTCCATGCACATGCATATTCGTAAAGTGCATAATCATAAATGCATAACGTAAATGCATAATCATAAATATATACTCATAATATGTATAAATCAAGACTCGTAATTCAACTGTGAAAATAAAATATCCACTCACAGTACGAAGCTAACTCTGAGGTCCAGCGGAATATCCCTCGCCAAACACTCAATCCTGATCACCTGAATAACCGGGATACGATCAATATGTGACGACCCGGACCAGAATCAGATATTCGTGTGTTACTGCGAAATCACAGATTTTCGACAGATGATTGAATCGCCAGGCTTGATAACGACTAAATCATTGGCCGAGAATTGGAGCTGAGTCTCTTCTCGAGAGTCGTTGTACATATGATTTCGAGTTCGTGGGCGGCTCTGGATCATTATTTGGACGACCGAGGAATAAATTATGAATATTTGAAGTTTCGACGGAATCGGGTTATAATGGTGGCTCTCTTAACGACTAAATTACCGGACGAGAATTTGGTTTCGGCTTCTTCACGAAAGTTGTTGAGAATTTAATTTCGAGCTCGTGAGAACTTTCGGAGAATTATTCCGAGTTACGAGGATTATGATGTGAATATTTCCGATTGTTGAATATTTAGTCGGTTAAAGTATGTGTTTGGTTTGAACCGTTGAATTTTTATCGGTTTGGTCGATGTGTTTGACTTTGGGTGATAATTGAAGAATACATTGAGTCGAGTTTGTTGCCGCGAGAATTATCGAAATCGGATTTACGACGTGAAAGTTACGTGTGTTTGAAGTTTGTCGAAAAGATAATTACGGAAGTTTCTATTTTGGGAATGTATAAATAGTGGGTTACCATATCAGGAAAGTCAACTATTTATGGCTGTGTTGACCAGTCAACACGGGGAGAGAGAGAGAGGGACGCGACGGAGGAGCGACGGCCACGGCGGTGGCTCGTCGTCCGGCCACCCCAAGGCGTGGGGCTGGTCTCTTTCTCTTCGCCATGACCTCCCCGTCCCGTTTCCGGCATCCCTTCACTGCATAACTCATCGAAGGAAGTAGAAATTCCGGCCCAAGTTTGGGAATTTTTGGGGTTAATGGTTGGTTTTGATTCCGGCCGAGTTGAGCTGCAAAAAGGAGTGGGCTTTGAAGCTCTCATCACCATGATTCTAACCATGTAAGTATGAAGTTCTAATTTTGATTGTACTTGGAGAATTTTGGATTTGAAATTTGTGAGACAATTCGGGTTTTCATGAAATTGACATAGTTAGAGTGAGAATTGGCCTTCGATGCAGTTGTGAAAGTTGCTCAGTGGGTGATTTGGAGTGGAATAAGGGTTGCTCCGCCGAGGAATGTTCAGTTTGGTGGCGGCACCGCCGCCGGAGGCGGTCAACGACGGTCAAACTTTGACTTTTTGGGGTTTTCGACAAGTTGCATGTCGTTTCACTTGAAATCGCGCCCCGATCGCAGTGGGGAGGTTCGTTTTTCGAGTTGAGCGTCCGAAATTATAGTGAGGTATTCAGGTGTGATTTTCGGATTTTCGACAGTTCGTCGTATTCGAATTACGTGTTTCCGAGAACGGTGGTTTCTCGTGATTTGATTTGAATTGTCGAATTATGATTTTGAGAAATGGACTTTGTGAATATTCAGGGGTTCGTGATCGTTTATTTGGTGAGGGACTTTCCGCCGGATCACGGGTTAACGCGAACTGCGTTACGCTAGTCTGTAAGTAGACATTTCTTTTCACGGATTGATTGTGAGTCTTTTATATACGTTTTACGAACTCGAGCATGCAGTATGATTATGATTTTTACGAGCATGTGTTTTACGATTATACATATACGAATATGCGTATACGAATATACATACATATATATATTATGTTTTATGCATGTGCATAGAAAGGATTTATGATTTGATTTACACAGAGTACAGTCTCAGTTATCAGGGTTGTATCGATACACGTTGGCTTCTCGGCTGATCCCCGAGTACGCTCCGGGGGGGGGACAGATATCCTGACCCGAGGCCTTTCTGGCTAGGAATCACGTGTGGGTTTGGGATCCCATGATTCAGACTGTGCTATCGCGTGGTAATCCATGAGAGACTCCGCGATATTTATGATGCATGCTCTGTACGTGGGTTGGAGTCAGCGTCTCTTCACGTACCATTTGATTTTCATACATTTGACTCGCATATGTTTTTATAGCATATATGTTATATGGTGAAAGACATTTATTTTCGTCCACTCACTCTAACAGTTTATATGTTTTTCCCCTGGGCTTTTCGGTTTCCGTGCCCAGTTTGCAGTTCGAACTCTGGTGTCGCACGTCATGGTCGGAGGCATAGTGCTCGAGCTACCTTGTTTCTTCCAGTAGGTTTATTGTTCTACCTACTGTGGTATACTTATATGATTATACATTAGAGGTCGCTCTGAGTATTCTGTTGTATATATTATACAATTTTACTCCGGATTTCAGTAAAGTACAGATATATTTACTACTTTACATTGTTGTTGATATATTGAGAAATCCAGTTGGGATTGGTGCCCACAGTTTGATTTTTGTGGCTTAGGATGAAGTGTATTTTCCGCGTGCAGGTAATGGTAATTCCACGATAGTAACGAAACTCTGCCAAAATTTCTACGGTTTTTGTTGGTTCGTGTTTTCAAAGGGGTTCGATTCCAGTTTAGGCAACTAAATCGGGGTTGGGTCCTTTCACAATACATATTGAAACACAACATACGGAGCTAATATGTCAAGAACCCCGCGTTCTCGAAAGACGTATCGCTCGAAATATCGACGAGAGTAGCAAAATTTCCAAAATACATCCAAACAACCCTCGACCCAAAATATAACACTCAACTCAACTTAATAACCTCACCATTGCATTTGGCATGAGAAAATAAGCGAAACGACATAAAACTTGCCAAAAATCTCACCTCGCCGGAGCTCCGCCGCGCACAGCGGCGCACAGCCGCCGCCGATCGCCGAAAAATTCACCAACCTAGAAATCTTCGACCTATACATCAGTTTGAAGATCTCGACATTTTCAACAACTTTGTAGTTTAAACCTAAACCCAATTTTAACCGGAAAAGGTCCAAAACTCACCGTGAAGTTCGAAAACCTCGTCGGAATTCAATTTCTCCGATCGACCACCACCGAGCACGGCAAGGGCTGAAACCACTTGGAATAGATTCACCTCTCCATGGGCTACAAAACCCCCACAAGGTCGACCTCCATCTCTATTGCCTCCGTCGCCGGCGAATTCGGCCAGAATTCCCCAAACTTTAACACGTCATATCTTCTTCATCCAACAACCAAATTGAGCGATCCACCTATAAAAAGAAAGAGGAGATCAAGCCCAACAACTTTCATGAAGGAACTACGGCTAAAAGATGACAGAATAAGACACATAAATGCCGAGAAGCTCACGGCCCCAAACGGGTCAATTTTGACCCGTGGGTCAACGCGGGTCAAACCAGATTCCCAAAAATGGAAAGTTTCCCTTTACATCTCATATTTATACCGTATACATACCATACACATACCATCCCCAAATCAATGGCTATAATTCAATCTGATCCAAATCGGACGGTCACGATTAAATTAACATTCACCAACCGACTTCAAAACTCAATAAAACATTGCTCGCTTATCCGAAAAGTTCTCCAAAAATTCCCATGAGCTCGAAATCAAATCCTCTACAATTTTCACGAAGGAACTCAAACCAAATTCTTGTCCAATAATTTAGTCGTTAACAAATCCACGAGTACGATTAATTCATAATAATCATGGCTCGGACTAATATGTGCACATTCCACGGTTCGGGTCGTTACATTTGTAGTAAATATGGTAAATTAGTGAATTATTAAAAATAATAATTAGTAATTATGGCAATTTTGTAGTAAATTGGTAGTCTTTGATTTAAATTTAGTACATAAGTTTGGTTTATTAAGTCGCACTCTTTGGAATAGATGGCGCCTCATTTCCTAGCTTATCTCTTTAACCCCTCGTGATATGTGAATTTTATCACCGCACACCATAACCTAAGTGAAGCTATAGACACGAGGTTGAGGGCGGAGTTTGCAAAGGAGTTGATGGAGTGTAAGTTTTTGAAAGATTGGCTGAATGTCGGACATGGTGTCTAAAAACGGGTTATGATTGGTGACAGGTTTTGGATCTAAGAAAGACTAACACTAATAGAGTATATACCATTGATTTGGTTAGCCTCGGGGTGTTTTGTCAAAATTAGTCCCGCCTCTCGCGTTATCTCTATCCCTAACTGGCCATGTTTTTCGATTGAACCAAGGCTGATTGATCGAAAGTTTATACTTTATCGCGCGGGTCACACGTCCATTGAATGACCCAAATACCAAGCTAGTGTACTCTCTTTAAATCTTAGGCGCACTCAATACTTGTAAATAATTATTGTAAATTTTTATATATAATTGTTATGGTAATAATATTTTAACAACTCCTATGTTAAAATGGCCTCGTAGGAAAAGAAAAAGGCCCAAAAGGAGGCAGAAGATGCTCTACTCCGACGCTTGGCAGAGCAAGTCAGTTGAGATTTAGAGGAGGACAATGACGCGCCTCCTCCGGACCCTTCAGCTGGTCCTTCGACAGCGCCCATTGGGGAAATTCTCGCTGCCCCACCTATCCCGACTGGTGATGACGCCCATTCCGGTCTGACGTCCATGGCAGAAAGTGCTCAGGCGTCGTTGGCCTCCTCTGAATCTATCCTCTACAGTGTGCGGTGCAAGCTCAGGAGGGCCGCGACAGACCCTCAACCCAAAAGGACTCGCGGACTCGTAAAAGGCGGAAAATCCGAGAAATTGTTCAAGGCGACCAGGCAAAAGATCCAGTTTTCGTATGACGAATTCACCGATGGCCCTCCCACATCTCAACTAGCTAGTCTCTCAGCGCACAACATCGGGTCAATCCTTCGTAACTGGGTTCATATGATTACCCCTACTTGGAAGGAGTTGTCGGATGAAGAGAAGACGAAAGTGTTTAAAGAACTTTCGGTATGTAATACGTACAATTTTAAATTTATTTTTTAATAACTAATAAAAATTGTAATTTCGTAATATATACGATTATAATTTTCTATTTATTTCTTATAAGAACAATACAAAGTGGATTCCACACCGGAGATGCTTAGGCACATCAACCAAACCGCCAACGCCATCTACCGTGATTGGAAGTACAAACTTCATAAGTATTATGACGATATCGGCCCCGTGCCTACCCCTGTAGAGCTGCGTGGAGATAAGGAAGATGAGTGCGAGTGGTTGTGTAACCGCTTCCAAGGAGAAGAATATAAGGTGATTATTTTTTTATTTAAATTAAGAGAATTGAATTATTTTTATTTTAGTTACTTATTAATTTTTTAATGATTTATGTTATCCAACAGAAATTCTCCAACATCAACAAGACCAACCGGGGGAAGAAGGACAAACATCATACCTCCGACTCCAAGCAGATGATCCAAATAGCTAAAGAGCACAGAGATAAAGGCTCCAAACACTCTAATTTAGATGCTAACGTCAGCGCGTACGTAACGCCTGGGCTCGAGAATGAAGCGAGTCAATACGACATAAGTGCTTTATATTGATTTTTAATTAGCGTAGTTATTATTTAATTATTATTTATTAAATTGTCGTACAAATTTATAATTATTTAATTATTATTATTTTTTTCAGGCGAGGTTGGTAGAACGGGCGCAGCAGGAATTGACCAACACACAGCTTGCACACACAAATTTGCCGCCGGAAGACCTGCCTCCTCTATCGATACAGAGACAAATTGCAATCGCCGATGAGGTATACGGTCGTCGAGCTGGCGAGGAGGTTAGGGGGATGGGACGCAAGGTCCAGCGAGATTTGTCCTTCGACTTATCTACGGGATGTTCGGCGAGGAAAAGTACTCAGGCTGCGGCCGTCCAAGCAGCCTTTGAAAAGGCTCGACTCGCACGGGAGGAAAATCAATCTATGCGTCAGAGGCTTGATCAGCAAGAAGCGCAGATAACCCAACTCGTTACCCTCATGAAAAATCAGGCTCGACAACAGTGTCAACCTCCTCCGAACCCATACCCCGACGACGACGACACGGCTGGAGGCGAGGGACTCGGCGGCGCGTCTGCTCCTCTAGTATTTTAGTAGTTTGCATGTATTTTAGCTATGTAGTTTATCATATCGTTTTTTCCGATTCCGAACGATTTAATTTCATGTATGTACAAATTTTTATTATTTAAGTAACAATTTATTATTTTAATTAATTTATAAATATTTAATTATTTAAATGAGAATTTAGTATTTTAATTAAATTATTAATATTTTAATTTAAATTTAAATTTTAATTTAAAAAAATTAAATAATCACTTAGACTACGGAGACAGTCATATGCGCGGTCTAAGTGTTCACTTAAACGACGAAAATAGGCACCGTATCTACGGTCTAAGTGTTCACTTAGACCACGGAGAAAGAATTTTCCGTAGTCTAAGTGAGTACTTAGACCGCAGACTTTTTGCGCGGTCTAAGTGCTCATTTAGACCGCGGACTTTAAGTGCTCACTTAGACCACGGAGAAAGTATTTTCCGTGATCCAAGTGGGACTTAAACCGCGAAAAAGTCTGCGGTCTAAGTTTTCACTTAGACCACGGAAAATTATTTCTCTGTGGTCCAAGTGAAACTTAGACCGCAGACTAAGTCCCACTTGGACCACGGAAAATACTTTCTCCGTGGTCTAAGTGAGCACTTAGATTGCGGAAAAAGTCCGCGGTCTAAGTTATACTTGGACCGCGCAATCCTCCAGTTTAGTCGTCTAAGTACCTGGATGACGATACTTGGAGGACGTAACCTAGTCCACGGAAGTTTCATCGTCTAAGTACTTAGACGACGGAAATGCTCACCTAGACGACGGAAATGGTCCGCGGTCTAGGTAAGTTTTTCTTGAAGTGTTCCGGCGACTATTTTTTTGTCATTTTCCCATAGTTGTTCCAAATTCTCTCGTGGCTTTGAAAATGTGCTCGGCTTCTCCAATAATACCGAAAAAAGAAAGAAGAGAAAGAACTAGGAGTTGGCGCCTACAAAACTGGTTGCTTGATTAATTACCATCTTTAAGAAGGTTTCCGTGCCAACTCTCAATTTCTTAGCTTAAATAAGAAACATTATAAAAATGATGCTTTATTCATAGAAGACAAGTGATAAGCATGAAGTTATGGACATAATTAACATATAAGTATGGACCTAACATTAGGCGTTGCAAGAAAAGATTGGTCATTGTGTGGTTGGTTAAATGGGCTGGCTTAGCTGAAGATGAGGCCACTTGGAAAGAGGCCTGATCCATGGTCACTTTATGCTTAGAGCTCAGCACATGAGGACATGCACTAATATGAGAATACAAGTTTTGTGTACTCTGAGCAAGTTGTTCTTTTTAATCCTGATATTAATTGTAATCGGCTTGCCTCACTTTGACTATTAATGAAAAATGAAGAATCTTTAGGCCGTGTTTGGTATCGTTTTACAAAATAATTTTTCATTTTCAAAATACAAAAATGCAGTGAAAATGTGTTCAGTAGACTATTTTCAAAAAACAATTTTCAAAAATGAAAAACACTGAAAACAAAAAAAAATACTACGTTCTATAAAACATCAAATGAAGTTTTCCTTGTTTTTTGAAAACGAAGTCTGAAAAAATATTAGGAAAAAAATTAAGATTAATTTTATATTGAATTTTACTATTTAAATATACATATATAATCTATTTTGATTGAAATTTAAAATTGAACCAATATAAATTTGTGTTTTGTAGACCTCGCGTAAGTATACTAGACAAGTTTTACTGTTTTCATATTAAAAATATAATTCTGTAATTTAACTTACCACATGTTTTTGAATTTTAAAAATGCGAAATTCAACTCCGGGATATTTTAGGGTTTAGGATTTTTGATAATTCAATTTACGATTTTTGATTTATGAAACAATTTTTTAAAAATAATTTTGTAAAACGATATTAGACGCGACCTTAGCTTTTTCTGCAAATTTCTCTCTCTCTCTCTTCTTTTCTCCTATCACTTATTTCCCTTAAATACATGTTGATAGCATAAACCTTATATATATTGCATCATTGATTCCAATAAAAATGATAATTCTACATGAATAAAGATTGGTGCTCTTATTCCACAAACTTATTGGAGCCCTTATGATATTTACACGCCTAATATGAAATTAATAAATAAAAAAAAGATTGTGGTCTGGGTTGTTGCTGGTCATATTGATTTTTTTCTTTTTTCTTTTTTAGAAGGCCCGTAATGGGTCTCCATGTAACATAACATATCTATACTATTTATTATGAGAAAAAGTTTTGTTTCCCATATTTTGCTAATTCTTCATTTTATGTCCTTTTCTCTTTGATAAAATTAAATCATTGGAGGATTTTCTTGTAAATAACAAATTATAGATAAAATAATAATAAAAATATTTCTAATTTCTCTCTCTAGGCATCCGTGTTTATCCTTATAAAAAACCCGATTTCTATTTTATCCCTTCTCTTTTCAACTATTTAATATATTTTTTATTTTCTTCATTTACTTATTAGATAAAAGGTAAATTCGATGTGTGTGATATATATTTTTTTCTTTTAATTTTAATATTTTTTTAACTGTCTTCAATAATTGTCAAAGTCTTTTCTATTTTAATATAGAGAGATATACACCATTTATAATAATCTCACTCAAAACAAATAAATAAATAAAAATTACACAGTGCTTACCCTAATATAAATAAATAAAAGCTCATAGCAGAAAAATGAATTTCACAAAACATAAAAAAAGAAATCTACCGATTTGGTAAGAGAGAGAGAGAGTGAATAATAAAATAATAAAAAATAATAAAAATACAGTATTGAAGAAGAGATGCGTTCCGAAGTCGCAACTCTTCTCTTTCTTCTTCTGAGGAAGACTTGGTTGGTTTCGAGGAAGAGCCCATTTCAGAGTCGCCGAGGGAAAAGCAACCTCTACTCCTACTCCGTTCAGATCGCCATGTTCTCCACCGTTCGATCTCTCTCACTCTTCGCCTCATCTTGTCTTCTCCTCTTCCTCTTCCTCTTCTCACCCGCTTTCGCCGCCGAGTCAGATCACAAGGTATTCAACCAAACCCTAGCAACAACTCACTCCTAGATCTCTTTTCTTCTTCTATTTCCCATCCAGATCTGTCATTTTTGTCCTCCAATTTACATTTGTGATTGCTTTTTCTGAGGTGTTATATCCTTACTTACTGTGTTTTATATATACACCTCTTGCATTTTAGTATATCTTATCTTATCATCAACTCTGGATCTGATTGATTTGTCGAGCTAACTTATTGCTAATATGATCCTCAATACTTCCGTTTGCTAATGTTGTTTTCGACGCATTTGAACAAACTAAGCTGCTGCAGATTGATCTGTTGTATTTGATTGGATTATAAACACAAGATAGTTAGTGTAATGCAGCTGTCTTATCTTTGGTTTGTGATACATTGCTTGTTTCTTTTCGTGCAGTATCAAGCAGATGAACCAGTTACACTTTGGGTGAATAAAGTCGGGCCTTACAACAATCCACAAGAAACATACAATTACCACAGTCTCCCGTTCTGCCATCCAGCTGAAAATGCTGCTCACAAATGGGGTGGTCTTGGTGAAGTCCTGGGTGGAAATGAACTTATCGATAGCCAGATTGACATAAAGTACCAAAGTATGTATACGTCCTCCTTCTTATGATGTTTATATCTTTGATTATGCTGTTGGATTTTTTGTAAGTAATTACTGTTTGATTTATTCAATTTTTCTTTTTGTGCAGAAAATGTGGATAGGGCTACCATTTGTTCACTTGAACTCGATGATCATAAGGTTAAACAATTTAAGGATGCCATTGAGAACAGCTACTGGTTTGAATTCTTCATGGGTATGCTCTATGAAATCTCTTCATTTTCTTCTGGAAGCATATAAAACATCTGTTACATGTCCTGAAGCTGCTGACAGTTACTTGCTTGATTACCCTTATTTGTATGATCACATTGTAGTCTTTGATATATGATGGTACATAAGTTTAGAATAGTATGAAAGATGAAAATGTAGTGCACCAGAGAGAGGTGGCTTCCAGGAGAAAGAGGATCTTGAATTAAGAGATTAATAGTGTCACATTTCCTTGTCTGTATTTGGTCACAGCATTCTTGGACCAAACAGATAATTTGGTTTCGCAAGTTGGAGATGCCATGAAATTAGACAATAATAGATAGTTAAGTCAGATGAAGATCTATGTCTCAGTGTTGTAAGGAAATGAGCATTTTCATTTTCATTTTCATATTGTTCTCTTCATAGACTGTTCCCAAATTGAACCTGTTAAATAGGTATAGCTCATTATATGTCATGATAATGTTGTCATAGACGAGGGGAAAGATAGAATGTATCTATTATCTAATACGCGCTAGTAAATTTCATAATTATATTGGACTCAGGTTGGGATATTTTGTATCTTGAAAAGATTTTGACAGTAATCATGCTTAAGACAAGGAGGTAATACAGTAATTTTATTGCCATATACATGCATGCTCTTTTCTCTCTAACAAAAAGACGAATGAAAAAACAAAAATGCAAGTTACTTGATGTTTTCACATGTTAATCTAATTGCCAGAAGTTACATTGTTTTTTATTGATAATCTCTTTATACTATGATGGATTATTGTCTTTGTGCTTTGCTGTCATTTTGTTTCTGTTTGGGGAAATTTACTTATCCTAACTTTGCATCTTTTGCATGTTTTATCCTCGGACTTCTCTGTGCTGGATACAATTCAGATGATCTGCCTTTATGGGGTAAACTATAAATCTGTCTGCTCAACTTTTATCTTATGTATAGTTTATTCTATACTAAGTGGATCTCATTATGCTATAGGTTTTGTTGGTGAGTTGCATCCGGATAAGGGTGACAATGGCAAGCATATTCTTTACACGCATAAGAATATTATAATTAAGTACAATAAAGATCAGGTGGTTTTCCAAATTTGATAGGATATTATTGGATCATTCATGCCAGGTTTGGCTAGCTGTATTATTATTTTTATTTTCTTATTTTCACGTTTATTTTGTTGGTAGATAATTCATGTCAATCTCACGCAAGACAGTCCAAAGCCACTGGAAGTGGGGAAGAAATTGGATCTTACTTACTCTGTCAAGTGGATTCCAACTGCTATCACCTTTGCACGCCGCTTTGATGTGTATTTGGACTATCCCTTTTTCGAGCACCAAGTACGAATTTCATGCTACTTATATTGCTGCTCAATAATTCAAGTACTATGATTACCATTTTCTGCCTCTTGCATTAATTTGTATGTTTGTCTTACAATATGCAGATCCATTGGTTCTCGATCTTCAATTCATTCATGATGGTTATATTCCTTACTGGTTTGGTGTCCATGATTCTGATGCGCACACTTAGGAATGACTATGCAAAATATGCTCGGGAAGATGATGATCTTGAGACTCTGGTGATAATCCTTGACTCTGTTCATATGGCCTCAGTATTACTTGTTTGCCATAGAATAGGTTGTAATGACTTTTGTGGATGTCTTTTGTAGGAAAGGGATGTCAGTGAGGAGTCTGGCTGGAAACTTGTGCATGGGGATGTTTTTCGACCTCCTCGAAGTTTAGTTATTCTGTCAGCTGTTGTTGGCACGGGAGCTCAATTGGCGTTGCTAGTACTCCTTGTCATTTTACTGGCAATTGTTGGAATGTTGTATGTTGGGTATGTTGCTTGATCAAAAATAATTGCTTTGTTATTTTTTATTATTATTTTCTTTATTTTGATTTCATAAATAAGTACAGACATTGTTCCAACACACACACGATTGTTTAACATCTTTTGCTATCATCAGGTATTTTTTGTTTTACTAATTTCTAACATTTACGTAGTTACATTCTCTCTTACATTCATTTTATCCGGTGCTCAGGAGAGGTGCAATTGTTACAACTTTCATAGTGTGCTATGCTCTTACATCTTTCATTTCTGGTTATGTAAGTGGTGGGATGTATTCACGGCATGGGGGTATGTATTCACCTCCTGGTTTTTCCGAATCCCAACTTTTCTCTCTCGCTTCTTATCCGTAAATTTGGAAAGCTTGTGTTTGGGACAATACTTGAAGTATTATGTTTTTCTCTCAGGTAAACACTGGATAAAGTCAATGATTCTCACAGCATCTCTATTTCCATTCATGTGCTTTGGAATTGGGTTTGTCTTGAATACAATTGCTATATTCTATGGGTCTTTAGCAGCTATTCCGTTTGGCACAATGGTGGTTGTTTTTGTCATTTGGGCTTTCATCTCGTTTCCTTTAGCGCTTCTTGGTACAGTTGTTGGAAGAAACTGGAGTGGTGCTCCTAATAATCCCTGCCGTGTCAAAACCATTCCTCGTCCTATTCCTGAGAAAAAATGGTATTTGACGCCATCTGTGGTGTCGATGATGGGAGGGCTTTTACCATTTGGAAGCATATTTATTGAAATGTACTTTGTCTTCACGTCCTTCTGGAATTACAAGGTGAATTTCTGGCCGAGTACAGTAAGCATATAATGATCAAGATTCATAGAACAGTCTTTAAAGTACTTTTACAGAAGTAAAGAGTCTGTGACACTTCACAATCACTAAATTCATTCAGGAATCTGAGCATTGGTTTAAGTCTAACTATATCTTGATAACATTGAGTCCTGATCTGGAGTGTGTTGATTTTTACCACAAAGTCTTGTTTACATGTTAAAGATGACATCCTAAACATGTAATAGCACACTTTGGTTAACTGGGTTTAGTGATCTTTAAATTTTATAATGTATTTGATAATTTGTACTACTATGGTTTGCATTTTATCATTGAATCATTTAGTTCACAATTTCTTTTGTCCACTGCGCAGTATGAGTGTAATGTTTCTCCTGCTCTTGTGGCTGTAAACAGGTCTACTATGTCTATGGCTTTATGCTGCTTGTGTTTGTGATTCTCACCATTGTTACTGTATGCGTCACCATTGTGGGAACCTACTTCTTGCTTAATGCTGAGAACTACCACTGGCAATGGACTTCATTCTTTTCTGCGGCTTCAACGGCTGTTTATGTGTACTTGTATTCAATATATTACTATTATGCAAAGACCAAGATGTCAGGTTTCTTCCAGACGAGCTTCTACTTTGGATACACTTTGATGTTTTGCCTCGGCTTAGGAATCCTCTGTGGTAAGCTTTTTTGTCTTAGCTGAATTTTATGCACTGTAAGGATTTAGGAAGTTCCAGTATTTCAACCTAAAGAAAATAGTAACTAATGTATTAATATTTTCTAACTGTTGAACGTATGTAGGAGCTGTTGGATATTTGGGCTCAAATTTGTTTGTGAGGAGGATCTACAGAAACATCAAGTGCGACTAGAATCTCTGGTAAGGGGATCAGATGGAGCTTCCTTGTGTAGAATGGTCGATGTTGTGGCAAAAGATTCGGATAGGACGGTATGTGGTGGTTATCGACAGACTGAAATCACAGGGGTGAAAGGATGGGGATTTAATTTTTCCTCTGGATTTGGGGAAGATTTTTCTTTTTTGTTTTCCCCGGCTGTAAGTGAAGGCCTTAATCTTAGATTCACAGAGATTGTTTCATAATCTAAGAAAGTTAAGTTAGAGATGTCATCAGACTCCTGTTATTTTATTATTTACATCTACTTTTTACAAAATAGGTTCCCCGTTACTCGTTGAGCCGGCACGTCTGAAAAAGAGGGGAAATGAACTTTATGCTTCTGAGTTATGTAACAGACTTGTGAATTTTGATTCTATTTTATATACCTTGCATATATGTATTCCTCATTGCCTGAACCCCCAAAGTTATAATATGTGTGCTGAAATGGAGAGTATACTTGGATCAAGGAATGAAATATTGATATTGATAATATCTTTGTGATATTTTTGCGATATTTTGTACATATTAATTTTACATATTAATATCTTTTGTCCGATATTTTTTGATATATCGTCGAAATCTTTGATATTTTTGAATTTATTCAAGAGTTTGAATTTACATATATGTTGATCGCACTAAATTTAAAGCATAAAACTTAATATGTCAATAATTTAAAAGTTTAATCAAATAATTTCTATTAATAATCGATAAAATACAAGTTACAAGTTTCAAAACACATTGATCATATAAGAATCGATATTTATCTTAATACAAATTTTTATGTATTTATTTTAATTTTTGTCGAGTTTTCAATGAATCGATATTTTTGTCGCAATATCCATATTTTGAACAGTCCATATATTTTTAATATTTGATATTTTACTCCTTGACTTGAATGTCTTTCTGAAGTGTTGTGATCACGAGTCCTTGGTGATTTATACAATTTGCTTGTTGAACCGGTTACGTTGGTCAACATACTACTGGCCGGATTTAGTTTTTGTAATGACATCTCTAGTTGTGAAGGTTAAGGTCGAACAGATAAAATGTCGGGGTTTAATTTCTCATTTCAAATTTGGTGAAGCGCACAAATTGTATGAGAACCTTTTTGATAAGTGGTTCTCCAAACACTTTTAAGCAACTGAAGCTAGACAACAATATTGGATTGTCATTGGATTTTGGAGTGGTATTCAACTGTTCATTGTCATTGTTGTGCGACCATCTAAGGTACTCGAAGTCTATATATAGAAAGGAGAGAGTTGAGAAATTTGAAAGAGAAGGAAGTCCCAGATTTAGCAATTATGAAACAAAACCAAGATTTGCAATTATTGGATGGTGAAATTGGCACACCCCATTTCTTACAAATCAAACATTCATTCTTTATTTTTTGTGTGTATTTTCAATACACTTTTTCTTGAAATGTGAAGATCGGAGATGTAGTTTGTGAAAAACTGGGTGCCAATTTCAGCTCACTTTACAATTTTGCAGAGAAAGAAAGTTTTGAAAGAGAGGATACACGACTAAAAACAATCAAATCACTCGCGCCTAGCAATAGAGTAACAACATTTTTTTTCCGATTAATGTTACAACAACCGACTATTAAAGAGCATTTAGAGAGAGTTTTATCTCTATGCTTCTTTTTTTACACTAGCGAGGCCGTTGATGTACTTCACATGTCTTCATCTGGGAGCAGCACTTCGGTGGGCCGGGCACAATTCGTTGGGCCGCACAAAAAAAGGGCACGCGATCCTACCCAAAATTTCAATAATTTTTCGAGTCGTCTAACACTTTGACACCTCTCCATTACAGATTTTGACAAGCATTGTTCATAAAAAAATTAGAATTTTGGGAGCTTAGGATATTTATTTTGCATGAATTTATATAATATATTATAAAATATCTAAAATGATGTTGTTTTTGCATACCTTGATTGTTTGGTTCTGTCCGATTTTTGGAGATTCAAAACCGAAATAGAATCAAATTTGTCAGTTTGAATTTTCTTCGGTTTGGTTTGTAACGAGTTTGGTTTTTTTTTTGGCCGCGATTCGGTTTCGGCCTCTTTTTACTTCCGGCCTAGGTTACAATGTCCCCCCTATTGTTGGGTACCTCAACTTATTTGTTTTTTTTGGAGTACGTGATCCATTGGTATTGACATACTACCACAATTATATGCTTCATGGTACATCAATTCATTTTCTCATGTTATTCGAGATATTCTTAAGATATAAGATGCAAGTAAGTTCGACATTATTGAATTTAGTGAATGCAAAAAATCTCTACTATAATAAAGCCATACGTGGAGTTTGGTGTCATCGTTATCGGACATATCAAATTATAAACTTCTAAAATTATCCTTAATGATAAAAAAAAATAATTACTATAGATATGTTTTGGGCCCTAATTCAGACTCTCATTTTTGTTGTTCGGCACCCATGACATAACAATAGGGTGAGTTTCAGATTTTACTGACGTTAAGCGCTATGCTATTCGCCCACACTAGCAAGCTTATGTTATTAAGATAGGTGTTACCTCGCATAATCCCACATAATATATATTGGAAACATGCCTAACCTTCCTTTGTTCGCCGCCCGCCTCTCAATCTCTCTCTCGCTCTCGATTAAAATCATATTCTTCGTCGATTTCTCAGTCTCCTTCGTCGTCACCTCACTCAAACCTCAAATCGTACAACTCAGGTGCGGCTTCAATTCAAAAAAAAAAAACCATATAAATATGAGTCATGATTTGATCGTCAAGTTAAAATGATGTTTATTTATTTTTTCCTCTCTGTTTGGATATGGATTCTGCAAGTAATGTTGAAGTTTTTCGGACATTGGTTTTGATTATATGTGCCTTTAGTAATGTCAGTTGCTCAGTATAAGATTATCAATTGAGATAACGAATTTCAATTCTGTATTGGCAATAGGAAAATAAACTAGTGGGAGAGTTTTAGTTTTCTGCTATGGAGGCCCTTCAGCAGCTTAGCTCCTCCTATTCAGTTATCCTCCCGCAAATGCAACTCGAATCATACTCTCACCGGACTCAAAAGGTCAGCAGCACACGCCGTCCCACCAATCCACTATCCATTACTGCCACATTGTCCCGACCAACCACGGAGATATCATCTAGCCTACCTCACCTCTTCACTCCCTCTTCGTTGCCTCCCAAACGGGTCTCGTCGGGTTCGTTACAGTATGAACCGGGTTTCCTTGGGGCGGTACCGGACAGGACAGTTGCAAATGGAAGTGAGATAGTAGATGCTTTGGGATCTTTGACCAATATATTGACGTCAAAAGTGTATGATGTGGCTATTGAGTCCCCGTTGGAGCTAGCCACCAAGGTGTCTGAGCGGTTGGGAGTCAAGGTTTGGCTCAAGAGGGAAGATTTGCAGCCGGTGAGTTTTTGTAGAAACATCAAGTTGAAATTTGTTGTTGGACTTGAAAAGGTTTTGTTGTTTGATTGTGTTATGCATCTTATGCGAAGGTGTTTTCCTTCAAGCTTCGCGGAGCTTATAATATGATGGCTAAGATTCCAAGAGAACAATTAGATAAAGGGGTTATATGCTCATCGGCCGGAAACCATGCCCAAGGAGTTGCATTGTCTGCCAAGAAATTGGGTTGCAATGCTGTCATTGCAATGCCTGTGACTACACCTGAAATTAAGGTACTTAATTTTGGCCCTTGGCTTTTGTTTGCACATTTGTGGGCTATTAAGTAGGAGAACTGATTTGGTGTAGCATTTATTTTGTACTAAAGACTGCTGTGTTTCACAATTAACAGTACCATATATTTTGTTTCTTTTTGCTTGTAAACAGTGGCAATCTGTTGAAAGGTTGGGTGCCACAGTGGTTCTTATTGGGGATTCGTACGATGAGGCCCAAGCATATGCTAAGAAGCGGGCTAAGGAGGAGGGACGGAGCTTCATACCTCCTTTTGATCACCCTGACATTATTATGGGCCAAGGAACAGTTGGAATGGAAATTATGCGTCAAACAAAAGAGCCACTACATGCAATTTTTGTGCCAGTGGGTGGTGGTGGCCTTATAGCTGGTATTGCTGCATACGTTAAAAGGCTATCTCCAGAGGTTGGGCTAGTCTTTAGTGTAGATTGATTGCCTTTTTGGCCAAGTCACTTCAAGTTTATCACGTTTTATGGAAAATTTTATCCTTTAACTTTAATATATGAAAGAGTACTGACTATAAAATATATTTTCTCAACAGGTAAAGATTATTGGTGTGGAGCCCTCTGATGCGAATGCAATGGCATTATCCTTGCATCATGGAGAGAGAATAATGTTGGACCAAGTTGGAGGCTTTGCCGATGGCGTAGCTGTGAAAGAGGTGGGTGAAGAAACCTTCCGATTATGCAAAGAATTGATAGATGGTGTAGTTCTCGTAAGCCGTGATGCTATCTGTGGTTCAATAAAGGTAAATGTCTTTCCTTTCTTCAATATTGAATGAGTCAGACTTCTTGATTATGATGATTTAATATGTAGTTGGCTGATGTTTAATTGCAGTTGCATCTTACAATATTTGAATCTCCTATATATCTCTGAAAGACTGAAACCATACATGCATATGATAGTCTTCTTGTAGTGTAAAAGTTACTTTTCAAGAACTTCTTTGTAGTAGCAATCTTGTGAAGATGAACTCTGAAATTGATAGACAAGAGCGTACATAACAGTTGTGATTTGATTGGTTTAAGGATTTGGGAATATACAGAAAATGAACTGTAGTAGAAGGAAGGTTCTATTTCTACATTGATGGTTTTTAGCGGGCATTATGCGTTGTATATAGCTGTCAGAGTGTCATATATCAAAGGTGAAATTTTCTTGGATATATGCCAAAAGTTGATTAATATTTTATGGAATACTGAAAAGGACTCGTCTCCTCACCGTTCCGTCTTACTAGTTCTTATAATCAACCTCTCTTGTTTTTATATATCATGCTTTGACTTATGATATTATCCAAAGAGTGGTCAGCGTTGTGGTGTAATTTGACATCAGAGGTAAGTGTCCTAATTATTGTGATTAATAGCATATGTTTCGTTCAAATATAACCTCATTTGATGTGTTTAACTCTTTGTGATTCAAACAGCTTGAGTTGATCTTGGTACTAGCTGTTCTAGTGAAATGATGGAATACTAGCTTATTATTTGAAAGTTTTTGGTATCATTGATTTCACAAGCATAGTGCTGATTTTGTAGGATATGTTTGAGGAGACCAGAAGCATTTTAGAGCCAGCAGGTGCACTTGCTCTAGCTGGAGCTGAAGCATACTGCAAGTACTATGGTCTTAAAGGAGAAAATGTTGTTGCAATAACCAGTGGGGCAAATATGAACTTCGATAAGTTGAGAGTGGTGACTGAACTTGCCAATGTTGGTCGGCAACAAGAGGCTGTACTTGCGACAATAATGCCCGAGGTTCCGGGGAGCTTCAAACATTACTGTGAACTGGTATGGCAATATATATTTTACATAGTTGCCCCCCCTCCTCCGAATCAATTTCTTCATAATGTGACTGTATTTTCCTTGTTTGTAGGTCGGGCCAATGAATATCAGTGAATTTAAATACAGATTTAATTCTGACAAGCAGGCGATCGTACTATATAGGTAGTTACTCATCATGTTTTATTAACAATGTCACCAAACTGTGGGTCAATTAATTTCAATTCTGTAGATGTATTTGTTTAGTTAGCTATACATGAACAAGTTAGATACTTAGACCTATTGTCCTTCTGTTCCATGTGTAGTGTTGGTGTGCACACAGCTTCTGAACTTGAAGCAATGCAAGAGCGGCTAGAGGCTTCTCAACTCAAAACCTTTAATCTCACAAAAAGTGACTTGGTTAAAGATCACTTACGTTACTTGGTAATTCTTCTCATACTATTGCTCCCATCTCTACATGAAGTTATGGTATTACGGGGGCAAAGAACTTGCTGAACAATTTTCATCTTGCCCGTTCCGAAACTCCCTGGATATGAACATAATTATTTTTCATTGATGTCAAATGCTAAAAAAGGGATATTATGAGTAGGGTCGTATCCACCCCCTAGAAGCTTGCGGTTCAAATCGTCAGTTATTTTTGTTGTGGATCTATTTCAGATGGGTGGCAGAACAGATGTTGAAAATGAGGTTCTTTGTCGCTTTGTCTTCCCTGAAAGGCCTGGTGCATTGATGAAGTTCTTGGATACGTTTAGTCCACGTTGGAATATTAGTTTGTTCCACTACCGCGGACAGGTTGAAAACTTCAAATTGTTTCTATAACTGTTGCTGTATGATTATTTTACAGCATTTCACCTTGTTTTTTTTTCCTCATGATGGTCAGTCTTTGATTGCATATTTGTTTTCCTCTACCATAGGGTGAAACTGGGGCAAATGTCTTGGTCGGAATCCAAGTCTCAAAGAGCGAGGTCGATGAGTTCCATTCTCATGCCAGTTCTCTTGGGTATGACTATGTGGTAGTTACAAATGATATCGACTTCAAGCTTTTAATGCATTGATAATGAGCAGCTGTCACAGACAAATGTGAGTAGAGAATAGGAAATCACACTACCATGTTCTCTAATGTGTATTTAAGAAACTTTATTTCTGACCTTTGAATTGTTTTTATCTCTTCAAAGTTGGAGAGATTCATGTAGTTCAGGGGATGATGAAATTGTCTTTCTGACGTGTATCAAAATTGTAACATCAAAAATTCTACTCAAGTTCTTTTGTGACTGTGCACTAGTTATATCCCTGTGTAAATACAAACAGCAAGATTGTAGTGTTTTCCCGGCTAGTTTTATTTCCATTCCATGTTTAGACAACGTTTGTATCAAGAAAGTGAAGGCCTCCCCACTTTGTCCTCTCTGTAAAAATGAGAAGGAACGGTAGAGCATTCTTTTCAGTTGTGCGAGTGGACTGTTGGTATTTGTTTTGGTTGCTTCCTTGGGCTACAAATTGACAAGAGGGCAGGGATCACCTTTGATTGCTGCTGGGTGCTGGTTTTGGTGAAGTGGCTGCCTTCTGATACCACCTCTGATCAAATTCTGCCCATTGTTTTCAATGTCATTTGGGAAATCTGGAAAGCTCAGTGTGCCGCTACTTACCAATGTGCTGTTTATAAGCCTGATCAGGTAATTTTCAATGCAAATAAGCTTTTTTCTCGATTATGTGTATTTGGAGTATGTTCAAGGTATTTGAAGCTTCTGGGAACACTTGGTATATATAAAATACGGTTAACATGAATAAATTCAGAAGACTTTGTGGTATAAATGTATCTCAAATACTTGTTAGAGCTTGGATCTCTACTTGGATTATATCCTTGACATCTTAGTTTCTACTCCGTGGATCTATCTAGTGGATGTGTATGCTTCCAAAATGGTGGATTATATCAACAAAAGGACCATCTTAGGTTCTTTATCATTCTGTAAGGCAAATGTAAAAAAGTAATTGATCTCTTAAATGCACACTTTCTTGGTTGTTCCACATGCATTGCAATTTCTAGTCTGACAATATATTGCTCATGTTCCTTAACATGAGCAGCTACCATATTTACAGAGTAGTTGTGTAATTAGTAAATCATATGCCACATTAGTGTCTATGATGGAATAAACCGTTTGCTAAATGTTCTATTCTGACAGTGCTTTTCTGCTACTTGATAAATGACTTTCTGATCGTTTTTAGCTAGCGGTTGACAGAGACTGAAGTCCACCAATCTTACAGTTTTGCAATTTAAGTTTTTTTTCTTACTTTCTTTTCTTCTGAGAAGTGGCAATGTGAGCAGTATTGAGTTATGGTAATCGTGTCAGTAGTTATAAACGTTCTTGTTCTGCCTAAGCAAGCGAAAATATTTTATCATCCACAAGCTGCCTCCTCTCCCGCTAAGATACCTCTTAGACAATTATATTCCATTGCGCTGTAAACAATTAAATTTTTGAGGCTTTGTAAGTAACTGCTATCTGCATGCTAAATCTGCATTCATATACAACAAGCAGCTTGGAAGACATTGCAGGCTAAATCCGCATTCATAACGACCTATGATGTGACATTTGCGTTGGGTAATTATGTCTCCTGATATTCTTTAGCACGGATTACCAGCATATATTATGTCCTTTATGTCTTGTAGCTCGAAAATCAGAAAATGTGTGAAAGAGGATAAAAAAAAAATGAATTTTGGATTTTTTGGTTCTTCAATCTGGTTCTTAATTTCCATGCATTTCGGATCCAATTTCCATTGGAACCGTTTCAGAACCACATAGATCGGTTCTACCACACTGAAAATATTGGACCCAAACCGAAGTAACTTTATACGATTCATATTTTCGAACCCAGAACTCCAAACCCAAGTATTATAGGGAGAAAATCCTCTGTATTAGGTCGCTCAAGTCGACAAAACATAAATATTGATAATAGACTAGTCTTCAGCTAGGGAAGATTTGACGTCTATGGTATGGGCTAAACTAATAGAAGACCACTATTGATTGATTAATCTGCCTTCCCCAGCTTCCTTCCTTTTTTCTTTTTTTTTTTCATGTAAAAATAGCAAAATTCAGTTTTGGAGTTTCCTCAAAATTCAAGAATAAGATTTTTAATTTCCATTCGTTTACAAAAAATTCAAATATTACCACTAGCCAACTAAATAAGTAAAAAAGTTAATTTACCCTTATCTTAATTAATGAATTACCCAATACCATTACTCTTTTATAACCCATCCATTGATCACTCACCGGCGACATTAACTACCGACGTTGACCAGTGACCATACAACTTTGATTGTTGACTTTGACCCTTGACCGTTTACCCTAAGCTGATACTCAATTGACGTTCAACTGATACTCAGTTAAGGTTGACTCTCAGTTGAGGGTCAACTGATACTTAGTCAAGTGTATCAGTTAAGTGTCAATTGATACTCAGTTTACCTTCAACTGAGGATCAATTGATACTCAGTTTACCTTCTTGAGTGTCAGTTTAGAGTAACCTGATACATAGTTAAATTTCTGCCACCACTTGCATATGCCATTCTACCTTTAATAGGTTTGCTAATCAAGCTCTATTCTGTGCAAAAACTCAGTATTATAGAGTAATTGAAACTAATTTACCGGCATATATATGCCAGATCATAAAAATCTTCAACTCCTTGGTATGTATAGAGATTAACATCTCTCATCTATTCATCCAGCTAACAATCATCATGATAGATAGCTTATTACGCTGCAACCCGGTTCTTGTAATCATAGAACTAAATCAGAAGCGATCCCTCTTCACCACCTCATCAAAGCATAGAAAGCTAATCTGTGCAAGAATACCATACACTCTTTCTTTGCAGTCAATGAATAAGCATGGCAGTCTTAAATTTATTTCCCAAGCAAAGAAAATTAACAACAGTTTTGACCCTCCCCATTCATTACCAATGCTGTAATAGATTGCTAGAGCAAATGCAAATGCCTTGGTTCCATGTATTCCCTCCAATGTCAAAATCACAATTCTGAAATTCGACACATCATGCTTCCCAAATACAGTACAACCTTTGAAGTAAGCACAGAATCATATCCCTTATACCAAAGACAACCTATCTAATCTCAACTGCACAAACAACACATAATGGAATAATCATATTTACTGTTTTCATAAAACACAGAACTTCCTCTACATTTTTAGAAACAGAACAATAAAAGCTCATCATTAACCAACAAATATTCATTCCACCTCCTTAAACAGAACTTCCTCATGTTTCCAAATAGATATGGTCCAGAAAAGAAGAAGCAATAGACATCATCTATTTCAGATCATACCAGTGTATTTTTCAGTCATTGGTTGGTGAATGATTGATTCAAACAATTTGAATTTCTTGGATTTCCATCTGAATCATAAAGTGGCTCCCTAAAGGATGTATTCATCTGGTGTGAGTTTTGTGACTTTCTGATGCAATTGAAATGCTTCATTTTTTGAAACTTGAACAAGACAAGCCAAGGCTACAAAGAAAAAATCCTCACGTTTGTAGAATTACCCTAAGGATATGGTGGCAAAGGATATGAGAGTGCCAACAGCTCCAAACTTCATGATTGTCATGAAGTTGCGAAAAAATTGCTTCTTCCTCACTTGGAACCTGAAGATGTTAGGGGGGGGAGATCAATCATCATGTACTGCGGAGTTGGCAGTAAAAAAACAATCTGGAAATGAATCTTTATCAATAATATGACTCCCAATATCTTAAGCAAATAGTGATAAATTAGTAAAGTATTTGAGAACTGGTCTAATCAGGACTCGAGAAATCCCTAGCTATAACAGCTAAGTGAACTTAACAATCAGCTAAGAATTAAATTTTGATAAACCAAATGGAACATACCTGGCATTGAAAATGATCGGAGGTAGAAGATATATAAAGAAAAGATCTTCACTAAACTCCAACATGTGAGAGCTTTTTCCTTTTGTGGTAAGCAATATGACAATCCCAGTGCACAGTCCCTGCAACCAAAACTCAATAAGTCATTCATGCACAATCAAACACACACACATTGTCACATATACACAATCACTTGTAGCAAACTAAGCTCAACTCCCAATTGCAAGTGCAGTAATAGACTCATTCATCCATCGACTCCCCTCCATCAAATGGCCAATCAATATACAAGCACAGAGCAGCACCACAAATAGATTCATTGACACAACTGAAGTGTGATCCGAGGCATTTAAGATTCCAACAGATTCTTACGCCATTGAGCTTAAATCCAACTCCATCGTTGCTGAACAAACAAGATACAAAAGACTTCAACAAATTCAGCCAAACTTTTATGGCCTGAAAACTGAGAATTTGAGGGTCAACTGAGTGTCAGTTTAGGGTCATAGCTAAACCATCTGGTTATATACACCACTCTAGAGACCAAACAAATGCTAATCACAAAACCATATACTACCATATACTACAGAACAAGACTCCGACATTAAAACTGGTAATCTAAAAATATCAAATTGTCAATCAAAACTCCGTGTAATTGAAATATAAGAAAGTATGATAAGAAAACTATGACTCATATCCGTTGACATTTCACAAACCCAACCCATAACTCAGACTACTCCAAGCAACTACATTCTAGTTGTGCAGATAAAATGCAACCATTTTCGCAAGAGATGTAGTCGGTCTTGGAAATCAACCAGAAGCTCAGTCTCCTGAAGGGTTTGAATTGGGATTTGTACATACAATGTTGATGAAGAAAGTTTAATAGAGATTCCAAACCAGTGGGAGCGAAGGAGGTGAGGCTTGGTGGCAAGGCGATTCCCGGTGCTAAGCCAAAATTAAGGCGTGACGGCGCTAACATAGCACGAGGTTGCCGAGGTTGTCGTGAGAGAGACCGGAGCTAGAGCAAGGAGATAGCCCACTTTAATGAATAAGACCAATGAATGTCCACTTTATCCCGGATCGATAAATTGGGAAGAATTGAAGGAGGAGGACAACTAATCCAGTCACACATAATCAACAAGATTAATTAACACTAAAGTAGGAGAAGGCGTAGAAGAAGAATGACAACTATCCCTCTAGCCATATATGATCGTTTACGGATGATCTCATGCCAACAAATTGATACTAGGCTCCTCTAATTTGGTGATGAATAATCGATTAGATTGAATAAAACCTTCTTCCCCTTCTCAACAAATTGATCAATTATGAAATAATTTCGTTATTCGGTTCTTGCTCGAGGCTCTAATACCAAATGTTAAAATTAAAATTAAGGATTATGAATATTGAATGTAAATTAAGGTTATGAATATGAAACTGTAAAAATGTGATCAATATAAACAATATAGATCGATTAATTAAAGAATAATTTTTTTCCAGATATCCATGCATGCTTGTAGACGGTAACACAACGCAAAAAATCTTCTCCTTCTATACTATTCTTAATAGTCGGACTCTTCTATAGGGCAGAATAATGAATGATTTCTCAATGAAATGATAGTTAGAGCAGAGACCATATGCCTTTATATAATGTGCATAGAATTAATACCTCTCATAAAAATTCTTGATCCTAATACAACTTGTAATGAATAATGAATACAGAATTTATGTAGAACTCTTATTTGCACTAGGCAAATCATATTCCCTTAGTGAATAATGTAGTAAGAAGTATCTTTGTTTATCAATTACTTGAGCATCAATTATAGAACTAATATGTTGTTAATGATCGTAATCGTGTAATGTCCATATTAATTCTTACAGTTATCTCTTTATTCATGTGGTTTGCTTATGAAGACGATATGAGAGATATTGCGATAAAACAGAATTTTTGATGAGGTAGAACTTTAGCATCGATGGCTCGTGATTTGTATTATTGAAGTGTTTGGACAATTTGTAGGTCTTAGTTATCCTAAATTTAGGGAAAACTCTACCTAATTTTTCGCAGAAATGTCTAAAGGATTTTGCGACCCTTATTTTGTAATTTTGATGACGAAATTATTCAACTGGGTGGAGATCGTTAATATTTAGTTTTTATATAATTGTTAATATTACAGATTTTTTTGAATTCGATTTAACGAATGCGGTAAATGATTTTACTTTCGGTGAATGTTTAGTAACCTTTGGTTGACTTTTTAATGAGTTAATAATATCAGTTGACTTCGGATGGAAGTCGTAAAACTCGTCGAGACGAGTTGGTAAACGCCAGAACGTCGAAACCAGAGTTATGATGAAAAAGTTACGATTAACGGAAGTTTGATAGAAATTACTTTTCCTTAAATTTGCGAGAATAAATAGGGGTTACTTGAAATGGAAATTCAGACCTTCTATTTCGGGCATTAACCGAGAGTTTCTTTTTCTCACCGACTCGTCGAGACGAGTTGGTAGACGCCGAAACGTCGAAACCAGAGTTATGATGAAAAAGTTACGATTAACGGAAGTTTGATAGAAATTACTTTTCCTTAAGTTTGCCGAGACCGGCGCTGACGGTGCAACGCCGTTGGCTGCAATTTCGGTCGGAATAGGAAGGTCTTAACGTCCTCTTCCTTTCCCGGTCATCAGTTTGACGAATTTAAGCTGGAAAGAAAGAAAACCGATGAGATTGGAGATTTAGGGTTTTTGTTGGTCGTCGTCAATGACTCCTCAGGCCACGAGATACATATGGTTTGGATCGTTTTCTCCTCCTTTTTGTGTTATTGCTTGGGATTTGGTGTATGTAGATCCAATTTGAGGAAATTGAATCGATTTCCATCGAGTTTGTATTGGCTGCCACCTCGAGCAGCGGTTTCTGGTAGTTATGGCCGTCAAGGATAGAGGGATGATGCTCCCCTCTTCCTTCTGAGTTTATTAGGGTATGCATCGAGCTTAATGGTGGCTCGACATCGACGAAATCGCCATCGACAATTTGTGGCAAGATTTCTTTCGGGGAGGATTTTGGCCAGATGTAGGTTGAATTGGGTGATGTGGTAGAAGAGAAAGTATTGGACTCACTGAGAGCTTTCTAGAAATGTATCAATTGCCACGATTGCCCGCGACAACGCGTCTGCTGGAAGCCTGGAAAATTCTTTCTGGAACGTGTCAAGTTATATATCGTTATATTCGTATCGACGATACGAACTTAGGCGTGAGATTTATTTAACGTTTAGACTTAGTCGTGGATTTTTTTTGGAAGTAGAAAATGGGGGTCTTGTTCTCTTTGTGAGGAATTACTTTTATAGATTTAGCTATTTAGACGAACATTACTTTGGTTTATTTGTGCTAGTGTTCGTGTTTTTCGTGTAGCATATTCCAATTACTTATTGTGTTTTTTTCTTTTACAATGCTCGAGAGCTAGTGTAGCATTTCTCTATATAAGCTTATGAGTGGTCTTTTTCTCATATCATATGGATGTCTACCATATATAATATTATTTATTTTATTAATAATATATTACATTTCATGATTTAGTCGTCAAAAACACGTTGTAAGTTTACTATGTAACAATCTTGAAGCAGCCAGGGTTTTCTTTTCATTTTCACTGTTCAAAAGGGGTGTTTTCGTCCTAAATTTTCAAGTGTGTGGGGCATGCGAAAGGTTTCTCAGACCTAACACAAACCTATCACTCTCTTTCTTGCTCTGAGCCGTACAATTCTCTCTCTCTCTCTCTCTCTCTCTCTCTCTCTCTCTCTCTCCCTCCCTCTTTCTCTCATTGTAACATCCCGACCCAAGATTTATATTGTTATTTCGATTAAATGTTAATAATCGATGGTAATTAGTTTTTACCGTCGGTAACTATCGCTGGTGTTTCGTCAGAAATTTATTGATTAAGTTTTTTGATGTATTTCTTTGAGAAAAATCGAAGAATTTATCGAGACAAGTTCGTGGCCACGTCAAATGTTAAAATCGAAGTTACGACGAAGAAGTTACGGTCAACGAAAGTTTTAAACGATTTATAGAGTTCATTAGTCGCGAGTATAAATATGAATTCGGGCCACATACCCGTTGAGCCTCGTTGACTTGGGTCTCTGTGGAGAAAAATCGTCATTGACGTGCTCTCTGGTGGTTAGAGACCGTTTGGTCACCTTAAGCTACGATTCTGATCACAAAAGCTTCATCTCATCATCCTCATCCTTGAGATGGATTCATTCTTGATGATGGAGAGCTAAGGCGAGAGAATCGAAGGAGTGAAATCTTGAGTTTTAAAGGAATTCAGTCGCCGTCTCTGGCGATATCTTCGGCCATGTTTCAGGTATAAATGAGTTCATCTAGATGTGTAGATTCTGTTGGTGTGTGTAATTGGATGCGTGCATGTCGATTTGGTGGAGATTGAGGGATCTTCGATGTGAGAAACTCGGGTCGCCATCGTAATCGGTGGTTGAAGTCATTTCGGGCGGCGAGGTGTGATGGCTTTTGTCCTTCTCCTCTTCGTGAGTCAAACGTGACCCACCGTAAGGCCAACAGTGGAGCTGGGTTGCCGGAGGGTTTTCCAGGCAGGAATCTTTTGAGCCGATTTTGGACCGGTGTTCGGCCAAATTGGTCGTAACCATAGTTGAACAAATTGTTGGGCTTGTTGAGAGGAAGAGTTTGTTATTCAGGCTGCTGGGGGAAAAGTCACTGGCACCGCGCCACTGCCACTGGCGGCAGTCCATGATGCCACTCCTGCAAAGTTTGAATTTCGACAAAAATGTTATACCGTTTCGCTCGTGATTACGTAACAAATGTAATGAAGAAGTTATTAAATTCAATTAGACATTGTAAATTAAAATGTGTGATAATTGGATATTATTTAAATAATTTTATGATATTATTAAACTATTGAATCGATTGTTGATTCGACTTCAAGTTGCCTAATGTTTGAGGAATATATTGCAATTATAAAAAAGGATTCAAGAATTTGAATTTGTAATTTGATTAGCTCGTTATTAATTTGGGAAGCACATTGTTCGAGAATGCGAGGTTCTCAATAATAATGGTCATTGGTATACGAGCTTAGCTATTTATTATGATTTTCGACGATTAGTTATTAAATAATAATAGTTGTTTCAGGGCAACATATTAGCAGTCAAGACAGATGTTTAGAAACGTTAACTGAAAGGCTTTGGATGGATGAGAATCACGGCACAATACTGTAAGTGGATCTATTTTCATAGTCGATAGCGAGTTCAGTTTTCAGTTTTCAAAATTTCAATACTTCAGTTTTGCGAGTTCAATTTATTTCAGCATTACAGTATTGCAATTTAATTTACAGTATATTTTAAACATTTTATTTTTGGAGCTTTTTCTTTGTGATGACATTAGTTAGTTGCATCGATGCATTGACTGTTCAGCTGATCACCAGATAGTTCTGTTAGGAGAGGTTAGGTCGCATTGTCTGGCCCATTTCCTACAGTTTATTTTTTACAGATTGTCGACTCAGATTAGGGAAAAATTCCTGAGCAACCACCTCCATTTGTAGTTCAGTTTTTAATATTTGAAACGCATTATCTCACAGAAGTCAGTAGAAAGGCATATAGTTATAATTTTACAGATTTACATAGTTTATGATTTTTTGTCCACTCACTCTAACATTTTATGTTTGTATGCCTTTCCCTGGACTATTTGTTTTACATTGTCCAGTTTTTTGGTTTGCCAGTGAAGTCCTGACCGTCCAGAGAACGATGCATGATAGTCCACAGCTTCTCTTTTCTCAGTAGAAGTTCTGGGTTGCTCGTGGTAAGATAACTGGTAACCATTTAGCAGTGCTAGATATTCTAATATTGGTCCTACAAGACTTATCCTGGATTACTACGGTAATCTGGGGTGGGTCTCTCTCTCTCTTTCTCTCTCTCTCTCTCTTTCTCTCTCTCAAACACTAACTCTCTCTCAGAGAGGTTTGCGATCAGTGAGGTTAGGGTTTTCAATAAAGGTTAGGATCTATTTCATTTATGGACGATTGATCAGTTGGATGTTTTTTTCGATTATGTTTGATTGATTAGTAACCTCTCTCTCTCTCTCTCTCTCTCTCTCTCTCTCTCTCTCTCTCCTGCTGTGACGACCCAGAACAGAATTAGAAGCGTAATCAGCTTAATTCTTGAGGTTATGCGTAATCGCAGATTTCCGATAGTTGATTGAATAACCAGACTTGATTACGACTTAATTATTGGCTGAGAATTGGAGCTGAGTCTCTTCTCGAGAGTTGTTGTACGCGTGATTTCGAGTTCGTGGGCAGTTCCGGATCATTATTTGGACGACCGAGGAGTATAATATGAATATTTGAAATTCTAGAATATTGTCGAGTTTATCCGTTTGTATTTGAGTATATCCGTTTATGTTCGAGTCTATCCGAAGATTGTGATCCGTTTTCGCCCGTTGATCAACCCGAATTGAAATTGGAATGGTTATCGACTTGTTTGGTGAGTTTCGCGGTTAGTCGCAAATTTTGACGTAATTAGTCATTATGGCGGTTTCTTTAGCGACTAAATTATCGGGCGAGAATTTGATTTGGGATCCTTCGTGGAAGTTGTAGAGAATTTAATTTCGAGCTTCTGGGAACTTTTGGATAATTTTTCCGAGTTACGAGAAATAAGTTGTGAATATTTTTGTCCGTCGAATATTGTCATATTTATCCGATTGGGGTTCGATACGCGTACGGTATAAATACGGGAAAATACTTGCCGGAATTGGAAACTTACCATTTGGGGAAACTGGGCCTTGACCCGCGTTGACCACGGGTCAAGGTGGCGACCCGTTTTGCCCATATTTTTCCGTTCAGTTTTGGTGGTTTTTGGATGATTTTCCGGCCACGATTGGCCGGAGTCTCTTCATGAAAGTTGTTGGGCTTGAACTCCTCTTTCTTTTCATAGGTCATTCGTTCAATTTGGTTGCCGGATGAAGAAGTTATGACGTTTTGAAATTGAGTGTTTTCCGGCGAAACTTTGGGGTAATCGGAGGTGACTTTTCCGGTGGAGTTGGAGCTTGGGGTTTGAGGGCTTTTGTTAGCCTCGAGCCAAGGAAGTTTTTCCAAGTGGTCTTGAGGGTTGTCGTGGCCGGAGGAGAGAGATCCGTCGATTTGAAATTCCGGTAAGAGTTTGAAACTTTGAGGTGAGTTTTGGACCTTTTTCGGTTAAAATTGGCCTTAACTTATAACTGGAAAGTTGTTGGAATCGTCGAGATCTTTGAAACTATGTGTAGCATGAAATTTTCTGTGTAGGTCTGAAATTCCGGTGGCCGGAGGCAGCGGCGACGGCGGCGGCGCCGCTGCTGGCGGTGGCGACTTTTTGCCCGGCATGGTTTTCGATGAGTTATATGTCATTTCACTCGAAATCGCACCCCGATCGCAGTGGTGAGATTTGTTTTTCGATTTGAGCATCGGAAATTATAGCGAGGTTTTGAGGTGTGAATATTGGATTTTCGACAATTCGTCGTTATTGGATTATGTGTTTCCGAGAACAGTTGTTTCTCGTGTTATGATTCGAGGTACTGAGTTATGATTTTGAGAAATAGATTTTATGATTATTCAGGGGTTCGTGATCGTTCGTTTGGCGAGGGATTTTCCGCCGGATCACGGGATTAACACGAACTGCGTTACGCTCACCTGTGAGTGGACACTTTTATATTTTCACAGTTGTTTGCGAGTTCGTGATTTTTCATGATTTTCTATATTTACTTTATACGATGTTGATATATATGTTATTTTCGGAGGTATTATTTTATGTTTATTGGTGATGGCATTACTGCATCTATGCTTCGGCTACTCGGCTGATCACCAGTAGTCCGCCAGAGTTGAGAGATTCCTCTGGACCAGAGTTGAGAGATTCTTCTGGGAAGGGTTGAGAGATTCCCCTGTATGCCGCCGGGGTTGAGAGATTCTCCTGGCCTATCACTGTCGGGTTTGAGCGATTCACCTGACCGTCGGGCTTGAGAGATTCGCCTGGCAACCTCCATATATACTTTCCGAACTCGCATTGTTTTACATTGATTATGTATATAACTGGTTAAAGGCATATATTTATTTTAGTCCACTCATTCTAACGTTTTTATATGCCTTTCCTCTGGGCTTTTCCGTTTCCGTGCCCAGTTTGCAGTTCAGATTCTGATGTCGCACGTCGTGGTCGGAGGCATAGTATTCGAGCGATGTTTCTTTTTTGGTAGGTTCTTAGTTTGGCCTACTATTTGTATATCTATACTAGAAGTCGTTCTGTGTATTCTGATGTATATTTTCATACGGTTTTCCCCGGATTTCTGTAAAGTATAGTTATATTTATTACTTTATATTATTGTTATGATATTGAGAAATCTGGATGGGATTGGTGCCCACGGTTTGATTTTTGTGGCATAGGATGAAGTGTTATTTTCCGGGTGCAGGTAAATGCAATTCCGCATTAGTAACGAAACTCTGCCGAAACTTTGATGATTTTTGTTGGTTCATGTTTTCAGAAGGGGTTTGATTCCGGTTTAGGAAACTAAATCGGGGTTGGGTCCTTTCAGCTTGGTATCAGAGCATTAGGTTTTAGGTTCTGTAGACTTCTGTAGTCGTGTTTACTAAGGATATTTGAGAATATACAGCATGTCTAGAGCGATGACCCGATCGGTCGACGGATACTCATCAATGCTCCGGGTGTTGTATGCTTTCAAATATTTGAAGTTCCATGATTACGTTCTACTTGTTGCGAACGATGTCTTATTCATTAGGATGCCTCCTTGACGTGCTTTCCATGTCGGTACGGTTGTGGATCATATTGAGGATCAATCGACGCGCGACTTGACAGTGAGTTATGGGTTTGGTTGAGTATTCTGGATTCAGAGATTTGTGTGGCATGGCTTGCCTGGTTGTGCGTATATAGGCGTCTACATGTTGCCTCAGAGCAGAGAATTGTGGTAGTTGATGTTTTGCCTGAGTCAGATCATTGTATTTGGTGGGTTGGTATTGTGTGAGTTCCTGTTGCGACTCCATGGCCTACATTCAGGGTGTTGTTTATACGGTATTAATCAGGCTACCCAGCAATCAAATGAGGAGTGTTTAACCACCTGAGGCAGAGATGTATTTTTCACATGATTGTTCCTGTTTACACGTGTTATGTGGTTTCAGAGGAAGCAGTGCATGAGGTTCGAGATGAGTTTGAACCTGAACATCAGAGAGATTTTGACTGTTATGCCTCGAGACATGATGAGTTTGATGTGCTGCACTCAGAGGCGTGGATATTGGGAAGGAAAGTTATACGCGGTTTCCGATGTGTTGGTTTGTGGAAAGTGGACTTAGTCGAGATATTTTGATGAGATTGAGTTCAGGCACCTCAGGATCAGTGACTTCATCTGACTGTGGCGTTTTCGATTATGTTGAGGGTTATCAGATCAAGCAGAGGATCCGTTTGGTGGACGTGGTGACCATAGAGTAGTGGATTTGTTCCGGGCGTGAGTTTGGGTGATCGTTGGTGATCCTTTCTCGCAGCAGGTGTCATTGTGACTTGTATTCGTAGGGCACTCTTAGTTGCTTTTGTGGTGGCCAGCAGGGTCACGTTGCGAGGGAGCGCCCTCAGCCAGCTATTTTAGCGGTTCGGCGGCTTGGAGTTCACGAGGAGGTCATGATGCTATTGTTCGAGTTTGACCCACTCAGACCTCTGGACGAGTCATTCAGTAAGTCGCAATCTATGTGGATGGTTTGTTGGGCATGCCAGAGTTCATGCCACGACCCTGTGTGAGGATGGAGTTTCTTTGAGGCTAGTGTTGCTTGATGTCCATGGCTATTGTGCCTGCATCTCCACTTCCGGGGTTACGGAGCGTATTGTATCCATCCAGAGGTTGTGAGATCTTTGTTGGAGGTTATGAGTTAGCCGCAGATCCATTATTGTTGGATATCGATGATTTTGTTGTGATGTTGAGTATGGACTTCTTGACGACCCATTGGGCTATGTTCGATGGTCACGAGAAGGTGGTTGTGTTTCGAGATACTGTTTCACGGTGATGGTCGAGCGGATGGTGGAAACGGGTTCTGTTGTTTGCTTTAGCTTATGTTATGGATATTACGATTGCTGTGCCCAACATTGGCGATATTGAGGTGGTTCCCGAGTTTCCAGGTGTGTTCTGGATGACTTACCAGGTATTCCTCCAGTTCGGGAGACCGACTACACTATTGAACTTTTACTGGGCACTGGACTCATATTACCGGCATTATGTCGTTCGGTACTAGCGGAGCTGATGGAGCTACAGATTCAACTTCGAGAGTTGCTGGAGGAGATTTCATGCGACCCAGTGTATCACTGTGGGGTGCTCTTGCATTATTTGTGCGAATGTTGGATGGTTCAACGTGGTGGTGCATTGACTACCAGAAGCTGAATAAGGCTTCAGAGGAGAGCAAATATCCTCTACTTCAGACTGACGATTTGTTTGATAAACTCACGGGGGCTTCAGTCTTTTCGAAGATTGATTTTGGGTTCGGATACCATCAGTTGAGGATCAGAGAGTCAGATGTGGCTAGAACGACTTTCGGATCACGGTGCGAGCACTACGAGTTCCTGGTCATGCCGTTCGGGTTGACCAATGCCCCCGCAGTTTTACGGACTTGATAGACTGGGTGTTCAGACGGTTTCTGGACAAGGTTGCGGTCGTGTTCATTGGCAACATCCTTATTTACTCCAAGAGTGTGGGCCAGCACCTGAAGCAATTGCGAGCTGTTTTGCAGATTTTGCAAGATGATCAGTTGTTTGTGAAGTTCAGCCAGTGTGAATTTTGGTTGATTAGCGTGAGGATTTTGGGTTGTGTGATGTTATCCGAGAGAGTCGGCGTGGATCCTGACCAGATAGAAGCCGTGTTGATTTGGGGTTGACCTACCATTGTACCAGAGATCAGGAGTCTCTTGGGTTTAGCAGGCTACTATCGGTGCTTTGTACAAGATTTTTTCTCGGATTGCCACTTCACTTTCCAGATTGACGATGAAGCTTCAAGTTCGAGTGGTCCGACGCGCGTAAGGAGAGTTACTTACTCCTGAAGGATGGTTGATCATTGCTTCGATTTTGACTTTACCTGTCGACCGTGACGAGTTCGTGGGTTGTGACGAGACATCGAGGTTTAGATTTGGTTATGTTTTGATGTAGTTTAGCATAGCAGTGGCTCATGGTTTCAGGCAGTGGAAACTTTATGAGGCTACGTATCCTATGTATGATTTGGGAGTAGATATTTTTATGTTAGCATTGGAGAGTTGGAGACACTACTGCTACAACGTGCAGCGCAGTGTAGGATGTACACTGATCACTTGAGTTTCGTCTACTTGCATTTTCGGCCAGATTTGAGCTTGAGACAACGTAGATGGATGGGGATGACTAACGACTGTGGCTGCACATTTGAGTTTATCCAAGAAAGGCTTGTAGTTGTACTTTGACTATCCATCTGGGATATTGTTGCTGATGCATTCAATCGGAGGTTGGGAGCTGCATTGTATCATGTGTGTGTAGCTCGAGTTTCCGTGTTAGCCGAGTTGCGAGCCATGAGAGCTTAGTTAGAGTGTGATGATGATGAAGCTCATTGTTTTGCGTGCGTTACGCACTGGTGGTACGAAGATGTATCAGATACTTCGACTTTACTACTCGTGACGCAACCCGTAGAAGAATGTAGCAGCTTGCGTGTGCAGATGCCACATTTGTCAGCAGGCGAGGGCTGAGAGGCAGAGACTTGCCAGGAAGTTACAGCCATTGGAGATTTCTGATTAGAAGTTGAAGCTTGTCACTGTGGATTTTGTGTGTCGATACGCAGTTCGGTTTGTGGTACTAGTTGTCGGGTCATTGTGGACCATTTGATGAACTTAGTTCTTTTCCTTATACTTTCGGAAAAGATTTCGATGGCAGGCTGACATAGCTGTATTTGACAGAGGTTGTCCATTTACGTGGTGCGCTTGTGTCCCAGTTTGCTGATCGAGATAATCAGTTACAACTGAGTGTTGACAAGCGTTGCAGAGAGCATTGGGGACCATATTACTGTTTCTTATCCTCGGATTGATGGACGATCTTTGAGGACTATTCAGACTTTGGAGGGCATGTTGTAGTCTTGTGTATTGTAGTTCCGAGAGATTTGGGACCAGCAGTTTCAGCTGTTCGAGATTGCATGCAGTACCAGTTTGTTGACCACTATGAATATGACGTTGCTTGATGTCGTTTTGAGGAACGATGTTGTACTCCATTGTGCTGGAGAGAGTTTGGTTTGAGTTGACGTTTGATTCAGATTTTATGGAATGTGCTACCACAGACTTTCGGATTAGCGGAAACAGCTTAATAATTACTCGAGTTTGATGTTTGAGTTATGTTGGTGTGAGTAGGCTGAGTTGTGATTTGCCACGCTATTTTGATCCGTATGTGATCATATGCGAGTTTGTGTTGTGCTGTATAGTTCGGCATTGCCTATAACGTTGGCTTTTGTGTGTGTGTTTTATTCCATGTGGTGGAACTATATTTCAGATTTGTTGCGTGTTGTGTACCCTATATGTTCCTTATGCAGGAACACTTGGCAATTGTTTGAAGCCAGTTCAGATTCGAGATTGAGGGTACAGGGATTTCGGCACGGAGGTATCTCCTATTGTGGAGTCTGTTGTCAGAGTTGTTCAGTTGATGTAGCCACTGGAGAGTTGAGCAGTATGCAGAGGCAGTGCTCCTAGTTTTTGTCGGTAGACTTGGAAATTTCGAGGTCGAAATTTTTTTAAGGGGGGTGGATTTGTGACGACCCAGAACAGAATCAATCAGCTTAATTCTTGAGGTTATGCGTAATCGCAGATTTCCGATAGTTGATTGAATAGCCAGATTTGATCACGACTTAATTATTGGCCGAGAATTGGAGCTGAGTCTCTTCTCGAGAGTTGTTGTACGCGTGATTTCGAGTTCGTGGGCAGTTCCGGATCATTATTTGGACTACCGAGCAATATAATATGAATATTTGAAATTCTAGAATATCGTCGAGTTTATCTGTTTGTATTTGAGTTTATCCGTTTATGTTCGAGTCTATCCGAATTGTGATTGTGATTCGTTTTCGCCCGTTGATCAACCCGAATTGAAATTGGAATGGTTATCGACTTGTTTGGTGAGTTTCGCGGTTAGTCGCAAATTTCGACGTAATTAGTCATTATGGCGGTTTCCTTAGCGACTAAATTATCGGGTGAGAATTTGATTTGGGATCCTTCGTGGAAGTTGTAGAGAATTTAATTTCGAGCTTCTGGGAACTTCCGGATAATTTTTCCGAGTTACGAGGAATAAGTTGTAAATATTTTTGTCTGTCGAATATAGTCGTATTTATCCGATTGGGGTTCGATACGCGTACGGTATAAATATGAGAAAATACTTGCCGGAATTGGAAACTTTCCATTTGGGGAAACTGGGCCTTGACCCGCGTTGATCACGGGTCAAGGTGGCGACTCGTTTTGCCCATATTTTTCCGTTCGGTTTAGTGATTTTTGGACCATTTTCCGGCCACGGTTGGCCGGAGTCTCTTCATAAAAATTGTTGGGCTTGAGCTCCTCTTTCTTTTCATAGGTCATTCGTTCAATTTGGTTTCCGGATGAAGAAGTTATGACGTTTTGAAATTGAGTGTTTTTCGGCGAAATTTTAGGGTAATCGGAGGTGACTTTTCCGACGGAGTTGGAGCTTGGGATTTGAGGGTTTTTATTAGCCTCGAGCCAAGGAAGCTTTTTCAAGTGGTCTTGAGGGTTGCCGTGGCCGGAGGAGAGAGATTCGTCGATTTGAAATTCCGGTAAGAGTTTGAAAGTTTGAGGTGAGTTTTGGACATTTTGCGATCAAAATTGGCCTTAACTTATAACTGGAAAGTTGTTGGAATCGTCGAGATATTTAAAACCATGTGTAGCATGAAATTTTCTGGGCAGGTTTGAAATTCCGGTGGCCGGAGGCAGCGGCGACGGCGGCGGCGCCGCTGCCGGTGGTGGCGACTTTTCGCCCGGCGTGGTTTTCGACGAGTTATATGTCATTTCACTCGAAATCGCGCCCCGATCGCAGTGGTGAGGTTTTTTTTTTCGATTTGAGTATCAGAAATTATAGCGAGGTTTTGAGGTGTGATTATTGGATTTTCGACAATTCGTCGTTATTGGATTATGTGTTTCTGAGAACGGTTGTTTCTTGTGATATGATTCGAGGTACTGAGTTATGATTTTGAGAAATGGATTTTATGATTATTCAGGGGTTCGTGATCGTTCGTTTGGCGAGGGATTTTCCGCCGGATCATAGGATTAACGCGAACTGCGTTACGCTCACCTGTGAGTGGACATTTTTATATTTTCACAGTTGTTTGCGAGTTCGTGATTTTTCATGATTTTCTGTATTTACTTTATACGATGTTGAGATATATGTTATTTTTGGAGGTATTATTTTATGTTTATTGGTAATGGCATTACTGCATTGATGCTTTGGCTACTCGGCTGATCACCGGTAGTCCACCAGAGTTGAGAGATTCCTCTGGACCAGAGTTGAGAGATTCCTCTGGGCAGGGTTGAGAGATTCCCCTTTAAGCCGCCGGGGTTGAGAGATTCCCCTGGCCTATCATTGTCGGGTTTTAGCAATTCACTTGACCGTCGGGCTTGAGAGATTCGCCTGGCAACCTCCATATATACTTTCCGAACTCTCATTGTTTTACATTGATTATGTATATAACTGGTTAAAGGCATATGTTTATTTTTGTCTACTCACTCTAACGTTTTTATTTGCCTTTCCCCTGGGCTTTTCGGTTTCCGTGCCCAGTTTGCAGTTCAGATTCTGGTGTCGCACGTCGTGGTCGGAGGCATAGTATTCGAGTGATGTTTCTTTTATGGTAGGTTCTTAGTTTGACCTACTATTTGTATATCTATACTAGAAGTCGCTCTGAGTATTCTGATGTATATTTTCATACGGTTTTCCCCGAATTTCTGTAAAGTATAGTTATATTTATTACTTTATATTATTGTTATGATATTGAGAAATCCGAATGGGATTGGTGCCCACGGTTTGATTTTTGTGGCATAGGATGAATTATTATTTTTCGGGTGCAGGTAAAGGCAATTCCGCGTTAGTAACGAAACTCTGCCGAAATTTTGATGGTTTTTGTTGGTTCGTGTTTTCAGAAGGGGTTTGATTCCAGTTTATGAAACTAAATCGGGGTTGGGTCCTTTCACCTGCGATGATAGGCTCTCACCCCCTTTCTTTGGATCTCTGATTTTGATCACGGTGACAGACGTTCGGGAGGTGAACCACAAATATTATGATCGCGATGTGTGTTGCCTCTACTTTGTTGAACTCTACCATCACTGGGTATGCTTTGTTCTTCCCAAAATTGAGTTTCTTGATTTACAAATTTATGGCTAATCCTTCCACGAATTTCCTATTTTTGTTGTTGTCAATATAGCTTGATTTGATGGGTATCATGGCTCTGTATGAATTGGACCGGTGACGAACCTCTGCGAATAAAATTAGTGGTCTCAAGGTCAGCTTAAACTCTATGTTCTACCTACTTCTTCTTTCGATTGAAACAAACCTAACGTCTGTAACATTAGGGTTTGTTCGTATTGAGATTTTGCAGTCAAATGTAAGCATGACCTCGAATCGATTGCAAAGAGAATCTAACAAAGTCAATTTTTAAAGACTCATTTTTCTTCTTCGAGTCTCGTCTATTTAGCTTAATTATGTGTTCTTTTGATTTCAAAGTAATTGGCACTAAAATATATAAGGTGCATACAAAAAAAGGAATTGCTAAAGCTGGTGGTGAGAGCAAGCAAAACTCCCATCACAAGACATTGAAGGTCGGTTTAAACCTTTGGTTTTGTAAATATAGCAACTTTGGATTAGATTTGTTAGTTGTTTTGTGATTTATTTAACTAGATTTGCATTGAAGTAACTGTAACTGTTGCAGTTTTAGGGTGTTTGACTGTTTGATTGTGATGACCCGGACCAGAATCAGCAGTATGATCAGCTTGATTGATGAGTTTGTGTGTAGTCGCAGAATTATTCGACAGTTATTGAATCGCCAGGCTCGTTAACGACTAAATTATTGGCCGAGAATTGGAGCTGGGTCTCTTCTCGAGAGTCGTTGTACGTGTGATTACGAGTTCGTGGGCGGTTCCGGATCGTTATTTGGACGACCGAGGAATTAGTTATGAATATTTGAAGTTTCGACGGAAACGGATTTAACTGGCAGGTTTGCTCGCGACTAAATTATCGGACGGGAATTTGGTTTCAGCTTCTTCACAGAAGTTGTTCAGAATTTAATTTCGAGTTTGTGGGAACTTCCAGAGTATGATTTGGAGTTACGAGGAATTAGTTGCGAATTTTGCCGTTTGTTGTTTGTTTAGTCGATTTAATATATGTTGGTTCGAAGGGTTGACTTTTTATCCGTTTGGCCGATGTGTTTGACTTTGGGTGATTGTTGAAGAATACGTCGAGACGAGTTTGTGGCCGCGAGAATTATCGGAAACGGAGTTACGACGAGGAAGTTATGCGCGTTTGAAGTTTGCCGAAATGGATAATTATAAGTTTCCGTATTGGGAAGTTTTAAATGACTATTTATTGTGACCTTCCCTTTTGGGAAAGTCAAACTTGGGGGTTAATGGCGTTGACCGACCTGTTTTGGCAAGAGAGAGAGAGTGCTCGACGGTGGCTCACGGCATGCCGGCGACGACGTGATTCCGGCGACCCCGTGGCTTGGGGCTTGCTCCGTTCTGCTCGCCCCGACCTCCCGAGCCTCCCCCCGGCCACCACGCACGGTGTGGCTCACGGTGGAGGAAGTTATTTCGACTTGAAATGAAGGTATTTTTGGTGAATTCGGGTTCCTCAAATTAGACCGAGTTGAACTTCAAAAGATACTGGGTTTGGTAGCCCTCTTCATTGTGATTCTAACCATATAAACATGGTGTTCTAATTCGATTTGTGGATTGAGAATTTTGGGATTGAAATTTATGAACCAATTCGGTTTTACATGAAATTGACCTAGTTAGAGTTTGAATTGGACTTCGGTGCAGTTATGGAAGTTGCTCAGTGCAAGATTTTGAGTGGAATAGAGGTTGTTCCGCCGTGAAACTCTCCGGTCAACAGTGGCGCCGCCGTGGACGGCGGTCAACGGTCAGGGTTGACTTTTTGACTTTCGACAAGTCGCATGTCATTTGACTCGAAATCGCGCCCCGATCGCAGTGGGGAGGTTCGTTTTTCGAGTTGAGCGTCCGAACGTAAAGCGAGGTATTGAGGTGTTATATACGGATTTTCGACGATTCGTCGACTTTGAATCACGTGTTTCCGAGAACGGCTGTTTCTCGTGATTTGTATTGTATTGTCGGATTATGATTTTGAATATTGGACATTGTGAATATTCAGGGGTTCGTGATCGTTGTTTTGGCGAGGGACTTTCCGCCGGATCACGGGTTAACGCGAATCGCGTTACGCCAGACTGTGAGTGGACAAGTTTATATTTTCACTGTTGATTTGCGAGTTCGTGGATTTTATAATTTCTGTATTTAATTATACGATGTTGTGATATATGTTGTTTCCGGAGGTATTATTATATGTGTTTATTTGTGATGGCATTTAATACATCGATGTACCAGAGTTGAGAGATTCCTCTGGGCGGGGTTGAGTGGTCCCCTGCGTGCCGCCAGGGTTGAGTGGTCCCCTGGCCTATCACTGTCAGGTTTGAGCGATTCACCTGACGTCGGGTTTGAGAGGTCGCCCGACAACCTCCGTGTATATATATATGTGTTGTGTTTTCCGAACTCGCACTGATTTGTATTGAGTATGTTTATAAACTGGTGAAAGGCATATGTTATTTTCGTCCACTCACTCTAACGTTTATCGTTTTTATTTGCCTTTCCCCTGGGCTTTTCGGTTTCCGTGCCCAGTTTGCAGTTCGAACTCTGGTGTCGCACGTCGTGGTCGGAGGCATAGTACTCGAGCGGTCTTATTTCTTCCAGTAGGTTTATTGTTCTACCTACTGCGGTATACATATATGGTTATGTATTAGAAGTCGCTCTGAGTTTCCTGTTGTATATGTTATACGATTTTAAACCCGGATTTCAGTAAAGTACTATATTTTGTATTGTTTACTTTACTGTTGAGATATTGAGAAATCCGGATGGGATTTGGTGCCCACGGTTTGCTTTTTGTGGCATAGGATGAAGTGTATTTTCAGCGTGCAGGTTAAGGTAATTCCACGCTAGTAACGAAACTCTGTCCAAATTTCGAAAAGTTTTTGTTGGTTCGTGTTTTCGAAAGGGTTTGATTCCGATTTAGGGAGCTAAATCGGGGTTGGGTCCTTTCAGCTTGGTATCAGAGCATTAGGTTATAGGTTCTGTAGACTTCTGTAGTCGTGTTTACTTGGGGTATTTGAGTTGATACAGCATGACTGGAGTGATGACCCGACTGGCCAGCGGTACTCATCAATACTTCGGGTGTTGTGTGTCCTCAAATATCTGCGGTTTCATGATTACGTTCCACTTATTGTGAACGATGTTTTATTCATTAGGATGCCTCCTGACGTGCTTTCCGTGTCGGTACGGTTGTGTATCCTGTTGAGGATCAATCGACGCGTGATTTGCCAGTGAATTGTGGATTTGGAAGAGTATTCAGAGTTCAGTGAACTGTGTGGCACGGGTTGCCTGGTTGTGTGTGTGAGAGCTTACATGCTGCCTCAGAGCTGAGATTTATGGCTGTTGATGTATGCCTGAGTCAGATCAGTGTATTTTGTGGGCTGTTATTGTGTGAGTACCGGTTGCGACTCCATGGCCTACATTCAGAGTGATGTTTATACGGTAATGGTTTTATCAGACTATCCAGCAATCGAATGTGGAGTGTTTACCCACCTGAGGCAGAGATGCATTGTCCACATGTTTGTTTTGGTGTGCACGAGTTATGTGGCTTCAGAGGAAGCAGAACACGAGGTTCGAGATGAGTTTGAACCTGAGAATCAGAGAGATTCTGATTGATATGCCTCGAGACATCCGTGAGGAGCTTAGTGTGCTGCACTCAGCGGCGAGGTTATTGTGAGGTAAAGATGTACGCGGTTTTCGATGTGATGGTTTGAGAAAAGTGGACTTAGTCGAGATTTTGATGAGGTTGAGTTCCGATACTTCGGGATCAGTGATTTCATTAGACTGTGGTCTTTTCGATTATGTTGAGGATTCTCTGCTGATCCGTTTGGCGATGGCGGTGATCACAGAGTAGCGGATTTGCTCCTGTGGCATGAGTTCGAGTGATCGTTGGCGATCCTTTCACGCAGCAGGTGTTGCGATGATTTGTGTTCGAGGAGCACTTTCAGTTGCTGTTTCAGTGGCCAGGAGGGTCACGTTACGAGGGAGTGCCTCAGTCAGCTGTGTTAGCGGTTCGACGGCTCAGAGTTACGAAGAGACTCTTATGTTGTTCCTACCGTCTGATCAATGTACCCTTTTGATGAGTTATTCAGCAAGTCGCGATTGATATGGGCGACTAGTAGGGCATGTTGGAGTTCGTGCTATGACCTTGTTTGAGGACAGACTTTTCTCCAAGGTTACTGTTGTTTGATATCCATGGATGTTGTACTTGCATCTCCACTTCCGAGGTTTTGGAGAGTATTGCATCCATCCGGAGGTTGCGAGATCCTTGTTGGCGGTTATGGTTTAGCCGCGGATCTGTTATAGCTGGACATCGTGGTTTTGGTGTGTTTGTGGGTATGGACTTACTGACGACGCAATGGGTTGTGTTCGAGTGCCTCGAGGAGGAGGTTGTGTTTTGACGACCAGGTATCCCCGAGATGCTGTTTCACGGTGATGGTCGAGCGGATGATGGAGACGAGTTGTGTTGCTTGTTTAGCATATGTTGTGGATACTTTGGTTGCTGTGTCCGACATTGGTGATATTGAGGTGGTTTCCGAGTTACCAGGAGTATTCCGGAGGAGTTACCAGGTGTTTCTCCAGTTCGGAAGACTGACTACATCGTTGAGCTTGTACCTGGCGCTGGACTCATTATACTGGCATCTTGTCGTTTGGAGCCAGCGGAGCTGATTGAGCTACAGATTCGACTCCAGGAGTTGCTGGAGAAGGTTTCAGGAGATTTCATGCGACTCCGCGTATGTGCGTGGTGTGTTTTTTGTATTGTGTGTACGGATGTTGGTTGGTTTGACGAGGTGGTGCATTGATTACAGGAAGCCAGATTCGCTTCAGAGGAGAGTGAGTATCCTCCGCTTCGGATTGACGATTGGTTTGATCAGCTCGCGAGAGCTTCAGTCTTTTCGAAGATTGATTTCGGGTTGGATACCATCAGTTGAGGATCGATGTGTCAGTTGTGGTTTGGACAGTTTACGGATCGCGGTGCGGACATCAGGAGTTCTTGGTCACGCTGTTTGGTTGACCAATGCCCCGTGGATCGTGTGAACTTGATGGACCAGGTGTTCAGACGGTTTCTGGACGGGTTGTGGTCATGTTCGTTGGTGATGTCCTGATGTATTTCAGGAGTGAGGACCAGCACCTGAAGCAGTTGCGAGCGGTTTCGCGGACTTTGCGAGACGACCAGGTGTTTGCGAGGTTCAGCTAGTGTGAGTTTTGGCCCATTAGCGTAGATATTTTGGGTTGTGTGATGCTAGCCGAGGGAGTCGGCGTGGATCCTGACCAGTTAGAGGTCGTGTCGATTTGGGGATTGCCCTATTATTGTACCAGAGATCGGGTGTCTCTTGGGTTTGGTAGGCTATTACTGATGGCTTGTGCAGGATTTTTTTTTTCCGGATTGCCAATCTACTTTCCGGATTGACGAAAAGGCATCAAGTTCGAGTAGTTCGATGCACACGAGGAGAGTTACTTACTCCTGCAGGATGGTTGATCGTTGCTTCGGTTTTGTCCTTACTTGGCGACCGCGACGAGTTCGTGGGTTATGTTGTTGCATTGAGGTTTGGATTTGGTTATGCTTTGATGCTGTGTAGCAGAGCGGTGGCTCATGATTCCAGGCAGTGGAACTTTGTGGGTAGCTACATATCCTATGTATGATTTGGGTGTAGCTGTCTTTGTGTTAGCATCAGTGAGTTTGTGACACTACAGCTATGGCGTGCAGTGAGGTGTAGGATGTACACTGATCATTTGAGTTTCCTCCACTTGCATTTTCGGCCAGATTTGGGCTTGAGGCAGTGTAGACGGATGGGGTTGACTCACGACAAGGGCTTCACCTTTGAGCTTGTTCGAGAAAGGCTAGTGGCTGCATTCTGACCATCCGTTTGGGATGTTGTTGTTGATGCATTCAGTCGAGAGTTGGGAGCTTCAGTATTACATGTGTGTATGTGTGGCTTGAGTTTCCGTGTTAGCCGAGTATGGGCTACGAGAGCTGAGTTCGAGTGTGATGATGTTGAAGCTCATTGTTTTGCGCGCGGTTGGTGCTATTCATGCGGAGATGTGTCTGATATTTCGAGTTACTACTCGTGACGCAACATGAAGAACGATATAGCAGCTTGTGCGAGCGCAGCTTGTGTGTGATGATGCCACATTCGTCGACTGGCGATGGCTAGGAGGCAAAGACTTGCCGAGATGTGTTAGCCATTCGAGATTTTCGGTTGGACGTAACAGTTACTGCTGTGATTGTGTGTGTTTGTACACTTTGGTTTGTGATACCAGTTGTCAGGTCTTTGTGGACCAATTGATGAATTTAGTACGTTTTCTTGTACTTCGGAGACGATTTCAGTGGCAGGCTGTTATGGCTGTGTTTGGCGGAGGTTGTCCCTTTACATGATGTATTTTGTTCCAGTTCGCCGATCGAGGTAATCAGCTACGACTATGTGTTGGCGAGCTTTGCAGCGAGCATTGGGGACCAGATTACGAGTTAGTACCGGTTATTATCCTCAGATTGGCGAGCGATCTTTGAGGACTATTCAGACCTTGGAGGGTATATTTTGGGCCTCGGTATTACAGTTCCGGAGGATTCGGAACCAGCAGTTTTAGCTGTTCGAGATTGCTTGCAGTACTAGTTTGTTGACCACTGTGATATCGACGTTGCGTGCTGTCGTTTGGAGGACGATGTTGTACTCCATTGTGTTGGAGTGAGTTTGGTTTGAGTTTGAGTTGACAATTGACTCAGATTTTGTGGAATGTGCTACCACAGATTGTCTGATTAGCGGAAGTAGGTTGATAATTGCCCGAGTCCGATGTTTGAGTTATATTGATGTGAGTGTGTGAGTTATGTTGATGTGTGTAACTGAGTTGTGAATTGTCACGCTATTTTGATCTGTGTGTGGTCATAGGCGAGTTTGTGTTATGCCGTATGGTCGGCATCGCCTAGAGCATTGGTTTTTGTGCGAGTTGTGTTCCGTGTGGCGGAACTGTGTTTCAGGTTGGTCTCGCATTGTGTACCCTGTCTGTTCCTTATGTAGGAACACTTGGCGATTGTGTGAGCCAGTTCAGATTTGTGATTTGAGGGTACAGGGATTCCAGCACGGAATTATCTCCTATTGTGGAGTTTGTGGTCAGAGTTGATCAGTTGAAGTTGCCGTTGAGAAGTTGAGCTGTATGCAAAGGCAGTGTTCCTACTTTTAGCCAGCAGACTTGGAAATTTCGAGGTCGAAATTTTTCTAAGGGGGGTGGATTTGTGATGACCCAGACCAGAATCAGCAGTATGATCAGCTTGATTGATGAGTTTGTGTGTAGTCGCAGAATTGTTCGACAGTTATTGAATCGCCAGGCTCGTTAACGACTAAATTATTGGCCGAGAATTGGAGCTGGGTCTCTTCTCGAGAGTCGTTGTACGTGTGATTACGAGTTCGTGGGCGGTTCCGGATCGTTATTTGGACGACCGAGGAATTATTTATGAATATTTGAAGTTTCGACGGAAACGGATTTAACTGACAGGTTTGCTCGCGACTAAATTATCGGACATGAATTTGGTTTCAGCTTCTTCACGGAAGTTGTTCAGAATTTAATTTCGAGTTTGTGGGAACTTCCAGAGTATGATTTGGAGTTACGAGGAATTAGTTGCGAATTTTGCCGTTTGTTGTTTGTTTAGTCGATTTAATATATGTTGGTTCGAAGGGTTGACTTTTTATCCGTTTGGCCGATGTGTTTGACTTTGGGTGATTGTTGAAGAATACGTCGAGACGAGTTTATGGCCGCGAGAATTATCGGAAACGGAGTTACGACGAGGAAGTTATGCGCGTTTGAAGTTTGCCGAAATGGATAATTATAAGTTTCCGTATTGGGAAGTTTTAAATGACTATTTATTGTGACCTTCCCTTTTGGGAAAGTCAAACTTGGGGGTTAATGGCGTTGACCGACCTGTTTTGGCAAGAGAGAGAGAGTGCTCGACGGTGGCTCAAGGCATGCCGGCGACGACGTGATTCCGGCGACCCCGTGGCTTGGGGCTTGCTCCGTTCTGCTCGCCCCGACCTCCCGAGCCTCCCCCCGGCCACCACGCACGGTGTGGCTCACGGTGGAGGAAGTTATTTCGACTTGAAATGAAGGTATTTTTGGTGAATTCGGGTTCCTCAAATTAGACCGAGTTGAACTTCAAAAGATACTGGGTTTGGTAGCCCTCTTCATTGTGATTCTAACCATATAAACATGGTGTTCTAATTCGATTTGTGGATTGAGAATTTTGGGATTGAAATTTATGAACCAATTCGGTTTTACATGAAATTGACCTAGTTAGAGTTTGAATTGGACTTCGGTGCAGTTATGGAAGTTGCTCAGTGCAAGATTTTGAGTGGAATAGAGGTTGTTCCGCCGTGAAACTCTCCGGTCAACAGTGGCGCCGCCGTGGACGGCGGTCAACGGTCAGGGTTGACTTTTTGACTTTCGACAAGTCGCATGTCATTTGACTCGAAATCGCGCCCCGATCGCAGTGGGGAGGTTCGTTTTTCGAGTTGAGCGTCCGAACGTAAAGCGAGGTATTGAGGTGTTATATACGGATTTTCGACGATTCGTCGACTTTGAATCACGTGTTTCCGAGAACGGCTGTTTCTCGTGATTTGTATTGTATTGTCGGATTATGATTTTGAATATTGGACATTGTGAATATTCAGGGGTTCGTGATCGTTGTTTTGGCGAGGGACTTTCCGCCGGATCACGGGTTAACGCGAATCGCGTTACGCCAGACTGTGAGTGGACAAGTTTATATTTTCACTGTTGATTTGCGAGTTCGTGGATTTTATAATTTCTGTATTTAATTATACGATGTTGTGATATATGTTGTTTCCGGAGGTATTATTATATGTGTTTATTTGTGATGGCATTTAATACATCGATGTACCAGAGTTGAGAGATTCCTCTGGGCGGGGTTGAGTGGTCCCCTGCGTGCCGCCAGGGTTGAGTGGTCCCCTGGCCTATCACTGTCAGGTTTGAGCGATTCACCTGACGTCGGGTTTGAGAGGTCGCCCGACAACCTCCGTGTATATATATATGTGTTGTGTTTTCCGAACTCGCACTGATTTGTATTGAGTATGTTTATAAACTGGTGAAAGGCATATGTTATTTTCGTCCACTCACTCTAACGTTTATCGTTTTTATTTGCCTTTCCCCTGGGCTTTTCGGTTTCCGTGCCCAGTTTGCAGTTCGAACTCTGGTGTCGCACGTCGTGGTCGGAGGCATAGTACTCGAGCGGTCTTATTTCTTCCAGTAGGTTTATTGTTCTACCTACTGCGGTATACATATATGGTTATGTATTAGAAGTCGCTCTGAGTTTCCTGTTGTATATGTTATACGATTTTAAACCCGGATTTCAGTAAAGTACTATATTTTGTATTGTTTACTTTACTGTTGAGATATTGAGAAATCCGGATGGGATTTGGTGCCCACGGTTTGCTTTTTGTGGCATAGGATGAAGTGTATTTTCAGCATACAGGTTAAGGTAATTCCACGCTAGTAACGAAACTCTGTCCAAATTTCGAAAAGTTTTTGTTGGTTCGTGTTTTCGAAAGGGTTTGATTCCGATTTAGGGAGCTAAATCGGGGTTGGGTCCTTTCATTGATCTCATTCATAGCCTGCCTATGTAACTCACAAAGGGAATTACATCAGAAGGGTAATAGCATGGAGCAACACAAAGAGAGCTATGCTCATTGCTTCTGATAAAGAAGAACTAAGGGGGAATCAATTTTTAGATGGAAAAAGCTTGCAAGTAAGTTCTCCAACTTTAGCTTTGTTTTTGGTTGATCTAAGTTATTGATGGTGGCAGCTATTGGCCTATTGCATACTATTATTTGAATGTTATTATAGAATATTAAATTTATGTTCCTATTTATGGTAGATAAATACAAATAAATACACAGTTGGTGGTTACTGTTAGTCATAGCATTTATCACATGGTAGAGAGAGTGGGAAAGATCATGGGATAGTAGGATCATGGTATTGATCATGACTTTATATGTTCTCCTTGTAACTGATGTAATCTCCTATATAAGAAGCTCCTTGATTATCAAAGATAGAACTTCCTGACATTTTTCCTAAAACACACGAAACTTAAACTAGAGCTTTCTATGTAAAAATCCTAGATTTTTGTTGTTTGTGACTTTCACTTTCTCGTGACTCCAACTGCGACTCAGCCGAGTTCACTCGTGCTAGCTGATCGCGAGTTCTTGCTCCTCAGTGCATAAAGCTGCGATTGCGCTCCTCAGTACTCGGCTCCTCAACCGAGCCGAGCACTCCAACTTTAGCGTGAGACAAGTAACCAGTCGTGCCTTGACTCCTCGCGTCACACCAGCCAGCAAGCTCTTACACAGCAAGCTGAGAATGGCGACTTCAGCAGGCCCAATTGAGTCGTTTGTCCTGTTGCACTCAGCCGCAATTGGTTTTACTCCTCAGTGTTGCCGATAGCAAACCCAGCCTGCTTTCCTTGCCGGTCTGACCCAGATGAACACGACCTTGTCTAAGCGACGCAGAGAAGCACCATGAATCCCAGTTGGCCTTGTTAGACGGTGCGATCGATCCCACGCTGCCATGGAATCCCTCTAGTGACTCTTGCTGTCGGCGCCTTCCACCCAAGGCCACGCCGACCAGACCCAACCCGGATTGGAGTAAACCAAGCCCTGTAGCTGCAAGCTTAGCCGAGTCGATCGATCCAAGTCGTGTGTGCAGTGTCTATTGCTTTGGAGGCAACGAATGTGTGGTACACACGTGCCAATGCACCTTAATGCAAATCATCCACTGTCCGTGAAAATACACGTGCAGTATATGTTTCACTGAAAATGCACGCTCTCATATATTTTTCGAAAATAGGTTATGTTTACACATGCTTTAATTTAAATTTACGATTGGTTAAATTTAATATATTTGAAATTTCTACACTTAATTTTGTTACAATTTTATGCATGTTTGATCAATATTCGAGGAATACATTGAACTGGTAAGAGACCAACAAATTCGGCATGCACAATGCAAGGAAATAATACGAAGAAGAAATGATTGTTTATTCTAAGCAAGTAAGCTTTTATAAGAGTTCATGCTTTCGAATTAAATACCAATAATTACTCTTTTCGCAACTTCTTTTTACACAGGGAATTTGGACATTCCTTCCCCCTTTCTTCATCTTTGAGAATATGGAACATAGTTCCTAAATGGACAGTGAGAGTCCATGTGAATTAAGAAAATTCACTATCAATTCGGAAAAAAAAGAAATTCGTAAAAGTATTGATAACGAACAAAGAGAGTTCGTATGACTGGTAACATCTTGGTTTTGGTCTAATCCAAATTTCTTGGAAATATTAGTTGTCGAGGAAATCTTTGGGACTGCAAAACTAATACATCTTCTTGTTTCTCAAGTCGTCACATACAAAGGTTGTAATTTTCTATACTTGACTCTAATTACTTAGAGTATCACCAATGGGTGAATGATGTCTAGAAATTCGTCACTTTCAATTAGAATCTATGGAGTAATGCTCACAGATCAAAATGAGGTAGGCTATAGTTGTTGATCTAATGAGCATTGTTTGGACATTGCAAGGAAAATGTCAATCTGGTTGCATATTTACAAAGCATATAAAGAGGCGACAGAGCAAGAGACTCACCATGTAACTAAAGAAGAAGATGGAGATAGCAATGACATTAATCTCACAATTGCAAATTTCAAAACTGGGAAAGATTCATTTGAATTTGCAGATTTTGATTAGAGCATCTACTTTCCAAGATTATTTTATAAAGGCTCTCATGCTATAGTTTATCAATTGATGATTGATCAATATTGTAATTTAGATTAGCAAAATTCTTGATGTAATTCGTTGGCAAACGTTTGACAAAGGCAGTGTTGTATTGATACAAGCTTGGCTAAATTTCTGTATAAAGTACTCGATTTGCAATATTTATGATTCTATATTCTAATAGGGTTCACTTTAGTAACTCATAATGCCTAGAAACATAGACTTTCGATAAAGCTACTTAAGTGGGTCTCGCCCCACCTATATCGATTTCTCTTAGCCTGGTTATGAGTGAAAAGAGTTACCTGAATGATCATAGATGGCATAATTGCTAGCAAAATCGTTCTATGTACTATTTTTGATTACAAAAATGTTTGAATCCATGAAAACATCACAAAACATAAATAAATTGCACTAAAGTGCAAAACTAGAATCTGCCTATATAAGCCAACTTCGATATAGTTTTGTGAGAAGCTCAGAACGAACCAGATTATAGACTTTATATGGTTGAAAATTATAGACAATGTCTAGTTTTAAAAGTTTATATGGTTTGTTATATCTATTTGACAATCCGAATCGTAATCACGCGTTTATCGATTTATGTTACGCATTATCACAGATTAGTCGCGTAATTGGGGTTCTTAACGACTATTTCACCAGGCGAGAATTTGTGTTGACTTCCTTCATGAGAATTGTAGAGTATTTAATTCCGAGCTCATGTGAATTTTCTGGGAATTTTTCGCATAAGCAAGCTATTTTTTTTTACGAGTTTTGAAGTCGGTAGGTGAAAATATTTAAAAGTGTTATTTTTATTACTGATTTAATCGTGACCATTCGATCTTGATTAGATTTGATCTGAACCATTGATTTGGGCTGGTATATGTACAGGTATATATATACGGGTTATTAATGGAAAGTTTCCATTTTTGGGAAGTAAATACGTATGTATATGGTTTGACCCGAATACCTCCTCGACCCGTCGAATTCCGGCCGCCTGACCCGATGATTCCGGCCACTTCCGGCTATGCTATAGGTAACGTTTGAAAGCCCTCCTCCTCCTCCTTTATTGATTGGTATATGCATTGTTGGGTTTTTGTGGAGTTTTTGACCCGAATTGATTCGTTGTTTCCGCCAATTTTTGGGGTTGTTGGACAGCGGTGCTCCGACCATTTTTCGGCAAGGTTGTGGGGTGGGTTCGACTGAGTTTGGTCCCAGGGGTCAAAGCCCTATGGTTTTGGGGTCCGAGGTTGAGCGACGGCGCCGATTGGCCGAGAGAGATTTCTGGCCGATTTCCATCCACTTTCGGGGTGTTTTCCGGCCACCTCCGGTTAGTTTTTGGGGTTGTCTCAGTTGTGAAAGTTGTTGGGCTTGTCGTGAGCTTTCAATTGATGTATCATTTGTAGGTATTGGTGCCAGTGGGTTTCCGGCCGTCACCGGCAATGGTCTGCGGCCCCACGTGTCGCCGTGCACGACAGAGCTCCGGCAATGTGGAATTTTAAACAAAGTTTTATGTCATTTCGTTTATTTTTGTGTGCCAAACTCAATGGTGAGGTCCATATTCAGATTTGAGTTTGATAAATTTTGATGAGTATTTAATCAGACAATACTTGGTTTAATTCACGACATTATTAAAGGACGCTTTGACTATCAGTTTTATTGCGAGTCGTTTGATATTCGAGATTTGTTTGTGACTCTTAAAAGTGAGGGAATATAAGGAACTGAATTCAGATTTTTGGTCGAGTTATTAATTAAACAGAAATTACGTTATCTGAGTTTGCGAGACTCTCGATGTTATTACTCATCAGATTACGATCTTAGCTATTTAGTTTGAAACCCGATGATTAGATATTAATTTTAATTGTAGTTACAGGATATTGAGTTAGTGGGCGTGTCAGATGATTAATTGTGCCATTTGGAAGGTTTCAGCTTTATATTTATCCCGGCAAAATTCGGTGAGTGGATCTTTATTTCACAGTCGTGAGTTTTTATTTATCAACATGCTCTACAGTTTATTTTTTTTTAGAGATTTTTAATTGGAGGTTTATTTGTAATGGCTTGATTAGTTGCATCGATGCTCTAGCTATTCGGCTGATCACCGGATAGTTTAGTTATGGGAGGTTAGGTGGCCTCGTCTGACTCAGATCGACTCAAGTTAGGTGGCCTGGGAATGGACCCGTCACATTTATTTTATTTGTGTTTTCCATTGATAGTCGTACCGGGTGAGAGGCTCAGAATGACTATACCTCCATTGCATTTTAGTTATTTATTTTGAACTCGCGTTATTTCACGGAAAATTACGGAAAGACATGAAATTACAGTTTAGAGATTTATACAAATTATTATATTATTTTTGTCCACTCATGATAACGTTTTAATGTTTTATTTTTCTTTCCCTGGGCCCTTCGGTTTATCGATCGATGCATAGGTTGCAGTGTGTATCATGAGGTGCTGGATGTCGTCGAGGGCGTCTGGTCTACAGTCAATTCCTTCAGCAGTAGGTCCCAACTCACTGTCAGTATGTCTCTTGTATTATTGATGTCACTCTGGATATAGGTTCGATCAGCAGTATTGTCTTAGTGAGCCTCTTGTGAATAGGTTGTCACTCGTATAGTAGTCGAGTTGAGCTTCTTTGTTTATGGATCAATATATATTAGATGTATCTTTTCAAATTCTGAATAATGTATCAGGTATGTTTTCATTTTTATGTTGAGAAATCCGGATGGACATCGGTGGTCTATGGTATTATTGGTGGGTTTATCTGCGGAGTGTCAGTTTTCCTTGCAGGTTTTTGGGTGTCATTTTACAAGGGAAGTTATGTCAAAATTTTCACAAAAACTTGTAGATTAGAGTCAGTCGTTAAGGTTTGATTCTAGATTACTAGTTAATCTAGGGTCGGGTCCTTTCAGTTTGGTATCAGAGCATTAGGGTTACAGATTCTGTAGACTCTTCTGGTCAGGTCAGTACAGGCGTTTAAGAACGTACGACACTTCTGGAAGGATAGCCCGACCAGCTGGCGGATGCTCATTATTCCAAGTGTGGTGCTTTGTCAGATGTCTAGAGTCTCCGAGTCGATTTGGTTTGTGACTTCTTTCAGTGAGCTGTCAGTTTTGGACTCGGTAGTCAGTCAGTCGGTATGCCTCGACACCCAGCTTATCTGCATGATACACAAACTCTAGTTTGTTTATGCGTGATTTGATTGTATGCATGATGCCGATATTGTGAGTGAATTTTGAGAATTAATTAGTAAAGTTACTATAGTAGGAATAATTCCTTTTACATACTCCCATAACCCTGTGGCTAGCAAATTTTGGCTAGTGGAATTGGTCGAGTTTGATGTTTGCGATCTCAGTTGATTTTCGAGCTGAAAATTGTAGTAGTTGTTGGTCTGCTGTTAAACCATACAGTTTGCCAGTGGGAGGGTATTACAAAGAATGTAGCTTTCATTCAGTGATTAGAGTTTGTAAAAAAGTGTATGAATTTCTCTTTGGCGAATCTTATAAGCAGTAGGGGCATGAGGAATGTAGGTGTTTTTAACAGAGTGTTAGGTTGGGTTAGAGTATCGAGATAGTTTCACCTGTTTGGCTCGAGTTGACACCAAATTCCAGCAGAAAAGTGAAAGTGAAGTGTTGAGGTTTTGAGCAGAGTTTGCGGTTTGATGTTGCTCTGTATTTATCAGATGTAATACACGTTGTTTTTAAATAGTTATCAGTATTGCAGTTTGATGCAAGGTTTGTCACCAATCTGTGTGAGGAGAAACTCAATGATTTGATGGTAGTGTACTTCGTTAGAGTCCTCGTTGTGGGAAGTTCAGCATTTCAGTCTCCATTATTTCTTCAGGCAAAGGAAGCTCACATTTCTACTCTCAGTGTATGTTGTCCGACTCATTTTCTGAGTTGATTGTGATGGTCAGGAGCTAGTATTAGTGAAATTAGCAGTTATTAAATTACTTCTTCTGTACGCAGAGATTTCTCTTTTGTGGCAGGTACTACATGTATTTTCGTGGATAGTATCCTTTTAAGATTTAAGTTATTTCGTTGTGGTTAGTTGTATCACTTTGAGAGGGTGTGTCCATACTAGGACCCCTCAGGTGGAGTTTTGGTGCAGAGCGCTTGTGGTGATTCAGGGAGCCACCTCAGAGGTTAGAGCCCCACTGCTACACAGGCAGTCAGTGTAGCAGGATCAGAGGTTGTGAGGATTGGAGAGACTAGTCGAGCTGATAGCATTATATGGCTTTTGGAAGGGTGGAATATTTCTATCAGTAATCATCGATGTGATGCTGCGGAAATACTGTGTAATGGTGTACTTCATATTTGGCAAATGGTGTGAATACTTGTGTTTCCCATCCTAATCTTGAAGAGATTGCAGTAGTCAGGGAATATCCTGATGTCTGTCCTGAAGAATTATTAGGTTTTCCTCCATTACAGGCAATTGTTGTTATGTATGAGCTTTTTCCAGGTATATGTCTCATTGCTTAGATGCTATACCAGATGATTTCATATGATTGTGTGATGTTTGTTGGTAGCTGAACTGAGTTATTGTGAAGAGAAATTATCCACCATTTTGTTATGATGGTTGGTTAGATAATTTGAAAGGAGCTTCAGTATTGTTTAAATTTGATTTTCGATCATCTTTCGATCGATGTAAATTTCTGGTGATGCAGTTCATTTTACTGAACGTATCTGTTGCTATATGAGTATAATAAATCAGGTGTATCAAGCATATTCAGGTGAATTCATTATCGACTAAATTGACGACATTTTGTTTATTTCCAGGAATGTACAGCAACAAGTGAGATATTAGATTCATTATCGATGGCCTTGTGAGAACTCTAGTTGTATATCAAATTTAGCAAGTACAAGATCTGGTTTGTGGTGCTAGATTTCTTGGCCATGTATTATTATTAAAGCATGTTGGTGTTGAACCAGATAAGATTGAACTAGTGTTGAACCAAAGCAGATCAGTGAGTGTAGTAAATATTAGAAGCTTTCTGGGTTTGAGCTGGATGCAACTACCGGTTGATACAGGATTTTCACGTAAGTCTCCGTGAAAGAGAGTTTAGTTTAATTGATGGGAAACTTTTAGTTGTATATCAGGTTCAGTGAACACAAAATTTTAAGTTAACAGTGTTAAACTCGTGGGCCATGTGTTATCAGTAGGGTATGTCGGTATGGAATCGGATAAGGTTGAAAATGTGTTGATTTGGAGTAAAACTATTAATGTGGCAGTTATTCAGAACTTTCTGTGTTTAATTTGTTATTATCGCCAATTCATGTTAGACTTTTCATGTATTATGGCGCTACTGACCTCATTGTTGAGAAAAAGAATTCGATTTAAATGTCTCGGTCTAACAAGACAGTTCGAAGAAAAAGTTAATTTCAGCTTCAGTGTTGACCTTGTTGTGGTTAGCGGGAATGGTTAATTTGTAGACGATGTATTTATCTAGAAATCTGGTGTTACATTATTGCGTATTCAGGAATCGCGAATACTACTTCAGTTAAAGATGCGTGTTAGAAGTGTTTTCGTTTATATTGCAGTTTTTGAGCCAGAGGTTTTGTTATTAATTCCTGGTTCGATCAGTTTCTTCTTATTGAGTTCGTGAATTCCAGAATTTTGATATTTCTTTAGTAAATTGTATGTTGGTGAATTGCCTGACATACATTGCACTTAAAGCTAATGACTTTGTGTGAATTATGATACATTGCGTTAAAGCTAGTGACTGTGTGTGAATTATGATACATTGCACTTACGCATTTATGTGCCAAAATTATGTTGGAAATGATTTTCTAATTATTGTTCGCTATGTAGATACCTTGACAGACAATCTCTTTATCGCTAGTTTTATGGATTGTCACTTTAGTGAGATAGTCTTCTCGTTGTGAGGGGGAGATATGAACAAGCATGTTCAACAGAACGACAAGAATTATCATGGTCTATTTCCACTCTGTCTCAGCTTGATCCCCAAATGATGGAATGTAATCGTTTCGATGCTTGATGCGTTTCTGATATCGTTAAAGTGATGAGATCACATATTACTTGTTGTAAGCATGCCTGTAAGGATACATGTCCTTCTAAGAGGACATGACACCACCCAAATGAGTTGGGCTTGGTGCTGCCACTGTGGAAGATGACACAATGATGTCATAATATGGCGTAATGATGTCATATACCATGGGTTCCGCTGGAGAGCATAAGAGACCAATAGGTTCGATGAATACTCATCCTAGGAAGGAAGTGAGTTTGGCATAATCTAATCTAGTGGTCATCGATACTCAATATCCATCTCATGAGAATATTTGTGGATTATGGTTATCATTGAGGGATGCTTTAATATTAGAACCAATTCCTGAGAATATAGAGATCCCTACAAAGTACAAATTACTCTAGTGTACATGAGGACGTGGAATATTGAGACTAATGATATTGAACCACAATATGGCCGACATGGAAAGAAGACATCCAGTTGACTAACAAAGAGAAACATAGTTGGGTTGGTAATGCCGACACACCCAAGTGTAAAGCTTATCGAAATGGGTCATTGTTAGAAAGTGTGATGAGAATAAAGATGTATATACTCACCTTATGGCACAAGGTTTCTCACACCACTCTGGAATTGTCTACGAGGAAACAAATTCTCTCATAATAGATGTCATTGCACTCCACTACCTTGTCAGTTTGGTAGTTTTTGAATAACTTGATATGCAGCATATAAAAGTGGTTATAAAGTATCTCTATAGGGACCTAGATCAAGAGATATCCATGAAGACCCCAGATGAACTTCATTTACCCAAATCAAGTAGCTCTAGACCACAGAGTGTGCTTGCAATGAGATTGAAATACTCACTAAGTGATTACTTGATTGGAAAGGGATATGATGAACTATACCCATACATGTTTATTCAAAGGACAAGTTCTGCATTTGCAAAGTATTTGAAATCCAAATGAGAAAGTCTTGGGAAGACACAGTTTTATCTCGAACTGAAACTCGAGCACCGTAATGATGGAATTGTCCATCAAAATGGTTTATACTCTAAGTTATTATAGCACTTTGATGATAAAGTGAAGCTTAAGAGTACTTCCATGATTAGCTAAAGTCTTGACCCTTATAGGGATCTGTTTTGTCCAAGGGATGATGACGAAAACGTGTTAGAGGCTGAAGTGCCTAATGTAAATCCAATAGTATACTTAGCATATAATAGACATGACTCAGCTTCTCATTCAATGTGGAATTTTAAGCTAGATTTAGCTCTGCGCCCACGCAACGCCATTGAGCTGGCATAAAGACATTCTTTCGATACTTCAAGAGTACGATAGATATGGGCTTGTTAGATCCCTACAGAGAGAAATGACAAAAGTTATCCGTCGCTGTAATTAAGGAAGCAAGGATGCCGCACATGGGAATGACATTGTTTCTTCCTTCACCCCCTATACCAATAATCTTTGTGATGTGTTGCGAGTGTTTGCTGATATTAGGTATCTTTCTGATTCACACAAAGATCGTTCCTAAACTAGTTATGTCTTTACCATAGGAAACACCGCCATATCTTAAATGTCTATGAAATAAGTTGTTGTTGCTACATCTTTGATTCATATTAAGATTATTGATCCACATGAAGTTGTTAAGAAGTGCATATAGTTGAGGTCCATAATTGCACATATTCGAAGATTAAGTGGTTTAGAATAAATCATGGATGAACCTACATGTATTTGTGAGGATAATACTATTTGCATCGAGTAGATGAAGCTAGGTTACATCAAATGCGACAACACCAAATATATATCGCCTAAGTTATTTTACGATCAGCAATATCAATAATTCCTTGAGATCATAATGAACTAAGTTCAATCTGAGGATAAAGGAAGACTTACTTACTAGTCATTGACCAACTCCACATTTGAGAAGCATGTGAAGAACATAGGTTTGCTCAGCTTATCTAAACTACCCTAATTGTCGACATCAGGGGGAGTCTGACATACACATGAGCATTTCTAAATGTGAAGAGCATGCTATTCACTTTTTCCTTGATCAAAGTTGTTTTTATCCTAAAGGGTTTTTATTACTTGACAAGGTTTTACTGAGACAACATAGATAAGTGTCATATTATCGTCTGCGATGACCTGCACTCTTTTTACTTGTTCGAGATCACTTTTTCTCCTGCAAATATTTTTGGATCAACAAGATTTTTAAGGAGACATTACGAAAGCATCAAGGAAACACCATCTACCATAAACAACACAAGGGGGAGTGTTATAGAATATTACATTTATGTTCCTATTTATGATAAATAAATACAAATAAATACACCTTTAGTGGTTACCGTAAGTCATAGTATTTACCACATAGTGGAGAGAATGAGGAATATCATGGATAGTAGGATCATGGTATTGATCATGGCTCTATATCTTCTCCTTGTAACTGATGTAATCTCCTATATAAGGAGCTCCTTGATTATTAATGATAGAACATTAATTAAGATTGCTTCCGATTCGAGATTTTTCCTTAAAGAAATGTGGTGTCTTTGTCTCATGCATAATGTTTCTATTCTTCTGATACTTAATGGTTTTGATGCCTTACAAACACTATTGAGGGTCTGCCTATTTGTTACAAGATTGTATGATATCTTACTGTTTGTATCTTGCTAAATGCTATTGAAAGTGGTTTATATACTAATCAACTCAAGATCGTGACATATATTAGAAGAGTCTCTATGATATATAGCATATAGTATCTGCCAGGCTAAGAGAGAACAAAAAAGTCGACGGGTGTCGAGGTATGGCGGTGGAAGATGAGAGGGATGATATCTTTGTATGGCGTTGAAATCTTTTGAGCTATAAAGCTTATTATGTCTTCAATTTTGGTGATCTAGGTACTGCTGAATTTGTTAATCTAGGGTTTCAAGTTTGGGGCTTTTACTGTTTGGTGTTATGAATCTGGGATTAAAGATGAAAACTTTCGTAGTTTAATGATCCAGGTATTGCATTGATCTAAGTTTTTGCTCAATTGTCACTCTTGTTTATGGTATATAAGTCTCTCTTAGATGATTTAATTCTGAGATATGATATTAGTGTTGTTGTGTATACGTATGTGGTTGTTGATGGATTTCATGGGGATCGATCTAATAGAGTTATGTTGCAGATGGTTGTCGACGGGCGTAATTAGTTTTCTAATTTAGGTGTTTGTGTTGATTGTTGATTGAGTTTGATAATTGCAAGGGGCCATATTTTATTGTTGAATTGTTGTTTGTGTTTGATGGGCAGGTTGTGGCGATGTATAAGGAGTATGAGAGACAAATAGAAGAGGGTAAAGGTTCACTGCAACTTGGACTATGTAAACTCTACTTGTGAACGAATTCGGAGATATTCATTTTGAGCTTTCTCTCTTCTAAGTTCAATTTTGTAAATGTTAGTGTTTTTTCATATTGATATTTATAGATCTTTTTGACAAAAGAAAAATCATCTGTCTAAACATATATAAGTAGGAGAGTTTTATTTAGTCTGTATCACTTTTTCTAATCTTTGAGTATTAATTGTATATTGATCTTTATTACGTTTTTGGACTACTTTTTTCAATTAACGTACGTACCTTGACAAAGAACCCGAGAAATATGCTCTTACAAGATTTTGAAAGTGTTGACAGCGTACTGTACATGTACAATATGCTCATGGAAACATTCAACAAATACAAAGATGACCATCAAGTTTCTGTCAGCAAGGTAAAATAATTAAGAGCACCATACATGCAAAGCGTAGACTATCTGACATCAAGATTTACATTCTGTATGATCCCCAGAGTTTGTGCTTAAATTTCGTTAAAGTTTATTTTCTCAGAGTTTGCTGGATGATGGATATAATGAGTTCCAAAAGGCATTGCATGTAGCCATTCGATGCCTTAATGACCCCAAGCAGTACTTTGAGAAGGTGACCTTTTATTCCAATTGTACTTCTCTATAGTCTAGAAACAATTGTCCCCCCGAAAACTCATACATTATGCTGTTTTTTTTATATATATATATATATTGTGTTAAGGTACTATGGAATGCAATCATAGGGTTTGGAACGGATCAGGATTCCCTCAGTAGCTTGATAGTTGCTTAAATTTAGTTGTCTTTTACTTTGAACTGTTAAGAACCAAACAACAGTTTTGTACTATCTTTTAAAAAGGTTTTTGTAATAGAGTTTGAATATGAATATTGAATTTCCGGTTGGATAAGCTGCTGGTGCAAAATCCCTGAGGTTGTAAGTAGCTTGAGAAAAACATTGGGCTCTGTGGTTGTCATAGTGTATTCATTTCTACCGCTTAATTTTAGTTGACATTTTATTTTGTACTTTGTTTTACAGGAAAAGACACTTTATATGGCCAAGTTAGACAAAAGGAATGTTGAGTAGGAAACATTATGAAGGCTTATAACATGAAACCGGTAAATATATATATCCGCATTCTTATTCTTTTAACCATGAAACTAATTTTCTTTTATTTTCAAGTTTGATTATTAGGCTGAGGTATATGATGAGGATGATGCTGATGAAAAAGAGATTGATGAGCTCTGTTTGGTCAGCTTGAGCTGTGTGCTTTAGGATTTTGAAGAGTGAGGTGGAGGAGCTTGAGTAGAGGGATGAAATCAGACTTTCTCAACAAATGCTTACAGTTTCAACTGCAGCCAAATTCAACTTTAGATAACCGATTGCACATCCAAAGTATGTAGCATTATCATTGATTGGTTAGGCTCTGTAATAATTTTCAAGTGGTTAATGCAACTGTAATAATTGCCAACTTTTATGTATCTTGCTATGACTATGTTTAGAAGTCTACGCTTGCATTTGTTTTTAGATTATAAGGTCTTTCGTATCTTATCAGTTAAAGTTTTGTTACAAGTGAATGAGTAGGGTTTATTTTCAATCCTATTGATATACAAAACGAATGCTAATGCTTCGTGATTAAGATGTATATACATCATTCATTTGATGTAATTTATATTGGTCCAATTCAATAATTCTAATTGTTCAGTTTTTCTCTCTGTTAGATGTTTTGTTACAATTTGTGTATATGTATGTGGTTGCAGCAAGGTTGTGAGGCTTTCAATAGCTCAGGTGTTGACAGTGATCTCTCATTAAGCAAAAAGCGACTCTTAGGGAAGTCTACAAGAACAAGAAGCTTATTCATCTCGATTAGCGACTGAAGAAGACAAGGGCCATCAGGAGTGGTATGTCACCAAGTACCAGGTATTTACTACTCTTTGATTCTGGCCCATGATCTGAATTTGTATGTAATGCCTAAGGAATTCCAAACTTCTATATAATTGAGATGTATGTTTGCTGTTTAACATGAGTGTTTTCTTCTTTGTGTTGGTTTGTCGTGTTTATGGTTCGGCTCAACTTTGTGTTTGTGAATCTGCTCAACTTTTAACAGCTGATATGTGCTGTAGTTTATCAAAACCTGGTATGAAACTATAAACGATTGATTTTTCACTCAGTGAAAGGGTTTCAAATGTCATATTAAAGAGACACGTTGTATAAAGGGGAGTAGGATGCATGCACACTAGAGTAGGATCAAACTTGAAATTAAGGTAATGTATTACCATGGCGCAAGGTAGTTGTATATAAATTTATATAGGAATCACTACTTGACATGGTATGGAACTATTCATGATATACCTTACAATTATGTGTGTTAATTTAATTTAAATGTGAAGTGATCGATCCAATGATATGATCAATCACCAATGTACTCACTATAAACTATAAACCTCCACGTTAGAATACAATCTCCACCACACATCTACATCATCGTATCTTTCAATTTCAAATCTGTCTTACATAGTTTATGATTAGGGTCATCTAATATATGCTTCAAGTGTTGTTATTTTGATGTTACTGTGTATTACAAATAAGGTCAATTAATGTACAATTGGAGACCACAACCAAATTCGAATGTAAGAGTTTGAGCTGTAGTTAACTCGCTGCCAATTTCACTGTGCTTATATTACCAGATTGTTCACATTTATTATACCGAGCCAAGGGAAAAAATAAATTAACGAACTGAATTTGGTTGTCAAATGGCTGTTTGGAATAGAGAAAAGAATGCAGTGAACATTACTTAGGCTATTCAAGCTGTCCTCATTTCTTCTTGAAATTTCACAGTTGAATTATTTCCGACCAACAGAGATAAATTTCCCACCGGTTGGCAATAGCTTAGCCAGGCTCTTTCCAAAATTTGAAGTTGATGGGCTGCTCATGAGCAAGGCCTTATCAGGCGATTTTAAGTCGAGCCAGATTTTTTTTATGTATTAATTAAAAATAATTTAAAAATTAATATGGTTTAACTATTAATTAGATTAATCATTACCTACATTAAAATATATATAAGCTTATATTTCAATATATATATATATATATATATATAAATATAAGCTTCAAATTTGATTATGGGTATATGAATGAATTTAGAGATTTCAAAGGGTTTACATGTTGGATGATCCTGAACCCAATAAGAGGAAGGGACTTGGACGTCCAAAGTTTGTGTTACTCTATATGTATGGATTTTGCATACAAGTAGGACTGTTGATTGTGCTCTAAGTTTAATTGCCTTTGGTGTTTATTGTTTAAATCTAAAATGTTTTCTTTGTTATACGAAGCAACTTCAAGAAGTAGCTTGGGAAGATGTTGACGGTTCTGATATGTCAGGTAGGTGATTCTTCTTAAACTAGGTTTTGAAATATTGGGCTTTAGTGTTAATGAGTTGAATAGGCACAGAGTGAGCAATAATAGTTCAATAGAGTATTGCAGTATATCTTGATATCTGCCTCTATTGTATATAATTGGTACGACCTGAACAAAAATTATACGTTTATCGAGTTATATTAAGTTTTATCGTGGATTAGTCGCATTATCGAGGTTGTTAACGACTTTTTCACTGGACAAGAATTTGACTTGACTTTCGTCACGAAAGTTGTAGATTATTTAATTTCGAGCTCGTAGAATATTTTGGATAAGCGAGCTATTTCTTATGTTTATCGGAACTTCGCACCAGATATTATTAAAAAGAAAATCATTTTTAGTAGGTTAGTTCTCGACAGTTCGATCGAGATAAGATTGATTTTGGGCCGTTGATCTGTCGAGGAGCTTGGGGATATAAATAGGAGAATTTTAGGATTTTTAATTTGGAAAATCAAAAAATTAAAATTTTTTACCGGGCTAGATCCGTTTTCTCCCTACCGACCCGCGCAGTTTTCGAAATTGGACCGCCGTTTTCCGGCCACCTCCGCTGTAAAAAAGGTAGGGATTTTGAATCTCATGGCTTCCTTGATTGATTGGTGTGCATATTTTTGGGTGATTTGCAGGTTTGAGGGGCACCTGAATTAGGTTTAACCATGAGAGTCACTGTCATCGTTGGTGGGGCTCCGACGTGTTTCCGGGGTCGAAAGTTGAGGAGTTTTGAGCCTCTCCTCCCACTGAATTTTCTGGGTAGGTTTTGAGGTCCGTTGAGGCTCCATGACGGAGCTTCGATTTCTGGGTGATCGGTTGCCGACGAGGACCGGCTGATTTCGATCGATTTTTTGGTTAATTTGTTGGGAATTGGAGTGAGTAAGGTTAGGGGATTGGTTGGGCTAGACGAGAGGAGTATTTTGAGGGGTTAATTGTTGTCATTGGTGGCGATAGCCAGGAAGTGGTTTTTCAGTCTATTTATGCTATTTTCGGCAAAACGCCGGTGAGCTGGAATTCGGTCCAGTTATGAAAGTGGTCGAGCTCGTGGTAAGCTTTCCAACAAGGGGTCAAATTCCCCCATTAGAGATGGTTCACAGGAGGTGCATGAAACCCATGCGCCGCTGCCCATGATAGTGCTTTGGCGAGACAATTTTTAGAAATCATCGGCGAGACTTCCGGTGTTGTTTTTACGGCTGATTTCCATAGTTTTATGCATATTCTGATATCATATGATCTGTATTTATAGGACATCAAGATCGTGACCCTAGCAACGAAGAGAATTCCCCAGCAGTAGTCGCAGACTTATGAATGGTTTTTTATTTTCACAGTCGATAGCGAGTTCATGTTATTGTGCATTACACTTTATGATATGTTTTCAAAGCATTTATTTGGAGGTGTACTTTGTGATGGTTTATTTCGTAGCATTGATGCCTTAGCTATTTGGCTGATCACCAGATAGTCGGCCAGACCGGATTAGGACAAACACCATGCTCGACCCAGATTGTCTCGGATTAGGACAAACACTCTAGACGATCCCATAATCTAAATTTTTATACATACAGTCGTTCCGGGTTAGGTCAAGCACTTGAACGACCACCTTCATTGTATTGCAGTTTATTATATTTGAACTCATTTTATTTCACAGCAATTAGCGAAAAAGCATGTTAGTACAACTTTATTTATTTACGTAGCATATGTTATTTTTGTCCACTCACTCTAATGTTTTATATTTTAAATGTCTTTCCCTGGGCTTTTCGATTGTCGTCACCCAGGCTACAGTATAAATCCTGAGTTTGCATGGTGTCATCGAAGGCTTTGAGTCCACCTGTCAGCTTCTCACTCAATAGGTGCCAGTCCACTGTCGTACCTATTCACATGTATCTTATATTTATAGAAGCCACTCTAAATTTTATTTGTATATGTTATTTTTCAGTTACTCTAGTAGTAATCAAGTTTGCTTTTCTTTGTATTCAGAACCAACATGTTGTAAATACGTTTTAAAATTCCTGAGTAAAACTCCTGGTTCTTGTTTATGTTATTTGTTGAGAAATCCGGATGGATAATCGTGGGTCCACGGTTTATTTGTGGGAATTTGGTTTAGATGTGTTTTTTTTTGCAGGTTTTTAGGCTGTTCAGTTTTCAAGAGGAATCATGTCAAAATTTTCATAGAATTTCCCAAAGTTAGTTAATCGTTAGGATTTAATTCTAGTTTACTAGCTAAATTAGGGTCGAGTCCTTTCAGCTTGGTATCAGAGCATTAGATTACTAATTCTGTAGACTCTTGGTCATGTTAGTGCAAGCATTTTATAGTGTACAACACTCTAAGGAGGATGGCCCGATTGACCCGCGGATCCCCATCACAGCTCCCAGTGTTGTACATTGTTAACTGTCTAGAGTCTCTTAGTTGAACCATTTTTCTTGGTCTCTTTGAGTGAACTAAATACTTTTTTTTGGGCTCTTAGGTCATTATGCCTCGACAACCAGTCGAACAAGATGAAGCGTAGTCTTTGGCACAACAGATGCATGAATTAATTATACACATGATGCCAGCGCCACGTGAGGGTTATGACAATTTAGTTGCCAAAGCTAAATCGGCAGGAGCAGTTCCCTTTGCAGGATCCCATGACCCTGAGACTTGTGAAAACTGGCTTATAGAGGTTGGCCGAGTATATGACTGCATGCGTCCTCAGTTGACTTCAGAGCAGCGAACAAAGATAGCTAGGGGTCTATTGCAGGATCATGCTTACCGTTGGTGATAGAGTATTGAGAAAAATGAAACCACCACCTTGTGGGAAGAGTTCAGGGACTTGTTCATGACTCGCTTCATCAGTGAAGCAACAGAGAAGAGGAAATATGAGAAGTTTATGAATCTTTGGTAAAGAGACTTGTCTGTGATGGAATATCGGGATCGTTTCACCCGCTTATCCTGATTTGTACCAAATTCTGTCAGGTTAGTGAAGGAAAGATGTTGGAGGTTTGAGACATTAGATTGCTCCATACATGTCAGGTGTACCAAACACTGCTTTTGATGAGTTTGTTAGTGCGACTGTGAGATGTGAAGATAGACTTTAATCTGAGCGAAAGGTGGGCCCAGCCAGGGTCCTTAAAAAAGGGGAGACTCCAGTGCATCTTGTGAGGGATCTCAGACCTCTAGCGCACGTCGTCTGAGTTGTTTTTTGAGATGGAGGTGGAGTTTATCATAGAGGTAGAGGTTTGGGGCTAGTTTCAGTGGAGCTAGTGGGTCTCGATTTACTCCATCGGCATCCAGATATTTTCCTCCATGTAATAGATGTAATAAGCGCCATCTCGGACAATGTCAGTTTGGGACTTTAACTTGCTATTGATATGGTCAGACGGACCACTTTGTGAGGGAGTGTCCGCAGAGGGACACCTCAAGTTGATTTTCGGTGCAGAGTTCTGGTGGTAGTCAGGAAGCTACTTTAGGGGTTAGAACCACACCACTACCTAGATAGCCAGCTTATCGGGACCGAAGTTAGAGAGGGTGACCGGTTGGACAGACTAGATAGGCCCGACTTCATCGAATGACTCTACAGGAGGTCAAAACGTCTCCAGAGGTGATCATTGGTACGTTGCATACTTTTGGTCATGCTATTTATACTTTAATAGATTCGGGGGTGACACACTTATTTATCTCCTTGAGATTAGCATAAATAATTAAAGTATTTGCCACTCCCTTATCGAAAATGTGGCAAGTGATTTATCCCTCTGGTGAGGTGATTTTTGTTGGGCTAATGTATCAAGACTGTAGCTTGATGGTGGGAGGTTTTGGATTGTTTGCCGATCTGATACCTCTTGACATCACAGAATCTGTTTTAATTCTGGGCATGGACTTTCTGAGCAATCATCAGGCTTTAGTTGATTGCCCTAGAGAAGAAGTAGTATTTAGAAGTCTGGAGTTTCCTGAGATTTTATTTTGCGGAGAAAGAAATGTTCTTTCATTGGGCCTTATTTCAGTTGTGAAGGCTAAAAAGATGTTGTAGAAAGGGTGTACCGCATATCTGGCACATGTAGTGAATACCAGCATTTCCACCTCTAACCTTGAGTAGATTAAGGTGGTTAGGAAATATCCTGATGTATTTCCTGAGGAATTACTAGGTCCTCCTCTAGTACGAGAAATAGATTTTACGATTGCGGTACTTCCAGGTACAGGCCTCATAGCTCAAGCTCCATAAATGATGGCTCCAGCTGAGTTGAGATAGTTGTAGATTCAGCTTCAGGAACTAATTGATAAGGGTTTCATCCGTCCTAGCATATTACCATGGGGAGCTCCAATTTTATTTGTGGAAAAGAAGGATGGATCAATGAGGTTATGCATAGATTATCGAAAGCTAAATCTGGTTACAGTGAAGAACAAGTACCCACTTCTCCGGATTGATGATTTGTTCGATCAGCTTAAGGGAGCTACGGTATTCTCTAAGATCGATTTGCGATTAGGATATAATCAGTTGTGGATTAGAGAGTCAGATCTCTCTAAGACTGCATTCCGATCTCGATATGGGCAATATGAGTTCCGAGTTATGTTGTTCGGCCTAACGAATGCACCTACTGCCTTCATGGATTTGATGAATTGATTATTTCAGGCATATCTTGATAAATTTGTCATTGTATTTATTGATAATATCCTGATTACTCTTTAGATGCGAGGCAACATGCAAGACATTTGCATATTGTTCTGAAGGCCTTAAGAGAATCTTAGTTATATGCCAAGTTTAGTAAATGTGAGTTCTGGTTGGACAGAGTTAAATTTCTTGGCCAGGTGATATATCTTTTAACAAAATTTACGTTAAACACCATCGACATTGATTAAGAATTGGTACCTTGAAAGAGCAAAAATCCAAACTCAACCAACAAAACTTTCTACGCTGCTGAAATTGAGAGATCTAATTCCTGTAAAACAAACGACTTTTGTTAAACAAACATGAAATTGTTGAGAAAGTATGTGAGTTTGATTAGTGTGTGTATATATATATATTATTGATTTGTTAAAAGAATATGTAGGAGAGTAGCACCTAAAGAGCATTTGTAGCTCGATTGGTTTAGCTTAGTGGAGATGAAACTTATTCGAGAGAACGTAAGAGTTGATAAAAAGATGTCTATGTCGTAGTGTATATGGAGCAACATATATGTCATGCTAAAGATTAAGACATAACACTTTTAGGAGTAGAGAAACTCACATATACACTTTCCATAAAAGAAAGAAACTCATCAAAAAAAAATCAAAATAGGACAATAAGTGACAGAAATACACACATATTACATCCTAATTATGATTAGCTTCACAGACTATAAGATCCTAAGTTCCTAACCATGCTCAACATACCCACATATACTCAAACCTAGTATTATTTTTGTTTGTGAAATTGAATGGAAATATAATTGTATATCTTTATAAAAAAAATTTGAATTACAGGTCTTTATAATTGAAATATAAACCCAGTATAACAATGATCACATATCTAATTGTTGCAAAACCACAATATAAACGAAACTCACTAACCTGTTTGTGCCGGTCGCCAACCCTGGTTACAGTTGATGAGGATGCTGATATAAGAAGATATGACAGTATCTGCAAATGGAAACATTCAATAAACTACCGATCACAACAATAAAAGTAAAGAACACAAAAGGAGATTGAAAAAATATATATTATAATTCTATCTTAATGGATCAGATTTGTTGGAACAATATATATGTTGCACGTCATACAATTTATAACCGGTGAAGAGATTCCATAAAACTTGAAAATAAAAGGTTACCTACATACATAGGTCACCCTTCGATAATGTTCAGTTAATTGTCAAAAATTTAATGATATAATATATCTTCGTCTAATTTATGATGCCGAGTTATTGGTATCACTTCCCCCATTAAAGCCCAAAGGTAATTTCGTGAACAATCTTATATAGAGAGGTAATTTCCGGAACTCACACAGTATCGATTTCACATCATCTTGAATTTATAGTTAGATGATAAATGACTTTGACTCGGTAAGATTTTCTCTAGCTTAATGTCTCATTCTGCTTTTCCTCAGCTTAAAATGAACACATAAGTCATTATGCAGGAGATGAATCACCTTCTCGAGACAGAAATGTAGATACAGAATAACAAAAAACTACTACGACTATAACAGTCACTTCTGACAAAAAACGAAAGAGAACACAATCACATATACTATAATTTTCTTGGTTGAAAAACAAATATAAGTAGAAATTAAGAGATGTGGCCAATTTCTATCTTTACAATCCAATGAATCTATACATCCAACATACTCGAATATACCTCCAAATTAAACATTTTACCACAACCTATACAAAAAAAACAGAACAAAAGTATTCCAAGCCTAATATTCAGCATAAAGTACTTGGACATCAAGAATTTATGGAGCTGCTGTACTGATCAACTGCATAATATGGCTCCTGCAATGTTGGGGTTTCATCAGTTCACTTTATTCTATGCTAAATGCAGTGGAGTACTCTTGAATAAATTTATGATCACTGTATTACTTAAGGTGATAAATAAGCAACAATAAAATTATCAGACATGGGTTCTTAAAGATGAAGATTGCAAAACCATTGAGTGTTAAATGCATATTGAATATCGCATAGCAAAAAAGAAAACACATATAAAATAACAATTTAGATCATCGTTATTGAAATTAAAGACACACATAGTAAACAAAAGACCTTTCACGACTTCATTTATAAGATGATATACAATACGATTCGATTTGGTTTATTAAAAGCTTGGCTGTCCAAATAGGAAACCATTTTAATAACCTCTTGGAGTGCTACCAGAAGAAAAATCGTTGTTTCATGCGAGACAGGTGCCAATACAGACTTTGGAGCACCTGTGGGGGAAATTTTGTCTGAAGACTAAAGCATTTGACACTAGCCTTGATCCCTTTTGAAGTTTTTTTCTCTAGATTTTCTTACATTACCTAGCATATTATGTGAGATGTAGTATGCAAAAAATATGTGAATATAACAGGATGCTTCGTCTTAATTTGTTCATATAAATATTACAAGTGTGCTCTATAATTTATGCCAGACTGAAGGTGTGTGATAGGTATAATTAGTCTTTGATATGATATGATAAAGACTGAAGGTGTGTGCCAGGTACAACACATTATGTTGGACCTGAAAATGCTAGTCATCTCTCGGGGATAGGATCTTCCATTATCGAATGCAACACAAATTGTCAACAACCTCTCCAATCTTGGTCAATTATACAACAGAGAAGACATTTCAACAGATGTTAAGGTAGCTCAAGTAACTTTTGTTTTTTGATCTCTTCTCAAAGTTGCTGGCCAGATCATGCCCATTAAAACTCACTCTTTTTTATCACATAAGGCAAGGGGTCAATTTCTTGGTGAAGATGGAGTTCGCGTGCATAGCTTAGTTCTTCTGGGCCTTCTGTCTAGTACATCAGTTTACTTCTCTCGCCCAGGAGAGGTGTGTATATCTAAATATTTATCATTTTCCAGTTTAAGCAATATTTCACAACAGTATTTTGTGTTTACATATAGTTAGATTTAGTGAAAGGACTCGACTCCTATTTAGTTGCCTAAACCGAAATCAAACCCCTTCGAAAATATGACTTTAAAATTTTTTTTGCCAGAGTTTACTTTGAAATATGTGAGCAAAAATTAGAACCTGCAAAGAGAATCACACTTCGAATATTCCACAAAAGCCAAACCATGGGTCTCTGTTCCCCATCCGGATTTTTCAACATCATATATATAATAAACCACAAGGTTTACAAGAAATCCAGAAAAATATTCAGGAGTAAACTTAACCGAAAACATAACATAAGTATTCAGAGCGACGCCTATGTACATCATAAACAATAAGTAGATCGAACTAAGAACCTACTCGAACTAAAGTGTGACTGGAACTTTACGCCTCCAGCATCGACGTGCAACCCGAAACTCAAACAGCAAACCGGGCAACGGAAACCGAAAATTCCAGGGGAAGGCTAATAAAATCGTTACAGTGAGTGGACGAAAATAACAATATGTCTTTCACCAATATAAACATGACATCATGATGCGAGTCTAAAATCATCAAACACAGGTAATGTGGTTGTCATAACCTTCCTGGATACCGTAAAAACATGTGGAGGCCGTAACTTGAGTACATTTTCCTCAAATTTACAATCATACTCAACTAGGTAAGGGGCTTGTCATAACCTTCCTGGGAGCCATATAATCACGGGTCAGGCGTTTTTCATAACATTCCCGAAGCATCGGGGATCAGCCGAGAAGTCATAGCATCGATGCATTCGTATATCCATAATCCATGTAAAAAAAATCATATATGTGCCTCCAAGTAAAAATACATAATCGTATATGAATAATCGTAAATGCATAATCGTAAATGCATAATCAAGACTCGCAAATCGATAGTGAAAATCAAAATGTCCACTAACAGTACGAAGCTAACTCTGAGGTCGGAAGATCCCTCGCCAAACGCTCGATTACAATCACCTGAATAACAGGAATACGATCAATACATATTGAAATACAACATACGGAGCTAATACGCCAAGAACCCCACGTTCTCAAAAAGCGTGTCGCTCGAAATATTGACGAGGATAGCAAAATTCTCAAAATACACCCAAATAACCCTCGTCCTAAATTAGAATACTCAAATCAACCCATAAACCTCAAGACTATGATCGGGGCGCGATTACGAGCAAAACGGTATAAAAATCTCCAAAAATCCCAAAAAGTCAATCATCGCCGGAGGTCCGCCGTTGATCGCCGCCGTCGGCAGCGGTGCGGTGTCAACGGTGAAATTCCATGGCTATCCATACCTCAGATTCTTTCTCTCCTCAAGCCCAACACATTTTGCTCAAGCCCAACAAATTTTGGCCGAAAGTCTCACCGGATCTTCCTCTCCGGTCACCACCACGAATCACCTCAAACCACCTCCAATTCTCAAACAAAATGCCAAGAACTCATCAATGGGTTGAGGGGAACCAAAACCCCCACCAACCCGACACCAAAACTCGCTAGAATCAGTCACCCGATTCCGGCAAACTTCACGAAATTCAACGAGCTCGAACTCCCTCAATTCTCAACCAAAACACACAAATAAATACATGAAACTATAGGAAATCAAGAGAGCTTTCCAACCATACCAAGTACACGGCCGGAGGTGGCCGGAATCGCCGGGTCCGACGACAGGAACAAATCGGGTCGGTGGAGCAAACGGGTCAACCCAAGTCAACTTGGTCCAACTAGGTCAAACTCGGTCCAAATGTGACTTTTCGACAATTTTACGACTATTCGATATTTATACGTCGTGAACCGACCAAATTCACGATTCGGATAACTTAAACTCAATCAGATACTTACGACTAACTCGACGACAATTTCAAAAATCTATTTTATATTTCTCAATTATCCAAAAAATCCTCCGAAACCCCTTACAGACTCGAAATCAAATCCTCTACAATTCCCACGAAGGATCTCAAACCAAATACTTGCCCGATAATTTAGTCGTTAACAAACCCGTGAGTACAATTAACTCGAGATAATCACACAATAATCACAGCTCGGACCAATACGTGCACATTCCACGGTTCGGGTCGTTACATTTAGTACTGATAAGAAATCAATATATTGTTCAGCAAAGTAGAGAGTTTATTTGAAAATCACGAACGTTTCAAAGCTGTTGAATGAGACAGAGACTGCAGGGATTTGTTTGATAGCTATTAGGAGGAACTTGAGAAGAAAGTAAGTTATTTAGCTGATGGATATTAGCTGCTTTTATCAATATGTACATTGATTGAAGCAGTGGATGATTTACCCCTTTGTGGTAGCAAATTAGTTCAATTTCATTATTAGAAGAATTTCTCTCGTAAAAAAGTATTGACCTTGAGTGCAACTACATTAGAATTTTACGTGAGCTGACATGCATGATATGATATGCATTGTATCTTGACTAACATGAGTTTATGTACGTTGTCCCCATACATATATTCGTGTCCCTATAGATGAAGTAGACGGAGATAAATTTAACCCTAACTTTAGTGGCTACTACTATCTGAGAAAAGAGCTGCACATACAACGGATCTTATAGTTGGGTTTCACAATCTTAAGGTTACTCTGTCATGTTGTTGAAACTATTCAACTAAAGTTTCTTCTTGTGAAGATAACATATAAAACTTACATATACCGCCGGTGCTTCAATATATATAAGTTTGTGTGCACATGTCAATTTCTATCATTTTGTGTTGTGAAGGTTGAGTATATATATTCTCTGACTGCTGTCTAAATTGATTTTGCTCAGGAAAGAGCAAAGGCACATGAGGAACGTAAGCTCAACATAGTGGAGTACAGACAATGGTGGGTAAAGCAGACAATTATGTACTTGGATTAGCTTCAGTACTAGCTTGTATATTTATGTGGTTTAATTTTATGTGGACATCTTTGGTAGTTATCTATTCCATAATAGGAAGAAGAATGATGATGTTGTGGGTTTGGGTAGTTAGTTAGGGTTTATGGACTTAATGTCATACTTTTGGACAATTTATATTTTACTATGTACAGGATGTATTCTGCTACCTAGCTGAAATGACCCAATCCTGATTCAGTTACCTAAACCGGAATCAAACCCTTTCGAAAATACGAACCAACAAAAATTTTTCAAAATTTCGGCAGAGTTTCGTTACTAGCATGGAATTGCATAAACCTGCACCCTAAAAATAACACTTCGTCCTATGCCACAAAAGCCAAACCGTGGGCACCAATCCCATCCGGATTTCTCAACATCAATATAATCAACAACAGTAAATAAACTGTACTATGTATATATGTATATCCGTGAAAATCCGCACAACATGTATCAGAATGTATCAGAGCGACTTCTAGAGTAAAACATATACAAAATGTACATCAGTAGGTGAAACAAGGACCTACTGGAAAACACAGGTGACTCTGATCACTAGCCTCCAAACCGCGACGTGAAAACACCAAACCTGAACTGCACACTGGGCACGGAAACCGAAAAGCCCAGGGGAAAGACAATAAACACGTTAGAGTGAGTGGACGAAAATAAATGTCTTTCACCAGTTAATATATATATATATGTTTAAAATACATATGCGAGTCCAGGAATATAAAATAATAAGTACACGAGGTAAAACTCATACTCCTCCAATGTACTGAGCATGCAAGTAAAATCCCACGGGGTCACTCATGGACTCCACCGTGCTAGTACAGTCTGAACCACGGAGTCCTTGACTACCACGTGATTCTAAGCCAGAAATGGCCTCGGTTCCGGGGAATACGCCCCTCACCGGTCTGATTGGGGAAACGCCCCTCCAGGCAGCCCTCCGTCGGGGATCAGCCGACGAGGCAAGGTGTATCGATACAACAACGTAACTGAGACTGTACTCTGTGTAAACCAAATCATAAAAAGTTCGATGCAAATGCATGAAACAGCATAAAAGTGTATGCATAATCGTATACGTATATCCGTATAAACATATTCGTATAATCGTAAACACATGCTTATATAATCATAATCTCGTATGAAATCTCATGCTCGTAAAACCATAATCATGCTGCATGCTCAAGTTCATAAACGTATATAAAAGACTCGCAATCAATCCGTGAAAATAAAATGTCCACTCACAGATGAGCAAAGCGCGCACTCGCGCTAATCTCGTGGACCGACGGAAGATCCCTCGCCAGAAACACGATCACGATCCCGATCTCGATCTCCTGAATATCCACAAAAACGTAACTGATCAATAACGAAGTCCACAACAATGTACTGATGCACGGAAACCAACCGTTCCTGGAAATACGAAATGCGGTACAAAATATATAACGGAAATCCCGAAATCCTCACTCGAAATCTCGACTGAAAATCGTCTAACCAAATCAACCCGAAAACCTCCGTACGATAACCAGGGCGTGATTACGAGAAAAATGACACTAATTACATCGAAATCTGAAAAGTTGACTTTTCCACGCCGGAGCGCCGCCGTTGACCGTCGTTGACCGCCGCCGGCGGCGGCGGCGCGCCGTGAACGGTGGATTTTTGCGGCCAAAATTTCCAGATTTTATGGTCTCATCATTTCGAGTCTCTTTCTCTTCTACCCCGACAGCCAAATCTCAACGGAAGTCCCTCAAATCCTCAAAATCCGATCGGAGAACATATTCCGGTGACCTATTCGGGTTGCCACAAAAACTCATCCTTAGCCCCAATTAATCACACCACTAGATTCAGAGAGACGAGGGGAGTTGAATCCCCCTAATCTCCCCCTCCAAACCTCGCCGGAACCAAGCTCCCCTTCACCGGCGATTTGAGCAACTCGGCTTTCAACGGTTCCTCCCCAAAACGACATCAATACTTCTCAAACCAAAGCCATACATACTCGAAATCACAAAAGGAATCGAACTATACCTGTCCCGTGGTGGATGGTGGCCGGAATTTGGTCGCCGGACGGTCACCGCTCAAAGAGGAAACTTTCCTTTTTTGTCCAAAAAGTCAACATACCAAAAACAGAAAGTCAACGATGGTCAATGCAAATTCGTGTTTTTACGACTATTTTCCGACTTTTCGATATTTATACACGTCCCTCGGGTCGATCGACGGTCAAAAATGAAAATACGAAATAATTCGGATAAGCTCGAAACAATCGGATAAACTCGTCGGAACCTGAAACTTCAAATAATCATAAAATATTCCTCGGTTATCGAAAAAATCTTCTGGAAACACCCACGAACTCGAAATCACGTACTCTACACTTTCTGTGAAGACACCCAACACAAATTCTCGACCAAAAACAAAGTCGCGAATCGAATCGGCAAACCACTTAATATCGCAAAACTGCGACTAAACTCAAATCTCGAAAATCGTGCCAAATGCACCTCTGATTCTGGTTCGGGTCGTCACAAATCTACCCCCCTTAAAGAAATTTCGACCTCGAAATTTACGTACCTGTCATGTGAACAGATGAGGATACTGCTCCCGCATATGCTGCTCGGTCTCCCAGGTGGCCTCCTCAATCGAGTGGTTCTGCCACAAGACCTTCACTAGCGGAATCACACGGTGCCTCAACTCCTGCTCACGACGATCGAGAATCTGCACTGGCTCCTCAACATACGATAAATCCTCTCTGATCGGCAACTGCTGTGGGGCTAACACATGTGAAGGATCTGAGATGTACTTCCGCAACATCGAAACATGGAAGACATCATGCACACGAGCCATCTCAGCCGGTAACTCAAGTCTGTAAGTAACAGCTCCAACCCTCTCCGTAATCTCATACGGACCAATGTACCGTGGTCGAAGCTTGCCACGCTTCCTGAAACGCACAACTCCTCTCCACGGAGATAGTTTCAGGAAGACCCAATCACCAACCTCAAACTCTAAACTCTTCCGCCTCACATCCGCGTAACTCTTCTGCCGATCCTGGGCGACCTTCAGTCGATCCCGAATAACCTGAATGTCCTCCATCGTGGTTTTCACCAAATCTGGACCAATAAGCCAATGCTCGCCTACCTCACTCCAACACAATGGAGTGCGACACTGCTTCCCGTACAGAGCCTCGTACGGTGCCATCTCAATACTGGCCTGATAGCTGTTGTTGTAGGCGAACTCGATCAAGTGCAACTGCTGATCCCAGTTTCCACGAAACTGCAACACACATGATCTCAGCATATCCTCAAGTGTCTGAATGGTCCGCTCGGACTGCCCGTCAGTCTGAGGATGAAAAGCTGTACTAAACCGCAACCTCGTGCCCAACGCTCGCTGTAAAGCCTGCCAAAACTCAGAAGTGAACTGACTATCACGGTCAGAAACAATGGATACAGGCACTCCATGCAAGCGAACAATCTCGGATAAGTACAACTTGGCCAATCTGCCCACTGAAATCTTCCCCGGAAGTGCAAGAAAGTGTGCGGATTTCGTCAGTCGGTCAACAATAACCCAAATGCCAGTGTTGCCCACCGAAGTACGCGGCAACTGATAGACGAAATCCATCGTGATATACTCCCACTTCCAAACTGGAATCTCAAGTGGCTGTAGTTTCCCTGCAGGTTTCTGCCTCTCCGCCTTCACCTGCTGACAAATCAAACACCGACTCACGTACGCGGCAATCTCCCGCTTCATGTTGCGCCACCAATAGTACGCTCGAAGTGTACGAAACATCTTCGTACCTCCGGGATGCATCGCATACGCTGAACTGTGGGCCTCATCCAGAATCTCCTTCTTCAAGTCCTCGTCCCTGGGTACACATAATCTGCCCCTGAACAACAATGTACTGTCGTCGCTCAAACGGAACTCTGTAGGCACACCATTCCGAATCATGGTCTTCTTGCTCAGCAAGTAAGGATCTGAATCCTGTGCCTCCCGTACCTGATCAACCAACACTGGTCGAACCTGGAAATTGGCTAACAAAGCTCCATCATCATCATACCCAAATACAGCACCTGTAGCTCGTAGCTCAGCTAACATCGACACTCTGGCCACACACATATGAAACAACGAAGCTCCAGATTTCCGGCTAAGTGCATCTGCTACAACGTTGGCCTTCCCTGGATGGTACTCAAAAGTGCAATCATAATCATTGATCAACTCCATCCATCGACGCTGCCTCATGTTCAAATCCGGCTGTGTCCGCAAGTAGGTGAGACTCTTGTGATCAGTGAAAATCTTACACTGAGCACCATACAGATAATGTCTCTAACTCTTCAACGCTAACACAATAGCGGCTAACTCCAAATCATGTGTCGAATAGTTGACCTCGTGCGGTTTCAACTGTCTGGAACCATATGCCACGACTCTACCATGCTGCATCAACACACAGCCAAGGCCCAACTTCGACGCATCACTGTATACAACAAACTCACCACTGTCGTCTGGCAATGTCAGAACCGGTGCCGTAGTCAGTCTCTCCTTCAGGAGCAAATAACTCTCCTCGCACGCATCAGACCACTCAAACTTGACGCCTTTCTTCGTCAATCTGGTCAGTGGTGTAGCAATCTGGGAGAAATCCTAAACAAACCGTCGGTAATAGCCTGCTAACCCCAAGAAACTCCGAATCTCTGGCACAGTAGTGGGTCGACTCCAATTCAGCACAACCTCAATCTTGTCAGGATCAACACTAACTCCCTCGGCCGAAATCACGTGGCCCAGAAACTTCACACTATCCAACCAGAACTCACACTTGCTAAACTTCGCGTACAACTGATGGTCCCGCAAAGTCCGCAACACTACTCGCAAGTGCTTCTTGTGCTGGCCCACACTCCTCGAATAGATCAGGATATCGTCAATGAATACAATCACGAACTTGTCCAGGAATCATCTGAACACCCGATTCATCAAGTCTATGAAATCTGCGGGGGCGTTGGTAAACCCAAATGGCATAACCAAAAACTCGTAGTGCCCATACCGCGTCCTGAACACTGTCCTGGCTACATCTGAATCTCGGATCCTCAACTGGTGATATCCGGATCGAAGGTCAATCTTTGAAAAGACTGCTGCTCCCTTCAGCTGATCGAACAAGTCGTCAATCCGTGGCAACGGATATTTGTTCCTCACTGTAATCTGATTCAGCTTCCGGTAGTCGATGCACAAACGCATGGACCCGTCCTTCTTCCGCACAAACAACACTGGAGCACCCCACGGAGAAACACTCGGTCGAATGAATCCCTTCTCTAACAACTCCTGAAGCTGAATCTGCAACTCCCTCAACTCTGCAGGCGCCATCCGGTACGGTGTCTGGGAAATCAGTCCAGTACCCGGCAATAACTCAATAGTAAAGTCAATCTCCCGTACAGGGGGTATACCAGGTAACTCCGCTGGAAACACATCCGGAAACTCAGACACAACCTCAATACTACCGAGATCCGGCACTGCAGCTGTAGTATCCACAACATGGGCTAGGTAAGCAACACAACCCTTCTTCATCAGCCGATCCGCCCTCATCGCGGAAATCAAACACGGTAGTGAAGTGTTCTTCTCGCCTCGGAACAGTATCTCAGGTAACCCTGGTCGACGAAACGCGACCTCCTTCCTGTGGCAATCAAACATGGCCCAGTGCGACTCCAGGAAGTCCATACCCAAAATCAGATCGAAATCCACAATATCAAGCAGTAACAGATCTGCGGCTAATCCATGACCACCAATAAACACCACACAATCTCGGTAAACCCAACCGATACTCACAACCTCACCCGACGGATACAACACTCTCCACAACCCCGGAAGTGGAGATGCAGGTACCATAGCCAATGATGACAGTCTAAATGATATGAATGAATGTGTAGTGCCCGGATCTAACAATGCAAGTACAGGAATACCAAAAACATGTAACGTACCGATAACGACCTCCGGTGATGCTCTGCCCTCACGTAGAGTCATAGCATGAACCCTCGCCTGTCCGGCTGGTCGTCCTCACTGGGGCTATCCCTGCTGTCGGCCCTGGCCTGCAAACTGTGCCGATCGCACTCCAGAAATGGCACCTCGCCTAACTCTGGAACTCTGGGCTGCCTGTCCGTCACCGCCATATAACTGAGGACACTTCTTCGCATAGTGACCCACCTGGCCACAGCGGAAACAAGTGACAGGACCTCGCTGACATGGACCCACATGATGTCGACTGCAGAGACTACACAACGGGTACTCCCTCGGTACTGCAAATGTGCCACCAGTACGCCGAGGATAACTAGAACCGCTGGAACCTGCACTAGCCTGTGGCGGCTGTGGTCGATCTCTCCTCCAAAATGGTCTCCGCCTCGATGTACTAACTGGTGGGCGGTAAGATCCACCGCCTGAGGATGAAGCTGAACCAGAAGTATCAGAACTCTGCCTCTTCGAAGGCCCCTGACTCGGTCCACCCTCCTCGAATCGCCTCGGCTGATACCTCTGCTGTCTCACCTGCGCAAAATGAGACAAACGAGTAAACCGATCCCGATACTCAAGTACAGACAAACTGCCTTGCCTCAAGTTCGTGAACTCCTCGTACTTGCGCTGCTGGGTAGCCTGATTAAAATACCTTTGCATAAACAAATCACGAAACAATGTCCACGGAGTATCCACAGGAACTCTGTCAGTGCTGACCCACCAAAAGTATGCATCACCCTCAAGTAAACCAACTGCGGCTACTGTCATCTGCTCAGGTGTAAACTGCAGACGCTCACAAACACGCTCAATCTAAACCAACCATGCCTCGCATATCTCTGGATCAACTGAACCCGAAAATACAGTAGCACCCGCAGTGCGAGCCTTGACCACGAGGTCAAAACGCTCTTCCAAACGCAGCACTCGCATAAGCAAGTCGCGTGTTCGGCGATCCTCATCAGGATCATCATCCTGGTCAACACGGGGACCACGTCGAGGAGGCATCCTACTGATACAAGACAAGCATTAGGTACAAGCAGAAAGAACGTAATCATCAAACCGCAGATATTTGAGGACATACAACACCCGAAGTATTGATGAGTACCGCTGGCCAGTCGGGTCATCACTCCAGTCATGCTGTATCAACTCAAATACCCTAAGCGTCACAACTACAAGAGTCTACAGAATCTGACAACCTAATGCTCTGATACCAAGCTGAAAGGACCCAATCCCGATTCAGTTACCTAAACCGGAATCAAACCCTTTCGAAAATACGAACCAACAAAAATTTTTCAAAATTTCGGCAGAGTTTCGTTACTAGCGTGGAATTGCATAAACCTGCACCCTAAAAATAACACTTCGTCCTATGCCACAAAAGCCAAACCGTGGGCACCAATCCCATCCGGATTTCTCAACATCAATATAATCAACAACAGTAAATAAACTGTACTATGTATATATGTATATCCGTGAAAATCCGCACAACATGTATCAGAGCGACCTCTAGAGTAAAACATATACAAAATATACATCAGTAGGTGAAACAAGGACCTACTGGAAAACACAGGTGACTCTGATCACTAGCCTCCAAACCGCGACGTGAAAACACCAAACCTGAACTGCACACTGGGCACGGAAACCGAAAAGCCCAGGGGAAAGACAATAAACACGTTAGAGTGAGTGGACGAAAATAAATGTCTTTCACCAGTTAATATATATATATGTTTAAAATACAGATGCGAGTCCAGGAATATAAAATAATAAGTACACGAGGTAAAACTCATACTCCTCCAATGTACTGAGCATGCAAGTAAAATCCCACGGGGTCACTCATGGACTCCACCGTGCTAGTACAGTCTGAACCACGGAGTCCTTGACTACCACGTGATTCTAAGCCAGAAATGGCCTCGGTTCCGGGGAATACGCCCCTCACCGGTCTGGTTGGGGAAACGCCCCTCCAGGAGGCCCTCCGTCGGGGATCAGCCGACGAGGCTAGGTGTATCGATACAACAACGTAACTGAGACTGTACTCTGTGTAAACTAAATCATAAACAGTTCGATGCAAATGCATGAAACAGCATAAAAGTGTATGCATAATCGTATACGTATATCCGTATAAACATATTCGTATAATCGAAAACACATGCTTATATAATCATAATCTCGTATGAAATCTCATGCTCGTAAAACCATAATCATGCTGCATGCTCAAGTTCATAAACGTATATAAAAGACTCGCAATCAATCCGTGAAAATAAAATGTCCACTCACAGATGAGCAAAGCGCGCACTCGCGCTAATCTCGTGGACCGGCGGAAGATCCCTTGCCAGAAACACGATCCCGATCCCGATCTCGATCTCCTGAATATCCACAAAAATGTAACTGATCAATAACGAAATCCACAACACTGTACTGATGCACGGAAACCAACCGTTCTCGGAAATACGAAATGCGGTACAAAATATATAACGGAAATCCCGAAATCCACACTCGAAATCTCGACTGAAAATCGGCTAACCAAATCAACCCGAAAACCTCCGTACGATAACCAGGGTGTGATTACGAGAAAAATGACACTAATTACATCAAAATCTGAAAAGTTGACTTTTCCACGCCGGAGCGCCGCCGTTGACCGGCGGCGGCGGCGGCGGCGCGCCGTCAACGGTGGAATTTTGCGGCCAAAATTTCCAGATTTTAGGGTCTCATCATTTCGAGTCTCTTTCTCTTCTACCCCGACAGCCAAATCTCAACGGAAGTCCCTCAAATCCTCAAAATCCGATCGGAAAACATATTCCGGTGACCTATTCGGGTTACCACAAAAACTCATCCTTAGCCCCAATTAATCACACCACTAGATTCAGAGAGATGAGGGGAGTTGAATCCCCTTAATCTCCCCCTCCAAACCTCGCCGGAACCAAGCTCCCCGTCACCGGCGATTTGAGCAACTCGGCCTTCAACGGTTCCTCCCCAAAAGGACATCAATTCTTCTCAAACCAAAGCCATACATACTCGAAATCACAAAAGGAATCGAACTATACCTGTCCCGTGGTGGATGGTGGCCGGAATTTGGTCGCCGGACGGTCACCGCTCAAAGAGGAAACTTTCCTTTTTTGTCCAAAAAGTCAACTTACCAAAAACAAAAAGTCAACGATGGTCAATGCAAATTCGTGTTTTTACGACTATTTTCAGACTTTTCGATATTTATACTCGTCCCTCGGTTATCGAAAAAATCTTCCGGAAACACCCACGAACTCGAAATCACGTATTCTACATTTTCTGTGAAGACACCCAACACAAATTCTCGACCAAAAACAAAGTCGCGAATCGAATCGGCAAACCACTTAATATCGCAAAACTGCGACTAAACTCAAATCTCGAAAATCGTGCCAAACGCACCTCTGATTCTTGTTCGGGTCATCACACTAGCTACTTAAGTTTGATTATGAGTATGTTGCTGAATGTGACTGTAAGTATGCTTGTATATATAACAAGTTTGGGTTTGATCAATATATCAGAAAATTCTCAAACACTTGTGTTCTATTAGACTATTCGTACATGCCTCAAGATGTGAAGTGACAGGGATTCATACATAGGTTTCTCTCACAGTCCACAATTCTTGGTATTTATGGCCGCACTTCCGCATTCAATGTTTTCTCCATTTTGCTCATTCAGGTACAAACTTCACTCTTTTATCAGGTTCACCTCTCTTCAGTTTCATTTATTGAAAGCTATAATTTACTAGTCTGTTTGATACATTGAGTGGTGCCTAGTCTGATGAGACTATAAAATTTCGATCTTTGCACAATTCAACTAGAAAAGCCATGTTCTTGAATGTTGATATATTTTTATGGGCTCTGTTGATTAGTGGTAGTAGATATGCTCTTAAAGTTGACATCTTTGAAAGCTTATGATACCTTAGACTAAAACAAGTTTCTCTCTTTTTCTAGAAGATTGCAGCTTATAAAAACAGTTTTTTGTGGCATGCAAGTGTTCTAGGCTTCTCACCTTTTTTTGCTAGCCAAAGAAAATCCTATTGAATATTGAAAAGTTGCTGAGATTTTTTCTTTGGTCTGGAAGCACTTGGGCCATTATTTTTCTATAGTTTCTTGGATTTGTCTTTTGAAAAATGAAGGTGGCCTTGGTATCAAGAAGCTTCAAGAGTAGAATCATGCTCTTCTGGCTAGGCATTTTGGTAGATTTGCAATGCTGGAAGTTGTAGTTTTTGGGTGAATTGTGTTAGCGCTTATCATCTTTAAGACCATCTTCAACAGACTAGCTAAAAGCTAAACTTTAGCTAACTTTTAGCTAAAATCAGCTCCAACATAGTAGCTATAGTTAAAGTCAAATATAGTTTTTAGTCATATTGGTAGTGATATTTAGCTACCATGGAGAGAGAAAATGACTGAAAGCTAAATATTTAATACCATATATTTAGTTTTAGCTTTAGAATAGTTACTATTGCTAAAATTGAAGTCAAAAAATGATGAGCCACATTTAGCTTTTCTAGTTTAAAATAGTTATAACTTTAACTTTATAGTTGGAGATGCTCTTATAGTGTTTGCGTTGCCTTTATTCCTTCTGTGTTTGGGTTGCCTCTGTTCTTTTTATTTGCACTTAGAATTCGAAAAAGTTATTTAAGCTTAGAAGGATCTTCCATCCATTTATCTTTCACTTTATCGGTAATAGTTCTAAAACTTCTTTTTAACATGATTTTTGGTACCCTCATGGTCCGCTTCTCTCTCAGTGGGGGAATGTTATTCTAGATAAGGCTAGTCTTCGTCGTGATGATTTATTTGAGTGTGTTATTAATCGAAATGGGTGGTTTTGGCCTCATACTTCTCATTATGATTTTATTGTCCATTCAGCATGATGTAGCAACTATTTAACATTTTCTTTCTCGTAATGACTATATTATGGCTCCCTGATCCTCAAGGAAATTTGTTTACCACCTCTGCCTGGGACAATATTCGTGTCTCTCGACCTAAGTTCCTTAGTTTAATTTTGTGTGGTATATCGCTCACATATATCCCTCGTGCTAGCTTTGTGCTTTGACTATCCTTGCAAAATAAACTCTCTACCTTGGATCATGTTATTTCTTATTCTACCAGAGCTAATTCTATTTGTTGTTTATGTAATACTGATCTTGAGTCAAGGAATCATATTTTCTTCGATTTCCATTTCAATATTGGTATCTTGAAGATTGTTTTATAGAGGTGTGGTGTTTTGTGGCTTCATCCTCCTTCGCCCTCCTTTAATGATGGGACTGCCTGTCATTAGAAGAGCAAGTCTCTATTTGTTTCTATAAAGAAAATTTGTCTAGCTATTATAGTCTATTGCTTATGGTTGGAGCGAAACAATCAGATCTTCAACAACAATAGGAGACCTCCTTCTTCAGTGTTAAACTCTATTTTTGCTGTTGTTAGGGATCAAATTTGTTCGTTATCTTTCATGCCCACTTTTGCTAATGCTAAAATTCCTCGCTTGTGGAGTATCCCTTGCTAATAGTGCTTGTTAGGTTCTTTTTTTGGGAGTCTTCCTCCTCCAGTTTGGTTTTTTAGTTGGCTAGGGTTTCTCCTAAGCTATTTGTAGAGTTATGTCTTTGATTCGTTTGATACAAGTTAATTTACCATAAAAAATAAAAAACTACCAAAAAGTTCTCCCACGTTATAGGTTTACTCTTAACCACTTTCTTCTATAGTTGAAGTTCTACTTGAATCAAATTGCCGATATAGAGCTGTCTGAGACTGTTTCCTACAACTCTGGAAGCCCTTTTGAAAATTTTCTAAAGTGTTTTCAAAATTCAATCAAATGATTTTTTTTTCATTTTTTTTGTCTATTTATAATAAATTATTTTTATAATCCAAAAATGCTTTTAAACATTTTAAAAGTAATCTCAAACACACCCATAAATTACTAGGAATCCTTTCGAAAAAAATTACCAAGAATTTTGTTGTACATGTAGCATATGTGTCCATTGCTTGTTTATTCGATCAATACATATATAACAGCAAAAAGAAAAATGACCAATGTCCTTCAAAATGACAAGAAATACAACAAACAATACATAAGAAAACGATCATAATTCTTGTAATTAAATAAGATGGAGAGATCTCAAACACCGGTACCACAGTAGTACGTCTTTGAGAGCACAGTTGGATTTCATTTCTTCAGATGATAAATAAAAACGAAGCTAACCTTCATGATCAAACGGCTTGTAGTGTCACTAGTACAAAACCCGTCTTAGACAACTGTGCTCACACAACTGAATATTTTGAGTCTGTTGTTCCAAAGTGGAGACAACTGCGCCTTAGGTGCTTCAGTTGTTGGAATGTTGTTTAAACATTATTTTTTCGTGTGAATGAATTTTTGGGAAAGATTTGAGATTTGTTGAAAAATTCAGATGACTGAAATAAAAACTTTAGTTGTCTTAACTTATTAGAAAAACGTTCAGATGAAAAAATATTCATTTCAATTGTCTGATAGGGGTTTAAATTTGTGCTCTTCAGACAACAGTTACAACCGTCAGTTGTCTAAATCGCATTCAAATTGAAAAAATTCTAGTTAATATTTCGGCGACAATTATTGTGCTAGTTTTTCTCTGTCCCATTTAACCCACATCGATCTCATTCTTCGAACACTTAGGAAAAAAAAAGCCCCCACCTGGAGTTCAACCAAGCCCTCTCTCTCACAAACTCAATCCTTTAATCAAACTTCACAAAATCAATGCTGTCTCTCATATCGATCTACGACTACCTCTATCTCAACCTAGTTTCACTAAGAATCGTGGCTTGAGGCCAATTGGGTTTGAGCTCCAACTGTTTCAATCATTGATTTCATCAAGCTCAAAAAAGTATTTTGTTGATTCTATACATGGGTAAGCTCGATTGATTACTTCTATAAATATCTTGTTTGACTTTAGGGTTTATTGTATTGATTTGATTGGGTATTTTGGTACAGATTTAAGCTAGGGTTAATGCTAAAGTTGTTCTTGTTGTGTTGTTGCGCTGGTGCTAATAGTTGTTGAAGATCAAAGCTGTGGGATTGGAAAGCAAATTTTGGTGAGTAACATGCAAACTCAATTCTCTCTCTTGCAATTTGTGTGTTAAGCATGTGGTCTTTGATTATTAAGCATGTTGTTCTTGTGAAGTTCTGAATACTATTTTCTTAAATTGTGATTCATTTAATTTGTTTCTTAAGCATGTGGTGTTTGATTTTGTCCCATAGTATGAACATTGTAAACAGTTTGTGTGTGTTTTTGTTCACAATTCTGTCCCTGAATTGTGAACATATTGGTTTGGTCATGTATAAAGTTGTATTGTGTGTTTTTTTGTTCTTTTAGTGTCTTAGGATGGATAAGTCTTAGATGGATGAAGCTAGAAGTTCTAAAAACTTTGCAATAGTCTTGCTAAGTTTGTGAAGTTTGCCAACTCAAATGCTACAAACAAGAACACTATCTATTGTCCTTGTTCAAAATGTAGCAACACTGCTATGTTTTTCATAGGTGTGATCAATGACCATATATACTTCAACGAGATTGATCGTAGTTATAAAAACTAGAAACGTCATGGGGAACCCTCAAGGCCATACATTTCCAGTCATAAACTAGGTAACTCTGAAATTGCTTTAGGGGAAGCTTTAGTTGATAAAGAGATAAAAGAGGGTGAACCTGAAGTAGATATGAGGATTCCAGAAGATGAAGTGGATTAGGAGGTTAATGATGGTGAATAATTTGTAGATGAAGGATTTGAATTTATGAAGCTTGTAGATGATGCAGACAAGCCTTTGTATCTTGGTTGTGTGAGGAACACAAAGTTGAACGTTTTGATTAAGAGCTTCAACCTTAAAGCCAAATACGGGATGAGCAATTCATGTTATTCTGATTGGCTGATGTTCATCCACATGTTGTTGCCAGAAATGAATGAGATTGGAGGATATTTTTACGAGGTTAAAAAGACCTTTTGTGCTTTAAGGATGGATTACAAGAAGTATCATTGTTGTTCCAATGATTACATAGTATACAGAAAGTAGCACACTTATGCATTAACATGTCGCATATGTGGTGAGTCGCGATGGAAATTAGACAAGGATAAGAAAGAGAGAGTATGGGTGCGTACAACGGTTATGTGGTTCCTCCCACCAATTTCAAGGTTTAAACGGATGTTTTCATCGTTAACCACTGCCGAGGATCTAACTTGGCATGAGCATGGAAGAAAGAAAGACTGTGTGATGCGTCATCCAACAGATTCACCAACTTGGTCCTTGGTTGACACAAGATTCCTTGTGTTTGGTGCTGAACCTAGAAACCATAGGCTTGGACTCTCAAGTGATGGATTTAATCCTCACAGTGAAAAAAAATCTAAGTATTCATGTTGGTCTATTATTCTGGTCACATACAACCTGCCACCATCATTGTGCATGAAGAGGAAGTATATGATGTTAACAATATTAATATCCGGACCCAAACAGCCTGGAACTGACATCGACGTATACTTGGAGGTTTTAGTTGACGACTTACAAATTTTTTGGGAAGGGGTTGATGGAGTTTATGATGCTGCCAAATCGATGAAAGTATTAACTCGTTTCTCTCGATTAATTTTTTTTAATTTAGTATCGTACATACGTACGGCAATTTATTTTTTCGGTGAATATATAGTTCTTTCTGGCGACCATAGCATTACTTCCATTATTGTATTGCATTGTTAAGCTAATTGTAAGCTATATCCTAACCGGTTATTAATTAATTAGTTAATTAATTAATTGGTATATCTATTTTAATTTGATTAATTAGTTAATTAAAACATGCATGTGGTATGTAATATATATAGTTAATATATATATGTTAAAATAATTAGTTAAAATATACATATATAATTAATGCATGTATTTATATAAAGTTAATAATATATATAATTAATATATATATTAGCTAGATTAATTATAGTATAAGATTAATTAATTCATTACAAGTACGTGTTATGTGCGATGCATTTGATAATATATATAAAGTATATTAGATTAATAAATTATTGGTTACAAAATTATATAATTAATAGATCGATTTACTATCCTTACGCAGAAATATGGACAAAAGTTGGATACAGAATGAGAGGCATGCTTTTGTAGACTATCAATGATTTTCTAGCTTATGAAAACTTATTTGGCTCCATTGTAAAAGGATACCATGGATGTCCAATTTGTGTTGATAAGACATGTGCATATCGCCTTAAACATAGTAAGAAGATGTCATATATGAGAATAAGAAGACATCTTCCTTGACATCATCCCTACCGTAATTAGCCTTCCTTTTTTGACAACATCGTCGAAGTGGATCTTGCTTCACGACCACTAAGTAGAGAAGAGGTGCTGGAAAGATTTGAATGTTTGAACTATGAATTTGGAAAGAAAAGCTATCATCCTACTTTTAAGGGTCTCGAAGGTGAGGATCGAAAAACCTTGCTGGAAGAAGAAATCTATTTTCTTTCAACTTGAGTACGGGAAATACGTTCAAGTAAGATACAATCTCGATGTTATGCATATTGAGAAAAATGTTTGTGAAGCATTAATTGCACTTTGTTGAATATTCCGAATTAGACAAAGGACAGTGGTCCTCCTTGGAAGGATTTAGTTGTAATGGGGTAAGAATTGGGTTGGGGTCGGTTGATGGTGTTAAAAAAAAGACTCGTTACCTATGGCTAGTTGGAATTTCACATTAGATGAGAAGTGGGTCTTTGTTGTGAGAGTTCCTACTTGTTTTTCTTCAAATATTAGGAACCTTATTTCTATGGTGGACTTGCGCTTGGTTGGATTCAAATCTCATAACTGTCACATACTAAAGCAAATCCTACTTCTTGTTGCCTTGCGTTCAGTTTTAGAAAAACCAGTGAGGATAGCTATTATACGGTTCTGCCTAATCTCTAAGGCAATCTGTGCAAAAGAGATTGATGTCCCAAAGCTAGTAGATATGTAAGCGGATCTGGTTAAGACAGTGTGCATGCTTGAGATGTATTTCCCACCATCTTTTCTTGACATTATGATTCACTTAACAATTCATCTAATTAGGGAAGTAGAGTTATATGGGCCGGTGTTTTTTAGATTGATGTATCGCTTTGAGAGATATATGAAAGTGTTCAAAGGGTATGTTAGAAATCGGAATCGTTCTGAGAGTTGCATCATTGAATCATATATTGTTGAAGAGGCAGTTGAGTTTAACGCGGAAAGGATGCTTGCCTCTGTTCAGGGCGGGCGGCGTGAACTCTGATTCGATCCGGGTATTCAATACCGCCGCTGAGATGCTCAGTTGACTCCTTAACCTTGATAGGAAGATGGCTTATTCAATAATTCGTGCATAAGGGTAAGGAACTTTGGATGAACTAATGCGAATGGGTGTAAGCTTCGCTGCTCGGAAACACCCAGTGCTGCTAAGTTTTCTATAGGAGACCATGATACAACTAAACATGGTCTTATTGATGGGTGCAAACCCTTAGGTGGCTACAATAGCAAATGTCTCACCAGAAAGGAGAGGGACCAAGCTCACCTTTGTGTGTTGCAGAACACAACTGAAGTCCTTCCGTATTTTACGTAAGTGTTCAATGCCTTTAATTATTTAACTATTTGCTGATAATGTGCATAGGCCGTGATTAAACGTTGCTTACTTTGAAATTCTATACTTTGATACTCAGTAAACACATGGAGCTCATGAAATTGCTATATCCAAAGTTCAGCAAAGATATCAAGTGGCTAAAGGAGAAGCAGAATGAGTAGTTTGCTGAGTGGTTCAAGAATAGGGTATGTTTGTGCATTTTGAAATGTGATGTGTTTGCTAAGTTGTGAATTTTTTTCTAAGTTCAAATATGTTGTGTTTGCTGCCAGGTTTCTAATGGTTTGCAAATTTTTGAGGTTGGCATTTCTGATACTATTAGGTGGTTAGCGGATGGACCAAGATATTTGGTGGCGACTTATATTGGATATCACATAGAAGGAGTTGATTTTTACACTTAGAAACTGGACAATATTCGATTAGTACAGAATAGTGGAGTGTTTGTTGTTGGCAGTGCAATGCAAGTTAGTAGTGCAAAGGATAAGAATCCTATCATTCAGGGCATGAACTATTACGGGATGATTCATGAAATATAGGAGTTAGACTATTACAAACTTAGGATTCCTTTATTTCGATATGACTGGGTGGAGAATGCTAGGGGTGTTAAAGTAGATGACTGATTTGGATATACCTTGGTAAAATTGAGTAGGAAAGGACATCTAGGAGATCCCTTTGTATTAGGAACACAAGTAAAACATATTTTTTACCTTCACGACCCCTTAGATTCTCTATGGTATGTGGTATGTAGATGTCCAAACAAAGACTACAAATGGGCTGAATATGATGATGAAATGGAAGATTTTGTAGTGGAGGATCAATTGGTAAAGTCTGGATTGCCAGATGTTGAAGCTGAACATAGCAATTATATGCGAGATGTAGATGAACGAATCTGGATTGAGGATTGAAGTATTTGTAAAATTTAATCTAGACATCTTTTTTGCGTCATTTGAATTGTAGTATGTTTGTCTTTATTTTGATAATGAATGGAGATGAATGACTACTTAATTTGCTATTGTCCTTCCTTGTTTGCATTTCTGGATTTAATGAATGGTTGTTTTCTTGTAATATAACTGCTCATTTGATTGTTGTTTCCAAGTGTGTGTTGTTTCCATGGTTTTCATTCATGTCTTTCTCATTTAATTGCTTAAGTGTGTGTTGTTTCTGAATTTTAGTATGTTTGTCCTCTCAGGTTATGGCACGTTCAAGAGCCTCACAATTAAGGGGAGCACTGAACCTGTTAGAAAATATAAAGAGAATGCAGACAAGATCCCAAACTGAAGAGAAAGAGGTCAATTCTCCAGTGAAGAAAAGGCCACGACAGTTGTATCCACTGAAGAGGTTATTTCCCCGAAGAGAAATTTTGTGCAAATAGAGAGTCTTGACATCGTCAAAGATACACCCGGTTAGAAAGACACTACTTCTTCTAATCAGTTTGCTGATCCACAAACCAGCAAAGTCCGTCGCCGAACAGTCCAAGAGAGTTGTGGAGGGAAGAAGAAGACAAAAGCTTGAAGAGGCAAAAAAAGCTTCACAAGAGCAAGATATTGCTGTTAGTGAAGGTGAAGAAGGGAAGATTGAGGAGGTCAGAATCTTAGGAAGAAGCTTCTAAAAAGAGGTTGTGTGACGATGTGTCACATTTTAAAGCATGTAGCAAGGGGAATTAAGATGAGGGTAGCCAAGAACAGATACGGTCAACCTGTTGGAAAATGGGATAAACATATGTAGTCCTATATTGGTGTTTTGGTACGAACAAAGAACTCAATTGGACACATAGATTGGAGATATGTGAACTCTGATGCAAAGGAGAAAATCTGGGAATCTGTAACGGTAATTCAACTCCACTTATTATTTCAGTTACGTACTATGTAGATGTTGCTCCAATGATAATTTTAGTTGTATTAATAATTTTCAGAATGCATATGTTGTCCCTGAAGATTGGAGAGATCTAGTTTTGGCTTTTGCCGATGTCAAGAGGAAGGAATGGAAGAGCAATTTGTGGCTCAAGTATGTAAAACCATTTTTGGACTCTCCTGAAGAGTATGCTTACCTTCCACGGGATTATAAATGCATAAGTCAGGCTGATAGGGACCTCTTCCTAGATGGCAGATTGTCGGAACACACCAAGGTTCGTTAAAATGTTGAGTTGTGTAAATGGTTTTAGCTCATTTTGTTCCTTGTTTGGTTTAGCTTAATTATTGAACTCCTTTTTTTTTCTTGGCTATTTTGTGACTTCAAAAGAAGTATCCAAAATGCAAACTGAGAAGAGGGCAAAAGTTAAATGTCTTCATCGGACAACGCATAAGAGATATGCAAACTTGGAGCAAGACCTGGTATGAACTTCAGTTGAGATTAATTCTGTAGTTGTACAAGCTAGTCTTAACCGTATAAATTTGTGGAAATGCTGTAATGTGAATATTTTGTCTGATATTTAGTTGAAGTCGGGTGAGTACCCTGATGGTGTTGTGGATCGTGCTACCTTGTGGAAATATGTAAGGTTAGGCAACTTCATAGATCCTGAAGCAGAGGAATGTGCTAGAAAAATAGTATGTGATTTAGTTTATTTCCCTTTTAATTAGCTGTTGAAGTTAATGAAATATATTTTCTTATAATTAAGATAATGCTTGATGTGTGTTGTGTTAGCATGAGTTGAAAAGAAAAGTTTCAAAAGGAGAGATAACTGTAGAAGGGACATATGATGTACTCACCAAGGCCATTAAGGAGTGAGGAACATCATAGAAGGGTTCCAGGTGTTGGTGGCTTTGTGAAGCAGGGGAGCTATTTCACAAACTTGAAGAAATCCAAAAAGAGGAGGTCCAATGCTGCAGACACATTCAAGCAAATTTTGGTTGAGGTTGAGGCAAAGCATGCCCAGGAAAGGGTTGAATGGGAAAAGGAAAGACAGAGAGTTATTGGTGTACTCTCTATGATAGAGACAAACCTCAACGGAGATGAGGCAAAGCATATGGGAGAGCAGGGAATGATTGAATCCTCAATAATTCATGGCCCTCCTTCAGGCCAAGGCATCTGTTCAAGAGCATGCGACAATGCGAAGAGTGTGGGCAACAATGTCAAAGGTGATATTGCTAAGAAGAAGCTGCTATTGCTGGATATGATAAAGGATGCAGCAAATGACAAAGAAAATTTGGACAAGGAAATTGATGTCCCTGAGGAAGAAAATTTGAAAAAGGTCCAAGAGAAAAACCATGTAGTCAGAATACCATCTCTAAATGAGGTTAGTTTAGCAATATTAAATGTTTGATTATGCTATTGTTACATTTTTTTCTAACCATGTGGTCATTGTACCGGACTTATATATTTTTTTCATCTGGTAGGTATATTTCTCTAATGAAAATGAGGTCAAGCTGGCAGTAGGTTCTCTAACCAATGTTGTAGGCATTGGAACAATTGTTGAGGTAATTCCTGAGTCCAGCACTCAACTAATTTATGGTGTTCCAATGACAGATCATTGTCTGCGTGTATTAGTCATCCGGAAGATTATTGAGAATGCTAAGCTCTCATATCCAGTTAAAGATGAAATAGTTGTTGTAAGAGATGCCATTGGTACACATGTTGCTTGGCCTAAGGACATGATCATCAAGAATGAAAATACAAAAGTAAATATTTTAGTTTCTGCATGTGTTTTTTAACTAGCTAGCAAATTAGAATAAATTAATCTCTAACACTGAAACTTCATGTTTTATTTAGAAAATACCAAAGCGTCGATTGATGAAGAAGCAGAGAAAGCTGAATTACGAGGATGAGGATAAAGAGGATCTTGTGACACTGCAAAATAGTTTGCCTACATAATTAAAAAGGTTGTGCCATTCGGCAAACACAAATCTGACTAATGAAAAAACCATAAGCATCACAACGAAGGAGGAAGTATTTGGTCACACACAAAGAGTTTGGGTTGAAAGAAGTCAGATTCATGCTATGGTAACATTAAATGAACTCAAGGCTACCTCAATTATCTTGTATATGAGGTAATAGCATGTCTATTTTTTAAATTCTGTTTTCTGTATTAGGTAGTTGTGTGTATATATATATATATTTTTTTTTTAAGCTAGTTACTATTGAATGTAGAACATTAGGGAATCTTATGTTTTTTTTTTGTAGTTATCTTCATGAAGAACTAGTGAAATCTGGCGCAAAAGATATATATGCCTTTGTTGATCCAGCTCACACCGGTGAAATCTGGGAATCCAGCATAGTGATTTAACTAGTTGTTTGAATGCAACAAACAAGGAACAACTGCAAAGCTTTTTATAGTGCCTTATAACACATGGTATGTGCATGACATTAAGTCATTCTGCCCCCATATGCTGCAAATGTTCTTCTTGCATGGTCTATATATTATAAATAGGCAAATCATATTAATGAGCTATTGGCTTGGTTTATATATTTCAGTGGACACTGGGTGTTAACTGTTGTCAATGTAAATGATGAAGTTGTGTACTGCATGGATCCCTTTACAAGGCAGTTGATCTCCGGTGAATGGAAAACTATTGTCGACATGTATATAATTGCCAGCAGTCCTTTCAAAACCTTAGTTTGTGTGCTCAATTTTATGTATAGGTAATGTTCAATTTTGTTCTTACATTTCATCTTTCTTTTGACAATGAAGCTCTATTAGGATTTATAATGCACAAGTCAATAAAAGGGGCAGGAAGACATCGATGTGAATTCCTCTTTTTGTACAACACTTAATCATCTTCTCATTTTCTTGTACACATGTATTGTATAGAATAAAACACAAAGCTAAATATGTTTCATAATGACAGGGCATTCCAAAGTAGAAAGATGCTACTACATGTGGTTATTGGATTATGCGCTATATGAAAGAAATTGTTGAAGATAGCAAAATGGAATTCATAACCAAGGTAATGTCATTTTTTGTGATAAATTCAGTGGCTATTGTAGGTACAACAATTAGTTGTAGTCTAGAAGAGGTTCCTAACCTCTTTGTGATAATTGCAATGTTTCAGTGGGCTAGAAGATGGCGGAGTGAAAGGACCTAATCCCGATTTAGCTCCCTAAACCAGAATCAAACCCTTTCGAAAACGCGAACCAACAAAAACCGTAGAAATTTTGGCAGAGTTTCGTTACTAACGTTGAATTACCATTACCTGCACGCGGAAAATACACTTCATCCTATGCCACAAAAAGCAAACCGTGGGTACCAATCCCATCCGGATTTCTCAATATATCAACAGTAAAGTAAAACAATAAATATAATAGTACTTTACTGAAATCCGGTGTAAAATCGTATAACATAAACAACAGATTTCTCAGAGCGACCTCTATTATATAAACATATAAGTATACCACAGTAGGTAGAACAATAAACCTACTAAAAGAAACAAGGTAGCTCGAGCACTATGCCTCTGACCACGACGTGCGACATCAGAGCCTGAACTGCAAACTGGGCACGGAAACCGAAAAGCCCAGGGGAAAGAAATGAAACACGTTAGAGTGAGTGGACGAAAATAAATGTCTTTCACCAAGTAATATATATAATAAAAACATATGCGAGTCGAAAGTATAAATAATCAAATGGTACACGAGGGAGACTCTAACTCCTCACGCGTCCGAGTACACGAGGGAGACTCTAACTCCTCACGTATACAAACACGAGGGAGACTCTAACTCCTCATGCGTACAGAGCATGTGTATAAATCACACGGGGCCACTCGTGGACACATAACAACATATAAGTATAATCGTATAACACATGCTCATAATAAACATAATCTCGTATGAAAACTCATGCTCGTAAAACCATAATCATACTGCATGCTCAAGTTCATAAAATTTATATAAAAGACACGCAAGAATTCCGTGAAAATAAACTGTCCACTCACAGACTAGCGTAACGCGATACGCGTTAACCCGTGATCCGGCGGAAAGTCCCTCACCAAGCGAACGATCACGAACACCTGAATATTCACAAAATCCATTTCTCAAAGTCATAACTCGACAATACAAGACAAATCACGAGAAACTACCGTTCTCGGAAACACATAATTTGATCACGACAAACTGTCGGAAATCCGGAAATCACACCTCAATACCTCGCTGTAAGTTCGGACGCTCAACTCGAAAAACGAACCTCCCCACTGCGATCGGGGCGCGATTTCGAGTAAAATGACATGCAACTTGTCGAAAGTCCCAAAAAGTCAAACTTTGACCGTTGACCGCCGTTGACCACCGCCCACGGCGGCGCCGCCACCTGACCGGAAAATTTCACGGCGGAGGAACCTCTATTCCATGCAAAATCACCCAGTGAGCAAATTTTTCAACTGCATCGAAGGCCAATTCTCACTCTAACTAGGTCAATTCCATGAAAAACCGAATGTTCATACAATTTTTCAATCCAAAATTCTCCATCCACAATCAAAATTAGATCACCAAACTTACATGGTAGCATGTAGGTGAGGAGAGCTTCAAAACCCACTCAAAATTGCAGCTCGAATCGGCCTAAAACATTGAACCTGAATCACCAAGTTTTCCTCCATTTTTGGCCGGATTTCTCTCTCTCTCCGGCGAGCCTTGCCGTGAAAGGAGGCCGGAGTCACCATCAAGGGACCGAGACGAAGCAAACAAGACCCATCCCGAGCCGTGGGGTGGCCGGACGACGAGCCACCGCCGTGGCCATCGTGAACCCCGTCGCCAATCTCTCCTCCACCGAGTTGACCCGGTCAACTCGGTCAACCCCCAAAATAGCAAGTGTTGACTTGCCCAAACAGGTAACTACTATATATAGACTTTCCAAAAATAGAAACTTTCAAACACCCTTTTCGATAAACTTCAAATACATGTAACTTCCTCGTCGTAATTTCGATTCCGATAATTCTCGCAGCCACAAACTCGTCTCGATATGTTCTTCAATAATCACCCAAAGTCACACACATCGACCAAACGGATAAAAAGTCAACCATCCAAACCAACACATATTTAATTGACTAAACAATCAACAATAGGAATATTCATAACTTTACCTTCATAACTCAGAATATTGCTCCGGAAGTTCCCACGAGGTCGAAATTAAATTTTGAACAACTTCCGTGAAGGAACCGAAACCAAATTCTCGTTCGGTAATTTAGTCGTTAAGAGCACCACCATTTAAATCCGAACTTTAAATATTCATAATTAATTCCTCGGTCGTCCAAATAACGATCCGGAACCGCCCACGAACTCGAAATCACATATAAAACGACTCTCGAGAAGAGACCCAGCTCTAATTCTCGGCTAATAATTAAGTCGTTATCAAATCTGGCGGTTCAAACACTGTCGTCAATCCGCGACTACGCAGTAACTCACGTATATAGCTGATCATATTGCTGATTCTGGTCCGGGTCGTCACACGGAGAGAGTACACAATGAAGAAGATTGACGTCGTGCGAACAAAGTGGGCAAAGCGGGCAATGGTGTACTTGGATTAACTTCAGTACTGGCTTGTATGTTTGTGTGGTTTAATTTTATGTGGACATCTTAGGTAGTTATCTATTCCATCATTGGATTTGAAGAACAATTATGATGCCGTGGGTTTAGGCAGTTAGTTAGAGTTTATGGACTTAATGTCATGCTTTTGGACAATTTATATTTTTCTATGGACAACATGCATTTTGATACCTAGCTACTTAAGTTTGATGATAAGTACGTATGTTGCTGAATGTTTGAGCTATATATATATAAGCTGCTTTGTGTTGAGATTGTGTAGAAAGTGGTTTGGATACATATGCGTACAGGCAATTAAAGACATACCAAAGTCTGTCTTGTAACTCATGTATAGGCAACTAAAAACAGACCATAGTCTGTCCTGTAACTCATGTACAGACAACTTAAAGCAGATCAATTTATGTCTTCGGAGTCATACTCATTCAAGGATAATTTAAACAATTGAAATGAAATTGTTAGGTAGAGATTCACACAACAAAATATTTTATGATCACCGTTGTCTCACTCAACTCAAACTCAAAAAAAAAATTGTGTAAAGATCAATCTAACAACAAATATCACTAACTCTAACAACAGATATTACTAACTTTAACAACAGATATCACTAAAAAAGTAATTACATACATACTAATCTAACAACTAAATGTTTTAAACTTTGTCGCCAAAGTAAACTTCCAACAACTTAATATATGTTTTTACTAATTACTTTTGACAACAAAATACTTAATGAAACTCAATTGTTTAGAAAAAACTGCAACATCAGATATTTTGTTGTCTTCTTTCATGTCACACAACAAAATATCAGTTGTTTGACATAGTATGAAACATCAGATACGTCCTTAAATAACACATTTTTGGACTTTTAAACAACTGAATTTAAGTTGTCAGAAGACATGAATCAAACAACCGATTTTTCGGTTATGTAAGCTCTATTCAAGCAACTGCTAGATATACAACAGATTTTCAGGTGCTTCAGACAACTGATTTCCGCCGTTGTCTGAAGCACTTTTTGTACTAGTGTGTAACGGGTGTTCATCATCAACTAACTCATCAGGTACTTGATAAATCCCTCGATTAACTGCGAATAATCCAATTGATAGTCTGGCTTTCCCCCTTTTCATGATGACTTGGTGCTCACAAGCATGTACCCGGTTGTTACTCCAAGCCTTCAAGTGGAACAGAAAAACAAAGAGACAGTATTAATCGAGTACGCGCGTAGTTGAAAGAAAAAGATATGAATTTGCAAAAGAAAACGAAAGTGATGAACAACCGACCTTGAATTCATCTCCTGCCATGACCAGAAAGACTGAAGGTGAAAGTTCCACATCAATCCACTGACCGTCCTTTGTTTTAATCTGCAAACCATTAATCTCATCTTGATTAAGAATTGATGTGAAGGACTTATCTGTGTGTGCAGATCGAAACTCCAATATCACTCTCATTTGATTCAGGTGTTCTATATTTGGAGCATCGGAAGTGATAAGTGGTAGATGCCATGTGAGATTCATAAAGCCTCTCCACACCATAAATTTCGAAAACCATTTTGGTCACCAGTTTGTCCAATTCGGCTATCAGCTTTGAGATGGAATGAACAGCGTCACTGATAAATGTTTCAAAGAATAAATAGTTAGTTACATAATTAACCGCATAAAAAATAAACTAGATCGATTTAGAGCATTACGAATCAGAGACACTAACCTAAACTTGTCATTTCCTGCAGGCCACATGATGTTGGTGAAGTCTTCGGCTCCTTCCAAGGTCGCCGGATTATCGACCCCGAACGATTCATAGAGGGGAAGTGAGGGATTCTGGAGATAGCTGTGTAAGTAGCACCATTATAGCACGAAATAAACACATGAAGCATGAAGCTAGGAGGAGTGTTCAAACCTATCGCTAAAAAGAGCTTAACACAATGATTTTTGATCATTGTTTGATATAGGTCTGGGTGTCGTCTATTGAGTTGAGGAGAGAAGCCGTATCAGACAATGGTCTGTAGCCTATTGTACAAAGAAAAATCAGTGAACACTTTATTGACGATAAAAATCATTGTCTGAGTACAACTGAGACAATATTTTTGTTTCGATAAAAACCATTGTTTGAGTAAAAATGAGACAATACTTTATTTCAAAAAAAAATTATACCATTGTTTTAATCAATAGACATTTATCTTGTAACATTATTTCAAGTTTTATCATACAATTGTTTTTTAAACCATTTTGGTTGTTGCATTGCACTCCCAGACAATACACTTTTAAACCATTTGAACTTTCATAATGCACCTTATATTGGAGTCAGACAACACTTTTTCTCAATGTTATTTTGTTACACAATGCTTTCTTTTCAATTTTTATTTTGTTATATACAATTGACTGACAGACAATTGTGAATTTTGCTATGATATTTGTCAAAATCAATACTATTCATAAAATCCTTGCCATTCATAAAGTATCCATTAACAAACATTGCACGAACTATTGTACTCTTCGTTATATTGTACTGTTCATCATAATCATCATCATCCTTCTCACCACTATTATCTGATTGCTCCTCCTGCTCATCATACTCAACATCGTTCGACGAATATCCTGAGTCCTCATCCTCATCGTCATCATGTACCTCTTCTTCATCGACCTCATTAATTACATCAATAATCTCATCTTCAGTTAAATCCGTACAACCATCAGGCATGGGTAAATGTTCATCAGTTTGAACTAGGTCTATTATGTCGGAGCGGATGACAAAAATATTAGGCTCTTAATATGCAGTAATGTCTCTTTGCGGTTCAACATCTTCAGTCGCCGATGTCTCTTCAGCTGTCATGGTATTCCATATTCCTCGATGAGAGATATTGTTCACTATTTTCTACTCTTCACCAGCTTTTGGATCAGCAAGATAGAAGACCTGCCTAACTAAGGTGGCAAGAGCAAAATGCTCATCTTCATACCAGCTTGAGTTCACTAGCAAGTGCTTTGGCCAGGACCACCACCCCCCGTGGTTATCGGATTTTTGTAGATCAATCATTTGTGAAAATGGAAAGAATATATATATATATAATTAAAGGGTTTAATTTCTACAAACATGTATATAAATTAAATAAGTAAACATACGTAGGAAGAAATAATCGGGAAACTTCTTCTAAACCACTTTCTCAAACCACGCCGAACTCTTGTCTAGATTTAACGCTTGAAGCTTCTCCTTGTTCCAAATAATATAAGGCTCAACTTCATCACAGTCTCGCAACACTACCCAATGTGCCTCAATAAGTTCTTCTCGTGTTAACGATTCATTTAATACTCCTCTAAACAGTCGTACGACATTTGTGATGACTGAAAGATTAATGCGGGCACTGGGATCAGAGGCGGTGGGAGTTGGTGGATCCTTGAGGTACCTGTTGCGGTAAGTAACACACTTTTGCATTAGGTATATCTCTGCAATGGAGCCATTCGGGGATGACCTATTTTTAACGAATCATTTGTACTGTCCAAACTGTCTACAAAATCAAAAGTTCAATTAATTAATTGTACAATAAGTACATATAGCTAGTGATCTCAAGTGGAACAAATAATGGATCAGAAAATCTGTATAATTAATTAGTTGTACGTACCTTTCTTGAGGATACATCCAAGTGTATTGGACTGGACCAGAAATGAGCATCTGCTCGGGTAGGTGGATCATTAGGTGAATCATGATATTAAAAAAAGTAGGGGTTTGCAAATGATGTGCACACTTTGTTGTTACAGTTCCACCACATCTAACTTCTTTAACTCTTTGGCGCATAACGTCTTCCACAAACTGCACAATACCACTATTGGTTCTACGACGTGACAAGGAAAATATGGCTGAATTACCACTGGAATCAAACGTTGCAGCATAACGTGATAGTCATGTGTCTTTAGACCAACAAACTTGTGTTGCACCTCATCCACTGCTCTAATTATAGTAGCTGCATACGTAGCCGGATAACAAACACTATTAAATCAGTGGAATATAAAACCTCTAAGTGTCGGCTTCACTGTGTAAGGTGCAACTAGCATCTTGTTGTACACTTCTCTTCTATCCCTCCTCAATCACAAGGGACGACGCAAATTCATAGATTCTAGATATTTGAGCGCTTTATGAATATCTTTAGTCTTGAACTTAATACCGAGAATTGTTCCCACTATGTTGTTGCGCACATTCTTTTCTATGTGCATCATATCCAAGTTGTTCCTTAGCTTCAACTCCGACCAATAAGGGAGTTCAAAGAATATACTCTTGTAATGCCAATAGCTGAGATCATGTAGAGGTATTAGATTGTAATTCTGTACATCTTTGTCATTGGTTAACACACCAAAGTCGAAATAGCTCAACCTCTCTAAAATCTCTTCGCCCGACCAACTACGGGGTTTATGATTGTTCTCTACCGTCCCGTCGAAATGAGTTTCATCCTGTCGCCACGGGTGGTCTTCAGGAAGCCATCTACGGTGACCCAAGTAACACACCTTCCCCGCGTGCCAACTAGAGTTCACATCGTCCAAACATATAGGACATCCATTATATCCTTTCGTCCTGCAGGCTGCCAAAATCCCATACGCTGGAAAATCGCTGATCGTCCACATTACGGCAGCCCTCATCGTGGAAGACTATCATGATCATCAGGAAGCAACTTACATATTTACTCCTGAATTTCGTCAAAAGCACTGACTGACATTTTATGCTTCACTTTTATTTGCATTTTCTGCATCATATATTGCAACACATTCTCTTGACATCCAGGGTACACCAGGGTCTGGGGTTCAAGTAGCAACATGTTGTACTTATCCATCTTACTAGTGTCAGTGACCAAGCTAGCAGTGGAGAATGTGTCATCATGCCCATGAATGGTACTGTAACCTCCCTCTTGGTGTTGGTATCCACCATGACTAAATCCCGAAAACGCATCATGAACCAAATCCGCAGTTGGATTCCAAGCAGGGGGGCTGACACCGCTGCCACTGAACGAGGCACCATGTAATGGTACGCTGAGTTGAAGTCTACTGCTTCACCATGCTCGCTCCACGTAGTGTAACTTCACATCATACCAATTTCGTACAGGTGTTGCATCATAATATTAACCTCCACATACTGATAGTTAAGACATTTTTTTGCACGGATACCTGAAACGCTTATTTCCCTGACCATGTTCTATCGCAAAATTCACAAATTCTCTGATTTCATCCATATACCAGACATCACTTCTATTCCGCAAATTTATCCAACTCTTGTCCATACTTCTACGAAATTTAATAATTATCATATCAATCAACTATTATATGTACATATTTTCAAGTAATTATTAAACTATTATATATACAAATTTTCAATAACTACCTTAAGTATTAACTTATAATTAATTAAAATATTTATTAATTACCTTTATTAATTAATGGTGAATGTACTATACATCAAATACTTTAATATATCTAATATGCATGTATGTTTTAATGCATATATACTACTTAATTAATTAACTAATATATTTATATCAATCAATTACTTAACTTAATTACAAATATTAGATCTACTAATAATGCAATGCAATCAATCAAACGTACAACTAATTATCTATATAAACGTTAAGATTGTCAGAAATTAACTATATATGTACGTACCTAGCCTTCTATGATATATGACGAATCCATGGTCGGAGCCGGAGATATATATATATATATATAGTGCTAGTTGTACGTGTGAGGAGAGTCTGAACGAGAGAGAATGAGAATGAAAATGAAACGAGCGAGCGGAGAGGAAAATAGTCTGGCATGGGCAATATATAATGCATCACTTAGACGACGGACATGAGTATTTGTCATCTAAGTGACCACTTAGACTATGTAGTGTCGGTGCGTCGTCTAAGTGAACACTTAGACGATAGACTCTATGGAGGTTCGTCGTCCAAGTGTAGCATGAGACGACGCATAGTTGATGCGTTGTCTAAGTGGTCACATAGACGATGGCGTGTTGGTACATCATCTCATTCTGAACTTGGATGACATAGACTCATTTCCGTTGTCTAAGTGACCACTTAGACGACGGAAAAATGCTTAAGACGACACAAAAATGCTTAAGACGACACAATTTTTTGACGTCGTCTAAATTTTAGTTAGAGGACGGAACCTTTACTATTCCGTTATCTAAGAGCGTTTTTCTTGTAGTGGAGGTTGATGCTGGTGAGTGCAACACTTTCTTTTTGATCCAACTGCTTTACTGTGTTTATTTTTCAAGAATCTTTTCCTGAAAGGAATTTAGTCCCTTAAATTTATTAGAGTGATATATTCATTTGAGCGCGGGAGGATTTGTTCAAGCTTAATTCTGTTTGGCTGAAAAGTTTAAGCATTTGCTCATGTGTTCGATATATAGGACTGCAGGATATGCTTTGTAGCTTCTTCAACATGGTTGGGTATGCTTGGCTGAGTTTGCAGTTCTCAAAGATTACGCCACTCTCGTTTCATATTAGTGCTTCTCTATTCCATTGTTTGGTTAGTCTGGTTTCATAGGGTTTGTGAGTTTTGGTCATATTTGGAGTTCACTCGATGAAATTTGTTGTCTTCTCATAAGATGGGTTTGACTGATGAAAGGGTAGATTTTTTATTAAAATTGAGAGTTTTGAATTTTTTTTGAAGAAACTCAACAGCTACTTTTGGTGAGATAACTTCTTTCAGCTTAAAATAGGGAGAGTAACTTAAAGGAGACCATAGGATATTACCTAATCTAAGGGAGTTATAGTGGTTAGATGAGGGATATCATTTCTTTCGTGTTGCTTTTTTCCTGTGGAATGGTAAATATAATTGTGATAAAATAGCATACTTATATATATGACGAGTCGGTAATAGTACCAATGTTGATTTCAGATTAACAGTTTACTGTGACTTGAATTGGTAGGTTGTCCACTTACTAGAAGGTTCATTACAAGCTACTATGTATTCCATGGACATTCACTAATTAATTTTCAGGAGATCCCAGCGAAAGAGAACCTTTTCACTTTCTTCAGCCGAAGCAGATTACCGTGCCATGACAAGAGTTTGTTCTGAGTTAACAAGGCTTTAGTAGTTTTCGAGAAATTTAGGTATTTTACATCAAGAACCGGCCTTACTGTATTGTGGCAACAAAGCAGCGTTGCACATTACAGCTAATCTCGTTTTTCATGATGGTTAAGATTGAGATGGATTGTCACTTTATTAGAGATAAAATTCATGATGGTTAATTGTTACAACACATGTGAACTCTGTGCACCAACTTGTAGACATTCTTAGCAAGCCTTTGGGAAAAAAGAATTTAACTCATGATTTGCAAGCCGGGATTGTACGATATTCACTGTCCAACTTGAGGAAGAGTGTTGGAAAATATTAGTGTGCATATATATATTAGTTTCCATATATATAAATATTCCTACATTTTAATCAACTTGATCGATTATAGAGATATTAAGATATTAGAGTATCAACAGATTGCTTGTTCTTGCTTGATTGTAGGGACATCGATCTTGCATTTGCACACAAAGTATGTAGCTTGTATTACCTACTAGGTGGTTCACCGCGTGTTGCGCGGTTATACGATAAAATGTTGATTTAAACATTTTAGTTAAAAATATTAAGACAATATGAAAAGTTATTGAGATCATATGAACGTATTATTTGCACTGTGTAATTGAACATTAAGAACAATATGAAAAGTTATTTAAGTTCAATTTCGAAAAGAATCATTTAATATTATTCAATTACTTTTGCATCATGACATAATCCTAACAGATGGTTTCAATGATTGATTTCGCCTAATACAAGTTTTTTAATCTAATCTCAACCTTTTAAAATAGAAAAGAGATTAGCAAGATAGAAACAGAAATACCAAACTACTTGCTCATAAAGTTTACTGAACCTAAAAAGTGCTTCATATATATATTACATACATTATAGTGATAGTAGAAGCCTGATAACATTCTTGAAAAACAGAAATTACGTATATATTACAGACATTACAACGGTAATATAATTCGAATAGTATTCTTAAAAAGCATAAATTAGCCGATTATCTAGCACACATAGAAGTTTCAAAACATAGACAACAGATTACGATCATTACATGCATTGAGTAGTGGTCTTGATCAACAAAAAGGCAACTTCTTTTGACATTGACAGTGAGTCCTGTATATGAGAGAAATAGTTATTCTGAAGAAAGAGAGATATCATTAGGTTAAATGAAAAGCCTATTAATGACTTACCCTATGCTTGTATCCATATTTACAGATAAAAATGAGAGATTTGTTGATGGTGTATAGACAAATTTACCAATTGTTATGCATAACAATTATCTTACAAATCTAGAGTGAATATTTATCATATTCTCTACAAATTAATCTATCATTGAGGGTATTCACAGGATATTGTCATACACCATGGATACATTAAAATGAAAATTTACAGATATAAGAGCACCAAAGTTGAACATGATTTTGTGTATATTATGCATTGTTGTTGTTTGATTCCATTTCATAAACCTTTGAGTTAGTCACAATTTTTAATTCTAATTTTCTGCACACACTCTCTCTCGTAACGTTTTTACAAAATATTTTGAGATCAGTAAAAAATTTGGATTCTTATATCAAACTGAATTATCTTTCAGTCATCTTTTTAAGTATATATGCATAATTTTAATATTATTTTGAACATGAACTGAATTACCTTTCAGTCATCTTTATAAGGATATAGGCATAATTTTAACATTATTTTGAACATGGGCAATAGATCTCCGATTATGGAGAACTACGTATAAATAGAGTAGAGAGGGACTCCTAACTTTATAATGTAGCTAGCTAGCCAAAGATGCTTACTCTATGTTTCAAACTCTCTTTCCTTCCCCTCACATTTCTGATTACTTATACAAATACCATAAGGTTCATGTATACTTATGGCATGTATACTTTCCTCAGTATTTATAAACAGGAAAAGGAATAGTGATTCGCGTGTAGCGTACAGTAAGGTTCATGCTTGTTATATAGGAAATGATAGTGAAAATAGATTTGAAATCCACCAAATTTTATGACAAAAGAATAATTAGAAGGTTCAAGACATCCGAAATAATACTTGTATGCTACATAACAGAAGGAATCAAACCACTAAGAACATAACAACATTTCAATTATAACTAACATGGAATTCTAGAAACACCAATGATAAAAAAAAATTCTCCAAAGTTTATTGAAAGCAAGGAGGTCAAACAGTATTAGAAAAATCGAAAACGACATGCTCTTGAAAGCTTGGATGCTTGCTGTATTGAAGATTTTAATTGGGATGATCTACTTGAGCACGACGTGGTCAATCATTTGCTGAGGAATGAGAGAGAGAGAGAGAGGAGAGGGACCGAGTTTTACCGAGAGAATCTCGCACATGCCGCATTATCTAAGCTCCCAATTGATAATGTATCTACCTCTATGGAACAAAAGAATAAGAAGAAACTTCTTTCTCTTCAAGTATGAAATCTAACAAAAAATAATAAGAAACTTTTCTCTCTTCAAACATGAAATCCAACAAACAGTGATGTACCAAAGTTGCATCTAACATACATAGATTCTTTATAGAGCCAACACTACACTACAAACTCATTAAAAAATCCCTCAAGAAGAACACATAAGTATCAAAAATATTGACTTCGTCATATATAGAAGAGCATGCGAAATTCCATATAACTTTACAAAACAACAGCCTAAGGTTCAATATGATAATCGCACACATCAGCACCCACAACACTTTTTTGGTTTGTTAAATTTGTATATTTTATACACCAACACAACTGAATTAGCATGTATGTGACCTGAAGTAGAGTTCAATAGTGAAGATAAGAGTAAGAAATGTACCTTCTCCATCCTGGTTTTGATTTCAGACTTCCTGGACTTGTTGTAAATGCACATTTTCTCTATAGAATCAGGCTTCTTGGTCGGAGCAGCATCACAAACCATAGAGCAATGAACTGTCCTCTGATTTAGGCTGAATGACAAATACCCTGACAACACAAACACCCACAATTCAGATTCCAATATGAATCAAACAACTTGAGAAATTGGTCAGAAACAAAAGAAAAGACAAAAATTGAACTCCACTTCCTGAAGAAAAGATAGTTTGCATATTGAAAACTAAGCAAACTAACGAAATATACACTATCTCTATTAAAATATATCTATTGTTATTAAGGAAATATACACTATGGCTTGATCAATCTGTTGTTCACCGCAAACATAATAATCATAAAATATTAAGGAAATAAACACTGTAATCCTAGAACACACTCACTCAACAACTACTGGACCCATTTCACAAAACATAACAAAACAATATGAAAGCTTTCCTGATTATAATGTGTGAATCCAATCTTGCACACTAAAAATTTCATTACTAAAGTGCCCAACCTCTCAATTCTCAATGCCTAAATATAACATCAAATGAAAATCTTTCTAAACCATTACTGAGTTTTTCTATATATATAAAGCCATATGTTTTTTTAAAGTTGTATCACTTGTATGCAGGCAGTAAAATCTTGATCGTACCGCTGAAAAATAAAGCTATCTCTTTACTTATCTGCAGGTTCTACAAAAGCACATACATACAGTAATGCCCGGGCAACTATATGAAATTTTAATTGATCGGTGCTATACAATAGTTTTCATACGTGTTTCAAACAAACACTCTCAAACAAAGGAACGTACGTTTACTCGCTCGAAAAATATGAATTGAAGTTCGATCAGTTATGTTGTTGAAAACTCAGCAAACCCATGAATTGAAGCAACTCAGAATAATGAGATGAAAAGTTTAGAAACGACACCAAATCAGTAAACCCAAATGACCACAACTCACTTACTTAACCTGACCCAACCTTGCTTGAGTTGTATTTGAACGCTTGAAGCTAGAACTCACCACACCAAAGCTTGTCGCTGGAACTCGACGGCGTAGATCGATCGTCGCTACGGAGGTCAAATCAAAGTTGCGACGGTCGACGACAGAGATGGAAGACTCGATGGAGAGACTCTTGAACAAAGACCAAAGCAATGAAATCTGAACCCACAAACAGAACCACAATAAGCAAACAAACTTCAAATCAAGAGAAGAGAAAGAAAACCAATATCCAAACTTCAGGAACAGACGATGCACCAATCCGTGAAAGTAGATCGAGTGGAGTTGTTGAGCAACGACTCGATCAGAAGCGAGTTGCGCTGTCACCTTCATATTTGTGATTTGCTCCGTCGTTGATGACATAAGTTGGGGAGAGAGAGAGACTAAAGTAACGGAGACCAAATGCTACCGCACGCATTGCACGCTCAAAAATTTGTGACCAAAACGCCCTCCGATGAACAGTGGAACAGTGATGTTCCACGGTTATTATATAGTAAATAAATGACCATGTATTTGTTAATCAGACATCGATATCATAATTGCCGCATAAGAATAACTCTATCAATAAGCCCATAGCCATGATCACGAATTTTTCAATCAATATGTTGTCCCACGTATTGATCGCAGCGAATGCAACACTATTTTATCCTCTAAAACCAATCAAACAACACATAAACTCTAATAACATACAATCAAAAATATAAAAAGAGAAAAAGATGTCAAAACTGTAAACACAACGATTTTTTCCTAATAAATGTATAATCTTTTATCAAACATAACATAGTTATTTCACAGTATACAAACCCGATTGGTCAAAAAAAATTGTGGCCACTTTTTTAACTTCTGATTATACACAACCGTCGTATATATTCAATCATACATATACACACAACATTGAATAGACACGATATGGACCTTGAAAAAAAAAATCTCCCGTTCTTCTTAGCTTTCTTTTATAGACAGTAACAATCACTGACAACAACACTCCTTCCTCTATGAAGTACATAAATTAATCAACATTAGGACAAAATTGTATATTTAACATCTGAACAAAAGTTGGAAAATAAGTTCCCTAAATCTTAAATCATAGAAGCAAGAGCATGACTGCAAATTACAATGGATGCATACATTAATACAACACACAAAAACATAACACATCTAAATAATTCAATCCATCTAAACTACATGTCGATAATTTAACAAAAAGTGTCTAAAGCTTGGTATCTTAGATTAAATAAAAATACCACAATTCATCAAATTTAGTTCCAAAGAACACATATAATAACTACAAATTAGACTTAATAAAATAAGTTGTTCAAAATAGCAAATGACATTGACGAAATAGCATATCGTAAAAAAGATGGCAACATTCACTGTAAACACACATAGAGAAAGCAAAAGACTTTTGAGACATACAGAAACACACATAGCAATACCACATTAGATGTTGAAGTTCTCAGTTAGTTGCATATAGTATACTGTCATGTATTGAACTCAAGATGAAGACTGAGATATAGAGAAACCTTACTCTGGTAATGAAGAGAGACTAATCAAAAATCAACAGCGACGTAACTTGAAAAATTAAACCAATTGTCATCAAACTACAGAAAAGAAAAGAAAAATTCAATTACAGTCACGTACATAATATATAGCATATATCATAATCCAATTCAACCTATGTGAACCTTAACAACACATCCATTATCCCTTAAAAATAAAAAAGTTTCTACTCGCGCATCATATATACCCTATCTAAGAATTAGGACAACATTTGCAATGAGGAACAATGTCTCATCATCACTATATAATAGAATAAAAACAGAAGTAACATGAAAAGAATGACACTTCTGATAGCTCAAAATAGACAAAGGCTCTAAGAATTGAAGTAAAGTTTTAACCACATCAACAGTATCAGGTACCAATCCAATCAGTTAGTACCCAAATTAACAGTACCCACAAACAATCAACAATATCCAAATCCATAAACTCAAAGACAGCACACGAAGATGCCAAAAACCTAACAAACAAATCAATCCATCTAAATGATACAATAAAACTCAAAGAAACAGACTTAGATGTTGTCCAAATCGAATTCAAATGCATTAAATTTATACCGATATGTACCAATCAACACACACTTGTTTATATTATCATATATACCTCAATCATTTATACCAACAAACCACTCTTCCTAAACTGATTTGATTTGGTCGAAACACATTACCAATCATGTTAATGGGTTTTCTAAATTCAATTCAACAACTCAGTCAAATATCAATTGAAGACTGGAAAAGAAAAAGAAAAGATTGTAGAGGGACTAATTAGATTTGGAGTTGAAACGAAAGGGTGGAGAGCAGCTGCAAAGGTATAAAACAGAGAGATTGCAGTAAGAAATAAGATCAGAAAGAGGTTGTAATATCAGACCTGGAAGGTGCAATAGTGATCACAGTAGGCGCAGGGATGGACACAGAGCTAGTCTCGCAAGTGGGAAGAATCGTCAACACAGTTTAGCAGAACCTGATGAAAAATAAGACTACTTGAAATATAAAGTAACCATGATTAAGAGATAATAGTCCTTTATCTCAAGCATCCTCAATGAATTGCCCATATAAATGGAAAGATATAGATGTGCAGAGTAGCAGCCATTGCCAAAGCAAACTATACATATTAATGAGCTTTGTGCTTGTGAACCAAACTGTCCACATTCAAAGAAAGTATTTATGAGTTTCTCTCTGGACTTAAAACCCTTTGGTACGTCTCTTTTTATCAACTACAGTTGAAGCTGAAGGCTTTATTTCCTACTTCTTTGTTCATATGTAGTTTCTGCGTCCTCTTGAGAAATGTTTCTTGTTGTTTTTGGCAGGAAATGAAAAATGAAACGGTAGCTAGCTACAAATAAGAAATTCTGAATCACAGGATTTCTCAAGAACAAAACAGCAAATGTAAAAGTCATTGGCTCACAGCCATTTCAATAAATAATATCTGCTACAATGCCCACAAAATTAAAACTATCAGCATTGCCTAAAATTCCTGGCACTCCAAATGAAAGTAAATGACAAGAAAAATCAAAACTGTTGCTACATATCTTCATTCGCACAGAAAATTAAAAGCTCCCAAAGACTTTGATAGCAAAACATTCCAAACAGACACTTAACTACATGAAACAACCCGAATCCCAAACGCACATTGAAATTTGTTGAAGATTCAAAGTGGGAAGTTGAATGATTTGATGGGAACCTCCATGATCGCCTCTACAACTTTAGGACCATATATAGCCGTTAGTCATTACTTAAGTTTGGTTCTTAATCTTATCTGTGTACTCTAAAAATTAAACATTGGACATTTACTACGGGGCAATAAACATTTGTGACCTGCTGAAGAGCAAAGAGCTAAGAAATGGGAATCCTGGAACCTGTATATGTGAAGTTTTGAATTCTAGTATTTGTATATCCTGTGCTTCACAAATTGTAATAACTAAAGCGCTTGTTAATTGATTATAGTTAATTAGTTTCTGCCAATCGACCTAACAATACTTCATTCAAAGCAAAAATGAATCAAGTTTAGACATTTCTAGAACTAATTTGATAAAATAGTTCACAAAGATTTACAAAGACTAATAATCAATCAATCAGTGGAATCACATTAGACCAAACACAACCTTAATTCAGCCGGACCTAAAAATGGCCATGCCAGCTTCCACAAAGTATCAATCCTCCTTTCAAATAAAATAAAACAACACCATGCTTGTAGTACTTTACATGGATAGTTTAGCTCTAACTATCCACCATTTTTTTACCCACAAAACAGTTAAGATAGTAAAACTGGCAAATGATCTATGTCATGAGCTGTAAATCTCATAGTAAAAGGAAAAAGTATACTCGAGTATGTATGCAAAACTATACTTGTTAATAACTAACCCTATGTCTTAGTGTCAAATATATATAAGTTGTTTTACATATAAGAAATCAGACCCAAGCAAACTACAAAACGCAATCGAAGCAGCAGCATAGGAAAAATCAAAACATACCCATAATCTATAATCTCTTTGTTATATAGTAAATATAGTAAATAGGACAGGCAAACGAAAACATTAATCAAACAAATTATAAATAACTGAAATCAAACACAACTGCACCCCTGCTCAAATGAAAGAAAATTAAAATATCAATACAATCAAAGAGAGTTTGCAATTACCAACAATAACAGTGGATCACAAAGTTGCAAGATGAAATTACCAACTAAAAGTTTAATTGGACCAAGAAAATCATTCATTCCAAATAAAAATATCTACACACCACTATGGACCAAAACCAGTCTATGAAATATCACAGCATTGTTTCAACATTAAGCAAAAAATAACAAATGGGCGGATGGACATCACAAAACCGATAATTTCTTCTAAAACTACTGGACAAAACCTCACCTCATGGTAATTCTTAATGTCAAAAAAAACTATCAAATTCACCATTGATATCAACAGTACATTAGCATATAAAAGGTCTGGCTACATATTCCTTCCTATTGAATATAGGAATGACTGACTATCTAATTTCCAAACAAATTCAAGGAACAAAGACTAAAGAACTTACCAAAAGTAAAGAAACAACAAATATAAGGGGGATCAGTCTTCCTTTGTGTTCTGCAAATTTGTAGATAAAACATGCTCATCAATTCAGCCTCTTTCATGATTATAAAATAGACAGCACAAAAAAAAACTCAAAAATTTAAAAATAACCACTTCAAATAGCACATAACACACATTTCAACATATCTCAGGACATGGCAGGTGCAGATGAAAATACAGATGAAATTTAGGTTTAAAAATTCAGATTCAACCTTGTCTCAAGCTAATTACCACCCAAAAGTTTAATTGAGCAGAACTTATCTTTAACCCAACAAATTCAGATTCGTTCCCACGAAAACATATGGATCTACATACTACTATGGAGTAAAACCAGTATAAAATATCATAGGACTGTCTCAACATCAAGCAAAAAATAACAAACAGGCAAACAAACTTCACAAAGTTGACAGTTTCTTCAAGGAACAAAGACCAAAGAACAAACTGTAAAATTGTAGATAAAACATGCTTATTGCCAAAAAAAATTCAGTGTTGTGCAAGATCATGGTCCTAATACCAATAACATAAACCTTGGAAAGAAAAGTCTAAAACCCAATCGAATCTAACCCTCAAATACTGTACAAAACTGCCCAAAACCAAAGAAATGTACTCCAAAACAGATGAAATCAAATAAAGACTATTAGCAGAAAGCAGAGACTGGTGCCACATACCAGATTGAACTGGCCAAGAAAGAAAGGTCCATCATCAAATTTCGAAAGAGCAGTTTCAATATAGTCAAATGCAGCACCTGTTTCAAGATATCATCAAGCTCACATTAGCTTCTTTTAAACATGAACAACATCAAAACGACACATTGGTAAACGGTGAACTCACCAGCAGCTGCCTCAGTTCCATCTCCTTTAAAAAACAAAATCACAGGTTTGCTGAAGGAGTCTGTGAAGGAAAACAACTCTTCTGCAAACTCTCTCTTTGTAGGATCCTATATTTACAGATTAAGAGTTTTAGTATTACACAAAGAAGTGAAATAATTCGTTAAAAGCATCCACAAATCTTACATCAGGGAATAGTGAAGGTCCTTCAAAGTTGCTCTCAATGTATCTAATCAAATCAAGACTCTCTCCTTTGACTTCATTATTGTGTTCAAGTGATGGCACATACATTCAAATTTCATATCAGCAAAACAAAGAATAATGAGCATATACATAGGTATATTAGCTCCTTCATGTTCCTCTAAAATTTCAAAGAAAAGCTAGTTCAGGTTCTATTAACTACACACTGAGGCACCAAATAGATGATCCATGACACAACATCAACCGGTGAATAAAAAACGGGAACATAGAACTACCATTAATTGCTTCATGCATACGCTAAGTCGAACAAAATGAAAACGAAATTGTCTATAATTGCCAACTTAATACAAATCAAGAATTATGGAACCCAAGATGAATAAGGCCAAGTCTAATAGAGACGTTAAAACTATTTTTATGGTCCCACTAAAAAATACATGTATGATGTATCAACTTGGTATTTTCCCATATTCTGTGCCTGCAACACTATCACTCACTTCAGCCCATCAAAGAAAGAAAGACAGAGAAGATAATATGCAGCTTACGCTTTTGATATCAAACCCCAATAATGCCACGTCTTGCTTCCCAAAGGTACTCTCTTTTCTTTGTCTTTCTCTCTTTTGAATTGTTAGCTTAAAATTAATCTAACAGGTTTGAGTGTGTTCAAAGTGTCCAGCAGTGAAGCAGCAAGGAGACAACCCAGTTCATCAGAAGCAACAACAATGGAGATTCATCAAGAACTTGGCTCTACCTATAATGGCTGCAATTTTGGTCTTATCTCCAATCTGCATTACTCCTGGTAATCAAAACACTTACTGGGTTTAGTTCCATTTCACTCTAATATATATTATGCAGTTTCAGTTTGATGAATGTTTAGTGGGCTGCAGTAATTACAGATGCTTGTAGCTTTGTTTTAGTGGGTTAATTTGTAATTTAATGTGCTTGATTGTGTGCCAAGACTAACAGTACCCAAAGCCTGAAAACAAAGACTCTTGGTATCACAAAGATACTCGATGATAAACTTTTCAGAAGAAATTAAGCTGATACTGAAATAAAAAAAGGAGAAAAAACATACGAAAAGCACATATGATACATTTGGTGGAATCTGAAGCTGCGAGTAAACAGAATCCAGATCAAGCAATACATATTCTTCTTATTCTTCCTCCTGATGTTGATTGGGCACACTCTCTGACTCCATAACCTGTACGTATTAATGGTATTACATTATGATCTAGACACATATAGATTCTAAACTTATTTATTAATTTCAAGAAAAAAAAAATACCAAATTAGATCAATTCTAAAATTATGTAGGCGATGGTCCACTCAAGAGAGGAAAATAATATGGAATTTAGGTGCTATTCCATGTACATGTGTTTTTCACTGAATTTCTCTCACACAAAAAGAGGCCACCGAATGAACATCTCTAGCCTTGACATCCCTCCTTATACACACCAACCTGTTACATGGCCAACATATTTGATTTGTTCTATTATTTGCCTACCACTTGCAGTTTTGTCACCACCAGAACTCATGCCGACTTTCTGCAAACTGAAACTCTCTTTGCCCCATTGGTTCTCAAACATACATCTACTATTCATGGTCTACTTATCCAATGATTTCTATCCTTATATTTTCTTTCCGAGAAGAATTTGACTATGTTGGTTAATTATGATAATATGAATATTATATTTATCCAAGTATAATGAGAACTTGACGCCTAAATCACCACAGATTCTATCCTTGACTCAACAATCCGTTTGAATTTTAGTTACCGAATGTCCAGCTTTCTAACTGTTCTCACTTGTGAGAGCGGGAGAGATGAGGAGAGGAGCTCGATATAGAGGCGGAAAAGAATTGAGTGAGAGAGAGAGAGAGGGCCAGATTTCCTTTTCTTGGTTGGCTTGGCAACCTGCCTGTGTTGTTGCCCTTTGAAGGATAGATGAAGGAGAGAAAGGCTTGTCAACCTGCACTGTTTTTACTATTCTAACTACAGTGTAGGTAATGACTGAGGTTGAAGTAAGAGCTGGTGGAAGAGTCTCTTGCACACTTATCAACAAAAACAAAACATACGAAACCAAATAAACAGCAACTTCAGAAAGCTTGCAACTTTAGCTATTGAGTTGGATAAAAATTCAAACTTTGGATTGGATTGTAACATACCCAGTTGGCAGTTGCCATTGTTGCAGAGAGTGAAGGTCTGGTTGTTTTGGCTTCAAGTCCAATATCTTATACTGCTATCAGCTACAGGTAGAAGACTAACATAATTACCTTGCAAATGCTAATCAATCGGTGGGAAAGCTAAAGTTGGAGGAAAGCTAATCAATATAGCAACATTGTGTCCTAATTAATACCCATGGTATAACACAATACAACCATACATAGATGAACATTACCAAGGAACTATCTCAGCAACTATCCACATAATTCAAAACACTAATCAATAACTCAGAATTAAAGCACAGATAAGAAGACATGTATATAGTCATCAACAGATCCCCAATCTTCAATGACATTGAAATGATAAAGCCCTGGCCAACTGAATCAAAACAACAATCGAATCAGCATACAACTAACTAAACAATTCGAGACCAGCACTCCATACAATCCATGATTGAAAGAACACACTCAAAAAACAGTAATTGAATAATGACCTGTTTTGCTAAGAGGCTCGAGGAAAGGTTGAGGAGAGAGGAAGTTAATCAAACCGAAATCTAATAACGGAAGAAGAGGAAGTGCGGTGACAAACATGTGACGACCCAGACCAGAACCAGCAGTATGATCAGCTGTATACATGAGTTACTGCATAGTCGCAGAGTTGCGACAGTTGTTTTAATTGCCGAAGCTTCTTAACGACTAAATTATTGGCCGAGAATTGGAGCTGGGTCTCTTCTCGAGAGTCGTTGTACGTGTGATTATGAGTTCGTGGGCGGTTCCGGATCATTATTTGGACGACCGAGGAATTAATTATGAACATTTGAAGTTTCAACGGAAACGGATTGTAATGGCAGGTTCATTTGCGACTATATTACCGGTCGAGAATTTGGTTTCGGCTTATTCATGGAAGTTGTTCGGAATTTAATTTCGAGTTTGTGGGAACTTCCGGAGCGTGATTTTGAGTTACGGAGTTTAAGTTGTGAATATTTCTGATTATTGATTGTTTAGTCGGTTTTATGTGTGTTGCTTTGAATGGTTGACTTTTTATCCGTTTGGTCGATTTGTTTGACTTCGGGTGATTATTGAAGAGTACGTCGAGACGAGTTTGTGGCAGCAAGAATTATCGGAATCAGAATTACGACGAGAAAGTTATGGATATTTGAAGTTTGTCGCAAATTAATTGGGAAAGTTTCCTTATTTGGTAAGTCTATAAATAGCAGGTTGCCTTTTAGGGAAAGTCAACACTTGGTCATACCTGGGCTGACCGGTCAACTCGAGCTGAAATGAAGTTGGCGACGGTGGTTTGGTGCTCCACGGTGGTGGTGCCTTTCCGGCTGTCTCCGGCCACGGGGGAGGTGGCAATCGGTGCGCCTCCACCTCCTCGTCACTTTCCCGGCCTCCGTTTGCAGCGTGGGACGCGGTAGGTGGTGAAATTTCCGGCAAGAAACGGTGAGAAAATGGGTTGATTCGGGTTCATTGATTTCGGTTGAATTGAGCTATGATTTGGATTGGGCTTTGAAGCTTTTCCCTCCACGAATCTAACCACGTTGGTTTGGAGTTTCAATTTGATGTGTGTAGGGAGAATTCTTGATTTGAAATTTGTAGAACAATTTGGTTTTTTGTGAAATTGGATGAGTTAGAGTTTGAATTGGACTTCGGTGCAGTTATGGAAGTTGCTCAGTGGACCATTTTGAGTGGAATTGGTGCAGCTCCGCCGTGAAATTCTTCGGCCGGCGGCGGCGCCGCCGTGGTCGGCGGTCAACGGTCAACAGGTTTGACTTTTTGGACTTTCGTCAAGTCGCATGTCATTTGACTCGAAATCGCGCCCCGATCGCTGTGGGGAGGTTCGTTTTTCGAATTGAGTATCCGAAAGTAAAGTGAGGTATTGAGGTGTTATATATGGATTTTCGACAATTCGTCGTATTCGAATTTCGTGTTTCCGAGAACGGTGGTTTCTCGTGATTTGTATTGTATTGTCGGATTATGACTTTGAATAATGGAATTTGTGAATATTCAGGGATTCGTGATCGTTGTTTTGGCGAGGGACTTTCCGCCGGATCACATGAGTGGACAGTTTATTTTCACGGAATTATTGCGAGTCTTTTATATACGTTTTATGAACTTGAGCATACAGCATGATTATTGTTTTACGAGCATGAGATTTCATATGAGATTATGTTTATTATGAGCATGTGTTTTATGATTATACGATTATACTTATACGAATATACGTATACGAGTATACATACACTTATATGCTGTTTCATGCATTTGCATCGAACTGTTTATGATTTGGTTTACACAGAGTACAGTCTTGGTTACGTTGTTGTATCGATACACTTTGCCTCTCGGTTGATCCCCGATGGTAGGCCACCAGGAGGGGCAGTACCCCTACCTGACCCGCGAGGGGCAGTACCCCGGAACCGAGGCCTTTCTGGCTATGGATCACGTGGTAGTCAAGGACTCCGTGATTCCGACTGTACTAGCACGGATGTGTCCATGAGTGACCCCGTGAGATTTTCCTTGCATGCTCTGTACGTGAGTGGTAGTCAGCGTCTCCTCACGTACTATTTGATTTTCATGTATTTGACTCTCATATGATTTTATACGTATATTTTATTTGGTGAAAGACATTTATTTTCGTCCACTCACTCTAACGTGTTTATTGTCTTTCCCCTGGGCTTTTCGGTGTCCGTGCCCAGTTTGCAGTTCAGGCTCTGGTGTCGCACGTCGTGGTCGGAGGCATAGTGCTCGAGCTACCTTGTTTCTTCCAGTAGGTTTATTGTTCTACCTACTGTGGTATACATATATGTTTATACGATAGAGGTCGCTCTGAGAAATCTGTTGTTTATGTTATATGATTTTACACCGGATTTCAGTAAAGTACTATTATATTTATTGTTTTACTTTACTGTTAATATATTGAGAAATCCGGATGGGATTGGTGCCCACGGTTTGCTTTTTGTGGCATAGGATGAAGTGTATTTTCCGCGTGCAGGTAATGGTAATTCCACGCTAGTAACGAAACTCTGCCCAAATTTCGAAAAGTTTTTGTTGGTTCGTATTTTCGAAGGGGTTTGATTCCGATTTAGGAAGCTAAATCGGGGTTGGGTCTTTTCAGCTTGGTATCAGAGCATTAGGTTATAGGTTCTGTAGACTTCTGTAGTCGTGTTTACTAAGGATATTTTAGAATGTACAGCATGTCTGGAATGGTGACCCGACCGGCCGGCGGATAATCATCAAATTCCGGGTGTTGTATGCTTTCAAATATTTGAAGTTCCATGATTACGTTCCACTTGTTGTGAACGATATTTTATTCATTAGGATGCCTCCTGACGTGCCTTCCATGTCGTTTCGATTGTGGATCCTATTGAGGATCATTCGACGCGCGATTTGCTAGTGAACAGTGGATTCAGATGAGTATTCAGAATTCAGTGAATTGTGTGGCACGGTTTGCCTGGGGATGTGTATATGAGCATCTATATGTTGCCTCAGAGCTGAGATTTGTGGCAGTGGTGTTTGTCTGAGTCAAATTAGTGTATTTGGTGGGCTGATATTGTGTGAGTTCTGGTTGCGACTCCATGGCCTACATTCAGAGTGTTGTGTAAACGGTGATGGTGTTATCAGGCTATCCAGCAATTGAATGTGGAGTGTTTATCCACCTGAGGCAGAGATGCATTGTTCCTATATTGTTTCGGTTTGCACGAGTTATGTGGCTTCAGAGGAAGCAGTGTACGACGTTCGAGATGAGTTTGAACTTGAGTATCAGAGAGAGTCTGATTGATGTGCCTCGAGATATCCATGAGAAGCTTGGTGTGTTGCACTCAGTGGCGAGGCTATTATGAGGGAAATATGTACGCGGTTTTTGGTGTGATGGTTTGAGGGAAGTGGATTTAGTCGAGTTTTTGATGTGGTTGAGTTCCGACATTTCGGGATCAGTGATTTCATCAGGCTGTGGTCTTTTCGATTATGTTGAGGATCATCTGCTGATCCGTTTGACAATGGCGGAGATCGCAGAGTAGCAGATTTGCTCCTATGGTATGAGTTCAGTTGATCGTTGGTGATCCTTTCACGCAGCAGGTGTTGCGGTGACTTGTGTTCACGGAGCATTCTCAGATGCCATTGTAGTGGCCAGGAGGGTCACGTTGCGAGGGAGTGCCCTTAGCCAGTTTTTTTTGCGGTTTGGCAGCTTAGAGTTCACGAGGAGATTATGATGCTGTTTCTGGAGTGTGACCAACGCAGTCTTTTTGATGAGTTATACAGCAAGTCGCAATTGATGTGTGCGGCCAGTTGGGCATGTTGGAGTTTGTGCCACGACCTTTTTTGAGGACAGACTTTTCTCCGAGGTTACTGTTGCTTGATGTTCATGGCTATTATACCTGCATCTCACTTCCGAGGCTTTGCAGAGTGTTGCATCCATCCGAAGGTTGCGAGATCCTTGCTGGAGGATATGGATTAACCGCGGATCTGTTATAGCTGGATATTGTGGTTTTGGTATGTTTTTGAGTATGGACTTACTGACGATGCATTTGGTTGTGATCGAGTACGTCGAGAAGGAGGTTATGTTTCGACGACCAGATTTCCCCGAGATACTATTTTGTGGTGATGGTCGAGCGGATGGTGGAGACGAGTTGTGTGGTTTGCTTAGCTCATGTTGTGGATACTGTGGTTGCTGTACCTTACATTGGTGACATTGAGGTGGTTCTCGAGTTCCAGGTGTGTTTCGGAGGAGTTACCAGGTGTTCCTCCAGTTCGGGAGACCGACTACACCATTGAGATTGTACCAGACGCTGGACTCATTTTACCGACATCTTGTCGTTTGGAGCCAGCGGAGCTGATGGAGCTACAGTTTTGATTCCAGGAGTTGCTGGAGGAGATTTCATGCGACCCCGCGTATCTGCGTGGTGTGCTCTTGCATGGTGTGTACGAATGTTGGTTGGTTCGACGAGGTGATGCATTGACTACCGAAGCCTGATTTGTTTCAGAGAAGAATGAGTATCCTCTGCTTCGGATGCGTGAGTGGTTTGATCAGCTCGCGAGAGCTTCAATCTTGTCGAAGATTGATTTCGGATCCGGATACCATCAGTTGTGGACCGGTGAGGCAGTTGTGGCTATGTTGGCTTTCGGATATCCGTGTGGGCATCACGAGTTTTTGGTCACACCATTGGTTGACCAATGCCCCGTAGATCATGTGGATTTGATGGACCAGGTGTTCAGACGGTTTCTGGGTGAGTTTGCGGTCATGTTCGTTGACAATGTCCTGATGTACTCCGGGAGTGTGGACCAGTACCTGAAGCAATTGTGAGTGGTTTTGCGGACTTCGCGAGACGATTAGCTGTTTGCGAAGTTCAACCAGTGTGAGTTTTGGCCGATTAGCATGAAGATTTTGAGCTGTGTGATGCTATCCGAGTGAGTGGCGTGGATCCTGACCAGTTAGAAGCCGTGTTGATTCGGAGTTTGCTCTACTATTGTACCAGAGATCAGGAGTCTCTTTGGTTTGGCAGGCTATTACCGACGGCTTGTGCAGGATTTTCCTGAATTGCCACTTCACTTTTCGGATCGACAAAGAAGGCGTCAAGTTCGAGTGGTTCGATGCACGCAGGGAGAGTTACTTACTCCTGCAGGATGGTTGACCGTTGTTTCAGTTTTGATCTTGCCAGATGACTGCGACGAGTTCGTGGATTATGGCGATGCATCGAGGTTTGGATTTGGTTGTGTTTTGATGTTGTGTTGCGGAGCGGTGGCTCATGGTTATGGACAGTGGAAACCTTATGTGGCTACGTATCCTATGTGTGGTTTGGTGTAGCTGTCCTTATGTTAGCATCGGAGAGTTCGAGACTTTACAGCTATAGCGTGCAGCTCAGTGTAGGACGTGCACTGATCACTTGAGTTTCATCCATTTGCATTTTCGGCCAGATCTGGGCTTGAGGCAGTGTAGGTGGTTGAGGTCGACTAATGACTATGGCTACACCTTTGAGCTTGTTCGGGAAATGCTAGAGGTTGTACTTTGACCATCCGTCTGGAATGTTGTTGTTGATGCATTCAGTCGGAAGTCAGGAGCTTCAGTGTTCCATGAATTTGTGACTCGAGTTTCCGTGTTAGCTGAGTGTGGGCTACGAGAACTGAGTTCGAGTGTGATGATGTTGAGGCTTGTGGGTTTGTGCGCATTTGGCTCTAGTGGTGCGGAGATGCATCAGATACTCTGAGTTATCTACTCGTGATTCAGCATGAAGAAGAATGTAGCGGTTTGTGTGTACATTTGCCACTTTTGTCGACTGGTGATGGCTAGGAGGCAGAAATTTGCCGAGATGTGTCAATCATTTGAGATTTCCGGTTGGATGTGGCGTTTGTTGCTCTCTGTGTGTGTGTTTGTATGCACTTTGGTTTGTGATACCAGTTGTTAGGCCTATGTGGATCGTTTGATGAACTCGGTACATTTCCTTGTACTTTCGGAGATGATTTCAGTGGCAGGCTGGCATGATTGTGTTTGACGGAGATTGGCCATTTACGTGGTGTATTTGTGTCCCAGTTCACCGATCGAGGTAATCAGCTACAGTTGTGTGTTGGCGAGCTTTGCAGCGAGCATTGGGGACCAGGTTACGAGTTAGTATCGGTTCTTATCCTCAGATTGACGAGCGATCTTTGAGGACTATTCAGGCCTTGGAGGGCATATTGTGGACCTCGGTATTGTAGTTCCGGAGGATTTGGGACCAGCAGTTTCAGTTGTTCGAGTTTGCTTGCAGTACCAGTTTGTGGACCACTGTGATTTTGATGTTCCATGATGTCGTTTTGAGGAACGATGCTGTACTCCATTGTGTTGGAGTGAGTTTGGTTTGAGTTTGAGTTGTTATTTGATTTAGATTTTGTGGAAGGTGCTACCACAGATTGTCAGAATAGCGGAAATGGATTGATTATTGCCGAGTTCGATGTTTGAGCTATGTTGATATGAATGTGTGAGATATATTGATGTGTGTAGACTGAGTTGTGATTTGCCATGATGTTTTGATCCGTTTGTGGTCATAGGCGAGTTTGTGTTATGCCATATGGTTCGGCATCTCCTATAGCATTGGCTTTTGTGCGGGTTGTGTTCCGTGTGGCGGAACTGTGTTTCAGGTTGGTTTCGTGTGGTATACCCTGTCTGTTCCTTATGCAGGAACACTTGGCGCTTGTGTGGAGCCAGTTCAGATTTGTGATTTGTGGGTACAGGGATTTCAGCACGGAGTTGTCTCCTATTGTGGAGACGGTTACCAGAGTTGTTTAGTTGAGATTGCAGTTGGTGAGTTGAGCAGTATGCAGAGGCAGTGCTCCTACCTTGTAGTCGGCACACTCGGAAATTTTGAGGTCGAAATTTTTCTAAGGGGGGTGGATTTGTGACGACCCGGACCAGAATCAGCAGTATGATCAGCTGTATACATGAGTTACTGCATAGTCGCAGAGTTGCGACAGTTGTTTTAATCGCCGAAGCTTCTTAACGACTAAATTATTGGCCGAGAATTGGAGCTGGGTCTCTTCTCGAGAGTCATTGTACGTGTGATTATGAGTTCGTGGGCGGTTCTGGATCGTTATTTGGACGACCGAGGAATTAATTATGAATATTTGAAGTTTCGACGGAAATGGATTGTAATGGCAGGTTCATTTGCGACTATATTACCGGTCGAGAATTTGGTTTCGGCTTCTTCACGGAAGTTGTTCGGAATTTAATTTCGAGTTTGTGGGAACTTCCGGAGCGTGATTTTGAGTTACGGAGTTTACGTTGTGAATATTTCCGATTAATGATTGTTTAGTCGGTTTTATGTGTGTTGCTTTGAATGGTTGACTTTTTATCCGTTTGGTCGATTTGTTTGACTTCGGGTGATTATTGAAGAGTACGTCGAGACGAGTTTGTGGCAGCGAGAATTATCGAAATCGGAATTACGACGAGAAAGTTATGGATATTTGAAGTTTGTCGCAAATTAATTGGGAAAGTTTCCTTATTTGGTAAGTCTATAAATAGCAGGTTGCCTTTTAGGGAAAGTCAACACTTGGTCATACCTGGGCTGACCGGTCAACTCGAGCTGAAATGAAGTTGGCGACGGTGGTTTGGTGCTCCACGGTGGTGGTGCCTTTCCGGCTGTCTCCGGCTACGGGGGAGGTGGCAATCGGTGCGCCTCCACCTCTTTGTCACTTTCCCGGCCTCCGTTTGCGGCGTGGGACGCCGTAGGTGGTGAAATTTCAGGCAAGAAACGGTGAGAAAATGGGTTGATTCGGGTTCATTGATTTCGGTTGAATTGAGCTATGATTTGGATTGGGCTTTGAAGCTTTTCCCTCCACGAATCTAACCACGTTGGTTTGGAGTTTCAATTTGATGTGTGAAGGGAGAATTCTTGATTTGAAATTTGTGGAACAATTCGGTTTTTTGTGAAATTGGATGAGTTAGAGTTTGAATTGTACTTCGGTGCAGTTATGGAAGTTGCTCAGTGGACCATTTTGAGTTGAATTGGTGCAGCTCCGCCGTGAAATTCTTCGGCCGGCAGCGGTCAACGCGGCGGTCAACGGTCAACAGATTTGACTTTTTGGACGTTCGACAAGTCGCATGTCATTTGACTCGAAATCGCGCCCCGATCGCAGTGGGGAGGTTCGTTTTTCGAATTGAGCGTCCGAAAGTAAAGTGTGGTATTGAGGTGTTATATATGGATTTTTGACGATTCGTCGTATTCGAATTTCGTGTTTCCGAGAACGGTGGTTTCTCGTGATTTGTATTGTATTGTCGGATTATGACTTTGAATAATGGACTTTGTGAATATTCAGGGGTTCGTGATCGTTGTTTTGGCGAGGGACTTTCCGCCGGATCACGGGTTAACGCGATACGCGTTACGCCAGTCTGTGAGTGGACAGTTTATTTTCACGGAATTATTGCGAGTCTTTTATATACGTTTTATGAACTTGAGCATGCAGCATGATTATGGTTTTACGAGCATGAGATTTCATATGAGATTATGTTTATTATGAGCATGTGTTTTATGATTATACGATTATACTTATACGAATATACGTATACGAGTATACATACACTTATATGCTGTTTCATGCATTTGCATCGAACTGTTTATGATTTGGTTTACACAGAGTACAGTCTTGGTTACGTTGTTGTATCGATACACTTTGCCTCTCGGTTGATCCCCGATGGTAGGCCACCAGGAGGGGCAGTACCCCGGAACCGAGGCCTTTCTGGCTATGGATCACATGGTAGTCAAGGACTCCGTGATTCCGACTGTACTAGCACAGATGTGTCCATGAGTGACCCCGTGAGATTTTCCTTGCATGCTCTGTACGTGAGTGGTAGTCAGCGTCTCATCACGTACTATTTGATTTTCATGTATTTGACTCGCATATGATTTTATACGTATATGATTTTATACGTATATTTGGCTTTTCTGTAGCTCTAGCGTCTCCTCACGTATTTGACTCGCATATGATTTTATACGTATATTTGGCTTTTCGGTTTCCGTGCCCAGTTTGCAGTTCAAGCTCTGGTGTCGCACGTCGTGGTCGGAGGCATAGTGCTCGAGCTACCTTGTTTCTTCCAGTAGGTTTATTGTTCTACCTACTGTGGTATACATATATGTTTATACGATAGAGGTCGCTTTGAGAAATCTGTTGTTTATGTTATACGATTTTACACCGGATTTCAGTAAAGTACTATTATATTTATTGTTTTACTTTACTGTTAATATATTGAGAAATCCGGATGGGATTGGTGCCCACGGTTTGCTTTTTGTGGCATAGGATGAAGTGTATTTTCCGCGTGCAGGTAATGGTAATTCCACGCTAGTAACGAAACTCTGCCCAAATTTCGAAAAGTTTTTGTTGGTTCGTATTTTCGAAGGGGTTTGATTCCGATTTAGGAAGCTAAATCGGGGTTGGGTCTTTTCAAAACAAAACTCCACTGACTGCTACACAGACTATGTTCGCCTGCAACCAAAATAAAAACACAAATCAACACCACAAAGGTGGGTTTCAACATCACGAAATCAAACCCAGAATCTTATCTCACCAAAATCGGAGAACTTCGATCAGACAGATCCATGTCAAACCTAGAATCTTATCTAACCAAAATCGAAGCACTTCGATCGGACAAATCCAGCTAGTGGGTGTCATGCAAAGAGTCCATCGCTAATAGGTCTGGGTCTCGAAGCCTCGTCGATGTGATTCGCACGCGACCTCGGTTCTCTCTCGGCGTGGCTCTCGAAGTAGATCAACGAAAGGCTTGGGAGCCGGCGTGGCCCAGATCGAGTATATGTAGCGCTAGAGATGCGATGAAGTCAAAGAACGACTGCCGCAACGATGGGGCTCGATGCCGGAGATCCTCACGAAGCGGAGTAGCTTGAGGCCAAGGCGCAAGAACCGAAAGGAGGTTAATAGGGTTCGATGAAAATCTACGAAAGTGAGAGGCTCAGTGAATCAATGGCTAAAGAGAGATGATCGAGATAGCAAGAGAGCTGAGACGATCGACTGATCTAGAATGGAGCAAAATAGCAACAAAAAATAAAAATCACGTGAGCCACTGTTCAAATGAATAGAACAAAATGAGATGCACCGTTCTTTTATCGAAGGAATGAGGCACGTGAGGGAGGGACTGTTCAAATGAATAGTACTATTCATAAGCACAGTCGACCAACTCTGTTATTTAGGGAATATATATATATATATATATATATTCCCTCACATATCAATAAAAGGCACCTTGCCAGTTCATTTCATATCAGTTATACTTTCTTAGATGGTACCTATGCACGAATCAAATCTTAGCTAGGTAGACCAAATGAATTTAGCTTTATTAAGTAGGAGTTAGATCTATTTGTTTGGGAGCTTCTCCTAATCCAACAAGGATATGAATAGAAGTGGGATGGCACAACTAAAAACAGCAAAAGCACTATACTTCTGGAGGACTGGGACAACCATCATTCTTCAAAGCATAGACAAGAGATGGTGGTGGCCTTGGAGCCTCACAATTAAATTCCACCTTCTCTATTGCAAGCGACGCCACAAAGCCTGCGGCCTGGTTCGGTTCTCTGGGCACCCATGCCCACCTCACCTTTTTGAAGTTTCTGCTCATCCTTCTAATGTCTGAAATAAGTGAATAGCTCCCAATGACAAACTGTAGATCTGTTCTCAATTAGTTTAACCACTTCTTGAGCATTAGACTCGATAATCACATTCTGTAGCTTCCTCTTCCAAGTGATGTTTAAGCCATCCAGGATTGCAAAAGCTTCCCACTAGCAGCACTCGAATACCCTATTCTTCTCAATAGTCCAACTAATCCAGTTCCCATCTGTATCATGAATAACAACCCTGTCTTGGCCCTATAATTGACCATATCCCATTTTGCAACTCAATTGACTTTATCCATACCCCTTTTAGGCCTCTGCCAAATAGTATAATCCACATTTGACCGACGCCCTTTATCCGCGGTAATTAATGTATAAATCCTTACATTTAACTATGTTATGATCTTAATATTAATAATTCAAGCATAAATTACCTCAACAGTGTCTGAACTTATCTTGCCCGGACAAGTTAGTATCTGAACTGACAAAGCTATCAATATGATACCTAAATTCTTATTTTCAAATTAAACGAAGACCTCCATATTCAGTTAATAATCCGTTAAAAAGATGATGTGGCGAGTGTGTGATTTAAAAGAAAAAGGGCAATGTCATCATTTCAGCTTCGTACGCAAATTCTCAAACCCATTTTCCTCTGAGCACCCTTGAATTCTCTTTGGGCATTCCACAAGCATTCTCTTGACACCACCTCCGGCAGGGACGTCATCGTTGGAGCTTTAGACACCAGTGTTTTGTCGGAATGCCTCCCCTGCCTAGTGGGCCCCATCAAGACTTCCAACGAGTCTAAACTGATTTTTTTCTGGCAAATTAACACTTCAGAGAATGAATTTTCTACATTCACAAACTCAGCAGTAGCTGCGGAATATCCATGCACAACAAAAATTCCACAATCACTCACATAATCAAGTCCTATTACAATATCAATGGTTCCTTTGGTGTCCTCTTCCAGCACAATGCCGGCTCGCTGGATTTGACGACCAATCTCCATTATAACAAGACTCATAGATCTACGCCGTCTATGCCACCCCACCCACCAATCCACCACCACTCAAAATCTGACAATGGATCATCTTCCTCCTCAACCTCGCAAAGCTTCACCGAGAAGAAAATTATAGTTCGTCGATCTAGGCGAGTTGCGTTGGTGAATCTCGAGCGTCGAAAAGGAGGTAGTGGTAATGTCTACGTCGACAAAATATAAGGAGGAGACAAGGATGATGGTGAGGCCGTGTTGTTTTACGGATCGGGTTTTCAGGTTCAAGATTTTGAGAAGCGGATCAGAGAGGGTATTATGGGAGGCCTGTGGAGGAGGAGAAGGGAGGGTATGCTTGATTGGGCGGTGAAAGGACCCGACCCCTATTTAGTTTCCTAAACCGGAATCAAACCCTTTCTAAAAACGTGATCTTCCAAAAATTGAAAAATTCGACAGAGTTACTCTATAATGCGTGATTACCATTAACTTGCAGTGAAAATACACTTCCTATGCCACAAAAGCCAAACCGTGGGCTCCAATCCCATCCGAATTTCTCAAAAACATATCATAATGTAAAGCAATAAACAAAACTGTAGCTTTACTGAAATCCGGGAAAATCATTTGAAAATATAAACATATACAGTATTCAGAGTGACCCCCTAGTATATACATATATACAGATAGTAGGCCAAACTAGGAACCTACTATAAATGAAATGTAGCTCAAATACTAAGCCTCTAACTGCGAGGTGCGACACCTGAATTCAAACTACAAAGTGGGCATAGAAAACAATGAGCCCAGGGAAAGACATATAAACTGTTAGAGTGAGTGGACGAAAATAAATGTCTTTCGCCACATACGTATTTATGTTCATAAAACATGTATGAGTCTAAATGCATAGAAATCAGAAGGTATAACGAGATAGACTCTAACTCCTCACGGGTACAGAGCATGCATCGTAAACCCCGCAGGGTCAGTCACGGATACATCCACGCTAGTATAGTTTGAAACATGGGATCCTTGATCCTCACGTGATTCGTGTTAAAAAGGCCTCGGGTCAGGGTATATGCTCCCCCACGGTAAACATACTCAGGGATCAGCCGAGTTGCTAAGTGTATCGATACAACTACTACTGAGACTGTATTATGTGTAAAATAATCATAAAGGTTTTCATGCAAATGCATAAAGCGTAATGTAAAAGATACTCGTAATGCATAATTATAAAAGCATATTCGTAAATGCATAATCAAAAAACACAAGCTCATATAATTCATAATCATAACTGCATGCTCATGCTCGTAAAACGTATATAAAAGACTCGCAACAAATTAGTGAAAAGAAATGTCCACTCACAGACAAGCATGACGCTAAACGCGTTATTCCTGTGGTCCGGTGGAAAATTTCTCGCCACAAACACGACCACGATCCTCCTGAATAAAAAAATATATCCGATTAATACCATAATTCAATATACTGAACCATGTGGCAAGAACCAAGCAACCCGGAAAACACAAACTCATAACTTCACGGGAATAACCGAAATCACAATAAACACACTATGAAACCTCACCATAAACTCCGATGCTCAATCCCAAACTATAAACCTCACCATTGCGATCTGTGACGATTCGGAACAGAATTAGTAGTGTTAATCAGCTTAACCCATGAGGTTATGCGTAATCGCGGATTTCCGATGGTTGATCGAATCGCTAGACTTGATCAAGACTGAATTATTGGCAGAGAATTTGAGTTGAGTCTCTTCTCGAGAGTCGTTGTGCGCGTGATTTCGAGTTCGTGGGCGGTTCCGGATCATTATTTGGACGACCAAGGAATATAATATGAATATTTGAAATTTCAGAATATTGTCGAGTTTATCCGTTCGTGTTCGAGTCCATTCGAATCGTGATTTTGATCCGTTTTGGACCGTTGATCGACCCGAACCGTAAATGGAATGATTATCGACTTGATTTGCGAGTTTCGCGATTTGTTGTGATTTCGGCATAATCTGTTAATATGGCGGCTTACTTAGCGACTAAATTATCAGGCGAGAATTTGATTTTGAATCTTTCGTGGAAGTTGTAGAGAATTTAATTTCGAGCTCGTAGGAACTTCCGGAGAACTTTTCCGAGTTACGAAGAATAAGTTGTGAATATTTTCGTCCGTCGAATATTGTCGTTTTTATCCGTTTGTGGTTCGATACGCGTACGGTATAAATATGGAAGCGATTCTTGCCGAATTGGGAAACCTGCCATATTGGGAAAGCTGAGTTGACTGGGTTGATTTGGTGGGTCGACCCATTTGGGCCGATTTGAGGCTGATCGGTTTCTTCATCGTGGAGGCTGATTCCGGCCATATTGGGCATGGTTTCTTCACGAGATATGTTGGGCTCGTGCTCCTCTTCAGATTGGTAGGTGGATCACCTCCTATGGTGGCCGGAGGAGGAAGAGAAGTGGTGGCGAAAATGGGGAAGTTCCGGCAAGTTTTGTTCGATTTGGGTGACGGCGTGGAGGCCGAGATGGTGGTTCCTCTTTGAGGGGTTATTTTAGGCTCAATGAGAGGAAGCTATTGCAAGTGGTTTGAGAGTTGCCGTGGCCGGAGGAGAGAGATCCGTCAATGTGAAATTCTGGTAAGGGTTTGGAACTTTTGGTTGATTTTTGGAGGTTTTCTGATCAAAATTGGCCTTAACTTATAACTGGAAAGTTGTTGGAATCGTCGAGATCTTTGAAACCATGTATGCCATGAATTTTTCTAGGCAGATCTGAAATTTCGGCGATGGTGGCAGCGGCGACGGTGGCGACGACTTTTCGCCCGACGTGGTTTTTGACTAGTTATATGTCATTTCACTCGGAATCGCGCCCCGATCGCAGTGGTGAGGTTTGTTTTTCGATTTGAGCATCAGAAATTATAGCGAGGTTTTGAGGTGTGATTAATGGATTTTCAAAAATTTGTCGTTATTGAATTATATGTTTCCGGGAACGGTTGTTTCTCGTGATTTGATTTGGGGATCCGAGTTATAATTTTGAGAAATGGATTTTTATGATTATTAGGGGTTCGTGATCGTTCGTTTGGCGAGGGATTTTCCGCAGGATCACGGGATTAACGCGAACTGCGTTACGCTCACATGTGAGTGGACAATTTCTTTTCACTGATAATCGTGAGTCTTTATACACGTTTTACGAGCATGAGTATGCATATGAGATTATGTTTTATATGAGCACGTGTTATACGATTATGCTTATACCATTATACATTACATATATACATTTAAATATTGCTTTATACATTTGCATAGAACTATTTACGATTTGGTTTATACAGAGTACAGTCTCAGTATATGTTATTGTATCGATACACTTTCATCTCGGCTGATCCCCGATGGATGCCTACCAGGAGAGGCAGTACCCCGACCTGACCGGCGATGGGCAGTACCCCAGAACTAGGGCCTTTCTGGCTAGAATCACGTGTGGGTCTGGGATCCCGTGATTGGACTGTACTAGCACGGATGTGTCCATGATAGACCCCGTGGGATTTTCCATGCATGCTCTATACGCGAGTTGGAGTCAGCGTCTCCCCGTGTACCATTTGATTTTTATGCATTTAGACTCGCATATGTTTTTATAACATATATTATTCGGCGAAAGACATTTATTTTCGTTCACTCACTCTAACAGTTTTCATGTCTTTCCCCTGGGGTTTTCGGTTTCCGTGCCCAGTTTGCAGTTCAGATTCTAGTGTCGCACGTCGTGGTCGGAGGCATAGTATTCGAGCGATGTTTCTTTTATGGTAGGTTCTTAGTTTGGCCTACTATTTGTATATCTATACTAGAAGTCGCTCTGAGTATTCTAATGTATATTTTTATACGATTTTCCCCGGATTTCGGTAAAGTATAGTTATATTTATTACTTTACATTATTGTTGATATATTGAGAAATCCGGATGGGATTGGTGCCCACGGTTTGATTTTTGTGGCATAGGATGAAGTGTATTTTCCGGGTGCAGGTAATGGAAATTCTTCGTTAGTGGCGTTACTCTGCCAAAATTTTTATGGTTTTTGTTGGTTCGTGTTTTCGGAAGGGGTTTGATTCCGGCTTAGGAAACTAAATCGGGGTTGGGTCCTTTCACGATCAGTGCGCGATTCTAAGGAAAACAACATAAAACTTGTCGAAAATCACTTTGGCCGTAGCTCCGCCACCGCCAAAATCCAAACCGGCCTAGAAATCTTCCTCCTATACATGGATTTGAAGATCTCAACATTTCCAATAACTTTTTAGTTTAATGCTAAGCCCAAATTCTAACCGGAAAATACCCAAAACTCACCGTGAAGTCGAAAACCCTCGCCGAAATTTCATTAACTCCGATCAGCCACCACCGGCCACGACAAGGTCCAAGACCACTTGGGTTAAACTCACCATGCAAAGGGCTTCAAAACCTCCATAGGGTCGGTCACCAACTCGGCCGCCTTCGTTGTCTCCGTCGCCGGCGATTTTTGCCGAAATTCCTCCATCTTTGCGACGTCGTTTCTTCCTCCTCCGGCCACCATATGGGATGATCCACCTACCAAATCGAAGAGGAGCATGAGCCCAACAACTCTCATGAAGGAACCACGGCCAACCGTGGCTGGAATTGAGCTCAATGACGGCAAAAAGTCCGCACCCCAAAAGGGGTTGGCTTGACCCGTGGTCAACGCGGGTCAACGGCCCAGTTTTGGTTAACGCTGGTCAAACAACCCAAATACGTGATTTTCTGACTTTTATGACTATTCACTATTTATACGACGTGAACCGACCAAACCCCGAATCGGATAAAATCAAACCCGTACGGATACATGCGATTAACCAAAATTCCGATTTCAAATATTCACAACTTATTCCTCAATTAACGAAATAATTCTCCAAGAACTTCTACGAGCTTGAAATCACATACTCTATAACTTTTGTGAAGGAATGCATAATAAATTCATTTCCAAAAATCACATCGTGAACAAACCCGCCATATCGACCAATTATGACAAAACTACGAATAATTGCAAAACTCGCAAATCAAGCTGATTGACATACAATTTCCAGTTCGGGTTGTCACAAACGGTGTTAACATGATCATATTCACTCACAATAACAAGAACACAGCAAGATTTGATGAACTACCTAGAGAGAGTTTTGAGAGTAAAATTATGCAGAACTTGATTAATGAGAAAATGCTTAGCTTACAATCTAAGATTAGCTCTAGCTATTTATGCGGTTTATACACAGTAACAAGAACAAAGCTAGCAATATACAACTGGAATGAGAAGCACGTGTCAAATGATATCTGGAAGATTCGTAACAGAATCAACTATCTTCTGTTAACTTTCATACATTAAGAGCTGTGCTGAACCTTATGTTAACTAACAACTCTAACAACTCCGTTATTACGCCCCCTCAAGCTCAACAAGGGAGACCATGCTGCGATTAGCAATGTGAAAACGAAACACAGGACCATGTAACCCCTTGGTTAAAATGTCAGCAGTCTGAGAAGAAGTAGGAACATATTGAAGCAAGAGATCTTGTTTCTGAACTCGTTCCCGGACGAAGCGAAAGTCATTATCAAGATGTTTAATACGAGAATGAAAGATTGGATTGGAAACTAAGGCAAGAGCAGATAGATTGTCACACTTCAGCAAAGGAGGGCGAGGAATGGTCACCCTCAGATCATAAAGCACATGACGCACCCATGATATCTTCAGCTGTAGTATTGGCTAAAGCTCGATATTCAGCTTCAGTAGAACTATGAGAAACACTTCCTTGTTTCTTAGACTGTCAAGAAACTGGATGGGTGCCTAAGATGACAACAAAGCCAGTGGTGGACCTTCGATTGTTCATATCACCGACCCAATCTGCGTCACAGTAGGCATGAAGTCACACATCATAACGAAGAGAGTGAGGATCACTGTAACCATAAAAGAGGCCCTGATGTAAGGTACCCTGAACATATCTAAGAATTCGTTTAACTGCAGTGAAGTGAACATCAGTGGGGGAGGACATAAATTGGCAAACGGTATTGACAGAGTAAGGAATGTCTGGACGGGTGAAGGTTAGATATTGAAGAGCACCAACAAAACTCCTGTAAATAGTAGGATCAGGTAAAGGAGTGCCTTGAGTTTTAAGAAGCTAAGTATGGGGTAGACATGGTGTAGAACAAGATTTAGATGTACTCATTCCTGCTCAAGCTAGGAGATCCGTAGCATATTTTCTTTGGTCAAGCAGAAGGCCACGAGGAGTGTAGTTGACTTCCAATCCCAAAAAGAATGTAAGAGCCCCAAGATCTTTCATGTCAAACACAAAACTAAGCTCAGAAATAACAAAATCCACACTTGCAGTATCTAAACCAGTGAGGACTATGTCATCAACATAAAGGAGTAAAATAACAACACCTGCAGAACTAGATCGGATGAACAAACTTGGATCTGAATGTGAAAAGGTAAATCCCAAACTAGGTAGATAGCTTGTAAATTTCCCATGCCGAGCACGAGGAGCTTGCTTAAGGCCATATAATGATTTTTTGAGGAGACACACATAATCAGGATGACTAGAATCTACAAAACTTTGAGGCCACTTCATTTAAACCTCCTCCTTAAGATCACCATGCAAGAATGCACTTTTAACGTCTAGTTGTCTATTTATACATAGCAGCAAGAGCAAGCATTAAGCGTACGGTACTATGTCTAACCACCTGGCTAAAGGTCTCCTCATAATCCAAACCATGTTCCTGAGAGAAACCTTGAGCTACCAAATGAGCGTTGTATCGTGAAACAGTTCCATCCTGGTTTTTCTTCACCCTATAGACCCATTTGTTGCCTACTATATTTTTATTGGAGAGACATGGTATTAGAGTCCAAGTACCTTGCTGATGCAATGCATCATGCTCTTCCTGTATAGTAGTGTCCCACTCAGGCTTACCAGAAGAAGATTTAAAAGACTTTGGCTCATGAGGATCCATGATATCAGTGACAGAAGTAAAGCCAGCAAAGTTAGCATAATCTGGATATAATATATGCTGAGTAATAGCAGAAAAGGCACAAAAATCTTCAAAAGTCTTCTTTTTCACCATGCCATTCTTTGCTCTAGTAAGCAGAGTGATCATTGTAGTTTTGAGTAACATTAAACTGAAGCTCAGGATCAAGATCTAAAGGATCAACAACAGGAAAAGAAATAGGGTCAACAGGCTCACTCGGAACATCTTGTGTAACAAGTGTAGTAGGAGTAGGACTATATGCAGTAGGAACAGGGTGAGTCTCATCTAAAGGAGGTGAAGGAGAAGCATTATTAGGAGACTCATGGACATTGGGAAGAGTACAGATGGTGGTAGGATTAGAGAAGAAGGGAGATACAACTTGAAGTTGAGAGGGAGATAAGACGGGCAAAGAGGATGAAGTTAAGGTGGAAATAGCACGAGGAGCAAGAGAAAAAGGAGACACATGCATCAAAGAAAGAAGCAGAAATAGGTTTGAATTGAAGAGATCGTACTGTAGAGGACTTAGAGGCAAATGGAAAAGTGGATTGATCATAAATAACATGTTTGCACATCCACAATTTATTAAGAACAATGTTATAGCAGAATACTCCTTTATAGCCAAAAGCAAATCCCAGAAAAACACATGGGACAAACTTGGGAGAAAGTTTATCTGAAGCATAAGGTTTAAGATAAGAAAAGCAAGTGGATCCAAATTTTTTAAGATGTGCAACTTTAGGAATACAGTTGAAGAGGAGAGAATATGGAGAAGAGAACTTGAGAGTCTTATAAGGCATTCTGTTGATCAAATAAGAAGCATGTGCCACTGCATGAAACCAAAAGGCTTTGGGTAAGGATGCAATTGTCATAAGAGTTATTGCAGTGTCAACTAAGTGTCTGTGATTTCTCTCTGCTAAGCCATTCTGCTGGGGTGTGTATGGACATGAAATGTAGTGTAGTATTCCTTTAGAATCCAGGAAATTCGCAAATGCCTTGCTGATATATTCACCACCCCCATCTGATTGAAGAATCTTAATAGAACTACCAAGCTGATTAAACACAAAGGCATGGAACTTAACAAATGTAGCAAACACATCTGTTTATTTATCAATGAAAAAATGCGGCAGAATCAGGTACAATTGTGATGACCCGGACCAGAATCAGCAGTTTGATCAGCTATATACGTGAGTTATTGCGTAGTCACAGCTGTTCGGCAGTTATTTGAATCGTCAAAGCTTCTTAACGACTAAATTATTGGCTGAGAATTGGAGCTGGGTCTCTTCTCGAGAGTTGTTGTACGTGTGATTACGAGTTCGTGGGCGGTTCCGGATCGTTATTTGGACGACCGAGGAATTAATTATGATTATTTGAAGTTCAGATTTAAATGGTGAGCTACTTAACGACTTACTTACCGGATGAGAATTTGGTTTCGGCTTCTTCACGGAAGTTGTTCATAATTTAATTTCGAGTTTGTGAGAACTTCTGGAGCATGATTTTGAGTTACGAAGAATTAGTTACGAATATTTCCGATTGTTGGTTATTTAGTCGATTTAGTGTGTGTTGGTTCGAAGGGTTGACTTTTTATCCGTTTGGCCGATGTGTTTGACTTCGAGTGATTATTGAAGAGTACGTCGAGACGAGTTTGTGGCCGCGAGAATTATCGGAATCAGAGTTACGACGAGAAAGTTTCGCGCGTTTGAAGTTCGTCGAAATGGATAAACATGAAATTTCCTTTTTGGGAAAGCTTTAAATAATAGACTTACTAAAAGGGAAAGTCAAAGTTACATTGATTATGGTTGACTCGGTCAACTTGGTTTGACCGATGGGGGAGGAGAAGTCACGATGGTTCACGGCGGCCTACCGGCGACGGAACCTTTTCCGGCCACCTTAGAAGGCGGGGCTGGTCTTGTTCCGTGCGCCTCGACACCCCGAGTCACTTTCCGGGCACCCCTCACGGCGAGGCTCGCCGGAGGAGGAAGAAAATCCGGCCCAAAAATGAAGGAAACTTGGTGGATTCGGGTTCTTGGATTCGGACCGAGTTGAACTTCAAGAGGTACTGGGTTTTGTACCCCTCTTCAATGTGATTCTAACCATATAAACATGGTGTTCTAATTCGATTTGTAGATGGAGAATTTTGGGTTTGAATTTTGTGTTCTAATTCGGTTTTGCTTGAAATTGGATGTGTTAGATTGAGAATTGGACTTCGGTGCAGTTGACAAAGTTGCTCAGTGCATGATTTTGAGTGGAATAGGTGCAGTTCCGCCTTGAATTTCTCCGTCCGGCAGCGGCGCCGCCTTGGACGGCGGTCAACGGTCAACAGGTTTGACTTTTTGGACTTTCGACAAGTTGCATGTCATTTGACTCGAAATCGCGCCCCGATCGCAGTGGGGAGGTTCGTTTTTAGATTTGAGCATCCGAAAGTAAAGCGAGGTATTGAGGTGTTATATACGGATTTTCGACAGTTCGTCGACATTGAGTTATGTGTTTCCGAGAACGGTGGTTTCTCGTGATTTGTCTTGTATTGTCGAGATATGATTTTGAGATATGGATTTTGTGAATATTCAGGTGTTCGTGATCGTTCTTTTGGCGAGGGACTTTCTGCTAGATCACGGGTTAACGCGATACGCGTTACGCCAGACTGTGAGTGGACAGTTTATTTTCACGGAATTATTGCGAGTCCTTTATATACGTTTAATGAACTTGAGCATGCAGCATGATTATGGTTTTACGAGCATGAGATTTCATACGAGATTATGTTTATTATGAGCATGTGTTTTACGATTATACGGTTATACTTATACGAATATACGTATACGAGTATACATACATTTAGATGTTGTTTCATGCATTTGCATCAAACTGTTTATGATTTGGTTTACACAGAGTACAGTCTCAGTTACGGTGTTGTATCGATACACTTGCCTCTCGGCTGATCCCCGATGGTAGGCCACTAGGAGGGGCAGTACCCCTACCTGACCGGCGAGGGGCAGTACCCCGGAACCGAGGCCTTTCTGGCTATGAATCACGTGGTAGTCAAGGACTCCGTTATTCCGACTTTACTAGCACGGACGTGTCCATGAGTGACCCCGTGAGACTTTCTATGCATGCTCTGTTTACGAGTTGGAGTCAGCGTCTCCTCGTAAACTATTTGATTTGATTTATTTATATTTCGACTCGCATATGTTTTTATAACTTATATTACTCGGTGAAAGATATTTATTTTCGTCCACTCACTCTAATGTGTTTATTGTCTTTCCCCTGGGTTTTTCGATTTCCGTGCCCAGTTTTCGTCCACTCACTCACGTCGTGGTCGGAGGCATAGTTCTCGAGCGGTCTTATTTCTTCCAGTAGGTTTATTGTTCTACCTACTGTGGTATATATATATATATATGTTTATACGTCGTGGTCGCTCTGAGTAATCCGTTGTTGATGTCATACGATTTTTAACCCGGATTTCAGTTTAGTGCATATATATTTACTACTTTACATTATTGCTGATATATTGAGAAATCTGGATGGGATTGGTGCCCACGGTTTGCTTTTTGTGGCATAGGAGGAAGTGTATTTTCCGCGTGCAGGTAATGGCAATTCTACGTTAGTAACGAAACTCTGCCCAAATTTCGAAAAGTTTTTGTTGGTTCATGTTTTCGAAGGGGTTTGATTTCGATTTAGGAAGCTAAAACGGGGTTGGGTCCTTTCAGCTTGGTATCAGAGCATTAGGTTATAGGTTCTGTAGACTTCTGTAGACTTCTGTAGTCGTGTTTACTAAGGATATTTGAGAATGTACAGCATGTCTGGAATGGTGACCCGACCGGCCGGCGGATAATCATCAAATTCCGGGTGTTGTATGCTTTCAAATATTTGAAGTTCCATGATTACGTTCCACTTGTTGTGAACGATGTTGTATTCATTAGGATGCCTCCTGACGTGCTTTCCGTGTCGTTTCGGTTGTGGATCCTATTGAGGATCAATCGACGCGCGAGTTATCTGAGAACAGTGGATTTGGATGGGTATTCCGAGTTCATAGATTTGTGTGGCACGGTTTGCCTGGGGATGTGTATATGAGCATCTATATGTTGCCTTAGAGCTAAGAATTGTGGCAGTGATGTTTGCCTGATTCAGATTAACGTGTTTGGTGGGCTGTTATTGTGTGAGTTCCGGTTGCGACTCCATGGCCTACATTCAGGGTATTGTTTATACAGTAATGGTTTTATCAGGCTACCCAGCAATTGAATGTGGAGTGTTTACCCACCTGAGGCAGAGATGCATTGTTTATATGTTGTTTCCGTTTGCACGTGTTGTGTGGCTTCAGAGGAAGCAGTGCACGAGGTTCGAGATGAGTTTGAACCTGAGCGTCAGAAAGAGTCTGATTGATGTGCCTCGGGATATCCATGAGGAGCTTTGTGTGCTGCACTCAGTGGCGCGGCTATTGAGAAGGAATGATGTACACGGTTTCTGATGTGATGGTTTGAGGAAAGTGGAGTTAGTCGAGATTTTGATGAGGTTGAGTTCTGGCACTTCGGGATTAGTGACTTCATCAGGCTGTGGTCTTTCCGATATTGTTGAGAGCCATCAGATCAGGCAGAGAATCCGTTTGGTGATGGCGGAGATCACAGAGTAGCGGATTTGCTCCTGTGGCATGAGTTTGGGTAATCGTTGGTGATCCTTTCTCGCAGCAGATGTCGCTGTGACTTGTGTTCGTAAAGTACTCTCAGATACTATTGTGGTGGCCAGGAGGGTCACGATACGAGGGAGCACCCTCAGCCAGCTGTGTTTGCGGTTTGACAGCTCAGAGTTCGCGAGGAGATCCTCATGTTGTACCTGAAGTTTGACCAATGTAGCCTTTTGATGAGTTAATCAGCAATGTCACTATTGATGTGGGCGGTTAGTTGGGCATGTTGGAGTTCGTGCCATGACCTTGTTTGAGGATAGACTTTTCTCCGAGTTTGCTGTTGTTTGATATCCATGGCTATTGTACCTGCATCTTCACTTCCGAGGTTTTGGAGAGTGATGTATCCATTCGGAGGTTGCGAGATCCTTGTTGGAGGTTATGTGCTAGCCGCGGATCTGTTATAGCTGGACATGGACTTACTGATGGCGCAATTAGCTGTGTTCGAGTACCTCGAGAAGGAGGTTGTGTTTCGACGACCAGATTTTTTCCGAGATACTGTTTCGCGGTGATGGTCGAGCGGATGGTGGAGACGAGTTGTGTGGCTTGTTTAGCCCATGATGTGGATACTATGGTTGCTGTGCCCGACATTGGTGACATTGAGATGGTTTCCGAGTTTCTAGGTATGTTTCGGAGGAGTTACCAGGTGTTCCTCCAGTTCGGGAGATTGACTACACCATTAAGCTTGTACCAGGCGCTGGACTCATTTTATCGGCATTTTGTCGTTCGGAGCCAGCGGAGCTGATGGAGCTACAGTTTCGACTCCAGGAGTTACTGGAGGAGGTTTCAGGAGACTACGTGCGACCCCGCGTATTTGCGTGGTGTGCTCTTGCACTGTTTATACAGATGTTGGATGATTCGATGAGGTGGTGCATTGACTACCGGAAGCTCGATTTGCTTCAGAGGAGTGCGAGTATCCTCCGCTTCGGATTGACGATTGGTTGATCAGCTCGCGAGAGCTACAGTCTTGTCGAGGATTGATTTCGGATCTGGATACCATAAGTTGTGGATCAATGAGTCAGATGTAGCTATGTTAGTTTTTGGATCTCGGTGCAGACATCAGGAGTTTTGGTCACACCATTGGTTGACCAGTGCCTCTGTAGATTGTGTAGACTTGATGGACCAGGTGTTCAGACGGTTTCTGGATGAGTTGCGGCCATGTTTGTCAGCAACATTTTGATTCACTCTAGGAGTGTGGGCCAGTACCTGAAGCAATTGTGAGCGGTTTCGCGGATTTTGCGAGACGACCAGGTGTTTGCGAAGTTCAGTCAGTGTGAGAGTTGGCTGATTTGCATGAAGATTTTGGGTTGTGTGATGCTATTTGAGGGAGTTGGCGTGGATCCTGACCAGTTAGAAGCCGTGATTGATTTGAGGTTGCCCTACCATTGTATCAGAGATTAAAGGTCTCTTGGGTTTGGCAGGCTATTACAGACGGCTTGTGCAGAATTTTCCCGGATTGCCACTCTATTTTCCAAATTGACGAAGAAGGTGTCAAGTTTGAGTAGGTCGATCCACGCGAGGAGAGTTACTTACTCCTGCAGGATGGTTGACCGTTGCTTCGATTTTGATCTTACCTGACGATCGTGGCGAGTTCGTGGGTTATGGCGATGCATCGAGGTTTGGAATTTGGTTGTATTTTGATGCTGTGTAGCAGAGTAGTGGCTCATGGTTCCAGGCAGTGGAACTTTGTATAGCTACGTATCCTATGTATGATTTGGGTGTAGCTGTCCTTGTGTTAGCACTAGAGAGTTGGAGATACTACTGCTATGGCGTGCAGCGTGGTGTAGGATGTACACTGATCACTTGAGTTGCATCTACTTGCATTTTCGGCCTGATTTGAGCTTGAGGCAGTGTTGATGGATGGAGTTGATTAACGACTATGGCTGCACCTTTGAGTTTGTTCGAGGAAGGCTAGAAATTGTACTTGACCATCCGTCTAGGATGTTGTTGCTGATGCATTCAGTCGAGAGTCGGGATTTCAGTGTTTCATGTGTGTATGTGTGGCTCGAGTTTCCGTATTAGCCGAGTTATGAGCTTGACGATAGCTGAGTTCGAGTGTGATGATGTTGAGGCTCATGGTTTTACGCGTGTTTGACGCTAGTGATACGGAGATGTATTAGATACTTCGAGTTTATTACTCGTAACGCAACATGAAGAGTAATGTAGCAGCTTGAGTGTGCAGATGCCACATTCGTCGACTGGTGATGGCTAGGAGGCAGAGACGTGCCGAGATGTGTCAGCCATTTGAGATTTCCGGCTGATATAGCTGTGTTTGACGGAGATTAGCCATCTACGTGGTGTACCTGTGTTCCGGTTCGCTGATCGAGATAATCATCTAGACAAAGTGTTGGCGAGCTTTGCAGCGAGCATTGGGGACCAGATTACGAGTTAGTACCGGTTCTTATCCTCAGATTGGAGGGTGATCTTTGAGGACTATTCAGACCTTGGAAGGCATGTTGTGGACCTCGGTATTACAGTTCCAGAGGATTTGGGGACCAGCAGTTTCCAATTGTTCGAGATTGCATGCAGTACCGGTTTGTTGACCACTGTGATTTTGATGCTGTGTGATGTTGAATTGAGGATGATGATGTACTCCATTGTGTTGGAGCAGGTTTGAGTTTGAGTTGATGTTTGATTCTGATTTTGTGGATGTGCTACCACAGACTGTCAGATTAACGGAAATGGGTTGATAATTGCCCGAGTCCGATGTTTGGGCTATGTTGATGTGAGTGTGTGAGTTATGTTGATGTGTGTAAACTGAATTGTGAATTGTCACGTTATTTTGATCTGTATATGGTCGTAGGCGTGTTTAAGTTGTGCCGTATTGTTCGGCGTCGCCTACGTTGTTGGCTTCTGTGTGTGAGATGTGTATTGTGTTCCGTGTGGTGGAACTGTGTTTCAGGTTTGCTACGTGTTGTGTACCCTGTCTGTTCCTTATGCGGGAACACTTGACGATTGTGTGAGCCAGTTCAGATTTGTGATTTGAGGGTACAGAGATTTCAGCACAGAGCTATCTCCTATTGTGGAGTCAGTTACCAGAGTTGTTCAGTTGATATAGCCACTGGGCAGTTGAGCAGCATGCAGAGGCAGTGCTCCTACCTTGTAGTCGACAGACTTGGAAATTTCGAGGTCGAAATTTTTCTAAGTGGGGTGGATTTGTGACGACCCGGACCAGAATCAGCAGTTTGATCAGCTATATACGTGAGTTACTGCGTAGTCACAGCTGTTTGGCACTTATTTGAATCGCCAAAGCTTCTTAACGACTAAATTATTGGCCGAGAATTGGAGCTGGGTCTCTTCTCGAGAGTTGTTGTACGTGTGATTACGAGTTCGTGGGCGGTTCCGGATTGTTATTTGGACGACCGAGGAATTAGTTATGATTATTTGAAGTTCAGATTTAAATGGTGAGCTACTTAACGACTTAATTACCGGACGAGAATTTGGTTTCGGCTTCTTCACGGAAGTTGTTCAGAATTTAATTTCGAGTTTGTGAGAACTTCCGGAGCATGATTTTGAGTTACGAAGAATTAGTTACGAATATTTCCGATTGTTGGTTATTTAGTCGATTTAGTGTGTGTTGGTTCAAAGGGTTGACTTTTTATCCGTTTGGCCGATGTGTTTGACTTCGGGTGATTATTGAAGAGTACGTCGAGACGAGTTTGTGGCCGCAAGAATTATCGGAATCGGAGTTACGACGAGAAAGTTTCGCGCGTTTGAAGTTCGTCGAAATGGATAAACATGAAGTTTCCTTTTTGGGAAAGCTTTAAATAGTAGACTTACTAAAAGGGAAAGTCAAAGTTGCATTGATTATGGTTGACTCGGTCAACTTGGTTTGACCGATGGGGGAGGAGAAGTCACGATGGTTCACGGCGGCCTACCGGCAACGGAACCTTTTCCGGCCACCTTAGAAGGCGGGGCTGGTCTTGTTCCATGCGCCTCGACATCCCGAGTCACTTTCCGGGCACCCCTCACGGCGAGGCTCGCCGGAGGAGGAAGAAAATCCGGCCCAAAAATGAAGGAAACTTGGTGGATTCGGGTTCTTGGATTCGGACCGAGTTGAACTTCAAGAGGTACTGGGTTTTGTAGCCCTCTTCAATGTGATTCTAACCATATAAACATGGTGTTCTAATTCGATTTTTAGATGGAGAATTTTGGGTTTGAATTTTGTGTTCTAATTCGGTTTTGCTTGAAATTGGATGTGTTAGAGTGAGAATTGGACTTCGGTGCAGTTGACAAAGTTGCTCAGTGCATGATTTTGAGTGGAATAGGAGCAGCTCCGCCTTGAATTTCTCCGTCCGGCAGCGGCGCCGCCGTGGACGGCGGTCAACGGCGGCGGTCAACGGTCAACATGTTTGACTTTTTGGACTTTCGACAAGTTGCATGTAATTTGACTCGAAATCGCGCCCCGATCGCAGTGGGAAGGTTCGTTTTTTGATTTGAGCATCCGAAAGTAAAGCGAGGTATTGAGGTGTTATATACGGATTTTCGACAGTTCGTCGACATTGAGTTATGTATTTTCGAGAAAGGTGGTTTCTCGTGATTTGTCTTGTATTTTCGAGATATGATTTTGAGATATGGATTTTGTGAATATTCAGGTGTTCGTGATCGTTCTTTTGGCGAGCGACTTTCTGCCAGATCACGGGTTAACGCGATACGCGTTACGCCAGACTGTGAGTGGACAGTTTATTTTCACGGAATTATTGCGAGTCCTTTATATACGTTTAATGAACTTGAGCATGCAGCATGATTATAGTTTTACGAGCATGAGATTTCATACGAGATTATGTTTATTATGAGCATGTGTTATACGATTATACGGTTATACTTATACGAATATACGTATACGAGTATACATACATTTATATGTTGTTTCATGCATTTGCATCGAACTGTTTATGATTTGGTTTACACAGAGTACAGTCTCAGTTACGTTGTTGTATCGATACACTTGCCTCTCGGCTGATCCCCGTTGGTAGGCCACCAGGAGGGGCAGTACCCCTACCTGACCGGTGAAGGGCAGTACCCCGGAACCGAGGCCTTTCTGGCTATGAATCACGTGGTAGTCAAGGACTCCGTGATTCCGACTGTACTAGCACGGACATGTCCATGAGTGACCCCGTGAGACTTTCTATGCATGCTCTGTTTACGAGTTGGAGTCAGCGTCTCCTCGTAAACTATTTGATTTGATTTATTTATATTTCGACTCGCATATGTTTTTATAACTTATATTACTCGGTGAAAGACATTTATTTTCGTCCACTCACTCTAATGTGTTTATTGTCTTTCCCCTGGGTTTTTCGGTTTCCGTGCCCAGTTTGCAGTTCGGACTCTGGAGTCGCACGTCGTGGTCAGAGGCATAGTACTCGAGCGGTCTTATTTCTTCCAGTAGGTTTATTGTTCTACCTACTGTGGTATATATATATATATATATATATGTTTATACGTTGTGGTCGCTCTGAGTAATCCGTTGTTGATGTCATACGATTTTTAACCCGGATTTCAGTTTAGTGCATATATATTTACTACTTTACATTATTGCTGATATATTGAGAAATCCGGATGGGATTGGTGCCCACGGTTTGCTTTTTGTGGCATAGGATGAAGTGTATTTTCTGCGTGCAGGTAATGGCAATTCTACGTTAGTAACGAAACTCTGCCCAAATTTCGAAAAGTTTTTGTTGGTTCGTGTTTTCGAAGGGGTTTGATTTCAATTTAGGAAGCTAAATCGGGGTTGGGTCCTTTCAACAATCATCGATGAATGTGACATAGTACCTGGAACCTTCTAGAGAAAGACATGGTGAAGGACCATATATATCTAAATGGATCTTAGTAAAAGGAACTGCACTATGAGTTACAGACTTAGTAAAGGGTAATCTGTGCACTTTTCCTTGCAAGCAATGAGTACACATAAAAGTAGGAGACTCTTAACTAGACTGAGCATTTAAGAGAGACATCATCTTTGCTGTAACTTCTGCAGATGGATGACCAAATCTTTGATGCCACAGATTGGATTTGACAGCACCACCCAAGTAAGCTGAAAACTGTGGAGAAGTAGAGAAGAATTGCTTTGGAGTTTTGAATAAAAACAAGTCATCATCATTACTCTTTCCTTGGTACAATAGAGTTCTTGTTGCCTTGTCCTGCACACAAATATTAATATCATCAAGTGCAATGAAACACTTGTTGTCCTTGCACAATTTAGTTATAGACAGTAGGTTCACTGCTAATATAGGTACATGCAACACATCCTGCAATTTAAAAGTATGTGAGGAAGGTGTAATTAATGAGGTACCAATATGTGAAATATGAAGTCCAGTGCCATTACCAATGGTGATTTGATTTTCATTGGTGTATGGAGAAGCAATAGTGAGGTTTCTCAGTTCTGATGTCATATGGTGAGTGGCACCTGAGTCTCCAATCCACATATCGGAACTAGCATTGTCTAAGCTTTGAGAAGAGCTAGCTGTGTTCCTAGCTGCCATTGCTCTAGCATGAGCAGTCATTGCAACAAAAGTAGATGGTGGTTCTATACCTTGAAAAGCATAGTTTGATCTCTAAGTACAGTTTAGAGCAACATGACCCCTGATTCCACATATCTGACAAACTACACTTGAGAAATTTCCAAAACTAGCTCCATCATCATTCCTGTAGAAACAGTTGACAGCAGTATGTCCTTTCTTGCTACAAATTTGGCATTCTGGAGCTGGACCAGTATTGGACTGATATGGGATTGTTGATCCACTGTTTTGAGAAGCACCACCTTTGTAATTAGGATTTCGAAAGCATGTATCTACAAAAGTGTCCACGTTTGCCACAGATTTGACAGGAATGAAGTTGATAATATGTATCAGCAGTGTGTCCCTTCTCGCTATAGTGAGAGCATTCACTTGATGTATTACCATTCCCTTTTGACTTGTTATTGCCTCCTGTGAACTTAGATTTACCATCATTTGATGACCAGTTTCTCCTTGAATCACCATTTGAATCACCCCTGGCTACCATGGCACTCATTTTAGTCTAAGCTCTGAAGATAGCTCCCTCAATATCTCTCTCAGCTGCAAGGAGTTGAGATCTCAAATCTCTCAAGGAAATAGGAGTATCTCTACCTCTCAGTACCATTCTTATTATCTTATATTCATCTGGTAAGCCATTCAGAGTAACAATGATGAGATCTTCATCAGCTATAGTAACACCAACTGACATCAATTGATCTCTAGCATCTTTGATGCGTAACAAATATCTCTCAATACTGTAAGCGCCTTCCCGATCGAATGGTTTGTAACTCAGTTTTCAGTTGCATAATATTTGCTCTGGACACTGTTGAATATCTCTCTAGTAATACAGTCCAAGTCTCATGTGAAGTCCTGCATCCAATGATGAGTTCCAAGACATCATCACTCAAAGTTGCCATGAGTAATGCTTTATCTGTCTTCTTCCAAAGCTTATATGCATCAGTGATCACATTAGTCACTTCTCCCTCTTCAGTTAGAGAAAATTTATGAGGTTGAACTTCAGTGCCATCAAAGAATCCAAACAAATCATTACCCTCCAGCAGTGACTGAAATTGAAAACTCCATTTGATGAAGTTTGAATCACCTAGTCTGGTTGTTAACCTGCTTAGTAAAACATTGACATCAGCTTGTGTCAATACACGAGAGGATTGATCACCACCAGTTGATTATGAAGACATAGTTGACGAAGATGCCATCTCTTGCTTCAATGTAGTATAACAGCAAAGAAAAACCACACTATACACACTACAAGAAAAGAGGACTTAGACGACGGAACAGTATTAGTTCCGTCGTCTAAGTTACACTTAGACCTCGGAGATTTCTCCGTGGTCCAAGTAACACTTAGACGACGGAGAAATCTCCGTCGTCTAAGTGTTACTTGGACCACGGAGAAATCTCCGAGGTCTAAGTGTAACTTAGACGACGGATGTGAAATTTCTCCGTCGTCTAGGTAAGTACCTGGACCTCGGAGACGTATCCGTCGTCCAGGTTATCACTTGGACGACGGAGAATTACATCTCCGTCGTCTAAGTAACATTTAGACCTCGGAGATTTCTCCGAGGTCCAAGTAAAACTTAGACGACGGAGAATTACATCTCCGTCGTCTAAGTTTTACTTGGACCTCGGAGAAATCATCACCTGGACAACGGACCGACACGTCGTGGTGTAAGTTCCACTTAGACGACGTACCGACACCTCCGTCGTCTAAGTGAAGCATTATATATATAGGCCATGCCAAACTCTCTTAGCTTCGATCATTCCATTAAAATATTTTCTCCCGTGGGGAATTTTTGAGATCGAAGGAGAAGGAGAAGGCCGGATTAGGCTAGGCCGGGGCTAGAAATTAAAGGATCTCCGGTGTTCGATCACTAGCTAGCTTAATTAACTGCAGATATCGAGAAGGCGAGCAGGTACGTACGTACGTACGTAGGCAGTTAAAATTTGCATGATTAAATATATATATATATATATTTAGGGAAACCGTACGTACGTACATACATGCATGAATGTTAATTAGCTATATATACAGATTAAATTACGTACGTAATTTGATGGATCGATGTAGATCGAGTACGTATAATTAATGGTAAATTAATGGACTAATATATATATATATGTAATAATTATTTAATTATAATATTTTGTAGCAGTATGGACAAGAGTTGGATGAAGTTAAAGAATAGATGTGATGTCCGGTATATGGATGGAATTAGCGAATTTGTGAATTTTGCGATAGAACATGGTCATGGAAAGAAGCGTTTCAGGTGTCCGTGCCAGAAATGTCTTAATTGTCAGTATGCGGAGGTTAATGTTATGGTGCAACACCTGTACGAAAATGGTATGATGTGGAGTTACACTACATGGAGCGAGCATGGTGAAGCAGTAGAGTTCAGCGCAGCAGACTTCAGCTCAGGGTACAGTTACCATGGTGCCTCATCCAGCGGCAGTGGTGCCGGACCCCCAGCTTGCAACCCAACTGCAGATTTGGTCCATGATGCGTTTCCGGGATGTAGTCATGGCGGACACCAACACCAAGACGGAGGTTACAGTACCACCAATGAGCATGATGACACATTCCCCGCAGCTAGCTTGGCCACTGACACCACTGAGATGGAAAAGTACAACCGGATGCTACTTGAAGCGCAGACCCCGGTGTTCCCTGGATGTCGAGAGAATGTGTTGCAATATGTGATGGAGCAAATGAAGATAAAAGTGAAGCACAAAATGTCAGTGAGTGCTTTTGACGAAATTCAGGAGCAAATATGTAAGTTGCTTCCTGATGATCACAATCTTCCTAAATCTCATTATAAGGTTAGAAATATCCTGAGCAGCCTCGGCCTAAAGTACAGGATAATTGACGCATGTCCGAATGATTGTGTGCTATTTTACAAAGAGTATAAAGAGTTGGACTATTGTCCCGTATGTGGCCAGTGCAGATTCCAGTTGAATAGGAAGAGTTCGAAAAAGAGAATTCCTGTGAAAGTTGTTCGATATTTTCCCTTGATTCCCAGATTGCAGCGCCTGTACATGTCTCTACACACAGCAGAGGCGATGCGATGGTACGCAGAAAAGCGAATAGATGACGATGTCCTGCGACACGCCGCAGATGGGGAGGGTTTCAAACATTTCGACAGAGAATTTGGAGACTTTGCTTCAGAGGTTAGAAATGTTAGACTCGGCCTATCTACAGACGGATTCAATCCTTGGGGAAGTAATAGCTCTGCCGTCAGCACTTGGCCAGTTATTCTGATGCCGTACAACTTGCCTCCGTGGATGTGCATGAACAAGGAATTTAATTTCCTTACCGTATTAATTCCAGGTCCTAAATCTCCATCGAAGTGCTTAGATGTCTACCTCAGACCTTTGATCGACGAGCTGAAACTGTTGTGGGAAAATGGAGTCCCAACTTATGACAAATTCACTAACACGATGTTCACGATGAGGGCTGCCGTAATGTGGACGATCAGCGATTTTCCAGCGTATGGGATGTTGGCAGCGTGCAGGACAAAAGGATATAATGGATGTCCTATATGTTTGGACGACGTGAACTCTAGTTGGCACGCAGGGAAGGTGTGTTACTTGGGTCACCGTAGATGGCTCCCTCACGACCACCCTTGGCGACAGGATGAAGCTCATTTCGACGGGACGGTAGAGAACAATCCTAAACCCCGTAGTTGGTCGGGCGAAGAGATTTTAGAGAGGTTGAGCTATTTCGACTTTGGTGTGTTGACTAACGACGCGGATGTAAAGAAATGCAATCCAATTCCTCCACATGATCTGAGCTATTGGGATCACAAGAGTATATTCTTTGAACTCCCTTACTGGTCGAAGTTGAAGCTGAGGAACAACTTGGACGCGATGCACATAGAAAAGAATGTGTGCGACAGCGTGGTGGGAACAATTCTCGGTATTAAGTTCAAGACTAAAGATACTCCCAAAGCGCGCAAAGATTTGGAATCAATGAATCTACGTCGTCCCTTGTGGTTGAGGAGGGATAGGAAAGGAGTGTACAACAAGATGCCAGCTGCACCGTACACAGTGAAGCCGACACTTAGACGTTCTGTATTTCACTGGTTTAAGGGCGTTCGTTATCCGGCCACGTATGCAGCTACTATAACTGGAGCAGTGGACGAGGTGCAACACAAGTTTGTTGGTCTAAAGACACATGACTATCACGTTATGCTGCAACGTCTGATTCCAGTGGTAATTCGACCATATTTGCCTCGCGACGTCGTAGAACCAATAGTGACATTGTGCAGATGGTGGCAGAGGTTATGCGCCAGAGAATTAAAGAAGTCAGATGTCGTGGAATTGCAACAACAAATTGTGCACATCATTTGCAAACTAGAGAGGATTTTTCCGCCTGCTTTCTTCGACATAATGATTCACCTAATGATCCACCTGCCCGAGCAGGTTCTCATTTCTGATCCGGTCCAGTACACTTGGATGTATCCTCAAGAAAGGTACGTACAACTAATTAATTATACAGGTTTTTCGATTCATAATTTGTTCCACTGGAGATTACTAGCTAGCTATATGCATGTACTTATTTTTATTGTACGTTTGATTAATTTTGTAGACAGCTTGGACAGTATAAGTCATTCGTCAAAAACAGGTCGGCCCCGGATGGCTCCATAGCAGAGACATACCTAATGCATGAGTGCGTTACTTACTGCAACAGGTACCTCAAAGATCCACCACCTCCAACTGCCTCCGATCCCAGTGCCCGCATCAATCTTTCTGTCGTCACCAATGTCGTCCGACCGTTTAGAGGAGTATTAAAGGAAACGTTAACACGGGAAGAACTTATTGAGGCACATTGGGTAGTGTTACGAGACTGTGACGAAGTTGAGCCGTACATGATGTCATACAGGGAGAGGCTTCAGGCGTTATATCCAGACAAGAGTTCGGCGTGGATTGAGAAAATGGTTAAGAAAAAGTTCCCCGATTATTTCTTCCAATGGGTACGTATTTAGTGATTTATATACATATTGAGATCATGCATGTTTAATTTGTAGAAAGTAAACCCTTACATTTTTCCATTTTCGCAGATGATTGATCTGCAAAAATCCGAAAACCACGGGGGGTGGTGGTCTTGGCCAAAGCACTTGCTAGCAGGGAAGCCGATTAAACACTATATTTATCCGGGATGTTTTGTGAACGGTGTGAAGTTCCATTCATTGGCGCGAGATGAAGGAAGAAGAACACAAAACAGTGGGATAGCGGTTGGGAAAGACCCTGATCTATATTACGGAATGATCGTATATGTGGTTCAGCTATGTTACGGGAATGATGTCAACGTTTTCCTATTCAAGTGCAGATGGTTCAAGCGTACAAAGGAAGACCTGGGACTTTTATCAGTCGATACAAACTCAAGCTGGTATGAGGATGAGCCTTTCGCTCTCGCCACCTTAGTTAGGCAGGTGTTCTATCTCGACGATCCGAAAGCTGGTGACGGGTGGAAAATAGTGAACCAGATCTCTCATCGAGGAGTTTGGAATACAGAGACAATTGAAGGGACACCGGCGACGACTGAAGATGCTGCTGAACCAGATAGAGACATTCCTGCCTATCAAGAACCTAATATTTCTGTCATCCGCTCCGACATAATGGACCTGGTTCAAGACGGTGAACGGTTACCCATGCCTGATGGTTGTACAGATCTAACTGAAGAAGAGATTATTGAGGTAGATGAAGAAGACGTGCAGGATGAGGACGATGACGACAACTCTGGTTATTCCTCGGACGATGTTGAGTACGATGAGGAGGATGAGCAATCGGATAACGGTGATGATGATGATGACGATTATGACGAAGAGTACGGTCACACGACGAGGATCATTAATTGGTAAACCCTAATTTATTATTGTAATATATATATGATCGATCGATGCATCGTAAAAAGGTGAAAGATTTCTATTATGTCGAGACTTTAAGATTCCTCGTCCAGCTTTGTACGTAGTCCCGGCCCCTCTCTTTGCTTTCAACTTCATCGGTGTATTCTCTGATCTTATTAAAAGTAAGCTGAAGCTGCTCTACATTTCGCTCAAGCAGCCCTTTAAACCCTAAATCCTCGACACTAAATGTAGCATGATCGGATCGATCGATCATTTTTTTAATTATATTCTTGAATGAGAATAATTGAACGAACATACAAATGACCGGGGACGACCTAAACCCTAAACCCTACGGCCCTAACCTCTGAATTCAGGGTTTTACACTTGGACGACGGAGACAGTCATTCTCCGTCGTCTAGGTACACACTTGGACGACGGATAATGACTGTCTCCGTCGTCCAAGTGACAAACCCTATACCCTAACCCCTAAGGACCCCTAACCCCTGAATTCAGGGTATATTCACCTGGACGACGGATACGACATTCTCCGTCGTCCAAGTACACACCTGGACGACGGATATTAGCGTCTCCGTCGTCCAGGTGTGTACTTGGACGACGGATAATGTCGTATCCGTCGTCCAGGTGTAAATTTCGTAATTTTTTCTAAGACAACGACCATCTAGACCATCTTCGAATGCATATTCTTTTCGTCAAGACTTTAGAGTAGTATATTCTTGGTGTGTGAGCTTCGACGGTTCGAAAATCGGAGTTGCGAAATGTCCTGTATCCACGTTTCCGGTTTGTGAAATTCTCGGTTTTGCGGTTGACTGTGCCGATGAAACCCTTCCCGAACTTATTATTTCCTGGTCCTTTATAGTAATTATATATTATGTTACGACGAACATATCCAACGGTTGTTTTGTCCAAATTCAATTTCGTTAGTACTCTGCTGCAAATCAGCAACTACAAGTGAACACTAAAGTCTTAAAGATTAGTCGATACTTAACAACTTTCAAAACGTAAAATTATTCGGCGGTTCAAATTTATCTGTTTATATATACGATGCGTTCATCGATATTGTACGACTATTTCACTCGAATGACAGATCGCTAAATTCCTAGCGAATTAATTTAAATATTTTTTTTTGCATAATTTGAACCTAGACGACGGATACGGTCATTTTCCGTCGTCCAAGTGTTCACCTGGACGACGGAAAATGACCGTATCCGTCGTCTAGGTTCAAATTACCATGGCGGTTCGAATAAAATTTTTATTATTTTTCGATGTAAATATTGACTTGGACGACGGATATGTCGTTTTCCGTCGTCCAAGTCAATATTTACATGGCGGTTCGATTTGCCGCCTCAATTTTTGGTGCCGCTTGAAATTCCACTTAGACGACGGAAAACACTGTTTCCGTCGTCTAAGTCAACATTTATGGCGGTGAAACGGCCCGCCCATTTATTTGGCGCCGGTTCGAAAAAATTTGACTCTTCACTTAGACGACGGAAAACACTGTTTCCGTCGTCTAAGTGCACTTAGACGACGGAGAATAGTGCTCCGTCGTCTAAGTGAAACTCTATATAAGGAGGAGCACCCCCCCTCATTTTCTCATCATTCCATCTCCTCCTCTATACTCTCCTCTCCTCTCTCTCTCACTCCGGCGATCCTCCTCCGGCGACGCTTCGACGACCAACTTTCCGGCGTGGTTCCCCCTCTCCGACGACTCGATCAACTCCCCGATATTCCCGAAAACTCCGATTCGGTACATTTCTATTTTTCCCTTATTAAAATAATTTTCATTTAATTAATTAATAAAATTCTAAATTTAATTAATTAGTAGAATTTAATTTATTACTTAGTTTTAAATATTTAATAAATGATTAATTTATTGTAAATTTATTGTAAATTTATTGTTATTAATTATATTTAGATTAATTATTGTTATTAATTAAATAAATGATTACATATTGTTATTAATTAATTAAATGGTAAATTATTGTTATATATTAATAATAATTAAATGAATAATTGTAATTACTTGATAATTTATGAAATGTTTAAATATTATTGTAATTATTTATTAATTAGTTGCATAATTAAATAAATATGAGATTAAATTAATTAGTAGTACGTGTTCGATTTAAATTTAGTACATAGGCTTGGTGTAATTAAGTCGCACTCTTTGGAATAGATGGCGCCTCTTTTCCTTGCTTATCTCCTTAACCCCTCGTGATGTGTGGATTTCATCACCGCACACCATAACCTAAGTGAAGTTATGGACACGAGGTTGAGGGCGGAGTTTGCAAAGGACTTGAGGGAGTGTAAATTTTCGAAAAATTGGCCGAATGTCGGACATGGTGTCTAGAAACGGGTTATGACTGGTGACAGGATTTGGACTAAGAAAGACTTTTGTCGAAATTAGTCCTGCCTCTCGCGTTATCTCTATCCCTAACTGGCCATGTTTTTCGATTTAACCAAGGCTGATTAATTGAAAATTTACACTTTATCGCGCGGGTCGCACGTCCATTGAACGACCGAAAATGCCAAGCTAGTGTACTCTATTTAAATCTTAAACGTACTTAATTAATTAGCGTAAATTTTTAAGTTGTAATTATTATGGTAAGTAGGTACGCGTATTTTAACACCGTACTCTTAGGTTTAAATGGCTCCGCCAAAGACCACATCCGGCAAGAAGAAAGCCCAACAGGAGTCAGAAGATGAGATGCTCCAAATGTTGGCGGCCCAAGTCGGTTGGGTTCAACCGCAGGACGACGCCCTCAATCCGGGGCCTTCTGGGGAAATTCCCTCTGCCCCATTTCTCTCAAGCGGTGATGACGTCGACCCCTTTTCAACTCCGACGCCCGGTACCGCTTCAACGGGAAGTACTCAGGCGTCTTCGACGGCCGATTCTATCATGTACAGCGCCCGCCGTAAGCAAAGGAGGGCCCCCACTGACCCCCAACCGAAAAAGACTCGGGGTCTCGTTAAAGGTGGAAAGGCGGAGAAAATTTGCAAGGCGACCGGGAGCAAGATCGCCTTGCCCTACGACGAATTCACCGGTGGCCCTCCCACACCTCAGCTAGCAAGTCTCTCGGCTCATAGCATTGGGTCGATTGTTCGTAACCGGGTTCGTATCACTGCCCCTACTTGGAGGGAGGTGCCGGATTCGGAGAAGGCGAAAGTCTTTAAGGATCTTTCGGTACGTAATACGTACAATTTTAGTTATTATATACTATTTTTAATATTAGTTATATATAATTTTATAATATATACGATTATAATTTCCAATTTATTTCTGATAGGAACAATTTGCGGTGGATCTGGATCCGGCGATGTTGAGGCATATCAACCAAACCGCCAACAACATCTTCAAAGATTGGAAGTACAGGCTCCATCAGTACTTCCGAACTAACGGTCCCGTGCCTCCCCCCGAAGAGCTGCGTGGGGATAGAGAAGATGAGTGGGAGTGGTTGTGTAACCACTTTGCCGATGAGCAATTTCAGGTGTTAATTTACTTTTTTTATTTCAATTAAGATAATTGAATACTCTAAATTTTAGTTACTTATAAATTTTTTAATGATTTCATTATGTTGTCTAACAGAAATTCTCCGGTGTCAACAAAGCCAACCGGGGGAAGAAGGACAAGCACCATACTTCCGGCGCCAAGCAACTCATTCAAATTGCCAAGGAGCACAGGGATAAGGGCTCCAAACACCCTTATCTCGATGCAAGCGTAAGCGCGTACGTGACGCCTGGGCTCGATAATGAAGCGAGTCAACGCGGCGTAAGTCATATATATATATATGTGTGTGCGCTAATAATTATAGTAATTATTATTTAAATATTATTTCATTATAATAAATTTATTATTCTTTTGTAGGCAAGAGTGATAGAGCGTGCGCAGGAAGAATTGGCTAACACTCAGCTTGCGTTCCCAGATGTGCCGCTAGAAGACCTGCCTCCTCTATCTGTGGAGAGCCAAATAGCAATTGCGGATGAGGTCTACGGTCGTAGAGCTGGCAAGGAGGTTAGGCACTTCGGGCCTAAGGTGGTTCGAGATTTGTCGACCTCTGAGTCATCATCTACGGGAGGTTCGGGGCGGCGGAGAAGTTCTCAAGCTGCGGCAGCCTATGAAGAGGCTCGAATCGCACGGGAGGAGAATATTGCCATGCGCCAAAGAATGGACCAGCAAGACGAGCGAATAGCCCAACTCATCGCTCTTATGCAACAAGCTCAAAGACAATGTCAACCTCCTCCGAACCCATTCCCCGACGACGACGACCCGGCTGGAGGCGGAGGACGAGGCGGCGCATCTGCTCCTCCAGTGTTTTAGCTAGCTAGTAGTTTATTATTTCGTTTCTTAATTTCCGCATTACGAACAATATTTTCATTTTTAATTATGGGTTTTTTCGATTATGTATGTACAAATTAATTAATTTAATTATTTTATTAATTTAGTGTATTTAATTAATTTAATTAATTTTTTTTCAATTAATATTAATAATATTTTTGAATTTAATTTTTTTTTAAAAATTAATTGTTCACTTAGACGACGGAGACATTAATCTCCGTCGTCTAAGTGTCTACCTGGGCCACGGAGAAGCTAACAATCTCCGTGGTAAAATCTCCGTCGTCTAAGTCACCACCTGGGCCACGGAGATTGTTAGCTTCTCCGTGGCCCAGGTAGACACTTAGACGACGGAGATTAATGTCTCCGTCGTCTAAGTCACCACCTGGGCCACGGAGATTGTTAGCTTCTCCGTGGCCCAGGTAGACACTTAGACGACGGAGATTAATGTCTCCGTCGTCTAAGTTCCTACCTGGGCCACGGACGTTCTCCGTGGTCCAAGTGAACTTGGACGACGGAGATTAAATTCTCCGTCGTCTAAGTACTTAGACGACAGCACTTGGAGCACGTACCTTGGACGACGGATTTTTCGTCGTCCAAGTACTTAGACGACGGAGACTGTCACTTAGACGACGGAAAATCTCCGTCGTCTAAGTCACTTTTTCTTGTAGTGACAATATCAAGAATCCAACAAATTGTAGATAGCTGCTAGATCTCAGACAAAAAATAACATATTATGATGATGCTAGCCACACTACTTCAGCACTACTCTCTTCTTAACTCCACAATTTACAACTCTTAGCACACAAAATTTCTCTCTCAAAACTCAGAAAGCATAGATTTCTTAACACAATTTCTTCACACACTTTTGTCACAGCACACAACAGATCACAATTCTTCACATATATCTCCAAAATTTAAGGCTAGTAGCGTATCACAACAGACATCAAAACAGTTATACACTGAATTCTCAGAATCAAATAGTAATGCTCAGAAAAACCACCTAAAATCAGAGACGATGCAGTACACAACTAAATTGAGTGCTGTAAGTAGATCTGAGATGTTATTCAAAACCCTTGAACTCGAGGCAAAGCAGATCTGCAATTCAACAAGTTTTGATGAAACCCTAGCTTCAAAAATAATCAAATCACATATGTAATTTGAGATAAAAAAACAGATACGGAAGCATCTCAGAAGCTATGTGAGCTCTGATACAATGCTAACATGATCAGATTCACTCACAATAACAAGAACACAACAAGATTTGATGAACTACCTAGAGAGAGTTTTGAGAGTAAAATTGTGCAGAACTTGATTAATGAGAAAATGCTTAGCTTACAATCTAAGATTAGCTCTAGCTATTTATGCGGTTTTTACATAGTAACAAGAACAAAGCCAACAATATACAGCTAGAATGAGAAGCACGTGTCAAATGATATCTAGAAGATTCATAACAGAATCAAATGTCTTCCGTTAACTTAAGAGCTGTGATGAACCTTCTGTTAACTAATAGCTCTAACAACTTTGTTATTATGCGGGGCGTCAGAACGAAGGAAGAATAAGAGGGAGGCATAGAGACGAAGTTGGCGAAGAGGAAGTTGGAATTGTGGAGGAAAAGAGGGTGGCGAGGTGGTGGCTCTGCAAATTCTGAGTTCTGGGTTAGAGCTGTGGTGAGGGAGAGGAAGAGGGAGAAGGAGAGTGACACATCATTTGCCTATTAACTGGTATTAAAACTAAGCTAATACATAAGGTTTAAAGATCATTATCAAGGGTATTTTAGTCATTTTATTATTAATTTATGTTTAGGTGTGCCACGTCAGAAAGTTAACGTTTACAAGGAAAAATATGGACGGAGGTCCTCATTTTATACGAAAATAAGAGTCAAGGTACTACATTGATAACTTTATAAGTTCGGATACTAACTTGCCCGACGAGATAAGTCTAGACACTGTTAGGGTAATTACTCTTAATTCTAACTTGGTTTATTATTTTTAAGCACTAACCAAAAGAGATGGAGTAAGTGAGTCTACATACATGCTAGAACGGCCAATAAAAATCCGTGAAGAAAATAGAGAAGAAAAAGAAGTCTTTGGTTGATTAGGGAAAAAAAGCTTCAAGAAGATCCTTGGAGGAGTATCTAAGCAAGATGGGACAAATTAATTAGACGATCATTTTGAAAGCCTAAAATCAAGTCCAAGTCAGGCCAAAACCTGGAGGAGAAAATATTGAAAGATAAGGATTTCTAAATCCTAGAGGATGAGAAAATGCACCAAGAAAGGGAAAGAAAAATATGTCTGTATAGGATAGCCAACTTCAACGAACGACTAGGAATAACTCAGAAGAAGTTAATAGGCGATTAACTAATGGATTGAAAGCTCTTTGAGTCTTCTTTCCAAAGAGCTAAAAATTATAATTTTGGGAGGTCTATACCTTCTGTAATGTTCATTTGAATGAAGGAAGATCAAAGCTACCGAGTTTCAGAAGGAAACCTATATTTTTTAGAAGTTGGCCACCATCCTCATCTATTAAAGGATGGCTCAACAATAATTGAATATCATCTCTTTTCCAAGCCTCAAACTCTCCCAAATACTCTTCAAAGATTCTCCAAACACCAAGCCATCAAGTGCCAAGTTGTAGACTAGTCCACCACCACCAAAATAAGCCTTTTCCTTCTCTAGCTTTTGTAAACATTTAGTCCCTTCAAATTGCTACCATACCATAGTTCCTTCTTGACGTTTGCAAGCATTTAACGGATAATCAAGAATGTAAACATGAAACCTTTACTTCGTAGTCTCAATTTTCAATTCTTTTCTCCTTGTTTGACGTTGTTTTTTGGTTTGCTTCTTTGGTTTTCTTTTCTCTGTAGTCCCTTCAAATTGCTACCATACCATATTTCATTCTTAATGTTTACAACATTTAGTAGATAATCAAAAGTGTAACCATGAAATATTTACTCCATAGTCCCTATTTGCATTTCTTTTCTCCTTGTCTGACTTGTTTTTTGGTTTGCTTCTTTGGATTTTCAATACTTTCTCTAATACATCTTCCATGTGTTTATGATCTCAATTTGAGTGAAGATGCTATGTTACGTACCTAATGCTTTGATTTGTATGAAGATGATTGTGTTTAGCCCCTTGTTTGTTCTATGAATCATTGAACTTGTGATTAGAGTGTTGAGACGTTTAGTTGCACGTTAGTTCAAACACGTAAGTATGTCTATCTTAAAATTAGAAACATGAATTTTGTAGGTAATTAGAGGAAGAATCGAAACTGGAAAGGGTAAAGAAAAGATAATCACTTTTAAATAATTAATTAGGTTTTTTTGTCATAAATATGATTTAGAGTTCTTAGGGGTCTTTTATATGTTGCATGTCTATAAGTTTATGCATGCTAGAATACTATGTTGTTTGCTTCATATTGGTGACGTTCTTGGTAGAAAATTAGGATATAAAATCAATTTTTTAAACCATCATTTTCCTTTACACAATTATTGCATGCACCGTTCAATCTCTGGTTAGAAGGATCCCTACTTATCAATGCTATACCTACAAAATATGGTATTTTATTATGCGTTTAGACTAGGTTTTAATTGTTTTAGTTTTAGCTTATCAACATTCTCAATCTTATGCCGAGAAATAGCACCAACAACCCTCCTAGAGTTCCTTATCTCGATCATCATGCTCCTAGCTTTGGAGATAATAATAAGAGGTGCAGGTTCCACATGCTTGAATATGAAGTTACATTGGGCCTTCCAAATCTCCCAACAAATTAAGCTAATACGAACAAAAGCCTCCCATTTTTCCGACTCGCACTACTGGAAAAACTGTCTTAGACATTGGTTAAAAGACATCGGTCAGAAAAAACAATGATATAATATTGTTGTTTTGATATCAGAATGTGAAATAACGATGTCTTTGTGATTTATAGATATCGTTTTACATGCTCAACTGATGTCTATACTTTTTATTATGAAAAATGAAAAACACGCCAACACACTAAATTTTACATTCAACGGATGAAGGAACTAAACTTTCAGACTCTCTAGCATGCTATATTTTTTTCTCTCTCTTTTTCTACTCCTTTCATACCCTAAATCTATCTTCTTCTTCTCCGCTCCAAAAGTCCACCTCAAAAATTGATGGCTTCTCTAGGGATTACAATAGCCTAGATTTCCGAATCCCAACCCACTCCACATCGCCTTTGCCACTTGCAGCTCCCCTCGGTGTGCCTCGCCAACTTGGGCTCAGCTCAATGTTGCCACTATAGCGTCTCTCTTGATCAGATCTGCATGGTGACCCCTCGTTATTCTCCATAGCCTCAATCGCGAGTGTGGTAGCTACGGCCTTAAAGAGTCCGTCCTCGCCACATGTCTCATCGACGCCCTCAAAATCTCCCGCAACTTTGACGATGCCCTCCGTCTCATCAATTGGCAGCGCCAAGACTACACCCAATGTTGGCAACTTCACCCTCGTTGCCATCGAGGTTTGGGACTTGGGATTTCGCCATTACAAGCTAACAATGAAGTTTATGAAAATTGGGACGAAGCCCGACACTTTCTACATTGAAGAACCTACTAGGTATCATGAGTTGTACTAACTTGTTAATCCTTTGATTCCCAGAGGAATAGAAATGATTTAATGCACATATATAGCATGAACTATTCGGACCTATACCTTTCCGCACAATATATTTGAAGTTCTGGATTGTTTTAACGGAGACAGAAGAATATGATAACTTACCTGGTACTGCTAAACTATGTTATTATATCTGCAGGAATGTATTTTCATATGTACCTAATGACCTCATACAAATCAACAACACCAAATTTCTTCTCCATAAGGTATCTATCTATCCATTAGTTGTAATAAAAATAAATTGAATGGAATATTTGATGACATGTGTAGACTTACATGCCATCATTTGAAGAATCAGATTATTCAGATACATAAGTAATTGTGCTTTTGTTAGCTGCAGTATCCATTAGTGGGTTGTTGCGACGACTTTGCAGTGATTCTGGTGATTTGGAAAAGGTGAACTAAGAGCTTCATGAAATTTCTGGAGGCGAAGAAGCTTTTGAACTGTGTGCTAAGTTCTGTTACAGAATTAAAATAAATCTCAGTGCTTACAACTTTGTACCTGCATTTTTTGTTGCTAAATTTCTTGGAATGACTGAAACTGTTAATTAGGGAAATATTGAACTAAAGCTAGAAGCTTTCCTCGATTCATGCATACTAGAAGGTTGGAAAGACTCTGTCATCACCTTGCAAACCAATATTAAGTTGCCTGACTGGTCTGAGAATCTAGGAATTATCAGAAAGTGCATTGATTCAATTGTTGAAAATATCCTTATAGCCCCACCAAAGGCCATAAATTTCTTGTCCTTAATTTGTTTCAGAAAACTAGGTGGTTAATTTATGTTTTCCCTTGTTTGCTGAGACTATAGGCATAGGTGATATAGTTCTACACTTATACCAGACTTGGTTACAGAAAAAAAGACCATCATTCGGTCCCCAAGGATTGGTGGACAGAAGATGTATTAGGCCTCTTAGCCATACTTGTTGATTTGCTAGTATTGATTTGCATGTGAACACATTGAATTGTGGCTATAGTTCTAGCAGTGTAATCTTTGTTTTTCTAGGCATTGAGAAATAGTTCAAACTCTATTGGGGTGAAGCAAATGGGAGAGCTTGAGTTAAAAGCACTTCAAGTTGTAGCGAGTAGAAAATGTTTCGTAGAAAAAGAGGCAATGGAGAGGGCAACAGAATTATGCTCTCTGTGGGAGAATAACATTAGAGATCCTCATTGGTATCCCTTCAAGATGATCACAGATATGGGAGGAAAGAACAAGGTACATGATTGTGGAATTAGTTTCTTGCCATTGTTTACTTGTACTCTGAACTTGTTGTTTTGCTTCCCAGTGCCAACTGAGTTCTATTTTGCCCAAATGTCGTTGCATGGTATGAAAGCTTGTGATTCTGGATTATTGTATTGAAAAGCTACATTGTCTGTGTATCAATAGGTTGAACGTAAAGGTGACGTTGATCAAGGTAGTGGGGCATATCCTATAGCTAGGGTGGGAGAAGATTGATTAATTTATGTCTCTGTTCGTATCAGATTGTTTCTATGGGTTTGTAAACATTTGAGCATTAGTTTTCTTTTACTTTTGTTTTCTGAAATGCAATAGAAGCTTGTGTAGTGATGAAACTTTCTGGCTTCTATAGGTATGTGAAATCTTGCTGTGTGATAGTCGCATATTTATGCGTCTATTTGGTACTTAATTTGTTCCCTATGTTTAGTTTATTGTTATTAATAGAGTGATTTAATTATATTTATTTATTTTTTGGTATTTTGGAGATTAATCAAGAAAATGAGATTAAATAATATATTTTGGCGAGGAAACCTTGGCGATGAGGTTTTGTCTCTGGTGAGCAAGGTTGGTGATAGACAGAAGTAGAAGTGCACTTGGAGTCTTGCACATGCAATTCAGCTAGGGCAATTAAAGAAGTCTATTTGGAATATGATTGATATGCTTGGCGAGGAACAGTAAGAGGAGTTGGCTTGGACTTGGACTTTAAGAGTCCATTTGCATATGGACTTATGCTAGCACGTGAGCTAGTTGCTAGGTTAATTATCTAGCTAAATTATATAAATAGTTAGTGGCAGACTTGATGAAAAAAAAAAGACCATTCAAGAATTTTCTTTTTAAAAAAAAAAGACCATTCAAGCATGCTATAAATAGGTGATGATCTGCATTCCTGAGACTTTTGTATTTACAGGCTTACAAGAATCATTCTCCTCCTCAAATAAAGTTTTCCTTCCATTCTCGGCTAAATCTGGCAGTCAGTAAAACTTCGCACTTTTTCGGAGTTGTAGATTTCCAAAAATTATAATTTTGATGTCGTTGGAAAGAAGACTCGAAGATTTTTCCAACCATATGTTGATCGCATCATAACTCCTTCTGATCTGTTCCCAGTTGCCGTTCAAAGTTGGCCCATCTGCACAAGCAGATTCTGCTTTCCTTATTCTACATGATTTCCTTCTTCTTTTTTGACTTTTGGAATCCCTTTCTTGCCAAATCTTGGTCTTCACGAAATTGGCTGATTGGATCTTCATATTTGGTCCATCAAAATGGTTTTCTAATTAATTGGACCCATTTTCAATTGTTCTTCTTCAAGATCCATCTGAAAGCTTCCAAATCCTAGTCAACATAGGAAACGTTTTCCTAGTCAACAAATGATTTCTTTTTCTCTTCATTGTTCTTCATTCTTCTTAGGGAGTTTTCGATCCATTTCTTTAGCCGAATTTTCTCCTCCACTTCTTTTCTATTTTCCTCCGTATTTTGCATGCTTGTAAGCTCCTTTACTCCGTCTCTTTTGGTCAACACTTGAAAATAACAAAATAAATCAAAACTAATAAAACTAAGCAATTAACAAAGTAGAAATACAGAGAAAATATATTAATTAATATGCATAAAATGCATAAATCAAATTCCCTCACACTTAGACTTTGCTAGTCCCTTAGCAAACATTAAATTAAACTAAGACTCAAAATTTTATAACACTATTAAGCCCTTCAAGAAAGATTTCGAAACTTTCACGGCAAATCACAAAATTAAAGTACAAGGAATTCAATGGTTAATAAAAATATTCTCATGCATGAACAAGTAAGACTTAGATGAAAATAATGGTGATTTAAAAGCTATGCATGTACTAGAAAAGTTTGAAATCCTCACATGGATGCACTCATCATCTTTTCACTCATGAAAAAGGGTTTTCACACGAAATAAAAAAGAATAAATGAAATTCTTGTGAATAAAACCAATTACTTGCACAAATGAACTCAAGCCATTTAGTCAACGAATCGAAGGCTACTCATCTTAAGGATCATAAAGGACTTTAGAAAGGTTGTAATGGGGTTGAGGCTAAGACATTCGAAATTTAGATATGTGGTGATAAAAATGTTCCAAAGACTTAGTCAAGCTCCAAAAACTTCAATAATTTCGTACAAATCTCCTTTACCAATGTTACTAATGCCAACATTCAAGAAAAAGGGCCAAATATCATCTTGTTGGGCCCAGACTTCATTCTAACCTTCCTCTGAGCCTAATGAACAGGACAATTGTCTTATTTCTTTGCTATTGGGCCTTCAATTCAATACAAACTTCAAATCCACAAATATGAGGGACATTAATCCAAATTTGAACAATAAAAACCCATTGCCGGAGAGCTTCACAATGTTTTTTCTTTTTCTTTTCATTCTCTTGAAAATTCTCTTTGTTTTTCCTTTTTTTTCCGGCAACTACTCTTTCTTTTCTCTTGTTGGACAAGTCTATCCCCATACACAAAAATTCTCATCATCCTCACGCCATCTCCATGTATCTAGCTTTGAAAATTCTCACCAAGTCTTTGAAACAAGGGTAAGAAAAATCTACACTAGGTTAAGTGTTTACTACAAGAAAAACGGACTTAGACCACGGAGCATTTCCGTCATTTAAGTGCCGTTTTCCGTCGTCTAAGTACTTAGACGACGGAATCTCCATCGTCCAAGGTCCGTGCTCCAAGTGCTGTCGTCCAACCACTTAGACGACGGAGAATAAGTTCTCCGTCGTCCAAGTTCACTTGGACCGCGGACGTTCTCCGAGGCCCAGGTAAACACCTAGACGACAGAGAACTAAATCTTCGTCGTCCAAGTGACTACCTGGGCCACGGAGAATGATAGGTTCTCCGTGGCCCAGGTAGTCACTTGGACGACGGAGATTTAGTTATCCGTCGTCCAGGTGTTTACCTGGGCCTCGGAGAGCGTATCATTCTCCGTGGCCCAGGTAGTCACTTGGACGACGGAGATTTAGTTCTCCGTCGTCCAGGTGACTTTTTAATTAAAAATAAATAAATTGTAATTAAATATTATTAATTGAATTTATTATTAATTGAATTTAAATAATGAAAAATGCTAAAATTAATTAAATAAACTAAATTTTGAATATTACTTAATTATTAAATAATTAAAATTAATTTGTACATACATGAATAATCGAAAAAACCCATAAATTAAAAATTAAAATATTGTTCGGAATGCGGAAAGAAACGAGATAATAAACTACTAGCTAGCTAATACACTGGATGAGCAGATGCGCCGCCAAGTCCTCCGCCTCCAGCCGGGTCGTCGTCGTCGGGGTGTGGATTCGGAGGAGGTTGACATACTTCTCGATTTTGTTGCATGAGGGCGATGAGTTGGGCTATTTGTGCTTGTTGTTCGTCAAGTATTTGCCGCATGGATTGATTCTCCTCTCGTGCCAGTCGAGCCTCTTGAATGGCTGCTTCGACGGCCGTAGCCGTAGTCCTTCTCCGCTGGCCCGAACCTCCCGTAGATGATGAGTCGGAGGTCGACAAATCTCGTACCACCTTAGGCCCGAAGTGCCTAACCTCCTTGCCAGCTCTACGACCGTAGACCTCATCCGCGATTGCAATTTGGCTCTCTAAGGATAGAGGAGGCAGGTCTTCCACCGGTACATCTGGGAACGCAAGCTGAGTGTTAGCCAACTCTTCCTACGCACGCTCTATCACCCTTGCCTACAAGCACATAATTAATTTATTATAATGAAATAATATTTAAATAATAATTACTATAATTAAAAGCACATATATATATATATATCACTTACGCCGCATTGACTCGCTTCATTGTCGAGCTCAGGCATCACGTACGCGCTTATGCTTGCATCAAGATAAGGGTGTTTGGAGCCCTTATCCTTGTGCTCCTTGGCTATTTGAATGAACTGCTTGGCGCCGGTAGTATGGTGTTTGTCCTTCTTCCCCCGGTTGGCTTTGTTGACACCGGAGAATTTCTGTTACACAGCATAATTAAATCATTAAAAAATTAATAACTAAAATTTAAATAATTCAATTATCTTAATTGAAATAAAAAAAGTAAATTAACACCTTAAAGGAGTCATCGGCAAAGTGGTTACACAACCACTCCCACTCATCTTCTCTATCCCCACGCAGCTCTACGGGGGCAGGCGAGGGACCGTAAGTTTGGAAGTACTGATGGAGCCTGTACTTCCAATCTTTGTAGATGAAGTTGGCGGGTTGGTTGATATGCCTCAACATCGCCGGTGTCGGATCCACCGCAAATTGTTCCTATCAAAAATAAATAGAAAATTATAATCGTATATATTATGAAATTATAACTAATATTAACAATATTATATAATAACTAAATTGGACGTATTACGTACCGAAAGATCTTTAAAGACTTTCGCCTTCTCATTATCCGGCGCCTCCTTCCAAGTAGGGGCAGTGAGACGAACTCGGCTATGGACGATTGACCCTATGCTATACGCCGAGAGACTTGCTACCTGAGCTGTGGGAGGGCCACCGGTGAACTCGTCGTAGGGCAAGTCGATCTTTTTCCCGGTCGCCTTGCAAATTTTCTCCGCTTTGCCCCCTTTAACGAGACCCTGAGTCCTTTTCGGTTCCGGGTCAGTGGGGGCCCTCCTTTGCTTACGGCGGGCGCTGTACATGATTGATTCAGCGGTCGAGGACGCCTAAGTACTTCCCGTTGAACCGGTACCGGGCGTCGGAGTTGAAAAAGGGTCGACGTCATCACCGCCGGAGATAAAAGGGGGCAGACGGAATTTCCCCAAGAGGCGCCGCCTCCGAACCAGATGAAGGGTTCTGATTGAGGGCGTCGTTGCCGTCCTGTTGAACCCAACCGACTTGGTCCGCCAACATTCGGAGCATGGCATCTTCTGCCTCCTGTTGCGCTTTCTTCTTGCCAGATGGAGGCATTTAAACCTAGGAGTACGTTGTTAAAATACCTACTTACCATAATAATTACAAGTGCAAAATTTACGCTAATTAAGTATGGTTAAGATTTAAATAGAGTACACAAGCTTGGCTTTTTCGGTCGTTCAGAGGACGTGTGACCCGCGCGATAAAGTGTAAATTTTCAATTAATCAGCCTTGGTTAAATCGAAAAACATGGCCAGTTAGGGATAGAGATAACGCGAGAGGCAGGACTAATTTCGACAAAAGTCTTTCTTAGATCCAAATACTGTCACCAGTCATATCCCGTTTCTAGACACCATGTCCGGCATTCGGCCAATTTTTCAAAAATTTACACTCCCTCAAGTCCTTTGCAAACTCCCCCTCAACCTCGTGTCTATAACTTGACTTAGGTTATGGTGTGCGGTGATGAAATCCACACATCACGAGGGGTTAAGGAGATAAGCTAGGAAAAGAGGCGCCATCTATTCCAAAGAGTGCGACTTAATAAACCAAGCCTATGTACTAAATTTAAATCGAAAACGTACTACCATGCAATTTACTAGAAAATACACGTGATTATCAATTAAGTAAAACAATAAATAATGACAATAATAAATTATTATTTATCAACTAATTAATTATGAACTAATTACAATAATAAATTTATTCATTTATCAACTAATAATAAATAATTACAATAATAAATTTATTCAATTAATTAATTATCAACTAATTACAATTATGCATTTAATTAATTATTAATTACAATAATTAACCATTAAAAATTATTATAATTACAATAATGAAATATTTAAAACTAATTAATAAATTATATTTAGAATTTAATTAATTAAATGAAAATAATTTTAATAAGAAAAAAAATAGAAATTCACCTCACCGGAGTAATCGGGAATATAGCTGGAGTTGAGTCGTCGGAGAGGAGGAACCACGCCGAAAAAATTGTCGTCGGAGCGTCGCCGGAGGAGGATCGCCGGAGGAGAGGAGAGGAGAGGAGAGGAGAGGAGATGGAATGAGAAAAAGAGGGGGGGGGTGCTGTTCTATTTATAGAGTTTCACTTAGACGACGGAGCACTATTCTCCGTCGTCTAAGTGCACTTGGACGACGGAAACAGTGTTTTCCGTCGTCTAAGTGAAGGGTTAAAAATTTTCGAAGCGGCGCGTAATTAATGGGCGGGACGTTTCACCCGCCATAAATTTGGACTTAGACGACGGAGAACTGATTCTCCGTCGTCTAAGTGGAAATTCAAGCGGCGCCGAAAATTGAGGCGGTAAATCGAACCGCCATGATTTTCGACTTGGACGACGGAGAATGACGTTCTCCGTCGTCCAGGTGTTCACCTGGACGACGGAGATCTACATCTCCGTCGTCCAAGTGAAATATTCATCGAAAAAAAAATTAAAAAAAAAATCGAACCGCCATGGTAAATTGAACCTGGACGACGGATCTTGTCATTCTCCGTCGTCCAGGTGCAATTTACGTTAAAAAAAATTTTAAAAGTAATTCGCTAGGAATTTAGCGATCTGTCATTCGAGTGAAATAGTCGTCCAATATCGATGAACAGTTAAATTTGAACCGACGAATAATTTTTCGTTTTGAAAGTTGTTAAGTATCGACTAATTCTTACGACTTAAGTGTTCATGAGTAGAGGCTCATTTGCAGCAGAGTATTAACGAAATTGAATTTGGACAAAATAACCGTTGGATATGTTCGTCGTAACATAATATATAATTGTCTTTAAAGGACCATAAAATAATAAGTTCGGGAAGGGTTTCATCGGCACAATCAACCGCAAAACCGAGAATTTCACAAACCGGAAACGTGGATACAAGACATTTTGCAACTCCGATTTTCGAACCGTCGAAACTCACACACCAAGATTGACCATATCCATCGTCCTAGTGTGTACCTGGACGACGGAGAATTACCATCTCCGTCGTCCAGGTGTAAAAACCCTGAATTCAGGGATTAGGCCCTTAGGGTTTAGGGTTTCGGTCGTCCAGGGTCATTTGTGTGCCCGTTCAATTATTTTGAATCAAAAAAATAATCAAATAAATGATCGATCGATCCGATCGATTTGCTAGATTTAGGGTCGAGGATTTAGGGAGATAGCCAAAATACCCAAATGCGACAACCTGAATTAATTTCTCCGTTGTCCAGGATATATAATTCGGATTAATTAATTAATTTAATTTAGTCCTCGTACGTCGGCCGATCCGATATATATATATGATCGAGCATGGACGCGTGTAATTAATTAATTAAGTACACAAAGTCGAATATATACGTACTTACATATATATATATATATACATTCTCCTCCTTATAATATTTATATTAATTATTGATCGATGATGCGTCGATTATATATTACAATAATTACATAAATTAATTACCAATTAATTTTTCTTGTCTTAGTTAAGTAGTCATCATCATAATCCTCATCATCCTCATCGCCGATATCTGATTGCTCATCCTCCTCATCGTACTCAACATCGTCCGATGAATAACCTGAGTCCTCGTCCACCTCCTCTTCTTGCTCGTCTTCTTCATCTACCTCATCGATAATCTCATCTTCAGTTAGATCTGTACAACCATCAGGCATGGGTAACCGTTCATCATCTTGAACTAGGTCCATTATATCGGAGCGGATGACAGAAATATTAGGCTCTTGATAGGCAGGAATGTCTCTTTCTGGTTCAGCAGCATCTTCAGTCGTCGCCGGTGTCCCTTCAATTATCTCTGTATTCCATATTCCTCGATGAGAGATATGGTTCACTATTTTCCACCCTTCACCGGCTTTCGGATCGTCGAGATAGAACACCTGCCGAACTAAGGTGGCGAGAGCGAAAGGCTCATCCTCATACCAACTTGAGTTTATATCGACTGATAAAAGTCCCAGGTCTTTCTTTGTATGCTTGAACCATTTGCGCTTGAATAGGAAAACGTTCCGTAACATAGCTGAACGACATATACAATAGCCTCGTAATATAGATCATTGTCTTTCCCAACTGCTACTCCACTGTTTTGTGTTCTTCTTCCTTTGTCTCGGGCCAATGAATGGAACTTTACACAGTTCACAAAACATCCGGGATAAATATAGTGTTTAACCGGCTTCCCTGCTAGCAAGTGCTTTGGCCATGACCACGACCCCCCCGTGGTTTTCAGATTTTTGCAGATCAATCATCTGCGAAAAAGGGCAAATTAATATAAGGGTTTAATTACTTTCTCCAAACATGATCGATATGTACGTATATAAATTACTAATTAAATACTGAGACGTACGTACGTACCCACTGGAAGAAATAATCGGGAAACTTCTTCTTAACCATTTTCTCAATCCACGCCGAACTCTTGTTTTGATTTAACGCCTGAAGCCTCTCCCTGTATGACATCATGTACGGCTCAACTTCGTCACAGTCTCGCAACACTACCCAATGTGCCTCAATAAGTTCTTCCTGTGTTAACGATTCCTTTAATACTCCTCTAAACGGTCGGACGACATTGGTGACGACAGAAAGATTGATGCGGGCACTGCGATCGGAGGCAGTGGGAAGTGGTGGTGGATCTTTGAGGTACCTGTTGCAGTAAGTAACACACTCATGCATTACGTATGTCTCTGCTATGGAGCCATCCCGGGCCGACCTGTTTTTGATGAATGACTTATATTGTCCAAGCTGTCTACAAAATCAAACATACAATAAGAATAAGTACATATAGCTAGCTAGTATATAATCTCCAGTGGAACAAATTAATTAGTTGTACGTACCTTTCTTGAGGATACATCCAAGTGTACTGGACCGGACCAGAAATGAGCACTTGCTCGGACAGGTGGATCATTAGGTGAATCATGATGTCAAAGAAAGCAGGGGGAAAAATCCTCTCTAGTTTGCAAATGATATGCACAATTTGTGGTTGCAATTCCACCACATCTGACTTCTGTAATTCTCTGGCGCATAACCTCTGCCACCACCTGCACAATGCCACAATTGGTTCTACGACGTCACGAGGCAAGTATGGTCGAATTACCACTGGAATCAGACGTTGCAGCATAACGTGATAGTCATGTGTCTTTAGACCCACAAACTTGTGTTGCACCTCGTCCACTGCTCCAGTTATAGTAGCTGCATACGTAGCCGGATAACGAACGCCCTTAAACCAGTGAAATACAGAACGTCTAAGCGTCGGCTTCACTGTGTAAGGTGCAGCTGACATCTTGTTGTACACTCCTCTTCTATCCCTCCTCAACCACAAGGGACGACGTAGATTCATTGATTCCAAATCTTTGCGCGCTTTGAGAGTATCTTTAGTCTTGAACTTAATACCGAGAATTGTTCCCACCACGCTGTCGCACACATTCTTTTCTATGTGCATCGCGTCCAAGTTTTTGCTGAGCTTCAACTTCGACCAGTAAGGGAGTTCAAAGAATATACTCTTGTGATCCCAATAGCTCAGATCATGTGGAGGAATTAGATTGCATTTCTTTACATCCGCGTCATTGCTCAACACACCAAAGTCGAAATAGCTCAACCTCTCTAAAATCTCTTCGCCCGACCAACTAAGGGGTTTAGGATTGTTCTCTACCGTCCCGTCGAAATGAGCTTCATCCTGTCACCACGGGTGGTCGTGAGGAAGCCATCTACGGTGACCCAAGTAACACACCTTCCCCGCGTGCCAACTAGAGTTCATGTCGTCCAAACATATAGGACATCCATTATATCCTTTTTTCCTGCAGGCTGCCAACATCCCATAAGCTGGAAAATCATTGATCGCCCACATTACGGCAGCCCTCATCGTGAACATCGTGTCAGTGAATTTGTCATAAGTTGGGACTCCATTTTCCCACAACAGTTTCAGCTCGTCGATCAAAGGTCTGAGGTAGACATCTAAGCACTTCCCTGGAGATTTAGGACCTAGAATTAGTACGGTAAGGAAATTAAATTCCTTGTTCATGCACATCCACGGAGGCAAGTTGTACGACATCAGAATAACTGGCCAAGTGCTGACGGCGGAGCTATTACTTCCCCAAGGATTAAATCTGTCTGTAGATAGGCCGAGTCTAACATTTCTAACCTCTGAAGCAAAGTCTCCAAATTCTCTGTCGAAATGTTTGAAACCCTTCCCATCCACGGCGTGTCGCACGACATCGTCATCTATTCGCTTTTCTGCGTACCATCGCATCGCCTCTGCTGTGTGTAGAAACATGTACAGGCGCTGCAATCTGGGAATCAAGGGAAAATATAGAACAACTTTCACAGGAATTCTCTTTTTCGAACTCTTCCTATTCAGCTGGAATCTGCACTGGCCACATACGGGATAATAGTCCAAATCTTTATACTCTTTGTAAAATAGCACACAATCATTCGGACATGCATCAATTATCCTGTACTTTAGGCCGAGACTGCTCAAGATATTTCTAACCTTATAATGAGATTTATGAAGATTGTGATCATCAGGAAGCAACTTACATATTTGCTCCTGGATTTCGTCAAAAGCACTCACTGACATTTTGTGCTTCACTTTTATCTTCATTTGCTCCATCACATATTGCAACACATTCTCTCGACATCCAGGGAACACCGGGGTCTGCGCTTTAAGTAGCATCCGGTTGTACTTATCCATCTCACTGGCGTCAGTGGCCAAGCTAGCTGCGGAGAATGTGTCATCATGCTCATTAGTGGTACTGTAACCTCCGTCTTGGTGTTGGTGTCTACCATGACTACATCCCGGAAATGCATCATGGACCAAATCTGCAGTTGGGTTGCAAGCTGGGGGTCCGACACCACTCCCGCTGGATGAGGCACCATGGTAACTGTACCCTGAGCTGAAGTCTGCTGCGCTGAACTCTACTGCTTCACCATGCTCGCTCCATGTAGTGTAACTCCACATCATACCATTTTCGTACAGGTGTTGCATCAGAACATTAACCTCCGCATACTGACAATTTAGACATTTCTGGCACGGACACCTGAAACGTTTCTTTCCCTGACCATGTTCTATCGCAAAATTCACAAATTCGCTAATTCCATCCATATACCTGACATCACATCTATTCTTCAATTTCATCCAACTCTTGTCCATACTGCTACAACATATTGTAATTAATTAATTATTACATATATATATATAGTAGTCCATTAATTTACGCTTAATTATACGTACTCAATCTACATCGATGAAAGGACCCAACCCCGATTTAGCTTCCTAAATCGGAATCAAACCCCTTCGAAAACACGAATCAACAAAAAAATTTCGAAATTTGGGCAGAGTTTCGCTACTAACATAGAATTGCCATTACCTGCACGCGAAAAATACACTTCATCCTATGCCACAAAAAGAAAACCGTGGGCACCAATCCTATCCGGATTTCTCAATATATAAACAGTAATGTAAAGTAGTAAATATATATGCACTACACTGAAATCCGGGTTTAAAATCATATAATATCAATAACGGATTACTCAGAGCGACCACAACGTATAAACATATATATATATATATACCACAGTAGGTAGAACAATAAACCTACTGGAAGAAATAAGACCGCTCGAGTACTATGCCTCCGACCACAACGTGCGACACCAGAGCCTGAACTGCAAACTGGGCACGGAAACCCAAAAGCCCAGGGGAAAGACAATAAACACGTTAGAGTGAGTGGACTAAAATAAATGTCTTTCACCAAGTAATATATATACAAATAAAATCATATGCGAGTCAAATGCATAAAAATCAAATGAAACGTGAGGAGACTCCAGCTACCACTCACGTACAGAGCATGCAACGTAAACATATTGCGGAATCTCTCATGGACTACCACGCGATAACACAGTCTGAATCACGGGATCCCAGACCCACACATGATTCCTAGCCAGAAAGGCCTCGGGTCAGGATATCTGTCCTTCCCGGAGCGTACTCGGGGATCAGCCGAGAAGCCAATGTGTATCGATACCACAACATATACTGAGACTGTACTCTGTGTAAACCAAATCATAAATCTTTTCTATGCACATGCTTTAAACATAATATGTACGTATGAATATATTCGTATACGTATATTCGTATATGCATAATCGTAAAACACATGCTCGTAAAATCATAATCAATCTGCATGCTCAAGTTCGTAAAACATAAATAAAAGACTCGCAATCAATCCGTGAAAAGAAATGTCCACTCACAGACTTATGTAACGCGATACGCGTTAACCCGTGATCCGGCGGAATGACCCTCGCCAAACAAACGATCACGAACCCCTGAATATTCACAAAATCCATTATTCAAAGTCATAACTCGACAATACAAATCAAACCACGAGAAACCGCCGTTCTCGGAAACACGTAATTCAAAGTCGACGAATCGTCGAAATTCCGTATATAACACCTCAATACCTCGCTTTACGTTCGGACGCTCATCTCGAAAAACAAACCTCCCCACTGTGATCGGGGTGTGATTTCGAGTCAAATGACATGCAACTTGTCGAAAGTCCGAAAAAGTCAAACTTTGACCGTTGACCGCCGCCAACGGCGGCGCCACCGCTGACCGGGAAATTTCACGGCAGAGCTGCACCTATTCCACTCAAAATCGTCCACTGAGCAACTTTGTCAACTGCACCGAAGTCCAATTCTCACTTTAACACATCCAATTTCAAGTAAAACTGAATTGAAACACAAATTTCAATCCCAAAATTCTCCAAGCTCAAGCAAAATTAGAGCACCAAACTTACAGGGTAGCATGTAGGTGAGGAGAGCTTCAAAGCCCACTAAGAATTGCAGCTCGAATCGGTCTCAAACATGGAACCCGAATTCACAAAGTTTCTTCCAAAGTTTGGCCGGAAATAACTCCTCCTCCGGCGAGCCTCCCCGTCGATGGTGGCCGGAAACAAGGTGAGGGAGCCAAGGCACATCGAATGGGACCAACCCCGTCCCACGGCGTGGCCGGAATCGATCGCCACCGCAAGCCACCGTGGATGCCGTCGTGAACCGTTCTCTCTCCACCGAGTTGACTCGGTCAACTGGGTCAAACCCATTTATGGCAAGTTTTTGACTTTCCCAAAACAGCAGATTTCTATTTATAGCCTTTCCCAAAATGGAAACTTCATGTTTATCCATTCGACGAACTTCAAACGCGCGTAACTTTCTCGTCGTATATCCGATTCCGATAATTCTCGCGGTCACAAACTCGTCTCAACATGTTCTTCAATAATCACCCAAAGTCAAACACATCTACCATACAGATGAAAAGTCAACCATTCAAAGCAACACACATTAAATCGACTAAACAATCACAATCGGAAATAATCACAACTAAATCTTCGTAACTCAAAATCATGCTCTGGAAGTTCCCACAAACTCGAAATTAAATTCTGAACAACTTCCGTGAAGAAGCCGAAACCAAATTCTCGTCCAGTAATTTAGTCGTTAAGTAGCCCACCATTTAAATCCGAACTTCAAATATTCACAACTAATTCCTCGGTCGTCCAAATAACAATCCGGAACCGCCCACGAACTCGCAATCACACGTACAACGACTCTCGAGAAGAGACTCAGCTCAAATTCTCGGCCAATAATTAAGTCGTTAAGAACTCTGGCGATTCCAATAACTGTCGGACAGCTGCGACCACGCAATAACTCACGTATACAGCTGATCAAACTACTAATTCTGATCCGGGTAGTCACAAATCCACGCCCCTTAGAAAAATTTCGACCACGAAATTTCCAAGTCTGTCGACTACAAGTAGGAGCACTGCCTCTGCATACTGCTCAACTGCTCAGTGGTAACGTCAACTGAACAACTCTGATAACAAACTCCACAATAGGAGATAACTCCGTGCTGGAATCCCTGTACCCTCAAATCAAAAATCTGACTGGTTCACACAATCGCCAAGTGTTCCTGCATAAGGAACAGACAGGGTACACAATGCGAAACAAACCTGAAACATAGTTCCGCCACACGGAACACAACACACACCAAAGTCAACACTATAGGCGACGCCAAACTATACGGCACAATACAAACTCGCCTATGACCACATACAGATCAAAACAACACGGCAAATCACAACTCAGTGTACACACATCAACATAACCCAAACGTCAAACTCGAGCAATAATCAGCCCATTTCCGCTAACCTGACAGTCTGTGGTAACACATTCTACAAAATCAGAATCAAACGTCAACTTAAACTCAGCCAAACTCACTCCAACACAGTGGAGTACAACAACATCCATCAAAACGACATCACGCAACGTCGATATCATAGTGGTCAACAAACTGGTACTGCAAGCAATCTCGAACAGCTGAAACTGCTGGTCCCGAATCCTCCGGAACTGCAATACCGAGGTCCACAACATGCCCTCCAAGGTCTGAATAGTCCTCAAAAATCGCTCATCAATGCGAGGATAAAAACCGGTACTAACTTGTAATCTGGTCCCCAATGCTCGCTGCAAAGCTTACCAACACATAGTCATAGCTGATTATCTCGATCAGCGAACTGGGACCTAGGCACATCACGAAATGGACAATCTCCACAAAACACAGCTATGCCAGCCTGCCACTGAAATCATCTCCGATTGTACAAGGAAATGTACTGAGTACGTCAGACGATCCACAAAGGCCCAACAACTGGTATCACCAACCAAAGTGCATACAACACACACAATCACAGCAGCAACCGCCACGTCTAACCAGAAATCTCAAATGGCTAACACATCTCGGCACGTCTCTGCCTCCTAGCCATCGCCAGTCGACGAATGGGGCATCAGCACACACAAGCTGCTACATTGCTCTTCATGTTGTGTTACGAGTAATAAACTCGAAGTATCTGATACATCTCCGTGTCACTAGCGCCCAATGCACGCAAAACAAAGAGCTTTAACATCATCACACTTGAACTCAGCTCTCATAGCTCGCAACTTGGCTAACACGGAAACTCGAGCCACACACACATACAAAACACTGAAGCTTCTGACTCTCGATTGAATGCATCAGCAACAACATCCCAAATGGATGATCAAAGTATAACCACTAACCTTTCCCGTACAAACTCAAATGTGCAGCCATAGTCGTTAGTCAACCACATCCATCTACCCTGCCTCAAGCCCAAATCTGGCCGAAATTGCAAGTGGATGAAACTCATTGGTCAGTGTCCATCCTACATCACGCTGCACGCCATGGTTGTAGAGTCTCAAACTCTCTGATGCTAACATAAGACAGCTACCCCAAATCATACATAGGATACGTAGCTACATAAGGTTTCCACACTGCCTGAAACAATGAGCCACCGCTCTACTACACAGCATCCAAACATAACCAAATCAAAACCTCGATGCATCGTCATAACTCACAAACTCATCACAATCGTCAGGTAAGGTCAAAACTGAAGCAACGGTCAACCATCCTGCAGGAGTAAGTAACTCTCCTCGCGTACATCGAACCACTCGAACTCGACGCCTTCTTCGTCAATATGGAAAGTGAAGTGGCAATCCGGGAAAATCCTGCACAAGCCGTCAGTACAAGTCTGCCAAATTCAAGAGACCCCTGATCTCTGGTACACAGGTAGGGCAACCCCAAATCAACACGACTTCCATCTGGTCAGGATCCATGCCAACTCCCTCGGATAACATCACGTGACCCAAAATCTTCACGCTAATCAACCAAAACCCGCACTGGCTGAGCTTCACAAACAGCTAATAGTCTCGCGAAATCTGCAAAACCGCTCACAATTGCTTCAAGTGCTGGCCCACACTTCTAGAGTAAATCAGGATATTGTCGACGAACATGACCGCAAACTTGTCCAGAAACCATCTGAACACCTGATCCACCAAGTTCACAAGATCTACGGGGCATTGGTCAACCAAACAGCGTGACCAAGAACTTCTGATGTCCGCATCGAGATCCGAATGCTAACATAGTCACATCTGGCTCACTGATCCACAACTGATGGTATCCGGATCCGAAATCAATCTACGAAAAGACTGAAGCTCTCACAAGCTGATCAAATCAATCGACAATCCGAAGCGGAGGATACTCGCTTTCCTCTGAAGCAAATCAGGCTTCCAGTAGTCAATGCACCACCATGTCGAATCATCCAACGTCCGTACCCACAATGCAAAAGCACACCACACAGATACGCGGGGTCGCATGAAATCTCCTGAAACCTCCTCCAGCAACTCCTGGAGTCAAAACTGTAGCTCCATCAGCTCCGCTGGCTCCGAACGACAAGATGCCGGTAAAATGAGTCCAGTGCCCGGTACAAGCTCAATGGTGTAATCAGTCTCCCAAACTGGAGGAACACCTGGTAGCTCCTCCGGAATACACCTGGAACCTGTGGAACCAACACAATATCACCAATGTCAAACACAGCAACCACAGTATCCACAACATGAGCTAGGCAAATAACACAACTCGTCTCCATCATCCGCTCGACCATCACCGCGAAACAGCATCTCGGGGAAAATCTGGTCCTCGAAACAAAACCTCCCCCCCGCGAGGCACTCGAACATCGCTAAATACATCGTCAGTAAGTTCATACTCACAAACACACCAAAACCATAGTATCCAGCTATAACAAATCCACGGCTAAACCATATCCTCCAACAGGGATCTCGCAACCTCCGGATGGATGCAACACTCTCCAAAACCTCGGAAGTGGTGATGCAGGTATAATCGCCATGGATATCAAGCAACAGTAACCTCAGAGAAGAGTCTGTCCTCAAACAAGGTCGTGGCACTAATTCCAACATGCCCAACTAGTCGCCCAGGTCACATGCGACTTGCTGAAGGATTCGTCAAAAAGGTACATTGGTCAGACTTCAGGAACAACATGAGGATCTCCTTGTAAACACTGAGCTACCGAAATGCTAGAACAGTTGGCTAAGGCGCTCCCTCAATACGTGACCCTCCTGGCCACCGAAACAGTAACTGAGGGTACTCCTTGAACACATATCACCGCAACACTTGCTGCGTGAAACGATCACCAACGATCACCCAACTCATGCCACAGGAGCAAGTCCGCTACACTGTGAACTCCGCCATTGTCAAACGGATCCTCTGCCTGATCTGATGGCCCTCAACAATATCGGAAAGACTACAGCCTGATGAAGTCACTGATCCTGAAGTGTCGGAACTCAACTTCATCAAAACATCTCTACTGAATCCACTTTCCTTAAACCGTCACATCGAAAACCGTGTACATCTTTCTTCTCAATAGCCTCGCCGCTGAGTGCAGCACACAAAGCTCCTCATGGATATCTCGAGGCACATCAATCAAACTCTCTCTAATGCTCAGGTTCAAACTTACCTCGAACCTCGTGCCCTGCTTCCTCTGAAGCCACATAACACGTGCAAACAGGAACAAACATATGGACAATGCATATCTGCCTCAGGTGGGTAAACACACCACATTCAATTGCTGGGTAGCCTGATGGAACCATTACCGTAAAAACAATACCCTGAACGTAGACCATGAAGTCGCAACCGGAACTCACACAATATTAGCCCACCAAACACAATAATCTGGATCAGGCAAACATCACTGCCACAAATCTCAGCTCTGAGGCAACATATAGATGCCCATATACACATCCCCAGGCAAACCGTGCCACACAATTCTCTGAACACTGAATACTCATCCGAATCCACTGTTCTCTGGCAAATCGCGCGTCGATTGATCTTCAATAGGATCCACAACCGAAACAGCACGGAAAGCACGTCAGGAGGCATCCTAATGAATACAATATCGTTCACAAAAAGTGGAACGTAATCATGGAACTTCAAATATTTGAAAGTATACAACACCCGGAATATTGATGATTATCCGCCGACCGGTCGGGTCACCATTCCAGACATGCTGTACATTCTCAAATATCCTTAGTAAACACGACTATAGAAGTCTACGATACCTATAACCTAATGCTCTGATACCAAGCTGAAAGGACCCAACCCCGATTTAGCTACCTAAATCGGAATCAAACCCCTTCGAAAACACGAATCAACAAAAAAAAATTCAAAATTTGGGCAGAGTTTCGCTACTAACGTAGAATTGCCATTACCTGCACGCGGAAAATACACTTCATCCTATGCCACAAAAAGCAAACCGTGGGCACCAATCCCATTCGGATTTCTCAATATATATACAGTAATGTAAAGTAGTAAATATATATGCACTACACTGAAATCCGGGTTTAAAATCGTATAATATCAACAACGGATTACTCAGAGCGACCACAACGTATAAATATATATATATATATAACACAGTAGGTAGAACAATAAACCTATTGGAAGAAATAAGACCGCTCAAGTACTATGCCTCCGACCACGACGTGCGACACCAGAGCCTGAACTACAAGCTGGGCACGGAAACCGAAAAGCCCAGGGGAAAGACAATAAACACGTTAGAGTGAGTGGACGAAAATAAATGTCTTTCACAAAGTAATATACATACATATAAAATCATATGCGAGTCAAATGCATAAAAATCAAATGAAACGTGAGGAGACACCAGCTACCACTCACGTACAGAGCATGCAACGTAAACATATCGCGGAATCTCTCATGGACTACCACACGATAGCACAGTCTCATGGATCCCAGACCCACACATGATTCCTAGCTAGAAAGGCCTCGGGTCAGGATATCTGTCCTTCCCGGAGAGTACTCGGGGATCAGCCGAGAAGCCAATGTGTATCGATACCACAACATATACTGAGACTATACTATGTGTAAACCAAATCATAAATCTTTTCTATGCACATGCTTTAAACATAAATACTGAGACTGTACTCAAGTTCGTAAAACATAAATAAAAGACTCGCAATCAATCCGTGAAAAGAAATGTCCACTCACAGACTTACGTAACGCGATACGCGTTAACCCGTGATCCGGCGGAATGTCCCTCGCCAAACAAACGATCACGAACCCCTGAATAGTCACAAAATCCATTATTCAAAGTCATAACTCGACAATACAAATCAAACCACGAGAAACCGCCGTTCTCGGAAACACGTAATTCAAAGTCGACGAATCGTCGAAATTCCGTATATAACACCTCAATACCTCGCTTTACGTTCGGACGCTCATCTCGAAAAATGAACATCCCCACTGCGATCGGGGCGCGATTTCGAGTCAAATGACATGCAACTTGTCGAAAGTCCGAAAAAGTCAAACTTTGACCGTTGACCGCCGTTGACCGTCGCCCAAGGCGGCGCCACCGCTGACCAAAAAATTTCACGGCGGAGCTGCCCCTATTCCACTTAAAATCATCCACTGAGCAACTTTGTCAACTGCACCGAAGTCCAATTCTCACTCTAACACATCAAATTTCAAGTAAAACCGAATTGAAACACAAATTTCAATCCCAAAATTCTCCAAGCTCAAGCAAAATTAGAGCACTAAACTTACAGGGTAGCATGTAGGTCAGGAGAGCTTCAAAGTCCACTAAGAATTGCAGCTCGAATCGTTCTCAAACATGGAACCCGAATTCACAAAGTTTCTTCCAATGTTTGGCCGGAAATAACTCCACCTCCGGTGAGTCTCGTCGTCGATGGTGGTCGGAAACAAGGTGAGGGAGCCAAGGCGCATCGAATGGGACCAACCCTGTCCCACGGGGTGGCCGGAATCGATCGCCACCGCAAGCCACCGTGGATGCCGTCGTGAACAGTTCTCTCTCCACCGAGTTTTTTACTTTCCCAAAACAGCAGATTTCTATTTATAGCCTTTCCCAAAATGGAAACTTCATGTTTATCCATTCGACGAACTTCAAACGCGCGTAACTTTCTCATCGTATATCCGATTCTGATAATTCTCACGGTCACAAACTCGTCTCAACATGTTCTTCAATAATCACCTGAAGTCAAACACATCTACCATACAGATGAAAAGTCAACCATTCGAAGCAACACACATTAAATGGACTAAACAATCACAATCGGAAATAATCACAACTAAATCTTCGTAACTTAAAATCATGCTCCAGAAGTTCCCACGAACTCGAAATTAAATTCTGAACAACTTCCGTGAAGAAGCCGAAACCAAATTCTCGTCCGGTAATTTAGTCGTTAAGTAGCCCACCATTTAAATCCGAACTTCAAATATTCACAACTAATTCCTCGGTCATCCAAATAACGATCCGGAACCACCCACGAACTCGCAATCACACGTACAACGACTCTCCAGAAGAGACTCAGCTCAAATTCTCGGCCAATAATTAAGTCGTTAAGAACTCTGGCGATTCCAATAACTGTCGGACAGCTGCGACCACGCAATAACTCATGTATACAGCTGATTAAACTACTAATTCTGGTCCGGGTCGTCACAATCGATCCATCAATTACGTACGTATGTAATTTAATCTATATATATAGAGGACATCCATGCATGTATGTACGTACGTTTTCACTAAATATATATTAAGCAAATTTTAACTGCGTACGTACCTGCTGGCATTCTCGATATCAGTTAATTAAGCTAGCTAGCTAGTCAGCAGAGATCCCTGATCCTGATCCTTCTCGGCCTTCTCCCTTCTCATTCTCATTCTCCTTCAATTCGATCTTCTTCGAATGGAATGAATGAATTAATTGATCCAGGATCGGATGGAATGAATAGAGTTTGGCATCAGGCTTATATAATGCTTCACTTGGACGACGGAGGTGTCGGTACGTTGTCTAAGTGGAAGTTACTCGGACGACGGTGCGTCGGTGCGTTGTCCGGGTGATCACCTGGACCTCGGAGGCTTCTCCGTCCTCCAGGTGATCACCTGTACAACGAAAAATACCATCTCCGTCGTCCAGGTGGGACTTGGACAACGGAGACTTCTCCGTCGTCCTAGTGTCACTTGGACCACGGAACAATTACGTTTCCGTGGTCTAAGTGCTGTTTTCTTGTAGTGTTTAGATATATATAGTGATGAAAGAAAAACTTAATGTGGGCTCAAAATGGGTAACTAAGTGTGTCGCAACTTGTCTGCACAAATGGGACACATGCAAATTTAGCAAAAGTGGTGGTAAATCCTAAGTGCCTTTAATCATATCCAAAATCAGAGTATGTATTGACTATAAGCTTTGAAAATCAACATGAGCAAGTTCTAGCAAACTCTAGTTCATTAAAAACTATGACAAATAATTATATGAGACATGTATAATTTCAAAATGAAAATCCTATATATGTCAAAATTTCACTCAATATAAAACATTTAGCTCAAAATTTCACATAGGTTCAAATGATTTAAACTTATTGTAGCATGCGAAATTCTGTACCAAGTTTTACTATCTATATCTACTACGTGTCAATGCAATCAAAACATTTTTATTAACAAAAGAATTCCAAAATTTAATAAAATGAAAGCAATGAACTCGAAATTGTTTCAGAAAAATATCATCATAGACGAGTTAAGAGCATTCTAAGACTTTGAAAAACACTAAAATAGACTTAAAAACTACCTAAAATTTAAGAAAAATAAAAACCCACAAAAATTAAACATTTTTTTTTATGATTTATGACTCAATAAAGATGTAAACCCCTCCCCCACACTTAAATCCTACATTGTCTTCAATGTAATTAGTGAAAAACATAGAATCAATCATGGAAAATGAATTCACCAAAAATAACTAACTAATTAAATCACTAACAAACTAATTAATAAGGAGGAAAGAAAAAGAAAGAAAATTTGTGTGTCGATCCTCCATTGGGTTGCCTTCCAACAAGCGCTTGTTTTTTAATGTCTTACCGCCTAGAAATGATGCTTCATTTATGCTCTTGGAATAGCCTGATCTTGAAGGTGCATCTTCTCCATTTGTTCTTTCCACTTTGCAGCTTAATGTTTTGACCTCCATGTCTTTAAACTAAAATTTCGAACAATTTAGAAGTCAGAATTTCGTGATCTTTATATGACTGAAAACTAGACGTCTCGAGCTTTCCATTCACATGAAGAACTCATTTTAACTCCAAACGAGCTGAAAGTTATGACTTTTCAAAGTTGGTCAACGGCGGTCAACAATTTGACTTTTTGGGTTTTCGACAAATTGCATGTCATTTCACTCCAAATCGCGCCCCGATCGCAGTGGGGAGTTTCATTTTTTGAGTTAATTGTCCGAAAGTATAGCGAGGTATTGAGATGTACATATCGGATTTTCGACAATTCGTCGTATTCGAATTATGTGTTTCCGAGAACGGTGGTTTCTCGTGATTTGATTTGTATTGTCGAGTTATGATTTTGAGAAATGGTTATTGTGAATATTCAGGGGTTCATGATCGTTCGTTTGGCGATGGACTTTCCGCCGGATCACGGGTTAACGCGTATCGCGTTACGTTAGTCTGTGAGTGGACAATTTATTTTCACGGATTGATTGCGAGTCTTTTATATACGTTTTATGAATTTGAGCATGCGGTATGATTATGGTTTTACGAGCATGATATTTCATACGAGATTATGTTTATTACGAGCATGTGTTATACGATTATACTTATACGAATATATGTATACGAGTATACATATACTTATATGTTGTTTCATGCATTTGCATCAAACTATTTATGATTTGATTTACACAGAGTACAGTCTCAGTTACGTTGTTGTATCGATACACTTGCCTCTCGGCGGATCCCCGATGGTAGGCCACCAGGAGGGGCAGTACCCCGACCTGACTGGCGAGGGGCAGTACCCCGGAACCGAGGCCTTTCTGGCTATGAATCATGTGAAAGTCAGGGACTCCGTGATTCCGACTGTACTAGCACGGACGTGTCCATGAGTGACCCCGTGAGATTTTCCATGCATACTCTATTTACGAGTTGGAGTCAGCGTCTCCTCATATACTATTTGATTTATTTATATTCCGACTCACATATGTTTTTATAACATATATATTACGTGGTGAAAGAAATTTATTTTCGTTCACTCACTCTAACAGTTTTCATGTCTTTCCCCTGGGCTTTTCGATTTCCGTGCCCAGTTTGCAGTTCAGGCTCTGGTGTCGCACGTCGTGGTCGGAGGCATAGTGCTCAAGCTATCTTGTTTCTTCCAGTAGGTTTATTGTTGTACCTACTGTGGTATACTCATGTAATTATACATTAGAGGTCGCTCTGAATATTCTGTGGTATATGTTATACGATTTTACACCGGATTTCAGTAAAGTATAGATATATTTATTGTTTTACTTTACTGTTGATATATTGAGAAATCCGGATGGGATTGGTGCCCACGGTTTGCTTTTTGTGGCATAGGATGAAGTGTATTTTCCGCGTGCAGGTAATGGTAATTCCACGTTAGTATCAAAACTCTGCCAAAATTTCTACGATTTTTGTTGGTTCGTGTTTTCGAAAGGGTTTGATTCCGGTTTAGGGAGCTAAATCGGGATTGGGTTCTTTGAGCTTGGTATCAGAGCATTAGGTTATAGGTTCTGTAGACTTCTGTAGTCGTGTTTACTAAGGATATTTCAGAATGTACAGCATGTCTGGAATGGTGACCCGACCGGCCGGCGGATAATCATCAATATTCCGGGTGTTGTATACTTTCAAATATTTGAAGTTCCATGATTACGTTCCACTTGTTGTGAACGATATTGTATTTATTAGGATGCCTCATGACGTGGTTTCCGTGTCGTTTCGGTTGTGGATCCTGTTGAGGATTAATCGACGCGCGATTTGCCAGTGAACTGTGGATTTGGATGGGTATTCTGAGTTCAGAGATTGGTGTGGCATGGTTTGCCTGGTTGTTTGTGTATGAGCGTCTACATGTTGCCTCAAAGCTGAGATTTGTGGCAGTTGATGTTTGCCTGAGTCAGATCGTTGTTGTATTTGGTGGGCTAATATTGTGTGAGTTCCTATTGCGACTCCATGGTCTACATTCAGGGTGTTGTCTATACGGTAATGGTTTTATCAGGCTACCCAACATTCGAATGTGGAGTGTTTACCCACCTGAGGCAGAGATGCATTGTTCATATGTTGTTCCTGTTTGCACATGTTATGTGGCTACAGAGGGAGCTATGCACGAGGTTTGAGATGAGTTTGAACCTGAGTATCAGAGAAAGTTTGATTGATGTGTCTCGAGATATCCGTGAGGAGCATTGTGTGCAACACTCAGTGGCGAGGCTATTGAGAAGGAAAGTTGTACGCGGTTTCCGATGTGATGGTTTGAGGAAAATGGATTCAGTTAAGATGTTTTGATGAGGTTGAGTTCCGACACATCGGGATCAGTGACTCCATCAGGCTGTGACCTTTTCGATTATGTTGAGGGTCATCAGATCAAGCAGAGGATCCGTTTGACGATGGCGGAGATCACAGAGTAGCGAATTTGCTACTGTGGCATGAGTTTGGGCGATCGTTGGTGATCCTTTCACGCAGCAGGTGTTGCGGTGATTTGTGTTCGAGGAGTACTTTCAGTTGCCATTGTGGTGGCCAGGAGGGTCACGTTATGAGGGAGCGCTTTAGCCAGCTGTTTTAGCGGTTCGGCAGCTCAGAGTTCACGAGGAGATCCTCATGTTGTTCCTGAAGTCTGATCAGTGTACCCTTTTCATGAGTTATTCAGCAAGTCGCATTTGACGTGGGTGACTAGTTGGGCATGTTGGAGTTCGTGCCATGACCTTGTTTGAGGACAGACTTTTCTCTGAGGTTACTGTTGTTTGATATCCATGGCTATTGTACCTGCATCTCCACTTCCGAGGTTTTAGAGAGTGTTGCATCCATCCGGAGGTTGTGAGACCCTTGTTGGAGGTTATGTGTTAGCCGCAGATCTGTTATAGCTGGATATCTTGGTTTTGGTGTGATTGTGAGTATGGACTTTTGGTGACACATTTTGAGCTATGTTCGAGTACCTCGAGAGAGAGGTTATGTTTCGACGACCAGACTTTCCCCGAGATACTGTTTCGCGGTGATGGTCGAGCGGATGATGGAGATGGTTTATGTTGTTGCTTAGCTTATGTTGTGGATACTACGGTTGTTGTGTCCGACATTGGTGACATTGAGGGGGTTCTCGAGTTTCCAGGTATGTTCCGGAGGAGTTACCAGGTGTTCTTCCAGTACGGGAGACCGACTACACCATCGAGCTTGTACCGGGTGCTGGACTCAATTTACCGACGTCTTGTCGTTCGGAGCCAGCGGAGCTGATGAAGCTACAGTTCCGACTCCAGGAGTTGCTGGAGGAGATTTCAGGAGATTTCATGCGACCCTGCGTATTTGCGTGGTGTGCTCTTGCATTGTTTATATGGATGTTGGATGATTCGATGTGGTGGCGTATTAACTACCGGAAGCTTGATTTGCTTCAGAGGAGAGTGTGTATCCTCCGCTTCGGATTGACGAGTTGTTTGATCAGCTTACGAGAGCTTCACTCTTTTCGAAGACTGATTTCGGGTTCAGATACCATCGGTTGAGGTTTGATGAGTCAGTTGTGGCTATGACGACTTTCGGATTATGGTGCGGGCATCAGAAGTTCTTGGTCATGCTGTTTGGTTGACCAATGCCCCCGTAGATCATGTGGACTTGATGGACCATGTGTTCAGATGATTCTGGACGAGTTGCGGTCATGTTCGTCAGCAACATTCTGATTTACTCCAGGAGTGTGAGCCAATACCTGAAGCAGTTGCAAGCTGTTTTGCGGACTTCGTGAGATGATCAGTTGTTGGCGAAGTTCAATCAGTGTGAGTTATGGCCGATTAGCGTAAAAATTTAGGGTTATGTGATGTTATCCGAGGGAGTTGGCATGGATCCTGACCAGATGGAAGCTGTGTTGATTTGGAGATTGCCCTACTATTGTACCAGAGATTGGGAGTCTCTTGGGTTCGGCAGGCTATTACCGACGGCTTGTGCAGGATTTTCCAGGATTGCCACTTCACTTTCTGGATTGACGAAGAAGGCGTCAAGTTTGAGTGGTTCGATGCACGCGAGGAGAGTTACTTACTCCTGCAGGATGGTTGACCGTTGCTTCGGTTTTGACCTTACCTGACGATCGTGACGAGTTTGTGAGTTATGGCGATGCATCGAGGTTTGGATTTGGTTGTGCTTTGATGCTGTGTAGCAGAGCAGTGGCTCATGGTTACGGACAGTGGAAATTTTATGTAGCTACGTATCCTATGTATGATTTGGGTGTAGCTGTCCTTATGTTAGCATCAGAGAGTTGAAGATACTACTGCTATGGCGTGCAGCAAAGTGTAGAATGTACACTGATCACTTGAGTTTCATCCACTTGCATTCTCGGCCAGATTTGGGCTTGAGGCAGTGTAGATGGTTGAGGTCGACTAACGACTATGGCTGCACCTTTGAGTTTGTTCGGGAAAGGCTAGAGATTATACTTTGACCATTCGTTTGGGATGTTGTTGCTGATGCATTCAATCGAGAGTCGGGATTTCAGTGTTTCGTGTGTGTGTATGGCTCGAGTTTCCGTGTTAGCCGAGTTGCGAGCTGCGGGAGCTGAGTTCGAGTATGATGATGTTGAAGTTCATTGTTTGGCACGCATTTGGCGCTAGTGGTGCGGAGATGTGTCCGACACTTCGAGTTTACTACTCGTGACGCAACATGAAGAGCAATATAGCAGCTTATGTGTGCAGATGCCACATTTGTCGACTGGCGATGGCTAGGAGGCAGAGACTTGCTGAGTGGTATCAGCCACTAGAGATTTCCGGTTAGAGGTTGGAGCTTGTCACTGTGGTTTTGTGTGCCAGTTCGTACTTTGGTTTGTGGTACCAGTTGTCATGCCATTGTGGACCATTTGATGAACTTGGTACGTTTACTTGTACTTTCCGGAACAGATTTCAGTGGCAGACTGACATAGTTGTGTTTGACGGAGGTTGTTCATTCACGCGGTGTACCTGTGTCCCAGTTTGCTGGTCGAGGTAATCAGCAACAACTGAGTGTTGGCGAGGTTTGCAGCGAGCATTGGGGACCAGATTACAAGTTAGTACCGGTTCTTATCCTCAGATTGGTGGGCGATCTTTGAGGACTATTCAGACCTTGGATGGCATGTTGTGGTCTTGTGTATTGCAGTTTCGGAGGATTTGGGACCAGCAGTTTCACTTGTTTGAGATTGCATGCGGTACCAGTTTGTTGATCACTATGAATTGACGTTGTTTGATGTCGTTTTGAGGATGATGTTGTACTCCATTGTGTTGGAGAGAGTTTGGTTTGGGTTTGAGTTGACATTTGATTCTGATTTTGTGGAATGTGCTACCACGGATTGTCAGATTAGCGGAAATGGGCTGATAATTGCTCGAGTTCGATGTGTGAGTTATGTTGATATGAGTGTGTTGAATTGTGATTTTCTATGTGGTTTTGATCCGTATGTGGTCATAGGCGAGTTTGTATTGTGCCGTATAGTTCGGCGTCGCCTATATCATTGGCATTGGTGTGTGTTGTATTGTGTTCCGGGTGGCGGAACTGTGTTTCAGGTTTGCTACGTGTTGTGTACCCTATCTGTTCTTTATGCAGGAACACTTGGCGCTTATGTAGAGCCAGTTCAGATTTGTGATTTGTGGGTACAGGGATTTCAGCACGGAGCTATCTCCTATTGCGGAGTTTGTTATCATTGTCATGCAGTTGAGGTTACTATTGGGAAGTTGAGCAGTATGCAGAGGCAGTGCTTCTACTTTCAGTCGACAGACTCGGAAATTTCGAGGTTGAAATTTTTTTAAGGGGGGTTGATTTGTGACGATCCAGACCAGAATCAGCAGTATGATCAGCTATATACGTGAGTTACTGCGTAGTCGCAGAGTTCCGACAGTATTTGAATCGCCAGATTTGATAACGACTAAATTACTGGCCGAGAATTGGAGCTGAGTCTCTTCTCGAGAGTCGTTGTACATGTGATTTTGAGTTCGTGGGCGGTTCCAGATCGTTATTTGGACGACCGAGGAATAAGTTATGAGTATTTGAAGTTTCGACGTAATCGGGTTTTATATGTTGGATTTGTTAGCGACTTAATTACCGGTGAAGAATTTGGTTTCGGCTTCTTCACGGAAGTTGTTTAGAATTTAATTTCGAGTTTGTGGGAACTTCCGGAGCATGATTTTGAGTTACGAAGATTTAGTTGCGAATATTTCCGATTGTGGATTATTTATTCGATTAAATATGTGTTGGTTTGAACCGTTGACTTTTTATATGATTGGTCGATGTGTTTGACTTTGGGTGATAATTGAAGAACATGTCGAGACGAGTTTGTGGCCGTGAGAATTATCGGAATCAGAATTACGATGTGGAAGTTACGGATATTCGAAGTTCGTCGAAAAGGATAAATACGAAGTTTCCAAAAATGGAAGGCCTATAAATAGAAGTTTCCATATTGGGCAAGTCAAACCTTGCCATTATGGGAGTTGACCGGAGAGGATGGCGACGGGATTCACGACGGCTCACGGTGGCGCGACGTTTCCGGCCACCCCAAGGCTCGGCCTTGGTCTCCATCGATGCGCCTTGGTTCCCTCATCAAGTTTCCGGCCTCCTTTCACGGCGAGGCTCGCCGGAGGAGGAGTTAATTCCGGCCAAAAATGAAGAAAAATTGGGTGATTTCGGGTTCATTGTTTCCGGCCAAATTGAGCTGAAATTTGGAGTGGGCTTTGAAGCTCTCATCACCTGAAGCTACCATGTAAGTATGGAGTTCTAATTCGATGTGTACATGGAGAATTTTGGATTTGAAATTTGTGTACCAATTTGGTTTTGCTTGAAATTGACCTAGTTAGAGTGAGAATTGGCCTTTGTTGTAGTTGACAAAGTTGCTCAGTGGGTGATTTTGCATGGAATGGAGGTTGCTCCGCCGAGAAATTTTCAGTTCGGGTGGTGGCGCCGCCGTGGGCGGTGGTCAACGGCGGTCAACAATTTGACGTTTTGGGTTTTCGACAAATTGCATGTCATTTCACTCGAAATCGCGCCCCGATCGCAGTGGGGAGGTTCGTTTTTCGAGTTGAGCGTCCGAAAGTATAGCGAGGTATTGAGATGTACATATCGGATTTTCGACGATTCGTCGTATTCAAATTATGTGTTTCCGAGAACGGTGGTTTCTCGTGATTTGATTTGTATTGTCGAGTTATGATTTTGAGAAATGGTTATTGTGAATATTCAGGGGTTCGTGATCGTTCTTTTGGCGAAGGACTTTCCGCCGGATCACGGGTTAACGCGTATCGCGTTACGTTAGTCTGTGAGTGGACAATTTATTTTCATGGATTGATTGCGAGTCTTTTATATATGTTTTATGAATTTGAGCATGCGGTATGATTATGGTTTTACGAGCATGAGATTTCATACGAGATTATGTTTATTACGAGCATGTGTTATACGATTATACTTATACGAATATACGTATACTTATATGTTGTTTCATGCATTTGCATCGAACTATTTATGATTTGATTTACACAGAGTACATTCTCAGTTACGTTGTTATATCGATACACTTGCCTCTCGGCTGATCCCCGATGGTAGGCCACCAGAAGGGGCAGTACCCCGGAACCGAGGACTTTCTGGCTATGAATCACGTGGAAGTCAGGGACTCCGTGATTCCGACTGTACTAGCACGGACTTGTCCATGAGTGACCCCGTGAGATTTTCCATGCATGCTTTATTTACGAGTTGGAGTCAGCGTCTCCTCATATACTATTTGATTTATTTATATTCTGACTCGCATATGTTTTTATAACATATATATTACGTGGTGAAAGACATTTATTTTCGTCCACTCACTCTAACAGTTTTCATGTCTTTCCCCTGGGCTTTTCGGTTTCCGTGCCCAGTTTGCAGTTCAGGCTCTAGTGTCGCACGTCGTGGTCGGAGGCATAATGCTCGAGCTACCTTGTTTCTTCCAGTAGGTTTATTGTTCTACCTACTGTGGTATACTCATGTAATTATACATTAGAGGTCGCTCTGAATATTCTGTGGTATATGTTATACGATTTTACACTGGATTTCAGTAAAGTATAGATATATTTATTGTTTTACTTTACTGTTGATATATTGAGAAATCCGGATGGGATTGGTGCCCACAGTTTGCTTTTTGTGGCATAGGATGAAGTGTATTTTCCGCGTGCAGGTAATGGTAATTCCACGTTAGTATCGAAACTCTGCCAAAATTTCTACGGTTTTTGTTGGTTCGTGTTTTCGAAAGGGTTTGATTCCGGTTTAGGAAGCTAAATTGAGATTTGGTTCTTTCAAGCACAGACTAGACACATATAAAATACTTCATAAAAGTTTCAGAAATTTTTGAGATATGTAACTACGTCAGATAAATCACACAAAACAGCCAATTTCCCAGCTCCGAATTTATACTAAACATATAACACATATGCAACGAAAATACTAAGGCACAATGTACTAGAAACGTGAATGCACATGGTATATAATTAAAATGAATGCAAATGATGCAACAATAAGAAGCCAACGAAAATTATATATACATAGCTAAGTTAGAATTGTTTCACACGTTGGAATCACAAGATTGAACATGTTGAGGCACTTTTTACACAATGTCACACTTCGATTCATTATGGATCACACATTTACTTAATCAAGAATTGGATAAATGCATCAAACAAAATCAACCTAAATGATAAAATGGTGTGAATGCATAAGAGAAATTTTTTTTAGAACCTACAGAGAACATCCAAGTTACATGAACAATCATGAATAGAATGACTCGTCCTTTGGTCTCATGTCCCTAACTTCACTTAAGTTAGGGTACGTACCCGGTGATGAAATCCAAGCATCATGAAACCGCATGGGAGTTAATGGAACTAAGTACCTGCAACGTTGGAAAGTCTGATCTACGCATTTTATGCTTGATTCTTAATGTCTTTCTCTCTGCATTTAGCTTTGTTTTATGCTTAGTAAATATGTTTCTAACTTACTTTATGTTTTTAGGTAGAAATAAAGGAGGAAATAATAAAGGAGGCATTTCGGAGCTAAAAGTTGGCTAAGGAGAAAAGTTCCTAATTCCAGAGAAGAAATGGTCCGATAAATGGTCTTCAAAATGGTTACTAAAATTCTTTCTCATATGGTGTCAATAATTGAAGACCAAAATCATATCTAAAGAAGCCCAAAGAAAGAAGATGGATTAAAATGAATTATCAGAAATCAGCCTTTGTACATTAGCCCACTTCGAAAGACCACTGTGAACAGATACGGATGAATCTAGACGCGGTTAGCATATGGTTGGAAAGATATAGAAGTCTAGTTTCCAACGCAACTGGAATCAAACAATTTGGAGTTCTAGAACGAGAGAAATTCCTATTTTAGTGGAGAAGGGTCAGGATACCCGGGTGGAGTAGTTAGACTTCTAAAAGGAGTCGAACTAGGCTTTGCTTGGCCTATATAAATGAGGGCTCGACTAGGGTTTCATTATCACACATCATAGACAGCAAAGCTTTGCCCAAAACACCTCCCAAGTCGTCCTAAGCCTAATCCCCTCCAAGGCCGAAGCTCCCTCCTCACGGATCAAGAATAATCGGCGCTCTTCGTCTTGTTCTTGAGAATCCATCCACTCGAGGCGTTGTTAGTGCTCTTCATAGACTCCAAAAGTGTAACCATAAACCTTCTATCTCATCTTTTGTCTTGTAAAGAATTCGGTTTACGACTTGTGATTTGTTTAATAAAGGCTATACGTTTTTACTTACTTATGTTATCTTCCATGTGTTCTTAGTTTTTGGTCTTTGACTTGTATGCATGCTTGTATGCTTAAAGCTTCTTAATGTGTTGGGTGATACGCTCTTCGTTCCTCCCTAGCATGTTTTGTATGAATCTTAGATAAATTAAGGTGTAGGCGCTCTTCGTCGCACTCTTAAAAGCATGTGTATAAATTGCAGGTTGAAGGTAAGAATTTCGTTGATACTGGGTAAGTGAAGCATGAAAATGGTGGAGGTAGACATGATGTGATGATCACGTGTACATAGTAGAATTAGGTTTAAATTTCGTAGGTCATTAGTTAAACAAACCAAATCTCGCACCCCCATAAACAAACCTAGCATAGTTATGCATGCACCCTCAATCCCCGGTTAAGAACGATCCCTATTTACCAATGCTACATCTACTAAAAAGGGTTTTAATTGACTCATTGTTGTTGAGTGTTAAGTGTTAATTTAGTACTTAATAATGGTGAGTATCAATTTTGGCGCCGTTGCCGGGTTATGACTGGTGACAGGTTCTGGATCTAAGAAAGACTTGCATCAATGGAGTATATACCGATGATCCAGTGAGTGGATGAATACTTATCTTTGAGTAAGATATCTTTGGTGACTTGGTGTCTAGAAGGTGACGGTTTCTATGACAGGTTCTGGATCCGAGATCTCAAATCGGTCCTACCTCTCGTGGTCTCTCTTGCTAACTGGCCAAGTTCATTAAAGTTGCCCAAAGAAGATAAGGGCTAAATCTACTTTCCATGATCGGTAAGCCTCGGGATGCATTGTCGAAATTAGTCCTGCCTCTCGCGTTATCTCTATCCCCAACTGGCCATGTTTTTTCGATTGAACCAAGACCATTCGATTGGAAGTTTATACTTTATCGCGCGGGTCGCACGTCCTTTGAACGACTTAAAGATCAAGCAAGTGTACTCTCTTTAAATCCGAAGCACACTCAAAATGATCTATACTTGTGCATAAAAACGTGGACATGTGTGTTGCACCAAATTTTGTAATTAAACACTAATTAAAACGTTGCATTTAGTCTGCATAACCTTCTGGCGGCTTTGTGATGCTCGGATTTCATCACCGGGTACCCTAACCTAAGTGAAGTTAGGGACATGAGGCCAAAAGATAGGTCACTTTACATCATAAATTAGCACGTAACTTTTGTGTTTTCTACAGGTTTTTAACACTTTTCTCTTATGCATTCACTCCATACTTCATCTAAGTTCTTGTTTGATATGTTTGGGTGACGATTTGAATATATGATGCATGAATTTGTTGAAGTATTGTTTGATTTCATTTGTGTGATTTATGTACATATGTGTGTTCCTTTAAACCTTCCATTTGTTTATACACTAACCTCATCTACTCTTGCAGGAAACCATGTAAATATGTGTGTTAACTTGTTCTAGATTGTTCATATTACGTTTCATATCATCTAGGATATTTAAAGCCCTTGCATTCATAACTTAGAACTTTTGAATTGTCGAGAAACTCTAGTTTGCGACCGGTCGATTATTCCATGCCTATTAATTTTGACCGGTCGATTCCCTTGTCTCAGTGTGCTCGTGTATTTTTCATGAGTTTTTGTGTTTTGTGTAATTTTGTGTGATTTTCGTGTACTTATGTTTGTGCTTTGTTTTTGTTTCATTTTTGGCTTAGTATCTTGTTTTTCTTGTGTATTCTTTTGATACTAACACTTGGTCTTTGGTGGATGCTCAGATTTATGAATGATCAGACCTACTCCACGTGAAGTTCAACTTTGTACTCGCACTGTGATCAATTCTACCAACGCGGTGGAAGACCTTGACCAACCTATTGTTGAGGACGACATTGACTCACCAAAATCATCCCAGCACCCCGAGCATTTGATAATAGAACAAGAACAAGAACAAGAACAAGAGCAAGTACCAATGGCCAACGCAAACAATGCTCAACAATCACTTCGCCAATGCACTTGTTCTACTGATTGGAGTGCCAGCCCCTCATGCATCAGATTTCCGGAACCTCAAGAGGAGAAGAAGGACATTGAGCTGAAGAGCGGATTTCTCCATCGCCTACCTATCTTTCAAGGGATGGCGCATGAAGATCCAAATATGCATTTGAGGCAATTCCAGTTTGTGTGTGCAAGTATGAAGCCTGCGGATGCTGATGAAGAACTCTTGAAACTCAAGGCGTTTCCTTTCACCTTGAAAGAGAGAGCACAAACTTGGCTTATGGAACTCCCACCGAATCACATCACCACATGGAAACAACTAGCGGATGCTTTCTTAAGCAAGTACTTTCCGGCCTCAAAGATCACTGTTTTGAGGAAGAAGATCACTGGAATTGCACAAGCTGTGGATGAGTCTTTTGGCCAATACTATGACAGATTTAAGGTTCTCTGCGCCACCTGCCCATCACATGGATTCTCTGAGACTAACCTCATGAACTACTTCTATGATGGTCTCAAACCAATTGATCGAGAGCTTCTTGATGCCGCTGCAAATGGAGCATTCATGGATTTCACTGAGGTACAAGCTCGTGCACTATTGGAGAATCGAGCCAACAATGATGCTCAATATGGGATGGCACCGCGCAAGACAGTAGCTGAAGTAAGTTCTAAGCCAGCACCGGATGACAAGTATGCAAACTCTTCGACTTGATGGAGCAAGTGCTTGAATTAGAAGTAAAGAGAGCTAAGGCAGCTTTGGGACCAAAATGTGGCGTTTGCCACATCCAAGGACATTATAGTGAGCAATGTCCTACAACAATGGAACCGCCTACTGAAGAACAAGTCAACGCCATTGGTGGATATCAAGGAGGCCAGCGTTACAACAACTACAACAATTTTGGCAACCGTGATCATCCTAGTTTCAAGTGGAGTAGCAATGAGGGATGTCTTAACCCTCCAGCACCTCAACAACAACAATTCCAACGTGCTCCCTATCAACAAAGGCCACAAATGTCTCAAGCGCCCATGCCACCACCACAAGCTCCTCCGGTCCAACAATTTACAAATCCAGACTATGACAAGATGCTTGCTCAACTGTCCAACTCCACACAAGCTCTAATCGATGGACAAAACCAAACAAAGGCCACGTTGGAGTCTCATGGACATGATATCTCTGAAATGAAGAAGCAAATGGGTCAACTTGTGGATTTCATGGGGCAATTTAGGGCCTCTGGACAACTTCCATCTCAACCTCAACCACCACGAAGGAATGTGAGTGCGATTACAACAAGAAGTGGAAGGATTTTGGAGAGTCCAACGTTGGACGGAGCTAAGCTGAAGGTAACACCATTAACTTATGATGTTGTGGAGGATGAAGATTTAGAATAAGATCCGGCAACCAAAGATGCCAAGAACAAGAAGAAAGTGGCGCCACTTTTGAGGCCACAATCACCGACGCCACCTACCCCAACCAAAGGTATTAACTCTATCCCTTCAAGTTTTGTTAATACTAATGCTTCGTTTGCTCGTGCACCATTCCCACACAGATTATCAAAATCAAAGAAGGATGATCAATACGAGGAAATCCTGGACATCTTTTGGAAAGTGCAAGTAAACCTACCCTTGATTGAGTGCATAAAGCAAGTGCCGATATATGCCAAGTTTTTGAAAGAGTTATGCACCCAGAGGAGGCAAACGAGAGCGAAGGAGGTCGTGAAGGTGAATGCAACAGTTTCGGCTGTGTTGCAGCGTCGGTTACCCCCAAAATTGAAGGACCCTGGGAGCTTTTCTGTCCCTTGTGTTATTGGTGACACCAGATTTGAAGATGTCATGCTCGACATGGGTGCATCAATCAATGTGATGCCTTACTATCTTTATGCATCCATGGAGCTTGGCGAGCTTAAGCAAGATAATGTCATCATACAGTTAGCCGACCGATCTCATAAATATCCCAGGGGATATGTTGAAGATGTTCTTGTACAAGTCAACAACCTGATCTTTCCTGCTGACTTTTACATTGTTGACATGGAGGAAAGTCCGTTGAACACCACACCATTATTACTCGGATGACCTTTCATGAGAACTGCAAGAACAAAGATTGATGTGTTTGAGGGAACGTTTTCCATGGAGATTGATGGAGAAAGGATTGAGTTCAACATTCTTGATGCCATGAAGGTTCCCACTGCTTGTGTCAATGCATGTTTTTCATATGATATAGTTGAAGATTTCGCGCAGCAGCATCTCGACACACTTAGAGAAGATGAGCTCGACACTGTGATTCAAGAAGGAGTTGGGTTGAACCAACTAGATGAAGAAGCTCTCTTGGATGCTTTGATCGAGATTTTTAAGCCTAGGGTGAAGACGATGGCGTCGCTCCTCAATGAGCAAGCCAACGTGATTTCCAAGGCAGCTCATATTCCCTTGGCTTATGGTGAAAACAAGCTAGTTCCCTCCATTGTTCGAGCACCAGAATTAGAACTCAAGGTGTTACCAGACCATTTGAAGTATGCTTACTTGGGAGACAATGAGACTTTACCGGTTATCATCTCTTCATCTTTGGAGGAAGAACAAGAAGTGAAGTTAGTTCATATCCTTCAACAATATAAAACTGCCATCGGTTGGACACTTGCGGACATCAATGGTATCAATCCTGCAACTTGTGTTCATCGCATTTTACTTGAAGATGGAGCTAAGCCCTCTCGTGAAGCTCAAAGAAGGCTCCATCCGCCAATGATGGAGGTTGTGAAGAAGGAAGTCATCAAACTCTTGGATTGTGGGGTCATTTATCCGATTTCAGACAGCCGATGGGTCTCACCTGTGCAAGTTGTTCCTAAGAAGTCTGGAATCACTGTTGTAAAGAATACGGAGAATGAGTTAGTGCCTCAACGCATTGTCACTGGACACAGAGTTTGCATTGACTATAGGAAGCTTAACGCCAGCACTTGAAAGGATCACTTTCCTTTGCCATTCATTGATCAGATGCTTGAGAGATTGGCTGGTCATTCATACTACTGCTTCCTTGATGGATATTCAGGTTACAACCAAATTAGCATTGCTGAGGAGGATCAAGAGAAAACAACGTTCACATGCCCTTTTGGAACGTTTGCTTATCGACGCATGCCATTTGGACTTTGTAACGCCCCAGGTACGTTTCAACGTTGCATGCTTTCTATCTTTTCTAATTACATTGAGAAAATAATTGAAGTATTCATGGATGACTTTAGTGTTTTTGGGAAAGATTTCGATACATGCTTGGGAAATTTAGAACTAATCTTGCAGAGATGCGTTGAAACGAACTTGGTACTCAATTGGGAGAAATGCAATTTCATGGTAACTCAAGGGATTGTTCTTGGACATATTGTGTCGAAAAAAGGGTTAGAGGTTGATAAATCAAAAGTAGATCTTGTGAAACACTTACCCTCTCAAACTTCGGTTAGAGAGATTCGTTCTTTTCTTAGACATGCAGGATTCTACAGGAGGTTCATCAAGGACTTTTCCCACATCTCACGTCCCTTGTGCAAGCTGCTTCAGAAAGACACACCCTTTGTGTTTGATGATGAGTGTGACGTTGCATTCAAGAAGCTCAAGGCGTTGCTCACATGTGCTCCTATTCTTCAAGCACCAGATTGGTCCTTACCTTTTGAGTTTATGTGTGATGCCTCAGATTATGCCGTTGGAGCTGTTTTGGGACAAAGGAAGGACAAGAAGCCATATGCCATCTACTATGCTTCTAAGACACTTGATGAGGCTCAAGCAAACTACACAACAACCGAGAAAGAGATGTTGGCAGTAGTGTTTGCATTGGACAAGTTCCGGTCCTATTTACTTCAGAGTAAGGTTATAATTTACACTGATCATGCTGCTTTGAAGTATTTGATGCAGAAAAAGGATGCAAAGCCAAGGCTCATACGTTGGATACTACTTCTACAAGAGTTTGATGTGGAAATCAAGGACAAGAAAGGAGTAGAGAATGTGGTAGCCGACCACCTCTCTCGGATTGAGAGAGAGAGATCCAACGTTGCAATTGAGGAGCATTTTCCGGATGAACAACTTTTCGGACTTCAGGTAAGTACCTCTGAAACTCCATGGTATGCAGATATTTTTAACTACTTAGTTACTGGAGAGTTTCCACCATCTATGCATAAGGCCCAACGTGACAAGCTTAGGAGTAATGCTAGGACTTTTATTTGGGATGAACCTTACTTGTGGAAACAATGTGGTGATTTAGTGTTTAGAAGGTGTGTTCCGGATGATGAGTTTGCATCTATTCTTGAGTTTTGTCACAATGGTGCATGTGGCCGTCATTTTGGTTCGAAAAAGACAGCCTTTAAAGTGTTAGATTGTGGTTTCTTTTGGCCTAACTTATTTCGTGATTCTAATGACTTTTGTGCTAAGTGTGATAGGTGCCAACGATCCGGAAATATTGGTGCTAGAGATCAAATGTCGCAGTTCTATATATTGAATGTCGAAATTTTTGATGTTTGGGGCATTGATTTTATGGGACCTTTTCCTCCATCTAATGGTTTCACTTACATTTTACTCGCTGTTGATTATGTTTCAAAATGGGTGGAAGCAAAAGCCACCCGTACTAATGATTCGCGAGTTGTTGCAGATTTCCTCAAAACGAACATATTTTCAAGGTTTGGGATGCCGCGCGTTCTAATCAGTGATGGAGGGAGTCATTTTCACAACAAGACAGTTGAGGCGTTGATGAAGAAATATGGAGTCAAGCACAAGGTTTCTACACCTTATCATCCACAAACAAATGGCATGGCGGAGGTCTCAAATCGAGAAATCAAGAAGATCTTGGAACGTACTATCAAGCCAAACCGCAAAGACTGGAGCCAGTGTTTGGATGATGCTTTGTGGGCATATAGAACAGCGTACAAGACCCCTATAGGCATGTCACCATATCGACTTGTTTATGGGAAGTCTTGTCATCTTCTAGTGGAGCTAGAGCACAAAGCTTGGTGGGTAGTGAAGAAATTCAACATGGACAAGGATGAAGCTGGATTGCATCGAAAATTGCAGTTATGTGAGTTAGAAGAAATCCGGAACGAGGCATTTGACAATGCATGGATCTACAAGGAGAGGACAAAGCGCATTCATGATAAGATGATCCGTACAAAGAGTTTTGAGGTTGGGCAAAAGGTTTTACTATTTCATTCAAGACTTCGACTCTTTCAGGGCAAGCTGCGTTCGAGATGGATTGGTCCGTACATTGTGGTGCAAGTTTTTCATCATGGAGCCATAGAAATCATGTCCTTACAATCCGGCAAAGTGTTCATGGTGAATGGTCAACGGTTGAAGCCATATTATGACAATTTTGAGGAGCACAACGTTGAAGAAGACAAACTCATGGAGCCATCACCTTCAACCACATGAAGAATGCATCACGTCTAGGCTGGAAGACGTTAAATAACAAGCGCTACTTGGGAGGCAACCCAATGGAGGAGTCATCAACAGATTTGCATTCTCTTCCCCAATCTCTTTTTAGTTTCGTTACTTTAATTTAAATAAGTAGAATTTTCGTGAGTCCTTCCTTCATGCTCGAATTCTATGCTTTACTTTAGTACATTGAGGACAATGTAGAGTTTAAGTGTGGGGGAGGGGTTTACAACTTATTTGAGTCATAAAGTGTAAAAACGGGCGGACAATAGAACCTTCCGGTGGATGATGCCCTAAAAAAATTGTTGTGAGTCTTTTTGTTTAACTTAGTGTTTTAAAAAGTCTTTAGGATGCCCTTAGTTAGTCTACGATGAAATTTGACCGAAAAGAATACAAAAATGGCGTTGCATATCATTAAGGATGAATTCATGTGCTAATTGAGATATCTGAGTGTTATGACATGTAGTAGATATGGTTTGCAAAACTTGGTACAGAAATTCGCATGTTAGAATAAGTTTTGAATCATATGAGCCCTAAGTGAGATTTTGAGCCTTAAACACTACTTCTTGAGAGAAATTTCGTGCATTACATTGATAGGTCTCAAAATCATTCATACACTCACTTGCCATAGATCTTAATGAACTAGAGAATACTAGTACTTACTCATGTCAATTTGCAAAACTTTTAATTGATACATACTCTGATTTTGGATATGATTAAAGGCACTTAGGATTTTCCACCACTTTGCCAAATAGCCATGTGTCCCATTATGTGCGCACGAGTTGCGACACCCTTAGATAACCCATTTGAGCCTACATTAAGCTTTTCTTTCATTGCCATGTACATCTAAACACTTTAACTTAGTGCAGATTATCCATACCCTTGTTCTAAAGACTTGGTGGGATTTTTGAAGCTAAAATCGAGAAGATGGCGTAAGAAGTCATGAGAGGGATGTAAGTATGGGGATAGACTTGTTCAAATAGCTTGTGATAAGTAGAAATTGCCGAAAAGAAAAAAAATGAATAAAAAAAAAATTTCGAGAGCAAGAAGTAAGAAAAGAAAAGAAAAATAAAAAGCTCTCCGGCAATAGGTTTTCAATGTACAATGTTTGAATTAATGTCCCCCATATTTGTGAATTTGGAGTTTTGTTTCAAAATGAAGGCCCAACAATGTAAAATTTGGCCTTTGTCCTGTTCACAAAGCTCAAGGGAAGTTTAGAATGAAGATAGGGCCCAATACGATGAAATCTGGCCCCGGTGCTTCAAGGGTAAAGCATGGTGACGTTTTTGGTATTGATGGAGCTTTAAATTGATCAAGTTTTGGTGTTTTGGCTAAGTCTTTAGAATGTTCTTAACCACCACATATCTAAAAGTTCGAATGCCTTAACCTTAGCCCCATTACAACCCTTGAAAGTCCTTTATGATCCTTAAGATGAGTAGCCTTCAATCTGTGGAGTAAGTTACATGAGTAAGCATATGGTTTTGGTTCATTTGAGCAAGTAATTCATTCCATTCATTGATTTAAACACTTTGAGAAAAACCCTTGCATGAGTAGAAATATGATGAGAGCATCCCTGTGAGTTGATTTGAACTTCATTCGAAACATGCACAGCTTTAACTCACCAATGTTTTCTCTATGTCTTACTTGTTCATAGCATGATCATGTCTCTATTATCTATTGAATTCAAAGATCATTCATGCTTGACATATTGTGATTCCCTCGCCATATACTTGAAAATTTTCTGAGACAAATTTCGACTAAGGGCTTAGTTTTGTACACTTAGTGTTTTCTTGCGTTTTCAAACATGATAACATGAGAATTTGCGGCTTTGAAACGAAGAAACATCTAAGTGTTTTGTGTAAAACGTTTTCCCTTATTATTTTCTTTCATTTGAGTCCGTAGTTTTGTTTTGTATTTGCTAGGGACTAGCAAAGTCTAAGTGTGGGGGAAGTTGATCTACGCATTTTATGCTTGATTCTTAATGTCTTTCTCTCTGCATTTAGCTTTGTTTTATGCTTAGTAAATATGTTTCTAACTTACTTTATGTTTTTAGGTAGAAATAAAGGAGGAAATAATAAAGGAGGCATTTCGGAGCTAAAAGTTGGCTAAGGAGAAAAGTTCCTAATTCCAGAGAAGAAATGGTTCGATAAATGGTCTTCAAAATGGTTACTAAAATTCTTTCTCATATGGTGTCAATAATTGAAGACCAAAATCATATCTAAAGAAGCCCAAAGAAAGAAGATGGATTAAAATGAATTATCAGAAATCAGCCTTTGTACATCAGCCCAATTCGAAAGACCACTGTGAACAGATATGGATGAATCTAGATGCGGTTAGCATATGGTTGGAAAGATATAGAAGTCTAGTTTCCAACGCAACTGGAATCAAACGATTTGGAGTTCCAGAACGAGAGAAATTTCTATTTTAGTGGAGAAGGGTCAGGTTACCCGGGTGGAGTAGTTAGACTTCTAAAAGGAGTCGAACTAGGCTTTGCTTGGCCTATATAAATGAGGGCTCGACTAGGGTTTCATTATCACACATCATAGACAGCAAAGCTCTGCCAAAAACACCTCCCAAGTCGTCCTAAGCCTAATCCCCTCCAAGGCCGAAGCTCCCTCCTCACGGATCAAGAATAATCGGCGCTCTTCGTCTTGTTCTTGAGAATCCATCCACTCGAGGCGTTGTTAGTGCTCTTCATAGACTCCAAAAGTGTAACCATAAACCTTCTATCTCATCTTTTGTCTTGTAAAGAATTCGGTTTACGACTTGTGATTTGTTTAATAAAGGCTATACGTTTTTACTTACTTATGTTATCTTCCATGTGTTCTTAGTTTTTGGTCTTTGACTTGTATGCATGCTTGTATGCTTAAAGCTTCTTAATGTGTTGGGTGATACGCTATTCGTTCCTCCCTAGCATGTTTTGTATGAATCTTAGATAAATTAAGGTGTAGGCGCTCTTCGTCGCACTCTTAAAAGCATGTGTATAAATTGCAGGTTGAAGGTAAGAATTTCGTTGATACTGGGTAAGTGAAGCATGAAAATGGTGGAGGTAGACATGATGTGATGATCACGTGTACATAGTAGAATTAGGTTTAAATTTCGTAGGTCATTAGTTAAACAAACCAAATCTCGCACCCCCATAAACAAACCTAGCATAGTTATGCATGCACCCTCAATCCCCGGTTAAGAACGATCCCTATTTACCAATGCTACATCTACTAAAAAGGGTTTTAATTGACTCATTGTTGTTGAGTGTTAAGTGTTAATTTAGTACTTAATAATGGTGAGTATCAAAGTCCTTTACATGTTCAAACAATTTTCAAGATTTTTAGCAAACATGCCCCAAATTGAATTCGCCAAAAATTTACAAAGAGTACAAGGAATTGATTTTTTAGTCTTTCTAAGGACGTGCGACCCGTGCGATAAAGTATGAATTCTCAATTGTTCAGCCTTGGTTCAATCGAAAAACATAGTCAGTTGGGGATAGAGATAACGCGAGAGGCATGACTAATTTCGACAATACACCTCGAGGCTAACCGGGCCAATGGTATATACTCTATTGGTGTAAGTCTTTCTTAGATCCAGAACCTGTCACCAATCATAACCCATTTTTAGACACCATGTCCGATATTCAGCCAAACTTTTGAAAATTCACACTCCCTCATTGTCCTTGTAGACTCCACCCTCAATCTTATGTGTAAAACATAAGGGGTTAAGGAGATAAACAAGAAAAAGATGCACCATCTATTCCAAGGAGTGATACCTAATTAATCAAGCATGTAATCAATGTAAATCTAAGACTATCCTTTAACATTCTTAGCAATTATTAAATATATATATATATACAAACACCGATTAATATTTCCAAAAATTAAAATCTATCTAACACAAGCTTATTCACATAAAAGCAACGAAAATTATTGCCACATATTAACAAAGCATTGAAAATTTGTAAGCAATATATACTTCGAAAATTCCTGAAAAAGAAAATTGTTTGTAATATTCACAAGTATAAAGTTACATATATACACACAAAAATCACAAACAATTAACAATCCCCGGTAACGGCGCCAAAAATTGATATGACAAAAACATTCATCAAATATTAACACAAAGTAGACACTCAGCACATATCTTATACATATGCGATTTAAAACCTATAGATGTAGTATTTTGAGCAAGTAGGGATCGTTCTAACCGGGGATTTAAGGATGCATGCAATAATTGTGTGTAAAGGGGGGTATAAAAGAGTTGTTTAATTACCTAAATTTTCTATCAAATTATTACCTAAAACGTCGAAACATATAACAAGAAATCATAAAACTCTAACATGCATTGACTCATAGACAAACAAACACATAAAAAGAACCCAAAAACCCTTACCATATTTTCGACAAAAACAAAAGAAAATAAAACCTAACTAATTATTTACATGTGATCATCCCATCCCACATACTTTGCAATTATACAGATAATCTTATTTAATTACCTACGAAATCCACAAATTTTAATTCAGGATTACATGTCATGACTTTGAATTGAAGTGCAACTAAGCGTCTAAACAGTCAAATCTTGACTCCATTGATTTAAGGTAAAAAGCAATTGACTAAGCTTTTCATCTTTAGACTCAACCAAAGCATTAAGAATGATACACAACATGGAATCAAGACTCAAAACTCATAAACACATGGAAGATAAATTAAACTCGAAAATAGTATAAAACCAAAATGAACATGTATTCTTTACAAACAAAGTAAAACAAATATAAGGAGAGTTATGCAGCAAAGGTTCCATGTTTACACTTTTGTGATTCCCTGAAACCCTACAAAATCTCGAGTGGTTGGAGCCTAAGGTGGAAGCTACACAACTTCTAAAAGGACTAAGCGTATTTAGAAGGAATGTGATGGAAATTTTAGGGTGGTGGTGGTGATGTGACTTCGGCCTAGCACTTGGAGAACTTTGTGGTGGAGCATCTTTGTGTATCATGGGTGCAATAGGATGTAGAATAGGTGATGTTCTGTATTGAGGCCAAGCCTCTTGTATTTATAGGCTTACAATAATCATTCTCCTCCTAAAAATAAGATTTTCCTTCCATTCTCGGGTAAATCTAGTAGTTTGTAAAGATTCGCACTTTTCCGGAGTTGTAGATCTCCAAAATTATGATTTTGGTGTCATTGGAAAGAAGACTTGAAGATCTTTCTAACCATAGGTTGATCGCATCATAACTCCTTCTGATCCGTTTTCAGTTGTCGTTCGAAGTTGGCCCATCTGCACATGCAGATTCTGCTTTCTTTATTCTACATGATTTTTTTTTTTTGACTTTGGGAATCCTTTTCTTGCCAAATCTTGGTCTCCACGAAATTGGCCGATTGGATCTTCATATTTGGCCTATCAAAATTGTCTTCTAATTAATTGGACCCATTTTCAATTGTTCTTCTTCAAAATCCTTCCGGAAGCTTCTAAATCCTAGTCAACATAGGAAAGGGTTTCCTAGTCAAAAAATGATTTCTTTTTCTCTTCATTCTTCCTAGGGAATTTTCGATCCATTTCTTTAGCCGAATTTGCTCCTCCACTTCTTTTCTATTTTTCTCCGTGTTTTGCATGCTTGTAGGCTCATCTACTCCGTCTCTTTTGATCAACACCTGAAAATAACATAATAAGTCAAAACCAATAAAACTAAGCAATTAACAAAGTAGAAATGCAAAGAAAATATATTAATTAATATGCATAAAATGCGTAGATCACATAACTCTGCCGCTCGCCATAGATTATCAGCGGAGGTGGTAGAAGCTCAGTGTGGGATTATACGCCACTCAGGAATGGTGTATCAACCCTTAACCACCTATAAAATCAATACGATGACATATGATTACCATCGCCCCTACGCCGCCAAGCGTGATCAATACCAAGCAATGCAGCTCAGCCGGATAAATCGACGGTTGGATGAGCAGGCACCTTTGCTTGTAGCGACTGATGAGCAGCTCGTAAAGCTAGCCAGTGACCTGGTGGCCATGAAGATTGTCCTTTTGAGAGGCTTAGGAAACTAGGAGACTCATTGAGCTCAGCTCGCGAGCCTGATAGACGGTCAGGAAAGGTTACGGAAAGACATTGTGCGAATAGTAGAAGCCATGATAAAAGGCACAAGGAAACTATGACTGAAATGTATAAGAGGATCGAGAAAAATCTTGGCCAACTCTCTACTGTTGTATCAGATCTGGCCCGAAGCGGCACCAAGCTGAGAATTTCCCAACGACTTATAAAGATGTGTCCCAGAGGTTTATAGAGCAATGTAATTTGTAGATTGAAAAAAAGTTTCAACACTACGAGACTCCATTCCCAGATGTGGACAAAGAAGATAACAATTCTTGGAAGTGGTCTAAGGCTGACAAACCAATCAGTTTCTAAACGTTTAGTAGGAACGGAGATGAAATCATAGCTACCCATCTGGCTTGCTTCACTCTGAATATGGGTCATCGGGGGATGATCCAGAACTCAAACAAAGGATTTTTGGATCCTCGCTAACAAGATCGACCCTTGTTTAGTTTAGCGGTCTGGATCCACTATCGATAAAGGAATGGACGGCTATGGAAATGCTATTCACGCTTGAGGTTAGTATAGCCAAGCTATGCTCAATGTGCCAGGCGCGTTTAGGGAGTCTGATAGTGAAAGGACCCAATCCTGATTCAGTTACCTAAACCGGAACTAAACCCTTTCGAAAATACGAACCAACAAAAAAATTTCAAAATTTCGGCAGAGTTTCGTTACTAGCGTGGAATTGCCATAACCTGCACCCAGAAAATAACACTTCATCCTATGCCACAAAAACCAAACCGTGGGCACCAATCCCATCCGGATTTCTCAACATCAATATAATTAATAACAGTAAATAAACTGTACTATGTATATATGTATATCCGAGAAAATCCGTATCAACAAATATCAGAATGTATCAGAGCGACCTCTAAAGTAAAACATATACAATATACACATCAGTAGGCGAAACAAGAACCTACTGGAAAGCACATGTAACTCTGATCACTAGCCTCCAAACTGCAACGTGAAAACACCAAAACCTGAACTGCAACTGGGCACAGAAACCGAAAAGCCCAGGGGAAAGACAATAAACACGTTAGAGTGAGTGGACGAAAATAAATGTCTTTCACCAGTTAATATATATCTTTAAAATAACATATGCGAGTCCAGATAAATAAATACAACATAGTACACGAGGTAAAACTCATACTCCTCTAGTGTACTGAGCATGCAAGTAAAATCCCACGGGGTCACTCATGAACTCCTCCGTGCTAGTACAGTCTGAACCACGGAGTCCCTGACTACCATGTGATTCTAAGCCAGAAATGGCCTCGGTTCCGGGGTACTGCCCCTCACCGGTCTGGTTGGGGAAACGCCCCTCCAGGCGGCCCTCCGTCGGGGATCAGCCGACGAGGCAAGGTATATCGATACAACAACGTAACTGAGACTGTACTCTGTGTAAACCAAATAATAAACAGTTCGATGCAAATGCATGAAACAGCATATAAATGTATATATATTCGTATACGTATATCCGTATAAATATAACCGTATAATCGTAAAACACATGCTCATATTAAACATAATCTCGTATGAAATCTCATGCCCGTAAAACCATAATCATGCTGCATGCTCAAGTTCGTAAAATGTATATAAACGACTCGCAATCAATCCGTGAAAATAAATTGTCCACTCACAGGTGAGCAAAACGCGCACTCGCGCTAATCTCGAGGACCGGCGGAAGATCCCTCGCCAAAAACACGATCACGGTCCCGATCTCGATCTCCTGAATATTCACAAAACATACTGATCAATATCGTAATCCACAACACTGTACAGATGCACAGAAGCCAACCGTTTCCGAAAATACGCAATGCGATACAAAATGAATTACGGAAAACCCGAAATCCCCACTCGGAACCTCGACTGAAAATCGGCTAACCAAATCGACCCAAAAACCTCTGTACGATAACCAGGGCATGATTACGAGAAAAATGACATTAAAATTGTCGAAATCTGAAAAGTCAACTCCTCCGCCGTTGACCACCGTTGATCGCCGCCGGCGGCGGCGGCGCGCCGTCAACGACGAGATTCACCGGCGGAGAAACACCAGTTCTCAAGGTCTCGTCAAGGCGAACCACTTTCTCTTCTACCCCGAAGGCCAAAACACAACGGAACACGACCAATTTACCTTGAACATATCGGAATCCTAGTTTTCCGGTGACCTAATCGGGTTACCTCAAATCCTCCGTCAAACTCCAAAATAATCACATGGAAAGCATCACCAGACCAAGGGGAGTCGAACCCCTAACCTTATGGCCACCGAGGCTCGCCGGAGGACCATCCCCAGTCACCGGCGATTCAACCCAGTTCGGCTCAATTCAAACTCACCCAAACCTTAATCAATTTTCACATTTCAAAGTACAGACCGACTCAAAATCAAACAAGGAAGCGATCCCTACCTTTCACTTGGCCAGAGGTGGCCGGAATTTGGTCGTCGGACGTTGTAGCCGAAAATGTAAACTCACCCCCTCGGGTCAACGGTCAACCTTTCTATTTTTGGAAAGTCAACAACCGGTCAAAGTCAAACAGTGTTTTACGACTAATTCTCGACTATTCCGCTATTTATACTCGCGCCTCGGGTCGATTGACGGTCCAAAACGAATATACGAAATGATTCGGATAAACACGAAACAATCGGATAAACTCGTCGAAAACTGAAACTTCAAATAATCATAAAATATTCCTCGGTTATTGGAAAAATCTTCCGTAGCCACCCTCGAGCTCGAAATCACGTACTCTACAATTTTCGTGAAGACACCCAACACAAATTCTCGACTGAACACATAGTCGCGAATCGAATCGGCAAACCACATATACGACATAAAATCGCGACTAAACTCAATCTCGAGAATCGTGCCGAATACGCAATAGATTCTGGTTCGGGTCGTCACAAATCTACCCCCCTTAAAGAAATTTCGACCTCAAAATTTACATACCTGTCAAGTGAACAGATGAGGATACTGCTCCCGCATACGCTGCTCGGTCTCCTAGGTGGCCTCCTCAACTGAGTGATTCTGCCACAAGACCTGCACCAGCGGAATCACACGGTGCCTCAACTCCTGCTCACGACGATCGAGAATCTACACTGGCTCCTCAACATACGATAAATCCTCTCTGATCGGCAACTGCTGTGGGGCTAACACATGTGAAGGATCTGAGATGTACTTCCGCAACATCGAAACATGGAAGACATCATGAACACGAGCCATCTCAGCCGGTAACTCAAGTCTGTAAGCAACATCTCTAACCCTCTCCGTAATCTCATACGGACCAATGTATCATGGTCGAAGCTTGCCACGCTTCCCGAAACGCACAACTCCCCTCCACGGAGATAGTTTCAGGAAAACCCAATCACCAACCTCGAACTCTAAGCTCTTTCTCCTCACATCTGCATAACTCTTCTGCCGATCCTGGGCGATCTTCAGTCGATCTCGGATAATATGTATGTCCTCCATCGTGGTTTTCACCAAATCTGGACCAATAAGCCAACACTCGCCCACCTCACTCCAACACAATGGAGTGCGACACTACTTCCCATACAGGGCCTCGTACGGTGCCATCTCAACACTGGCCTGATAGCTGTTGTTGTACGCGAACTCGATCAAATGTAACTGCTGATCCCAGTTTCCGCGAAATTGTAACTCACATGATCTCAGCATATCCTCAAGAGTCTGAATAGTCCGCTCAGACTGCCCGTCAGTCTGAGGATGGAAAGGTGTACTAAATCGTAATCTCGTGCCCAAAGCTCGCTGCAACGCCTGCCAAAACTCAGAAGTGAACTGACTGTCTCGGTCAGAAACAATGGACACAGGCACACCATGAAAGCGAACAATCTCTGATAAGTACAACTTGGCCAATCTACCCACTGAAATCTTCCCTGGAAGTGCAAGAAAATGTGCAGATTTCGTCACTCGATCAACAATAACCCAAATACCTGTGTTGCCCGCCGAAGTACGTGGCAACTGATAGACGAAATCCATCGTAATGTGCTCCCACTTCCAAACTGGAATCTCAAGTGGCTGTAGTTTCCCTGCACGTTTCTGCCTCTCCGTCTTCACATGCTGACAAATCAAACATCGACTCACGTACGCGGCAATCTCCCGCTTCATGTTGCGCCACCAATAGTACGCTCGAAGTGTACGAAACATCTTCGTACCTCCAGGATGCATCGCATACGCTGAACTGTGGGCCTCATCCAGAATCTCCTTCTTCAAGTCCTCGTCTCTGGGTACACATAGCCTGCCCCTGAACAGTAATGTACCGTCGTCGCTCAATCGGAACTCTCTAGGCACACCATTCCGAATCATGGCCTTCTTGCCTAGCAAGTAAGGATCTGAATCTTGTGCCTCTTGTACCTGATCAACTAGTACGGGTCGAACCTGAAAAATGGCCAACAAAGCTCCATCATCATCATACCCAAACATAGCACCCGTAGCTCGAAGCTCGGCTAACATCGATACTCTGGCCACACACATGTGAAACAACGAGGCTCCAGATTTCCGGCAAAGTGCATCTGCCACAACATTGGCCTTCCCCGGATGGTACTCGAATGTGCAATCGTAATCGCTAATCAATTCCATCCATTGGCGCTGTCTCATGTTCAGGTCCGGCTGCGTCTGTAAGTAGGTGAGACTCTTGTGATCAGTGAAAATCTTACTCTGAGCACCATACAGGTAATGTCTCCAACTCTTCAACGCTAACACGATAACGGCTAACTCCAAATCATGCGTCGGATAGTTGACCTCATGCGGTTTCAGCTGTCTGGAACCATATGCCACGACTCTACCATGCTGCATTAACACACAGCCAAGGCCCAACTTCGACGCGTCACTGTACACAACAAACTCACCACTGTCGTTTCGCAATGTCAGAACCGGTGCGGTAGTCAATCTCTCCTTCAGGAGCCAATAACTCTCCTCGCATGCATCAGACCACTAGAACTTGATACCTTTCTTCGTCAACCTGGTCAGTGGTGTAGCAATCCGGGAGAAATCCTGTACAAACCGTCGATAATAGCCTGCTAACCCCAAGAAACTCCGAATCTCTGGTACAGTAGTGGGTCTACTCCAATTCAGCACGGCCTCGATCTTGTCAGGATCAACACTGACTCCCTCGGCCGAAATCACGTGGCCCAGAATCTTGACACTATCCAACCAGAACTCGCACTTGCTAAACTTCGTGAACAACTGATGGTCCCGCAGAGTCCGCAACACTGCTCGTAGATGCTTCCTGTGCTGGCTCACACTCTTCGAATAGATCAAAATATCGTCAATAAATACAATCACGAACTTATCCGGGAATCGCCGAAACACCCGATTCATCAAGTCCATGAAAGATGCGGGGGCGTTGGTCAACCCAAACGGCATAACCAAAAACTCAAAATGCCCATACCGCGTCCTGAATGCTGTCCTGGCTACATTAGAGTCTCGGATCCTCAACTGGTGATATCCGGATCGAAGGTCAATCTTCGAAAAGACTGCTGCTCCCTTCAGCTGATCGAACAAGTCATCAATCCGCGGCAACGGATACTTGTTCCTCACTGTAATCTGATTCAGCTTCTGATAGTCGATGCACAAACGCATGGACCCGTCCTTCTTTCGCACAAACAACACTAGAGCACCCCACGGAGAAACACTCGGTCGAATGAATCCCTTCTCTAACAACTCCTGGAGCTGAATCTGCAACTCCTTCAACTCCGCAGGCGCCATACGATACGGTCTCTGGGAAATCGGTCCAGTACCCGGCAATAACTCAATGGTAAAGTCAATCTCCCGTACAGGGGGTATACCAGGTAACTCCGCTGGAAACACATCCGGAAACTCAGACACAACCTCAATACTACCAAGATCCGGCACTGCACTGTAGTGTCAACAACATGGGCTAAGTAGGCAACACAACCCTTCTTCATCAACCGATCCGCCCTCATCGCGGAAATCAAACATGGTAGTGAAGTGTTCTTCTCGCCACGAAACAATATCTCGGGTAACCCTGGTCGACGAAACGCAACCTCCTTCCCGTGGCAATCAAACATGGCCCAGTGCGACTCCAAAAATTCCATACCCAATATCAAATCAAAATCCACAATATCAAGTAGTAACAGATCTGCGGCTAAACCATGGCCATCAATAAACACCTCACAATCTCGGTAAACCCAACCGATGCTCACAACCTCACCTGATGGATACAACACTCTCCACAACCCCGGAAGTGGAGATGCAGGTACCGTAGCCAATGATGACAGTCTAAATGATATGAATGAATGTGTAGCACTCGGATCTAACAATGCAAGTACAGGAATACCAAAAACATGTAACGTACAAATAACGACCTCCGGTGATGCTCTGCCCTCACGTAGAGTCATATCATGAACCCTCGCCTGTCCGGCTGGTCGTCCTCGCTGCGGCTGTCCCTGCTGTCTGCCCTGACCTGCAAACTGAGCTGGTCGCACTCCCGAAGTGGCACCTCGCTCAACTCCGGAACTCTGAGCCGCCTGTCCAACACCACCATACAACTGAGGACACGCCCTCGCATAGTGACCCACCTGGCCACAATGATAACAGTTGAGGGTGCCTCGCTGACACGAACCAACATGATACCTATTGCACAAGTTGCACAACGGATACTCCCTCGGTACAGCAAATGTGCCTCCAATACACCGGGGATAACTAGAACCGCTGGAATCTATACTAGCCCGTGGCCTCTGTGGTCGATCTCTCCTCCAAAACGGTCTCCACCTCGATGCACTGACTGGTGGGCGGTAAGATCCACCGCCAGAGGATGAAGCTGAACCGGAAGTATCAGAACTCTGCCTCTTGGAAGGCCCCTGACTCGGTTCACCTTCCTCAAACCGTCTCAGCCGATACCTCTGCTGTCTCTCCTGCTCAATGTCCTCGCCTCGGAGAGCTGCACTAAAAAACTCATCAAAGTTGTTCCTTGGCATCATAGTCAGCGTCGCCTTGATGTTCAGATTCAATCCCAGCTCAAACCTGCGACACTTGGCTTCCTCTGTAGCCACCATATCTCTCGCAAATCGAGACAAACGGGTAAACCGATCCCGATACTCAAGTACAGATAAACTGCTCTGCCTCAAGTTTGTAAACTCCTCATACTTGCGCTGCTGGGTAGCCTGATTAAAGTACCTCCACGTAAAAAAATCACGGAACAATGTCCACGGAGTATCAGCCGGAACCCTGTCGGTGCTAACCCACCAAAAGTATGCATCACCCTCAAGTAAACCAACTGCGGCTACTGACATCTGCTCAGGAGTAAACTGTAGACGCTCACAAACACGTTCAATCTGAACCAACCATGCCTCGCATATCTCTGGATCAACTGAACCCGAAAACACAGTAGCACCCGCAGCGCGAGCCTTGACCACAGGGTCAAAACGCTCTTCCAAACGCAGCACTCGCATAAGCAAGTCACGCGTTCGGCGATCCTCATCAGGATCATCATCCCGGTCAACACGGGGACCACGTCGAGGAGGCATCCTATGGATACAAGACAAGCATTAGGTACAAGCAGAAAGAACGTAATCATGAAACCGCAGATATTTGAGGACACACAACACCTGAAGTATTGATGAGTACCGCTGGCCAGTCGGGTCATCACTACAGTCATGCTGTATCAACTCAAATACCCTAAGCGTCACAACTACAAGAGTCTACAGAATCTGACAACCTAATGCTCTGATACCAAACTGAAAGGACCCAATCCCGATTCAGTTACCTAAACCGGAACCAAACCCTTTCGAAAATACGAACCAACAAAATTTTTTCAAAATTTCGGCAGAGTTTCGTTACTAGCGTGGAATTGCCATAACCTGCACCCAGAAAATAACACTTCATCCTATGCAACAAAAACTAAACCGTGGGCACCAATCCCATCCGGATTTCTCAACATCAATATAATTAATAACAGTAAACAAACTGTACTATGTATATATGTATATCCGAGAAAATCCGTATAAACAAATATCAGAATGTATCAGAGCGACCTCTAAAGTAAAACATATACAATATACACATCAGTAGGCGAAACAAGAACCTACTGGAAAGCACATGTAACTCTGATCACTAGCCTCCAAACTGCAACGTGAAAACACCAAAACCTGAACTGCAACTGGGCACAGAAACCGAAAAGCCCAGGGGAAAGACAATAAACACGTTAGAGTGAGTGGACGAAAATAAATGTCTTTCACCAGTTAATATATATCTTTAAAATAACATATGCGAGTCCAGATAAATAAATACAACATAGTACACGAGGTAAAACTCATACTCCTCCAGTGTACTGAGCATGCAAGTAAAATCCCACGGGGTCACTCATGGACTCCTCCATGCTAGTACAGTCTGAACCATGGAGTCCCTGACTACCACGTGATTCTAAGCCAGAAATGGCCTCGGTTCCGGGGTACTGCCCCTCACCGGTCTGGTTGGGGAAACGCCCCTCCAGGCGGCCCTCCGTCGGGGATCAGCCGACGAGGCAAGGTGTATCGATACAACAACGTAACTAAGACTGTACTCTGTGTAAACCAAATCATAAATAGGTCGATGCAAATGCATGAAACAGCATATAAATGTATATATATTCGTATACGTATATCCGTATAAATATAACCGTATAATCGTAAAACACATGCTCATATTAAACATAATCTCTTATGAAATCTCATGCCCGTAAAATCATAATCATGCTGCATGCTCAAGTTCATAAAATGTATATAAACGACTCGCAATCAATCCGTGAAAATAAATTGTCCACTCACAGGTGAGCAAAACGCGCACTCGCGCTAATCTCGAGGACCGGCGGAAGATCTCTCGCCAAAAACACGATCACGGTCCCGATCTCGATCTCTTGAATATTCACAATACATCCTGATCAATAATGTAATCCACAACACTGTACAGATGCACAGAAACCAACCGTTCCCAAAAATATGCAATGCGATACAAAATGAATTACGGAAATCCCGAAATCCCCACTCGGAACCTCGACTGAAAATCGTCTAACTAAATCGGCCCAAAAACCTCTGTACGATAACCAGGGCGTGATTACGAGAAAAATGACATTAAAATTGTCGAAATCTGAAAAGTCAACTCCTCCGCCGTTGACCGCCACCGCCGGCGGCGGCGCGCCGTCAACGGCGAGATTCACTGGCGGAGAAACTCTAGTTCTCAAGGTCTCATCAAGGCGAACCACTTTCTCTTCTACCCCGAAAGCCAAAACACAACGGAATACGACCAATTTACCTTGGACAGATCGGAATCCTAGTTTTCCGGTGACCTAATCGGGTTACCTAAAATCCTCCGTCAAACTCCAAAATAATCACATGGAAAGCATCACCAGACTAAGGGGAGTCGAACCCCTAACCTTATGGCCACCGAGGCTCGCCGGAGGACCATCCCCCGTCACCGGCGATTCAACCCAGTTCGGCTCAATTCAAACTCACCCAAACCTCAATCAATTTTCACATTTCAAAGTACAGACCGACTGGAAATCAAACAAGGAAGCGATCCCTACATTTCACTTGGCCGGAGGTGGCCGGAATTTGGTCGTCGGACGTTGAAGCCGAAAATGGAAACTCACCCCCTCGGGTCAACGGTCAACCTTTCTATTTTTGGAAAGTCAACAACCGGTCAACGTCAAACAGTGTTTTACGACTAATTCTCGACTATTCCGCTATTTATACTCGCGCCTCGGGTCGATCGACGGTCCAAAACGAATATACGACATGATTCGGATAAACACGAAACAATCGGATAAACTCGTCGAAAACCGAAACTTCAAATAATCATAAAAATTCCTCGGTTATCGGAAAAATCTTCCGGAGCCACCCTCGAACTCGAAATCAAGTACTCTACAATTTCCGTGAAGACACCCAACACAAATTCTCGACCGAAAATATAGTCGCGAATCGAATCGGCAAACCACATATACGACATAAAATCGCGACTAAACTCAATCTCGAGAATCGTGCCGAATACGCAACAGATTCTGGTTCGGGTCGTCACAGATAGTTTTCTTGCATCGCTTCAGGATGGAATACAATATGTGCAAGATACCAGTCCACAAGGATGCCATTAATTATATGGCTATCAATGGCCTTGAGGACCAAATGTATACCGTGTTCCTAAATATCAAGGATATGTCACTAACCGAGTTCATCACTTCAGTGATGAATGCACATGGTGCTATGCAAGATAAGGACAAGAGATGAAATTTTTCAAAGGGAACGTATGCACCCAGGTCATACGCACCAGATAGAAACAAGTCAGTGGCTGAAACCTATTTTAAGGAACCTAGCGAGGAAGGATACGACTCAGAAACTGAGTTGTGTCCACGCAGTCAATTTGACCTCTAAGATGGTGTTGAGGCCCAAAAAAGCTGCAACAAAGTAAGGGGTCTGTAAAATCATAAACCGTGGCTTTTACCAAGCCACAATTTGAAACATATACGTACGACACCAATTTCACTCATGAGATATTGGATGAGTTGATTAGACAACGAGTGGCGAAAACTGATTTCGGCCCTATTCTCAGTGTGGAGCAATTGAAAGGGAAGAAATATTGGAAATTCCATCTCATGTGTAATCACTTAACCAAGGATTGCGTAAAACTGAAGGATCAAATCCAAGAGTAGATCAATGACGACAAGCTACCCTTAGAAGCTCCCACCGAGATAACTTCCTTGGTAGATACTCAGCCCTTTCCAGATCAGCATGTAAACATGTTGGAGGTGTACAGGGAATGGCCTAGGTCGCAGCAAACGGTGGAGGCCCAGGCAAGAGGCCAAGCATCAATGCAGGTTAGACGCCCTCGATGATACACATATCAGGAGGATCACGTGCACGAGATCCTTGACGAACTCATCGAGAGAGGATTTATCATTTACAGGCCTATGCAGAGGCTAGAAGATTTGGCTTATGTAAGGCTCGTGGAATTTTTCTGCAGGTTTCACAACAAGTTCGGCCATGCCACCTCAGCGTGCAGTGGTCTAAAAAATAAGATTCAAGATTGGATCGAGGAGGGGAGGGGAGGATTCAACCAAGTTGAGAGCTGAGGAAGCAGTGGCTCCCCTAGTAATGGCCCTCTAGCAAGAAGGGGCCGGCGACAGATTACCTACAATGTGTCTAGAATGGCAGAGATACTGGATAATTTGGTCGCAGCGCAGATTGCCCGTATGTCAATGGGACCCTCTCAAAACCCAATTAACAACCGACACTTATAAACCTCTTTTTGTAGAGATCATTTCTAACGATAGAAAATATTGTTGTGTAAGACACCTATCTGAGAACGCTATTGTTCTGTTGTCTATCAATCTATCTGGGCTAGTGTGAGAACAAGAAGGGGAATCTTTTCCAGATATAGATCGAGAAATGGTCCAGTATATATATATATATATTATTTAGCTAGTATTTGGAAAAGGTTCTAATATGGCCAGTTATAACACTTGGATTGAGAGATGCATAAGCAAGCAGCTCTTGATTCCTCTCTACTATGGCCATGTTCTCATCTAACAAAGTTACGATCCCCTCTATGCCAGTGCCGTCGTTTGCATCGATCAACAATACTGAATTTTTCATGCATGAACTACTCATACTCACCCATGACGGCTTTCCCCATCCGAAATTGACTTCATAGAAGGGATACTGGCACACACTGGTGCAAACATAAGTGTCCATGCCCTTTGTTGCCAAGATGTTCCCAAAATCTTTCCTTGATTGATAGATATGCTCTGCAGTAACTCCATTAGGATAGTTTAATTGATAGTCTTCCATGCCTTTCCGGAGCTTAGCAACTAAACTTTGAAGATCTACTTCACTTTCTACTGTGACTGCTGTAGTCCACACAAAGTTCCCCAAGAGGTTCTTTGTCGGCCCTGATCTTTTCCTCATGTTCATAGCTTGAATCCACACGGCTGGCCTTGTATAACCCAAGTTCGTTCTTGATGCTTCCCTAGCACATTTCAAGATGAGCGCTGACACTGCCTGGACGCGTGTGGGATTAGGCACCGCAGCGCTAGCAGGTTTGGATTTGAGTGCAGCAATGCTCGAGGCTTCAAATACGAATCTTCTTGTTATGCACTTTTCTTGAACCCCTTTCACGACAGTGTTTGGGAAAGTGGAGAAATCTTGTGGCGGGAAAAGAGAAGCTAAAGTCCCGAACTCTGGTGGAAGCACTTGATTATCAGTACTACTTCTAGAGTTAAGGGCAACAGCAGACCAGCTTCTTAAGAATGTGCCGTAGGTAAATCCATCAGCGACTTTATGTGAGAGGCTGAGTCCAATTGCAATTCCACCACATTCAAAGAAGTTGACCTGGACTTGTAGAAGATGGCATGTGTCTGCTTCTTTTGAATCAAATGCAGGAGGGTGTAGTTGTTCTAGCATGTCAAGATCTGGATTTTCCAAAATCTTTGATATGGTACACTTCACCTTGGCTTCAATGAATGCAGCCCCATGATCGTCAGTTGATTGAATCATTGTATTGGAATTTCCCCGCAAAGGGATAAAAAAGAGCGAGGGTTTCAGATAGGGAAGCTTTCAAAATGCTGGACATTTCTGCAAATGATGAATCCTTATTGAGATCATCCTCATTGGCAGTATTAGTTTGACGGGGATAGAAGAAAAGAAATGGGACAGAAAATTCAGGAGCAATCTGATCAAAGATAGAGAGGCTCAAAGATTTTAGGTGAGGAGGAGTTGGAGATGATGGTGTAATTGCTTCTCTGTGAATGATTTCAATCTGGAACTCTCTACCCATCTTGCTCCTTCGCACTCTTGAGTTTCATAAGAAACACCTAGTTACTATATAAAGGCTCAGATTGCTCACACAACGACAGCTCCTATGCTAGGACTACTACAAAAAGTCCTTCAGACAACTGTGCTCAGACAACAGAATGTTTTCAATCAGTTGTCCCAAAGTGGAGACAACTGATCCTTCAGTGAGTCAGTTGTTAGAGTGTTGTTTAAACATAATATTTTCGTTTCTGAGATCGACCTGAGATTTGTTGAAAAATTAAGACAACTGATTGATAGGGGTTTAAAAATTTTAGTTGTCTAAACTTGTTGGAAAAATGTTCAGACGACAAATATTATTTTGTGTTGTTTGATAGGGGTTTAAATGAGTATTCTTCAGACAACAGTTTTATTGTTCAGTTGTTGGAAAAATATTCAGACGACAAATATTAGTGTGTGTTGTTTGATAGGTGTTCAAATTATGGTGTTCTTCAGACAACTGTTTTAACGGTCAGTTGTGTGATGTGCATTCAAACGAAAAAAACCCTAGCTATTTTGGGCGCCAATTAATTGCGCCAATTTTTATCTACCATTCAGAACACTTTGAAATTAAAAAACGCGCGGTACGATTCTCCCCAAACCAAAATACCCTAGCCCCTCTATCATCTCTCTCACAAACTTAATCCTCCAACCAAACTTCACAAAATCAAATCTCTTTGGGCCATATCGATCTACATCTACCTCTATCTCAACCTAGCTTTACTCAAAATCACGGTTTGAGGCAAATCGGGTTTTAGCCCCAATTGGTTCAATCACAGATTTCTTCTGCGTCAACCAAGTATTTTTTTAATTCTATACATGGGTAAGCTCGATCGATTACTTCTATGAATATGTAGTTTGATTCTAGAGTTTATTGTATTGATTTGATTTGGGATTTTGATACAGATTCAAGCTAGGGTTTTTGTTGAAGCTGTTCTTATTGTGTTCTTGCGCTGGTGCTAATACGTGTTGAAGCTATCTGTGGGATTGTAAAGCAAGTTCTGGTGAGTAACAAGCAAACTCAATTCTCTCTCTTACAATTTGTGTGTTCAACATGTGGTCTTTGATGTTAATTAAGCATGTTGTTGTTGTGAAGTTCTTAATATTGTTTTCTGAAATTTTGTGGAGGCAGATTTGAATGTTAAGCATGTGATGTTTGATTGTGTCCCTGAATTGTGAACATTATGGTTAGGTCATCTATAAACTTGTATTGTGTGTTTTTGTTGTTGTTGTTCTAGTGTCTTAGGATGGATAAGTCCTGGATGGATGAAGCTAGGACTTCAAAAAAGTTTGAAGTAGGTCTTGATAAGTTTTTGAAGTTTGCCAAGTCAAATGCTTCAGACAAGAACAAAATATATTGCCCTTGTTCAAAATGTAGCAACACTGCTATGTTTTCCATAGGTGTGATCAAAGACCATATATACTTCAATGGGATTGATCGTAGTTATAAAAACTGGAAATGGCATGGGGAACCTTCAAGGTCATACATTTCCAGTCATAAACTAGGTAACACTGAAACTTGTGGGGAATCTTCAGTAAATAGAAAGATAGATGAGGGTGAACATGAAGTAGATATGGGGATTCCGGAAGATGAAGTGGAACGGGAGGTTAGTGATGGTGAAGAATTTGTAGATGCAGGATTTGAATTTATGAAGCTTGTGGATGATGCAGACAAGCCTATATATCCTGGCTGTGTGAGGAACACAAAGTTGAATGTTTTGATTAGGAGTTTCAATCTTAAAGCCAAACACGGGATGAGCGATTCTTGTTATTCTGATTGGTTGATGTTCCTTAATGAATTGTTGCCGGAAGGGAATGAGATTCCAGGGACTTTTTATGCGGCTAAAAAGACCCTTTGTGCTTTGGGGTTGGATTACGAGAAGTATCATTGTTGCCACAATGACTGCATAGTGTACAGAAAGCAGCACAGTGATGCATTATCATGTCCCACATGTGGTGAGTCGCGATCGAAATTAGACAAGGATGACAATGAGAGAGTAGGGGTGCCTGCAAAGGTTATGTGGTTCCTCCCACCAATTCCTAGGTTTAGACGAATGTTTTCATCACCAACCACTGCCGAGGATCTAACTTGGCATGAGCATGGAAGAAAGAAAGATGGTGTGATGCGTCATCCAGCAGATTCACCAACTTGGTCCTTGGCTGACACAAGATACCCTGTGTTTGGTGCTGAACCTAGAAACCTTAGGCTTGGACTCTCTACTGATGGATTTAATCCTCACAGTGAAAAAAAATCGAAGTATTCATGTTGGCCTGTTATTCTGGTCACATACAACCTGCCACCATCATTGTGCATGAAGAGGAAGTATATGTTGTTAACGATGTTAATATCCGGACCCAAGCAGCCGGGAACTGACATTGATGTCTACTTGGAGGTTTTAGTTGACCACTTGCAGATTTTTTGGGAAGGGGTAGATGGAGTTTATGATGCTGCAAGAGGGGAGTATTTTAGAATGAGAGGCATGCTTTTGTGTACTATAAATGATTTTCCAGCTTATGGAAACTTATCTGGCTCCATAGTGAAAGGATACCATGGGTGTCCAATCTGTGTTGAAAATACAGGTGCGTATCACCTTAAACACAGTAGGAAAATGTCATATATGAGAACAAGAAGACATTTGCCTAGACATCATCCTTACCGTAACAAACCTGCATTATTTGATAACACTGTTGAAGAGGATCTTGCTCTGCGACCAATAAGTGGAGAAGAGGTGCTGGAAAGAGTTGAAGGTTTGAACTATAATTTCGGAAAGAAAAGCCATCATCCTACTTTCAAGGGTCAGGAAGGTGAGGAAAGACCTTGCTGGAAGAAGAAATCCATTTTCTTTCAACTTGAGTACTGGAAATACTTTCCAGTAAGACACAATCTCGATGTAATGCATATCGAGAAGAATGTTTGTGAAGCTTTAATAGGAACTTTGATGAATATTCCGAATAAGACAAAGGACAGTGGTCCTGCTCGGCAGGATTTGGCTGAAATGGGGGTAAGAGTTGAGTTGGCTCCAGTTGATGGTGTGAAAAAAAAAGACTCATTACCTATGGCTACTTGGAATTTCACATTAGACGAAAAAAGAATTGTTTGTAGGTCTTTGTTTAATATGAGAGTTCCTACATGTTTTTCTTCAAACATTAGGAACCTTGTTTCTATGGAGGACTTGCGATTGGTTGGCTTGAAATCACATGACTGTCACATACTAATGCAAGTTCTACTTCCTGTTGCCTTGCGTTCAGTCTTAGAAAAACCAGTGAGGATAGCTATTATACGATTTTGCCTATTCTTCAAGGCAATTTGTGCAAAAGAGATTGATGTCCCTAAGCTAGTAGATATGCAAGCGGATCTGGTTAAGACAGTGTGCATGCTTGAGATGTATTTCCCACCATCTTTTTTTGACATTATGATTCACTTAACAGTTCATCTTGTTAGGGAAGTAGAGTTATGTGGGCCAGTGTTTTTTAGATGGATGTATCCTTTTGAGAGATATATGAAAGTGTTCAAAGGGTATGTTAGAAATCGACATCGTCCTGAGGGTTGCATCATTGAATCTTATATTGTTGAGGAGGCAGTTGAGTTTAACGCAGAAAGGATGCTTGCCTCTAAGTCTACTGTAGGAAACCGTGATACAACTAAACCTGGTCTTATTGATGGGTGCAAACCCTTGGGTGGCTACAACAGCAAATGTCTCACCACAAAGGAGAGGGACCAAGCTCACCTTTGTGTGTTGCAGAACACAAATGAAGTCCTCCCGTATTTTACGTAAGTATTCCATGCCTTTAACTATTTAATTATTTGTTGGTAATATGCATAGACAGTGATTAAATGTGACGACCCGGACCAGAATCACCAGTATGATCAGCTATGTACAGGAGTTACTGCGTAGTCGCAGGTTTATGATAGCTGTTTGAATCGCCGAACTCGTTAACGACTAAATTATTGGCCAAGAATTGGAGCTGAGTCTCTTCTCGAGAGTTGTTGTACGTGTGATCGCGAGTTTATGGGCGGTTCCGGATCGTTATTTGGACGACCGAGGAATTAGTTATGAATATTCGAAGTTTCGACGGAAACGGATTTAAATGGCGGGTTTGTTCGCGGCTAAATTACCGGTCGAGAATTTGGTTTCGGTTTCTTCACGGAAGTTGTTCAGAATTTAATTTTGAGTTTGTGGGAACTTCCGGAGCATGATTTGGAGTTACGAGGAATTAGTTGCGAATTTTGCCGTTTGTTGATTATTTAGTCGATTTAATGTGTGTTGCTTTGAAGGGTTGACTTTTTATCCGTTTGGCCAATGTGTTTGACTTCGGGTGATTATGGAAGATTATGTCGAGTCGAATTCGTGGCCGCGAGATTTATCGGAATCGGATATACGACGAGAAAGTTACGCGCGCTTGAAGTTCGACGAAAAGGATAAGTATGAAGTTTCCTAATCGGGAAAGTTATAAATAGTGACCTGTCTAAAAGGGAAAGTCAAACTTGGAGTTATTGTTCTTTGACCATGTTGACTCGATTTGACCGTGGAGGTGCGACGGTGGCGGTGACCTCCACGGCTTCGCCGGCGGCGAGCCGAATCCGGCCACATCACGGCCTAGTTCTGGTCCCGTTCTGTCCGCCTTGCTGTCCCGAAGCTAGCTCTGGCCTCCTCCCATGGCCTAGCTCACCGGAGAGGGAGAGATTCCGGCAAGAAAAAATGGAGATTTTTGAGGTAATCGGGTTCATCAATTTCAGCCGTGTTGAACTACAAAATTGTTTGGGCTTTGTAGCTCTTCCCTCCATGAATCTAACTAAATTGGTTTGGAGTTTCAATTCGGTTTGAGTTGGGAGAATTCTTGATTTGAATTTTGTGTTTCATTTCGGTTTATCATGAAATTGGATGAGTTAGAGTGAGAATTGGCCTTTGTTATAGTTGACAAAGTTGCTCAGTGGGTGATTTTGCATGGAATGGTGGTTTCTCCGCCGGAAAATTCTCCGTCCGGCAGCGGCGCCGCCGTGGGTGGCGGTCAACGCGGCGGTCAACGGTCAACGGCGGTCAACTTTGACTTTTTCGGAGTTTTCGACGAGTTGCATGTCATTTTACTCGAAATCGCGCCCCGATCGCAGTGGGGAGTTTTGTTTTTCGAGTTGAGCGTCCGAAATTACAGTGAGGTATTGTGGTATGATTTCCGGATTTCCGACAGTTTGTCGTGATCGGATTACGTGTTTCCGAGAACTGTGGTTTCTCGTGATTTGTTTTGAATTGTCGAATTATGTTTGTGAGAATTGGATATTATGATTATTCAGGTGTTTGTGATCGTTTGTTTGGCGAGGGACTTTCCGCCGGATCACGGGTTAACGCGATACGCGTTACGCCAGACTGTGAGTGGACAAGTTTATATTTTCACTGTTGATTTGCGAGTTCGTGGATTTTATAATTTCTGTATTTAATTATACGATGTTGTGATATATGTTGTTTCCGGAGGTATTATTATATGTGTTTATTTGTGATGGCATTTAATACATCGATGTACCAGAGTTGAGAGATTCCTCTGGGCGGGGTTGAGTGGTCCCCTGCGTGCCGCCAGGGTTGAGTGGTCCCCTGGCCTATCACTGTCAGGTTTGAGCGATTCACCTGACGTCGGGTTTGAGAGGTCGCCCGACAACCTCCGTGTATATATATATGTGTTGTGTTTTCCGAACTCGCACTGATTTGTATTGAGTATGTTTATAAACTGGTGAAAGGCATATGTTATTTTCGTCCACTCACTCTAACGTTTATCGTGTTTATTGTCTTTCCCCTGGGCTTTTCGGTTTCCGTGCCCAGTTTGCAGTTCGGACTCTGGTGTCGCACGTCGTGGTCGGAGGCATAGTGCTCGAGCTACCTTATTTCTTCCAGTAGGTTTATTGTCCTACCTACTGTAATATACTTATATGGTTATGTATTAGAGGTCGCTCTGAGTTTCCTGTTGTATATGTTATACGATTTTAAACCCGGATTTCAGTAAAGTACTATTATATGTATTGTTTACTTTACTGTTGAGATATTGAGAAATCCGGATGGGATTGGTGCCCACGGTTTGCTTTTTGTGGCATAGGATGAAGTGTATTTTCAGCGTGCAGGTTAAGGTAATTCCACGCTAGTAACGAAACTCTGTCCAAATTTCGAAAAGTTTTTGTTGGTTCGTGTTTTCGAAAGGGTTTGATTCCGATTTAGGGAGCTAAATCGGGGTTGGGTCCTTTCAGCTTGGTATCAGAGCATTAGGTTATAGGTTCTGTAGACTTCTGTAGTCGTGTTTACTTAGGGTATTTGAGTTGATACAGCATGACTGGAGTGATGACCCGACTGGCCAGCGGTACTCATCAATACTTCGGGTGTTGTGTGTCCTCAAATATCTGCGGTTTCATGATTACGTTCCACTTGTTGTGAACGATGTTTTATTCATTAGGATGCCTCCTGACGTGCTTTCCGTGTCGGTTCGGTTGTGAATCCTGTTGAGGATCAATCGACGCGTGATTTGCCAGTGAATTGTGGATTTGGATGAGTATTCAGAGTTCAGTGAACTGTGTGGCACGGGTTGCCTGGTTGTGTGTGTGAGAGCTTACATGTTGCCTCAGAGCTGAGATTTATGGCTGTTGATGTATGCCTGAGTCAGATCAGTGTATTTTGTGGGCTGTTATTGTGTGAGTACCGGTTGCGACTCCATGGCCTACATTCAGAGTGATGTTTATACGGTAATGGTGTTATCAGGCTACTCAGCATTCGAATGTGGAGTGTTTACCCACCTGAGGCAGAGATGCATTGTCCACATGTTTGTTTTGGTGTGCACGAGTTATGTGGCTTCAGAGGAAGCAGAGCACGAGGTTCGAGATGAGTTTGAACCTGAGCATCAGAGAGATTCTGATTGATATGCCTCGAGACATCCGTGAGGAGCTTAGTGTGCTGCACTCAGCGGCGAGGTTATTGTGAGGTAAAGATGTACGCGGTTTTCGATGTGATGGTTTGAGAAAAGTGGACTTAGTCGAGATTTTGATGAGGTTGAGTTCCGATACTTCGGGATCAGTGATTTCATTAGACTGTGGTCTTTTCGATTATGTTGAGGATTCTCTGCTGATCCGTTTGGCGATGGCGGTGATCACAGAGTAGCGGATTTGCTCCTGTGGCATGAGTTCGAGTGATCGTTGGCGATCCTTTCACGCAGCAGGTGTTGCGGTGATTTGTGTTCGAGGAGCACTATCAGTTGCTGTTTCGGTGGCCAGGAGGGTCACGTACGTGGGAGCACTTTAGCGAGCTGTTGTATCGGTTCGGTAGCTCAGAATTTACGAGGAGATCCTCATGTTGTTCCTGCAGTCTGGTCAATGTACCATTTTGACGAGTTATTCAGCAAGTCGCATTTGACGTGGGCGGCTAGTTGGGCATGTTGGAGTTCGTGCCATGACCTTGTTTGAGGACAGACTTTTCTCCGAGGTTGCTGTTGTTTGATATCCATGGCTATTGTGCCTGTATCTCCACTTCCGAGGTTTTGGAGAGTGTTGCATCCATCCGGAGGTTGCGAGGTCCTTGTTGGAAGATATGGTTTAGCCGCGGATCTGTTTAGCCGGACATTGTGGTTGTGATGTGATCGTGAATATGAACTTACTGATGATGCATTTTGGCGGTGTTTGATTACCTCGAGAAGGAGGTTGTGTTTTGATGACCAGATTTCCCCGAGATGCTGTTTCGTGGTGATGGTCGAGCGGATGGTGGAGACGAGTTATGTTGTTTTCTTAGCACATGTTATGGATACTATGGTTGCTGTACCTGACATTGGTGACATTGAGGTGGTTCCTGAGTTTCCAGGTGTGTTCCGGAGGAGTTACTAGGTGTTCCTTCAGTTCGAGAGACCGACTACATCATTGAGTTTGTACCCGGCGCTGGACTCATTTTACCGGCACCTTGTCGTTCTGAGCCAGCGGAGTTGATGGAGCTACAGTTTTGACTCCAGGAGATGCTGGAGGAGATTTCAGGAGACTTCGTGCGACCCCACGTATTTGCGTGGTATGCTCTTGCACTATTTACACGGATGTTGGACGATTTGACGAGGTGGTGCATTGACTACCGGAAGCTCGATTTGCTTCAGAGGAGAGTGAGTATCCTCCGTTTCGGATTGACGATTGGTTGATCAGCTCGTGAGAGCTTCAGTCTTTTCGAAGATTGATTTCGGGACTGGATATTATCAGTTAAGGTTTGATGAGTCAGATGTGGCTATGTTGCTTTCGGATCTCGGAGCGAGCATCTGGAGTTCTTGGTCACTTCATTGGTTGACCAATGCTCTGTAGATCGTGTGGACTTGGTGGACCAGGTGTTCAGACGGTTTCTGGACGAGATGCGGTCATGTTCGTTGGCAACGTCCTGATGTACTCCAGGAGCGTGGGCCAGTACCTGAAGCAGTTGCGAACGGTTTCGCGGACCTTGCGAGACGACCAAGTGTTTGCGAAGTTCAGCCAGTGTGAGTTTTGGCTGATTAGCGTGAAGATTTTGGCCTGTGTGAGGTTATCCGAGGGAGTTGGCGTGGATCCTGACCAGTTAGAAGTCGTGTTGATTTGGGGTTGACCTACCATTGTACCAGAGATCGGGAGTCTCTTGGGTTTGGCAGGCTATTACTGACGGCTTGTGCAGGATCTTCCCGGATTGCCACTCTACTTTCCGGATTGACGAAGAAGGCGTCGAGTTCAAGTGGTTCGATGCACGCGAGGAGAGTTATTTACTCCTGCAGGATGGTCGACCGTTGCTTCGGTGTTGACCCTACCTATCGACCGCGACGAGTTCATGGGTTATGGCGATGCATCGAGGTTTGGGTTTGGTTGTGTTTTGATGCTGTGTAGCAAAGTGGTGGCTCGTGGTTTCAGACAGTGGAAACCTTATGAGGATACGTATCCTATGTATGATTTGGGTGTAGCTGTCCTTGTGTTAGCATCAGTGAGTTCGAGACGCTATTACTATAGCATGCATCGCGGTGTAGGATGTACACTGACCACTGAGTTTCATCCACTTGCATTCTCGGCCAGATTTGGGCTTGAGGCAGTGTAGATGGATGGGGTCGATTCACGACAAGGGCTGCACCTTTGAGCTTGTTCGAGAAAGGCTAGTACGTGGTCGTACTTTGACCATCCGTTTGGGATGATGTTGATGCTGATACATTCAGTTGAGAGTCAGGAGTTTCAGTATTGCATGTGTGTATGTGTGGCTCGAGTTTCCATGTTAGCCGAGTTATGGGCTACGAGAGATGAATTTGAGTATGATGATGTTGAGGCTCGTGATTTTGCGCGTGTTTGGCGCTAGTGGTGCGGAGATGTGTTTGATACTTCGAGTTTATTACTCGTGACGCAATCTGTAGAAGAATGTAGCAGCTTGTGTGTGCGCAGCATGTGTGTGCAGATGCCACATTTGTCGACTGGCGATGGCTAGAAGGCAGAGGTTTGCCGAGATGTGTCAGCCATTTGAGATTTCCGGTTAGACGTGGCGATTGTTGCTGTGATTGTGTGTGTTTGTATGCACTTCGGTTTGTGGTACCAGTTGTTTGGCCTTTGTGGATCATTTGACGAACTCAGTACAATTCCTTGTACTTTCAAAGATGACTCCAGTGGTTGGCTGGTATAGTTGTGTTTGACGGAGATTGGCCATCTACATGGTGTACCTGTGTCCCAGTTCGTCGATCAAGGTAATCAGCTACGACTAAGTGTTTGTGAGCTTAGCAGCGAGCATTGGAGACCAAATTATGAGCTAGTACCGATTTTTATCCTCAGATTGGCGAGCGATCTTCGAGGGTTATTCAGGCCTTGGAGGGCATGTTGTGGACTTCGGTATTGCAGTTCCGGAGGATTCGGGATCAGCAGTTTCTACTGTTCGAGATTGCATGCGGTACCATTTTGTGGACCACTATGGTGTTGATTATTGCTTGTTGTCGTTTTGAGGACGACGTTGTACTCCATAGTGCTGGAGCGAGTTTGATTTGGTTGAGTTTAAGTTGATGTTTGATTCTGATTTTATGGAGTGTGTTACCACAGACTGTCAGATTAGCGGAAATGAGTTGATTATTGCTTGAGTTCGACGTTTAAGTCATGTTGATATGAGTATGTTGCGTTGTAATTTGCCATGTTATTTTGATCCGTGTGTGACCATAGGCGAGTTTGTGTTATGCCGTGTGGTTCGGCATCGCCTATAGTGTTGGCTTTTATGTGGGTTGTGTTCCGTGTGGCGAAACTGTGTTTCAGGTTTGCTACGTGTTGTGTACCCTATCTGTTCCTTATGTAGAAACACTTGGCGATTGTATGAGCCAGTTCAGATTTGTGATTTGAGGGTACAGGGATTCCAGCACGGAAATGTCTCCTATTGTGGAGTGTGTGATCAGAGTTGTTTATTTGAGATTGCCGTTGGTGAGTTGAGCAGTATGCAGAAGCAGTGCTCCTACTTTTGTCGGCAGGTTCGGAAATTTCGAGGTCGAAATTTTTCTAAGGGGGGTGGATTTGTGACGACCCGGACCAGAATCACCAGTATGATCAGCTATGTACAGGAGTTACTGCGTAGTCGCAGGTTTATGATAGCTGTTTGAATCACCGAACTCGTTAACGACTAAATTATTGGCCGAGAATTGGAGCTGAGTCTCTTCTCGAGAGTCGTTGTACGTGTGATCGCGAGTTTGTGGGCGGTTCCGGATCGTTATTTGGACGACCGAGGAATTAGTTATGAATATTCGAAGTTTCGACGGAAACGGATTTAAATGGCGGGTTTGTTCGCGGCTAAATTACCAGTCGAGAATTTGGTTTCGGTTTCTTCACGGAAGTTGTTCAGAATTTAATTTTGAGTTTGTGGGAACTTCCGGAGCATGATTTGGAGTTACGAGGAATTAGTTGCGAATTTTGCCGTTTGTTGATTATTTAGTCGATTTAATGTGTGTTGCTTTGAAGGGTTGACTTTTTATCCGTTTGGCTAATGTGTTTGACTTCGGGTGATTATGGAAGATTATGTCGAGTCGAATTCGTGGCCGCGAGATTTATCGGAATCGGATATACGACGAGAAAGTTACGCGCGCTTGAAGTTCGACGAAAAGGATAAGTATGAAGTTTCCTAATCGGGAAAGTTATAAATAGTGACCTGTCTAAAAGGGAAAGTCAAACTTGGAGTTATTGTTCTTTGACCATGTTGACTCGATTTGACCGTGGAGGTGCGACGGTGGCGGTGACCTCCACGGCTTCGCCGGCGGCGAGCCGAATCCGGCCACATCACGGCCTAGTTCTGGTCCCGTTCTGTCCGCCTTGCTGTCCCGAAGCTAGCTCCGGCCTCCTCCCATGGCCTAGCTCACCGGAGAGGGAGAGATTCCGGCAAGAAAAAATGGAGATTTTTGAGGTAATCGGGTTCATCAATTTCAGCCGTGTTGAACTACAAAATTGTTTGGGCTTTGTAGCTCTTCCCTCCATGAATCTAACTAAATTGGTTTGGAGTTTCAATTCGGTTTGAGTTGGGAGAATTCTTGATTTGAATTTTGTGTTTCATTTCGGTTTATCATGAAATTGGATGAGTTAGAGTGAGAATTGGCCTTTGTTATAGTTGACAAAGTTGCTCAGTGGGTGATTTTGCATGGAATGGTGGTTTCTCCGCCGGAAAATTCTCCGTCCGGCAGCGGCGCCGCCGTGGGTGGCGGTCAACGCGGCGGTCAACGGTCAACGGCGGTCAACTTTGACTTTTTCGGAGTTTTCGACGAGTTGCATGTCATTTTACTCGAAATCGCGCCCCGATCGCAGTGGGGAGTTTTGTTTTTCGAGTTGAGCGTCCGAAATTACAGTGAGGTATTGTGGTATGATTTCCGGATTTCCGACAGTTTGTCGTGATCGGATTACGTGTTTCCGAGAACTGTGGTTTCTCGTGATTTGTTTTGAATTGTCGAATTATGTTTGTGAGAATTGGATATTATGATTATTCAGGTGTTTGTGATCGTTTGTTTGGCGATGGACTTTCCGCCGGATCACGGGTTAACGCGATACGCGTTACGCCAGACTGTGAGTGGACAAGTTTATATTTTCACTGTTGATTTGCGAGTTCGTGGATTTTATAATTTCTGTATTTAATTATACGATGTTGTGATATATGTTGTTTCCGGAGGTATTATTATATGTGTTTATTTGTGATGGCATTTAATACATCGATGTACCAGAGTTGAGAGATTCCTCTGGGCGGGGTTGAGTGGTCCCCTGCGTGCCGCCAGGGTTGAGTGGTCCCCTGGCCTATCACTGTCAGGTTTGAGCGATTCACCTGACGTCGGGTTTGAGAGGTCGCCCGACAACCTCCGTGTATATATATATATGTGTTGTGTTTTCCGAACTCGCACTGATTTGTATTGAGTATGTTTATAAACTGGTGAAAGGCATATGTTATTTTCGTCCACTCACTCTAACGTTTATCGTGTTTATTGTCTTTCCCCTGGGCTTTTCGGTTTCCGTGCCCAGTTTGCAGTTCGGACTCTGGTGTCGCACGTCGTGGTCGGAGGCATAGTGCTCGAGCTACCTTATTTCTTCCAGTAGGTTTATTGTCCTACCTACTGTAATATACTTATATGGTTATGTATTAGAGGTCGCTCTGAGTTTCCTGTTGTATATGTTATACGATTTTAAACCCGGATTTCAGTAAAGTACTATTATATGTATTGTTTACTTTACTGTTGAGATATTGAGAAATCCGGATGGGATTGGTGCCCACGGTTTGCTTTTTGTGGCATAGGATGAAGTGTATTTTCAGCGTGCAGGTTAAGGTAATTCCACGCTAGTAACGAAACTCTGTCCAAATTTCGAAAAGTTTTTGTTGGTTCGTGTTTTCGAAAGGGTTTGATTCCGATTTAGGGAGCTAAATCGGGGTTGGGTCCTTTCATTAAAGGTTGCTTACTTTGGTTTTTTTTTTTACTTTGACACTCAGTGAACACATGGAGCTTATGAAATTGGTGTATCCAAAGTTCAGAAAAAATACCAAGTGGTTACTGAAGAAGCAGAATGAGGAGTTTGCTGAGTGGTTCAAGCAGAGGGTATGTTGAAGCACTTTTAAATGTGAATTGTTTGATAAGTTGTGAATTATTTGATAAGTTGTGAATTATTTATCTAAGTTCTGAATTTTTTATCACAATAATGTCAAGTTGTGCATTTTTTTTTCTAAGTGCAAATGTGTTATGTTTGTTGGCAGGTATCTGATGGTCTGGAAGTTTCTGAGGTTGGCATTTCCGAGACGGTTAGGTGGTTAGCGGATGGACCAAGATATTCTGTGGCAACCTATTCTGGATATCATATACATGGAGTTGATTTTTACACTAAGAAACTAGACAAAACTCGATCAGTGCAAAATAGTGGGGTGTTTGTTGTTGGCAGTGCAATGCAAGTTAGTAGTGCAAAGGATAAAAATCCTATCATTCAGGATATGAACTATTATGGGGTGATTCAAGATATATGGGAGTTAGACTACTACAAACTTAGGGTTCCTTTATTCCAATGTGATTGGGTGAAGAATGCTAGGGGTGTTAAAGTAGATGACTGTTTTGGGTATACCTTGGTAAAATTGAGTAGGAAAGGACATCTGGGAGATCCTTATGTGTTAGGAACACAAGTGAAACAGATTTTTTACCTTGAAGACCCCTTAGATCCTCTATGGTACGTGGTATGTAGATGTCCGAACAAAGACTACAAAGGGGCTGAATATGATGATGAAATGGAAGATGTCATAATGGAGGATGAATTGGTAAATTCTAGAATGCCAGAGGTTGAAGCTGAAGAAGTTGATTATATGCGAGACGTAGAGGAACGAATCTGGATTGAGGATTGAATTTTTTTGTAATATTTAATCTAGACTTCTGTTTTTGGCTAATCTGAATTCTAGTATGTCTGTCCTTATTTATATAATGAATGGATTAGAATGACTACTTAATTTCCTTTTGCCCTTACTGGTCTGCATTTCTAGTTTGAAGGAATGGTTGTTTGCTTGTGATATAATTGCTCATTTAATTGTTGTAACCAGTGTGTGCTTTATCCATGGTTTCGATTTAGGTCCAGCTCATTAATTTGCTTAACTGTATATGTGATGTTTCTGATCAGTTAGTTTGTCATCTCAGGTTATGACGCGATCAAGGGACTCACACTTGAGGTCAGAAAGAGCACTGAACCTTTTAGCAGAAATAAAGAGAACGCAGGCAAGATCCCAAACTGAAGAGAAAGAGGTCAACTCTCCAGTGAAGAAAAGGGTTCGACATGCTGTATCAGAGCAGGAGACTATGCCCGTTATGTCCACTGAAGCTCATGTAGCCCCCAAGAGGAAAAAGGCGAGAATAGAGAAAGACAAAGTACTCGCTGAGAAAGACACAAAACCTGCTGAGAAAGACACTAGCTCAGCTAGTGGGTTTGCTGATCCGAATACCAGCAAAGTCCGTCGCCGACAGTCCAAGAGAGTTGTGGAAGGAAGAAGAAGACAGAAGCTTGAAGATGACAAAAAAATTGCGCAAGAGCAAGAGGCTGCTATTAGTGAAGGTGAAGGGGAGGTTCATGAGGTCAGAACTTTAGGGAAGAAGCTTCTGAAAAGAGGTTGTGTGACGATGTGTCACATTCCAAAGCGTGTAACAAGGGGTATAAAGATGAGGGTAGCCAAGAACAAACATGGTCAACCTGTTGGAAAATGGGGTAAAGAGATGCAGTCCTACATTGGTGTGTTGGTACGAACAAAGATCTCAATTGGACACATAGATTGGAGATATGTGAACTCTGGTGCCAAGGAGAAAATCTGGGAATCTATAACGGTAATTCACCAGCACTTAATATTTCAGTTACGTAATATGTAGATGTTGCTCAAATGATAACTTTAGTTGTATTCATTGCTTTTTCAGGATGCATATCTTGTCCCTGAAGATTGGAAAGATCTGGTTTTGGCTTCTGCCGATGTCAAGTGGAAGGAGTGGAAAAGCAATTTGTGGCTCAAGTATGTAAAACCATTTCTGGATTCTCCTGAAGAATATGCTTACCCTCCACGGGATTATACATGCATAACTCAAGCTGATTGGGACCTCTTCATAGATGACAGATTGTCGTTAGAGACCAAGGTTCGTTAAGATGCCCATTTTGTGTTCCAGGTTTTAGCTCATGTTGTTGTTTCCTGTTTTAACGTAATTTTTTTCCTTGGCTTTTTTGTGTCTTCAAAAGGAGTTATCCCAAATGCAAAGTGATAAGAGGGAAAAAGTTAAATGTCTTCATCGGACAGCGCGTAAGGGTTATGCAAACTTGGAGCAAGACCTGGTATGAACTGTAGCTGATATTTATTCTGTAGGTATACAAGCTAGTATAACTGTCCTGACTTTGTGGAAATGCTGTAATGCGAATAATTTCTTTTTTGATATTTAGTTGAAGTCGGGTGAGTACCCTGATGGTGCGGTGGATCGTGCTACCTTATGGAAACATGCAAGGTTGGATAAGCTAGGCAACTTCGTAGATCCTGAAGCGGAGGAATGTGCTAGAAAAATAGTAAGTGCTTAAGTTTACTTCCCTTTTAATTATCTGTTAAAGTTAAGGAACTAAAAATCCTATAATTAACAATTCATGCTTGATGTGTGTGTTGTTTTAGGATGAGCTGAAAAGAAAAGTTTCAGAAGGAGAGATTACTGTAGAAGGGACAGATGATGTACTCACCAAGGCATTAGGGAGTGAGGAACCTCATGGAAGGGTTCGAGGTGTTGGTGGCTTTGTAAAGCAGAGGAACTATTTTGAAAACTTGAAGAGAGGATCCAGAAAGCGGAGGTCCAGTGCGGCACAAACATTCAGGAAAATTTTGGCTGAGGTTGAGGCAAAGCATGCCCAGGAAAGGGCTGATTGGGAAAAGGAAAGACAAAGAGTTGCTAGAGTACTCTCTAGGATAGAGGAAAAGCTGAACGGAGAGCAGGGAAAATTTGAATCCCCAAAAATTCATGGCCCTCCTTCAGGCCAAAGCAGTTGTACAAGAGCATGTGACAAAGCGAAGGGTATGGTGGGCAATGATGTCAAAGGTGATCTTGCTAAGAAGAAGTTGATTTTGATGGATGTGATTAAGGATGCAGAAAAGGAGAAAGAACATTTGGACAATGAAATCGATGTCCCTGAGGAAGAAAATTTGAAAGAGGTCCCAGAGAAAGACCATCAATTCAGAATACCATCTTCTAATGAGGTTAGTTTAGCTGATTACGCTGCTGTCATATTTTTTCTAACCATGAAGTCATTATAGTGGACTTAGGATTTGTTTTTTTAACTGGTAGGTGCATTCCTCTAATGAAAATGAGGTCAAGCTAGCAAAGGTAAATGCTTTAGTTTCTGTGTTGTTCAACTAGCTAGCAATCAGAATACATTGATCTCTAACAGTGGAATTTAATGTTTTATCTAAAAAAAACCAAAGCGTCGACTTGTGAAGCAGCAGAGAATGCTGAATTACGAGGATGAAGATAAAGAGGACCTCGTGAATCTGCCAAACAATTTGCCTCCATCATTAAAAAAGCTGTGCCAGTGGGCAAACACAAAGCTCACAAATGGAAAAACCATAAGCATTGAAACAAAGGAGGAAGTATTTGGTCACACACAAAAAACTTGGGTTGAAAGAAGTCAGGTTCATGCAATGGTACACCTTGGAGAACTTAAGGTTGCCTCAATTACACTGTATATGAGGTAATAACATGTCTAATTTTTTTTTGATATAGTTATCAGTATTAGGTAGTAGTATATATAAATTTTAGCTACTTACCATTGAATATAGAACTTCAAGGAATCCTATGTTTTTTTTGGTAGTTATCTTCACGAAGAGCTAATGAAATCTGCCGCAAAAGACATATATGTCTTAGTTGATCCAGCTCGCACCGGGACTGCCTCTGGGAATCCAACACAACGATCCAACTGGTTGTTTGAACGTTTCTCCCAAGGAACAGATGGAAAGCTGTTTATAGTGCCTTATAACACAGGGTATGTGCATGACATTAAGTCATTCTGCCCCCATATGTTGCCAATGCTCTTCTCTCGTGGTATACACATTATGAATAGGTAGATCATTTTAATGAGCTACTGACTTGGATAACATATTCCAGTGGACACTGGGTGTTGACTGTTGTCAACCCAATGGAAGAAGTTGTGTACTGCTTGGATCCCTTGACTAGGCGGTTGATCTCCGGTGAATGGAAAACTATTGTCGACAGGTACATAAACTTCCAGCAGCCTTTGAGAACCTTAGTTTGTGTTGCTCAATTTAATGTATATGTAATGTTGTATTGAATTGTTAATAATTTCATCTTTCATTTGGCATTGAAGCTCTCTTAGGATTTACAATGCACAAGCCAATAAAAGGGGCAGGAAGACACCGATGTGGATTCCTCTTTCGGTACAACACTTAAACATCTTCTACTTTCCTCGTACACATGTATTTTATAGTATAAAACACTAAGCTAAATATGTTTCATAATGACAGGGCATTCCGGAGCAGAAAGGTGCTACTACCTGTGGTTTCTGGATAATGCGCTATATGAAAGAAATTGTTCAAGATAGCCAAATGGAATGGATAACCAAGGTAATGTCATTTTCTGTGATAAATTCAGTGGCTATTGGTGGTGCAATCTTTACTTGTAGTCTAGAAGAGGATGATAACTTTGTGATAATATATATATTGCACTATTTCAGTGGGCTAGAAGAGGTCAGTTACAGTACACAACGAAGGACATTGATGTCGTGCGGGCAGAGTGGGCAAAGCAGGCAATGGTGTACTTGGATTAGCTCCAGTACTTGTATGTATAGCTACTTTAATGTGGTTTATTTTGTGGACATCTATGGCTGTTCTTTAGCTAGTTCAGTTGTTTCCATCATATTCTGAACAATTATGATGCTGTGGGTTTAGGTAGTAAGCTAGTTCAGTTGTTTCCATCTTAATGTCATGCTTTTGGATAGGACTAATTTTGCTATGACATGATGTAATGGCTACATAGCTACTTTAAGTTTGCTGAGGAGTATGTTGCTGAATGCTTGAGCTATATATAAGCTATTTTGCAGTATGTTGACATTGTGTAGAAATTGGTTTGGATAGATATATGTACAGGCAACTTAATAGATTAAGATGATCATTGTGCATAGTGGTGATGTTGGTGCTGTCTAAGCTCTTGTTCTGTGTCTAGGTTGTATCAAGTGCCATTATTGATAAGTACATTGGTGAAAGTGCAAGATTGATAAGGGAAATGTTTGGTTATGCTTCTTCTCAGAAGGACTTTGTCTAGGTTGTTTGGTTTGGATAGATATATGTACATGCAACTTAATAGATTAAGATGATCATTGTGCATAGTGGTGATGTTGGTGCTGTCTAAGCTCTTGTTCTGTGTCTAGGTTGTATCAAGTGCCATTATTGATAAGTACATTGGTGAAAGTGCAAGATTGATAAGGGAAATGTTTGGTTATGCTTCTTCTCAGAAGGACTTTGTCTAGGTTGTTTCCATCTTAATGTCATGCTTTTGGATTGCTTATATTTTGCTATGACATGATGTAATGGCTACATAGCTACTTTAAGTTTGATGAGGAGTATGTTGCTGAATGCTTAAGCTGTTTTGCATTATGTTAAGATTTTGTAGAAATTGGTTTGGATACATAATGTACAGGCAACTGAAACCAGGCCAAAGTATGCCTTCTAATTCATGTACAGGCAACTAAAAACAGACCAAAGTCTGTCCTGTAACTCATATACAAACAACTAAAAACAGACCAAAGTCTGTCCTGTAACTCATATACACACAACTAAAAACAGATCAACTTTTGTCTTCTGATTCATACTCATACCAAAACAAGTGCATAGTTTGTCATTGAAGGTCAATTCAAACAACTGAAATGAATTGTAAGTTGGGGATTCACACAACAAAATGTTGTATGATTACTGTTGTCTCACTCAACTCATAAATTGTCTAATGATCAATCTAACAACAGATATAAATAACTCTAACAACAGATATTACAAACTCTAACAACAGATATCACTGAAAAACCAACTATGTACATAACAAGCTAACAACTATATTTGTAAAACTTTGTCGTCAAACATAACTTACAACAACTTAATATATGTTCTTACTAAGTGATTCAAACAACAGAACACTAGATGAAATTCAGTTGTTTTCAAACAGCTACCACATCAGATATTTAGTTGTTTTATTAGTTGTTACACAACAAAACATTAGTTGTTTGATATACAATGACACATCAGATATGTCCTTAAATGAGACATTTTCGAAGTTTTAAAACAACTTAATGTCAGTTGTTAGAGGGCACCCTTCAGACGACAGAAATTTTTCCGTTGTGTGAGACCCATTCAGACAACTGCTCAATATACAACTGATTTTCGAGGCCTTCAGACGACAGATTTTTGGGGTTGTCTGAAGGACTTTGTGTACTAGTGAAAGTCAACTCTTCAATGATCACTGCTTACTAATGTACGTCATTGCTTAACGCTTCCTAGCTGGATACATGATTTTGGCGTTATAAATTATTTCAATTCCATATTGTTTTAATGCAACCTTCTTCCTTCTATTATTGTTCAATTGTCCATATCGCATGATGTAGAACTATAGATTATATGTGGCGGCCAGCTTCGCGGTTCCACCATTGTTTCTCCACTTTCTCGCGCACTCTTGTAGAGTTGTTTATTGTCTTTTCTTTCTTTTGTTAAAGTTGAGCCTTAAATGAATATCTATGATTATGTTATGTCAGGATGCACAGCAAGAGAAATCAACATTTGAAAATTTTGGTATGTCTTAATGTAGTATTAACATCGATTAGAAACTGATGTCCAAACTTTTTAATTTTAACATCATATATAGTAGCACCTTGGTCGAAATTTTCATATGACCGATTTCTGATGCCAATAATTCTAGTAGGATAACAATAAGCGTTGTGCAGTTATGCATATTCAGGGATCTCATCAGACATCTGTTAGAAACAGGAGAGGTATTATCTTTTAGGAGCTTAATTAAAGGAGAGTGGGACTGGCAGAAGCATATGCAACAGCTCCTTGTTGGTTCTATAATTGCAGCTATATCTTCTTGTTTGAAAAGTAATCGGATCAGTCAAAATTACAGACTAATTAATTAACGCAGTGAAAGTTAAGAGGTAGAATGGTGAGAACGGTAGACAAGCGTTACGTAAGGAGAATATGTGAGAATAATCTCAGTTTTGAATTTATATCTTGAATGATAGATGCTTAATACAAACTGACGGGTGCCTTTTATAGGCCTAACTCATAACTAAACTAAATCCTAACTAGTCTTGAACAAGAAAAGTAAACATACAACAACAAATCCTTATTGAAAGAGTATAGCTTAATCCTAAAAAAAATTAAGCAACTTGCTTAGGATGGGACTTCCTGATCTTTTGTTCAAGTTGCTCCTTAAAATCTTCAGCTAGTCGTTCTACATCAGCCTACCCCACTTGAAAACAACTCATGCTCGAGTGTGTATCAGGATAGGAAGCTTGTTTGTCGGCTCGAAACTCATAAATATCACCGACATTGAAGGTCTTGGAAATCCCCATAGTATCTGGCAAGTCAATGATATATGCATTATCACTAATCTTTTGAAGCACCTTGTATGGACCATACTTGCGTGGTTGAGGCTTGTTGTAAGTGCCGATAGGAATTCTTTCTTTACGCAAGTAGATCATAACATCATCACCTACTTTGAACACCTTCTCTTGCCTATGAGAATCTGCAAGGGCCTTGTACTTTGCATTACTTGTTTCCAGCTTCTTCTTAACTTGCTCTTGAACTCCATGCACTTCTTTAGCCATAGTTTCGGCTGCCACACTAAATTTTTTACCTTTTAGTTTTTTTTGGCAAGTCAACAACATGCTTTGATGGGGAGACATACACAACAAAAAATGGAGTCCTTCCAATTGATAGATGTACCGAGTTGTTGTATGCAAACACTAATTGAGGTAAAACATAGTCCCATTGTTTTGGTTTGTCCCTAATAGTACTACGAATCATATTTTCCAGTGTTTGATTAGTAACCTTAGTTTGACCATCTGTTTGCGTGTGAGCAGTGCTACTACAATTAAGTGAAGTTCTGAACATCTTTCACAAGGTAATCCAAAAGTGACTTAAAAACTTAGTGTCCCAATCAAATGTGATATTATGCGGTACTCCATGCTTGGAAACAGATTTCCATTGGCATTGTTTTTTTAGTTCTACATCACTAATGGCTACAATATAGTGATTATAGATTCACGGTGTTCATAATCAAGCAGATAAAATGAAAGGATTGAAGAATGATTGGTACCCCTACGGCCCTGCCCCATGGAGGCTTGTAATCTGCATTTTAGCTTTTGTTGTGTGTGGGATGTCTCTTATCACCTCTCATGTTTTTGGCACTAGACCAAAAAATGCTTCAGACAATACCTCTTACACAATAGCCATGAGTATGGCCATTGTTTCAAAAATGCAGTCAACACCCAAAAAATAACTATTGTCTATACATCTCATGCATACAATAGTTATAAATTAGCTGTTGTAGTAATGCATTCTAACAATTGTCATTCTTTTCTGTTGTCTGTATCTTGAGCTTTAGACAACAAGCATTATTTTTGGTGTTGTATGACATTTCTATAGACAATGGTCTATAATAGTTATTTTGTGTTGAGTGAAGTTCATTTCAGACAATTATTATTTTTTCCATTGTGTCACTTTAGACAATGATTTATTTTGTCTATTGTCTGAATGGTGGATAGGCAAATATGTGGTTTAGGTCAATTTTCTAGGCAGGAGGTTTCCCTCCAACACTTTAACCAAATTTTTGTTTCCTTTCCAACACTTAGCTAAATTTTTGTTTCCCTCTTTCTTGAATTTTCTTTTTTATCTAACCATTGGTTTAAAATGAAAATTTGATCTCAGTCCTCTATAAGAATAGAAAACCCTAGCCTCCCTCTTATAATTTTTCTCTTTATTCCCTAGTTAGTTATACATATATTCAGCTCGGAGCCTATTCTAAAATCCAATAGCACATAATCTCCTCCAAAACCATAGTCTCACTTTCATCAATCTCTCTCGATCTTTCCCATAACCTCTTTCTCTCAATTGATCTCTCCCACGATGTCATCCTCCTCAATCTCTCTATAGCGTCTCACTCTTACAAAACCCCCAACTAAATCTCTCCTCAATCTCTCAAGCCACCGATGGCGTCCAAGCATCTTCGCTACTGACAAAACTCACCAACTATACGGCTCCGCCTTGCACCGCCGACCTCGTCCATCTAAGTGATAGGCACACTTCTCTGCACCTTTGTCATCCTCGATGCTACCAACCCTGAGGAGAAAGTTGTAAAGGATGAGCCCAAGCTTTGGGACTAGTCCACTCTCTACGATCTCATCAGGTCGGGTCATTCTCCCACAGCAACCCGAAACTCGGGAAGCATCTCCTCTACTTCATCTTGTCCTCGATTCGAGGCCCAATCTAATCTTCCAAGGTAAACAAACAACTCAGTACTTACTCTGTACACCTCTCTCCGATTTTGACCGGAGATCGATCTTGTTTCTCAAGATTTCGATAAGGACTGGCCTACCTTTGATCCTATGCAATCTCACGATTTTTGTAAGGTGAACATCTTCCATTTTATTTAGGGGAAATTATTCAAAATCCCAAAAACATATAAGAATTCCAAAAAAAAAACTTATATTATGACACCAAGGTAAAAAAAGTCCAACTTATGACACATTTTTTTTTAAAAAAAAACCCAGTACGTTGTCATCATTTCCTCCCAAAAACGCCTAATAAGTTATAAAACCCATTTTTTCTACCGATTTTTTTCTTCTTCCCTAATTTTAATTTTAATTGTACACTTTAAGAGAGAGCTATGAAGCATCTCTCTCTCTCTCTCTCTCTCTCTCTCTCTCTCTCTCTCGCGATCGCGATCGCGATCGCGATCACAATATCGCTAGAACAAAAACTCTTTTCGATCTAGATGTCATACAAAATTGAAAATTTCAAGCATTGTATGTTTCAATGCTTTGTCTCTCTCTAACTTGCTACTGATGATTTCATATATATGATATGTTCTGTTGTACATCTAATTTCACTTTGTTTTTGCACCAAACTGTTTCAGTTCGTAGTTATATTAATCGATTTTATGATAGTATTGATTACTTTACTCCTTAAACTAAAAATATTGCGAGATCGAAATCTACTTAATTAGGTCTGGATATGATTTTGGTTCAAACGATGTATGTGGATATCTGTCTAAATATCTGCCTAGGTATCTGTCTAAGTACATATCTGAGTATCTGTCTAGGTATCTGTTTGAGTATCTGTTTATCTATTTATTCTATTTAAAGTATATCAAACCTAGCTGTTAGTTAACCAAAGCATTTACACACATTTCAGACCTATCAAATCAATGTAATGTATACATATGAAAGAAAGGACTTCATGGGTAGCTGTCTGGGTAGCTATTTGGGTAGCTGACTGAGTAGTTATCTGGATATCTATTTTTCATTTATAAACTGCATTTCACTACTTACTATACAACTATAAACCTCAGACTTTTAGTTCTTTTCAGAACTCTATCCACTTGTATTTGCAAATAGTTGATGCTGAAAATGACAACAACTAGAGGTGGTTCTTGATGAACCTAAGAGATGACATAAATAGACACAAGATAAACCAGGAAACTAATACTCAAAGAAAAATAACATTCCTCTCAGACCATCATAATAGAATTATGAGTTCTCTTCCACAGGTGTTCTCCAATGATGAGCATGACTATTGTTTTTGGCACTTGGTTGCTAACCTCAAAGATAACTATAGAGGACACTTGAATGATAGAATTTATGAACTCTTCATGCAATGTGCATATGCTAGAAGTGAAAGACAATAAGAGTTCACTACAAGAAAAATGCATCTAGACCACGGACGATTTCCGTCGTCTAGGTGCAATTTTCCGTCGTCTAAGTACTTAGACGACGGAATCTCCGTCGTCCAAGCTCCGTGCTCCAAGCGCTGTCGTCCAAGTACTTGGACGACGGAGATGGAGAATTCCGTCGTCTAAGTGAGACTTAATTAGACCACGGACATTCTCTGGGGTCTAAGTGAATTTTTAAATTTTTTTATCACAAAAAAAATTTATTTTTAAAAAATATTAAAAAATTAAAAAATTCACTTAGACAACGGAGATTGTCATCTCCCTCGTCTAAGTGAATCCGTAATTTTTTTTTAAAAAAATAATTTTATTTTTTTTAACAAAAATTAAAATTTAAAAATTCACTTGGACGACGAAGATGACAATCTCCATCGTCTAAGTGAATTTTTAAATTTTAATTTAAAAAAATAATTTTACGGAATTTTCACTTAGAAGACGGATATGGACAATCTCCGTCGTCCAAGTGAACACTTAGACGACGGAAATCGTCCATATCCGTCGTCTAAGTGGTGATTTTGTAAAAAAAAATTAAATGAAAAATTCCTGAAATGCTAATTAATAATTTAATAATTAGCATTTAATGAATTTTTTATTTAATTTTTTGTATATCAATATTCATAATATTGTAAAATTTATTGAATATTAATTATTAATAATATATAATACGTACAAAATTCAAAATGAATAAATAATTTAAATTATTATGGATTTAAATACAATGAATACAAAATTCATAATATAATAAAGTAAATTAATCTAGCCTAAATAAACAAAATTAAGCTAAAACTAAACTAATTATAGGCGGCGGTGGTGGTGGCGGCGCCGGTGGTGTTGGCCGGAATGTGGAGGCCGGTGGTGGAGGTGACAATGTAGGCGGTAGCTAGTGGTGTGTGGTGGTGGTGGAGGCGACGTTGTAGGTGGTGGCAGTGACGGTGGTGATGCCGGTGATGGCGGCAACGGTGGTGATGTCGATGGTGGCGGCGACGGTGGTGGCGGCGACGGTGGTGGCGGCGACGGTGGTGGTGGTGATGATGATAGTGGATGGTGATGGTGATGATATATGGTGGGTGGTTTGATTGGGGGGGGGGGAGAGAGATGGAGAGGGAAAGAGGGAGAGGGAGAGTGGATTGAGGGAGAGGAAAAAATTAAGAGAGATTGAGAAAATGATGAATTTATAGAATTTTAAAACACTTAGACGACGGAAAATCAGTATTTTCGTCATCTAAGTGCTTTAAATTTTCAAACAATACCGCCAATTTTTCACTTAGACGACGGAAAATCAGTATTTTCGTCGTCCAAGTGATTTAAATTTTTGCCAAAATTTTAGCGGGAAAAGAATACCGCCAATTATTTTGATTTAGACGACGGAGATGACAAATTTCCGTCGTCTAAGTGGATTTAAATTTTTGCCAAATTTTAAGTGGGAAAAACACCCCCAAAAATTAAAAATTTAAAAATTCACTTAGACGACGGAGATCAGTATTTCCGTCGTCTAAGTAATTTAATTTTTTAATTTTTAATTTTAAAAAATAACTTTTTTATTTTTTAAAAAAAATTTAAAAATTTAAAAATTCACTAAGACGACGGAGATGACAATCTCCGTCGTCTAAGTAATTTAATTTTTTAATTTTTAATTTAAAAAAAAAGTTATTTTTTAAAATTAAAATTTTAAAAATTCACTTAGACGACGGAAATACTCATCTCCGTCGTCTAAATAATTTAATTTTTAAATTTTTAATTTTTTTAAAAATACAAAAACATTATTTTTTAAAATTAAAAATTAAAAAATTAAATTACTTAGACGACGGAAATACACATCTCCGTCGTCTAGGTGAAAATTTCGTAAAATTATTTTTTTTAAAATAATTTGTAATGAATTTTTGGACCTGTAATTTGAATGGAATTGTCGTAAAATATCGATTAAAGAATCGTATATATAAAAAGTGAGATTTAAGACGATGAATTAATTTACGTATTCAAACTTGTTAAGTATCTACTAATATGTATAACTTATGTGCCGGTACGTATAGGCTCATTGCACATCGATATTAACAAAATTGAATTTGAAAAAAACGACCGTTGGATATACTCACCATAACACCATATATAAGTAGAATAATTTCCACTAAATACTGAGTTCGTTCAGGGTTTCATCGGTACAGTTAACTGCAAATCCAAAATTTTTACAAACCGAAAACCTGGATACACGAAAATCCGTAAGTCCTATTTTAAAACCGTCGACGCTCACACTCCAAGCATTGTTTACTCTATGGTCTCGACGAAAAGAATATGCATTGGGACATGGTCTAAATGATCGTTGTCTTAGGTGAAATTACGAAATTTTCACTTAGACGACGGAAATGCACATTTCCGTCGTCTAAGTGAAAACACGGTTTAGGGGAAAGGGCCTTAAGGTTTAGGGTTAAAGTACTTAGATGACAGAAATGTCTTTTTTCGTCGTCTAAGTGAAAACTTAGACCGCGGAAACTTTCTCCGCGGTCTAAGTGAAATTTTTAAATTTTTGAAATTTCACTTAGACGACGGAGATGTCTTTTTCCGTCGTCTAAGTGACACTTAGACCGTGGAAATTTTCTCCGCGGTCTAAGTTTCACTTAGACGACGAAAAAAGACATCTCCGTCGTCCAAGTGTTCACTTAGAGCGCGGAGAAGTTTCCGCGGTCTAAGTGTTACTTAGATGACGGAACCTTTAAGGTTCCGTCGTCTAAGTGCATTTTTCTTGTAGTGGTTCCTTTTTAACCAGCTTAAGCTAGAAGGTAGATATACAGAGATAATCAAATTCTTCAAGGATCTCCCAAAGGAAAAATGGTGTGCTTCATTATTCGAAAGAGATAGGTATGTCAAAATGACAACATCTCGGAGTTCTTCAACAGTTGGTTAATACATCTTCGCACACTATCGGTCTTCTATCTTGCTGATGAAATGCACTCATCCATTAGAACCTGATTCATTCTATTATTTCATGGGTAATTATGTGGGTATTTGTTTGGGTAGTTGATTGGATATTTGTTTATTGTTACATTACAACCATTACAATCAGATTCATTCTATTATTTCTATGATATCTGTAAATTGTACTGTTTCATTCCTTTTTTTTGTTACTCTTCTTCCAGGAGAAAGCTGATGGCACATTATAATGAAACACTTAAAATATAAGAAGGCATTGGAGAGTGATGAACTCCAATGGTATTGTCTACGAAGTTCAAATTGACAAATATAGTAGTGGAGTCAATATAGAGACATGGACCTGCTCATGTGGATAGTGGCAGTTGCTATGTTTTTCCTGCTCCCATACCCTTGTTTTCATTCAAGAAATAGGAAGAGAACCTTACGATTATGTGGGCAACTTGTACAAAGTTCAATATTATAGATAAGCCTACTCATTCACACTCAATCCAGTGGCAAACATTGACAAATAGCTTCAGAACATGTCACAATATAGACTGGACGTTAGGCCTCCATTAACAAAGAAACAACCAGGAAGACTAAAGAAAAAGAGAATGAGGAAGAAGGGCGAAAAACAAACAATGCCGACAAAGTACTCAAGATGTCAGGAAATTGATCACAACAGAAGAACCTGCAACAACCCTATCGATTGAACATACAAGTCTTTGTGGATTATTAAAATGTTGTCAGAATAATTTTTTGAAAGTTTGAATATCTACCTGTGTGAAGACCCGTACCAGAATCAGTATAGTAATCAGCTTAATTCACGAGTTAGCAAGTAACTACAGTTTTCCGTAAATTAATCGAATTGGCGGTTCAGTTCACGACTTAATTATCGGGCGAGAATTTGAGTTGAGTCTCTTCACGAGAATTGTAATACTCGTGATTTTGAGTTCGTGGGCTGTTTCAGATAATTGTTTTGATAACCGAGGAATATGTTATGAATATTTGAAATCGCATGATTTTGTCGTGTTTATCCGTTTGGATTTGAGTTATCCAAAACGTGATTGTGATTCATTTTGGACCGTCGCTCGTATTGAGGTGCAAGTATAAATATCGGAAATAGTCGAAAAATTATCGAAAAACACTGTTTTGGGAAGTTTGACCGGCGTTGACCAAAATTTGACCGTTGACTTTCATTGACCGGAGCTCCACCGCGTGTTGCGAACTGTCGCCGTCGGGTTGGACGATTCCAACCGTTTCCGGCCACGATTTTGGAAGGTATGGTTTCTCCTTGAAATCTGCAATTGTTTAGAACTTGGATTTGTGAAAATTGGTTTTGATTTGTGGGAGAACGAGTGAGTTGAAATTCTTCATTTTCCGGCCGGAATCGGGGTTGTTTGACGGCGGCGCTCCGGCCACGGTGGTGACCAGAGGTTAGGGGGGTTTGGCTCATGGGGCCACGATGGTGCCTTTGGGAGTGGCCTCGAGGGCCGCCGTGCCTCGTGGACGGAGATTCGACGGAGAACAGGTTCGCCGGCTGGAATTGGATTTTGAATTTTTCGAGCTGATTTTCGGCTATTTGGGTAGAATTGGTGGATGGCATAGTTGAGATATGTGTTGGGCTTGAGGAGGAGAAGCTACGGTGAGCTTGGCCGCCGAGACATTCCTCCGGTTGACGGCACGGCGGCGGCAGTCGACGGCGGAGCTCCGGCGACCCGTTAACTTTTTGGAATTTGACAAATTTTATGCAGTTTTGCTCGTAATCACGTCCCGATCATCGCCTTGAGGTTTTCGAGTTGATTTGGATATTAGTTTTTTAGTCGAGGGTTTGTTTGGAGAAATTGAGGATTTTCGTCGATTATTTTGTATCCGAGTTATATGTTTTCAGAAATTGTTGGTTTCTGAGGTGTGGTACAGAGTAACAAATTGTGATTTTGATCAGTTATATTTTGTGATTATTCAAGGGATCGAGATCGTACGTTGGGCGAGGGATCTTTCGTCGGATCTCGTGATTAGCGCGTTTGCGCGCTGTGCTCTCTGTGAGTGGACTTTTATTTACACTGTCGTAGCGAGTTCTTGATTTCAATATTTATTTACAGTACGATATTGAGATTATTTATTGCTTTTGGAGGTATTATTTTATATTTTATATGGTGATGACATTTACTTAGCATCGATGCATTGGCTACTCGGCTGATCACCAGTAGTCCAGTTCCAGGGTTGAGAGATTCCCCTGATGTGCCCACTAGGCTTGAGAGATTCGCCTAGTCTATCACCGTCGGGCTTGAGAGATTCGCCTGACACCTCCATTTATTTTAAGAACTCTCTTTGTATTTATGCTATATAAATGGTGAAAGGCATATGATTATTTTCGTCCACTCACTCTAACGATTTTATTTGCCTTTCCCCTGGGCTTTTCGGTGTCCATGCCCAATTTGCAGTTCGAATTCTGGTGTCTCACGACGCAGTCGGAGGCTTAGTGTTCGAGCTACCTTTCTTTTCCAGTAGGTTTCTTGTTTTTCCTACTGTTGTATATTTTTGTATATATACACTAGAGGTCGCTCTGATTACTCTGTCGCTATACTTTTATATATTTTCCCTGAATTTCTGTAAAGTATAGTTTTGATTATTACTTTAAATTATTGTTATGATATTGAGAAATCCGGATGGGATTGGTGCCCACGGTTTGACTTTTGTGGTAGGATGAAGTGTGTTTTCGGGTGCAGATTAATGGCAATCTACGTTATAGCGAAACTCTGCTGAAATTTTTATGGTTTTTGCAAGTTCGTGTTTTCAGAAGGGGTTTGATTCCGGTGTAGGAAACTAAATCGGAGTTGGGTCCTTTCAGCCTGGGTATTTATTGAAGTATCTGTATGGATATCTATATACAAATTTCAGATATGCAACTCGTTACTTGCAAATACAAACACAAATTTGAGGTTGTTTTTTGGTCTCTTATTTTGTGTTTTATAATGCATCGTTAAGAAGGGAAGAAAAAAATTTACTGCATAGATTAATGCATTGATTCAATAAAATTCAAGGATAACTGTCTGAGTAGATGTCTCTATAGCTGTTTGTGTATCTAACTAGACCAAGCTGATGATGCTGTATCATTCAATGGCTTCATATATTCATTCATAAACTTCATTTCAAAACATAAAACTGAATAACAAAAGATATAGAAATAGTATTGCATTGGTTAATGAATTTATTCACTAAAATTCATGGATAGTTGTCTGCTTGTGTAGCTATTTGTGTATCTAATTACGTCCCAATACCAACTATATAAACGGGTTTAAGTAGTTTTTATGTTGTAAAATGGACCAGAGAGTGCAAATATAACACTTTAGTGGATAGGCTTAGTGCATTGATTCTCTCATTCAAAAGTCCAGAGCAATACAAATAGTATTACGCAGACAGACAGATACCCAAGTAGATACTCAAGCAAATACTCAATCAAGTAGTAATATGATCACATTCATAATGCTCTGGAAAATGTAACACTTACAAGGCAGACCCCTACAACTAACAACAATGTTCACAGAATGATCACTACGACAAAAATATACACATCGGTTATTATCCTACACTTGTTCCTGAGCTGGTTTAATCCTTCTTCTTCGATACCCATGATAGATCATAATCCATAAATGATTCCAAAAATCTGGCCTTGAACCAAGCAACATCCTCACGACTCAGATTTTACTTTATTTCCTTGCCCAGAGCTATGTGATACATCATGTAGCAAACAATAGTTCTGCAGTCAAGGCCATAAGGCTGTTGAGGACTGTTGTTGATCGACTACACAAGTATTTTATCAAAGTCTACCTTCTAATCTTTGACCTACCAAATGCTTTCACCTTCGTTCACGAATATAGGGATACCCAGTCAGATACATAAACAGATACCCAAACAGATACTGAAAAGATATCCAGAAAAAAGGGCTTCTATCACACACAAAATAACAGCTGCAAACTAGTACAACAATCAAAAATCAAACTGAAAACCCTAGAAAAAAATCAACAACAACAACACCAACATTCATCACAAATTTTTTGAAAGGATATTAAGATAGATACTTTAATAGATACATAGACAGATACTCAAACAAATATTTCAAAAATATATAGAAAAAAGACTTCTATCACAAACACAACAATAACAACAACTAATGTAGCAAACAAATAGCCTTTTGAACACACTACATCATATACATTCTACAAAAAATCATGAAAAAAAGTGAAAAATTATCGAAAATCAAATTGAAAACAATAGAAACACGTCAACAACAACAAACATTTCAAAAATACATAAAGCATAAATACGAACCACGAAAATAAACACGTAAACTTCTTAGAACAAAGAGAAATAAAAACCTAAGGTTTCTAAACAGAGATTTTCCTACTTACTATGAACAATAAGAACGCTCAAGAAGATCATGAAGGCAACAAAGAGAAAGAATTCAACGGCGAAACATGAAAATGACAGTGGCGAGAAGGAACACGATGACGGCGATTTTTCAAACGAATAGAGATAAAACGAAGAGAGAGAAAGATATGTGAAAGAAAACTGACATGAGTTATGTACTACGCAGGAGATAGAAAGTGGCAAATAACGTAAATATAATAAAAACTCTGGTCTGTTACAAACTTAAAAACATAATGGGCATTTATGGATGGAAAACTTATGGTTTGTTTTTTAGGAAATGGAGTGTTGAAACTGAGTTTTTGTTTCATTTTCCCTTTTATGTATTTTTTTTTGGTTGCAGACTTGCAGCTGAATTTTTTTTTTCACAGAATTTAGGCATTGATTTTTGCTTTTGATTTTTCTGCTGATGTCTTTTTTTTTTTTGTTGATATAAATCTTATGACTACAAGTAGCTTTTGTTATAAGAATTGCTTGATCACTGAAATGGTTGCTATTTTTTGTACTTGACAGAACTATGATGTTGCAGTCGGAGACATAACCATCAGAGCAAACAGAACCATGTATGTGGACTTCACGTTGCCATACACAAAATCTGGGGTAACAATGATCGTGCCCATTGAAGACAATAAGAATAAGAACGGTTAGGTGTTCATGGAACCTTTGACTTGCTATTTAAAAGGAGCGGTTGTTAAGTAAGAACTATCGGTTTTCTTTTTTTCAGCTTACGGTGAAGGTTTCGACTTCAGTTCCACTATGGCTAAGCTTCTTGTTAATCTATAATTACAATGTGCTTGTCACGGTGCAATGTTCTAGTGGAGGACCAACCAGGCTTTATAATTTCAAGGTCTTACTTTCCTTTTAAATTTCTGTGAACTTACATTTCATCTTTCTTTTGTATCCTGATGTTTTTAAATTCTGAAGGTTTGTTTTGTGTCAAATGTAGGTACAAACAAAGAGAGTTGCTAAACTTTGCAACACCAAAGATATGGTGACAGTGCCAGTTGTATATGCTCAAGAAGATGATAGAATCATTGCCAAAGTAACCAATGAAACACCTTACAATACCACAATACACTGGTAAGCTATACCATATATATAGAACTGAATCCCCTTGATAGCAAGTTCTTCCAGCTTCTGTTCTATTTAACTGGTTCTGCGCATTTTTTGAACTTAGGCATGGTGTGAGGCAAAAGCTGTCATGCTGGTACGATGGACCTTTATACATTACTCAGTGTCCGATTCAAGCTGCCCAAAGTTTTACATACGACTTCACAATGGTGAAGCAGAAAGGTACCTTTTTTCTGGCATGCTCATGTTTCATGGCTAAGAGCAATCGTCTATGGACCCGTCGTAGTTTATCCCAAAACCGGGGTTCCTTATCCATTCAAGTTGCCTTATGAAGAGCACATCTTGATACTAGGTGTTTCTACCGAATTACGCGGGACGTAATCAGCAGAAGTAATACGAGTACTCTTCCTCTCCTGTCAGGTATGCGAACGTTTGGGATGTTCGGATGATCGGGTGTTCTTTCTTCGGGTGTTCGTGTTATCAGATATGAGGACTCGCGTGTTCGGCTTCAGCTGTTAGAAGAATACAACAAACAGGCGGTCAGGAAGTCGAGACAGGGTCGGCCTTCCTTCAACACTCCGATGCCTAAGTTAGAATGTATTGGCTATAACAAGTTAAGCGAACATGTAAGAAAATAGGTTGGAGGAATGAATGTGATGGGTTGAGTTCGATGGATTGATTGTCTGTCCGTCCCTCTTACCTGTAGTAAATGCCTTACCTATATAGGTAGGTGAGATTGTTGCTTGCTTGTGTTCTTCGATGTGGGATAGGGCTGCATTTCCTGTCATGTGGGCCGAGTATTCGAATGTTCGCTTGTCGGGCACGATCGGTCTTGCGGGTGAAGTTGTAGCCTGCCTGGTGGCCTTTCGGGTGGTCGAGTAGATGTTGATCACCTGCTTAAGTGGGTAAGTGTATGTTTAATCAATAAACTAATGGTGTTATACTAACAAGTCTCCCATGTCTCCAAGTCAAAGAGACTTTTCTTGATTGTGGAGTTGAAAAAAAGGTTCGTGCGATTAAACAAATACTTATCCGATTAAGCAGTGATGCGCGGTCTTATAACCCCCAAGTCCCCCAACTCCTCGGTCAAGAATGGTCTCGCTTGACGGAATGGGTACTTGTGCGCATGATCCTGTACCTGGGTACCCGACTCCCAAAAAATATTGCTGTTTGGAGCCGTGTGCCCGGTCGTGTACCTGTGGAGCTATCTGAACGAGTATGTATGTTTGATGTATGCGGATGTATGTTAGTATGTATGAGTGAATGAGTACGTAGATGTATGCGGTATAGGTATACAAGTAGGTATGAGTGAATGAGTATGTAGATGTATGTGGTATAGGTATATAAGTATGTATGAGTGAATGGGTATGTAAATGTTTGCAGATGTATGTATGATCGTGCTATGTGAATGAATACGATCGTGCGATGCAGGTGAGTGAATGAGCGTGTATGCAGATGTATGCTCGTGTATGTATATGCATGGATGGTTCCAAGCCGCTTAAACGACCCACAACAAATCTTGCTATCCAGAGTCCGTCAAGGATGGGCCTTCGGAACGGCCTTTCTTGAGATGCATGGATGGTTCCGAGCCTCTTACATGGCCCCGCAACGAATCTTGCTGTCCGGAGTCCGTCAAGGATAGACCTTCGAAACGGCCTTTCTTGATGCATGAATGGTTCTGAGCCGCTTGCATGGCACTCCAAATGAATTTTGCTGTTCAGAGCCCGTCAAGAATGGGCCTCAGAACGGCCTTGTTTTAGGTGCCCGAAAGGAGATTCTCACTTTCGGCACCGACCTATCGTAGCGTCAACTGTGGGGCCCCGACCATTACGTACATGTGTTGCAGCGCACACGGAGGGACATGGACAGCGTGCCCATGTCGCTCTTCAATTTAGGGCACGCACGAAAGGAAACTTGCTGCTATCGTGTCGCCTAATTTGGCGAATGGTGGCATTACGCCCTCATAAGAAATGGGGCCACTTCCGAGTCGCCCATCATTTGGCTCTCGCCCCGAAAAGAAACTTGCCACTTTCGATCCACCCTAATGGTTCTGTAGTGTGCGCTCCCTAGAAGGAAACGCGTGACGTTAGCCTCTTTCACGATGCCTAAATGGTGTTGCTTTAGCTCACACACTCCGAAAGAAAACGCGTGACGTTAGCCTCTTTTGGGACATCTAAATGGTCTTACACTAACCTGGTGGTGTGGTGTTTATTTGCCCGTGAGGTCGTAGGACGCTTAATCGTGGTGGTGATGTGCATGACAATCTGAATGGTGGGAGAATGTGACGTGCGTGTGTGTACATTGAGTGGGGTGATCTGACTGATGGGACGGTTGGAATGATCCCTTTCAACTTCTCCTTGGAAACCGTTTGGGGCGTAATAAATGGTGTCAGGTCACACGTCATGCGCGTGGGAGCGTGGGGGGACTGCATGCCTGACATATGGCGAGTCGTGGGAGACCGTGCTAGGGTAAAACTGAGGCGGGAAGCCGAAGGGTGAGCGAGGTTATTTAGGAGGGGGAATGAACCACCCCGTGGACACGTGAAAATTGAACGGCAGGCGTTCGCTTGCGTGCAAGGTCGGATCAGTATAAATAGGCCTTAGGGGGAACCGTCTTCTTCTACCTTGCTTTTGCTTTCACTGAAACTCTGCAAAAATCTCTCTGTGCTAGTGCCTTCACTACCATAATTCTTCTCATTGCCGACGACTTAACATCGTCGGCCTTTCATTAAAAATCGTCGGCTATAATCATAACCGATGACAAGTCGTCGGATATAAGGTCGCCGGAAACCAGCCGTCGGTGGAAGTATCACTGATGAAATTTTGATGACATCTTCGGTGATACGTTGGCATTATCACTGACGATAAATCATCACCGGCAATGAAAAAGATCATCACCGACGAGTTACGTCGTCGATGATGAGGCTCCACCAGAGCCAACATGTTAACCGCCCCTATTATAGCCGACGATTCTTTGGAGAATATCGTTAGCTATAAGGAAGCAACTCACCGAAAATGTAGAATTATTTCCGATCAGTGGTCCTTGTCGTCGGCTATACCCGGTGACATTTTACAAAAAACATAAACAACACAAATACACACCCAATAGTACACACATATTTGTCCAACAGTACAAACACCAACAATACAAAAATAAAATACAATTATACTAAGACTCGGCGAAATCCATGTTTACGTAATCATTTGAACTCCGACGGCTACCCTGGTCTTGCTGCGACGGTTGCGGTTGTGGAACACTGAGAAACACAGGCATCGGTGGAGATGTAGGAACCGGGTGTCCAGTAGTCTGGCACTCGTACATCGTCTGCATCCATGTCATAGTTTGTGCCTGCTGCTCGACCATAACTCGATGTTGCTCGACCATCGTCCAGTGTTTGGCCTCTCTGGCTGCTTGCTGCTCGGCCAATTGCAGCATCTCCTCCACCACCTTCCTGTGCGTCCTCTGGAGCTCCGCTGTTAGGTTAGAGTTCCTAGAAGAAGTTCTTGACCCGCTAGTGTATTTCGAAGTGTCCTTTAATACCCCTTCGCCCGCCGAGCCCATTACCTTGTAGTAGTGGCTATTCCTCCCAGTCCCGCACGCTTTTGCCATGATCTGAGCCGTTATAGGGCGATCAAGCGCATCGATCTAAGAGGCATACTGGGTCACTTCGTCCTCCGAGCAGTCAGGAAGGACCTTTCGAGCTATATTCATAGTGACCTTTGTGATCGCATCCTCCACTCTCACCTAATTGACAAGGGAATATGAATAACGTATTATTAAACAAAAAAATTAATAGAGAAAAATACTTTGGCAAAAAAACATATGTGAACTAATTAATGAGGCCAAAGACTTACCGCTTGTTCAAGGCACTGCAGATAGAACTTATGATGAACAAACACTAACGGGGTGACTTCTTGCTGTTTCTGCGCCCTCCGTGACCAACCCAAATAGTTGAGTGAACTGCCAAGATGGGACTTGGTGTTTTTCAATCTGTTCTCGTTGTTCGTCTTGGAAATCGCCTTGTTGGATAAACATATGTCAAAAAATTAGTAACTAACTATTTCAATGTGATACGATATATTAGGGTTGTAAAATATATTCAGGATGCATACCTTCACTTTGGGGTGCTCGACAGCCACTCGTACTCCCTAAACTGGAGTTCGCTAGGGGTAACACCTCGGCCTAGATCCTTGTACTTTGTGTAGTATTTTGAAAGCTCGTTCTTCCACTTTTTATACCTATATTAACACCGGAAACAAATGTTAGAGATATTAAAACACTTGATAAACAAAAATCTAACTTGATATGTACTCAAATAACTCGAATCACATCACCTGATATGTAGTTGACGCTCTGCCCACGTCTCAATAAGGCATTCATCCACGTCAAACCACAGCTGCAAGATGGATATATATATAAATGGTAAAATTATATATTTCTTCGGACTTAATTAATAAATATAAAATTTACGTAATGAAAATACGATTTAACTCACAGTCAGTGCATTATGCACTTGCAACTTCACGTAGCGAGGCACAACACCACAATCTGGCCACTACATTAGGACCTTGTTCCGCACGACGGCCCCGAACATGCTAGCATACTTTCACGTGGTGTTTTCTGTCTCGATCACCTCATCACGCTCATTGGCCTTAATGATCGTTTTCTTTCCCCCGGTGGCCTGCTCAAGATTCTTCCCGGTTACGGGGCCCCTGGTCTTTCGTTTTCTATTGGCATTAATGAGATTGCCTAATTATACAATGTCAAAAAACTAAAATTATTAATTGACACTATTTATAGTCTTAAGTAATAATTAAGTAATCAATCTTGTTAAATAAAATTTACCTGCATCGTCTTTTTGCTGGTTCACGCACCTCGATCTCCAAAGATACACGGGGTCGAACGGCTTGAACACGTACGCTTCCTCCACGGTCAGGAACTCTGACTGTCCTTCAATAAAAATAACCCTCTCCTAGCATCGAATTGAGGGATGACAGAAATCTCATCGGGCACGAAGAGACCGGACGACGGAGATAGACAAGGCCAGGACGATGAGACATCTGCACCATCTGCCTCAGATGATTGCCATGAAAGGGGAGTAGGCACCGGGCCAATAGGGGGCATTCGGATCGAGGGAGTTTCTGATGCGCCCGTTGAGGGTCGCCCGCCTGAGTGTCTGCTGCCTGAGGGTCGAGGCTAGACTGAGGGTTGCAAGGATGCAGATCATGCAGCTTCCTCATGTTCTCGCGCACGTAGAAAAACTTATGTACGAGCATTCATTATAGGGCCGCTGCGTGTGTTGCTGATTGCGGATGAGGATGCTTGACTACTACTCCCTCCACCGGATCTAGTCGCTCTCCATTTGTTGGCCCCAAGCCAATTTGCCGCAAAACTTCCTGCACATCCAACAATTAAACAGAACAGCAACAATTCAACAACTAATTAAACCAGTAGTATATTCTATATGCCAAAAATAAATTCTACATGTCAAAAATATACTACAAAATATATTCTACATGCCAAAAATATACACCAAAATATATTCTACAAGCCAAAAATATATTCTAACCAATTCTTAATTAACCAACACAAAAATATATACACCAAAATATATTCTACATACACAAAAATATATTCTACATCTCACAATTCCATCAACGATATTTAATTAACCAAAAATACATTCACCAAAATATACTCTGCAAGATATACTCTACACAAAAATATATTACACATAATATATTCTGCAAAATATTTTCTACACAAAAAAATATACTACAAAAATATTCTTAATTATACCAACACCAACTTAATTAAAATTCCTTAAATAATTAGGAAAATTTCATGTAAAATTGAAGATGATAAAATCGGATTGAGAGAGAGGGGGCACCTGTCATTCTGAACCAGTAAGAGAGAGAGGGCAGCGGTGCTCGATTTCCGGTAGCCGGAGGGAGGAGAGGGGAGAGGAGATTTGGGGTTTTTTTGGGAGAGATTAGATTTGGGGTTTTTTTTGGGGAGAGGAGAGAGGGGAGGAGGGGAGGGGACTGTTCTCGTCGGGGAGAGGCAAGAGGGCAGGGAGGGGCGATTTCGGGCGAGGTTAGCGGCGAGAGGCAGAAGGGAGGCGATTAGGGTTTCAATTAAAATGGAAGAATGAGTCCCTACCTCGTCGGGCTGGGATATAATGCCAGAATTATTGTTGACAAGTTTCTTACTAACTCGTCGGAAATACTATAACCGACGAGTTAGTAAGAAACTCGTCAGTTATAGTATTTCCGACGAGTTTCTTGCTAACTCGTCGGTTATAGTATGTATACTTGAAAAATTTGCGGTATGGGCCTAAAAAATATATTCAAGCTGATTATTTGCTGTTTAAAACACGGCTAGCTATTTGAAGACGTGAATTTCGCATATATATACGGCATAACAAACATACATGCACGTTTATACTAAAATACGTACATCATTAACGTACTACGGATGATTCTCATAATCATCTTCATCACTTGAGTCTGGCTAGGTTTCATAGTTAACCTCTGGCAATATGTGCTGCTCCTCCTCATTTCAATCATCGTCTACTTCATTTGGATTAACATCAAGAAGTTCTGCTCTAGTAATTCGAACCACACTCCCCGATCTCACATTATTAAGGCGAATTGTAGAGGATTCCGGAATGTCAAAAGCGTTCGGCTCTTGGTATGCAGTAACTTCTTCATCATCTGCTATCTCACCAAGTGTGGTAGCACTGTATATGTTTCTATGAGCAACATGGTTAACCACCTTCCACGGGACTTTGTTCACTAGATTGTCAAGGTAAAACACTTGTTTTACTGATGTGGCAAGAACAAAAGGGTCTTCTTTATACCAGCTTGTAGCAGTATTCACTGAAAATATTTCGTACTGATTGGTCCGTGTGTTTTCCGGGCTAGTATTAAACCATCTACACTTGAACAAGTGCACTTTCATGCGGTTCCCATAAATTAGTTCAACAACTGAATGAAGGATACTGTAATAGTCAACGCCATCTTGCCCACTATGGACCATCACCCGACAATTTTGTGTTCTCAGTTGGTTGTCTCTATTTTCACATATAAAGTTCACGCCATTGACCTGACACATTGAGTAAAATTTTGAAGCTATCGGTTTCATTGCCAAGAGTCTCAATTCGTTTGACCACTCTGGGTAACCATCATTTGCTATATGGTTCATCTGAAAATATTAAGAAACCACACAAGAAATTATGAACATAGAAAAGGAAAACCACACACATGCTATATAAGGATATAAAATATATATATATATATACACATATACCATTACCCATTGACTAAAGTAGTTTGCCAATGTCCTGTTGTGGTACTCAAGATCCCCGGCAATAGCAGGGCAGTGAAGATGATAGTTTTTCCAATATTGAACTTTTGGACAGTTAATCAGTACCGAACAGTGGGCAATGGCTACCTTATTTCCATCCAACTTGTACGACTTTTGCAAGCTTCCATGTACTACCACGTCATTGGAGATGATAGAAAGGTTGAACTCGGGTTCATCTATCGGCATATGTTGTTGAGGGTCCTCCAGCGCTCCCAAATACAACTTGGTGTACGTTACACTCGTGCGCAAGATATGCTTCAGCGATACATCCTTCAGATGCAGATTTATTCTTCACATAGTCCTTGTAGTCTCCCAATTGTCTACAAGTTAACAAGTGCATGTTATGATACTTAAAAAATAAGAATTTACATATAAAAACATAGGCAAACACAAATATATGAATCATACATACCTTTCCATGGGATACATCCAAGTGTAGTGTACCAGACCTGTAAGCAACAATTGTTTGGGAAGATGGATCATCAGGTGAGGCATGATGTTGAAAAAATTTGGGGGAAATATCCTCTCAAGCTTGCACATGATAAAAATGATGTCAACTTGCATCTCCCTGAGGTCTAATTTTCTAACTTCTTTGGTGCATAACTTCAGAAAGCATCTTGACAACGCCACCAACGGCTCTACAACCTCTTTGGGCAGGTACCCTCAAATGAAAACAGGGAAAATGCATTGAAGAAGTACATGGAAGTCATGACTCTTTAATCCGTACATCTTATTGTCCCAGAAGTTAACACACTTATATTTCCTGCATAGCCATAAGCAACAATTATATTTCTTGCATAGCCATAAGCAACAATTATATTAATTTCCTACATAGCCATAAAAATACCTGACATTACTCATCTATCCAAAAATTTCATGCTTCTGGTTCGACTTGACGGTGTAAAGAGCTTGGGGTATTTTTTTCTTACCATCTCTCAACCACAAATGTTTCCGTAGTCCCATAGCTTTCAGATCAATGCGTGCCTTAGGGATGTCTTTTGTTTTCCTCTCCCAATTCAAAATTGTGCCCACCACACTTTCGCACACATTCTTCTCTATGTGCATGATATCTAGGTAGTGGCTGATAGACAACCTGGGCCAGTATGTGAGTTCCCAGAATATGCTCTCGTGTGTCTAAAACTTATACCTTTCGGGCTTGTCTGAAATTGACGACACTATCTTAGAATGATTGCTCAGCTGGCCAAAATCATATTCATTCAGCACGTCCAAAATTTCGTCCCCTGTCCATCGCCTGGGTGGCACACCCGTTTCCACAGTCCCATCAAAAGCGTTTTGATCCTGCCTAAATGGGCGATCATCTGGAAGCCAATAACGGTGACGCATCTGAACAATTTTCCTGCAATGAGGACTGCAATAATCAACAGTTATGCACTCTAAACAAGCTCTGTAGCCTCTGGTAACGTTGCCCGACAACATACCGCGGGCAGGAAAATCACTGATGGTGCCAACTAGCATGGCATGCATCTGGAACATCTCATTTTTGAACCTATCGTAAGTGGGGTGGCCACGCTCACTCAGGTACTTAAGCTCCTCAATCAAAGGCCTCAAATACACATCGAGACACTTTTCTGGATAACCCGGGCCTGAAATTAACAGAGTAAACATATTGTATTCCTTCTTCATGCACATTCATGGTGGAAGGTTGTACGGTACCAAAATAACTGGCCATATACTGTATTGAAGATTCATGTTGCCAAAAGGGTTGAATCAGTCAGATGAGAGCCCTAGCCAAATATTTCGGATCTCTGCTGCAAAATGATCAAACTCCCTGACCATGTGCTTCCAAGCCTCTTCGTTGGTAGGGTGTATAAGGGTGTCATTAACGTCAGGCAAAGTCCTCTCAGCCCACCATCTTATAGCTTCGGTCGTGAAAGCACACATGAACAACCATTCCAGGCTATCAATCAGCGGGAAATATCGAAGTATCTTCACAGCTTTCTTGTTGCCTGCAGGAGTCAACTTATACCTTTCCGTAAAACATACCGGGCACACTTCAAGGTCTTCAAGATCTTTCCCCCAGAAGAGAATACAATCATATCTGCATACATGGTTTTTGATGTAGGAAAGCCCAAGATCTTTCAAGATATGTCGCACCTTATGATGAGTGGTAGAAAGGCGATGACCGGGTGGCAGTAGCGAAGTAGTCCACTTTTAGCCAAGAATCAACAGCTTTGACAGTCGTTTTGTTCTCCATTTTGAACTGCATCACTCCCATGACACTTCCCAAAACAGTCTTACTACAACCGTTGTACAGCGGAGTCTGTTGCAATGCAATCTGGTTGTTGTACTTGTCTATATCGCTTGTGTTGACATGAGCTCCAGGTAATGGCTCGACTGGCTCAATATCAGGGAAACCCTCAACGACGGGAGGGACATTTGGTGCTTGACCAGCAAATACACCGCTCTCATGAGGAAACATATCATTGATCAACATCGTTGTTGAATCATAGGATGGACTGGCCCTCTCTGCAAATTGTCCATGATCATGCGGACTCACTAACGATGTTTCACCGTGATAAATCCAACAAGTGTACTTATCCCAAAACCTATATTTACTCAGGTACTTCTGGACTTTATCAATGGGAAAACGAAATCGATCGTTACGACACTTACATTCTTTACATGGGCAATAATGAAGTGTAGTGTCTCCACAATTAGCTTTTACCAAATCCACAAAACTCCTAATTCCATGGTGATATCTCACATCCCATCTTTCAAGGCTCATCCAACTCTTGTCCATCTTGAAAATTCTAACAATATATATATTTATGTATATACATTCACTACTAATAATTAAAAAATCATCATTACATCTATATATATATATATCGATCATTAAACTAGCTACACTAATTTAATTCTTCGTCTATATATCACTAATTAATTTAATTCTCCATCTATATATCTCCCTAAACAAAAGTTGACCCATATAAAATTATATATATACCAACAATTCCCAATTACAAAGTTACATGTATATATATATACATATTAACAATTAATCATAAAATAAATATATATACATATATATATATACATACATATTTTCATCGAATTCATCTCCAATCAACTCAAAATCAATAGTCAATCACTCAAAATCAACAATATATCAACTCTATTTACATATCAAACCATTAATCTAAACTCTAAATCAACACACATATATCTAAATCAACACACATCCACATATATATATACACACACATATATATATATACGTACGTACCTAGCTATATATATAGCTTCGGTTTTGGACGCCTTTTGACAATACCCAACGATTTCAAAGCGTTTTCCTTCTTTCTCACCGTATTTTGAAAAATACATGAGATGCTGCAAAAAAGATCTAATATAAGCGTTATAGCCGACGATTCATTAACTCGTTGACTATAGACAAAATATCTCGTCGGTATTTAGGCCGAACCATCGTCGACCATACTAAACATTATAGCCGGCGACGAGAATGTTAATGTCGGCGAGTCGTCAGCTATACTATTATAGCCGGGGATGAGGGAAAAAATGGCCGACGAGTGAGCTTTTCGTAGGTGATACTTCTTATAGCCGACGATATGGGACTTCGTCGGCTTTTGTTTTCTTCATTTCGTCGGCTATGAGGAGTATTCTGGTAGTGCTTTGATCTTATTTTTTTTGGGTGCTTGCCGGAGTTCTTGCCATTGACGTTCATCCTCAACCTCAAAGTCTACCATTTGTGAGGCTCTTACCCCTGAATTAGTTGTTTTTTTTTGTCTGAATAATACTTATTTTCACCAAGTGTTACATTGAAGCAAATAGTTTATCCCCATTACCCGAGTATCGGGTGATCAGATCAAGAAAATACAACGTAACAAATGGACTTAATGAAAATACTTTCATAGATGTTGAATGTTCCACGGGTGTTGTAGTCGTTGGCCCTGCATATCCCTTAGGTAAAAAGTGTTGGGGCTTATAACCTCTTCCACGACATATGGACCTTCCCACGATGGGCGGAGCGCTTTGACTTTTTGTTGTATTGCTTTCATGACCCAGTCCCCCTGTTGGATCAGTTGAGCCTGAATGCCGTTCTTAATCAAGACGTCGAGCATAATCCCCAAGTGCTGGACGTGATAGACCGCCTTGATGCTCTTCACGAGTATGCCATCCATGTAGACGTCGACTATGTTGCCTATCATGCCATGAAACACCGTATTCATGAGCCTCTGATATGTGAAGCCTACGTTCTTCCATCCGAATGGCATGATGACGTAGCAGTACAGGCCTTTGTCTGTGACAAAGCACGTCGCCTCTTGATCTTCGAGATCCATGAAGATCAGGTTGTATCCTGAATATGCGCCCATCGGTGATAGGAGTTCGTGCCCGCCTGTCGCGTCCACCAGCTGGTCAATCCTCGGGAGAGGAAAGCTATCTTTGGGGCACGCCTTGTTGAGGTTGCTATAATCGATGCATATCCTCCACTTTTTGTTATTCTTTTGCACCATAACAGTGTTGGAGATCCATTTTGGGTAATACACCTCGTTGGTGTAGCATTCGGGTCACCCGAGGGTCAGGCTTGCCAAACGGTTGCTGGAAGTCTCCAGCGCTGGTCTTCTACCGAATGGGGTCCCGCCCGTGTTGTATTTACTGCTGGCTAATGAGCGCGTCTAGCCGTTCTTCCAGCCTCTGCCGGGCTCGGCGCTCCTGATCCCACTCGAACGTTGCCTCCCGCAACTCCTGAAGTAGGTGGTCGGCCCGTTCCTCCCAGCTTAATCCGGAGCTGTTGCTCGTTCCCAGCTGGACTACCTGCCGCGTCCGTACGCTCAGAGGTGTTTCTTCGATGTGCCTGTCATTGGTGTTCATCTCTTGGGTATCTATGTGGGCTTTTTGGGTAGTGGTGTTTGTATGTGATTTGCGATCTGTAAGCTTCCCACAGACTGCGTCAACTGTTTCTAGCGAATTACGCGGGACATAATCAGCAGAAGCAATACGATTACTCTTCCTCTGCTGTCAGGTATGCGAACGTTCGGGATGTTCGGATGATCGGGTGTTCTCTCTTCGGGTGTTCAGGTTATTGGGTATACGGACTCGCATATTCAGCTTCAGCTGTTAGAAGAATACAACAAACAGGCGGTCCGGAAGTCGAGACAGGGTCGGCCTACCTTCAACGCTCTGATGCCTAAGTTAGAATGTATTGGCTATAATAGTTAAGCGAACATGCACTACCACATTTCTTTACCTTGCCGACAACATTAAGTCGTCGGCCTTTCTTAATATCTCGTCGGTGATACTTATAACTGACGACATGTTGCCGATTATAAGGTCACCGGAAACCAACAGTCGGTGAAAGTATCACCGATGAGAAATTAATGATATCATCGGTGATACTTTCAAGGTATCACCGATGATATCTCGTCGCCGGCAATGAAAAAGAGCATCACCGACGAGTTAAGTCGTCGGTGATGAAGCTCTGTCGGGGTCAACATATTGACCGCCACATTTATGGCCGACAATATTCTTCAAAAAATCGTCGGCTATAAGCAAGAATCTCGCCAAAAATTGGGAGTTATTGCCGACGAGATAGGCCCATCTCGTCGGGTATACCCGGTGACAATTTACAAAAAAAAGAGCAGGTTCTGGATTGGGCCATTGGGCCCAATTCCAGAACCTGGAGTGAAAAACACAAACCATATAAATACACATCCAACAGTACACACATATTTGTCCAACAGTACAAACAACAACAATACAAAAATAAAATACAACTACACTAAGAGTCGATGAAATCCATGTTTACGAAATCATTTGAACTCCGGCGGTTACCCCGGTCTTGTTGCGATGGCTGCGGTTGTGGAACACTGGGGAACACAGGCATCGGTGGAGGTGTGGGTGTCCGGTAGTCTGGCACTCGTACATTGTCTGAATCCATGTCCTAATTTGTGTCTGCTGCTCGACCATAACTCGGTGTTGCTCGACCATCGTTCGGTGCTCGGCCTCTCTGGCTGCCTGCTGCTCGGCCAATTGCCGCATCTCCTCCACCACCCTCATTTGCTCCTCCAACTCCCTCCGCATCCTCTGGAGCTCCGCTGCTAGGTTATAGTCCCTAGAAGAAGTTCTTGACCCACTATAGTATTCCGAAGTGTCATTCAATACTCCTTCACCCGCCGATCCCATTGCCCTGTAGTAGTGGATATTCCTCCCAGTCCCGCACACTTTTGCCATGATCTGAGCCGTTATAGGGCGATCAAGCGTATCGATCTGAGAGGCATATTGGGCCACTTCCTCCTCCGAGCAGTCAGGATGGACGTTTCGAGCTATATTCATGGTGACTTCTGTGATCGCATCCTCCACTCTCACCTAATTGAAAAGCGAATATGAATAACGTATTATTAAACAAAATAAATTAATAGAGAAAAATAGTTTTATTAACACATGCATATGTGAACTACAAAATAATGAGGCCAAAGACTTACCGCTTCTTCAGGGCACTGCAGATAGAACTTCTGATGAACAAACACCAACGGGTTGACTTCTTGTTGTTTCTGCGCCCTGCACGACCAACCCAAATAGTGAGTGAACCTACATGATGGGACTTGGTGTTTTTCAATCTGTTCTCACTGTTTGTCTTGGAAATCGCCTTATTGGATAAACATATGTCAAAAAATTAGTAACTAACTATTTCAATGTGATACGATATATTAGGGTTGTAGAATATATTCAGGATGCATACCTTCACTTTGGGGTACTAGAAGTGGGCTACCAGCCACAGCCACTCGTACTCCCTAAACCGGAGTTCGCTAGGGGTAGCACCTTGGCCTAGATCCTTGTACTTTGTGTAATGTTTTGAAAACCCATTCTTCCACTCTTTATACCTATATTAACACCAAAAACAAATGTTAGAGATATTAACATACTTGATAAAAAAAATCTAACTTGATATATACTCAAATAACTCGAATCACATCACTTGATATGTAGTTGACGCTTTGCCCACGTCTCAATAAGGCATTCATCCACGTTAAACCACAGCTGCAAGATGAATATATAAATGGTAAAATTATATATGTCTTCAGACTTAATTAATAAATATAAAATTTATGTAACGAAAATACGATTTTACTCACAGTCAGTGCATTATGCACTTGCAACTTCACGTAGCGAGGCACAACACCCCAATCTGGCCACAGCATTGGGACCTTGTCCCGCATGACGCCCCGGACATGCTGGCCTTAATGATCGTTTTCTTTCACCCGGTGGCCTGCTCAAGATTCTTCCCGGTGCAGGGGCCTCTAATCTTTCGTTTTCCATTGGCATTAATGAGATTGCCTAATAATACAATGTCAAAAAATCAAAATTATTAATTGACATTATTTATAGCCTTAAGTAATAATTAAGTAATCAATCTTGTTAAATAAAATTTACCTGCATAAGTGGTTTTTAAAGTAGTATAGGTGGTTTTTTAAGCTAGAAAAAGAAAGTGGAGGAGGGTGTAGCGAATTAAGAGTAGTATAGGTGGTTTTTTAAGCTTGATATGTTATTGGATCATTAATATACTGCATTCTTTTAAGTTCAAGTTTGGGCAATGTTTGTTAATAGGATTTTATGAATGGTATTGATTTTGACATATATCATATCAAAATTCACAATTGTCTGTCAGACAATTGTATATGTGCACAAAATAAACATTAAAAAGAAAGCATTGTGTGACAAAATAACATTGAGAAAAAGTATTATTTGACTCTAATATAAGGTGCACAGTGAAAGTTCAAATGGTTTAAAAGTGTATTGTGTGAGAGTGCAATGCAACAATCAAAATGGTTTAAGAGACAATTGTATGATAGAACTTGACATAATATTGCAAAATAAATGTCTATTGATTAACACAATAGTATAAAACAGAATTTTGAAATAAAGTATTGTCTCATTTTTACTCAGATAATGGTTTTTATCGAAATAAAAATATTGTCTCATTTGTACTCTGACAATGATTTTTATCGTCAATAAAGTGCTCACTAATTTTTCTTTATACAACGATATACTGACCATTGTCTGATATAGCTTCTCTCCTCAACTTAATAGACAACACCTCAGACCTATATCAAACAATGATAAAAAATTATTGTGTGAACCTCTTTTTAGCATAATGTGGAATAGGTTTGAACACTCCTCCTAGCTTTATGGTTCATTTGTTTATTTCGTGCTATAATGGTTTAACCAGTTTAACTTGATCCAATTAATTGATTAATCTAGTACAGTAATGTGCGTAAGAAGTGGATCTCATGTTTTCCATGTGGTACACACGTATATGCCATCAGTGCAACAATATCACCTTTATAAATGCATATGAGATTCATATCGCTGCAATAGTTCTCCGACTCAATTAGCTAGCTATTGAAATAAAAAGAAACTATTTCTCACAATCACACAAGTCAATGGGGTCACAAACTCAGCCAACTAAGATTCCTCTTGTAGATTTGACCAAAGAGAACTTGAAGCCTGGTACAGATGCATGGCTTTCGGCAAGCAAAGAAATCAAGTATGCTCTGGAAGAGTATGGCTGCTTCCAAGTTATTTACGATGAAGTTCCTCTGGAGCTTCACAATTCAACTTTCTCTGTGCTTGAAGATCTATTCAATCTCCCCTTGGAAACTAAATCGCGTAAATTCAGTGAGAAGACTTTACACAGCTATCTCCAGAATCCCTCACTTCCCCTCTATGAATCGTTCGGGGTCGATAATCCGGCGACCTTGGAAGGAGCCCAAGACTTCACCAACATCATGTGGCCTGCAGGAAATGACAAGTTTAGGTTAGTGTCTCTGATTCGTAATGCGCTAAATCGATCTAGTTTATGTTTTATGCGGTTAATTATGTAACTAACTATTTAAACATTTATCAGTGATGCTGTTCATTCCATCTCAAAGCTGATAGCCGAATTGGACAAACTGGTGACCAAAATGGTTTTCGAGATTTATGGTGTGGAGAGGCTTTATGAATCTCACATGGCATCTACCACTTATCACTTCCGATGCTCCAAATATAAAACACCTGAATCAAATGAGAGTGATATTGGAGTTTCTGCACACACAGATAAGTCCTTTACATCCATTCTTAATCAAGATGAGATTAATGGTTTACAGATTAAAACAAAGGACGGTCAGTGGATTGATGTGGAACTTTCACCTTCAGTCTTTCTGGTCATGGCAGGAGATGAATTCAAGGTCGGTTGTTCATCACTTTCTTTTTCTTTTGCAAATTCGTATCTTTTTCTTTCAACTACGCGCGTACTCGATTTATACTCTCTTTGTTTTTCTGTTCCACTTGAAGGCTTGGAGTAACAACCGGGTACATGCTTGTGAGCACCAAGTCATCATGAAAAGGGAGAAAGCCAGACTATCAATTGGATTATTCGCAGTTAATCGAGGGATTTATCAAGTACCTGATGAGTTAGTCGATGATGAACACCCATTACAGTACAAGCCGTTTGATCATGAAGGTTACCTTCGTTTTTATTTGTCACCTGAAGGAATGAAATCCAACTGTGCTATCAAAGACTACTGTGGTACCGGTGTTTGAGATCTCTCCATCTTATTTAATTACAAGAATTATGATCGTTTTCTTACGTACTGTTTGTTGTATTTGTTGTCATTTTGAAGGATATTGGTCGTTTTTCTTTTTGCTGCTATATATGTATTCCTGGTAATTTTTTTCGAAAGGATTCCTGATAATTTATGGGTGTGTTTGAGATTACTTTTAAAATGTTTAAAAGCACTTTTGGATTAATAAAAATAATTTATTTTAAATACACAAAAAATGAAAAAAAAAGTGATTTGATTGAATTTTGGAAACACTTTTGAAAATTTTCAGAATGGTTTCCAAAGTTATAAGAAGCAGTCTCAAACAATCCTATAATGGCAGTTTGATTCAAGTAGAACTTCAACTATAGAATAAAGTGGTTAAGAGTAAACCTATAACGTGGAAGAAATTTTTGGTAGTTTTTTTAATTTTTTATGGTAAATTAACTTGTATCAAACGAATTAAAGACATAGCTCTACAAATAGCTTAGGAGAAACCCTATCCAAGTGAAAAAACAAACTGGAGGAGGAAGACTCCTTCCAGAAAAAGAACCTAACAAGCACTATTAGTAAGGGATACTCCACAAGCGAGGAATTTTAACTTTAGCAAAAGTGTGCATGAAAGATAATGAACAAATTCGATCTCTAACAACAGCAAAAATAGAGTTCAAGACTAAAGAAGAAGGTCTCCTTTTGTTTGAAGATGTGATTGTTGCACTCCAACCATAAGCAATAGAGTGTAACAGCTAGATAAATTTTCTTCATAAAAACAAATAGAGACTTGCTCTTCTAATGACTGGCAATCCACTCATTAAAAGAGGGCGAAGGAGGATGAAACTACAAAATGCCCCACCTCTATAAAACAATCTTCCAGATACCAACACTGAAAGATCGATCAAATAAAATATGATTCTTTGACTCAAGATCAGCATTACATAAACAACAAATAGGATTAGCTCTGGTAGATAAGAAATAATACGGTCCAGGGTAGAAAGTTTATTTTGCAAGGCTAGCAAAAGCACAAAGCTAGCACGAGGGATATATGTGAGCACTATACCACACAAGATTAAATTAAGAAACTTAGGTCGAGAGACACGAATGGCGTCCCAGAGAAAGGTAGTAGAAAATTTTCCTAGAGGATCAGGGAGCCATAATATAGTCATTACGAGAAAGATGAGGTTAAATAGTTGCTACATCACACTGAATGGACAGAAAATCATGATGAGAAGTATGAGGCCAAAACCACCCATTTTGATTAATAACACACTCAAATAATTCATCACAAAGAAGACTAGACGTATCTAGAATAACATTCCCCTACCGAGAAAGAAGCGAACCATAAGGGTACCAAAAATCATGCCAAAATGAAGTTTTAGAACTATTACCGATAAAGTGAAAGATATACAGATGGAAGATCCTTCTAAGCTTAAATAACTTTTTCGAATTCTAAGTGCAAACAGAAAGGACAGAGGCAACCCAAACACAAAAGGAATAGAGACAACCCAAACACTCTAAGAGCATCTCCAACTATAAAGTTAAAATTATAACTATTTTAAACTAGAAAAGCTAAATGTGGCTCATCATTTTTTGACTTTAATTTTAGCAATAGTAGCTATTCTAAAGCTAAAACTAAATATATAGAATTAAATGTTTAACTTTAAGTCATTTTCTCTATCCTTGGTAGCTATATATAACTACCAATATGACTAAAAGTTATATTTGACTTTAACTATAGCTACTATGTTGGAGCTGGTTTTAGCTAAAAATAGCAAAAATTTAGCTTTTAGCTACTTTGTTGAAGATACTCTTAAAGGTGATAAGCTTTAACACAATTCACCCAAAAACTACAACTTTCAGCATTGCAAATCTACCAAGTATGCCTAGCCATAAGAGCATAATTCTACTCTTGAAGTTGCTTGATACCAAGGTCACCATTTTTCAGAAGACAAATCCAAGAACTTTTAGAAAAATAAGGACCCAAGTGCTTCCAGACCAAAGAAAACATCTCAGCAACTTCTCAATAACCAAGAGGAGTTTCTTAGGCTAGCCAAAAAAGGTGAGAAGCCTAGAACACTTGCATGCCACAAAGAACTACTTTTATAAGTTGCAATCTTCCAGAAAAAGAGAGAAACTTGTTTTTTCCATCCTTTAATTCTTGATTCGAAAAGAGAATTACAGTCATCAAAACTCAATTTTGAAGTGATCAAAGGTATATTGAGGTATCTAAAAGGAAAAGAACCAATTTCCAAGCCAAACATGTGTGTAATTCTCAAGGCTCCCTGATGGGAAACTCCTGCAAGGTATAAACTACTCTTGGAGATGTTTGCTTTCAAATCAGAAATATTGGAGAAATAATCAAGAGCTCCCTCAAGAACACTAACAGAGAACTCATGACCACGAAAAAATAGAAGAAGTTCATCTACAAATGCAAGTGGAGATAAGCCAATACACTCACATCTCTAATGGAATATGAAATTAAGAGCACTGAAAATACATCTTCGAACAATTGTAGAAAAAAATCTCCATAGAAATCCCAAAGAGATAGGGCGATAATGGATCTCTCTGTGATAACCCCCTTTTTGAAGGAAAATAACCAGCAAGTTCCCCATTTATAGCAATAAATAATTTAGGATGAGAGATACAACTCTTTATCCAAGCAATAAAAACTGAAGGAAATATGAAAGCAGCTAAAGTGTCCTGCAAAAACTCTCAGTCTAAGGTATCATAAGCTTTCAAAGATGTCAACTTTAAGAGCATATCAACTACCAACAATCAACAGAGCCCATAAAAATATATTAACATTCAAGAACATGGTTTTGCTAGTTGAATTGTGCAAAGATCGAAACTTTATAGTCTCATCAGACTAGGCACCACTCAATGCATCAAATAGACTAGTAAATTAAAGCTTTCAATAAATGAAACTGAAGAGAGGTGGATCTGATAAAAGAGTGAAGTTTGTACATGAATGAGCAAAGTAGTGAATAACATCGAATGCGGAAGTGCGGCCATAAATACCAAGAATGGTGGACTATGAGAGAAACCTATGTACGAATCCCTGTAACTTCACATCTTGAGGCACGTACATTTAGTTAAATAGAATACAAGTGTCTAGAAATTTTCTGATATATTGATTAAACCAAAATTTGGTATATATACAAGCATACTTACAGTCACAAAAGGAGACCTAATCAAGTACTAAATCATACCTAACTTACAAAATACACACCTAAATATACAAGAAGTGTGACTCACTCCAACACTCCTCCTCAAGTTGGTGCATACAAGTCTCGAATGCCCAACTTGTCAAGTGAGGCACTGGAGGTCATGAACAATACAACTTTAGTAAGAATGTCAGCTAATTTCTCTTCTGAACGAACAAATGGGAATGAGATAATATGAGCATCTAGCTTCTCCTTGATGAAATCTCTATCAATCTCCACATGCTTCATCTGATCATGCTAAATCGGGTTATGTGCGATCTCAATTGTAGCAGTGCTGTCACAATAAAGAGGCATTGGTTGTTTCTGCTTGAAACCTAAATTCCTTAAAAAAATGTTTAAGCCACAAAAACGCACAAACCCCTTAAGTCATACCTCTATGCTTAGCTTCTGCAGTGGAACAAGCCACATCATTCTATTTCTTGCTCTTCCAACTAACTAGATTTCCACTAACAATTAGGAAGTATCCAGAAGTAAAACGTCGGTCAGTAATGTTTCCAACCTAATCGGCATTAGTGTAACCACTAGTCTCTAATTCTTCATGCTTACAAAAAACAAGACCTTTACCAAGAACAAACCTTAAGTATCTCAATATCCCTATCACAGCATTTATATGATCTTCACTAGGATTATGCATATATTGGCTCACCATACTAACATCATAAGCAAGACAAGGTCTAGTGTGTGACAAGTAAATTAATCTTCCCACTAATCTCTAATACCAAGACATATCTGTAGAAACTCTAAAATTGCATATACAACTGATTTACAATCAGGCATACCAGTTTCTGTCAATAGATCTTGCACAAACTTCCTTTGACTTAACATAATGCAATTTTAGTCTCGGGCTACCTCTATTCCCAAGAGGTACTTCAACTTCCCAAGATCTTTCATTTAAAATTCAGAAGATAACTGAACTTGTAACCTCTTCAAGGTCATCACCTTTCACCACCATGTTATCAACATAAATAATCAAAGAATTTAGTTTATCCTCTCGATACTTCTAGAACAAGGTGTGATCTGAATTGCTCTATGTGTACCCAATCTTTCTCATGAATGCTGTGAACCTCCCAAACCAAGCTGTCAGGGACTGTTTCAGTCTATATAAAGATTTCTTTAATCTGCACACCACTTTTTCATCTGTAGAAGTACCATAACCTGGAAAGAAATCGATGTAAATTTCTTCATTCAAATCTCCATCAAGAAAGGCATTGTTCACATCAAACTGTTACAAAAGCCAATCCAGATTAGCTACCAAAGACATAAGGACTCTAATGGTATTGATCTTTGTTATTGGTGCAAATGTCTCCATACTTCTAAATGTATCATTTTGCAACCAACCTTACTTTGTACCTATCAACTGAGCCATTTGCATTATGGTTTACAGTATAAACCCATTTACACCCAACAGTCTTCTTTCCAGGTGATAAAGGCATCAAGTCCCGAGTACCATTTTTGTTGAAAGCATCCATTTCAACCTCCATTGCCTTGGCCCACTTCTCCTCCTTGATTGCATCTTGCACTTTACTAGGAAGAGACATTGCAAATAATTAATTAACAAAGACTACATAGGGTTTAGAGAGTCTACGGGTTGACACATAATTAGCTACCGGATACTTAGCATTTGTCGACAAAAAGGGATATCACATTTCTTTGAAGGTTGACCAGAAATTGTTCTAGCAGGTAAGACCCTTCTAGACTCAGGTTCAGAAACACTTGATAAAGGAAGACTACTGCATCACATTGGTAATGACAGGTCCAAAGAGATTATTGATGGAGAGGGAGAGACTAGGCTTACATGTACATCTTCAACAACTGTCGGCTGATCACTGACTAATTCTACTCCTTTCGACGTGTCAGACACTTGTTTAACATGTTGAACACTTTCAAAGATCGAAATAGACCTACCAACTTGGGTACTCTCGACGAGTCGGGCCATATCTTTGACCCTTCGAGACACTACTTGGGGATGATCCAGAGTGCTACCTCCGACGGGTCGAGCCTCATCCTCGATGGGTCAAAGATCAACTACATGTTCTTCAACGGGTCGAATGTGTGATGACCCGAACCAGAATCAGTAGAGTAATCAGTACGATTCACGAGATTGTGCGTAATCGCGATTAGTCGTTTATTGTGTGGTTTGCCGATTTAGTTTACGACTTAATTATCGGCCGAGAATTTGAATTGAGTTTCTTCACAAGAGTTGTAGAACACGTGATTTCAAGCTCGAGGGCGGTTCCAGATGATTTTTCTGATAACCGAGGAATATAATATGATTATTTGAAGTTTCAGTTTATCGACGAGTTTATCCGTTCGTTTCGTAATTATCCAAATCATTTTGGTTATCCTTTTCGAATCGTAGATCGACCCGAGGGTGAGTATAAATATCAGAAATAGTCGAGAAATAGTCGTAAAAACAATGTTTGAAGTTGACCAGCGTTGACTTTCTATTTTTGGAAGTTTGACCGTTGACCGAGGGTGGAAAACTTTCCCGTTTGGTTTCGCCAGCCGACTTGGGTTTTCCGGCAACGTGAATAGTATGAATCTCTTCCTTTTGTGATTTTGAGTTGATTGGTGCTTGAAATTTTGAGAATTGATGAGGTATTGATGGGGTTCGAAACGGGTCGGTTTGCCGGAATTCGCCGGTGACGGGGGGGGGGGGGTGACTTTCTGGCAAGCTATGGTGGTTATGGGATGGGGGTTTCGACTCCCCTAGCCCTTGGGATGCTTCCCCTATGGTTTAATTTGGGTTTGGTTGAGTTTTCTGGTGAGCCCGAATTGGTTGCCGGAGTTTGATTTCATTTCGGTTTCGAGCTGATTTGGAGATGCTAGGCTTTGAATTGGACTTTTTTGTAGTTCTAAAAGTGACTGGGCTTGAGGAGATCTACAAATCTGGAGCTTCCTCGCCGGAGAAAGTCTCCGTTGACGGCGCGCCGGCGGTCAACGGCGGCGCTCCGGCGAGACAGTTGACTTTTCAGATTTTGATGTTTTTAATGTCATTTTTCTTGTAATCGCGCCCTGATTATCGTCTTGAGGTTTTCATATTGATTTGGGTATCGGATTTTCAGTCGAAGATTTCGGGTGGAGATTTTGGAAATTCAGTCGATTGCTTAATACAGTTTTATATGTTTCCGGGTACGGTTGGTTTCCGTGGTTTAGTACAGAGTCGTGAGCCATGATTTTGATCAGTTGTGTTTTATGATTATTCAGGAGATCGAGATCGAGACCGTGCTTCGGGCGAGGGATCTTCCGCCGGACCACGAGATTAGTGCGAGTGCGCGTGTCGCTCACCTGTGAGTGGACAATTTCTTTTCACGGATTGATTGCGAGTCTTATACACGTTTTACGAACTCGAGCATTCATACGAGATTATGTTTTACATGAGCATGTGTTATACGATTATGTTTATACCAGTATATATTACGCATGTGCATTTATATATTGTTTATTGCATTTAAATTGAACTATTTACGATTTGGTTTACACAGAGTACAGTCTTAGTATATGCTGTTGTATCGATACACTCGCATCTCGGCTGATCCCCGAGGACATGTACCGGGGGAGGCTGTGACTCTTGACCCGAGGCCTTTACCGGGGGGGGGGGGGGGAGGCAGACCTCTGACCTGAGGCCTTTCAGGCTAGAATCACGTGTGGGTCTGGGATCCCGTGATTCAGACTGTACTAGCACGGATGTGTCCACGAGCGACCCCATGGGATTTTTATGCATGCTCTGTACGCGTGAGGAGTTAGAGTCTCCCTCGTGTACCATTTGATTATTTATACATTCTGACTCGCATATGTTTTTATAACATATATATTATTCGGCGAAAGACAATTATTTTTCGTCCACTCACTCTAACGATTTTCATGTCTTTCCCCTGGGCTTTTCGGTTTCCGTGCCCAGTTTACAGTTCAGGTTCTGGTGTTTTACGTCATGGTGGGAGGCTAGTGATCTGAGCTACCTGTGTTTTCCAGTAGGTTCTTGTTTCACCTAGTGATGTGTATATTGTATATATTTACACTAGAGGTCGCTCTGATACGTTCTGATACATGTTTTATATGGATTTTCTCAGATATATTATATATATTAAAGTATGTTTACTGTTTATTGATTATGATATGATATTGAGAAATCGGATCCGGATGGGATTGGTGCCCACGGTTTGGCTTTTGTGGCATAGGATGAAGTGTTATTTTCCAGGTGCAGGTTAATGCAATTCCGCCTACTCTTCCGAAATTTTAATGGTTTTTGTTGGTTCACATTTTCAGAAGGGGTTCGATTCCGGTTTAGAAAACTAAATCTGGGTTGGGTCTTTTCATCTTGTTATTAGAGCATTAGATTGTCAGATTCTGTAGACTCTTGTAGTTGTGACGCTTAGGGTATTTGAGTTTGTACAGCATGACTGGAGTGATGACCCGACTGGCCAGCGGTACTCATCAATACTTCGGGTGTTGTGTGTTCTCAAATATCTGCGGTCTCATGATTACGTTCTTTCTGCTTGTACCTAATGCTTGTCTTGTATCAGTAGGATGCCTCCTCGACGTGGTCCCCGTGCTGATCGGGAAGCGGATCCTGATGTGGATCGCCAGACACACGACTTTCTGATGCGAGTGTTACGTTTGGAAGAGCGTTTTGACCCTGTGGTCAAGGCTTGTACTGCTGGTGCGACTGTGTTTTCGGGTTCAGCTGATCCAGAGATATGTGAGGCATGGGTGGTTCAGGTTGAACGTGTATGTGAGCATCTGCGGTTTACTCCTGAGAAGATGACAGTGGCAGTAGTCGGATTACTTGAGGGTGATGCATAATTTTGGTGGGTTAGCACCGACAGAGTTCCAGTTGATACTCCGTGGACATTGTTCCGTGATTTGTTTATGCGGAGGTATTTCAATCAGGCTACCCAGCAGCGCAAGTATGAGGAGTTTACGAACTTGAGGCAGGGCAGTATGTCTGTGCTTGAGTACCGGGATAGGTTTACCCGCTTATCTCGTTTTGCGCGTGATATGGTGGCTACTGAGGAAGCCAAGTGTCGCAGGTTTGAGCTGGGTTTGAATTTGAATATCAAGGGGACTCTGACTACGATGCCTCGGAACAACTTTGATGAGTTTGTCAGTGCAGCACTCCGAGGTGAGGATATTGAGCAGGAGTGGAAGCAGAAGTACCAGCCTAGACGATTTGAGGAGGGTGGACCGAGTCAGGGGCCTTCGAAGAGGCAGAGTTCTGATATATCCGGTTCAGCTTCATCCTCGGGCGGTGGATCTTATCGCCCACCAGTTAGTGTACCGAGACAGAGATCGAGGTGGAGGAGAGATCGACCGCAGCGACCACAGGCTAGTAGGGGTTCCAGCATTTCTAGTTATCCTCAGCATACCGGTGGCACATTTCTTGTTCCGAGAGAGTATCCATTGTGCAGCTTCTGGAACAGACATCACCTTGGTCCATGTCAGCGGGGCCCTGTCACATGTTATCGTTGTGGCCAGGTGGGTCACTATTCGAGGGAGTGCTGTCAGTTGTTTGGTACTGACGGACAGACGGCCCAGAGTTCCGGAACTGAGCAAGGTGCCACTTCATGAGTTCGACCAACACAGTTTACGGGCCAGCGTAGGCAGCAGGGACAGCCTCAGCGTGGACGACCAGCCGGACAGGCGATGGTTCATGCTATGACTTTGCGAGATGGTTATGGGATCCCGTAATTCGAACTGTACCAGCGCACAGATGTGTCCACAAGCGACCCCGTGGAATTTTTATGCATGCTCTGTACGCGTGAGGAGTTAGAGTCTCCCTCGTGTACCATTTGATTATTTATACATTCTGACTCGCATATGTTTTTATAACATATATATTATTCGACAAAAGACAATTATTTTTCGTCCACTCACTCTAACGATTTTCATGTCTTTCCCCTGGACTTTTCGATTTTCGTGCCCAATTTGCAGTTCAGGTTCTGGTGTTTCACGTCGTGGTGGGAGGCTAGTGATCCGAGCTACCTGTGTTTTCCAGTAGGTTCTTGTTTCGCCTACTGATGTGTATATTGTATATATTTACACTAGAGGTCGCTCTGATACGTTCTGATACATGTTTTATACGGATTTTCTCGGATATATTATATATATTACAATATGTTTATTGTTTATTGATTATGATATGATATTGAGAAATCCGGATGGGATTGGTGCCCATGGTTTGGCTTTTGTGGCATAGGATGAAATGTTATTTTCCGGGTGCAGGTTAATGCAATTCCGCGTTAGTAGCGTTACTCTGCCAAAATTTTAATGGTTTTTGGTTGTTCACATTTTCAGAAGGGGTTCGATTCCGGTTTAGACAACTAAATCAGGGTTGGGTCTTTTCAAAATGTTAGCTTCGAGTTGGTTCTAGGCACTACTTTCGACAGGTTGAGGCTCCTCCTCGACGGGTCAAAGGGCACTTTTGGATGCCCCAAACCGGTCCTCGTAAAATACATTCTTCTCATCCTCATTAAGAGTTGTTGAAGGAGAGAAATAACACAGGTCTTCACTAAAAGTGACATCCATGGTGATAGAGAACCTCTAAGATGGAGGATGATAACAGTTGTATCATTTCTGGTGAGTGCCATATCTAATAAACACACACTTTAGAGCACGAGCCTCCAACTTAGATCTTTGATTCTTATGAAGATGAACATATGCCACAAAACCAAAGACACGAACAGGAAGTTTGTTGGGAGATGGGATGGTCACATGTTTAGACAATACCTCAAATGGAACTCAATTCTGGAGAGCTACAAATGGTAGTCAGTTGATGAGGTAAGAGGCACACAACACTGCTTCTCCCTATAGATATTTGGGCATGTTTGCACTGAGTGGGAGAGCTCTTCCCATGTGCAAGAGATGACAATTCTTTCTTTCAGAAACTCCATTATGCTCTGGTGTCTGAGGACAAGTAGTCTGATGAATGATTCCTTGCTGCTGAAAATAATCTTGGAAAGAGTGGTCGACAAACTCCCCACCATTGTCCAATCGAAATACCTTCACACAGTCATCATATTGAGTATGGAGGAGACTATGAAAAGCAATAAAAGCAAAGAACTCAACATCTTTCTTTTTCAGTAACACGACCCATGTTAATCTTGTGAAGTCATGAATGAAAAAAATAAAGTATTTTATTCATGTCAGTGTTGAATTTTTCGAAGGCCCCCAAACATAATAATGAATCAATTCAAATGGTGCTGAACTAGAGGATAAACTAGGTAAATAATTGGACTTATGACTCTTAGCAAAAACATAAGTTTCACAATGGAGAGTTGACTCCTCTATTCCAACAAAAAATGATGACATCGACTTCTTCATTTCCCCAAAAGATGGATGACCCAATCGACAATGCCATAGCCACATCTTCTTCACTCTATCAGAACTCAATGTTAGGCCAACATTTGGTGACAGTGCTCTTGTCTCCCTACTGTATATGCAATCTAAGTGAAACGGTCCCCCCTTTAGATCTCCCTGGCCTATTATTACCTAAGATGACAGATCTTGAAAGATGGCATACATACAAAAAAGGTTATAGAGCATATGTTTTGTGAGTTTAATTCAGAGACAGATAATAGATGATGAGATAGAGAAGGAACATAAAGGACATTATGTAACACAATTGTTGGAGTAACATTGATTGACCCTATATATACCTAAAACCTGAAAAGACATGTCATTTTCATTAGATACTTCAAGGATAGGAAATGAAGACAGACTCAAAAATAGAGATTTATCAAAGGTCATATGGCCAGATGCACCAGAATCAATTATCCATTTATCACTACTAGTAAAGCTAGAAACTTTTAATGCAGTACCAATTTTACCTCTTCTCTCATGAGAACAAATACCTGTAGCGAGATCTTGTCCCTCTACTCCATAGAAGTCAGGTTCTTAAACCAATTGAACTGCAATCTTGCTACTGCGACTCTTGTCATAAGTGCCTCCTTTATTTACTCTATGAGTCTTTGTAGTGTTCAAACTTCTTATAGTAGAAGCACTGTACCTTGCTAAAATCTGGTCCATGAGCCGATTGTATGCGAAGTTGGTTATCTTTAGGCTTCCGACCTTTTTGAGGCTTCGATTGTACTATGAGACTTGAAACCTCATTATACTGCAACTAGGCTGATTAGACTCATCTTTGCGTACATAAGCATATGCTTACTCTAGAGTTGGTGGTGTGACTTGTTGCAGTAGTTCTCCCTTGGTAGTAGTAAATCTCGAATCTAACCCTTTCTGGAAGATGTGGACATGCATCTCGTCCGTTGACCTATTGTGTATAGCAATATCAAGGTCACGTGTCATAGGGTTTGGATCCCTTTCATCTAGTTCTTACCAGATTGCTTTCAGACGTGCATAGTATTCTGCAAGAGATTGTCTATTCTGGGTAGTTGTGCAGGCTTGGCATGTTAACTCATGTGTTCTGACAAAATCATTCCCACCATAATATGTGGTTGCAACATTCCAGATGACCTTTAGAGAAGAGTATGTAGAGAACAAAATCATAATCGATCTTATCATGGATTTCAAGAGCGTTATCATTATATTAAAATTCATAGACAATAAAACGCAAAAAAAAAAAAAATCTAAATTGTTTGACTCCAATGTCACAAAGGCGCAACCGTGCTTCCAAGCAATTTAGACAGCCTTTCCTAAACCCATGTCGTCTGACATGTACAATATTTCAAAATTGACCCTATTATTGTATCACACAACGGTATGTCATCTGTACGTACGTTTTGAAGTCATTCAGAGGACAAAGATGTGGTTGCTGTTGTCTGAAGAACGTCGTGTGAAGCTGATTGTATACCAATGTAGTTTACATACCTTTATTGTGTGAATAAACTTATATACTCTAGCGTGACCAACCAAAGCATGGAACACATGGATGCATGTATTGGCATATCATGGAAAAAAACTTTAATACTTATTTTGAAAGGCAAAACTTTAATACTTTAATAGGCAATTGATGTGGCACTTAGCCCTTCAATACATGATAAGAAACTCTTGTTACAATCTGATCTTTCACCACATGCTTCAATATCGACAATTTATCCGATCCGAGTTCAATTACTAGATTAATTGTTGTTCTCATTTGTGCAATGTGGTAAATCCGTAAGTACATATATGCTATCAGTGCAATAAATCCAATAATACATTATTATTTATAAGTTTCCTTCGGAAACTTATTTAGAACAAAATCGACATCAAATTTCAAATCATTTTCTTTTTAAATTATCATTTGACGATCATGTGTACAAAAATTCTTTTCAATTAGAGATTAATTAGTCATTTGATCAGTATATTAATTTTAAGCGTACGAAATATATATAAAAGTTGGATTTGGCGATCAATAAAGTAATCATCTCCAATTGAGCTGTTTTTTTTGCAAGTATAATGCTTGAATCACTACTGGCAGAATCACTATATCCGACGAGCTGCCGGAAAACAGACCGACGAGAAAAGAACTCGTCGGTTATAGTTAACTATAACCGACGACAGGATTATCTCGTCGGTTATAGTTTTTTGACCGTCGAGATTATCATGTCGTCGGTTATAGTCGCCGGAATCTCGTCGGTCATAGTTGTCGACTATGTCCGACGAAATTTTTTGGACTATAACCAACGATTGTTTCATATCGTCGGTTATAGTTGCTTATTTCAGATCTGGGCAGCAGCTCGATCTGTCATTCAAAAAACTTTCCATTTTTTCAACAAATGCTCTGAAATCGATCTTTGGGTGATGTCGAGAATGAGTTCGTGCGCATGCATTATATATAGCTAGGTACGTGTGCTTAATTAATATATATATGTGTTGTGCATATGCATGTATTGCTTAATTTAATTTGTTGAATTAATTAATAGATCGATCGATCGATCGAGTTAATTAATTAATTGATCTTGAGTTTGAGTAATTGATCGATATGATGGTTGATTTTGATTACGTATGCGTGATTGATCGTAAATATATATATATATATTAATTGTTGTTAATTAATTTTAATTTTATTATTAATTGTGAATATATATATAGCAATTATATATATATATATTTATATTTTTGTGATCGATTATATATATATATAGTCAATTTGTACATGTGTGTGTATATATATATTAAAATTATGGGAATAAAAATAATAAATATTTATATGTAGCTGTGAAATTTGAATTAATAAGATCATGGGTATATATACATGCAGTTATAATTTTCAGGATGGACAAGAGTTGGATATGTCTTCCAAGATGGGATGTAAGATATCACCGTGGAATTAGAAGTTTTGTAGAATATGTGAAGGATAATTGTGGAGGGATGACAATTCATTATTGTCCGTGTACGAAATGTCAGTGTCGCAGCGAGCGATATCGTTTTCACATCGATAAAGTATTGGAGCACTTGAAGAAAAACGGGTTTTGGGATAAGTACACATGTTGGATTTATCACGGTGAGAGCTCAACAGTTGGTCAACATGATCACAGACAATTTTTTGAGAGTGGTAGTACATCCAATGATCCAACAACAAGGTTGATCAACGATATGTTTCCTCATGAGAGCGGTATATTTTCTCAAGCACCGGATATCGATATCCCTCCCGCCGTTGAAGACTTCCCTCATATTGAGCCGGTCCAGCAATTACCTACAGCTGTCAACACTGCTGGTATGGACAAGTACAACAACCTCATTGCCTTCCAACAGACCCCGTTGTACAACGGGTGTAATAAGACTGTTCTCGAAAGTGTTATGGGAGTAATGAAGCTCAAAGTGGAGAACAAAATGAGTGTGAAGGCTGTTGATGATTTGCTGAAGTGGTCTGGTTCTTTGTTGCCCCTCGGTCATCGTCTTCCTACCACTCATCGTAAGGTGCGACAGATCCTTAAACATCTTGGCCTTTCCTACATCAAAATCCATGCTTGTAGATATGATTGTGTTCTCTTCTGGGGTGAAGATGCTTATGGGAATGATCTTGAATCCCTTGATGAATGCCCGGTATGTGGTACAGATAGGTATAAGTTGACTCCTGCCGGAAACAAGAAAGCTGTGAAGATACTTCGGTATTTTCCGCTGATAGATAGGCTAGAACGGTTGTTCATGTCTGCACACACGGCTGAAGCTATGAGATGGTGGGCCGAGAGGAATTTGCCCGACGGTGATACGCTTATACACCCTGCTGACGGAGAGGCTTGGAAGCACATGGTGAAGGAGTTTTCTTATTTTGCATCAGAGGTTCGAAATGTTTGGCTGGGGCTTTCATCTGACGGATTCAACCCTTTTGGCAACATGAGTCTTCAATACAGTATATGGCCAGTTATTTTGGTACCGTACAACCTTCCTTCATGGATGTGCATGAAGAAAGAATACAATATGCTCACTATGATCATTCCAGGGCCGGGTTATCCAGGAAAGTGTCTCGATGTGTATCTGAGACCCTTGATTGAGGAGCTTAAGTACTTGAGTGAGCATGGTCATCCCACTTATGACAAGTTCAAAAATGAGATGTTCCATATGCATGCCATGCTTGTTGGCACCATTAGCGATTTTCCTGCACGCGGGATGTTGTCGGGCAACGTTACCAGGGGATACAGGGCTTGTCCAGAGTGCATGACGGTTGAGTGTTGCAGACCTCATTGCAGGAAGATTGTACAGATGCGACATCGTTGTTGGCTTCCACATGATCACCCATTTCGGGAGGATATGGAGGCATTTGATGGGACTGTGGAAACAGGTGAGCAGCCGAGGAGATGGACGGGGGATGAAATCTTAGAAGTGCTAAATGAATACGATTTTGGGCAGCTAAGCAATCATCCTGAGATAGTGGCGTCAATACCTGACAAACCCGACAGGTATAAATTCTGGACACACAAAAGTATTTTTTGGGAACTTCCTTATTGGTCCAAGTTGCTGATCAGACACTACTTAGATGTCATGCACATAGAGAAAAATGTGTGCGAGAGTGTGGTCGGCACAGTGTTGAATTGGGAGGGAAAAACTAAAGACGGCCCGAAGGCACGCATTGATCTTAAAAGGATGGGACTGCGAAAACATTTGTGGTTGAGAGATGGGAAGAAAAAAATGCCACAAGCTCCTTATACCGTGAAGCCTGCCCAGAAGAGTGAAATTTTTGGCTGGATGGGTAATGTCAGGTATCCTTCAGGCTATGCCGGAAATATAAGTCGATGTGTTAACTTCAAAGACAACAAGATGTATGGACTAAAGAGTCATGACTGTCATATACTGCTCCAACGCCTCTTCCCTGTTTTCATTCGAGGGTACCTGCCCAAAGAGGTGGTGGAGCCGTTAGTGGCTTTGTCAAGATTCTTTCAGAAGTTATGCACGAGAGAAGTGAACAAATCGGACTTGTTGGAAATGCAACAGGACATCATTTTTATCATGTGCAAATTCGAAAGGATATTTCCTCCAAACTTTTTCGACATCATGCCTCACCTGATGCTCCATCTTCCGGAACAATTGTTGCTTACTGGTCCAGTACACTACACATGGATGTATCCTATGGAAAGGTACGCAATGCATCTCTGAATCTGGCTATATATATGTCGATCTTTAATATTATTTATTCACTTATATATTGTTGCAATAAGCATAACATGCTCGATCTGTAATTACCAATTTACAGACAATTGGGGGACTACAAAGACTATGTGATGAACAAATTTGCCCCCGAAGGGTGTATTGCAGAAGCATATATTGCGCATGAGTGCGTAACGTACACCAAGTTGTATTTGGGAGCGTTGGAGGACCCTCCACAACATATGCGAGTAGATGGAGGGCAGTTCAACCTTTCGATCATCTCCGATGATGTTGAAGTTTCTGGAAAGTTGCCCAACTCGTACAAGTTGGAACCTTATGAGCTAGTCATTGCCCATTGGTCGGTATTGATTAACTGTCCAGAAGTTCAATATTGGAAAAATTTGCACCTTTACTGCCCTGCTATTTCCGGTGATGTTGAGTACCACAACAAGACGTTCGCAAACTATTTTGGCAACTGGGTAAGTTGATACTTAAATTGACCTGTATATGATCGATGTTAAGTGCATGTCTCGCATCCTATTTATAGTTAAGTTAATAAATGATTATTTTCAGATGAATCATGTACAAGATGATGGTATCCCTCAGTGGTCACACGAATTGAGGCTCTTGGCGCAGAAACCGGTAACTTCCAGAGTTTATCCTATGTGTAAGGTAAATGGCGTGCTATTTATTTGTGAACATAGAGATGTCAGACGAAAACACAGAATTCTGGGGTAATGGTGCATGGTGGGCAGAATGGAGTTGACTATTACGGTGTTCTCCATTCAGTTGTCGAATTAATATATGGGGAAGGCATGACCGTGCACTTGTTTAAGTGTAGATGGTTTGATACCGACCCTCAGAACACAAGGACCGATCAATACGGCATTTTTTCGGTGAATACTGCCACAAGCTGGTATGAAGATGATCCGTTTGTGTTGGCCACGACGGTGAAACAATTGTTCTATCTTGATGATCTTGTGCATAAAGGCGCGTGGAAAGTGGTTAACCATGTTCTTCCACGAAACATATACAGTGCCTCAACCCTTGGTGTGACCTCGGATAATGAAGAAGTCAGTGCATACCAAGAGCCGAACGCAACAGCTATTCCTGAAACCTCAACAATTCGCCTTAATAATGTGAGACAGGGCAGTGTGGTACGAATTCCTCAACCGAATCTTATTGATGTTAATCAAAATGAAGACAATGAAGACTCAAGTGACGAGGGCATACACATCTTACCTGAAATTAACTCGGAAACAGAGTCAGACTCAAGCGATGATTCTGACTATGCGCCTTAGTGTATATATGTATGTTATTTTGAGTTTGAACGTGCAATGTAACGGAAATTATATTCAGATGATCGACTTTAAATTGTGTCGATTAAATTGCATTGCTACAGGCCAACCGACGATATTCAAATAAATATTGTATTATTAAATATATAGGCTAGTAATAAATTTTAATATTTAAACATATATATATATATAGGGCCAAAAAAATTAAATGTCATTTTAATTTAATTAGGCTTTTAACATAATTTCCGTTTTTTTAATAATAATTTCGTATTATTATATATTAATAACTATATATTAAGTACACGCACTATATATATATATAACCGGCATATGAAAAAATTTAGGTACTATAACCGACGATATTCATATCAAATATCGTCGGTTATAGTTACGGGTATACTATGACCGACGATGATACTTATATCGTCGGTTATAGTTGGCGTTATATCCCAGAACTGGCACCGTTTCGGGCAGTTTCATTTCGATCGATCTTCATCCATTCTCTCTCAATCTCAGTCAAGCCCTCTTGTTCCATCAACCAAGATCGAGGAAGGTTCTCTCAATCTCAATCAAGCCCTCCATCATCAACAGGATCTCTCTAAACCAAAAACAGGTTTTAGCTCAATCCCTAAATCCCTATATATGTTGATTTTAGGTTAGATTTTAATTTTTTTACTTTGTTTATCGATAATGTGGATTCATTATGTTCATTGTGTGAATATATATTGGATTTTGCTTGAATTTTGTAAGTAATGGGAATTATTGTTAATTTTTGGGATTTATTGGAATTATTGTGTTCATTTTTAGGGATTTGATGGAATTATTGGAATTTTTGTGTTGATTTTTTGGATTTTTGGGAGTTATTGGATTATATTAGGAATTTTTGGATTATTTTTTGGATTGTTTAAGTGTAGAATTATTAATTAATTGGTTTATATACATAGTGTTCATTTTTTTGGATTTGATGGAATTATTGGAATTTTTGTGTTGATTTTTTGGATTTTTGGGAGTTATTGGATTATATTAGGAATTATTGGATTATTTTTTAGATTGTTTAAGTGTAGAATTATTAATTAATTGGTTTATATACATATATATATATTGTGTTCTTATTAATTTAATTATATTGGATATTAATTATTGAATATATTTTTGTGTGTTGAATTTAGTGGATTGTTGAATATTATTGAATATATTTTTTTGTGTTGAATTTATAAATTGGAATATATATTGGATTTATATATTGGATTTTATGGAATTTTTAGAATTTTTGGATATATATATTGGAATTTTTATGTATTGGATTATTAATATATATTGGAATATGTATTCGAATTTTTGGATGAATTAGGAATTTTTTTTAATTTTAATAATTTTATAGCAACGATGCAATGGTTTAATTGCGGAACTTCCCGAGGGGCCGGGTCGAGTACTTCGAGGGGGAGGTCCAGAGGGAGAGGGAGATCGGGACGTGGGGATGAGGGCTCGGGAGCTGGGGATCCTGATGGCACCGGAAGTCGGTCCGCATCAGGATCCACCAGTGTCCCCAACACTTACAGTGTTCCGCTGACCTCTCGACACCGTCGGCTGATGGGCGAGGGACAACCTCAGCAGCAGCAGCTCGAGCCGGCTCGATCCTCAGGCGCGAGGAGGGTTCAGCAGGTCAGTCGCACGCCGGAAACGGATAGTGCGACTCAATCCTCGGTCCGAATGCCAGACATTCATCGCGAGGAGGGTTCCCCCGTCATCCACCAGACAGCTCCTCATTCTTCCGAGGAGGCTGGTGGATCTACTCAGTCCTCGGCGAGGATGCGACTGTGCCCGCCGCCTACATTATTCTTACCGTTGGAAATCCCGACGATACCTCACGTCGATTCCGACGGGATGCCTATTCCGGGACAGCTAGGGTTCACTACCCCGGAGCAGGCATATGCGTATATACCCTTCCCGGCACCTCTCTGGAGTGCACGGATTCCGGGACAACGCACCGACGAATCAGGTAAATATTAATTAGTGATATCTTTTTACTGCCTAATATTTAAATTCAATTAGGTGTTGATGTTTACAAAATCGTCTACATATATATGTGATAGGCGAGATCGTGCCCGGTGCCAAACAGAAGAGAACCAGAGGCCCCGTCGTCGGCAAGTTACTGGACGAAGCCATTCAGGCTAGCGGTGGTGGCCAACTTATGATTCCGACCAGGGATGGAGGGCAGGTGATCGAGGGAAAGGTCACTCGAAAGTACGTGGGGATGGCGGGCAGCCTCATACGGGATAGAGTCCCAATGTTGTGGCAAGATTGGAATTCAGTGCCACAAGCCGTCAAACATCAGCTGAATAATGCGTTGTCGGTAAGTTGAATTGTATATTCATTATGAAAATTTTCAATAATAAATTTTTAATATTATTGATATATATATATATATAAATATATGCATTGCAGAGGTGGTTCCGCGTGGATGAAGACATTAGACCCACGTGGGCGGATGAAGTGCATGGGAGCAGGTTTGCAGACGACCATTTGTTTCAATTTTTTCGTTTCTTTTGATTATGTGCATACAATGTTGTTAGTTACTAACGCTTGATTTTATGGGTATATATAGGTATAAGGAGTGGAAGGCCGAGCTGAAGAAGCATTGGAAAAAGTACGGGGACGATCGTGAGGGTACCCCTAGCGAGTTTCGTTATAGGGAGTACGAGTGGCGATTGCTTGTAATTCACTTCAACAACCCTCGATTAAAGGTACGCAACCTTCAATCGATTTAATTTTGGTTTTATCGTACTTCCCGTAAATTATTTGGCTAATGAGTGTTTTTTTATGTTGACTTAATCGCGCAGGCTCTTTCTGAAATCAACGCAAGGAACCGGGCCAAAAACACAACAAATCATCATGCCGGTACCAGATCATACTCGGGTTGGATCGAGGAGGCGGCCAACCACCCAGAAGATGATCCCCTTGTCTATACGATGCAGCACGCGTATCCGCAGAATCCCGAATATGCTGTAAGTGTCCTTATAACAAAATAAACTTATTTCTTATTTATTTAGATTGTTTTTTTAATTAATATTTTATTGTTCTTTGTCAATTAGGCGAGAATTCAGGAGGCGATTCCGGAGGTGTTGACTCAAGTGGCGAGAGAGCGATATCCCGACACCCCCGATGCGGAACTCCCGATTGATCAGATTGATCGATCTGATCCGATCGTCAGGGCCAGGATTACGTCAACTGCGATCCCTCCAGGGAAGAACACATTCTACTGCAGGGGTTCCGGAAAATGGGGTCAAGGGCTGCTGAAGCAGACCCCTGAATTCTCTCGCGGATCGGGATCATCATCATCATCTTCGAGGACTAATCAGCTAAATGACCTTGTGCATAGGCAATCAATTGAGATGGAAGATCAACGGCGTCGGATAGAGGAGCTGGAGCAGGCGCGAGCCGCAGAGCAGCGATGGATGCAGAACTGTTATGCACAGTTCTTAGCATCTGGAATCCAGATACCTCTCCCCCCGCCCATTTTCGGTGCGCCACAGCCACAGCCACAGCCACAGCCACAGCCACAACCTGAACCTCAGCCTCAGCCAGACCAGGACCAACCAACTCTCTCCAATCCGTTTGACCACATAGACTTAGGACCAGGACCCCCCTACATTTGAACAATTGTCGGTTTCATTTTTATTTTCATTATTTACACCCCATATGTATATAGATTTGAACGATTTCGGTTAATTTATTTACTACGTACTCTAGTTTCAATTAATGGTTGTTGATTTTTGATCTTGAACAATATATAGATAGCGTGATTTTTTGTGCATGCAGGTTTTGGGATGAAACCCAAAACCTGCCAAAAAAAATTTAAATTTTTTCACTATATCCGACGACATGTGTCAATATCGTCGGATATAGTTTTTTCCAGGGTCAACCATTTTGACCATGGAGAATACTATATCCGACGATGACATCGTCGGTTATAGTTTAAAACTATGACCGACGATAATCCATAGTCGGATATAGTGTACTTTTTTTCCAACGAAAACCCTAACGAGTCGTCGGATATAGTATGACCGACGGTCTATTACCGACGGTACTATATCCGACGACCCATCGTCGGATATACCTATGACCGACGAGAATCCCTAACAGACCGACGACATGAAGTCGTCGGTCATAGTAATTGTTCTGGTAGTGAATAGTAATCTAAGGGATGACTAGCTAGTTTTATTTGGGAATGTTTAAGGAGATTTATTCTCCATTAATCCCAGTGTGTCTTATTTTATTTAGATATATATATATATATATATATATTGATTAAATAGATACAGAGAATTCCTGTTATATAAGGATAGTTATTGTAACTGATTGTATCAGCATGTCTTTAATGCATTATATCAATGAAAAGCGCAACTACTTTTCTGTCTATTTTACTTTCTCCTGCAACACGTTATCAGCATGACTCTCATAGTTCATAGAAAAAAACCTAAAACTTGGAGTAAGCATCACCACCGCCGAACACCACCGCCGCCACCGATCAGCACCGACAACCAAAATCCACTGTCAGCCTCTTTTCTTCCTCAACAAAATCCCACTAAGTTTCAGAAGATGACAAGATTGCACGACTTCCAAGAAATTGTTTTGGTAGAACTTCTTCTTCATCAAGTGTAGCGGTCACACAAAGCATAATACCTTTTGAGGTAAATATTTTCTAAATCATCTATTGATAGATCTAGGCCAAACTTACTTACCGCAAAACCCTAGATCTAAGTTGATGATAATTATAAGTTGTGAATATTACATGTTTATACCCTACCTCTTATGGAAATATATCCATAGAGTATACGTGACGGTCCTGAAGGAGTTACGATTTGGAAAAGAAAATAAAAGAAAATTAGAAATCGATTCTATGTGATTGTTGTGTCACGGTCGCTAGGTGTGGTTTTTACCACCGTTTTATAATTGATTTTGTGACCATGAGCCATGGATCACGTTCTTATTTAATTAAACTTAAAATTTTTGTGATCGCAGTACTCGATCGTTTCTAATAAAACATCTTTGTGTATTTTTGTAGATGAGTTTGAATGAGCCTACAAGGCCGGAATTATATCCTTGACCTTGAAGGCAAGGAGTACCATTGTTGGGTCTTTGATGTAGAGAACACATTCATTGAAAAGAGACTTACAACACCATCAAACTCACTGGGCGTAGAACAAACCTCCTCCCACCTACTGAAGACACAAAAGCTCAAGTTCTCAAGTTTTTTAGGCTTCATATTCACCCATCCCTGAAGAAGCATTACTTGAACAAGATAGATCTCATGGTTTTGTGGGATGTTCTAAAAAAGAGGTTCGATAATGTGCATAATGCACAGCTTCTTGAGTTGACTGCAAAATGGAACAACACCAGAATGGTGGATTTTCCAAAAATCAACGCTTTTAACCAAGCTATGCTTGATCTGCACTAAGCTTTTTTGGTGTGAAAAAAATCTGAGGAAGACATGATTGAGAAGGCGTTACAAACCTTCCCTGCATCAATGAGTCTTCTACCTCATCAGTACCGAATTGAGTACGAGCAATGGAAGATTACCGAATTTAGTGTAAATAGGCCGACGAATTTATGTCGTCAGTTAGAGTACTTTTGCTAGTAGTGTGTAATACACGAATTGATTATTTGCATATTGATGCAAAATGATTGATGATCATGATTTATGATCAGTTGACTTGATTAGAATCCAACGAGATTCATCGAAAATTACTGAACTGAAATTGTTACGATTTCAATTTTTGTATCAATGCATTGGCTTCCCAACTAATCTCCGAGACGCTCTGAGAGGGTCAGGGACCTGATCCGAGGATTTATAGAGCACCCAGGAAGGTAAGGAACCTGAACTGGGAAGTATTATAGAGCACCCAGAAGGGTCAGGAACCTATCCTGGGCAGTATTATAGAGCACCGAGGAGGGCTAGGAACCTGACCTGGGCAGTATTAGACTTGGGGTCAGATTACCCGAGTCGTAGCCCCCATATATTATTTAGATATTATTATTTTATGTGTAATGTGATTGTACCTGATCTTTGTATATATGGTTGTGACATTGTTAAGATGTGGTAGTTGTGAAATTTGGACGAGCATTTGTAGCTTGCGGTTTAGGTTGTAAATTGTGATTATAGAAGTGTGTATCGATATTTGCAGGTTTTTGGGTTTCCAAATAATAGAGGAGATTCTAGCCGATTTTCCGCAAATATATTCTGCGATTTTATTTTTGTAATTTCGAGGACATAATTAGTTTAACAGGGCTAGAATGTGATATCTTGAAACTTTTTTCTAATTTTTAATATTTACGTATGATTCGAGTTCGGTTTGATGTTGCGGTAAAAGATATTTACCGTTGATAAACACCGAGGAGTCTCAGTTTGACTTTTTATCGAATTGTCAAAGTTGATTGAATTTTTGTGAAAATCATAGAATATGTCAATACGAGTTTGTGAACGCGAGAATCGTCGGAATCAGAGTTACGATGATGAAGTTATTAACGACAGAAGTTTGCCATAAAGTTATTAAAATATTACTATTTTTGGAAAGAGTATTTAATGAGGAACTTACCATTTTGGGAAGAAACATTGTTTTGGGGAATTCTGTCCCGAGTAGAGAGAGAGTTTGCGACGGTGAAGCGGTGCGCCAGTAGTGGAGCGCGTCCGACCTTAAAATTTGGTGAGTTGGATTCAATTCAACATGCTCTACCCATTCCTGGGTTTTATCGACGATTAGTTGGCCAAAAGAGAGAGAATTGACGGAAAGAAATTCAAGGGTTTCAGGTGGTTTTCTCTCGCCATCTCTGGCGTTGTTTTTCGGCCAATTTCAGCTATAATCGAGGTCATAAGAACCTCTTTATGAGTTGTATAAGCTTGTAATGATTGAAGTTGCATGTATTGCACCGACTGGATTCGGAATCAAACGATTCCGATTTGGGTCATTTTTGCCTCCACCGTACTCAGCGAAGCAGGTGTTATTTGGAGGCGAGAATAAAGGGGTTATTCTCCTCTCTCTTTCCCAATTCATTTTAGAGTAGTCTCAAGCTCCGTCATGGCCCAACGGCGGATATCGAAGTAGGAACCCGATTCCGGCCATATTCCTTTCGGGCTGATTCCGACCAAACTAGATGAAATCTGCCCTAGGTCATTTTGTTAATGTTGTTTGGCTCAATGAGAGCTTTCCAGGGATGTATTAATCTCTACCAATGGTGGTGGTCGCTAGTGGTGGCGCGTGGGCAGCACGTGCCACTGTCTATGGTGGCGCGTGGCCGGAATTTCTAACCGGAAAACTTTATTTCCCAACATATACCAAATTATATATCGTTAGGTTCGTATCGACGGTAGCAACACATTCGTGGGGTCTAAAATATCATTTAGGCTTCGTCGTCCTAGTGGGTAAGCGGTGGCGACGGGCAATGGCGGTGAAGGTGACGGAGAATTAGTTTATTGTGTATCGTTACGACTGCTTCATCGTAATAAGTTCTCATATCTGTTATTTGAGTGATTTAGTCGATTTGAGTTTCATATCGAGTACTTCCTCGATTTATTCGATTATTTTATGATTATGTTCATTTTGACAATTTCGGAATGGATCGGGTCGTCACATACCGTGAATGTTCTTTTGCCTCTAGTTCTTATGGATTATTACAAATATGAGTGAGAGAGGATTACATCCTCCTCTTAAAAGTTTAACCAAAAGTGACAGTCCTGGGGGACTCACAGTATACATGAAAAAAAGGAAATTCGATAACACCTGTTATCTCATCGATATTTGTGACCATACATCAATAGATCATGTAGTTTTATTCCCTAAATTTGATTAGTGATTGTCATTTTTTGATCGGTAAACTAATTTTATTTCTTGTCTTTTGTAGATTATTGAGCCAGCAAGGCCAAAATTTGACATGCTTGATCTTGAAGGAGCAGAGTACTAGAGATGAGTCTCACATGTGAGGAACACTCTCATCGGTAAAAGACTCATGGATACAATTAAACCACTGCCACCAGGCACTAAAGCCGATGACAATAACATAGCCCAAAAACCTCAAGCTATTATGTTTCTTAGGAGACATATTCATCATGCTTAAAGGAAGCAATACTTTCTAAAGGATGATCCTGTGAATTTTTGGTGACTTGGCAAGAACGGTTCAACAATGTGCATGATGCACAACTTCCTGAATTGCTTAAAAGATGGGATCAAATTGGGTTATTGGATTATCCAAAAATTATTGGTTTTTATCAGCATATGCTAGAGCTACAATTTCAGGTAGCCATTTGTGGCGTTGATAAGAATGACAACGTTATGGTCGAGAAGTCGTTGACTATACTTCTTACCTCCATGGACACTCTTGCCCACTGATGTCAGTTTGATTATGAGCAAGGAAAACTTAGATCATTCAGTGATCTCATGAGTGTGCTGGCCAAGAAAGAACGACATCACGAGATTCTTCTTCGCAACAATGGCAGGCCAACCGGTACTAAGAAAGTCCATGAGGCTCCCCCTACTTGAAAAGCCACAACTAAGATAAGAAAAATAATAATTTGGAACCTTATCAAACTCATGGAGGTAGAGGAGGGCGTGGTAGAAGTCACGGCATAAAAGGACATAGTTGAAATTTTACTTGGACTCGCCAAGACAACTCCAACAAGAATCAATCAAGTTCTAGTTTCAAGAACAGTGGAAATTCTTCAAAGTCTGCTCCTTCGACAAATAGCTTAGCACCTTGCTATAGGTGCACTACTAGAATTGTTACTATAGCCGATGACGTCAAGTCGTGGGTGTGTTACCAAAACTCGTTAGGTATAGCTATAGCCGACGACGTCTGATTGGTTATAGCAACATCGGGAATTGACCATCTGTGATACTATAGCTGACGACAAGGTAGGGTAGTCGTCGGTTATAGGTCAAACTATAGCTGACACCTCCTTCATCGTCGGGAATAGTTTAGACTATAGCCAACAAGATATGTTCATCTTGTTGGCTATAGTAGGTGTTTTTTTTTTAAATTCTGCAGATTCTGGATTGTGCCCAATTCTAGAATCTGCATTTGAAAAATATAACACATATTGTCCAACAACGTACAGATTCACTACAAGAAAAACTCACTTAGACCAAGGACCATTTCCTCCGTCTATGTTAGATTTTCCGTCGTCTAAGTACTTAGACTACGGAATCTCCATCGTCTAAAGTGCGTCGTTCAAGTGCCGTAATCTAAGCCCTTAGACGACGAAAATAGTCTGTTACGTGGTCGAAGTAACGTCTTAGACGACACAATGTTTTCGTAGCCCTTGGACGACGAAAATAGGCCGTTAAGTGTCGTGAGGACTTAGACTACAAAAACGTATATGCTTTCGTAGTCTAAGTGAATATTAATAAATTAAACTTTTTAATTATTTTCTTTAAATTTTTAATTTTTTCTTTTAATTTTTTTAATTAACATTTGAATTTAAAGTAAAATATTAATAAATTAATTATAATACTAAATTTGATTTAATTAAAAATAATATGTACATCAAAATCGTTCGAAAAAAAAGATATATCCCAAACTTCGTACAAACTACTAAAATATGGCAGGAGTAGACGTGCCGCCGATTCCCCCGCCTCCAGCCATGTCGTCGTCGTCGGTAGGGATGGGACGTTGGAACCGAAAACCAAAACAAAAACCGATCCAAACCGAGCCACGACTGAAAAAACCGCACCCGATAAAAACCAAACCAAAGAAAATTGAAACCGAAAAAAACCAAAATAATTGGTTCGGTTATGCTTTTTAATTTATAAAAACTGAACCGAACAAAAAAACTGAAGTATGTATAAAAAGATATCGTTTTGGAAATTTTGTAATATATTATATACATATATGCAAAACGAAAACCTTAAACTCCTAAAATCCTAATTTCTTTATGCACAGTTCTTCTCAATTTCTCTCATAGAATCTAATTAAAATGTTAGACAACTCAAAAAAAGAAATTATATAGACAATTTTTTAGTTATTTATTCAAAAGTTGTTTTGTATGCATTATTTAAAAAACCAAAAGAAACCAAAAAAAATCCAAAAAAAAAAGCCGAACCGAATAATCACAGTTTTTCTTTTAAAAAAGAAAAACCAAACCGAAAAAATATTTTGGCTTGATTAAGGTTTTTAGCAAAAACTGAACCAAACCACCCGAATCCCACCCCTAGTAGTCGGGGTGTGGGGTCGGAGTAGGACGACAATCTTGTTGAACCTGGTTTTGCATGAGGGTGATGAAGAGGGCTATCTGCACTTGTTGCTCATCAAGTCTCTGACACATAGATAACGTTTCTGCCCGTGCGAGTCAAGCCTCCTCAATGGCCGCTTAGACTGCCGCATCCCGAGCATTTGTCCTTGTCGAGCGTGCCGTAGATGAGTCAGAAGATAAATCTCGCTGCACCTTGTGTCCCAACCTCCTAACCACCTTACCAACTCGATGATCGTATACCTGTGACGACCCGGACCAAAATCAGCAGTATGATCAGCTGTATACGTGAGTTACTGCGTAGACGCAGATTGACGACAGGGTTTGAACCGTCAGGGATTGTTAACGACTAAATTATTGGCCGAGAATTGGAGCCGGGTCTCTTCTCGAGACTCGTTCTACATGTGATTACGAGTTCGTGGGCGGTTCCGGATCGTTATTTGGACGACCGAGGAATTAGTTATGAATATTTGAAGTTTCGACGGAAATGGGTTTAAATGGCGAGTTTGTTCGCGATTTAATTACCGGATGAGAATTTGGTTTCAGCTTATTCATGGTTGTTCGGAATTTAATTTCGAGTTCGTGGGAACTTCCAGAGCATGATTTTGAGTTACGGAGTTTAAGTTGTGATTATTTCCGTTTGTTAATTGTTTAGTCGATTTAATTATATGTTGATCGGAACAGTTGACTTTTTATCCGTTTGGTCAATGTGTTTGACTTCTGGTGATTATGGAAGATTATGTCGAGTCGAATTCGTGGCCGCGAGAATTATCGGAATCGGATATACGACGAGAAAGTTCGTCGAAATGGATAAACATGAAGTTTCCGTTTTGGGAAAAACTATAAATAGAAACTTGCTATTTTGGGCAAGTGGAAGACCTGCCATTTTGGGGTTTGACCGAGTTGACCGAGTCAACTCGGTGGAGGAGGATTTCACGTCGGCGTACGGTGGTTCCACGGCGGTGATCGATTCCGGCCACCTCTTGGCTCGGGACTTGTCCCATATGGTGCGCCTCGGCCTCCCGAGTCTGTCCCTAGTCACCGTCGACGGCAAGGCTCGCCGGAATGGAGGGAAATTCCGATCAAAAAAGGGAGGAATTTTGGGTGAATCGGGTTCCATTTTTCAGGCCGGATTGAACTACAACTTTGAGTGGGCTTTGAAGCTCTCCTCTCAAGGATTCTAACCATGTAAGTATGGAGTTCTAATTCGATTTGTGGAAGGAGAATTTTGGATTTGAAATTTGTGTGTACATTCAGTTTTGCTTGAAATTGACCTAGTTAAAGTGAGAATTGGCCTTCGATGCAGTTGACAAAGTTGCTCAGTGAGTGATTTTGAGTGCAATATGGGTTGCTCCGCCGTGAAATTTTCCGGTCAGCGGTGGCGCCGCCGTGGGCGGCGGTCAACGGTCAAAGTTTGACTTTTCTGGACTTTTGACAAGTTGCATGTCATTTGACTCGAAATCGCGCCCCGATCGCAGTGGGGAGGTTCGTTTTTCGAGTTGAGCGTCCGAACGTAAAGCGAGGTATTATACGGATTTTCGTCGATTCGTCGACTTTGAGTTATGTGTTTCCGGGAACGGTGGTTTCTCGTGGTTTGTCTTGCATTGTCGAGATATGATTTTGAGATATGGATTTTGTGAATATTTAGGTGTTCGTGATCGTTCGTTTGGCGAGGGACTTTTCGCCGGATCACGGGTTAACGCGATACGCGTTACGCCAGTCTGTGAGTGGACATTTCTTTTCATGGATTATTTGCGAGTCTTGATATACGTTTTATGAACTTGAGCATGCATATGAGATTTCGGATTACATGATCATGTGTTTTACGATTATACGATTATACTTATACAGATATACGTATACAAGTATACATATACTTATATGCTGTTTTATGCATTTGCATCGAAATGTTTATGATTTGGTTTACACAGAGTACAGTCGTGATTAAGTTGTTGTATCGATACACTTGCCTCTCGGCTGATCCCCGATGGTAGGCTTTATTCCAGGGGAGGCTGTTACTCCTGACCCGAGGTCTTTACCGGGGGGAGGCAGACCTTTGACCTGAGGCCATTTCCGGCTAGAATCACGTGGAAGTCAGGGACTCCTTGGTTCTGACTGTACTAGCACGGGTGTGTCCACGAGCGACCCTGTGAGATTTTTATGCATGGTCCGTATACGTGAGGAGTTAGAGTCTCCCTCGTGTACTCGGACGCGTGAGGAGTTAGAGTCTCCCTCGTGTACCATTTGATTATTTATACTTTCGACTCGCATATGTTTTTAATATATATATATTACTTGGTGAAAGACATTTATTTTCGTCCACTCACTCTAACGTGTTTATTGTCTTTCCCCTGGACTTTTCGCTTTCCGTGCCCAGTTTACAGTTCAGGCTCTAGTGTCGCACGTCGTGGTCGGAGGCATAGTGCTCGAGCTACTTTGTTTCATCCAATAGGTTTATTGTTCTACCTACTGTGGTATGCGTATACGATTATGTATTAGATGTCGCTCTGAGCTTCCTATTGAATACGTTATACGATTTTACACTGGATTTCAGTAAAGTGCATATATATTTACTACTTTACTTTACTGTTGATATATTGAGAAATCCGGATGGGATTGGTGCCCACGGTTTGCTTTTTGTGGCATAGAATGAAGTGTATTTTCCGCGTGCAGGTAATGGTAATTCCACGCTAGTAACGAAACTCTGCCGAAATTTTGAAAATTTTTTGTTGGTTCGTGTTTTCGAAGGGGTTTGATTCCGATTTAGGAAGCTAAATCGGGGTTGGGTCCTTTCAGCTTGGTATCAGAGCATTACGTTATAGGTTCTGTAGACTTCTGTAGTCGTGTTTACTAAGGATATTTGAGAATGTACAGCATGTCTGGAATGGTGACCCGACCGGCCGGCGGATAACATCAAATTCCGGGTGTTGTATGCTTTCAAATATTTGAAGTTCCATGATTACGTTCCACTTGTTGTGAACGATATTGTATTCATTAGGATGCCTCCTGACGTGCTTTCCGTGTCGTTTCGGTTGTGGATCCTGTTGAGGATCAATCGACGCGCGATTTGCCAGAAAACAGTGGATTCTGATGAGTATTTAGAGTTCAGAGAATTGTGTGGCACGGTTTGCCTGGTTGTGTGTGTGAGAGTCTACATGTTGCCTCAGAGCTGATATTTATGGCAGTTGATGTATGCCTGAGTCAGATCAATGTATTTTGTGGGCTGTTATTGTGTGAGTACCGGTTGCGATTCCATGGCCTACATTCAGGGTGATGTTTACATGGTAATGGTTTTATCAGGCTATCCAACTATCGAATGTAGAGTGGTTACCCACCTGAGGTAGAGATGCATTATCCACATGTTTGTTTCCGGTTGCACGTGTTATGTGGCTTCAGAGGAAGCAGTACCCGAGGTTCGAGATGAGTTTGAACCTGAGCATCAGAGAGAGTCTGACTGTTATGCCTCGAGATAGCCGTGAGGAGCTTAGTGTGTTGCACTCAGTGGCGAGGCTATTGTGAGGAAAAGATGTGTGCGGTTTTCGATGTGACGGTTTGAGGAAAGTGGATTCAGCAGAGATGTAGTGATGAGGTTGAGTTATGATACTTCGGGAGCAGTGACTTCATCAGGCTGTGGCCTCTTCTACCATATCCATCGAAAATAATGCATTGACACTTGCCGTGGGAACCTTCATGGCATCTAGTATGTTGAATTCAATCTTTTCTCCGTCAATCTCCATGGAAAACGTTCCCTCAAAAACATCAATCTTCGTTCTTGCAGTCCTCATGAAAGGTCGTCCAAGAAGCAATGGCGTGGTGTTCAAAGGACTTTCTTCCATGTCAACGATGTAGAAATCTGCTGGAAAAATCAGGTTGTTGACTTGCACAAGAACATCTTCAACGTATCCCCTAGGATACTTATGCGAACGGTCGGCTAGTTGAATGATGATGTTGTCTTGTTTGAGCTCGCCTAGATCCATGGATGCATATAAGTAATAGGGCATTACGTTAATGGATGCACCAAGATCTAGCATAACATCTTCGAATTTGTTGTCACCAATCATGCAAGGAACAGAAAAGCTCCCCGGATCCTTCAATTTGGGGGGTAACCGACGCTGTAAAACCGCTGAAACGGTTGCATTCACCTTCACAACCTCCTTCGCTCTCGTTTGCCTCCTCTGGGTGCATAACTCTTTGAGAAATTTCGCATAGATAGGCACTTGCTTTATGCACTCGATCAAGGGCAGATTTACTTGCACCTTCCGAAAGACGTCCAAGATGTCTTCGTATTGATCATCTCTCTTAGATTTCGTCAACCTATGGGGGAATGGTGCACTAGCAAACGAAGCATTAGTATTAACCGAACTTGAAGGGATAGAGTTAATACCTTTGTTTGGGGCAGGTTGCGATGATGAGGGTTGTGCCTTAGTGGCGTGAGGAGCCACATTCTTCTTCTTTTCGGCATCTCTAGTAGCCGGATCTTTTTCTAAGTCCTCCTCCTCAAAATAGTGTTAGTATCAAAAGAATATACAAGTAATGCAAAACACTAACCAAAAATGTTGAAAATTAAAAGAAAGCAATAAAAACACACAAAATCACACCAAAACAAATCACACGAAGAAAAAAAAAACAAACCAAAAACACACCAAAAACACACGAAAGCTGTAAAACACTAAGTTAAGACACTTCAAGAATTGTAAACGTGAATGCAAGGCTTTAGACTCCCTAAAATGAATGCAAAGTTGATAGAATAAGTTAAGACTCAATTTACATGTTTTCTGCAAAATTAGGCATATATACAATGCAAAGACTTAGAAACACATATATACAAGTAAGGTAATGCAAGTATAACATTAATCACGATGGATGCACTTAGAAGGATTTTAAATGCACACATAAGGGATCCTACGTGAAAAATGGTATGAATGCATAAGAGAAAACGTTAGAAACCTGCAGAAAACACACAAAGTTACGTGCTAAATACATGATGCAACGTGACCATACGTTTGGCCTCATGTCCCTAACTTCACTTAGGTTAGGGTACCCGGTGGTGAAATCCGAGCATCACAAAGCCGCCGGCAGGTTATGCAAGCTAATGCAACGTGGTTAATTCTTTACAAGTTTTAATGCACACGAAATTTACAAGTAATATGCACAAGTATTTTGTTCTTTGATTTTCGCCTTCAATTTAAAGAGAATACGTTCATTTGGCCTTTAGGTCTTTCATTGGACGTGCGACCCGCGCGATAAAATGTACATTCTCAATCAATCGGCCTTGGTTCAATCGAAAAACATGGCCAGTTGGGGATAGAGATAACGCGAGAGGCAGGACTAATTTCGACGATGCTTCCCGAGGCTTACCGATCATGGAAAGTAGATTTAGTCCTTGTCTTCTTTGGGCAACTTTAGTAAGCTTGGCCAGTTGGCAAGAGAGACCACGAGAGACAGGACCGATTTGAGATCTCGGATCCAGAACCCGTCATAGAAACCGTCACCTTCTAGACACCAAGTTACCAAAGATTTCTTACTCAAAGACAAGTATTCGTCCACTTACCGGATCATTGGTATATACTCCATTGATGCAAGTCTTTCTTAGATCCAGAACCTGTCACCAGTCATAACCCGTTCTAGACACCATGTCCGACATTCAGCCAAAATCATGAGAAAGACATTCCCTCAAGTCCTTGTAGACTCCGCCCTCGACCTCATGTCCATAACTTCACTTAGGTTATGGTGTGCGATGATGAAATCCACACATCATGAGGGGTTAAGGAGATAAACAAGAAAAAGAGGCGCCATCTATTCCAATGAGTGAGACTTAATCGCCCAAACTTGCGTACTCAATGTAAATCGAAGACTTCCTTTAATATGTACCTATTTACATGGCTGCAAAAACAAAAAGTTAGAATGGAACGTATTATGAACATGTATAAAAAAATTTGACACTTTACATATACATATACACACTTATTTACACATATTCACATATTTACAAGCATAAACACACAATTCTTTACAATCCCCGGCAACGGCGCCAAAATTGATACACGACTTTGCAACCATTAAATTAACACTTAACAATTAACAAAAACGCATAAACAATTAAAACCCTTTTGTGTAGATGTAGCATTGATAAATAGGGATCGTTCTTAACCGGGGATTGAGGGTGCATGCATATTTACGCTATGGTTTAAAAGGGGGGTTTGAAAAGGTTGTTTAATATCTACGAAAATAAAGACAAGAACATGGCATAGCAAACACATCGTTGGCTTCTAAGTTCTAACATGCTTAAACTCATAGACTAGCAAAACAAACAAGAACATAGAATCCTAAACATGCTTACTAAAACCGAAAATAAAGTTTAATTACATATATACATGATCAACTCGTCACACTTACCTCATTTCTTTATAACCTAATCATATTATATGCAACCTAAGTTTTATCTAGGCCTTTACTATGTGGTTCGCATGCATCTTTCATAATTAAGTGACTAAACCAAGATTGCTCGCATTTAGACACATCATTAACCTAAACCAAGATTGCTCGCATTTAGATTAAAGCATTAAGTGAAAAAGACACATTATCTAACCTAAACCAAGATTGCTCGCATTTAGATTAGCACACAGAAAAGACTTAGACTCGAAATAGATGACATAAAATAGAATTAGAATTATATTACAAAAACATGTCTTTACACTCTACAAAACTGAAATTCATTACAAGGAGTAAGTAGAGGAATCGAAATACACCCTTTGTGTCGTGATTGCAGTCGCAAAGCTTGCACACGATCCTTCTATGGACGGCTAGATGAACCCTCGGATTGCCTAAGGTTGCTTCTAGGTGGAGGCCGAATGTATATGGTGTGGAGGATGGCGTTCCTTGAAGAGATTTCGAGTATTTGTGGAGAGGAAGTGTTTAAGGCAGAGACTTGGCTTGTATGATGAGTGATGAATGAGAATGAAACCGAGCCCTCTTATTTATAAGTGAAAAAGTCCAACTTTCCTCTCCAAACTAGGGATTCCTAGTTTACCCGGGTAGAAATGCCAGCTGGAAATAGCCTGTCTTGAAACGTCTTTTCCGGGAGTTCTAGAGCTCAGAAAATTATGATTATGAACTCGTTGGAAAGCTTATTCAGAGAGCTATAAAATCCATATAAGGAATACCATATTTGGAGTTGAATTGCGACTTCGGTGGTCTCTTGAAGTTACAGGTCTGTTCTGAGATTTTCTTTCCTTATTCCACTCTAAATATTTCTTTCTTGATCTCCAAGGAATATCCTCCTTGCCGAATTCCTTCAATATATTCAAGATTGCTGCGTTTTTAAGCGAATTAGGAAACCTCCAATTGCTGCGTTTTTAAGCTCCATTTCACCTCTTTTATTGTACTCCTTTATTCAAAACCTAAAAACAATTGCTTAGCGAATTAGGAGCGAATTAGGAAACCTAAGCGAATTAGGAAACCTCCAATTGCAATTTGGCTCTCCCTCGATAGAGGAGGTAGGTGTTCCAGCAGTAAATTCAAGTTTGTAAGCTATGTGTTGGCGAATTCATTCTTCCCCCGTTCTACCAACCTCGCCTGAAATTAGGAAACCTCCAATTGCTGCGTTTTTAAGCTCCATTTCACCTCTTTTATTGTACTCCTTTATTCAAAACCTAAAAACAACAAAGTAAGTAAGAAATGATAGTACTAAGGTCAAAACAAAGCTAAATGTAAAGAGAAAGACGTTAAGAATCAAGCATAACATGCGTAGATCAACCTGCCATTTTGGGGTTTGACCGAGTTGACCGAGTCTTTATATACGTTTTATGAACTTGAGCATGCATATGATATTTCGGATTACATGAGCATGTGTTTTACGATTATACTTATACGGATATACGTATACAAGTATACATATACTTATATGCTGTTTTATGCATTTGCATCGAAATGTTTATGATTTGGTTTACACAGAGTACAGTCGTGGTTACGTTGTTGTATCGATACACTTGCCTCTCGGCTGATCCCCGATGGTAGGCTTTATTCCAGGGGAGGCTGTGACTCCTGACCCAAGGTCTTTACCAGGGGGAGGCAGACCTTTGACCTGAGGCCATTTCCGGCTAGAATCACGTGGAAGTCAGGGACTCCGTGGTTCTGACTGTACTAGCATGGGTATGTCCACGAGCGACCCTGTGAGATTTTTATGCATGGTCCGTATACGTGAGGAGTTAGAGTCTCCCTCGTGTACTCGGACGCGTGAGGAGTTAGAGTCTCCCTCGTGTACCATTTGATTATTTATACTTTCGACTCGCATATGTTTTTAATATATATATAACTTGGTGAAAGACATTTATTTTCGTCCACTCACTCTAACGTGTTTATTGTCTTTCCCCTGGGCTTTTCGGTTTCTGTGCCCAGTTTGCAGTTCAGGCTCTGGTGTCGCACGTCGTGGTCGAAGGCATAGTGCCCGAGCTACTTTGTTTCATCCAGTAGGTTTATTGTTCTACCTACTGTGGTATGCGTATACGATTATGTATTAGATGTCGCTCTGAGCTTCCTATTGAATACGTTATACGATTTTACACTGGATTTCAGTAAAGTGCATATATATTTACTACTTTACTTTACTGTTGATATATTGAGAAATCCGGATGGGATTGGTGCCCACGGTTTGCTTTTTGTGGCATAGAATGAAGTGTATTTTCCGCGTGCAGGTAATGGTAATTCCACGCTAGTAACGAGACTCTGCCGAAATTTTGAAAATTTTTTGTTGGTTCGTGTTTTCGAAGGGGTTTGATTCCGATTTAGGAAGCTAAATCGGGGTTGGGTCCTTTCAATACCTAATTAGCAATTGCAATTTGGCTCTCCCTCGATAGAGGAGGTAGGTGTTCCAGCAGTAAATTCAAGTTTGTAAGCTATGTGTTGGCGAATTCATTCTTCCCCCGTTCTACCAACCTCGCCTGAAAATAATAATAAAAATTAAATAATTATAAATTTGTACGAGAGTTTCATAAATAATAAATAATAATTACGTTAATTGAGAAGAAATATATACGGCACTTACATCAATTTGATTCGCTTCATTGTCGAGCACAGCCGTCATGTAAGCGGTGACGCTAGCATCCAGAAAAGGGTATTTGTAGCCCTTATCTCTGTGCTCCTTGGCGATTTGTATCATCTTCTTGGAGCCGGTGATATGATGTTTGTGCTTCTTCTCCCGATTGGCCTTGTTTACGTTTGATTGCGTCTGTTCGACAACATAAATCATTAAAATATTAATAAATGACTAAAAAAAAATTCGATTTCGTCAATTTAAATAAAAAAATACGAACCCGATAAAATTCTTCTTCGAAGTGGTTGACCAACCACTCCCACTCATCTTCCATATCCCCACCCAGCTCTACGGGGGTAGGCGAGCGGCCGAATTCCAAGTAATACTTGTGAAGTCTGTACGTCCAATCACAATAGATGGCGTTGGCGGTGGTGTTGATGTGCCTAAACATCTTCGATGTGCCATCCACCACATATTGTTCCTACAAGAAAAGAATAAAAAATTATAATCGTATACAATGACTTTTTATTGGTTATTAAAAAATGAATTTAAAATAGTATTACATACCGAGAGTTTTTTAAACACTTTCCTCTTCTCCAAGTCCGGCAACTCATTCCCGTTAGGTGCGACCATACGAATCTTGTTGCGAACAATTGCTCTGATGCTCTGTGATGAGAGACTAGCTAACTGTGAGGTGGGTGGGCCATCGATGAAATCGTCGTACGACAACTAGATCTTTTGCCCGGTCGCCTTGAACAACTTCTCGAATTTTCTGTCATTTCCGAGTCCTCGGGTCCTTTTCAGTTGAGGGTTTAACGGGACCCTCCTGACCTTACGCCGCGCGCTGTAGAGAATCTTCTCGGAGGCCGACTCCTGAGCACTTTTGGACATCGATGATGGGCCGGAATGGGTGTTATCGTCATCGGTCTGTATAGCTGGGGCATTAAGAATTTTTCTAGTCGCCGCACGGGGCCAGCGGAAGGGTTTGGAGGTGGGGCGACGTTGTCCTCCTAGCTCTGCCAACCCACTTGCTCTGCGAAGCGTCGGAGTTGAGCATCTTCCACCTCTTTTTTTGCCTTTTTTTAACCCCACGGGACCAATTTAATCTAAGAGTTATAAAAATCAACTAGTAAACCTATTTTACCATTATAACTACTTTATCATTTACTATTTTTAACAATTTTTACTACATATTTATTCTATCTTTTTCATATTTACCACAACATTTACTATTTTAAATATTTTTCATTTGTAAAATTTACCATTTTTGATATTTATCATTTTTTAATATAAACCAATTTGTAACTTTTATCATTTTTAACAATTGAGGAAGCCATCTACGGTGACACAAGTAACACACCTTCCCCGGGTGCCAACAAGAGTTCACATCGTCCAAACATATAAGACATCCATCGTATCCTTTCGTCCTGCAGGCTGCAAACATCTCATACGTTGGAAAATTGTTGATCGTCTATATTACGGAAGCCCTCATCATGAACATCGTGTCAGTGAATTTGTCATAAGTTGGGACTCCATTTTTCCACGACAGTTTTAGCTCGTCGATCTAAGGTCTGAGGTAGACATCTAAGCACTTTCCCGGAGATTTAGGACTTGGAATTAGTAAAGTAAGGAAATTAAATTCCTTGTTCATACACATCCACGGAGGCAGGTTGTACGACATCAAAAATAACTTGCCAAGTGCTAACGGCAGGGCTATTACTACCCCAAGGATTGAATCCGTCTATAGATAATCCGATTCTAACATTTCTAACCTCTGCGGCAAAGTCTCCAAATTCGCTGTCGAAATGTTTGAAAGCCTCCCCATCCACTGCGTGTCTCAGCACATCGTCATCTATTCGTTTTTCTACATACCATCGCATCGCCTCTGCTGTGTATAGAGATATGTGCAGACGCTGCAATCTGGAAATCAATGGAAAATATCGAAGAACCTTCACATGAATTTTATTTTTCGAACTCTTCCTATTCAGCTCAAATTTGCACTGCCCACATACGGGACAATAATCCAAATCTTTATACTCTTTGTAAAACAACACACAATCATTTAGACATGCGTCAATTATCTTGTACTTTAGACCGGGGCTGCTCAAGATATTTCTAACTTTATAATGGGATTTTGGAAGATTATGATCATCAGAAAACAACTTACATATTTGTTCCTGAATTTCATCGAAAGCACAGACTAACATTTTGTGCTTCACTTTTATCTTCATTTGCTCCATCACATTTTGCAACACATTCTCTCGACATCCAGGGTACACCGGGGTCTGCGCTTCAAGTAGAATCCTGTTGTACTTATCCATCTCACTAATGTCAGTGGCCAAGCTAGTAGCGGGGAATGTGTCATCATGCCCATGAGTGGTAGTGTAACCTCCCTCTTGGTGTTGGTATCCGCCATGACTAAATCCCGGAAATGCATCATAGACCAAATCCGCAGTTGGGTTCAAAGCAGGGGGCCGGCACCACTGGTGCTGGATAAGGCACAATGGTAACTATACCCTGAGCTGAAGTCTACTTCTTCACCATGCTCGCTCCATGTAGTGTAACTCCACATCATACCAATTTTCGTACAGGTGTTGCACCATAACATTAACCTCCACATACTGACAGTTAAGACATTTTTTTGCACGGACACCTGAAACGCTTCTTTCCATGACCATGTTCTATCATAAAATTCATAAATTCTCTCATTCCATCCATATACCGGACATCACTTCTATTCCGCAACTTCATCCAACTCTTGTCCAAACGTACTACGAAATTTAATAATTAATTATCATATTAGTCAACTATTCTATATATATACAGATTTTCAAGTAATTATTAAACTATTATATATATACAAAATTTTAACTACCTTAATTATTAACGTATAATTAATTAAAATATTTATTAATTACCTTTATTAATTATTGGTGAATATACTCTATATATATACACACACATCAATTACTTTAATATGTCTAACATGCGCGCATGTACATTTTAACTAAATATTAACCAAAATTTTAAACATCCATGCATATATACGTACTACTGGTCTATATTAATTTACTAATTAATATATATATCATCAATTACCTAACTTAATTATAAATACTAGACGTACTAACAATGCAATCAATCAAACATACGTACAATTAATTATATATATAAACGTTAAGATTGTCAGAAATTAACTATGTACGTACATACCTAGCCTTCTCCGATATATGGCAAATTGATGGTCGGAGCCGGAGATATATATATATATATATATATATAGCTAGTGCTAGCTAGCTAGCTAGTGGCATGTATGTGTGGGGAGGGTCTGATCAAGAGAGAGAATGATTGATATGAGGATCAAGTTGAGATGAGTGAGCGGAGAGGAAGAGAGTTCGGCATAGACATTATATAATACTTCACTTAGACGACGGAGCATCAGTGTGTCGTGTAAGTGACCACTTAGATGACAGACCTAGACGCCGTCTTCCAAGTGGCCACAAAGACTACGGCATGTCGGTCCGTCGTCTGTATGTCCACTTGGGCGACGGAAAAAGTGTTTCTGTCATCCAAGTGTAACTCAGACGACGGAAATTGTTTCCGTCGTCTGAGTTGCACTTAGACAACGGAACCGTAAAAGTTTTGTGGTCTAGGTGCCTTTTTCTTGTAGTGATATTTGTTACGACCCGAAACAAAATTATGCGTCTATCAAATTATATTAAGCTTTATCGCGGATTAGTCGCGTTACTGAACTTGTTAACGACTTTTTCACTGGGCGAGAACTTGATTTAACATTATTCATGAAAGTTGTAGATTATTTAACTTCGAGCTTTTAGAAATTTTTAGAGAAGTTTTTGGATAAGCGAGCTACTTCTTATATTTATCGGAATTCCATGCGAGATATTATTAAACAAAAAATTATTTTTAGTCGGTTAAATCTCGACCGTTTGATCATGATAAGATTGACTTTGGGCTGTCAATCTCTTGAGGAGATTAGGGGTATAAATAGGTATTTTTGGAAATTAAAATGAGAAAAATTCATATATTCCCCATGGTGCTGATCCGTTTCTCTTCCCTGCGACCCAGTTTGCTTGACCTGACCCATTTCTCATATTTCGGCCACCTCCTGCAATGGAAAAGATAGGAAAAATGGAGCCCTTACTTCCCTTGATGGTTTGCTCTGGTTGTTTTTGGGAGTTTTTTAGGTTTAAGCACAACCTAATTTAGGTTTATATCGAGAGAGTCGCTGTCGTTGGTGGCGGTGCTCTAGCGTGAGTTGAGGGTCGAGGGTGGGGGGATTTTGAAGGTCTCCCCCTCCTAAGTCTTTCTAGGTGGTTATGGTGATCTGATGAAGCTCTATGGTAGAGCTTCAACGTCGCATTATATTCTGGCCGGTTTGGGCCGTGGATTTTCGAAGAAATTTTTGGCCACATAATGGCGAGTTGAAATGCGTAGGGCTAGGGGATATGTTAGGCTCGAGGAGAGGAGCATTTTCAGGGGTTAATCACTTGTGGAGGTGCATAAGGGCCATGCATCGCTGCCCACAGCGATGCCCTGGCGAGGCAGTATATAAGAATCAATGGTGGGACTTCCAGTGTTGTTTTGAGGGCAGATTTCCATAGTTTTACACGTATTCTGATATCATATGATCCATATTTATAGGACATCGAGATCGCGACCCTAGCAGCGAAGAACATTCTGCTGAACCCTAGTAGTAGTCGCAGACTTGTGAGTGGACTATTATTTTCCCAGTTGATAGCGAGTTCTTACTTTGATGCATTAATTACACATTACGGTATGTTTTCAGAGCATTTATTTGAAGGTTTACTTTGTGATGGTTTTATTTAATTGCATCGATGATCTAGTTGTTCGGCTGATCACCGGATTGTCAATCGAACCGGGTTAGGACAAACACCCTGCTTGACCCAGATTGTCTCAGGTTAGAAAAAACACCCTAGACGATTTCATCACCTATATTTTTGTACATACAGTTGTTTCAAGTTAGATCAAACACTGTGAACGACCACCTCCACTGTATTTCAATTTATTATATTTGAACTCGCTCTATTTTATAGAAATTAGCGGAAAGGCATCTTAGTACGGTTTTATCCTTTTATGTGGATTATATTATTTTTGTCTACTCACTCTAATATTTTATATGTTTTAATGCCTTTCCCTGAGATTTTCGGTTTGCGTCACCCAGACTGCAGTTTAAATCTTGAATTTGCATGGTGTCATCGAAACCTTTGAGTCCACATGTCAACTCCTCATTCAATATGTTCCAGTCCACTCTTAAACTTTTTCATATTTATCTTATGTTTATAGAAGTCACCCTGAATTCTAGTTGCATATGTTATTTTCAGTTTCTCGAGTAGCAGTCGAGTTATTTTTCTTTGTATTCAGAACCAACATATTGTGTCAAAATTTTCGTAGAATTTATTTAAGTGAGTTAATCGTTACGATTTAATTCTAGTTTACTAGCTAAACTAGGGTTGGGTCCTTTCAGCTTGGTATCAGAGCATTAGATTACAAATTCTGTAGATTCTTGGTCATGTCAGTACAAGCATTTGATAGTATACAATACTCCTGGGAGGATGGCCCAACCGGCTGGTGGATCCCCATCATAGCTCCAAGTTTTGTGCATTGTTAAGTGTTTAGAGTCTTTTAGTTGAGCCTTTTTCTTTTGGTCACTTTAAGTGAGCTAAATATTTTTATGGACTCTTAGGTCATTATGCCTTGACAGCCAGATCAATATGATGTCAGCGCCATGTGAGGGTCATGAAGATTTAGTCACCAAAGCTAAATCAGCAGGAGTAATTCCCTTTGAAGGATCCTATAACCTTAAGACTTGTCGAACTGGCTTTTAGAGATTGGCCAAGTATGCGATAGCTTGTGCCCCCAGTTGACTTCAAAGTAGGAAACATAGATAGTTGTGGGGTCTGTAGCAGGATTATGCTTACCACTTGTGAGAGTGTACTGAGAAAAATGAAACCACCACCCCGTAGGCAGAGTTTAGAGAGTTGTTCGTGAGTCGCTTCTTCAGTGAAGCTATAGAGCAAAGGAAATATGAGGAGTTTATGAATCTCTGGCAGGGAGAATTTTCTGTGATGGAGTATTGGGATCATTTCACCTACTCATCACGATTTGCACCAAATTCTGTCAGGTTAGTGAATGAGAGATGTTGGAGGTTTGAGCAAGGTTTGCGACTTGAGATTACCTCATATATGTCAAGTATGCCACACACAGATTTTTATAAGTTTGTCAGTGCGGCTGTGAGATGTGAAGATAGGCTTCAATCTGAGTGGGGCCAGACTCAACGATTCGAGAAAGATGGGCCCAGCCAGGGTCCTTCAAAAAGGGGAGACTTTAGCACATCTTACTCCACATCATCTTCTGGTTAAGGATCTCGGACCTCTAGCACACGTCATTCGAGTTGTTTTTCGAGTTAAAGGTGGAGCTGATCACAGAGGCAGAGATCTGGGGCCAGGTCCAGTAGATCTAGTGGGTCTCGATTTACTCCATCGACACCCAGAGATTTTGCTCTATGTAATAGATGTAACAAGCGCTATCTCAGACAGTGTTAGTTTGAGACTTCAACTTGCTATCGATGTGGCCAGACGAGCCACTTTGCGAGGGAGTGTCCGCAAAGGGACACCTCTGGTGGATTTCTAGTGCAGAGTTCTGGTGGTTGTCAAAGAGCCACATCACGGGCTTGGAACCGCACCACCACCCAGATAGCCAGCTTATTAAGACCGGAGCCAGATAGGGCGACCAACTGGACAGTATGGACAGGCCAGACTTCATCAAATGACTATATAGGAAGGTAGAGCATCTCTAATGGTGATCATTGGTACATTGCATGTTTGGTAATGTTATTTATACTTTAATAGATCCGAGGGCGACACACCCTTATATCTCCGTGAGATAAGCATCAATAATTAACGTATCTGCCACTCCCTTATTAAAAATGTGGTGAGTGATTTGTCCCTCTGGTGAGGTGATTTAAGTGGGATTAATGTATCAAGACTGTAGTGTGATTATTGGAGGTTTGGATTGTTTGCCGATCTGATACCTCTTGACATCACAAATTTTGATTTAATTTTAGGCATGGACTTTTTTAGCAATCATCAGGATTTGGTTGATTTCCATCGGAAAGAGGTTGTATTTAGCAGTCCGAGCTTTCCTGAAACTTTATTCTGTGGGGAAAGAAATGTTCTTTCATCATGCTTATTTTAGCTGTGAAGGCTGAGAAGTTGTTATGGAAATGGTGTACCGCATATCTAACACATGTAGTGAATACATGTATTTCCACCCCTAACCTTGAGTAGATTAAGGTAGTTAAGAAATATCTTCATGACTTTCTTGAGGAAGTACCAGGTCTTCATCTAGTAATGGAAATAGATTTCACGATTGAGCTACTTCTGGGTACAGGTCCCTTAGCTCAAGCACTATATAGGATGGCTCCAGCTAAGTTGAGAGAGTTGTAGATTCTGCTTCACGACTTAATTGATAAGGGTTTCATCAATCTTAGCATATCACCATGGGGGGCTCTAGTTTTATTTGTGAAAAAGAAATATGGATCTATGAGATTATGCATCGATTATCGGAAGCTGAATCAGATTATAGTGAAGAAAAAATATCCACTTCCTCGGATTTATGAGTTGTTTGATCAGTTTAAGAGAGCCACGGTATTCTCTAAGATTGATTTATGATCTGGATATCATCAGTTGTAGATTAGAGAGTCAGATGTCTCTAAAACAGCATTGTGATATCAATATGGGCACTATGAGTTCCTAGTTATGCTTTTCGGCCTGACGAATGCACCTGCTGCTTTTATGGATTTGATGAATCAAGTATTTCGGAAATATCTTGATAAATTCTTCATTGTATTTATTGATGATATCTTGATTTACTCTGGTGATGAAAGGCAACATGCAAGACATTTGCATATTGTTCTGAGGGCCTTGAGAGAATGTCAGTTATATGCAAAGTTGAGTAAGTGTGAGTTTTGGCTGGATAGAATTAAATTTCTTGGTCATGTGATTTCAGTAGAAGGAGTTAGTGTTGATCCTAATAAGATGGAGGCGATGTTGAATTGGAGCAGACCTGCAAGTGTAGCCGATATCAAGAGTATTCTGGGCTTAGCCGGTTACTACCATCGGTTTGTGCAAGACTTTCCACGTATTGTTTCACCTCTTACCTGACTTATGAGGAAGGGAGTTAGATTTTGAAATGCATCCAAGTTAGGCTTAGGATGTGTGTTGATGCTGCAAGGCAAAGTTGTCGCTTATGGTTTCGACAATTAAAGTCTCATGAAGTGAATTACCCCACTCATAACTTGGAGTTCGCAGCAATTATTTTCGCGTTGAAGGTTTGGAGACACTACTTATATGGTTCCAGGTGTCATATTTTTACCGACCATAAAAGTCTTACGTATTTCCTAACACAAGCAGAACTGAATTTGAGTCAGAGGAGGTAGATGGAATTATTAAGTGATTATGAGTGCACTTTCGAGTATCATCCAGGAAAGGCGAACGTGGTAGCTGATGCTCTTAGTCAGAAATCAGGAGTTTCTCTATCACATATACAAATGACTCAGATGCCACTACTTTCTGATTTGCAAGCCACTAGCGCATTTCTGTATATCGATGATGATGAACCAGGAGTCTTAGTAGCCAATTTTTCAGGTTCGACCTGTTCTTGTTGACCGAGTTTGTGAATAACAAGATTTTGATGCTTCATTGGTAAAACTAAAGGAAGCACTACATAGCAGTGGACAAGCAGACTTTACATTATGGAAAGATGGCTTGCTTGTGATCAAAGGAAGACTTTGTGTTCCGAACAATGAAGAGTTGAAACGAGAAATACTTGATGAAGCTCATTGTTCAGCATATGCAATTCATCCTGGTAGTGTGAAGATGTATCGAACTCTTAAGGCGTATTATTAGTGGCCTAATATGAAGAGGGAAATAGCGACATATGTAAGCCAATATTCTATTTGTCAACAAGTGAAGGCGGAGCCGCAGAAACATTCAGGCTTGCTACAACCTTTAGGGATTCTAGTTTAGAAATGAGAGCATGTTACTATGGATTTTGTATACAAGCTATCTCATACATCCAAAGTTCATACAAGTATTTGGGTAGCTGTGGATCGTTTCACGAAGTCTACACATTTTATTCCGGTTCTAGAGAAACTTTCCGTGAGCAAATTAGATCAGTTCTATATGCAGAAGATTGTGAAGTTACATGGTGTGACTGTTTCTATTATCTCAGATCAAGATTCCCTCTTCACTTCACAATTCTGGAGAGCTTTACAGGAAGTTACGGGAACCAGGTTACGATTCAATACATCTTTTCATCCCAAGACAGATGGTCAGTCCAAGAGAATAATTCAGACGCTAACGTATATGCTAAGATCATGCGTGTTGGTATTTCTGGGAAAATAGAATAAGTAACTGCATTTGATGGAATTTGCTTGTAATAACAGTTTCCACTCCAGCATTGCAATGTCACCATATGAATCCTTATAAAGGAAACAATGCAAGACCCCGCTGTGTTGGAGCAAGGTAGGAGAGAGAAGCCTTATTGGTCCGGATATTGTGCAAGAAACAATAAAGAACGTGCAGATCATTCGGGACAAGTTAAAAGCTGCCCAGGATCGACAAAAGATTTATGCAGACGTTAGGAAGAAGAAACTAGAATTTGAGGTTGGTGACTGGGTATTTTTGAAATTGTCGCCATGGAAGGGTGTTATGCGATTTGGAAGGCGTGGCAAGCTTCAACCCCGATACATTAGACCATTTGAGATTATTGAATGTGCTGGTGATGTTGCTTATGATTTGGAGTTACCATCAGAACTAGCACGTGTTTATGATGTATTTCATATGTCCTTGTTTTGAAATTGCATCTCCGATCCTTCTCATGTTATTGTGCCTCAACAGATCCCATTACGTGAGGATTTGGTTTATATTAAGGAACCGGAGGAGATACTTGACCATAGGGAGCAAGTTCACCGGAACATGACCATTCATTTAGTAAAAGTATTATGGAGAAATCATATAGTGGAAGAAGTCATCTGGGAACCACAACAACACATAAGAGAGCAGTACCATCATCTTTTCTAGTAGGCAAGTAAATTTCGAGGAAGAAAACTACTTACCTGCTAGAAAAGATGAGGGTACTCGAAATTTTTGTAAGGGGGGTAGATTGTTACGACTCGAAATGAAATTACGCACTTATCGAATTATATTAAGCTTTATCGCGGATTAGTCACGTTATTAAGGTTGTTAACGACTTTTTCACCAAGCGAGAATTTGATATGACTTTCTTCATAAAAGTTGTAGATTATTTAATTTCAATCCCGTAGGAATTTTCAGGCACTTTTTCAGATAAGTGAGATATTTCTTATGCTTATAAGAAACCTGCGCGAGATATTATTAAAAAGAAAATTATTCTTAGTCAGTTAAATTTTGACCGTTTAATTGCGATAATATTGATTTTGGGACGTTGATCTTTTGAGGAGCTTAGGGGTATAAATAGGTATTATTTGAAAATTAGAATGAGAAAATTCAGAAACTCCCCAAAAATGCTGACCCGGTTCTCTTCCCGTGACCCGGTTCGCTCTACCCGACCCGTTTTACCGATTCCAGCTACCTTCGGCGACTGAAAAGGTAGGAAAACGAAGCCCTTACTTCCCTTGATGGTTTTTTGTGGTTGTTTTTTAGGTTTAAGCACAACCCGATTCAGGTTTATATCGAGGGAATCGTCGCCATCGGTGGCGGTGCTCTGACGTGATTTGAAGGTCGAGCGTGTGGGGCTTTTGAAGCTCTCTATCCACCCCCCCCCCCCCCCCACCCCCAATGTCTTTCTAGGTGGTTATGGTGGTCCAATAAAGCTCTGCGGTTGAACTTCGACATCACGTTGTATTCCGACTGATTTGAATCGTGGAATTTGGAAGCTATTTCTAGCCACATAACGACCAGTCAAGGCGCGTAGAGTTAGGGGATATGGTGAGCTCGAAGAGAGGAACGTTTTGAGGGGTCAATCGTCATCGTTGGTGGTTGTTGCCTAAAAGTGGAATTCCGGTCTATTTCGACTAATTCCTACCAAATGCTGTCGATTTGGACCTCTGTCCAGTTATAAAAGTGGAAGGGCTTGCTGTGAGCTTTCCAACAAGGGGTCAACTTCCGCCATCAGAGAACTTTCGCTAGAGGCACGTGTAACCCATGCGCAGCCACCTGTGGAGGCATGTGATAGGCATGCGCCACCACCAACAACGATGCTCCGACGAGGCAGTGTGTAGGAATCATCGGTGGGACTTCAAGAATTGTTTTTAGGGCCGATTTCCATGGTTTTACACACATTCTGATATTGTATGATCCGTATTTACAGGACATCGAGATCGCGACCCTAGAAGCAGAGAAAATTTTGCTGGACTCCAGCAGTAGTCGCAGACTTGTGAGTAGACTTTTATTTTCACTATTGATAGCGAGTTCATACTTTTATTTTACGCATTACGCAATACGGTATGTTTTTAGAGCATTGATTTGGAGGTTTACTTTGTGATTGTTTTATTTATTAGTATCGATGCTCTAGCTATTCGACTGATCAATGGATAGCCAGTCAGACCGGGTTAAGACTAACACTGTGCTTGACCTAGATTGTCTCGGGTTAGGACAAACACTCTAGACGATCACATCACCTAAATTTTTATACATACAGTCGTTACGGGTTAAATAAGACTCCTTAAACAACCACATCCATTGCATTTTAGTTTATTATATTGGAACTCGCTTTATTTTATAGAAATTAACGAAAAGGCATGTTAGTATACTTTTATCCTTTTTACGTAGATTATATTATTTTTGTCCACTCACTCTAACGTTTTATATTTTTTAATGCATTTCTGTGGAATTTTTGGTTTTTGTCACCCAGGCTACAATTTAAATCATGAATTTGCATGGTGCCGTGAAAGGCTTTGAGTCCACATGTCAGCTCCCCATTTAGTAAGTTCCAATCCATTGTCTGACTTTTTCATAATATCTTATGTTTATAGAAGTCCCTCTAAATTCCAGTTGTATTTGTTATTTTCCGTTTCTCAAGTAGCAGTAGAGTTGTTTTTCTTTGTTTCAAAACCGGCATATGGTAAATACGTTTTTAAATTCCTGGTTCTTGTTTATGTTATTTATTGAGAAAAATTCGGATGGACAATCGGTGATCCACTGTTTGTTTGTGGGAATTTGGTTTAGAGGTGTTTTTTTCTTGCAGGTTATTGGGTTGTCCAGTTTTCAAGGGAAATTATGTCAAAATTTTTTGTAGAATTTCTCAAAGTTAGTTAATCATTAGGATTTAATTCTACTTTACTAGCTAAACTAGGGTTGGGTCTTTTCAATATCTCTATGGGGATCTTAATTCAGAGATATGCATGAGACTGTCAGTTGGCATGGTTATACCCAATTCAATTCACTCTAAACTACAGAGTACTCATGTATTCTCAAATTGAGACATTCGCTATTCTAAGTGACTACTTGATTGGGAATTGATGCAAGAAAGATAAGTGATGCCCATGTATGTTCATTACATGAAAAAGTTGTTTGAGATAATAGATCTTGGTAGGACTCGATTTTATCTTGGTTTTAGAATTGGTAGATCGAGTTGTTGGAATACTTATTCACCAATCTACTTATGTGTAAATCAAGCAATGGACAAAGCACACCCTCTTAGCATACAAATGGTTGTTTATAGTCTGGAATCCAAAAGGATCAATTTCATCTAAAATGATGATGCATGGTGATGAACTTTTTGAAGAATGTCTATGATCAAACCATCTTCTATTTTGTCTTGTTTATATGATACTTTGCTGTTATAATTCCATAGGATTTTGTAGAATTTGAACCTTGTAAGCAATATGTATGAACATAACCATTCTTAATACTTTCAAATATCGAAAGAAAGAACTTTTATTGGTTTGCCAACATCGAAACTTACATCAAAATATTGTTCTTATTCAATAACCATGACTAAAAAATAAAGTCAAATACGAAGCTAAATTTGATTACATAATAAAGAAGGAGTCTAATACATACACTAATCAAAATCCGCGATCTTTAGACTTGCATTTTTGACATATGCTACTATAAAGTTGGCTTCACCAACATCATCCATCTCTTGATCCACAGTGTAGTTGGTCACATGTGTCAGGTACTGCTTGTATCTTTTGTAGGCATTCTGGACATCCTTAGGTGCATGACATTGCTTGTGCATATGCTTGTCAAAACCACACATATAGCAAGGTACCACGCTAGACATTGAAGGAGCAGACTTTGAAGAATTTTCATTGTTCCTAGAATCAGAGAGATATTGCATTAGATCATTGAAATTTAACGAAAATGGATGGTTGAATTGCAACATTCAGGTCCTTGGATTTTCGACCCACCGAATGGATCTTTCGACCCATCAAAAATTGTACCCTGGACGGACCTGAAGATATTATTCGACTCATTCAGTGGATCTCTCAACCCGCTGAAATATGCACCCTGGATCGACCCGAAGCAATCATTCGAACCATTGAGTGAAAGCTTCGACAAGTTTTTTTTTTAAGTTCTCTTTATTTTTATTCATAAAATTTATTTTTTAACTACCAATAAACCCTTGAATAGTTATATTTTTCTATGATGAAAAGGGACTTTTTGGAAGAAACAGTAAAAGTGGGGAAATTACTCATTTTCTCTTAATAAATAGTATAGTGTTGACGGAGAAACAAAAATGCAATATCTGTAGACTGAAAACTATATCTTTATTCAATAACAGATGAACTTAAATACAGTTCTTAATTAGAATCAATTCTATTTTGTATCCTTATAAATCAGAGATTACTAGAATAACTACTTCTACTCTAATTAGGACAAGACACAAACCGAAATACTAAGAATATTTTTTCCTAGAACATATAGAAACATACGATATTGCATTAGATCATTAGAAAAATACACCCAAAAAATACCTAGCCTAACCCTCCATAACTCAATGGGAGGCAAATCCAGACTAAGCAGTGCTATATTATTAGATCATTGGAACCTATAGAAAATTGTAGTCCTAGCTACGCTAAAGGATGCCAAATCCGGAGCAAGTCCGCAAGAAAGATTAACAAAAGCTATACAACTAGACAATGGGCCGAGACAAAACTATCTACAAACCCCCATTACTTACGAGAGTAAAAAAGAACCATGGCCCAAGTTCAAATACAAGATGCCCAAAAACCCTCGCCCAAATAAGTTCTTATGGCAAACACCAGCACAGTCACCCACCAAGCATGGCCACAACTATCCACTCGACTCACACTCAATCACCGCCTGAACCAGCTACTCAAAACCACGAAGGCTGACTGAAAAACCCTTCTCGACCTCCTCCAACCCAAAATGGTTGTCGAAAGTCATTCTCCCATAATGACAGCCACCAACCATCCACAATCCAAACCCGGGACGATAGCAAATGGCCGACCACATCAACGTTGTCGTCCAATTGCACTAGCAGCCACAAAATTGTTTTTCACTAACCCAGCAAAAATGCTGCACCATCAAAGCCAAGGAGAAACTTACAAGATAGAAGAGCATCAAAACCTCATACCTAGAATTTCCAAGGCAGAAATCCCCATCCAATGACAAACCTAGATCTGGTCGATGATCATCCCTAGTGAAAGGGCACCACTGGAGGAACTAAACAGAGAGAAAAACCCTATTGAGGATCTTTTTTAGGTTCTCATAGAATTACTTTTATTTCTACTTATAGCAATGAAGATATATATTGTTTTAGGCGAATTTTATCATAATTGTTGCCAGTCATCTTCATATTAAGGGTATTTGACGAGAACTAAGTGACCTTATTTCATCTTTGGTCAGGAAGGACTAGGTATGGTGCCATAAGTTTTTTGAATTCCTTAATGTTCCCCGTAGACATCAAACTGTTGTGCTTTTAAATTATATCAGTTCATGTGTATTCAATTCCTCTACTCTCTACTCTACTTCAATTCTTAACCTTCATTCCTGGTTTGACCTATTTTTATTTTATCTTAGTTTCACATAGAATTTTAATATATTGTAAATAGATATTCACTACAAGAAAAAAATAATTAGTGACAAAAATTTAAGTGACAAACTCATATTTGTCACTCATGGGTGGTTTCGGCCACAAATTGTTTTCTTTTGTCAGCTAAAACTCGTCATTTAAAATACAAATTTATAATATGTTTCCGTGCCAAAATTACCAAAATAGAAGACAAACCTTTTTGTCACCTATTTTTCTGAGAAAGTTTATTTCTGTAAATGACCTTCTGCTTTATCCAGTGTACCAAAGAGGGTTAATAATTGAAAGATACCAAATATTCTATCGTGTCAAGCATTTAAAAGAAACTGATTTGCAACACAAACTTATCTTCTTCAACTGCTCCACGGTTAACACTAGAGCAATTTGATTGTGTCTTCTCGATCAAAAGGCTTTGTCTCAGAAAATAGTCATATTTTGAAACATAATAGGCGACAAAAATGTTAGATTTGGACACAAATCTAACATTTCACTACCAGAAGAATTACTATACCCGACGATGAGGCCAGGTGTCGTCAGTTTGTTTCTCTTTATCGTCGGGTATAGCCTATACCCGACGACTCATCGTCAGTTATAGTCTCATCGGTAATGCACCGTCGGTGATACTATAACCGACAATGAATTAGGTTTTTCGTTGGAAAAAAGGGAGACTAAAGGCAACGATAGTTTATCGTCGGGCATAGTTTCAAACTATAACCGACGATGTCATCGTCGGTTATAGTTTTCTCCATGGTCAAAATGGTTGGCCGTGGAGAAAACTATAGCCAACGATGTTGACACATATCGTCGATTATAGTTAATAATAATTAAATTTTTTTTGCAGGTTTTGGGTTTTATCCCAAAACCTGCATTCCCAAAAAATCACCAATATTGTTCAAATTGAAAATCAACAACCATTGAAACTATAGTACGTAGTAAATAATTAAAATAAAAAACCAACAATTGTTCAAATCTAGGGGGGTCCTAAGTCTATGTGGTCAAACGGAACGTCATAAGTTGGTTGGTCTTGGTCTGGCTGAGGCTGAGGCTAAGGCTGAGGTTGTAGCTGTGGCGCACTGAAAATGGGCGGGGGAGCTATCTGGATTCCAGATGCCTGCAACTGTGCATAACAGTGCTGCATCCATGTCCCCATATGCTGCTGCTGTTCGGCCAATTGATTCTGCTCTGCAGCTCGCGCCTCCTCCATCTCCTCTATCCGACGTCGTTGAGCTTCCATCTCAATTGCTTGCCTATGAAGCTGGTCCTATAGCTCATTAGTCCTCGAAGATGATGATGATCCCGATCCGCGAGAGAATTCAGGGGTCTTCTTCAGCAGCCCTTGACCCCACTTTCCGGAACCCCTGCAGTAGAAAGTGTTCTTCCTTGGAGGGATCGCAGTTGACATAATCCTGGCCCTGACCATCGGATCAATCGGCAGTTCCGCATCGGGGGTGTTGGAATAGAGCTCTCTTGCCACTTGAGTCAACACCTCCGGAATCGCCTCCTGAACTCTCGCCTAATTGAGAAAGAAAAATAAAATATTAATTAATGTAAACAATCTAAAAAAATAAGAAATAAGTTTATTTTGTTATAAGGACACTTACAGCATATTCGGGGGACTGCGGATACGCGTGCTGCATCATATAGACAAGGGGATCCTCTTCTGGGTGGTTGGCCGCCTCCTCGATCCAACCCGAGTATGTTCTGGAACCGGCATAATAATTTTTGGTGTTTTTGGCCCGGTTCCTTGTGTTGACTTAAGAAAGAGCCTGCTCGATTAATCCAACATCAAAAAAATATTAGCCAAATAATTTGAGGGAAGTACGATAAAATAAAAATTTAATCGATCGAAGGTTGCGTACCTTCAATTTTGGGTTGTTGAAGTGAACCACAAGCCATCGCCACTCGTACTCCCTATAACGAAACTCGCTAGGGGTACCCGAACGATCGTCGCCATACTTTTTCCAATGCTTCTTCAGCTCGCCCTTCCACTCCTTATACCTATATATATTAATAAAATCAATCATTAGTAACTTACAACATTGTATGAACATAATCAAAAGAAACGAAAAAATTGAAACAAATGCCGGTCTGTAAACCTGCTCCCATGCACTTCATCCGCTCACGTGGGTCTAATGTCATTGTCCACGCGGAACCACCTCTGCAATGCATATATATATATATATATATCAATAATATTAAAAAAATTATTTAGAAAATTTACATAATGAATATACAATTCAACTGACCGACAACGCATTATTCAGCTCATATTTGACGGATTGCAGCACTGAATTCCAATCTGGCCACAACATTGGGACTCTATCCCGTATGAGGCTGCCCGCCATCCCCGCGTACCTTCGAGTGACCTTTCCCTCGATCACCTGCCCTCTATCCCCGGTCGGAATCATAACTTGGCCACCACTGCTAGCCTGAATGGCGTCATCCAGTAACTTGCCAACGACGGGGCCTCTGGTTCTCTTTTGTTTGTCACCGGGCACGATCTCGCCTATCACATATATATGTAGACGATTTTTTAAACATCAACACCTAATTGAATTTAAATATTACTATGTGAAAAGATATCACTAATTAATATTTACCTGATTCGTCGGTGCGTTGTCCCGGAATCCTCACACTCCAGAGAGGTTCCGAGAATGGTACATACGCATATGCCTGGTCCGGGGTAATGAACCCTAGCTGTCCCGGAACAGGCATCCCCATGGAATCGACGAGAGGTATCGTCGGGATTTCCAACGGTAAGAATAAGGTAGACGGGGGGCATAGTCGCATCCTGGCCGAGGACTGAGTTGATCCACCAGCCTCCTCGGAAGAATGAGGAGCTGTCTGGTGGATGAAGGGGGAAGGGTCCTCGCGATGAATCTCCGGCATTTGGACCGAGGATTGAGTCGCACTATCTGTTTCCGGCGTGCGACTGAGCTCATGAAGCCTCCTCGCGCCTGAGGATCGAGCAGGCTCGACCTGCTGCTGCTGAGGTTGTCCCTCGCCCAGCAGTGCACGGTGTCGAGAGGTCTGCGGAAGACTGTAAGTGTTGCCGACGCTGGTGGATCCTGATGCAGACCGACTTCCAGTGCCCTCATCCCCACGTCCTGATCTCCCTCTCCCCCTCGACCTCCCCCTCGAGCTCGACCCCTCTCGGGAAACACCGCAATTTAACCAATTCATCGTTGCTAAAATTAACAATTAAAATTAAAATCCTTCCACGTACTCACATAAAATTTCCATTATATCACCTAATTTCATTATATATTAATTCCTTCATATATAATTCCACTAAATTACAAAAATTCAAAATAATTCCAATTAATCCAAAAATTTCACGCCAAAAATGAGCACACAAAAATTCAATAATATCAAATAATTAATTAAGCTCATCTATATATATAATCCAATAATTCTAATTAAAAATCCAAAAAATCAACAATAATTCCCAATATAATCCAATAATTTCAACAATCCAAAAAATCAACACCAAAAAATATATTCAATAATATCCAATATAATTAAATAGGCTCCTATATATATATATGTATGTATATATATAAACCAATAATTCTAATCCAACAATCCAAAAAATCAACAATAATTCTCAATATAATCCAATAATTCCAACAATCCAAAAAATCAACACAAAAATTCCAATAATTCCATCAATCCAATATATAATCCAATAATTTATTAACCTCCTATCTATATATATATAATCCAATAAATTCCAAAAATTAACAATAATTCCCACAATCAACAAAATTCAAGAAAAATCTAATATATATTCAAACAATCAACACAACATCCACATTATCGATAAACAAGCTAAAAAAATTAAAATCTAACCTAAAAAAATTGAAATTGGGGATTTAGGGATTTAGGGATTTAGAACCTGTTTTTGGTTTAGGAATCTGAAAATGTTGATGATGGAGGGCTTGATCGAGATTCAGAGATCCTTCCTCGACTTGCTTGACGGACGGCGGCGGCAGAAATGGGATGATGTCGATCGGAGGAGAGAAAATGAAGTGCAAAAACGAAACTGCCCGAAACGGTGCCAGTTCTGGAATATAATGCCAACTATAGCCGACGATATAAGTATTATCATCGGTCATAGTATACCCGAAACTATAACCGACGATATTTGATATGAATGTCGTCGGTTATATTTTTTTTATTTTTTTTCATATATATATATGTCGGTTATATATAGTGTTCTTACTATTTATTAATATTTAATAATACAAAATTATTATTCCAAAAACGGAAATTATGTTAAAAGCCTAATTAAATTAAAATGACATTTAATTTTTTTGGCTATATATATGTTTATTAATTAATATTTATTAATATTTAATAATACGATATTAATTCGAATATCGTCGGTTGGAACAATTTAATCTACACAATTTAAAGTCGATCATCTGAATATAATTCATTTTACATTGCACGTTCAAATTCAAAATAACATACATACACTAAGGCGCATAGTCAGAATCATCGCTTGAGTCTGACTCTGTTTCCGAGTTAATTTCAGGTAAGATGTGTATGCCATCGTCACTTGAGTCTTCATTGTCTTCATTTTGATTAACATCAATAAGATTCGGTTGAGGAATTCGTACCACACTGCCCTGTCTCACATTATTAAGGTGAATTGCTGAGGTTTCAGGAATACCAGTTGCGTTCGGCTCTTGGTATGCACTAACTTCTTCATTATCCAAGGTCACACCAAGGGTTGAGGCACTGTATATGTTTCATGGAAGAACATGGTTAACCACTTTCCACGCGCCTTTATGCACAAGATCATCAAGATAGAACAATTGTTTCATCGCCGTGGCCAAAACAAACGGATCATCTTCATACCAGCTTGTAGCAGTATTCACCGAAAAAATGCCGTATTGATCGGTCCTTTGTGTTCTGAGGGTCGGTATCAAACCATCTACACTTAAACAAGTGCACGGTCATGCCTTCCCCATATATTAATTTGACAACTGAATGGAGAACACCGTAATAGTCAACTCCATTCTGGCCACCATGCACCATTACCCCAGAATTTTGTGTTTTTCGTCTGACATCTCTATGTTCACAAATAAATAGCACGCCATTTACCTTACACATAGGATAAACTCTGGAATTTACCGGTTTCTGCGCCAAGAGCCTCAATTCGTGTGACCAGTGAGGGATAACATCATCTTGTACATGGTTCATCTAAAAATAATCATTTATTAACTTAATTAACTATAAATAGGATATGAGACATGCACTTAAATTCATATACCAGTCAATTTATCTATATATATACGTACCTATTTGCCAAAATAGTTTGAGGTGTAAATTTTGGCACTAAACATAGATAAACGTCTTGTTGTGGTACTCAACATCACCGGAAATAGCAGGGCAGTAAAGGTGTAAATTTTTCCAATATTGAACTTCTGGACAGTTAATCAATACCGACCAATGGGCAATGACTAGCTCATAAGGTTCCAAATTGTACGAGTTTGGCAACTTTCCAGAAACTTCAACATCATTGGAGATGATCGAAAATTTGAACTGCCCTCCATCTACTGGCATATGTTGTAGAGGGTCCTCCAACGCTCCTAAATACAACTTGGTGTACGTTACGCACTCATGCGCAATATATTCTTCAGCGATACACCCTTCGAATGCAGATTTGTTCATAACATAGTCTTTGTAGTCCACTAATTATCTGTAAAGTGGTAATTACAGATCGAGCATGTTATGCTTATTGCAAAATAAGTGAATAAATAATATTAAAGATCGACATATATAGTCGGATTCAGAGATGCATTACGTACCTTTCCATAGGATACATCCATGTGTAGTGTACTGGACCAGTAAGCAACAATTGTTCCGGAAGATGGAGCATCAGGTGAGGCATGATGTAGAAAAAGTTCGGAGGAAATATCCTTTCGAATTTGCACATGATAAAAATGATGTCCTGTTGCATTTTCAACAAGTCCGATTTCTTCACTTCTCTCGTGCATAACTTCTGAAAGAATCTTGACAAAGCCACTAACGGCTCCACCACCTCTTTCGGTAGGTACCCTCGAATGAAAACAGGGAAGAGGCGTTGAAGCAGCATATGACAATCATGACTCTTTAGTCCGTACATCTTATTGTCTTTCAAGTTAACACATCGACTTATATTTCTAGCATAGCCTGAAGGATACCTGACATTACCCATCCAGCCAAAATTTTCATTCTTCTGGGCAGGCTTGACGGTATAAGGAGCTTGTGGCATTTTTTTCTTCCCATCTCTTAACCACAAATGTTTTCGCAGTCCCATCCTTTTAAGATCAATGCGTGCCTTCGGGCCGTCTTTAGTTTTTCCCTCCCAATTCAACACTGTGCCGACCACACTCTCACACACATTTTTCTCTATGTGCATGACATCTAAGTAGTGTCTGATCAGCAACTTGGACCAATACGGAAGTTCCCAAAAAATACTTTTGTGTGTCCAGAATTTTTACCTGTCGGGTTTGTCAGGTATTGACGCTACTATCTCAGGATGATTGCTTAGCTGCCCAAAATTGTATTCATTTAGCACTTCCAATATTTCATCCCCCGTCGATCTCCTCGGCTGCTCACTTGTTTCCACAGTCCCATCAAATGCCTCCATATCCTCCCGAAATGGGTGATCATGTGGAAGCCAACAACGATGACGCATCTGTACAATCTTCCTGCAATGAGGTCTGCAACACTCAACTGTCATGCACTCTGGACAAGCTCTGTATCCCCTGGTAACGTTACCCGACAACATCCCGCGTGCAGGAAAATCGCTAATGGTGCCAACAAGCATGGCATGCATCTGGAACATCTCATTTTTGAACTTGTCATAAGTGGGATGACCATGCTCACTCAAGTACTTAAGCTCCTCAATCAAGGGTCTCAAATACACATCGAGACACTTTCCTGGATAACCCGGCCCTGGAATTATCATAGTGAGCATATTGTATTCTTTCTTCATGCACATCTATGGAGGAAGGTTGTACGGTACCAAAATAACTGGCCATATACTGTATTGAAGACTCATGTTGCCAAAAGGGTTGAATCCGCCAGATGAAAGCCCCAGCCAAACATTTCGAACCTCTGATGCAAAATAAGAAAACTCCTTCACCATGTGCTTCCAAGCCTCTCTGTCAGCAGGGTGTATAAGCGTATCACCGTCGGGCAAATTCCTCTCGGCCCACCATCTCATAGCTTCAGCCGTGTGTGCAGACATGAACAACCGTTCTAGCCTATCTATCAGCCGAAAATACCGAAGTATCTTCACAGCTTTCTTGTTTTCGGCAGGAGTCAACTTATACCTATCTATACCACATACCGGGCGTTCATCAAGGGATTCAAGATCATTCCCATAAGCATCTTCAACCTAGAAGAGAACACAATCATATCTACAAGCATGGATTTTGATGTAGGAAAGGCCAAGATGTTTCAGGATCTGTCGCACCTTACGATGAGTGGTAGGAAGACGATGACCTGGGGGCAACAATGAACCAGACAACTTCAGCCAATCATCAACGGCCTTTACACTCATTTTGTTCTCCACTTTGAGATTCATTACTCCCATACACACTTTCGAGAACAGATGCATTACACCCGTTGTACAACGGGGTCTGTTGGAAGGCAATGAGATTGTTGTACTTGTCCATACTAGCAGTGTTGACAGCTGTAGGTAATTGCTGGACTGGCTCAATATGAGGGAAGTCTCCAACGGAGGGAGGGATATCCGGTGCTTGAGTAAATATACCGCTCTCATGAGGAAACATATCGTTGATCAGACTTGTTGTTGGATCATTGGATGTAGATCCACTCTCAAAAAATTGTCCGTGATCATGTTGACCAACTGATGAGCTCTCACCGTGATAAATCCAACATGTGTACTCATCCCAAAACCCGTTTTTCTTCAAGTGCTCCAATACTTTATCGATATGAAAACGATATCGCTCGCTGCGACACTGACATTTCGTATACGGACAATAATGAATTGTCATCCCTCCACAATTAACTTTCACATATTCCACAAAACTTCTAATTCCACGGTGATATCTTACATCCCATCTTGGAAGACACATCCAACTCTTGTCCATCCTGAAAATTATAACTGCATGTATATATACCCATGATCTTATTAATTAAAATTTCATAGCTATATATATATATATATATCTATATATATCGATATTCAAACTATAATTAAATTACATAATTTAATTATTCGATCTAGCCTACTCGATCCCTAACTAGCTAGCTAGCTAATTAATTACAAATGAACATATAAATATATATTCTTTTCGTCGAGACCATAGGGTAAACAATGCTTGGAGTGTGAGCGTCGACGGTTTTAAAATAGGACTTACGGATTTTCGTGTATCCACATTTCCGGTATGTAAAAATTTCGGTATATATAACAAAAGGATTAAAACCAACCATTCTCTTTATTCATGGTTTTGTTTCGATGAGATAAATTTTATCTACCTGTATGATTGTATTGAAAGACCCGAAGACCGCAACAATATTAATTACTGTCATCGGAGAAGAACGTAAGTTTTTTTACCTTATCGAAAACAACACTGATCGAGCTAATCCCCCGCCATTTTCACCTTTGGCGCCAACAATGAGAGGTAAAATTAGCAGGGATTAAAAACTGCGAAATTTGATAACCCAAACCCCAAAAAACACTCATTTCGCGCCAAATCTTAATCCCATATAAAACCCAACCCCCGCCCAAAGACTCATTTTTTCCCCTCCCTCTCTCCCTCTCCATCGCCCCCCCCCCCCCCCCCCCACCATATATCTTCACCATCACAATAATAATCACAATATATATTATACCCATGCATAATTAATAATCACAATTAATCCTATAATAATCACAATATATATAATCAATTACGTACTCCAACTCAACTATCAATCACGTACTCAAAATCAACCATCAATTACTCAAACTCAATAATCAATTAACTCCGATCCATCAATCGATCAATTCAAAATCAACATCATATCAACAATCAATTAACATGTACACACATGCATATATATATATATATACACGTACGTACGTACCTATATATAATGAATCACGAACTCATTCTTCACAGTTTTCGACATCACCCTAAGATTTCTGAGCATTTCCAGTTTTCGCGGGAGATTTTGTGACGACCCGAACCAGAATCAGATGTGTGTTTGGCAGGATACTCGAGATTTGGTTATAGTCGCAGTTTTACGATATTGTGTGGTTTGTCGATTCAATTCGCGACTATGTTTTCAGTCGAGAATTTGAGTTTGGTGTCTTCACGGAAATTGTAGAGTGCGTGATTTCGAGTTGGGTGTCTTCACCGACGAGTTTATCCGATTTTTCCGATAGTTTCTGACCGAGATAGTCAGTTCACTTCTGAGTTTTGGCAGGCTTTACAGCGAGCGTTGGGCACGAGGTTGCGGTTTAGTACAGTTTTTCATCCTCAGACTGACGGGCAGTCCGAGCGGACCATTCAGACTCTTGAGGACATGCTGAGATCTTGTGTGTTGCAGTTTCGCGGAAAATGGGATCAGCAGTTGCACTTGATTGAGTTCGCCTACAACAACAACTATCAGGCTAGTATTGAGATGGCACCGTACGAGGCCCTGTACGGGAAGCAGTGTCGCACTCCATTGTGTTGGAGTGAGGTGGGCGAGCATTGGCTTATTGGTCCAGATTTGGTGAAAACCACGATGGAGGACATACAAGTTATCCGGGATCGACTGAAGGTCGCCCAGGATCGGCAAAAGAGTTACGCAGATGTGAGGAGGAAGAGTTTAGAGTTCGAGATTGGTAATTGGGTCTTCCTGAAACTATCTCCGTGGAGGGGAGTTGTGTGTTTCGGGAAGCGTGGCAAGCTTCGACCGCGATACATTGGTCCGTATGAGATTACAGAAAGGGTTGGAGCTGTTGCTTACAGACTTGAGTTACCGGCTGAGATGGCTCGTGTGCATGATGTCTTCCATGTTTCGATGTTGCGGAAGTACATCTCAGATCCTTCACATGTTTTAGCTCCACAGCAGTTGCCGATCCGGGAGGATTTATCGTATGTTGAGGAGCCAGTGCTGATTCTCGATCGTCGTGAGCAGGAGTTGAGGCATCGTGTGATTCTGCTAGTGAAGGTCTTGTGGCAGAACCACTCGATTGAGGAGGCCACCTGGGAGACCGAGCAGCGTATGCGGGAACAGTATACTCATTTGTTCACTTGACAGGTATGTAAATTTTGAGGTCGAAATTTCTTTAAGGGGGGTAGATTTGTGACGACCCGAACCAGAATCAGATGTGTGTTTGGCACGATACTCGAGATTTGGTTATAGTCGCAGTTTTACGATATTGTGTGGTTTGTCGATTCAATTCGCGACTATGTTTTCAGTCGAGAATTTGAGTTGGGTGTCTTCACGGAAATTGTAGAGTGCGTGATTTCGAGTTCGTGGGTGGTTCCGGAAGATTTTTTCGATAACCGAGGAATATTTTATGATTATTTGAAGTTTCGGGTTCCGACGAGTTTATCCGATTGTTTCGAGTTTATCCGAATCGTGAAGGTTATCCATTTCGAATCATCGATCGACCCGATGGACGAGTATAAATATCAAATAGTCGTGAATTAATCGTAAAAACACTGTTGAGGTTTGACTGTCTGTTGACTTACTATTTTTGGAAGGTTGACTTGTTGACCGAAAAAGGAAAGTTTCCTTTTTCAGTTTTGACCGTCCGACGACCAACTTTCCGGCCATCTCCGACCACGAGAAAGGTATGGTTAGATTCCTTGCATGATTTTGAGTTGAATGATGTATAGTATGATGAGAATTGATGAGGATTTTGGGGTACCCAATTTGGACCTAGTCGGGCTACGTCGCCGGTAATGGTGACGGTGGTTCCGGTCAGTTTTGAGGGTGGAGGTTAGAGGGGTTTGACTCCCCTTAATCTTGTGAAGCTTCCCACATGATTGGTTTTGAAATTGGTTAGGTTTTGGCTCGAACCCGAATGGGTTTTCCGATGGGTATTTCGAATGGATTTTGGTGAAATTGATGGTGTTAGAGAGGGATTTGGCCTTTGGGGTAGAAGAGAAAATGGTTTGAAATGAGGAGAGCATTAAATCTGGAAATTTTGGCCTTGAAATTCCACCGTTGACAGCGTGCCGCCGCCGGCGGCCGCGGTCAACGGCGGTCAACGGCCGAAAAGTTGATTTTTTTTCTTCAGATTTCGATGTAATTAGTTTCGTTTTTCTCGAAATCGTGTCCTGGTTATCGTACGGAGGTTTTCGGGTTGATTTGGTTAGCCGGATTTCAGTTGAGATTTCGAGTGGGGATTTCGGGATTTCCGTAATTCATTTTGCACTGCATTTTGTATTTCCGGGAACGGTTGGTTTCCATGCATCAGTACAGTGTTGTGGATTACGATATTGATCAGTTATGTTTTGTGAATATTCAGGAGATCGAGATCGGGACCGAGATCGTGCTTCTGGCGAGGGATCTTCCGCCGGTCCTCGAGATTAGAGCGAGTGTGCTTTTGCTTACCTGTGAGTGGACAATTTCTTTTCACGGAATTCTTGCGAGTCTTTTTATATGATTTTCAAACTTGAGCAGGCGTATGAGATTTCAGATTACATGAGCATGTGTATACAATTATATATATATACGGATATACGTATACGAATAAACAGATATGAGCATATTTACGAGATTATTATTATTATGAACATGTGTTATAAACGATTATGTTACGCATATGCATTTTTATGCTGTTTACTGTACATGCATCGAGATATTTGTGATTTGATTTTCACAGAGTACAGTCGTAGTTCATGTTGTTGTATCGATACACTCGCATCCCGGCTGATCCCCGAGGGTGTTTACCAGTAGGGGTACCGTACCTTATGCCGATGTAGTTCCGGGTGGGTACTGGTTTCTGTATCTTGTGCCGATGTAGTTCCGGGTGGGTACAGATGTCTGTTTCTTGTGCCGATGTAGTTCCGGGTGGACACAGATACCCTGACCTGAGGCCTTTCTGGGTCGAATCACGTGTGGGTCTGGGATCCCGTGATTCGGACTGTACTAGCACGGACGTGTCCATGAGTGGCCCCGTGGGATTTTACTTGCATGCTCTGTACGCTGGAGGATTATGGTTTACCTCGCGTATTTTATTATATTTATACATTCGACTCGCATATGTTTTTATGACATATATTAACTGGTGAAAGACATTTATTTTCGTCCACTCACTCTAACCTGTTTATTGTCTTTCCCTGGGCTTTTCGGTTTCCGTGCCCAGTTTGCAGTTCAGGTTTGGTGTTTCACGTCGCGGTTTGGAGGCTAGTGATCAGAGTCACCTGTGTTTTCCAGTAGGTTCTTGTTTCGCCTACTGATGTACATATTGTATATGTTTTTACTCTAGAGGTCGCTCTGATACATTCTGATACATGTTGTGCGGATTTTCACGGATATACATATATACGTAGTACAGTTTGTTTACTGTTATTGATTATATTGATGTTGAGAAATCCGGATGGGATTGGTGCCCACGGTTTGGCTTTTGTGGCATAGGACGAAGTGTTAATTTTTGGGTGCAGGTTATGGTAATTCCACGCTAGTTATAAAACTCTGCTGAAATTTTGAAAATTTTTAGTTGGTTCGTATTTTCGAAAGGGTTTGGTTCCGGTTTAGGTAACTGAATCGGGATTGGGTCCTTTCAGATTTTTTTTGAATCACAGAGCTGCTGCCCAGATTGGATCTGAAATAAGAAACTATAACCGTCAATACCAATAACTCGTCGGTTATAGTCTGAAAAAATCTTCGGCATTAATTGAAAACTATACCCGACAATTTTTCGGCCACTATAACCGACGACAAGATTATCTAGTCGGAAAAAAAACTATGTCTGACGAGATAATCCTGTCGTCGGTTATAGTAAACTATACCCGACGAGAACCCTTGTCGTCGGTCGTTTTTTGGGAATCTCGTCGGGTATAGTCATTCTTCTGGTAGTGTTTTTGTCGCCTATTCTCATTTGTTATAATTTTCTGTAACAACTAGAGTGACATACAGGTGACAAAAATCAATCATTGGTGACAAAATAGGCTAGTCACCAAAAGTTGTTTTTTTCTTGTAGTTGCTGAATTGGTATATTTGGTACATACTTTAGAAAACTGTTCCTAAGTAATAAATTGAATAAAGTTCACAGCACATTTGTAGAAATGTCACAACATGTTTTCTTCTTTGTAGGAATGTCTTAACATGTTTGCTTGTTTCTTCATTTCAGGTACTATACATCCTATTTTTTTATTTTTTACATCATAAATCTGGAAATAATAATAAGTTAGCATCCTAGAAATTCAGAGGTACGAAAGCAATCTCTCTGATGTATGGCATGAAAATAACTCATAAAAAATATAACATTAACTAAGTTGGGTCATTGACAAGGTATATTTGCATTTTCAGTTATGATGAAGACACCGGATATCAGTCTCAGAGTTGCATTTTTAGTCATCTATCATTATGATTAGGATATGCACTTATACATTAGAAATTCTGATTATGTGTTGTTTTATTAATATCCGGAAGGGACTATTTTGGATCCTCAGATACTATAGATCCTAAATAGCAGCCTCAAAATTCCATTTGCACAACAACTGATTTTGGAACCTTTTTTTGTCATGATATACATACAAGAAAGGTTGTTTTTTTCTTTAAAGACCTTTATATAGTGTCTTACTAAATAATATGACATTTTTATGACTAGTACAGACGTTTTTAAAGGACGTTTCTGTAAGACTAGACGACCTTTAATAAGTGTCCTTGTTAGTTTTCTAGGATGTTTTTCTAACAGAATAGATGACGGTTTATAAGCCTCATCAAAAGTTTTTGGCGACGGTTTTGCATTGTCCCTAATCTGATATCTACTAAGATTGATACACGATGTTTTTTCAAAACGTCGTCAATGTTTTTTAAGGACGGTTTTATGAAGATTCTAGTATCCATTCTCTGAATGTAGTAGTGTTAATTTCCCTCACATGATTATCCTTCTTTGGCATAGATTCTTAATTATGTATATTAGATTTCTCTATTCTTAATTTCTCAATACTATTACTTGTGTATATATCAAGTAGTAGATTTCTATTCCCTTTAAGAAAGAGACTTAAGGTCTATACAAGGGACATTGCAATCAAAACTTTGCCTTTAGTTTTCTAGAGATATTTCAAAAAAAACAATGCATAGTATCTCTAACGTTTTTTCCTTGTTAGTATACTTTTTAAAAAAAACTGAGACAGGTTATTAAGCTATCCCTATCTTATATATGCATTAAGCATAATATTTTGCAACAGAGGGGACAATAAACTCTTACTCCGTGTTACAAAGTTCGTATGACAGTTATCCTCAAAGAGAACATCCTAGATAATCACACGTGTCTCTTCACTCAAAAACTCATCTAAACTATAACATCTAGCAATGTGTGTAAGGCGATGTGCCACACTATTTGTTTTTCATGGGACGCGCCACACTATTACATTACCAATGGAACGTAAACTAACACGATAATTCTCTACATACTGTCAATCTCAGAATGATCTTCTTGTCAAGAATTCAGCGTAATCATAGCCACCGCACAATCACTTTCAAGCTCAATGTTGTTCCATTCGTGGTAGATCGCAATAAAAACAACCTGCCTAATTGGTCTCAATCTCCATTTGTAGAGCAGACATCACATGTACGAATGATCGAGCTAGAGCTAGCACAACACATACCTGTCTCATTCCGTGCAGCCACTCCAATGCCACCAGCACAACACTGTCATTTCATCATAGGTCTATTCTCCTTAACATGGGACGTTTGAGCATGTCTATAGTCATCGAGTCACTTACGTGCCCATTGCACAATATGCCGAGAAAGAAAGCATTCCTATCTCCTTGTTGGTAGTATATTATAATGCGTTCATGTCTAATTGAGATCACATTAATGATTAAAGTATTCATTCATCAATGTACAATCAGAATTATGGTCCTTAAAAAAACTATGCATATATAAAAAAATTATGCACGTATACGTTTTAATGGTGACAGCGATGAATTATTGTGTTTACCGATGAATTGTGTAAAATCAAATCGAATCGAATCGAAAGATTCGATTGATCAAATAGAAGAATGCAACAGATGCATACTTATTAAATAAACCATTTGTGTGGCACTAAATGAATCATTATTAAACACAATTTGCGTGTGCCCGGTATACGACAGTAATCGGAAATTGGAGCAAGAGCATGTATCGGCTTAATTATGGAACAAATCTGTAATGGACACAGCACGAAAAAGATCGTACAGGAAGCCATTGGTCTGCCCCTAACCGAATAATTAATTAACACACTTTTCAGCAATAGCATGTGCATTGGCTCTGTAAAAAGGATATGCATGAATTATCTTTTATGAAAGGGCAGATGGGCAATACTTAAAAGTGTGTTAACTAATTTGTAATGGCAAACTTCGATCAATAGTGTTAAATAAATTAACCAAAGCATGGAGCACATGCATGCATTATATAACTTACGATTGGATCGTCCGAAATCATTTTAATAAATCAAAATTCTGATCTTTTAATATATAAAGAAAAAAGTTACTAATAATATTTTAATTTTAAGTGATATACAACATGATTATCTTAATTTCTAATATACAAGACGACATACAACATCCGAAAATATGTCTTCTCTTTAGAAAGTTTAGTTCGGCAAGTATTGCTTCTTTCTATTTTGACCAATCTGCTCTCCGCTGACATTCACCAACGTAGAGAGGTTCCCCTTCATCGTTGTTAAAAATTTCACGAGCGACGGAATAAACAAAAACATCATTAACTACCTTAGATGATTTTAGATCTGAAGCGTCCATTTGTGATTTAGGACATAAATGTAGTCAGGAAGAATCTCATGTGTGAGATTCACAACGTTAATGATGAAAGGATCATTTTGTGCCTAGATGGTCTGCCTTTTCATCGGCAACTCATATGTGAATTTTTATTCTCAATCTTCCTGGTGGGAGTCGAGGCGATGCTACTCCATCCACATGGGTGAGAGGCACGTTACTCTTCCCTGGAGTTGCTTTATATCACCCCTTGGGGACTTCCAACCTTGCAGGAACATTTACAGTAGGAGTGTGTGATCTCGTCACTTTGGCAACATCAGAGAAGTAGTCAGACACCGAGTCTGCTACCTTCTAAAGATCAAGTATATGTCACACTTCAATCTCAGTTTGAGATGTGCGTGGATCTTCTTGCAACATAGTGGAATGAGCTTTCCACGTCTATTCCTGACGTTTAACAAGAATGGAGGCATTGTTATCTCCCCCTAATGTTGAGAAGTATGTTTCTTCAAATTGACAATCTATAAATCATACAGTAAAGAGATCTCTTGTCGAAGGTTCTAAGTTACAGAAAATTGTTGGAGATTCTTAACCAAAATATATACCTAATCGACGTTGAGGACCCATGCAGTGGCTCAATTGGCACATACACTGCACAACCAAAGATGCATAGATACGAAATGTCATGCTTAAACCCAGTTTTCAACTGGTCTATACTAAATGGTTGGCGTGCGCACTACAGGTCTCAAGTGAAGAAGCACTGATGAATGTAATACTGCATATCCCAAAACAGATACCGGCAAATTGGTATGCATAACCATTGCTCTGGATACAAGTTGTAAGCGCTTAATATGTGTCTGATAACCCGAATTGGAAATGGTAGTTAACTGGCTTGATTTACGAGTTTCACGATTAATCGCGGTTTGGTCGTAATTAGTTAACATGGCGGCTTAGTTCACGACGATATTTTCGGTAATGAATTTGATATGAGTTCCTTCATGAGAGTTGTAGAGTTTGTGATTTCGAGCTCGTAGGAGTTTTCCGAGAATTTTTTCGATGTTCGATGAAATTTTACGAATATTTCCCACCGTTAGATTTAATCATGTTTATCCGATTGGTTTTGATCTGTTTTCAACCGTTGATCGATTTGGTCACCAGTATAAATATCGGAATAGTAGTAAAATTGTCGAAAATTGTATTTGGGCCGAGTTGACCAGCGTTGACCGCCGTTGACTGAGTCCATTTCAGACCTTTTGTGGATTGCCGATCGACTTTCTGATTCCGGTACTTCAGACCAAAATATTGGTATGGGTAGCTTCCTCTCGTGATTTTCTATTGTTATGAACTTGATTTGAGTTGATTTGGTGGAGATTTAAGGGAGAACGAGTTGATTAAAGTTTAGGATTTTTGCCGAAATCGAGTGGCCGGTTTCGACCACTTTTGGGGGCGATGGGGTTAGGGGTTTTGCTCCCCTCAACCCATACAAGCTTTTGGGTGGAAAGATTTCAGGTTTGCAGGCTCGCCGGAATAGGTCGCCGGAATCCATGGAGTTTGTAACTTTCGAGCTCGATTTCGGCCGGTGTCTTTCGAATTGCAGGTTGGTGTAGAAGGAAAAGTTTTTTGGCTTGAGGAGTATATGATCAGACAATTTTCCTCGGATTTGGTCACCGTTGATGCCGCGCCGCTGGCGGCGGAGGCGGTCAACGACGGAGCTCCGACGAGGTTGACTTTTTGGGATTTTTTGAGAATTTTTATACCATTTTGCTCGTACTCGCATCCCGAGTACATTCGTGAGGTTATCGAATTGATTTGGGGAATAGATTTTGTGTCGAGGGATAAGTAGAGTATTTATGGGATTTTCGACGATTTCGTTGATATTCGAGTAATATGTTTCCGGAAATGGTTGGTTTCCGAGGTGTGGTTCAGAGTTTTGAATTGTGATTTTGATCAGTGGTTATTGTGATTATTTAGGAGATCGGGATCGTACGTTTGGCGAGGGATCTTCCGCCGGATTACGGGTTTGGCGCGTTTTTGCGTTGTGTTTGTCTGTGAGTGGACACATTTATTTTCACTGGTTGTTGCGAGTCTTTTATATATGTTTTACGAGCATGAGCATGTAGTTATGATTATGAATTATACGAGCTTGTGTTTTATGATTATGCATTTGCGAATATGCTTTATAATTATGCATTACGAGTGTGCTTTTACATTACGCTTTATGCATTTTCATGGAAACCTTTATGATTTGGTTTAGACGGAGTACAGTCTCAGTAGTAGTTATATCGATACACTTAGCATCTCGCCTGATTCCCGAGGATGTTTACCGGGGGGGACTAATACCCTGACCCGAGGTTTTTACCGGGGTATAGCAGATACCCTAACTTGAGGCCTTTCTGGCTGGAATCACATGAGGATCAGGGATCCCGTGATTCAGACTGTACTAGCACAGATATGTCCGTGAGTGACCCCTCGTGTACACGTGAGGAGTTAGAGTCTCCCTCGTGTACCATATGATTTATATGCATTTAGACTCGCATATGTTTTATAAACATATATATGTATTCGGCGAAAGTGTTTATTTTCGCCCACTCACTCTAACAGTTTTTATGTCTTTCCCTGGGCTCTTTGTTTTCAATGCCCAATTTGCAGTTTGGATTCTAGTGTCGCACGTCGAGGTTAGAGGCTTAGTATTCGAGCCACTGTTGTTTATATACGTACATACTGGAGGTCACTCTGAGTACTATTTATGTTTATGTTTTCACATGATTTCCCCGGATTTCTGTAAACCTTATAGTTTTGTTTATTGCTTTACGTTATGATATGTTTTTGAGAAATCCGGTTGGGATTGGTGCCCACGGTTTGGCTTTTGTGGTATAGGATGAAGTGTATTTTTTGCTGCAGGTTAATGGTACCTACGCGATATAGAGTAACTTTGTCAAAAAATTTATGAGTTTTGGAAGTTCATGTTTTCAGGAGGGGTTTGATTCTGGTTTAGGAAACTAAATCAGGTCGGGTCCTTTCAGCTTGGTATCAGAGCATTAGGTTTTAGGTTCTATAGTTATGTTGCTAAGGGTATTTAAGAATGTACAACATGTCTGGAGCGATGACCCGACTGGCTAGCGGTTACTCATCAATGCTTCGGGTGTTGTATGCTTTCAAATGTCTGAAGTTTCATGATTACATTCCTTGTGCTTTCTGACTAATGCCTTTTTATCATTAGGATGCCTCCTAGATGTGGTTTCCATGCCAATAGGGACGTGGATCCTGATGAGAGTCGCCGGAAGCATGGCTTGCTTATGCGAGTATTGCGTTTGGAGGAGCGTTTTCACCCTGTGGTCAACGCTAGAATAGCTGGAGCAACTGTTTTCTCGGGTTCAACTGATCCAGAGATATGTGAGGCTTCGTTGGTTCAGGTTGAACAAGTTTGTGAGTGTTTTCATTTCACTCCTGAGCAAACGACAGTAGCAACAATTGGTTTGTTTGAGTCTGATGCATACTTTTGGTGGGTTAGCACTGACAGGGTTCCGGTTGATACTCCATGGAAATTGTTCAGAGATTTATTTATGCGGAGGTATTTCAACTAGGCTACTCAGCAGAGAAAGTATGAGGAGTTCACCAACCTGAGACAGGGTAGGATGTCAGTACTTGAGTTCACCAACCTGATATGGTAGCCTCAGAGGAAGCCAAGTGCAGGAGATTTGAGTTGGGCTTGAACCTGAATATCAAGGAAACATTGACTATGATGCCTCAAGAGAACTTTGATGAGTTTGTGAGTGCTGTACTTAGAGGCGAGGATATTGAGAGGGAAAGTCAGATGCAATTTCCGTTTGGACTGTTTGAGAAAGGTGGACCGAGTCAGGGACCTTCCAAGAGGTTGAGTTCAAGCACTTTCGGATCTGCATCATCATCTAGCAGTGGACCTTATAGACATCCTGCTAGTATGGCTAGGCGGAGTCAGAGATAGATGAGGAATCAGCGGCGGTCAACGGCCGAAAAGTTGATTTTTTTCAGATTTCGATGTAATTAGTGTCGTTTTTCTCGAAATCGCGTCCTGGTTATCGTACGGAGGTTTTCGGGTTGATTTGGTTAGCCGATTTTCAGTCGAGATTTCGAGTGGGGATTTCGGGATTTCCGTAATTCATTTTGCACTGCATTTTGTATTTCCGGGAACGGTTGGTTTCCGTGCATCAGTACAGTGTTGTGGATTACGATATTGATCAGTTATGTTTTGTGAATATTCAGGATATCGAGATCGGGACCGAGATCGTGCTTCTGGCGAGGGATCTTCCGCCGGTCCTCGAGATTAGAGCGAGTGTGCTTTTGCTTACCTGTGAGTGGACAATTTCTTTTCACAGAATTCTTGCGAGTCTTTTTATATGATTTTCGAACTTGAGCATGCGTATGAGATTTCAGATTACATGAGCATGTGTATACAATTATATATATATATATATATATGTACGGATATACGTATACGAATAAACAGATATGAGCATATTTACGAGATTATGATTATTATGAACATGTGTTATAAACGATTATGTTACGCATATGCATTTTTATGCTGTTTACTGTACATGCATCGAGATATTTGTGATTTGATTTTCACAGAGTACAGTCGTAGTTCATGTTGTTGTATCGATACACTCGCATCCCGGCTGATCCCCGAGGGTGTTTACCAGTAGGGGTACCGTACCTTGTGCCGATGTAGTTCCGGGTGGGTACTGGTTTCTGTACCTTGTGCCGATGTAGTTCCGGGTGGGTACAGATGTCTGTTTCTTGTGCCGATGTAGTTCCGGGTGGAAACAGATACCCTGACCTGAGGCCTTTCTGGGTCAAATCACGTGTGGGTCTGGGATCCCGTGATTCGGACTGTACTAGCACGGACGTGTCCATGAGTGGCCCCGTGGGATTTTACTTGCATGCTCTGTACGCTGGAGGATTATGGTTTACCTCGCGTATTTTATTATATTTATACATTCGACTCGCATATGTTTTTATGACATATATTAACTGGTGAAAGACATTTATTTTCGTCCACTCACTCTAACCTGTTTATTGTCTTTCCCTGGGCTTTTCGGTTTCCGTGCCCAGTTTGCAGTTCAGGTTTGGTGTTTCACGTCGCGGTTTGGAGGCTAGTGATCAGAGTCACCTGTGTTTTCCAGTAGGTTCTTGTTTCGCCTACTGATGTACATATTGTATATGTTTTTACTCTAGAGGTCGCTCTGATACATTCTGATACATGTTGTGCGGATTTTCACGGATATACATATATACATAGTACAGTTTGTTTACTGTTATTGATTATATTGATATTGAGAAATCCGGATGGGATTGGTGCCCACGGTTTGGCTTTTGTGGCATATGACGAAGTGTTAATTTTTGGGTGCAGGTTATGGTAATTCCATGCTAGTAACGAAACTCTGCTGAAATTTTGAAATTTTTTGGTTGGTTCGTATTTTCGAAAGGGTTTGGTTCCAGTTTAGGTAACTGAATCGGGATTGGGTCCTTTCAGCTTGGTATCAGAGCATTAGGTTGTCAGATTCTGTAGACTCTTGTAATTGTGACGCTTAGGATATTTGAGTTGATACAGCATGACTGGAGTGATGACCCGACTGGCCAGCGGTACTCATCAATACTTCGGGTGTTGTGTGTCCTCAAATATCTGCGGTTTCATGATTACGTTCTTTCTGCTTGTACCTAATGCTTGTCATGTATCAATAGGATGCCTCCTCGACGTGGTCCCCGTGTTGACCGGGATGATGATCCTGATGAGGATCGCCGAACGCGCGACTTGCTGATGCGAGTGCTGCGTTTGGAAGAGCGTTTTGACCCTGTGGTCAAGGCTCGCACTGCGGGTGCTACTGTGTTTTCGGGTTCAGTTGATCCAGAGATATGCGAGGCATGGTTGGTTCAGATTGAGCGTGTTTGTGAGCGTCTGCAGTTTACTCCTGAGCAGATGTCAGTAGCCGTAGTTGGTTTACTTGAGGGTGATGCATACATTTGGTGGGTTAGCACCGACAGAGTTCCGGCTGATACTCCGTGGATATTGTTTCGTGATTTGTTTATGCGGAGGTATTTTAATCAGGCTACCCAGCAGCGCAAGTACGAGGAGTTCACTAACTTGAGGCAGGGCAGTTTGTCTGTACTTGAGTACCGGGATCGGTTTACCCATTTGTCTTGTTTTGCGCGGGATATGGTGGCTACAGAGGAAGCCAAGTGTCGCAGGTTTGAGCTGGGATTGAATTTGAACATTAAAGCGACCTTGACTACGATGCCGCGGAACAACTTTGATGAGTTTGTTAGTGCTACACTCCGAGGCGAGGATATTGAGCAGGAGAGACAGCAGAGGTACCAGCCGAGGCGATTTGAGGAAGGTGGACCGAGTCAGGGGCCTTCGAAGAGGCAGAGTTCTGATACTTTCGGTTCAGCTTCATCCTCTGGCGGTGGATCATATCGACCACCAGCTAGTGCTTCGAGGCAGAGGCAGAGGTGGAGGAGAGATCGACCGCAGCGACCATAGGCTAGTGCAGGTTCTAGTAGTTCTAGTTATCCTCGGCGTACTGGTGGCACATTTCCTATTCCGAGAGACTATCCTTTGTGCAACCTCTGTAATAGATATCATTATGGCTCATGTCAGCGAGGCCCTGTTACTTGTTATCGTTGTGGCCAGGTGGGCCACTTTTTGAGGGAGTGTCCTCAGTTGGCTGGTGCAGATGGTCAGGCAGCTCAGAGTTCCGGAGTTGAGCGAGGTGCCACTACGGGAGCTCGACCAGCACAGTTTGCAGGCCAGGGTAGGCAGCAGGGACAGCCCCAGCGAGGACGACCAGCCGGACAGGCGAGGGTTCATGCTATGACTCTACGTGAGGGCAGAGCATCACTGGAGGTCGTTATTGGTACGTTACATGTTTTTGGTATTCCCGTACTTGCATTGTTAGATCCGGGCGCCACACATTCATTCATATCATTTAGATTGTCATCATTGGCTACGGTACCTGCATCTCCACTTCCGGGGTTGTGGAGGGTGTTGTATCCGTCAGGTGAGGTTGTGAGTATCGGTTGGGTTTACCGAGATTGTGAGGTGTTTATTGCAGACCATGGTTTAGCTGCAGATCTGTTACTGCTTGATATTGTGGATTTTGATCTGATTTTGGGTATGGACTTCCTGGAGTCGCACTGGGCCATGTTTGAATGCCACAGGAAGGAGGTTGCGTTCCGACGACCAGGGTTACCCGAGATATTATTTCGCGGCGAGAAGAACACTTCACTACCGTGTTTGATTTCCGCGATGAGGGCGGATCGGTTGATGAAAAAGGGTTGTGTTGCGTACTTAGCCCATGTTGTGGACACTACAGCTGCAGTGCCGGATCTTGATAGTATTGAGGTTGTGTCTGAGTTTCCAGATGTGTTTCCAGCGGAGTTACCTGGTATACCCCCTGTGCGGGAGATTGATTTTACCATTGAGTTGTTGCTGGGTACTGGACCGATTTCCCAGACACCGTACCGGATGGCGCCTGCGGAGTTGAAGGAGTTGCAGATTCAGCTCCAGGAGTTGTTAGAGAAGGGATTCATTCGACCGAGTGTTTCTCCGTGGGGTGCTCCAGTGTTGTTCGTGCGGAAGAAGGACGGGTCCATGCGTTTGTGCATCGACTATCGGAAGCTGAATCAGATTACAGTAAGGAACAAGTATCCGTTGCCGCGGATTGACGACTTGTTCGATCAGCCCAAGGGAGCATCAGTCTTTTCGAAGATTGACCTTCGATCCGGATATCACCAGTTGAGGATCCGAGATTCAGATGTAGCCAGGACAGCATTCAGGACTTGGTATGGGCACTATGAGTTTCTGGTTATGCCGTTTGGGTTGACCAACGCCCCCGCAGCTTTCATGGACTTGATGAATCGTGTGTTCAGGCGATTCCTGGACAAGTTTGTGATTGTATTCATAGACGATATCTTGATTTATTCGAGTAGTGTGGGCCAGCACAAGAAGCACTTGCGTGCGGTGTTGCGGACTTTGCGGGACTATCAGTTGTTCGCGAAATTTAGCAAGTGTGAGTTCTGGTTGGATAGTGTGAAGTTTCTGGGCCATGTGATTTCGGCCGAGGGAGTTAGTGTTGATCCTGACAAGATCGAGGTCGTGCTGAATTGGAGTAGACCCACTACTGTGCCGGAGATCCGGAGTTTTCTGGGGTTAGCAGGCTATTATCGACGGTTTGTACAGGATTTCTCCCGGATTGCTACACTGCTGACCAGATTGACGAAGAAAGGTGTCAAGTTTGAGTGGTCTGATGCGTGCGAGGAGAGTTATTTGCTCCTGAAGGAGAGATTGACTACCGCACCGGTTCTGACATTGCCAGACGACAGTGGTGAGTTTGTTGTGTACAGCGATGCGTCGAAGTTGGGATTTGGCTGTGTGTTGATGCAGCATGGTAGAGTTGTGGCATATGGTTCCAGACAGCTGAAACCACATGAGGCCAACTACCCGACGCATGATTTGGAGTTAGCCGCTATCGTGTTAGCTTTGAAGAGTTGGAGACATTATCTGTATGGTGCTCAATGTAAGATTTTCACTGACCACAAGAGTCTCACTTACTTGCGGACGCAGCCGGATTTGAACATGAGGCAGCGCCGATGGATGGAGTTGATTAACGATTACGACTGCACGTTTGAGTACCATCCTGGGAAGGCCAATGTTGTGGCAGATGCATTTAGTCGGAAATCTAGAGCTTCGTTGTTTCACATGTGTGTGGCCAGAGTCTCGATGTTAGCCGAGCTTCGAACTACAGGTGTTGTGTTTGGGTATGATGATGATGGAGCTTTATTGGCCAGTTTTCAGGTTCGACCCGTACTGGTTGATCAGGTACGAGAGGCACAGGATTCAGATCCTTACTTGCTTGGCAAGAAGACCATGATACGGAATGGTGTGCCTACAGAGTTCCGATTGAGTGACGACGGTACATTGTTGTTCAGGGGCAGGCTATGTGTACCCAGAGACAAGGACTTGAAGAAGGAGATTCTGGACGAGGCCCACAGTTCAGCGTATGCGATGCATCCCGGAGGTACGAAGATGTTTCGTACACTTCGAGCGTACTATTGGTGGCGTAACATGAAGCGGGAGATTGCCGCATACGTGAGTCGATGTTTGATTTGTCAGCAGGTGAAGGCGGAGAGGCAGAAACCTGCAGGGAAACTACAGCCACTTGAGATTCCGGTTTGGAAGTGGGAGCATATCACGATGGATTTCGTCTATCAGTTGCCGCGTACTTCGGCGGGCAACACAGGCCTTTGGGTTATTGTTGATCGATTGACGAAATCCGCACACTTTCTTGCACTTTCAGGGAAGATTTCAGTGGGAAGATTGGCCAAGTTGTACTTATCAGAGATTGTTCGCTTGCATGGTGTGCCTGTGTCGATAGTTTCTGACCGAGATAGTCAATTCACTTCTGAGTTTTGGCAGGCTTTACAGCGAGCGTTGGGCACGAGGTTGCGGTTTAGTACAGCTTTTCATCCTCAGACTGACGGGCAGTCCGAGCGGACCATTCAGACTCTTGAGGATATGCTGAGATCTTGTGTGTTGCAGTTTCGCGGAAACTGGGATCAGCAGTTGCACTTGATTGAGTTCGCCTACAACAACAGCTATCAGGCTAGTATTGAGATGGCACCGTACGAGGCCCTGTACGGGAAGCAGTGTCGCACTCCATTGTGTTGGAGTGAGGTGGGCGAGCGTTGGCTTATTGGTCCAGATTTGGTGAAAACCACGATGGAGGACATACAGGTTATCCGAGATCGACTGAAGGTCGCCCAGGATCGGCAAAAGATTTACGCAGATGTGAGGAGGAAGAGTTTAGAGTTCGAGATTGGTGATTGGGTCTTCCTGAAACTATCTCCGTGGAGGGGAGTTGTGTGTTTCGGGAAGCGTGGCAAGCTTCGACCGCGATACATTGGTCCGTATGAGATTACAGAGAGGGTTGGAGCTGTTGCTTACAGACTTGAGTTACCGGCTGAGATGGCTCGTGTGCATGATGTCTTCCATGTTTCGATGTTGCGGAAGTACATCTCAGATCCTTCACATGTTTTAGCTCCACAGCAGTTGCCGATCCTGGAGGATTTATCGTATGTTGAGGAGCCAGTGCAGATTCTCGATCGTCGTGAGCAGGAGTTGAGGCATCGTGTGATTCCGCTAGTGAAGGTCTTGTGGTAGAACCACTCGATTGAGGAGGCCACCTGGGAGACCGAGCAGCGTATGCGGGAACAGTATCATCATCTGTTCACTTGACAAGTATGTAAATGTCGAGGTCGAAATTTCTTTAAGGGGGGTAGATTTGTGACGACCCGAACCAGAATCAGATGTGTGTTTGGCACGATACTCGAGATTTGGTTATAGTCGCAGTTTTACGATATTGTGTGGTTTGTCGATTCAATTCGTGACTATGTTTTCAGTCGAGAATTTGAGTTGGGTGTCTTCACGGAAATTGTAGAGTGCGTGATTTCGAGTTCGTGGGTGGTTCCGGAAGATTTTTCCGATAACCGAGGAATATTTTATGATTATTTGAAGTTTTGGGTTCCGACGAGTTTATCCGATTGTTTCGAGTTTATCCGAATCGTGATGGTTATCCATTTCGAATCATCGATCGACCCGAGGGACGAGTATAAATATCGAATAGTCGTGAATTAGTCGTAAAAACACTGTTGAGGTTTGACTGTCTGTTGACTTACTATTTTTGGAAGGTTGACTTGTTGACCGAAAAAGGAAAGTTTCCTTTTTCAGTTTTGACCGTCCGACGACCAACTTTCCGGCCATCTCCGACCACGAGACAGGTATGGTTAGATTCCTTGCATGATTTCGAGTTGAATGATGTATAGTATGATGAGAATTGATGAGGATTTTGGGGTACCCGATTTGGACCGAGTCGGGCTACGTCGCCGGTAATGGTGACGGTGGTTCCGGTCAGTTTTGAGGGTGGAGGTTAGAGGGGTTTGACTCCCCTTAATCTTGTGAAGCTTCCCACATGATTGGTTTTGAAATTGGTTAGGTTTTGGCTCGAACCCGAATGGGTTTTCCGATGGGTATTTCGAATGGATTTTGGTGAAATTGATGGTGTTAGAGAGGGAATTGGCCTTTGGGGTAGAAGCGAAAATGGTTTGAAATGAGGAGAGCATGAAATCTGGAAATTTTGGCTTTGAAATTCCACCGTTGATGGCGCGCCGCCGCCGCCGGCCGCGGTCAATGGCGATCAACGGCCGAAAAGTTGATTTTTTTTTCAGATTTCGATGTAATTAGTGTCGTTTTTCTCGAAATCGTGTCCTGGTTATCGTACGGAGGTTTTCAGGTTGATTTGGTTAGCCGATTTTCAGTTGAGATTTCGAGTGGGGATTTCGGGATTTCCGTAATTCATTTTGCACTGCATTTTGTATTTCCGGGAATGGTTGGTTTCCGTGCATCAGTACAGTGTTGTGGATTACGATATTGATCAGTTATGTTTTGTGAATATTCAGGAGATCGAGATCGGGACCGAGATCGTGCTTCTGGCGAGGGATCTTCCGCCGGTCCTCGAGATTAGAGCGAGTGTGCTTTTGCTTACCTGTGAGTGGACAATTTCTTTTCACGGAATTCTTGCGAGTCTTTTTATATGATTTTCGAACTTGAGCATGCGTATGAGATTTTAGATTACATGAGCATGTGTATACAATTATATATATATATATATACGGATATACGTATACGAATAAACAGATATGAGCATATTTACGAGATTATGATTATTATGAACATGTGTTATAAACGATTATGTTACGCATATGCATTTTTATGCTGTTTACTGTACATGCATCGAGATATTTGTGATTTGATTTTCACAGAGTACAGTCGTAGTTCATGTTGTTGTATCGATACACTTGCATCCCGGCTGATCCCCGAGGGTGTTTACCAGTAGGGGTACCGTACCTTGTGCCGATGTAGTTCCGGGTGGGTACAGATGTCTGTTTCTTGTGCCGATGTAGTTCCGGGTGGAAACAGATACCCTGACCTGAGGCCTTTCTGGGTCAAATCACGTGTGGGTCTGGGATCCCATGATTCGGACTGTACTAGGACGGACGTGTCCATGAGTGGCCCCGTGGGATTTTACTTGCATGCTCTGTACGCTGGAGGATTATGGTTTACCTCGCGTATTTTATTATATTTATACATTCGACTCGCATATGTTTTTATGACATATATTAACTGGTGAAAGACATTTATTTTCGTCCACTCACTCTAACGTGTTTATTGTCTTTCCCCTGGGCTTTTCGGTTTCCGTGCCCAGTTTGCAGTTCAGGTTTGGTGTTTCACGTCGCGGTTTGGAGGCTAGTGATCAGAGTCACCTGTGTTTTCCAGTAGGTTCTTGTTTCGCCTACTGATGTACATATTGTATATGTTTTTACTCTAGAGGTCGCTCTGATACATTCTGATACATGTTGTGCGGATTTTCACGGATATACATATATACATAGTACAGTTTGTTTACTGTTATTGATTATATTGATGTTGAGAAATCCGGATGGGATTGGTGCCCACGGTTTGGCTTTTGTGGCATAGGACGAAGTGTTAATTTTTGGGTGCAGGTTATGGTAATTCCACGCTAGTTATAAAACTCTGCTGAAATTTTGAAAAATTTTAGTTGGTTCGTATTTTCGAAAGGGTTTGGTTCCGGTTTAGGTAACTGAATCGGGATTGGGTCCTTTCAGATTTTTTTTGAATCACAGAGCTGCTGCCCAGATTGGATCTGAAATAAGAAACTATAGCCGACGATACCAATAATTCGTCAGTTATAGTCTGAAAAAATCGTCGGCATTAATTGAAAACTATACCCGACGATTTTTCGGCCACTATAACCGACGACAAGATTATCTAGTCGGAAAAAAAACTATGTCTGACGAGATAATCCTGTCGTCGGTTATAGTAAACTATACCCGACGAGAACCCTTGTCGTCGGTCGTTTTTTGGGAATCTCGTCGGGTATAGTCATTCTTCTGGTAGTGTTTTTGTCGCCTATTATCATTTGTTATAATTTTCTGTAACAACTAGAGTGACATACAGGTGACAAAAATCAATCATTGGTGACAAAACAGGCTAGTCACCAAAAGTTGTTTTTTTCTTGTAGTTGCTGAATTGGTATACTTGGTACATACTTTAGAAAACTGTTCCTAAGTAATAAATTGAATAAAGTTCACAGCACATTTGTAGAAATGTCACAACATGTTTTCTTCTTTGTAGGAATGTCTTAACATGTTTGCTTGTTTCTTCATTTCAGGTACGAATATAATAAGTTAGCATCCTAGAAATTCAGAGGTACGAAAGCAATCTCTCTGATGTATGGCATGAAAATAACTCATAAAAAATATAACATTAACTAAGTTGGGTCATTGACAAGGTATATTTGCATTTTCAGTTATGATGAAGACACCGGATATCAGTCTCAGAGTTGCATTTTTAGTCATCTATCATTATGATTAGGATATGCACTTATACATTAGAAATCCTGATTATGTGTTGTTTTATTAATATCCGGAAGAGACTATTTTGGATCCTCAGATACTATAGATCCTAAATAGCAGCCTCAAAATTCCATTTGCACAACAACTGATTTTGGAACCTTTTTTTGTCATGATATACATACAAGAAAGGTTGTTTTTTTCTTTAAAGACCTTTATATAGTGTCTTACTAAATAATATGACATTTTTATGACTAGTACAGACGTTTTTAAAGGACGTTTCTGTAAGAGTAGATGACCTTTAATAAGTGTCCTTGTTAGTTTTCTAGGATGTTTTTCTAACAGAATAGATGACGGTTTATAAGCCTCATCAAAAGTTTTTGGCGACGGTTTTGCATTGTCCTAATCTGATATCTACTAAGATTGATAAACGATGTTTTTTCAAAACGTCGTCAATGTTTTTTAAGGACGGTTTTATGAAGATTCTAGTATCCATTCTCTGAATGTAGTAGTGTTAATTTCCCTCACATGATTATCCTTCTTTGGCATAGATTCTTAATTATGTATATTAGATTTCTCTATTCTTAATTTCTCAATACTATTACTTGTGTATATATCAAGTAGTAGATTTCTATTCCCTTTAAGAAAGAGACTTAAGGTCTATACAAGGGACATTGCAATCAAAACTTTGCCTTTAGTTTTCTAGAGATATTTCAAAAAAAACAATGCATAGTATCTCTAACGTTTTTTCCTTGTTAGTATACTTTTTAAAAAAAACTGAGACAGGTTATTAAGCTATCCCTATCTTATATATGCATTAAGCATAATATTTTGCAACAGAGGGGACAATAAACTCTTACTCCGTGTTACAAAGTTCGTATGACAGTTATCCTCAAAGAGAACATCCTAGATAATCACACGTGTCTCTTCACTCAAAAACTCATCTAAACTATAACATCTAACAATGTGTGTAAGGGGATGTGCCACACTATTTGTTTTTCATGGGACGCGCCACACTATTACATTACCAATGGAACATAAACTAACACGACAATTCTCTACATACTGTCAATCTCAGAATGATCTTCTTGTCAAGAATTCAGCGTAATCATAGCCACCGCACAATCACTTTCAAGCTCAATGTTGTTCCATTCGTGGTAGATCGCAATAAAAACAACCTGCCTAATTGGTCTCAATCTCCATTTGTAGAGCAGACATCACATGTACGAATGATCGAGCTAGAGCTAGCACAACACATACCTGTCTCATTCCGTGCAGCCACTCCAATGCCACCAGCACAACACTGTCATTTCATCATAGGTCTATTCTCCTTAACATGGGACGTTTGAGCATGTCTATAGTCATCGAGTCACTTACGTGCCCATTGCACAATATGCCGAGAAAGAAAGCATTCCTATCTCCTTGTTGGTAGTATATTATAATGCGTTCATGTCTAATTGAGATCACATTAATGATTAAAGTATTCATTCATCAATGTACAATCAGAATTATGGTCCTTAAAAAAACTATGCATATATAAAAAAATTATGCACGTATACGTTTTAATGGTGACAGCGATGAATTATTGTGTTTACCGATGAATTGTGTAAAATCAAATCGAATCGAATCGAAAGATTCGATTGATCAAATAGAAGAATGCAACAGATGCATACTTATTAAATAAACCATTTGTGTGGCACTAAATGAATCATTATTAAACACAATTTGCGTGTGCCCGGTATACGACAGTAATCGGAAATTGGAGCAAGAGCATGTATCGGCTTAATTATGGAACAAATCTGTAATGGACACAGCACGAAAAAGATCGTACAGGAAGCCATTGGTCTGCCCCTAACCGAATAATTAATTAACACACTTTTCAGCAATAGCATGTGCATTGGCTCTGTAAAAAGGATATGCATGAATTATCTTTTATGAAAGGGCAGATGGGCAATACTTAAAAGTGTGTTAACTAATTTGTAATGGCAAACTTCGATCAATAGTGTTAAATAAATTAACCAAAGCATGGAGCACATGCATGCATTATATAACTTACGATTGGATCGTCCGAAATCATTTTAATAAATCAAAATTCTGATCTTTTAATATATAAAGAAAAAAGTTACTAATAATATTTTAATTTTAAGTGATATACAACATGATTATCTTAATTTCTAATATACAAGACCACATACAACATCCGAAAATATGTCTTCTTTTTAGAAAGTTTAGTTCGGCAAGTATTGCTTCTTTCTATTTTGACCAATCTGCTCTCCGCTGACATTCACCAACGTAGAGAGGTTCCCCTTCATCGTTGTTAAAAATTTCACGAGCGACGGAATAAACAAAACATCATTAACTACCTTAGATGATTTTAGATCTGAAGCGTCCATTTGTGATTTAGGACATAAATGTAGTCAGGAAGAATCTCATGTGTGAGATTCACAACGTTAATGATGAAAGGATCATTTTGTGCCTAGATGGTCTGCCTTTTCATCGGCAACTCATATGTGAATTTTTTTTCTCAATCTTCCTGGTGGGAGTCGAGGCGATGCTACTCCATCCACATGGGTGAGAGGCACGTTACTCTTCCCTGGAGTTGCTTTATATCACCCCTTGGGGACTTCCAACCTTGCAGGAACATTTACAGTAGGAGTGTGTGATCTCGTCACTTTGGCAACATCAGAGAAGGAGTCAGACACCGAGTCTGCTACCTTCTAAAGATCAAGTATATGTCACACTTCAATCTCAGTTTGAGATGTGCGTGGATCTTCTTGCAACATAGTGGAATGAGCTTTCCACGTCTATTCCTGACGTTTAACAAGAATGGAGGCATTGTTATCTCCCCCTAATGTTGAGAAGTATGTTTCTTCAAATTGACAATCTATAAATCATACAGTAAAGAGATCTCTTGTCGAAGGTTCTAAGTTACAGAAAATTGTTGGAGATTCTTAACCAAAATATATACCTAATCGACGTTGAGGACCCATGCAGTGGCTCAATTGGCACATACACTGCACAACCAAAGATGCATAGATACGAAATGTCATGCTTAAACCCAGTTTTCAACTGGTCTATACTAAATGGTTGGCGTGCGCACTACAGGTCTCAAGTGAAGAAGCACTGATGAATGTAATACTGCATATCTCAAAACAGATACCGGCAAATTGGTATCCATAACCATTGCTCTGGATACAAGTTGTAAGCGCTTAATATGTGTCTGATAACCCGAATTGGAAATGGTAGTTAACTGGCTTGATTTACGAGTTTCACGATTAATCGCGGTTTGGTCGTAATTAGTTAACATGGCGGCTTAGTTCACGACGATATTTTCGGTAATGAATTTGATATGATCGAGTTCCTTCATGAGAGTTGTAGAGTTTGTGATTTCGAGCTCGTAGGAGTTTTCCGAGAATTTTTTCGATGTTCGATGAAATGTTACGAATATTTCCCACCGTTAGATTTAATCATGTTTATCCGATTGGTTTTGATCTGTTTTCAACCGTTGATCGATTTGGTCACCAGTATAAATATCGGAATAGTAGTAAAATTGTCGAAAATTGTATTTGGGCCGAGTTGACCAGCGTTGACCGCCGTTGACCGAGTCCATTTCAGACCTTTTGTGGATTGCCGATCGACTTTCTGATTCCGATACTTCAGACCAAAATATTGGTATGGTTAGCTTCCTCTCGTGATTTTCTATTGTTATGAACTTGATTTGAGTTGATTTGGTGGAGATTTAAGGGAGAACGAGTTGATTAAAGTTTAGGATTTTTGCCGAAATCGAGTGGCCGGTTTCGACCACTTTTGGGGGCGATGGGGTTAGGGGTTTTGCTCCCCTCAACCCATACAAGCTTTTGGGTGGAAAGATTTCAGGTTTGCAGGCCGTTTGAAGCTCGCCGGAATAGGTCACCGGAATCCATGGAGTTTGTAACTTTCGAGCTCGATTCCTGCCGGTGTGTTTCGAATTGGAGGTTGGTGTAGAAGGAAAAGTTTTTTGGCTTGAGGAGTATATGATCAGACAATTTTCCTCGGATTTGGTCACCGTTGATGCCGCGCCGCTGGCGGCGGAGGCGGTCAACGACGGAGCTCCGACGAGGTTGACTTTTTGGGATTTTTTGAGAAGTTTTATACCATTTTGCTCGTAATCGCATCCCGAGTACATTCGTGAGGTTATCGAATTGATTTGGGGAATAGATTTTGTGTCGAGGGATAAGTAGAGTATTTATGGGATTTTCGACGATTTCGTTGATATTCGAGTAATATGTTTCCGGAAATGGTTGGTTTCCGAGGTGTGGTTCAGAGTTTTGAATTGTGATTTTGATCAGTGGTTATTGTGATTATTTAGGAGATCGGGATCGTACGTTTGGCGAGGGATCTTTCGCCAGATTACGGGGTTAGCGCGTTTTTGCGTTGTGTTTGTCTGTGAGTGGACACATTTCTTTTCACTGGTTGTTGCGAGTCTTTTATATACGTTTTACGAGCATGAGCATGTAGTTATGATTATGAATTATACGAGCTTGTGTTTTATGATTATGCATTTGCGAATATGCTTTATAATTATGCATTACGAGTGTGCTTTTACATTACGCTTTATGCATTTTCATGGAAACCTTTATGATTTGGTTTAGACGGAGTACAGTCTCAGTAGTAGTTATATCAATACACTTAGCATCTCGCCTGATTCCCGAGGATGTTTACCGGGGGGGACTAATACCCTGACCCGAGGTTTTTACCGGGGTATAGCAGATACCCTAACTTGAGACCTTTCTGGCTGGAATCACGTGAGGATCAGGGATCCCGTGATTCAGACTGTACTAGCACAGATATGTCCTTGAGTGACCCCTCGTGTACACGTGAGGAGTTAGAGTCTCCCTCGTGTACCATATGATTTATATGCATTTAGACTCGCATATATTTTATAAACATATATATGTATTCGGCGAAAGTGTTTATTTTCGCCCACTCACTCTAACAGTTTTTATGTCTTTCCCTGGGCTCTTTGTTTTCAATGCCCAATTTGCAGTTTGGATTCTAGTGTCGCACGTCGAGGTTGGAGGCTTAGTATTCGAGCCACTGTTGTTTATATACGTACATACTGGAGGTCACTCTGAGTACTATTTATGTTTATGTTTTCACATGATTTCCCCGGATTTCTGTAAACTTTATAGTTTTGTTTATTGCTTTACGTTATGATATGTTTTTGAGAAATCCGGTTGGGATTGGTGCCCACGGTTTGGCTTTTGTGGTATAGGATGAAGTGTATTTTTCGCTTCAGGTTAATGGTACCTACGCGATATAGAGTAACTTTGTCAAAAATTTTATGAGTTTTGGAAGTTCATGTTTTCAGGAGGGGTTTGATTCTGGTTTAGGAAACTAAATCAGGTCGGGTCCTTTCAGCTTGGTATCAGAGCATTAGGTTTTAGGTTCAATAGTTATGTTGCTAAGGGTATTTAAGAATGTACAACATGTCTGGAGCGATGACCCGACTGGCTAGCGGTTACTCATCAATGCTTCGGGTGTTGTATGCTTTCAAATGTCTGAAGTTTCATGATTACATTCCTTGTGCTTTCTGACTAATGCCTTTTTATCATTAGGATGCCTCCTAGATGTGGTTTCCATGTCAATAGGGACGTGGATCCTGATGAGAGTCGCCGGAAGCATGGCTTGCTTATGCGAGTATTGCGTTTGGAGGAGCGTTTTCACCCTGTGGTCAACGCTAGAATAGCTGGAGCAACTGTTTTCTCGGGTTCAACTGATCCAGAGATATGTGAGGCTTCGTTGGTTCAGGTTGAACAAGTTTGTGAGTGTTTTCATTTCACTCCTGAGCAAACGACAGTAGCAACAATTGGTTTGTTTGAGTCTGACCCATACTTTTGGTGGGTTAGCACTGACAGGGTTCCGGTTGATACTCCATGGAAATTGTTCAGAGATTTATTTATGCGGAGGTATTTCAACTAGGCTACTCAGCAGAGAAAGTATGAGGAGTTCACCAACCTGAGACAGGGTAGGATGTCAGTACTTGAGTTCACCAACCTGATATGGTAGCCTCAGAGGAAGCCAAGTGCAGGAGATTTGAGTTGGGCTTGAACCTGAATATCAAGGAAACATTGACTATGATGCCTCAAGAGAACTTTGATGAGTTTGTGAGTGCTGTACTTAGAGGCGAGGATATTGAGAGGGAAAGTCAGATGCAATTTCCGTTTGGACTGTTTGAGAAAGGTGGACCGAGTCAGGGACCTTCCAAGAGGTTGAGTTCAAGCACTTTCGGATCTGCATCATCATCTAGCAGTGGACCTTATAGACATCCTGCTAGTATGGCTAGGCGGAGTCAGAGATAGATGAGGAATCAGCTACAGAGACCACAGTCTAGTGGGAGTTCCAGTAGATCCAGTTATCCTTGACGTATTGGTGGCACTGTTCCTGTACCGAGGGAGTATCCATTGTGTAATTTCTGCAATAGGCATCACTTTGGTCCTTGTCAGCGGGGCACTACCATTTGTTATCGTTGTGGCCAGGAGGATCACTTTACAAGGGAGTGTCCTCAGTTAGCTAGTGTTGGTAGTCAGGCAGCTCAGAGTACAGTCTTCTGGATAGGGCGGACAACAGAGGTGCAGTCAGCGTGGACAACAAGTAGGACATGCCAGAGTTCATGTTATGTCATTGCATGAGGGCAGAGCTTCACCAGAGGTTGTCATTGGTACGTTGCATGTTTTTGGCTATCCAGTACATACTCTGCTAGATCCAGGTGCTACGCATTCATTCATATCATTTAGACTGTCATCTTTTGCTATTATGCCTACATCTCCACTTTCGGGGTTGTGGAGAGCGTAGTATCTATCCGGTGAGGTTGTGAGTATTGGATGGGTGTATAGAGATTGTGAGATCTTTGTGGGAGGCTATGGTTTAGCCACGGATTTGTTGTTGCTCGACATTGTCGATTTTGATGTGATTTTGGGTATGGACTTCTTAGTGACACATTGGGCTATGTTCGAGTGTCACAAGAAGGAGGTGGTTTTTCGACGTCCAGGTTTCCTAGAGATATTATTTCGCGGTGAGAAGAATACTTCCTTGCCCTGTGTGATTTCAGTGATGAAGGCCGAGCGGATGATGAAGAAGGGTTTTGTGGCATACTTAGCTCATGTTGTGGATACAGAGGTTGCTATACTAGACATTGGTGATCTTGAGGTTGTTTCTGAGTTTCCAAATGTATTTCCGGAGGAGTTACCAGGTGTTCCTCAAGCCACTATTGAGCTTTTACCAGACACTAGACCTATATCTCAGACACCTTATCGTATGGCACCAGCGGAGTTGAAGGAGTTACAGATTCAACTTCAAGAGTTTCTGGAGAAAGGTTTCATTCGACCTAGTGTTTCACCATGGGGTGCTCATGTGTTGTTTGTGAGGAAGAAGGATGGTTCCATGCGGTTGTGTATTGACTACCGGAAGCTGAATCAGGTTACGGTGACCAATGCCCCTGCAGCTTTCATTGATTTGATGAACAAGGTGTTCAGGCGATTCCTGGACAAGTTTGTGATCGTATTCATCGACGACATTTTGATTTACTCTAGGAGCGTGGGCCAGCACAAGAAATATTTGCGAGCTTTTTTGCAGACTTTGCGAGATAATCTGTTGTTTGAAAAGTTCAGCAAGTGCGACTTCTGGTTGAGCAGCGTGAAGTTCTTGGGTCATGTGATATCTGCTAAGGGAGTCAGCGTGGATCCTGACAAGATTGAAGCCGTATTGAATTGGATTAGACCTACCACTGTACCATAGATCAGGAGTTTCTTGGGTTTTGCAGGTTACTATCGGCGCTTTGTGCAGGATTTTTCACGGATTGCCACTCCACTTACTATATTGACGAAGAAATGTGTCAAGTTCGAGTAGTCTAATGCTTGTGAAGAGAGTTACTTGCTCTTGAAGGAGAAGTTCACTACGACACTAGTTTTGACACTACCTGACGACAGTGGAGAGTATGTGGTTTACAGCGATGCTTCGAAATTGGGTCTTGGTTGTGTTTTGATACAGCATGGAAGAGTGGTGGCTTATGGTTCCAGGCAGTTGAAAAAACATGAAGTCAATTATCCTATGCATGATTTAGAGTTGGCTGCCATTGTATTAGCCCTGAAGAGTTGGAGACACTACTTGTACGGAGCTCAGTGCAAGATATATACAGATCACAAGAGTCTCACTTATTTACGCACGCAGCCAGATCTGAACATGAGACAGCGCATATGGATGGAGTTGATCAATGACTATGATTGCACCTTTGAGTATCATCTAGGGAAGGCTAATGTTGTTGCCGATGCACTCAGTCAGAAACCTAGAGCTTTATTGTTTCATGTGCGTATGGCCAGAGTTTCCATGTTAGCAGAGTTAAGGGCTACGGGAGCTAAATTAGAGTGGGATGATGATGGAGCCTTGTTGCTAGCTTCCAGGTTCGACTAGTATTGGTTGATCAGAATGGTGTGCCAACAGAGTTTCAATTTAGTAGTGACGGTACATTACTGTTCAGAGGCAGACTGTGTACCCAGAGACGAGGGCTTGAAGAAGGAGATCTTAGATGAAGCCCATTGTTCTACCTTACGTTATGCATCCAGGTGGTACGAATATGTTTCGGACACTTAGAACCTACTATTGGTGGCGGAATATGAAGAGGGAAATTGCAAAGTATGTGAGCAGATGCCTCATTTGTCAGCAAGTGAAGGCAGAGAGACAGAAACCTGCTGGAAAGCTACAGCCTTTAGAGATTTCAATTTGGAAGTGGGAGCATATCACTATGGATTTCGTATATCAGTTACCGCGTACTTCTGCTGGTAACACTGGTATTTGGGTCATTATGGACCGTTTGACGAAATCAGCTAATTTCCTTGCACTTCCAGGGAAGATTTCAGTGGACAGGTTAGTGAAGCTGTATTTGGCTGAGATTGTTCATTTGCATGGTGTGCCAGTGTCCATCGTTCCTGGCCAAGATTGTCAATTCACTTCAGATTTTTGGCAGGCATTGCAATGAGCTTTGGGGACCAGACTACATTTCGGTACAACTTTCCATCCTCAAACTGATAGGCAGTTTGAGAGGACCATTCAGACCTTAGAGGACATGTTGCGGTCCTATGTATTACAGATTAGAGGGAATTGGGACTAGCAGCTTCATTTGATCGAGTTTTCCTACAATAATAGTTATCAGGCCAGCATCGATATGGCACCGTATGAGGCTTTGTACGGGAAGTAGTGCCGTACTCCATTGTGTTGGAGTGAGGTGGGTGAATGTTAGCTCATTGGTCCTGATTTTGTGAAGAGCACCACTGAGGATATTCAGATTATCATAGACAGACTAAAGATAGCTAAAGATCGATAGAAGAGCTATGCGGATGTGAGGAGGAAGAGTCTTGAGTCGAGATTGGTGATTGGGTCTTCCTAAAATTACCTCCTTGGAGAGGAGTAGTTCGTTTCGGGAAGTGTGGCAAACTTCGGCCACGGTATATTGGTCCTTATGAGATCACAGAGAGAGTTAGTGTTGTGGCATATAGGTTAGAGTTACCTTCAGAGATGGCTAGAGTACATGATGTCTTCCATGTATCTATGTTGCGGAATTACATTTTGGATCCATCGCATGTTTTAGCACCATATCAGCTTCCAATAAGGGAAGATTTGACCTATGTGGAGGAGCCAGTGTAGATTCTTAATCGACGTGTACAGGAGTTGAGGCACCGAGTTATTCCCCTTGTGAAGGTCTTATGGCAGAATCATTCAGTTGAGGAAGCCACTTGGGAAACCGAGCAGCACATGCGAGAGCAGTATCCTCATCTTTTCAGTTAGCAGGTATGTAAATTTTGAGGTCGAAAATTTTGTAAGGGGGGTAGATTTGTGACAACCCGAACCATAAATGGTTGTTAACTGGCTTGATTTGCGAGTTTCGCGATTAGTCGCGATTTGGTCGTGATTTGTTAATATGGCGGGTTAGTTCACGATGATATTTTCAGTAATGAATTTTAAATGACTTCCTTCACAAGAGTTGTAGAGTTTGTGATTTCGAGCACGTAGGATTTTTCCGAGGATTTTTCCAATGTCCGATGAATATGTTATGAATATTTCCGACCGCTGAATTTAATCGTCTTTATCCGATTAGTTTCGATCCGTTTTTGACCGTTTATCGATTTGGTCGCGAGTATAAATATCGGAATAGTCGTAAAATTGTCGAAAAGTTGCATTTGGGCCGTTGACCAGCGTTGACCGTCGTTGACCGAGTCCATTTCGGACGGTTTGTGGTTTGCCGATTGACTTTCTGATTCCTGCCACTTCAGACCAAAATATTGGTATGGTTAGCTTCCTCTCGTGATTTCCTATTGTTTTGAACTTGATTTGAGTTGATTTGGTGGAGATTTGAGGGAGAACGAGTTGATAAAAGTATGCATTTAGACTCGCATATGTTTTATAAACATATATATGTATTCGGCGAAAGACATTTATTTTCGCCCACTCACTCTAACAGTTTTTATGTCTTTCCCTGGACTCTTTCTTTTCAATGCCCAGTTTGCAGTTTGGATTCTAGTGTCGCACGTTGAGGTTGGAGGCTTAGTATTCGAGCCACTTTTCCTTTCTCAGTAGGTTTCTAGTTTGGCCTACTGTTGTTTATATATGTATGTACTGGAGGTCACTCTGAGTACTGTTTATGTTTATGTTTTCACATGATTTCCCTGGATTTCTGTAATGCTTACAGTTTTGTTCATTACTTTACGTTATGATATGTTTTTGAGAAATTCGGTTGCGATTGGTGCCCACGGTTTGGCTTTTGTGACATAGGATGAAGTGTATTTTCCGCTGCAGGTTAATGGTAAGTATGCGATATAGAGTAACTTTGTCAAAAAATTTATGAGTTTTGGAAGTTCATATTTTCAGAAGGGGTTTCATTCTAGTTTATGAAACTATATCGGGGTCAAGTCTTTTCATTGTCCCTTTGCTAAACATTTATGTGAATGAACATAAGGGACGAGATGTTCAACTTCAATCCCAATCAACATACAGTAGGCATCAAAAAAATTTGATGTGAATTCTCCTGCATTATTCAATCTAATTGACTTGATTGAGTTGTCTGGGTGATAAGCTCGAAACTTAATATTTGTGCTAGGAGTTTTACAAATGCAGCATTCCTTGTAGATAGAAAATCCATGTGCGACTATCTTGTTGATGCATCTATCAAAACGATATAATATTTAAATGATCTGCATTCTAGTTTGATAGGTCCACAAATATCTCCATGAGTTTTCTGTAAGAATTTTATGTTGTCATTTTTTTCAATCACAAAGGAAGGTCAAGCCTTCAACTTTGCCAATGAGAAGGTTTTGCAAAATGAGCGATGAACATCGAAGATTGCCATAAAAGAATCTTGTGGAATAACACTAGGTGTTTAGACCAGATGGAGATTGCTAATCTCATCCACTGCATCGAATCCAATGGTTTTAGGGATTTTCACATGCTTCTGGCCTTTGAATAATGGTTGACTATGATAATTTTTCAATATTTTGATCATTATATCACGACTTGGGTGTCCAAGTCAATAATGTCGAAGCTTGTATGAGGCTATGTCATACACAATAGTAAGTGTGACATAATTGGATTCAATAATCTAAACCATAGTAAGGTATAATCAACTACAAGTTGCACATAACTTTTTCAAAGTGTGCTATCTACCGCACTCCTTTCAAAGTTATACATAAAACTTCTTTTCTATTTTTACAATGAGTTTCCAAGTGTAAACTGTTGGCTTTAATGTTCTTAAAACTAAACAAGATTCGGTTGGCTATAGACGTGTACAATACATCGATAATGATTAAAGTAATCCTTCGAAATTATGGTCCTTCAAAAAATTATGCATATATAAAAAAATTATGCACATATACATTTTAATGGTGACAGCGATGAATTATGTGTTTACCGAGGAATTGTGCAAAATCGAATCGAATCGAATCGAATCGAACCGTTTTCGATTCGACTGATCAAATAGTGGAATGCAACAGATGCATGCTTATTAAATAAATCATTTGTCTGGCACTAAATGAATCATTATTAAACACAATTTGCGTGTGCGCGGTAAACGACAGTAATCGGAAATATGAGCACGAGCATGTATCGGCTTAATTATGGAACAAATATGTAATGGACACAGCACGAAAAAGCTCGTACAGGAAGCCATTGGTCTAACCGAATAATTAATTAACACACTTTTCAGCAATTGCATGTGCATGTGCATTGGCTCTGTAAAAAGGATATGCGTGAATTATCTTTTATGAAAGGGCAAATGGGCAATACTTAAAAGTGTGTTAACTAATTTATAATGGCAAACTTCGATCAATAGTGTTAAATAAATTAATCAAAGCATGGAACACATGCATGCATTATATAACTTACGATTGGATCGTCCGAAATCATTTTAATAAATCAAAATTCTGATCTTTTAATATATAAAGAAAAAAGTTACTAATAATATTTTAATTTTAAGTGATATACAACATGATTATCTTAATTTCTAATATACAAGACCACATACAACATCCGAAAATATGTCTTCTCTTTAGAAAGCTTAGTTAGGTAAGTATTGCTTCTTTCTATATTGACCAATCTGCTCTCCGCTGACATTCACCAACGTAGCGAGGTTCCCCTTCATCGTTGTTAAAAATTTCACGAGCGACGGCATAAACAAAAACATCATTAACTACCTTAGATGATTTTAGATCTGAAGCGTCAATTTGTGATTTTAGGACATAAATGTAGTAAGGAAGAATCTCATGTGTGAGATTCACAACGTTAATGATGAAAGGATCATTTTGTGCCTAGATGATCTGCCTTTTCATCGGCAACTCATATGTGAATTTTTTTTCTCACTCTTCCTAGTGGGAGTCGAGGCTGATGCTACTCCATCCACATAGGTGAGAGGCACGTTACTCTTCCCTGGAGTTTTTTATATCACCCATTGGGGACTTCCAACCTTGCAGGATCATTTGCAGCAGGAGTGTGTGATCTCGTCACTTTGGCAACATCAGTGAAGGAGTCAGACACCGAGTCTGCTACCTTCTAAAGATCAAGTATAGTCGCACTTCAATCTCAATTTGAGATGTGCGTGGATCTTCTTGTAACATAGTGGAATGAGCTTTCCACGTCTATTCCTGACGTTTAACAAGAATGGAGGCGTTGTTATCTCCCCCTAATGTTGAGAAGTATGTTTCTTCAAATTGACAATCTATAAATCATACAGTAAAGAGATCTCTTGTCGAAGGTTCTAAGTTACAGAAAATTGTTGGAGATTCTTAACCAAAATATATACCTAATCGACGTTGAGAACCCATGCGGTGGCTCAATTAGCACATACACTGTACAACCAAAGATGCATAGATACGAAATGTCATGCTTATACCCAGTTTTCAACAGGTCTGTACTAAATGGTTGGCGTGCGCACTACAGGTCTCAAGCGAAGAAACACTGATGAATGTAATACTGCATATCCCAAAACAGATACCGACAAATTGGTATGCATAACCATTGCTCTGGATACAAGTTTTAAGCGCTTAATTTGAGTCTGATAACCCGAATTGGAAATGGTAGTTAACTGGCTTGATTTACGAGTTTCACGATTAGTCTCGGTTTGGTCGTAATTAGTTAACATGGCGGGTTAGTTCACGACGATATTTTCGGTAATGAATTTGATATAAGTTCCTTCATGAGAGTTGTAGAGTTTGTGATTTCGAGCTCGTATGAATTTTCCGAGGATTTTTTCGATGTTCGATGAATATGTTACGAATATTTCTCACCGTTAGATTTAATCATGTTTATCCGATTGGTTTTGATCCGTTTTCGACCGTTGATCGATTTGGTCACCAGTATAAATATTGGAATAGTAGTAAAATTGTCAAAAATTGCATTTGGGCCGAGTTGACCAGATTTGGGCCGTTGACCGAGTCCAATTCGGACCGTTTGTGGTTTGCCGATCGACTTTCCGATTCTGGCCACTTCAGACCAAAATATTGGTATGGTTAGCTTCCTCTCGTGATTTCCTATTGTTTTGAACTTAATTTGAGTTGATTTGATGGAGATTTGAGGGAGAACGAGTTGATTAAAGTTTAGGATTTTTGCCGGAATCGAGTGGCCGAATTTGACCACTTTTGGGGTCGATGGGGTTTTGGGTTTTGCTCCCCTCAACCCGTACAAGCTTTTGGGTGGAAAGATTTCAGGTTTGGAGGACGTTTGCAGCTCGCCGGAATAGGAGGAAAAGTCTTTGGGCTTGAGGAGTATATGATCTGACAATTTTCCTCGGATTTGGTCATCGTTGATGCCGCGCCGCTGGCGGCGGAGGCGGTCAACGACAGAGCTCCGACGAGGTTGACTTTTTGGGATTTTTTGAGAAGTTTTATACCATTTTGCTCGTAATCGCATCCCGAGTACATTCGTGAGGTTATCGAATTGATTTGGGGAATGGATTTTGTGTCGAGGGATAAGTAGAGTATTTATGGGATTTCCGACGATTTCGTTGATATTCGAGTAATATGTTTCCGGAAATGGTTGGTTTCCGAGGTGTGGTTCAGAGTTTTGAATTGTGATTTTGATCAGTGGTTATTGTGATTATTTAGGAGATCGCGATCGTACGTTTGGCGAGGGATCTTCCGCCAGATTACGGGATTAGCGCGTTTTTGCGTTGTGTTTGTCTGTGAGTGGACACATTTCTTTTCACTGTTGGTTGCGAGTCTTTTATATACGTTTTACGAGCATGAGCATGTAGTTATGATTATGAATTATACGAGCTTGTGTTTTATGATTATGCATTTGCGAATATGCTTTATAATTATGCATTACGAGTGTGCTTTTACATTACGCTTTATGCATTTTCATGGAAACCTTTATGATTTGGTTTAGACGGAGTACAATCTCAGTAGTAGTTATATCGATACACTTAGCATCTCGCTTGATTCCCGAGGATGTTTACCGGGGGGGACTAATACCCTGACCCGAGGTTTTTACCGGGGTATAGCAGATACCCTAACTTGAGGCCTTTCTGGCTGGAATCACGTGAGGATCAGGGATCCCGTGATTCAGACTGTACTAGCACAGATATGTCCGTGAGTGACCCCTCGTGTACACGTGAGGAGTTAGAGTCTCCCTTGTGTACCATATGATTTATATGCATTTAGACTTGCATATGTTTTATAAACATATATATGTATTCGGCGAAAGACATTTATTTTCGCCCACTCACTCTAACAGTTTTTATGTCTTTCCCTGGGCTCTTTCTTTTCAATGCCCAGTTTGCAGTTTGGATTCTAGTGTCGCACGTTGAGGTTGGAGGCTTAGTATTCGAGCCACTTTTCCTTTCTCAGTAGGTTTCTAGTTTGGCATACTGTTGTTTATATATGTATGTACTGGAGGTCACTCTGAGTACTGTTTATGTTTATGTTTTCACTTGATTTACCCGGATTTCTGTAAAGCTTATTGTTTTGTTTATTGCTTTACGTTATGATATGTTTTTGAGAAATCCGGTTAGGATTGGGGCCCACAGTTTGGCTTTTGTGGTATAGGATGAAGTGTATTTTTCACTGCAGGTTAATGGTAACTACGCGATTTAGAGTAACTCTGTCAAAAAATTTATGAGTTTTGGAAGTTCATGTTTTCAGGAGGAGTTTGATTCTGGTTTAGGAAACTAAATCAGGTCGGGTCCTTTCAGCTTGGTATCAGAGCATTAGGTTTTAGGTTCTGTAGACTTCTGTAGTTATGTTGCTAAGGGTATTTAAGAATGTACAACATGCCTGGAGCGATGACCCGACTAGCCAGTGGTTACTCATTAATACTTCGGGTGGTGTATGCTTTCAAATGTCTGAAGTTTCATGATTACATTCCTTGTACTTTCTGACTAATGCCTTTTTATCATTAGGATGCCTAATAGACGTGGTTCCCATTTCAATAGGGACGTGGATCCTGATGAGATTCGTCGGACGCATGACTTGCTTATGCGAGTATTGCGTTTGGAGGAGCGTTTTGACCCTGTGGTCAATGCTAGAACAGCTGGAGCAACTGTTTTCTCGGGTTCAACTGATCCAGAGATATGTGAGACTTCGTTGGTTCAGGTTGAACAAGTTTGTGAGCATTTGCATTTCACTCTTGAGCAAATGACAGTAGCAACAGTTGGTTTGTTTGAGTCTGATGCATACTTTTGGTGGGTTAGCACTGACATAGTTCTGGTTGATACTCCATGGACATTGTTCAGAGATTTGTTTATGCGGAGGTATTTCAACCAGGCTACTCAGCAGAGAAAGTATGAGGAGTTCACCAACCTGAGACAGGGTAGCATGTCAGTACTTAAGTTCACCAACCTGATATGGTAGCCTCAGAGGAAGCCAAGTGCAGGAGATTTGAGTTGGGCTAGAACCTGAATATCAAGGAAACATTGACTATGATGCCTCAAGACAACTTTGATGAGTTTGTGAGTGTTGTACTTAGAGGCGAGGATATTGAGAGGGAAAGGAAGATGCAATTTTCGTTTGGACTGTTTGAGAAAGGTGGACCGAGTCAGGGACCTTCCAAGAGGTTGAGTTTAAGCACTTCCGGATCTGCATCATCATTTGGCAGTGGACCTTATAGACATCCTACTAGTATGGCTAGGCGGAGTCAGAGATAGAGGATGAATCAACTGCAGAGACCACAGTCTAGTGGGAGTTCCAGTGAATCCAGTTATCCTCGACGTATTGGTGGCACTTTTGCTGTACCGTGGGAGTATCCATTGTGCAATTTCTGCAATAGGCATCACTTTGGTCCTAGTCAGCAGGGCACTACCATTTGTTATCGTTGTGGCCAGGAGGATCACTTTACGAGAGAATGTCCTCAGTTAGCTAGTGTTGGTAGTCAGGCAGCTCAGAGTTCAGGAGGAAATCGAGGAGCTACCTCTGGAGCTCGAGCAGTACAGTCTTCTGGATAGGGCGGACAACAGATGTGCAGTCAGCGTGGACGACCAGTGGGACAGGCCAGAGTTCATGTTATGTCATTACGTGAGGGCAGAGCTTCACCAGAGGTTGTCATTGGTACGTTGCATGTTTTTGGCTATCCAGTACTTACTTTGCTAGATCCAGGTGTTACGTATTCATTCATATCATTTAGACTGCCATCTTTTGCTATTATGCCTGCATCTCCACTTTCAGGGTTTATGGAGAGTGTAGTATCTATCCGGTGAGGTTATGAGTATTGGATGGGTGTATAGAGATTGTGAGATCTTTGTGGGAGGCTAGGGTTTAGCCGCGGATTTGTTGTTCTTGGACATTGTCGATTTTGATGTGATTTTGGGTATGGACTTCTTGGAGACACATTGGGCTGTGTTCGAGTGTCACAAGAAGGAGGTGGTTTTTCGACGTCCAGGTTTCCCAGAGATATTATTTCGCAGTGAGAAGAACACTTCCCTGCCCGTTGTGATTTCAGTGATGAAGGCCTAGCAGATGATGAAGGCCGAGCGGATGATGAAGAAGGGTTTTGTGGCATACTTAGCTCATGTTGTGGATACAGAGGTTGCTATACTAGACATTGGTGATCTTGAGGTTTTTTATGAGTTTCCAAATATATTTCCGGAGGAGTTACCAGGTGTTCCTCCAGTCATAGAGATTGATTTCACCATTGAGCATTTACCAGACACTAGACCTATATCTCAGACACCTTATCGTATGGCACCAGCGGAGTTGAAGGAGTTACAGATTCAACTTCAAGAGTTGCTGGAGAAAGGTTTCATTCGACCTAGTGTTTCACCATGGGGTGCTCCTGTGTTGTTTGTGAGGAAGAATGATGGTTCCATGCGGTTGTGTATTGACTACCGGAAGCTGAATCAGGTTACGTTGAAGAATAAGTATCTGTTACCGTGGATTGACGATTTGTTTGATCAGCTCAAGGGAGCTTCAGTCTTTTCGAAGATTGATCTCAGGTCTGGATATCATCAGTTGAGGATTAGAGAGTCAGATGTCCCTAGGACAGAGTTCAAATCACGGTACGAGCATTGAGTTCTTGGTTATGCCGTATGGGTTGACCAATGCCCCTGCAGCTTTCATGGATTTGATGAACAAGGTGTTCAGGCAATTACTGGACAAGTTTGTGACCGTATTCATCGACGACATTCTGATTTACTCCAGGAGCGTAGGCCAGCACAAGAAATATTTGCGAGCTTTTTTGCAGACTTTGCGAGATAATCTGTTGTTTGAAAAGTTCAGCAAGTGCGACTTCTGGTTGAGCAGCGTGAAGTTCTTGGGTCATGTGATATCTGCTAAGAGAGTCAGCGTGGATCCTGACAAGATTGAAGCCGTATTGAATTGGATTAGACCTACCACTGTACCAGAGATCAGGAGTTTCTTGGGTTTGGCACTATCGGCGCTTTGTGCAGGATTTTTCACGGATTGCCACTCCACTTACTAGATTGACGAAGAAAGGCGTCAAGTTCGAGTGGTCTAATGCTTGTGAGGAGAGTTACTTGCTCTTGAAGGAGAAGTTCACTACGACACTAGTTTTGACACTACCTGACGACAGTGGAGAGTATGTGGTTTACAGCGATGCTTCGAAATTGGGTCTTGGTTGTGTTTTGATACAGCATGGAAGAGTAGTGGCTTATGGTTCCAGGCAGTTGAAAAAACATGAAGTCAATTATCCTACGCATGATTTAGAGTTAGCTGCCATTGTATTAGCCCTGAAGAGTTGGAGACACTACTTGTACGGAGCTCAGTGCAAGATATATACAGATCACAAGAGTCTCACTTATTTACGCACACAGCCAGATCTGAACATGAGACAGCGCATATGGATGGAGTTGATCAATGACTATGATTGCACCTTTGAGTATCATCTAGGGAAGGCTAATGTTGTTGCCGATGCACTCAGTCAGAAATCTAGAGCTTTATTGTTTCATGTGCGTATGGCCAGAGTTTCCATGTTAGCAGAGTTAAGGGCTACGGGAGCTAAATTAGAGTGGGATGATGATGGTGCCTTGTTGGCTAGCTTCCAGGTTCGACCAGTATTGGTTGATCAGGTCCGTGAAGCTCAGGATGTAGATTCCTATCTGTTAGACAAGAAGACCATGATTTGGAATGGTGTGCCAATAGAGTTTCAATTTAGTAGTGACGGTACATTAGTTTTCAGAGGCAAACGGTGTACCCAGAGACGAGGGCTTGAAGAAGGAGATCTTAGATGAAGTCCATTGTTCTGCTTACGCTATGCATCCAGGTGGTACGAAGATGTTTCGGACACTTAGAACCTACTATTGGTGGCGGAATATGAAGAGGAAAATTGCAACGTATGTGAGAAGATGCCTCATTTGTCAGCAAGTGAAGGCAGAGAAGCAGAAACCTGCTGGAAATCTACAGCCTTTAGAGATTTCAGTTTGGAAGTGGGAGCATATCACTATGGATTTCGTATATGAGTTACCGCATACTTCTGCTGGTAACACTGGTATTTGGGTCATTATGGACCATTTGACGAAATCAGCTAATTTCCTTGCACTTCCAGGGAAGATTTCAGTGGACAGGTTAGTGAAGATGTATTTGGCTGAGATTGTTCATTTGCATAGTGTGCCAGTGTCCATCGTTCCTGACTTGATAGTCAGTTCACTTCAGATTTTTGGCAGGCATTGCAATGAGCTTTGGGGACCAGACTACATTTCAGTACATCTTTCCATCCTCAGACTGATAAGCAGTTCGAGAGGACCATTCAGACCTTAAATGACATGTTGCGGTCCTATGTATTACAGATTAGAGGGAATTGGGACCAGCAGCTTCATTTGATAGAGTTTGCCTACAATAATAGTATCAGGCCAGTATGAGGCTTTGTACGAGAAGCAGTGCCGTACTCCATTGTGTTGGAGTGAGGTGGGTGAATGTTAGCTCATTGGTCCTGATTTTATGAAGAGCACCACTGAGGATATTCAGATTATAAGAGACAGACTGAAGATTACTCATGATCAACAGAAGAGATATGCGGATGTGAGGAGGAAGAGTCTTGAGTTCGAGGTTGGTGATTGGGTCTTCATGAAATCACCTCCTTGGAAAGGAGTAGATCATTTCGGGAAGCGTGGCAAACTTCGGCCACGGTATATTGGTCCTTATGAGATCACAGAGAGAGTTAGTGTTATGGCATACAGGTTAGAGTTACCTTCAGAGATGGCTAGAGTACATGATGTCTTCCATGTATCTATGTTGCGGAAGTACATTTCAGATCCATCGCATGTTTTAGCACCATATCAGCTTCCAATAAGGGAAGATTTGACCTATGTGGAGGAGCCAGTGCAAATTCTTAATCGACGTGTACTGGAGTTGAGGCATCGAGTTATTCCCCTTGTGAAGGTCTTATGGCAGAATCATTCAGTAGAGGAAGCCACTTGGGAAACCGAGTAGCACATGCGAGAGCAGTATCCTCATCTTTTTAGTTACCAGGTATGTAAATTTTGAGGTCGAAATTTTTGTAAGGGAGGTAGATTTGTGACAACCTGAACCAGAAATGGTAGTTAATTGACTTGATTTGCGAGTTTCGCGATTAGTCGCGATTTGGTCGTAATTTGTTAATATGGCGGGTTAGTTCACGACGATATTTTCAGTAATGAATTTTATATGACTTCCTTCACGAGAGTTGTAGAGTTTGTGATTTCGAGCACGTAGGATTTTTCCGATGATTTTTCCAATGTCCGATGAATATGTTACGAATATTTCCGACCGTTGAATTTAATCCTCTTTATCCGATTGGTTTCGATCCGTTTTCGACCGTTGATCGATTTGGTCGCGAGTATAAATATCGGAATAGTCGTAAAATTGTCGAAAAGTTGCATTTGGGCCGTTGACCGTCGTTGACCGAGTCCATTTCTGACGGTTTGTGGTTTGCTGATCGACTTTCTGATTCCTGCCACTTCAGACCAAAATATTGGTATGGTTAGCTTCCTCTCGTGATTTCCTATTGTTTTGAACTTGATTTGAGTTGATTTGGTGGAGATTTGAGGGAGAACGAGTTGATAAAAGTTTAAGATTTTTGCCGGAATCGAGTGGCCGGTTCCGACCACTTTTGGGGTTGATGGGGGTAGGGGTTTTGCTCCCCTCAACCCATAGAAACTTTTGGGTGGAAAGATTTCAGGTTTGGAGGCCGTTTGAAGCTCACCGGAATAGGTCACTGGAATGCATGGAGTTTGTAACTTTCGAGCTCGATTCCGGCCGATGTGTTTCGAATTGGAGGTTGGTGTAGAAGGAAAAGTTGTTGGGCTTGAGCAGTAGATGTGATCTGAAAATTTTTGCCGAATTTGTTCACCATTGACTCCGCGGCGGCGGAGGTGGTTAAAGGCGGAGCTTCGGCGAGGTTGAATTTTTGGGATTTTTGGGAAATTTTATACCATTTTTCTTGTAATAGCGTCCCGAGCGCAGTCATGAGGTTATCGAATTGATTTGAAAAATGTATTTTATGTCGAGGGATAAGTAGAGTATTTATGGGATTTTTGACGATTTCGTTGATATTCGAGTTATATGTTTCCGAAAATTGTTGGTTTCTGAGGTGTGGTTCAGATTTTTGAATTGTGATTTTGATCAGTGGTATTTGTGATTATTCAGGAGATCAGGATCGTACGTTTGGCGAGGGATCTTCCGCCGGATCACAGGATTAGCGCGTTTTTGCGTTGTGCTTGTCTGTGAGTGGACACATTTCTTTTCACCATTGGTTGCGAGTCTTTTATATACGTTTTACGAGCATGAGCATGCAGTTATGATTATGAATTATACGAGCATGTGTTTTATGATGATGCATTTGAGAATATGCTTTTATAATTATGCATTACGAGTATGCTTTTACACTACGCTCTATGGATTTGCATGCAAACTTTTATGATTCGGTTTACACTGAGTACAGTCTCAGTAGTAGTTGTATCGATACACTTAGCATCTCGACTGATCTCCGAGGATGTTTACCGGGGGGGACTAATAACCTGACCCGACATCTTTACCGGTGGGGGAGCAGATACCCTGACCTGAGGCCTCTCTTGCTGGAATCACGCGAGGATCAGGGATCCCGTGATTCAGACTGTACTAGCACAGATATGTCCGTGAGTGACCCCGCGGGATTTTCTATGCATGCTCTGTACACGTAAGGAGTTAGAGACTCCCTCATGTACTATATGATTTCAATGCATTTAGACTCGCATATGTTTTATAAACATATATACGTATTCGGCGAAAGACATTTATTTTCGTCCACTCACCCTAACAGTTTTTATGTCTTTCCCTGGGCTCTTTCTTTTCAATGCCCAGTTTGCAGTTTGAATTCTGGTGTCGTACGTCGAGGTTGGAGGCTTTGTATTCGAGCTACTTTTCCTTTCTCAGTAGGTTTCTAGTTTGGCCTACTGTTGTGTATATATGTATATACTAGAGGTCACTCCGAGTACTGTTTATGTTTATGTTTTCACATGATTTCCCTGGATTTCTGTAATGCTTACAGTTTTGTTTATTACTTTACATTATGATATGTTTTTGAGAAATCCGGTTGGGATTGGTGCCAAACGTACGCGATATAAGATGAAGTGTATTTTCCGCTGCAGAATAGTGGTAAGTACGCGATATAGAGTAACTTTGTCAAAAAATTTATGAGTTTTGGAAGTTCATGTTTTCATAAGGGGATTCATTCTGGTTTAGGAAACTAAATCGGGGTCAAGTCCTTTCATTGTGCCTTTGCTAAACATTTATATGAATGAACATAAGGGACGAGATGTTCAACTTCAATCCCAATCAACATACAGTAGGCATCAAAAAAATTTGATGTGAATTCTCCTGCATTATTCAATCTAATTGACTTGATTGAGTTGTCTGGGTGATGAGCCCGAAACTTAATATTTGTGCTAGGAGTTTTACAAATGCAGCATTCCTTGTAGATAGAAAATCCATGTGCGACTATCTCGTTGATGCATCTATCAAAACGATATAATATTTAAATAGTCTGCATTCCGGTTTGATAGGTCCACAAATATCTCCATGAATTTTCTGTAAGAATTGTATGTTGTCATTTTGTCAATCACAAAGGAAGGCCAAGCCTTCAACTTTGCCAATGAGAAGGTTTTGCAAAATGAGCGATGAACATCGAAGATTGCCATAAAAGAATCTTGTGGAATAACACTAGGTGTTTAGACTGGATGGAGATTGCTAATCTCATCCACTGCATCGAATCCAATGGTTTTAGGGATTTTCACATGCTTCTGGCCTTTGAATAATGGATGACTATGATAATTTTTCAATATTTTGATCATCATATCACGGCTTGGGTGTCCAAGTCAATAATGTCAAAGCTTGTATAAGGCCATGTCATACACAATCGTAAGTGTGACATAATTGGATTCAATAATCTAAACCATAGTAAGGTATAATCAATTACGAGTTGCACATAACTTTTTCAAAATGTGCTATCTACCGCACTCCTTTCAAAGTTATACATAAAAGTTCTTTTCTATTTTTACAATGAGTTTCCAAGTGTAAACTGTTGACTCTATGTTCTTAAAACTAAATAAGATTCGGTTGGCTATAGTCGTGTACAATACATCGATAATGATTAAAGTACTCCTTCGAAATTATGGTCCATAAAAAAACTATGCATATATAAAAAATTTATGCACATATACGTTTTAATGGTGACAGCGATGAATTATGTGTTTATCGATGAATTGTGCAAAATCGAATCGAATCGAAAGATTCGATTGATCAAATAGTAGAATCCAACAGATGCATACTTATTAAATAAATCATTTGTGTGGCACTAAATGAATCATTATTAAACAGAATTTGCGTGTGCCCGGTATACGACAGTAATCGGAAATTGGAGCACGAGCATGTATCGGCTTAATTATGGAACAAATCTGTAATGGACACAGCACGAAAAAGATCGTACAGGAAGCCATTGGTCTGCCCATAACCGAATAATTAATTAACACACTTTTCAGCAATTGCATGTGCATTGGCTCTGTAAAAAGGATATGCATGAATTATCTTTTATGAAAGGGCAAATGGGTATGTTAACTAATTTGTTATGGCAAACTTCGATCAATAGTGTTAAATAAATTAATCAAAGCATGGAACACATGCATGCATTATATAACTTACGATTGGATCGTCCGAAATCATTTTAAAAAATCAAAATTCTGATCTTTTAATTAATCATATGCATGAATTATGTTTTATGAATTAACTTTGTAATGGCCGGCATCGATCAATAGTGTTAAATAAATTAATCAAAGCATGGAACACGTACATGCATGCATTATATAACTTACGATTGGATCGTCCGAAATCATTTTAATAAATCAAAATTCTGATCTTTTAATATATAAAGAAAAAAGGCACCAATAATATTTTAATTTTAAGCGACAACATGATTATCTTAAATTCTAAAAATATTAGACGACATACAACATCCGATAATATGTCTTCTTTTTAAAAAGTTTACTCCGGCAAGTATTGCTTCTTTCTATTTTGGCCAATTTGCTCTCTGCTGACATTCACCAACGTAGCGAGGTTCCACTTCATCGTTGTTAAAAATTTCTCGAGCGACGGAATAAACAAAAACATCATTAACTACCTTAGATGATTTTAGATCTGAAGCGTCCATTTGTGATTTTAGGACATAAATGTAGCCAGGAAGAATCTCATGTGTGGGATCACAGCGTTGATGATGAAATGATCATTTTGTGCCTAGATGGTGTGCCTTTTCGTCGGCCGCTCATCTGTGAATTTTTTTTGTCTCGCTCTTCCTGGTGGGAGTCGAGGCTGAAGCTACTCCATCCACATGGGCGAGAGTCACGTTAGTCTTCCCTGGAGTTGCTTTATACCGCCCATTGGGGACTTCCAACCTTGGAGGAATATTTGCAGCAAGAGTGTGTGATCTTGTTACTTTGGCAATATCAGTGAAGGAGTCAGGCACCGAGTTTGCTACCTTCTGAAGATCAAGTATATGTCGCACTTCAATCTCAGTTTGAGATGTGCGTGGATCTTCTTGAGACATAGTGGAATGAACTTTCCACGTCTATTCCTGACGTTTGACAAGAATAGAGGCATTGTTATCTCCACCTAATGTCGAGAAGTATGTTTCTTCAAATTGACAATCTATAAATCATACAGTAAAGAGATCTCTTGTTGAAGGTTCTAAGTTACGGACAATTGTTGGAGATTCTTAACCAAAATATATACCTAATCGACGTTGAGGACCCAATTTAGTGCGCTACGGTGGCTCAATTGGCACATACACTGCACGACCAAAGATGCATAGATACGAAATGTCATGCTTATACCCAGTTTTCAACTGGTCTATACTAAATGGTTGGCGTGCGCACTACAGGTCTCAAGCGAAGAAACACTGATGAATGTAATACTGCATATCCCAAAACTGATACCGGCAAATTGGTATGCATAACCATTGCTTTGGACACAATTGTAAACGCTTGATTTGTGCCTTTGCTAAACAGTTATGTGAATGAACATAAGGGACAAGATGTTCAACTTCAACTTCAATCCCAATCAACATACAGTAGACATCAAATTTTTTTGATGTGAATTCTTCTGCATTATTCAATCTAATTGACTTGATTGAGTTGTTCGGGTGATGACCCCATAGCTTAATAATTTGTGCTAGGAGTTTTACAAATGCATCATTCCTTGTAGATAGAAAAGCCACGTGCGACCATCGCGTTGATGCATCTATCAAAACGATATAATTTTTAAATGGTCTGCATTCTAGTTTGATAGGTTCACAAATATCTCTATGAATTTTTTATAAGAATTATATGTTGTCATTTTTGTCAATCACAAAGGAAAGTCTATCCTGCAACTTTGCCAATGAGAAGACTTTGCGAAATGAGCGATGAACATCAAAGATTGTCATAAAAGAATCTTGTGGAATAACACTAGGTGTTTAGACCGGATGGAGATTACTAATCTCATTCACTACATCGAATCCGATGGTTTTAGGGATTTTCACATGCTTCGGGCCTTTGAATAATGGATGACTATGATAGTTTTTCAATATTTTGATCATCATATCACGACTTGGGTGTCCAAGTCAATAATGCCAAAGCTTGTATGAGGCCACATCATACACAATTGTAAGTGTGACATAATTGAATTCAATAATTTAAACAGTAGTAAGATATAATCAACTACGAATTGCCCATAACTTTTTTAAAGTGTGCTATCTACCGCACTTCTTTTAAAGTTATGCATAAAAGTTCCTTTCTATTCTTACAATGAATTTTCAAGTGTAAATTGTTGGCTCTAATGTCCTTAAAATTAAGCAAGATTCGGTTGGTTTTAGACATATACAATGCATCAATAATGATTAAAGTAATCCTTCGTCAATGTATAATCGAAATTATGGTCCTTAAAAAAACTATGCATATATAAAAAAATTATGCACATATACGATTTAATGGTGACAACCCTGAATTATTGTGTTTACCGAGCAAAATCCCATCAAATACAAGAATGCAACAGATGCATACTTACTAAATAAATCATTTGTCTGGCACTAAATGAATCATTATTAAACACAATTTGCGTGTGCCCGGTATACGACAGTAATCGGGAATTGGAGCACGAGCATGTATCGGCTTAATTATGGAACAAATCTGAAATGGACAAAGCACGAAAAAGATCGTACAGGAAGCCATTGGTCTGCCCCTAACCGAATAATTAATTAACACAGTTTTCAGCAATTGCATGTGTATTGGCTCTGTAAAAAGGATATGCATGAATTATATTTAATGAAGCGAATGAGCAATACTTAAAAGTGTGTTAACTAATTTGTAATGGCCAACTTCGATCAATAGTGTTAAATAAATTAATCAAAGCATGGAACACATGCATGCATTATATAACTTACGATTGGATCGTCCGAAATCATTTTAATAAATCAAATTCTGATCTTTTAATTAATCATATGCATGAATTATCTTTTATGAATTAACTTTGTAATGGTCGGCATCGATCAATAGTGTTAAATAAATTAATCAAAGCATGGAACACATGCATGCATTATATAACTTACGACTGGATCGTCCGAAATCATTTTAATAAATCAAAATTCTGATCTTTTAATATATAAAGAAAAAAGTCACTAATAATATTTCCATTTTAAGCGACATACAACATGATTATCTTAATTTCTAATAATATTAGACGACATACAACATCCGAAAATATGTTTTCTCTTTAGAAAGTTTAGTTCGGCAAGTATTGCTTCTTTCTATTTTGGCCAACCTGTTCTCCGCTGACATTAACCAACGTAACGAGGTTTCACTTCATCGTTGTTAAAAATTTCTCGAGCGACGGAATAAACAAAAACATCATTAACTACCTTAGATGAATTTAGATCTGAAACGTCCATTTGTGATTTTAGGACATAAATGTAGCCATGAAGAATCTCATGTGTGGGATTCACAGCGTTTATGATGAAATGATCATTTTGTGCCTAGATGGTGTGCCTTTTGGTCGGCCACTCATCTGTGAATTTGTTTTGTCTCGCTCTTCCAGGTGGGAGTCGAGGCTGAAGCTACTCCATCCACATGAGCAAGAGGCACATTACTCTTCCCTAGAGTTGCTTTATACCGCCCCTTAGGGACTTCAAACCTTGCAGGTGGCTCAATTGGCACATACACTGCACAACCAAATATGGATAGATACGAAATGTCAGGCTCAGACCCAGTTTCCAACTGGGATGCACTAAATGGTTGGCGTGCGCGCTACAGGTCTTAAGCGAAGAAGCACTGATGAATGTAATATTGCATATCCCCAAATAGATATCGACAAATTGTTATGCATAACCATTACCCTAGGCATAAGTTGTAAGCGCTTGATTTGTGTCTTTGCTAAACATTTATGTGAATGAACATAAGGGACGAGATGTTCAACTTCAATCCCAATCAACATACAGTAGGCATCAAAAAAATTTGATGTGAATTCTGCTGAATTATTCAATCTAATTGACTTGCTTGAGTTGTCCGGGTGATGAGCCCGAAACTTAATATTTGTGCTAGGAGTTTTACAAATGCAGCATTCCTTGTAGATAGAAAATCCATGTGCGACTATCTCGTTGATGCATCTATCAAAACGATATAATATTTAAATGGTCTGCATTCCGGTTTGATAGGTCCACAAATATCTCTATGAATTTTCTATAAGAATTGTATGTTGTCATTTTCGTCAATCACAAAGGAAGGTCTAGCCTTCAACTTTGCCAATGAGAAGACTTTGCAAAATGAGCGATGAACATCAAAGATTTGCCATAAATGAATCTTGTGGAATAACACTAGGTGTTGAGACTGGATGTAGATTGCTAATCTCATCCACTGCATCAAATCCGATGGTTTTAAGGATTTTCACATGCTTCTAGCCTTTGAATAATGGGTGACTATGAGAGTTTTTTAATATTTTAATCCTCATATCACGACCTGGGTGTCCAAGTCAATAATGCCACAGCTTGTATTAGGCCATGTCTTACACACTCGTAAGTGTGACATAATTGGATTCAATAATCTAAACCGTAGTAAGATATAATCAACTACGAATTGCCCCTGACTTTTCTAAAGTGTGTTATCTACCACACTCATTTCGAATTGATTAGTCTTTAAGACTTGTTGACCACTTTAAGTAAAGACTTGAAGATTTATTAAAGGGTTGTGACCCTTAAAAAGTGTTGATATGACATATGCCAAATGAAGTAAAATACATAAAAAAAAACACTAATTCCGGGTAGAATCTTCGATGGATCTAGGATTTTTGTCGATGGATCGCAGATGTTCAAAGTATGTGAACCCGAGGCCTAGCCTTGATGCATCGAGACGAGTTTTTTGATGGATCAATGAAATTTGGTCTTTGGAACCCGAGGGCTACCTTCGATAGATCGAGTGTCATCGATGGTCCATATTTTGAACTGGAGGACTGCGTTCGATGGATCAAAGGAAAAACAAGGCATAATTTTCGATGGATCGAAAGATGTCAAAAATCGAGCAAAGAGCTCTTTGACGAATTGAAGAATGTCTATGATCAAATCATCTTCTATTTGGTCTTGTTTATATGATACTTTGGTGTTATAATTCCATAGGATTTTGTAGAATTTGAACCTCGTGAGCAATATGTATGAACATAACCATTCTTAATACTTTCAAATACTGAAAGAAAGAACTTTTATTGTTTTGCCAACATCAAAACTTACATCAAAATATTGTTCTTATTCAATAACCATGACTAAAAATTAAAGTCAAATACGAAGCTAAATTTGATTACATAGTAGAGATAGGAGTCTAATACATACACTAATCAAAATCTGCAGTCTTTAGACTTGCATTGTTGACATATGCTACTATAAAGTTGGCTTCACCAACATCATCCATCTCTTGATCCGTAGTGTAGTTGGTCTCATGTGTCAGGTACTGCTCGCATCTTTTGTAGGTATTTTGGACATCCTTAGGTGCACGACATTGCTTATGCATATGCTTATCAGAACCACACCTATAGCAAGGTACCACGCTAGACGTTGAAGGAGAAGAATTTGAAGAATTTCCATTGTTCTTAGAATCAGAGCGATATTGCATTAGATCATTAGCCAAATACACCGATAAATGCCTAGACTAAGCCTCCTTAACTCAATGAGAGACAAATCTAAACTAAGCAATGGTATATTATTAGTACACAGGAACCCATAAAAAATAGTAGTTGTCGCTAGGCTAGAGGATGCCAAACCTATATCAAGTCTGTACGAAAGATCGACAAAAACTATACAACTAAATAATGGGCTAAGACCAAATGATCTACAAACCCATACTACTTAAGAGAGTAAAAAAGAACCATGGCCCAAGTTCAAATACAGGAGGCCCCAAAACCCTGGCCAAACAAGTTCCTCTGGCAAACACCAGCACAGCCACCCAATAAGCCAACAATCACCGCCTGAACCAGCAAGTCAAAACCACGAAGTCCGACCGAAAAACCCTCCTCAATCTCCTTCAACTCTGAATTCATTATCGGAAGTCATTGTCCCCTAACGGCAACCACCGACCATCCATAATCCAAACCTAGAACGATAGTGAATGGCAAACCACATCAACGTTGTTGCCCAATCTGAAAGGACTCAACCCCGATTTAGTTTCCTAAACAGGAATCAAATCCCTTCTGAAAACACGAACCAACAAAAACCATAAAAATTTCGGCAGAGTAACGCTACTAACGCGGAATTGCCATTACCTGCACCCGGAAAATACACTTCATCCTATGCCACAAAAATTAAATCGTGGGCACCAATCCCATCCGGATTTCTCAATATATCAACAGTAATGTAAAGTAATAAATATAACTATACTTTACCGAAATCCGAGGAAAACCGTATAAAAATATACATCAAAATACTCAGAACGACTTCTAGTATACATATATAAATAGTAGGCCAAACTAAGAACCTACTATAAAAGAAACATCGCTCGAAAGTATAGGCCAAACTAAGAACCATGCTCATAAAAATCATGATCATACTGCATGCTCAAGTTTGTAAAACGTATATAAAATACTCGTAATCAATCCGTGAAAAGAGATGTCCACTCACAGATTAGCGTAACGCAGTTCGCGTTAATCCCGTGATCCGGCGTAAAATCTCTCGCCAAACGAACGACCACGAACCCCTGAATAATCATAAAATCTATTTCTCAAAATCATAACTCAGTACCTCGAATCATATCACGAGAAACAGCCGTTCTCGGAAATACATAATCCAATAACGACGAATTGTCGAAAATCCGATAATCACACCACAAAACCTCGATATAATTTTGGACGCTCAATTCGAAAAACTAACCTCACCACTGCGATCGGGGTGTGATTCCGAGCGAAACGACATAAAACTCGACGAAAACCCCGAAAAGTCAACTTTGACCGGAGACCGCCGTTGACCACCGTCGCTGGCGGCGGCGCCACCCAAACTTGAATTTTCCCGGCGGACCAAAGCTTATTCCACTCAAAATCTTCTAACAATCAACTTCCATAACTACACCAAAGATCAATTCAAACTCTAAATAGCTCAATTTCATGCAAAACCAAAATCACTCACAAACTTTAATCCAACAATTCTCCATGTACAAAATGAATTGGAACTCCATACTTACATGGTTAGACTCGTGGTGATGAGAGCTTCAAAGCCCAATACTTCAAGTGGCTCAATTTGGCCGGAAAAAGAACGACCCAAAACCCCCAATTTTCACAAACTTTGGCCGGAAATCCTTCTTCCTCCGACGACCCACACCGTGAGAGGTGGCCGGCATCACCACGGGGAGGCCAGGCCGAGTTGAACGGGACCAACCCCAAGCCCTGGGGTGGCCGGATGGCAAGCCACCGCCGGCGAGCTCCTCCACCGTCGCACACCACCTCTTCTCCCCCGCGTTGACCAGTCAACCCAATTAATGAACATGTTTGACCTTCCAAATATAGAAGCCCAGTTTAAAAACTTGCTATTTTAGGAAACTTCCAAAATTAACTTTTCGACAAACTTCGAACACCTGTAATTTTCGCGTCGTAAATCCGTTTCCAATAATTCTCGCGGCAAAAAAATCATCTCGACATGTTCTTCAATTTTCATCCGAAGTCAAACACTTCGACAAATCCGATAAAAAGTCAATGGTTCAAACCATCACAAGCTTATCGGATTAAATAATCAACGGTCAAAAATATTCGTAACTTAATCCTCGTAACTCGGAATAATCCTCCGGAAGTTCCCACGAGGTCAAAATTAAATTCTCAACAACTTCCACGAAGGATCCCAAATCAAATTCTCGACTGAAAATTTAGTCGCGTACAAGGCCGCCATATTAAACCGATTACGTCGAAATCACGACAATTCGCGAAACTCGCAAATCAAGTCGATAACCATACCAATTTCAATACGGGTCGATCAACGGTCCAAAACGGATCACAATCACAATTCAGATGGACTCGAATACTGAAAGGACCCAATCCCGGTTCAGTTACCTAAACCGGAATCAAACCCTTTCGAAAATACGAACCAACAAAAAATTTTCAAAATTTCGGCAGAGTTTTGTTACTAGCGTAGAATTACCATAACCTGCACCCAGAAATTAACACTTCGTCCTATGCCACAAAAAACAAACCGTGGGCACCAATCCCATCCGGATTTCTCAACATCAATATAATCAATCACAGTAAACAAACTGTACTATGTATATATGTAATATCCGAGAAAATCCGTATAAACATGTATCAGAGCGACCTCTAAGATAAACATATACAATATACACATCAGTAGGCGAAACAAGAACCTACTGGAAAGCACAGGTAACTCTGATCACTAGCCTCCAAACCGCGACGTGAAAACACCAAACCTGAACTGCAACTGGGCACGGAAACCGAAAGGCCAAGGGGAAAGACAATAAACACATTAGAGTGAGTGGACGAAAATAAATGTCTTTCACCAGATAGTATATATATATACATATAAAATCATATGCGAGTCAAATGTATGAAAATCAAATGAAATGTGAGGAGACTCCAGCTACCACTCACGTACAGAGCATGCAACATAAATATATCGCGGAATCACTCATGGACTACCACGCGACAGCACAGTCTGAACCACGGGATCCCAGACCCACACGTGATTCCTAGCCAGAAAGGCCTCGGGTCAGGATATCTGTCCTTCCCGGAGCGTACTCGGGGATCAGCCGAGAAGCCAATGTGTATCGATACCACAACACATACTGAGACTGTACTCTGTGTAAACCAAATCATAAATCTTTTCTATGCACATGCTTAAAACATAATATGTACGTATGAATATATTCGTATACGTATATTCGTATATGCATAAACATAAAACACATGCTCGTAAAATCATAATTAATCCACATGCTCAAGTTCGTAAATCATAAATAAAAGACTCGCAATCAATCCGTGAAAATAAATGTCCACTCACAGACTCGCGTAACGCGCACTCGCGCTAAACTCGTGGTCCGGCGGAAGATCCCTCGCCTGAAGCACGATCACGATCCAAATCACGATCTCGATCTCCTGAATATTCACAAAAACATAACTGATCAAAATCATAGTTCTCAACACTGTACTGATGCACGGAAACCAACCGTTCCCGGAAATGTGAAATGCGGTACAAAATGAATTACGGAAATCCCGAAATCCCCACTCGAAACTTCGACTGAAAATCGACTAATCAAATCAACCCGAAAACCTCTGGACGACGATCAGGGTGTGATTACGAGAAAAACGACATTACAATTATCGAAATCTGAAAAGTTGACTTTTTCCTCGCCGTTGACCACCGTTGACCGCCGGCGCCGGCGCCGTCAACGGTGAAATCCCACGGCCCAAAGCTCCAGATCGCACAAACTCCACAAGCCCAACCTGTTTCTCAACTGGCACCCAAGCCAAAACTCATCGGAACATGTTCAAATCCCCCTAAACAGATCGAAATTCCAGTTTCCGGTGACCCATTCGGTTCACCACAAAAACCTATCCTCGTTCCAAATTTATGACATGAAAAGCATCACCCAAGTATGGGGATCAAAACCCCCATCAAACCGACCACAAACTCCCACCGGAATCACTTCAACCGTCATCGGCGACGGACAAGGATTCGACCCGATTCGGGTCCAGATAAAACGTGACCAATTCACAACAAATCATACACCATTCAATTCGAAATCACGTAAGGAATCTCTACATACCCTCGTCGAAGTCGTTGGTGGCCGGAATCAAGGTCGTCGGACGGTGACTCCCAAACGGGAAACTCTCCCCCCTTCGGTCAACGGTCAGCTTTCCAGATATGGAAAGTCAAAGTCTGGTCAACACAGTCAAAGCTCAATCTGAAATTTTCGTCTATTTCTCGACTATTTTCTTTATTTATACTCGCGCCACGGGTCAATCGACGGTCCAAAATGAATATACGAAATGATTCGGATAAACTCGAAACAATCGGATAAACTCGTCGGAACCCAAAACTTCAAATAATCATAAAATATTCCTCGGTTATCGGAAAAATCTTCCGGAACCGCCCTCGAGCTCGAAATCACGTACTCTACAATTTTCGTGAAGACACTCAACCCAAATTCTTGACCGAAAACATAGTCGCGAATCGAATCGGCAAACCACATATAGGACAATAAACCGCGACTAACCTCAATCTCGAGAATCGTGCCGAATATGCGACGACCCGAACCAGAATCAGATGTGTGTTTGGCACGATTCTCGAGATTTGGTTATAGTCGCAGTTTTTCGATATTGTGTAGTTTGCCGATTCGATTCGCGACTATGTTTTCAGTCGAGAATTTGAGTTGAGTGTCTTCACGAAAGTTGTAGAGTACGTGATTTCGAGTTCGTGGGCGGTTCCGGAAGATTTTTCCGATAACCGAGGAATATTTTATGATTATTTGAAGTTTCGGGTTTCGACGAGTTTATCCGAATGTTTCGAGCTTATCCGAATCATTTCGTATTTTCGTTTTGGACCGTTGATTTACCCGAGGGACGAGTATAAATATCGAAAAGTTGGAAAATAGTCGTAAAAACACGAATTTGCATTGACTTGCGTTGACTTTCCTATTTTGGAAACTTTGACCGTTGACCGTGGGAGGAGAGTTTTCCGTTTCGGCTTCAACTTCCGGCGACCGGATTCCGGCCACCTCCGGCCACGGGACAGGTATGGTTAGCATCCTTGTTTGATTTCGAGTGGGTTAGACTTTGGTTGGGAGTGAATTGGTTTCGTTTTGGGGAAGAACCATTGGAGGCCGAGTTGGAGATTTCGCCGGTGACGGGGAGCTTGGCTCCGGCGAGTTTTGGAAGGGGAGATTAGGGGGATTCGACTCCCCTCGTCTCTCTGAATCTATTGGTGTGGTCAATTGAGGTTAAGGAAGAGTTTTTGATGCAACCCGATTAGGGATTTGAATTGGGAGGTTCGTTCGGTTTTGCTCGATTTTGGGGAGGTTTTGCTTTGAATTGGTTCTAGTGTTAGAAGAGAAAAAGGTTCGCATGGTGGTGGGGATGAAAACTGGAGCATTTCGCAGTGTGATTTCACCGTTGACGGCGCGCCGGCGGCGGCGGCGGCGGTCAACGGCGGAAAAAAAGTCAACTTTTCAGATTTCGATGTAATTAGTGTCATTTTTCTCGAAATCACGCCCTGATTATCGTATGGAGGTTTTCGGGTTGATTTGGTTAGCCGATTTTCAGTCGAGGTTTCGAGTGGGGATTTCGGGATTTCCGTAATTCATATTGTACTGCATTTCGTATTTCCGGGAACGGTTGGTTTCCGTGCATCAGTACAGTGTTGTGGATTACGATATTGATCAGTTATGTTTTGTGAATGTATTCAGGAGATCGAGATCGAGATCTGGATCGTGATCGTGCATCTGGCGAGGGATCTTCCGCCGGACCACGTGTTTAGCGCGAGTGCGCGCTACGCGAGTCTGTGAGTGGACAGTTTATTTTCACGGAATTATTGCGAGTCTTTTGTATACGTTTTATGAACGTGAGCATGCATTATGGTTATGATTTTATGAATATGAGTTTTCGTACGAGATTATGTTCATATTGAGCATGTGTTATATGATTATATTTATATGTTGTTATACGTCCACGAGTGGCCCCGTGTGAGTTATACACATGTTCTGTACGTGTGAGGAGTTAGAGTCTCCCTCGTGTACGTATACGTGAGGAGTTAGAGTCTCCCTCGTGTACCCGGACGCGTGAGGAGTTAGAGTCTCCCTCGCGTACCATTTGTTGTTTATACTTTCGACTTGCATATGTTTTTATAACATATATATTACTTGGTGAAAGACATTTATTTTCGTCCACTCACTCTAACGTGTTTATTGTCTTTCCCCTGGGCTTTTCGGTTTCCGTGCCCAGTTTGCAGTTCAGGTTTGGTGTTTCACGTCGCAGTTTGGAGGCTAGTGATCAGAGTCACCTGTGTTTTCCAGTAGGTTCTTGTTTCGCCTACTGATGTACATATTGTATATGTTTTACTCTAGAGGTCGCTCTGAAACATCCTGATACATGTTGTGCGGATTTTCATAGATATACATATATACATAGTACATTTTATTTATTGTTGATGATTATATTGTTGTTGAGAAATCCGGATGGGATTGGTGCCCACGGTTTGCTTTTTGTGGCATAGGACGAAGTGTTAATTTTCGCGTGCAGGTTATGGTAATTCCACGCTAGTAACGAAACTCTGCCGAAATTTTGAAAATTTTTTGTTGGTTCGTATTTTCGGAAGGGTTTGATTCCGGTTTAGGAAACTGAATCGGGATTGGGTCCTTTCAGAATATGCATCAGATTCTGGTTCAGGTCGTCACAAATACGAGTGGATAAACTCGACAATATACCGAAATTTCAAATATTCATATTATATTCCTCGGTCGCCCAAATAATGATCCGGAACCGCCCATGAACTCGAAATCACTCGTACAACGACTCTGGAGAAGAGGCTTAGCTCAAATTTTCGGTGAATAATTTAGTCGTGATCAAGTCTAGCGATTCAATCAACTATCGGAAATCTGCGTTTACGCATAACCTCATGGGTTAAGCTGATTAACACTACTGATTCTGTTCCGGGTCGTCACAAATCCACCCCCCTTAAAAAAAATTTCAACCTCGAAATTTCCAAGTCCGCCGACAACAAGGTAGGAACACTGCCTCTGCATACAGCTCAACTCTCCAGTGGCTACGTCAATTGAACAACTCTGACAACAGACTCCACAATAGGAGATATCTCCGTGTTGTAATCCCTGTACCCTCAAATCCCGAATCTGAATTGACTCCACACAAACGCCAAGTCTTCCTGCATAAGGAACTGATAGGGTACAAAACATGCAACAAATCAGAAATATAGTTCCACCACACATAACACAACTCACACAAAAGCCAACGCTATAGGCAATGCCGAACTATACGGCACAACACAAACTCGCCTATTTTCACATACGGATCAAAATAACGTGGCAATTCACAACTCAGCCTGCTCACATCAACATAACTCAAACATCGAACTCGGGCAATTATCAACCTGTTTCCGCTAATCCGAAAGTCTGTGGTAGCACATCCCACTAAATCAGGATCCAACGTCAGCTCACACCAAACTTGATCCAGCACAATGGAGTACAACATCGTTTCTCAAAAACGACATCATGCAACGTCATATTCATAGTGGTCAACAAACTGGTACTGCATGCAATCTCGAACAGCTGAAACTGCTAGTCCCAAATCCCTTGGAACTGCAATACACAAGACCACAACATGCCCTCCAATGTCTGAATAGTCCTCAAAGATCGCCCACCAATCTGAGGATAAGAACCGGTACTAACTTGTAATCTGGTCCCCAATGCTCGCTGCAACGTTTGCCAACACTCTGTTGTAACTGATTATCTCGATCAGCAAACTGGGACACAGGCGCACCACGTAAATGGACAACCTCCGTCAAATACAGTTATGTTAGCCTGCCATTGAAATCTTTTCTGAAAGTACAAGGAAATGTACTGAGTTCATCGAATGGTCCACAAAGATCCAACAACTGGTACCACAAACCGAAGTGTGTACTGGCACACAAAACCACAGCGAAAAACTCCAACTTCTAATCGGAAATCTCCAATAGCTGTAATTTCCAAGCAAGACTCCGCCTCACTGCAATTGCATGCCGACAAAGGTGGCATTCGCTCACACAAGCTACTACATTCTTCTACGGGTTGCATCACGAGTAGTAAACTCGGAGCATCTGATACATCTTCGCACCACTAATGCATAACACACACAAAACAATGAGCTTCATCATCATCATCACACTCTAACTCAGCTCTCGTAGCTCGCAACTTGGCTAACACGAAAACTCGAGCCATACACACATGATACAATGAAGCTCCAGGTTTCTGACTTAATGCATCAGCAATGACATCCCAGATGGATAGTCAAAGTACAACTACTAGCCTTTCTCGGATAAACTCAAATGTGCAGCCATAGTCGTTAGTTGACCCCATACATCTACACTGCCTCAAGCTCGAATCTGGCCGAAAATGCAAGTAGATGAAACTCATGTGATCAGTGTACCTCCTACACTGCACTGCACGCCGTAGCAGTATTGACTCAAACTCTTGATGCACGACTTTACAAGCACTAAATGAACACTTAACACTTAACAAAAACGCATAAACAATTAAAACCCTTTGATGTAGATGTAGCGTTGATAAGTAGGGATCGTTCTTAACCGGGGATTGAGGGTGCATGCATATTTACGCTATGGTTTAAAAGGGGGGGTTTGAAAAGGTTGTTTATTATCTACGAAAATAAAGACAAGAATATGGCATAGCAAACACATCGTTGGTTTCTAAGTTCTAACATACTTAAACTCATAGACAAGCAAAACAAACAAGAACATAGAATCCTAAACATGCTTACTAAAACCGAAAATAAAGTTTAATTACATATATACACATTGATCAACTCATCATACTCACCTCATTCCTTTATAACCTAATCATGTTATATGCAGCCTATTTAAAATCTAAGCCTTTACTATGTTGTTCATGTATTTCTCGAATGACAATGTTTTCGAACCAAGATTGCTCGCATTCTAGACACATCATAACATAAACCAAGATTGCTCGCATTTAAGTTAAGCATTAAGAATAGGAAACACATGCATAGCAAAGAACTCAGATTCGAAATAAGTTACAAAAACATGCTAGAATTATATAACCAAAAACTCTTATTTAAACTCTTCCTTAAAAATCAATCGTTCATACAAAAAGAGAGTAGAAGGTGACATGTTACACATTTTGGTCATGATTGCAGTTGCAAAACATGTAGATGGCCTTCTAGTGGATGGAGAGAAACCTTCGGATTGCCTAAGTTACTCTTGTGGAGGATGGTGTTTGTTGGAGTGTGAAGAGCTTCGGCTTCTTGATGAATTTTTGGTTTTGGAGGAGACAAAGTGTTTGTGGACAGGAGCTCGGCTGTATGATGAGAGATGCCTAAGAATGAGGCCAAGCTCTTGTATTTATAGGTGAAGAATTCCAACTTTCCTCTCCAAACTAGGGATTCCTATTTTACCCGGGTAGAACTGACAGCCTGTCTTCTTTTGAGTATTCCGGAAGTTCTAGAGCTCAGAAAATTATGATTTTGGACTCGTTGGAAAGAGGACTTCAAGAGCTTTCCAGAAAGGTATATGATCGCTATATTTGGAGTTGAATTGCGACTTCGGTGGTCTCTTGAAGTTACAGGTCTGTTCTGAGATCTTCTTTCCTTATTCCATGCTAGATATTTCTTTCTTGATTTCCAAGGAAATATACTCCTTGCCGAATTTCTTCAATATATTCAAGATATTTGATCTTCAAATGTGGCAAGTATGATCTCAATATTTCGGCCATGACTTCTTTCCATAAATGCTTGCCGACTTGATCTTTCTGGTCCACTTAGGAGAAATGAATTCGTTCTTCATTTGGGAAACCATTTGTGCGTACCATTTTAGTAACTTTTACGAATACCATTTGTCAACCATTTTGCGCGTCTCAGATATTTCGCCACGTCATTCCTAGTTGATTTAGAAAACTTCATTTTTCAGCTCCGCGAAACTCTCCGAGTTGTCGAACCATTTGCATTCCTACCCCGAGTAGGAATCCTAGTCAAAGTAGGAAATACCACTTTTCCTAAGCGAATTAGGAAACCTCCAATTTCTGCGTTTTAAGCTTCATTTCACCTCTTTTATTGTACTCCTTTATTCAAAACCTAAAAACAACAAAGTAAGTGAGAAATGATAGTACTAAGGTCAAAACAAAGCTAAATGTAAAGAGAAAGACATTAAGAATTAAGCATAAAATGCGTAGATCAAATTCCCCCACACTTAGACTTTGCTAGTCCCTAGAAAATACTAAATAAAAGAAAGACAAAAAATATAAAACCAACGTTAGAGCTAGCCTCCACGTTGAACAAATCCCATGGACTCAAATAAATAAAAACAACTCCTAAGCCCTTAGCACAATTTGTCTCAGAAATTTTCTTACGTATATGGCGATGGAGTCACAAGATTTCATAGTGAAAAGTTCAAAATTTTTCGAGAGATAAGAGAAATATGATCATGTCATGAATAAGTAGGACTTGGAGAAAACAATGGTGAAGTTAAAGCTATGCATGTTTCGAAAAAGTCTAAATCAATCTCACATGGATGCTCTCATCATATTTTCACTCATGAAAAGAGGTTTACTCAAAATGTATATGTATTGCATCGAAATACCTCATAATTACTTGCACAAATGAACCAAACCATATGCTTACTCATGTAACTTACTCAACCAATTGAAGGCTACTCATTTTAAGGATCATAAAGGACTTTAGAAAGGTTGTAATGAGGCTAAGGCTAAGGCATTCAAAATTTAGATAAGTGGTGGTTAAAACACGTTCCAAAGACTTAGTCTAGCACTTAAAACTTCTTGAATTCGCGGCTCATCCTTTCTACACTTCTTTATGTGTCAAACTCTAGAATCGGGGGCCAATTTTCATCTTTTTGGGCCCTAACTTCATTCTAAACTTCTTTTGTCCAAACTTTTACACTTAGAACTTTTGCCGGAGAGCTTTTACACACATTTTTTTTTCTTTTCTTTTCTTTTGCTCTCGATTTTTTTTATTTTTTTTATTTCGGTAATCAACTCTTTTGGACAAGTCTTCCCTTCTTTGTATTCTTTCATCACTTTTTTCGCCACTTCTTTTATGCTAGTTTCGAAACCTCTTCACCAAGGGTTGGAAATTCTACACTAGGCTAAGTGTTTAGATATGTATGTGGTGAATGAAAGAAAAGGCTTAACGTAGGCACAAAGGGGTAATCTAAGGGTGTCGCAACTCGTGCGCACAAAAGGATACAAGGCCATTTGGTTTGAGTGGTGGTAACCTAATTTGCCTTTAATCATCTCCAAAATCAGAGCATATATCAACTTAAAAGCGTTGCAAGTCTATATGAGTAAGTTCTAGTAATCTCTAGTTCATTAAAATCTATGGCAAGTAATTAGATGAGGCATGTTTTGTTTTTGAAAACCATATGCACGAAATTCACTCTTAAATGAAGTAATGTAGGCTCAAAAACTCACTTTTAGGTTTGTATGATTTAAAACTTATTCTAACATGCGAATTCTATACCATGTTTAATCAAACCATATCCACTACATGTTATGACAATCAAAATATCTCACTTATCACAAGAAAATTAGTTTAGTGCTTGTTCACCGCCATATGTATTTTTTTTCCGTCCATTTTCATCATAGACTAACTAAGGGCATCCTAAAAACGAAAAAAAACTCTTTAAAAATCCTAAGTTAAATAGAAAGACATAAAATAATTTTTTTAGGGCATCATCCGCCGGAAAGTTCCATTGTCCGCCCGGTTTTAACAATTTATGACTTCAAATAAGGTTGTAAACCCTCCCCCACACTTAAACTCTACATTGTCCTCAATGTATTTAAGGGAATCATAGAATTTCGTATGAAGGGAGAGACCCACGAAAATTTTAGCTAAGGAAAGTAAATAAACAACGAAATAAAAAAGATAAGGGAGGAGAGAACAAAGCCTTGGCGATTTCCTCCATTGGGTTGCCTCCCAATAAGCACTTATTTTTTAACGTCTTACAGCCTAGACTTGAGAGTTCTTCATTCATTTGATGTGGCCGGTTCAAATAGAGATTCTTCCTCCACTACTTCCTCTTTGATGGCCGAATGATAAGGCTTTAAACGATGACCATTGACTTTGAATTCGTTCCCGGTTGTTGGACTCCTGATGTTTATAGCTCCATGGGGAAAAACTTCGGTGACAATGAAAGGTCCAACCCACCTAGAGCGTAGCTTTCCTGGAAAAATTCTAAGGCAAGAGTTAAAGAGCAATACCTCTTGGCCGATTAGGAACTCCTTTCGCCGGATCCTATTGTCGTGAAACACCTTCGTTTTCTCCTTATAGATCCAAGCATTGTCGAATGCATCATTCCTGATTTCCTCGAGCTCACAAAGTTGGAGTTTTTGATGCAAACCAGCCTTGTCGCGATCCATATTGAATTTCTTGACAGCCCACCATGCCTTATGTTCTAACTCAACCGGAAGATGACATGCCTTCCCGTAAACAAGTCGATAAGGTGACATACCTATGGGAGTCTTGTATGCCGTCCTATAGGCCCATAATGCGTCGTCAAGACATTGGCTCCAATCCTTGCGATTTGGCTTGACAGTTCTTTCCAAGATCTTCTTGATTTCGCGATTGGATACTTCCGCCAATCCATTGGTTTGTGGATGATATGGTGTAGAGACCTTGTGGGTGATGCCGTACTTCTTCATCAATGCGTCTACTGTCTTGTTGCAAAAATGACTTCCCCCATCGCTTATTAGAATGCGAGGCATTCCATGTCGTGTGAAAATCTGTGCTTTAAGGAAATCTGCAACAACTCACGAATCATTAGTACAGGTGGCTTTTGCTTCCACCCATTTCGACACATAATCAACAGCGAGTAAGATGTAAGTATAACCGTTAGACATGGGAAATGGTCCCATAAAATCTATGCCCCAAACATCAAAGATTTCGACATTAAGAACATAGTTCTGCGGCATTTCATCTCTAGGACCTATATTACCGGATCTTTGGCACGTGTCACACTTGGCACAAAATTCATGAGAGTCACGAAATATATTAGGCCAAAAGAATCCACAATCTAATATTTTCAAGGCTGTTTTCCTAGAACCAAAGTGACCTCCACATGCATCGTTATGACAAAACTTATGAATAGACTCAAATTCGCAATCGGGGACACACCTTCTAATTACTAAGTCAGAACATTGTTTCCACAAGTAAGGCTCATCCCAAATGAAATGTTTAGCATTTAGTCTAAGTTTATGGCGTTGGACACTATTCATGTGAGGTGGAAATTTATCGGTAACTAAATAATTAACAATATCCGCATACCAAGGAGTTTTCGAGGTACTTACCTGAAGTCCGAAGAGTTGTTCATCCGGAAATGTTTCCTCAATTGCCACCATCTCCTTGTCATGTACAATTCGAGATAAGTGGTCTGCCACCACGTTTTCTACTCCCTTCTTATCTTTCACTTCTATGTCGAATTCTTGGAGTAGAAGTATCCAACGAATGAGTCGCGGTTTGGCATCCTTCTTCGCCATGAGATACTTCAATGCAGCGTGGTCCGTATATACAATCACCTTGCTTTGCAACAAGTATGATTGAAACTTGTCAAGTGCAAACACCACAGCGAGCATCTCCTTCTCAGTTGTTGTATAGTTGCTTTGAGCATCGTCCAATGTTCGAGAAGCATAGTAAATGGCGTAGGGCTTCTTGTCCTTCCTTTGCCCCAAAACAGCTCCGACGGCGTAGTCGGATGCGTCGCACATTAATTCAAACGATAGTGACCAATCTGGTGCACAAAGGATAGGGGCACTTGTGAGAAGCTTCTTCAACTTGTCAAATGCAGCTCGGCATTCATCATCGAACACAAAGGGAGTGTCCTTTTGTAGAAGCTTGCACAAGGGACGAGAAATTTGGGAAAAGTCCTTGATAAATCTCTTGTAAAAACCTGCATGGCCAAGAAAAGAACGTATCTCTTTAACCGAAGTCGGAGAGGGTAAGTACCGCACAAGATCTACTTTTGCTTTATCAACTTCTATTCCCCTTTTCGAAACTATGTGACCTAAAACTATCCCTTGAGTAACCATAAAATGGCATTTCTCCCAATTAAGCACTAGGTTCGTTTCAACGCATCTTTGTAAAATCAGTTCTAAGTTATTTAAACAGGCATCGAAATTTTTTCCAAAGACACTGAAATCATCCATGAAAACTTCTATTATCTTCTCTATGTAATCGGAAAAAGTTGAAAGCATGCAACGTTGAAAGGTACCTGGTGCATTGCAAAGTCCAAATGGCATCCGTCGATATGCAAACGTTCCAAAGGGGCATGTGAACGTTGTCTTCTCTTGATCTTCCGCGGCGATGCTGATTTGGTTGTAACTAGAATATCCGTCTAGGAAGCAATAATATTCATGTCCCGCCAACCTCTCTAGCATTTGATCAATGAATGGCAAGGGGAAGTGGTCCTTGCGAGTGGTGGCATTGAGCTTCCGATAGTCGATACAAACTCTATGGCCGGTTACGGTTCTTTGTGGCACCAATTCGTTTTCCGCATTCTTTACCACGGTGATTCCGGACTTTTTAGGAACAACTTGCACGGGTGAGACCCATCGGCTGTCCGGAATTGGATATATGACGCCACAATCCAAGAGCTTGATAACTTCCTTCTTCACAACTTCCATCATTGGTGGATGGAGTCTTCTTTGACATTCTCTCGAAGGTTTAGCCCCATCTTCGAGTAGAATTCGATGCACGCAAGTGGCCGGATTGATGCCTTTGATGTCGGCAAGGGTCCATCCAATTGTTGTTTTATAACGTTTGAGCATGTTGATGAGTTTGCCCTCTTGTTCTTCCTCCAATGATGATGAAATGATAACCGGCAAAGTGTCATTCTCTCCCAAGTAAGCATACTTCAAATGAGCCGGTAACACTTTGAGTTCTAACTCCGGTGCCTTAATCACGGATGGAACAAGCTTGTTTTCTCCATAGGCCAACGGAATTGGAGGTGGCCTATTTGCAATCCGTGGAGCCTCATTGAGTGCCATAGCCATCTCGAGAATTCTAGGCTCCAAAATCTCGATAAGTGCATCAAAAAGGGCTTCATCCCCGAGTCGAGTCAGCCCCGCTCCTTCTTGTATGGCAATGTCGAGCACATCATCTCCAATGGTGTCTAAGTGTTGTTGAGCTGCCTCTTCTACCATATCCATCGAAAAGATGGCATTGACACCTGCCGTGGGAACCTTCATGGCATCTAATATGTTGAATTCAATCTTTTCTCCGTCAATTTCCATGGAAAACGTTCCCTCAAAAACATCAATCTTCGTTCTTGCAGTCCTCATGAAAGGTCGTCCAAGAAGCAATGGCGTGGTGTTCAAAGGACTCTCTTCCATGTCAATGATGTAGAAATCTGTTGGAAAAATTAGGTTGTTGACTTGAACAAGAACATCTTCAACGTATCCCCTAGGATACTTATGTGAACGGTCGGCTAGTTGAATGATGACGTTGTCTTGTTTGAGCTCGCCTAAATCCATGGATGCATATAGGTAATAGGGCATTACGTCAATGGATGCACCAAGATCTAGCATAACATTTTCGAATTTGTTGTCACCAATCACGCAAGGAACAGAAAAGCTCCCCGGATCCTTCAATTTGGGGGGTAACCGACGCTGTAAAACCGCTGAAACGGTTGCATTCACCTTCACAACCTCCTTCGCTCTCGTTTGCCTCCTTTGGGTGCATAACTCTTTGAGAAATTTCGCATAGATAGGCACTTGCTTTATGCACTCGATCAAGGGCAGATTTACTTGCACCTTCCGAAAGATGTCCAAGATGTCTTCGTATTGATCATCTTTCTTAGATTTCGTCAACCTATGGGGGAATGGTGCACGAGCAAACGAAGCATTAGTATTAACCAAACTTGAAGGGATAGAGTTAATACCATTGTTTGGGGCAGATTGTGATGATGAGGGTTGTGCCTTAGTGGCGTGAGGAGCCACATTCTTCTCGGCTTCTTTAGTAGCCGGATCTTCTTCTAAGTCTTCCTCCTCAAAAATGGTGTGAGTAGGTGCCGAGCTTGTCTTTGGCAAAGGAGGTGCCAAAGTTCTTCCACTCCTCGTAATAATTTCACTCACATTCCGATTTGGTGGTTGTGGTTGAGGTGGAAGGTGGCCGGAATCTCGAAATTGGCCCATGAAGTCCACGATTTGGCCCATTTGCTTTTTGATTTCAGTGATGTCTCGGCCATGTGTTTCCAACGTTTCCTTTTGCTTTGCTTGTCCCTCCAAGAGAACTTGTGTTGAAGCGGACAATTGAGTGAACATCTTGTCATAGTCCGGATTTGTAAATTGTTGGACCGGAGGAGATTTTTGCATAGGTTGCATCGTTGGAATGGGAGCTTGATGCATTGGCTGCCTTGGTTGGAAGGGAGAACGTTGGTATCCTTGTTGAGGTGCCGGAGGGTTTAAACATCCCTCATTGCTACTCCACTTGAAACCTGGATGATCTCGGTTGCCAAAATTGTTGTTGTTATAGTTGTTGTAGCGTTGGCCACCTTGATATCCTCCAATTGCATTAACTTTCTCCGGATCTCCATTTTGTTCCACCATATTAGGGCATTGATCATTGTAGTGCCCTTGTAGTTGACATACTCCACACGTTGGTCCTTGAGCTGCCTTGGCTCTCTTTGTCTCGAGCTCAAGCACTTGTTCTAGCATAGATGCTAGTTTGTCAAACTTCTCGTCCTTTACTTGTGTTGAGCTAGCTTCATTTACTTGTTTCCGTGGAGCCATCCCATATTGAGCATCATTATTGGCTCGGTTTTCCAACAAAGTTCGAGCTTCAATCTCATCTAAATCCATGAATGCTCCGGTTGCAGCGGCATCAAGAAGCTCTCTATCAATCGGTTTTAAACCATCATAGAAGTAGTTCATGAGGTTTGTCTCGGAAAAACCATGGGAAGGGCAGGTTGCACATAGAACCTTGAAACGATCATAATATTGGCCAAAGGACTCATCTGATGCTTGTGTAATTCCCGTGATCTTCTTCCTCAAAACAATGATCTTTGAGGCCGGAAAGTACTTAGCCAAGGACAGGTCCGCAAGTTGCTTCCATGTCGTGATGTGGTTAGGCGGGAGTTCCAAAAGCCAAGTTTGAGCTCTATCAATCAATGTAAAGGGAAAAGCCTTGAGCTTGAAGAGTTCTTCATCAGCATCCGAAGGCTTCATACTCATGCAAATGAACTGAAATTGCTTGAGATACATGTTTGGATCTTCGTTGGACAGCCCATGGAAGATTGGTAAATGGTGTAGGAAGCCACTCTTCAACTCAATGTCCTTCTTGTTTTCTTGAGGATCTGGAAATCGAATGCACGAAGGACCGCTACTCCATTCGGTGGAACAAGTACGTTGGCGAAGTGATCGGCGTTCATTGTTGTTGGCCATCTCTTGCTCTTCTTCTTGTGAGTGCTCGGTGGAGTGATGGGATGAATGTGGAGAGTCAAAACCTTCCTCAATGATAGGTTGGTCGAGAATTTGTTCACTCGGGACTAACCAAAATTATAACATATAAGAAAAACACACAAAAACACACAAAATCATAAAACATATAGAAACAAAGTGCACGTTATATAGGACATAAATTGTATGAAATGGATGTGATGCTTAGATATATAGATATATATATGCAATGTTTAGAATATACATGAAATGCACAAAATGACTATAAACACATGTACACACGTTTTCTGCAAAGTTAGACATATATACAATGCAAGACTTATAAACAAGTTAAGACACACTCATATGCACACGGAATTTATGCAAGTATAACATTAATCACGTTGAATGCACTTAGAAGGATTTTAAATGCACACATAAGAGATCCTACGTGAAAAATGGTATGAATGCATAAGAGAAAACGTTAGAAACCTGCAGAAAACACACAAAGTTACGTGCTAAATACATGATGCAACGTGACCATACGTTTGGCCTCATGTCCCTAACTTCACTTAGGTTAGGGTACCCGGTGGTGAAATCCGAGCATCACAAAGCCGCTGGAAGGTTATGCAAGCTATATGCAACGTAGTTAATCCTTTATAAGTTAGAATGCACACGAAAGTTACAAGTAATATGCACAAGTATTTTGTTCATTGAGTTTCGCCTTCAATTTAAAGAGAATACGTTCATTTAGCCTTTAGGTCTTTCATTGGACGTGCGACCCGCGCGATAAAATGTACATTCTCAATCAATCGGCCTTGGTTCAATCGAAAAACATGGCCAATTGGGGATAGAGATAACGCGAGAGGCAGGACTAATTTCGACGATGCATCCCGAGGCTTACCGATCATGGAAAGTAGATTTAGTCCTTGTCTTCTTTGGGCAACTTTAATAAGCTTGGCCAGTTGGCAATAGAGACCACGAGAGGTAGGACCGATTTGAAATCTCGGATCCAAAACCCGTCATAGAAACCGTCACCTTCTAGACACCAAGTTACCAAAGATTTCTTACTCAAAGACAAGTATTCATCCACTTACCGGATCATTGATATATACTCCATTGATGCAAGTCTTTCTTAGATCCAGAACCTGTCACCAGTCATAACCCGTTTCTAGACACCATGTCCGACATTCAGCCAAAATTTCGAGAAAGACATTCCCTCAAGTCCTTTGTAGACTCCGCCCTCAACCTCATGTCCATAACTTCACTTACGTTATGGTGTGCGGTGATGAAATCCACACATCATGAGGGGTTAAGGAGATAAACAAGAAAAAGAGGCGCCATCTATTCCAATGAGTGAGACTTAATCGCCCAAACTTGCGTACTCAATGCAAATCGAAGACTTCCATTAATATGTACCTATTTACATGGCTGCAAAAACAAAAAGTTAGAATGGAACGTATTATGAACATGTATAAAAATTTTCGACACTTTACATATACATATACACACTTATTTACACATATTCACACGTTTACAAGCATAAACACACAATTCTTTACAATCCCCGGCAACGGCGCCAAAATTGATACACGACTTTGCAAGCACTAAATGAACACTTAACAAAAACGCATAAACAATTAAAACCCTTTGGTGTAGATGTAGCGTTGATAAGTAGGGATCGTTCTTAACCGGGGATTGAGGGTGCATGCATATTTACGCTATGGTTTAAAAGGGGGGTTTGAAAAGGTTGTTTATTATCTATGAAAATAAAGACAAGAATATGGCATAGCAAACACATCGTTGGTTTCTAAGTTCTAACATGCTTAAACTCATAGACAAGCAAAACAAACAAGAACATAGAATCTTAAACATGCTTACTAAAATCGAAAATAAAGTTTAATTACATATATACACATTGATCAACTCATCATACTCACCTCATTCCTTTATAACCTAATCATGTTATATGTAGCCTATTTAAAATCTAAGCCTTTACTATGTTGTTCATGTATTTCTCAAATGACAATGTTTTCGAACCAAGATTGCTCGCATTCTAGACACATCATAACATAAACCAAGATTGCTCGCATTTAAGTTAAGCATTAAGAATAGGAAACACATGCATAGCAAAGAACTCAGATTCGAAATAAGTTACAAAAACATGCTAGAATTATATAACCAAAAACTCTTATTTAAACTCTTCCTTAAAAATCAATCGTTCATACAAAAAGAGAGTAGAAGGTGACATGTTACACAATTTGGTCGTGATTGCAGTTGCAAAACATGTAGATGGCCTTCTAGTGGATGGAGAGAAACCTTCGGATTGCCTAAGTTACTCTTGTGGAGGATGGTGTTTGTTGGAGTGTGAAGAGCTTCGCCTTCTTGATGAATATTTGGTTTTGGAGGAGACAAAGTGTTTGTGGACAGGAGCTTGGCTGTATGATGAGAGATGCCTGAGAATGAGGCCGAGCTCTTGTATTTATAGGTGAAGAATTCCAACTTTCCTCTCCAAACTAGGGATTCCTAGTTTACCCGGGTAGAACTGACAGCCTGTCTTCTTTTGAGTATTCCGGAAGTTCTAGAGCTCAGAAAATTATGATTTTGAACTCGTTGGAAAGAGGACTTCAAGAGCTTTCCAAAAAGGTATATGATCGCTATATTTGAAGTGGAATTGCGACTTCAGTGGTCTCTTGAAGTTACAGGTCTGTTCTGAGATCTTCTTTCCTTATTCCATGCTAGATATTTCTTTCTTGATTTCCAAGGAAATATACTCCTTGCCGAATTTCTTCAATATATTCAAGATATTTGATCTTCAAATGTGGCAAGTATGATCTCAATATTTCGGCCATGACTTCTTTCCATAAATGCATGCCGACTTGATCTTCCTGGTCCACTTAGGAGAAATGAATTCGTTCTTCATTTGGGAAACCATTTGTGCGTACCATTTTAGTAACTTTTACGAATACCATTTCTCAACCATTTTGCGCGTCTCGGATATTTCGCCACGTCATTCCTAGTTGATTTAGGAAACTTCATTTTTCAGCTCCGCGAAACTCTCCGAGTTGTCGAACCATTTGCATTCCTACCCCGAGTAGGAATCCTAGTCAAAGTAGGAAATACCACTTTTCCTAAGCGAATTAGGAAACCTCCAATTTCTGCGTTTTAAGCTTCATTTCACCTCTTTTATTGTACTCCTTTATTCAAAACCTAAAAACAACAAAGTAAGTGAGAAATGATAGTACTAAGGTCAAAACAAAGCTAAATGTAAAGAGAAAGACATTAAGAATCAAGCATAAAATGCGTAGATCAACTCTCTGATGCTAACATAAGGACAGCAACCCCCAAATCATACATAGGATATGCAGCTACACAAAGTTCCACTACCTGAAACCATGAGCCACCGCTCTGCTACACAGCATCAAAACATAACCAAATCTAAACCTCGATGCATCGCCATAACCTACGAACTTGTCACGGTCGACAGGTAAGGTCAAAGCCGGTGCAACGGTCAACTTCCTTCAGGAGTAAGTAACTCTCCTCGCGTGCATCGAACCACTCAAACTTGACGCCTTCTTCGTCAATCCGGAAAGTGAAGTGGTAATCCGGGAAAATCCTGAACAAAGCACCGATAGTAGTCTGCTAAACCCAAGAGACTCCCGATCTCTGGTATAATGGTAGGTCTACTCCAAACCCACACAGCTCTATCTGATCGGAATCCACACTGACTCCTTCAGCTAACATCACGTGACCTAAAATCTTCACACAAATCAACCATAACTCACACTTGCTGAACTTTGCCAACAACTGATCATCTCGCGTAGTCTACAAAACCGCTCACAATTGCTTTAGGTGCTGGCTCACACTCCTGGAGTGAATCAGGATATTGCCAATGAATACGACCGCAAACTCGTCTAGAATCATCTGAACACCTGGTCCATCAAGTACATAAGAACTACGGGTGCATTGGTCAACCAAACGGCGTGACCAAGAATTCCTTATTCTCGCACCGTGATCTGAAAGTCGTCCTAACCACATCTGACTCCCTGATCCTTAACTGATGGTATCCGAACCCGAAATCAATCTTCGAAAAGACTGAAGCTCTCGCGAGCTGATCAAACCAATCGTCAACCTGAAGCGGAGGATACTCGCTCTCCTCTGAAGCCTGATTCAGCTTCCGGTAGTCGATGCGCCACCTCGTCGACCCATCCAACATTCACACAAATAATGTAAGAGCACCCCACAATGATATACTGGGTCGTACGAAATCTTCTCCAGCAACTCCTGAAGTTGAACCTGTAGCTCCATCAGCTCCGCTGGTATCGAACGACAAGTTGCTGGTGATATGAGTCCAGCCCGGTAAAAGCTCAATGGTGTAGTCGGTCCCCCGAACTGGTGGAATACCTGGTAACTCCTCCAGAACACACCTGGAAACTCGGGAACCACCTCAATGTCGCTAATGTCGGGCACAGCAATCGAAGTATCCACAACATAAGCTAAGAAACAACATAACCCGTTTCCACCATCCGCTCGACCATCACCGCGAAACAGTATCTCAGGAAAACCTGGTCGTCGAAACACAACCTCCTTCTCGAGACACTCGAACACAGCCAAATGTGTCGCTAAAAGTCCATACTCAACATCATAACAAAATCAACGGTATCAAACTATAACAGATCCACGGCTAACCCATAACCTCAAACAAAGATCTCACAACCTCCAGATGGATGCAACACTTTCCAAAACCTCAGAAGTGGAGATGCAGGTACAATAGCTATGGATATCAAGCGACAGTAACCTCAAAGAAACTCCGTCCTCACACAAGGTCGTGGTACGAACTCCAGCATGCCCAACGAGCCACCCACATCAATTGCGACTTACTGAATAACTCGTCTAAAAGGTTACATTGGTCAAACTCCAGAAATAGCATCATGACCTCCTCGTGAACTCTGAGCTGCCGAACCGCTAAAACAGCTGGCTGGGGGCGCTCCCTCGCAACGTGACCCTTCTGGCCACCACAATAGTAACTGAGAGTGCTCCACGAACACAAGTCACAACGACACCTGCTGTGTGGAAGAATCACCAATGATCACCCAAACTTATACCACAGGAACAAGTCCGCTACTCCGTGATCTCCACCACCACCAAACGGATCCTCTGCTTGATCTGATGACCCACAACATAATTGAAAAATCCACAGCCTGATGAAGTCACTGATCCCGAGGTGCCTAAACTCAATCTCATCAAAATATCTCGACTAAGTCCATTTTCCTCAAACCAACACATCGGAAACCGCGTTCGCCTTTCCTTCTCAATAGCTTCGCCTCTGAGTACAGCACATCAAGCTCCTCACGGTTATCTCGAGACATATCAGTCAAAATCTCTCTGATGCTCAGGTTCAAACTCATCTTGAACCTCGTGCACTGCTTCCTCTGAAGCCACATATCACGTGCAAACATGGACAAACATGTGAACAATACATCTCTTCCTCAGGTGGGTAAACACTCCATATTTCCATCATTAGGTAGCCTGATTGAACCATTACCGTATAAACAACACCCCGAATGTAGGCCATAGAGTCATAATAGGAACTCACACAATACCAGCCCACCAAATGCAATGATCTGACTCAGGCAAAACATTAACTGCCATAATTCTCTGCTCTGAGGCAACACATAGACGCTCATATATGCATAACCAGGCAAACCATACCACACAAAATCTTTGAACCCAGAATGCTCATCCAAACCCACAACTCACTGGCAAATCGCGCGTCGATTGATCCTCAATAGGATCCACAACCCTACCGACACTGAAAGCACGTCAAGGAGGCATCCTAATGAATAAAACATCGTTCACAACAAGTAGAACGTAATCATGGAACTTCAAATATTTGAAAGCATACAACACCCGGAGTATTGATGAGTATCCACCGGCCGGTCGGGTCACCACTCCAGACATGCTGTTCATTCTCAAATATCCTTAGTAAACACGACTATAGAAGTCTACAGAACCTATAACCTAATGCTCTGATACCAAGCTGAAAGGACCCAACCCCGATTTAGTTTCCTAAACAGGAATCAAATCCCTTCTGAAAACACGAACCAACAAAAACCATAAAAATTTCGGCAGAGTAACGCTACTAATGCGGAATTGCCATTACCTGCACCCGGAAAATACACTTCATCCTATGCCACAAAAATCAAACCGTGGGCACCAATCCATCCAGATTTCTCAAAATATTAACAGTAATGTAAAGTAATAAATATAACTATACTTTACCGAAATCCAGGGAAAACCGTATAAAAATATACATCAAAATACTCAGAGCGACTTCTAGTATACATATACAAATAGTAGGCCAAACTAAGAACCTACCATAAACAAAACATCGCTCGAATACTATGCCTCTGACCACGACGTGCGACACCAGAATCTGAACTACAAACTGGGCACGGAAACCGAAAAGCCCAGGGGAAAGACATGAAAACTGTTAGAGTGAGTGGACAAAAATAAATTTCCTTCGCCGTATAATATATGTTATTAAAACATATGCGAGTCTAAATGCATAAAAATAATATGGTACACGAGGGAGACTCTAACTCCTCACGCGTACAGAGCATGCATCATAAATACCGCGGGGTCTCTCATGGACTCCCTAGCACTAGTACAGTCTGAATCACGAGATCCCAGACCCACACGTGATTCCTAGCTAGAAAGGCCTCGGGTCAGGATATCTGTCCCCCCCGGAGCGTACTCGGGGATCAGCCGAGAAGCCAATGTGTATCGATACAACCCTGATAACTGAAACTGTACTCTGTGTAAACCAAATCATAAATCCTTTCCATGCATATGCAGAAAACATAATATATATGTATGTATATTCGTATACGCATATGTATAATCGTAAAACACATGCTCATAAAAATCATGATCATACTGCATGCTCAAGTTTGTAAAACGTATATAAAAGACTCGCAATCAATCCGTGAAAAGAAATGTCGACTCAGAGATTAGCGTAACGCAGTTCGCGTTAATCCCGTGATCCGCCGTAAAATCCCTCGCCAAACGAACGACCACGAACCCCTGGATAATCATAAAATCCATTTCTCAAAATCATAACTCAGTACCTCGAATCATATCACGAGAAACAACCGTTCTCGGAAATACATAATCCAATAACGACGAATTGTCAAAAATCCGATAATCATACCACAAAACCTCGATATAATTTCAGACGCTCAATTCAAAAAATAAACCTCACCACTGCGATCGGGGCGTGATTTCGAGTGAAACGATATACAACTCGACGAAAACCCCGAAAAGTCAACTTTGACCGGAGACTGCCGTTGACCATTGCCGCCGGCGGCGGCGCCACCCAAACTTGAATTTTCCCGGCGGACCAAAGCTTATTCTACTCAAAATCTTCCAACAATCAACTCCCACAACTACACCAAAGATTAATTCAAACTCTAACTAGCTCAATTTCATGGAAAACCAAAATCACTCATAAACTTTAATCCAACAATTCTCCATGTACAAAACGAATTGGATCTCCATACTTACATGGTTAGACTCGTGGTGATGAGAGCTTCAAAGCCCAGTACTTCAAGTGGCTCAATTCGGCCGAAAAAAGAAAGACCCAAAACCCCCAATTTTCACAAATTTGGCTGGAAATCCTTCTTCCTCCGGCGACCCACGCCGTGAGAGGTGGCCGGCATCACCATGGGGAGGCCAGGCCGAGTCGAACGGGACCAACCCCAAGCCCTGGGGTGGCCGGACGGCAAGCCACCGCCGGCGAGCTCCTCCACCGTCGCACACCACCTCTTCTCCCCCGCGTTGACTAGTCAACCCAATTAATGAACATGTTTGACCTTCCAAATATAGAAGCCCAGTTTAAATACTTGCTATTTTAGGAAACTTCCAAAATTAACTTTTTGACAAACTTCGAACACCCGTAACTTTCGCGTCGTAAATCCGTTTCCAATAATTCTCGCGGCAACAAACTCATCTCGACATGTTCTTCAATTTCCATCCGAAGTCAAACACTTCGACAAATCTGAAAAAATTCAACTGTTCAAACCATCACAAGCTTATCCGATTAAATAATCAACGGTCGAAAATATTCGTAACTTAATCCTCGTAACTCAGAATAATCCTCCGGAAGTTCCCACGAGGTCGAAATTAAATTCTCAACAACTTCCACGAATGATCCCAAATCAAATTCTTGCCCGAAAATTTAGTCGCGTACAAGGCCGCCATATTAAACCGATTACGTCGAAATCACGACAATTCGCGAAACTCGCAAATCAAGTCGATAACCATACCAATTTCAATTCGGGTCGATCAACGGTCCAAAACGGACCACAATCACAATTCGGATGGACTCGAATACGAGTGGATAAACTCGACAATATATCGAAATTTTAAATATTCATATTATATTCCTCGGTCGCCCAAATAATGATCCGGAACTGCCCACGAACTCGAAATCATGCGTACAACGACTCTGGAGAAGAGGCTCAGCTCAAATTCTCGGCCAATAATTTAGTCGTGATTAAGTCTGGCGATTCAATCAACTATCGAAAATCTGCGATTACACATAATCTCATGGCTTAAGCTGATTAACACTACTGATTCTGTTCCGGGTCGTCACACAATCGCACTAGCCGCCACTACCAAAATTTCTACTATAGCCGACGACATGAAGTCGTCTTTCTGATAAGGTAACGTGGTCGTCGTTGGTAATACCTTAGACTATAGTCGACGATGTTGTCATCGGTCATTTTTTCGCCCGAGTCAAAATGTTGACCGGTTACGGTATTTTCTGTAATACTATAGCCGATGACATAGGTCCATGTCATCGGCTATAATTGGTGCTTTTTTTTATAAAAAAGCTGCAGATTCTTTATTGGGCCCAATTCCTGAACCTGCAATTGCAGAATACAAAACATATTTTTCCAACAATATATATTATCCAACAACGTATGCATCCATACAAAGAAAACACAACTACACTTAGACTGATCAAAATCTATGTTGTGTAAGTAATCAGAGTGGTAACTCCCCTGGTCGCGTTGATCCTCTTGTGGCTGTGGCTGCGGCTGTGGAGCACCGAAAACGTTCGAAGGTAAAGGTGGGATCTGGATTCCAGCAGCCTGAAACTGTTGCATACACTACTGCCACCATGCCTCCATAGATGCATGCTGCTCGGCTAATCTTTGCTGCTCGGCGAAGCTCACATTCTGTAATGCAATCACCTGCTCAATCTCTTCCATCCATCTCTGTTGCTTCTTTATATGTCTATGTTGCTCCTCCATCTCCCTCGTTTGCCTCTGGAGCTGCTCATATAGATGGGAGGTCCTGGAAGATCCAAACTTCAGGGAGAATTTGGGAGTCGTCTTCAAGACCCATTGGCCCTTCTTGCCCAAACCCCTGATGTGGTAGGTGTTCTTGCCAAGAGGTATCGCGGCTACTATGATTCTCGCTGACACAATCAGATTAGATGTATCAATCTGAGAGGCGTGGGATCGCTCTCGAGCTACCTGAGTTAACACCTGTGAGATCGCCTCATCCACTCTCACCTAATTGTCAAGCAAATACAAATAACATACTAAACATAGAAAAAAATGTAGAGAAAAAATATATATAATGAAGCAAATATGTGAATTAATTTATGAGAGACTTACAACATCTTTGGGGGACTGCGGATATGTGTGATGCGTAGTAAACACAAACGAAAGGACTTTTGGGTGTTTGGCAGCAACCACCTCAGCCCAATCGGAATAAGATCTAGAACCAGAATGATGGTTCTTGGTGTGTTTTGCTCGATTCTGAGAGTTTATCTAAGAGATTGTCTTGTTGGATAAACATACGTCAGAAAATGATTAACTAATTTTTTTCATGTAATTAATACGACACAACAAAAATATGCTCAAGTAACATACCTTGAATCGCGGGTGCCTGAAGTGAGTTACCAGCCATCGTCACTCGTACTCCCTAAACCGAAACTCGCTAAGGGTACCATCTCGGTTGCTGTCGTAATTTTTTCACTGGTTTTTGAGCTCAGATTTTCACTCCTTGTACCTATATTAATGCAACACAAATGTTAGATATTGAAACTCTTGAGAATCAAAAGTCTAACTCGATATATACAAAATAACCTGGAGACATCACCTGCTCCCTTGCACCTCATTTTCCAACGTGTGTCTGAGTATGTTTTCCATGTGAAACCTGAAAGGACCCAACCCCGACTTAGTTGCCTAAACTGGAATCAAACCCCTTCGAAAACACGAACCAACAAAAACCGTAGAAATTTTAGCAGAGTTTCGCTACTAACGTAGAATTACCATTACCTGCACGCGGAAAATACACTTCATCCTATGCCACAAAAATCAAACCGTGGGCACCAATCTCATCCGGATTTCTCAATATATCAACAATAATGTAAAGTAGTAAATATATCTGTACTTTACTGAAATCCGTAGTAAAATCGTATAATATATACAACAGAATACTCAGAGCGACCTTTAATGTATAATCATATAAGTATACCACAGTAGGTAGAACAATAAACCTACTGGAAGAAACAAGGTAGCTCGAGCACTATGCCTCCGACCACGACGTGCGACACCAGAATCGGAACTGCAAACTGGGCACGAAAACCGAAAAGCCCAGGGGAAAGACATGAAAACTGTTGGAGTGAGTGGACGAAAAAAAATATCTTTCACCAGTTGATATATATGTTAAAATAACATATGTGTGTCCAGGTAAATAAAGATAATAAAGTACACGAGGTAATACATACTCCTCCAGCGTACTGAGCATGCAAGTAAAAAATCCCACGGGGTCACTCATGGACACGTCCGTGCTAGTACAGTCCGAATCACGGGATCCCAGACCCATACGTGATTCTTGCCAGAAAGGCCTCAGGTCAGAGGTCTGCCTCCCCCCGGTAAAGGCCTCGGGTCAGGAGTCACAGCCTCCCCTAGCACACATCATCGGGGATCAGCCAGGATGCGAGTGTATCGATACAACAACATATACTAAGACTGTACTCTATGTAAACCAAATCATAAATATTTCGATGCAAATGTAATAAACAACATATAAATGCATATACGTAATATATTCGTATAACACATGCTCATATAAATTATAATCTCGTACGCATGCTCAAGTTCGTAAATCATATAAAAGACTCACGAGAATTCCGTGAAAAGAAATTGTCCACTCACAGACTAGCGTAACGCAGTTCGCGTTAACCCGTGATCCGGCGGAAAGTCCCTCGCCAAAAGAACGATTACGAACTCCTGAATAATCATAAAGTCCATTCCTCAAAGTCAAGACATATTACGAGAAACCATCGTTCTCGGAAACACATAATCTGATTACGACAAACTGTCGAAAATCCAATAACCACACCTCAATACCTCACTATAATTTTGGACGCTCAATTCGAAAAATGAACCTCCCCACTACGATCGGGGCGCGATTTCGAGTGAAATGACATATAACTCGTCGAAAACCACGCCAGGCGAAAAGTCGCCGCCGTCGCAGGAAAATCCAACCTACCCAGAAAATTTCGTGCTACACATGGTTTGAAAGATCTCGACGATTCCAACAACTTTTTAGTTATAAGTTAAGGCCAATTTTGACCGGAAAACCTCCAAAAATCAACCCAAAGTTCCAAACCCTTACCGGAATTTCAATTCGACGGATCTTTCTCCTCCGGCCACGGCAACCCTCAAGACAACTTGGAAAAGCTTCCTTGGCTCGAGGCTAACAAAACCCCTCAATATAGAGCCACCAACTAGGCCGGAATCATCTCCTCCGACCACCACCGATTTGCCGGAATTTTGCCAAACTTTGCCGATTGAATTCTTCCTCCTCCTCCCACCCCACGGGACGATCCACCTACCAATCCGAAGAGGAGCACGAGCCCAACATTTCTCAAGAAGGAACTCCGGCCAATCGTGGCCGGAAAAAGGTCCAAAAATCACCAAAACCGAACGGAAAACATATGGCAAAACGAGTCACCCATGACCCATGGTCAACCCAGTCAACCAAACTGAAATGGAAAGTTGACTTCCCAAACAGGAAACTTCACTATTTATACCTTCCATTTTTGGAAACTTCCAATTATACATTTCGGTAAACTTTAAACACCCGTAACTTTCGCGTCGTAATTCCGATTTCGATAATTCTCACGGCAACAAACTCGACTCGATGTATTCTTCAATTATGACCCAAAGTCAAACACATCGACCAAACCGATAAAAAGTCAACAGTTCAAACCATCACAAACTTACTCGATTAAATAATCACCGGTCGAAATATTCGTAACATAACCCTCGTAACTCGGAATAATCCTCCAGAAGTTTCCACGAGCTCGAAATTAAATTTTCAACAACTTCCGTGAAGAACCCAAAACCAAATTCTCATCTGGTAATTTAGTCGTTAAGAAAGCCATTAATTTAACCCGATTCCGTCGAAACTTCAAATATTCATAACTTATTCTTCGATCGTCCAAATAACGATCTGAAACCGTCCACGAACTCGAAATCACACGTACAATGACTCTCGAGAAGAGACTCAGCTCCAATTCTCGGCCAATGATTTAGTCGTGATCAAAGCTGGCGATTCAATTATCTGACGACAATATGCGATTACGCATAACCTCATGGCTTAAGCTGATTACACTGTTATCTGTTCCGGGTCGCCACAAATCCACCCCCCTTAAAAAAATTTCGACCTCGAAATTTCTGAGTCTGCCAATTGAAAAGTAGGGGCACTGCCTCTGCATACTGCTCAACTCTCCAGTGACAACATCAACTGAACAACTCTGACAACCGACTCCACAATAGGGGATAGCTCCGTGCTGAAATCCTTGTACCCTCAACCTCAAATATGAATTGGCTCCACAAAATAGCCAAGTGTTCCTGCATAAGGAACAGATAGGGTACACAACACGTAACAAATCAGAAATGTAGTTCCACCACACGGAACACAACACACACAAAAGCCCACGCTATAGGAGATGCCGAACTATACGGCACAACACAAACTCGCCTATGACCACATACGGATTAAAACAATGTGGCAAATCAGAATTCAATCTGCTTACATCAACATAGCTCAAACATCAAACTCGGGCAATTATCAACCCATTTCCGCTAAATCAAAAGTCTGTGGTAACACATCCCACAAAATCCGAATAAAATGTCAACTCACATCGAACTCGCTCCAACACAATGCAATACAACATCATCCTCAAAACAACATCAAGCAACGTCATAATCATAGTGGTCCACAAACAGGTACTGCATGCAATCTCGAACAGTGAAGCTGCTGGTCCCAAATCCTCTAGAACTGCAATACCGAGGTCCACAATATGCCCTCCAAGGTCTGAATAGTCCTGAAAGATCGCTCGCTAATCTGAGGATAAGAACCGGTACTAACTTGTAATCTGGTCCCCAATGCTCGCTGCAAAGCTTGCCAACGCTTAGTTGTAGCTGATTACTTCGACCAGCAAACAGGGACACAGGTACACCATGAAATGGACCAACCTCCGCCAAACACCGCTATGCCAGCCACCCACTGAAATCCTTTCCCAAAAGTATAAGGAAACGTACTAAGTTCGTCAAATGGTCCACAAAGATCCAACAACTGAAGTACGAACTGGTACACAGAATCCACAGTGACAAGCTCCAACTTCTAATCGGAAATCTCCAATGGCTATAACTCTCCGGTAAGTCTCTGCTTCCTAGCCGTCGCCAGTCGACAAATGTGGTATCTGCACACACAAGCTGCTTCCTTCTTCTACGGATTGCATCACGAGTAGTAAAGTCAAAGTATCAGACACATCTCCGCACCACTAGCGCCAAATGCGCGCAAAACAGTGAGCTTCAAACATCATCAAACTCAAACTCAGCTTCTGTAGTGCATAACCCGGCTAACACGGAAACTCGAGCCACACTCACATGAAACACTGAAGCTCCCGACTTTCGACTGAATGCATCAGCAACAACATCCCAGACGGATGATCAAAGTACAACCTCTAGCCTTTCCCAAAGAAGCTCAAAGGTGCAGCCATAGTCGTTAGTCGACCCCATCCATCTACACTGCCTCAAGCCCAAATCTGGCCGAAGATGCAAGTGGATGAAACTCAAGTGATCAGTGTACGTCCTACACTGCGCTGCACGCCATAGCAGTAGTATCTCTAACTCTCTGATGCTAACACAAAGATAGCTACATCCAAATCATACACAGGATACGTAGCCTCATAAAGTTTTGACTGCCTGAAACCATGAGCCACCGCTCTGCTACACAACATCAAAACATAACCAAATCCAAATCTCGATGCATTGCCATAACCCACGAACTCATCACGATCATCAGGTAAGGTCAAAACTGAAGCAATAGTCAACCATTCCGTAGGAGTAAGTATCTCTCCTCGTGTGCATCGAACCACTTGAACTTGTCGCCTTCTTCGTCAATCCGGAAAGTAAAATGGCAATCCGGAAAAATCTTGCATAATGTATCAATAGTAGCCTGCTAAACCCAAGAGACCCCTGCTCTCTGGTACAATGGTAGGGCGATCCCCAAATCAATACAACTTCTATCTGGTCAGGATCCACGCCAACTCCCTCAGATAACATCACACAGTCCAAAATCTGCACGCCAATCAGCCAAAACTCACACTGGCTGAACTTTACAAACACCTGGTCGTCTCGCAAAGTCCGTAAAACCATTCACAATTGCTTCAGGTGCTGGCCCACACTCCTGGATGTAAATCAGGATATTGCCGACAAACATGGTCGCAAACTAGTCCAGAAATCATCTAAACACCTGGTTCATCAAGTCCGTAAAAACTACGGGGGCATTGGTCTACCAAACAACATGACCAAGAACTCCTGATGCTCGCACAGAAAATACTGAAGCTCCCTTGAGCTGAACAAAATACTCGTCAATCCGAAGCGGAGGATACTTACTCTCCTCTGAAGCGAATCAGGCTTCGGTATTCAATGCACCACCTCATCGAACAAAGAAATGCAAGAGCACACCACGCAAATACGTGGGGTCGCATGAAATCTCCTGAAACCTCCTTCAGCAACTCCTGGAGTCGAAACTGTAGCTCCATCAGCTCCGCTGGCTCCAAACGATAAGATGCTGATAAAATGAGTCCAGCACCCGGTACAAGCTCAATGGTGTAGTCGGTCTCTCGAACTGGAGGAACACATGGTAACTCCTCCGGAATACACCTGGAAATTCGGGGACCACCTCAATGTTGCCAATGTCGAGTACAACAACCGTAGTATCCATAATATGAGCTAAGCAAACAACACAACTCATCTCCACCATCCGCTCGACCATCACCGCGAAACAGTATCTCGGGGAAATCTGGTGGTCAAAACACAACCTCCTTCTCGAGGCACTCGAACACAGCCAAATGCGTCATCAGTAAGTCCATACTTACAATCACATCAAAATCGATGATATCGAGCTATAACAGATCCGCACGCGGAAAATACACTTCATCCTATGCCACAAAAATCAAACCGTGGGCACCAATCCCATCCGGATTTCTCAATATATCAACAATAATGTAAAGTAGTAAATATATCTATACTTTACTGAAATCCGGAGTAAAATCGTATAATATATACAACAGAATACTCAGAGTGACCTTTAATGTATAATCATATAAGTATACCACAATAGGTAGAACAATAAACCTACTGGAAGAAACAAGGTAGCTCGAGCACTATGCCTCTGACCACGACGTGCGACACTAGAATCTGAACTGCAAACTGGGCACGGAAACCGAAAAGCCAAGGGGAAAGACATGAAAACTGTTAGAGTGAGTGGACGAAAATAAATGTCTTTCACCAGTTGATATATATGTTAAAATAACATATGCGAGTCCAGGTAAATAAAGATAATAAAGTACACGAGGTAATACATACTCCTCCAGCGTACTGAGCATGCAAGTAAAAAATCCCACGGGGTCTCTCATGGACACGTCCGTGCTAGTACAGTTTGAATCACGGGATCCCAGACCCACACGTGATTCTTGCAAGAAAAGCCTCAGGTCAGAGGTCTGCCTTCCCCCGATAAAGGCCTCGGGTCAGGAGTCACAGCCTCCCCCGGTACACATCCTCGGGGATCAACCGGGATGCGAGTGTATCGATACAACAACATATACTAAGACTGTACTCTGTGTAAACCAAATCATAAATATTTCGATGCAAATGCAATAAACAGCATATGAATGCATATACGTAATATAATCGTATAACACATGCTCATATAAATCATAATCTTGTACGCATGCTCAAGTTCGTAAATCATATAAAAGATTCGCAAGAATTCCGTGAAAAGAAATTGTCCACTCCCAGACTAGCCTAACGTAGTTTGCGTTAACCCGTGATCCGGCGGAAAGTCCCTCGCCAAAAGAACGATCACGAACTCCTGAATAATCATAAAGTCCATTCCTCAAAGTCAAGACATATTACGAGAAACCACCGTTCTCGGAAACACATAATCTGATTACGACAAACTGTCGAAAATCCAATAACCACACCTCAATACCTCACTCTAATTTTGGACACTCAATTCGAAAAACGAACCTCTCCACTGCGATCGGGGCGCGATTTCGAGTGAAATGACATATAACTCGTCGAAAACCACGCCAGGCGAAAAGTCGCCGCCGTCGCCGGAAAATCCAACCTGCCCAGAGAATTTCATGCTACACATGGTTTTAAAGATCTCGACGATTCCAACAACTTTTCAGTTATAAGTTAAGGCTAATTTTGACAGCAAAACCTCCAAAAATCAACCCAAAGTTCCAAACCCTTACCGAAATTTCAATTCGACGGATCTCTCTCCTCCGGCCACGGCAACCCTCAAAATAACTTGGAAAAGCTTCCTTCGCTCGAGGCTAACAAAACCCCTCAAGGTAGAGCCACCAACTAGGCTGCAATCATCTCCTCCGACCACCACCGATTTGCCGGAATTTTGCCAAACTTTGCCCATTGAATTCTTCCTCCTCCGCCCACCCCACGGGACGATCCACCTACCAATCCAAAGAGGAGCACGAGCCCAACATTTTTCAAGAAGGAACCTCGGTCAATCGTGGCCGGAAAAAGGTCCAAAAATCACCAAAACCGAACGGAAAACATATGGGAAAACGGGTCACCCATGACCCATGGTCAACCCAGTCAACCAAACTGAAATGGAAAGTTGACTTACCAAACAGGAAACTTCACTATTTATACCTTCCATTTTTGGAAACTTCCAATTATACATTTCGGTAAACTTTAAACACCCGTAACTTTCGCGTCGTAATTCCGATTTCGATAATTCTCGCGGCAACAAACTCGACTCGATGTATTCTTCAATTATGACCTGAAGTCAAATACATCGACCAAACCGATAAAAAGTCAACAGTTCAAACAATCACAAACTTACTCGATTAAATAATCACCGGTCAAAATATTTGTAACATAACCCTCGTAACTCGGAATAATCCTCCGGAAGTTCCCACGAGCTCGAAATTAAATTTTCAACAACTTCCGTGAAGAACCCAAAACCAAATTCTCGTCTAGTAATTTAGTCGTTAAGAAAGCCATTAATTTAACCAGATTCCGTCGAAACTTCAAATATTCATAACTTATTCCTCGGTCGTCCAAATAACGATCCGAAACCGCCCACGAACTCGAAATCACACGTACAACGACTCTCGAGAAGAGACTCAGCTCCTATTCTCGGCCAATGATTTAGTCGTGATCAAAGCTGGCGATTCAACTATCTGACGACAATCTGCGATTACGCATAACCTCATGGCTTAAGCTGATTACACTGTTAATTCTGTTCCGGGTCGTACCGCCTTTGCAATGTATGTATAAATGGTAAAAATTGTATATGTCTGTAGACTTGATTAATAAGTAGAAAATTTACGTAATGATGCAAAATGTAACTCATTCATAGTGCATTATGCACTTCCAACTTCACGTTGTTCGGCACGAAATTTCAATCCGGCTACAGCATTGGGACTCTATTCCGTATGATGCTTTCGACCATTGAGGCATACTTTCGAGTATCATCTCCCCCGATCACCTTGCCTCCTTTAGTCTTTCTAATGACCACCGGCCCCTGCCTGATCACATTTTCAAGAAACTTATCGACGATGGTGCCTCTAATCTTTTTGACTTTGCGATTGATGACAGTGCTTAAGACATGGTAAAAAGATGAAAACATAAGCACCCAATTTAATTTACATATCGGCTATATAAGTTTCAAATTACATAATCAAATATTAATTAATATTTACCCGATTCGTCCATCTGCTGTCCCTTAATCCAAGCACTCAAAAAAAGTGACTCAAACGTTACGTACACATACACTTGGTCCACTGTAAGAAAAGGATCATGTCCTCTAATAGACCTCCCCATATCGTCGAAAATAGGTATGGCCGGTATCTCGTCAGGCATGAAGATGGTGGACGGCGGTAATAATTGCACACTGGTCCTTGAACTACCTGAAGCACATGCCTAAGATGATTGGACTGACTGTTGAGAGGTGCTGCACATTGAGGGTCGGCTGGCTGCTTGCTGCGACGTCGCCTCCTGATAGAGCCTCCTTGCAATGGAAGGTTGGTTGGGTTCCTGCGGTGTCGCATCCTCACCAAGTAGAATACGTTGGCGAGAGGTGATAGAGCCAAAATAACTATTGTTCATCGTGGCCAAGCTGCTACTCTCATTTCAACCTTGGGATCTTGACTAGGATCCCGAAGAATTTTTTTTGCGCAAAAAATTCAAATTCATACCTAAAAATGTATATTAATTCACATATAATCTATAAATCCAAATATATTCAATAATATATTAATGTATTCATCTCACATATTCAATAAAATAACAAATTCAACAAAAACACAAATTCATATCCACTGCACATATATTCATCTGAATATTCAACAAATTAAATTACAAAATAAAAAAATCACAATTATGTATACATTCAATTATTTATACTCCTATATTTATATATATTCCCAATTATATTCAACCAATTATATTTATATATCTTGCTATTTATATATATAGTTTATATATAATGTCACAATTATATATGCAAAAAACAAAAAACTAATTATATAAATATAATTATATATATCAACAGGACGGTGGAGAGAGATATCGAAATCGGTGTTTGGTGGAGGGTAGAGAGGCCACGGGGGCGGTGGCGACGATGGTTTCTGGTGCTCGATTCCACGGTGGGGAGAAACAGATCTGGCGGGGAGAGAGGAGGAGAAAGAGAGTTGATTAGGCGGCGTGCGGCGGAGGAGCGAGAGAGAATCGATGGTTTTTTTTTGTTTTTCACGTTTGCGAAGCTGCGGGTCGCGTATGGTTTTTTTTTATTCCAGAACTATAGTTGATGACTTTGACACAATGTCGTCGGCTATAGTGTAGAATTTTATTGGTTCAACATTCTCATGTAGAAACATGCTTCCCAAAATACATGTTTAACTATTGATCATTCACATAGTTAGAATCATTACTAATTAAACACGTTTCTCATAAATATACACGTTTCTCATAGAAACACTTTGTTTTACTCAAATACGTACATCTCTATCTAAGGCTGATAATCATAATCATCGCTTGAGTCTGACTCGGTTTCATAGTTAATTTCTGGTAAGATGTGCCGCTCCTTGTACCTGAGTCTTCGTCAATTTCATATGGATTAACATGAAGAAGTTATGCTCCAGGAATTCAAACCACAACATCTGATCTCACATTATTAAGGTGAATTGTAGAGGTTTTTGAAATGTCAATTGTGTTCGGCTCTTAGTATGCAATAACTTCTTCATCATATACGGCCTCACCAAGTGTAGCAGGACTATATATGTTTCTAGGAATAACATGGTTAACTACTTTCCACGCGCCTCTGTGCACAAGATCATCAAGATAAAATACTTGTTTTACCACTGTAGCAAAAACAAAGGGGTTATCTTCATACCAGCTTGTAGTAGTATTCACCAAAAATATACCGTACTGATCGATCCTTGTGTTCTCTGGGACAGTATCAAAGCATCTACACTTAAACAAGTGTGATTTCATGGCTTCCCCATAAATTAGTTTAACCATTGAATGAGGAACACCGTAATAGTCAACGCCATTCTGTCCACCATGCACCATTACCCCAGAATTTTGTGTCCTCAGTCTATCGTCTCTATGTTGGCATATAAATTTCACGCCATTGATCTTGCATTATTAAGGCGAATTGTAGAGGATTTTGAAATGTCAATTATGTCCGGCTCTTAGTTTGCAATAACTTCTTCATCATATGCGGCCTCACCAAGTGTAGTAGAGCACTATATATGTTTCTAGGAACAACATGGTTAACTACTTTCGACACGCCTCTATGAACAAGATCATCAAGATAAAATACTTGTTTTACCACTGTAGCAAAAACAAAGGGGTTATCTTCATACCAGCTTGTAGTAGTATTCACCGAAAATATACCGTACTGATTGATCCTTGAATGAAGAACACCGTAATAGTCAATGTCATTCTGCCCACCATGCACCATTACCCCAGAATTTTGTGTCCTCAGCCTGTCATCTCTATGTTGACATATAAATTTCACGCCATCGACCTTGCACATCAGGTAAACATTTGAAGTTACCGGTTTCATCGCCAAAAGCCTCAATGCATGTCATCATTGTGGGTAACCATCATCTTGAATATGGTTCATCTGAAAAAAAACCATTCACTTTAAATATGAACATTGATATTAATCTGTATATATATGCAAGTAAATACACACACACACACACACACACACACTTACCCATTTGCCAAAATAGTTTGCAAACGTCTTGTTGTAGTACTCAACATTACTGGCAATAGAAGGATGTGGAAGATGGAAGTCTTTCCAGTATTTAACTTCTGGAGAGTTAATCAGTATCCACCAGTGAGCAATGACTATCTCATATGGTTCCAACTTGTACTACTTTGGCAAATTTCCATATACTTCAACATCATTGGAGATTATAGAAATGTTGAACTGGGGTTGATCTACCGACATATGCTGTGGAGGGTCCTCCACTGCTCCCAAATACAACTTGGTGTACGTTACGCACTCGTGCGTAAGATATGCTTTAGTGATACACCCTTTAGGTGCAGATTTATTTTTCATATAGTCTTTGTAGTCTCCCAGTTGTCTATGAAGTTGAAAAGTGCATGTTATGATTATACTTAAATACTTATTAATATAGAAAATAAAGGTGAATGAAAATGTTGAACCGTATATACCTTTCCATGGGATACATCAAAGTGTAGTGTACCGAACCGGTAAGCAACAATTGTTCGGCAAGATGGATCATCAGGTGATACATGATGTCGAATTTTTTTGGGGGAAATTACCTCTTAAATTTGCACAGGATAAAAATGTTATCCTGTTGCATTTTCCATAAGTTTGACTGCTTCATTTCTCTGGTACATAACTTCGAAAAGAATCTTAACAACACTACTAAAGGATCCACCACCTCTTTGGGCAAGTAGCCTAGAATGAAAATAGGGAAGATGCGCTGAAGCAGTACATGGCAGTCATGACTCTTTAATCTGTATATCTTATTGTCCCAAAAGTTAACACACCTGCCTATATTTCCTGCATAGCTAGAAGGATACCTGACATTACCCATCCAACTAATAATTGCATTCTTCTGCTTAGGCTTGATGGTGTAAGGAGCTTGATGTATTTTTTTCTTCCATTCTCTCAACCACAAATGTTCCTGCAGTCCCATTCTTTTCAAATCAGTGCGTGCCTTAGGGCCGTCTTTGGTTTTCCCCTCCCAATTCAGCACTGTGCCAACCACACTTTCGCACACATTCTTTTCTATATGCAAGACATCTAGGTAGTGCCTGATCGGTAACTTAGGCCAGTACGGGAGTTTCAAGAATATGCTTTTGTGTGTCCAGAATTTATACCTATCGGGTGTCAGGTATCGACGCCACTATTTCCGGATGATTTCTCAGCAGTCCAAAATCATATTCATTCAGCACTCCCAAAATTTTGGCCCCTGTCTAGCTCGTCGGTTGCACACACTACAACATTTTTACCCATTGCCGGCGACTTTTATGTCGCCGGCAATGTTTTTGGACATTACCGGCGATTTTTGCCGGAAAAATCGCCGGTAATGTTTTTTTTTTTTTTTTAACATTACCGGCGACTTAAATGTAAGTCGCCGGTAATGTCTTGCCGGAAAAGACATTGCCGGCGACTTACATTTAAGTCGCCGGTAATGTCTTTTTTTTTTTTTTTAACATTACCGGCGACTTAATGTAAGTCGCCGGTAATGTTAAAAAAAAATAAAAAAAAGACATTACCGGCGATTTTTCCGGCAAAAATCGCCGGTAATGTTCAAAAACATTGCCGGCGACATAAAAGTCGCCGGCAATGGGTAAGAATGTTGTAGTGACACCCATTTCTACAGTCCCATCAAAGGCCTCCTTATCCTCCCAAAATAGGTGATCATGGGAAAGCTAACAACGGCGACGCATCTGAAAAATCTTCCTACATTGAGGTCTGTAGCACTCAAAAGTAATGCTGTAACGACCCAAACCGTGGAATATGTACATATTGGTCCGAGCCTTGATTATTGTGAGTTAATTGTACTCGTGGGTTTGTTCACGACTAAATTATCAAGCAAGAATTTGATTTGAGTTTCTTCGTGGGAATTGTAGATGATTTGATTTCAAGTTCGTAGGAGGTTTCAGAGGATTTTTCGGATAATCGGGGAATATAAAATGAATACTTGAAATGTCATCGAGTTAGTCGTATTTATATGATTATGTCGGAGTTATCTGAATCGTCGGTTTGATCGGCTCGCCACGTATAAATAGTGAATAGTCATAAAAATCGGAAAATCATACATTTGGACCGAGTTGGGGCTGAGTTGCCTGTTGACCGAGTTGGGGCGGAGTTGACTCGTTTGTGTTTGCTGACCGATTTGAATTTTTCGGCAATCGTTGCCATTGTTAAGGTATGGAAATTGAAGCCCTTGGTTCCCTTAATCGATTCATGTATCTAAGTATGGGTTTTGGTTGAGTTTTGGCTAACCCGATTTGGGTTTAACTGTGGATTTCGTCGGCGACGGGGAGGGGGGTATTTTCCGTTGTGTTTTGGGGTCGAAATGTTTTGGGTTTTGATGCTTGAGCTTTGGGAAGTGTTCATTGTTGGGTTATTTGGTTCGTCTAGTCTCCACGGCGTTGATTGGAGTGTGATGGTCATTCTCCGTCGTCCAAGTAGTCACCAGGACGACGGAGATGGTCATTCTCTGTCGTCCAAGTGCAATTTATGTTAAAAAAAATTAAAACTTAATTATCAAGGAATTTACCGATCTGTCATTCGAATGAAATAGTCGTAAAATATCGATGAACACATAGTATATATAAAAAATTGAATTTGAAACGACGAATAATTTTACGTCTTTAAACTTGTTAAGTATCTACTAATCCGTATGACTTAAGTGTTATTACGTATAGGCTCATTTGCATATCGATATTAACGAAATTGAATTTTGACAAAACAACCATTGGATACGTTTGCCGTAACATAATATATAATTAGAATAATTTTCAAAAAATAATAAGTTCGTGAAGGGTTTCATCGGCCCAGTCAACCGCAAAACCGAGATTTTGACAAACCGGAAACGTGGATCAAGGTACATTTCGTAACTTCAATTTTGGAACCGTCGAAGCTCACACACCAAGAATCGTTTACTCTATAGTCTTGACGAAAAAAATATGCATTGGGAGATGGTCTAGATGGTCATTGTCTTAGATAAAATTTCATTTTCTGCACTTGGACGACGGAGAAGCTCATATACGTCGTCCAAGTACGAAAACCCTGAATTCAGGGGTTAGGGCTTTACTGTTTAGGGTTTAGGGTTTCTGCACTTGGACGACGGAGATTGCCCTTCTCCGTCGTCCAGGTGATCACTTGGACGACAGAGAAGCTCATATGCGTCTTCCAAGTGCGGAAACCCTGAATTCAGGGATTAGGGCCTTACTCTTTAGGGTTTAGGGTTTCTGCACTTGGACGATGGAGAATGCTCTTCTCCGTCGTCCAGGTGATTGGATGATGGAGAAGAGCATTCTTCGTCGTCTAAGTGCAGATACCCTGAATTTAGGGGTTAGGGCCTTACTGTTTAGGGTTTAGGGTTTAGAGTACCTGGATGACGCAAATGAGATAAAAAGGCTTTTACCTTTCCAAATACCCAAAGCCCAAAATACCCAAAGGAAAAAGCTTTAGATTCACAGAGAGCTTCAGTGAAGAAGAGATCGAGCCATGAATTTGGATAAAGATAGCTCAAGGTATTTATGTATGAACTTTCCTTCTGGCATAATAGATTTTACTCTCTAAAACAACATATACTACATCGTGCTCACAATAATACTATCACATGACATAACTAAGCGTAGAATAATATAGTATAATTTCTGAAACATTTATTTCATTCATCTCTCGCAATAATCATAGGGACCCATAATAATATTTACACATAAATATTATTTAAAAACAATTAAACGAAACTCAACTGTAAATACAATGAACTCGGCGGGTAGTTATTTAAAAGTCACTAATTTTATAGGAAAACTAAATTAAATGGATGATTTATAGAAAAACGAACGAAAGCTTCTTGAGGAAGCTTCTTGGACATAATAGAAAGCTTTTACCTTTTCGACTACCCAATGCCCAAAATACCCAAAATGCGAAAGCTTTGATTAATTTCTCCGTCGTCCAGGTGAGAACCTAGACAACGGATAATTCTCCGTTGTCCATTTTATCACCTGAATTCAGGGATTCTACACTTGGACGACGCAAATGCCCTTCTCCGTCGTCCAGGTACTCACTAGGACGACGGAGAGGGACATTTGCGTCATCCAAGTGAAGAAACCCTAAACCCTAAACAGTAAGGCCCTATCACCTGAATTCAGGGCTTCAACACATGGACGACGGAGAGTGCCCTTCTCCGTCGTCCAGGTGATCATTAGGACGATGGAGAAGCTCATATGCGTCGTCCAAGTGCAGAAACCCTGAATTCGGGGGTTAGGGTCTTACCGTTTATGGTTTAGGGTTTCTACACTTGGACGACGGAGAATGGCATTCTCCGTCGTCCAGGTGATCACTAGGACGACGGACAAGGGAATTCTCCGTCGTCCAAGTGTAGAAACCCTGAATTCAGGGGTTAGGGCCTTACTGTTTAGGGTTTAGGTCGTCCAAGCTCATTTGTGTCTCCGTTCAATTCTTATGATTCAATTCGGTAATTGAAAAAATCATCGATCCTCTCCGATCCGATCTGCTAGCTAGCTAGCTCCTCGGATCGATCGATCCGTTTCGATTCCGATCCCATCCGGATTGATTAATTATTTAATTATATTTAATTTACCTACCTTGGTTGATCCGATCTGAGCATGGACGCGTGTAATTAATTAAGTACAAAAATAATAGTTTTACATACATACTCCTCCTTATAATATTTATATTAATATTGATCAATGATGATGCATCATATATTACAATAATTACAAAATTTATTTACCAATTAATTTTTCTCGTCTTAGTTAAGTCGTCTTCGTCATTATCGTCATCATCCTCGTCCCCGTTATCCGATTGCTCATCCTCTTTATCATACTCAACATCGTCCGACGAATAACCTGAGTCCTCGTCGTCGTCCTCATCCTGCACATCTTCTTCATCTACCTCATTAATTGCCTCAATAATCTCATCTTCAGTTAGATCTGTACAACCCTTAGGCATGGGTAACCGTTCACTATCTTGAACCAGGTCCATTATATCGGAGCGGATGGCAGAAATATTAGGCTCTTGATAGGTAGGAATGTCTCTTTCTGGTTCAGCAGCATCTTCAGTCGCCGGTGTCCCTTCAATTGTCTCTGTATTCCATATTCCTCGATGAGAGATATGGTTCACTATTTTCCACCCTTCACCAGCTTTCGGATCGATGAGATAGAACACCTGCCTAACTAAGGTGGCGAGAGTGAAAGGCTCATCCTCATACCAACTTGAGTTTGTATCGACTGATATAAGTCCCAAGTCTTCCTTTGTACGCTTGAACCATCTGCATTTGAATAGGAAAACGTTGACATCATTCCCGTAACATAGCTGAACCACATATACAATAGCCCCGTAATATAGATCAGGGTCTTTCCCAATCGCAATCCCATTGTTTTGTGTTCTTCTTCCTTCATCTCGGGCCAATGAATGGAACATGACACCATTTACAAAACATCCGGGATAAATATAGTGTGTAATCGGCTTCCCTGCTAGCAAGTGCTTTGGCCAGGACCACCACCCCCCGTGGTTTTCGGATTTTTGTAGATCAATCATCTGCGAAAATGGGAAAATCTAAGGGTTTACTTTCTACAAACATGATCTCAATATGTATATAAATTACTAAATACCGAGACGTACGTACGTACCCATTGGAAGAAATAATCAGGGAACTTTTTCTTAACCATTTTCTCAATCCACGCCGAACTCTTGTCTGGATGTAACGCCTGAAGCCTCTCCCTGTATGACATCATGTACGGCTCAACTTCGTCACAGTCTCGCAACACTACCCAATGTGCCTCAATAAGTTCTTCCCGTGTTAACGATTCCCTTAATACTCCTCTAAACGGTCGGACGACATTGGTGACGACAGAAAGATTGATGCGGGCACTGGGATCGGAGGCAGTGGAAGGTGGTAGATCTTTGAGGTACCTGTTGAAGTAAGTTACACACTCATGCATTAGGTATGTCTCAGCTATGGAGCCATCCGGGGCCGATCTGTTTTTGACGAATCCTTTATATTGTCCAAGTTGTCTACAAAATCAAGCGTACTATAAGAATAAGTACATATAGCTAGCTAGTAATTAATCTCCAGTGGAACAAATTATGAATCGAAGCACTTGTATATATAATTAATATAGTTGTACGCACCTTTCTTGAGGATACATCCAAGTGTACTGGACCAGACTAGAAATGAGCACATGCTCGGGCAGGTGGATCATTAGGTGAATCATGATGTCAAAGAAAGCAGGCGGAAAAATCCTCTCTAATTTTCAAATTATGTGCACAATTTGTTGTTGCAGTTCTACCACATCTGACTTCTTTAATTCTCTGGCGCATAACCTCTGCCACCATCTGCACAATGCCACTATTGGTTCGACGACGTCACAAGGTAAATATGATCGAATTACCACTGGAATCAGACGTTGCAGCATAACATGATAGTCATGTGTCTTTAGACCAACAAACTTGTGTTGCACCTCGTCCACTGCTCCAATTATAGTAGCTGCATACGTAGCTGGATAACGAACGCTCTTAAACCAGTGAAATACAGAACGTCTGAGTGTCGGCTTCACTGTGTAAGGTGCAGCTGGCATCTTGTTGTACACTCATTTACTATCCCTCCTTAACCACAAGGGACGACGTAGATTCATAGATTCCAGATCTTTGCGCGCTTTGGGAGTATCTTAAGTCTTGAACTTAATACCGAGAATTGTTCCGACCACGCTGTCACACACATTCTTTTCTATGTGCACCGCATCCAAGTTGTTCCTCAGCTTCAACTTCGACCAGTAAGGGAGTTCAAAGAATATACTCTTGTGATGCCAATAGCGGAGATCATGTGGAGGAATTGGATTGCATTGCTTTACATCCACGTCATTAGTCAACAGACCAAAGTCGAAATAGCTCAACTTCTCTAAAATCTCTTCGCCCGACCAACCACGGGGTTTAGGATCGTTCTCTACCGTCCCGTCCAAATGAGCTTCATCCTGTCGCCACGGGTAGTCGTGAGGAAGCCATCTACGGTGACCCATGTAACACACCTTCCCCGCGTGCCAACTAGAGTTCACGTCGTCCAAACATATAGGACATCTATTATATCATTTTGTCCTGCAGGCAGCCAATATCCCATAAGCTGGAAAATCGTTGATCGTCCACATTACGGCTGCCCTCATCGTGAACATCGTGTCAGTGAATTTTTCATAAGTTGGGACTCCATTTTCCCACAACAGTTTCAGCTCATCGATCAAAGATCTGAGGTAGACATCTAAGAACTTCCCTGGAGATTTAGGACCTGGAATTAGTATGGTAAGGAAATTAAATTCCTTGTTCATGCACATTCACGGAGGCAAGTTGTACGACATTAGAATAACTGGCCAAGTGCTGACAGCAGAGCTATTACTACCCCAAGGATTGAATTTGTCTGTAGATAGTCCGAGTCTAACATTTCTAACATCTGCAGCAAAGTCTCCAAATTCTCTGTCAAAATGTTTGAAACCCTCCCCATCCACGGCGTGTCGCAGAACATCGTCATCTATTCACTTTTCTGCATACCATCGCATCGCCTCTGCTGTGTGTAGAGACATGTACTGGCGCTGCAATCTGGGAATCAAGGGAAAATATCGAACAACTTTCACAGGAATTCTCTTTTTCGAACTCTTCATATTCAGCTCATATATGCACTGGCCACATATGGGACAATAGTCCAAATCTTTATACTCTTTGTAAAAAAGCACACAATCATTCGGACATGCGTCAATTATCCTGTACTTTAGGCCGATGCTGCTCAAGATATTTCTAACCTTATAATGAGATTTAGGAAGATTGTGATCATCAGGAAGCAACTTACATATTTGCTCTTGAATTTTGTCAAAAGCACTGACTGACATTTTGTGCTTCACTTTTATCTTCATTTGCTCCATCACATATTGCAACACATTCTCTCGACATCCAGGGAACACCGAGGTCTGCGCTTCAAGTAACATCCGGTTGTAGTTATCCATCTTACTAGTGTCAGTGGCCAAGCTAGTAGCAGGGAATGTGTCATCATGCTCATGAGTGGTACCGTAACCTCCCTCTTGCTGTTGGTGTCCACCATGACTAAATCCCGGAAATGCATCATGGACCAAATCTGCAGCTGGGTTGCAAGCAGGGGGGCCGACACCATTGCCACTAGATGATGCACCCTGGTAACTGTACCCTGAGCTGAAGTCAGCTGAGCTGAAGTCTACTGCTTCACCTTGCTCGCTCCATGTAGTGTAACTCCACATCAAACCATTTTCGTACAGGTGTTGCACCATAACATTAACCTTCATATACTGATAATTAAGACATTTCTGGCACGGACACCTGAAACACTTCTTTCCCTGACCACGTTCTATCGCAAAATTCACAAATTCACTAATTCCATCCATATACCGGACATCACATCTATTCTTCAACTTCATCCAACTCTTGTCCATACTTCTAGGTACAAAAGATTATAATTAATTAATTATTACATATATATTATATTAGTCAAATAACTATTAATTATACGTACTCGATCTACATCACTTAATTACGTATTTTAATATATATATATATATGTCTAGCTAACATACATGCATGTATGTACGTTTTAACTAAATATTACCCAAATTTTAAATTAAACATCCATACATATATTAACAGGGCTATAATTAACTAATATATATCATCAATTTTCTATCTTAATATACTAATTATATATAATATATTATATATTATTACACGTACTAAGTAATTATTAACAATGCAAACAATTCAATCAAACGTACATGCAATTAATTATATATATATAAACCTACGATAATGGCATGGTGCATGTTGGAAAAATATATATAAGTACGTACCTGGCCTTCTCCGATATATGACAAATTAATCGATGGTCGGAGTCGAAGATCGATATATATAGTCGTCGTTTGAATTAATTGCATATATGAACGCGTGAGGCGCTGATGATTGACGACGGAGACTCTTGAGATATATATATATATATGATCGATCAGTACGTAGTTGATCGAGAGACGAGGAGCTAGCTAGCTAGTGATGAACGGATCGAGCTACAGGAAGAGAGTTGGGCAGCCAGCTTATATATAATGCTTCGTCGTCCGTCATCCAAGTCGCCATTCGGACCACGGTGTGTACTTGGACAACGGAGAATTATCCGTCATCCAGGTGAGTACTTGGACAACGGAGAATTATCCGTTGTCCAGGTTAGCACCTGGACAACGGAGAATTATCCGTTGTCCAGGTGCTACGGAGAATAATATTCTCCGTCGTTCAGGTGAGTACCCGGAGAACGGATAATTATCCGTTGTCCAAGTACTCACCTGGACAACGAAGAAATTATTCTCCATCGTCTCGTCCAGGTTCTAACCTGTACAACGGAGAATTATCCGTTGTCCAGGTTATTACCGGGAAGACGGATAATTCTCCGTTGTCCGGGTACTCACCTGGACGACGGAGACATTATTCTCCGTCGTCCAAGTGCTAACCTGGACAACGGATAATTTTTCTTTGTCCAAGTACTCACCTGGACGACGGAGAATAACTTCTCCGTCGTCATGGTGAGTACTTGGACAACGGAGAATTCTCCGTTGACCAAGTTCCACTTAGACGACGGAACCATAACCGTTCCGTTGTCTAAATGATGTTTTCTTGTAGTGTAGTGATCGTCAGGTATAGTTTCTCAACCTGTGAGGTATAGTTCTGATGGTCGTCAGGAAATTTTGACTATAGCTGACGACTTTGGTACATGTCGTCGGCTATAGCATGCAATTTTCTGAAGAAAAAAATCTGCAGATTCTGGATGTACCATTCCCAAAACTTGCAATTTCAAAATAGCCAACGAACATATATTTTCATTCCCACAATGTCCAACAATGCATAACAACTTCACAATCAACACAAAACACAAACTTATAAAAATTTAGCTTATAATTTTGAAACACATACATATAAACTAAATGTTGCTAAAGTCAAAGTTGCGGAGATAAGATGGGCCACTACCATCATCATCGGGCAGATCCTGCTGCTCATGTGGGGCATTGTGAGGGTCCTAGTTAGATGGAGTCGATGGAGTCCAACTTTGGGCCGGGACATTTATTCCTTGCACCTGAAGGGTTGAGCTCAGGCCTTCAAAATTCCTAGCCATTTCAGCTCGCATCCGAGCTAACTCATCATCTTGCTGCTGGGCTATCACTTGACGCATCTCCTCCATCTGTTGGGTCATTTGTCGCTAAGTCTCTTCTATCTTACTCTGATACTCCTCATTCTGACTATGAAGTTGCTCCTCTAGCTAGGCCTTGGAAGATCTTGATTTGTGTTGGAAACCAGGCGTGTTCTTCAATATCTCATCGCCTTGTTGTCCTAAACCCTTGCAATAGTAATTACTCCTCCATGGTGGGAAAGCGTTTCCCATGATTCTTGCCCTAACCCTTAAATCAGTCGATCTGAGATATGGCCCGGGGAAGCTCATCATCCGTGATATTAGGGCTTCGCTCCATCGATCTCTGAGTCAACACCTCCTCAACTGTTTTCCTAAAATCAGAAAAATTGACAATGACAAGAAAATAACATATTAGTAAACATACATTAAAAAGTTAAGAAAAATACATATGTAAGAAATTACAAAGTTGTAAGGGCACAATACTTACAGCTTGTTCGTGGGACTGAGGATGCGTTTTTTCATATATCCACACGAACGGGTTTCCTTCAGGGTGTTGGGTCACTACCTCCTCCCTATAAGATGCATAGGGTCTAGAATTAGTGCGATGGTTGTCCGCATTCTTTGCTCAGTTCCTCGCGTTTATGGAGGAAATGGCCTTGTTTCATAAATATATATTAAAAAAATTAATTTAGAAACTATCAACACCAAATTATCCACAAGTAAATACATATGATATTAAATATATACCTCAAATTGTGGGACGTTGAGGTAGATTAGAAGACACTTCCACTCATACTCCCTAAGCATGAACTCCAAAGGGGTACCCGAACGGTCATTGAGTATGTTATTTTTCTTCAAGAAATTACAGAGCTCATTCTTCCACTCTTTATACATATATATGTGACACAAATGTTAGAAACACATTACATAATCCCTGTGATATCTAAATATATATTATATAACTCTCGTCACCTTCCTCCTTGAACCTCGTTTGCCCAGGTGGATTTAAGTTCCTCCCGAACATTGAACCACACCTGCAATGTCCCATTTTTTATGTTAATATATTTATATTTTAAGGGAATTAATTAATATAAGTAGACATACACAATGAATATCTAACTCATCGACATCGCATTGTTCGCTTGGTCTTTCACGAACTGAGGGATCGAGGACCACTTTGACCACAGAATAGGGACTTTGTCCCGAATAATGCTTCCAACCATGTCGGAGTACCTCCTACAAATGTTTCCCTCTCTCACCGATCCTTTCTCGTCGGTCACTATGACCAGTAGCCTGTAGGCCTCGACGTCCTTCTGAAGTTGCTTCCCCACAACACACCCTCTGGTCCTCGCTTTTTCCTCCCCTCAATAAGTTTATCAAACAATAACCTAAAAAACAATCCTATAACCAAATCACAATCCCATAACCTAATCACAATATGTACAATCACAATAATCACAATCTCATAACCCAATAATAATTCATAATTTCACAATTCCTAATTTCAAAATCACAATAATTTCAATCCAGAACTTCACAAATTGATCAAACAATAACATAAAACACAATCCCATAACCTAATTACAATCACAATAATCACAATCATATAACCTAATCACAATTCATAATTTAGCAATTCCTAATTTCACAATCACAATAATTTCGATCCATAAATTCACAAACCTAGTCACCAAAATAATAATCACAATCTGTGACGACCCGAACCAAAATCTACGTATTAATCAGCACGAAATTGAATTATTGTGGATTAATCGCGTAATTGAGTTTGTTAATGACTTTTTCATCAGGCAAGAATTTGTGTTGACTTCCATCACGAGAATTGTAGAGAATTTAATTTCGAGATCATGGGAATTTTTAGCGAATTTTTCGGATAAGCGAGCAATGTTTTATCGAGTTTTGAAGTCTGTTGGTGAAATATATAAAAGTGCTATTTTTATTGTTGATTTAATCGTGATCATTCAATCTTGATCAGATTGAACCGTAGTCGTTGATTTGAGATGTACGCGTACGAGTATATATATGGTATAAATACGAGGTATTTTGGGGATGTTTCCATTTTGGGAAATCTGGGTGGTTGAGGCCCTAGTCGTGGCCGAATTCCGCCGAATGGAGGAAATGAAATTTTGGTGGGTATTTCAGTTTTCCGGCAAATTGGAGGTTTTCCGGTTTAATTTTAGGTTTGTTTGATGTACTAAAAGTTGTTGGGGTTGTCTTGGGCTTTCCATTGATGTATCATTTGCAGGTTTTGGTGCCGATGGGATTCCGACAGCCGGCGGCGGTGGTTCGCGGCTCACTCCCCACCGTGCGCGCCTGAGCTTTGGTGAGGTGGAGTTTTCGATGAAATTTTATGTCATTTTTCTCGTTTACACGTGCCGAACGCAATGGGGAGGTTTATATTCGGATTTGAGTTTGATAAATTTGGGCGAGTACTTAATCGGACAATTATCAGTTTAATTCACAACTAAATTAAAGGACGCTTTGTTTATCCGTTATTTGCGAGTCGTTTGATATTCGAGATTTGTTTGCGACTCTTAAAACTGAGGGATTGCAGAGGATTGAATTCAGAATTGGGTTGAGTCAGTAATTGAATAGGAAATTACGTTATTTGGATATACGAGGTTCTCAATGTTATTACTCAACAGATTATAAACTTGGATATGCAGTTTGAACTCTAATGATCGGATATTATTTATAATCATGATTTCAGGATCTTGTGTTAGTGGGCCATGTTAGATGATTATTTCTTCGACTTTCAGGCTTCGGCTTGTGGAAATCCCGGCAATGTTGTGAGTGGACATTTTATTTTTACTGTCGGTTTGTGAGTCTTGATTTATGCATTTTATGATTATGCATTTTACGTTCATACATTATACGATTATGCATTATGAGTATGCATTGATGATTTGCATTTGCACAAAAGCATTTATGATTTGGTTTACATAGAGTACAGTCTTAGTAGTTGTAGCATCAATGCTCTGGCTTCTCGGCTAATCCCTGAGTACGCTCCGGGGGGGGGGGGCAGATATCCTGACCCGAGGTCATGCGGACTTATAATCACGTGAAGGTTTAGGATCCTGTGATTAGACTGTACTATTGCGGAAGAGTCTGTGAGAGACCCCGCATTTTACGTGCATATTTATGGATTGGGGAAAATGTACCTGGTCAGAATTTATACGTGCATTGACTCGCATTATGATTTTATGAACATATATACATATATATTGAGAAAGACATATTATTATTTTTGTCCACTCACTCTAACGATTTTATGTACCTTTTTTCTGGGCTTTTTGGTTTTCTTTGCTCAGATTGCAGTATGTATCATGAGGGTGTTGGATGTCGTCGAGGGAATCCAGTCCATCAGTCAATTCCTTCAGCAGTAGGTTCTAGGTGACTGTCATGTTGTCTCGTATGTTATTGAAGTCACCTTTGATACTAGTTCTGTAGTATCGTCTTAGTGAGACTCTTGTGAATTGGTTATCACTCGTATAGCTATTGAGTTGAGTATCTTTGTTTATGGATCAGTGTATATACTGGTGTATGTTTTCAAATTATGATTAATGTATCAGTTTTGATTTCTAGTTTTATGTTGTGAAATTCAGATGGACATCGGTGGTCCATGGTATTATTTGTAGGTTTACCTACGGAGTGTCAGCTTTCCTTGCAGGTTTTTGGTTGTCTCTTTTATAAGAGAAGTAATGTCAAAATTTTTACAAAAATTTGTAGATTAGGGTCAATCGTTAGGGCTTGATTCTAGATTACTAGTTAATCTGTGATCGGGTACTTTCAGTTTGGTATCAGGGCATTAGGTTGTAGATTCTGTAGCCTCTTTATGTGAGGTCAGTTCAGGCAGTTGAGAACGTACGACACATCTGGAAGGATAGCCCGGCCAGCCGGCGGATGCTCATTATTCCAAGTGTTGTGCTTTGTCAGATGTCTAGAGTCTCCTAGTTGATTTGGTTGTGACTTTTTCCAGTGAGCTATCAGTTTTGGACTCTAGTCAATCAGTTGGTACACCTCGACACCCATCTTATCTGCATGATACATAAACTTTGGTTTGATTATGCGTGATTTGATTTCACGCATAATGTTAGTATTGTGAGTGGATTTGGAGATTTAATTAGTAAAGTTACTTTTGTAAGAACAATTTCTTTTACATACTCCGATAACCCTGTGGCTAGCGAATATTGGCTAGTGGAATTGGTCGAGTTTGATCATTTGCGATCTCAGTTGATTTCTGAGCAAAGAATTGTAGTGGTTGCTGCTCTATTGTTGGACCATACAGTTTATCAGTGGCAGGATATTGTGTAGAATGAAGCTTTCACTTAGTGGTTAGAGTATCAAGATCGTTTCACCTGTTTGGCCCGAGTTGACACCAAATTCGAGAAGGATAAAGAAACTAAAGTGTTGAGCAGAGTTTGCGGTCTGATGTTGCTTTGTATCTATCAGATGCAATATGCGTGATTTAAATAGTTGTCTGTATTGCAGTTTGATGCAAGGTTAGATGCCAATCTATGCGAGGAGAAACTTTATGGAAGCTCACATTCCTACTTCCTGAGTATGTCATCCGATTCACTTTCAGAATTGGGAAGAGTTGACTTTGATGGTGAGGGTCAGGAGCCAGTAGTAGTGAAATTAGTAGTTATTAAATTACCCTTCCGTACGCAATTCGTTCTCTTTTATGGCAGATGCCGCAAATATTTTTGTGGACAGTGTCCTTTTAAGATTTAAGTTATTTTCGTTGTGTCGATTGAGTTACTTTGGGAGAATGTGTTCACATTAAGACCCCTCAAGTGGAGTTTTGGTGCAGAGTGCTTGTGGTGATTCAAGGAGCCACTTCAAAGGTTAGAGCCCCACCACCACCCAGGCAGTAAGTTTAGCAGGATCAGAGGTTGCGAAGATTGGAAAGACTAGTCAAGCCGATTGTATTATATAGCTTTTGGAAAGGTGGAATATCTCTATCAGTGATCATCGATGTTTGAATAAGCAGAATATTGTGTAATGGTGTGACGACCCAGAACAAAATTAGCAGTGGAATCAGCTTGATCGATGAGCTTGCGCGTAGTCGCAGAGTTGCGACAGTTGTTTTAATCGCTGAAGCTTCTTAACGACTAAATTATTGGCCGAGAATTGGAGCTGGGTCTCTTCTCGAGAGTCGTTGTATGTGTGATTACGAGTTCATGGGCTATTCCGGATCGTTATTTGGATGACCGAGGAATTAATTATGAATATTTGAAGTTTCGACGGAAACGGATTTAAATGGCAGGTTTGTTCGCGACTAAATTATTGGACGAGATATTGGCTTCGGATCCTTCATGGAAGTTGTTCGGAATTTAATTTCGAGTTTGTGGAAACTTCCGAAGCATGATTTTGAGTTACGAAGATTTAGTTGTGATTATTTCCGTTTGTTGATTATTTAGTCGATTTAATGGGTGTTGCTTTGAAGGGTTGACTTTTTATTCATTTGGTCGAGGTGTTTGACTTTGAGTGATTATTAAAGAACATGTCGAGTCGAGTTTGTAACCGCGAGAATTATCGGAATCGGAATTACGACGAGAAATTTATGGGTATTTGAAGTTTGCCGAAAAGTGAATTATGTGGTTTTCATTTTGGGAAGGCCTATAAATAGCAAGTTTCCCATTTGGGAAAGTCCACTTTCCATTTTGGTCTGTTGACTGGGTTGACCAAAGTGGGTCGACCCGTTTTGGGTGCCTTGGGTTGCCGATTTGTTCGCCGAAATTGAGGCCGATTCCGGCCATATTTGGGTATGGTTCCTTCACGAAACTTGTTGTGCACGAGCTCCTCTTCAATTGGGTAGGTGGATCGTCCCGTGAGGTGGCCGGAGAAGGAAGTTATGGCATGGCAAAGTTAGTGAAATTTCGGCGAGTTTTGTGGTGTTCGGGTGGCGGCGTGGAGGCCGAGTTGGTGGCTCTACCTTGAGGGGTTTTGTTAGCCTTGAGCTAAGGAAGCTTTTCCAAGTGGTCTTGAGGGTTGCCTTGGCCGGAGGAGAGAGATCCGTTGAATTAAAATTTCGGTAAGGGTTTGGAACTTTGAGTTGATTTTTGGAGATTTTCCGGTCAAAATTGGCCTTAACTTATAACTGGAAAGTTGTTGGAATCGTCGAGATCTTTGAAACCATGTGTAGCACGAAATTTTCTGGGCAGGTTTGGATTTTCCGGCGACGGCGGCGGCGCCGGCGACTTTTTGCCCGGAGTAGTTTTTGACGAATTGCATGTCATTTGACTCGAAATCGCGCCCCGATCGCAGTGGGGAGGTTCGTTTTTCGAATTGAGCGTCCGAAAGTAAAGCAAGGTATTGAGGTGTTATGTATGGATTTTCGACGATTCGTCGACATTGAATTACGTGTTTCCGAGAACGGCGGTTTCTCGTGGTTTGATTTGTATTGTCGAGTTATGACTTTGAATATTGGACATTGTGAATATTCAGGTGTTCGTGATCGTTCTTTTGGCGATGGACTTTCCGCCGGATCACGGGTTAACGCGATACGCGTTACGCCAGTCTGTGAGTGGACAGTTTATTTTCACGGAATTATTGCGAGTCCTTTATATACGTTTTATGAACTTGTGCATGCAGTATGATTATAGTTTTACGAGCATGAGTTTTCGTACGAGATTATGTTTATATTGAGCATGTGTTATATGATTATACTTATATGTTGTTATGTGTCCACGTGTGGCCCCGTGTGATTACACACATGCTCTGTACATGTGAGGAGTTAGAGTCTCCCTCGTGTTTGTGTACGTGAGGAGTTAGAGTCTCCCTCGTATACCCGGGCGCGTGAGGAGTTAGAGTCTCCCTCGCGTACCCTTTAATTGTTATACATTCGACTCGCATATGTTTTTATTATATATATTACTTGGTGAAAGACATTTATTTTCGTCCACTCACTCTAACGATTTTCATGTCTTTCCCCTGGGCTTTTCGGTTTCCGTGCCCAGTTTGCAGTTCAGGCTCTGGTGTCGCACGTCGTGGTCGTAGGCATAGTGCTCGAGCAATCTTGTTTCATCCAGTAGGTTTATTGTTCTACCTACTGTGGTATGCGTATACGATTATGTATTAGATGTCCCTCTGAGCTTCCTGTGGTATATGTTATACGATTTTATACCGGATTTCAGTAAAGTATATATATGTTTATTGTTTTACTTTACTTTCGATATATATTGAGAAATCCGGATGGGATTGGTGCCCACGGTTTGCTTTTTGTGGCATAGGATGAAGTGTATTTTTCGCGTGCAGGTAATGGTAATTCCACGCTAGTAACGAAACTCTGCCCAAATTTCGAAAAGTTTTTGTTGGTTCGTGTTTTCGAAGGGGTTTGATTCCGATTTAGGAAGCTAAATCGGGGTTGGGTCCTTTCAGCTTGGTATCAGAGCATTAGGTTATAGGTTCTGTAGACTTCTGTAGTCGTGTTTACTAAGGATATTTGAGAATGTACAGCATGTCTGGAATGGTGACCCGACCGGCCGGCGGATAATCATCAATATTCCGGGTGTTGTATGCTTTCAAATATTTGAAGTTCCATGATTACGTTCCACTTGTTGTGAACGATATTGTATTCATTAGGATGCCTTCTGACGTGCTTTCCGTGTCGTTTCGGTTGTGGATCCTATTGAGGATCAATCGACGCGTAATTTATCAGAGAACAGAGGATTCGGATGAGTATTCAGAGTTCAGAGAATTTTGTGGCATGGTTTGCCTGGGGATGTGTATATGAGCATCTATATGTTGCCTCAGAGATGAGATTTGTGGCAGTGATGTGTGCCTGAGTCAGATTGTTGTGTTTGGTGGGCTGATATTGTGTGAGTTCCTGTTGCGACTCCATGGCCTACATTCAGGGTATTGTGTATACGATAATGGTTTATCAGGCTATCCAGCAATCGAATGTGGAGTGTTTACCCACCTGAGGCAGAGATGCATTGTTCATATGTTTGTCCCTATTTACACGTGTTATGTGGCTTAGAGGGAGCTATGCACGAGGTTCGAGATGAGTTTGAACCTGAGTATCAGAGAGAGTCAGATTGTTGTGCCTCGAGATATCCATGATGAGCTTGGTGTGCTGCACTCAGTGGCGAGGCTATTGAGAAGGAAAGGTATACGCGGTTTTCGATGTGATGGTTTGAGGAAAGTGGACTTAGTCGAGATTTTGACGAGGATGAGTTCTGACACCTTGGGATCAGTGACTTCATCAGGTTGTGATCTCTTCGATATTGTTGAGGACCATCAGATTAGGCAGAGGATCCGTTTGACAATGGCGGCAATCACAGTATAGCGGACTTGCTCCTATGGCATGAGTTGGCCGATCGTTGGTGATCCTTTCACGCAGCAGGTGTTGCGGTAATTTGTGTTTGAGGAGTACCTTCAGTTGCTGTTTCGGTGACCAGGTGGGTCACGTTGTGAGGGAGCGTCCTCAGCCAGTTGATTTAGCGGTTCGGTAGCTCAGAGTTTACGAGGAGATCCTCATGTTGTTCCTGAAGTCTGATCAATGTACCCTTTTAACGAGTTATTCAGTAAGTCGCATTTGACGTGGGCGGCTAGTTGGGCATGTTGGAGTTCGTGCCATGACCTTGTTTGAGGACAGACTTTTCTCCGAGGTTACTGTTGCTTGATATCCATGGCTATTGTACCTGTATCTCCACTTCTGAGGTCTTGAAGAGTGTTGCATCTATCCAGAGGTTGCGAGATCCTTGTTGGAGGTTATGTGTTAGCTGCAGATCTGTTATAGCTGGACATCGTGGTTTTGTTGTGACTATGAGTATGGACTTTTGACGATGCATTTTGGCTGTGATTGAGCACCTCGAGAAGGAGGTTGTGTTTCGACGACCAGATTTCCCCGAAATGCTGTTTCGTGGTGATGGTCGAGCGGTTGGTGGACACGAGTTGTGTTGATTGCTTAGCTCATATTGTTGATACTGTGGTTGTTGTACCCGACATTGGTGACATTGAGGTGGTTTCCGAGTTTCCAGGTGTATTCCGGAGGAGTTACCAGGTGTTCCTCCAGTTCGGGAGACTGACTACACCATTGAGCTTGTGCCAGGCGCTGGACTCATTTTACCGGCATCTTGTTGTTCGGAGCCAGCGGAGCTGATGGAGCTATTGTTTCGACTCTAGAGGTTGCTGGAGGAGGTTTTAGGAGATTCCATGCGACCCCGCGTATTTGCATGGTGTGCTCTTGCATTGTTTGTACTGATGATGGATGATTCGTCGAGGTGGTGCATTGAATACCAAAGCCTGATTTGCTTCAGAGGAGAGTGAGTATCCTCCGCTTCGGATTGACGATTGGTTTGATCATCTTGTGAGAGTTTTAGTCTTGACGAAGATTGATTTCGGATCCGGATACCATCAGTGGAGGTTTGATGAGTCAGATGTGGCTATGTTGGCTTTTGGATCATAATGCGGGCATCAGGAGCTTTTGGTCACGCTGTTTGGTTGACCAATGCCCGGTTATCTTGTGGACTTGATGGACCAGGTGTTCAGACGATTCTGGACGAGTTTGCGGTCATGTTCGTTGGCAACGTCCTGATGTGCTCCAGGAATGTGGACCAGCACCTGAAGCAATTGTGAGTGGTTTTGCGGACTTCGCGAGGTGATCAGTTAATTGCAAGTTCAGCCATTATGAGTTTTGGCTGATCAGCATGAAAATTTTGGGCTGTGTGATGTTATCCGAGGGAGTCAGTGTGGATTCTGATCAGTTAGAAGCCGTGTTGAATTGGGGTTGACCTACCCTTGTACCAGAGATCGGGAGTCTTTTGGGTTTGGCAGGCTATTACTGACGGCTTGTGCAGGATTTTTCCGGATTGCCACTCTACTTTCCGGATTGACGAAGAAGGCGTCAAGTTCGAGTGGTTCGATGCACGCGAGGAGAGTTACTTACTCCTGCAGGATGGTTGACCATTGCTTCGGTTTTGACCTTACCTGATGATCATGATGAGTTCGTGGTCGTGGGTTTTGGTGATGCATCGAGATTTAGAGTTGGGTATGTTTTGATGTTGTGTAGCAGAGCGGTGGCTCATGATTTCAGGCAGTGGAAACTTTATGGGACTGCGTATCCTATGCATGATTTGGCTGTAGCTGTTCTTGTGTTAGCATCAGAAAGTTGGAGCTACTATAGCTATGGCGTGCAGCTCAGTGTAGGATGTGCACTGATCACTTGAGTTTCATCCACTTGCATTTTCGGCCAGATTTGGGCTGGAGGCAGTGCTGATGGATGAGATCGGCTATCGACTATGGCTGCACATTTGAATTTGTTTGAGGAAGGCTAGTGGTTGTACTTTGACCATCCGTTTGGGATGATGTTGTTGTTGATGCATTCAGTCGAGAGTTAGGAGCTTCAGTATTGCATGTGTATGTGTGGCTCGAGTTTCCGTGTTAGCCGAGTGTGGGCTACGAGAGCTGAGTTCAGGTATGATGGTGTTGAGGCTCGTGATTTTGCACGCGTTTGGCGCTAGTGACGCGGGGATGTGTCAGATACTTCGAGTTTATTACTCGTGATGCAACATGAAGAACAATGTAGCAGCTTGTGTGTGATAATGCCACATTCGTCAACTGGTGATGGCTAGGAGGCAGAGACGTGCCGAGATGTGTCAGCCATTTGAGATTTCCGGTTAGACGTGGCGGTTGCTGCTGTGATTGTGTGTGTTTGTACACTATGGTTTGTGATACCAGTTGTCAGGCCTTTGTGGACCGTTTGATGAATTTAGTACGTTTTCTTATACTTTCGGAGACAATTTCAATGGCAGGTTGGCATAGATGTGTTTGGTGGAGGTTGTCCATCCACGTGGTGTGCTTATGTCCCAGTTCGCTGATCGAGATAATCAGCTACAACAGAGTGTTGGCGAGCTTTGCAGCGAGCATTGGGGACCAGATTACGAGTTAGTACCGGTTCTTATCCTCAGATTGGCGAGCGATCTTTGAGGACTATTCAGACCTTGGAGGGCATGTTGTGGACCTCGGTATTGCAGTTCTGAAAGATTTGGGACTAACAGTTTCACTTGTTCGAGATTGCTTGCTGTACCAGTTTGCGGACCACTATGGTTCTGATGTTGCATGTTGTCGTTTTGAGGACGATGTTGTACTCCATTGTGCTGGAGCAAGTTTGGTTTGAGTTTGAGTTGATGTTTGATTCTGATTTTGTGGAATGTGCTACCACAGACTGTCAGATTAGCGGAAATGGGTTGATTATTGCCCGAGTTCGATGTTTGAGCTATGCTGATATGAGTGTGTGAGTTATATTGATGTGTGAACTAAGTTGTGATTTTTCATGATGTTTTGATTCGTATTTGGTTATGGGCGAGATTGTATTGTGCCGTATAGTTCGGCATCGCCTATAGTGTTGGATTTTGTGTGTGTGTTGTGTTCTGTGTGGTGGAACTGTGTTTCAGATGTGTTACGTGTTGTGTACCCTATCAGTTCCTTATGCAGGAACACTTGAAGATTGTGTGGAGCCAGTTCAGATTTGTGATTTAAGGGTACATGGATTTCAGTTCAGAGCTATCTCCTATTGTGGAGTTTGTTATCAGAGTTGTTCAGTCGATATTGTCGCTAGAAAGTTGAGCAGTATGCAGAGGCAGTGCTTCTATGTTAGCCGACAGACTTGGAAATTTCGAGGTCGAAATTTTTCTAAGGGGGGTGGATTTGTGACGACCCAGAACAGAATTAGCAGTGGAATCAGCTTGATCGATGAGCTTGGCGTAGTCGCAGAGTTGCGACAGTTGATTTAATCGCCGAAGCTTCTTAACGACTAAATTATTGGCCGAGAATTGGAGCTGGGTCTCTTCTCGAGAGTCGTTGTACGTGTGATTACGAGTTCGTGGGCGGTTCTGGATCGTTATTTGGACGACCGAGGAATTAATTATGAATATTTGAAGTTTCGACGGAAACGGATTTAAATGGAAGGTTTGTTCGCGACTAAATTATCGGACGAGAATTTGGCTTCGGATCCTGCATGGAAGTTGTTCGGAATTTAATTTCGAGTTTGTGGGAACTTCCGGAGCATGATTTTGAGTTACGAAGATTTAGTTGTGATTATTTCCGTTTGTTGATTATTTAGTCGATTTAATGGGTGTTGCTTTGAAGGGTTGACTTTTTATCCGTGTGGTCGAGGTGTTTGACTTCGAGTGATTATTAAAGAACATGTCGAGTCGAGTTTGTAACCGCGAGAATTATCAGAATCGGAATTACGACGAGAAAGTAATGGGTATTTGAAGTTTGTCGAAAAGTGAATTATGTGGTTTCCATTTTGGGAAGACCTATAAATAGCAAGTTTCCCATTTGGGAAAGTCCACTTTCCATTTTGGTCTGTTGACTGGGTTGACCAAAGTGGGTCGACCCGTTTTGGGTGCCTTGGGTTGCCGATTTTGTTCGCCGAAATTGAGGCCGATTCCGGCCATATTTGGGTATGGTTCCTTCACGAAACTTGTTGGGCTCGAGCTCCTCTTCAATTAGGTTGGTGGATCGTCCCGTGAGGTGGCCGGAGAAGGAAGTTATGGCCTGGCAAATTTAGTAAAATTCCGGCGAGTTTTGTGGTGTTCGGGTGGCGGCGTGGAGGCCGAGTTGGTGGCTCTACCTTGAGGGGTTTTGTTAGCCTTGAGCTAAGGAAGCTTTTCCAAGTGGTCTTGAGGGTTGCCGTGGCCGGAGAAGAGAGATCTGTTGAATTGAAATTCCGGTAAGGGTTTGGAACTTTGAGTTGATTTTTGGAGGTTTTCCGGTCAAAATTGGCCTTAACTTATAACTGGAAAGTTGTTGGAATCGTCGAGATCTTTGAAACCATGTGTAGCACGAAATTTTCTGGGCAGGTTTGGATTTGGCGGCGGCGGCGGCGATTTTTCGCCCGGAGTAGTTTTTGACGAATTGCATGTCATTTGACTCGAAATCGCGCCCCGATTGCAGTGGGGAGGTTCGTTTTTCGAATTGAGCGTCCGAAAGTAAAGCAAGGTATTGAGGTGTTATATATGGATTTTCGACGATTCGTCGACATTGAATTACGTGTTTCTGAGAACGGCGGTTTCTCGTGGTTTGATTTGTATTGTCGAGTTATGACTTTGAATATTGGACATTGTGAATATTCAGGTGTTCGTGATCGTTCTTTTGGCGAGGGACTTTCCGCCGAATCACGGGTTAACGCGATACGCGTTACGCCAGTCTGTGAGTGGACAGTTTATTTTCACGGAATTATTGCGAGTCCTTTATATACGTTTTATGAACTTGTGCATGCAGTATGATTATGGTTTTACGAGCATGAGTTTTCGTACGAGATTATGTTTATATTGAGCATGTGTTATATGATTATACTTATATGTTGTTATGTGTCCACGTGTGGCCCCGTGTGATTACACACATGCTCTGTACATGTGAGGAGTTAGAGTCTCCCTCGTGTTTGTGTACGTGAGGAGTTAGAGTCTCCCTCGTATACCCGGACGCGTGAGGAGTTAGAGTCTCCCTCGCGTACCCTTTAATTGTTATACATTCGACTCGCATATGTTTTTATTATATATATTACTTGGTGAAAGACATTTATTTTCGTCCACTCACTCTAACGATTTTCATGTCTTTCCCCTGGGCTTTTCGGTTTCCGTGCCCAGTTTGCAGTTCAGGCTCTGGTGTCGCACGTCGTGGTCGGAGGCATAGTGCTCGAGCAATCTTGTTTCATCCAGTAGGTTTATTGTTCTACCTACTGTGGTATGCGTATACGATTATGTATTAGATGTCGCTCTGAGCTTCCTGTGGTATATGTTATACGATTTTATACCGGATTTCAGTAAAGTATATATATGTTTATTGTTTTACTTTACTGTCGATATATATTGAGAAATCCGGATGGGGTTGGTGCCCACGGTTTGCTTTTTGTGGCATAGGATGAAGTGTATTTTCCGCGTGCAGGTAATGGTAATTCCACGCTAGTAACGAAACTCTGCCCAAATTTCGAAAACTTTTTGTTGGTTCGTGTTTTCGAAGGGGATTGATTCCGATTTAGGAAGCTAAATCGGGGTTGGGTCCTTTCAAATGGTGCACATCATATTTAACAAACGATGTAAATACTTGTGTTTTCCCTCCTAATCTTGAAGAGATTGTAGTAGTCAAGGAATATCTTGATGTCCATTCTGAAGAATTATTAGCTCTTCCTTCACTACGGGAAATTATTGTCATGTATGTGCTTTTCCCAGGTATATGTCTCATTGTGTAGGCATTGTACCATAAGATTTTATTTGACCGTGTGATGTATATCGGTAGCTGAACTGAGTTATTCTGAAGAACAGGTATCCAACATTTTGTTGTGATGGTTGGTTAGATAATTCGAAAGGAGCTTCAATATTTCTTAAATTTGATTTTCAATAATGTTTTGGTTGATGTAAATTTTAGGTGATGCAGTTTGTTTTACTGAACGTATCTGTTGCTATATGAGTTTAACGAAACGTGTGTACTGAGTATATTCAGGTGAATTCATTATCTACTGCAGTGGCTACATTTTATTTTATTTCTAGGGATGTTTAGCAGTAGGATATGCCAGTATGGACCCGAATAAGGTTGAAGATGTGTTGATCTAGAGTAAACTTATTAACGTGGCAGTTATTCAGAGCTTTTTGTGGTTAGTTGTTTTTATTGCGGAATTGTGTTACTTTTCACGTATTACGGCATTATTGACCTCATTATTGAGAAAAGAATTCGATTTTATTTCATATTCAGAAATCGCGAATACTACTTCAGTCAGAGATGCGTGTTAGACGTGTTTTCTTTTACATCGTAATTATTGAGCCAGTAGTTTTGTTATTAATTCTTGGTTCGATCAGTTTCTTCTTATCGAGTTCGTATACTCCAGAACTGTGATTTTTTCTTTCTTAAATTGTATGTTGGTGGATTTCTTGATTTCTGGGAGATATGAGGTTGTTGTTATATAATGGCAGATTATGTGTGTTACAGTTATTTTCTTATGAAGTGTCAACATTTGAGCAGAATTCGCCTACGATTACAGTTTGCAATTGAATATCAAGATACCACTTTATTAAGCATTTTATGTTAAGCCAGGTAGTATTCGACTATGTTGTTATAAAGTTAGTAAGGAAGCGTTATCAATCCAGTTAGTGTGCCAGATTCAACAGATAACATACAGATTATTCTTAACAGATTTAAGTTGTCAAATTATCAATAATGATTGCGCTAATGTTAGTCAAAGTATACAATGATAATTGAGTATCCCTCTAGTTATCGCCATGGAAAGGAGTTATGCATATTTGTTGGCGCGACAAGCTGATGTCCCGGTTCGTGGAACCATATGAGTTTAGTAAGTATATGAGCGTTATGGTTTAGCTTTTGAGAATGATTATCAGGGCTAGCTTATGTATATAATGTATTTCAGATATCATGATTGTGGACGTATATTTCTAATTCTTTGATGGTAGCATGCCTCAGAAATTTTTGTTGCGGACAGTTTCAATTTCAGTTCAGTTCAGGTTGTAGAACTTTTGGATGTTCTTAATTGTCGAGAGCAGATTCTCTGGAACACGAATATTTTCTTAGTGTCAATGTTGTACAGAATCATGCAGTAAACATTGCCACGTAGCAGCTAGAACAGTTTGTGTGAGCAATAGCTTCGTTCTCCTAGCAGGTATGTAAATTTTGAGGATGAAATTTTTTTAAGGGGGGTGGATTGTGACAACCCGAACCAAAATCTATGTATTAATCAGCACATAATTGATTATTGCAGATTAATCGCGTAATTGGGTTTGTTAATGACTTTTTAATCAGGCAAAAATTTGTGTTGACTTCATTCACGAGAATTGTAGAGAATTTAATTTCAAGATCGGGGGAATTTTCGGGGAATTTTTCAGATAAGTGATCAATGTTTTATCGAGTTTTGAAGTCGGTTAGTGAAATATATAAAAGTGCTATTTTTATTGTTGATTTAATCGTAACCGTTCGATCTTGATCAGATTGAATCGTAGCCGTTGATTTGGGATGTACGAGTACGAGTATATATATGGCAAAAATATGAGGTATTTTGGGGATGTTTCCATTTTGGGAAATCTAGGTGGTTGACTCGCATTGACCATGGGTCAAACCAATCCGTTTTGGGGCACGAAATGGTTGCCGGCGGTGTGCTTAATTCTAGACACCGTTGGCCATGATTCCTTCATGAGAAACATTGGGCTTGAGCTCCTCTTCAGTTTGGTGGGTGGAGCACCGAGATTGGTTACCGGAGGAGGAAGATTTGACCAGAATTTGCCGGTGACAAAGGTGGTGGGGATGGCAACAATGGGGTCAACCTTATGGGGTCTTGAATCCCTTGGGATGGTGAGTCTATCCCAAGTGGATTCTGTGACGACCCGGAACAGAATCAGTAGTGTTAATCAGCTTACTCCATGAGGTTATGCGTAATCATAGATTTCCGATAATTGTTTGAATCGCTAGCTTTGTTCACGACTAAATTATTGGCCGAGAATTGGAGTTGAGTCTCTTCTCGAGAGTTGTTGTACGCGTGATTTCGAGTTTATGGGCAGTTCCGGATCATTATTTGGACGACCGAGGAATATAGTGTGAATATTTGAAATTTCGACATAATCGGGTTAAAATGGTGGCTTTCTTAACGATTAAATTACCGGACGAGAATTTGATTTCGGATTCTTTACGAAAGATGTAGAGAATTTAATTTCGAGCTTGTGGGAACTTCCAGAGGATTTTTTGGAGTTGCGAGGATTATGTTATGAATATTTCGATCGTTGATTATTTAATCGGATAAGCATGTGTTGGATTGAACCGTTGACTTTTTATCGGATTTGTCAAAATGTTTAACTTCGGGTGGTAATTGAAGAACATGTCGAGTTGAGTTTGTTGCCGCGAGAATTATTGAAATCGAATTTACGACGCGGAAGTTACGGGTATTCGAAGTTTATCGAAATGTGTAATTTGGAAGTTTCTATTTTTGGCAAGTATTTATTGAGGTTTCCTGTTTGGGAAAGTCAAAGTTAGCAATTATGGCTGTTGACTGGTCAACGCGGGCTCGGTGGAGGAGAGGTGCGACGGTGCTTGACGGCTCACGGAGGTGGCACGCCGTCCGGCCACCTCCGGCCTTGCCCAATGACCCTATCGACTCGCCTTGGTGCCCTCATCCGCGTGCCGACCATCGTTCACGGTGAGGTCGCCGGAGGAGAGAGTTATTTCCGGCCAGAGTTGGAAGAACTTGGGGTTTTTGGGTGGTTCTTGTTCCGTCCGAATTGAGCTACAAAATGTAGTGGGCTTTGAAGCTCTCCTCTCCACAAATCTAACCATGTAGGTATGGAGTTCCAATTCGATATGTACACGGAGAATTGTTGAATTGAAAAGTTTGGTTTGAATTCGGTTTTGCTTGAAATTGACCTAGTTAGAGTGAGAATTGGACTTCGGTGTAGTTCTGGAAGTTGCTTGTTGGGTGATTTTGAGTGGAATAGGTGTTGCTCCGCCGAGAAAATTTCATGTTGGGTAGCGCCGCCGCCGCCGCCGGTGGTCAACGGTGGTCAACAGTTGACTTTTTGGGGTTTTCGACAAGTTGCATGTCGTTTCACTCGGAATCGCACCCCGATCGCAATGGTGAGGTTTGTTTCTCGATTTGAGCATCAGCAATTATAGAGAGATATTGAGATGTGATTATCGGATTTTCGACATTTCGTCCTAATTGAATTATGCGTTTCCGGGAACGGTTATTTCTCTTGATTTGATTTGAGTTATCGAGTTATGAATTTGAGCAATGAATTTTGTGATTATTCAGGGGTTCGTGATCGTTCGTTTGGCAAGGGATTTTCCGCCGGATCATGGGATTAACGCGAATTGCATTACGCTCACCTGTGAGTGGACACGTTTATATTTTCACAGTTGTTTGCGAGTTCGTGATTTATTAGAATTTTTCGTATTTACTTTATATGATGTTGAGATATATGTTATTTTCGGAGGTATTATGTTGTATTTATTGGTGATGGCATTACTGCATCGATGTTTCGGCTACTCGGCTGATCACCGGTAGTCCGCTAGAGTTGAGAGATTCCTCTGGGCAAGGTTGAGAGATTCCCCAGTATGTCGCTGGGGTTGAGAGATTCTCCTGGCCTATCACCGTCGGGTTTGAGTGATTCACCTGACTGTCGGGCTTGAGAGATGGAAGGACCCAACCCCGATTTAGCTCCCTAAACCGGAGTCAAACCCCTTCGAAAACACGAACCAACAAAAACCGTAGAAATTTTGGCAGAGTTTCGTTACTAACGTGGAATTACCATTGCCTGTACGCAGAAAAATACACTTCATCATATGCCACAAAAATCAAACAGTGAGCACCAATCCCATCCAGATTTCTCAATATATCAACAGTAAAGTAAAACAATAAATATATCTGTACTTTACTGAAATCCGGTGAAAAATCGTATAATATATACAACAGATTACTCAGAGCGACCTCTAATGTATAAACATATAAGTGTACCACAGTAGGTAGAACGATAAACCTACTGGAAGAAATAAGGTAGCTTGAGCACTATGCCTCCGACCACGACGTGCGACTCCAGAATCCGAACTGCAAACTGGGCACAGAAACTGAAAAGCCCAGGGGAAAGACATGAAAACTGTTAGAGTGAGTGGACGAAAATAAATGTCTTTCACCAAGTAATATATAAGTATAAAATCATATGAGGGTCAAATGCATGAAAGTCAAATGGTACGTGAGGAGACGCTGACTACCACCCACGTACAGAGCATGCAACGTAAATATATCACAGAGTCTCTCGTGGACTACCACGCGATAGCACAGTCTGAATCACGGGATCCCAGACCCACACGTGATTCCTAGCCAGAAAGGCCTCGGGTCAGGATATCTGTCCCCCTCGGAGCGTACTCGGGGATCAGCCGAGAAGCCAATGTGTATGGATACCATAACATATACTGAGACTGTACTCTGTGTAAACCAAATCATAAATCCTTTCCATGCACATGCATACAACAGAATATGTACATATGTATATTCGTATATGCATAATCGTAAAACATATGCTCGTAAAATCCTAATCAATCTGCATGCTCATGTTCGTAAAACGTATATAAAAAATTCGCAAATAATCCGTGAAAAGAAATGTCCACTCACAGACTAGCGTAACGCAGTTCGCGTTAACCCGTGATCCGGCGGAAAGTCCCTCGCCAAACTAACGATCACGAACCCCTGAATATTCACAAAGTCCATTACTCAAAGTCATAACTCGACAATTCAAATCAAATCACGAGAAACCACCGTTCTCGAAAACACAAAATCCGATTACGACAAACTGACGGACATCCGGAAGTCACACCTCAATACCTTGCTGTAAGTTCGAACGCTCAATTCGAAAAACGAATCTCCCCACTGCGATCTGGGCGTAATTTCGAGTTAAATGACATGTAACTTGTCGAAAACTCCAAAAAGTCAAACTTTGACCGCCGTTGACAGTTGACCGCCGCCACCAAACTGAACTTTTCCCGGCGGAGCAACCTCTATTCCACTCAAAATCATCCACTGAGCAACTTTGTCAACTGCATCGAAGACTAATTCTCACTCTAACTAGGTCAATTTCATGAAAAACCGAATGTTCACACAAATTTCAATTCCAAAATTCTCCATACACAAGATGAATTGGATCACCAAACTTACATGGTAGCTTCATGGTGATGAGGGCTACAAAGCCCACTCCAAATTGTAGCTCGAATCGGCCTAATTCATGCAACCCGAATTCACCATTTTTTCTTGAATTTTGGCCGGAAAATTCTCTCTCCACAGGTGGCCTCGCCGTGAGAGGTGATCGGAAATGAGACCGGAAGACCGAGACGAAGAGAAAGGGACCAAAACCAAGCTCAAAGGTGGCCTGACGGCGTCTCGCCGCCGGCGAGCCGAACGGTGTCGCGCCACCCATCACCACCGAGCTTGACTCGGTCAAAGCACCATTAATTCCAGGTTTGACTTTCCCCTTTTGGCAACCCACTATTTATACCTGCTATTTTTGGAAACTTCGTAATTATCCTTTTCGACGAACTTTAAACATACGTAACTTCCTCGTCGTAACTCCGATCCCGATAATTCTCGTGGCAACAAACTCGACTCGACATGTTCTTCAATTATCACCCAAAGTCAAACACATCGACCAATCGGATAAAAAGTCAACCATTCAACCCAAACACACACATAATCCGACTAAACAATCAACAATCGGAAATATTCACAACATAATCCTCGTAACTCGAAATAATGCTCCGGATGTTCCCACGAGCTCGAAATTAAATTCTCAACAACTTCCGTGAAGAAGCCAAAACCAAATTCTCAACCGGTAATTTAGTCGCTAACAAATCTGGCATATAAACCCGATTATATCGAAATTTCAAATATTCATAACTTATTATTCGGTCGTCCAAATAATGATCCGGAACCGCTCACGAACTCGAAATCACACGTATAACAACTCTCGAGAAGAGACTCAGCTCCAATTCTCGGCCAATAATTTAGTCGTTAACAAGCCTGGCGATTCAAATAACTGTCGTAAATTTGCGACTACGCGCAATCTCGTAGATCAAGCTAATTCCACTGCTGATTCTGTTCTGGGTCGTCACAAATCCACCCCCCTTAAAAAAATTTCGACCTCGAAATTTTCGAGTCTGCCGACTAAAAGTAGGAGCACTGCCTCTGCATATTGCTCAACTCTCCAGTGATCACACCAACTGAACAACTCTGACAACAGACTCCACAATAGGAGATAGCTCCGTGCTGAAATCCTTGTACCCTCAAATCTCAAATCTGAACTGGCTCCACATAATCGCCAAGTGTTCCTGCATAAGAAAAAAGTAGGGTACACAACACGTAATAAACCTGAAACATAGTTCCGTCACACGAAACACAACACACATAAAAGCCAACGCTATAGGCGACGCCGAACTATACGGCACAACACAAATTCTCCTATGACCACATACGGATCAAAACCACATGGCAAAACACAACTCAGTCTACACATATCAATACAGCACAAACATCGAACTCAAGTAATTATCATCCTGTTTCCGCTAAATCAAAAGTCTGTGGTAGCACATTCCACAAAGTCCGGATCAAATGTCAACTCAAACTCAAACCAAACTCGCTCCAGCACAATGGAGTACAACATCGTTCCTCAAAACGACATCATGCAACATCAAACCATAGTGGTCCACAAACTGGTACTGCAAGCAATCTCGAATAGCTGAAACTTCTGGTCCCGAATTCTCCGGAATTGCATTACCGAGGTCTACAATATGCCCTCTAAGGCCTGAATAGTCCTCAAAGACCGCCCACCAATCTGAGGAAAAGAACTGGTACCAACTTATAATTTGGTCCCCAATGTTCGCTGCAAAGCTTACCAACACTCAGTTGTAGCTGATTACCTCGACCAGCAAACTGGGACACAGGCACATCACGAAATGGACAATCTCCGTCAAACACAGCTATGCCAGCCTGCCACTGAAATCGTCTCTGAAAGTACAAGGAAATGTACTGAGTTCGTCAAATGACCCACAATAGCCTAACAACTGATATCACAAACAAAAGTGCGAACTGACACACAAAACCACAGCGACAAACTCCAACTACTAATCGGAAATCCCCAATGGCTGTAACTCTCCGGCAAGTCTTTGTCTCCTAGCCATCGCTAGTTGACAAATGTGGTATCTGCACACACAAGCTGCTACATTGCTCTTCATGTTGCGTCACGAGTAGTAAACTCGGAGTATCAGACACATCTCCGCACCACTAACGCCAAATACTCGTAAAACAATGAGCTTAACATCATCACACTCGAACACAACGCCCGTAGCACGCAACTCGGCTAACACGGAAACTCGAGCCACACACACACATGAAACACTCAAGCTCCCGACATTCAACTGAATGCATAAGCAACAACATCCCAAATGGATAGTCAAAGTACAACCTCTAGCTTTCTCGAACAAACTCAAATGTGCAGCTATAGTCGTAAGTCGATCTCATCCATCTACACTGCCTCAAGCCCAAATCTGGCTGAAAATGCAAGTGGATGAAACTCAAGTGATCAGTGTACGTCCTACACCGCGCTGCACGCCGTAGCAGTAGTATCTTTAACTCTCTAATGCTAACACAAGGACAACTACATCCAAATCATACACATGATACGTAGTCCCATAAAGCTTTCACTGCCTGAAATCATGAGCCACCGCTCTGCTATACAGCATCAAAGCACAACCAAACCCAAACCTTAATGCATCGCCGTAACCCATGAACTCGTCACGATCGTCAGGTAAGGTCAAAACCGAAACAACGGTCAACCATCCTGCAGGAGTAAGTAACTCTCATCGCGTGCATTGAACCACTCGAACTTGACACTTTCTTCGTCAATCCGAAAAATGAAATGGCAATCCGAGAAAATCCTGTACAGGCCGTCGGTAAAAGCCTACTAAACCCAAGAGACCCCTGATCTCTGGTACCATGGTAGGTCAACCCCAAATCAACACGGCTTCTATCTGGTAAGAATCCACGTCACTCACTCGGATAGCATCACATGACCTAAAATCTTCACGCGAATCGACCAAAATTCACACTTGCTGGGCTTTACCAACAACTGACCATCTCGTAAGGGCCACAAAACCGCTCGTAATTGCTTCAGGTACTGGCTCACACTCCTGGAGTAAATCAGAATGTTGTCGATGAACATGATTGCAACTCGTCCATAATCATCTGAGCACATGGTCCATCAAGTCCACACGATCTACAGGGGCATTGGTTAACCAAACAGCGTGACCAAGAACTCATGATGCCCGCACTGTAATCTGAAAACTAACATGGCCAAAACTGACTCATCGATCCTCAACTGATAGTATCCGGACCCGAAATCAATCTTCGAAAAGACTGAAGCTCTCGCAAGCCGATCAAATCGATTATCAACCCGAAACGAAGGATACTCACTCTCCTCTGAAGTCTGATTCAGATCCCGGTAGTCAATGCACCACCATGTCTAACCATCCATCATCCATACACACAATGCAAAAGCACACCACGCAAGTACGTGGGGTCGTACAAAATCTCCTGAAACCTTCTCCAGCAACCCTTGGAGTCAAACCTGTAGCTCCATCAGCTCTGCTGGCTCCGAACGATAAGACGTCGGTAAAATGAGTCCAGCGCCTCAATGTCACCAATGTCGGGCACAGCAACCGTAGTATCCATAACATTACCTAAGCAAACAACACAACTCGTCTCCACCATCCGCTCGACCATCACCGCGAAACAGTATCTTGGGGAATCTGGTCGTCGAAACACGACCTCCTTCTCGAGGTACACGAACACAACCAAGATGTGTTGTCAAGAGTCCATACTCATAATCACATCAAAATCGACGATATCAAGCTATAACAGATCCGTGGCTAAGCCATATCCTCCAACAAGGATCTCACAACCCCCAGATGGATGCAACACTCTGCAAAGCCTCGGAAGTGAAGATGCAGGTACAATAACCATGGATATCCAACAACAGTAACCTCGGAGAAAAGTCTGTCCTCAAACAAGGTCATGGCACGAACTCCAACATGCCCAACTAGCCGCCCACATCAAATGCGACTTTCTGAATAGCTCATCAAAAAGGCTACATTGGTCAATTCTAGAAACAACATCATGACCTCCTCCTGAACTCTGAGCTACCAAACCGCTAACACAGCTAGTTGAGGGCGCTCCCTTGTAACGTGACCCTCCTGGCCACCACAATAGCAACTGAGAGTGCTCCATGAACACAAGTCACCGCAACACCTGCTGCGAGAAAGGATCACCAATTATCACTCGAACTCATACCACAGGAGCAAATCCGCTACACTGTGATCTCCGCCATCGCCAAACGGATCCTCTGCTTGATCTGATGACTCTCACCATAATCGAAAAAGCCATAGCCTGAAGAAATCACCGATTCTGAAGTGTCAGAACTCAACCTCATCCAAATCTCGTCTAAGTCCACTTTCCTTAAACCATCACATCGAAAACCACATACACCTTTTCTTCTCGACAGCCTCGCCACTGAGTGCAGTACACTAAGCTCCTCACGGTTATCTCAAGGCAATACACTCAAAATCCCTCTGATGCTCAGGTTCAAACTCATCTCGAACCTCGTGCACTACTTCCTCCGAAGCCACATAACTCGTACAAATAGGGACTAACGTGTGGACAATGAATCTCTACCTCAGGTGGGTATACACTCCTCATTCGAATGCTGGGTAGCCTGATACAACCATTACAGTATAAACAACACCCTGAATGTAGGCCATGGAGTCGCAATAGTAACGCACACAATATCAGCCCACCAAATACAATGATCTGACTCAGGCACACATCAACTGCCACAATTCTCAGCTCTGAGGCAACATGTAGACGCTCATACACACACAACAAGGCAAACCGTGCCACACAGTTCTCTGAACTCAGAATACTCATCTAAATCCACAGTTCACTGGCAAATCACGCGTCGATTGATTCTCAACAGGATCCACAACCGAAACGACACGGAAAGCACGTCAAGGAGGCATCCTAATGAATAAAACATCGTTCACAACAAGTAGAATGTAATCATGGAACTTCAAATATTTGAAAGCATACAACACCCGGAATATTGATAAATATCCACCGGCCGGTCGGGTCACTATTCCAGACATGCTGTACATTCTCAAATATCCTTAGTAAACACGACTACAGAAGTCTACAGAACCTATAACCTAATGCTCTGATACCAAGCTGGAAGGACCCAACCCCGATTTAGCTCCCTAAACCGGAGTCAAACGAACCAACAAAAACTGTAGAAATTTTGGCAGAGTTTCATTACTAACGTGGAATTACCATTACCTGCACGCGGAAAATAAACTTCATCCTATGCCACAAAAATCAAACCGTGGGCACCAATCCCATCCGGATTTCTCAATATATCAACAGTAAAGTAAAACAATAAATATATCTATACTTTACTGAAATCCGGTGAAAAATCGTATAATATATACAATAGATTACTCAGAGCGACCTCTAATGTATAAACATATAAGTATACCACAGTAGGTAGAACAATAAACCTACTGGAAGAAATAAGGTAGCTCGAGCACTATGCCTCCGACCACGACGTGCGACTCCAGAATCCAAACTGCAAACTGGGCACGGAAACCGAAAAGCCCAGAGAAAGACGTGAAAACTGTTAGACGTGAAAATAAATGTCTTTCACCAAGTAATATATACGTATAAAATCATATGCGAGTCAAATGCATGAAAATCAAATGGTACGTGAGGAGACGCTGACTACCACCCACGTACAGAGCATGCAACGTAAATATATCGCGGAGTCTCTCGTGGACTACCACGCGATAGCACAGTCTGAATAACGGGATCCCAGACCCACACGTGATTCCTAGCCAGAAAGGCCTCGGGTCAGGATATCTGTCGAGAAGCCGAGAAGCCAATGTGTATCGATACCACAACATATACTGAGACTGCACTCTGTGTAAACCAAATCATAAATCCTTTCCATGCACATGCATAAAACATAATATGTACATATGTATATTCATATACGTATATTCGTATATGCATAATCGTAAAACACATGCTCGTAAAATCATAATCAATCTGCATGCTCATGTTCGTAAAACGTATATAAAAAACTCGCAAATAATCCGTGAAAAGAAATGTCCACTCACAGACTAGCGTAACACAGTTCGCGTTAACCCGTGATCTGGCGGAAAGTCCCTCGCCAAACGAATGATCACGAACCCCTGAATATTCACAAAGTCCATTACTCAAAGTCATAACTCGACAATTCAAATCAAATCACGAGAAACCACCGTTCTCGGAAACACGTAATCCGATTACGACAAACTGACGGAAATCCGAAAATCACAACTCAATACCTCGCTGTAAATTTGGACGCTCAATTCGAAAAACGAACCTCCCCACTGCGATCGGGGCGCGATTTCGAGTGAAATGACATGTAACTTGTCAAAAACTCCAAAAAGTCAAACTTTGACCGCCGTTAACCGTTGACCGCCGCCACCAAACTGGACTTTTCCCGGCGGAGCAACCTCTATTCCACTCAAAATCATCCACTGAGCAACTTTGTCAACTGCATCGCAGGCCAATTCTCACTCTAACTAGGTCAATTTCGTGAAAAACCGAATGTTCACACAAATTTCAATTTCAAAATTCTCCATACACAAGATGAATTGGATCACCAAACTTACATGGTAGCTTCATGGTGATGAGGGTTACAAAGCCCACTCCAAATTGTAGCTCGAATCGGCCTAATTCATGCAACCCGAATTCACCATTTTTTCTTGAATTTTGGCAGGAAAATTCTCTCTCCACAGGTGGCCTCACCGTGAGAGGTGATCGGAAATGAGACCAGAAGACCGAGACGAAGAGAAAGGGACCAAAACCAAGCTCAAAGGTGGCCGGACCGCGTCTCGCCGCCGGCGAGCCGAACTGTGTCGCGCAACCCATCACCACCGAGCTTGACTCGGTTAAAGCACCATTAATTCCAGGTTTGACTTTCCCCTTTTGGCAACCCACTATTTATACTTGTTATTTTAGGAAACTTCGTAATTATCCTTTTCGATGAACTTTAAACACACGTAACTTCCTCGTCGTAACTCCGATTCTAATAATTCTTGCGGCAACAAACTCAACTCGAAATGTTCTTCAATTATCACCCGAAGTCAAACACATCGACTAATCGGATAAAAAGTCAACCATTCAACCCAAACACACACATAATCTGATTAAACAATCAACAATCAGAAATATTCACAACTTAATCCTTGTAACTCGAAATAATGCTCTGGAAGTTCCCACTATCTCGAAATTAAATTCTCAACAACTTCCGTGAAGAAGCTGAAACCAATTTCTTGACCGGTAATTTAATCGCTAATAAATCTGACATATAAACCCGATTATATCGAAACTTCAAATATTCATAACTTATTCTTCGGTCGTCCAAATAATGATCCGGAACCGCCCACGAACTCGAAATCACACATATAACGACTCTCGAGAAGAGACACAGCTCCAATTCTCCGCCAATCATTTAGTCGTTAGCAAGCCTGGCGATTCAAATAACTGTCGTAACTCTGCGACTACGCATAAGCTCGTAGATCAAGCTAATTTCACTGCTGATTCTATTCTGGGTCGTCACAAGAGATTCGCCTAGGAACCTCCATATATAAACTTTCCGAACTCGCATTTTTTTATATTGATTATGTATATAAACTGGTGAAAGGCATACGTTTATTTTCGTCCACTCACTCTAACGTTTTTATTTGCCTTTCCCCTGGGCTTTTCGGTTTCCGTGCCCAGTTTGCAGTTCAGACTCTGGTGTCACACGTCGTGGTCGGAGGCATAGTATTCGAGCGATGTCTCTTTTATGGTAGGTTCTTGGTTTGGCCTAGTATTTGTATATGTATACTAGAAGTCGCTCTGAGTATTCTTATGTATATTCTTATACGATTTTTCACGGATTTCTGTAAAGTATAGTTATATTTATTACTTTACATTACTGTTGATATATTGAGAAATCCAGATGGGATTGGTTGTGATGACCCAGAACAGAATCAGCAGTGTGATCAGCTTACTTCATGAGTTACTGCGTAATCGCAGATTTCCAACAGTTGTTTGAATCGCCGGACTTGATAACGACTAAATAATTGGCCGAGAATTGGAGCTGAGTCTCTTCTCGAGAGTCGTTGTACGTGTGATTTCGAGTTCGTGGGCGATTCTGGATCATTATTTGGGCGACCGAGGAATAAAATATGAATATTTGAAGTTTCGACGTAATCGGTTTATAATGGTGACCTTCTTAGCGACTAAATTACCCGACGAGAATTTGGCTTTGGGTTCTTCACGGAAGATGTAGAGAATTTAATTTCGAGCTCGTGGGAACTTCCGGAGCATTATTCGGAGTTACGAGAATTATGTTGTGAATATTTCGACCGTAGATTATTTAATCGGATAAGCATGAGTTGGTTTAAACCGTTCATTTTTTATCGGTTTGGTCGATGTGTTTGACTTCGGGTGATAATTGAAGAATACGTCGAGTTGAGTTTGTTGCCGCGAGAATTATCGAAATCGGGTTTACGACGCGGAAGTTACGGGTGTTCAAAGTTTACCGAAATGTGTAATTAGAAGTTTCCAAAAATAGAAGGTCTATATATAGAAGTTCCTGTTTGGGCAAGTCAACCATGTAAATTTATGTTGTTAACCGAGTTGACCGAGTCAACTCGGTGGAGAGAGGGAGGCCGACGGGAAGCGACGTGCTCCACGGCGGCGAGATGTATTCCGGCCACCCTAGGGCTCGGCCTAGGGCTGGTTCTGCTCGACTCAGCCTCCTTGTGGTGGTGCTGGCCACCGTTCACGGCGAGGTGGACGGTGGAGAGAGAAATTTTGAGCCAAAGATTGGGATTTTTTGGGGTTTTGGTTGATTTCGATTCCGGCCAAATTGAGCTACAATTTGTAGTGGGCTTTGAAGCTCTCCTCACCATGAATCTAACCATATAGGTATGGAGTTCCAATTTGATTTGTGCTTGGAGAATTCCTGATTTGAAATTTGGGTGACAATTCGGTTTTACATGAAATTAGACTAGTTAGAGTGAGAATTGGCCTTTGATGCAGTTGTGGAAGTTGCTTGTTGGAGGATTTTGAGTGGAATAGGGGTTGCTCCGCTGGGAAATTTTCTGTTCGGGTGGCGCCGGCGGTGGTCAACGGTCAAACTTTGACTTTTTGGGGTTTTCGACAAGTTGCATGTCGTTTTACTCGAAATTATGCTCCGATCGCAGTGGGGAGGTTCATTTTTCGAATTGAGCGTCCGAAATTACAGCGAGGTATTAAGGTGTGAATATCGGATTTCCGACAGTTCGTCGTAATTGAATCGTGTGTTTCCGAGAACGGTTGTTTCTCGTGATTTGATTGAATCTTTGAGTAATGAACTTTGTGATTATTCAAGGGTTCGTGATCGTTCATTTGGCGAGGGACTTTCCGCCGGATCACGGGTTAACGCGAACTGCGTTACGCTAGTCTGTGAGTGGACAATTTCTTTTCACGGATTGTTTGCGAGTCTTTATATACGATTTACGAACTTAAGCATGCATACGAGATTATGTTTTACATGAGTATGAGTTATACGATTATGCCTATACCAGTATATATTACGTATATGCATTTATATATTGTTTCATGCATTTGCATCGAACTATTTATGATTTGATTTACACAGAGTACAGTCTCAGTTACGTTGTTCTATCGATACACTTGCCTCTCGGCTAATCCCCGATGGAGGCCTACCAGGAGGGGCAGTACCCCGACCTGACCAGCGAGGGGCAGTACCCTGAAACCGAGATCTTTCTGACTAGAATCACGTGTGGGTCTGGGATCCCGTGATTCGGACTGTACTACCATGGATGTGTATACGAGCGACCCCGTGAGATTTTCTATGCATGCTCTGTACGCGTGAGGAGTTAGAGTGTCCCTCGTGTACCATTTGATTATTTATACTTTCGACTCGCATATGTTTTTTATAACATATATTATTTGGCGAAAGACATTTATTTTCGTCCACTCACTCTAACGATTTTCATGTCTTTCCCCTGGGCTTTTCGGTTTTCGTGCCCAGTTTGCAGTTCGGATTTTGGTGTCGCACGTCATGGTCGGAGGCATAGTATTCTAGCGATGTTTCTTTTTATGGTAGGTTCTTAGTTTGGCCTACTATTTGTATATGTACATTAGAAGTCGCTCTGAGAATTCTGTTGTATATTCTTATATGATTCTTCCCCTGATTTCAGTAAAGTGCAGATATATTTATTACTTTACATTATTATTGATATATCGAGCAAGCCGGATTGGATTGGTGCCCATGGTTTGATTTTTGTGGCATAGGATGAAGTGTATTTTCCGGGTGCAGGTAATGGTAATTCCACGATAGTAGCGAAACTCTGCCAAAATTTTTACGGTTTTTGTTGGTTCGTGTTTTCGAAAGGGTATCATTCCGATTTAGGGAACTAAATCGGGGTTGGGTCCTTTCATTGGTGCCCACTGTTTTTTGTGACATAGGATGAAGTGTATTTTACAGGTGCAGGTAATGGTAATTCCACGTTAGTAACGAAACTCTGCCGAAATTTTGACGGTTTTTGTTGGTTCGTGTTTTAAGAAGGGGTTTGATTCCGGTTTAGAAAACTAAATCAGGGTTGGGTCCTTTCAGCTTTGTATCAGAGCATTAGGTTATAGGTTCTGTAGACTTCTGTAGTCGTGTTTACTAAGGATATTTGAGAATGTACAGCATGTCTGGAGTGGTGACCCGACCGGCCTGCGGATACTCATCAATACTCCGAGTGTTGTATGCTTTCAAATATTTAGTGTTCCATTATTACGTTTACTTATTGCAAACGATTTTTTATTCATTAGGATGCCTCCTTGACGTGCTTTCCGTGTCGGTACGGTTGTGGATCCTATTGAGGATCAATCGACGCGCGATTTGCTAGAGAATTATGGGTTTGGATGAGTATTCTAGATTCAGAAGTTTGTGTGGCATGGTTTGCCTGGTTTTGTATGTATGAGCGTCTACATGTTGCCTCAGAACTGAGAATTGTGGTAGTTGGTGTCTTGCCTGAGTCAGATTGTTGTATTTGGTGGGCTGATATTGTGTGAGTTCCTGTTGAGACTCCATGGCCTACATTCAGGGTGTTGTTTATACGGTAATGGTTCAATCAGGCTACCCAACAGCGGAATATGGAGTGTTTACCCACCTGACGCAGAGATGCATTGTTCACATGTTTGTCCTTGTTTGCACGTGTTATGTGGTTTCAGAGGAAGCAATGCACGAGGTTCGAGATGAGTTTGAACCTGAGCATCAGAGGGATCTTGATTGATATGCCTCGAGATAACCGTGAGGAGCTTAGTGTGCTGCACTCAGTGGCGAGGCTATTGAGAAGGAAAGGCGTACGCGGTTTCCGATGTGTTGGTTTGAGGAAAGTGGACTTAGTCGAGATATTTTGATGAGGTTGAGTTCAGGCACCTTGGGATCAGTGACTTCATCAAGCTGTGGCCTTTTTGATTATGTTGGGGGTCATCAGATTAAGCAGGGGATCCGTTTGGTGGATGTGGTGATCACAGAGTAGCGGACTTGCTCCTGTGGCATGAGTTTGGGCGATCGTTGGTGATCCTTCCTCACAACAGGTGTCGCTGTGACTTGTGTTGTGGAGCACTCTCAGTTGCTATTGTGGTGGCCAGGAGGGTCACGTTACGAGGGAGCGTTCTCAGCCAGCTGTTTTAGCGGTTCGGCAGCTCAGAGTTCACGAGGATATCATGATGTTATTCCTGGAGTTTGATCAATGTAGCACTTTTGATGAGTTAATCAGCAAGTCGCAATTGATGTGGGTGGCTAATTGGGCATGTTGGAGTTCGTGCCACGACCTTGTGTGAGGAAAGAATTTTTCTCCGAGGTTACTATTGTTTGATATCCATGGCTATTATACCTGCATCTCCACTTCTGAGGTTTTGGAGAGTGATGCATCCATCCGGAGGTTACGGGATCCTTGTAGAGGATATGGCTTAGCCGCTGAGCTGCTATTGCTAGATACCGTTGATTTTGTTACGATGTTTAGTGTGGACTTTTGGCGACATATTTAGGCTATGTTCGATGGTCAAGAGAAGGAGGTTATGTTTCGACGACCAGACTTTTCCCGAGATACAGTTTCGCGGTGATGGTCGAGCGGATGGTGGAAATTAGTTATGTTGTTTGCTTAGCTCATGTTGTGGATACTACGGTTGTTGTGCCCGACATTGGCGACATTGAGGTGGTTCCTGAGTTTCCAGGTGTGTTTAGGAGGAGTTATCAGATATTCCTCCAGTTCGGGGGACCGACTACACCATTAAGCTTTTATTGGGCACTGGACTCATTTCACCGGCAATTTTGCGTTCGGTGCCAGCGGAGCTGATGGAGCTACAAATTCAACTTCGAGAGTTGCTGGAAGAGATTTCATGCGACCCAACGTACCTACGTGGTGTGCTTTTGCATTATTTGTGAGATTATAGGATGGTTCGACGAGGTGGTGCGTTGACTATCGGAAGCTGAATCAGGCTTCAGAGGAGAGTGAGTATCCTCCGCTTCGGATTGACGATTCGTTTGATCAGCTCGTGAGAGCTTCAGTCTTTTCGAAGATTAATTTCGGGTCCGGATACTGTCAGTTGAGGATCGATGAGTCAGTTGTGGCTAGGACGACTTTCGGATCATGGTGTAAGCACTAGGAGTTCTTGGTCATGCATTTTAGATTGACCAATGCCTTCGCATCTTTTACGGACTTGATGGACCAGGTGTTCAGACGATTCTGGACAAGTTTGCGGTCGTGTTCGTCGGCAACATCCTGATTTACACCACGAGTGTGGGCCAGTACCTGAAGCGATTGCGAGTGGTTTTGCGGATTTCGCGTGATGATCAACTATTGGCGAAGTTCAGTAAATGTGAATTTTGATCGATTAGCATGAAGATTTTGGGCTGTGTGATGTTATCCGAGAGAGTGGCGTGCATTCTGACCAGATAGAAGCCGTGTTGATTTGGGGATTGCCCTACCATTGTACCAGAGATCGGGAGTCTCTTGGGTTTAGCAGGCTACTATCGGTGCTTGTGCAGGATTTTCCCGGATTGCCACTCCACTTTCCGGATTGAGGAAGAAGGCGTCAAGTTTGAGTGGTTCGATGCACGCGAGGAGAGTTACTTACTCCTAAAGGATGGTTGACCATTGTACCAGTTTTGACCTTATTTGACGACCGCGACGAGTTCGTGGGTTATGGCGATGCATCGAGGTTTGGATTTGGTTGTGTTTTGATGTTGTGTAGCAGAATGGTGGCTCATGGTTTCAGGCAGTGGAAACTTTATGAAGTTACGTATCCTATGTATGATTTGGAAGTAGCTGTTTTTATGTTAGCATTGGAGAGTTGGAAACACTACCGCTATGGCGTGCAGCGCAGTGTAAGATGTACATTGATCATTTGAGTTTCATCTACTTACATTTTCAGCCAGATTTGAGCTTGAGGCGACGTAGATGGATGGGGTCGACTAACGACTATGGCTACACATTTGAGTTTATTTGAGAAAGGCTAGTGGTGGTACTTTGATTATCTTTCTGGGATGTTGGTGTTGATGCATTCAGTCGGAAGTCGGGAGCTTCAGTGTTTCATGTGTATGTGGCTTGAGTTTCCGTGTTAGCCGAGTTATGCGCTACAGGAGCTGAGTTCGAGTGTGATGATGTTGAAGCTCATTGTTTTGCATGCGTTATGCACTGTTGGTGCGGAGATGTATATGATATCTTGAGTTTACTTCTCGTGACGCAACCTGTAAAAGAACATAGCAGCTTGTGTGTGCAGATGCCACATTTGTCGACAGGCGATGGCTAGGAGGCAGAGATTTACCGGGAAGTTATAGCCATTGGAGATTTCCGATTAGAAGTTGGAGCTTGTCACTGTGGATTTTGTGTGTCAGTACGCACTTCGGTTTGTGGTACCAGTTTTCAAGCCATCGTGGACCATTTGATGAATTTAGTACGTTTCCTTGTACTTTTTGGAAAAGATTTTAGTGGCAGGCTGGCATAGCTGTGTTTGGCGGAGGTTGTCTATTTACATGATGTGCCTGTGTCCCAGTTTGCTGATCGCAATAATCAGTTACAACAGAGTGTTGGCAAGCTTTGCAGCGAGCATTAGGGACCAGATTACAAGTTAGTACCGGTGCTTATCCTCAGATTGGTGGGCGATCTTTGAGGACTATTCAAACCTTGGAGGGCATATGGTGGTCTTATTTATTGTAGTTCTGACAGATTTGGGACTAGCAGTTCAACTACTTGAGATTGCATGCAGTACCTGTTTGTGGACCACTATGATTCTGACGTTGCATGATATCGTTTTGAGGAACGATGTTGTACTCCATTGTGTTGGAGCGAGTTTTGTGTGAGCTGATGTTAGATCCTGATTTATTGGGATGTGCTGCCACAGACTTTCAGATTAGTGGAAACAGCCTAATAATTGCCCAAGTTCGATGTTTGAGTTATGTTGGTATGAGTAGGCTGAGCTGTGAATTGCCACGTTATTTTGATCCGTGTGTGATCATAGGCGAATTTGTGTTGTGCCGTATAGTTCGGCATTGCCTATAGCGTTGGCTTTTGTGTGTGTTGTGTTCCGTATGATGGAAATACATTTCAGATTTGTTGCGTGTTTTGTACCCTATCAGTTCCTTATGCAGGAACACTTGGCAATTGTGTGAAGCCAGTTCAGATTCGAGATTTGTGGGTACATGGATTACAGCACGGAGCTATCTCCTATTGTGGAGTCTGTTGTCAGAGTTGTTCAGTTGAGGTAGTCATTGGAGTATTGAGCTGTATGTAGAGGTAGTGCTCCTACTTTTAGTCGGCAGGCTTGGAAATTTCGAGGTCGAAATTTTTTTTTTAAGGGGGGTAGATTTGTGACGACCCGAAACAGAATCAGTAGTGTTAATCAGCTTACTCCTTGGCCAATGGCCCTATCGACCCACCTTGGTGCCCCCATCCTCGTGCCGGCCACCGTTCACGGCGAGGTCGCCGGAGGAGAGAGTTATTTCCGACCAAAGTTTGAAGAACTTGGGGTTTTTGGGTGGTTCTTGTTCCGGCCGAATTGAGATACAAAATGTAGTGGGCTTTGAAGCTCTCCTCTCCACGAATCTAACCATGTAGGTATGGAGTTCCAATTCGATTTGTACATGGAGAATTGTTGAATTGAAAAGATTGGTTTGAATTCGGTTTTGCTTGAAATTGACCTAGTTAGAGTGAGAATTGGACTTCGGAGTAGTTATGGAAGTTGCTTGTTGGGTGATTTTGAGTGGAATAAGTGTTGCTCCGCCGGGAAAATTTCATGTTGGGTGGCACTGCCGCCGCCAGCAGTGGTCAACGGCAGTCAACGGTGGTCAACAGTTGACTTTTCGGGGTTTTCGACAAGTTGCATGTCGTTTCGCTCGGAATCGCACCCCGATCGCAGTGGTGAGGTTTGTTTCTCGATTTGAGCATCGAAAATTATAGCGAGGTATTTAAATGTGATTATCGGATTTTCGACAATTCGTCGTAATTGAATTATGCATTTCCGGGAACGGTTATTTCTCGTGATTTGATTTGAGTTGTCGAGTTATGAATTTCAGCAATGGATTTTGTGATTATTCAGGGGTTCGTGATCGTTCGTTTGGCGAGGGATTTTCCGCCGGATCATGGGATTAACGCGAACTGCGTTACGCTCACCTGTGAGTGGACACGTTTATATTTTCACAGTTGTTTGCGAGTTCGTGATTTATCATAATTTTTCGTATTTACTTTATATGATATTGAGATATATGTTATTTTCGGAGGTATTATTTTATATTTATTGGTGATGGCATTACTGCATCGATGCTTCGGCTACTCGGCTGATCACCTGTAGTCCGCCAGAGTTGAGAGATTCCTCTGGGCAGGGTTGAGAGATTCCTCTGTATGCCGCTGGGGTTGAGAGATTCCCCTGGCCTATCACCGTCGGGTTTGAGCGATTCACCTGACTATCAGGCTTGAGAGATTCGCCGGGCAACCTCCATATATAAACTTTCCGAACTCGCATTTTTTTATATTGATTATGTATAAAAACAGGTGAAAGCCATACGTTTATTTTCGTCCACTCACTCTAATGTTTTTATTTGCCTTTCCCCTGCGCTTTTCGGTTTCCGTGCCCAGTTAGCAGTTCAGACTCTGGTGTCGCACGTCGTGGTCGGAGGCATAGTATTCAAGTGATGTTTCTTTTATGGTAGGTTCTTGGTTTGGCCTACTATTTGTATATGTATATTAGAAGTCGCTCTGAGTATTCTGATGTATATTCTTATACGATATTTCACAGATTTCTGTAAAGTATAGTTATATTTATTACTTTACATTACTGTTCATATATTGAGAAATCCGGATGGGATTGGTGCCCACGGTTTGATTTTTATGGCATAGGATGAAGTGTATTTTCCGGGTGCAGGTAATGGTAATTCCGCGTTAGTAACGAAACTCTGCCGAAATTTTGACGGTTTTTGTTGGTTCGTGTTTTCAGAAGGGGTTTTATTCCTGTTTAGGAAACTAAATCGGGGTTGGATCCTTTCAGTTTCAGCCTTTGTCGTGACCGGATTTCGGCAAACGGAGAAAGTGAAATTTTGGTGGGTATTTCGGTTTTTCGACAAATTGGAGGTTTTCCGGTTTGAGTTTGGGTTTTTGATGTACTAAAAAGTTGTTAAGGTTGTCTTGGGCTTTCCATTGATGTATCATTTGCAGCATTTGGTGCCAATGGGATTTCGGCGGCCGGCGGCGGCGGTTTGTGGCTCACGCGCCGCCGTGCGCGGTGGAGCTTCTGCGATGTGGCATTTTTTATGAAATTTATGTCGTTTTTCTCGTTTTCACGTGCCGAACGCAATAGTGAGGTTTATATTTGGATTTGAGTTTGATAAATTTTGGCGAGTACTTAATCGGACAATTATCAGTTTAATTTACTACTAAATTAAAGGACGCTTTGTTTTTCCGTTATTTGCGAGTCGTTTGATATTTGAGATTTGTTTGCGACTCTTAAAAGTGAGGGATTACAAGGGAATGAATTCCGAATTGGGTTTAGTCAGTAATTGAACAGGAAATTACGTTATTCGAGTATACGAGGTTCTCGATGTTATTACTCAACAGATTATGATCTTGTATATGCAGTTTGAACTCCGATGATCAGATATTATTTATAATCGTGATTTCAGGATCTTGTGTTAGTGGGCCGTGTTAGATGATTATTTCGCCGAATTTCAGGTTTGGGCTTGTGAGTGGACATTTTATTTTCACTGTCAATTTGCGAGTCTTGATTTATGCATTTCATGATTGCATTTTACGATTATGCATTATGAGTGTGCATTCATGATTTACATTTGCACAAAAGAATTTATGATTTGGTTTACACAGAGTACAGTCTCAGTAGTTGTAGCATCGATGCTCTGGCTTCTCGGCTGATCCCCGAGTATGCTCCAGGGGGGGAGAGATATCCTGACCCGAGGTCTTTCAGACTTATAATCACATAAGGGTCTGGGATCCCGTGATGAGACTGTACTATTGCAGAAGAGTCTGTGAGAGACCCCGCATTTTACGTGCATATTTATGAATCTAGGAAAATGTTCCTGGTCAGAATTTATACGTGCATTGACTCGCATTATGATTTTATGAACATATATACATATATATTGAGAAAGGCATATTATTATTTTTGTCCACTCATTCTAACTATTTTATGTGCCTTTTTCTTGGGATTTTCGGTTTTCTTTGCCCAGATTGCAGTGTGTATCATGAGGGTGTTGGATGTCGTCGAGGGCATCGAGTCCACCAGTTAATTCCTTGAGCAGTAGCTTCCAGTTCACTGTCATGTTGTCCCTTATGTTATTGAAGTCACCTTGGATACTAGTTCTTTAGTATCGTCTTAGTGAGACTCTTGTGAATTGGTTATCATAGTTGTCGAGTTAAGTATCTTTGTTTATGGATCAGTGTATTAATTGGTGTATGTTTTAAAATTCTTATTAATGTATCAGTTTTGATTTCCAGTTTTATGTTGAGAAATCCGGATGGACATCGGTGGTCCATGGTATTGTTTGTGGGTTTACCTACGGAGTATCAGTTTTCCTTGCAGGTTTTTGGTTGTCTATTTTATAAGAGAAGTTATGTCAAAATTTTGACAGAAACTTGTAGATTAGGGTCAGTCGTTAGGGCTTGATTCTAGATTACTAGTTAATCTAGGTCGGGTCCTCTCACAATCACAATCACAATCACAATCACAATCACAATCACAATCACAATCAATGAGAGAGAGAGAGAGAGAGAGAGAGATACTAAACTGTGGAGAGAGGAGGTGGATGGGTGACTTAGGCGGTGGGCTGAGGTGATTGTGGCTCCGGCGGGCCGAGGCGGAGATGAGAGAAAATTTAGGGTTTTTTGAGTTTGAGGTTTTTAATGTTTAGGAGGAGGAGAGGAAAGCGAGGTCATGTTTAGAGGTTAGAAGTTGGGATTTTGAGGGAAAAGGGTTGAAATGGGGAGGGCGGAAGCGACTTGGGAGAGAAAGGAGGATTTTGAGGGAAAATGGTTGAAATGGATTGGGCTCTGCCCGACAAAAATGGTAATAATAGTCAGGTATACCCTAATTTTTTTTTTGAAAAATTAGCCTCGATCATTTGAAAACAGAATTCACACAAAAACCTGTTTAAGTAGTTTTGGATCATCACCCTTCAACAAACACGTAAATTTAACAAACACGTAAATTATGATACTCACAAACACGTAAATTTAAGTCATATTCATTTTTAAGTAATCAAGGGACATAATCAGAATCATCGCTTGAGTGTAATTTGGTGTCCGTGTTAATTTTTGGTAATATGTGCCGCTTCACCGGAATCTTTGATGTCTTTATTTGGATTGACATCAATAAGTTCTGCTCGTGGAAGCCAAACCACACTACCCGGACTCACATTCTTAAGGCGAATTGTCGAGGAATTTGAAATATTAATTGTGTTCGACTTTTGGTATACAGTAACTTCTTCATTCTCTGTGGCATCACCAAGTTTAACAGCACTGTATATGTTTCTAGGAACAACATGGTTAACTACTTTCCCCGCGCATTTGTGCACAAGATCATCAAGATAAAACACTTGTTTTACCATTGTAGCAAAAACAAAAGGGTCATCTTCATACCATGTTGTAGCAGTATTCACCGAAAATATTTCGTAGTCATCGGTCCTTGTGTTCTGAGGGCTAGTATCAAACCACTTACACTTAAACAAGTGCAATGTCATGCCTTCCCCACAAATTAGTTCAACCACTAAATGGAGAATCCCGTAATAGTCAATACCATTCTATTGACCATGCACCATTACCCCAGAGTTCTGTGTTTTTCGTTTCGTGTTTGTATGTGCATATATAAATTGCACGCCATTGACCTTATACCTCAGAAACACTCTTGAAGTTATCGGTTTCATCGCCAAAAGCCTCAATTTGTGTGACCAGTTTGGGTTACCATAATACTCTACGCGGTTCATCTGAAGCAATAATTACCGACATGTTAGATGACAAATGTCATGATATTAAATTATATATATCAATAAGTATATATATAGACATACCCAGCTGTCAAAATAGTTTGCAAACTCTCTATTATGGTACTCAAGATCACCGCCAACCTGAGAACACTATATATGGAAGTTTTTCCAGTATTGCACTTCAGAACAGTTAAGCAATACCCACCAGTGGGTAATGACTAGCTTATATTGTTCCAACTGGTACGACTTTGGCATATTTCCACCAACTTTAACATCATAGGAGAGGATAGAAAGTTTGAACTGTGGTTCATCTACCGACATATGTTGTGGAGGGTCCTCCAACGCTCCTAAATACAACTTGGTGTATGTAACGCACTCATGCACAAGATATGCTTCAGCTATACATCCTTCAGTTGCGGATTTACTAGCTATATAGTTTTGTAGTTCCCATGTTGTCTATCAAGTTTAAAAGTGCATATTATGATTATTTCCAAATAAAGTTAAAAAAATTAGAGCCAAATTCAGATGTTGAATCATACGTACCTTTCCATAGGATAGATCCAAGTGTAGTGTACCAGACCGGTAAGCAACAATTGTTCGGGAAGATGGATCATCAGGTGAGGCATGATATCAAAAATATTTAGGGGAAATATCCTCTCAAATTTGCACATGATAAAAATGATGTCCTGTTACATTTCTCCCAAGTCTGATTTTTTCACTTCTCTAGAGTATAACTTCTGAAAGAATCTTAATAACGCCACTAACGGCTCCACCACCTCTTTCGGCAGGTACCCTCGAATGAAAATAGGGAAGAGGCGTTGAAGCAGTATATGGAAGTCATGACTCAATCCGTATATCTTATTTTCCCGGAAGTTAACACACCGCCCTATATTATCAGCATTGCCTGAAGGATACTTGACATTGCCCATCCACCTAAAACTTTCATTCTTCTGGTCAGACTTGACGGTGTAAGGAGCTTGAGAGATTTTTTTCTTCCCTTCTCTCAACAACAAATGTTTCCGCCAATTCATTCTTTTGAAATCAATGCGTGCCTTAGGGCGGTCATTAGTTTTCCCCTCCCAATTCAGCACTGTGCCCACCACATTTTCTCACACATTCTTCTCTATGTGCATAACATTTAGGTAGTGCATGATCGACAACTTGGGCCAGTACGGGAGTTTCTAAAATATGCTTTTGTGTGTCTAGAATTTATACATATCGGGTTTGTTAGGTATTGACGCCACTATTTCAGGATGATTGATCAGCAGCCCAAAATCATATTCATTTAGCACTTCCAAAATTTCATCCCCCGTCCAGCTCCTGGGTTGCACACCCGTTTCTACAGTCCCATCAAAAGCCTCATTATCCTCCCAAAATAGGTGATCATGGGGAAGCCACCAACGGTGACGCATCTGAACAATCTTCGTGCATTGAGGTCTGCAGCACTCAACATTTATGCACTCTGTACAATCCCTGTATCCCCTGGTAGAGTTGCCCGAGAACATCCCGCGGGCAGAAAAAGCACTAATGGTGACAACAAGCATGGCACGCATCTAGAACATTTCGTTTTTGTACTTGTCATAAATGGCATGACCAAATTCACTCAGGTTCTTAAGCTCCATAATCAAGGGTCTCAAATACACATCGAGAAACTTTCTTGGATAACTTGGCCCTGAAATCAACAAAGTGAGCATATTGTATTCTTTCTTCATGCACATCCATGAAGGAAGGTTGTACGGTACTAAAATAACTGGCCATATACTGTATTGAAGACTCATGTTGCCAAAAGGTTTGAATCCGTCAGATGAGAGCTCGAGCAAACATTTCGGACCTCTGATACAAAATGAGGAAACTCCTTGACCATGTGCCTCCAAACATCTCTGTCAGCAGGGTGTATAAAGGTATCAGCGTCAGGTAAATTCCTCTTAGTCCGCCATCTCATAGCTTCAGCCGTGTGCGCACACATGAACAATTGTTCCAGCCTATCAGGCAGCAGGAAATACCAAAGTATCTTCACACATTTCTTGTTCCCTGCAGGAGTCAACTTATACCCATTTGTACCACATACTGTGCAAGCATGAAGGCTTTCAAGATCATTCCCGTAAGCATATTCACCCCAAAAGAGAATGCAATTCTATCTGCATGCATGGATTTTTATGTAGGAAAGGCCAAGATGTTTCAAGATATGTTGGACCTTAGGATGACTGGTAGGAAGACGATAACTGGGGGGCAGCATCGAAGTAGTCCACTTCAGCCAATCATCAACAGCCTTGACACTCATTTTGTTCTCCAGTTTGAGCTTCATTACTCCCATGACACTTTCAAGAATAGTCTTATTACATCTGTTGTACAATAGGGTCGGTTGGAATGCAATCAGGTTGTTGTACTTGTTCATACCGGTAGTGTTGACAATTGTAGGTAATTACTAGACTGGCTCAATATCAGGGAAGCCCCTAACGGTAAGATCATTATCTACTGCTTGAGCTAATACACCGCTCTCATAAGGAAACACGTCGTTGATCAAACTCGTTGTTCGATCATTGGATGTACTGGCCATGTGAGGATATTGCCCATGATCATGTTGATTTGCTGATGATGTTTCACCGTGATAAATCCAAGACATGTACTTATCCCAAAACCCGTTTTTCTTTAAGTGCTCCCATACTGTATCAATTATAAAACGATACATATCGCTCCGACACTGACAGCATTTACACGGGAAATAATGAATATCATGCACATTAGAATTAGCCTTCACATATTTCACAAAACTCTTCATTCCAATTTTATAATTTTGATCCCATCTTCGAAGAAAAATTCAACTATTGTCCATCCTGAATATTTTAACCTAATTTATATATATACATATTTTAATTCAATCATCTACTAGCTAGCTAGCTATGTAATTACAAAATTACACGTATGTGTGTGTATATATATATATGCATAATAGCTATATATCAACAATTAACACATATATATGTATAAACACACATACATATATATTTTCATCTAATTAAATAAACTCAATCTCCAAAATTCATATATATATATAACACATAAATCAATTCAATCTCCAAAATTTATACATATATATTTTCATCTAATTAAATCGACTCAACCTCCAAAATTCATATATATATATAACACACATAAATCAACTCAATCTCCAAAATTTAAACATGCATATATATTTTCATCTAATTAAATCAACTCAATCTCCAAAATTCATCTATATATAACACACATAAATCAACTCAATCTCCAAAATTTATACATATATATTTTCATCTAATTAAATCAACTTAGTCACAAAATTCATACATATACGTACCTATATAGCGGGAAATAGCTTCACGAACTTATTTTGGATAGCTACCAAAAACACCCACAATTTGAGAGCGTTTTGAGTTTTCCTCCTCCAATTTTTTTGAATGGTTGAGCTTCCGCCCGATTTGTTTAGATAAGGAACTATAGCCGACGAAATAAAAAATAGTCGTCGGCTATAGTTGATCAGATCGCCAGTATTTTGCAAAACTGGTCGTCGGCTATCCTAAAACTATACTCGACGATGAGATTTAACTATACCCGATGGTTCATTTCTGTACCGTCGGCTATAGTGTTTTTTACTGACAATGGTTTGTACCGTCGGCTAAAGTCCACTATACCCGATGGTTAGAACTGTCGTCGGGCTATTTTTCCTATTTTCGTCCAGTATAGTACATAGGTTGGTAGTGCCTTGATAGAAATATAACTTGACTGCTCCCACCCAAAGCGGAAGGTGAAAATGAGACCTCAGTTAGACACCACTATCGCTGCTAAGCTGACACAATTGCTCATCGAGTACCAGGAAGTGTTTGCCTAGTCTTATGCGTACATGTCAGGTATCTCTACTAATCTCATTTCCCTTAAATTGAGTACTGCCCTAACACCAGATCAGAAAAGAAAAAGTGACACACTTATGACGAGGAGCGTTATGTCGATATGCACACTGAGGTGGACCGCCTACTGAAAATCGACTTCATTCGCCCGGTCCATTATCCCAAGTGGATTTCTATCGTCTTGATGGTCAAAAAGAGCAATGACAGTTGAAAGATGTGCGTTGACTATACTAGTCTCAACAAGGCCTGCCTCAAAGATAGCTTCCCGCTACTATGCATTGATCAGTTGGTATACACCACAGCTGGGTACAAGCTCTTAACTATGATGGATGCCTATGCTGGGTATAATCAAATCATTATGCATCTAAATGACCAGGAAGCCACGACTTTCAAAACGGATAAAGGCCTTTACTGCTACAATGTCATGCCGTTTGACTATAAGAATGTTGGCTCCACGTACCAGCACTTCATGACATACACCTTTCGAGATGTTAATGGCACTATCGTAGAGGTCTACATCGAGAATATATTGGTCAAAAGCACTACCCCTAGGGCCACACAACTAATCTCCAAATTTTCTTCCAGATATTGATGGAGCACGGGGTTTGCTTGAACCTACCAAGTGCATATTCGGCATCACTGCTAGCAAGTTTTTTTGGGTATATTAATTGTTAGCCAGCAGGGAATTGAAGTGAACTCTGAGAAGATAAAGGCAATTATGACTATGAAACTGCCAACCACAATAAAAGAGCTTCAAAGTCTCACATGTAAGCTGACCTCCCTGAACAGTTTTATCTCCCGCTACTCTGAGAAATGTGAGCATTTTTTTAAAGCGCCCTGCCTCACCAACAAGCACTTCGTTGACTAGAAGCCCTCTTGTGAGGAAGATTTTAAGAACATCAAGCAATACAGTACTTTTGTCCCTATTTTATCAAGGCCCGTCAAGGGGGGAAACTTTATATTTGTATCTCATTATCTCACTCACCACTATTAGCTCTGCCATCGTCAAGCTTCCTATTTTCTGTTCAGGCAAAGGCTTCAAAGCACTGAGAAGCGTTATCTGACCTTTGACAAATGGGCGTTCACCTTGGTCATAGCCACTCGGTGTCTCCGCCCATACTTCTAGGCTCATAAATTTCACGTCCTCATAAACCTGCCACTTTGCCAAGTCCTTCAGTCACCCGATCATAGTGGACGCTAGAGTAAGTGGGCGATTGAATTAAGTGAGTTTGACAGCGTCTAGAAGCCTCAAACCTCTATTAAGGGCTAGGACGTAGAAAATTTTATTGCATAGTACATGAAGAGCAAGGAGGAAAGGTCACAACCAACGCTTAGGCCAATCCCTCTCGCTAAACCCCAGTCATAGTGGCACCTATATGATGATGGCGCTAAAAACTAGATGGCTAGCATAGCAGAAATCATCTCCATTGGCCCTAGTGGCATTGAGGCTGAGTATGCATTGAAGTTCAACTTCAAGACCACCAATAACGAAGAAGAGTATGAGGCGCCCAATGCAGGACTTCAGTTAGCAGGCTTATCTGATGCCTTTAATATTAACATTTACTGTGATTTTCAGTTGGTAGTTAACCAAGTCATTGGGGACTTTGAGTGCAAGGGCGAAACCATGGCGGCTTATTTAGCACTCGTCAAATACGACCTCGCTAAATTCAAGTTTTCCACATAACTCAAGTACCACGTGCTCAAAATGCCACATCGCCATATGCCACTTCCACTAATCAGGGAAAATTGGAGATCCTTCACAAGCCTAGCATAGCCAGAACCTTCTCTGAAATACTCCCCATTGTCCTCGCCGAACCAAGTTGATTGGATCCTATCTTTGTCTACAAAACCAAGGGAATACTACTGCCTAACAAAGCAGAGGCATGAACCATTATAGCTAGGTCCCCCGACATCATTATTCATAGCAGCCAACTTTACAAACAAGGGCGCACATGGCCAAACCACAAGTGTGTCAGACCTACAACCGTGCACTCAATCCTTGAGAAGGTTCACAGTGGAAAATGTGGTCATCACGCTGGTACCAAATCTATTGCCCACAAAGTACTACGTTATAGGTTCTATCCACACTGATGTGAGCAACATCACTAGCGCATGTAAGCCTTGCCAACTCCATCCACATAAGTCTCACACTCTAGCCTTGCCACTTTCTATCATCCTCTCACCCATTCCATTCGCTCAGTGGGGGTTAGACTTGATTGGTGAACTCCCCAAGTCCAAGGGTCTATTCCCTTATCTCATAGTCATCATTTATTACCACACAAAGTTCTTAGAGGCGGAACTGCTAGTAAAGATCATGACAACAAAAATCATCAAGTTCCTCTAGCGCACTCTATTCTGCCGTTATGGGGCTCCAATGAACATTATCATAGATAACGACACTCAGTTCAACAATAACGAGTTCATCCAATTTTGCAAGCGTCAGGGGACTAACGTACTTTTTTCATCCCCCGCTCACCATCAGAGTAATGGGCAAGTCGATGCCGCCAATAAGATCATCAAGGAGGGATTAAAAAAGCATATAACTGACGTTGAGAAAAGTGACCCTAAGTATGGTCGTTGCCCAAATTGTTTCCATGTATCCTATAATATATCCGCACAACTTCCACGTTAGCTATTACTCCCTTTGGCACTGAGGCATTACTCCCTCTACAAATAACTCATCAGAGTCCAAGGGTAGCAGCATTTGACCCGGCCACCAACGGTTAAGAATTCCGCGTGGACAATGACCTCCTTGAGGAAAAGTGTGACGCCGCTCACCTTCACAACACCGTCAACAAAGAGAAAATTGCCCGTCTCTACAATCAACGTGTCAAAGCACGCTCGCTGCAAGTTGATGACTGCATAATGAAAGCCACCTCCACCCAACAAGGGAAGGTCCTTATCAGATAATGGACGTCGTTACCCCTGGTGCGTATCATTCGAACCTCTTCCCAATGTGACAAACTTTTAGAAAAAATGCTTTCTCTGTGCTACCATATTTGGAGGGCTCGTAACAAGCTAATCTTCTAAGGGACTGATACTCCACCTAATATTATTACGTATTATGCTGCTAAACTTCTTAAAGATTTTCAGGCGGCCAATTATTCTACCACTCATTCCAATATTGCCACAGGGTTTGTAATTCGAAATGTAGATTACCAGCCCATTCTTGCTTGTGCTTATCCATTAGGAAAAACTGACGTGCTTGTTGCCGAAGCTTCTGCATTTTGGGAAAGTCTTCGTCAAATACATCTCTCTTAGCCTTGATTCTCATTTAAGGGGACACAAAGATTCTCATTGATTCCCTATGCCGGCGTACGGACACCCTCTAAATAACATCTACCATTGCTGCAGACATTTGGCGTCTGGTGGAGTTGTTTTCAGGCACGGTGTTCAATCATATCTATCGAGAGGCAAACTTCCTTGCTAATAATCTCACGAATCTTGGTCATTCTTGCTCGTCTTTGACGTTGTGGTGTTCTAGTATTCTTCTTTGTGCCAATCAAGTATTTTAGTTTGATCTAATGAGTGATAGTTGTGTTTTTCTTTGTATTTTGTATTTTGTGTTTTTGTTTATTTGTTGTTTTCTTATGAACAAAATAAATTTTTACTTAATTAGGACAAACTCATTCAGATAAGTTTGGATGAGAGTAATTAATTTTCTGCAGCAAAACTTTAATAGGCCATTGGACAATAATGTGGCACCAAGATTATAAAGAATGTGGCAGTTGGACACCTGTACGCACAAACATACCTTATTTTTTATCTAGACACAAATTAAGATGACTTATGTCCTATTCCTAGAAGCTGACAAGCAGCAGCGCGCACTGGTGCCACAATAAAAGGGCAACACCAGATACCCATTTTTCATATCCCATTCCAGACGATTCCCCATTTTACTAAGCAAACTTGTACGTACGTACTTAGAAATATTCTTCATCTATAATTCGGCAAATAGCAAACACCTACGTACTCCTACCATGGGTTCTTTTTCACTTCCCAGAGAGCTTCCCACGATAAATTTCTCACTACAAGACCTGAAGCCTGGTTCCAGAACCTGGGTGTCAACCTGCAAACAGGTTCGTTATGCACTCGAGGAGTACGGTTGCTTCGTCGCATTGTACGAACAGGTTTGCCCACAACTCATTGACAATATCTTCGGCCAGTCCAGAGACTTGTTCAAGGTTCCTCTCGAGAACAAAGTCAAGAACACCAGCGACGAGCCGTACCGTGGGTATCTCGGACCAAACCCCCTCATGCCACTCTATGAAGGCTTGGCCATTGATAACGTCACTTCTCCACAAGAAACGCAAAAGTTTAGAGATCTCATGTGGCCTCATGGGAAGCCCGAGTTCTGGTACGTACGTACCATGCTATATATTAATTATATAATTACTGGTAAATTATGGTAGGGTAGATCTATCTTAAACATTTATTTATAATTAATTGAACAAAAGAAGAACTTTTTAAGCTAGAAACTATTACATTTAAAACAAGTTGACAATTTTTTTTATCAATTATAAATAATTAAACTAAAATATAACATTAACAACGATTTGTTTTCAAATTTGTAAAAATATGTTCATTGTAATATTTACAAAAAATTGAACAAAATTACAAAAAAACATCTTATTTTACAATAATATAATTACAACAAAATTAGTGAATAATTTTTTTTGGTAGTCACTATATTGTAGAACTTTTCATATAATTACTATAGTTAATTAATTAATCAAAAAATTAAATAATTTCTGGGGAAATTCTGTACATATATGCAGTACGTACTCGGACATTAACTTTGTGTCCATAACTTAATTACAGTGAGATCACAGATTTGTTTGCCATGTTGCTTGGGGATCTTGAGCATACTGTTGGGAAGATGTTGTTCGAGAGCTTTGGGATACCTCAAGAGCAATATGAATCATTGGCGAGCTCAAACAGTCAGCTCCTTCGTTTTCTCAAGTACAATACGCCAGAAGATAGTGACACGATCATCAGATTTCCAAGTCATACAGACAAGAATTTCACCACCATTCTTGTTCAACATGATGTTGGTGGCTTGGAGGTTAAAACCAAGGATGGTGATTGGATCAGTGTTGAGTCTGCACCTTCTAAGTTCCTCTTTATGGCCGGTGATGGATTGCAGGTAGGTACCAACTCAAGGACGGCTACCCTATTATTTTGTATAATATATGCAGTTCAATTTTTAAAGTTCTTTTTCATTAGTGAATTATTTGTAATTTAGTTTTATTTACTGGAAATTAGTTTTAGCCAAAATGGTTAAGACTATGGTAGGGATGATCCAACATAACCTTTTCTTTTTACAAATAATTAGAAGAAAATTATAAATTATTGAATTATAAATTATTATATTTAGAACACAATTACGATAATTTTTTTATTTTATTTAGAAACAATGAACTAGATTACAACATTTAGAACAATTTGTTTTCGAATTTTTAAAGATGTGTTTGTAGGAAGATTAACTAAATCTGAACAAAATTACACAAGAATCTCTCATTTTACAAAATAAAATAAAATAAAATAAAATAAAATTTAGGTAAATTTCCCCCATTGTAGAACTGCCCTTACTTATATTTGATGCTCTTACAACAACAGGTATGGAGCAATGACAGAATAAAATCTTGTTATCATCGAGTGAAGCACTATGGCAACAAGACTCGATACTCACTCGGGATGTTTACGTTCAACAATGGAATATTTCAAGTACCCAAAGAGCTAGTAGATGACAGTCACCCACTTCTCTACAACCAATTCGACAGTCGTGGCTTTATAATATTTTACAGTACTGTGGAGGAGGCTAAGAAGGCAAAGTCCCCAATCAAAATGTTTTGCGGGGTTAGAAACCAGCAGCCTAGCTAGCTATTATTATTTGATGATACTGAAGTCTAGCTACACTACTACGAATTGTGCTTCACATAACTGAGAATATACAGCTGGCTTTTTCATGTCTGTTGTCTTGAATACAAGGCAAACAAGTTTCTTTTTTTAGTAGTTGGAAGACATTTCAAACCATGAATGTATCCTCTGAAAATGTTTTGAGTTTATGGAATATTGCAAAATGCTTATTTTAGTTATTTGACACCTTTGATCTCTGTCCGATATGTCTAATACCATTGATCAAGTCTTAGCCTTTTTCCTCATCCGCATTGGCTCTTGGAGCCAAGTTAGTCGACCATTAGGTGGTTCTATGCTACAAACTTCCGGCTTGGAAAAATGGTGCAAATCCACGAATTCAAGGTGCAATTCCTTTTAAGTGCAAGAAAGACCTTGTGTAGTTGTAAAAGAGATTTATACCCTCAATCTTTTGACTATGAATTAGTCCAAGGCCAAGCGCATTTCCCTTACCCGTAAATATACGAGGTCAAGTAATATAATTTGTATAGATGTCGAGTGTCGAACACACAATGATTGACTAACCAAATTTCATAACTTTTGCTGGTTAAATCTTTTATATGCGTGAAACTCAAACAATTGATGCAACAAAGAAACACAAAAAATGAACATATATCTTACAACGTCAAGTCCTTTAGAGACTCAACATTGCAAGGGTTGATTAGACTAATATGAGTAATTAAATGAAAGGTTGATTGATTGTTTACTACTAATGCAAGTTGGCAAAAATAAATGATCAAAAATTCAAGAAAGAAGAATGGTTGGCTAGGGATGCCTCCGTTAACCATTTGATGCTCAAACAATGTCCAATTTTAGGTCATGAGTTGTTTAGTCCGATTTACATGCTCAAATATCTTTGGGATCATAGGAAGAAATCCTTTTCGGGTCATGCTAGGTTATGGACGAAACTCCTAGACCTTTTGGGAATCTAGAAGATTTCAGTCCATTCACGAAGCACAGAGTAAACCAAGATTAGGAGCTAGACTTTTGGTGCTAGACTCCTAATATGTTTCACGTAATAAGTTTGGTTGCAAATGCATGTGACAACTCTTGATGGCTTCCTTTTTCAAGACTCTATTGTAGTGCTTGGAAATGATTTCTAATGAATGTTCCCAACTCGCACCTATTAGGTAACAAGTCAAAAGAATCAACACTAGTTACAAAGCCTCTCGGTCTATTGTAAGCTTACCGAAAACCTTTGAGATATTCGGACCTCAAGAGTGTTCTGATTCATGCTCAAGCAAAACGAAACCAAACTCTAAGTTTAAAATTTTAAGTCTAAGCCTAAGTCATGTTATATGCTCATCTATTACCTAAGTGAATGACTAGTTCCCTTAAGACTTATTTTCTAGTTCCTTTAAGCAAATCTTAACTTAGCCAAAGCTAAGACATGCATAGGCGAAACTAATCAATAAGCTCAAACATAAAACCATGTAACATCACATCACTTCACACACAAAACAAACTCATCCAATAGCATAGAACACTCATAACATACTCATAACAAAAATCAAACATCATTGTTTACATCAAATGGCTAGGGTTTGACTCCTAGCCTCCCATAATGATACTCATAATTAGAAACAAGTTGAAATACATCAATAGAGTGAAATAAGATGCAGAAATAACCTAAGACTCTCCCCAAAGCAAGCCAAGCTTCTTTAAGACCTCTCTTGTGCTTCTATATTCACATTCTTTACTCATAATGCACCTAAACTCGTAGAGGAGGTAAATGAGACCTCTACGACCCCAAGAGGTAAAGGATAACAGGGTTTACTTCTCACCTCTTTGAGCTCTTGAAATCTCATGTACTAAACCCTAAGAGACGAAGATTATAGGAGGAAGTGAGGGATGATGGTGATGGAGGGTGGAAGAGGTTCGGCTAAGGCTTGCAAGGCTAGATCTCTTAGATTTGTAGAGGGTTGGAAGATAAGAAGAGAGGAAGGGAAATCTAGCTTGTCTCTAGAGAACTTAACTAAGAATGTACCCTAAAGAGAAGCCAGAGAGAAAAGTAGAGAAAGAAGAGCTATCAAAACTTGGAATTATGTAAAATGAAGTGTGTTTTTTTAGGGGTGTAAAGGGGAGCACGAAATTATAGCTAATGAGGAGATATTTTTTGTATTTGAAATTCAAATTTGTGGATAAAGACCTGATCCTAAACTTTAGGCTTTTAAGGACATGGTCCAATTTGTGAATCACCTAACTCATGTGCAAGTCTTGTGCCTTCATCTCCCAAAATATCTCCATGTGGGATTGAACTCTTGAAGCCTTAGCCCATGCCTTACCATGCCCATAGTCAACCTCACTATTGACCAATATTGACTTGCTGGAGTTGACCGTCAACCAGTGTTGACTTTTTATCTTTTTCCCGCATTTGCTCTCTTTTCTCCATGAGCTCCGAAAATGTGCTCGACCTCTCCAAAAAGTGATTAATTTCCATCTTTGAAAGCATTTTCGTGCCAACTTCCAATTTTATAGCATAACAAAGGAACATTATAAAAATGATGCTTTATTCATAAAAGACAAGCAATAAGCACGAAATTAAGAACATAGTTATCACTCAATTATGGGTCTAACAGTAGTACCCTGACCTTTTTCATATAATCATTAATTTTTATGGATATTTTTTAATTTAAGTTAGCGGGCACGCTAAATAGAACTACAGGAATTTACCTTTCCACAAATTTTTGGAGTATATATATGACTTTCCTTTTTGGGAATATCAGCTTGGGATTGACAAGAGTAAACTTTCTCTAGTGTGTTTGTGTGTGTGTGTGTGTGTGTGAGAGAGAGAGAGAGAGAGGTGGTGTTTGTTCGGGAGGTGACCAACCAGCTGCGTGACGCTCTTTGGCCACCTCTAACTATTATAAGGGTCAGAATTAATTCGATTCGATGTCATCTAGCTCTGACCAACCTCAATTCTGGTGATTGAGGCTTGAGGAGAGATACATGATGAGTTTAGATTTAGGGTTTCAGTTTTCTTAGCCAACTGTCAGGCTATCTTTAATGTTAATTAGTCATGGAAATCTTGCTCTCCCTCTTGTCTTATTGTTTTCCCCAGGTTTGGTGCGTTCGTGTTATTCATATGTAATGAGAATTAATTGGTTTTACGGGTCTGTCATTGACGACGAGGATTAAGGGGGTTTTGATGCCCACCTTATTCTGAGTCGATTGTATTATGCCTCGAACTCGGTGGTGGATCGATGGCGTAGTTGCATCGTCAGAAGTGTTTCTGAGGAGTTTGTGTTCCATGGTCGTCGGGGTATTTTTCAGACAGAAATCGGCGGAATTAGATAGTGGTGTAGTTAAACAATTTACGGAGCTCATTGAGAGCTTTCCAACGGTGTGTCATTTGGTGTTGTTGTCTATAGTCTATTGTCGTCTGCGAAGCACGTGGGCTGCACGTTCTGCCAAAAGACCACGCATTTGCCACAAAATATTTCTGGAACCCTGTGAAGTTATATGTCATTAGGTTTGTATCGACGATATGAATGTTTTCGTGAGGTTTAAGTAACTTTTAGGCTTTGTCGACCCAGTGGGGTAGCGATGTTGACTCGTGTCATTGCAAGTGATAGTGTGGTTGACTGCGAAATTAGGTGTGCTTTATATTATTACGATCATTTTTTCATAACAACATTGTCAGATAGGTTTTTCAACTAGATTAGTCAACTAGATTAGTCAAATTGAGTATATCATTGATTTATGCAAATATTTGTTGAATTTTACAATATTTTGATAGGGTCGAACTGTCACACCTTGGCACTTCAAGAAAGCTCCTTTGGTGATCCTTGATTATGATGGTGCCACACCTCTTGTATAGGTATAGTTTGACTCAATATTCTTATTGGTGCGTGTATCAAACATCCCCCATTGTTCAACAAAGACGAGAACATGGAGGGGGTGGTGGATCCAATAGCTTGCACAAAGGGAAAACAACGGAGAGGGGGCGGTGACGCATCCTTAATTGGTTTTGGTGTTAGGTCCATAATATGTTTTAATTATCCCCCTAACTTCATGCTTGTTTCTTGTTTTTGATGAACAAAGCATCACTCGAATGATGTTTCACGTTTTTGCTAGGAAATCATGGTTTGAAATGGAAATACACTAAAGAATGAGAATTACACACTTATTTGAGAAGACGTATATATTTCCAAATTCACATGAGAAGATGGAAAAAATTTGAGAAAATGACAATATTGCTTCATCGAAAGTTGTCGGAAGTTACCTGGAGTTCGTTGGAATTTAATATGGTCGGCCAGATCACCTTGGATCGTCCAATCAACTTCTGTCAAGCCCAAAGGAGGCCTAACCCACAAATAAAACCAAGCCAAATCTAATTTAAAATGAAGAGAAGGAAGACAGACCATATGATGTGACACATTTTGGAATAGCCTTCAATAGCCTAAAAACATGGATCATGGTTCCCCTTGCTTGAAGCCAACTTTGGGATCATAAACCTCGTCATTTCCTATCATCTAAGGTCTAGAAGTTTCTCTCCCTCTCTTAGCAATTTCGACCTATCCCTCTCCCATCACACAATTTCAATTATCATTTACATCTTTTTCTTTATATTCACGCCTTAGCTCCAAAAAACAAGCTAGCTCTGTTTTTACTAAAATTCAAACCACTCAAACACCTTTCTCCCTTAAAAACTCCTGTCCTCTCCCTTAGAGTTTCCTAACGACATGCTCAAGAGGAGAGCCGAACCGTGACCACCTTTGGACCACCACAAAAATTGTCTCTCACGACCTAGCTCCTCCCTAGCTTTTCGTGAGGTCATCTTCACCATTTTTCCTCTCTCTAGACTTTCTTTGCAACTCTCTATAATTCAAAAGACCTAGCCTATCCTCCTTGGTATAGGCCGTACCTCTTCCTCTCCCTCACCACCATCCCACACTTCCTCCTCTCATCTTTGCCTCCATGGTTTAGGTGGTTCTCTAGAGCTTGAAAAAGTAGTAAGTAATCCCTCTTCTCCTTGGCTTCTTTGAGTCCTTGAGGTTTCCCATTCCTCTTCTTCAAGTGTGGATGCAAGCTTAAGTCAAGGAGTGGAGTTAGATGCTTGAAGTGCTTTGGGTGAAGCTTACCAATGGGATCCTTCTGTTATTTCTCACTCTCTTAGCTTTTAAGTTGTACTCAAACACTTTTGTATATATATGGTTAGTGAGTAATTTTTGTATGGAAGGCTAGGGGTCAAACCCTAGCCACTTGATGTAGAAAAATGATGTTTTTGCTTATATATGTTAATGAGTATGATTTTGGGTATGAAATTCTATCAGATTGGTTTGGTAGGTTTGTGATGTGTTTATGGTGTGTTTACATATTTGTGCTTCATGTATGATTCTCTTGAGCACGTTGTAACATTGAATGAGTTGTGATATGTGAAAAAGGACTAAGTTGAACTAGTCACTCACTTAGGTAAAGATGAGCATGTGAACATGACTTAGGTTACTTGAAAGGTTAAGCTCGAGGTTAGGCTTCCTTTTGAATGAGAAATGACCGAAGCCTTCTTGAATTCCAATGGACTTAAAGGACTTCAGTCAAGCTTACTGTAACATCCCGACCCGACTTCGGTCAAGCTTACTGTAACATTTTGATTAAATGTTAATCAAAGAAGGCACTTAGTTTTTACCATTTATATTTACCAATGGCTTACTGATAAAAATGTAAATGTTTACTTTTTCAACAAATTTTATGGTGGGAAATCGTAGAGTTCATTGAGATGAATTCGTGGTCACATTAAGTGTCAAAATTAGAGTTATGATGAAGAAACTATGGTCAGCTGAAGTTTTGTACAATTTTTGAATTTGGTTAGTCACGAGTGTAAATACTAACTTTTTGAAAATAGAAAGTAAGAAAACATCCATATATGGTTAGACCCCTTCTATCTCTTTTCACTCGTTTCTCTCTCTTCACCCGATTCTCTCTCTAGCTAGAGAATTCCACACCGACGCCGCACCGTCCTCCGACCACCAAAACCTGCAAGACTGGTCCCAAAATATTCATCTCCCCTCTGTCTTCCAAACCCAAATGACCTCAAACTTGATTTTTCAAAGTTGGAGAGGTGGGGAACTCGGGAAAGTCGAAACTGAAGTGAAAACCCTAGAATTTGGGAGTCGTTCTTTTCAAAGCCAGATTGGTGAGCGAAAAACACTACAATTTGTAGGCCTTATCGACACGAAGCTAGAGATACCAAGTTCATGTTCCAATGTGTCCCGAGGAAGGAGAATCAACGATTTGATATTTTTGGGAAAATTTGGCGTTCTTGAGTTCAAAGGTAAATTTGGTCATCTCCGTTGGACTTGGTTGTAGTTATGGAAACAGTTGTTAGCTTGATTTTGCACAGATTGGTGTTTGGGTCACCGAATAAAGTCACTGGCGCCACCTTGATCAAGTGTTGCGTTAACTTGTTCAATTCCATAGATTTTTAACCTTGGAGGATTCGTAGCATGTATAACCAATCTCGTCATTGTCATGATATTAGCAAATGAATTAGGCATAGAATCTGCTATTTTCTGAAGTTCAAGAATATAGTGCAGTTCAATCGTACAATGAGATGTGCAGGGATTATGATGAGCTATAGTGGGGGATATACCACGCCAATTTTTGACGTTTAAATAGAAGGCAACCATTCATGTCTCCTCCTAACAACATGAAGTATGTCTCATGACTAAAGTGACATTCTACAAAACAAGCAGTATAGAGATCTCCTATCAAATGTTCTAAATAGTGGACATTCGTTGGAGAATTATAATGAACATAAATGCCTAATTATCGTTTATGACCCATTTTTTTACGCAGTGGAGGCGTAGTAGGCACATGCATGTACCGTGTAACTTGAGATGCATGTACCGTGTAACTTAATAATCTGTGCTATAAGTTTTGCAAATACGGCATACCATGTGGATTGCAAGGAAGTGTAACCTATGGATCGACGCAACAATCAAAACCATACATTATTTAGAATCTATAGAGGAATGTAAGTCATGTCTACAATAAAAGACCGTCATGCATGTAAACAACATTACAGACATGAACAAGCTTTGTAAACTGAGCGATGTGCATTGGATTTTTGCATAAAGTCATTCTATGGAAAAATGCTATACTAATCTTGGAGATCAAGCCTAGACCGAGTGGATTAATCTCACTCCTCCTCATCTAAACTGATGGTTGTAAATATTCTCACATGCCTTTTGGCTCTTAAAAACCGATAATTATGAGAATTTCTCAGTATCTTGATCATAATAATGTAAAAGCTCATTTGAGGCAAAGTCACATACAAGTAATATAAGTGACTTCATTGGATTCAATGATCCAAGCCGTAGTAAGATATAAAACCACTACAAATCCTCACAGATCTCTCCAGTTTACGCCGTTGGCATCATTCTATGGAGTACACAAAAAATCCTTTATCATTCTCACAATATTAATCCAAGTGAAAACCATTGACACAAATGTTTTCAAAACTTAGCATGGTTCAATTAAAGTACTGATCATAGTAACATCAAATAACTGATGTATAACAACATTTGACTGTTTCAAATGACCCTTGTAGATTAAGTTTCATGGTATGACAAAAACCAATGTAAAACACATCAAAAATATAAATCTCAGGGGACATCATCAACGAGTAGAGAAGAACCACTCTACAGGTCGAAGAAACTCAAAATAAACTTTGATTTTTTGATAACTATTTTCAACAGGCCGAAATAGGAAATTTTTTCATAGTGGCTTACCTTCATCGGGTCGAGAAAATTATTCGATAGGTCGAAGTAAAAAATAAAACAGTATCAAATTTCCAATATCTTTTCTGACGGGTCGAAGGAAATTTTAGTCAGGTCGAAATTGTGAGAATTTGGAGACAGAAGTGTGCATTCGATGGGTCGAGGATATCTTTCGACGTGTCGAAAATGAGATTTAGTGTATCGAGCTACTAAATTTGACTGGTTGAATGAAAACTAGACAAAACTTTCCATTGGTCAAAAAGTGCCAAAACCTTTCTAGAGTGTGACATTCGACTGGTCAAGAAATCCACTCGACGGATCAAAATCTTCATAATGAAATCATCCTCTCTTTTGACTTATTTTTATGTTATTTTGGTGTTATAATGCCATAAAATTTTATAGAGTTTCGTCATACGTGGTCTGTAAACCGCTCACGTGCCTACCAAAGATGTCCTAGAGGACTCACAACAGAAAGATAAGTGAGCTTGTCCTACATTGAGAATGATAACGAGCTTCCATCCCCAACTACCTTTATAACTGTGGTAGCTCAACATTAAATTGTATGCTTTCAATACTCTTTTACACCATAGTTCTGTTGAATCTATTACTCACTTCTTACTTAGGTATCGAAGAGTTGAAGGATGGTCACCCTTATGAGAGTACATTTTGTTGACCCTTAAGCTCGCTGCTTCGTGAAACTACAAAACAAGTATGAGCACGCTTTGGTACCGCGCAAACACCCTCCGACGATAAAGTAGTAAAGATACCCGAATGATAGTGTGTATTCATGTAGAAAGTGATACCTTAATGTCTCCCCTAACTCCCTTTATGTAGAGAAGGGATGAAGAGATGTCTTTTCTCTTATTGAATAAGAAGATCAAGGTAGATCTGGAATATGATTCATTTCCTTATTCAGGACCAATAAGGTTTTCCTAATTACCATAGGCCCTTCTAGTGTCTTCGCCAAGTTCATGACCATATCTCAATAGGATTATGGAATCCTTAATGTCCCAGGATTTCTCCATCCTAGAAGATATGGTGCTCTACTTCCGCAAACCATGAGGAAATATCCAGCTGTCACAGAGCTCAAGGGAATATCCAGCTATGGCGAGCCTCGAGGGAATGTTCTGCTGTGTTGGAGACCTTGAGGGATTACATTTCCAAGAACCCCACATCAGTGGATTCACTCAGAATATTCTTGCTTTCAGGGATGGCCAATTTCGATGCCCACAAAATCCCCCCAGCCATAGCAAGTTGAATGCTAGGAGACTTGGTGTCACTGCATATGAAAGGGGTCCCAAAGAAATTTTAGCGTCATCTTTTCCACGAGACATGAGAACCTGCAAAATAGAACCCTCAAACTTTCCTTTGATTTCCCAAAATCCCTTGAGCTCTCCAGATTTCTTGGTAAATAAGAAGTTTTTTTTTGTTTCTCGTTGTCAAGGTCGATCACGCGGGTGTTCATGTAAATTAGATTGAAGTATAGTGAACCATGGATTATCTCTGTTGTACTTCGCCAGAGTTAATTTCCTCTTGCCGAGCTCAACTCTCGGATGGATAACCCAGCCGGGATCACTCTGATTGAACTACCTCATTTAGTGTGCATAAGTGGGCACCATAGCCATGATTAGGGCTTAGCATTGAATGCTTGTTAGATAACCTAATGTCAGGTTGAGGCTCAAAGTCCATTCTTGACCTTTCCTAAAGATGTAGTAAAGGTGGACGGGCCTTAGGGACAGTCAATGTCGAGCTAGAGCAAAGACTCTATATTGAAGATAGTTTGGATCTTGTGCTAGTTTTTTTGAAATTACATAATCTCTTTAAGAGAACCAAGATTTGAGTCAAAAAGTCAAAAAGCTTGGGGATCCTTTCCCTCAAGGGTACCAATCGTATTCTATCTAGCAATGCAAACCTTCAGCAAGTAAGACGTTGCTAGGTTTCTCCATATAACTCGAGGAAATTGCCACCTCGCCCCATTATGAGTATCTTCGATATGGTAAAGAGTTTTCACATATAGTATCTTGTATTCCCCCATTGAGTAATCCGACTCTTTAAAAAAAACTATCAATACTACTGTTCATGCACGATACTTTGTGCATATCGTATTCTGGCTAGTGACGGAAACCTTCAGTAAGTAAAACGTTTGAAGTTTTCTCCATATAACTCGAGGCAATTGCCACCTTATAAGTATATTCGATAATTAAGGTAAAGGGTTTTCCCATATAGTATCTCATATACCCCCATTGAGCAATCCAACTCTTCTTAAAAACATTATCAATAGTAGAGTTCTTGCATGATACTTTTTGCCTACACATTTTTTTTTGCCCCCATTAATAACAATAAGCATAATATAACCAAAAAAAGAGTATATATTATTTCATATAACTTATAAAAAATTACATATAGCAAGGAAGCTTCTCAGGGGCCTCGTCAAACCTGTTATATTGAGCTAGTTAGGAAGAGTACCAACCCACTTCTATTTATCAAATTTCTAAGTTTTGGACACATGTCATACTCCTATTGTAGTTTTCTCCCTTAACAAAGCTAGAGGAGTTTTCTCCCACAGTTTACAAGGGCATATACGGTTTTCAGCTCTTTTTCCTCTACCTTTTCACTAGCTCTGAAGTCAGACCTCGAGGTAACCTTGGGGGTCCAATTCTTGGTCAAGGGGATTTCCCTCTATGCTTTGTTTCTGGCCGCCTCCAGCTGCCTGCTACTTGGAACCAACGATCCTCGAGGTCTCCCCTGAGGTCTGTCTTAGGTTTCTCTCCTAGTCTATTGCCCTCAAGCTTTCTGGTCGTGGATGAGAGGGATCACTTGTCCCTGAGGATTCTGACACCAATTGAATGATATGCAACATTGGATAATCATTCATTTGTAGGGGACTAGGAAGAGCATCTCTATCCGATGGTTGACATCTTCTTTTCTTGTCTTCACAAATCCTTCACTATTGTTACCACAGTATTCCTTCGAAGTCGAGGCTCATGCTTTTTCCTGTATATTTCTTTCACATATTCCCAGCATAACCCTTTCTCTAGAAGTTCTGCAAAATATGCCAGTATAGCATCACAATGTCTGGTCTTATGCTCTGTACTTTTGTGAAGGCACAATAATCTCTCGACTTTTATACTTCTTATGCGGACAATGTGGGTGGCCTCTTTACATATGCCTTGTCCTTGATGATATGCAGAATTCGGTGATCTTGTATCCTCAGTGGAGCATCAGCATAACTCAAGCTTTCTTGCCCATGCCCTCGAGAATTCCCGAATCTCAAATTTGATCCATAAGACTTTGTTTTCCTACACGACCTTTCTGGCTCATCTCACTCTTGCCCCTCAGCACGCTGAGCATCATCCCACTTAGCATATAGTTTTGTTGTATGACTGGGCTAGTGTTATCTTCTCCTCCCGATATAGCTCACCATATAGTCCATGACTTCTTGAAAGACCATTCTTGAAAGATAGTGCAGCAATTCGTTCATCCAAATCTTCCATAGTTGTAACCTCATTCTGGAACCTCTTAACGTAATCCCTGATGGACTCATTCCACTGGAAAACATTGTTTAAGTGAGATCCTCAACAACCTTTTTTTGGACTTCTTTTCACGAGGATCTCAATTAGTCTTCTTGAGCTACTCGATCTCACTAGTGAGAGCAACCCTCCACCTTTTGTCATTTTCTTCTGACTCTTGTGGCCGTTGTTGGTCATGCTGCTCCTTTAGGTATCCTCAAGCTCTTCTTCTAGGTGAGGTAAATCTCCAAGTGTTTCTACAGATTTCAGATGATGTCCCCTGCTTTCTAGGTCCCCCCCCTCAACTCTCCGGATTTCACCCCCAGCTTTCAACGATAATCCTGGTTCTTTTTTCAGGGTCCCAGTGCTTCGGCTAATCCCAGAATAGTATTTTGAATTTTCCCCATACCTTTTTTCTTTTTTTCATCATTCTATGAAAGCTCTGTTGACGTAGTTGCTGAAGTGGATTCTACTTGTCTAGGTCGTGGTTGAGGTTTCTAGCGACATCCGATATCCCGCTATGGAAGCCTAAACCTGTGGAGCTTGAGGGTGTCCAGAACACAAGGACATGGTAATGCAGAAACCCGAAAGGAAAAAATTGAGGTATCTCAACTCTTGGAGATCCAAAATTCACTACTAAACAATGTTTATAGAATATAAGGTAATCAATTACAATTGAAACTATAACGCCTTGTAGATTTGTAATAGGTAGATAGGTAGACATAGGTTGAAGCTTGAGGTAGCACAACTCCTCCAATCTTCCTTCTTGTTCACCATGTACAATGTCAGTGAATACTAGTATGCAAATGCAAATCAGAACTCTTACTCAACAAGGAAGAGTAAGAGTCAAAAATTGATAACTTCTTAGAAAAGATGAACACTAATCTTTTTCACAAAAAGCATCATCATATGACTTAGCTAGACATTTAATTATATACTAGTGCATACCCTCATAGGGGCACTAGATTCAAATTCAAATCAGAGCATGGTAATTCAAAGCAAAGAACTATTTCCTATTTGAGATAGGAAAGTATATCAAAACAGAATTAATTTCCTAGCTCGGATAAGAAAGCTTTTGGAAAGTCAACAACAAGATATTCTGTAATCAGAAACAACAACACAGCTTTACTCAATCAAACAAATTGATAGTGGAAATGCTTTTACTGTTTCTAAAAGGAAGGAAAATCACCTCAAATCATCATGAATGCAGATTTACCATTAACTAATATTGTGATGAACTTCAACAGAAGTTTAAGGCTTCAGTCTCTCAATTCAAGTTTTGCATTGACTGTCAAATACGCCTATAATCTCCCCCATTGGCATTGCATGCAAAACTAAATTGATTCCGCAGATTCAATTAGAACATAGAAATATAACAGGTAATAACTACTTAAGCATAATCCTCAACAAGTTTAAACTTAAGATGCAATGTTTTGGTCTAAGGCAACACAAGTTCTCACAAAATAGAAACCAAAAAAACAGAAAATAACATATTGTTCTACCAAAAATTAAAGTAAATGAAAGAACCTTTTGGCATTCCGGGAGGACTAGGGAGTTGAGCATCAACAATAGTAAAGCGAGTTTCAATGTCGTCCAACCTTTGATGAATGTGACTAATGTCATGTTCTACAACTGCAATCCTTTTGAGTATAGTGTCCAAGCGAGCATTGAGGAGAGAAAATTTAGTCATTCAGATGAGAAGAGACTCGTTAACGTCAGAGAGAAGAAAGGTAAGAATGGATGTCAAGCTAGTATCTTGTCTAGGAGAAGAAGAGGCTTCAGACATGGCTAAAATGCCTTTTTGATGAAGGAGTTTTTGAGATACCAAAAAGGCTTTGACAGTGGTGATGAGGCACCACACTATATAGGACCTGCACACTTTGGAACAAACGTGAAAATTGCCAAGGAGAAATGGAAGAGACAGATGTTTATAAAGACCAATGAAAGCATACAAAAAAGGTAACTACCTTTCCAAGAAAAGAGTCTTGTTCTATAGATGGAATGTGAATCAATTTCAAGCTTTTTAGAGATACCAACATAGATGAAGGTATCTCCCCTATACAAGGTAGTTATGAGGCACTCTACCCATTTATTTCTAACTGTGTACCACAATGTCCAAGAAGTATGAACAAGCAAGAAAGTTCTTAGTATAGCTCACAGGGACCACTCAAGAGAAGAATTTTTTTTTTGTAGACCTTAATTTTGACTCACAGGAATACATCAATAATTAGAATAAACCTTAGTACAGAAAATAAAAAACAAAGCAAAATGGATATACACATAGCTACACACTACACAATCTCGTGGGAAATGATCACTTCATGATACAAACACCTATGGCAGTCCTAAGCATTTCGAATCGGACAGTATCCATAGGTTTCGTGAATAAATTTGAAAGTTGATATTCAGTGGACACAAAGTCAAGTTTCAAAGGTCCTTTTTCGACTAGATTATAGATGAAATGATATCTCAAATCTATGTACTTAGTTCTAAAATGTTGAACAAGATTTTTTGAGATATTAATAGCACAGGTGTTGTCACAAAAAATGGTGAGCTTACTTGTGATGTAGCCATAATCTCTAAGACTATTTCTCATCCAGAGTAGTTGTGTGCACTAGTTGCCTACAGCCATATATTCTGACTCAGCCGTGGATAATGATATGCAATTCTTCTTTTTACTATGCCAGGCAATAAGATTGTTGCCAAAGAAGAAACAACATCCTGGTGTACTCCTTCTATCCTTCATATTTCCTCCCCAATCTGCATCTGAGTATCCTATAATCTCAACATTAGTGTCCAAAGTGTAAAAGACGCCACAATCTGTTGTCCCAGACACACAAACACTATAAGTTATGTCAGGTCTACTAGTAGTAAGATATAGTAGACTACCTATCATGCTTCTGTAGTGTTTCTAATCTATTGGCTTTCCTGATAGATCCTCATTAATTTTGCAATAGTACTCATAGGGTTAGAGGTTGTTTTTGCAAAAGCAAGACCAAATTTCTCTATCAAATTAACAACATATTTAGACTGAGAGAGGAACATACCTGAATCTATTTATCTTACTTGAAGTACCAAGAAGTATATCAATTCACCACACATGCTCATTTCAAATGTACTTTCCATGATCTTGCAGAATTCCTTGACTAATGTAGGTGAGGTAGAGCCAAACACAATGTCATCAACATAGACTTGAGCAATGATGATTGAATATGGGGATTTCTGCACGAACAACATTTTATCAGCAACTCCTCTAGAGTAACCTTTACTTACAAGATATGTGGAGAACTTGTCATACCAGGCACTTAGAGATTGTTTAAGTCCATACACTGCCTTCTTGAGTTTGTATAGATGGTCAGGATAGTTAAAGTACTTAAAGCATGGTGGTTGCTTAACAAAAACTTGTTCACTGAGCTCCCCATTCAGAAAGGCACTCTTAACATCCATCTGGTACAGCTTTATTATGAGATGACATGCCATGGCTAGAAGTAATCTAACCGACTCAAGTCTAGCAACAGCATCAAAGGTTTCATCATAATCAACACCTCCTGGTGTTGTTTCCAAACTCATTAGTTTTGTTCCTGAATACCCACTTTGTTCCTACTATATTGGTATTAGTAGGTTTGGGTACTAATTCCCACACATTATTTCTGGTGAACTGGTTCAATTCATCTTGCCTAGCCTTGATCCAGTCATCATCCTTTCAAGCTTCCTTGACATTCTTGGGCTCAAAAGTGGAGACAAAACCATTGTGAGTTATGACATCGATATCTTCTTCATTTTTAGTCATAAAACACACCAGGACGACATCAGTCACTACTTCATCTTGTCTATGTATTTATCTGATCACATTTTAGACCCAACTCCAACAGCTTCAATAGCTTGTCTTCTTGTTCTGATTCCTTGTGCAAGGTTTCCAATGATTTCAGCAGCACAATGATCCTTATAAACTTCTTTAAAACCATGTCTGTAAACTGGGACTGGTCCTAGAATAGAATCTGCTTCTTCATCAAGTCTTGTTTCAGTATTAAAGTTGGACTATGACTCTCCTGTCTCACAATTAAAGTCTTCAAGGTAATACTTAAACTGTCTAGCAGCAAAATCATCCATCGATTCGTTGATTCACTCCATAAGAGATATGGTTCTCTTGTTGTAAACTTTGTAGGCCTTGCTATTTAAGGCATAGCCAAGGAAAATACCTTTGTCACTTCTGGCATCAAACTTGGCTAGTTCTTCTCTGTCCCTATATATGTAACAAGGACGTCCAATGGCATATAGATGCTTGATGTTTGGCTTCTTCCCTTTCCATAACTCATAGGTAGTCTTTAAGGTTTCCAATCTGAGAAAGATTCTATTTGTTGTGTAACAAGCAGTGTTGATGGCTTCAGCCCAAAAATGGTCACTCATGCCTATAGAGTGCAGCATTACTCTTGCCATGCTTATCAGCACCATGTTCTTTCTTTCAACAATCATATTTTGTTAAGGAGTCTTAACTAAAGAAAACTCATGAAATATGCCATCTTGATGGAAAACCTAAGCAAATGCATCATTCTTGAACTCAGTTCAATGATCTGATCACACTCTTTGAATAGTGAGGTTTGAACTCTTCTTCTCATTGCACAACTTTTTACATAAGCTAGTGAAGTTTTCAAAAGCATCACTTTTTTCCTCTAGAAAACACACCCAAGTCAACCTGGTAAAATCATCCACCACCACCAGAATGTATCTCTTCCCACCATGACTCTCAACCTGAGTTGGACCAACCAGGTCAATATGCAGAAGTTCCAATGGCATCTTGGTGATTTCTGAGTTAATGGCTTTGTGTGATACCTTGGTCTTATTGCCAATCATGCATCCTTCAATTCACACATTTTGCTAGGTTTTCCCTTAAGGACAGGCATTCCTATAACACAGTCTACAAAAGATAACTTCAGTAAATCTTGGTAGTTAACATGACCTAATCTTCTATGCCAAGGCTCAAGAGTTTCTTCATTTGTGGACACCATACAGGTTTCAGTAACTCCTTCAGAGATTCCATTTGTGGGTCTGGTAGCAGTTATCTTCTGACCTTAGCCCTTGCATCACAAAGAGACTAGATTTGTCAAATACAATGTATTTGTGCTTGTTGAACCATACATATTCATATTCATCAGTCAATTGGCTAACATTGATGAGGGTGGCTTTTAATCCTTCAAAAAATTAAATATTCGGTAGGTGTGGAATGTTTTTGGTCTGCATTGTGACAACCCAAACCGGAAATGGTAGTTAATTGGCTTGATTTGCAAGTTTCACGATTAGTCGAAGTTTAGTCGTAATTGGTTAATATGGTGGGTTAGTTCACGACAATTTTTTTGGGAATGAATTTGACATGAGTTCCTTCACGAGAGTTGTAGAGTTTATGATTTCAACCTCGTAGGAGTTTTCCGAGGATTTTTTTCAATGTCCGATGAATATGTTACGAATATTTTTGACCGTTGGATTTAATCGTGTTTATCTGATTGGTTTCGATCCGTTTTTGACCGTTGATCGATTTGGTCGCGAGTATAAATATCGGAATAGTCGTAAAATTGTCAAAAAGTTGCATTTGGGCCGAGTTGACCAGATTTGGGCTGTTGACCAGCGTTGACCGAGTCCATTTCGGACCGTTTGTGGTTTGTCGATCGACTTTCCGATTCCGGCCACTTCAGACAAAAATATGGGTATCGTTAACTTCCTCTCGTGATTTCCTATTGTTTTGAACCTGATTTGAGTTGATTTGGTGGAGATTTGAGGGAGAACCAATTGATTAAAGTTTAGGATTTCTGCCAGAATTGGGTGGCCGGTTCCTGCCACTTTTGGGGTCGATGGGGTTAGGGGTTTTTCTCCCCTCAACCTATAGAAGCTTTTGGATGGAAAGATTTTAGGTTTGGAGGACGTTTGAAGCTAGCCGGAATAGGTCACCGGAATCCATGAAGTTTGTAACTTTCGAGCTCGATTCCGGCCGGTGTGTTTCAAATTGGTGGTTGGTGTAGAAGGAAAGGTTGTTGGGTTTGAGAAGTAGATGTGATATGGAAATTTTTGCCGGATTTGGTCACCGTTGACGCCGCGGCGGCGGTCAACGACGAGGTTGACTTGTTGAGATTTTTGGGAAGTTTTATACCGTTTTTCTCGTATTCGCGCTCTGATCGCAGTCGTGAGGTTATCAAATTGATTTGAGGAATGGATTTTGTGTCGAGGGATAAGTAAAGTATTTATAGAATTTTCGACGATTTCGTTGATATTCGAGTTATATGTTTCCGGAAATGGTTGGTTTCCGAGGTGTGGTTCAGAGTTTTGAATTGTGATTTTGATCAGTGGTATTTGTGATTATTTAGGAGATCGGGATCGTACGTTTGGTGAGGGATCACGGGATTAACGCGTTTTTGCGTTGTGCTTGTCTGTGAGTGGACATATTTCTTTTCACTGTTGGTTGCGAGTATTTTATATACGTTTTATGAGCATGAGCATGTAGTTATGATTATGAATTATACGAGCATGTGTTTTATGATTATGCATTTACGAATATACTTTTATAATTATACATTACGAGTATGCTTTTATATTACGTTTTATGCATTTGCATGAAAACCTTTATGATTTGGTTTACACAGAGTACAGTCTCAGTAGTAGTTGTATCAATACACTTAGCATCTCGGCTGATCCCCGAGGATGTTTACCAGAGGGACTGTTACCCTAACCCGAGGTCTTTACCGGGGGGAGCAGATACCCTGACCTGAGGCCTTTCTGGCTGGAATCATGTGAGGATCAGGGATCCCGTGATTTTGACTGTACTATCGCGGATGTGTCCGTGAGTGACCCCGTGGGATTTACGATGAATGCTCTATACACGTGAGGAGTTGGAGTCTCCCTCGTGTACCATTTGATTTCTATGCATTTAGACTCACATATGTTTTATAAACATATATACGTATTCAGCGAAAGACATTTATTTTCGTCCACTCACTCTAACAGTTTTTATATTTTTCCCTGGGCTCTTTGTTTACAATGCCCAGTTTGCAGTTTGGATTCTGGTGTCGCACGTCGAGGTTGGAGGCTTAGTATTCGAGCCACTTTTCCTTTCTCAGTAGGTTTCTATTTTGGCCTACTGTTGTGTATATATGTATATACTAGAAGTCGCTCTGAGTACTGTTTATGTTTATGTTTTCACATGATTTCCCCAGATTTTTGTAAAGTTATCAGTTTTCTTATTTCCACAGTTAGAGGCAATGTGGCCAATGCCACCACATGTAAAACATTTTGGCTTATCAGGCTTAGTTTTACCTTGACTGTACCTAGCAGAGTCACTTGTCTTTGAAGAAGATCCCGACCTTGAGTTCTTTTGATTTTTAAGAGATTTTTGAACACTATAGAGATTAAGGCCAAATCATTCAAATCCAGAGTCACCTCCTTCTCCTTTTTCATAGCAGGCGAACCAATATTCTTTGTTTCCTTAATAGGTTTCACTAGCTTCTCTCGAATCTCATAGGTCTTAAGATTCCCAACTAGTTCCTCTAAGCTATAATTCCTCATATCACGAGTTTCCTCAATAATGCACCCTTTGGTTCTTAGTTTACTTTTTAAAGCTCTCAGAAATTTAGACACATTTTTGTATTTCTCAATAGGTTCTCCCAAGCCACTACACTGTCTAGTTATGGTGAGAAGCCTTAAGTAAAAATCATCAACTGATTCTTCTCCAGCCATCACCAGATTTTCAAAGGCATACATCAACCCTTGTAGCTTCTGTGCCTTCACTCTACTATTACCTTCATAAGTAGTCTGAAGGACTTCCCATGCCTTTTTAGAGGTGAGTAATTATTCTCCTTTCTCTAGGAGAGAGTGCATCAAACAAATAGGTTCTTGCCTTACAGTCTAGTTGAAGTGCTAGGGTCTTCTTATCATTCCACTCAGACACAGGTTTCAAGCGTCCAACAAATGATCTACTCTCAGCAACTTCTTTTTCATCAGTGAGCACAGGTGGTTTCCAGCCCATGACTATGCTATCCCACATTCTTGGATCCTGACCATAGATAAGTGACTCCATAATTATCTTCCAAGCGGAATACTCCTCACCATCAAAGGAAGGAGGAACATTTAAAGAATTTGCTACTTTAACACTCCCTATCCATCCTAACCCAAGATCTTCAGGAAGTATAGGAAAAGATTCCTTAAGGAAGCAAGAGTAGCAAACACAAAACACAAGGAAATGGTAATGCAGAAACCCGAAAGGGAAAAACCACGGGATCTCAACTCTTGGAGATCCAAAATTCACTACTAAACAATGTTTATAGAATACAAGGTAATCAAAATTGAAACTACAACACCTCATAGATTTGTAATATGTAGATAGTCAGACACAGGTTGAAGCTTCAGGCAACATAGCTCTTCTAATCTTCCTTCTTGTTCACCACAATGTTATTGAATACCAGTATGCAAATTCAAATGTGAACTCTTACTCAACAAGAAATAGTAAGAGTCAAAAACTGATAACTTCTTAGAAAAGATGAACACTAATTTTTTTTTCATAAAAAGCATCATTATATGACTTAGCTAGACTTTCAACTATATACTGGTGCATACCTTTATAGGGGCACTAGATTCAAATTCAAATTAGAACATGGTAATTCAAAACAAATATCTCTTTCCTATTTGATACAAGAAAGTATATCAAAATAGAATTAATTTCCTAGCTCGAATAGGAAAGCTTTTGGAAAGTCAATAGCAAGATTTTCTCCAATTATAATCAACACAGCTTTACTCAAGCAAACAAATTGACAGGAGAAACAGTTTTACTATTCTAAAAGGAAGGAAAATCACCTAAAATCATCATGAATGCATACTTACCATTAATTGAGATTGTGAGGAACTTCAGGATAAGTTTAAGGCTCCAGTTTCTCATAATTCAAGTTTTGCATTGACTGCCAAATATGCCTATAGGAAGTCTTCCAAAGGTCGGGTTCGTTTCATTGGTAATGCCTCCTGCATAATTCTAGTTGTTAGGTTGATTTTATAGAGTCTCCATTCCCTGAGTTAGCCTTGAGTTCAACTCTTAATGAAAGCACCAATTTGTAAGAGTAGATTTTGCGACCCTCAAGCTCTTTCCTTCATAAACCTACAAAACAAATATGAGAATGGTGTGGTACCGCGCAAAGACTCTCCTAGAAGATATGGTGTCCTGCTTCCACGGACCTCGAGGAAATATAAAGTTGTTATGGACCTCGAGGGAATATCAAGTTATCGCGGACCACGAGGGAATATCTGTAGCTCGAGGTAATCTTCTGCTTTTGTGGAGAACTTGAGGGATTACATTTCTTAGAACTCCACATCAGTGGATTCACTCAGAATATTCTAGCTTTCAAGGATGGTTAAATCTGACTCCCACAACCCCAGTCTCTCCTTAACCTGTGCTTTTTTTAGTAGAGTTAGCGAATACCAGAGACAAGGATATAAGGTACGAAAGCAGGAGATCACTTATAGATAAATCAAGAGATTTACTTTGTGTGACTACTTATGACCCCACGCGATTTCAAGTACGAACATCGGTGTCATCTGTGGGAAACCACACAAAAAGTTCATCACGTAGCACATCGAACTATTTGGAAGAAATATGAAGTCTATAGGAGTCACTCACGAAGTGATTAACGCAGCTAACCTAACAGTGCAACCCCTACCAGGAGAGTCAGACATCATCGATGTCATGCCCATAGCGACAGTGGGTGTAGAGGGCGAGCAGGATCCCGCCACTCAGGAACCCATAAAAGGGTTAGCCCGTCAGGGGATATCAGTGGAAGAGCATGCGCAAATAGAGAAGGAGCCGTTTGTAGCACGCCATAGAAGTTACCTATCGTCAATCTTAGATATCATATAGAAAAAAGAAAGTGGCAGGCTTGATAGTCCATTACATTTGGCCTCGTATCTCTTGAACCCATTTTACTTATACAAAGATTAGAGTATATGTTTGAATCAAAATGTCATGAGTGGATTCCTTGATTGTGTAGATAGATTCCTCCCAAATGATGTTGAAGTGCAAACTGAAGTAACTAGTAAAGAGTTCAAGACATATAAAAAGAAGGAAGGTAACCTTGGAAGAGCTTTTTCCTTGAACACAAGTTGTAAGGCCAATTATCATCAGGGTATGAAAATTAATAACTTGCTAGTTATATATATATTATAATGTTGAAGTTGTTCTTTGCTAATCATGGATATTTTTCTTCTTTAGTTGAATGGTGGGCTAGTTATGCAAATCTCCACAATTGCAAAAGATGGCTATAAGGATACTCTCATTGACCCCATGTTATTTCGGGTGTGAGCGAAATTAGAATGCTTTTGAAGGAGTAAGTACTAAATATAATTTATTTTTTATGACATGAAAGTAGCAAACTATTTGATTTATGACAAATAATATATGCTTATATTTTTCTAACACTTGTAAATGTAGGTGCATACAAAAAAAATGAAAAGATTAGATGCAACAAGGTTGAGCAATTTAGTTTATGTGCAATTCAAATCTAAGATTATGAATAAGAAGAAAAGTGCAAGAGACACACTTGTTGCTAATGAAGTAAATGAAGCTCATGGATGGCTTATGGAAGGAGGTGATGAAGATGTGGACTCTGATATTAATTGGGATTGAGATGATGGTCTTCAAGAGCCTAGGAGAAGTTACCATAATGTTGGAGTAAGAGAACTTGATGAGGAAGATTTTATATCGGATGATGACATCGTTATGATGGAGATTATTACTTTGATTATGAAGGTGACAATATGGATGAAAACTATGAGGCTTGATGTGACATTCCGTCCCGGAAATTATCTTTTTATGATTTATTTATAGTTAATCGAGAAAGGTGGTTCGTTTTTATCATTGGTAATTATTATTGACAGTTCGATCATATTTTTATTGGTTAAGCTTTTCAGTAAATTTTATTGAGGAAAGTCGTAGATTTTATCGAGACGAGTTCGTATCCACGTCAAGTGTTAAAATCAGAGTTACGATGAAGTTATGCTCATGGAAAGTTTTGTACGATTAACGAATTCGGTTAGTCGCGGATATAAATATGACTTTCTCAAAATGGACAGTTCAGCATTTTTTTATTTGGTCAACCTATTTCCTCTCTCCTCTCCCCCGCGCCTCTCCTTCTTCCTCATCGGCTTCGTCGGCGACGTCCCTCAGTCGGCCACCAAAATGGTCGGTCTTGGTGTCAAAATGACCACCACGACCTCCTCTATCTTTTCCCCAATATCTTTAACTAGAATTCAAGACGTAGTGGCAGTGTGAAGGACAAATCTGAACAGAAAAACCTAGGATTCGGGTCGATGATTTTTTGGCCAAATCGACTGGTGAAATCTATTGGGCTTTGAAGCTTTCCTCACCACGAAGCGAGGGATACCAAGAACACGTTCTAATTTGACCGGAGCGAGGAGACTTGAAGGATTAATGTTTTGGGGGGATTTTGTTTTCAAGCTAAATTAGATTAGTTAGGGGATGAATTGGACTTTGTTGTAGTTGAGAAAGTTGTTTGATATGTGATTCTGAGCATAATAGGTCTCAGGTCTGCAGGAAAAGTCGCCGGCGGCACACCAACGAGGGGATTTTTGGCAAAATTTATATATTGTTTTACTCGTAATCACGTATCGAATGTAATTAAGAGGTTATTGAATTGATTTAGATATTGATGATTAAGACATGCGATTAATTGTATATTAATCAAATGATTTACGATATTATTAAACTTGTAAATCGATTGTCGATTCCACTTCAATTCACGTAACGTTTGTGGAATATAGTGTGAATAAAAAAAGGATTGAAGATTTTGAATTTGGAACTTAATTAGCTCGTCATTAATTCGGAAAACATATTATTTGAGAGTGCAAGGTTCTCGATGATATGCTTGTTGGTTAACGAGCTTAGCTATTCATTTTGATTATAGACGATTAGTTATTAAATAATAATAATTATTTTAGGATGACATATTAGTAGCTAGTAGCATATATTTAGAAATGCCAATAGACATTCTTTGGCTTGGTTGAAATCACGACACAGTACTGTGAGTGAACTTTTTTATTTTCATAGTCAATAACGAGTTTATTTTTTTAGTATTTTCGTATTTCAATTAATTTTACAGTATGTTTTAGAGCATATTTTACTTTAGAGGTTTTTCTTTGTGATGGCCTTAGTTAGTTGCATCAATACACTAACTGTTCGGCTAATCATTGGATAGTCCAGTCAGAGAGGTCAGGGTGCCTCATCCTTCTATCAGCGAAGGTCAGAATACCTCGTCTGGACCATCACATACAGTTTTATACAAGTTAGTCAATTTTAGGTTAAGGAAAAACTCCTGGGCGACTACCTCCATCACATAGAGTTTTATACAGTTAGTCGATTCAGATTTTTGATACTTGAACTCACATTATTTCATAGAAATCAGCGGAAATACATACAATTATAGTTTTATAGATTTATATAGTTTATGATTTTTGTCCACGCACTCTAACGTTTTCTGTTTTTATGCCTTTCCTGGGCCTTTTGTTTTAAATTGCTCAGATTGCAGGTCAGACAGTTGAAGTTGTGACCGTCCAGAGTACAAGGCATTACAACCCACAAAATCTGTTTTTTTAGTAGGTTCTTAGTTACAGTTCAGAGTTACTCGTGCTTAGGTAGCCTATACCGAATAAGCGGTGCTAGATACTCTAATACGAGTCATGCAAGACATATCCTGGATTACTATGGTAATCTGGGATGGGTCTTGTCACTTCTTTATTTTATTTTATTGTAACAACCCAAAACAAATTTACGCATTAATCCAATCGTATTAAGCTTGATCACGGATTAGTCACACTACTAGGTTATTAATGACTTGTTCACCGAGCCAGAATTGGACTTGACCTTCTTCCCGACAGTTGTAGAGTATTTTAATTCAATCTCGTATGAATTTTCACTGAATTTTTTGGATAATTGAGCTATTTTTTATGAGAAAATATTAAAAACAAATTTATTTTTCGTCAATTTAATCTCGACCAGTTGATCTTGATCCGATCAAACTTAAGCTTATGATCTGATCAGCTGCTGAGGGGTATAAATAGGGATTTTTTTATAATATAAGGAAAAATCAAAATGAAAAACATATCGGGCTCGACTCATTTCACAGGCGACGACCCATTTGGCAGCCCGACCCAACCTGATTTGAGCCCGTTAGAATTTGTGACGACCCGGAACAGAATCAGTAGTGTTAATCAGCTTAAGCCATGAGGTTATGCGTAATCGTAGAATTTGTGACGACCCGGAACAGAATCAGTAGTGTTAATCAGCTTAAGCCATGAGGTTATGCGTAATCGTAGATTTCTGATAGTTGATTGAATCGCCAGACTTGATCACGACTAAATTATTGGCCGAGAATTTGAGCTGAGTCGCTTCTTGAGAGTTGTTGTATGCGTAATTTCGAGTTCGTGGGTGGTTCCGGATCATTATTTGGACGATGGAGGAATATAATATGAATATTTGAAATTTTGGTATATTATCGAGTTTATCCGTTCGTGTTCGAGTCTATCAGAATCGTGATTGTGATCCGTTTTGGACCGTTGATCGACCCGAACCGTAGATGGAATGATTATCGACTTGATTTGCGAGTTTCGCGATTTGTCGTGATTTCGACGTAATCTAATCATATGGCGGCTTCCTTAGTAAATAAATTGTCGGGAAAGAATTTGATTTGGAAGTTGTAGAGAATTTAATTTCGAGCTGGTGGGAACTTCCGAAGGATTATTCCGAGTTACGAGGATTAAGTTACGAATTTTTTTGACCGTTGATTATTTAATCGGGTAAGCTTGTGATGGTTTGAACCGTTGACTTTTTATTGGATTTGTCGAAGTGTTTGACTTCAGGTGGAAATCGAAGAACATGTCGAAGTGTTTGACTTCAGGTGGAAATCGAAGAACATGTCGAGATGAGTTTGTTGCCGTGAGAATTGTTGAGATCGGAATTACGACGCGAAAGTTACGGGTATTCGAAGTTTGTCGTAAATTTAATTATAGTAGTTTCCTAAAATGGAAAGTATTTAAATGGGCTTCTATATTTGGAAAGTCAAAACTGTTCATTAATGAGGTTGACTGTTCAACGCGGGGGAGAGGAGGAGTGTGACGGTGACCACGGCTCGCCGGCGGCGAGCTGTTGTCCGGCTACCTCCGGCCTCGACCAAGGACCCTATCGACTCACCTTGATGCCCTCGTCCTTGTGTCGGCCGCCGTTCACGGCGATGTTGCCGGTGGAAGGAGTTTTTCCGGCCAAAGTTTGGAAAATTTGGGGGTTTTGGTTGATTCCTTTTCCGGCCGAATTGAACTACAAGAAGTACTGGGCTTTGAAGCACTCATCACCATGAATCTAACCATATAGGAATGGAGTTCCAATTCAATTTGTACATGGAGAATTGTTGGATTGAAATTTGTGTGGGAATTCGGTTTTGCTTGAAATTGAACTAGTTAGAGTTTGAATTGATCTTTGGTGTAGTTATGGAAGTTGTTTGTTGGATCATTTTGAGTGGAATGGGCTTTGTTCCGTCGGGAAATTTCATGGTTGGGCGGCGCCGCCTCTGGCGGCGGCGGTCAACGGCGGTTAAGGTTGACTTTTCGGGGTTTTCGACAAGTTGCATGTCGTTTCGCTCGGAATCGCGCCCCGATCGCAGTGGTGAGGTTTGTTTTTCATTTTGAGCATCGGAAATTATAGCGAGATTTTGTGATGTGATTATCAGATTTTCGACAATTCGTCGTTATTGAATTATGTGTTTCCGAGAATGGTTGTTTCTCGTGATATTATTCGAGGTGCTGAGTTATGATTGTGAGAAATGGACTTTATGATTATTCAGGGATTCGTGATCGTTCGTTTGGCGAGGGATTTTCCGCCGGATCACGGGATTAACGCGAACTGCGTTACGCTAGTCTATGAGTGGACAATTTCTTTACACGGAATGATTGCGAGTCTTTATACACGTTTTACGAACTTGAGCATGCATACGAGATTACGATTTATATGAGCATGTGTTAGACAATTATGCCTATACCATTATACATTACGTATATGCATATATATATTGCTTTACGCATTTGCATCGAACTATTTATTATTTGGTTTAAACAGAGTACAGTCTCAGTATATGTTGTTGTATCGATACACTCGCATCTCGGCTGATCCCCGAGGATGTGTACCGGGGGAGGCTGTGACTCCTGACCCGAGCTTTTATCGAGGGGAGGCAGACCTCTAACCTGAGGTCTTTCTGGCTAGAATCACGTGTGGGTCTGGGATCCCGTGATTCGGACTGTACTAGCACGGATGTGTCCATTAGCGACCCCGTGAGATTTTCCATGCATGCTCTGTACGCGTGAGGAGTTAGAGTCTCCCTCGTGTACCATTTGATTTTTATACATTTGACTCGCATATGTTTTTATAACATATATTATTCGGCGAAAGACATTTATTTTCGTCCACTCACTCTAACAGTTTTCATGTCTTTCCCCTGGACTTTTCGGTTTCCGTGCCCAGTTTGCAGTTTAGGTTCTGGTGTCGTACGTCGTGGTCGGAGGCATAGTATTCGAGCGATGTTTTTTTTATGGTAGGTTCTTAGTCTGGCCTACTATTTGTATATCTATACTAGAAGTCGCTCTAAGTATTCTGATGTATATTTTTATACGATTTTCCCCGGATTTCGGAAAAGTATAGTTATATTTATTACTTTACATTAATGTTAATATATTGAGAAACCCGGATGGGATTGGTGCCCACGGTTTGATTTTTGTGGCATAGGATGAAGTGTATTTTCCGGGTGCAGGTAATGGCAATTCCACGTTAGTAGTGTTACTCTGCCGAAATTTCGATGGTTTTTGTTGGTTCACGTTTTCAGAAGGGGTTTGATTCCGGTTTAAGCAACTAAATCGGGGTTGGGTCCTTTCAAAAACACCACTGTTGTAATATTCCATCCCGAGAATTTTTTTATTATTATTTAGTTAAGGTTAATCAAGAAAGGTGATTAGCTTTTTGGTTGAATTTCTATTTCGGAAAATTATATCAAGGAAAATCGTAGAGTTTATCGAGATGAGTTCGTGGCTACATCAAGTGTTAAAATTGGAGTTACGATCAAAAAATTGTGGTCAATACAAGTTTTATTTTATTTTATGGAAATCGGTTGGTCACAACTCGCACGAATATATTTGACTCTTCGAAAATGGAAAGTCAGACTTTCGTTTTTGGTCATACCTTTCTTTCTTTCTTTTTTCTTTCTTTTTCTCTCTCCCTCCCTCCCGTGCGGCTTCTCTCTCCTCACCATGGCTCACCGGCAACGTCCCTCGGCTGACCATGGAAAACCATCAACCAAGGTGTCAAAAGAAGCATCTCACTCTCCTCTTTCAAACCATTATGGTCTCCACCACTAATTGGACCGTAAGATAGCAGAAATTTCAAGAAGAAAAACCGTGAAAACATAGGTTTTGGGTCGATAAATTTTTGGCCAAATCGATTGATGAAACCAATTGGGCTTTGAAGCTCTCCTCACATTGAAGCTAAAGATACCAAGATCAAGTCCTAACTCTAACCGTGGAGGGAGAATAGATTATTCGAAGATTTTGGGAAAAGTTATATTTTTGAGTTCAAAGGTAAAATTGGGTGGGTTGTAATGAAAGGACCCAATCCCGATTAAGTTACCTAAACCGGGATCAAACCCTTTCAAAAATACGAACCAACAAAAAATTTTCAAAATTTCGGCAGAGTTTCGTTACTAGCGTGGAATTACCATAACCTGCACGCTGAAAATAACACTTCATCCTATGCCACAAAAGCCAAACCGTGGGCACCAATCCCATCCGGATTTCTCAACATCAATATAATCAACAACAGTAAATAAACTGTACTGTATATATATGTATATCCGAGAAAATCCGTATAAACAAGTATCAGAATGTATCAGAGTGACCTCTAGAGTAAAACATATACAATATGTACATCAGTAGGCGAAACAAGAACCTACTGGAAAACACAGGTGACTCTGATCACTAGCCTCCAAACCGCGACGTGAAACACCAAACCTGAACTGCAAACTGGGCACGGAAACCGAAAAGCCCAGGGGAAAGACAATAAACACGTTAGAGTGAGTGGACGAAAATAAATGTCTTTCACCAGTTTATATATATGTTTAACACAACATATGCGAGTCCAGGTAAATAAACATAATATAGTACGCGAGGTAAACTCACACTCCTCCAGCGTACAGAGCATGCAAGTAAAAATCCCACGGGGTCACTCATGGACACCTCCGTACTAGTACAGTCCGAATCACGTGATTCCAGACCCACACGTGACTCTAGCCAGAAAGGCCTCAGGTCAGAGGTCTGCCTCCCCCCGGTAAAGACCTCGGGTCAGGAGTCACAGCCTCCCCTGGCACACATCCTCGGGGATTAGCCAGGATGCAAGTGTATCGATACAACATTATATATAAACTGTACTATGTGTAAACCAAATCATGAACAGTTCGATGCAAATGCAATAAACAGCATATAAGTGTATGTATAATCGTATACGTATATTCGTATATGTATAATCGTATATTCGTAAAAACACATGCTCATATAATCCATAATCTCAATATGCATGCTCAAGTTCGTAAATCAAATAAAAGACTCGCAAGAATTCCGTGAAAAGAAATTGTCCACTCACAGACTCGTGAAATGCGCACTCGCGCTAAACTCGTGGTCAGGCGGAAGATCTCTCGCCTGAAGCACGATCACGATTCAGATCTCGATCCCGATCTCCTGAATATATTCACAAAACATAACTGATCAATATCGTAGTCCACTACACTGTACTGATGCACGGAAACCAACCGTTCTCGGAAATACGAAATGCAGTAAAAAATGAATTACGGAAATCCCGAAATCCCCACTCGAAATCTCGAGTGACAAACGGCTAATTAAATCGACCCAAAAACCTCTGGACGATGATCAGGGCGCGATTACGAGAAAAACGACATTAAAATCGTCGAAATCTGAAAATTTGACTTTTCCTCGCCGGAGCGCCGTCGTTGACCGCCGCCGGCGGCGGCGGCGCGCCATCAACGGTGGAGTTTCGCGGCCAAAGTTTCCAGATTCCATGGTCTCATCATTTCGAGTCTCTTTCTCTTCTACCCCAACAGTCAAATCTCAACGGAAGTCCCTCAAATCAACAAAACCCGATCGGAAAACCCATTCCGGTGACCTAATCGGGTCGCCCCAAATCCTCCACTAAAACCCAAAACAAACACATGAATAGCTTCACTAGACCAAGGGGAGTCGAACCCCTAAAGCTCGCCGGAGGACCACCCCCCGTCACCGACGAACCAACCCAGTTCGGCCAACTTCGAACTCACCCAAAACTCCATCAAATTTTACTAAACCAAACTCTATCCAACTCGAAATCACTAGAGGAAACGATCCCTACCTTTTAATTGATCGGAGGTGGCCGGAATTTGATCGCCGGAAGGTGAGGCCGAAAACGGAAACTTCCCCTTTCGGGCAGCAAGTCAACTTTCCAATTCTGGAAAGTCAAAGTTCAGTCAAACCCAATTTGCAACTTTTTGACGATTTACGACTATTTCGATATTTATACTCGAGCTTCAAGTCGATCGACGATTCGAAATGGATAACCATCGCGATTCGGATAAACTCAAAATGATCGGATAAACTCGTCGAAACCCGAAACTTCGAATAATCATAAAATATTCCTCGGTTATCGGAAAAATCTTCTAGAACCGCCTATGAACTCGAAATCATGTACTCTACCATTCCCGTGAAGACACCCAACTTAAATTCTCGACCGAAAACATAGTCACGAATCGAATCGGCAAACCACAATTACGACAATAGACTGCGACAAAACTCAATCTCCATAATCGTGTCGAATACGCATCAGATTCTGGTTCGGGTTGTCACATGTAATTCGATTTGGACTTTGGTGTAGTTATGAAAGTGGTTGTTGGGTTGATTTTGCATAGTTTGGTGTTTGGGATGTCGGAAAAAGTCACCAGCAGCACTGCCGCCAGTGGTGGTTCACAGGGGAAGTTCGACGAATGGTATTTTGATGTAATTTTTATGTCGTTTTGCTAGTAATTTTGTCCGATTGTAATGAAGAGGTTATTGAATTGATTTGGACATTGTTGATTAAGACGTGTGGTTAATCGGATATTAATTAAACGATTTTATGATTATAACGAATAGCTAAATCAATAGTCGATTCGACTTCGAGTCGCATAACATTTGATGAATGTGTTGCGACTTTGAAAAGGATTCAGGAATTAGAATTTGAAATTAGATTAAAGCATGTCATTAGTTCGAAAAGAACATGACTTGAAAATGCAAGGTTATTCACGATAATGTTCGTCGGTGAACGAGCTAATTAAGCTATTCATTTTTAATTTCGACGATTACATATTAAGTAATAGTCATTGTTTCAAGATGACATGTTCGAGGCCAGTAACAAATGTATAGTAGCACCAACATACGTGCTTTGGCTATATGGAAATCACGACATTGTACTGTGAGTGAACCTTTTTATTTTCACAGTCGATAGCGAGTTCACTTTTCAACATTTCTGTATTTAAGTTTAATTTACAGTATGTTTTAGAGTATTTTAATTTGGAGGTTTACTTTGTAATGGTCTTGTTTAGTTGCTTCGATGCTCTAGCTATTCAATTGATCACCGGATAGCCGATCGGACCGGGTTAAGACAAACACCCTGCTCGACCCATATCAGCTCGGGTTAGTACAAATACCCTAGATGATCCCATCACCTATACTTTTCATTTATACAGTAGTTATGAGTTAGGACAAACACCCAAAACAGCCACCTCCATTTGCAGTTCAATTTATGATACTTGAACTTGCATTATTTTATAGAAATCAATGGAAATGCATACAGTTAGAGTTTTACAGATTTACATATTATGATTTTTGTCCACTCACTTTAAAGTTTTATGTTTTTATGCCTTTCCCTGGGCCCTTTGTTTTAAATTGCCTAGTTTGTAGGTTAGACGGCTGAAGTCATGGTCATCCAGAGTGTGAGACATGACAGTCCACATCTTCTGTTTTTGTTAGTGTAGGTTCTTAGTTGAAGTTTAGGGTTGCTCGTTTTTAGGGTAGTTGGTACCAATTAGTTAGTACTAAATACTCTAAGACGAGTCCTGCAAGGCTTACCCTGGATTACTATTATAATCTGGGGCATGTCTTGTCAATTGGTATCAGAGCATTGGGAAATCAGATCTTGTTGGTTATACTTTTTGTGATACTTAGTGTGTGTTGGACCTACTCCAAAGGATCCTACCATATTCCTTGAGTCTATCGTTCATTTCTTGTCATGCCTCCTGGACTTGATCGATGACTTCAGCAAAACCTGCTGTCAATAGTGTACGAGACGGTTCCTAAATATTTTGTTATATTATATTCGAATGATTTTCGCTTTATGGTAGGATCGCGGGGCAGTCATGAGAAATCAATTATAGTTTTCCCTGGGAACATTTGTGTAAGTTAGTAGAGAGACCTTGTTATAAGATTAGGTGATCTTGATTCTCGGCTAAGGAGTAGTTATAATATGATATGTCGACAGCCATAATGTGTTGGCTTGTCAGTTGCATGCGTATAAGCGACACTATGAGTTGATGACGTGGGCATTATGAGAATCAGTGCCAAAAGTTGTTCAATTATTGATTACTATTGTTGACTCAGATATTAGTCAAGCACACGAGGATGCTTCTAGTGAAGGGTTTTTTTGATGTTGTTGAATAGGTCAAAAATATTATGCACGTCGACCCATAACATCTCACTCGTTTCATGATTTTTTTTTAGAACTTTAATGTGTCATGTACAACATCTTATTTTGTGTTCAAGCACGGAGCTAACTACCCGCATTCATCCCAATTTGATAATTATGCATGTGTTTTTTTAAGATCCATTCAAGTTATTGGAAAACCTCGTTAAACGTGAAGGGGGAGATACATGGCGAGTTAAGAGAACTAGCTTCTTAGTATCAGTGTTGAGGTTTTTGGAGGAGCCATATAATAGTTAGCAGTCTTATAATAGTTTTTCTCAGTTAAGTGTGTATCAATGTATTCCTTTCCAGTTCTCATTTCCTTTATTCCTACATCCCTTAGTTGTTTGCTGATTTGAGTCATGGGTATGAGTACTAATGTAGACAAGGTGTTTGTGATGAAAACTAAGGGAAGCAAGGTTTCGTTGGGAATAAAATTAGTTAGCAGTTTCTCTTCACCGTATATACTTCTGGATCATTAATCATAGAGTTGATGATTCTTGGGCCTTCGACATGTTAGAGTTTCGGTTAAAGTTGTTTCTTTTTTTTTTCATTTGAAAATGGGGTTGTCCAATAATGATGGATGATGCGTGTGATCTTTTGATAGTATTAGGATCATGTGTTTCACAGAGGGTACGTTGTTTCTAGCCATATACGTATTCTTTCGCTCCACTTTTATCATTTTGATTTGACCCGATACCATTTTTTCTATCGACCACCATTGGTGGAATTCAAAGTAACATCTAGAAATTTTCTAGCTCGCGATTACTTTTCCATTTGGTTATTGTTTGGGTACCTGACAAGGTGAATTGAACATATTTTCTCCGGGGAACACTGTCGCCTTATTTCTTTGGTGCTCCGGCCGGTAATGGACATTATGAGTAAGGCTAACTATTTTCCGGTATGGTATGCAACCAGAATTAAATAACTAAGTTATACGACGAATGTAGTAGTTTTCAGGCACGTACCTTTAGTTAGCTCAGCATTGTGAACTCCTTGTCCTTTATCGCTGATTGTGTCACAAGCTTAGAACTCTATATTTGCATCGTGATTTATGATGATTTTAGCTCAACACACTTTTGTAATGGGTGCATTTTATTTCATTCTAGGAGTTCAATTAGCTTGTTTGACGTTATTGTATAAAGTAAGTACATACCAGCTAATTTGCATCGTTCTTTATCTAACCAAATCATGAAGTTTTATAAGACCAGCAATTGAGCGGCTTGGACTTTTCACAAATTTCAATCTATTATCGACGATATAAGTTCATCCACCCATGTATGAGTTAACCTATTTAGATTTGTTTCCAAGAAAAATGACTCTTAAATTTGGACGACAACTTCTTTTCATCACAAGAGTTACAATCGTGGAAGCTAGCCTGAGATTATAATTTCTTCAGTTCAGTTAAGAATCATGAGAACTCATTAGAGAGAATGCGTTTACGTGCGGGCCTTAGTTGTGCATACTACATTCCTTTAAGAGAAATTTTAAAATGCGAGGATTGTTTACAGGTTTGCTTAAGAGTAGAGTGGGATGTGTCATTAGATCTGTAGGGGATGCATGATTATAGGATTCCTTTTAGAATAGATAAAGGAGAATCAAGCAGATAACCTAGCGATAATCACCCACATGGGTATATATGAGAATAAGGTACGACAATGCAAACTTCCAAAAACGTTTTGATTGTCTTTGACAAAAATGTAGTTTATTACTCCAATATAATACAGAGTCTTATTATTGATTACTACAGGAGAGTTGTCTCGTTCCTTGAACTTCACAGCAGTGATCTTCTTGTTAATTTTTGTTGGTCAAGTATCCAGTGTCAAGGGAATCACAAATGTTTATAGCTGTACAGCGAGGGAGATGGCAGATATTCAATTATTTAATTTGAGATTTGGACTACATATGTTGATTAGTGCCTCGGTGTTTTACCTCCTCGAGTGGACAAATTTTGTAGACATACATTTATTTGTAAACAGAGGTCCATGCCTATTACCAACGAATTTTCGACAATGGATAATAGTGGATATGTTTATATATGAGACACGTATGTGTGCTAGGGATATTCGGATTTGGGTGAATTGTTATTGATTTAGATTGTACATTGAGCTTTGGGACTCAAGTTGCATACAATTATTACTCACTTATCGCAGATAGATGCATAGCGCTTATCAGGATTACTCCAACCTTTAATGGGATGCGAAGTTCATATCTCTGAAGAAGCTAGTGAATTGAGATGACTATTAAACTCTTCGAAGTCCTCCCTTAGTTTTGGGTGTATTTGAGGAAAATCTCAGTGATTTCTTATGAGCCTTGCTATATTACAGTTATTAATTTAGATTTTTGAGTTGGTCCTTATAGTGTATCAATTGAGAGTTAGTGAAATTAAGGAGATATTTGTTATTGCAATCATTGTGATTCATAAATACGCATGAGTATTTGTGAATTATGTTCATAATGTTGTTCAGTTTGATTATGAGAAATTTGGATGAGATTCGGTGCCGACTGTTTAATTTTGGGAGTTGCTTATTCAAAGTGTTCTCCTTATGCAGGTTTTTGGGCATTCATGAATTTTTGGGGAAACTATGCCGAAGTTTCAGTAGAATTTTTAGGAAAAAGAGAATTGAGTGTAGTTAAAATTTTCCTTGAGATCGGTCAGATGCACACCTATGTAACTTTAGAATGATTAGTCTGGGTCTTCATCTTGTTACATTTGTTGCCATGAGGGTCACTTTTATGTGTAAGTGTCCATTGAGGCACAACTCTGGTAGGTTTGGGGTGAAGGATTCAACAGGTGATCAGGAACCACTTCAGGAGGTAGAGCTGCATTGTCATCTAAATAGCTGGCATATGAAAGGACCCAACCCGAATTTAGTTTCCTAAACAGGAATCAAACCCCTTCTGAAAACACGAACCAACAAAAACCATCAAAATTTCGGCAGAGTTTCGTTACTAAAGCGGAATTACCATTACCTGCACCCAGAAAATACACTTCATCCTATGCAACAAAAACCAAACCGTGGGCACCATTCCCATCCGGATTTCTCAATATATCAACAATAATGTAAAGTAATAAATATAACTACACTTTACAGAAATCCGGGGAAAATTGTATGAAAATATACATCAGAATACTCAGAGCGACTTCTAGTATAGATATACAAATAGTAGGCCAAACTAAGAACCTACCATAAAAGAAACATCACTCGAATACTATGCCTCCGACCACGACGTGCGACACCAGAATCCGAACTGCAAACTGGGCACGGAAACCGAAAAGCCCAGGGGAAAGACATGAAAACCGTTAGAGTGAGTGGACGAAAATAAATGTCTTTCGCCGAATAATATATGTTCTAAAAACATATGCGAGTCCAAATGAATAAATATAATAAAGTACTTGAGGTAAACTCATACTCCTCCAGCGTACTGAGCATGCAGGTAAAAATCCCACCGGGTCGCTCATGGACACATCCGTGCTAGTACAATCCGAATCACGGGATCCCAGACCCACACGTGATTCTAGCCAGAAAGGCCTCAGGTCAGGGTATCTGTTTCCACCCGGAAATACATCGGCACAAGAAACAGAAATCTGTACCCACTCGGAAATACATCGGCACAAGGTACAGTTCCCCCCTGGTAGGCACCCTCGGGGATCAGACGGGATGCAAGTGTATCGATACAACAACATAAACTGTGATTGTACTCTGTGTAAACCAAATCATAAATAGTTCGATGCAAATGCGTAAAGCAATATATAAATGCATATACGCAATGTATAAATATGTAAACATAATCGTATAACACATGCTCATATAAACCATAATCTCATATGCATGCTCATGCTCGTAAAACGTGTATAAAGACTCGCGATTATCAGTGAAAAGAAATTGTCCACTCACAGGTGAGCGTAACGCGATACTCATTAATCCCGTGATCCGGCGGAAAATCCCTCTCCAAACGAACGATCACGAACCCCTGAATAATCATAAAATTCATTTCTCAAAATCATAACTCGATACCTCAAATCATATCACGAGAAACAACCGTTCTCGGAAACACATAATCCAATAACCACAAATTGTCGAAAATCCAAAAATCACACCACAATACCTCCCTATAATTTCGGACGCTCAATTCGAAAAACAAACCTCACCCCTGCGATCGGGGCGCGATTCCGAGTGAAATGACATATAACTCGTCGAAAACCACGTCGGGCGAAAAGTCGCCGCCGCCGTCGCCGCTGCCCCGTCGCCGGAAAATCCATACCTACCCAGAAAAATACATGGCACACATGGTTTTGAAGATCTCGACGATTCCAACAACTTTCCAGTTATAAGTTAAGGCCAATTTTGACCGGAAAACCTCCAAAAATCAACGCAAAGTTCCAAACCCTTACCGGAATTTCAATTCAACGGATCTCTCTCCTCCAGCCACGACAACCCTCAAGACCACTTGGAAAAGCTTCCTTAGCTCGAGGCTAACAAAACCTCTCAAGGTAGAGCCACCAATTTGGCCGGAATCACTGCCTCCGTCCACTATCGAACTCCCCGGAATTTTCACAAACTTTGCCGATTCGATTCTCCCTCCTCCGGCCACCCCATGGGATGATCCACCTACCAATCCGAAGAGGAGCACGAGCCCAACATTTCTCATGAAGAGATCCTGGTCAATTGTGGCCGGAATCAAGCTCAAAAATCGAGAAAACCGAACGGCATCCAAACGGGCAAAACGGGTCACCCATGACCCGTGGTCAACCCAGTCAACACCCACTTTCCCAATATGGCAGGTTTCCCAATTCGGCAAGTATCGCTTCCGTATTTATACTGTACGCGTATCGAACCCCAATCGGATAAATACTACAATAATCGACATACGAAAATATTCACAACTTATTCCTCGTAACTCGGAAAAATTCTCCAGAAGTTTCCACGAGCTCGAAATTAAATTCTCTACAACTTCCACGAAGGATCCCAAATCAAATTCTCGTTCGGTAATTTAGTCGCTAACAAGGCAGCCATATTAATAGATTATGCCGAAATCACGACAAATCGCGAAACTTGCAGATCAAGTCGATAATCATTCCATCTACGGTTCAGGTCGATCAACGGTCCAAAATGAATCACAATCACGATTTGGATAGACTCTAACAGGAACGGATAAACTGGACAATATACCGAAATTTCAAATATTCATATTATATTCCTCGGTCGTCCAAATAATGATCCGGAATCGCTCACGAACTCGAAATCACGCGTACAACAACACTCGCGAAGAGACACAACTCAAATTCTCGGCCAATAATTTAGTCATGATCAAAGCTGACGATTCAATCAATTATCAGAAATCTGTGATTATACGCTAACTCATAGATTAAGCCGAGTATACTGCTGATTCTATTCCGGGTCGTCACACATATCAAGACCGCAACTGATGCCTGGATTGACCGGATATGCCGACTTCATTAATAACACTTTTTAACAGGGTTGGCAAGGATATCATATGTTTTAGGTGTTATGTTACAGAGTTTGCATCAATATCGTTTCATGTTCCAGGTGTATAGTGACTTGTTATTGGTAACTCTCAATCAGAAGAGCAAGAGTTCGTAATAAAGAAATGATACGGTGAAAATATTACAAAGAGAACTCATACAGGTGTAATACTCGTTAGTGCTCTACTAGTATATGCATAAATTTTGAGGGTGAAATTTTCTTTAGGGGGTAGATTGTAATATTCCGTCCCAAAAATTTTCTTTGTGAGATTTATTTAAGGTTAATCAAGAAAGGTAGTAAGTTTTGCCACCACCGATAAATAGTGAGAGCTTTTTAGTTGACTTTTTATGAGATTATCGAAGTTGGTTGACTTTAGGTGAAAGTCGTAGAAATTATCAAGATGAGTCCGTAGACGCGAAGAATGCCAAAAATGGAGTTACGACAATGAAGTTATGATCAATGGAAGTTTATCGGAAATGTAATTATCGTAAATTGACGAGTATAAATAGGACTTTCTATTTTGGGAAATTATATCGAGGAAAGTCGTAGAGTTTATCATGATGAGTTCGTGACCATGTCAAGTGATAAAATTAGAGTTATGATAAAGTAATTGTGGTCAACGAAAGTTTTGTATGATTTTACAGAAATTGGTTAATCGCAACTCACACGAATATATTGGACTTTCCAAAAATAGAAAATCAGACATTCCTTTTTGGTCAAACCTTTTTTTTTCCTCTCTCTCTCATTTCTTCCCCTCTCCCACCCACGCGGCTTCTCTCTTCTTACCGTGGCTCGCCTGCAATTTTCCTCTGCCGGCCATCAAAAACCGTAGACCAAAGTGTCAAAAGAAGCGCCTCACTCTCCTCTTTCAAACCCCTATGGTCACCACCACCAGTTCGACCGGAGATAGCCAAAATTTAAAGAAAAAAATTGAGAAAACTTAGGTTTTGAGTCGATACATTTCCTAAAAAATTGACAGGCAAAACTTATTGGGCTTTGAAGCTCTCCTCGCCACGAAGCTAAAGACACCAAGATCAAGTCCTAATTCTAACCGTGGAGGGAGAATCGACGATTTGATGTTTTGGGAAAAGTTGTGTTTTTATGTTCAAAGGTAAAATTGGGTGGTTTATAATTCCAATTAGACTTTAGTGTAGTTATGAAAGTTTTTGTTGGGTTAATTTTGAACAATTTGGTGTTCAGGTCGCAAGAAAAAGTCATTGGCACCGCCTCCGGTGGCGGTCCAACGAAGGGTGTTTTAATGTAAATTTTATGTCATTTTCTTCATTATTTTGTACCATTACAATGAAGAGGTTATTGAAATGATTTGGACATTATTGATGAAGACGTGGGGCTAATTAGATATTAATATAACGATTTTACGATTATATCGAACAGTTGAGTCGATTGTCGATTTGACTTCAAGTCACGTAACATTTGATGAATGGGTTGCCATGTTCAAAAGGATTCAGGAATTAGAATTTGGAATTAGATTAAAGCACGTCATTAATTCTGAAAGAACGTTATTCGAGATGAAGGTTCTTGACGATAATGTTCGTTGGTGAACGAGCTAAGCTATTCTTTTTTTTAGTTTTGATGATTATTTATTAAGTAATAATCGTTGTTTCAGGATGAGACATTCACGACCAATAATATATGCATAGTAGCGCCAATAGATGTCCATTTTATGGAAATCATGACACTGTACTGTAAGTGGACCTTTTTATTTTCACAGTCGATAGTGAGTTCATTTTTCGGCATTTCAGTATTTCAGTTTAATTTATAGTATATTTTAGAGTATTTTAATTTGGAAGTTTACCTTGTGATGGTCTTGTTTAGTTGCATCGATGCTCTAGCTTTTCGGCAGATCACCAGATAGCTGGTCGGACCGGGTTAAGACGAACACCCTGCTCGACTCAGATTGTCTCGAGTTAGGACAAAGACCCTAGATGCTCCCATCACCTGTACTTTTCATTTATATAGTCATTTTGGGTTAGGACAAACACCCTGAACAACCACCTCCATTTGCGGTTCAGTTTATGATCTTTCAACTCTCATTATTTCACATAAATTAGCGGAAAAGCATACAGTTTGAGTTTTACAGATTTACAGCTTATGATTTTTGTCCACTCACTCTAACGTTTGATGTTTTTATGCTTTTTCCCTGGGGCTTTTGTTTTAAATTTCCCAGTTAGCAGGTTAGTCAACTAAAGTCGGGATCGTCTATAGTGCGAGGCATGACAGTCAACATCTTCTATTTTCTTAGTGTAGGTTTTCAATTGAAGTTCAGGGTTGCTCATGCTAGGATAGCCGGAACCGATTAGTCAGTTTTAGGTACTCTAATACAGGTCTTAAAAGGCTTACCCTAGATTACTACAGTAATTTGGGGCGGGTTATATCCACCGTTGTTGGCTTTCTTGGTATATTTTTGAAGCTCTCCACTTCCTCTTTTGATTTATGTATGTATTGTTGGATTTTGGGATGTTTTAGGGTGCAAATCAATTAGGTAAACTAGGTTGTTTTCGGGGGTGACGGACGACGATGCACTAGCAGGCCACCGACCTTTGTTTAGGGTGGAATCGATTGGGTTTCACCCTAGGAGTTGAAACCTTATGGTTTTGGGGTCTGAGGATGGTGTATGGCGAGGATTCGAGCCAGAACTCGATTTCTGGTGATTTTAGGGCCGTGAGGTTTCGGGGTAATTTACGGCGGATTCGTTCTGAATTGGGGGTTGGGCTAGCTGGGAAAGTTTTTTGCCTCATTGAGATCTTTCCAACCAGGTGTCGAACGCTCCCATCAAAGCTTTCACTGCCGCAGATGAGTGGGACCCACGCGTCACTACTTATGGCGATGCTCTGGCGAGGCAGTAATCTATAGTTGATTAACGAGTTTCAAGATACTTTCTAGGCTTGTTTCGTGTACTTTAACCAATTTCTGTATTGAATGTCTTCGTTATTTATTCAAGAGACCACGATCGAGTTTTTGGCAAAGGGACTTCCGCCGAACCACAGAGCTTGGAGTAATTTGTGAGTGGACAATTTTACTTTCACAGTTTATTAGTGAGTCTTAATTATTTATATTCAGCTCATTTTGAAATTTTACTATTTAGTTTGTAAATTTGGAGGCTAGATTCAGTACATTTTCAGTTAGTTTTGTATCGATGCATTAGTTACTTAGCTGATCCCTGAGTGGCTTCAGGGAAGGATCAGCACTTCCCCCTTTGCATTCACGTCGTCTTAATTAACCAGCCAAGATAAATTCGGTTATTATTTTGCAACCAAATAAAATGTGGAAAGACCAAAAGGTATGTAACAATTGGAATGTGGAAAGCCAAAAGTCACGTCAATTTTCATGAGTGCAAAATAAAACTTGTGTGACTTGAGCCAAAAGTGCACATAAGTCCATCTTTGCAAACCTAATTAAATCGAGATTTAAACCTTCCCTTGTGCACGCATGAGAGAAAGCATCTATACTTACTCACTCAAAGCATAGTAGAGAGCAATCATATTAAAAGACCTCCACATTTTTAGTTTCTTCCATGTGGGATAAACTTCATTCCTTTTGTTTCAAATGATCAACTTTGGGTGATAATTTCTCATGCATTCACCTATTAACGTACCAATTTAAACAAATGAATACTTAATCTTTATGTACTCTTGTATGAGTACACAAATCCATATTTTTTTTCCATTAATATTAAGTGCATCCCACTTAATCATTTTATTTAAATTGTCCAACTAAAATAGTGCAAAACCACCATTTTTTTAACAAACCACATAAAGAACCTAACCTTCTGCTTAATTATCACTACTTTGTTTCCAACTACATTAGAGGTTCATTAGTATTAGTTTATATCATGCTAAATTACACAGCAAACAAAAGCAAATGGAGCTACAACACTCACATCCATCAATATATAACTAAAAAAAAACACAACTGCAACTTTGTCCCTTCAATTGAGCAATTTTGCCGGAATATAGTATCTAAGGGCAAAGTGATCTTGATTATGCAAAACAAAACAAACTATAGAAGAAATCAATACTTTAGGCAGTCAGTAAATAACATCCAAACATCCAAATCTCAGTAATCGAGAAAAAGACATACCATTATAAATAAAGTTGATGAGATCAAATACCTATAAACATCCTATTGCACCATGATGTAATAAGGAATGACTTCTTTATGCTTTGGTAATCATCCCCTCATAAACAACATCGTCACCTAGAGATGTGAGGATTCCAGTCCTTCCTCGGCCTCCCTCCGATAATTCTCTATCGATCTGATCTCTAAGTTAAATGCTTTTCTATGGTGTACGGAATTCAAACTGAACGTGGCTTCAATGAGAAGGAGGTCTTCTGTTGTGAACGCACGATAATACAACTGCAACATAGTTTTTGTATCCCGCGAGGAGAAACTGTCTCGGATGAGATCACTGCTCCTCTTTCATCTTTACTCTTGTATTCCTGTTTCATCTAAATTCTTCACTTGTCAATTTAGAGAAATAAAAGGGTAAAAAAAGGGATTATGAATGTTTGACGTAAACTGCTTCCCTCAACTATCAAAGGCTATCTCTTCTAATTAATAGAGATTTTCTGTGAACAAGGAGAAAAAGAAGGAGAAAGAAGGATTTTAAGGTAAAATTAGGAAATCTGCCTTGCTGATTAGTCGACTTCAATAGAAAATTGGGAACAAATCATAAGGAATCAGATAATAATCTTTATATGCATGGAAAGCTCCGGATATCTAGTTTCCAGAACATCTTCCGGATTCTGAATACGGGTTTTGTACAAGAAGTAATTATGACCGTTTTAATACAGGGAGGTCAATCTGAGTAGAAATTTGACTTTGGACGAGAATTTATGTTTTGAGACTCAAATCACACCGAGAAGTGCTTGATATTCCTATTAATATGGATGTGGCTAATGAAAATAAGTCAGAGAAGTCAAGATCCAATAAAAGAATTAAAAAGATGATTTTCTTCCAAGATAAGTCTCAAATCTACAAGGAAAGAAAGTTCAGCGAGCAATATATATAAAAATCCTATGAAATATTCTCTCTCTCTCTCTCTCTCTCTCTCTCTCTCTCTCTCTCTCTCTCTCTCTCTCTCTCTCTCTCTCTCTCTCTCTCTCTCTCTCTCTCTCTCTCTCTCTCTCTCTCTCTCTCTCTCCCTCCCTCCTCTTCCACATCACTTCTTCTCCTTATTCTTCTCTAGTGCATCTCCTTCGAAAATGATTTCTCTATAATGTCCATGAATAGTTTCTCCTGGAGTAGCTAAATAAGGCTTTGTCGATCTTATTACTAAAGAGTCAAGTTGAACAACTATAACTTGACCCGATTCATGGGGTGGTCCATTTTTAGCTTCTTCTATATTATTTTTAATTAGTTAGGGGGTAATCGAAGCCTTAGATATGTATCTCTTTTGAACCCATGGTTGATTAATTTAACTATTTGGATGAGTTTTGCTTTACTATCATATCAGTGATGATTTCTACTATATGGTGGCCAGTTTTGTTTCATGTTGTAGAGTCTAGTGTATTGAATGTTTATGTGCATGATCACTATATTAGTGCGTGTTCTTTAGAGACGAAACAAGCTCTTATGTGAAGTAATTCATTAGTAACGTAAGGGTAATCACCATATCAACATTTGAAACTTTGTTGTTCCTCAAACATTCTTAGAACTTAACGACTCCAGCTTTCTAAGCTTATACCACCATATGTAGAAGTCGGTTAATTGGTGATTAAGTTAGAGTTGATGACTATTCCCTCTTTTATGTCAAGTAAGAGAGTGTAATACGCAAGATGATTTAACCATAGTTCATGCATGGGGGAGATTCATCCATGGTTATATATTTAGTTTAGGGTTGGGGTAGATTGAGACTATTTAGGGTGGAGAGAAGTTCCTAGCTTCAATCTCTATTATATTTTTGTTACTTTTTTGTCTTTCAAAAATTATTTTGTCTAACAACATAAACCAATTTTTTTATATAGATTTACGTGGTTGTCTACCACTTTATCTATTTGTAGTTTCTGTTTTCTTATGATTTTAGGTGGAGTCTAGGTATATTAGTTAGTTAACTCTTCACCTGTAGGTCAAGTCTACCAGATTTTTGGTATTAGTGTAATCAAGTTTTTTTAAATCTTTAGTCTCATCGATCCTCTACGATTAATGACTCATGCTTCCTTAAATTACAATTTACATTTTTATTTACAAAGTAGGATATCTTTGGTGGATGATTTTCTGACCAGACTGCTTTATTTGATAAGTCCATTCACTCTTACCATAGCACAAACATGCTGCACCAAATCATATGTCTCATCCATCTCACACAATAGTACTTGTAGGAGGCCGAGACCAGCACAGATGAACCCTTACAGACCGAGGAGATGACCTATGAAGAAACCACCCGAAACCTCAATAGCTCACAGAACAATGTACATGGTTCCATAGTAGGTCATTTACTTCCTTCCAAATAAACCAGAATACATTGAGAAAATGAGCTTAGTGGTCCACATGCAGTGATATAGAACATACAAGCATCTTGTCGATAAAGATTTATGCATCTCCTCCAGTGCCCATGGTGAACGGCTGGATAATTCTTTCACTCGGTTGTCGGTCGCTAGACGTCACAAAAGAGCATGGGCGGCACAAGGCAAGATCATGGCAAGGACGAGGTGCGGTTAGTGGGATCGAGACAAGAGATTGTCCGACTGTGCTTGGGCGATGGACAACTCGGGTCGGTTTGTTGCACGTGAGTCGCGAGTTGCAACAAAAGTCGCGGCTAGGCTTGGATTTTGAACGGCTACGATAGAAAACAAGGTTTTTCTATTCGCTATCAACACATGGATTTGGAGAACAGAGTGATTATAACGCGTTGAAGTAAATATGAAAATGGAGAATGGCATCCTTCTTTCATTGATAAGCCCTCATTATATACGGGCGAGAATACAACGTGATACAGGTTACAAAGGTAAAGATGACTCTAAACGTAATTAATATCTCTCAGATAATTACTGACTAAGTCATCCTTTAATTAACTAAGGCACACTGAAGTGTATTCCGTTCAACAACACTTTTGTTTATCTCCAATTTTTATAGTATCAACGGGCAACTGTTTTCTTTTATTAATTTTGAAATATTGCAATAATTATTTGTGCTCAGAATTTTTTACTAATTAATTTTATTTATGCACCCACATCATTTGTACTCTGATCATATAGTTTTATATATTCGAATAGTTCATATGCCAAAATAAAAAATGACAAATAACCTGCAAAATACCAAATACAACAAACAATACATAAGACATATCTATATAAAAAAAAACAAGACATAAGACATCAATATGGCAAAAGAAAAACACGCGACGAATTCTTGTAGTTCAATGAGAAGGAGAGATCTCAAACACCACAGTAGCCTTTGATAGGACATTTGGATTTCAGTCCTTCTGGGGTCTCCACAAAATTAAGGTAGCCATGATGATGGAACAGCTTGTACTGTAACGGGTGTTCGTCATCGACTAACTCTTCGGGTACTCGAAGGATCCCACTATTGAATACGAATAATCCTACAGATTTTTTGACTTTCTCCCTTTGCATGATGACTCGGTGTTCACAAGAATGTACCCGGTCGTTAATTACTCCAAGCCTTCAAGAGAAAAAGAGAAAAAGTAAGGCAATATTAATTGTGTTGTTGATCTTTAAATAAGGAAGATAGACATATGACTACATGTATAAGGAGACAAATATTCATGTAGACATGTAGTCCAGTCTTGTTGAGATGTCAGGATTGGTCATCTAGATATTATTATTAATTTGGACGAGTCTGAATTGTTGGAATCAGTCCTCAGTTGATACTAATAAGTTGCTTGTTGCGGAAGCTAACACACCAAACAATAAGAGATCGAAAAACACACACACAAGTTTTAACGTGGTTCCACAACAAGGTTGTGTACGTCCACGGGGAGAGTATCCTGAATTCACTATGATGAATAAGAAGATTACAAACTTACTTGCTCACCTAAACAAGAATTCCCTATACCTCACCAAACCTCTAGCTCTCAATGCTAGAAAGAAGAACAACCTCTAGCTCTCAATGCTAGAAAGAAGAACTCTCAATGCTCTTCAACTTATGTTCTCTCTTCAACTTGTGATCTATCTATTCCTTATGCCTACATGCTCCTTTTATAGATCAAGGTATGTAGACTTACATAATCCAATTAGGAATCGGATTCCCCAATAAAACCAAAACCGTTTATGTATCGGTTTCCTTCTTTGGTACTGACTCATCGAAGTCAAAGCCTTCCTCTAGCGAACCTCGCTAGACGCTTTACATCGAGACTCTTCGATAGAGCACTATTGATCGAGATGGGCCGCTCGCCAGACTGCTCGCCAGCCCGCTCGCCAGACCTCGATCACCCAGGCCCACTACTTTCCTGATCTCCTCCATCGAGGGATCCCAACCAATCTCCCCCTCCCGAGCCATGGAGGAGAGGTGATTTCCATCACATCTCAATGACAGGGAGAACGCACCAAACTGAGTCCGGCCAGCTTTGGTGCAGCACACTTCATGCTTACTCTTTGGCAGACCTTTGGTCATCATATCTGAGCCATTTTCATCCGTGTGAACCTTCTCCAGAAACAACTCCTTCTCATCGAGAACTTTGCATATCCAATGGTAGCGAACCTGTATATGCTTGGACCGAGAATGGAAACTTGGATTCTTACTTACATGGATAGCGCTTTGAGAATCGCTATAAATCACATACCTTCCATGTTCCAATCCAATTTCCCCGAACAATCGTTTCATCCATTGCATTTCCTTGCAACCCTCAGTAATTGCAATATACTCGGCTTCCGTTGTAGATAATGCAACACACTTTTGTAGGCGTGATTGCCAAGACATAGCTCCCCCACCAAAAGTGACCAAGTACCCAGACGTAGATCTTGAACCATCCACATCACCCGCCAAATCGGAATCAGAGAAACCTTCTAGAATTGGTTTCGATCCACCGTAGCATAAACATAACTTGGAAGTACCTTTTAGATATCTCATTATCCATTTCACGGCCTCCCAATGCTCCTTCCCCGGATTAGCTAGATATCGGCTTGTAACACCCACCGCATGAGCAATGTCGGGTCTTGTGCAAACCATAGCATACATCAGACTCCCTATCGCCGATGCATAAGGAACCTTGTTCATCTTAGCTCTTTCTTCTTCACTTGTAGGACACATCTTCTTGCTTAACTTGGTTTGAGGCGGGAGAGGGCAGCTAACCGGCTTCGCTTGATCCATGTTGAACCTTTTGAGAACCTTTTCAACATATCTCTCTTGAGATAACCATAGCTTGCCTTTCTTCCGATCCCTAGTAATTTGCATACCAAGGATTTGTTTTGCATGTCCCAAATCCTTCATCTCAAACGCCTTTGCCAAGTCTTCTTTCAACTCGGTGATCCTCATCATATCCTTTCCAATGATGAGCATGTCGTCCACATACAAGACAAGAACAATGTAATCTTCCGGAGAGAAACCCTTCACAAACACACAATGATCCGAACTTGTCCTCTTATAACCTTGACTCGTCATAAAGGACTCAAATTTTCGATACCACTGTCGAGGTGCTTGCTTCAATCCATACAAGCTTTTTACTAGCTTGCAAACCTTGTGCTCCCTTCCTTTGGCGATAAAACCTTGAGGTTGTTCCATATAAACATCTTCCTCAAGATCCCCGTGAAGAAATGTCGTCTTCACATCCATTTGTTCCACCTCTAAGTCTTCACAAGCGGCTAAACCCAATAACACTCGAATTGAGGTCATCTTCACCACCGGAGAGAAAATTTCATCATAGTCAACACCTTGTCTTTGTCCGAATCCTTTCACCACCAATCTTGCCTTGTATCTCGGTTTAGACTTTCCATCCTCTCGTTTAATCTTATACACCCACTTATTCTTCAGTATCTTCCTCTTTGGCGGCCTATCAACAAGCTTGAATGTGTGATTCTTGTAGAGAGAATCCATCTCCTCTTTCATAGCAATATTCCATTCTTTCTTGTGATCATCATTAAGAGCCTCCTCATAGCTTAAGGGCTCACCACCATCGGAGAGTAGAACACAATGTGTGTACGTACTTGCTGGATACCTTGTGGAAGCAATTCGGTTCCTTGTTGACCTTCTCAATCCTTCGACTTCTTGAGGTTCATTATCGAGCTCTTCATGAGCTTCATCATCCGATCCTTGACCGAGGTATTCACCAACCACCTGGTCTGCAATATCATCTTGGCCGTCGCCAAGCCCTTGAGCACCCACATCATCATGCGGCTCATGATTTGCACCATCATCGGATTCAATTTCAGCTTGCTCCCCCGTAGGAGCAATACTTGGCATGACCGGTTCCTTGAAGGTCACTAGATCATCAACATAGTTATCTAGTTCCTCACCCTTCATAAAATCAAGCACCGTTTGGTCCTCTAGAAAAACCACATCACGGCTGCGACGAACCTTCTTTGCAATGGGATCGTAGAGTCTATAACCCCACTTCTCATCACCATACCCGAGAAATATACATTGCCAAGCTTTATTATCGAGCTTTGTCCTTTCATCCTTTGGAATATGGACAAAACATCTACAGCCGAACACTCTCAAGTGCTCATAGGAGACATCACCTCCTCGCCATACTTTCTCGGGAACTTCACCATTCAATGGCTTCGACGGAGATCTATTGATGAGATAGACCGCCATTTGCAAAGCTTCACCCCAAAAGGACCTTGACAATCTTGCATGACTTAACATACACCTCATCCTATCGGCAATGGTGCGATTCATCCTTTCGGCTACGCCATTGTGTTGAGGAGTCTTGGGAACCGTCTGCTCATGTCAAATTCCTTGGGTCTTGCAATATTTTTCCAATGGGCCAATGTATTCACCGCCGTTGTCTGACCGGAGAACCTTTAACTTCTTCCCCGTCTCTCTTTCCACCATGCTATGGAAGGTCTTGAAGACACCAAGTACTTCATTCTTGGTCTTCAAACAATAAGCCCATAGCTTCCTGGAATGATCATCTATGAAGGTGACAAAGTAGGACGCTCCAGCGAGAGTCTTCTTCTTTAGAGGTCCACAGACATCCGTATGTACTAGATCAAGTACATTTTCCCTTCGATGACTAGGTCTCCTTGCGAAGGTTATCCTTGTTTGTTTACCTAGTAAACAATGTACACATTTACTTAAATGTGTACCCTTAGGTTTAAAGAACACCTTCTGCTTTGCAAGCTCATTGAGTCCTCTCTCACTTATGTGCCCAAGCCTCTTGTGCCAAAGCTCCATAGGGGGCTCCCCCTCAATGGTATTAACCGCATCAACACAAATTTTGGCACTAGTCTTGTAAAGAGAGCAACACTTCTTTCCTCTAGCAACGACTAGGGAACCTTTGCAAAGCTTCCAAGCACCTCTACCGAGAGTGCTAACCATACCTTCGTCATCGAGCTTTCCGGTAGAAAGTAAATTAAACCGGAAATCTTCCACATGTCTGACATCCTTCAACCTTAAGGTTCCACCAACCTTAGTTTCTAGGACAATGTCACCCATACCGACAACTTTTGACGATCCGTTGTTACCCATTCTCACTTCTCCAAAGTCACCGACTTTATAAGTGGAGAAATATTCTTTGTGCGGCGTCACATGAAAGCATGCACCTGAATCCACAACCCATTCTGTACCTTGTGAGGATGATGTACTCAAGCATGAGCCACCACAGTCTGATAAACAATAGATATCACCATCCGAATCTGAAACTATATTCGCAGTTTCTTCATCACCTTGCTTTCCCTTTTTCTTGTCTTTCTTCAAGCAACCTTTGGCTTTATCATTCAGAAACTCGTGACACTTCTTCTTGAAGTGTCCTGTTTTCCCACAATAGTAACATGGGAACGTCTTCCCGGTTGGATTCCGTGACTTGCTTCTTGACCTGCCACGACTGGAGTTACTAGTCCTCCTTCTTTCGGAAGTCACCAAAGTTTCTTCCCTTGACGAAGAACCGCTGCTTTCCCTTCTTAGCTCTTCCCCTAACAATGCGGATGTGACGATCGACATTGTTACCTTTCCACCTGGAGCGGAGTTACTTAGAGAAACGCTCAATGTTTCCCAACTATCCGGAAGAGATCCAAGAACCAACAGACCTTGTACTTCGTCATCAAAGGTAATTCCCAATTTTGTGAGTTGAGAAATTACCTTTTGAAACTCATTGAGATGTGCAGGAATTGTTGAACCATCACTATAGCGCATATGAGTGATTTTCTTAATCAACTGGACTTTATTCCCTGCTGTCTTTCCTGCGTACATCGTCTCCAATTTACTCCAAACATCATATGCCGTGGTTTCATCTTGTACCAGCCCAATGATGCTATCGTCAATCCAACGACGTATGTAACACATAGACCTTTTCACCAATGAATTCCATTCCGTGTCTTTCCCTCTGTAAGAGTCAGGTTGATTGCCCTCTTCTTGAAGAGGCAAGTCCAAATCTTTGCATACCAGCAAATCCATCATCCTGCCCTTCCAACTGTTGTAATTGGTGCTATCCAGTATCAACATCCTAGAATTCTCTCTCATGACGATCGACTTCTTAACGAAGCTCTAATACCACTTGTTGGAATCAGTCCTCAGTTGATACTAATAAGTTGCTTGTTGCGGAAGCTAACACACCAAACAATAAGAGATCGAAAAACACACACATAAGTTTTAACGTGGTTCCACAACAAGGTTGTGTACGTCCACGGGGAGAGTATCCTGAATTCACTATGATGAATAAGAAGATTACAAACTTACTTGCTCACCTAAACAAGAATTCCCTATACCTCACCAAACCTCTAGCTCTCAATGCTAGAAAGAAGAACAACCTCTAGCTCTCAATGCTAGAAAGAAGAACTCTCAATGCTCTTCAACTTATGTTCTCTCTTCAACTTGTGATCTATCTATTCCTTATGCCTACATGCTCCTTTTATAGATCAAGGTATGTAGACTTACATAATCCAATTAGGAATCGGATTCCCCAATGAAACCAAAATCGTTTATGTATCGGTTTCCTTCTTTGGTACTGACTCATCGAAGTCAAACCCTTCCTCTAGCGAACCTCGCTAGACGCTTTACATCGAGACTCTTCGATAGAACACTATTGATCGAGATGGGCCGCTCGCCAGACTGCTCGCCAGCCTGCTCGCCAGACCTCGATCACCCAGGCCCACTACTTTCCTGATCTCCTCCATCGAGGGATCCCAACATGAATCTCAGGCAAAAGTTTCTAATTCTTTGATTTAATGACATAAGTTTTTATATGATCGAAATGGAATTTGAAGAAGAAAAAGAAAGTGATCCACAGATCGACCGCATCGCCTGCCATGACCAGAAAGGATGACGGTGAAGGTTCCACATCGTGCCACTGACCGTCCTTTGTTTTAATTTGCAAGCCATTCCTCATCTTGATGAAGAATAGATGTGAAGGACTTATCTGTGTGTCCTGGCAGTCCAAGATCACTCTCATTCAGTTGAGGTGGTCTATATCTGAAGCATCGGAAGAGATAAGTGGTAGACGCCATGTGAGATTGTAAAAGCCTCTCCACACCATAAATCTCGAACACCATTTTGGTCACCAGTTTGTCCAATTCGGCTACCAGCTTTGAGATAGAATGAACAGTGTCACTGATCGATGTTTCAATAAATAAATAGTTAGTTACACAACCGCATAAAACATATCACAATTAGATGTTGGATATGAACTTATATACTGCTGTGTACAAACATCATGATCATCAACTAGAAACACATGGGAATTGCTAATACGCAGTTGGATTGATACATTGTGCAGCTGGTTCTTGTCCTAATTATGTACTGATATGATCTCATTATTCAGCTAATCCTAGTTGATGTCCAACTGGAATTCTATTGTGGGTAGACACCAGAATTGGACACTATATATATATGAGTTGAGTCCCTGGATCTCTACGTGTTCTGCATTCAGCTCTTTCCCATCTGAGAGGCTTCATACAGTAGAGGACAGAAGACTACAGCTCCCTTTGATCAGTAACAATGGCCATCTCCATTAACTCTGCAGGTAAGCTTCTTCTTCTGCTCAGTTTCTGTTCTTCATAAGGTTTGTGTAACTGTGTTTACATGGTGTTGAACTTGAGTTAACCTTTCAATTTGTATAAGAGCTTCGTCTCTCGTCATCATGTAAATCAATTAAGAACAAACACAAAAGAAATCCAAGGCAATTTCTGATTGAATGCCTTAGAACTAAAGGGAAGAACAAAAGCTTCAGAATATTTTGGGCCTTCGTTTTGGTTTTCACGTGGCCCAAAACTCATTCAAACTTGGGGCTTGTTTCGTGTGGCCCAAAACCGAGCTGATCCAAAACCTCTGATTGGAGGGTTTTATGACCGTTAAGGCTTTTACAGAATCTTTTGGTTTAGCTGCTGGAATTGGGGAAGAACATGCACGGATTCTTTTCACGAATCCGTTTTGGGATTCAAACCTGAGCTCGCAACAAGGTTTGATTGAGTTTCCTTCATTGTTGAATGATCCTAGAGCATATCTTGGTGTGCAATTAGGTTAGGATAGATGGACCGGATGAAACTTAAATTTCAATGATTGATTGTGAGCATTTGTGGATTGTTTGAAATAAGAGCATGTGTTGTGTGAAATTATCTTTGCTTCCGCTAACATTGCAGCGCTGTAAGCAGAGGCCAAGGTCAGTTCTTATCATGGATGTGTTTTGAAATTATGATTGATCTGTGCTACTGTTTCTGTTTTGGGATCATGATACCTAGAAATCAAAGCATGTCATAGGATGAGAATTGGTGGTTGTCTGCAGCTGTTCATAATGTTTCCGAATTCAACATGATAACCTTGAGTCATTACAGGATAAGATCATATATTGCATAAAGCAAAATTTTCTTTTCCTTGCATTGAATCAGCTTTAGATTAAAAGGTTTCAGAACTTGTGTTTAATGTTTTAAAGGATATGTGAATTCTGACTTCCAAAGAAGTAATGTTGCATACTTTTGATACATAAACAGCATCATAAACATTGCATAAAATTCATATTCAGATAGTGTAGGTTCTTCTTCTGCCACAAATGTGTAGAGAATCTATGATTATAACATGATTTTGTGTTTCGTGGTATGATGATTAAGCTTCAGTATTCTGTATCTTCTGCTCAAAAGTGTTGTACAGAATGTTCTTCAGAGATGGGACATGATGTGTGTGTGTTTTTGTACTAATACATATGCATAATTGTAGTTTTCTTATGCTGTGTTTTTTTATTCTGTGTACTTCTATGTGAACTCTTGTATAAGACTATAACAGAAATTCAATAAACACACAGAAGTCACTTAAGACATGAACCTTAGGCTTCATTAAGAAACTATAGAAAACAAGAACTAATCATTTCTTTTCTTACTTGTTTGCTCATAGGTAACCAAATTGTGTCACTTGACACGATAGAGCTCCTCACTGGTTCAAATTATAATGTGTGGAAGAGGTAGATTGACACATACTTCAGCAACAAAAATGATCTAGATATAGCTCTCTATCAAAACGTTCCTGATCCTGTTTTAGAAGAAGAAAAACACATATACCCTGAAGAATATAAGCACTATCACTACTGACATAGGAAGAATAACTCAGCCATTAACATCATAAGGGCCTGTATTTCAGATACAATTGCATGAACCATTCCTAAAGTAGACTATGCTTATGACTACTTACAGCTGATTGAGGAAAAATTTAAGGAATCTGACAAGGTAGAGAGTGCTTCTTTATCACACCAGTTTAATACAGCTAAATACAATGGTGTTGGAGGAGTCAGAGAACATCTGCTGCAAATGGAAAACATAGCCTTAAAATTAGCAAACCTAGACATTAAGATGGCTGATGAGCATGTTGTAAACACAGCACTACAGTCACTGCCTAGCAAGTTTGGGCAGCTGAAAATGAGTTACAACACTCAGAAAGCCAAATGGTCTATGAATGAGCTCATAGCCATTGCAGCTACAGAAGAATCCAGGATAATGAAAGAGGATCCTTCCTATGGGGTAGTGCCTAAACCTGAAACTTCAGTTAACCTGGTTGGAAAGGGTAAATGGAAAAAGAAGCTAGGACCTAAGAAAGCCAACTTTAAAGCCTCAGGAGCTAAAGGAGACTCCAGTAATAACCAGAATTAGCAGCCATTTAAGTTCAAATGCTTCTTTTGCAAGAAGCCTGGACACATGAAGAAAGATTGTGTTGGTTTTAAAGCCTGGTTAGAGAAAAAGGGTAGGCCTTTAACTCATCTTAACTCCTTTAAAAACTCATCTCTTTATTTCTTAGAAGTTGATTTAGTTGACTCACAGCCAAACACCTTTTGGCTTGATTCTGGATCCCCCTTACACATAGTTAATTCTCTACAGGGTTTAATAAGAAAGAGGAACCCGAAAAGTGATGAAGTTAACATCAAAGTAGGGAATGGAATGCGTGTAGCAATCAAAGTTATAGGATCTTTGAAGCTTAGTTTAGGTTTTCATAATTTTCTTTTCCTGGATAATGTACACTACATTCCCTTAATGAAGAGGAATCTAGTTTCTTTTGATCTTTTAGTTGAGAATGGGTTCAGTTTCTTGTATGACATTAAAGGAATACAAATGAAAGGACCCAATCCCGATTCATTTACCTAAACCGGAATCAAACCCTTTCGAAAATACGAACCAACAAAAATTTTTGAAAATTTCGGCAGAGTTTCATTACTAGCATAGAATTACCATAACCTGCACCCAGAAATTAACACTTCGTCCTATGCCACAAAAAGCAAACCGTGGGCACCAATCCCATTCGGATTTCTCAACATCAATATAATCAACATCAGTAAATAAACTGTACTATGTATATATGTATATCCGTGAAAATCTGCATAACATGTATTAGAATGTATCAGAGCGACCTCTAGAGTAAAATATATACAATATGTACATCAGTAGGCGAAACATGAATCTACTGGAAATCACAGGTGACTCTGATCACTAGCCTCCAAACCGCGACGTGAACACCAAACCTGAACTGCAAACTGGGCACGGAAACCGAAAAGCCCAGGGGAAAGACAATAAACACGTTAGAGTGAGTGGACGAAAATAAATGTCTTTCACCAAATAGTATATATATACATATAAATCATATGCGAGTCAAATATACGAAAATCAAATGAAACGTGAGGAGACTACAGCTACCACTCACGTACAGAGCATGCAACATAAACATATCGCGGAATCACTCATGGACTACCACGCGATAGCACAGTCTGAACCACGGGATCCCAGACCCACACGTGATTCCTAGCCAGAAAGGCCTCGGGTCAGGATATCTGTCCTTCCCGGAGCGTACTCGGGGATCAGCCGAGAAGCCAATGTGTATCGATATCACAACATATACTTAGACTGTACTCTGTGTAAACCAAATCATAAATCTTTTCTATGCACATGCTTAAAACATAATAAATATACATGTATACTCGTATACGTATATTCGTATATGCATAATCGTAAAATCATATTCATTCCGCATGCTCAAGTTCATAAATCTTAAATAAAGACTCGCAATCAATCCGTGAAAATAAAGTGTCCACTCACTAGTGAGCAAAACGCACACTCGCGCTAATCTCGAGGACCGGCGGAAGATCCCTCGCCAGAAGCACGATCTCGGTCCCGATCTCGATCTCCTGAATATTCACAAAACATAACTGATCAATATCGTAATCCACAACACTGTACTGATGCACGGAAACCAACCGTTCCCGGAAATGTGAAATGCAGTACAAAATGAACTACGGAAATCCCGAAATCCCCACTTGAAATCTCGACTGACAAACGGCTAATCAAATCGACCCAAAAACCTCTGGACAACGATCAGGGCGTGATTACGAGAAAAATGCCATTAAAATTATCGAAATCTGAAAAGTTGACTTTTTCCTCGCCGTTGACCGCCGCCGCTGGCGGCGGCGCACCGTCAACGGCGAGATTCTCCGACGGAGAACTTCCAGATCAGACCGCCACGCCCACACGAACCACTTTCATAACTATAGCATATATCAATTCTAACCCAAACATCACCAATTTATCGAAAATCACTCGGAATATCATGCCGGAATCCCTAATCGGGTTCTCCTCCAAACACCTCCTCGTCCAAAACAGATCAACCAGGAAGCTCCACCGAGGTGTGGGGAGCAAAACCCCCAACAACCCCACCATCAAAACTCATCGGAACCATGCTCACCGTCACCGGCGAAATCCTCCCCCTCGGCCCGATTCGAAGTCGACTTAAACCCCATCAATTTCTCTCAAACTAAATACAGACCAACTCGAAATCACGAGAGGAAGGAGTCCCTACCTTTCATTTGGCCGGAGGTGGCCGGAAAATGGTCACCGGAAGGTGAAGCTGAAAACGGAAAGTCTCTCCTTCTCTGGTCAACGGTCAGCTTTCCAAATATGGAAAGTCAACGCCTGGTCAACAGAAAACAATGTTTTACGACTAATTCTCGACAATTCCGCTATTTATACTCGAGCCTCGGGTCGATCGACGGTCCAAAACGAATATACGAAATGATTCAGATAAGCTCGAACAATCGGATAAACTCGTCGAAATCCGAAACTTCAAATAATCATAAAAGATTCCTCGTTTATCAGAAAAATCTTCCGGAACCACCCACGAGCTCGAAATCACGTACTCTACAATTTCCATGAAGACACCCAACTCAAATTCTTGACTGAAAACATAGTCGTGAATCGAATCGACAAACCACACAATATCGTAAAACTGCAACTACAACCAAATCTCGAGAATCGTGCCAAACACACGTCTGATTTTGGGTCGGGTCATCACAAATCTACCCCCCTTAAAGAAATTTCGACCTCGAATTTTACGTACCTGTCATGTGAACAGATGAGGATACTGCTCCCGCATACGCTGCTCGGTCTCCCAGGTGGCCTCCTCAATCGAGTGGTTCTGCCACAAGACCTTCACCAGCGGAATCACACGATGCCTCAACTCCTGCTCACGACGATCGAGAATCTGTACTGGTTCCTCAACATACGATAAGTCATCTCTGATCGGCAACTGCTGTGGAGATAACACATGTGAAGGATCTGAGATGTACTTCCGCAACATCGAAACATGGAAGACATCATGCACACGAGCCATCTCTGCCGGTAACTCGAGTCTGTAAGCAACAGCTCCAATCCTCCCCGTAATCTCATACGGACCAATGTACCGCGGTCGAAGCTTGCCACGCTTCCCGAAACGCACTACTCCCCTCCACAGAGATAGTTTCAGGAAGACCCAATCGCCAACCTCGAACTCTAAACTCTTCCTCCTCACATCTGCGTAACTCTTCTGCCGATCCTGGGCAATCTTCAGTCGATCCCGAATAACCTGAATGTCCTCCATCGTGGTTTTCACCAAATCATGACCAATGAGCCAACGTTCGCCCACCTCACTCCAACACAATGGAGTGCGACACTACTTCCCGTATAGGGCCTCGTACGGTGTCATCTCAATACTGGCCTGATAGCTGTTATTGTAGGCGAACTCAATCAAGTGCAACTGCTGATCCCAGTTTTCGCGAAACTGCAACACACATGATCTCAGCATATCCTCGAGAGTCTGAATGGTCCGCTCGGACTGCCCGTCAGTCTGAGGATGAAAAGCTGTACTAAACCGCAACCTCGTTCCCAACGCTCGTTGTAAAGCCTGCCAAAAATCAGAAGTGAACTGACTATCTCGGTCAGAAACAATGGACACAGGCACACCATGCAAGCGAACAATCTCGGATAAGTACAACTTGGCCAATCTACCCACTGAAATCTTCCCTGGAAGTGCAAGAAAGTGTGCGGATTTCGTCAATCGATCAACAATAACCCAAATGCCTGTGTTGCCCGCCGAAGTACGCGGAAACTGATAGACGAAATCCATCGTGATATGTTCCCACTTCCAAACCGGAATCTCAAGTGGCTGTAGTTTTCCTGCAGGTTTCTGCCTCTCCGCCTTCACCTGCTGACAGATCAAACACCGACTCACGTACGCGGCAATCTCCCGCTTCATGTTACGCCACCAATAGTACGCTCGAAGTGTACAAAACATCTTCGTACCTCCGGGATGCATCGCATATGCTGAACTGTGGGCCTCGTCCAGAATCTCCTTCTTCAAGTCCTCATCTCTGGGTACACATAGCCTGCCCCTGAACAACAACGTACCGTCGTCGCTCAATCGGAACTCTGTAGGCACACCATTCCGAATCATGGTCTTCTTGCCCAACAAGTAAGGATCTGAATCCTGTGCCTCTCGTACCTGATCAACCAACACTGGTCGAACCTGAAAGCTGGCCAACAAAGCTCCATTGTCATCATACCCAAACACAGCACCTGTAGCTCGAAGCTCGGCTAACATCGATACTCTGGCCACACACATATGAAACAACGAAGCTCCAGACTTCCGGCTAAGTGCATCTGCCACAACATTGGCCTTCCCCGGATGGTACTCAAACGTACAGTCATAATCGTTAATCAACTCCATCCATCGGCGCTGCCTCATGTTCAGATCCGGCTGTGTCTGCAAGTAGGTGAGACTTTTGTGATCAGTGAAAATCTTACACTAAGCACCATACAGATAATGTCTCCAACTCTTCAACGCTAACACAATAGCGGCTAACTCCAAATCATGCGTCGGATAGTTGACCTCGTGCGGTTTCACCTGTCTGGAACCATATGCCACGACTCTACCATGCTGCATCAACACACAGCCAAGGCCTAACTTTGACGCATCACTGTATACAACAAACTCACCACTGTCGTCTGGCAATGTCAGAACCGGCGCGGTAGTTAATCTTTCCTTCAGGAGCAAATAACTCTCCTCGCACGCATCAGACCACTCAAACTTGACGCCCTTCTTCGTCAATCTGGTCAGTAGTGTAGCAATTCGGGAGAAATCCTGAACAAACCGTCGATAATAGCCTGCTAACCCCAAGAAACTCCGGATCTCCGGCACAATAGTGGGTCGACTCCAATTCAGCACGGCCTCGATCTTATCAGGATCAACACTAACTCCCTCGGCCGAAATCACGTGGCCCAAAAACTTCACACTATCCAACCAGAACTCACACTTGCTAAACTTCGCGAATAACTGATAGTCCCGCAAAGTCTGCAACAATGCTCGCAAGTGCTTCTTGTGCTAGCCCACACTCCTGGAATAGATCAGGATATCATCAATGAATACGATCATGAACTTGTCCAGGAATCGCCTGAACACTCGATTCATCAAATCCATGAAAGCTGCGGGGGCGTTGGTCAACCCAAACGGCATAACCAGAAACTCATAATGCCCATACCGCGTCCTGAAAGCTGTCCTGGCTACATCGGAGTCTCGGATCCTCAACTGGTGATATCCGGATCGAAGGTCAATCTTCGAAAAGACTGCTGCTCCCTTCAGCTGATCGAACAAGTCGTCAATCCGCAGTAACGGATACTTGTTCCTCACCGTAATCTGATTCAGCTTCCGATAGTCGATGCACAAACGCATGGACCCGTCCTTTTTCCGCACAAACAACACTGGAGCACCCCACGGAGAAACACTCGGTCGAATGAATCCCTTCTCTAACAACTCCTGAAGCTGAATCTGCAACTCCCTCAACTCTGCAGGCGCCATCCGGTACGGTGTCTGGGAAATCGGTCTAGTACCTGGAAATAACTCAATAGTAAAATCAATCTCCCGCACAGGGGGTATACCAGGTAACTCTGCTGGAAACACATCCGGAAACTCAGACACAACCTCAATACTACTAAGATCTGGCACTGCAGCTGTAGTGTCCACAACATGGGCTAAATACGCAACACAACCCTTCTTCATCAACCGATCCGCCCTCATCGCGGAAATCAAACACGGTAGGGCAGTGTTCTTCTCGCCACGAAACAGTATCTCAGGTAATCCTGGTCGTCGAAACGCGACCTCCTTCCTGTGGCAATCAAACATGGCCCAGTGCGACTCCAAGAAGTCCATGCCCAAAATCAGATCGAAATCCACAATATCAAGCAGTAACAGATCTGCGGCTAAATCATGTCCACCAATAAACACCTCACAATCTCGGTAAACCCAACCGATACTCACAACCTCCCCTGATGGATACAACACTCTCCACAACCCCGGAAGTGGAGATGCAGGTACCGTAGCCAATGATGACAGTCTAAATGATATGAATGAATATGTAGCACCTGGATCTAACAATGCAACTACTGGAATACCAAAAACATGTAACGTACCGATAACGACCTCCGGTGATGCTCTGCCCTCACGTAGAGTCATAGCATGAACCCTCGCCTGTCCGGCTGGTCGTCCTCGTTGGGCCAGACCCTGCTGTCTGCCCTGACCTGCAAACTGTGCTGGTCGAGCTCCCGTGGTAGCACCTCGCTCAGCTCCGGAACTCTGGGTCGCCTGATCACCAGCACCATACAACTGAGGACACGCCCTCGCATAGTGACCCACCTGGCCACAATGATAACAGTTGAGGGTGCCTCGCTGACACGAACCAACATGATACCTATTGCACAAGTTGCACAACGAAGCCTCCCTCGATGTAGCAGGTGTGCGAAAAAGTTGTCGAGGATGACTAGAACCGCTAGAATCCCCACTAGCCTGTGGTTGCTGCGGTCGATCTCTCCTCCACCTCTCTCTCTACCTAGGTGCACTAATTGGTGGTCGATAAGATCCACCGCCTGAGGATGAAGCTGAACCAGAAGTATCAGAACTCTGCCTCTTTGAAGGCCCCTCACTCGGTCCACCTTCCTCGAATCGCCTCGGCTGGTACCTCTGCTGTCATTCCTGCTGAATATCCTCGCCTCGGAGTGCAGCACTGACAAACTCATCAAAGTTGTTCCGTGGCATCGTAGTCAAGGTCGCCTTGATGTTCAGATTCAATCCCAGCTCAAATCTACGACACTTGGCTTCCTCTGTAGCCACCATATCCCGCGCAAAACGAGACAAACGAGTAAACCGATCCCGATACTCAAGTACAGACAAACTGCCCTGCCTCAAGTTCGTAAACTCCTCGCACTTGCGCTGCTGGGTAGCCTGATTAAAATACCTCCGCATAAACAGATCACGGAACAATGTCCACGGAATATCAGCCGGAACTCTGTCGGTGCTAACCCACCAAAAGTATGCATCACCCTCAAGTAAACCAACTGCGGCTACTGTCATCTGCTCAGGAGTAAACTGCAGACGCTCACAAACACGCTCAATCTGAACCAACCATGCCTCGCATATCTCAGGATCAACTGAACCCGAAAACACAGTAGCACCCGCAGTGCGAGCTTTGACCACAGGGTCAAAACGCTCTTCCAAACGCAGCACTCGCATAAGCAAGTCGCGCGTTCGGCGATCCTCATCAGGATCATCATCCCGATCAACACGGGGACCACATCGAGGAGGCATCCTACTGATACAAGACAAGCATTAGGTATGAGCAGAAAGAACGTAATCATGAAACCGCAGATATTTGAGGACACACAACACCCGAAGTATTGATGAGTACCGCTGGCCAGTCGGGTCATCACTCCAATCATGCTGTATCAACTCAAATACCCTAAGCGTCACAACTACAAGAGTCTACAGAATCTGACAACCTAATGCTCTGATACCAAGCTGAAAGGACCCAATCCCGTTTCAGTTACCTAAACCAGAATCAAACCCTTTCGAAAATACGAACCAACAAAAACTTTTCAAAATTTCGGCAGAGTTTCATTACTAGCATAGAATTACCATAACCTGCACCCAGAAATTAACACTTCGTCCTATGCCACAAAAAGCAAACCGTGGGCACCAATCCCATCCGGATTTCTCAACATCAATATAATCAACATCAGTAAATAAACTGTACTATGTATATATGTATATCCGTGAAAATCCGCATAACATGTATTAGAATGTATCAGAGCGACCTCTAGAGTAAAATATATACAACATGTACATCAGTAGGCGAAACAAGAACCTACTGGAAATCACAGGTGACTCTGATCACTACCCTCCAAACCGCGACGTGAACACCAAACCTGAACTGCAAACTGGGCACGGAAACCGAAAAGCCCAGGGGAAAGAAAATAAACACGTTAGAGTGAGTGGATGAAAATAAATGTCTTTCACCAGATAGTATATATATACATATAAATCATATGCGAGTCAAATATACGAAAATCAAATGAAACGTGAGGAGACTCCAGCTACCACTCACGTACAAAGCATGCAACGTAAACATATCGCGGAATCACTCATGGACTACCACGCGATAGCACAGTCTGAACCACGAGATCCCAAACCCACACGTGATTCCTAGCCAGAAAGGCCTCAGGTCAGGATATCTGTCCTTCCCGGAGCGTACTCGGGGATCAGCCGAGAAGCCAATGTGTATCGATACCACAACATATACTGAGACTGTACTCTGTGTAAACCAAATCATAAATCTTTTCTATGCACATGCTTAAAACATAATAAATATACATGTATACTCGTATACATATATTCGTATATGCAAAATCTTAAAATCATATTCATTCCGCATGCTCAAGTTCGTAAATCATAAATAAAGACTCGCAATCAATCCGTGAAAATAAAGTGTCCACTCACTAGTGAGCAAAACGCGCACTCGCGCTAATCTCGAGGACCGGCGGAAGATCCCTCGCCAGAAGCACGATCTCGGTCCCGATCTCGATCTCCTGAATATTCACAAAACATAACTGATCAATATCGTAATCCACAACACTGTACTGATGCACGGAAACCAACCGTTCCCGGAAATGTGAAATGCAGTACAAAATGAACTACGGAAATCCCGAAATCCCCACTCGAAATCTCGACTGACAAACGGCTAATCGAATCGACCCAAAAACCTCTGGACGACGATCAGGGCGTAATTACGAGAAAAATGCCATTAAAATTATCGAAATCTGAAAAGTTGACTTTTTCCTCGTCGTTGACCGCCGCCGCCGGCGGCGGCGCGCCGTCAACGGCGAGATTCTCCGGCGGAGAACTTCCAGATCAGACCGCCACGCCCACACGAACCACTTTCATAACTATAGCATATATCAATTCTAACCCAAACATCACCAATTTATCGAAAATCACTCGGAATATCATGCCGGAATCCCTAATCGGGTTCTCCTCTAAACACCTCCTCGTCCAAAACAGATCAACCAGGAAGCTCCACCGAGGTGTGGGGAGCAAAACCCCCAACAACCCCACCATCAAAACTCACCGAAACCATGCTCACTGTCACCGGCGAAATCCACCCCCTCGGCCCGATTCGAAGTCGACTTAAACCCCATCAATTTATCTCAAACTAAATACAGTCCAACTCGAAATCACGAGAGGAAGGAGTCCCTACCTTTCACTTGGCCGGAGGTGGCCGGAAAATGGTCGCCGGAAGGTGAAGCCGAAAACGGAAAGTCTCTCCCTCTCTGGTCAACATAAAACAATGTTTTACGACTAATTCTCGACAATTCCGCTATTTATACTCGAGTCTCGGGTCGATCGACGGTCCAAAACGAATATACAAAATGATTCGGATAAGCTCGAACAATTGGATAAACTCGTCGAAATTTGAAACTTCAAATAATCATAAAATATTCCTCGGTTATCGGAAAAATCTTCTGGAACTATCCACGAGCTTGAAATCATGTACTCTACAATTTCCGTGAAGACACCCAACTCAAATTCGTGACTGAAAACATAGTCGCGAATCGAATCGACAAACCACACAATATCGTAAAACTGCGACTATAACCAAATCTCGAGAATCGTGCCAAACACACGTCTGATTCTGGGTCGGGTCATCACAACAAATTTTTCAAAATTCAGTATATGTTGGTTCTGGAAAACGTGTGAATGGATATTTACAGTTAATTTGTACCTTGCCATCACAACAGGAAGTGTTTTCCATTGACAATACAATAGCAGCTGCTGCTGATACTGTAGTAGGCATCAAAAGAACCATGTTTAATGAAAAATCTACTATCCTATGGCATAGAAGGTTAGGTCATATCTCAACAGGAAGATTAAGAACTTTAGTAAAGAATGTAATGTTACCAGAACTAGATTTTAGTGACCTAAACAACTGTGTTGAATGTCACAAAGCAAAAATGACAAACTTAAATAGGAAGGGTGCATACAGAAGCAAAAATTTGCTGGAGCTAATTCATACAGACATATGTGGACCATTTAGAACTCAAACCATCTGTGGAAATGTTTATTTCTTCACATTTACAGATGATTTTTCCAGATACTGCCATGTATACCTATTGTCAAAAAATTCTCAATCCTTAGAGTATTTCAAAATCTTTAAAACTGAAGTTGAGCTTCAGCTTGGGTTAAAGATAAAAATGGTGAGATCTGATAGGGGGGGGAGAGTTTTATGGGAAATTTACTGAGAATGGCCAACATATGGGGCCATTTGCCTTGTATCTTCAGGAATGTGGCATTAAGGCTCAGTATACAACTTCATATAATCCCCAGCATAATGGTGTTGCAGAAAGAAAAATATGACACTTCTAAACATGGTTAGGAGCATGATGTGTGGCACAGGCTTACCTAGATTTTTGTGGGGAGAAACATTAAGAACTGCAAATTATATTTGCAACAGGTCTCCCACAATGTCATCAGACAAAACACCATATGAACTGTGGTGTAACAGAAAGCCTAGCCTACATCATTGTCATGTTTGGGGATGTGCTGCAGAAGCTAGGATCCACAACCCTAACCTAGGAAAATTAGATTCAAGGTCTATAAGTTGTCATTTTATAGGATATTGTGACAAGTCTAAGGGTTACAAACTCTATTCAACTAAACACTCTCCTAGAGTCTTTGAGACTCACCAGATAAAGTTTGTAGGAGAATCAACTTACAGTATAAATCCTGAAGATTTATCATCAGAATTTATTGAAGTTGATGAACATACTGAAGATGACTTGAGGAACACAGAAAATCCTAACAACCTTCATACATTGCCAAAAATCACTGATTTAACTACGGAAACAGAAACAATATCAGTAGATGAAAATCTGGGGGAACAAGAACAAATATTTGATCAACCTATGCCTGACTTGACTGATGTTGCAGAAGTTCAAACCACAACATCAGACTTAGGAAATTCTGTAGAAGCAGTTGATACAGTAACCTTAAAAACCAAAACACCACAACCAACCTCACCTCCTAAAAGGCCTGTGAGAGAGAGGATTCCCACTTTTGGAGGCCAAAGTGATTATCTAGTGCTTTCTCAAGAAGTTGAGAAAGCATTAGAAGATGAAACTGATCCAGTAACCTTTAATGATGCTATTGAAGGTATTGATTCAGAAAAGTGGAGAGAAGCCATGAAAGCAGAAATTGATTCCATGAGTAAAAATGAGGTTTGGGAACTGGTTGAGCCTAATAAAGAACAAAAACCAATAGGCTGTAAATGGGTTTTTAAGACTAAAAGAGATGCTAGTGGAAATATAGAGAGGTTTAAAGCAAGGCTTGTAGCTAAGCGCTTTACTCAAAAGGAAGGGATAGATTTTACAGAAACATTTTCTCCTGTGTCTACAAAAGACTCATTTAGGATAATCATGGCTTTAGTGGCTCATTATGATATGGAGCTACATCAAATGGATGTTAAAACAGCTTTCTTAAATGGAGAACTGGAAGAAATCATCTTTATGAAACAACCAGAAGGATTTGTAGAACCAGGGCAAGAAGCTTTAGTGTGTAAACTTAATAAATCTATCTATGGTTTAAAACAGGCTTCAAGACAATGGTATAGGAAGTTTGATTCAATAATTTCTAAGTTTGGTTTCACTGAGAACATCGTGGATGAGTGTGTCTATCTCAAAACAGTAGGAGGAAGTTTCATTTTCTTAATCTTGTATGTGGATGACATTCTGTTGGCATCCAGCAACATAAAACTTCTAAAAGATACTAAAATCTTTCTATCAAAACAGTTTGATATGAAAGATTTGGGGGAAGCATCTTTTGTTTTGGGAATTAAGATTAAAAGAGACAGAACTCAAGGACTTCTAGGATTATCTCAGCATGCTTATGTTTCCAAAATTCTTAAAAGATTTGGTATGGAGAATTGCAAAGCTGGTGAAGTACCTATGTCTAAAAGTGACAAATTAACCAAAAATATACTTCCTAAAGATGATGCACAGGTTGCAGATATGAAATCAAAACCATATGCTAGGCTAATAGGGAGTTTGATGTATGCTCAGGTATGCACAAGGCCTGATTTAGCTTTTGCAGTAGGTATTCTTTCAAGGTTCCAAAGAAGTCCTGATATTATGCACTGGAATGTAGGGAAGAAAATTTTGAGATATTTGCAGAGAACCAAGCATCATCAGCTTGTTTATAGAAGAGTGAAAAACTTAGTTTTAGAAGGTTATGCTGATTCTGATTTTGCTGGAAACTATCCTAGTTCTACAAAATCTACTAGTGGTTATGTGTTTATATTAGCTGGAGGTGCAGTGGCCTGGAAAACTATGAAACAAGGCCTAACTGCTACTTCTACTATGCAGGCAGAGGTTATTGCCTTATATGAGTGTATGTGTGAGGGTTTATGGATCAGGAATTTCATGCTGGAGACTAGAGTTCTAAAGTCTGTAGTATCAGAAAAGCTTATTCTGTACTGTGACAATGAAGCAGCTGTGTTCTTTAGCAAGAACAACAAAATGTCACATAATTCTAAGCATTTGGATTTGAAATATTACAGCATCAAGAAAAGGGTAAAGGATGGTGAAATTGAGGTATGACACTGAAAATCAGCTAGCAGATCCCTTTACCAAGGCTCTAGCAGTAGGGGTGTTTAAAGCTCATGTTAAGAATATGGGAGTTTTAAACTGTCTAGATTGTTAGGATTAGTGGGAGCACACAAAGTATAAAGGAATTTTCAGTTTGATTGTAGTTCTTGTTGGTTGGTTGTACTGAGATGATTTTCTCATTCTATGAGTTAACTACTGTAAAGACTTTTGTAGAATTCTGCATTTACAAGTTATTAATGATAAATTCTGATTAAATTTGTTGATGATTTATGATCAACGTTTTTGATTGATATGTGGTTACAGTTGGAATTTGCAGTTCAGGTGGATGTTTTATGCAGCATTTGTGTTATATAAATATGTATACATTTTCAGAGAACAAACATGTGTCCACTATTGTTTAAGAGTGTTTGTGATTTTGGAGTTTTTGTTAAAACCATTTAGTAGGACTGAGAGATTGTTTTGACACTTAAGTTGAAATGTATAAATGTCAATAGCTCTCAAAATCATATTTGGAGCTTATGTGTAATGTAGGTGCTGCTGTTGTGATCTTTAACTTGTTGGTTGATTTGATCAGTTTAGTTCTAGGTTCAATAACAGTGACTGCAGTTTGACAGAGTTATGATGATAGGACTTGTGTGATTTTGTGTTTCATGGCCACTTCAGTAGCTGGTGTTCATGTATGTTTATGTGTGGATGCAGTAAGTTAAGTTCAGTGGGAGATTGTTGGATATGAACTTATATACTGCTGTGTACAAACATCATGATCATCAACTAGAAACACATGGGAATTGCTAATACGTATCGCAGTTGGATTGATACATTGTGCAGCTGGTTCTTGTCCTAATTATGTACTGATATGATCTCATTATTCAGCTAATCCTAGTTGATGTCCAACTGGAATTCTATTGTGGGTAGACACCAGAATTGGACACTATATATATATGAGTTGAGTCCCTGGATCTCTACGTGTTCTGCATTCAGCTCTTTCCCATCTGAGAGGCTTCATACAGTAGAGGACAGAAGACTACAGCTCCCTTTGATCAGCAACAATGGCCATCTCCATTAACTCTGCAGGTAAGCTTCTTCTTCTGCTCAGTTTCTGTTCTTCATAAGGTTTGTGTATCTGTGTTTACATGGTGTTGAACTTGAGTTAACCTTTCATTAGAATCTGAGCTAGAGCATTGGAGAGACTTATGAATTGTAGATCTACACTAACCGAAACTTGTCATTTCCTGCAGGCCACATGATGTTGGTAAAGTCTTGAGCTCCTTCGAAGGTCGCTGGATTATCAACCCCCAACGATTCGTAAAGGGGAAGGAAGGAATACTGTATACGGCCGTGATAAGTCTTATCACTGGTTTTCTGCATTTTAGTTTCCATGGGGAGATTGAATAGATCTTCAAGCACAGAGAAAGTTGAATTGTGAAGTTCCAGAGGAACTTTATCGTAAATAGCTTCGAAGCAGCCATACTCTTCTAAAGCATACTTGATTTCTTTGCTTGCAGAAAGCCATGTATCTGTACCAGTCTTCAAGTTCTCTTTGGTTAAATCTACAAGAGGTATCTTAGCTGGCTGAGTTTGTGATCCCATTGACCATGTGATTGTGAGAAATAGTTTCTCTTTAGTTCAGTAGCTAGCTAGCTAGTTTAATTAGAGAACCGTTGGAGCGATATGAGCATGAAATCGAAGTTTCACATTAAAAAATTTGTGCGAAGTTGCATATTCCATAAATGCGACAAAATTATTTCTCAAATAAAACTAATCATCCCTTAGATTACTATTCAAGTATTTTACTTACAAAAAAAAATAACTTAATTGGAGATGATTACTTTATTAATCGCCAAATCTAACTTTTATATATAGTTCGTACTATATAGCTTAAAATTAATATAATGATCAAATAAAAAAATAATCTTTAATTGAACAGATTTTTTATACGCATAATCTTCGAATGATAATTTAAAAAGAAAATGGTTTGAAATTTGATGTCGATTTTGTTCTAAATAAGTATCAGAAGGAAACTTATAAATAATAATGAATATATTATTGGATTTATTGCACTGATGGCATATATATATTTACGGATTTACCCCATTGCACAAATGAGACCAACATTTAATCAAGTAATTGGACTCGAATAAGTTGTCGATATTGGATATTGGGGCATGTGGCCGGTGAAAGATCAGATTGTAACATGAGTACTTTATCATGTATTGAAAATCCGTGCGTGTGGGTTAAGTGCCACATCAATTGCCTATTAAATTATTAAAGTTTTGCCTTTCAAAATAAGTATTAAAGTTATGTTCATGATTAAGCCAATACATGCATCCATGTGTTCCATGCTTTGGTTGATCACGCTAGAGTACATAAGTATATTGACACAATAAAAGTATGTAAACTACATCAGTATACAATCAGCTTCACACGACGTTCTTCAGACAACAGCAACCACATCTTTGTCCTCTGAATGACTCCAAAACGTACGTACAGATGACATACCGTTGTGTGATACAATAATAGGCTCAATTTTGAAATATTGTACATGTCAGCCGACGTGGGTTTAGGAGAGGGCTGTCTAAATTGCTTGGACGCACGGTTGCGCCTCTGGGACATTGGAGTTCAAGCAATTTAGAAAAATCTTTTTTTGAGGTTCATCGTCTGTTTTAGCATATGTTTCAGATTCTGCCTCTTTGGATGCGTCTTTTTATGGTCACCAAATCTGCATTTCTTCTCAGATCGGCCCAGACAAGCGCCACCTCACCTTCTCGCGACAGGAAAAGATGCAAAGTCATTTAATAGCTCTTATCATACTTATTCCTACTGCTTGAAAGACTACTTGGCCTTGAACGATCGTTCCCTAGTATGAGCATGCACAAGTTCAAGTTTTAAGAGGTAAACTCTTCTCTCTACACTTAAAAAAGTGACCACTTTTCTTTCATCATTACGATAATGTCTCTAATTCACTCTCACATCCTGCTCGGGCGAATCGAAGTTATCTTTCGATCAACTGTCCACCCAGTCAAGTGCAAAAAACACAGTATAATCATGCAACGCACCTACTCGAACTTCGTATTCCGTGTCACCATACCTACCTGAATGAAAGAAACTAATAGATAGAAAAATAGGCTATTCCATCTAAGGCATAACATGAACTGAGGTAAAAACTATTTAAGCGCAATAACCGCACTAAGTACTCTTTTTATCCAGGGTTTCGCGACTTGGAGTCTTTTTAACTCCAGATGTAACAACAGCTTCTTCTCTTATTCCTAAAAAGAGCGCTTATTTAGCATATCGAAGAGGAAGCGGTCAATTAGCAAGGTAGGGAGTGGGTTTAAGTGATGAAGAAAGACCTACTACAAACTCCTCTTAATTTAGCCCATTTGTCTTCTTCTACTGTTTTTTTAGAAAAGAGGCAGGGTAATCAAAAGGGGGATTTTAATAGCAATTACCTAGAGCCAACAATACCCGGAGGCGCTACGGTGTGGGAACGAGGAGGCAAGCGCTTCCATCCTCCACATATCTTGCTCATTCGACATGGCATGAATCACAGAACATGCACTCAGAAACTTTTCTTTTTGTACTCCCTTGAAGGTCCAATTAATTTATAGTAATTGGAAGACGGTTAGTGTCTGTTCTGCAAAGCATATATAAAAAAAGGAAATAGAAGCCATGCGCACTCTTTGGATGAAAAGAGATAGTTTCTGACCCCGCCAACCTGCAATTTTTGATAAGGTGGCATGGTAACCATGCGAAAACAATGTTAAGCATTACAGAGACGCCCAACCCCCTCACCCCCCCCCCCCCAGGAAATGGTCTATCCTTCAAGCAAATTCCCTCATATCCTTAAAGATGTTTGCACACAAGGGTGCAAGAGAGGGTTTAACTTTGGAAGTTAGTGCCGCTAACGAGCAAGAAAACGGATGCGCGTTAGCGCTATAGCTTTCGCGCAGTTTAACCCATTTCTTTGTTCTATAGTAAAAGGCCTTTTCTTGCAGGATGCCAGGTGAAACAAGGGTGAATAAATTCAGATGTTAGGTGTTTACTTACTCGATTGTAAAGAAGGGGGTTTAGAGTGGCTTGAACTTTGTTTATGAGACCTACTGGACGAACAACGACGAAAGTCGGCCATAGTGATCCGGGAGTCCCATGTGGAAGCGCTCTCGCTCAACATATCAAAGATATCACTAGAAAGTCTCTCTCCTACCCCAGCATGTCACTTTTCTTGGCATAGGCTTCCAACTAAACTTACTTTATAGCATGCCTTGCCGCTGCAAAAGTTAAGCACTTGAAAAGCTCATAAAGAAATGTTGCTTTTGTCGGCCTTTATGTGCAATAGTCTGCCAGTAGCTGAAGAGAGGATTACCTGATAAATAGCTCACCTCACTTCTTGGTCTTTGACCCCTTCAGCCACTATTATTGAAAATAATAGCATTTAGGGCGTGTTAATCTCTTCGTATAGGTATTCGTACATAAGACCCCCAGAACTCGAATTGGCTGATAGGTCTGTCAAAATTCCTCGTGGTATCATTGAAGATGTATTGGTCAAGGTTGACAAGTTTCTTTTCCCAGCGGATGAAAGACCGGTATGCTCTAAAAAGAAAGTCAAGATAAGCTTGCATTCTAGAATGGGTAGCTTCCGAAGGTTGAGTCCGACTTCTTCTTTTCTTCTAGTGGGAATAATTTCATTCTAGATACATGAAAATCGGGAACGTCCAACTTTGATCCTACAGTCTTCCTTTTATTTGGAAGCTTTTTTTTTCGAAAAAGATGACCTGGCTTCTTTTCTCCGTTCGCAGGCTTTACACAATGAATTTAATAGGATCCAACCCTAGTTTAGCTAGTAAACTAGATAGTTTAACTAATAAACTAGATTTAAATTCTAACAATTAATTAAACTCTGAGAATTTCTACAAAAATTTTGACATAATTCCCTTTAAAAACTGAACAACCCAAAAACTTGCAAGAAAAGAACACTTCTAAACCAAATTCCCATAAACAAACTATGGACCACTGATTGTCCATCCAGATTTCTCAATAAATAACATAAAAAAGAACCACAAATTTAACTCAGAAATTCAAACATGTATTCACAACATGCTGGTTTTGAATACAAAGAAGTCAAACTCGACCACTATTCGAGAAACACAAAATAACATAATATAACTAGAATTCAGAGCGACTTCTATGAACATAGATTACAAATTAATAGAACTAACAGTAGACTAGAACCTACTGAATGAGTAGCTGACAGGTGGACTCAAACCCTTCGATGATACCACGCGAATTCAGGATTTAAACTACAGCTTAGGCGACAGAAACCGAAAAGCCTTGGAAAAGACATTTAAAATATAAAATGTTAGAGTGAGTGGACAAAAATAACGTAAATTATGTAAAATGATAAATATGTAATAACATGCCTTTCTGCGAATTTCTGTAAAATAAAGCAAGTTCAAATATAATAAACTGAAATAAGATATGAAGGTGGGCGCTCAGGGTGTTTGTCCTAACCCAGAGCATCTCCAAGAGTGTAAATAAAAAGTGATGGGATTGTCTAGGGGGTTTGTTCTATCTTGAGACAATCTGGGTTGGCAAGGCATTTGTCCTAACCCGTTTTGATCAGACTAATCAGTGATCAGCCGACTAGTCAAAGCATCGATGCTGAAAATAAAACCATCACAAATATACCTCCAACTTGACTGTAATAAAATATAGGAGACTATAAATCTGAGAAAATAGGAACTCGCAGAAACTGTGAAAATACATAAACGTCCGCTCACAAGTCTACGACTTCTGCTGGGGTTCAGTGGAATTTTCTTCGCTGCTAGGGTCGCGATCATGATGTCTTTTTCCGTCGTCGAAGGTGGCCGGAATTGACAGTTCAGGTCAGGTCGGAGAAAATAGGTCGCTAGAGCTAAACAGGTCGAGGCTACGGGTTGGTTTTGTGACTTTAATTTTCAAAATTAATTCCTATTTATACTCCAACCGATCATCCAATCTAACGACACAAAATTAATCTGATTAAGATCCAACGGCTCAGATCAAACCAACATAAAATCCATTATTTAAAATATTTTCTCCTACCAACTTCCGATAATCACAAAAAAAAAACTCACTTCTTCGAAAAATTCCCTAAAAATTCTTACGAACTCGAAATTAAATAATCTACAACTTTCGTGAAGAAAGTCAAATCAAAATCTCGCCCAGTGAAAAAGTTGTTAATAACCTTGATAATACGACTAATCCACGATAAGGCGCAATTTAACTCGATAAGCGCATAATTTCATTTTGGGTCGTAACAATCTACCCTCTTACAAAAATTTTATCCTCAAAATTTACATACCTGTTAGAAATGATCAGGATACTGCTCCCTCATATGCTGCTCTGGTTCCTAAGTGGCTTCTTCCACTGCATGATTCCTCCATAACACTTTCACTAAAGGATGGCTTTGTTCTAGATAACTTGCTCCTTACGGTCAAGAATCTCCACTGGATCCTCAATATAAACCAAGTCCTCACGTAACTGAATTTTTTGAGGCACAATAACATGAGAAGGGTCAGAGATGCATTTTCGTAATAAGGACACATGGAATACGTCATGAACACGTGCTAGCTCTGATGGTGACTCCAAACAATAAGCAACATCACCGGCACGTTCAATAATTTCATATGGTCCGTGAATCATGGCAGGATCTTGCCACGCCTCCCAAATCGCATAACACCCTTCCATGGCAATAATTTCAAATATACCCAGTCACCAACCTTGAATTCTAATTTCTTTCTTCTAATGTCTGTATAACTCTTTTGTCGATCTTGGGCAGCCTTTACTCTGTCTCGAATGATTTGCACGTTCTCCGTCATTTCTTGCACAATATCTGGACTAATAAGGTTCCTCTCTCCGGTATAAGGCTTCATATGGTGAAATTCCAATGCTGGAGTGGAAATTGCTATTGTAAGCAAATTCTATCAAATGCAGGTACTTATTCCATTTTTTCAAAAATTGCAATACACAAGATCTTAGCATGTCCTCCAGTGTTTGAATGGTTTTCTCGGACTTGCCATCTTTCTGGGGGCGGAAAGCTATACTGAATCGTAATTTGGTGCCCATAGTTTCCTCTAAAGCTTTCTAAAACTGTGAAGTAAAAAGGGAATCTCGATCCGAGATAATAGAAACAGGCACACCATGTAGCTTCACTATCTTCTGCATATACAACTGAGATAACTCACAGAAAGTTTCTCTGGAACCGGAATAAAATGTGCAAACTTCCTGAATCGATCTACAATTGCCTAAATACCTGAATGGCCCTTGGATGTACGAGGTAGCTTGTAGACAAAATCCATAGTAACATGTTCCCATTTCAAAACCGAGATCTAGACAAGTTGCATCAAGCATGAAGGTTTCTGTCGCTCTGCCTTTACTTGCTGAAAATGGGACACTGACTTATATATGTCGCTATTTCCCTCTTCATATTAGGCCACCAGTAATACTGCTTAAGATTTCGATACATTTTTGTACTACTAGGATGCATTGCATAAGCTAAGCAATGAGCTTCATCAAGTATTTCTCATTTCAACCCTTCATTATTCAGAACATAAAGTATATCTTTGATCACCAGTAAGCCATCTCTCTGCAATGTAAAGTCTGGTTGTCCACCGCTACGTACTGCTTCCTTTAATTTCAGCAAAGAGGCATCAGAATCTTGTAAGTCATGAACTCTGTCAATAAAAACAGGTCAAACCTGAAATATGACAAGTAAAACTCTCGGTTCATCATCATTTGTGTACAGGAATACGCCAGTGGTTAGCAACTCAGAAAGTAGTGGCATCTGAGTCATTTGTATATGTGACTGAGCAACTCCCGAATTCTGACTAAGAGCATCACCTACCACGTTCGCCTTTCCAGGATAGTACTTAAAAGTGCACTCATAATCACTTAATAGTTCCATCCACCTCCTTTGCCTCAAATTCAGTTCTGGTTGTGTAAAGAAATACGTAAGACTTTTATGGTCGGTCTAACACCAGACACCATATAAGTAGTGAATCCAAACTTTCAATGTGAAAACAATCCCTGCTAACTCCAAGTCATGAGTGGGGTAATTCACTTCATGTGGCTTTAATTATCGGGAACTATAAGCAACAACCATGCCTTGCTGCATCAACATACATCCCAAACCTAACTTGGATGCATAACTGAAAACTCTAAACTCTCCACTATCATGCAGTAAAGTCAGCACTGGAGTAGTGCTTAGCCTTGTCTTTAAAGTCTAAAAACTTTCCTCAGAAGCCTCTTACCAAACAAATCTGTTTCCTTTCCTTGTAAGTCGGGTAAGAGGTGCAGCAATAAGTGAAAATTCTTGCAAAAACCGACTATAGTATCAGGCTAAACCCAGAAAACTCCTGATATTGGCTACACTGGTAGGTCTGCTCCAATTCAATACTGCCTCAACCTTGTCAGGGTCAACACTAACTCCATCTGTCGAAATCACATTGCCAAGGAATTTAACTCGATCCAACCAAAATTCACATTTACTAAACTTGGCATACAACTGAGATTCTCTCAAGGCCCATAAAACAATATGCAAATGTCTTACATGTTGCCTCTCGTCTGTAGAGTAAATCAAGATATCGTCAATAAATACAATTACAAATTTATCGAGCTATGCTTGAAATACTCGATTCATCAAATCCATAAAGGCAGCAGATGCATTCGTCAAACCGAACAACATAACTAGAAACTCATAATGCCGATAACAAGATTGAAAAGCGATTTTAGAGACATCTGACTCTCAACTCCGCAATTGATGATATCCCGATCACAAATCAATCTTAGAGAATAATGTAGCTCCCTTAAGCTGATCCAATAAATTATCAATCTGAGGAAATGGATACTTATTGTTCACTGTAACCTGATTCAACTTCTGATAGTCGCTGCATAATCTCATAGATCCATCCTTCTTTTTCACAAATAAACTGGAACTCCCCGTGGTGATATGCAAGGATAGATGAAACCCTAATCAATTAGGTCCTGAAGTTGAATTTACAATTCTCTCAACTCAGCTGAAGCCATTCTATATGGAGCTTGAGTTATGGGGCCTGTAGCCGGAAGTAGCTCGATCATGAAATCTATTTCCCTAACTGGAGGAAGACCTAGTAATTCCTCAGAAAAAACATCAGGATATTTCCTAAGCACCTTAACCTGCTCAAGGTTAGGGGTGGAAATACTGGTATTCACCACATGTAGCAGATATGCGGTACACCCTTTCCGCAACATCTTCTCAGCCTTCAGAGCAGAAATAAGACCCGATGAAATAACATTTATTTCCCCGCGAAATAGAATCTCAAGGAACCCCAAAGTTCTAAATATTACCACTTTCTGATGACAATCAACCAAAGCTAGATAATTTCTCAGAAAATCCATGCCCAGAATTAAATCAAAATCTGTGATGTCAAGAGGTAACAGATCGACACACAATCCAAAACCTCCAACCATCACATTAGAATTTTGATACATTAGCCCAACTAAAATCACCTCGCCAGAGGGATAAGTCACTCGCCACATTTTCGATAAAGAAGTGGCTGGAACGTTAATTATTGATGCTAATCTCATGGAGATAAATTAATGTGTCACCTCCGGATCAATTAAAGTAAAAACAGCATAACCAAAAACATGCAACGTACCAATAATCACCTCTGGAGACGCTCTGCTCTCCTGTAGAGTCATCCGATGAAGTCGGGCATGTCCAGTATGTCCAGCTTGTCACCCTCTCTGGCTCCAATCCTGATAAGCTGGCTGTCTGGGTGGTGGCGCAGTTCTAACCCCTGAAATGGCCCCTGACTACCACTAGAACTCTGCACTAGAAATCCACCTGAGGTGCCCCTCTATGGACACTCATTCACAACGTGGCCCGTCTGGCCACAACGATAACAAGCTATAGTCCCAAACTGACATTGTTCAAAATGGTGCTTATGACATCTATTGCATAGAAAAAAATCTCTTGGTGCCGATGGAGTAAATCGAGAACTACTAGAACTGGCCACAAACCTCTACCTCTATGATCAACTCCGCTTCTATTTAAGAAAACAGCAAGGACGACGTGCACAAGAAGTCTGAGATCCCTCACCAGAAGATGATGTGGAACCAGATGCACTGGAGCATTCCCTTTTTTAAGGACCCTGATTGGGTCTACCTTTCTCGAATTGTCGAGTCTGACTTCGCTCCGATCGAACCCTATCTTTACATCTCACAGCAACACTGACAAACTCGTCAAAATTAGTTGGTGGTACACCTGACATGTATGGGGCAATCTCATGTCGTAAACCTTTCTCAAACCTCCAACATCTTTCCTTCACTAACTTGACAGAATTTGGTGCAAATCAGGATAAGCGAGTAAAACGATCCCGATACTCCATCACGGACAAGTCTGCTTGCCGAAGATTCATAAACTCCTCATATTTCCTTTGCTCTGTTGCTTTACTGAAGAAGTGACTCATGAAAAACTCCTTGAACTCTGCCCACGTGGTGGTGGTTTCATTTTTCTCAGTGCTCTCCCATCAAGGGTAAGCATGGTCTTGCAATAGATCTAAAGCTATCGATGTTCTCTACTCTGAAGTCAACTGGGGACGTAGGCAAGTCTATAAGCTAGTTCTCACAAGTCTCAGGGTCATGAGATCCTACAAAGGGAATTGCTCCTGCTTATTTAGCTTTGGTGACTAAATCATCATGACCCTCACGTGGCACTAGCATCATGCATGTAATTAATTCACGCATCTGCTATGCCAAAGACTATTTTTCACTCTGTTAAGCTAGTTGTCGAGGCATAATGACCTAAGAGTCCACAAAAATATATTTAGCTCACTCGAAAAGACTAGAAAATGGCTCAACTAAGAGACTTTAGACAGTTAACAATATAAAACTTGGAGATGTGATAGGGATCCGCCGGCTGGTCGGGCCATCTTCCCAGGAGTGTTGTACACTATCAACTGTCTGTATTGACATGACCAAGAGTCTATAGAATCTATGATTTAATGCTCTGATACCAAGCTAAAAGGACCTAACCCTAGTTTAGCTGATAAACTAGGTAGTTTAACTAGTAAACTAGAATTAAATCCTAACAATTATTTAAACTCTAAGAACTTCCAGGAAAATTTTGACATAATTCCCTTTGAAAACAGAACAACCAAAAAAACTGCAAGAAAAGAACACTTCTAAACCAAATTCCCAACAACTTACCGCGGACCACCGATTGTCCATCCAGATTTCTCAATAAATAAAATAAACAAGAAACCAAAAATTTAACTCAGGAATTTAAACACGTATTTACAGCATGCTGGTTCTGAATATAAAAAAGTCAAATTTGACCACTATTCGAGAAACTGGAAATAACATAATCCAACTAGAATTCAGAGCGACTTCTATGAATATAGATTACATATAAATAAATCTGACAATAGACTGGAACTTATTGAATGAGTCGCTGATAAGTGGACTCAAAGCCTTTGACGACAAAATACGAATTCAGGATTCAAACTACAGGCTTGGCGACGGAAATCGAAAAACCCAGGAAAAGACACTTAAAATATAAAACGTTAGAGTGAGTGGACAAAAATAACGTAAATTACGTAAAACGATAAATCTGTAATAACATGCTTTGCTGCTAATTTTTGTAATATAAAGCGAGTTCAAATATAATAAATTGAAATAAAATATGGAGATGGGCGCTCAGGGTGTTTGTCCTAACTCGGAGCGTCTCCAAGACTGTAGATAAAGAGTGATGGGATCGTTTAGGAGGTTTGTCCTATCTCGAGATAATCTCAGTCGGCAGGACGTTTATCCTAACCTGGTCTAACCCGACTAGTCAGTGATCAGTGGACTAGTCAAAGCATCGATGCTGAAAATAAAACCATTACAAACAAACCTCTAACTTGACTGTAATAAAATACAGGAGACAATAAATCTGAGTAAATATGAACTCGTAGCAACTGTGAAAATAAATAAATGTCCACTCACAAGTCAGCGACTACTGCTGGATTCTAGTGTAATTTCCTTCGTTGGTAGAGTCGCGATCACGATGTCCTTTTTCGTCGTTGAAGGTGGCCAAAATTGGCGGTTCAGGTCTGGTCGGAGAAAATGGATCGCTGGAGCTAAACTGGTCGAGGCTAAGGGTTGGTTTCCTAATTTAATTTTAAAAATTAATTCCTATTTATACCCCAACCAGTCATCCAATCTAACGGCTCAAAATCAATATGATCAAGATCCAACGGTTCAGAGTAAACCAACTTAAAATCCATTATTTAAAATATTTTCTCCTACCAACTTCCGATAATCAGAAGAAAAAAAAAACTCTTTTGTCCGAAAATTTTTCCAAAAATTCCTACGAACTCGAAATTAAATAATCTACAATTTTCATGAAGAAAGTCAAATCAAAATCTCGCCCGGTGAAAAAGTCGTTAATAACCTCGATAATGCGACCAATCCGCGATAAGGCGTAATATAACTCGATAAGCACATAATTTTATTTTGGTTCATAATAGAACTGGATCTGTCACCTGTTTTGTACGAGCCTTGAATCACATAGAGGAAAGGCTCTTCATTGGTTCCATGAAGCTCTGATAAAAGACTAAATCCCTGGATCTGGTTTGAGCCTTTCTAACCCATATAAATAATTCATACGAGCAGTATCGACAGGCTCAATTTTCTTGTTTGTTCTGGATGATTAACAAGAGATAAGAGATCCGGGAAGAACTAGTCTAAGTCTTAGTTTTTGGCTTTGTCAAGCCTTTCTGAAGCCATACGTCTTTGCCCTATACTTGTTCATTTTTTTAAGCACATCTGCATATGAGAACATAGTAATGGTGAAGGTAATAACCTAAATTGGATTCGTTTTAGCTAGAGCGCCCAAATCCCTGAGCAATATGCAGTGAGAGTCGCACGTACGGTAACAAGGGGGTTCACGTCTATACGTGTAGTGTGGTCGTTGGGCCTACCCACCCTATTTTTTCCATGATCTATGGGTCTACTAACGATCAAACAAAAGACCACCTATCTTAGAATATGCTAAAGATTATCTAGATAGGTTCTAATTTTTTTAAATTTTAATTAATAAAAAGAGTGATGGAGATTCAAAGTTATCACAAAAAATAGAGGAATTCGGTTTTTCTTTTAAGCAAGAACATGCTAGTAGCATCCTGTTCCTCGCAACATGATTAAAAAAATTAGGGGCGGTTTAGTTTTCCCTCGCAACAGAAAGAGACAGTTGTCACTTGAAAGTAAACGCCGAATTATGTAATTCGTCGTCTTAAATTTAACAACCTAGATGACGAAAACTCCTATCGTCTAGGTATAAACTTAGACAACGAATAATATAATTCGTCGTCTAAGTGATCAATTAGACGACCAAACTGGTTTCGTCATCTAGGTATATGTCGAGACGAGGAAACTTTACACTAGACGACGAATTATTTCGTCATCTAAGAAAACTTAACTATTTAATTCAGATTTCTTTTGCAGATTGGGCATTTCTCATTCCTCTCTCAACTTCTATCTCTCTCTCTCTCACTCAACACCGACCTCTAGCCGGCCAAAATTCATTTCATTGGTTTTATCTCCTTATCGGTGAAGGTATTAACTTGTTTTTCTCGATTAGTTTTTTTTTAATTTAATTATGTACGTAATTACGTACGGTGATGGAGTTTTCCAGTTAAATATTCTGGCGAATATATAGTTTTCGACGACCTTGTTTGCATATATATTGCATTAATTACTTGTTTTATTGCATTGTTAATCTAATTGTATAGGTTTAGCTAATTGTATGTTTAATTGGATTAGTTGAAAAATATTAGTTTAAGCTAATTGTTTGTGTAAATGTTAAGTTAATGGTTTAAGCTAGCTAATTGTTAAGCTTAATTGCATGTATTTAAGCTAATTGTTAAGCTAATTATATGTTTAATTAATTGTTAAGCTAGCGAGCTAATATATGTTAGAATAATTAGTTGAAAAATTATATATAATATGTATATTGTAACGACCCGAACTTCGAATATGTGATTATCGGCACAAATTATGGTTATCGCAAGTTGGTTGCACAATTAGGTTTGTTAACGACTAAATTATCGGGCAAGAATTTGGTTTAGGTTTCTTCACAGAAATTGACTTCACCATCGAGTTACTTCCAGGTACTGGACCTATTTCGCAGACACCCTATCGTATGACACCAGCAGAGTTGAGGGAGTTGCAGATTCAACTTCAAGAATTGATTGAGAAAAACTTCATTCGACCCAGTGTTTCACCTTGGGGTGCACCAGTGTTGTTTGTGAGGAAGAAGGATGGTTCGATGAGGCTAGGCATTGATTATTGGAAGTTGAATCAGGGTATAGTGAAGAACAAGTATCCGCTTTCACGGATTGATGATTTGTTCGATCAGCTGAGGGAGTCAGCGTGGATCTAGACAAAATTGATATAGTGTTGAATTGGAGCAGACCTACCAACATGGCAGAGATACGAAGTTTCTTGGGCTTTAACAGGCTACTATCGCTAATTCGTGTAAGACTTTTCACGGGCTGCGACATCGCTTACCCCTTTGACAAGGAAATGAGACAAGTTTAAATGGTTTGATGCTTGTGAGGAAAGCTACGTGACTATGAAGGAAAGGCTGACTACTACATCAGTGTTGACTTTACCTGACGATAGCGGTGAGTATGTTGTGTGTAGTGATGCTTCGAAGTTAGGTCTGGGTTGTCTTGATGCAGCATGGACAGGTGGTGGCTTATGGTTATAGACAGTTAAAACCTCACGAAGTTAACTATCCAACTCATGATTTGGAGTTAGCTGCCATTGTGTTAGCATTGAACAGTTGGAGACACTACTTGTATGGAGCGCCGTGCAAGATCTACACTAATCACAAGAGTCTTATCTACTTGCGTATGTAGCCAGATTTGAATATAAGACAACGGAGATGGATAGAGCTGATCAATAACTATGATTACACTTTCGAGTAACATCCAGGAAGGGCTAACGTGGTTGTTGATGCTCTTAGTCAGAAGCATGGTGCTTCTCTTTTTCATTGTTGGTGTGGCAAGAGTGTCACTTTTGACAGAGTTACGTACAACAGGAGTAGAGTTAGAGTGGAATGAAGATGGAGCGTTGTTAGCCAGTTTCCAAGTTCGTCCAGTGTTACTTGATCAAGTTCGTGAAGCTCAAGATGCGGATGCTTATGTTCTGAGCAAGAAGAATTTGATTCATAATAGTGTACCGACAGAGTTTCAGATGAGGAGTGATGGCACTTTGATGTTCATAGGGAGATTATATGTGCCCAGAGATGATGATTTGAAGAAACAAATACTCGATGAAGCTCATTATTTCGCATATGCTATGCATCCTAGTAGTACAAAGATGTTTCAGACACTTAAAGCTCATTATTGGTGGCGTAACATGAAGAGGGAAATAGTAATGTACATGAGCAGATGCCTAATTTGTCAGCAAGTGAAGGCAGAACGTCAGAAACCGGTAGGTAAACTACGACATTTGGAGATTCCAATGTGGAAATGGGAGCATATCACTAGGGACTTCGTGTATCAGTTACCTCGTACGTCGGGTAATAGTACTGGTATTGGGGTCATTGTGGATCGCCTTACGAAGTCGGCTTATTTCCTTGCACTTCCAGGAAAGCTTCCGGTGAGCAGGTTGGCGAAGCTGTACTTGAGGGAGGTTGTGAGATTGCAAGGTGTACCTATGTGCATAGTTTTTGATCCAGATAGTCAGTTCACTTCAGAGTTTTGGCAAACATTGCAGAGGGCAATGGAGACTAGACTACACTTCAGCAAAGAATTTCATCCTCAGATAGATGGTCAGTCAGTGAGGACTATTCAAACTCTGGAGGATATGTTGCGATCATATGTGTTACAGTTCAAAGGGAATTGGGATCAACAACTTCATCTGATTGAGTTTGCGTACAACAACAGCTATCAAGCTAGCATTAGTATGGCACCTTATGAAGCTTTGTATGGAAAACAGTGTCTAACTCCATTTTGTTGGAGTGAAGTGGGTGAGAAATGGCCTCTTGGTCCTGATTTGGTGAAAAGTACCATGGATGATGTTCAGATTATTCGGGACAGGTTGAAAGCTGCACAGGATCGACAGAAGAGTTATGCTGATGTGAGACAGAAGGATCTTGAGTTTGAGGTTGGTGATTGGGTTTTCCTGAAACTTGCTCCTTGGAAGAGTGTTGTTCATTTCGGGAAGCGCGGTAAACTTCGTCGGCGTTATATTGGCCCATATGAGATCACTGAGATGTGGCGTACAGGTTAGCATTACCGTCTGAGATGGCCAGGGTACATGATATGTTCCATGTGTCTATGTTGCGGAAGTACATTTCCGATCCATCTCATGTGTTAGTACCATATCAGCTTCCTATTCCACTACAAGAAAAAGTGACTTAGACGACGGAGAATTTCCGTCGTCTAAGTGCCTATCTCCGTCGTCTAAGTACTTGGACGACGGAAAATCCGTCGTCCAAGGTACGTGCTCCAAGTGCTGTCGTCTAAGTACTTAGACGACGGAGAATTTAATCTCCGTCGTCCAAGTTCACTTGGACCGCGGAGAACGTCCGTGGCCCAGGTGGTTACCTAGACGACGGAGACATTAATCTCCGTCGTCTAAGTCACCACCTGGGCCACGGAGATTGTTAGCTTCTCCGTGGCCCAGGTGGTGACTTAGACGACGGAGATTAATGTCTCCGTCGTCTAGGTGGTGACTTAGACGACGGAGACATTAATCTCCGTCGTCTAAGTCCCTACATGGGCCACGGAGATTGTTATCTTCTCCGTGGCCCAGGTGGTTACCTAGACGACGGAGATTAATGTCTCCGTCGTCTAAGTCACCACCTGGGCCACGGAGATTGTTAGCTTCTCCGTGGCCCATGTAGGGACTTAGACGACGGAGACATTAATATCCGTCGTCTAAGTGAAAAATTAATTTAAAAAAAAAATTAAATTCAAAAATATTATTAATATTAATTGAAAAAAAATTAATTAAATTAATTAAATACACTAAATTAATAAAATAATTAAAATTAATTTGTACATACATAATCGAAAAAACCTATAATTAAAAATGAAAATATTGTTCGTAATGCGGAAATTAAGAAACGAAATAATGAACTACTAGCTAGCTAAAACACTGGAGGAGCAGATGCGCCGCCTCGTCCTCCACCTCCAGCCGGGTCGTCGTCGTCGGGGAATGGGTTCGGAGGAGGTTGACATTGTCTTTGAGCTTGTTGCATAAGGGCGATGAGTTGGGCTATTCGCTCGTCTTGCTGGTCCATTCTTTGGCGCATGGCAATATTCTCCTCCCGTGCGATTCGAGCCTCTTCATAGGCTGCCGCAGCTTGAGAACTTCTCCGCCGCCCCGAACCTCCCGTAGATGATGACTCAGAGGTCGACAAATCTCGAACCACCTTAGGCCCGAAGTGCCTAACCTCCTTGCCAGCTCTACGACCGTAGACCTCATCCGCAATTGCTATTTGGCTCTCCACAGATAGAGGAGGCAGGTCTTCTAGCGGCACATCTGGGAACGCAAGCTGAGTGTTAGCCAATTCTTCCTGCGCACGCTCTATCACTCTTGCCTACAAAAGAATAATAAATTTATTATAATGAAATAATATTTAAATAATAATTACTATAATTATTAGCGCACACACATATATATATATGACTTACGCCGCGTTGACTCGCTTCATTATCGAGCCCAGGCGTCACGTACGCGCTTACGCTTGCATCGAGATAAGGGTGTTTGGAGCCCTTATCCCTGTGCTCCTTGGCAATTTGAATGAGTTGCTTGGCGCCGGAAGTATGGTGCTTGTCCTTCTTCCCCCGGTTGGCTTTGTTGACACCGGAGAATTTCTGTTACACAACATAATGAAATCATTAAAAAATTTATAAGTAACTAAAATTTAGAGTATTCAATTATCTTAATTGAAATAAAAAAAGTAAATTAACACCTGAAATTGCTCATCGGCAAAGTGGTTACACAACCACTCCCACTCATCTTCTCTATCCCCACGCAGCTCTTCGGGGGGAGGCACGGGACCGTTAATTCGGAAGTACTGATGGAGCCTGTACTTCCAATCTTTGAAGATGTTGTTGGCGGTTTGGTTGATATGCCTCAACATCGCCGGATCCGGATCCACCGCAAATTGTTCCTATCAGAAATAAATTGGAAATTATAATCGTATATATTATAAAATTATATATAACTAATATTAAAAATAGTATATAATAACTAAAATTGTACGTATTACGTACCGAAAGATCCTTAAAGACTTTCGCCTTCTCCGAATCCGGCACCTCCCTCCAAGTAGGGGCAGTGATACGAACCCGGTTACGAACAATCGACCCAATGCTATGAGCCGAGAGACTTGCTAGCTGAGGTGTGGGAGGGCCACCGGTGAATTCGTCGTAAGGCAAGGCGATCTTGCTCCCGGTCGCCTTGCAAATTTTCTCCGCCTTTCCACCTTTAACGAGACCCCGAGTCTTTTTCGGTTGGGGGTCAGTGGGGGCCCTCCTTTGCTTACGGCGGACGCTGTACATGATAGACTCGGCCGTCGAAGACGCCTGAGTACTTCCCGTTGAAGCGGTACCGGGCGTCGGAGTTGAAAAGGGGTCGACGTCATCACCGCTTGAGAGAAATGGGGCAGAGGGAATTTCCCCAGAAGGCCCCGGATTGAGGGCGTCTACCTGCGGTTGAACCCAACCGACTTGGGCCGCCAACATTTGGAGCATCTCATCTTCTGACTCCTGTTGGGCTTTCTTCTTCCCGGATGTGATCTTTGGCGGAGCCATTTAAACCTAAGAGTACGTACGGTGTTAAAATACCTACTTACCATAATAATTACAACGACGGAGAATTTACGCTAATTAATTAAGTACGTTTAAGATTTAAATAGAGTACACTAGCTTGGCATTTTCGGTCGTTCAATGGACGTGCGACCCGCGCGATAAAGTGTAAATTTTCAATTAATCAGCCTTGGTTAAATCGAAAAACATGGCCAGTTAGGGATAGAGATAACGCGAGAGGCAGGACTAATTTCGACAAAAGTCTTTCTTAGTCCAAATCCTGTCACCAGTCATAACCCGTTTCTAGACACCATGTCCGACATTCGGCCAATTTTTCGAAAATTTACACTCCCTCAAGTCCTTTGCAAACTCCGCCCTCAACCTCGTGTCCATAACTTCACTTAGGTTATGGTGTGCGGTGATGAAATCCACACATCACGAGGGGTTAAGGAGATAAGCAAGGAAAAGAGGCGCCATCTATTCCAAAGAGTGCGACTTAATTACACCAAGCCTATGTACTAAATTTAAATCGAACACGTACTACCATGCAATTTACTAGAAAATACATATAATTATCAATTAATTATTATTTATCATGCATTTAATAATAATTATTCATTTACCAATATAATCAATTATTATTATTACTATTATTTAATTTTAACTAATAATTATTCATTACCAAATAATTAACAACTAATAATGATTACTAAATAATAATAATAACAAGAAAATAATTATTATAATTACAACTATTTATTATTTAAAACTAATAAATTAAAAGTATTTAGAATTTAAATAATTAAACAAATAAAAAAATTGTTAAAGAGTTAAAATTTCGAATTATTACCTCGTCGGAATTTCGCCGGAATATTGGAAGAGTAGAGTCGTCGGAGAGGGGGAACCACGCCGGAAAATTGGTCGTCGGAGCGTCGCCGGAGGAGGATCGCCGGAGTGAGAGAGAGAGGAGAGGAGAGTATAGAGGAGGAGATGGAATGATGAGAAAATGAGGGGGGGTGCTCCTCCTTATATAGAGTTTCACTTAGACGACGGAGAACTATTCTCCGTCGTCTAAGTGCACTTAGACGACGGAAACAGTGTTTTCCGTCGTCTAAGTGAAGGGTCAAATTTTTTCGAACCGGCGCCAAATAAATGGGCGGGCCGTTTCACCGCCATAAATGTTGACTTAGACGACGGAGACAGTGTTTTCCGTCGTCTAAGTGGAATTTCAAGCGGTGCCGAAAATTGAGGCGGCAAATCGAACCGCCATGTTATTTCGACTTGGACGACGGATATGTAGTTTTCCGTCGTCCAAGTGAACACTTGGACGACGGAAAACGACATATCCGTCGTCCAAGTCAATATTTACATCGAAAAAATAATAAAAAATTATTCGAACCGCCATGGTAATTTGAACCTAGACGACGGATACGGTAATTTTCCGTCGTCCAGGTGAACACTTGGACGACGGAAAATGACCGTATCCGTCGTCTAGGTTCAAATTATGCAAAAAAAATATTTAAATTAATTCGCTAGGAATTTAGCGATCTGTCATTCGAGTGAAATAGTCGTAAAATATCGATGAACGCATCGTATATATAAACAGATAAATTTGAACCGCCGAATAATTTTACGTTTTGAAAGTTGTTAAGTATCGACTAATCTTTAAGACTTTAGTGTTCATGAGTAGTTGCTGATTTGCAGCAGAGTACTAACGAAATTGAATTTGGACAAAACAACCGTTGGATATGTTCGTCGTAACATAATATATAATTACTATAAAGGACCAGGAAATAATAAGTTCGGGAAGGGTTTCATCGGCACAGTCAACCGCAAAACCGAGAATTTCACAAACCGGAAACGTGGATACAGGACATTTCGCAACTCCGATTTTCGAACCGTCGAAGCTCACACACCAAGAATATACTACTCTAAAGTCTTGACGAAAAGAATACGCATTCGAAGATGGTCTAGATGGTCGTTGTCTTAGAAAAAATTACGAAATTTACACCTGGACGACGGATACGACATTCTCCGTCGTCCAAGTAGACACCTGGACGACGGAGACGCTAATATCCGTCGTCCAGGTGTGTACTTGGACGACGGAGAATGTCGTATCCGTCGTCCAGGTGTAAATTTCGTAAATTCAGGGGTTAGGGGTCCTTAGGGTTTAGGGTATAGGGTTTGTCACTTGGACGACGGAGACAGTCATTCTCCGTCGTCCAAGTGTGTACCTAGACGACGGATAATGCCTGTCTCCGTCGTCCAAGTGTAAAAACCCCGAATTTAGGGGTTAGGGCCTTAGGGTTTACGGTTTAGGTCGTCCCCGGTCATTTGTGTGTGCGTTCAATTATTCTGATTCAAAAATATAATTAAAAAATTGATCGATCGATCCGAACTGCTAGATTTAGGGTCCAAGATTTAGCTAGGGTTTTATATGAGATTGAGATTTGGCGCCAAAGGTGAATCTGCAATTAATTTCTCCGTTCTCGGTTAGGGGTCCTTAGGTTTAGGGTATAGGGTTTAGGGTGAATATACCCTGAATTCAGGGGTTAGGGGTCCTTAGGTTTAGGGTATATATACGACTGTCTCCGTCGTCCAGGTGAATATACCCTGAATTCAGGGGTTAGGGGTCCTTAGGGTTTAGGGTATCGGGTTTGTCATCTGGACGACGGAGACGACATTCTCCGTCGTCCTAGTGTGTACCTAGACGACGGAGAATGACTGTATCCGTCGTCCAAGTGTAAAAACCCTGAATTCAGGGGTTAGGGCCGTATGGTTTAGGGTTTAGGTCGTCCCCGGTCATTTGTATGTTCGTTCAATTATTCTCATTCAAGAATATAACTAAAAAAATGATCGATCGATCCGATCTGCTACATTTAGGGTCTAGGATTTAGGGTTTGAAGGGCTGCGTGAGCGAAATGTAGAGCAGCTTCAGCTTACTTTTAATAAGATCAGAGAATACACCGATGAAGTTGAAAGCAAAGAGAGGGGCCGGGACTAGAAAAACAGTCCAAAGACATTCAATTGAAACAGAGAGAAGTCGACTTAAAATCTGAGGAAGTTAAGCTGGCGGAGATCGATGTTAGTCCAGGTACAAACAACTTTTATATATATATACTACAATATTTGTGCTCTCAATAATACTATCACAAGTCAATATATATAATCATATATAGGGACCCATAATTAATCCAATTTATACATAAATAGTATTTAAAAACAATAAAACCAACCAAAGCTGGACGAGGAATCTTAAAGTCTCGACATAATAGAAATCTTTCACCTTTTTACGATGCATCGATCGATCATATATATATTACAATAATAAATTAGGGTTTACCAAGTAATGATCCTCGTCGTGTGACCGTACTCTTCGTCATAATCGTCATCATCATCATCACCGTTATCCGATTGCTCATCCTCCTCATCGTACTCAACATCGTCCGAGGAATAACCAGAGTCGTCGTCATCGTCCTCATCCTGCACGTCTTCTTCATCTACCTCAATGATCTCTTCTTCAGTTAGATCTGTACAACCATCAGGCATGGGTAACCGTTCACCGTCTTGAACCAGGTCCATTATGTCGGAGCGGATGACAGAAATATTAGGCTCTTGATAGGCAGGAATGTCTCTGTCTGGTTCAGCAGCATCTTCAGTCGTCGCCGGTGTCCCTTCAATTGTCTCTGTATTCCAAACTCCTCGATGAGAGATCTGGTTCACTATTTTCCACCCGTCACCAGCTTTCGGATCGTCGAGATAGAACACCTGCCTAACTAAGGTGGCGAGAGCGAAAGGCTCATCCTCATACCAGCTTGAGTTTGTATCGACTGATAAAAGTCCCAGGTCTTCCTTTGTACGCTTGAACCATCTGCACTTGAATAGGAAAACGTTGACATCATTCCCGTAACATAGCTGAACCACATATACGATCATTCCGTAATATAGATCAGGGTCTTTCCCAACCGCTATCCCACTGTTTTGTGTTCTTCTTCCTTCATCTCGCGCCAATGAATGGAACTTCACACCGTTCACAAAACATCCCGGATAAATATAGTGTTTAATCGGCTTCCCTGCTAGCAAGTGCTTTGGCCAAGACCACCACCCCCCGTGGTTTTCGGATTTTTGCAGATCAATCATCTGCGAAAATGGAAAAATGTAAGGGTTTACTTTCTACAAATTAAACATGCATGATCTCAATATGTATATAAATCACTAAATACGTACCCATTGGAAGAAATAATCGGGGAACTTTTTCTTAACCATTTTCTCAATCCACGCCGAACTCTTGTCTGGATATAACGCCTGAAGCCTCTCCCTGTATGACATCATGTACGGCTCAACTTCGTCACAGTCTCGTAACACTACCCAATGTGCCTCAATAAGTTCTTCCTGTGTTAACGTTTCCTTTAATACTCCTCTAAACGGTCGGACGACATTGGTGACGACAGAAAGATTGATGCGGGCACTGGGATCGGAGGCAGTTGGAGGTGGTGGATCTTTGAGGTACCTGTTGCAGTAAGTAACGCACTCATGCATTAGGTATGTCTCTGCTATGGAGCCATCCGGAGCCGACCTGTTTTTGACGAATGACTTATACTGTCCAAGCTGTCTACAAAATTAATCAAACGTACAATAAAAATAAGTACATGCATATAGCTAGCTAGTAATCTCCAGTGGAACAAATTATGAATCGAAAAACCTGTATAATTAATTAGTTGTACGTACCTTTCTTGAGGATACATCCAAGTGTACTGGACCGGACCAGAAATGAGAACCTGCTCGGGCAGGTGGATCATTAGGTGAATCATTATGTCGAAGAAAGCAGGAGGAAAAATCCTCTCTAGTTTGCAAATGATGTGCACAATTTGTTGTTGCAATTCCACGACATCTGACTTCTTTAATTCTCTGGCGCATAACCTCTGCCACCATCTGCACAATGCCACTATTGGTTCTACGACGTCGCGAGGCAAATATGGTCGAATTACCACTGGAATCAGACGTTGCAGCATAACGTGATAGTCATGTGTCTTTAGACCAACAAACTTGTGTTGCACCTCGTCCACTGCTCCAGTTATAGTAGCTGCATACGTGGCCGGATAACGAACGCCCTTAAACCAGTGAAATACAGAACGTCTAAGTGTCGGCTTCACTGTGTACGGTGCAGCTGGCATCTTGTTGTACACTCATTTCCTATCCCTCCTCAACCACAAGGGACGACGTAGATTCATTGATTCCAAATCTTTGCGCGCTTTGGGAGTATCTTTAGTCTTGAACTTAATACCGAGAATTGTTCCCACCACGCTGTCGCACACATTCTTTTCTATGTGCATCGCGTCCAAGTTGTTCCTCAGCTTCAACTTCGACCAGTAAGGGAGTTCAAAGAATATACTCTTGTGATCCCAATAGCTCAGATCATGTGGAGGAATTGGATTGCATTTCTTTACATCCGCGTCGTTAGTCAACACACCAAAGTCGAAATAGCTCAACCTCTCTAAAATCTCTTCGCCCGACCAACTACGGGGTTTAGGATTGTTCTCTACCGTCCCGTCGAAATGAGCTTCATCCTGTCGCCAAGGGTGGTCGTGAGGGAGCCATCTACGGTGACCCAAGTAACACACCTTCCCTGCGTGCCAACTAGAGTTCACGTCGTCCAAACATATAGGACATCCATTATATCCTTTTGTCCTGCACGCTGCCAACATCCCATACGCTGGAAAATCGCTGATCGTCCACATTACGGCAGCCCTCATCGTGAACATCGTGTCAGTGAATTTGTCATAAGTTGGGACTCCATTTTCCCACAACAGTTTCAGCTCGTCGATCAAAGGTCTGAGGTAGACATCTAAGCACTTCCCTGGAGATTTAGGACCTGGAATTAGTACAGTAAGGAAATTAAATTCCTTGTTCATGCACATCCACGGAGGCAGGTTGTACGGCATCAGAATTACTGGCCAAGTGCTTACGGCGGAGCTATTACTTCCCCAAGGATTGAATCCGTCTGTAGATAGGCCGAGTCTAACATTTCTAACCTCTGCAGCAAAGTTTCCGAATTCTCTGTCGAAATGTTTGAAACCCTCCCCATCCGCGGCGTGTCGCAGGACATCGTCATCTATTCGCTTTTCTGCGTACCATCGCATCGCCTCTGCTGTGTGTAGAGACATGTACAGGCGCTGCAATCTGGGAATCAAGGGAAAATATCGAACAACTTTCACAGGAATTCTCTTTTTCGAACTCTTCCTATTCACCTGGAATCTGCACTGGCCACATACGGGACAATAGTCCAAATCTTTATACTCTTTGTAAAATAGCACACAATCATTCGGACATGCGTCAATTATCCTGTACTTTAGGCCGAGGCTGCTCAAGATATTTCTAACCTTATAATGAGATTTAGGAAGATTGTGATCATCAGGAAGCAACTTACATATTTGCTCCTGAATTTCGTCAAAAGCACTGACTGACATTTTGTGCTTCACTTTTATCTTCATTTGCTCCATCACATATTGCAACACATTCTCTCGACATCCAGGGAACACCGGGGTCTGCGCTTCAAGTAGCATCCGGTTGTACTTATCCATCTCACTGGTGTCAGTGGCCAAGCTAGCAGCGGGGAATGTGTCATCATGCTCATGAGTGGTACTGTAACCTCCGTCTTGGTGTTGGTGTCCACTATGACTAAATCCCGGAAACGCATCATGGACCAAATCTACAGTTGGATTGCAAGCTGGGGGTCCGGCACCACTGCCGCTGGATGAGGCACCATAGTAACTGTACCCTGAGCTGAAGTCTGCTGCGCTGAACTCTACTGCTTCACCATGCTCGCTCCATGTAGTGTAACTCCACATCATACCATTTTCGTACAGGTGTTGCACCATAACATTAACCTCCGCATACTGACAATTAAGACATTTCTGGCACGGACACCTGAAACGCTTCTTTCCATGACCATGTTCTATCGCAAAATTCACAAATTCGCTAATTCCATCCATATACCGGACATCACATCTATTCTTTAACTTCATCCAACTCTTGTCCATACTGCTACAAAATATGCAAAAAAAAATAATTATTACATATATATATATTAGTCCATTAATTTACCATTAATTATACGTACTCGATCTACATCGATCCATCAAATTACGTACGTAATTTAATCTGTATATATAGCTAATTAACATTCATGCATGTATGTACGCACGTACGGTTTCCCTAAATATATATATATTTAATCATGCAAATTTTAACTGCCTACGTACGTACCTGCTGGCCTTCTCGATATCTGCAGTTAATTAAGCTAGCTAGTGATCGAACACCGGAGATCCGATCCTTTAATTAATTTCTAGCCCCGGCCTAGCCTAATCCGGCCTTCTCCTTCTCCTTCGATCTCAAAAATTCCCCACGGGAGAAAATATAATGGAATGATCGAAGCTAAGAGAGTTTGGCATGGCCTATATATATAATGCTTCACTTAGACGACGGAGGTGTCGGTACGTCGTTTAAGTGGAACTTACACCACGACGTGTCGGTCCGTTGTCCAGGTGATCACTTCTCCGTGGTCCAAGTCACACTTAGACGACGGAGAATTACATCTCCGTCGTCTAAGTGTTACTTGGACCACGGAGAAATATCCGAGGTCTAAGTGTAACTTAGACGACGGAGATGTACTTCTCCGTCGTCCAGGTGATCACCTGGACGACGGAGAAGTCTCCGAGGTCCAGGTTCTTACCTAGACGACGGAGAATTACATCTCCGTCGTCTAAGTGTGACTTGGACCACGGAGAAATCTCCGAGGTCTAAGTGTAACTTAGACGACGGAACTAATACTGTTCCGTCGTCTAAGTCCTCTTTTCTTGTAGTGTTCGGGAGGATTTGACTTATGTTGAGGAACCAGTTCAGATTCTTGGTCGGAAGGTCCAGGAGTTGCGGCACAGAACCATTCCCCTTATGAAGATATTATGGCGGAACAATTCAGTTGAAGAGGGTACATGGGAGACCGAGTAGCATATGCGAAAGCAGTATCCCTACCTCTTCAGTTAGTCGGTATGTTAATTTTGAGGAAGAAATTTTTGTTAGGGGGGTAGATTTGTAACGACCCGAACTTCGAATATGTGATTATCGGCACGAATTGTGGTTATCTGGAGTTGTTTGCACAATTGAGTTTGTTAACGACTAAATTATTGGGCAAGAATTTAGTTTGAGGTTCTTCATTAAAATTGTAGAGAATTTAATTCTGAGCTCATATGAATTTTTGGGGAATTTTCTGGATAAGCTAGCAGTGTTTTATCGAGTTTTGAAGTCGGTTAGTGAAAATAGTTAAAAGTGTTGATTTAATAGTGACCATCCGATGTTGATCAGATTGAACCATAGCCGTTGATTTGGGACTGTATGTGTATGGTAGAAATATACGTTATAAATATGAGATATGAAAAAGGAAAGTTTCCATTTAGGTGGTTGACCCGCGTTGACCACGCGTCAAGCTGACCCGTTTGGGTTCATAACTTGTTGATGCTGGTGAGCTTTTCCTTGATGAAACTTGTTGGGCTCGAGCTCCTCTTCAGTTTGGTAGGTGGATCGTTGAGTTTGGTTGCCGGAGGAGGAAGAAACGACGATGTGAAGATGGTGAAATTTCGACCGATTTCGCCGGCGACAGAGGCGGCCGAATTGGGAGTCAAACCTATGGGGGTTTTGAAGCCCTTTGGATGGTGAGTTGAACCCATATGGTCTTGGTCCTTGTCGTGGCCGGTGGTGGCCGATCGGAGTGCATGAATTTCGGCGAGGGTTTTCAACTTCACGGTGAGTTTTGGACCTTTTTCGGTTAAAATTGGGCTTAGCATTGAACTACAAAGTTGTTGAAAATGTTGAGATCGTCAAATCCATCTATAGGTTGAAGATTTCTGGGCTAGTCAGATTCTGGCGGCCGGTGGAGCTCCGCTAAGGTGGGATTTTAGACAAGTGTTATGTCGTTTCGCTTGTTTTTACTTGTCGAACACAATAGTGATCGTGATCGAGTGCTTGGCGAGGGATCTTCCGCCGGACTTCAGAGCTAGCTTCGTACTGTGAGTGGACACTTTATTTTCACAATTGATTTGCGAGTCTTGATTTATGCATTTTACGAGTATGCATTTATGATTATGCATTTTATGAGCGTACATTGAGTTAGAGGCACATGTGATTTGTTTTTATACTGAGTGTAGATATATGGATGCATCGATGTTATGGCCTCTCAGCTGATCCCCGAGATGCTCCGGGAGGGTTACGTCTATATGAGCACCTGACCCGTGATTCATAGTACCCAGAGAGTTACGTCTATATGAGCACTTGACCCGGGCGTGTTTGTAACTTTGAGGAAAACGTACTCAAGTTACTGCCTCCACACACACAAAGTACCTAGGAAAGTTACGTCTTTATGAGCACTTGACCTGGGCTTGATTGATTTCATTTACATGATTTTCCGTGCATATTTATGGATCAGGGAAAATGTACCTGGTCGAGATTTTCATGTACATTGACTCGCATTATAATTTTATGAGCATATATACTATTATGTTAGGAAAGGCATATTATCATTTTGCAGTTTACAGTTTGTGTTCCCATGGGTGCACGTCGACGGTGAAGGTATAGAGTTTGCATCATACTATCCTTCTAGTAGGTTTCTGATGTAACCTGCTAGTCTCGTATATTTTGTAAACTAGAAGTCGCTCTGAATACTATGTTTGGTCTATTTCCTTTTATTTACGTATCGAATACTTATCAGTTTGTGAATAACATGTGTAAAAGGATGCTTTTACAGTTATTCAGTAATATATATGATGTTGAGAAATCTGGATGGGGAACGGAGACCCACAGTTTGGCTTTCGTGGAATATTCGAAGTGTGATTCTCTTAGCAGGTTCTAATAATTGTTCACGTATTTTAGAGTAAACTCTGACTAAATTTTTTTAAGGTCATGTTTTCGAAGGGGTTTGATTTCAGTTTAGGCAACTAAATCGGTGTTGGGTCCTTTCATATATATTAAATTAATAATTTATATAAAATTAATTGTATTAATGTATTTTGATAATATATATAGTATATTTGATTAGTTAATTGGTTGAAAATTTTTATAATATGATAATTAACTTACGCAAAAATATGGACAAGAGTTGGATACACTACAAGAAAAATGCACCTAGACCGCGGAGCGTTTCCGTCGTCTAGGTGCATTTTTCCGTCGTCTAAGTACTTAGACGACGGAACCTCCGTGCTCCAAGTTCTGTCGTCCAAGCACTTGGACGACGGAGAAGGTAACCTCCGTGGTCCAAGTAAGCACTTGGACGACGGAGAAGGTGATTTCTGTCGTCCATGTGCTTACTTGGACCGCGGAGATTTTCATCTTTCTCCGCGGTCTAAGTTCTCACTTGGACCACGGAAATCAATTCTCCATGGTCTAAATGGTTATTTATTTATTTATTTGTTTAATTAAATTTTAAATTGTTGTAAAATATTACAAATTTAATTAAAAAACTCTAATCTCATTTAAATAATTAAAAATGTTAAAATTATTAAATAAAATAAATTTTTAATTACTTAATTAAATAATAAAAAATTAATTTGTACATACATGAAATTAAATATAAATTAAAATATTGTTCGGAATCGGGAAAAAAACCATATAATAAACTACACAAATTAACTACTAAAATATTGGAGGAGTAGATGCGTCGCCGAGTCCCCTGCCTCCAGCCGGGTCGTCGTTGTCGGGGTATGGATATGGAGGATGTTGACACTGTTGTCGAGCATGATTTTCCATGAAGGCGACAAGATGGGTTATCTGCGCTTCTTGCTCATCAAGCCTTTGGCGCATATATAGATTTTCCTCCCGTGCGAGTCGAGCCTCTTAAATGGCTGCTTCGACGGCCGCAACCTGAGTACTTTTCCTCCCCGAACCTCCCGTAGATGATGAGTCAGAGGTCGACAAATCTCGAATCACCTTAGGTCCCATCCCCCTAACCTCCCTTCCAGCTCTACAACTGTATACCTCATCGGCGATTGCAATTTGGCTCTCCATCGATAGAGGAGGCAGGTCTTCGTCCGGCAAATCTGGGTATGCAAGCTGAGTGTTGCCCAATTCCTCCTGCGCACGTTCTACCAACCTTGCCTAAAAAATAACCATAAAAAAATTATAATTAAATAATAACTAATATAATTAAAAGCGCGCACACACACACATATATATATATATCACTTACGCCGTATTGACTCGCTTCATTCTCGAGCCCAGGCGTCACGTACGCGCTTATGCTAGCATTGAGATAAGCGTGTTTAGAGCCCTTATCCCTGTGCTCCTTGGCTTTTTGAATCACTTGCTTGGCGCCGGAGGTATGGTGTTTATCCTTCTTCCCCCGGTTGATTTTGTTGATTTCGGAGAATTTCTGTTGGACAACATAAATCATTAAAAAATTAAAGAGTAACTAAAATAAAAATAATTCAATTCTCTTATTTCAAATAAAAAAAGTAAACACCTTATATTCTTCATCTTGAAAGTGGTTACACAACCACTGCCACTCATTTTCCCTATCCACATGCAGCTCTACGGGGGTAGGCACGGGGCCGATATTGTCGAAGTACACATGAAGCTTGTACTTCCAATCACGGTAGATGGAGTTGGCGGTTTGGTTGATATGCCTAAGCATCGCCGGTATGGGATCCACCTCATATTGTTCCTATCAGAAATAAATAGAAAATTATAATCGTATATATTTTGAAATAATAATTTTTATTGGTTATTAGAAAATAAATTTAATTCGTATATATAAATGTAATGATTTTATACCAAGTAGGGGCAGTCAACAGAACCCGGGTACGAATGATTGACCCTATACTATGCGCTGAGAGACTAGCTAGCTGAGCTATGGGAGGGCCACCGGTGAATTCGTCGTACGGCAAGTTGATCTTTTTCCCGGTCGCCTTTAAAATTTTCTCTGATTTTCCGCCTTTGACGAGACCGCAAGTCCTTTTCGGTTCCGGGTCAGTCGGGGCCCTCCTGACCTTGTGCAGGGCGCTATAGAGGATAGATTCAGAGGTCGAGGACGCCTGAGCACTTTCTGTTGAACCGGGCATCAGACTAGAATAGGCGTCGACGTCATCAGCGGTCGGGATAACTAGAGCAGCGGGAATTTCCCCAGTAGGCGCTGTCGACAGACCAGCTGAAGGGTCCTGATAGAGCGCGTCGTTGTCCTGCTGTGATTCCCAACTGACTTGCTCTGCCAAGCGTCGGAACATAGCATTTTCGGCCTCCTGTTGGGCATTTTTCTTTCCTCACGGAGCCATTTAAACCTAGGAGAGTACATTGTTCAAATACCTGAATACCATAATACTTATATAAAAAAAATTTACGGTAATTACACCTTAGTATTGAGTGCGCCTAAGATTAAATAGAGTACACTAGCTTGGTATTTGGGTCGTTCAATGGACGTGCGACCCACGCGATAAAGTGTAAACTTTCAATTAATCAACCTTGGTTCAATCGAAAAACATGGCCAGTTAGGGATAGAGATAACGCGAGAGGCAGGACTAATTTCGACAAAACACCCCGAGGCTAACCAAATCAATGGTATATACTCTATTGGTGTCATCTTTCTTAGATCCAAAACCTGTCACCAGTCATAACCCGTTTCTAGACACCATGTCCGACATTCAGACAATCTTTCGAAAATTTACACTCCCTCAAGTCCTTTGCAAACTCCGCCCTCAACCTTGTATCCATAACTTCACTTAGGTTATGGTGTGCGGTGATGAAATCCACACATCACGAGGGGTTATGGAAATAAGCTAGGAAATAAGGCGCCATCTATTCCAAAAAGTTCAACTTAATAAACCAAACTTATGTACTAAATTTAAATCAAAGACTACCAATTTACTACAAAATTGCCATAATTATCAATTATTTATTTTTAATTACATGCAATAATAATCACCAATTATACTATTGGTTAAAACAATAAATAATTACAATAATTAATAATTATTTATCATGCATTTAATAGTAATTATTAAGTTACCAATATAATTAAATATTATTAACAATAATAATTATAACTATGAATTAATTTTAACTAATAATTATGATTACCAATAATTAGTTATCATTACCAATAATAAATATTACTAATATATTATTACTAATAATTATTATTACTAATAAATTAATTACTAATTAATTAACCAATTTACAAATTAAATAATTACTTGAATAATAATAATGTTAATTAAAAAATAAAATAGTCGCCGGAATTTTGGACGCCGGAGCGTCGCCGGAGGAGGAAGGCCGGAGCTGGTTTTGAGAGAGAGTGAGAGGAGAGGAGAGGAGAGGAAATGAGATAGGAGAAAAGAGAGGATGAGCAGTTCTATATATAGGCTTTCACTTAGACGACGGAGCACCTTTTTCCGTCGTCTAAGTGGCCGTTTCCGTAGTTTAAGTCAACCGTTTCAAAATTTTGAAACGACACCCAATTAATTGGCGGGGCGGTTTCAACCTCCTTAAATTTCGGCGCCGTTCCAGATGTTAACTTAGACGATGGAGAATGCGTTCTTCGTCGTCTAAGTCAAATTTTGAAGCGGCGCAAAAAATTCAGGCGGTACAATCAACCGCCTTAATTTTTGAACCTAGACGACGGAGAAGACAATCTCCGTCATCTAGGTGGTCACCAGGACGACGGAGATGGCCTGTCTCCGTCTTCTTGGTGACCACCTGGACGACGGAGATGGTCAATCTCTGTGGTCCAGGTTGAATTTACGTAAAAAAAAAATTAAAATTAATTCTCAAGGAATTTGCCGATTTGTCATTCGAATGAAATAGTCGTAAAATATCTATTAACGCATCGTATATATAAACAATTGAATTTGAAACGACGAATAATTTTACGTCTTTTAACTTGTTAAGTATCTACTAATCTTTATGACTTAAGTCTTATTAAGTATAGGCTCATTTGCATATCGATATTAACGAAATTGAATTTTGACAAAACAACCGTTGGATACGTTCACCGTAACATAATATATAATTAGAATAATTTTAAGAAAATAATAAGTTCGTGAAGGGTTTCATCAGCACAGGCAACCGTATAACCGAGATTTTGACAAATCGGAAACGTGGATACAAGAAATTTTTGAACTCTGATTTTAGAACCGTTGAAGCTCACACACCAAGAATTGTTTACTCTATAGTCTTGATGAAAAGAATATGCATTGGGAGATGGTCTAGATGGTCATTGTCTTAGATAAAATTATGGGTTTTGTACTTGGACGGCGGAGATGAGCTTCTCCGTCGTCCAAGTTCGTACCTGAATGACGGAGAATGAGTTCTCCGTCTCCGCCGTCCAAGTACAAAACCCTGAATTTAGGGGTTAGGTCCTAACTGTTTAGGGTTTAGGTTTTGGACTTGGAAGACGCAAATGAGCTTCTCCGTCGTCCAAGTGATCACTTGGACCACGGATAAACTCATTTGCGCCGTCCAAGTACAAAACCCTGAATTTAGGGGTTAGGGCCTAACTGTTTAGGGTTTAGGGTTTTGTACTTGGACGACGCAAATGAGATTCCCCGTCGTCCAAGTGAGTACCTGGACGACGGAGAATCTCATTTGCGTCGTCCAAGTGTCTCCGTTCTATAATTGAAAAAATCATCGATTCGATCCGCTCCTCGATCGATCCGATTCGATTCCATCCAATCCAGATCGATTAATTAATTAATTAAATTAAATTTACGTACTTCGGTCGATCCGATCCGAGCTAGCATGGACGAGTGTAATTAATTAAGTACAAAAATAATAGTTTTACATACGTATATACGTACTACTCCTTATAATATTTATATTAATTATTGATCGATGATGCATCTTATATTACAATAATTAATTACGAATTAATAATCATCGTCGTATAATTGTACTCTTCGTAATAATTGTCATCATCCTCATCCCCGTTATTCGATTGCTCATCCTCCTCATCATACTCAACATCGTCTGACGAATAAGCTGAGTCCTCGTCCTCGTCCTCATCTTGCACGTCTTCTTCATCTACCTCATTAATTGCCTCAATAACCTCATCTTCAGTTAGATCTGTACAACCATCAGGCATGGATAACCGTTCACCATCTTGAACCAGGTCCATTATATCGGAGCGGATGACAGAAATATTAGGCTCTTGATAGGCAAGAAAGTCTCTTTCTGGTTCAGCATCATCTTCAGCCGCCGGTGTCCCTTCAATTGTCTCTGTATTCCATATTCCTCGATGAGAGATATGATTCACTATTTTCCACCCTTCACCAGCTTTCAGATCGTCGAGATAGAATACCTGCCTAACTAAGGTGGCGAGAGCAAAAGGCTCATCCTCATACCAGCTTCAGTTTGTATCGACTGATAAAAGTCACAGGTCTTCCTTTGTACGCTTGAACCATTTGCACTTGAATAGGAAAACGTTGACATCATTCCCGTAACATAGTTGAACCACGTATTCAATAGCCCAGTAATATAGATCATTGTCTTTCCCAACTGCTACCCCACTGTTTTGTGTTCTTATTCCTTCATATCGGGCCAATGAATGGAACTTTACATCGTTCACAAAATATCCGGGATAAATATAGTGTTTAATCGGCGAAAATGGAAAAATTTTGTAGGACCACCACCCCCCGTGGTTTTCGGATTTTTGTAGATCAATCATCTGCGAAAATGGAAAAAATTAAGGGTTTACTTTCTACAAACATGATCGATATGTATATAAATTATTAAATACCAAGACGTACGTACGTACCCATTGGAAGAATAATCAGGGAACTTTTTCTTAACCATTTTCTCAATCCACGCCGAACTCTTGTTTTGATTTAACGCCTGAAGCCTCTCCCTGTATTTCATCATGTACGGCTCAACTTCGTCACAGTCTCGCAACACTACCCAATGTGCATCAATAAGTTCTTCCCGTGTTAACCATTCCTTTAATACTCCTCTAAACGGTCGGACAACATTGGTGACGACAAAAACATTGATGCCGACACTGGGATCGGAGGCAGTGAGAGGTGGTGGATCTTTGAGGTACATGTTGCAGTAAGTAACACACTCATGCCTTAGGTATGTCTCGGCTATGGAGCCATCCGGGGCCAACCTATTTTTGACGAATCCTTTATACTGTCCAAGCTATCTACAAAATCAAACGTACAATAAGAATAAGTACATATAGCTAGTAATCTCCAGTGGAACAAATTATGAATCGAATCACCTGTATAATTAATATAGTTGTACGTACCTTTCTTAAGGATACATCCAAGTGTACTGGACCAGACCAGAATTGAGCACCTGCTCGGGCAGATGGATCATTAGGTGAATCATGATGTCAAAGAAAGCAGGGGGAAAAATCCTCTCTTGTTTGCAAATGATGTGCACAATTTGCTGTTGCAGTTCCACCACATCTGACTTCTTTAATTCTCTAGCGCATAACCTCTGCCACCATCTGCACAATGCCACTATTGGTTCTACGACGTCACGAGGTAAATATGGTCGAATTACTACTGGAATCAGACGTTGCAGCATAACGTGATAGTCATGTGTCTTTAGACCAACAAACTTGTATTGCACCTCGTCTACTGCTCCAATTATAGTAGCTACATACGTAGCCGGATAACGAACGCCCTTAAAATAGTGAAATACAGAACATCTAAGTGTCGGCTTCACTGTGTAAGGTGCAGCTGGCATCTTGTTGTACACTTTTTTCCTATCCATCCTCAACCACAAGGGACGACGTAGATTCAATGATTCCAGATCTTTGCGCGCTTTGAGAGTATCTTTAGTCTTGAACTTAATACCGAGAATGGTTCCCACCACGCTGTCGCACACATTCTTTTCTATGTGCATCACATCCAAGTTATTCCTTAGCTTCAACTTCGACCAGTAAGAGAGTTCAAAGAATATACTCTTGTGATGCCAATAGCGAAGATCATGTGGAGGAATTGGATTGCATATCTTTAAATCCGCGTCTTTGGTCAACATACCAAAGTCGAAATAGCTTAATCTCTCTAAAATCTCTTCGCCCGACCAGCCATCTACGGTGACCCAAGTAACACACCTTCCCCGCGTGCCAACTAGAGTTCACGTCATCCAAATATATAGGACATCCATTATATCCTTTTGACTTGCAGGCTGCCAACATCCCATACGCTGGAAAATCGCTGATCGTCCACTTTACGGTAGCTCTCATCGTGAACATCGTGTCAGTGAATTTGTCATAAGTTGGGACTCCATTTTGCCACAACAGTTTCAGCTCATCGATCAAAGGTCTAAGGTAGACATCTAAGCACTTCCCTGGAGATTTAGGACCTGGAATTAGTACAGTAAGGAAATTAAATTCCTTGTTCATGCACATCCACGGAGGCAAGTTGTACGGCATCAGAATAACTGGCCAAGTGCTGTCGGCGGAGCTATTACTACCCCAAGGATTGAATCCGTCTGTAGATAGTCCGAGTCTAAGATTTCTAACCTCTGCAGCAAAGTCTCCATTCTCTGTCGAAATGTTTGAAACCCTCCCCATTCGCGGCGTGTCGCAGGACATCGTCATCTATTCGATTTTCTGCGTACCATCGCATCGCCTCTGCTGTGTGTATAGACATGTACAGGAGCTGCAATCTGGAAATCAAGGGAAAATATCGAACAACTTTCACAGGAATTCTCTTTTTCGAACTCTTCCTATTCAGCTCATATCTGCACTGGCCACATACGGGACAATAGTCCAAATCTTTATACTCTTTGTAAAAAAGCACACAATCATTCGAGCATGCGTCAATTATCCTGTACTTTAGGCCGAGGTTGCTCAAGATATTTCTAACCTTATAATGAGATTTAGGAAGATTGTGATCATCAGGAAGCAACTTACATATTTGCTCCTGAATTTCGTCAAAAGCACTAACTGACATTTTTGTGCTTCACTTTTATCTTCATTTGCTCCATCACATATTGCAACACATTCTCTCGACATCCAGGGAACACCGGGGTCTGCGCTTGAAGTAGCATCCAGTTGTACTTATCCATCTCACTAGTGTCAGTGTCCAAGCTAGCAGCGGGGAATGTATTATCATGCTCATGAGTGGTACTGTAACCTCCGTCTTGGTGTTGGTGTCCACCATGACTAAATCCCGGAAACGCATCATGGACCAAATCTGTAGTTGGGTTGCAAGCATTGGGGCCGGCACCACTGCCGCTGGATGAGGCACCCTGGTAACTGTACCCTGAGCTGAAGTCTGCTGAGCTGAAATCTACTGCTTCACCATGCTCGCTCCATGTAGTGTAACTCCACATCATACCATTTTCTGAGAGGACCCAATCCCGATTCAGTTACCTAAACCGGAACCGAACCGTTTCTGAAAATAAAAACCACCAAAAACTTTTCGAAATTTCGGCAGAGTTTCGTTACTAACGTAGAATTGCATAAACCTGCACCCTGAAAATAACACTTCATCCTATGCCACAAAAGCCAAACCGTGGACACCAATCCCATCCGGATTTCTCAACATCAATATATAAATCATAAATAGTAAACAGTACTGTAGTATATATATATATATATATCCGAGAAAATCCGTATAAATAAGTATCAGAATGTATCAGAGCGACCTCTAGAGTAAAGTATGTAAAATATATACAATATACACATCAGTAGGCGAAACAAGAACCTACTGGGAAGCACAAGTAGCTCAGATCACTAGCCTCCAATCCGCGACGTGAAAACACCAAAACCTGAACTGCAACTGGGCACGGAAACCGAAAAGCCCAGGGGAAAGACATAAAACACGTTAGAGTGAGTGGACAAAAATAAATGTCTTTCACCAGTTGATATATATGTTATAAAAACATATGCGAGTCCAAATAAATAAATGTAATAAAATACGCGAGGTAAAACCATAATCCTCCAGCGTATAGAGCATGCAAGTAAAATCCCACGGGGCCACTCATGGACACGTCCGTGCTAGTACAGTCCGAATCACGGGATCCTAGACCCACACGTGATTCGAGCCAGAAATGTCTCAGGTCAGGGTAACTGTTTCCACCCGGAAATACCTCGGCACAAGAAACAGATAACTGTACCTACCCGGAAATACATTGGCACAAGGCATAGCATCCCCCCTGGTAGGCACCCTCGGTGATCAGCCGGGGATGCGTGTGTATCGATACAACATCATGAACTACAACTGTACTCTGTGAAAATCAAATCACAAATATCTCGATGCAGATGCAACATATACGTAACATAATCGTATAACACATGCTCAATAATAATCATAATCTCGTAAACATGCTCAACATCGAAAATCATATAAAAGACTCGCAAGATTTCCGTGAAAAGAAATTGTCCACTCACAGGTGAGCAAAACGCGCACTCGCACTAATCTCGAGGACCGACGGAAGATCCCTCACCAGAAGCGCGATCACGATCCCGATCTCGATCTCCTGAATATTCAAAGAAACATAACTGATCAAAATCATAGTCCTCAACCCTGTATTGAATCACGAAAACCAACCGTTCCCGGAAATATGTAATGCGGTACAAAATGAATAACGGAAATTCCGAAATCCCCACTCGAAACCTCGACTGAAAATCGGCTAACCAAATCAACCCGAACACCTCTGGACGATAATCAGGGCGCGATTACGAGAAAAATGACATTATTTACATCAAAATCCAAAAAGTCAACTTTTGGCCGGAGCTCCGCCGTTGACCGCCAGCGCCGCCGCTGGCGCGCCGTCAACCGTGGAGTTCCACGGCCAAAAACACCATAATTAAAGGCCATAACCAGGCGAACCACTTCCATAACTAGCACAACCCTCAAATCAAACCGGAACCCCATCAATTTCCCCTCGAAACAGATCGGATCAAGTTTTCCGGTGACCTAACCGGTGACCCCTAAAAGCTCAACCACAGCCACCAATAAGTATACCATGAGATTCAGAGGAACAAGGGGAGTCGAATCCCCCTATCCTCTACCACCGACGCTCGTCGGAATACGGCCAACCGTCAACGGCGATGAACCCCAGCTCGGCCCGATTCGGGCTCCAAGAAATCCTCATAAATTCTCACAAATTTCAGCATCAATCAACTCGAAATTGAAAGGGGAAGCTAACCATACCCTTGCCGAAGTCGAAGGTGGCCGGAAAATGGGTCGTCAGACGGCAAGCCGAAAACAGAAAGTTTTTCTCCACGGGTCAACGGTCAAACTTGCCAAAAACAGAAAGTCAACTCTGGTCAACGCTAAACAGTGATTTTCGACGATTTTACGACAATTCTCGATATTTATACTCACGTCTTGGGTCAATCAATGGTCCGAAATGAATATATGAAATGATTCGGATAAGCTCGAAACAATCGGATAAACTCGTAGGAACAGAAACTTCAAATAATCATAAAATATTCCTCGGTTATCAGAAAAATCTTCCGGAACCACCCATGAGCTCGAAATCACGTACTCTACATCTTCCGTGAAGACACTCATCTCAAATTCTCGACCAAAAACATAGTCGCGAATAGGGTCGACGAACCACATATACGACATAAAACTGCGACTAAACTCAATTTCAAGAATCGTGCCGAATACACAACAGATTCTGATTCGGGTCGTCACATTTTCGTACAGGTGTTTCACCACAACATTAACCTCCACATACTGACAATTAAGACATTTCTGGCACGAACACCTGAAACGCTTCTTTCCTTAACCATGTTCTATCACAAAATTCACAAATTCGCTAATTCCATCCATATATCGGACATCACATTTATTCTGCAACTTCATCCAACTCTTGTCCATACTTCTAGCTACAAAATATTATAATTAATTAATTATTACATATATATTTGTCAATTAACTATTAAGTATACGTACTCAATCTACATCAATTACGTACTTTAATATGTCTAGTTAACATACATGCATGTATGTACGTTTTAACTAAATATTAACCTAATTTTAAAACATCCATACATATATACGTACTACAGGTCTATAATTAACTAATATATATATATCATCAATTTCCTAAGTTAATTTATATATTAATTATATATTAGACGTACTAATTAATTATTAAGAATGGGTGTTTTAACAAATTAACGTACATGCACTTAATTATATATATATATAAACCTATGTTAATGGTGTTGGAAAATCAACTGCGTGTGTACCTGGCCTTCTCTGATATGTGACGAATTAATCGATGATCGGAGCCGAAAATCGATATATCTTGTGCTATCTAGCTAGCTAGGACGTCGTCGTTTGCATTAATTGCGTGCACGCTTGAGGCGCTGATCAAGACAAGAAGAGATTATGATTGATCAGTTGAGAGACGAGCTAGTTAGCTAGCTAGTGATCATAGCGAGAGGAAGAGATTTTGGCATTGGCCTTATATAATGCTTCACTTAGACGACGAAGGTGTCGGTACGTCGTCTAAGTGGCCACTCGGACCACGGTGTGTCGGTCCGTTGTCCAGGTGAGCACTTGGATGACGGAGACAATAATCTCTGTCGTCCAAGTTCTCACCTGGACAACGGAGAATTCTCTGAGGTCCAGGTGTGGACTTGGACGACGGAGATAATATTCTCCATCGTCCAAGTGCTCACCTGGACCTCGGAGAATTCTCCGACGTCCAGGTTACACTTGGACCTTAGAGAATTCTCCGTAGTCCAAGTTACACTTAGACCACAGAACGTTTACGTTTCCGTGGTCTAAGTGATGTTTTCTTGTAGTGATACAATTGGCGAATAGAAGTGATGAGAGATATATAGACGGAACAAGAGAGTTTACGTTGTTTGTAATTGAACATGGTCAAGGAAAGAAATGTTACAGGTGTCAATGCAGAAAATATCTTAACCATTTGTTTGTGGAGATTAATATTATGTCTCAACACTTGTATGACCACGGTTTGATGTAGAGTGACACTACATGAAGTGAGCACAGTGAAGTAATAAACTTCATATCAGGGCTAAACTTTACCTTAGGGTACAGTTACCAAGGTGCCTCATCTAGTGGTAGCGGCGTCCCTTTTTGGAACTCCACTATCATGGATTTGGTTCATGATGTTTTTCTGAGATTTAGTCATGGTAAACACCAACACGAAGAGGGAGGTTAAGATACTCCTCATTAAGACACAGTCCCTGCTACCTTGGCCAGACACTACTAAGATGGATAAGTACAACAAAATGCTACTTGAAGCCCAGACTCCGGTGTACCCTAGATGTCTAGAGAATGTATTGCGATATGTAATGGAGGAAATTCAAATAAAAGTGAAGAACAAAATTTTTGACTGTGCTTTTAATGAAATGCAAGAGCATATATGTAAGTTGTTTCTTGATCATCACAAACTTCCAGAAACTCCATGGTTAGAAAGATCTTGAGTAGCCTCGGCCAAAAGAATAAGAAAATTCACGAGTACATCAATGATTGTGTGCTATTTTACAAAGAGTGCACATTTGAACTACTAGCATGTATGCAACCAGTGCAGATATTTGAACCGGGGGATATAAGGAGTTCGAAGAAGCAAATTTCTGTGAAGGTGCTTCAGTAATTTCCGTTGATTCCCAGACTGCAGCATCTGTACATGTCTCTATACATAGCAGAGGTGATGAGATGGTAAGCAAAATAGAGAATAGATGACGATGTGCTAAAACACGTTGCAATTGGGAAGGCTTTTAAACATTTCAACAGGGACTTTCAAGACTTTGCAGCAGAGGTTCAAAATTTTAGACTCGAACTTTCTACTGATAGATTCAATCATTGGGGTAATAATAGCAGTGTCATCAGCACTTGGCCAATTATTCTTATGTTGTACAACCTGCCTCCGTGGATGTGTATGAATAAAAAATTTAATTTCCTTACTCTGCTAATTCCAGGTCCTAAATCTCCTGAAAAGTTTCTAAATGTGTACCTTAGACCATTGATAGATGAGCTCAGCCCTATCTAAGTCTTGCATTTTCTCTGCCTCCTTTATCTTTCATTCTTTATTCGAACCAATTTGACTCAAAGCCTTGTCTAAAATCCACACCACCTCATAATCTTTACTGGTCGACTTCACAGTGTCCCTCTGAATCAGTCCAAGACCACTCACCATTTATCGATGGTAAAATCATTTACCGCATTCGCTAAATCGATATCAAAATATCACAAATTATTACTAATTACATGAAAGATTTGGGGTACTACATCAACAATTCGCCCTAGACAAAGAGGCAATTCATTAAAGCAATTATGCTTCACACATACTTTCGACAGGGAGAAGACCATGAACGACCTAAATGTGACGACCCAAATCAGAATTGGTATGTTAATCAGCTTGGTTTGCACATTTTACGAGTAATCACATTTAGTTGTAATTGATCAGTTTTAGCGACTTTGTTCACGCCTTAATTATCGGGCGAGAATTTGGTATGAGTCTCTTTCACGAAAGTTGTAGTGTGCGTGATTTTGAGTTCGTAAGCAGTTTCGGATAATTGTTTTGATAACCGAGGAATATGTTATGAATATTTGAAATCATGTGATTTAGTCGTGTTTATCCGTTTGAGTTTAAGTTATCCGAATCGTGGATGCGATTCGATTTGGACCGTCAATCGTATTGAGACGCGAATATAAATATCGAAATAGTCGTAAAATTATCAAAAAGTCACATTTGGGCCGAGTTGACCAAAATTTGACCGTTGACCATGTTTGACCAGCGTTGACCGCTGTTGACCGAGTCTTTATGGACCATTTGTGGGTTGCCGATCGACTTTCCGATTCTGGCCACTTCAGACCAAAAGGTTGGTATGGCTAGCTTCCTCTCATGATTTCCTATTGTTTAAAACTTGGTTTGAGTTGATTTGGTTGAGATTTGAGGGAAAACGAGCTCGGTAAAGTTCTTGATTTTTGCCGAAATCGAGTGAACTGTTCCGGCCACTTTTGGGGATGTTGGGGTTGGGGGTTTTGTTCCCCTCAACCCATTGAGGCTTTTGGGGGAAAGAATTTTGGAATTGGAGGCCGTTTGAAGCTCGCCGAAATAGGTCACCAGAAAGTATGGAGTTTGTAATTTTCGAGCTTGTTTTCGGCCGATGGGTTTCGAATTGGAGGTTGGTGTAGAAGAAAAAGTTGTTGGGCTTGAGTAGTACATGTGATATGGTAATTTTCCCCGGATTTGACCACCGTTGAAGTCGCGCCGCCGCCGCCGGCAGCGATCAACGGCGGAGCTCCGACAAGTTAACTCTATGGAATTCTGGGAAGTTTTATACCGTTTTACTCGTAATCACGCCCCGATCGTAGTCTTGAGGTTTTTGAATTGATTTGAGTGGTGGATTTTATGTCGAGGAATATATGGAGTATTTATGGGATTTTCGACGATTTTCTTGATATCCGAGTTATATATTTCCAGAAATGGTTGGTTTTCGAGGTGTCGTTCAGGGTATGGAATTGTGATTTTGATCAGTGATGTATGTGATTATTCAGGAGATCGAGATCATACGCTTGGCGAGGGATCTTCCGCCGGATCTTGACATTAGAGCGTTTACACGCTGTGCTTGTCTGGGAGTGGACACATTTCATTTCATTGATTGATTGCGAGTCTTATATATACGTTTTACGAGCATGTGCATGCAGTTATGATTATGATTTATACGAGCATGTGTTTTACGATTATGCATTTACGAATATGCATCTACGAATATACTTTATAATTATGTACTACGAGTATACATTTACATTATGCTTTATGCATGTGCATGGAAAGTATTTATGATTTGGTTTACACAGAGTACAGTCTCAGTAGATATGGTTGTATCGATATACATGGCTTCTCAGCTGATCCTCGAGTATGCTTCGAGGGGGGGGGGGGGGGCACAGGTATCCTGACCCGAAGCCTTTCTGGCTTAGAATCATGTGAGGATCTGAGATCCCGTGATTCAGACTATACTAGTGCGGAGGTGTCCGTGAGTGACCCCGCGAGATTTACGATGCATGCTCTGTACACGTGAGGAGTTAGAGTCTTCCTCGTGTACCATATGATTTTTATGCATTTAGACTCGCATATGTTTTTATAACATATATTATTCGCCAAAAGATATTTATTTTCGTCCACTCACTCTAACGGTTTATATGTCTTTCCCTGGGCTCTTTGTTTTCATTGCCCAGTTTGCAGTTCAAGTTCTGGTGTCGCACGTCAAAGTTGGAGGCTTAGTATTCGAGCTATTTTCCCTTCTCAGTAGGTTTCTAGTTTGGCCTACTGTTGTATATTTATGTATAAGGTCGCTCTAAATATTGTTGAGTTTATATTCTCATATGATTTTCCCAAATTTCTGTAAAGTTACAGTTTTGTTTACTGCTTTGCATTATTATATGTTTTTGAAAAATCCGGATGGGATTGGTGCCCATGGTTTGGCGTTTGTGGCATAGGATGAAGTTCGCGATATAGTGAAACTCTGCTGAAATTTCTATGGTTTTTGAAAGTTCACGATTCAGAAAGGGTTTGATTCCGATTTAGGAAAATAAATCGGGGTTGGGTCCTTTTAGCTTGGTATCAGAGCATTAAATTTTAGGTTCTGTAGACTTCTGCAGTTGTGTTACTAAGGACATTTAGAGATACACAGCACTTCTGAGTTTGTGAGCGTCTGCGTTTTACTCCTGAGTAGATGATGAGTAGATGACAGTGGCACCGGTTGGTTTACTTGAGTCTGATGCATACTTCTGGTGGATTAGCACTGATAGAATTCCTGTTGATACTCCATGAACATTGTTCAGAGATTTGTTTATGCGGAGGTATTTCAACCAGGCTACGCAGCAGAGGAAGTATGAGGAGTTCACCAAGCTGAGACAGGGTAGCATGTCAATACTTGAGTATCGAGATAGATTTACTCGTTTGTCTTGATTTACTTGCGATATGGTGGCCTCAGAGGAAGCCAAGTGCCAGAGATTTGAGTTGGGCTTGAACCTGAACATCAAGGGAACATTGACTATGATGCCTCGGAACACCTTTGATGATTTGTGAGTGCTGCACTCCGAGGCGAGGACATAGAGAAGGAAAGGCAGATGCGATTCCAGTATCGACGATTTAAGGAGAGTGGATCGAGTCAGGGACCTTCCAAGAGACAGAGTTTAGGCACTTCCGGATCGGTATCAACAACTGGCAATGGACCATATAGACATCCTGCTAGTACGGCTAGGCAGAGACAGAGATGGAGGAGGAATCGGCCACAGAGGCCACAGTCCAGTGGGAGTTCTAGTGGATCCAGTTACCCTCGACGATCTTTTGGCATTTTTGTTTTACCGAGGGAGTATATATTGTGCAATTTGTGCAATAGGCATCACCTTGGTCCATGTCAGCGGGGTACCCTTATTTTTTATAGTTGTGGCCAGGAGGGTCACTTTGCGAGGGAGTGTCCTCAGTTGGTTGGTGTTGGTGGCCAGGCAGCTCAGAGTTCAGGAGGTGATCAAGGTACTATTTCTGGAGCTCGACCAGTACTGTCTTCTGGATAGGGCAGACAGCAGAGTGGTAGTCAGCGTGGACGACTAGCTGGGCAGGCCAGGGTTCATGCTATGTCATTGCATGAGGATAGAGCTTCACTAGAGGTTGTTATTGGTACGTTGCATGTTTTTGGCTATCTAATACTTACTTTGCTAGATCCAGGTGCTACACATTCATTCATATCATGTAGATTGTCATGTTTAGCTACTATGCCTGCATCTCCACTTCTGGGGTTGTGGAGAGTGTTGTATCCATCTGGTGAGGTTGTGAGTATTGGTTAGGTGTATAGAGATTGTGACATCTTTGTGGGAGGTTATGGTTTAGCCGCGGATTTGTTGTTGCTGGATATTGTCGATTTTGATGTGATCTTGCGTATGGACTTCTTGGAGACACATTGGGCTATGTTCGACTGTCACAAGAAGGCAGTGGTGTTTCGACGTCCAAATTTCCCAGAGATATTATTTCGCAATGAGAAGAATACTTCCCTGCCATGTGTGATTTCAGTGATGAAGGCTGAGCGGATGATGAAGAAGGGTTTTGTTACATACTTAGCTCATGTTGTGGATACAAAGGTTGTTGTACCAGACATTAGTGATATTGAGGTTGTTTCTGAGTTTCCAGATGTGTTTCTGGAGGAGTTACCAGGCGTTCTTCCAGTCCGAAAAATCAATTTCACTATTGAGCTTTTACCAGGCACTGGACCTATATCTCAGGCACCTTATCGTATGGCGCCAGCGAAGTTGAAGGAGTTACAAATTCAACTTCAAGAGTTGCTGGAGAAAGGTTTTATACGACCCAATGTATTACCATGGGGTGCTCCTGTATTGTTTTTAAGGAAGAAGGATGGTTCCATGCGGTTATGTATTGATTACTAGAAGCTGAATCAGGTTACCGTGAAGAACAAGTACCCATTGTCACGGATTGACGACTTGTTTGATCAGGTTAAGGGAGCTTCAGTCTTTTCAAAGATTGATCTATGGTCTGGATACCATCAATCGAGGATCAGAGAGTCAGATGTGCCCAGGACAGCTTTTAGATCACGGTACGGACATTATGAGTTCTTGATTATGCCGTTTGGGTTGACCAATTCCCCTGCAGTTTTCATGAATTTGATGAACAGGGTGTTCAGGCGATTCCTAGACAATTTTGTGCTCGTGTTCATCGACAACATTCTAATTTACTCCAGGAGTGTGGGCCAGCACGAGAAACATTTGCAAGCTCTTTTGCGGACTTTGAGAGATAATCAGTTGTTTTCGAAGTTCAGCAAGTGTGAGTTTTGGTTGAACAACGTGAAGTTTTTAGGTTACGTGATATTTGCTGAGGAAGTCAGCGTGGATCCTAATAAGATTGAAGCCGTATTGAATTGGAGTAGTCCTACTATTGTACTAGAGATTAGGAGTTTCTTGGGTTTGGCAAGTTACTATCGGCGCTTTGTGCAGGATTTTTCACGGATTGCCACTCCACTTACTAGATTGACGAAGAAGGGCGTCAAGTTCGAGTGGTCCTATGCTTGTGAGGAGAGCTACTTGCTCTTGAAGGAGAAGTTGACTACTGCACTGATCCTGACTTTACCTGATGACAGTGGATAGTTTATGGTTTACAACGATGCATCGAAATTGGGTCTTGGTTGTGTTTTGATGCAACATGGCAGAGTGGTGGCTTATGGTTCCAGGCAGTTGAAACCACATGAAGTCAATTATCCTACGCATGATTTGGAGTTGGCTGCCATTGTATTAGTCTTGAAAAGTTGGAGACACTACTTGTACGGTGCTCAGTGCAAGATATATACCGATCACAAGAGTCTCACTTATTCGCGCACGCAGCCAGATTTGAACATGAGATAGTGCAGATGGATGGAGTTGATCAATGACAATGATTGCACCTTTGAGTATCATCCAGGGAAAGCTAATGTCGTTCCTGATGCACTCAGTCAGAAATATGGAGCTTCATTATTTCATGTGTGTGTGGCCAGAGTTTCCATGTTAGCAGAGTTATGGGCTACGGGAGCTAAGTTAGAGTGGGATGATGATGGAGCCTTGCTGGCTAGTTTCCAGGTTCAACCGGTATTGGTTAATCAGGTCCTTGAAGCTCAGGATGCGGATTCCTATCTATTGGACAAGAAGACCATGATTCAGAATGGTGTGCCAACAGAGTTTCAGTTGGGTAGTGACGGTCCATTGCTGTTCAGATGCAGACTTTGTGTACCTAGAGATGAGGGCTTAAAGAAGGAGATCTTAGATGAAGCCTATTGTTCTGCTTATGCTATGCATCCAGGAGGTACGAAGATGTTTTGCACACTTAAAGCCTACTATTGGTGGCGGAATATGAAGAGGGAAATTGTAGCGTATGTGAGCAGATGCCTCATTTGTCAGCAAGTGAAAGCAGAGAGACAGAAACCTGCGGGAAAGCTACAGCCTTTAGAGATTCCAATTTGGAAGTGGGAGCATATCACTATGGATTTCATATATCAGTTAGCGCGTACTTCTGCTGGTAAGATTGGTATTTGGGACATTGTGGACTGTTCGACGAAATCAGCTCATTTCCTTGCACTTCCAGGGAAGATTTCAGTGGGCAGGTTAACGAAGCTATATTTGGCCAAGATTGTTCATTTGCATGGTGTGCCTGTGTCCATCGTTTCAGACCAAGATAGTCAGTTCACTTTAGAGTTTTGGAAGGCATTGCAGCGAGCTTTGGGGACCAGACTACATTTCAGTACAGCTTTCCATCCCCAAACTGATGGGCAGTCTGAGAGGACCATTCAGACCCTTGAGGACATGTTGCGGTCCTGTGTATTATAGTTTAGAGGGAATTGAGACCAGTAGCTTGATTTGATCGAGTTTGCCTACAATAACAGTTATCAGCCCAGCATTGATATGGCACCTTATGAGGCTTTATACGGGAAGCAGTGCCGTACTCCATTGTGTTGGAGTGAGGTGGGTGAACGTTGGCTCATTGGTCCTGATTTGGTGAAGAGCACCACTGAGAATATTCAGATTATCAGAGACAAACTGAAGATTGCCCATGATCAACAGAAGAGCTATGCAGATGTGAGGAGAAAGAGTCTTGAATTCGAGGTAGGCGATGGGTCTTCCTGAAATTGGAGGGGAGTAGTTCATTTCTGGAAGCATGGCAAGTTTCAGCCACGGTATATTGGTCCTTATGAGATCACTGAGAAAGTTGGTGTTGTCGCATACAGGTTGGAGTTACCTTCAGAGATGGCGAGAGTGCATGATGTCTTTCATGTATCGATGTTGCGGAAGTACATTCCGGATCCATCGCATGTTTTAGCACCATATCAGCTTCCTATTCGGGAAGAATTGACTTATGTGGAGGAGCCAGTACAGATTCTCGATCGACATGTACATGAGTTGAGGCACAGAGTTATTCCGCTTGTGAAGGTCTTATGGCAGAATCATTCAGTAGAGGAAGCCACTTGGGAAACCGAGCAGCACATGCGGGAACAGTATCCTCATCTGTTCAGTTAGCAGGTACGCAAATTTCTAGGTCAAATTTTTTTTAAGGGGGGTAGATTTGTGATGACCCAAATCAGAATTGGTATGTTAATCGGCATGGTTTGCACATTTTACGAGTAATCGCATTTAGTCGTAATTGATCAATTTTAGCGACTTTGTTCACGACTTAATTATCGGGCGAGAATTTGGTATGCGTCTTTTCACGAGAGTTGTAGTGTGCGTGATTTTGAGTTCGTAGGAGGTTTCAGATGATTGTTTTGATTACCCACGAATATGTTATGAATATTTGAAATCGTGTGATTTAGTCGTGTTTATCCGTTTGAGTTTGAGTTTGAGTTATCCGAATCATGGATGTGATTCGATTTGGACCGTCGATCGTATCGAGCCGCAAGTATAAATATCACATTAGTCGTAAAATTGATGAAAAGTCACATTTGGGCCGAGATGACCAAAATTGGACCGTTGACCATGTTTGACTAGCGTTAACCGCCGTTGACCGAGTCTTTTTGGACCATTTGAGGGTTGCTGATCGACTTTCCGATTCTGACCACTTCAAACCAAAAGGTTGGTATGGTTAGCTTCCTCTCATGATTTCCTATTGTTTAGAACTTGGTTTAAGTTGATTTGGTTGAGATTTGAGGGAGAACGAGCTCGGTGAAGTTCTTGATTTTTACTGGAACCAGGTGAGCTTTTTCGGCCACTTTTGAGGCTGTTGGGGTTGGGGGTTTTGCTCCCCTCAACCCATTAAAGCTTTTGGCTGAAGAAATTTTGGAATTGGAGGCCGTTTGAAGCTCGCCGGAATAGGTCACCAAAAAGTATGGAGTTTGTAATTTTCGAGCTTGTTTCCGGCCGGTGGGTTTCGAATTGGAGGTTGGTGTAGAAGAAAAAGTTCTTGGGATTGAGTAGTAGATGTGATCTGGAAATTTTCACCGGATTTGGCTACAGTTCACGCAGCGCCGCCGACGACGGCAGCGGTCAACGACGGAGCTCCGGCAAGTTGACTTTTTGGAATTCTAGGAAGTTTTATACCGTTTTACTCATAATCGCGCCCCGATCATAGTCTTGATGTTTTCGAATTGATTTGAGTGGTGGATTTTATGTCGAGGAATATATGGAGTATTTATGGGATTTTCGACGATTTTCTTGATATCCGAGTTATATATTTCCGGAATGGATGATTTTCGAGGTGTCGTTCGGGGTATGGAATTGTTATTTTGATCAGTGTTGTTTGTGATTATTCAGAAGATCGAGATCGTACGCTTGGCGAGGGATCTTCCGCCGAATCTCGGGATTAGCGCGTTTACGCGCTGTGCTTGTCTGTGAGTGGACACATTTCTCTTCATTGATTGATTGCGAGTCTTATATATATACGTTTTACGAGCATGAGCATGCAGTTATGATTATGATTTATACGAACATATGTTTTACGATTATGCATTTAAAAATATGCATCTACGAATTTGCTTTATAATTATGTACTACGAGTATACAATTACAATATGCTTTATGTATGTGCATGGAAAGTATTTATGATTTGGTTTACACAGAGTACAGTCTCAGTAGATATGGTTGTATCGATACACATGGCTTCTCGGCTGATCCCTAAGTACGCTCCAGGGGGGACAGATATCCTGACCTGAGGCCTTTCTAGCTTAGAATCATATGAGAGTCTGGGATCTCGTGATTCAGACTGTACTAGTGCGGAGGTGTTCATGAGTGACTCCGCGGAATTTACGATGCATGCTCTGTATGCGTGAGGAGTTAGAGTCTCCCTCGTATACCATATGATTTTTATGAATTTAGACTCGGATATATTTTTAAAACATATATTATTCGCCAAAAGATATTTATTTTCGTCCACTCACTCTAACGGTTTATATGTCTTTCTCTGGGCTCTTTGTTTTCATTGCCCAGTTTGCAGTTCAGGTTCTGGTGTCGCACGTCAAAGTTGGAGGCTTAGTATTCGAGCTACTTTCGCTCTAAATACTGTTGAGTTTATATTCTCATATGATTTTTTCGGATTTCTGTAAAGCTGCAGTTTTGTTTACTGTTTTGCATTATGATATGTTTTTTGAGAAATCCGGATGGGATTGGTGCTCACGGTTTGACCTTTGTGACATAGGATGAAGTGTATTTTCGGGTGCAGGTTAATGGCAACTTCGCGATATAGTGAAACTCTACCGAAATTTCTATGGTTTTTGAAAGTTCACGATTCCGAAAGGGTTTGATTCCGGTTTAGGAAACTAAATCGGGGTTGGGTCCTTTCACTAAATGCTTGAGTTCTCCCATTTCTTAGACTTGGAGGGAACTAATCAAAGCAATTTGGCTTCGCGTAAACTAAAATTAGCAAAAATACCGCAAATGATCTAAATGCTTGAGTTCTCCCTTTATTGGAAAGAGCTTATTGACAACTATTAATATTCATGTATACCAGTGGTGAGGAGAAGATCGTGGACGCCTTAAATGCTTGAGTTCTCTATTTATTTGAATTCAGTACTAGCATTAGGCTCATATACATCACGTCAATAGCATAAGGTAGAAAAGTGACAGATGTAATATGTGTTTTTAACATCTCTTTTAAGAAAATTAATTTATTTGTATGTGTTATATAGACATCGATTGTTATGGTCGACTAATGTCTATACTTATTTTTTGAAAATTTTAAAATGAGAGGAAAGACTAATTTTACAAGTGTGGCAAACAAAAGTTTTATTCTATAAACATGCAAAATTACAAAGTGTTGCATTGACTAGCAACACGACGTCAAGTTTTATCCAAGTAGCTTGACCTCTCTCATCTCTTTCTTTCTCATTACTAAGACCTAGCCTTAAACCACCAGATTCAGTCTGCCTCCTCCATCCTCAAACTTGACTTCATCCTCTCCTTCTAGCCACCATTGACCTCTCGCATTCCCTTGTTGGTCTCTTAACTCGGCCTCATGCTCCTGCCTCTATGTGTGTGTGCACGCGCGCACACACACACTCTATCTCTCTCTCATTAGACTTATTTGCATGAACAAAATATCTAAAATCATAATTGTTGATATTGTCAACCAGAATAAAATTGACCAATCTTATGATAAGACTATTGCACTAGATCATAATGTTTTTTCCATAAACTTCAGCCACTCTCTGACACTCTCTCTCTCTCTGCTACCGACGCTTTCCGCCGCTGGAAACCTTCACCGAAAAACCTTCTATGTTATTATCTCCCTTTATTTTCTCCTCTCAGGCCTCCTCTCTCTCTCTCTCTCTCTCTCTCTCTCTCTCTCTCTCTCTCTCTCGCCATATGCCTCTACTGTACGTGGGCACCCAGAAACTCATTTGTCGAAAACCTCAATGAATCTCCTTCGCCATCATACAAGCTTTCAGCTTTTTAACCAATTCATTGTGTAGAATTGGTGTTTTATGGTGTTCTTAGGGACAATAGTCTTAGATGTTTCATGTGTTTAGTTACATCTTTGATGCCTTGTGATCGATCAACTGGAATTTCACAATTCATATTCAATTTAAATTTGTTTTGAGGGCTAATCCTAGTTAATCACACAAAGAAAACTGGGTCCTTTTAGAATTTGGAAATTCAGCACTTTATGACCTTCAAATTTTGTGTGTGCGTCCTTGATTGTTAAGGTACAAGGTAGAATTAATAATGGTATTTATTTAAGGTGCTTGTTAAGCTTGTTATAGGGATCTTGGGTTGATTGGTGTATGTGTTTTTGTATCAGGTTAGAGCAGAGCACTGTAAGGGTGTCTGGAGGGAATATATGGGTTGTGTTTTGCAAAGTTAAGATGGTGAAGTTGACTATGATTGCTCGTGTTATCAATGGGCTTCCACTAGCCGAGGAGCTGGATGATGGTTGGGACATAAAGGAGTCAAATCCTACAAACAGCATGTCACAACGTTGTTCAAGTTTTCCTGTGAATTAATTGTGGTCACATACAGCGGAGAATGATGGTCCTCCCGGGACAAAATTGAGTTGCGACATAAAAGTTTCAACGACTGAGTTGTGGTGGATGGAGGCGGACTGTGGCTAAGGTATCTAGGCTAAGGTGGTATTATGGTGCCTTGAGCTTATCATAAGCTCGTTGACTTTGAACTTTTTTATCCAATCAGAGGATGACACATATGAAATTTTATAAAATTTCTCATGTGCATGAAATGTTTGTACAAGCATGTCTTACACACACACATAAATGTACAAGCATGTCTCTCTCTCTCTCTCTCTCTCTCTCTCTCTTTCTCTCTCTCTCTCTTTCTCTCTCTAACACACACATAAATGTACTTTTTTGTTGTTGTTAACCACAACGAAAAAGAAGATAAAGCTTTGGAAATCCATGGAATCAAAGAAAGAGTTCTTAAAATTAAAGCGAAAGCTTGCATCCGAGCTTAGAGCCTTAATTCGGATTTCTCAAGGTTTCTGTTATTAGCATAACCGATCTATTGGGAACAATCGGGACGTCCATTTAGACATGTCAGTTCAATTTGATCTTTTCAAACTCCTTTAGGTTTTTTCTTTCTCCAATTTCTGTTTGTTGGTTGATTTGCTAGTGTTTGTTTTTTGTGGGCAGTGAAAAACGTGTTATTTTTTAGGATTAATCATCTTTTAAGACTCGGGATTTAGGTTTTTAGTGTGTTAATTTAGGTTGCATGTTAGGAATCTTGGAAATTCGTTTAATTTAGGCTTAATGTAATAGAAACTTCTATTTTCACTGTAATTTGTGTTATGAAAATAGAGGGATCTAACATGGAGATTCATCATCCGTGTTGGAGTGAGTCACAATCCTTGTATATTTAGGTGTATATTCTATAAATTAGGTAGGATCTAGTAATTTATTAGGTTTCCTTTTGTGACTGTAAGTATGCATGCTTGTATATATACCCTGTAACTACCTGAACTTTGAGTCATGTGATTATCGGCACGAATCGTGTTTATCACGAGTGGGTTGTACATTTGGGTTTGTTAATGACAAATCTATCAGGCAAGAATTTTGTTTGAGTTCCTTCATGGAAATTGTAGAGAATTTAATTTCGACCTCGTTGGAGATTTCAGAGGATTTTTTGGTTAATCGGAGAATATAAAATGAATATTTAAAATTATCGTCGAGTTAGTCGTACTTATCTGAATGTGTTAGAGTTATCCGAGCCGTTGGTTTGGTCGGTTCGCGAGGTATAAATATCGAATAGTCGTAAAAATCAGAAAATCGCTCATTTGGACCGAGTTGAGTGAGTTGACCGAGTTGACCCGTTTGCGCTTCACCGACCCGGTTTGAGTTCGCCGGCCGACCTGGCTTTTCCAGCCACCTCCGGCCACGTTCTTGGTATGTTTGGAAAGCTCTTGAGCTCTTCTATTGTTTTGTGTATTTGTTTGTGAGATTTGGTTTAGTTTTGAGGGAGACCCGATTCGACTTTATTCTTAGATTTCGCTGGTTTTGGGTGGCGGTTTTCGGCGAGATGTGGCTTTGTGGGTGGTGGGGGTTAGGTTCCCCTCATCCCCTTGATGCTTTTTGCACACTTAATTAGAGACGAGGAGGTGGTTTTTGTGGTGCTCGTGGTGGTTGCGGGATAGCGAATTTGGGCCGTGGCTTTCAGGCGTGTTTCTGACAACGGTGGTGGCTGTATGGGATTTTAGTTTTGGGGGTTTGGTTGGTCTTGGAGAGAGGAAGATTTTTTGATTTTGGCTCGCCGAGGAATGTCACAGTTGGCGCCACGTCGGCGAGGGTAAATTTTTGGGGTTTCCAGAGATTTTTATGTTGTTTTACTCGTAATCGCGCGTCGATCGTTGTCGTGAGGTTTTCGAGTCAAGTCGAGTGTTTTATTTTGTGGCGAGGAATTTTAGTGTGTTAATAGGGAATTTTGTTATCCTCATCGATATTTCGAGCGATACGGTTTTCGAAAACGTGAGGTTCTTGACGTATTTGCTCTGTATGTTGAAATTCAATATTTATTAATCGTATCCATGTTATTCAGGAGACCGCGAGAGATTTTTTTGCGAGGGATCTTCCGCCTGGCCTCAGGGCTAGCTATTATCTGTGAATGGACACTTCGATTTTAACAGTTGATTTGTGAGTCCATGATTATGCTTTACGATTATGCATTTAAGAGTATGCATTTATGATTATGCATTTTATGAGCATACATTGCTTTAGAGGCACCTATGATTTTTTTTTACACAGAGTATGGATATTATGGATGCATCGATGCTATGGCCTCTCAGCTGATCCCCGAGATTCTCCGGGAGGGTTACGTCTATATGAGCACCTAACTCGTGATTCACAGTACCTGGGAGGGTTACGTCTTTATGAGCACCTGACCCAGGCGTTCTTGTAACCTTGAGGATAACGTACTCAAGTTACTGCCTCCACACACAGAGTACTGAGGACGGTTAGGACAAACACTTGACCTGGGCTTGATTGTTTTACTCGCATGATTTCTACGTGCATTTATTGTGAAAAGCATGTTGGATTTATATTTCCGATTCATGTGATATATTATTATTTTGTCCACTCACTCTAACGGTTTTTATTATTTATATGTTTTTCTCTGGGTTTTTCTGTTTTCGCCGCCCAGATTGCAGTTTCTTTCCCATGGTTGCACGTCATCAGAGGAGGCCTAGAATTCGAGTCACACTTTCCTTCTAGTAGGTTCCTGATGTAACCTGCTAGTCTTATATATTTTGTAAATTAGATGTCGTTCTCAGTACTATGTTTGGTTTAATTCCTTTTGTAATGTGTTTCGAATAGTTACCAGTTTGCGGATAACGTTTGTAAAAGATGTGTTTACTGTTATTCAGTGAATTGTAGATTTTGAGAAATCCGGATGGACAATAATGGTCCACGGTGTGTCTGGTAAATTATCTGTGAAATGTTATTTTCCTATAGGTTTTTGGTTTATACGTTTTATAAAGTAAAGTTTGGCAAAAAAAATTTAAGTTATGGCATCATTAGGGCCCAATTCTGGTTTAGGCAACTAAATCGGGGTTGAGTTCTTTCAGTTGGCATCAGAGCATTAGGTTTCAGGTTCTGTAAACTTCTGTAGTTGTGTTACTAAGGGTATTTAAGAATGTACAGCTTATCAGGAGTGATGACCCAACTGGCCAGCGGATAATCATCAATTCTCTATAGTGTTGAATGCTTTCAAATGTCTGAAGTTTCATGATTATATTCTTTGTGTTGTGTGACTAATGTCTTTTATCCTTAGGATGCCTCCTCGACGTGGAGCCCGTGCTAACAGGGCTAGGAATCCAAATATAGATCAGCAGATGCATGACTTACTGATGCGATTCTTGCGTATAGAGGAGCGTTTTGACCTTGTAGCTAATGCTAGGACAGTTGGAGCAACTACCTTTTCTGGCTCTACTGATCCTGAAGTATGTGAGGCTTGGTTAGTCCAGATGGAGTAGGTTTGTGAGCGCCTACATTTTACTCCTGAGCAGAGGACTGTTGCTGCTGTTGGGTTACTTGACTCTGGTGCTTATTTCTGGTGGGTTAGCACCGAGAGAGTTTCTATTGATACTCCATGGCCTACATTCAGAGTTTTTTTATGCATCGATATTTCAACCAGGCCACCCATTAAAGGAAATATGAAGAGTTTACCAATCTGAGACAGGGAGGAATGTCAGTTCTTGAGTATCGGGATAAGTTTACTCGCTTGTCACGATTTACGCGTGATATAGTGGCATCTGAGGAAGTAAAGTGTAGAAGGTTTGAGTTGGGTATGAATCTGAATATCAATGGGACTTTGACCACCATGCCTCGGGACAACTTTGATGACTTTGTAAGTGCTGCACTCAGGGGCGAGGATATTGAGAGAGAGAGGGAGATGCGATTTCAGTCTCACCATTTTGAGGAGGGTGGACCCAGCCAGGGTCCCTCAAGGAGGATGATTTCTGGTACTTCGAGTTCAGCATCTTCTTCAGGTAGTAGCACTCTCAGATATCCTCGTGGTTCATCGAGCCAGAGTGGGAGTCATAGATGGAGGAGGAATCAACCTCAGAGGCAACCACAGAGTGGGAGTTCCAGTAGATAGAGTCACCCTCGACGCACATATGATACACCAGCTACACCAAGAGATTATCCATTGTGCAACATTTGTAATAGGCGGCATTACAGTTCGTGTTTTCGAGGTACCACCAGTTGTTTCCATTGTGGCCAGGAGGGTCACTTTGCGAGGGAATCGCAAGGTGGTACTTTTGGGGGTGTTGCAGCTCAAAGTAGCAGTCATGGTCAGGATACTGCTTCTGGTGATCGTGCAACACAATCTTCTGGACAGGATAGTCAGCATAACCGCAACCAACATGGACAAGCAGCTGGACAAGGTCGAGTTCATGCCATGTCTCTAAGGGAAGGCAGAGCTTTCTCTGAGGTTATCATCGGTACGTTGTACATCTTTGGTCATCCAGTTCTTACTTTACTAGATCTAGAAGCTACGCATTCATTCATATCTTATAGATTAACATCATTGACTACTATACCTGCATCTCCACTTCCTAGTATGTGGCGAGTGTTGTATCCATCCGGCGTGGTAATGTGTGTAGAGTGGGTGTATCGGGACTGTGACATTTTTATAGGATGTTATGGGTTAGCGACGGATTTGATGCTGCTGGATATTGTGGATTTTGATTTGATCTTGGGCATGGATTTCTTAGAGAACCATTGTGTTGTTCTTGATTGACACAAGAAAGAGATTGTTTTCAGGAGTCCAGGTGTACCGGAAATCTTATTACGTGGTGAAAAGAATACTTCTTTACCTTATCTGATTTCGGCAATAAAGGCTGAACAGATGTTGAAGAAGGGCTGTGTGGCGTATTTAGCACATGTGATTGATATAGAGGTTCATGTACCAGACATTGGAGATATATCAGTGGTTTGTGAGTATTCGGATGTGTTTCCTGGGGATTTACCTGGTGCTCCTCCAGTCAGGGAGATTGACTTCACTATTGAGTTACTTTCATGTACTGAACCTATTTCGCAGACACCCTATAGTATGGCACCAGCAGAGTTGAGGGTGTTGCAAATTAAACTTCAAGAATTGATTGAAAAAGGCTTCATTCAACCTAGTTTTTCACCTTGGGGTGCTCCAGTGTTGTTTGTGAGGAAAAAGGATGGTTCGATGAGGCTATGCATTGACTACCGGAAGTTGAATCAGGTTACAGTGAAGAACAAGTATTCGCTTCCATGGATTGATGATTTGTTTTATCTGATGAAGGGGGCTTCAGTCTTTTCGAAGATTGATCTCAGGTCTGGATATCATCAGCTACGGATTCAGGAGTCTGATGTTGCTAAGACGGCGTTTCAGTCACACTATGGGCATTATGAGTTCCTTGTTATGCCATTTGGGTTGACCAATGCACCAGCTTCTTTCATAGATTTGATAAATCGGATTTTCAGGCGTTATCTGGACAAGTTCGTCATTGTGTTCATCAACGATATCTTCATCTATTCCAGGAGTGTGAAGCAGCACAAAAAGAATTTGCATGCCATTTTGCAGACTTTGCGAGACGCTCAATTATATGCGAAATTTAGCAAGTGTGAGTTTTGGTTGGATAATGTGAAGTTTTTGGGACATGTGATATCAACTGAGGGAGTCAGCGTGGATCCAGATAAGATTGAAGCAACCTTGAATTGGAGCAGACCTACAAATGTGGAAGAGATACAAAGTTTCTTGGGTTTAGCAGGTTACTATTGCCGATTTGTGCAAGATTTCTCACGGATTACGACACCGCTTACCCGATTGACGAAGAAAGGAGTCAAATTTGAGTGGTCTGATGCTTGAGAGGAAAGTTATTTGACTTTGAAAGAAACATTGACTAGTATACCAGTGTTGACATTGCTGGATGATAGTGGTGAGTATGTTGTGTACAGTGATGCTTCAAAGTTAGGTCTGGGTTGTGTCTTGATGTAACATGGTAAGGTGGTGGCATATGGTTCTAGACAGTTGAAGCCTCACGAAGTCAACTATCCTACTCATGATCTGGAGTTAGCTGCCATTGTGTTTGCATTAAAGAGTTGGATACACTACTTGTACGGAGCGCAGTGCAAGATTTATACCAATCACAAGAGTCTTACCTACTTGCGTACGCAGCCAGATTTGAATATGAGATAGCGGAGATGGTGGAGCTGATTAATGATTATGACTGCACTTTTGAGTATCATCCAGGAAAAGCTAATGTGGTTGTTGATGCCCTTAGTCGAAAGTATAGTGCTTCACTTTTTCAAGTACGTGTTGCAAGAGTGTCACTTTTGACTAAATTGCGTGCAACGAGAGAAAAATTAGAGTGGAATGAAGATGGAGCATTGTTAGCCAGTTTCCAAGTCCGTCTGGTGTTACTTAATCAAGTTCGTGAAGCTCAAGATTCGGATGCCTATCTGCTAAGTAAGAAGAATTTGATTCAGAATAGCGTATTGACAGAGTTTCAGATGAGGAGTGATGGTACTTTGATGTTTAAAGGGAGGTTATATGTTCCCAGAGATGATGATTTGAAGAAGAAAATACTTGATGAAGCTTGTTGTTCTGTGTATGCTATGCATCCTGGTAGTACAAAGATGTTCCAGACACTTAAAGCTCATTATTGGTGGCGTAACATGAAGAGGGAAATAATAATGTATGTGAGCAGATGCCTGATTTGTTAGCAAGTGAAGGCCGAACGTCAGAAACCTACTGGTAAACTACAATCTTTGGAGATTCTAGTGTGGAAGTGAGAGCATATCACTATGGATTTCGTGTATTAGTTACCTCGTATGTCTTGTGGTAATACTAGTATTTGGGTAATTGTGGATCACCTTACGAAATCAGCTCATTTCCTTGCACTTTCAGGGAAGCTTTCTATGAGTAGATTGGCGAAGCTGTATATGGGAGAGATTATGAGATTCCATGGTATGCCTGTGTCTATAGTTTCTGATCGCGATAGTCAGTTTAAATCAAAATTTTGGCAGGCATTACAGAGAGCATTGGGGACTAGACTACACTCAGTACAGCTTTTCATCCTCAGACAAATGGTCAGTCAGAGACGACTATTCAAACTCTGGAGGATATGTTGCGATCTTGTGTTTTGCAGTTTAAAGGGAATTAGGATCAACAACTTCATCTAATTGAGTTTTCGTATAACAATAGCTATCAGGCTAGCATTGGTATGGCACCATATGAAGCTTTGTATGGCAAACAGTGTTGAACTTCATTGTGTTGGAGTGAAGTTGGAGAGAAATGGCTTATTGGTCCTAATTTAGTGAAGAATACCACGGAAGATGTCCAAGTTATTCGGGACAGGTTGAAGGCTGCAAAGGATCGACAGAAGAGTTATGTTGATGTAAGACGGAAGGATCTTGAGTTTGAGATTGGTGACTGAGTTTTCCTAAAACTCTCTCCTTGAAAAAGTGTTTTTCGTTTCGGGAAGCACGGTAAACTTCATCCGCGTTATGTTGGCCCATATGAGATCATCGAGCGAGTTGGTGTTGTGGCGTACAGGTTGGCATTACCTTCTAAGATGGTCATGGTACATGATGTGTTCCATGTGTCTATGTTGCGGAAGTACATTTTCGATTCATCTCATGTGTTCAAGAGGATTCAGGAGGATTTGACTTATGTAGAAGAACCAGTCCAGATTCTCGATTGGAAGGTTCAGGAGTTGCGGCACAAAACCATTCCTCTTGTGAAGGGGTTTTATGGCGGAACCATTCAGTTGAAGAGGCTACATGGGAGACCGAGCAGCACATGCGAGAGCAGTATCCATATCATTCAGTTAGCAGGTATGTAAATTTCGAGGGCGAAATTATTATTAGGGGGGTAGATTTGTAACGACCCGAACTTTGAGTCATGTGATTATCGGCACGAATCGTGTTTATTGCGAGTTGGTTGTACATTTGGGTTTGTTAACAACTAATCTATCAGGCAAGAATTTGGTTTGAGTTTCTTCGTGGAAATTATAGAGGATTTAATTTCGAGATCGTAGTAGGTTTCAGAGGATTTTTTGGTTAATTGGAGAAATAAAATTAATATTTGAAATTATCGTCAAGTTAGTCGTACTTATCCGAATGTGTTGGAGTTATCTCAGCCGTTGGTTTGGTCGGTTCGCGAGGTATAAATATCGAAAAGTCATAAAAATTGGAAAATCGCACATTTGGACCGAGTTGGCTGAGTTGACCAAGTTGACCCGTTTGGGCTTCACCGACTCGGTTTAAGTTCGCCGGCCGACCCGACTTTTTTGGCCACCTCCGCCCACGTTCTTGGTATGTTGGAAAGCTCTTGAGCTCCTCTATTGTTTTGTGTATTTTTTTGTGAGATTTGGTTTAGTTTTGTGGGAGACCCAATTCGATTTTATTCTTTGATTTTGCCAGTTTTGGGTGGCGGTTTCCGGCAAGATGTGGCATCGCGGGTGGTGAGGGTTAGGTTCCCTTCATCCCCTTGATGCTTTCTAGGCACTTGATTGGAGACGAGGAGGTGGTTTTGGTGGTGCTCATGGTGGTTGTCGGAGAGGAAATTCAGGCCGTGGCTTTCGAGCTTGTTTCCAACCACGGTTGTGGTGTTATGGGATTTTGGTTTTGGGGGTTTAGTTGGTCTTGGAGCTAGAAAGATTTTGGTGTTTGGCTCGCCGAAGAATGTCACTGTTAGCGCTATGCCGTCAGAGGCGGCAATGGTCCACGGAGGGGCTCCAGCGAGGGTCAATTTTTGGGAGTTTTCGGAGATTTTTATGTCGTTTTGCTCGTAATCGCGCACCGTTCGTAGTCGTGAGGTTTTCGAGTCGAGTCGAGCGTTTTATTTTATGGCGAGGGGTTTTAGTGTGTTAATTGGAAATTTTGTTATCCTCGTCGATATTTCGAGCGATACGGTTTTCGAGAACGCGGGTTCTTGACGTATTTGCTCCGTATGTTGAAATTCAATATTTATTAATTGTATCCCTATTATTCAGGAGGCCGCGAGAGAGTTTTTGGCGAGGGATCTTCCGCCAGACCTCAGGGGTAACTGTTATCTGTGAGTGGATATTTTAATTTTCACAGTTAATTTGCGAGTCTATGATTATGCTTTATGGTTATGCATTTACGCGTATGCATTTTATGAGCATACATTGATTTGGAGGCATATATGATTTATTTTTACACAGAGTATGGATATTATGGATGCATCAATGCTATGGCCTCTCGAATAATCCCCGAGATGCTCCGGGAGGGTTACGTCTTTATGAGCACTTGACCCGTGATTCACAATACCCGGGAGGGTTACGTCTTTATGATCACCTGACCCAGGCATTCTTGTATCTTTGAGGAAAACGTACTTAAGTCACTGCCTCCACACACACAGTACCCAGGAGGGTTAGGACAAATACCTGACCTGGGCTTGATTGTTTAACTTGCATGATTTCTATGTGCATTTATTGTGAAAAGCATGTTATATTTATATTTCCAATTCATGTGATATATTATTATTTTGTCCACTCACTCTAATGGTTTTTATTATTTATATGTTTTTCTCTGAGTTTTTCGGTTTTCGCCGCCTAGATTGCAGTTTCTTTCCCGTTGTTGCACGTCATCGCAAGAGGCCTAGAGTTCGAGTCACACTTTCCTTCTAGTAGGTTCCTGATGTAACCTGCTAGTCTTGTATATTTTGTAATTAGAAGTCGCTCTGAATACTTATGTTGTGTTATTCAATTTGAGTTATACTCCTGAATATTTTCTGGATTTCTTATAAATGTTGAGTTTTATAACGGTCAGTTGTCTGAATCACATTCAAATTGAAAAAATCCTAGTTAATATTTGGGCGGCAATTATTGCGCTCATTTTTCTCTCTCCCAATTAACCCATATCGATCTCATTCTTCGAACACTTAGAAAAATAAGAGCCCCTACCCAGAGTTCAACCAAGCCCTCTCTCTCACATGCAAACTCAATCCTCTCTCACAAACTCAATCCTTCAATCAAACTTCACAGAATCAATGTTGTCTCTCATATCGATCTACACCTACCTCTATCTCAACCTAGCTCCACTCAGAATTGCAGCTTGAGGCCAATCGGGTTTGAACTCCAATTGTTTCAATTATTGATTTCTTCAAACTCAACCAAGTATTTTGTTGATTTTATACATGGATAAACTCGATTGATTACTTCTATGAATATCTTATTTAATTTTTGGACTTATTGTATTACTTCAATGAGTATCTTGGTTTGATCTGCAGCATTGTTGGTAGTCATATTTCAGTTTTTCGTTAATTGAAGTATTTCAAACCAACGTAGAAATAACTTATTAGATTTCACCTTTCAAAAGGCTGAAATCGCTTAATTCCATCTAAATTTTCATTTTTTTCTCTTGCATCGACATTGGTGTTTTTGGAAGGAGATAAGGCGAGGCCTCCCTGACCGCATAGGGAATCGGGCGAGCTTTCCTCGGAGCGTCGCTTGGATCATGGTCGGTGTGGCCAGGAGACGAGACCGACTGGTGGCCCTTTCAAGAAGAAGCCGCGAAGCCGCTGTTCGGAAAAGACTCAAATCTCTGGGATATATATGGCCAATCGGCTACTGCAAGTGTTTTTCCTCGCATGAGGAAGGCGGTAACGTGGATAAGGCCGGGATGAAATCCAGCTAGTCAAGCAGAGCAAGATTGAGATTGCAGCTCAATTGTCCAACCATGATAGTAGTGGCGTCGCTGCTGCTGATGGCCTAAACGCTAAGCTAGTCACCCACTACGTCATCATCAATAGCTTCACTAGCTAAGGGTCATCTCTTTATCTCTAATTTTATTGGGGGTAGGAGTACTACTAGTTCAATGCAATCTGGTTACGAGATTGATAGGATAGAGATTGAAACTGATAATGGTGAGAGCGTAGAAATGAGTTTTTCAAGAACGGAGAATATGATGAGATGATTGTCTGAATTTTTTCTGTGTATTACAAGTGTTGCTGCTTTATGTGGTAAGATGTTTAAGCTCAGGTTAGCTAATTTGAAGAGTGCGAAGATAAGGTTCTGTGGAGATGTTGAATTGTTTCTGAGTCGTAAGAATCTTATTAGTTTCGTTCTGAGGCTGTTTGAGGAATGTTTTGGGACAACATTTGCTTCTCTGCAAATTGCTATGTTCATGTTTGCAAAGTGTTGGAGCTGCGTAGTTATAACCAATACGAAGTTAATTTTGGCATTTATTTCTGAATTGCTGATTCAGTGAAAGTTTTCGGTGAAGGTTTGGGCGATTGCTGATTCAAAGCGGTAGGGGTTATCCCAGGCTGAATTCTGTGGTTATATCATTACAGACACAATGCTTTTGGTCTGTAATGTTAGTGTATATTTTCCTTGATTTTATTTTATACCAAAACTGATGGACAAGCCATCCTGGTTTTGGCATGTAGTGTTCAGGATAAGGGGCTTGTTTATAAGCTTAAAAGTAATATGTCCTTTTCCTATTTATTTTTCACAAGAATGGGAAGCAAGCAGTGAATTGTGTCATCTCATTGGGAAGTAAGCTTGGTAAATATTTGAACTGGAATTAAGCATCAACGTTTATTTCTTATGAATAGAAAGTATAGACCTTGTTCAGGGAATCTAGGTTTATGGTGAATATAGTAAAGGGTTAAAGTGAAGAGAAAGCATTTGTGTAGAGGTTGCGAGATATAAATGGAGGTTTGGGATTTATACTAATTTTTTACTGATTGGTTTCTACATGCTACAGATAATATTGGAATATGTTTTTTTTAATTATGTTTTTAACTTTTAGAAAGGAGATACATAGTTGTTACTGGTATATGGTTACTTCCTTTTATTTTGCTCTTTCTGTGCCTGGATAAAAGTTTTCTGCATTATGATGATGATTGATTATCCAGGAATTCATGGACTTCGATCATGATGAAGAAAATTTAGAACAAGATGGAGATAGTCGGTGGCCTTTTCATAGTTTTGTTGAGCAACTCATCCTAGACATGTTTGATCCAGGTTGGCTAATTGAGTTATGTGGTTATTATTCTCTTTTGGGAAATATTGAAGTGTAGGCTGCCCTGTTAATGTGATCTTCAAATTGTCTGTGAGTGATACTCTACTTAAGCTGTTGTATTTTTTTTTTAATGTTTAGTTATAAGTTCTTTTCATCGTTCTGATCTTTCTAATCTTTTCCTAGTCTGGGAAGTACGCCATGGTGCTGTGATGGCTTTAAGGGATATTTTAACTCATCAGGGTGCTTCTGCTGGAGTATTTGTGCCTGACTTGAGCCTGGAGGATGAACTGTTCGTTGATTTAGGAAATAAATTGACATCTCTGACAATTAAGAGAAACAGAGAGATTGATTTGAATTTGCAAGTTCCAATTGATGAATCTGCAACATTAGTGAAGAAGCCAAAATTTGAAGATATGTCATGTTCATTTATGGAAACAATGGTCTCTGCTAGCGAGGATGAGAATTTTGATATTAATACACAGGTTGAAGATGGTAATTTGCCATCTGGCCAGGAAAATGGTAAACTTTGTGTCAGCTCTCTAAAGGTGGAGCCTGAGTTGTATCCATATGAGCAACAGGCTAGTATAACTGAGTTGAAGTGTCTCGCTGACAGTAAAGCATCCATTCAGAAAATAGATGTGGCGAGAAGTCTTACTGAAAATAGCGAGCTGATGAACTTGGTTAAGCTAGCTAGACATTCATGGCATAAGAATTGTGAATTTCTTCAAGATTGCAAGATTCGTTTCCTGTGTATCTTGTCCTTAGACCGGTATGGCTTTGTCAAGTTCATTTTGTGCATAACCTTCTGTTAAAGATTATTTTTATATATTTGCAAGACTAAGCTCCTGTTTCATACTCTGATTAATAGTATGAAAAAGGGTGCTCTCCCATGTCTTAATGATTATCTTATTCTCATTGGTTGCGGTTTTGGAGATTATGTCTCTGATCAGGTAGTTGCCCCTGTACGTGAAACTTGTGCACAAGCATTGGGTGTTGTGTTCCAGTATATGCATCCAATATTAGTTCATGAAACATTGAATATCTTTGTTGAAGATGTAGGTAGATGCTCTTGATCGGATATACTTAATTTATTTTTATATTTTTTATGGTTCTGATATTCCTACTTGTTCAGTGTAGACCAGAATGGGAAATTCGCCATGGAAATCTATTGAGTATTAAATACGAGGTAGCTGCCTGCCCCGTCGGGGCGGTGTTATACATACTATCTTGGTTTGGGAAGCGAAAAACACGATAGAGAGAGGGAGAATAACACAACAACACAATTTTTTATTTACTATGAATTACTTACACTCACAAAAATGTTTATAGTATGATTTTCCAATAAAGTGGTGTGAGATTCAATATCAAGCTTTGCAATCTGTATCAATAGCTTGAACTAATTCTATAATATAATGTTTATATATGGAGCTAAACAATAGCTTGAACCAATTCTACAAACCACTAACTATTGCAATATCAAGACATGGAAACACGTGGCAAAACAAAAGTAATTGCAAAAATCATCATAGCAATGTACATTATGCTAATAACAGTCATTGATCTAATTTACAGTGTAATATCTCATGTAATAGCCAAAGTATATTATACGACAATAAACTAAATGAGAAGCACTTACCCACTTGCATATGCAATTTTTTTTATATATTTTGATCTTATTTGTAGTTCCCTTATAGAGCTCCTCAAGGCTGCAAGATAGCTTTCTCTCTAAGGTAGCAGATTCTCTCGGCCCCTCACTTATTGGCTAACATTTAGCAAAAGAACTAAAAATGTTATCACCAAACATCCCAACGATATATGTTCTATTAGTACATTGTAAAACTGAATTGAGTTTTAGATAGCATCAAACTCTACTACTCCAACATTCACACAACACCCAACATAAACATTAGAAAGATTCAAACTTTAATCAAATCCCAAAAACCAGATGGTAAATTGATCAATATGCCGCAACGAACAAAAAACAAAAAAAAATATGAGTTTTACAAACCTTATAGGCCTCAAAGATTTGCTCGAATTTGATCTCAGGCTCTCAACTTCTTTCATGTTGTTTGAGTTCTTATCAGGGTGCCACTTTATAGCCAATTTCTATACGTCTTCTTCAACTTATCCTCTACAGTATGCACTAAATCATTAAGAAATCTTAAACTGACTTCGAAATTAATAAATCTTATATCAAACAGATAAAATTTTTTTATAAAAAAAGTGCGTAAATAGCTCCAATAAAGAACTACAACTTCTTCCTAAAAATCAATAACTTCTTGGAATTAAAAAACTAAATGATAATAGCTGAAATGCTTACCTCAAGAAAAGAATACAATTGTCCAAAATTAATATTAGAGTTTGTATAGTACATTGTATAATGGCCCTTTGTTTCAGCCAGAGGCATATTATGATTGTGAATTCTAAAGTTCAAATTTGTTGAAACACCAATAATGTGCACATGAAGACGATAAGTTTTTCCTGCAATATAGTATATTGGACAACTACTTTAGAGACATGTTGCAGTAGCATATTGATCACAAGTTAGACTTGTTAACAAAAGATTAAGGAACAATATCCATATGATAGATACAAATTGGAAGGAATCTGCTACAAATCATGATACTTGATATGGAAATAGCATTAGTAAAATGACAACATGATATTGAAGTAATGAATTGGATAGTGCATAGTAGGTCAGAGGTATACTTAGTTTCAACATTAATAGTTTCTTACTGAATTACATCAAGTACTCCATGGGGCATCCCAGGTTCTTTTTTTAGCATCAAGAAAAGCCATCAGTGCCTGAAATACAATTTTGCTCTTTCCAACCTTTACATAAACCTTTGTAAGGACCTAATTTCTAACATGGAAATCCAGCTTTGCAACTTCGCACAAAATCTGATCATCAAGCAATTACTTTAATGTATCAGTCATTTAAAAGTCATAGTCATCTTGAGTTTTGAGCCCAACTAAACTGATATGAACTGCCAGCTAAACTTGAAAACTTGTGTGTGCCCTTATCTCCAAAAAAATAAAATGTATTAAAGATATTCCGCTTCAAAGATACTAAACTTATAACAAACTGGATGAGTAACCAAGAAGTAGAACATACATTTCCACTAAGTAGTAGAGTTAATCAGCTTATGGGCGCGCCTAATCGGTTCTATGGTTGGAGAGATGTACAAAGTTCTTTAACACTACGGCAATGATCATGTTTATTAGTACTCCTCTATCTACAGTTGGTTATACAAACAATGAATCACAATCACCACTGTTCTACTAATTTTGTTCAACCATGGTAATAAATAATCCATAACAAAATCAGAAAGCCATTGCGAACGAAAAACTACTCACCATACCCCAAAACAGCCCCTTCCAAGTTTCAAACCCAGATTTCTCACCATACTGCCATACCAAAACCATTACTGTAATCCTTGTAACAACAACATCAACAAAAAAGATAGTTACAATAAATTCGATAATCAAACGGTATTGAAACTTGAAGACCTCCACAAATTATAAAAAGGCAGCAAAGGATGAGAGAAAATGGTGCTCACCATTCGATGACACTGGACACGTGGATGGCACAAGTAGGTAGGGAGAGTGCATTAGTTGGTTCAGTGAGTAACGGTGTCTCAATTGCCGCTATTGTTGAGGCAAGACCCACCATCGCTTTCGGGTCATTCTAGGATTTGGATGCGTGTGGAGTCGTGGAGGGAGTCAAGGTTTTGGGAGGTGTGGTAGTAAGTTGATTGCTTAATGCTGATATGATGTAGCTTTGCCCATTTTATGTTTACAACGAAAGTGGAGGTACCTTTTTAAGTTTATTGACCACTACAAAAGCATGAGCTGATTACACGGACTTTTAGAACCGATTGAGAAATGAGAGAAAAGATTTAACATTTTGCTGCCATAGAGAAAAATTGGAAAATAAATTAAACTTTCTCAAACTATACAGATATATATATATCTTTTATCTATGGTTTACCCAAAATAACGAACTTGATCAAAGCATACGGAGAAAAAAACAAGCCCCAAAATACAAACGAAATTAATCATAGACGGAACTGATTGTAAATGAAGAGGAAGAGAGAAAGCACAACAACAAATACCATACCAAAACTTAGTGAAGTAGTAAAAAAGACTAAAAGATTAACAATGATACATTGGAAGTATCCGAGATTGATTACAAAGGTGGAGGCACTACAAGAAAAAGCCACCTAGACTAAGAAACATTTAAGTTTCCGTCGTCTAAGTGGTACCTGGATGACGGACACTATTTTCATCGTCCAAGTGGAACTTGGAAGACGGAGACACAATTTCGGTCGTCCAGGTGGCCACCCTAAACCCTAAGCCTCAAAACCCTAAATTATTAAACTTGCACTTAGAGGCGGAAATGCACGTCTCCGTCGTCCAAGTGCAAGTTTCGTAATTTCACATCTAATACAACAACAGTTTGTAGTATTGTCGGCGACACGGGAAAAAAAAAGGCCGGCGATATGCCATCTCGCCGGCAATAATAAGCATTGTCGGCGAGATGGCCCATCGCCGGCAATAATTACCAAAAATCGCCGGCAATGGTGGGAAATTATTGTCGGCGACATTGTTCGTCGCCGGCAATAATTTCCCTGTATTTCCGGCGATTTTTGGCCGGAATATCGCCGACAATAACTCCATTGCCGACGATTTAATGAATCGTCGGCAATAACTCTTATATCAGATCTAGATCGCAGGAAGCAGCTCATTCATTCATTTATACAAAAATCCGGTGAGAAAGAAGGAAAACACTCTGAAATCCTTAGGTATTGTCAAAAGGTGTCGAAAACCCGCTCGGGAAGCTATATATATAGCTAGGTACGTACGTATGTATATATATATGTGGATCGATGTATATGTGTGTTGATTTAATTAATTAGATCGATATATATATATATATATATATGCATGCATGTGTTGATTTAGAGTTGAGATATCGATTATTGGTTTGATATGCAAATAGAGTGGATATATTGTTGATTTCGAGTGATTGACTGTTGATTTTGAGTTGATTTGAGATTATTTCGATGAAAATATGTTAATTTGTGTATATATATGTATATAAATTTATTTTGTGAATATTAATTGTTAATATGTCTATATATATACATGCATGTTAATTTGTAATTGTGAATTGTTGGTATATGTATATTTTTTTTTTATATGCATGGGTCAACTTTTGTTAATTAATCGGATGAATGTAATTAATGATGATTTTTTAATTAATTAGTAGTGAATGTATATATATATATTTATAGTGCGTAATTTTAGAATTTTCAGGATGGATAAGAGTTGGATGAGCCTCGAAAGATGGGATGTGAGATATCACCATGGAATTAGGAGTTTTGTGGATTTTGTGAAGGCTAATTGTGGAGACACTACACGTCATTATTGCCCTTGTAAAGAATGTAAGTGTCGCAGCGATCGATTTCGTTTTCCCATTGATAAAGTCCAGAAGCACCTGAGTAAATACGGGTTTTGGAATAAGTACAATTGTTGGATTTATCACGGTGAAACATCGTTAGCGGGTCCGCATGATCATGGACAATTTGCTGAGAGGGCCAGTCCATCCTATGATCATGGACATTTTGCTGAGAGAGTCGGTCCATCCTATGATCCAACATCGATGTTGACCAATGATATGTTTCCTCATGAGAGCGGTGTATTTGCTGATCAAGCACCAAATGTCCCTCCCGTCGTGCAGGGTTTCCCCGATATTGAGCCAGTCGAGCCATTACCTGGAGCTCATGTCAACACAAGTGGTATAGACAAGTACAACAACCTGATTACATTGCAACAGACTCTGTTGTACGACGGTTGTAGTAAGACTGTTCTTGGAAGTGTCATGGGAGTGATGCAGCTCTAAACGGAGAACAAAATGTCTGTCAAAGCTGTTGATTCTAGGTTGAAGTGGACTGCTTCACTACTGCCACCCGGTCATCGTCTTCCTACCACTCATCATAAGGTGTGACATATCCTGAAAGATCTTGGGCTTTCCTACATCAAAATTAATGCGTGCAGATATGATTGTATTCTCTTCTGGGGAAAAGATCTTGAAGATCTTGAAGTCAGCCCCGTATGTTTTACAGAAAGGTATAAGTTGACTCATGCAGGCAACAAGAAAGCTGTGAAGATACTTCGATATTTCCTGCTGATTGATAGGCTAGAGCGGTTGTTCATGTGTGCTTTCACGGCCGAAGCTATGAGATGGTGGGCTGAGAGGAATTTTCCTGACGATGACACCCTTATACACCCTGCCGACGGAGAGGCTTGGAAGCACATGGTCAAGGAGTTTGATCATTTTGCAGCAGAGGTCCAAAATGTTTGGCTAGGGCTCTCATCTGACGGATTCAACCCTTTTGCCAACATGAGTCTTCAATACAGTATATGGCCAGTTATTTTGGTACCGTACAACCTTCCACCATGGATGTGCATGAAGAAGGAATACAATATGCTCACTCTGTTAATTTTGGGCCCGGGTTATCCAGGAAAGTGTCTCGATGTGTATTTGAGGCCTTTGATTGAGGAGCTTAAGTACTTGAGTGAGTGTGGCCACCCCACTTACGATAGGTTCAAAAATGAGATGTTCTAGATGCATGCCATGTTTGTTGGCACCATCAGTGATTTTCCTGCCCGCGGTATGTTGTCGGGCAACGTTACCAGGGGTTACAGGGTTTGTTCAGAGTGCATGACTGTTGATTATTGTAGTCCTCATTGCAGTAAAATTGTTCAGATGTGTCACCGTTGTTGGCATCCATATGATCATCCATTTAGGCAGGATCAAGACACTTTTGATGGGACTGTGGAAATAGGTGTGGCACCCAAGCGATGGACAAGGGATGAAATTTTGGAAGTGTTGAATAAATATGATTTTGGCCAGCTGAGCAATCATCCTGAGATAGTGGCGCCAATTCCAGACAAGCCCGAAAGGTATAAGTTTTGGACACACAAGAGCATATTCTGGGAACTCCCCTACTGGCCCAGGTTGTCTATCAGACACTACCTAGATGTCATGCACATAGAGAAGAATGTGTGTGAAAGTGTGGTGGGCACAGTTCTTAATTTGGAGGGGAAAACAAAAGACATCCCTAAGGCACGCATTCATCTGAAAGCTATGGGATGGCGGAAACATTTGTGGTTAAGAGATGGTAAGAAAAAAATGCCTCAAGCTCCTTACATCGTCAAGTCGAAGCAGAAGCATGAAATTTTTGGGTGGATGAGTAATGTTAGGTATTCTTATGGCTATGCAGGAAATTAATATAATTTTTACTTATATATGGTTATATGCAAGAAATATAATTGTTGCTTATGGCTATATATGCAGGTATCCTTATGGCTATGCAGGAAATATAAGCAGATGTGTTAACTTCCGGGACAATAAGATGTACGGATAAAAGAGTCATGACTGCCATGTACTGCTTCAACGCATTTTCCCTATTTTCATTCGAGGGTACCTGCCCAAAGAGGTGGTGGAGCCGTTGGTGGCCTTGTAAAGATTCTTTCAGAAGTTATGCACCAGGGAAGTTAAAAAATCAGATCTCAGGGAGATGCAAGATGACATCATTTTTATCATGTGCAAGCTTGAGAGGATATTTTCCCTAAATTTTTTCGACATCATGCCTCACCTGATGATCCATCTTCTCGAACAATTGTTGCTTACCTGTCCGGTACACTACTGAAAGGACTCAACCCCGATTTAGTTGCCTAAACCGGAATCGAACCCCCTCGAAAACATGAACCAACAAAAACCGTAGAAATTTTGGCAGAGTTTCGTTACTAAAGTGGAATTACCATTACCTGCACGCGGAAAATACACTTCATCCTATGCCACAAAAAGCAAACCGTGGGCACCAATCCCATCCGGATTTCTCAATATATCAACAGTAAAGTAAAACAATACATATAATAGTACTTTACTGAAATCCGGAGTAAATCGTATAACATATTCAACAGAAAACTCAGAGCGACCTCTAATACATAATCATATACGTATACAACAGTAGGTAGAACAATAAACCTACTGGACGAAACAAGGTAGCTCGAGCACTATGCCTCCGACCACGACGTGCGACACCAGAGCCTGAACTGCAAACTGGGCATGGAAACCGAATTGTCCAGGGGAAAGACAATAAACACGTTAGAGTGAGTGCACGAAAATAAATGTCTTTCACCAGTTAATATATATGTTTAAAATAACATATGCGAGTCCAGGTAAATAAAATAACATAGTACACGAGGTAAAACCATAATCCTCCAGCGTACTGAGCATGCAAGTAAAAATCCCACGGGGTCACTCATGGACACCTCCGTGCTAGTACAGTCAGAATCAGGGGATCCCAGACCCACACGTGATTCTAGCCGGAAATGGCCTCAGGTCAAAGGTCTGCCTCCCCCCGGTAAAGACCTCGGGTCAGGAGTCACAGCCTCCCCTGAAAAATGCCTACCATCGGGGATCAGCCGAGAGGCGGGTGTATCGATACAACAACGTAACCACGACTGTACTCTGTGTAAACCAAATCATAAACATTTCGATGCAAATGCATGAAACAACATATAAGTATATGTATACCCGTATATGTATATCCGTATAGGTATAATCGTAAATCACATGCTCATGCAAGTCCGAAATCTCATACGCATGCTCAAGTTCATAAATCAAATAAAAGACTCGCAAACATTTCAGTGAAAAGAAATTGTCCACTCACAGACTGGCGTAACGCGTATCGCGTTAACCCGTGATCCGGCGGAAAGTCCCTCGCCAAAACAACGATCACGAACCCCTGAATAATCACAAAGTCCATTATTCAAAGTCATAATCCGACAATACAAGACAAATAACGAGAAACCACCTTCCTCGGAAACACGAAATCCGAATACGACGAATCTTCGAAAATTCATATATAACACCTCAATACCTCGCTTAACTTTCGGATGCTCAATTCGAAAAACGAACCTCCCCACTGCGATCGGGGCACGATTTCGAGTCAAATGACATGTAATTCGTCGAAAACTACTCCGGGCGAAAAATCACCGTCGCCGGAAAATCCAAACCTGCCCAGAAAATTTCGTGCTACACATGGTTTCAAAGATCTCGACGATTCCAACAACTTTCCAGTTATAAGTTAAGGCCAATTTTGACCGGAAAACCTCCAAAAATCAACTCGAAGGTTCCAAACCCTTACCGGAATTTCAATTCAACGGATCTCTCTCCTCCAGCCACGGCAACCCTCAAGACCACTTGGAAAAGCTTCCTTAGCTCAAGGCTAACAAAACCCCTCAAGGTAGAACCACCAACTCGGCCTCCACGCCGCCACCCGAACACCACAAAACTCGCCGGAATTTCACTAACTTTGCCGAGCCATAACTTCCTTCTCCGGCCACCTCACGGGACGATCCACCTACCCAATTGAAGAGGAGCTCGAGCCCAACAAGTTTCGTGAAGGAACCATACCCAAATATGGCCGGAATCGGCCTCAATTTCGGAGAACAAAATCGGCAACCGAAGGCACCCAAAACGGGTCGACCCACTTTGGTCAACCCAGTCAACAGACCAAAATGGAAAGTGGACTTTCCCAAATGGGAAACTTGCTATTTATAGGCCTTCCCAAAATGGAAACCACATAATTCACTTTTCGGCAAACTTCAAATACCCATAACTTTCTCGTCGTAATTCCGATTCCGATAATTCTCGCGGCCACAAACTCGTCTCGACATATTCTTCCAATATCACCCAAAGTCAAACACATCGGCAAAACAGATAAAAAGTCAACCCTTCAAAGCAACACACATTAAATCGACTAAATAATTAACAAACGGAAATAATCACAACTAAATCTTCGTAACTCAAAATCATGCTCCGGAAGTTCCCACAAACTAGAAATTAAATTCCGAACAACTTCCATGAAAGATCTGAAGCCAAATTCTCGTCCGATAATTTAGTCGCGAACAAACCTGCCATTTAAACCCGTTTCCATCGAAACTTCAAATATTCATAACTATTTCCTCGGTCGTCCAAATAACGATCCGAAAATGCCCACAAACTCAAAATCACACGTAGAATGACTCTCGAGAAGAGACCCAGCTCCAATTCTCGGCCAATAATTTAGTCGTTAACAATCCCTGGCGGTTCAAACCCTGTCGTCAATCTGCGGCTACGCAGTAACTCATGTATACAGCTGATCATACTGCTAATTCTGGTTCGGGTCGTCACAACTACACTTGGATGTATCCCATGGAAAGGTACAAATGATTCATACATTTGTGTTTGCCTCTGTTTTTATATGTAAATTCTTATTTTTTAAGTATCATAACATGCACTTGTTAACTTGTAGACAATTGGGAGCCTATAAGGACTATGTGAAGAATAAATCTGCACCTGAAGGGTGTATCGCTGAAGCATATTTTGCGCACGAGTGTGTAACGTACACCAACTTGTATTTGGAAGCGCCAGAGGACCCCCAACAACATATGCCGATAGATGAACCCAAGTTCAACCTTTCTATCATTTCCAATGACGTGGTAGTACATGGAAGCTTGCCAAAGTCGTACAAGTTGGATGGAAATGAGGTAGCCATTGCCCACTGGTCGGTACTGATTAACTGTCCAGAAGTTCAATATTGGAAAAACTATCATCTTCACTGCCCTGCTATTGGCTGAAATGTTGATTACCACAACAGGACGTTTGCAAACTACTTTAGTCAATGGGTAAGGGTATATGTGTATATATATATTTTTTATATCCTTATATAGCATGTGTGTACGTGGTTTTCTTTTGCTATGTTCATAATTTATGGTGTACGTGGTTTCTTATCTTTTTCAGATGAACCATGTAGCAAATGATGGTTACCCAGAGTGGTCACACGAATTGAGGCTCTTGGCGATGAAACCGATAGCTTCAAAAGTTTACTCCATGTGTCAGGTTAATGGCATGAAATTTATATGTGAAAATAGAGACGATCGACTGAAAACACAGAATTGTGGGGTGATGGTCCATAGTGGGCAGGATGGCGTTGACTATTACGGTGTCCTGCATTCAGTTGTTGAACTAATTTATGGGAACCGCATAAAAGCGCACTTGTTCAAGTGTAGATGGTTTGATACTAGCCCGGAGAGCACAAGGACTGATCAGTACGGAATATTTTCAGTGAATACTGCTAAAAGCTGGTATAAAGAAGACCCTTTCGTTCTTACCACATCAGTAAAATAAGTGTTTTACCTTGACGGTCTTCTGAACAAATTCTTGTGGAAGGTGGTTAACCATGTTGCTTATAGAAACATATACAGTGCTGCCACACTTGGTGAGACCGCAGATGATGAAGAAGTTACTGCATACCAAGAGCCGAACGCTTTTGACATTCCGGAATCATCTACGATTCGCCTTAATAATGTGAGATCTGGGAGTGTGGTTCGAATTACTGGAGCAGAACTTCTCGATGTTAATCCAAATGAAGTAGACGCTGATTCAGATGACGAGGAGCGGCACATATTGCTAGAGGTTACCTATGAAACCGAGTCAGACTCAAGTGATGAAGATGATTATGATTATCATCCTTAGTACGTTAATGATGTATGTATTTTAGTATATATAAACATGCATGTATGTTTGTTATATATATAAACGTGCATGTACGTATTTATAGTCGTAAATTATAAAAATTTGACCAACATCATATCGATCGGTGTTTATGAATTAATACTTAATGAAAACTTAATTAAAAAATACCATGATCGAACACTTAATTAAAAAAGACCATTAGATGTATGGTATAAACTTGCCGGAAATTCAAAAGACCATTAGATGTATGGTATAAACTTGCCGGAAATTCTTGGGAATCACTATCACGGACGAGCAACTCGTGGGTGATAGTATTACCAACGAGTTACACTAACTCGTTGGTAATAGTATTACCGACGAGTTAGTAAGCAACTCGCCGGTAATACTCCCTTAAATCCCAGGCCACATCGGGCAGCCCCTCATTTCTTCCTCACCTCATTTCTTCCTCACCGTGCTCCTAAAAACCCTAGATCTCTTCCTCACCTCGCCGCCCAAAAACCTCTCTTCCTCTCCTCAAATCTCTCCTCCCCTCTCCCCTCTCCCCTCTCCCCTCCCCTCTCCCCTCACCACCCAAGAAAACCTCAAATCTCCTTTCCTCCTCCCCTCCTCCCCTACCTCCTCCCCTACCTCCGGCCACCGAAATCTGAGCACCACCATCGCCCTCAACCCGAAGAATGACAGGTCCCCCCCCCTCTCTCTCTCTCTCTCTCTCTCTCTCTCTCTCTCTCTCTCTCTCTATTTGGTTTTTGATAATTATGTATATATGCATTTTAATTATATATGTAGTTGGTTAATTAGGATTTGGGTGATGTTGATATATATTTGTGATAATTATGTATATATGCATTTTAATTATATATGTAGTTGGTTAATGACGATTTGGGTGATGTTGATAATTGTGATAATTATGTATATATGCATTTTAATTATATATGTAGTTGGTTAATTACGATTTGGGTGATGTTGATATATATTTGTCATAATTATGTATATATGCATTTTAATTATATATGTAGTTGGTTAATTAGGATTTGGGTGATGTTGATATATTTTTGTCATAATTATGTATATATGAATTTTAATTATATATGTAGTTGGTTAATTACGATTTGGGTGATGTTGATAATTGTGATAATTATGTATATATGCATTTTAATTATATATGTACGTAGTTGGTTAATAACGATTTGGGTGATGTTGATAATTGTGATAATTATGTATATATGCATTTTAATTATATATGTAGTTGGTTAATTACGATTTGGGTGATGTTGATATTTGTCATAATTATGTATATATGCATTTTAATTATGTATATATGTAGTTGGTTAATTACGATTTGGGTGATGTTGATATTTGTCATAATTATATATGCATTTTAATTATGTATATATGTAGTTGGTTAATTATGTATGTATGCATGAAATTGTTGGATGTGCAGGAGGTTTTTGCGGTAAATTAGCTTGGAGGCATCAAACGAAGAAGGACTAGATCCAGTGGAGGGAGCAGTAGTCAAGCTTTCTCAGCCGCAGTTAGCAACACGCGTAGCGACCCAATTATGAATGCTTGCACACAAATTTTGCTACATGCGCGAGAAGTGGAGGAAGCTGCACGATCCGGATCCGTGCAACCCTCAGTCCAGGCTCGACCCTCAGTCAGCAGACAGTCAGGCGAGCGACACTCAACGGCCGCATCAGAAACGCCCTCCATCCGAATGCCCCACATTGGCCCGGTGCCTACTCCCCTTTCACGGGAATCATCTGAGGCAGATGATGTTGGTGCCTCATCGTCCAGACCTCGTCTATCTCCGCCGTCCGGTCTCTTCGTGCCCGACGAGATTCCTGTGATCCCTGAATTCGATGATAGGGGGAGGCCTATTTATATTGAAGGACGGCCGGAGTTCCTGAGCGTGGAGGAAGCGTACAAATTCATCCCGTTTGACCTCGTGTATCTTTGGAGTGCGAGGTGCAACAACCAGCAAACAGACGATGCAAGTAAATTTTATTTAACAAGATTGATTACTTAATTATTACTTAAGACTATAAATAGTATCAATTAATAATATCAATTTGTTGACATTGTATTATTAGGCAATATCGTTAATGGCAATGGAAAACTAAAGACTAGAGGCCCCTGCACCAGGAAGAATCTTGAGCAGGCCACCGAGGGAAGGAAAACGATCATTAGGGCTAATGAGCATGGTGAGGTGATCGAGACATTTGACACCACGCAAAAGTACGCCAGCATGACCAGGGCCGTCGTGCGAGACAAGGCCCCAATGCTGTGGCCAGATTGGGGATGTGTGCCTCGCTACATGAAGTTGCAAGTGCATAATGCACTGAATGTGAGTTAAATCGTATTTTCATTACGTAAATTTTACATTTATTAATTAAGTCCGGAGAAATATATAATTTTACCATTTATATATTCATCTTGCAGCTGTGGTTTGACGTGGATGAATGCCTTATTCACACATGGGCAGAGCATCAACTACATATCAGGTGATGTGATTCGAGTTATTTGAATATATATCGAGTTAGATTTTCACTTTATCAAGTGTTTTAATATCTCTAACATTTGTTTCTGGTGTTAATATAGGTATAAAGAGTGGAAGAACGAGCTTTCAAGACATTACACACAGTATAAGGAGCTAGGTCGAAGTTCTACCCCTAGAGAATTCCGGTTTAGGGAGTACGAGTGGCTATGGCTGGTACCCCACTTCGAGCACCCCAAAGCGAACGTATGCATCATAAATATTTTTTACAACCCTAATGTATCGTATCACATTGAAATAGTTAGTTACTAATTTTTTTACATATGTTTATCAAACAAGGCGATTTCCAAGACGAACAGGGAGAACATATTGAAAAACACCAAGTCCCATCATGCAGGTTCACTCAACTATTTGGGTTAGTCGAGTAAGGCGCAGCAACAACAAGAAGTCAACTCGTTGATGTTTGTTCATCAGAAGTTCTATCCACAGTGCCCTGAAGAAGCGGTAAGTCTTTAGCCTCATTATTTTGTAGTTCACATATGCATGTGTTAATAAAACTATTTTTCTCTATTAATTTATTTTCTTTAATAATACGTTATTCATATTCGCTTTCCAATTAGGTGAGAGTAGAGGATGCGATCACAGAAGTCACCATGAATATAGCTCGAAACAACCATCCTGACTGCTCGGAGGAAGAAGTGACCCAGTATGCCTCTCAGATCTATACGCTTGATCGCCCTATAACGGCTTAGATCATGGCAAAAGCGTGCGGGACTGGAAAGAATATCCACTACTGCAGGGGAATGGGCTCGGCGGGCGAAGGAGTATTGAAGAACACTTCGGAATACTCTAGCGGGTCAAGAACTTCTTCTAAGAACTCTAACCTAGCAGCGGAGCTTCAGAGGACGCAGAGGGTGTTGGAGGAGCAAAAGAGGCAGATGGAGGAGATGTGTAATTGGTCGAGCAGCAGGCAGTCAGAGATGCCGAGTACCGGGTGATGATCGAGCAACACCGAATTATGGTCCAGCAGCAGACACAAATATTCACATGGATGCAGATGATGTACGCATGCCAGACTACCGGACAACCGCTCCCCACACCTCCCCCGATCCCTATGTTCCATAATGTTCCACCACCGCAGCCGTCACTGCCACAGACCAGGGTAGCCACCGGAGTTCAAATGATTACGTCAACATGGATTTCCTCGACCCTTAGTATAGTTGTAGTTTATTTTTGTATTGTTGATGTTTGTACTGTACGTTGGACAATTATGTGTGTACTGTTGAACTTGTATTTGTACGGTTTCAGTTTTTCAGTGCAGGTTCTGGAATTGGGCCCAACCCAGAACCATCTTTTTTTTTGTAAAATTTCACCGGGTATTGTCGGCGAGTTGGACCACTCTCGTCGGCAATACCTTCGACTTTCCGGCCACGGCGGCGACCCATTGTCGGCGACAAAGTCGCCGGTGATGACCTTTATCATTGTCGGCGACTCAAGTCGCTGGTGATAATGAAGACATTACCAGCGACTTGAGTCGTCGGTGATGCCTACACTATTGTCGGCGACCACCACTTTAAGTCGCTGGCAATACTATCACCGACGCCTATTTTTCGGCGAGAGTATTACCGGCGACATGTCGCCGGTAATACCTATCACTGGCGACTTAAAAATAAAGGCCGGCGACTCAATACCTAAAAATGTGGTAGTGTAAGACAACGACCATGTAGACCATGTCCCAATGCATATTCTTTCCGTCAAGACCATAGAATAAACAATTCTTAGGGTATGAGCGTCAACGAATCCAACATTGGAGTTACAGATTTTCGTGTATCCACGTTTCCGATTTGTAAAAATTTCATACTTGCAGTTGACTGTGCCGATGAAACCCTTAACGAACTAAGTATTTAGTGAAAATTATTCTACTTATATATGGTGTTATGGCGAATATATCTAACGGTCGTTTTTTTCAAATTCAATTTCGTTAATATCGATGTGCAATGAGGTTATACGTAGCGACACTTAAGTTATACACATTAATAGATACTTAACAAGTTTGAATACGTAAATTAATTCATTATCTTAAATCCCACTTTTTATATATACAATTCTTTAATCGATATTTTATGACAATTCCATTTGAATTATAGATCGAAAAATTCAATACGAATTATTTTAAAAAATTAATTTTACGGAATTTTCACCTAGATCACGAAGATGGTCATCTCCGTGGTCTAAGTGGTCACCTAGACCACGGAGATAGCCATCTCCGTCGTCTAAGTGAACACCTGGACGATGGAGATTGTCATTTCCGTGGTCTAGTTGAAAATTTTGGCGGCTCAAATTTAATTTATGATGAATATATCCAACTGTTGTTTTGTCTAAATTCAATTTCGTTAATATTGATGGAGAGTGAATCTATACACACAAACACTTAAGTAATACAATATGAATAGATATCTATATAACAAATTTTTAGTCTTAAATCAATTTTTTATGTTATTTTTAATTAGTTTCTATATAGTTGATAAATTAAATTTGTACGACGAGACAAACAACTGTAACTTCGAAAACGGATTTACGAATTATTTTTTACGACGAAATTTGCATCTTTTTCGATAATCATGCACTAAATTCATTCGATCACAATCTAAACTAATTCTAATTTGGTTGATTTTTTTTCTACAATATTTTATAAATGTAATGGTTACATCTGACGGTTGATTTTTTTTATAATTTTTAAGCAAGTACTCCAAAATTAATTTATCAGATATTTATTTTCAAAAAATAAAAAAGTAAAAATTCACATAGACGACAGAAATTCATATTTCCGTCGTCTAAGTGAATTTTTACTTTTTTTATTTCTAGCGGTATTTTTTTCCACTAAAATTTTGGCAAAAATTTAAATCACTTAAACGACGGAAAATAATAATTTTATCGTCTAAGTCAAAATAATTGGGTTTAAATCACTTACACGACGGAAAATACTAATTCCGTCGTCTAAGTCAAAATAATTTGCGGTATTTTTTTCCCATTAAAATTTTGCCAAAAATTTAAATCACTTAGATGACGGAAAATATTAATTCCGTCGTCTAAGTCAAAATAAGTGGCAGTATTTTTAAAAATTTAAAGCACTTGGACGACGGAAATTCATATTTTCTATCGTCTAAGTGTTTTAAAACTCTTTAAATTCATCATTTTCTCAATCTCTCTTCATTTTTTCCTCTCTCAATCCACTCTTCTCTCCCTCCCTCCCCCCCCCCCCCCCCCCCCAAATCAAACCACCCACCATCATCACCATCCACCATTATCATCACCACCACCACCACCTGACACCACCACCATTGCTGTAACTACCGACATCACCACCGTCGCCGCCACCACCACCACACACCACCACCACCTACAACATCGCCTCCGCCTCCACCACCGGCGCCACCACACACCACCATTGCCTATAATTAGTTTAGGTTTAGATTAATTTAGTTTATTTAGGCTAGATTAATTTATTTTATTATATTATGAATTTTGTATTTAATGAAATACATAATAATTTAAATTATTTATTCATTATGAATTTTGTATTATTATTAATAATTAGCATTCAATAAATTTTGCAATATTATGAATATTGATATACAAAAAATTAAATGAAAATTTCATGAAATGCTAATTATTAAATTACTAATTATTAGCATTTCATGAATTTTTTATTTAATTTTTTTTTACAAAATTAACCACTTAGACGATGGAAACCTCCTTTTCCGTGGTCTAAGTGATTACGTAGACCGTGGACTTTCTCCGTGGTCTAAGTAATCACTTGGACCGCGGACTTTCTCCACGGTCTAAGTGACACTTAGACGACGGAAACCCGTGTTTAGACGACAGCACTTGAAGGACGGAACTTAGACGACGAAAAATGGCACCTAGACCATGGAAATGGTCCACGGTCTAGGTGCATTTTTCTTGTAGTGAGGCTTCTACCTTTCCTTATAGCAGCAGCTGAGAGATAGAGAGCACGTCGAAAGTTTCACGCAACTATGAATGCCATCGAAGAAGGAGAGATCGAGAGATGTGAGAAACCAAAAGATGCAGGAAAAAAAATGTCACCAGATGAGAGATAGAGAAATTTACTTTGATTAGCCTTTGGTTGGGTCAAATCGCAAAGCAAAGAGATGATCGCAACTGGAGTCGGGATATAGGTTTGAGAAAATGCAGCTCTCTCAAATGATAAAAGTGGAGATAGTGAAGTTTTACAGTTACTTAATACCCTTCACTTAGCAACAATGAATTCAGTGTATCAGACGTACAATAAACTCAAGCTGTTATATGGTAAATGTATATGTATTAAAAATAGAAGATGGTTGTGTGTTGTGTATTATATATATGTGTAATGTGTATGTGTTATACATATATCATATATTTTCCAAAACATCTCTATAGACAATATTTTTCTTATAATTATTAGACCCATCGTTTCTATTTTTTATATCTTTATTTTAAGATCTTTTTTCAACGTCACTCTCGATAATGCCACATATAAATATCCGTGAGTAAAAAATGGTTCCGACAAATATATTCTTGATTTAATGATTGACTTTGGCTTTTATTAATCGTCATTACATAACAGGGTCTAACAGGAAACTGACGTCTTTTAAATGTAAACGGCCATTTAGTTTCAGTTGCTATCAGTACTATTCTTGGAATATGTACTGATTGTCCGACCTTACTTCCAGTAAGTATCTTTGCTTCTATTAATCTCTCAAACAATTTTTTCACAATTAACCTCTTGCCATTACAAAGACCACTTATTTGATCTAAATTTCTTAATAACATAATAAGCATACCAATTTTCAATATGAGTTCGTGTGTCGGCAAACCGCTAAACTCAAGCTTATTTAAAAATTCCATGGGATACAAAACATTAATATTATCGTTGTTACATGAATTATATGACATAGAATCTGAACTAAAATTTGATTTGTTATTTTCAGGTACTAATTTAATCGCATAATTATTAATTTTATGAACAATTACTTTTTTGGAAGTCACAATAGCATGTTCTCTCAAATATTTTGTATCATTATATTTGGTATCAAAATTGGGATAAATTGCTTCAAAAATTGATTTTATGGGTTCAATTGTGCTATCAACCAATAAATTTTTCGGTATATCAATCCAACTCACATCGGGATCATCTATGGGCAATTTAGATTCCAATCGAGCTTCACCTATCTGTAGCATCCATTTAGCAAAATCTTTAATCTCATTTTTTTCAGGAGGTGTTAAATCGATCGTCGATAATCTTAAAATTTCAGTTAGATGGAATACTGTAATGTTAGGCCACAAATATGAATTATTAAACGATGCTTGAATGACTTGTTCTTTACTACCACCTTGTATCACCGGCAATGTTTGTCTAAAATCTCCACCGAATAAAATCGTCTTTCCTCCAAATGGCTCTTCTTTTTTTGACAAAATATCACACAGCGTTTTGTCCATCGATTCAACACACTATTTATTGCACATAGGAGCTTGATCCCATACTATTAATTCAACCTTTTCAATTAAACCAGAAAGATTGGTTCGTTTATTTATATTACAATTTGAATCTTTATCTATAATCGGCTTAATTTTGAAACACGAATGAGCTGTTCTACCTATCGGAAGTAATAATGAAGCAATGTCTGATGAAGCAACGGCCAAAATAATTTTGCGTTCGGATATCAATCTTGACATTATAGTATTCCATAAAAAGGTTTGCTTGTACCTCCGCTACTATGAACAAAAAATGATCGTGGGTTCTTCTGTTCTATGGCTTTGATCACCTCATCGTATATAATTTTTTTATTATTATTTAGTTTGGTGACCAAGTCAGAATGTTCTACTTTCAATGTTTCACAATCAAAATCTAACTCTTCTCTGATAAACCTATTGTCGAATTGATATATTTGTTGTGTCTTTGGCATTAGTAATTGATGGTTTTTTAAACTACTGGACAATAGGTTAAACAATTTTTTAAGCTCATGTAGAACAACATTCTTTAACTCGTCATTAGATATGGTAAGATTTGGCATATAATTTAATTTCATTTTGTGTGATATGTCATCGGACATCTTAATCCAATATGCATCAAACAAAACTCGAGGATCCGAGACATTACAAAATAGAATAATTGTAACAAATAAATAACGAATTTGAGGAGAAGTGGCAGTAAAAGTATATTCCAACAATGCTTTGAGCCATTATTTATCATCACCTAGTAATCTGTAACGACCCGAATTTTGAGTTATGTGATTATCGGTACGAGTTCTGTTTATCGCGAGTTGGTTGTACATTTGGGTTTGTTAACGACTAATCTATTGGGTAAGAATTTGGATTGAGTTCCTTCGTGGAAATTGTAGAGGATTTAATTTCGAGCTCGTAGGAGGTTTCAGAGGATTTTTCGATTAATCGAAGAATATAAAATGAATATTTAAAATTGTCGTCGAGTTAGTCGTACTTATCCGATTGTGTTAGAGTTATCCGAGCCATTGGTTTGATCCGTTCGTGTGGTATAAATATTGAATAGTGGTAAAAATCAGAAAATCGCACATTTGGATCGAGTTGACCGAGTTGACTTAGCAGACCCGTTTGGCTTCACCGACCCGTCTCGAGTTCGTCGGCCGATCTGGCTTTTCCGGCCACCTCCGGCCACGTTCTTGGTATGGTTTGCAAGCTCTTGACTTCCTCTATTGATTCATACTTGAGTTTGTGAGATTTGGTTGAGTTTTGAGGAATATCTGATTCAATTTTATTCTTGGATTTCGCCAGTTTCGGGTGGCAGTTTTCATCGAGATGTGGCGTCATGGTTTGGTTCCCCTCATCCCCTTGATAGTTTTTAAACACTTAATTTGAGACGAGGAGGAGGTTTGGGAGGAGCCTGTGGCGGTTGCCGGAATTGGTTTCAACCTTGGAATTTCGAGGGTAATTCCGGCCGATTGGGTTGTTGTTTGGACTTGTGGTTTTGGGGGTTGTGTTGGGTTTGAGGAGAGGAACATTTTGGAGTTTGGTTTGTCGGAGTTGGTCACTGTTAGTGTCGCACTACCGCCGCCAGCGGTGGTCCACGGCAGAACTCCGACGACGGTCAATTTTGGGAGGTTTTCAGAGACTTTTATGTCGTTTTGCTCGTAATCGCGCACCGATCGTAGTCATGAGGTTTTCGAGTCGAGTCGATTGTTTTAATTTTTGGTTAGTGTGTTAATTGGGAATATTTTTATCCTCATCGATATCTCGAGCGATACAATTTTTGAGAACACGAGGTTCTTGACGTATTTGCTCCGTATGTTGAAATTCAATATTTATTGATCATATCCCTGTTATTCAGGTGATCATGATCAAGTGTTTGGCGAGGGATCTTCCGCCAGACCTCAGAGTTAGCTTCGTACTGTGAGTGAACATTTTGATTTTCACAATTGATTTGCGAGTTTATGTTATATATTTTACGAGTATGCATTTATGATTATGAATTTACGTTTATGCATTTATGGTTATGCATTTTTACTTGGAGGCATATGTATGATTTTTTTACACGGAGTATGGATATTATTGATGCATTGATGCAATAGCTTCTCGGCTGAGCCCCGAGATGCTCCAAGGGGGTTATGACAAGCACCTGGCCCGTGATTATATGGTACCCAGGAGGGTTCTGACAAGCATCTGACCTGGGCAAATTTGTAACTTGAGGGAAACATACTCAATTTGCGGCCTCCACATTTTATACGGTACCCAGGAGGGTTATGACAACCACCGGACTTGGGCTTGATGATTTTAGACTTGCATCATTATTTTTATGTACATTAACGGTGAAAGGCATATTATTCATTTTGTCCACTCACTCTAGCGATTTTATTTGCCTTCCCCTGGGCTTTTCGGTTTCCTTTGCCCAGTTTGCAGTTTGAGTCCCATGGTTGCATGTCGACAGTGGAGGCGTAAAGTTCAAGTCACACTTTTGTTCGAGTAGGTTCTTAGTTCGATCTACTGGTTTGTATATGATGTAGATAGGAGTCGCTCTGAATACTTGTGTTGTATTTTTCAGTTTGAGTTATACTTCTGAATATTTTCTGGATTTCTCGTCAACTTTGAGTTTTGTTATATATATGGATTTTGGGAAATCCGGATGGGGAACGGCGCCCCACGGTTTGTTTTTGTGGAATATCCGAAGTGTGATTCTCTTTATAGGTTCAATTATTGACCCACGTGTTTTCAGAGTAAACTCTGGCGAAACTTGTTTTAAGGTTATGTTTCAGAAGGGGCCTGATTTCGATTTAGGCAACTAAATCGGAGTTGGATTATTTCATAATCCCAAAGCTCAACATGCCACTTGATAAGTAAAGTATACTATCTAATTGACCGTTCTTATTGCCTCAAAATTAATACATCCTTTTTGAACATTCAAAAGCATTCTAAGATAGTACAATTCACCCACATTTGGTGGCACATGTGCTATTCTACCGAGATATCTTTTCTTTTGGGTCCATAATTTTTTATCATCATTCCACACAAATTTTATAGGAAATTGAGTATATGCTAATTTCTTTGCCTTCTTATAAGTCTTGTTAGCTGTAAACCAAGCAGTTAGCATTCTAGTTTATATACCAGGATTTTGTAATAAATTTTCAAGAGAATTAACTTGATGATAACAAACATTTTGTTCGTTGGGTAAATGAATCTTCAAATATTGAACTGTAGGATATCTAGAATGAATGAAAAATTCAAATAAACGCTAGACGGACTAATGAGGAGTTAAATATCGACAATTAAGATAATTTTGGATTTCATCATTTATATTATCACAAACCAATAAGTGAGCTCTATTGGATCCTTTATTTATGTACTTGAAAAAATATTTTATCAGCATAGATTGAGAACATAATTCAACGTTTATATGAGCATTACACCTCAACAACAAATTAGCATTATACGGTACAACATAATTATTACCAACATTTTAACTACAAAACGTGAATCATCATCACGACGTCTATATTGAAGAGACTTTATTGCTTGAAAAATTGTGTTTGGAATAAATGATTTTGAAAAATATTTTGTACATAATTTGTCTCACATAAACGAAGAAGATGGATTAAGTTGACCGCAAGGACTATGAATCATAAGCTGACTAACTATTTCAAACAATTCTGGATCAATATTTTTATCGGGCAATTCTGCTGACACGGATGCACTAAATGACCAAATTGATTTAGAATTAGAACACTAAGACCTTATATAATAATAACCAAATCGATTTAGAATTAGAACCCTAAAACCTCTGAATATAATAAAAAATGAAAATCCAACAGAGTGAAATCAATTTCAAATCAGAAAAGGCAAAGAAAAAGAAATAGCAAAAGAAAGAATCTATAATTCTATAATTGATAGCTGTAAACCAAATAAACCTACAGACACCACTACAAGAAAACAGCACTTAGACCACGGAAACGTAATTGTTCCGTGGTCTAAGTGACACTTGGACGACGGAGACTCTTCCGTCGTCCAAGTAACACCTGGAGGACGGAGAAGACTCCGAAGTCCAGGTTCCCACCTGGACGACGGAGACGGTATTCTCCGTCGTCCAAGTGATCACCTAGACCTCGGAGTCTTCTCCGTCCTCCAGGTGATCACCTGGACGACGGAGATGGTATTCTCCGTCGTCCAGGTGGGCACCTGGACCTCGGAGTCTTCTCCGTCCTCCAGGTGATCACCTAGACGACGGAGATGGTATTCTCCGTCGTCCAGGTGATCATCGGGAGGACGGACCGACAAACCGTGGTCCAAGTAACTTACACTTAGACGACGTACTGACACCTCCATCGTCTAAGTGAAGCATTATATAAGCCCGATGCCAAACTCTCTTCATTGAATTCCATCCGATCCTCAATTAATTAATTCATTCCATTCGAAGAAGAATTGAAGGAGAAGGAGAATGAGAAGGGAGAAGCTAGGCCGAGAAGGATCAGGATCAGGGATATCCGCTGACTAGCTAGCTAGCTTAATTAACTGATATCGAGAAGGTCAGCAGGTACGTACGCAGTTAAAATTTGCTAAATATATATTTAGTGAAAACATACGTACATACATGCATGGATGTTAGCTATATATACAGATTAAATTACGTACGTACGTAATTGATGGATCGATGTAGATCGAGTACGTATAATTAAGCGTAAATTAATGGACTAATATATATATATGTAATAATTAATTAATTATAATATTTTGTAGCAGTATGGACAAGAGTTGGATAAAGTTGAAGAATAGATGTGATGTCTGGTATATGGATGGAATTAGCGAATTTGTGAATTTTGCGATAGAACATGGTCAGGGAAAGAAACGTTTCAGGTGTCCGTGTCAGAAATGTCTTAATTGTCAGTATGCGGAGGTTAAAGTTATGGTGCAACACCTGTACGAAAATGGTATGATGTGGAGTTACACTACATGGAGCGAGCATGGTGAAGCAGTAAAGTTCAGCGCAGCAGACTTCAGCTCAGGGTACAGTTACCATGGTGCCTCATCCAGCGGCAGTGGTGCCGGACCCCCAGCTTGCAACCCAACTGCACATTTGGTCCATGATGCGTTTCCGGGATGTAGTCATGGTGGACACCAACACCAAGACGGAGGTTACAGTACCACTAATGAGCATGATGACACATTCCCCGCAGCTAGCTTGGCCACTGACACCAGTGAGATGGAAAAGTACAACCGAATGCTACTTGAAGCGCAGACCCCGGTGTTCCCTGGATGTCGAGAGAATGTGTTGCAATATGTGATGGAGCAAATGAAGATAAAATTGAAGCACAAAATGTCAGTGAGTGCTTTTGACGAAATTCAGGAGCAAATATGTAAGTTACTTCCTGATGATCACAATCTTCCTAAATCTCATTATAAGGTTAGAAATATCTTGAGTAGCCTCGGCCTAAAGTATAGGATAATTGACGCATGTTCGAATGCTTGTGTGCTATTTTACAAAGAGTATAAAGATTTGGACTATTGTCCCGTATGTGGCCAGGGTAGATTCCAGTTGAATAGGAAGAGTTCGAAAAAGAGAATTCCTGTGAAAGTTGTTCGATATTTTCCCTTGATTCCCAGATTGCAACGCCTGTACATGTCTCTACACACAGCAGAGGCGATGCGATGGTACGCAGAAAAGCGAATAGATGACGATGTCCTGCGACACGCCGCAGAAGGGGGGGGTTTCAAACATTTCGACAGAGAATTTGGAGACTTTGCTTCAGAGGTTAGAAATGTTAGACTCGGCCTATCTACAGACGGATTCGATCCTTGGGAAAGTAATAGCTCTGCCGTCAGCACTTGGCCAGTTATTCTGATGCCGTACAACTTGCCTCCGTGGATGTGTATGAACAAGGAATTTAATTTCCTTACCATACTAATTCCAGGTCCTAAATCTCCATCAAAGTGCTTAGATGTCTACCTCAGACCTTTGATCGACGAGCTGAAACTGTTGTGGGAAAATGGAGTCCCAACTTATGAAAAAATTCACTGACACGATGTTCACGATGAGGGCAGCCGTAATGTGGACGATCAACGATTTTCCAGCTTATGGGATATTGGCAGCCTGCAGGACAAAAGGATATAATGGATGTCCTATATGTTTGGACGACGTGAACTCTAGTTGGCACGCGGGGAAGGTGTGTTACTTGGGTCACCATAGATGGCTTCCTCACGACCACCCGTGGCGACAGAATAAAGCACATTTCGACGGGACGGTAGAGAACAATCCTAAACCCCGTAGTTGGTCAGGCGAAGAGATTTTAGAGAGGTTGAGCTATTTCGACTTTGGTGTGTTGACCAATGACACGGATGTAAAGAAATGCAATCAAATTCCTCCACATGATCTGAGCTATTGGGATCACAAGAGTATATTCTTTGAACTCCCTTACTGGTCGAAGTTGAAGCTGAGGAACAACTTGGACGCGATGCACATAGAAAAGAATGTGTGCGACAGCGTGGTGGGAACAATTCTCGGTATTAAGTTCAAGACTAAAGATACTCCCAAAGCGCGCAAAGATTTGGAATCAATGAATCTACGTCGTCCCTTGTGGTTGAGGAGGGATAGGAAAGGAGTGTACAACAAGATGCCAGATGCACCTTACACAGTGAAGCCGACGCTTAGACGTTCTGTATTTCACTGGTTTAAGGGCGTTCGTTATCCGGCTACGTATGCAGCTACTATAACTGGAGCAGTGGACGAGGTGCAACACAAATTTGTTGGTCTGAAGACACATGACTATCACGTTATGCTGCAACGTCTGATTCCAGTGGTAATTCGACCATACTTGCCTCGGGACATCGTAGAACCAATAGTGGCATTCTGCAGGTAGTGGCAGAGGTTATGCGACAGAGAATTAAAGAAGTCAGATGTGGTGGAATTGCAACAACAAATTGTGCACATCATTTGCAAACTAGAGAGGATTTTTCCCCCTGCTTTCTTTGACATCATGATTCACCTAATGATCCACCTGCCCGAGCAGGTGCTCATTTCTGGTCCGGTCCAGTACACTTGGATGTATCATCAAGAAATGTATGTACAACTAATTAATCAAACTGATCCACTTGTATGTACTTATTCTAATTGTACGTTTGATTTTGTAGACAGCTTGGACAGTATAAGCCATTCGTCAAAAACAGGTCGGCCCCGGATGGCTCCATAGCAGAGACATACCTAATGCATGAGTGTGTTACTTACTGAAACAGGTACCTCAAAGATCCACCACCTCTCACTGCCTCCGATCGCAGTGCCCGCATCAATCTTTCTGTCGTCACCAATGTCGTCCGACCGTTTAGAGGAGTATTAAAGGAATCGTTAACACGGGAAGAACTTATTGAGGCACATTAGGTAGTGTTGCGAGACTGTGACGAAGTTGAGCCATACATGATGTCATACAGGGAGAGGCTTCAGGCGTTAAATCAAAACAAGAGTTCGGCGTGGATTGAGAAAATGGTTAAGAAGAAGTTTCCCGATTATTTCTTCCAATGGATACGTACGTACGTCTCAGTATTTAGTAATTTATATATATATATATATATATCGATCATGTTTGTAGAAATTAAACTCTTATATTTGCCCATTTTCGCAGATGATTGATCTGCAAAAATCTAAAGACCACGGGGGGTGGTGGTCATGGCCAAAGCACTTGCTAGCAGGGAAGCCGGTTAAACACTATATTTATCCTGGATGTTTTGTGAACTGTGTAAAGTTCCATTCATTGGCCCGAGACGAAGGAAGAAGAACACAAAACAGTGGGGTAACGGTTGGGAAAGACAATGATCTATATTACGGGGCTATTGTATATGTGGTTCAGCTATGTTACGGGAATGATGTCAACGTTTTCCTATTCAAGTGCAGATGGTTCAAGCGTACAAAGGAAGACCTGGGACTATTATCAGTCGATACAAACTCAAGCTGGTATGAGGATGAGCCTTTCGCTCTCGCCACCTTAGTTCGGCAGGTGTTATATCTCGACGATCCGAAATCCGATGAATGGTGGAAAATAGTGAACTATATCTCTCATCGAGGAATATGGAATACAGAGACAATTGAAGGGACATCGGCGACCACTGAAGATGCTGCTGAACCAGAAAGAGACATTTCTGCCTATCAAGAGCCTAATATTTCTGTCATCCGCTCCGATATAATGGACCTGGTTCAAGATGATGAACGGTTACCCATGCCTGATGGTTGTACATATCTAACCAAAGATGAGATTATTGATGAGGTAGATGAAGAAGACGAGCAGGAAGAGGACGTGGATGAGGACTCAGGTTATTCATCGGACGATGTTGAGTACGATGAGAAGGATGAGCAATCGAATACCGGCGACGAGGATGATGAGGATTATGATGATGACTACTTAACTAAGACGAGAAAAATTAATTGGTAATTAATATTATGTACGTATGTATATCTTCGACTTTGTGTACTTAATTAATTAATTACACGCGTCCATGCTCGATCAGATATATCGCCCTAAACCCAAAGGGCCTAACCCCTGAATTCAGGGTTTTTACACCTGGACGACGGTGATGGTAATTCTCCGTCGTCCAGGTACACACTAGGACGACGGAGATGGTCATTCTCCGTCGTCCAAGTTCACAACCCCTAAACCCTAAACAGTAAGGCCCTAACCCCTGAATTCAGGGTCTATACACCTGGACGACGGAAACGCTCATATCCGTCGTCCAGGTGCAGATTTCGTAATTTTTTCTAAGACAACGACCATCTAGACCTTCTTCCAATGCATATTCTTTTCGTCAAGACTTTAGAGTAAACAATTCTTGGTGTGTGAGCTTCGACGGTTCGAAAATCGGAGTTGCGAAATGCCTTCTACCCACGTTTCCGGTTTGTGAAATTATCGGTTTTGCGGTTGACTGTGCCGATCAAACCCTTCCCGAACTTATTATTTTATGGTCCTTTGAAGACAATTATATATTATGTTACGACGAACATATCCAACGGTTGTTTTGTCCAAATTCAATTTTGTTAATACTCTGTTGCAAATGAGCCTCTGCTCATGAACACTTAAGTCGTAAGGATTAGTCGATACTTAACAACTTTCAAAACGAAAAATTATTCGTCGCTTCAAATTTAACTGTTCATATATACGATGCGTTCATCGATATTGGACGACTATTTCACTCGAATGACAGATCGCTAAATTCCTAGCGAATTAATTTTAAAAAAAATTTTAACGTAAATTGAACCTGGACGACGGAGAATGACGTTTTCCGTTGTCCAGGTTAACACCCGGACGACGAAAAATGACAAGATCCGTCGTTCAGGTTCAATTTACCATGGTGGTTCGATTTTTTATTTTATTTTTTTTTAATGAATATTTCACTTGGACGACAGAGATGTCTTTGTCCGTCGTCCAGGTGTCCACCTGAACGACGGAGAAAGTCATTCTCCGTCGTCCAAGTCGAAAATCATGGCGGTTCGATTTACCGCCTCAATTTTCGGTGCCGCTTGAATTTCCACTTAGACGACGGAGAATCAATTCTCCTTCGTCTAAGTCCAAATTTAAGGCGGGTGAAACGTCCCACCCATTAATTACGCGCCGCTTCGAAAATTTTTAACCCTTCACTTAGACAACGGAAAACATTGTTTCCGTCGTCTAAGTACGGAGAATAGTGCTCCGTCGTCTAAGTGAAAGCCTATATATAGGCAGTGGCTCATCTTCTTTTCCTCATCCCATACATTCTCCTCTCCTCTCTCTCTCTCTCACTCCGGCGATCCTCCTCCGGCAACACTCCGATGACCAACTTTCCGGCGTGGTTCCCCCTCTCCGACGACTCTACTCTTCCGATATTCCGGCGAAATTTCGACGAGGTAATAATTCTATTTTTTTACTCTTTAACATTTTTTTATTTAATAAATTATTTAATTTCTAAATACTTTTAATTTATTAGTTTTAAATAATAAATAGTTGTAATTATAATAATTATTTTGTTGTTATTATTATTATTTAGTAATCATTATTAGTTGTTAATTATTTGGTAATGAATAATTATTAGTTAAAATTAAATAATAGTAATATAAATAAAAATTGTTAATAATAATTGATTATATTGGTAAATGAATAATTATTATTAAATGCATGATAAATAATAATTAATTGATAATTATGTGTATTTTCTAGTAAATTGCATGATAGTACGTCTTCGATTTAAATTTAGTACATAGGCTTGGTTTATTAAGTCGCACTCTTTGGAATAGATGGCGCCTCTTTTCCTAGCTTATGTCCTTAACCCCTCGTGATGTGTGGATTTCATCACCGCACACCATAACCTAAGTGAAGTTATGGACACGAGGTTGAGGGCGGAGTTTGCAAAGGACTTGAGGGAGTGTAAATTTTCGAAAAATTGGCCGAATGTCGGACATGGTGTCTAGAAACGGGTTATGACTGGTGACAGGATTTGGACTAAGAAAGACTTTTGTCGAAATTAGTCTGCCTCTCGCGTTATCTCTATCCCTAACTGGCCATGTTTTTCGATTTAACCAAGGCTGATTAATTGAAAATTTACACTTTATCGCGCGGGTCGCACGTCCATTGAACGACCGAAAAAGCCAAGCTAGTGTACTCTATTTAAATCTTAACCGTACTTAATTCGCGTAAATTTTGCACTTGTAATTATAATGATAAGTAGGTATTTTAACAACGTACTCGTAGGTTTAAATGGCTCCATCCGGCAAGAAGAAAGCCCAACAAGAGGCAGAAGATGCCATGCTCCGCCACTTGGCGGACCAAGTCGGTTGGGAATTACCGGAGGGCAACGACGCCCTCAATCCGGACCCTTCATCTGGTCCATCGGTAGCGCCCTCTGGGGAAATTCCCGTTCCCCCATTCATCTCGAGCGGTGATGACGTCGACCCCTTCCAATCTCCGACGCCCGGTACCCAGTCAACGGGAAGTACTCAGGCATCCTCAACCGCCGAATCAATCATGTACAGCGCCCGTCGTAGGCAAAAGAGGGCCCCCACTGACCCGGAACCGAAAAGGACTCGGGGGCTCGTTAAAGGGGGCAAGGCGGAGCGTATTTGCAAGGCGACCGGGAAAAAGATCGACTTGCCCTACGACGAATTCACCGGTGGCCCTCCCACAGCTCAGCTAGCAAGTCTCTCGGCGCATAGCATAGGGTCAATCGTCCGTAACCGGGTTCGTCTCACTGCCCCTACTTGGAAGGAGGCGCCGGATCATGAGAAGGCGAAAGTCTTTAAAGATCTTTCGGTACGTGATTTCTTCAATTTAGTTATTATATAATATTGTTAATATTGGTTAAAATTTCATAATATATACGATTATAATTTTCTATTTATTTTTGATAGAAACAATTTGCGGTGGATCCGACACCGGCCATGTTGAGGCATATCAACCAAACCGCCAACTCCATCTACAAAGATTGGAAGTACAGGCTCCATCAGTACTTCCAAATTAACGGTCCCTCGCCTCCCCCCGTAGAGCTGCGTAGGGATAGAGAAGATAAGTGGGAGTGGTTGTGTAACCACTTTGCCGATGACTCCTTTAAGGTGTTAATTTACTTTTTTTATTTCAATTAAGATAATTGAATTATTTAAATTTTAGTTATTAATTTTTTAATGATTTAATTATGTTGTGTAACAGAAATTCTCCGGTGTCAACAAAGCCAACCGGGGGAAGAAGGAGAAACACCATACTACCGGCGCCAAGCAGTTCATTCAAATAGCCAAGGAGCACAAGGATAAGGGCTCCAAACACCTATATCTTAATGTAAGCATAAGCGCGTACGTGACGCCTGAGCTCGATAATGAAGCGAGTCAATGCGGCGTAAGTGATATATATATATATATGTGCTTTTAATTATAGTAGTTATTATTTAAATATTATTTCATTATAATAAATTAATTATTCTTTTGTAGGCAAGGGTGATAGAGCGTGCACATGAAGAGTTGGCTCACACTCAGCTTGCGTTCCCAGATGTGCCGCCGGAAGACCTGCCTCCTCTATCCTTAGAGAGCCAAATTGCAATCGCGGATGAGGTCTACGGTCGTAGAGCTAGCAAGGAGGTTAGGCACTTTGGGCCTAGGGTGGTACGAGATTTGTCGACGACCTTCGGCTCATCATCTACGGGAGGTTCGGGCCAGCGGAGAAGGACTACGGCTGTGGCCGTCGAAGCAGCCATTCAAGAGGCTCGACTGGCACGAGAGGAGAATGGGTCAATGCGGCAAAGACTTGACGAACAACAAGCACAAATAGCCCAACTCATCGCCCTCATGCAACAAAATCGAGAACAATGTCAACCTCCTCCGAACCCACACCCCGACGACGACGACCCGGCTGGAGGCGGAGGACTCGGCCCCGCATCTGCTCCTCCAGTGTTTTAGCTAGCTAGTTAATTATCTCGTTTCTTTATTTCCGAATTCCGAACAATTAATATTTTAATTTTTATGGATTTTTTGGATGTGTATGTACAAATTAATTATTTATTTAATACATCAATTAATATTAAAAATTTAGATTATTTAATTAATTTGGACTATTTTTCATTATTTAAATTAAATTAATAATATTTAATTTCAATTTATTTTAAAAAAAAATTAATTAGGCACTTGGACGACGGAGATTATGTTCTCCGTCGTCCAGGTACAAAACCCGAAATCCTAAACCCTAACCCCTAACCCCTAAACCCTAAACCCTGTCATTCTCCGTGGCCCAGGTGTTCACTTGGACGACGGAGACCTAATTCTCCGTCGTCCAGGTGAGTACATGGGCCACGGAAATGAGAATCTAGCTTTTCCGTGGCCCATGGATGCACCTGGACGACGGAGAACTAATTCTCCGTCGTCCAGGTGAACACCTGGGCCACGGAAAAGCTAGCTAGATTCTCCGTGGCCCATGTACTCACCTGGATGACGGAGAAGTATTTCTCCGTCGTCCAGGTGCGTACATGGGCCACGGAGATTGTCCGCGGTCCAAGTGAACTTATACGACGGAGAACTAATTCTCCGTCGTCCAAGTGCTTGGACGACAACACTTGGAGCACGGACCTTGGAGGACGGAGATTCCGTCGTCTAAGTACAAAACTGCACTTAGATGACGGAAATGGTCCGTGGTCTAGGTGCAATTTTCTTGTAGTGCACATAGACAAAAAGTGATCAATCCTATAAACCCACATAAAAAAAAACTAACAAACCCACATATGCAAAAACTCACACTATATACATTAACACTCATCCACATATACATATATATACATATATATATATATCTAAGCCTCCGTATGGTCACATCATCATCATCCCATTTAATATATTTTTTAACTAACTTTCGTTAAACACCACAATCATGGATTAAGAATTGGTACCTTGAAACAGCAAAAATCCAAACCTAACCAACAAAAATTTATACGCTGCTGAAACTGGGAGATCCAATCCATGTAAAACAAACGAATTTTGTTAAACCAACATGAAATTGTTGAGGAAGTCTGTGAGTTTGATTAGTGTATATATATATATATATATATATATATATTCTTGATTTATTAAAAGAATATGTATAAGAGAAGTACCCTAACGAGCATGTGTAGCTAGATATAGAACTTTATCCGAAAGAAAAAAAAAAGAGCAAATAGCAAAAAGTGATCAACTCTATAAACCCACATAAACAAAACAACTAAACTCACATATACATAAACTCACACTATATACAATAACACTTCTCCGTTTTGCATATGTGGGTTTAATATATTAAAACCATAAGCCTATACACTTTATCAATGTTTCCGTTAAACACCACAAACACACACACACACACACAATACTATTTGTGATGGAGTTAGTGTTGATCCTGACAAGGTGGAGGTAGTGGTGAATTGGAGCAGACCTGCAAGTGTAATTGATATCATGAATTTTTTGGGCTTAGCCGGGTACTACCGTCGGTTTGTGCAAGAATTTTCACGTATTACTGCACCTCTTACCCAACTTACGAGGAAAGGAGTTAGATTTGATTGGTCAGAGGTTTGTGAGAAAAGTTTCCAGACTTTAAAGACAAAGCTGACCACAGCTCCAGTGTTGACCTTACCTGATGATAGTTGAGAGTTTACAGTTTTCAATGATGTATCCAAGTTAGGCTTGGGATGTGTATTGATGCAACAAGGCAAAGTTGTCGCTTACGGTTCCCAACAACTGAAGTCTCATGAGGTGAATTACCCCACTTATGACTTAGAGTTAGCAATGATTATTTTTCGCATTGAAGGTTTGGAGATATTACTTGTATGGTGCCAGATATCGGATTTTTACCAACCATAAGAGTCTAACGTACTTCTTCACACAATCAGAACTAAATTTGAGGCAGAGGAGGTGGATGAAATTGTTGAGTGATTATGAGTGCACTTTTGAGTACCATCCTGGAAAGGCGAACGTGGTGGCTGATGCTTTTAGTCAAAAATCAGGAGTTACTTTGTCGCATATATAAATGACTCGGATGCCACTACTTTCTGAGTTGTGAGCCACTGGCTCATTTCTTTACATAGATGATGATGAACCGGGAGTTTTACTTGCCAAATTCTAGGTTCAACATGTTCTTGTTGGCAGAGTTCATGACTTACAACATTCTGATGCCTCATTGCTGAAACTAAAGGAAGCAGTACGTAGCGGTGAACAACTAGACCTTACATTGCGAAGAGATGGCTTGTTGGTGATCACAGGTAGATTTTGTGTTCCGAACAATGAAGAGTTGAAATGAGAAATACATGATGAAGCTCATTGTTCAGCATATGTAAGGCATCTTGGTAGTGCATAAATGTATCGAACTCTTAAGGAGTATTACTAGTGGCCTAATATGAAGACGGAAATAGTGATATATGTGAGCCAATGTCCCACTTGTCAGCAAGTGAAGACGAAGCGACAGAAGCCTTTAAGTTTGAAGCAACGTCTCGAGATTTCGGTTTGGAAATGGGAGCATGTTACTATGGATTTTGTCAACAAGCTACCTCATACATCTAAGGGTCATACAAGTATTTATGTAGTTGTGGATCGCTTCACGAAGTCTGCACATTTTATTCCATTTCCAGAGAAACATTTTTGTGAGCAAACTAGCTCGGTTGTATATGCAGAAGATTATGAAGCTACATGGTGTGCCTATTTTTATTATCTCGGATCGAGATTCCTTTTTCACTTCATAGTTCTAGAGAGCTTTACAGGAAGTTATGAAAACTAAGTTACGATTTAATACAACTTTTCACCCCCCATATAGATGGCCAGTTTGAGAGATCCATTCATACGCTGGAGGATATGCTCAGATCCTGTGTATTGCAATTTCCAGGAAAATGGAACAAGTACCTGCATTTGATAGAATTTGCTTATAATAAAAGTTTCCATTCTAGCATTGATATGTCACTATATGAAGCCTTATACGAGAAACAGTGCAGGACCCCGCTGTGTTGGAGCAAGGTAGGCAAAAGAAGCCTTATTGGTCCAGATATTGTGTAAGAAACGACAGAGAACATGCAGATTATTTGAGATAAGTTAAAGGCTACCCAAGATCGACAAAAGAGTTATACAGACATTAGGAGGAAGAAACTAGAATTTGAGGTTGGTGATTGGGTATTTTTGAAATTGTCTCCATTGAAGGGTGTTATGCAATTTGGAAGGTGTGGCAAGCTTCAGCCACGATACATCGAACCATATGAGATTATTAAACGTGTTGGTGATGTTGCTTATCATTTGGAGTTACCATAAGAACTAGCACGTGTTCATGACGTATTCCATGTGTCCTTGTTGTGGAAATGCATCTTCGAACTTTATCATGTAATTGTGCCTCAGCAGATCCCGTTACGTGAGGTTTGGTCTATATTGAGGAACCAATAGAGATTCTTGAGCATAGGGAGCAGGTTCTCTGAAACAAGATCATTCTTTTAGTGAAAGTATTGTGGAGGAATCATGCAGTGGAATAAGCCATCGGGGAACCAGATAAGCTCATGAGGGAGCAGTAGCCTCATCTTTTCTAGCAGGTATGTAAATTTTGAGGATAATTTTTTTTTAAAGGAGGTAGATAGTTACGACCTGAACCGAAATTACACGCTTATTGAGTTATATTAAGTTTTATCGCGCATTAATCGCGTTACCGAGGTTGTTAACGACTTTTTAACTGGGTGAAAATTTAATTTGACTTTCTTCACAAAAGTTATAGATTATTTAATTTGTGCTCGTAGGATTTTTCGGGAAATTTTTTGGATAAGGGAGCTATTTCTTATGTTTATCGGAAGTTTGCACAAGATATTTTTAAAAAGAAAATCATTTTTAGTCGGTTAATTCTCGACCATTTGATCACGATAAGATTGATTTTGGGATGTCGATCTGTCGAGGAAATTCGGGATTTTTAATTTGGACAATCAGAAAATTAGAAAATTTCACCGGGCTCGGCCCGTTTTCTCCCCACCGACCCGCGCAGTTTTCAAAATCGGACCACCATTTTCCGGCCACCTCTGCCGTTGAAAAGGTCAGGATTTTGAAGCCCATGGATTCCTTGATTGATTGGTGTCCATATTTTTGGTTGATTTGTAGGTTTGAGAGGCACCCGTATAAGGTTTAACCGTGGGAGTCACCACTGTCGGTGCTGGTGCTCCAACATGTTTCTGGGGTCGGGATTTGAGAGGTTTTGAACCTCTCCTTCCTCTGAGTCTTTTTGGGTAGGTTTTAAGGTCAGTTGAGGCTCCACGACAAAGCTTTTATTTCGGGGTGATCGGTCGCCGGCGAGGGCCGGTTGATTTCGATACATTTTTTGGTTATTTTGTTAGGAAATGGAGCACGTAAGGTTAGGGGATTGGTTGGGCTAGACGAGAGGAGAATTTCGAGGGGTTAATTGTCGTCATTGGTGGCAGCCCCGGAAAGTGATTTTCTAGTTTGTTTATGCTATTTTTGGCCAAACGCCGGTGAGTTGAACTTCGGTCTAGTTATGAAAGTGATAGAGCTCTTGGTGAGCTTTCCAACGAGGGGTGGAACACCCCATTTGAGATGGTTCACCAGAGGAGCGTGAAAGCCATACGCTGCCGCCTGTGGAGACGCATAAGGGCCAAGTGCCATCACCCACGGCAGTGCTCCGGCGTGACATTTTTTAGAAATCATCAACGGGACTTCCGGGGTTATTTTTAGGGCCGATTTCCATAGTTTTACTCATATTCTGATATCGTATGATCCGTATTTACAAGACATCGAGATCGCGACCCTAGCAACGAAGAAAATTCTGCTGAACCCCAACATTAGTCATAGACTTGTGAGTGCACTTTTATTTTCACAGTCGATAGCGAGTTCATGTTTTTGTTCATTAATTTTCACGGTATGTTTTTAGAGCATTTATTTGGAGGTTTACTTTGTGATGGTTTATTTAGTAGCTTTGATGCCTTAGCTATTCGGTTGATCACCAGATAGCTGGTTGGACCGGGTCAGGACAAACACCTTGCTCAACCCAGATTGTTTCGGGTTAGATAAACACCATAGACGATCCCATCACGTAAATTTTTAGACATACAGTCGTTCAGGGTTAGGTCAAGCACCCTGAATGACCACGTCCTTTGTATTTTAGTTTATTATATTTAAACTCGCTTTATTTCACAGAAATTAGCGGAAAGGAATGTTAATAAATTTTTATTAATTTACGTAGCATATATTATTTTTGTCCACTCACTCTAGTGTTTTATATTTTAAATGTCTTTATCTAAACTTTTTGTTTCCGTCGCCGAGGCTGTAGTATAAATCTTGAGTTTGTGTGATGTCATCGAAGGCTTTGAGTCTACCTGCCAGCTCCTCATTCAATAGGTCCCAGTCTACTGTCAGACCTATTCATATGCATCTTATGTTTATAGAAGTCGCTCTGAATTCCAGTTGAATATGTTATTTTAAGTTACTCGAGCAGTCGAGATTGTTTTTCTTTGTATTCAAAACCAGCATATTGTAAATACGTTTTTAAATTCTTGAGTTAAATTCCTGGTTCTTGTTTATGTCATTTGTTGAGAAATCCGGATGGACAATCGGTGGTCCACGGTTTGTTTGTGGGAAATTGTGTTTAGAAGTGTTCTTTTCTTGCAGGCTTTTAGGTTGTTCAGTTTTCAAGAGGAATTATGTCAAAATTTTCGTAGAATTTTCCAGATTAGTTAATCGTTAAGATTTAATTATAGTTTGTTAGCTAAAGGGTTGGGTCCTTTCAATAAACTTCTATTGAACTTCATTATAACTACTACATATTTCATCTCAGCTTATAATCCCGAATCTGCCATTCCTTATAATTAATTTGAGATAAATATGAAGAAGGTAGGGTAATAATTTGTTACAGCTTCATCCCTTATAATCAGTGTCTCATTAAGGTAATAATTTTTCAGAAAAGTGTAGAGCTACTAATTTTTTTTTGCTAAAGGATTATAATCTGTCATTGCTTATATATGAATTTTTTGGGGCCTAAGGCGAAGAAAGAACCAAAAAGGTATCTGGATGTCCAAAACAGAATACAAAAGGATGGCAACCAACAAAGAAAAACAAAGATCATCAAGAAGCAGAAGAGGCACTAAAAAGAACAATAAATGAGCAAGAACCACATGTACAAGACTCTTCTCCAAACAATAAAAGATCACAGAAATATTATCCAACAAATTGGAAAGACAGAATGACATTCTCATCAATATCAAAGAAGCAGTGGAAGCAAGCAACAAGCTGTTGCAAGAAAACAACATGCTTATTGCTGATGTTAAGGGGATGGTTCGCATCCAGGTAAGAAACTTTTCCTGAATATAAGCAATTTGTTACAACTATATTACCCTTAAATTGTCGTAATCTACAAGACTAACATAAGTTTGATTTCAATTTAGCCTCAAAATCATGCTTTATTTGGACTACAGCTCTCTAACAGGTACAAGCATAACGTACTGTTAATTCAGTTTAAATAATTTGGACTATTCATATCTGAAAGGGATGTTTTTTTTTTTGCTGCATATGCTAACTTCAAGTTTCAGTATATACATGTTGCTTCGAAATGATGGTGCTATTAAGGGATAGGTGTAGGATAATGAGAAGAAATTGGTCTGGGATATCATACTTAGATTGTTTGCCCGAGGTTATATCCCTTCCGATCACTGTAATTGTTGTGGTTTTTTTTATTGATAGTACAAATTATTTTTCTTTTAATTTTCAGTTGTGGTGCCTATTGAGAGTTATACCTCATCTAATTTTTTTCTCTACGTTAAAATCCATCTCTATGTATACTATATACAGTTTTGTGAAGTGCGCAATCATGAAGTATGATAATGTACATTTATTTTTTTATTGAATGAAACTTTGTGTTCATGTTATGTCTGAGGGTCGGCAATTGGCTGGACCGGATTTTTTCATCACGCTTCTAAAATTCGGGTTGGGCTGGGCCAGGCTTTTCTAAAAATTTGAAGCCCATGAGCCGCCCATGCATGGCCTTTTTAGGCTTTGGGCTTTATTGGATTTTTAAGGCCGGGTCGGATTTTTTTTTGTATTAAATAAAAAATTTTAAATTAAGAGTGTTTAATTATTAACTATATTAACAAGTATATACACTAAATAATATATAAGGCTCAAAAATTAATATTTAGTATATAAATGAATGATATGAAGGTAAATTAAAGAGTTTAGAAGTTAATATTGATAAAATAATCTATAACATATACAATTGATGAGTTTCACGAACTTGGCCTTACAGGCAGAGTTTTTTTGGGCCAATGGGATTTGGGACCTCAGCCTGAGCCTGGTCTTATACCCATAGGGCCAGATTTTTTCAAGCCTAAATTCAGGCCGGGCTTGAGCTTTTCGGGCCTCAGGCCGCCCACGGACTTTTTGGGCTTATAGGTCAAAGGGTGACCCCTATGTTATTGTTGCTTAGTGTCATTTTACTCAACGACGGAGGGAGTTCAAGGCAAGGAAGGGCAATTGCCTTCCCTTAATTTCTAGTGTTAAAATATTTAATACATGTAATTTTACTTATTTAATATAATTAATAAATTCTAATTACAATAAATCTCCTAATTTAGTATAAACTAGTGTGATTTTGCTCAATCAACTATGCAAGATTCTTGTTTCTCCTGATCGATATCCTTTAATCAAGACATTTACTAATCTTATTCAACATATGATTCTGTCTATTTATAGACTTTATATACATATTTTCTCTAATTTATCATCTCTTCCCTTTTTATCTATCTTTTCATTTTATAAAATTAACAAATTTATTACTTTCTCAATTTCGTATCATGAATAATATAAAAAATTTGACATTTTGTCCATTAATTTTCTTGTATCTTGGTTCTAAAATGATGGGAACTTTCAATATTCGTGTATATTTTCTCTAAAATGAGTGAAATTTTCACTAAATTATATCGATTTTAATTAACATATGCTTTTTATGAAATTTTCAGATGTAGAGTATGTTTATCTAAATATTGGAACTCTTATGAGTCTGCCCCTCCCTTGCCATATTTTCTGGCTCCGCCTCTGATTTTACTCTTACGCTTTGCACAAATAGAGCATATTTGACTACTACAAATTCTTGGATAACATTATGAAAGATATTGGGTTTGAACTGTTTATGTAAGACTAATATATTGGATTTTTTTGCTGTGTTATAAGGTGCGACAGAGAAGAATCAAATGTTAATGAATCTAGTGTTATTGTATTGACAAAATATCTTTTGTTTTAATTTTAGGACACTTTGGATAGATAGACTTGCCTAAACCTATCTATCAGCCTAATTACATCAGTGAGTTCAAGCAGTTGTTGAGTTATCTGTGTTGACTCAGATGCTTGAAAATGAAAAAGAACAAGGTCAATCATAGTTTGTAATATGATTTAAGATTTAGAATTTAGCTCACAAAATAATCTTTTGAACATCACAAACAATGAAGGAGTATTTTGTTTTAAATTTTCATTCCTTCACAGCTGTAATTAGAATATCAGAATTAGACAAATACTTCGAATGACGAATATAATATCTATTCATGCATGTAATTATCACAGCTGTTTTTCATGTGGGAACTTTAATATTCCAATTAATTCTTAATTTATCATAATACATTATAGTGGTGAAAGGCAGCCACGTAGTACTAAATAGGAGGGAGCATAAATAGAAAGGTAAGAGGGGAGGAGGAAGAGCGTGGCGACCACTGACCACGGATGGTCGGTCATCCTTTGTTATTGCGATAGGGTAATGAGAAGATAAAGGTATCCACAAGGAGTCGCCACGTGGCAGATAAGGGGCCAATGCCACTTCATCCTTTCCATTTGTAGCCACACTACCACCTCCCCAAGCCACCTCCTTATCAACACTAGAACTACTAACCCCATTCTCTCACTTTCTTCAAAACCAAAACCAAACAGACTAGAAGCAAGCAAACCAAGAATGGCAACCACAGCAGCTACCATGGTTAGCACCGGCTCCTTCATGAGAGGGCAGCCCCTGTCCTCAAGCCTGAGGTTGGCTCCCACCAACGTGAGCCAGGCCCTTTTCGGCTTGAAGCAGCGATCCAACGCCAACCGTGGCCGTCTCACAATGGCTGCTTACAAGGTGAAGCTCATCACTCCCGAAGGCGAAACCGAGTTCGAGTGCCCTGATGACGTCTACATTCTTGACGCTGCCGAGGAGGCCGGTCTTGACCTCCCTTACTCTTGCCGTGCCGGTTCTTGCTCTTCCTGCGCCGGCAGGGTCGTCGCCGGCACTGTGGACCAGTCTGACCAGAGCTTTCTAGATGATGATCAGATGGATGGTGGCTTTGTTCTCACCTGCGTGGCTTATCCTTCTTCTGATATCATACTCGCTACCCACAAGGAGGAGGAGCTCACTGGCTAATCATTGTTAGCATTGCCATGCTTGGATCCATTAAGTTCCAATCTTTTCTTACTGTATTTATCTTCTGTCTCTAAATGAGTTGCAGCTTCATGTTTAATTTTGTACTCTTCTCATTTCTAGTATGAAATCCTATATTGTACCCCTGCTAAAAACCCTAGTATCAATTTGCTATATATATCTCTCCATCTCTTTAATTATGAAACACATGCAACACTGTCACATGGTAATGAAGAATATATTTCTATGAGTTTGAACTTTCATTACATGACAGGATGTACATTGAAGTCTTGAGCCATTATTATTCTTATGACAAACATCTATATGCCAAAGATATTGTATGAAACCTCAGTTGGTTAAGTTGATATATTCTAGTAAGAACTAAGATGTCAAGAAATTACATAACAAGTATCAACTCAGCTCCCAAGTCACCAGTCAACAAACTCATGTTCTCTGAAACAACTCTAATAAAGTGTCCATAATTTCTTCTACTCCATTGCTACCATCATCTATTTCTTCTCCGGTGCAATGAGGTTGTGATGCACTAATGTTTACTGAGTCGGCTAAGTATTCTTCCACCTGGAAAGAGTATTCGTGTTGAGGTGGCTCTCTAGTCTCAAGAACAGAGTCAGGTTGTTCCATTGATGTTACAGTCACTTGATGTAGGGAGTCCAAGGAAGAGCTCCGAGATAAAGTGCCAGATGCAACTGTTATTTCATCCCTCTCGTCAATGGTTGTGTCGAGTGAGCATACTGACCTTGTCGCATGTGAGTGTTTAGATCTCTCCTTCACTCTCTTGCACCAACTCTGGAGTGATTCTCTTACACTCTCAGCAACCACAGCTTTCTTGCACTGGGATCCCATCTACAATAATCAAATGTCGAAATTCAATTCATCAGCCCTCAACTCGATTCATTCAAGTTAAATGATCACAGGTAATTTGTGCAGTCATGTGCATTGATCACATATGATGTGCATAATACTGAACATATTTCATTTCCTTTTAAGCAGTGGCAATGTACGTACTTAAGACAATTCCCTCGAGTTAAAGCAAACCTGTGTAACAATGACGTTTAGGCACTGTGCTGTGACTACACCAAAACTGAACAAGAACACTGCAATAACCAGAAGAATTATAATATTGTAACACACGTATTCATGTTGATAATCCAAACAAAGTCGGTCAAACTCTACGACAAAGAAAAGGTCCAAAAAAAAAACTTAACAACTTCTAACAATCATCAACAAAACACTCCTAAGGTTATCATGTCTCAACTCTCAAAGTAGATAAAAAAGAGAGGAACATATCCGGAAGCCAGCCAAATAACTATCATTATGTGATTTTTCATGAAGCATGATCTCTCCTGAAGTCCCCGCTGCATTTACAAAAAGAGAGACTGGAAATAAATTCAATGTACATGACAGAAAAGGAAGCAATCAATTAAACTGAGTAAAAAAATAATAATTCAAAATTAATGAGCATAGTTAAAACTGTTGATAAAATCTCCAAAAGCTTGATTTATAAGAACCTCAACAACATGATAATAAAAAACTGCAAACCCTTTAGAAGTTGAAATACCAACATTAGACAGGGAATGTATGAAAATTTCTTTACATCAATCCTACCCATATTCAATTAAATAGCATATAGGAATGAGTCAATGCATCTACAAGAAAACTATTGGCTATTTATCTCATGTTCTGGATTTGGATTCAAAATAACAAAGATGGAAGGTGGACAAAAGAAGAATATATATGTACTTTTTAAAATCAAATTAAGCTGGTATTTCTAATGGCCTGTTCTTTAGACGTACAATATTCTCTTCGTTTTTTTTTGGGTAAGGCTATGGTAGAGAAGATCTACCATAAACATTTATCTATAATTAGTTGAACAAAATTACAACTTTTTGAACTAGAAATTACTACATTTAGAACAAAATTACAATTATTTTTCATCATTTATAAACAATTAAACTAAAATACAATATTGACAACGATTTGTTTACAAATTTATAAAAATGTGCTGGTTAGAATATTTACAAATAAATTGAACGAAATTACTAACAAATCATCTCATTTTACAATAATAACAACAAAATTAGTGAATAAAATCTACGGTAGAGTCACTCTACCCTAGAATTTTTTTATTTTATTATTATCATATTTATGAAAGATAAAAAAACCTGAGAAATTGCCTACTATATGATGACTGGTGTGAGTGATGTCTTACCAAGGACCGGAGAAATGTTGCCATCTCAAAAGTATACTGCATTCCAAAATTAATTAATGAAGATTAATATCATCAGAAAAGATTTCTAGTGCATATGCTGAATAAGAGACATGATGAAATGCAAGTAACCTGAAATATAATGAATTGTATCAACCGCAAAAGTATAACTGGTTTTCCGAACAAAAACAAATCATCTCGTGGCTTTACTTGAGTACTAATAGCTGGCCCTGTTTGTTGTACAATTTCAAGTGCTAAGGAAGAGACAACATGCTGGAGCTTCGTTCCAACCAACATGACAAGCTTTGGCACGAAAACAATTGACATGATCCATTAGCAGAAAAAAGAGCCAAGGGAGTTGTTTTAAGGGAATTTCAGTTTTTTTTATGATGATAAACTTGTCTATATAAACTTACAATGGCAGGGATGAAAGAAATCCAAAAGTAAATATTCAGACCTGCAGCATATAAACATAATTTTAATAGAGTTCCAGTCTCAATACATATGTATTTGTTTATTGGTATTGGCAGGAAGCTAGCCTTTCAGCTTGACTGGGTTTTACCCCTCTTTGCATAAGTAGATGAAAAGAAAATTATATATTTGCATTATGAACATAAAAAGACTTGTCATGAACATTTACGAAAATGCACACTATGGCATAACCCCAAAGCGGCCAGCTGCAAAACATATTCAGAAACGTTCCAATTAAAATAGATGAGGATATATTCAGATAGCACTCATAGCAGTTATTTGATGCAAATATTTATTCTTACAATATCTGCACACTCTGGGATTCCAGATCACTGTTTTAATATTTTTTTCGGAAACCATTCATCTATTCTGTATGAAAAAAAGAAAAAAGAAAAAAGAAAAATAATTGCAGCTTCTTTGGAAATTTCTATTTCCGTACCGGTCTCTTGAAATACTGACAAAGGGAGTCAAGATTTATTTGCCAATGTGGAGAAAAGACCAGTAACTTAACTAGCGGTTTCAAGATATTCAAGATATTCTCAAACTTGAGTTGTACCCAGGCAATGTAGAATTCTGGTAACAATTCCCATTAGTTCAGTGAAGATATTGAACCAAAAATCATTTGGCAGTGCATAGAGAGGGTAGGTTTTTCAGAAACATTTATTCCAAGGGTACCCAGAAGATGTGGGAGCATGCCAACTCAAATGAAGGCTAAAAGGCATTGCCTAGATGTGGGACTCTAGGGTAAAGGGTAAAAAATATTTCCACCAGCAAAAACCGATTTCTCGCTGCTGTCATATGCCGAATTAACAGATATGTGTACTTTGAAAGGATGATAACCAAAACACTATTGTTCATTTCATCTTCTATTTATAGTTATAACAGGAAGAAAAAAGAATGAACCAGCAGTGTTCACGCACATGAAAAGCACTATAAGATCTGAAATCAAAATAAGATTATAATCTTGTGAATATAATTGAAACCAAATGCAGCTTTCCATAAACGGGGATACCTGATACCAAGAATCCCTTGAAATTCATCTTCCATACTACGAACAATATACTTGTGGAAGTTATAAGAATGGGGAAGTCTGTGCTTCTGCACATTATAGATACACAGGATTATTGTCAATAGAAGTCAGTTGAATAATAGCATGATCACAAAACATCAGACGGGTTTTAATGAAAAAGTAGAGTAAGCCAAAATGCATTACATTGGCATCTGCACCTTGTTGGAAAGAAATTATAACTCTATAAGCATGTTACTTTCCAAAAAGAAAAAGAAGTGATGCTCCATCTTCATGTAAGTTGGATAGGCCAGGGGTGATAATAAACTACATAGAGCTCAACATGACAAGCTTAGGATTCAAGTACCTCCATTGTCAGGGAGGCACCATTCCTAGACCAAGACCTGCCATTTATTTCAACCTTATGACTAACTATGGCTAGAAACTGACGATTTCTAAATTTGATTGTCGGTGTTACCAAACACAGTTATGGGACTCTTGGTTTTCCGATACATCAAAAGAGGAAAAGGATCATTCATAATGTATCAAGTACTACTAATGCATAGTCACTAAGTGTATTCGACTATAGGCAACAAAACTATATGGAAAAGATATATGCAAGTCTGTATGTAAATGTGGCTTCGGAGATATGCCATACATGTAAGGGCATCAACAATTAAATACCTACAGTGATGAAGCCCAAACGCAGAGCCAAGTAATCCGATCTCCTTACAGAACTCTTAAATTGTAGAAAATGGAGCTGCAGCATAAGGAATTAAATCAAATTTCCCTTGCAAACATATGAATTCCAAAATTACTGAAAAGTCAGTACACAAATATATGTAAGGGGGATTGACAGGAACACATCTTGTATTTATAGTACAGCACAAGTGACTGCCAATCAGTTTAAAAGTTCGCATTCAAGACAAGCTAGGAAAATGAAGAACAATATATATATTTTTTCATATATACATAAATGAAACTGTTGTCTGTGATGATGTACAAGTAAGAAAGCAGAGCTTTGAGATATTTGAAAACATAATCAGATATCTGCGATGGCTTTGCATTTTGAGTGCACTAGACAACAATGAGTAAACAGACTGGTGGAGAGCCTGTGTGGTACAAAAATAATACTTAGGCTACATATCGTTTAGAATGAGCCCCTCAATCACTAGAAAAACACCCTAACCAAAAGTTTCTGATTTAAGATTAATCTGTACTCTATAAAGATGATCGAGGCTACCATCCAAATGAGAATCCGGTGCCTGCTCCATGGATGAGATGTGTGATGGAACACAAAGGTCGATTGTCGTCTCATCACCTTGTTCTTCTTTGCTACAAAAGAAAACCAAGCTTAGATGTCTGAAATAAACAACATAAATCAATGTGTACCCCTTAAAGAGATGTGTGAGGATTTTTGTGCATTTTGTTGCTTTATTTATCAAAGCAGATACTGTCATGTTTGAAGGCACTGATTATTTGTAACTCCTGTACTAAGTGCTGAATAAAGCCTGGAGGCAGCTTAACTATTCGAACTGCTACATTCCTAGTTTTATTTGTGCTGCATACCTTGCAAATTTGCATCGGCCATTAAGCCAGCCTGATTTTGCCATTTCCTCCAACTGTAAATCTGTCTTTAAACATGTGCACGCATTGAGGAACATAGAACTGCAATGCTTCAGTCAGAATGAAGGATATGAAGATTGCACCTTGCTCACGGCCAAAGCAACAGTGACACAACTATACAACACGTGGGTGATTCCGAGAACAAACAAGAATCGGTGCAGCTGCTCCATTCCTTCATATGAAACAAATGGTTCACGGCCCTGCAATTCAATGATCAGAACTGGCAAGGTAAATACGGCCATATAATAGTGTCAGATATCACCCTGGTAAAGCCATTTACCTCACCGCATTGATGAGAGGAAAATTGATTAAGCCAGCCGGAATATGAGTCTCGTTTGGAGAAGAAAAAGAAGTTTCACGCGTGACAATATCTTCGGTGTTGGTAAAATCTTTTTCAGAACAGATATAGAATTGGCTGGTGAAAAGCGAACTCGGAAATCCACCTCGCGGATTGTGCCAACAATAACGATATAGGGCTGAGTAGCATGAGCTCTGCCATGAAAAAGAACCAGCATTACAACTACTATTGATCGTGTCAGAAACTGAATATCAACAACTGACTAAGCAGTAAGTGAACGTACTCACCTTCCTTAGTCTTCTCCAACGAAGCAAACAGCGCTTTCCTCCTAGTCTTCTTTAACCACTGTTACACAACAATGGAAAAAAGATTAACATAAAGAACAACTTGTTACCTTCCTTTGCAAGTAGTGATATCCTGTGAATTGTTACTTTCCCAAATCTGTAGATAGACCTCTGCACAAGAAGGCAGACAAAGACCATAACTGTGACAACTGTAGCAACTGAATAAGTCGGCGTCTCAGCCAATGACCCACGGACAGGGACGGAACTAGAATTTCCTTTGAGAGGGGGCCAAATATATATATATATAAATTAAAAACATAAAAAAAATTTAAATTATATAGATAAAGACTAAACATTGAGGAATTTTAATTATTACCGTATAAAAAGGAAGAAGAATATTTTTTTTGGAAATAGAAGAAGGAAATAATTATAAAAGAATTAGACAAAGAAATATATATATATATATACACACACTATATTACAAAGAAGAGAGAATCAAAAGGAAAGAAAAATATGAAATAAGACAACCAGAAGGATCGAACCAAGGTCCGGGTGTTATGTTGCACATACCATACCATTATGTCAAGTCTAATTCTATGTATTCTTTACAATTTGTTTAAATATATTTAATTTCAGGGGGGGCCCGGGTGAAAGGACTCGACCCTAAATTAACGAGTAATCTAGAATCAAGCCCTAACGACTGACCATAATCTACTAGTTTCTGTGAAAATTTTGACATAACTTCCCTTATAAAAGAGGCACCCAGAAACCTGCAAGGAAAACTGAAACTCCGCAGATAAACCCACAAACAATACCGTGGACCACCGATGTCCATCAGGATTTCTCAACATAAAACTGGAATTAAACCTGATACATTATTCAGAATTTGAAAACATAACTCCAGTAAATATACTGATTCACAAACAAGGAAACTCAACTCGACAACTATACGAGTGACAATCTATTCACAAGAGTCTCACAAGACGATACTACTAAACCAATATCCAGAGTGACTTCAATAATATAAGAGACAAATTGACAGTGAGCAAGGACCTACAGCTGAAGGAGTTGACTGGTGGACTCGATGCCCTCGCCGACATCCAGCACCCTCATGATACACACTGCAATCTGGGCAAATAAAACCGAAAAGCCCAAGAAAAAGACATATAAAATCATAAAAACTGTTAGAGTAAGTTGACGAAAATAATAATCCACTTTTTAACTGTAAATAATATGTCTTTCACAATATAATGTGCATAAAAATAATGCAAGTCTAAACATAAACATGATGCTCGTTTAAAACCACGGGGTCCCTTTCGGACAGATCCGCAACAGTACAGTCTAAATTACGGGATCCGCCGGAGATCCACATCGTCGGAGATCCGCCGGGCACCGGCCAACGGAACTCCACCAACCCAGAAAACTTCGACCTATACATCAATTTGAAGATCTCAATATTTCCAACAACTTTGTAGTTCAATGCTAAGCCCAATTCTAACCGGAAAACGTCCAAAACTCACTGTGAAGTTCAAAAACCACGTCAGAATTCATTTCCTCCGATCGGCCACGGCAAAGGCCGAAACCACTTGGGATCAACTCTCCATTCCATTGGCTTCAAAACCCCTATGGTTGCATTCCCCATCGCCGCCGTCTCCACCACCTCCGTCACCGGCGAATCCGGCCAGAAAATCCCTCATCTTCATCACGTCGGTTCTTCTTCCTCCGGCCACCAACGGGGGCGATCCACCTATCAATTTAAAGAGGAGTTCGAGCCCAAAAAATTTCATCAAGGAAGCACGGCCAAATATTTCCAGAATAGAGCACACCGCCGCCGAGAAGATTCGAAGCCAAAACGGGTCAGTTTTGACTCGTGGGTCAACCCAAAAATCCCAAAATGGAAACTTTCCCAGTTTGTCACGTATTTATACCATATACATACCCGTACACACACAGCCAAATCAACTGCTACGGTTCAATCTTATCCAAATCGGACGGTCACGATTAAATCAACAATAAAAATAAAACTTTTATATATATTCACCAACCGACTTCAAAACTCGATAAAACATTGCTCGTTTATCCAAAAAATTCCCCGAAAATTCTCACGATCTCGAAATTAAATACTCTGCAATTCTTGTGAAGGAAGTCAACACAAATCCTCGCCTGGTGAAATAGTCGTTAACAAACCCAATTACGCGACTAATCTGTGATAATTCAATTTCGTGCTGATTAATACGTAGATTTTGGTTCGGGTTGTCACAATCTACCCCCCTTACAAAAATTTGCCCTTGAAATTTACATACTTGCTAGGAGAACGAAGCTACTGCTCACACAAACTGTTCTGACTATTATGTGGCTACATTTATTGCATGATTTCTGTACAACGCTGACACTAACCGAATATTCCTATTCCAGAGAATCTATTCTGGATGGTTAAGAACATCCAACGGTTTCACAACCTAAACTGAACTGTCTGCAATAGAAATTTTTTGAAGCACGCTAATATCAAGGGATTAGGAATATACGTCCATAACCATGATGCGTGAAATACATTATATACATATACCAGCCTTGATAATATTTCTCAAACAGTAAACAATAACACCCATTAACTTTTATATCAGCATAGCCATATACTACCTGACTTACCATAAGATGCTTAATAAAGTGGTATCTGGATATTCAAATGAAAACTGTAATCGTTGATGAATTCTGCCCAAATGCTGACACTTTATAAGGAACTGTAATACACACAATCTTAGCATACCACATCAATCTAAGTAGGTCTCACGAACTGACACACCACTAGAGATGAAAACTATGTTAACCTGCAACTGATATACTACATTGCCATTTATTTACATTAAAATGTTCAACCAAATTGAGCAACAAGACTCACCGGAAATCTTCTGTTTCCGACTAATCTTTAACTAATACACAAAAATTTCCTTTATATAACAACATCTCACTTTATATCTGCAAGAAATCAGGCAATCCACCAACATGCAATTTACTAAAGAAAGATCACAACTCTGGAGTTCACGAACTCAATAAGAAGAAAACTAATCGAACTAAGAATTAATAACAAAACCTCTAGCTCAATAACTGTGATATAAAAGAAAACACTTCTAACACACATCTCTGATTGAAGTAGTATTTGCGATTCCAGAATACGCAATAATGTAACATCAGATTTCTAGCTAAATATATCAGCAATAAAATCGAACTCTTTTTCTCAACAATGAAGTCAATAGCGCCGTAATACGCAAAAAGTCTAACACAAATCGGCGATAAAAATAAACTAACCACAGAAAGCTCCGAATAACTTCCACGTTAATAAGTTTACTCCAGATCGACACATCTTCAACCTTATCTGGGTTAACATCAACATGCATACTAATAATACATGGTCGAGAAATCCAGCACCACAAACCAAAACCTGTACTTACTAAATCTGGTATACAGCTAGACTTCTCACAAAACCGTCGATAATAAATCTGATATCTCACCTCCTGCTGTACATCTCTGGAAATAAACAAAAATGTCGCCAATGCAGTCGATAACGAATTCACCTGAGTATGCTCGGTACACACGATTCGTTATACTCATATAGCCACAGAAGCGTTCAGTAAAACAAACTTCATCACCTGAAATTAACATCGACTGAAATAGGATCGAAAATTAATTTTAAGCAATACTAAAACTCTTTTTTAATTATCTAACCAACCATCACAACAAAACGGTGGATAAATGCTCTTTACAGTAACTCAGTTCAGTTACCGACATATATCAAATGAAATCATCTGGTACAACGCCTATGTAATGAGACATATACCTGGAAAAGCTCATACATGACAACAATTGCCTGTAATTGAGGAAGACCTAATAATTCCTCAGAAAAGACATCAGGATATTCCCTGACTTCTGCAATTTCTTCAAGATTAGGAGAGAAAACACAAGTAGTTACATCGTTCGTTAAATAAGAAGTACACCATTACACAATATTCTGCTGCTTCACAACGACGATTACTGATAAAAATATACCACCCTTTCAAAAGTTATAAAATGCAATCGGCTCAACTAGTCTGTCCAATCTTCACAATCTATGATTCTGCTAAACTGACTGTCTGGGTGGTGGTGCGGCTCTAACATCTGAAGTGGCTCCCTGAATCACCACAAGCGCTCTGCACTAAAACTCCACCTGAGGGGTCCCAATATGGATACACCCTCCCCAAAATAACTCAACTTACTACCATAAAAATAACTTAAATCTCAAACGGATACTGTCCGCAAAAATACATGTGGCATCTGCAACAAAAGAGGCATCTCTATGTTTAGAAAGAGTAATTTAATAACTGCTGATTTCACTGATAATGGCTTCTGACCCACACCATTAGAGTCAACTCTTCCCAACTCAGAAAATGAGTTGGACAACATACACAAGGAGTAGGAATGTAAGCTTCTATGACTGAAGAAATAATAGAAAACTGAAATGCTCAAACTTCCCATACCGAGAAATCTGACAAAGTACACTACCATCAAATCATTAAGTTTCTCCTCACACAGATTGGCGTCTAACCTTGCATCAAACTGTAATATCGACAACTATTTAAAACAACGCATATTACATCTGATAGATACGGAGTGACATCGAACCGCAAACTCTGCTCAAAACCTCAACATTTCCCTTTCACTGTCCTGCTGGAATTTGGTGCCAACTCGGGCCAAACAGGGGAAATGATCTCAATATTCTAACCACTGAGCAAAAACTTCATCTTCTCAATACCCTGCCACTGGAAAACTGCATGGTCCAACAATAGACCAGCAACCACTACAATTCTCTGCTCAGAAATCAACTGAGATCACAAATGATCAAACTCGACCAATTCCACTAGCCAATATTCGCTAGCCACAGGGTTACAGGAGTATGTAAAAGAAATTGTTCTTACAAAAATAACTTTACTAATTAATTCTCAAAATCCACTCACAATACTGGCATTATGCGTACAATTAAATCACGTATAAGAAAACTAGGGTTTGTGTATCATGCAGACATGTTGGGTGTCGAGGCGTACCGACTGATAAACCACTAAGTCCAAATTAAAACTGACAGCTCACTGAAAGAAGTCATAAACAGAATAACCTAGAAGACTCTAGACATCTGACAAAGCATAACACTTGGAATAATGAGCATCCGCCAATTGGTCAGGCTATCCTTCCAGAAGTGTCATACGTTCTCAAACGCCTGTACTGACTTGACCAGAAAAGTCTACAGAATCTGTAACCTAATGCTCTGATACCAACTGAAAAGACCCGACCCTAGATTAACTAGTAATTTAGAATCAAGGCCTAACGACTTACCCTAATCTACTAGTTTCTGTGAAAATTTTGACATAACTTCCCTTATAAAAGAGGCACCCAAAAACCTGCAAGGAAAACTGACACTCCGCAGATAAACCCACAAACAATACCGTGGACTACCGATGTCCATATGGATTTCTCAACATAAAACTAGAATTAAACCTGACACATTATTCAGAATTTGAAAACATAACTCCAGTAATACACTGATTCACAAACAAGGAAACTCAACTCGACAACTATACGAGTGATAATCTATTCACAAGAGTCTCACAAGACGATACTACTAAACCGATATCCAGAGTGACTTCAATAACATAAGACACAAACTGACAGTAAGCAAGGACCTACAACTAAAGGAGTTGACTGGTGGACTCGACGCCCTCGCCGACATCCAGCACCCTCATGATACGCACTGCAATCTGGGAAAATAAAACCGAAAATCCCAGGAAAAAGGCATATAAAATCATAAAAACTGTTAGAGTGAGTGGACGAAAATAATAATTCACTTTTTAACTGAAACTGTAAATAATATGTCTTTCACAATATAATGTGCATAAAAATAATGCAAGTCTAAAAATAAACATGATGCTCGTTTAAAACCGCGGGGTCCCTCTCGAACACATCTGCAACAGTACAGTCTAAATCACGAGATCCCAGGCCCACACGTGGTTATATAGTCAGAAAGACCTCTGGTCAGGATATCTATCCCCCCCCCCCCCCCCCCGAGCATGCCAATGCATTGATGCCATTAGTATTACTGTGACTATACTCCATGCACATGCATAATCGTAAATGCATACTCGTACGGTATATAATCATAAAATGCATACTCGTACGTGCATAATCATAAAATGCATAATCACAAATGCATAATCGTAAAATATATAAATCAAGACTCGTAGGACAACGGTGAAAATAAAATGTATAATCATAAACTCGCAAATCGACAGTGAAAACAAAGTGTCCACTCACAGGTTGCCGAGATAAACATAAAGCTGAAACCCTGTCGATCGGCACAATTATTCATCTGACACACCCGCTAAGTCAACATCCTAAAATCATGATTAAAATAATATATGATCATCGGAGTTTACACTGAATAGCAAAGATCGTAATCTGTTGAGTAATAATATCGAGAATCTCGTATACTCGAACAACGTATTTTCTTGTTTAATTATTGACTCAACCAAATATTGAATTCAATTCCATGTAATCCCTCACTTTAAAGAGTCGCAAACAAATCTCGAATATCAAATGACTCGCAAATAAATGGATAATCAAAACGTCCTTTAATATTGTCGTGAATTAAACTGGTAATTGTCCGATTAAATACTCGCCCAAATTTAACAAACTCAAATCCAAATATAAACCTCCCCATTGCGTTCGGCACAGGAAACAAGCAAAACGACATAAAACTTTGTCAAAAAATTCACATCGTCGGAGATCCGCCGGACACGGCGGCCTGTGGGACCGCCGGCGGCCTCCGGAACTCCACCAACTCAGAAAACTTTGACCTATACATAAATTTGAGGATCTCAACATTTCCAACAACTTTGTAGTTTAATGCTAAACCCAATTCTAACAGGAAAATGTCCAAAACTCACCGTGAATTTTAAAAATCTCGCCGAAATTCATTTCCTCTGATCAGCCACCACCGGCCATGGCAAGGGCCGAAACCACTTGGGATTAACTCACCATTCCATGGGCTTAAAAACCCATATGGTTGCATCCCCCATCGCCGCCGTCTCTACCACCACCATCTTCATCACGTTGGTTCTTCTTCCTCTAGCCAAATATTGTCGGAATAGAGCACACCGCCGACGAGAAGATTCGAAGCCAAAACGGGTCAGTTTTGACCCGTGGGTCTACTCAAAAATCCCAAAATAGAAATTTTTCTCAATTTGTCACATATTTATACCATATACATATCCGTACACATACAGCCCAAATCAACGGCTACGGTTCAATCTGATCCAAATCAACAATAAAAATAACATTTTTATATATATTCACCAACCGACTTCAAAACTCGATAAAACATTGCTCGCTTATCCAAAAAATTACCCGAAAATTTTCACGATCTCGAAATTAAATACTCTACGATTCTCGTGAAAGAAGGCAATACAAATTCTCGTCTGGTGAAATAGTCATTAACAAATCCAATTACGCGACTAATATGCGATAATTCAATTTCATGCTGATTAATACGTAGATTTTGGTTGGGTTGTCACACCGGGCCTACCTTGGGCCTATGGTGACTTCGTCCCTGCCATGGGTGGACGCAGTCGGTTGGCTACTCCGGCTGCAACCAGGCCTACTTTTTATTTTATTTTTACTTTTCATATCGAGATATAAAAGAAAAGAAAAAGAAATTATTGTCTTATTGGCCAAGAAAAGAATGGGAAAGAGTAGTTAGCCGACATAATTAAGTATTATGTACGTACATATCTGATTCCTAACTAGCTTTATTAGACCAGACAAGGAAAAATTATGTTATCTTAACTTTGTAACAGTGAATAAAGAAGAAGAAAACTTGGTACGTGGTAGCGAAGCTCATCTACAGAAGATGACACAATCAATATTTTTCAGGCTTTAAGCCTTTATATATCATCGACAAAAAAATCTACCTACAACTTAATCTTAGAGTCAAAACACATACACACTGGCCCTCAATGGCTACCTTCCCTGGCCTTCTAATCTTCTGGTTTTCATAATATATTGGTAAAACCATGCATATTTTTTTTCCTCCACGACACTCTCTTATAGAACATCAAAACCAACTTAGGTTGAAGGGTGTAGTCAACCTCTTAATGAAAACGCTCGTCTCGATCTTATTGCGGAGTTTGAAGTTAGCAGATTTGGGAGGATGAGATTTAGGTAGTCATTTATAATGTAGAATTTCTATTCACGGGATTTAGTTTTATGTCTCTCCTGATATATATTTTATTATGTCATAATAATAAAAGTGTGAGATGAACCTCTCAATAACTTACAAACCTAAAAAAAAAAATTATACGCTGCACAGTACAACCCTCTTGATTTTAAAATTTTGGATCCGCCTTTGCCTTAGTTGCCTCTCCATTTTTCTGCTACTGCTGCTGCTAGGATCTTAGGACCAGGCAAGAAATGGGGAAGTGAAGAGAAGACTACAATGCAGTGTGTGTGTGCGCTGTAATATATTAATGTCAAGTGCAGGTGCGTGCATGTGCTTTTTGGGCTTCAACCTTCTTCCTCAACCTCAGCAATTATTAATATTATTATTGTTATTATTGTTATTATGATTGAAGCTTTTGCCAAAATGGTTTGTTACGACCCACGCACGCACCCACCTTGCTTTGGAGTCGCTGCTCTCCACGGTCACACTCACATGGGAGTTTGCCTAAAGAAAATAAATGGAGAGAAAAGCCAGTAGCCCGGTCTCTGTTGTGGACTGCTAAGTTTGAACAGCACGGACATCTCGCTGGATTCAGATTCAACTCATCCAAGTACCACAATATATCTCATCTCTCGACCCTAAACCCACCAACTAGTGGGATCACATCAGTCAAAGTTTCCCTACCTATTATGCACTGTTTTAGTTCCCAGCGCTCATTTACTTTACTTTTAAAGAACAAACAAAAAGACCTACTTAAGCACTTGGTGCTTTTAGGATGTACATTTTAAAGCTGGAGATCGAGGAGTTAGAGATGAGAATTCTCGCCCTGTTAAGAGGGATAGGCAAATCTAAAAAAGATTTCTCAAAAATCTAACAAATTAAGATTTTTATGCTCGTTATAGAAAACTTGTTTATTCCATGATTAACATATTCTATGTTCAAGCTCATGAAACAGAGGATGACTGACTACAGTGATGCATACAGGAAAGTAGATTATTTACGAGACTTTTAAAAATCTAATCAGAACCAACATGCGAGAAATGACTCAAATAAGTTATAAGTCCATTTTTTTATTCCTCTTTGCATTGCCTCAGGTCGCACAACATTAAAACCTTCCGTGCAAGAAAATAACAAAAGTATGAGTTACAATGAAAAGATAAAAAATGATGAGGAAATAAAATATCAGATAGTAAACTGACAAATTTAAAATCTCAATTAGTAACATGAAGAAAAATCTAAACTTCGAGTATTAAACTGAAATTTTTTAAACCTGAGGTAGTGACATGAAGAATAACCAAAATCACAGGGTACTAAACTAAAATTTGCCCTAATTTTAATGTATTGATGCGCTAACGTATTGAAGGGGATCCCATATTTAGATTTAGTAAATATATTTTATGTTTCTAGGTCTTGTGATTACAATATGTGTGTAATTATTTGTAATACTGTATCTATACACATATTAGAAATAATTTTTATATATTTCAAAACAAATATTGTACACATACCTGACTAATTATCTCATACCGTACGTACTTAACGTCCTTTAATATTTTTTAATTATATCTCACCGCTCACATAATAGCACTCACCGGCAAGAGACCTGCAATTTTGATGACAAACCCGAGTTCTATCTCGGCGTGGTTACCACTCACGTGCCTCCCAAGGAACCTGCCAGGAAGCACCTCAGCAAAAGTGTAAGAACACTGATCCCACATCGAAGAATTGATAAGAGCTCAAGTTTCAACCACCTTCATAAGCCTTGTGGTTCAGCATTAATGGTACGTTCTCGTTACACTTCTATGCCGTTACTCTACTCAAATACTATCTCGTTTTTGATTTAGGCATCCGAGGGTTGAAGATCGGCACACCTGGTCTCTCCTTAACGGTTGTCATTCTTAGTAGTGAGAGCAGTTGCATAACAGCGACAACGATATCATCCGTACTCGAGCGATAGCGATATCAACTATACCAGAGCAACAGTGATATCATCTGTACTCGAGCGACAATGATATCGATTGAATCCCATCGATAGTGATATAAATTTATAGATAGAATTGTATTAGTTCTCTCTGTTCAATATTTACTACCTTGTGGTTTTAAATATTAACATTGGCGCCGTTTGTGGGAAACCACACCAAAAAATGTTTTCCTAACCACGCAACATTCAGTGAGTGACGAGCATGGATACCTTCCCCTAACACTTGGCATGACACCAAGCACTCAGCAAGAACTTCTCCACCAAACGCCCATCACAAATGACAACGTCGATGAGCCCGCCTTCATACAGTGACCGGGAAAGCAGCATGTTACATAGAACCAGCAGGCATCCACCGATGCTGAGAGGCATGCCAGCGATATAGAACAACAGTATGAGCTAGCGATGTAGAATCCCTTGAGCTCGAACGAGCCTGAGAGTTCGAACACCAGTAATACATGCAGTCTGAGTCAAGCCTGAGAGCCATCGAACGAGGATGATTTAATTCAAAATCAACAGCGGAGTCTTTGAGCATGGCGCCTCACGAGGTGGTCCGTTTCGGTGGGAAGTCCTCATCCGATCATCGTTACACCCTCTGCACCTGTAGAACATAAGACCACCGCCAACACCGGAAAGCCTGCAGCGAAACCTTGAGCCGGAGTTAAACAACACCGCCCACCTGGCTCACCGTCCTAGTTGGGCACAATCGTTACCCTTGCCACCCCCGCTTGAGATCACACCAATAATACATCAGTAGGCTGTGGGGATAGCAGCAAGGATCATCGAGTTGGAAGCCATGGTGCGGCTGGTGCAGCCAAAGGCAAGCTACCTGGATCGAATGTTGCAAACAGTCCGTGTTGAGCCCTTCTCGGCCGGTATTATGCTGTGAGGGCGGCATCCGCTGGCCAAAATAAAAATTGAACGATACAGGGGAAAGACGGACCCATCCCTTCATATCGATATCTTTGTATCAGCAATTACCGGCAGACAATATGACGACAAGGCGAATTGCTACCTATTTATGGAAATCCTTACTGGCGAAACACTAAGCTGGTTCTTCAGCCTACTGCCGAGATCCATCAACTCTTTTCAAGAACTTATTCGAACATTCCTAAAAAGGTACATTACACAGCTAATTGTTCTCTCACCTATAACCAATTGCAGGTCATATGACAGGAACCGTCTGAAAGGACTATCCACTTTCGTCTCACGATGGAACACCGTCATCGCAAGTTGTCGCGACATAATGGGCAAGTCAGCTTTTTGCGTACTCCGAAATGCTTTACAAACATGGTTGCTAATGTGGAAACTCAACAAGAACCCGACTATCACCTATGACGACCTACTAGATCGTGTGGCATCGCACACCCAGTTAAAGCTTCAAACCTTTGGCTCCAACCACACCTTGACACAACAGGTAAACACTTTTTCTAATACCATGGTTCCTAGCATGCAGAACGCACTCCCTGCACAAGAACCAACGCGAGCATGATCACCTAAGTACTGGTCAGACTCGCGTGACCACAACTGCGGGGACTGGAAAAAAGACAACCGAGGAATAGAGGGATACCGGGGGCACTACCAGGATAAAGGCAGCTACAACAATAACACAAAAAGGTATCGGGAGGATAGAAACGATCGACCTCGTGATGACATCGCGACATGGCCTAGGATGGAGAAGTAGATTTTCAGCATGTTTAATGCAAAATATGCCAACATGTTAGCAGCTCATCCAGACCTGTTCCTGCTACCAAAGAAAACATACAGGGCCACGACCTATAGAAAAACCGGGAAATGGTGCAACTTCTACCAAAACAACACGATACCGAAAAAATGTTACAAAATGAAAGAGGTGGTGGAAGCGCAACTCCAGAAAGGCAACCTGGCAAAATTCAAATCAGGAAATGAGGCACCACCAGTGCAGGGAGTGGCTAGCGTCAGAAGAATCAACGCGATCACTGGTGGGAAGTCTAAGGCAGAGCGAAAAAAATGAGTGAGCGGTATGCAGTATGCGGCAGGGACTTTCAAAGATAGCTAAGATGGGCTGGGGCTTCATTACGTTCTACGAATCTAAGGAACAAGATCACCCACCAGTATCGGAGGATTACCCATTCTTGATCGATGCCGTCATTGATCTTCGCAGCGTCGGGAGATGCCTGGTGGATACCGGATCCTTCGTCAACGTCATATTCTTGCACGCATATGAGAGGCTCGAGAGGCTCCCCTCCAAGCTCAAGTAGGACCACTTCATGTTACTCAGCTTCTTGGGTGATCAAATACAACCGCTAGGCAGCGACTACCTACGAATTACCTTGGGGCATGCAGGCTATAGTGCGGAAACCCATATCGAGTTCCTAGTTGTAGACGCCTCATCATACTATAACTCCATCATTGGATGCAACACACTGAGTAGAATCAACGTTATCATAGCAAATGTTACTTATGAAGTTCCCCACAATAAGTGGCATATGCACGCTACGAGGGACAACGCTCGCATTACCCGGATCATCAAACGGCGTCAACTACCCAGCAAGAGATGTATGCCTACTCACTGCCGACCCGTCAACAGAAGCGCCCGATGACCCATGGAATGGACCCCTCACACCAGACCTTTCAGCGAAGAATCCACCAAGCTCATCTCGGTGTCGGCTGAACACCTCGATCAAATTATCAGAATTGGGCCCAACTTGGATCCAATAATAGAAACCGTCCTCATTAACATCCTCAGGGAGTGTAGTGATGTATTTTCAGGCATATCAACCAGCATCGTATCACACAAGCTGGGTATCTCGCTAGATGTGGTGCCCACGAAGCAAAAGCGCATGGCCTACAACGAGGAGCAATATGCCACCATGTAGGAAGAGGTAACCAAGCTCCTCAACATAGGGTTCATCAAGAATGTCCAATACCCAGCCCCGACATAGGTCTCCAATGTTGTTATGGTCAAAAAGAGCTACAACAAGTGGAGAATGTGCGTTGACTACACCAACGTCAATAAGGCCTGCCCGAAAGACTCCTTTCCACTACCAAGGATAGACCAACTCGTAGACGCAACCAGCGGGCACGAGCTTCTGTCCACGATGGATTGTTTCTCGGGGTACAATCAAATAAAAATGGATCCAGCAGATGCCAAGGCGACGTGCTTCATCATAGACCGGGGACATTACTGTTACAATATTATACCGTTCGGGATGAATGCGGGAGCAACTTACCAACGATTCATGACAGAGCTGATGGCGCCATTGGATAGCGATACAATAGAGGTCTATGTTGACAACTTGGTGGTAAAGAGCAGACATTGATGGAGTCACGTCAAGGATCTCAAAACGGTACTGGATACCCTTAACAGTAGCAGGATGAGACTAAACCTAGCAAAATGCATTTTCGGCGTCTCGGCGGCCAAGTTTCTGGGATACATGGTAAATCAGAGGGGCATAGAGGCCAACCCAGAAAAAAATTTAGGCCATCCTCAACATAACACGGTCGGTGAGAAAGCAAGACCTTTTCTAAGGGTTAGGGAATTTGTGCTGAATTTCTTTTGTTTTCAATGAAGAAGAGATCAATATTTATGTTTGTTTCATGGTATTGGTATCAACAATAGTTTCAATCTTCTTTCGATTTATTCCCGATTGTGGGGAATTAGTTGGGATATGATTGTGGTAATTTTGAATCTTGTGAATAGTGTATACTGACTAGGGTTGAGCGAAAACCGATCTAAGGTTAACTGGGTGTGTAATAAATGTTCAGAACTTTTATGATTATTTTATACTTTTCCCACCAATTAATTTCAAATTTTACAGTTTTGTGTCTAATAGTCTAAATTTTTTAATTATAGCTTTTGTGAAATTGTGATGTGATTACTTGATGTGTAGCACCTAAATCCAGATCTTCACTAAAATTTTCTTTCTTTATGATGAACCATGACTGAGTTTGGGTATAATAAAAGAAGTAATGTAGTACAAACATAAAGTAGATCAAAGTGAGGGGAATTCAAATCAAATCTCGTGTCTGATATTTCAATCGAGACAATTGATGATTCATGCAGCAGAAACTTCATTAGGACTGCAAAACTCAGTTGAGAGCGGTGACTCATTAAGAAAATTTAGAAAGAGAGATCGATAGGTGCTGCATATGATAAACCATGATCCAATTGATATGTATAGACTATAGTTTAACGATTTCAAAACTATTTTTTTGCAAATTATTACTATATACACTACTACAAAAAGTGTTTCAGACAACCGTTTTAATCTGTTGTCTGAAACATTCAAAAATCTGATGTATATAGAGCAGTTGTCCGAAAACATATCTCTCCACAAAAAAAAATTCTATCGTTGAATATGCACACTAACAACTGATGTTTCAAAAATCTGAAAAAGTGACATTTAAGTACTTCTGAGTGTGTCATATAAATTCAAACAACTGATATTTGACATATGACATGAAAGAAGACAATTGAATTCTGATGTTGAAGTTTGTTTCAAACAACTGAATATTGAGTTGATGTTTGTTTTAAACAACTTAATGTTCATGTTTTGCTGTTGTTTGTCTGTCTAACCTACAACAATATTTTAGTTGTCTGAGTGGTACTTTAATAACAGTGTTTATGCAATCCTTTTGGTATGAATATTAGTTAGAAGACAGATTTTAGCCTATTTTTAGTTGTTTGTACACATATAACTAAATCATTTTCTACACATATTCTCCACAAGTTTACTACATATATTAATGATTTCAACTGTGAAAGCTAGAATACACTCACAGAGAGTAAGTTGTACGTTATGACTTCTTGTTGACTTGGGCAATATACATTCCCAGAGAGTAAGTCTAGGATAAATAGCAATATGCAAAGGTCGGTCACACATTTCTACACTACTCAATCGACTTGTGCTCGAGCTCATTACTAGAGATCGATTTGCAGTAGCTTCTAACTTCAAGCCCTGAAAAAAGTCGGTTTTAAACTAATTAAAACAGGAGATCTTATTGATAAAAACTCAAAACAAATTCCAAACATATAGGCAATTAATCGTCATGCATATACATTGGCATGACACGAAACATGCTTTGGGTGAATATAAACGGTACACAAATAACACCATTGAATAAGCATGAAAATCGGATTAAGATATCCGTAGAAATAGCCACTGAAAATTAAGAATAAATGGGAAACAAGGACTTAGAGAAAAGCTTATATAACGTAATATAACGTAACAGATCAAACCTGAAGACTTGATTTGCACTAATTGAGAAAGGAGACAAGGTAATATAGTCATGCAGATAACATATTTTCTCCTCTATAATGAGGACTAATTAACAACTTTACAATTTGTTTAGTACCTTGTGATGGATTTGAATCTCGATCTCTTAATATCACTGATTTTGATTTTTTTCAATTTACAGTTTAAGGTTTTGATTTTTTCAGTTTGCTACTTGAGTTTTTTTTTCTATCACTTTCTATCTTTTCCTTTAAAAATTATGAGCAAATTTATGTTTAGTAACATGTGGATTGAGTCTTTCTTCATGTAACTACCTAATGTTTTGATATATTTTTTTTCAATTTATTACTTGCATGAGGTATGGGTATTTCTTCATGTTAGTATCTAAAATTTTGATTTTTTTTCTTCAGGTTTACTACTTGAGGTCTTATTTTTTTCATCAATTTCTATTTTTTCCTTCAAAAATTATTTTAGGAAGGAGATATTTTGGACAATTTATTAAGTTTTAAATTTTAATTAATAAAATAAGTCATCTTAACTTTTTAAAATTGCTTTTCTTGTTCCAAGAGAAATATTCCTGATATCTCGGTATGTGTTTTATCCTAACTAGAGTAGAAGTTTATATTCTTTCAATCCCTGATTTATAGGGATAATAATTGTAACTGATTGTATTATATGTCTACATTTAAGAGCATCTATCAATGAGTAAAGTACAGTTTCAATCTAGATTGGTTGCATATCTATTTTCTTCTTCAACACGTTATCAACAGCTCTTTAGTTGGTAGTCATCATCTCAAACTCCTAAACACCTTCATCACCGCCAGTTTCCACCCCCGGAAGTTCTCCACTGTCGCCAGAATTCATGGTTCATCCCTCCTTCAAAAAATGTATAAGTTTTCACACCGAGCATAACACCCTAGAGGTAAATCATCTACCTTCTTCGATTTAAAAATTTAGTTGTTCAAAACTTAATTACCACAACATCCTAGATCTAGGTCTAGATGTAGGTTCATAATAGCGTGAATTTTATTTCAATTATATGCCCTAGCTCTTATGAATTAATACAGGTTATGAGATAAGAGAATTTCATCACCTCTTCACTCAAAGTTGAATATTAGTGACGGTTTTGGGGAGTCACAGTATATTTAAAAAAGAGAGAAGGAAAATGGATATTTGTGACTAATTGTGAAAGTCACAGTTTTTTGGTGTGGTCTGAAGCCACCGTTTGCATCGATTTTTGTGACCAAACATCATTGATCACGGTTGTTATTCCCTAAACTTGATATTAGTGATCATGATTTTTCAATCGGTACTAATTACAAATTTTGTCTCTTTCGTAGATGACTTCAACTAAGTCGGCCAGGCCTGAGTTTGACATTCTTGATCTACAAGGAGCAGAATACCATCGTTGAGTATCAGATCTTGAGAATACTCTTCTTGGTAAAGATCTTACTGATACTATCCAACCACCACAAACTCATGAATTCACTCAGGCACCAACTCTAGCTTACAAAGTTCAAGCTCTTATGTTCTTGAGGCGGCATATATATCCAATTCTGAAAAAGTAGTATTTTCTAAAGAATGACACCGCGGATTTGTGGGCAACTTTACAAGAAATATTCAAAATTGTTTATGACGCACAACTTCTAGAATTTAAAGATAAATGGGATTCAATCTAGTTATTGAATACAAATATTAATGCATTTAATCAAGCTATGATTGAGCTTATATATGAGTTGTTCATTTTTGGTGTACCGATCAAGCTATGATCTAGAATTCTTTAAGCACCTTCCCTACTTCCATGGATACAGTCGCGCATCAATATCAGACGGATTATAAGCGAGAAAGAATTAGATTACTCAGTGATCTCATGAACATTCTGGCCAAGAAAGAGAGATATCGCGAGATACTTTTCAACAACAATGTTATGCCAACTGGTACTAAGAAAATTCATGAGATATATAACACTGGTGGAAAGACACGTAAGGAAAAGAAGAACGGTCGTTCTGAGCCTTACAACAATCGTGGTGGTAGAGGAGGACATGGTAGAGGTCATGGATTTGACTTGGACTCGCCAAGACAATAATTAAAACAACTCCAACAAGAATCAATCCAATTTCGATCCTAGGAATAACGGAAATTCTTCTCGTCCTACTTCTTCTAGCTTGTCACCTAATCTACACATTTTATGCTTGATTCTTCACACATTTCTCTTTAAATTTAGATTTGTTTTGACCTTGATATTATGCATTCTTACTTACTTTGTTATTCTTAGGTTTTGAATAAAGGAGACCAATAAAGTAGGTGGAAATGAACTTAAAACGCAACAAGGAGGAAGTTTCTAAATTCGGAGAAGAAATGGTCTTTGCAAAATTTACTAAAATAGTACACAAAATAGTTTCTCAAATGGTGTCGAGAATTAGAAACCAAATGACAAATGAAAATGATGTCAAATGCTGCAAATAAAAAATAAAGATATTTCTCCTGCTTGGGCCAAAAAAGCAAAAAGATGGAGGATCAAGAAAGAAAAAGGTGGCTGAATTATATGTATAAAGTGTATCTCAAAATTTTCCAATTCAAAGATCAATTTATCCTAAAAAAATATGGTAGGTTCGGCCTACATATTCCTTGGAGAGCAAGAAGAACAAATCAAGAGGTGAAGATCTCTCATGGAATAAGGAAAGAATATCCAAGCTACAAACCTGTAAATTCAAAGGAGTACCAAGAATGATTCTGAAGTCCAAATATAGTCATGTGATACCTCTATGGAAATCTCTTGAAGTCTTCTTTCTAACAAGCTAAAGATCATAATTTTTAGAGGTCTACAACTCCGAGAAAGTGTCATTCTTTGTAGACTGTCAAATTTACCCGGGTACACTAGGAAAACCTAGTTTTGTGAGGAAATATCTCATTCTTTATCTATATAAGGGAGAGCTCAGCCTCATTCACATTCATCACTCATTCTAGATGCCTAAGCTCTGCCTTAATCATCTCTTCAACCTCCAAACACTTAGTCATCCTCCACAAGCTGAAACACCACCCAAACAGCCTCTCACAAACACTCTCCTCCACCTTAAGGGTCTTTTGCTCTTCGTAGATGGGATTCCTCGACCTCCATCACCACGAAAGGAGCTCCTCGATTTGTGATTTGCGGTGCGACTTCACGGAATTAAAATTGTAGCATGGCCCCTTTGTTTTTAGTTTTAGTTTTGTATTGGATACTTTGCATTTGTATTTTGGGATCATGTTTTGATAAAAGGCTTTTTATTTCTGGTTCCTTTTAAGTTAATTTCTTCCATGTGTTTACAGCTTTAATTCGAATGCATGTGCTAGCTTATATGTTGTTTATGCTTGAAACCTTTTTTTAGTAGATACTCGACTTGATTCTTCTCTAAGCATGTTTCACGAACTAATTAACAAGATAAAATTGGATTAAATAGTTAGCTCGATTTGGTTGCTGTCTTGATTCAATATAAGCATGTGTGTGTGTGTTTTGATTAAAGTTGTAAATTTTGTTGACACTTAGAGGGTCTAGATATAATCGGCAAAGGTTGAAAGAATGAGTTGATCATTTGTATATATGTTAGTTATAGTTTTATTTTCGGTCTAGCAAGCATGTTTAGGATTCTATGTTCTTGTTTGTATAAACTTGTCTATGAGTCGAAGCATGATAGAATTTAGGATTCCTGAATGTGTTTGCTTGCCACGTTTGTGTCTTTAAATTCGTAGATTAGGAAACTAGCCTTTAAACTCCCCCATTACCTTAGAATATAGTCATGCATGCACCCTCAATCTCCGGTTAAGAACGATCCCTATTTACTACAAAAAAGGGTTTTAAATTATATGACGTTTGATTAGTTATTGAGTGTTTATTTGATAGTTAGTTTTAGCGTTGTAAAATTTTTAGATTCCATCGATCCATCGAAGGAACCTCCTGGGCTCAAACACACAACTTCAACATTTAAGCAAATTTAAAGTCTCTTAAAACAAATGGCACTCTAAGACACTACCTTGACACTAAATGAAAAGTAAACTAGTATACAACTGATCTAAACAACCTAAAGATGTATGCAATGTAGCTATAATGGTTAAGACAAGCACATATGTACAATGTTTTCTGCAAAATTAGACATATAAATAATGCAAGACTTAGAAAAATGTTAAGAACACATATATACACACGTTAAAGATGCAAGCACACGCAACATCACATCGAATTCATGTATAATATCACCTTGTTATAGGTGTGGTTTCACCAAGCATATGCACAAATAGATGTGGTTCTACCAAGCATATGCACAAATAGTGTCGTGCACCGAAGGATGTTCAGAATGCCTGCAAAAGGTGCAAACAGTATTTGGCATATGAGACCAACTACACTAAAGACTAGCTATGAGATGGAAAATGGCAATGAAGCCAACCTTATTCTACTAGATGACACAAAGCTAGTCTGGAGACTGTGGATTTTGATTAGTCTATGTATTAGACTCATATTTTTGCTATGTAATCAAGTTTAGTTTTTTTTTACTTTATTTTTTGTCATGCTTTTGGAATAAGACAATCGTTGATGTAAGTTTGATGTTGGCAAAGTAATAAAAATTCCTTCATTTTGGTATATGAAGGTGTTAAGAATGGTTATTTTAATACATATTGCATAAATGGTTCGAAATATATAATATTTTATGGCACTATAACACCAAAATACTATAAAAACGAGAAAAAAAAAAGAGAATGGTTTGATCTCAGGGAATTTTCAACCTGTCAAAATTCTCTCTCGACTTGTCGAAAAAAACCTCCTGGATCGGTTTTAGCACATTTTTGACCCGTCAAATTTTTTTTTTTTGCCTAGTTCCTTTCGACCCGTCGAAAGTATATCCTCCGGTCACATAAAAGCACCTTGGACCCATCGAAGTTTCATCTCGACATGTCAAACGATAACTACTTTCTCAATTTTGTCCAATTTTTTACCCGTCAAGGTAAATTTTTGACCCGTCGAACATCGATATCAAAATTCATAATGGTTTTTGGTTTTTCTTAAACCCGTCGAGCTATTTTCTCGACCCGTCAAAGATTTTGTCTTGGACATGATTTCACTGATTTTCGACTCATCGAGAACTCTCTTCGACCCGTCGAAAATCGATATCGAAAAATCAAATCATTTTTTAGGTTTCTTCGACCCGTTGAAGCCTGTACCCGGACTTGACTTTTTTGATGTGTTTTACATCAGTTTTCACATGCCATATCAGCACCTTATAAGGGTCATAACCCTTTGGAAAATCTTTAAGTATCTACTTAAAATGTTCGTTATGCCTTGAGATTATAGACTAATTGATTCACATTCTTTTGTAGTCGTTTGTATGTGAGATTGAGTGTCTAGAAGATAGTGGTACTACTCATACTATACTGCAGAATATGCAATTGTTTATGGATCTTATGCCATACACTTCATCAGTGACAACCATGATTGGTTCATCACCGATTATACAAGGGCGTGGTTCAGCACAATTTTTGCTACCAAATGGTACAAGAATTTATATCATTGATGTATTGTACGCGCCTAAGGTCAATCGAACATTGCTAAGTTATAAGGACATTAGAGTCAATGGTTTACACTTGGAAACTAATTGTGAGAATGGTAACGAATTCTTATGTATAATGTTTGAGGAGTGCGGTAGAAAGCGCATCTTAGAGAAGTTATTGGTCAGTCGTAATGGTTCATATCTTACTACGGTTCGAATTATTGAATCCAATGCAGTCACCCTCACTATTGTGTGTGACTCGACCTCTTATCAGCTTTGGCATTACCGACTGGGAAATCCCAGTCGCGATATATAATCAAAATATTTAAAAAATCTCATAGTCATCCATTTTCCAGAGTAATGAAGCATGTGGAAATACCCATCGATTTTAATGGCATGGATGAGATTAATCATCTCAGTCTGGTCACAGTCTCCAAAAAAAGTACAACACCTAGTGTTGGTCCATAAGGTTCATTCGTGGCAATCTATGATGCTCATCACTCATTTTACAAAGCTTGTTCATTAGCAAAGTTACATGTCAGACCTTCCTTTATGGTTGATAACACTGAAAATATACCATTCTTACAAAGAATCCATGTTGATATTTGGGGACCTATCAAACCGGAATGCGGACCATTTAAATATTTTATAATTTTGGTATATGCATCAACGCGTTGGTCACACAGTGCTTTGCTATCAATAAGGAATGTTGCATTTGTAAAATTCCTAGCATAGATTATTAAGGTCCGGGCTCACCACCCAGACAATTCAATCAGCTCTATTAGATTGGATAATGCATGATCAGTTTGCATCAATATTTTTTGATGATTACTGCATGTCAAATGGGATTGAAGTTGAACATCATGTCCCTCATGTTCATTCATAGAACCGTTTCGCAGATGTGCAAATCAAGCGATTACAGCTTATAGCCTGAGCAATGGTAATGCATACAAATTTTTTGGTATATGCTTAGGGATATGCAGTATTACATATAGCATTGCTTATTCGCTTGAGACCCGTAGCACGCCAACTATTTAGTGTGTACCAGCTGGTAACCGGATATGAGTCTGACATTTCACATTTACGCATCTTTTGTTGCATGGTATATGTTCCAATTACGCCTCCACAATGTACTAAAATGGGTACTCAATGTCATTTAGGCATCAATGTTGGTTATGAATCTCCAACAATTGTCTGTTACTTAGAACCATCAACATGAGATCTCTTTACTACAAGATTTGCAGATTGTGACTTTGATGAAACATACTAACCGACGTTAGGGGGCTATATAAATGCCTCCATTTTGGTTGAACGTCAGAAATTGACGTAGTAGCAGACTCGATGCCTGACTCTTTTAGTTATATTACAAAAGTGATGAGATCGGACATACCTACTTCGAACATTCCTACTAGGTTGGAAATTCCAAAAAAGGGACAGATTAACGTCACTACTAGGCAGGGAAACATCCTTCAAGTCTATGTGGAGAGAGTAACGTCGATCAGCCTAGGCTCCTACCAGAAAGAGGGGGAGGCCAAGAAAATCCATTGATGGGCTGCCGGTGAAAAGGCAAGTCATCTAGACACAAAATGATCATTTCATCATCAACGTTGTGAATCATTCACATGAGATTGTTCCTGACTACAGTTATGTCCTAGAATAATAAATGACATCTCTGAAGGATGTTTCAGATCCATATGTGATGTTAGAGAACAGTGAAATTTCACTAACTAACAATGTTGTGCGCATTGTTATGAATAGATCATCAATATCCAAGGTAGTTGGTGATACTTTTGATTATTCTGTTACTCTCGGGGAGGGAAACATCCCTCAAGCCCATGTGGAGAGAGTAGTGTCGTCCTCGACTCCCACCAGGAAGATGGGGAGACCAAGAAAATCCATTGATGAGATACCGGTGAAAAGGTAGGTCATCCAGACACAGAATGATCTTTTCATCATCAACGTTGTGAATCGTTCAGAAGAGATTGTTCCTGACTACAATTATGTTCTAGAATCACAAATGACATCTCTAGAAGGCGCTTCATATCCATATGTACTGTCAGAGAACAGTGAAATCTTAGTAATTAACAATGATGCATGCATTGTTATGGATAGATCATTGATATCTAAGGTAGTTGATAATGCTTTTTCTTATTCCGTCCCTAAGGAGATTATTGACGACGATGAAGTAGAACCTCGCTCAGTTGATGCATGTCAGCGGATAGCATATTTACCAAAATGGAAAGAGGCAATGCAGGCTGGACTAGACTTTCTGAAGTAAATGCATGTTTTCGGTTCGGTAGTGCTATGCCCACTAAATGTTAAGCCGGTAGGACATAAATGGGTCTTGTTCAAAAGCATAATGAGAAGAATGAAGTTATGCAGTACAAAGCTAGACTTGTGGTACAAGGATTTTCTCAACGCCCTGGCATTAATTATAAGGAGACATACTCTCCGATCATGGACATCATTACTTTCTGCTATCTTGTTAGTTTGGTAGTGTCCAAAAACCTGAGCATCCAGCTTATGGATGTGTTTACTGTATATCTCTATAGAAACTTTGATTTAGAGATAAACAAGTTATATATTCACGATGGGTACACAACAATTTTTTGGAGATTAACGAAGCGAACACTTGTTGCTACTTCTTTGAATCATTGATTATTGTTTTGCATGAAGTGGTTAAAGATTGTGTCTAACTTATGTCAGTTATACACCATATTTGAGGATCAAGTTGATTACCATCTACTATGACAGCACCAACTTGCATATTTGAGGACAATGTGACTTGCATTGAATAAATGAAGTTGGGATACATCAAGGCGATCATACAAAACCCATTTCGCCGAAGTACTTCTTCAATCAACAACAACAACAGTTATTAAATATCCATGTGAACCAAATTGGTTTGACAGATAATGCTACAGACTTATTTACCAAGTCTCTACCAAAATTTACATTTGTGAAGCATGTGAGATGCATTAGAATGCGAAGATCATCTCTGAATCCGAGATTGAGCTACTGATCAGGGAGAGTTCATTTCGTAGACATCAGGGGTAGTCTACATCACATGTGGTCGCTTTTATAATTGATGTGTTGTACTTTTTTTTCCTTAGACCAAACTTTTATTTTACCTATGAAATTTTTGTTTGCTTCACAACATTTTTAGTGAGGCAATGTTTTATGCATCATACATTATGATCGTGACACAAGGGGGAATGTTCCAGGAAAAATATTTTTAATTAAAATAGAAGTAGATATTCTCTCAATCCCTGATTATAGGGATAATGATTGTAACAGATTGTAATGTCAATATTTAAGACCATCTATCAACAGTTCAGCTCTTCGCTTCGCCTCAACCCTATTAAACAGATCCTTCAAAGTGTATCGAACATACTGAAACCTATAGTTACTTTTCACCAAGTAGTCACACCTTAGAAGTGTTCATTGAACTCTTTTACAATTGCATCAACATGGAATATGTCTGCATCGGCAATTTTACGATTCAAATATATAAAATGAATCTCCTTTGCATGGCGAGGTTAGGATTGTGTTCAACTATGAACTCAGTAATATTGTGAACACATTTGCCATTGTAAACACATTTGCCCTTATCAAAGAGGATATAACATAATGCTAGGCAGTTACATCTAGTCTCTTGCTTAGCATTGCGAACTAGATCCTTCTTTTGCAACCATTTTGCTTCTCTTTTTTCTTCTTTGTTACAAACAAATCTTCTTTTTATTACCATTTCATACGTACCCTACTAACTCTTTGCAGTCTACTCCCAAACCACTAGTATTTGCATACATTGTATATCATCTATCAACACCATCAACAATAACAAATATTTTACCTACTACATTGAAAGAATTCGACCTCGATTTAGTTAGCTAAACCAGAATTAGGCCCTAACTGAGAAGTTTACTAACATATATTATAAAATTCAACATTGGAAACACGAATATCAAAAATCATTTAGCTAAATTTTAATAATATGTTTGAAAGGATAAAAAAATAATTTCTGACATCAGAGTAACTAAGTACATCTAGAATTATGTAAGCTAACTAGTTATTAACCGATAGAATCAACTGTGGATCCTATCAAAGGGGGCACCGCTATGCCTCGAACTTCGTGCTCAGCCGACCTCAGGTGAATCTCTGCAACCTGGGCATTTAAAACCAAAGGGCCTAGAGAATGACATTAAAAAAAAACATAAAACTGTTAAGAGTGAGTAGACGAAAAATCAAACAATAAAAATGTGTAAAAGCGTAGTTATGTCCTTCCACTAAATTTCTGTGAAAAACTATATGCGAATGATGAAAAATCTCATATTGTACTCAACAAGTAAACAAAAACTATGACTGGCTTTGAAGATGACAAAACTGATGCGAAAATTAAAATCCAACTGTAGAGTGCTAAATCTAAAAACTAAAGATTTAAAACTATAATAAATCATATAAGGTAAGGTCTTGGGGACCTAACATCACGAGTCGTACAATGTCGGTTAGGAGCCTAACATTCATGGCGACATGTGATTAACATCTGAAATAACTGTGTGATCAAGCTGGCACTCTAGAAACTGATAGCTCAAACATCATGAGTGTACCTAAGGGAGGCGATGATCAAGCGGTCTAAGTAGCGCCTGTCACCTAATGTCGTCCAGGGTCTAGCTAGCCTAGATGACATAAGTCACTCGATGATCAGTCGAGTGACTCATATGCGCATACGTAAACTAATATGAACTGAGCCTCCAAGGTAACGGCTATAAGAGCCATAAATTGAAATATTGTAAAATGAAATCCATTTGAATTGTACGCTTAACTGAGGGCGTCATAGACTAAGACACATCTGAACTGGATCCAAATTTGAAGGCGTCATATGCTAGAACAAACTAAACTCAAAATTGGACTAACTGGACTAAAATCGTGAAACATAGGGACTAAGAGATTTAAAATCTATAACTAAGCTGATTTGAAAACTTGAAGGTAATACTTTAACTAATGAGCTGGCTGTCCTAAAAAATAAAAATATACACACATAATCGCTAAAAATATCTAAAAGTCGAGCTCAATCAACTGAACACATAAACATAAAAGTCAAATGGATTTGGAAGCCAAATCCAAATCGGACTGAACTAATAACATTATAATGTAAATGCTAAGTTTCGAACCAAGTCAACAAAAAATGTAAAACGTGAAGTAACGCTAATAAGTTTCGAACTAGCATAACGAGAATTATAAAGCCAAACCAAATAAAGAATTAGTCTTGATAACTATTATTAATATATAAAACTTAGGGCTGGAACCGGTTCGGTTCCGTCCATTATTTTTAGGAACCGGAACCGGAACCGTTCAATATACATACGGTTCGGTTCTTTATATTTTTTAGGAGGAACCTGTATGGAACTGAATCGCAAGAAACCGGTTCGGTTCTACGATTCTAACAGTTCCTAAATATATAAAGAAAAATCAATAAATAGCCTAATTTGGAAGAAAAAGTACAAAAAAACTACAAAATAGAAAATTAAATACATCGACAAATCACTCGATCCGCAAGCATCCAACAATCTTCGAGTCATTTTAGTTCAAATATATTACAAATTGCAAGCTAAACTAAGTTACGTCAAACAAGTCTTTGAATTTCTTGTTGAATAGAACAACTAAAGGCAGCAACTATAGTCCACAAAAACTCCTGAACCAAACAGTACATATGTACCTCAAAGTTGCAATTTATTTAACAAACTAAGTTTTGGTAACTTTTGTTGCCCTTGCATCATCCACATTTTTTTTAAGCGTGAGGGTTTTTTTGTGAGAGTGTGAGGGTTGTCGACTAGGTAGATTAACTAGATTTAGCGTTTTGAGAGGGTTTTTTTTCATATACTTTATAGTTAGAAAGGAATAATTTTCTATACCCATATTTATAGTACATAATATAGACTTTACAAGACTACTAATAATATATTGACATGTGTTATTTTCATATTACCGGTTCTTTTAGGTTCCTTAAAATTTTGTAAGTTAAGAATCGGAACCGGAACCGGAACATTTGCACTTGGAACCGAACCATCAATATTACTTTGCAAAATTCAAAGAACCGAATCGAACCTAACGGTTCCAGTTCGATTCGGTTCCGTTCTCCGGTTCTTCGTGGAACCAATCCCAGCTCTAATAAAACTCGTATACAGAACTGTAAAAAACAAATGTCCACTCACCTGTTTTATATAGATCAGTAAACTCTCCCGCAATATAGACTTCACGCCCCCATCATAAGAGCGAGAACCTAGAAGCCATTAGTACAATCTCGAATCAATCCATGAATGTTTAATGTTCAAATAGAGCTTCCACCGGAAATCACAACCTAAACCCGAACTCTAATTTATTTAACCAACACTAAACTGATATAACCCAGTACAATCTATTCATTTACTAGTTGGCTTGAACATGATTGACCGACCAATTGACTATTCAGACTAATATGCACATGTGTGAGAGTTTATGTAATCCATCGATGTGACCAAATACTACTTTCTTCCGTCCTTCCAGCTCACACATATCTCAGACAAATTCTATTGCAGTTTTGCACCCACAAGTCCTATGATTGACACCAAGTCCAAGAACTGTATCAAGTTATTAGCCACCCGCTTCAACAACACAACAAGCTAGAATTCTATTCCCATATGTTAACCGTAATAACCCCAATACGTTAATCGTAATAACCCCCACAGCATCTCTCTACTAAACTAGCCCTAAGCATAGATCAAAAACACCGAACCATAAATTACCTTAATTAGAATACATGGTGGTCGGAATCTCCCTCTGTTCGATTTGTCTTGCTCCAAATGACTTTGAGGATGCGATTGGCGGCGTTGGGACCATGACGGGGGGGCTTCAAAGCCCATTAACCCATCGATCTCGACTTGGCCAAAATCCTAGCAATTCGCCTGTAACTTGTCAAGCTTCACTCTTCGTTTTGGCTTCTAAGGCCGATGTCGTCGTCAATGATAGTTGGAGGTGGAAAAAGAAGGAGAGGAGGAAAACTTTTCAACGAGAATCGAAGCCGGAGGTGGCTGGCCGGCGAAGAAATCGGTCGACGAAGCCGATTTGGTTCTGCGGGTTTTCTTTTTAGTTGACGTTGGCTGCCTTTTGCAAGAGAGGAAAGGTCCACAGAGAATGAGAGATATTGGCTAATGTGGAGCTGTTCAAAATGGGAAAGTTCTAAATAAGTCGAGCTTAAAAAAATATTTAGTACCAAGTTTCCCGGATAATCCAAACAACTTCCTTAATTCAAATTGCGTTTAGCATGGGGTATGCCGTTTGTCCATCAATTTGTTTTTCGAAAAGCCTTAAAAACATCCAAAATCGCAACTTCAAAATTGTGGATTTGAATGGCGACAAAATAATTTTTTTTTATAAACGTACTAAAGTAGAATTAATTCATTAATAATTCGATAAACAAGAATAACGTAATAATTACGATAAGGGTCGTTACATACATCGCAATTTATTTAGAAAAATTTCTCTAACACTGTCTAGTTTTGTTGATTCCAACTCAGTGATTGATCATGTCTAGAACTACACTCCGAATTCATGCTTGCTTGAAATCTGAAATATTTAACATATAATGTGTGAATGTGATACAGATTAACTAGATAGACTTATATATCAACAAATCAGGTTTGATTCAGCGAACATAGAAATAATCTTTAGCATTCTTAATATCACAATAAAAGAGACTCTGCCTAGTGGGGGTCCCAAAATTACTAAATCATCATCAATAGGAAAATAGTGTTTGTACATAACAGTTGTGCAAAAAGGTTTAGCTCTTGCCCGATATAATATACAGATATTAAGTTAATAAATGAATAAATTACATATAAGGTCAATATTCTAATATCTATATTAAATAAGGTCATCTCTTAGTTTTATCTCAAACTATCAAATCAGGTCACAATTATAACTCCATAATTTTAAAATTAAAATTATTTACGACTTATATCATTATATATAAACAACATATCATACCACCTACCATATTATTCTCTCCATCCCTCATCTCAATTCTCTCTCTCTAACTTAATAAATGAATAAATTACATATAAGGTCAATATTCTAATATCTATATTAAATAAGGTCATCTCTTAGTTTTATCTCAAACCATCAAACCAGGTCACAATTATAACTCCATAATCTTAAAATTAAAATTATTTACGACATATATCATCATATATAAACAACATATCATACCACCTACCATATTATTCTCTACATCCCTCATCTCAATTCTCTCTCTCTCTCTCTCTCTCTCTCTCTCTCTCTCAGCATTGGAGCATAGCCCGGTGTAGTGTTTGTTTTGGTTTGGTTTGGTTGTTACGCAAAAGTTGTTGTGTTTTGGTTGTTATGTACGTAATAGTCTCTACAATAGTCTGTGGTAGTGTTTATGTTAGTTTGTAGTAATGTGTACAGATTGGTGTGCTTTAATTTTTATGCAGTATTGTCTACAATAATCTGCGGTAGTGTTTATGTTACTCTATGGTGTGCTCTGTAGTAGTTTGTAGTGTTGTCTGTGAGTAGTATGTAGTGTGCTCTGTAGTAGTTTGTAGTGTGCTTTGTAGTAGTTTGTAGTGTTATTTGTCAGTAGTATGTAGTGTGTTCTGTAGTAGTATGTAGTGTGCTCTGTAGTAGTTTATAGTGTTGCATGTAGTAGTTTGTAGTGTTGCATGTGAGTAGTATGTAGTATGTTCTGTAGTAGCATGTAGTGTGCTTTGTGAGTACTATGTAGCGTTGTCTGTGAGTACTATGTAATGTGCTTTCTAGTAGTATCTAGAATTGATGTGAGTAGTATATAGAATTTATATGAGCAGTATGTAGTGTTTTGATGATCTATTTTATTGTTTTGCAGAAATGGAACAAATGGAGGACCCTGGGAAACTCCAAGTCTAAATAAGATCGTCATTAAGAGGCTTTTACAAAGTCATGGGTGAACTTCATAAAAAATTGCCTCCAAAAACAGTGAGGATGTTGCAGAAAACACCATTTGGCAGTTTCATAGAAAACACAACAATTTTTGGAAAGTACTATTGTAATTTTTCGATAGTACTACTCTAGTTGTTGGACAATACTACTCTACTGGGACTTTATGTATTCTAACTAAAACTCTGTTGAAAGTACTACTGTAGTTTTCAGAAAGTACTACTCTAATTGTTGAACAGTACTACTCTACTGGGACTTGATGCATTCTAACTAAAACTTTGTTGAAAGTACTATTGTAGTTTTCAGAAAGTACTACTCTAGTTGTTGGACAGTACTACTGTTACTAGTTTTATACACTATCCAGAAACTGAAAATGGAACCTTCGTTCTCGTTCTTTCCAGTAGTATAAAGCATGTATCATTTGTACTTTCCCTTGAGATGAGTAACATCTGATAGCACCCGACTCCGATTTAGTTGCCTAAACCGAAATCAAACCTCTTCGAAACATGACCTTAAAATTTTTTTTTTCCAGAGTTTACTTTGAAACAAGTGAGCCAATATTAGAACCTGCAAAGAGAATCACACTTCGAATATTCAACAAAAACCAAACAGTGGGGCTCCGTTCCCCATCCGGATTTCTCAACATTCATATATAAAAAACCACAAGGTTTACAAGAAATCCATAAAACATTCAGGAGTAAACTCAACTGAAAACACAACATAAATATTCAGAGAGACTCCTATGTATATCATATATAACCAGTAGGTCGAACTAAGAACCTACTCGAACAGAAGTGTGACTGGAACTCTACGCCTCTACCATTGACGTGCAACCCCAGAACTCAAACTGTAAACTGGGCAAAGGAAACCGAAAATCCAAGGGGAAGGCAAATAAAATCGTTAGAGTGAGTGAACGAAAATAATAATATGCCTTTCACCAATATAAACATGAAATTATGATGTGAGTCTAAAATCATCAAACTCAGGTAAGGTGGTTGTCATAACCTTCCTGGATACCGTATAAAATGTGGAGACCGCAACTTGAGTACATTTTCCTCAAAGTTACAATCATGCTCAACTAGGTAAGGAGCTTGTCATAACCTTCCTGGGAGCCATATAATCACGGGTCAGGCGTTTGTCATAACCCACTGTGACGACCCGAACCAGAATCAGTAATGTAATCAGTACGATTCACGAGAATGTGCATAATCGTGGTTAGTCGTTAATAGTGTGGTTTGTCGATTTAGTTCGCGACTTTATTATCGGCCGAGAATTTGAATTGAGTTTCTTCACGGAAGTTGTAGAGCACGTGATTTCGAGCTCGTGGGCGGTTCCGGATGATTTTTTCGATAACCGAGGAATATAATACGATTATTTGAAGTTTCGGTTTATCGACGAGTTTATCCGTTTGTTCCGTGTTTATCCGAATCGTAATGGTTATCCGTTTCGAATCGTCGATCGACCCGAGGACGAGTATAAATATCGAAAATAGTCGAGAAATAGTCGTAAAAACACTGTTTGATGTTGACCAGCGTTGACTTTCCAATTTTGGAAGTTTGACCCGTTGACCGAGGGGGAGGACTTTCCCGTTTGAGCTTTGCCGGCCGACTTGCATTTTCCGGCCACCTCCGGCCACGTGAAGGGTATGGTTCTCTTTCCCTTGAGTTTCTAGATGGTTTGGTGTTTGAAATTGTGGGAATTGGTTGTGTATTTGGTGAGTTCGAATCGGGTTTTGGTTTCGGATCTCGCTGGTGACGTGATATGACGGAAACATGCATTTAAATTAAACACATAAATCAACCATAAACAATTTAAAACCCTATAGATGTAGTATAATATAAGCAAGTAGGGATCGTTCTAACCGGGGATTGAAGGGTGCATGCAATTCTTGTGTAGTAAAAGGGGGTATAAAGAGTTGTTTTTAATTACCTAATTTATTTACTAGAAACGTCTCAAACATAGCACATAATCCTATGACTCTAACATGCATTGACTCATAGACAAGCAAACACATATGAGACCCAAAAACACATACCACGTTTGAAACAAAAAGAAAACCTAATTAATTATATACAAGTGATCAACTTAATCCATAATCTAACTCATTTATTAACACATGCAAATAACAACACTACCGAAATCCCATAACCCTAAATTTCGATTAAACATGCATAATTCATATTTTGTGCTAGGCATCCCCTAAACACCATTGATCTAGACTAGGAATCCCCTAAATCAAAACCAAAGCATTAAGAACCAATTAACTTCATGCAAATTGAAATCTAGAATAAGGAACACATGGAAAAGTTATTGAAATTTACGTATGTAATAAAACCGAAATACAATCATCCAAAACACACAAACAAGTTTCATGAACAAAAAGAGACTACGGAGTAAAGAGGTCATTGTTACACTTTTATATCTTCGGAATCCCCTAAGGATACTCAAGAGAACTAGACTTCTTTGGTGGATGACGTTCGGAATCCCCTATGCGTCGGTGGAAGAAGAGATGCGGCGGTTTGATGGCGTAGTTGGCTTCTTGAGGATGTCGGCTTAATTTGTGGGGAGGAGGAGAGTATTTGGCAGAGCATAGGCTATAGAATAAGTGATTTCTTTGCTTTGAGTCGAGCTCTTGTATTTATAGGTGAAGAATTCCAACTTTCCTCTCCAAACTAGGTTTTCCTAGTGTACTCGGGCAGAATTGCCAGCCTGTCTTGAAACGTCTTTTCCGGGAGATCTAGAGCTCAGAAAATTCCGATTCTTGTTTCATTGGAAAGCTTATTCAAAGGGCTATAAAATCCATATAATGAACGCCATATTTGGAGTTGAATTGAATTTACTACGGATTTTAGAAGTTGAGTGACCTGACTGCCCAGTTTTCTTCTTCTTCAAGGAAAAGGAAATCTTTATATCTTCAAATCTTGCATTCCTTATTCCTCAATACTTCTTGGCCGAATATACCATATTCTTGCACATATTTTGGCCCTCAAATAAGGTATTTTTCTTCATGGAATATCCTTCAAAAATTCGTCCATTATATGCTCCATATAATCCGCCATATTTGCTCTTTCCTGGGTCGCGCAGGAGAAATGTCTTCATCTTTTGTCCACCATTTTGGTATCCATTTCATTTGGCATTTGGTTTCCAATTCTTGACACCATATGGGAATGCATTTTAGTAACCATTTGAAGACCATTCCTCGGACTATTTCTTCTCCGGATTTATTGCGTTTTGCGTGCTTGTAGACTCCTTTACTCCGTCTCTTTTGGTCAACACCTGAATTTAACAAAATAAGTTAAAACTAATAAAACTAAGCAATTATCAAAGTAAAAATGTAGAGAAAACACATTAATTAATACGCCTAAAATGCGTAGATCAAATCCCCCACACTTAAACTTTGCTAGTCCCTTAGCAAATACTAAATTAAATTAAGACTCAAAATTTTCCAAAAAATACTACTAAGCCCTTTAACAAATGAATTTCGAAAATTCCATGAAAATCACAAAATTAAAGCACAAGGAATTCAAGAGTTAATAAAGATATTCTCATGCATGAACAAGTAAGACTTAGATGAAAACAATGGTGAGTTATAAGCTATGCATGTTTCGAAAAAGTTTAAATCAATTTCACATGGATGCACTCATCATCTTTTCACTCATGAAAAAGGGGTATTCACTCAAATGTATATGTATTGCATCGAAATACCTCATAATTACTTGCACAAATGAACCAAACCATATGCTTACTCATGTAACTTACTCAACCAATTGAAGGCTACTCATCTTAAGGATCATAAAGGACTTTAGAAAGGTTGTAATGGGGCTAAGGCTAAGGCATTCGAAATTTAGATAAGTGGTGGTGTAAAAACGTTCCAAAGACTTAGTTTAGCACTTAGAATTTTTCAAATTCGTGGCTCATCCTTTCTACACTTCTTCTTGTGTCAAACTTCAAGATCGGGGGCCAATTTTCATCTTTTTGGGCCCTAACTTCATTCTAAACTTCACTTGTCCAAACTTTTACACTTAGAACTTTTGCCGAAGAGCTTTTTCATACATTTTTTTATTTTCTTTTTCTTTTGCTCTCGATATTTTCTTCTCTCTTTTTATTTTTATTTTTTGTATTTTCGGCAATCATCTTTTGGACAAGTCTTCCCTTCTTTTGTATTCTTTCATCTCTCTTTTTTCGCCACTACTCTTTCTGCTAGCTTCGAAACTTCTTCACCAAGTCTTTGAACAAGGGTTGGAAATTCTACACTAGGCTAAGTGTTTAGATATGTATGTGGTAAATGAAAGAAAAGGCTTAACGTAGGCACAAAGGGGTAATCTAAGGGTGTCGCAACTCGTGCGCACAATGGGACACAAGGCCATTTGGTTTAAGTGGTGGTAACCTAATTTGCCTTTAATCATATCCAAAATCAGAGCATATATCAACTTAATAGCGTTGTAAATCTACATGAGTAAGTTCTTTTAATCTCTAGTTCATTAAAATCTATGGCAAGTAATCAGATGAGGCATGTTTTGTTTTTGAAAACCATATGCACGAAATTCACTCTCAAATGAAGTAATGTAGGCTCAAAAACTCACTTTTAGGTTTGTATGATTTAAAACTTATTCTAACATGCGAATTCTGTACCAAGTTTTACTATCTATATCCACTACATGTTAATGCAATCAAAACATCTCTATCAACAAAAGAATTCCATAGTTTAATAATATGAAAGCCATGAACTCGAAATTGTCTCAGAAAAATATCATCATAGACGAGTTAAGGGCATCCTAAGACTCTGAAAAACACTAAAATACACTCAAAAACTACCTAAAATTTTTGAAAACTAAAAACCCACGAAATTTTTTTATTTTTAGGGCATCATCCGCCGAGAAGTTCTATTGTCCGCCCGGTTTTATGATTTATGACTCAAAGAAAGTTGTAAACCCCTCCCCCACACTTAAATCCTACATTGTCCTCAATGTAAATAGAGAAAAACATAGAACCAAGCATGTAGAAGAAAATTTACCAAAAATATCTAACTAATTAACATACTAACAAGCTAATTAATAAGGAGGAAGGGAAAAGAAAGCAAATCTGTGTGTCGATCCTCCATTGGGTTGCCTCCCAACAAGCGCTTGTTTTTTATTGTCTTACAGCCTAGACATGATGCTTCATTTATGCTCTTGGAACAGCCTGATCTTGAAGGTGCATCTCCTCCATTTGTTCTTTCCACTTTGCAGCTTAATGTTCTGACCTCCGTGTCTTTAAACTAGAATTCCGAACGATGTAGAGCTCAGAAATTCGTGATCTTTATATGACTGAAAACTAGACGTCTCGAGCTTTCCATTCATATAAAGAACTCGTGCTAACTCCAAACGAGCTGAAAGTTATGACTTTTCAAAGTTGACTGTTCTATTTTGGACAGAAGTTGCGAATTATGAAAACACTTGGAGCACGTTCCTCCTTCGTATCCTTCAAAACTCAACAAACATAAAATCCAATAAAAATGCATGAAATGCAATGATGAATATGATTCAAGATGATGCAATTATGTAATGCATGAATGAATGAATGATATGCAAAGATGCTTGACTATTCACAAAAATCGAGCAACCTGAGCATGACTATTTGAATAATTTCTCTAGAATTAATCACACGTTGGAACTAGCTGAAATTTTACACGAAAAGACTAGACACATATACAAATACTTCATAAAAGTTTCAGAATTTTCCGAGACGTGTAACTATGTCAGATAAATCACACAAAACAGCCTATTGCTCAGCTCTGAATTTATACTATACATATAACACATATGCAACGAAAATACTAAGGCACAATATACTAGAAACATGAATGCACATGATATATAATAAGAATGAAATGCAAGTGATCCAAAAATAAGAAGTCAATGAGAAATCTAAGTATATAAACACACAAAATTTGTTTTGCACGTTGGACATGTTCTTAGGGCACCTTTCACACAATGTCACACTTCGATTTACCATGTATCACACATTTACTTAATGAGAATTAACTAAATGCATCAAACAAGATCAACCTAGATGATAAAATGGTGTGAATGCATAAGAGAAAATGGTTAGAACCTGTAGAAAACATCCAAGTTACATGAACAATCATGAATAGAATGACTCATCCATTGGTCTCATGTCCCTAACTTCACTTAGGTTAGGGTACCCGGTGATGAAATCCGAGCATCATGAAACCGCAGGGGAGTTAATGCAACTAAGTACCTGCAACGTTGGAAAGTCCTTTACATGTTCAAACAATTTTCGAGATTTTTTAGCACACATATCTCAAATTGATTTCGCCAAAAATTTACAAGGATTACAAGACATTGATTTTTCAGTCTTTCCAAGGACGTGCGACCCGTGCGATAAAGTATGAATTCTCAATTGTCCAGCCTTGGTTCAATCGAAAAACATGGCCAGTTGGGGATAGAGATAACGCGAGAGGCAGGACTAATTTCGACAATACACCCCGAGGCTAACCGGGCCAATGGTATATACTCTATTGGTGTAAGTCTTTCTTAGATCCAGAACCTGTCACCAGTCATAACCCGTTTCTAGACACCATGTCCGACATTCAGCCAAACTTTCAAGAATTCACACTCCCTCATAGTTCTTGTAGACTCCGCCCTCAACCTTATGTGTAAAACATAAGGGGTTAAGGAGATAAACAAGAAAAAGAGGCACCATCTATTCCAAGGAGTGAGACCTAATTAATCAAGCATGTAATCAATGTAAATCTAAGACTATCCTTTAACATGCTTAACAATTATTAGATATATATATACAAACACCGATTATTATTTACAAAAATTAAAATTTACACTAACATTTATTCACATGTATTTATTTATGAAAAATTAAATCATTTAAGGCACATATAGACAAAGCATCGAAAATTGTAAGTAAAATTAGCATATATACTTCGAAAATTCCTGAAAAAAGAAAATGGTTAGTAATATGCACAAGTATAAATTTACATATATACACACAAAAATCACAAACAATTAACAATCCCCGGCAGCGGCGCCAAAAATTGATATGACGGAAACATGCATTTAAATTAAACACATAAATCAACCATAAACAATTTAAAACCCTATAGATGTAGTATAATATAAGCAAGTAGGGATCGTTCTAACCGGGGATTGAAGGGTGCATGCAATTCTTGTGTAGTAAAAGGGGGTATAAAGAGTTGTTTTTAATTACCTAATTTATTTACTAGAAACGTCTCAAACATAGCACATAATCCTATGACTCTAACATGCATTGACTCATAGACAAGCAAACACATATGAGACCCAAAAACACATACCACGTTTGAAACAAAAAGAAAACCTAATTAATTATATACAAGTGATCAACTTAATCCATAATCTAACTCATTTATTAACACATGCAAATAACAACACTACCGAAATCCCATAACCCTAAATTTCGATTAAACATGCATAATTCATATTTTGTGCTAGGCATCCCCTAAACACCATTGATCTAGACTAGGAATCCCCTAAATCAAAACCAAAGCATTAAGAACCAATTAACTTCATGCAAATTGAAATCTAGAATAAGGAACACATGGAAAAGTTATTGAAATTTACGTATGTAATAAAACCGAAATACAATCATCCAAAACACACAAACAAGTTTCATGAACAAAAAGAGACTACGGAGTAAAGAGGTCATTGTTACACTTTTATATCTTCGGAATCCCCTAAGGATACTCAAGAGAACTAGACTTCTTTGGTGGATGACGTTCGGAATCCCCTATGCGTCGGTGGAAGAAGAGATGCGGCGGTTTGATGGCGTAGTTGGCTTCTTGAGGATGTCGGCTTAATTTGTGGGGAGGAGGAGAGTATTTGGCAGAGCATAGGCTATAGAATAAGTGATTTCTTTGCTTTGAGTCGAGCTCTTGTATTTATAGGTGAAGAATTCCAACTTTCCTCTCCAAACTAGGTTTTCCTAGTGTACTCGGGCAGAATTGCCAGCCTGTCTTGAAACGTCTTTTCCGGGAGATCTAGAGCTCAGAAAATTCCGATTCTTGTTTCATTGGAAAGCTTATTCAAAGGGCTATAAAATCCATATAATGAACGCCATATTTGGAGTTGAATTGAATTTACTACGGATTTTAGAAGTTGAGTGACCTGACTGCCCAGTTTTCTTCTTCTTCAAGGAAAAGGAAATCTTTATATCTTCAAATCTTGCATTCCTTATTCCTCAATACTTCTTGGCCGAATATACCATATTCTTGCACATATTTTGGCCCTCAAATAAGGTATTTTTCTTCATGGAATATCCTTCAAAAATTCGTCCATTATATGCTCCATATAATCCGCCATATTTGCTCTTTCCTGGGTCGCGCAGGAGAAATGTCTTCATCTTTTGTCCACCATTTTGGTATCCATTTCATTTGGCATTTGGTTTCCAATTCTTGACACCATATGGGAATGCATTTTAGTAACCATTTGAAGACCATTCCTCGGACTATTTCTTCTCCGGATTTATTGCGTTTTGCGTGCTTGTAGACTCCTTTACTCCGTCTCTTTTGGTCAACACCTGAATTTAACAAAATAAGTTAAAACTAATAAAACTAAGCAATTATCAAAGTAAAAATGTAGAGAAAACACATTAATTAATACGCCTAAAATGCGTAGATCATGACGGTTCGTGGTGTTCCGGCGAGTTGTGGAGGTGGGGATGTTAGGGTTTCAACTCCCCTAGCCTTGGTGATGCCTCCTGGGTGGTTAGTTTTGGACGAGGTGGTGATTTTTGGAGAACCCGAATTGGTTGCCGGAATATTGATTCTGTTCGGTTTTGAGCTAAATTGAAGGTGTTGTGGTTTGAATTGAGGCTTGTTGTAGTTGTAAAAGTGATTGGGCTTGAGGAGATCTTCAAATCTGGAGCTTCCTCACCGGAGAAAGTCTCCGTTGACGGCGCGCCGTCGATGGCGGCGCTCCGGCGAGACCGTTGACTTTTCAGATTTCGACGTTTTTAATGTCATTTTTCTCGTAATCGCACCCCGATCGTCACCTTGAGGTTTTCGAATTGATTTGAGTATCGGATTTTTAGTCGAAGGTTTCGAGTGGAGATTTCGGAAATTCAGTTGATTATTTTATACAGTTTTATATGTTTCCGGGAACGGTTGGTTTCCGTGGTTAAGTATAGTGTTGTGGGCTATGGTTTTTGATCAGATGTGTTTATGATTCTTCAGGGGATCGAGATCGTGCTTCAGGCGAGGGATCTTCCACTGGACCACGAGATTAGCGCGAGTGCGCGCTTGCTGATCTGTGAGTGGACATTTTTATATTTTCACAGTTGTTTGCGAGTTCGTGATTTTAAGTGAATTTCCGTATTTACTTTATACGATGTTGAGATATATGTTATTTTCAAAGGTATTATTTTATATTTATTGATGATGCCATTACTGCATCGATGCTTCGACTACTCGGCTGATCACCGGTAGTCCGCCAGAGTTGAGAGAGTCCTCTGGACCAGAGTTGAGAGATTCCTCTGGGCAGGGTTGAGAGATTCCCCTGTATGCCGTCGAGGTTGAGAGATTCCCCTGGCCTATCACCGTCGGGTTTGAGCGATTCACCTGACGTCGGGCTTGAGAGATTCGCCTGACAACCTCCATATCTATATATTTTCCGAACTCGCACTGTTTTACATTGATTATGTATATAACTGGTGAAAGGCATATGTTTATTTTTGTCCACTCACTCTAACGTTTTATTTGCCTTTCCCTTGGATTTTTCGGTTTCCGTGCCCAGTTTGCAGTTTGAATTCTGGTGTCTCACGTCGCGGTTGGAGGCTAGTGATTCGAGCTACTTGTGTTTTCCAGTAGGTTCTTGTTTTGCCTACTGATGTATATGTTGTATATATTTACACTAGAGGTCGCTCTGATACATGTTTTATACGGATTTTCTCGGATATATTATATATATTACAGTATGTTTACTGTTTATTGATTATGTTATGATATTGAGAAATCCGGATGGGATTGGTGCCCACGGTTTGGCTTTTGTGGCATAGGATGAAGTATTGTTTTCAGATTGCAGGTATTGGCAATTCCACGATAGTAATGTTACTCTGCCGAAATTTTGAATGGTTTTTGTTGGTTCTCGTTTTCAGAAGGGGTTCGATTCCGGTTTAGGCAACTGAATCGGGGTTGGATCCTTTCAGCTTGGTATCAGAGCATTAAGTTGTCAGATTCTGTAGACTCTTGTAGTTGTGACGCTTAGGGTATTTGAGTTTATACAACATGGCTAGAGTGATGACCTGACTGGCCAGCGGTACTCATCAATACTTCGGGTGTTGTGTGTTCTCAAGTATCTGCGGTCTCATGATTACGTTCTTTCTGCTTGTACCTAATGCTTGTCTTGTATCAGTAGGATGCCTCCTCGACGTGGTCCCCGTGTTGATCGGGAAGCGGATCCTGATGAGGATCGCCAGACGCACGACTTGCTGATGCAAGTGGTGCGTTTGGAAGAGCGTTTTGACCCTGTGGTCAAGGCTCGTACTGCTGGTGCTACTGTGTTTTCGGGTTCAGCTGATCCAGAGATATGTGAGGCATGGTTGGTTCAGGTTAAACGTGTTTGTGAGCGTCTGCGGTTTACCCCTGAGCAGATGACAGTGGCAACAGTCGGATTACTTGAGTCTGATGCATACTTTTGGTGGGTTAGCACCGACAGAGTTCCTGTTGATACTCTGTGGACTTTGTTCCGAGATTTGTTTATGCGGAGGTATTTCAACCAGGCTACCCAGCAGCGCAAGTATGAGGAGTTTACGAACTTGAGACAGGGCAGTATGTCTGTGCTTGAGTATCGGGACAGGTTTACCCGTTTATCTCGTTTTGCGCGTGATATGGTGGCTACTGAGGAAGCCAAGTGTCGCAGGTTTGAGCTGGGTTTGAACTTGAACATCAAGGGGACTCTGACTACGATGCCTCGGAACAACTTTGATGAGTTTGTCAGTGCAGCACTCCGAGGTGGGGATATTGAGAAGGAGAGGCAGCAGAGGTACCAGCCTAGACGGTTTGAGGATGGTGGACCAAGTCAGGGGTCTTCAAAGAGGCAGAGTTCTGATACTTCCGGTTCGGCTTCATCCTCGGGAGTGGACCATATAGACCAGCAGCTGGTGCACCGAGACAGAGATTGAGATGGAGGGGGGATGGACCGCAGCGACCACAGGCAAGTGGGGGTTCCAGCGGTTCCAATTATCCTCGGCGTACTGGTGGCACTTTTGCTGTACCGAAGGAGTACCCATTGTGTAGTCTTTGCAGCAGACATCATGTGGGTCCATGTCAGCGAGGCCCTGTCACTTGTTTTCGTTGTGGCCAGGTGGGTCACTACGCGAGGGAGTGTTACCAGTTTGATGATGCTTATGGACAGGCAGCCCAGAGTTCCGGAGCTGAGCAAGGTGCCACTTCGGGAGCTCGACCAGCACAGTTTGTGGGCCAAGGTAGACAGTAGGGACAGCCTCAGCGTGGACGACCAGCCGGGCAGGCGAGGGTTCATGCCATGACTCTACGAGAGGGCAGAGCTTCACCAGAGGTCGTTATCGGTACGTTACATGTATTTGGTATTCCAGTACTTACATTGTTAGATCCAGGTGCCACGCATTCATTCATGTCATATAGACTATCATCATTAGCTACGGTACCTGCATCTCCACTTTCGGGGTTGTGGAGAGTGTTATATCCGTCAGGTGAGATTGTGAGTATAGGCTAGGTGTACAGAGACTGTGAGGTGTTTATTAGAGTTCATGGTTTAGCCGCAGATTTTTTGTTGCTTGATATCGTTGATTTTGATCTGATCTTGGGTATGGACTTCTTGGAGACGCACCGGGCTATGTTTGACTGTCACAAGAAGGAGGTCGCCCGTTTCGACGACCAAGTTTACCCGAGATACTGTTTCACGGCGAGAAGAACACTTCACTACCGTGTTTGATTTCCGCGATGAGAGCAGATCGGTTGATGAAGAAAGGCTGTGTTGCTTATTTAGCCCATGTTCTGGACACTACAGCAGCTGTACCAGATCTTGGTAGTATTGAGGTTGTTTCTGAGTTTCCGGATGTGTTTCCAGCGGAGTTACCTGGTATACCCCCTGTGCGGGAGATTGACTTCACTATTGAGCTGCTGCCGGGTACATGACCGATTTCACAGACCCCGTATCGTATGGCACCAGCGGAGTTGAAAGAGTTGCAGATTCAGCTCCAAGAGTTATTAGAGAAGGGTTTTATTCGACCTAGTGTATCACCGTGGGGTGCCCCGGTTTTGTTTGTACGGAAGAAGGATGGATCTATGCATTTGTGCATCGACTACCGGAAGCTGAATCAGGTTAAGGTGAAGAACAAGTATCCGTTACCGCGGATTGATGATTTGTTCGATCAGCTCAAGGAAGCATAAGTCTTTTCGAAGATTGACCTTCGATCCGGATATCACCAGTTGAGGATTCAGGATTCGGATGTGGCCAGGACAGCATTCAGGTCGCGGTATGGGCATTATGAGTTTCTGGTTATGCCTTTTGGGTTGACCAATGCCCCCGCAGCTTTCATGGACTTGATGAATCGGGTGTTAAGACGGTTTCTGGACAAGTTTGTGATTGTATTTATCAATGATATTTTGATCTATTCCAGAAGTGTGGGCCAGCATAGGAAGCATTTGCGAGCAGTGTTGCGGACTTTGCGGGACCATCAGTTGTTCGCGAAATTTAGCAAGTGTGAGTTTTGGCTAGATAGTGTGAAGTTTCTGGGCCACGTGATATCGGCTGAGGGAGTCAGTGTTGATCCTTACAAGATCAAGGCCTTGCTGAATTGGAGTAGACCTACTACTGTACCAGAAATCTGGAGTTTCTTAGGTTTAGCAGGCTATTACCGGCGGTTTGTACAGGATTTCTTCCGGATTGCTACACCACTGACCAGGTTGACGAAGAAGGGCGTCAAGTTTGAGTGGTCCGATGCATGTGAGGAAAGTTATTTACTCCTGAATGAGAGGTTGACTACTGCACCGGTTCTGACATTGCCAGATGACAGTGGTGAGTTTGTGGTTTATAGTGATGCGTCGAAATTGGGGCTTGGCTGTGTGTTGATGCAGCATGGTAGAGTTGTGGCCTACGGTTCCAGACAGCTGAAACCACATGAGGTCAACTATTCGACGCATGATTTGGAGTTAGCCACTATTGTGTTAGCGTTGAAGAGTTGGAGACATTACCTGTATGGAGCTCAATGTAAGATCTACACTGACCACAAAAGTCTTACCTACTTGCGGACGCAGCCGGAGTTGAACATGAGGCAGCGCCGATGGATGGAGTTGACAACAATTACGATTGCACTTTCAAGTACAATCCAGGGAAGGCCAATGTTGTAGCTAATGCACTTAACCGGAAATCTGGAGCTTCGTTGTTTCATATGTGTATGGCCAGAGTGTCGATGTTAGCCGAGCTTCGGGCTACGGGTACCGAGTTCGAGTGGGATGATGAGGGAGCTTTGTTAGCCAATTTTCAGGTTCGACCCGTATTGGTTGATCAGGTACGAGAGGCTCAGGATTCAGATTCTTACTTGTTGGGCAAGAAGACCATGATACAGAATGGTGTGCCTACAGAGTTTCGATTGAGCAACGACGGTACATTGTTGTTCAGAGGCAGGTTATGTGTGCCCCGAGATGAGAGCCTGAAGAAGGAGATTCTGGATGAGGCCCACAATTCAGCGTATGCGATGCATCCCGGAGGTACGAAGATGTTTCGTACACTTCGAGTGTATTACTGGTGGTGCAACATGAAGCGAGAGATTGCCGCGTACGTGAGCCGATGTTTAATCTGTCAGCAGGTTAAAGCGGAGAGGCAGAAACCTGCAGGAAAACTACAGCTACTTGAGATTCCAGTTTGGAAGGGGGAGCACATTACGATGGATTTCGTTTATCAGTTACCGTGTACTTCAGCTGGCAACACTGGTATTTGGGTTATTGTGGATCGATTGACGAAATCCGCTCATTTCCTTGCACTTCCGGGGAAGATATCAGTGGGCAGATTGGCCAAGTTGTATTTATCAGAGATTGTTCGCCTGCACGGTGTGCCTGTGTCTATTGTTTCTGACGGAGACAGTCAGTTCACCTCTGAGTTTTGGCAGGCGTTGCAGTGAGCCTTGGGCACGAAATTGCGATTTAGTACAGCTTTTCATCCTCAGACTGATGGGCAGTCCGAGCGGACTATACAGACACTTGAGGATATGTTGCGGTCATGTGTGTTGCAGTTCCGCGGGAATTGGGACTAGCAGTTACATTTGATAGAGTTCGCCTACAACAACAGCTATCAGGCCAGTATTGAGATGGCACCGTACGAGGCCCTGTACGGGAAGCAGTGTCGCACTCCGTTATGTTGGAGTGAGGTGGGCGAGAGATGGTTTATTGGCCCTGATCTGGTGAAGAGCACTATGGAGGATGTCTAGATTATCCGGGATAGATTAAAGATCGCCCAGGATCGTCAGAAGAGTTATGCGGACGTGAGAAGGAAGAGTTTAGAGTTCGAGGTCGGCGATTAGGTCTTCCTGAAACTATCTCCGTGGAGGGGTGTTGTGCGTTTCGGGAAGCGTGGCAAGCTTCGACCATGGTACATTGGTCCGTAAGAGATTACAGAAAGGATTTGAGCTATTGCTTACAGACTTGAGTTGCCAGCTGAGATGGCTCGTGTTCATGATGTTTTCCACGTTTCGATGTTGCGGAAGTACATCTCAGATCCTTCTCATGTGTTAGCCCCACAGCAGTTACCGATCCGAGAGGATTTGACGTACGTGGAGGAGCCTGTGCAGATTCTAGATCGTTGTAAACAGGAGTTGAGGCACCGTGTGATTCCGCTTGTGAAGGTCTTGTGGCATAATCACTCAATTGAGGAGGCCACTTGGGAGACTGAGCAGCGTATGCGGGAGCAGTATCCTCATATGTTCACTTGACAGGTATGTAAATTTCAAGGTCGAAATTTTGTTAAGGGGGGTAGATTTGTGACGACCCGAACCAGAATCAGTAGTGTAATCAGTACAATTCACGAGAATGTGCGTAATCGTGGTTAGTCATTAATAGTGTGGTTTGTCGATTTAGTTCGCGACTTTATTATCGGCCGAGAATTTGAATTGAGTTTCTTCACGGAAGTTGTAGAGCACGTGATTTCGAGCTCGTGGGCGGTTCCGGATGATTTTTTCGATAACCGAGGAATATAATACGATTATTTGAAGTTTCCGTTTATCGACGAGTTTTTCAGTTTGTTCCGTGTTTATCCGAATCGTAATGGTTATCCGTTTCGAATCGTCGATCGACCCGAGGACGAGTATAAATATCGAAAATAGTCGAGAAATAGTCGTAAAAACACTGTTTGATGTTGACCAGCGTTGACTTTCCAATTTTGGAAGTTTGACCCGTTGACCGAGGGGGGGGGGACTTTCCCGTTTGAGCTTTGCCGGCCGACTTGCATTTTCCGGCCACCTCCGGCCACGTGAAGGGTATGGTTCTCTTTCCCTTGAGTTTCTAGATGGTTTGGTGTTTGAAATTGTGGGAATTGGTTGAGTATTTGGTGAGTTCGAATCGGGTTTTGGTTTCGGATCTCGCCGGTGACGGTTCGTGGTGTTCCAGCTAGTTGTGGAGATGGGGATGTTGGGGTTTCAACTCCCCAAATTAGAACACTCAAATCAACTCAAAAACCTTACGACTACGATCGAGATGCGATTACGAGCAAAACAGCATAAAAATCTCCAAAAATCTCGCCGGAAACTGCCACCCAATTTTGGCGAAATCCCGCCGCGATACAAAATCTCGCCGGAAACTGCCACCCAATTCTGGCGAAATCCCCAAACTTCATCGAGTGGAAACTACCTCAAATCACAACCAATTTCCACAAATGAATACATGAATTAATAGGAAATCAAGAGAGCTTTCTAACCATACTAAAATCACGACCGGAGGTGGCCGGTAACGGCGGGTCCGACGGCGAAATCCAACCGGGTCAACTCGGCCCAGCTCGGTCAACAGGTCAACTCAGCCCCAACTCGGTCAACTCGGTTCAAATCCATCATTTTCCGACTTTTTACGTCTATTTGATATTTATACGTCGCGAACCAACCAAATTCACGATTCGGATAATTCAAACCCAATCAGATAAGTACGACTAACTCGACGATAATTTCAAATATCCCTTTTATATTCTCCGATTATCCAAAAATCCTCCGAAACCTCCTACGAACTCAGAATCAAATCCTCTACAATTCCTGCAAAGGAACTCAAACCAAATTATTGCCCGATAATTTAGTCGTGAATAAACCCACGAGTACGATTAATTCACAATAATCACAGCTCGGACCTATACGTACACATTCCACGGTTCGGGTCGTTACAAATCTACTCCCCTAACAAAAATTTCATCCTCGAAATTTACATACCTGTTAACTGAAGAGGTAAGGATACTGCTCACGCATGTGCTGTTCGGTCTCCCATGTAGCCTCTTCAACTGAATGATTCCGCCATAATACATTCACAAGAGGAATGGCTTTGTGTCACAACTCCTGGACCTTTCGATCAAGAATATGGACTGGTTCCTCCACATAAGTCAGCTCCTCCCTTATAGGAAGTTGATACGGTGCTAACATATGAGATGGATTAGGAATGTACTTCCGCAACATAGACACATGGAACACATCATGAACCCTGGCCATCTCAAAAGGTAATGCCAACCTGTACGTCATAGCACCGACTCGCTTAGTGATCTCATATGAGCCAACATATCGCGGACAAAGTTTACCGCACTTCCCAAAATGAACAACACCCTTCCAAGGAGAAAGTTTCAGGAAAACCCAGTCACCAACCTCAAACTCAAGATCCTTCCGTCTCACGTCAGCATAACTCTTTTGTCGATCATGTGCAGCCTTCAATTTGTCCCGAATAACCTGAACATCTTCCGTGGTACTTTTCACCAAATCAGGACCAAGAAACCATTTCTCACCAAATTCACTCCAACACAATGGAGTTCGACACTGTTTGCCGTACAACGCCTCATAAGGTGCCATACCAATGCTAGCCTGATAGCTGTTGTTGTACGCAAACTCAATCAAATGAAGTTGCTAATCCCAATTCCCTTTGAACTACAACACACAAGATTGCAACATATCCTCCAGAGTCTGAATAGTCCTCTCTGACTGACCATCTGTCTGAGGATGAAAAGCTGTGCTAAAGTGTAGTCTAGTCCCTATTGGTCTCTGCAATGCCTACCAAAATTCTGAAGTGAACTGACTATCCCGATCCTAAACTATAGACACAAGCACACCATGCAATCTCACAACCTCCTTCAAGTACAGCTTTGCCAATCTGCTCACGGGAAGCTTTCCTAGAAGTGCAAGGAAATGAGCTGACTTCGTAAGGCGATACACAATCACCCAAATACCAATACTACCACCAGAAGTACGAGGTAACTGATACACAAAATTCATAGTGATATGCTCCTATTTCCACACTTGAATCTCCAAAAGTTGTAGTTTACCTGCAGGTTTCTGACGTTCTGCCTTCACTTGCTAACAATTTAGACATCTACTCACGTACATTGTTATTTCCATCTTCATGTTTCACCACCAATAATGAGCTTTAGGTGTCTGAAACATCTTTGTACTACTCGGATGCATAACATATGCGGAACAATGAACTTCATCGAGTATTTCCTTCTTCAAATCATCATCTCTGGGCAAACACAATCTCCTCCTGAACATCAAAGTGCCATCACTCCTCATCCGAAACTCTGTCAGTACATTATTCTGAATCAAATTCTTCTTACTCAGCAGATAGGCATCTGAATCTTGAGCTTCACAAACTTGATCAAGCAACACCAGACGAACTTGGAAGCAAGCTATCAATGCTCCATCTTCATTCCACTCCAACTCTGCTCTTGTTGCTCGTAATTCCATCAAAAGTGACATTCTTGCAACACGAACATGGAAAAGAGAAGCACCGTGCTTCCGACTAAGAGCATCAGCAACCACGTTAGACTTTCCTGGATGATACTCAAAAGTGCAGTCATAATCATGAATCAGCTTCATCCATCTCCGCTGCCTCATATTCAAATCTGGCTGCGTACGCAAGTAGGTAAGACTTTTGTGATCAATGTAAATCTTGCACTGCGTTCCATACAAGTAGTGTCTCCAACTCTTCAATGCTAACACAATGGCAGTTAACTCTAAATTATGAGTAGGATAATTAACTTCGTAAGGTTTTAACTGTCTAGAACCATATGCCACCACTTTTCCATGCTGCATCAAAACACAACCCAGACCTAACTTCGAAGCATCACTGTACACAACATATTCACCACTATCGTAGTCAACCTCTCCTTCAAAGTCAAGTAGCTCTCCTCACAAGCATCAGACCATTCAAACTTGACTCCTTTCTTCGTCAAACGGGTAAGCAGTGTCGCAATCCGTGAAAAGTCCTGCACGAATCGGCGATAGTAGCCTGCTAAACCCAAGAAACTCTGTATCTCTGCCACGTTGGTAGGTCTGCTCTAATTCAACACTGCATCAATCTTATCTGGATCCACGCTGACTCCCTTAGCTAATATCACATGACCAAAAAATTCTACACTGTCTAGCCAAAACTCACACTTGCTAAACTTGGCCTACAACTGAGCGTCTCGCAAAGTCTGCAAGATAGCATGCAAATGCTTCTTATGCTGCCCCGCACTCCTGGAATAAATCAGGATATCATTGATGAATACAATGACGAACTAGTCTAGATAACGCCTAAAAATTTGATTCATCAAGTCCATGAAAGCAGCTGGCGCATTAGTCAACCAAAATGGCATAACAAGGAACTCATAATGCCCATAACGTGACCGAAACGTCGTCTTATCCACATTAGACTCCCGAATCCATAGCTGATGGAACCCAGACCTGAGATCAATCTTTGAGAAGACTGAAGCTCTCTTCAGCTGATCGAACAAATCATCAATCCGTGGAAGCGGATACTTGTTCTTCACCGTAACCTGATTCAACTTCCAATAATCAATGCATAGCCTCATCGAACTATCCTTCTTCCTTAAGTTGAATCTGCAACTCCCTCAACTCTGCTGGTGCCATACGATAGGGTGTCTACGAAATGGGTCTAGTACCTGGAAATAACTCAATAGTGAAGTCAATCTCCCTGACTGGAGGAACATCGGGTAAGTCCTCGGGAAACACATATATATACTCACAAACCACCGTAATATCACCAATGTCTGGTACACGAACACTCGTATCAATCACATGTGCTAGGTAAGCCACACAACCCTTCCTCAACATGTGCTCAGCCTTCATTGCTGAAATCAAACAAGGTAAAGAAATATTCTTTTCACCACAAAACAAGATCTCCGGCATGCCTGGACTCCTGAAAACAACCTCCTTCTTGTGACAGTCAAGAAAAGTCCAATGGTTCTCCAAGAAATCCATACCCAAAATCACATCAAAATCAACAATATCCAGCAGCATCAAATCCGCGGCTAACCCATAACCTCTAATAAAAATCTCACAATCTCTATATACCCACCCGACACACACTACCTCGCCAGATGGATACAACACTCGCCACAAACTAGGGAGTGGAGATGTAGGTATAGTAGCTAATGATGCTAATCTATATGACATGAATGAATGCGTAGCCCCTGGATCTAGTAAAGTAAGAACTGGATGACCAAAAATGTACAACGTACTGATAATAACCTCTAGAGAAGCTCTGCCCTCACGTAATGACATGGCATAAACTCGAGCATGTCCAGCTGGTCATCCACGCTGGCTGCGATTCTGCTGACCACCCTGTCCAGAAGACTGTGTTGCATGATCACCAGAAGCAGTACCCTGATCTCGACCAGCACTCATATCCGCAACACCTCTAAAAGTGCCAAGCTGAGGACACTCCCTCACAAAGTGACCATCCTGGCCACAATGGAAACAGCTTATAGTACCCCGATAACATGAATCATGATGCCGTTTATTACAAATGTTACATAATGGGATATCCCTTGGTGCAACTGGTGTGCTGAAGAAATGTCGAGGATAACTCAATCCACTGGAACTCCCACTCGACTGCTGCCTCTGCGGTCGATTTCTCCTCAATCTATGACTTTGCCTAGCAGTGCTAGTAGGATATCTGTAAGGTCCACTACCAAAAGATGATGTTGATCCAGAAGTACCTGAACTCAGCCTCTTCAAAGCACCCTGGCTAGGTCCACCCTCTTCAAATTGACGCGTCTGAAACCGGATCTGTCTTTCCTTCTCAATGTCCTCACCTCTGAGTGCAGCACTAACAAACTCATCAAAGTTATCTCATGGCATAGTGGTCAAAGTCCCCTTGATATTCTGATTCAGACCTAACTCAAACCTCCTGCACTTTGCTTCTTCTGATGCCACCATATCACGTGCAAACCGAGACAAACGGGTGAACTTATCCCGATACTCAAGCACTGACATATTTCCCTGCCTTAGATTGGTAAACTCCTCATATTTCCGTTGTTGAGTAGCCTGATTAAAATACTGACGTATGAACAAATTTCTAAATAGAGGCCATGGAGTATCAATAGGAACTCTGTCTGTACCAATTCACCAAAAGTAGGCATCTGACTGAAGCAAACCCATTGTTGCTACAACTTTCTGTTTAGGAGTAAAATGCAAGTGCTTACAAACACGCTCAACCTGAACCACCCAAGTTTCACACACCTCCAGATCAGGGGAACCAGAGAAAGTAATTGCTCCTGCAGTTCTAGCTTTAGTTACATGGTCAAGAAGCTCTTCCAAACACAATACTCGCATAAGCAAGTCACGCATACGTTGATCCTCATCAGGATCCCCAGTCCGTTCAGCACGGACTCCACGTCGAGGAGACATCCTAAGGATAAAAGATATTAGTCACAGGACATAAAAGATGTAATCATGAAACTCCAAACGTTTGAAAGCATACAACACCAAGAGCATTGATGGTTATCCGCCGGCCGGTCTGGTAATCTCTTTGGAAATGCTGTACATTCTCAAATGTCCTTAGTAACACAACTACAAGAGCCAACAGAACCTGAAACCTAATGCTCTGATACTAACTGAAAAGACCCGACTCCGATTTAATTGCCTAAATCAAAATCAAATTCCTTCAAAAACATGACCTTAAAAAAAATTTCGCTAGAGTTTACTTTGAAATAAGTGAGCCAATATTAGAACCTACAAAGAGAATCACACTTCGAATATTCCACAAAAACCAAACTGTGGAACCCCGTTCCCCATCCGGATTTCTCAACTTTCATATATAACAAACCACATAGTTTACAAGAAATCCATAAAATATTCAGGAGTAAACTCAACTGAAAATACAACATAAATATTCAGAGCGACTCCTATGTATATCATATATAACCAGTAGGTCAAACTAAGAACCTAATCGAACAGAAGTGTGACTAGAACTCTAAGCCTCCACCGTCGACGTGCAACCCCAGAAATCAAACTGCAAACTGGGCAAAGGAAACCGAAAAGCCCAGGGGAAAGCAAATAAAATCATTAGAGTGAGTGGACGAAAATAATAATATGCCTTTCACCAATATAAACATGAAATCATGATGCGAGTCTAAAATCATCAAACTCAGGTAAGGTGGTTGTCATAACCTTCCTGGATACCGTATAAAATGTGGAGGCTGTAACTTGAGTATATTTTCCTCAAAGTTACAATCATGCTCAACTAGGTAAGGAGCTTGTCATAACCTTCATGGGAGCCATATAATCAGGGGTCAGGCATTTTTCATACCTCCCCCCCCCCCCGGAGCATCTCGGGGATCAGCCGAGAAGCCATTGCATCGATGCATCCATAAATCCATACACCATGTAAAACAAATCATACATGTGCCTCCAAGTAAAAATACATAACCGTAAATGCATAATCGTAAATGTATAATCATAGTCGCATACTTGTAAAATACATAACATAAAATGCATAATCAAGACTAGCAAATCGACAGTGAAAATCAAAGTGTCCACTCACAATACGAGGCTAACTCTGAGGTCCGACGGAAGATTCATCCCCAAACACTCGATCACGATCACCTGAATAATAGGGATACGATCAATACATATAGAATAACAACATACGGAGTTAATACGTAAAGAACCCTGCGTTCTCGAAAGACATATCGCTCGAAATATCGACGAGGATAGTAAAATTACTAAATTACACCCAAATAACCCTTGTCCCAAATTAGAACACTCAAATCAACACAAAAACCTCACGACTACCGCCGGGGCGCGATTACGAGCAAAACGGTATAAAAATCTTCAAAATCCCCAACAGTCAACCCTCGCCGGAGCTCCACCGTTGACTGCCGCCGCCGCAGCGCCAATGGTGAAATTCCATGGGGAGCATACCTTAAAATCTTCCTCTCTTCAAGCCCAACACAACCCCCAAAGCCACTACATTATCCAACCACTACCGTGGCCGGAATCAAGCCCGAAAGCCATGGCGAAACCAACTCCGGCAACCTAATCGGACCACCACCAAAGTTCAAATTGAATACCCAGAAACCTTCATGGGGTTGAGGGGAGCCTAACTCCCCACCACCGCGACACCAAATCTCACCGGAAATCGCCACCCGATTCCGGCGAAATCCCCAAACTTCATCGAATCGGAACTACCTCAAATCACAACCAATTTCCACAAATGAATACATGAATTAATAGAAAATCAAGAGAGCTTTCTAACCATACTAAAATCACGACCGGAGGTGGCCGGTAACGGCGGGTCCGACGGCGAAATCCAACCGGGTCAACTCGGCCCAACTCGGTCAACGGGTCAACTCAGCCCCTACTCGGTCAACTCAGTTCAAATGTGTGATTTTCTGACTTTTTACGACTATTCGATATTTATATGTCGCGAAACGACCAATTTCACGATTCGGATAACTCAAACCCAATCAGATAAATACGACTCACTCGACGACAATTTCAAATATCCATTTTATATTCTCCGATTATCCGAAAAATCCTCTGAAACCTCCTACGAACTCGGAATCAAATCCTCTACAATTCTCGCGAAGGAACTCAAACAAAATTATTGCCCGATAATTTAGTCGTGAACAAACCCACGAGTACGATTAGTTCACAATAATCACGGCTCGGACCAATACGTCCACATTCCACGGTTCGGGTCGTTACAACATCAACAAACAAAAACACACACACAAAAACACAAAAGGCTAATGTGGAGAGAATCAAGCTAATGAAGCTCTCTCTCTAGCACGGCTCCCTCCCTCTCTCTTTCTCTAAAAGCTACCGGTGGATTTTTGAATTTGAATTAAACCGTTACCAAACAAAAAAATTGAATTAAATAGCTCTCTTTATAGAAGATGGCAATTTTGGAAACTCAAATATATTAGGGAAGAAATAATGACCTTATATGTGTAAAAATTTATAATGACTTTATGTGTGAAATGTAGTCTCTAATTGACGTTTTATGTAATTTTCTATTAATAAATTTCAATTTCGACTTCTTGATTAAAAACATTGGAAAGTCAAGCTCACGAGCAACTAGGGCATATTTTGATAATAAAACTAGTTTTCTACATTGCTAAAATTTTCTTAATAATGAGGTAGAAACAGGTAAACTGATATCTTTGTGAACCCCAACTCAAAATATACGTAAATACTTTATTGCTGCACTTCATCGGATATCCAAGAGACTGCAAGTCATCAAAGTCCCAACCACAATCTTATACATAATCAAGTTCATAGCAAAATAAAAAATGATGATTTCTTAAATTTTACCACATCTATCTGAGATGGAAGAGATTGAACCTCAAAGTTGTCTATGTCCTAATTTTATACACACACTTTGGCATATCAACCCCTGACCTGTCTTAGTGAATATTGTTTAGAAAATTATATATTGTAAATTTAAAACATGAACAAATCATAGCTACCTACATCATTTTGAAAGCAGCATAACATAAATCCAAGAGAGCAATACCTTAAAATACATGATGTAAAGAATATGCAGGTGCTCGAAAGTAAAACTTAGTAGTATTATCACAGACCATGAACTGTCTACTGCTGGTTCTTCAATTCTAGATACTTCAACTCTATTTTGGTGTCTTGACCAAGGATATCGATGTGAAGAAACTTAATCTACACCTTCCACACCATCTTAGCTATTGTATCACATTAGTATCTTCTTTGAACTTCTTTACTGGTCGAAGTTAAAACTCAGAAGAAACAACTTACATGTCATGCACATAGAAAACAACGTGTGCAACAGTGTGATGAGAACAATTCTCGATATTAAGTTGAAGACTAAAGATACTCCCAAAGTGTGAAAAGATCTGGAATCAATGAATTTACGTCGTCCCTTGTGGTTAAGGAGGGATAGAAGAGGAGTGTACAATAAGATGTCAGATGCACTTTACACAGTGAAGCCGACACCGAGGGGTTCCGTATTCAACTGGTTTAAAAGTGTTTGTTATCCATCTACTTATGCAACGAATATATTTGGAGTAGTTAACATTGAGCAACACAAGTTTATTGGTCTAAAAACTTATGACTACCACGTTATGTTGTAACGTTTGATTTCAGTGGTAATTCGACCATATTTGCCTCATGACGTCGTCGAACTAATAGTAGCATTGTCTAGATGGTGGCAGAGATTATGCACTAGAGAGTTGAAGAAGTCAGATGTGGTCGAACTACAATAAGAAATTGTACACATCCTTAATTTGCAAATCAGAGAGGAATTTTTCCCCTGCTTTTTTTGACATTATTATTCACTTCATGATCCACCTTCCCAAATAAGTGTTGTTTTTTGGTCCGGTCCACTGCACTTGGATGTATTCTCAAGAAAGGTACGTACAATTATATATAACGGCTTTTCATCATTTACATACCTTTTTGTGATTATACTATTCGTCAAATAATTAATTGTATAATTTTGTAAATAACTCGGACAATATAAAAGATTCGTCAAAAAGAAATCTACACCGGATGGCTCCATAGTAGAGACATACCTAATTCATGAGTGTGTGTTATTTACTGTAACAGGTTCCTTAAGGATCCAGTCCAGACTACCGCCTCCAATCCAAATGCCCACAATAATCTTTTAGTCAAAACAGATGTTATACGACCGTTAAGAGGAGTATTAAACGAAAGATTAACTAAAGAAGAACATATCGAAGCGCGACTATGACAAGGTTGAACTGTACATGCAAGCTTACAGGGAGAAAATTCAGACAGCCAAACTGGACAAGAGTCATAACTGGGTTGAAAAAGTGCTTAAGAAGAAGTTCCGTGATTATTTCATCTAATGGGTACGCATGTTTAATTAATTTAAACCATGCATGCATATACATTTGTGATTTTTTTTTAAATTGAGAAATTCGGATTGGAATAGGTGCCCACGGTAAATTCGAATGACATTTGTTATTTGCTTATGCGAAGTGTTTTGTCTTAGTTTGTGCATGCAGGTTTTTGGTTTCCTTTATTTTTAGGGGAAACTATGTTAAATTTTGGGTAAAAATTAAGTACACATTCATATATATTCTTCACATTTTTGCAGATGGTTGATTTAGAAAAATCTGGTAACCATGAGGGGTGGTGGACATGGAAAAAATACTTGTTTGTCCATAAGCCAGTTCAACACTATATTTACCCCGGATGTTTTGTCAACGGTGCAAAATCTCATTCATTAACCTAAGATGAAGGAAAAAGAACGCAAAACAGTAGGATCGTGGTTGGGGAAAGCGCATATGTCTATTGCGGGGTTCTTCTTAATGTCGTGTAGCTACTTTACAAGAATGATTTCACTGTTTTCTTATTCGAGTGTAAATGGTTCAAGCGTATGATGGAAAATCTAGGTCTTTTATCAGTCGATACAAACTCAAGCTGGTATGAGGATGAGCCATTCGCTCTTGTCACTTTAGTTAGGCAAGTGTTCTATCTGGATGATCCAAAAGATGGTGCAGGTAGAAAAATAGTAAACCATACGTCTCACCAAGGAATATAGAGTGTCACAACACCTGAAGGGACGTCAGCGACTGACATTGAAGCGCATAATTACAATACATATTAAGAACCTAATGCTTCTATCATTCACAACATAAGGAAACTAATTTGGTCTGACGAACACTTACCCATGCATGATGGTGCCAGGAATGTTACTCGAGAAGATATTAATGAGTTAGAGAAGAATGCCCGAGGAGACAAAGGATGACAACGACGATGTAGGATACGATTAAGACGATATAGATTATGATGATGAGAAGCATTCAATTGATAGTGAGGAGGATGATTCAAACGATGATGATTATGAGGATGAGGAATGATATGATTGAAAGGACCCAATCCCGATTCAGTTACCCAAATCGGAATCAAACCCTTCCGGAAATACGAACCAACAAAATTTTTTCAAAATTTCGGCAGAGTTTCGTTTCTAACGTGGAATTACCATAACTTGCACGCGGAAATTAACACTTCGTCCTATGCCACAAAAAGCAAACCGTGGGCACCAATCCCAACCGGATTTCTCAACATTAATATAATCAACAACAGTAAATAAACTGTACTATGTATATATGTATATCTGTGAAAGTTCGCACAACATGTATCAGAATGTATCAGAGCGACCTCTAAAGTAAAACATATACAATATGTACATCAGTAGGCGAAACAAGAACCTACTGGGAAAACACAGGTGACTCTGATCACTAGCCTCCAAACCGTGACGTGAAACACCAAACCTGAACTGCAAACTGGGCACGGAAATCGAAAAGCCCAGGGGAAAGACAATAAACACGTTAGAGTGAGTCGACGAAAATAAATGTCTTTCACCAATTAATATATATGTTATAAAAACATATGCGAGTCCAGATAAATAGAGATAATAAAGTACACGAGGTAAAACTCACACTCCACCAGTGTACAGAGCATGTAAGTAAAAATCCCACGGGGTCACTCATGGACACCTACGTGCTAGTACAGTCTGAATCACGGGATCTCAGACCCACACGTGACTCTAGCCAGAAAGGCCTCAGGTCAGAGGTCTGCCTCCCCCCGGTAAAGGCCTCGGGTCAGGAGTCACAGCCTCCCCTGGCACACATCCTCGGGGATCAGCCGGGATGCAAGTGTATCGATACAACATCATATATAAACTGTACTCTGTGTAAACCAAATCATGAACAGTTCGATGCAAATGCAATAAACAGCATATAAATGCATGTATACTCGTATACGTATATCCGTATAAGTATAATCGTATAATCGTAAAAACACATGCTCATGCAACCCGTAATCTCAATACGCATGCTCAAGTTCGAAAATCATATAAAAGACTCGCAAACAATCCGTGAAAAGAAATTGTCCACTCACAGGTGAGCAAAACGCGCACTTGCGCTAATCTCGAGGACCGGCGGAAGATCCCTCGCCAGAAGCTCGATCACGATCCCGATCTCGTTCTCCTGAATATCCACAAAAACGTAACTGATCAACAACATAATCCACAACACTGTACTGATGCACGGAAACCAACCGTTCCCGGAAACACGAAATGCAGTACAAAATGAATTACGGAAATCCCGAAATCCCCACTCGAAACCTCGACTGAAAATCGGCTAACCAAATCAACCCGAAAACCTCTGGACGATAATCAGGGCGCGATTACGAGAAAAATGACATTAAAAACGTCGAAATCTGAAAAGTTGACTTTTTCCTCGCCGTTGACCGCCGCCGCCGGCGGCGGCGCGCCGTCAACGGTGGAATTTCTCGGTGAAATTTTCCAGATCGGACCTTCTCGACCAGACGAACAACTCTCCCTTCTACCCCGTAGCTCAGATCCTACCGGAAACTGACCAACTAACCCAAAACATCTCGGAAACCATATTTTCCGGTGACCTAACGAACTCCCTTCAAAACTCAATTCCAGGCCAAAACGAACACACCACGAGACTCAGAGGACCTAGGGAAGCATAACCCCCATAACCCCCATCTCCAAACCTCGCCGGAAACGGCCAACCGCCACCGGCGATTCCAACCCGTTCGGCCTAGCTCGGGTTACCTCAAAACCTCATCAAATCTCATCAAAACATATACCAATCAACTCGAAATTACTCATGAGTTCTAACCATACCTTCCTCGAAGTCCAAGATGGCCGGAATTAGGTCGCCGGACGGTGACTTCCCGTTTGGGAAACTTTCCCCTTCGGTCCGATGGCTTACTTTCCAAATATGGAAAGTCAACAAGATTCAAGTCGGTCAACGCCCCAAAATGAAGTTTCGACTAATTCTCGACTATCTTTCGACTTTTCGATATTTATACTCGTCCCTCGGGTCGATCAACGGTCCGTAATGAATATACGATGTGATTCGGATAAGCTCGAAACAATCGGATAAACTCGTCGGAACCCAAAACTTCAAATAATCATAAAATATTCCTCGGTTATCGGAAAAATCTTCCGGAACCGCCCACAAACTTGAAATCACGTACTCTACAATTTCCGTGAAGACACTCAACCCAAATTCTCGACCGAAAATAAAGTCGCGAATCGAATCTGCAAACCACACAATATCGTAAAACTGCGACTATAACCAAACCTCGAGAATCGTGCCAAACACACATCTGATTCTGGATCGGGTCGTCACAATGATTTTATAAATTATATATACGAAATACTCAATCGTAATTAGTAAATTTAATTTAATTAGTTATATGTAATTAATTAATTAAGACATTCAAAATTAAAATTAAGAGATTTATTAAGAGTGTACGTTTGACGTTTGCAATAGTTATATATGTCTGACAGGAATGATTTTGAATCGACAAATGTACAACCATTTTTTGGTATCAAGATGACATATTAGACGACGAAAGTACAAACATTCGTCGCCTAAGTAGATTTTCACAATCTGACCTCCATGAGTACGATCATGTGTACCATGTTACATTGCGGATTAAATTCGCAGAGGGCTTAAAATAAACAATTCTTGGACTGTGGGTGTCAATGATTTGAAAATCAGAGTTACAAAGATTCGTATATCAACGTTTCTGATTCGTTAAATTTCAGTTTTATGGTTGACTACACCGATCACACCCTCAACGAACTTCGAATTGAATGAAAATTCATCTACTTACATAGTAAATGGTGATAAATATATTTAACAGTTGTTTTGTCCAAATTCAATTTTGTTAATATAGTTCTATACTATAGACACAAACAAATACATAACTTATTCAACATTAGTAGGTAGATAACAAGTAATAACTAATCAATCTAGTTTTTAAGTTAAATTTGAATTAATTTATATGTAATAGATATATAAAGTTTTGACGTAAGTGGAAATGTCCGTCATGTTGGAAATGGTTTTACGATTATTAATATGTACGATCGTTTTCGTGTTTTAAACTTTAGTGGATATTCACAAAGCTGTATCAATCGAATACCAAATTCTACCAAATTGGCGTCAATTTTTTAAATATTATATAAACATAATGATTATATCTAATGGCTGATTTTTTCGTATTTTTTAGGGAGGTAGTCTAAATTTTTTTTTTAAAAAGTTGATAAATATTTTTATAAATTATCGCTTATACAACGAAACTTGGGTATTTCTTCATCTATGTGTATTCTTAGACGACGAAACCATGCAATTTTACCGTGTAACACCAAATATTTGGTGAATTTTTTTTTCCTGCCAAATATTTTGGGATTTTTTTGAAAAAGACTTAGGCGATGAAAAATATGTATTTCTTCGCCTAAGTCTCACTTAGACGACAAAAGCCTACGTTTCATCGCCTAAGTCTTTAAAACAGTTCGACAAAATCCAGAATTCCCTATTCTCTCTCTCTCTCTCTCTCTCTCTCTCGCATCACCGCTTCCCCTAAGCCCATGTCACTCTCTCTCTCCCCGTGTCCTCTCTCTCTCTATCTCTCTCTCTCTCTCTGGCAAGACGTCCCCTCCGCCGTCGCCTCCATCGCCCAGTCGCCTCCACCACCCCCGTCGGTATCTCTCTCTGACCCGTGTATATATATATATATATATATTTCTATATATATAAATATGGGCTATACTTCAGTGTGTTAACGTAATATATAATAAAACACATGTTTATAAAATAACCATAAACTAGTAAACTAAGTTATTATTTAAGGTTGTAATATCAAATCTAATTTTCCCATAAGAAGTGGTACCAGACCTTAACAAGTAACCTTTGATTGAAAATTTGTAATTTAATCTTGACCTTTCATTTTTTTTATAAATTTGGATCGTGTGGATATCTCTTCAACAACACAATGCACATCCTCAGGTTCATTAACCACCTGCAAGTGATCAGAAAGAACATTAATTTCTCAGAGCGCAAAGCCTAACCACAAATGACAGTTTACAGATGGAAACAGTGCAACTTGCAAGCATATGGTGCTGCTTACCGAGGAAAACTCAAAAACCTTCATGCACCGTGAAACCCCAGCAGTGGTGAACAATTCCTCGTCTCGATCAAATTCTATACTGCACAACATATAATTGGAACCTCAAATTATACCAGCAGACTTGATCAAAATTGACATTTGTAAAATTTCGGATCAGTAATAATTGAAGAACAGAAGGAGAACAAAAGGAATCGCATGCCAACTCACCTGGATACAATATTTGCAGAATGAAAGATATCACCCTGTCTCAATTCAGATATGACCCTCATTCGACTGGTTCAAGCAACCAAACACAACTTGTAAGCAATTATAGCAGGACAGGGTTTACTAACAGAAACTAAAAACTGCATACTTCAGAAGTTTGTACCTGTATTGTGTAAATTCCTTTAGCACAGATTGAAAGTCTTCAAGACCTGGATTATAGCCATCTATATCCATATCATTTAAATTCCTTTCTTGCTGTTTGCTCCAATATCGTCGCTTTTGCAAGTAACACTCTTCTAGATCATTGAACTGTTAAAGAGATGGAACAACATGATGAATAACAATGACTCAAAAAATCTGAAATTTAATTTAGTTGCCTATCTAAACTCAAACTCATTTGCATTAGTCTAACCACAACTAAGGAATAATAACATGACCAAGGGTCTTTATCATTCCACAACATCTGGCAAGGCTGTTATTCCATGAACTTCAAATCAATCAACAACAAATCAGCATAAAAGTCACTTTGAAGAATTACTAACCTGTGAGTGGACAGGAAGGGCAATGACGAAGAAGCTGTGGATTAGGAGATATTGGATAGAGGAATTGACATGGGTTTTTAGTCGTGTAGAGTTTGTATACGGTAGATTTACAAAAGTACTGAATATGGTTGTTGTAGTTACCTTTTAAGATGTTTATTGAACCATAAAACTACAAATTTGATTTTTATGTTGTAAATTTCTTGTTTAGGTTCATTCTTAACCTTAAACTTGTAACTTTAACAAGTTACCAAAACATGGTCTTACATTTACTTATTTAGGTTTACATACCACCTTAACTTAAAACATATGTTTACCGATTAATGGTTAACCTCTAATATCAGGTCACTTTTACAACATGTGTTTTAATGCATACTACGTTAACACACTGAAGTACACCCCTATAAATATATATATATATAAATGGATTAATTTTTATATATGAAATTGTATATATATGTGTGGAAATTGTATGTATATTGGATTAATTTTTATATAAATTTGGTGAATATTGGATATGGATATATATTGTATATATATTGGTGAAATTAGATATGAAAATTGGTGAAATTGTATATATGTATTGATGTGATTTTAAATATGTATATATGAAATGGACGAATTTGGTGATGATATATGTATATGGATAAAATTGGATAAATATGGTGATATGTATATGAATTTGTCAAATGATGTAATTGAGTTTGATTTTGTTGAATATGTGAAATGAATATATTTATATTTGATGAAATTTGGATAAATTTATAAATTATGATGCTGATGAATATTATATTGTTAATATTTAAATTTTTTTAGCTTAATCAAGATAACTGGCGGTAGGAAGAGGCGCACACAACCAGAGAAGGATGTCGAATTCCAATCCATTGCACGACAAATGGGTTGAGCGCAAACTTCAAAGGAGACCGTTATGGCTCCCGTGGCTTGCCAAGAAATCTCAAATCCGTTTGTGCTTCAAAAGGATTTGGTGAAGCACAACTGAAGGCTTCAAACTGGTGAAATACTCTAAATTAGAATCTAAATATGTGTATTTCAATTTTATCATGTATTTTAATTTAATGTGTATGTCTTTAATTTTAATATATGCTTTACTTTAATATGTTTAACAAATATGCATTTCAACTTCATCTTAATAAATAAATTACGTTTTTATTTCTTGAAAATTAAAATTACATATTGACAAGCCAAGCCTAGATTTAATCTTAAAACAATACTATAACTACTACAGAAACATATTGCGGGGGCGATAACAATACGAAATGTTTCATCGATAGCTCCTCCTTCTCTAGGTTCTCCTTTATTAAGGATTTCTAGTTTCCTCTTGGTAAAATTCTTTTTTGAGATTGGGTCATACCTTCCAAATTCATTATCATGATCCTTATTTCCTCAGCTTGCTTCTTGAGTTGGAACTCATCAGCAGCCCCTGCTTCCTTCCTCTTTGGAATTTCTATGTACTCTCTATAATATTTAAGCTCACTTTCATTATGCATCTTCCTTGAGGTATGCCACGATGCTTGATCATTTACAATAGTATGTAAAATCTCAGCTCGTTGTTGCTCAATAGAAGTCTTACCTTGTTTCTTTTGCTGTCTTGCTTCCTTTGCTACCTTGCATCCTATTGGTCTAACCAGACTCGATGGAGCGGCCATGTTGCTTTGAGGTGTATCATTTACTTCCTCGTCACCCAAATTGATGATTAGAGATGATTCGATAATGGAAGGAGTAACCTCAAAATTTGTTGCATATGGAAAGCTTGCATATGGAGACGGAGTAATTGGTAACACCGTAACAAAAGATGGATGGTCCTTAATTGTTTCGTAACATTAAAAGTGTGTAAATGATTTTTTCTTGGCCGCATAGTAAAAGGTTTGAATTTGCTTGATCTAAAATATAATACATATTTGTTATTTCACAATACTACATATTTAAACAAATTAGGTGTATCAATTACATAATTTAATTCATATATGATAAAAGAATAGAAACTTAATTAATCCATATGTGAAGTGCCGCTAGCTATACGCATCCGTGTATCGTACAAACATTCCCCCCATTTTTTCAAGAGTAGCTTGAACTTATTGTAATGAGATGAAAGTGCGACTTGGGTCCTAGGAGGTGTCGGAGGAGTTTCACCTTGTACTGGCTCCCATTTTAGCATAAAATCGGCATGAATCGTCTCCCACAATTTCTCCCTCTTTTGTTTGTTGTCGTTGTATTCATCACGATATGATGTGCGAAAGAGATGCACATTTGTAAGTCTTCGGAAGGAAACCAATGGGTGCCCATTTTTTTTTGGAAAACATACACAAGGAAATGAGAGAAGAAATGTAAGAGGATGTGAAATTTGTTGTGCACAAATTGGTGTAAGTGGTGAATAAGTTGAAGTAGTATTTATAGAAAAAATTTAGGGTGTTTTCTACAATTTTTAGGGATTTATTTACAATTTTTTAAGGCTTTTTGTGCAAACATTTCATTTCTTCTAAACCAAAAAATAGCCGTTTTGCTTAAATCTGAACCGTTGGATCAAATTTTAGATTCAAAATCAAAGGTCTAGATCCATTGGATTGTTGCAGGGTAAATCTCCAACTGGCCCAGACACGTGTCGCACTCCCATTCGTGTGTCAAATTTATTTTTCACTGTTTTACTGGTGCGAGCACCTAAAAGAAAAAAATCGCTCAGGCTTGATGTCACGCACGTGGGGTGGGCTCCGCCAGGCGCTTCAGCAAATACCGGAGCAATTTTTTTGTGCACCATCATCATCGATCTCACCGCTGTGTCGCCTTTCCGGTTTGCTGGAGCAAAATCTGTTCGACCCCACCATTTGCTCTAGCACCACAGTCGCCGGTGCAGATGCTCTGAGTATCAATATTCTGAGCACCAAAGACATTGCCTCGTGTGTACCCAAGTCCAAGTCAAATCGGTTAGAGCATCTCCAACCAAGGGTTACTATTCATAAACTTATATGAGTTATTCTCATCTCCAATAATGAAAATTCTCCATTGAGGATCCTTATAATAAGGACTTGGTGAGTACATTCTCATTAAACCCACATTTTTTTTTTATATTTTGGCAAATACACATTTGGTTAGATAGATAATGATGAGTAGATCACTCATGCAAAATTTCACAAAAATTGAAAATCGTTAAATCATTCATAATCAAGATTTATCTCTTATGAACATGAACGGTGTATATTTGACAGTTTTGGTTCGTCCATTGATTTGATCTTGTTCGATACCTTAATTTTTAATTTGGATAAAAATTTGTATAAATGATCTACTCATCAATATCTAAATATCTAACGGTTAATTTTGTAAAAATGTTATCGAAAAATAACTCTTATGATAATTTTATGAAATGTACTCATCAAGTCCTCATTATAAGGGTTCTCATTGAAAGAGTTCCCCTCGAATAATAAGGTCTCATACCTCATCCTAAGTTTACACTATTTAATTTCTTTTTATCTTGCATGGCAACAAAAAAATTTGAGTCCCAAGACTCATGTTGAGGTATAGCTCTTATATTTTGAGGTATGATGCTAATATTTTACACCATTGGAGAGCAAAGTTAAAGAAAGTCTTATTTTAAGATATAAGATTAAGATGGTTGGAGATGGTCTTACCTTCTTGCAAAGATCTTAGAGCTTCTGTACTGGATTGGTGTTTTGCTCTAGCTGATAGTGAAGCCCGCTAGATTTTACTTTACTCGAACAAGAGGAGGAGCAAAATTTGCTCGATTAATTGTTTGAGCAATTGGAGGAGGCCACAGATACCAAACCATCATTCAGAAAAAAAAATGTTATAAAAGAATGTAAAAAGCGGGTTAATATAAGACCGCATAACGGAGTGGATTAGCGCTTGAAATCTCGGATCAGAAGAGGTCGTGAGTTCGACTCCCACTGTGGTCGCGATGTTTTTTACCATTTCTTTCTGCAGGTCTCTTTCTCAATTTCATATTTTAGGTTTTGGCCGCTGGCTCCACTCACACTCCCCTCTCTCGTCAGCTCCCCCTTTTCAAATTCCAACACAGCGCTCGCGGGCGGTAAGCTTTCGATTTTGTTCGCCTTCAATTCAATTAGGGTATTGAAATGTGTTTTGAAATTTGAATTGATATTGAATAGAGAGCATGGCTGCTTCAACTACTGGCGGCGGCGGAGGAGTAAAGAGGCGCGAGGCGTCGTCTTCTTCAGCATTGAAAGAGGAAGACAAGCTCATCGTTATTCCTCTAGGAGCCGGAAACGAAGTGGGGAGATCATGTGTCTACATGACCTACAAGGGCAAAACTGTCATGTTCGACTGTGGAATCCACCCCGCTTACTCCGGCATGGCCGCGTTGCCTTACTTCGATGAAATCGATCCTTCCACCATTGATGTCCTTCTCATTACTCAGTATGTGCTCTGTCTCTCTCTCTCATGATTTTCTTTTGTTTAGGGCTAATGTTGAGTTGTGTGTTATTATTTTGTTTTTTCTTGCAGTTTTCACCTGGATCATGCTGCATGCCTTCCTTACTTTCTTGAGAAGGTGTGCGCATACATATATTTTCTGTGTTTTCTTCGTCTTCCTTTTTATCTTTTTCGATTGTTCTGTATTAATATTTCTGTAACATTTGATAGACAACCTTCAAAGGCCGAGTGTTTATGACATATGCTACAAAAGCTATCTACAAGCTTCTTCTGACGGATTATGTGAAAGTCAGCAAAGTTTCTGTAGAAGATATGCTGTTTGATGAGCAGGATATAAATGCTTCAATGGACAAAATCGAGGTTTGTTGTTTCCCTATGACCCTAGACATCAGTTTTGAGTTGATCAGTAGGTTTTTTCGTTAATGAACTCTCGATCTGAGCCAATCCTCATCCCTACGGCTCTACCCTTACATTTTGACTACTGGTGTTACTCATATCTGGTATAATTATTGCCGGATCCTTTTAGTAATATGAGTGGGTCTTTTTTTGCTGGTGATTATTGTATGACAGTGCTTGGTATATGTAGGTTATTGACTTTCACCAAACAGTAGAAGTTGAGGGGATTCGGTTTTGGTGCTACACGGCAGGTCATGTCCTTGGTGCTGCCATGTTTATGGTTGATATTGCTGGTGTTAGGGTACTCTACACTGGAGATTATTCCCGTGAAGAAGACCGACACCTTCGTGCTGCTGAGACCCCACAGTTCTCCCCTGATATTTGCATTATTGAGTCCACATATGGTGTCCAGCACCATCAGCCTAGAAACATCAGAGAGAAGAGGTTCACTGAAGCTATTCACACCGCCATCTCTCGAGGGGGTCGTGTCTTAATTCCTGCGTTTGCACTTGGTCGTGCCCAGGAACTTCTCCTGATTTTGGATGAGTATTGGGCAAACCATCCGGAAATCCAACATATTCCTATATACTATGCTTCTCCTTTGGCAAAAAGATGTTTGTCTGTCTATGAGACGTACACCCTTTCAATGAATGATAGGATACGCAATGCAAAGTCAAATCCCTTCATCTTCAAGTACATATCACCACTAAAGAGCATTGACAATTTTAAGGATGTAGGGCCATCGGTGGTGATGGCAAGCCCTGGTGGTCTTCAAAGTGGACTGTCAAGGCAGCTATTTGATATGTGGTGCTCTGACAAGAGAAATGCATGTGTGATTCCGGGTTATGTGGTTGAGGGAACACTTGCAAAGACAATCATCAATGAACCAAAAGAGGTTACCCTTATGAATGGGCTTGCTGCTCCTCTGAACATGTCAGTACATTACATTTCATTTTCAGCTCATGCAGACTCTGTTCAGACAAGTGCATTTTTGGAAGAATTGAGGCCTCCTAACATAATCCTTGTTCATGGAGAAGCTCATGAGATGGGAAGACTGAAAGAGAAGCTTATGACTCAGTTTCGTGATCGCAACACGAAAATCCTCACACCCAAAAATTGTCAATCTGTTGAAATGTATTTCAACTCACAGAAAATGGCTAAAGCTATAGGAAGGCTTGCTGAGAGGACCCCGGAACCTGGTGAAAATGTCAGTGGTTTGCTGGTGAAAAAAGGCTTCAGTTATCAGATTATGGCTTCTGAAGATCTTCATGTTTTCTCACAGCTGTCCACAGCAAATGTCACTCAACGCATTACTATGCCATATACCACTGGCTTCATGGTGATAAAACATCGACTGAGTCAAATATATGAGAGTGTAGAATCTTCTGTGGATGAGGAGTCTGGAGTGCCTACATTGAAGGTGCATGATCGAGTGACAGTGAGGCAGGATACGGAAAAACATGTCTCGCTGCATTGGATGTCAGATCCTATAAGTGACATGGTGTCAGATTCAATTATGGCATTAATTTTGAACATCAACCGAGAAGTCCCCAAGGTAGTCATTGAATCAGAAGACATAAAAACAGAGGAAGAGAATGGGAAGAAGACTGAAAAAGTCATTCATGCACTTCTTGTGTCACTCTTTGGGGATGTGAAGCCTGGACCGAATGGGCAGTTGGTGATCAGTGTTGATGGAAACGTGGCACAACTTGATAAACAGAGTGGGGATGTTGAGAGTGAAAATGAAGGCCTCAAGGAAAGAGTAAAGATTGCATTTCGTCGAATCCAAAGTGCAGTGAAACCCATCCCTCTCTCTGCATCTTAGCTGCTTTGATGTAGTGTTTCACTGTATCCGAGTTTAATTTTTAGGTTGTTGCAAGCAAGACAGGGGACTACTGGATATGAATAGTAAACATTAGTTTTTGGCAAATGCAGTGACTGCTGCCTTCATTTGTTTGTCTGCTCTATTCATTCGTAGTTTCTTGGCAAATGCTCAATTTCCTTTGCCTGTTATGGTTCAAGTGTGTATTTTCTGTTTCATGTCTGTTTGCAGATATGATTGTTCATTTTCCTCTCCGTTTTCATTCTACCTCCACCAAAGTTTCTCAGTTTCTCTTTTATAACTTTTGAGACCAACAATGATTCAGTCATTCTGGTCGTGCGGGAAAAAGAGAAGATGATTCAGATATAATTTTCGTTATATATTTTTTTTTTCTTTTTGTGTTTTCCATTACCAGCCGTGGTGAGACTTTTGTCTGACTAGATGTTTATTTCTCAATTTGGTCGTTTTGTTTGCATACTTGATATATTCTGTAGGCTTCTAGGCGTATTAGGAAGAGTATTAGAATCATGAAGAGAGTAGGCTTTAGGAAGATATCAGGTAATGGTGAAACGGATCCAGCATAATTGTGAGTGAAATGTGAGTGCTACAAATACGGGAGTGAGTTCATGTCTTCGGTAATGAGTAGAGTGGCCAGGTAGGAAAGATCATGCAAACTGATAAGCCGTTTGAGCTCTGATGTAGGCAATATCTTTTGTTTAGTCATAGGAAAAGGGCACTCCTTTAGCAGTATGTGCTCTTGAATTCAGGAACAGATGTATCAATTTAATTGTGATCGTATAATGGCATATTTAGTCTTAGAATCTTTACTTGTAGTACTGGAAATATGCTTAGTCATGTCAGTATCCAGAGATAATATTTGATTCCAATTTATGGGATTATGTCAGCCTTTGCGTTCCACAGAGCCAATAGTTGCACGAGATAATTCTAGGATGCACCCCTCGGACATTTTAGTATTTATGACACGTGTCACAGTTCAATTGGTTGTTTTTAATCCAACGTTGATTGAGCTTATCATCAGCTCAGGCTATATATGATTCTATTCTTTGGCCAAAGAACAGCCACCCTCCGCCGCGGGCACGGAAAACTCTCTCTCTCTCTCTCTCAGCTGCCATTCACTAGTAGCACCGCGAGCTTCAACCTCGGCCTCCACCTCCCCGGCAGTGTCGCATCCTCCGCATCCCGTCTCTCGCGTCCTCCGATTTCGACTGAAACCTACTTCCATAGCATCCCCAAATCCCAATTCTCCACCAAGTACTCTCAGTCCGACAATAGTTCCAATCGGAAACCGATAGATCGGAGTACGAATTCTTCACCCGAAACCCTAAAGCTCCGACGAAGACGCAGTCGGAGAAGTACGCTCAATCTGAGAGAGAAGAGGTCCAGTGCAACGAGTGGGGAGATCACAATCACTACAATACAACGACGTCGTCTGATGACGACGACGAAGATGATCGGGAGTCGAGATGCGAGATGGGGACCTGATCCAATTTCGACCCGATCCTAAATGATCGATCTAATAGTATAGTTGGTTTTTTGGATTTTAATTCTCGCAAGTTTTTTAAACATCGGTAAATTATAACAAGCAATGAACTAATTGGAACAACATATTTAATTTTGCAAATTTTGAATTAAATTTTAGGGTAACTTTGACGCCATATCGATTCTGTAGTAATTTTTGTGGTATATTTTTTTGGGATTTTAAACTAGTTTCTTTTCATTTTTAAAGATTGAAATTGAGTTAAAAATATATTTACGAATTAAATAGAAAATTATAACAAGCCATCTCCTCCACACTGTGAACTTTCTCTGCTCTTAGCCTCGAATACGGCAAACACTCGAGGTGATTTGCTAGTGACAGAGCTCGAGGCCCAACTCACCAACTCCGACGACGCCGCAGCTGAGAACACTGAGGGCAAGGCTATCTGCGTAGTGCATCGACCAAGCGCCAATTTTGGCCTAGTTTGCCTCATTCGCCGCCTTCAGCCAAGCACTACTACTGCTGTGAGCCTGCCTGGCATGCTCGAACTTGGCCTTGGCCACATCAAATGCGGCCACTGGAAACCCTCAAGACTCGACCCGAACGACTCCATACCCGACTCCTCCTCCATGGACAATGACACGCTCCCTCTTCTCTGTGTCCAGAGCAACCGAGATTGAGAGGACGAGGGAGCAGGTTTTTGAAAGACGACATTGATAATCCCGATAAGGAGGTGTTTCGTGGCAAGGATTAGCTGTACTGAGTTTACCATAAACTCAGTCAACCTTTGAAATGATGAAAATATCAACGATTGAGAGAGCGCCACGTGTCAGTATAAGAAAACAGACCTTGGGGTGTTTATCCTTAAGGTGCATTCCAGCCTGATCCAGTTGCAGAAAAGAGAAAAGTCACGAGTAAAGACTAAAAACAAGTGATCTGAACAGAAAAATAAATGTTGCAGAAAATCCAATTAGCAAGTAAACCATGACCAGCTGAACCGCCGCAGTATGCTGACATTCGGATTCACAACATTGGCAGCCATATGAGAATTTTGTACAATCTAACTCATAATGAAAGTGAACTTGAAGTGAAAAAGAAGAGTGATTGAGAAGTAGATGAACCCTTTCTAATTAGGACAAGTCACACACCGGAAGATACATAATATACTTTACTTAACCACTCCCCTTGTATTGAGCTCCTAACGTATGATACACAACTTGTTGCCTTACTTATCTTCCATAGTTGTATGTACATCAAATTAGCCCTAGCCTTCCAAAAGGAAACTACTCACGAAGCATAATGAAATAGAAGACTAGATACATGCTCAAAACAAGAAGAGAGTAGAAATAACCAAGGGTCCCCTTAGCCGAAGCTCCACCAAATGACTCCAAGGCTTCTTGCTCCACTTCTTCACTCCAAACTAGCACCAGGTCTTCAAGAGGAGGTAATGGTAGTCCTTAGGATTCCAAGGAGCCAAGGGGAAGATGGATTACTTCCCACTTTTTTGAACTCTAAAGACCAAATCAAACCATAGAAGCGAAGATGAGAGGAAGAACACCCAAATAGGACAAAGTGATGGTGTGGTGGTGGAGAGGTTCAGCTCTGCCCAATATAGGGAAGAGCTAGGTCACTAATGGTGGTAGTTATGGAGGTCTTTTATCCTAGAAAGAGAGTGCTAGAGGGTTGGGATAAGAATAAGGGAGCTAGAGAGAGCAAAAACTATGAAAAATTTGAAAATGAGGTGAGTTGTGTGTGTAGGGAGAGGGGAGCTCGAATTTGGCTGAGTTGGGAGGCTCCATTTCGACCCTAGGATAATAATAAAAGAGGAGGTGGAAGTTCTAAAGGTTAGCTTTGAATTAGGGGGACCATGATCTGCTATTTTAGGCTATGGAAGGTTAACCCTTAGATTAGATTAGTAAGCATAAATGGGCTGAATGGGCCTCCATTGGGCTGGACTCCATGTGATTGGGCCAGCCGGCTGTGGCATATTCCGGCAGGTTCCGGCAACTTTCGGCGACTTTAGGTGTAGCTATTTCATCCTTTTCCCAAAATTGCTCAAAATTCTCTCGTGACCTCGAAAATGTATACGTCTTCTCCAGTAAGTATCTAATTCTTCATATTTAATGCATTTCCGAGCCAACTCCACATTTCCTAGTAAGAACAGGAAACATCATAAGAACAATGCTTTATTCATAGAAAACAAGCTATAAGCATAAAGTTAGGAGCATAATAGGCACATAATTATGGTCCTAACACCTACTCACCACTAATGTTTCTTTGTGAGTCCTTAGATTATGGTAATCTTGTGTGATACATGTTTAGATTCTTGATGCTTTGAACATTGATGCATACTAAAGTTTTCGGCTATTTCACGCTAAAGTGTTTAAAGTTCAAAGTGCGAGGTTCCCTCATGTTATATGCTTGATTACAATGTTGTTTTCCTTTGAAATGTGATTAGCATGCATGCCTCCACTGTGGTTGATAGGACTCTAATAGCTTCATTAATCCTTAGAGACTATATGACCCTTTAAGTGTGAATGTGCATTAGTTGTTATGCCTAGGATAACATGTGTTATGATGATGCCTATGGTATCTCTTGTACACTCATGTCTACTATGTGACTTGATACAAATTGAGGACAACTTGGTTTTAAAGTGTGAGGTAAGAGGCTAAATCGTTATCACTCATTATCCTAAAAATTCATAAAATTTAAAATATTTGAGAAAATGTAACACAAAAAATATGTGTATTTTGGTGTGTTTGTGTCCTTATAATAACACTTAATGATGAAATTAGATTAATGGCTAGTAGATTGCATAATTTTGAGCATGTTTGAAAAGGAAAAACAATGCATGTTTAATCTGTTTTGAAGAGCATCTGTCATTCAAAATGTTTTCATGTGAGAAAAAGATGGATTGACATGCATGTTTTTGAAACTATCCATGCCCCATGTGAGATTTTGAGCCTGATTGTATATGCAGAGCTACATTATGCACATTTTCTTTTATATGTGACAACTGTTAATCATTGTGTAATCTAGAACTTGCTTGAAATGGGCAAAGCATTTTCCAAATCATGAGTTGTTTTCAAAAGTGATAAAGGCATTAGGATTACCACTATTGCCAAATTGCTTATTGAACCTATGATACATATATCCTTTAGTACGCCAATTTGAGTCTTTTAATTACTTAGCCTTTTATTTCTTGAGCACCACAAAATTCTACCTAGCTTAAAAACTTACCCTATCCTGGCCCTAACTAGGCAAACCAACAGGCTATAATGAATTCATATTAGGATGTGCTTATAGTGTTGTGCTTGTTGTGAAGAATATTAAAAGCTTAAGTGTGAGGTTTTTGTGATGTTCATATGTGTTGTGTTTAATATTTGAAAAGAAAAAAATATTTGAAAAAGAAAGTACTAAGGAAAAGAAAAGAGACAAATAGAAAATAGAAAAGAGTTTCACAAAAAAATAAGAGTATGAGTTGTACATAAAGAATAAGTGTTTTGAAAAGTATATTTGTTTGAAAAAGGGAAGTTAATGATACTTAGATGTTATGTAAAAGAACTTCAACGTGTGAATTGCTTGCTAAGTTGTTGGTTCTTGAATTCTTATCCCTTTTTTTTTCATTAAGCCACTTCCTTAAACTCCATTACAACCTAAATAAAAGTCCTTTTGATTTGAAACTCTTGTGCATGAAGTTGTTGGAGTATTGGTTGAAGAATAAGCTTAGGAAAAATGCATGATTAATCCTATTTTTTAGTGCAAACACTAACCCTTTAAACACTTGTGTGAATTAAGTGATATTTTGTGAGTTTGATGGTTAGAAACATGTTGATTTGAATACATCTTATTGTAATGCAGTTGTCTTAGCATGTGGCATAACTATTTCGGCTTCTACATATGCATTGATTTCATGTTTTCCAATGTTGCTCAAGAGAGGTGCAATCCATTAGCCATTGTTCTTTGAGGGAAATCAATAATCAATTCGGGACACTTACATGTTTTTATGTGTGTCCTTATAATATTTCTTTTGTATTTTGAGTCTAGCTTAGTGTGTTTTTATTTCCTTTGTGTTTGCTTGAGGACAAGCAAATTTAAGTGCGAGGTAGTTTGTTAGGACCATAATTATGCTCATAACTTGATGCTTATTTCTTTTTTTCATGAATAAAGCACCATTCTTATGGCTTTTCCTATTTATGTTAGGAAATCATGGTTTGGCAAGGAAATAGGCTAAAGACGATGATCCACCAAAAGGAGGACAAACCTCTTCTCCTCCACCACCATACTTGGCCAAGTTCTTTCCTCTTCCTCTTCTCATCTTTGTCTCCAAGGTGTAGGTGATTATCTAGAGCTCAAAAAAGTGGGAAGTAATCCATCTTACCCTTAGCTTCTTGGGGTCCTAGAGGTTGTCTACTCCTCCTCTTCAAGAGTTGAAGCGAACTAGAAGTGAAGGTCTGGAGCTTGAAGACTCAAAGTGCTTTGGGTGAAGCTTTGCTATTTCGATAGAGCTAGATTGGGGACCCTTTGGTTATCTCTTTGCTCTTTCAACTCCTAGCATGTATTTAAACTCTATTGTAGATATGATTAATGAGTAGTCATTGTATGAAAGACTAGAGGTCAAACCCTAGCCACTTGATTCGAACAAATGAGGTTTGATTTGTGATATGAGTTATGTTTTTGCGTATGTTGTGCTTTGAATGAGTTTGTGATGAGTTATGATGTGTTTGTGATTGTTTATGTGCTTGGGCTCAATGAATGGTTCCATTTATGTATGTATTGACCTTAACTAAGTTGATGTATGTGTTACGAAACTAAAAGTTAGACCTTGGTTGAATTAGCTATTTACCTACGGCAAGATGAGCATATAAATATGATTAGGGTGAAATCTGACATGGTAAGCCTTGAGATTTGGCTTCCTTTTACAAAAATCAAGGACCAAAGCCTTTTTGAGTTCCAATTGGCTCAAGGAGCTTTGATCAAGCTCACATCGATTCGAGAGACCATTGTGACTAATGGGTGATTCTCTCAATTCATATCCCAATAGGTGCGGATTGAGAGATTTTTTTAGAAATTCCTCCTGGGTCCTCCACACGAGGTTTAGGAAGGGGAGCCATCCACATCTATCACATTATTAGCTAGTCAAACTCATTCCATGTGACATACGGTTAAGACGTGAGTCCCGGTTCACTATATGCTTCAAAAGTTAGGCCGCAAGTCTTGTAGAGTCCCGAAATGGCCTAGAAGCTTTGATTCAAAATCAAACGTGACTCACAAAGTCATGATTTGGATATTGTTGTGTTAAACGGACTAAAATTACTCAAAATCATAAATTGGGACATTGTTTGTGCATCGAGTGGTTAGTAGGAACATCCCTAGCTGACCATTCCCTTTATATTGCATTTCTATCATTTAATTGCTATCTTTGCTTTAATCTCAATCGATCAATCAATCAATCGATCAATCAATTAATCAATCAATCAATCAATCAACCAATCAATCTATCAATAAATCAATCAATCACTCATCGTAATCTAATAATCCCTTATAATGGTAAGCCTCCAAAGGGTAAACCCTTTGTGTTTGCTTTATATTTCATTATAATCATCCCTTTATAATGTATTGTAAACCCTTATAATTATCCCTTTATATTGTATTGTAAGATTCACATTCCCTCTTTGTGTTTGCTTTGTGTTATATTCATTGTTTGCTTATAACGTAATTTAAGGACTTAATCAGAAAAGATATGGAATTAGGATAGACAATCCTCGTGGGTTTGACATTAGACTTCATAATCTATACCAAGGCGTTGAGAAAACCCTTGCACCAAAAGTCTAGCTTTGTACCGCAAGATTTCATTCTTTCCATTATTCTTCCGAACAAAGACCCATTTATGTCAGATTGATTTGATATTCGGTGGGCATAGCACTACTGGACCACAAACACGTCTTTTTCTCAAATAGTTTAGTTCAGTCTAGATTGCATCTTTCCATTTCGGTCAATCTGCTATATGTTGACAATCTGCAACAGAGTGGGGTTCCACTTCATCGACGTTAATAATCTCCTGAGTGATATGTGTAAAACATGCATCAAATATTAACACAAAGTAGACATTTAACACACAACTCACACATATGCAATTTCAAACCCTTCTTTGTAGATGTAGCATCGATAAGTCGGGATCGTTCTAACCGGGGATTGAAGGTATTGATGCTTGACAATGTTTTCAAATAGAAAATAAAATGTATCAGGGGTTTGAAAATCGATTATAACATCCTAAATATGAAAGTCACGAAATTAAAGACAACCTAAACTAGTATATGCATGTGATCATCTCATCTTATTAATCTAGCATTTTTCATGATTTTAACTACTCTAATACCAACGAAATTCTTAGCTCTAATTGAGACACATACACATGCTTTTATCGAATAAGAATGTGACGAAGAGCACCTACATCTTAATACAATTTCATATTTAGTTAGGTCATACGAGACATGTAAAAGAGAGGAACGAAGAGCGTATCATACTAACACGGCATCGAAGCATAAAGTAAACAAGCAAGCGCATGCATCCAAATCAGAAACTAACAACACATGGAAGAGATTATAAGTAATTCGAAACATGTAATCTAATATGAAACTTTATTCTCATCACACAGAACCAAAGACTTACATAACAAAACCACAGAATGGAGAAGAGAGTCATGAGTACACCTTTTGTCTCGTGAAGAGCACTGCAAATGCCAACTTATGGTTCTCGCTTACAAAGAGTGTATTGTAAGTAATCCGAAAGAGATGGATGCTTCAAGCTTGGAGTAATTTCCTGGCAAAGTATTTGAGCGAGAGATATTTTGACAGAGCTGTGGCTTACAGAATGAGAGATATTTTGGCTGCTGGTCGAACTCCTCCTTATATAAGGGTGTAGAAAACCCTAGTCCCTCCCCACTTAGGAAACAGATTAACTCTACCTAGGTAGATTGACCCTGACTCACGAAATCAGTAATTCCCAGAGTTATAGATGTCTGAATTTAGTGATTCTTGCGGCGCAGGAAAATAGACTTCTAAGAGTTCTAAAACTTTCTAGGGACATATTATCCGTACCTTAATTCCTTCTGAGACGTTCTCGGTGGCCCGTTGAAGTGGGCTGACCTACATAGGTAGATTTTCTGATTTCTAGCTTTTAATCCATCTTCTTCTTTTGAGCTTCTTTGTGGCAGAATCTTGGCATGATCTTGGACCTTCTTGGACTTATGAGCATGGTCTTGACCCATCTTAATGAACTTTTATCCGATCTTTATAAATCGTGGCCCATTCTTCTTTATCTTTCCTCCTCATTTTAGAAACTTCTTCCTTAGCAAGTTTTTAGGTCATTTATGCCTCCTTTACTCAATCTTCTTTATTTAGGACCTAAAAGGAACAAAATAAGTTAGAAATTAGAATACTAACGTTATAACTAAGCTAAATATTAAGAATCAAGCATAAAATTCGTAGATCAAATTCTCCCACTCTTAGACTTTCCTAGTGTAACGACCCGAACCGTGGAATGTGCACATATTGGTCTGAGCCGTGATTATTGTGAAATAATCGTACTCGTGGGTTTGTTCATGACTAAATTATCGGGCAAGAATTTGGTTTGAGTTCATTCACGGGAATTGTAGAGGATTTGATTTCGAGCTCGTAGGAGGTTTCGGTGGATTTTTCCGATAAACGGGGAATATAAAATGCATATTTGAAATTGTAGTCGAGTTAGTCGCACTTATCCGAGCTGTAGATTTGGGTCGTATGTGTACGGTATTTATATGGTATAAATACGAGATATAAAGGGAAATTTTCCATTTTGAGAAATTTGGGGGTTGACCGCGTTGACCCACGGGTCAAAACTGACTCGTTTGGGCCGTGAGCTTCTCGGCGTTGGTGTGCTTGATTTTGGCCTCCTTTGGCCATGGTTCTTTCATGGAAGCTGTTGGGCTTGAGGTCCTCTTTCTTTTGATAGGTGGATCACTCATTATGGTTGTCGGATGAAGAAGATACGACGCGGTGAAGTTAGGGATTTTCCGGCGAATTTCACTGGCGATGGAGGTGGCCGAGACGGCGGCGTTGGGGATCGAACTTGGGAGGGTTTTCAAGCCCTTAGGATGGTGAGTCTATGCCAAGTGGTCTCGGCCCTTGCCGTGCCCGGTGGTGGCCGATCGGAGAAGTTGAATTCCAACGAGGTTTTCGAACTTCACGATGAGTTTTGGACCTTTTCGGGTTAAAATTGGGCTTTGCTTTGAACTACAAAGTTTTTGGAAATGTCGAAATCTTCAAACTGATGTATAGGTCAAAGATTTCTGGGTTGGTGAATTTTTCGGCGACCAGCGGTGGCCCTACGTGCTGTCGTGCGAGGCGGAGCTCTGGCGATGTGAGATTTTTGGCAAGTTTTATGTCGTTTCGCTTGTTTTTGCGTGCTGAACGCAACAGTGAGGTTTTTTTTAGTTGATTTGAGTATTCTTGACGTATTAGCTTCATATGTTGTGATTCTATATGTATTGATCGTATCCCTGTTATTCAGGTGATCGTGATCGAGTGTTTGGCGAGGGATCTTCCGTCGGACCTTAGAGTTAGCTTTGTACTGTGAGTGGACACTTTATTTTCACTGTCGATTTGCGATTCTTGATTATGCATTTTATGTTATGCATTTTACGAGTATGCAATTATGATTATGCATTTACGATTATACCTTTACGGTTATGTATTTTTAATTGGAGGCATATGTATGATTTTTTTTACATGGATTATGGATATACGGATGCATCGATGCATGGCTTCTCGGTTGATCCCCGAGATGCTCCGAGGGGGTTATGACAAACACCTGACCCGTGATTATATTGCTCCCAGGAAGGTTATGACAAACCCCTTACTTGGCTGAGCATGATTGTAACTTTGAGGAAAATGTACTCGAGTTACGACCTCCACATTTTATACAGTATCCATGAAGGTTATGACAACCACCTTACCTGTGTTTGATGATTTTAGACTCGCATCATGATTTCATGTTTATATTGGTGGAAGACATTTTTGTCCACTCACTCTAACGATTTCATTTGTCTTCCCCTGGGTTTTTCGGTTTTTTTTGCCCAGTTTGCAGTTTGGGTTCCAGGGTTGCACGTCGACGGTGGAGGCGTAGAGTGCAGGTTACACTTCAGTTCGAGTAGGTTCTTTGTTCAACCTACTGGTTGTATATGATGTATATAGGAGTCGCTCTGAATACTTATGTTTATTTTCAGTTGAGTTTACTCCTGAATGTTTTCTGAATTTCTTATAAACTTTGTGGTATATTGTTATATATAATGTTGAGAAATCCAGATGGGGAACGGAGCCCCACGGTTTGGTTTTTGTGGAATATTCGAAGTGTGATTCTCTTTGCAGGTTCTAATATTGGCTCACGTATTTCAAAGTAAAATTTGGCAATATCTTTTTTTTAAGGTCATGTTTTCGATGGGGTTTGATTTTGGTTTAGGCAATTAAATCGGAGTCGGGTCCTTTCAGCTAGTCCCTAGAAAATACTAAACAAAAGAAAGACTCAAAAATAAAGATAACACAGAAAAATCTAAAGTTGAAAATCCTACAAAAATCAAAGACTCGATTACTTAGACACTTCAACATTTTTAAAGCAGCAAATCATCATGTTATCATGTTTAAAACGCTGAAAACTCTAAGTTGACAAAAACACATCTAAGCCCTTTGCTAAAAATGTCTCCAGAATTTTACAAAATATATGGCGATGGAATCACAAGATTTCAATGTGAATGCTGAATGAATTCAAGAGATAATAGAGATATGATCATGTCATGAACAAGTAAAATTTGGAGAAAACAATGGTGATGTTAACACTGTGCATGTTTCGAACAAGGCTTAAATCAACTCACAAGGATGCACTCATCATGTTTCACTCAAAGTACATGAAATCAATCGAAAACTTCATGAATAAGTGAATTACTTGCACAAACGAACCTAAACCACATGCTTACTCATGTAACTTACTCCATAGATCAAAGGATACTCATCTTAAAGATCATAAATGACTTTTAAGGGTTGTAATGGGGCTGAGGCTAAGGTATTTAAAAATTTGGATAAGTGGTGGTTAAAAACTTTCCAAAGACTTAGTCTAAGCACCAAAATCCTCTCAAATTTTTGCATCATCTTCTCCAAAACGTCACCTTGGTCAGATTTCCATTTGGGGGCCGAATTTCATCATTTTAGGCCTAAACTTTGTTCTAAACTTCCCTTGAGCTTTACAAACAGGACAAAGACCATATACCTTCACTTTTGAGCCTTCAATTCGTAGTGCACTCCAAATACACAAATATGGGAAACATTATTCCAAACTTTGACATCTAAAACATATTGCCGGAGAGTTTCTGATTTTTCTTTTCTTGCACTCAAATTTCTTTTATTCCTTTCTTTTATTTTATTTTCTCAGTAAAATCATACTTTTGAAGCTATTTAGACAAGTTTATCCCCATACACATATCATAGCAATTAAAGAACATCACCAAAAATGTCATCTTCTCCTCTTGTCGACATTACTTCACATTAAGTCTGCAAAACATAGGGTAAATAAGTCATATACTAGGCTAAGTGTTTAGATATTAAGGGTGATGAAAGAAAGCTAACTTAACATGGGCTCAAATGGTTTATCTGGGGGGGGGGGGGGAGGGGGGGGGGGGGGGTCACAACTCGTGCACACATAATGAGACACATGACTATTTGGCAAAGTGGTGGAAAATCCTAAGTGCCTTTAATCACATCCAAAATCAGAGTCTATATTGACTATAAGCTTTGCAAATTTACATGAGCAAGTTCTATCATTCTTTAGTTCATTAAATCTATAACAAGCAATCATATGAGGCATATAAAGCTAGTAGCTATGAAATGGATGTATATTCACTCACGAAAGAAGCACATATAGCTCAAAAGCTCACATAAGGCTTAAATGATTTAAAAAATTATTCTAGCATGCAAAATCTGTACCAAGTTTTGCAACCCCATATCTACTACATGTCATGTCAATCAAAACATCTCCATTATATATCAAAAGAATTCCTCAAATAGTGATCATTGCAAATGCCATGTAATTTTTCTTTGTTTCGCTCAATTTCTAGCATTGACTAGATAAGGACATCCTAAAGACTCTAAACAAAATACTAAGTTAAACCGAAAAGACTTAAAGACACTCAAGTAAGCGTAGATTTAGTCCTGATCCTCTTTGGGAAACCTTACTGATATAGCCAATTGGCGAGAGAGACCAAGAGATGCAGAAGTGATTTTTGAACAAGTTCTTTTCTCACATCCAAATACCGTCTTAGACACCGAATCACATAGGATATTCTTACTCAAAGACAAGTATTCATCAACTACACTAATTAGACTCTCAAAATACACTAATTATGCCACTGAATTTTTGTAAACCCCTCTCCCACACTTAAACTCTACATTGTCCTCAATGTATCGAAGTAAAGCATAGAATCAAGCATGGAGTATAGGGTTTCCGAAAAACTAACTAAAACTAGTAAAAGCAAAAAAAATAAAAGAGAAAGGGAAGAGAAAGCAAATCTGGTTTGTAGACTTCTCCATTTTTCTGCCTCCCAACAAACGCTTATTTTTTAACATCTTACAGCCTAGATGTGATGCTTCATTTTTGCACTAAGAACGACCTGAATTCTGAGGGCATCTCCTCCACATTTTGGTCCTTCAATCTAGGGGTAGCCATTCATTATAATCGCATGCAGTTCTGTTCATCTAAAAAACCTCATTCTCTTGCGTTTGCCTCCTTGTCGTGCATAGCATTTTCACAACTTTAGATATTTGGCACTTGTTTGATGCACTCAAGGGCATAATCATCTCTTCCATGGTGGACTCGTCAGACCTACCAAGAAATAATGCATGAGCAAATGTAGAATTAGTAATAGCCTTACTTGAAGGGATAATGTACTACTTACCTTTCATGGTGATAAGTTGTTCAGATGAAGATCTCATATCGAGCTCAACGTATCTCGTGAAAGTCACAACAACAAGTGGAAACAAAATCTAAGTATAATTAATAATTACAGAAATCGGGGAAATTGAGCATATCCAATTGAATAATTTATTTAGAATTACTTACACGTAGGATTTTCATGAATTTTACGATAAGACACAAAACACATATATACACAACTCCATATTGTTTCATAATTTTGTAAGACCTGCAACCACATCAGATAAATCATACAAAATAGCATACTGCACAGTTTCGACTCAATACTAACTCTAAAACCTAAAAAGAATCACAAATACATTGTACAAAATCAAGAACAAACTTTTACAACAACAGAGACTAAAAAAATATACAAATGACTCATACATGCAAGAGTTAAAACAAGTTACAAGAACAATATGCTTGGAACTGAAGAACACATGCAAATTTTCAGAATCGTACAAAATTGAACACATAAGCTTGTCAAATGTTTCTAGAACTGTTGGCTTGTTTGAATACAATAAAATTTTACAGGCACAAAAAAGACATGTATCCGAACAGCTGCAAGTTTTCAGATTTTTCGGAGACATCTAGTTATGTCAAATAATTTGCACAAAACAGGGAAGTGTACAGTTCCGGAAAAAATAAAATAAAAAATATATGCACAAGTATGATATTTACACCGAGTAAACATATTTACTCAAACGAAATCATACAATAGGTTTTTCAATCCCTGGCAACGGCGCAAACAATTGATATGCAAAAACATGCATTAATTAATAACACAAAGTAGACATATAACACACAACTCACACATATGCAATTTAAAACCCTTGTTTGTAGATATAGCATTAATAAGTAGGGATCGTTCTTAACTTAGAATTGATGGTACTAATACATGACACCGTTTATAAACAGAAAATTAAATGTATGGGGGGTTTGAAAAGTGATTCTAACATTCTAAATATGAAAGCCACGATATTAAAGACAACTTAAATTAATATATACATGTGATCATCTCATCTTTTTAACCTAGCATTTTTCATGCTTTTAACTAATCTAATATCAACGAAATTCTTAGCTCTAATCGAGATACATACACATGCTTTTATCGAATAAGAATGTGATGAAGAGCACCTACATCTTAATACAATTTCACCTTTAGTTAGGTCATACGAGACATGTAAAAGAGAGGAATGAAGAGCGTATCATCCTAAACATGGCATCAAAGCATGAAGTAAACAAGCAAGTTAATGCATCCAAATCAGAAACAAAAAACACATGGAAGAGATTATAAGTAATTCGAAATATGTAGTCTAATATCAAACTTTATTCTCATCACACATAACCAAATAATTACAAAAAAAAACCCGAAGAATGGAGTAGAGAGTCATGAGTACACTTTTTGGCTCATGAAGAGCACTACAAACGCCAAGTGATGGTTCTCACTTACAAAGGGCGTATTGTAAGTAATCCGGAAGAGATGGATGCTTTAGGCTCGGAGTAATTTTGTGGCAAAGTATTTGAAAGAGAGATATTTTGACAGAGGTGTGGCTTACAAAATGAGAGATATTTTGGCTGCTGGTTGAACTCCTTATTATATAGGGATATAGACAACCCTACTCCATCCCTATTTAGGAAACAAATTAACTTTACCCGGGTAGATTGACCCTCACTTACAAAATCAGTAATTTTCAGAGTTGTAGATGTCCGAATTCAGTGATTCTTGCGGCAATGGAAACTAGATTTCTAGAGATTTCCAGGGACATACTATATGTACTCTAATTACTTCTGAGACATTCTTGGTGGCCCGTTAAAGTGGGCTGGCCTACACAAGAAGATTATTAGATTTCTAGCTTTTAATCCATCTTCTTCTTTTGGGCTTCTTTGTGGCCAAATCTTGGCATGATCTTTGACATTATTGGACGCATGAACATGGTCTTGACCCATCTTAATGAACTTTGATTTGATCTTTATAAATCGTGGCCCATTCTACTTCATCTTTCCTTCTTATTTTAGGAACATCCTCCTTAGCACATTTTAGCTCATTTATGCCTTATTTACTCCATCTTCTTTATTTAGAACCTAAAAACAATAAAATAAGTTAGAAATTAGAGTACTAAGGTCATAACTAAGCTAAATGTAGAGAGAAATACGTTAAGAATCAAGCATAAAATGTGTAGATCACTAAGCAACGGAATAAGCAAATGAATCATCAACTTACATCGAAGATCTATCCATAATAATGCGTGCATCATTATTAGTTAAAGAGATTTCCTTGTTCTTTGACTCTAAGGCATCCCTAAGAGATGTCAATTATGATTCTAGGACATAACTGTTGTCATGAACAATCTCATGGGAAAGATTCACAGCGTTGATGATGAAATGATCGTTTTGTGCCTAGATGGCCAACCTTTTCATTGGCGGCTCATCAGTGGATTTTCCTTGTCTCTCCCTTTTCCTGGTGAGAGCCGAGGCTGACGCCACACCTTTACTGGTGTGGTGTTTACTTGCCCCTTTCTAGGGACTTCCAACCTTGCAGGAACATTTACAGCAGGTATATCTGATCTTGTCACTTTCACGATATCAGTGACACATACACAACATAACCAAATATAACTGGATGTGAAATGTCAGACTCATACCTAGTTACCAACTGGTACGTTTAGCATGCTACGGGTCTAAAATGAATAAGCATTGCTCCATGTAACGTTGCATATGCCCAAGCAGATACAGGTAAAATGGTATGCATTACAAAAACTCTAGCCATAAGCTGTAACTCCTTGATTGGTGCTTCTGCAAGACCGTTCTGTAACCTCCAGTTTTTTCTTCGTTTTTCCTGTTTTTGGTGTCATAGTACCATGAAATATTGTATATTTTGAATTATTCATGCATAATGAAGTAAAATAACATTTTCAACACTTTCATATACCGAATATAGAGAAATTTAATTACTTTGCCAGTACAAATTACATCAAAGATGACTTATTCCAATAAAGACTAAAAATAAAGTTTCAAAACATGACTAAAACAATCCAAAAATAAACTAAACTTAATTACATAGTAGGAAATAACAACCTAATACATAGACTACTCATACAGAATCTTAATGTTCTCCATCTGGTTGCCGGCTACCACGTCTTGCACTCCCACCACAGTTACTGTAAGGCTCAGAACAATTTTTTTTTGTCCCTACGTGTGTTCCCACTAGTGTTGTCATTCTCATGATTGTCTTTTTGGTCCCAGCAGGCCTAGAGTTGTTGTCAAGAATTATCTCATGATGTTTTTCCTTCTTTGCTTGGATATTCATGAGATCACTGAATTTTGTGATTCTTCCTTGCTCATATTCAATCAGGTACTGATGAGCCCAAATACTCATAAAAGATGGGAAGGTGCTCAAAGACTTCTCGATACTATATTGATCAGTCTTGTCAACTCCATAGAAACTAAGCTCCGATCTGATTGTAGGTCTAACATAGCTTTGTTGTATACATCAACATTCAGATAATTAATCCAACAAACAGATGGTTTCCCCATCTATCTGTCAATTTTGAAAGCTGCGCGTCATGCACATTGTTGAAGCGTTGCTTCAAAATATCTTATAAATCCTTGGGATCATCCTTTTTCAAATACTATTTTTTTATAATTGGATGGATATGACGCCTCAAAACATGAGGACTTGAGCTTTAACTTCTAAAGTAGGTGGAATTACATTCACACCAATGGGTGGGTGGATAGTGCTGGTGAAATCCTTTCTGATGAGTTAACGTAATCATCAATGATACTATTTTCCATTGACATCAAGTATGTGAAATTCAGGCCTGACTGGATCAGTTAACGTAATCATCTACAAAAGAGACAAAAAAGATAATAAGTAAGGATCAAAAACTACGATCACTAATATCAAGTTTAGGAAATAAGAACCAACATATATGTTCACATAAATTGATGCTCGATAAACGGTGGCTTCATAGCACATCCAGAAAACCATGATAATCAAAATTAGTCACTTATATCGATTTTTTATTTTTTTTCTTTATACTGTGAGTCCCTTAGGACTGTCACTAATCAAACTTTTTGATAAAAGAGGTGATGAAATCCCCTTCTATCGCATATGATTTCAATATATGTCACAATAATCAACCTAAATCTAGTCCTAGATCTAGGATGTAGCGGTAATTAAGGTTTGTAACCTAATTTCTAAATTCAAGAAGTTGAGAAAATTTACCTTGTTAGTGCTCGATATGTGAAAGGACCCAACCCCGATTCAGCTCCCTAAACCGGAATCGAACCCCTTCGAAAATACGAACCAACAAAAACTTTTCGAAATTTGGGCAGAGTTTCGTTACTAGCGTGGAATTACCATTACCTGCACGCGGAAAATACACTTCATCCTATGCCACAAAAAGCAAACCGTGGGCACCAATCCCATCCGGATTTCTCAATATATCAACAGTAAAGTAAAGTAGTAAATATATATGCACTTTACTGAAATCCAGTGTAAAATCGTATAACGTATTCAATAGGAAGCTCAGAGCGACATCTAATACATAATCGTAAACACATACCACAGTAGGTAGAACAATAAACCTACTGGATGAAACAAAGTAGCTCGAGCACTATGCCTCCGACCACGACGTGCGACACCAGAGCCTAAACTGCAAACTGGGCACGGAAACCGAAAAACCCAGGGAAAAGACATGAAACACGTTAGAGTGAGTGGACGAAAATAAATGTCTTTCACCAGTTAATATATATGTTATAAAAACATATGCGAGTCCAGGTAAATAAAAACAACATAGTACACGAGGTAAAACTCACACTCCTCTAGTGTACAGAGCATGCAAGTAAAAATCCCACGGGGTCACTCATGGACTCCACCGTGCTAGTACAGTTTGAACCACGGAGTCCCTGACTACCACGTGATTCTAAGCCAGAAATGGCCTCGGTTCCGGGGAATACGCCTCTCACCGGTCTGGTTGGGGAAACGCCCCTCCAGGCGGCCCTCCAACGGGGATCAGCCGACGAGGCAAGGTGTATCGATACAACAACATAACTGAGACTGTACTCTGTGTAAACCAAATCATAAACAGTTCGATGCAAATGCATGAAACAACATATAAGTATATGTATACTCGTATACGTATATTCGTATAAGTGTAATCGTATAACACATGCTCATAATAAATATAATCTCGTATGAAATCTCATGCTCGTAAAACCATAATCATGTTGCATGCTCAAGTTCGTAAAACGTATATAAAAGACTCGCAATCAATCCGTGAAAATAAAATGTCCACTCACAGACTGGCGTAACGCGTATCGCGTTAACCCGTGATCCGGCGGAAAGTCTCTCGCCAAACGAACGATCACGAACCCCTGAATATTCACAAAATCCAATTCTCATAACCATAACTCGACAATACAAGTCAAATCACGAGAAACCACCGTTCTCGGAAACACGTAATTCAAAGTCGACGAATCGTCGAAAATCCGTATATACCACCTCAATACCACCTCAATACCTCGCTTTACGTTCGGACGCTCAACTCGAAAAACGAACCTCCCCACTGCGATCGGAGCGCGATTTCGAGTCAAATGACATGCAACTTGTCGAAAGTCCAAAAAAGTCAAACTTTGACCGTTGACCGCCGTCCACGGCGGCGCCGCTGCCGGACGGAGAATTTCAAGGCGGAGCTGCACCTATTCCACTCAAAATCATGCACTGAGCAACTTTGTCAACTGCACCGAAGTCCAATTTTCACTCTAACACATCCAATTTCAAGCAAAACCGAATTAAAACACAAAATTCAAACCCAAAATTCTCCTTCTACAAATCAAATTAGAACACCATGTATATATGGTTAGAATCACATTGAAGAGGGCTACAAAACCCAGTACCTCTTAAAGTTCAATTCGGCCGAAATCGGAGTTCACCATTAAACCCAAAAATTTGCAAACTTTGGCCGGAATTCTTGCTCTCCACCGGCAACCTTGCCGTGAAAGGAGGCTGGCACCACCACGGGGAGGCCGAGCCGAGCAAAACGAGCCCAAGGCCGAACCCAAGGGTGGCCGGACGGAGCTCGTCGCGGGCAAGCCAACCACCGTCGCGTACCACACCATCCTTACCAAAACTGGTCGGTCAACCAAATAATTGCACATGTTGACTTTCCTGTTTTGGAAACCTGCTATTTATAGCCTTTCCCAATTTGGAAACTTCATGTTTATCCATTTCAACGAACTTCAAACGCGCGTAACTTTCTCGTCGTATATCCGATTCCGATAATTCTCGCGGCCACAAACTCGTCTCGACATACTCTTCAATAATCACCCGAAGTCAAACATATCGGCCAAACGGATAAAAAGTCAACCCTTCGAAGCAACACACATTAAATTCGACTAATTAATCAACGAACGGAAATATTCACAATTAAATCTTCGTAACTCAAAATCATGCTCCGGAAGTTCCCACAACCTTGAAATTAAATTCTGAACAACTTCCATGAAGAAGCCGAAACCAAATTCTCGTCCGATAATTTAGTCGCGAACAAACCTGCCATAATAATTCGTTTCCGTCGAAACTTCAAATATTCATAACTAATTCCTCGGTCGTCCAAATAACGATCCGGAACCGCCCACGAACTCATAATCACACGTACAAAGACTCTCGAGAAGAGATCCAACTCCAATTCTCGGCCAATAATTTAGTCGTTAACGAGCCTGGCGATTCGAATAACCATCGGACAACTGTGACTACGCAGTAACTCATGTATACAGCTGATCATACTGCTGATTCTGGTCCGGGTCGTCAAAAATCCACCCCCCTTAGAAAAATTTCGACCTCGAAATTTTCGAGTCTGCCGACTACAAGGTAGGAGCACTGCCTCTGCATACTGCTCAACTCAGCAACGACAATCTCAACTGAACAACTCTGATCACAAACTCCACAATAGGAGATAGCTCCGTGCTGAAATCCATGTACCCTCAAATCACAAATCTGAACTGGCTCCAAACAATAGCCAAGTGTTCCTTCATACGGAACGGATAGGGTACACAATGCAAAACCAACCTGAAACACAGTTCCACCTCACGGAACACAACACACATAAAAGCCAACACTATAGGCGATGCCGAACCATACGGCATAACACAAACTCGCCTATGACCACATGCGGATCAAAATAACATAGCAAATCACAACTCAAACATCAAACTCAAGCAATTATCAACCCATTTCCGCTAATCTGACAGTCTGTGGTAGCACATTCCACAAAATCTAAATCAAACGCCAATTCAAACCCAAACCAAACTCACTCTAGCACAATGGAGTACAACATCGTTCCTCAAAATGACATCATGTAGCATCAGAATCACAGTGGTCCACAAACTGGTACAACAAGCAAACTCGAACAAGTGAAACTGCTAGTCCCAAATCCTCCGGAATCGCAATACCGAAGTCCACTCATGCCCTCCAAGGTTCGAATAGTTCTCGAAGATCGCTCACCAATTTGAGGACAAGAACCGGTACTAACTCGTAATCTGGTCCCCAATGCTCGCGGTAAAGCTTGTCAACTCTCAGTTGTAGCTGATTACCTCGACCAGCAAACTGGGACACAAGTACACACGTAAATGGCCAATCTCCGTCAAACACAGCTATGCCAGTCTGCCACTGAAATCCTTTCCGAAAGTACAAGGAAATGTACCAAGTCCGTCAAATGGTCCACAATGGCTTAACAACTGGTACCACAAACCAAAATGCATACGAACACACACAATCACAGTAACAATCGCCATGTCTAACCGGAAATCTCAAATGGCTGACACATCTCGGCACGTCTCTGCCTCCTAGCCATCGCCAGTGGACGAATGTGGCATCAGCACACACAACTGCTACATTGCTCTTCATATTGCGTCACGAGTAGTAAACTCAAAGTATCGGATACATCACCGCACCACTAGCGCCAAATGCGCGCCAAACAATGAGCTTCAACATCATCATACTCAAACTCAGCTCTCGTAGCCCATAACTCGGCTAACACGGAAATTCAGGCCACACACACACGTAAAACACTGAAGCTTTTGACTCTCGACTAACACACCAACATCAACATCCCAGACGGATGATCAAAGTACAACCACCAGCCTTTCTCGAACAAACTCAAAGGCGCAGCCATAGTCGTTAGTCGACTCCATCCATCTACACTGCCTCAAGCCCAAATCTGGCCGAAAATGTAAGTGGATGAAACTCAAGTGATCAGTGTACATCCTACACTGCGCCGCACGCCATAGCTGTAGTGTTTCGAACTCCTCAATGCTAACACAAAGGCAGCTACACCCAAATCATACATAGGATGCGTAGCCTCATAAGGTTTCCACTGCCTGAAATCATGAGCCACTGCTCTGCTACACAACATCAAAACATAACCAGATCTATACCTCGATGCATTGCCATAACCCACAAACTCGTCACGATCGTCAGGTAAGATCAAAACCGAAGCAACGGTTAACCATCCTACAGGAGTAAGTAATTCTCCTCGCGTGCATCGAACCACTCGAATTTGACACCTTCTTCATCAATCCGGAAAGTAGAGTGGCAATCCGGGAAAATCCTGCACAAGCCGTCGGTAGTAGCCTGCCAAACCCAAGAGAAACTCTGAATCTCTGGTACAATGGTAGAGCAAACCCCAAATCAACACGGCTTCTAACTGGTCAGGATCCACGCCAACTCCCTCGGATAACATCACACAACCCAAATCTTCACGCTAACCATCCAAAACTCACACTAAATGAACTTCGCAAACAGCTGATCGTCTCGCGAAGTCCACAAAGCCACTCACAATTGCTTCAGGTACTGGCTCACACTCCTGGAATACATCAGGACGTTGCCAACGAACATGACCGCAAACTCGTCCAGAAACCGTCTGAACACCTAGTCCATCGAGTCCACATGATCTACGGGGGCATTGGTCAACCAAACAGCGTGACCAAAACTCCTGATGCCCGCACCAAGATTCGAAAGCTAACATAGCCACATCTGACTCACCGATCCTCAACTGATGGTATCCGAATCCGAAATCAATCTTCGACAGGACTGAAGTTCTCGCGAGCTGAACAAACCACTCGCCAGTCCGAAGCGAAGGATACTCACTCTCCTCTGAAGCAAATCAAGCTTCCGGTAGTCAATGCACCACCACGTCGAATCATCCAACAACCACACAAACAATGCAGGAGCACACCACGCATATGCGCGGGGTCGCATGAAATCTCCTGAAACCTCCTCCAGCAACTCGTGGAGTCGAAACTGTAGCTCCATCAGCTCCGCTGGCTCAGAACGACAAGATGCCGGTAAAATGAGTCCAGCGCCTGGTACAAGCTCAATGGTGCAGTCGGTCTCTCGAACTGGAGGAACACTTGGTAACTCCTCCGAAACACACCTGGAAACTCGGGAACCACCTCAATGTCTTCAACATCGGGCACAGAAACCGTAGTATCCACAACATGAGCTAAACAAACAACACAACTCGTCTCCACCATCCGCTCGACCATCACCACGAAACAGCATCTCGGGGAAATCTGGTCGTCGAAACACAACCTCCTTCTCGAGGTACTCGAACACAGCCAATTGCGTCGTCAGTAAGTCCATGCTCACAAACACACCAAAACCACAATGTCCAGCTATAACAGATCCGCGGCTAACCCATATCCTTCAACAAGGATCTCGCAACCTCCGGATGGATGCAACACTCTCCAAAACCTCGGAAGTGAAAATGCAGGTGCAATAGCCATGGATATCAAGCAACAGTAACCTCGGAGAAAAGTCTGTCATCAAACAAGATCATGGCACAAACTCCAACATGCCTAACTAGTCGCCCACATCATATGCGACTTGCTGAAGGATCCGTCAAAAGGATACATTGATCAGACTGCAGGAACAACATAAGGATCTCCGTGTAAACTCTAAGCCGTCTAACCGCTACAACAGCTGGTTGAGGACGCTCCCTCGTAACGTGACCCTCCTGGCCACCGAAACAGCAACTGAAAGTTTACCACGAACACCAGTCACAGCGACATCTGCTGCGTGAAAGGATCACCAACGATCACCCAAACTCATGCCATAGGAGCAAGTCCGCTACTCTGCGATCTCCGCCATCGTCAAACGAATCAGCAGAGGATCCTCAACATAACCGAAAAGACCACAGTCTGATGAAGTCACTGATCCCGAGGTGTCGGAACTCAACCTCATCAAAATCTCGACTAAGTCCACTTCCCTCAAACCATCACATCAAAAACCGCGTACATCATTCCTTCTCAATAGCCTTGCCACTGAGTGCAGCACACAAAGCTCCTCATGGACATCCCGAGGCACATCAATCATACTTTCTCTGATACTCAGGTTCAGACTCATCTCGAACCTCGTGCACAGCTCCCTCTGAAGCCACATAACACGTGCAAACAGGAACAAACATGTGAACAATGCATGTCTGCCTCAGGTGGGTAAACACTCCACATTTGATTGTTGGGTAGCCTGATAAACCATTACCGTATACACAACACTCTGAATGTAGGCCATAGAGTCGCAACCGGAACTCACACAATATCAGCCCACCAAACACAATGATCAGAATCAGGCAAACATCACTGCCAAAATTCTCAGCTCTGAGGCAACATGTAGACGCTCATATACACATCCCCAGGCAATCCGTGCCACACAATTCTCTGAACTCTGAATACTTATCCAACACCACTGTTCTCTGGAAAATCGCGCGTCGATTGATCCTCAACAGGATCCACAACCGAAATGACACGGAAAGCACGTCAGGAGGCATCCTAATGAATACAACATCGTTCACAACAAATGGAACGTAATCATGGAACTTCAAATATTTGAAAGCATACAACACCCGGAATATTGATGATTATCCGCCGGCCTGTCGGGTCACCATTCCAGACATGCTGTACATTCTCAAATACCCTTAGTAAACACGACTACAGAAGTCTACAGAACCTATAACCTAATGCTCTGATACCAAGCTGAAAGGACCCAACCCCGATTCAGCTCCCTAAACCGGAATCGAACCCCTTCGAAAATACGAACCAACAAAAACTTTTCGAAATTTGGGCAGAGTTTCGTTACTAGCGTGGAATTACCATTACCTGCACGCGGAAAATACACTTCATCCTATGCCACAAAAAGCAAACCGTGGGCACCAATCTCATCCGGATTTCTCAATATATCAACAGTAAAGTAAAGTAGTAAATATATATGCAGTTTACTGAAATCCAGTGTAAAATCGTATAACGTATTCAATAGGAAGCTCAGAGCGACATCTAATACATAATCGTAAACACATACCACAGTAGGTAGAACAATAAACCTACTGGATGAAACAAAGTAGCTCGAGCACTATGCCTCCGACCACGACGTGCGACACCAGAGCCTGAACTGCAAACTGGGCACGGAAACCGAAAAACCCAGGGAAAAGACATGAAATACGTTAGAGTGAGTGGACGAAAATAAATGTCTTTCACCAGTTAATATATATGTTATAAAAACATATGCGAGTCCAGGTAAATAAAAACAACATAGTACACGAGGTAAAACTCACACTCCTCTAGTGTACAGAGCATGCAAGTAAAAATCCCATGGGGTCACTCATGGACTCCACCGTGCTAGTACAGTCTGAACCACGGAGTCCCTGACTACCACGTGATTCTAAGCCAGAAATGGCCTCGGTTCCGGGGAATACGCCCCTCACCGGTCTGGTTGGGGAAAGGCCCCTCCAGGCGGCCCTCCGTCGGGGATCAGCGACGAGGCAAGGTGTATCGATACAACAACGTAACTGAGACTGTACTCTGTGTAAACCAAATCATAAACAGTTCGATGCAAATGCATGAAACAGCATATAAGTATATGTATACTTGTATACGTATATTCGTATAAGTGTAATCGTATAACACATGCTCATAATAAATATAATCTCGTATGAAATCTCATGCTCGTAAAACCATAATCATGCTGCATGCTCAAGTTCGTAAAACGTATATAAAAGACTCGCAATCAATCCGTGAAAATAAAATGTCTACTCACAGACTGGCGTAACGCGTATCGCGTTAACCCGTGATCCGGCGGAAAGTCCCTCGCCAAACGAACGATCACGAACCCCTGAATATTCACAAAATCCAATTCTCATAACCATAACTCGACAATACAAGTCAAATCACGAGAAACCACCGTTCTCGGAAACACGTAATTCAAAGTCGACGAATCGTCGAAAATCCGTATATACCACCTCAATACCTCGCTCTACGTTCGGACGCTCAACTCGAAAAACGAACCTCCCCACTGCGATCGGAGCGCGATTTCGAGTCAATTGACATGCAACTTGTCGAAAGTCCGAAAAAAGTCAAACTTTGACCGTTGACCTCCGCCGTTGACCGCCGTCCACGGCGCCGCTGCCGGACGGAGAATTTCAAGGCGGAGCTGCACCTATTCCACTCAAAATCATGCACTGAGCAACTTTGTCAACTGCACCGAAGTCCAATTCTCACTCTAACACATCCAATTTCAAGCAAAACCGAATTAAAACACAAAATTCAAACCCAAAATTCTCCTTCTACAAATCAAATTAGAACACCATGTATATATGGTTAGAATCACATTGAAGAGGGCTACAAAACCCAGTACCTCTTGAAGTTCAATTCGGCCGAAATCGGAGTTCACCATTACACCCAAAAATTTGCAAACTTTGGCCGGAATTCATGCTCTCCACCGGCAACCTTGCCGTGAAAGGAGGCCGGCACCACCACGGGGAGGCCGAGCCGAGCAAAACGAGCCTAAGGCCGAACCCAAGGGTGGCCGGACGGAGCTCGTCGCCGGCAAGCCAACCACCGTCGCGTACCACACCATCCTTACCAAAACTGGTCGGTCAACCAATAATTGCACATGTTGACTTTCCTGTTTTGGAAACCTGCTATTTATAGCCTTTCCCAATTTGGAAACTTCATGTTTATCCATTTCAACGAACTTCAAACGCGCGTAACTTTCTCGTCGTATATCCGATTCCGATAATTCTCGCGGCCACAAACTCGTATCGACATACTCTTCAATAATCACCCGAAGTCAAATATATCGGCCAAACGGATAAAAAGTCAACCCTTCGAAGCAACACACATTAAATTCGACTAATTAATCAACGAACGGAAATATTCACAATTAAATCTTCGTAACTCAAAATCATGCTCCGGAAGTTCCCACAACCTTGAAATTAAATTCTGAACAACTTCCATGAAGAAGCCGAAACCAAATTCTCGTTCGATAATTTAGTCGCGAACAAACTTGCCATAATAATTCGTTTCCGTCGAAACTTCAAATATTCATAACTATTTCCTCGGTCGTCCAAATAACGATCCGGAACCGCCCACGAACTCATAATCACACGTACAACGACTCTCGAGAAGAGATCCAACTCCAATTCTCGGCCAATAATTTAGTCGTTAATGAGCATGGCGATTCGAATAACCATCGGACAACTGTGACTACGCAGTAACTCATGTATACAGCTGATCATACTGCTGATTCTGGTCCAGGTCGTCACAATATAGGTAACGATTTGTTACAAGGAGGAAGAGCTTGTCGAACACGAGATGCAAGAAGATGACCAATCTTGATAACTTGAAGAAAAAACTTCGGAATCGCCGATGTGAAAGAGAATTCCGGTGAAGGTGGTGGTCGAAGGTGGTGGTGATAGTGGGTTGTAGTGTTTTAGGATTTCTTTTCTTCGGTGATGGCTATCAACTCAAAAGCTAATAATAATGTGGTGAAGCATAAACGTAAACACAATAGATGTAGACTGAAGCTGTAACTGAAAGGACCCAATCCCGATTTAGTTTCCTAAACTGGAATCAAACCCCTTCTGAAAACACGAACTTGTAAAAACTGTAGAAATTTCGGCAAAGTTTCACTATAACGTGGAATTGCCATTAACCTGCACCCGAAAACACACTTCATCCTATGCCACAAAAGCCAAACCGTGGGCACCAATCCCATCCGGATTTCTCAATATAATAACAATAATGTAAAGTAATAAGCAAAACTGTACTTTACAGAAATCCGGGGAAAAATCATATGAAAGTATAACAGTATAGTAATCAGAGCGACCTCTAGTGTATATATACATAAATATACAACAGTAGGCAAAACAAGAAACCTACTGGAAAAAAAAGGTAGCTCGAACACTAAGCCTCCGACAGCAACGTGTGACACCAGAATCCGAACTGCAAACTGGGCACGGAAACTAAAAAGCCCAGGGGAAAGGCAAATAAAATCGTTAGAGTGAGTGGACAAAAATAATCATATGCCTTTCACCATTTATACAATATAAAAACATTGTGAGTTCTTAAAATGAATGGAGGTGTCAGGCGAATCTCTCAAGCCCGACAATCAGGCGAATCTCTCAAGCCCGACGGTGATAGACTAGGCGAATCTCTCAACCCTAGTGGGCACATTAGGGGAATCTCTCAATCCTGAAACTGGACTACCGGTGATCAGCCGAGTAGCCAATGCATCGATGCTAAGTAAATGTCATCACCATATAAAATATAAAATAATACCTCCAAAAACAATAAATAATCTCAATACCGTACTGTAAATAAATATTGAAATCAAGAACTCGCTACGACAGTGTAAATAAAAGTCCACTCACAGGTAGCACAACGCGCAAACAAGCTAATCACGAGATCCGGCGGAAGATCCCTCGCCCAACGTACGATCTCGATCCCCTGAATAATCACAAAATATAATTGATCAAAATCACAATTCATTACTCTGTACCACACCTCGGAAACCAACCATTTCCGGAAACATATAACTCGGATACAAAATAATTGACGAAAATCCCCAAATTCTCCACATAAACCCTCGACTAAAAATCCGGTATCCAAATCAACTCGAAAACTTCAAGGCGATGATCGGGGCGCGATTACGAGCAAAACGGCATAAAATTTGTCGAAATCCAAAAAGTCAACGCCTCGCCGGAGCTCCGTCGTCACCACAGAGATTTCTCGACGAGGAAAGCCCAGTTTTCTTCTCCTCATCAAGCCCAACACATCTCACAACTACGGCCTCCTCCAATTCCGCTGTGAATTAACGGAATTCAGCTCGAAACTTCCAAAATCCAAATCGGCCGGCGACCCTGATCACTGACGAAACTTCGGCCACGGTGCATGGCGGCCCTTGAGGCCACACCCAAATGCTCCGCCATGGCCCCACGAGCCAAACCCCCCTAATCTCCGGCCACCATCATCGCCGGAGCACCACCGTCCGTCGACCCTGATTCCACAAAACTTCAAGCATCTCGTTCTCCCTCAAAACCTTACCAAATTTCACAAATCAAAGTCCTAAACCATAGGAAATCAAGAGGAGAATCGAACCATACCCAAATCGGAGCCGGAGGTGGCCGGAAATGAAAAGTCGCCGGCGAGTCAAACGGTGGTCCGGTTATGTACTCGGTCAACGCGGTCAACGGCTCATGTTCTAGTCAACGAAGGTCAAACTTCCCGAATAGTGTTTTTCGACAATTTTTTGACTATTCCGAAATTTATACTCGCGGCTCGTTACGATTGACGGTCCAAATCGAATCACAATCACGTTTCGGATAACCCAAATTCAAACGGATAAACACGACAAAATTACACAATTTCAAATATTCATAATATATTCCTCGGTTATCGACACAATTATCCGAAACCGCCTACGAACTCGATATCACGCATATTACGATTCTCGTGAAGAGAGTCATCTCAAATTCTCGTCCGATAATTAAGTCGTGAACTGAACCGCCAATTCGATTAATTTACGATAAACTGTGATTACTCATAAACTCGTGGATTAAGCCAATTATCGTGCTAATTCTGATTCGGGTCGTTACAGTAAGTTTATTCATTGATAGATGACCTTAAATACATTTATTACAATCAATTACAATCAATATCCTTATAAATAAGAGATTGATAAAATCTCTACTTCTAATCTAATTAGAAGAAGTCACACACTAGAAGATACCGAATATACTTTCCTTAAGCATTTAGTATATATATGGTATCTATTGGAGTAACACAAAGCTATAAACTAGTCAAATATTTAACCTTTTTTGAAAGTAGCAACTCTATTGGAAATGCTCTACATATACCAGAAATGAACTTTATATTCCATTTGCTCATGAGTTGACATCTATCCATTTTTTTGAGCAGGTTGATAATATTTCATTAAAATATGACAATAATACAAAGACTTAACCGGATTACTTGGCCTGATAAAAGAACGCCTTATACATATTGTTATACTAGATAACAAGTTCTAACTATGCCAAAAACGGCTTCATACAATGGTTTTTGCCCATTTTTTGATATAAGACAGGACTGTTGTCTATTGATGAAAGGATCCAACCCTAGATTAACTAGTAATCTAGGATCACGCCCTTACAACAAGACTTAAACTATGGATTTCTATATAAAAAAAAAATTTGACATAATTTTCTCTACGAAGTAGACTACCAGAAACCTGCAAGAAAATCACACTTTGGATTTCCCACAAATAATTCTGTGGACCACCGATGTCCATCTGGATTTCTCAATAAAGTGCGGAAAGTAATTTAATTAAAATGCTGGAATAATAATACGGAACTGAAAACTCATAATCCAGCAATACTAACAATTCACTACCAACACTAAAAAATATTTATAATACTAGTGTTCAGAGCGACTTCTAGGAGCAGAATCAAAACATAAGAAAATACACTACTAGTGGCCGAAACCTACATGAAGGTATGATAACCACGTGGACTCAAAGCCTTAGAAGATCCAAAATCCAGCTCAGGAGAACCATTGGAATTTGGGCACAGAAAACCGAAAGGCCCAGGGAAAGACAGATAAAAACATAAAAACGTTAGTATAAGTGGACAAAAACTCATAATGAGTGTAAAATAATAAAATATTCTATTTGTTTCTTTCCGCTGATTTCTGAGAAATACATCGAGTTCAAAAACTATAAATTGAAAATAATGGAGGCACTCGCCCAGGCCACCTAACCTGAGTTGGATAGCTGTAAGAAAAATAAATGCGATAGGATCGTCCCCAGGCCACCTAACCTGAGTCGACCTGGGTTAGATGAGGTCACTTAACCTCCCTTGACTAAACTATCCGGTGATCAACCGAATAGCTAAAACATCGATGCAATAAAATAAACCATCACAATAAACCTCCAAATTTAAAAGCTCTAAAATAAAACTGTAGAGCATGTTGTATAAAATAAGAACTCGTTACAACTGTGAAAATAAAGGTCCACTCACCGTACGATGCCGTGATAATTATAAAACAATAACCTGCCAATCGACATAATTAATCATCTAACACTCCCCTCTAACTCGTAATCCTGAAACCATAATTATAATTAATATCTAATCATCGGGATTTATAATGAATAGCAAAGATCGTAATCCGACAAGCAATAATGTAGAGAATCTTGCATTCTTGAATAATGTATTTTTCGAATAACTACAAACTTAAATCAATTCCTTGCATTCCTTCACTTTAAATCAATTTGAGAGTTGCAACATAAATCTCAAACATCAAGCGACTCACACTTGAATCGTTAGTAGGATCGTCCGTAAATATTATCGTAAAATTAATTAATTTTTGTCCGATTAAAAACACTTCAAAATTTATCAAGTCCAGATCCATTCAAGAACCTCAAAATTGTATTTGGAACAATATTATGAGCGAAACGATATAAAACTTTGCCAAAAATTCCAGACTTGCTGGAGTTCCGCCTCTCACGACGACGTGTGGGCCCCACGCGCCGCCACTACTGGTGGCACACACCGCCGGGGTCTGGCCACCTCCGATCCTTGCAATTTCTATACCATTCGAAAGATCAAACCAAGCCCAACAACATTCATCAAACAACCTACATCAAATTCAGGCCGGAAATTATCGAAATTCACCTTGAAAGCTCGAAACCCTCGCTGGATTTCAAGTCGACTGATCACCGGCTGCAGGCCACGATGTGACCCGAAACCGGGTTGGGTTCGACTCGTGGCATTGAGGGCTTAAAAAACCATAACCTAGGGCCACCCAACTCCAGCCGTAGCGCCGCCGCCATGAAATTCCACCCGAATCCGGCCAATTTCATCGCCTTGATTTGTCTTCCTCCGGCCACCAACACTGGTGATGCACCCACCAAACAAAAGAAGAGGTCGAGCTCAGCAATTTCTGACCAATTTCACGGCCAAAGGTGGTCGTAAACCTCCGCAACGCCGCTGTCGTCCACAGTAGCAAAGTGGGTCGGTAAGCCCGGTCAACGCGGGTAAACCCGCTTACCAAAAATGGAAACCCTTATTTATACCCGTGATTTTGCGATCAAATGTTTGCCGATATTTCCGTAAAATTTCCGTTGACCATAATTTCTTCGTCGTAACTCCGATTTCAACATTTGACGTGGTCACGAACTCGTATCGACAAACTCTACAACCTTATTCAAATAAATTTCTTGAAAAATGTAATTGATAAATTCTTGATAAATTGCCAGCGAAAATTACCATCGGTTAAAACTAATTACCATCGACGATTACCGTAATTAATTAGCAACTAACCGCATAAATTCCAATTATCATGTAATATTGTTCTGGGTCGTAACAATTGAGCTGAAGAGAGAAGCTATATCAGACAATGGTTTGTAAACCGTTGTACAAAGAAAAATCAATGAACATATTATTGGCAATAAAAATCATTGTTTGAGTAAAAATGAGACAATACTTTTATTTCAATAAAAATCATTGTTTGAATAAACATGAGACAATACTTTTATTTTAAATTCTGTTGTATGTTATTGTTTTAGTCAATAAACATTTATCTTGTAACATTATTTCAAGTTCTATCAGACAATCATCTTTTAAGCCATTTTAGTTGTTGCATTGCATTCTCAAATAATACACTTTATTTAAAATTGTGTTGCATATTATTGTGTGGGTCAATAGTTTTACGAGTCATAATGCATCTTATGAATATGATCTTACAACATTTTTGTGCCAAAATTTACACCATTCAAAAGCATTCACATAAAAGAAATATCCATTGACTAATAATCTCATCGATCCATCCTTGTTTTTCACAAATAAAACCGGAGCTCCCTATGGTGATATACTAGGACAAATGAAACTCTTATCAATTAATTCTCTGAAGCTGAATCTGTAACTCTCTCAACTCAGTTGGAGCCATCCTATATGGAGCTTGAGCTATGGGGCCTGTACCCGAAAGTAGCTCAATCATGAAATATATTATCTTTACTGGAGCAAGACCTGGTAATTCCTCAGGAAATGCATCAGGATATTTCTCAGGCAATACAAGTATTCACTACATGTGATAGATATGTGGTACACCCTTTCTGTAACATCTTCTCACCCTTCACAGCTAAAATAAGGTATGATGAAAGAACATTTCTTTCCCCGCAAAATAAAATCTCAGGTAACCCCAGACTTCTAAATACTACCTCTTTATGATGACAATGAACCAAAGGCTGATGATTACTCAGAAAGTTCATGCCTAAAATAAAATAAAAATATGTGATGTCAAGAGATATAAGATCGGCAGACAATCCAAAACCTTCAACCATAACGCTACATTCTTTATACATTAGCCCAACTAAAATCACCTCGCCAGAGGGATATATCACTTTTCACATTTCTGATAAGGGAGTAGTAGGTTCGTTTAAGTATTAATGCTAATCTCACGGACATGAAAAAGTGTGTCGTCCCCGGATCTATTAAAGTATAAACAGCATAACCAAAAACATGCAACGTACCAATGATCACCTCTGGAGATGCTCTGCCCTCTTGTAGAGTCATCCAATGAAGTCGGGCCTATCCAGTCAGTCACCATATCTGACTCCGATCCTGATAAGCTGGCTGTCTGGGTGGGGGTGCAGTTCTAACCCCTGAAGTGGCTACCTGATCATCACCAGAACTCTGCGCCGAAAATCCACCCGAGGTGTCCTTCTGTGGACACTCCCTCGAAAAGTGGTCCATATAGCGGCTGTGATAGATGTTGCATAAAGGAAAATCTATGGATTCTAGTGGAGTAGGTCGGTATCTACTAGACCCATTAGAACTGACCCTAGGTCCCTGCCTCATAGGTCGACTCAACCTCAATCTCGAAAAAAAATTAGACGACGTGCATTAGAGGTCTGAGATCCCTCACCAGATGATGATGTGGAACCAGAGGCGCTGGAGTCTCCCCTTTTTGAAGGACCTTGATTGGGCCTACCTTGCTCAAATCATCGAGTCTGGCCTCGCTCTGATCAAAGCCTCAGGGCCTTTTTAACTCGAGAGACTATGGGAGCAAGATTTTCGAGGTTCAAATTTGACATCAAGGAATAAGATCGAAGATCGAGCATGGAATAAATACATTGTGAATTAAGTCTTCGTAGAGTGTCTCGAAGATCCCAATGCTGTTGATCTCTTCAAATGTCCTTGTCAGTTCTAGAAGTGAGGATTGAGGTTTGAGCTTCGAACCTCAAAAGTCGGTGAGAGTCTCGAACTTCGAGTAACGATGATCCATAACGAGATTTGGATGTATCATTGGGCTGGGAGCAAAGATTGAGCTCCAAAGGCCTAGGGGACAGTTTGGATATGTCTAAAGGGAGGTCACGAACCCAAAGAAACCTAGAATAAAGAGTAGAGGGGTGAGTGAAGCGTGACCCCATGGCCATGCCACTGAAATAGGAGGCAGTGGCTGAACGTGGCTGAAGTTCGAGGATCAAACTTCGGTGCAGGAACTTCGAAGTCTACCCACTACATTACTAGACGTAGTGGCTCATATTTTGGTGGAATTCTGACAGTATAAATACATGAACTTAGTAAGTTTTTTTAGTTGGATTACATACCTACACGTTTTCTTTAAGCTCTCACTTACTTAAGCATCAGAGAGTCTTTTGCAGGTACCACCCCCCCCTCCTCCCACAATTGTTAAAACACAATTTGGCCATCACACTGTCATCTTTGAGCTGTGGTAAGAGAGGATAGCCATTTTTTTTATTGAAGAAAACCTTGTGGAAGTTTCGAATCACGCCTGACTTTTTCGTGCTTCCATAAGTAGGAGTTGTATGTGGGAAATGATGGCAAACGATATCCCAGACAATGACGACGAGGTGTTACACCACATCGATTGTAACCAAGCTGAAGATGACCTAGAAGATGGTGATTTAGAAGATGGCTAAATTGATGAAAGAGATGAAAAAAGGTGAAGGGAGAAGAGACCTATCTCTAAAGTCCAGGTGGTAAGGGAGAACGGAGGTTTGAATCATCGCCTTAGAGGGATAACTAATTGGTAGATAAGGAACCTCTAAGCCAAATTAGCTCGCTTCAGAAGAGAGGAACGAGCCAAGAAAGGTGCACAACTAGGTTGAGGAGGAGCCGATCACCATCACCAGAGGATGAACCCCCACTTGATGAAGAAGATACGTCCGGGGAAGAAAACCTAGCAGAAGATGGCAATGAGACAGACAACGACTATGTGCCCCCTCTGAATGGCCATGACCTAAAGGACTATGTGGCAAAGGTAGTGAAAGAAGCTCGAAGATCAAGGCCATACGATATTGCGGCCAAGGTGTCGAGAGGAATCACAGATTCACCTTCTACTGATGCCATATTAGAAGTTGAGAAGCCCAGACGATTTTCCATCCCGGCGTTCACAAGTTCATCGAAACCTCTGACCCGGAGGACCACATCAAGGAATACACTGAAGCAATGAGGATCGGGACCACCGATAAGAATTTGATGTGCAAGCTATTCCTAATATGCCTCTTCCGACCAGCCGCGAAATGGTTCCAAGGAGTAAAGCCAGGATCAATATCAAGCTTTGAGAAGTTAACACGATTATTTATCGTGCAATACTTCTGCAACGGGAAGCAGAAAAAGGATTTCTCCACCTTGTTCAGTGTCAAGAAAAAACCAGGGGAGAAGTTGGAAAAGTACTTCGAGAGATTTCGGGATGAATGGCTACAACAAAAACTAACTTGAAGATAACGGTCATTGCATTCCAAGAGGGATTGCTCGAAGGATCACCACTATTCGAAAATCTAGTAAATAAGGTACCAAGGACATTGGAAGATATGTTGGATCACATAGAGGGTGAAATCTATCTCGAAAGGATCAAGGGAACTCGAAAAATCAGGGTCTCTGCCAACATCAAAGTCAAACTTGGAACTTCAAAATCTGTGGAAGATCGAGATTGAAGGCCGAGACCGACTTCGAACCCCGAGGATTGAAAAGATAGGAAAAATCCCTCTGAGAAGTAGTTTACCGTCAACCCAATGACCATATTCTATATGCATGAGAAAGAGGAGTTCAAGAAATCGCCTCCAGAAGCAGAAGCTAAGGATCCTAGTGAGAAGAAATGGTATTGTCTACACTACCAAGAGTGGGGGCATAGCCTTCAAATGTGCGAAGCATTGAAACCAACTATCCTAGAACTCATGGACCAGGGAAAGTTGCAATAATATAAGGTGGGGAATACCAGTGGGAATCAAGAGCAGAAGGTGGTAGACGAAGACCCTTTGGTATGCGAGATATTGGCCATATATGGAAGCCCGTCCACGAAAGGGTAGAACGAGAGACGAATTAGAAGCAAACAAGCATAGAAAATTAAAAGGGTATGCTTTACTGAAAGAAGAGAGATCTCGGAAGAAAAGGCAAATGAAAGCCTATCAGTCTGCTTCTCACTAAAGGATGGGGAAGAGATTCAATTCCCTTACCGAGATGCGTTAGTCATCTCAGCAAGGATCGACAACTGCATGGTGAGGAGAGTAATGATCAACGCGGGTAGTAACCTCGATATCCTGTACTTCGACGCCTTCTGTAAGCTCGGCATTAATTTGAGGTTCATTAGAAGGAGAAAATCACCGGTGATGGCCTTCGATAGTGCCGAGACTTGGCCTTATGGGGAGATCACCCTCCAGGTGACCATGGCTGGAAAAAAGGTAGACGTGAGCTTCATCATCATAGATAAGCACTTGGCCTACAACGCCATGCTTGGAAGAGACTGGCTACACCCCATGGAAGTAGAGGCTTCGACACGATATCAAGTCTTGAAGTTTATCTCAGGAGATAAAAGTCATGTAGTCTTAGTGCGTGGGGACACAACACTATCGAAAAACTTGTATATCATGGAGATCAAGAAGAAGTTCGACACAACACCCGCTAGCTTGAAGCTAACAAACCTAAAGCTACTCACCAAGAAGCAAATAAAGCTCGAAGCTATTGGTCAAAGCTCGATGTCTAACAACAAGGAATGGTCAGACTCGAAGATGAAGATCGAGAAGGACAAACAAAATGTCAGATGAAGGAAATGAGGAGAAGGTCGAACGGGAGATGACACCAACCTTAGAAAAGGTTCGAGAAGTGTTCCTTAAAGACTATCCAAAGAACAAAGTCTTGATAGGGGACTTCCAAACCGAATAGGAAGTTCGAAACCTTGTCGACTTGCTAACCAAGAATCAGGATGTGTTCGCATGTTCACATCGAGATATGCCAGGTATTGACTTAAGAATAGCCTGCCATAAATTGAACACCGATCCAGATTTCCCACTATACAAGTAGAAGCTGAGGAGGTTCGTGCTGGAGCGCAACCAGATCATAAGTGATGAAGTAAATCGCCTCCTCGAAGTTGGACACATAAGAGAAGTATGTTGTTCAACTTGGATCTTGAACGTAGTGGTGGTGAGGCAAAAGAACGAGAAGTGGAAAGTTTACGTGGATTTCAACAATTTGAATAAAGCACGCGCGAAAGACTGCTATCACCAATTTCAGATGGTAGATGCAACCGCAGGCTTTGAGAAGTTGTCATTCCTTAAGGCTTTTTCCGGTTACAATCAGATACCATTAGCGCTAGAAGACAAACTCAAGACCACATTCGTGTCAGAGAGAGTCCTCTTCTGTTATAAGGTCATGACTTTCGGATTGAAGAATGCGGGAGCAACTTACCAAAGGTTGGTAAACCTTATGTTCAAAGATTTGTTGGGGAAGAGATAAAGGTATACATAGACGACATGATGGTCAAGAGCAGACACAAGGGAGATCACACTAAGGACTTAAGAGGTACGTTCGAGATTTTGAGAAAGTACAAGATGAGACTCAATCCTTCGAATTGCATATTTGGTGTGTCCTCCGACTAGTTTTTCGGGTACACTTTGAGTAAAAGAGGGATCGAGGTGGATCTAAAGGAAGTTGAGGCTATCTTAAGTATGGAAGAACCTAGTACGAAAAAGGAAATTCAAGTCCTAACTAGGAGTATTGCCGTATTGAGTAGATTCATTTCTCGAATGACTGATCGATGTCAGCCATTTTTCAAAGCTCTGAAGCTCAAAGCTTCAAACTTCTGGGGCCATGAGCAATCAGAGGCATTATGGGAGTTGAAGCAATACTTGGCAGGCAAGAAGTTCTTGATGGTGCCAAAAGATATGGAGCCACTTTGCGTGTACTTAGCCATGTCGGAAGTAATGACAAGTGCTACCTCATTCTGAGAAGAAGGAACACATCAATGGTTGATATCCTTCACCAGCCACTGTCTTCTCGAAGATGAGACAAGGTACACTTCGACCGGTGTAGGTAGAGAAGTCGTGGTGTATACAGATTTCCCCATCATAGGATTTCTCACAAAAGAAGATTTTTCCATGCGGATGATGAAGTGGGCTATAGAGTTGAGAGAGTTTGACATCACCTATAAGCCATGCACATCGTTAAAGGGACAAGTCCTAGCTGATTTCCTTGTCAAATGCCATATCCCATTAGCCATCGCAGACGTTCCATGAGAAGAGCCGAGATGGGAAATGAACATCGATGGATCCTCGAACTTTGTTGGGGCAAGAGTAGGCATAGTCTTGAAGAGTTAAGAAGCTTTTGTGCTGGATTGTACCATACCATTGGATTTCAAAGCTTCAAACAATGTGGAAGAGTATGAGGCCCTATTGGTTGGGATACGGGTTACACGATAACTAAGGATCGAGAGCCTACAAATACACTTTAATTCACAGCTTATAGTCGGACAATCCAATGACGAGTAGACAACATGAGATGAAAAAATGATCCAATACTAAACGTTAGTGAGAAGAATGATTTTCGAGTTCTCCCCATTGTCGCTGGTAAAGATCCCAAAGGAAGAAAACCTAAGGGCCGATGAATTCGCAAGGATGATGGTTGAATCGATCCTGAATGATTGGAGAGGCATTGTCATAAACTATTTGGAGTTCGAAATTTAACCGGAGGACCCCATAGAGGCCAGAAAGTTCAGATTTAAGGTTGCAAGGTACTCAATATTTAGAGATGTTTTGTATCAATGGTCATTCACAAGACCTTTATTGAGATGTGTTAGACCGGTCCAAGCTCGAACGATACTAAGAGAAATGCATGAAGGGATATGTGGAGGACACACCGGGGGCAAGAGCCTAGCAAAGATGATAACTACTCAGAATTACTTCGAGCCATACATGCATCAAGAAGTAGAGCAATATGCTAAGAAGTGTGAAGGATGCCACTACCATTCTCCGGTAACTCATATTCCCACTCATGAGTTAGTAACGCAGGCAAGACCGTGGCCCTTCGCACGGTGGGGAATAGATATTGTAGGTCCATTACCAAAGGAGCAAAGAGGATTGAAACACATGCTTGTGGCGACCGATTACTTTTCTAAGTGGGTTGAAGCCCAAGCTTATACAGTGATTACGTCCAAGGATGTCTCGAACTTTGTTTGGAACCAAATCATATACCGGTTTGGAATACCAAGAGAGATCGTATGTGACAACAGAACTCATTTAACAATGACGAATTTGAGAACTTCTACGATAAGCACGAAATTCTATTAAGATTCTCTTCAAGAAACTACTCGAGAGGAAATGGTCAAGCTGAAATAACAAATTAAACTATCTACGATGGGGTTAAGAAGAGACTTGCAGCAAGAAAAGGTTGGTGGCCACTAGAATTGCCTAGCTTTCTATGGGCTTATAGCACTACACCAAGGAAACCAAAGAACGAGACACCGTACGCTCATATGTACAGAATGGAGGCGAACATCAAGAACAATCGCCTTTGAGAAAGGTGAAAACGAGAGTCGAATGGCACATGAGTTCGATTTTGTAGATGAAAGGAGAGAGGTAGCAGCAACTCATCTCTTAAACAATCAAAACCAACTTCGAAAATATTTCAATCTTGGGGTGAAGCTGAGGTCGTTCAAACTGGGTGAATGGGTCCTTAAGCAAACAGTAGAAATTATCAAGGCATAAGGGTCAGCAAAGTTCCAACTGCTATGGGAATGACCCTTCAAGATCACTGAAGTCTACAACAAGGGGGCATACCAATGGAGGAATGTTAAGACCGGACAACGCCTCCCTAGGCCGTGGAATGCAATATACTTGTAAAAGTATTACAAGTGAAAACTTGGGAGGTACACATGTTCGAATTTGTTGTTACATGCAAATAAAGAACTTGTTAAGATATTTAGCAAGTTCGAATTGTTATGGGCAAGCTCTTGGTCCGAAGGAAAATTGGCTCTTTTTGTGTTTATTTAAATCTCAAGTCTGAATACAATATATGCATTTGTTTCCCATATAAGTTTCACACTTTAATCAATTGCACATCTATAAGTGTCGGATGTGTAAAAGTGTATGTGGAAACATCGATGAGGGAAAAAGTATTTCAGTTGAAGTTCGAGGACTCGAAAAGTCGAACCTCTAATCTCGACTAAGATCAAGTTCAAGGGCTAAAAGAATCAAGAACAAATCTTCCGAAAGTTAGTTAAAATTCGAGCACTCAAAAAGCCGAACCTCTGATATCGACTAGGATAAAGTTCTAGGGCTAAAAGAGTCAGGAACAAATCTGCCAAAAGTCAGATAAAGTTCAAGGACTCAAAAAGCTGAACCTGTGATCTCAACCAGGATCAAGTTCGAGGGCTAAAAGAGTCAAGAACAAATATGCAGAAAGTCAATTAAAGTTTGAGGACTTGAAAAGCTGAACCTCTGATCTTGAGCAGGATCAAGTTTGAGAGCTAAAAGAGTTGGGAACAAGTTTGCAGTATGTCGGTTTAAGCTTGAAAACTCAAAAATTTAAGTCTCTGGTCTTAAATAGGATCAAGTTTGAGGGCTAAAAGGTTCAGGAACAAGTCTCCCGAATGTCACTTAAAGTTTGAGGACTCAAAAAGTCGAACATCTGATCTTGACTAGGATCAAGTTCAAGGATTAAAAGAGTCAGGAACTAATATGCTGAAAGTCAGTTAAAGTTTGAGGCCTCGAAAAGATGAACCTATGATCTCAACCAGGATCAAGTTCGATAGCAAAAAGAGTCGGGAACAAGTTTGCAGCGTGTCAGTTTAAACTCGAAAACTCGAAAAGCTAAACCTCCGGTGTCAACTAGGATCAAGTTTGAGATCTAAAAGAGTTAGGAACGAGTTTGTCGTGTAATGGTCAAGTTCTAAAAGCTTTTGAGCAAAGAACCTCTTGCCAAAATGGTGTGAGTTAAGATCAAAAGGCTAATAAAGAGCCGAACTTCAAGTAATTTTTGGAGAAAGTTCAACGAAGCTAAAACAGCATAACTTTTACCCAAGTTTAAGTGGAGTGCCAAAAGCTTAAGTGCAGGATAACCAAATATGAATAATGATTCGAAAGTTTCATCTAGAACCTCAAATTACGACAAACCCAAAGAAGTTCTGAAGTCATAGCTTCGAGAAGAGCTTCGGGGATGAACTTCAAATAAGTTTGTGGAGAAGGTTCAACGAAGCTTAAGGAGTAGAACCTTTACCTATGTTTAAGTGGAATCCCAAAATCTTAAGTGCGGAACAACCATACATGAATAATGATTTGAAGGTTTCATCTAGAACCTCGAATTACGACAAAATCTCGAGATAGATTTGAGAATGAATGTGATACAAATCCAAAGAAGTTCTAAAGTAATAGCTTCGAGAAGAGCTTTGGGGATGAGCTTTGAGATTGAAATTAGCTGCAAGATAGCAAGTAAGTTCTCCATACACGTGGAATAATCCTGTCTCCAATATTTAAAGATCGAAAGAGAGGTATTATTGGGGGCATGAGGTATGGAAATTATTGTTATATATAATTATATGATGCAAAAGTCATAAAAAAGAACATTATTGTGACACCAAAACTCTTAGTGGACTTTTAAAGAGTACGAGACAATGAAAAATAGAAAGTTTGAAAAGAAAAAGTGCAAATTAAAAGTCAAGGATGCATGAAGGCGATCAACGTCGAGCAGCGAGGCCTTGGTAAGAGTGCAGGAAATGTGCGGGCACACCCTTCTTAATGAGTTCGAGTCGGTAAAAGCTAACTCCGGCATTGAAGCTGTGAGAATAAGTTGTGCCAACGTCAGCCCTAAGGCCTCGAACTGTATCCAGGAGGCGGTGAGTGGTGTCTTCATTACGAATCACATCCCCTGGAAGGCGCAACATAGCATCCTCTAAAACACTAACTTTAGCCTTGCTAGCTTTGAGTTCGAGCTCAAGGTCACGAGAATCATCCCGGTTGGGATTAAAGCGATCTCAAGCAGTGGCAGGTTCAAAGTGGTCTAAGCTATGACTCTGGCTGTTACAAGGAGATGAGAAACCATTCCGGTCATGGCTAGATTCGCTGGGATCAGCAGGATAATGAGAGCGCAACATCTCTTCAAGATGAGTAACTCTTCTTTCCAAAGTCATGCCATCAGTGCTATGGTGGCGGGAATTAGAGCAAGAAAAGGGTGACATCGATTCATCAGATCAACATTGAGACCAATAAGAAGAAAAATGCAAGTAATATTATGTGAAGTAGTATTGTGCTTAACATGCAGAGACTGTGAGAAAACATTACCAAGCAGAGTGCGCGGGCAAGGAGATAATTATGGGCATGTTGGAAAGTTCTTTTCCCTTCCTATGGCGGGGAGCGGAGGTTCTCCCCGATTGTGTAGACGTAACAAAACTAAATCTGAGATTGTTAGAGGATGGAGTCATACCTAATATATTTTAAAAGTGCTAAACTAGAAGAGCTAAAGATGGAATAGGTATGGTTTTGGTTTATAAGTGGAATCAGAAGAAGGATTTCCTTAAACCTTAACAAATTTTAGTTTGAAATAAATTTCGAATGGAGTCCAAAACCGAAAAGAATGAAGTGAGAAGTCAAAACGGTTTTTGATTTGATTTTAAAAAGTTTTTTTATTGAGCAAACAGTTTTGGTTTGACTCGGTCAAGAAGTTCAACTTGAGAAAGGACTCCTCATCTAGGGATTCCTAATCGAAGTTCAAGTTAAGAGAAGACTCCTAATTTAGGGATTACTTCTTGAAGGTCAAATTGAGAGAGGACTACTCATCTAAGGATTCCATCTCAAACTTCAAATTGAGAGAAAACTCCTCGTCCAGGGATTCCTTCTTGAAGCTTAACTTGAGAGAGGACATACTCCTCGTCTAAGGATTCCTTCTCAAAGTTCACAAGATCGAGCTATGGTTGCGAAGTTGTTTCGAATTTCAAAAGTGTTAGGTTCGAACAAAGGTTTCAAAAGTGAGTAAAGTTATTGGAAAAGATAACTTTGTACTATGTAAACTTCAAAACTTCAAAGGTAAAGTAAAATGAGCAGTTTGGCAAAATTAGACGCTCGAAGGTGTCACCCAAAAAGGGCCAAACAAATTGTTCGAGATACATAACAAAATGAGTCAAAGTTAAGGACTAAATAAAGAAAAAGAAAATCCTAAGGCTCATCGAAACTCATCGAAAACTCAATGATTGGGGCTGCCAGAGCATATGGGACACAAGTAGAGGTAGGTACCCTGACAGAGGTGGAAGAGAAGTCTTGAGGCTTGAAAGAATGTACAAGATCGAAGGTTTGAGCTTTGAGAGGATCCACAACATCAAGAACTTTTTCTGGAACTTCGAGCTGCTCCGAGATGGTGTCGAGAAGAGTAGCCTCGATTACTAGAGCAGCTGCGGCTATGCAAGCAGGGGGACAGGTGGGCTGTAGACTTGTCTTCACCTGGAAGGGACCCAAAGAGGGGCTTATACTTGTACTTGCACCCGAAGTTGTCATCAACCTCCCAAGGGTCAATGAAGAGACAGTCCTCGACCATCACCTTTTTGAGTTCAAGCTCAGTTTTGATACGGGTGACTTTGGTCTTGGTATCTACAAACGATTTCTCAAGGATGGCAAGGGAATCTCAAAGTTCCTGCTCTATTTGGGTGGCCTTTCGAAGCTTCTCCTTGGCATCAACAAGCTTCAAGGAGATTTCTTCCTTCTCCGTAAAAGCTAAGTTAAGCTTCACCTGGAGGTCTACGTTGATTATGTCCATCTCTTTGAAGTAAGCTTCGGTGTGGAGCATCCCTTTAAGGACAAAAGTCATCGTTAGTGGCTGGTCAATCTGAATAAAGGAGGATAGCGTGGAAGTTCGAGCAATTATAGATGGAAAACTTACATCGAGTTGGCATAAGTATGTCGCTCGAAGGTTGTCAACTCAGTCTCCCTGCTTGAGGAGATCCCTTTCCGAATCTCTCTTGCCCAGGCATTGGATGAAGATCGAGGCTGCATTGTGGTCGCGAAAGACGGGTTGACCATCATACAAAATCAGAAAATCTACAGACGGCATGGCCGGAGGAGCGTCACCAGGATGAGTCCGTGGGGACGAGCTAGCGAGGAAAGCATCGTAGGTAATAGATGGTGGTGGAGATATAGCTAATTTTGAAGTACGAAGTTCAAAATGAGAAATCAAGGTAAAGAAATGAAGGAAAGAGATAAGAAGTGGAAAAAGGGTTACCTCTAGAGAAACCTTGACTGTGCGGAGGAGGCGGAGGGATATCCTGGGCAACTTCGAATGGTTCCTTCTAAGCTCGAGAAGTTTGAGGTCTCAAACTTGGGGAAAGATGAGGAGCTTTGAGATCGATAGTTTTGAGCCCCATTGTACCTTATAATTGTTCTTATTCTTCATTTCTTGGGAGTTCTCAGACTCATCAAGGACTTTCGTCACTGAACTTCAAAGACGTTTCTTCCCCGATGGGGCATCACTAGGAGGAAAGATTGGATTCTTAGTAGTGTACTCGTCTCTCTTGGGAATCGCATCATTCACCAACTTGTCGGTCTGGGCAGAATGCACAAAGGAGGACTCCACATCGATCAACCAATCCAGGAAATCCTCTCCATCTCGAGGCTTCCTTGAGTAACGAGTGAAGAGAGTGGAATTCTTCTCTGGGGTTAGATAGCGGAGTGCTTTCTAGCTCGCGACTTTGGCTAATAGCCACTCCTTGTCGGCTAAGAAGTTGTCTAGCCAAAAGAGCCTATCTTCGCTGAGTTCGAAGGAGGCAGCATCGAGCTTCATTGCTATAAATTAGCTTCGACATCAGAATCGAAATAGATGAGTATCTTCACTAAGTAATCAAAAGTGAAAGGTGAAGATCGAACTTGTACCTGGAGTATCAAAAAAGGAGGAAAATACTTTGAGTCCAAGAACCTTAAGCTCCAGAGGCATCCAGTTACCTTCAACGAGGATTGGATTGATGTGCCAGTGGGCAAAGTTGATCGACTTCTAGTCGAAGCACTTCTTGAAGCGTTAAGGTTAGAGGTTGAAGCTCATCTCCAATCCTCTCACCTTGCCGCATATGTGGGCATAGAAGAAGTCGACAAGGTCGATCGAGACTCGCCTTTGTTGGCCAACGACAAGGAACACCGAGAGAAGAAAGTACGAATTGGGGCTGAGTTGCATAGGGTGTAAACCCAGAAGTACCCAGAGAATGACAAATATTTGGTGCAATGGAAAGCTCAGGAATTGGAGGTGGTGCTTTGCGAGCATGAGAGCATTGATCGGAATCCCCTTGTCGGAGTATATATCGCTACCTTCCGGCAGCGCTCGGATCAAGACGCTTCCCAGTGGGTTAATCTTTGCTCGCTTGATGTCAAGTTGGGCCTCGGCCAGACTCCAGATCTTGGAGTCAGGGAGTTAAGGCGTGACCCCTTAATGATTGGAATTGGTTCCTGAGGAGGACTGGGCGGGTTCGGCCAGGGTTGGACCACAGCGGGAAGATGGGTAGCGACGAGCACCGGAGCGAGTATGAGCCATCAAAATCGAACGGGATCAGGAAGATTGAGGTCTTTCTGATATTAGGGTTTTGATTTGGGAAAGTGAAGTGAAGAAGTGATAAGGATAGAGGGTTATCTATATTTTGCATAATGAACGATAGAATATAGATAGTCAAGCAGCAGAAGGGTTTGTTTCTGGTGCATGAACAAAAGTCGAGTTTCAAAGCTGGAGGATCAAGTTTGATCAATGCTTCGAAGTTGGTCATTAGAGAAAGATCGACGAATGATGTGTGTAAGTTCAAAATCGAAGATGAATTTCCCATGTTGAGGCCACATGTAACCCAAAGGATAAATCTGGGGCATTGTGGGAGCGACATTTGCGGGGTTTGAACTTGACATCAAGGAATGAGATCGAAGATTGAGTATGGAACGAGGATATTGGGAATTAATTCTTCATAGAATGTCTAAAAGATCCCAATGTGGTTCCATCTCTTCGAAGGTCCTTGTCAGATCCAGAAAGGAGGATCAAGGTTTGAGCTTAAAAGCTTGAATGAAGAACCTCGAAGTTCAGAAAGAGTCTCAAACTTCGAGTAATGATGATCCATAACGAGATTCGGATGGATCATTAGGCTGGGAGAAAAGATTGAGCTCCAGAGGCCTAGGGGACAGTTTGGATATGTCTGAAGGGAGATCACGAACCCAAAGAAACCCAGAATAAAGAGTAGAGGGATGAGTGAAGCGTGACCCCATGGCCATGCCACCGAAATAGGAGGTGGTGGCTGAAGTTCGAGGATCAAACTTCAGTGCAGAACGTAGTAGCTCTTATTTTGGTGGAATTTCGACAGTTTAAATACATGAACTTGGTAAGTTTTTGTAGTTGGATTACATACCTATATACGCTTGCATTAAGCTCTCACTTACTTAAGCGTCGAAGAGTCTTGTGGAGGTTCCCCCCCCCCTCCCCCCCGCTTCCGTTGTTAAAACGTAATTTGTCCATTGCATCGTCATCTTCGAGCTATCGTCAGAGGGGATACCCGTTTGATTGTTGGAGAAAACCTTAAGAAAGTTTCGAATCACGCCTGACTTTTTCGTGCTCCCAAAGGACCCTGTCGATTCTCAGGCCCAATGATGTAGGCCCCCAACACCAAATAGCATAATTGGTAGATCTAGCTCAAATTAGTGAGGCCTAGAATTGAAGTACCCTACATGCCCTAGTCTCTCCTGCCCTGGAAAGATGTTGTATCCTAAATTTGATGTGTCACCGCTACCATAGAGAATCGACCCACCTTCTAACTCGTGACTGTTGCAGGTCTCCATTCTTTTATAGCCAACACCGAAACCATATGTTGCCCGCCAGGAATAATCACTAGATTCACCGCAGGCTGAAGAAAACAACTCGGACCCTCCCGGTCGTTGTCTCGCCCACCAAGACCAACTACTTCAGGCAAACCCGACTAAGAAAGTAGGGTCACTAGCAAAGCACCTCAACACAATCCTTGCAGTCATGTCCTACCAGAACGGCGGCCCTCAGCCCCTTCCAACCATATGAACCGCTAGGACCGCCAGCAATACCACCACAACCACTACCACCACCGCAGCACCTGACGTGTCGTGCTTGTGCTTGAGTCACCCTTGACTAGGTTGACGACACCCATCCTGACCAACATCAAACATCCCCGTCGCTCAATGAAAACCTTCACTGCCTACGAATAGAACCATCACCAAGAAACAGAAAAGGATGCCACCAACCCCTAGTGTTTGGCTTGCGGCCATGAACCGTGAAGAGAAGAGAACATAAGAAAATGATGAACAAATTGCATCCATTAAGCAACCTTGACAACGCTCACAACTCACCAAATCCTTACTGTGAAACTCAGAGCACTAGGTTTTTCGTTTGGTACTCCTTTTTCTGCCTAAATTAAAGTGACATCTAACCATCTGATGTAGCACGAAAGTCTACTAAAATGGATGGACTCCATTTATGATCGAATTCATGGAGTTCACTTCAAGGGAGATTGTCTATTGAAGAAAAGAAAACGAAATTTTGAGTTTTTCATTCAACCAACTAGAGACTAAGCAGATTTATGTAGTGATGATGTTTTTTTTTGACTTGATCATTGAATTTTTCCCTAATGATACAAAATGTATATAAAACAAGAATAACAATCTCATCAGAGAGTTGATGGGTAAATCTCAACAATGATCGAGCTAAGACATTTAGCTGTTTATACTGTACACCATCTCAGTTGAAACTATAGCATTCTACATAGAATAACTTGTAACAACCCGAACCCAAATTAGCAACGTAATCTTCGTTAGTCGAGTTAATTATCAAGAAAATTATTATATGATACATTTATCGTATTTGTCGAAACTAAAAAATCAACAATATATAGGTTATGATTTGGACTCGTTTTCTTCATGGAATTTGTAGATGAATTATTGTGAATTTGTGCGTATTTTTATTGGATTTTTCGGAGATCTAAGCTAGTTGTTAAGAATTTTTGAAATTTGAAGTATTTACGTGATTTTTTGGAAATCTACCAGTGGTTAATTATCCTGAACCGTCAAATTTGTCAAGGGTGTAGTCTGGACCGTTGATCATTTTATTCATCATAGATATAAATTGGAAATCTCTACCCGGATGGGTTGAACTCACTTCGTGCGACCTGACTCTCAGACACGACGGTGAACCCAACTCGAATGTTGTGTCCGTCAGATCCTCATCGTCTGGCCACCTCGGCTCGCCACACCTCCTCAAATTGTCCATGCAGTATTCCTATTACAAGAATCGAAGCCAAGAAGATTTCTTCTCGCCGGAAGTGGAGCTCTGACCGAAAAAAGGAGGCAATTCCTTAGAGATTTTAAAGCCCATCGTTGAAGGAACAAACTGGGTACAGTCTCGGACCTCAACATGGTCGGAGGGTGCTGGTCGACCGATATGAAATTCGGCAATTTCTCTTACTTATTGAGGTAAAGTCTGATCACTATGATGTGAATCGACCTTAGTTGTAGTTATGGAAGTTGTTGGGTGTGTTGTGATGATCATTTTGGCATGCAGGTGGGAGATTTCTGGGCAGGTCAGCCTGGGTCGCCGCCTGTGTTGGCGTATGGGTCGCACGCACCACCGTGTGCGGCAAAGATCCAACAACCAGAAGCCTATTTTCTCACAAGAAGTTTCATAGGACCTTACATAACCATTTTTGCATAGTTTTGTATCATTAATGTTTTTGTAATAATTCAGCTCATTTTCAGGAGTTAAGTCAACTCGACACCTTCATTGCAGCCAATCGTCGTGTGTCGAGTTGAGCCTCACCTTCTTTAAGTTCAAGTAGTCCGACACGAAGGATGAGACCGAGCATTTTATTTGACGAGTACAAGAACAAATAACGATTCATGATTATCGAAAATAAATGTGAGTTTCCCTTGGTCGAGTTGTCTCAACTTCCTTTCTACACTAGTGTATGAATAGAAAATTATATTAATTAATCTACGGTTTTGACCTTAGGAGCGTCAAATATGATTTCAGAACTAGTCACTTGATGACTACTTTTCGGACAATCTAGGTGAGTGGACAATTTACTTTTCGCTGATTGTAGAGATTCTATGGCTATGATTATGAATTTATTTGTCGCTAATTTTTATGATATGTTTAACGATTATATCTATGTTTATGCATGGAGGCACATATGTTATGCTTTAAGATTTACGCACATGTTATGTCTATGATAATGCATCGATGCATAGGCTATCCGGCTGATCACTGAGATCGGCCTTCGGCGAGACACTTCACGTCCTAGAACCGGCTATGAGTACAAGTATGATATGACGGTCTCTACACACATGCTATTTTATCTCTTAGACTCGCTGCATTTTTATTGTCAATCTTTTCGAAGATAGGCATAAATACTATGGTTTATGTTATTACAAGATTATTATTTTTTGTCCACTCACTCTAACGGTTTCCATATTTTTTTATGCCTTTCCCCTGAACCCTTTGGTTTCAATTGCCCAGGTTGTAAAGTTTTGACTAAGGTCTGATGGACACGTAGATCGAGGCATAGCAGTATCCGTCGAATGATCCAAGATTGATCCTGCGGGTTAGCATTTAGTCAGCTTAGGTAGTTTTGAAAGTCTAGTGGCTCTGCTATCATATCATGTTTCACTTTGATTTACAAATTTGAATTAGAATTTGTATTGGTAAATAATTTTCTTTTTATGGTTTTGAGACCATGAGCTTCGATTAAATATTTCAGATTATTACATGTTGAACTTAGGATAACAGTGTGATTAGGGCCTAATCTCGGTTTAAGCAACTGTACCTTCCCCTTGTAGTTCATGTCCCTGATTAGTGACTTGTGACTTATTACAGCAACCAAGAAAATCATGAAAGAAGACTCAAACAACTAAGAGACCAGATACATATACAACACATAAAATTTAAATTTAAGCCTTAGGTAAATTTGTATTAGCAAGTACACACATGGTTCATAATTGAAACATTCATTGGCAGAGTAAGAATAGCTTGCTTCAACATTCAAGCATAGTAGGTTCACATGTGGGATCGGAAGTGGGCTGGGGCTTTGCCTGTAAGAATGGTTAAGCAATATTTATATATCTTATACAATAAGCAAACTGACTTAAACTGATATTCCATTCCAAGAATCATATGGATATGATAAACCATGTAATACACAAATTGTATAACGAAGTTGTGTATATTTGGGAATCATTGTGGAACACAATATTGAAAGCTCTTATACTCATTGAAGTAATAGGACAACTTGTACTTTTTAATGGGTAAGGCATAAGTTTGTAACCTATTTATAGAGCAGCTAGGTCCCTATTCTCGTTGTTGAGCTCAATTGCAAAAGAGAAGAGAAGACCAGAAACATTCTTATAGTTGTTCATCATGTCTTTCATCACTAATCTATCAGGTTAGTCATCTATTCATGTAGCAACATTGATGGTTATATGTTGATGCATAATTCAGATTAAGTCTTTTAATTGGTATCAAAGCTTCGGCTATTCATGCATCTAAACCATAAAGAAAATCAACATAAAAATAAACTTCAAAATTAAGTAGGCCATGAAACACAAACAGTTTAAATAAAGAACTGGGCCTGTGACAAGGTTAGATTAAGAATGTTGTTTAGAACCCTAGAAGCATCATAGGCTAGTGTAGATGTTGACCGAATGAAACTTACTTTAGTGTGTCATTCTATGCTTATGTATGCATGTATTGTCGGCAGTTGTTTTGTTATCCGCCTAACTGTAAATATGATCCTTAAGATGAGTAGCATTTGATCTGTGGAGTTAATCACATGAGTAAGCATATGGTTTGGGTTCATTTGTGCAAGTAATTAGTTCCATTCATGAGGTATTTCATTGATTCTTATAACTATATCTTGAGTAAAAACCCTTTTTCATGAATAAAAAGACGATGAGTGCATCCATGTGAGGATGTTGAACTTTTCTGGTGCATGCATAGCTTTTAATTCACCATTATTTCCATCTAAGTCTTACTTGTTCATGCATGAGAATGTTTTTATTAACTATTGAATTCCTTGTGCTTAAATCTTGTGATTGCCATGAAATTTTCGAAAGTTATTTACTTAAGGGCTTAGTAGTGTTTTTGTTTCCAACATTTACTTGTTGAAAATATGGAAATTTTTGTAAGTGTTCTATGTTGGAAATTTTTTAGTTTTAGTTTAAATTAGTGTTTGCTAAGGGAGTAGCAAAGTCTAAGTGTGGGAGAATTTGATCAATGCATTTTAGGCGTATTTATTAACATATATATATATATATTTCCCTATATTTGTGCCTTGTTAATTACATAGTATTATTAGTTTTAATATATTTTGTTAATTTTAGGTGTTGACCAAAAGAGACGGAGTAAAGGAGTCTACAAATATGCAAAACGCAACAAATATTGGAGAGAAGAAATTGGTTTGAAATTCCAAGGAAGAAAGAAGAAAATTAAAGAGAAAAATAAATCATTTGTTGACTAGGAAAACATTTCCAATGTTGACTGGGATTTGGAAGCTTCCGGAAGAATCTTGAAGAAGAACAAATGAAAATGGACCAAATTAATTAGAAGACCTTTTGAAAAGTCCAAACTTGAAGAACAAGTCAGCTAATTTCGTGGAGACCAAGTTATGGCAAGAAGAGGATTTCTAAGTTGTGTAGGAGAAGGAAAACATGAAGAATAAGGAAAGTAGAATCTGCATGTGCAGATTAGTCAACTTCAAATGATAACTGGGAACAGCTCAGGAGGATTTAGATATCAACCAACCTATGGTTAGAAAGCTCTTCAAGTCTTCTTTCCAATTACACCAAAATCATAATTTTTGGAAACTTACAACTCCGGAAAAGTGCTATTCTTTGCAAGCTGCAAGACTTACCCAGGTGGAGCTAGGAAACCTTGTTTCGTGAGGAAAACTATTTTGTAAAGGCCTATAAATAGAAGAGGCACGTCCCAAATCAGGATCATCTCTTATTTCAATCAAAGCTCTACCCAAATACACTCCAACCCTCTCCCTCAAACACTTGCCACAACCATCATTGTACAAGTGAGAATCATTTCCTTAGGATTCTTCACACTCTAAGAGGTTGTCGAGCGTTTAACGGATCTTCAAAAATTGTAACCATGAACCCTTTACTCTGTAGTCCTATTTTGTACTTGAATGTTTATGTTTGATATTGGTTTTTGGTTTGTTTATTTAGATTTTTAATACTTATTCATATCTATCTACCATGTGTTTATGTTCTTAGTTTTGTTTGAAGCATTCTATGTTATGTTCTTAATGCGTTAGTTAGTCTTGAATGATCGTGTTTAGCCTCTCGCCTCGTAGTTAATCTAATGATTCTTAGATCTTAAAGTGTGTCTCTTTAAACCACATGACATGTTAATAATAAAAATTAGGAGTATAAATTTCGTTGATAATATGAATATGTAGAGAAAATTGGCTAGGTTAAATAGGATGATCACTTGCATATAATTAACTAGGTTTATTTTTGTCTCAAGCATGATTTAGAGTTTTTAGGTTCTTTTATGTATTGCTTGTCTATGAGTTTATGCATGTTAGAATCCTAGGATCTTTATGTTATGTTTGTGACATTTTTAGGTATTAAATTAGGAACTTAAAATCAGCTCTTCTTACCCCCCTTTTTGCACACAAATATTGCATGCATCCTTCAATCTCCGGTTTAAAACGATACCCTACTTATCAATGTTACATCTAGACAAAAAGGGTTTAAATTATTTATGTGTGAATTATGTGTTAAGTGTCTACTTTGTGTTAATATTTAATGCATGTTTCTAGCGTAATCAATGATGGGGGAAGAAGAAGAACAAGTGGTTGGGAAGAAGAAAGTTGATAAGTTGAAACTTGGGCATAAACGAAAGCGGAACTAGAAGATCCAGTTCCGTTACAACCTCATCAGCTGTGTGTACCTTATTCAAGCGTACAAGAATAAAATCACTGACGAAGTTATTGCTCGACTGTTGGAGACTCCATTTGGCACATTGATAAAATCAATCATAGATGGACAAGTAGGAGAAACTGGAGGGCTTTACAAATTGGATATATGCATGTTGTACTTGGTCGATTGCTATGATATCTCTCTAAGGTCATTTCTATTTCATCCTACGAGGGTCAATAGAATCAAACCAGAATATGTCGCGGATCTGTTTGGCTTGAAAGATTCTTGAGAGAGACCAGTTCCTTTCTGGAATAAAGTTGTTCGGGAAGAGGACTACGGTTCCAAAGAAAATGATTATTGACAGACTGGAAAAAGTACTTTTGGATTCAAGAAGAATAGTGTATTCATTGATGATTCACTGTGTATTCACTGATGGTTTCGCTATGTTTCATGGATGATTAACTTTGTGTTCACTGATGGTTAACTGTGTATTCACTGATAGTTAACTGAAATGCTTGTGCCTTCACTGTGTTTTAGCTATCTGTGTTAGTTGTAGTTCACTGTTTATACATTGTGTTCTAACTGTATATTTTTTTATCTTTTATGATAGTATATGTTCTCAAGTATTGCAAACTTGATGATTTTGGTTATGTTGTTTTATATTTTAATAGATCTGAGGATGACACTCTTTTATATCCGTGAGATTACTATCAATAACTAATGTACCTACTACTCCCTTATCGGAAATGTGGCGAGTGATATATCCTTCCAGCGAGGTGATTTTAGTTGGGCTAGTTTATAGAGACTGTAGCGTATTGGTTAGAGGTTGTGGATTGTCTGCTAATCTGATACCTCTTGATATGGTAGACTTTGACTTAATTCTAAGCATAGACTTTCTGAGCAATCATCAGGCCTTAGTTGTTTGTCATCTGAAGTTGAATGATGGCAGCAAAGAGATGGTGGCGACAACAGATGAAAAGGGAAGAGAAGAAGCAGTTGGTAAAGAACCTTCACAAGTAGTAGATGAATGAAAAAATAATTTTTGATGTTGTATGACACTTTTGGTTTTTTGTTCAACAATGACAATGTCTAGTTTTTTATTCTCTTGATTGTCTTTTTACTATTTGAAGTTTGAATTTTTTTTCTGGTGGTTTTGCTGAATGTGTCTTTTAGGTGTTTCTATACAACTGTCTTTAGCTGATTGATCTTACTATGGTTAAACTGTGTTTTAGTTGATTGGTTCACTATGTATAAATTGTTTTTAGCTTATTGGTTTATTGTGGTTCACTATTGTTTCACTACAAATAACAATTGAAACTTTGGGTTTGACTGAAAGCTGTTTGTTCTGTAATAGGTTCTTCAAAATCAAAAGTTGAGGCTCTCCCATCTCTAAAGGCATCATCATTCGATCTTTTGAGTCATGATGTGTTCCTCACACTAGCAAATGAGGGAATTGTGCAGAAAGAATCAACCACTATGCCAAAAATTGCTTCAGACAACACCTAATAGACAACAACTAGTAGTTTGTCCATTGTCTGAAAAATGCATGCAACACCAAAAAAAAATAATTGTCTGAATGTGAGCAGATGTGCCAAGGAGACAATAGATTTTAATCAACTGTAGATGGTAATATGTTCTAACAACACCAATTTTTTTCTATTATCTGTGCCACCAGATTTAGACAACACTCATTATTTTTTATGTTGTATGATATACTAATATACAATGGTTTATATTTGTTAAATGAAGCTCTTTCAGACAATAGTTTTTTTTCCATTGTGTTATTTCAGACGATATCGATGGATTCTTTTGTTAACTGTCTGAATGGTGGTTAGGCAAATGCGTGGTTTAGGTCAATTTTCTTGGTGGGTTTTGCCAAATTTTTTTTGTTTCCCTCCCAACACTAAGCCAAATTTTAGTTTCGCTCTTTCTTGATTTTCCATTTTCATCTTACCATCGATTTAAAATGAAATTTCTTGTGAACCCTCCATTTTCTCAAAAAAAAAAAAACCCTTGCCTCTCTTGTATACTCCGTATCACTTTCTTCTTCTTCTTCTTCTTCTTCTCCTCTCTCTCTCTCTCTCAAAAATAGTCAGCAGCACCACTCGACCTCCGCAAAACTCGTGCAGTCGTCGGCCTCCGCCCCTCCCAAAATCGTGGCATTGTCGGCCTTGGACAACCAACCACTCCTATCATCCCAGCTAGTGCCTCCGCCGCATCAAGCAGCAACTCGTCTCCAACAACGCCGCCTTCGTTGCCGTCCACAACAGCTCGAGCCCGCCGCACCTGCCTCCGTACCACCACATGCTCCGCGTCATGCGTGCCTCGCTGCCTCACCTTAGGTTGCGCCTCTTCCGCCTCGCGGGCACACAGCTGAAATAAGAAGCCTCGACAGCTCCGTCAGCGCCTCTCCCACCAAAGGTGCATCACAGCTGCTCGGCTAGGCACATCGCGAGCTCTTCAACACCTCAAGGTCTTTTGTTGCGTCGATCTTCGTCGAATCTCAGATCTTCCACTCAACTCTTGAAGGTCGGATGCTGTCACCGCCGTGACTCTCTCTCTCTCTCGCCCTCGAGGCCTCCCAGCGACTCTCTCTCTTTCTAAATCAATGCATACAAGTATTAAGAGCCTTTTAATTCGTATTAAGATGGAGCGTTTGGGGTTTAGGTCTCTGATGCTTGGTGAGATGGTTTCGTAGTTTAGAGTATCACAAAGTTCTGATTCAACTTTATTTTGGGATGGCAATGGCGTTGTTATGATGAGATGAATGATGTGTTTTGCAGGGTGGAAATCTAACCATATGGAATTTGATTCGGTGTCTAATAGGAGCCGGCATACATTTTCATATGGCAATTTGGATATAGTTCCAATTTTTGTGCTGCATTGCCTCATACTACTTGGAACAATTATCCTCATGATTTTGAAGACTTTGCTACTGGTTTGGTTTTGTACTCTGAGCTCATTGTTTCAGTTACCAAGCATTATCATTGTTTTTGGCTTTTACTTTTTTTGTGTTCGTCGACCTCCGTAGTTAAATTCATGTAGTAGAGATTACAACACCACATATATAGAAGTGAACATGTACTTATGTTTGAAGTAGCTGCTCAAATGATGATATAATGTTTGATTGTAGAGTAGAAATGATATTAGTTTACATATATGGGTGTGGGGTTCTCGGTGTCATATACTGTGCTTATTTAATTTAGATGTGTTCATGCAGATGCTTCCTTTCTGGATGAGTGGTATTTTGATCAAATTCAGAGCCTAATGAATAGGTCCAAAGAAGATCCAAAGTTATGGAACACGCAGAGGAGTTGTACCAAACATATTGTGAGAGCCTTTGGTCGTAGATGAAGCACCAAGAGAAGCAGATTCAATTGTGTTGGACCCTATCATTATTTGCGATTCATTAGAAGAAGCATCATTTGCAGCAAGAAATGGATGTTTGGTATTTATAGAAAATGTAAGCTTCCAGATTTTTAGTGAGTTTTCAAATGTCTGCTGTAGTATTTTATGAACTGAAGTCAGTTCCAGTGTTGTGTAGGTTGAGTATTTTCTGAACTGAAGTCAGTTCCGAATGTGTACTTATTCAATCTTCATAGAAATTTGAACTCCAAATCGATATTCGAAGGTCTGAATCTGAAAGTGGGAGTAGAGCATGTTAAAGGAAGAACCGGTGATGATGGTGCACTCATCAAACATTGGGTTTAAGGTATCAAATTATAGATGCAAGGTTTATTTGTTTTGTTTCTACAAAATTCGAATACGAGATATCTTATAGTGATGCGTTTCAATTTGATTGCAGGTTTTAGAGAAACAGAGCTGGACACTAGGGACCGGTTTTGGTGCTTCACAAGGGCAAGAACCATTGTCAAATACCTCCCGTTTTAACAATTTTTCTAAGCTTATGTGAAGTAGAAAGTTTGATATAGTTTTTAAGGTATTTCATTATCTGGTTTTGTGACTTTCTTATACCATGTAGTTGATCATGTGATGTTTTTGCAAGTGCATTGTCCATGTTCTTATGGAGTATTTCAGCATTCAAATGACAATGTTTATCTATAGACTTGAATGAGTATTGTAGTTCCACATTATTTGTACTAGGTCATATAGTATTGTTTTGTTGTTAACTTGTTATGCAATTGAATAGTATAGTTTAGTTTATTTCTTCTGGCACAAGTTAAGTTCTTAGTTATAATTTGCATTTTCTTATGTGGTTGTGTAACTCCTACAGCAGATGATTCTCACTAATACTATGCAGCATATATATTAAAGTATCACAATTAGGAGCAGCAACTTGCCACAAATCGACTTATGCAATGACAGCTCTTTAATATATATATATATATATAGAAAAGACTATTCAGACAATACATAGGCATACTAAAATGTATTGTCTAATTTCATTCAGACAACGACATATTTTCCATTGTCTGATATTACTTCTCTCAGTTTGGACACCTTTGGCTCTTTTCCAGTGAGGACACCTTTGGCTCAGTTTAATATCGCGCAAAAGAGCTTGCCCATATCAAAAATCAATCTAAGAAGAGGGATTGAATCATCATGAGCTAATGTTGTCAACAAGTTGAAAGAAGTTCCATGGGGAGAGAGCAAAGTCTTTGGGTTTATGAGCGAGTCGAGGCAGAATGAACTTTTGCGCTACTCAAAACTTCAAAGTTTATGGTTTCTATTTCAAAATGCGGTGATGAAGTTTCTGATTTCACTATAGGTATCTGTATTGTGTTAATAATGTCTAGCTGTACTTAGGTATGCATCCTTGACTGTCTACAACTTGGTTCACTGAACTTGTTGTACACTTTCTGGATCTAGCATGACCCAAAAGTATTCTTTAAGCTTCAGGACATAGAAACGCTTTTGAATAGTGGACCAACCACAAATGGTAAAATAGACTCTTATGGGAAGATCCTTATGAACAGAACGAAGAATCAGCACCCACAAAGCATTAGAAAGTCTATTGTTTTAAATAGCCAAGTTTTTGTAAGTCCCTTTCTCTTTCTTTTTAGATTTCTCATTTTGTTTTTTAACATTAATTTTTGGTTATGTTTCTTATAAAATAGTGCATGAGCTTCTGTTTGAGAAGTTGTTCAAGGAACTTAGTTCTCATGCCAAGATTTTCATCCCAATTACTTCTGACGGTCATCACCACCTGCTATGCCTTGAGACATGCTCCCCGCATTGGACTCACTTTGACTCATTACGACCAGTGAATCCAAGAGATCTGAATAATGGGAGTCATTTCAAGGAAGCCCTGAAGATCATCTGCATGGTTAATTTGTGGTTTGAGGCAGTCTACGAGTTCTCTAATGACATGCTGAAAAACAATAAGAGATTCTTGGTGGGTGACAGAGTCAGCACGTCTACAAAGCTTAAGATGAGGGAAATTAAATTGTATGCCAAAGAGAGGAAAACCGTTGAATGGATCATAAAGCAGAGACGTCCATTTGAGACGATGATGGTGATGATATGCGACAAGTGTCCACATCAACCTCCAGGATCGTAAGTATATCTTTTCACTTAATTACTATGTAGCTAGCTATGTGTAACAAATGTTCACTTAATTTCTATACATTTTTGTTTCTTGTTTACATAGGTTAGACTGCGGGACATTTTATGTGTTACTGTAACAACCCGAACCAAAATTCACGTATAAATCAGCACGAAACAGTATTATCGCGAATTAGTTGTATCGCATGAGCTATTAATGACTTTTTCATTGCGCGAGAATTTGACTTGATTTTCTTCAAGAGAGTTGTAGAATATTTAATTACGAGCACGTATGAATTTTCGGAGATTTTTTCAGATTTACGACCTATTTATTATGATTTTTGGAAGTTTTTATTTTCGATAGCTATCGCGATGTTTATCAGAAATTGTCGTGACGGATAAATCGAAAAGAAACTTATTTTTTTGGGTCAATTATTGGTCGTACGATCGCGATAAAGTCGAATAATAGTCGTTGATCGATTGAGGAGCTTCCCCAATAAATAGCAAGTTTCTGAAAATAGCCGGTTTACCCGATTTAGAAAGTCAGACTATGAGTTGACCGACCATTGACCCGACCCGTATTTCTGACCGGTTTTCACGACCCGCCAGAAACTTCATCGTCCGACCACCGTTTTAGGCAATTGAGGTAAGGAAATTCATCCTCTTTTGCCCATGAGTGGCTTGGTGTGCTTTATTGTGGTTTTTAGATACGATTTGAGGTAACCCGAACGTGTTTGGTGGCGAAACCCACGGTCTCCGTGAGGTGGCGGCACGCAGGCTGTTTTTCAATGACAGCGAGGGGGGGGGGATCGACTGGGTTTCACCCCAACAGTCGAACCCCTATAACCTCGAGGTCCGTTGTGGGCCGTAGCCAGCATTTAGACGGTGGGAATATTCCAGCAGAGTTTTGGATCCGTCGATTTTCGTGGGATTTTCCGGCCAATATGGTCGGGATTGGTGCATGTCGTCGAAGGAAAAACATTTGGGCTTGAGGAGATCTTCAAATTGGTGGGCCGAACACCCAAACGAAGCTGTCCACGGGATTGGTGGATGCCGTGTAGCTCACGCGCCGGCGTCCAAGTTGGGGCTCTGGCGAGGAAAAATTTAGAAATTGTCCGTGGGATTTTTAGAGTAGTTTCAGCGTTGATTTTCGCACATTTTATCGAATTCCATTATTAAATGTATGTGTTATTTATTCAGGGGATTTTGACGAGCGAACTTCCGCCGGACCACGAAGCTAGCCTCTGTACTTTGAGTGGACATTTTATTTTCACTGTTGTTATGTGAGTCTTTAGTTATACAGTTTATAGTTATGCATTTGGAGGCATATATGATTTGTTTTACACAGAGCATAGTCACAGTTGTTGCATCGATGCATTGCCTCTCGGTTGATCCCCGAGATACTCTGGGAGGGGCAGAGACCTAACCCGAGGATTTATTGAGCACCCAGAAGGGCCAGTAAACCTGGCCTGGGCAGTATTAGGACTTGAGGTCAGATGACCCGAGTCGTAGCCTCTACATATTTTATAATACCTAGGAGTACTTGGATGATCATATATTTAGACTCGCATTATTTTTTATGTACATTTATAGTGAAAGGCATATTATTTATAGTTTTTAGTTTAATTATTTTCGTTCACTCACTCTAACAGTTTATATTATTTTATATGCCTTTTCTTGGGCTTTTCGATTTCCTCCGCCCAGATTGCAGTTTATATCCTGAGTTTGCACGTCAGAGAGGAGGCATAGAGTTCGTGTCACTGTACTCATCTAGTAGGTTCCTAGCTTAACCTACTAGTCCTGTGTAATACATAAACTAGAAGTCGCTCTGAATACTATATAAAGTTTACTTCTGTTATGTTGTATTTTTCATTCCGTCTTCGGATTTCTTATCACCTTCCTTATATAGTTCATACGTCTAGTGGATTCAGTGTTTGACTGATTTGAGAAATTCGAATGAGATTTAGTGCCCACGGTTTGTTTTTGTGGACATTTTAGAAGTGTATTTTCCATGCAGGTTTTTGAAGAAACTCTGGCAAAATTTTTGTAGACTCAAGTGTCGTTAGGGCTTAATTCCGGTTTAAGCAACTAAATTGGGATCGGGTCCTTACAGTTGGTGTTAGAGTATTAGGTTATAGGTTCTATAGAATTCTGTAGTTGTGTTACTAAGGACATTTAGGAATACACAACACTTCCGGAGCAATGGCCCGACCAACCAGCGGATCCCCATCAATGCTCACGGAGTTGTGTGTTTTTAAATGTTTATGGTTTCATTAGTGTATCCTTTGTGTCTGTTGACTAATGTGTTTTCTCATCCATAGGAGATGCCTCCTATACGTGGATCTCGCGCTAATAGGGCTGAGAATCATAATGAGGATCAGCGAACACGTAACTTGTTTATGCGAGTTTTACAATTAGATGAGCATTTTGATCCTGAAGCAAAGGCAATAATAGCTGGAGCAACTACTTTCTTCGGTTCCACAGATCCTGAAATTTGTGAGGCATGGATAGTCCAGTTGGAGAGAGTATGTGAACGACTTCACTTCACTCCAGAGCAGACGACTGTAGTAGTTGTTGGGTTACTTGAGTCACATGCTTACTTCTGGTGGGCCAGCACTGAGAGGGTTCTTGTTGACACCCTATGGCCTACATTCAGGGAATTGTTCATGCGTCGATATTTTAATCAGGCTACTCAGTAGCAAAAATATGAAGAGTTCACCAATCTAAGACAAGGCAGTATGTCAGTGCTTGAGTATCGAGATACATTTACTCGTTTTTCCGATTTACACGTGATATGGTGGCGAGTGAGAAAGCCAAATGTAGGAGGTTTGAGCTAGGTTTGAATTTGAACATTATAGGGACATTGACAGCTATGCCTCGGGAAAACTTTAATGAGTTTGTTAGTGTAGCCATCAGAGGCGACGATGTGGAAATGGAGAAACAAAAGCAGTTTCGATCTCGCCGCTTTAAGGAGGGCGGACCTAGCCAGGATCCTCCAAAGAGAGTAAGCTCAGGTACTTCGAGGTCAGCATCTTCTTTTGGTAGTGGACCTTATAGATTTCCTACTGCCACATCTGGTCCGAGTAGGAGCCAGAGATGAAGAAGGAATCAACCTCAAAGGCAACAATCAAGTGGGAGTTCTAGTGGGTCGAGTTACCCTTGACGCTCATATGATACACCAGCTGCACCGAGAGAATTTCTATTGTGTAATACCTGTAATAGGCATCCTTTTGGTCGGTGTAAGAAAGGCATCAAGGGTTGTTTTTATTGTGGTCAAGAGGGTCAGTTTTCTAGGCTGTGTCCGCAGAGGGGCACTTATGGTGGTTCGGCAACCCAGGGATCAGGGTACCACTTATGGAGTTCTGCCAGCGCAGCCCACAGAACAAGCAAATCAACAGAATTGCAATCAGCGTGGATGACCCACTGGGCAGGCCCGGGTGCATGCCATGACCCTGCGAGAGGGCAAAGCTTCCCCTGAGGTTATCACTGGTACGTTATATGTTTTTGGTTATCCAGTCCTTACTTTGTTAGACCAGGGGGCTACACATTCTTTTATGTCATATAAATTGGCATCTTTGGCCACTATACCTGCCTCTCCACTTCCGGGTATGTGGCGGGTGTTATATCCGTCCAGTGAGGTTGTGTATGTTGGATGGGTATATAGGAACTGTGAAATATTCATAGGAGATCATGAGCTAGCCACAGATTTAATGTTGTTGGATATTGTAGATTTTGATGTAATTCTGGGGATGGACTTCTTAGAGGCTCATTGGGTAGTTTTCGATTGTCATAAAAATGTGGTAGTCTTTAAAAGTCCAGGTATGCTAGAAATCTTATTTCACTGTGAAAGAAATATTTCTCCACCTTATATGATTTCGGCAATGGAAGCGAAAAAGATGTTAAAGAAAGGCTGTGAGGCATACTTGGCACATGTGATTAATACTGAAGTTTGTGTGCTGAGTATCAGGGATATTCCAGTGGTTTGTGTGTATGTGGATGTTTATCCAGAGGACTTACCTGGTCTTCCTCCAATGAGGGAGATTGATTTTACTATTGAATTACTTCCAGGTACTTGTCCTATTTCTCAGGTACCATATCGAATGGCCCAAGCAGAGTTGAAGGAGTTGTACGTTCAACCGCAGAAGTTGATCGATAAGGGTTTTATTCGACCCAATGTTTCACCTTGGGGTGCTCCAGTGTTGTTCATGAAGAAGAAAGATGGTTCAATGAGATTGTGCATTGACTATCAGATTTTGAATCAAGTCACGGTTAAGAATAAGTATCCTTTACTGCGGATTGATCATTTGTTCTATCAACTCAAAGGAGCTATAGTTTTCTCGAAGATTGATCTCAGGTCAAGATACCATCAACTTCGGATTCGAGAATCAGATATTTCTAAGTCGGCTTTCCGATCACGCTATGGACATTATGAATTTCTTGTTATGCCTTTTGGCTTAACAAATGCCCCAGCCGATTTTATGGACCTCATGAATCGAGTCTTCAGACGATATTTGGATAAGTGTGTCATTGTATTTATCGATGACATCTTAATATATTCCAGGGATGAGAAACAACACCAGAAGCATCTACGTGCTGTTTTACAAACTTTGCGGGATTCTCAGTTTTATGCAAAGTTTAGCAAATGTGAATTCTGGCTGGATAATGTGAAATTTCTGGGTCATGTAATTTTAGCTAAGGGAGTTAGCGTTGATCCAGATAAAATTGAAGCGGTGTTTAATTGGAGCAAGCCTACCAGTGTAACTGAGATAAGAAGTTTCTTGGGTTTAGCAGGTTATTATCGCTATTTTGTACAAGATTTCTCACGGATTGCGACTCCGCTTACCCGATTAACGAAGGGGGTCAAGTTTGAGTGGTTTGATGCTTGTGAAGAGAGTTACCTGACATTAAAGGAAAAGTTGACCACGACACCAGTATTGACATTGCCTGACGAAAGTGGGGAATATGTTATTTACAATGATGCTTCGAAATTGGGCCTAGGCTGTGTTTTGATGCAGCATGGCAAGGTCGTTACGTATGGTTCCAAACAACTGAAACAGCATGAAGTTAATTATCCCACACATGATCTTGAGCTTGCTAACATTGTGTTGGCACTGAAGAGTTGGAGGCAGAACTTGTATGGAGCACAGTGCAAGATTTATACTAATCACAAGAGTCTCACTTACCTGCGTACTCAACCAGATCTGAACATGAGGCAACGAAAATGGATAGAGCTAATTAATGATTATGACTGTACTTTCGAGTACCATCCAGGGAAAGCTAATGTTATGGTTGATTCTCTTAGTAGGAAATCTGGAGCATTTCTATTTCATGTACGTGTCGCAAGGCTATCGCTATTAGCTAAGTTGCAAGCTACGAGAGAAGAACTGGAATGGAGTCCTGATGGAGCATTGTTAGTCAGTTTTCAAGTCTGATCTGTGTTGTTTGACCAAGTGCGGGAGACCCAGGGGAAGAGGATCCCTATCTGTTAAGTAAGAAGAATATAATTCAAAATGGCAAACCAACAGAGTTTCGACTAAGAAATGATGATACTTTAATGTTCAAAGGAAGACTGTGTGTACCTAGAAATGACGAGCTGAAGAAGGAAATACTTGATAAAACTCATTGTTCAGCCTATGCTATGCATCTGGGTAGTACAAAGATGTTTCGGACACTTAAAGCTTACTACTGGTGGCATAACATGAAAAGAGAAATAGCAATGTACGTGAGCAAGTGCCTTATTTTCCAACAAGTGAAGGCAGAGCAGCAGAAACCTGCTGAAAAGTTGCAACCATTAGAGATTCCGGTTTGGAAGTGGGAGCATATTACCATGAACTTTGTATATCAGCTACCTCGTACATCCAATGGTAATACTGACATTTGGGTAATTGTTGATCGCCTTACAAAATCATCTCATTTCCTAGATCTTCCAGGAAAGATCTTTGTGAGAAAATTAGCAAAGTTATATATGGCAGAGATTGTGAGGTTGCACAGAGTGCTAGTGTCTATAGTTTCTGATCGGGATACTCAATTCACATCAAAATTTTGGCGAGCGCTGCAAAAGGTGTTGGGGACCAGATTACACTTTAGTACAGCTTTCCACCCTCAGACTAATGGCCAATCGGAGAGAAACATTTAGACTTTGGAGGATATGTTGTGTTCTTGTGTGTTACAGTTCAAAGAAAATTGGGATCAACAGCTTCATTTGATTAAGTTTGTGTACAACAACAATTATTAGGCCAACATCGGAATGGCTCCATACGAAGCTTTATATGGAAAACAATGTCGAACTCCGTTGTGTTGGAGTGAAGTAGGAGAAAGGTGGCTTATTGGTCCTGACATAGTGAAGGACACTGCTGATGACATTCAAATTATTCGGGACAGATTGGAAGCTGCACAAAACTGACAAAAAAGTTATGCTGATGTGAGGAGGAAGGACCTCGAGTTTGAGGAGTATTTTTGAAATTATATCCTTGGAAAGATGTTGTGTGTTTCGAGAAACGTGGCAAACTCGGTCCATGTTATATCAGTCTGTATGAGAATATTGAACGTGTGGGTGCAATGGCGTATAAGTTGGCACTACCTTCTGAGATGGCCAGAGTACATAATGTGTTTTATGTGAAATACATTTCTGATTCATCTCATATTTTGACACATTATCAGCTTCCTATATGGAAGGAATTGACTTATGTAGAAGAGCCAGTTCAGATTCTTGATCGGAGAGTCCAGGAACTACGTCACAAGACCATTCCACTTGTGAAAGTCTTATGGAAAAACCATGCAGTTGAGAAGGCCACTTGGGAACCTGAGTTACAGATGCGAGAGCGGTACCTATATCTCTTCGATTAGCAGGTATATAAATTTCGAGGACGAAATTTTTATTAGGAGGATAGTTTGTAACAACCCGAACCAAAATTCACGTATAAATCAGCACGAAACAGAATTATCGCGAATTAGTTGTATCGCATGAGCTATTAATGACTTTTTCATCGGGCGAGAATTTGACTTGATTTTCTTCAAGAGAGTTGTAGAATATTTAATTTCGAGCACGTATGAATTTTTGGAGATTTTTTCAGATTTACTACCTATTTATTATGATTTTTGGAAGTTTTTATTTTCGATAGCTATCGCGATGTTTATCGAAAATTGTCGTGACGGATAAATCGAAAAGAAACTTATTTTTTTGGGTCAATTATTGGCCGTATGATCGCGATAAAGTCGAATAATAGTCATTGATCGATTGAGGAGCTTCCCCAATAAATAGCAAGTTTCTGAAAATAGCCGGTTTACCCGATTTAGAAAGTCAGATAATGAGTTGCCCAGACGTTGACCGACCATTAACCTGACCTGTATTTCTGACCGATTTTCACGACCCGCCAGAAACTTCATCGTCCGACCACCGTTTTAGGCGATTGAGGTAAGGAAATTCATCCTCTCTTGCCCATGAGTGGCTTGGTGTGCTTTATTGTGGTTTTTAGGTACGATTTGAGGTAACCCGAACAGGTTTGGTGGCGAAACCCACGGTCGCCATGAGGCGACGGCGCGCCGGCCAATTTCTGGTGACGGGGGGGGGGGGGGGGGGATCGAATGGGTTTCACCCAGGGAGTTGAACCCCCATAATCTTGAGGTCCGTCGTGGGCCGTAGCCGGCGTTTCGTGGGATTTTTCTGCCAATATGGTCAGAATTGGTGGATGCCATAAAAAGGAAAAGTTTTGGGCTCAAGGAGATCTTCATATTGGTGGATCGAACGCTTCAAATGGAGCTGTCCGGCCGGGGGGCGCGTGAGGCTCAAGCGCCGCCACCGGAGGTGGCACGTGACGGCCACGCGCCGCCTCCCACAGCGGGGCTCCAGCAAGGGAAAATTTCGAAAAATTTCCGTGATATTTTTGGGGTAGTTTAGGAGTTGGTTTTCACACGTTTTATCGAATTCCAGTATCAAATGTATGTGTTATTTATTCAAGAGATCGTGATCGAAATTTTGGCAAGGGAACTTTTGCCGGACCACGAAGCTAGTCTCTGTAATGTGAGTGGACATTTTATTTTCACTGTTGTTATGCGAGTCTTTAATTATACAGTTTACAATTATGCATTTACATTTATGCATTTGCATTTGGAGGCATATATGATTTGTTTTACACAAAGCATAGTCACAGTTGTTGCATCGATGCACTGCCTCTCGGCTGATCCCGAGATGCTCGGGGAGGGCCAGAGACCTGACCCAAGGATTTATTGAGCACCCAGGAAGGCCAATAAACCTGACATGGGCAGTATTAGAACTTGAGGTTAGATGGCCCGAGTCGTTGCCTCCACATATTTTATAGTACCCAGGAGTACTTGAATAATCATATTTTTAGACTCGCATTATTTTTTATGTACATTTATAGTTTTCAGTTTAATTATTTTCGTCCACTCACTCTAACGGTTTATATTATTTTACATGCATTTTCCTGGGCTTTTCAGTTTCCTCCGCCCAGATTACAGTTTATATTCAGAGTTTGCACGTCAGAGAGGGAGGCATAGAGTTCGTGTCACTATACTCATCTAGTAGGTTCCTAGGTTAACCTACTTGTCCTGTGTAATACATAAACTAGAAGTCGCTCTGAATACTATATAAAGTTTACTTATGTTATGTTGTATTTTTTATTCAGTCTTCGGATTTCTTATCACCTTCTGTAAATAGTTCATACGTCTAGTGGATTCAGTGTTTGACTGATTTGAGAAATCTGGATGGGATTTGGTGCCCACGATTTGTTTTTGTGGACATTTTAGAAGTGTGTTTTCCTTACAAGTTTTTGGGTTTCTTGGTTTTTGAAGAAACTCTGGTAAAAATTTTGTAGATTCAAGTGTCGTTAGGGCTTAATTCGGGTTTAGGAAACTAAATTGAAATCGAGTCCTTTCAGTTACTACATGAATATGTTTGCTTGGGACGAGCTGTTCAGTGAACGTATGGATCACGAATATATCTCTTTGGTTAAGGCTCAACTCATTAAAGCTTTCATTGACTATGAGCTTGGATGGTGCAACAAGAACCCTCTTGACGAAATTCAACTAGTAAAAGACAGTTAATTAGTTGTACTTAGTTAGCAGTACTTATAAAGTTAATTAGTTAGCGGCAATTAGTTGTTGAAACTGAATTATCAACACATTTTCTATTTGTTCCAGACATAGTCTCTGAATTATATTGAAACTGAACATAGTCTCTTGATTTTATGCCTTTATCATCATTTGTCTCTACTGCATCTCAAAAAAGAAACAGTTAACAACAGCTAAACATCAGTGAAGTACAATTAAACCTCAGTGAAATGACAGTGACAGTGAAGTGCATGACAGTTAAACATCAGCTAACCATCATTTTTTGTTCCCATGTTCATTTCTATCTAAGATAATGTTAACAATAATTAAATTTCATTGAAACACAGTTAACGACAGATTAGCCTTAATGAAACGCATCTGAATTTTTAGTGAAACACAATTAACGACAGTGCATCACAGTTAACCCTAATCCCTTAAAAGCAACATCACAACCCCACCCAAAATTCACGCCATTTAGTTTAACAACAGATGAGCACATTGAAACCCTAAAAACTAGTATAAAAGCTCCTCAATCCTAAATCTCCATCAGTTGTATCCTCACATCTTTATCAAAACCCTAAAACAACTCAGCTCCCCAAAGCCATGGCTCCCACTACTCGCAGATCATCCAGGTGTTGAGGAGCTTCATCCTCTACTGCTCCTCCGTCTCCAGCCATCGAATCATCTATGGTTGCTCTTCCTGATTTAATTGTCACCGAGTTTGCTTGGCCGAGGTTTGAAATCAAGACGACTCATGAGACGAATTGCATATCCATCATTAAATTGTTGGGGGGGGGGGGATGATGGAAGTTGCTCTTCAGAAGACTGATGAGGCTGCTGAGAGGATTAAGAAATTGGAAGAGAAGGGTTGACGGTTTGACAAAGATTATTCTGGACAAGATTAACTAGTTTATGTTTATGTTGTTTTCGTTTCCTCTTATGTTTTTTCTATGCTACCTAGGCCACTATCAAATCTGGTTTGTTGTATTTTGTAGTTTCTTCAGACTTTTGTTATAGTTCTGGTTTTGAGTAGATACCGGAACTTTCTTTGGTAATTGTGTATGTGGAAATGTACATAAAGGAACTATTTTGTTGGCCATGTTGATTTGATTTTACATTTTCATGATGTGGTAACAACAGATAATCATCAGTGAACTCTGTTTTGCAAACAATCACATACCCATTGAAAACTACATTCTCTAGATTATTTAATGACATTGAATTCTGGTTTGCCCATGTTGGAAGTTGTATTTTGGGCCTTGTAATTTTTTCATCGAATCATCATCTGTTTTAAAACATATGAATAGAACTCCATATCCATATATCAACAGAACTCCTCGAATCAAACTCCACATTCATTCAAGAAAGTAGTAATTGTTTCTTCCACGCCTTCAGTCTTTAATTTTGCAAGCATGAACTCGTATTGTCTTTCGCTTCTGGCATAAGCACATTTCATGAAAAGATCACAAATCCTAGACTTCATGAAAGCACCCGTATACGAACCTTTGATGATTTCCAGTAAGTGCCTAAAACCGAATCTATGCACATCATTCGGGAAAACCTCAGGAAGAGAACTCATTATTGTCATGTGGCGGTCAGAGAGGAATGTGATTTTTCTACGAGTATTAGTCTCATGATTAATTGAATACTTATCTCTGTCTTCTCTCAACTTCTCAAGAAACCACCTCCAGTTACTATCATTTTCAGAATCCACAATATCAAAAGCCAATGGAAAAAGTCCTAGAAGACAGAAAATAAATGCAAGGTTAGACAACTAAACACAGTGAGATACGGCGAAGATACAGTTAAACCAACTAATACTCTTTTGTTACCTTGATTTGTATCTTTTTCAGAAGCATCGATAATAGTCACTATGTATATGTTTTTCAAGAATCGGGCATCAATAAAAATCATCAACCTGCAAAATTGGAAGCCTTTCATACAAGCGTCAGAGCACACAAAAAGGTGATGAAACTTATGTGTTTTAGGATTGCTATCTATGACAACTCTCGAGTCTGGATTTGTCTTCACAAAATTATCGGCAAACCAGAGAAGATTTGTGTAGGATTCAACTTCGTTGCTATGAATTGCACCATGGCTTTTTCCTTCCCGTACCAAACCATCTTGTATGGCACATCCAAACCATAAGATTCCTTTATTTCCAATTGTAGCACCTTTGCACCTTTGTTAGGATCCACTCGTAGTTTGTCTTTGACAATAGAGCTGGCAAAAATAAAAGTTTAACAATTAGTTAACTAAGAGTCATTACAAATAGCCACAACTAATCACAGCTAATGATAGTGAAACACAAATGTAGAACCACAGCTAATCACAGTGAAACAAAAATATAGAAGCCAGCTAACCACAGTGATATATAGCTAAGCACACTGAACACGTACCAGACTACAGAGGCTTTCATCATCTTGCTCTTGTTAACAAGGATCATCTTTTTGCAGCTGTGCTTTTTCTGAAATTTCGTGATATATAACCAACCATTGGCACGGCATAAGCACTTTCCATTCACATTGATCCTCCTCTTTCTTTAGGCAATATGCATTGACGCATGGCTCGTTCTTTTCGAATAAGTACTTGAAACCAGTCTCTATTGAATTGACCATGAATTTGTCTCTGAATTCTTCCACACTACAGAAAAAATATTGCCCCTTATCTTTTAGAGCGTTCGATCATGATTTTGTCATATATTCCTTTGGCTCCTCTTGACGAAAAGAACCAAAAGCTATATCAGCAACACTGCCCATTTCATCATCATCTTCCATCTCATGGTGATTTTCACCAATCAAATCAGACCAAGCACAATTGTTATTCACAAGGTTGACCTATTAAGAGCAAACAAAGAAAGGGGAATTAGAGTGAGACGAATAACTACAGCTAATAACAGTGAAGCACAGTGAAGTTATGTACTTACATTCAAGTTGATCTCAACTTAATTGGAATTGAACATTTGGAGATAAACCATCATCATCACCAAATCTTCATTACTTTCCAGAACAACATAATCCTCCAGTGGTGGAATGCAGTACCTCATTGTGAAAACTGAATCCCCCTTAATCGACCTCGTGCGGTTATGTACTGTATTAAGTATGCCAATAAGTGTTGAATCACAATTTAAAGGCGCTATCATTGTCTCTCCTCTATAAACATACTTGACTAATGTGCCTGAAAAACTTGTCGTCATATCACTGCAAAAAGACATCAACACTTCAGCAAAGATCTATAGCATCCTAATCATCAATACTTCAGCTAGACGACAGTGAACTAGGGAATCCTAAGCATCAACACTTCAGTTAACTACAATGAATACAAACACACCTACAGCTAACGACAGTGAACCATCAGTGAAGTACAAATAACCATTAGTTAAATGACAGTGAACTACAAAACACTAATAGAAAATAAAACAAATACCAAACATGAATTACACATACCAATAGCTAATGACAGTGAATTACAACATCCTAATCATAAACAGTTACTGTAAAATTTATCAAATACGTACACACAAACTCAAAAACATGTGATTCACCAAGCAGAGACGAAGAAAAGCTAAGACGCTAACCTTATATTGAAAACAAAACCAACCAGATCACAGAATCGAGCATGCTCTAGTCGATGACCTCAAATTGAACACCGAATCGAACACGAACACTCCGTTCTCACAGTGTCGTCATCACTCTCATCGGAAGTGATCTCACACCGACCATGGATGCAAAGAGAGAGAGAGAGAGAGAGAGAGAGAGAGCGCACACAACTATATCACTGTTATCGAAAAAACAGAATTTTGAATTTGAATAGGAAAGAAACGAAAGCCGCACAACTATATCACTTTTATCGAAAAAACAGAATTTTGAATTTGAATAGGAAAGAAACGAAAGCTCTTAGAGATTAAATGGGAAGAAAAAGCCAAGTTTTGGAAAAGAATGAGTTTTTTTTATAATTTGGTTAATGAATTCAAGTTTTTTTAGAAATGAAGACCAAAAATGTTGGGCTTTGTTAAACAACGAAAACATATTGAACTTTTTAGGAAAGAAAAGATGAATTTGAATTTTTAAATAATTTGCCCTTATATTAAATTATTAGTAGTGAATTAATGATCCTCATTAACAAAATCCTACATTGGTTGCGGATGGGAAAGGAAAGGGATGGTTATGAAAAGAGAAGCTGTTTCCAATGGAAGAAGAGAGAAAAATAACCGGAAGAATTCTAATGTATTCGGGCGTGTAAGTATGGATACTAAGTTCTTAGTAATACTAAAGTCTAGAATAATCACATAATTATGAACAAAAACAAAGTTCTGACCAAGATACCGAATTTCTGATCAACAGGGAAGGTAATGAAACAAAACCTTCTAGTTCTAGTTTCAGTGCATGTATAAGTAATGAACTGATCCACCTAACAACAGAATACTTGGTTACAATATCTTCAGTATCTGAACATGAAATCATATGTCCTTTGTACTCAAAATGTCCTGGGGTATACGAATCTGCAACAGAACAATAAACACAAACAAATGGAACAAAATTAATCAAATCATGTACACTTGTTGACCATCATATGTTTCTTATATGCCATTTTTCCTTTCTTTTCATAACTATAAATTCTATTTAAGAATCCATATCTGTTAAATTTATACTCGTGTGCAAAAAAATTGTTCATTTTCTGTTCAATCTATCAAGTAATCCTTTATTCTATTAAGCAATTTATTTCCCAAGTTCCCAACTCGAACCATATTCTAAATATCAGTCAAATACGAAATCTAAACGTAGTTAACTTGCATCAAACAAATAGACCAACATAATGCAGACGATCAAGATGTATTCCACCGTTAATTGCAGAATGAGCAAATTCTTACCTACAAAACCTTTGATTAAATTTTACTTCATCATATTCTGATATAGCGCGCATGTCATTCTTTCATATCACGCACATACATTAACACTTTATGCACGTTTCCCATACTTGAATGGCTCACTTTAATGAAAAATAATGAGTGATCATATCACCATGTTAGAACCCAAGAATAAAATGATAACACAAGAAACCAAATTAATAGCTTGACAACAATATTTGTGGAAGCAGATTTTTTCATCCTATACATCCTTGTAATTTGTACAGATCTCTAATTTCCATATCCCCGTCCAAGATCCTAAGTAAATGTCAATGTTATTGTATTAAGGGCATACCTCTTTGTACCTGATTTAAATGGTAAGGGAAAATCCTGCACCATAATCGCTTGCTTCATAAGATTCTGTTGTTTCTCTTGATAATAAAAGGCTACATATATATATGCGCAAAAAATATGGACGGACGGACAGAAGGCAATCAAGAATCTGATCTGGAAGCTGCGAATGATGAAAGAAGACCTGCAGCATGGGCAGGTAAAATATCACCAAATGTTGACATGGCAGCCGCAGATCTATCCTTGAATATTCCTACTTGTCCATCTGTTAGCATGGATCCTAGTTTCAATGTGCTCTCTCCAAATCTACTTCCAGCCTGCTCATTACACAGAAAGTCAAATTAAGCACCTAGCTATCATAATCAATGAAAACAAAAACACATCCTTATTCCATATAATTTTTCTATACAAAGTAGACAAGCACACTTATGGATGATATTAGATGGCAGCCAACCCACATCCGAATATGTAAAAGATGAAGGTGATGTGGTCAAACAAATTAAGAAACCTGAAACCAAAAAATATTTTCTCAAACTTATTGCATAATCAAACAAATTGTACTTCCTCCAATGATTTGAAATCAACATCAGAAGTTTTAAGCTCAGAACAAATTAAGACATCAATTAAGGTTTCACTACCCCTCTCATCATCTTTAATCTATTGTCTTTTTTTTAATCCACCTGATCTCACCCCATAGACCCAAGGTCAAAATATTGGCTTAAAATCAGCAAACCATCATCACTGTCACAGATTTTTTGCATTATTACAAAACCTCTACAGAATCAGCTTTGGAAGTGCTTTTAACAACAATGTAAGAATTCCATATGTGAAAAAAATGAAGGTATACATAAATTTGAGATATATGATAACTCATGTATCCGAATCACCATATCACCTTTAGTGATAAAAAGAGGCATTATTATTATGTCATATAACATAACATGACAAACAATGTACGTTATTCAACAGATACTCTAGAATGCAATATGCAAGTAAGAAAAAGAAAATGAAAAGCTTGTAACAAGAAAAACAGAAAAAGATTGAAAGCCTTGCCTGCATGAAAGATTTTAAGATTGGTACTGCAACCCCAAAACTCGAGTTATCATCCAAATCCATACTTCTGGATAGCTCTCCATTTGTATACGCTTTCCAGGTGCTTCTTGAAGAAATATCATCAGAAGATGTTGGAATGGATGTCTTAGCTGCTGTCCCTCTTGAAGACAATGCTGGTGCACTAAAAATCCAAGATAAAGTCAACATTTAGAGTCCACTATACTGGAAGCAGTAATCAGTTTTCTGGAACAGATAAACAGGTGCAGCCCAGATTATAAAGCCCAAGTACACTAATATGCTAGCAACAAAGTATATAATGATTTCAAGTTTAGAATAATAACCTGATGGGAAGGTACTTGAACCGAGGAACTGCAGAACATCTCATGATATTGGACTCTGAATTAGTAGGAAGTTTCTGAACAGCGTCTGTGAACATACGATTAAGTTGCACAAAGAATCCAAAGAGGACAGCATGCCTTAGGTAGGACTGCTTCTCATTTTCCCAAAGATACGGCTCATACCTAAAATAAGAGAAATATAAATTATAAAAGTTTACCCTCCAAAAAACAACTGTACAATATTAAAGTTATACCCAGGTTACCAATACATAATTCTACATTTTATTTTTGACTTTTGGCAAAAAAAAAACTTAGATTTTTAAAGAGAAGACAAGGAGTAGGAGGAAGTCATGAATTCCTATGCTCAACAGCAAACTGGAAAGGAGATAGCAGAATATGATAAGGATTACTCGTAGAAGAGATTGAGCGAAACAAAGCTACTTGATGTTTTCCATAATGATGGTTTTACTAGACTTACAGGTCCAACCACTTGGCTCTAATAAACAAAACAATGCAAAAACGAGGATTGGTTAAACAGAACACTGATGACTAGTAGCAATAGGTACTGAAGAAATCTGTGCGGAGGTATTTCAATTCAAAAAATTAGGGTTCCCAAAAAAAATTAAAAAGTGGAATAAATAATCAGCTAGATGACATTAGCATCAACGTTTCAACACTTTTATGTGATCCCAGTATCAATGAAGGACGATCCCAGCAAGCCAAGAGAAAAATGTTTCCTAACTTTTTATAACTAATAAGAATAAAAGCTTACGTAAGCCAGTCTATGGGATCCAATCTTTGTGCAAGACGATGGATCAAATTATCGAAATGCTCTCCAGTAACTGACTTCACACAGCTTTCTTGCTGCTTCCTTCTGAAAGTACTTTTTGCCTTCCGCTCCTCACTTAAATTGGAATCACCCCCAGAAAGAACATCAAAAACAAATCTCAAGTCCAACAAAACCTGCAAAACCCCTTTTTCTGACACTTGAGAACCACCAGCTTCCAGATTTGAAATGAAGTTGCCATAAATGCCGATAATCTACATGGAAATTTTCTTATCAAATAAAAAAGAGTAATAGATTAAATCTCTTCGGTGGGAGAATTTGGAGCAGAGTTCTCTTCAAAAATGTATTTGAATTCCAGATCACAAAGAAAAAAAAAACCTTTTGTCATCTAAATTGACCACAATTGGAAAAAAAATATATGTAATCTACTGCACATGAAACAACTAACACGATGTATAGTCTTTACAATAATACAAACTCTTGCACATATGTCACACACTGATGTTAGACCAATCTAAAAACTGTATTCAAGGTTTCAAAAACTTGAACGCTTTCGCTTCTGTCTAGGTTTTCTTCAGTGCAACCTAATCCTACATGCCTAAGAGTCTACTGTTGTGAAGGAAGTAGATTATATCTATATGTGACGCCTAGAGCATTACTACTGGTGTGATGCAACTAGTTTTATCCCATTACTTTCTTGATTCCATTATTGCATAGTATCCTACTGTTTCTTGAACCAGAATTTTCTGGAATAAACTCCTAGAATCTATAGGTATAACGTTGTCGTCAGGTTTTCTCAATTTCTCATGCATCAGTACATGGCAAGGTTGGTCATGTCAAGTGGGTAGTGGAATTATAGATACATTCAACATTGAGAAGTATCATGTACGGGACCTATGGGATTTGGATGGTTAGGCTAGTTTCATTGAGTTATGATTCTGGTGGGGAAGTCTAATTTTTGCTGTCTTACTTGTGTACATACTGATGAGCAAAGAAAGAAAGAAAATAGAATGCAGAAAACATGAAATAGAGTAAGGCATCAACTGTCCGCACATACCTTTTGCAACAGTCCAAATGCAAAATTTTGCAGAATTATTTTGTCAAGAACATGACCTCCAATTCGATGAACTTCTTCGCATACTCGGAACAGAAATGAGACAACGTAGAGAGAAGGCATGGATGGGAGCCATATTCTCATCTCGGACTGGCCATCATCAGACTGCTCTTGCTTAACTACTGTCTCTTCCCAACCCTGCCAAAATAACAGAAAGAAGATGATATATGGCAATTTCATTCTCACAAACAATCTACTTGCAGACCAGAATCAAGTAGCCTAATAATGAATCATCAACTTAATAAACCAAAAGCAGTTGTTTGCTAATGCAATTTTAGCTTGGATCTGTTCACGTGTCACCCAAAGACCAAATGTCAAATTATTATAATCAAAACAAGACCGACCAGCCTGCAGTATCAAAACTTAACTTCGGGATTATACACAAACTTTTAGTTTCAATTTAACAAGCAAAAGAAACTGAGAAACTGATGCATAATGAGTTATCAACAGATTGGTCACTAGTCCTTTTATATCACATACATCACCTGTACAGATTAATACGAACCCATATAAGACTAAATAACGAAAAGATGACAGAAACAAGTATGTTCAACATGACTTACCCTCAGGGGAGTTGAGACCGACAACGCATCATCTTTCGCAAGATCACGAGAGAGTATAACTGAAAGCTCATCAGATAACCATGTCATCCACAAACCGTGTGCTCTAATACGCAGATTTCGCATGGTTGCATTTAGCTCTTCAAGTTTAGGGCTTGCACTTTGGCTGGCTCCAAGCAGTGCGGCAGTAGCAGATGAAGTGTGCCTTTTAGAGCCCATGGGGCTATCAAGCACGTGAGAATCCGAGGGACTTCTTGAGTGTCTCAATAAGGATGGTAACTTATCGAAAATTACAGAGTCAGCTTCATTCACCCAAGACCTTGGAGGGCCAAGTACCAAGGGAATGTGTTTGGAGTGATTCTGCAATGCGAACAAGAGTCTCCCAATGAAAAGAGCTCGTTCAACGGTTAGTAGTATTTGCCTGTTGCTGTCTTTTTCCAAATTATCAAGCTCACTGTTGAGTTGTTCCAATATGGTTGATATAGTCTGGAAACACTTATCTTGTAGATATTGTGCCAAATCCTTTAATCTTGGAGCTGCCTTTGGAGACTCAAGAAAGAATAGGAGATCATCGAGAACATCCTGACAGCTGGTATCCACTGCATCCCTTATATTGCTAACTTGAGGACCAAAAAAGAAACCGAGAGAATTCTCTCCACATGGCAGAGCCGTAGCAATGGCCTTCTTACTGTTGGACTTGGATTCAACAAACCAAACTCCACCACCTGCACCTAGGAAATCAATGGAGTCGGCATCACGGTGGACCTTGACAGCCCTCTTGAGCTCCTCGAACTTGGAGTCAACAATCACCATCATCCTGCGGACAAATCCAGTTTCAAAGATACTGTCCCACAGGTCAGAATCATCTCCGAGAACAAGCTCACTCATTCTACTCCAGGGGAGGTCAATTTGGGAGCCGAAAACTTTCTTGAGCCACTCCAGGCTCCCTTCCAGAACCTCTTTGCTGTTCATAGTCTCCCTTATCATCCTCTCGGCCGAGGCAAGCTGTTTTCCAGTGGCAATAGCATCAATGAGGTAGCTGCCGTTGATCTTATCAACCATCTGAGCTCCACAGTCACGGAGCCATGACGAGGAGGTCGTGGCGATATAGTCCTTGTCAAGCATTGCCATGGTGGAGTCCAGCTTTTCCCTGAAGGAGTTCCAGAGCTTGACCTCATCGTCAGGTTTAGGAATTCCGCCAAAGAGCTGAGACGCCGGCGGCGAACCCAAAACCACCTTGTAGAACAACGGCATGTCGTTGAAGACGCGCAGAAACAGCTCGCCGACCTGTCCCACAGTAACCTGAATAACCCTGAGGGCGTCGCAGAGCAGCGAAACGACGTCGTTTTCGGAAGCGGCGGCCAAGATGTTGGAGACCCAGGCCTTGCGGGCGTGGAGGAAGAGAGAGAGGACGAGATTGGGAGGGACGTCGTCGATGAGCGCTATGGCGGCGAGCGCGTCGGCGTAGGCAGACACGTGGAGGCGAGGCTGATCCAGTCGGTCGCGAGCGCGCTGCGAGATCTGAGACTTGAAGCTGTCGACGATCTGCCACTGGTGCTGGAGGAGAGGGAAGTTGGAGAGGAAGTCGCGGCGGTTAGGGTGGTCGGAGAGCGTGGAGTGCACGTGACTTGCACGTACGTAACGCGCCGCCGACTCTAAGAACATCGACTCGTCGAGGCAGCCCCATATGTTCTCCGGCGTGTCGACCAAGTACTTCACGCGGCACGCGACGCCGTACATCTCGGAATCGCTGCCGCCGATAGTAGCACTCGCCGGATCGAAATCGGGATGATGATGATTCCGGGAGAGAGTGGTGGTGATGGCGTGGTGGATGGAGGAGAGATTTTGGGAGATGGCGTCGGCAGAGCGTTTCATGAGGACGATGGAGTCGGCGGAGTCGATGAGGTCGCGGTACCGAGTGCCAACGAGCTGACGGAGCTCCTCTTTCTTGACCTGGATCTGCATTCGGGTCGTTGAGTCCACATTGCGAATCTCGGCGATTGGTTTCGCGCGGAAAAGGGCTTCCGCGCCACCGCCACCGCCGCCGTCGGTCACTACTCTCATCCTCGCTCGCTCTGAATTACAACAACTGACTCGGAATGATGATAGGACCTCTATAGCTAATAACAGTGAAGAAGAACGTAAATTGCAGACAAAAGTAGAGAATTTAAAGAAGCAAATTCGTATACTGAGCAAATACCAAATAAAGTATGCTTTTAGGTCCTCTTTTTTTTTAAGTTTTTGCTTATAGGACATTTTTTAGACTCCAGAGCAAGTTCATCCATTCATTCTAACCTAATTGTCATATACATTCAGCTCAAAAATACTGAAAATCTCAAAAATATAATACCCATTATGTTTTGCCTAGGCAAAAACTCCTCTGGGTCTAGGGGTCGTCAATGGGCAAGGTCCGAGCTTTTTCGTTACATCTCCAAAATGTGAGTCAAGTCGGGCCGGATTTTTTTGAAATTTTGAAGTCCACAGGCTTTTTAGGCATCGAGCCTTAGCGGGTATTCGGGGCCGGGCCAGACTTTTGTTGTACTAAATAAAAAATCTTAGAATTCAATAGTTTTTAATCATCCAATATATCAACAATTATATACAATAAATAATGTACAGGCCTAAAAAATTTAGTATTTAATATATAAATAAATGATATTAAGATAAATTTGAGAGTTTATAGGTAAATATTGATAAAATAATCTATAATATATAAAATTTATGGGCTTAACATGCTTTGCCCTACGAGCCGGGCTAGGTTTTTTTAGGCCGCGGGTTTTGGGACAAGGGCCCGAGCCGAGCCCTAAGCCCATAGGACCGGGCTTTTCTGGGCCTAAATTCAGGCTAAGCCAGGCTTGGACTTTTCGGGCCTCAGACCGCCCGCCGACTTTTTGAGCCTATGGGCCGAATGGTGACCCCTACCTAGGTTCATCCTTGGGTTAATTCTGGCTATTTATCTTGACGTGGTTATCATATGACACTTTTGAATAATTGATTATATTTAATTTTTTTTCTTCAATTACTCATCAAAATAATGTTCAATACTCATCAAAATAATGTTCAATTAAATTTTATGATCATTAAAATTAACTATATATATCACTAAAATTTATTTAAAAAGAATAACAAAATATTAACTAAAATAAACTAAAGGGGTGACCCTGACCCTATTCAAATGGATGGAAATAACTATAAAAAAGTTAATGACACGTAACTAACTTACTGCCTTAAAGCCCTAGCAACCCTGACCCGTGACTCAACGGGTGAACTTGCTATAATGCTCTTATTGTAATATACATAAACTCTACATTTTAGGTAAAAAGTTTGACGAAGACTTCCGACTGTTAAATAGAAACTGTTTGGCCGCAGAATTCCTCGGAAGCCGGAGAAGTCTCAAAATGTCTCTTTTCGCATGTGTATGTGTGCTAGGCACACTGCCGTGTGATAACGCATAAAACATGCATCAAATATTAACACAAAGTAGACACTCAACACATAGTTCACACATATGCAATTTAAAACTCTTCTTTGTAGATGTAGCATTGATAAGTAAAGATCGTTCTAACCGGGGATTGAGGGTACTAAGTGATCAACTTATTCTTTCACATTACTCTTACAACTAAGTCATATTATATGCAACCTAATTAAGTCTAAATCTTTAGCCGATTTAGCATGCATGATCATCACTACAAGAAAAACACACTTAGACCACGGACAAAATCTCTGTCATCGAAGACTCACTTGGATGACGAAAAGAGTGTTTCCGTCATCCAAGTGGCCACTTGGACAACATACCGACACGCCATGGTCCGAGTGGCCACTTGGACGACGGGTTCTCTCTCCGTCGTCCTTGTAAACACTTGGACGACGGAAAAGTGCTAAATCCGTCGTCTAAGTGGTCACTTGGACGACGCACCGACACTCCGTCGTCTAAGTGAAGCATTATATAATGCCCATATCGAACTCTCTTCCTCTCCGCTCGCTCATCTCAACTTCATCTCCATATATATATATGTCGTCGATCATTCAATTAATTCTCTCTCTTGATCGATCAGACTCTCCGGCCTCACGCGTACGTATATGGCGCATGCAAATTCTAGCTAGCTAGCACTATATTCGAGCATTGATTCGCCATATATTGGAGAAGGCTAGGTATATACGTACGTAGTTAATTTCCCAACACCATTTAACGTTTATATATATATATAATTAATTGTATGTTTGATTGATTGCACTGTTAATAACTAATACGTTCTAATATATATTTATAATTAAGGTAGGTAATTGATTATACATATATATTAGTTAATTAATAAAGATCAGTAGTACGTATATATATGCATGGATGTTTAAAATTTTGGTTAATTAATATTTAGTTAAAACGTACATGCATGTTAGACATATGATGTAATTGATGTAGATCGAGTGCATATATTCACCAATAATTAATAAAGGTAATTATTGAAGGTAATTAATTAATAATTTAATTTAATATATTAAGGTAGTTGAAAATTTGTGTATATATATAATAGTTTCATATATAATTACTAGCTTGAAAATCAGTATATATATAGAATAGTTGACTAATATGATAATTAATTATTAAAATTCGTAGAAGTATGGACAAAAGTTGGATGAAGTTGCGGAATAGAAGTGATGTTCGGTATGTGGATGGAATTAGCGAATTTGTGAATTTTGCAATAGAACATGGTCAGGGAAAGAAGCGTTTCAGGTGTTCGTGCCAAAAATGTCTTAACTGTCAGTATGTGGAGGTTAATGTTATGGTGCAACACCTGTACAAAAATGGTATGATGTGGAGTTACATTACGTGGAGCGAGCATGGTGAAGCAGTAGACTTCAACTCAGCAGACTTCAGCTCAGGGTACAGTTACCATGGTGTCTTATCCAGCTGCAGTGGTGCCGGCCCCCCTGCTTGGAACCCAACTGCAGATTTGGTTCATGATGCGTTTTCGAGATTTATTCATGGTGGACACCAACCCAAGAGGGAGGTTACAATACCACTCATGAGCATGGTGACACATTCCCCGCTGCTAGCTTGCTCACTGACACTAGTGAGATGGATAAGTACAACAAGATGTTACTTGAAGCGCAGACCCCGGTGTACCCTGGATGTCGAGAGAATCTGTTGCAAAATGTGATGGAGCAAATGAAGATAAAAGTGAAGCACAAAATGTCAATCAGTGCTTTTGACGAAATTCAGGAGCAAATATGTAAGTTGCTTCCTGATGATCACAATCTTCCTAAATCTCATTATAAGGTTAGAAATATCTTGAGCAGCCTCAGCTTAAAGTACAGGATAATTGACGCATGTCCAAATGATTATGTGCTGTTTTACAAAGAATATAAAGATTTGGACTATTGTCCCGTATATGGCCAGTGCAGATATGAGCTGAATATGAAGAGTTCGAAAAAGAAAATTCCTATGAAGGTTCTTCGATATTTTCTCTTGATTCCCAGATTGCAGCCTATGTACATGTCTTTATACACAGCAGAGGCAATGCGATGGTACGTAGAAAAGTGAATAGATGGCGATGTCCTAAGACATACCGTAGATGGGGAGGCTTTCAAACATTTTGACAGAGAATTTGGAGACTTTGCCGCAGAGATTAGAAATGTTAGACTCGGACTATCTATAGACGGATTCAATCCTTGGGGTAGTAATAGCTCCGCCGTCAGCACTTGCCCAGTTTTTCTGATGTCGTACAACCTGTCTTCGTGGATGTGCATGAACAAGGAATTTAACAACCTGCCTCTATGGATGGACGACGTGAACTCTAGTTGGTACGCGGGGAAGGTGTATTACTTGGGTCACCGTAGATGACTTCCTCACGACCACCCGTGGCGACAGGATGAAGCTCATTTTGACGGGATGGTAGAGAATAATCCTAAACCCCGTAGTTGGTCGGGCGAAGAGATTTTAGAGAAGCCTATTAAACACTATATTTACCCCGGATGTTTTGTGAACGGTGTAAAGTTCCATTCCTTAGCCCGAGATGAAGGAAGAAGAACACAAAACAATGGGGTAGCGATTGGGAAAGACAATGATCTATATTACGGGGCTATTGTATATGTCGTTCAGCTATGTTACTGGAATGATGTCAACGTTTTCCTATTCAAGTGCAAATGGTTCAAGCGTACAAAGGAAGACATGAGACTTTTATCAGTCGATACAAACTCAAGTTGGTATGAGGATGAGTCTTTCGTTCTCGCCACCATAGTTAGGCAGGTGTTCTGTCTCGATGATCCGAAAGATGGTGAAGGGTGAAAAATAGTGAACCATATCTTTCATCGAGGAATATGGAATACTACGACAATTAAAGGGACACCAGATACTGAAGATGCTGATGAACCGGAAAGAGACATTCCTGCCTATCAAGAGCCTAATATTTCTGTCATCCGCTTCAACATAATGGACCTGGTTCAAGCTGGTGAACGCTTACCCATGCCTGATGGTTGTACAGATCCAACTAAAGATGAGATTATTAATGCAATTAATGAGGTAGATGAAGAAGAGGTGCATGATGAGGACGAGGACTCAGGTTATTCGTCGGACGATGTTGAGTATGATGATCAGGAGGAGGAGCAATCGGATAACGGGGATGAAGATGATGACGATTATGACGAAAAGTATAATATAACGACGAGAAATATTAATTGGTAATTAATTATTGTAATTATTGTAATGATGCATGATCGATCAATTTATTAATATATATTATGAGGAGGAGTACGTATGTACAACTATTAATTTTGTACTTAATTAATTTAATAATTAATTAAACAGCATGGTCGGTTCGACCGACGTTGTAAATTAAAATTAATTAATTAATCCGGAGGATCGGATCGATCGATAATTTGATCGATCGAATCACATTAATTTTCACGAATATTAAAACAGGGACAAAAAAATGACTTTTCGTAGTCCATACTAAGGTAATTAAACACAGTACTAATTAATTATACATATATAAAATCCTAAATCCTAAAAATAGTACTTAGATGACGCAAAAGAGCCAAGCCGTCGTCTAAGTATACCCTAAACCCTAAACCCTAAGGACCTACACCCTAAATTAAGGGAATTCCACTTAGACGACGCATACGGTTGTTTGCGTCGTCCAAGTACGTACTTGGACAACGCAAACGTGTGTTTGCGTCGTCTAAGTTAAGATTTCGTAATTTCATCTAAGACAACGACCATCTAGACCATGTCCCAATGCATATTCTTTTCATCGAGACCATAGAGTAAACAATTTTTGGAGTGTGAGCTTCGACGGTTTCAAAATAGGAGTTACGAATTTTCGTGTATCCACGTTTCCGGTTTGTCAAAATTTCGGTTTTGCGGTTGATTGTGCCAATGAAACTCTTCACGAACTTACTATTTTCTGAAAATTATTCTATTTATATATTGCCTTATGGCAAATGTATCCAACGGTTATTTTGTCCAAATTCAATTTCGTTAATATCGATATGCAATGAGCCTATACTTAAAAACACTTAAGTTATAAAGATTAGTAGATACTGAACAAGTTTAAACACGTAAGATTATTCATCGTCTTAAATTCAATTGTTTATATATACGATTCTTTAATCGATATTTTACGACTATTTCATTCGAATGACAAATCGAAAACTTCCTTGCGAATTATTTTTAAAAATTAATTTTACGTAAATTTCACCTGGACCACGGAGATTGACTATCACGGTCGTTCAGGTGGTCACTTGGACGACAGAAACAGACCATCTCCGTCGTCCAGGTGACTACTTGGATGACGGAGATAGTCATCTCCATGGTCTAGGTTGAAGAAGTAGAGCGGTTCAATTTCCACAGCCAAATTTTTGGGAAACGGTTCCAAAAGTAGAAACGGTTCACTTAGACGACGGAGAAATAGGCTCCGTCGTCTAAGTGAAACTCTATAAAAGGAGGCTTGGCCGAGTCTTTTCCTCATCTCATTTTCAAATCATCCCTCACCTCTCTCTCTCTCTCTCTCTCTCTCTCTCTCTCTCTCTCTCTCTCTCTCAAAAATCCAGCCTCCCTTCACCGGCGCCTCTCCAGCGACTAAAAATCCGGCGACTCTCCACTCTAACGACTCCCTCCTTCCGGTGACTCAGCTTTCCCGCGACTCCTCTTTTCGGTAATTTTTTAAGTTTTTAACATAATTATAATTTAATTAAAAAATTATTAAATTGGTAAATTAATTAGTAAAAATAATATATTAGTAATAATTGGCAATAATAATTAAAGTTAGTTAGTAAATGCATGATAACTATTATTGTAGATGCATGATAATTAATAATTAATTATTGTAATTATATATTGTTGTAATTAATATTATAATTGGTAATTATTATTGCATGTAATTATAATTTGTAAATATTGTTGTAATATTGTAAATTTGTAGTAAATATTGTAAATTATTGAATTATTAAAAATAATAAATTAGTAATTATGGTAATTTTGTAGTAAATTGGTAGTCTTTGATTTAAATTTAGTACATAAGTTTGGTTTATTACGTCGCACTCTTTGGAATAGATAGCGCCTCATTTCCTAGCTTATCTCCTTAACCCCTCATGATATGTGGACTTCATCACCGCACACCATAACCTAAGTGAAGTTATGGACACGAGATTGATGGTGGAGTTTGCAAAGGACTTGAGGGAATGTAAATTTTTGAAATATTGGCTGAATGTTGGACATGATATCTAGAAACGGGTTATGACTGGTGACAGGTTTTAGATCTAAGAAAGACTAACACCAATAGAGTATATACCATTTATTTGGTTAGCCTCGGGGTGTTTTGTCGAAATTAGTCCTGCCTCTCGCGTTATCTCTATCCCTAACTGACCATGTTTTTCGATTGAACCAAGGCTGATTGATTGAAAGTTTATACTTTATCGTGTGGGTCGCACGTCCATTGAACGACCCAAACACCAAGCTACTGTACTCTCTTTAAATCTTAGGCGCACTCAATACTTGTAAATAATTATCATAAATTTTTATATATAATTGTTATGGTAATAATATTTTAACAACTCCTAGGATAAATGGCCCCGTGGGGAAAGAAAAGGGCCCAAAAGGAGGTCGAAGATGCTCTACTCTGACGCTTGGCAGAGCAAGTCGGTTGGGAGTTAGAGGATGACAATGTCGCGCCTCCTCCGGACCCTTCAGCTGGTCCTTCGATAACGCCGACTGGGGAAATTCCCGCTGCCCCAGCTATCCCGACTGGTGATGATGACGCCCATTCCGGTCCGATGTCCAAAGCAGAAAGTGCTCAGGCATCGTCGGCCTCCTCTGAGTCTATCATCTACAGCGCACGGCGCAAGCTCAGGAGGGCACTGACAGACCCTCAACCCGAAAGGTCTCGAGGTCTCATAAAAGACAGAAAAGTCGAGAAATTGTTCAAGACGACCGGGCAAAAGATCCAGTTATCGTATGATGATTTCACCGATGGCCCTCCTACATCTCAGCTAGCTAGTCTCTCCTCGCACAGCATCTGGTCAATCATTTGCAACAAGGTTTGTATGAATGCCCCTAATGGGAAGGAGTTGCCGGATGAAGAGAATGCGAAAGTGTTTAAAGAACTTTCGGTACATAATACGTACAATTTTAAATTTATTTTCTAATAACCAATAAAAATCGTAATTTCATAATATATACGATTATAATTTTTTATTCATTTCTTATAAGAACAATATGAGGTGGATCCCACCCCAGAGATGCTTAGGCACATCAACCAAACCGCCAACGCCATCTACCGTGATTGGAAGTACAAACTTCATAAGTATTATGAAGATATCGGCTCCGTGCCTACTCCCGTAGAGTTGCATGGGGATAGGGAAGATAAGTGGGAGTGGTTGGTCAACCACTTCCAAGGAGAAGAATATAAGGTGATTATTTTTTTATTTAAATTGAGGAAATTGAATTATTTTTATTTTAGTTATTTTTTAATTTTTTAATAATTTATGTTGTCCAACAGAAATTCTCCAACATCAACAAGACCAACCGGGGGAAGAAAGACAAACATCATACTTCCGGCTCCAAGCAGATGATCCAAATCGCCAAGGAGCACAGAGATAAGGGCTCCAAACACCCTTATCTGGATGTTAGCGTCAACACTTATGTGACGCCTAGACTCGACAATGAAGCAAGTCAATAGGGCATAAGTGCTGTATATATTTCTTTTTAATTAGAGTAATTATTATTTATTAATCGTACAAATTTATAATTATTTAGTTTTTATTATTATTTTTTGAGGCGAGGTTGGTAGAACGAGCGCAGAAGGAATTGGCCAACACACAGCTTGTACACCCGGATTTGCCGTCGGAAAATCTCCCTCCTTTATCAATGGAGAGCCAAATTGCAATCGCCGGTGAGGTATATAGTCGTCGATCTGGCAAGGAGGTTAGGGGGATGGGACGCAAGGTGCAGCTAGATTTGTCGTCCGATTCATCTACGGGATGTTCGGTGAGGAAAGGTAGTCAGGCTGCGGCCGTCCAAGCAGCCTTTAAAGAGGCTCGACTCGCACGGGAGGAAACACAATCTATGCGTCAGAGGCTTGATGAGCAAGAAGTGCAGATACCCCAGCTCATCGCCCTCATGGAAAATCAGGCTCGACAACAGTGTCAACCTCCTCCGAACCTATACCCCGACGACGACGACACGGTTGGAGGTAGGGGACTCGGCGGCGTGTCTGCTCCTCCTGTATTTTAGTAGTCTGTATTCTAGCTATGTAGTTTGTCATATCGTATTTTCGATTCCGAACGATTTAATTTCATGTATGTACAAAGTTTAATTATTTAAATAACAATTTAGTATTTTAATTAATTTATAAATATTTAATTATTTAAACGAGAATTTAGTATTTTAATTAAATTATTCATATTTTACTTTAAATTAAAATTTTAATTAAAAAAACTTAAATAATCACTTAGACTACAAAGATATACATATGCGTGGTCTAATTGTTCACTTATACTACGGAAATTGGCAAGATATCTGTGGTCTAAGTGGTCACTTAGACCACGCATATGACGATCTCCGTAGTCTAAGTGACCACTTAGACCATGGACTTTTTGCGTGGTCTAAGTGCTCACTCAGACCGCGCAAAAAGTCTGCGGTCTAAGTGGTCACTTGGACCACAGACACAGATGTTTTCGTCGTCCAAGTGTAACTTAGACCGCGGTCTAAGTCCCACTTGGACCACGGAAAAATCTGTGTCCATCGTCTAAGTACCTGGGCGACAGTACTTGGAAGACGTAACTTAGACCATAGAGATTCCGTCGTCTAGGTACTTAGACGACGAAAATGCTCACCTAGACAACGGAAATGGTTCGCGGTCTAGGTTCGTTTTTCTTGTAGTGCATATGTTGTGCTTCGAGAATTTGCCATATGACACGTCTATCAACCTAACAAGGAATTTGCCTTAGCCTAAATTGATGCATTAAGATTAACATGTTCGACATAAATTCAAAGACACAAACAGGTTACAAACAATATTTCAAAGATGTGAACCGAAATACAAACCAATCCTTAAAAATCAGAAATTCATACAAGAAGAAGAAAAGAGAAGAAGGGATTATGTTACACTTTTTCTCAGAAATTTGCCCTACACACTAGTGCAGCCGGCCTTCTATGGAGATGAAGAATCCCTAAAGGAATTTGCCTTATAGTGAATTCGGTGAAGGAAGGTAGTGATGATGCTTAGAGGATTGCGGCTTCTTGAAGAACTTTGGCTTTGGGAAGAGAGAAAGAGTATTTGGGTAGAGGTTTGGTTAGAAAATGAGAGATATTTTGGCTGCTGGTCAAGCTCCCCAATGAATATGATATTGAAAACTCTAGTTCATCCCTAATTAAGAATGAATTAACTCCACCTGGGTAAGTTGACTTTTACTCACTAAATTAGTGATTCCTGGAGTTGTAGATGTCTAAAAGCAGTGATTCTTATGGCGATAAAAACTAGACTTCCAAAGCTTTCTAAGGACGTATTATTCGTACCCTAATTCGTCTTGAGTTGTTTTTGGTGGCCCATTGAAGTGGGCTGATCTGCAAAGGAAGATTTCCTGATTTCTAGCTTTTAACCCATCTTCTTCTTTTTGGCTTTTTTTTGGCCAAATCTTGGCATGATCTTAGATCTTCTTGGACACATTTACATAGTTTTGACCCATCTTGATAAATATTAATCCAATCTTTATAAAGCATGGCCCATTCTTCTTTATCTTTCATCCTTAGCACAATTTTAGTTCATTTCTGCCTCATTTATTCTTTGTTCTTTATTGTTGACCTAAAATAATAAAATGAAGTATAAATAATAATACTAAGGTCATAACTAAGCTAAATGTAGAGAGAAATACGATAAGAATCAAGCATAAAATGCGCAAATCACCGTAGGGCAGAACGTTGAACGTCGGTAGCGTCGCCGCTGATCTTCTAAGAAGCGACTAGAACGGGGAGAGCACCAACCTTGCTTGATGGATTCTTCTTGCCTAGTGGTCTAGGACTTGCTTCGTAATCTTGTCGCTCAACCGTGAAAATGGATGCCATGCACACTCTGTCTGGTGTAAAGCAAAACAATTTCCCTGGTGAGTGTTGAGAATACAGGTGGTTACATCCTTGAATCTTCGAATGCCTCATGCCATGTCTGGTGAGAATCCCTGGATCGCTAGATGTAGAGTTTTTCTCATGAGGAGAACTTGAGTTTGCCGAGAGAAAAGTTGTATGTCTGATTATCTGTCTCGATTGCATGAAGATTTCTTCTATTTTATAGTCATCATGCAATTACTTGTCGTAGTTGTCATAAGATTCTATTAATTGATATCATTAAATGACTCTGCCCTCAATCTAATAAAGATTGTCAAGATCATTTAGGATTCTTTCCTCTGTCAGGAAAGCTTTACTCACGCGAGTCGCAGACGTCGGCTTAAAGATCGTAACTAATCCACAAAATAAAGAATTTTTATTTTGGGCTCAAACATTGCCCCTCAAGCCTTAAGATAAGGCCCAGATGAAATCGAAGAGGTTTGAAATTACCTAACGTCATCTAGGACCAAATGACAACTTTTGACCCCTTCGTCTTTTCACATCACCCCCTCTTAAAAAGTCGTGCCTTTATGATATCATACCTATTTGAAGTTGCATAACCGTCAGTAGTACACACAAATCGAAACACTACTCCTGCTTTTCCCTCTTGATCTTCGAAGTACCCAAAACTTCCTTGCAAAGATTTATACTCTCTGACCAAAATCTGACCACCTAAGCCTAGAAAACATGCCTCCGCACAAGACCCTATCCTCAACAAGGACAATACTCAGACCTTCACCAACGATATACGTGCAATAGTCATCTACAAGAAACCCAACTCCACCATCTAGCTCTGATTAGCAGATAACGACACGGCTCGCATCAGACCTTTCATCTAATTGCCATTCCAGACTTTAATCGAAACCCTCCAAGCCCTTGTCTGTTGACAACTCTCATTTTCCACTAGGAAAGCTCATCGCCGTGGGAGCGTAAAGACATCAAGTGCAAATTGGGAAAAATGGGCCACCGTTCTCAAAGATGAAATCCGTGGTACAAAGCTCGTAGCAAAACTATCTCTGGGAAGTGGGAAGCCGCCAAAATCGCTCCTTTTATAGCAACTATGTTTCTCTCTTCCTTCTAGAGGCAATTAAGCACCTCTCATTGTTGTTATGTGTTTCTGGGATCCAAGCAGTAACACTTTCAGGTTCCCATATGGGGATAGAAGCATTACCTTGCTTAACATGGTCTCAATCCTTAGACTACCCACCATCGCCGTGCCATACAAACATGGTGGTCTGAACCACTACTGCCCCAACACCAAAGCATGTATAGCCCGCAAAGCTTTTTCCCACTCCTACACTGCCTTGCGAAGGCACTATCAAGGGGTCAATGGCGATCAAGGAGGAATCATCTTTTTAGAATATTGGATTTGCAAGTTCGTCTTCTGCACCTCCTCAGAGAAAGTCATCTCGAGCTGGACCCAGATTGTTGAGGCATTGTTCGACGGTGTTAGAATCGGGCTTGCCCAATCAGTTTTAGCTTACCTCTACCGCAACTTAGGGTGGATTTTGCTAGAGCCACTGAAGTACAAGGTCATTGGACCTTTGTGGATGTTAGACCTGTGGATACAAGTTCATTTCCCAATCTTCCGCCACCCTGAAGTGAGACCCTTCAAGGAAGATTAGCTCCTGGGGAAACTCTAACTCGGCCCATCCTACTTCTACAACTTCAATTTCTTCTACACGCTAGACGAATTTCTAGAGGACTCCGTCACCCTCATCCTAGGCTGACGCTACTCAGAGGAGCTAGTCAGTGGGTTATGTCCTTCTCTAAATCAAGCTGAGCCAGCCAAGATATTATTTACCCAAAGCATCACCTACATAGATCTGCGAGTTCTAGACATGACTATAGGATATGACCTTTATGCACCTAACCATTTTTCTAGGCAATTTGGTTTGGTTCAAGTTGCTCGACTTCCCCTCCTTGGCTCGGCTAATTGGTACACCTCTTGGAGGTCCAACATCTTTTTCGACCCTGACGATGCAACATATGAGGAATTCGGATTCCCAACCGTGGTATGTCCAACCGAAGTTTTTCTGGAGCGCATGCTACTGCCTTCCTTTGGACTGACCAAACATTATAGTCTCTAGCAATCTCTCCATTGGGAAGCGTTGAATAACTCATCCTCTATCACCGTGTTCGCGAGGATCTATAAGGGCTTCTCAACTTTCTTCGCTTTTGCAGCTGACAAAGAAGTGATCACAATGAACTTACTCCCTCCCCGCAGCGAAGACTCCCAACAACCCCAACTCTGCCACAAGTATATCCCTGTACAAATGCTGCATTAAGTTGCTTTGATTTGCAACCATGTTTACTGGTGTTTACACTCCTACCTTTTCGCTAGGCCACCAACGCCAATGAGGACGTCAACTGTTAGGTCCATAATTATGTTTCTAACTCCATACTTATTGCTTATCTTTTATGAATAAAGTGTTGTTCTTATAACATTTTCTTTTCATGCTAAGAAATTGGGAGTTGACATGGAAACACTCTTAAATATGGAAATTAATCACTTTTCAGAGAAGCCAAGCGCATTTCCTAAGTCATAAGAGCATTTGAAGCAATTTTGGGAAAATGACGAAAAGTGGTCGCCGAAAGTTATAGAAAGTTGCTGAAAAATCGCCGGATTTATCCATGGCTGGCCAAACTATCAAGGATGGCCCAAATACTCCAAGCTAGGCCCGAGGGAAGGCCAAAACGACCTAGATAGGAACCTTAGCTGATTTGGCTAGGGTGTCACAAAATTTGAATTTTGGATCTATTAGGCATGGTTTAGATTTTAGCTAGAGGCCAAGGAAAGGGGATCACAAGTTGTGGCCTTTGGATCAAACTTCATGGCTACTCTAGCACATCCAAGGGCTCACAAACACCCCATTTTCAAAGTTTTAGACTCTCTCTATATCCTTTATCCATTCTCTAGCTCTCTAGCTCTCTCATCTACCTTAAACACCTCCTCTATCACCTCCAAAAGGCCTAGGAACCTCAATCACCACCACCATACTCTCATCTCCACCCTCTTCACCCTAGCCTAAGGTGGGTTCATCATCTTTTGTGGAGCCAAGAGCAAGAAGAGAGCAAGAAGTGAAGAAATGCTGGAAGAACTTGAAGGCTTTGCTTAAGGGACACTTCGGTTATTTCTATCACCTATTGATTTCTTTTTATGTATCTAGACTTCATTTTAATTATGTGCAGTGAGTAGTCCCATTTGGAGGCTAGGGTTAGATGAGGCAAATGATTGATTGATTTATACATGGCTTATGTTTTACTGTATGTTGTGTGAAGCATGTGTTTGTGAATATTTATGTGCTTGATCTCACTAAGCCAAAAACTGATTTAGACAAAACCTAATATACAACAACCAACAGTTTGTCCATTGTCTGAAAAATGCAATCAACAAAAAAAAAACCATTGTCTGAATGTGCTCATATGTGCTAAGGAGACAATAGATTTTAATCAGCTGTAGATGGTAATGTGTTCTAACAACACCCATTTTTTTTCTATTGTATGTGCTACCAGATTTAGACAACACTCATTATTTTTGATGTTGTATGATATATTGTTATACAATGGTTTATATTTGTTGAATGAAGCGCTTTCAGACAATAGTTTTTCTTTTCCATTGTGTCATTTCAGACAAGAGTTTGTTTTGTCTATTGTCTGAATTGTAAGTATGCAATAGTATGGTTTAGGTTAATTTTCTTGGCCGGAGGTTCCCTCCCAACACTTGAGCAAAAATTTGGTTTCCAATTCCCTCGATCCCAACACTTGGCCAAATTTAGGTTTCCCCCCTTTGAAATTTGTGTTGACCTTGTTGACCTAGTGGTTCAACTAACACACACACACACACACACTCTCTCTCTCTCTCTCTCAAATTAAACTCACAAAATTAAGTTATCCATCATACCTCTATAGCTCTCTCAAAACTCTCTCAGCTCTCTAACCCAGAGCTAGCTCTCTCAATATCTCTCCTATCTCTCTCAAAACCCATTGCTAGCTCACCCTCAAAAATCGATCTTATCATACCAGCTCACTAACTATATATCCCAATTCTGATCTTTCTAGCTCAAAACCCAAAATCCCAAATTTCTTATTAGGGTTTGGGTGAAGAAGTCGATTCAACACCATCAGAAACTACTGCACCTGGGTTTTGAGCTTACGGCCTTAGTTCGATTCTTCTTTTTTCTTGTTTTATGAATGTTTTAGTAAGAGCTTTAGAGCTGATGCATACCTGGGGCGATTCAACCAAGGCCATTCTTTTCCTTTTTATTTTTAACAGGTGAACTCATCACTTTAGCTCATTTTCAGGTTCTGAATAAATCTCTGCTTGTTGTTAACTAGATCAAGAGAGCTTTCTAGGTTTGTATTTTGATGGGCTACTATTTTTATTTATGGAACTATGAAGTTGTTTGAGTTAATGGACAACTTGTTGAGAATTAGGAATTGGGTTTGATAAAAGTTTGAGTTTTTATCTGTTTAAACTTTAAAGGTGTACTCTTTACACTTCTGTACCTGCGAATTTCTTAATATTATAAAGTTTGAAAGACCAATTATGAATCTGGTTGTTTAATATGTTGTTCACTCTTTAATTTGTCCAATTTGGTCTCAGGAGAAGCTCAATCATTTTGGCTCAATTTTCTAAAATGTAGCATTGTTTCTGATTTGTTGTGTTGTACTTTGTGAAAATTGGGATGTTTTGGCCTATTCTGATAGGTGTTAGTTAGTTCATTTTTTGTTGCTCTATGACATTTAGCTTTGAGGATTAAGTGCATTTGATCGCATTATTTATGAGGCTATGAGCATTACATAAGGGAATTGCATATACATATAACATGCTATTGAGCTTTACTTGTGCATCTTCTATGCTGTCAATTGTAATAGAAAATATGGGATCAGTATGCAGCAAAAATTGACATTACAATAAAGCAAACAACGAACAGAATGCACATGTGGAGTTATTTATGTTTTGATAATGCTTCAATCACCGTTCTTTGCAACTTCTATCACCATCTAATTCATTGTCAATTCCTACTTCCAGACTGCAGAAATTGAAAGACGGATTGAACAAGAAACAAAGGCTGAAAAACACATCCAGAAACTTCTTCTACTAGGTACATATAATATAGAATATAACATACTTAACTATTTCAGCTTGTAATGGCCGAAAAGTAGAATCTGTATGGCTGATTCCCAGCTTTAGAGAAGTATATAAAACATAACTTTATGTGCAATTTTATTTCTCGTGTGGCAGTTTAGACTCTTTAAATGCAATTTTCAGTTCTATACGTAACTTGATCATTCAATTATTTTAGGTGTAGGGGAGTCAGAGAAGGAACATCTAGAATTGACAACAAGTATACCACCGTGCAATTTACAGGAGAGGTATTTAACTTGTAACATCACAATTTGTCTTGGCTGTATTTTGACTTTGCATCTTGATTCTCCCAACCGTTGTATTTGACTATGCATCTGGAATTGACAAGAAGTATCCCACCGTGCATCATGCTGTGCAGGTTTTAAAAACTCCAGTCTCTTTGGACATGCTCGGTAACATTTTTAATGGTTCCGAGAAACCCATTGACAATGGCCCGCCAATTTTGCTTGAGGCTTACATAGACATCTCTGGTGAAGCAAATATGTCGAACAATAGTTATGGTCATGTGCATCTAGTTTATCATTTCTTCATCAACAATATCAGCCAAGCTCTTATAAAAACAAGGTCACCAAAAAATTCTTAATTATAGTCTTTTTGCATTGTTTGTTAATTTGTACGTTCTTGTGAGATGTAGTCAGGACATCTTCTTTTGAATATAGAACATTAAAATTCTAGGTTGCATATGGTTTTTGTTTTTCTTTATATTACAACAATAATGTTGGTCTTGATTGTTTTGTAGTTGTAATGTGCAAAGACCTGTGATTTTCAGGTGGTCCTTATTAACAATGGTAATGGTGACGGCTGCAAGTGCAATTGCTAATGTGCCTCTATTGCCAGCAGGTATTACATAAGCAACTATTCTTAAGGTTTAGTGATTTAGTTGATGATAAACTAAATGTCGCTAGAGAAAATGCCAATAGAGTAGTGATGGTATAAACTATAAAGCAATTTCATGCGACTTTGTCTCGCTATTATGTAAGTTTTGGAAATTGAGAGTATAAAAGTCTTGTAAATCTATTACTAATATAATTCTGATGCCATGAGCGGTGCTAACACCAAAACTGTACTAGTGTCAGTTATCAGGTTCATTTCGCTCATAGTATTTGTTGGATGGCTCATCATTTGGACCTTGTTGCCAACAGAAACATACAAAGATGCATGGAAACTCAATCTACAAGGCAACCTCAACTCGACATATTTCGGAGAGCAAGGTAAACTTTGTACAAGTGGTTTTCTTTTCTTAGTTTGAATATTGATAACTTATATGCTAGCTAATTAGTCCTGGATACTAATTCAGAGATAAATCTACTGCTTTTCTCATTCCCAATGATATTTGTAGCAGCTTTGACTTCTGTTTACCTTCATCTAAATTATAAGGGGAAATCAAACATGCCCTTATCATCATCATCATCATATTACCTCACAAGGTTAGCTAGCTTTTGGAGATGACCAGTGAGTGTAAAAACTCCACTGGGAGTTGTGACTGCAATGGAGCTCGGTTTTGCTGTTATTTAAATGTCACTCATCGTTTTTATCAGGGATTGTGATATTAGAGGAACATATTGCAAGATTATGGAGAGGATGAAGAATTGGCCCTAGATATTCTAAACATGGAGGCAAAAGTGCAAACAAGGGGAGCCTTTATACTTTGATTTAGGTTTTGAAAGCCTTTTGTTTAGCGCTTGTACAACCTTATAAGTTTGTTATGTTGGATATTGAATATAATGCATTCTTATAATGTATGTCTATGAAAGAACTCAACCCCGATTTAGTTGCCTAAACCGAAATTAGGCCATAACGACACCACTACTTACAAAATTTTTGTCAGAGTTTACTTTATAAAATGTATAAACCAAAAACCTACAAGAAGATTACACTTCACAGATAAATTCCCAGACACACCGTGGACCTCCGATGTCCATCCGGATTTCTCAAAATCCATATGTATATAACTAAACTCAAGGTTTACAAGAAATCCAGAAAATATGCAGGAGTATAACTCAAACTGAATAACAAACACAAGTATTCAGAGCGACTTCTAATTACAAAATATACAAGACTAGCAGGTTACATCAGAAACCTACTAGAAGGAAAGTGTGATTTGAACTCTACGCCTCCTGCGATGACGTGCAACCACGGGAAAAAAACTCCAATCTGGGCGACGAAAACCGAAAAGCCAAGAGAAAAACATATAAATTATAAAACCATTAGAGTGAGTGGACGTAAATCATAATATGCCGCATAAATAAATCCAACATGCTTTTCACAATAAATGCACATAAAATCATGCGAGTCAAAACAAACAAGCCCAGGTCATGTGCTCATAAAGACGTAACTTTCCTGGGTACTGTGTGTGTGGAGGCAGTAACTTGAGTACATTTTCCTCAAAGTTACAACACGCCCGGGTTAAGTGCTCATAAAGATGTAAGTCTCCCGGGTATTGTGAGTCACGTGTCAGGTGCTCATATAGACGTAACCCTCCCAAAGCATTTCGGGGATTAGCCGAGAGGCCATAGCATCGATGCATCCATATATCCATACTCAGTGTAAAAATAAATCACATGTGCCTCCAAACCAATGTATGCTCATAAAATGCATAATCATAAATGCATACTCATAAATGCATAATCGTAAAGCATACTCATAGACTCGCAAATCCACTATGAAAATCAAAGTGTCCACTCACAGGTAACAGCTAGCTCTGAGGCCCGGCGGAAGATCCCTCACCAAAAACTCTCTCACGATCACCTGAATAACAGGGATACGATTAATACATAATGAATTTCGACATACAGAGCAAATATGTTCAGAACCCCGCGTTCTCAAAAATCGTATCGCTCGAAAAATCGACGAGGATAACAAAATTCCCAAAATATACCCAAACATCCCTCATTCCAAATTAAAAAACTCAATTCAACTCGAAAACCTCACGATTACGATTGGGGTGCAATTACGAGTAAAACGACATAAAAATCTCTGAAAACCCCCCAAAACAGACCCTCGCCGGAGCACTGCCGTGGACCACCACCGTCGGCGGCGACGCAGTGCCAACGGTGACTAACTCCGACGAACCATACACCAAAATGTTCCACTCAACAAGCCTAACCAAAGTCCCCAAAACCACAAGTCCAAACAACCTCTCCACTGGCCGGAATTTCAATCAAAAGAGGAGGCTAAAACCTCCCCTCCGATAACCACCACGGGCCACCACAATACTCCTCCTGGTCCCAAATTAACAGCCCAGAAAGTATATAGAGGTTGAAGGGAACCAAATCCCCAACCTACCCGACGCCAAACCTCGCCGGAAACCGCCCCCTGATGCCGATGAAAATCCCAAACTTCACCAAGTTCGAACTCACTCAAAACTCAACCAAATCATCCCAAATTAAGAATAAACCAATAGAGAATCACAAGAGGATTCTAACCATACCAAGGATGTGGCCAGAGATGGCCGAAATCGTCGGGTCCGACGGCGAACCGAAACGGGTACGGTGGAGCTCCAGTCAACCCAAGTCAACGCGGGTCAAAGCAGGTCAAACGGCCCAAATATGTGATTTTCCGACTTTTATAACTATTCGATATTTATATGTCGCGAACCGACCAAACCCACGACTCGGATAACTCCAACACAATCGGATAAGTACGACTAACTCGACGACAATTTCAAATTCATTTTATATTCTCCGATTACCCGAAAAATCCTCCAAAACCTCCTATGAGTTCAAAATCAAATCCTCAACAGTTTCTGCGAAGGAACTCAAACCAAATTCTTGCCCGATAATTTAGTCGTTAACAAACCACATATGTACAATCAACTCGCGATAAACACGATTCATGCCGATAATCACATGACTCAAAGTTCGGCTCGTTACAGTCTAATGATAGTTTCAGATTCTAATTATGAATGGCAAGGATATTTGATGAATGGTATGGATTTTGACACATATTTGAGCACAAAATTGTGTCTCAAACAATTGTATGTGTACAAAACAAACATTGAAAAAACATATTGTCTAACAAAAAATATATTAAGAAAAGCATTGTCTGACTCCAAAACAACAGCATGTAATTAAACATAAACTGATGCTAGAAGCTATTAGAAACAATGGTTCTTTTAGACTTTGCCATTGTTCAATTGTTATTTAACAATGTTAATTACGTAAAAGTACTTATGTGTACAAGAGTTACACAATAGCACGTTTTATATGGCCGAGGATTAATTGTACTCTAGACAATACTTTTCTTATATGAAAACCGTTGAAAGATATTTTTTTCACAATGACATTTTGTCCATTGTTTGATATGGTTTTTCTCCTCAGCTCAATATTTAACACCCTACAGGTATATCAGACAATGGGCATAGCCCATTGTCTGAAACCTTTTTTGGCATAGTGACTTTATTTAATGTTTCATTTATGCATGTGTTGACTTTAGCTAAGTTGATATATGCATTAAAGAACTAAAAATGGGACATTGGTTGAATTAGCTACTCACCTAGAGCTAGATGAGAATGTAAACATGATTAGAGTCTATTTCAAGGGGGTTTACCTTATTGAGTAGAGCCTTAATGAGTCTCAATAGACTTAAGGGGCTTTGGTCAAGCACACATTGAATCGAGAGGTTATTGTGGCTACTAGTGTGGGTCTTTCGATTCGTAACTCACGAGGTGCGGATTGGGAGATTCACTTAGACTTTCTCCCAGATCCTCTAACAAAGGATCGGGAAGAGAAACCTTCTACAAATATCATATAATACGCTTGTTTGCTTCACTTACGTGACATACGGTTGAGATGTAAAGCCAAAATGGTTTAGGTCTTGGTTCCGGTTCACCAAATACTTTAAAGTTGGGCTCAAGTCGTCTAAAGTCTTAAATGGCCTAAGAGCTTGGGTCCAAAACCAAACGTGACTCAAAAGGTTATGATTTGAACATTCACTTGTGTGAAACGGACTTTAACTACATACATAAATTGGGACATTGTTTTAGCATCAAGTGGTTAGTGGGGATTTCCCATGCCAACCATCTTTCTTTATTGTGATCTTGTTTGCTATTTACTCTATTTGCATTTGTTTAAATCAATCAATCAACTCGTATAATCACTCACCATAATCTTTTCACCTCTTGCAATGCTAGGTCTCCAAAGGACTTAGAAGTGTAAGATACACATCCATATTTCATTTTAGTTTTGCATAAAGTTAGTGTCTAGTTCAACCGTAGTTTAAAGGCTTTATCAATTCAAACTAAGGAGTTCTAGTGGCTAATCCTCGTGCATTCGACACTCGACTCTTATAAGTACTATACCTTGACCCCATATACTTGCGGACATAAATAATTCTTCATACTTATGGGCTAGATAATAGTGCGTAAAGTGTGTGGGGGTAATTTTTCCAACAAGTTTTTGGCGCCGTTGCCGGGGATTAGGCTCATCTTAATTCCTTAGCTTCGGATAACCTTGGTTGCGATAAAACCGAACATTTTGATTGATAATTTTTTCTTAGCTTTATAGTTTTCTTCATTTTATCATCTAGGACTTTTTTTTGAGTGTCTTTGATCTCTTGAATACTTAGGTTGATAGCTTTGAGGTGAAATTATGCTAGAACTTGTGCAACTAACCTTTTACAGGGCATTTTGCTCGACCCGTCGAGTCTCATTCTCGACCCGTCGAGAATTGATCCAGAGGAGAATATGAGCGTGTATTCGACCCATCGAGAAAAAATTCTCAACCAGTCGAACGTGTCCAAGTTGCTTTCGACAGGTCAAATAAAATCTTTGACCCGTCGAGTTTGTTGCTGTGCTTGAGGTTGTTTCACTTATCCCTACCTCTTTTATCTTAAGTATTTATATTCTTGGAAAGCATATCTAAGTAGTCTCTTTATTTTTACGCATAGTTGTTAGTGTGTCTAGATTTAGCAAACACAATTTTTGCTACACAATTTTTGCTACACAATTTAACAATTGTTGGAGGCCTAACATCATTTGGTTGCTTAGTGTAATTTTTAGGTTTATGCTCTTTAATCAACCGAATATATATACACCATTGTTAGGACCATAATTATGTGCCTATTCCGCTCCTAACTTTATGCTTATAGCTTGTTTTCTATGAATAAAGCATTGTTCTTATGACGTTTCCTGTTCTTGCTAGGAAATGTGGAGTTAGCTCGGAAATATATTAAATATGAAGAATTAGATACTTGTTGGAGAAGACGTATACATTTCTGAGGTCAAGAGAGAATTTGGAGCAACTTTGGGAAAAGGACGAAATAGCTTCACCGGAGGTCGCCGGAAGTTGCTTGGAACCTGCCAGAATTTGCCACAGCCGCCCAGCCCACCTTGGCCAGCCCAATCACATGGAGTCAGCTTAATGGAGGTCCATTTAGCCCATCTATGCTTATCAATTTAATTTGGAGAGAAAAAGAAGAAGTTGGACTGCATGATGTCATCATTTTGGAGCTTAGCCTTCTATAGCCTAAAATAGTGGATCATGGTCCCCCTAATTCAAAGTTAACCTTTAGATCTTTCATCTCACCATTTCCTATCATCTAAGGGTCCATATTTGCCTCCCCATTCAGCCCAAATTCGAGCTCCCCCTTGCACCCAAAAATACCACATTTTCATTTCACTCATCTTTACAAGTTTAGAGCCCCTTTCTCTCTAGTTTTCTCTCTAGCTTCTCTCTATGGTTCTTGGTGAGTTCTACAGAGAGAAGCTAGATTTCTTTACTCTTAATCTTTTCCTCCAACCCTCTACAAATCCAAGAGACCTAGCCTTGAATTCCTTGGCCGAACCTCTTCCACTCTCCCTCATCATCATCCATTACTTCCTCCTCTCATCTTTGCCTCCAAGGAGTGTGTGATTCTCTAAAGCTTGAAGAAGTGGGAAGTAATCCCTCTTTCCCTTGACTTATTTGTGTTCTAGAGGTTGCCTCTCCTCCTTTTGAAAACTTGGTGCTTGTTAAAGAAGAAGAAGTGAAGCTAGAAGACTTAGTAATTTCTACTCTCTTTTACATACCTCTTAAACATGTATCAAGTCTTGTATTTAATTATGTTTAGTGAATAGTCGCTTTTGGGAGGCTAGGGTTAGAACCCTAGCCATGTGATGAACAAACTATGTGTTGGTTATGTATGACTCTTGAATTGTGTTGTGAATAACCTATTGTGTGTGTGTGAATGTTTATGTGTTTGAGCCTCATGTCTAGTTTTGTTATGCATGTCTAAGCTAAGACTAAGTTGAGATATGTTCAAGGAAGCTAATAATGGACTTAAGTGAATTAGTCACTCACCTAAGAAAGATGAGCATATAAACATAATTAGAGTATTATTCTATGAGATTTACCTTAAGAATTGGTTCCCTAGCACCTAGCATGGACTAGAGCTTCTTTGAGTCTTTATAGACTTAAGGAACTCTAATCAAGCACACATTAATCAAAAAGGTTATTGAGGCACATTGTAGAACTTCTTAGCTCGTAACTTACTAATTACTAGTTGAGGGATTCACTAGACTACCCTTCGGATCTTCCAATAAGGATTCGAGAGGGGAACATTTCCACATCTATCACACAATTTACTCGTTGACTTCACAACGTGACATACTATTGGGATTCAAGTCTAAATAGTTTGGGTCTTGGTTCCACTTCACAATATTCTTTAATGTTGGGTTTAAGTAGCCTAAAGGCCGTAATGGCCTAGGAGCTTAGATTTAAAACCAACCATGACTCACAAGGTCACGACTTAGACATTCATTCTCGTGAACGGACTTAATCTAAACTGGGACATTGTTTGGTGCATCATATGGTTAGTGGAGATTTCCCTAGTTGACCTATTTTCCCTTATATTGAGTTTGTGTAATTTAGTTTTCGCATTTAGTGTAATCAATCAACCATCAACCAACTCGCTAATCGCTCACATTTATGTCATCATCCCTCGCTATGCCAAGTCTCCAAAGGACTCGGTAGGGTGAGATACACTTTCATCTTTTCTTTAGTTCTTGTGTCAAGCTAGTGTTTAGAGTGCCCATAGTCTTTGTTCTTTCAATTTCGAGTTAAGGAGTCTAAGTGTTTAATCCTCGTGGGTTCAACACTCAATTTCTTTTCTATACTATTACTTGTCCCCATAAACTTGCGGGAGAAGATCATTCTTGCACTTATGAGTTAATTAGCCAATAGCTTACCAGCACACCATCCATATTATAAAGATCAAATTTGGGTTTTGAAACCGTGGCTCTGTATAATGAAGGTTCAAGTTCATGTAGTGAAGAAGAGGTTGGTATACCGTTGTTGAGGGTAGAGGGCCGAGAAGCACTTGAGAAGTTATTTGACTTAGTTATAGAGGCTAGATGCGAGAACCCATTAGCTGGAGCTCATGTTTTCTAGATTGAAGTAGGTTCTCAAATCGTGGAGGAAAGTGAGCCACAAGAAGTAAATCAACTAGTTGAGGAGGAGGTTGAACATCAAAAGCTAGACTGAATTACCATGGAGGATGACATCTTCAAAGGAAAACCATTGAGGGAGTGTGCCTTACCCTATTTGGTGGCACATATCGGGTGCATAGTGTTGCAACCATTAGCGAGAGAATCTTTTGAGATCAAGCCAAGATTCTTGCAAACTCTCCCTATATTTCTAGGCCATGCCAATTCGGATCCATATTTACATCTTCTGGAGTTTAAAGAGGCATGTGTTAGGTTGAATATCCGCAACATGGATGTTGGTCAATTGAGACTACAAGTGTTCCACTCAAGTCTAAGAGACAAAGCCAAGGAGTGGCTTAACAAGCTCCCTCCTAACTTTATCAACTCTTGGGAGACCTTGCAAAGGAAGTTCATTACCAAGTACTTTGCCCCAGGCAAGATTAGTGAAAGAAGAATAAGTTTAATGACTTTCTGAGAAGAAGAAGGAGAACTCTTTTATGAAGAATAGGAGCATTTCAAATATCTTGAACTTGGATGTCCGAATCATGGGCAAACCCAAGACATACTTATGTCTCTTTTCTACCAGGGGCTAAGTACGGAGACAAGGTGGAAGGTCGACAATGCTTGCAGAGGCGATTTTATGGATAAGACCGCGGAAGAAGCCCATATTTTGCTTGAGGATTTGGCGGAGAGATCGACTTTATGGGATGTGAAGCCAAGTGTGAGGAAGCCCATAGTTTCTATGAGGGAGGCTACCCAAGCCAACCGCGGAGGTATTTATGAAGTCAAGGGAACCCATGTACAAGAGGAAACTAACAAGAGGCTCGAGGAGATCATAAACTAGAAGTTTGACGTCTTGATGAAGCAAAACTGGAATGGAGGCCAAATAAACCAAGTGGAGGAAATTAGTGTAGAGCCGAAGACTGGCTCAATTTGTGAAAGGATGGTGTATGAGACTCTTAGTTGTCCTCACCAAAAAGCCTACCCGTAGATCATTGAAGAATGCAAGGGACTCTTCTATAACCAACTAAGGAATGATCCTTACTTCAACACCTACAATCCAGTTAGAGGAACCACCCCAACTTCTAATGGAGTGGTCAAAGACAAGGTAACCAAAGAGGACAAGGTGGGTTGTCAAGACCAAATGGTGCTTTCCAATATGAAGGAGAAAGATATAACCAAGAAGGTAATCAAGGCAATTTTGGTGTCTCAAGTAGTGGAAGCAAAGGGTTGTCAAATTATCAAGGAGCTCCTGGATTTGCACCAAGGCTGAATGGAGGATTTGCTAATGCCTCAGTTGGTAACACTTATGAACCGAGAGCACCTTGTGTGCCATGAGCTCAACAACCACTGTTGCTTCAAATTCCCACTCTACCACCACAATTGGAAGCTCCAAAATCCAACACGAATGACGTGCTTTTCACACTTGTCAAGAGTCACGATGAGGACAAGAAGATATATCTTGATATTTTCATGAGCATGAAGAACGAGAATCAAGCACTTTACAATGAGAGTCAAAGTGCAATCCATAAGTTGAAGACTCAATTAATCTAATTGGCTAATGCACTCACCATACAAGGAGGTGGCAAGGCACATGAGTTCCCTTCTACTACCGAGAGACAACCAAAGCATCAAGTGAATTTCATGAATGTGGTTTTGCTATTCGGAAGAGGATTTGAGAACTATGATGATGCTCCTATTGTGGAGAGCGATGATGAAGATGACTTAGACACACCAATGGTGTAAGGTTGCACTCTTGGGTTGAGAAGGGTACCACAAGTGGAGATAAGGTAGTGAGATTTCAAGAGAAGACCGTTTTGGTTCCCTTTAAAAATGTTGATACCTCAAGTGATGAGGATGACGAGTTGGTGGTTGAGCAAGAGGGATTCAAGAAGGGTTTGAGTAGCAATGGATGTTCCAGAGAAGGGTTGCAAGGTATGAACATGGATAGGAAGCATCCCGGGATGGATTTGGAGAAGAATGAAGGAAGATATGATGCCCAGAACTCGATGGGTCGAGACTCTTTTTTGACTCGTCGAAGGAAACCTACTGTCCCAGATGGCACAATTGCTTGACTCATCAAGCATAGGAATTAGGGAAAGTCAAATGGGCATTCCGAAGGGGTTCACCGTGATATGTCTACCCTCCCCTCAAGTAAGGAACAAGGACAGAGCCCAAGCTAACTTGGATAAGAAGACAAAGGAGTACATAGATGTATTTAAGAAAGTGGAAATCAACATCCTCTCCTTGAGGCTATCCAAATCATTCCAATGTACTCAATATATCTCAAGGACCTTTGCACAAAATGGAGGCTTAAGAATTAATTGCAAAAGGAGGAAAGATCTGAGAAAGTAAAGCTTAATGTCACAGTATCGACGACTATCCAAAGGAAGGTACCTAAAAAGTTAGTGAATCCGAGAAGCTTTGTTGTGCCATGTACCATTGGAACGAAGTACTTTATGAAGAACTTGATGGATTTTGGTTCTTCCATCAACTTGATGCCTTATTCGATATACAAAGAGATTGGTTTGGGGAGAGTCAAACCGGTAAGTATATCACTACAACTTGCCAATCAGAGTATGATGCATCCGAGGGGAATAGTTAAAGATGTGTTAGTGGTGATTGGCGAACTTGTGATACCCACTGACTTCGTAATACATGACATGGATGAGCCTATAGACACGAAGATGTTCCTATCATCTTTGGAAGAGCCTTTATAGCTACAGCCGAAACAAAGATAGATGTTAAGGTGGGTGTGCTCACCATGACGGTCTTTGAGAAGATAGAGACATTCAAAATCTTTAAGGACTCAAAGCCAAACCCTTCACTACAAGCCATGAGCATTAAAGTTGTGGATGGTGAAGATGTGAGCTGTAAGGTGCTGGAAGCCAATAAGTTGAGTATCAAAGAGGTGATGACACCAAATAAGGTCAATGGTTATGCAAAAAAGAAGCGAAAACCGGATGAGAATGTGAATGACAAGCTAGTCATCGAAGGCAAGGTCACGTTAAAGAACTCTGACCCCTCAAGGGATGCAAGCTACAAATTGCTTGAGATATGCCTAAATGGAGTAGTGCATTTGAGGAACTTGACAAATGAGAGAACATTTGTTCTTCATAGAGAGAAAGGGGTAGCTTTGGAGGAGTTTCCAAGGAAATGGAATGTGAAGGTTTATCACTCTAAAGACTGGACCATGATGATTTCAAGCCTTGCTCTCTACCTCGACCGTGTTAAGGTCATTAAACTTGAACCTGTGATGGCCGGATACCATATGTATGTTATAGGAATAAGTGTGAGCTTGGAGGAATATAGAACATTGTGAAATGGGCATGGAAGTCAAGAACTTGAAGATGAGCCAAATCTGGTAATTTTCGACCCGTCGAAAAACCCAGCCTGGACCAGCTCGACTGGTCGAAGGAAATTCTCGACCTATCGAAGGAAACCCTCTGGATGGTACCGAGCATCATTGAAGGAGGTTCTCGACCAGTCAAAGGATTCCCCTACAAATGTTGACTTGTATAGAGTTTGTGAAGACCAAGAGCTTGGGGCTTTGAAGCCAAGACAAGTCCGAGAGCATCATTTGAGGATTATGATCAAGCCTATGCAACCTTGGATGGTGAGGCCTAACTTGGCCTTCGTTGGTTTAAATTCTAATGCATATGGAGCTCGGAGACAGTCTACAAAGCGTATGCACCCTATTTATCCCTACTATCTTTACTTCTTTGCATGATATGATCATGATTAGGAATGATGTTTAAGAAAATTAATGTATTGTTTTGAGTCACGTAGAATGTGATAGTCTTGTATAAGTGTAAGATCCCCTCATGCTATATGCTAGATTACAATGTCGTTTTTCTTTTGAAATATAATTAGTATGCATGCCCCCATGGTGGTTAATATGACTCTAATAGCTTCATTACTTCTTAGAAACTATATGTCTTTTTAAGTGTGAATGCATGCTAGTTGTTATGCCTAGGAAAACATATGTTAGAAAAATAAAATGTGAAATGATGATGCCTATGTTATCTCTTGTACACTTTTGTTTACTATATGGCCTAATACACATTGAGGACAATTTGATTCTAAAGTGTGAGGTAATATGTTAAGTCGCATCACTCCTTATCCTAAAATCGATAAAAATTTGAAAAATTTGAAAAAAATGTAATACAAAAATATGCGTGTTTTGGTATAATTTGTGTCCCAATAACCACTCCCAATGATGAGATTGAACTAACGACTAGTAAAATGCATAATTTTGGGCATGTTTAAAAAGAAGAAATAATGCATGTTTAATCAGTTTGAAAAATGCATATGTCTTTCAAAATGTGTGTACATGAAACAAAGAAGGATTGGCATGTTTTCAAAACTATTCATGCCCCATGTGATATTTTGAGCTTTGTTGTGCATGGATAACTATATTATGCACATATTCTTTCATATGTGACATCGTTTGATCATTTTGTAATCTAGAACTTGTTTGAAACTGTGTAAAACGTTTTTCAAATTGTAAGTGTTTTCATAAATGATAGAGGCATTAAGATTACCACCATGACCAAATTGCTTTTGAACCCTATAATGCATATATCCTTTAGTGAACAAATTTGAGCCTTATATTACTTAGAATTTTCTTTCTTGAACACCACAAATTCCTACCTAGATTAAATACTTATCATGTCCTTTAACTCGACAAACTAGCAAGCGATGATGAAGTCCTACTAGGATATAATCTTAGTGTTGCAAAGAATGTCAAGAGATAGGTGTGAGGTGGAGGAGGTCTTGTGTTGGTCATTTTCTTGTATAGTCTTTTAGTAGTCAAAAAAGAAAAAAGGAAAAAAATGAAAAAGAGTACCAAAGAAAAGCAAAGAGAAAAATAGAAAAGACTAAAGAGGTATACAAAAAGAGTTGTGTTTGAAAAACAAAGAAAATCCAAAAATAGTGTGTGTGTGTGTGTGTGTGTGTGTGTGTGTGTGTGTGTGTGTGTGTGTGTGTGTGTGTGTGTGTGTGTGTGTGTGTGTGTGTGTGTGTGTGTGTGTGTTGTACATAAAAAATAAGTGTTTTGAGGAAGTGGTTTGATTTGAAAAGAGAAATAGTAGCACCTAGGAGTAGTTTAGAGGAACTTTAACTTGTGAATTGCTTGCTAGATTGCTTGGTCTTTAATTATCCTATCCATTTCTTTCGATTGAACCCTCTTACAACCTAAATAAAAGCCTTCTTGATTTGGAATGCTTATGTTTTTGGATTGTTGGAGCAATTTGGTTGAAAAGCAAGCATATGGAAAACATGTGATCGATACAATTTTTGAGTGCAAACACTAACCCTCAAACAGTTGTATGCATTGAGTGATATGTGTGAGTTTGATAGTTAAGAGGCATGTTAGTTTGAATACATCTCATTGTGATGCATTTGGCTTGGCATATACCATAACTATTTCAGCTTATTACATATGCATTGATTTCATGTTTTAAAGAGTTGCTTAAAAGAATTTCAATCCATCTAGAAATAGTTCTTTGAAGGAAATCAATCATCAATTCAGAATGCTTACATGCCTTGTATGTTTTTATGCTTTGAGTCTAGCTTAGCTTAATTCTTTTCTTCTTTGTTTGCTTGAGGACAAGAAAAGTTTAAGTGTGAGATAGTTTGCTAGGTTCATAATTGTGTTCTAATTATGTTCCTAACTCCATACTTCATGCTTGTCTACTATGAATAAAGCGTCGTTCTTATAATTAATGTTTCTTGTTCATGCTAAAAAAATGAGAGTTGACACAGAAACACTCTTAGAGATGTAAGTTAATCACTTTTTGGAGAAGCCGATCGTATTTCCTAAGTCACGAGCATTTGGAGCAACTTTGGAAAAATGATGAAAATTGGTCATCGAAAGTTATCGCAAACTGCTGGAAAATTGCCAGATTCATCCATGGCTGGCCGAACTATCAAGGATGGCCCAAACACTCCAAGATAGGCCCAAGGAAAGGCCCAAACCACTTAGATAGGAACCATAGCTGTTTTGGCTAGGGTGTCACACAATTTGAATTTTGGATCTATTAGGCATGGTTTGGATTTTAGCTAGAGGTCAAGAAAAGGAGATCACTAGTTGTGGCCTTTGGATCAAACTTCATGGCCACTCTATCACATCCAAGAACTCACAAACACCCCATTTTCTCTCCCATGTCCCCCTTTGGTCGAGCTCCCCCTTGAACACACACACAACATATCTCATTTTTCAAGTTTTCAAAGTTTTAGACTCTCTCTCTATAGCTTCCCACTACTACAAAAAGTGCTTTATACAACGCCAATTATACAACGAGATTAAAAAATGTGTTATGTGATGGTGAAAAAATGGATAACTATTATCATACATCAGTTTGTTTGCACCACTATTGTCTGTTTGAAATGAAAAACTCTATCACACAACAAACTTCAGCTATTACGTCGTATGATGGTGATAAAATGAGTGGCATTCCCCCTCCATTTCTGAAGTCAAAAATTGTTCTAAGCATGGTTCTTTTGAGCACATCAAACAACAGATATTCACATAATTGTTGTCTATATTTTTAAATGGAGCTCCCAAAATTGGCTTGGTTGAGTTTTCTTCTATGTCTGAACTATCACACAATGAAGAATATAACAAATCGTTGTATCAATATATGTTGGCGGCAACTATTGGATGTCATTTTGTTCCCCCCCCCCCCAATTTAAACATTTTCACAGAACGAAACAAATAATTAACATTGCATTGTATGAAGAACATGTTGGCGGCAACTATTGGATGCCATTTTGTTTTCCCCAAATTTCAACACTTTCATACAACGAAACATATAACACTGCGTTGTATGAAGAACATGTTGACGGCAACTATTCGATGTCATTTTGCTTTCCCCCAATTTCATCATTTTCACACAACGAAGCATATAACACTGCATTGTATGAATAAAAGGTTGACAACAACTATTCGATGTCATTTTGTTTCTCCCGAATTTCATCATTTTCACACAATGAAGCATATAACATTGCGTTGTATCAAGAAAATGTTGGCGGCAACCATTTGATGCCAGTTTGTTTCCCCCCAGGTCAAAATATTCACACAACACAAGATATAGCATTCTGTTGTATGATGCAAACCTTCATTAAGTGTCGAAGGCACTATTTTTTAACACAACAACGAAGACTGGCCCATTATTATATGAAGTCTAAGGCACTATTTTTTAAAGGTTTGGGGTTTGGCGAATTAGAGTAGGCTTTAGAGTTTAGTGTTTTATTTTACTTTTTTTTTTAATGGAAGGGTTTAGGGTTTGTTGATTTGAAGAAAGAGTTTACAATAAATTTTTGCCTTAAATGTTAGAGTAATGTTTTAAACTTATGTTAGAATATAAAAATTTAAAGGTAAAAAGTTGAGTAGACGGTCCAGATTTGATCAAGTTTTTTTTCAACGGTGAGATTACATTGAATAATATTTGAAAGTATTTATATATATACCCATTTTTTTATATTTTGCTCATTTTTCTATAGGAATAGTAGCTAAATAAAAAAAATTGTCAATTTTTTTTAGCATTATAAGATAGAAATGAATCCTACGAGATTGTGTGTACAAGGTTTTGTCTCAAATTATTTTTTTACGGAGTGCTAAATTATGTTTTAGTCGTAAGGGCACTATGACCATAATTATTGGACACACGGATCAAGGGCATATTGAAGTCGAAAAATTCTAAATTTTTTACAATGTGCTTAGATCATTTTTATTATCGCATCTAACAATAGATTTTGTAAAATTATTATTTATTCATGATTGAGTATCACAAAGATTTACATTTCCATATAACCAATAAACAAAGTCAATAACACTAGTTGTCATATAGTGAATTTAAAAAATATGACAAATCAAAATGGTTTAACGAGAAATGTCATTATACACATACGTTCACCTTATAATAAGGTAACTTTGGAAAAATTAGCCTCATCGGAGTCCTTTTAGGTCCGCGTCAATGAAGTCAAACAATATTTGTGAAATACTTAATTATATACCTTTTTTATATTCTTCTTATTTTTCTATGGGAGGAGTAGCTAAATAATATTTTTGTCAATTTTTTTAACATAATGAGATAGAAATGAATCGCAGGAGAATGTGTGCACAATGTTTGGTCTCAAATTATTTTTTTACGAGTACTAAATTATGTTTTAGTTGTAAGGGCACTATAGACATAATTGTTAGACACATGGATCGAGATCATATTGAAGTCGAAAAATTCTAAATTTTTTACAACGTGCTTAGATCATTTTGATTATCACATCTAATAGTCGGTTTTGCAAAATTATTATTTATTCATGATTGAGTATTACAAAGATTTACTTTTCCATATAACCAATCAATAAAGTAAATGAGACTAGTAGTCATATGAAAAATTTAAGCAATAAGAGAAATTGAAATGGTCTAACAAGAAATGATCACATACAAAAACGTTCACCTTGTAGTAATAGGCATTGTGCGAAAATATTAGCCTTGTCAGATGTTGTATTGATCTCTGTCAATGAAGTCAAACCATTATTATGAAAAGACTTAAATACCCTTTGATAGGTTTTTCTGTTTTTTCTATGGATAGAGTAGCTAAATTGATTTTTTAGTATAATTGTTTTGATATAGCAATATAGATATGAACATCACAAGAATATGTGTCAAACTCGACATGAAATTATTTTTTAAATAGTCGTAAATTACATTTTAGTCGTAAAGATAATATGATTACAACTATTGAACACACGGATGATGGTCAAATTTACGTAAAAAAATTCTAATTTTTTACCACATGCTTAGCATGTGCTGTTTGTCACATCCAACGATCGGTTTTTCAAACCAATTATTCCTTTTCGACTTAATCATTTAGTCATTCGGGAAAAAATAAAATCACCCTAGCTAAAGTTTCAACGTAAATATTCAAAGAAGAAATCATCTCTCTCATTCTCTCTCTCCCTTCTCTCTCTCAAATGTGATCGAACCCTAAATCCCAACTCTTTATTCTCAAATCTGTTAGGATCCCCACCGGGATTGTAACCGTAAAATGTCATCGGAGAAGAAAGTAGTAAAGTAAAGCTAAAAATGAGAGAAAGAAAACTAAAATTCTGATTATATTGATCGATGGATTACAATGAACTCGACTACTAGCTATATAGAGAAACACAGTAAACCTGTGACTAAAAATACGGCAATAAGTAGACATTTGGGCTAATACGACCCGTATAACCCATTTGCGCCAACTTGGACTTATGGGTCTGGGCCTCATACTTTTGGTCCCTAACAACTCCATCCCCCTTCGACTGAAACTTGCCCTCAAGTTTTGCGGTTAAATTTTCATTCCACAGTACAACAAGAATCGCAAACTAGATTTGTTTGAGCCTCATGATCCAGCTGTTTTGTTTCTCTGTAAATGGAAGCTACCCACACGTCTACAACACTGCCAAGCTTGACGTTTCTCACCACAAATGTGTCATCAAGTGACGCGTTCACAACCATCACTAGCAAACTAAGTAGAGGCAGCCTAACAGAAGCATACAACTCAAGTAGAAGCAACACCCAGCTTTGGATAATCTGGAATAGATTTGGGACAAGGTAAAATCAAATGTATTTTAATAAGTACACCCTCCACTGTACCTCCTTGGATACTTAATCCAGCCACAGTACTAACCATGCAACTTTGAAGAGGACATGTAGCATTTAGTAAAGCATCCAATGCTAGAATTCTGTCAGCCATCATTTGCATCAACATACTAATAATGAAACTTATAAATATCAGCATACCAATATCGATGTCCACATTAATTTCCTTCAAAGTAGCTCATTCCGTAGAAAACAAGAGATTGTTTTCATCCTTGAGCTTTTGAATCTTATTCATGACCACATTAAGTCTTTGGCTAAGGATGCTCAGATCATTATAGGTAGCAGCTTCCCTGTGATTATTGACATCATGACTACTCCCAAAATGAGTATACTGATAACAGTACACAAGTAAAGCACATATCTCTCTAAAAGTTCCATCCTTACAAATAACAGATGCATTATGAGGATTCATTCCAGTACTCCCAGCAGCAACACAGTTCAAGGCTAAAGATTTTTGATCAAGACAAATGATAGAGGTAATAAGAAAACTACCACAACCATTGTCTAGAAACACATCTCTTTCAGTCGAACAATACTGAGCCAACTGTAAAGTAAATCTCATTGATGTCATACCAAATTGAAGAGCAGCAAACAAGCACGGAGTGAAACCAATAAGATTCTTAGGACACAGAAGCAATTCAGTAATTATATCTCCACAGAACCTCATCTTCACACTTATATGTGTAAGAATGTTTAGGGTAGAATTCATTAACTTTCATTCAGCCATGAATTGGGTTTATATACAACTTACATGATAGATTCCTAATAGAAAATGATATCTACAATAATGATACCTAATAAGAAAGTATATCTACAATAATGAATAAATCAATTATAATTATACTAGGAATATTACAACAATTGTCAACACTCCCTCTCAAGTTGGCGCGTAGATGTCGATCATGCCCAACTTGACCATCCATTTACCAAATGCATCATGTGATAATCCTTTAGTAAGAACATCGGCTAACTGTTCTTCAGACGACACAAAAGAAAAAGGATAATTTTCCTGTCAAGATTATCCCTTAAGAAATGTCGATCAACCTCAACATGTTTAGTTATGTCGTGCTGCACTGGGTTATGAGCAATGTCAATAGCAGCTGTATTATCACAGTGTAAATCCATAGGTTTCTGAAGCCTGAAACTTAAATCTGTAAGTACATTCATGATCCATAGTAATTCACATACTCCATTCGCCATTCCACGATATTCGGTTTCTGCACTAGAGCGAGCAATTACATTCTGCTTCTTACTGCGCCAAGTCACTAAACTTCCACCAATGAAAGTGAAGTAACCAGAGGTAGATGCCTTATTGGTATGATCACCAGCCCAATCTGCATCACTATAGCCTGAAACGCACACCTCGCCAGAAACACACAACTCACTGTTTCTTGCAAATAATAGACCTTTACCCAGTGTGCCCTTCAGATACCTGAGAATACGCAGTACTGCACTCATATGATCTACTCCAGGATTATGCATAAATTGACTCACCACATTGACAACATATGCAATATCAGATCTAGTATGTGATAAGTAAATAAGTCTCCCAACTAAATGCTGGTACCTGGCCTTATTCGTTGAAACTTGATCTGGAAGAAGCTCTAACTTGTGATTCTGCTCAATAAGAGTAACAGCACGCTTGCAATCTAATAGTCCTGTCTCAGCAAGAAGATCCAAGATATACTTTCGCTGGGACAATATAATCCCTTGCTTGGACCTTACAACTTCAATTCCCAGAAAATATTTCAGGTCTCCCAGATCCTTCATGTCAAATTCTAGTTACAACTGCTTCTGAAGACTTTCCATCTCATATGGATCGTCTCCTGTAACCACCATGTTATCAACATACACAATCAAGGCAGTAGTCTTACCATCCTTGTGTTTAACAAACAGGGTGTGATCGGAATTACATTGGCAATATCCAAACTTCTTCATTGCTTTGGAGAAGCGCACAAACCATGCTCTATGTGATTGCTTTAGGCTATATAAATATTTCTTCAAATAGCACACATTTCCTTCATTACCTAGTTTACAACTAACTCCTAGTGGAGCATCCATGTACACTTCTTCTTCTAAGTCACCATTCAGGAAGGCATTCTTCACATCAAACTGGTGTAAGGGCTAATCGTAACGAGTCGCAAGAGCAATAAGAATTCTTACAGTATTAATTTTTGCAACATGTGCGAAAGTCTCCTGGTAATCTACTCCATACTTCTGGGTATAACCTTTAGCAACTAGCCTCGCTTTATAGCAATCAATGTTCCTATCAGCTTTGAGTTTCACAGTAAATACCCCACGACATCCAACAGTCTTCTTACCAGGTGGCATAGGGACCATGTCCTAAGTTTCATTCTTTTGCAAGGTTTCTAATTCTTCATTCATAACTTGTTTCCACTTGGGATCTGTTAAGGCATCATGCATGTACATTTCTAGGAATAGATACCGAAGATAATTGATTAACAACAAGTGCATGAGACTCAGACGGCCTATGGGTAGAAATATAGTTTGCAATAGAGTATTTGGATTTTGCATCTATACTAGGCTCATATTTTTGCTTAGGAACTCCTTAAGTGACACGGTTAGATTTACGTACCTTGGGTGGAGCATCCTGAATGGAGGTCTCAGCTGATGATGTAGATGAGGGAGCAGTGGTCACTGTACTATCTTGATGTTGTAAAAATGAGGAAAAAACTCTGTCAGCAGTATTTTCGACGGGTCGCGCCATATTCCTCGAACGGTCGATGTGATCGATCTGTTCTTCAATTACCAAAATTTCGATGGGTCGAAAAATCTTCGATCGGTCGATGATGTCAATCTGCCCCTCCAGTGTATCATTTTTGACGGGTCGAAAATCCTTCAACCTGTCGATGATGTCAGTCTTCCCTTCCCGTGTAACATTTTCGACGGGTCGAAAAACCTTCTACCTGTCAATGATGTTAATCTGTTGTTCTGGTGTACCATTTTCAACCGGTCGAGCCGTATTCCTCGACGGGTCGAAATTTGTCGATCCAGTATTATTTTCAGGAGTTCTTGAGTTTGCAAACCGCATATCCAATTGTTCCAATTCATCAAATTCTGGTAAAGTAAGAGTATTACATTTACAACTGCTCTCCCCCGGAAGGGAAGACTCCGAAACTCCCCCCGAGTAAAAAAGTTCAGATTCACGGAAAGAGACATTAAGAGACACATGAGTCTTCTTGGTGAGAGGATCATAACACCAATGCCCTTTTTGAAAATCAGCATAGCCAATGAAGATGCATTTCAACTCATAAGGATCGAGCTTGCCGCGCAATTGTTTATTAACATAGACATAAACTGTGCAACCAAACACGCGAGGCTCAAGGTTAGGCAGGGAAGGCACACTCAACGTTGCTTACAGCTTCTGAAGTGGACTTTGGAAGTTAAGAACACGGGAGGGAGTACGGTTGATCAGGTAAGCGGCAGAGGTAACAGCAGTGCCCCAATAAGAGCGAGGGACATTCATGCCAAACAATGAAGCACGAACAACCTCAAGTAATGTTCGGTTCATACGTTCAGCCAAACCATTTTGCTGAGGAGTATAGGCCACCGAAGTTTGATGACGGATCCCATGAGAGGCCAGATATGAGGTCATGAGGGAGTTAACATACTCACCCATATTGTCAGATTAAAGAACATGAAAAGGTTGCTGGAACTGGGTCATCACCATCTTGTGGAACTCAGTGAAGCGAGGGAAAACATCACTCTTGCTTGTCAGCAACGATACCCATGTCATTCTAGTAAACTCATCAATCAAGGTAAGAAAGTAACGAGCCCCAGTAGGTGTAGAAATTCTAGCAGGACCCCAAACATCAGAGTGAATTTTCATAAAGGGAATAGAGCATTTATTGAAACTTGGAGAATAGGAAACATGGTGGCTCTTGGCCAGTTCACAAACATCACACTGAAATTCAGACTCATCAACACCCGAAAACAGATGGGGTTGTAACTTCCTAAGATAACCAAAAGAAAGATGACCCAAACGATGATGCCATAACCAAACGGCGGTTTCCTTGGCTTTATTCAAACTGCTAACACTGTTGGCTTGACTCAACTGCTACTCTCAATGGGATGTCAAATCAAGATAGTACAGCTTCCCTCGTCTAGTATCATAACCAAGAATCTTCCGTGTGAGGATGTCCTGAAAAACACAATAATTTGGATAAAATGTGACAGAACAAGATAAGGTCATAGTAATTTGGCTAACGGACAAGAGATTATATGCTAGAGTGGGGACTACTAGGACAAAGTCAATAGTAAGGGTAGGAGAAAGAGTAATAGAGCCTTCACCGATATCAGAGGAAGGAGAACCATTAACAGTAGAGACACTAGGTAAATGAGAGGGATGAAGAGATTGAACTAAGCTAGGGGTAAGTCACGTCTGATGCCCCAGTATCAATAATCCAAGCATTATTCCCACAAGATGTAGCAAGAGAGACCTTACCAGACATACCTGACTGGACGATATTTGCAGAGGCACCGGTGGGAGTAAGAGTCTTGCGAGGGCGAGGTCCCCACCACTCCGGATAACCAATCTTGGCAAAACAGTTGTCTGGAGAATGGCCATTATCCTTGCACAGTGGACAGACCGAGTTGGCATATGAGTTTGGGGGACGGACAAATCGAGAGGGCTCAGAGCGGGAGGTAGAAAAGACAGGCGTTGAGCCACAGCAACCTGAGCATCAGAAACCGGCGCCGGTGGTGAGGGTGTTGAGATAGTGGTGGTCATGACTGCAGGCTGACTTGGCCCAGTAGAGTATGTAATAAGGTCGGTGTGAGCACAACGAACACGAGCATAGATTCGGTCAAGACTCAACAACTCCTCCGACGAAGGAGTTCCCCTCGAATTTGCTCAAACTCGGGATCCAGACCGCCCAAGAACATGTGAACCCAAAGCATAGATCGGTAGTTGGTATCTTGAACAATTTCCGTCACGTTGTCAGAGAAAGACGCCACACGTTGATCTAATTCCTCGAGCCAAGCTACTAACTCATTATAGTAAACAGACAAAGGTCGTCCTACTTATTTGGCAGTAAAGCAGAGACGGTGTAACTCATAGATCTAGGTAAAATCCTGATCGTCATAGTAGGTCATTTGTAAGGCCTTTCAAATGTCAGCAGCGGTCTTGAGATGGAGATAGCGTTGAACGATAACATGAGACATGTTGTCGATCAGCCAACTCTTTACCTTCTCATTGTCAGTTGCCCAAGTAGTATGTTCAGGGGTTCCAGGAGGCGGAGCAACCGAGGTGCCAGTAAGAAAACCAAGTTTGTTCCGACCTCCAATGCGCATCTGCATAGTAGGAGCTCAGGTAGAGTAATTGGTGTCATTCAAGAGCACTCCAATGGGAAAAGAGGAGTTTTCCTGATGGTAATGGATGGATGTAGATGTAAGTGGAGGTAGAGGAGAAGAAATCACAGCAGAGTCGGATCCTTCAGCCATGGCAGCGGAAATAAGGTGTAGTGGTTGACAAAACACAAAAAAATTTGTCGGTAGGTCTACAGGGGTAGCGCTGATACTAAGTAGAAAAATATATGTGTAAGAGTGTTTAGGGTAGAATTCATTAACTTTCATTCAGCCCCGAATTGGGTTTCTATACAACTTACATGACAGATTCCTAATAGGAAATGATATCTACAATAATGATACCTAATAAGAAAATATATGTACAATAATGAATAAATCAATTATAATTATATTAGGAATATTACAACAATTGTCAACAGAAATTAGCTAATCTGAGCTTAAACATCTTACTAAATAGCATAGCAACACTTGTAACCATAATCTTATCAAAGAAGAACTTGGTTGTACCTTTAAGAAGCATGACCGGAAGTATATCAGGTTCAGCTCCATACCACCACAATTTCACAAACCAGCTTCCAAAATTAGGTGTTTGGCTCTCCTTCATACAAACCTGTGGACTTGTCCCATTGCTAAGTACACACTTGAAAAGCATGTTAGCAAACACTGCCATGTTGTCGTCGATCAACTTGTGATTGTTCCCATATCAAGGACCAAAACCACTACCTTTATCACGCACTCTCTTATCCACTCCAGAGAAACCGTGTTGCAACCCCATGCATTTCCCATACTTCAAACCCTCAAAGATGACCTATGTCTCTTGTACATTGTGGTTTACCTCACTGTCAAACATGCCTTTCCCATATTGAACTCCAAAAACACAAAATCGAAATGTCTCTTCTCCAATTTTGAATCTGCAACCATTGTCAGTCTCATTCATTTTCATACCATTCCCATACCCATTGATTATAATAGAATGGTAAGAGATAGTAATACTCTTACTATCAAGCAAGCTAGCAGAAATGCCACAATATAATCCCAATATGAAATCGTTATGACTCAAATTAGATCTAAGATGAGAACTAGAATCAACCCTCTGCCTCATATACATTGTAGAAACTTGGGAAACATAACCCTGATAACTAGACTTGCCAAAATCATCTTGAGCATACAGGACATCGGAATCAAACTGATGTGCAGAGGAACTCACACTAGCATAAGCACAATTATTCTGAAATGGTGTAAGAGGCAAAGCACTAATTCGTCTATTGCCTAATCTACGCATTTTATGCATATGTGTTACCCGGGTGAAGTTAAATTGCATATGTGTCTTTTCTAATTACGAAGTCTTTAATTTAGTAGTTAGTTTTGACATGATAATTTTTTTGCGTCATTGCCGGGGATTAAAAAATTTATTGAGTGATTTCGTTTGTGTAAATATGTTCATAGTGTGTAAATAATATACATGTCCATATGTTTTTGTTTTCTGTTTTCGGAACTGTACACTGTTCTGTTTCGTGAAATTTATTTGACATACCTAGATGTCTTTGAAAAATCTGAAAATTTTCAGAATTGTTTGGTTATGTGTATTGTTTGTTTCTATAAAATTTCATTGCAATCGGACCAATCAATAATTCTGAAAAAATTTGACAATCTACTATGTTCAATGTTCTGCGATTTCGGATATTAGCACGTGTTCTTTAGTTCCAAGCATATTGTAACTTTGATTTTATTTTTTCAGGTCAAATAATCAATTATATAAGGTTAAGCAGTCAGGTTTTTGTAAAGAAATTCGTCATTGTTGTTGTATAATGTGATTATAATTCTTTTACTTTTAATGTTAATGTCAATTGGGGACTGTGATATGTGCTATATTGTATGATTTATCTGACGTGGTTTCAGGTCTTGAAAAATTATGAAATTTACGGAGTTATGTATATATGTGTCTAGTATTGGCTTGTAAAATTTCGTGAAATTCCTACGTGTGATTAATTCTGCATATATTTGGCAAGTAGCTATATTCAGTTTCTCTGATTTTGAGCATGTTGTTGTAAACTATTAAATGATAAGTCTTACCTATATTTTTATCACTTGTTATTTAGTTTTTAAGTTGGATTTTTATTGAAAGAGTTGGTGTAATATCGTATTGAACTTTTCTCATAGTAAGACATTTTCAGTTATGGTGACTAAAAGGGTTATGACTCGTGATGAGATTTGGATCTAAGAAACAGAATATTCTCAAAATTAGTCATACCTCTCGCGTTACATCTATCCTAACTGGCCATTTTCAGACTTGCCCAAAGGAGTGGAATGAATTTCGAGCCATTACACAATTTAATCATCTAAGTCTTAATTTAAATTCTAGATGCATGTGATAATCATATATCTTTGGCGAAAAATCAATTGGGACATTGTTCGGTAAACTGCATTTGTCTAGTTGATCATCTTGTAATGAATTTGTAATGAAAGATAAACCTACTTGTTGTAAATGCTACATGAGCTAGGTTTATGATTAATTAGTTAATTGGTCACTAACTAATGTATCTTTGTGTGGATCATGAACCCTAACAAGCTCGTAAAGAAGAAGAAGAAGGCTGAGCTAAAGAAATTAGAGGAGATGGCACAAACATGTACATGCAAATAAAACGTCAAGAATGTTTGAAGTCGCAAGTAAAGAAGAAGCAAAGCAACACGTCTAGGCTGTAAGACGTTAAAAAAAGTGGTTGTTGGGAGGCAACCCAATGGAGGAGTCTATAAACCATATTTATTTTCTCTTCCCTTATTTTTATTTTATTTTCGTAGCTTTTATTTTTCTTAGTTAGATTTTTCGTAAATCCTATTCTTCATGCTGAATTCTAAGTTTTACTTTGATACATTGAGAACAATGTAGAGTTCAAGTGTGGGGGAGAGGTTTACACACCAAAAGAAAAACACAATGCGTCATCACCTAAGTGGCATTTTTCGTGGCGGTAATACCCCAAAAATTAGTATAATAGTTTAGATTATTGTATGACTCGTTAAACTTAGAAATCACCATAATTTAGTTTAACTTTAGAGCTTTTAGAAATCCAAAAAAAAAATTGTATGGCGAAGAAAATGTATAAAAACGAGCTTTAGAGAAATATTAACGGAGTGGGGCAAATGGTCCAGTGGATACTCAAGTTCAAGTCAGGAACTCCCTGGTCTTGGAATCGAGGCCACGAGCTGGAATCGTGAAACATTCCATTTTATAGGTTAGTAAAAATAATAAAAATATTTTTACTCCAGTTAGAAACGATAAGAAACCTAATTCCAGCTAGCCGAATTTCGGAAATGGAATTTTAGCAAAACGACCAAATTTTCCTTGTTCGAATCTCTTATCCGAATCGTACTTTGTATTTTAAGATTACAATTCATACTTTTAGAGGTCATGCTCATATATCAATTAGGAGCTAATTATTATTGCTTGATATGTATTTATTTATTTTACACTACATTACACTTTATTAGTAAAACCACACATTTTCTTCACACATCACATTACGTATTGCATTCACATGCATACATAATCACATTTCAACATTTCAATCAGATTTCCAACCACATTACTATTATTTTTACAAATGCATTTTAACCCTAGAATTAGTAGCCCAACTATTCCATTGTCAACTTATCTACAAAAGTCTATAAAAATGGTTATGAATTTATTTTCCATGTCTCCTCCCATGTCTATATAAATCACCATTGAGTTCAATCTGATTTTTGCACCACTTCAATCTTCCCCTTACGTACTGATTTGAAGTCCTCCCAAAGTTGTAATGCAACTCCCCTAAAATCTCACACCAAGCTATCTTTCTTCCAAGTACTTTAGTAAATTCATTTGCTTCAAGAGAGTCACTTGAGTTAATCAAATACCTCCATCACCTACTGAAATTCTTGAGTAAGTATATGAGTACATTCCTATACTTCTTTATCTTTAGGATTACATCAAAGTGCCTAGCTAAGAAAAAAAAGGGAAATAATGAGCATTAGTGGAAACTTAATATTTCGTTTCAGTTAAAATTTTATTTATTCAAATATTTTTATATAATTAGATTCTACACAAAAAGTTATTCAGTTTTGGCTTTTGAATCACTCAAAAAGGTTAAGTAATGAGAAAATTATGGCTAAAATATGTTTTGCTAATCTTTTCCTTAATAATGTTCGAAAACTCTTAAGGTGCTCTTAACTTGAAATATTCATATCTCACTCATTTCTTAACCAAATTTAGTGTTCTTTATATCCAAACGAAGAATAGGAGTTCAACTATCAATTTAGAAAGTTTGAAAGACATTGATTAATACTTACTAACTAATTAATTCGTGCAAATGAGCTTAATAGCGAGCGTAACCATTTCTGGACAGTTGCTAAACATTTTTGTTTCTGGACTTGAGATCTCGCTACCGAACTTTGTGATTATTACCACTGGATTCCTCTCGAAAAACACTTCGAGATGGTATACTCACTTCTTTGTTTTGGACATAATATAGATTAATTATAAATCGGATCAAATGGAGGATTTCAGCCGAACTACCGCCGAATAATACTTTTGGTCCAAGGATTAATAATTTTATTTTCTACATTTTGTACTTTGTTTTCATTTACTTACTCACATTATTTACTTCTTAAGTTTGATTTGGGACTAATGGAGGATTTCGGACTGACTACCGCCGAATGAAACTTTTGAACCGATGATAACTAATTTTTATTTCAAGTTTGTCTGATTAATCTCTCTATCTATTTACTTTCAAGTATAATTCGGAACAAATGAAGGATTTCGAGCGGACTACTGCCGAATGAAACGTTTGGACCAAATTTGTTAATTAATGAAATACGTTTAAGTTTGATCTTTCTTCCTTTAAAAATTCTATTACGTATATATTTATTACAAAATTATGATGTAAATATATACTCTATGATCTATATACATAGTCTTAATTAAAGACTTGTTTGTGATCGTTATGGTTGAAGTGTGAAGTCGGGTGTATAGTACAAATTAACTCGTGCTTAAGTGAATTACTGGTAAATTATTTTGTTATCATGGGAGTTAGCCAATGGCCCTAGTCCCTTACAGATAGTGCACTATTATACTCTAAGGAATGAATTGTGTCAAACCGGGAGTATACATGTTTTGGCAGGTGACCTTAGAATGCTGTGGCTTTATATGTGTGTTGGTATTGTGAGACTAAGTACATGATTTTTTTTGAGTAATTACCAGTTAATCTAAAAAAATTCACTTCGGAAGTATTGGAATGTTTGTGTGTAGATGTGAAGTTGTGCAAGTATATATATTATGTATCTAAATGTATATATTACAAAGACGCAAGTATAAGTATGGAAGAATAACCGGTTTGAATATTTCACCTTTTTGAATTGGTTGTTCGGTTTGATGTTTCTTAGAAATAATTTAGTATATGCTTGTAAGCTGTACTTACTGGGTCAATGTGACTCATGATACTACATCTTTCTCTTTTTTAGGTGATGAGTAGAATGCTTGGGAAAAATGGGATACGTCGCATAATAAATAAACGAATTATTTTCTACTTGCATTTTGAATTGAATAAATGTAATGACTATTATTTTCAAAAACTTTTGTATTGTAATATAAGCACTTTCACTTTTCAATAAATATACTATTCAGACACCTTGATTTTTGAAATTATTTGGATTTTTTATTCACGTCACAAATTCTTACACCATATTTCAATATAATACTGGCCCCAGATTTGGGGGTGTGACATTTAGTACTTAGGCAACGAAAATTTTGTCGCCCAGGTTTTTTCATCTAAGAATTATAGCCTTAAGTACTTAGATGACGAAACTGTTTCATTTTGTCGCTTGAGTACCATCTTAGGCGACGAAAAGTACTACGTCCTCTAAGTACTTGGGAGTCAAAAAATTGTCCCTCTAAATTACAAAACATGTATGTCGTCTCAGAGACCTCTTAGACGTCGAAACATGTTCGTCGTCTCAGATACCACTTCGATGACGAAGATGTTTCGTCGTCTAAAGTAGACAACAAAGCGTGTTCGTCATCTAAGTGAATACACTTAAGCGATGAAACACCCATATTTTGTCGCCTAAGTTAATTATATTTTTCTTCTTCTTTTGAATTAAATATATAATTAGTAATACTTTTAAAAATTATAAATTAATATAAAAACTAATTATATTAATAAAATATTCATCAAATAAATTTTTTTTTATAAATTAAAGAAAATACAAAACTAAACTATGGGGAGGTAAACATGCCGCCTATTCTGCCGCCGCCGGTCTGATTGTCGTCGTTGGCCCCGTGAGTGGGGGGGACGACAAGAGTCCTCGGGAACGGGCAACCCCATGCGTGCGTACATCACGAAGAAGTCGGCTATCCTTTGGTTTTGCGCGTCCAGTTGCCCCTACATCGACCTGGTCTGCTCCAGGCCTGATCGGCCGACTTCTGTGCCAATCGAGCCTGCTCTTGTGCAGCTAGGACTCCCTCGGCATCGACCCCACCTTGCCTACTCGACGACGATCTGGAGGGTTAGGACAACAAATCTCTATAGACCCTCCTTCCAAGCCCACGAACCTCATTGCCTACTCGTCGACCGTAAACAGCATCAACGATGGCGATTTGGCTCTCCATCGATAGATAGGGCACCTCTTCGGGCATCATACCCGGATTTTCCAGCTGGGTGATCGCCAACTGCTTCTGGGCCATTTCTATCAACCGCGCCTGAAATTAAAAATGTAATTACTGTTATAGTAAATTTTGATACATTTTGGAAGTACGATTAAATTGAATTGAGTTAGGCAAGATGAGTCACTTACCCCTTGTTGACTCGCTTCATTGTCGACCCCATGCCTGACATAACCCAAGACGCTGGCATCCAAGAGAGAATGCGTCGGACCCGCAACCTTGTGCACCTTCACGATGAACATGAAGCCTTTGGAGCTCGAAGTATGGTGTTTATCCTTCTTCACACGGTTTGCCTTATTGGCATCCGATCTTATATGTTTGACAAAAAAATTATTAAATAATAATTAAATGGTTAAAAATAAGAAATTATTTATTTTTTCAATTTAAAGAAAATGAAGACGAACCTTATACTTGTCAGGCTCAAAGTGTTCGACCAACTATTTCTACTCCTATTCCCTTTCATCCCGCAGCTCATATGGGACAGGCGTGGAGCCGTGTCGGAGATAGTACTCGTAGAGGTCGTACTTCTAATCCTTGAAAATGTTCTTGGCCACGGTGTTGATGATCTCCATCATCTCTGGCATGCCGTCGACATTGAAATGTGTCTAGAAAAAAAATTAGAACCTAAACATTATGCATAGCTTCATGGTTGGTAATTAATTATAAAAATATAAAAAAATTAAATAGTATTACCGAGAGTTCGTGGTACACCCTCAACCTCTCAGATTTAGGCAGCTTGTTTCACGAAGCGGCAACCATACGGATGTTGTTCCGTATGATTGAGCCGATGGTATACGACGTGAGGTTGCCGAGTTGCAAGGACGGAGGGCCTCGGGTGAAATTGTCGAACGACACCACGATCTTCTTCTCGATCGACCTGACTATGCGCTTAATTTTCGCGGCCTTCCCAAGTCCCCGACTCCGTCTAGGGACTTGATCTGACGACTGTCTCCTCGTTGCCCGCCGTGCGCTATAGTGAACGGAGTCGTCGACTGACTCCATGGAACCTTCAGACGTCACCGCTGACATCGCCACTGACGTCGCTGTTGAAGCGGTGCTAGGTGGGTCATCGTTATGGGCAGTGGTCGCCTCATTTGGAGCATGAGGGATTGGGCCAGTCGGCATACCCGAACGATTTGGAGGAGCCGAAACGGTCTTTTTCGACTCAGTTTGGCTCTAACCCATTACTTGTGCAATGGGTTGGAGTTCGACTTCCCTCTCTTCTTGCGACCGCCTCTTCTTTGGTGCTATCGATCGTAATTAATGAAGCTGAAAAATTATTTATTAACAATATATATATATATATCCAAATTAATTCATCAAAATTAATCAAAATTTTCACCAAATTTCATTAAATATAAATATATCTAATTTATCTAAATTTCACAAATTAATATATCCAATTTATCTAAATTTCAAAAAAAAAATTGAATTCATCCAAATTTCACAAATAACATACGTACGATTAAATTCAATTCAATATATATTACACATTTATGCATAAATTCAATTTGATATATTTTACAAAATTATCCAATTTATATTCATTTTACAAATTTATCCCAATTTCACAAATATATCCAAATATATCTAATTTATTCAAATCCCACCAATTTACTTATCCAATTTATTTCATAGTATTTATATTACCAATTTACCAAATAAAATATACCCATATTAATTCACAAATTATTTTTTAAATACAATATACCCAAATTAATTCACATCTAATATTAATCTAACTATATACAATATACCCACATTTAATTTAATTCATATAAAAATAATACAATTTATATTAATTAATCTTGTTAATCTTGTTAATTCATTTAATCTAATTCATATTTAAATGCATAAATGCATATAATACATACACAAATATGTACATAATATACAATACAATACCTATACAAATATAAGTACAAATATGTACACAAATACGTACACAATACAAAAATATATATATATATATATATATTGATCGATTGGGGAGGAGGGGAGTTACTGGCCAGCGAGATGGAGGCCGGAGATTTCGGGAGAGAGCGGAAATTTCGGGAATGAGAGAGAAGGAGGACTTACGGCGACGGTCGGCAAGGAGGAGGACGGCAGCGCGGTAAGGAGGAGGAGGCCGTGTTTGGGGGAGAGAGATCGAGTAAATGACCGGGAAGTCGATCCGAGTCTGGATATAATGGACAACTTAGGCGATGATACCACATACATTCGTCGCCTAAGTGATATTTAAACTACTCCAAAAAAATTTGGCGCATATGTGACGACCCGAACCAGAATCAGTTGTGTATCCGGCACGATTCTCGAGATTGGTCATAGTCGCAGTTTTACGTTATATATGTGGTTTGTCGATTCTATTCGCGACTATGTTTTCGGCCAAGAATTTGGGTTGAGCGTCTTCACGGAAGTTGTAGAGTACGTGATTTCAAGCTCGTGGGCGGTTCCAGAAGAGTTTTCCGATAAACGAGGAATATAATACGATTATTTGAAGTTTCGGTTTCCGACGAGTTTATCCGATTGTTTCGAGCATATCCGAATCATTTCGAATATTCATTTCGGACCGTCGATTGACCCGAGGCGCGAGTATAAATATCGGAAATAGTCGTAAAATCGTCGAAAATCACTATTTGGCGTTGACCATCGTTGACTTTCCTAAAATGGCAGTTTGACCCGTTGACCGAAGTGGAAAACTTTCCCGTTTTGTTCTTGCCATCCGACGACCGTTTTCCGGCCACCTCCGACTCCGACGAGGGTATGTACAGCTTCCCCTTGTAATTTCGAGTTGAATGATGTTTATATTTATAGAAATTGATGAAGATTTTATGGAACCCGAATCGGGTTGTGAGGCCGGAGTTCGCCGGAGTTGGGAGGTGGTGCTCCGGCGAGATTTGAGGGTGGAGATGATGGGGTTTTAGTTCCCCTAGCCTAGGTGAAGCTCCCTGGGTGGTCAATTTTGAGTTTGGTGGAGGTTTTGGGGTGACCCGAATTAGTCACCGGAGTTGGGAATTCCGATCTGTTCGTGGTGATTTGGCCTAGTTCCGGTGAGTTTTGGATTTCATGGTAGAAGAGGAAAGGGTTAGGCTTGGAATGATCTTGAGTTCTGGAAATTTTGGCCGTGAAATTCTACCGTTGACGGCGCGCCGGCGGCGGTCAACGGTGAGGAGTTGACTTTTTCAGATTTCGACGTTCTTAATGTCATTTTTCTCGTAATCGCGCCCTGATTATAGTCCAGAGGTTTTTTGATTGATTTGGGTAGCCGATTTTCAGTCGAGGGTTTCGAGTGGAGATTTCGAGAATTTCATATATCGTTTTGTACTGCATTGCATATTTTTCTGGGAACGGTTGGTTTCCGTGCTTCAATACAGAGTTGTGGACTATGATTTTGATCAGTTATGTTTTATGAATATTCAGAAGATCGAGATCGTGACCGTGCTTCTGGCGAGGGATCTTCCGCCAGTCCTCGAGATTAGCGCGAGTGCGCGTTTTGCTCACCTGTGAGTGGACATTTCTTTTCACGGATTGTTTGCGAGTCTTTATACACGATTTATGAACTTGAGCATGCATATGAGATTTCGGATTACATGAGCATGTGTTTTACGATTATATTTATATACGGATATGCGTATACGAGTATACATACACTTATATGTTGTTTCTTGCATTTGCATCAAACTATTTATGATTTGATTTACACAGAGTACAGTCTCAGTTACGTTGTTGTATCGATACGCATTGGCTTCACGGCTGATCCCCGAGTACGCTCCGGGGGGGGGGGGACAGATATCCTGACCCGAGGCCTTTCTGGCTAGGAATCACGTGTGGGTCTGGGATCCCGTGATTCAGATTGTGCTATCGCGTGGTAGTCCATGAGTGATTCTGCGATTTTTATGTTGCATGCTCTGTACGCGTGAGGAGTTAGAGTCTCCCTCGTGTACCATTTTCTTACTTATGCATTTAGACTCGCATATGTTTTTATAATGTATATTTTATTTGGTGAAAGACATTTATTTTCGTCCACTCACTCTAACAGTTTCCATGTCTTTCCCCTGGGCTTTTCGGTTTCCGTGCCCAGTTGCAGTTCAGGTTTGGTGTTTCACGTCGTGGTTGGAGGCTAGTGATCTGAGGTACCTGTGTTTTCCTGTAGGTTCTTGTTTCGCCTACTGATGTGTATATTGTATATATTTACACTAATGATCGCTCTGATACACTCTGATACGTGTTTATACGGATTTTCACGGATATACTATATATAGTACAGTTTGTTTATTGTTTATTGTTTATATTATGATGTTGAGAAATCCGGATGGGATTGGTGCCCACGGTTTGGCTTTTGTGGCATAGGATGAAGTGTTGTTTACATGGTGCAGGTTTATGCAATTCCACGTTAGTAACGAAACTCTGCCAAAATTTTGAAAAGTTTTTGTTGGTTCATGTCTTCAGAAGGGGTTCGATTCCAGTTTAGGTAACTAAATCGGGGTTGGGTCCTTTCAGCTTGGTATCAGAGCATTAGGTTGTCAGATTCTGTAGACTCTTGTAGTTGTGACGCTTAGGGTATTTGAGTTTGTACAACATGACTGGAGTGATGACCCGACTGGCCAGCGGTACTCATCAATACTTCGGGTGTTGTGTGTTCTCAAATATCTGTGGTTTCATGATTATGTTCTTTCTGCTTGTACCTAATGCTTGTCTTGTATCAGTAGGATGCCTTCTCGACGTGGTGCCCGTGTTGATTGGGAAGAGGATCCTGATGAGGATCGCCGAACGCGCGACTTGCTGATGCGAGTGCTGCGTTTGGAAGAGCGTTTTGACCCTGTGGTCAAGGCTCGCACTGCTGGTGCTACTGTGTTTTCGGGTTCAGTTGATCCAGAGATATGCGAGGCATGGTTGGTTCAGATTGAACGTGTTTGTGAGCGTCTGCAGTTTACTCCTGAGCAGATGACAGTGGCCGCGGTTGGTTTATTTGAGGGTGATGCGTACTTTTGGTGGGTTAGCACCGACAGAGTTCCGGTTGATACTCTGTGGATTTTGTTCCATGATTTGTTTATGCGGAAGTACTTTAATCAGGCTACCCAGCAGCGGAAGTATGAGGAGTTCACGAACTTGCGGCAGGGCAGTTTGTCTGTACTTGAGTACCGGGATCGGTTTACCCGTTTGTCTCGTTTTGCGCGGGATATGGTGGCTACAGAGGAAGCCAAGTGTCGCAGGTTTGAGCTGGGATTGAATCTGAATATCAAGGCGACTTTGACTACGATGCCTCGGAACAACTTCAATGATTTTGTTAGTGCAGCACTCCGAGGCGAGGATATTGAGCGGGAGAGACAGCAGAGGTATCAGCCGAGATGGTTTGAGGAGGGTGGACCGAGTCAGGGGCCTCCAAAGAGGCAGAGTTCTGATACTTCCGGTTCAGCTTCATCCTCAGGCGGTGGATCTTATCGCTCACCAGTTAGTGTATCGAGGCGGAGACCGATATGGAGGAGAGATCGACCGCGGCGACCACAGGCTAGTATAGATTCCAGCGGTTCCAGTTACCCTCGAGGGCCTTTTGGTACTTTTTCTACACCGAGGGAGTATACGTTGTGCAACTTGTGTAATAGGTATCATGTTGGTTCATGTCAACGGGGTACCGTTACCTGTTATCGTTGTGGCCAGGTGGGTCACTATTCGAGGGAGTGTCCTCAGTCATATGGTGCCGATGGACAGGCGACCCAGAGTTCCGGAGCTGAGCGAGGTGCCACATCAGGAACTCGACCAGCACAGTTTGCAGGTCAGGGTAGACAGCAGGGACAGCCCCAGTGAGGACGACCAGCTGGACAGGCGAGAGTTCATGCTATGACACTACGTGAGGGCAGAGCTTCACCGGAGGTCGTTATCGGTACGTTACATGTCTTTGGTATTCCAGTAGTTGCATTGTTAGATCCAGGTGCCACACATTCATTTATATCATATAGACTGTCATCATTAGCTACGGTACCTGCATTTCCACTTCCGGGGTTGTGGAGAGTGTTGTATCCGTCAGGTGAGGTTGTGAGCATCGGCTGGGTGTACAGAGATTGTGAGGTGTTTATTGATGGTCATGGATTAGCCGCAGATCTATTATTGCTTGATATTATGGATTTTGATCTGATCTTGGGTATGGACTTCTTGGAGTCGCACTGGGCCATGTTTGACTGTCATAGGAAGGAGGTCCCGTTTTGACGACCAGGGTTACCCGAGATACTGTTCCGTGGCGAGAAGAATACATCACTACCATGTTTGATTTCCGCGATGAAGGCGGATCAGTTGATGAAGGGTTGTGTCGTTTACTTAGCCCATGTTGTGGACACTACAACTGCAGTGCCGGATCTTGGTAGTATTGAGGGTGTGGCTGAGTTTCCGGATGTGTTTCCAGCGGAGTTACCTGGTATACCCCCTGTGCGGGAGATTGATTTTACTATTGAGTTGTTGCCGGGTACAGGACCGATTTCCCAGACACCGTATCGTATGGCGCCTGCGGAGTTGAAGGAGTTGCAGATTCAGCTCCAGGAGTTGTTAGAGAAAGGTTTCATTCGACCGAGTGTTTCTCCGTGGGGTGCTCCGGTGTTGTTTGTACGGAAGAAGGATGGGTCCATGCATTTGTGCATCGACTATCAGTAGCTGAATCAGGTTACAGTGAGGAACAAGTATTCGTTGCCACGGATTGATGACTTGTTTGATCAGCTTAAGGGAGCATCAGTCTTTTCGAAGATTGACCTTCGATCCGGATATCACCAGTTGAGGATCCGTGACTCTGATGTAGCCAGGACGGAATTCAGGACGCGGTATGGGCATTATGAGTTTTTGGTTATGCCGTTTGGGTTGACCAACGCCCCTGCAGCTTTCATGGACTTGATGAATCGGGTGTTCAGACGGTTCCTGGACAAGTTCGTGATTGTATTCATTGACGATATTTTGATTTATTCCAGGAGTGTGGGCCAGCACAAGAAGCATTTGCGAGCAGTGTTGCGAACTTTGCGGGACCATCAGTTGTTTGCGAAGTTTAGCAAGTGCGAGTTCTAGTTGGAAAGTGTGAAGTTTCTGGGCCACGTGATTTCGGCCAAGAGAGTCAGTATTGATCCTGATAAGATAGAGGCCGTGCTGAACTGGAGTAGACCCACTACTGTGCCGGAGATTCGGAGTTTCTTGGGGTTAGCAGGCTATTATCGACGGTTTGTACAGGATTTCTCCCGGATTGCTACACCACTGACCAGATTGACGAAGAAGGGCGTCAAGTTTGAGTGGTCTGATGCGTGCGAGGAGAGTTATTTGCTCCTGAAGGAGAGATTGACTACCGCACCGGTTCTGACATTGCCAGACGACAGTGGTGAGTTTGTTGTGTACAGTGATGCGTCGAAGTTGGGGCTTGGCTGTGTGTTGATGCAGCATGGTAGGGTTGTGGCCTATGGTTCCAGGCAGCTGAAACCACATGAGGTCAACTATCCGACACATGATCTGGAGTTAGCCGCTATTGTGTTGGCGTTGAAGAGTTGGAGGCATTATTTGTATGGTGCTCAGTGTAAGATTTACACTGATCACAAGAGTCTAACCTACTTGCGGACGCAGCCGGATCTGAACATGAGGCAGCGCCGATGGATGGAGTTGATCAACGACTACGATTGCACGTTTGAGTACCATCCGGGGAAGGCCAATGTTGTAGCGGATGCACTTAGCCGGAAGTCTGGAGCCTCGTTATTTCATATGTGTGTGGCCAGAGTGTCGATGTTAGCCGAGCTTCGAGCTACAGGTGCTGAGTTCGGGTATGATGACGAGGGAGCTTTGTTGGCCAGTTTTCAGGTTCGACCCGTATTGGTTGATCAGGTACGAGAGGCTCAGGATTCAGATCCTTACTTGCTGGGCAAGAAGACCATGATACGGAATGGTGTGCCTACAGAGTTTCGATTGAGCGACGACGGTACGTTGTTGTTCAGAGGCAGGCTATGTGTGCCCAGAGACGAGAGCTTGAAGAAGGAGATTCTGGATGAGGCTCATAGTTCAGCGTATGCGATGCATGCCGGAGGTACGAAGATGTTTCGAACACTTCGAGCGTACTATTGGTGGCGCAACATGAAGCGGGAGATTGCCGCATACGTGAGTCGATGTTTGATCTGTCAACAGGTGAAAGCGAAGAGGCAGAAACCTGCAGGGAAACTACAGCCACTTGAGATTCCGGTTTGGAAGTGGGAGCACATTACGATGGATTTCGTCTATCAGTTGCCGCGTACTTCGGCTGGTAACACTGGCATTTGGGTTATTGTTGACCGACTGACGAAATTCGCACATTTTCTTGCACTTCCGGGGAAGATATCAGTGGGCAGATTGGCCAAGTTGTACTTATTAGAGATTGTTCACTTGCATGGTGTACCTGTGTCTATTGTTTCTGACCGAGATAGTCAGTTTACTTCTGAGTTTTTACAGGCGTTGCAGCGAGCATTGGGCACGAGGTTGCGATTTAGTACAGCTTTTCATCCTCAGACTAACGGGCAGTCCGAGCGGACCATTCAGACTCTTGAGGATATGCTGAGATCATGTGTGTTGCAGTTTCGCGGAAACTGGGATCAGCAGTTACATTTGATTGAGTTCGCCTACAACAACAGCTATCAGGCCAGTATTGAGATGGCACCGTACGAGGCTCTGTACGGGAAGTAGTGTCGCACTCCATTGTGTTGGAGTGAGGTGGGCGAGCGTTGGCTCATTGGTCCTGATTTGGTGAAAAGTACGATGGAGGACATACAGGTTATCCGGGATCGATTGAAAATCGCCCAGGATCGGCAGAAGAGTTACGCGGATGTGAGAAGGAAGAGTTTAGAGTTCGAGGTTGGTGATTGGGTTTTCCTGAAACTATCTCCGTGGAGGGGGAGTTGTGCGTTTCAGGAAGCGTGGCAAGCTTCGACCACGATACATTGGTCTGTATGAGATTACAGAGAGGGTTGGAGCGGTTGCTTACAGACTTGAGTTACCAGCTGAGATGGCTCGTGTTCATGATGTCTTCCATGTTTCGATGTTGCGGAAGTACATCTCAGATCCTTCACATGTGTTAGCCCCACAGCAGTTGTCGATCAGGGAGGATTTGACGTATGTGGAGGAGCCAGTGCAGATTCTCGATCGTTATGAGCAGGAGTTGAGGCACCGTGTGATTCCGCTAGTGAAGGTCCTGTGGCAGAACCATTCAGTTGAGGAGGCCACCTGGGAGATTGAGCAGCGTATGCGGGAGCAGTATCCTCATCTGTTCACTTGACAGGTACGTAAATTTCAAGGTCGAAATTTCTTTAAGGGGGGTAGATTTGTGACGACCCGAACCAGAATCAGTTGTGTATTCGGCACGATTCTCAAGATTGGTCATAGTCGTAGTTTTACGTTATATATGTGGTTTGTCGATTCTATTCGCGACTATGTTTTCGGCCGAGAATTTGGGTTGAGCGTCTTCACGGAAGTTGTAGAGTTTGTGATTTCGAGCTCGTGGGCGGTTCCGGAAGAGTTTTCCGATAAACGAGGAATATAATACGAACTTTTAAAGTTTCAGTTTCCGACGAGTTTATCCGATTGTTTCGAGCATATTCGAATCATTTCGAATATTCATTTCGGACCGTCGATTGACCCGAGGCGCGAGTATAAATATCAGAAATAGTAGTAAAATCGTCGAAAATCACTATTTGGCGTTGACCATCGTTGACTTTCCTAAAATGGCAGTTTGACCCGTTGACCGAAGTGGAAAACTTTCCCATTTCGTTCTTGTCGTCCGACGACCGTTTTCCGGCCACCTCCGACTCTGACGAGGGTATGTACAGCTTCCCCTTGTAATTTCGAGTTGAATGATGTTTATATTTATGGAAATTGATGAAGATTTTATGGAACCCTAATCGGGTTGTGAGGCTGGAGTTCGCCGGAGTTGGGAGGTGGTGCTCCGGCGAGATTTGAGGGTGGAGATGATGGGGTTTCAGTTCCCCTAGCCTAGGTGAAGCTCCCTGGGTGGTCAATTTTGAGTTTGGTGGAGGTTTTGGGGTGACTCGAATTGGTCACCGGAGTTGGGAATTCCGATCTGTTCGTGGTGATTTGGCCTAGTTCCGGTGAGTTTTGGATTTCGTGGTAGAAGAGGAAAGGGTTAGGCTTGGAATGATCTTGAGTTCTGGAAATTTTGGCCGTGAAATTCCACCGTTGACAGCGCGCCGGCGCCGGCGGCAGCGGTCAACGGCGGTCCACGGTGAGGAGTTGACTTTTTCAGATTTCGACGTTCATAATGTCATTTTTCTCGTAATCGCGCCCTGATTATCGTCCAGAGGTTTTCGGATTGATTTGGGTAGCCGATTTTCAGTCGAGGGTTTCGAGTGGAGATTTCGGGAATTTCGTTTATCGTTTTATACTGCATTGCATATTTTTCCGGGAACGGTTGGTTTCCGTGCTTCAGTACAGAGTTGTGGACTATGATTTTGATCAGTTATGTTTTGTGAATATTCAGGAGATCGGAATCGTGACCGTGCTTCTGGCGAGGGATCTTCCGCCGGTCCTCGATATTAGCGCGAGTGCGCGTTTTGCTCACCTGTGAGTGGACATTTCTTTTCACGGATTGTTTGCGAGTCTTTATACACAATTTATGAACTTAAGCATGCATATAAGATTTTGGATTACATGAGCATGTGTTTTACGATTATATTTATATACGGATATGCGTATACGAGTATACATACACTTATATGTTGTTTCTTGCATTTGCATCGAACTATTTATGATTTGATTTACATAGAGTACAGTCTCAGTTACGTTGTTGTATCGATACACATTGGCTTCTCGGCTGATCCCGAGTACGCTCCGGGGGGGGGGGGGGGGACAGATATCCTGACCCGAGGCCTTTCTGGCTAGGAATCACGTGTGGGTCTGGGATCCCGTGATTCAGACTGTGCTATCGCGTGGTAGTCCATGAGTGATTCCGCGATTTTTATGTTGCGTGCTCTGTACGCGTGAGGAGTTAGAGTCTCCCTCGTGTACCCAGACGCGTGAGGAGTTAGAGTCTCCCTCGTGTACCATTTTCTTACTTATGCATTTAGACTCGCATATCTTTTTATAACGTATATTTTATTTGGTGAAAGACATTTATTTTCATCCACTCACTCAAACAGTTTCCATGTCTTTCCTTTGGGCTTTTCGGTTTCCGTGCCCAATTGCAGTTCAGGTTTGGTGTTTCACATCGTGGTTGGAGGCTAGTGATCTGAGCTACCTGTGTTTTCCAGTAGGTTCTTGTTTCGCCTACTGATGAGTATATTCTATATATCTACACTAGTGGTCGCTCTGATACACTCTGATACGTGTTTATACGGATTTTCACGGATATACTATATATAGTACAGTTTGTTTATTGTTTATTGTTTATATTATGATGTTGAGAAATCCGGATGGGATTGGTGCCCACGGTTTGGCTTTTGTGGCATAGGATGAAGTGTTGTTTACAGGGTGCAGGTTTATGCAATTCCATGTTAGTAACGAAACTCTGCCGAAATTTTGAAAAGTTTTTGTTGGTTCGTGTTTTCAGAAGGGGTTCGATTCCAGTTTAGGTAACTGAATCGGGGTTGGGTCCTTTCAGCATGTTTATTGAACCGCCACAATATTTGGTCTTAGGCGACTATATCGTGTTGTTTTGTCGCCTAAGTCATCACTTAGACGACGAACGACATGATTTTATCGCCTAAGTATATTTTCATGAAAGAAAGATATGAATATTAATGTTTGGTAGTTGCTTAAGAATTATAAAAAATCAATCGTCAGATGTAATTATTACATTTATAGAATATTGTAGAAAAAATTGAACTTAATTCAGATAAATTTAGAAAACGATCGAATCAATATATTCTCGCAATGATTACCGAGAAATAGTTAAATGATGAAAACTATCGTGAAAAATAATTTGTAAACTTGTTTCTGAAGTTATGGGTATTTGTCGTGTCGTAAAAATCAAATTTATCAGCTAATTATAAATTAATTAAAATTTAATATTTGTTTTACTTAAGACTAAAAACTTGTTATATATTTACTAATGTTGTATAACTTAAGTGGTTGTATGTCTATATTCACTCCACATCAACATTAATGAAATTGAATTTGGACAAAACAACTGTTTGATATATTCATCATCGCGTAATATGTAAGTGGATGAATTTTCATTCAAAACGAAGTAAGTTAAGGGTTTGATCGGAGTAGTCAAACATAAAATCGAAATTTCAACGAAACGAAAACGTTGATATGTGAATCTTCGTAACTTCGATTTTTGAACCGCCGACACTCACAGTCCAAGAATTGGTTACTCTATGCCTTGAAGAAAAAAAAATTATATTTGAAGATGGTATGCATGGTCGTGCTCTTAGAGGTCAGATTGTGAAACTATGACTTATGCGACGAAAATAGTTACATTTTGTTCCCTAAGCTTCCTCTTAAGTGACGAACACAACTGGTTTCGTCGCCTAAGTAATTCCGGGTTAGGGGAAAGGGTTCAGGGTTCAGGGATTAGGGGAAAGGGTTTAGGTGTTTAGTGTATATAGGGTTTAGGGTTTAGGGTATGACTTAGGCGACGAAAAGAGTTGCTTTCGTCGCTGAAAATGTCACTTAGGCGACGAAAAGAGTTGGGTTCGTCATCTAAGTACCTTCTTAGGCGACAAAATCATCTCTGTTCGTCACCTAAGTCATACCATACTTACTATAAACCCTAAATTTGTGTGTCAAAGTATCATCCAAAGTAGACGCGAAGAAACACAATGTAAGTATACATATGGTAATTAATAATTAATTAAGCGTTAATTAATTTGAATTCGTGAGGTCGATCGATCTGAACCAGTTCAATTACGGATCCATTAGTTATGTCGGGAATGACAGAATAATTGTTCTAGTACTTCGATCCTCGTTCAAAAAAATTCGAATTCAGAATATTAATTATATTGTACTCCTCGTCGATCAGAATATAATTAATCATCATTACCTCAAAAAAGTGAGATTACAATAATTAATTACCAATTAATATCCATAATCCTTATATTGTACTCCTCGTCATAATCATCGTCATCCTCCTCAAAACTATTATCTGATTGCTCTTCCTCATCATCATACTCAACGTTATCCGATGAATATCTTGAGTCCTTGTCATCATCTTGCGCCTCATCTTCATTGCCATCATTCTCTAGATATATAATCTCATATTAAGTTAGATCCGTAGAGCTATCAGGCATGGGTAAGCGTTCACTAGCTTGAACCATTTCCATTATGTCGGAGCGGATGATAGAAATATTAGGCTCTTGATATGCAGGAATGTCTCTTTCCGGTTCAGCATCTTCAGTCGCCGACGTCCCTTCAGTTGTCGTGGTATTCCATATTCCTCGATAAGAGATACGGTTCACTATTTTCCACCCTTCACCAGCTTTTGGATCATTAAGATAAAACACCTGCCTAACTAAGGTGGCAAGAGCAAAAGGCTCATCCGCGATCCTCATATTAGCTTGAGTTTGTATCGACTGATAAAAGGCATAGGTCTTCATTTGTACGCTTCAACCATTTGTACTTGAATAGGAAAACATTGACATCATTCCCATAACATAGCTGAACGACATATACAAGAGCCCCGTAACATATATCATCGTCATCCCCAACTGCGATCCTATTATTTTGTGTTCTTCTTTCTTCATATTGAGCTAATGAATGAAATTTTACACCTTTCACAAAACATCCGGGATAAATATAGTGTGTAGCTGGCTTCCCTGCTAGCAAGTATTTTGGCCAGGACCACCACCCCCCGTGGTTATCGGATTTTTGTAGATCAATCATCTGTAACAATTTTGATTAAATTATAATTAATTAAAGTGTTTAATTTCTACAAACATGTATATAATTAAATAAGTAAACATACATACGCATTGGAGGAAATAATCATGGAACTTCTTCTTAACCACTTTTTCAAACCAGGCTGAACTCATGTTCGGATGTAACGCCTGAAGGTTCTCCCTGTACGCCTTCATGTAAGGCTCGACTTTGTTACAATCTGACAACACTACCCAATGTGCCCCGATAATTTCTTCTCTTATTAATGATTCATTTAATACTCCTCTAAAGGGTCGTACGACATTTGTGATGACAGAAAGATTGATGCTACCACTAGGATCAAAAGCGGTGGGAGGTGGTGGATCCTTGAGGTACCTGTTGCAGTAAGTAACACACTCATGTATTAGGTATGTCACTGTTATAGAGCCATCCAGGGCGACCTATTTTTGACGAATCTTTTATACTGTCCAACCTATCTACAAAATCTAACGTTCAATTAATTAATTGTAGAATAGGTACATATAGTAATCTCGAGTGGAATAAATAATTGATTGGAAAACCTATATAATTAATTAGTTGTACGTACCTTTCTTGAGGATACATCCAAGTGTACTGGACTTGACTAGAAATGAGTACCTGTTCGGGTAGGTGGATCATTAGATAAATCATGATGTTAAAGAAAGTAGGGGAAAAAATCCTCTCTAGTTTGCGGAGGATGTGCATAATTTGTTGTTGTAGTTCCACCATATTTGACTTCTTCAACTCTCTGTTGCATAACCTCTGCCACCATCTGCACAATGCCACAATTGATTCTATGACATCACGAGACAAATATGGCCAAACTATCACTGGAATCAGACGTTGCAGCATAATGTGATAGTCATGTGTCTTTAGACCAACAAAAATGTGTTGCACCTCTTCCACTGCTCCAATTATAGTAGCTGTATACGTAGCCGGATAACGAACACTCTTAAACCAGTGGAATATAGAACCTCTAAGTGTCGGCTTCACTGTGTAAAGTGCATCTGACATCTTGTTATACACTCCTCTTTTATCCCTCCTCAACCATAAGGGATGACGTAATTTCATAGATTCCAGATCTTTGCGCGCTTTAGGAGTATCTTTAATCTTGAACTAATACCGAGAATTGTTCACACCATGTTGTCGCACATATTCTTTTCTATGTGTATCACATCTAAGTTGTTCCTCAACTTCAACTTCGACCAATAAGGGGGTTCAAAGAATATACTCTTATGATGCTAATAGCTGAGATCCTGTGGAGGTATTAGATTGCGTTTATGTGCATCCTTGTCATTGGTCAACACACCAAAGTTAAAATAGCTCAACCTCTCTAAAATCTCTTCGCTAGACCAACTACGGGGCTTAGGATTATTCTCTACCGTCTCATCGAAATGAGCTTCATGCTGTCGCCACTGGTGATCGTGAGGAAGCCATCTACGGTGACCTAGGTAACACACATTTTCCTCGTGCCAACAAGAGTTCACGTCGTCCAAATATATAGGACATCTATTGTATTCTTTCATCATACAGGCTGCCAACATCCCTTACGCTGGAAAATCTCTGATCGTCGACATTACGGCTACCCTCATCATGAACATCGTGTCAATGAATTTATCATAAATTGGGACTCCATTTTCCCACAACAGTTTCAGCTCGTCGATCAAAGGTCTAAGGTAGACATCTAAGCACTTCTCCGAAGATTTAGGACCTGGAGTTAGCAGAGTAAGGAAATTAAATTCCTTGTTCATGCACATCCACAGAGGTAGGTTGTACGACATTAGAATAAATGGCCAAATGCTGACAGCAGAGCTATTACTACCCCAAGGATTGAATTCGTCTGTAGAAAGTCTGAGTCTAACATTTCGAACCTTTGCTGCAAAGTCTCCAAATTCCCTGTCGAAATGTTTGCACTCCTCCCCATCTGCGGTGTGTCTCAGCACATCGTCATCTATTCGCTTTTCTGCTTACCATTGCATCACCTCTACTGCGTATAGAGATATGTACAGATGTTGTAATCCCCATCAATGAAAAATATCGAAGAACCTTCAAAGAAATTTGGTTTTTCGAACTCCTCATATTCCCCCGATTCTCATATCTGCACTGGCCACATACGAGACAATAGTTCAAATATGCATACTCTTTGTAAAATAGCACACAATCATTTGGGCAGGCGTACGTGAATTATCTTGTACTTTAGGCTGAGGCTGCTCAAGATCTTTCTAACCTTATAATGTGATTTCGGAAGATTGTGATTATCGGGTTGCAACTGGCATATTTGCTCTTGTATTTCGTCAAAAGCACTGTGTGACATTTTGTTCTTCGTTTTTATCTGCATTTGCTGCATACATATTGCAACACATTCTTTCGACATCCAGGGTACACCGGTCTGGGCTTCAAGAAGCAACATGTTATACTTATCCATCTCACTAGTATCAGTGGCCAAGCTAGCAGCGGGAAATGTGTCATCATGCCCATGAGTGGTATTGTAACCTCCCTCTTGGTGTTGGTGTCCACCGTGACTAAATCTCGGAAAGGCATCATAGACCAAATTGACAGTTGGTTCCACGAAGGGGCACCACTACCGCTTGATGATGCACCATGGTAACTGAAGTCTAGTCCTGAGTTTAAGTCTACTACTTCACCATGTTCGCTCCACGTAGTATAACTCCACATCATACCGTTTTCGTACAAGTGTTGTGACATTACATTAGCCATCACAAACTGATGGTTAAGACATTTTTTGCAAGGACACTTGAAACGCTTCTTTCCCTGACCATATTCCATCGCAAAAACCACAAACTCTCTGATTCCGTCCATATACCGCACATCACTTCTATTTACCAACTGTATCCAACTCTTATCCATATTTCTGCATGCGTAATAAGTTAACAATTATATATCATATTAATTATATTTTTTCAATCAATAACTAATTAATCTAATACACGTACAACTATATATATAGTTATATGCGCATTATAATCTAGCTAGCTAATGTACTATGTACCTAGCTTATATTAATATATATACTATTAATTAATTAACCTTAACGTACTACCTAGCTTAATTAAACCATCAATTAGCAAGCTTATAGATTACCAATTAGCTTAATTTAGCTAGCTAACATGTTTTTAACTAATTATATAATATATATTATATTATATTATTAACTAATTAGCTTAATTATATATATAATTATATTAATATAATTTAGCTCAATTATATATATATTATATTATTAACTAATTAACCAATTACAATACAATACAATACAATTCGTACAACATGCTAGTAATTAAGCTACCTAAGATCGCCGAAAACTATGCATTCGCCGGAATATTTCATCGGATTTACGTACGTATGTACGATATTAAATTCAAATAAATGATTCTTAGGAAACGAGTTAATGCGTACCTTCACCTAGAAGGAGAGCAGGGGTTGATGAAAAATCGCAATCAATATTTTGTGATGATTTTTTACCAGTCGGGATCGGTCTACTGGGTAGAGTGGGGAGAGAGAGAGAGAGAGAGAGAAGTTGAGAGGAGAGGGTGAGATAGCCCGAGGGGAAAAAAATTGATTAGTTTCATCACCCAAGTCATAAGTTTCGTCACCTAAGTGGCCACATGGGCGACGACAGGGTGGTCGTCGCCTATGTGGACACTTAGGCGACGGCTACACTGTGGTCGTCTACGTCACCGACAGTACATCATTTAAGGTTTCTTCTTAGGCGAAAAAATAATAGTTTCGTTGTCTAATAGGTTACTTAGGCGACGAAATAAGTGGTTTGTCGTCCAAGGTATAACTTAGGCGACTAAGTGAATGTTTGTCACCTAAGTAAACTTTAACCGACGAAACCGTAAAGATTTCATTGCCTAAGTAGATTTTTCTGGTAGTGATATTCTTATATATAACTTATTTTATTTTTTTAGGTCCTAAATCAAGAAGATGGAGTAAAGGAGACAGAAATAAGCTCAAAACGTGGTAAGGAGGAAGTTCCTAAAATGAGGAGGAAAGATGAAGAAGAATGAACCATTAGTTATAAAGATTGGATCAAAGTTCGTTGAGATGGGTCACGACCATATTTTTTGTGTCCAAGAAGGTCAAAGATCATGCCAAGATTCGACCACAAAGAAGCCCAAAAGAAAAAGATGGACCAAAAGTTAGAAATCAGGAAATCTGCCTGTATAGATCAGCCCACTTCAACGAGCCACCAAAAATGTCTCAGAAGGAATTAGAGTACGAATAATATGTCCTTGGAAATCTCTAGAAGTCTACTTTCCAGTGCCATAAGAGTCACTCAATTTGGACATCTAAAACTCCAGGAATTACTAACTTAATGAGGAAGGGTCAACTTACCCGGGTAGAGTTAATTCATTCCTAATTGGGGATGGACTAGGGTTTTTCATATTCTATTTAAAGGGGAGCTCAACCAGCAGCAAAATACCACTCATTCTAGATGCCTAAGCCCTGCCTAAACACTATCTCTTTTCCACGAAGCTAAGAAACTCTCCAAGAAGCAGCCTACACTACTGTTTGCCAGCATAAACAGCCTCCATTGATGTATAGGGCGATCCCGAGTGTCTCTCCACTAGCAAAGAAGAGTCATTTACACCTTAGCTCCATAGAGTGATTCTGAAGACTAAAAAATGTAACATGAATCCTCTTTACTTTGTAGCTTCTCCTTGTATGAATTATTGGTTTTATGAAATGGTTTTTAGTATTTCAGTTTTTCTTTACTTGTTTCGATTTCAACTATTTTTCATGTGTTCTAGTTTCTTAGTTTTTATAATATATGTTCATCTATGCTTAATGCTTTGGCTTAGATATAGGGCGATCCCGAGTCTAAATCAATGGTATGTGTATAGGACGATCCCGAGCACTAAAACTAAATATGAGCATGTGTTTTGTAAAATTGAGAAGCTAGGATTTCGATTAATGTTGTTTGACTTGCAGGTTATGAACGAGTAAAGGTAATTAGAATGAGTCGATCACTTGTAAATATGTTAGCTTAGTGTTTTATTTTTGGTCTAGTAAACATGTTTAGGATTCTAGGGTTCTTGATTGTTATGTTTGTCTATGAGTTGAAGCATGTTAGAAGTCTAGGGTTTCTGAATGTGTTTGCTACCATGTTTTATCTTTATATGTCGTAGATTAATAAACCAAACTGTGACGACCCAAACCAGAATCAGTAGTGTAATCGGTATGATTCACGTGTTGACGCGAAATCGCGGTTTATCGTTAAGTGTGTGATTTGCCGGTTTAGTTCGCGACTTAATTTTTGGCCGAGAATTTGAGTTGAGTCTCTTCTCGAGAGTTGTAGTACACGTGATTTCGAGCTCGTGGGCGGTTCCGGATGATTTTTCTGATAACCGAGGAATATAATATGATTATTTGAAGTTTTGGTTTATCGACGAGTTTATCTGTTCGAATCATGTTTATCCGAATCGTAATGGTTATCCGTTTTGGACCGTTGATCGTCCCGAGACGCGAGTATAAATATCGGAAATAGTCAAAAAAATGTCTAAAACACTGTTTGAGAAGTTTGACCGTCGTTGACCGTACGTTGAACGTTGACTTTCGTTGACCGGAGGAGAGAAATTGGACCGTTTGGCTTCCATCGCCGGACCGGCTGATTCTGGCCATTTCAGGCCACGACCCTTGAAGGTAAAATGTTCTCCTCGTGATTCTAAACAGTTTAGAACTTGGAATTACTTGATTTGGTTGAGATTTGAGGGAGATATTTGGATTTGAAATTTGGGAAATTTTGGCCGGAATCGGCCTCGATGGAGGGAGGTGCTCCGGTGACTTTCTGAGGTGGATCTTTTGCAGAACCATCAGTTGTTTGCGAAGTTTAGCAAGTGCGAGTTTTGGTTGAATAGTGTGAAGTTTTTGGGCCACGTGATATCGGCTGAGGGAGTCAGTGTTGATCCTGACAAGATTGAGGCCGTGTTGAATTGGAGTAGACCTACTACTGTACCGGAGATCCGGAGTTTCTTGGGCTTGACAGGCTACTATAGGTGGTTTGTACAGGATTTTTCTTGGATTGCTACTCCATTGACCAGATTGACGAAGAAGGGCGTCAAGTTTGAGTGGTCCGATGCATGTGAGGAGAGTTATTTGCTCCTGAAGGAGAAGTTGACTACTGCACCGGTTCTGACATTGCCAGACGACAGCGGTGAGTTTGTGGTTTATAGTGATGCGTCAAAGTTGGGACTAGGTTGTGTGCTGATGCAGCATGGCAGAGTTGTAGCCTACAGTTCCAGGCAGTTGAAACCACATGAAGTCAACTATCCGACCCATGATTTAGAGTTGGCCGCTATTGTGCTAGCATTGAAGAGTTGGAGACATTACTTGTACGGAGCCCAGTGTAAGATCTTCACCGACCATAAGAGTCTCACCTACCTACGGACGCAGCCAGATTTGAACATGAGGCAACGCCGGTGGATGGAGTTGATCAACGATTATGATTGCACTTTCGAGTACCATCCAGGGAAGGCCAATGTTGTGGCTGATGCACTTAGCCGGAAATTCGGAGCTTCGTTGTTCCATGTGTGTGTGGCTAGAGTGTCTATGTTAGCCGAACTTTGGGTTACGGGTGCCGAGTTTGAGTGGGATGATAAGGGAGCTTTGTTGGCCAGTTTTCAGGTTCGACCCGTATTGGTTGATCAGGTGCAGGAGGCTCAGGATTCAGATTCCTACCTGTTGGGCAAGAAGACCATGATACAGAATGGTGTGCCTATAGAGTTCTGATTGAGCGATGACGGTACGTTGTTGTTCAAAGGCAGGTTGTGTGTGCCCAGAGACGAGAGCCTGAAGAAAGAGATTCTGGATGAGGCTTATTGTTCGGCGTATGCGATGCATCCCGAAGGTACGAAGATGTTTTGTACACTTCGAGCGTATTACTGGTGGCGCAACATGAAGCGGGAGATTGCCGTGTATGTGAGCCGATGTTTGATTTGTTAGCAGGTTAAAGTGGAGAGGCAGAAACCTGCAGGGAAGTTACAGCCACTGGAGATTCCGGTTTGGAAGTGGGAGCACATTACTATGGATTTCGTTTATCAGTTGCCACGTACTTTGGCGGGCAATACTGGTATTTGGGTTATTGTGGATCGACTGACGAAATCCGCTCATTTTCTCGCACTTTTGGGGAAGATATCAGTGGGCAGATTGGCCAAGCTGTATTTGTCAGAGATTGTTCGACTGCATGGTGTGCCTGTGTCTATCGTTTCTGACCGAGACAGTCAGTTTACTTCTGAGTTTTGGCAGGCATTGCAGAAAGCCATGGGCACGAGGTTGCGTTTCAGTACAGCTTTTCATCCTCAGACTGACGGGCAGTCTGAGCGGACTATACAGACACTTGAGGATATGTTGCGGTCTTGTGTGTTGCAATTCCGCGGGAATTGGGACCAGCAATTACATTTGACAGAGTTCGCCTACAACAATAGCTATCAGGCCAGTATTGAGATGGCACCGTACGAGGCCCTGTACTGGAGGCAGTGTCGCACTCCGTTGTGCTGGAGTGAGGTGGGCGAGCGATGGCTTATTGGTCATGATCTGGTGAAAAGCACCATGGAGGATGTCCAGATTATCCGAGACAGATTAAAGATCGCCCAGGATCGTCAAAAGAGTTATGCGGACGTGAGGAGGAAGAGCCTCGAGTTTGATGTAAGTGACTGGGTCTTTCTGAAACTATCTCCGTGGAGAGGAGTTGTGCATTTCGGGAAGCGTGGCAAGCTTCGACCACGGTACATTGGTCCGTACGAGATCACCGAAAGGGTTGGAGCTGTTGCTTACAGGCTTGAATTGCCGGTTGAGATGGCTCGTGTTCATGAGGTTTTCCACGTTTCGATGTTGCGGAAGTACATCTCAGATCCTTCCCATGTGTTAGCCCTATAGCAGTTACCGATCCGAGAGGATTTGACGTACGTGGAGGAGCCAGTACAGATTCTCGATCGTCGTGAGCAGGAGTTGAGGCACCGTGTGATCCCGCTAGTGAAGGTCTTGTGGCAGAATCACTCGGTTGAGGAGGCCACCTGGGAGATTGAGCAGCGTATGCGGGAGCAGTATCCTCATATGTTCACCTGACAGGTACGTAAATTTCGAGGTCGAAATTTTTTTAAGGGGGGTAGATTTGTGACGACCCGAACCAGAATCAGTAGTGTAATTGGTATGATTCACGTGTTGACGCGAAATCGCGATTTATCGTTAAGTGTGTGATTTTCCGGTTTAGTTCGCGACTTTTCGGCCGAGAATTTGAGTTGAGTCTCTTCTCGAGAGTTGTAGTACACGTGATTTCGAGCTTGTGAGCGGTTCCGGATGATTTTTCTGATAACCGAGGAATATAATATGATTATTTGAAATTTCAGTTTATCGACGAGTTTATCTGTTCGAATCATGTTTATCCGAATTGTAATGGTTATCCGTTTTAGACCGTTCATCGTCCTGAGACGCGAGTATAAATATCGGAAATAGTCGAAAAATTGTCGAAAACACTGTTTGGGAAGTTTGACTATCGTTGACCGTTGACTTTCGTTGACCAGAGAAGAGAAATTGGACCGTTTGGCTTCCGTCGCCGGACCGGCTGATTCCGTCCATTTCAGGCCACGACCCTTGAAGGTAAAATTTTCTCCTCGTGATTCTAAACAGTTTAGAACTTGGAATTACTTGATTTTGTTGAGATTAGAGGGAGATATTTGGATTTGAAATTTGGGAAATTTTGGCCGGAATCGGCCTTGACGGAGGGAGGTGCTCCGGTGACTTTCCGGGGTGGATCCTTGGTGGGTTTTGTTGGGTTTTGGATGGTGATCATTTCCCCTTTGGTTTGGAGGGACGAGGTGGCGTGACGGCGCTGGAATCGGCTCGGAAAGTTTTCCGGCCGGTTTGAACCACCGTGGCTTTCGAGCTGATTTCCGGCCACAGTGGTGGTTGGATGGTGGTGGTTCCTTCATTAAACTTGTTCGCCTTGTTGAGAAGATCATTGTGGCTGCTTGGTCATCGGGAAAACTCTCTGGTTGACGGCGCGCCGGCGGCGGCGGCGGCGGTCAACGCCAGAGCTCCGGCGACCTGTTGACTTTTTGGATTTCAGTGTTTTTAATGTCGTTTTTTCGTAATCGCGTGAAAGGACCCAACCCCGATTTAGCTCCCTAAACCGGAGTCAAACCCCTTTGAAAACACGAACCAACAAAAACCGTAGAAATTTTGGTAGAGTTTCGTTACTAACGTGGAATTACCTTTACCTGCACGCGGAAAATACACTTCATCCTATGCCACAAAAAGCAAACCGTGGGCACCAATCCCATCCGGATTTCTGAATATATCAACAGTAGAGTAAAACAATAAATATCTCTGTACTTTACTGAAATCCGGTGTAAAATCGTATAATATATACAATAGGAAACTCAGAGCGACCTCTAATATATAAACATATACGTATACCACAGTAGGTAGAACAATAAACCTACTGGAAGAGACAAGGTAGCTCGAGCACTATGCTTCCGACCACAACGTGCGACACTAGAGCCTGAACTGCAAACTGGGCACGGAAACCGAAAAGCCCAGGGGAAAGACATGAAACACGTTAGAGTGAGTGGACGAAAATAAATGTCTTTCACCAGTTGATATATATGTATAAAATAACATATGCGAGTCCAGGTAAATGAAAACACAAGTACACGAGGTAAAACCATAATCCTCCAGCGTACTGAGCATGCAAGTATAAATCCCACGGAGTCACTCATGGACACACACCGTGCTAGTACAGTCCGAATCACGAGGTCCTTGGTCCCCGTGATTCTTAGCCAGAAATGGCCTCGGTTCCGGGGAAAACGCCCATCACCGGTCAGGTAGGGATGACGACGCCCCTCCTGGATGGCATACTATCGGGGATCAGCCGAGAGGCAAAGTGTATCGATACAACAACCTAACTGAGACTGTACTCTGTGAAAACCAAATCATAACAATTCGATGCAATGTATGAAACAATATAAAAGTGTATGCATATTCGTATACGTATATCCGTATAAGTATAATCGTATAATCGTAAACACATGCTCATGTAATCCGAAATCTCATACGCATGCTCAAGTTCATAAATCATATAAAAGACTCGCAAGATTTCCGTGAAAAGAAATTGTCCACTCATAGACTGGCGTAACGCGTATCGCGTTAACCCGTGATCTGGCGGAAATTCCCTCGCCAAAAGAACGATCACGAACCCATGAATATTCACAAAACCCATATCTCATAATCATAACTCGGCATTTCAAAACAAATCACGAGAAACCACCGTTCTCGGAAACACGTAATCCAATCACGACAAATCGTCGAAAATCCATATATAACACCTCAATACCTCGCTTTACGTTCGGACGCTCAACTCGAAAAACGAACCTCCCCACAGCGATCGGAGCGCGATTTCAAGTCAAATGACATGCAACTTGTCGAAAGTCAAAAAGTCAACCCGTTGACCGTTGACCGCCGTCCACGGCGGCGCCGCCGCCGACCGGAGAATTTCACGGTGGAGCTGCACCTATTCCACTCAAAATCAAGCACTGAGAAACTTTCATAACTGTACCGAAGTCCAATTCAAACTCTAACTCATCCAATTTCAAGCAAAACCGAATTAGAACACAAAATTCAAACCCAAAATTCTCCATACACAAGATGAATTGGATCACCAAACTTACATGGTAGCTTCACAATGATGAGGGCTACAAAACTCAGTCCTTGTTGTAGCTCGAATCGGCCGAAAAAGTATAGTTCGAATTCACCAAGTTTCTTCAAATTTTCTTGCCGGAATATCTTCCTCCACCGTGCACCATGCCGGAAAACGAGGCCGGGGTTAGAACGAGAGAAGCTAGGCGAGTTGATAGCATCCCATCCCGAAGCCGAAAATGGCCGGAATCCAAGCACCACCGTGGAGCACGTTAAATGGTCATCTTTGACTTCCTAAAACAGTAAGTCCCCTATTTATACTTTCCCAAAAAGGAAACTTCATGTTTATCCATTTCGACGAACTTTAAACACGCGCAACCTTCACGTTGTAACTCCGATTCCGATAATTCTCGCGGTCACAAACTCGTCTCGACATATTGTTCACTAATCACCCAAAGTCAAACACATCGGCCAAACGGATAAAAAGTCAACCATTCAAACCAACACACATTAAATCGACTAAACAATCACAATCGGAAATAATCACAACTAAATCTTCGTAACTCAAAATCATGCTCCGAAAGTTCCCACGAACTGGAAATTAAATTCCGAACAACTTCCGTGAAGAAGCTGAAACCAAATTCTCGTCTGGTAATTTAGTCGCGAAGTAGCTCGCCATATTTATCCGTTTCCGTCAAAACTTCAAATATTCATAACTAATTCCTCGGTCATCCAAATAACGATCCGGAACCGCCTACGAACTCATAATCACACGTACAACGACTCTCAAGAAGAGATCCAGCTACAATTCTCGGCCAATAATTAAGTCGTTAACAAGTTTCGGCGAATAAAACAACTGTCGCAACTCTGCGACTACGTGCAAGCTCATCGATCAAGCTGATCATACTGCTGATTCTGATCCGGGTCGTCACAAATCCACCCCCCTTAAAAAAATTTCGACCTCGAAATTTCCAAGTCTGTCGGCTAAACATATGAGCACTGCCTCTGCATACCGCTCCACTCTCCAGCGACAATATCGACTGAACAACTCTAATATCAAACTCCCCAATAGGAGATAGCTCCGAACTGAAATCCCTGTACCCACAAATCACAAATCTGAACTGGCTCCACACAAGCGCCAAGTGTTCCTGCATCAGGAACAGATAGGGTACACAACACGCAACAACCTGAAACATAGTTCCGCCACGCGGAACACAACACACATAAAGTCAACAATATAGGCGATGCCGAACTATACGGCACAACACACACTCGCCTATGACCACACGCAGATCAAAATAACATAGCAAATCACAACTCAATCTGCACACATCAACATAACTCAAACATCAAACTCAAGCAATTATCAACCCATTTCCGCTAATCTGACAGTCTGTGGTAGCACCTTCCACAAAATCAGGATCAAACATCAACTCAAACTCAAACCAACTCACTCCAGCACAATGGAGTACAACATCGTCCTCAAAACGATATCATGCAACATCAAAACCATAGTGGTCCACAAACTAGTACTGCAAGCAATCTCAAACAAGTGAAACTGCTGGTCCCAAATCCTTCGGAACTGCAATACCGAGGTCCACAATATGCCCTCCAAGGTCTAAATAGTCCTCAAAGATTGCTTGCCAATCTGAGGATAAGATCCGGTACTAACTCGTAATCTGGTCCCCAACGCTCACTGCAAAGCTTGCCAACACACAGTCGCAGCTGATTATCTCGACCAGCAAACTGGGACACAGGTACACCACGTAGATGGACAACCTCCGTCAAACTCAACTATACCAGCCTGCCTCTGAAATCGTCACCGAAGGTACAAGGAAATGTACTGAGTTCATCAAACGATCTACAAAGGCCTAACAACTGGTACCACAAACCAAAATGCATACAAACACACACAATCACAGCGACAAACGCCACGTCCAACCGGAAATCTCAAATAGCCGATACTTCTCGGCAAGTCTCTGCCTCCGAGCCATGGCCAGCTGACAAATGTGGCATCTGCATACACATGCTGCTACATTGTTCTTCCTGTTGCGTCACGAGTAATAAACTCGGAATATCTGATACATCTCCGCATCCCTAGCGCCAAACGCGCGCAAAAATCATGAGCCTCAACACTAACATACTCGAACTCAGTTCCCATAGCTCGCAACTCGGCTAACACGGAAACTCGAGCCACACACACACATGGAACACTGAAGTTCCCGACATCCAACTGAACACATCAACAACAACATCCCAGACGGATGTTCAAAGTACAACCTCTAGCCTTTCCCGAACAAGCTCAAAGGTGCAGCCATAGTCGTTAGTCGACCTCAACCATCTACACTGCCTCAAGCCCAAATCTGGCCGAGAATGCAAGTGGATGAAACTCAAATGATCAGTGCACGTCCTACACTTCGCTGCACGCCATAGTTGTAGTGTCTCAAACTCTTTGATGCTAACACAAGGACAGCTACACCCAAATCATACATAGGATACGTAGCTTCATAAAGTTCCACTGCCCGAAATCATGAGCCACCGCTCAGCTACACAGCATCCAAACACAACCCACTCTAAACCTCGATGCATCGTCATAACCCACGAACTCATCACAATCGTCAGGTAAGGTCAAAACCGATACAACGGTCAACCGTCCTGCAGGAGTAAGTAACTCTCCTCGCGTGCATCGAACCACTCGAACTAGACACTGGCTGAACTTCGCAAACACCTGGTCGTCTCGCAAAGTCCGCAAAACCCTCGCAACTGCTTCAGGTGCTGCTCCACATCCTGGAGTAAATCAGGACGTCGCCAACGAACATGACCGCAACTCGTCCAGAATCGTCTGAACACATGGTCCATCAAGTCCACACGATCTACGGGGCATTGGTCAACCAAATAGCGTGACAAAGAACTCCTGATATCCGCACCGAGATCCGAAAGCTGGCCCAACCACATCTGATTCATCGATCCTCAACTGATGGTATCCAGACCCGAAATCAAACTTCGAAAAGACTGAAGTTCTCGCGAGCTGATCAAACCAATCGTCAATCTGAAGCGAAGGATACTCACTCTCCTCTGAAGCGAATCAGGCTTCGGTAGTCAATGCACCACCTCGTCGAACCATCCATCATTCGTACCACCAATGCAAAAGCACACCACGCAATACGCGGGGTCGCATGAAGTCTCCTGAAACCTCCTCCAGCAACTGCTGGAGTCAAAACTGTAGCTCCATCAGCTCCGCTAGCTCCGAACGACAAGATGTCGGTAAAATGAGTCCAGCGCCCGGTACAAGCTCAATGGTGTAGTCGATCTCCCGAAATGGAGGAACACCTGGTAACTCCTCCGGAATACACCTGGAACTCGGGAACCACATCGATGTCGCCAATGTCGGGCACAACAACCGTAGTATCCACAACATGAGCTAAGCAAACCACACAACTCGTCTCCACCATCCGCTCGATCATCACCAGGAAGTAGTATCTCGGGGAAATCTAGTCGTCGAAACACAACCTCCTTCTCGAGGTACTCGATCACAGCCAAATGCATCGTCAGTAAGTCCGTACTCACAATCACACCAAAACCACAATGTCCAGCTATAACAGATCTGCGACTAACACATAACCTCCAACAGGGGTCTCGCAACCTCCGGATGGATACAACACTCTCTAAAACCTCGGAAGTGGAGATGCATGTACAATAGCCATGGATGTCCAACAACTGTAACCTCGGAGAAAAGTCTGTCCTCAAACAAGGTCATGGCACGAACTCCAACATGCCCAACTAGTCACCCACGTCAATTGCGACTTGCTGAATAACTCATCAAAGGGTACATTGATCAGATTTCAGGAACAACATGAGGATCTCCTCGTAACTCTGAGCTACCGAACCGCTACAACAGCTGGCTGGGGGTGCTCATTCGTAACGTGACCCTCCTGGCCACCACAACAGCAACTGAGAGTGTTCCACGAACACAAGTCACCGCAACACCTGCTGCGTGAAAGGATCACCAATGATCGCCCAAACTCATGCCACAGGAGCAATTCCGCTACACTATGATCTCCGCCATCGCCAAACGGATCAGCAGAGGATCCTCAACATAATCAAAAAGACCACAGCCTGATGAAGTCACTGATCCCGAAGTGTCGGAACTCAACCTCATTAAAATCTCGACTAAGTCCACTTTCCTCAAACCATCACATCGGAAACCACGTACACCTTTCCTTCTCAATAGCCTCGCCACTGAGGGCAGCACACTAAGCTCCTCACGGATATCTCGAGGCACACCAATCAGACTCTCTTTGATGCTCAGGTTCAAACTCATCTCGAACCTCGTGCACTGCTTCCTCTGAAGCCACATAACACGTGCAACCGGAAACAAACCTATGGATAATGCATCTCTGCCTCAGGTGGGTAAACACTCCACATTCTATCGCTGGATAGTCTGATAAAACCATTACCGTGTAAACATCACCCTGAATGTAGGCCATGGAGTCGCAACCGGTACTCACACAATAACAGCCCACCAAATACACTAATCTGACTCAGGCAAACATCAACTGCCACAATTCTCAGCTCTGAGGCAACATGTAGACGCTCATACACACATAACCAGGCAAACCATGCCACACAATTTTCTGAACTCTGAATACTCATCCAAATCCACAGTTCTCTGGCAAATCGCGCGTCGACTGATCCTCAATAAGATCCACAACCGAACGACACGGAAAGCACGTCAGGAGGCATCCTAATGAATAAAACATCGTTCACAACAAGTGGAACGTAATCATGAAACCGCAGATATTTGAGGACACACAACACCCGAAGTATTGATGAGTACCGCTGGCCAGTCGGGTCATCACTCCAGTCATGCTGTATCAACTCAAATACCCTAAGCGTCACAACTACAAGAGTCTACAGAATCTGACAACCTAATGCTCTGATACCAAGCTGAAAGGACCCAACCCCGATTTAGCTCCCTAAACCGGAGTCAAACCCCTTCGAAAACACGAACCAACAAAAACCGTAGAAATTTTGGCAGAGTTTCGTTACTAACGTGGAATTACCTTTACCTGCACGCGGAAAATACACTTCATCCTATGCCACAAAAAGCAAACCGTGGGCACCAATCCCATTCGGATTTCTCAATATATCAACAGTAAAATAAAACAATTAATATCTCTGTACTTTACTGAAATCCGGTGTAAAATCATATAATATATACAATAGGAAACTCAGAGCGACCTCTAATGTATAAACATATACATATACCACAGTAGGTAGAACAATAAACCTACTAGAAGAAACAAGGTAGCTCGAGCACTATGCCTCCGACCACAACGTGCGACACCAGAGCCTGAACTGCAAACTGGGCACGGAAACCGAAAAGCCCAGGGGAAAGACATGAAACACGTTAGAGTGAGTTGACGAAAATAAATGTCTTTCACCAGTTGATATATATGTATAAAATAAAATATGCGAGTCCAGGTAAATGAAAACACAAGTACACGAGGTAAAACCATAATCCTCCAGCGTACTGAGCATGCAAGTATAAATCCCACGGGGTCACTCATGGACACACACCGTGCTAGTACAGTCCGAATCACGAGGTCCTTGGTCCCCGTGATTCTTAGCCAGAAATGGCCTCGGTTCCGGGGAAAACGCCCCTCATCGGTCAGGTAGGGATGACGACGCCCCTCCTGGATGGCATACCATCGGGGATCAGCCGAGAGGCAAAGTGTATCGATACAACAACCTAACTGAGACTGTACTCTGTAAAAACCAAATCATAACAATTCGATGCAATGCATGAAACAATATAAAAGTGTATGCATATTCGTATACGTATATCCGTATAAGTATAATCGTATAATCGTAAACACATGCTCATGTAATCCGAAAACTCATACGCATGCTCAAGTTCATAAATCATATAAAAGACTCGCAAGATTTCCGTGAAAAGAAATTGTCCACTCACAGACTGGCGTAACGCGTATCGCGTTAACCCGTGATCCGGCGGAAATTCCCTCGCCAAAAGAACGATCACGAACCCCTGAATATTCACAAAACCCATATCTCATAATCATAACTCAGCATTTCAAAACAAATCACGAGAAACCACCGTTCTCAGAAACACGTAATCCAATCACGACAAATCGTCGAAAATCCATATATAACACCTCAATACCTCCCTTTACGTTCGGACGCTCAACTCGAAAAATGAACCTCCCTACAGCGATCGAAGCGCGATTTCGAGTCAAATGACATGCAACTTGTCGAAAGTCAAAAAGTCAACCCGTTGACCGTTGACCGCCGCCGACCGGAGAATTTCACGGCGGAGCTGCACCTATTCCACTCAAAATCAAGCACTGAGAAACTTTCATAACTGCACCGAAGTCCAATTCAAACTCTAACTCATCCAATTTCAAGCAAAACCGAATTAGAACACAAAATTCAAACCTAAAATTCTCCATACACAAGATGAATTGGATCACCAAACTTACATGGTAGCTTCACAATGATGAGGGCTACAAAACCCAGTCCTTGTTGTAGCTCGAATCGGCCGAAAAAGTATAGTTCGAATTCACCAAGTTTCTTCAAATTTTCTTGCCGGAATATCTTCCTCCACCATGCACCATGCCGGAAAATGAGGCTGGGGTTAGAACGAGGGAAGCTAGGCGAGTTGATAGCAACCCATTACGAAGCCGAAAACGGCCGAAATCCAAGCACCACCGTGGAGCACGTCGGCCACTCTCTCCTCCACCGAGTTGACCGAGTCAACTCGGTCAAACACATTAAATGGTCATCTTTGACTTCCCAAAACAGGAAGTCCCCTATTTATACTTTCCCAAAAAGGAAACTTCATGTTTATCCATTTCGACGAACTTTAAACACGCGCAACTTTCACGTCGTAACTCCGATTCCGATAATTCTCACGGTCACAAACTCGTCTCGACATATTCTTCACTAATCACTCAAAGTCAAACACATCGGCCAAACGGATAAAAAGTCAACCATTCAAACCAACACACATTAAATCGACTAAACAATCACAATCGGAAATAATCACAACTAAATCTTCGTAACTCAAAATCATGCTCCGGAAGTTCCCACGAACTCGAAATTAAATTCCGAACAACTTCCGTGAAGAAGCCAAAACCAAATTCTCGTCCGGTAATTTAGTCGCGAAGTAGCTCGCCATATTAATCCGTTTTCGTCGAAACTTCAAATATTCATAACTAATTCCTCGGTCATCCAAATAACGATCCGGAACCGCCCACGAACTCATAATCACACGTACAACGACTCTCGAGAAGAGACCCAGCTCCAATTCTCGGCCAATAATTAAGTCGTTAACAAGTTTCGGCGATTAAAACAACTGTCGCAACTCTGCGACTACGTGCAAGCTCATCGATCAAGCTGATCATACTGCTGATTCTGATCCGGGTCGTCACATCGCGCCCCGATCGTCGCCTTGAGGTTTTGGAGTTGATTTGGGTATCGGATTTTCAGTCGAGGGTTTCAAGTGGAGATTTCGGGAATTCAGTTGATTATTTTGTACAGTATTTTATGTTTCCGGGAACGGTTGGTTTCCTTAGTGAAGTACAGTGTTGTGAGCTATGATTTTGATCAGATATATTTTATGACTATTCAGGGGATCGAGATCGTACTTCGGGCGAGGGATCTTCCGCCGGGCCACGAGATTAGCGCGAGTACGCGTTTTGCTCACCTGTGAGTGAACAACTTCTTTTCACTGTTAATCGTGAGTCTTTATACACGTTTTACGAGCATGAGCATGCATACGAGATTATGATTTATATGAGCATGTGTTATATGATTATGCCTATACCAGTATATATTACCTATATGCATTTAAATATTGCTTTATGCATTTGCATCGAACTATTTATGATTTGGTTTACACAGAGTACAGTCTCAATATATGTTGTTGTATCGATACACTTGCATCTCGGCTGATCCCCGATGGATGCCTACCAGGAGTGGCAGTACCCCGACCTGACCGGCGAGGGGCAGTACCCCGGAACCGAGGCCTTTCTGGCTAGAATCACGTGTGGGTCTGGGATCCTGTGATTCGGACTGTACTAGCACGGATGTGTCTACGAGCGACCCCTTGGGATTTTCCATGCATGCTCTGTACGCGTGAGGAGTTAGAATCTCCTTCGTGTACCATATGATTTTTATGCATTTTGACTCGCATATGTTTTTATAACATATATTATTCGGCGAAAGACATTTATTTTCGTCCACTCACTTTAACGGTTTTTATGTCTTTTCCCTGGGCTTTTCGGTTTCCGTGCCCAGTTTGCAGTTCAGGTTCTGGTGTTTCACGTCGTGGTTGGAGGCTAGTAGTTCAAGCTACCTGTGTTATCCAGTAGGTTTCTTGTTTCACCTACTGTTGTATATATTGTATATATTTACACTAGAGGTCGCTCTGATACATTCTGATACATGTTTTATACGGTTTTTCCCGGATATACTATATATTACAGTTATGTTTACTGTTTTCTGTTAATGATATGAAATTGAGAAATCCGGATGGGATTGGTTCCCACGGTTTGGCTTTTGTGGCATAGGATGAAGTGTTATTTTCCGGGTGCAGGTAATGGCAATTCCGCGTTAGTAGCGTTACTCTGCCGAAATTTTAATGGTTTTTGTTGGTTCACCTTTTCAGAAGGGGTTCGATTCCGGTTTAGGCAACTAAATCGGGGTTGAGTCCTTTCACAAACTCTTAAACCCCCCATATCTTTAAATTTCTTTTTATAAAACGTTATCATGCTTAGTACCCTCAATCCCCAGATAAAAACGTGTGAACTATGTGTTGAGTGTCTACTTTGTGTTAATATTTGATGGATGCTTTACACGTTATCAGTTAGATAGATAATGATGAGTAGATAATTCATGCAAAATTTCACAAAAATTAAAAATCGTCAAGTCATTCATAATCAAAATTTATCATTCATAATCGTGAAGTGTATGTTTGATAGTTTTGATTCGTCTATTGATTTGATCTTATTCGATATCTTAATAATTTTTAATTTTAATGAAAATTTATAAAAATAATCTACTCATCAATATCTAAATATCTAATGGTTAATTTTGTAAAAAATATTATCGAAAAATAGCTATTACGACAATTTTATGAAAAGCACTTATCAAATTTTGATTAATAAAAGTCCACGTTATAAAGTTCCTTATATGAAAGCATCTTCGGGACCGGGTAGAAACAAAGTATAAAATAACAACAAAATTTCAGAAAGCAAAAAAAAAAAAAAATAAAGAAAGAAGGAAAAGAAAATGAGCAATCGTTATAATTCATTGTTGTCAATCCAACCCTCAGACCTCCACGAGAACACAGAGAGAGAGAGGAAACCATAGAAAACTCAGAAACCCTAGAAGAGAGGACTAGTGGGCTTCTTCTTCGATCATTGCATTTCAAGATCTCGATCAATCGTACACGAGGGTAATCAATTTAATTCTCTCATATCGGTTTTGGTCTTTGTTTCTTCAGAGCATTGTGTTTGTTTGTATGCATCTCTCTTTCTCTTCTCGTCAAATCAGCTGCTACATTCCTCAGCATTTCGTCGAATCACTGATTTTGTTTATGGATTCCAAAAAGCCCAACACGGTCTTGTTACGAATTGTGTGATTTCGTTTTGCTTGTTCGTTTTTTTCATTGGGGTGCTGAGAAAATGTGTGAATATAAAATCAGTTTTTGATGTGATTGTAATTCATTGCTATGTGTTTTTCCACTGATTGGTTACGGATTGTTAGTGTACTTATTAATTCCATGGCAGGAATATAAAACCAAATTGGATGCCACATTTGTTTTTGGGTAATCTGTATTTTAATGCCTACAATCAAGTCCTAGTCGTGGCAATGTTGTTGTTGGTATCCTTTTGACATTCTGGGGAGTTAATAAGTAGCTGTCAAACTGTTGCCTATTGAATGCATTGTTGTCTCTTGGACTGTGGCAACTGTAGTGTGTGTATGTGTATGTGTGGATATAAGAATTATCTGTCGTTTTTGTTTTATCAAATGACTTCTTGTGCATTGGGCTCTTTCATCTTACTTGATGGAAATAAGTACCTTTTCTGCTATACTATTCTATGTTTCGCGGTGATTTATGCTATATTTTTACAGGAACTACTTGGGGTGAAGTATGGCGAATTCCAAAAGTTCATCAAATATGAGAAATTTGATGTATTCTGGAAAGCATCCTTTGCTTCCCCCTAAAAGTCCATTTCCTAGTGTGTCCCCTTCATACGCAGATTATGTCTTTACTCCAGCAATTGGATCAAAAGCTATTCAGAAGCCTAGAGATGGAAATGCACACCACCAGCGAACTTCCTCAGAGAGTCTTCTTATAGAGGAGCAACCTTCTTGGCTTGATGATCTCCTTAATGAGCCGGACACACCTATTTGCAGAGGAGGTCATCGTCGCTCTTCTAGCGACTCATTTGCATATGTAGATGCGATTAATGTATCTAACATCGACTATGCAGCTCAAGACGACTACAAATATAACAATAATAATAATAATAATAATAATAATAATAAAAATAATATGTTCTCTTCAACCTCTTGGGGAACTCAAGACTTTGATCCTCAGACAGATTTACGCCATGCTTCATTGTACACAGAACTAAATTTGGTGAAGCAGAAGAATAAGTCATGGGAGTCTTCTGTGAGTGCCGCTAGTAACCCAAAAAGTCTTCCGTCTTTCAAGGATAATATTGTTCTTCGCAGTTCTGGACTGCAAGAAGGAGATGGTGTTGCCTCTATAGCCTCTGAAAAGCAAGATCAGATTGAATCTGGTCCACATGATCCTAAAGCTTCCTCTGAGAAGAAAGACAATTCCAGTGCAAAGCCTTATGCATCAGAGACAGATGCAAAACGTGCTAAACAGTATGTAGCTTACTTGATTCTGCTCTATCCATACTCATTTTAATTGAAAAGCTGCTGGAGAATCACAACATTGATCTTACTGTTGGTTTATCTTTGCCTTTATAGATTTTAAACAGTTATGTCTGCTCAGAAATCCAAATTTTAAAGCTCATCGTATTGTATTAGAAATGATCTCTTGAGGATGCTTGATGAAAATCCTTGATGTAGCTGGAATGTAGCTAGTCCTGCTGTGCTTTGTTTTCCCTAACTCGTGTCATGACTTGCATAATCAAACTGGTAAAAAAAGGGGAGAACATGGTAGAGTGCAAAGGCTATGGTACCTTTAGGTTTGTGTTATTGGTGCATGAGCAAAATGAGCTCCTATGGCTATTAAGTGCGACAATGGAGATTTACATAGTTTGGCCATATTTTTCTTTTTACGTAGAGGTTGCTTGTTTGCAACTTGTAGTATTCATACAAGCATGAACAAATGCATAAACAACTGCATAAATGTACTTAAAATGATAGTTTGCGCCTGGAGGGATCAAATTGCTGCATCTGTACAAATTTTGCACCAGCTTCCAGTATATGAAAACTCTCTTTGTTATTTGTTGTACCCTGAAGATTCTTGGTAGAAGACTAGGTGTATTATTTATTGTAATTTTTCTTGCTTTTCAGTCTGCACAATGGGTGTTTCTAATATTTCTTTGGACGTGAGCATGATGTGCTATAGTTAGTTGAAACAGTGTAGTTCGTTACTATTAGGCATATTATCAATTTACTATGCAATTTTGTTTTATTTACTTGCAATTTATAGGGAAATAGCAGGTTGCTGAATTTTCTTTTGGAAGTGTGATTTTCTGGGGTATGCTCATCCAAAATGTTCCGACAATTGGTGGTTTTCTCTATACTGCAAGGACATAACAATAAAGTTTAGGACTAGAAATAATATACTTTGTATGGGACTAGAAATGATATGTATGGAAACTGATACTTTTTTACTGCAGGCAATTTGCTCAGAGGTCACGGGTTAGGAAACTTCAATACATAGCTGAGCTGGAGAGAAATGTGCAAGCTTTACAGGTATGTGACAGAAGAAGCTAAAGTACTGCATTTAAGATTGATTTGGGTAGGAGTACATTGATGTTTTGATAACGTGAAATTCATTGATAGTCTTGCATGGTATACTCTGCAGGCAGAAGGTACTGAAGTTACAGCTGAGCTTGAATTTCTTAATCAGCAAAATTTAATTTTGAGCATGGAGAACAAAGCTCTCAAGCAGCGGTTAGAAAATATAGCACAGGAGCAACTTATTAAATACTGTAAGTTTCTACCTTGAATTCATGATTCAATAGTCTTTCTAAAGTTCTGCTACATCTATACTCGAATAGTAGAACATCTGTTGAATAATCTTATTTATTTTAAATATAAATTTTCTTTGAAAATTCTCTTGAATGTGAAGTTGCGAAGGACAGGATGAAGCTCCTTTTAGAATACAGGATATATTTTGTACCTATTGTATTTTATTAGGCTTACTGGAAACTTAGAGGAAGAATTATGAGAGTTTGGATAAAGGTGGACAATGTGTAGGACATTAGTATTGGCAAGTAATGCTTATCCGCCCTCAACAGTTTTTATATAATAACCAGGCAAATTACAGACTCACCATGTTTGGCACCACTGGCATCAGATAGTTATGCTCGGTAGCGATAGTTTGTGCTTTTAAGAGCTCATAGAATAGAACTTTGGTGTGGCAGCCTGACCATTGGATTGGTCAGGCTTCCCACTTAAGATATGACACTTAAGCCATTTGAAAACTACGAGTACTCCCCATGCAATTGACCAATTTTCCCTTAATGTTATCTATGTGGTGTTATTTAATGGGAAGGCTGGATCAAAATTATGGTCAGGGTAGTCCGACCCAAGACCTTCGCCATATCTAGTACATGCGAAAAAGAACCTACGCTCTGTTCCCTAGCGGTTAGGTTTCTTCTTCCTAGATAATATAGAACAAATGGAGTAAATTTTATAAGAATACAAATTACCAGCTTCCACTCCGGAAGGGCTCTAGGAATCGTTCCTGGAGAAAAATAGAGGAGATATTTGCTAAGCTCCTTTGATTTCAATCGGACCTGTAATACTTGATGATTTCTCCCTCATTCAGTACCTCGTACTGCAGCCTAATTATGGATTTCTAAGCAGGACATTCCAATACTGGCCTCTCCAAAGTCTCCATCATTTTACGTTAGAGTGGATCAATCGTTTTTCTACACGATTGATAGAATTTAGTGTGTTACAGTGGCTTGGGTAAAAATAATTTAGCTTCCTGAAGAATGTGTGCTATTTTGTACTTTTTGAAAATTCCAGATAAACAATGTACAATTAACGGTGAAAGATGACTGCATATCTGCAATATCTTCATTATCTTGAGTAGCAGTCGATATAAGTAGTTGTTATTTACTTTCATTCCTTTGTAATTTAATATGTTTTTTTTAAGGTGACTAAAAATAAATGAGTTCATGTTCAGTGGAGCAGGAATTGTTGGAAAGGGAGATTGGGAGGCTACGAGCATTGTATGAGCAACAGCAGCAGCAACAGCAACAGCAACAGCAACAGCAACAGCAACAGCAACAGCAACCGCAACCGCAACAGCAGCAACAGCAACAGCAACTGCAACAGCAACAGCAACAGCAACAGCAACAGCAACAGCAACAGCAGCAACAGCAACAGCAACAGCAACAGCATCGACCTTCTTCTAGCCATAGACGTAATAATAGCAGAGACCTCGATTCCCAATTTGCAAATCTCTCTTTGAAGCACAAGGATGCAAATGCAGGTCGTGACCCTGTTACAGGTGCTCTTCGGATTTAGATGTGTAGTTTAGCCGGAGCCAGATGTCGTGTTTTATCTCTACTACTTTTCCCTTGGTGTTGCCATCACCTGCTTGACCAAGTTTGTTGCTTCCTCTTGTGGGGGACAAGGCTGAGCTATTCCACTCTTGGTGGCCTCTCACTCTCCTTTCTCACTTTGTGTACTTTGATTTTCACTGTTTATTGCCAGTCTGTTAAGTTAATGTCTGTGCACCTGGTAGCCGTTGCCCAGAGTAGTTTTACTTGGGGAAGATGACTCACCTGAGGTGGTAACTCATAAAAGGTTTGGTACTTCAATCTTTATTGTATGTCCGGTAATTAGTTTCATAAATGTTGCGTATGGTCCACTTTTGGCCCATTGAAGATTTCCACATAGTACAGTGATCATTTGGGCTAAGTGGATTCGCAAGGAGTTATGATAGAAATCATCTGTACTTTGTATAATGTTATCGATCAATGAAATCTGTGCTTCTTTTCTTTTCCTTTCCTTTTCTTTTTTATTTTCTTTTCCTTTTAGTTTATGAGGAAAAATGATGCTAGCCGTCTATCCAATTAGAGAAAGTAATAAGGCCTAGAAACTCATTATCATGACTGTGCGACGGAAGAAAGAGGCGGCGTTGCAGACAGTTGAATTCTTTCCGCGGAATACTGCCGCGGTGCATTCAGATGGGGCGTTTTCGCTTGCTGAAGGTAGTGGGCAGCGTTCAGATAGAGCATCTCCACTTGGTGCAGGAGGATCGGAACTAATCTTCCCCTCTCCGCTTGGTGGAAAAAAAAGAGGGACGCGGGAGGAAACCCCACTATCGGGAACAACCAAGATAGTTGAGAATCGGGTGTCGGAGGTGTCCAAGTATGAGTCTCCGCAGAAGAAGTTGGCAATCAATCCAGTTGCTGAGAAGGCGGTTGAGGAGCAGCGAGAGCTGCTGTGATTTGTGGTGCATAACTAGTTAAGATGTGAGACTCGGATTTTTTTAGTCATTTTCCTACATCTAGCACGTTTTACTGTGAGCACGATGTAGTATAAGTTACTATAAGGAGTTCTTTCTATCATACCAGTAATCAGTGCTCTTTTGTTATTTATCAGATCTAATAATATTTCTATCTTTCACCTAAAAAAAATAAAAAAAATAGAGAAAGTGATGAAACATTAGTAGATGGTTGCATTAGTGTAAGGGGACTCCCATAGAGCAAATCACTAATGCACTAAAACAATGTTGAAGACTAGAACTAGAATCATAAAAAATGTAATTACAAATGATGAACATCAAATGTCAGTAAACTAAAATTTGAGCCTAGCAGCTGATCGAGCAGACTTGAAGCAGAGCATGCATGGTTTATACTAGTCCAGCCAACAATCTTGCTGCGGAAATCAAGAAGAAGAATAGCAGGGAAGGATTGAGGAGGGTTGCTATAGTATTAGCTCCATTGGGAAGAGTTGGGTAGTCATCCGGTGGAGGCATTACACATTCGTCTCCGTTAAAGGAAATCCTTGTTGGGAAAGCCCATCCTTCTCTGAATGTGAACAGTCCCTTGTCTTTGTGAGCAACATTTCTGATTGTGCATATTCCCTAGCTCTCCGGAGGTTAGTATCATATCATTATAGTATTTGATGCCCCAGAACATGCCTGTATCATCTGATAATAATAAACACATTCGACTTAATGCGAGTAATGGTAGCTAATTGATTATAGAAGATCGAACACTGCGTATAGATTGTTTGGTGTAAGAAGGAGATGAACTTACTGATGTTGCCGTAGGTGGTGAGCGGGTGGTAATTGAAGCTGAAAAGTTGTGTGAGGCTTTTTAAGTTTGGGTGCTGAACGACTAAGTGCCAATCAGAATAGTTCTTTTGGAAATTGTAATTGCTGATGGAGATCTTGACCTTCCAATACTCCTTATAACTCTGCTTGACATGCCAATGAACTCTGATGGGGCACATGTGTTGTGAACATGTTACCAATGGAAGCGATGTCGATGCTGCTTTTGCTTCCGGTCCATGTGGAAGTTTCAACACACTCAGAGGAGGCTTGTCACCGGACCTGTAGCACGTTAACGTTTTAAAACATTGATATTAATTAGTTTTAGTTTGTTAAGCTAGGTTGGCAGGATCGGAGTAATAAATTGAATATATGTATAGATAGGGACAGTCAAAACTTATGGAAATTTTGTGATGTATTGATCAATTTTAAATTGGATTATATATACACAAGTACTTATATTCTTAAAAAGAAACTAAATCAAACATTGAATCCTACTTAATTACAGAATATACATCTTCTAACTATACAAGGAGTGTGACTCACTCCAACACTCCTCCTCAAGTTGGAGCATACAAGTCTTGAATGTCCAACTTGCCAAGTGAGTCATTGAATGTCTTGGATGAAACTGCCTTAGTGAGGATGTCAGCCAATTGCTTTTCTGATCAAACAAAAGGGAATGAGATGATCCGAGCATCCAGCTTTTCTTTAATAAAATGTCTATCAATCTCCACATGCTTTGTCCGATCATGTTGAATAGGATTATGTGCAATCTCAACTGCAGCAGTGTTGTCACAATAAAGAGGCATTGGATGTTCCTGCTTAAAGCCCAAATCTCCCAACAAATACTTGAGACATAGCAACGCACAGACTCCTTGAGCCATTCCTCTGTATTCAGCTTCTGCACTAGACCGAGCCAGAACATTTTGCTTCTTGCTCCTCCAAGTAACCAGATTCCCACCAACGAATGTGAAATAGCCAGAAGTAGAACGTCTGTCAGTGGTGTTACCTGTGCAATCTGCATCGGAGTAGCCATAAGTTCCTAAATCTCTATTCTTTCGAAACACAAGACCTTTACTAGGAGCAGCCTTCAAGTACCTTAGGATTCTCATCACCACATTCATATGATCTTCACTAGGATTATACATATATTGACTTACCACACTAACAATATAAGCAAGATCGGACCTAGTATGAGACAGGTAAATCAACTTTCCAACTAATCTCTGGTACTTGGATTTGTCTGTGTGAACCTGATCAGGATATTCTGTAGTCTGATGATTCTGTTCAATGGGTGTATCAACTGGTTTACAATCAAGCATACCAGTTTCAGTTAACAAATCTAGAACATATTTTCTTTGGCTCAACATAATGCAATCTCTGTTTCTAGCTACTTCAATACCTAGGAAGTACTTCAAATTTCCAAGGTCATCCATTTCGAATTCAGATGATAGCTGAACTTTCAACCTCTTGATCTCGTTTAGATCATCATCTGTTACCACCATGTCATCCACATAAATAATCAATGCTGTCAGCTTGCTCTGTTGGTGTTTGAAGAATAGGATGTGATCTGAATTGCTTTGTCCGTATTTAATCTTCCTCATGAAAGTTGTGAATCTGCCAAACCAGATTCTTGGCGATTGTTTCAATCCATACAAAGATTTCTTTAATCTGCACACCATCTTTTCACCTGTAGAAGTTTCATATCCTGGAGGAAAATCCATGTAAATTTCCTCATTCAAGTATCCATGGAGAAAAACATTCTTCACATCAAAGTCTAGATTAGCTGCCAGGGACATGAGAACTCGAATGGTATTCATCTTTGCTACTGGTGTAAATGTTTCATCATAATCCACTCCATACTTCTGAGTGTATCCTTTTGCCACCAATGTTGCCTTATACCTGTCAACTGATCCATCTGCATTATGTTTCACAGTATAAACCCATCTGCATCCAACAGTCTTCTTGCCATGCGGTAGTGGTACTACATCCCATGTATCATTTTTGTTGAGAACATTCATCTCAACCTCCATTGCCTTAACTCACTTCTCATCCTTGATTGCATCATGCACTTTACTAGGAAGAGATACAACAGATAATTGATTCACAAAGGTTACATAAAGTTTGGATAATCTATAGGTTGATACATAATTAGCCACATGATACTTGGCTTTAGCTGACATGAGAGGTTCATATCTTTTTTTCTGCAAGTTGGAATACGAAATAGAAAAAAACCTCTGCAAAAAGAATACTATGTGAGTTGAGCCGTTGAGGTTTAGGGCCGGTATTTCTTTAGTTTCTTTGACTGAAAGAATCAAGACGTGGCACATACAGATTGGTTGCTGTAAAAGAAGGACCCTAGAGGAGGACACCCCTTAACTTAGGGCATGAAGAGAAATGAAGTAATTCTGATATTGAAGACCTGCTTACACCATATGTTCCTGGGTCCTTCGGCTGATCCATAAAATCCCAAGTGATTGTTACGTTGCTATAAGGATCCAGTGGGTCGTATCCATCTGTACCACCACTAACGACGGTGGTCGACGGCTGTCAGAATCACAAGATCGGATAATGCTACAAATTAACCACGTATACGTATAATTAACCACCAAAACATCGATCATACGTACAAGATAACCCAATAGAAGAGAATAATATGATTAAAATGATGGCCAAAAGTTTGCACTCCACACCAGCAGCACCACCAGCCATTCTGAATTCTCTGGATCGATTTCGATCGCTAGCTTGCGAGCGACTCGCTCCCTCGATCCTAGCTAGAGATGAAAGGATTGATCTGGCATGTCTCGTATATATGTACATTATTATATATAATAAAATCTCGATAAATTAATAACTTCGGGACTGACTAAATTTATTAATTTAGTGAGATTATAAATTAATTCTCTAAGTTGGGACCGACAAAAAATATTATTTTAACGAGATTATTAGTTAATCGAATATTAAATTATCGATATTAATTTATTGTAGGTTGATATATATGATTTGATTTTGATTCAGAAAATGTAATGTTCTTGTGTATCTACTACTGCTCTGTATCTCGCTCGCTTCATCCCATATATCGATCTCTTTGATGAATAGTTAGTACAAATTTATAAGACCCAAGATTTGTGCATTAATTAGTAATTGTAAAATTAATTAGGGTCATGTTCAATGGCATCGAGGATTTTACACAAATTGTTATATCGAAACTAGGTCATTGAATTTAAAGACGCTCAATGGTCTAGATTAATTAAGACACATCAATATTTCTATTTTTTTTATTAAATCACCAAAATAAAAACTAATTTATTTCAATTACACTCTTTCTCTTCTCTTTAATTACTCTTTACTCTTTTTGAATCAAAACCCACCATAGATTGTATTAGTCAAATCTGAAATAAGGGAATTCTAGTTATCTCTTTTCTCTTCTTTTTCGAATTACAATCTCTCTTCTATTCTCTTATCTTGTTCATATAATTCCCAGGTTATCTTGTTTCATTTCTTGGCATCACGTGCACGCTGGGCATAAGGAATTGTTGCATCCTAACTCCTTGTGATAGTGAAATAGATAAATTTTGGTGAGAGCAGTATGGTGAGTTTGGTGACTTCGGTAACCTATTCTCTTGTTCATGACATTCCCAGCTTATAATTGAAGAAGCTCTTGTTTACAGTACTCTGACTCTGATAAGAAAAAAAATTATGAATACAACAGTAAAATATATAATTTTTTGAATAGAGCACATTTCTTCAGACACCATAAGCATATAGAAACCTTATAAAAATTATGTGGTACTTCACAGGTGACTGTAGGTACTAGACCATCTCAGTTTTTGCTGAAGTCATTAATATGTTAAATGGTAGTACTAACACTTGATTAAATTTAACACTGAGTGGCATCAAAACATCTCAAATATCATGGAAACTAGTTATAATGGAAACTTTGATTCCAAACATCTCATCTTAGCACATCAGTAATAACACAAAATGACATTTATCATATAATCTTCAATTCTAACATCTCATCTTAGAACATTAGTTGATAGTTGTTTTGATAATATAGAAAGATAGAAGGAAAACTCTCTTTGAACTTAGTTATCTAACATAAATTGTGTCACATGGTGCCAATGTCATTATATGATGAGTCTAGGAGATGGAATCTATATTCTGCAAATCCTCTTGAGTAAAGTTATTGCCTTGACCATTCTCTGCAAAAAATATATATACATATAGATAATTAATGAGTAAGTTACTTCAACAAAGCAAAAATAAGGAAAATACTTCAACAAACACTAAATAATTGACTTATGTGGGTGGGTTGGTTCAAGCCTTCTTCTCTTAAGGCATGAAGTTCCATTATATCTAGGCTGGTGACATAGTCCACACTTATTTGTCTTTCTCTCTTTAGCTAATTCAATACCACTCTTGATTCTGTTTGATTTGTTAGAATCCTTCTTTTTGCCTTTAGTTTTGGAGATATTCGGATCTAAAAGCACCGACACAGAAACTTGAGAAACTTGGACAGTAGTAGCGTCTCTACTTGGGGAGTCACTCACCAAAAATGATTGAGGCGTTTCATCATTAAGACTTGGTTCTTCATTCTCATACGCATTAAGAGAATGTTTGGAATATGTTATAAGCTTCTTGGATAACTCATTGATAGGTTCCATATAAACTATACATGCCTCATTCAAAGATGCAGCAATACAAGCCAATTTAGAGGCTTGCTGACACATATGGTTAAGCCTTAATGATGCTGAATTCTCCGTGTCATCAGCTTCAGTTAATCCTTGCAAATCCATGATTCTAAATTTGTTTGCCCCTTGTTTCCATCTTGCAAGAATAAAATGATTGGGTATTGTATTAACATCTAAACGGGCAAACACCTTTAACAAATGTTTACAAATAGTACCCACAAATTCAATTTTTTTGCATTCACAAGTACCTTGGTAAGATTGCAAGTTCAGCTTCACCACAAACTCTTCAGGATCAAATTTGGAAATTTCATTAGGATCACGAGGCTTTGATTTGACCAAATAAGTGTGGCATTCATCATCATCACAATACCCCTCCTCTTCAATTTAATTTGTATCTTCTAACTAAACTCCATTCCTTCTTAAACTTATTGAATATGTTTCTTGTATATACCTTCCCTGCATGTTTCAAAATAAATTCATCATCATTGACAATACGATACTTGTGCTCTGATTCAAAATCTTCATTACTTTCTCTTGAAATGATCTTCTTTAATGCTTGCTCGTATTTGAGAACAACCTCACTACAGCCTGTAGATGTAACAAAGTCATCAAAAGATGCATTAACAACCTCACTACAGCCTGTAGTATTCATTCCAGCAAAAAAGTACCTCGATTATAAACAGGAACCCGAGAATCTCGTATTTCATATAGAAGAGCAAGGCATTCATTACGTTCCAACTCATATTCTTTCATCAGTATCTCCCACTTTTCTTCAAAATCCCTAGTCTTGTATGTTGACCAAATACATTTTTTCATTGCTTTCTTGAAGTCTAATCTCTTGAAATAAATATGTGAAAGCTTCTCTCCAATTTTTTTCTTAATGTGCCAAATGCATAAACGATGACGAGTGTTAGGAAAAACCTTGGAGATTGCTGCCTTCATTGCCATGTCTTGATCAATGATGATAGAAGTTGGATGAAGTCCTCCCATTGCTTTAAGTCATGTCTCAAATAACCACAAAAAAGTAACATTTGCCTCATCTCGTAAAAGAGCACAACCAAATTGTATAGATTGATAATGATGATTCACTCCGGTGAAGGGTGCAAATGGCATATCATATTTGTTTGTCCCATAGGTTGTATCAAATGTAACAACGTCTCCAAAACATTGATAGGCCATACATGAGTGAGAATCCACCCAAAATAAGTTGGTTACTCTTCCATTTTCATCACACTGGATGGCGTAGAAAAATTGAGAATTTTCATCTTGCTTTTTTCTAAAGAACGTGATAACAGATTAAGCATTTCTTCCATCTAACTCTCTGTGTCGAACATCTCTTAATGGTTATAATAATCTCTCTCATCAAAACCAAAATGCATGCCACCAAATATGGAAGGCATTTTTCCAACTTGCAGATTATCTTTATGAAAGGCTTCTGTCAAATCTGTAACTGCTTTCGGCATATGTCAGTTTGACTTCATTTTCATCCTTTTAACTGGAGTAACCAATTTGTGATTGTGTATGTCTTCAAACACTATCACTTCCCATTTGTTTGCCCATCTGTCATGTTTCACCCGCAAATGAGCTTGGCATCCATCTCTAACAGTGGAACAATTTCTACCCTTACCTTTATTTGTGGTACTTTTGTTGGGAATATGGTTAGCACATACAAACTGCTTACTTGTCACCTCATTTGAGTGTGACTGAGTTTGATGAAGATCCAATTCGAGTCTAAAATCCTTATTGCCGACTATAATCTTCATAATAATTTCCAGCTTCTTCAAGGGATTGAAAACACATTCCAACAAATGGTGCTTCTAGTGTTCTGATATTCTTACTTGGAATGTTTGCTTCTTCACTTTGAAGATTATTTGTTTCAGTCATCTGTATAATAAAAGAATATTCATAAATAAGATGAAATAAGAAAGAATCAAGAGAGTACGCTTGTTCTATGTGATATCGATATTTATTTAGGAACATGTGTACAAGTGGGGCGGGGGGAGGGGGGGGGGAACTTACATTCACTACAAGAAAACATCACTTAGACCACGGAAACGTAATTGTTCCGTGGTCCAAGTGACACTTGGACGACGGAAAAGGCTTCGTGGTCCAAGTACCACCTGGACGACGGAGAAGGTATTCTCCGTCGTCCAGGTGAATACCTGGACCTCGGAGCTTTCTCCGTCGTCCAGGTGACCACCTGGACCTCGGATAATACTCCGTTGTCCAGGTTATCACCTGGACGACGGAGAAGGTATTCTCCGTCGTCCAGGTGATAACCTGGACAACGGATCGACACACCGTCGTCCGAGTACGTAACGTACTTCCACTTAGACGATGTACCGACACCTCCGTCGTTTAAGTGAAGCATTATATATAAGCCCGATCGATGCCAAATTCAAACTGAATTCATTCGATCCATTAATTTGAAGGAGAGATAGAAGCTAGGGATCGGAGAAGGAGAAGGGAGCTAGCTAGCTAGAAATTAATTAAAGCCGAGAAGAATCAGGATGGCCGGATAATTAAGGCTAGGGCCGGGATCTCCGCTGACTAGCTAGCTAGCTTAATTAACGTACAGATATCGAGAAGGCCAACAGGTACGTACGCAGTTAAAATTTGCTTAATTAATATATATTTAATTAGTGAAAACGTACGTACATACATGCAAGGATGTTAGCGCGCTATATATATATATGTACAGATCGATTAAATTACGTACGTACGTAATTGATTGATCGATGTAGATCGAGTACGTATAATTAAGAGTAAATTAATGGACTAATATATATATATATATGTAATAATTAATTAATTATAATATTTTGTAGCAGTATGGACAAGAGTTGGATGAAGTTGAAGAATAGATGTGATGTCCGGTATATGGATGGAATTAGCGAATTTGTGAATTTTGCGATAGAACATGGTCAGGGAAAGAAACGTTTCAGGTGTCCGTGTCAGAAATGTCTTAATTGTCAGTATGCGGAGGTTAATGTTATGGTGCAACACCTGTACGAAAATGGTATGATGTGGAGTTACACTACATGGAGCGAGCATGGTGAAGCAGTAGAGTTAAGCGCAGCAGACTTCAGCTCAGGGTACAGTTACCATGGTGCCTGATCCAGCGGCAGTGGTGCCGGACCCCCAGCTTGCAACCCAACTGCAGATTTGGTCCATGATGCGTTTCCGGGATGTAGTCATGGTGGACACCAACACCAAGACGGAGTTTACAGTACCACCAATGAGCATGATGACACATTCCCCGCAGCTAGCTTGGCCACTGACACCAGTGAGATGGAAAAGTACAACCGGATGCTACTTGAAGCGCAGACCCCGGTGTTCCTTGGATGTCGAGAGAATGTGTTGCAATATGTGATGGAGCAAATGAAGATAAAAGTGAAGCACAAAATGTCAGTGAGTGCTTTTGACGAAATTCAGGAGCAAATATGTAAGTTGCTTCCTGATGATCACAATCTTCCTAAATCTCATTATAAGGTTAGAAATATCCTGAGCAGCCTCGGCCTAAAGTACAGGATAATTGACGCATGTCCGAATGATTGTGTGCTATTTTACAAAGAGTATAAAGAGTTGGACTATTGTCCCGTATGTGGCCAGTGCAGATTCCAGTTGAATAGGAAGAGTTCGAAAAAGAGAATTCCTGTGAAAGTTGTTCGATATTTTCCCTTGATTCCCAGATTGCAGCGCCTGTACATGTCTCTACACACAGCAGAGGCGATGCGATGGTACGCAGAAAAGCGAATAGATGACGATGTCCTGCGACACGCCGCGGATGGGGAGGGTTTCAAACATTTCGACAGAGAATTTGGAGACTTTGCTTCAGAGGTTAGAAATGTTAGACTCGGCCTATCTACAGACGGATTCAATCCTTGGGGAAGTAATAGCTCCGCCGTCAGCACTTGACCAGTTATTCTGATGCCGTACAACTTGCCTCCGTGTATGTGCATGAACAAGGAATTTAATTTCCTTACCGTACTAATTCCAGGTCCTAAATGTCCATCGAAGTGCTTAGATGTCTACCTCACACCTTTGATCGACGAGCTGAAACTATTGTGGGAAAATGGAGTCCCAACTTATGACAAATTCACTGACACGATGTTCACGATGAGGGCTGCCGTAATGTGGACGATCAGCGATTTTCCAGCTTATGGGATGTTGGCAGCCTGTAGGACAAAAGGATATAACGGATGTCCTATATGTTTGGACGACGTGGACTCTAGTTGGCACGCGGGGAATGTGTGTTACTTGGGTCACCGTAGATGGCTTCCTCACGACCACCCGTGGCGACAGGATGAAGCTCATTTCGACGGTACGGTAGAGAACAATCCTAAACCCCGTAGTTGGTCGAGGGAAGAGATTTTAGAGAGGTTGAGCTATTTCGACTTTGGTGTGTTGAGCAATGACGCGGATGTAAAGAAATGCAATCCAATTCCTCCACATGATCTGAGCTATTGGGATCACAAGAGTATATTCTTTGAACTCCCTTACTGGTCGAAGTTGAAGCTGAGGAACAACTTGGACGCGATGCACATAGAAAAGAATGTGTGCGACAGCGTGGTGGGAACAATTCTCGGTATTAAGTTCAAGACTAAAGATACTCCCAAAGCGCGCAAAGATTTGGAATCAATGAATCTACGTCGTCCCTTGTGGTTGAGGAGGGATAGGAAAGGTGTGTACAACAAGATGCCAGATGCACCTTACACAGTGAAGCCGACGCTTAGACGTTCTGTATTTCACTGGTTTAAGGGCGTTCGTTATCCGGCTACGTATGCAGCTACTATAACTGGAGCAGTGGACGAGGTGCAACACAAGTTTGTTGGTCTAAAGACACATGACTATCACGTTATGCTGCAACGTCTTATTCCAGTGGTAATTCGACCATACTTGCCTCGGGACGTCGTAGAACCAATAGTGGCATTGTGCAGGTGGTGGCAGAGGTTATGCGCCAGAGAATTAAAGAAGTCAGATGTGGTGGAATTGCAACAACAAATTGTGCACATCATTTGCAAACTAGAGAGGATTTTCCCCCCTGCTTTCTTTGACATCATGATTCACCTAATGATCCACCTGCCCGAGCAGGTGCTTATTTCTGGTCCGGTCCAATACACTTGGATGTATCCTCAAGAAAGGTACGTACAACTAATTAATTAATTTGTTCCACTGGAGATTATATATATACTAGCCAGCTAGCTATATGTACTTATGTAATGTGTACGTTTGATTTTGTAGACAGCTTGGACTGTATAAGTCATTCGTCAAAAACAGGTCGGCCCCGGATGGCTCCATAGCAGAGACATACCTAATGCATGAGTGTGTTACTTACTGCAACAGGTACCTCAAAGATCCACCCCCTCCCATTGCCTCCGATCGCAGTGCCCGCATCAATCTTTCTGTCGTCACCAATGTCGTCCGACCAATTAGAGGAGTATTAAAGGAATCGTTAACACGGGAAGAACTTATTGAGGCACATTGGGTAGTGTTGCGAGACTGTGACGAAGTTGAGCCGTACATGTTGTCATACAGGGAGAGGCTTCAGGCGTTAAATCAAAACAAGAGTTCGGCGTGGATTGAGAAAATGGTTAAGAAGAAGTTTCCTGATTATTACTTCCAATGGGTACGTACGTACGACTCGGATGAGATTATTTAAATACACATCGCTCATGTTTGTAGAAAGTAAACCCTTATATTAATTTGCCCTTTTTCGCAGATGATTGATCTGCAAAAATCTGATAACCACGGAGGGTGGTGGTCATGGCCAAAGCACTTGCTAGCAGGGAAGCCGGTTAAACACTATATTTATCCCGGATGTTTTGTGAACGGTGTAAAGTTCCATTCATTGGCCCGAGACGAAGGAAGAAGAACACAAAACAGTGGGGTAGCCGTTGGGAAAGACAATGATCTATATTACGGGGCTATTGTATACGTGGTTCAGCTATGTTACGGGAATGATGTCAACGTTTTCCTATTCAAGTGCAGATGGTTCAAGCGTACAAAGGAAGACCTGGGACTATTATCAGTCGATACAAACTCGCACTGGTATGAGGATGAGCCTTTCGCTCTCGCCACCTTAGTTCGGCAGGTGTTCTATCTCGACGATCCGAAAGCCGGTGAAGGGTGGAAAATAGTGAACCATATCTCTCACCGAGGAATATGGAATACAGAGACAATTGAAGGGACACCGGCGACGACTGAAGATGCTGCTGAACCAGAAAGAGACATTCCTGCCTATCAAGAGCCTAATATTTCCATGGTCCGGTCCGATATAATGGACCTGGTTCAAGATGGTGAACGGTTACCCATGCCTGATGGTTGTACAGATCTAACTGAAGATGAGATTATCGATGAGGTAGATGAAGAAGACGAGCATGAAGAGGACGCGGACGAGGACTCAGGTTATTCGTCGGACGATGTTGAGTACGATGACGAGGATGAGCCGTCGACTAACGGGGATGAGGACGATGATGATTATGACGAAGAGTACGGTCATACGACGAGGGAGATTAATTGGTAATTAATTACTGTAATTATTGTAATATATATATGATCGATGCCGGTTTACGGTAAGAAATTAATCTGAATTATATATCCTGGCCAACGGAGAAATTAATAAATATTGGCGCCAAATCTCAATCTCATATAAAACGTACCCTAGCTAAATCCTTGACCCTAAATCTAGCTAGCAGTTCGATCAGATCGATCGATAAATTTTTTAATTATATTTTTGAATTAGAATATAATTAAACGGACACGTACGTACACAAATGACCGGGGACGACCTAAACCGTAATCCCTAAGGCCCTAACCCCTGAAATTGGGGTCTATACACCTGGACGACGGAGATGGTCATTCTCCGTCGTCGAGGTACACACTAGGACGACGGAGATGGTCATTCTCCGTCGTCCAAGTTCACAAACCCTAAACCCTAAACAGTAAGGCCCTAACCCCTGAATTCAGGGTCTATGCACCTGGACGACGGAGAACACTCATATCCGTCGTCCGGGTTCTCACCTGGACGACGGAGAACGCTCATTTCCGTCGTCCAGGTGAAGATATCAAAATTTTTTCTAAGACAACGACCCTCTAGACCTTCTTCCAATGCATTTTCTTTTCCTCAAGACTTTAGAGTAAACAATTCTTGGTGTGTGAGCTTCGACGGTTCGAAAATCGGAGTTGCGAAATGCCTTGTATCCACGTTTCCGGTTTGTGAAATTATCGGTTTTGCGGTTGACTGTGCCGAACAAACCCTTCCCGAACTTATTATTTTATGGTCCTTTGAAGACAATTATATATTATGTTACGACAAACATATCCAACGGTTGTTTTGTCCAAATTCAATTTCGTTAATACTCTGCTGCAAATGAGCGTCTACTCATGAACACTTAAGTCGTAAAGATTAGTCGATACTTAACATGTTTCAATACGTAAAATTAATCGGCGGTTCAAATTTAACTGTTCATATATACGATGCGTTCATCGATATTGTACGACTATTTCACTCGAATGACAGATCGCTAAATTCCTAGCGAATTATTTTAAAATTTTTTTTTTACGTAATTTGAACCTGGACGACGGAGAAGGTCATTTTCCGTCGTCTAGGTGTTCACCTGAACGACGGAGAATGATCATCTCCGTCGTCCAGGTTCAAAAATCATGGCGGTTCAAATTTATTTTTGTTTATTTTTTTTCATGTAATTTTCACCTGGACGACGGAAACTTACCATCTCCGTCGTCCAAGTCCAAAATTATGGCGGTTCATTTTACGTCTTCCATTTTTGGGACCGCTTGAATTTTCACTTAGACGACGGAGAATTCATTCTCCGTCGTCTAAGTCCAAAATCATGGCGGTTCAAAACGTCCCGCCGATTAATTACGCGCCGCTTGAAAATTTTTAAACCGCCACCTAGACGAAGGAAAACACTGTTTCCGTCGTCCAGGTTCACTTAGACGACGGAGAATAGTGCTCCGTCGTCTAAGTGAAACTCTATAAATAGAGTACGGCTCATCTTCTTTTCCTCATCCCTTACAATTCTCTCCATCTCTCCTCTCCTCTCTCTCTCAATCTCATTCCGGCGATATTCTCCTCCGGCGACGACGCTCCGACGATACAACTCCGGCGTGGTTCGATTCCTCCTCTCCGACGACACAACTCCGGCGAAATTCCCGAAAACTCCGATTCGGTAAATTTCTATTTTTCCCTTATTTAAATAATTTTCATTTTATTAATTAATTAAATTCTAAATATAATAAATTAGTAGAAATTAATTTAGTAATTAATTTTAAATATTTAATAAATGATTAATTGTTGTTATTTATTAATTAAATCATAATTATTGTTATTGTTTCCTAATTAAATGAATAATTGTAAATTTGTTGTTATTAAATAAATAATTATTGTTATTAATTAATTAAATAAATAATTATTGTTATTAATTAATTAAATGGTTAATTATTGCATGCTAAATGGAAAATAAATTATTGCATGTAATTACGTGTATTTTTTAGTAAATTAATTAGTAGTACGTGTTCGATTTAAATTTAGTACATAGGCTTGGTGTAATTAAGTCGCACTCTTTGGAATAGATGGCGCCTCTTTTCCTTGCTTATCTCCTTAACCCCTCGTGATGTGTGGATTTCATCACCGCACACCATAACCTAAGTGAAGTTATGGACACGAGGTTGAGGGCGGAGTTTGCAAAGGACTTGAGGGAGTGTAAATTTTCGAAAAATTGGCCGAATGTCGGACATGGTGTCTAGAAACGGGTTATGACTGGTGACAGGATTTGGACTAAGAAAGACTTTTGTCGAAATTAGTCCTGCCTCTCGCGTTATCTCTATCCCTAACTGGCCATGTTTTTCGATTTAACCAAGGCTGATTAATTGAAAATTTACACTTTATCGCGCGGGTCGCACGTCCATTGAACGACCGAAAATGCCAAGCTAGTGTACTCTATTTAAATCTTAAACGTACTTAATTAATTAGCGTAAATTTTTAAGTTGTAATTATTATGGTAAGTAGGTATTTTAACCCCGTACTCTTAGGTTTAAATGGCTCTGCCAAAGACGACATCCGGCAAGAAGAAAGCCCAACAAGAGGCAGAAGATGCCATGCTCCGCCGCTTGGCGGACCAAGTCGGTTGGGAATTACCACCGGAGGGCAACGACGCTCTCAATCCGGACGGATCATCTGATCCGTCCGTAGCGCCCTCTGGGGAAATTCCCGCTTCCCCATTCATCTCGAGCGGTGATGACGTCGACCCCTTCCAATCTCCGACGCCCGGTACCCATTCAACGGGAAGTACTCAGGCGTCCTCGACCGCCGAATCAATCATGTACAGCGCCCGCCGTAGGCAAAGGAGGGCCCCCACTGACCCGGAACCGAAAAGGACTCGGGGTCTCGTTAAAGGGGGAAAAGCGGAGCGTATTTGCAAGGCGACCGGTAAAAAGATCGACTTGCCGTACGACGAATTCACCGGTGGCCCTCCCACAGCTCAGCTAGCAAGTCTCTCGGCGCATGGGATAGGGTCAATCATCCGTAACCGGGTTCGTATCACTGCCCCTACTTGGAAGGAGGCGCCGGATCATGAGAAGGCGAAAGTCTTCAAAGATCTTTCGGTACGTAATACGTTCAATTTAGTTATTATATAATATTGTTAATCTCGGCCTAAAATTTCATAATATATACGATTATAATTTTCTATTTATTTTTCATAGGAACAATTTGACGTGGATCCGACACCGGCTATGTTGAGGCATATCAATCAAACCGCCAACTCCATCTACAAAGATTGGAAGTACAGGCTCCATAAGTACTTCAAAGATGTCGGTCCCGTGCCTCCCCCGGTAGAGCTGCAAGGGGAGAGAGAAGATGAGTGGGAGTGGTTGTGTAACCACTTTGCCGATGAACAATTTAAGGTATTAATTTAATTTTTTTATTTCAATTAAGATAATTGAATTATTTAAATTGTAGTTATTCATTTTTTAATGATTTAATTATATTGTGTAACAGAAATTCTCCGGTGTCAACAAAGCCAACCGGGGGAAGAAGGAGAAACACCATACTACCGGCGCCAAGCAGTTCATTCAAATTGCCAAGGAGCACAAGGATAAGGGTTCCAAACACCCTTTTATTGATGCAAGCGTAAGCGCGTACGTGACGCCAGGGCTCGATAATGAAGCGAGTCAATACGGGGTAAGTGATATATATATATGTGCTTTTAATTATAGTAATTATTATTTAAATATGATTTCATTATAATAAATTAATTATAATTTTGTAGGCAAGGGCGATAGAGCGTGCGCATGAAGAGTTGGCCAACACTCAGCTTGCGTTCCCAGATGTGCCGCCGGAAGACCTGCCTCCTCTATCCTTAGAGAGCCAAATTGCAATCGCGGATGAGGTCTACGGTCGTAGAGCTGGCAAGGAGGTTAGGCACTTTGGGCCTAGGGTGGTACGAGATTTGTCGACGACCTCCGGCTCATCATCTACGGGAGGTTCGAGGCAGCGGAGAATGAGTCAGGCTGCGGCCGTCGAAGCAGCCATTCAAGAGGCTCGACTGGCACGAGAGGAGAATGAGTCAATGCGGCAAAGACTTGACCAACAACAAGCACAAATAGCCCAACTCATCGCCCTCATGGAACAAAATCGAGAAGTATGTCAACCTCCTCCGAACCCACACCCCGACGACAACGACCCGGCTGGAGGCGGAGGACTCGGCCCCGCATCTGCTCCTCCAGTGTATTAGCTAGCACGTAGTATATTATCTCGTTTCTTTCCGCATTCCGAACATTATTTTAATTTTTAATTTATGGATTTTTTCGTATGTACAAATTAATTTACTTTGATTATTTAATAATTAAGTTATTAATTATAATATTCAAAATTTAGTTTATTTATTTAATTTTAGCATTTTTCATTATTTAAATTAAAATAATAATAAATTAAATTAATAATTTTTAATTTCAATTTATTTTTTTAAAAAAATTAAATATTCACTTGGACGACGGAGATTATGTTCTCCGTCGTCCAGGTGCAGAACCCTAAACCCTAAACCCTAAACCCTAACCCCTAAACCCTGTCGTTCTCCGTGGCCCAGGTTTTCACCTGGACGACGGAGAATTAGTGTTTCCGTCGTCCAGGTGAACACCTGGGTCACGGATAAGCTACCATTATCCGTGGCCCATGTATGCACCTGGACGACGGAGACACTAATTCTCCGTCGTCCAGGTGAAAACCTGGTCCACGGAGAAACGAGCAATGTCCGTGGCCTATGTGTTCACCTGGACGACGGAGAATTAGTGTTTCCGTCGTCCAGGTGCATACATGGGCCACGGATAATGTCCGTGGTCCAAGTTCACTTGGACGACGAATCACTAATTCTCCGTCGTCCAGGTTCTTGGACGACAACACTTGGAACACGGACCTTGGACGACGGAGATTCCGTCGTCTAAGTACTTAGACGACGGAAAACTGCACCTAGACGACGGAAATGGTCCGTGGTCTAGGTGCAATTTTCTTGTAGTGATTAGGTATATGTTCATTGGATGATAAAGGATCACAATCCATATGCACTTTCATGAACTTGTTGATGTCTTTGACAGTAGTACAATTTGACTAGATCTCCTGCAACCGTACAAGAAAACATAGTTAATAGAATCAATATCTAACTTTACTGCTGTAGTTTATGTCAAATAATCAATCATCTAACTCCTATTTAACTATCAATATAAATCCAAATCCAGTATGATATACAAATAAACTATAACAAGCCAAGGTGGAGACATCTACTTTTTTGGGGTCAAGATTAGGCGTACACGAGACATCTAAACTTCAACTTAGATGCGAATTGCGAAACGAGAAGTCCGCAAATGCAGATTTCTTCCCTACACTAACATAAAATATTGTAAACAACTTCTGCGAAAAAAGACAGTACATAGCTTATCTTCACATTGACAAGAAGAAGAAGAAGAAAAAGAAGAGAACCCATCAAAAGAAGAAAGTGGGAGAGAGAATACTATAGGTTTATATTGTTTAATTAGTTTTTATTTTGGTGATTTAATAAAAGATAAATAGAAATATTGATATGTCTTAATTAATTTGGGTCATTGAATGTCTTTAAATCCAATAGCTTAGCTTCAATAATGTAACAATTTGTGTAAAATCTTTGATGCCATTGAACTTGACCCAAATAATTAATGAGTCAAGTAAATTCTTTGTGATATTTACTGCTGAACACCAGCAAGTAAGCACTATCTAATGTATATACATATTTTATTTGTATATATGCATGAATCGTGAATAAATTCGACATCACTGTGTAGTTTTTGAGAGTAACATGTCCCGCGACTCCCTCTCTCCCGACTTTCTTTTTCCAAGTAAAGCCTAGCTGTATCTCACCTTGTCAAAGAGAACTGTGGCACTGACCTCACAACCTTCTCCGGTGTTTTCCCAATCCTTACCTTTTTCCATACCGATCTCTTTATCAAATTCCTAGTCGATTTCGCAAATTCTACATCCATTTCTTCTTTGTTCCCGCACTTACGTAAATCCCCACGAACCCTTGTTTTACTTCTATTCCTAGTGGGAGTGATGTTCTCCTTACTTGATCCAAGTTTTTTCTTTCTGAATTCCAATATTCCTTTTCTTGTTTTTTGATCTTGCTACTGACAGACTCGGGAATTTTCATGACACCCAAAGTTTTACACCAGCTTCCTTTCTCCTTTGATTTATCTCTTGGTGCTGAGGAGAAGGCCGATGAATTCCAATTTTTTGTAATGAAGGTGTTCTCGCTGACAATCATTTCAGGCGAGAAGGCTAATTTGATAAAATATTTGATGATTAGGCCTTGGAAGGGATCCAAAGGATCGTGCACCATATCTATCCGGTACAAATCCGAAGATCGCTTCCTGGTGAAGTTTCATGAAAGAGGGGCTTTGAAAAGGGTGGTAAACTGAAGTCCTTGGTTCTTTGAGGACACTATGGTTATCGTCAAGGAGTTTGATGGTTTTCAGCTTGTGGAGTCAGTTCTGATTGACAAAATCAAGGTTTGGGCCAACTTTGATTTTAAGAGAGGCGATTTGCATGGGGAGGAGCCGACTTTTGATTGGTTGAAAATCCTAGGAAGTCACTTGGGAACTTATGTGGATTACGATCGGGTGCGTTCAGATTCTGAAGTAGAGATCTGATTGCTCGTGGAGGTCAACTTGAGCAAACCATTAGTGACTCATTTCAAGGTACCTATGGGGTCCACGGCATGGCTTGAATGTTAAGTCGAATACCTGACCTTGAAAGGAATTTGCATGGGAAGTGGAACTTTTGATCATCTCATACAGAGTTGTTCGATCTAATGTGCCAAGCCGGAAGCGGAGCTGGAGGACGAGGGTTAATGTCGGGCGGAGGAGAGGATATGGAGGTTGAGGGATGAGATCCCGGTATACTCTGGGCCGGGAGGAGGGGTGATGATTACCATGAAGTGGTAGTGGATACTTGGGATAACGACATAGCTAATGAGTTCCAAGAGAGAGTGAGCAAGCGGCACAAATTGGCTAAGGGACCTACGCCACAAAAGGGCATTACTACTCGTTAACATTTGACATTTCACAACTGGTTTTATCAGGAGGTTGAAGATGTGGAAGAATCTAACGTTGGGGATATGGTACAGGAGGTGGATCTGGGAGCTCAAACCGCCATGTAGAAAGGGCCCCAACCTAACTAAGGAGTGGTACACCCAAATTTTTTTGAAGCCCTCTCGTGCAACTCTGGTTTGTTAGTCTAGGTTATGTTGTGTGTCATATTGTTATCTAGTATATGTGTACTATAAGACTTCCTTTTTACCGTGCCGGCTAATCCTTTGGACTTTTGTATTCCTATCATAAGTTTCGAGTGGATATAAATTTTGTGCCCATTAAAAAAAAATCACTACAAGAAAAACACACCTAAATCATGGACTATTTTCGTCGACTAGGTTAGAGTTTCCGTAGTCTAAGTACTTAGACTATGGAATATCTGTCGTCCAAGTGCCGTAGTCTAAGCACTTGGACGGCGGAAATGGTACGTTTCATCGTCCAGGAGGTCACTTGGACGACGCAAATGCCCTGTCGTCTAAGCTATGATGAGACGACGTAAATGTTATTTGCGTCATCCAAGTACAACTTAATTAGACTACGCAATTATTGCGTGGTCTAAGTTATACTTGGATGACGCAAATATTGTGTGCATGATCTAAGTGATCACTTAGACTACGGAATTGTATATTTTCCATAGTCTAAGTGATAACTTGGACTACGAAAGCATGTATGGTTTTGTAGTCTAAGTGAGAACTTAGACTACAAAAGCGTATATACTTTCCTAATCTAAGTGAATATTTATTTTCTTTTAATTTTTTAAATTAAAATTTGAATTGAAATTAAAATATTAATAAATTAATTAAAATATTAAATTTAATTTAAATAATTAAAAATTGTACGTACATCAAAATCGTTCAGAAAATACGATATATCCTAAACTACATACAAACTACTAAAATACAGTAGGAGTAGACGCACCGCCGAGTCCCCCGCATCTAACCGTGTTGTCGTCGTCGGGGTGTGGGGTCGGAGCAGGATGACACTCTTGTTGAACCTGGTTTTGCATGAGAGCGATGAGGTGGGCTATCTGCGCTTGTTGCTCATCAAGCCTCTGACGCATAGATAACGTTTCCTGACGCATAGATAGCGTTTTTGCCTATGCGAGTCAAGCCTCCTCAAGGGTTGCTTGGACCGACGCATCTTGAGCACATTTTGAAAGGACCCAACCCCGATTTAGCTCCCTAAACCGGAATCAAACCCCTTCGAAAACACGAACCAACAAAAAATTTTCAATATTTGGGCAGAGTTTCGTTACTAGCGTGAAATTACCATTACCTGCACGCGGAAAATACACTTCATCCTATGCCACAAAAAGCAAACCGTGGGCACCAATCCCATCCGGATTTCTCAATATATCAACAATAACGTAAAATAGTAGATATATATGTACTTTACGGAAAATCCGGAGTAAAATCGTATAACATATACAATAGGAAGCTCAGAGCGACTTCTAATACATAACCATATACGTATACCATAGTAGGTAGAACAATAAACCTACTGGATGAAACAAAGTAGCTCGAGCACTATGCCTCCGACCACGACGTGCGACACCAGAGCCTGAACTGCAAACTGGGCACGGAAACCGAAAAGCCCAGGGGAAAGACATGAAACACGTTAGAGTGAGTGGACGAAAATAAATGTCTTTCACCAAGTAATATATATACATATAAAATCATATGCGAGTCAAATGCATGAAAATCATATGAAACGTGAGGAGACTCTGGCTACCACTCACGTACAGAGCATGCAACGTAAAACATATCGCGGAGACTCTAGCGGGCTTCCACGCGATAGCACAGTCTGAATCACGGGATCCCAGACCCACACGTGATTCTAGCCAGAAAGGCCTCGGGTCAGGATATCTGTCCCCCCCGGAGCGTACTCGGGGATCAGCCGAGAAGCCAATGTGTATCGATACCACAACATATACTGAGACTGTACTCTGTGTAAACCAAATCATAAATCTTTTCTATGCACATGCTTAAAACATAATATATATACATGTATACTCGTATACGTATATTCGTATATGAATAATCGTGAAACACATGCTCGTAAAATCGTAATCAATCTGCATGCTCAAGTTCGTAAATCATAAATAAAAGGCTCGCAATCAATCCGTGAAAATAAATGTCCATTCACAGACTGGCGTAACGCGTATCGCGTTAACCCGTGATCCGGCGGAAAGTCCCTCGCCAAACGAACGATCACGAACACCTGAATATTCACAAAATTCATATCTCAAAATCATATCTCGACAATGCAAGACAAATCATGAGAAACCACCGTTCCCGGAAACACATAACTCAAAGCCGACGAATCGTCGAAAATCCATATATAACACCTCAATACCTCGCTTTACTTTCGGATGCTCAAATCGAGAAACGAACCTCCCCACTGCGATCGGAGCGCGATTTCGAGTCAAACGACATGCAACTTGCCGAAAGTCCAAAAAGTCAAACCTGTTGACCGTTGACCGCCGTCCACGGCGGCTCCGCCGCCGGACATGAAATTTCATGGCAGAGCCACCCCTATTCCACTCCAAATCGTCCACTGAGCAACTTTGTCAAATGGTAGCTTCAAGAGGATGAGAGCTACAAAGCCCACCCAAAATTGCAGCTCGAATCGATCAAAATCATGGAACCCGATTACCTCAATTTCTCATGAACTTTGGCCGGAAAATAGCTCCTCCTCCAGTGAGCCTTGCCGTGAAAGGAGGACGGGGTAAGAATGAGGGTGTCCATACGAGTCGAACGGGACCAGAAGGAGACTCAGAGATGGCCGGAATCAACTCCACCGCCGTGGAGCACGCCGTTTGCCGTCGGCCTTCACTCTCACCACCGAGTTGACTCAGTCAACTCGGTCAACTCCTCATTTAAAAATGTTGACTTTCCCATTTCGGTAACCTGCTATTTATAGCCTTTCCCAATTTGGAAACTCATAATTATCCATTTCGACGAACTTCAAACGCGCGTAACTTTCTCGTCGTAATTTCGATTCTGATAATTCTCGCGGCCACGAACTCGACTCGACATAATCTTCCAACATCACCCAAAGTCAAACACATCGGCCAAACGGATAAAAAATCAACGATTCACATCAGCACATAATAAATCGACTAATTAATCAACAAACGGAAATAATCACCACTAAATCTTCGTAACTCAAAATCATGCTCCGGAAGTTCCCACAAACTCGAAATTAAATTCTGAACAACTTCTGTGAAGAAGCCAAAACCAAATTCTCGTCCGGTAATTTAGTCGCTAAGTAGCTCGCCATATTAATCCGTTTCCGTCAAAACTTCAAATATTCATAACTAATTCCTCGGTTGTCCAAATAACGATCCGGAACCGCCCACGAACTCGTAATCACACATACAACGACTCTCGAGAAGAGACCCAGCTCCAATTCTTGGCCAATAATTTAGTCGTTAAGAAGCTTCGGTGATTAAAACAACTGTCGCAACTCTGCGACTACGCCGTAGCTCACGAATATAGCTGATCATACTGCTGATTCTGGTCCGGGTCGTCACACATTTCCTCGCCGAACGTCCCGTAGATGAGTCAGAAGATAAATCTCGCTGCACCTTGTGTCCCAACCTCCTAACTTCCTTGCTAGCTCGACGACCGTATACCTCATCGGCGATTGCAATTTGACTCTACATCGATAGAGGAGGCAGGTATTCCGGCGGCAAACCCGGGTGTGCAAGTTGCGTGTTGGCAAATTCCTCTTACGCCCGTTCTACCAACCTCGCCTGAAAATAATAATAAAAATTAAATAATTATAAATTTGTACGATAGTTTAATAAATAATAAATAATAATTACGTTAATTGAGAAGAAATATATACGACACTTACTCCGATTTGACTCGCTTCATTGTCGAGCCCAGACGTCATGTAAGCAGAGACGCTAGCATCCAGATAAGGGTGTTTGAAGCCCTTATCTCTATGCTCCTTGGAGATTTGTATCATCTGCTTGGAGCCGGAGGTTTGATGTTTGTTCTTCTTCTCCCGATTGGCCTTGTTTATGTTTGAGGTTTTCTATTGGACAACATAAATCATTAAAACATTAATAAATAACTAAAAAAATAATAATTCGATTTCGTTAATTTAAATAAAAAAATACGAACCCATATAATTCTTCTTCGAAGTGGTTGACCAACCACTCCCACTCATCTTCCCTATCCCCACGCAGCTCTACGGGGGTAGGCGAGCGACCGAATTCTTCGTAATACTTGTGAAGTCTGTACTTCCAATCACGGTAGATGGCGTTGGCAGTGGTGTTGATGTGTCTAAGCATCTCCGATGTGCCATCCACTGCATATTGTGCCTACAAGAACAGAATAAAAAAATTATAATCGTATATATTATGAAACTATAGTTTTTATTGGTTATTAAAAAATAAATTTAAAATTGTATTATGTACTGAGAGTTCTTTAAACACCTTCCCATTCTCCTCGTCGGACAACTCTTTCTAGGTAGGCGCAACCATACGAACCTTGTTGCAAATAATTGCCCCGATGTTGTGCAATGAGAGACTAGCTAGCTGAGAGGTGGGAGAGCCATCGGTGAAATCGTCGTACGGCAACTGGATCTTTTGCCCGATCGCCTTGAACAACTTCTCGGATTTTCTGCCATTTCCGAGTCCTCGGGTCCTTTTCGGTTGAGGGTCTGACGGGGCCCTCCTGACCTTGCGCCGCGCACTGAAGAGAATAGACTCGGAGGAGGCCAACTTCTGGGCACTTTCTGACATCAATGATGGGCCGGAAGGGGTGTCATCATCATCAATCTGTATAATTGGGGCATCAGGAATTTTTCCAGTCGCTGCTGCCGAGGGACCAGCTGAAGGGTCCGGAGGAGGTGCGACCTTGTCCTCCTGGCTCTGCTAACCCACTTTCTCTGTTTGTTGAGAAGTGTCAAAGTTGAGCATCTTCCGCCTCTTTTGTTTCTTTTTTTACCCCACGAGGCCATTTTAACCTAGGAGTTGTAAAATTCAACTATTAAACCTATTTTACCCTTAACTATAACTACTTTACCATTTACTATTTTTAACAATTTACTAATTATTTTTTCTATATTTTTCATATTTACCACAACATTTACTATTTTTAATATTTTTCATTTGTAAAACTATTTTTGATATTTATCATTTATTAATATTAACCAATTTATAATATTTACTATTTATAAATAAATTCATACTAATTTACAGTAATTAAAATAATTAATGTTACAAATAATTAAATTCATACTATTACAAATAATGTTACTATCAAATAAAATAATTACCATAATTTACCATAATTCATATATACCAAGTACAATAATTATCATAATTACAATAATTAGCATAATTAACAATTTTCCATAATTACAATAATTATCATAATTAATAATTTTCTATAATTAATCATTTACCATAATTACAATAATTTGCCATAATTACAGTAATTACAAATAATTTACCAATTTATTATTTTTACTAATTTATCAATCTATTATTAAACAGAAATACACTATATTTATATCTAAATACAAGTATTATACCTAAATACATATTAAAAATAAATTTAAAATACATACATACGTAAAAAAATTAAAAACTTACCAACGTTGGAGATGGGCGGCGGTGAGATTGGATGGGCGGTGGTGGTGACTGTTGAAGGTGGAGGCGGAGGGAGCGAGCGAGGATGATCGACGTAAGTCGTGGAGGGAGTGATCGAACGACGGTGGAGGAGGTGAGAGGCGGCGGAGGGAGGGAGTCGCCGGAGGTGAGAGGCGGCGGAGGGAGGGAGTCGCCGGAGGTGGGAGGCCGGACGTACTGTTTTGAGAGAGAGAGAGAGAGGAGTTTTGAGGAGAGGAATGAGAGAATGATCGAAACAGCTTATTTATATTGTTTCACTTAGATGATGGAGGCGTATTTTCCATCGTCTAAGTTCACCTAGACAACAGAAATGGGCATTTTCGTCGTCTAGGTCAACCGCCACAACTTTTTGAAATGCCACCAAATTAATTGGGCGGGTGAGACTTGACCGCCATAATTTTTGGGAATGATTCAAATTTGACTTAGATGACGGAGACGGCCATCTCCGTCGTCCAGGTCAAATATTTTGAACAGTTCCAAAAAAATGGCGGTGAAATTTGGACCGCCTAAAATTTGCACCTAGACGATGGAGATGGACCATCTCCGTCGTCCAAGTTGTCACCTGGACGATGGAGATAGTCAATCTCCGTCGTCCAGGTACAATTTCCGTAAAAATAATTTTTAAAAATAATTCGTAAGGAAGTTTTCGATCTGTCATTCGAATGAAATTGTCATAAAATATCAGTTAAAGAATCGTATATATAAAAAATAGAATTTAAGATGACGAATAATCTTACGTCTTTAAACTTGTTAAGTATCTACTAATTTGTATAACTTAAGTGTTATTAAGTATAGGCTCATTGCACATCAATATTAATGAAATTGAATTTGGACAAAACTACCGTTAGATACATTGGCCTTAAAACAATATATAAGTAGAATAATTTTCACTAAATAGTAAGTTCGTTAAGAGTTTCATCGGCACAGTCAACCGCAAAACCAAATTATTTTACAAACTAGAAACGTGGATACACGAAAATCCATTAGTTCTATTTTGGAACTGTCGACGCTCACACTCCAAAAATTGTTTACTCTATGGTATCGATGAAAAGAATATGCATTGGGACATGGTCTATATGGTCATTGTCTTAGATGTGAAAGTACGAAATAAGCACTTAGACGACGCAATGACACGTTTGCGTCGTCCAAGTATGCACTTAGACGATGCAATGACACATTGGCGTCATCTAAGTTCATACTTGGACAACGCAAAGACACTTATTTTAGGGTTAGGGTTAAGCGCCTTAGGGTTTAGGGTTTAGAGCTTATGGTATACTTAGACAACGGTATGACCCTTTTGCATTGTCTAAGATAAATTTTTAGGATTTAGGGTTATATAATTAATTACTATTGGGTTTAGGGTTAAGCGCCTTAGGGTTTAGGGTTTAGAGTTTATGGTATACTTAGACGACGGTATGACCTTTTGCGTCCTCTAAGATAAATTTTTAGGATTTAGGGTTATATAATTAATTACTATTGTGTTTAATTACCTTGGTATGGACTACGAAAAATCGTTCTATCGTCTAGGTTTTAGGGTTTAGGGAAAATGTGATTCTTGATCCGATCCTCCGGATTAATTAATTAATTTTAATTTGTATTTCGGTCTGTCGAAGCGACCTCTCTCTTTAATTAATTTAAAGTTAATTATGCGAAAAAGTTAAAATTAATTATTTATTTATTAAATTAAGTACAAAATTAATAATTGTACCTACTCCTTCTCATGCATCATTACGGAAAAAAAGTTTCATTACAATAATTAATTACCAATTAATATTCCTCATCGTTATATTGTACTCTTCATTGTAATCGTTATCATCCTCCTCACCACTGTTATTCGATTGCTCCTCCTCATCATACTCAACATCGTCCGACGAATATCCTGAGTCTTTGTCCTCGTCCTCATCCTCATCTACCTCATTAATTGTATCAATAATCTCATCTTGAGTTAGATCCGTACAACCATCAAGCACATGGGTACGCGTTCACCAGCTTGAACCGGGTCCATTACGTCAGAGCGGATGACAGAAATATTAGGCTCTTGATATGCAGTAATGTCTCTTTGCGGTCCAATATCTTCAGTCGCCTGCGTCCCTTCAGCTGTCGTGGTATTCCATATACCTTGATGAGAGATATGTTTCACTATTTTCCACCCTTCACCAGCTGTCGGATCATCAAGATTGAACACCTGCCTAACTAAGGTGACGAGAGAAAAAGACTCATCCTCATACCAGCTTGAGTTTATATCGACTGATAAAAGTTCAAGGTCTTCCTTCGTACGCTTGAACCATTTGCACTTGAATAGGAAAACGTTGACATCATTCCTGTAACATAGCTGAACAACATATACAAGAGCCTCATTATATAGATCATTGTCTTTCCTAACTGCTACCCCACTATTTTGTGTTCTTCTTCCTTCATCTCGGGCTAATGAATGAAACTTTACACCGTTTACAAAATATGCGGGAATATAGTGTTTAATCGGCTTCCCTGCTAGCAAGTGCTTTGGCAAGGACCCCCACCCCCATGGTTTTCGAATTTTTGTAGATCAATCATATGGGAAAATGGGAAATATATATATAATTAAAGGGTTAAATTTCTACGAACATGTATATAAACTAAATAAGTAAACATACGTACCCATTGGAAGAAATAATCGAGAAACTTCTTCTTAACCATTTTCTCAAACCACGCCGAACTCTTGTTTGGATTTAACGCCTGAAGCCTCTCCCTGTACCCAATCATGTACGGCTCAACTTTGTCATAGTCTCGTAACACTACCCAAAGTGCCTCAATAAGTTCTTCTCGTGTTAACGATTCCTTTAATACTCCTCTAAACGGCCGTACGACATTTGTGACGACAGAAAGATTGATGCGGGCATTGAGATCAGAGGTGGTGGGAGGTGGTGGATCATTGAGGTACCTGTTGCAGTAAGTAACACACTTATGCATTAGGTATGTCTCTGCTATGGAGTCATCCGGAGCCGACCTGTTTTTCACGAATCCTTTATATTGTCCAAGCTGTCTACAAAATCAAACGTTCAATTAATTAATTGTGGAATAAGTACATATAGCTAGTAATCTCTAGTGCAAAAAATAATGGATCGAAAAACCTGTATAATTAATTAGTTGTATGTACCTTTCTTTAGGATACATCCAAGTGTACTGGACATGACCAGAAATGAGCATCTGCTCGGACAGGTGGATCATTAGCTGAATCATGACGTCAATGAAAGCAGGGAGAAAAATCCTCTCTAGTTTGCAAATGATGTGCACAATTTATTGTTGCAGTTCCACCACATGTGACTTCTTTAACTCTCTGCCACATAACCTCTGCCACCATCTGTACAATGCCACTATTGGTTCTACGATGTTACGAGGCAAATATGACCGAATTACCATTAGAATCAGACGTTGCAGCATAACGTGATAGTCACGTGTCTCTAGACCAACAAACTTGTATTACACCTCGTCCACTGCTCCAATTATAGTAGCTGCGTACGTAGCCGGATAACGAACGCTCTTAAACCAGTGAAATACAGAACCTCTAAGTGTCGGCTTCACTGTGTAAGGTGCAGCTGGCATCTTGTTGTACACTCTTCTATCCCTCCTTAACCACAAAGGATTGCGTAGATTCATAGATTCCAGATCTTTGCGTGCTTAGGGAGTATTTTTAGTGTTGAACTTAATACTAAGAATTGTTCCCACCACGTTGTCGCACACATTCTTTTCTATGTGCATTACATCCAAGTTGTTCCTCAGCTTCAACTTCGACAAGTAAGGGAGTTCACAGAATATACTCTTGTGATGCCAATAGTTGAGATCATGTCGAGGTATTAGATTGCATTTCTGTACATCCTTGTCATTGGTTAACGCACCAAAGTTGAAATAGCTCAACATCTCTAAAATCTTTTCGCCAAACTATCTATGGGCTTTAGGATTATTCTCTACCGTCCCATCGAAATGAGCTTCATCCTATCGCCACGAGTGGTTGTGAGGAAGCCAACTACGGTGACCCAAGTAACACACCTTCCCTGCGTTCCAACTAGAGTTCACGCCGTCTAAACATATAGGACATCTATTGTATACTTTCGTCCTGCAGGCTGCCAACATCCCATACGTTGAAATTTTTTTGATCGTCCACATTATGGCTGCCCTGATCATGAACTTCGTGTCAGTGAATTTATCATAAGTTGGGACTCCATTATCCCACAACAGTTTCAGCTCGTCGATCAAAGGTCTGAGGTAGACATCTAAGCACTTCTCCGAAGATTTAGGACCTGGAATTAGCAGAGTAAGGAAATTAAATTCCTTGTTCATGCACATCCACAGAGGTAGGTTGTACAACATTAGAATAAATGGCCAAGTGCTCACGGCAGAGCTATTACTACCCCAAGGATTGAATCCGTCTGTTGATGGTCCGAGTCTAAAATTTCTAAACTCTGCGGCAAAGTCTCCAAATTTGCTGTCGAAATGTTTGAAAGCCTCCCCATCCGCAGCGTGTCTCAGCACATCGTCATCTATTCGCTTTTTTGCATACCATCGCATCGCCTCTGCTATGTATAGAGACATGTACAGACGCTGCAATCTAGGAATCAAAGGAAAATATCGAAGAACCTTCACTGGAATTTTCTTTTTCGAACTCTTCCTATTCAGCTCATATCTACATTGGCCACATACAGGACAATAGTCCAAATCTTTACTCTTTGTAAAACAGCACACAATCATTTGGACATGCGTCAATTATCCTGTACTTTAGGCTGACGCTGCTCAAGATATTTCTAACCTTATAATGGGATTTAGGAAGATTGTGATCATCAGGAAGCAACTTACATATTTGCTCCTGAATTTCGTCAAAAGCATTGACTGACATTTTGTGCTTCACTTTTATCTGAATTTACTGCATACATATTGCAACGCATTCTCTCGACATCCAGGGTACACCGGGGTCTAAGCTTCAAGTAGCATCCTGTTGTACTTATCCATCTCACTAGTGTCAGTGGCCAAGCTAGTAGCGGGGAATGTGTCATCATGCTCATGAATGGTATTGTAACCTCTCTCTTGGTGTTGGTGTCCACCATGACTAAATCCCGGAAATGCATCATGGATCAAATCCGTAGTTGGGTTCCAAGATGGGGGCTGGTACCACTGCTGTTGGATGAGGCACCATAGTATCTATACCTTGAGCTGAAGTCTGCTGAGTTGAACTCTACTGTTTCACCATGCTCGCTCCACGTAGTGTAACTCTACATCATACCATTTTTGTATAGGTGTTACATCATAACATTAACCTCCACATACTGATAGTTAAGACATTTTTTGCACGGACACCTGAAACGCTTCTTTCCCTGACCATGTTCTATCGCAAAATTCACAAATTCTCTAATTCCATCCATATACCGGATATCACTTCTATTCCGCAACTTCATCCAACTTTTGTCCATACTTCTATGAAATTTAATAATTAATTATCATATTAGTCAACTATTATATATACAGATTTTTAAGTAATTATTAAACTATTATATATACAAATTTTTAACTATCTTATTAACGTATAATTAATTAAAATAGTTATTAATTACCTTTATTAATTATTGGTGAATATACTATACATCAATTACTTTAATATGTCTAACATGCATGTACGTTTTAACTAAATATTAACCAAACTTTTAAACATCCATGCATGCATATATACTAGTTATTTAATTAACTAATATATATATCAATCAATTACCTAACTTAATTATAAATATTAGACATACTAACAATGCAATCAATCAAACGTACAATTAATTATATATATAAAAGTTAAGATTGTCAGATATTAACTACGCACGTACGTACTTAGTCTTCTCCGATATATGACGAACCGAGGGTCAGAGTCTGAGATATATATATATATATATATATATATATATATATATAGTGCTAGCTAGTTGTACATATGAGGAGAGTCTGATCGAGAGAGAATCGAATGACATGAGGATAAGGATGAGGATGAAAATGATATGAGTGAGCGGAGAGGAAGCTAGAGACTCCGACATGGACATTATATAATGCTTCAATTAGATGACGGACTGAGGTAGTTTCCGTCATCCAAGTGCTCAAATAGACGACGCACTCACTAGTAGTGTCGATACGAATCCAATGATATGTAACTTGACTGAATCTGGAAATTTTTTCCGGTAAGACACCCACGTGCCACCACAGGCGACCACTGCCGACGACAAAGATTTACCCATAAAAATGAAGCTCTCAACAATCCCAACAATAAACCTCAAAGGACCTAGACCCTGATTCCGGCACGTTTGGCCAGAATCGGCCCCGAAAGCACTCGGCCGGAAAATGTTTCTGACATCAATTCTCCGCTTTCGAGCCACCTCGTGACTCGAGGCTAGAATCAATCGAACTAGCAGGAGAAGGGGAACTGAAAGCCCCTACCCTTGCTGCTCAAAACAGCCAGCAACCTCCGATTATGGCGGAAGTCGATTATTCACCGAAATCCTCTTTGATTCCGTCCAACCTCACCTGCAAACCAAAAATATCATAAAACAACACAACTAGAATCAAAAACCCAGTCTAAACATACCTAACTCATCGCCAGAAACCTCGCTGGTGATGGCGACCGAATATACCCAAAACCCTAAGTTTTCATCTCATCGACTCGCCCCTCTTGGGCCTCTAAATCATCGATTCAAACCCAGAAATAGATAGAGGAGGAAAATCCACTTCGATTGTGATCAAAAACATGGCTGAAGGTAGTCGGAGTCCGTTTCGCCTCCAGGCGGAAAGCTTCACGGCGATTTTGGGTCGCCAGAGGTCGGTTTACGTGGGTCAAAGTGAGTTAACCTGAAATGGAAAATCTCCTCTTCCAATTTTGGAAAGTCGTATAAATACTCCGTGTTTCATTATCGTAAAATCTCGATTAAACTTCCGCTGACCATATCTTTCTCGTTGTAACTCCGATTTTGGCATTTCTCATGTTTACGTTCTCATCTCGAAAAATTCTACATTTTCTATCGGAAGTCAACCAACTTCGATACTTTCATAAAAAGTCAAACTTTAATCTATTGACACTTACCGGCGGTAAAAAATATTTATCGCAGCTTTTAAATCGAACTCGAATTATCATGAAATTATATATACAAAAAGATAGAATTATCACAGCTCTGCCTTGCCTCGACGTGACATAGCGTCATTATGCTCACCGACATCGCAACACCATCTGCCGAGATCAGGACATCGCAACCCAAACCTTCGCTCGACTTGCTTTGATCTCTTTGATATGGTTGCCACCGACCTTGCTAGACCATCTGCTGTCAACCTCCTTGGCTATCACTCTCACCCAATCATTCTATTTTTTAGATCTGGGTGCCACGATGGGTGCCCAAATCAATTAAATTCAGTTCTTTTTTTTTGAAGTGCAATTTTTTCATTTTTGAAAATATAATAGTATCTTTGACAACTTAAGTTAGTATCTTTATCATCAATGGATGGTATCTTTATGATTTTCTGGTAATATATATTTTTTAATTAGTATTGGTATCTTTACGAACTTGTGTTGGCATCGTTTTAATGGTACCTTTATAACATTGTCATAGTATCTTGATGCCGTTGTGATGGTATATTTATAACATTGCAATGGTATCCTTAAAACGCTATCATAGTATCCTTATGAAACTATGATGGTATTCTTATAACGTGGCCATGGTAACTTTATAATGTTGCGATAGTATCTTTATAACATTGTCATGGTATCCTTAAAACACTACCATGGTATGGTGTCCTTATAATGTTGTTATGGTTTCTTTATGATATTATGATGGTATATTTATGATGTTGTGATGATATCCTTATAACGTTGCTCTGGTATCCTTAATATGTTGTAATGGTATCTTTATAGAACTATGACAATATTCTTATAACATTGAGATGGTATCTTTTTGTAGTTAAGTTGGTATCTTTATACAGAGGTGTTAGTATCCTTATACACACCATATCTTATATGTTAAATCATCAAAATGAAGCTCTTAACAAGCCCAATAAACCTCAAAGGACCTAGACCTGATTCTAACATGTTTTGCAAGAATCGGCTCCAGAAGCACTCGGCTGGAAAATGTTTCCGGCTTCAATTCTCATCCTTTGAGCCACCTCGTGACTCGAGCTTAGACTCAATCGAACCAACAGGTGGAGGGGAACCGAAACCCCCTACCCTCGTCGCCCGAAACAGTTGGCAACCGCCGATTACGGCACAGAACGATTATCAGATTGACGGAATCCTCTTCTATTTCGTCCAACCTCACATGTAAACCAAAAATCTCATAAAACAAAACAACTAGAATAAAAAACCCAATCGAAACATACCAACCTAATCGCCGAAAACCTCGTCGGGGACAGCGATCAAATCTACCTGAAACCCTATGTTTTCATCTCATCGACTTGGGCCTCTAAATCATCGATTCAAACCCAGAAATAGATACAGGAGGAAAATCCATGTCGATTGTGATAAAAAACATGGCTGGAGGTGGTCGAAGTCTTTTTCCCTGCCAACGGAAACCTCCACGGAGATTTTGGGTCGCTAGAGGTCGGTCAACGCTGGTTGACCCGAAATGCAAAATCTCCTCTTCCAATTATGGAAAGTCATATAAATACTCTGTGCTTCATGTAAAATCTCAATTAAACTTCCGCTGACCATATCTTTCTTGTCTTAACTCCGATTTTGACTTTTCTCGCATCTACATTCTCATCTCGACAAAATCTACATTTTCTATTCAAAATCAACCAACATTGATAATTTGATAAAAAATCAACCTTTAACCTATCGACACTTACCGACGATAAAATTCATTTACTGCAGATACTAAATCGAACTCAAATTATCATAAAAAAAATATATATAAATATATAAAGGTCGGGGTATCACAATTTACTCCTGTTAAAATAATTTTGCCCTCGAGATTACAAATCAAATATTGCAGAATATTTCTGTAGAAAATTGGGCAAATTTTTCCCGAGAAGACCCTCCCCAGATTACCACAGTAATCCATGGTAAGTCTTGCAGGACCCGTATTAGAGTATTTAGTACCGACTAACAGGTACAAGCTACCCTAGTATGAGTAACTCAGAACTTTAACTAAGAACCTACACTGAGAAAATAAAAGTTGTGGACTGTCATGCCTCTTACTTTTGATGGTCGTGACTTCAGCTAGCAAACCTAAAAACTGAGAAATTTAAAACAAAGGGCCCAGTGAAAGGCATAAATACATAAAATGTTAGAGTGAGTGGACAAAAATTATAAACTATGTAAATTTATAAAATTATAACTATATGCCTTTTCGCTGATTTCTGTGAAATAATGTGAGTTTAAGTATCATAAACTGAACTATAAATGGAGGTGGTCGCTCAGGAGTTTTTCCATAACCTGAGTCGACAATCTGTAAAATAAAATTGTAAGTTATGGGTCAGACGATGTATCCTGACCTCCTCTGACGATCAGACGAGGCACTCTGACCTCCTTTGACTAGACTATTCGGTGATCAGCCAAATAGTCAGTGCATCAATGCAACTAATTAAAGCCATCAGAAAGAAAAACGTCCAAAAATAAAATGTTCTAAAATATACTATAATTTAAACTGAAATATTGAAATGCTAAAAATAAATGAACTCACTATCGACTGTGAAAATAAAAGGTCAATTCACAGTACTGTACCGTGATTTCCACCAAGCCAAATCCTGTCTGTTGGTGTTTCTAAACATCTTCCACTGAAAGCTAATACGTGGTCCGGAAACAATGATTATTATTTAAGAACTAATCGTCGAAAATCATTATGAATAGCTAAGTTCGTATATCAACGTGCATTATAATTGAAAACCTCACATTCTCGAAGAACGTGCTTCTTGAACTAATGACGAACTTAATCTTATTCCAAATTTAAATTCTTAAATCCTTTTTATAGTCCCAACATGATACTTAAATGTTACGCAACTTGAAGTCGAATTGATAATCAATTCGACAGTTTAATAAAATCGTAAAATTATTTAATTAATATTCGATTAATTACACATCTTAATCAACAATGTCCAAATTAATTCAATAACCTCTTTATTACAATCGGGATGAAATTACGAGAAAAACAACATAAAAATTTACTTCAAAATACTGTTCACCGAAGCGCCGCCGTGGACTACCGCTAACGGCGGCGGAGTAGCAGTGCCGGTGACTTTTTTCCGGCGATCCGAACCTGAAAATATCCAAAATCTTGCAAGCAACAATTTTTTCAATTACACAAAAGTTCAATTCAACCTCTAACTAGTCCAATTTACCTTGAAACCGAAATCCCCAAAAACTTCAATCCTTCGATTCTCCTTGCTCCGATCGAATTAGAAGGTGTTCTTGGTATCCTTAGTTTTTTCGTGAGGAGTGCTTCAAATCCAAATAGATTTTTCCGGTCAATTTGACCGCAAAAACATCGACCCGAAACCCATAAATTATCATTTTTTCTCCTTGAAATTCCGGCTAATTCCGGTTGATTTGGTGGTGGAGACCATAGGGGAAAGGAAGAGGAGAATGAGATGCTTCTTTTGACACCTTGGTCGACGGTTTTTTTGGCCGGCCGAGGGACGTCGCCGGTGAGGCACGGTGAGGAGAGAGAACCGTGCGGGAGAGAGAGGGAGAGAGGAGAGAGAAAAAATCTGACCTAAAAAGGAAAGTTTTTGACTTTCAATTTTTGGAAAGTCCTATTTATATGTGCGAATTACGACTAATCAATTCTGTAAAACCGTACAAAAGTTTCGTTGACTGCAATTTCTTCGTCGTAACTCTGATTTAAACACTTGACGTGGCTAAGAACTCGTCTCGATAAACTCTACAGTTTTCCTTAATATAATTTTCCAAAATAGAAAGTTTATTTATACTTGTCCATTTACGACTATTACATTTCCGATAAACTTCCAATGATCATAGCTTTCTTGTTATAACTCTGTTTTTAGCATTCACCACGTCTACAGACTTGTCTTAACAATTTCTACGAATTCCACCCGAAGTCAACCAACTTGGACAAACTGATAAAAAGTCAACTAAAAAGCTACTGGTCGGTAACTAGACAAACTATTGTCACTGAGTTCTCACAGTGCCACATAATAGACCCGATAGAAAGTGTGTAGTAATGCTCACTACCAGAAAAATTGTACTTAGCCGATGTAGCATTTTCGTCACCTAAGTGGTGTTTTTCGTCAGCTAGGTACTTAGGCGACAAAGATTTCATTGCCTAAAGTCCGTCGCGTAACAATTGTAGCCCAAGTACTTAGGCGACGAAATTTTTTTGTTTCGTCACCTAAGAAGCTACTTAGGCAACGATAGATGGTTCGTCGTCTAAACACTTAGATATCGAAAAAATATTCCTCTAAACGACGAAAGTTGTCGTCGTCTTAGAATCATCTTAGGCGACGAACATCTAGAGTCGTCGTCTAAGTGTTGCCACTTAGAAGACGACTTGATTTCGTCATCTAAGTGAGAACACTTAGAGATGACAATTGGTTATCGTCTAAGTGATACACCTAGATGACGACCTGTTTGTCGTCGTGTAGGTGTAACCACTTAGGTGACGAAACCCTTCGTCATCTAAGTGTACACTTCGGCGACGAATGGTCCCTCGTCTTAGTAGTTCACTTGGACGACGAAACGAAGTGTGTTCGTCGCCCAAGTTGAATATATATATTTTAATTTGTATTGGTTTATCTGAATTATAAAAAAATAATTTAAAATATGTAAACATCTTTTAATTAAATTAATAAAATATTTATTAAATATAAAAAGTGTACGTATATCGATGAAAATAATAATAAATAAATAAATAAACTACGAAACTAAACCAGGGGTAGACATCTTGCCAATTCCCTCGCCCCTGCTCGGATTGTCGTCGCTGGGGCCAGAAGTGTGGTCGGGGGGGGGGGGGGGGGGGGGGGCGGGATCAGTCGTCATCAAAATCAGGAACTAGCAACCCTATTTGCCTGCATGCCTCGTAGAAGGTGACCATTTTACGGTTGTGAGCGACGAACAACGCCTCCACCAACCTTGAATGCTACTAGGCACGATCGGCCGACTCCTGTGCCAATCGATGGTCGGCTCGGAGCATCTCGGTATCCTCCTTAACGCGCCGAGTTGACGAAGCGGATGAAGCAGAAAAATCTCTTTGCACTGTGCATCCAAGCCCTCGAACCTCCTTGCAAGGTCGGTGGCTGTAAACAGAATCGACAATAATGATCTGACTCTGTATCGACAGGGAAGGTACCTGTTCAGGTGTCATCTCCGGGTTGGCCAGCCGGGTCGCGGCCAATTCCTCTTTGGTCATTTATATCAACCTCTCCTGAAATTAATCCAGTGAAGAATACATAAATATAATATTAGTTTCTAACAAAAAATTGGCATAATTTCCGCCAAAAAATTTGTCAAAAACCAAAAACTCTGTAAGTAAGATTACACTTTGAATAACCAATTACAACAACACAATTATACCCTGGACACCGATTCCCATCCGGATTTCTCAAGTTGAAAATCATAATTTACATAACTAAACTAAAGCATGACCAAATTTAAGTTCAAAATCATATTCCAATAGTACAAGCTAACTAAATCATGCACTAATCATAATTCAATTTCTTAAAAATGTAATTAGCGTTATACTAAATCTCGATATGCTTTGAAAGTACGAGTAAATTCAATTGATTTTAGAAATATGAGTTACTTACTCATTGTTGACTCGCTTCATTGATGACCCCGGGCTTCACATACGCTTGCACGCTGGCATCCAAGAAGTAATGCTTCGAACCCGTATCATTGCGCTCCTTCGCGATGTAAATGAATTTTCACGAGCCCGATCCATGGTGTTTGTCCTTCTTATTCCGATTTTTTCTGTTGGCCTTCGACCTTGTCTGTTACATAACAAAGATAATTAAATAATAAAATAAGTACTAAAAATAAGAAATTATGCAATTTTGATTACATTAAAGAAAAGAAGGACAAACCTTATACTTGTCGGTCTGAAAGTGTGCGACCAACCATTGCACCTCATCTTCTCTGTCGTTCTAGAGCTCCACAGGCGAAGACGAGACACCGTGTCACTGGTACACTACTGGAAATTGACCCATTGCCGGCGACTTTTATGTCGCCGGCAATGTTTTGGACATTACCGGCGATTTTTGCCGGAAAAATCGCCGGTAATGTCTTTTTTTTTTTTTTTTTTACATTACCGGCGATTTTTGTCGCCGGTAATGTCCATCGCCGGCAATCTCTCGATGGTAATGTAAAAAAAAAAAAAAAGACATTACCGGCGACTTCATTTATGTCGCCGATAATGTCTTTTTTTTTTTTTTTTTACATTACCGGCGACATAAATGTATGTCGCCGGCAATGTCTTTTCCGGCAAGACATTACCGGCGACTTACATTTATGTCGCCGGTAATGTTAAAAAAAAAAAAAAAAAAGACATTACCGGCGATTTTTCCGGCAAAAATCGCCGGTAATGTCCAAAAACATTGCCGGCGACATAAAAGTCGCCGGCAATGGGAAGAAATGTTGTAGTGGTAGTACTTGTGGAGGTCAGGTCCAGTCCTTGTAAATGCGGTCAGCTGTCTCCTCTATATCCTTCATCATCTCTGCTGAGTCGGAGATTTCAAAATGATTCTAGAAATATAAATAACAAATGAAAATCAATTATAGAAATAATACATTTATGTTTTGTAATTACTTAAAATAAATAAATAATAATAAATAGTATTACCAATAGTTCGCGCTACACCCTCAACTTTTCAGATCGGGGCCGGTCGTTCCCTGAAGGGGTAACCATACAGATGTTGTCTGTATGATTGAGCCGATGGAGTTCGAGGTCAGACTCTCGAGCTGCGCGGTCGGAGGGCCTCGTGTGAACTCGTCATACTAGAGTTCGATCTTCTTCCCCATCGACTTCATTATGCTCTCATCATTAGTACCCTTTCCATGTCCCCGATTCCTTTTCGCAGGCACGTCGGATGGCTGCCTCCTGACCTTACAGTGGGCGCTGCAGAGAATCGAGTCAGCGATTGACTCATCCAGACCGTCTGACGGCGTAGACTATTGGTCCCCGTTCGGCTCGTCCGTAAAGGCTGAGGTATTTACATGTGGAGCATTAGGGATTTGGCTTGTCGCTGGAGCTGAAGATTGCTGCGAAGAATTTGTAACGGTTTCCTTTGAATCCTGACTCCAGCTCATTGCTCACGCAATGGCTTCGCGTTCGGCCTCCTTCTCTGTAGGCGTGCGCCTCTTCCATGGTGCCATAATTAAACTGAATAAATGAAATACTAACAATATAATATGCATTAAATATTCATCAAATATTAACATTATAATATTCATCATAATTCATCGCCTTAATTATATCCAATTTACCCAAATATTTCGATCAGTAATATACCCAAATTAATGAAAATAACATCAATATACCCAAATTTATCCAAACAACATCAATATACCCAAATTTGTCCATATATCAAATAATCCATATTTTCATACTTATATTATCAAAAAACCATACAATTACCAAATAAATCCATATATTACCAAAATATTTATTCATAAATATATATAATATATGTATATGTATATGTAATATTATATATATACACATCAAATATATATATAATATACAATTTCATCAATTAATATATCCAAAATATATATCCATAAATATATATCAATTAATTTCATCAATATATATCCAAATTTATATATTCATAAATATATATATCACCATATATATATATCCAAATATATATATATATATATATATATTATCAAATATAATTAATATAGACCCTACTTCAGTGCTTTAACACAATTTACAATAAAAAATATATCTATAAAATAACCATAAAATGGTAAACTAATTTACTTCTTTAAGGTTGTAATATTAAATTTAGTTTTCTCAAAAGGAATAGTACCAAACCCAAATTAGTAACTTTTTATTTTACGGTTATGTTAGATCAAATTAAAAAAAATGAATGGTCAAGATTAAATTGTAAATTTAAAATAAAAAGTTACTTATTTAGGTTTGGTACGGTTCTTTATGAGAAAACTAAACTTGATATTACAACCTTAAAGAAGTAAATTAGTTTACCATTTTATAGTTATTTTATAAATATGTGTTTTATTGTAGACTGTGTTAACACACTGAAGTAGTGTCCATTAATATATATTACCAAATGGAGGGAGGGGGGGGGAGGGGGAGGGGGAGAGTCTCCTGCAAGGTGAAGGGCGGGAGAGAGAGAAAGAGAGAGAGAGGAGGGAGAGAGATTGAGAGAATTTTTGGGGAGAGAGAAATAAGAGTGAAGTGGATCCGCACTACCACATTTGACACCATTGTCGGCGACTTTAAGTCGCCGGCCTTGTTTTTTTCTCGCCGGAAATGACATTACCGGCGACAAGTTGCCGGTAATGCTATCGCCGGAAATTGGTCGCCGGTGAAAGCATTACCGGCGACTTATTTTTCAAGTCGCCGGTAATGTCCTTCGTCATTCCCGGCGACTTGAGTCACCAGCAATGTTCAAACATCACCGGTGACTCAAGTCGCCGGAAATGGTTGAGCATTGCCGGCGACTCAAGTTGCCGGCAATGTCGAAGGACATTACCGGCAACTTGAGTCGCCGGCAATTATTTAAAACTAATTACAATAATGAATTATTTAAAACTAATTATTAAATTATTATAATTAAAATAATGAATTTATGCATTTAATTAATTATCAACTAATTACAATTATGCATTTAATTAATTATTAATTACAATAATTAACCACTAAAAATTATTATAATTACAATAATGAATTATTTAAAACTAATTATTAAATTATATTTAGAAATTAATTAATTAAATGAAAATAATGTTAATAAGGTAAAAAATAGAAATTTACCTCACCGGAGTAATCGGGAATATCGCCGGAGTTGAGTCGTCAGAGAGGAGGAACCACGCCGAAAAATTTGTCGTCGGAGCGTCGCCGGAGGAGGAAAATCGCCGGAGGAGAGGAGAGGAGAGGAGAGGAGGAGAGGAGAAGAGATGGAATGAGAAAAGGGGGGGGGTGTTGTGCTATTTATAGGCGCTTTCACTTAGACGACGGAGCACTAATTTCCGTCGTCTAAGTTCACTTGGACGACGGAAACTGTGTTTTCCGTCGTCTAAGTGACGGTTTAAAAAAATTGAAGCGGCGCCAATTAATCGGCGGGACGTTTTGGAACCGCCATAAATTTGGACTTAGACGACGGAGAATTGAATCTCCGTCGTCTAAGTGAAAATTCAAGCGGTGCCAAAAATTGAGGCGGTAAATCGAACCGCCATAATTTTCAACTTGGACGACGGAGAATGACATCTCTATCGTCCAAGTGAAATTTTCATTGAAATAATAAATTGAACCGCCATGGTAAATTGAACCTGGACGACGGATATTGTCATTCTCCGTCGTCCAAGTTCAATTTACGTTAAAAAAAATTTTAAAATTAATTCGCTAGGAATTTAGCGATCTGTCATTCGAGTGATATTGTCATTCTCCGTCGTCCAATATCGATGAACGCATCGTATATATGAACAGTTAAATTTGAACCGACGAATAATTTTACGTCTTGAAAGTTGTTAAGTATCGACCACTACAAGAAAATTGCACCTAGACCACGGACCATTTCCGTCGTCTAGGTGCAGTTTTCCGTCGTCTAAGTACTTAGATGACGGAAACTCCGTCGTCCAAGGTCCGTGCTCCAAGTGCTGTCGTCCAAGAACCTGGACGACGGAGATTTAGTGATCCGTCGTCCAAGTGCACTTGGACCTCGGACATTATCCGTGGCCCAGGTAGCCACCTGGACGACGGAAACTCTAAGTCTCCGTCGTCCAGGTGAACACCTGGACGACGGAGATTGTTAGGTTCTCCGTGGCCCAGGTTTTCACCTGGACGACGGATAAATAGTAATCCGTCGTCCAGGTGCATACATGGGCCACGGAGAAGCTAACAATCTCCGTCGTCCAGGTGTTCACCTGGACGACGGATAACTAAGTCTCCGTTGTCCAGGTGAACACCTGGACGACGGAGAACGGCAGGGTTTAGGGTTTAGGGGTTAGGGGTTTAGGGTTTAGGGTTTAGGGTTCTGCACCTGGACGACGGAGAACATAATCTCCGTCGTCCAAGTGAATATTTAATTTTTAAAAATAAATAAATTGAAACTAAATATTATTAATTTAATTTATCATTATTTTAATTTAAATAATGAAAAATGCTAAAATTAAATAAATAAACTAAATTTTGAATATTAATTAATAACTTAATTATTAAATAATCAAAGTAAATTAATTTGTACATATGAAAAAACCCATAAATTAAAAATTAAAATATTGTTCGGAATGCGGAAAGAAACGAGATAATATACTACTAGCTAGCTAATACACTGGAGGAGCAGATGCGCCGCCGAGTCCTCCGCCTCCAGCCGGGTCGTTGTCGTCGGGGTGTGGGTTCGGAGGAGGTTGACATACTTCTCGATTTTGTTCCATGAGGGCGATGAGTTGGGCTATTTGTGCTTGTTGTTCGTCAAGTCTTTGTCGCATTGACTCATTCTCCTCTCGTGCCAGTCGAGCCTCTTGAATGGCTGCTTCGACGGCCGCAGCCTGAATCCTTCTCCGCTGCCTCGAACCTCCCGTAGATGATGAGCCGGAGGTCGTCGACAAATCTCGTACCACCCTAGGCCCAAAGTGCCTAACCTCCTTGCCAGCTCTACGACCGTAGACCTCATCTGCGATTGCAATTTGGCTCTCTAAGGATAGAGGAGGCAGGTCTTCCGGCGGCACATCTGGGAACGCAAGCTGAGTGTTGGCCAACTCTTCATGCGCACGCTCTATCGCCATTGCCTACAAAAGAATAATTAATTTATTATAATGAAATCATATTTAAATAATAATTACTATAATTAAAAGCACATATATATATATATATCACTTACGCCGCATTGACTCGCTTCATTATCGAGCCCTGGCGTCACGTACGCGCTTACGCTTGCATCAAGATAAGGGTGTTTGGAACCCTTATCCTTGTGCTCCTTGGCAATTTGAATGAACTGCTTGGCGCCGGTAGTATAGTGTTTCTCCTTCTTCCCCCGGTTGGCTTTGTTGACACCGGAGAATTTCTGTTACACAACATAATTAAATCATTAAAAAATGAATAACTACAATTTAAATAATTCAATTATCTTAATTGAAATAAAAAAAAAAATTAATACCTTAAATTGTTCATCGGCAAAGTGGTTACACAACCACTCCCACTCATCTTCTCTCTCCCCTTGCAGCTCTACCGGGGGAGGCACGGGACCGACATCTTTGAAGTATTTATGGAGCCTGTACTTCCAATCTTTGTAGATGGAGTTGGCGGTTTGATTGATATGCCTCAACATAGCCGGTGTCGGATCCACGTCAAATTGTTCCTATCAAAAATAAATAGAAAATTATAATCGTATATATTATGAAATTTTAGGCCGAGATTAACAATATTATATAATAACTAAATTGAACGTATTACGTACCGAAAGATCTTTGAAGACTTTCGCCTTCTCATGATCCGGCGCCTCCTTCCAAGTAGGGGCAGTGATACGAACCCGGTTACGGATGATTGACCCTATCCCATGCGCCGAGAGACTTGCTAGCTGAGCTGTGGGAGGGCCACCGGTGAATTCGTCGTACGGCAAGTCGATCTTTTTACCGATCGCCTTGCAAATACGCTCCGCTTTGCCCCCTTTAACGAGACCCCGAGTCCTTTTCGGTTCCGGGTCAGTGGGGGCCCTCCTTTGCCTACGGCGGGCGCTGTACATGATTGATTCGGCGGTCGAGGACGCCTGAGTACTTCCCGTTGAATGGGTACCGGGCGTCGGAGATTGGAAGGGGTCGACGTCATCACCGCTCGAGATGAATGGGGGAGCGGGAATTTCCCCAGAGGGCGCTACGGACGGACCAGATGATCCGTCCGGATTGAGAGCGTCGTTGCCCTCCGGTGGTAATTCCCAACCGACTTGGTCCGCCAAGCGGCGGAGCATGGCATCTTCTGCCTCTTGTTGGGCTTTCTTCTTGCCGGATGTCGTCTTTGGCGGAGCCATTTAAACCTAAGAGTATGGGGTTAAAATACCTACTTACCATAATAATTACAACTTAAAAATTTACGCTAATTAATTAAGTACGTTTAAGATTTAAATAGAGTACACTAGCTTGGCATTTTCGGTCGTTCAATGGACGTGCGACCCGCGCGATAAAGTGTAAATTTTCAATTAATCAGCCTTGGTTAAATCGAAAAACATGGCCAGTTAGGGATAGAGATAACGCGAGAGGCAGGACTAATTTCGACAAAAGTCTTGTATATAGTCATGGCCAGTTATAAATATGCAATTCAGCAATTGTATATAGTCATGTGTTTCCATAATATCAACACAAATGTTCCATCCTATTGTCTTGTATAGATTAATAGAGAGGAGATTGTTTGTACAGGAGACCTTATTTTTCTGAAGCTCCAAACATCCGAAGAATCAAAACTGATATGTCTTGAGGAAATTGATATGTCAAACATGAAGGAATTGCTATGACTTATTGAGAGGCCTACAGTTACTATGGGCCTCATATGCCATGATATATTGGGCTTCTATATTGTAAGAATCAAACCTGCGGCCCAAATTCTGATACCGGGTCGGGTCACATTACTCCCCGTCCCCATTTGGCGCCAGCTGTTACCGCCTAAAACTTTTCACGCCCAAACCGCCTTCCCGCCAAATCTCCCCCCTAAAAAAAATTAAACCAATAAATAAAAAACAAAACCCCTCACACTCTTTTTAATCTTCCCTCATTTTCTACTCTCTCTCTCTCTTTCTTCGGCCAGTGATCGTAGGCTAAACGCTCTCGTCAGACACCTCGCTACTACTGAAGAATCGTCTCCGATGGACTCAATCTCCGCCGCGCCGACTTCCGCACGTGCCGGTTCCGCCTTCGCCCACGTGGTTCAAGCTCCTGAGGATCCAATCCTAGGGGTACTTCTCTCTCTCTCTCTCTCTCTCTCTCTCTCTGTGATGATTATTCTATGAGATTTTGGTTAAATTGTGATCGAGTAAATCGAGCTCATTTTCATGACTGTGAATTTGTTTTTTACTTTTTGGTTCATACGATCATTTACCGTCTGTGATTTGATGCTCGTCATGATGTGTTAGTCTGGTTCAAGCAGTTGATCGTTGAACTCGATTCTCTAGCGATTCGATTTTGTTTATTTGTTTTTATAATTTTTGATTGTATTTGTATATGTTTGGATTGAATAACAAACAGGTGACAGTTGCGTATAACAAGGATCAGAGCCCGCATAAGTTGAATTTGGGGGTTGGTGCTTATCGAACTGAGGTGAGTTCATTATATAATTGTTTGTTGTCTACTACAGAATTGACTCATTGCGATTTCTCACGTGTTATTTCCGATTTCGTAATATATAATAATAACTGTCTTTGTTAATGGAATGATAGGAGGGAAAACCACTTGTTTTGAATGTAGTGAGAAAAGCGGAACAGAAGCTTGTTAATGACATGTAAGATTTTACTTGTATGATTAAGAGGATATCTGTAACGTTGCTCTTGTTACAGTTGTGAAGTTACTTATGAGCATTTTAATGAAATATCCAGGTCACGAGTGAAGGAATATCTTCCTATTATTGGATTGGCTGATTTCAATAAATTGAGTGCTAAGCTGATTCTCGGTGCTGACAGGTATACAGACTAATGTCTTATTTGAATGAATTGTATTTGGCTTTCTAATTTCGACAAAAATACACGTAATTACATGCAATAATTTATTTTCCATTTAGCATGCAATAATTAACCATTTAATTAATTAATAACAATAATTATTTATTTAATTAATTAATAACAATAATTAATTATTTATTTAATTAATAACAACAAATTTACAATTATTCATTTAATTAGTATTAAATAACAATAATTATGATTTAATTAATTAATAACAACAATTAATCATTTATTAAATATTTAAAACTAATTACTAAATTAATTTATACTAATTAATTATATTTAGAATTTAATTAATTAATAAAATGAAAGTTATTTAAATAAGGGAAAAATAGAAATTTACCGAATCGGAGTTTTCGGGAATTTCGCCGGAGTTGTGTCGTCGGAGAGGAGGAATCGAACCACGCCGAAGTTGTATCGTCGGAGCGTCGTCGCCGGAGGAGAATATCGCCGGAATGAGATTGAGAGAGAGAGGAGAGGAGAGATGGAGAGAATTGTAAGGGATGAGGAAAAGAAGATGAGCCGTACTCTATTTATAGAGTTTCACTTAGACGACGGAGCACTATTCTACGTCGTCTAAGTGCACTTGGACGACGGAAACAGTGTTCTCCGTCGTCCAGGTGGCAGTTTCAAAATTTTGAAACGGCGCGTAATTAAGGGGCGGGACGTTTTGAACCGCCATGATTTTTGGCTTAGACGACGGAAACTTACCATCTCCGTCGTCTAAGTGAAAATTCAAGCGGTGCCGAAAACGGAAGGGTAAATTGAACCGCCATAATTTTTGACTTGGACGACGGAGATGGTAAGTTTCCGTCGTCCAAGTGAAAATTACATGAAAAAATTAAACAAAAAAAAATTTGAACCGCCATGATTTTTGAACCTGGACGACGGAGATGGTCATTCTCCGTCGTGCAGGTGAACACCTGGACGACGGAAAATGACCATCTCCGTCGTCCAGGTTCATATTACGTAAAAAAAAAATTTAAAAATAATTCGCTAGGAATTTAGCGATCTGTCATTCGAGTGAAATAGTCGTACAATATCGATGAACGCATCGTATATATGAACAGTTAAATTTGAACCGCCGATTAATTTTACGTATTGAAACATGTTAAGTATCGACTAATCTTTACGACTTCAGTGTTCATGAGTAGACACTCATTTGCAGCAGAGTATTAACGAAATTGAATTTGGACAAAACAACCGTTGGATATGTTCGTCGTAACATAATATATAATTGTCTTCAAAGGACCATAAAATAATAAGTTCGGGAATGGTTTGATCGGCACAGTCAACCGCAAAACCGATAATTTCACAAACCGGAAACGTGGATACAAGGCATTTCGCAACTCCGATTTTCGAACCGTCGAAGCTCACACACCAAGAATTGTTTACTCTAAAGTCTTGATGAAAAGAAAATGCATTGGAAGAAGGTCTAGATGGTCGTTGTCTTAGAAAAAATTACGATATCTGCACCTGGACGACGGATTTGAGCGTTTCCGTCGTCCAGGTTTATACCTGGACGACGGATATGAAGTTATCTGTCGTCCAGGTTAGAACCTGGATGACGGAGAATGACGTTCTTCGTCGTCCAGGTGTATAGACCCTGAATTCAAGGGTTAGGGCCTTACTGTTTAGGGTTTAGGGTTTGTGAACTTGGACGACAGAGAATGACCATTCTCCGTCGTCCTAGTGTGCACCTGGACGACGGATAATGACCATTATCCGTTGTCCAGGTGCATAGACCCCGATTTCAGGGGTTAGGGCCTTAGGGATTACGGTTTAGGTCGTCCCCGGTCATTTGTGTACGTGTCCGTTCAATTATCAATCGATCCGATCGAACTGCTAGATTTAGGCCGGCTAGGGTCAAGGATTAAGCTAGGGTACGTTTTATATGAGATTGAGATTTGGCGCCAATATTTATTAATTTCTCCGTTGGCCAGGATATATAATTCAGATTAATTTCTTACCGTAAACCGACATCGATCATATATATATATATTACAATAATTACAGTAATTAATTACCAATTAATCTCCCTCGTCGTATGACCGTACTCTTCGTCATAATCATCATCGTCCTCATCCCCGTTAGTCGACGGCTCATCCTCGTCATCGTACTCAACATCGTCCGACGAATAACCTGAGTCCTCGTCCGCGTCCTCTTCCTGCTCGTCTTCTTCATCTACCTCATCGATAATCTCATCTTCAGTTAGATCTGTACAACCATCAGGCATGGGTAACCGTTCACCATCTTGAACCAGGTCCATTATATCGGAGCGGACCATAGAAATATTAGGCTCTTGATAGGCAGGAATGTCTCTTTCTGGTTCAGCAGCATCTTCAGTCGTCGCCGGTGTCCCTTCAATTGTCTCTGTATTCCATATTCCTCGGTGAGAGATATGGTTCACTATTTTCCACCCTTCACCGGCTTTCGGATCGTCGAGATAGAACACCTGCCGAACTAAGGTGGCGAGAGCAAAAGGCTCATCCTCATACCAGTGCGAGTTTGTATCGACTGATAATAGTCCCAGGTCTTCCTTTGTACGCTTGAACCATCTGCACTTGAATAGGAAAACGTTGACATCATTCCCGTAACATAGCTGAACCACGTATACAATAGCCCCGTAATATAGATCATTGTCTTTCCCAACGGCTACCCCACTGTTTTGTGTTCTTCTTCCTTCGTCTCGGGCCAATGAATGGAACTTTACACCGTTCACAAAACATTCGGGATAAATATAGTGTTTAACCGGCTTCCCTGCTAGCAAGTGCTTTGGCCATGACCACCACCCTCCGTGGTTATCAGATTTTTGCAGATCAATCATCTGCGAAAAAGGGCAAATTAATATAAGGGTTTACTTTCTACAAACATGAGCGATATGTATTTAAATAATCTCATCCGAGTCGTACGTACGTACCCATTGGAAGAAATAATCAGGAAACTTCTTCTTAACCATTTTCTCAATCCACGCCGAACTCTTGTTTTGATTTAACGCCTGAAGCCTCTCCCTGTATGACATCATGTACGGCTCAACTTCATCACAATCTCGCAACACTACCCAATGTGCCTCAATAAGTTCTTCCCGTGTTAACGATTCCTTTAATACTCCTCTAAACGGTCGGACGACATTGGTGACGACAGAAAGATTGATGCGGGCACTGCGATTGGAGGCAGTGGGAGGGGGTGGATCTTTGAGGTACCTGTTGCAGTAAGTAACACACTCATGCATTAGGTATGTCTCTGCTATGGAGCCATCCGGGGCCGACCTGTTTTTGACGAATGACTTATACTGTCCAAGTTGTCTACAAAATCAAACGTACACATTACATAAGTACATATAGCTAGCTAGCTAGTATATATATAATCTCCAGTGGAACAAATTAATTAATTAGTTGTACGTACCTTTCTTGAGGATACATCCAAGTGTACTGGACCGGACCAGAAATGAGCACCTGCTCGGGCAGGTGGATCATTAGGTGAATCATGATGTCAAAGAAAGCAGGGGGGAAAATCCTCTCTAGTTTGCAAATGATGTGCACAATTTGTTGTTGCAATTCCACCACATCTGACTTCTTTAATTCTCTGGCGAATAACCTCTGCCACCACCTGCACAATGCCACTATTGGTTCTACGACGTCCCGAGGCAAGTATGGTCGAATTACCACTGGAATCAGACGTTGCAGCAAAACGTGATAGTCATGTGTCTTTAGACCAACAAACTTGTGTTGCACTTCGTCCACTGCTCCAGTTATAGTAGCTGCATACGTAGCCGGATAACGAACGCCCTTAAACCAGTGAAATACAGAACGTCTAAGCGTCGGCTTCACTGTGTAAGGTGCATCTGGCATCTTGTTGTACACTCCTTTCCTATCCCTCCTCAACCACAAGGGACGACGTAGATTCATTGATTCCAAATCTTTGCGCACTTTGGGAGTATCTTTAGTCTTGAACTTAATACCGAGAATTGTTCCCACCACGCTGTCGCACACATTTTTTTCTATGTGCATCGCGTCCAAGTTGTTCCTCAGCTTCAACTTCAACCAGTAAGGGAGTTCAAAGAATATACTCTTGTGATCCCAATAGCTCAGATCATGTGGAGGAATTGGATTGCATTTCTTTACATCCGCGTCATTGCTCAACACACCAAAGTCGAAATAGCTCAACCTCTCTAAAATCTCTTCGCCCGACCAACTACGGGGTTTAGGATTGTTCTCTACCGTACCGTCGAAATGAGCTTCATCCTGTCGCCACGGGTGGTCGTGAGGAAGCCATCTACGGTGACCCAAGTAACACACCGCGTGCCAACTAGAGTTCACGTCGTCCAAACATATAGGACATCCATTATATCCTTTTGTCCTGCAGGCTGCCAACATCCCATAAGCTGGAAAATCGTTGATCGTCCACATTACGGCAGCCCTCATCGTGAACATCGTGTCAGTGAATTTGTCATAAGTTGGGACTCCATTTTCCTACAACAGTTTCAGCTCGTCGATCAAAGGTCTGAGGTAGACATCTAAGCACTTCGATGGAGATTTAGGACCTGGAATTAATACGGTAAGGAAATTAAATTCCTTGTTCATGCACATCCACGGAGGCAAGTTGTACGGCATCAGAATAACTGGCCAAGTGCTGACGGCGGAGCTATTACTTCCCCAAGGATTGAATCCGTCTGTAGATAGGCCGAGTCTAACATTTCTAACCTCTGAAGCAAAGTCTCCAAATTCTCTGTCGAAATGTTTGAAACCCTCCCCATCCGCGGCGTGTCGCAGGACATCGTCATCTATTCGCTTTTCTGCGTACCATCGCATCGCCTCTGCTGTCAGTAGAGACATGTACAGGCGCTGCAATCTGGGAATCAAGGGAAAATATCGAACAACTTTCACAGGAATTCTCTTTTTCGAACTCTTTCTATTCAACTGGAATCTGCACTGGCCACATACGGGACAATAGTCCAACTCTTTATACTCTTTGTAAAATAGCACACAATCATTCGGACATGCGTCAATTATCCTGTACTTTAGGCCGAGGCTGCTCAGGATATTTCTAACCTTATAATGAGATTTAGGAAGATTGTGATCATCAGGAAGCAACTTACATATTTGCTCCGGAATTTCGTCAAAAGCACTCACTGACATTTTGTGCTTCACTTTTATCTTCATTTGCTCCATCACATATTGCAACACATTCTCTCGACATCCAGGGAACACCGGGGTCTGCGCTTCAAGTAGTATCCGGTTGTACTTTTCCATCTCACTGGTGTCAGTGGCCAAGCTAGCTGCAGGGAATGTGTCATCATGCTCATAAGTGGTACTGTAACCTCCGTCTTGGTGTTGGTGTCCACCATGACTACATCCCGGAAACGCATCATGGACCAAATCTGCAGTTGGGTTGCAAGCTGGGGGTCCGGCACCACTGCCGCTGGATGAGGCACCATGGTAACTGTACCCTGAGCTGAAGTCTGATGCGCTGAACTCTACTGCTTCACCATGCTCGCTCCATGTAGTGTAACTCCACATCATACCATTTTCGTACAGGTGTTGCACCATAACATTAACCTCCGCATACTGACAATTAAGACATTTCTGACACGGACACCTGAAACGTTTCTTTCCCTGACCATGTTCTATCGCAAAATTCACAAATTCGCTAATTCCATCCATATACCGGACATCACATCTATTCTTCAACTTCATCCAACTCTTGTCCATACTGCTACAAAATATTATAATTAATTAATTATTACATATATATATATATATTTGTCAATTAATTTACGCTTAATTATACGTACGTACTCGATCTACATCGATCCATCAATTACGTACGTACGTAATTTAATCGATTTGTACATATATATATATAGCTAACATCAGCTAACATCCTTGCATGTATATATGTACGTACGTTTTCACTAAATATATATTAATTAATTAATTAAGCAAATTTTAACTGCGTACGTATACGTACGTACCTGCTGGCCTTCTTGATATCTGTACGTTAATTAAGCTAACTAGCTAGTCAGCGGAGATCCCTTATCGATCCTGATTCTTCTCGGCCTACCTAGCTCGCTTCTAGCTAGCTAGCTCCCTAGCTTCTCCTTCTCCCTTCTCCTTCAATTCTTCTTCAAATGGAATGAATAGATCGAGGCCAGGAATGAATTCGATCAGCTTATATAATGCTTCACTTAGACGACGGAGGTGTCGGTACGTCGTCTAAGTGGAAGCACGTTTCATATACTCGGACGACGGCGTGTCGGTCCGTTGTCCAGGTAATCACCTAGACAATGGAGAATACCATCTCCGTCGTCCAGGTGATCACCTGGAGGACGGAGAAGACTCCGAGGTCCAGGTGATCACCTGGACGACGGAAAATACAATCTTCGTCGTCCAGGTGACCACCTGGAGGACGGAGAAGACTCCGTGGTCCAACTGACCACCTGGACGACGGAGATGGTATTCTCCGTCGTCCAGGTGGTACTTGGATGACGAAGTCATTTCCGTCGTCCAGGTGTCACTTGGACCACGGAACAATTATGTTTCCGTGGTCTAAGTGATGTTTTCTTGTAGTGGACTAATCCTTACAACTTAAGTGTTCATGAGTAGAGGCTCATTTGCAGCAGAGTATTAACGAAATTGAGTTTGGACAAAACAACCGTTGGATATGTTCGTCGTAACATAATATATAATTGTCTTTAAAGGACCATAAAATAATATGTTCGGGAAGGGTTTCATCGGCACAGTCAACCGCAAAACCGAGAATTTCACAAACCGGAAACGTGGATACAAGACATTTCACAACTCCGATTTTCGAACCGTCGAAGCTCACACACCAAGAATTGTTTACTCTAAAGTCTTGACGAAAAGAATATGCATTGAAAGAAGGTCTAGATGGTCGTTGTCTTAGAAAAAATTACGAAATCTGCACCTGGACGACGGAGATGAGCTTCTCCGTTGTCCAAGTTAGTACCTGGACGACGGATATGATCTTATCCGTCGTCCAGGTACTAACCTGAATGACGGAGAATCTCATCTTCGTCGTCCAGGTGTATAGACCCTGAATTCAGGGGTTAGGGCCTTACTGTTTAGGGTTTAGGGTTTGTGAACTTGGACGACGGAGAATGACCATCTCCGTCGTCCTAGTTTGTACCTGGACGACGGAGAATGACCATCTCCGTCGTCCAGGTGTAAAAACCCTGAATTCAGGGGTTAGGGCCTTAGGGTTTAGGGTTTAGGTCGTCCAGGGTTATTTGTGTGTCCGTTCAATTATTTTGAATAAAAAAAAATTAAAAAAATGATCAATCGATACGATTTGCTAGATTTAGGGTCGAGGATTTAGGGAGATAGCTCAAGGTACGTATTTATGTATGAAATTTCCTTCTCGCATGATATATAGATTTGACACCGTAATTAAAACAACATATATATATATATACTACATTTGTGCTCACAATAATACTATCACATGTCGATCAACGTATATAATCAATTAATCATAGAATAATATAGTATAATTTCTGAAACATTTATTTCATTAATCTCTCGCAATATATAATTATATAACCTGGACGCGTGTAATTAATTAATTAAGAACAAAAATATTAAGATCTACGTACATATATACATCCTCCTCCTTATAATATTTATATTAATTATTGATCGATGATGCATCATATATTAAAATAATTACATACTCAACTACCAATTAATTTTTCTCGTCTTAGTTAGGTAGTCATCATCATAATCGTCATCATCCTCGTCCCCGGTATCCGATTGCTCATCCTCCTCATCATACTCAACATCGTCCGACGAATAACCTGAGTCCTCGTCTGCGTCCTCTTCCTGCTCGTCTTCTTCATCTACCTCATCGATAATCTCATCTTCAGTTAGATCTGTACAACCATCAGGCATGGGTAACCGTTCACCATCTTGAACCAGGTCCATTATATCGGAGCGGATGACAGAAATATTAGGCTCATGATAGGCAGGAATGTCTCTTTCTGGTTCAGCAGCATCTTCAGTCGTCGCCGGTGTCCCTTCAATTGTCTCTGTATTCCATATTCCTCGATGAGAGATATGGTTCACTATTTTCCACCCTTCACCGGCTTTCGGATAGTCGAGATAGAACACCTGCCGAACTAAGGTGGCGAGAGCGAAAGGCTCATCCTCATACCAGCTTGAGTTTGTATCGACTGATAATAGTCCCAGGTCTTCCTTTGTACGCTTGAACCATCTTCACTTGAATAGAAAAACGTTGACATCATTCCCGTAACATAGCTGAACCACATATACAATAGCCCTGTAATATAGATCATTGTCTTTCCCAACCGCTACCCCACTGTTTTGTGTTCTTCTTCCTTCATCTCGGGCCAATGAATGGAACTTTACACCGTTCACAAAACATCCGAGATAAATATAGTGTTTAATCGGCTTCCCTGCTAGCAAGTGCTTTGGCCATGACCACCACCCCCCGTGGTTTTCAGATTTTTTTAGATCAATCATCTGCGAAAAAGGGCAAATTAATATAAGGGTTTAATTACTTTCTCCAAACATGATCGATATGTATATAAATTACTAATTAAATACCGAGACGTACGTACGTACCCATTGGAAGAAATAATCGGGAAATTTCTTCTTAACCATTTTCTCAATCCACGCCGAACTCTTGTTTTGATTTAACGCCTGAAGCCTCTCCCTGTATGACATCATGTACGGCTCAACTTCGTCACAGTCTCGTAACACTACCCAATGTGCCTCAATAAGTTCTTCCCGTATTAACGATTCCTTTAATACTCCTCTAAACGGTCGGACAACATTGGTGATGACAGAAAGATTGATGCGGGCACTGGGATCAGAGGCAGTGGGAGGTGGTGGATCTTTGAGGTACCTGTTGCAGTAAGTAACACACTCATGCATTAGGTATGTCTCTTCTATGGAGCCATCCGGGGCCGACCTGTTGTTGACGAATGACTTATATTGTCCAAGCTGTCTACAAAATCAAACGTACAATAAGAATAAGTACATATAGCTAGCTAGTAATCTCCAGTGGAAAAAATTATGAATCGAAAAACCTGTATAATTAATTAGTTGTACGTACCTTTCTTGAGGATACATCCAAGTGTACTGGACCAGACCAGAAATGAGCACCTGTATAATTAATTAGGTGTTACTTGGACGACGGAGAAGTCTCCGTCGTCCAAGTGTCACTTGGACCACGGAACAATTACGTTTTCGTGGTCTAAGTGCTGTTTTCTTGTAGTGTGGGTGTTTCCGTTGTCTAGGTGAACTGACTCAATTTTTGAAAACGGCACCCAATAAATTTTGCTGGTGGGAGTTAACCGCCTTATTTTTGGGGAACATTTCAAATTTCACTTAGACGACGGAAATACCCATCTCCGTCGTCCAGGTGAAATTTGAACCGTTTCCCAAAAAAATGGCGATGGAATTTGTACCGCCAAATTTTTTAACCTAGACGACAGAGATAGACCATCTCTGTCTTCTAGGTTCAAAATTCTGTAAAATTAAATTTTAAAAATAATTCGTAAGGAAGTTTCCGATCTGTCATTCGAATGAAATAGTCGTAAAATATCAATTAAAGAATCGTATATATAAAAAATAGAATTTAAGATGACAAATATATATTCTTTCGTCTTTAAACTTGTTAAGTATCTACTAATCTGTATTACTTAAGTGTTATTAAGTATAGGCTCATTGCACATCAATATTAACGAAATTGAATTTGGACAAAGAAACCGTTGGATACATTCGCCATAAGACAATATATAAGTAGAATAATTTCCACTAAGTAGTAAGTTCGTTAAGGATTTTATCGGCACAGTCAATCGCAAAACCGAAATTTTTACAAACCAAAAACGTGGATACACGAAAATCCGTAACTCCTATTTTGGAACCGTCGATGCTTACACTACAAGAATTTTTTACTCTATGGTCTCGACGGAAAGAATATACATTGGGACATGGTCTACATAGTCGTTGTCTTAGATGTGAAATTATGAAATTTTCACTTAGACGACGCAAACGTGTATCTGCGTCGTCCAAGTGATCACTTAGATGACGCAAACGTGTATTTGCATCGTCCAATACCGGACATCACTTCTATTTCTCAACTTCATCCAACTCTTGTCCATACTTCTACGAAATTTAATAATTAATTATCATATTAGTCAACTATTCTATATATATACAGATTTTCAAGTAATTATTAAACTATTAAATATAGACAAATTTTCAACTACCTTAATTATTAGCGTATAATTAATTAAAATATTTATTAATTATCTTTATTAATTATTGGTGAATATACTATGCATCAATTACTTTAATATGTCTAACATGCATGTACGTTTTAACTTAATATTAACAAAATTTTTAAACATCCATGCATATATACGTACTACTGGTCTATATTAATTAACTAATATATATATATCATCAATTACCTAACTTAATTATAAATATATATATTAGACGTACTAATTAACAATGAAATCAATCAAATGTACAATTAATTTTATATATAAACGTTAAGATTGCCGAAAATTAACTACGTACGTACCTAGCCTTCTCCGATATATGGCGAATCAATGGTTGGAGCTGGAGATATATATATATATATATATATATAGTGCTAGCTAGCTATCTAATTGCATGTACGTGTGAGGAGAGTTTGATCAAGAGAGAGAATGATCGATATAATGATGAAGTTGAGACGAGCGAGCAGAGAGGAAGAGAGTTCGGCATGGACATTAATGAAGTTCTTACATTTTCCACAAGTCAAGGCTAAAGGAAAGACACAAGCTATCATGAGCCGTAACGTAAAAGCTTTCAAGTTATTCAATAAAGCTCCACAGACTCCGGCACTACAAGCATATAGTGTTGATGTTGTGGAAAGCAAAGCCAATGATGTTGAAGAAGTTAAGGCACCGAATTGAGGCATGAGCCGTAAAAAGAGAAATAAATTGAAACCAAACAAGCTTGAGAAACCGTCATTGGTAGTTGGTAGCAAGGTCACCTTAAAGTGCCTTAATCCCTTGAAGAGTGCTAATTACAAATTGCTTGAGCTATGTCCTCAAGGAGTCGTCCATTTGATGAATTTGAAGAATGGGAGAACTTTCAAGCTCCATGAGACACAAATTGAGGCTTTTGAGCCAAACACAAAGTGAAGTGCGGAGGTCTATCACTTTAAGGACTCGACCACGATAATTTGAAGGCTTGCTCTTCGCCCCGACCATGTTAAGGTCGTTAAACTTTAACCCATGATGGTTGGACACCATTGGTATGTTAGAGGAATAAGTGTGAGGTTGGAGGAGTATAGAACATTGTGGAATGGGCATGGAAGTCAAGAACTTGAAGTAGATCCAAATCTGGCAATTTTCGACTTGTCGAAAAACCCACCCTGGACCTATTCGACCCGTCGAATGTACACCCCTGTCTAACAAATGCCATTTACTCGACTCGACGAGGTGACTTCTCGATTCGTCGAAGGATTTCCCTGCAAATGTTGACTTTTATGGAGTTTGTGAAGACCAAGAGCTTGAGGCTTTGAGGCATGGAGCACAGTGCAATACCTTGTGGCCAAGATAGGTCCTAGAGCACCATTTGAGGATGATGACCAAGCATGTGCAACCTTGGATGGTGAGACCTAACTTAGCCTTCATTGGTTTACATTCTAACGCATATAGAGCTCGAGGGCGGTTTTGCACTTTCTTTCTCCCTTACTCTCCCTCTACTTGCTAGCACTTATGAGAATATGTTTTAGAACGATGCTATGTTATGATGCATAGGTTTAACTCTCATCTCCAATAGTAGACATCTTCTAAGGGTTGTTAGCCTTGAAATGTCTTGATGGCCCACTATTGTTTGATGAGGGAGCGATCTATTCATTATTAGTATATTGTATGGAGTCACATAGAAGGTGGTAGTCTTGTGTAAGTGTGAGGTCCCCCCATAGAACTGGGCACGAGTCGGTTCGGGCCAGGTTTCGGCCCAACTCGATTCCGACCCGAATTTTTCGGTTTGGCATTTTCTCAACTCGAAACTGATTTAAAACCCGATAGACCGAATTTTCGGTTTCACCCGAAAATTCGGGTCGGTTTCGGTTCGGTCCGGTTTGACCCGAAAATTCGTTGACTAACATGTCAAAAAAGTCAAAGCTGGAAAAACAGAAATTTGAGTTACAAATCAGTAGATTACATATCCAAAAATGCATCAAACATCACACAAGTCACAAATAGATTACACATGCAAGTTTAGAAAGACATCACACGAGTCACAAACATAGAATCATAGAATCATAGAAACTCAATATGAAATTCTGAGACAAAATGAAAAATCAAAGGTTGAAAAATGAAAATCTCAGAACTTTGAAACAGAAAACTGAAAATGCTATAGGCTGCCATTCCTGCCAAAGTGCCAATCTTCCATAGTCTCCCTTCAACTCTTCCAGCCTTAGCCTCTCAAAGAGACAAAAAGCAACATTTAATCCATGTGTCCTTCAACATCCACTAGAGAATCCTTCTTCTCTACATCATTCAAAGAACAAGAGCACATATAAGTATATAACTTAATAACTATGTAAGCACAATAAAGACTCAATATAACTACATATAGCTATGTAAGCACAATAAAGACTCTACGTAAAATCCACTCCTAACAAGTGAACATAGAAGTTAAAAATGTAACTACATATAACTATGTAAGCACAATATAGATTATGTAACTATGTAATTACAATGGTGAACTATGTAAGCACAACATACATAAGTATAAAAGATTAGCAACGGATTACCTAACTCCAATTTTTCCAATAAGTCATACATCTCAAGCTCCTCAGTGGAAGGTTCTTTGTAAAAATTCATGCCACTAGCTCTTAACCAGTCACTTGTGCACACAAGAGCTTCGACCATTTTAGGAGTTAGTGAAGCCCTAAATGGATCTACAACTCTAGATCCACAACTAAACGGACTTTCAGAAGCAACGGTCGATGCCGGGACAGCAAAGACATCTCTGGCCATCTTACTAAGGATTGGAAACCTGTGAAAATTAAACAATCAGAACATTTAATGGGTGGAACCCGAAAATGAAGCAGATAAATATATATAAATAATTAAATAGTTAAGAATATCACCTAGAAGCATGTTCCTTCCACCAATTTATAACCCTGAAATCTTTCTTGAATGGATCTTCAGAAGCCTCTAGCAAATACTTGTCCACCTCATTTCTTATCTCAACCACTGCTTTCTGCTTCCGAAGCATCATAAACTTTTTCATGTTGACACAATAACTGTCATCCAAATTTTCCAAACTAACATCATCCACACTTGATGATGTTGCAGCCAATGATGCTTGCTTAGCTAAGGGATCAGACTCCCCATACTCTTCATACAGAGAGAGCAACATAAACTTCACTTGTTCCTTCATAGTTGTCTGTTTGACAACATCATGCTCAATGTCATTGAAAAAAATACTCCAAATATAGAAGTTTGAACCTAGGATCCAGAACCACAGCAACAAGCAAAATTGGGTTCATCTTATCAAGACCCATCCAATATTTGTCAAACTTTAGCTTCATCGATTTTGCAACACCTATGAGCACTACATCCCCACTATTCAAGCAATTATCTATGTCTTGAAGTATAGTTGACATCCAAACTAATGGCTCATTTGCTGTAATTACCTTGCTCCCACTAAATTTTAAAGTAGCATCATAGAAAGTTTTCAGAATCTTGACCAAACTTTCTGCCTTATCCCAATCAACAGTCCTAGGAGGACCTACTCTCTTGTTACCACCCACCATTTCAGAAAAAATAAGCCTCAAAGTGACTATCTTCGTCCTCTAACCTTAAAAATGCTTTTCTATACTTCATTGCAATGTTCAGCATATAATAGGTGGAATTCCACCTAGTGCAAACATCTAAAGGGACAACTCCACCCTTATGATCAGATTTCTCTTAAGAAGCACACTTCCTAAATTTAGCTAACCTAGCAGGAGAAGACCTTATGTACTTGACACAATTACGAATTCCATCAATAGAAGAACCAAGTTCATCTATACCGTCCTTCACAATAAGGTTCAATATATGACAAGCACATCTCATGTGCAAGAAACGTCCACTTAATAACTGTTGACCCCAATTTTCCAATTTCTCACTTAAATAATTAACAGCAACCTCATTAGGACTAGCATTATCAACTACAATGGTGAAGACTCTTTCAATACCCCATTGAATTAAACAAGACTCAAGTAACTTCCCTATAGTTTTGCCTTTATGGTCACTAATGATGCAAAAATTCAAAATCCTCTTGTGTAATTTCCAACCATCATCAATAAAGTGTGCAGTAATAACCATATAATTCATGTTTTGAATTGATGTCCATGTGTCTGTGGTTATGGAAACCCTTTGACGATTATTGACCAAAGCTAATTTTAAAAGTTCCTTCTCTTTAAGATAGAGATCAAACACCCCTCTAGCTATAGTTTTACGGGACGGAACAATAAACTTAGGTTGAGTAACTCTCATGAAATCTCTAAACCCTTCACCCTCCACAAAACTGAATGTCAATTCATCACGAATTATCATTCTAACAAGAAACAATCTACATATATCTTTATCATAATCACCACAAATGATATTTCCCCCATGTTCAGCAGAATCGAAACAAACAACTCTTTGTTTTTTTTAAGGTCTATAGATAGGGGACTTACGACAATTTTCATAGAGGTGATTCCTCATTGTAGTTGTCACAACACCCTTAGAGTCGCAAGAGTATGTCTGAGTACAATACTTGCACTTAGCACGTGCAGGAAGCTTCACAGATTTGCCATCTGCCTCCATTATTTTCTCAAAGTGTTCCCAAACCACAGAAGAGTTCTTCCTTGCTTTAGATGGTGCAAGAGGAGGAAGTGAAGCTCCAGAATCAGTTGCCATTATAGTTGCATCAACTATAGGAGTTGGCAAAGAACTAGATGTTATTGAGGGACTTGGCGTTGTTGATAATTCTTCTGCCATCTACAAGCAATAAAAGAAAACAAATAATTGATGATTAATGATTATACTACTAGTAAAGGAGGAATATAAATTATATAATTACTAGTATCAAATTTGCTGTTCTAGATTCTCTAATTTGAATTATATTTTTTCCCCAAAATACTGTGTTGGACTCTTCGTCATTGGTTGATGTCATACAAAAGAAGATGGATACTTTTCAAGCAAAGAGTTGTATCTTAAAATACTTTCATTAATTTTCTGGATTGATGATCCATCCGGGTAAGAAGGATTTTCTGGATCGCGAGTGTTGATATGAATGATATTACTTTTGATTTTGTTTGATTTGAGTTGATTAGCAGATTAGGATTTGACTATTTGAGTTTAGTTCAATTTGAACACAATCTGTGATTTGAAAAGTTGAAAACTTTGTGCTGTTTGGTTAGAAACTTAGAAATTGATTTGAGTTGAACTAGGAATTAGTTTTAGTTCAATTAAGATTCTGAAAAGTTCAAAGAAGTAGAGGTAAAAGATTACCGAGTTAGAGAGATTTTCAGATGCAGAGGATGTAGAGGATGCAGAGGCTGCATCCGTCCTTCTCATCGTGTTGGAGAAGGGAGGTTACCGTGCAACCGCAGCACTTAGATCTGGATGGGGAGTTCGTGATGGAGATGGCATCGCGCAACCGCAGCACGCACAGGCGGCAGTGCGGCACAGTCGAGGAGCAGCCGAGCAGGTAAGAAGCAGCTGGGACGGCAACCAAATAATGGCAGTGAGTTGTGAAAGGATGGCAACCCGCAACCATTTGGTGTAGGAGTTTGGTGATTTGGGATAAATGGATTATGGATAATTAGATAATGGTATAGAGGTAGTGAGGTAGGTTTCAACATGCCAAATTACCAAAAGCCCAACTTTTTTTTATTTATTTATATGTTTAAGGACAAAATTGTATTTGCATACTAAATCGGGTTGAAATCGGGTCGGTTCGGTTTGGCTGATACCTCAACCCGTTTCCGACCTGAATTTAGTTCGGTTCGGGTCGGGTTACGTAGTTCGGGTCCACGTGTCTTTCGGGTCGGTTTCCGAACCGAAAATCCGAGTCGGGTCGGTCCAGTACCGGTTTTCGGTCCGGTTTATGCCCAGTCCTATCCCCTCATATTATATACTTGATTACATTGTTGTTTTCCTTTAAAATATGAGTAGTATGCATGCCCCCATTGTGGCTGATGGGACTCTAATAACATCATTACTTCTTAGGGACTATATGACCCTTTAAGTATGAATGCATGCTAGTTGTTATGCCTAGAAGAACATGTGTTAGTGGAACAAAATGTGAAGTGATGATACTTATGTACCTCTTGTGCACTTGTGTGTGATATATGTCTTAATGCAAAATTGAGGACAATTTGATTCTAAAGTGTGAGGTAGGCAGCGAAGTCATTATCACTCCTTATCCGAAAAATCCCTTAAAAAGATTTAAAATATAATACAAAATATGTGTGTTTTGGTATGTTTTGTGTCCCAATAACCATTTTCAATGATAAGATTAAACTAATGGCTAGTAGATTGCACATTTTGATCATATTTGAAAAGAGAAAACAATGCATGTTGAATCGGTTTGAAAGGTGCATATGTTATTCAAAATGCATACACGAGAAAAAGAAGGATTGACATGTTTCTGAAACTATCCATGCCCCATGTGAGATTTTAAGCCTTGTTGTGCATGCATAGCTACATTATGCACCTATTCTTTGATGTGTGACATTGTGTGATCATTTTATAATCTAGAACTTGCTTGAAATCATGTAAAACATTTTTCAAATTATAAGTTGTTTTGAAAATGATAGAGGCATTAGGATGATCACCACTTTGGCCAAATTACTTTTAAACCCTATGATGCATACATCTTTTAGATAGCCAATTTGAGTCTTATATTATTTAGCCTTTTAATTCTTGAACATCACAAATCCTTACCAAGCCTAAACACTTACTTCTACCCTTAACTAGGCAATCGATCAAGCGATAATGAAGTCCTAAGGATGTGCTTAGAGTTGTGCTTAGTGTGAAGTTTGGCAAAAACTTAAGTGTGAGGTGGAGGAGAGTGTTGTGATGTTCATTTGTGTTGTGTTTTTGTTCAAAAATAAAAGAAATGAAAAGAAAAAAAATGAGAAAAGAGTAGCAAAAAAAAAGAAAAAAAATAGAAAGAAGAAAAGAGTTTCACAAAAAGAGTATGAGTTGTAGATAAAGAATAAGAGTTTTGGGAAGTAGTTTTGTTTAAAAAGAAGAAGAAGTAATGGCAGCTACATGTTCAGTAAGGAACTTTGACATATGAATTACTTGCTAGGTTGCTTGGTTCTCGAATTCTTATACCCTTCTTTCATTAAACCTCTTCTTTAAGCCCCATTACAACCCGAATAAAAGTCCTCTTGATTTGAAATGCTTGTGTTTTTGGATTGTTGGAGCATTTGGTTGAAAATTGAGCTTAACGAGAACATGTGATTTATGCAATTTTTGAGTGCAAATACTAACCCTCAAACAATTGTGTGCATTGAGTGATATCTAGTGAGTTTGATGGTTAGGAAACATATTAATTTGAATACAGTTCATTGTGATGCAATTAGCTTAGCATAGTGTAAAATATTTCGGCTTATTACATATGCATTGATTTCATGTTTTAAAAGTGTTCCTCAAAAGTAGTCAAATCCATCTAGTCATAGTTCTTTGAGGGATATCGATCATTAAGTCTGGACACTTACATACTTGTACATGCTATGTGTGTTTTTGTGCTTTGAGTCTAGCTTAGCTTATTTCTTTTCTCCTTAGTTTGCTTGAGGACAAGCGAAGCTTAAGTGTGAGGTAGTTGTTAGGACCATAATTATGTGTCTATTACCCTTCTAACTTTATGCTTATAGCTTGTTTTCTATGAATAAAACATTGTTCTTATTACGTTTTTTGTTCTTCCTAAGAAATGTTGAGTTCGCTTGAAATGCATTAAATATGAAAAATTAGATACTTATTGGAAAAGATGTATAAATTTCTAAGGTCACGAGAGAATTTCGAGCAACTTTAGGAAAAAGACAAAATAGCTTCACCAGAAGTCGCTTGAAGTTGCCCGAAACCCGCCAGAATTTTCCATAGCCGGCCAGCCCACCTTGGCTGGCCCAATCACATGGAGTCTAGCCCAATGGAGGCCCATTCAACTCATTTATGCTTACCAATCTGATTTGGAGAGAAAGAGAAGAAGTTGGACCACATGATGTCACTAATTTGGAGCTTAGCCTTCCATGGCATAAAATAGTGGACTATGGTCTATATAATTCAAGGCTAACTGAAAGGACCCAACCCCGATTTAGTTTCCTAAACCAGAATCAAACCCCTTCTAAAAACACAAACTTGCAAAAACCATAGAAATTTCAGCAGAGTTTCACTATATCGTGGAATTACCATTAACCTGCACCCAAAAACACACTTCATCCTATGCCACAAAAGCCAAACCGTGGGCACCAATCCCATCTAGATTTCTCAATATCATAACAATAATGTAAAGTAATAAGCAAAACCGTACTTTACAGAAATCCGGAGAAAATCATACGAAAGTATAACATTAGAGTAATCAGAGCGACCTCTAGTATATACATACATAAATATACAACAGTAGGCTAAACAAGAAACCTACTGGAAAAGAAAGGTATCTCGAATACTAAGCCTCCGACTGCGACGTGTGACACCAGAATCTGAACTGCAAACTGGGCACGGAAACCGAAAAGTCCAGGGGAAAGGCAAATAAAATCGTTAGAGTGAGTGGACGAAAATAATCATATGTCTTTCACCATTTATATAACATAAAAACAGTGCGAGTTCATACAATAAATGGAGGTGTCAGGTGAATCTCTCAAGCCCGACGATCAGGCGAATCTCTCAAGCCCGACGGTGATAGACTAGGCGAATCTCTCAAGCCTAGTGGACTACAGGTGATCAGCCGAGTAGCCAATGCATCGATGCTAAGTAAATGCCATCACCATATAAAACATAAAATAATACCTCCAAAAACAATAAATAATCTCAATACTATACTGGAAATAAATACTGAAATCAAGAACTCGCTACGACAGTGTAAATAAATATCCCTCGCCCAACGTACGATCTCGATCCCTTGAATAATCACAAAATATAACTGATCAAAATCACAATTCATTACACTGTACCACACCTCGGAAACCAACCATTTCCGGAAACATATAACTCGGATACAAATAATCGACGAAAACCCCCAAATTCTCCACATAAACCCTCGACTTAAAATTCGATATCCAAATCATCTCGAAAACCTCAAGGCGATGATCGGGGCGCGATTACGAGCAAAGCGGTATAAAACTTGTCAAATTTCAAAAAGTCAACGCCTTGCCGGAGCTCCGTCGTTGACCATCGCCGCCGCCAGTGGCTCGGTGTCAACCGTGGCAGATTCCGGCCAAACTTTCCAGACCACAAGTACTCCTTAAGCACAACAACTTCCTCTTCTACACCGAGACCCAATTCCAAGCCCACCGTCCGGAAATCACCTCAAAACTCATGAGAAGAAGCTAACCATACCAACGATTTGGTCTGAGGTGGCCGAAAACGGAAAATCGATCTGTGGTCAAACGGTGGAGCGGTGCTCCTCCGGTCAACGCGGGTCAACGGTCAATTTATGGTCAAACGACGGTCAAACTTCCCAAAACAGTGATTTTCGATAATTTACGACTATTTATACTCGTGGCTCGATACGATCGACGGTCCAAATCGAATCACATCCACGATTCGGATAACTCAAACTTAAACGGATAAACAGGACAAAATCACGCGATTTTAAATATTCATAACATATTCCTCGGTTATCGAAACAATTATCCGAAACCGCTTACGAATTCGAAATCACACATACTACATTTCTTGTGAAGAGACTCAACTCAAATTCTCGCCCGATAATTAAGTCGTGAACCAAACCGCCAATTTAATTAATTACGATAAATCTCGATTACTCACAAAACTCGCGGATTAAACCAGTTATTATAGCAATTCTGGTTGGGGTCGTCACACTAACCCTTAGATCTTCCACTTCCTCTTTTATTATGATTCAGGGTCAAATTCAGCTCCCCTCTCCCAACTCAGCCAAATTCAGCTCCCCTCTCCCAACACATATAACTCACCTCATTTTCACATTTTTCATAGTTTGTCTCTCTATAGACCCCTTATCCTATCTCAACCCTTTAGGAACTTCTACCTCCTCTCCTCCCATTCTAGGCCAAAATATCTCTATAACCATAGCCATTAGAGACCTTACTCTTCTCTATCTTGGGTAGTATCGAACCTCTCCACCACCACACCATCACTTTAGCCTATTTGGGTGTTTCTCCTCTCATCTCTGCCTCTAGGGTTTGGTTTAGTCTTTAGAGTTCCAAGGAGTAGGAAGTAATCCTTCTTCCCCTTGGCTCCTTTGAATCCTAAGGACTACCTTCACCTCCTCTTGAAGACTTGGTGCTAGCTTGGAGTGAAGAAGTGGAGCTAGAAGCCTTGGAGTCATTTGGTAGAGCTTTGGCTAGGGGACCATTGGTTATTTATACTCTCTTCTTATTTTGAGCATGTATCTAGCCTTTTATTTCAATATGCTTAGTGAGTAGTTGCCTTTTTGGAAGGAGCCCTAGCCAATTTGATGTATATATAACTATGTTTTGAGTTATGGATTTGAATTTGGTTTAGTTTACTACATGTTGTGAATGAGTTTGATAGCTTATGATGTGATTGTGGTATGTTTGCATGTTTGGGCTTGATTCAATATTTTTCATACTCATGTCTTAGCCATGACTAAGTTAATATATGTTTAAGGAAGCTAAAAATGACCCTAAGTGAATTAGTCACCCACCTAAGGAAAATAAGCATGTAAACATGACTTAGGTTGCGTTTGAGAAGATGAGCTTAAAGTTTGGTTTTCTTTGGGCTTGAGCATAAAACGAAGCCTTCGTGAAGTCCAAATGAATCACGGAGCTTGGGTCAAGCTTACATTGACTCGAAGGGGATTTGTAGCTAATCCTTACTTCTTTTATTTCATGCTCTAAAATGTGTGGATTAGGAAAGTCATTAGAACATACTTTTATGTCCTCTAATAGGGACTTAGGAAGGAAAGCCATTCAAATTCATCATAAATGAATACATATTGAACTCATTAGTATGTGGTATGATTAAGATAAGATTCGTAATTGAGTTGCATTCTAGTTTCAGTTTGCTTTATATTTGAATGTTGGACCGGAACACTTCTAGTGCGCTAATGGCCTAGGAGATTCGGTTCACAACCAATGGTGACTCCAAAAGATCACGAATTAGACAATCACGTGTGAATCAGACTAAACTCATAACTTGGACATTGTTAGTACATTGAGTTGGCTAGTGGCAACATCTCTAGCCGACCAAACATTTATATTTTGTTTTGTTCTTACTTTATATTTTCACTTAATTAATTAGTTAGTAGTAAACATTCAATCAATCTTTCGTGTAACCACTCATTGTAGTTCAACCATCCCTTGCAATGCTAAGTCTCCAAAAGACTTGGTTTTGTGAGATACATTTCCACATTTTACTTTAGCTTTAGTGTCGAGTTTAGTGTCTAGTTAATCCATTATTTGAGTACGTAATCGAGTCAAGCTAAGGAGTTTAAGTGGTCAATTTTTATGGATTCGACACTCGACTTCCTTACAAATACTATAACTTGACTCCGTGTACTTGTGGGTAAGAGAAATTCACTTAGTCTTAGACTAATTAATAGTCAAAAGGTTGAGGGGATAAATCTCACGAACAGGTGTCACCGGCACCGGCGACTGATTTAACCCGAAAAACCTATCCCTCAAATTCTACCAACTCGGCCTTCAATCGTCATAAATGATGCTATCAATCAAAAGAGGAGTTCAAGACCTTCCATTTCCACCAAATTTCATGGCTGGAGGTGGCCGAAATCCGCCGCCCGTCTCCGCGGAGCTCGGTCAACGTGGGTCAAACTTCCCGAAATGGTATGTTTCTGACTTTCCAATTTGGGAAAGTTTTATTTATACTCGCGACTAATGAACTCTGTAAATTGTTAAAAACTTTCGTTAACTGTAACGTCTTCGTCGTAATTATGATTTAAACACTTGACGTGGCTACGAACTCGTCTCGATAAACTGTACGACTTCCCTTAATATAACTTTCTGAAATGAAAAGTCCTATTTATACTTGTCCATTTATGACTATTATATTTTCGATAAACTTCCGCTAATCATAACTTTCTTATCGTAACTCCGTTTTTGGCATTCATCGCGTGTATAGACTTGTCTTAACAATTTTTATAAATTCCACTTAAAGTCAACCAATTTCGACAATCTGATAAAAAGTCAACTAAAAAGCTCTTAATATTTATCGATGATGACAAAACTAACTACATTTCTTGATTAACCTTAAATAAATCATAACAATGAAAATTCTCAGGATAGAATGTTACAGATATTTATGATGATATATCGTCTATAATTCACACAACTATGTATAATTTTCATGAATAATCTCACATGGATAGTGAGAACATAACAGTTTTCGAACTTCACGCTGATCATAGCGCTAATCAAGAATGATACCAATTTAGAGTATAATCTCAATATGTTAGTTGTCACTGATGCATCATTCGATTTCTAAACTTCAAACAAAATAGTCAACTAACTGAGAACTAAATATGAATGATACAATCAGATGCTGATGACTGAGGTATATGATGTCTCTAGTCATCTGAATTTGAAATTAGCTGACAGAAAGCTATATCTAATGATGGAGAAAGAAGAAGAGGATGATATAGTGTCGTTTAGGAGCCAAACATCCAGGACGACAAATGATTATTATGTCTCAAGGAATAAGGAGGCGATGATGACTAGCAGTGACCTGCAACCCCAATCACCCCTATTATCTAGTAATGAACTACAACCCCAGATAATGTAGGACATCTAGCAGTGAACTACAACCCCAAATAACGCATGACATATGGTAGTGAACTACAACCCCAGATGGCGCACAACATCTAGTAGTGAACTAAAACTCCAGATAACGCATGACATCTGGTAGTGAACTACCACCCTAGATGGCGCATGACATTTGATAGTGAACTACAACCCCAAATGGAGTATGTTATTTGATAGTGAACTACAACCCCAAATAACCTATGGCATCTAGTAGTGAACTACAACCCCAGATGGCGCATGTCATCTGATGGCCAGTCAAATAAAAAATGTGTATGCATATACAACAAATATAATAGATCTCTGCAACATCTATTTTACATAAAAGAAAATATCAAACTTGTCCTGCAACTTTCATGTTTCAAAGAGCCTGCAACATTACCCTGATTTCTCCCAGTTTCCTTCCATTGGGACACCTCACATATTAAGTAGTTATCGATCAACAGGCTCATTTCTAAATAGCATACAACTATTTGGACATTCTCCCATAGTAGTCGTAGTAAACTCTAAATCTTCAGTTAACTTTTGGACGTCATAATCTGAACTAGGGAGATTAGTACGTTCTGGCATATCATCTTGCAGTACATCCAAGATGGTTCAAAGGATTTGTCTGACCAATTATGGGGAACCTTAGCTCACAACCATTTAATAGTAAATAAGAAGGGAATAAAGCCTTTCATACAACCTGAATACAAGGGGAGATTCGCATGCTCCATCTAACTTCAAGATTTTTTATTTTTTATACCCTAACCGATGATTTATCTGAAATTTCACTATAATTCTCATATAATAGTCTCACATCTGGAATTTCTTAAACATCTTGAACAAGACCAAACATATTGTGCTCTATTACAGAATCTGAACCAACCCCATTGTCAACACCCAATGGATTATCACCAAGTCTAGACTCACAATGCTTCTTCCATAATTTATGTTTCCTTCAAAAACAAAATCAATTATCACGCAGATGCAGGAACATTTATTTCCAAACTTGCAATAGACAATTAGCACATTTTTCTAAATAGACAATACACCCTTGTCAACTCATCCTTATCAGTGTATTAATGTAACATATATGGACACAAATATATATAAATCAAACATTACTCAGTCTATTCATTCAGCTCAAAAGAATATATCAAGTACTCATTACTCGGAGAAGACAAATATGTAGGCACCACCTACATCACGAACCTTCTACACACCTTAACCACCACCATCATCCTTCTCAACTGTGACATAGTAACCAAGAGCCAATTCGGAGTGACAACTACCAGAAGATTTCAACAATTTACCAAATATCATCCTTAAACCGAATCATAGCAATAAACAATCATATCCAAAACTTGTCTCACCCACTAGTTTTCCTATCCTCACTTTTTTGAACCCAAAACAACCACTATATATGATCATTCATCTGTCGGCAATAGAACTCTATAACCAAGTCCCTTTGTTCTGTGTAACCATATGAATATTCTACATAGTAACACCACCAATATGATAATGTCAGCATGCTGAGATTTGAAGCTATTCCCAGGCCACGTTTTTTGGAAAAACAAAAATAAAAACACTGGCATCTCTTACAACTTCAGACCATATAGGGTTTACTCCCTTCCAATTCCATTAAGGATAAAAAAAATTGACCTTCATGTTCGCTAGATGTAACATAGCTTAAAATAGTCAATTGACTGACCAAAATCATAACTGAAAGATTTGCAATTCGATCTGAAAATTAATTTGACAAGATCAAAAATAGTATGGTGCGTAAGATAAGAGAGGAAAACACCTTGCATATTGGGCAACTGATTTTGATAGCTACGGCTTTCGCCTCGAACGGAGAGCCTTTAGCCTTCTGATTCTTCTTTGCATTTCTTTTATGGGTTTTGATATTCTACTTCCCCCGAGTCATCAATATCTGCCTCTCTATCTCTCCTTCAACCATTTGGTCCTTCCTCCTCACAACGATCCACATAGTTAAAAATTGCAAGTTTACCGAAAAAATGAAAACAATTCATCGATGTCAGTAATCATTATTCAATGTAAACACAACCATCGATTCAAATCTTAATACGATTTATTAACTCTATACGAGACAATTTTGAATATAGAGTACACAACGAGAGGTTGGTCCGACTGTTGAACCTAAGCTTTGATACCATTTATGATGACCCGATCCTTGACGAAAATTGTCAATATGATAAATTATTCCGATAATTCTAGTAAATGATAGACTGAAATTAATCTCAATCGAAATAAGTCAAAAAACTTATTGATAAAAAAATATGATAATAGGAACTTAACGATATAAGGTACACATATTTCATCGCCTGCACCACCACTGACAGCAACACTAGTCACCACCACCCACCCACTAGGACAACGAAACTCAAACTCGTTATTAACCTTACAAATACACTCGTAGCGTCGATACGAATCCATTGATATATCACTTGACTGAATATAAAAAAAAATTCCGGCTAGACGGCCACGCGCCACCACCGGCGGCAAGAATTTACCCATCAAAATGAAGCTCTCAAGAAGCCCAACAATACACCTCAAAGGACCTAGACTTGATTCCGGCACGTTTGGCCAGAATCGGCCCCGAAAGCACGTAGCCGGAAAATATTTCCGGCATGAATTCTCCGTTGTTGAGCCACCTCGTGACTCGAAGCTGGACTCAATCAAACTAGCAGAAGAAAGGGAACTACAACCCCCTACCCTTGCCACCAAAAACAGCCGGTAACCGCTAATTACGACGAAGGCCGTTTATAGGTTTAACAGAATCCTCTTCCATTCCGTCCAACTTCACATGCAAACCAAAAATCTCATAAAACAACACAACTAGAATCAAAAACCGAATCTAAACATACCTAACTCATCGCAGGAAACCTCGTCGGTGAAGACGATCGAATATAGCAGAAAACCTAAGTTTTCATCTCATTGATTCGCACCTCTTGGGCCTCTAAATCATCAATTCAAACCCAAAAAATAGATAGAGGAGGACAATCCACGTCGATTGTGATCAAGAACATGGCCGAAGGTGGCCGGAGTCCGTTTCGCCTCCGGCGAAAAGCTCCACGGCGATTTTTGGTCGCCAGAGGTCGGTCTACGCTGGTCAAAGCGGGTTGACCTAAACTGGAAAATCTCCTCTTCCAATTTTGGGAAGTTATAAATACTCTGTGTTTCATTATCGTAAAATCTTGATTAAACTTTCACTGATCATATGTTTCTCGTTGTAACTCTGATTTTGGCATTTCTCGTGTTTACGTTCTCATCTCGACAAATTCTATGTTTTCTAGCCGAATTCAACCAACTTTGATAATTCAATAAAAAGTCAACCTTCAACCTATTGACGCTTACCGACGGTAAAAATTATTTACCGCAGCTTTTAAATCGAACTTGAATTATCATAAAATTATATATATATATAAACATCGGGATATCACAACTCTGCCTCGCCTCGACGTGACATAGCGTCATTATGCACCCCGACATCGCAACACCATCTAATGAGATCTCAACATTGCAACACAAACCTTCTCTCGACTTGCTGAGATGTCCTTCATATGGTCACCACCGACCTCGCCACATCATCTGCCGTCGGCCATCACCGTCACCCAATCATTGCATTTTTTAGATCTAGGTGCCACGATGGGTGCCCAGATCAATGAATTTCAATTCTTTTTTTGTAAGTGCAATTTTTTTTTAATATAATAGTATCTTTGATAACTCAAGTTAGTATCTTTATCATCAACGGATGGTATATTTATGATTTTCTGGTAATATGTTTTTCTTAATTAGTATTGGTATCTTTACGAACTTGTGTTGGTATTGTTTTATGATACCTTTTTAACATTCTCATAGTATCTTTATGGCGTTGTGATGGTATCTTCATAACATTGCAATGATATCCTTAAATCGCTATCATGGTATCCTTATGACACTATGCTGTTATTCTTATAATGTGGTCATGGTATCTTTATGATATGGCGATAATATCTTTATAACATTGTCATGGTATCCTTAAAACACTGTCATATTATGGTATCCTTATAACGTTGTTATGGTATCTTTATGATATTGTGATGGTATATTTATGATATTGTGATGATATATTTATAAAGTTACGCTGGTATCCTTAAAACGTTGTTGGTATTCTTATAGAACTCTGACGATATTCTTATAACACTGAGATAGTATCTTTATGTAGTTAAGTTGGTATCCTTATACAAAGGTGTTAGTATCCTTAGACACACCATATCTTATACCCTAAACCCAACACGATCTCTTGAAACATGTGTTGGAATCATTATGAACTAGTATTGGCATCGTTCAGAACTTAGGTTGTATTTTGTTGTTGTTATGTTTGCATCCTAAGCCTTACATGCACCTTAGACCCTAAACCTTACACCCAGGCCCTAGACTCTCTCTCTCTCTCTCTCTCTCTCTTTCTCTCTCTCTCTCTCATGGCATCTTATAAATGTGACACGATATCCTTGTTAATTGAGTTTGTGCTGAGTCGTGATGAAAAAAAATAAAAACTAGTCGTTGTATTTTTATGAACTTGAGTTGGTATCTTTATGAACTAGAGTTGGTATCATTAATTATGAACTATAATTGGTAAAAAATATTTTCAGTATGTGCTAAGTCGATCGTGAAGAATGAAATGAAAAACAAGTTTGTTTTTATTTTCCCGACAGTTTTTTTGTTTTTTGTAAAAAAATGGACAAAAAATGGAAGGGTAAAATGGTCCATACGAAAAAGGTTTTTATTTCAAATTATACGTTTTAAAGTGACTTTTGGGTCACTAAAATGATAGTTTTGTGACTTTTGGGACACATGACAAAAACTAAGTGACATGTTGGGCAAACTTATGATTTTAAGTACTTTTGGGTAATTTTCTTTATCAATTTTAGTAATTAAGGGGAACTAGTTAGCTAGGCTAAGAGCAACTCCAACAACGTCACTTAGTTTTTTCTCTTTTTGTTCAAATATATAGCCGAAACCTATTTTAGCTATGTACTTTCAAAATTTTGCTCCAACAATATTATTTATAATTTAGGTATATTTAAACATATGGTTAGTTTTGATTGGTTGGTGAAAAATAAATAATTAATTTAGTGAGCTAATAATTGGTTTTGCAACCTAGAAAGAAATGATTAAATGACAAAGTTGACTTTTACATTACCTATAATTCATGTTTTCGGTATATGAATAGGGTATGAAAATGTGAAATATATGGATTTTTTACTGTAACTAATAAGATAGAGGATTTGATGGAGTTAGTTTTAAAGAAAAAACAACATATTTTGACTAAAAATGAATTATAGGGCATTTTCTAGAGTTGCACTAAGAAAGTATGTATATGTTCTCCAAATTTGGACATCTACATTCGATCAGTCAGAATCGATTAGATATATATTGTGAGGTAGGTACGTACTGATTATTTGACAATATGTATGATCCATAAATATGATTGAGTAAGACTCTAACAAATAAGAGTAACTTCATTGAGTTTAAATGTTCTTATTGTTCAAATATTAGTGTACCTGTAGCTGCTAGGACTCTCTCTCTCACACACACACACAAAAACACACGTCTTCCTTCACCTCATCTTACCTTTTTTGACAACCACCATCGAGTCTACCAATTCAAGTAGATCGATCGATCTCAGCTGCTCTCATCAAAATCCCATAGTTTCCATTCTTTCTCGAGCCCACTTAGTTATTATCGCTTCTGAATATGTCCCATTCCATCGACTATGTGGTACGATAGTTCGTGTCCCAATTATGAATCACGGTGTCACCATGGCCTCACGTAATTTATTCAGCTGGTTCGATGATACAAACGAGCCAGAAGTGTGGTTTCCAGTGGTAATGATAAAGTCGGCTAGCTACAACTTTGGAGAATTTCCGATCGGAGAAGTTCAAACAAAAGATGGGCTAGTTGCACAACTACAATTAAGCCATGAACGGCAGTTTATAATTGTCGTTTGTTTCCATGTATATATGTCGTTAATCATTATGTCCTCTGAGATATAGATGAGACGACGGTTATTACCTGTAGTGTTAAACTAGCTTATTCATACGACATGTAAGGAAAACCTTTTATGTCTTCTTAATATCTTATATATGTCATTCAAAAGTGTGAAATCAAGAACAATGCTTACACATCATATATGTTGGATAATATGTCTTCTCTCATCTCTTTTCATATCAGTTAACGTTTATATATGTCCTTTGATGTTCTTCAAAAGTTGCTTTTATCATATATATGTCGTTGAAGAGAAACCAGTTGGTGGTGTTGCATGCAAGCCGTCCGATCAGAAGAAGCTGAAGGTTCTGATCGCCGGAGGAGGAATCGGAGGGCTGGTTTTCGAGGTTGTGGTGTTTGAGAGAGATTTGAGTGATGTGAGAGGTGAGGGACAGTACAGAGGACCGATTCAGATACAGAGTAATGCCTTGGCTGCTTTGGAAGCTATTGATATGGATGTGGCTGAGGAGGTTATGAGGGCTTGGCTCTGTTGAACTGCCATAAACCGTCAAGCACTAATAACGATCGCTCTTCATAAATGTGGATACGATTTGGTTTTGGTGGCTGTTGAGTTAGATAAAGAAAGGGTAAATTATGACATTTTGATTGTTTTACTTTAACTGCTCTCTCAACCTCCGTAAGCCTGGTTCCCTTAATTAATAAAGATATGTCGTTGTAGTTTATTGTTAATGACATATTGGAATTGTCTTCTGAAGTAGTTTACATTTTCAAATGACATATAGTTTTGTTGATGTAATCATATATGTCGCCCAAAGCTGCCAAAGATTACAGAAGTTGAACACGTTATGTTATGTAACTAGTTGTCATTGTGTACAAATCTGAATAGGGCTAATACCCATCATATGAATATGGGTTTTTGGAGCTGCTTGAGATGAGATTGAGAGTAAAGGCCTGATTTGACGAGCTGACATGAGATAGTTAAGTTTTGTGGCAAAGTTCCTAAGTGTTGTCGACAAACGAGTAAAGGCACACGCAAATTTATTAATTGACCTAATTTGTTTTGTTCAAAATAAATTTGGTATAATTTAGACGAGTCTAAACTTCAACAAAAAAGAACAAATATAAGTCTCCGTTACACGACATATAGTATGTCGTCTCACTTCCAACTAAAAATTATAAATATTTGCATGGGTTAGCATACTATATGTCGTCTGGCTTCTATGAAATTAAACTTAACATTGCATGGGTTAGACGAGGAAATAACGACATAAAATTTTTATGTTGTTTGAAAAAATTGGATGACGTCGACATATCAAAATTCATATGTCGTTTCTGCAGTGTGGTGCTTTATAGTAGCAGTGATGTGGCATGCCTCGGTTGGCAGCGCCGCCGTCACCATGCAGTAGTTGTCGTTTGGCAGACTTGTGTGAAGGTTTGCGTGGCTGGACGACAAGTGGCGTCCTTTGGTGAAGGCACCTTCGATTTGGGAGGTCACACTGGTCCGATTAGGGTGGCAATTCAGATGTTGACATCGACATGGCAGCAGTGTAAGTTGAGGTTCTTAGCCTCCCGCCTAGATGCCTCAAAAAAAAAATGGGCAAGGAGAATCGGGGCCACTCTTGGTCGATTTCGTCATCCCTATTCCCTGAAGCTTGGTAAGGGCGAAGATCATTGAATGTAAGTGGAGATCGAGACAGAGATCGAGAAAGGGAGAGAGAAAGAGAGAGATGTGTTTTGAGTGAAGCTGCGTGTGTTTGATGAATTAGGGTTGTATTGTTTTCTTTTCAGTAAGTGTGATATTAATGATGAAGATCCACAAAATTAGTCAATGAAATTAATGAAATTTACAACACAAGTGAACGTCGTATGATTCGGGGCACCTACATTTGTTAACGTGGTTTGACAAAATATTTGGGAGAAACTTGTGCATGCAACAACTTGATTTTGAGCTTCAATTTTTATGGGAATATGATAACAACTAGATTTTGTGAAAATGCCCTAACATTACATGACGGGTACTATCGTGTAAATGAAGACACATACCGTTTTGGAAATTTGGACTAGTGTTATTTAAAAATGCTCTGGGATCACTGTTAGAGAAATTATTCCCCTACAATCTTAACTATGGAATTATCTAAGATAAATGTTGTAATCTCACTAAACCGTAAATATACAGTGTCCAAGTAATATAATTTGTAAGGAAGTCAAGTGTGGAACCCATGAGAATTGACCACTCCAATTCCAAAGTTTTATTCAATTAATTATTTGATTTTGTAATGACACAAACACACTATGCAACGAAAACAAAACACATAATGAAGGTGAATCTTAAGCCACTAAACCCTTTGGAGATTTAACATCGTAAGGTAGAATGATTGAGATTGGTTAATTAATTGATTACACTAAGTTAAGAAACTACTAATGTAAGACTCAAATATAAGATAAACAAATGGTCAGCTAGAGATGTCGCCACTAGCCAACTCGATGCTCAATCAAGATCCAAGTTCATGATTTAGAGTTGTTTAGTCTGATCCACATACAATTGTCCAAATCGTGACCTTGTGAGTCACGTTTGGTTTTGGACCGAAACTTCTAGGCCAATGGGCTTTAGAAGGTTTCTGGCCCAATGATTAAACAAAAGGCAAACCGAGATTAGGATGTAAGCTTTTAGCACTCAAACCTCTAACCGTATGCAATGCGTAATAAGTTCAATTCACTAATATGTAAGGAATGTGTAAGGTTTCCCTTCCCAAACCTCAATTGGAGGAATTCAGAGTGAGGTCTAAGGGGTTCTCCCTCTTCATACCTATTGGAATACCAACTAGAAGAACAAACTGATAGCCACGGTGATTGCTAGTCGATGTGAGCTTGACCAAAACTCCTCGAGTCTATTGAGATTAAAGAAGACTTTGGTTCTTGCACTAGGAAACCAAACCTCTAAATTCAACTTAGAAGGTTAAACTTAGGTCATGTTCACATGCTCATCTTTACCTAAGTGAGTAGAGCCTAATTAACCCAAGTGCTATTTGTAGTTCCTCTAACATATCATAACTTAGGCAAGTTCATAACATGCTCAAGAAAACCATATATCATGCCCAAGCATATGAACATACCACAAACACATCACGTACATAAAAACCAAACTCATCCATAGCATTTCATACCCAAAATAAACTCAATTTCATAAACCATATAACCATTGTTCTACATCAAATTGCTAGGGTTATAAACCTAGCCTTCCATTTGCAAACTACTCACTACCTATATACAAAATAGTGTTTAGATACAAGAATAGAAGCTAAGAGAGTGAGAAATACCTGAAGGGTCTCCAAACCATGATTTCCTAGAAAGAACGGAAAAAGTCATAAGAACGATGTTTTATTCATGAAAAACAAGCAATAAGCATGAAGTTAGAGACATAATAAGAACATAATTATAGACCTAACAATCACATGACGGGCACTGTAGGCCCACAAATATCACCATGGATTCTTTGCAAGAATGGTATATTCTCAGTGTTGTCAATAACAAAAGAAGATCGTGCCTGTAACTTTGCTAATAAATAAGCTTTACAAAATGAGTGGTATGCATCAATGATTTCTATGAATAAATCTAATGGGATTACGCATGTCGCCTCACCAGTATGTTACAAGGATTATGTTTCACTCATCTTGGAGATCGTGCCTAAACTGAGAAGAGTAATATCAACCCCTCTATCTAAACTAATAGTTTTAGGTATTCTCACATTCTTCTTTGCTCTAAACTACATTAGATGACCTCGAGAATTTCTCAATATGTTGATCATCATTATGACAAAGTTTATATGAGACCGAGTTACGCACAGTAGTATGAGTGACTACATTAGATTAAATGATTTGAACTATAGTAAGAGAAAAACTACTACGAATGCTTATAAAATTTCTCTAGAATGCGCTTTCAACCACATTCTACTGAGTTTACACACAAGAATTCTTTTCCATTCTCATAATATATTTCCAATTAAAAAACCGTTGGCGCGAATGTTTTTAAAACTTATCAAGGTTCAATTAGAGTGCTCTTAATGGCAATACCAAAAAGTTGATGTAAAACAACATCGGAAGGGTTGAAATGAAACCAGAGAATTGGGTTGAAGGGTCGAAAGTAATTTTTTGACTGGTCGAAATTGTTCAAAGACAGTTCCAAGGTACCATCTTTGAGAGGTCGAGACATACTCTCGACGGGTCAAGAGTGCTCAAAATCAGATGAAGGACTATCTTTGATGGGTTGAAGGAAACATAGCTAAAATTTAGATGGGTCAAAAACATGCCAAAAATGATCCAGGGTGTATGTCTCGACAGGTCGAGAGAGTCTCTCGATGGGTTGAGACACCTGAGATCAATACGTCCTCGTTTTTTCCTATTTTTTTTCTTCTAGTATTTTGGTGTCATATTGCCATGTATATTGTATATCACGAACTATTCATGCATCATGAAGTAAAATAACATTCTCAACACTTTCATATACCAAAAATACAGAAAATTTGATTACTTTGCCAACTAAAGTTACATCAAAGATGTCTTATTCCAAACCGACTAAAAACAAAGTCTCAAAAAGTGACTAAACAAGTCAAACAAAAAATAAACTTGATTACATAACAGAGATACAACCTAATACATAGTCTTAACAAAATCCAAAGTCTCAAGACTTGCTTTCTTGTTATCTGTTACAATGAGATTGACTTCACCATCTTCTTCCATCTCATAATCTCCCCCAACAAAGTTAGCACCTTGTGCAAAGTATTTCTTGTGCCTTTTGTAGATATTTTGAATTTCCTTGCTTGCACGACATTGCTTGTGCATTAAAACAACTGTATTTTTCAGATAAAGCATAGTGTGAAGAATTGCAAGCATTCCTAGAACCTGACTGGTTCTTGTTGGAGTTGGCGCCCTAATCTCTATGCCAAGGCAGATTTTGGCATGTACGGTGCCCTCCTCTCCCACCATGGTCGTTAGGCTCAGAACTGGTGTTCTGCTTTTCTTTACGTATCTTTCCTCCAGTGTTATAATTCTCAAGAGTGTTCTTGGACCTAGGGGGCCATGAATTATTGTTAAGAATTATCTCATGACGTCTCTCCTTCTTAGCCAGGATATTCATGAGATTAATGAATGAGGTTCCTTCTCCTGAACCTCTATTAGAAGACCCGACAGAAAGTCTAAGGGAATCTCTCAATCCGCACTTTGTGAATTACGAATTGAAAGACCCAACTAGTAGCCACAATAATGTCTCAATTCAATGTGTGTTTGACCGAAGCTCATTAAATCTATTGAGACTCAAGGAGGCTCTAGTCATTTCTTAGTACTAAGAAAGCCTAACCTTAAGGTAATCCCTCTTAGAATAGACCATAATTATGTTTACATGCTCATCTAGCCTTAGGTGAGTAGCTAATTCAAGTAAGGTCGTATTTTTTGCTCCTTAATGCATACATCAACTTAGCTAACATCAACACATACATGAAGCTCAAGTACATTAACATCCACAAACACATACCAATCTCATTCACAAACACATATTTCACACAACATATCCACAAACATAAACCATACAAAATTCAATCCATCATTTGTCTACATCAAATGTCTAGGGTTCTACCCTAGCCTCCCAAATAGGACTACTCACTACACATAGCTACAATGGAGTCCAGATACATAGAAAAGAGTCAATAGGTACAAAAAATAACCAAAGAGTCCCTTAAGCAATCCTCCAAGCTCTTCAAGCTCCTTCTTCACTTCTTTGTTCTTGGATCCACAAAGAGGATGAACCCACTTTAGGCTAGGGTGAATAAGGTGGAGATGAGAGTATAGTGGTGGTGGTGATGGAGGTTCCTAGGCCTTTTGGTGGTGATAAAGGAGGTGTTTGAGGTGGAGGAGAAAGCTAAAGGGTTTGGGTATGAATGCGGACTATAAAGAGAGACTAAAACTATGAGAAAAGTGAAAATGAGGTGAGATAATGTGTGGGATCAATGGGCAGCTCGACCTTATTAGGTATATGGGATATATTTTGGTGTTTGAAATTCAAAATTAGATGCTTAATTAGACATGATCCAAAATTTTAGGCTTTTAGGTGGTCCTAATGTGTAACTCACCCCAAATCATGTGACTTGCATGTGCATCCATCTCTCAAAATATCTTCCATGTGGGCTTGGACTCTTGAGGCCTTGGCCCAAACTTGACTTGACATTTTCATTGACCGGTGATGACTTGTTAGAGTTGACCGTTGACCGGTTGGAGTAGACTATTTACTGGCGTTGACTTTTTGTCTTTTCCCCAGTTTTGCTCTAGCTTCTCCAAGGGATTCGGAAAAGCACCAGGCTTCTCCAAAAAGTGATTAAATTCCATCTCTTAGAGCATTTCCGTGCCAATCCCTCATTTCCTAGCATAAGAAGGAAACATAATAAAAATGATACTTTATTCATAAAAGGAAAGCAATAAGCATGAAGTTAGAAACATAATTAGAACACAATTATGGACCTAACAATCACCACTCATTTGTGCGTAAAGGTTGCATCCCATATGCAAAAAGCATCTTCTCCAGCCTTGACACAATTGGTCGTCTTCCCAAATCTCGCGTTAGACGAGAGCTTCTTCCTTGTTATCCATCTCTACCCATCTCGGTAAATTTCCTAACCTTCTCAATTTAGAGATTAGGTTGTAAGATTTAATTTCCGCAACACCCTAGATTAAGGTCGATTATTTCTTTGATTATATTATGATATAACCATGTCAAGAAAAGGGGATTTCATCACCCCTTTGATTAAAATGTTTGATAAGTGACAGTCCTGGGAGAGTCACAGTATATTGTGAAAGAAGAAAGGGAAATCGATATAAGTGACTGATTTTGATTGTCATTGTTTTTGGAAGTGGTATGAAGCCAGTATTTATCGAGCATCGATTTTTGTGACCATACATCTTGGATCGCATTCTTATTTCCTAAATTTGATATTAGTGATCATAGTTTCGATCATTACTAATTCTCTCCATTGTCTCTTTTGTGGATGACTACGACTACTGAGCCGGCTAGGCCAGAGTTTAACATCCTTGATTCCCAAGAAATAGAGTATCATCGCTGGGTCTCTGATGTAGAAAACACATTCCTCGGAAAGGTATTCACAAGCACCATTTACCCACCAATAGATGTGAACGCAGTACAACCCACTACAGCAGTAAAATCTCAGGCCCTTATGTTTTTGAGGCGTTATATCCATCCACTACTGAAGAACCAATACTTAAAAAAGACAAATCCCAAGGATTTATGGGACGTTCTGAAGCAACTTTTCAACAACGTGCATAATGCACAGCTTCTTGAGTTGATATAATAATGGGAGACAATCAGTCTTATGGGTTACTCTAAGGTGAATGAATATAACCAAGCCATGTTAGAGATTCAGTCTGAGCTGAGTTTCTACGGGATAAGACTGCACAAAGAAAGGAAGATAATCCTACAAAAGTCGAATACAACGCGACAGGTGGCAAGCATAGAAACAAGAGGCACAATCAACATAATTTCGGGGGGGGGGGGGGGAGGAAGGGTGGGTGTGGGGGGAAGAGAAAGCCCGAATGCTCACGAGAAAAAGGAGAACCCAACATAAGGGACGTGTTTGCAGTACACTTCAGGAATCCCCCAAAATTTGGAAGAAATGAATGGCCATCAATCACCTTCTCGAGCAGCGAGGAAGAGGGCAACTGAAATAGCACATTGCCATTCGTAATCGATGGAATGGTGGACAGATACCTCATCAAGCGTATCCTGATCAAAAATGGAGCATCCGTTAACATCATCTTTCGGGAGGCATACGGAGGGCTCAAGCGGCCAAAATACAACATGACGCAGGACCACGAGAGCATCAAGAGTTTCTCTAGAGAAACAACATACCTTCTCGGGAACGATTACATGAGATTCGGAATCGAGACACCTGGCACCCTCTAGAACAAGATAAGAACGGACTTCATCATCATAGAGATTCACACATCGTACAACATGATCCTCGGGAGACCCGGAATCTCAAAACTAAAACTAATCATCGCAAGCTACATGCTCCTGGCCAAATTCCCAACTGACTTCGAAATCGACATAATTCGAGGTTATGATTTTGTATAGAAGGTCGCCTTCTTAGATGGGGACAACACACGAATGGAAGTCTTAGCAGTAGCAGGGACCTCACTCAAGGATCAGCAACCGGACGATCCAAGGAATGGATTGAATGCCGTTCAACCGGCCATTGAACGCAACTAGCTGCGAACAATACAATTGTCGATCGAATACCCCGAATGGACAGTACGTATCGGCGCATAGCTAAAGCCCGAAATAGTAAGAAAATTAACCCAGATCTTAACGGACTGACAGGAAGTGTTCGCATGGTCTTACGCGGACATGCCAGGAATCGCGAACAACATCATCTCCCACAAGCTAAGCATCAACCCGGGAGCGAAACCCATCAAGAAAAAACACCAGGCGTATGATTAGGGGCGATATACTGCCATGCATGAAGAGGTCGACAGGCAGCAGAAAATCGGATTCATATGAAAGGTGGACTACCCAAAATGGATCTCCAAAGTGGTAATGGTCAAGAAAAACAACGAGACATGGTGAATGTGCCTGGATTACATCACTCTGAACAAGGATTACCCCAATGATAGTTTCCCACTGCCAAGGATCAACCAACTAGTCGATGCGACTGCCAGACATGAACTGTTGTCCATGATGAATGCATATTCGGGGTACAACCAAATCTTCATGAACCCTGAAGACCAAGAGGCCACCTGCTTCACAGCGGATAATGGACTCTACTGTTACGTTGTTATGTCGTTCGGTCTCAAGAATGTGGGCTCCACTTACCAGCGATTGATGAACATCATATACGATGGCCTAACGGGCAAGATTGTTAAGGTCTACGTCGATGACATACTTGTAAAAAGAACAAAAGCTGCAGACCACGCCGAGCACCTGAAAACTGTACTCGAACTACTGATCAAGAACAACATACGGTTAAACCCAGCCAAGTGCACGTTCAGCATCACAGCAAGTCAGCAGAGAATCGAGGCTTCAACTGCAAAGGTAAAGGCAATACTCGACATGAAACCACCTACAACTAAAGCCAAACTTCAAAGCCTAATAGGGAAGCTAGAATCGCTGAACCGCTTCATCTCCCTTTACTCTGATAAGTGCGCACCATTCTTCAAATCCCTTAGAACAACCAACAAATGGACCGTTAGCTAGACGTCCAATTACGAGGCAGCATTCTTATCCATCAAACACTACCTAGCCTTAATCCCTCTCCTATCCAGACCCATAAAAGGAGAAACATTATACATATATCTATCTATTTCTCTAACGCACGTTAGTTCCTCCCTTGTTCGGAGGGAAAAGATTCTGAATTACCTGTTTTCTTTGTAGGAAAAGGCATGACAGACCCCAAGGTGCGCTACCCGACAATCGAGAAAGTGGCACTCACACTCATAACTACAGCCAGGTGACTGAGGCCGTACTTCCAGGCTCACAGTATCAACATCCTCAATAACGTCCTACTTCGGCAAGTGCTACAGTCACCCGACCTCATCTGCCGTTTGGCAAAATGGGCCGTCGAACTGAGCGAATACGACATACACTACGAGCCTCGAACAACAATAAATGGACGAGCGATAGAAAACTTCATAGCAGAGTACACGGAAGCAGAAGCGACAAACGAGCCAATTAGGGACAACAGCACAGCAACCAAAAGGCCAAGCAGTTCGACCAGGGAACCGTCTCCACCTGAATCCCCATAGAACATCTGCGTAGACAGATCGTGCATGAAGAAGACAAGTGCGGCAAGAATAATCTTAACAGAACCATGGGGAGTTCGAGAAGAATACACACTCAGCTGTGAATTCAAGGTCATGAACAACGGAGCTGAATACAAAGCCCTCATAGTAGGCTTACAGTTGGCCGTGAACTCGGAAGCGCCCAACATCAATATCTTCAGCGACTCACAGCTGGTCGTTAGCCAAATTCGGGTACGTTCACACATTATTGAGCAAGTTCAAATTTTACAACATCACCCACATCCCCAGAGGAAGGAACGCAAAATTAGACACACTCGCCCGAGTGGCCACAACACCCGTCCACACAGCACCAGGGCAACGAGTTATGGAGGTATTGAAAACGTTGAACATCCCAAAGACATTGGATGAAATCTTCGTCATCGAACCACATGTAGCCAGTTGGATGGACCCGATCATAAAGTATAAGACTAGAGGGGAACTGTCGACAGACAAGGCATAGGCCAGAAACATCATAGCGAAAGCAGTGAACTTCAACATCCGACACAATAGCCTATACCGACAAGGGAAAACGTGAGCCAACCTAAAATGCGTTACACCAGAATGAGAAGACATGATACTAAGGGAAATCCAGTCAGGTGTATGCGGCCATCACGCGAGAGCAAGGTCCATTGCCCACAAGGCATTACAGAGCAGATTCTGGTGGCCAACAATCCACAATGATGCAACTACAGTTGTTATGCTTTGCCACCAATGCCAGCTATAAGCACACAAGAACCATACGCATGCAGTGCCCCTATCGATCCTCACATCCCTAGTACCATTTTCATAGTGGGGACTCGATCTCATCGGGGAGCTCCCGAAATCCAAGATATTTTTTATCATATAAAGCATAGCTAGAATCATTCTTTTGCCCACAGGTATTGAATACTCTAGCTATCACATGGTTGAAACAATTCATTGTTTGGTAAAAAGGAAATTAATGAATAAATTTTATGTTTTGCCCACAGGTAGCTGAAATTTATTCAATAAGGAATGTATGCAAAAGGAAGTGTCTGTGAATTGTTTTTTGATATGTCTTCATTAATTTATAGATATGTTGAAATGAATTTTGCTCTACTGTTGTTTGTTTATCAACTTTTACAGTAAAGGATTTTCAAACTAAAACTAAAGGACTTGGAAGAATTTTTGTTTTGCTTTCTTTTCTAGCTTTTACTCTGGTCAACCTTGGAACTATCATTCCCCTTACTGGTAGCTACTACAAGAGTTGGAGATCTGACTTAGACCTCAACCTTGCCCATTAGAATGTTGACTGGTGTTTAAATAGCCCTCTTCTAGCTGAAACTATAGAGGGTGGGGCTGCCAGAGATAGGTGGGTGAGAGCTAACAAAATTTGTAAGCTCACTATTTTGAGAACCATGTCTGATGTTGTAAAGGGTGGGATTCTTGATAAGGATATAGCTAGTGAGTTCCTTATTGGCATAACTGAGAGATTCCATATCAGTGACAAGGCTGAGACCAACAGATTGTTTGGTGCTTTACATGGGATGAAGTATGAGATGTCCATGAATATCCGGTAGTATATTATGAAGATGAGAGAGATAGCAACCCAACTCACTGCCCTTAAGATGCCTCTGGGAGATGATATGGTAGTTCATCTAGTTCTAAAGTCCCTGCCCATGGAGTTTGATCAACTGAAAACCACATATAACACCAAGAAGGATAAGTGGACTCTAAATGAGCTCATTTATGTTTGTGTCCGTGAATATGAGAAGATCAAGAGTGTCACCATCTACCTCCTCACCACCAAGTTAGAAGGAAAGAAGTCAAATGCAGAGAACAAAGCTAGTACCTCTAAGAGCCTAGGAGTTCAGAAGAAACCAATGAAGGTTGGTGACAACAAAGAGAGCTTCAAGTATTTTTTTTTTTTTGCAAGCTTCAAGGTCACATGAAAAGGGACTGTGCAAGTACAAGGCATGGAGGGCAAAGAGAGATGCTTTGGAGCAAAAGGCTGCCAAGGAGAATTGAGTTCAGCATAATCATTAGGAAATGCACGAGAATCAGTAGGGTTTCAAAAAATTTCTCCAGGATTTTTTTTCCATGAGATTTTAGGCCAACAAGTCTGCTTAGTAGCTATGTACCATTATGAACTCTTTTCTGTTTTGGTTTTTTTCTAGGTTTTAATTTATCAATGAATAAGAGTTCTCGTGTTTCAGTTTTATCTTGGTCTTGCTAGTTTGATTGATTATTGGTATCCAACTCTTTATACACGGAAAAGTTAGTGTTATTTCAGCTTTCTTTTGATACATGCTAAATGTTTGGGACATGCTTCCAAAAAACTACTTGAGTTATTAACTAAACAATGAACTGTGTCCTTGTTTATTACTTATATTTGCAGCTGATATTGAATATTTGCTAACTGGAAAGGGAAAAAGTGTCTTGATATAGTATTGATATTCATATTCATATGATTAAACCTTATTATTAGTTCTTCTAAGTTCTTCTATGCTATATGTGGACATCAATACCATAGCATTTTATTCTTGGTTAAGATTGCAAGTCCCAATTTTAAAATATTCTGATTTGAAGTAATATCAGAATCTGAGTTTGCCACTACTATGATTGAAACTTAGTTTCAGAATTTTATTTTCCTTTAGAAAATTGAGATATGTTCCTGGATTGAATGCCTCATTTGCAATCACGTTTGGGATATTCGTGTGCGGCGGAGTTCTGATGGCCAGAACATCGAATTCTTCATAGAAAGTCCCCTGATCCGATTCTTGATGGCTTTTGATGTAGCTTTGTGTAATACGAGCGATTTTTGTAATCTTTCATCTTGTACGCAGGTTTTGGGGTGACTCGACCTTCGATAGTGTCAATTTTCGTATGTCGAGTCTATGAAAACCTTATATAGAGCCTGAGTGGTACGTTACGATGATTAGGATGATGTGGGGTCTAGACGATTACAAGGACAATTAAGAGAAGCAATTCACGAACTTTGGAAGGCAGTTTCTCTGACTGATATTATGTTTCGGAATGCGTTATCCACTGTAGCAACACGATGAAAAAATTAAGAATTAATCTAGATTTCATTTTATTAGGGGAATTAAGTACGTTTATCGGGTTAGTGGATCGACTTACGTTTCTGGCGATCCAGGTTAGTGGACATTTTTATTTCACTGTCGAATAGCGAGTCTAGGTTTTATCTTTATGAAGTTTTATTTCCGCTTATGCATATGATTTAAGTTACGATTATTGTCGATAATCCTTTTCGCACATGTGACTTAAAATACATTTACGATTATGCATATGATTTCCATTTGATAAGCATACATACGTATACGTAATATGTTATGATATGAGTACGTTTATGCATGGAGGCTATATGTTATGGTTTCATGTCACACACACACGTGCGCTTATTTATGTATGAATGCATCGATGCATTGGCTACTCGGCTGATCACCGAGTACGCTCCTAGTGGGACATGACAACACCTAACCAGATGACTATGTTATGCACGCCTCTACACACGACTATGATATATTTTTAATTTGACTCGCTACGTTTTTAATATATGATTTCGGTGAAAGGCATACATATATATTTTAAGATTTTTCTTATGAGACTTTATTTTTCGTCCACTCACTCTAACGGTTTTCCTATTTTATATGCCTTTCCCCTGGACCCTTTAGTTTCCAATGCCCAGGTTGCAAAGTCTGTTGAGGTCGGGTGTGCACGCAAATCAAGGAATAGCAGTATCTGCCGTAGAATTCAGAGTTGATTATATGAGTTAGCCACTTAGTCAGTATAGGGAGTTTCGAGAGTCTCGTAGTCTTGAAGTCATAAATGGTTTAAGATTTTGTTTCTATGCGTTATTTTTTTGAAATGCAGTTCCTTTAATTTATGATTTTCAGCTTATTAGTTTTTCTTCTGTTTTCTTTTGGACTAGCATGTATAGATCTAATGGTCATTGAGGGCCTAATCCTGGTTTAAAAAACTAAAAAGTGGTCGAATTCTTACAGTTTCTTTGACTTTGTAGGCCTCATGTGAAGTAATGTAACACTCTTTGTGTCTTGTTACTGGGTATACTCCAATCTATTTCCCTTCAAACTTTTGCTTAAGCACCTGAAGAGTTGTTCTGAGTTCTAACAACTATGAGAGATATTCTGAATTGTGACATTGGCCTATGTGGATGCTCAAAAGAGACAAATACCTGTGCTCTCTAAGCTGACAGTGTTGCCATTTTGTTTTTCTACTACATAATAGATTATGTTGGTCATTTACTATATGTGGGGGCTTTATTTTTACTGTTTACTGGGTTTTAGACAAGAGTCTTGACTAAAATTGCAGAGGTAAGAATGCATTCTTGCGGAAAGCTATGGACTGACAAGAACTGGGTTATAATGTCGAACCATTTTACTTTTGCTTGTGCAGAAATGTGCCTGCATATGTTATTATTACCTGGCTTGTGGATAGTTGATATTTCTTCTTATAGGAATTGAGAATATGAATGATTTGTATCTGTTGTTTCTTATAATAATAAGGGAAAATTTGTTGCTGTTAAGGAACACCCTTAATAGTTCTGCTGAGTTCTGCAATCCATTGCAGTGGGGTCATGGGGCAAGGTATCAGGAATATGAAAAAATAAAAAATAACAAGAAAAAGAAACTTGGAATACAAGGAACCTGTATATGATATACTTTTGAATCCTTAAATTCCAATATTTGTATATCCCCTGTTTCACAGGATGTTTATTTCTGTTTTGATCTCGTTGCCTAGTTTTTTTTTTTGTCAAAGGAATATGGTGTCTGAGTTAATTAATGCGAATCCGGTCATCTACGAAAAGAAAGAGCGTCGGGTTCGTAGTAATCCAAGTACTGCAGATGAATATGTAGTTGAACCCATTGACCAAGAAGAGATTTTTGATATCCTTTGTGTATGTATGAATGTACGCATGTGCATAACTGCATATGTATATTTTGCATTATTAGTATTTTCTGATGATTTATAAATGATTTCATTAGATTAATCACTATACCGTCGCAGCTAGTTACAAAAGAGTTTGATTTTCGCAAAGACTAGTATTTCTTAACTATTTTATAAATCATATAAGAGATATTAAAGACCCGGAACACCTTACTCTTTGGAGGAGCTAAAAGTCATTTCTGAAGATGTAATTGAAGTAGATGATGGTTGTGGTCATGTCAGGTAGACTCTATTATTCAAGTTCAACAAGTTTTTCATGTCATGATGTTGCATTTTAAACCTGTGGAATAAAAGTCGAATCTTCTTGTCTTCAGAGTCACTTTCACCGCTACTGTTGAACATTGTAGTATGGCAACATTTATTGGTCTTTGCATACGCGTGAAACTCTCAAGGAGCCTGCCTCCACGCTTCAAATTATTTCCTATATTTACTGCAATATAATTTGTTTTAGATTGAATGTACTTCCTATATTTACTGCAACTTAATTTGTTTTAGAGTGAACATTAGGCACATTTAATACTGCTTAACAACTACTCTAAGCCTCCCTAACGCGGAGCGAAACGAGAGAGAGTGAAATAGAGGGAAACGAGAGATCTCGTCCGGCGACCTGCCCTCGTGGAGGCGTCGTTGGACGGGTTCGGGGTCGCCGGAATAATCCCAGGCAAATGGTGAGGCATCAGTCTAGTTTCGTGTGGGATGGCTTTGCTGGGTTGGTGTGGCAATCAGTGGTCCGTGATCGCAGGTCGGGCGGCAATAAGAGGAGCCGCGACTCATCGAGGATGGGAGGAATGGGAGTGGATGTCTCCAATGCGGCCATATCAAATTTTGTTGTTTGGATCTGGTCGGTCGATTTTGGTGTCGTAGTACAGGAAAGGAAGAAAAGCTGATGTAGTGGCAGTGTTGTCATGGGAAAAGTAACAGTTTGGAAGGGCGACACCGTTGGTTGGGGATTGGGACGAGTTGCACTGCTGGCGAGGTTTCCGCCGAGGGACTTGCTATTACATTTGGCTTGTGGTCTGGGTATGGGTTGTGGGCCTTGGCTCATGACCCATGTCCTTTTTATTTAGTTTGTATTTATTTTTCATTTGTATATTTCATGTTGAGAATAAATTCTCGAGTAGCGATATATGTCGGGCGGTCATGACGATCTATCTGTGTGTGTACTCTGAGTGTTTTGTCGATCCTATGTGGTGAGCGATCTGTGTCCAAATGGGTGCTCCCACCTAGTGGCCGGATGAAAGGAAGTGTCAACGTTCGTCAGCAGCAGGTTGTGGAAGCTGTTCTAGATCGGGTACTGATGTATCGCTTTCATCGGAGAAGTTTCATTGTTCCGAATTGTCGGGAAAGTTGTTCGTTCTTTTCAATCTGTCGCAATTATCAAGATACAAACAGAATAGTCGTTGAGGAGTTGTAATATGAGATTCAGATTTTATGTCCCCCTTATTTATTCTACAATTTTATTAATCAAAAGTAAAACTTAAAAACTGTCACACCGCGGTTATTTAAAAAAAAAACTACTCTAATATTGCGGTTGTATTGAATATTTAATTTCAAAATCTGACTGTAGTGAGGTACTGTTATTTGAGCTTTCGGTCTGAAATTAAAACTGAGCAGCTATCTGGGACAACCTCAACTCTTCTCGCTCTCTTTTTTATAACACCATGTATTTAGAAATATAAAAAAGTTACTAGATACGTGCTGTTTCCACTATAATGTAGAATTTGGCTTCCCAACAACTATGCATTCATCCTTTATTTTTGTCATTGTCTCTTTATATCTCACTTATATTTTTACTTTTTCTTTTATTTGCTAAGGCGTAGTGGTTTGATGAATTATGTTGCAATTCATTAGGGCTGATTGCTTGACGTTGTTGCATTTATTTTTACAATTGGACGTGGATGTTAAATTCGGATGATTATCACATGGGCAGTTACCTGCAAATGAAAAAAAAAATAGTAGCAAATTGTCAGTAGTATCCATGTGGGTCCGCACTAATTTCTCGTTTGATAGTGCTGCACATGGTTCAGTTCCATCGCTATCAAATAGGACATGGCTTCATCTTTGAGTGTTTGGAGGACACATTACTTGAATGACTGCCATAATGCCTTAAAGACTGCCTGCAGGTTAAAGTGAAACATGCATCCACACAATTATGTATGCCTTACATGGCCCTTGGCTCCATATACCATGATATAGACCTTTCTGTTTCTGTTAACTAATAACAAAAAGATTAATTAATCAGTAGTTGATAACTGCCTTTCATGATGTGCTTATCAATTTACAGTTTCAAGCTTTTGTATGCCTAAATGGAACCTACCGCTTCTCTAAAATTTCTTTTCCTCATGTGGTTTAGGTGGATACTAGGGTGGCACCTGGATCTCATGCAACTGAAGCTGCATTTACTCTCTCTTCTATGTATGTATATATACGTACATATGTATCTGAGAAAAATCTTCTTTGGTACCTGCAGTATAGCCTAATGCACATTTTGATACCTAGCTTTTCAGAACTACTCTAATAATACCTTACCTAATGCTCTCTAAGCCCTTTTGGTACTTCCTTCAACTTTACCGTTAAAAACATGGATAAAAATGTTGAATACGACTCTTTCAAAAATATAGAGCTCTTATTCAAAAATACAGCCAGCCTGCCGCACAGGCAAATGGTCATGACACCTTCCAAGATCAACGGATTCATCCATATGTTTACCCACAGCCAATGAGTACATACTTACTGTTGCTATTTGCTAAAGGCTTTTGATGTCTTTTGACAGAGCCTCAGTCATTTTCCAACTTCTGGTTAGTGGTTGCTCATGTGAAATGAGTGTTAACTCTTAGCATCTTATCTTTCAGACATCTTATTGGTAGAATAAGTTACAATATAGTAATGCGATGGACATTAGAAAGCAATCTATGTATTTGGTGTTGCAAATATGTGGCTAGGGCTGAAATTTCTTTTTTCCAGTTAAAGTTTCATTAATTGTGACCTAACTTTCATGTTATTGTTTTTGTACTGGTGCACAGTTCATAAGCAACTGAATGATAAAGAACGGGTGGCGCAGCATTAGAGAACCCAAATGTGGTAGAAATGGTTGATGAATGCCTTATGAATGAACGAAATGATCATATATATGGTGCAAGTATTATAGTTCTCATAGTTATTAAACAGGAGACACATTAAAGTTCTCATGGTTCTCATGTTCTCATGTTCTCTGGATCTGTAGCTTCCTTAATCATAAATAGTATTTGGTTAGTGAACAAAATGAAATTCATGTAGACTGCTCTCTCTCATCCAGGTATCTGTATACAATTTTTGTACCATGTTAGTATTATTACTATTATAACTATTATTCAATCTTTTTGTGATCCAAGTGGCAAGTTAGGTATATATGGATGTAATAGACAGAACTCCAGAACTCTCAACTCTTTCCACATTCGCAAATGTCAAATGTGACCTTTTATATGGTGCATGGAGATTACTTTTGAAACTTGGGTTAACATTTTATGTCTTTTAGATTAGTTAGCCATCGAGTATTGGGTAACTATGTAAAATATTTATGATAAACCCAAGGGAGGTGGGGGTTCCAGATTTACTGTGTTAAATGATATTGATGAGGGAACAACTAATGTATAGAAGATTGGTGTTGATAAATCTATTGTCGGGACTAATTTTGAGATTCCTACCAAGTCTGAGAAAGCCGTGAGCTATTTTCCTAGAAGGAATGGGAGCAAAAAAAAGGTGCAAGGAAAGGAGACAAGTGAGGCTAAAGCTCTGGTAAAGGAAGTTTTCAAGACAAGACAAGTCCTTGTTGGTGTAAGGGTTAGTGAAGGGATCAGAACACCTATGAAAGATGTGTCAAATAGGAATGTGGTTAGAATAGTTGCATCTACCTCTACAAAGTATCAGAGAAGAGGTGTTAAGAGTACGTACGTACTCAGAGAAGAGATGTTAAGAGTACTTGGGGGAGGTGACAATTTCAGAGATTTTATCTCAGATTTGGTGAAAATTAAACATGTAAACTTTTTGGTGATATGTGAGCCTAGAGTTCTTTTCTCTAGGAATAAGAACTTCTTTACTCAGCTTGGTTTTGACAAACACATTATTAGAGAAGCTTTGGGTTTCTCTGGTGGTATTTGGGTGTTATGGATGTCTGCTGGCATTTCTGTAGATGATGTGCATATATCTTTCCAGACTATTACAGTTAAAATTAATAATGTGGGAGTCTCTACTTGGCTGTTGACTGCTATGTATGCAAGTCCTATTAACAGTTCTAGAAATACCTTGTAGCCTCATCTCAATGAGATCTATCTTAGATACAACTTACCTGTTGTCATGATAGGAGATTTCAATGAATTAATCTCTACCGAGGACAAGAGTTGTAGGCCTCATACTGGTAGATTTGGTGCATCGAGAGATTTGATTAATGAGCATGACTTCATTGATCTTGGTTTTAAAGGTTCCAAATATACATGGGCTAACAATAGAGTAAATAAGTGTTTGGATAGAACATTTTGTTGCTGTGATTGGAGGTCTTTGTTTCTTGAAGCATTTGTTAGGCATCTTCCCAAAACTAAATCAGACCATTGTCCTATATTACTTCAGCTGGCCTCCAACAATTATGTGAACAATGATAAGTTGGCTTTTAGATTCCAAGCAATGTGGATGTCACATATGGAGTACAATGACTTTATGTCCAATACCTAACAAGTTTTGGATGGTGATTTTCCAAGTAGAATCAATAATTTATCCAAGGCTTTTTCTGCTTGGAATGTTTCTATTTTTGGTAACCTTTTCCAGAAATAAAAGGCTTCTTGCAAGAATTGGGGGTATTCAAAAGGTTAGGAATAAAGGTGATAGCCCTTTTCTGGTGCAGTTGGAGACTCAGTTGATTAATAAGTATGAGCAAATTTTATCTCAACAATGTCTGTTTTGGAAACAGAAGTCTAGAGACAAGTGAGTACAGGATGGAGATCAAAACACTTAGTATTTTCATTTAACTACTGTAGTGAGGAAGAAAAATAAAATTGAAGACCTCTTTGACAATGATGAGGAGTGGTTCACTGATATCAAGGATCTGATGAGAATTGCAAATGAGTTTTTCATCAACCTTTTCTCTCAGCCTGCTTATGCTGAAGGTACTCATATTTCTTTCTTATTTCCAGCTCTAAATGTTGACATGATAGAGGAGATGTGCCAACCTATTACAACTGAAGATATTAAGAGAGCCTTTTTTGCTTTAGGGGGATTTAAAGCACCTGGTTTTGATGAATTTCCTACTACTTTTTATCAACACCGTTAGCCTCTTTATGCTGCTGATATCAACAAGGTTGTTTGTGATGCTTTTCTCTCTAGCTCCATTCCTTTTGGTCTTAACCATACTATTATTATTTTTTTGATTCCTAAGATTGATGCCCTCAACTTATGAAGGATTTTAGACCTATTAGTTTATGCTTCACTATATATAAGATTCTTTCTAAACTGATTGTGAAGAAGATGAGACCTGCTATGCAATTACTTGCTAGCCCTTGTGAAGTAAGCTATATTCCAGGGAGACATATCATTGACAACATTTTGGTTGCTTAAGAAGTGCAGCACAAGTTTAAAAAATCTTCTGGTAAACATGGCTTTTTGGCTTGAAAGATTGATCTATCTAAGGCCTATGATAGGCTTAGATGAGATTTTATTTTGTTAGTTTTGAAAGAAGCTCAGTTTCCCCTTGAGTTGGTTAAGCTTATCATGTCCTGCATCACTTTCACAAGTTTACAAGTCTCTCTCAATGGAGAATAGACAAATTCTTTCAAAGGTTATAGGGGTATAAGGTAGGGAGACCCCTTTTCTCTGTACACCTTTATTTTAAGTATGGAGAAACTATCACATTTAATCTATGTTGCTGTTGAGAGGAAGCTATGGAAACCTAGGAAATCCTCACAAACATGCCCTAAAATTTCACATCTTTTCTTTGCTAATGACTTGATTTTATTCTCTGAAGCTTCCAATTCTCAAGCTCGAGTGCTTAAAGATTGTCAGGAGGTTTTCTATGCTCAATCTAGTTTGATTGTGAGTTGTGAAAATATTTGATTTTTTGCTCCCCAAATGTTAGCTTAGGTCTGGCCTCTGAGATAAGTGGTATTTGTGGGTCTCCAATCACTAATGATCTTGGTAAATACCTTGGAATGCCTCTTATCCATACTAGAGTAAATAAATTTACTTATTCTGATCTCCTAAATAAGGTGGAGGGAAGACATAGCTGGAAATGCATAAATCTGAGTATGGCAGGAAGATTAACACTCATACAATCTATTTCTAGTGCTATCCCTATATATTCTATGTGTACCGCAAAACTTCCTGTTGATTTGTGTGACAATTTAGACAAGCTCAATAGAGATTTCTTATGGAGACACAATGGATCACAAGAGGGTGCATTATGTTAATTGGGAGACTGTATGCCAGCCAAATCTAGTTGGAGGATGCTTCAAAGAGATTATGGTTTGTGGAACAAGGTGTATCAACACAAATATTTAAAAAATAAGGATGTGCTTGATCCTAATTATGTTGTTCCTCCTGATTGTTCCTAGTTCTTGGAGAGTAGTGGCCTATGGTGCTTCTCTCTTGAGAAAAGGGCTGCTATGGAGAATTAGGAATGGTCAACGAGTGAGGTTTTAAAGTGACTTTTGGCTATGCAACAAGAAGTTGGGTGATTTTGCTCTCCTTGGTGTTCAAATTAATAACAATTTGCTAGTGTGTGATATGTGAGACAATAATGGCTGGAATTTGAAGCTTCTCAGCTCTATTCTTTCTTCTGATATTGTTCTTAGAATTCTAAAAGTGTCTCCAGGGTTTGAGGGATGTGATAAGGATGTGAGAATCTGGGGCCATGATCCGAGTGGTAAATTTTGGTTAAATTTGCTTATTCTACTTTCTTTGATTTCACTGCCGGTCAAGCCAAATGGAAGATGATTTGGAAATTTGATGTGCCCCCTAAGTTGAAAACCCTTTTGTTGTCTATGGCCCATCAAAAAATAGTAACTAATGTGCAGAGGCATCGAAGGCATATGGCTCCCTCCCCTGTATGCTCATTATGTGGTAATGGAGATGAAACCCTACTACATCTATTTAGAGATTTTAATCATGCTAGACTAGTGTGGAGTACTATTAGCAGGTCTGACACCATTAATAGGTCTTTTACTTTGAATTGGAATGAGTGGATTGATGCACAGCTGCATTACAAGATTACTGTGTGTGGTGGAGTAAAATGATGTAACTACTTTATTATAGTGTGCTGGTACATTTGGAAGTGGAAGAACAAGTCCATTTTTGAGCTAAACTTTCAGTATCCTACTGAGCATGCTGCTGTTATTACCAAGGCTATGATGGAGTGGTATGCAGTGCATATGAGGGCTACTAATCAAAATGGCAACAGTTGTTGTGTTAGTGGTCTCTCTTAGAAGAAGCTTTCATATGGCGTTCACAAATTGAATGTTATTACCAAGGCTATGTTGGAGTGGTATGCAATGCATATGAGGGCTACTAATCAAAATGACAACAATTATTGTGTTAGTGGTCTCTCTTGAAAGAAGCCTCCCTCTATCATTCACAAATTGAATGTTGATGGATAAAGAAGTGATGTAGGTCTTATTGGTGCTGGCGGAGTAATTTAAGACTCGAGAGGTGATTGGATCTTGGGTTTCCTGGCCAATATTAGTTCTGGTAGCGTTTTAGAAGTTGAAATTTGGGGGCTTTTTCATGGTTTTAAGTTGGCCAATGAGTAGGGAATTAAATGTCTTGAAGTTGAAACTGATTCAGCTGTATTGATGTAGCTTATGAAGTCTGGTGATTCCCAAACTCATCCTCTTGGTGCTTCTTTGCTGCACTATAGGCATTTGTTGCAGAAATTTGAAAAGATTTTAGATCATACATGTTTACAGAGAAATGAACATGGCGGTTGATAATCTGGCTAAGAACAGCCTTTTGTATGAAGTAGGCATAGTGATTTTGAATGAATCTCCTCCATACACTGATGGAGATTTCCTTGATGATCTAGGAGGTTATGTTAGAACCCACAGGACAGTGATTAGGCTTGAGTTGGACTAGTTCTGTTGTCTTTACTTTTTTGGGGGGCCTTTTTAGGCTCCCTTGTAACCCAAAAAAATATATTTACGGGTAGCCTTAAATTTGAAACACAGGGTAATTGAAATATTATGAGAGAGGTGCATGTATCCAGAATATATTTCTTATTTTTTTCTTTTGATAGGGAATATATTTCTTGTTATGGTTCAGTGAATTGCTATTTTTGAAGGGATCAGAAAGTAATGGATCTTGATCAATAGTGATGGGGCTTTTGCGGGCAGTCGAAAATAGGACTGGGATGTGTCTTGCAGAATGAAGATGGAGAAGTGAAAGCTGGCTTAGTGACGTTTCATGATCATGTTTAGTCTACTTTGATGGCTGAGGCTGTGGTGTTACACAAGGCATGCAACTTTGAAAGCAAGTTATGTCTGAGAGTGACTGCCTTGGCTTGGTCGAGGTTGTGAAAGCTGAAGAGGAGGATGATTCTTCCATCGGCGTTGACGTTAAGATGTTGCTATCTGCGCAGGAGCTTCATCATGGGCAAGTGGAGCTGCACATAACTTATTCTCCCTCCCCGCCCCCAAAACGCCCCCACACAACGGCCCCCCCCAAACCCAACAAAAAATAAATAAATTGATGATCAACATCGTTCTGGGAGACTACCCAAAGAACATCTGAAATTTGAATAACACTAACAAGGTCACAGAGAATGTTCTCTATCTGCACGTACTATTCAGAATAGCAATATCATCTCAAAACCGTAATTTAATAGAAAAGTTTCATATCATACTAACAATAGCATATATGGAGACGATGGTTCATAGATAGCTTGATTACGTCCTCTGCCAGCATTAACACCCAAGTAAACCTAATGCCTAGAGAACTAGGATTTAGCAAAGACGAGAAAAAAAAATAAAAGAACATAAAACCAGTCAACCAGCCGCGTGTTCTTCACAGTAGTTCTTCACATTAGGAGAGGAGATTCAGCAGAGCATCTGTCTCACTCAAGAGACAAGGAAAGCCTGTTTCATCTTTGTCCTGGACGCCTTGCACCTCCTAGAATTAACAAAAGATTGAGACTGAAGTACCAAATGGTTCTTACTTGCTTCCCCTCTTGCTCTTGGACCCACACTTTCTAGAGCTAGGCTTGCCTGCTCTTGACTTAGAATCAGTAATAGAAGGTGGGGCATTAGAGGCAGGGTGAATAGGCACGTGAGGTCCAGGAACCAAAGCAGGGAACCCAACAGCAGGAGTTCCAAAAAGAGCACAGCAGACTCCTGCTTGGTACCAGAAACACCACGTCCATATGCATTGCCCATCCGTAGACTGAGTCGCAAAGTATTGTTCTCGGCATAGCAGCACTGAAGCAAACGCCCCAGCCTCCTGCATTCGCCTTCCAAATACTTGCTCTTCATCTCCAGATCTGTGACATACATTTTTCTCCTCTCCCTCGATCTCATCGCTGCATCCTTATTTCTCAACTGCCTGGAATTGTGTCAACCACATCAACCAATATCAGATCATATCATATATGATACATATATGAATTCAGTTATATCAACAAACTTAAACTACTTTAGCTTATAAATTCAACACTTGTCCTCTCAGCTTTATGTTTCATTCTCCTCCTTAAAGCTTGATATAATATGAATCTGCTAAAACAATTAATGGATTGACATATAAAACAAGATTGCAATCCAATACTTCAAAACACAACCATTACATTACCTGATTACCAATTAGCAAAGCATAGCAACACCGAAAAACTATGTATACACATGAAAGTGTCAACACTGAGAATGGCTGACTGACATTCTGAGCCAGATTACTCTTATTCAGTACAAATAAATCCATATTTATACACATGATAAAATCCTCCATGAAATCACAGTCCTCATCGACTAGCTTAAACAACCACACTAATTTAAAATAAACAAAACTAAAAATAACACTTATCAGCATATTTAACAGATAAAATCATATTATCATCATCATCGATTCATGAATAATACGATTCAATAAATTAAATTAACAGTACCTTCTCCGTTTCTTGGAGACAGGATCGTCAGCGTCAGCGTCAGCATCATTGTTGATCGGCGATCCATCGGCTTTCTCCGAATTCGAGTTGGAATCCACGTCCGTCGAAACCGGCGAGTCCACCAGTATATCCGCCAGAAAGTTCTCATAGTACTCCTTGGGCGGCTCCTCTTCGTCCGCCGCCACCTTGCTGCCGTCATCGTCTCTCATCAGCATGTTCTCCACCTCCCCGATCCACGCGTCAATCTGTCCCACTGCCGCGGGGAGGGCATCCTCCACCGTCGACGAAGACGACGACGGAGAAGGCGAACCTCCGGTGGCCGCCACGGCGCGGTTTTCCAACTCCGCGAGCACATCTAAACCGTTACTCGGGGCTTCGTCGAACACGAAATCCCAATCGATCGCTCCGATTAAATCATCGCCGGTCTCCCAAAACTCAAGGCCTCCGTCAAATTCCATATAAGATGATCTGACTGAAGATGTATTTACAGAACCCTAATTACTAACTATGGGTGACATTTTGGGGGAAAATTATATAGTGGTGGGAGATGAAAGACGCGTACTAGTCTAGTCTGTTTCAAACTCGAGACTCTTTCGTTGCTGCTTCGCGAGAGAGAAAAAGCGCTGGATGAATTGACACGTGACGGTCACGTGTCCTCGTTTTCACAGGAATTTCCATCTCAAACCTGTATTTCTCTCTCTGCCACGTAGGATTATGGTGAGTTTGTCATCACACCAATTAGATCGTGCCAGCATGGCATTAACGAGTTTTTCTTTCCACGTAGGATCTTCGAACAATACTTGGAAAAGTTTCCTTTTTGAATTTTTTATTTTAAAATTTCTTTATCCCCTTCCCGGCCTCGTTTGAAATCTGTAAATTTTGGGGATGAGCATGGTTCATCATGAATCAGATATAAATCAACCATCAAATTCACATGGATAGTTTATACTATCGGATATGTTATTTCATGCATAGTCAAAACCTAAACATATCAAAAGAAAAAAAAGATTGACGATTCCAGAAAATCGAAGCCAGCAATACAATCAGTTCCATTTTTGTCCAGAATTTCTCAACCTTGAGAAACTCATGGAAACTTAAGAATTAAGATACATCAGACATGAACACAGAAAATCTATAAACATGGATCAAACTTTAGAGATATAAAGTTGATCCACCACCAATAAATCGTACAGCACAACAAGAAGCATGGAACTTTTGCATTTATCATCATCATCTAGGAAGACTATTTGGAGGGAAATTGCGTAATGGTTCACGTCTCAGCAACTCGGTTTCCCTGCAAAAAATGGCATTGATAAACTCTTATTATTAATGGCTGAAACAGGCATCAAGACAATTTTGAAACCTAATGCCTCATCAACTACAACTTACTTTTTGAGTTCTTGCTCTTCACCCTGTCTAGGCGGGAAAGTTGAAGACTTGGCACCCTGTCTGTTCAGAATATTTGAATAAGTCATAAACATTAATACAACAAACTGATTTGCAACAGAACCTTGTCGCTTTAAAATTTAAAAAGTGAAACTACTAGTGAAATTAAAGATTGGGAACTGAAATGCAGCAATATCACACAAAGTGCTCTTCAAGATTGAGAATATGTCATATTAACTCACTCTTCGCAGTCTTCATCAATGAAAATCTCAATGGGGGCGCTAGTAACAACTGCTCCTCCAATTCTAGTCACGGGTGTTTGTTGAACCTGAAATGATGGACCCCTTTAGTTGACAATTATAAAATCACTATGAGAATATCAAAGTATGAAATATCATCTATATATATAGAGGTGCTGGAAAGGATAGAAAACCTTGTATGATGTCCATTTGGTAAGGATGGCACTGTTTTCTTTATTTCTCCCTGCTCTAGGTCCAAGAGTGCGCCAAGTATTCATGTCTTTCTTTGACACTTCCGATTGGTCACCAGAATTTGAATCTTCTTTATAAATGCTAAGCGGAACCCGACTCCTATAAATCGAGGACAACATGAAGATCATGCATCAGAATGCTAACAGATAATAAAACAGTTGCATCTAGGTAATACAAAGTGTGTCTACATTAAATAAGCATCCTCAAACTAAACTCCGTAAGAAGAATAAGAAGAAAAAAAATGAAAATTCTTGCTAACAAAGTTGATACCAGCACAAATGATATAGTCATCCGAACAAACAAAGAAGCAAGCAAAACTCCTTGAAAGAAAACTACAAAATATATGTTGGTGACATTGGAAATTTTATTGAACATGGACGTTACATATATGCAAGAACAATGTATTTAAGTCACTTCCGTGCATAAAAATAACAGATGTTCTTGCATAAAAATAATGTCAAGGTGCAATGGCAATATAGTGTGTTTAAACCAAATTTGAACGCATTTTGCATATAGCTGAAATTAACTTTTCTTTTCAAAGTCCATTGGCATGCCAATCATTTCTTAGGAAGCAACAGAAAACAACAAGAACCTGTAACAGAATGTTTCAGCACCTTCATTTCAAATCGCACAGTGATTGCACTGATAATGAACATATTGTTTTCATTCATTACAGGTCAAGAATAGTAAGCAAACTTGGAATAATCAGATAAGATGACATAGTATACAGAATTCCATATGCTTACCTATCTGGCTTCACATTCGTCTTCAACAAACCAGAACTGTCACTTGTCTGAATACCTGCAACATCTCGAAGATTTGAGCAAGGTAGGAATTTGATTATCCTGTATTTTCTATGGAATTATATATCTTTTTCAGAATGTAACAAAACCTACGGTTTTCGCCTTTAGCAAGGAGAGTTCCAAAGCTTCGGGTGGTTAAGTGTCTCTCTGCTGAATCCTCCTAAGAGATCAAAATCGTTGAACAATTAATGGCTTGTATGAAAAGGACTGCAATATATCCCACACACAGAGGATATGAGTGAGCATACCTCTGAACCATTTTGTGGTCTTCTCATTGAGCGTGCTAGAAATTTCCTAAATGCATTTTTCATTTTTTCTATGGGCTGAGCATTCCTGTAAAATGGAATAGTAATGGCTCAGTGAATGTCTACAATGATTAAGAAACATAGAAATGAGAGATCAAAATAAGCGTAAGAAGACCTGGATATCCCAAGATTCAATAGTTCATTAGCAGCTTTCACTTTGTTCTTGGATTCCATGAGCAAAGCATATGATATGTAAAAGTCAGAATGTGTCTTTCCAATTCCATTTGCATCTAGAAAGTTGAATATGACTTCAGCATCTGCACAATTTTCAGCCTGCAAAACCAATTTCATTAGTTGATCAAGGATTTAAAAGTAAAACCGACAAGGATAGAACCAGAACAAACAATGGAAAAATTTGATAATGGAAAGGAGAAGAACTCACATATTCCAACCAGACTTTAAGATAACGAAAATCATCCTTGTAACGGTCCGAATGCCAAAATGTTCGCACACATTGCTCATATATCACAACCAGTCCCGAGATATCTCCACCAGGTGGAAATGCTTCCTGAACCCACTTGATACACCTTTGAGATGGAAAGAGAGTAAAACATAAGGATCCTTCCTTATAGTGATGCAGAAAAGAAGAATATGGATTTGGTTTTGTTATGAAAAGGCATGAAAGTTGGATAATTCAGTATGATATACAAATGAGTCATTTACTTCGAAGTCAAATTATTCAACCAAGCAACTCAACTACACGACAGTAAAGTAATTCCGACATTTCAATCAATTACTTCTTACAAACCCTAAAGGACATTTATAAATGCAAAATCACACTATTCATAAAATTCCTAAACCTTTTGTTTTCTCTGCTACAGAGTGAAATAATAGAACATAAACTTATCACTATGTGAAATTAGAGAGTAGTCAGTAATCACTCAAACTACATCAGATGCAATAAACTTGAAATGGGCTCCAAGCAAATCAATTTGAATTCATATGCTCTCTCCACTCTATTCCAATTCAAATCTAGGTAAAACATAGATTGCAACTTCTCAGTAGTTCAATTGGGGAATTCAAAAAAACTGAATCTTGAAAGTAGAAAAAGTAGTGGGTACTCACTCAAGCCATGGGTGAAGAGGGTCGTCTCCTTCATACTCATCAATTGCTTGGACCAACCGCCTTACCATTGACAAAAAAAAAACCACAAAAAAAAAATATCATAAACAAAAGGGTAGATACAGATTAAAGAGGAGAAGGAATATGATATTTGAGAAGCAAACCTTCGTTGTTCGAATAAGAACTTCTTGAGTTGATTGTCGGTTTGAGCTTTGAGAGCGTCGTTGAGGATTTCAACTTTGCGGCCTCTCTTCAATGGTCTCACGTTCTCCTTGAACAGCTCCCACTCGTTCCCCGTGTCTCGATTCGATGCCAGAAACTCTGATTCTGGATCCAACAGTACCTCGATTTTCTCTATTTTTATTCCACTGTCCGCCATACTTGCTTAATTGCAAAAAAACATGGCAAGAACACGAATTTAAATTTCAAGAAGAATAATTTTGCCGTGAAGTTAAAATACCCATTTCAAGTATAGTGTTGGGTGATTCCAAAAATTTAGGAAAGGGGGGAACATTACCTGAAGAGTGGAAACAAATGCAATTAAATAGAGAGTGAAGAGTGAAAGATGTGAGAGATGAATCAGAGAGGGAGGGGAAGAGATAGAGAGAAATGTAGGAAGAGGGAATGAATGAGATGAGAGATTGAGAGAAAGTTTGTTTTGTTTCCTTTAAAGGATTATTATTTTAAGTTCAAACTGAAACGGCTAGTTCTCCCCCTCCTTGCCCGTGGCCCCAGTCACCTTAGTTCTTTTTGTTTTTTGTTTTTGCTAAGAAAAAGAAGAAAACTATAAGGAAAATCCTCAATTGCATCCCATTTCCCAGTTATTGAATAATTGGACGTAAGCAGCAGCTGTAGGCCTCTAGTTATTCCATGTGTTAATCCTACCAGTACCATATCCATCATTCGCAAGGTTATCAGCAACAAAATTGGCATCTCTGAAGATGTGTTTGAATATGATGTTGTTGAAGTTATTAGCCAATCTTTGAATGTCTCTGATGATTGAGAAGATTCTCTATAGAGGCTTCCATATATTGAGGACACAGTTGATGATGAGTAAAGAGTCCCCTTCTTCTTGAATGTTGTCAATTTCTGTTTGTTTGGCATGAAGAAGGCTTTGCTTGAGAGCTTGAGCTTTGGTCATAGGTGTTGTTGAGTTGCCAAAGTCACAAGACCCCTCCTCAGTAGATGCACCACTAGAATTCTTGATCACATATCCTCCAGCAGCTGAAGAGTGAGAATTGTTCCTAACAGAATCATCAAAATTGATTTTGTTAAAACCTGGCTCAGGGGAGACCATCTGATAGTAGTAGCTTTTTTCCTAGTTGCAGTATGAGTAGTGTTGTTTGAGTTGTAGTTGTTCCAGTATGCAACAACAATGTTAGTCACTGTTTTGGGATTAAAAGTCTCATTCCTGAAGATCAAGTTATTTATTGCATGCCAACATATATTTAAAATCATAGACCATTCCTTAGGATCATGCTTTTTAGCATCAGACAAATTTTTCATGCTTGAGATCAGATCAATAGAGCCTGAAAGGCTTGATAAATTTGATGATCTCCAAGTTTCTCTTACCATGGGACATTGACAAAACAAATGGTCAATGTTTCCCCTGATTCATATATTGTTAGCAACTAGTTTCATCTTCAGCAATCTATCTCGAGTTTTCAATCTTCCTCTAAAACAGCTAACTGAATTTTTTTATTTTAGGGGGTAAATCTAGCTCCACATTTTGTTCAGTAATCTGATTGCTCATGTTTTGTGCAATCAAACAATTATAAGCTTGAGACAGTTTTAATGGAAAACTTAGCAGAATTTGAAGGCCTTCTCCCCATACAAAAGCATCTTGTTGGGGAGTTAAAGGGAGGGGAATTCCACAAATAGTGCTAACTATACTCTGATCAAGCAGATGTAGAAGTTTGGTTTTGTTCCTGTAACCATTGTTAATATAATCAACAACACATTCATCTATGTTCACTTGCATTCTCAATCTGTTATCAATAAGATGGTAGATAGGAACAGGGAAAGCCCAAATGTGGGTTCAAAAGTTTATGTCTTTTTACCAATTCCAATAATTCATCTCATACATTCAGTTGTCACTTTCCAAAATACCTTTCCAAGCTTAAGAGTTACTTTATTTGTAATTGACAGTGAAAAATGATTCCTTTGACAAATATTTCTTCCTCATAATGCTTGTCCACTAGTCACCCTAGGTCGTTTTTGTGACGACCCGAACCAGAATTAGTTGTGTATTCGGCACGATTCTCGAGATTCTGCTTAGTCGCAGTTTTACGTCGTATATGTGGTTTGCCGATTCGATTCGCGACTATGTTTCCGGTCGAGAATTTGAGTTGAGTGTCTTCACGGAAATTGTAGATTACGTGATTTTGAGTTCGTGGGCGGTTTCGGAAGATTTTTCCGATAACCGAAGAATATTTTATGATTATTCGAAGTTTCGGTTTCCGACGAGTTTATCCGATTGTTTCAAGTTTATCCGAATCGTGATGGTTATCCATTTCGAATTGTCGATCGACCCGAGGCGCGAGTGTAAATATCGGAATAGTCGAGAATTAGTCGTAAAACACTGTTGGACCGTTGACCGAACTCTGACTTTCCAAAAATAGCAAGTTGACCTGTTTAACCGAAAAGGAAAGTTTCCCGTTTGGGAGTTGCCGTCCGACGACCTATTTTCCGGCCACCTCCGACTTCGGCAAGGGTATGGTTAGCTTTCCCTTTCAATTTCGAGTTGTTTGGTACTTGAGTTTGATGAAATTGGTTGCGTTTTGGTTGGACCCGAATTGGGTCGGTTTTAAGGTTTTCGTCGAGGTTCGTCGACCGGTTTCCGGCGAGCCACGACGGTGGTGGTTAGGGGGGTTCGACTCCCCTTGCTCCTCTGAGTCTATTGGTGTACTTAATTTGAGGTTTGGTTGAGGTTTTGTGGCAACCCGATTAGGTCATCGGAGGGCTGTTTTTCCAATCGGGTTTTGATAAATTGAAGTGGTTCCGTTGTGATTTGGCCTTCGGGGTAGAAGAGAAAGTGGCTCGAAATGATGTGACCTTGAAATCTGGAAAGTTTCACCTTGAAACTCCACGGTTGACGGCGCGCCGCCGCCGGCGGCGGCGGTCAACGGCGGAGCTTCGGTCAAAAGTTGACTTTTTGGATTTCGACGTTTTTAATGTCGTTTTTCTCGTAATCGCGCCCTGATTATTGTCCAGAGGTTTTCGAGTTGATTTGGTTAGCCGATTTTCTGTCGAGGTTTCGATTGGGGATTTCGGAATTTCCGTTATTCATTTTGTATCGCATTGCACATTTCCGGGAACGGTTGGTTTCCGTGAATCAGTACAGGGTTGTGGACTATGATTTTGATCAGTTATGTTTTTGTGAATATTCAGGAGATCGAGATCGTGACCTGGATCGTGATCGTGCTTCATGCGAGGGATCTTCCGCCGGACCACGAGTTTAGCGCGAGTGCGCGTTACGCGAGTCTGTGAGTGGACAATTTATTTTCATGGATTGATTGCGAGTCTTTTTATTTATGATTTACGAACTTGAGCATGCAGATTGATTATGATTTTACGAGCATGTGTTTTACGATTATGCTTATACGATTATACGTATACGAATATATACATATACGTACATATTATGTTTTATGCATGTGCATGGAAAAGATTTATGATTTGGTTTACACAGAGTACAGTCTCAGTATATGTTGTGGTATCGATACACATTGGCTTCTCGGCTAATCCCCGAGTACGCTCCGGGGGGGGGACAGATATCCTGACCCGAGGCCTTTCTGGCTAGGAATCACGTGTGGGTCTGGGATCCCGTGATTCAGACTTTGCTATCGCGTGGTAGTCCATGAGAGATTCCGCGATACATTTACGTTGCATGCTCTGTACGTGAGTGGTAGCCAGTGTCTCCTCACGTACCATTTGATTTTCATGCATTTGACTCGCATATGATTTTATATGTATATATTACTTGGTGAAAGACATTTATTTTCGTTCACTCACTCTAACGTGTTTATTGTCTTTCCCCTGGGCTTTTCGGTTTTCGTGCCCAGTTGCAGTTCAGGTTTTGGTGTTTTCACGTCGCGGTTTGGAGGCTAGTGATCAGAGTTACCTGTGCTTTCCAGTAGGTTCTTGTTTCGCCTACTGATGTGTATATTGTATATGTTTTACTTTAGAGGTCGCTCTGATACATTCTGATACTTGTTTATACGGATTTTCTCGGATATATATATATATATATATATATACACTACAGTACTGCTTACTGTTTATGATTCATATATTGATGTTGAGAAATCCGGATGGGATTGGTGCCCACGGTTTGGCTTTTGTGGCATAGGATGAAGTGTTATTTTCAGGGTGCAGGTTATGCAATTCTACGCTAGTAACGAAACTCTGCCGAAATTTTGAAAATTTTTTGTTGGTTTGTATTTTCAGAAGGGGTTCGATTCCGATTTAGGTAACTGAATCGGGGTTGGGTCCTTTCAGCTTGGTATCAGAGCATTAGGTTGTCAGATTCTGTAGACTCTTGTAGTTGTGACGCTTAGGGTATTTGAGTTGATACAGCATGACTGGAGTGATGACCCGACTGGCCAGCGGTACTCATTAATACTTCGGGTGTTGTGTGTCCTCAAATATCTGCGGTTTCATGATTACGTTCTTTCTGCTTGTACCTGATGCTTGTCTTGTATCAGTAGGATGCCTCCTCGACGTGGTCCCCGTGTTGATCGGGATGAGGATCCTGATGAGGATCGCCGAACGCGCGACTTGCTGATGCGAGTGCTGCGTTTGGAAGAGCGTTTTGACCCTGTGGTCAAGGCTCGCACTGCGGGTGCTACTGTGTTTTCGGGTTCAGTTGATCCAGAGATATGCGAGGCATGGTTGGTTCAGATTGAACGTGTTTGTGAGCGTTTGCAGTTTACTCCTGAGCAGATGACAGTAGCCGCAGTTGGTTTACTTGAAGGTGATGCATACTTTTGGTGGGTTAACACCGACAGTGTTCCAGCTGACACTCCATGGACATTGTTCCGTGATCTGTTTTTGCGGAGGTATTTTAATCAGGCTACCCAGCAGCGCAAGTACGAGGAGTTTACGAACTTGAGGCAGGGCAGTTTGTCTGTACTTGAGTATCGGGATCGGTTTACCCGTTTGTCTCATTTTACGCGGGACATGGTGGCTACAGAGGAAGCCAAGTGTCGTAGGTTTGAGCTGGGATTGAATATGAACATCAAGGCGACACTGACTACGATGCCTCGGAACAACTTTGATGAGTTTGTTAGTGCTGCACTCCGAGGCGAGGATATTGAGCATGAGAGACAGCAGAGGTACCAGCTGAGACGATTTGAGGAAGGTGGACCGAGTCAGGGGCCTTCAAAGAGGCAGAGTTCTGATACTTCCGGTTCAGGTTCATCTTCAGGCGGTGGGTCATATCGACCACCAGCTAGTGTACCCAGGTGGAGGCAGAGATGGAAGAGCGATCGACCGCAGCGACCACAGGCTAGTGGGGATTCTTGCGGTTCCAGTTATCCTTGACGACCTTTTGGTACTCCTGCTACACCGAGGGAGTCTCCGTTGTGAAATTTGTGCAATATGTATCATTTTGGTTCGTGTCAGCGAGGCACCCTCAACTGTTATCATTGTGGCCAGGTGGGTCACTATGCGAGGGCGTGTCCTCAGTTGGTTGGTGCTGGTGATCAGGCAGCTCAGAGTTCCGGAGTTGAGCGAGGCGCCACTACGAGAGCTTGACCAGCACAGTTTGCAGGCCAGGGCAGACAGCAGGGACAGCCCCAGCGAGGACGACCAGCCGGACAGGTGAGGGTTCATGCTATGACTCTACGTGAGGGTAGAGCATCACCGGAGGTCGTTATCGGTACGTTACATGTTTTTGGTATTCATGTACTTGCATTGTTAGATCCGGGCGCTACACATTCATTCATATCATTTAGACTGTCATCATTAGCTACGGTACCTGCGTCTCCACTTCCGGGGTTGTGGAGAGTGTTGTATCCGTCAGGTGAGGTTGTGAGCATCAGTTGGGTTTACCGAGATTGTGAGGTGTTCATTGATGGCCATGGATTAGCCGCAGATCTATTACTGCTTGATATCGTGGATTTTGATTTGATATTGGGTATGGACTTTTTGGAGTCGCACTGGGCCAGGTTTGATTGCCACAGGAAGGAGGTCGCGTTTCGACGACCAGGGCTACCTGAGATACTGTTCAGTGGCGAGAAGAACACTTCATTACCGTGTTTGAATTCCGCGATGAGGGCGGATCGGTTGATGAAGAAGGGTTGTGTTGCTTACTTAGCCCATGTTGTAGACACCACATCTGCAGTGCCGGACCTTGGTAGTATTGAGGTTGTGTCTGAGTTTCCGGATGTGTTTCCAGCGGAGTTACCTGGTATACCCCCTGTACGGGAGATTTACTTTACTATTGAGTTGTTGCCGGGTACTGGACCGATTTCCCGAACACCGTATCGTATGGCGCCTGCGGAGTTGAGGGAGTTGCAGATTCATCTCCAAGAGTTGTTAGAGAAGGGATTCATTCGACCGAGTGTTTCTCCGTGGGGTGCCCCAGTGTTGTTTGTGCGGAAGAAGGACGGGTCCATGCGGTTGTCCATCGACTATCGGAAACTGAATCAGATTACAGTGAGGAACAAGTATCCGTTGCCACGGATTGACGACTTGTTCGATCAGCTGAAGGGAGCAGCAATCTTTTCGAAGATTGACCTTCGATCCAGATATCACCAATTGGGGATCCGAGACTCTGACGTAGCCAGGATAGCTTTCAGGACGAGGTATGGGCACTATGAGTTTTTGGTTATGCCGTTTGGGTTGACCAACGCCCCCGCAGCTTTCATGGACTTGATGAATCGAGTGTTCAGACGTTTCCTGGACAAGTTCGTGATTGTATTTATTGACGATATCCTGATCTATTCCCGGAGTGTGGGCCAGCACAAGAAGCATTTGCGGGCATTATTGCGGGACCATCAGTTGTTCGCGAAGTTTAGCAAGTGCGAGTTTTGGTTGGATAGTGTGAAATTTCTGGGCCACGTGATTTCGGCCGAGGGAGTCAGTGTTGATCTTGACAAGATCGAGGCCGTGTTGAATTGGAGTAGACCCACTACTGTGCCGGAGATATTGAGTTTCTTGGGGTTAGCAGGCTATTATCGACGGTTTGTACAGGATTTCTCCCGGATTGCTACACCACTGACCAGATTGACGAAGAAAGGCGTCAAGTTTGAGTGGTTTGATGCGTGCGAGGAGAGTTATTTGCTCCTGAAGGAGAGATTGACTACCGAACCGGTTCTGACATTGCCAGATGACAGTGGTGAGTTTGTTGTGTACAGCGATACGTCGAAGTTGGGACTTGGCTGTGTGTTGATGCAGCATGGTAGAGTTGTGGCATATGGTTCCAGACAGCTGAAACTACATGAGGTCAGCTATCCGATGCATGATTTGGAGTTAGCCGCTATCGTGTTAGCGTTGAAGAGTTAGAGACATTACCTGTATGGTGCTCAGTGTAAGATTTTCACTGATCACAAGAGTCTCACCTACTTGCGGACACAGCCGGATCTGAACATGAGGCAGCGCCGATGGATGGAGTTGATCAACGACTACGATTGCACGTTTGAGTACCATCCGGGGAAGGCTAATGTTGTGGCAGATGCACTTAGCCGGAAATCGGGAGCCTCGTTGTTTCACATGTGTGTGGCCAGAGTATCGATGTTAGCCGAGCTTCGAGCTATAGGTGCTGTGTTTGAGTATGATGATGATGGAGCTTTTTTGGACAGTTTTCAGGTTCGACCCGTACTGGTTGATCAGGTACGAGAGGCCCAGGATTCGGATTCTTACCTGTTGGGCAAGAAGACCATGATACGGAATGGTGTGCCTACAGAGTTCCGATTGAGCGACGACGGTACGTTGTTGTTCAGAGGCAGGCTATGTGTACCTAGAGACGAGGACTTGAAGAAAGAGATTTTGGATGAGGCCCACAGTTCAGCGTATGCGATGCATCCCAGAGGTACGAAGATGTTTCGTACACTTTGAGCGTACTATTGGTGGCGTAATATGAAGCGGGAGATTGCCGCGTACGTGAGTCGATGTTTGATTTATCAGCAGGTGAAGGCGGAGAGGCAGAAACCTGCGGGGAAACTACAGCCACTTGAGATTCCAATTTGGAAGTGGGAGCATATTAAGATGGATTTCGTCTATCAGTTGCCGCGTACTTCGGCGGGCAACACTGGCATCTGGGTTATTGTTGACCGACTGACAAAATCCGCACATTTTCTTGCACTTCCAGGGAAGATTTCAGTGGGCAGATTGGCCAAGTTGTACTTATCTGAGATTTTTCCCTTGCATGGTGTGCATGTGTCGATTGTTTCTGACCGAGATAGTCAGTTCACTTCTGAGTTTTGGCAGGCGTTGCAGCCAGCTTTGGGCACAAGGTTGCGATTTAGTACAACTTTTCATCCTCAGACTGACGGGCAGTCCGAGCGGACCATTCAGACACTTGAGGATATGCTGAGATCGTGTGTGTTGCAGTTTCGCGGAAACTGGGATCAGCAGTTGCACTTGATTGAGTTCGCCTACAACAACAGCTATCAGGCCAGTATTGAGATGGCACCGTACGAGGCCCTATACGGGAAGCAGTGTCGCACTCCATTGTGTTGGAGTGAGGTGGGCGAGCGTTGGCTCATTGGTCCTGATTTGGTGAAAACCACGATGGAGGACATACAGGTTATCCGGGATCGGTTGAAGATCGCCCAGGATCAGCAGAAGAGTTACGCAGATGTGAGGAGGAAGAGTTTAGAGTTCGAGGTTGGTGATTGGGTCTTCCTGAAACTATCTCCGTGGATGGGAGTTGTGCGTTTCAGGAAGCGTGGCAAGCTTCGACCACGATACATTGGTCCGTACGAGATTACAGAGAGGATTAGAGCTGTTTCTTACAGACTTGAGTTACCAGCAGAGATGGCTCGTGTGCATAATGTCTTCCATGTTTCGATGTTGCGGAAGTACATCTCAGATCCTTCACATGTGTTAGCCCCACAGCAGTTGCCGATCAGAGAGGATTTATCGTATGTAGAGGAGCCAGTGCAGATTCTCGATCGTCGTGAGCAGGAGTTGAGGCACCATGTGATTCCGCTAGTGAAGGTCTTGTGGCAGAACCACTTAGTTGAGGAGGCCACCTGGGAGACCGAGTAGCGTATGCGGGAGCAGTATCCTCATCTGTTCACTTGACAGGTATGTAAATTTTGAGGTCGAAATTTCTTTAAGGGGGGTAGATTTGTGATGACCCGAACCAGAATTAGTTGTGTATTCGGCACGATTCTCGAGATTCTTCTTAGTCGCAGTTTTACGTCGTATATGTGGTTTGCCGATTCGATTCGCGACTATGTTTTTGGTCGAGAATTTGAGTTGAGTGTCTTCACGAAAATTGTAGAGTACGTGATTTCGAGTTCGTGGGCGGTTCCGGAAGATTTTTCCGATAACCGAGGAATATTTTATGATTATTCGAAGTTTCGGTTTCCGACGAGTTTATCCGATTGTTTCGAGTTTATCCGAATCGTGATGGTTATCCATTTCGAATTGTCGATCGACCCGAGACGCGAGTATAAATATCGGAATAGTCGAGAATTAGTCGTAAAACACTGTTGGACCGTTGACCGAACTCTGACTTTCCAAAATAGCAAGTTGACCTGTTTGACCGAAAAGGAAAGTTTCCCGTTTGGGAGTTGCCGTCCGACGACCTATTTTCCGGCCACCTCCGACTTCGGCAAGGGTATGGTTAGCTTCCCCTTTCAATTTCGAGTTGTTTGGTACTTGAGTTTGATGAAATTGGTTGCGTTTTGGTTGGACCCGAATTGGGTCGGTTTTAAGGTTTCCGTCGAGGTTTGTCGACCGGTTTCCGGCGAGCCACGATGGTGGTGGTTAGGGGGGTTCGACTCCCCTTGCTCCTCTGAGTCTATTTGTGTACTTGATTTGAGGTTTGGTTGAGGTTTTGTGGCAACCCGATTAGGTCACCGGAGGGTTGTTTTTCCGATCGGGTTTTGATAAATTGAAGTGGTTCCGTTGTGATTTGGCCTTCGGGGTAGAAGAGAAAGTGGCTCGAAATGATGTGACCTTGAAATCTGGAAAGTTTTGCCATGAAACTCCACGGTTGACGGCGGCGGCGGCGGCGGTCAACGGCGGAGCTCCGGCCAAAAGTTGACTTTTTGGATTTCGACGTTTTTAATGTCGTTTTTCTCGTAATCGCGCCCTGATTATTGTCCAGAGGTTTTCGGGTTGATTTGGTTAGCCGATTTTCAGTCGAGGTTTCGATTGGGGATTTCGGAATTTCCGTTATTCATTTTGTATCGCATTGCACATTTCCGGGAACGGTTGGTTTCCGTGAATCAGTACAGGGTTGTGGACTATGATTTTGATCAGTTATGTTTTTGTGAATATTCAGGAGATCGAGATCGTGACCTGGATCGTGATCGTGCTTCAGGCGAGGGATCTTCCGCCGGACCACGAGTTTAGCGCGAGTGCGCGTTACGCGAGTCTGTGAGTGGACAATTTATTTTCACGGATTGATTGCGAGTCTTTTTATTTATGATTTACGAACTTGAGCATGCAGATTGATTATGCTTTTACGAGCATGTGTTTTATGATTATGCGTATACGATTATACGTATACGAATATATACATATACGTACATATTATGTTTTATGCATGTGCATGGAAAAGATTTATGATTTGGTTTACACAGAGTACAGTCTCAGTATATGTTGTGGTATCGATACACATTGGCTTCTCGGCTGATCCCCGAGTACGCTCCGGGGGGGACAGATATCCTGACCCGAGGCCTTTCTGGCTAGGAATCACGTGTGGGTCTGGGATCCCATGATTCAGACTGTGCTATCGCGTGGTAGTCCATGAGAGATTCCGCGATACATTTACGTTGCATGCTCTGTACGTGAGTGGTAGCCAGTGTCTCCTCACGTACCATTTGATTTTCATGCATTTGACTCGCATATGATTTTATATGTATATATTACTTGGTGAAAGACATTTATTTTCGTCCACTCACTCTAACGTGTTTATTGTCTTTCCCCTGGGCTTTTCGGTTTTCGTGCCCAGTTGCAGTTCAGGTTTTGGTGTTTTCACGTCGCGGTTTGGAGGCTAGTGATCAGAGTTACCTGTGCTTTCCAGTAGGTTCTTGTTTCGGCTACTGATGTGTATATTGTATATGTTTTACTTTAGAGGTCGCTCTGATACATTCTGATACTTGTTTATACGGATTTTCTCGGATATATATATACTACAATACTGCTTACTGTTTTTGATTCATATATTGATGTTGAGAAATTCGGATGGGATTGGTGCCCACGGTTTGGCTTTTGTGGCATAGGATGAAGTGTTATTTTTAGGGTGCAGGTTATGCAATTCTACGCTAGTAACGAAACTCTGCCGAAATTTTGAAATTTTTTTGTTGGTTTGTATTTTCAGAAGGGGTTCGATTCCGGTTTAGGTAACTGAATCGGGGTTGGGTCCTTTCAGTTTTTCTTTTGCACTAGTTTCTTATGAGAATTGTTTTTGAACTAGGTGGCTGCCTGCACCCGGGCGAGGTTTGTCGAAGTGAAATTGAAAGAAGAAGAAATTTTGTGCAGTATAGAAAACATAATGTACATGATCTTCGTCATTCATTAACATTAATATTGGCTTAATAGAGAGACAAGATTATTATGATACATGTAGTTTCAAGTGGAGTTTCCGTACCACAACAAAATACTCCACTTTTTTGAAAGCACAAAAACTACATTAAGATGTTCTACAATAGTACGATATGAGTTGATCCCATGTTTAACACTTTGTTTGCAAATATTTTTTTATGTATAACTGCAACCAGATTAACATAGATCAATATGTTTCCAACATGAACTAATAAAATCCAGAAAATTCAATAGCTACGAACCCCACTTAATGAATCAAGCTATTATCAATAATCAAACTACTCAACTTCTGAAACAGTACATGAACATAAGATTTCGAGCCGTTTGACATTGATCATTCAAAACAACAAAGAGGCATTTAAAAAATTAGATAATTTCATAAATAAAAAATATTCCAACTTAGATGATTCTAGGACTATTGTTGGCATTAATAAATGAATACCCAGAAATAAATTAGATGAAATGAAATAGCAGAGGAGAGGAGAAAAGAACTTGAATTTACTGAAAAATGTTGAGGGCAAAGAGATGCGGGTCTTGATATTACACGAAAATATATACCACAATCTCGAACAAAAAAATAACCTCATCTTAGCCTTAACACTCCATGAACTCAAAAACAAAAACAAAAAATAAATTGACTTCAAACATCTTATTACATTAACATTACAAAAGCATTAAAATCATTTCTAGGTGATGAATCAAATACTTTATAAGCATATTACAGGGGAAAACATGAAGAAGCATTGGAATTGAGCACATTATTAGAGTATAATATTATGTTTCAGAGAGAAACTATTACCTCCACGATCAAGAAGAACAACAATGGACAAGACAACTTAGACTTAACATGGAATATCACCCTCAGAAGCTTCGCACCCTCAAGGCTTATCATTGCTGCCATTTGTTCATCATTTCTATCTAACAGCATATAAAAACAATAAAATTAGATAGTAACTAAATTCTCAAAATTGGCTTCACCGTGTACATGCCAGCCTATGCATGGACGCAATCAAATTAAAGAGAAAATCTATATGATACATGCTCTTTGTATTTATTCATACTTGCATATCTTCATTCCCATGCACACATATCAACTTACATAGAAGGATTAAGACCTAGAAATCTCAATGCCCGTAAACAAATGAACACATGAAAGAAAAAAAATACTCAAATTCGTAAAGCAACACATCAAAAAGAAAAGTGTATTCAGAGAAAGGGAACCCACTAATTTCCTTATGGTAATGTATTGATAACTTAAGCAGTTATGCTAGAAACTGTTACCCGAATTCATTATGCAATTATGAAGTCTATATTATAAAAGAGTGTATATGCATGAGATAGAAAGAAAAAAGTCTAAAGCAGCTTCTTCTTGTTCTCACTTTGTTATAAATCTTGCTTTTTCTTAAAGCTAGGTAGACATTCCTCTCCCAGAAAGTGTAGCATTTCAGAAGAAAAGTGAAGTAATTTGGTCCAGCAGAATCATTGGAATATAAGATGTCATACTAATCAAAAGTAATTTGGATTCCACTTTAGTTTCTTTAGGGCTTGAGCTATTGTTACTGAACTTAGGTTGATCGGACCTAGACCTAAGGCTCTGATACTTAAATGCATAAACTAAGAAAGAGATGCCAAGAGGAAAACCTGGCCATGCTTAACTTCTTCGTTGGTGCCACTGATGTTAATTCCAGTATATAGGCAAGCCTTATAATGAGCATCTGATATGTCATGCCCAAACGACTTGTCTGCACCAGCACCACAGTAGTAGGGACCCTGTTATAAATGAAAAGTAATTCATTGTCAGTACATCTGATGATTATATTGCACAATTAATTTTGAGAACCAATTGATTGACTTTGCACAGTAGCAAATATAATTACTTGAGAACCAGGATATAACCTCCAGCTGGCCAACCTAAAGGCCATTTCACATTGGATAGTGTACTCTTGCTCAATCCTATACCTGAGCAGAGTAGTCAAGATCAATAATTTTTTCTTCTTCAGAATTACAGGAATTCTAGATAGTGTCAATACATATGGCGAGGTCAAAATCTTATGTACACACAAAAAATTGGAAATAACAAATATTAAAAATAAGAATTACCATGGAACTTCATCAATAAACTTTTGGGTGCTAAATTCTTGAGCAGCCTTGTATCGTTTGTTTGTAGGGATAGGCTCACCTTGTGGCATGTGTGCATCACAAATTACCTATGTAAAACAAATAAGATGAAACCAATCATATTTTCTGGAATCAGTTGTTATAGCATAGCTCTATAAATGTTAAGCTTTCTATAATAAGAAAATAATTTTTGTATTTGCATATGTATGATGCCTACCAATATATTGTTGTCACCGCAGAAACTTGTGGGCCGGAAAATAGAAGTGAAGGCAAGTTATATGAAATTATGACTAAATAGAAACTAAGCTGTAACTTTGTACTTGAGATCTTACTATAAGATCATTTCACTGTCGTCTCCAGGTGCATGTCCGGTACTTGATCCATTATGGTTCTACTTCGGAAGCTCAGACGGATGTTCAACAGGCTTTGAGATTGTCTGAAACTTAAGTAAACATATACATAAGGATCAGTCATGAAAACTTGTCCTAAAATGATTGTAGAAGTGTATTAACATTCATCATACCCTTGACTTGCTACGCACATCAATCCCTGACCCTCCAATCCTATTTCAAAATGACATAACATCAAGGTTCTTTTCAGAGGTAAACATATGTTAATTGCAACACTGTCACTTATAAACCGACCATGGTAAAAACTATAGTAGAATGAGTGACTAACTGAGCTAATTTATGTGGTTGGGTTTGTTGGGCTTGGGCTCCTCTATCGTTTGGGGGTAGCATAACCGAGGTTGGTGGCCAGAAGGAGGAGAATCGAGGCAGAGAAAGTTGGCTGATTCTGGGCGAATTTTCCCGATGGCGGTAGTGGCCCTCACGGCGGCGTTGGACGTCGAACTCAGAGGGGTTTTGAAGCCCTAGATCAGGTGGATCGATTGCGATGGGTCTTGGACCCTGCCGTGGTCGTACGGCGATGAATGAAGAAAGTGTTTTCCGACGAGGGTTTGTAATTTCAACGGTGGATTTCATTAATTTTCGGTTTGATTTTGATGTTGTGTTGTACTACAATGTTGTTGGGCTTGTTAAGATGAACGTTTTTATATGTAGTTTGCTCGATTTGGAGCCGGTGGGATGTTAGTTGCCGTCGACGGTGGTGCATGGCCCACGCGCCACCGTGCGCGGCGGTGCTTCGGCGATGTTAGGTTTTCGACAAAAAGTTTATGTCGTCCCGCTTGTAATTTCGTGCCTAATGCAATGGTGATGTTCTTGTATTGATCTGGACTTGATTAATTTCGACGTGTGTTTAAGAGATAATAATTAATTAATTTTACGATAATATTTAATGACGATCCGATTATTGATTTAAGTGCGAGTTGCTCGATATTTGAGATTTATGTTACAACTCTAAATTAGATTTAAAGTGAAGGAATGCAAGAAACTGAATTCGAAATTTGATCAAGTTTGTAATAAGTCAAAAATACGTTATTCGAGAATGTGAGATTCTCGACATTATTGCTCGTCGTATTACAAGCCTAACTATTTATTATGAATATCGACGAGTAGATATTAATTATAATCGTGGTTTCAGGATTACGAGTTAGCGGACCATGTCAGATGGTTACTGTGTCGATAAGCAGGTTACAACTTTATGAATATTCTGGCAATGTATGGTGAGTGGACACCTTTATTTTCACAGTTGATAGTAAGTTCCTGTGTTTTATGCATTATGTTTTACAATATGTTTTTGAAGGAGTTTTTATGGAGGTTTATTTGTGATGGTTTATTTAGTTGCATTGATGCTCTAGCTATTCGACTGATCATTGAATAGCCGGTCGGACTGGGTCAGGATCCCTACCTTACCCTAATTTGTTTCGGGTCAGACAACACCCTAGACGCTCCCATCACCTGTATTTTTTGTTTATAGTCGTACCGGGTCAGGAGCCCTGAACGACCACCTCGATTGTATTTCAGTTTGAACTCCCATTATTTCACAGAAAATAGCGGAAATGCATGCTATTACAGATTTATCGTTTTACATAGTTTACGTTATTTTTGTCCACTCACTCTAACGTTTTATATTTTAAATGCATTTCCCTGGGCCTTTCGATTTTTCGTGCCCAAATTACAATGCTTCTCCTGAGCTGGATTTTGGATCCCCAGAGGCTTTGAGTCCACCGGGTAATCATACATTCTGGTAGGTTTCGGCCCATTGGTAGTGTATTTTCTTATGTTTTATTCTGCTCCTAGAAATCGCTCTGGACACTTGTGTATTAAATATTTTTCAGTGCTAGTTGTGAATTGATAGTATTGTTGGATTTGAATTTTCAGTTTTTGTATTATTAATCCTGCATTTTAATTAAATTACTTTCCGCACTTTATTGAAAAATTTGGATGGATATCTGTGGTCCACGGTATTGTTTGTGTGAAATCCGAAGTGTGAATTTTCTTGCAGGTTTCTCATAGTCCACTTTGTAGAGGAAATTATGTCATAAATTTTACAGGAATTTGTAGTTTAAGTCTTGTCGTTAGGGCGTAATCCTAGATTACTAGTTAGTCTAGGGTTGAGTCCTTTCAGTTGGTATAAGAGCATTAGGTTACAGATTCTGTAGACTTCCTTGATCTGATCAATACATACATTTGATAGTGTACAACACTCCCGGGAGGGGTGGCCCGGCCGACAGATCCCCATCACCTCCAAGTGTTGTGCATTGTTAAGTGTTTAGAATCTTCTAGTTAAGCTAGCTTTCTTGGTCTGGTTTTGTTGTCAAATGAGTAGTGGTGGACTCATAAATCATTATGCCTTGACAACTAGCTCCTCAGGATGAGGCGCAGTTATTGGCCTAGTAGATGCGTGAGCTATTTGCACGCATGATGCCAGCTCTACGGGAGAACCATGACGATCTTGTTTTCTTGGGCCAATAAGGCATGTGTTGTGCCTTCCCTTGGTTCGCACGACCTGGTGGTGTGTGAGAACCGGCTTATCGAGATTGGTTGAGTTTGCGACCGTATGCATCCTCAGCTGACACTTAAGTAGGGTTAGTTGTCGTTATACTGCAAGACCATGCCTATCGTTGGTGGATGTCCACTAAAAGGCAGAAGGTTGCTACCTTGTGGGCCAAGATCAGTGATTTTTGGAGGTGTCGCTTTCTAATAGGCGGATAAGGTGAGGAAGCATGTTGAGTTCGTGAATCTGCGATGAGGAAATTAATTAGCTATGGTGTATCAAGACTGCTTTTATTGCCCGTTTCAATTTGCATTCTGTTATGTCGGAATAGTGAGGGAGAAAAGTTGGTGGTCTAAGCAAGGCTTGCGACCTGTAATTTCTTTATTTATACCGAGCGCGACATACACGGACTTTAATACGTTAAATTCGAATATAGTTCAAAAGAATAAACCTTTAATTATTGTTACTCTTGATTCAAATTAATAATACGTTAAAATTCAACTATCGTAAAAAATCTTACAGCTTCTATGAAATAAAGAAATCTTACAGCTTCTATGAAATAAAGAAAGGAACCGTTAATGATGTTATTCTAGATTTTAAGTATTGCTTGTTTTGATCGATGAGGAATGATAGAGGTGACCAGAGGCAGCATGGCTTTATTTTGAGCCCATTTGGAGTTATTTGAGAATTGTTTCCTCCGGGTTTCATTACTGAAAATCTCAATTATGCCCTCACGTATCCTATGAATTTACAAAATTGCGTATCCAATTCTGAAACTCTTGTATCCAAGCGGTATCTAAAAATTGATACCGTATTCAAACATATCAGCGTGTATCGTACACATATTGTACCTGTATCCGGATCTGAAACGCAATACTAGGTGTAGTCGGCATTTCAGTGCTTCTTAGCAAATTACTGAAGTTTGAGCCTTTACCTCTATTCTGATATCTTCCTAGGGAGAACCCTTTGCAAGGACTTCTTTCCTTCAGGGAGTATAGACTATAGCATACAGACAATGGATTCAAACTGGTCTCGCTATACCAAGTCTCCACGCATGTCAATCTCTTCCCCTTCAAAATCTGCAGTACGTAGCTTCAGTAGATCAAATCTAAAGTTGAATTAGCAAAAGACACCAAGGAAAAAAGAAGAACGCATTCTTCAGCGTATGAATGCCCCATTTTCACTTTTGATAATTGACATCTACCTCTTCAAGACTCCTAACTTTACTACCTAAAACAAAGAATAACAGTTCAGGTATTTAAAAGAATTTAACCAAGACAATTGGAGATCTAAAACGAACCAGACCCACAGAATTGAATAACCTAATACGTAGACAAACCTCAATACCTCGCTTTACTTTCGGATGCTCAAATCGAGAAACGAATCTCCCCACTGCGATCGGGGCGCGATTTCGAGTCAAATGACATGCGACTTGTCGAAAGTCCAAAAAAGTCAAACTTTGACCGTTGACTGCCGTCCACAGCGGAGCAACCCCTATTCCACTCAAAATCGTCCACTGAGAAACTTTGTCAACTGCACCGAAGTCCAACTCTCACTCTAACTAGGTCAATTTCATGTAAAACCGAATTGGTTCACAAATTTCAAACCCAAAATTCTCAATCCACAAATCGAATTAGAACTTCATACTTACATGGTTAGAATCCTTGAGAGGAGGGCTACAAAACCCAGTGCATCTTGAAGCTCAATTCGGCTGAATTTGAGGAACCCGAATTCACCAAGAAACCTTAAACTTTGGCCGGATAATTCTCCTTTTCCGGTGAGCTATACCGTGGAAGGTGGCCGGAATGAGGTCGAGGATGTGAAGGCGAGTCCAAAGGAACCAACCCCACGGCCTGGGGTGGCCGGAATCCTCCTCGCCGTGAGCCACCGTTTGCCACCGTCGTGAGCCATCCTCCACCGAGTTTGACTCGGTCAAACTCGGTCAAACCCAATTAACTCCTCCTTTGACTTTCCTTTTTCGGCAACCTGCTATTTATAGCCTTTCCCGATTAGGAAACTTCATGTTTATCCATTTCGACGAACTTCAAACGCGCGTAACTTTCTCGTCGTATATTCGATTCTGATAATTCTTGCGGCCACAAACTCGTCTCGACATACTCTTCAATAATCACCCGAAGTCAAACATATAGGCCAAACGGATAAAAAGTCAACCCTTCAAAGCAACACACATTAATTCGACTAAATAATCAACAAACGGAAATAATCACAACTAAATCTTCGTAACTCAAAATCATGCTCCGGAAGTTTCTACGAACTCGAAATTAAATTCTGAACAACTTCCGTAAAGAAGCCGAAACCAAATTCTTGACCGGTAATTTAGTCGTTAAGTAGCCCACCATTTAAATCCAAACTTCAAATAGTCATAACTAATTCCTCGGTCGTCCAAATAACGATCCGAAACCACTCACGAACTCGTAATTACCCGTACAACGACTCTCGAGAAGAGACCCAGCTCCAATTCTCGGCCAATAATTTAGTCGTTAACGAGCCTGGCGATTCAAATAACTGTCGACAAACTGCGACTATGCAGTAACTCATCAATCAAGCTGATCATACCACTACAAGAAAACATCACTTAGACCACGGAAACGTAATTGTTCCGTGGTCCAAGTGACACCTGGACGACGGAAATGACTCCGTCGTCCAAGAACCACCTGGGCGACGGAGAATGCCATCTCTGTCGTCCAGGTGGTCAGCTGGACCACGGAGTCTTTTCCGAGGTCCAGGTGATAACCTGGACGACGGAGACGGCATTCTCCGTCGTCCAGGTGATCACCTGGACCTCGGAGTCTTCTCCGTCCTCCAGGTGATCACCTGGACGACGGATATTGTATTCTCCGTCGTCCAGGTGATTACCTGGACAACGGACCGACATGCCGTCATCCGAGTATACGAAACGTACTTCCACTTAGACGACGTACCGACACCTCCGTCGTCTAAGTGAAGCATTATATAAGCTGATCGAATTCATTCCTGGCCTCGATCTATTCATTCCATTTGAAGAAGAATTGAAGGAGAAGGGAGAAGGAGAAGCTAGGGAGCTAGCTAGCTAGAAGCTAGGCCGAGAAGAATCAGGATCGATAAGGGATCTCCGCTGACTAGCTAGTTAGCTTAATTAACGTACAGATATCGAGAAGGCCAGCAGGTACGTACGTACGCAGTTAAAATTTGCTTAATTAATTAATTAATTAATATATATTTAGTGAAAACGTACGTACATATATACATGCAAGGATGTTAGCTGATGTTAGCTATATATATATATGTACAGATCGATTAAATTACGTACGTACGTAATTGATGGATCGATGTAGATCGAGTACGTATAATTAAGCGTAAATTAATTGAGAAATATATATATATGTAATAATTAATTAATTATAAAATTTTGTAGCAGTATGGACAAGAGTTGGATGAAGTTGAAGAATAGATGTGATGTCCGGTATATGGATGGAATTAGCGAATTTGTGAATTTTGCAATAGAACATGGTCAGGGAAAGAAACGTTTCAGGTGTCCGTGTCAGAAATGTCTTAATTGTCAGTATGCGGAGGTTAATGTTATGGTGCAACACCTGTACGAAAATGGTATGATGTGGAGTTACACTACATGGAGCGAGCATGGTGAAGCAGTAGAGTTCAGCGCAGCAGACTTCAGCTCAGGGTACAGTTACCATGGTGCCTCATCCAGCGGCAGTGGTGCCGGACCCCCAGCTTGCAACCCAACTGCAGATTTGGTCCATGATGCATTTCCGGGATGTAGTCATGGTGGACACCAACACCAAGACGGAGGTTACAGTACCACTTATGAGCATAATGACACATTCCCCGCAGCTAGCTTGGCCACTGACACCAGTGAGATGGAAAAGTACAACCGGATACTACTTGAAGCGCAGACCCCGGTGTTCCCTGGATGTCGAGAGAATGTGTTGCAATATGTGATGGAGCAAATGAAGATAAAAGTGAAGCACAAAATGTCAGTGAGTGCTTTTGACGAAATTCAGGAGCAAATATGTAAGTTGCTTCCTGATGATCACAATCTTCCTAAATCTCATTATAAGGTTAGAAATATCCTGAGCAGCCTCGGCCTAAAGTACAGGATAATTGACGCATGTCCGAATGATTGTGTGCTATTTTACAAAGAGTATAAAGAGTTGGACTATTGTCCCGTATGTGGCCAGTGCAGATTCCAATTGAATAGGAAGAGTTCGAAAAAGAGAATTCCTGTGAAAGTTGTTCGATATTTTCCCTTGATTCCCAGATTGCAGCGCCTGTACATGTCTCTACACACAGCAGAGGCGATGCGATGGTACGCAGAAAAGCGAATAGATGACGATGTCCTGCGACACGCTGCGGATGGGGAGGGTTTCAAACATTTCGACAGAGAATTTGGAGACTTTGCTTCAGAGGTTAGAAATGTTAGACTCGGCCTATCTACAGACGGATTCAATCCTTGGGGAAGTAATAGCTCCGCCGTAAGCACTTGGCCAGTTATTCTGATGCCGTACAACTTGCCTCCGTGTATGTGCATGAACAAGGAATTTAATTTCCTTACCGTATTAATTCCAGGTCCTAAATCTCCATCGAAGTGCTTAGATGTCTACCTCAGACCTTTGATCGACGAGCTGAAACTGTTGTGGGAAAATGGAGTCCCAACTTATGACAAATTCACTGACACAATGTTCACGATGAGGGCTGCCGTAATGTGGACGATCAGCGATTTTCCAGCTTATGGGATGTTGGCAGCCTGCAGGACAAAAGGATATAATGGATGTCCTATATGTTTGGACGACGTGAACTCTAGTTGGCACGCGGGGAAGGTCTGTTACTTGGGTCACCGTAGATGGCTTCCTCACGACCACCCGTGGCGACAGGATAAAGCTCATTTCGACGGTACGGTAGAGAACAATCCTAAACCCCGTAGTTGGTCGGGCGAAGAGATTTTAGAGAGGTTGAGCTATTTCGACTTTGGTGTGTTGAGCAATGACGCGGATGTAAAGAAATGCAATCCAATTCCTCCACATGATCTGAGCTATTGGGATCACAAGAGTATATTCTTTGAACTCCCTTACTGGTCGAAGTTGAAGCTGAGGAACAACTTGGACGCGATGCACATAGAAAAGAATGTGTGCGACAGCGTGGTGGGAACAATTCTCGGTATTAAGTTCAAGACTAAAGATACTCCCAAAGAGCGCAAAGATTTGGAATCAATGAATCTACGTCGTCTCTTGTGGTTGAGGAGGGATAGGAAAGGAGTGTACAACAAGATGCCAGATGCACCTTACACAGTGAAGCCGACGCTTAGACGATCTGTATTTCACTGGTTTAAGGGCGTTCGTTATCCGGCTACGTATGCAGCTACTATAACTGGAGCAGTGGACGAGGTGCAACACAAGTTTGTTGGTCTAAAGACACATGACTATCACGTTATGCTGCAACGTCTGATTCCAGTGGTAATTCGACCATACTTGCCTCGGGACGTCGTAGAACCAATAGTGGCATTGTGCAGGTGGTGGCAGAGGTTATGCGCCAGAGAATTAAAGAAGTCAGATGTGGTGGAATTGCAACAACAAATTGTGCACATCATTTGCAAACTAGAGAGGATTTTCCCCCCTGCTTTCGTTGACATCATAATTTGTTCCACTGGAGATTATATATATACTAGCTAGCTAGCTATATGTACTTATGTAATGTGTACGTTTGATTTTGTAGACAGCTTGGACAGTATAAGTCATTCGTCAAAAACAGGTCGGCCCCGGATGGCTCCATAGCAGAGACATACCTAATGCATGAGTGTGTTACTTACTGCAACAGGTACCTCAAAGATCCACCCCCTCCCACTGCCTCCGATCGCAGTGCCCGCATTAATCTTTCTATCGTCACAAATGTCGTCCGACCGTTCAGAGGAGTATTAAAGGAATCGTTAACACGGGAAGAACTTATTGAGGCACATTGGGTAGTGTTGCGAGACTATGACGAAGTTGAGCCGTACATGATGTCATACAGGGAGAGGCTTCAGGCGTTAAATCAAAACAAGAGTTCGGCGTGGATTGAGAAAATAGTTAAGAAGAAGTTTCCTGATTATTTCTTCCAATGGGTACGTACGTACGACTCGGATGAGATTATTTAAATACATATCGCTCATGTTTGTAGAAAATAAACCCTTATATTAATTTTGCCTTTTTCGCAGATGATTGATCTGCAAAAATCTGATAACCACGGAGGGTGGTGGTCATGGCCAAAGCACTTGCTAGCCGGGAAGCCGGTTAAACACTATATTTATCCCGGATGTTTTGTGAACGGTGTAAAGTTCCATTCATTGGCCCGAGACGAAGGAAGAAGAACACAAAACAATGGGGTAGCGGTTGGGAAAGACAATGATCTATATTACGGGGCTATTGTATACGTGGTTCAGCTATGTTACGGGAATGATGTCAACGTTTTCCTATTCAAGTGCAGATGGTTCAAGCGTACAAAGGAAGACCTGGGACTATTATCAGTCGATACAAACTCGCACTGGTATGAGGATGAGCATTTCGCTCTCGCCACCTTAGTTCGGCAGGTGTTCTATCTCGACGATCCAAAAGCCGGTGAAGGGTGGAAAATAGTGAACCATATCTCTCACCGAGGAATATGGAATACAGAGACAATTGAAGGGACACCGGCGACGACTGAAGATGCTGCTGAACCAGAAAGAGACATTCCTGCCTATCAAGAGCCTAATATTTCTATGGTCCGCTCCGATATAATGGACCTGGTTCAAGATGGTGAACGGTTACCCATGCCTGATGGTTGTACAGATCTAACTGAAGATGAGATTATCGATGAGGTACATGAAGAAGACGAGCAGGAAGAGGACGCGGACGAGGACTCAGGTTATTCGTCGGACGATGTTGAGTACGATGACGAGGATGATCCGTCGACTAACGGGGATGAGGACGATGATGATTATGACGAAGAGTACGGTCATACGACGAGGGAGATTAATTGGTAATTAATTACTGTAATTATTGTAATATATATATGATCGATGCCGGTTTACGGTAAGAAATTAATCCGAATTATATATCCTGGCCAACAGAGAAATTAATAAATATTGGCGCCAAATCTCATTCTCATATAAAACGTACCCTAGCTAAATCCTTGACCCTAAATCTAGCAGTTCGATCGGATCGATCGATAAATTTTTCAATTATATTTTTGAATCAGAATAATTGAACGGACACGTACACAAATGACCGGGGACGACCTAAACCGTAATCCCTAAGGCCCTAACCCCTGAAATCGGGGTCTATGCACCTGGACGACGGAGAATGGTCATTATCCGTCGTCCAGGTAAACACTAGGACGACGGAGAATGGTCATTCTCCGTCGTCTAAGTTCACAAACCCTAAACCCTAAACAATAAGGCCCTAACCCCTGAATTCAGGGTCTATACACCTGGACGACAGAGAACGTCATTCTCCGTCGTTCAGGTTAGAACCTGGACGACGGATAACTTAATATCCGTCGTCCAGGTGCAGATATCGTAATTTTTTCTATGACAACGACCATCTAGACCTTCTTCCAATGCATTTTCTTTTCATCAAGACTTTAGAGTAAACAATTCTTGGTGTGTGAGCTTCGACGGTTCGAAAATCGGAGTTGCGAAATGCCTTGTATCCACGTTTCCGGTTTGTGAAATTATCGGTTTTGTGGTTGACTGTGCCGATCAAACCCTTCCCGAACTTATTATTTTATGGTCCTTTGAAGACAATTATATATTATGTTACGACGAACATATCCAACGGTTGTTTTGTCCAAATTCAATTTCGTTAATACTCTGCTGCAAATGAGCCTCTACTCATGAACACTTAAGTCGTAAAGATTAGTCGATACATAACATGTTTCAATACGTAAAATTAATCGGCGGTTCAAATTTAACTGTTCATATATACGATGCGTTCATCGATATTGTACGACTATTTCACTCGAACGACAGATCGCTAAATTCCTAGCGAATTATTTTTAAAATTTTTTTTACGTAATTTGAACCTGGATGACGGAGATGATCATTTTCCGTCGTCTAGGTGTTCACCTGAACGACGGAGAATGGTCATCTCCGTCGTCCAGGTTCAAAAATCATGGCGGTTCAAATTTATTTTTGTTTATTTTTTTTCATGTAATTTTCACCTGGACGACGAAAACTTACCATCTCCGTCGTCCAAGTCCAAAATTATGGCGGTTCATTTTACCGCTTCCGTTTTTGGGACCGCTTGAATTTTCACTTAGACGACGGAGAATCCATTCTCCGTCGTCTAAGTCAAAAATCATGGCGGTTCAAAACGTCCCGCCGATTAATTACGCGCCGCTTGAAATTTTTTAAACCGCCACCTAGACGACGGAAAACACTGTTTCCGTCGTCCAGGTGGACTTAGACGACGGAGAATAGTGCTCCGTCGTCTAGGTGCAACTCTATAAATAAAGTTGCACCCCCCCTCATTTTCTCATCATTCCATCTCCTCCTCTCCCTCTCCTCTCCTCTCCTCTCCTCCGGCGATCCTCCTCCGGCGACGCTCCGACGACATTTTTTCCGGCGTGGTTCCTCCTCTCCGACGACTCAACTCTTTCGATATTCCGGCGACATTCCGACTCGGTAATAATTAATATTTTTTACCTCTTTTATATTTTTGTTAATTAATTAATTATTTAATTAATAAATAGTTTTAATTTATTCATTAGTTTAAAATAATTAATAGTTATAATTATAATTATTAATGAGTTGTTATTATTAATATTGGGATAATTATTATTAGTATACATTAATTATTTGGTAATAATTTTATATTTGTTAGTTCAAATTAAATAATAGCAATAATTATTATTGTTAATAATAATTAATTATATTGGTAAATGAATAATTATTATTATATGCATGATAAATAATAATTTATTATTGTAATTATTTATTGTTTTAATTAAAAGATAATTAATTACGTGTATTTTCGAGTAAATTACATGGTAGTACGTGTTCGATTTAAATTTAGTACATAGGCTTGGTGTAATTAAGTCGCACTCTTTGGAATAGATGGCGCCTCTTTTCCTTGCTTATCTCCTTAACCCCTCGTGATGTGTGGATTTCATCACCGCACACCATAACCTAAGTGAAGTTATGTACACGAGGTTGAGGGCGGAGTTTGCAAAGGACTTGAGGGAGTGTAAATTTTTTAAAAAATTGGCCGAATGTCGGACATGGTGTCTAGAAACGGGTTATGACTGGTGACAGGATTTGGACTAAGAAAGACTTTTGTCGAAATTAGTCCTGCCTCTCGCGTTATCTCTATCCCTAACTGGCCATGTTTTTCGATTTAACCAAGGCTGATTAATTGAAAATTTACACTTTATCGCGCGGGTCGCACGTCCATTGAACGACCGAAAATGCCAAGCTAGTGTACTCTATTTAAATCTTAAACGTACTTAATTAATTAGCGTAAATTTTTAAGTTATAATTATTATGGTAAGTAGGTATCTTAACACCCTACTCTTAGGTTTAAATGGCTCCGCCAAAGACGACATCCGGCAAGAAGAAAGCCCAACAAGAGGCAGAAGATGCCATGCTCCGCCGCTTGGCGGACCAAGTCGGTTGGGAATTACCACCGGAGGGCAACGACGCTCTCAATCCGGACGGATCATCTGGTCCGTCTGTAGCGCCCTCTGGGAAAATTCCCACTCCCCCATTCATCTCGAGCGGTGATGACTTCGACCCCTTCCAATCTCCGACGCCCGGTACCCATTCAACGGGAAGTACTCAGGCGTCCTCGACCGCCGAATCAATCATGTACAGCGCACGCCGTAGGCAAAGGAGGGCCCCTACTGACCTGGAACCGAAAAGGACTCGGGGTCTCGTTAAAGGGGGAAAAGCGGAGCGTATTTGCAAGGCGACCGGTAAAAAGATCGACTTGCCGTACGACGAATTCACCGGTGGCCCTCCCACAGCTCAGCTAGCAAGTCTCTCGGCGCATGGGATATGGTCAATCATCCGTAACCGGGTTCGTATCACTGCCCCTACTTGGAAGGAGGCGCCGGATCATGAGAAGGCGAAAGTCTTCAAAGATCTTTCGGTACGTAATACGTTCAATTTAGTTATTATATAATATTGTTAATCTCGGCCTAAAATTTCATAATATATACGATTATAATTTTCTATTTATTTTTGATAGGAACAATTTGACGTGGATCCGACACCGGCTATGTTGAGGCATATCAACCAAACCGCCAACTCCATCTATAAAGATTGGAAGTACAGGCTCCATAAGTACTTCAAAGATGTCGGTCCCGTGCCTCCCCCGGTAGAGCTGCAAGGGGAGAGAGAAGATGAGTGGGAGTGGTTGTGTAACCACTTTGCCGATGAACAATTTAAGGTATTAATTTATTTATTTTATTTCAATTAAGATAATTGAATTATTTAAATTGTAGTTATTCATTTTTTAATGATTTAATTATGTTGTGTAACAGAAATTCTCCGGTGTCAACAAAGCCAACCGGGGGAAGAAGGAGAAACACCATACTACCGGCGCCAAGCAGTTCATTCAAATTGCCAAGGAGCACAAGGATAAGGGTTCCAAACACCCTTATCTTGATGCAAGCGTAAGCGCGTACGTGACGCCAGGGCTCGATAATGAAGCGAGTCAATGCGGCGTAAGTGATATATATATATGTGCTTTTAATTATAGTAATTATTATTTAAATATGATTTCATTATAATAAATTAATTATTCTTTTGTAGGCAAGGGCAATAGAGCGTGCGCATGAAGAGTTGGCCAACACTCAGCTTGCGTTCCCAGATGTGCCGCCGGAAGACTTGCCTCCTCTATCCTTAGAGAGCCAAATTGCAATCGCGGATGAGGTCTACGGTCGTAGAGCTGGCAAGGAGGTTAGGCACTTTGGGCCTAGGGTGGTACGAGATTTGTCGACGACCTCCGGCTCATCATCTACGGGAGGTTCGGGGCAGCGGAGAAGGAGTCAGGCTGCGGCCGTCGAAGCAGCCATTCAAGAGGCTCGACTAGCACGAGAGGAGAATGAGACAATGCGGCAAAGACTTGACGAACAACAAGCACAAATAGCCCAACTCATCGCCCTCATGGAACAAAATCGAGAAGTATGTCAACCTCCTCCGAACCCACACCCCGACGACAACGACCCGGCTGGAGGCGGAGGACTCGGCGGCGCATCTGCTCCTCCAGTGTATTAGTTAGCTAGTAGTATATTATCTCGTTTCTTGGGAGCATTCCGAACAATAATTTAATTTTTAATTTATGGGTTTTTTCGTATGTACAAATTAATTTACTTTGATTATTTAATAATTAAGTTATTAATTAATTAATATTCAAAATTTAGTTTATTTATTTAATTTTAGCATTTTTCATTATTTAAATTAAAATAATAATAAATTAAAATAATAATATTTAATTTCAATTTATTTTTTTAAAAAAATTAAATATTCACTTGGACGACGGAGAACATAATCTCCGTCGTCCAGGTGCAGAACCCTAAACCCTAACCCTAACCCCTAACCCCTAACCCCTAAACCCTGCCGTTCTCCGTCGTCCAGGTGTTAACCTGGACGACGGAGAACTCTAAGTCTCCGTCGTACAGGTGAACACCTGGACGACGGAGATTGTTAGCTTCTCCGTGGCCCATGTATGCACCTGGACGACGGATTACGATTTATCCGTCGTCCAGGTGAACACCTGGGCCACGGAGAAGCTAACAATCTCCGTCGTCCAGGTGTTCACCAGGACGATGGAGACTTAGTGTTTCCGTCGTCCAGGTGGCTACCTGGGCCACGGATAATGTCCGAGGTCCAAGTGAACTTGGACGACGGATTACTAAATCTCCGTCGTCCAGGTGCTTGGACGATAGCACTTGGAGCACGGACCTTGGACGACGGAGATTCCGTCGTCCAGGTACTTAGACGACGGAAAACGTCACCTAGACGACGGAAATGGTCCGTGGTCTAGGTGCAATTTTCTTGTAGTGTACTGCTGATTCTGGTCCGGGTCGTCACACGCGTTAATCCCGTGATCCAGCGGAAAATTCCTCGCCAACCGAACGATCACGAACTCCTGGATAACCATAAAGTCCATTGTTCAAAAACATATCTCAAAACCTCAAATCATATCACGAGAAACAACCGTTCTCGGAAACATATAATCCAATAACAACGAAATCGTGAAAATCCGATAATCACACCACAAAATCTCGCTATAATTTCCGATGCTCAATTCGAAAAACAAACCTCACCACTGCGATCGGGGCGCGATTCCGAGTGAAACGACATATAACTCGTCGAAAAATCCAAAAAGTCAACTTTGACCGGAAACCGCCGCTGACCACCGCCGGCGGCGGCGGCGCCACCCAACTATAAAATTTCCATGCGGACCAAAGCCTATTCCTCTCAAAATCTTCCAACAAGCAACTACCATAACTACACCAAAGATGAATTCAAACTCTAACTAGCTCAATTTCATGCAAAACCGAATTATCACACAAATTTCAATCCATGAATTCTCCATGTACAAAACGAATTGGAACTCCATACCTACATGGTTAGACTCGTGGTGATGAAGGCTACAAAGCCCAGTGCTTCAAGCAACCCAATTCGGCCGGAAAAAGATCGACCCAAAACCCCCAATTTTCACAAACTTTGGCCAGAAATCCTTCTTCCTCCGGCGACCCACGCCGTGAGAGGTGGCCGGAATCACCTTGGGGAGGCCAAGGCGAGTCGATTGGGCCCTAGGCTGAGGCCGGAGGTGGCCGGATGGCTGCTCGCCGCCGGCAAGCCGTGGTGCACGTCGCACCTCCTCCCTCCACCGAGTTGACTCGGTCAACATAGTAAATGCCAGGTTTGACTTTCCAAATATAGAAGCCCAGTTTAAATACTTTCCCCTTTTGGAAACTACCATAATTAAATCTACGACAAACTTCGAATACCCGTAACTTTTGCGTCGTAAATCCGTTTTCAATAATTCTCGCGGCAACAAACTCATCTCGACATGTTCTTCAAATTTCACCCGAAGTCAAACACATTGACCAATCCGATAAAAAGTCAACGGTTCAAACCATCACAAACTTATCCGATTAAATAATCAACGGTCGAAAATATTCGTAACTTAATCCTCGTAACTCAGAAAAATTCTCCGAAAGTTCCCACAAGCTCGAAATTAAATTCTCTACAATTTCCACGAAGAATTCGAAATGAAATTCTCGCCCAATAATTTAGTCACTAACAAGGCCGCCATATTAGCAGATTATGTCGAAATCACAACAAATCGCGAAACTCGCAAATCAAGTCAACAATCATTCCATCTACGGTTCGGGTCGATCAACGATCCAAAACGAATCACGATCACGATTCGGATAGGCTCAAACACAAATGGATAAACTCAACAGTATTCCGAAATTTCAAATATTCATATTATATTCCTCAGTCGTCCAAATAATGATTAGGAACTGCCCACGAACTCGAAATCACACGTACAACAACTCTCAAGAAGAGACTCAACTCAAATTCTCGGCCAATAATTTAGTCGTGATCAAAGCTGGCGATTCAATCAATTATCGGAAATCTGCGATTATACGCTAACTCACGAATTAAGCTGATTACGCTTATGATTTTGTTCTGGGTCGTCACAGATGTCATTACCGTTATTTATAAAAATGTTGAGACCTTGTTTTGACGTAACTCTAGATAGCACTACATATAATTGTCCATGAGTAAACAGTAGTTTTGACAAATATATTCTTACTCGGTTTAATAACTGGCCTTGACTCTTGTTTATCGTCATTGGGTAACATGGTCTGACAGGAAATTGATGTCTTTTAAACGTAAATGACTGTTTAGTTTCCGTCGCGTATAATGCTATTCTTGGAATATCTACTTTTTTTCCCATGTTGTTTCCCATAAGTATTTTTTGCCTCAATTAGTCTTTCAAAAAACTTTGTCACAATCAACCTTGTGTCGTTATACATACCATGTATCTGATCTAAATTTCCTAATAACATAATAGGGATGACTATTTTGAATATGAGTTCATGTGTAGGCAATCTACTAAATTCAAGCTTGTTCAAAAATTTCATGGGATATAAAATATTGATATTATCGCTATTACCTAAATTTTATGAAATCGAATCTGAACTAAAAATATGACTTGTTACCACCGGGTAATAATTTAATTGCATAATTATTTATTTCAAGAACAATTACATTTTTTGGAATCACTATTGCATGTTCTTTTAAATAATTTGTATCACTCCTTTCAAAAAATAATAATTTGTATCACTACATTTACTTAAAAAATTGGGATAGGTTGCTTGGAAAATTGATTGTATGGGATAAACTATAGGATCAATAAGTAATTCTTCTGGTTTATCAATACTGCTTACATTACGATCACCTATAGGGAATTTCGATTCTAATTGACCTTCTCCTATTTGTAGTATCCATTCAGCAAAATCTTTAATTTTATTTTTTTTCTATGTTGCTTAAACCAATCATCAACAATCCATATTTTCAGTTAGATGAAATACTGTAATGCTAGGTCACAAATATGATTGATTGAACAATGCTTGAATGACTTGTTCTTTACTACCACCTTGTATGACAAGCAATGTTTGTCTAAAATCTCCACTGAATAGAATTGTCTTTCCTCCAAACGGTTCTTCTTTTTTGACAAAATATCACGCAGTGTTCTGTCTATTGATTCAATACACCATTTATTACACATCGGAGCTTCATCAGAAATGATTAATTCAGCATTTTTAATTAAATTAGAAAGATTTGTTTGTTTATTTATATTACAATTTGAATCTTTATCTATAATCGACTTTATTTTAAAATGTGAATGAGTTGTTCTGCCTATCGGGAGTAATAATGAAGCCATACATGATGAAACAACGGCCAAAATAATTTTTCCTTCAGATCTCAATCTAGAAATTATTGTATTCCACAAAAAGTTTTTCCTATACCTCCGATACCATAAACAAAGAATGATCTTGAGTTCTTTTGTTCCATGGCTTTGATCACCTCATTGTATGTCATTTTTTGAGAGCTATTTAGTTTAATGATTAGGTCACTATGTTTTTGTTTCATCACTTCACAATCAAAATCTAGTTATTCTTTGATAAGCCTATTGTCAAGTTGACGTATTTGTTGTGTTTTTGGCATTGGTAATTGATGATCTTTTAAAGTAATGGACGCCATGTTAAACAATTTTTCAAGTTCATATAAAACAACATTTTTTTAATTCATCATCGGGTATGGTATTTGATTTCATTTTGTGTGATATATCATCAGACATGCCAATCCAATATGCATCAAGTAAACCTCGAGGATTTGAGACATTACAGAATAGAATAATCGTAACAAATAAATAATGAATTTGAGGAGAATTGGCAGTAAAAGTAGATTCCAACAATTCTTTGACCCATTCTTTATCATCACCTAGTAATTCTAAAGCCTGACATGCTTCTTGATAAGTAGAGTATACTATCTCATTGACTATTCTTATTGCCTTAAAATTGATACATCCTTTTTGAACATTTAAAAGCATTTTAAGATAGTACAATTCACCCGCAATTGGTGACACATGTGCTATTCTACCGAGAATGCAATATTTTTTCCTTCGGGTCCATAATTTTTTATTATCATTTCACACTAATTTAGTGGAAAATTGAGTATATGTTAATTTCTTTGTCTTCTTATAAGTCTTATGAAAGGACTCTAACGACTCTACTAATCAAAGTGTCTACTCATATTACACAAGAATCGAATTGGAGATCCAAAACTCAAAAGGCATAAATGAAGGAACTATTTCTCCCATACCAACTGAAAGCTATAAATAGCAGCTATAAACCGTTTTCGACATTAGAGCAGGTAGACATTCTAAACTAACAACACTAATGAAAATACTAGCTCGTAGGATCTATCTCGGATCCTACGGTAGATACCACTATACCTCGATCTGCATGAACTCTTGACCTCAGAAGAAACTTTGCAAATTGGGCAATTAAAAACGAAAGTGAAAGGACCTAACCCCGATTTAGTTGCCTAAACCGAAATCAAACCCCTTCTGAAAACGTGAACCAACAAAAACCATTAAAATTTCGGCAGAGTAACGCTACTAGCGTGGAATTGCCATTACCTACACCCAGAAAATAACACTTCATCCTATGCCACAAAAGCCAAACCGTGGGTACCAATCTCATCCGGATTTCTCAATATCATTTCAATATCAATAAACAGTAAACATAACTGTAATATATAATATATCTGAGAAAATCCGTATAAAACATGTATCAGAATGTATCAGAGCGACCTCTAGTGTAACCATATACAATATATACATCAGTAGGCGAAACAAGAAACCTACTGGAAAACACAGGTGGCTCGAACAACTAGCCTCCAACCACGATGTGAAACACCAGAACCTGAACTGCAAACTGGACACGGAAACTGAAAAGCCCAGGGGAAAGACATGAAAAAATTAGAGTGAGTGGACGAAAATAAATGTCTTTCGGCAATAATATATGTTATAAAAACATATGCGAGTCAAATGCATGAAAATCAAATGGTACTTGAGGAGATGCTGGCTCCGACCCACGTACAAAGCATGCATGGAAAATCCCACGGGGTCACTCATGGACACATCCGTGCTAGTACAGTCCGAATCACGGGATCCCAGACCCATACTTGATTCTAGCCAGAAAGGCCTCGGTTCCGGGGTACTGCCCCTCGCCGGTCAGGTCGGGGTACTGCCCCTCCTGGTAGGCATCCATCGGGGATCAGCCAAGATGCAAGTGTATCGATACAACAACATATACTGAGACTGTACTCTGTGTAAACCAAATCGTAAATAAGTCGATGCAAATGCATAAAGCAATATATAATGATATAAGCATAATCGTATAACACATACTCATAATAAACATAATTTCATATGCCTGTTCATGCTCGTAAAACGTATATAATGACTCGCGATTAACAGTGAAAAGAAGTTGTCCACTCACAGGTGAGCAAAATGCGCACTCGCGCTAATCTCGTGGCCCGGCGGAAGATCCCTCGCCCGAAGCACGATTTCGATCCCCTGAATAGTCATAAAATATATCTGATCAAAATCATAATCCACAACACTGTACCACACCTCGGAAACCAACCGTTCTCGGAAATATACAACACAGTGCAAAATAATCAACAAAATTCCCGAAATCTCCACTCAAAACCCTCGACTGAAAATCCGATACCCAAATCAACTCGAAAACCTCAAGGCGACGATCGGGGCGCGAATACGAGCGAAACGACATATAACTCGACACATTTCCAAAAAAGTCAACGGTCGCCGGGGCTCCGCCGTTGACCGCCGGCGGCGGCGGCGGCGCGGCGTCAACTGTGACGGATCCCGGCCAAAATTTCCAGATCACAAGTTCTCCTCAAGCCTAACACATTTCTCTTTTACACTGAGACTCAATTCCAAGCCCACCGGCCGGAATTGAGCTCGAAACTCACAGAATCCATGGATTCCGATGAGATTCCGGCGAGCTTCAAACGGCAACCAAACCCAAATTCCTTCTACCAAAAGCATCTATAGGTTGAGGGAAACCTTTCCCCCCAAAGCCCCGACCCCAAAAGTCGCCGGAGAAGGCCACCCAAATCCGGCAAAATCCAAGAACTTCACCGAGCTCGTTCTCCCTCAATTCTCAACCAAATCAAGAAATTCCAAGTTCTAAACTGCTTAGAATCACGAGAGGAAGATTTTACCTTCCAAGGTCGTGGCTAAATTCGGCCTGGAACAGCAGCTTCGAAGATGAACAGTAACCAGGTGAATAGTCTCCTCGGGTCAACGGGTCAAATTGCCCAAAATGGAAAGTGAACGCTGGTCAACGCTTCAAACAGTGTTTTCGACAATTTTTCGACTATTTCCGATATTTATACTCGCGTCTCGGGATGATCAACGGTCCAAAACGGATAACCATTACGATTCGGATAAATACGAAACGAACGGATAAACTCGTCGATAAACCGAAACTTCAAATAATCATATTATATTCATCGGTTATCGAAAAAATCATCCGGAACCGCCCACGATCTCGAAATCACGTGCTCTACAACTCTCGTGAAGAAACTCAATTCAAATTCTCGACCGATATTTAAGTTGCGAACTAATCCGACAAATCACACAATTAACGATTAATCGCGATTACGCACATTCACGTGAATCGTACTGATTACTCTACTGATTCTGGTTTGGGTCGTCACAGAAAGGCCCATGGAAACACAGATTTAAAATGTTAGAATGAGTGGACGAAAATATATTGAACTGAAACGATATTGTGCTCCCACTTTCATACATAATAAAATATTAAATGAGTCGAAAAGACAAAAGATATAAAAGATACGTCGAGGGGGACACCTGACCCTTCTCGAGTATCATGCTCAAGTGGAGGCGGTGACTAGGGTTTTCTGACCTTTGGCCACCTTAAGTCATTTGGTGACTTCTGACACAAAAACGACGTGAGTGCCAGAGAGAAGTAATGATCCTTCCTTGGAACCACTCGGGGATCAACCGAGTAACCAATGCATCGATGCATAACTAACTGAAATTGAAACTAGCCTCCAAAATATATGTTGAATACTGAAATCTCAAACTGAGTTGAATGTAAATAATAAATAGACTCTCTAATTAACTGTGAAAATAATAGTGTCCACTCACTGTGTCGTGCTATCCAACATGTCAAATCATGTCTGTCAGCGTTTCTATACGTCTGTCACTGGCTGCTAATACATCATCTTGAAACAATGATTATTATTTAACAACTAATCGTCGAGAATAATATTGAATAACTTTCACCTAAAAAGCAATACCATTGAGAACATAGTACTCTCGAATAACGTACTTTCTAAACTTATGACAATCTTTAATCTAATTCTATATTATAAACCTTTAATCCTTTTTAAGTCGCAATACAATTCTCGAACGATACACGACTTGAGGTTGATCGACGTTCGGCTCAATCGTTCCTTAAAACTGTTAAATCATTTAATTAATGTCTGATTAATCACACCTCTTAATCAACTATGTCCAAAACAATTCAAAAATCTCTTTAACATAATCAACACGTAATTACGAGCAAAACGATATAAAACTTTTACTAAAATTCCTCCGTCGGAGCGTCTCCACGAACCGCCGTCGGTGAAATTTTTCGGCGACTTGAACACCAATCAGTACTAAATCAACCAAACAACAACTTTTAAAACTATAACAAGGTCCAATTCTAACTACAACTCACCGAATTTCATTTTGAAACCAAGAACACCAAAATCTTTCAATGGTCAATTCTCCCACGTCGGGTTGAATTAAGACACGTCCTTGGTATGTGTAGATTCTTAAGAACAAAGGCTACAAAACCCAGTGAGTCTCGCCATCCAATTCCTCCTGAAATCGAAAGACCCCTAATTTCTAGGGTTTTAACATCGGTGGCCTTTCTCGTCGATACCTGAAAGGACCCGACTCCGATTTAGTTGCCTAAACCGAAATCAAACCCCTTCGAAAACATGACCTTAAAAAAAATTTCGCCAGAGTTTACTTTGAAATACGTGAGCTAATATTAGAACCTACAAAGAGAATCACACTTCAAATATTCCACAAAAACCAAATCGTGGGGCTCCGTTCCCCATCCGGATTTCTCAACATCAAGGTTTACAAGAAATCCAGAAATCATTCAGGAGTAAATTCAGTTGAAAACAAATATAAGTATTCAGAGCGACGCCTATATACATCATATACAACCAGTAAGTTGAACAAAGAACCTACTCGAACTGAAGTGTGACTTGAACTCTACACCTCCACCGTGGACGTGCAACCCCGGAATTCAAACTGCAAATTGGGCAAACGAAACCGAAAAGCCCAAGGGAAGATAAATAAAATCGTTAGAGTGAGTGGACAAAAATAATAATAATATGTCATTCCCAACATATAAGTATATATGCTCATAAAAGCATAATGCGAGTCAATACACATGAAAATCCCGACCAGGTATATTTTTCCTAATCCATAAATATGCACGTAAAATCCTGCGGGGTCACTCATGGACTCCTCCACATAGTACAGTCTAATCAAGGGATCCAGACCCCCTCGTGATTAATAAGTCTGAAAGACCTCGGGTCAGGATATCTGTCCCCCCCGGAGCATCTTGGGGATCAGCCGAGAAGCTAAAGCATCGATGCTACTTCTATATCTGAGACTGTACTCTGTGTAAACCAAATCATAAATACTTTCCATGCATATGCGAATCGTAAAATGCATAATCATAAAATGCATACTTGTATGTGCATAATCGTAAATGCATACTAATACAATGCATAATTGTAAAGTGTATAATCATAAATGCATAACGTAAATGCATAATCAGGACTCGCAAATCAACTGTGAAAATAAAGTGTCCACTCACAGTACGAAGCTAACTCTGAGGTCCGGTGGAAGATCCCTCGCCAAAGACTCGATCACTATCACCTGAATAACAGGGATACCGTCAATACATATTAAAACACATCATACAGAGCTAATACGTCAAGAACCCCACGTTCTCGAAAGACGTATCGCTCGAAATATCGATGAGGATAACAAAATTCCAAAAATACACCCAAACAACCCTCATCCCAAATTAGAACATTCAATTCGACTCAAAAACCTCACCATTGCGTTCGGCACGTGAAAACAAGCGAAACGACATAAAACTTGCCAAAAATCTAAGCACGGCGGCGCGTGGGGCCGCCGGTCGCCGGAAAATCCACCAACCCAGAAGTCTTCGACCTATACAGTAGTTTGAAGATCTCGACATTTCCAACAACTTTGTAATTCAAAGCTAAGCCCAATTTTAACCGGAAAATGTCCAAAACTCACCGTGAAGTTCGAAAACCTCGCTGGACTTCAATTTCTCCAATCGACTAGCACCGGGCACGGCAAGGGACGAAACTACTTGGGATAGACTCACCATCGTAAGAGCTACAAAACCCCCACAAGGTCGACCCTCATCATCGCCGTCTCCGCCACCTCCGTCGCCGGTGAATTCGGCCGGAATTCTCCAAACTTCACCACGTCGTATCTTCTTCATCCGGTAACCAAAATGAGCGATCCACCTATCAAAAGAAAGAGGAGCTCAAGCCCAACAACTTTCATGAAGGAACCATGGCCAAAAGATGCTGGAATAAGGCACACCGACGCTGAGAAGGTCACGGCCTAAACGTGTCAGTTTTGACCCGCGGATCAACGGGTATTTCCAAAAATAGAAAGTTTCCCAATTTGTTTCATATTTATTCCGTATACATACCGTACACATACCATCCCCAAATCAACGGCTATAATTCAATTTGATCCAAATCGAACGGTCACGATTAAATCCACATTCACCAATCGACTTCAAAACTCGATAAAACATTGCTCACTTATCCGAAAAATTCTCCAAAAATTCCCACGATCTCGAAATTAAATCCTCTACAATTTATGTGAAAGAACTCAAACAAAATTCTTGCCCGATAATTTAGTCGTTAACAAACCCACGAGTACGATTAATTCACAATAATCACGGCTTGGACCAATATGTGCACATTCCACGGTTCGGGTCATTACAATACCACAATCAAATCTTCTGGAAATGGGCGCTGAGGCTATATGGCTTTGAAAGAGAAGGTTGAGACGAATATTTTGGGACCAATCTTCCCTGTTTTAGTGGCCGGACCGGCGAGCACCGCCGTAGACAAGAGAGAGATGCTGGAGAGAGACGTGAGGGAGGAGAGTGAAACATGTGGTGAGGAGAGAGAAAGTATTTGACTAGAAATGAAAGTGTTTGACTTTCTATTTTTGGTAAGTTAGTATTTATACTTGCAACTAACCGGATTCGTAAATTTTACTAAACTTTTGATGACCAAAACTTCTTCATCATAGCTCTAATTTCAACATTTGACATGGTTATGAACTCGTCTTGACGTATTTTGTAACTTTCCTCAATGAAAATTATCAAAAAACTTACACAATAAATAATTGATTGGAAAGCCTTCAATAATTACTGACGGTAAAAACTAACGATCTTCCTTGATTAACGTTGTCAAAAAATAGGATCAGCTCGTTAATAAACTTGTGGAACGAAGATTAACTTGCTAATCTGGGTACAGGTTGTTATATCGTATTTGCACAAAACTAAGCAGTTAGCATTGTAGCTTCTATATCCAGATTTTTTAACACATTTTCAAGAGAATTAGCTTGATGAAAACAAACAATTGATTCATTAGGTAAATGAATCTTTAAATATTAAACCGCATGAAATCAAGAATGAATGAAAATTTCAAATAAATACCATACGGACTCATGAGGAGTTAAATATTGACAATTGAGATAATTTTGGACTTCATCATTATATTGTCACGAACTAATATGCGAGCTCTATCGGGTCCTTTATTTATGTACTTGAATAAATATTTTATTAATATAGATTGAGAACATGATTCAACGTTTATATGAACATTATATCTCAACAACAAATTAGCATTGTATGGACCAACTTAATTATTACCAACATGAACTCCTTTTTTAACTACAAAGAGTGAATCACCATCACGACGTCTATATTGAGGAGACTTAATAGCTTGAAAAATTGTGTTAGGAATAAATAGTTTTGGAAATTTTTCGTACATAATTTGTCTTGCATACACGGAGACCATGAAGCATAAATTGACTAACTTTCAAACAATGCTGGACTAATATTTTTATCGGGAAATTCTACTGAAATTATGGAATTTACTGAAAGGACCCAACCCCAATTTAGTTTCTTAAACCGGAATCAAACCCCTTCTACCAACAAAAACCATAAAAATTTTGGCAGAGTAACGCTACTAACGCGGAATTGCCATTAACCTGCACCCTGAAAATACACTTCTTCCTATGCCATAAAAGTCAAACCGTGGGCACCAATCCTATCCGGATTTCTCAATATCATATCAATAACATAAAGCAGTAAACATAATTGTACTTTATAGAAAATCCAGGGAAAATCACATAAAAACATGTATCAGTAACGTATCAGAGCGACCTCTAGTGTATATATACAAAATATACAACAGTAGGCGAAACAAGAAACCTACTGGAAAAGAAAAGTAGCTCGAACACTAAGCCTCCGACAGCGACGTGCGACACCAGAATCTGAACTGCAAACAGGGCACGGAAACCGAAAAAGCCCAAGGGAAAGACATGAAAACCATTAGAGTGAGTGGACGAAAATAAATGTCTTTCGCCGAATAATATATGTTATAAAAACATATGCGAGTCTAAATGAACGAATATGACATAGTACACGAGGGAGACTATAACTCCTCACGCGTACGGAGTATGCAGCATAAAAACTCTGCGGGGTCACTCATGGACACGTCCGCGCTAGTACAGTCGGAATCACGGGATCCCAGACCTACACATGATTCTAGCCAGAAAGGCCTCAGGTCAGAGGTCTGCCCCCCCCGGTAAAGGCCTCGGGTCAGGGCTCACAGCCTCCCCCGGTAAACATCATCGAGGATCAGCCGGGAAGCAAGTGTATCGATACAACAATATATACTGTGTCTGTACTCTGTGTAAACCAAATCATAAATAGTTCTATGCAAGTGTATAAAGCATAATGTAAATGCATATACGTAATACATAATTGTATAAGCATAATAGTCGATGCGTATTCGCAAATGTATAATCGTATAACACATGCTCATGTAAATCATAATCTCATATGCATGCTCATGCTCGTAAAAACGTGTATTAAAGACTCGCAACTAATTAGTGAAAAGAAATTGTCCACTCACAGGTGAGCAAAACGCGCATTCGCGCTAATTACGTGGTCCGGCGGAAGATGCCTCGCCCGAAGCACGATCTCAATCCCCTGAATAATAACAAAATATATCTGATCAAAATCACAATTCACAACACTGTACCCCACCTCGGAAACCAACCGTTCCTGAAAATATATAGCGCGGTACAAAATAATCGACGAAATCTCCCGAAATTCTCACTCAAACCCTCGACTGAAAATTCGATACCCAAATCAACTCAAAAACCTCAAGGCAACGATCGGGGCGCGAATACGACAAAACGACATATAACTCGATACATTTCCAAAAGGTTAATGGTCGCCGGAGCTCCGCCGTTGATAGCTGCCGCCGCCGGCGTCGCGCCGTCAACCGGAGAGATTTTCCGGCGGCCAAGCTCCCACAAGGTTCTCCTCCTCAAGCCAAGCAACTTACCCAACTGAGCCAAGGTCCAATTCCATCGAGGTTGACCGGAAATCAGCTCGAAACCTCCATGAACACAACCGGCCGGAAAACTTCCCGGCCCGATTCCGGCGCCGTCGCGCCACCTCGTCCCTCCAAACCAAAGGGGAAATGATCCCCAACCAAAACCCAATAGTTTCCACCAAGAATCCACACTGGAAAGTCGTCGGAGCTCCGCCCCCAAGCAAGGTCAATTCCGGCGAAAATCCATGAATTTCAAATCCTCCGTTCTCCCTCAATCCGGCATCAAATCATGAAATTCCAAGTTCTAAACAGTAGCAAATTTAAAGAGGAATCGATCCATACCAAGGTCCAAGCCGGAGGTGGCCGGAATCGTGAAATCCGACTGCAAACAGGTCGATGCCCGCGGTGGTTCTCCGGTCAGCTTAAAGTCAACGGTCAACACCAAAAGTCAACGCCAGTCAAACTTCCAACAGTGTTTTCGACAATTTTTTGGCTATTTCCGATATTTATACTCGCGACTCGGGACGATCGACGGTCCAAAACGGATAACCATTACAATTCGGATAACTCAAAATGAACGGATAAACTCGACGAGATTTTGCGATTTCAAATATTCATATTATATTCCTCGGTCGTCGAAATAATCATCTGGAACCGCCCACGAACTCGAAATCACATGTACAACAACGCTTGAGAAGAGACTCAACTCAGATTCTTGGACGATAACTAAGTCGTGATCAAAACTGGCAAATCAAACAATTTACGTAAAACTGTGATTACGCGCTAACTCGTGAATTAAGCCATTTACTCTACTGATTCTGTTCCGGGTCGTCACATTTACATCATCTGGTATATAATATTTGTATTTATTTTTAAGTCAAAATAATAAATGAGCATGAGGTAACCCTCACTTTTAGAATTCAATTGTACATACATGAGCATGGACTTCTCCACATGGTTCTCCAGATTTAATATAAGCAATCATATTATCTACTTTTATTTTAAATATTTGACAGACAATACTAGAACGATCTTCTCGTTTGTACCTTGCTTCTTTTTTTCTTCTTCAAAATATCTCAAAATTTCTGGCCATTTCACATTACACGTGAAAGTAATGAACAAATCGAGATTATCGTATTCTCTAAAAATTGCGATTGCATCTTGATAATTATTTATCATATCTCTTAGATTGCCCATGTGAAAATTAGGAAGAAAAACTCTTTTTTCGACATTAGAACCTTGGACAATTCCACCCGAAATAAATGTAGTTATATTCTTATTTGACACATTAGATTTGGTTGATGACTTCTTATATATTCTAAACGATTTTCTTCGACACTTGCCTATGTATCGACTAAATATTGTTGAAATAATCTTCCACCATTTAACAAAGTATTTGATTGATTTGCTATATCATGAATTTGGTAACATACAAATTTTTTCGTTGTTAATTTTCTATGTTTATTTTAATTTTGCTTGCAATTGATTTTAATTTCATATTTATTTTAAATTCATCCTCCCTATATCGAAAAAGATGCGGATGCTGTAATGACATTAATTTTGGATGAATTCCAGAGATTAGTATTTGGTAACATACAAATTTGTTTGTTGTTAATTTTCTATCTTTATTTTCACTTTTTCTTGTAAGGTTTTAATTTCATATTTATTTTAAATCTATCCTCTCCGTATGGAAAAAGAAGTGGATATTGTAATGACATTAATTTCGGATGAATTCTAGAGATTCTTTTTAGTGGCTCGTCGTTTGATCGAATAATTATATCTCTATTAGAATTAAATTCACTTATGTCACCCACAATCAATCCACCAATTTCAAAAGCAGAAGGTAACTCATATTATTTGTTGTTAGTTTTGTTCACAATCAAGTATAGTCACATCAAAATTGGGCGATGAATGAATCTCAAAATCATCTTTGGCAGATCTATACTCTTTGGTTTATTCATTATAATAATCTAACAAGTCTACTAATCATTTAACAATATCAGCATGAATCTTGTTATTTTCATTATTTGGATCGGTATCGGTTATTCGGTTTGAAATCTCATTCTGAGTGTCGTACCCATATAACTTAGCATATTTAGGACATTCTCCTTTTGAAGATGAAATAGAACTCTTCAAATGATGCACTTGTCCATATATTTTTTATTTTATTTTTGACATAAGACGGTAGAATGTCATTGAAGTAGTAGTATACAAGGAACCAACCGGTTACCGGTTACCAGTACGATAGAAAAACAATCCTCTAGAGTAAACTACATTAAACTCAACACATGTAGATTGGCAAACAGGAGTAAGGCGGCCATAGTCCCAAACCTCTGACTAAAAAACTTCAGAGCCCCAGTCCCTAATCATAAATAAGGATTGTCCGCATATTTTAAAATGTAGTTTGTCTGCATATTTTAAAGATATAAGGAGCCCCTGATATGATGCCTACCCAAAAATAGTCTCTCATGGATATAAGATAAAATGTAGTTTGTCTGCATATTTATCATGGCTTCTCTGATATGATGCCTACCCAAAAATAGTCTCTCCAGGACCTACATTTGATGGAGAAAAATTATTGTTAGATTGATTGTAAGAAATGCTAGAATGATTATATTGTAGAGTAAGCTACTATATGCATATAATACCTGATATAACTTGATGAACAACTTCATCGTTGCTGCTGTCCTCTTCCAACGTACCTTGACATGCTGGAAAGCAAGAAAAACATATGCAAGTAAATGATAGAAACCATGTGCATCATTGAATGGGATATTAATAAAGAAGAATGATTCTCATCCAGGAAAACCATTAGCATAAATAGGTAAAACATATTTGTGCTATACATTTCAAAGCAAGAACAATCCATAGAATTATATTGTATACAAAACTATAAAATGCGAAGAAATTTTTTCTATTAATGCACAATATGGTTAGGTTACCTGATTGATTCTCGACGACATGGTCAACATTTTGAGAATCTTGAAAAAAAAAACACGCCAGATTGGATCCATTTAAACATTCATCTTTCAAATAGTGTGACACTGCCATTGTGTCGTAGGTGGCCAAGTCTTGTTCAAAATTTTCCGGGTCTTCAAAGAATCGCTTCCTCTTGTTTAAATCCTTTTTTGGCCTCATGACTAGAAAATAAAAACAAAACATTAGCTAACAGTTAGGTAGTCACTCATAAGAAATTGCAAATAATGCACACATTAGTCGATAAATTGAATAGACTACACGACAATATATCATTATACAGTATATGTAATTGAAGAACACAACAGTGATAAAGAACAACCTTGAGACGAAAACAAAACAAAACTATGTATCGCTGTGAAAAAACCATCAGTAGAAATAACAAGTGTATAAGGGTATAGGTAAAATATATTTGTACTATACATTTCAAAGCAAGAACAATCCATCCATAGAATTATATTGTATACAAAACTATAAAATGTGAAGAAAAGTTTTCTACTAATACACATTATGGTTAGGTTACCTGATTGATTCTCGTCGACATGTCAAAATATTGAGTCTTGAAAAAAACACTTCCTCTTGGCTAAGCCCATTGCCGGATTAGATCCGCTTGAACCTTCATCTTCAAAATAGTGTGACACTGTCATTGTCTCGTGCCCTGCCAAGCCTTGTTCAAAATTTTCCAGGCCTTCAAAAAATTGCTTCCTCTTGTTTAAATCCTTTCTTTGGCCTCATGTATGGAAAATATAAACAAAACATTACAGCTAATAGTTAGGCAGTCATTCATAAGAAATTGCAAATAAAACACACATTAATCGATGAACTGTATACACTACACGAAAATCTATCATTATGTAGTATATGCAATTGAAGAACAATAACAAAACTATGTAGTGCTATGAAACATAACTCTTACTGTTATGAAAGTTTTTTTTTTAATCACCGAGACTACATGCAACCCATAGATTACGAATTGAAGTCTTAAAGAGTAGCTTTCATCTTTTCAATTTCTTGCAACTTTAATTTTTTGCAGTCTACTATTCGAAGCAGAATTCCGAAAGACTATGTAATTTGATGGCTAAAAGGGCATACATGCTTGTCAGTTACTCTTTACGAATAAAGTTGACTCTCATTTATGATTCATAGACAGATAAACATACATACCCCAAAATTTGTAATGAGTGATCGCAACAACGCTTGACAGCAACCATAAAGACAACAATAGAATGGTACAACTACGAGCTTTTTGCATAAAACATGTATAAACAAAGCAAACTCAATGTAATTATACCACTTCAAATCTACAAAACTAAAATAACTAAACAAACTGATTCCATACTTGCTGAATCTCAAACAACCATACAGAGTGAAAATGTTTTTTTTTTTCCTTCTCTTTAGTGTAATAACCCGGACCAAATTTTAACCTTTTACAAACATGGCATCCAAGGTGTTGAACTGACCATCTTGACACCCTCTAGCTCTTTATAATAGCCTTAGCCTTTACCTTACATCATAGAAGCTTGAATTTGGAGGAAACCAATCGAAAATCTCAAGAACCCTAGAAAAATTTGGGTTTTTTTTTATTCGGCTTCCATTCGGCCAAAGAGACCTACTAGGCTTCATAGCTCTCTTTCTTGTGAGTCTATACATACCAAGAACATGTATTAAATCCATCCGAGGAGGACGAATTGAAGATTTGAGAATTTTTTAGTGTTCTTGACTTGAAAGGTAAATTCGACAATTTTCATGATGATTTTGAAAGGACCCGACTCCGATTTAGTTGCCTAAAACGATATCAAACCCCTTCGAAAACATGACCTTAAAAAAAATTCACCAGAGTTTATTTTGAAATACGTGAGCCAATATTAGAACTTGCAAAAAGAATCACACTTCAAATATTCCACAAAAGCCAAACCGTGGGGCTCCGTTTCCCCATCCAGATTTTTCAACATCATATATAATAAACCACAAGGTTTACAAGAAGTCTAGAAACATTCAGGAGTAAACTCAACTGAAAACAAACATAGTATTCAGAGCAACCCCTATATAAATCATATACAACTAGTAGGCTGAACAAGGAACCTACTCGAACTGAAGTGTGACTTGAACTCTACGCCTCCACCGTCGACGTGCAACACTGAAATTCAAACTACAAACTGGGCAAAGGAAACCGAAAAGCCCAGGGGAAGACAAATGAAATCGTTAGAGTGAGTGGACGAAAATAATAATATGTCTTCCACCAATATAAATATAAAATCATGATGCAAGTCTAAAATCATCAATCACAGGCAAGGTGGTTGTCATAACCTTCCTGGATACCGTATAGAATGTGGAAGCCGTAACTTGAGTACATTTTCCTCAAAGTTACAATCATGCTCAACCAAGGTAAGAGGTTTGTCATAACCTTCTTGGGAGCCATATAATCATAGGTTAGGCATTAGTCATAACCCCCCCCCCCCCCCCGGAGCATTTCGGGGATCAGCCGAGAAGCCATGCATCGACGCATCCATATATCCATAATCCATGTAAAACAAATAATATATGTGCCTCCAAACAAAAATACATAATCATAAATGCATAATCATAATTGCATACTCGTAAAATGCATAATATAAAATGCATAATCAAGACTCGCAAATCGACAGTGAAAATAAAGTGTCCACTCACAGTACGAGGCTGACTCTGAGGTCCGGTAGAAGATCCCTCGTCAAACACTTGATCACGATCACCTGAATAATAGGGATATGATTAATACATATTGAAACACAACATATGGAGCTAATACGTCAAGAACCCCGCATTCTCAAAAGACGTATCGCTCGAAATATCGATGAGGATAACAAAATTCCCAAAATACACCCAACAACCCTCGTCCCAAAATAAAATACTCAAATCAACTCAAAAACTTCACGACTACGATCGGGACACGGTTACGAGCAAAACGGTATAAAAATCTCTAAAATCCCAAAAAGTTAACCTCGCCGAAGCTCCGCCGTTGACCGCCGTTGACCGCCGCCGGCGGCACGACGCCAACGTTGACCAACTCCAGCGACCCTTACCTCAAACCCTTCCTCTCCTCAAGCCCAACACCTTTCCATTCTACCTCGAAAGCCAATTGAACCCACACCGGCCGGAATTTCGGCCGAAAGCCTCGCCGGAATTCCCACTCCGGTCGCGACCCCAAACCACCACAAATTCCAAATCAAAGTGCCCAGAATTCATCGAGGGGTTGAGGGGAAGCAAACCCCACACCAACCCGACACCAAAACTCGACGGAATCCGCCACTCGATTCTGGCGAAATCTCCAAACTTGATCGACTTCGTTCTCCCTCAATTCTCAACCAATTTCAATAAATGAATACACAAATCAATAGTACAAGTCAAGAGCTTTCCAACCATACCAAGAACGTGGTCGGAGGTGGCCGGAAACGCTGGGTCCGACGACGGGAAGAAAACGGGTCAAATCGCCCCAACTCGGTCAACTTAGTCCCCAACTCGGTCAAACTCGGTCCAAATGTGATTTTTCGACAATTTTACGATAATTTCGATATTTATACGTCACGAACCGACCAAATTCACGATTTGGATAACTCAAACCCAAACGGATAAGTACGACTAACTAGACGATAATTTCAAATAACCATTTTATATTCTCCGATTATCCGAAAAATTCTCTGAAATCTTCTACAGACTCGAAATCAAATCCTTTATAATTTCCGCGAAGGAACTCAAACCAAATTCTTTCCCTATAATTTAGTCGTGAACACACCCACCATATCAACCAATTACAACAAAATCGCGACTAATTGTGAAATGCGCAAATCAAGCCAATTAACATACTATTTCCGGTTCGGGTCGTTACAGATTTGGACTTAGGTGTAGTTGAGAAAGTTGTTGTTGGGTTTATTTTGGACAGGTTGAGCTTCGTGCGCCGGAAAGTTGATCGGTGTCGCCACATTTGGTAGTGCTCCAGCGAAGGGTTTTTTTGGGTAGAATTTTTATATCGTTTTGTTCGTTTTTATGTAAGGATTACAATGAAGGAGTTCTCGAATAGTTGGGATTGGTTAAATTGAGACTTGGAATTGATCAAAATAATAATAAGATTAGTTTATTAATTTGTTGGAATTTCAAAAATCACGTAGTTCGAGAATACGTTATCCTGACAGGGTAATGAGCTTAGTTAATCGTTATCATTTTGGCCAAGTAGTATTAAATAATGTTCGTTGTTACAGGACAACGCGCTAAGCCATCGATGATTGAAAAATCAGCTCGACAGGAGATTTAGCCTAGCACTGTGTGTGGACTCTGTTTTCAACGTAAAAGCATGCAGTCTTGCACTTTCAATTTGATTATTTTGTTTGTTGAGACCAAGTAGATTTATTTCAGTTATGCGTTTGCGTTTAAGAAAATTATATGTTTAGTTACATGTATTATGCTTTACATGTTACATGTGCTATGCTTTACATGTACATTCCAACTGTCCTAGTTATGTACTTACATTCTAGTACCAGTTATATGTTCGCATTCTATGTCTCAGTTATACGTTATCAAGTTCAGTCGGCCAGTTTCTTAAAGTTAGTTAGTACTATGTTCATCCGGAGGTTACTATTATTATAATATTATATGTATGCATACGTATGATATGTCATTTGGCCTGGCCTCCGAGTGACTAGCCTGATGCGTTAACCATCAGATAGGTCATCTAGTATGCTTGCATCCCCTAGATGATCGTTAGATGACTGATGAGCTAGCACCCCTTAGTCATCGCCTCCAGTAGTATAAGAGTTAGTGTAAATCTCTCATAGAATTGGTTGGTGTGCTAGCACCCCCAACTAGTATTCTTATAGTATGTACATCATGGTAGTCAGTTGTCTCTAGTTGTGATCGTGAGCTAGCACCCTCAGTCATAGGTCTTAGTCTTATGTTAATAATTTGTCGAAGTACTGGTGAGTTAGCACCCCAAGTCAGTGACCTTTCCTAGTATTATATTGATTGTTTTTATCAAACTGCATGCCATCTTTTAAACTTCTAATTTTTCGGAAATGCAGAGATAGTCAAGTGTTAGTTTTATGTTCATTTATTTTTCCACTCACTCTAACGTTTTAAAACTGTATTTCTTGGGCACTTTGTTTTACGTTGCCCAGATCTTAGGTGAGATGGTTGAATACATGTCCATTCAGTTGCCGAGGGTTAGAATTCCCACAGCTTCCGTTTTGTTCAAAGTAGGTTACTCAAGGACCTATCTATGTTCATATTTCTGACCAGCTAGTCCTAGATGCTCCGAATACAAACTTTTGGAAAATATGTTTGTCAATTGTAAATTGTAAAGTTAGAACCCTTAAGTTTAGTAAAATTTCCAGTTGTGTTTTGTCTTTCAATAAAGAACTTCCAGTCAATTTGGAGTCATTTTTCTTTAGTTCATGTTTTTGGGTAACTCCAGTTAGGTTTGCTCGTATTGATTCGTCGATGCAAGTTATCCTAATACGGGTCCCATATGACTTATCTCGGGTGACGTTAGTATCTTGGGTGGGTCTTCTCAACTTGGTATCAAAGTATTAGGTTGTCAGATCCTGTGGATTGCCTTATGTTTTTAATGATACTTATAGTGCGATGGCCTGGCTGAGCGACAGATAACTATTGTATGTCTTCCGGCATTAAATATCACTAAAGATGTGAGGTAGTCCTCTGATTAGTCTTCAATGTTCATTAATTTTATTTTTCCTTAGGCATCATGCCTCATAGTCGTGGACAAGGACCTCAATGAAATCTTCTGGTTCAGTCGGAGGGTGTAGGTACACATGCTCTTGGTAATCTAGAGGGAGAATTTGAAGTTATATGGCGAAGTATCGAGCGTATAGTTGACGCACTTCCTCACCACGACAATTATGAGCGTATCACTATGGTTCGTGCTCAGAAACTTGGAGCTACATACTTTACTGGTGCGGATGACCTTGCAGATGCTTATAACTGGTTGAAAAGCATTTAAAGGGTTGGATTGTCCAGAAACTGAGAAGGCGCCACTAGCTATCGATTTTCTCAATGAAGGAGCATATGATTGGTAGGAAACTATGCAGAGGAATTCCAAGCATACAACTTGGGGTGAGTTCACCGAAATGTTCTAGGTCATTATTTCCCTTTGGCTATGCAGAACCAGAAGTACAAGGAATTTTAGGATTTTAAAATCGGAAATATAAAGGTGCAACAATATGTGGAACAATTTATGAGTTTATCACGATATGCACCATCACTAGAGGCTACTGAGAATGACAAGTGTCATAGGTTTGAAATGGGACTTACTGACGAGATTAAGGATATGATGGCATCTTTTAGGCCTGCAACTTTCGTGGAACTTGTTGATGTTGCTCTCAGATGCGAGAGCAGAATCCTTGCACGCTCTCAACCTCTAGAAGCTAATGGCCCTAGTCAAGGCCCATCTGCTGATAACCATTCAAGCACTTATGATTCTGGTGTTCGATCAAATTCTGGATTCGGAAGACGTTCAGGCAAGTCACGACTAGTGGGTGAACTATAAATCGTTAGTGCAGGCACAAGTTGGAATGACGTAACTCCTTGCAATCTACCCCCAAGGGTTAAAGAGTATCTGCTACGTCATATTTACAACAAACACCACCTTGGTGAGTGTCGAGCGGGGTTTACTGCTTGCTTTAATTGTGATCAGTTAGGGAATTATAGGAAACAATGCCTATAGTTTGCTCAGGGGACCACTCCGAACGTTAGCCATATTTTAGAAAATACACTGAATGAAGGTACTCAAGCTAGTGTTGCAGGACCTAGTGGTGCACAACGTGTTGGAGGCCAACGAGGACGGCCAACGACCCAAACCAGGCTACATGCCATACTGGAGCAGGAAGGTAAAGTCTCTTCATAACTAGTAAGGCATATTCTTAGGTGAATTTGATAATTTTAGCAGTTTTTAAAATTAGCAAGTCAAGAGGAAAGAATAAGTTCGTGAGACCAGGTTATTTTATTGATCAAGGTGATATGGACGAATATACACATAATAATGCCTCATCTCTTTTACGCACAATTATGAAATTTTGGGGACAAAATTTCTTTGGGGGGGGGGGGGGGAGTTGAGATTGCCAAATTTTAACCTTTTATGATTCAAAGGAAAATAGTTTTTAGCGTTGCTATTTATCGATATTCTTCGCTTGACTTTTTATAGAATTGATATCTCGAGAAACTTTCTTAGAGAAAGTCGTAAAGCATGAGGAGACGAGAATGTGGACACATAGAAAGATGAAATCCGAGATACGACACACAAAGTGTTGATGTGGGAAGTTTTATTATGTTTTGACTTTCCAGTAAATTTTCTAATTGTAAATAGCATTTTCCATTTAAGGAAACAGGTAACTTTCCATTTTAGGCTGTTTTTTTCTTGGAGAAATAAGAAAAAACATATTTTACCACTCTCTTTCCTAAAAACCCCACCATAATTTTTCGATTCCAACAAAACTCATTCTATTTTTAAGTATGTAACACACCAGCATTTTCAACATATTTATGTTATTTGCCACTCTCTTTCTCCCACATACTATGTTACGCGTTGGTTTCAGATCTCTCAGTCGTTTTCTCTCAGGGTTTTCTAAATCTCCGCCATCGCATTCATTATCATGGTCGTCGCATTCGCGTCCTCGTTGTTGAGTTCGTTCTCTCTGTTGTCTTTTCAATGTTCGTCATAATCTCATTTTGCTGTTATCGTTTTGCGTAAGTAATCTCTGTTTGAAAATCTTTGGTTCTTCATTTTTGTTGTTTCTAAGCAGTTTGGATGTTCGTTTTCGTGATTCATATCTATGCGTTTTGAATTTTGAAATGTTGTTGTTGGCATTTTTCTAGGGTTTTCAGTTTGAGTTTTTTTGTTTTTGCAATTTTTTTCATGATTTTTTGAAGATGTTATGTGATGTAGTTCATTCGAAAGGATTTTTGGTTGTTGGTTTTGTTATTGTTGTTGTTGTGTTTGTGATAGAAGGCTTTTTTCCTGATATCTATTTAAGTACATGTCTGGATATATGTTTAAGTATCTGTCTGGATATCCTTTCCTCTTCCTTACAGAATACTTAGTATGTTATGCCTTTAACTATTAGCTATCTGTTTTGGATATATGTCTAACTTTTTGTGTGTTGATCATTTGCAGTTAATCTATATTAATGGCTAAACACAAGAGAGCAATATCAGATTTAGACAGTGAAGCTTAGACAAGGCATAAAAGATCAGCTAGAAAGAGAGTGAAGTATGTTGAATCTTCTGAATCTAATGGCTGGTCATCCTCGTCTTCTTCTTCTTCTTCTTCTTCTTCTTCTTCTTCTTCTTCTTCTTCTTCTTCTTCTTCTTCTTCTTCTTCTTCTCTTCCATCTTTAGAGTTTCATTAATTATCTGCACAATATGATTTTTAGTTCTGTTGCTCTTTATACTACTTCCAGAAGTTCATTGTGAGTATCCGGAAGAACATCAGCGAGGATGTCAAGAAGAGGCTGAAGGATACACCGTTTAATGATATCATTCGAGCATTCATCGATGGTGATATTGATCTGTGGGACTGCCTGAAGTCGGATGACGCAATTACTGTGATGGTTAATGCATACAGAAAGGACAAAAGAGATTTTCAGTTTCATCCGACGCGTGTTCACTATATTTTTCTAAGTTTAGTTGGATCTATGTTAGGTCTTAGTTGCTTTGGAAGACCAATTCCATTGACCGATAAGAGTGTCAAGTTGTCAGACTGGTTGATTAAGTTATTTGGTGGCGAGACAATTAACAAAACCAATATTAGCTAGATGTTGGAGAAAATAATTAGTGACAAAAAGAAGGTTAACAACTGTGTTTGTCTTTTTGTTTTTCTTCTTTTAGTCTTTGTTCTATTGCCAAATTCCAATGGTTCTTTGGCGATTGGTTTTACAAACTGCGTGCCTATGAAAGATTATGATTTGGCGACTAATGTCTACGACAATTTGTTCATTGCATTGGACATTTACACAGAGAACTTTGATCCCGAAGTAATCAAGAAGAGGGAGGTAGTAAAGAAGCGTAAGATAAAGAAGGCAGAGAAGATGAAGGAGGATAATGATGATGAGGAGGAGGAGAAAAAGTCTGAAAGAGGCGTTGCGAAGAATGTCGGAGGTTGCACAATTATTATGGCGGTAAATTTTCTTGAGTTTTTCTCCTTTGATCCCTTGATTTTATTTATTTTCTCTGTATGTATCGCTTATTGTTTCATTATTGTTGTATGTATCCGTTTTATCTTGCTTCAATCGTTAACATTTCCAAACCAAGAGCTAGTAAGGAGGATTCAAAACTGGGCATGATCAAGTACAACCTCAGTGATATTATGGACTACTTTCGAAGCATCAAAAGCTTGGATATGGTGAGGGTGAATATCTAACTGTGTGTTGTTGTTAATAGTTGTCTGGATATCTGTGTAAATAGTTGTTTGTTAATATCATTGATCTCTTTTTTACAGAGTAAGTATTTTTTGTCATCGAGGACTAAGAAAAGTCAAGTTGATGGTGGTGGAAGTCTTATCTTGGGATTTGTTAATGATATGGACCAAGATGATGACTATCAAAAGCTTCAAGCCGAGTTGATTGCCAAGGAAGATGATTTGAAGGACAGTGAAGAGTATGATGTGAAGTTGCAAGATATCATTATGGAGAAGGATGGTGAGATCTCTAGTATGAATGATGAAATGCAGGAAATGCGCGATATCAATACAATCCTTGGGCATGTAATTGGTGTTTTGAGAAAAGATGTCAAGTCTTTGGAGCAAAAAATTGTGGACTTGAAAGAAAAGTCATCTACTCCTAACCATCAACTGGTTGAACTGCGAATGAAGGTTGATAGTCTCCAAAGGAAGAAGCAACACATTCAGATGAGAATGGAGAATCTAGGCTGGAAGAATAAGGTTCTAAAAAACTAATTATCAGCTTCTGTAGATGCTACAAATGAGATTACAGCACTGAGAGCTATGAATCTTAATGCTGAGAATAGACTGTTGGAAGCGAAGAGAGAACTTGTTGCAACTGCCCAAGAGAAGTATGTGCTTGAGGCAAGGTTAATGGATGTAAAGTATGCTGTTAAAGCTGCTGCCAAATTTTCTGCTGGAGAGATTCCGATTTTGAAGAAGCAACTCAAGGAAGCACAAGTTGTTGCTAAATTGAAGACACAAGTTCCTGCTGAAGAGAAGAGTAAGTTGAAGATGGTGCTGCTGAAGCAGTTAAATAGTCTCAAGCAGCAAATGTGGAGCTTCAGAGGATATTGAATGTTTTGCAACGTGAAAATGAGGAGCTTGAAAAGCAAAAGAAAAATGTTGAAGATGCAAAGCAGAAACTAGATCTTACCAATCAGCAGCTTGTTGAAGAGAATCAAAAGATGAAGAATGTTGATGTAGATAGAAAGGGACTTGCTGGTATTGATTCTGACATTTCAAAAGAATAAATCTTAGTCATTTCATTTTGTATAATTCCCCTAATTTTAAGGAACAGAACACAAGTACTTTTCATTTTCTTTTGTTTTTTTTATAACTATTTTTTTTTTGCAGAAAACTCACATTTCTATCTATGTATTTGTCTATCTATATATGTTTGAGTATCTGTCTGTGTATCTGTGTCAACGTCGTCTATTAGTTTGGATATCCATTTGGATATTTGTTTGAATATCTATTTATGTATCTGTTTTTTGTACCTTGGTTTTTCATTGAATTCTTTTTTGTATCTCTGTTAGGGGTTTTTTCGGAGACCAAGAAGAGTTCCCAATGAGGAGAGTTTGCACCGTCTTTCAATCTATTTACCCCCACTCCTAGTCCCAGGATGACTCCAGTGGCATAGCCTACTTCTACGGTTATCTCTCTAGAGGTATTAGAAAACCTGGTTAGTCATCCTCCTCCTCCTCCTCCTCCTCTTGCTGATGCATCTCCTCTGAGAGTCCGAACAGATTTGATTCTCAAATATCTTCTTGGGCCTGGTGAGAAACTAAATAGAGAAAAAATTTATCTATATTTTTATGTTAAGAGGTTAAAGGATAAGGCCAGGAAACCGTTGAAGAGGGATGAGATCTACTGGTATCCGAGCGATACTGAGGTAGTGGATGATGTGCTGGAGTAGAAGAGGGAAGAAAAATGTTAATGTAGTGGAGGTAGTACCCATCGGAGAGTTTGTAATTGTTGAAGTATCTGTGACGACCTGAACCAGAATCAGTTGTGTATTCTGTACGATTCTCGAGATTGGTCATAGTCGCGGTTTTACGTTATATATGTAGTTTGCCGATTCTATTCGCGACTATATTTTTGGTCAAGAATTTGAGTTGAGTGTCTTCACGGAAGTTGTAGAGTACGTGATTACGAGCTCGAGGGCGGTTCCGGAAGATTTTTCCGATAACCGAGGAATATTTTGTGATTATTCGAAGTTTCGGTTTCCGACGAGTTTATCCGATTGTTTCGAGCTTATCCGAATCATTTTGAATATTCATTTCGAACCGTCGATTGACCCGAGACGCGAGTATAAATATCGGAAATAGTCGTAAAATCATCGGAAATCACTATTTGGTGTTGACTACCGTTGACTTTCCATTTTTGGAAGTTTGACCTGTTGACCGAAGAGGAAAGTTTCCATTTCGGGTTCTCACCGTCCGACGTCTTTTTTCCGGCCACCTCTGACCTTGTGGAAGGTATGGTTCGCATCCTTGTGTGATTTCGGGATGATTGGTGTATGGTTTGATGGGAATTATTGGAGTTTTTGTTGAACCCGAATCGGGCCGAACTGGGTTGAGTCGCCGGAGTTGGTTGGCCATTTTCCGGCGAACTTTGAGGGTGGTGGTTGGGGGGAAACGACTCCCCTTGTCCCTCTGAGTCTATTGGTGTGCTTAATTGTAGTTAAGGTTGAGTTTTTATGGGAGACCGATTAGGTCACCGGAGAGTGGAATCCCGTTCAGTTTTGGTTGAAATTGGAGGGGTTCTGTTTGGAATTGGCCTTGTTGGTAGTTATGAAATTGGTTGGGCTTGATGTGGTCTTTAATTCTGGAGAATTTCGCTGTGGAATTCCGCCATTGACAGCGCCCCGCCACCGCTGGCGGCGCGCTGTCAATGGCGGAATTCCGGCAAGGGTTAACTTTTTTAGATTTCGACGTTTTTAATGTTATTTTTTTCGAAATCACGCCCTGATTATCGTCCAGAGGTTTTCGGATTGGTTTGGTTAGCCGATGTTCAGTCGAGGGTTTCGAGTGGAGATTTCGGGAATTTCGTTAATCGTTTTGCACTGCATTGTTTATTTCCGGGAACGGTTGGTTTCCGTGATTCAGTACAGGGTTGTGGACTATGATTTTGATCAGTTGTATTTTATGAATATTCAGGGGATCAAGATCGAGATCGTGACCGTGCTTCAGGCGAGAGATCTTCCGCTGGACCACGAGATTAGCGCGTTTTGCTCACCTGTGAGTGGACAATTTCTTTTCACGGAATTCTTGCGAGTCTTTTATATGATTTACGAACTTGAGCATGCATATGGGATTTCGGATTACATGAGCATGTGTTTTACGATTATACGATTATAGTTATACGGATATACGTATACGAATATATATACATTTATATGCTGTTTCATGCATTTGCATCGAACTGTTTATGATTTGATTTACACAGAGTACAGTCTCAGTTACGTTGTTGTATCGATACACTTGCCTCTCGGTTGATCCCCAATGGTAGGCTCCCAGGAGGGGCGTTACCCCTACCTGACCGGCGATGGGCGTTTCCCCGGAACCGAGGCCTTTCTGGCTTAGAATCACGTGTGGGTCTGGGATCCCGTGATTCGGACTGTACTAGCACGGACGTGTCCATGAGTGACCCCGTGGGATTTTTACTTGCATGCTCAGTACGCTGGAGGAGTATGATTTTACCTCGTGTACTTTATTATCTTTGTTTACCTGGACTCGCATATGTTATTTTAAACATATATATCAACTGGTGAAAGACATTTATTTTCGTCCACTCACTCTAACAGTTTTCATGTCCTTCCTCTGGGCTTTTAGGTTTCCGTGACCAGTTGCAGTTCAGGTTTGGTGTTTCACGTCGCGGTTTGGAGGCTAGTGATCTGAGCTACTTGTGTTTTCCAATAGGTTCTTGTTTCGCCTACTGACGTGTATATTGTATATATTTACACTAGTGGTCGCTCTGATACACTCTAATACGTGTTTATACGGATTTTCTCGGATATATTATATATAGTACAGTATGTTTACTGTTTATTGTTTATATTATGATGTTGAGAAATCCGGATGGGATTGGTGCCCACGGTTTGGCTTTTGTGGCATAGGACGAAGTGTTATTTTCAGGGTGCAGGTTTATGCAATTTCACGTTAGTAACGAAACTCTGCCGAAATTTTGGAAAAGTTTTTGTTGGTTCGTGTTTTCATAAGGGGTTCGATTCCAGTTTAGGTAACTGAATCGGGATTGGGTCCTTTCAGCTTGGTATCAGAGCATTAGGTTGTCAGATTCTGTAGACTCTTGTAATTGTGACGCTTAGGGTATTTGAGTTGATACAGCATGACTGGAGTGATGACCCGACTGGCCAGCGGTACTCATCAATACTTCGGGTGTTGTGTGTTCTCAAATATCTGCGGTTTCTTGATTACGTTCTTTCTGCTTGTACCTAATGCTAGTCTTGTATCAGTATGATGCCTCCTCGACGTGGTCCCCGTGTTGATCGGGAAGCGAATCCTGATGAGGATCGCCGAACACGCGACTTGGTAATTTGAGTGCTGCGTTTGGAAGAGCGTTTTGACCCTGTGGTCAAGGCTCGTACTGCTGGTGCTACTGTGTTTTCGGGTTCAGTTGATCCAGAGATATGCGAGCCATGGTTGGTTCAGATTGAACGTGTTTGTGAGCGTCTGCAGTTTACTCCTGAGCAGATGTCAGTGGCTGCAGTTGGTTTACTTGAGGGTGATGCATACTTTTGGTGGGTTAGCACCGACAGAGTTTCAGCTGATACTCCGTGGACTTTGTTCCGTGATCTGTTTATGCGGAGGTATTTTAATCAGGCTACCCAGCAGCGCAAGTATGAGGAGTTTACAAACTTGAGGCAGGGCAGTTTGTCTGTACTTGAGTACCGGGATCGGTTTACCCGTTTGTCTCGTTTTGCGCGGGATATGGTGGCTACTGAGGAAGCCAAGTGTCGTAGGTTTGAGCTGGGATTGAATCTGAACATCAAGGCGACTCTAACTACGATGCCTCGGAACAACTTCGATGAGTTTGTTAGTGCAGCACTCCGAGGCGAGGATATTGAGCAGGAGAGACAGCTGAGGTACCAGCCGAGACGATTTGAGGAAGGTGGACCGAGTCAGGGGCCTTCGAAGAGGCAGAGTTCTGATACTTCCGGTTCAGCTTCATCTTCAGGCGGTGGATCTTATCGCCCACCAGTTGGTGTACCAAGGCAGAGACCGAGAAGGTGGAGAGATCGACCACAGCGACCACAGGCTAGTGGGGGTTCCAGCGGTTCTAGTTATCCGCGGCGTACTGGAGGTTCATTTGCTGTACCGAGGGAGTATCCATTGTGCAATTTGTGCAATAGGTATCATCTAGGTCCGTGTCAGCGATGCCCTGTAACTTGTTTTCGCTGTGGCCAGGTGGGTCACTACGTGAGAGCATGTCCTCAGTTAGATGGTGTTGGTGATCAGACAGCTCAGAGTTCCAGAGCTGAGCGAGGTGCCACTACGGGAGCTCGACCAGCACAGTTTGTAGGCCAGGGCAGACAGCAGGGACAACCCCAGCGAGGACGACCAGCCGGACAGGCGAGGGTTCATGCTATAACTCTACGTGAGGGCAGAGCATCACCAGAGGTCGTTATCAGTACGTTACATGTCTTTGGTATTCCAGTAGTTGCATTGTTAGATCCAGGTGCCACACATTCATTCATATCATTTAGACTGTCATCATTAGCTACCGTACCTGCATCTCCACTTCCGGGGTTGTGGAGAGTGTTATATCCGTCAGGTGAAGTTATGAGCATCGATTGGGTGTACAGAGATTGTGAGGTGTTTATTGATGGTCATGGACTAGCCGCAGATCTGTTACTGCTTGATATTGTGGAATTTGATCTGATCTTGGGTATGGACTTTTTGGAGTCGCACTGGGCCATGTTTGATTGTCACAGGAAGGAGGTCGCGTTTCGACGACCAGGGTTACCCGAGATACTGTTCCGTGGCGAGAAAAATACTTCACTACCGTGTTTGATTTCCACGATGAGGGCAGATCGGTTGATGAAGAAAGGTTGTGTCGCTTACTTAGCCCATGTTGTGGACATTACAGCTGTAGTGCTGGATCTTGGTAGTATTGAGGTTGTGTCTGAGTTTTCGGATGTGTTTCCAGCGGAGTTACCTGGTATACCCCCTGTGCGGGAGATTGATTTTACTATTGAGTTGTTGCCGGGTACAGGACCAATTTTCCAGACACCGTATCGTATGGCACCTGCGGACTTGAAGGAGTTGCAGATTCAGCTCCAGGAGTTGCTAGAGAAGCGTTTCATTCGACCGAGTGTTTCTCCGTGGGGTGCTCCGGTGTTGTTTGTACGGAAGAAGGATGGGTCTATGCGGTTGTGCATCGACTATCGGAAGCTGAATCAGGTTACGGTGAGGAACAAGTATCCGTTACCGCGGATTGGTGACTTGTTCGATCAGCTTAAGGGAGCATCAGTCTTTTCGAAGATTGACCTTCGATCCGGATATCACCAGTTGAGGATCCGTGACTCTGATGTATCCAGGACGGCATTCAGGACGCGGTATGGGCACTATGAGTTTTTGGTTATGTCGTTTGGGTTGACCAACGCCCCCGCAGCTTTCATGGATTTGATGAATCGGGTGTTCAGACGGTTCCTGGACAAGTTCGTGATTGTATTCATTAATGATATCTTGATCTATTCCAGGAGTGTAGGCCAGCACAAGAAGCATTTGCGAGCAGTGTTGCTGACTTTGCGGGACCATCAGTTGTTCGCAAAGTTTAGCAAGTGTGAGTTCTGGTTGGATAGTGTGAAGTTTCTGGGCCACGTGATTTCGGCCGAAGGAGTTAGTGTTGATCCTGACAAAATCGAGGCCGTGCTGAATTGGAGTAGACCCACTACTGTGCCAGAGATTCGGAGTTTCTTGGGGTTAGCAGGCTATTACTGACGGTTTGTATAGGATTTCTCCCGGATTGCTACACCACTGACCAGATTGACGAAGAAGGGCGTCAAGTTTGAGTGGTATGATGCGTGCGAGGAAAGTTATTTGCTCCTGAAGGAGAGATTGACTACCGCACCGGTTCTGACATTGCCAGACGACAGTGGTGAGTTTTTTGTATACAGCGATGCGTCGAAGTTGGGGCTTGGCTGTGTGTTGATGCAACATGGTAGAGTTGTGGCATATGGTTCCAGGCAGCTGAAACCACATGAGGTCAACTATCCGACGCATGATTTGGAGTTAGCCGCTATCGTGTTAGCGTTGAAGAGTTGGAGACATTACCTGTATGGTGCTCAGTGTAAGATTTACACTGATCACAAGAGTCTCACCTACTTGCGGACGCAGCAGGATCTGAATATGAGGCAGCGCCGATGGATGGAGTTGATCAACGACTATGATTGCACGTTCGAGTACCATCCGGGGAAGGCCAACGTAGTAGCTGATGCACTTAGCCGGAAATCTGGAGCCTCGTTGTTTCACATATGTGTGGCCAGAGTATCGATGTTAGCCGAGCTTCGAGCTACGGGTGCCGTGTTCGGGTATGATGATGAGGGAGCTTTGTTGGCTAGTTTTCAGGTTCGACCCGTATTGGTTGATCAGGTACGAGAGGCTCAGGATTCAGATTCTTATCTGTTGGGCAAGAAGACCATGATACGGAATGGTGTGCCTACAGAGTTCCGATTGAGCGACGACGGTACGTTGTTGTTCAGAGGCAGGTTAAGTGTGCCCAGAGATGAGAGCTTGAAGAAGGAGATTCTGGACGAGGCCCATAGTTCAGCGTATGCGATGCATCCCTTAGGTACGAAGATGTTTCGTACATTTCGAGCGTACTATTGGTGGCACAACATGAAGCTGGAGATTTCCGCGTACGTGAGTCGATTTTTGATCTGTCAGCAGGTGAAGGCAGAGAGGCAGAAGCCTGCAGGGAAACTACAGCCACTTGAGATTCTAGTTTGGAAGTGGGTGCACATTACGATGGATTTACTATCAGTTGCCGCGTACTTCGGCGGGCAACACTGGTATCTGGGTTATTGTTGACCGACTGACGAAATCCGCACACTTATCAGTGGGTAGATTGGCCAAGTTGTACTTATCAGAGATTGTTCGCTTGCATGGTGTGCCTGTGTCCATTGTTTCTGACCGAGATAGTCAGTTCACTTCTGAGTTTTGGTAGGCGTTGTAGCGAGTATTGGGCACGAGGTTGCGATTTATTACAGCTTTTCATCCTCAGACTGACGGGCAGTCCGAGCGGACCATTCAGACTCTTGAGGATATGCTGAGATCATGTGTGTTGCAGTTTCGCGGAAACTGGGATCAGCAGTTACATTTGATTGAGTTCGCCTACAACAACAGCTATCAGGCCAGTATTGAGATGGCACCGTACAAGGCCCTGTATGGGAAGCAGTGTCGCACTCCATTGTGTTGTAGTGAGGTGGGCGAGCGTTGGCTTATTGGTCCTGATCTGGTGAAGAGCACGATGGAGGACATACAGGTTATTCTGGATCGATTGAAGATCGCCCAGGATCGGCAAAAGAGTTACGCGGATGTGAGGAGGAAGAGTTTAGAGTTCGAGGTTGGTGATTGGGTCTTCCTGAAACTATCTCCGTGGAGGGGAGTTGTGCGTTTCGGGAAGCATGGCAAGCTTCGACCACGATACATTGGTCTGTATAAGATTACGGAGAGGGTTGGAGCTGTTGCTTATAGACTTGAGTTACCAGTGGAGATGGTTCGTGTGCATGATGTCTTCCATGTTTCGATGTTGCGGAAGTACATCTCAGATCCTTCACATGTGTTAGCTCCACAGCAGTTCCCGATTAGAGAGGATTTGTCGTACCTAGAAGAGCCAGTGCAGATTCTCGATCGTCGTGAGCAGGAGTTGAGGCACCGTGTGATCCCGCTAGTGAAGGTCTTGTGGCAGAACCATTCAGTTGAGGAGGCCACCTGGGAGACTGAGCAGCGTATGCGAGAACAGTATCCTCATCTGTTCACTTGACAGGTACGTAAATTTCGAGGTCAAAATTTCTTTAAGGGGGGTAGATTTGTGACGACCCGAACCAGAATCAGTTGTGTATTCTGCACGATTCCCGAGATTGGTCATAGTCGCGGTTTTACGATATATATGTGGTTTGCCGATTCTATTCGCGACTATGTTTTTGGTCAAGAATTTGAGTTGAGTGTCTTCACGGAAGTTGTATAGTACGTGATTTCGAGCTCGAGGGCGGTTCCGGAAGATTTTTCCGATAACCGAGGAATATTTTGTGATTATTCGAAGTTTCGGTTTCCGACGAGTTTATCCGATTGTTTCGAGCTTATCCGAATCATTTCGAATATTCATTTCGGCCCGTCGATTGACCCGAGGCGCGAGTATAGATATCAGAAATAGTCGTAAAATCGTCGGAAATCACTATTTGGCGTTGACCACCGTTGACTTTCCATTTTTGGAAGTCTGACCTGTTGACCGAAAAGGAAAGTTTCCATTTCGGGTTCTCACCGTCTGACGTCTTTTTTCCGGCCACCTCCGACCTTGTAGAAGGTATGGTTCGCATCCTTGTGTGATTTCGAGTTGATTGGTGTATGGTTTGATGGGAATTATTGGAGTTTTTGTTGAACCCGAATCGGGACGAACTGGGTTGAGTCGCCGGAGTTGGTTGGCCGTTTTCCGGCGAACTTTGAGGGTGGTGGTTGGGGGGAAACGACTCCCCTTGTCCCTTTGAGTCTATTGGTGTGCTTAATTGTAGTTAAGGTTGAGTTTTTATGGGAGACCGATTAGGTCACCGGAGAGTGGAATGCCGTTCAGTTTTGGTTGAAATTGGAGGGGTTCTGTTTGGATTTGGCCTTGTTGGTAGTTATGAAATTGGTTGGGCTTGATGTGGTCTTTAATTCTGGAGACTCACGCCATGGAATTCCACCGTTGACGGCGCACCGCCGGCGGCGGCGACGGTCAACGGCGGAGCTCCAGCGAGGGTTGACTTTTTCAGATTTCGACGTTTTTAATGTCGTTTTTCTCAAAATCGCGCCCTTATTATCGCCCAGAGGTTTTCGGATTGGTTTGGTTAGCCGATGTTAAGTCGAGGGTTTCGAGTGGAGATTTCGGGAATTTCGTTAATCGTTTTGCACTGCATTGTTTATTTTCGGGAACGGTTGGTTTCCGTGATTTAGTACAGGGTTGTGGACTATGATTTTGATCAGTTGTGTTTTATGAATATTCAGGGGATCGAGATCGTGATCGTGACCGTGACCGTGCTTCAGGCGAGAGATCTTCCGCCGGACCACGAGATTAGCGCGAGTGCGCATTTTGCTCACCTGTGAGTGGACAATTTCTTTTCACGGAATTCTTGCGAGTCTTTTATATGATTTACGAACTTGAGCATGCGTATGGGATTTCGGATTACATGAGCATGTGTTTTACGATTATACGATTATACTTATACGGATATACGTATACGAATATATATACATTTATATGCTGTTTCATGCATTTGCATCGAACTGTTTATGATTTGATTTACACTGAGTACAGTCTCAGTTACGTTGTTGTATCGATACACTTGCCACTCGGTTGATCCCCGATGGTAGGCTCCCAGGAGGGGCGTTACCCCTACCTGACCGGCGAGGGGCGTTTCCCCGGAACCGAGGCCTTTCTGGCTTAGAATCACGTGTGGGTCTGGGATCCCATGATTCGGACTGTACTAGCACGGACGTGTCCATGAGTGACCCCGTGGGATTTTTACTTGCATGCTCAGTACGCTGGAGGAGTATGATTTTACCTTATGTACTTTATTATCTTTGTTTACCTGGACTCGCATATGTTATTTTAAACATATATATCAACTGGTGAAAGACATTTATTTTCGTCCACTCACTCTAACAGTTTATTGTCTTTCCCCTGGGCTTTTCAGTTTCCGTGCCCACTTGCAGTTCAGGTTTGGTGTTTCACGTCGCGGTTTGGAGGCTAGTGATCTGAGCTACCTGTGTTTTCCAGTAGGTTCTTGTTTCGCCTACTGACGTGTATATTGTATATATTTACACTAGTGGTCACTCTGATACACTCTGATACGTGTTTATACGAATTTTTACGGATATACTATATATAGTACAGTATGTTTATTGTTTATTGCTTATATTATGATGTTGAGAAATCCGGATGGGATTGGTGCCCACGGTTTGACTTTTGTGGCATAGGACGAGGTGTTATTTTCAGGGTGCAGGATTATGCATTTCCACGATAGTAACGAAACTCTGCCGAAATTGTGAAATTTTTTTGTTGGTTCGTATTTCCAGAAGGGGTTCAATTCCGGTTTAGGTAAATAAATCGGGGTTGGGTCCTTTCAGTATCTTCACCTTTGGTTGTAAAATCGTTCAACAAGAATATGGGCGATCCAAGAAGAATCCGGGTGATTTTTACTAAGGAGGAGAGCCTATCTATACCGTTTCTTAACTGTGACATTTTTCTGTACATGGGAGAGCGCTACCAGATGGAGTTAGTGAGGTACTGGATGGTTACTGCCAAAACTCAATAAGTCTCTCAAATTTTCAAAGTTTTTTTTTTGTTTAAAGGGTTGTTTATATTTCAGTTTTTTTTAAGTTTTTTTTATGTTCTCCTGTTATTTTGGACTAAGATTTCTTTTAGACTGGCATTGCTTCCTTTGAGTTCTTCGACCGGAATGACCTGCGGGTATTATTAGTGGAGATAAGATCTAGAACTCTATTTTGGATTGTTATTCCACTATCTTTAGTAAAGAAATGAAGGACATAGGAGCCGAGCGTTGTTATGTTTTTCATACATTGACTCATGTAATCCTTCTTCTTTATGTCTATTCTTGGTCCCCTTTTTTTAGCCTATGTGTGTCTTTAATTTTTGTATGCTGCTTTTGATAGGTTTATGGGTCAGAGCAGAAAGTAAAGATGATGCATGAACGTCTTTTTGAGAGGTTGTTCAAGGTTTTGGGAAATAGTCGCAAGTTGTTGTTCCAGGTCCTTTCTCATGACCATTTCCACCTTCTAGTGTTTGATAAAAGTGTGTAATGGTGGTCTCATTTTGACTCAGTTAAAAGGAATGCAAAGTCTATAAACAACTAACACTTTTGGGAGGCACTAAAAACGGTAATGTTTATTCTCTCTGGATAATAGTTTACTGTATTGATGCAGGTTCATTTGGTGTCTATGTGAATGGATTCTGTCAGTGATGTACGTGATGATATGCTATAAGGTAGTGTTCGGATGTTGGTAGATGATTCTCAGAGCACCAGTAAGAAACTGATGATGAGGGAAATCCCAATATATGAAAACGAAAACAAAAGCATTCAGTGGGTGAAAGATCAGAAGCTAGCTTTTGATAATATTCTTGTGCAGTCTATCATCAACAGTCCTCAACAACCTCCTGCCTTAATTGCGGAACTTTTGTTTGCTACATCATGTATCACCTAGGTCTCGGCAAGGAAATAAAGCAAATTCTGAATTGCGAGGATGTGTCTCAGTTCAAGGTCAAACTGTTGGAATCATTTATAGATCGTGATCAATAATGGGTATCGCAGAATAAGTAGAAGGAATGAATCAGTTCATGAACTATTGTAAGATAGTAATCAATGTGTATATTTTGTTGTAGTGATCAATATGTGAACATTGTGTTGTAAGTTGTAGGGGTCTGTCTTGTAAGTAGTACATTTGGTAAGTATTATAAATGGAATCATATGACTATCTGTTTGACTATCTGTTTAAGTATCTGTCTGTATAATACTATTTTTATTACTCTGGAATTTTGATTGAATGAAAAAATGTATTAAGCCTACGAAATAAAATGTTTTTTTTTTCTTTCACTCTGATGCATTTTACAACACAAAAAAACTCAAAGTTGGGTGTACAGTTGGTATTAAAATGCAGTTCATAAACCAAAGACAGTGTTACGACCCGGAATAATATCATGCGATAATAAGAACTTATGTAGTTAGTCGCTAATTAATTACGTTAATCATCGATGGTAATTAGTCTTTACCATCGGTAACTTTCGCTGGCATTTCGTTGAGATTTTATCGACTATGTTTTTCAAGAAATTTCTTTAGATAAAGTCGTAGAGTTTGTCAAAATGAATTCGTGGCCACATCAAGTGTTGAAATCAGAGTTATGACGAGGAAGTTATGGTCAGTGGAAATTTTATGAAAATATTGAAAAACACATTACCATAAACTCGCAACTATATATAGGGGTTTCCATTTTGGGAAAGTAAAAAAATATATATATTTCGGGCAACCAGGTTGACCCTTCTCGCGACCTGTTTCCTCGCAGTGAGGATCGCACTGGCGGCGAGCCTCCAGACGTGGGATTGGTGGCAAACTATTGGGTTCCATCACTTTTATTTATTGGTGGCAATATCTCTGGCATTGGTGATCGGTGGAGGACGATTCGAGGCCGCAAAGTGGCGATTTCGGGTTGTTTTCAAAGACGACGGTGGTTGTGCACACGACGACAATGGAGGTCATGACCATTGGATTTTTGAAGCTCAGGCGATGATGAGTTGAACGCGATGTGTCTCGGACTCAGTAGTGGCCGGATGCCAGTGAAAGAAGGAAGTGAATTCCGGTGAGGGTTAAAAACTTCAATGGTTGATTTCGTTATTTTCTGGTTTGATTTTGGTGTTGAGTTGTACTACAATATTGTTGGGCTTAATTCTATGATAATTTTGATGTGTAGGTTGCTTGATTTTGAGCCGGTGGGATTCCGATCGCCGTTGGCGCAGGTGCGTGGCCCTACGCGCCGCCATGCGCGGTGGAGCTCAGGAGATGTTGGAATTTTCAGTAAAATTTTATGTCTTTCCGCTCGTAATTTCGTATTGAATGCAATAGTAAGGTTCTTAAATGGATTTGTACTTGATAAATTTACACATGTGTTTAATTGGATAATAATTAATTAATTTTACGATAATATTAATAGACGATCCGACTATCGATTTAAATTCGAGTTGCTCGATGTTTGAGATTTATGTTACAACTCTAAAATTGATTTACAGTGATAGAATGCAAGGAATTGAATTCGGAATTTGATTAAGTTCATAATTAGTCAATTTTACGTTGTTCAAGAATGCAAGATTCTCGACATTATTGCTCGTCGAATTACGAGCTTAGCTATTCAATATGATTATCGATGACTAGATATTAATTATAACTATGGTTTCAAGATAACGAGTTAGCGGGCCGTGTTAGATGATTATTGTGCCAATTGGCAGGTTTTGACTTTATGAATATCCCAACATAGTACTGTGAGTGGATATTTATTTATTTTCACAGTTGTTACGAGTTCATGTTTATGCAGATTTACAGTATTTTGTATTTTAATACAGTCGAGTTTGGGAGTATGTTTGTGATGGTTTTATTTTCAGCATCGATGGTTTGATTAGTTGGCTGATCACTGACTAGATGGATCAGACCGGGTTAGGAAAAATACCCTACCGACCTAGATCGTCTCGGGTTTGGAAAAACACCCTGGATGATCGCATCACCTTATATGTATAGTCATGGAGTCGCTTCAGATTAGCACAAACACCCTAAGCGCACACCTCCATATTTTATTCAATTTATTATTTTGAACTCGTATGATTTCACAGAAATCAGCATGAAGGCACAGATAGAATATTTTACTGTTTTACACTGATCATGAGCTTTTGTCCACTCACACTGACATTTTTATGTTTTTATCTGCCTTTCCCTAGGCTTTTTGATTTGCTGTGCCCAGATTGCAGTGCCTTTCCTTAGCTGGATTTTGATCCCCAGAGGCTTTGAGTCCACCGGATTATCATACCTTTTTGTAGGTTTCGGCCCACTAACAGTGTATTTTTCATACGTTTTATTCTACTCCTAGAGGTCACTCTGAACACTATTGTTGTAAATATTTTTCAGTGTTGGTTGTGAATTGATAGTATTGCTAGATAATGAGTTTTCAGTTCCTATATTATTGTTCCAGAATTTTAATTTATTTACTTTCCGCACTTTATTGAATAATCTGAATGGACATCGGTAGTCCATAGTATTGTTTGTTAGAAATCTGAAGTGTGATTTTCTTGCAGGTTTCTGGTAGTCCACTTCATAGAGGAAATTAATTATGTCAAATTTTTTACAAAAATCTATGGTTTAAGGCTTGTCGTTAGGGAGTGATCCTAGATTATTAGTTAATATTGGGTTTGGTCCTTTAATTTGGTATTAGAGCATTAGGTCACAGATTCTGTAGACTTCCTTGGTCAGATCAATTTAGACATTTGATAGTGTACAACACTTCTGGGAGGGGTGGCCTGACCGGCCGGCGGATCCCCATCACCTCCAAGTGTTGTGCATTGTTAAATGTTTAGAGTCTTCTAGTTTAGCCAGTTTCTTTGGCCTCCTTGTTTGGGCTGATATTTTTTGGACTCGTAGATCATTATGCCTCGATAACCAAATCAATAGGTTATGGTGCAGTCTTTTGAGCAGTAGTTGCATGAGTTATTGGCACGCATGATGTCAGTGCCTCATGTAGATTGTGAGGATTTAGTTATCAGGACTGGGAAAGTAGATGTGCCTTTCCCTAGTTTTCACGATACCGAGGTTTGGGAGAACTGACTTATCGTGATCGGTTAGGTTTGCGACTATTTACGTCCTCTGCTGACTTATGCGTAGAGGACGGAGTTAGTTATTGACCTGCTACAGGACCATGCCTATCGTTGGTGGATGAGCACCGCGAGGCTGGAGGTTGCTACCTTGTTGGCAAAGATCAACAATTTATTAAGGTGTCCCTTTCCAGTAAGGCGGCTGAGCTGAGGAAGATTGTAGAGTTCGTAAATCTACGACAAGGAAATTTGTCATCTATGGTATATTGGGACTGCTTTTATTGCTCGTTTCGATTTCCATTTTGTTATGTCAGAACAGTGAGGGAGAAATGCTGAAGGTCTGAGAAAGGCTTATCACCTATAATTTCTCCATATATGGCGAGCGCGCCATACATGGACTTCGATGAATATGTCTGTGCTGCTGTTTAATGTGAGATTTGACCTCAATTTGTGTTGGGTGTTATTTGACGATTTGAGGGAGGTGGACCCCGCTAGACATATTCAACGACTAAAGGTTATAGCATAATTAGTTCAACATCATCTTCTGGCAAGGGATATCATACCTCAGCTCCTAGTGCCCATCATTCGAGTTATTTTTGAGATGGAGGAGGAGCCGACGCCAGAGACGGGAGTATAAAGTGAGTTCCAGTGGATCTAGATTTGCATCTCCAACACCCATATATCCTCTTTTATGTAACATTTGCCATAAATGTTGTTTTGGGCAGTGCCGGTTGGGGATTTTAGTATGTTACCGTTGTAGTCAGGTGGACCATATTACGAGAGATACCTAAGGTGAATTTCCAGCTTTTCGTTTTGGTGGTGACCAGGGAGTTACTTCGGGTGCCAGACCTACACCGCCATTTGGGTAGCTAGCATACCAGGATCGAGGTTAGAAAGGACAACCAATGAGACTGTCAGGTCAGGCTCACCTTCACCGGATGACTCTGTGAGAAAGCCGAGTATCTTTGGAGGTCATTCGTGGTACGTTTTGAATGTTTTCGACTATGTCGTTTTTACTTTGTTTTACCCGGAGGGTGACACGTTCTTTTATATCGGTAATGTTGGCGTCCATAGTCACCATACCTATCACATCCTTTTTAAAATTGTGGCGAGTGAATTTATCCCTCTGGCGAGATGATTTTTGTGACAACTCGAACCGGAAATGGTATGTTTATCGGTTTGATTTACGAGTTTCGCGATTAGTCGCGATTTTGTCGTAATTGGTTGATATGGTAGGCTTGTTAATGATTAAATTATCGGACAAGAATTTGATTTGAGTTCCTTCATGAAAGTTGTAGAGAATTTAATTTCGAGTTCGTGGAAATTTCCGGAGGATGATTTTGAGTTACGAGGAATTTTATGAATATTTTCGGCCGTTGGATTTAGTCGTGTTTATCCGTTTGGTTTTGATACGATTTGGACGATACGTGTACGATATACATACGGCATGAATACATGACGATTTTGGAATCTTTCCAATTTGGGAAATTGGGTTGTTGACCGCATTCACCGCCGATGGGTTTGACTCGTTTTGAGGCGGAGTTCTTGTCGCCGTCGTTGGGCCATTTTCCGGCCATAGTTGGCCATGGTCCCTTGACAAAAAGTGTTGGGCTTTGTCTCCTCTTCAGTTTGGTAGGTGGATCGTCCCCTATGGTGGCCGGAGGAGGGAGAAACGAAGCGGCAACGTTAGAGAATTTCCAGCGAGATTCGGCGGCGACGGAGGCGGCGGTGGTGGCCGAGTTGGAGGTCGACACTATAGGGGTTTTGAAGCCCATAGAGAGGTGAGTTTAACCCAAGTGGTCTTGCACCTTGCCGTGGCCAGTGGTGGCCGATCAGAGTTAATGAATTCTGGCGAGGGTTTTCGACTTCAAGGTGAGTTTTGGATGTTTTCTGGTAAAAATTGGGCTTAGCTTTAAACTACAAAGTTGTTGTAAATGTCGAGATATTCAAATCCATGTGTAGGTTGCAATTTTCTGGGCCGATGAAATTTTCTGGTGGCAGCAGCCCAGCGTGCCGCCGTGCGCGGCAGTATTCCAGCCGAGGTGATTTTCGACAAGTTTTATGTCATTTTGCTCGGAATCGCGCACCGATCGCAGTGGTGAGGTTTATATTTTGAATTGAGCAACGGAATTTGTGGCGAGATTTTATAGTGTGTTTATCGAATTTTTGACTATTTCGTCGATATTCGAGTTATATGTTCCGGTAATGGTTGGTTCTCAAGATGTGGTTCAGGGTTTTGAATTGTGATTTTGAACAGTGGTATTTATGATTATTCAAGAGATCGTGATCGTTCGTTTGGCGAGGGATTTTCCACCGGATTAACGCGTTTTGCGTTGTGCTAGTCTGTGAGTGGACACATTTCTTTTCACTGATTGGTTGCGAGTCTTTATTATACGTTTTACGAGCATGAGTATGCATATGCGATTATGATTTATACGAGCATGTGTTTTACAATTATGCGTTTACGAATATGCTCTTATAATTATGTATTACGAATATGCATTTACATTATGTTTTATACATTTGCATAGAAACTATTTATGATTTGGTTTACACAGAGTACAGTCTTAGTGTATATGGTTGTATCGATACACTTAGCATCCCGGCTAATCCCCAAGAATGTTTACCGGGGGGACTGTTACCCTGTGCTGAGGTATTTTTCGGGTGGGAACAGATACCCTGACTTGAGGCCTTTCTGGCTAGAATCACGTGTGGGTTTGGGATCCCGTGATTCAAACTGTACTAGCGCGGATGTGTCCATGAGTGACCCCGCTGGATTTTCGATGCATGCTCTGTATGCATGAGAAGTTAGAGTCTCCCTCGTGTACCATATTATTGTCATGCATTTAGACTCGCATATGTTTTTATAACATATATTATTCGGTGAAAGAAATTTATTTTTGTCCACTCACTCTAATGGTTTATGTGACGACCCAAACCAGAATCAGTTGTGTATTCGGCATGATTCTTGAGATTAGTCATAGTCGCAGTTTTACGTTATATATGTGGTTTGTCGATTCTATTCGCGACTATATTTTCGGCCAAGAATTTGAGTTGAGTGTTTTCACGGAAGTTGTAGAGTACGTGATTTCGAGCACGAGGGCGGTTTCGGAAGATTTTTCCGACAACCGAGGAATATAATACGATCATCTGAAGTTTCAGTTTTCGACGAGTTTATCCGATTGTTTCGTGTTTATCCGAAATGTGATGGTTATCCATTTTGAATCGTCGATCGACCCGAGGCGCGAGTATAAATATCGGGAATAGTCGAGAATTAGTCAAAAATCGCAGTTTGAGCTTTGACTGACGTTGACCAAGCTTTGACTTTCCAAAACTGGAAAGTTGACAGTTGACCGAGATAGGGAAAGTTTCCATTTTGGTTCTTGCCGTCCGACGACCATTTTTCGGCCACCTCCGGTCAAGAGGAAGGTATGGTTAGCTTGTTCTTTCGATTTCGAGTTGTGTGGTGTTTGGTTTGGTTGAAATTGGTTTCGTTTTGGTTGAATCCGAATCGGGCCGAACTGGGTTATGTCGCCGGAGTTGGTTGGCCATGTTCCGGCAAGCCACGGTGGCTGTGAGGTTAGGGATTCGACTCCCCTTGGCATAGGGATGCTCCCCATGTGAATAGTTTTGGGTTTGGTAGAGGATTTTGTGTAACCCGATTAGGTTACCGGAGGTTTTTCCGTTCGGTGTTTCGAGGTGAAATTGGGTGGTTTAGAGTTGGAATTGGCTTGGGTGGTAGTTGAGGAAATGATTCGGCTTGAGGAGAACTACAGTTCTGGAGCTTCCTCGCCGGAGGAAGTCAAGGTTGACGGCGCGCTGCCGGCGGCGGCGGCAGTCAACGGTGGTGCTCCGGCGAGGAGTTGACTTTTTGGATTTCGACGTTTTTAATGTCGTTTTTCTCGTAATCGCGCCCTGATTATCGTCCAGAGATTTTCGGTTTGATTTGGGTAGCCAATTTTCAGTTGAGGGTTTCGAGTGGAGATTTCGGGAATTCTGTTAATCATTTTGCACTGCATTGTTTATTTCCGGGAACGGTTGGTTTCCGTGGTTCAGTACAGAGTTGTGGACTATGATTTTGATCAGTTATGTTTTGTGAATATTCAGGAGATCGAGATCGTGATCGTGCTTCAGGCGAGGGATCTTCCGCCGAACCACGAGATTAGCGCGAGTGCGCGTTTTGCTCACCTGTGAGTGGACAATTTCATTTCACGGAAATGATTGCGAGTCTTTTTATATGATTTTCGAACTTGAGCATGCATACGAGTTTATGATTTATACGAGCATGTGTTAGACAATTATACTTATATCATTATACAATACGTATATGCATTTATATGTCGTTTATTGCATTTGCATCGAAGTGTTTATGATTTGGTTTACACAGAGTACAGTCTTTATATATGTTGTTGTATCGATACACTCGCATCCCGGCTAATCCCCAAGGATGTGTACCGGGGGAGGCTGTGACTCCTGACCCGAGGCCTTTACCGGGGGGAGGCAGACCTCTGACCTGAGGCCTTTCTGGCTAGAGTCATGTGTGGGTCTGGGATCCCGTGATTCGGATTGTACTAGCACGGACGTGTCCTTGAGTGACCCCGTGGGATTTTTACTAGCATGCTCAGTACGCTGGAGGAGTATGATTTTACCTCGTGTACTTTGTTATTTTTATTTACCTGGACTCCCATATGTTATTTTAAACATGTATATATCAACTGGGGAAAGACATTTATTTTCGTCCACTCACTCTAACGAGTTTATTGTCTTTCCCCTGGGCTTTTCGGTTTCCGTGCCCAGTTGCAGTTCAGGTTTGGTATTTCACGTCGTGGTTGGAGGCTAGTGATCTGAGCTACCTGTGTTTTCCAGTAGGTTCTTGTTTCGCCTACTGATGTGTATATTGTATATATTTACACTAGAGGTCGCTCTTATACATTCTGATACGTGTTTATACGGATTTTCTCGGATATATTATATATAGTACAGTATGTTTACTGTTTATTGTTTATATTATGATGTTGAGAAATCCGGATGGGATTGGTGCCCACGGTTTGGCTTTTGTGGCATAGGACGAAATGTTATTTTCAGGGTGCAGGTTTATGCAATTTCACGTTAGTAACGAAACTCTGCCGAAATTTTGGAAAAGTTTTTGTTGGTTCGTGTTTTCATAAGGGGTTCGATTCCAGTTTAGGTAACTGAATCGGGATTGGGTCCTTTCAGCTTGGTATCAGAGCATTAGGTTGTCAGATTCTGTAGACTCTTGTAATTGTGACGCTTAGGGTATTTGAGTTGATACAGCATGACTGGAGTGATGACCCGACTGGCCAGCGGTACTCATCAATACTTCGGGTGTTGCGTGTTCTCAAATATCTGCGGTTTCTTGATTACGTTCTTTCTGCTTGTACCTAATGCTAGTTTTGTATCAGTATGATGCCTCCTCGACGTGGTCCCCGTGTTGATCGGGAAGCGGATCCTGATGAGGATCGCCGAACACGCGACTTGGTAATTCGAGTGCTGCGTTTGGAAGAGCGTTTTGACCCTGTGGTCAAGGCTCGTACTGCTGGTGCTACTGTGTTTTCGGGTTCAGTTGATCCAGAGATATGCGAGGCATGGTTGGTTCAGATTGAACGTGTTTGTGAGCTTCTGCAGTTTACTCCTGAGCAGATGACAGTGGCAGTAGTTGGTTTACTTGAGGGTGATGCATACTTTTGGTGGGTTAGCACCGACAGAGTTCCAGCTGATACTCCGTGGACATTATTCCGTGATCTGTTTATGCGGAGGTACTTTAATCAGGCTACCCAGCAGCGCAAGTATGAGGAGTTTACGAACTTGAGGCAGGGCAGTTTGTCTGTACTTGAGTACCGGGACCGGTTTACCCGTTTGTCTCATTTTACGCGGGATATGGTGGCTACTGAGGAAGCCAAGTGTCGCAAGTTTGAGCTGTGATTGAATCTGAATATCAAGGCGACTCTGACTACGATGCCTCAGAACAACTTTGATGAGTTTGTCAGTGCAGCACTCCGAGGCGAGGACATAGAGAAGGAGAGACAGCAGAGGTACCAGCCGAGACGGTTTGAGGAAGGTGGACCGAGTCAGGGGCCTTCAAAGAGGCAGAGTTCTGATACTTCCGGTTCAGCTTCATCCTCAGGCGGTGGATCTTATCGCCCACCAGTTATTACACCGAGGCGGAGATCGAGAGGGTGGAGAGATCGACCACAGGCTAGTGGGAGTTCCAGCGGTTCTAGTTATCCGCGGCGTACCGGTGGCACGTTTGCTGTACCGCGAGAGTACCCATTGTGCAATTTTTGTAACAGGCATCACCTTGGACCGTGTCAGCGAGGTCCTGTCACTTGTTTTTGCTGTGGCCAGGTGGGTCACTATGCGAGGGAGTGTCCTTAGTTGTATATTGGTGATGGACAGGCGGCCCAGAGTTCCGGAGTTGAGCGAGGTGCCACTTCGGGAGTTCGACCAGCACAGTTTGCAGGTCAGGGTAGGCAGCGGGGACAGCCCCAGCGAGGACGACCAGCCGGACAGGCGAGGGTTCATGCTATGACTCTACGTGAGGGCAGAGCTTCACCGGAGGTCGTTATCGGTACGTTACATGTCTTTGGTATTCCAGTACTTGCATTGTTAGATCCAGGTGCCACACATTCATTTATATCATTTAGACTATCATCATTAGCTACGGTACCTGCATCTCCACTTCCGGGGTTGTGGAGAGTGTTGTATCCGTCAGGTGAGGTTGTGAGCATCGGCTGGGTGTACAGAGATTGTGAGGTGTTTATTGATGGTCATGGATTAGCCGCAGATCTGTTACTGCTTGATATTGTGGATTTTGATCTGATCTTGGGTATGGACTTCTTGGAGTCGCACTGGGCCATATTTGACTGTCACAGGAAGGAGGTCGCATTTCGACGACCAGGGTTACCCGAGATACTGTACCGTGGCGAGAAGAACACTTCACTACCATGTTTGATTTCCGCGATGAGGGCAGATCGGTTGATGAAGAAAGGTTGTGTCGCTTACTTAGCCCATGTTGTGGACACTACAGCTGCAGTGCCGGATCTTGGTAGTATTGAGGTTGTGTCTGAGTTTTTGGATGTGTTTCTAGCGGAGTTACCTGGTATACCCCCTGTGCGGGAGATTGATTTTACTATTTAGTTGTTGCCATGTACATGACCGATTTCCCAGACACCGTACCGGATGGCGCCGACGGAGTTGAAGGAATTGCAGATTCAGCTCCAGGAGTTGTTAGAGAAGGGATTCATTCGACTGAGTGTTTCTCCGTGGGGTGCCCCAGTGTTGTTTGTGCGGAAAAAGGATGGGTCCATGCGTTTGTGCATCGACTACAGGAAGTTGAATCAGGTTACAGTGAGGAACAAGTATCCGTTGCCGCGGATTGATGACTTGTTCGATCAGCTTAAGGGAGCATCAGTCTTTTCGAAGATTGACCTTCGATCCGGATATCACCAGTTGAGGATCCGTGACTCTGATGTAGCCAGGATGGCATTCAGGACGCGGTATGGGCACTATGAGTTTTTGGTTATGCCGTTTGGGTTGACCAACGCCCCCGCAGCTTTCATGGACTTGATGAATCGGGTGTTCAGACGGTTCCTGGACAAGTTCGTGATTGTATTCATTGACGATATTTTGATCTATTCCAGGAGTGTGATCCAGCACAAGAAGCATTTGCGAGCAGTGTTGCGGACTTTGCGGATCATCAGTTATTCGCGAAGTTTAGCAAGTGTGAGTTCTGGTTGGATAGTGTGAAGTTTCTGGGCCACGTGATTTCGGCTGAGGGAGTCAGTGTTGATCCTGACAAGATCGAGGCCGTGCTGAACTGGAGCAGACCCACTACTGTGCCAGAGATTCGGAGTTTCTTGGGGTTTAGCAGGCTATTACCGACGGTTTGTACAGGATTTCTCCCGGATTGCTACACCACTAACCAGATTGACGAAGAAGGGCGTCAAGTTTGAGTGGTCTGATGCGTGCGAGGAGAGTTATTTGCTCCTGAAGGAGAGATTGACTACCGCACCGGTTTTAACATTGCCAGACGACAGTGGTGAGTTTGTTGTGTACAGTGATGCGTCGAAGTTGGGGCTTGGCTGTGTGTTGATGCAGCATGGTAGAGTCGTCGCCTATGGTTCCAGGCAGTTGAAACCACATGAGACCAACTATCCGACGCATGATTTGTAGTTAGCCGCTATCGTGTTAGCGTTGAAGAGTTTGAGACATTACCTGTATGGAGCTTAGTGTAAGATCTTCACTGATCACAAGAGTCTCACTTACTTTCGGACACAGCCGGATCTGAACATGAGGCAGCGCCGATGGATGGAGTTGATCAATGATTACAATTGCACTTTCGAGTACCATCTGGGGAAGGCCAATGTTGTAGCAGATGCACTTAGCCAAAAATCTGGAGCCTCGTTGTTTCATATGTGTGTGGCCAGAGTATCGATGTTAGCCGAGCTTCGGGCTACAGGTGCTGAGTTTGGGTATGATGATGATGGAGCTTTATTGGCCAGTTTTCAGGTTCGACCCGTATTGTTTGATCAGGTACGAGAGGCTCAGGATTCAGATCCTTACTTGCTGGGCAAGAAGACCATGATACGGAATGGTGTGCCTACAGAGTTCCGATTGAGCAACGACGGTACGTTGTTATTCAGAGGCAGGCTATGTGTGCCCAGAGATGAAAGCTTGAAGAGGGAGATTCTAGATGAGGCTCATAGTTTAGCGTATGCGATGCATCCCAGAGGTACGAAGATGTTTCGTACACTTCGAGCGTACTATTGGTGGCGCAACATGAAGCGGGAGATTGCCGCGTACGTGAGTCGATGTTTGATCTGTCAGCAGGTGAAAGCGGAGAGGCAGAAACCTGCAGGGAAACTACAGCCACTTGAGATTCCGGTTTGGAAGTGGGAGCTCATTACGATGGATTTCGTCTATCAGTTGTCGCGTACTTCGGCGAGCAACACTGGCATTTGGGTTATTGTGGATCGACTGACGAAATCTGCACACTTTCTTGCACTTCCGGGGAAGATATCAGTGGGCAGATTGGCCAAGTTGTACTTATCCGAGATTGTTCGCTTGCATGGTGTGCCTGTGTCCATTGTTTCTGACCGAGATAGTCAGTTTACTTCTGAGTTTTGGCAGGCGTTGCAGCGAGCTTTGGGTACGAGGTTGCGATTTAGTACAGCTTTCCATCCTCAGACTGACGGGCAGTCCGAGCGGACCATTCCGACTCTTAAGGATATGCTGAGATCATGTGTGTTGCAGTTTCGCGGAAACTGGGATCAGCAGTTACATTTGATAGAGTTCGCCTACAACAACAGCTATCAGGCCAGTATTGAGATAGCACCGTACGAGGCTCTGTACGGGAAGCAGTGTCGCACTCCGTTGTGTTGGAGTGAGGTGGGCGAGCGTTGGCTTATTGGTCCTGATTTGGTGAAAACTATGATGGAGGACATACAGATTATCCAGGATCGATTGAAGATCGCCCAGGATCAGCAGAAGAGTTACGCGGACTTGAGGAGGAAGAGTTTAGAGTTCGAGGTTGGTGATTGGGTCTTCCTGAAACTATCTCCGTGGAGGGGAGTATTGCGTTTCGGGAAACGTGGCAAGCTTCGACCATGGTACATTGGTCCGTATGAGATTACGGAGAGGGTTGGAGCTGTTGCTTACAGACTTGAGTTACCAGCTGAATGGCTCGTGTTCATGATGTCTTCCATATTTCGATGTTGCGGAAGTACATCTCAGATCCTTCACATGTGTTAGCCCCACAACAGTTGCCGATCAGAGAGGATTTGACGTATGTGGAGGAGCCTGTGCAGATTCTTGATCGTCGTGAGCAGGAGTTGAGGCACCGTGTAATCCCGCTAGTGAAGGTCTTGTGGCAAAACCACTCTGTTGAGGAGGCCACCTGGGAGACTGAGCAGCGTATGCGGGAGCAGTATCCTCATCTGTTCACTTGACAAGTACGTCAATTTTGAGGTCGAAATTTTTTTAAGGGGGGTAGATTTGTGACGACCCAAACCAGAATCAGTTGCGTATTCGGCACGATTCTCGAGATTAGTCATAGTCGCAGTTTTACGTTATATATGTGGTTTGTCGATTCTATTCGCGACTATGTTTTCAGCCGAGAATTTGAGTTGAGTGTCTTCACGGAAGTTATAGAGTACATGATTTCGAGCTCGAGGGCGGTTTCGGAAGATTTTTTTGATAACCGTGGAATATAATACGATTATCTGAAGTTTCAGTTTTCGACGAGTTTATCCGATTGTTTCGTGTTTATCCGAAATGTGATGGTTATCCATTTTGAATCGTCGATCGACCCGAGGTGCGAGTATAAATATCGGGAATAGTTGAGAATTAGTCGAAAATCGTAGTTTGAGCTTTGACTGACATTGACAAAGCTTTGACTTTCCAAAACTGGAAAGTTGATCGTTGACCGAGAGAGGGAAAGTTTCCATTTTGGTTCTTGCCGTCCGACGACCATTTTTCGGCCACCTCCGGTCAAGTGGAAGGTATGGTTAGCTTTTCCTTTCGATTTCGAGTTGTATGGTGTTTGGTTTAGTTGAAATTGATTTCGTTTTGGTTGAACCCCAATTGGGCCGAACTGGGTTATGTCGCCGGAGTTGGTTGGCCGTGTTCCGGAGAACCACGGTGGCTGTGAGGTTAGGGGTTCGACTCCCCTTGGCCTAGGGATGCTCCCCATGTGAATAGTTTTGGGTTTGGTGGAGGATTTTGTGTAACCCGATTAGGTTACCGGAGGTTTTTCCGTTCGGTGTTTCGGGGTGAAATTGGGTGGTTTAGAGTTGGAATTGGCTTGGGTGGTAGTTGAGGAAATGATTCGTCTTGAGGAGAACTAAAGTTTTGGAGCTTCCTCGCCGGAAGAAGTCACGGTTGACAGCGCGCCGCCGGCGACGGCGACGGTCAACGGTGGTGCTCCGGCGAGGAGTTAACTTTTTGGATTTCGACATTTTTAATGTCGTTTTTCTCGTAATCGCGCCCTGATTATCGTCCAGAGGTTTTCGGATTGATTTGGGTAGCCGATTTTCAGTCGAGAGTTTCGAGTGGAGATTTCGGGAATTCTGTTAATCATTTTGCACTACATTGTTTATTTCCGGGAACGGTTGGTTTCCGTGGTTCAGTATAGAGTTGTGGACTATGAATTTGATCAGTTATGTTTTATGAATATTTAGGAGATCGAGATCGAGATCGGGATCGTGATCGTGCTTCAGGCGAGGGATCTTCCGCCGGACCACGAGATTAGCGCGAGTGCGCGTTTTGCTCACCTGTGAGTGGACAATTTCTTTTCACGGAAATGATTGCGAGTCTTTTTATATGATTTTCGAACTTGAGCATGCATACGAGTTTATGATTTATACGAGCATGTGTTAGACAATTATACTTATATCATTATACAATACGTATATGCATTTATATGTCGTTTATTGCATTTGCATCGAAGTGTTTATGATTTGGTTTACACAGAGTACAGTCTTTATATATGTTGTTGTATCGATACACTCGCATCCCGGCTAATCCCCAAGGATGTGTACCGGGGGAGGCTGTGACTCCTGACCCGAGGCCTTTACCGGGGGGAGGCAGACCTCTGACCTGAGGCCTTTCTGGCTAGAGTCATGTGTGGGTCTGGGATCCCGTGATTCGGATTGTACTAGCACGGACGTGTCCTTGAGTGACCCCGTGGGATTTTTACTAGCATGCTCAGTACGCTGGAGGAGTATGATTTTACCTCGTGTACTTTGTTATTTTTATTTACCTGGACTCCCATATGTTATTTTAAACATGTATATATCAACTGGGGAAAGACCTTTATTTTCGTCCACTCACTCTAACGAGTTTATTGTCTTTCCCCTGGGCTTTTCGGTTTCCGTGCCCAGTTGCAGTTCAGGTTTGGTATTTCACGTCGTGGTTGGAGGCTAGTGATCTGAGCTACCTGTGTTTTCCAGTAGGTTCTTGTTTCGCCTACTGATGTGTATATTGTATATATTTACACTAGAGGTCGCTCTTATACATTCTGATACGTGTTTATACGGATTTTCTCGGATATATTATATATAGTACAGTATGTTTACTGTTTATTGTTTATATTATGATGTTGAGAAATCCGGATGGGATTGGTGCCCACGGTTTGGCTTTTGTGGCATAGGACGAAATGTTATTTTCAGGGTGCAGGTTTATGCAATTTCACGTTAGTAACGAAACTCTGCCGAAATTTTGGAAAAGTTTTTGTTGGTTCGTGTTTTCATAAGGGGTTCGATTCCAGTTTAGGTAACTGAATCGGGATTGGGTCTTTTCAGTTTATATGTCTTTCCATGGGCTCTTCGTTTTCTTTGCCCAGTTTGCAGTTTGAATTCTGGTGTCGCACGTCGCAGTTGGAGGCTTAGTATTCGAGCTACATTTCTTTTATGGTAGGTTCCTAGTTTGGTCTACTATTTGTATATATGTATAAACTAGAGGTCGCTCTGAATACTGGATATGTTTATATTTTGAAATGATTTTTCCCAGATTTCTGTAAAGCTATAGTTTTCTTTATTCCTTTACGTTATATTATGTTTTTTTAGAAATCTGGATGGGATTGGTGCCCACGGTTTGGTTTTGTGGCATAGGATGAAGTGTATTTTCGGGTGCAGATTAAAGGTAACTTTGCGATATAATGAAACTCTACCGAAATTTCTATGGTTTTCGAAAGTTTGTGTTTTCAAAAGAGGTTTAATTTCTATTTAGACAACTAAACCGGGGTCGGGTCCTTTCATTTTAGTTGGATTGTTTTATAGAGATTGCAGTGTAATGTTCAAAGGTTCTAGTTTGTCTACCGATCTAATACTTCTGGATATAGTAGATTTTGATTTGATCTTAGGCATAGAATTTTTGAGTCATCATCAGGTGTTGGAAGACAGTTATCGAGAAAAGGTGTTTTGGAGTCCCGTCTTGCTTGAGATTTTACTCCGTGGTGAAATAAATGTGTTATATTTATGGCTGAGTTCGGCCATGAAGGCTGTCATGATGTTGCGGGAGGGATGTACCGTATAGTTCGCACATGTGGTGAAACTTCGTGTCTCTACTTTTTGTACTGATTCGATTGAAGTAGTTAGTGTGTATCCGGATGTATTTCTCGAGAAGTTACCAAGTTTACTTACAATTTGGGAGAGATTTTATCGTTGAGTTATTATCGGGTACTGATCCTATAACTTAAGTATCCTATAGGATAGCTGTAGCTGAGTTGTGAGAGTGGCAGACTCCACTTCAGGAATTGATCGATGAGAATTTTATCCATCCCAATATTTCCTTATGAGGAGCCCCAATATTATTCGCAAATGTGAAGGATGGTTCAACGAGGTTACATATCGCTTATCGGAAACTGAACCAAGTTTTGGGAAAGAACAAATGTCCATTACCAAGGGTCGATGATTTATTTAATCTTGATATTTCTTCTTCGAAACTCATTCATTCTTTGAGGAATTCCGATAATTCGGTTTTGTTCACCTAAAATGTTTTCACTTTTGCTGTTTCTTATATTGTTTGTGTTCATTTTATGTCGTGAACACATTCTTTCATGACGGATACTTTTTGCTTCGTGCCACCAACTTGGAAATGTATTTCTTCCAGTTATTAATCACATGAGTTCGTGGAGGAAAAGATAGTGTATTAACATTGGACCGGTGGCATGTATGTTATGTCGCATAGATTAAATCGTTTCAGTTCAATGTCAGATATGGGTTTACGAGCGTTACAGTTTTACATGGAGATTAGTAGCAGATGAGTATGATTTGAAATTTGTATGTTGCATGATTTCCGGATTTCTCTTAGTCGTGATTTGGAGCATCCTATTGATAACTCAGCGTTTATCACGCACAGAAGTATATGAGAACTTTACACACGAGTGTGAATTCCGACCAAGGTTATGCTTGGCGACAATGATTTAATTTTTTTTCCAACTTTATTAAATCCAGAGTTCTAACGGTGCATGTTATCAGAATCTGTCACGTTTCATGGATTTCATAGTACTTTGACCTTCTGTTTAATTTTTATAAGTTGATGATCTGGTGTCAGAGGAATTACAATGTCTACGGTAGTATAGCGTGGAAGTGTGCAACAATTTAATTGTTCAATTTGGGACGATATTTTGATAAATAGATTAGCACCCCAGTATTATATTATTTTCAAAGGACTATTATTCTCGGCATACGTGTATATGTATTTGTGGCTTATGCCTAATTCCATTGAGTCTGTTGGCTCATGTTAGTAGTAGCCATGTGGATGTGCGAGCCATATAAGTAAATCGTTCAGGTGTAGTTTTATAGAAGGTTAGTTTTCAATTCGTGTATTTGAGCTCCGGAAATGATCGAGCGAATGCTGAGGTTCAAGTTACGTATTGATATTTGTTCAGACTACGGAAATATTGGATATTATTGACTTAACAGTGGCGACTATTCAGGAACTTCAGATGGAATGACGAGTTTTTATCCCCAAATTCATAGTAAATTGTGATGCCAGTTTGACTTCCTCGTTCTCGCACAGTGATTTGGATTTATTTGAGGCTTACTGTGGATATATTCTTTTAAGCATCTTTATGGTATTGTAGATGTTTGTTGAGGTAGTATGTTCTTGGGAGTTATAAATGGTGGAGATATATGGTTTGACGATCAATATGATTCATGAAATCAGATAAATATTAGTGATTTATATTCATGTTATAACTATGTTGATTTATGAGGAATCAAAACGGGATGTGGAGCCCACAATTTATATTTTGAGATGAGATTATTGAAATATTTTTGTTATACAGATTTTTGGGTTCCTTACGTTTTAGAGGAGACTAGGCCCAATTTTCTATAAGAAATTTTGAAAACTTTATAAGGTTGGTGATTCACATTTTTTCAAGCATTTAATTAAACACTTAATCAAACACGAATACAATTAAAACCCTTCTTTGTTGATGTAGCATTGATAAGTAGGGATCGTTCTTAACCGGGGATTGAGGGTGCATGCATAACTATGCTAGGTTTGGTTTATGGGGGTGCAAAGTTTGTTTTTACTAATTTTCCTACAAGATAGAACCTAAATCTACTATTTACATGTGATCATCTCAATTTTTCACTCAACTCTTTACACTAAATCATATTATATGCAACCTAAAAGTATCTAAGTCTTTAGCTCACATGTGATTCGTTTTCATGCTTCGGGAATTTGCCCTATGACATATCTATCAACTTGACAAGGAATTTGCCTTCGACTTAGTTGATGCATTAAGCACACATGCTTTGCTAAAAGAAATAAACACAAGGTTAGATTACACGACATATTCGAAGAGTGTTTGACCAAAATACAATCATCCAATCCATCAAAAACCGAAGATAAATACAAGGAAATAGTAGAAGGAATCATATTACACTTTTTGTAAGGGAATTTGCCCTCTACGAGAGTTATGCGACGACTCTTCAATGGAGATGGATGCACAGAGCCCTCAAGGAATTTGCCTTCGAGTTGCGTCGGTCATGGAGACGATTTGTAACGATGGAGGAGGCGGATCCTTGTAGACCTTCGGCTTTGGGAGGAAAGGAAAAGTGTTTTGGCAGAGCTTTTTCTAGTAAATTGAGAGATCCCCCATGAAAGAGTTGAGCTCCCCACTACCACATATACACTCATTACCGGCGATTTTTGGAAAAACAAGGCCGGCGACCGGGAAAGTCGTCGGTAATGATCATCATTGCCGGCGACTTACTCCGTCGTCGGTAATGTGTCCGAAAAGTCGCCGGAATTTCGCCGGCAATGTCTCCATTTCCAGCGATTTAATGAATCGCCGGCAATGCCTCTTATATTAGATTCAGATCGCAGCAGCTCATTCATTTGGATCGAAAAAAATCCGGTGAAATCGAAAGAAGGAAAACGCTCTGAAATCGATCCTTCGGTATTGTCAAAATTAAGGCGCGTGTCAAAAACTCGATCACTCGGGAAGCTATATATATAGGTACGTATATATATACGTATATGTGTATGTATATATATATGTGTGTTGATCGATCTAATTAGATCGATATATATATATATATGCATGAATGTGTTGATTTAATTAGAATTGAATTGAGATATCGCGTCGATTATTAGTAGTGAATGTGTATATATATAGTACGTAATATTGTTAAAATTTTCAGGATGGACAAGAGTTGGATGAGCCTCGAAAGATGGGATGTGAGATATCACTAGGGAATTAGGAGTTTTGTGAATTTTGTGAAAGCTAATTGTGGAGACACTACACTTCATTATTGCCCGTGTAAAAAATGTAAGTGTCGTAGCGATCGATTTCATTTTCCCATTGATAAAGTCCAGAAGCACCTGAGTAAATACGGGTTTTGGGATAAGTACACTTGTTGGATTTATCACGGTGAAACATCGTTAGCGGGTCCGCATGATCATGGACAATTTGGTGAGAGGGACAGTCCACGCTATGATCATGGAGATTTTGCTGAGAGGGGCAGTCCATCCTATGATCCAACATCGATGTTAATCAATGATATGTTTCCTCATGAGAGCGGTGTATTTGCTGATGAAGCACCAAATGTCCCTCCCGTCGTTGAGGGTTTCCCCCATATTGAGCCAGTCGAGCCATTACCTGGAGCTCATGTCAACACAAGCGGTATGGACAAGTACAACAACCTCATTGCATTGCAACAGACTCCGTTGTACGAAGGTTGTAGTAAGACTGTTCTTAAAAGTGTCATGGGAGTGATGCAGCTCAAAATGGAGACCAAAATGTCTGTCAAAGCTGTTGATTCTTGGCTGAAGTGGACTGCTTCGCTACTGCCACCCGGTCATCATCTTCCTACCACTCATCATAAGGTGCGACATATCCTGAAAGATCTTGGGCTTTCCTACATCAAAATCCATGCATGCAGATATGATTGTATTCTCTTCTGGGGAAAAGATCTTGAAGACCTTGAAGCCTACCCGGTATGTTTTATAGAAAGGTATAAGTTGACTCCTGCAGGCAACAAGAAAGCTGTGAAGATACTTCGATATTTCCCGCTTATTGATAGGCTGGAGTGTTGTTCATGTGTGCTTTCACGGCCGAAGCTATGAGATGGTGGGCTGAGAGCAATTTGCCTGACGATGACACCCTTATACACCCTTCCGACGGAGAGGCTTGGAAGCACATGGTCAGGGAGTTTGATCATTTTGCAGCAGAGGTCCGAAATGTTTGGCTAGGGCTCTCATCTGACGGATTCAACCCTTTTGGCAACATGAGTCTTCAATACAGTATATGGCCAGTTATTTTGGTACTGTACAACCTTCCACCATAGATGTGCATGAAGAAGGAATACAATATGCTCACTCTGTTAATTCCGGGCCCGGGTTATCCAGGAAAGTGTCTCGATGTGTATTTGAAGCCTTTGATTGATGAGCTTAAGTACCTAAGTGAGTGTGGCCACCCTACAAGGGAAGCTTGCCAAAGTCGTACAAGTTGGATGGAAATGAGGTAGCCATTGCCCACTGGTCGGTACTGATTAACTGTGAAGAAGTACAATATTGGAAAAACTATCATCTTCACTGCCCTGCTATTGCCGGAAATGTTGATTACCACAATAGGACGTTTGCAAACTACTTTGGTCAATGGGTAAGGGTATATGTGTATATGTCTATTTTTTTATATATATCCTTATATAGCATGTATGTACGTACGTGGTTTTTTGGTTTCTATGTTCATAATTTCTTGTGTGGTTTCTTATCGTTTTCAGATGAACCATGTAGCAAATGATGGTTGCCCAGAGTGGTCAAACGAATTAAGGGTCCTGGCGATGAAACCGATAGCTTCAAAAGTTTACTCGATGTGTCAGGTCAATGGCGTGAAATTTATATGTGAAAATTGAGACGACCGACTGAAAACACAGAATTGTGGGGTGATGGTCCATGGTGGGCAGGATGGCGTTGACTATTACGGTGTCCTTCATTCAGTTGTTGAACTAATTTATGGGAACCGCATGAAAGTGCACTTGTTCAAGTGTAGATGGTTTGATACTAGCCTGGAGAACACAAGGACCGATCAGTATTGAACATTTTCGGTGAATACTGCTACTAGCTGGTATGAAGAAGACCCTTTCGTTCTTGCCTCATCAGTAAAACAAGTGTTTTACCTTGACGATCTTCTTAACAAAGTCCCATGGAAGGTGGTTAACCATGTTGCTCATAGAAACATATACAGTGCTGCCACACTTGGTGAGACCGCAGATGATGAGGAAGTTACTGCATACCAAGAGCCGAACGCTTTTGACATTCCGGAATCATCTACGATTCGCCTTAATAATGTGAGATCTGGGAGTGTGGTTCGAATTATTGGAGGAGAACTTCTCGATGTTAATCCATATGAAGTTGACGCTGATTCAGATGACGAGGAGCGGCACATATTGCCAGAGGTTACCTATGAAACCGAGTCAGACTCAAGTGATGAAGATGATTATGATTATCATCCTTAGTACGTTAATGATGTACGTATTTTAATTATAGTCGGAAATTCTAGTCGAAAATTATAGTCGGAAATCTTAGTCGGAAATTGTAGTCGGAAATCGTAGTCGGAAATTGTGGTCGGAAATTGTAGTCGGAAATTGTAGTTGGAAATTGTGGTCGGAAATTGTAGTCGTAAATCGTAGTCGGAAATTCTGGTTGGAAATTCTAGTCGGAAATTGTAGTCGGAAATCGTAGTCGGAAATTGTAGTAGGAAATTGTAGTCGGAAATTGTAGTCGGAAATTGAAGTCGAAAATTGTAGTCGGAAATTATAGTCGGAAATTATAGTCGGAAATCGTAGTCGGAAATTGTAGTCGGAAATTCGATCTAGTCGGAAATTGTAGTCGATCGATATATATGGTCGGAAATTATATAGTCGGAAATTATGGTTGGAAATAGGTCGGATATTGGTCGGATATTCTTCAGGAAATAATGACATTACCAACGAGTTGATAAGCAACTCGTTGGTAATGACATTACCCATGATTTAACTCGTGGGTAATGACATTACCAACGAGTTGCAACTAACTCGCCGGTAATGGTTACTGAATAGATTGAACCCAGCTCGAGCTCGAACTCATTTCTTCACAATCTCAACCCTAAAACTCCTCCTCTCCTCCTCCCCAAACAGTTCCGCCTCCCTCTCCTCAAATCTCTCTTCCTCTCCTACTCTCTCCCCTCCCCTCACCTCCTCTCCCTTCTCCTCTCTCCACACTAAAAAACCCCAATTCAAATTGAAATTTCCTCTCCTCCCCTCCTCCTCTCCTCCTCCCCTCCTCCTCTACCTCCTCCCCTCACCTCCGTCGCCGGAAAATCACCTCGAGCTCCACCATGGCAGGTGCATGCAAGCTCACTCTCTCTCCCTCTCTCTCTCTCTCAATTTTTATTTATTTTTATGCATATATATATATATACGTATGTATAAAATTTATATGCAATGTATATGTATATATGTATGTGGAAATTAAATTTAATTACGGTGATTTGGATTAATTTATATGCAATGTATATATATATACGTATGTTTGAAAAATGTGGAAAATTAATTAGGGTGATTTAGATTAATATGTGATGTATATATATATGTGAAAATTAAATTTCATTAAGATGATGTATATATATGTGGAAAATTTAATTAAGCTCATTCATACGTATATGTGATGTATATATATATGTGAGGATATTTAATTTCGGAAATGATGTATGTATATATATATATGTTAATTTAGGTGATATAGTTGTTAATTTAACGTATAATAGGTGAAAAATCGGAATAGAAATTTAATGTGTTTGGATTAAGGTGATATAGTTGTAAATTTAACGTATAATTTAAGGTGAAAAATCAGAATTGGAACGGTTTGGAACCAGAACGGTTTTAAACCGGAACCGCGTGGAACCGGAACCGTTTGGAACCGGAACTGTTTGTAACCAGAACCGTTTGAAACCGAACGGTTCTAGTTCCAAACGGTTCCGGGTTCAAACGGTTCCGGTTATAAACGGTTCCGGTTCCAATTTGTTATATAACCGAATCCATGACTATTACGGTGTCCAGGAGGTTTTGCGACAAATTGGCTTGGAGGCATCAAACGGAGAGGTTCCCGAAATAGTAGAGGGAGCAGTAGTCAAGCTTCCTCCTCAGCCGCAGTCAGCAACACGCGCAGTTGGCCAATGATGAATGCTCGCACACAAATGTTGCTAGCTACGCGAGAAGAGGAGGAAGCTGCACGATCCGGAGCCGTGCAACCGGAAGTCCAGCCTCGAGCCTCAATCAGCAGACGCTCAGTCAGCAGACCCTCCGTCAGCAGACTGTGACGACCCGGACCAGAATCAGCAGTATGATCAGCTATATACGTGAGTCACTGTGTAGTCGCAGAGTTCCGACAGTATTTGTACCGCCTGGTTTGATAACGACTAAATTATTGGCCGAGATTTGGAGCTGAGTCTCTTCTCGAGAGTCGTTGTACGTGTGATTACGAGTTCGTGGGCAGTTCCGGATCGTTATTTGGACGACCGAGGAATTAGTTATGAATATTTGAAGTTTCGACGGAAATGGATTTAAATGGTAGGTTTGTTCGCGACTAAGTTATCGGACGAGAATTTGGGTTCGGATCCTTCACGGAAGTTGTTCAGAATTTAATTTTGCGTTCGTTGGAACTTCCGGAACATGATTTTGAGTTACGAAGATTTAGTTGTGAATATTTCCGATTGTTGGTTATTTAGTCGATTTAGTGTGTGTTGGTTCGAAGGGTTGACTTTTTATCCGATTGGTCGATGTGTTTGACTTCGGGTGATTATTGAAGAGTATGTCGAGTCGAGTTTGTGGCCGCGAGAATTATCGGAATCGGAATTACGACGAGAAAGTTATGGATATTCGAAGTTTGTCGCAAATTAATTGGGAAAGTTTCCTTATTTGGTAAGTCTATAAATAGCAGGTTGCCTTTTAGGGAAAGTCAACACTTGGTCATACCTGGGCTGACCGGTCAACTCGAGCTGAAATGAAGGTGGCGACGGTGGTTCGGTGCTCCACGGCGGTGGTGCCTTTCCGGCTATCTCCGGCCACGGGGGAGGTGGCAATCGGTGCGCCTCCACCTCCTCGTCCTTTCTCCGGCCTCCGTTGATGGCGTGGGACGCCGTAGGTGATGGAATTTCCGGCAAGAAACGGTGAGGAAATGGGTTGATTCGGGTTCTTGGATTCGGACCGAATTGAACTTCAAGAGGTACTGAGTTTTGTAGCCCTCTTCAATGTGATTCTAACCATATAAACATGGTGTTCTAATTTGATTTGAGCATGGAGAATTTTGGGTTTGAATTTTGTGTTCTAATTCGGTTTTACTTGAAATTGGATGTGTTAGAGTGAGAATTGGACTTCGGTGCAGTTGACAAAGTTGCTCAGTGGGTGATTTTGCATGGAATAGGGGTTGCTCCGCCGTGAAATCTTCCGGACAGATGGCGGCGCCGCCGTGGGCGGTGGTCAACGGCGGTCAACGGTCAAAGTTTGACTTTTTGGACTTTCGACAAGTTGCATGTCATTTGAATCGAAATCTCGCCCCGATCGCAGTGGGGAGGTTCGTTTTTCGAGTTGAGCGTCCGAATGTAAAGTGAGGTATTGAGGTGTTATATATGGATTTTCGACGATTCGTCGACTTTGGATTACGTGTTTCCGCGAACGGTGGTTTCTCGTGATTTGGTTGGTATTGTCGGATTATGACTTTGAATATTGGACATTGTGAATATTCAGGGGTTCGTGATCATTTGTTTGGCGAGGGACTTTCCGCCGGATCACGGGTTAACGCGATACGCGTTACGCCAGACTGTGAGTGGACAACTTCTTTTCACGGAAATGATTGCGAGTCTTTTATATATATGATTTACGAACTTGAGCATGCAGTTTGATTATGGTTTTACGAGCATGTGTTTTACGATTATATATATACGGATATGCGTATATGAGTATACATACTCTGACATGTTGTTTTATGCATTTGCATCGAACTATTTATGATTTGGTTTTCACAGAGTACAGTCGTAGTTTATGAGGTTGTATCGATACACTGCATCCCGGCTGATCCCCGAGGATGTTACCAGCTAGGATCACGTGTGGGCTAGGGACCCCGTGGTTCCGACTGTGCTGCTGCAGCTAGGATCACGTGTGGGCTAGGGACCCCGTGGCTCTGACTGTGAGATTTTACTTGCATGCTCTGTTTACGAGTTGGAGTCAGCGTCTCCTCGTATACTATTTGGTTTGATTTATTATATTTCGACTCGCATATGTTTTTATAACATATATTAACTGGTGAAAGACATTTATTTTCGTCCACTCACTCTAACGTGTTTTATGTCTTTCCCCTGGGCTTTTCGGTTTCCGTACCCAGTTTGCAGTTCGGACTCTGGTGTCGCACGTCGTGGTCGGAGGCATAGTGCTCGAGCTACCTTATTTCTTCCAGTAGGTTTATTGTCCTACCTACTGTGGTATACTTATATGGTTATGTATTAGAGGTCGCTCTGAGTTCTCTGTTGAATATGTTATACGATTTTAAACCCGGATTTCAGTAAAGTACTATTATATGTATTGTTTACTTTACTGTTGAGATATTGAGAAATCCGGATGGGATTGGTGCCCACGGTTTGCTTTTTGTGGCATAGGATGAAGTATTTTTCCGCGTGCAGGTAATGGTAATTCCACGTTAGTAACGAAACTCTGCCGAAATTTTGAAAATTTTTTGTTGGTTCGTGTTTTCGAAGGAGTTTGACTCCGATTTAGGGAGCTAAATCGGGGTTGGGTCCTTTCACAGACCCTCAGACGAGCAACAGTCAATGGGGGCATCAGAAACTCCCTCCATCCGAATGCCCCCTATTCGCCCGGTGCCTACTCCCGTTTCACGGGAATCATCTGAGGCAGATGGTGCTGGCTCCTCATCGTCCAGGCCTCGTCTGTCTCCGCCATCCGGTCTCTTCCTGCCCGACGAGATTCCTGTGATCCCTGAATTCGATGATAGGGGGATGCCTATTTATGTTGAAGGACGGCCGGAGTTCCTGAGCGTGGAGGAAGCGTACAACTTCATCTCGTTCGACCCCGTGTATCTTTGGAGTGTGAGGTGCACCAACCAACAAACAGACGATGCAGGTAAATTTTATTTAACAAGATTGATTACTTAATTATTACTTAAGACTTACGATAGGTTCAATTAATGATATCAATTTGTTGACATTGTATTATTAGGCAATTTCGTTAATGGTACTGGAAAACGGAAAGGGGCTAGAGGCACCTGCACCGGGAAGAGACTTGAGCAGGCCACCGGGGGAAGGAAAACGCCCATTAGGGCCAATGAGGATGGCGAGGTGATCGAGGCATTTGACACCACGCGAAAATATGTCAGCATGGCCGGGGCGATCGTGCGGGACAAGGTCCCAATGCTTTGGCCAGATTGGGAATCTGTGCCTATCTACGTTAAGATGCAAGTGCATAATGCACTGAGTGTGAGTTAAATCGTATTTTCATTACGTAAATTTTACATTTATTAATTAAGTCCGAATAAATATATAATTTTACCGTTTATATATTCATATTGCAGGTGTGGTTTGACGTGGATGAATGCCTTATTCACACGTGGGTAGAGCGTCAACTACATATGAGGTGATGTGCTTCGAGTTATTTGAGTATATATCGAGTTAGATTTTTGTTTATCAAGTGTATTAATATCTCTAACTTTTTTTTCCTGGTGTTAATATAGGTAAAAAGAGTGGAAGAACGAGCTTTCTTCACATTACACTGTATACAAGGAGCTAGGCCGATGTTCTACCCCTAGCGAATTCCGGTTTAGGGAGTACGAGAGGCTGTGGCTGATAGCCCACTTCGAGCACCCCAAAGCGAAGGTATGCATCCTGAATATATCTTACAAGCCTAATGTATCGTATCACATTGAAATAGTTAGTTACTAATTTTTTTTACATATGTTTATCAAACAAGGCGATTTCGAAGACGAACCGGGCGAATAGATTGAAAAACACCAGGGCCCATCACTCAACTATTTGGGTTGGTCAAGTAAGGCGCAGCAACAACAAGAAGTGAACCCGTTGGTGTATATTCATCAGAAGTTCTATCCGCAGTGCCCTGAAGAAGCGGTAAGTCTTTCGCCTCTGCATGTGTTAATCAAACTATTTTTTCGATATTAATTTATTTTGTAAAATGGAACGTTATTCATATTCGCTTTTCAATTAGGCGAGAGTGGAGGAGGCGACCACAGAAGTGACCATGAATATATCTCGGAATAACCATCCTGATTGCTCCGAGGAAGAAGTCACCCAGTATGCCTCTCAGATCGATCCGCTTGATCGCCCTATAGCGGCTCAGATCATGGCAAAAGCATGCGGGACTGGAAAGAATACCTACTACTGCAGGGGAATGGGCTCGGCGGGCGAAGGAGTTTTGAAGAACACTTCAGAATACTCTACCGGGTCAAGAAGTTCAACTTCTAGTCGTAACCTCGCAGCGGAGCTTCAGAGGACGCAGAGGGAGTTGGAGGAGCAAAGGAGGCAGATGGAGGAGATGAGGCAGATGGCCGAGCAGCAGGCAGTCAGAGATGCCGAGTACAGGGGGTTGATCGAGCAACACCGACTCATGGTCCAGCAGCAGACACAAATGTTCACCTAGATGCAGACGATGTACGCGGCTCAGACTACCGGACAACCGCTCCCCACACCTCCCCCGGTCCCTGTGTTCCCCAGTTATCCACCACCACCACTGCACCAGTCACCGCCACAGCAAGACCAGGGTAGCCACCGGAGTTCAAATGAGTACATGGATTTCTTCGACCCTAACCCGCAAGTTCCTCGACCCTGACGTGTAGTTGTAGTTTATTTTCGTATCGTTGCTATTTGTACTGTACGTTGGACATTTATGTGTGTACTGTTGAACTTGTATTTGTATGGAAACTAGACTTCCATATATTTCTAAGCATGCCTCACATGTGTCCAAATTCGTTTTCAATTGATTTTGGTGGCCTGTTGAATTGGGCTGATCTGCATCGACAGATTTCCAGATTTCTAACTTTCGGTCCATCTTCTTCTTTTGGGCTTCTTTCTCTCCAATTCTTCCTTAGCCGAAAATAGCATATAATTGCACGCATTTTGGGCTTTAAATCATATCTATATCATCTTGGAATGGTCTCCACAATTTTGGCCCAAGTATCCTCCATGAATTCGGCAAGAACATGCTTTCCTAGACCGCACAGGAGAAATGTCTTCATCATTTCTTTTCCGGAATTAGGAACCTCCTCCTTAGCACGCTTTTAGCTCCAAAACGCCTCATTTATTGTTCCACCTTTATTTTCTACCTAAAAACATAAAATAAGTTAGAAACATATTTACTAACCTCATAACAAAGCAAAATGCAGAGAGAAAGACATTAATAATTAAGCATAAAATGCGTAGATCAAATTCCCCCACACTTAGACTTTGCTAGTCCCTAGCAAATACAAATCAAAGCAATGGATTCGTTAAAAGAAAAATAATTAAAGGAAAAATGTGACACACATTTTTACAGGACACTTAGATGTTTCTTCGTTTCAAAGCCGTAAATTCTCATGTATTCATGTTTGAAAACGCAAGAAAACACTAAGTACACAAAACTAAGCCCTTAGTCGAAACTGTCTCAGAAGTTTTGTTTCTTTTTTTCAAGTATATGGCGATGGAATCACAATGTGTCAAGCATGAATGATCTTTGAATTCAATGGATAATAGAGACATGATCATGTTATGAACAAGTAAGACATAGAGAAAACAATGGTGAGTTTAAGTCTGTGCATGCTTCGGATGAAGTTCAAATCAACTCACATGGATGCTCTCATCATATTTCCACTCATGCAAAGGTTTCACTCAAAGTGTTTAAATCAATGAATGGAATGAATTACTTGCTCAAATGAACCAAAACCATATGCTTACTCATGCAACTTACTCCACAGATTGAAGGCTACTCATCTTAAGGATCAAAAAGGACTTTTAAGGGTTGTAATGGGGCTGAGGTTAAGGCATTCGAAATTTAGATATGTGGTGATTAAGAACATTCTAAAGACTTAGCCAAAGCACCAGAACTTGATCAATTTTAAGCTCCCATCTTTACCAAAAAAAAAACGTCACCATGCATAACTTTGAAGTACAAGGGCCGAATTTCATCGTGTTGGGCCCTATCTTCATTCTAAACTTTCCCTTGAGCTTTGTGAATAGGACAAAGGCCAAATTTTACATTGTTGGGCCTTCATTTCGAAACAAACTCCAAACTCACAAATATGGGGGACATTAATTCAAACAATGTACATTTAAAACCTATTGCCGGAGAGCTTTTGATCTTTCTTTTCTTTTCTTTATTTTCGGCAATTTCTACTTTAACAAGCTGTTTGAACAAGTCTATCCCCATACATACATTCCCTTACATGATTCTCACGCCATCTTCTTTGTTTTAGCTTCAAAAATCCCACCAAGTCTTTAGAACAAGGGCATGGATAATCTACACTAAGTTAAAGTGTTTAGATTCATATAGTAATGAAAGAAAGGCTTAATGTAGGCTCAAATGGGTTCATCGAGGGGTGTCGCAACTCGTGCGCACAAAATGGGACACATGGCAATTTGGCAAAGTGGTGGAATACCTAGGCGCCTTAATTTAATCACATCCAAAATCAGAGTATGTATCAACTATAAGCTTTGCAAGTCGACATGAGTAAGTTCTAGCATTCTCTAGTTCATTAAGATCTATGGCAAGTGAGTGTATGAATGATTTTGAGACCTATCATATGTAATGCACGAATTCACTCTCAAAGAAGTAGTGTTTAGGCTCAAAATCTCACGTTAAGGCTCATATGATTCAAAACTTTATTCTACATGCAAATTTCTGTACCAAGTTTTGCAAACCATAACTACTACATGTCATAACACTCAAAGATGTCTCAATTAGCACATGAATTCATTCTCAATGATTTCCAATGCCATATGTGTTCTTTTCTTTGTTCATTTTCATCATTGACTAACTAAGGGCATCCTAAGACTCTTTAAAACACTAAGTTAAACAAAAAGACTCAAAAATACACCAAGTATGACTCAAAAGTTTTTTTTAGGGCATCATCCGCCGGAAAGTTTTATTGTCCGCCCGATTTTTAATTTTATGACTCAATAAAGTTGTAAACCCCTTCTCTCACACTTAAACTCTACATTGTCCTCAATGTACCAAAGTAAAGTCATAGAATTCAAGCATGGAAGCTAGGACTTACGAAAATCTATCTAAAAATGTAAAAGTAACGAAAATTAAAAGAGATGAGGGAAGAGAATGCAAATCTGTTGAAGACTCCTCCATTAGGTTTGTGACGACCCAGAACAGAATCAGCAGTGTGATCAGCTCACTTCATGTGTTACTGCGTAGTCGCAGAGTTCCGACAGTGTTTGAATCGCCAGATTTGATAACGACTAAATTATTGGCCGAGAATTAGAGCTGGGTCTCTTCTCGAGAGTCGTTGTACGTGTGATTTCGAGTTCGTGGGCGGTTCCGGATCGTTATTTGGACGACCGAGGAATAAGTTATGAATATTTGAATTTTCGACATAATCGATTTATAATTGTGGCCTTCTTAACGACTAAATTACCGGACGAGAATTTGGTTTCGGCTTCTGCACGGAACTTGTTGAGAATTTAATTTCGAATTTGTGGGAACTTCCGGAGCATTATTTTGAGTTACGGAGATTAAGTTGTGAATATTTCCGATTGTTGATTATTTAGTCGGTTTTAATATGTGTTGGGTTGAACAGTTGACTTTTTATCGGTTTGGTCAATGTGTTTGACTTCGGGTGATAATTGAAGAACACGTCGAGTCGAGTTTGTTGCCGCGAGAATTATTGGAATTGGAATTACAACGAAGAAGTTACGGATGTTTAAAGTTTGCCGAAATGTATTTTTGGAGGTTTCCTTTTTGGGAAGGTTTAAATAGTGGGGTTTCCTGTTTTAGTAAGTCAAAGGTGGCATTAATGGTTGACTGGTATGTTGACCGGTCAACTCGTGTGGAGGAGGAGTGGCGCGACGGTGGTTCGGCCTTGCCCGCGACGGTGCCTTTTCCGGCCACCTTAGGGGGCGATGCTTGTCCCGTTCGGTGCGCCCCGGCACCCCGAGTCTACTTCCGGCCACCCCTCACGGCGAGGGTGGCGGTGGAGAGGTGAATTTTCCGGCCAAAATTGGTAGTTTTTGAGTGAATTCGGGTTATGATTTTCCGGCCAAATTGAGCTGAAATTTGGAGTGGGCTTTGAAGCTCTCATCACCTAGATGCTACCATGTAAGTTTGGTGATCTAATTTTGCTTGTGTGTGGAGAATTTTGGATTTGAAATTTTGGGAACAATTCGGTTTTGCTTGAAATTGACATGGTTAGAGTGAGAATTGGCCTTTGTTGTAGTTGACAAAGTTGCTCAGTGGATGATTTTGAGTGGAATAAAGGTTGCTCCGCTGAGAAATTTTCAGGTTGGTGGCGGCGCCACCGTGGATGGCGGTCAACGTGGCGGTCAACGGTCAAAGTTTGACTTTTTGGGGTTTTCGACAAGTTGCATGTCATTTCACTCGAAATCGCGCCCCGATCGCAGTGGGGAGGTTCGTTTTTCGAATTTAGCATCCGAACTTACAGCGAGGTATTGAGGTATGATTTCCGGATTTCCGACAGTTTGTCGTAATCGGATTACGTGTTTCCGAGAACGGTGGTTTCTCGTGATTTGATTTGAATTGTCGAGTTATGATTTTGAGAAATGGATTTTGTGAATATTCAGGGGTTCGTGATCGTTCGTTCGGCGAGGGACTTTCCGCCGGATCACGGGTTAACGCGAACTGCGTTACGCTAGTCTGTGAGTGGACAATTTCTTTTCACGGATTGTTTGCGAGTCTTTATACACGTTTTACGAACTTGGGCATGCATATGAGATTTCGGATTATATGAGCATGTGTTTTACGATTATACATATACGGATATGCGTATACAAGTATACATACACTTATATGTTGTTTCATGCATTTGCATCGAACTATTTACGATTTGATTTACACAGAGTACAGTCCTTATATATGTTGTTGTATCGATACACCTGCATCCCGGCTGATCCCCGAGGATCTTTACCAGGGGAGGCTGTGACTCCTGACCCGAGGCCTTTACCGGGGGGAGGCAGACCTTTGACCTGAGGCCCTTTCTGGCTAGAATCACGTGCGGGTTAGGAACCCCGTGGTTCTGACTGTACTAGCACGGATGTGTTCACGAGTGACCCCGTAAGATTTTTATGCATGCTCCGTACGCGTGAGGAGTTAGAGTCTCCCTCGTGTACCATTTGATTATTTATACTTTCGACTCGCATATGTTTTTATAACATATATATATTATGTGGTGAAAGACATTTATTTTCGTCCACTCACTCTAACAATTTTCATGTCTTTCCCCTGGGCTTTTCGGTTTCCGTGCCCAGTTTGCAGTTCGGACTCTGATGTCGCACGTCGTGGTCGGAGGCATAGTGCTCGAGCTACCTTGTTTCTTCCAGTAGGTTTATTGTTCTACCTACTGTGGTATACTTATATGAATATACATTAGAGGTCGCTCTGAGTATTCTGTTGTATATATTATACGATTTTACACCGGATTTCAATAAAGTACAGATATATTTACTACTTTACATTATTGTTGATATATTGAGAAATCCGGATGGGATTGGTGCCCACGGTTTGATTTTTGTGGCATAGGATGAAGTGTATTTTCCGCGTGCGGGTAATGGTAATTTCACGTTAGTAACGAAACTCTGCCAAAATTTCTACGGTTTTTGTTGGTTCGTGTTTTCGAAGGGGTTCGATTCCGGTTTAGGGATCTAAATCGGGGTTGGGTCCTTTCAAGGTTGTCTTCCAACAAGCGCTTGTTTTTTAACGTCTTTCAGCCTAGACGTGATGTATTCTTCATGTGGTGGTAGTAGGTGGATCGTTGAGCCTTGTTTCGTCAATGACTTCTTCTTTGAAATGTGCATAGTACGGCTTCAAACGATGACCATTCACTTTGAACTCATTGCCGGATATAGGACTTTTGATTAAAACAGTTCCATGTGGGAAAACGTCAATAACAATGAAAGGGCCGATCCATCTTGAGCGTAACTTTCCCGGAAAAAGCTGGAGACGAGAGTTGAATAAGAGAACTTGTTGACCAAACTCGAACTCCTTCCTTCGGATCACCTTGTCATGAAACATCTTTGTTTTCTCCTTGTAGATCCAAGCATTGTCAAACGCATCATTCCGGATTTCTTCTAACTCACATAACTGCAATTTTCGATGTAATCCAGCTTCGTCCTTGTCCATGTTGAATTTCTTCACCGCCCACCAAGCTTTGTGCTCTAACTCCACTGGAAGATGATAAGACTTCCCATAAACAAGTCGATAGGGTGACATGCCTATAGGAGTCTTGTATGCTGTTCTATACGCCCACAAAGCATCATCCAAACACCGGCTCCAGTCCTTGCAGTTTGGCTTGATAGTACGTTCCAAGATCTTCTTGATTTCTCGATTTGATACCTCCGCCATGCCATTTGTTTGTGGATGATAGAGGGTAGAAACTCTGTGATTGACACCATACTTCCTCATCAACGCCTCAACTATCTTGTTGCAAAAATGACTCCCTTCATCGCTGATTAGAACGCGCAGCATTCCAAATCTTGAGAAAATGTTGGTTTTGAGGAAATCTGCAACAACTCGCGAATCATTAGTACGGGTGGCTTTTGCTTCCACCCATTTCGACACATAATCAACAGCGAGTAAAATGTACATGTAACCATTAGAGGAAGGGAAATGTCCCATAAAATCAATGCCCCAGACATCAAAAATTTTGACATTAATGACATAATGTTGTGGCATTTGATCTCGAGGTCCAAGGTTTCCAGATCGTTGGCACCTATCACACTTAGCACAAAAATCATTAGAATCACGAAATAGGTTAGGCCAAAAGAAACCACATTCCAAAACTTTTAGGGCTGTTTTTCGTGAACCAAAGTGTCCTCCACATGCACCATTATGACAGAACTCAGGAATAGATGCAAACTCACTATCTGGAACACGCCTCCTTACTACTAAGTCCGCACATTGTTTCCACAAGTAAGGTTCATCCCAAATAAAAGACTTAGCATTACTCTTGAGCTTATCACGTTGAGCCTTATACATAGATGGTGGAAACTCACCGGTAACTAAGTAGTTAATAATATCTGCATACCATGGAGTTTCAGAGATACTTACCTGAAGTCCGAAGAGTTGCTCATCTGGAAAAGTCTCTTCAATTTCAACATTGGACTTCTCAACAATCAACCTAGAGAGGTGATCAGCTATCACGTTTTCTACTCCCTTTTTGTCCTTGATTTCCACATCAAACTCTTGTAGAAGTAGTATCCAACGTATGAGCCTTAGCTTTGCATCCTTTTTCTGCATCAAATACTTCAAAGCTGCATGATCAGTGTAAATTATAACCTTACTCTAAAGTAGATAGGATCGAAACTTGTCCAATGCAAACACGACTGCCAACATCTCCTTCTCAGTTGTTGTGTAGTTGGCTTGAGCATCATCAAGTGTCTTAGAAGCATAGTAGATAGCGTATGGCTTCTTGTCTCTTCGTTGTCCCAACACAGCTCCAACAGCGTAATCCGATGCATCACACATGAGTTCAAATGGTTGAGACCAATCCGGAGCACAAAGAATGGGAGCACTTGTCAACAACTCCTTCAGCTTCTCAAATGCAATGCCACATTCTTCATTAAAGACAAAGGGAGTGTCCTTCTGAAGCAGCTTGCACAAGGGACGTGAGATGTGGGAAAAGTCTTTGATGAACCTCCTGTAGAAACCTGCGTGTCCAAGAAAAGAACGAATCTCTCTAACCGAAGTTGGAGAGGGTAAGTACCTTATAAGATCTACTTTTGATTTATCAACTTCAATCCCTTTTTTCGACACTATATGTCCAAGAACAATCCCTTGCGTCACCATGAAGTGACACTTCTCCCAATTAAGCACTAAGTTCGTTTCAACGCATCTCTGCAAGATTAGTTCTAAATTTTCCAAGCATGCATCGAAATCTCTTCCAAAAACACTAAAGTCATCCATGAATACTTCAATTATTTTCTCAATGTAATCAGAAAAGATAGAGAGCATGCAACGTTGAAACGTACCAGGGGCGTTACAGAGTCCAAATGGCATGCGTCGATAAGCAAACGTTCCAAAATGGCATGTGAACGTTGTTTTCTCTTGATCTTCCTCAGCAATGCTAATCTGGTTGTAGCCCGAATATCCATCAAGGAAGCAGTAGTATGAATGTCTAGCCAATCTTTCAAGCATCTGATCAATGAATGGCAAAGGAAAGTGATCCTTTCGAGTGCTGGCGTTGAGCTTCCTATAATCGATGCAAACTCTATGTCCAGTGACAGTTCGTTGAGGCACTAACTCATTCTCCGCATTCTTCACAACAGTGATTCTAGACTTTTTAGGAACAACTTGCACAGGTGAGACCCAACGGCTGTCTGAAATTGGATAGATAACCCTACAAACTAAGAGTTTGATCACTTCCTTCTTCACAACGTCCATCACTAGTGGATGGAGTCTTCTTTAAGCCTCACGAGATGGCTTGGCGCCATCCTCAAGTAAAATACGATGAACACAAGCTGCAGGGTTGATACCTTTGATGTCCGCAAGGGTCCAACCAATGGCAGGCTTGTACTGTTGAAGCATTCGAACAAGCTTATCCTCTTGCTCCTCTTCCAACGTTGAAGAGATGATAACCGGTAAAGTCTCGTTGTCGCCCAAGTAAGCATACTTCAAATGATCCGGTAACACCTTGAGTTCCAATTCTGGTGCTTGAATGATGGAAGGAACAAGCTTGTTTTTGCCATAGACCAATGGAATAGGTGGAGGTCTTGACGTTACAAAGGCAGCTTCATTCAGTGCCAACGCCATTTCTCTAATTCTGGGCTCCAGAACTTCAATCAAAACGTCAACTAGGGCTTCATCCCTAGTGTAGGTCAGTCCAATTCCATCTTGAAGTACAGTATCAAGCTCATCCTCTCTAATAGTGTCCAGGTGCTGTTGTGCCATATCTTCCACTAAATCCAACAAAATGCATGAGTTGACAGTGGCAGTAGGAACCTTCATAGCGTCAAGGATATTGAACTCGATCCTCTCCCCATCAATTTCCATGGAGAATGTACCTTCAAACACATCTATCTTCGTTCTTGCTGTTCTCATGAAGGGTCGTCCAAGCAAAAGTGGCGTGGTATTCAATGAACTTTCCTCCATGTCAACAATGTAAAAGTCTGCAGGGAATATCAAGTTGTTGACTTGCACAAGAACATCTTCAACGTATCCCCTTGGATACTTGTGAGAACGGTCGGCTAGTTGAATGATGACATTGTCGTGCTTAAGCTCACCAAGCTCCATGGATGCATATAGATAGTAGGGCATAACGTTGATGGATGCACCCAAGTCAAGCATGACATCTTCGAATCTATTGTCACCAATCACGCAAGGAACACTAAAGCTCCCAGGGTCCTTCAATTTGGGGGGTAGTCGACGTTGAAATACCGCTAAAACGGTTGCATTCACCTTCACAACCTCCTTCGCTCTCGTTTGCCTCCTTTGGGTGCATAGCTCTTTCAAGAACTTGGCGTAGATAGGAACTTGCTTAATGCACTCGATCAAGGGCAGATTCACTTGCACCTTCCGAAAGATGTCCAGAATTTCCTCGTATTAATCATCTTTCTTTGATTTAGATAACCTATGTGGGAATGGTGCACGAGCAAACGAAGCATTAGTATTAACTAAAGTTGAAGGGGTAGAGTCAATACCTTTGATTGAGGAAGAGTGTGATGGTGATGGTAGTGGCAAAAGTGGCGCCACTTTCTTCTTTCTTTCTAGCTCTTCAGCAGCTGGATCTTCTTCAAAAATTTCCTCCACAACGACATCAAGAGAATACACAAGGAATGCAAGATACTTGATCAAAACGTTGGAAGTCACAAAAAGGGCTTCTCAAAACACAAAAACAAGTCACACGAATTCAAAACACACCATATTTACATACATATTCACAAATGACATTTTGATTATTGGTTTATATACACTTGCCACGGTTTTGTACACTAGATGAAATGCAAAGGCTCTAGGTCATCCTAAAATGAATGCAAGTCACTAAAAACAAGTTATGTACATTTGTACATGTATCCTGCAGGGGTTAGTTGTATAATTTACTAAGTCAAAAACGTCATATACATATTTGGCATTCAAAAGATGCAAGCACACCATAATCCACGAAATTCATACAAGAATTCATTCAAACTTTCATTCAAAGTGCATCAAGCAAGAGTCCTAAGTGAAAGATGGAGTGAATGCATAAGAGAAAACGTTAGAACCTGCAGAAAACACAAGAGTTACGTGCTAATTCCATGATGCAAACGTGACCACTCTCTTGGCCTCATGCCCCTAACTTCACTTAGGTTAGGGTGTGTGGTGATGAAATCCACACATCACAAAGCCGCCAGAGGGTTATGCAAGCTACAAATGCAGGGTGGTTAAGCCTTTACAATTTCGTTGGCAATGTACAAGTATTTCGTTGGTTATGTACATGTATGGTTCATTGAGTTGTGCTTTAGATTTGAAGAGAGTACATTCGCTTGATCTTTAGGTCGTTCAAAGGACATGCGACCCGCGCGATAAAGTGTACACTTTCAATCGAATGGTCTTGGTTCAATCAATAAACATGGCCAGTTGGGGATAGAGATAACGCGAGAGGCAGGACTAATTTCGACAAAGCAACCCAAGGCTAACCAACTATGGCAAGTAGACTTAGTCCTTATCTTCTTTGGGCAAACTCAACGAAATGGCCAGTTAGCGAGAGAGACCACGAGAGGTAGGACCGATTTGATATCTCGGATCCAAAACCTGTCATAGAAACCGTCACCTTCTAGACACCATTGCGTTGAGAATTTCTTACTCAAAGATAAGTATTCATCCACCAACCGAGTCTTTGGTATATACTCCAATGTTGCAAGTCTTTCTTAGATCCAAATCCTGTCACCAGTCATAACCCGTTTCTAGACACCATGTCCGACATTCAACCAAACTTTCGAAAATGTACAACTCCCTCAAGTCCAATGTAGACTCCGCCCTCAACCTCATATCTATAACTTCACTTAGGTTATGGTGTATGGTGATTAAATCCATACATCACAAGGGGTTAAGGAGATAAACATGGAAAAGAGGCGCCATCTATTCAACAATGAGTGCGACTTAATCAACCAAGCTCATGTACTCAATGCAAATCCAATCTTCCTTTAACGTTACATGGCTGCAAAAGATACAATATGAACAAGTGTTAGTATAAATATGAACAAAAATTTCGTAGGTTTAATGTACAATTTCACATATTCACAAGAACACATGCAATTCCAGATTCTGGCAAACATGAACACAGCAGCTTGTCGAATTTTTTTATAATTATTGGCTCGGTCGACTGGGCTGAAAATTTTCAGGCACAAACTAGACACATAACCAAACATTCTTGCAAAAATTTCAGATTTTTGTGAGTCTTCTAGCTATGCCAAATAATTTACACAAAACCGGGTAGTGCACAGTTCCTGAAAACAGAAACTATAAACGTATTTACAAGCATAATCACACAATTCTTTACAATCCCCGGCAACGGCGCCAAAATTGATTCACATCTTTTCAAGCATTTAATTAAACACTTAATCAAACACGAATACAATTAAAACCCTTCTCTGTTGATGTAGCATTGATAAGTAGGGATCGTTCTTAACCGGGGATTGAGGGTGCATGCATAACTATGCTAGGTTTGGTTTATGGGGGTGCAAAGTTTATTTTTACTAATTTTCCTACAAGATAGAACCTAAATCTACTATTTACATGTGATCATCTCAATTTTTCACTCAACTCTTTACACTAAATCATATTATATGCAACCTAAAAGTATCTAAGTCTTTAGCTCACATGTGATTCGTTTTCATTCTTCGGGAATTTGCCCTATGACATATCTATCAACTTGACAAGGAATTTGCCTTCGACTTAGTTGATGCATTAAGCACACATGCTTTGCTAAAAGAAATAAACACAAGGTTAGATTACACGACATATTCGAAGAGTGTTTGACCAAAATACAATCATCCAATCCATAAAAAATCGAAGATAAATACAAGGAAATAGTAGAAGGAATCATGTTACACTTTTTGTAAGGGAATTTCCCCTCTACAAGAGTTATGCGACGACTCTTCAATGGAGATGGATGCACAGAGCCCTCAAGGAATTTGCCTTCGAGTTGCGTCGGTGATGGAGACGATTTGTGACGATGGAGGAGGCGGATCCTTATAGACCTTAGGCTTTGGGAGGAGAGGGAAAGTGTTTTGGCAGAGCTTTTTCTAGTAAATTGAGAGATCTCCCATGAAAGAGTCGAGCTCCCCTTTATATAGGAGAAGATTAGGAAACTTCCCACCTTGTGAAATCTGTCAAATCTGACCCTTCTATATTAAAAACTACTTTTCGGACGTTTCACAATTTTAAATGGCATGATTCTTTCGGCACTAGAAAATAGACTTTCAGTGATTTCTAGTTATGCATCATTTGTGCCAAAATTCTTCCTGACGCGCTTTCAGCGCCCATTGTAAGTTGGTTGTTAGGCAGAATGCCCTGTACCCACTAAATCCGGGATTTCTGAATATCTACACATTGTAATGGCATGATTCTAGTAGGGTTGGAAACTAGACTTCCATATATTTCTAAGCATGCCTCACATGTGTCCAAATTCGTTTTCAATTGATTTTGGTGGCCTGTTGAATTGGGCTGATCTGCATCGACAGATTTCCAGATTTCTAACTTTCGGTCCATCTTCTTCTTTTGGGCTTCTTTCTCTCCAATTCTTCCTTAGCCGAAAATAGCATATAATTGCACGCATTTTGGGCTTTAAATCATATCCATATCATCTTGGAATGGTCTCCACAATTTTGGCCCAAGTATCCTCCATGAATTCGGCAAGAACATGCTTTCCTAGACCGCGCAGGAGAAATGTCTTCATCATTTCTTTTCCGGAATTAGGAACCTCCTCCTTAGCACGCTTTTAGCTCCAAAACGCCTCATTTATTGTTCCACCTTTATTTTCTACCTAAAAACATAAAATAAGTTAGAAACATATTTACTAACCTCATAACAAAGCAAAATGCAGAGAGAAAGACATTAATAATCAAGCATAAAATGCGTAGATCAGTTGGATGTTCATTGCAGATCGGCCAAGTACTCATATTTGTTGTGATTTTAAATTCGTTTGTTGGGTTCCCTGTTTGTGGTTTTAGTATCCACCTTATGGGTGAGTGTCTATGATTGAACATTTCAGTTAGTTTCCGGTGCAGGGTTCTAATGACGATTTAGGTGCCACTTCTGTGTTGAAACCACACCATTACCCATATAGTTATCTTTGTGGGACCCTGGTCAGGTCAGTCTGGCCGATTGTGTTTGAGTATGTTAGTAGAATTGGTCATTAGTTTTGACACGGATACTAGAAGCTTCTAAACATTATGTTATCGAATTTGGATTATGTCGCACCTTGTGTCAAATTTATTTGAAGTAGTTATTATGCTGTCAGATTTATTGGACGAGACTTGATGATGAAATGTTAACTTAGTAATAGAGTTATAGATCAAACTAACAATTGTGGATATTCTTGTGAGCTAGAAAACGCTGATTGGAGTAGTAAGTATGGAAATTCACCTGTTATACGCGTGTGTATAAATTTTGAGGATGAAATTTTTGTATGGGGGGACTCGGAACAATATCACGCGATAATCGAAATTTATGTAGTTAGTTGCTAATTAATTACGTTAATCATCGATGGTAATTAGTGTTTACCGTCGATAACTTTCGTTGGCATTTTTTTGAGCTTTTATCGACTATATTTTTTGAGAAATTTATTTGGATAAAATTGTAGAGTTTGTCAAAATGAATTTGTGGCAACTTCAAGTGTTGAAATCGGAGTTACGACGGAAAAGTTATGGTCAACGGAAATTTTACGAAAATATCGAAAAATGTATTACCGTGAAATCATGACTATATATAGGGGTTTCCATTTTGAGAAAGTCAAAAAAAAAATTTCTATTTTGGGCAACCAGGTTGACCCCGCATTGATCCATCTCTCGACCTGTTTCCTCGCCGTGAGGTTCTAACCAGCAGCGAGACTCCTGCCGGCCACCTCCTCTGGTTATTGGCGGCAATATCTCCGGCATTGGTGACTGGTGGAGGACGATTCGAGGTCGAGAAGTGGCAGTTCCAAGTTGTTTTCGACGATGACGGTGGTTGTGCACACGGCGGCGATAGAGGTGAATGCAATGCGTCTCAGACTAAGCCGTGGTCAAAACTTCAACAGTTGATTTCGTTATTTTCTAGTTTTATTTTGGTTTTGAGTTGTACTACAATGTTATTGTTCTTGTTGAGATGAACATTTGGATGTGTAGATTGCAGGATTTGGGCCGGTGGGGTTTTGGTCGATGGCTGCGGTGATGCGTGGCCCCACGCGCCGCCGTGTGCGGTGGAGCTTTGGCGATGTTGGAATTTTTGGAAAAATTTTATGTCATCCCGCTCGTAATTTTGTGTTGAATGAAATGGTGAGGTTCTTGAATGGATATGGAATTGATTAATTTATACATGTGTTTAATCGAATAATAATTAATTTATTTTACGATAATATTAACGGACGATCCGACAATCGATTTAAATTCGAGTCGCGCGATATTTAAGATTTATGTTGTGACTCTAAAATTTATTTACAGTGAAGGAATGTAAGGAATTGAATTCGAAATTTGATTAAGTTCGTAATTAGTCAAAAAATACGTTATTCGAGAATGCGAGATTCTCGACATTATTGTTCGTCGGATTACGAGCTTAGCTATTCAATATAATTATCGATCATTAGATAGTAATTATAACTGTGGTTACGAGTTAGCGGGCCGTGTCGGATGATTATTGCGCTGATTGGCAGGTTTCGACTTTATGAATATCCCGACATACTACTGTGAGTGGACGTTTATTTATTTTCACAGTTGCTATGACTTCATGTTTATGCAGATTTACAGTCTCCTGTATTTTACTACAATGGAGTTTGGAGGTATATTTGTGATGGTTTTATTTTCAGCATCAATGCTTTGACTAGTTGGCTGATCACTAATTAGTCGGGTCAGACCAGATTAGGACAAACACCATGCCGACCCAGATCGTCTCGGGTATGGATAAACACCCCGGATGATCCCGTCACCTTATAATTACAATCTTGGAGTCATTTTGGGTTAGGACAAACACCCTGAGTGCCCACCTCCATGTTTTATTTTCAGCATCGATGATTTGCCTAGTTGGCTGATCACTAACTAGTCAGATTAGACCGGGTTAGGACAAACACCCTAATGACACAGATCGTCTCGGGTTAGGAAAAACACCCTGGATGATCCCATCACCTTATATTTATAGCCATGGAGTCGCTTCAGATTAGAACAAACACCCTGAGCGCACACCTCTATACTGTATTCAATTTATTACTTTGAACTCGCATGATTTCACAGAAATCAGCGTGAAGGCACATATAGAATATTTTACTGTTTTACACTGATTATGAGCTTTTGTCCACTCACACTGACATTTTTATGTTTTTATCTACCTTTTCCCCTGGGCCTTTCAATTTTCTTGCCCAGATTGCGGTGTTTTTCCTGAGCTGGATTTTGATCCCTGGAGGCTTTGAGTCCACCGGATTATCATACCTTTATGTAGGTTTCGGCCCACTAGTAGTATATTTTTATATGTTTTATTCTACTCCTAGAAGTCGTTCTGAACACTAGTGTTGTAAATAATTTTTAGTGTTGGTTGTGAATTGATAATATTTCGGGATAATGAGTGTGAATATTCCTAGAAGTCCACAGTATTGTTTGTTGGAAATTCGAAGTGTGATTTTCTTGCAAGTTTCTGGTAGTCCACTTCGTAGAGGAAATTATATCAATTTTTTTTACAGAAATGTGTGGTTTAAGGCTTGTCGTTAGGGAGTGATCCTAGATTATTAGTTAATATTGGGTTTGGTCCTTTAATTTGGTATTAGAGCATTAGGTCACAGATTCTGTAGACTTCCTTGGTCAGATCTGTTCAGATATTTGATAGTGTACAACACTTCTGGGAGGGGTGGCCTGACCGGCCGGCGGATCCCCATCACCTCCAAGTATTGTGCATTGTTAAGTGTTTAGAGTTTTCTAGTTGAGCCAGTTTCTTTGGCCTCCTTGTTTGGGCTGATATTTTGTGGACTCGTAGATCATTATGCCTCGACAACCAGATCAATAGGTTACGGTGCAATCCTTGGCCCAGTAGTTGCGTGAGTTATTGGCACGCCTGATGTCAGTGCCTCGTGTAGATCGTGAGGACTTAGTAATCAGGACCAGGAAAGTAGATGTGCTTTTCCCTAGTTTTCATGATCCCAAGGTTTGGGAGAACTGACTTATCGTAATCGGTTAGGTTTGCGACTGTTTACGTCCTCTGCTAACTTCTACATAGAGGACAGAGTTAGTTATTGACCTGCTGCAGAACCATGCCTATCGTTGGTGGATGAGCAACAAGAGGTAGGAAGTTGCTACCTCGATGGCCAAGGTCAACAATTTATTAAGGTGTCCCTTTCCAATAAGGCGGCTGAGATGAGGAAGATTCTAGAGTTCGTGAATCTACGGCAAGAAAATTTGTCAGCTATGGTATATTGGGACTGCTTTTATTGCCCGTTTCAATTTGCATTTTATTCTGTCAGAACAGCGAGGGAGAAATGCTGGAGGTCTGAGAAAGGTTTGTCACCTATAATTTCTTCATTTATGGCGAGCGTGCCATACATGGATTTCGTTGAATGTGTCTGTGCTGCTGTTTAATGTGAGATTTGACCTCGATTTGTGCGGGGTGTTATTTGACGATTTGAGGGAGGTGGATCCTGCCAGACATATTCAACTAGTAGAGGTTATAGTATAATTAGTTCCACATCATCTTCTAGCAAGGGATATCATACCTTAGCTCATAGTGCCCATCGTTCGAGTTATTTTTCGAGATGGACGAGGAGTCGTGATCTACGCATTTTATGCTTGATTCTTAACGTCTTTCTCTTTACATTTAGCTTTGTTTTGACCTTAGTACTATCATTTCTTACTTACTTTATGCTTTTAGGTAGAAATAAAGGAGAAAATAATAAAGGAGGCGATTTGGAGCTAAAAGCGTGCTAAGGAGGAAGTTCCTAATTTCGGAGAAGAAATGGTCTGAGGAATGGTCTTCAAATGGTTACTAAAATGCATTCCCATATGGTGTCAAGAATTGGAAACCAAATGCCAAATGAAATGGATACCAATATGGTGCACAAAAAGATGGAGACATTTCTCCCGCCCGACCCAGGAGAGAGCAAATATGGCGGAATATATGGAACATATAATGGACGAATTTTGGGAGATATTATATGAATTTTCAGACCTGATTTGAGGGCCAAAATATGTGCAAGAATATGATAGATTCGGCCAAGAATTATTAGGGAATAAGGAAGGCAAGATTTGAAGATATGAAGATTTCTTTTTCCTTGAAGAAGAAGAAAACAGGGCAGCCAGATCACTTAACTTCTAAAATCCGTAGTAAATCCAATTCAATTCCAAATATGGCGTTCCTTATATGGATTTTATAGCCCTTTGAATACGCTTTCTAATGAAACAAGAATCAGAATTTTCCAAGATTTGAAACTCCGGGAAAACGCGTTTGAAGACAGACTGTCAGATTTACCCGGGTACATAAGGAAAGTCTTATTTTGGTAGGAAAAATCCTAATCTTCTTCTATAAATTGGGGAGCTCGACTCATTCTCAATCATCTCTCACCATACAGCCGAGTACCTGTCCTTAAACACTTTGTCTCCTCCAAGATCAAGAATTCATCAAGAAGCCGAAGCTCCCCACACTCCACACACCGACGTCCTCCATAAGAAGAACTTAGGCGTTCCGAAGGTTTTTCTCCATCCACTAGAAGGCCATCTACATATTTTGCAACTGCGTTCACGACCAAAATGTGTAACATGTCCCCTTCTTTTCTCTTCTTGTATGAACGATTGATTTTTAAGGAAGAGTTTAAATAAGAGTTTTTGGTTCTATAATTCTGTCATGTTTTTGTGATTTATTTCGAATATGAGTTCTTTGTTATGCATGTGTTTTCTATGCTTAATGCTTAACTTAAATGCGAGCGTTCTTGGTTTAAGTTATGATGTGTCTAGAATGCGAGCGTTCTTGGTTCGAAAACATTGTCATTCGAGAAATACATGAACAACATAGTAAAGACTTAGATTTTTAATAGGTTGCATAAAATATGACTAGGTTATAAAGGAATGAGGTGAGTATGATGAGATGATCAACGTGTATATATGTAATTAAACTTTATTTTTGGTTTTAGTAAGCATGTTTATGATTCTATGTTCTTGTTTGTTTTGCTTGTCTATGAGTTTAAACATGTTAGAACTAAGAAGCCACGATTTGTTTGCTATGCCATGTTCTTGTCTTTATTTCGTAGATAATAAACAAACCTTTTAAACCCCCCTTTCAAACCATAGCGTAAATATGCATGCACCCTCAATCCCCGGTTAAGAACGATACCCTATTTACCAATGCTACATCTACACCAAAGGGTTTTAATTGTTTATGCGTTTTTGTTGATTGTTAAGTGATAATTTAATGGTTGCAAATGCGTGTATCAATTTTGGCACCGTTGCCGGGGATTGTAAAGAATTGTGTGTTTATGCTTGTAAATATGTGAATCTGTGTAAATAAGTCTGTATATATATATATATGTAAAGTGTCGAAATTTTTATACATGTTCATAATAAGTTGCATTCTAACCTTTTGTTTTGCAGCCATGTAAATAGGTACATATTAAATGAAGTCTTTGATTTAAATTTAGTACATAAGTTTGGTTGATTAAGTCGCACTCTTTGGAATAGATGGCGCCTCTTTTCCTTGTTTATCTCCTTAACCCCTCATGATGTGTGGATTTCATCACCGCACACCATAACCTAAGTGAAGTTATGGACATGAGGTTGAGGGCGGAGTCTACAAAGGACTTGAGGGAGTGTGAATTTTCGAGATTTTGGCTGAATGTCGGACATGGTGTCTAGAATGGGTTATGACTGGTGACAGGTTCTGGATCTAGGAAAGACTTACACCAATAGAGTATATACCATTGGCCCGGTTAGCCTCAGGGTGTATTGTCGAAATTAGTCCTGCCTCTCGCGTTATCTCTATCCCTAACTGGCCATGTTTTTCGATTGAACCAAGACCATTTGATTGAAATTTCATACTTTATCGCGCGGGTCGCACGTCCATTGAACGACCTAAAGATTAAGCTAGTGTACTCTCTTTAAATCATTGGCGCACTCAGTTTAGACAATACTTGTGCATACATGTCTAAATTGAACTTTGTAAAGAAGACTAACCATACTCTAATCATTTCATGTTTTGTACAATGTATATGTTAATTGTTAATTTTAGTTTTAGAGAGTCAAATCGAAGCTGGGTAATAGGCTATTTTGTGTGGTTTATCTGACATAGTTTCATGTTACGGAAAATTCTGAAACTTTTATGACATGTTTGTATATGTGTCTAGTTTACAGTCGTAAAATTTCAATTAGTTCCAACATGTAATTAATTCTAGAGAAATTATGCAAGGAGTCATGCTCAGGCTGCTCGATTTTTGTAATATTTAGGATGCATATACATCTTTGCATATCATGTCATTCATTACATAGTTGCATCATCATGCATCATCTTCATCATTAAATTTCATGCATTTTTCCATTGGATTTGATGTTTGTTGAGTTTTGAAGGATACGATGGAGGAACGTGCTCCAAGTGTTTTCATAAATTCGCAGCTTCGGTCCAAAAAGAACAGTCAAATTCGAAAAGCCATAACTTTCAGCTCGGTTGGAGTTAGATGGAGTTCTTTATAGGGTTGGAAATCTATGGACGTCTAGTTTCCATCCATATAAAGATCACAAATTTCTGATTTCGAAATTGTTGGGAATTAAAGCTCAAAGGCACGAAGGTCAGAACATGGAAGCTGAAAAGTGGAAGGCAAAAATGGAGGAGTTGCACCTCCAAGACAGGCTGTTCATTTAGCATAAAATTAAGCAATACGTCTAGGCTGTAAGACGTTAAACAACAAGCGCTTGTTGGGAGGCAACCCAATGGAGGAAATCGCCAAGGATTTGTTTTCTCTTCCCTTATCTTTTAAATTTTCGTACCTTTTCATTTTTTATTTTATTTTTCGTAGTCTTCCTTTCTCCCACGAAATTCTATGATTCCCTTAAATACATTGAGGACAATGTAGAGTTTAAGTGTGGGGGAGGGGTTTACAACCTTATTTGAGTCATAAATTGTTAAAACCGGGCGGACAATGGAACTTTCCGGTGGATGATGCCCTAAAAAAAAATTATTTTGTGTCTTTCTATTTAACTTAGGGTTTTTAAAGAGTCTTTTTCGTTTTTAGGATGCCCTTAGTTAGTCTATGATGAAAATGGACCGAAAAGAATACATATGGCGGTGAATAAGCACTAAACTGATTTTCTTGTGATAAGTGAGATATTTTGATTGTCATAACATGTAGTGGATATGGTTTGATTAAACATGGTATAGATTTCGCATGTTAGAAGAAGTTTTAAATCATACAAATCTAAAAGTGAGTTTTTGAGCCTACATTACTTCATTTGAGAGTGAATTTCGTGCATATGGTGTCTCAAAAACAAAACATGCCTCATCTAATTACTTGCCATAGATTTTAATGAACTAGAGATTACTAGAACTTACTCATGTAGATTTACAACGCTTTTAAGTTGATATATGCTCTGATTTTGGATATGATTAAAGGCAAATTAGGTTACCACTACTTAAACCAAATGGCCTTGTGTCCCATTGTGCGCACGAGTTGCGACACCCTTAGATTACCCCTTTGAGCCCACGTTTAGCTTTTCTTTCATTACCACATTATATCTAAACACTTAGCCTAGTGTAGAATTCCTACCCTCGTTCTAAGGACTTGGTGAAGAATTTCGAAGCTAGCACAATGAAAGTGGCGTGAAGATGATGAAAAGATGTGTGCATAGGGATAGACTTGTCCAACAAATTTTGTATTTGAATGCCAAAATTTTCGAGATAAAAAAGAAAAAGAAGAAAAATGTATAAAGATCTCGAGGCATTGTGTTTAGATTGTATAAGTTTGGATTAATGTCCCCTATACTTATGAATTTGGAGATTACTACGAATTGAAGGCCCAAAAGTGAAGAAATATGGCATTTGTCCTGTTCATAAAGCTCAAAGGAAGTTTAGAATGAAGTTAGGGCCCAAAAAGATGAAAATTGGCCCCCGATTCTAAAGTTTGACACATAAAGAAGTGTAGAAAGGATGAGCCACGAATTTGAGAAGTTTTAAGTGCTAGACTAAGTCTTTGAAACGTTTTTACACCACCACTTATCTAAATTTCGAATGCCTTAGCCTTAGCCCCATTACAACCTTTCTAAAGTCCTTTATGATCCTTAAGATGAGTAGCCTTCAATTGGTTGAGTAAGTTGCATGAGTAAGCATATGGTTTGGTTCATTTGTGCAAGTAATTATGAGGTATTTCGATGCAATACATATACATTTTGAGTGAACCTCTTTTCATGAGTGAAAATATGATGAGTGCATCCATGTGAGATTGATTTAAACCTTTTCAAAACATGCATAGCTTTAACTTCACCATTGTTTACTCCAAGTCCTACTTGTTCATGACATGATCATATTTCTCTTATCTCTCGAAAATTTTTGAACTTTTCACTATGGAATCTTGTGACTCCATCACCATATACATAAAGAAATTTCTGAGACAAATTGTGCTAAGGGCTTAGAAGTTGTTTTTATTTATTTGAGTCCATGGAATTTGTTCAACGTAGAGGCTAGCTCTAACGTTGGTTTTATATTTTTAGTCTTTCTTTTATTTAGTTTTTGCTAGGGACTAGCAAAGTCTAAGTGTGGGGGAATTTGATCTACGCATTTTATGCTTGATTCTTAACGTCTTTCTCTTTACATTTAACTTTGTTTTGACCTTAGTACTGTCATTTCTTACTTACTTTATGCTTTTTGGTAGAAATAAAGGAGAAAATAATAAAGGAGGCGATTTGGAGCTAAAAGCGTGCTAAGGAGGAAGTTCCTAATTTCGGAGAAGAAATGGTCCGAGGAATGGTCTTCAAATGGTTACTAAAATGCATTCCCATATGGTGTCAAGAATTGGAAACCAAATGCCAAATGAAATGGATACCAATATGGTGCACAAAAATATGAAGACATTTCTCCCGCGCGACCCAGGAGAGAGCAAATATGGCGGAATATATGGAGCATATAATGGACGAATTTTGGGAGATATTATATGAATTTTCAGACCTGATTTGAGGGCCAAAATATGTGCAAGAATATGATAGATTCGGCCAAGAATTATTAGGGAATAAGGAAGGCAAGATTTGAAGATATGAAGATTTCCTTTTCCTTGAAGAAGAAGAAAACAGGGCAGCCAGATCACTTAACTTCTAAAATCCGTAGTAAATCCAATTCAATTCCAAATATGGCGTTCCTTATATGGATTTTATAGCCCTTTGAATAAGCTTTCTAATGAAACAAGAATCAGAATTTTCCAAGATTTGAAACTCCGGGAAAGCGCGTTTGAAGACAGACTGTCAGATTTACCCGGGTACATAAGGAAAGTCTTATTTTGGTATGAAAAATCCTAATCTTCTTCTATAAATTGGGGAGCTCGACTCATTCTCAATCATCTCTCACCATACAGCCGAGTACCTGTCCTTAAACACTTTGTCTCCTCCAAGATCAAGAATTCATCAAGAAGCCGAAGCTCCCCACACTCCACACACCGACGTCCTCCATAAGAAGAACTTAGGCGTTCCGAAGGTTTTTCTCCATCCACTAGAAGGCCATCTACATATTTTGCAACTGCGTTCACGACCAAAATGTGTAACATGTCCCCTTCTTTTCTCTTCTTGTATGAACGATTGATTTTTAAGGAAGAGTTTAAATAAGAGTTTTTGGTTATATAATTCTGTCATGTTTTTGTGATTTATTTCGAATATGAGTTCTTTGTTATGCATGTGTTTTATATGCTTAATGCTTAACTTAAATGCGAGCGTTCTTGGTTTAAGTTATGATGTGTCTAGAATGCGAGCGTTCTTGGTTCGAAAACATTGTCATTCGAGAAATACATGAACAACATAGTAAAGACTTAGATTTTTAATAGGTTGCATAAAATATGACTAGGTTATAAAGGAATGAGGTGAGTATGATGAGATGATCAACGTGTATATATGTAATTAAACTTTATTTTCGGTTTTAGTAAGCATGTTTAGGATTCTATGTTCTTGTTTGTTTTGCTTGTCTATGAGTTTAAACATGTTAGAACTAAGAAGCCACGATTTGTTTGCTATGCCATGTTCTTGTCTTTATTTTGTAGATAATAAACAAACCTTTTAAACCCCCCTTTCAAACCATAGCGTAAATATGCATGCACCCTCAATCCCCGGTTAAGAACGATACCCTATTTACCAATGCTACATCTACACCAAAGGGTTTTAATTGTTTATGCGTTTTTGTTGATTGTTAAGTGATAATTTAATGGTTGCAAATGCGTGTATCAAGTCGACGCCAAAGACGGGAGTATAGAGTGAGTTCCGATGGATCTAGATTTTTATCCCCAGCACCTTGATATCCTCTTTTATGTAACATTTGCCATAAATGTTGTTTTGGGAAGTGCCGGTTGGGGATTTTAGTATGTTACCGTTGTGGTCAGGTGGACCATATTATGAGAGATACCTAAGGTGAATTTCTAGCTTTTCGTTCTACACCACTATTTGGGTAGCCAACATACCAGGATTGAGCTTAGAAAGGACGACCAACGAGTCAGTCAGGTTTGGCTCGCTTTCACCGGATGACTATGGGAGAGTCGAGTATTTTGGAGGTTATTCTTGGTACGTTGAATATTTTCAACTAATTCGTTTTTACTTTGTTTGACCTGGAGGATGACACGTTCTTTTATATCGGTAAGGTTGGCGTCCATAGTCATTATACCTATCATATCCTTTTTGAAATTGTGGCGAGTGAATTTATCCCTCTGGCGAGATGATTTTAGTTGGAATGTTTTATAGAGATTGCAGTGTAATGTTCAGAGGTTTTAGTTTGTCTACCGATTTAATACTTCTAGATATAGTAGATTTTGATTTGATTTTAGGCATAGAATTCTTGAGCCATCATCAGGCGTTGGTAGACAGTTCTCGAGCTACTTTCTGTACTGATTCAATTGAAGTAGTTAGTGTGTATTCAGATGTATTTCTCGAGAAGTTACCAGGTTTACTTACAGTTCAGGAGAGATTGTTGAGTTATTACCGGGTACCTATCCTATAACTCAAGTATCCTATTGGATGGCTCTAGCTGAGTGCCGAGAGTGGCAGACTCAACTTCGGAAATTGATCAATGAGAATTTTATCCATCCTAGTATTTCATCGTGAGGAGCCCCAATATTATTCGCGAATGTGAAGGATGGTTCAACGAGGTTACGCATTGCTTATCGGAAACTGAACCAAGTTTTGGGAAAGAACAAATGTCCATTACCAGGGGTCGATGATTTATTTAATCTTGATATTTCTTCTTCGAAACTCATTCATTCTTTGAGAAATTCCAATAATTCAATTTTGTTAACCTAAAATGTTTTCACTTTTGCTGTTTCTTATATTTTTTGTGTTCATTTTATGTTGTGAACACATTCCCTCGTGAAGGATACTTTTGGCTTTGTGCCACCAGCCTGGAAATGTATTTCTTCCAGTTATTAATCACATGAGTTCGCAAGGAAAAGATAGTGTATTAACATTGATTAAGTTCCTAATTAGTCGAAAAATACGTTATTCAAGAATGCGAGATTCTCGACATTATTATTCGTCGGATTACGAGCTTAGCTATTCATTATGATTATCGACGATTAGATATTAATTATAATCGTGGTTTCAGGATTACGAGTTAGCGGACAGTGTCAGATGATTATTGCATCAATTGGCAAGTTTCGGCTTTATGAATATCCCGGCATAGTATTGTGAGTGGATGTTTATTTATTTTCACAGTTGCTACGACTTCATGTTTATGCAGATTTACAGTCTCCTGTATTTTACTACAATGGAGTTTGGAGGTATATTTGTGATGGTTTTATTTTTAGCATCAATGCTTTGACTAGTTGGCTGATCACTAACTAGTCGGGTCAGACCAGATTAGGACAAACACCATGCCGACCCAGATCGTCTCGGGTTAGGACAAACACCCCGGATGATCCCATCACCTTGTAATTACAGTCTTGGAGTCACTTTGGGTTAGGACAAACACCCTAAGCGCCCAACTCCATGTTTTATTCAGTTTATTATTTTGAACTCGCATGATTTCACAGAAACCCAGGGGGAAAGCACATATAGAATATTTTCTTGTTTTACACTAATTGTGAGTTTTTGTCCAATCACATTGACGTTTTTATGTTTTTATCTGCCTTTCCCTGGGTCTTCAGTTTTCCATGCCCAGGTTGTAGTGCTTTTCTTGAGCTATATTTTGATCCCCAGAGGCTTTGAGTCCACCGGATTATCATACCTTTCTATAGGTTTCGGCTCACTGGCAGTGTATTTTCATATGTTTTATTCTACTCATAGAAGTCGTTTTGAACACTAGTGTTTTAAATATTTTTCAGTGTCGGTTGTGAATTGATAGCATTGTTGGATAATGAGTTTTCAGCTCCTAGATTATTGTTCCAACAATTTAATTAAATTACTTTCCGCACTTTATTGAGAAATCTGGATGGACATTGGTGGTCCACATTATTGTTTGTGGGAAATACGAAGTGTGATTTTCTTGTAGGTTTCTGGTATTCCATGGAAGGACCCAACCCCGATTTAGTTTCCTAAACCGAAATCAAACCCCTTCTGAAAACATGAACCAACAAAAATCATAAAAATTTCGGCAGAGTAATGCTACTAACGCGGAATTGCCTTTACCTGCACCCGGAAAATACACTTAAACCTATGCCACAAAAGCCAAACCGTGGGCACCAATCCCATCCGGATTTCTCAATATATCAACAGTAATGTAAAGTAATAAATATAACTATACTTTACAGAAATCCGGGGAAAATCGTATGAAAATATACATCAGAATACTCAGAGCGACTTCTAATATAGATATATATACAAATAGTAGGCCAAACTAAGAACCTACCATAAAAGAAACATCTCTCGAATACTATGCCTCCGACCACGACGTGCGACACTAGAATCTGAACTGCAAATTGAGCACGGAAACCGAAAAACACAAGAGAAAGACATGAAAACCGTTAGAGTGAGTGGACGAAAATAAATGTCTTTCGCCGAATAATATATGTTATAAAAACATATGTGAGTCAAATGCATAAAAATCAAATGGTACATGAGGGAGACTCTAACTCCCCACGCGTACAGAGCATGCATCATAAATACCGCGGGTCTCTCATGGACTCCCTCGCGCTAGTACAGTCTGAATCACGGGATCCCGGACCCACACGTGATTCCTAGCCAGAAAGGCCTCAGATCAGGATATCTGTCCCCCCCCGGAGCGTACTCGGGGATTAGCCGAGAAGCCAATGTGTATCGATACAACCCTGATAACTGAGACTGTACTCAGTGTAAACCAAATCATAAATCCTTTCCATGCACATGCATAAAACATAATATATATATATATATATGTATGTATATTCGTATATGCATATTCGTATATGTATAATCGTAAAACACATGCTCATAAAAATCATGATTATACTGCATGCTCAAGTTCGTAAAACGTATATAAAAGACTCGCAATCAATCCGTGAAAAGAAATGTCGACTCACGGGTGAGCGTAACGAAGTTCGCGTTAATCCCGTGATCTGGCGGAAAATCCCTCGCGAAACGAATGATCACGAACCCATGAATAATCATAAAATCCATTCCTTAAAATCATAACTCAGTACCTCGTATCATATCACGAAAAACAACCGTTTTCGAAAACACATAATTCAATAACGACGAATTGTCGAAATTCCAATAATCACACCTCAAAACCTCGCTATAATTTCCGATGCTCAAATAGAAAAACAAACCTCACCACTACGATCGGGGCGCGATTTCGAGTGAAATGACATATAACTCGTCGAAAACCACGCCGGGCGAAAAGTCGCCGCCGGCAGTCGCCGGAATTTCAGATCTGCCCAGAAAAATTCATGCCATGCATGGTTTCAAAGATCTCGACGATTCCAACAACTTTCCAGTTATAAGTTAAGGCCAATTTTGACCGGAAAACCTCCAAAATCAACCTGAAGTTCCAAACCCTTACCGGAATTTCACATCGACGGATCTCTCTCCTCCGGCCACGGCAACCTCCCAAACCACTTGCAATAGCTTCCTCTCATTGAGGCTAACAAAACCCCTCAAAGAGGAGCCACCATCTCGGCCTCCACGCCGCCACCCGAACACCACAAAACTTGCCGGAAAATCCATAACTTTGCCGATTTGATTCTCTCTCCTCCGGCCACCCCACGGAACGATCCACCTACCAATCCGAAGAGGAGCTCGAGCCCAAAAAATCTCGTGAAGAAGCCTTGCCCAAATATGGCCGGAATCGGCCTCAATTCCGGCGAACCAATTCGGCCTCCAAACGCGTTATTCTTGACCCGTGGTCAACGTGGATCAACCCAGCTTTCCATTTATGGCAAGTTTCCCAATTCGGCAGGTATCGCTTCCGTATTTATACCGTACGCGTATCGAACCCCAAACGGATAAATACGACAATATTCGGCAGACGAAAATATTCATAACTTATTCCTCGCTACTCGGAAAAATTCTCCGGAAGTTCCCACAAGCTCGAATTTAAATTCTCCACAACTTCCACGAACAGAATCGTTACGCGTATGGACAATTGATCGCCCGATAATTTAGTCGCTAACAAAGCCACCATATTAGCAGATTATGCCGAAATCACAACAAATTGCGAAACTCGCAAATCAAATCGATAATCATTCCATCTACAGTTCGGGTCGATCAATTGTCCAAAACGGATCACAATCACGATTCAGATAGACTCGAACATGAACGGATAAACTCGACAATATACCGAAATTTCAAATATTCATATTATATTCCTCGGTCGTCCAAATAATGATCCGGAACCGCCCACGAACTCGAAATCACACGTACAACAGCTCTCGAGAAGAGACTCAACTCAAATTCTCGGCCAATAATTTAGTCGTGATCAAAGCTGGTGATTCAATCAATTATCAGAAATCTACGATTACGCATAACCTCATGGATTAAGCTGATTAACACTACTGATTCTGTTCCGGGTTGTCACAAATCCACCCCCCTTAAAAAAATTTCGACCTCGAAATTTCCAAGTCTGCCAACTAAAAGGTAAGAGCACTGCCTCTGCAACTGCTCAACTCTCCAGTGGCTACGTCGACTGAACAACTCTGTCAATGCCAAAATATCTCCGTGCTGATATCTCTGTACCCTCGAATATCGAATCTGAACTGGCTCCACACAATTGCCAAGTGTTCCTGCATAAGGAACAGATAGGGTACACAACATATAATAAATCTGAAATGTAGTTCCACCACACGGAACACAACACACACAAAAGCCAACGTCATAGGCAATGTCAAACTATACGGCATAACACAAACTCGCCTATGATCACATACAGATCAAAATAACGTGGCAAATCACAACTCAGCCTACTCACACCAACATAACTCAAACATCGAACTCGGGCAATTATTAAGCTGTTTCCGCTAATCCAAAAGTTTGTGGTAGCACATCCCACTAAATCAGGATCCAACGTCCGCTCACACCAAACTCGCTCCAACACAATGGAGTATGACATCGTTCCTCAAAACGACATCATGCAACGTCATAATCATAGTGGTCTACAAACTGATACTGCATGCAATCTCGAACAGTTGAAACTGTTGGTTCCAAATCCCTTGGAACTGTAATGCACAAGACTACAATATGCCCTCCAAGGTCTGAATAGTCCTCAAAGATCGCCCGCCAATCTGAGGATAAGAAATTGTACTAGGCTGTAATCCGATCCCCAATGCACACTGCAATGCTTGCCAACACTCTATTGTAGCTGATTACCTCGATCAGCAAACTGGGACACAGGCGCACCACGTAAATGGACAACCTCCGTCAAATACAGCTATGTCAGCCTGCCGTCGAAATCTTTTCCGGAAGTACAAGGAAACGTATTGAGTTCATCGAATGGTCTACAAAGATCCGACAACTGGTATCACAAACTGAAGTGCGTACTGACACATCAAAATCCACAGTGACAAGCTCCAACATTTAATCGGAAATCTCCAACGGCTGTAACTTCCCGGCAAGTCACTGCCTCACTGCCATCGCCTGTAGACAAATGTGGCATCTGCACACACAAGCTGCTTCATATTTCTACGGGTTGCGTCATGAGTAGTAAACTCGAAGTATCAGATACATCTCTGTACCGCTAGTGCATAACACACGCAAAATAATGAGCTTCAACATCATCACACTCAAACTCAGCTCCCGTAGCTCACAACTTGGCTAACACGGAAACTCAAGCCACACATACATGAAACACTGAAGCTCCCGACTTCCGACTAAATGCATCAGCAACAACAATAGCCTCTCTCGAATAAACTCAAATGTGCAGCCATAGTCGTTAGTCGACCCCATACATCTACACTGGCTCAAGCTCAAATCCGGCTGAATATGCAAGTGGATGAAACTCAAGTGATCAGTGTACGTCTTACACTGCGCTGCACGCCGTAACAGTAGTGTCTCGAACTCTTCGTTGCTAACATAAAAATAGCTACCCCCAAATCACGCATAAGACACGTAGCTTCATTAAGTTTCCATCGCCTGAACCATGAGCCACCGCTCTGCTAAGCTGCATCAAAGCATAACCAAATCCAAATCTCGATGCATCACCATAAACCACGAACTCACCATGATTGTCAGGTAACATCAAGATCGAAGCAACGGTCAACCTCCCTTTAGGAGTAAATAACTCTCCTCGCGTGAATCGGACCACTCGAACTTAACACTTTTCTTCGTCGATCCGGAAAGTGGGGTGACAATCCGAAAAAATCTTGTACAAAGCATTGATAGTAGCCTGCTAAACTCAAGAGACCCCTGATCTCTGGTACAATGGTAAGTCAACCTCAAATCAACACGGCTTCAATTTGGTCAGGATCCATGCCAACTCCCTCTGCTGACATCGCGTGGTCCAAAATCTTCACGCTAACCAACCAAAATTCACACTGGCTGAACTTTGCAAACAACTGATCATCTCGCAAAGTCCGCAAAACCGCTCGTAATTGCTTCAGGTGCTGGCCCACACTCCTGGAGTAAATCAGGATGTTGCCAACGAACACGACCGCAACCTTGTCCAGAAACCGTCTGAACACCTGGTCCATCAAGTCCGCAAAAGATGCAGGGGCATTGGTCAACCAAACGACGTGACTAAGAACTCCTGATGCCCGCACCGTGATCCGAAAGTCGTCCTAGCCACATCTGACTCCCTGATCCTCTACTGATGGTATCCGAACCCGAAATCAATCTTCGAAAAGACTGAAGCTCTCGCGAGCTGATCAAAACAGTCATCAACCTGAAGCGAAGGATACTCGCTCTCCTCTGAAGCCTGATTCAGCTTCCGGTACTCGATGCACCACCTCATCGAACCAACCATCTTCCGCACAAAAAATGCAAGAGTACACCACGATGATACGCTGGGTCGTACAAAATCTCCTCCAGCAACTCTCGAAGTTGAATATGTAGCTCCATCAGCTCCGCTGGCACCGAACGACAAGTTGCCGGTGATATGAGTCCAACGCCCAGTAAAAGCTCAATGGTGTAGTCGGTCTCCCAAACTGGAAGAATACCTGGTAACTCCTCCGGAACACACTTGGAAACTCGGGAACAACCTCAATGTCGCCAATGTCGGGCATAGCAACGGAAGTATCCACAACATAAGCTAAGCAACAACACAACTCGTTTCCACCATCCGCTCGACCATCACCGCGAAACAGTATCTCGGGGAAATCTGGTCGTCGAAACACAACCACCTTCTCGTGACCACCGAACATAGCCCAATGCGTCGTCAAAAGTCCATACTCAACATCATAACAAAATCAACGGCATCAAGCTATAATAGATCCACGGCTAACTCATAACCTCCAACAAAGATCCCACAACCTCCGGATGGATGCAACACTCTCCAAAACCTCGGAAGTGGAGATGCAAGCACAATAGCCATGAATGTCAAGCAACAGTAACCTCGGAGAAAATTCTGTCCTCATACAAGGTCATGGCACAAACTCTAACACGCCCAACTAGCCACCCACGTCGATTACGACATTCTGAATGACTCGTCTAGAAGTCTGAGTTGGTCAAACTCCAGAAATAACATCACAACATCCTCGTGAACTCTGAGCTATCGAATCACTAAAACAGCTGGCTGAGGACGCTCCCTCGCAACGTGACCCTCCTGGCCACCACAATAGCAACTGAAAGTGCTCCACAACACAAGTCACAGCGACACCTGCTGCAAGAAAGGATCACCAACGATCACCCAAACTCATGCCACAGGAACAAGTCTGCTACACTATGATCTCCGCCATCGCCAAACATATTGTCTGCTTTAATCTGATGACCCCCAACATAATCGAAAAGGCCACAGCCTGATGAAGTCACTGATCCTGTGGTGCCTGAACTCAACCTCATCAAATATCTCGACTAAGTCCACTTTCCTCAAACCAACACGTCGGGAACCGCGTACGCCTTTCCTTCTCAATAGCCTCGCCTCTGAGTGCAGCACATCAAGCTCCTCACGGTTATCTCGAGGCATAACAGTCAAAATCTCTCTGATGCTCAGGTTCAAACTCATCTCGAACCTCGTACACTGCTTCCTCTGAAGCCACATAACACATGCAAACAAAAACAAACATATGAACGATATATCTCTGCCTCAGGTGTGTAAACACTCCATATTCCATTGTTGGGTGGCCTGATTGAACCATTACCGTATAAACAACACCCTGAATGTAGGCCATGGAGTCGCAACAGGAACTCACACAATGCCATCCCACCAAATGTAATGATCTGACTCAGGCAAAACATCAATTGCCACGATTCACTGCTCTGAGGCAATATGTAAACGCTCATACACGCACAACCAGGAAAACCATACCACATAAATCTCTGAATTCAGAATGCTAATCTAAACCCACAATTCACTGGCAAACCACGCGTCGATTGATCCTCAATAGGATCCACAACCGTACCGACACGGAAAGCACGTTAAGGAGGCATCCTAATGAATAAAACATCGTTCACAACAACTAGAACGTAATCATGGAACTTCAAATATTTGAAAGCATACAACACCCGGAGTATTGATGACTATCCGCCGGCCGGTCGGGTCACCACTCCAGACATGCTGTACATTCTCAAATATCCTTAGTAAACACGACTACAGAACTCTACAGAACCTAAAACCAAATGCTCTGATACCAAGCTGAAAGGACCCAACCCCGATTTAGTTTCCTAAACTGGAATCAAACCCCTTCTGAAAACATGAACCAACAAAAACCATAAAAATTTCGGCAGAGTAACGCTACTAACGCGGAATTGCCTTTACCTGCACCCGGAAAATACACTTCAACCTATGCCACAATAGCCAAACCGTGGGCACCAATCCCATCCGGATTTCTCAATATATCAACAGTAATGTTAAGTAATAAATATAACTATACTTTACAGAAATCCGGGGAAAATCGTATGAAAATATACATCAGAATACTCAGAGCGACTTCTAATATAGATATACAAATAGTAGGCCAAACTAAGAACCTACCATAAAAGAAACATCGCTCGAATACTATGCCTCCGACCACGACGTGCGACACCAGAATCTGAACTGCAAACTGGGCACGGAAACCGAAAAGCCCAGGGGAAAGACATGAACACCGTTAGAGTGAGTGGACGAAAATAAATGTCTTTCGCCGAATAATATATGTTATAAAAACATATGTGAGTCAAATGCATAAAAATCAAATGGTACATGAGGGAGACTCTAACTCCCCACGCGTACAGAGCATGCATCATAAATACCGTGGGGTCTCTCATGGACTCCCTCGCGCTAGTACAGTCTGAATCACGGGATCCCAGACCCACACGTGATTCCTAGCAAGAAAGGCCTCGGGTCAGGATATCTGTCCCCCCCGGAGCGTACTCGGGGATCAGCCGAGAAGCCAATGTGTATCGATACAACCCTGATAACTGAGACTGTACTCTGTGTAAACCAAATCATAAATTCTTTCCATGCACATGCATAAAAACATAATATATATCTATGTATATTCGTATACGCATATTCGTATATGTATAATCGTAAAACACATGCTCATAAAAATCATGATCATACTGCATGCTCAAGTTCGTAAAACGTATATAAAAGACTCGCAATCAGTCCGTGAAAAGAAATGTCCACTCACGGGTGAGCGTAACGTAGTTCGCGTTAATCTCGTGATCCGGCGGAAAATCTCTCGCCAAACGAACGATCACGAACCCATGAATAATCATAAAATCCATTCCTTAAAATCATAACTCAGTACCTCGAATCATATCACGAGAAACAACCGTTTTTGGAAACACATAATTCAATAACGACGAATTGTCGAAATTCCAATAATCACACCTCAAAACCTCACTATAATTTTTTATGCTCAAATCGAAAAAAAAATCTCACCACTGCGATCGGGGCGCGATTTCAAGTGAAATGACATATAACTCGTCGAAAACCACGCCGGGCGAAAAGTCGCCGCCGCCGTCGGCGGCAGTCGCCGAAATTTCAGATCTGCCCAGAAAAATTCATGGCATACATGGTTCAAAGATCTCGACGATTCCAACAACTTTCCAATTATAAGTTAAGGCCAATTTTGACCGGAAAACCTCCAAAAATCAACCCAAAGTTCCAAACCCTTACCGGAATTTCACATCGACGGATCTCTCTCCTCCGGCCACGGCAACCTCCCAAACCACTTGCAATAGCTTCCTCTCACTGAGGCTAACAAAACTCCTCAAAGAGGAGCCACCATCTCGGCCTCCACGCCGCCACCCGAACACCACAAAACTTGCCGGAAAATCCATAACTTTGCCGATTCGATTCTCTCTCCTCCGGCCACCCCACGGAACGTTCCACCTACCAATCCGAAGAGGAGCTCGAGCACAACAAATCTTGTGGAGAAGCCTTGCCCAAATATGGCTGGAATTGGCCTCAATTCCGGCGAACCAATTCAACCTCTAAACGGGTTATTCTTGACTCGTGGTCAACGTGGGTCAACCCAGCTTTCCCTTTGTGGCAAGTTTCCCAATTCGGCAGGTATCACTTCCGTATTTATACCGTACGCGTATCGAACCCCAAACGGATAAATACGACAATATTCGGCGGACGAAAATATTCATAACTTATTCCTCGCTACTTGGAAAAATTCTCCGGAAGTTCCCACAAGCTTTTGTAGACAGGAAAAAGACCATATTTCTTTACTATTGGGCATTCAATTCATAACAAACTCCAAATCCACAAGTATGGGGGACATTAATCCAAACAATGTACACTAAAAACATATTGCCGGAGAGCTTTTGATTTTTTTTTTCTTTTTCTTTTCTTGCTCTCAAAATTTTTTTTTTTTTGTATTTTTCGGCAATCACACAATATTTTTCAAGCTATTTGGACAAGTCTATCCCCATACACACATCTTCCTCATAGTTTTCACACCATCTCTATGTACTTAGCTTCAAAAATCCCACCAAGTCTTTAGAACAAGGGTATGGAAATTCTACACTAGGTTTAAGTGTTTAGGTTCATATGGTAAATGAAAGAGAGGCTTAACGTGGCTCAAATGGTTATGTAGGGGTGTCGCAACTCGTGCGCACATCTGGGACACATGGCAATTTGGTAAAGTGGTGGAAAACCTAAGTGCCTTTAATCATATCCAAAATCAGAGTGTATCAACTATAAGCTTTGCAAATTGACATGAGTAAATTCTAGTATTCTCTAGTTCATTAAGATCTATGGCAAGTGAGTATATGCATGATTTTGAGACCTATATCTAATATGCACGAAATTTCACTCAAAAGAAGTGTTCAAGGCTCAAAATCTCACTTAAGGCTCATATGATTCACAACTTATTCTAACATGCGATTTCTGTACCAAGTTTACAAACCATATCTACTACATGTCATAACACTCAAAAGATATCTCAATTAGCACATGAATTCATCCTTAATGATATGCAACGCCATTTTTGTATTCTTTTCGGTCCAATTTCATCATAGACTAACTAAGGGCATCCTAAGACTCTTTTAAACACTAAGTTAATCAAAAAGACTCAAGACTCTCAAACAAGCGTAGAGATTGTCCTCATCTTCTTTGGGCAACCTTAATGAATTGGCCAGTTGGCAAGAGAGACCAAGAAAAATAGGAGTGATTTTCGAATTTGGCTTTTCTCACATCCAAAATCTGTCCTAGAAACCGTCACCTCCTAGACACCAAAACATCTCGGATCTCTTACTTAAAGACAAGTATTCATCCACTTACACTAAATTAGACTCGAATACACTAATTAGTTTTTTTTAAGGGCATCATCCGCCGGAAAGTTCCATTGTCCGCTCGATTTTACAATTTATGACTCAATAAAGTTGTAAACCCATTCCTCCACACTTAAACTCTACATTGTCCTCAATATACTAAAGTAAAGCATAGAATTCAAGAAGGAAGGCTAGGATTTACGAAAACTAACTATATAAACTAAAGCAATGAAAATAAAAGAGATAAGGGAAGATAATCCAAATCTGGTTTGAAGACTCCTCCATTGGGTTGCCTCCCAACAAGCGCTTGTTTTTTAACGTATTCCAGCCTAGACGTGATGTATCTTCATATGTTTGAAAGAGGGGGATCCACGAGCTTCACTTCTTCAACGTCATGCTCGTTGAAGTTCTCATAGTAATGCTTCAAACGTTGGCCATTCACCTTGAATACTTTTCCGGTGTCCAAAGTCATGATGTCGACAGCTCCATGAGGAAATACTTGTACCACAATGTAAGGACCAACCCATCTTGAGCATAGCTTGCTCGGAAAGAGTCTAAGTCTCGAATGGAATAGCAAAACCTTCTCTCCGGGTTCAAAATTCTTTGTACGGATCATCTTGTTATGAATGCGCTTTGTCCTCTCCTTTTAGATCCATGCGTTGTCAAATGCTTCATTTCGGATCTCCTCAAGTTCACAAAGTTGAAGCTTTCGATGTAAACCAGCCTTATCCTTGTCCAGGTTGAATTTCTTGATCGCCCATCATGCTTTATGCTCTAATTCCACCGGAAGATGACAAGCCTTCCCATAAACAAGTCGATAGGGTGACATGCCTATGGGAGTCTTGTATGCCGTCCTATAAGCTCATAATGCATCATCTAAACATTGGCTCCAATCCTTGCGATTTGGCTTGACAGTTCTCTCCAAGATCTTCTTAATTTTGCGATTGGATACTTCCGCCATTCCATTGGTTTGTGGATGATATGATGTAGAGAACTTGTGTGTAATGCCATACTTCTTCATCAATGCTTCCACGGTCTTTTTGCAAAAATGACTCCCTCCATCACTAATTAGAACGCGTGGCATTCCGAACCTTGAAATGATGTTAGTCTTGAGGAAATCTGCAACAATTCGCGAATCATTAGTATGAGTGGCGTTTGCTTCCACCCATTTCAAAACATAATCCACAGCAAGTAAGATGTAAGTGAAACCATTAGAAGAAGGAAAGGGTCCCATAAAATCAATGCCCCAAACATCAAAAATTTCGACATTGATCATGTAGTTTTGTGGCATTTGGTCTCTCGCACCAATGTTTCCGGATCTTTGGCACCTATCACACTTAGTACAAAAGTCATTAGAGTCACGAAATAGGTTAGGCCAAAAGAAACCACAATCTAAAACCTTGAGGGCTGTTTTTCTCGAACCAAAGTGTCATCCACATACTCCAGTGTAACAACTCAAGAATAGATGCAAACTCACTATCTGGAATACACCTTTTAATTAATAAATCAGCACATTGTTTCCATAAGTAAGGTTCATCCCAAATAAATGACTTAGCATTAGACTTAAGTCTATCTCGTTGAGCTCTTGGCATGGAAGATGGAAACTCACCAGTAACTAAGTAGTTAACAATATCTGCGTACCATGGAGTTTCAGAAGGACTTACCTTAATTCCGAAGAGTTGTTCATCCGGAAAGTTCTCCTCAATAGCCACGGCCTCTTTCTCATGCACAATTCGTGAGAGATGGTCAGCTACAACGTTTTCAACTCCCTTCTTGTCTCGGATTTCCACATCGAACTCTTGGAGAAGTAGTATCTAACGTATGAGCCTAGGCTTTGCATCCTTCTTCTGCATCAAATACTTCAAAGCAGCATGATCAGTGTAAATTATAACCTTACTTTGAAGTAGATAGGATCGAAACTTGTCCAATGCAAAGACCACAACTAACATCTCCTTTTCGGTTGTTGTGTAGTTGGCTTGAGCATCATCAAGTATTCTTGAGGCATAGTAGATGGCGTAGGGTTTCTTATCCTTCCTTTGTCCTAAAACAGCTCCAACGGCATAATCCGAAGCATCACACATGAGTTCAAAGGGTAGAGACCAATCCGGCGCTTGAAGAATAGAAGCACTAGTAAGCAATTCCTTCAACTTGGTGAATGCCACGTTACAATCCTCATCAAACACAAAGGGAGTGTCTTTTTGAAGTAGCTTGCATAAGGGACGTGAGATATGGGAAAAGTTCTTGATGAACATCCTGTAGAAATCCGCATGTCCAAGAAAAGAACGAATCTCTCTAACTGAAGTCGGAGAGAGTAAGTACTTCACAAGATCTACTTTTGATTTATCAACTTCAATCCCTTTTTTCGAAACAATGTGTCCAAGAACAATCCCTTGAGTCACCATGAAGTGACACTTCTCCCAATTAAGCACTAAGTTTGTTTCAACGCACCTCTGCAAGATTAGTTCTAAGTTTTCCAAACATGCATCGAAATCTTTCCCAAAAACACTAAAGTCATCCATGAATACTTCAATTATTTTCTCAATGTAATCAGAAAAGATAGAAAGCATGCAACGTTGAAACGTACTTGGGGCATTGCACAATCCAAAGGGCATCCATCAATATGCAAATGTTCCAAAAGGGCATGTGAACGTTGTCTTCTCTTGATCCTCTTCCGCGATGCTGATTTGGTTGTAACCCGAATATCCATCAAGGAAGCAATAATAGGAATGACCAGCTAACCTCTCAAGCATTTGATCAATGAATGGCAAAGGGAAATGATCCTTCCTTGTGCTTACGTTGAGCTTCCTATAGTCAATGCAAACTCTATGTCCAGTGATAGTTCGTTGAGGCACTAACTCATTCTCCGCGTTCTTGACAACGGTGATTCCGGACTTCTTAGGAACAACTTGCACAGGTGAGACCTAACGGCTGTCCGAAATCGGATAGATAACCCCACCATCCAAGAGTTTGATGACTTCCTTCTTCACAACCTCCATCATTGGTGGATGGAGTCTCCTTTTAGCCTCACGAGATGGCTTAGCTTCATCTTCAAGTAGAATACGATGAACACAAGTAACAGGATTGATACCTTTGATGTCCGCAAGTGTCCAACCAATGGCGGGCTTGTAGTTTTGAAGGATTTGAACAAGCTTAGCTTCTTGCTCTTCTGAAAGGACCCAACCCCGATTTAGCTTCCTAAATCGGAATCAAACCCCTTCGAAAACACGAACCAACAAAAACTTTTCGAAATTTGGGCAGAGTTTCGTTACTAGCGTGGAATTACCATTACCTGCACGCGGAAAATACACTTCATCCTATGCCACAAAAAGCAAACCGTGGGCACCAATCCCATCCGGATTTCTCAATATCTCAACAGTAAAGTAAACAATACATATAATAGTACTTTACTGAAATCCGGATTTAAAATCGTATAACATATTCAACAGAGAACTCAGAGCGACCTCTAATACATAACCATATAAGTATATTACAGTAGGTAGGACAATAAACCTACTGGAAGAAATAAGGTAGCTCGAGCACTATGCCTCCGACCACGACGTGCGACACCAGAGTCCGAACTGCAAACTGGGCACGGAAACCGAAAAGCCCAGGGGAAAGGCAAATAAAAACGTTAGAGTGAGTGGACGAAAATAAACATATGCCTTTCACCAGTTTATAAACATACTCAATATAAATCAGTGCGAGTTCGGAAAACACAACACATATATATATATATACACGAAGGTTGTCGGGCGACCTCTCAAACCCGACGTCAGGTGAATCGCTCAAACCTGACGGTGATAGGCCAGGGGACCACTCAACCCTGGCGGCACGCAGGGGACCACTCAACCCCGCCCAGAGGAATCTCTCAACTCTGGTACATCGATGTATTAAATGCCATCACAAATAAACGCATATAACAATACCTCCGGAAAACAACATATATCACAACATCGTATAATTAAATACGGAAATCATAAAATCCACGAACTCGCAAATCAACAGTGAAAACATAAACTTGTCCACTCACACGTTTGCGTAACGCAGTTTGCGTTAACCCGTGATCCGGCGGAAAATCCCTCGCCAAACGAACGATCACGAACACCTGAATATTCACAAAATCCATTTCTCACAAACATAATTCGACAATACAAGTCAAACCACGAGAAACCACCGTTCTCGGAAACAGGTAATTCAAATACGACGAATCGTCGAAAATCCAAATATATCACCTCAATACCTCGCTGTAATTTCAGACGCTCAACTCGAAAAACGAACCTCCCCACTGCGATCGAGGCGCGATTTCGAGTGAAATGACATGCAACTTGTCGAAAATCCCAAAAAGTCAAAGTTTGACCGCCGTTGACCGTTGACCGCCGCGTTGACCGCCGCCCACGGCGGCGCCACCACCAAACGGAGAATTTTCCGGCGGAGCAACCACCATTCCATGCAAAATCACCCACTGAGCAACTTTGTCAACTACAACAAAGGCCAATTCTCACTCTAACTCATCCAATTTCATGAAGAACCGAATTGTACACAAAATTTCAAATCAAGAATTCTCCCTACACAAATCAAATTGAAGCTCAAAACCTACATGGTTAGGTTCGTGGAGGGAAGAGCTACAAAGCCCAATCAATTTTGTAGTTCAATTCAACCGAAATTAACAAACCCGAATCAACCCATTTTCTCACCATTTCTTGCCGGAAATTCCCCTCACTCCGGTGAGCCACGCTGGAAAACAAGGCTGGAGCCACCACGAGAAGGCCGAGACGAGGCTAACAAGACCCATCCCGAGCCGTGGGGTGGCCGGACGGCGAGCCACCGCCATGGCCGCCGGTCACCGTCGCACTCACCTCCCACAGCTCGGTCAAACCAAGTCAAACAAAGTCAACCCATTTATTTCAGTCAACCACTTTCCCAAAGGAGCAAGTTACTATTTATAGCTTCCCAAAAAGGAAACCCCCAAAACACATTTTGCGACAAACTTTAAACACACGTATCTTTCACGTCGTAACTCCGATTCCAATCATTCTCGCGGCCACAAACTCGTCTAAACATAATCTTCAATAATCACCCAAAGTCAAACACATTGGCCAAACGGATAAAAAGTCAACCCTTCGAACCAACACACATTTAAATCGACTAATTAATCAACAAACGGTAAAATTCGCAACTAATTCCTCGTAACTCCAAATCATGCTCCGGAACTTCCCACGAACTCGAAATTAAATTCCGAACAACTTTCGTGAAGAAGCCGAAACCAAATTCTCGACCGGTAATTTAGTCGCGAACAAACCTGCCATTTAAATCTGTTTCCGTCGAAACTTCAAATATTCGTAATTAATTCCTCGGTCGTCCAAATAACGATCCGGAACCACCCACGAACTCGTAATCACACGTACAACGATTCTCGAGAAGAGACCCAGCTCTAATTCTCGGCCAATAATTTAGTCGTTAAGAAGCTTCGGCGATTCCATCAACTGTCGCAACTCTGCGACTACGCACAAACTCATCAATCAAGCTGATCATACTGCTGATTCTGGTCCGGGTCGTCACAAATCCACCCCCCTTAGAAAAATTTCGACCTCGAAATTTCCAAGTCTGCCGACTACAAGGTAGGAGCATTACCTCAGCATACTGCTCACCTCACCAACGACAATCTTAACTGAACAACTCTGATCACAAACTCCACAATAGGAGATAACTCCGTGCTGAAATCTCTGTACCCACAAATCACAAATCTAAACTGGTTCCAGTCAATAGCCAAGTGTTCCTGCATACGGAACAGATAGGGTACACAACATATAGCAAACCTGAAACACAGTTCCGCCACACGGAACACAACACACATCTCACACACAAAAGCCAACAACGTAGGCGACGCCGAACTATACGGCATAACACAAACTCGCCTATGACCACATACAGATCAAAATAGCGTGGCAAATCACAACTCAGTTACACACATCAACATAACTCACACATTGGACTCGGGCAATTATCAATCTGTTTCCGCTAATCTAACAGTCTGTGGTAGCACATTCTACAAAATCAGAATCAAACATTAACCCAAACTCAAACCAGACTCATTCCAACACAATGGAATACAGTATCGTCCTTAAAACGACAACATGCAACATCAAACCATAGTGATCCACAAACCAGTACTGCATACAATCTCAAATAACTGAAACTGCTGGTCCCAAATCCTCCGGAACTGTAATTCCGAAGTCCACAATATGCCCTCCAAGGTCTGAATAGTCCTCAAAGATCGCTCACCAATCTGAGGATAAGAACCGGTACTAACTCGTAATCTGGTCCCCAATGCTCGCTGCAAAGCTCGCCAACACATAGTCGCAGCTGGTTATCTCGATCAGCGAACTAGGACATAGGCACATCACGAAATGGACAACCTCCATCAAATACAGCCATAACAGCCAGCCACTGAAATCATCTCTGAAAGTACAAGGAAATGTACTGAGTACGTCAGAAAACCTACAAAGGCCCAACAACTGGTATCACCAACCAAAGTGCATACAGCACACACAAACACGGCAACAAACGCCACGTCCAACCGGAAATCTCAAATGGCTGATACTTCTCGGCAAGTCTCTGCCTTCGAGCCATGGTCAGCTGACAAATATAGCATCTGCATACACATGTTGCGCACACACAAGTTGCTACGCTGCTTTTCATGTTGCGTCACAAATGGTAAACTCGAAGGGTCGGACACATTACCACACCACTAGCACCAAAAGCGCGTGAAACCATGAGCCTCAACATCACCACACACTAACACAGCTCCAGTAGCTCGTAACTCGGCTAACACGGAAACTCGAGCCACACATACACATATGTAACACTAAAACTCTTGACTCTCGACTAAATGCATCAACAACAACATCATCCCAAACGGATGGTCAAAATACATCCTCTAGCCTTTTCCAAACAACTCAAAGGTGCAGCCCTTGTCGTGAGTCGATCCCATCCATCTACACTGCCTCAAGCCCAAATCTGACCGAGAATGCAAGTGGATGAAACTCAAGTGATCAGTGTACATCCTACACCGCGCTGCACGCCATAGCTATAGAGTCTCGAACTCTCCGATGCTTACATAAGGACAGCTACACTCAAATCATACATAGGATACGTAGCCTCATAAGGTTTCCACTGTCTGAAACCACGAGCTACCACTTTGCTACACAGCATCAAAACACAACCAAACCCTAACCTCGATGCATCGCCATAACCCATGAACTCGTCACGATCGTCAGGTAAGGTCAAAACCGAAGCAACGGTCACCAACCTGCAGGAGTAAACAACTCTCCTCGCATGCATCGAACCACTCGAACTTGGCGCCTTCTTCGTCAGTCCGGGAAGTAGAGTGACAATCCGGGAAAATCCTGCACAAGCCGTCGGTAATAGCCTGCCAAACCCAAGAGAAACATCGGATCTTTGGTACAATGGTAGGTCAACCCCAAATCAATACGGCTTCTAACTGGTCAGGATCCACGCCAACTCCCTCGGCTAGCATCACACAGCTCAACATCTTCACGCTAATCGACCAAAACTCACACTGGCTGAACTTCACAAACAGCTGATCGTCTCGCGAAGTCCGTAAAACCACTCACAATTGTTTCAGTTGCTGGTCCACATCCTGAAGTAAATCAGGACGTCGCCAACTAACATGACTGCAACTCGTCCAAAATCGTCTGAACACATGGTCCATCAAGTCCACACGGTCTACGGGGCATTGGTCAACCAAACAGCGTGACCAAAAACTCCTGATGCCCGCACCGAGATCCGAAAGCCAACGTAGCCAAATCTGACTCACCGATCCACAACTGATGGTATCCGGTCCCGAAATCAATCTTCGAAAAGACCGAAGCTCCATTGAGCTGATCAAACCAATCGTCAATCTGAAGCGGAGGATACTCACTCTCCTCTGAAGCGAATCAGGCTTCCGGTAGTCAATGCGCCACCTCATCGAGCCATACAAACAGTCGCACAACTGATGCAAGAGCACACCCCGCAAATACGTGGGGTCGCACGAAGTCTCCTGAAATCTCCTCCAGCATCTCCTGGACTCAAACTGTAGCTCCATCAGCTCCGCTGGCTCAGAACGACAAGGTGTCGGTAAAATGAGTCCAGCGCCTGGTACAAACTCAATAGTGTAGTCAGTCTCCCGAACTGGAGGAACACCTGATAACTCCTCTGAAACACACCTGGAAACTCGGGAATCACCTCAATGTCACCAATGTCGGACACAGCAACCGTAGTATCCACAACATAAGCTAAGCAAACAACATAACTCGTCTCCACCATCCGCTCGACCATCACCGCGAAACAGCATCTCGAGGAAATCTGGTCGTCGAAACACAACCTCCTTCTCGAGGCACTCGAACACAGCCAAATGCATCGTCAGTAAGTCCATACTCACAAACATACCAAAACCACAATATCCAGCTATAACAGATCTGCGGCTAAGTCATAACCTCCAACAAGGATCTCACAACCTCCGGATGGATACAATACTCTCCAAGACCTCGGAAGTAAAGATGCAGGTACAATAGCCATGGATATCAAACAACAGTAACCTCGGAGAAAAGTTTGTCCTCAAACAAGGTCATGGCACGAACTCCAACATGCCCAATAGCCGCCCACATCAATTGTGACTTGCTGAATAACTCATCAAAATGATACATTGATCAAACTGCAGGAACAACATGAGGATCTCCTCGTAAACTCTGAGCTGTCGAACTGCATACACAGCTGGTTGAGGGCGCTCCCTCGTAACGTGACCCTCCTGGCCACCGAGATAGCAACTGAGAGTGTTCCACGAACACAAGTCACCGCAACACCTGCTGCGTGAAAGGATCACCAATGATCGCCCAAACTCATGCCACAGGAGCAAATCCGCTACTCTGTAATCCACGCCATCGCCAAATGAATCAGCAAAGGATCCTCAACATAATCGAAAAGGCCACAGTCTGATGACGTCACTGATCCCGAAGTGTCGGAACTCAACCTCATCAAAATCTCGACTAAGTCCACTTTCCTCAAACCATCGCATCGAAAACCACATACAACATTCCTTCGCAATAACCTCGCCACTGAGTGCAACACACTAAGCTCCTCACGGCAATCTCGAGGCATAACAATCAGACTCTCTCTGATGCCTAGGTTCAAACTCTTCTTGAACCTCGTGCACTGCTTCCTCTGAAGCCACATAACACGTGCAACCGGTAACGAACATGTGGATAATGCATCTCTGCCTCAGGTGGGTAACCACTCCACATTCGATCGCTGGATAGCCTGATTAAACCATTACCGTGTAAACATCACCTTGAATGTAGGCCATGGAGTCGCAACCGGTACTCACACAATAACAGCCCACAAAATACACTGATCTGACTCAGGCATACATCAACAGCCATAAATCTCAGCTCTGAGGCAATATGTAGACGCCCATACACACATAACCAGGCAAACCGTGCCACACAGTTTACTGAACTCGGAATACTCATCCAAATCCACAGTTCACTGGCAAATCACGAGTCGATTAATCCTCAATAGGATCCACAACCGAACCGACACGGAAAGCACGTTAGGAGGCATCCTAATGAATAAAACATTGTTCACAACAAGTGGAACGTAATCATGAAACCGCAGATATTTGAGGACACACAACACCCGAATTATTGAAGAGTACCGCTGGCCAGTCGGGTCATCACTCCAGTCATGTTGTATCAACTCAAATACCCTAAGTAAACACGACTACAGAAGTCTACAGAACCTATAACCTAATGCTCTGATACCAAGCTGAAAGGACCCAACCCCGATTTAGCTTCCTAAATCGGAATCAAACCCCTTCGAAAACACGAACCAACAAAAACTTTTCGAAATTTGGGCAGAGTTTCGTTACTAGCGTGGAATTACCATTACCTACACGCGGAAAATACACTTCATCCTATGCCACAAAAAGCAAACCGTGGGCACCAATCCCATCCGGATTTCTCAATATCTCAACAGTAAAGTAAACAATACATATAATAGTACTTTACTGAAATCCGGATTTAAAATAGTATAACATATTCAACAGAGAACTCAGAGCGACCTCTAATACATAACCATATAAGTATATTACAGTAGGTAGGACAATAAACCTACTGGAAGAAATAAGGTAGCTCGAGCACTATGCCTCCGACCACGACGTGCGACACCAGAGTCCGAACTGCAAACTGGGCACGGAAACCGAAAAGCCCAGGGGAAAGGCAAATAAAAACGTTAGAGTGAGTGGACGAAAATAAACATATGCCTTTCACCAGTTTATAAACATACTCAATATAAATCAGTGCGAGTTCGGAAAACACAACACATATATATATATACACGGAGGTTGTCGGGCGACCTCTCAAACCCGACGTCAGGTGAATCGCTCAAACCTGACGGTGATAGGCCAGGGGACCACTCAACCCTGGCGGCACGCAGGGGACCACTCAACCCCGCCCAGAGGAATCTCTCAACTCTGGTACATCGATGTATTAAATGCCATCACAAATAAACGCATATAACAATACCTCCGGAAAACAACATATATCACAACATCGTATAATTAAATACGGAAATCATAAAATCCACGAACTTGCAAATCAACAGTGAAAACATAAACTTGTCCACTCACACGTTTGCGTAACGCAGTTTGCGTTAACCCGTGATCCGGCGGAAAATCCCTCGCCAAACGAACGATCACGAACACCTGAATATTCACAAAATCCATTTCTCACAAACATAATTCGACAATACAAGTCAAACCACGAGAAACCACCGTTCTCGGAAACAGGTAATTCAAATACGACGAATCGTCGAAAATCCAAATATACCACCTCAATACCTCGCTGTAATTTCAGACGCTCAACTCGAAAAACGAACCTCCCCACTGCGATCGAGGCGCGATTTCGAGTGAAATGACATGCAACTTGTCGAAAATCCCAAAAAGTCAAAGTTTGACCGCCGTTGACCGTTGACCGCCGCGTTGACCGCCGCCCACGGCGGCGCCACCACCAAACGGAGAATTTTCCGGCGGAGCAACCACCATTCCATGCAAAATCACCCACTGAGCAACTTTGTCAACTACAACAAAGGCCAATTCTCACTCTAACTCATCCAATTTCATGAAGAACCGAATTGTACACAAAATTTCAAATCAAGAATTCTCCCTACACAAATCAAATTGAAGCTCAAAACCTACATGGTTAGGTTCGTGGAGGGAAGAGCTACAAAGCCCAATCAATTTTGTAGTTCAATTCAACCGAAATTAACAAACCCGAATCAACCCATTTTCTCACCATTTCTTGCCGGAAATTCCCCTCACTCCGGTGAGCCACGCTGGAAAACAAGGCCGGAGCCACCACGAGAAGGCCGAGACGAGGCTAACAAGACCCATCCCGAGCCGTGGGGTGGCCGGACGGCGAGCCACCGCCATGGCCGCCGGTCACCGTCGCACTCACCTCCCACAGCTCGGTCAAACCGAGTCAAACAAAGTCAACCCATTTATTTCAGTCAACCACTTTCCCAAAGGAGCAAGTTACTATTTATAGCTTCCCAAAAAGGAAACCCCCAAAACACATTTTGCGACAAACTTTAAACACACGTATCTTTCACGTCGTAACTCCGATTCCAATAATTCTCGCGGCCACAAACTCGTCTCAACATAATCTTCAATAATCACCCAAAGTCAAACACATCGGCCAAACGGATAAAAAGTCAACCCTTCGAACCAACACACATTTAAATCGACTAATTAATCAACAAACGGTAAAATTCGCAACTAATTCCTCGTAACTCCAAATCTTGCTCCGGAACTTCCCACGAACTCGAAATTAAATTCCGAACAACTTTCGTGAAGAAGCCGAAACCAAATTCTCGACCGGTAATTTAGTCGCGAACAAACCTGCCATTTAAATCCGTTTCCGTCGAAACTTCAAATATTCGTAATTAATTCCTCGGTCATCCAAATAACGATCCGGAACCACCCACGAACTCGTAATCACACGTACAACGATTCTCGAGAAGAGACCCAGCTCCAATTCTCGGCCAATAATTTAGTCGTTAAGAAGCTTCGGCGATTCAATCAACTGTCGCAACTCTGCGACTACGCACAAACTCATCAATCAAGCTGATCATACTGCTGATTCTGGTCCGGGTCGTCACATCTTCCTCCAACGTTGATGAGATGATAATCGGCAAAGTCTCATTGTCACCCAAGTAAGAATACTTCAAATGATCCGGTAACACCTTGAGTTCCAATTCTAGTGCTTGAATGATGGAGGGAACAAGCTTGTTTTCGCCATAGACTAAGGGAATAGGGGGTGGTCTAGACTTCACAAAGGCTGCCTCATTAAGTGCCAACGCCATTTCTCAAACTCTGGGCTTCAAAACTTCTATCAAAACGTCTATTAGGGCGTCATCCCTAGTGTAGGTCAGCCCAATTCCATCTTGAAGTACAGTATCAAGCTCATCCTCTCTAATAGTGTCCAAATGCAACTATGCCATATCCCCCACTAAGTCCAACGAAATGCATGAGTTGACAGTAGCAGTGGGAACCTTCATAGCATCAAGGATGTTGAACTCGATCTTTTCTCCATCAATCTCCATGGAGAACGTACCTTCAAACACATCTATCTTTGTTCTTATGGTTCCCATGAAGGGACGTCCAAGTAAAAGTGGCGTTGTGTTCAATGGACTCTCCTCTATGTTAACAATGTAAAAGTCTGCGAGGAATATCAAGTTGTTGACTTGCACAAGAACATCTTCAACGTACCCTCTTGGATACTTGTGAGAACGATCGGCTAGCTGAATGATGACGTTGTCTTGCTTAAGCTCACCAAGCTCCATGGATGCATACAGATAAAAGGCATAACATTGATGGATGCACCCAAGTCAAGCATGACATCTTCAAATTTGGTGTCACCAATCACACAAGGAACAGAAAATCTCCCAGGATCCTTCAATTTGGGGGGTAGCCGTCGTTGCAACACTGCAGAAACTGTTGTATTCACCTTCACAACCTCCTTCGCTCTCGTTTGCCTCCTTTGTGTGCATAGCCTTTCAGAAACTTGGCATAGATGGGTACTTGCTTGATGCACTCGATTAAAGGCAGATTCACTTGCACCTTCCGAAAGATGTCCAGGATCTCATTGTATTGATCATCTTTCTTTGATTTGGATAACATGTGTGGAAATGGTGCACGAGCAAACGAAGCATTAGTATTAACTAAACTTGAAGGGATAGAGTTAATACCTTTGTTTGAGGTCGGGTGTGATGGTGATGGTGGCTTAGATGGCTCCACATTCTTCTTCTCAAGCTCCTTTGTAGAAGGATCTTCTTCAAAAACATCCTCCACAACGTCATGAGCTTGTGATGACGTTGCCTTCAGCTTTAGCTCTTCCAAAATCTTCCCACTCCTTGTAGTCACTGCACTCACATTCCTTGTAGGTGGCATTGGTTGAGAGGGAAGTTGTCCGGTGGTCCTAATATGTCCCATAAATTCCACAAGTTGGCCCATTTGTTTCTTAATTTCGGTTATGTCTTGACCATGTGCATCCAACGTTGCCTTTGTTTCTTTTTGTCCATCCAGGAGAACTTGAGTTGAGGCAGACAGTTGAGCAATCATCTTGTCATAATCCGGATTTGTGAATGTTTGAACCGGAGGAGGCAAAGGCACTTGTGGCGTTGGGGCCAATGGTGGTCGTGCATTGTATTATTGTTGGGGACGTTGGTAACCTTGTTGTTATATTGATGAAGGGTTCAAACATTCCTCATTACTGCTCCATTTGAAACCAGGATGATCACGGTTGCCAAAGTTGTTGTAATTGTTGTAGCGTTGGCCTCCTTGATATCCTTCAATGGCATTGACTTGTTCTTCATGTGGTTGCTCGGCCAAAGTAGACATTGATCACCTAGATGGCCTTGAGAATGGCAAATGCCACAAAGTTGGCCAAGAGACATCTTTTGTCTCTTCACTTCAAGTTCCAGCACTTGCTCCATCAAGTCAGAAAGCTTGTTATACTTGTCATCCGCAGTAGTCTTAGTTGAACTCACTTCTGCAACAGTCTTCCTTGGAGCCATCCCATATTGAGCATCATTGTTAGCTCGGTTCTCCAAGAGTGCACGAGCTCTTATCTCATCTAAATCCATGAAGGCTCCATTTGCAGTAGCATCAAGAAGCTCTCTATCAATCGGTTTGAGTCTATTATATAAGTAGTTCATCAAATTAGTCTCAGAGAAACCATGGGAGGGACAGGTGGCGCAAAAAACCTTGAAGCGATCATAATATTGACCAAATGACTCATCCGCAGCTTGTGCGATTCCAGTAATCTTCTTCCTCAAAACAGTGATCTTTGAGGCCGGAAAGTACTTGCTCAAGAAAGCATCCGCAAGTTGCTTCCATGTAGTGATGTGATTTGGTGGAAGCTCCATGAGCCAAGTTTGTGCTTTATCCTTCAAAGTGAATGGAAATGCCTTTAACTTCAAAAGCTCATCATCCGCATCCGTGGGCTTCATACTCGAGCAAACAAACTGAAATTGCCTCAAATGCATGTTAGGATCTTCATGCGCCATCCCTTGAAAGATTGGAAGGCGATGGAGAAATCCACTCTTGAGCTCAATATCCTTCTTGCCCTCTTGAGGAACAGGAAACTGAATGCATGAGAGGCTGCAACTCCAATCCGTTGAGCAGGTTTGTTGGCGAAGAGTTTGCCTTGCAACGTTGGCATTGTTGTTGACAACGTTGTTGACAATGTTGTTGTTATTGTTCAGGCCGTTCATCATTTCTGCTTCTTGCTCTTGCTCTTGCTCTACTAAATGCTCGAAATGCTGGGATGATCTTGGTGATGAATTTGGTGAGTCAACTGCGTCCTCAACTATAGGTCGATCAAGATCTTCCAACTCGTTGTTTTAAATGGTCACAGTGCGATTTCGGAGTAGAATTTCTCGTGGACTAGGGTTGGTCATTCATAATTCTGAGCATCCACCAAAGACCAAGTGTTAGTATCAAAAGGATACACAAGAAATGCAAGATACTTTAGCCAAAATGTTGGGATTCATTCAAAACACACAAAAACAAAGCACACGAATTCAAAATAAGCTAAAACACACCAAAAGCACACAAAGACACAAAAGCTATGTTTTAGACTCCTTGAAACACACTATCTACGTTTGTACACTAAAGTGAAATGCAAGGGCTCTAAGTCATCCTAAAATGAATGCAAGTCAAGTCATATGTGGATTTACACGTTCTTACCTCTTGTACTTAGTACCTGCAGGGTTTAGTTGTATATATACTAAGTTAAAACGTCATATACACAAATTGTCACTCAAAAGATGCAAGCATACCATAATCCACGAAATTCATGCATAATACATTCAAACTTTCATTCAAAATGCATCAAACAAGAACCTAAGTGAAAGATGGAGTGAATGCATAAGAGAAAACGTTAGAACCTGCAGAAAACACAAAAGTTACATGCTAAATCAATGATGCAACGTGACCTATCTTTTGGCCTCATGTCCCTAACTTCACTTAGGTTAGGGTACCCGGTGATGAAATCCGAGCATCACAAAGCTGCCAGAAGGTTATGCAGACTAATGCAACGTTTTAATTAGTGTATATTTACAAGATTTCGGTGCAACATACTATTCACACGTTTTATACACAAGTATTGGGAATTTTGAGTGCGCTTCGAATTTAAAGAGAGTACACTTGCTTGATCTTTAGGTCGTTCAAAGGACGTGCGACCCGCGCGATAAAGTATTAACTTTCAATCGAAAGGTCTTGGTTCAATCGATAAACATGGTTAGTTGGGGATAGAGATAATGCGAGAGGCAGGACTAATTTCGACAATGCACCCCAAGGCTTACCGATCATGGAAAGTAGATTTAGTCCTTATCTTCTTTGGGCAACTTTTAATGAGCTTGGCCAGTTAGCAAGAAAGACCACGAGAAGTATGATTGATTTGAGATCTTGGATCCAGAACCCGTCATAGAAACCGTCACCTTCTAGACACCAAGTCACAAAAGATATCTTACTCAAAGATAAGTGTTCATCCACTCACCGGATCATTGGTATATACTCCATTGATGCAAGTCTTTCTTAGATCCAGAACCTGTGACCAGTCATACCCGTTTTTAGACACCATGTCCGACATTCAACCAATCTTTCGAAAATTTACACTCCATCAAGTCCATAGTAGACTCTGCCATCAACCTCATGTCCATAACTTCACTTAGGTTATGGTGTGTGGTGATGAAATCCACACATCACAAGGGGTTTAGGAGATAAACAAGGAAAAGAGGCGCCATCTATTCACAATGGGTGCGACTTAATCAACCAAGCTCATGTACTCAATGTAAATCCAAAGCATTCCTTTAAGGTGTACACATGGCTGCAAAAAAAAAATACAATATGAACAAGTGTTAGTAACATAGATAATTACAAAATTTCGTTGGTGTTATACACATGTTAAATATTTACATAATTTCACATAATCACAAAGAACACATGCAATTTCCAGATTCGCGCAAATTGAACACAGCTGCTTGTCGATTTTTTCCAGAATTATTGGCTCGGCCGAATACAATGACATTTTACAGGCACAAACAAGACACATAACCAAACAATCATGAAAATTTTCAGATTTTTATGAGACCTGTAGCTATGTCAAATAATTTACACAAAACAGGGTAGTGCATAGTTCCGAAAACGAAAAAATATAAACATATTGTACAAGCATAATCACATAATTCTTTACAATCCCCGGCAACGGCGCCAAAATTGATTCATGTTAAACCAAGCATTTAATTAAAAACTTAATCAAACACAAATACAATTAAAACCCTTCTTTGTTGATGTAGCATTGGTGAGTAGGATCGTTCTTAACCGGGGATTGAGGGTGCATGCATAACTATGCTAAGGTTGTTTAGGGGGGTGTAAGATTGTTGGTTTTAAGTTTCCTACGAAATAAAACAAGAAGATGGTTAGATACATATCAAGAAATCCCAAGTTCTAACGTGTTTAAGCTCATAGACAAGCAAACAATCAAGAACACATAATCCTAACATGCATCTAACCGAAAATAAGTTCCTTAATCTATTATTTACACGTTGATCATCACATCTAGTTACCTAGCCGATTAGCCCATCTTTGTTTAAGTCCTACGAAATTTCTAGGTTAATTAAAACACATACACATGCTTACATCGAATTAGAGAGCAACCAAATCATTTAGTTAACTTCCTAACTCAATTTTATCTTGATTAATTCGGTGGAACATGCTAGGGTGAACCAAATCATCTAGTGTCATCCTAAACAAGTTTCAGAGCATTAATAACTTAGTAAGCAAGCATACATGTTCGAATCCTACCTACAAACACATGGAAGAGCTCAAAACAAGTCAGAAATAATCATCTTTACACTAAAACATTAGTCTTTTATTACAAAGTCTCGAAAAACCAATATAAACCGAAAATAAATACAAAGAGGCCATGTTACACTTTTTGCTCCGAGGTAGTCTCTCTCTGCAAGCTCCAAGCGCACGTTCCTTTGTTGGTGATGGTGAACGCAAGATTCCAACGCCAAATCTAGCACAAGTAGGCTCACGGGTGAAGGAAGGATTATTTGGAAGATGGTGGAGATGGTATTTCGGTTTAGGGAGAGGCTGATCTTAACTAAGTATGAGAGGAGTTAGTGTTTAGACAAGGGTTCGGCTCTATGATGTGTGTTCTCATGAATGAGTCGAGCTCCCATTTATATAGGAGAAGGGTAGGGTTTTTCCTACTAAAACAAGACCTTCCATATTAAAATCGGGGAAATCTGACCAGCTGTAGTAAAATGCGTTTTCCCGGAGTTCCAGATCTTGAAAACGTCCGATTCTTGTTTCATTGGAAATATTATTCAAAGGGCTATAAAATCCATATAAGGAACGCCATATTTGGAATTGAATTGGATTTACTATGGATTTTAGAATATAAGTGACCTGGCAGCCCTGTTTTCTTCTTCTTCAAGGAAAAGGAAATCTTCATATCTTCAAATCTTGCATTCCTTATTCCCTAATAATTCTTTGCCGAATCTAGCATATTCTTGCACATATTTTGGCCCTCAAATCAAGTCTGAAAATTCATATAATATCTCCCAAAATTCGTCTATTATATGCTCCATATATTCCGCCATATTTGCTCTTTCTTGGGTCACGCAGGAGAAATGTCTTCATCTTTTTGTCCACCATTTTGGTATCCATTTCATTTGGCATTTGGTTTCCAATTCTTGACACTATATGGGAATGCATTTTAGTAACCATTTGAATACCATTCCTCGGACCATTTCTTCTCTGGAATTAGGAGCTTTTCTCCTTAGCCCGCTTTTAGCTCCGAAACGCCTCCTTTATTATTTCCTCCTTTATTTCTACCTAAAAACATAAAGTAAGTTAGAAACATATTTACTAAGCATAAAACAAAGTTAAATGTAGAGAGAAAGACATTAAGAATCAAGCATAAAATGCGTAGATCATTTCCCGGTTTTTAGATCCAAAACCAAAAGTGTGTTTTGATTGACCAAATTAGCAACCTGATTGACAAAGTCAAAGTGGCCTAGAAAAACTAATTAGGAGGCTTACCCGTGGGAGAGGCTTGCGAGAGTGACCCAAATTTGTATAAGTCTAATATTCAATCTAGGTGAAAGGACCTAGCCCCGATTTAGTTTCCTAAACCGGAATCAAACCTCTTCTGAAAACGTGAACCAACAAAAACCATTAAAATTTCGGCAGAGTAATGCTACCAACGTGGAATTGCCATTACCTGCACCCGGAAAATAACACTTCATCCTATGCCACAAGAGCCAAATCGTGGGCACCAATCCCATCCGGATTTCTCAATATCATATCAATAGCAATAAACAGTAAACATGACTGTAATATATAGTATATCTGGGAAAAACCGTATAAAACATGTATCAGAACGTATCAGAGCGACCTCTAGTGTATATATATTCAAAATATACAACAGTAGGCGAAACAAGGAACCTACTGGAAAACACAGGTAGCTCGAACAACTAGCCTCCAACCGCGACGTGAGACACCAGAATCCGAACTGCAAACTAGGCATAGAAACCGAAAAGCCCAGGGGAAAGGCAATAAAAACGTTAGAGTGAGTGGACAAAAATAAACATATGCCTTTCACCAGTTTCATATACATAATCAATGTAAAACAATGCGAGTTCGGAAAGTATATATGGAGGTTGCCAAGCGAATCTCTTGAGCCCGACGGTCAGGTGAATCACTCAACCCGACGGTGATAGGCCAGGGGAATCTCTCAACCCTGCCCAGAGGAATCTCTCAACTCTGGTCCAGAGGAATCTCTCAACTCTGGCGGACTACCGGTGATCAGCCGAGTAGCCGAAACATCAATGCAGTAATGCCATCACCAATAAACATAAAATAATACCTCCGAAAATAACATATATCTCAACATCATATAAATTAAATACAGAAAATCACGAAAAATCACGACAACTGTGAAAATATAAAAATGTCCACTCACAGATGAGCAAAGCGCGCTAATCACGTGGTCCGGCAGAAGATCCCTCGCCCGAAGCACGATCTCGATCCCCTGAATAGTCAAAATATATCTGATCAAAATCATATTCCACAACACTGTACCACACCTCGGAAACCAACCATTCCTGGAAATATACAACACAGTGCAAAATAATCGACGAAATTCCTGAAATCTCCACACAAAACCCTCGACTGAAAATTCGATACTCAAATCAACTCGAAAACCTCAAGGCGACAATCGGGGCGCGAATACGAGTAAAATGACATTAAAATCATCGAAATCCAAAAAAGTCAATAGGTCGCCGGAGCTCCGGCGTTGACCGCCGCCGCCGGCAGCGGCGCGCCGTCAACCAGAGAGTTTTCCAGGCGACCGAGCTGCCAAACTGTTCCTCTCCTCAAGCCAAGCAACTTTCCTCAAAGCACCACCACCATCCAACTACCACCGTGGCCGGAAATCAGCTCGAAAGCCACGGTGGTTCAACACCTCCGGCGAAGCTGTTCGCCGTCGAACCGCCACCTACGGCGCACGGCAGCCCACGAGGCCACTCCCAATGGACTCGCCGTGGCCCCACGGTCAAAACCCCTCCATCCGTCACAACAACCCGAAACCGGCCGGAAAAACCTCGAATTTCAATTCAACATTTCTCCCTCAATTCTCAACCAAATCAAGAAATTCCAAGTTCTAAACTGTTTAGAATCACGAGGAGAAAATTTTACCTTCAAGGGTGGTGGCCTGAAACGGCCGGAATCAGCTGGTCCGGCAACGGAATCCAAACAGTCTGTTTTCCTCCTCGGTCAACGCCCCAAATTTCAGTCAACGCCGGTCAAACTTCCAAAACAGTGTTTTTCGACAATTTTTGACTATTTCCGATATTTATACTGGCGCCTCGGGACGATTGACGGATCAAAACGGATAACCATTACGATTCAGATAAACTCAATACGAACGGATAAACTCGTCGATATTCCAAAACTTCAAATAATCATATGATATTCCTCGGTCATCGGAAAAATCATCCAGAACCACCCACGAATTCGAAATCACATGTACCACAACTCTCGAGAAGAGACTCAACTCAAATTCTCGGCCGATAATTAAGTCGTAAACAAAACCGGCAAACCACACAGTTATCGATAAACCGCGATTACGCATAACCTCGTGAATCATGCTGATTACTCTACTGATTCTGGTTCGGGTCGTCACACTAGGTCCCACCCTCAACCAAAGTAGGGCAACCCCAAATAATAGCCGACCCCACCATCTGATCTGTCGCCAAACACAGCAACCACCCACCACCACCATCTACACGGCACTGTCAGCACAGATCCACCAACATGATCGGAAGCGAGCCATCGCCTCCATAGCCTAGCCTCCGCTGGAACAAACCCTCCAACGACATATCCATCTAGCCTAAGCCACATCCAAGCTCGAGGTGATCTCAAGCCTGTGACCATCACGTCTGTTTGCGTACAAGTAGCTCGTTGTGGTCTTTCTCCTCTAACAACCTTGCCCATTGTTGGTGTATATAACTTGTAAGGGTTCATTTGAATTAAGCAGATATTAGGCTTAAAATGATTGAAGTGATAATCAACTTAACCTCGTAACTCAAATCATGAAAGTGGCATATGGCATGAATATGGTGTGGGATCTAGAAGCACATTGAATTATTAAGAATTTGGGGATTTAGGATTTCTGGATAAGAGATGAATGGGATTGAATGGAATGTGAGGAAAGGTTGTGGTTGAAGTCTTGGAGGCATGGTTTGCAAAGTGGTGGATGTTCTGTGTTGGATAGGTTCATGGAAATGGTTTGCAAAGGGAAGGGTTCTCATCTTTGATTTCTTTTCCACAGCAGAGATTCTCAAATGAGACAAGGAAGGAAGAAGTCGATGCAATAAGAAGACCATGTCAGTGTTTCATAGAGTTAGATGAGGGAAATTTGCAGGTCTTAAGGATTTCACGAGGTCAAGGTGTATGGCCCAATGCTAATATGAAGGCATTTGTGGTGTTCAAGGCTGCTGCACAGGCTTATGCCATGGAAGAAAGAAAAGGGACAACCACTCGTTTGCCCAGTATTCTTTCCACTGCCATGGCTGGTTTTGAAAGAGAAGCTGCTGGTTTCCAGTTACTTTTAGTTGGATAACTAAATTGTTTCAGTTGGCATTTTGGGCGGTAGTGTAGTGGTTGGTTTCCAAATTGGACTTTTTAATGGATTTTTGGGCATTAGGCTTTAAAGAGGGTCTAACTCCCAAATCACTATTGGCCTTTGATTTAAACTATCGAGCATGAATTTCGGTTTCTCGAAACCAAAATTACTGATTGTTTAAATTAGTGACACGCATATAAATTTCAGTTACCTTCCACATCATACCTATGATCATAAGTGTGATACCTCAACCTTTTTATATAATTTATATAATTTATGAATAATTCAAGTTCGATTTAGAGGCCGCAGTAACTTATTATTTTTACCATCGATAAATACTGTGAGGTTAAAGGTTGACTTTTTAATGAATTGTCAAAGTTAGTTGACTTTTGATGAAAATCGAAAAATTTGTCAAGATGAGTTCATAGACGCGAGAAATGTCAAAATCGGAGTTACAATGTAAAAGTTACGACTACTAGAAGTTTATCATGAATTACTTTCCGTAAATAGGAATGGTATTTAAAGGAAAGGTTACCATTTTGGGAAGTAGTTCGAGTTGACTAAGGTCAACTATTCTCTCTCGGGGGAGAGAGAATTTGGTTTGACCCGTTTGGGGTCAAAAATGTCGGTCGATCGGCAGCACAGCGCCGTCCGGCGACCTCTGACATCAAAATTGATCAAGTTTGATTAGTCTCCCTCTCATTTAATTATTTCTTTTAATTTATGTTTGTTTCCTGAGGTGAGCATTTCGAATCAGTGAAGAATTTTAGGGTTTTTCGGCGAATTTCGGTTATTGCTGCTGGTGACGTTTCTTGCAATGAAATAGGTGAGAATCGATTCCTTGTGATGTCTAGATAATGTATGTGTGTTGATTCGTTTGGTTGCAGGTATCGTTCGATGGAATTGAATTGATTTTCGTCGAACGCCATTTTGGACTCCGTTGGACAGGGCGGTTCCCAGTGATTTGACCGGTGAGGGTATATGGGTTTTGTTCCCCTCTACCTCCTGAGTCGTTTGGGACTAGTCGCGAACCTAACCATGGCTCAACGACATCTTTGCCTCGTCTGAAAGATTTTTCGGCGAGTTTGTGACTTTGGAGCTATTGAGGTCAATTTGGACCTCTAGATTTGAGAATTGGACTTTGGTGTAGTTAGACAGGTTATTGGGCTCATTGAGAGCTTTCCAACAATGTGTCGATCGTCACTGCTGACGGTGATCGCCGGGAGTGGCGCATGGGTGGCACGGGCCGCCGCCTGTGGTGGCGCGTAACCGGAAAATTATTTTCTAAAACTTGTCAAGATATATGTTGTTAGGTTCGTATCATTGATACGAACTTAGTCGTGAGATTAATTTGCCATTTAGACTTCATCCACCCAGTGAGTAGGCAGTGGTAGCGGGTTTTCCACTAGTGGTGGTGCGGCCGACGAATTAATTAATTTTATTTTATATCGTTACAACTGTTTCGTTGTAACATGTTTGTCGAATATATTCTTCGACTAAATTAGTCGATGTTGAGATTTTTTCGTAATCGAGTACTTCCTCAATTTATGTGTTTATTTATTTTTGACGATTTTCGACAAGGATCGGGTCGTCACAAATGGTATCAATGCGCGGCTAAACTCTCGAACTTCTCTTTTGTTGTGTTTTGTGTTATGGAGTTTAGTCATGAAAGTATGTCTAGAAATTTGTGTACTTGTATTCTTGTGATTGTCGCGAAGACGGTGTATGGTGGTTTTGGACGTGAAGTTGTTACACATTTGGCATTACTGGACCTGAGGTATGCGGTTCTTTATCTTACTTTGTATTGTACATTTGCGTATCCATTATCAATATGTTTTTGATATTCACTTATTGATTCATATTTTTGATATTATATTATTATATTGTGCTAACAAGATTACCACATGAAAATCAAAATCTTTACAAAGTGGTAACGGAATGACAACATCAGTTGTAAAAAAAAATGGAAATGAGATGTTATTGCAACGATAAATGAAAACAATACGAGCTAAAACATGAAATCCTAACAAAAATGAAAATGTTCTATCCTATTTATTATACTTATTTGCACAAAATCGAAACAATACAATTTGTACAAATGTATGAAATGAGTATTTGCATATCAATGCAAATATATAATTGAAGATCATGATTAATGAATAGTTGACTTGATTAGAATCCAATGGGATTCATCAAAAATTACAAAGTTGAAACTGTTACGAAACGATTACGATTATAAATGATAATTATTATGCGAGAAACAGAATAGTTGAATATATCATATATATGATGATTATATATATAAGATATATGGATAGGCTGCGGCGGTGGTTTGAAATCCTGATTGGGGTTTGTTTATGGGCGACAGTTAATTAGAGATTGTGCCTCCCTGGTGTGAAAGACCCAAAACGAATCAGGTGGTGTTCTCGATGTCCTAATTCGAGAGATACCGTATATACAGAGTGTTCTCGATGTCCTGAATTTGAGAGTATATTTGTGACAACCCGAACCGGAAATGGTATCTTTATCGGCTTGATTTGCGAATTTCGTGATTAGTCGCGATTTGTCGTAATTGGTTGATATGGCGGGTTTGTTAACGACTAAATTATCGAGCAAGAATTTGATTTGAGATCCTTCACGAAAGTTGTAGAGAATTTAATTTCGAGTTCGTGGGAATTTCCGGAGGATTATTTCGAGTTACGAGGAATAAGTTATGAATATTTTTGGCCGTTGGATTTAGTCGTGTTTATCCGTTTGGTTTCAATACGTGTATGGTATATATACGGAAGGAATACGTGACAATTTTGGAAAGTTTCCCAAAATGGAAATCTAGCTTGTTGACCATGTTGACCCGTGGGTTAAAACTGACCCATTTCAGGCCGAGTTTTGTTTGCCTTCGATGAGCCTTATTCTGGAGTCTTTTGGCCGTGGTTCCTTCATCAAAGTTGTTAGGCTTGAGCTCCTGTTTCTTTTGATAGGTCATTCACTCAATTTGGTTGCCGGATGAAGAAGTTATGGTTTGTCAAAGTTCGGAAATTTCGGTGGTATTCCGGCGAAATTCGGTGGCGATGGTGGTGGAGGAGGCGGCCGAGTTGGGGGTTGACTTTTTAGGGGTTTTGTAGCCCTTGGGAGATGAAGCTTTTAGAAGTGGTCTTGCACTTTGCCATGGCCGGACGGAGGAGATCGGAGTTAATGAATTCCGGCGAGGGTTTTCGACTTCAAGGTGAGATTTAGACATTTTCCGGTCAAAACTGGGCTTAATTTTGAACTAGAAAGTTGTTGAAAATGTCGAGATCTTCAAATCCATGTGTAGGTTGAAGTTTTCTAGGCCGATGACATTTTTCGGAGGCGGTGACAGCGGCGGCGGTTTTCCAGCCGAGGTGATTTTCAACAAGTTTTATGTCGTTTTGCTCGGAATCGCGCACCGATCGCAGTGGTGAGGTTTATATTTTGAATTGAGCATTGAAAATTGTAGCGAGATTTTATAGTATGTTTATTGGATTTTTGACTATTTCGTCGATATTCGGGTTATATGTTTTCGGGAATGGTTAGTCCTCGAGATGTGGTTCAGGGTTTTGAATTGTGATTTTGAACAGGGAAATTTGTGATTATTCAGGAGATCGTGATCGTTTGTTTGGCGAGCGATTTTCCACCGGATTGCAGAATTTACGCATTTTGCGTCGTGCTAGTCTGTGAGTGGACCCTTTTCTTTTCACTGATTGGTTGCGAGTGTTTATTATACGTTTTACGAGTATTCATATTTGAATATGCTTATATAATTATGTAATACGAATATGCATTTACATTATGCTTTAAACCTTTGCATGAAACGATTTATGATTTGGTTTACACAAAGTACAGTCTTAGTATATGTGGTTGTATCGATACACTTGCATCCCGGCTAATCCCCGAGGATGTTTACCGGGGGAGGCTGTGACCCCTGACCCGAGGCCTTTACCAGGGGGGGGGACCTCTGACCTGAGGCCTTTCTGGCTGGAATCACGTGTGGGTCTGGGATCCCGTGATTCGGACTGTACTAGCGCGGATGTGTTCATGAGTGACCCCGCGGGATTTTACGATGCATGTTCTTTACGCGTGAGGAGTTAGAGACTCCCTCGTGTACCATATTACTTTCATGCATTTAGACTCGCATATATTTTTATAACATATATTATTCGGCGAAAGACATTTATTTTCGTCCACTCACTCTAACAGTTTATATGTCTTTCCATGGGCTCTTCGTTTTCTATGCCCAGTTTGCAGTTTGGATTCAGATGTCGCATGTCGAGGTTGGAGGCATAGTATTCGAGCCACTTTTTATTTCTTAGTAGGTTTCTAGTTTGGCCTACTGTTGTGTATGTATATATATACTAGAGGTCGCTCTGTATACTCTGTTGTTTATATTTTCATATGATTTTCCCGAATTTTTGTAAAGTTATAGTTTCGTTTATTACTTTACATTATGATATGTATTTGAGAAATACGGATGGGATTGGTGCCCACGGTTTGGCTTTTGTGGCATATGATGAAGTGTGTTTTCAGGTGTAGGTAAATGGTAATTCCATGATATAGTGAAACTCTGTCGAAATTTCTATGGTTTTTGAAAGTTCGTGTTTTCAGAAGGGGTTTGATTCCCGTTTAGGAAACTAAATCGGGGTTGGGTCCTTTCAATATTATATTTAATTACCGTTGATAGACGGGGTGTTCTCTATATCCTTAATTCGAGAGTATATGATATATGACGATACCATTCAAAATATAAAATGATAACGTGAAATGTGAAACGATTAATTGAGATATACAATTTGATTACAGTCGTTGGACGGATGATGATGTGATATGACTGATCTCGCAAGGCGAGAATCGAGATATGATGTAGCTCATGAGATGAGCATTGTGATTTGTGATTTGAGAAATGTGACTTGAGCTCACGAGATGAGAAATACGATATACGATATAATTTGAGCTTTCATTGCAATATAATATTTGTTCGCGCGGAAAACATGACGATATAATATAATATTTGCTCATGTGATGAGCATACAAATTTGAGATAATTTGAATTTGAAATACGAAATTATGAAATGATATTTACTCGTGTAACGAGTATGATGATATAATATACTCATTTGATGAATATGAGAATACGATTTGATTTGAGCTCGTGAATCGTGCATGAGTGTGATTATAATATTCCGTGTTTATGCTGAAGACAAAGATTGAAAATTTGAAACAATAATTTAGCGATTTTTTATTGCAATATAACTAGTGATTATCGATTTTATCGAGATAACACAGAAATGAATCATTATATTATTTAATGATTTGACGATTATATTATAATTTGATTAGTGCTATTTATTTCTTTAATTTTGACGAGTTAGAATTTGAGAATTCAGCATATTCTTTTCAATATGATATATGTTATTTGATTTAAAATTCTGTTGATGTGCTAGTGGAGAAATCTAGACGAGCATCGGTAACTCGCGGAATAAGTTGGGATTTGTGATTTTTGAAGTGTATTTGGACATTTTACAGGTTTTGGGATCCTACTTTTAGGGGAAACTCTACCCAATTTTTTGTAGAAATTTTTTGCGACACTTGTTTTATAATTTCGAGGGCGAAATTATTTTAATGGGGATAGATTGTGATACTGAAAGGACCCAACCCCGATTTAGCTTCCTAAATCGGAATCAAACCCCTTCGAAAACACGAACCAACAAAAAATTTTCGAAATTTGGGCAGAGTTTCGTTACTAACGTGGAATTACCTTAACCTGCACGCGGAAAATACACTTCATCCTATGCCACAAAAAGCAAACCGTGGGCACCAATCCCATCCGGATTTCTCAATATATCAACAGTAAAGTAAAGTAGTAAATATATATATGCACTTTACTGAAATCCAGTGTAAAATCGTATAACGTATTCAATAGGAAGCTCAGAGCGACATCTAATACATAATCGTATATGCAAACCACAGTAGGTAGAACAATAAACCTACTGGATGAAACAAGGTAGCTCGAGCACTATGCCTCCGACCACGACGTGCGACACCAGAGCTTGAACTGCAAACTGGGCACGGAAATCGAAAAACCCAGGGGAAAGACATGAAACACGTTAGAGTGAGTGGACGAAAATAAATGTCTTTCACCAGCTAATATATATGTTATAAAAACATACGCGAGTCCAGATAAATAAAAACAACATAGTACACGAGGTAAAACTCATACTCCTCCAGTGTACTGAGCATGCAAGTAAAATCCCACGGGGTCACTCATGGACTCCACCGTGCTAGTACAGTCTGAACCACGGAGTCCCTGACTACCACGTGATTCTAAGCCAGAAATGGCCTCGGTTCCGGGGAATACGCCCCTCACCGGTCTGGTTGGGGAAACGCCCCTCCAGGCGGCCCTCCGTCGGGGATCAGCCGACGAGGCAAGGTGTATCGATACAACAACGTAACTGAGACTGTACTCTGTGTAAACCAAATCATAAACAGTTCGATGCAAATGCATGAAATAACATATAAGTGTATGTATATTCGTATACGTATATCCGTATAAGTATAATCGTATAATCGTAAACACATGCTCATATTTAATATAATCTCGTATGAAATCTCATGCCCGTAAATCATCATCATGCTGCATGCTCAAGTTTATAAAATCATATAAAAGACTCGCAAACAATCCGTGAAAAGAAATGTCCACTCACAGACTGGCGTAACGCGTATCACGTTAACCCGTGATCCGGCGGAAAGTCCATCGCCAAACAAACGATCACGAACCCCTGTATAATCACAACGTCCAATATTCAAAGTCATAATCCGACAATTCGAATCAAACCACGAGAAACCACCGTTCTCGGAAATACACAATTCGAATACGACGAATCGTCGAAAATCCATATATACCACCTCAATACCTCGTTTTACGTTCGGACGCTCAACTCGAAAAACGAACCTCCCCACTGCGATCGGAGCGCGATTTCGAGTCAAACGACATGCAACTTGCCGAAAGTCAAAAAGTCAACCCGTTGACCGTTGACCGTCGTTGACCGCCGCCCACGGCGGCGCCACTGTTGACCGGAGAATTTCACGGCAGAGCAACCCCTATTCCATGCAAAACCACCCACTGAGCAACTTTGTCAACTGCACCGAAGTCCAATTCTCACTCTAACATGGTCAATTTCATGAAAAACCGAATGAACACACAAATTTCAAATCCAAAATTCTCCTTGTACACATCGAATTGAAACACGAAACTTACAGGGAAGCATCAAGGGGATGAGAGCTTCAAAGCCCACTCAAAGTTGTAGCTCAATTCGGCCAAAAACCATGAACCCGAATACACCTAATTTTCTCCAATTTTGGGCCGGAAATTCCTTCTTTTCCGGCGACCCACGCCACAAACGGTGGCCGGCACCACCACGGGAAGGCCGAGGCGCACCTAACGGACCCTTCCCCAAGCCTTGGGGTGGCCGGAAAAGACCCCACCGCCGTGAGCCACCGCAAGCCGTCGAACTCACCACACACCACCGAGTTGACCCAGTCAACTCGGTCAACACCCAAAAGAGTAAGTATTGACTTGCCCAGTATGGAAATTTCTATTTATAGCCTTTCCCAAAAAGGAAACTCATGCTTATCCATTTTGGCAAACTTGAAGCGCGCGTAACTTTCTCGTCGTAATTCCGATTCCGATAATTCTCGCGGTCACAAACTCGCCTCGACGTACTCTTCCAATATTACCCAAAGTCAAACATATCGGCCAACCGAATAAAAAGTCAACCCTTCAAAGCAACACACATTAAATCGACTAAATAATCAACAAACGGAAAAATTCGCAACTAATTCCTCGTAACTCCAAATCATGCTCCGGAAGTTCCCACGAACTCGAAATTAAATTCCGAACAACTTCCGTGAAGAAACCGAAACCAGATTCCCTTTCGATAATTTAGTCGTTAAGTAGCCCATCATTTAAATCTGAACTTCAAATATTCATAACTAATTCCTCGGTCGTCCAAATAACGATCCGGAACCGCCCACGAATTCGTAATCACACGTACAATGACTCTCGAGAAGAGACCCAGCTCAAATTCTCGGCCAATAATCAAGTCGTTAACAAACCCTGGCGAGCAAATCCGTTATCGGAAATCCACGTCGATACACTAACTCGCGAATTGAGCTGATTCCACTACTGATTCTGTTCTGGGTCGTCACAAATCCACCCCCCTTAGAAAAATTTCGACCTCGAAATTTCCGAGTCTGCCGACTACAAAGTAGGAGCGCTGCCTCTGCATACTGCTCAACTGACCAACGGCAAGCTCAACTGAACAACTCTGACACAAACTCCACAATAAGAGATAATTCCGTGCTGGAATCCATGTACCCTGAAATCACAAATCTGAACTGGCTCACATAATCGCCAAGTATTCCTACATAAGGAACAGATAGGGTACACAACACACATAAAAGCCAACGCTATAGGCGACGCCGAACCACACGGCACAACACAAACTCGCATATGACCACATACGGATCAAAACAACGTGGCCAACACAACTCAGTCCACACACATCCACCTAACTCAAACATCATATCTACATAGCACAAACATCAAACTCGAGCAATAATCAACCCATTCCCGCTAATCTGACAATCTCAACTCAACATCAAACAACCTCAAACCATAGTGGTCCACAAACTGGTACTGCAAGCAAACTCAAACCGCTGAAACTGCTGGTCCCGAATTCTCCGGAACTGCAATACCAAGGTCCACAACACGCCCTCCAAGGTTTGAATAGTCCTCAAAGATCGCCCACCAATCCGAGGATAAAAACTGATACCAAACCGTAATCTGGTCCACAATGCTCGTTGCAAAACTCGTCAACACTTAGTTGTAGCTGATTACCTCGATCGGCGAACTGGGACAAAAATACACCACGTAGATGGACAACTTCCATCAAACACAGCCACGACAGCCTGCCACTGAAATCATCTCCGAAAGTACAAGGAAACGTACTGAGTACGTCAGACGACCTACAAAGGCCCAACAACTGGTATCACCAACCAAAATGCAAACAACATACACAAACACAACAACAATCGCCACGTCTAATCAGAAATATTCTTTGGCTGACACTTCTCGGCAAGTCTCTACCTCTTAGCCATCGCCAGTCGACAAATGTGACATCTGCACACACAAGCTGCTACATTGCTCTTCATGTTGCGTCACGAGTAGTAAACTCAAAGTATCTGACACTTCTCCGTACCACTAGCGCCAAATGCGCGTAAAACAATGAGCTTCACATCATCATACTCAAACCCAGCTCTCGTAGCCCATAACTCGGCTAACACGGAAATTTGAGCCACACACACACAAAACACTGAAACTCCTGACTCTCGACTGAATGCATCAGCAACAGCATCATCCCAAACGGATGGTCAAAGTACAACCACTAGCCTTTTTCGAACAAACTCAAAGGTGCAGCCATAGTCGTCAATCGACTCCATCCATCGACACTGCCTCAAGCCCAAATTTGGCCGAAAATGCAAGTGGATGAAACTCAATGGTCGGTGTACATCCTACACCACGCTGCACGTCATAGCTACAGTGTCTCAAACTCTCTGATACTAACACAAATACAGTTACACCCAAATTAAACTCCGGATACGTAGCCTCATAAGGTTTCCACTATCCGTAACCACGAGCCACCGCTCTGCTATACAGCATCAAAATATAACCAAATCTATACCTCGATGCATCGCCATAACCCACGAACTCGTCATGATCGTCGGGTAAGGTCAACACCGAAGCAACGGTCAACCATCCTGCAGGAGTAAGTACTCTCCTCGCGTGCATCGAACCACAATTCCGAAAATGAAGTGGCAATCCGGGAAAATCCTGTACAAAGCCGTCGGTAAAAGCTTGCCAAACCCAAGAGACCCCTGATCTCTGGTACAATAGTAGGGCAACTCCAAATCCACACGGCTTCGAACCGGTCAAGATCCACGCCGACTCCCTCGACTAGCATCACACAGCCCAACATCTTCATGCTAACCAGTCAAAACTCACACTGGATGAACTTCAAAAATAGTTAATCATCTCGTGAAGTCCGCAAAACTGCTTGCTATTACTTCATGTACTGGTCCACACTCTCGGAGTACATCAGAACATTGTCAACGAACATGACCGCAACTCGTCCAGAAACTGTCTGAACACATGATCCATCAAGTCCACACGATCTACGGGGCATTGGTCAACCAAACAGCGTGACCAAGAACTCATGATGTCCGCACCGAGATCCGAAAGCCACATAGCCACATCTGACTCATCAAACCTCCACTGATGATATCCGGATCCGAAATCAATCCTCGAAAAGACTGAAGCTCTCGGAAGCTGATCAAACCACTTGTCAATCCGAAGCGGAGGATACTCACTCTCCTCTGAAGCAAATCGAGCTTCCGGTAGTCAGTGCTCCACCTCGTCAAATCGTCCAACATCCGTGTAAATAGTGCAAGAGCACACCACACAAATATGTGGGGTCGCACGAAGTCTCATGAAATCTCCTCCAGCAAATCCTGGAGTCGAAACAATAGCTCCATCAGCTCCGAACGACAAGATGCCGATAAAATGAGTCCAGCGTCTGGTACAAGCTCAATGGTGTAGTCAATCTCCCGAACTGGAGGAACACCTGGTAACTCCTCCGGAATACACCTGGAAACTCGGGAACCACCACAATGTCACTAATATCGGCACAGCAACCGTAGTATCCATAACATGGGCTAAGCAGGCAACACAACTAATCTCCACAAATCGCTCGACCATCACCAAGAAACAGCATCTCAGGAAAATCTGGTCGTCGAAACACAACCTTCTTCTCGAGGCACTCGAACACAACCAAATGCGTCGTCAGTAAATCCATACTCACAATCATACCAAAACCACAATGTCTAGCTATAACAGGTCCGCGGCTAACACATAACCTCCAACAAGGATTTCGCAACCTCCGGATGGATACAACACTCTCCAAGACCTCGGAAGTGGAGATGCAGGTACAATCGCCATGGACATCAAGCAACAGTAACCTCGGAGAAAAGTCTGTCCTCAAACAAGGTCATGGCTCAAACTCCAACATGCCCAACTAGTCGCCCACGTCAATTGCGACTTGCTGAATAAATCATCAAAAGGATACATTGATCAGATTGCAGGAACAACATGAGGATCTCCCTGTAAACTCTGAGCCGTCAAACCGCTACAACAGCTGACTGAGGCGCTCCCTTCGCAACGTGACCCTCCTGGCCACCGAAACAGCAACTAAAAGTGCTCCTCGAACACATATCACCGCAACACCTGCTGCGTGAAAGGATTACCAATGATCGCCCAAACTCATGCCACAGGAGCAAGTCCGCTACACTGTGATCTCCGCCATTGTCAAACGGATCCTGATCTGAAGGCCCTCAACAATATCGAAGAGACCATAACCTGATGAAGTCATTGATCCCAAGGTGTCGGAACTCAACCTCATCACAACATCTCGACTAAGTCCACTTTCCTCAAACCATCGCATCGAAAACCACATACAACATTCCTTCGCAATAGCCTCGCCACTGAGTGCAGCACACTAAGCTCCTCATGGTTGTCTCGAGGCACATCAATCAGACTCTCTCTGATACTCAGGTTCAAACTCATCTTGAACCTCGTACACAGCTCCCTCTGAAGCCACAAAAATCGTGCAACGGGCACAAACATTTGAACACTGCATCTCTGCCTCAGGTGGGTACACACTCCACATTCGAATGCTGGGTAGCCTGATAACACCATCACCGTTTACACAACACTCTGAATGTAGGCCATGGAGTCGCAACCGGAACTCACACAATGCCAGCCCACAAAATACAACAATCTGACTCAGGCAAACATCTCTGCCACAACTCTCCGCTCTGAGGCCACATATAGATGCTCAAATACACATCCCCGGGCAAACCGTGCCACACAAATCTCTGAACCCAGAATACTCACCCAAATCCGCTGTTCTCTGGCAATTCACGCGTCGAATGATCCTCAATAGGATCCACAACCGAAACGACATGGAAAGCACGTCAGGAGGCATCCTAATGAATACAATATCGTTCACAACAAGTGGAACGTAATCATGGAACTTCAAATATTTGAAAGCATACAACACCCGGAATTTGATGATTATCCGCCGGCCGGTCGGGTCACCGTTCCAGACATGCTGTACATTCTCAAATACCCTTAGTAAACACGACTACAGAAGTCTACAGAACCTATAACCTAATGCTCTGATACCAAGCTGAAAGGACCCAACCCCGATTTAGCTTCCTAAATCGGAATCAAACCCCTTCGAAAACACGAACCAACAAAAACTTTTCGAAATTTGGGCAGAGTTTCGTTACTAACGTGGAATTACCTTAACCTGCACGCGGAAAATACACTTCATCCTATGCCACAAAAAGCAAACCGTGGGCACCAATCCCATCCGGATTTCTCAATATATCAACAGTAAAGTAAAGTAGTAAATATATATATGCACTTTACTGAAATCCAGTGTAAAATCGTATAACGTATTCAATAGGAAGCTCAGAGCGACATCTAATACATAATCGTATATGCAAACCACAGTAGGTAGAACAATAAACATACTGGATGAAACAAGGTAGCTCGAGCACTATGCCTCCGACCACGACGTGCGACACCAGAGCTTGAACGGCAAACTGGGCACGGAAACCGAAAAACCCAGGGGAAAGACATGAAACACGTTAGAGTGAGTGGACGAAAATAAATGTCTTTCACCAGCTAATATATATGTTATAAAAACATACGCGAGTCCAGATAAATAAAAACAACATAGTACACGAGGTAAAACTCATACTCCTCCAGTGTACTGAGCATGCAAGTAAAATCCCACGGGGTCACTCATGGACTCCACCGTGCTAGTACAGTCTGAACCACGGAGTCCCTGACTACCACGTGATTCTAAGCCAGAAATGGCCTCGGTTCCGGGGAATACGCCCCTCACCGGTCTGGTTGGGGAAACGCCCCTCCAGGCGGCCCTCCGTCGGGGATCAGCCGACGAGGCAAGGTGTATCGATACAACAACGTAACTGAGACTGTACTCTGTGTAAACCAAATCATAAACAGTTCGATGCAAATGCATGAAATAACATATAAGTGTATGTATATTCGTATACGTATATCCGTATAAGTATAATCGTATAATCGTAAACACATGCTCATATTTAATATAATCTCGTATGAAATCTCATGCCCGTAAATCATCATCATGCTGCATGCTCAAGTTTATAAAATCATATAAAAGACTCGCAAACAATCCGTGAAAAGAAATGTCCACTCACAGACTGGCGTAACGCGTATCGCGTTAACCCGTGATCCGGCGGAAAGTCCATCGCCAAACAAACGATCACGAACCCCTGTATAATCACAACGTCCAATATTCAAAGTCATAATCCGACAATTCGAATCAAACCACGAGAAACCACCATTCTCGGAAATACACAATTCGAATACGACGAATCGTCGAAAATCCATATATACCACCTCAATACCTCGTTTTACGTTCGGACGCTCAACTCGAAAAACGAACCTCCCCACTGCGATCGGAGCGCGATTTCGAGTCAAACGACATGCAACTTGCCGAAAGTCAAAAAGTCAACCCGTTGACCGTTGACCGTCGTTGACCGCCGCCCACGGCGGCGCCACTGTTGACCGGAGAATTTCACGGCGGAGCAACCCCTATTCCATGCAAAACCACCCACTGAGCAACTTTGTCAACTGCACCGAAGTCCAATTCTCACTCTGACATGGTCAATTTCATGAAAAACCGAATGAACACACAAATTTCAAATCCAAAATTCTCCTTGTACACATCGAATTGAAACACGAAACTTACAGGGAAGCATCAAGGGGATGAGAGCTTCAAAGCCCACTCAAAGTTGTAGCTCAATTCGGCCAAAAACCATGAACCCGAATACACCTAATTTTCTCCATTTTTGGGCCGGAAATTCCTTCTTTTCCGGTGACTCACGCCACAAACGGTGGCCGGCACCACCACGGGAAGGCCGAGGCGCACCTAACGGACCCTTCCCCAAGCCTTGGGGTGGCCGGAAAAGACCCCACCGCCGTGAGCCACCGTAAGCCGTCGAACTCACCACACACCACCGAGTTGACCCAGTCAACTCGGTCAACACCCAAAAGAGTAAGTATTGACTTGCCCAGTATGGAAATTTCTATTTATAGCCTTTCCCAAAAAGGAAACTCATGCTTATCCATTTTGGCAAACTTGAAGCGCGCGTAACTTTCTCGTCGTAATTCCGATTCCGATAATTCTCGCGGTCACAAACTCGCCTCGACGTACTCTTCCAATATTACCCGAAGTCAAACATATCGGCCAACCGAATAAAAATTCAACCCTTCAAAGCAACACACATTAAATCGACTAAATAATCAACAAACGGCAAAATTCGCAACTAATTCCTCGTAACTCCAAATCATGCTCCGGAAGTTCCCACGAACTCGAAATTAAATTCCGAACAACTTCTGTGAAGAAACCGAAACCAAATTCCCGTTCGATAATTTAGTCGTTAAGTAGCCCATCATTTAAATCTGAACTTCAAATATTCATAACTAATTCCTCGGTCGTCCAAATAACGATCCGGAACCGCCCACGAATTCATAATCACACATACAACGACTCTCGAGAAGAGACCCAGCTCAAATTCTCGGCCAATAATCAAGTCGTTAACAAACCCTGGCGAAATCCGTTATCGGAAATCCACGTCGATACACTAACTCGCGAATTGAGCTGATTCCACTACTGATTATGTTCTGGGTCGTCACAGATACCAAACTTTTTTATATAATTTATATAATTTATGAATAATTTAAGTTCGATGTAGAGGCCACGGTAATTTTTTTTACTGTCGATAAATAGTGTGAGATTCAAGGTTGACTTTTTATCAAATTTTCATAGTTAGTTGACTTTAGGTGAAAATAGTAGAATTTGTCGAGATGAGTTCGTAGACAAGAAAAATGTCAAAATTGGAGTTTCGACTATTGGAAGTTTATCGGAAATTACTCTTCGAAAATGGAAATGGTATTTAAAGGGAAGGTTACCCTTTAGGGACGTAGTCCGAGTTAACCCTTGGGAGAGAGAATTCAGTTTTACTCATTTGGGGTCAAATCACATCGACTGGCAGCCCAACACTGTCCGGCGACCTCCAACCTCAAAATTGGTTGGGTTCGATCCCACTCCTCTCTCTCTAAGTATGTCTTTTAATTTAATTTTTGTTGCTTGAGGTGAGCTTTTCGAATCGATTAAGAATTTCAGGGTTTTTCGGCGAATTTCAGTTGTCATCGCTGGCGACGTTTCCGGCAATGAAATAGGTGAGAATCGATTCCTTGTGATGTATGGGTGATGTATGTGTGTTGATTCGTTTAGTTGCAGGTATCGTTCAACCGAATTAAATTCATTTCCATCTAACGCCATTTCGAGCTCCGTCGGACACGGCGCTTCCCGGTGATTTGGCTAGTGAGGGTAGAGGGGTTTTGTTCCCCTCTTCCTCCTGGGTCGTTCAGGACCAGCCGTGGCTCCACGGCGTCGCTGCCTCGTCGGAAAGATCTTCTGGCGAGTTTTTGATTTTGGAGCTGTCGAGGTCAATCTGGACCTCTAAATGTGAGAATTGGACTTTGGTGTAGTTAGACAGGTTATTGGGCTCGTTGAGAGCTTTCCAACAGTGTGTCGATCATCTCTGCCGGCGGTGAGCGCCGGTGGTGGTGTGTTACCGGAAAACTATTTTTCCAAACTTGTCGAGTTATATGTTATTAGGTTTGTATCGACGATACGAACTTAGTCGTGAGGTTAATTTTCCATTTAAGCCTCATTAACCCAGTGGCTGGGTGGTGGTGATGGGGTTTGACACCAATGACGGTGCAGCCGACGAATTAATCAATTTTGTTTTATATCATTACTACTGTTTCATCATAACAAGTTTGTCAGATATATTCTTCGACTAAATTAGTCAATGTTGAGATTTTTCGTAATCGAGTACTTCCTTGATTTACGTGTTTATTTATTTATTTTGACGATTTTCAACAAGGGTTGGGTCGTCACAATAAGCACCAAATAGTGCATGAGTGTGGCCTAAGAATATGGTTGTTTGGTCAAAACGTAACTAATAATGGCGTGTTGCGTTTTTGCATTATGGTATTAGACGGACAATTTGTCTTCAATTTAGGCTTATTATGCAATGGGCTTAATAATTTTTTGGGTATCAGCATAACTATATGGCCTAATTACGTATACTTAGCCACTAATTGAGATGACACCGCCAAGACCAAATGAGATCCAACCGCAAGAGCTTCATCTTTGCTGATGGACCCGACCCCAAAATAGCAACGACACGCCCGTTAGGGCATAAACAGTAAACAACCCCAAAGAAAGGCAAGTCCCACATCAAAAATGGAAGTCCCTTCAACCACCTTTATAAGGATCTCATTTATGACTAAGGAAGATAATCTGTTCATTCAATCTCAATAACGTTTTTATACTTGATACGTTTTCTGACTTAGGCATCAGAGTGTTCAAGGCGGGGCAAATCCATCAAAAACTCTAACACCCATTTACTTATTACTTGTAATTGTGGATAGGCGGAGAGGTGGTCAGATCGAGACACTCCACCACCACAAAGCTTCATATGTTCTTCTATCAATAACCTAAAGGAAATTGGTAGAAACATCTGGCGCCGTTTGTCGGAACCTTACGAATTGTAAACCACGTACAAACACCACCATCCAAAAATACACGTAGCAAAACCTTATCCGCTAAGATGGCAGATGATATCGGGGATGGAGAGGTAGTCACCACCCAGTCAAGTGGCAAGATCAGGCGGTTACTCTGAGGCCGTCCTAAACAACATCTAGGACCAGGCGGAGAGTGACACCCATACCCAGTTGATAAAGGAGCTAGAGAGAGCACTAAAAGAAAGAAATCAAGAGTAACAGACTAGGGAGAGGTTAGAAGAGACGCTAGATGTGTTCATGCATCGCCAATAAGGGAACACCAGTAATGAGCATCGGCTCGAGGAACATAACGGAGAGTATGACGACAACGTCTTAAGAATCGACCCTCCTAGGGGACTTATGAATGGGAATTTGGTTGGGGCACCTTGTTACTAAAGAAGTTAACAGGGGAGGAAAAGGAGAAGAGAAAGGAAAGTGACAGAGCCTCATAAGATAACAACATTGCTATGAATAAAAGAATGGAAGAGTTTGAAGTTGAGGTCTTACTTCTCAAGAATGGCCCTAGAATGAGTCTGTTCTATGAGGAAATACTGGTGTCAGAACGGAACCACCATGCTAAAGCCGTCAAGATCAGTCAATTTGGCATGAAGGGCCATCCACATATTCATATCGACAAATTTCAATCCGCTACTGCAGTGACTCATTATTTTGACACTACACTATGTTTCCTGTTTCAAGAGACATTGATCGAGGAGGATAGAGATTGGTTCTACGAGATGCCGTCAGGCTTGCACACTCATTTTCTGAGCTAACAGAGAGTTTCTTAAAGAGGTATCAGCTCCAAGAAAGATATAATACTACCAGCATGCTTCTCAAAGTACATCACGGAGTAAACGAAAAGCTTGTCAAGCTTTATCAACTTTTGGAAGGCACTCGCCACCACTTGTCAAAATATTGACAAAAGCATCGCGCTAACGGCACTCCAGCAGAACTTATTAGCCACCTTGTTTATAGAGAATCTCATCAAAACAAAAAACATGTGGGATACGATGAAGTCATCGACTTAGTTGTTCAAAAGGCACAAATCGAAGGTATTATATATGGCGCAGCTGGAACCGCCATTTTACCACTACATCTAAAAAACACCTCACTAGCACCACCACCCCCAATCCCCACCCCACCCGCCAAAGAAACTCAGCCTCAAGTCAACAATCACAAGCGCCAGGGCGAGCATGACCAAGATCAAAGGAATCGATAATTATAGCAGCAAACCCAAACTGCCACCAAAATAATCTACCACAAACTTAGCCTCGTCTTAATGCTCCACCACACCACAATAATCAAAACCGCCACAATAACCAACCCTGCAAGAAATTTTATCGATTATACACACGTCCTACGAAGAAATTTTGGAGAAAAATAGGGACATCATTTGACCGATGCCACTACCCAAACTCCCCAAGACGAGATCGTTAAAGAATATGGGTTTATGGTGCATGTATCACGATTCCAACACCCATAACATTGAGGAATGTAACATACTCACCAAAACAAATCCAAAAGCTATTTAAGGATGGCAAGCTTGACACTTACAAAGCAAAAGCCCCACGACAAGTTGTAAATATCCAAACCAAGGGAACGATCAATACGATCTTCGAAGGGAAAAGGAAGGCAGACGCACCTCATCAAGAAAGGAAGCTTGCCATGAGGTACGTTTTTGCTGTCTACTACGACAAACCGGTTAAAGCAGGAAAGAGGGACTGGCTGTCAATCACATTCTCATGTGGCAAGGAGTAACGTCGCCAAAGCTGCAAATCACCATTTGTCGTTGATGGAGTAGTAGACATATACAAACATGAAGAGGGTTCTGATCGATGGTGCTTCCTTCAACATCATATTTTGACGGGCGTACGAAGAATTGAAAAGGACCTCCAGCAAAATAGCACACGATCACTAAAGCATTATGAGAATCTTAGGCGAGATCACCTACCCACTCAGTATAGCGATTACATGTGATTCAACATTGCCGCACTAGGCACGCCACAAAATGAGATCAGAACTGAATTTTTCATCGTAGACATCTACACGTCATACACCATGATCCTTCAGCCATAAGCAAATTGAAGATGATCATTGCAAGCCATATGCTAATGCTGAAGTTCCCATCAAATTATGGGATCGGTGTCGTCAGAGGCTATAATTTCATGGAAAAAATTGCATACCCAGAGCAAGAAGCCACGAGACAGGAGGTCCTGGCACTTGATGAAGATTCCGCTAAGGGCGTGAAGCCTGACAACCCTCGCGATGACTATAATGTGATTCACCCAGCAACGTAGAGGGATGAACTGAGGGCTATTCAACTTTCTGACAATCACCTAGAGTGTACAGTACGCATCGGCACATAACTAAACCTAAAACTTGCGGAATAACTTATTAAAGTACTCAAGGACTGCTATAAGGTATTCGCTTGGTCTTATGCTGACATGCCAGGTATCTCAACAAGTCTCATCTCCTACAAACTAAGCATTACGCCAGGAGCTAAACCCGTCAAGCAGAAGAGAAGGGCCTATGACGAGGAAAGATATATGCTGCCATGCACGCCAAAGTCAACAGGCTTTAGAATATTGGCTTCATCCGAAATGTGGATTATCCCAAATGGATATCCAATGTTGGCATGGTAAAGAAGATTAATGGAACTTGGCAGATGTGTATAGACTACGACAACCTCAACAATTCTTGCCTCAAAGACAGCTTCCCGCTACCTTGGATTGATTAATTGGGTGACACAACGACATGGCACGAATTGTTGTCCATGATGGACGCGTATTCGAGATACAATCAAATATTTATGGATCCTAGCGATCAGGAGGCTATGTGTTTCATAACTGACAATGAGCTATATTGTTATGTCGTCATGCCATTTGGACTCAAGAATGTGGGGTCCACATACCAGAGGTTGATGAACCTCATATTCAACTGCCTAACGGGGAAGATTGTGGAAGTCTCTGTGGACGACATTCTAGTCAAAAGTGTAAAGAATATTGATCATGTCGAAAAATTGAAGGTTGTCTTGGACTTACTGATCAAGAACGGCATGAGACTCAATCTCGCTAAGTGCATTTTCGACTTCACTGCCAGAAAGTTCTTGGGCTATGTCGTTAGTCAGCAAGGTATCGAAGCATCACCTGCCAATGTAATGGCCATCATCGATATGAACGTCCCACCGCCAAAACCCAACTTCAGAGCCTAACGGGGAAGCTAGCATCTTTGAACCACGTCATTTCTCGTTATTCTGATAAGTGCGCAAAATTCTTCAAAGCTCTTAGAACAACCTGTCGCTTGGACACCCGATTGTGAGGTGGCCTTTTCAAACATAAAACACTATCTTGCTTCTATTGCTCTCTTATCCAGACCCTTAAACGTACAAACTCTCTCTATATATATCTAGCTATTTTGTTAACAGCTGTAAGTTCTACCCTCGTCAGAAGGGAAAAACAGTCGAAACTACCCATTCTCTTTTCATGGAAAGACATAACGGATCCCAAAACTCGCTACACAAGGATTGAGAAAATAGCGCTAGCACTCGTAATAGCCACTAGGCGATTGAGACCTTATTTTCATGCCAACAACATCCAGCCATCCACATTCTAACAAACGTACCACTCCGACAAGTGCTGCAATTGCCCGATCACTGTGGCCGCTTAGCAAAATGGGATATCAAGCTCAGCGAGTTCGGCATACACTATAATCCCAGGACAGTGTTGAAAGGCCAATCAGTAGCAGACTTTATAGGGCAGTACACAGAAGCAAAGGACTCAATGGTGCCAGCCCAAGCTCTACAACCTGCGACGCCCATAGTAGATAAACCACAATCTTTGTGGAATTTATACGTTGACGGGTGAAGCACCGAAAAGAAAAGCGGAGTTGGCATCATCCTAACGGGCCCAAGAGGAGTGCAAGCACAGTATGCACTTAAGTTTGAATTCAAGGCATCCAACAATGAAACAGAATATGAAGCACTGATAGCAAGACTTCAACTCACCAGCAACTCGGAAGCCCTTAACGCGAACATCTTCAGCGGCTCTCAGCTCATCGTTAATCAAATATCAGGGGACTTCAAAGCCAGAGGCGACACGATGACAACCTATCTCGGGTACGTCAACATTTTGTCTTCGCCCATGGTAGATAAAGCTCGACCGGCAACCAGAAGCTCGGCCACCCACCCTGGCCGCCGACCCTAGCAATATTTGTCAACGAAGATCGCCACACGGGAAGATCACATATCACTTGAATACGTTCTATGTTCGATACACGTAACAAAACAAAAGATTATTACCAAAGAATAGTTAATCAAGTATCAGAAAATAAGATCATTTCTGATCAGTAATCATGTTTTCTAAGAGTATTTCCTTCGAGAAAAGAAATCAGAAAAGAAAGAACATAAGCCAGCTGTGTGCACAAGTGTTCCTAAACCGTGTGCTATGGAGGTGCATTCCATGCAGGGAAAGAAAGCAAGCTAGGAAAGTCCATCTACTGATCTATCTGATTGGATCGAACAGACCCAGAATTTTCCAACGACAGTTGTAGGGGATAAGGATGTCGTATATATAGCCGTACTCCAACAACAATAATTGAACCAGGCCATTATCACATTATTAAGCATGACAGTTACCAACCCTACCCATCCATGCACAGGACCCAAGGAAAAAAGAAGAAGCTCTAGTACATTCTTGGCACTTGAGTAAAGTTAACCCCACAACGAAACCCAATTTCCCAGCCCAATTGAGTTGAATAATAACCATGGTTAATTCCTTAAGCCCGTGCCGTGACAACAAAAACAAAAGAGAAAGCAAGTGAAATCTTTTCATTTGTCACTATTTCGTTATTGAGAGAAGAGAAGAAGCAACAGCAGCTCTGCGACTATTTCGAAACAAAAGAATGGCGTGCTTATCGACTTCCCTATCCTCGACTCTGCCTTGGGTGTCCTTTCCGATACCGGATCGGAGTTTTGGGAGAGGAAATGGCGTTGTGTCGTTGAGGCGGCAGAGCAGCGTGATGAGAGTGATGGCGGTGGCGAAGTTCAAGGGGACGCTTATGAGGGAGAAGAGGCTAACGGAGATGATCGAGAAGAAGGTTCTGGAAGCGAAAGAGGTATGCGGCGAGGGAGATCCGATCACGGACGAGTGCAAGGTGGCATGGGACGAGGTCGAGGAGGTCAGCCAGGCCAAGGCCGATCTCAGGCTTAAATTGAAGGACAGCGATCCTCTCGAGTCTTTTTGTGAGGACAATCCCGAGACCGAAGAGTGCCGAATCTACGAAGATTAAGTAATAATCTCCCACTTTCAAAAAAAAAAGTAATAATCTCCCATCGTCTTTCTTCTTCAGTTCTAGATTAATTATGTGATCGATCGATGTGTGCTTGCAGCTTGCCTTATGTATATGATGATAATCGTGATCATGTATTCGAGCTGTTGTGCTGGAAATTGATGTTACCTATAGCTTTCTTAGATTAAGTTTCACCACTTTTATATTAGTTGTGTAACTTGGCATGCTCAATATAGTCGACATATCAGATAAGAGAGAAATCATTTAGCGAAACAAAACAGGTTTGGAAATTACGAAACTCCTATATTGAATCACCTATGCATTACAATATACAAACCATGTTAAGGGACAAGCCTTAGCCCAAGGAAATTCAAAATCAAGTTTGAAGAGTACAGCTCAAAGCAGTAACTGGAGAGTGGAGATTCTTCATGCCCGACACCGATATGGATATCGGATATTGAACAAGAGTGTGTATCGGAGATAGCTGTCGATAGGTTGTTGTTCAAGGTATTGTTGTCGGGTTGCTTCCAATACCGCTGTTTGTTTTCTCCAAATCTAACTTGTTCTCGTTGTTAAGATTAACAACGGTTAAGGAGAGACGGGAACGACCCGCCTTCAACCCTCTGATGCCTAAATCAGAAACGATATACAAGTTTTATAGGATAACGGCGTGATCGAGTATTGAATGCGTAACATTTAATGCTGAGTGGACCGATATATATTGGTGGTTGGGCATTAGGTTCCTACCGTTTCTTCGATGTGGGACTAGTGTGCTTACTCTTTTCGTTGAGGTGCTGTCCAATTGGTTTCCTGCTCGGTGCGTGGGCGCTATCTTTATCGAGATGCGGGTGATGTTGGTCATCGAAGTTGGAGTTTTCCCGCCGGTGGTTCCTGTCATGGCAGCGGTGAGACACATTTATAATTTATAATTAAGCCGTTAAGTACGTACTAAGTGGTGATAAGCCAGGTATATGTACAAGTCCCCCAACTCGCTCAGCCAAGGAGATCAACCTTGGTTGGTGAGTTGAAAGAAGTGATACCGGCGAAATCATCTGTACGTGCTTAACGACGGTGTTACCTTTCTGAGCCGGGTATCATGCCATGCAGTCCCCTAACTCGGCGACCGAGGTTGTGATGCTTGGCGGTGGGTGTACCTGTATATGTTCATGCGATCGACATTGATTTAGTTGGTTAGGGGCGAGATCGGTGAGTAGCTAATTCACCGTTTTGCTGCAGTAGCACAAGTCATGGTAACTAAGTATCCTTCCTGATGAGTGGTTTATATTGTATCGACCGAGGGGGTCGCTCGATAGCGCCCAAACACTCGGTCCTGCTTAGGTCGGTAGCTGTTTTGCCCTATTGCGGGTAGCTCAAACCGTTGGGGGCGCTATGGTAGGGGGAGCTCATTTGAATTGGTAACCCTTAAGTCTCCGAGTCCATTTCTCCGAGCGGCTTTTGTAGTGCCTAGATCGTTATCAGGAACGAAAAGTTTATGTAGCGTGTATGCTGGTGAGAGGGATGTTTCATATAGCGTGTCGCTTGGCAAGCGGGATGGTTCTTCTTTAGCCGATATGGTAGGTGTATCTACTCTGCCATCATTAAATGCCGTCATTTATCATTTTGCCACGTGTCTGCGTAGGGTGTTTCGGGGTTCCTAAACGTCTCGTCGTAGCCATAAAGAGTGATGATTGTGAAAGGACCCAACTCCGATTCAGTTGCCTAAACCGGAATCGAACCCCTTCTGAAAACGAGAACCAACAAAAACCATTCAAAATTTCGGCAGAGTAACGTTACTAACGCAGAATTGCATTAACCTGCACCCTGAAAATAACACTTCATCCTATGCCACAAAAGCCAAACCGTGGGCACCAATCCCATCCGGATTTCTCAATAACAAATCATAATCAATAAACAGTAAACAAACTGTAAAGTATATATATATCCGAGAAAATTCGTATAAAACATGTATCAGAATGTATCAGAGCGACCTCTAGTGTAAATATATACAATATACACATCAGTAGGCGAAACAAGAACCTACTGGAAAACACAGGTAGCTCGGATCACTAGCCTCCAACCGCGACGTGAAACACCAGAACCTGGACTGCAAACTGGGCACGGAAACCGAAAAGCCCAGGGGAAAGACATGAAAACTGTTAGAATGAGTGGACGAAAAGATAAATGTTTTTCGCCAAATAATATATAAATTATAAAAACATATACGGGTCTAGATGCATAAATAAAGAAATGGTACACGAGAGAGACTCTAACTCCTCACGCGTACGTACACGAGGGAGACTCTAACTCCTCACGCGTACAGAGCATGCATAAAAATCCCACGGGGTCACTCGTGGACACATCCGTGCTAGTACAGTCCGAATTGCGGGATCCCAGACCCACACGTGATTCGAGCCAGAAAGGCCTCAGGTCAGAGGTCTGCCTCCCCCCGGTAAAGGCCTCGGGTGAGGAGTCACAGCCTCCCCCGGTAAACATTCTCGGGGATCAGCCGGGATGCAAGTGTATCGATACAACATCATATATAAACTGTACTCTGTGTAAACCAAATCATAAATAGTTCAATGCAAATGCATGAAACAACATATAAGTGCATATACGTAATATATACTGGTATAGGCATAATCGTATAACACATGCTCATATAAATCGAAATCTCGTATGCATGCTCAAGTTCGTAAAACGTATATAAAGACTCGCAAACAATCCGTGAAAAGAAATTGTCCACTCACAGGTGAGCAAAACACGCACTCGTGCTAATCTTGTGGCCCAGTGGAAGATCCCTCGCCAGAAGCACGATCTCGATCTCGATCCCCTGAATATTCATAAAACATAACTGATCAAAATCATAGTCCACAACACTGTACTTAACCACGGAAACCAACCGTTCCCGAAAACATATCAAACTGTACAAAATAATCAATTGAATTTCCGAAATCTCCACTCGAAACCTTCGACTGAAAATCCGATACCCAAATCACTACGAAAACCTCTAGGCGATAATCAGGGCGCGATTACGAGAAAAATAACATTAAATTCATCGAAAACCAAAAACTCAACCCCTCGCCGGAGCACCGCCGTTGACCGCCGCCGTCGCCGGCGGAGCGCCGTTAACGGTGACTTCCTCCGGCGAGGAAACTCCAGATCACAAGATCACCACCAGCCCTACCTTTTCTTCAACTGACACAAGGTCCAATTCCAAGCCTAAACCCTCCAAAAACAGCACGAAACCGAACGAAATTTCCCTCCGGCAACCACCATGGGTTTGCCGGAAAACTTAACCAAATCCAAATCAAACTATAGGGGAAGTATCCCAGGGTCAAGGGGAGTCGAACCCCCTAACCACCACCACCGTGGCTCACCGGAAAACGGTAAACCAATACCGGCGAAAATCCCCAAACCGACCCGATTCAGGTACCACCAAAACTCCATCAATTTTCATGAATTCAATTGCAAAACAACTTAGAAACTCAAGGAGATGCGAATCATACCCTCAACGAGGCCGGAGGTGGCCGGAAAAAGCAAATCGGCCAGCGAAGACCAAACTAGAAACTTTCCTCTTCGGTCAACAGGTCAAACTTCCAGAAATGGAAAGTCAACTCAGGTCAAACTCAAACAGTATTTTTCGATGATTTTACGACTATTTCCGATATTCATACTCGCGCCACGGGTCAATCGACAGTCCAAAATGAATATTCAAAATGATTCAGATAAACACGAAACAAACGGATAAACTCGTCGAAAACCGAAACTTCAAATAATCATATTATATTCCTCGGTTATCAGAAAAATCATCCGGAACCGCCCACGAGCTCAAAATCACGTGCTCTACAACTTCCGTGAAGAAACTCAATTCAAATTCTCGCCCGAAAATCAAGTCGTGAATCAAATCGGCAAATCACACAATTAACAACTAACCGCGACTACACGCTAATTACTGAATCGTGCCGACAACATTACTGATTCTGGTTCGGGTCGTCACAGATTGCTTTTTCTTTGAGGGTCGCGCTTTTTGAAATGGTGCGTACCGGTTTTCGTTTCGGACCTTTCTGATTCTGGTGACGCCATTCGCCACGTGTGATCATCTGCCGGACCGACGTGTCCTTTCGAACGGCTGCGATTTCGCCGATTTGTATATATATAAACCCTCGTTTCTGTTTCCTTTGTACTCTTCCTATTATCGTCTGAAAAAAAAATTCGTTTTCCTCTCTTAGGGCAGATTTCTCTCGTTCTCTTCTCGTCTCCATCGTGCTGTGGTTGCTTACTGTTTTTGCGCGGTCGTTTCTTGCCTTTACTCTGTGCTTTTTTTAGGTAAGACGTCGTCGCTTGCTCCTCCTCACTTTTGGTTATGCTAGTTCTGTCGTTTCTCCCTCTTCTTTTTTTTTTTTTGGATTTCTAGGTTTTCTAGGTTTTAGACTTGATTTTTGTTGCAATTTTCTTCCCTGGTGTTTGATGTGCTGGTCCTGGTTTTCTGAGTGATAGCCGATATCCCGCCGTACTTAGCATTTTTGAATGTCGTTTTTGCTTTCACGTTTTCTTTCTCGCTTATATCTATGTTGGGGGGGGGGGGGGGTGCATGTCGTCTGGGAAGCTAGTTGCGGACTGGTGACCCGATATCAGCGAACCACTGGGTTTGACCTTATCCGTGGCTGTTTCGCTGGTGACATGTCTTCCTCATCTCAACTCGATACCTATACTCCTGCTAGTTCTGGAGCTCGCCGGTTAAGACTGGATGGGCATCTGCTGTGGACCCTGAGGGATGGCCAAGAGGTCGATGAGCCTTCCAAAGCGCTTTCGATGGCGAAGCTGAACAAGGTGAGGTCCGAGTTCCAAATCGCCGATAGCGTTGTCCTGAAGTCCCCTGCTCTCGGCGAAGTCTTTTCTAGGCCGCCCAAGGGCTTCATCACTCTCGATCGAGCTCAACTGAGTTATGGAGTGCGTCTTCCGTTGCATCCCTTCCACGAGTATATATTTGGGGAGCTCGGCTGCGCTGTGGGGCAAGTTTCGCCGGTAATGTTTCAAGTCCTGAGCGCCATGTTTACGTTGTGGAAGCTAGCTGGCTTGGACTACCCTACACGCAACAAAGTGTTGTATTTCTTCAACGTTGCGTACTCGACGAAGAAGGGGTTCGATGGCATGCTTTCGCAGCGACAGCGGCGTATGAGTTCTCCTGGCCTCACCGATTTTGCGAGCTCGTGCCCTGACTGGAGGAGTGAGCAATTATTTGCTAGCGGGTGGTCATCATTTGCTAATAGCCGTGCGCCCACTCGTTTTCGGGCCCGAGGTGACCCTTCTATCTCGGCGTTCTTCTCTCCCCACCTTGTTATAGCGTTCTTCTGCTTAATCGTCTTTATTTTGTAGTTACGCGCCAATACTCTTTATCTGCTACTGAGAAGCGGCGGTGCCATATGGTTGAGAGAGGTTTCAGCGAGAAGTTTAAGAGTGTATACCTCTTCGCTGATTACCGGATTATGGAAATGACCGGTCTTGCCAAGACGCCTAGTATGCCGCTTTATTGTTCGTGTTCTGTTGTTTGCTTTGTGTTTCTGTATTCTTTTGTTTTGTCGTGGTGTTGACCCCTTTGTTTTTGTTTTGTAGTTGGCTATAAAAACTAGAAGCGAGATCGGAAAATGTCTAGCTCTTTTGGCGACATTGATGAGATCATCGCCCAACTTGCAGAGGAGGCTGCTGCTGCTAAGAAGGTCGACCTGGATGTCCGCTCTGGGAGGAGCCTTAACCTCTCTGAGCAAATGGATATTCCCCCTCCTCTTGAGTCCCAGACCGACTGGGTTGGGAACAGCGTGCCCGTGAGGGTTGTTGCTGCCCCGCTCGAGACCTCATCGCGCTTGCCCGTACACATCAAGAGGAAGCCTAAGGGCGAGGTTGCCCCTTTAAAGTGGTTGAGGTGGAAGGGTGCAACTCCTAGCGCTCTCATCGCTGTGCCGGACGATGCCGATGCTTCCAAGGTGACCATCGCTGTGCTGCCCAGTGATGCCGGTGACGCTGCCTTTGAAACAGGTGATGCCGAAAATCTTTGGTATATTGATATAGAAGACTGTCCTTCGGTTGCTGACCTTGATCCTCCCCCTTATACCTTTCTAGGCGGTGCTCCCTGTGGTGATCCTAACGTTGCCGTTGACGGCAACGTCGTTATTGCCCGTTCCAGCAACTAGGAAGGGCCGCCGCCGTATTCAGCCGAGATCCTCTCTCTCCTCCCCCCCAACGTGGGCACTGTGGCCGATATTGCCAATGGTGCAGATCAGTGCATGCGGTCCTTCGCCGCTTCTCTTCAACTGATGTGCCATCAGTGCCATACATTGGTCCCGTCCTCCGAGGTGTTAGCTCGCGTGAGCAGGCTACTGGCGAAGAAGGATGAAGAGCTTGTCAAGGCGAGCGAGGAGTGGCAGTCCTTGTAGCATAAGTATGAGGTTTTGGAGGGCGAGAAGAAGCTCTCTGATGAGTGCTTGGATGCCTCATTCCTCCGTGGCCGGCAGTTGGAATTGGAGGTGAAGGAGGAGCGTTAGTGTGCTGAGGACCTGAAGGCACGGCCGGCTATTGCTGAGGGCCAGGTCACCGCTCTTCGTGGTCAGGTGAAGGAGTTGGAAGACCGGCGAGAGCAAGAGTTGGCCGATGCCGTGGAGGATTTCAAGGCTGACCCTGCCTTCGATGCGCTACAGCGTAAGGCCTTTGGCGACGGACTACAGCAGACTCAGGCTCGCTTCTTCGAGAATGGGTGGGTCAACGAGAAGTATCACGTTGATCTACAACGAATAAACTAGGAGTGTAGGCTGAAGCGCGAGGCCAGTCATAAGGCCTTGGCCCCGATTAAGCAGGAAGAGGCCGAGGAAGCTGACCATCAGCGGGGCAATGTCTCTGAAGGTATGACTCCATTGACCCCTCCTACGCCAATGTCTCTGAAGGTATGACTCTACATGATGATGGCACTGCTGACCCGTCATGAGGCCAGGGCACTTTTGTAACAGCACTTTATTGCTTTTGTTAGTCATAGATGTATTATTCTTGTAATTTTTCCGTAATGACTTTTTGAATGGAAACAAGATTTTTTCTAAGTGTGGTTTGGTATCGCCCAACAATGAAAGATCTGAAGAAAAAAAATTCGTTTGTTTGTTGCAAGTGTAACTTTTAAGTGGCTAAGTGATATAAAAAATAATTGGTATTTTAGGATATGGACCGAGAGCGACTTAGTGGTGATAAGTAATGATGTTGAGCGATAAGCGATAAGTAAATAAGACAAATGTTTATAGTGGTTCACCAATTGGCTACTCCACTTGTGCCTCGTTGGATTTCACTATGCTTCTTGGATTTTTACAAGTATTGGGGCCCGAGAGCGTTTTGTTTTTATGACAAAGGTCTGAAGAATTTTTGTTTTATTGGTGGCGATACCGCTTGTTTGGGTGAGGCTAGTCCCCGGTATGATGTAGAAACGTTTTTAACGCCGTAATTGCCATAATACTTAGAACCTGTTTTACTGGTGGTAATATCGGAGGTGCTCTATATTCCACGTGTGAGGCGTTCTGAGGCCATTTTTGTCTTCGAGGATGAACGTGGTTGGTGTGACGCTCTCGATGATTCTAAAAGGTCCTTCCCAAATTGGTGCTAGCCCTTTGGGTTTAGGAATGACCTCCCTCCAGACCATGTCGCCGACGTGGACATTCTGTGCCCTGACTCTTCTATTGTAGTGTCGTGTGACTAGCTGCTTGTTTGCCATGAGTGTGATATTGGTGTCGTCTTGTCCTTCCTCTCGGAGTATGTTGGCCATGTTTAGACCGTCTTCGTTTGTGTCTTCGTCGTATCCTTCCAATCTCGGGCTTCGGTGCATGATTTCCAATAGTAGGACTGCCTTTGCTCCGTAGACCAGCGAGAATGGTGAGGCTCCTGTTGCTTCTATCGGTGTCATCCGTATTGACCAGAGTACTTTGTACAGGCTTTCTGCCCACTTGTGGTTGTAGTCTTCCATTCTTCTTTTGAGCCCAGCTTTTATCTTTTTGTTTTCCGCTTCTACTTGTCCATTCGTCTGAGGGTAGTATACTGATGCAAATACTAATCGAGTCCCCAAGTCGCTAGTGAATTTTTTCATTTCGTCGTTGTTGAATTGCTTTCCGTTGTCTGTTACTATTGTGAGCGGGGCCCCGTATCGGCAATATATGTCCGTCCAGAAGAAGTTGATTATTTTTTTTGTTGTGATGAGGACGAGCGGTTTTGCTTCGATGTACTTTGTGTGGTAGTCTATGCACACGATGATATATTTGAACTGGAAGGACGATGCTTTTAGCGGCCCGATTAGATCGAGTCCCCATTGTGCGAAAGGTATGGGGCTGATGATGATGGACATTAGTGCTGTTGGGGCGTGTATCCTGTGAGCGTATTGGGCACATGTTTGGCACTGATCTGCGATATCCCTTGCGTCTTGCCGCATTCCCTTGTAGTAGAAACCGTAGCGGAGAAGTTTGTGTATCATGATATTTAGCCCGCCGTGGTTGCCATATCTGCAGCCGTGGACGTCTTTTAGTATTTTGTGACCTTTCAACTGTGTGACGCATTTGAGCATAGGGAAGCCCTTTTTGCTTACGTATAGTTGGCCATTTTGTAAGCTGTAGTATGCCACCCTTTGAGCGAGTTTCCTTGCCTCCATACGGTCGGTTGGTACCGTTCCTTCTGTCAGATAGTTGATCATGCCCGTTCTCCAATCTTCCTCTGGTGCTGCTGATGACGCCGCTATCATTAGTGTAAATACTTCCTGGAAATTCTTGGATATGCTTGGTTTTTCCAGCGTTTCTACCATTGTGTATCCTCTTGCCGTGATCGATGGGGTCATTCCCAGTCTTGCTAGGGCGTCAGCCCTCCTATTTTTCTCCCTCGGGATATGCGTTATGTTATAAAAAGAGAATTTTCCCAATAGTGCTTTTACGTATCCTAGGTATGCCGACATCTGTGTTCCTCGTGCTTCGAAGTCCCCAGTTACGTGATTTACCATTAGTTGGGAGTCGCTAAATATGTTGACGTCTTTGGTCCCTGTGTCGAGGGCGAGTTGCAATCCAGTAATCAAAGTTTTGTATTCGGCCTCGTTGTTAGATGCTGGGAACGTGAATCGCAGAGCGTACTCAGCGTAGGTTCTGCCGAGGCCTGTTAGGATTGCTCCTGCTCCTGCTGCGATCGCCGTTCTTGATCCGTCTACGTATAGGTTCCAGCATGATGACGCTACCGGTTGGGTGGGGGTGCCGGTATTGTAGGGGGTGATGTGCAGGCTGTTGGATGTAGCTGGTCGTTTGACGCCAGTGTGAGTTCTGCTATGAAGTCCGTTATCGCCTGTCCCTTTATCGCCCCTCTTGGTTGGTATTTGATGTCGAACTCGCTTAGTTCTATTGCTCACTTGGTTAGTCTCCCCGAGAGGTCAGAGCTTGCTAGAATTGGACGGAGTGGTTGATCTGTTAGAACGTAGATAGTGTGTGACTGGAAGTACGGTCTCAAGCGGCTTGCTGATATTATGAGTGCTAAGGCCAATTGTTCTAGCGTTGGGTACTTCGTTTCTGCCTTGTCCAGTCCTTTTCCCGCGAATAAGACTGGCATTTCTGTGTCAGCCTCCCGTCTGACCAGGGCGGAGCTAACGGCGGTTAGCGAGATGACTAAGTAAATGTATAAGATTTCTCCTGGCACTGGGGCTGAGAGAAATGGAATGTGGGCGAGATACTGCTTGATGGAGGATAGTGTCGTTTTGCATTCGTCAGTCCACTCAACTGCTTTCTTCTTCGTGACTCTTATCGCTTTGAAGAACGGGTCGCATTTGTCGGTGTATCGTGAGATGAATCGAGCTAGTGACGCCAGTTTTCCCGTTAGTGCCTGGAGTTCTTTCTTTGTTACCGGTCGTGTTGTGTCTAGGATGTCCTGGACCTTCCCTGGGTTGGCCTCTATTCCCCTTTGGCTTACCATGTATCCCAAGAGTTTGGCTGCCGTTACTCCGAAGATACATTTCGCCGGGTTAAGCCTCATACTGCTATCGATGAGCGTATCCAGTACTGCTTTGAGATTTTTAACGTGGTTTTCTCGGTGTCTGCTTTTGACTATTAGGTCGTCGACGTAAACCGCAACCGTGTCGTTGTCTAATGGGGCGAGTAGCTCTGTCATGAATCTTTGGTATGTTGCTCCCGCGTTCTTCATTCCGATCGGCATGACATTGTAACAGTATAGTCCCTGGTCGGTGATAAAACATGTTGCCTCGGCGTCTGCTGGGTTCATTTTGATTTGGTTGTATCTGGAGTAGTAGTCCATTGTTGATAAGAGTTCGTGGCCACTGGTGGCGTCTGCGAGTTGGTCGATTCATGGTAACGGGAAGGAGTCTTTTGGGCAGGCTTTGTTAACGTCGGTGTAGTCCACACACATCCTCCATTTGTTGTTGCTTTTCTTGACCATGACGACGTTTGAGACCTATGCCAGGTAGTTGACCTTGCTGATGAATCCTATGTCTAGAAGCTTGGTTACTTCTTCCTACATTGCGGTGTATTGCTCTTCATTGTAAGCTCTGCGCTTTTGTTTTTTGGGCATGATGTCCGGCGAGATTCCTAACTTGTGTGAGACGATGTTTGTTGATACTCTTTGCATATTAGCGTTAGACCATGCGAATACGGTGCCGCATTCTCTGAGAATGTTGACGAGGGCGGTTTCGGTTGCTGAGTTCAGGTTGGTTCCTATCCTGATCGTTCGTTCAGGGTGCTCATCCGATATTTGTACGAGTTTTGTTGATTCCTCTCCGATGGAGCGAGCCGTGATCGATTCTCCTCTTGGGTCCTCTGAAGTTTCTTCCGATCTGTTGCTTTTGAGTACGCATACTTCTCGTGCTGGGTAGTTGGCGCTTGTTTGTGATCTTGGTATTGTGGGTGTCGTCCCTCTGATGGTGCATACATCGTTGGGAGTTGGAAATTTCATCGTTAACATCCATTGCGATACGATAGCGTTGATTCTGTTTAGGTTATTGCATCCGATGATGGCGTTGTAGAAGGATGGGGCGTTGACGACTAGGAATTTGATGTGTGTTTCGGCGCTGCAGCCTTCCTGTCCCAAAGCGATTCTAAGGTAGTCGCTTCCCAGAGGTTGGATCTGATCGCCGGAGAAGCTTATTAACGGGTGGTGGTCCTTCTTGAGTTTGGATGGAAGTCGCTCGAGTGCTTCATATGCCGGGCGGAACATGACGTTGACCGACGATCCTGTGTCTATAAGACATCGTCCGATGCTGCATAGGTCGATGACGGCATCGATTAGGAAGGGGTAGTCTTCTGACACCAGTGGTCACTATTGTTCCTCGGATTTGTAGGATGTGATGGATCCCCACCCGGTCTTGGCGGCTTTGGTCGGGCTCTGCCGTAGGCTACATACTGCTCGCTCGTTTCTTCGCTCTGTTTTGGACTTGCCGCCCGTGATGGCTTTGATCCTCCTGATGCTGTCGATGCGTGCTACTGCCTTTGTAGATGGGACGTGCATCCCTGCTCTTAATGCTGAAAGGTTCCTTTTTTCCAATTGTGCTTCTATCGCCTTCTTTATGCCATGGCACTTTTCTGTGTCGTGAGGCTCGTTTTGATGGAAGCTGCACCATTTCCCCGTGTTTCTGTATTCGGTTGCTCGATATGATTTTTTTGGTAAGGTGAACAGTTCTGGGTGTGCTGTTAGAATGTCAGCGTACTTGGTGTTTAGTATGCTAAAAACTGGTTGCGGCTGTGGTGCCACATGGTTGGTCCTTTCGTCTCGTGGCCGCTTTCCGTTGGTGTTATTGGCGTAGTTGTTGTAGTTGTTCCTGCCGCCGTTAAGCCTCTGACTTCCTTCAGTTCTTTGATTGCCTTGTTTCCACCCTTGTTGGTCCCGGTAACGTGGTCCGCTTCATTGTCGAGGTGGCGGCGCCCGTAATGGTTTTTGTGTGGGAGGCGCGCTCCGTACATTGATTATAGTGGTGTTAGTGAATGTGTTTACCTGTTGTGTTGGCGTCGGGTTGGAGCCGAAATTTTGTAATTCTAGTTGGGCGTGCGATGTCACTCGGTCGAGTAGGTCGCCGTACGTGATTGCCGAGTTCTCGTTGAGATTCCAAGTTAGGGACCCGGGTTGTAGGGCGATCCTGAGCACGTAGAAGGCCGAATCGTCGGAGATGCCTTGGCAATTAGCGATGGCGGTGTTCCAGTGCGAGATGAACGCGTATAGGCCCTCCGAGGGTTCCTGCCGGATAGCCTACAATTGATTGTAAGTTAGTGAGCAACTGGCCAATGTTATACATCGGTTTAGAAAGGCTTTAATAAGTTATGGAAAAGATTTTATGGATTTTGGCGGTAGGCTGAAGAGCCAGCTGAGTGCCTCACCCGTGAGGCTTTCCATGAAGGCTTTAATAAGTTCTGGAAAAGATTTTATGGATTTTGGCGGTAGGCTGAAGAGCCAGCTGAGTGCCTCGCCCGTGAGGCTTTCCATGAACAGGTAATAGTTTGTATCGTCATCATATCCTCTGCCAGTTGTTGCTAAGGTGAAGATGTCGATGTGGAGGGATGGATCCGTTTTTCCCTTTTACTGTTCCAACTTCACCTTGGCCAGCGGGTGTCACCCTCGGCGTATGATATCGGTTTAGAATGGTTCAACGCGTACTGCTGGGAGTGTTCGGTCGAGGTAGCTTGCTTCGGGTTATGATAATTGTCATATCATTGCTTCGAGGTCGGTGATCCATGCCAGCATACCTATGCTGACCTGATTATCTGTTGCCGAGATGATTCTGTATCATGGCGGTGGTGGTGCTGGGAAGTGTGCGACGTCATTTAGTTCAGGCTCGAGATTACGCTGTAGCCTGCCCGTTCTCACGGGTGATTCTGCTTCTTGGTGATGGGGTCGAGGTGGTGACAGGATGTCTGTTTCCCGTTGTCAGGCTACCCTATGGGCTTCCCTGTATTCGGAGTTCGCCGTTGACTCTGGATTGAGTCGGCGATTCTCCGCGGCTCTCAGTCCTTTTTCGGCCTCGACGTATTGTTGGTGCTCGAATTCTCGGGCTTTTTTCGAGCTCGAGGCACTTTTCCATGGCCATTTAGTATCGATGTTCTATATCGTCGATATAATCATGTGTGTTACCAGTGGTATCCTGATTTTGTACATGCTGCTTTCCTGGCCGTTGAGTGGCCAAGGGTTGACCGTCGTGCTCGTTCGTTATCGGTGTTTGGTGATGGAATCCTTGCATGATACTGGGCGTTATACCTTGTGTTAGGCTGGTGTCCATGCTCGTCGCTTGCTGTGAGCTTCGTGGTTGGGAAAACAATTTCCGGTGTGTAATTCCCACAGACGGCGCTAATGTTCATACCCTACACCGATATGGATATCGGATATTGAACAAGAGTGTGTATCGGAGATAGCTGTCGATAGGTTGCTGTTTAAGGTATCGTTGTCGGGTTGCTTCCAATACCGCTCTTTGTTTTCTCCAAATCCAACTTGTTCTCGCTGCTAAGATTAACAACGGTTAAAGAGATACGGGAATGACCCGCCTTCAACCCTCCGATGCCTAAGTCAGAAACGATATACAAGTTTTATAGGATAACAGCGTGATCTAGTATTGAATGCGTACCATTTAATGCTGAGTGGACCGGTATATATTGGTGGTTAGGCCTTAGGTTCCTACTGTTTCTTCGATGTGGGACTAGTGTGCTTACTATTTTCGTTGAGGTGTTGTCCGATTGGTTTCCTGCTCGGCGCGTGGGCGCTATCTTTATCGAGATGCGGGTGATGTTGGTCATCAGAGTTTGAGCTTTCCCGCCGGTGGTTCCTGTCATGGCAGCGGTGAGACACATTTATAATTTATAATTAAGCCATTAAGTACGTACTAAGTGGTGATAAGCCAGGTATATGTACAGAGATTAACTTCGGTTTTGGTTCCATAACGCTTTGTTGACGAACATGCGTGAATTTTGCAAATGGGAGATTATTTGTGCTGCATTTACTCGATTCACCACTAGAGCTTGATCAAGAAGAAGTCACAATTGATTGGCTTTAACCACGGTCGCACCATAGAGCTTGCACAACTTTTTCTTTTCTTTTCTTTACTTGGCTATCACTATTTTAGTGAATGTGATCAGAGAAAAAACCAAAATTTCTAAATCTATTGAAATTTATTTACTCTTGATTTATAACACAAGTAGTATGTGATTACAATAATACATATTTCTTGTAAATATATATATATATTGTTACATGTCTAATTAATTGTATTCATGTCGAAGTCCTTAACTACTATTAAGCTTCCTATGCATGCCGAAAAAACTCGTCCATTAGATCAGATTCGAGTTGAACTCCGTGAAGATCTAATTGTGGAGCTAGTTGACAGAAGTCCGGAAAAAGGTTATGATAGTGATGTCATGGGACTGGAAGAAAGAGCGACGGAAAAGAGCCATCTACCAACAAAGCAGTTTGGAAAATCATGTCTCCTGAACTATATCTAATATAATCCTTTTGTAATTTTAAATCCAACTCATTAGGAATTGTTTGGCCGTTGAATTCCCAGGTACTGTAGAAATCACAAACTATCTCTTTTGTGTGTGCTTGGCGTGCCACTATTGAGGGTAGAACATTGATGGAGAGTTGTGCCGCCAAACTTGCTTCTGTGAATGCAACTGAGATGAGGAGAGCACCAACCTCGCTTGATGAATTCTTGTTGCCTAGGTGATCTAGGACTTGTGCCTAACTATTAGGATTAGTTTTATGATCTTATTGCATAGCCACGAAAATTGATGGCTTGTACACCATGTCTGGTACAAAGAAGAGCAATCTTCTTGGCATGTGTTGAGAAACATTGGATATGACTCCTTTGACCACCAAAAACTTCATGCCCTATATTGTGAAACCTCTTTTATTCGCCGTAGTCTGACAAGAGAGAATCATCGAACTGCTCACGCCCTATCTGGTGGAAGTTCAAGATTAACCGTTGTCGGTTGTTCTCGCGAGGAGAGTTGAGTTTGCTAAGAGAGAAAATGTGTGTGTGTAGAGGTCTCTTTGATCTAGTCATAAACCCTTCTATTTATACTAATCGTTTAAGCATATCTCTTCATTTGAAAAGAGTAAAAAATCTAAATCCTTGAAGGATTCCGAATATCAGATTCGCTAGATTATATTTCTTTTATTCAATAAGGTTTACAGGGGGACAAATCAATTTCCTTCCCAAACTATGCTTGCTAAATAAGCCGCAGGAATCGATCTATGGGTTTTACTCATAGCCCATTAATTAAGATTTTAATTTATAGTCCAAATAGGAATATTAAAGTTTATTTTATTATTTACAATAGCTGATTGGTGGATGATGTATGGAGAAAATATCCCAACAGGAAGGTGCCCACTAAAGTCTCATCGCATATATAGTTTTGGGCTCAGGTTGTGAAAGAAATTGGAGCACATATGCACTAATTCACACCAAGCACAGAACTAGGTTCGGATATAGTAGGAATGAGAAATTGGTGTATTGCAACGACAACATGAAGCTTAAAATACGAGAAATAGAATGATTTCTCATCTCAGGTATTAAGCTTCATGGTGTAGTAGCAATACATCAATTTCTCTGGCCTTATTTTATTCCGAAATGTATTTTGCTTGTGTGACTTCATGCAAATGTGCTCCAATTTCTTTCATAATCTGAGGTCGAAGATGTTTGCGATAGGACTTGTGTGGCCAACTTTACAGTAGGTGCACTTCATATATGACCCACCAATCAATTATTATAAACTTAAAAATAGAACGTGTTGTAGAGGAAATATGATAGACTGAAAACTGTAACTCTTTCATTGATAGAATGCCTTATATATAGGTATATACATTCTGTTACAATAACTTTCTCTATAAAACAGGGATTCTATGTATCTCTATCTAGACTAAATTATATTTAACTAGGACAAGACACACACCCAAAGTTACAAAGAATAAATCTCCTTAAATACTCTCCCTTGCATCGATGGCCTAAAGAATGATGCATGGCCTTGTCTTACTAAAAACCTTTTCAAGCAAATAAAAACCACATGGGTGAAACAAAAGCTTGGTCTAAGGGTAAAAAAGCACAACTCATCAACTACAAAAAATAATACATGTGACGTAGACTCCCCCTGATGTCTACAAAAATGTAACTCCCCTGACTGTAAACTCAGTCATGGAGTTCAGATTACCTGCGCATATCAATGCGTCTCACATATTTCACAAATGTAGATTTGGGTAATGCCTTGGTAAACAAGTCTGCATCATTATCCGCCGAACCAACCTGGCTCACATGGATATTAAGCAGCTGATGTTGTTGCAGATTGAAGAAGAATTTCGGCAATATATGCTTTGTACTGTCACTCTTAATATAACACAACTTCATATGTTCAATGTATGATGCATTATCCTCAAAGATGCAACTGGGAGTTGTCGTAGTAGATGGTATATATTAGACCCTCGAATGTGATGAATGACTGACCTAAGTTAGACACATTCTCTAACCATTTCATATTAAGCAATGATTTCTGAATGGTTCGAGGAAGTAGCAACAAGGGTTTTCTTAGTTGATCTCTAAGAAATCGTGTTTCCCATTTTGAAAACATAACCAGTCTGTGAACGACCTTTATGTGGATAAGAGAGGTACACAGTATCAGCCAATCTGACGAACTTATCAATCGGTGTTTTAGAATAGAGGACTGCAGTAAAACTGCTTGCAGCAGGGGAGGAATTCAACAGGTCGAAGTCCTCGCTCGACGGGTCACACAAATGATTTTAGTCGATCCAGGGTACCAGTTTCGATGGGTCGGAAGACACCTTCGAGTTATCATAATTCACTGCCTTCGACGGGTCGAGAGATCTACTCTTCGAGTCGAAGAGCCCAGAACCTACATGCTACGATTCAACCATCCATTTTCTAGGAATTTCAAGCTTTTCTCTATATTCTTTGCAAGGGAACAATAAGCCCAAATCAATGGAACCCTTTAAGTACCTGAATTTGTTTTACTCTATTCTAATGATGTTGCATATGCGCAAAGCTAAATCTAGCGAACAACTTCATTGAGAAGGTGCGCAATATCTGGACGTGTACACTGAGCTAGATACAACAAAGCTCCAATAACACACAGATATGGAATTTTAGCTCCCAAGATCTTCTAATCGTAATGAACATGCAAGGGCATATATAAGTCATCATTCCTGTATCCCTTCCCAATCAAGTAGTCACTAAGACGTGTATACCACATCCTACCGATTTGCTTCAATTCATATAGTGAACGTCTCAATCTGATTACATGAGCACTTCATGGTTTAAAGTTACTTGATTTAGGTATATCAATGTCATTCGGCACTTTCATGTATATCTCTGAATCAAGATTCTCATAGAGATATGCAGTAACTATATCCATAAGTTGCATGTTTAGTTTCTCGAACACTACCAAACTAATAAGGTAGAAGAAAGTTATGATGTCCATGGCATTGAGAGAAACCCTACGCCACAAGTCTAGATTTATAACGTAAGACCTCATTCTTCTCATTATGCTTCCGAACAAACACTCATTTATGTCCAACCGGCTTAACATTCAGTGGACATAGGAATACCGGACTAAGAACCTATCTTTTATTTAGAGAGTCCAGTTTGGCCTGGATTGCTACCTTCCAATTCTGCTAATCTTCTCTTCGTTGACAATTCGCAACAGAGCGAGATTCCACTTCATCGTCGTCTATGATCTCCTGAGCGATGGAATAAGCAAATGCATCATCAATTAACATGGAATATTTGTCTATAAAAACGCGCACATCATTTGTTCTTTGACATCACAAAAGGTTTTGAGGCATCCCTTAGACATGCCAATTATAATTAAAGAATATAACTATAGTTAAAGACAATCTCATATGAAGGATTCACAATGTTGATGATGAATGGATCTTTTTGTGCCTTAATGCCCTACCTTTTAACCAGCGGCTCATCAATAGATTTTCTTGGTCTCCCCCTTTTCCTAGTGGGAGCTGAGGCTGATGCAACACCTTCCACATGGGCAGGAGGAATGTTTCCTTGCCTGGTGTTGGTACTAACCAATCCTTTTTTTGGGATTTCCAACCTTGTAGAAACATTTGCAGCAGGTATATTCGATCTCGTTACTTTAGCGATATCAGTACAGGAGTCAGGCTTAGAGTCTGCTACTTTCTAAAGATCAAGTATTCATTGCCCTTTTATCTCACTCTGAGATGTGCGGGGATCATGATGAGACATAGTGAGATTAGACCACGTTAATTACTGACTTGAACCGAAATAGATACATTCCTTCATCCCCCTAATGTCGAGAAATATGTCTCATCAAAGTGACAATATGCAAATCTTGCAGTACACTACAAGAAAAACGCACCTACACCACAGACCATTTTCGTCATCTAGGTTAGAGTCTCCGTAGTCAAAGTACTTAGACTACGGAATCTCCGCCGTCTAGAGTCCATCGTCCAAGGGTCGTAGTCTAAGCACTTGGACGATGAAAATGGTCTGTTCCGTCGTCCAGGAGGCCACTTGGACGACGCAAATAGCCCGTCGTCCTAGTTATGATGAGACGACGCAAATGTTATTTGTGTCGTCTAAGTATAACTTAGACTACACAATTATTGCATGGTCTAAGTTATACTTGGACGACGCAAATATTGTGTCTGTGGTCTAAGTGATCACTTAGACTACGGATTTATTGCATGGTCTAAGTGATCACTTAGACTACGGAATTGTTGCGTGGTCTAAGTGGGTATTTGTATATGTTTCGTAGTCTAAGTCCTCACTTAGACTACGAAAGCATATATGATTTCGTAGTCTAAGTGAATATATATATTTTTTTCTTTTATTATTTTTTAATTAAAATTTGAATTTAAAGTGAAATATTAATAAATTAATTTAAATACTAAATTTAATTTAAATAATTAAAAATTGTACGTACATCAAAATTGTTCAGAAAATACGATATATCCTAAACTATATACAAAATACTAAAATACAGCAGGAGTAGACGCACCGCCGAGTCCCCCGCCTCCAGCCATGTCGTCGTCGTCGGGGTGTGGGGTCGGAGCAGGATAACAGTCTTGTTGAACCTGGTTTTGCATGAGGGCGATGAGGTGGGCTATCTACACTTGTTGCTCATCAAGCCTCTGACACATAGATAGCGTTTCCTAACGCATTGATAGCGTTTCCGCCCATGCGAGTCGAGCCTCCACAAGGGCTGCTTGGACCGACACATCCCGAGGAACTTTCCTCGCCGAACGTCCCGTAGATGAGTAAGAAGAAAAATCTTGCTGCACCTTGCGTCCCAACCCCCTAGCCTCCTTGCCAGCTCAACGACCATATACCTCATCGATGATTGCAATTTGACTCTCCATCGATAGAGGAGGCAGGTCTTCAGGCGGTAAGTCCGAGTGTGCAAGCTACGTGTTGACCAATTCCTCCTACGCCCATTCTACCAACCTTGCTTGAAAAAAATAATAAGAATAAAATAATTATAAATTTGTACGACAGTTTAATAAATAATAAATAATAATTACGTTAATTGAGAAGAAATATATACGACACTTACGCCGATTTGACTCGCTTCATTGTCGAGCCCAGGCGTCACGTAAGCAGTGACGCTAGCATTCAGATAAGGGTGTTTGGAGCCCTTATCTCTTTGCTCCTTGGCGATTTGTATCATCTGCTTGGAGCTGGAGGTATAATGTTTGTCCTTCTTTTCCTGATTGGCTTTTTTTATGTCCGAGGTTTTCTGTTGGACAACATAAATCATTAAAAAATTAATAAATGACTTAAAAAAATAATTCAATTTCGTCAATTTTAGTAAAAAAATACGAACCCGATAAAATTCTTCTTCGAAGTGGTTGACCAACCACTCCCACTCATCTTCCATATCCCCACGCAGCTCTACGAGGGTAGGCGAGTGGCCAAAGTCTGTACTTCCAATCACGGTAGATGGCGTTGGCGGTGGTGTTGATGTGCCTAAGCATCTTTAGTGTGCTATCCACCGCATATTGTTCATACAAGAAAAGAATAAAAAATTATAATCGTATATATTATGAAATTACGATTTTTACTGGTTATTAAAAAATGAATTTACAATTGTATTACGTACTGAGAGTTCTTTAAACACATTCCTCTTCTCCTTGTTCGGCAACTCCTTCCAGGTTGCCACAACCATATGAACCTTGTTGCGAATAATTGTCCTGATGTTGTGCGATGAGAGACTAACTAGCTGAGAGGTAGGAGGGTCATCGATGAAATCGTCATACGGCAACTTGATCTTTTGCCCAGTCGCCTTGAATAACTTCTCGGATTTTTCGCCTTTTTCGAGTCCTCGGGTCCTTTTCGGTTGAGGGTCTGACGGGGTCCTCCTGACCTTGCGCCACGCGCTATAGAGAATAGACTCAGAGGAGGCCGACTCCTGGGCACTTTCTGACATCGGTGTTGGATCAGAAGGGGTGTTATCATCATCGATCCGTATAGGTGGGGCATAAAAAATTTCCCCAGTCGCCGCTGCCGAGGGAGAAACCGAAGGGTCTGGAGGAGGCACGATGTTGTCCTCCTAGCTCTGCCAACCTTCTTACTCTGTGAAACGTCAGAGTTGAGCATCTTCCGCCTCTTTTTGGACCTTTATTTTTACCCCACGAGGTCATTTTAACCTAGGAGTTGTAAAAATCAACTATTAAACCTATTTTACCATTAATTATAAGTACTTTACCATTTATTATTTGTAACAATTTACTAATTATTTTTTCTATATTTTTCATATTTACCACAACATTTACTATTTTTAATATTTTTATTTGTAAAATCTTTTTTGATATTTATCATTTATAAATATTAACCAATTTATAATATTTACTATTTATAATTAAATTCATACTAATTTACGATAATTAAAAAAATTAATGTTACAAATAATTAAATAAATACTATTACAAATAATATTCCTATTAATTAAAATAATAGTACAAATAATTAAATTCATACTAATTACCATAATTTACCATAATTCATACCAAATATAATAATTACCATAATTACAATAATTACCATAATTATCATAATTAATAATTTACCATAATTACAATAATTAACTTAATTAATAATTTATCATAATTACCAATTTATTATTTTTACGAATTTACTAATTTACCATAATTACAATAATTACCATAATTAATAATTTAGCATAATTACCAATTCATTATTTTCACTAATTTACTAATTTACCATAATTACAATAATTACCAATAATTTACCAATTTATTATTTTTACTAATTTACCAATTTATTATTAAACACAAATACACTATATGTATACCTAAATACATACGTACGTAAAAAAATTTAAAACTTACCAGCGGTGGAGATGAGCGGCGGTGAGATTGGGTGGCCGGTGACGATGACGGTGGAAGGTGGAGACGGAGGGAGAGAGCGAGGATGATCGACGTAGGTTGTAGAGGGAATGATCGAACGACGGTGGAGGAGGTGAGAGGCGGCGGAGGGAGGGAGTCGCCGGAGGTTGGAGGCGGGACTGTTTTGAGAGAGAGAGAGAGAGAGAGAGAGAGAGAGAGAGAGAGAAGTTTTGAGGAGAGGAATGAGAGAATGATTGGAACTAATCAAATCTGCCTATTTATATTTTTCACTTAGACGACAGAGACATATTTTCTGTCGTCTAAATGAACCTAGGCGACGGAAATAGGCGTTTCTGTCGCCTAGGTCAACCGCCATAATTTTTGGAAACGCTACCAAATTAATTGGGCAGGTGGGAGTTGACCGCCATAATTTTTGGGAACGGTTCAAATTTGACTTAGACGACAGAAATAGTCATCTCCGTCATCCAGGTCAAATTTTAAACTGTTCCAAAAAAATGGCGGTGGAATTTGGACAGCCTAAAATTTGAATTTGGACGACGGAAACGGTCAGTCTCCGTCGTCCAGGTGCTTACCTGGACAACAGACATGGTCATTCTCCGTCGTCTAGGTACAATTTTTGTAAAAATAAATTTTAAAAATAATTCGTAAGGAATTTTTCGATCTGTCATTCGAATGAAATTGCGGTAAAATATCTATTAAAGAATTGTATATATAAAAATTGGAATTTAAGATGACGAATAAATTTACGTCTTTAAAATTGTTAATTAGTATCTACTAATCTATATAACTTAAGTGTTATTAAGTATAAACTCATTGCACATCGATATTAATGAAATTGAATTTGGAAAAAATAATCGTTGGATACATTCGCCATAAGACAATATATAAGTAGAATAATTTTCACTAAATAGTAAGTTCGTTAAGGGTTTCATCAGCACAGTCAACCGCAAAACTGAAATTTTTACAAACCAAAAACGTGGATCTTGACGAAAAGAATATGCATTGGGACATGATCTACATGGTGGTTGTCTTAGATGTGAAAGTACGAAATTTTAACTCAGACGACGCGATGAGACGTTTGCGTCGTCCAAGTAAGCACTTAGACGACACAATGACTACATGCTTTCATGCTATGGTCGTTGATGATCAACATTACGGCTGCTCTCATCATGAACATTATGTCAGTGAACTTGTCATAAGTTGGGACTCCATTTTCCCACAACAGTTTCAACTCGTCAATCAATGGTCTAAGGTACACATCTAAACACTTTCCAGGAGATTTAGGACCTGGAATTAGCAAAGTAAGGAAATTAAATTTTTTGTTCATACACATCCACATAGGCAAGTTATACGGCATGAGAATAACTTGTCAAGTGCTTACGGTAGCGCTATTATTATCCCAATGATTGAATTCATCTGTATGAAGTCCGAGTGTAACATTTCAAACCTCTACTCCAAGGTCTTGAAATTTCCTGTCAAAATATTTAAAAGCCTCCCCATCTTCCACATGTCTGAGCATATCGTCATCTATTCTTTGTTTTGTATATCATCTCATCGCCCTTACTGTGTATAGAGACATGTACAAACACTACAGTCTAGGAATCAACGGAAAATAGTAAAGCACATTCACATGAATTTGCTTCCTCCTGATCCCCCAGCTCAAATATCTGCACTGGTTGCATACAGGACAGTAGTCCAAATGTGCATACTCTTTATAAAATAGCACACAATCATTTATGCACGCGTGAATTTTCTTCTACTTTAGGCCGAGGCTGCTTAAGATCTTTTTAACCTTATAATGGGTTTCAAGAAGTTTGTGATGATCAGGAAGCAACTTATATATACGCTCATGAATTTCATCAAAATCACGGTCTAAATTTTTTTCTTCACTTTTATCTAAATTTCCTCCATTACATATTGCAACACATTTTTTTGACATCCAGGGTACACCGAGGTCTGGGTTTCAAGTAGCATCTTGTTGTACTTATCCATCTCAGTAGTGTCAGTCGGCAAGGCAACGGGGACTGTGTCATAATGAGTAGTATCGTAACATCCATCTTCGTGTTGGTGTCCACCATGACTAAATCCCAGAAAAGTATCACAGACCAAATTCAAAGTGGGGTTCCAAGAAGGGGTGTCACTACCGCTGGATGAGGCATGCACCCTAGTAACTGTACTCTGAGCTGAAGTCTGGTCCCGAGCTGAAGTCTACCACTTCACCATGCTCACTCCACGTAGTGTAACTCCACATTATACCATAGTCATACAAGTGTTGAGACATAACGTTAATCTCCACAAACTGATGGTTAAGACATTTTCTGCACGGACACCTGTAACAATTCTTTCCCTGACCATGTTTCAGCGCAGAAAACATAAACTCTTTGATGTCGTCCATATACCGTACATCACTTATATTCGCCAACTGTATCCAACTTTTGTTCATATTTCTGCGTAAGTTAATAATTACCATATTATATAATTTTTGAACTAATAATTAAATAATTTAATATAATATATATTATCAAATTACATAACACAATTAATTAAGTTAATATGCTATAATCAATCTTATACTATAATTAATTTAGCTAATATTATATAATATTATTAACTTAATATAAATATATTGACATATTATATATATATATATAATTTTCAACCAATTATTCTAACATATATTAAACAACTAGCTTAACAATTAATTAAACATACAATACCTTAATTAAATAATTAGTTTTACAATTAGCTTAATTAATAATATATTAAACATACATGCAATTAATTAAGCATAACTAGCTAGCTTAAACCATTAGTTTAACAATTAAAGAACTAATTAGCTTAATCTAATTTTTTTAACTAATTAATCAAATTAAACATACTAATTAACTAACCAAATAGCTTACAATTAGATTAACAATTCAATAAAAACAAGTAATTAAGCTAAGGTCGCCGAAAACTATATACGCCAAAATATATCACCGACAAATCCATCACCGTACGTAATTACATACGTAATTAAATTTCAAAAAAATTAATCGAGAGAAACGAGTTAATACCTTTAACAATATGGAGATAAGTGGGTAAAAAAGAACTCCGAGGGTGGGTCTTCAGTGAGAAAGAGAGAGACAGAAGTTGAGAGAGGAGATATAGGCTAATCTGGTAAAGGAATCTAATCTAAATAATTGAGTTTTCTTAGACGACGAAATAATTCGTCGCCTAAGTGTAAAATTTCGTCATCTAGTATTCGTCGTCTAAGTGTATACCTAGACGACGTATAGTGTTTTCGTTGTCTAGGTTGTTAAATTTAAGACAACGAATTACATAATTCCTCGTCTAAGTGTGTCATACTTAGACAACAAAAAATATTATATGTCTTTCTTAGTGTGAATCTCAGAGATATTCGTCGTTTAAGTACACACTTAGATGATGAATATTATGTTTCATAGTCTAAGTCCAACTTAGACAACGAAAAAAGATTTTTGAGAGACGAAAAAAACTTTCATTGTCTAAGTCCCACTTAGGCGACAAAACCTTTCCCCTAACTGGGTTTTTCTGGCAATATAAACACCCAGCGACATTTAATCCAACAATCTTCTTACCAGGTGGCATATGGACCATATCCCAAGTTTCATTCTTCTGGCTTTCAATTCCTCGTTCATAGCTTATTTCCATTTGGGATCTGTCAAAGCATCATGTACATTGCTAGGAATAGATACAGAAAATAATTGATTAACAACAAGTACATGAGATTCAGACAATCTATGGTGGAAGATATAGTTAGAAATATGGTATTTGGCTTTGGCATCTATCCTAGACTCATATTATTGTTTAGGAATTTCCTTAGTAACTCGAGTAGATTTACGTACCTCAGATGGGACACCCTGAACGGAAATCTCAGTTGGTGGGGTAGACAAGGGAACATAAGCTTAAGCCTTATCTCAATGTTGTTCAGAATGTATATTAGTAGTTGGGTTCTCTACGGATTGAGAAGAATCCTTGATGGGTAGCAAAGTATTCGGGTCGTTCAAGGGCGAGCCTTTGATGCATCGAGAAGTGTCCTTCAATGCATCAAAGCCTTCTCTCAGGTCTACATTTGTCAGAAGCTTTAATGGATCGAGAGGATCATTCCATCCATCGAAGCAAGCTCTCGGGTCTTCACTTGCCGGAAGCTTCGATGGATCGAGCGAATCCTTTGATCCATCAAAGCCATCTATCAGGTTCTCTGCCTGGAAATTCGATAGATCAAGAGAATCACTCGATCCATCAGAGGAACGTCTCTAGTCCTGCGTTGGTGACATATCGGAACCCCCAAATTGCATCTCCAATTGTCCAAGCTCTTCAAATTTTGACAAATTCAGAGTATTTCCTTCACAATATCTTTTTCCCCCTGAAGAGAAGACTGACACTCCCCCTGAGTAAAAAGGTTCAGACTCTCGAAAGGAGACATCAAGGGAAACATGAGTCTTCTTGGTGAAAGGATAATAACACCAATAACCTTTCTAAAAATTTGCATAGCCAATGAAGACACATTTCAAAGCACAGGGATCAAGCTTGCCTATCAACTACTTGTAAATATGGACATAAATAGTACGTATACAACCAAACCCACGGGGCTCAATTAGGAAGAGAAAAAATATTCAACAACTCTTGTAACTTCTTACATGCACTCTGGAAATCAATAACACAGGATGGAGTACAGTTCATCAAGTAAGCAGTAGAAGTAACAACACCCCAATAAGACCGATGCACATTCATGCCAAAGAATGAGGCACGAACAACCTCTAGTAATTTCCTATTCATACATTATGCCAAGCCATTCTATTGAGGAGTATAAGCAATAGAGGTTTGGTGATGGATCCCATGAGAGGCCATGTAAGTAGACATGGCGCCATTAACATACTCACCTCCATTGTCTAATTGAAGAACCCAAAAAAGGATGTTGGTATTGTGTAGTCACCATCTTATGAAACTCAGTGAAGCGAGAGAATACATTACTCTTGATAGTCATCAAAGAGACCCATGTCATCTGGGTACACTCATCAATAAAAGTAACAAAATAACGAACTCCAGTTGGTGTAGAAGTTCTAGCAGGACCCCAAACATCAGAATGAATTTTCATAAAAGGAATTGAGCATTTATTCAAACTTAGGGAATAAGGAACACATGGGCTCTTGGCCAGTTTATAAACATCACACTTAAAATCAGACTTATCAACACCCGAAAACAGATGGGGTTGTAACTTCCTATGATAACAAAAAGAAAGATGACCCAAATAACGATGCCATAACCAGATGGTTTCCTTGGCTTTATTCAAAATGTTAACATTGTTGGCTTGACTTAATGAACTTAGCTACTTTTCTCTATTGGATGTCAAATCAAGATAGTACAGCTTCCCCCATCTAATACCATAACCAAGAATCTGCCAAGTCCGAATGTCCTTAAAACACAAAAGTTAGGATAAATCGTGACAAAGCAAGAAAGGGTCATAGTGATTTGACTAACAGATAAAAGGTTATATGTTAGAAAGGGGACAACTAAGACATAATCAATGGTTAAATTTGGAGAGAGAGTAATGAAGCCTTAACCAACAACAGAAGAAGTAGAATCGTCAATAGCAGAGACATTAAGTAAAGAAGATGGATGAATAGAATGAACTAAGGTAGGGGTATTGGTCATATGATCAGATGCACCGGTGTCAATTATCCAAGCACTATTATCATAAGATGTAGCAAGAAAAACCTTACCAGACATACTTGATTGGACTATATTAGCAGAAGCAGCAGAGGTACTTGTGGAAGTAAGGGTCTTTCGTGGGCGATCACCCTACCAGTCAAGATATCCAATAGTTGGAAAGTAGTTGTCTATAGAGTGACACTTATCCTTGCACAACGGGTATATTGAGTTGGCATAAGGGTTTGGAGGATGAACACCAAACTCAGAGGAGTCAGAGGAGGGAGGCCTTCGGTGAGCCACGACAGCCCGAGCAGGTGAAGCCGGTGTTGGTAGAAGTGGAGGTGAAGAGTGGTGGTAGTAGTCATGACAACGTGCTGAGCAAAAGCCCAATGAGCATGAGCATAGGTCTTGTTAAGACTTAATAATTCCTCACAATGAAGAAGCTTCCCTCGAATTTGATCAAATTCAGGATCCAAACCTCCCAAGAACATGTAAACTCGGAGCATAGATTTTTAGTTGTTGTCTTGGACAACTACAGTGACAGTATTAGAAAACGAGGCAACATGGTGATCAAGTTCCTCGAGCCAAGCAACCAACTCATTGTAGTGGACAGAGAGGGGCTGCCTTGCTTGTTTGGTGATGAAGCAGAGGTGGTGTAACTCATAGATCTGGGTAAAGTCAAAATCATCATAGTAGGTATCGTGTAAGGCACTCCAAATATCTACGGCAGTCTTGAGATGAAGATAGCAATTGATGATGGAGGGAGACATGTTGTCGATCAACCAACTTTTCACCTTCTCGTTGTCAGTAGCCGAAGTAAGATACTCAAGTCTGTCCGTAGGAGGAGCAATCGAAGCATCGGTAAGGAATCCGAGCTTGTTGCGGCCTCCAATGTGCACCTGCATTATAAGAGCCCATGTAGAGTAATTGGAATCATTCAAGAGAACTCTAATGAGAAAAGAAGAGTTTTCTTGGTGGCAGTGCTTAGTAGGTGAAATCTGAGGTTGAGGTTGAGGAGAAGAAATCATAGTAGAGTCAAATGGAGAAGAAATCAAAGCAGAGTCGGATCCTCCTTCAATAGTAGCGAAATTTAGGTGTAGTGGGTGACAAAAAAAATAGGGTTTTGTCGGTAGGTCTACAGGTTTGGCTCTGTTGCCAAGTAGAAAAGTATAGGTAAAGTGTTTAGGTTTGAATGCATTACTTTCATTCATTCTCCAATTGGGTATATATACATCTTTACAAGGCATATTCCTAATAGGTAGAGAATATCTACAATAAAGAATAATAGGAATCTAAAATATCTACAAAATCAATGTTTTCCAACATGGAGCGAGGTTGAACCACTCATGGTGAGTGTTCGGGTCATAAGCATGATTTGCAAAACAATGAGCGACCCAATTACAAGTTCTATGAGCATAGGTAATGAAATATTTAGGGTACCTAGCTAATATGTCCTTCACATCTTCAATGATGTTGCCCAGAGAAGATATACCAGTCGTGTTTCTTGCACACTATTGCACATGCAGGAGACAATCACTCTCAACAACTGCTTCTTGGATACCACATTGTTGATGGAACATAATGCCATCTTAGAGCGCTGATAACTCAGCTTGGGTAGCATAAGAGATCAGTGGATAATGGTAAGAAAAACCTTCTTCCATTAGTTAAATGGAGCACACCACCACCACCTCCCTTTGAATCGGCATAGGCAGCATCAACATTCAGTTTCAAGAAAACATCATCAGCAGAATGCCAAAAACTGTCTCTTATCCACCTTAAAGGTACCAGCTACCAAATCTTTCTGATTTGCACACACAAATTGTCATATCGCGCTAAGGCAGTAGGTGCTACTAAAGATGTTTGCTTAACTTTATTATTAAAGAGATTATCATTCCTATTAAACCATAATCCCCAAACAACCATCATAAACTGAGCAAAACGAACCTAAGATAGAGATGTCGATTGCTCCAACATTCATTCTTTAAAGTTGAAAGTTGGGGACATAACCACACTGAGATTAAAAGGGTAGGTAGCTAGTATATGGCAAGCTGTAGCACAAGAGCAAAAAATGGCTTGTAGACTCAAAAGGGCATGCACACAAAACACAACTAAGCTCACCGGTATAACCTTTGGCACTCAGGATTCTTTAATCGATAGTAAATTATTGCACGCTCTTCATAAACAAAACTTCACCTTACCATTCGAAATGGACTTCCAAAGATCATTGTATCCACCACCAGAACATGATGAAGCAAGAACATTCCCAAGTACCATATCTAGAGCAACTCTATATCCAGTTTTAACTTAATAATGTTTGTGACGTTCTAACTCATAGGCCAACTGATCTAAAGTTCTCTTAATTCATCTAGGCAAGCCCAAAATATGGTCAACCACCACTTCAGGAAAGATAGCCATTAAGAGATCCACATTCCAAGCTTTGGAGTCATCAACAAATAAGTCATCAACAAACTCAATCTCACAAGTATGAGGCGGAACCAGAGTATGAGTTGGTACATCCGGGATCCACTCATCCTGCTAAATGCGAATGGATAGCTCATCCCCAACTCGCCAAAAGATACCGACTTTTATAATAGGAACTGTTGCCATTATGCATCTCCATAAAAGGGAAGGCTTACTTCTGCATCAAGAAAGGAAGTGAAAGGATGGTATCTTGCCTTATACAGATGAGCAATCAACGAATCCAGATTTTTGAGAAGTCGCTAACCTTGTTTTGCAAGAATGGACAATTACGAGCATACAATTAAAGCCCAAACCTCCTTCTTTTTTAGTGAGGCACATACAATCCCAGGAATGCCGATGATTTTTTCGGTTATTTTCATCACTTCCCCAAAAGAAATGGCAGCAAAGTTGATGCATATCCTCACACAAGCCTTTGGCTAAAAGGTAACAATTCACGGCATAAGTACCAATAGTCTAAGCAACAGTCTTAATTAAAACTTCCTTACCTGCCGAACTAAGGAATTTTGACCTCTAACTAACCAGCTTACTAGTCAATTTCTCCTTCAAATACACAAAGCTCTTCGTCTTTGATTGCCCCACATGAATAGGCAACCCCAAATAGTGATCATGTTCCTTTACCGGACCCGTTGGACACCCAAGGCACCTTCCAAATAATCTTGAATATTAGGTGTGACATTTTTGCTAAAAATGTAATACCCAACTTTTTTTATATAATTTTTACTATTTATGGATAATTTGAGTTCGATTTAGTGGCTGTTGTAAATAATTTTTACCATCAGTAAATGTCGAGAGATCAAAAATTGACTTTTTATTTAATTGTCGAAGTTGGTTGACTTCGGATGAAAATTGTAGTATTTGTCAGGATGATTTCGTATACGCATAAAATGTCGTAATCAGAGTTACGACGAGAAAGTTATTATCAATGGAAGTTTGACGAATTATCAGAAATCGAATTACCGTAAATGTCGGAGTATAAATAGGACTTTCGTTTTTGGAAAGGGGGGACTTTCCATTTTTAGTGAACCGGCGTTAACCTGCGTTTATCGACTCTCTAGCGACGAAAATCACCGCCGAGCTCGGCTCTTGCGAGGCTTCACCATCCGGCCACCAAACCGGACGTTGTTGGTATGAAAATGATCGGCCCATGCCCTTCTACCTTTTCCCCATGGTCTCTAATATCAATTTGACCAGAGGTTTCCCAACCAATTTGGTGGCCAACTTAGGTAGGGTTCAGTTCCACTCTTTCTCCTCTATGTGATAATATGTGTTAGATCGTATAATTTCATGTTTACAGGTGGTTTTGAGGAGATCGATTGATCTCCGTCAAGTTTGAATCGGGCCGCACCGTGGACAGCATTCCCGGTGGTTTCAGCCGGTGAGGGTTAGGGGCTTTTGCTCCCCTCATTATGGCGAGTCAAACATGACCCACCTCGAGCTCCATGGTGGCTCGATGGTTAAACTGAGTCGTCGGAGATATTTTGGGCCATGGATTTTCGGAACCGATCCTGGCCAAAATAGCCAAAACTAGGCATAAGTCCTTTGAAATAAAATTTTGGGTTTGATGAGAGGAAGAAACTGAGATATTATCCTCCGCCGCCAGCTGTGGTCATTGGTGGTGGCACATGGACGGCACGGCCGTCTGTGACGGCGCGTCTGGCCGAATTTTTTTCCAGAATTAGTTAAGTTTTATATCATTAGATTTGTACCAACGGTACGAGCGTATTTGTGAGGTTAAAAATACGATTACGTTTAGTCATCCAAGTGGGTGGGCGGTAGTGACAAGTATTGCTACCAGTGGCGGTGCGGGCGACGGAGAACTAAATATACCTTAAATAATTAAGTTCGTATTACCTTATTGGGTTTGTCGATAAAGTTTCTGACTTGTTTAGATTGAGTTAAATTCTAGTCGAGCCTTTTACTGGAATTAGCCGGATAATTTATTATTTTAGTATTTTGACGATTTTCGACAAGGGTCGAGGTGTCACAAATGGTATAAGAGCCTAGAGTCAACACTCAGACCAACCTCTAGTAGTGTACTCTATATTCACAATTGTCTCATATAGAGTTAATAAATTATATTAAGATTTGAATCGATAATTGTGTTTATATTAAATAATGATTACTGACATGGATGAATTTTTTTTATTTTGTCAGTAAACTTGCAATTTTTTGAACTTGGTGAATCGTCATGAGGATGGTGGATCAAGATAGTTGACGGAGAGTCGAGGAAAAGAAGAAAAATCAAAGGTATCAATTCAGAATAAATATGAGGTACGTTTTTTTCCCGACCTATGCGGAAATGCGTGTTTAATTTATCGATAGTTATCGATATGGATTCAAGTAAGATTATGATCTTGCATATCTATATTGGGCTACAAATTAAGAATGAAAATTAGGCAATGATGCTTAGTCTAGGCCTGAGGGGCGATAATGTTTTGTTGTCATTATCCTGTTACACATGTTTGACTCAACAAAATTTGCTAATCTGAGTTAGACCATCTTATGAAAGTCAACTCTCTTACATTTTACTTTTTGAGTCAGTTATGGTTATTTGATTTTTTGAGTTGAGTAGAGTAGAGTAGACTTTACTCCCTACTATTATCTTAAGTTTCGAAATCATTAACTATTGTATGAAGGCATACTTCAGAACTTGGGTTATGCTGACTTTACATTTGAGGACTTAGTGTTGGTAATTGTCTTCCCTTGCACCCACAGTATATTTGGTACTTATGTTTCATATGTTAATTATTCTACGCCAAATTTTGAATGCTGCAAGAGAGATAGTACAAACATATAAGCTTGGCTTCGAAGAAAGCTATATGTGCACATTTAAAAGCTTTGGTTCATATAAAAGTTATTTCTTGAGCGGATGGATAAGGTTCTTAAAGAAAATAAAGAGTTTATGAGTCGTGATGAGTTCCCACTTAGGGTTGTGATTAGTCAATCTACGACTATGTGGTGGTGTTTTTCAAATTTGTAATTTCTAGCGAAATACGCAAACGCTCAGAATTCTTTGAACACTTTATTTTGGGACTAACCAGTGTAACTGTAGAGTAGTTTTGAAAGTCATAAGTGGAACCAAGAGGTGAAGAAAGTGACCACGTGCACATCATTGCCCTATTGGATGCACTGGGTGTGGCAGTGGGGATTGTAGGGGTTACATTGTCAATCGGTGGGCAGTGATGTTTATTGGCGGAAGTGATTTTTGAGGATTGCAGTAATCTTGTGTGTTCTTGGTTAGATTTCGATGTTGGATTGGGTCGATCCTCTGTTGCTGCAGACTTTGAGTTGCTTGAGGTGTTGGATAATGGCAGAAGGGTCGTGGTTAATTTCATGTTACTTCTTGAACGTTATGGTTTTGAGTCGATCGTGGAGTTGTTTTGTTGTAGGTGGAGTACTAGTGTGGGGCTGCCCTGGGAGATGGATGACGTTTTGGGTAAGTTTGGTCTTTCTTTTGCCTGGAGGTACAAATTGATCTAGAATTTTGTTTTTTTTTCACTTGGGTCTAGATTTGGGATCCTGAAGGTACGAATGTTTGTCTCGAGTGTCTTACTCGATACCAATTTGAGGTCTTGGTCCAATTCTTGCATTGGTATTGGGAATGTCGATTATATTGGTATTGAGTTTCTGATCCGAGTCTTTGGTACCTTTTCGCTTGGGATCATTTGCCTACTAGTCCATATTTTGAAAACCTTGGCTGGCTTCGATCTCTTCATTCTATTGGGGTGCAATTTTTCTTGATTTTATATCTAGTTAATTTAGGTCAATTAGTATGTTGGATCATTATGCTCAGTCCCCCCACCACCTATCAAATCCCCAACAAGGTAGCAAGCCGTTGTGGTAAAGTTGCTCGTTTACGAGTATTTGATCATATTAATTTCAGTTTTCAGTATGATGCAGTTGTTGCATTCTTAATTAGTTTTCATTTGGCTAGTTTGGATTCTGTTTCGAGGTATATCCACATCCATATTAAGTATTGTTTATTTTCAGTTATATAAAGTGTTAACCTTTTCCCTAAAAAAAGAAGTGATATATATGGTCAGTTGTGATTAATTAAAAAATGAATTCAAATACAATTTGTTATAATCTCTCGAATGGAAGTTGTTGCTACCAAACAGCCCAGTTCAACTAAGACATTTGTTAGTTGTTACTTGTTAGAGTCTAAGGACTTCCATTCTGATTTTTAAAGGAAGTCGAAATATGTCCAACTAAGGCATAGTTCTCCGATTCTTTTAATATGATTATTAAATTGCGTCTATTCACATATTTAGAATTGCTAATTACACCTCTCATTTGTTTGAAAAATTTAAAATCTAATTTTACCCCCTTGCCAAAAAAAGACTATCATGACTTCACGAGCAACTTTTGACGATAACCATGACCAACGTCAGCATGAGAGCTCTTAACCAAATTTTGAGGAAATGTAGGCCGCAACATATGAATAAATGATGAGATTAATCATAATCATATCATCATTTTTGGTTTCTGGGCAGAGATTATTGCTCTTGCTTATTTTACTCTTTTGCTACCATGCTATCGAAAACTTTATTCTGCTACTGGTATTAATTAAATATTTTGTGCAAAAATAACGATTCTAGGTCATCAATAATTCTGGAATTTATACCCTTTGATTTAATTATGATCTTCTCCGTTGTTTTGGATTTGGTTTAGGCTAGGGTTTGTAATTTGGGAGATTTCATAAAATTGCATAAAATGTTTTTTTTAGCTAACCCACCCAAAAACTTCTGTTTTATAATTGAGATTTAATGTGAGTGGTCTGATATAAAGCTAATCAAATATTTATATCAGTAAGAGAACAAACACAAGGAGTAGAATTGAAAGAATGTTGTTGTTGCATGGTGACAAAAACAATGGGGAAGAAAAGGTGCAAAGGCTTAAGAGATCAAGATGAACATGGATAAAACTGGAAATTTAGTAGACAAAAATTTAAGAGGAGGCGTAAATATAAAATATGGAGGTGTGAATAGACTCCTTTTTTAATTTACCATTTGAGACAAAATAAAATATTTAACTCAACACGAACATGACACGACACAGTCCATTAACAGGTTTAACGACAATAGATAAACACCAAATACAAATGGTTCCTTGCGGTGGTATCTTTCTTGTAAACAAAGTGCCTATGATGACCATTAATTTTTTGTGTACCTCGGAACTGGTAAAATCCTGATGCTATTCATTTGAATAGGTTTAGCCTCTGATTTTTGTAATATTAATGAAGTTATTAATATGTAATAAGAGTTTGAGAAGATTCAATTGTCCGAAATGAATTTCCAAGGCATCTTGCAAGTGAATCATATTCAACATCACATGTTCGGGCCTCATGTTTTGGTGCTATGATTTTTTGGGCTTTTATTTTTGGGGAAATGAAAGAAAGGCTTATTTTAAACTTTCTCTTTCCTCAAAAACTCAGCATATATTTTTGATCCCCAAAAGGCCCATTCTAGTTTTAAGTATGTAACAGACCTTTGTTTTCGTCATTTTTACATAATTTGCCACTATCTATCTCTCGCGTAGTACATAATTCATGTCATTTTTCACTTCACATATCTTTTTCTCTCTTCGTTTTTGTGTCTTTCGTTTGAAAATCGCCTCTGTCGTGTTCGCCGTCGTGTTACTTCTTGCCGCCATTATTTTCATGTCTTGTCATTCTGTTCATTCTCTCAGTCTTTGTCAAAGTTCATATTGTTTTCTATAAGTAGTGAAATCTCCGTTCGGAAACCCTAGGTTTTTGTTTTTCTCTGTTCTAAGTAGTTTCCATCATCCTTTTCTTATTTCTTTCTGTATTTTCAGTTGTTGTTGATTTTCAGTGATTTTCACTTGTTTTTCATGATTTTTTTTAGAATGTATGTGATGTAATGTGTTGCGAATGCTTTTTGTTTATTGTAGTAGTTGTTGTTTGTTGTTGTGTTTGTGTTTGAAGGCTTTTGTCTGAATATATCTAAGTATTCGTATGTATGTGTGTATGTCTAGGTATCTGTTTAGGTATCTGTCTGTGTATCAATTTCACATTTTAGAAATGTTGTTGTTGTTGTTGTTGACATTTTTTGTTTGTTGTACTAGTTTCCTGCGGTTATGTTTGTTGTAAATGGTCTGAGTATCTATTTGGGTATTTTGTCTTGGGTATCTATTTGGGTGTCTGTAAGTATCTGTCTTGGTATATATCTGGGTATCTATTTATCTTACTATTTTTGGATATTTGGTTTTTGATTTTTGTCTAACAACATGTTTGTTGATCATTTGCAGTTATTCTATAATCAATGGCGAAACGCAATAGAGCAGTGCAAGATTCAGATAGCGAAGATGAAAGAAGTCTTAGAATTCCTAGATCATCTAGGAAGAGAAGAAAACAGTATGCTCAATCATTGGAATATGATGTGCCTTCATCTTCATCTTCTATTTCTTCTTCCGAGGAGGAAGAGCAAACTGTTTTAAGGGAAAATGATTCGAAAAGAGTCAAAAGGAACAGGGGAAGAAGAGTTGCTTCCTCTTCATCTCGTTCTACTGTTCCCGACGATCAGTTTGCTGTGATTAAAGATCATGTTTCCAAGATAGTTAGAGAAAGTTTAAAGCAAGAAAAGCATAAGAAGAAGAAGGAGAAGGAGAAGAGGAAGAAGAAGAATACGATGAAGAAGAAGAGAAAGGTTATGAAGAATGAGGAGATCAAGGGGAAGAGAAAGAAGAAATTGGAGTCTGAAGAAGAAACTGAATCAACTTCTGATTTTGATTCAGAGACAGATACCGATGACGATGTGTCAGTTTCGATATATACCTGTTAAACAACGGCAGCGAGTAGTGGATCATCCTGAAGTTGTTCAGGTGGTGGAACGAAACTGGCAGTGTCAGTTCCAGTGTTATTTGTTGTATTTCTATAATTTCATTGCTAAAAACCAGGATAATATCAGCGAAGATGTGAAGAATAGGTTGAAGGAGGCATTGTTCAATGATTTACTCCGAGCATTCATTGACAGTGATATTGATCGACGTGACTGCTTTAAGCCGAATGATGCAATTGCTTTTATGGATGACGCATACAGGGCGGAGAACAAGGAGTTTCATTTTTATCCTTCTCGTGTTCACCATATCACTCTTGATTATGTCGCGTCTCTGTTGGGTTTGAGCACAGAAGGAAATCCAATTCCATTAAATGACAAGAATGTGAAGATTTCAAGGTGGTTGCTTAACTTGTTTAGGGGCAAGGTAATCAGTAAGGGCCATATCTGTACTTTGTTAAAGGGAACATTTGGTAAGAAAGGGATGGTTGACGAATGTGTTATTCTATTGGTGTTACTTCTTATGGCATGTGTTCTCCTGCCTAATTCTAAAGGAACTTTGGCGGTTGGTTTTGCAAATTGCGTGACCAGCATTGAACTGATGAAGCAGTTTTCATGGGCAACTGTTGTACTCGACAAGCTGTTCGATGCATTGGACACTTATGCAAAGAACTTTGTTCCACAAGTAGCCATGAAGAAGGAAGAATCAAAGAAGCTGAAGGAGAAGAAGGCAGCTGGGAAAATGAAGGTAGTGAAGGCGGATAATGATGAGGATGAGGATGAGTGTGACAAAAATCTTGATAGAAGCAATGCGATTAATGTTGGTGCATGCAGCCTTATTATTTCGGTAAATTTTCTTGAGTATCTGCTTGAGTATCTGTCTGAGTATCTTTCTGAGTATTTGTCACTTATTTTTTTTTTCATTGTTGTTTTTTGTCTCAGTTCTATCTTGCTTCAATCCTTGATATTGTCAAACAAAGAAAAGGGAAGGAGCATTCTTTGGTTGGAATGGTCAAGTACAGCCTCTGTGATATTATGGGTCATTTTTGAAACATCAGAAGCTTGGAAATGCTGAGGGTGAGTATCTATCTATTGTTTGTTGTTCTGAGTATCTTTCTGGGTATATATCTAAATAATTGTCTATGTATCTTTCTTGGTATCCGTCTAACTAGCTATCTGGATCTCTTTTTCACATACCAAATATTTTTTGAATTAGAGGACGAAGAAAATTAAAGCTGATACTAAAGCTGATAAAGCTGATGACATAGTTCCTGTCCTGGAAAGTATGAATGATATGGCCAATGATGACATAGTTCTTGTCTTGCAAACTATCAATGATATGGCCAACAATGACTATGCAAATTTTGAAGCCGAATTGCGTGCCAAGGAAGTTGAGTTGAAAGATAGCCAAGAGCTTGCTGAGAAGTTGCAAGGAACTCTTAAGGAGATGGATTTGCAGTTGAAGGAAAGTGAAGAATGTGGCTCCCAATTCCAAGATCGTAACATGGAGATGAATGTGGAGATTCAAAAATTGCAGAAATCCAAAGCAGCTATTTTGCTTGTCATTGATTTTTTGAAGAAAGATTTGAATTCTCTGAAGAATGATAAGGAATACTATGAGTTTGAAAAGGAAAAGAAGGAACGGGAGATTAAGTCTATGGAGAGGGAGAAATTGTCTTTAGTGAACCAGATTAATTCTCTTAAGAAACAAGTATCAAATACTGATGATGCCACAGATGTGATGTCAAGAGTGATGGCAGAGAAAGATGTTGCTGGGAAGAGATTTAAAGAGATGAAGGATGGTGTTGAAACTGCTAAGAAGAAACTGCTGGATGTTGAGACCAAACTTGTAGCATCCCTTGAGGAGAAGTCCGTGTTTAAGAACAGATTAAAAGAGGCAAAGGATGTTGGTCAATCTGGTGCGAGAAATGTTGCTTCACAGGTTATGAATTTGAGGAAGATGCTCGTTGGAGTAAAACGTCAACTGAAGGAAGATCAAGGGAAGATACAAAGTGCTTCTGTAGAAAAAACTAAATTGAAGAAGCAAGTTGAAGATGGGGATGTTAAAGCTGAAGTTGCCGAGGGAGAGATTTTTTCATTGAAGAAGCCACTCGATAAAGCACAAGTTCAACTTGCTGTTCAGGGGAAGATATAGTTTTTTGTTGAAGAAAATAGCAAATTGAAGAAGCAAGTTGAAGATGGTGTTGAAACACTTCAATCCTCTCAAGCATAAAATGAGGATCTTTAGAGGAGACTGGATGCCTTGCAAAGACAAAAGGATGATCTTGAGAAGGAAAAGATATAAGTTGAAGATGCAAAGTAGACACTTGAGTTCTTCAATCAGTAACTTGTTGAACAGAATGAGAAGTTGACGAAGCATGTTGCCGCATTTAAAAAATCACTACCTGGTACCGATTCTGACATTTGATGACAATACATCTCAGTCATTTCATTTTTGTATAATTCGCCTAATATACTTTTTTTTGTGGGGTATCTGTTTTAGTATCTGTCTATGTATCTATCTGTAAATGTGTATCTATCTGGGTATCTATTTTTTGATTTTTTTTTGTTCTGTCTTTTTGTAACCTTCATTGAAGTGGATCCTTTTTTCTTCTTTTTTTGTATCTCTGTTAGGGAATTTGTCGCAAACGAAGAAGAGTTCCCAATGGGTAGAGTCCGCACCAACTTTCGGTATAGGGATTACCCCTCCTCCTCCTCCTCCTGTTACTACAGTTGTTTCTCCATATGTGGTTGAAAGCCTAGTGACTCCTCATCCTCCTCCTCTTCCGTTAGTCCGTCACATGGATTTGATTCACAAGGCAATTCCTGGCCCTGGTGTGAGACTCAACAGAGAAAACATTTATCTCTATTCGTATTTTAAGAGTTCAAACGATAAGTCCAGCAAGCCCTAGAAGAGGGAGGAGATCTACTGGCGTCCTAGCAATATTGAAGGCATGGAAAAGCCCCAGACTAGAGTCGAGAGCAAAAACGTTGACCTAGAGCCCAGTGGAGATATTACGATTCAGGAATTATCTTCATCATTGATAGTGAAATCGGTCAAGAAGAATATGGGCGAGCCAAAAAGAATACGTGTGAGTTTGACCGATGAGAAGAAGAATGTAGTCACGTTTCATCAACGTGATGTTTTCCAGTACTTGAGAGAAAGCTACCAGACTGATTTGGTGATCTACTGGACAGAAACTAAGAAAAACAAGTAAGTATATGTTAGTGTATCTGTTTGGGTATCTGTTTGTTTATAGTAATGATTTTAGGTTTTAATTGTTCTCTCCGTTTGTTTTGGATAGAGAGGAGTTTTGGACTGGTACTCAGTCTTTAGAGTTCTTCGACCGTGAAGATATGGAGTGTATTATTAATGGTCAAGAGGTCTCGAACTCCGTGTTGGATTGTTATTCCGCTATTCTTGGTGAATTTAGGGATGATTTGGGAGATCAAAGTCTCTATGCCTTCCGCACATTGGCTCATGTAATCCTTATGTTATTTTTTTTAGCCTTTGTGTGTTTTTAATTTGTGTGTGTCTTTTTAGAGTGTCCTTTTTTTGTAAAGATTTTTATGTGTAATTTTTTGTGTACTGCTTTTGACAGGTATATGTGTCTACTTTGAAAGTAAAGATGATACATGAACGTCTTTTTGAGAGGTTGTTCAAGGTTTTGGATATATTTGGCAAGCTGATGTTCCCAATCCTTTCCCATGGACATTTTCACCTGCTGGTCTTTGATAAACTGTTCTGTGCTGGTATCATTATGACTCGCTCAAATGGAAATATAAGCCGATGGACAACCAGCACTTTTGAGAGGCACTAAAAACGATAATGTTTGTTCTGTCTTTCTTTTTTTCTTTTCTTTTTCTTTTCGGGATGTTTATTATTTATAGTTTACAGATGGGTTGACAGATTGTTTACTGTTTTGATGCAAGTTCGTTTGGTGTCCATGTGGATGAATTCTGTGAGGGACATGAGTGAGGATATGTTATCACAGAATGTTAGAATGCTTACATACGACAACAGCACGGACAAAGTACTGAAGATGAGAGAAATCCCTTTATTAGAGAACGAACAAAAAAGTATTTAGTGAGTCAAAGATCAGAAGATTGATTTTTTCAAAATTCCGGTGTTCTCCATCAGCAATAGTCCTCAACAACCTTCTGGCCTTGATTGCGGAACTGTTGTTTGTTACCTCATGTACAATGCTCTGGGCAAGCAAATAAAGCAAAACCTGAATAATGATGAAGTTGCTCGGTTCAAGGCCAGATTGTTAGAATCATTTATGAATCATGATCTATCATGGGTATCAAAGAAGAAAAATGGAAGTTAATTTGTAGAATGAACCAAATCAAGAAGAAGGACTAATTCAAGAAGAAGTGTAGGACAGGACAATATCTAATAATAGGACAGTAATCAGTGTGTATATTTTTGTTTGTAGTGACCATTCTATGAACAATGTTGTTAGTTTGTAATCAGAGTAGTATGGATGTAATTATGCCTCTTTCTCTCTCTCTCTCTTTTGCGTATCTGTGTTGGGTACCTGTTTTGAGTATCTGTTCGGATATCTGTTTGTTTATCTATTAGGGTATCTGTTTGGGTTTCTGTCTCTAACACGCGGTTCTCCCCCACGGATTTCTGTCTTTAAAACACAGTATCTGTTAAGGTATCTGTTTTGTTTGTAGTGATCATTATGCAATTATATGACTATCTATTTTGAGTATCTGTTTGTGAATCTGCTTGAGTATCTATCTTGGTAATACTATTTGTGTTGTTCTTGAGTTTTGCTGAAAGGGAGATTCAATGTATAAATGCCTTTTTGAAATGAAATGTTTGTTTTTGCACACTCTGATCCAATTTACAACACAGAACTAACTCAAATCTCTATGTATACTTGGTATAGAAACGCAGCAGTTCATAAATCAACCAACCTTAAAGACAGATACTTAGACAGATTGCCATACAACTATCTAAACAGATACCCATGGTGATTTATAAACGACATGTCATTTTTTCCATCTTGACTTAGGCCATCAGTACACACGTGTGTTCTCAGTCATGTCTTATTCTCTAGAAGCGTCTTCTCGGTGCCTCTATAAAATGCCACAAATCTCATCGTCACTTTCTCTCAAATCATTTCTCTAAAAACCCTAACCCTAAACTAAATCACAATTTCTCTCCTAGAAAATTCATTCTCTCCCCACAAATCAAAACCCAAAATCAATGTCTCGCTCCGGCCCTTCGTCCTCAACCCCTTTTCCAATGGAAGAGGTGCCGCCATCTCCGTCACGAGGATCCTCCACTATGTCCGAAGAGTTTCAGCACTCAAGAGATATTATGCAGGTCAACTTTGAAGCATGTCTGTAAGAGCTCTATGGTCTTGTATTGAGAGTTGATGGGTTGGCCAAGAAGATTGAGCATATCGATGTGATAGCTGGGAAGGTTGAAGAGGGTCTGGCGATCGTGGAGGATGTGAAGTGCAAAGTTGAGGCGCTTACAGATATTGTACGTGCTCAAGCTCAGTGCTAGGAATGAAGACTGATGGTTTGTAGCGGTTGGGTTCTTTTTAGTTAGGTTTGGGTGTTTTAGAGATTTGGGATCCATTTTGTCTACTCCAAAACGTCCATTTGTTGTGGTTAGTTATGGATGTTTTTGGAGTAAGACCATTTTTTAATGACCTTTGTTGATACCTTGATCCCTTTTTGCGTATTTGCATGAGTATCTGCTTTAATATCTATTTGGATAGTTGTTTGCGTAATACGTCTTCTATGTTTGCTCTTGAATGTTTGAATCAGATAAATAAAGTGTTAAGTTGTGTATTCTAGGGAGGTCACCGTCAAATAGGGTTTCAAGTGTTGTTCTGGTTTGGAGTGCTAGAACTTTCTTTTTGTAATCATTTTTTTGATTGATGGCCATGCTTTTCATTTGTTTGATTGGATTGATCTAGTGGAGTTGATTGATGGCCATGCTTCAAGAAAGATACTTGGACGACACTTATACTTTACAAGACAGATACTTAGACAACTACTTACCCATTTTTGTTCATAAAACGATATGTCCTTTTTAGTTGAACCTGTTCAAGTTGAATGACAGGTACAAGAACATAAACTTTCACAGATACACGCACGTGTAGCTCTCGCACGTGTTGTATTCTCGAGGACCAACCTTCTTCTTAGCCTCTGTATAAATAGGAAAGTATATCCCCAAGCCCAGTCACTTTCTCTAAACACTTTTTCTTGAAAACCCTAATCCTAAACCAAACCCTAATCTTATCTCCCAGAAAATCCTCACAATGAAAAAAATCATTCAATGGGTTGTAATCCTCGAAGATCATCAAGGCACAACCGCTCCAGCCCTTCAACCTCATCTTGTTCCCCAAATAGAGAGTCATCGTCACCTGTTCTGCCCAAAATGAACACCAAAATTATGGAGAAACCATGAAAGGAACTGCCCAATGTGATTTGGCAATATATAATAATTCTTGCCGTCCGCTCTAAGCCATTTGGTGTGCAATATCATGCCGTAATTTATGTTTTGATGTTAGTTTGCAGGAAATTCAGGGATTTGGCTCCTACCAGGGATGTATTATCGGTTGTAGATGCATCCATTTACGCCCTTACCTTGAAAAGATATGTTCCTGCTACAAATATATGGAATTTGGATAGAATACATTTGGATTTTAACACCGAGGTACTATTCTTGAATCTATCATGGCAATTTAGAACACCAGAAACACTGTATCGAAATGGAATACATCATTTATTTCAGTAGCCGCAGGCACGTATATTGATTGATGAGGCTACAAGGATCAACAAAATCCTCCGACATTACACTTTGGAATACATGTCAAAGATCTAAAGTACAGTCTTCTATCCTTCTTAATGAATGATTGGCTGTCATCAATCAAGGCCTCTTTGATTCTGCCATATTATAGGAATGAAATAGAATCATGGGCAAGGTGTGTACGAGTGAATGGGTTGGATATTGATCCCATTCTTTATGATTTCTTAATGCAACATCTGACACATCCGGATGTTTTCATTCCAAGTTTAGTGAAGGAGTGCAAACATTATGGCCAATGTAGCTTATGTGAAGTTCTTTTGGAGGTTGAATGGTTCCATTAGTTTATGTATAACAATAAATAAGTAATTCATATTTAGTTTATTCTGTGTAAGTAGTACTGTAGTAGTTAGGCTTTGGTGTTTAGAGATTTGGAATCTATTTTGCTTACCAGAAAACGTCCAGTTTTTGTGTTTTGTAATGGATGTTTTCGTTGGAAGTCAATGGGAAGAACTTTTTGTAATGACCTTTGTTTAATGGAATGTTGATCCCTTTTTGCGTATATGCATGAGTATCTGCTTGAATATCTGTTTAGGTATCTGTCTGTATTTCTCTTGAATGTTTGAATCAGAGAACTAATGTCTTAAGCTTATGAACTAAAGTGTTTGATTTGCACTATCTGATCCATTTTACAAGAGAAAACTTACTCAAATCTGTTTGTATACTTGGTAGTGAAATCCATCAGTCATAAACCAACCTTAAAGATAAATACTTAAACAGCTACTTAAGCAGCGAATTAGACAAATACCCATTTTTATTCATAAAACGACACATCGTTTTCTGTCGTGTGTTGATTTTGAATGACAGGTACAAGAGCAGATACTCTCACAGATACTTGAGAAAATAGGCTTTGAAAATGACAGAACTATATAGATTCATTCTTTAAACAACACTATTCATTCTCTAAATTAAAATAGATTCATTGATAATATAGAGAAAAAAAATACAATCGTAGAAATTATAGGAATATATAATAATCTGCAATGATTCATCTTCAAAGCTTCCTCTTTTTGTTGGTGCTTGCTCCATCAAATCCTGATGGTGGGGAAGGCAGCACCTCGAAGATTTGATGAAGAAGTTGAAGGATTGCCTCATCATTCTCCTTGATTAGTTTATGCTTTTTCTTTAGATCATTGAGGCCATCCTCAAGGTTAGTCATCCTATTGGATAACTGTTGCAGCATATTTGGAGGTGGAGAAGTTTCTTCTTGAGTGCGACAGTGGGGGCGAGTGGCTTCCTTGCCTTCTTGGACCATTTCTTCGATCATCTCTTCAAAAGAGTTCTTGGAGGTGTTGGCCATTTTATCTTTTGAACAGAAGGAAAGGAGAAGTGAATAGAAATTTTTTTGTTTTGTGAATGAGTTATGTTCAGTGTATCTTTTATTTATAGAGAGTGAAAGATTGTGTTGATGGAGTCGTTGGGTCTCTCTTTTTTTAGATGAAGGGTTGCGTATTAATGTCCCTGAATATTTTTCAATGCCGTTATGCACGCTTATTAGGAGAAACAACGAGAGAGGAATAGTTTTGTCGTAAAAAGAGAAAGGAGAGAGAGAGAGAGAGATTGAAATATGAAGCTTCTTGTCGTAAAAAGAGAAAGAAAACTGAAAAAGACGTGGGAATAAACCGCTTCAACCATAAAAGAAATTTTGGTTTGTTCTCTATAAATAGTACTGGCTTCCCACATTCTCCATAACGTGTTTGTGTTTCATTATCAACTCTTTCTGCTTGAGTTCTTCTACTTCTCTCTAAGTTTTTATCATCAGAAAAAACTATGGCGCCAAGAAGAACCCACACAACTTAGACACTTCTGGCCATTTAACCGATGAAGATTTTGATCCATCAAAGTCCAAATCCTCCTCCTCCTCCTCGTGCTGCTCGACCTCCTGTAGGTGTTGTTCCTGTCCCTCTTCATTTTTTTGTGAAGAAAATGGGTTGTATGAAGTGTCGAGTGGAGACAATGAAGGAAGATATGGACCTGGTCCTTGCTGAACAGGACTAGATGCTTGATTTTCTTATTCGCATTGCATCCGTCTTCCACCAGGTTTTGCAAGGAGAAGCAGGAAGAAGGCCAAGATGTGAAGCATAAGATTTTGTCCCATTTTATTATTAGTTGTCGTGTGTTTTGATGTTTGTAATTGAATCAATATCTTATTTAATTAATGAAGTTTATGTTTCTTTATCTTCTGTTCTTCATTTTATGTTTTTATTTGTAATGATAATGTGTGTATGAAATGATTGAATCATAATCCAAGTCAAAACAGATTCTAAAACAGCCACGACAGATACACAGATACATACTCAGACAGCTATCCATGAATTTTATTGAATCATTGTAGTAACTTATGCAATAAAATCTTAAAATCTCTTCCCCCACCCCCCCCCCCTCCCCCCCTCTTTTACCATGCAGTATGAAACAAAACAACAACAAAAAATCAAGAGACCCGAAAACAACCTCAAACAGTGCATTATCCTAGAAATAACAAAATGAATCAGGTTTTTGTAAATAGTTGTAATATAACTAAAAAATAGATACCCAAATAGATACTCAGTCAACTACTCAGACAGATACCCATGATATTTTTTTTTCTTCAGAAATAGTGCATTTTTGACAGATATCCTAGAAATAACCCTTTGAATTTATCAGGTTGTAATGGATGACCTGATTTCGTCTACAAGGTAGAAGACAGGCAGTGCACAGAAATGTACTATCCAACTGTTGAAGCACTATGAGATGTTTTTTGTCATTTCGCCATACCCATCTCTTCCGAATAATGCAGCACACCATTTTTATTTAGGGAGATCCTTGAAGAATTATGTTCTCTCTGCATATCCTCCTTCTAGCTTAAGCTGGTTAAAAAGGAATTCATATTGTCTCTCACTTCTAGCATATGCACATTACATGAAGAGTTCAGAAATTCTATCTTTGGCGTGTCCTCTGTAGTTGTCTTTGAGGTTAGCAACCAAGTGCCGAAAATAGTAGCCGTGCTCATCATTAGGGAACACCTCTGGAAGAGAACTCATAATTCCATTATGACGATCGGAGAGGAATGTTATTTTCCTCCGAGTATTAGTCTCCTGATTTATGCAGTGTCTGTCTATCTCATCTCTTAGGTTCATCAAGAACCACCTCCAGTTGTTGTCATTTTCGGCATCGACTATCGTAAATGCAATTGGATAAAGTTCTTAAATGAATCGAAAAGAAACAAAAAGCTAAGGTTCCTATCTAGTTGAACAGAAAGTACTTAAATGTAGTTTTTAAAAGAAAAAAAAGATAGATACAAATATACATACAGATACCCAGACAGTTATTCAGACAAATACTCATATAGTCCTATCATTTCATTTGTCTACATTACCTTAATCTGCATCTTTTGCAGAGGCCCCCATGATCTGTCCTTTATATTTGTTCTTGAGAAAACTTGCATCAACGAAAATCATGGGTCTGTAGTATTGGAATCCCTGCATGCAGGCACCAAATGACACAAAAAGGCCGTGAAACCTTTGTGTTTCCGAATCAATATCTATAACAACTCTAGAGCCAGGATTTATCTTTATAAATTCGTCTCGGAACCAAAGAAGGTTTGTGTATGATTCTGCTTCGTTTCCATGCAGTGAGTTCATTGTTAATTCATTTCCATACCACACCATCTTGTAAGGGACTTTCAGGTCAAAACTCTCTCTTATTTCTGTCTGTAAGGCCTTGGCTCCCTTGTTCAGGTCAACGCGTAGTTTGTCCTTAATGAATGAGCTGAGTATTGAATAAATGATAAGTTTCAAGTATAGAAAACAATATCTCTAGACACTAAATTTTTTTTTGGAGAAGTAGCTAAAAAGTGATGTTAGAAAAACGTATCATACCTGACAATAGAAGATCTCATCATCTCACTGGTCTGTTTCCGGACTTTTTCTTTGCATGTATGATTATTGTTTATTTCAGCGATATAAAATGATCCATTCGCACGGAATAGTCTTGCCTTCACAAACTAGTTGTATTTGTCGCGCCCTTTGTATCTATAATGTACACTTACGCGTGTGGCTCATTCTTCTCATATGTAAACTTGAATCCACTTTCGATTGAGTACTTTCTGAGTTTCACCCTGAACTCAGTCACCCCTCCTATGAATTTCTGCCATTTTTCTTGTATAAGTTTAGCCCATGGTTTTGTCAAGTAATCATTTGTCTCCTCTTCTTGAAAGCATCCAAAACTGACGTCTGCAACATTACATATTTCCAAGCAACCATCCATCTGCACATCCTGGCTTGAGTTTTCATTATGATTGCTATAGACCGCTAAATTCTTGGAACTGATGTTTGCTGTTTACTGGGAAGAGGAAAAGTATACATGCTTTAACTTGACATAATATTGCAGCAGATATTCAAACAGATATTCAAATGAGTTTTTGGATGTTCTACCTCATTCAGTTCAGTGATTCTGATCTCAATATATTTTGAATTGAGTCTTTGGATAGAAAGCATCATCAAAAACACGTCACAATCAGTTTCGAGGAAAATGTGTTCATCCTCTGGTGGGATACAGTATTTGTATGTCAAGACTGAGTTGTTGAGTGTTTTGAATTGTTGACAGACAATATCCACAATGTCAGCAAATGTGATATCATCACTCAAAATATCTGTCACACCTTCTCGACCATGAATATATTTCACAATGATTGGAGAAGGTGTTGTTTCCATTGAACATACCTACAAAAGAGTTGCAGAAACGCATGTAAATGCTTTGGTTAACTGACAGTAAGGTTTGATACTTTTAACAGAATAAATAGAGTTACAGATACTCAGACAAATACGTTGACAGATACTCAGACAAATAGGTTGACAAATACAAAGAGAGATACTCAGACAGATACATTAACAGCTACTCAGACAGATACTCTAACATATACTAAAACATATTTTTTAAAACCAAAATCAGATCCAAACGTAATTAAGTAGATTTCAATATCGCAATGCATATAGTTTGAGTAGCAAAGTAATAAATATTATCATGAAATCGATTAATACAACTACGAATGGAAATAACTTCATGCAACAACAATTAAAATCGTCTATCATATAGGAAAATAGAGTGAAAATTGGATGTATAACAGAATTGAACATATGAAATTCATCAATTTCTGTACAGAGATTATGAGAGATAGCGAATCAGTGAGATAGATAGACAGAGATTTGAAAATTACAACGCTTGAAATTTCGTACGACGTCGAGATTGGACATAGTTTTTGTTGCGGCAATTTCTGAAAGTGAGAGAGAGAGAGAGAGAGAGAGAGAGAGAGAGAGAATTCAAATTAGGAAAAAAGAACAAAATCGTCAAGGAAAAAAAGGGTTTTATAAATTATTGGGTCTATTTGAGAGAAAATAATGTCAGCTAAATTTTTTTGGAAAAAAAAAAGTGTCATAAGTTGGACATTTTTTATCTTTATGTCATAAGTTGATATTTTTTTTAAAAATTTATCTTTTTTGGGTTTTTAAATCATTTTTCTTTTATTTTTCCTAATTTTAGTTTATCTAATTCAATGAATGTTAGGACCTAGTTAAGTACTGTTTGGTGTCACTAGCTTATGTGTGTCTTTTGTGGATTGTGTAAAATATTAGTTTTCGATATACATATCACAATTGTGTATACTCAAATGATATTTCGTTTTTTTTCTCATATTTTTTGTGATTTTATTAAAATGTTGAGTTTAGTATATATAAAGAATAGCGATCGGTTGTGGCTTCAATTCAGAGGTAATTCATTTTGTTTTTATATTATATTCTACACATGTACATATGGTTCGGATGGCTAGCATGAAACATTGAAAACCATGGCTCTGCTTCAGCCTTACTTCATTTCCTCTTTCAATCCTCGTCCTCAATCTGTCGCCGCCCTCACACTCACCAAGCGACCTCGTCGTTCTGAATGCAGAGCTTCATGGCAAGAGGTATGCTTCCCTCCTCCTACCAATAGTTCCACATTTCTCCACCCTGATTATCACTACTACTACTTCATCGGCTGACGATTTCATTAATTCGTCTGGGTTCTGAAGCTCGTCGGAGTTGTGGTGTTCTCGGCGATTCCATTCACCGCCGTGAAAGCCATAGCCAATAGCGCACTCGGTGAGTCGCTGCAGAGGCGATTAGAGGAGAGGAAGAAACTTGCGGTCGAGAATTCTTCACGGTTTAGGGCCTTGGCTCAAGACGCTCGAAAACGGAGGTACCAGCATTTCCCGACAACAAGTTCGTAGGATCATTTTTACTGTATTTGTCTCATAATGAAATGATAAGCTATTGTTTGGTGAACTTTTATATGTCTAGTAGTAGAATAATGTGTATTGAATCCCAAAGTTGCTGTAATTTTGTATTTACAATGTGGTACATTTTTTTTAACAGCTTGTGGTATGGAGAAGAGCGTCCTCGCTGGCTTGGTCCGATTCCATATGAGTATCCTACATATCTGAATGGAGAATTGCCAGGAGATTATGGTTTTGATGTTATCGGTCTGAGTAAGGATCCAGTGGCTTTCCAGAGATATTTCAAGTAAGCTCTATTTTCAATTCTGTCTTGGTATGATTGTCTCACTAGATTTCTTACTTAGAATCTACTTCAGAGTCCTTTTAGGTGAGATTCATTAGATCACAATAAATGGAGTCATTGAGGTCCTTTTTTACTAGGCTTTTTACTTCTTAGGCTGCTACTTGATCAACGTAGCTACATCTGTTGATCACTTTGACTACACTTTCAGCTGCCTGTTTGGTTTTAAGAGGAATTTAAATCATGCATATGTGGATGAGCCCTCCATCCCTCTGGTGCTAGAAGTTGCTAATTGATTCCCTTTTAGAAATCACTCCTGATGGCGGATATTAGAAACACATGTGACATTCTTTCATGGTGGAAGATCTCCTGTGCTAGCGGTGCTGTCTTATTAGACCGTGCGTGGCAGCTGGTACCTGCTATGAGTGCTATCTTCATCCATATTCGCACTTTGAAGGATGCTAATCAACAGGCCACACAGACGTAGCTGCAATTTCATTATCATTTTCCACATTTTTTAACAAGTTCTTCGATGATAATTCCTGTCGTCATCTTCTCAACCTATACTAATCATCTTTGGAAGGAAAAAGTTTGTTCCAAGATTAATACTCTTTCTCTAGCTTTGTTACAGAGTAAAGTTAATATTTGCAACATGCATCAAAATTAAGACTCAGTTTCTGTTGATCTCAGTGGATCATGTGTGAAAGGGAGGGAGGAATCTGTGGCTGAATTTTGTTCACCCTCCCAGTGCTCTGAAGCTTATTTAGCTGAGTTGTTCACTTTCCAAGTGACCTGATGCTTGTGTATCTGAGCTCATAAAAAGAACAATAATATTTGAAAGATACAGCTTTGGTAACTATAGTACTTGTAAACTATACCTTTCCAACTTTGATTAGTAACCATGTTGTGAGAACTGCTTTTGCATTAACTTGCTCAGAGTGTATTCATATTATGCTATGGAGGTAAACACGAAGATTCATTTATAGGAATATTGTTTTAGTACACAAATTAGAAGTAGAACATTTGTCATCTTTATCTTGAAGTTAGTATGTGTAAGTTCACATTGAATGTCAAATAATTAGATTATTCTTGTAAACCACAGCTTTGAAATACTCCATGCTCGTTGGGCCATGCTAGCTGCCTTTGGTGCTTTGGTTCCAGAAATTTTAGACTTTTTAGGAGCCTTCCACTTTGTTGAACCGGTATGGTGGCGAGTTGGCTACTCAAAACTTAAGGTTAGTACTTTAAGGTTGAAGCTAACTTTGCTTTTTATTGATCAATTTATTCTCTCCAAATTTGGCTTGCCATATAGTTCTTTTCCTATCTAATTAGCCATGCCCTAAACCTAAACCCTAAACTGTTCCTTGATTGTTCTAGAATGATTAATGCATCTAGCTGAATGATGAATAATTTTGGACATTAGTTGTGCTGGACCTTTTGTCAAAATACTTTATGATGGAACTGAAGTTTGAAAGTCTGTTGCAGTCTGTCTGACAGTGGACACTGGACCCTCTTGAAAGTTGTAAATTGATTTTTCACTTGGGTTTCTATTTTAGTTTTCAGGCCACTTATCTAAAAAAATTCTGAGTCCCAACGGTCATTCATGACAGATACAGAAGGATTATCTCATGATTCTCATCAATAAATTCAAACAGGAAGAAGTTTAGGCATCATAATCAGCCTTTTGAATTGCAAGCTGTCCTTTCATACCAATCGTAGTTACCTACATGGCTACACCCTACAGCATATGAGCACATACTTATAATAAAGCTCATGTGCAGAATCCCATAGGCTGGATTTGAAGTGATAGGGATAGATTTGCGACTCTTGTTATTCCAGCATAATATGCCATGATATGGTGGGCAAGTTTCTCCAGAGTGTGGATACCATCTGATAAGTTTTCATCTATTTCTGAAGAATTGTTGTAGGGGTAACTGTTACTTTGCACCACAAGCCAGAGATGCTGGCACATCATTCCTTCTGAATGGATTCAAATCTTGTTTTAGACTGTTAGTTATGTTTCGGTATGGAGCATGCAAAGGCATTATTATTAACTTAATCCATCTGCCTTGTCAATTTCCACCAGGGAGATACACTGGACTACCTTGGCATCCCAGGACTCCACGTAGCTGGAAGCCAGGGAGTAATTGTCATAGCCATATGCCAAGTCCTCCTGATGGTAAAGAATCATTGAAACTCAAATCCTGTATGGCTGACTTTTTATTGTTCTAATTTCAGCTAGTTGTTTTCAAATGGTGTCATATGCACATTCTATTATTTATTATGACAACCAGATTGTTGATATTCATATCATAACAGTAGTATATTTTTCTTCTCATATAAGTGATATAGCTTTTTCTAACTTGTTTTCCAGTCTGTGAATAGAGGAAAGTTTTTCAGCTTTTCACGTAGTTTAACATTAATGGTTTCTAGGTTGGACCAGAATATGCAAGATATTGTGGAATTGAAGCGTTAGAGCCTCTGGGAATTTACTTGCCAGGTGATATTAATTACCCAGGAGGACTTTTTGATCCCTTGAACCTCTCTCAAGACCCTGTAGCTTTCGAGGAGCTCAAGGTGAAAGAGATAAAGAATGGCCGCCTAGCTATGATCGCCTGGTTAGGCTTTTACTTTCAAGCAGCATTTACTGGTAAAGGTCCCGTACAGAACCTACTTGAACACTTTTCAGATCCCCTACACAATAATCTGTTGTCAGTGCTCAAGTTAATGTAATTCCCTTGTATTGTTGTGTATATATATATTATAAACAACTTTGTAAAGTGAAAAAAAAAAAAAAGTAAAAATTCAATCTATATAGTAGGAGAAATTGCTGTAAGGACGAGTTTGTACAATATAAACAATGTAATTGTATTGTAGGGTCCTGTAGAAAACCTACTTGAACACATTTAATTAGGATCCCTCAAGTTGATGTAATTTCCTTGTATTGTGTACAGATTATAAACAACTTTGCATGTCCAAGTGAAATAAGTAAAAATTCTTAATCATTTAATGTAGTAGGAGAAATTGTTTTTAAAGACTAATATGTACAATATAATTGAAGGGATTTGATATAAACTCATTGGGTTCCCTCCTCTGTCACTCAAATTTTCCCTTTTAAAGTTTCAACTTTCAAGAAACCATCAGGACTGTAATCAGTGTAATGGACTTCTCTTTTATTCTCTTCTGTTGTGGAGCCCAAACCATCTCGTATTGGGCGAACATTCGAAGAATAGCAATTCAACATGTTGTATGATGTGAACTCAGAGGAGCCGAGTCTACTGCTTGGAAAAACTGTGGGAATTGGGAAAGAGGAAAAAATGTATAGAAAAGGTGTGACTAGCACTAGTGAGTAGTAATTTACCTTGATATGTCCTGCTTTGAACTTAGTGGTGTGCCTAACTCAGTCGCATAATTGGTTCTCGATTCAAAGTTCTCTGTTTGATTTTCTAGATACCGAGATAGTCTTTGGATTCTTTTCAATCCAATCCATTCCAACCCAAATCTTTTGATATTTTAAGTCTTTTTTCTTATTTTACTTCATAAAACTGTCTTAAATCTCTCGAAGAACAATTTTGTTGTCTGATATTCCTTGTGTTAGCAGAATATAGTCACATTAGGGAAATAATCTCTATCTATGATTTGCTTCAGAATCTTTAAATCTAAGTGCGGTATATTGTTAGATATTCAATAGCCTATTAAGATTAGGAATCATCTATCCTAGTAGCATCATCTTGTAGTCTCTATAAATAGAGGCATTGTAATAGTTATTTGGCAGATTGAGTGATAAAGAAAAATTATTTTTGCGCTTACCCCTCTGATTTATTCTTGTTGGCTCTCTAGTCTGCACTTTTTTACCACGATTCTTCTATAATAGATAAATCAGTTTCTCATGTTTACCTCCATTAGGAATATAGGATTAGGTAATGTATCTTTGTGAACGTGGCAGAGACGTGCCTAGACATTTCACCTTTGTTTGTGTGGAAATTATTGAATTGGACCACATTCAGTTCAAGGGCACAGAATACACGCACTAATATCACACACGTGATGTGCTTGCTATGCTGCTGGTCAAACTTTTCAATACCAGTTATACTCAAGTAAAATATCGAATATCGAAAATATATCGACTGTCTAAAATAAGGATATTTCGACGGAAATATCGATTCAATAAAAAATCGACGGAAATTGAGATAAATACATGAAAATTTGTATTTGAATTTTATGAGATTCTTATATGATTAATATGTGTTTTGAAACTTGTAAATTATGTTTTGTTGATTATTTATAGAGTTTATTTGATTGAGCTTTTGGGTTATTAGCGTGGAGGGTTTTGTGCTTTTGATTTAGTGCGATCAACATATATGTAAAATCAAAACATCGGATAAATTCAAAAATGTCGAGGATTTCGGCGATATATTGGAAAATATCAAATATTTCGAGAAATATCGGACAAAAGATATTGATATGTAGAATTAATATCGGGAAGTCCAAAACACGAAAATATCGCGGAAATATGGAAGATATTATGGATATTTCATTCCTTGGTTATACTGAAATGAAATTCGGAGGAATTTTGGATCAAGAAGAACAAGAGGGGCCTATAACAGGTTAAAACAATGAGCGAGACAACACAACAACACAACTGTACACACAAGTGCTTATCTTTTATTCCAAAGCTTTCATGTGGAAGCAGCAGAAACCCATGTTTGTTTCGTTAGTAAATAGTGCCTAAAATTGAATTGTCTACTAATTTAGCTATTACATTATTACATGTGGTTTCATGTGGGAAACTAAGCCTGCAGCTTGCTAGTGGTGGATTGTTTCTACTATATTCTTTCTTTTTGATAACTTCATTTTTCAACTATATACATGAACATAAGTTTGTTTAGTGGTGGATTCGTTTATGGGTATTATGGGCACGCGTTTACCCATCTTTTACTCCACGATTTCTCCTATTTTGGTCTCTCTATTTCTGGATCTTTCAATTCAGTGTGTTTTTTCTTTCTGGATTTGAAAAAGGAAGCACTGATATTGATAGGCACCAGCTAGCATGCAATTGGGTTGGCAATTAGCAAAAGAGGGACATTGAGTTATGCCTTAAGCAAAGGATATCGATCCATATTTGAATGTCGACTAGGTTCACACTAATTAATAGATAATAGGTAATGATTATAGAAATTCTCAAGGGTGGGTTGTTCACCAACAAATATTATTACCAAAGTCTTCGAGGTGAATCAAACTTAACAGGAATGGGCTGTGCAGATATCATGGTCAGCAAATGCATTGTTGCATGGGATTAGTTGCTTCTTTCATTTTTACTTTTGGCCAACTGGATAGATATGTCGTTGCTTATCATTAACTATCTCTATTAATTAAGGCAAAAAGCCTTGTTGAAGTTATAAAGATAGAACTTTAAAACATCTAAGAAATACCTCTCATCTCTCATCGAATATAAGTTTATCAATTCTGAACTTAATAAAAAAATGATAAAGTAATAATTTGGCTATACAAAAACTTACAAAGTGAACACGTGGGTTAAGATTTGCCACGTTTATAGCCTAAGGCCAAAACTAATTTGGTCAGTTACCATTCTCACATTTCAAATAACCCAAAAAAAAAAAATTGGACCATTGCAAATTTTCAATGCACAAGAGGAGAAACTGACTTCATTTGGAGGTAAGAAAATCCTATTTTTGATCTCTTTTATTATTATTCAATTGAAGCCGCTCTTGAATCATGAATAGGCATCCTGATTGTAGTGCTTTGAAAGTTTATAGTGATTTGTATCGCTTTGCATATGTCGTCAATGATTCGTACAATTAGTTAGTTTTACGATTTGGTTTAGATAAATTGGTTTTAGTGTTACAGCTATCTCACCCTCTCTATATTCCCTCATGTACTAAATGCAATTGCAGTTATCATTTGCCATTAACCAAGTGAAGTCCTTTAATTTATGGGTGCTCACTAGAATTGCTTAATCTATTAATTAAGGCAAAATGCCTTAGGGAAATTATAAAGGTAGAACTTTCAAAAACCCAAGAAATACCTCTCATCGAATATAAGTTTATCAATTCTGAACTTAGTAAAGAGAGGATAAGGTAGTAATTTGGTCATACAAAAACCTACACAGTGAACATGTGGGTTGAGATCTGCAATGTTTATAACCCAAAGCCAAAACTGATTTGGTCAGTTACCATTCTCGCTCTTCAAATAACCCCACGAGAAAAGGCTGGACCATTGCGAATTTGCGATGCACAAGAGGAGAAGCTGGCTATTCGTTTGGAGGTAAGAAAGTCCTATTTTTGATCTCTTTTTTATTATTCAATTGAAGCCGCCCTTAAATCATGAATATGCATCCTGATTGTAGTGCTTTGAAAGTTTATAGTGATTTGTATCGCTTTGCATATGTCATCCGTGTTTTGTACAATTAGTTAGTTTTATGATTTGGTGTAGGTAAATTAGTTTTAATGTTACTGCTATCTCACCCTCTCTATATATCCTCCTCTACTAAATCGATTTGCAGGGAACTACAATTGCAGCTATCATTTGCGATTAACTAAGTGAAGTCCTTTAATTTATGGGTGCTCACTAGATTTGCTTAATCTAATGCTTTCTTTTTCTTTTCTTGGTTTTAGGTTTTAGATGTTGGGATGAATCTGATCATGGAGACGAACGGAGAGAAAGTGGGAGATCGTGAAAGAGGAAGGGATAGATCAAACTGATATCATATAATTCCTGATATCATATAATTTGCTTCTTTGTTGTTCTGTTTTCCTTACTTGGATCGTGCCAAAAATTATAGGTTATTTCACTTATTTGCTCCTAACTTTTAATCACTTCTCAGTTACATATTTTGTATTGTTGTGCATATATTGGGAGGACTAATGACATCTTACTATCTTTACTACGCAAGAATCATGTAGTGATGGTGGATTCAACTATTTTTGTATCATGTACGTCTATTCTATGATAGTCTCACCATTTTTTAGTTGTCTTCAGAAGAGATTTATTTTTTATACTAAGATTGTTTTTCTTATTATGTTCATTTCAGGATAAAAGTGAAAGTTTTAGAAGAACGTTGGAATGTCGATAAATCATGGAGATCAAAAAAAGGAAAGAAGACTATGGAGATAAAAAAAAAGCAAAGAAGACAGGACATGAAAGACAACTGCAGCAATTCCAGTGTGTTCCAATTTATTTCTCTATTAACTTTTTTCGATGAACCAAATAATAGTTAAATAAAAATCAAATGTTGTAATATCCAAATTGTCAGATAATAGGAAAGAAAGTAGAGCATATAGGAAAGAGCACAAGGCTTTGAAAAAGGAACACATTGACGGATCTCACATCATTTGGTCATGAATTTTCATGATGACACAATAATACAAACAAACCACTATCATTTTTACAGTGCTACTACCAGAAATACACACTTAGGCGAAAAAATCTTTATGGTTTCATCGCCTAAGTGAGACTTAGCCAACGAAATTATTTTTCGTCTCCCAAAAATATATTTCATCAGCTAAGTACCACTTAGGCGATAAAACATGATCCTCGTCTCCTAAAAAATTCTGTAGACAACTGATCAAATAAGTCATCACCTAAGTGTGTACTTAGATGATGACTATTATGTTTCGTCACCTAAGATGCACACTAAGACGACGTAGAATTATATTTGTCAGCAAAGTTTGACACACTTAGATGACGACACTATTTTTGTCGTCTAAGTGATCACTAAGACAATGAACTATGTAAATCATCGCCTAAGATTTAATAACCTACCCAAAAATTCAAGTCGTCGCCTAGGTATACACTTGCACGACGGCACATGTTTTTTGTCAGCTATGGGAGCACTTATGCGACAAAAATATTTTTGTCGTCTAAGTATATACCTAGGTGACAAAAATTTACACTTAGGCGACGAAAAATTTTGTCGCCTAAGAAAACTCAATAATTATATCAAATTCCTTTTTCTCCTCGGGTTATCTTATCATCATCCTCACTTCTCTCTCTCTCTCTCTCTCTCTCTCTCTCTCTCTCTCTCTCTCTCTCTCTCTCTCTCTCTCTCTCTCTCTCTCTCTCTCTCTCAACAACACCTACCGGCCTCCGATCCCATTCGGCCAAAATTCATCAAATATCGATTTTTCAACCCCCCAGAGTTATAATTTACCCACTTATCTTCTTACCGGTGGAAGTACTAACTCGTTTCTCTCGATTAATTTTTTTGAATTTAATTTTGTACGTACGGTGATTGATTATTCGGGTGAAATATTCTGGCAAATATTTAGTTTCCGACGATCTTAGCTTAATTACTTGTTGTATTGCATTGTTAATCTAATTGTAAGTTAATTGGTTAGTTAATTAGTATGTTTAATTTAATTTTACATGCATGTTTAATATATTGTTAATTAAGCTAATTGTAAAGCTAATAGTTTAATTAAGGTAATTGTATGTTTAATTAATTGGTAAGCTAGTAGTTTAATATATGTTTGAATAATTAGTTGAAAATATATATATATATAATATGTAAATGTATTTATATAAAGTTAATAATAATATAATATAATATTAGCTAGATTAATTATAGTATAAGATTGATTATAACATATATATGCTACTTAATTAATTGTGTTAATTGACATTAATTTGATAATATATATAGTATATTAGATTAATTAATTATTGGTTAAAAATAAATTATATAAATAATATAATTATTAACTTACACATAAATATGGACAAGAGTTAGATACATTTGGCGAATAGAAGCGATATGTGGTATATGGACAGAATCAGAGAGTTTATATTTTTGCGCTGCAACATGGTCAGGAAAATAAGCATTTCAGGTGTCCGTGGAGAAAATAATTTAACCATCAGTTTATGGAGGCTAATGTTATGTCTCAACACCTGTATGACCATGGTATGATGTGGAGTTATACTACCTGGAACGAGCATGGTGAAGTAGTGGATTTCAGCTCAGGACCAGACTTCATTTGTTATCATTTGCTAGCTACTGCATTCTAAACTATTAATTAGCCAAATTATTGATCGAATTATCAATTATCTAATTATCTTATATTGGAAAAATAATATATCAGATTATATGCTCAATAAATACACTGATAATTTGCATGCGCGAGAACGATGTTCTTCCGCATGCGCATATGAAAATAATATATAAGAGTATATGTTCAATAAATACACCGACAATTCACACGTGCGGAAGAGCATCCGACAGTTCGCACGCACGTATACGTGTGCAGGAAGGTTAGTAGATAATTAAGCATTCTTTCTTGATATGTATTTCCCCCTAAAGATCGGACCTATCTATGTTGTTTGAATTGTATCTAGCTATCATTGATGAAGTAGATAGCTAGTGGTAGATCCAGAAGAAAAAAAATTTAGGGTAGGTAACAACGAAAATAAAGTCTTATAATTTTTTATTTATTTTTAAACGTATGCTATAAATGAAACGATGTATTGTTTTTTATTCTAAGTTGCATAACATAATCATCATATATATAAAGATACACAATACATCTCTTAGTTACATTCAAATATACGAAGATTTTCATAGAGTATTTATATATAAAAAAAACTTCATAGATTTTTAACTTTATCTCTCCACAAAAGCTTCTTACTCAATGTATAACAATGTATAATACCTCAATTCTTGTTTATCACTTTCCACAATATGATCTATAATGGCCTATAGCCAATAGAAAAATTGTTTGTTGCTTGCATTTTGGGAGATGAACAAATCAGTTGAGTTTATTTCTAAGTAGTATTGGACGAGTACGTAATTGAAGACCACTTTTGATAGCATGAGAGGGCTACGTGGATGATTGGATGATTAACACTAGCAAAGAAGAAGTCATATTCATGTATTTTTAAATATTTTTAAAGAAACCCATAGAAGTGTCTCGTCGCCGTATTCATCCGTTTTTTGCCATTTTTGCATATTTGAACTCTGTCCAAACCTCTATACCTTGAAGTCAATATCAAAATTTAGTTGTCCAACCTCGCCTGTACATGGATCTGCCAGTATAGATACCCATTTTCACAATGAGTCGGTGAGATCATTTTACATGATAACTTCACAACTTTTAGCTTAATCGATTATACACATTTTGTAATCTTTCTCACATGAAGACTCAATTATATGCATTTTGTTTAATCTTTCATAAGATTCGTTGAGGATGCCTTTTCTTTTTGGTAGAGATGATGCATGTTCACTTGCTATTACAGTATATTCACTTTCATGGGGATAAAAGGATATATCCTAGGTTACTTGTCATATCTATTTTAGGGTATACTGTGGACATAGAAGGGAGAAATGTATTTTATGGTATCGTTTTATACCAGGAAAAAAGTTTTGCTAAATTGTTAAAACAGAAAATAAACTTCTGCTAAATTGAGTGAACCAAAGTATACCTAAATGTAACGAAATGTACCAAGGAGAAATAATGATATGCAAAGAATATAATCTGAAACTGTATTTTATTCATTGATAGATAGTCTTAAATAGACATTACAATCTGATACAATCATTATTCCTATAAATCAGGAATTGGGAGAATATATACTTTTATTCTAATCAGGACAAGATACACATCGAGATACTAAGAATATTTCTCCTAGAAAATTCCCCCTTGTATCGCGATCCTGATATATGATGTATAACATGTTGCCTCATTAAAAACATTGCCAAACAAACAAAAACCTCTTGAGTAAAAATAAAAGTTTGGTCTATGAGAAAAAGAGTACAACACATCAACTACAAATGCAACCACATGTGATGTAGACTCCCCCTGATGTCTACAAAATGAACTCCCCTTGATCAGTAACTCAATCTTGGAGTTCAGGCAATCTTTGCATTCCAATGCATCTCATATGCTTTAAAAATGTAGATTTTGGTAAAGACTTGGTGAACAAGTATGCAGCATTATCAACCAAAATCAATCCTGTTTAAATAGATAATCAACAACCATTGTTGTTGTTGATTGTAGGAGTACTCTGGTGAAAAGATTTAAGTATGATCACCCTTAATGTAGCTCAACTTCATTTGTTTAATGCAAACCGCATTATCCTTAAATATGACAGTTGGTCCTATCTTAGTAGATGATAATCCATTATACCCTCACATTTGGTGTATTGTTGTCCTAAATCAGACACACTCATTAACCGTTTTATGCGAAGCTATAATATAAGAATGATTCGAGGAAGTATCAATAAGAGTTTTCTTTGTAGATCTCTAAGAAATCGCCATGTTTCCCATGGTGAATACATAACCAGTTTGGGAACTTCATTTGTGTGGGTGAGAGAGATACCCAATATCAACAAAACCAACCAAGACATCACAAGGTGTCTCTAAATAGGGGACTGCATTGAGTAGTTACAATGCTTGCGGCCTGTGTAACTTTCAACGGGTCAAAAGACACATTCTTTCCGATTCCAGGAGCTATCATTCGACAGGTCGAGCTCCATGTTCGACAGGTCGAGCTAGACAGAATCAGAAAACTGCGTTTCAACAATTCATTTTTTTTGGAATTTCAAGTTTCTCTCTTATTTATTTGTAGGGAAAGAATATACCCCAAGTCGATGGTTTCCTTTAAGTACTAGAAGGTATGTTATATTACATTCTAATGAATTTTCTTTGGCGTAGGCCGAGAAGGCAATGTCTGAATGTGTACACCAAACTATATATAATCAAGCTCCAACTGCACTAACATATGTGACCTCAACTCCAAAGGTTCCTTACCATCATCATTCCGATGAAATTTATCATTTTGGATTTCATACTACAAATAACCATTGGTGTGCTAAAATAGTGTGCTTTATCCATTGCATGATTTAGACATAAGCAGACTGGTGAATAAGTATTCCACCAACTCGATATACTATCTCTAAAACCAAGATAAAATCGAATCCTACCAAGGTCTATCATCTCAAACAACTCATTCATGTAGTAAACATGCATGGGGATAACTTCTTATTCTTGCATCCTTTCTCAATCAAGTAGTCAATTAGAATAGTGAACGTCTCAATTTGAACACATGAGCATTCCGTGGTTTAGAGCGACTTGAATTAGGTATAACCATGCCAATTGGCACTCTCATGTATATCTCTGAATCAAGACCCCTATAGAGATATGTAACCACATCCATTGGCTGCATACTCAGTTTTTCGGACACTACCAAACTATTAAGGTAGAGAAAAGTAATGATGTTCATAACCAGAGAATACATATCCTCATAATCAATACTAGGGCGTTGAGAAAATCCTTGCACCACAAGTTCTTCTCATTGTGCTTCCAAACAAAGAATCATTTGTGTCTAACTGACTTACCATTCGGTGATCATAATACTAGCATACCGAAAACATTCCATTTATAAGAGAGTCTAGTTTAGCCTACATTATAACTTTTCATATTGGTCAATTTGCTTTACGTTGACAATTCGCAACTGAGCAAGGTTCCACTTCATTGTCGTCAATTCCTGAGCAACAAAATAAGTCAATGCATCATCAACAAACTTGGAAGAACCATCTATAATACTACTAATATTTATTTAACTTGAAGTATTTCTGTGTTTACTAACATCGTCATTGACTCTGAGCCATCCCCCTGTGTTTGTCAATGTCGACTTTTAGACACAAATATAGTCAGAAATAATCTCATGTGTTGATTATGAATAGTTGTGCCTTGATGGCTTGCCTCTTCACCGGCAACTCATCACTATATTTTGACCGATGCTACACCCCCAATATGGGTATGAGAAACGCTATCTTGCCCGGGTATTGTGTTAACTTGCCCAATGTCAGGGACTTTCAACCTTGCAGGATTTGTAGAATGTATAACCGATCTCGTCACTTTCATGATATCAGTAAAGAAGTCAGGCATCGAATCTGCTACTTTCTGAGGATCAAGAATACATTGCACTTCAATCTCACACTAAGATGTGCGGGGATCATGATGAGACATAGTAGGGACATACCATGTCAATTTTCAACGTTTAAACCAGAATAAAACCATTCATATCTCCCTCTAATGACAGAAAGTATGTCTTATCACAGTAATTTACTACAAAACTAGCAATAAAGAGATCTTCTATCAAAAGTTCTAAATAGCAGACAATCGTTGGAGAATCATAACCAAGAAAAAGGCATAATCGTCGTTGATGACCCATTCTTATATGCAGTGGAAGCATAGTAGGTACATGTATCGCGCAACCAGAGATACGTAGATGTGAGATATCATGCTCATATCCAGTTACCAGCTGGTACGCATTAAATAGTTTGCAGGTTATGGGTCTCAAGCGAATAAGCATAATTGCACGTAATATTGCATATCGCCAACCAGATACCGGTAAATTGATATGCATTACCATTGTGTTGGCCACAAGATATAACCGCTTGATTTGTGTCTCTGCTAAACCGTTCTTTGAATGAACATGAGGGACGGGATGTTCAACTTCAATCTCAAATGACATGCAATAATCATCAAAATATTTTGATTTAAACTCTCTTACATTATCCACTCTAATAGACTTGATTGGATTATCCGGGTGGTGAGCCTGAAGTTTAATAACATGTGCTAAGATTTTTGCAAATGCACCATACCATGTGGATTACAAAGACATGTGACCTATACATCGATGCAGCAATCAAAATCATATATAAACAGTTCGCATACCGGTTTGATTAGTCCACAAATATATTCTTTAGAATTTTTGGAGAAATAGAAGTTGTGTCTATAATAAAATACCATCATGCATTTAAACAACATTACATACATGAACAAACTATGCAAACCGAGCGATATACATTGGCTTTTGCCATAACGGCATCCGATGGGAAAAATGCATGAGATTGTGTTGTGCTCATCTTGGAGACCAAGCCTTGGCTGAGTGCATTAATCACACTCCCCCTCATCTAAATCGATGGTTGTAGATATTTTCCGATGCTTCTTGACTCTTAAAAATTGATGAGCATGAGAATTTCTCAATATCTTGATCATCTTAATGCAAAAATTCATATGAGGTAGAGTCACATACCTAGTAATATAAGTGACTGCATTGTATTCAATGATCCAAACTGTAGTAAGATATAAAACCACTACAAATTCTCATAGACTTTTCTAGCTTACGCCGTTCGCAGCATTCTATGAAGATTACACACAAAATTCTTTTCATTCTCACAATATTGTTTTAAGTGAAAATCGTTGCCACAAATGTATTCAAAACTTAGAATGGTTTGATTAAAGTGCTGATCATAGTAACATCAAATAACAGATGTATAACAACATCTAACCGGTCAAAATGACCCTTGTAGATTAAGTTTCATGGCGTGACAAAAACTGATGTAAAACCACATCTGGTATTGAATTTTAGGTTGGTCGAAAAAAATTATGAACCTTTATTTGTCGATAAAACCGATGTGAAACACATAAAAAAAACCAAATCTGAGTACAACCTTTGACGGTTTGAGAGATATTCTCGACGGGTCGAGAATTGCATAATTGTGTCAAAGAAGCCATCATTCGATGGGTAAAGAAAAATCTTTGACAGGTCAAAAGAAATCCTAAAACCGTATCGAATTTTGGATATCTTTTCTGACGGGTCGAGGAAAAATTTCGACGGGTCTAAATTGTAACATTTTGGAGACAGAAGCTATCATTCGATGGGTCAAGACAAGTCTTCGACGGGTCGAAGGTGTAAATATGTAACTTGAGGACTATATTCGACGGGTCGAATGAAAACTAGGTAAAATTTTTGATGGGTCAAAAAATGTCAAAATCTGATCCAGAGTGTTCCCTTTGACGGGTTAAGAGAATATCTCGACAAGTGAAAAGATGAACAGGATCAAAATCATCCTCACTTTGTCTCGTTTTTATGATATTTTAGTGTCATAATGCCTTAGAATTTTGTAGAATCTGAACCCTGTAAGCAATATGTATGAACATAACCATTCTTAATACTTTCAAATACTGAAAGAAAGAAACTTTATTACTTTTACCAACATCAAAACTTACACGTAATAACCCGTTCCAAACATTCTTGGTTCATGATTTATTTATTGTTAATCGGCGATGGTAATTAATTTTTACCGTCGATAATTATCGATGGTATTTATCAAAATTTTATCGATTATATTTTCCGAGGTTTTTCTTTGCAAAAAGTCGTAGAGTTTATCAATACGAGTCCGTAGCCACGTCAAGTGTTGAAATCGGAGTTATAACGCAGAAGTTATTGTCAGCGGAAATTTTACGAAAAATATCAGAAAACGTTTTGTCGCAAAATTGCAAGTATAAATAGGAGTTTCCATTCTGGGAAACTGGGAAGTTTCCATTTTGGGCCAAGCAGGGTTGACCCGCGTTGATCGGCTCTCCACGGCAGAAAACGCCGGCGAGCTCGGCTCCCGCGAAGCCACACCGTCCGGCCACCAAACCGTCTATCCAATATGTCAAAACGTTCATCTCGATGTCCCCTACCTTTTCCCCATAGTCTCTAACCTCAATTTGACCTGTGCAAGCCAGAATGTTGGTCGAAAGTCGACGGAATTTGTGAGTTTCGATTCGTCCATTTTTTGGCCAAATCGACAAGCGTGAAGCACTGGGTTTTGAAGCCCTCATCACCACGAAGCTAACCATATAAAAAAGAACATAAAATTTAGAAATTGGAAATTGGAATTTAATTTGGAGTCCGGTATTATCTCGGGAAGCGCGTTTGTTGAGAATGCGATATTCTCAACAGTGTTGCTCGTGAGTTACGAGCCTAGTTATTTGGTTTAATTTTCGACGATTAGTTATCAATTAATAATCGTGGTTTCAGGATGAGGTGATAGCAGCCAGTATCATACATATAGAACGCCGACTGACAAGCTTCGACTGGTGAAAATCACGGCATAGTACTGTGAGTGGACACTTTATTTTACAATTGATTAGCGAGTCTATTTATTATTATATTCAGTTTAGTTTTCAGTTCCAATTCAATCTGTGCTTTCAGTATTCAGTATATATTTTTGGAGGCTTGTTTCAGTTAGTCATGCATCGATACATTGGTTACTCGGCTAATCCCCGAGTGGCTCCAGAGAAGTAGTAGCACTTACCCCCTGGCATTCACGTCGTCTTTGTGTCAGGAATCACCGGACGACTTTAGTGGCTCGAGGTCAGAGAATCTCACCCACTGCCTCCACTTGAGCACGATACTCAAGAAGGGTCAGGAGTTCCCCTTCGACGTATCTTTTATACTGTATTTTCAGTATTTTAGATTCGCTACCAGATTTAGAAATTCAATTTACAGAAAGACATGTTGTAGATTTTATATTATAGATCTTGGATTATTTTTGTCCACTCACTCTAATAGTTTTCATTATTTTATGTGCCTTTTTCCTTGGCTCTTCGGTTTTAATTGCCCAGTTTACAGAGTTTCTTCTGAGGTCGAGCGCGCACGTAAATCGAGGCATAGCAGTATCTACAGTAGGATCCAAGGTTGGTCATGTGAGCTAGTATTTTACTTTACAATGTCAGCTTAATTTGTCTAGCAGCTCTGATGTCGAAACTAGTTGTATATTTTGTATATTTAAGTAAGGAACCTAGATGTGCGAAACTTCATTATTTCGGGACTTTTAAATTTTAATCCTCCTCTTTGGCTGTCAAATAGAGAGTAGTAACTAAGGTTAGCAGAGTCATTAGGGCTTAATTATGGTTTATGTAACTAAATCAGGATTGGGTCCTTTCATTACATCAAAAAAATTGTTCTTATTCAATAACCATGACTACAACTAGAATCAAATACAAAACTAAACTTGATTACATAGCAAAGACATGTGTCTAATATATAGACTAACTAAAAACTGAAGTTTCAATATTTGCTTTGGTGTTGTCTGCTATAATAAGATTGGCTTCACCGCAATCTTCTATCTCATTGTCTTCTGTATAGTTGGTCTCGTGTGCCAAATACTGTTTGCACCTTTTGTTGGAATTCTGAACATTATCGGGTGCACGACATTGTTTGTGCATGTGCTTGGTAGAACCACACCTATAGCAAGGTGACAAGCTGGTAGAAGCAAAATTTGAAGAATTTTCACTATTCCTAGGACCGAAATTTGAGTGATTCTTTCTAGAGTTGTTGTGGTTGTTGTCATAGTGAGTCCAAGTCAAATTCCTACTACTTCCTCCTCTTCCACGACCTCTACCAAGTGCTCCTCTACCACCACGAGTTTGATAAGGCTCTGAACGGTTGTTCATCTTTTCCTTTCATGCATTTCCATTATGATTAACCTCATGGACTTTCTTTGTACCGGCTAGCCTAACATTGTTGTGGAAAAGGATCTCATGATGCCTCTCTTTCTTGGCCAGCACACTCATAAGATCACTGAATGATCGAAGTCTTCCGACATTGCTTATAATTAATTCGATATGATCGAAGTCTTTAGACCTTGTTCATAATCAATTCGATACTGATGTGCAAGGGTGTCCATAGAAGTAGAAAAAGTGCTCAAGGACTTCTCAACTATGGCTTAGTCAGTCTGTACAACGCCAAAAATGGCAAGCTCAGGCTGTGGCTCTAGCTTATCATGATAGAAATCATTGATCTTAGGATAATCTAATAATCGGATTCTATCCCATCTTTCTATAAGCTCTGGAAGTTGGGTGCCATGCACATTGTTGAACCGTTCTTGCAAAGTTACCCACAAATCTGGTGGGTCATCCTCTAACAAGTATTGTTTCCTCAAAGCAGGATGAATGTGTCTCCTGAGAAACATGAGAGCTTGAGATTTTCAAGCTAGGGTGTCCTCGTTGGCTTCAGTGCCAGGTGGTAGTGGTTGGATGGTATCGGTTAGACGTTTACCTAGAAGAGTGTTCCTTGCATCAGATACCCATATGTGGTATTCTACTCCTTAAATGTCAAGGATGTCAAACTTTGGCCTTTCCAGCTCAGTCATCTACAAGAGAAGAGATATAATTAGTTGACCGATCGAAAGACCATGATCACTAATACCAAGTTTAGGGAATAAGAAGAATGATCCATGATGTATAGTCACATAAATTGATGCAAAATTGGTGGCTTCATATCACTCTCCAAAAACAGTTATTAGTGAATATCATGCAAAATCGTGATTGTCAAATAGTCACAAATATTGACTTCTGTTTTTTTCAATATAAAATTACAACCAACCATGATATTCATTAATAACTGTGACTCATCCAGAACTGTCACTAATGTTAAATTTTGAGGAATGGTTGATTAAATCTCATTCTCATATACCTGCATTAATTAATAGGAACTAGAGGCATACAATAATTCAAGGTATTAAAACATAAATATAGACATAGATCTAAGGTGTTGCAGTAATTAAGTTTTGCAACTTATTTTTTAAATCGAAGAGAGTTAGTCGATTTACCTCAAATGTGTTATGCTCGGTATGAAAACTTCGCTGTGAAAGAAGTTTTAAGAAAAGAAAACACGTCCACGAAACTTCCGGCGGGAGAAAGAATTCCAGCATCGACCTCCTATGGTAGTGATCGGTGGTGGATGGATTCCATCAAGGAGGAGGTCGGCAGTGGAGATATATGTTTTGGGTATTTTTCTTTTTAGGGGTTTGAAGTAATGGCTATCAACTCAAGAACTACTGATAACGTCTTGAAGAAGAAATAATGATACGAAAAGAATATGATCTGAAACTGTATTTTATTCATTGATAAATGACCTTAAATAGACATTACAATATGATACAATCAATATCCCTATAAATCAGGAATTGAGAGAATATCTACTTCTATTCTAATCAGGATAAGATACACACCGAGATATCAAGAATATTTCTCCTAAAACAAATTTATATATAACTCTATTTATTATATCAAGTAGAAAATTTCGCACTAAAACTTTAATCAGAAGTTAATTTTACCTAAAATTGACTTATTCGATAATTAAAACCAAGAATATATATTCTTGAATTCGGTGTACACGAGGTTGTACTAAATGTTGACATGATATCAATTTTACATCGATTCCAACCTTGCAGTGGTTGTGGAAAGATGGGTCCATTACTCCATTTGGTCTTAACTTTTCTCCCTCATTCATGCGTTGTGTACCCATTTCTCAATCATGATCCATCTGACGTGCTGCTTTGAATTAATCATCAACTATTCCTATGACCACAATTTTCTCGATTCTTCAAAACGAACTCTTGCTTTTCTTTAAACTTTTTGAAAGAATATGCCTTTTTTTGTTGTTTTCTTTTCTTGGGTTCACTTTGTCCCTATTTCTTATTTTTCATTTTGAAAAGGAGGATGATAGCAATAACAAGGTTGCTTTAAACCAAAAATATAAATTGATACGTCTTATGAATAGATAAAGGAAGAGATTTTTTGAGCTAAAACTATGTTTTTAGGGTTTCTTATAGCAGCGACAACGATATTGCATCTCTTTCGCGACTTCTCTCCAACGTGGATTTGCTTTAATGTTGCCTCTAGGGCATCTTTATCTGGCGTCGTCTCCTCATTCTCTCTCCACAGTTTAATTGATTTCACGTTGGGATCTCCACGAGGGTTCCTTGTTGGTGAGATCGGATATGGTTCAACCTTCTACATACTGCCAGCACATTCTAGGCTCAAGGGTATGTCGTGGGTGCTCTCGATGGTGGCAAGCTCTGATGGCGGTAGTCGAGAGTATTTGGCAGAGATGAGGTATAAGGCGGGCTTTGTTTTCTGGCCGCACTTGGCTAGGACCACGACTTCCATGTTGAAGTGGGCGGTGCATCTCTTTGCTTGGGCCGGATCGATTTTCTCTGATGGTGTTGTCTATCTTGCAGGCATACTATTGGGCTTCGTTGGACGTGGGATCCAGGCGGGTTGTTCGTTGGGTTTCTTGTGTGTAGTTCTTCGATAACTTTGTTGATTTCACTTTTTTTTTTTGCGTCTTATTGGGATTGCGAATTTCATTAGGGTTGACATACCTACCACAATTGCGTGCTTAGGGGTATCGTTATCTCTATTAATTAATTGTATTTTTCGTGATCTCGATGCGATGCAAATAAACCTACATTTGGCTAGTTATATGAATTTAATGTTTAGTGCTAGTAACTGTAATAGGTTGGCACATAGATTTGTTTATGACCGTGACATTCATCATGAATGGTTCATCTCCGTTCCAGAGCATGTTCTGAATGCTATCGATTACACATTGGTCGTATTGTTTAATAAAATTATTTTCTGTCTCCTCCAGAAGGTTGTTTTCCTATAAAAAAAATTACAAGGTTACTTTCCTATATAATAACTTTTGAGAAATAAAATGGGATATACAAATGGATGGACGGAGATGAAAACTTTCTCTCTCTAAGCAATGTAGTAACTTCATCCGCATTACAAATGTGGCAAAAAAAAAACTCAAACCTCAATGTTGATCTCAATTTTTTTCCTGTAATAATAAATAAAAAGAAACCTCCCAAAGGAATGATATCATTTTAGCCGCTCGTTGCCGCAGTGAAGCAACACTAGAGGGTGACACATACACATTTGGCTGCCCGACGAACCATGCGCAATAAACAACGCACTTAGGTTTGAAAAGTTATTGGGTAGGGCATGCCACGTGGTAAGGAATTAGGGCGTTCCAATAACAATTCTTTATTTCAAATTTTCATACCCTTATTGCCCTTGCTAATTGGCAGCGAAATTCAGAAACTATCCTTCAACCCAACTGTTATTAACTGGACAGTAAAGAAATAAGGTAAGGTGGCCCTGCCCAAGAAGTGCTCCTCACTTTTTTGATTACTGCTCTAAAGAGAAAAGGTGTGTCGCAATTTTTCTTTACTTAAAGAAGAACATGGAGCCCTCAAGATTTCACTAATAAATCAACTAAATATATACTCGGAGGGGGGACTTGAATATCTATCCCTATATTACATATCTTTTAAGTAATATGATGGCGCTATTTTATCATTTCATTAATCAAGATTTAAGGATAACCTCAAGCTCTTATTTAAAAAAATAAAGCTATTTTAACATATCCCTTAATGGAAGACAAATACGAGTGTAAGTATGGTCAATATTTTTTTTGAATCATGGAGTTCATCACATTAAATCAATAATTATGAAGTTACATTATACATAGATACACCCTAACATGCACATTCATGGGAACACCTAGGTTCCAAAAAAACCTATGCATCTTAACAAAGTTAGGCAGAACTACAACTTTTGATATGAAGCAACCATGTGACCACATGAGAAACTTGTCAAGGAGGGCAAGAGTCGCCACCTTTGACAACAGGAGTAACTACTTACTATTTTAGACTCTTGTAGGAGCGGGCACAAGACCGCCAAACCCCAACAAAAAAAAAATTAAAATATATTCTAACTACAATACCACCCAAATCCTAGGTCCAAATCCAAAAGAGATCGAAACCCAAAACTCAACCTAAGCCCACAACCCAAACAACCATAAACACCTCATCGCGGGCAGAAACCCACCTTCATCTCTACAAATGCTTAAAGCCTCCGACCACCACCACATCATTGCGACCAAGAAGCCTAGCCTCCCACACTCGATCGGAGAGGATCTGCCTCAGACACAATCCACAAGTGAAGACGCACGTATAAAAGTCGAGCTCTGCTTGGCCTTGACTTGGCCACCACCGTCGACTCCAACTTCGGCAAAGTAACCCATGCCCGATACATAACAGATCTGGATACCAGGCACCACCACAGATTCATCACCTCTAAGGAAAGGCGAACGGATGGGTGACTTATAAGAGACAACAGGTGAAGTCTCGCAACGGAGCCAAGACGCTGCCACCAAAACCCTAGCATGGTGAAAGAGAGCTTTCACTTTCAACATGTGATCTCTATATCTCTGAGTATGGTCAATATTTAATTGAATATAAATCATGAAATTATTATTATAAAATGGTAGTCATGGGAAGTAATTATGTACATGAATATACAATAAACTTTTTTTTTAGAAGTCACCGGCAACCCCAGTTTTCGCTGTTTCTTTTTAAAGTTTGGGACATTTGTGAGAGTACCAAATTGCACTAGAAAAATATCTTATCTTCTCATCTAAGAAAATTGATATCATGCATGATATAATGTCTGGATCTTTGACTTGTATGTGTAAACCAATACAAAACTAAGAGACTTTAAGATTTTAAGATATGAAACTCCACGATCAGATCGAATCAGGTTGTGCTTGATTATGGGGAATGTACTTAAAAATGCATAAGAAATTAATCATACAATAGTTGACGGAATTATGCTACTTTGTATGATCGATCCTGTTTCTTTCCTCAAAATTACAATGAGGTCACCTATCAGATTTTTAATCTCCATTAAGCTAATTAACTCATAAGTTTGATGTTTCAGTGATGAGACAATTTTTGAATTTTTACTCTAAAATATAGGCAGCTACTACACCACAAATAGTAATTACGTACAATACTAGGTAGTCAATATTTATACACAACTCACGCCTAGAAACATAATTGCTCACTAGCATAATAACTTAAAATAAATATATTTTAAAACGAAAACTCGAATCATTCAAATCAAATTTATGGTCAATCGAGCCTATCTTCTCTTCTATGAGAATAGTATCAAGTAGCGGCTACATATACAAAACATCACGGTAATAGGCTAATAATAAAATAGGCGAATTGGAAAGCATCAATGAACAAATAGAAGGTTATGGTGGGCGGTTAGAGACCCGCTCCCTGCGGATGATGCACCTCCTCTTTCTCCTCATGCATGCGCTCTTCATGTGCATATGTCGCCACGACTGCATGCTGATATGATCGAGTTAGAAGAGGTCCTTATCACCAAGTTATCCATGCCAAAATAATTCCAAGACTCTTTTTGCCTTTTGGCTTTTTATTTCGTTATAAATGGATAATATATAGAGGAAAATTTTTGATTGAAATCTTTATAATGAGAATTTAGTGAATACCTTCTTCTTATGAGATTTATTTTTTTAATATATTTTAGAAAATTTACTGTTAATTAGGTAAATAATGATGAGTATATCATTTATACAAAATTTTACCAAATTTTGAAAAATTGTTAAATCATTCATAATCAAAACTTACTACTTATGAACATGAATGGTGTATGTTTGATAATTTTGGTCCGTCCATTGATTTGATCTTATTCGATACCTTAACGATTTTCAATTTTGACGAAAATTTATAGAAATAATCAACTCATCAATATCTAAACATTTAATGGTTAACTTTGTATAAATGTTATTGAAAAGTGACTCATACAACCATTGATTGAAATGTACTCACCAAATCCTCATTATAAGGATCTTCAATGTAGTTATAGCTCCCTTCTACTCAGGTATTATTTTTTTGAGCACTTTCAGGGATAAGCTTCTCTACCATCAGATCTCTTTTAATTAAATTAGACGGCTGTGATTATAACAACTCTCTCTCTCTCTCTCTCTCTCTCTATCTCTCTCTCTCTCTCTCTCTCTCTCTCTCTCTCTCTCTCTCTCTCTCTCTCTCTCTCTCTCTCTCTCTCTTTATCTATCTATCTATCTACACGCCCGATACCAAAACCATAAACTCGAGGTTGCTTTGCCTCGCCGTCACCCATCCTGCCGACAAATCCTTCTTAACCTACTTCGCGCAACACCGATAGATAATGATGAGTATATCATTTATGCATAATCCTATCACTTTTTCTTTATATATATATATATAGGGAATTCTTCCAGTGAGAATCCTTATAATGAGAACTTAATTAGTATCTTTCATAAAATTGTCGTAAGAGTCATTTTTCGATAACATTTTTACAAAGTTAACCGAAAGATGTTTAGATACTAATGAGTAGATCATTTTTACAATTTTTCATCCAAATTTAAAATCGTTAAGGTATCTAACAAGATCAAATAAATGGACAAACCAAAATTATCAAACATACACCGTTCATGTTCATAACTGAGAAATCTTTATTATGAATGACTTAACGATTTTTTAATTTTTGTGAAATTTTGTTTGAGTGATCTACATCATTATCTATTTAATCAACTGTGAATTTGTAAAATATAAAGAAAAAATAGATTTAATGAAAAGATACTCACTAAATCCTCATTATAAAGGTCCTCAATAAATTATATATATATGTATGACGTCAGACATGAACTCATCCTCACCACTCACGTTTTTCTGCATTCTTGATTTCGACAATGTTACGAGTGGGTTCCAAACACAATTTCCCCTGGATTTTAGGCTCAAAATAGTTCACGTTGATATCTTATTTGATTATCAAATTGTTTACGTCGTTGTTGTTGTTTGCATGCCCTTGCTTAATTGTCAATGCTTGCTAGCTGAGTGGCTTCATGCTCATCTCACACTACTTTGTATGTTTTGCTTCTAGAATCAAAACAATTCCAAAATATAGCATTATCACATGCATTTGTGTTTTGACTTACCACTTTATACCTTTTATTTTGTACTTTTAATATGTTTATTTTAGTACCAACCATTACTTCTCAAGTCACTTCCAAATGTAAAACAGTTCGTTGTTAGAACGTATGTATCCATTGCTCTTGCTCTTTTGCTTGCTCCTCCTCTAAAGAGCAAGAATAGACACTATTCACCAAAGAGCAAGAGGAGAGCAGTTTTTTAATGCAGCAGTAGACAAAGAAAAAGTGTTGTTACGTACTATTTATCATATTGTAAAATGTCAATAAATTATTTCCCAGATAGATTTTTAATCAATAATAATGTGACACGTATCATTGCCACGTGTCCTTATCGTCTACATAAATATACAAGATTTTCGATAGAATTTTTCTATTGGGACCTTCCAATTTGCTCAATTGATCTCCTCTCGTTTTCTTTTATACAATTACATAATAATGCTTGTACAAAATGACAAATAGAGAGACATGAAATAAAACTTTATTTAATTATCTTATTAAATCTCCATATTTAGTTTTTTTTTCTTTTTGTTTTGAAACGTCAATAAATTCTATATTCGTCCGTGACATTATTCTTCCTCCATTCTTCAAATGATTATGCAATTATCATATAAAATCCGTGACATTATTCTTCCTCCATTCTTCAAATGATTATGCAATTATCATATAAACCTACGTAAGTGATATGATAGGAATTAATCCATTCATATATGGAGGCATTAGACTAGGTAATTTCGAAGTTTATTTTTTCAGTTGAAAGTTCTATGAATTACACAGCTTCTTAAATTGAATTTTGGATTTGCAGTAGTCTAACCTCTGTTTTACTTTTTCTTTTGCTTACAATCAAATACAGTAGTATATTATGAATGAATAATTTGAATATATGGAGGGTTATATGTTTAGTTAACGAACAAAATTTGTATTCCTACGTACATTGTAAAACTATACCATTTTGCTTCGGAATAATTCAAGTTCGGTTCTTATTTTATTGTTAAATCATGTGATAAGTATTTTGTTCAGAATAATAAAAAAATTTAGGATCGTTTGTATCATCGATGAAAATTTTATTTATTTTATATGATAATTCTTTTATTTGATAAAAAAAAAGGCTAGGATTGGAGGTGTAGTGAGTAAATACGAGGTATAGTGAGAAATTCAATGTGTTATAAAAGATTACAATAATAATAAGTTTAAAATGGAAAATTAATGAGAGGTCTAGTGGGAAATTTTAATTTATCAAAATAAAAGTGGAGGTGTGAAGAGTAAGGAGGTGTAGTGAGCAAACTTGAAGGTCCCCATAGAAAATCTCTCTTCAATAAGATTTTTGACTAATAAAAATGTGACACGTGTCATTATCGGCAAAAAAATTTGACTAAATTTCCTGTAGAATTTTGACTAATGGCTATATATGCGACATATGTCACTTCCAGATAGCATTACCGACAAAATAATTGGACCAGATTTTCGGTACGATTTTCGACCAATGATGATGTGACACGTGTGTTCATCCTCAAATATCATATTATCTACAATTGGCTATAAAAAATTCATCCATCACGTATTCTATACTAACACCATATACAAGTCTCTTCCAATCTGAGCAGATAACACATCTCTCTAAACACTTCTCAAGATTTTCTGCATCACTCTGATGAATCCTTTCAGCTTTCACAATTTTTTCAGGTGGAGGCAACAATGAAACCAAGAGGATGACGATATGGAGCAATCATTTATCAATCAGGTGGTCATGGAGGAAGCACAATATGATGATGAACCACAAGGTTGCGGTGCACATATTGGTCGAAAATCAAATCGATCAAGAGAGAGAGAGAGAGAGGCAAGGGAACAAAATCTCATGGAAGATTACTTCATCGAGAGTCCCATCTTCAACGTGCAGAAATTTTATCGGAGGTACCAAATGAGCATAGACATATTCAACACTATTATTACGGATCTTTGCAACCACGACCAATATTGGCATAAAAGTGCAGATGTCACTGGAATGCTAGGGTTTCTTCCCCAACAAAAAATGACCGGTGCTCTACGAATGATGGCATACGACACAGCTGCAGATCAGTGTACTGAAATTACAAGGATGAGGGGATTAACTACACTAGAACTTATAAAGAAGTTTTGCCACTAAGTGATTGATCATTATGGTCCCCGTTACCTCCGTGCTTCAACACCAGAGGACCTCATTCGGCTCATAGCTAAGGGCCAATATCCAGGGTTTCTAGGCACGATTGGAAGCATCAACAACATGCACTAGGAATGGAAGAACTATCCAACCGCCCATCAAGGGGCGTAGGCAGGGCAAAAGGTTAACTATTACACTATTCTGATGTCTTTGACCAGGTCCTTGCTGGAAGAAGCCCAACTTCCATCTATGAAGTCCACGGATAGCAGTACTCTAATGCTAATTATCTAGCTGATGGAATATATCTGAGGTGAATTTGTCAAAACAATTTTCAATCCCTAATCACCGCTAGATAAGCTCTTCTCAAAGAAACAAGAGGCATACCAGAATCTTATGTTACCATATACCCTTTAGCATAATTCCCTCGGATACACTGTAAATCTTACCTTATTCCTCTCATATTCTGTCAATCCCCCCGAGGTCCGATCAAATTGTCCCTCATGGTCAGATTGCCCAGTCTTCTTGAGGTCCGATCTGACCTTGGGATTATCATACCATCGAACATTCCAGAAGCCTCTACAACGTTCCAGGCACTTCTAAAAACCTCTAGATAATTAGTTCTTTGATCGAAACCCTAGTTCTTCAAGCTCAGACCCATTTCTTGCCTTATTGGACCTCACCCAGAATCGGATTTCCCAAGCTTATCTTTCCCTAGCTTGGGTGGCTGAAACCGACTCTCAAAAATAGTATAACTACCGTTTCTACTAGTTTTCGTTAGGTCACTAATAGAAGTATGGTAAGGTTTATATGCTGGTGATGCTCTCATCCGAATACTTCTCTACTTCATCCCTATTAGGAACAATACATAAACGGACGTTAGAGGTCTTGACCGGGTTGGCCTGCCTTCGACACTCTAATGCGTAATTCAGGATATGTATCAGATATAATAGTGATAGTAAGAGTTGAGTATATGGCATACCTTTGACTAGTCATAAATGAGTTGCTAATGAAGGTTGTTGCCTTTTTCTCTTCTTCGGTATAGGATCTCTCTCTTCTGAACCCGATATTGATGTTGTCGTATTGGGAACGAGGCTGTTCTCTCCGGGTTAGGCCCAACAGCGAAGTTATAGCTCTTGCTACTGTCTTGTGTTCAGTATTGGTGTTGTTCCGATTAGTCACTAAGTACCCGTAATTAAATGGTACGATAGCATACACTAACAAGTCCCTCAAGTCCCCAAGTTAAGGAGATCCCTCTTGATTGGGGAGTTGTAGGCCTTTTGCCTAATTATGCTTACTTAGCCATGTCGTAACAGGCTAACGTTTCGTACCTTCTAGTCTGAGATCTTCAATCAAGGGCTGGTCTCGATTCTTGCTTTGTTCGGGCCCTAGGTGATGAGGTTTTTGTGCTATAATCTGAAATCAATATTGTTCATTTTGTTCCTGATAGTGTGACTTATTCGCTCCCATTCATCTATGGGGTGGCCTCCGAAACAGACTGGCTTGTTTCGGAACGCCTGAAATGGCGCAAACTGATGTTGCTGATTTACCCATGATAGCGCGAGCATTCATACCTCTCGCCTATCAGATGGCTTCTGATACGGACTTGCTTGTTTCGGGCCTCAAATGGTGCAAACTAATGTTGCCAGTTTGCCCCTGATAGCGTGAGCATTCGTGCCACTCGCATATCAGATGGCCTCCAAAACGGACTTATTTTTTTCGGGCCTCAAATGCCGTAAACTAATATTGCCTGTTTACCCCTGATAGAGTGAGCATTCATGCCACTCTCCTATCGGATGGCTTCCAAAATGGACTTGCTTGTTTCGGGCCTTTTTGCAAAAATTAAAGTAGCCATTTTGCATTTTGTCCCTTGAAATGGTGCAACTGTTACTTACTGCATAAGGGACGGATGTCAGAGACATGTGTAACGGTTACTTCCTGCATGTGTGATGTGTGTCCAATGGAATTCAAAGCATGCAAGGGTATTAACTTCGTGCGGAAGTGCGTGGGATGCTTTGAACACGTGTTTCCATCTTATGGTCGGAGGCACTTAGGATGAACTACCTAGAATGGCCTTAAGGTTAAACCGGGCCTCTATAAATGACTTGGTTTCACTTTTCTTTGAATTATCTCACTTTCTTGCCGAAACGCTACTCCGATATTGCTAGGAGATTTTGTGACTTTCTAGAGCAACACATCTTATGGATCTCGTCGATTTTCTTCGCCAAGTTAAAGCCGATTTCTTTTGCCTGATTTTAAGCATACTTGTATGAGCTCTGTTTCATTTTTTATTTGAATTTGGGCAAATATGCTTGTGTACTTGGTTTTTTCTTGTGAGTGTGGCGGTTTATAGGATATATGTTTGTGTTGCTTAATTTCTGGGATTTTAGGTAGCTTTTTTATTGTGAACATGGCTTATATGGTCAGTTATAGTGTTGGTATCGGAGAAAGTGAGTAAGAAGTGAAATTGTAGGGGAGTGATGGGTGTGCTGTTTTGTTCTGGGTTTTGGATCTGGGTTTGATTTCTGGGATTTTGTGAAGAACAGCTTCGTGTTCTTGGATGGGGGGTGGTTTGATCTGTTTTTGATTGTGAAGACAGGTGGTTAAATGTGTTTGCCTTCACTTAGTGAAAAATGGTCTAACTGTTGGGATACTCCGTTAGCTTACGCTCCCTCTCTTTTCCCCCTTTTTTTGGAATATGGACCCCATACAGATTTCGATTGATGAGTCTCGTCAGCGTATACGTGTATTTGGGATACGATCATTTAGTTGTAGCTCTACCAGTAGTGTGTCGAATTCCTCATCTAATAATGTGACTGGCGTTTCCCCCATATCCATTAATGTTGATGGTACTTATCGTAGGTTATTAGTTCTAATAATGGAGCTTGATAGGGAGCAGACGAGTCACCTCGAGAAGCGAACATTAGACGCTAGTGCTGGTGCTAGCACTTGTAGTTTAGGTTCGGAGTCTGATGCATCTCGAGAGCTTGATCGTGATTTAGCTACTGATGTGTCTAATCTTCCGGTTAGAGGAGTTGGTGTTGCCCTTCCTGGTTATCCTCAGATTTAGAGTTGGTATCGATCTCACTTTGCTCACTGATCTCCTCTTCATTTTCAGCCCTAGTTCTTGGCCAGTGTGTTTCTCATCTCACCCTTGCATAGATTTTCTTCATCTTCCTGTTTGTCGATGCTAACCTGTGAGGAGGCAGTCCTGTCCTTTTTCGAGGCCGCACATCTTCCCGAAGCAGAGCCACAGATCCTGATGGAGGCTTTAGAAGTTGTAAACCTCGCCGTGTCTGACGAGGAGGAATTATGTATTGCTACCGGCTTTGATCCTATAGTGGATAAATAATGAGTATCTAATTCAAATAAGGTCCCATTTTTAGTTTCTCAATACATACATTAACTTAGCTAGGGTCAACACATGCATAGGTGAAACCAATCATGAAGCTCAAGCACATAAACATCCACAAACACATAGTAGCTCATTCACAAACACAACTTCACAAAACATACACTAAAAACATAAACCATACATAAATCAAGGCATCATTTGTTCACATCACATGAACCCTAGCCTCCCAAATGGGACTACTCACTACAAATAGTAAAAGTGGAGTCTAGAACATAAAGAGAAGTCAATAGGTACAAGAAATAACTGAAGAGTCCCTTACGCAAAGCCTCCAACCTCTTCAAGTCCCTTCTTTACTTCTTGCTCCATTCTTGCTTCTTGGAACCAACAAAGAAGGTAAACCCACCTTAGACTAGGGTGAAAAGGGTGGATATGAGAGTATGGTGGTGATGATGAAGATTCCAAGGCCTTTTGGTGATGATAGAGGGGATGTTAGAGGTGGAGGAGAGTGATGGCTATCTCTAGATGCAAAAACTAAGGAAAATATGAGAAATGAGATGTGTTGTGTTGGTGAGCAATGGAGAGCTCGACCTAGGGAGGATAAGGGAGAAAAAATGGGGTGTTTTGTGACCTTTTAGATGTGCTAGAGTGGCCATAAAGTTTGATCTAAGGGCTACAACTTATGATCCTTTTTTTTTGACTTATACGCTAAAGTTCAAACCTTGCCTAACACTTCCAAAATTTAAATGTGTGACGCCCTAATCAAATCAGCTAGGGCTTGTATCTAGATAGTTTGGGCTTTCCCTAAGACTAGCTAAGAGTTTTTGGGCCTTACTTGATGGTCCGGCCATCCATGAATAAATCTGGCGATTTTCTGGCAGCTTCCGATAACTTCTAGCGACCACTTTTTGTTATTTTTCCAAAATTCTCTCTAGACTTCGAAAATGTGCTCGGCTTCTCCAAAAAGTGATTAATTTTCATCTTTAAGAGTTTTTCCATGTAAACTTCCAATTTCCTATCATGAACAAGAAACGTTATAAGAACGATGCTTTATTCAAAATAGACAACCAATAAGTATGAAGTTAGGAACATAATTAGAACACAACTATTGACCTAACAAGGCACTGTTGGCATATAGTTCTTATGTGCATATATCTGGCACTGGCGACACTTGCTGGCAACCATTGTTGCGTCAGCGTGTATCGTAGGCCACCAAAATCCACTACGTAAAGCTTTATGGGTAATGAACATGGTGGCAACATACCCCTGAATGGATTTTTTGTGGATGCTGCTTCCTTGTTCTTGTGTGACGCATTTGAGGTTGGGACATGCTTTCCCTTGTCGGTAAAGGCGATCGTTCCAGGTGGTGAAATTGGCGGCCTTCGCTATAATGTTTCGAGCGTCTGCTTTATCTGCCGGGAGATCCCCCTTGGTTTTGTACTTTACGATCGGGTCCATCCAACTAGCGACATAGGTTGTGGTGATGAAGACTTTCATTAAAGTCTTGGATATGCTTGGGTTTTTTCAGGATTTCGAAGATCATTTACCCTGGTAATGTATGAACGGGTATGGTAGCCAGGCGTTCTAATGTGTCTGCCTTTGTGGTTTTTTCTCTGGGAATGTTGGTGATATTGTAAAACTTGAATTTATTTAACAATGTGTGAGCATACCCTAGATAAGCTGCCATTGTGTTGCCCTTAGCTTTGAAGTCTCCTCGGATCTAGCTGACGACTAGTTATGAGTCTCTAAAAATATTGATGTCCGGGGTATCTGAGTTACTGGCCAGTTGTAGTCCTACTATTAATACTTCGTATTCCACCTCATTGTTGGATGCCTTGAATTCAAATTTTAGGGCGAATTTAGCATGAACTCTTCCTGGTCCTATTAAGATGACACCTGCCCCATTTGTCTTATTCGTACATGATCTATCTATGTAGAGATTCAATAGGGATTGTGGCTTGTCCTTGATGGTGTTCAGGCCAGGTGCTTCATGTGCTGTCAGCGCCATGTCTGAGTTGCTCGGAGATGGATTGTCAGATGTCTTGCCTCCGTGTGTGATGCTATGAAATCTACTACTGTCTGGCCCTTTAGTACCGTTTTGGGCTCGTACTATATGTCAAACTCACTTAGCTTAATAGCCTATTTTTCTAGACGACCGCTGTGATCGGGCAATTACAGCACATGTCGGAGTGGGATGTTCATGAGAACGTGGATGTCGTGGGCTTGAAAATATGGCATCAATCGCCTAGCCCCTATGATTAGTGTAAGTGTCATTTTCTTGATTGTCGGATAGCGGGTTTCGGGGTCCATCATGCCTTTTTCTGAAAAACAAAAACAGGTAGTTTTAAATCCTTTTCCCTTCGAACAAGGGCGGAACTTACGACCGTTAGTGAAATAGCTAGATATATGTATAGAGTTCATTCTTTTAGGGGTCTGGATAGGAGAGAGATTGAAGGTAGATAGTATTTGATGGATGAAAAGGATGCCTTACAATCAGGTGTTCAAATGACAACGCCCTTGTTGGTTGTTCGGAGGGCTTTGAAGAATGGTGCGCACTTATCAGAGTAACGAGAAATAAAGCTGTTCAAGGATGCAAGCTTTCCCGTTAGGCTCTGAAGTTCGGCTTTGGTGGTGGGAGGTTTTATATTGAGAATGGCTTTCACCTTGGCAGGTGACGCCTTGATACCTTGCTGACTTAGAATATAGCCAAGGAATTTGTTGGCGGTGACGCCAAATGCGCACTTTGTGGGGTTGAGTCGTATGTCATTCTTGATGAGTAAGTCCAACACGATTTTCATATTTTTAGCGTGATCAGTTGCTTTCACGCTTTTGTCAAGTATGTTGTTTACGTAGACCTCTACAATTTTTCCGGTCAAACCGTCGAAAATGATGTTCATTAATCGTTGGTAAGTGGACTTGGCATTTCTTAGTCCGAATGGCATTACAACATAACAATAGAAGCCTTTGTCTATTGTGAAACAAGTAGCCTCCTGATCACTGGGATCCATGAATATTTGATTGTATGCTGAATATGTATCCATCATGGACAGTAACTCGTGTCCTGTCATTGTGTCAACCAACTAATCCATTCTTGGCAGCGGGAAGATATCCTTAGGACAGGCCTTGTTCAGGTTACTATAGTCGACACACGTGCACCATGTTCCGTTACTCTCTTTTTTCATAACGACATTGGAGATCTATTTCGGATAGCCAACCTTGCAAATGAATCCGATTTTCGACCTCAGCATGCATGGCAGTATAGCGCTCTTGGTTGTAGGCCTTTCTCTTTTGCTTAACGGGCTTTTCTCCCGGTGTGATGCTTAACTTATGTGAGATAAGGTCTGTTGAGATGTCGGGCATGTCCACGTAAGACCATGCAAATACCGCATGCATGTCTTTTAATATCTGGATTAATTGTCCTGCGAGTTCACGGTCTAGCTGAGCGCCGATGCAAACTGCTCTTTCTGAGTGTTCAGCTAATAGTTGAACGGTGCGTAGCTCATCCCGTTTGGTTACTAGATAGACAACATTTAACCCGTCCCGAGGATCATCAGGCTTCTCCTTCTTGGCCAAGGCCTTGTCACCGTAAGGATCTTCAATCACATTGTGCTGCCCTCAGGGTGAGTCATTTTCTCAATGAAATCATAGCCTCAGATTTCGCAAATGCCATAATCATTTGGAAATGTGTCCAACAGCATGTGACTTGTGATTATCAGTTTGAGCTTGTTGATTCCAGGCATCCCGAGTATCATGTTGTAGGAAAGTGGGGAGGTCTACGATGATGAAGTCCGTTTTGATCTCGTTCTGGGGTGTGCCGGGTGCACCGATGCTAAATCGCATGTAGTCGCTTTTGAGAAGATATATAGTTTCTTCTGAAAAACTCATGACGCTTTCGTGATCTTGCGTCATTTTGCTCGCGGGCCGGCTGAGCCTTTCGTATGCTTTTCAGAATATGATGTTTATGGAGGCGCCATTGTCGATCATTATTCGCTTCATGTTATATCGGTCCACGACTCCATCAATGACAAATGGTAACGTACTGCTTCGATGACCTTGCTCTTCATCATATGAAAAGGTGATTGGGACCCACTCCTTCTTGTCAGCCTTGATGGGCTTGTCATAATACACTATGAAAACATCCCTCGTGGTAGGCCTCTTCTCTTGTCGAGAGGCATCGTATTTCCTCTTCCCTCCAGATATCGTAAAAATTGTGCCTCTTGTTTCAATGTTCGCCACCTGATGTGTAGTATTTTGCTCGCGAAGGATGATTTTTCCCTTCTTGTGCAGTCCGTGGATTTCTTTGGCGAGTTTTTCACAATTGTTGGTGTTATGAGTATTGGATTCGTGGTACATGCACCATATCCCTTTATTATTTTACATTGGGGTTGTGCCTGGCAATCGTGGTGGTGGTGGTCGGATTTGACTTTTGTTGTTTCAAAGAATCTCCTCATTTAAAGCCTGGGCTATAGAGATAAAAATTTGGCATGGTGGAGGAATGCGTCGGGCTTGATTATTTTGTGGTGCAATAGGGCAGGCTTGAGTTTATGGTGTTGGTTTATTTTGGTGGCGATTCGGGTGTTGCTGGTATGGTTTTTGGTTCCTTTGCTCATGGTAGTGATTTCCGCTACACTTTTGGGAGTTGAATCAGGGATGTACCTCTTTGGTTGGTGGAGTGTTGATTGTGGTTAGTGGTAGGTGGGGTGTTTGGTGGGCTTTGGGTGTGATGGTGTGGTGATGGTCATTTCAGATGCGTCATAGACCTTGGTCTCTACTAGTGCCTTTTGCACAAATAGATCGATGACTTCACCGTATCCGAGATTATCCTTCTTGACAAGCTTTTCGACAAATGGTGTTCCGATCATATTCTCCAATAGAGCCATTTTGGTTGTATTCTTATCAAGGTTTCGACAGGTGTTAGCTAATGTCCTCCATCGATTGATGGAACTCGTTAGGCTTTCGGTCTCCTCTTGGCAGACCTTTAGGATTCTCCTCTTCGAAATTGTATTTCCCTGCAGGCGATAACGTTTAAGGAAACACTCTGTGAGTTCCTCGAATGAATATATTGATCCTGATGGTATCCCATAGAACCAGTTCCTCGCCTCTTCCGACAGCATCTCCTGAAATAGGGGGGGTTATACATCCATTTTGCCTGAGATGCCTTCCTTTTTTGCGCGACGAAATTTCAGACGCATACTCTTCCATTCGTCAAAGCATTTTCGTATTATCGTTTGCCCTGACGACTTCACTGTCGTAGTGCTGCCCTCTTTCGGGTGGGGGAGGGGGTCCTTGTAAGTGTGGACTACGAAGTCCCCCAATCGGATTGATCCTTATGACATCATCATCATGTCCTCCCTCCGTTTCAATCCTAACCCGGGGCCTCCTGACTGCGGATGAACGTATCAAGTCTTTCCTCAAGTCTTTATTGGCCAATCACTCCTTATCTCTTTCGCACCTTGCATGCTCTAGCTCGCTAATGAGATGGTCTTGGGTATTTTATCCTCCGTTATGTCCCCGATGACATAGTCGGCTGATGCCGAATTTATCATCTTCAATCGTCGGCTTGATGGGGTGGTGAATGACGTTTGGTCTCTCCTGTCATGAGTTTCTACTTAGGTGTTTTTGCTTTGGGGTTTTTGGGTGGTGGTGTTTGTATATGGTTTATGGTTATTCGTTTCCCATATATGGCACCAACTGTTTCTACAAGTTTCCATTAGGTCACTAATCGAAGCATGGGTAAGGTTTATATGGTAGTGATGCTCTCGTCTGAATACTTCTCCACTTCATCCCTGTTAGGAACAATACACAAATGAGGGTTAGATGTCTCGGAAAGAGCATACCCATAATTAGGTAGTATGATAGCATACACCAACAACTACTATGGAAAGAGCACGAGCGAATGATATCAATCTGAAAATGTCTCATCGGTAGCTTCTCCTTCCTTAGCTTCTAGGATATCTATTTTCCTCTTTATAAAATAACTTTTTGAGATTGGGGTCATAGTCTCCATGCACTACCAGAACAATTACTATGACCGACGACTTGATGTCGTCGGTCTGTTTGGGATTCTCGTCGGTCATAGGTATATCCGACGATGGGTCGTCGGATATAGTACCGTCGGTAATAGACCGTCGGTCATACTATATCCGACGCCTCGTTAGGGTTTTCGTTGGAAAAAAAGTACACTATATCCGACTATGGATTATCGTCGGTCATAGTTTTAAACTATAACTGACGATGACATCGTCGGTTATAGTATTCTCCATGGTCAAAATGGTTGACCCTGGAAAAAACTATATCCGACGATATTGACTCATGTCGTCGGATATAGTGAAAAAATTTAAATTTTTTTTGGCAGGTTTTGGGTTTCATCCCAAAACCTGCATGCACAAAAAATCACGCTATCTATATATTGTTCAAGATCAAAAATCAACAACCATTAATTGAAACTAGAGTACGTAGTAAATAAATTAACCGAAATCGTTCAAATCTATATACATATGCGGTGTAAATAATGAAAATAAAAATGAAACCGACAATTGTTCAAATGTAGGGGGGTCCTGGTCCTAAGTCTATGTGGTCAAACGGATTGGAGAGAGTTGGTTGGTCCTGGTCTGGCTGAGGCTGAGGTTCAGGTTGTGGCTGTGGCTGTGGCTGTGGCTGTGGCGCACCGAAAATGGGCGGGGGGGAGGTATCTGGATTCCAGATGCTAAGAACTGTGCATAACAGTTCTGCATCCATCGCTGCTCTGCGGCTCGCGCCTGCTCTAGCTCCTCTATCCGACGCCGTTGATCTTCCATCTCAATTGATTGCCTATGCACAAGGTCATTTAGCTGATTAGTCCTCGAAGATGATGATGATGATCCCGATCCGCGAGAGAATTCAGGGGTCTGCTTCAGCAGCCCTTGACCCCATTTTCCGGAACCCCTGCAGTAGAATGTGTTCTTCCCTGGAGGGATCGCAGTTGACGTAATCCTGGCCCTGACGATCGGATCAGATCGATCAATCTGATCAATCGGGAGTTCCGCATCGGGGGTGTCGGGATATCGCTCTCTCGCCACTTGAGTCAACACCTCCGGAATCGCCTCCTGAATTCTCGCCTAATTGACAAAGAACAATAAAATATTAATTAAAAAAACAATCTAAATAAATAAGAAATAAGTTTATTTTGTTATAAGGACACTTACAGCATATTCGGGATTCTGCGGATACGCGTGCTGCATCGTATAGACAAGGGGATCATCTTCTGGGTGGTTGGCCGCCTCCTCGATCCAACCCGAGTATGATCTGGTACCGGCATGATGATTTGTTGTGTTTTTGGCCCGGTTCCTTGCGTTGATTTCAGAAAGAGCCTGCGCGATTAAGTCAACATAAAAAAACACTCATTAGCCAAATAATTTACGGGAAGTACGATAAAACCAAAATTAAATCGATTGAAGGTTGCGTACCTTTAATCGAGGGTTGTTGAAGTGAACCACAAGCCATCGCCACTCGTACTCCCTATAACGAAACTCGCTAGGGGTACCCTCACGATCGTCCCCGTACTTTTTCCAATGCTTCTTCAGCTCGGCCTTCCACTCCTTATACCTATATATACCCATAAAATCAAGCGTTAGTAACTAACAACATTGTATGAACATAATCAAAAGAAACGAAAAAATTGAAACAAATGGTCGTCTGCAAACCTGCTCCCATGCACTTCATCCGCCCACGTGGGTCTAATGTCTTCATCCACGCGGAACCACCTCTGCAATGCATATATTTATATATATATATCAATAATATTAAAAATTTATTATTGAAAATTTTCATAATGAATATACAATTCAACTCACCGACAACGCATTATTCAGCTGATGTTTGACGGCTTGTGGCACTGAATTCCAATCTTGCCACAACATTGGGACTCTATCCCGTATGAGGCTGCCCGCCATCCCCGCGTACTTTCGAGTGACCTTTCTCTCGATCACCTGCCCTCCATCCCTGGTCGGAATCATAAGTTGGCCACCACCGCTAGCCTGAATGGCTTCGTCCAGTAACTTGCCGACGACGGGGCCTCTGGTTCTCTTCTGTTTGGCACCGGGCACGATCTCGCCTATCACATATATATGTAGACGATTTTGTAAACATCAACACCTAATTGAATTTAAATATTAGGGAGTAAAAAGATATCACTAATTAATATTTACCTGATTCGTCGGTGCGTTGTCCCGGAATCCGTGCACTCCAGAGAGGTGCCGGGAAGGGTATATACGCATATGCCTGCTCCGGGGTAGTGAACCCTAGCTGTCCCGGAATAGGCATCCCGTCGGAATCGACGTGAGGTATCGTCGAGATTTCCAACGGTAAGAATAATGTAGGCGGCGGGCACAGTCGCATCCTCGCCGAGGACTGAGTAGATCCACCAGCCTCCTCGGAAGAATGAGGAGCTGTCTGGTGGATGACGGGGGAACCCTCCTCGCGATGAATGTCTGGCATTCGGACCGAGGATTGAGTCGCACTATCCGTTTCCGGCGTGCGACTGACCTGCTGAACCCTCCTCGCGCCTGAGGATCGAGCCGGCTCGAGCTGCTGCTGCTGAGGTTATCCCTCGCCCATCAGCCGACGGTGTCGAGAGGTCAGCGGAACACTGTAAGTGTTGGGGACACTGGTGGATCCTGATGCGGACCGACTTCCGGTGCCATCAGGATCCCCAGCTCCCGAGCCCTCATCCCCACGTCCCGATCTCCCTCTCCCTCTGGACCTCCCCCTCGAAGTACTCGACCCGGCCCCTCGGGAAGGTCCGCAATTAAACCATTGCATCGTTGCTATAAAATTATTAAAATTAAAAAAAAATTCCTAATTCATCCAAAAATTCGAATACATATTCCAATATATATTAATAATCCAATACATAAAAATTCCAATATATATATCCAAAAATTCTAAAAATTCCATAAAATCCAATATATAAATCCAATATATATTCCAATTTATAAATTCAACACAAAAAAATATATTCAATAATATCCAACAATCCACTAAATTCAACACACAAAAATATATTCAATAATTAATATCCAATATAATTAAATTAATAAGAACACAATATATATATATATGTATATAAACCAATTAATTAATAATTCTACACTTAAACAATCTAAAAAATAATCCAATAATTCCTAATATAATCCAATAACTCCCAAAAATCCAAAAAATCAACACAAAAATTCCAATAATTCCATCAAATCCAAAAAATGAACACTATGTATATAAACCAATTAATTAATAATTCTACACTTAAACAATCCAAAAAATAATCCAAAAATTCCTAATATAATCCAATAACTCCCAAAAATCCAAAAAATCAACACAAAAATTCCAATAATTCCATCAAATCCCTAAAAATGAACACAATAATTCCAATAAATCCCAAAAATTAACAATAATTCCCATTACTTACAAAATTCAAGCAAAATCCAATATATATTCACACAATGAACATAATGAATCCACATTATCGATAAACAAAGTAAAAAAATTAAAATCTAACCTAAAATCAACATATATAGGGATTTAGGGATTTAGGGATTGAGCTAAAACCTGTTTTTGGTTTAGAGAGATCCTGTTGATGATGGAGGGCTTGATTGAGATTGAGAGAACCTTCCTCGATCTTGGTTGATGGAACAAGAGGGCTTGACTGAGATTGAGAGAGAATGGATGAAGATCGATCGAAATGAAACTGCCCGAAACGGTGCCAGTTCTGGGATATAACGCCAACTATAACCGACGATATAAGTATCATCGTCGGTCATAGTATACCCGTAACTATAACCGACGATATTTGATATGAATATCGTCGGTTATAGTTTTTTTATTTTTTCATATGCCGGTTATATATATATATAGTGCGTGTACTTAATATATAGTTATTAATATATAATAATACGAAATTATTATTAAAAAAACGGAAATTATGTTAAAAGCCTAATTAAATTAAAATGACATTTAATTTTTTTGGCCCTATATATATATATGTTTAAATATTAAAATTTATTACTAGCCTATATATTTAATAATACGATATTTATTTGAATATCGTCGGTTGGCCTGTAGCAATGCAATTTAATCGACACAATTTAAAGTCGATCATCTGAATATAATTTCCGTTACATTGCACGTTCAAACTCAAAATAACATACATATATACACTAAGGCGCATAGTCAGAATCATCGCTTGAGTCTGACTCTGTTTCCGAGTTAATTTCAGGTAAGATGTGTATGCCCTCGTCACTTGAGTCTTCATTGTCTTCATTTTGATTAACATCAATAAGATTCGGTTGAGGAATTCGTACCACACTGCCTTGTCTCACATTATTAAGGCGAATTGTTGAGGTTTCAGGAATAGGTGTTGCGTTCGGCTCTTGGTATGCACTGACTTCTTCATTATCCGAGGTCACACCAAGGGTTGAGGCACTGTATATGTTTCGTGGAAGAACATGGTTAACCACTTTCCACGCGCCTTTATGCACAAGATCATCAAGATAGAACAATTGTTTCACCGCCGTGGCCAACACAAACGGATCATCTTCATACCAGCTTGTGGCAGTATTCACCGAAAAAATGCCGTATTGATCGGTCCTTGTGTTCTGAGGGTCGGTATCAAACCATCTACACTTAAACAAGTGCACGGTCATGCCTTCCCCATATATTAATTCGACAACTGAATGGAGAACACCGTAATAGTCAACTCCATTCTGCCCACCATGCACCATTACCCCAGAATTCTGTGTTTTTCGTCTGACATCTCTATGTTCACAAATAAATAGCACGCCATTTACCTTACACATAGGATAAACTCTGGAAGTTACCGGTTTCTGCGCCAAGAGCCTCAATTCGTGTGACCACTGAGGGATACCATCATCTTGTACATGATTCATCTGAAAATAATCATTTATTAACTTAACTATAAATAGGATGCGAGACATGCACTTAACATCGATCATATACAGGTCAATTTAAGTATCAACTTACCCAGTTGCCAAAATAGTTTGCGAACGTCTTGTTGTGGTACTCAACATCACAGGAAATAGCAGGGCAGTAAAGGTGCAAATTTTTCCAATATTGAACTTCTGGACAGTTAATCAATACCGACCAATGGGCAATGACTAGCTCATAAGGTTCCAACTTGTACGAGTTGGGCAACTTTCCAGAAACTTCAACATCATCGGAGATGATCGAAAGGTTGAACTGCCCTCCATCTACTCGCATATGTTGTGGAGGGTCCTCCAACGCTCCCAAATACAACTTGGTGTACGTTACGCACTCATGCGCAATATATGCTTCGGCGATACACCCTTCGGGGGCAGATTTGTTCATCACATAGTCTTTGTAGTCCCCCAATTGTCTGTAAATTGGTAATTACAGATCGAGCATGTTATGCTTATTGCAACAATATATAAGTGAATAAATAATATTAAAGATCGACATATATATAGCCAGATTCAGAGATGCATTACGTACCTTTCCATAGGATACATCCATGTGTAGTGTACTGGACCAGTAAGCAACAATTGTTCCGGAAGATGGAGCATCAGGTGAGGCATGATGTCGAAAAAGTTTGGAGGAAATATCCTTTCGAATTTGCACATGATAAAAATGATGTCCTGTTGCATTTCCAACAAGTCCGATTTGTTCACTTCTCTCGTGCATAACTTCTGAAAGAATCTTGACAAAGCCACTAACGGCTCCACCACCTCTTTGGGCAGGTACCCTCGAATGAAAACAGGGAAGAGGCGTTGGAGCAGTATATGACAGTCATGACTCTTTAGTCCATACATCTTGTTGTCTTTGAAGTTAACACATCGACTTATATTTCCGGCATAGCCTGAAGGATACCTGACATTACCCATCCAGCCAAAAATTTCACTCTTCTGGGCAGGCTTCACGGTATAAGGAGCTTGTGGCATTTTTTTCTTCCCATCTCTCAACCACAAATGTTTTCGCAGTCCCATCCTTTTAAGATCAATGCGTGCCTTCGGGCCGTCTTTAGTTTTTCCCTCCCAATTCAACACTGTGCCGACCACACTCTCGCACACATTTTTCTCTATGTGCATGACATCTAAGTAGTGTCTGATCAGCAACTTGGACCAATAAGGAAGTTCCCAAAAAATACTTTTGTGTGTCCAGAATTTATACCTGTCGGGTTTGTCAGGTATTGACGCCACTATCTCAGGATGATTGCTTAGCTGCCCAAAATCGTATTCATTTAGCACTTCTAAGATTTCATCCCCCGTCCATCTCCTCGGCTGCTCACCTGTTTCCACAGTCCCATCAAATGCCTCAATATCCTCCCGAAATGGGTGATCATGTGGAAGCCAACAACGATGTCGCATCTGTACAATCTTCCTGCAATGAGGTCTGCAACACTCAACCGTCATGCACTCTGGACAAGCCCTGTATCCCCTGGTAACGTTGCCCGACAACATCCCGCGTGCAGGAAAATCGCTAATGGTGCCAACAAGCATGGCATGCATATGGAACATCTCATTTTTGAACTTGTCATAAGTGGGATGACCATGCTCACTCAAGTACTTAAGCTCCTCAATCAAGGGTCTCAGATACACATCGAGACACTTTCCTGGATAACCCGGCCCTGGAATGATCATAGTGAGCATATTGTATTCTTTCTTCATGCACATCCATGAAGGAAGGTTGTACGGTACCAAAATAACTGGCCATATACTGTATTGAAGACTCATGTTGCCAAAAGGGTTGAATCCGTCAGATGAAAGCCCCAGCCAAACATTTCGAACCTCTGATGCAAAATAAGAAAACTCCTTCACCATGTGCTTCCAAGCCTCTCCGTCAGCAGGGTGTATAAGCGTATCACCGTCGGGCAAATTCCTCTCGGCCCACCATCTCATAGCTTCAGCCGTGTGTGCAGACATGAACAACCGTTCTAGCCTATCTATCAGGGGAAAATACCGAAGTATCTTCACAGCTTTCTTGTTTCCGGCAGGAGTCAACTTATACCTATCTGTACCACATACCGGGCATTCATCAAGGGATTCAAGATCATTCCCATAAGCATCTTCACCCCAGAAGAGAACACAATCATATCTACAAGCATGGATTTTGATGTAGGAAAGGCCAAGATGTTTAAGGATCTGTCGCACCTTACGATGAGTGGTAGGAAGACGATGACCGAGGGGCAACAAAGAACCAGACCACTTCAGCAAATCATCAACAGCCTTCACACTCATTTTGTTCTCCACTTTGAGCTTCATTACTCCCATAACACTTTCGAGAACAGTCTTATTACACCCGTTGTACAACGGGGTCTGTTGGAAGGCAATGAGGTTGTTGTACTTGTCCATACCAGCAGTGTTGACAGCTGTAGGTAATTGCTGGACCGGCTCAATATGAGGGAAGTCTTCAACGGCGGGAGGGATATCGATATTTGGTGCTTGAGCAAATATACCGCTCTCATGAGGAAACATATCGTTGATCAACCTTGTTGTTGGATCATTGGATGTACTACCACTCTCAAAAAATTGTCTGTGATCATGTTGACCAACTGTTGAGCTCTCACCGTGATAAATCCAACATGTGTACTTATCCCAAAACCCGTTTTTCTTCAAGTGCTCCAATACTTTATCGATGTGAAAACGATATCGCTCGCTGCGACACTGACATTTCGTACACGGACAATAATGAATTGTCATCCCTCCACAATTATCCTTCACATATTCTACAAAACTTCTAATTCCACGGTGATATCTTACATCCCATCTTGGAAGACATATCCAACTCTTGTCCATCCTGAAAATTATAACTGCATGTATATATACCCATGATCTTATTAATTCAAATTTCACAGCTACATATAAATATTTATTATTTTTATTCCCATAATTTTAATATATATATACACACACATGTACAAATTGACTATATATATATATAATCGATCACAAAAATATAAATATATATATATATAATTGCTATATATATATATATTCACAATTAATAATCAAATTAAAATTAATTAACAACAATTAATATATATATATATATTTACGATCAATCACGCATACGTAATCAAAATCAACCATCATATCGATCAATTACTCAAACTCAAGATCAATTAATTAATTAACTCGATCGATCCATCCATCTATTAATTAATTCAACAAATTAAATTAAGCAATACATGCATATGCACAACACATATATATATTAATTAAGCACACGTACCTAGCTATATATAATGCATGCGCACAAACTCATTCTCGACATCACCCAAAGATCGATTTCAGAGCATTTGTTGAAAAAATGGAAAGTTTTTTGAATGACAGATCGAGCTGCTGCCCAGATCTGAAATAAGAAACTATAACCGACGATATGAAACAATCGTTGGTTATAGTCCAAAAAATTTCGTCGGACATAGTCGACAACTATGACCGACGAGATTCCGGCGACTATAACCGACGACATGATAATCTCGACGGTCAAAAAACTATAACCGACGAGATAATCCTGTCGTCGGTTATAGTTAACTATAACCGACGAGTTCTTTTCTCGTCGGTCTGTTTTCCGGCAGCTCGTCGGATATAGTGATTCTGCCAGTAGTGATGTTCATTGTCATGATCCTTGTTTCTTCCTCTTGTTTCTTGAGTTGAAACTTATTGGCTGGCCTTGTTTCCTTCCGTTGTTGAATTTGGATGTACTCTTTGTAATAATTAAGCTCACTTTCATTATGTATATTCCTCGAGGTATGCCCAATGCTTGATCACTTGCAATGGTTTGAAAAATCTCAAATCGATGCTCAATAAGAGTTTTACCTTACTTCCTTTGCCGCCCCTTGCATCCCATTGGTCTAACCGAACAGGAGGGACCGGCCACATTGCTTTGTAGTGTCTCATTCACTTCCTCGTCACACAAATTGATGATTGGAGATGATTTGGTAACAGGAGGAGTAGCTTCGAAATTGCTTGCATAAGGAGCTGGTGTAGTTTGTTTGGTCCTTGATCGCATTATAACATTCAAAGTATGTAAACGGTTTTTTCTTAGCCATAATGTAAAAGGATTGAGCTTGCTTGATCTAAAAAAAATAAAGATTAGCTATGTCACAATACTACATATTTTATAAAAAAAAATTGGTATACCAATTACATAATTTGTTTCATATAATCAAATAAAATAAATATAATAAAAGAATAGGGGCTTACTTCATCCATCTGAGAAGTGTCGCTAGCTATACGCTTCCGTGTGTTGTGCAAACATTGACCACATTTTTGCAAGAGTAGCTTGAACTTATTGTAGTGAGATGAAAGCGCGACTTGGGTCCTATGCTCATTCCAAGTAGATTCACCTTGTGTTGGCTCCCAATTTAGCAAATAATCGACATGAATTGTCTCCCACAATTTGTCCTTCTTTTGTTTGTTATCTGGTGTATTCATCAACGTTGTAACGTGTGAAAGAAATGCACATTTGTAAATCTTCGGAAGGGAGCCAATGGGTGGTCATTTTTTTGGAAAAATGCTCAAAAAAATGAGAGAATAGATGGAGGGAAATGTGAAAGTTGTTGTGCACATATTGGTGTGAAATGTGAAGAATGAATTAGTATTTATAGGAAAATATTTGAGTGTTTTCTGCAAATTATTGGGAATTTTTTTACAATTTTAAGAATTTTTTGCAATTATTTTCCATCATCCTGTTAAAAAAAAAAGTAGTTTCCTTTAAATCTGGGTCGTTGGATTGAATTTTGGATTCAAAACCAACGGCCCAGAAGTGAACCGTTGGGATTTTAATGGCAGACAACTAATACACGTGGCGACACCCCATTCGCGAGTTGAATTTTTATTTCACTATTTCATTGGCACGTGCAATGGGAAAAAAATTACAACGTGCCTGATGTCACCCACGAGGTGTGGGCTCCGCCAAATTTTGAAGCAATTAATCGAGCAAAGCTTGCTCCTCCTCTTGCTCGAGCAAGAGGTCAACATCCAGTCATGGCTGACTTTCCCACTGTTGCATCATGAATTTTCCTCTGCTCGAGCAAAATCTAGCCGACTCCACCATTTTCTCGGGAAATTTCAGTCCCGTTGTAGTTTCTCGTATGTCTCTGCTACGGTTAGAAAGGCACCTTTACCTGACATGGCGGACTGGAACCCTCCATCACCGGTGGAGTTTCATATTGGCCGGCTCTTGGACTTCGAGCAATTCGTGAGGCACCTATGTTTTCTCGTCAGGGCCTTCCTTTACGCTAAAGGCTACCTCACTAGGTTTTGAGGTGTGGTTTTCAAGCGGCAGCGCTTATGGTCTTGATGCAGCAACACATTCGCGATGGAAAGCTACAGTTTTTATGCCACAATTGTTGTCGTCTCATGCTCGACTGAAGAATCGGGAGGCGGAAGACGGTGATTGGTATATAAAGGCGACGCTTTCGACGAGAAAGGTTTGGTATAAGCATCTTCCTTATGCCAATTTGTGGGGTGTGACATCGAGCTCAGTAAATCTCATCAAACTGACGACCAAGACAACAATGATCGTTACGGTTCTGTCTTGGTGTGGTGGCGAATCAGCTAAGCTGTTATTGGTAGCAGGCAATACCAGTTGTGATAGGCTTAGGGTTATTGTTTGAGCCCTTGCTCATTTGAATGACCCAAGATGAAGTTGGTCTAACTCCTAGCCTTTTAGGTTTGGTCATGGATTATGGTCTAATTTGGATTAGGATTTCGGACCCTAGTGCTTGGAGCTTGAGTAAGGAGGTGTTAGATCAAGTGGCATCTCAATAGTAAGTTTTACCTATAATTTAGGTGAACATTACCTTGGTCTATCCGTGTTAGTGTTTATCTTTGATCGAGGGTATTTCATAGTTACTTTTGTGCTCTGATTTCAGAAAAATTGTTCATGAGTTAGTTTAGGTTATCTTGATTAGCTTAGCAATAGTCTCTTCTCTCGTGACTTATAGACATCTGCTGTGTAACTTTTGTTTACTTCTTTATCAATATAATGCCTCTCAGTTTTGCCTTAAAAAAATATTTATTTTAGTGGATAATTGTATATGGAGAAAAACCTCTATATAGTGCATCTACTATGACCTTTTGCCCATTTTGATACCTAGACATTTAAAAGTCCCTAAATGGCACCTGAACTTATAACATGAGTTTCCATATAGTACTTATGTAATTTTTTGTTTATGTTTTTTCTAAAATGCCCTTAATATGCCAATAAAACTAAAAGAAAGGAAAATGCCCTCTAAAAAAATAAAACTAGCCTTCGTCAAGTCACGAATTCACCTTTAGGTTTCAACCTTACTGGGTTACTTATGCAGACAAATTCACTGATAAATGCTTCTTTTAAGAATGATTTTTCTCTGTACTAAGTTATTTTCAAAGATATAAAAAGCTACTAGAAAGATGCATAATTAACAGTAGCTCCACTAAGAATGGTAACCCAATGCTGATAAGGTTCTAGCTTTCCTTCATTGTCTTCTTTCAAAAAATAAATTCCTTATCGATAAGAGATGTTCCCTCCTTCTGAAAAAGATGACACGAATCTCATGTATTTACATGTCATTAAGATTGGGATATTTTACCGAAAAACCTAACCTAAAATCGAAATTGACCAAAACGAAACTTGTTAGGCCGAAAACTCATCGAACAGACTAATCGAGAAACTAAATCAAATTAAATTTGAACCAAGTGACTTTTTATGGTACGGTACCAAATAAAACGAACCATTCTGAAATGATATACATGTCAAAATTGTGCTTATTTCTTTGCACAAATGCATATACACTCACCCATATTGAATCTCTTTTGGACATATATATTGAAAATACTAACAAAAAATACTCTCATTCTCTAACATTTCTTCTATTTCTCTACGGTTTCACCTTTCGCAAACACTAATTAACTTAAATAATTGATTAAGCCTTAGAAATTTTATCGAAAAATTGATCTGAAACCGAAATATGCCAAACTGAAACCCGTTGGGCCTGAAAATTGTGGGACAACCGAATAATTTATTATGGTATAGTACGGGTTTCGACCTAATACCGAACCGATCTCACCCCTACATGTCATCGTATATTTCTAAATTTTCTCCAAGATAAGGTTCTCCAAATTCAAGTCTTCATCTGGTTCTATTTTCTTCCACGTCTGTATCTTCATACATCTTGTAATGCCTATCGTTTTCTATCTTTTTGAGCTACTGGGCACATGCAATGGTGGAATCAATCTCTTTTCTTTTGAGAGAAACAAACAAGTCACTGGTAACGGCCTCTGAGTGGTCATAAGCGGTAACCATTATCTTCTCTCCTGAAACAAGAAAAGTAATATATTGATCTTCTTCGATTATTTTCTTGATGCATTCCAATGTCATGGCCTTCATCCATTAAATGCTAGAATTTAGAGTTCCATTATATCCATTACAGGCCTGTTCTAGATACTGGCCTTAGATGACTATAATATAGTGGTATGGAGAAATATGACTCTAACATTTAGGAGATGTAGATCAGAACTTGAGTCTACAAATGCAGTTGGACTTTCTTACATTCTTAACAATATTGCAGATGATAGCAGACAATCCCATGAGATTATCATTAGTCTTTGTCCATAGATTATAAACAAAGCCATTTTCGACCAACCACAACTTGTGCTCTTACGGATGCTCACTTTGAACATTCACCACATATCTTCGTGGGAATAGTCTTGGAACAGTAAAAAGTGTATCAGGGAGAACTATCTTTATTGAGTGTGTTCCAATGCTGTTATGAAATCTGAACCACTCTGACTCTTTTAACGCCTGTATTGGTACTTTTGCACTTTCAGGGGTTCTAATGTACTCCACCATTGGTTTATTAACAACACTTCCATTGTTTTCCTTTTTAATTTAGTTCTTCTGCTAAGCCATTCATGGCCTCTACCATAAGCCTTTTATCTTGTTCCTAGAAGGCAAACATCAAATTGTCTAGCAAAATCTTCTGATGAAAAGCTAGACCTCGATCAGTTTGGAAGACTGACTTGGAGAAGGTGTTCAGCTGATATTTGTAGGAAAAATTATGCTTTTTGGCAAAGCGGCAGCCTTCAACAGACTTGTTACCGTCTACCGTTTGAGACGGGTTAGCAATCCTTTACCCTAAAATTGGTCAGTTAAGTCTGGTCTTTTAAGACACAGCAATAAATTTTTAAGAACCTTCTCAATGGACTCCTCCGGTTGTTCATGTTCTTTTTCTAGCCTCCTGCTCCTAGGATTCCGACCTTCATCGCTCTTTTCACTCCTTCGGAACATCATCATTTCTCTTGTTACACTACCAAAAAAGTGTACTTAGACAAAGAAGCAATTTCGTTGCCTAGGTTTCATCTTCTAACAATCGTAGTCTAAGTACTTAGACGACGAAAAATAAATTGTCGCCTAAGTGACATCTTAGACAACGAAAATTATTTCGTCGTCTAGGTGTATAGACAACGAAATTTTACTGACAAAGGCAACAAAAATTTCCGTTGACTTAGATGACAAAACCAAGAATTTGTCATCTAAGATGCAACACTTAGACGACGACATTGTTGTAGTTTCATCATCTAAGTGCTTAATTTTGTTAAAAAAAAAAATGAACCACTTAGACGACGAAAATATTATAATTTCGTCATCTAGGTGTTGCAACTTAGACGACAAAATTGTAGTTTCGTCATGTAAGTGGTTGATTTTGTAAAAAAAAATCACGAAATTAGAATTTAATGAATTTTCATTTAATTAACAATTAGCATTTCATGAATTTTCATTTAATTTTTTGTATAACAAAATTTATTAAATGCTAATTATTAATAATAATGCAAAATTCATAATACATAAATAATTTAAATTATTTTGTATTTAAATACAAAAATCATAATATAATAAACTAAATTAACCTAAATAAACTAAATTAATCTAACCTAAATAAACTAAATTAACCTTTACCTAAACTAATTATAGGTGGTAATGGTGATGGTGGTGGTGGTGGCGGCGGCGGCGTGGTGTGTGGTGATGGTGGTGGTTTGATTGAGAGAGAGGGAGAGGGAGAGGAAAAGGGAGAGAGAGAGAGAGAAGAGTGAATTGAGAGACGAGAAAATGAAGAGAGATTTAAAAAAATGATAAATTTATAGGGTTTTAAGCAATTTAGACGACGAAACTGATAGGTTTAACCAAATTCATGAAAAATCTACCGTCAGATATAACCATTACATTATATTTACAATATTGTAGAAAAAAATTTAACCAAATTCGGATTAGTTTAGATTGCGATCGAATGAGTTTAGTGATTATTGAAAACGAGTTAAAAGACGAAAGCGATCGTAAAAAATAATTCGTAAACCCGTTTCCAAAGTTACAGATGTTTGTCCTGTCATAAAAACTTAATTTATCTACTAGATATAAATTAATTGAAAATTAACATAAAAAATTAATTGAAGACTAAAAACTTATTATAGATCTACTAATGTTGTATAACTTAAGTGTTTGTATATCTATATTCAATCTACATCTACATTAACGAAATTAAATTTGGACAAAACAACCGTTAGATATATTCATCATAACATAATATGTAACTAGACGAATTTCTAGTAAATACGAAGTTCGTTAAAGATTTGATCTGCGTAGTCAACCATAAAACTGAAATTTCAACGAAATGGAAATGTTGATATACGAATCTTCGTAACTCCGATTTTTGAACGTCAACACTCACAATCCAAAAATTGTTTTCTCTATGCCTTCGACGAAAAAAATATGCATTTTAAGATGGTATCCATGGTCGTGCTCTTAGAGGTCAGATTGTAAAACTCTACTTAGTCGACGAAAGTGGCTAAATTTCGTCGTCTAAATATTACTTAGACGACGAAAAATAGTTTTCGTCATCTAAAACTTTCCATGTTTAGGGAAAATGGTTTAAAGCTTAGGGTTTAGGGTTAGGGTTTAAGTTCAGGATATGTTCTTATTCGTCGTTTAAGTGCGTCTTCTAAGACGATGAAGATATTTTTGTCGTCTAAAATATTATACTTAGACGAATTTTGTGTTTCTTTGTCTAAGTTAGATTTTAGATGACTAAACATTTGTATTCTTCGTCTAAGAAATTCAGTCTACACTACCAACATAAGCACTTTAGGCAACGAAATGGAAAACAACGCGCAACGAGGGGGGAATTTCGTTGCCTATAGTTTACAATAGGCAACGAAATGGATTTTCGTTGCCTATTGTAAACTATAGGCAACGACATCTTTGCCTATAGTAATAAAATCGTTGCCTAAAGTCCATTTTATAGGCAACGAAAAAAATCGTTGCCTATAGTTTTCCATTTTATAGCCAACGAAAAAAATCGTTGCCTATAGTTTTCGTTGCCTAAAGTTTGGTTATAGGCAACGAAAAAATCGTTGCCTATAGTTAATAGGCAACGAAAAATAAGTATAGGCAACGAATTACTATTTCGTTGCCTATAATTAGTATTATATCAGATCTAGCCAGCAGCTATTCAAATCAAAATCGGTGGAAAAATCTGAAACGTTTTGGAATCGGCAGTACATTTCAGGATGGACAAGAGTTGGATGAGGCTGGATAGAACTGATGCAAGATATGGGCAGGGAATTAGGAGATTTCTGGAATTTGTGGCGGCTAATTGTGGAGAGTTGCCAGTGCATTATTGTCCATGTAAACAATGTCGGTGTCGCGGCAATCGTTGTCCCATTGCTACAGTTGAGCGACACCTTCATAGAAACGGATTTTGGAATAAGTACACCCGTTGGATTTATCACGGTGAAGCATCAGCAGCAGCCGATCCGCATGATCATGGACAATTTGCTGATACTGCGAGGTCATCCAATTATGATCCCACCAGGAGGTTCATCGACGATATGTTTCCTCATGAGAGCGGTGTATTTCATGATTCTGAAGCGCCCGTATATGTTCCTCCAGAAGTTGAGAATTTTCCTCACATTGAGCCAGTCCAGCCATTACCTAGAGTTTATGTCAACACACGTGGTATGGACAAGTACCACAACCTGATTCAGATGCATCAAACTCCGTTGTACCACGGATGTCCTAAGACAGTCCTTGAAAGTGTGATGGCAGTGATGCAGCTAAAAGTGGAGACCAAGAGCACCGTGGCAGCGGTCGATAGGTGGCTTCAGTTGACTGGTGATCTGCTGCCCCCCGGTCATCGTCTTCCCCCCACTCATCATAAGATACGACATGTCCTCAAAGATCTTGGACTTTCGTACACCAAGATTCACGCATGCATGTATGATTGCGTTCTCTTTTGGGGTGTAGACGATGACGGGAAGGATCTATCGAAGCTTGAATACTGTCCGGTGTGTGGTACGGAAAGGTGGAAGTACACTCCTGCAGGAAACAAGAAAGCAGTGAAGATACTTCGGTATTTCCCACTTATTGATAGGCTGGAAAGGTTGTTCATGTGTGCATTCACGGCGAAAGCTATGAGATGGTGGGCTGAGAGGACTTTGCCTGACGATGATATCCTTAGACACCCTGCTGATGGTCAGGCTTGGAAGCACCTGGTGAATGTGTTTTCTGATTTTGCAGCTGAAGTCCGAAATGTTTGGCTGGGGCTATCGACTGACGGATTCAACCCCTTCGGCAACATGAGTCAGAAGTACAGCATATGGCCCGTTATATTGGTACCGTACAACCTTCCTCCGTGGATGTGCATGAAGAAAGAATATAATATGCTGACTCTGTTGATTCCAGGGCCGGGTTATCCAGGAAAGTGTTTGGATGTGTACATGAGGCCATTGATTATAGAGCTTCAGCAGTTGAGTACAGTTGGTCATCCCACTTACGACAGGTTTAAAAATGAGATGTTCCGAATGCGTGCTATGCTTGTGGGCACAATCAGTGATTTTCCAGGTCGAGGGATGTTGTCGGGAAACCCAACCAAGGGGTACAGGGCCTGTCCAGAGTGCATGACTGCCATGTTTGGACAAGCTCATTGCTCGAAGATTGTCCATATGCGTCACCGATGTTGGCTTCCACGACATCACCCATTTCGCCAGGACGCCCAGGATTTTGACGGCACTGTAGAAGAAGGTCTGCAACCCATGGGATGGACTGGAGATGAAATCTTAGAAGTCCTGAATGAGTATAATTTTGGGCCATTGAGCAATCATCCTGAGGTTGTTGCGACTATACCGAAGATACCCGACAGGTATAAGTTCTGGACACACAAGAGCATCTTCTGGGAACTCCCGTACTGGCGGATGTTGCCTATCAGGAACTATCTAGATGTCATGCACATAGAGAAGAATGTGTGTGAAAGTGTGGTGGGCACCGTTCTAAATTGGCAAGGTAAAACCAAAGATGGCCCTAAAGCTCGCGTTGATTTGGAAAAAATGAAACTGCGGGAACATCTGTGGTTGAAAAAGAAGGGGAGAAAGATGCCCCAAGCTCCTTACACGGTCACGCGTGACGAGAAGCATGAAATTTTTGTGTGGATGGCTAACGTCCAGTATCCTTATGGGTTTGCTGGAAATATAAGTCGGTGTGTTAACTACAGGGACAATAAGATTTATGGATTAAAGAGTCATGACTGCCATGTACTACTTCAACGCCTCTTCCCTATTATGATTCGAGGGTACTTTGATGATGAGGTGGTAGAGCCGTTAGTGGCGCTGTCAAGGTTCTTTCAAAAGTTATGCACCAGAGAAGTGAAAATGTCAGGCCTCGAAGAAATGCGAAAGGACATCATTTTTATCATGTGCAAGTTGGAGAGGATTTTCCCCCCAAATTTCTTCGACATCATGCCTCACTTGATGATGCATCTTCCCGAGCAATTGATGCTCACCGGTCCCGTTCACTACACTTGGATGTATCCAATGGAGAGGTATATACCCCGCATTTGTATGATGTTTGCTAATTAAGTCTTTATATATTAATTTATTCTTGTTCTACGTACAACAATAATAACAAGCTGTTTTCATCATTGTAGACAACTGGGAGAGTACAAAGGGTATGTACATAATACATCTGCACCTGAAGGGTGTATCGCCGAAGCATATCTTGCGAACGAGTGCGTAACGTACGTCAAACTGTTTTTGGGAGCGCTTGAGGACCCACATTCGAATATGTCGGTAGATGAACCCCAGTTCAACCTTTCTGTAGTCTCTAATGATGTTTATCCACAGAGTAGGTTGCACGGGGAGTGGGAGTTGACACCATATGAGTTAGACATTGCACACTGGTGTGTACTCATTAATTGTAAAGAAGTTAAATATTGGAAAGACACACACCTTGGAAGTCCAGAGGTTCGCGGGGATGTTGCGTACCACAATCGGACCTTTGCAAATTTTTTTGGCACATGGGTGAGTATATATTCATTTAGTCATAATATATATGACGTGTAAAAGCAAATTGTGACGGTTATTTATATGAAATGTCGTATCTAATGTTGACGGTTATTTATTTCAGATGAACTATGTAGAAGATGATGGTTACCCACAATGGTCACACGCATTGAGGCTCTTGGCTATGAAACCTATATCATCAAAAGTTTACGCGATGTGTAGGGTCAATGACGTGAAATTTATGTGTCAAGAAAGAGACAATAGGGTGAAGACACAGAATTGTGGGGTAATGGTGCATGGTGGGGATAACGACCCTGACTACTACGGGGTACTCCATTCAGTGGTTGAACTCATGTATGGTGAGCGCATGAAAGTTTACTTGTTTAAGTGCAGATGGTTTGATACTCGTCCGGAGAACGTTCGCATCGATCAATATGGATACATTTCCGTGAATACTGCCACAAGTTGGTATGAGGAGGATCCTTTCGTTCTTGCCACATCGGTCAAACAAGTGTTTTACCTTGACGATCTTATGAACAGACCCCCCTGGAAAGTAGTAAACCATGTGCAAGCTAGGAATGTGTACAATGCTGCCACACTTGGTGAAAATGAAGATGACGAAGAAGTTGCAGCATACCAAGAGGGAAATGGAATTGACATTCCGAAATCCGATACAATTCGCCATTATAATGTTCGACCTGGTATTGTGGTTCAAAATTCTGGAGCAGCACTTCTAAATGTTAATCCAAATGACTTTGATGAAGACTCGAGTGACGAGGACGAGGAGCGACACCTATTACCAGACTTCAACTATCAAACTGCGTCAGACTCTAGCGATGATTCTGATTATCAGCCTTAGTTAGAGATGTAATTGAGTATAGTCTTCGAGCTTGTATTCAGTTGATTAACTCCTAAATGTATATATGTGTTGATCGAATCGAAGTTTACTTGTGTAATTTGATGGATTAGTTTAACGGTTATTTTCATGTATGTTGTGGAAAACATGTGAATTTCGTTGCTTATAAATTGAAGTTCGTTGCCTTTAACATTGATTTCGTTGCCTTTAACATTGATTTGGTTGCCTTTAACATTGATGTCGTTGCCTTTATCATGGATTTCGTTGCTTTTGTTATGCATTTCGTTGCCTATAGTATAGGCAACGAAAATTTCGTTGCCTATAGTATAAGCAACGACACACTTCGTTGCCTTTAGGGTGCATTTCGTTGCCTAAAGTATACGCAACGATACACCTCGTTGCCTATAGTCTTGATTTCGTTGCCTAATGTATATGCAACGAAAAATTCGTTGCCTATAAGTCCTCCTCGTTGCCTATACTATAGGCAACGATGCCACCATTTCGTTGCCTATAGTCCTGGAATATATTTCCAGCTCGCGAACAGCTCCGCCGCAACTAGCATTCTCTCCGCAAACCTCGCCGGATTTCTGCCCTCTCCGCAACCCGAAAAGTACGGTTCACATTCTCCCTCTCTCCTTACTTGAATAAACAACGTGATTTTAGTTGGATTTGTGTTGGGTTGTTTGTTGGGTTGATTTTAGATGGATTTGTGTTGTGATTTAGGTTAGGTTGTGTTGGATTTGTGTTGGGTTGTTTGTTAGATTGATTTTAGTAGGATTATATTGTGGATTAGAGGATTATATTGTGGATTATATTGTGGAGTAGGATTATATTGTGGATTGTGGATTAGGATTATATATATTGTGGATTATATTGTGGATTATATTGTGGATTAGGATTATATTGTGGATTATATTGTGGATTGTGGATTAGGATTATATTGTGGATTATATTGTGGATTAGGATTATATATATTTAGTTTATGTAATTAGAATTGGGAATAATTAGAATTGGGAATAATTAAGTGTGATTTTAGTTTGGTTATTTAGTTTAGGTAATTAGAATTGGCCGGGAATAAGTGTGATTGTTAGTTTGGGTTGTTCATTTTAGTTAGACAAAATTTAAATTTAGGTTATTGTTGCCTCAATTGTAAGGTATTCATTATGTTATTTTGTTGCAGACATTAATAAAAATGTCCGTGTTCAAAAGATTGATTCCCGGGAAAAGTGGGAAACAAAAAGGAGCTTCCTCCTCGTCACCTCAAGGAGCGACACCTCAAATGTCCTCCGGGTTGAACCCTCAAGGACCCAGGAGTGGGTCTAGGTCCGTTGGTGGGAGTTCTGGAAGCACCGTACCGGACAGTCTTGAGACCGTCTATGTACATTCCAATCGTCATCTCCAACTTCTTGCCACATCCCAGGATCCCCAAGGTCCACGTCACTCGGTGTCTCATGAACGACCCTCCCGCAACAGCAGCCGAAACTCCACCACGGAATCCGGTCGTCACTCAGTCAGCGGCGAACGCCCAAATAGTACGAGGGTACTATTTGGGCGTTCGCAGCAGGACCCACCACGTATGCCACCTCTTCCTCCCAATGCGGCGACGCCACAACCTAATTCCGGATCAGCTGGGCCATCCGGCAGTGCATCCCGCACGGATTCTGTGCACTTATGCCCGCCAAGGGACTTGTTCTTCCCTACGGTTATTCCGAAGATACCTCAGCTCGACCCTAACAACGTGGCCGTCTATGATGAGGACCCGTTCACGACGCCTGAGGAAGCATACACATATGAGCCGTTCTCTCAACCTCTGTTGAGTGTGAGGGTTAAGGGTCAGCTCACTTACGAGAATGGTAAGTTTATGTTCATTTACTAGATACAGTACATTAAATTAGGTTCTATTTCTTAATTTCCTTCTTTTGTACCGTGTCTTAGGCACCGTCGTCAACCCTAAAGCTAAACAGAGCAGAGGTACCACAACCGGGAAGGGTATTGAAGATCGAGTCGGTGACAATCGGGCTCATATTGATTATGAAGATGATGGGGAGGCTATCGAGTATTCTGACAAAGGGATGTATGCTAGCCAAGCAGGATTTGTCATATGTGATTTCGTCCCGATGTTGTGGGATTCGTGGGGTTCAGTTGATGCTGAAGTGAAGGCCCGAGTGCATAATGCACTGTCGGTGAGTTAAATTTACATTAATTTGTCATAAAAATAGACGTTCTTATATATTATTGTAAGGCACCAAACATACATATTTATGAGGCTAATTATGTATACGTGTATTGCAGCAATGGTTTATTATTGACGATCGGCTGAAGGAGCCCGGGGGGTGGTGTGAACGAAAGCTCACGTCTAGGTGATGTGATTTTGGATTTATATAAGGCTAAGTATCCTTATATGATTTGTGAATACGTTAGATTTGTGAATATAAAGTGTTGGTTATATGATATTTTTGTTGCATCAATATAGGTATCGAGAGTGGAAGTCTCACTTGAAGAAGTTCTGGGAGGAGAACATAGATAAAGGCCGAAATGGCACTCCAAGTGAGTTCAGATACCGGGAGTACGAGTGGAACTGGCTTATAGCCCACTGGAAGCATCCCAAACTTGTGGTATGCACATGAATTATGTTGCGTACCTAAATCTAAACTAATATTATTATTATTATTAATTTACCTACATTTTATGATATATTATTTTATATACGCAAGAGGTAGTAGGTAAATCTCTATCTATGTTATTAATTTAATATGTAGGTAAATCTCTAATATATTGTGTAGGTAAATTAAATTATACAATTTACATTGTTTATACGAAGTAAAGATAGTGAACTGTATTAGTGATTGAGATGCTAGAAATTAAAACAAAAAATAACAAAGATTAAATTATTTCCCTGCAGAATAACATGAAAAAACCTAGAAATTAAAGGAAACAATTCTAGGTCCGAGGACTAAATATGTGAAAAATAAATGGGTTGGATTTTAATCAAAAAAATTAATGTTGCGAGGATATTCTCTAATTTATGCTATATATATAATTGGCTAATAATTGTGCACATTTTCTTTTTCTACAAGCACATTTCGAAACAAAATGCTAAAAACCGAGCGCAGAACGTGAACCCACATCATTGCGGTTCCCGAACGTATGAGAGATGGACTCGACGTGGGGCAAGGTTGGAACCAGAGACTGATCCTCTCGTGTATTCCATCCGACATGGGTATCCGAACAACCCTGAATATGTTGTAAGTATCTAATAAATATTTGTCCATATTTGATACATCTCATGTTTAATTAATTCTTGTATTTTACTCAATTATTAATGCGTCACCGATTTTGCATTGTCTATTAGGAGAGATTGGTTGAGTCGATCCCAAAGGTGCGTGCTAAAGTAGCTCGAGAGCTGCATCAGGGGTGCACGGAGGAAGAGGTGACCCAGTATGCATCTCAGGTTGACCACATGACGCCCATTAATGCGGCGAGGTGCGTGTCAGATGCGATTCCCGTTGGAAAGAACAAGTTTTGGGCCAAGGGGATGGGTTACAGAGGAAATGGAGTCTTGAAGATGACTCCAGAATTCTCCAGCGGGTCCAGCAGTTCTAGGTCGTCCGGCCTACAAGAGCAGATTCAGAGGCAGCAGGAGGAGATTCGGAGGCAGCAGGAGGAGTTGGAGGAGATGAGGCGTGCCAGGGAAGCCATGGAGCAGGAAAGAGCCCGTGAGAAGGAGCAGCACGACCAAATGTGGGCATTCTTTCAATCTCAGCAACCTCGGGAGGCTTCGCACCCGCACCCACAGACTCAGCCAAATCTGTTCACGCCTACAACACAGCCGCAGTATTTTGGGGGTCACCAGCAGCCGCCGTTATATGGGGACCACCAGCAGCCGCCGCAGCAGCATCAGTTTTGGACGGGTGCCGAGCAGCCGCCGCCTCCGCCGCCGCAGCATCAGTTTTACGGGGGTGACCAGCAGCCGCAGCTTCATCAGTTTTATGGGGATGACGACCAGCAGCACCAGGAGGGTTCACACGAGGACTTCCTCAATTCTGTTAACTTTGATCAGTAGCACGTAGCTAGTTTTTGATTTCGGTTGAAATGTGTACGCTGTTGTGGTTTGAACTCATGTAAATGTTGCAGATTCTGGAATTGGGCCCAATCCAGAATCAAGTATTTTTTTTAAAAATTCCACACACTATAGGCAACGAAATGGACGAATTTCGTTGCCTATAGTTTGCCAGAAATGCAAAAATTCAAACTATAGGCAACGAAATTCAAAAGTATAGGCAACGAAATTCAAAAGTATAGGCAACGACGTCGTTGCCTATAGTTTGAAAGGTGACATCCTGTTTAGGGTTTAGGCAACGAAGAAGTCGTTGCCTATAGTGAAACTATAGGCAACGAATTAAGCTGGGGTCGTTGCCTATTGTTGAAAACCCTAACCCCTAAACCCCGAACTATAGGCAACGAATTGGTTATTGATTTCGTTGCCTATAGTATAGTCAACGAACTATAGGCAACGAAAGTATAGGCAACGAAAATTCGTTGCCTATAACTATAGGCAACGAATTTTGGACTATAGGCAACGATTTGAAATCGTTGCCTATACCTGTTATTCTGGTAGTTGCTAGACAACGAAATTTTCTCTTGTCCGACGAAAAATATTTTGTCGTCTAACGACCACTTAGACGACAGAAATATTAAGGTTTCGTCATCTAAGTGTGATTATTTGGTAGTGTTAAAGCAGCTGGGAGATCGTTCATGTTTTCTGCAATTAATTCTACATCATAATCATATTGGTCGTGAAATAATTATCAATTTACTAATTTACTTCTATCAGCAGCTTTATCAAACTTGAAATTTTTGAAATTTTTTACTCTGGCGCAATATTTTCTCACAATGAAATGGTTTCCCAAAAAAGGCGGAATTTTCGATTGTTTTTTTATGGCCAGAATTTTATTTTTCCCTATGAGATAGTTCTGTTATGTAAAGTTAAACTTCTCACTGCAAAATTTTTTTAAAAAAATTGTATTGGTGCTGGCTTTCTCGCGAGCAATACACCTGCCCAAAAACTATCAGCAGCATCTGTCTGAAGAATGATCTCATCATTTTCTTCAGGTTGATGGAGAGGAGGCAAATTTTTGCAAAGCTCCTTGATTTGCCTAGCGACATTTTCATCATCATTTGTAAATTTTAAAGCTCTCTTAGAGTTTGTTTTTGGAGACAGTATTATTGTTAATCCAACAATTTTGGGAAGGAAGTCTCTTCCATATTTTGAGAAGACTAATATATCATTGATATAGAGGACACAAATGACTGCAACTTGTTTGAATATGCTATAGATTTTTCTCTGAAAAACGGATGGAGCTTGTTTCAGTCCTAAAGACATTACTAGCCATTCGTAGTATCCCTGTGGAGTTCTGAAGGCAGTAAGAGGAATGCTATCACGATGCATTTTGACTTGCAAGAATCCTACTTTTGCATCAAAATTTGAGAACACCTTGGCTCCTCTGAGGTTGTTGATTAGCACTCTTGCTTGCACTATTTGATAACCGTCTTTTACAGTTTTCTTATTGTCATCTCTTTAGTCTATCATCATTCTTGTTTTTCTACAGACTTCTTCTACATGATTTCTAACATAGAATGTTGGAGCGTGATGAAGACTATTTGATGTTCTTATCAATCCCTTTTCCAAAAGATCAGCTATGTCTTTCCTGAATTCTTTCTAATCTTCTTCCTTGTAGTGAGGATTGTTTTTACATGAAAAAAAGAATTCATGTCATGTAGCTTGAGCTCACAGATCACTGTGTCTTTTTTCTAAAATTTCATAGGATTGATGTTAATATTTTGTTTCAACATCTCCTTGATCTCTCCAAGGATATGCATCTTTTGTTTCTCAAGCTGAGCCTTAAAGTGCTTGAGATTATGCTACTGAATGAAGGCTGCTTCGGCTACCTCTTCATTTTCTCTTCGTCTTCTGACGATGATTCTATAAATAACTCTTTTTGTGGCTTGTATTGCAATATCGCTTGATATTTTGGTGTATATCTACCACTATTCTACTACGACCTCTGATATTGCTCTATAAATCCTGAACCAACAACACGTTTTACTTGTTTTAGTCGCTCCATCCAGAAAATCTCATCATTCTTTTTGAAGTCCAGTAAGTTCACTTCTAGCTTCTGGATGAATATTTGTTGTACAAGAAAATTATTTCCAATCAGTATATCTAAGTCTTGGCTTTCTAATTTCCAAAGCTCTTCAATTACAAAGGTTCTTCCTCCAATAGAAATTTGAACCTTTTTTGTAACTGTTTTCATGAAGATTTTTTTTCCTTCTACAGTTTTCCCAATTGCATCTCTTTTGGATTAGTAACCCAGAGTTCTTCAGGTATAGTAAACTTTCTTGTTAGGCTGAAGCTATAACCATTATCTACATAGTCATGTAAATGTTCCTTCTTGTATCCTGGAAATTCTAATCTAATTTCCATATAGTTGCTGAACATACTTGTAGAAGCAGTTGATGCCTTGCGCAAATTTTGTTTAGAAGAACCTTCTTCTACTACTACTTTTATGAAAAGAATCCATCGTTCTTCTTTACAAGCTGGACTTTCTACATATACTACTTCTTCCTTTCAGTAGTAGTATCAAATTTCGCTCTTTTTAGATCTCTTTCTAGAATTTCATTTCTTTCTTCTATCTCATGGAAGTAGTCCTCATATTTCTATTCAATAATTTGATTTATTGAACTATTCTTTGTTTTTCTTCTCACTTCAGCTATGAAGCATTCTTTGTGATATGTCTTTTCTGATGCTTCACAAAACATGGAAAGACCTATTTTTCATAGCAATGACAATAGTCACAGACAAATCATCCGAGATTTACTTTTCAAGATGAAATCTTTTTTTCTTCAATGCTTTCTTCCCAATTTTTTATTTCAAGAAGACAATTTCCTCTAGGTTCATATTCTTCCTCATAATCTGTTTCTAGTTCTTCTGATGATTCATCTTTTGTTCAGACTCAATATACATACATATTATCATCTTCATCTTCACCTCGTAGCCCTTTATATTAGTCACCTATATGACCTCTTCATGTTCTCTCATAAGAGCTTTCAAACTTCTCTTATCCTTTTTAGGACATTAGTTAGCATAGTGCTCTTCATCTTTGCATAACCAACATTTGCATGTTCTCTTCTTTTCTGTTTCTTGAAAGAATATTTTCTTCTTAAAGAATCTCTTTCTTGGGTTATGTTTTTCTCTTCTGTAATTGGAGATGTTCTTGAATCTCCAATTCTTCCTTTCGTTTCCTCTTAAACATTTATGGAAGTGCTTCCCTCTATTTTTTTGCTTATTTTTGTCAGATCCTTTAAGCTGTCTCCTTGCAGTTTTTGCTCTTGTGTTGACTTTGCATTATTTGCGCATCAGCTATCTGATTCTTTCTGCAACTCCCCTTACTGAAAAAATTTCTAGGGGTTTTTCTTCTATACTCTCCCTATGGCTGTCCTCCGGGGTTCAAGAAGTTTTCTATACAAGAGATGTATTAGGTCGTGGTTTCCAATTCTCTTATTGTACAGTAGTATTTTTGGAATTCATTCAGATATTCCTCGAAATACTTCATATTACATGCTGTAGGTCAGGAGCTTCTAACTTTACTCGACTCTTATATTATCTGTAGGTCAGGAGCTTCTAACTTTCCATAGGTAATACATGCTGACATGAATAATCAAGCATCCCAATCATCTATATCTTTATTCTTGTCTAGAAATTTGTCTATATCAAGACATATACCAAATTATGTAATTTAGTGTATGGCTTGATATTATCTGTAGGTCAGGAGCTTCTAACTTTCCATAGGTAGTACATGTTGACATGAATAAGCTAGCATCCCAATCATCTATGGCTTTATTCTTGTCTAAAAATTTGTCTATATCAAGCCATACACCAAATTGTGTAATTGACATTTTTGGTGTATTTTCCTGTGGAATGAATTTTTGGGAGCTTCATTTCCCCTTCTTTCCAGTAGGACCTTTCATGTTTGAAAGTTTTGTATTTCCATCGATCCTGATGATGGTGGTTTCTGTCGCTCCCGAAGACTCTCACTTCCATTTTTACTTCTTGATAAGGAAATACTTTTCTTTCCTTTTTGAATGTAAAACTTTCAATCTCTCTGATCCATTGTTCCACATGACATGGATCTAGGCACTTTTCTGCTTCTTTATAAAGTGCAAAGAGCTTCTCTTCCTTTGGCTTTTCAGCTTTTACCATGTTGATATCTCTTTCTAATTCAACATCTAAATCTTCTTTCATCACTGGGATGGCTTCTTCCCTTATTGAAATTCTGGAACTTCTAGTACATTTTTCTCTAAAAGAGCTGCATCTTTTAAATGCTTTAGAGTTTTCACCTCTTAAGCTTTCGAGGGATACATCACTATTTCTGTGTCCTTCAAATTTTAGTTTAATCTCTCCAGTTCTTTTATTCTCATAGACTGCTGCTCTTACTCTCTGGCTTTTCTTTGGGGTCAGACAACTTCCATTCTAATGGAAAGATGACCTCATCCCATGTAACCTTACGAATATGCTTTGAATGATTTTTTGGTTTGTAAGGAATCCAGCAGTAAAATCAGGAATATTTCTTATTTTGGTCTTTGGTTCTACTATTGTGCTCATTAGTTTATAGTTAATCCTATAAACCATAGCAAGTTCTTGCATGTCGTCTTTCATTGAGGTGCCATCTATTTTAACTTTCAGTCATAAACAGTGGGCTGCATCAGTTAGGCTAGTCAAAAAGTTTGGAAAGCAGTTGAAATATGCAACTTGGTTGCACAACGATACTTGAAGGGTTCCCAGTAGACTTTATTAAAAATCAATCAGTATATTGTCTTGTAAAACACATAAGTCTGAACAATTTATGCCTTCTCTAGCCAATAATTTTATGCCGACTTGGACTGTTCCAATGTGCATAAATTTGTAGTTTTGTTTTCTGTCTTTAGTAACGTCCTCAGGCAGGCGCAGATCTATGCTTTGGCTTACCAAGGCTTAAGCCATGATGAGTTTTAGAGATAGATTATTTATATATATGTAGTAGAAAGTAACATATAATTTCTTTGATTTAGTTGGTTAAGTGTCTGAGGTGGGAACCATCCTATCCATGGTTGGATCCCCTTGGATCACTTTTGGAAGATGCTTTTCTATTTTTAGTATTTTCATTCTTCTAGATCTTCCCCTCTTCTTTATGTTCTAGATTCCAATCTCTTCTCTTCTTCTATAATTTAAAATCTATTCATGATTTGAATTGTACAAAGCTAAACTTTTTTCTCATAACTCTATGAAAATATTCTCCGAAAAACATTTCATGTGTAAACTTTGAAAGAAAGAAATAATATAGGAAAAAGTTATCCCCTCCCGATTTATCATCCTGGATCCGCCCTTGTCCTTAAGTATTATCAAAATGAGATATGTTTCTTCTATTATTGCATCAGTCAGGCTAGTCGAAAAGTTTGAGAAGCATTTGAAATATGCAACTTAGTTGCACAACGATGTTTGGAGGGTTCCCAGTAGACTTTTCTAGAAATCAATCAGTCTATTGTCTTGTAAAACACATAAGACTGAATAATTTATATCTTCTCTAGCCAGTAATTTTATGCCAACTTGGACTGTTCAATGTGCATAAATTTGTAGTTTCGTTTTCTGGCTTTAGCAACTTCCTCAGCTGTTATCAAAATGAGATATGTTTCTTCTATTGTTGCTGGAGTGGTGAATTCAAAGATTTTGAACTGATGGCTATCCAACATGTCAAAATTCCCTCTTTTGTAAATTTGATTGAATTCAAATTTTGGAATTGAAGAATTTCAAACATTTTCTTCAATTTCATTGAATTCAAATTCTTCAAAATTGAGCAGATCTACTGTTTTTTTCTTTCCATAGATGCTCAACATATTTATGTTACGAACATCTTCAGTTTTGGTTTCTTGAAATCTGATGCTTGACAAATTTGTTATTGGATCCAAAATAAAGGACATTGGTGAAGAGTTCCCTCTTAGATCTTCTAGTGGTTTAAAGTCATTAATTTTCTTTATGATTGTTCGAGGTGGACTGTCTCTTGACTTCTTATGTTCTCAGGTTATTCTTTGAACATAGTTAAGGATCTTCATCTGTTGAAGATTTAAGTCCTCGATTTTACTATTAACCTTTGTTAATAGTTCTATCTTATTTTCTGAGTAATTTGGATATAATTCAATTTAGTTTCCAGTTTTTGTAATTGGTTACTAATCACTGAAAGTATCTCCAGATACTCTTTGTTTCTAGAGATTTCTGTGAGAGACTCTTGATGAGGTGCATCAGTCAAATTTAATAGACAATCTAGTTTATCTATTATTTTCTCAGAAGGTGTTTCCATCTTTGAAAATTTATTGAGCTATATCAAGCTTTGATACCAGTAAAACTGCAGATCTAACCAACAAGCTCAAGAAAAGTAATATTTGTAAATGAAGTTTAGCTTCAGCTTTATCGCATAAACAAGCAGTAAGAAAATATTGATGTCTAGCAATCTAAAGATCAACTTTTGCTTGGTCTAGAGGACGAACTAATATTCTTAGTCTTTCTGAAAGTTTAAGATTTTGTTTTGCGTTGGCAATAAACTCTCGTATCAATTCAAGCTTCTTGCTTAATTCACGTAGTTTTGGAAGGTGAGAAATTTTGATAGTAAGAAATAATTGTTTATCTTCGAGTACTAAGGATAGATTTTTAGCTGTAAGTTTTAGAATAAACAATTTATGGGCCCACTATGCTTCAAAAATACATGAGTGTGTAAACATAAAAGAAAAAAAAGACTAAACTAGTATTTTAATAATTTTATCCTTTCAGGTACCATTGGGCAATAATGCATAAGTTTAGGTACACTACAAGAAAATGAGACATTACCGGCGAGATTCCGGCCAACAAGGCCGGCGACCGGAAAAGTCGCCGGTAATGTCCATCATTACCGGCGACTTACTCCGTCGCCGGTAATGTGGCCGGAATCTCGCCGGTAATGTTCCAAAACATTACCGGTGACTCCAACCGTCGCCGGCAATGTCTAGACACACATTTCCGGCGATTTTCCGGCCGGAATTTTGCCGGAAATGTGTGCCTAGACATTGCCGGCGACGGTTGGAGTCGCCGGTAATGTTTTGGAACATTACCGGCGAGATTCCGGCGTAAAGCCGCTGGTAATGTCTTCATTTCCGGCGACTTACTCCGTCGCCGGCAATATGTCTTATATTAGATGCCGGATGGGGTAGCTCGATCATTCAATCATTTTGAGCGAAAAAAATCCAGAGAAATCGAAAGAAGGAAAACGTACGCTCTGAAATCGATCATTCGGTATATTGTCAAAATTAAGGCGCGCGTCGAAAACTCAATCACTCGGGAAGCTATATATATAGGTACATAGGTGTATATATACGTATGTGTGGTGTATATATATATGTGTGTGTGTTGATCAAATCCAATTCGTGAGATATATATGAAATGTTGTTGATGTACGGTCACCGAAACGAGAAAACAGGTTGTAGTTAATCTTGTGTCTGAATCAATGACTGGTATTATCGTATTGTTATCGGAGCCAGGCTTAACAGAGCCGCCGGCCTCCTACCCAGTCAAATACGTTTTGAATTGAAAAAGGAGAATACTATCATCGAGTACTGAATCGATCGAATTCAGAGATTAGATCGATATATATACATATGCATGCATGTGTTGATTTAATTAGAGTTGAATTGAGAGATCACGTCGATTATTAGTAGTGAATGTGTGTATATATATATATAACTAATACGTAAAATTGTTAGAATTTTCAGGATGGACAAGAGTTGGATGAGCCTCGAAAGATGGGATGTCAGATATCACCAGGGAATTAGGAGTTTTGTGGATTTTGTGAAGGCTAATTGTGGAGACACTACACTTCATTATTGCCCGTGTAAAGAATGTAAGTGTTTCAGCGATCGATTTCGATTTCCCATTGATAAAGTCCAGAGGCACCTGAGTAAATACGGGTTTTGGGATAAGTACACTTGTTGGATTTATCACGGTGAAACATCGGTAGCGGGTCCGCATGATCATGGACAATTTGGTGAGAGGGCCAGTCCACGCTATGATCATGGAGATTTTGCTGAGAGGGGCAGTTCATCCTATGATCCAACATCGATGTTAATCAATGATATGTTTCCTCATGAGAGTGGTGTATTTGCTGATGAAGCACCAAATGTCCCTCCCGTCGTTGAGGGTTTCCCCCATATCGAGCCACTCGAACCATTACCTGGAGCTCATGTCAACACAAGCGGTATGGACAAGTACAACAACCTGATTGCATTGCAACAGACTCCGTTGTACGACGGTTGTAGTAAGACTGTTCTTGAAAGTGTCATGGGAGTGATGCAGCTCAAAATGGAGAACAAAATGTCTGTCAAAGCTGTTGATTCTTGGTTGAAGTGGACTGCTTCGCTACTGCCACCCAGTCATCGTCTTCCTACCACTCATCATAAGGTGTGACATATCCTGAAAGATCTTGGGCTTTCCTACATCAAAATCCATGCATGCAGATATGATTGTATTCTCTTCTGGGGAAAAGATCTCGAAGACCTTGAAGCCTACCCGGTATGTTTTACAGAAAGGTATAAGTTGACTCCTGCAGGCAACAAGAAAGCTGTGAAGATACTTCGATATTTCCCGCTTATTGATAGGCTGGAGCGGTTGTTCATGTGTGCTTTCACGGCCGAGGCAATGAGATGGTGGGCTGAGAGGAACTTGCCTGACGATGACACCCTTATACACCCTTCCGACGGAGAGGCTTGGAAGCACATGGTCAGGGAGTTTGATCATTTTGCAGCAGAGGTCCGAAATGTTTTGCTAGGGCTCTCATCTGTCGGATTCAACCATTTTGGCAACATGAGTCTTCAATACAGTATATGGCCAGTTATTTTGGTACCGTACAACCTTCCACCATGGATGTGCATGAAGAAGGAATACAATATGCTCACTCTGTTAATTCTGGGCCCGGGTTATCCAGGAAAGTGTCTCGATGTGTATTTGAGGCCTTTGATTGAGGAGCTTAAGTACCTGAGTGAGTGTGGCCACCCCACTTACGATAGGTTCAAAAATGAGATGTTCCAGATGCATGCCATGCTTGTTGGCACCATCAGTGATTTTCCTGCCCGCGGTATGTTGTCGGGCAACGTTACCAGGGGTTACAGGGCTTGTTCAGAGTGCATGACGGTTGATTGTTGCAGTCCTCATTGCAGTAAAATTGTTCAGATGCGTCACCGTTGTTGGCTTCCATATGATCACCCATTTAGGCAGGATCCAGACGCGTTTGATGGGACTGTGGAAATAGGTGTGGCACCCAGGCGATGGACAGGGGAAGAAATTTTGGAAGTGTTGAATGAATACGATTTTGGCCAGCTGAGCAATCATCCTGACATAGTGGCTTCAATTCCAGACAAGCCCGAAAGGTATAGGTTTTGGACACACAAGAGCATATTCTGGGAAGTCTCCTACTGGCCCAGGTTGCCTATCAGACACTACCTAGATGTCATGCACATAGAGAAGAATGTGTGTGAAAGTGTGGTGGGCACAGTTCTTAACTTGGAGGGGAAAACAAAAGACATCCCTAAGGCACGCATTGATCTGAAAGAAATGGGTGTGCGGAAACATTTGTGGTTAAGAGATGGTAAGAGAAAAATGCCGCAAGCTCCGTACACCGTAAAGCCGAAGCATAAGCATGAAATTTTTCGGTGGCTGAGTAATGTCAGGTATATATTCTTATGGCTATGTAGGAATTTGGCCTTAAATTTTTAGCGGAGTATATATGGTTATATGCGAGAAATATAATTGGTCCATATATATGGCTTTATCTATATATATGCAGGTATCCTTATGGCTATGCAGGAAATATAAGCAGGTGTGTTAACTTCCGGGACAATAAGATGTACGGATTAAAGAGTCATGACTGCCATGTACTGCTTCAACGCCTTTTCCCTATTTTCATTCGAGGGTACATGCCCAAAGAGGTGGTGGAGCCGTTGGTGGCCTTGTCAAGATTCTTTCAGAAGTTATGCACCAGGGAAGTTAAAAAAGCAGACCTGAGGGAGATGCAAGATGACATCATTTTTATCATGTGCAAGCTTGAGAGGATATTTCCCCTAAATTTTTTCGACATAATGCCGCACCTGATGATCCATCTTCCCGAACAATTGTTGCTTACCGGTCCCGTACACTACACTTGGATGTATCCCATGGAAAGGTACAAATGATTCATACATTTGGTTTGCCTATGTTTTTATATGTAAATTCTTGTGGTTAAGTAAGTTAACATGTACTTGTTAACTGTTCAACCTTTCTATCATCTCCAGTGACGTGGTAGTACAGGGAAGCTTGCCAAAGTCGTACAAGTTGGATGGAAATGAGGTAGCCATTGCCCACTGGTCGGTACTGATTAACTGTCAAGAAGTACAATATTGGAAAAACTATCATCTTCACTGCCCTGCTATTGCCGGAAATGTTGATTACCACAACAAGACGTTTGCAAACTACTTTGGTCAATGGGTAAGTATATGTGTATATGTCTATTTTTATATATATCCTTATATAGCATGTATGTATGTACGTGATTTTGTGGTTTCAAGATGACATAATTTCTTCTGTACGTATTAATATATGGACGTTTTCAGATGAACCATGTAGCAGATGATGGTTGCCCAGAGTGGTCAAACGAATTGAGGGTCCTGGCGATGAAACCGATTGCTTCAAAAGTTTACTCGATGTGTCAGGTCAATGGCGTGAAATTTATATGTGAAAATCGAGACAACCGACTGAAAACACAGAATTGTGGGGTGATGGTCCATGGTGGGCAGGATGGCGTTGACTATTACGGTGTCCTTCATTCAGTTGTTGAACTAATTTATGGGAACCGCATGAAAGTGCACTTGTTCAAGTGTAGATGGTTTGATACTAGCCCGGAGAACACAAGGACCGATCAGTACGGAACATTTTCGGTGAATACTGCTACTACCTGGTATGAAGATGACCCTTTCGTTCTTGCCTCATCAGTAAAACAAGTGTTTTACCTGGACGATCTTCTTAACAAAGTCCCGTGGAAGGTGGTTAACCATGTTGCTCATAGAAACATATACAGTGCTGCCACACTTGGTGATACCGCAGATGATGAGGAAGTTACTGCATACCAAGAGCCAAACGCTTTTGACATTCCGGAATCATCTACGATTCGTCTTAATAATGTGAGATCTGGGAGTGTGGTTCGAATTACTGGAGCAGAACTTCTCGATGTTAATCCATATGAAGTTGACGCTGATTCAGATGACGAAGAGCGGCACATATTGCCAGAGGTTACCTATGAAACCGAGTCAGACTCAAGTGATGAAGATGATTACGATTATCATCCTTAGTACGTTGGAAATTGTAGTCGGAAATTGTAGTCGGCAAATGTACGTAGTAAAATGTTTAAGGAAATTGAACGTAGTCGGAAAATGTACTCGGAAATTGTATGTAGTCGGAAATTGTACGTAGTCGGAAATTGTATGTAGTCGGAAATTGAACGTAGTCGGAAATCGGAACCGTAGTCGGAAATCGGAACCGTAGTCGGAAATAGAACGTAGTCGGAAATCGAAAATGTAGTCGGAAATTGGAACCGTAGTCGGAAATCGGAAATTGAACGTAGTCAGAAATCGGAACCGTAGTCGGAAATTATACGTAGTCGGAAATCGGAACCGTAGTCGGAAATTGAACGTAGTCGGAAATCGGAACCGTAGTCGGAAATTGAACGTAGTCGGAAATCGGAAATTGAACATAGTCGGAAATCGGAACCGTAGTCGGAAATTGAACGTAGTCGGAAATCGGAACCGTAGTCGGAAATTATACGTAGTCGGAAATTGTACGTAGTCGGAAATTATGTAGTCAGAAAATGGTCGGAAATTGGTCGATCGGATAATAGTCGACAAATAATGACATTACCAACGACTTAGCAACTCGTGGGTAATGTCATTACCAACGAGTTGCTTGTCAACTCGTTGGTAATGTCATTACCAACGACGTTGACCTACCTCGCCGGCAATGGTGGCGGTATAGCTCGAGCTCGAGCTCCTCCTCCCCATTTCTCTTCGGCCTAATTCAATTCTCTCTTCCCTCTTCCCTCTCTTAGCACGAAATTCTCACCTCTCCCCTCTCCTCAATCCTCTCTTCTCTCTTCCCTCTCCCCTCTCTTCCTCTCCTCCCCTCTCTCCTCCCCTCTCTCCTCCTCCCCTCCTCCTCTTCCTCCTCCCCTCACCTCCGTCGCCGGCAAAGTTGGGTCGAGCTCCACCATGCCAGGTTTGAGCTCACTCTCTCTCCCTCTCTCTCTCCCTCTCTCTCTCTCTCATTCCACAATATTTTTTTTGTGTATTTTAATTAATTAATTTTTGATAATTGTGGGATGTATATATGTATGCATGTGGACAATATTTGTAAAATGTAATTAAGGTATGTATGAAAATTGTGGGAAAAAAATGTGGATAATTGTGGGGTGAAGGAGCAATATATGTGATGTATATATGTGAAAAATTAATTAATATATATGGAATGTATATATATACGTATGTTTGAAAAATGTGGAAAATTAATTAGCTAGGGTGAATTGGATTTATATGTGATGTATATATATATGTGTGAATTAAGGTGATCAAAATTAAGATGCATGATCGATGTATATATGTGTGAAAAGTTTAAAGCCGGAAATGATGTATGTATATATGTTAAGTTAGGTGATATATATAGTTGTTAATTTAACGTATAATAGGTGATATTGGAACCATACCAAATCGGAACCGAAACGGTTTGAAACCGGAACTGTTTATAACCGGAACCGTTTGAAAACAAACGGTTCCGGTTTCAAACGGTTCCGGTTCCAAACCGTTCCGGTTCTGATTTGTTATAGAACCGAAACGGTTTGGAACCGGAACTGTTTGTAACCGGAACCGTTATGTTACAAATTGTTCCAGTTACAAACAGTTCCGGTTTCAAACGGTTCCGGTTCCAAACCGTTCCGGTTCTGATTTGTTATAGAACCGAAACGGTTTGGAACCGGAACCGTTTCGAACCGGAACTGTTTGTAACCGGAACCGTTATGTTACAAACGGTTCCGGTTACAAACAGTTCCGGTTTCAAACGGTTCCGGTTCCAAACCGTTCCGGTATTTCTGATTTGTTATAGAACCGAAACGGTTTGTAACCGGAACCGTTTGGAACCGGAACCGTTTGTAATATAACGGTTCCAGGTTCAAACAGTTCCTGTTCCAAACCGTTCTGGTTCCAAACCGTTCCGGTTCCGATTTGTTATAGAACCCCAGTTCCCATGACTATTACGGTGTCCATGCCAGGAGGTTTTGCGGCTAATTGGCTTCGGAGAGGTTCCCGAAATAGTGGAGGGAACAGTAGTCAAGCTTCCTCCTCGCCCGCAGTTAGCAACACGCCCAGTGGGCCAATGATGAGTGCTCGCACGAGAGCCTTGCTAGAGGCGCGAGCTGAGGAGGAAGCTGCACGATCAAGAGCCGTGCAACCGGAAGTTGAGCCTCGAGCCTCAGTCTCCAGACGCTCAATCAGTAGACGTCCCTCCGGTGGCAGAGCCTCAGACGAGCGACAGTCAACGGGGGTATCAGAAACTCCCTCAATCCGAATGCCCCATATTCACCCGGTGCCTACTCCCGTTTTACGGGAATCATCTGAGACACATGGTGGTGCTGGCGCCTCATCGTCCAGGCCTCGTCTATCTCCGCCGTCCGGTCTCTTCCTACCCGACGAGATTCCTGTCATCCCTGAATTCGATGATAGGGGGATGCCTGTTTATATTGAAGGACGGCCGGAGTTCCTAAGCATGGAGGAAGCGTATAACTTCCTCCCGTTCGACCCCGTGTATCTTTGGAGTGTGAGGTGCACCAACCAACAAACGGACGATGCAGGTAAATTTTATTTAACATCAGATTGATTACTTAATTATTACTTAAGACTTGCGATAGGTTCAATTAATGATATCAATTTGTTGACATTGTATTATTAGGCAATTTCGTTAATGGGACTGGAAAACGGAAAGGGGCTAGAGGCACCTGCACCGGGAAGAGACTTGAGCAGGCCACCGGCGGAAGGAAAACGCCCATAAGGGCCAATGAGGATGGCGAGGTGAGCGAGGCATTCGACACCACGTGCAAATATGTCAGTATGGCCGGTGCGATCGTGCGGGACAAGGTCCCAATGCTTTGGCCAGATTGGGAATCTGTGCCTATCTACGTAAAGATGCAAGTGCATAATGCAATCAGTGTGAGTAAAATCGTATTTTCATTACGTAAATTTTACATTTATTAATTAAGTCCGAATAAATATATAATTTTACCTTTTATATATTCATATTGCAGGTGTGGTTTGACGTGGATGAAGTTCTTATTCACACGTGGGTAGAGCGTCAACTACATATGAGGTGATGTGCTTCGACTTATTTGAATATATATCGAGTTAGATTTTTGTTTATCAAGTGTTTTAATATCTCTAACTTTTTTTCCTTGTTTTAATATAGGTATAAAGAGTGGAAGAACGAGCTTTCTTCCCATTACACTGTATACAAGGAGCTAGGCCGAGGTTCCACCCCTAGCGAATTCCGGTTTAGGGAGTACGAGTGGCTGTGGCTGATAGCCCACTTCGAGCACCCCAAAGCTCGGGTATGCATCCTTAATATATCTTTCAAGCCTAATGTATCGTATCAGATTGAAATAGTTAGTTACTAATTTTTTTTCATATGTTTATCAAACAAGGCGATTTCGAAGACGAACCGGGCGAATAGATTGAAAAACACCAGGGTCCATCATGCAGGTTCACTCAACTACATGGGTTGGTCGACTAAGGCACAGCAACAACAAGAGGTGAACCCGTTGGTGTATATTCATCAGAAGTTCTACCCGCAGTGCCCTGAAGAAGCGGTAAGTCTTTCGCCTCTCCATGTGTTAATAAAACTATTTTTGAAGATGGAAATAGATTTTGTTAGCTAATACGTTGTTCATTTTCCCTTTTCAATTAGTCGAGAGTGGAGGAGGCGACCGCAGAAGTGACCATGAGTATAGCTCGGACTAACCATCCTGACTGCTCCGAGGAAGAAGTCACCCAGTATGCCTCTCAGATCGATCCGCTTGATCCCCTGATAGCGGCTCGGATCATGGCAAAAGCGTGCGGGACTGGAAAGAATACCTACTATTGTAGGGGAATGGGCACGGCGGGCGAAGGACTATTGAAGAACACTTCAGAATACTCTACCGGGTCAAGAAGTTCAACTTCTAGTCGTAACCTCGCGGCGGAGCTTCATAGGACGCAGAGGGAGTTGGAGGAGCAAAAGAGGCAGATGGCCGAGTACCAAATGCAGCAGACACAGGTGCAGGCTCAGATGTACACATGGATGCGGACGATGTACGAGGCTCAGACTACCGGACAACCCTTCCCCACACCTCCCCCGGTCCCTCATATCCCTACCTATCCACCACCACCACCACACCAGTCAACGCCAGAGCAAGACCAAGGTAGCCACCGGAATTCAAATGAGTACATGGATTACTTCAACCCTGATGACCCGCAAGTTCCTGGACCTGACCTGTAGTTGTAGTTAATTTTTTTATCGTCGTTGCTATTTGTACTGTACGTTGGACATTTATGTTGAACTTGTATGACTGTCTTTGCTACGTGTACTGTTGAACTTGTATGATTGTACGGTTTATCCGGTTCAATGCAGGTTATGGAATTGGGCCCAATCCAGAACCGCGTTTTTTTTTCAAAATTTTTCCTCACATTGCCGACGACATGGACTCGAGTCGCCGGCAATGTCTCACATTCCGGCCACGGCGGCGCTGCCATTGCCGGCGACGCCGTCGCCGGTAATGTCCGAGACATCACCGGCGACGGAGTTTCCCGTCGCCGGCAATGTCAACACCAGCGGGGAATCTCCGGCGACGTCATTGCCGGCGACAAGTCGCCGGTAATGTCAATTCCGGCGAAAAAAAAAGACAAGGCCGGCGACGGCAGGTCGCCGGTAATGTCTCCATTTCTGGTAGTGGTACTATCTGGGTACTTTTGAAAGTCCAGGTACCAAAAAGTGCATTGGGTGATAATTGAGGTACCATTTAAGATTTTTTTTTTCCTTATATATGTTTGAGATATCTAAACACTATTCGTCAATTTGTCAACTTTTGTGTGTTGTCGGGTTGAGATTCAACGTGAATGTAGAAACAAATTTGAGCTAGATATTGTGACTTGGGATAACTATGTTTTCTTTTCTAGGTAGCACACTTGCATAATGATGGCCCACGCCATAAAAAGTCATTGTCAAAGCAATCTAAATCGGTGAAAGACCTTATAACTACCACAATAATACTGAGAATGCTAGGCACCAAAACAATAACCAAGTAACCAATGACGCTAACAAAGTGAAAAGTATAAGCAATACATATATAAACCTCAATCATTATTTTACACTCTGTGGTCTACTTACAAAAAATAACACATAATTTGTACAAAATTTCACCTCGAAGTCTCGCGTACATCAACTTGATATCTTTGGCGGAGTATCCTCCAACACAATTTCGATGTTTCAACTTTGAAGCATGTTATGCTTGTTTCTTTGTTGGCATCTTATACAAGCAATGACAATAATATAATTATTTCAAGTTGCGGGAAGGTAATGCTCTTGATTTTTCAGTCTGAAGGGAATGACTCAAATGTGTGTATTCTAATATGGTATTGCAAGCAATTGGTGGTGACAGTTGAAAAGACTCATTTTCCATTGAATATAAATTTTTCATGCTTCAATTGCACTAATAATGGAGGCTTCATGGTAGTCATGGATGGTTGTACAATGAATTTGTAGAATGTCACGATTAATGGAATGTTATTTGGGATAACCTTTTTTTTAAGTAATTAATAGTCCATTAGTGAAGGTAGTAGTACACAAGAGATCCACCGGATTTCCATCCCGATAGATATGAACCTCCCAGAGTATACTATATTAGACAGTTTAATTAAGTATCTAACTTAACTAAAAATTTCTAGTGTAAGAGAGTGACTAAAAAATTCGAGGACCCACACCATATCTAGTTATACTATTTAAACTACATTAAATTCACGTGTCGCTCCTCAACATGCGCCTTTGCCAACACAGCAGGATCCAGCACTACTATCTTCTTAGGGGATTCATGTTTTAAAATTGTCTTTGGTCTCTGATCCACTCCTTGTCCACCCGAAGCAAAAGGTCATGGTTTCTCTTCTCGTTACAGCCTTTTTCCATCCCTCGCTGGCATGTCATCTACTAGAGCTGTTGGGCGAACTTACTTACGATCGGGCTTGATAATAGAACCGTGCTAGATGTGTCATCCATGGATTGTGGACCCAATGACAGTAGCCTAATGGGTCCTAAAATCGGAACCAAAGTAGTTACTGGTACATGAAAAGAAGATAACAAAGTTTGTGCCCCCCTCTATTTGGAAGGATACCCTTGCATGTGAGCCATATGGGTTGAGCCATGCCGCAAGCCAATTTATATATTAGTTTCATATTTCAGTGATCAAAATTATTTCTCAAAATTTTTAATGACCAAAGTTATATTTCAAAAATTTCAAATTTCAAACTTAAATGACCAAAGTTTAGAATATTGAAACTTTGGTGACAATTTAGGATTTTAACAGGTTAAATAGTAAAAAGAAAATCGTGAAAGTGATCGGCATTGAGATGTCAAATAGCGATAGAGGGTATGATGGTGACGTGGTTATCAGTTTCGCCAAGAGGGAAAACGTGAGAGATAATCCCTTTCAAAAAAAACGTGAGAGAGAATCAATCCAAGTAAGTACTTTTGTTGTTGGGTGGTAAAAAAGTGAAAAATCTAACCAAAAAGTGTCCGTAAAATATCAAAAACACCCTCCCTCGCACTTAATAATAAATCCAAATCCATAGCAGATAGTGACTTGGTGGTGTATGGTAGTGTAAGTCAGTCGAGACTCAAAAACTGTGTGTATTGTATGCAACAAAAACTCTTCTTCTCTTCTCTCTCTCTACTAAATGTGTGTGTGTGTCTAACTAAATTCTGTACTAATACTCCACCTTCGTCTTCCTTGGCCAGCTGTGTTCTTCTAGCTAATTCCAATTTGCACACCTCTCTCTCTCTCTCTCTCTGTAGCTCCATATTTTCCCCAATTTCCAAATCTGCCCCTCGTGCATTGCTATACAGAGAGGATCCAGTCTTGAATTCTGTACTACATTCATGTCGGTTGGCTGATCTCGCTTTCGATCTGCTCTTCACTGCTTCGATCTGTGCCGGTAAGCTCTATCTCTCTTCTTCTCGATTTAGATCTCGCACTACTCTCAAGCTCTTTCTATGCTTCTGTTTTGGTTTTATGAGTTTTGTTCACACTAGACCGAGTAGAAAGATTTAGTTTTTTTTTTTGGGGTAATTGTGTTTTAAATTTCTTGCGGTTTAAAATTATGTTAGATTTGTCGCTGTGGGGTTTGAATTGCGGTTGTGATCATGGCAATGACGGCGGAGATGGATGTGCAATCTGAGGTTTCCAAGGGTGGGGAGGATTTGAATGTCAATGTGAGTGTGATTGGGAATGGGATTTCCAAGGACGACGGGGACGGGTCGTATGTGTTCGTCACCGGAAGTGATGCCGGCCCTTCGGAGGAGTCTGATCTAACCAGCGGGCATTGCGGCGCTAATGGCAGTGGCGGTGCTCAGTTGGAGTTGGAGGGGGAGGTGGAAGAGAGTGTTGTTGTTGTTGATAATGCACAGTCGCAATTGCAGTCACAAACTGAAGACTCAGCACAGTCCAGTGATCCGGAGATTGCAGTTGAGAAATCTCATCTTCGAAGTGACGAGGAGCCGAAATTAGCTGTGGATGTTGCAGTACAAGATTCTTCGAGAGATCTTGTTCAGGATTCGGAGAATGAGTTGTTGGCAACCCAAGCTGATAGTAATTTAGAGAAGGAAATTGTTAGTGATCTAGAGTTGAAGGACAATGGAGACGGTGTGGCTGCTTGCGATGCTCACGGTAGCGCCTCTGCAATTACTGCTGAACAGAATGGATCTTCTGAAAGTGACCAAGCCTTGGCTGCCAACTCCATTGGGATTGAGTTAGATTTGGATACACAGGTGGTCAATGGCAGTGTATCTCGAGAAAATGGTGATGGGATGCCTACTCATGATGTCCAAGAGAGGTTTTCAGAACCCTTAGTGACAAAGCACTTGGTTGATACGGCAGGCTCATGTGAAAGAAACGGCCAAACTTTGGCTGACAATGTTGATGTCCAGAAGATTGTTTCAGATCCCAGAGCTGAAAAGATTAATGGATCATGTGATAAAAATAGCCAAGAGTTGGCTGCAAATTTTGATATCCAAGAGAGCACTGTGGAGCACATAGCTGAGGACCTTAATGGTTCATGTGGCCAGATCTCGACTGCTAATGGTGATGTCCAAGAGACTGCTGTGGAGTGTGTAGCTGAGGATATTAATGGTTCATGTGACGAAAATGGCCAAATCTCGACTGCCAATGCTGATGTTCAAGACAGCGCTGTGGTGCACATATCTGAGGACACTAATGGTTCATGTGAGGAAAATGGCCAAATCTTGACTACCAATGGTGATGTCCAGGAGAACGCTGTGCAGCACATAGCTGAGAACATTAATGGTTCATGTGAAGAAAGTGGCCAAACCTCGACTGCCAATGGTGATATCCAAGAGAGTGTTTTGGAGCCCATTGCTGGAATGATTGATGGTACACGTGAAGAAAATATTTCGGCTGCCAATCTTGATGTTCAAGAGAGCGCTTCGGAGCCCATGACTGAAAAACTTAATGGACCATGTGAAGACATGGCTGCCAACGATGTCCAAGAGAGCATGTTAGATCCCATCACCAAAAGGATTAATGGTTCATGCAAAGAAAATGGCCAAATGGACATTGTTGAAGTCCAGAAGCAAGTCAATGAGTCTCTTGCTGTTCATGCTCATGAAGAAAGCATCTCAGAGCCCATAAATATTAATCATTTGGCTGATACACCTGAAGTAAATGGGTCATGTGAAAAAAGCAGTGGCCCGATCTCTGATGAGATTATGGATGACTTGCCTATTGCTCGTGCTGATCAAGAGAACACTTCAGAGCCTATAGCTACAGATGACTTGGTCGTTACACCTCAACAGGGTGGGTCATCTGAAAAGGCTTCTGTATGCAAGACCGTATCTGTTGAAAATGGTGAAAACATTGCTACTGTTTCTGATGGTGATAGAACACCGTGTGTTGAAAATGGGGATTTATCTCCAAAGGAAGAAGATTCAGCTTGCACTATTGATGATGCAACACCTGAGAATGATGAGAAGAATAATGAAAACCTGATTTCTTGTCCTGTTGAGCATTCAACATCAGAAGTCGAAGCTGAGAGAGCCCCTATTGAAGCTGAAACCGTTTCAAGTTTTGCAGCTAATGATGTAATATCAGGACCAGATTTGAAATCAGAAATTGAAGCCCAGACTATCCCCGTTATGGATGATGCTCTCTTGGGTGGCCATGCTAATGATACGGTATCAAAACCAGAAGCTGAGACTGCCTCCATGATAGAACATGACCTCATAGGTTCCCCAGCTATTGATGCTATGTTGGAACCTAATGTGAAATCAGAGATTGAATCTGGCAATGTTCCTACTGCAGATGATACTCAGTCGGGTTGCCTGGCTAATGCCACATCAGAGCCCATTTCCGGATTAAAATGTGAATCTGAGATCTCTCCAGTTGTTTATGATACCATGTCAAGTGTTCCAGCTGATGGCTCAATACAAGAACCCAAAACTATCCATAATTCCACTGATTGTCAAGAAACAGTGGATATGGTAGATGCTAGCTTGTCAAACTTGGAGGCTGAATGTGCCATTGCTGACGACAGTGGAAAGCCAACGTTACAGGAAAATGGTTCAGTTGAGGATGCAGCTACCTTGCCGGCGACCTTGCCGTTTAGCTCAGGCACAGACGTGCCGTCCACCATCACTGAAGACAGACCAGGGTCTGAAGCTCAGAGCATATCTGCTGAGAGTAGCAGAGGTGCATCTGCTGACGATGCATCTGAATCCACTTTGGTGAATGGAACTGATGGAATTAATAGATCTGAAGCCTCAACTTCTTGGCAGGAGGTTCCAACTATTGTTTCCTCGGAAGAACAGGATAAGGTAGTTGAGGTTGAAAAAAGGCCTTTCTACTTCTTCATAAGGAATCCTAGAAATGATGACGAAAACTTAAAAGAACAGATCAAGCTTGCTCAGTTACATGTTGAAGAAAAAACTGAAGCCCGGGATGCTATTCGCTCGAAAATGCAAATGCAACGGGTGAGTTGCTTTTTGCAATTTCTTTAACTAATTTCTGTATGTGTGATTTTAGTATGTCTCCAAATTGCTGATAGACTCTTTTATGATTAGGCCACTTGTAAGGAATATAAATTAAAATTTGAAGCTGCCATATCTGAAGAGAGAGCTGCTCAAGATCTGTTCAAGTCCAAAAGACAGGAAATGGATTCTGTTCAGTTTAAGATCAACAAAGTAAAGGATGCTCTATCTGTTGAGGAAATGGCTAACACAGTAAGTGATCACTTACCTCTGCATACTGTTGATAATGTATTTGAATACTTCTTTATTGATTATTGTGTGGTTCATGAACAGATACGCCATATGGAACATACCATGGCTCATGAGACCCTGCCTTTGAAGGAAGAAAAGCAGTATATTCGTGACATCAAGCAGCTGAAGCAACGGCGTGATCAACTCTCTTTTACCTTGGGTAAGCAGGATGAAGTTCAACAAGCTTTAGACCAGAAAGTCCATATTGAAGAGCGCATAAAGGTTGGTTTCTATTCGTCCTCATCAACTTTTCTTTCTTATCCGACCATTAGGTGATATTTGATATGTGCCACTAATATATATTGTAATATCCTCGGATAATTTTGACATAACCAATTGATCAATTCAAACCTCAGTTTTCTTTTCTAATCATTCGTGACCAGGATTTAGAGATGTGGTATGCTTAACAATTGGATTTGGGAATGATATTTTGAGATGATTCACAGAGACTCCAAGTTATGCTAGAATTTTAGCGACTTTTCCGGTGACAGAATAGACATATTTAGGGCATGTTTGTTACACCCTCTTATATTAGAATTCTTAGCTTTTTCTAAAAATAGTCCAATCCCATGTTTGGTTTTAAATGAGCTTATGTAAGCCCTTAAGAACATGTTTGCTACACCTCATTATATTAGAATTCTTAGCATATTATAAAATAATCCAATCTCATGTTTGGTGTCACAAGAGACTATTTTAAATGAGTTTATGTAAGCCCGTAAAGAAATTAAAACACCATTTTGACTTTCTTATGCAAGGAGCCCAAAAACTTGCTCCTTATATAACACCCCTTGATATAAGAAATATATTATCTCTTATATAATGAGTCCAAGTATACAAAGAGCTCAAACACCATTATTTAATACACCCTAATATAAGAAATATACTATCTCTTATATAAGGAGTCTAAGAAGGTGTAACAAACATGCCCTTACAGTTCAGTACTATAAGAGTTTCACAAAAAAATAATGTGATTTATCTAGTTGCTGAGATGAGCTGTTCAGCTTCTTATCTAATCTGTCATTATCATAGGACCTGAGGTCGGAAATGGATCAACTCAAAAGCAATGTCCGCAAAGCACAGGAAGTCACTCAAGCTGCTAAAAAGACATATAATGCAGAGAATGATTTTTTGTACGAATTACAAAAGCAGTTTGAAGCTGCAGATGCAACTCGCCAAGAAGCATATGTACATCTACAGAGTTTGAAGAAACAAAATTATGAAAAGGTATTTGCATTTCCTCAAAAGCTATTATTACTTCATCTTCACAAGCATGCACAAACATAATGTGTTACATGTTTTAAGGTCAGTTATATAACTTTTTACCGCTCGGAGAACACATCTAATCGTGGTAATGGACATAAAAAAAAATTCCGAGCAGCTGAAGAACTGTCTCTGTTAGTAGCTTTACTTTTCTGTTGGTTTTTGATTTATTTTAATTATTTGTATTTTATTAAGAAGCCTTAAAATTAGTAGATGCATTTAGATAAGTAGTCACCCTCATGTTCATCATTGAATCTGCAGACCAAACACTTCTGGAGGTACAAGAAAGATGCAAAGGCTGCTAACGATTTAGTGGTGAGCGGAGATAAGGAGCAACTGCAGCATTTATGTATCACTCAGGTTAGACATGAAGCTCAACTGTTTACTGTGTGTGTATTCAGTCCACCTTTTGTGCTTAAAATTTTGGACAACACAACTCATGTGTGCATGCTGCTTAATAATCAATTCTTAGGTTGAAACATTTATGGAACTCTGGAACACAGATACTGAATTCCGGAAAGAATATATCAAATGCAATACCAGGAGTACGCTAAGGAGATTAAGAACCTTGGATGGCCGCTCACTTGGTCCTGATGAGGAACCACCTGTAATTCCTGATATAGTAACAAGGCATAATATGGCATCCGCGGCAGTGGCTTCAGCTCCTGAACCAATCAAACGAGTTACAATTGTAGAATCTGAACAACCAAATGATAAGTCTGCGGCATTAAAGATTGTGGAGCAAAACCATGAGATAGCTAGAACCGAGAAGCCCGTGAAAGTTGCTTCTGGAATTGGCAAAGCCGCAACAACACCAGTTTCAGGAAGAAATGAGATTGAAGAGGAACGAATAGAAGAACCAAAGCCAACAAAGGAGGAAATAGAGTTTGCCAGAAAGGAAGAGGAACTGAGAAAGGAAGAAGCAGCAGCAAAGTTGAGGGAGCAACGTAGGCTGGAGGAAAAGGCCAAAGCTAAGGAAGCAATGGAGAGGAAGAAAAGAATAGCAGAGAAGGCCCAGGCCAGAGCTGCCATAAAAGCTCAGAAGGAAGCTGAAGAGAAAGAGAAAGTAAAATTTCCTTATGTAGATATATTTTTATTTTCAGTTCCACTTCTCATAGGCAATTTATAGTTTTATACAGATGCATGTTCACTTTCTGTGCAAGCTGATGTGAGAAATTGTTCTATGCTGCAGGAACGGGAGAGGAGGGTAAGGAAGAAGGAAAGAAAGAAGGCGAGTGCAACAAAGACTACAAATGGTATTATTGAAGGAGGACCTGCTTCAGAATTAATCTCAGAGACTAAGGTTGAAACTCCAGCAGAGTCTGAAGCTACAGAGAAACCGGTGACAGTAACGAAGAGGTCTCAGAAAGTGCCACAGTTCACAAAGCAAACCAAGGTAAAGTCCATTCCTCTGCCTCTTCGCAACCGCAGTAAAAGAAGGATGCAGCCTTGGATGTGGGTGCTTATTACAATTGTGGCTGTGCTTGGCATGTTTTTGTTGGGAAATGGGGGCAGCTTCTCCTTTAAATCTGTGCTCGACCAGTTTCACTGAGTACTACATCTATGCAGTTATTTATCTAGGTAATTTAGTTGGGGCTGTTTGGGATATATTCCCTTAATATTACTAGGAAAGTCGCTATATCATATATATATAATTATATATAGGCAATTCTTTTGTTTGTTTGTGTTCTATGTTTTTCCTTGGTGAGCATCTTGGGATTTGTTTTCCTCCTAGTTTGCTATATCGCAGGTGAGTTTTGCTTTCATATACCGAGAGAAGAGTGAGTTCTTTCATTTATATTCTTAAAATGTCAGAGAAGAACAAACGTTCAGTATAATAATAAACATGAGTTACTATATGTCACTGTGTTTTTCTTTTCTTCTTCTGGGAACTTTACTATGTATGGTGGATGCACTCGGGAATATATTGTCTGGTTTGAAATGGTACAGGATGTCCATTTCTGTTTAGAACAGCAGTTTGACATAGTAGGCAAATTTGATACAGAGCTACGTCTCTTGAAAGCAGTCAAATCACAGTAGAGCCGTGGAATCTGAGAAAGTATTCAGTGCATTGCAGTGCACTACGTGACATTATTTTATTGACTAAGGTTTTAAAAATGAGGAACAAAATAGAAATATTATTTTCTATTTTAATTTTTAGCTATGTTTTAAACTAATGGATATTCGACACATATAACAATGCAAGTGTACTGTTATGTATAGAATAATTTTTCGTGAAATCCGGCTCATGCTACTCTCTCAAGTATGATAAAATCAAGTTGTGCATGAAAGTATTCAATGCACAGCAGTTTATTTACACTGTCTATGTGGCACTACTTTATTGGTGGGATAAGTTCAAATTTGATGGAATAATATCCCAATTTCATGAAGAATTTCCAGTCACTCCCACACAACCTCCTCCTTCAAGATCGTCACTAGTCACTCCAAAACAACTCCTACAAAGCATCCATTTCACAGTCATAACCATAGACTCTCAAGTTATAGTCATCTTCCAAGTTCAAAGGGAAAGCAAAATTAGATACATCCTCCAAGTCAACAGAATTAAAAGAATTGGCCAAAAAACTCCTAGAACAAGCAACTAATTTAAGTGAAGACGAAGAGGTAATGATGATGAAGATGAAGAAGAAACCTCTCCCTAGTCCTCATCCCCATCTCACAGTCATCCAGTCAAATAGGCTGATTATCAAGACAGTCAAGATCCTTACGCAGAATTTGATTAATCAAGTCAGTCCACTACCAGTAAAATGAGCAGATAGTCCACTATTTATGAATAGTAACTTTTTACTATTCAATCATCGAATCATTTTACTGTTCAATCACGAGGTAAAAAGGAGATTCCCCGTCCGTAATGTCCGGGTTTCCAGAGCTATATAAGGAGTACCTCTCCTTCAGTTAAACCAAGTTTCATTTTTCTTTTCTCTAGTTTCAGTCAGAGTAGCTCACGTGTTGAGATAGGGCCGTGTCTTAGTATAGTAAATCCTTTAGTTTTTGTAAACACAATTAAAACCTTCATGCATACTTGGTTTTGATATAGTAAGTTCAATTAATTAAGTTCAATTACAATTCATTTTAATGTCTTTATTTCAAGTACACACTACAAGAAAAACGCACTTAGACCGCGGAGCGTTTCCGTCGTCTAAGTGCGTTTTTCCGTCGTCTAAGTACTTACACAACGGAGGCTCCGTCTTCCAGGCTCCGTGCTCCAAGTGTTGTCGTCCAAGCACTTAGACGACGGAGAATATCATCTCCGTCGTCCTTGGACCGTGGACATTCTCCGCGGCCCAAGTAAGCACTTGGACGACGGAGAATGTCATCTCCGTCGTCCAGGTGGTCACTTGGACCGTGGAGAAAGTCCGCATTCTCCGTCGTCCAAGTGCTCCCATTCTCCGCGGTCCAAGTAACCACTTGGACGACGGAGAATGTCATCTCCATCGTCCAGGTGAAAATTTAATTTTTTTAAAAGAATTTAAATTGTTATTAAATATTAATAATTTAATTTATAAAAAATTGAATTTAAATAATAAAAAATGTTAAAATTAATTAAATAAAATAAATTTGTAATTACTTAATTAAATAATAAAATTAATTTGTACATACATGATCGAAAAACGCATAAAAATTAAAATATTGTTCGGAATGCGGAAAGAAACGATATAATAAACTACTAGCTAAAATACTGGAGGAGCAGATGCGCCACCGAGTCCCCCACCGCCAGCCGGGTCGTCGTCGTCGGGGTATGGGTTTGGAGGAGGTTGACATTCTTGTCGAGCTTGTTGCATGAGGGCGATGAGTTGGGTTATTTTTGCTTGTTGCTCATCAAGCCTTTGACGCATGGATTGATTTTCCTCTCGTGCGAGTCGAGCCTCTTGAATGGCTACTTCGACGGCCGCAGCCTGAGTACTTCTCCGCCCCGAACCTCCCGTAGATGATGAGTCGGAGGTCGTCGACAAATCTCGAACCACCTTAGGTCCGAACCCCCTAACCTCCCTGCCAGCTCTACGACCGTAGACCTCATCCGCGATTGCAATTTGGCTCTCCATCGATAGAGGAGGCAGGTCTTCCAGCGGCAAATCTGGGAACGCAAGCTGAGTGCTAGCCAATTCTTCCTGCGCACACTCTACCACCCTTGCCTACAAAAGAATAATTAAATAATTATAATTAAATAATAATTACTACAATTAAAAGCACATATATATATCACTTACGCCGTATTGACTCGCTTCATTATCGAGCCCAGGCGTCACGTACGCGCTTATGCTAGCATCGAGATAATGGTGTTTGGAGCCCTTATCCCTGTGTTCCTTGGCTATTTGAATAAGTTGCTTGGCGCTGGAAGTATGGTGTTTGTCCTTCTTCCCCTGGTTGGTTTTGTTGACTTCAGAGAATTTCTATTAGACAACATAAATCATTAAAAAATTACTAAGTAACTAAAATTAAAATAATTCAATTCTCTTAATTGAAATAAAAAAAACTGAACACCTTAAATTCTTCATCTTGAAAGTGGTTACACAACCACTGCCACTCATCTTCTCTATCCCCACGCAGCTCTACAGGGGTAGGCACGGGGCCGATATGTTCGAAGTATTGATGAAGCCTGTACTTCCAGTCACGGTAGATAGAGTTGGCGGTGGAGTTGATATGCCTAAACATCGCCGGTGTGGGATCTACCTCATATTTTTCCTATCAGAAATAAATAGAAAATTATAATCGTATATATTATGAAATTATAATGTTTATTGGTTATTAGAAAATAAATTTAAAATTGTACGTATTACGTACCGAAAGTTCTTTAAAGAGTTTCACCTTCTCTTCATCCGACAACTCCTTCCAATTAGGGGCAATGAGACGAACCCGGCTACGAAGGATTGACCATATGCTATGCACCGAGAGACTTGCTAGCTGAGCTGTGGGAGGGTCACCGATGAATTCGTCGTACGGCAAATCGATCTTTTTCCCGGTCGCCTTTAAAATTTTCTCTGCTTTGCCGCCTTTGACGAGACCGCGAGTCCTTTTCGGTTCCGGGTCAGTCGGGGCCCTCCTTTGCTTACGCCGGGCGCTGTAGAGGATAGATTCAGAGGTCGAGGATGCCTGAGTACTTGCTGTTGAACCGGTACCGGGCGTCGGACTTGAATATGAGTCGTCATCACCGCTCGGGATAAATGGGGCAGCGGGAATTTCCCCAGAGGGCGCTGCCGACGGACCAGATGAAGGGTCCGGATTGAGGGCGTCGTTGCCCTCCTGTAATTCCCAACCGACTTGGTCTGCCAAGCGTCGGAGCATAGCATCTTCGGCCTCCTGTTGGGCTTTTTTCTTTCCAGACGGAGCCATTTAAATCTAGGAGTACGTTGTTAAAATACCTGATTACCATAATAATTATATAAAAAAATTTACGCTAATTAAGTGCGGCTAAGATTTAAATAGAGTACACTAGCTTGGTTTTTTGGGTCGTTCAATGGACGTGCGACCCGCGCGATAAAATGTAAATTTTCAATTAATCAACCTTGGTTCAATCGAAAAACATGGCCAGTTAGGGATAGAGATAACGCGAGAGGCACAACTAATTTCGACAAAACACCCCGAGGCTAACCAAATGAATGGTATATACTCTATTGGTGTCATCTTTCTTAGATCTAAAACCTGTCACCAGTCATAACCCGTTTCTAGACACCATGTCCGACATTCGGCCAATCTTTCGAAAATTTACACTCCCTCAAGTCCTTTGCAAACTCCGCCATCAACCTCGTGTCCATAACTTCACTTAGGTTATGGTGTGCGGTGATGAAATCCACACATCACGAGGGGTTAGGGAGATAAGCTAGGAAAAGATGCGCCATCTATTCCAAAGAGTACGACTTAATAAACCAAGCTTATGTGTACTAAATTTAAATCAAAGACTACCAATTTACTAGAAAATTCTCAAAATTATCAATTAATAATTTTTAATTACATGCAATAATAATCACAAATTATACTATTAATTAAAACAATAAATAATGACGTACAATAATTAATTATTATTTATCATGCATTTAATAATAATTATTCATTTACCAATATAATTAATTATTATTAACAATAATTATTATTACTATTATTTCATTTTAACTAATAATTATTACTAAATAATTAATTATTACTAATAATTATTATAAATACTAATTATTATAATTACTAATTATTTAAAACTATTATAATTACTAATTATTATAATTACAACTATTAATTATTATTTACTTATTACTATTATAATTACAACTAAATAATTATTATAATTACTAATTATTTAAAACTATTTACAAATTAAATAATTACTTAAATAAAAATAGAATTAATTAAAAAATAGAATTATTACCTCGCCGGAATGTCGCCGGAGAGAAGGAAACTCGCCGGAATTTGAGTCGTCGGAGCGTCGCCGGAGGAGGAAGGCCGGAGGAGAGGAGAGGAGAGGAGAGGAGAGGAGAGGAGAGGAGGAGATGGGATGAGGAAAAGAGAGGGGTGGACTGTTCTATATATAGACGTTCACTTAGACGACGGAGCCCTATTTTCCGTCGTCTAAGTGCACTTGGACGACGGAAACGGGCTTTTCCGTCGTCTAAGTGACCGTTTCAAAATTTTGAAACGGCGCCCAATTAATTGGCGGGACGTTTCAACCGCCTTGAATTTGAACTTAGACGACAGAGAATTGATTCTCCGTCGTCTAAGTCAAATTTGAAGCGGCGCCGAAATTTAAGGCAGTACATTGAACCGCCATAATTTTAGACTTGGACGACGGAGATGGTCATTCTCCGTCGTCCAGGTGCAAATTACGTAAAAAAAAATTTAAAAATTAATTTGCAAGGAATTTAGCGATCTGTCATTCGAATGAAATAGTCGTAAAATATCGATGAACGCATCGTATATATGAACAGTCAAATTTGAAACGACGAATAATTTTACATCTTTAAACTTGTTAAATATCTACTAATCTTTACGACTTAAGTGTTAATAAGTATAGACTCATTTGCACCAGAGTATTAACGAAATTGAATTTGGACAAAACAACCGTTGGATACGTTCGCCGTAACATAATATATAATTACAATAATTTTCAGAAAATAATAAGTTCGTGAAGGGTTTCATCGGCACAGTCAACCGCAAAACTAAGATTTTGACAAACCGGAAACGTGGATACAAGACATTTCGCAACTCCGATTTTCGAACCGTCGAAGCTCACACACCAAGAATTGTTTACTCTAAAGTCTTGACGAAAAGAATATGCATTGGAAAATGGTCTAGATGGTCGTTGTCTTAGAAAAAATTATGAAATCTGCACCTGGACGACGGAGATGAGCTTCTACGTCGTCCAGGTGAGTACCTAGACAACGGAGAAGATCATCTCCGTCGTCCAGGTGTAGAGACCTTGAATTCAGGGGTTAGGGCCTTACTGTTTAGGGTTTAGGGTTTGTGCACTTAGACGACGCAAATGCTTTTCTCCGTCGTCCTAGTTAGTACCTGGACGACGGAGAAGCTCATCTCCGTCGTCCAAGTGTACAAACCCTGAATTCAGGGGTTAGGGCCTTACTGTTTAGGGTTTAGGTCGTCCAAGGTCATTTGTGTGTCCGTTCAATTCTTCTGATTCAAGTCGATAATTATAAAAATTATCGATCGATCCGATCTGCTAGCTTTAGGGTTTAGGGAGATAGCTCAAGGTATTTATGTATGAACTTTCCTTCTGGCATGATATATAGGTTTAACGCCGTAATTAAAACAACATATACTACATCGTGCTCACAATAATACTATCACATGACATAATCAATCATAGAATAATATAGTATAATTTCTGAAACATTTATTTCATTCATCTCTCGCAATAATCATAGGGACCCATAATCCTATTTACACATAAATATTATTTAAAAATAATTAAACGAATGAAAGCTTCTTGAGGAAGCTTCTTGGACATAATAGAAAGCTTTCACCTTTTTGACTACCCAAAGCCCAAAATACCCAAAAGGCGAAATCTGTGATTAATATCTCCGTTGTCCAGGATATATAATTTGGATTAATTAATTAATTTAATTTAATTTACGTACGTCGGTCGATCCGATCTGATCGAGCATGGAAGCGTGTAATTAATTAATTAAGTACAAAAATATTAAGATCTACGTACATATATACATTCTCCTCCTTATAATATTTATATTAATTTTTGATCGATGATGCATCGATCGATCATATATTACAATAATTACAATAATTAGGGTTTACCAATTAATAATCCTCGTCGTGTGACCGTACTCTTCATCATAATCGTCATCATCCTCATCCCCGTTATCCGATTGCTCATCCTCCTCATTGTACTCAACATCGTCCGACGAATAACCAGAGTCCTCGTCCGGGTCCTCATCCTGCACATCTTCTTCATCTACCTCATTAATGGCATCGATAATCTCATCTTCAGTTAGATCTGTACAACCATCAGACATGGGTAACCGTTCACCATCTTGAACCAGGTCCATTATATCGGAGCGGATGACAGAAATATTAGGCTCTTGATAGGCAGGAATGTCTATTTCTGGTTCAGCAGCATCTTCAGTCGCCGGTGTCCCTTCAATTGTCTCTGTATTCCATATTCCTCGATGAGAGATATGGTTCACTATTTTCCACCCTTCACCAGCTTTCGGATCGTCGAGATAGAACACCTGTCTAACTAAGGTGGCGAAAGCGAAAGGCTCATCCTCATACCAGCTTAAGTTTGTATCGACTGATAAAAGTCCCAGGTCTTCCTTTATACGCTTGAACCATCTGCACTTGAATAGGAAAACGTTGACATCATTCCCGTAACATAGCTAAACCACATTTACAATAGCCCCGTAATATAGATCATTGTCTTTCCCAACCGCTACCCCACTATTTCGTGTTCTTCTTCCTTCATCTCGGGCCAATGAATGGAACTTTACACCGTTCACAAAACATCCGGGATAAATATAGTGTTTAATCGGCTTCCCTGCTAGCAAGTGCTTTGGCCAGGACCACCACCCCCCGTGGTTTTCAGATTTTTGCAGATCAATCATCTGCGAAAATTGGCAAATATAACGGTTTACTTTCTACAAACATGATCGATATGTATATAAATGACTAAATACCGAGACGTACGTACGTACCCATTGGAAGAAATAATCGGGAAACTTCTTCTTAACCATTTTCTCAATCCACGCTGAACTCTTGTTTTGATTTAATGCCTGAAGTCTCTCCCTATATGACATCATGTACGGCTCAACTTCGTCACAGTCTCGCAACACTACCCAATGTGCCTCAATAAGTTCTTCCCGTGTTAACGATTCCTTTAATACTCCTCTAAATGGTCGGACGACATTGGTGACGACAGAAAGATTGATGCGGCCACTGGGATGGGAGACAGTGGGAGGTGGTGGATCTTTGAGGTACCTGTTGCAGTAAGTAACACACTTATGCATTAGGTATGTCTCTGCTATGGAGCCATCCGGGGCCGACCTGTTTTTGACGAATAACTTACACTACCAGAAATGGAGACATTACCGGCGACATTCCGTCGTCGGCCTTGTCTTTTTTTTTCGCCGGAATTGACATTACCGACGACAAGTCGCCGGCAATGACGTCGCCGGCAATGACGTCGCCGGCAATGACGTCGCCGGAGATTCCCCGCCGGTGTTGACATTTCCGGCGACGGGAAACGCCGTCGCCGGTAATGTCCGAGACATCACCGGCGACTCAAGTCACCGGAGATGTCTCGGACATTACCGGCGACGGCGTCGCCGGCAATGGCAGCGCCGCCGTGGCCGGAATTTGAGACATTGTCGGCGACTGGACTCCAGTCGCCGGCAATGTGGGGAAAAATTTTGAAAAAAAAACGCGGTTATGGATTGGGCCCAATTCCATAACCTGCATTGAAAGACATAAACCGTACAATCGTACAAGTTCAACAGTACCATAGCAACGACAGTCATACAAGTTCAACATAAATGTCCAACGTACAGTACAAATAACAACGACGATACGAAAATTAACTACAACTACAGGTCAGGTCTAGGAACTTGCGGGTCATCAGGGTTGAAGTAATCCATGTACTCATTTGAATTCCGGTGGCTACCTTGGTCTTGCTCTGGCGTTGACTGGTGCGGTGGTGGTGGTGGATAGCTAGGGATATGAGGGACCGGGGGAGGTGTGGGGAACGGTTGTCCGGTAGTCTGAGCCTCGTACATCGTCCGCATCCATGTGTACATCTGAGCCTGCACCTGTGTCTGCTGCATTTGGTACTCGGCCATCTGCCTCTTTTGCTCCTCCAACTCCCTTTGCGTCCTATGAAGCTCCGCTGCGAGGTTACGACTAGAAGTTGAACTTCTTGACCCGGTAGAGTATTCTGAAGTGTTCTTCAATAGTCCTTCGCCCGCCGTGCCCATTCCCCTACAGTAGTAGGTATTCTTTCCAGTCCCGCACGCTTTTGCCATGATCTGAGCCGCTATCAGGGGATCAAGCGGATCGATCTGAGAGGCATACTGGGTGACTTCTTCCTCAGAGCAGTCATGATGGTTAGTCCGAGCTATACTCATGGTCACTTCTGCGGTCGCCTCCTCCACTCTCGTCTAATTGTAAAGCGAAAATGAACAACGTATTAGCTAACAAAATCTATTAATATCGAAAAATAGTTTTATTAACACATGGAGAGGCGAAAGACTTACCACTTCTTCAGGGCACTGCGGGTAGAACTTCTGATGAATATACACCAACGGGTTCACCTCTTGTTGTTGCTGCGCCTTAGTCGACCAACCCATGTAGTTGAGTGAACCTGCATGATGAGCCCTGGTGTTTTTCAATCTATTCGCCCGGTTCGTCTTCGAAATCGCCTTGTTTGATAAACATATGAAAAAAAATTAGTAACTAACTATTTCAATCTAATACGATACATTAGGCTTGTAAGATATATTAAGGATGCATACCCGAGCTTTGGGGTGCTCAAAGTGGGCTATCAGCCACAGCCACTCGTACTCCCTAAACCGGAATTCGCTAGGGGTAGAACCTCGGCCTAGCTCCTTGTATACAGTGTAATGGGAAGAAAGCTCGTTCTTCCACTCTTTATACCTATATTAAAACAAGGAAAAAAAGTTAGAGATATTAAAACACTTGATAAACAAAAATCTAACTCGATATATATTCAAATAAGTCGAAGCACATCACCTCATATGTAGTTGACGCTCTACCCACGTGTGAATAAGAACTTCATCCACGTCAAACCACACCTGCAATATGAATATATAAAAGGTAAAATTATATATTTATTCGGACTTAATTAATAAATGTAAAATTTACGTAATGAAAATACGATTTTACTCACACTGAGTGCATTATGCACTTGCATCTTCACGTAGATAGGCACAGATTCCCAATCTGGCCAAAGCATTGGGACCTTGTCCCGCACGATCGCACCGGCCATGCTGACATATTTGCGCGTGGTGTCGAATGCCTCGATCACCTCGCCATCCTCATTGGCCCTTATGGGCGTTTTCCTTCCGCCGGTGGCCTGCTCAAGTCTCTTCCCGGTGCAGGTGCCTCTAGCCCCTTTCCGTTTTCCAGTCCCATTAACGAAATTGCCTAATAATACAATGTCAACAAATTGATATCATTAATTGAACCTATCGCAAGTCTTAAGTAATAATTAAGTAATCACTCTGATGTTAAATAAAATTTACCTGCATCATCCGTTTGTTGGTTGGTGCACCTCACACTCCAAAGATACACGGGGTCGAACGGGGGGAAGTTATACGCTTCCTCCACGGTCAGGAACTCCGGCCGTCCTTCAATATAAACAGGCATCCCCCTATCATCGAATTCAGGGATGACAGGAATCTCGTCGGGTAGGAAGAGACCGGACGGCGGAGATAGACGAGGCCTGGACGATGAGGCGCCAGCACCACCATGTGTCTCAGATGATTCCCGTGAAACGGGAGTAGGCACCGGGCGAATATGGGGCATTCAGATTGAGGGAGTTTCTGATGCCCCCGTTGACTGTCGCTCGTCTGAGGCTCTGCCACCGGAGGGACGTCTGCTGATTGAGCGTCTGGAGACTGAGGCTCGAGGCTCAACTTCCGGTTGCACGGCTCTTGATCGTGCAACTTCCTCCTCAGCTCGCGCCTCTAGCAAGGCTCTCGTGCGAGCACTCATCATTGGCCCACTGGGCGTGTTGCTAACTGCGGGCGAGGAGGAAGCTTGACTACTGTTCCCTCCACTATTTCGGGAACCTCTCCGAAGCCAATTAGCCGCAAAACCTCCTGGCATGGACACCGTAAGAGTCATGGATTTGGTTCTATAACAAATCGGAACCGGAACGGTTTGGAACCGGAACGGTTTGAACCTGGAACCATTATATTACAAACGGTTCCGGTTACAAACAGTTCCGGTTCAGAACCGACTGGGGTTCTATAACAGTTTGGAACCGGAACGGTGTGGAATCAGAACCATTTGAAACCGGAACTGTTTGTAACCGGAACCGTTTGTAACATAACGGTTCCAGTTACAAACAGTTCCGGTTCCAAACCATTCCGGTTTCGATTTGTTATAGAACCCCAGTTTGGAACCGGAACGGTTTGGATTCGGAACTGTTTGTAACTGGAACCGTTTGTAACATAACGGTTCCGGTTACAAACAGTTCCGGTTTCAAACCGTTCCGGTTCCAAACTGTTGTGGTTGACTACTGTTCCGATTCCGATTTTTCACCTTAATTTATACGTTAAATTAACAACTATATCACCTTAATTTATACGTTAAATTCCGAACAATTTTTTCACCTATTATACGTTAAATTAACAACTATATCACCTAAATTAACATATATACATACATCATTTCCGGCTTTAAACTTTTCACATATATATACATCAAATATACAGTTTGTATACATCGATCATTCACCTTAATTTCACCTTAATTCACACATATATATACATCACATATTAATCCAATTCACCCTAGCTAATTAATTTTCCACATTTTTCAAACATACGTATATATATACATTCCATATATATTAATTAATTTTTCACATATATACATCACATATATTGCTCCTTCACCCCACAATTATCCACATTTTTTTCTCACAATTTTCAAACATACCTTAATTACATTTTACAAATATTGTCCACATGCATACATATATACATCCCACAATTATCAAAAATTAATTAATCAAAATACACAAAAAAAAATTGTGGAATGAGAGAGAGAGAGAGAGGGAGAGAGAGTGAGCTCAAACCTGCCATGGTGGAGCTCGACCCAACTGTGCCGGCGACGGAGGTGAGGGGAGGAGGAAGAGGAGGAGGGGAAGAGGAGAGAGGGGAGGAGAGGAAGAGAGGGGAGAGGGAAGAGAGAAGAGAGGATTGAGGAGAGGGGAGATGTGAGAATTTCGTCCTAAGAGAGGGAAGAGGGAAGAGGGAAGAGAGATTCGAATTAGGCTGAAGAGAAATGGGGAGGAGGAGATCGAGCTCGAGCTGCCTATACCGCCACCATTGCCGGCGAGGTAGGTCAACGTCGTTGGTAATGACATTACCAACGACTTGACTCGTTGGTAATGACATTACCAACGAGTTGAGAAGCAACTCGTTGGTAATGACATTACCCACGAGTTGCTAACTCGTTGGTAATGTCATTATTTGTCGACTATTATCCGATCGACCAATTTCCGACCAATTTCCGACTACATAATTTCCGACTACGTACAATTTCCGACTACGTATAATTTCCGACTACGGTTCCGATTTCCGACTACGTACAATTTCCGACTACATACAATTTCCGAGTACATTTTCCGACTACAATTTCCGACTACATTTTACTACGTACATTTTACTACGTACATTTTCCGACTACAATTTCCGACTACAATTTCCAACGTACTAAGGATGATAATCGTAATCATCTTCATCACTTGAGTCTGACTCGGTTTCATAGGTAACCTCTGACAATATGTGCCGCTCCTCGTCATCTGAATCAGCGTCAACTTCATATGGATTAACATCGAGAAGTTCTGCTCCAGTAATTCGAACCACACTCCCAGATCTCACATTATTAAGGCGAATCGTAGATGATTCCGGAATGTCAAAAGCGTTCGGCTCTTGGTATGCAGTAACTTCCTCATCATCTGCGGTATCACCAAGTGTGGCAGCACTGTATATGTTTCTATGAGCAACATGGTTAACCACCTTCCACAGGACTTTGTTAAGAAGATCGTCCAGGTAAAACACTTGTTTTACTGATGAGGCAAGAACGAAAGGGTCATCTTCATACCAGGTAGTAGCAGTATTCACCGAAAATGTTCCGTACTGATCGGTCCTTATGTTCTCTGGGCTAGTATCAAACCATCTACACTTGAACAAGTGCACTTTCATGCGGTTCCCATAAATTAGTTCAAAACTGAATGAAGGACACCGTAATAGTCAACGCCATCCTGCCCACCATGGACCATCACCCCACAATTCTGTGTTTTCAGTCGGTCGTCTCGATTTTCACATATAAATTTCACGCCATTGACCTGACACATCGAGTAAACTTTTGAAGCAATCGGTTTCATCGCCAGGACCCTCAATTCGTTTGACCACTCTGGGCAACCATCATCTGCTACATGGTTCATCTGAAAACGTCTATATATTAATACGTACAGAAGAAATTATGTCATCCTGAAACCACAAAACCACGTACATACATACATGCTATATAAGGATATATATAAAAATATACATATACACATATACTTACCCATTGACCAAAGTAGTTTGCAAATGTCTTGTTGTGGTAATCAACATTTCCGGCAATAGCAGGGCAGTGAAGATGATAGTTTTTCCAATATTGTACTTCTTGACAGTTAATCAGTACCGACCAGTGGGCAATGGCTACCTCATTTCCATCCAACTTGTACGACTTTGGCAAGCTTCCCTGTACTACCATGTCACTGGAGATGATAGAAAGGTTGAACTGGAGTTCATCTATCGGCATCTGTTGTTGGGGGTCCTCTACATTTTCGAGGTACACTTTGGTGTACGTTACACACTCGTGCGCAAGATATGCTTCAGCGATACACCCTTCAGGTGCATATTTATTCTTCACATAGTCCTTGTAGGCTCCCAATTGTCTACAAGTTAACAAGTGCATGTTAACTTACTTAAAAAATAAGAATTTACATATAAAAACATAGGCAAACCAAATTTATGAATCATTTGTACCTTTCCATGGGATACATCCAAGTTTAGTGTACGGGACCGGTAAGCAACAATTGTTCGGGAAGATGGATCATCAGGTGCGGCATTATGTCGAAAAAATTTGGGGGAAATATCTTCTCAAGCTTGCACATGATAAAAATGATGTCATCTTGCATCTCCCTGAAGTCTGCTTTTTTAACTTCCCTGGTGCATAACTTCTGAAAGAATCTTGACAAGGCCACCAACGGCTCCACCACCTCTTTGGGCATGTACCCTCGAATGAAAATAGGGAAAAGGCGTCAAAGCAGTACATGGCAGTCATGACTCTTTAATCCGTACATCTTATTGTCCCGGAAGTTAACACACCTGCTTATATTTCCTGCATAGCCATAAGGATACCTGCATATATATAGATAAAGCCATATATATGCAACAATTATATTTCTCGCATATAACCATATATACTCCGCTAAAAATTTAAGGCCAAATTCCTACATAGCCATAAGAATATATACCTGACATTACTCAGCCACCGAAAAATTTCATGCTTATGCTTCGGCTTTACGGTGTGCGGAGCTTGCGGCATTTTTCTCTTACCATCTCTTAACCACAAATGTTTCCGCAGACCCATTGCTTTCAGATCAATGCGTGCCTTAGGGATGTCTTTTGTTTTCCCCTCCAAGTTAAGAACTGTGCCCACCACACTTTCACACACATTCTTCTCTATGTCCATGACATCTAGGTAATGTCTGATAGGCAACCTGGGCCAGTAGGGGAGTTCCCAGAATATGCTCTTGTGTGTCCAAAACTTATACCTTTCGGGCTTGTCTGGAATTGACGCCACTATGTCAAGATGATTGCTCAGCTGGCCAAAATCATATCCATTCAACACTTCCAAAATTTCTTCCCTTGTCCAGGGCCTGGGTGCCACACCTGTTTCCACAGTCCCATCAAACGCGTCTGGATCCTGCCTAAATGGGTGATCATATGGAAGCCAACAACGGTGACGCATCTGAACAATTTTACTGCAATGAGGACTACAACAATCAACCGTCATGCACTCTAAACAAGCCATGTAACCCCTGGTAACGTTGCCCGACAACATACCGCGGGCAGGAAAATCACTGATGGTGCCAACAAGCATGGCATGCATCTGGAACATCTCGTTTTTGAACCTATCGTAAGTGGGGTGGCCACACTCACTCAGGTACTTAAGCTCCTCAATCAAAGGCCTCAAATACACATCGAGACACTTTCCTGGATAACCCGGGCCCGGAATTAACAGAGTGAGCATATTGTATTCCTTCTTCATGCACATCCATGGTGGAAGGTTGTACGGTACCAAAATAACTGGCCATATACTGTATTGAAGACTCATGTTGCCAAAAGGGTTGAATCCGACAGATGAGAGCCCTAGCCAAACATTTCGGACCTCTGCTGCAAAATGATCAAACTCCCTGACCATGTGCTCCCAAGATCTTTCAGGATATGTCGCCCCTTATGATGAGTGGTAGGAAGACGATGACCGGGTGGCAGTAGCGAAGCAGTCCACTTCAACCAAGAATCAACAGCTTTGACAGACATTTTGTTCTCCATTTTGAGCTGCATCACTCCCATCACACTTTCAAGAACAGTCTTACTACAACCGTCGTGCAACGGAGTCTGTTGCAATGCAATCAGGTTGTTGTACTTGTCCATACCGCTTGTGTTGACATGAGCTCCAGGTAATGGTTCGACTGGCTCGATATGGGGGAAACCCTCAACGACGGGAGGGACATTTGGTGCTTCATCAGCAAATACACCGCTCTCATGAGGAAACATATCATTGATTAACATCGATGTTGGATCATAGGATGAACTGCCCCTCTCAGCAAAATCTCCATGATCATAGCGTGGACTGGCTCTCTCACCAAATTGTCCATGATCATGCGGACCCGCTACCGATGTTTCACCGTGATAAATCCAACAAGTGTACTTATCCCAAAACCCGTATTTACTCAGGTGCCTCTGGACTTTATCAATGGGAAATCGAAATCGATCGCTGAAACACTTACATTCTTTACACGGGCAATAATGAAGTGTAGTGTCTCCACAATTAGCCTTCACAAAATCCACAAAACTCCTAATTCCCTAGTGATATCTGACATCCCATCTTTCGAGGCTCATCCAACTCTTGTCCATCCTGAAAATTCTAATAATTTTACGTATTAATTATATATATACACACACATTCACTACTAATAATCGACGTGATATCTCAATTCAACTCTAATTAAATCAACACATGCATGCATATGTATATATATCGATCTAATCTCTGAATTCGATTCAGTACTCGATGATAGTATTCTCCTTTTTTCAATTCAAAACGTATTTGACTGGGTAGGAGGCTCTGTTAAGCCTGGCTCCGATAACAATACGATAATACCAGTCATTGATTCAGACACAAGATTAACTACAAGCTGTTTTCTCGTTTCGGTGACCGTACATCAACAACATTTCATATATATCTCACGAATTGGATTTGATCAACACACACACATATATATATACCACATATACGTATATATACACCTACATATATATATAGCTTCCCGAGTGATCGAGTTTTCGACGCGCGCCTTAATTTTGACAATATACCGAATGATCGATTTCAGAGCGTACGTTTTCCTTCTTTCGATTTCTCTGGATTTTTTTCGATCAAAATGATTGAATGATCGAGCTGCCGCATCCGGTATCTAATATAAGACACATTGCCGGCGACGGAGTAAGTCGCCGGAAATGAAGACATTACCGGCGACTTTACGCCGGAATCTCACCGGTAATGTTCCAAAACATTACCGGCGACATTCCCCTTATCTACCTTTTGTAAAAAAAATCTCCTACCACATAATGAGTCCAGGTCCAAACACTAAGTCCCATGTGAGGCATGAGCGGAACAGAGAGAATTCTAGCCCTTAAGGCAATAAGTTGAGGTACTTAATACTTTCAAGTCTAACGTTATTGGTCCAGACTCTCCTTTCACTTTCCATTATGAGTAGATTGTTCAGATCTAACTCAGTTACTTCCAATTCCTCTAGATCTTCCCTTAATAGGATCTCTGACATAGTTTATGAAGAATAAATTGAATTTCAGTCAAATGATAATATAGATATGAATGATTGGAACATTTCTAGAGTACCTAGTAATGAAATTTATAAGAAAAAAAAATGGTTGATTTGTTTATTTAAAAGTGAACATCATATTAAAGCAGTTGAACAAATTTATGCCCTTAGTAAACAACATGAAATTAGCCAAATTTTTAGTCTTGAGTCAATCAAAAAACACAAAAAAATATGGTCATAACTTCCTTCACATAGGCTTAGTCCAAATAGGCGTTAAACCATTAACCCGAAAAGGTCTCAATGCCTTTATTCTCCTCTGCCTTAGAGATGCAAGGTTTACTGACTTCAATGACAGTACCCTTGACATAATAGAATCAAGTCTTTTCAACGGTCCAATTCATTTTGATTGTTATCCAGATTTCACAAACAGCCTTAGTGACCCTCACATATTAAAAGTCTTACCTTTAAATATTAAAACTTCTGGTTATAATGTTTTAGAAGGTATCCAACATTTACCTTTAATCTACAGAATCCATTATAAAGTAACTGGTACAAATATGAATTTTCAAGCCATAAGTAAAAGCCCAAAAGATCAAACCCTTTTAATTCAAAGTAGTCAAGAAAATGCTAATATTAGTGTTCCACATACAATCAAATGGTTTGATGTCCATCTCCCTTCAGAATGGTTTTTCACTATTGAAAACCAATCTATCAACATATAGCACAATCAATCTGATTTAAACTGTATCCAACAATACAATAATGGGCACAGTAAGAATTAATTTTCATACTTCAAGATTAAGTCAAAATCTTAGGATTCATGAATTAGGACAATCCTCTAGACATTCTTTTACTGGTTCCACTTCTACCGAAACTATGTCAAGGTGAGATTGCAATTTAGATAAAGAAATGACGAATATTAGAATAAAAGAATTAGAAGAGGAATTCAAAAAATTAAAAATTAAAAGCATTCACTACCGGAAGAATTACTATGACCGACGACTTGGTGTCGTCGGTCTGTTTCCGTTCATCGTCGGTCATAGCCTATATCCGACGACACATCATCGGATATAGTATCGTCGGTAATACGTCGTCGGTGATACTATATCCGACGATGATTTAGGGTTATCGTTGGAAAATAAAGACACTATATCCGACGATGGTTTATCGTCGGTCATAGTTTAAACTATAACCGACGATGTTATCGTCGGATATAGTTTACTCCATGGTCAAAATGGTTGACTGTGGAGAAAACTATAACCGACGATGTTGACACATATCGTCGGTTATAGTTAAAAATATTTATTTTTTTTTACAGGTTTTGGGTTTTATCCCAAAACCTACATTCACAAAAAATCACGCTATCTATATATTGTTCAAATTGAAAATCAACAACCATTGAAACTATAGTACGTAGTAAATAAATAAATTAATAAAAACTGAAATCGTTCAAATCTGTATACATATGCGTAGTAAATAATGAAAATAAAAATTAAACCGACAATTGTTCAAATGTAGGGGGGTCCTGGTCCAAGGTCTATGTGGTCGAACGGATTGGAGAAAGTTGGTTGGTCCTGGTCTGGCTGAGGCTGCGGCTGAGGCTGAGGCTGAGGCTGAGGCTGTGGCTGTGGCTGTGGCGCACCGAAAATGGGCGGGGGAGCTATCTGGATTCCAGATGCTTGCAACTGTGCATAACAATGCTGCATCCATGTCCCCATTTGCTGCTGCTGTTCGGCTAACCGATTCTGCTATGCAGCTTGCGCTTGCTCCATCTCCTCGATCCGACGCCGTTGAGCTTCCATCTCAATTGATTGCCTATGAAGCTGGTCGCGTAGCTCATTAGTCCTCGAAGATGATGATGATCCCGATCTGCGAGAGAATTCAGGAGAATGTGTTCTTCCCTGGAGGGATCGCAGTTGACATAATCCTGGCCCTGACGATCGGATCAGATCGATCAATCTGATCAATCGGGAGTTCCGTATCGGGGGTGTTGGGATAGAGCTCTCTCGCCACTTGAGTCAACAGCTCCGGAATCGCCTCCTGAATTCTCGTCTAATTGACAAAGAACAATAAAATATTAATTAAAAAAAACAATCTAAATAAATAAGAAATAAGTTTATTTTGTTATAAGGACACTTACAGCATATTCGGGGGACTGCGGATACGCGTGCTGCATCGTATAGATGAGGGGATCCTCTTCTGGGTGGTTGGTCGCCTCCTTGATCCAACCCGAGTATGATCTGGTACCGGCATGATGATTTTTGGTGTTTTTGGCCCGGTTCCTTGTGTTGACTTCAGAAAGAGCCTGCGCGATTAATTCAACATAAAAAAAACACTCATTAGCCAAATAATTTAAGGGAAGTACGATAAAACAAAAATTAAATCGATTGAAGGTTGCGTACCTTCAATTTCGGGTTGTTGAAGTGAACCACAAGCCATCGCCACTCGTACTCCCTATAACGAAACTCGCTAGGGGTACCCTCACGATCGTCCCCGTACTTTTTCCGATGCTTCTTCAGCTCGGCCTTCCACTCCTTATACCTATATATACCCATAAAATCAAGCGTTAGTAACTAACAACATTGTATGAACATAATCAAAAGAAACAAAAAAATTGAAACAAATGCCCGTCTGCAAACCTGCTCCCATGCACTTCATCCGCCCACGTGGGTCTAATGTCTTCATCCACGCGGAACCACCTCTGCAATGCATATATTTATATATATATATCAATAATATTAAAAATTTATTATTGAAAATTTTCATAATGAATATACAATTCAACTCACCGACAACGCATTATGCAGCTGATATTTGACGGCTTGCGGCACTGAATTCTAATTTTCCCACAACATTGGGACTCTATCCTGTATGAGGCTGCCCGCCATCCCCGCGTACTTTCGAGTGACCTTTCCCTCGATCACCTGCCCTCTATCCCCCTTCGGAATCATAACCTGGCCACCACCGCTAGCCTGAATGGCGTCGTCCAGTAACTTGCCGACGACGGGGCCTCTGGTTCTCTTCTGTTTGGCACCGGGCACGATCTCGCCTATCACATATATATATGTAGACGATTTTTTAAACATCAACACCTAATTGAATTTAAATATTAGGGAGTAAAAAGATATCACTAATTAATATTTACCTGATTCGTCGGTGCGTTGTCCCGGAATCCTCGCACTCCAGAGATCTGCCGGGAAGGGTAAATACGCATATGCCTGCTCCGGGGTAATGAACCCTAGCTGTCCAGGAATAGGCATCCCGTCGGAATCGACGTGAGGTATCGTCGGGATTTCCGGCGGTAAGAATAAGGTAGACGGCGGGCATAGTCGCATCCTCGCCGAAGACTGAGTGGATCCACCAGCCTCCTCGGAAGAATGAGGAGCTGTCTGGTGGATGACGGGGGAAGGGTCCTCGCGATGAATGTCCGGCATTCGGACCGAGGATTGAGTCACACTATCCGTTTTCGGCGTGCGACTGACCTGATGAACCCTCCTCGCGCCTGAGGATCGAGCCGACTCGAGCTGCTGCTGAGGTTGTCCCTCGCCCATCAGCCGACGGTGTCGAGAGGTCAGCGGAAGACTGTAAGTGTTGGGGACGCTGGTGGATCCTGATGCGGACCGACTTCCGGTGCCATCAGGATCCCCAGCTCCCGAGCCCTCATCCCCACGTCCCGATCTCCCTCTCCCTCTGGACCCCCCCCCCCCCTCGAAGTACTCGACCCGGCCCCTCGGGAAGGTCCGCAATTAAACCATTGCATCGTTGCTATAAAATTATTAAAATTAAAAATAATTCCTAATTCATCCAAAAAATCTAGCACATGCATATTCCAATATATATCAATAATCCAATATATATTCCAATATATAAATATTCCACAAAAATCAACAATAATTCCATAAAATCCAATACATATATAATCCAATAATTTAACTATATATATATCAATAATTCCAATAATCCAAATTCAACAAAAATTCCAAATCCAATTAACAAAAAATTAATCAAATTTAACCTAAAATTCCAAATCCAAATTCCAATATATATATATATAAATAATCCGACACCAAATCCAAATTTAACCTAAAATTCCAATATATATCGATCAATACATGCATAAAATTCCAAAAAAATTGAAATTTAACCTAAAATAACATACATATTATTTATTGGAATTCAATCTAAATTTAACCTAAAATAACATACATTTAACCGAAATTTAACCTAAATTTAACCTAAAATTCAAAATTATTCTAATATATATCAATACATGCATAAAATTAACAAATTCCACAACTATATTAATACATGCATCCACATTATCGATCAACACATTCCACAACGTAAAATCTAACCTAAATTACAAAAATTTGAAAATTTGAATTTAGGGATTTCAAACCTGATTTTTCACTAATCGACGAGGGATTTGGCTTGAGGATCGATGGAATACCACTTGAGCTTCGATTACTTGCTTGTAGCACGAAGGAAACGGAGAAAATCGATCGGAGGCGTTGGAGCAGTTTGGGGCAGTTTCGTTTCTGCACAAAACGTACCCAGATCGGGATATAAAACAGAACTATAACCGACGAGATAAGTAAACTCTTCGGATATAGTTGAACCGAAACTATATCCGACGAGATTTCATATGCATATCGTCGGATATAGTTTCGGTTCAACTATATCCGACGAGATTTTCATATGCATGTCGTCGGATATAGTTCTTCTATTTATTTTTCATTTATGCCGGTAAACTAATTAAATATGTAGTGTATTAATATATATATATATATTTATTAATAGGTAATACGAAATTATTAATAGTTAATACCAAATTAAATAAATTATTATTTAATAATACGATATAATTATTAATCGATCGGTATGGTAGTGTATTTTTTTTCAATCGATCTCTCGAGCTCTCTCATTTATGATGGGGCCGGATATAGCAATTTCATCGATCGACACAATGGGCAGTCGATAATCTGAATAAAATTCATTTTACATTGCACGTTCTAAGTCAAAATAACATACATATATATACACTAATTAAGGCGCATAATCAGAATCATCGCTTGAGTCTGACTCTGTTTCCGAGTTAATTTCAGGTAACATGTGTATGTCCTCGTCACTTGAGTCTTCATTGTCTTCATTTTGATTAACATCAAGAAGATTCGGTTGATGTGTTCGTACCACACTGCCCTGTCTCACATTATTAAGGCGAATTGTTGAGGTTTCAGGAATACCAGTTGCGTTCGGCTCTTGGTATGCACTGACTTCTTCATTATCCGAGGTCACACCAAGGGTTGAGGCACTGTATATGTTTCGTGGAAGAACATGGTTAACCACTTTCCACGCGCCTTTATGCACAAGATCATCAAGATAGAACAATTGTTTCACCGCCGTTGCCAACACAAACGGATCATCTTCATACCAGCTTGTGGTAGTATTCACCGAAAAAATCCCGTATTGATCGGTCCTTGTGTTCTGAGAGTCGGTATCAAACCATCTACACTTAAACAAGTGCACGGTCATGCCTTCCCCATATATTAATTCGACAACTGAATGGAGAACACCGTAATAGTCAACTCCATTCTGCCCACCATGCACCATTACCCCAGAATTCTGTGTTTTTCGTCTGACATCTCTATGTTCACAAATAAATAGCACGCCATTTACCTTACACATAGGATAAACTCTGGAAGTTACCGGTTTCTGCGCCAAGAGCCTCAATTCGTGTGACCACTGAGGGGTACCATCATCTTGTACATGATTCATCTGAAAATAATCATTTATTAACTTAACTATAAATAGGATGCGAGACATGCACTTAACATCGATCATATACAGGTCAATTTAAGTATCAACTTACCCAGTTGCCAAAATAGTTTGCGAACGTCTTGTTGTGGTACTCAACATCACCGGAAATAGCAGGGCAGTAAAGGTGCAAATTTTTCCAATATTGAACTTCTGGACAGTTAATCAATACCGACCTATGGGCAATGACTAGCTCATAAGGTTCCAACTTGTACGAGTTGGGCAACTTTCCAGAAACTTCAACATCATCGGAGATGATTGAAAGGTTGAACTGCCCTCCATCTACTCGCATATGTTGTGGAAGGGTCCTCCAACGCTCCCAAATACAACTTGGTGTACGTTACGCACTCATGCGCAATATATGCTTCAGCGATACACCCTTCGGGTGCAGATTTGTTCATCACATAGTCTTTGTAGTCCCCTAATTGTCTGTAAATTGGTAATTACAGATCGAGCATGTTATGCTTATTGCAACAATATATAAGTGAATAAATAATATTAAAGATCGACATATATATAGCCAGATTCAGAGATGCATTACGTACCTTTCCATAGGATACATCCATGTGTAGTGTACTGGACCAGTAAGCAACAATTGTTCCGGAAGATGGAGCATCAGGTGAGGCATGATATCGAAAAAGTTTGGAGGAAATATCCTTTCGAATTTGCACATGATAAAAATGATGTCCTGTTGCATTTCCAACAAGTCCGATTTCTTCACTTCTCTCGTGCATAACTTCTGAAAGAATCTTGACAAAGCCACTAACGGCTCCACCACCTCTTTGGGCAGGTACCCTCGAATGAAAACAGGGAAGAGGCGTTGGAGCAGTATATGACAGTCATGACTCTTTAGTCCGTACATCTTGTTGTCTTTGAAGTTAACACATCGACTTATATTTCCGGCATAGCCTGAAGGATACCTGACATTAACCATCCAGCCAAAAATTTCACTCTTCTGGGCAGGCTTCACGGTATAAGGAGCTTGTGGCATTTTTTTCTTCCCATCTCTCAACCACAAATGTTTTCGCAGTCCCATCCTTTTAAGATCAATGCGTGCCTTCGGGCCGTCTTTAGTTTTTCCCTCCCAATTCAACACTGTGCCGACCACACTCTCGCACACATTTTTCTCTATGTGCATGACATCTAAGTAGTGTCTGATCAGCAACTTGGACCAATAAGGAAGTTCCCAAAAAATACTTTTGTGTGTCCAGAATTTATACCTGTCGGGTTTGTCAGGTATTGACGCCACTATCTCAGGATGATTGCTTAGCTGCCCAAAATCGTATTCATTTAGCACTTCTAAGATTTCATCCCCCGTCCATCTCCTCGGCTGCTCACCTGTTTCCATTACTTTGAGCTTCATTACTCCCATAACACTTTCGAGAACAGTCTTATTACACCCGTTGTACAACGGGGTCTGTTGGAAGGCAATGAGGTTGTTGTACTTGTCCATACCAGCAGTGTTGACAGCTATAGGTACTTGCTGGACTGGCTCAATATGAGGGAAGTCTCCAACGGCGGGAGGGATATCGATATCCGGTGCTTGAGCAAATATACCGCTCTCATGAGGAAACATATCGTTGATCAACCTTGTTGTTGGATCGTTGGATGTACTGCCACTCTCAAAAAATTGTCCGTGATCATGTTGACCAACTGTTGAGCTCTCACCGTGATAAATCCAACATGTGTACTTATCCCAAAACCCGTTTTTCTTCAAGTGCTCCAATACTTTATCGATGTGAAAACGATATCGCTCGCTGCGACACTGACATTTCGTACACGGACAATAATGAATTGTCATCCCTCCACAATTAGCATTCACATATTCTACAAAACTTCTAATTCCACGGTGATATCTTACATCCCATCTTGGAAGACATATCCAACTCTTGTCCATCCTAAAAATTATAACTGTATGTATATATACCCATGATCTTATTAATTCAAATTTCATAGCTAGATATAAATATTTATTATTTTAATTCCCATAATTTTAATATATATATATACACACACACACGTACACCCTAACTATATATATATATATATAATCGATCACAAAAATCTAAATATATATATATATATAACGTTAACCATGCACGTACGTACACGTACTAGCTAGCTAGCTAGTGTACATTTAATCCTATATATATAATCACAATATATATAATGCAATATATTAATTAAATAAATTAATCACCCTAGCTAGCTAGCTAGTTATTGCTATATATATATTCACAATAATCAAATTAAAATTAACAACAATTAATATATATTTACGATCAATCACGCGTACGTACTCAAAATCAACCATCGATCAATTACTCAAACTCAAGAATCAATTAATTAACTCGATCGATCGATCAATATATATGTATATATTCAAAATCAATTAATTAATATCGATCGATCTATATATTCAACAAATTAAGCATTAATACATGCATGCACAACACATATATATATTAATTAAGCACGACGTACCTATATATATAATGCGCATGAATCATCACGAACTCATTCTCGACATCACCCAAAGATCGATTTCAGAGCATTTTCAGAAAAAATGGAAAGTTTTTTGAATGACAGATCGAGCTGCTGCCCAGATCTGAAATAAGAAACTATAACCGACGATATGAAAAAATCGTTGGTAATAGTCAAAAAAAATCGTCGGACATAGTCGAAAACTATGACCGACGAGTTTCCGGCGACTATAACCGACGACAAGAAAATATCGACGGTCAAAAAACTATAACCGACGAGATAATCCTGTCGTCGGTTATAGTTTACGAGATCCATTCTCGTCGGTCTGTTTTTTGGCAACTCGTCGGATATAATGGTTCTGCTGGTAGTGATTAAAACTTTATCTCAAGTCAGCTACCCCAGTTATGATGAAAATGATCCTCATTGGGATACTAATGAAGAACAAAAATCTCCCACAACAACTGATTTTGAAGTTGTTCCTCCTATAAACTCTCAATTAAGTATAGTTAATCGGCCATTTATAATTAATTATTCAAGACTAGACAAAGATCTTGAGTCTAATGAAAATATACACAGACAGAATACCTACAGAAAACAATATCCTTTAATCAAGCAACGAAAGCAATTATTTCGGTATTGGCAAGCCTTTATGTTTAAAACCCAATCTGAAATTTTTTTTCTTAATTATATCGACCAACTTAGTCAAAAAAATATTCAAACTTTAACAAAAGCAAAATGAAAAACACCCACTAACTCCATTATTTCTTCCAGTCACCCCCATACCCCCGTTGAAACTATAATTATTGATCACCTCCAAACACACGTAATAGCATCACCCTTTAAGGTTGTTGGACAAGATCTAGATTTTGAAAAGAAAAAAAAAACTATTGAACAGAATAATTATACGAACTAAAGTCTAATAACTATAGGAAGACAATTAGACAAGATGAAAATAACGGTAGATAACATCTTTACAAAAGTCAGCATTCTACCACAACAAAAACTAGAAAAACCATTAATACATTTTGGTACAATAAATAAACATACTCTCACACCCATCTCCACTACACAAAAAATAGAGAGAATGTTAAAAGAACTAAAAGCTGAACCTAGCAAAATTACAGTCATTCATACCCATGACTCATCTTCAGATTCTTCAGACAGTAATCCCAGTACAATTTCCAAGATAAATCAAACATTTCAAGATCTACAATTAAGTAGGATAACACATCCAAAAACAAAACGACATTTCCAAGAAATGGACTGAACGTCCTCTGCCCTTAGATATCCAACCAAGTATTTACTCCAACAATCAATTTTCAGTTTCTTCTGATAAAACATATGAATGGAATATCGATAATTTATCAGAACAAGAAATATTAAATAAACTACACCACATGTCCATGGCGGCTAATAGTTATGTCACTAATCATAGTTTCAGCCAATTTAAAATTATTGATATTCTCTCTACGGGATTCACAAGAATGCTTCATTATTGGTACGTGGAAAAAACATCTCACTCCTGATTCTAGAAAGGTAATCAAAAAAGCAGTCCAACATGACCCTGATAGAATTCCAATTTTTTATGAAAGCACCGAAATGGGAATTTCTGATGTTGTCAATACATTATTTTACATCATTATTCAACATTTCATAGGCACACCTAGTCACAATACTTCTAGAATCCATGATCAATATAGCAATCTTAGATGTCCAACCTCGAGTGATTTCTAATGGTATATAGATGTCTTTATCTCTAGAATAATGCTTAGAGATGACAGTAACAACCCTTTTGGAAAGAAAAATTCATAAATGGCATACCCAAACTATTTGATCACAAGATTAGATAAGTTTTAAGCAACTAAACAGGTCAAATCGACTATGATACCCTTATTTATGGAAATATCATTACAATTATCCAAAAAGAAGGATTGAAAATGTGCATAGATTTGAAAATAAATTCTCAAGTGAAATCCGAGAAGAAAAAAGTCAAATATGAATTAGGTAACTTTTGTGAACAATATAGTCTACCACCATTACCCCTTTCAAGAAGAAAAATGATGAATTTGATTACCGCCATACAAAACAAAAATTTATTCATAATAAATTTATTATAAAAATAAAAATAATTTCGAACCAAATAAATTTTACTCTAAAAATAAATTCTAAAAAGCCTGGCTCAAACAAACAAACCATCAACAAAAACGAAAGTTTTTTGACAACAATAAAACCAAAAGTTATAAATGTAACAAAATTGGTCATTTCGTAAATAACTGCCCAGTTAAAAACACTATCAATCAATTAAAGATCAGCCAAGATGAACATGAAAATCTAATCCGACTCCTAGAATTAGGAAACATTGATTCAGAAAACGAACGTATTGAAGATACCACAACACCAATAGAATCTTCTTCAAATAACTCGAATGAACATACCTCACCAGACATTACCTTCGGCCGCAAAGATACTTGCTGCAAAACAATAAATGCTCTTTCCAAACAAAAAGAACAAGAAAAATTATTAATCGATCCAATTTGCAAAATTGATAACCAAGAATTAAAAACAGAATACCTCAAGAAATTGAAAAAATTAAAAAAAATAATCACACAAGAAAACGTTGTTAACATACAGTAGCCAAAAATCTGCCTTACTTCAGCCTTTAGCAAATTCCTAGCAAATAAAAAGGAAATAACTATCCAAGATTTACAACAAGAACTAAAAACTATTAAAACAAAAATACAATTATTATGAAAAATTCAGATAGCACCCACTCATGGCAATGAATAAATCAAACATGATTTAAATATTATTAAAATAGATAATCAATTCTTAAAAATCCAACATCCTCTCATAAACCCCTATCCACAAACTGCCTGACCAAAACAGTGCAGAAACATCTGAGCAAGCTACTATTAATATCATTCGCCAAATTCAACTTAAAATTTGGTATACCACCGTACAAATTAAAATCAATGACTTCCAGTTAGTAACAACAACTCTCATTGATTCAGGTGTAGATCTCAACTGCATACAAGAAGGTCTGGTATCCTCCAAATATTTTGAAAATAAAAATAAAAGAATCATTAAGAACAGTTAATGGAACAAAAATAGATATAAAATACGAAATCCCCAAAGCACATATCTATCAAAACAATGTTTGCTTCAAAACACCATTTATCTTAGTTAAAAACTTGACTGATAAATAATTTTAGGTATCCCTTTCATTACCTTAATATATCCTTTTAAAACAGAATATAATGGTATTATTACCTATCCATTTGATGAACCAGTCAAATTCACCTTTCTCTCTAACCCTGAAATTCATACACTCAAAGCTTTCCAAGAGTTTCAAAAATAATCAATTGTATTTAGGCAAAATCTAAACAAATAGCCTTCCTTAAGGAAGAAATTAATTTTAAACGAATTGACACTCAATTATGAGAGTCTTCTCTTCAACAAAAATCAAGGCCTTTGAAACAAAAATTATTAAAGATTTATGTTCAGATATTTCTACTGCCTTTTGGCATAGAAAAAAAATATATTATTACCCTACTTTATATCAAAGGATTTGATGAGAAAAACATTCCTACCAAAACTCGTCTAATCCAAATGAATCATGAAGTTATGAAATTCTGTAATACTTAAATAAAAGATCTACTCAACAAAGGAATTTGTTCGACATAGTAAATCCCCGTGGTCATGTCCTGCCTTTTATGTTAAAAAAATGTTGAATTAGAAAGAAGAACTCATTGTTTAGTCATCAATTATAAACCACTCAACACAGTACTAGAATGAATACGATATCTTATCCCTAACAAAAGAAACCTCATTAACATATTACATAATTCTGTCATTTTTTCTAAATTCGATATGAAATCAGGTTTCTGGAAAATACAAATTCATGAAAAAAATAAATACAAAACTACTTTCGTTACAGCCTTTGGTCACTACGAATGGAATGTAATACCATTTGGTCTCAAAAATGTCCTTAGTGAATTCTAAAATATTATGAATGATATTTTAAATCTATATAGTCATTTTTGCATAGTCTACATCGATGATATACTTATTTTTTCACAATCCATAGATCAGCATTGGAAACACTTGCACCAATTCTTCATTGTCATAAAAAATAATGGTCTAGTAGTCTCATTTTTAAAAATCGAACTTTTCCAAACAGGTGTCAGATTTTTAGGATTCAATATCCATCATCTCAAATAAGACCAATAGATCGAGCCATCCAGTTTGCTGATAAATTTCCTAACGTAATCTTAGACTAAAACCAATTGCAAAGATTTTTAGGTTCATTAAATCATGTAGCAGATTTTTACCAAAATCTAAGAAAAAAATGCAAGCCTTTATTTGATAGATTACAGACAAACCCCCCTCCTTGGTCTTCAATTCATACTTCTTTTATCAAAGAAATTAAGAGTTATGTCAAAACTCTCCCATATCTTGGTATTCCCTTGCTGATTCCTTTAAAATTGTTGAAATAGATGCTTCTGAAGTAGGTTATGGAGGGATCTTAAAACAACAAATTTCTCCCACTCACCCTGAGCAAATTGTCAGATTCTACTCCAAATTCTGGAACTAATCACAAAAAAATTACAGTACTATCAAAAACAAAATTTATCTATTGTTTTATATGTCAGAAAATTCCAAGATGATTTATTAAATCAAAAAAAAATTAATCAGAGTTTATTGCAAAAGTTTAAGGATGTTTTAGAAAAAGACGTTCAAAATATAGTCAGTAAACAAATTTTTGCCAGATAGTAGGTAATTTTAAGTATTTTTGATTTTGAAATTATATTCATTAAAGCAGTGACAACCATATTCCAGATTTTTTAACCCGAGAATTTCTACAGGGTTCCAAACATGAAGTCTCAATCATCCACCAAAAGAAATCCCCTTAATCAAGATCCCTTTGATATTTGCCCGGATGCACCTCGAAACACAGTAAAAACACAGAAACCTAGTGGAAGTGGTGAATATAAAAATTGGTATTAAATTGAAAATTGTAATACTAAATTGAAATGGCTTTTATCTAATTTGACAATTTTATGATTAAAAAAATCAAATATTTTAATAACAATAAAATCCGAATCAGATTATGTAGACGGCCTATATCTGCATAGCACACTAAAATGAGTGTTGAAATTCTTGTCGTTCCCATTCTTAAAATGTAGCATCTTTCCGATTACAAATCAAATAGTTGATTGAATTCAAGTAGATTGTCTAAACCCGTAATTTGTTAGCTTTTATAAATACAAATTATAAGATAATAATCTCATAAAATAAGAATTATCGATTAACTAATCATGATTGTGCTTTCTTATTTTTTAACTCTTTTTCGACGTCAATATTTGTAACAGATAAGAAAATCTTGGATTTGAAGCGATCAAAGTCAAACTTTAATAATGTACGCAGAGTACGTACGCCTCAAAGAAAATGTAAGCCCGAGTACGGATCAAAATCTGGTCATTGAATATGACATGTGGTTAGAAGGATGAGGGCATTAGGGACAGTACAAATTCAGATGATTTTGGGGAGTGGCGAAGAGATAGGATCGGACCAGATGAGATGGATCATCACCAATCCACCAAAACCTAATAATAATCGCGCTGCTGCATGTTGTTGTACTACGTACCATCACCACCTTCGTCATATATATGAATATGTCTATCTATGAGACTATGAGTATGAATGAATAGACTACAGCTGGTTCCCACACGTGTCCGAACAACGAGATTGAGACCACAGAACCGACGACTCAAACTCTCAACTCATCCAAGGTAAGCAGTAGTGGCGTAGCTACATCATGGTTAGCATGTCAAATGACACGGCTGACCCTTGATTATAACTTACGATTAATATAATTTATATTTATTTTTTAAAAGTTTTGTATACTATTTAGACAAATTGACACTACTGGTTTGATCAAAAAAATTTGCAAGTAAATATTGAATTGAATTCTTTATTACACTATGATTCCTCTTTGGAATCAAATTCAATTATCCACTTATCCTATGTTGGGAAGATTTTTGCATTCCTAATTAGTGACAACAATGATGTTTCTATTAATTAATTAAATAACTAATTAATTGATGTTGCATCTTTATACAGTAAAACTTCGATAAATTAATAATCTCGGAACTGACAAAATTTATTAATTTAGCAAGGTTATTAATTAATCGAGTATCAAATTAATACTCAAGTCCCCAAGTTGGAACCGATAAAAAATATTATTTTAAGGAGGTTATTAATTAATCGAGTATTAAATTATCGAGATTTTACTGTATATAGGCAAAAAAATGATAGATGGATGAAGTGACAAGCCAAGAACTTTATTTGTATGGTTACATAATGAAAATATATCAAACCACATAAGACTAAGTAGGGTAAGTATATAAAAATTTGGCTTAATATCTACTTAATCCATTAAAAAATTACAGTATTGACGAAAGCTGAGTGGGAGCAAGCTCCTCTTGGCCTAAACTAGGGTCGCCAATGCATAGTTGATATTGACAACAAAACGTAAATAATCATGAAGACTTGTTGAGGATAGTTATAAATAATTTTCAAATTTTAGCATGTATTTTTTAATAAAAAATATATATTAATTTAAGGGAAAATTTCAATTTAGTACCATGTGGTTTGGGTTGTTCTTCATGTAGTACCTGAAGTTTTAAATTTTTTAGTTTACTACTTAAGATTTAGATTTTTCTTCATATTACTACTTGAGGTTTTAAATTTGTTAGTTTACTACCTGAAGTTTCATTTTCTCATTACTTTTTATCTTTTTATTAAAAAAATATTTAAAGAGGGATGGTATTTTGGTTAATTTATTTATATTTAATAAAAAATATATATTTTAAATTTTTTATTCCTACCGAAATAAGTTTTGTGAGGATGTTTCAGTTAGTTAATATAATTAACAAACTTATCAAATCACTGTGAGCATGATTTTAATTTGAAAAATTAGTATCACTCTACCAAAAAAGTCTACTTAGGCCATGAAGAGATTTCGTCATCTAAGTGGCCATTTTTCGCCTAAATAATTAGGTGACAAAATATTCGTCACCCAGGTTTCGTTGTCTAAGAATGGTGGCCTAAGTACTTAGATGACGAAATTTTTTGATTTCGTCGCCTAAGTACCATTTTAGGCGACGAAAAGTACTGCGTCGTCTAAGTACTTGAGCATCGAAAAATTGTCCCTCTAAAGGACGAAACGTCTTCGTCGTCTCACAGACCTCTTAGACGACGAAACATGTTCGTCGTCTCAGAGACCACTTAAACGACGAAGACATTTCGTCGTCTAAGTACCCTACGTAAACGACGACAGAGGTTCGTCGTCTAAGTACGTAGAGGCCTTAGATGACGAAACGTGTTCGTCATCTAAGTGAATACACTTAGGCAACGAAACAGGCATGTTTCGTCACCTAAGTTTAATTATGTTTTTTTTCTGAATTAAATAAATAATTAATAATAATTTTAAAAATTACAAATTAATATAAAAATTAATTATATTCATTAAATATAAAAATTAATTTTACAAATTAAAGAAAATACAAAACTAAACTATAGGGGGGGTAAATAGGTAAATAGGCCGCCTATTTTTCAGTCGTCGGTGTTATCGTCGTCATTGGACCCGTGAGGAGGGGGGCGACAAGGGTCCTCGGGCAACCCAATGTGTACGCACATCGCGAAGAAGTCGGCCATCTTTTGTTTTTGCTCGTCCAACTGCCCCTACATCGACCTGGTCTGCTCCCAGGCCCGATCGGCCGACTCCTGTGCCAATCGAGCCTGCTCTTGTGCGGCTCAGACCGCCTCGGCATCGACCCCACCTCGCCTACTGGACAACAATCTGGAGGTCTGGGATGACAAATCTCTATGGACCCTCGGTCCAAACCCACGAACCTCCTTCCAGCTCAGCTGTATTAAACAGTATCGGCGATGGCAATCTGGCTCTCCACCAATAGAGAGGGCACCTCTTCAGGCGTCATACCCGGGTTTTCCAGCTGGGTGTTCGCCAACTGCTCCTGATTGATTTCTATCAACCGTGCCTGAAATTAAAAATACAATATACTACCGTTATAGTAAATTTTGATACATTTTGGAAGTACGATTAAATTGAATTGAGTTAGAAAAGATGAGTCACTTACCCCTTGTTGACTCGCTTCATCGTCAATCCCGAACCTCACATAGGCCGAGACACTGGCATCTAGGAGAGAATGCTTCGAACCCGCATCCTTGTGCTCCTTTGCGATGAACATGAAGCCTTTGAAGCCCGAAATATGGTGTTTATCCTTCTTCACACGGTATGCCTTGTTGGCATCCGACCTTATCTGTTTGACAAAAAAATTCATTAAATAATAAATAAATGGTTAAAAATAAGAAATTATTTAATTTTCTCAATTTAAAGGAAATGAAGACGAACCTTATACTTGTCGGACTCAAAGTGTCTGACCAACCATTCCCACTCATATTACCTTTCGTCCCACAACTCATATATATGGGACAGGCGTGGCTCTGTGTCGGAGATAGTACTTGTGGAGGTCGTACTTCCAATCCTTGAAAATGTTCTTGGCCACGGTGTTGATGTGCTCCATCATCTCCGACGTGCCATTGATATCGAAATGTGTCTAGAAAAAAATAATTAGAACCTAAACATTATGCCTAGCTTGGTGGTTGGTAATTAATTATAAAAATATAAAAAATTATTAGTATTATCGAGAGTTTGCGGTACACCCTCAACCTCTTGGATTTAGGTAGCTTGTTCCACGAAGTGGCAACCATACGGATGTTGTTCCGTATGATTGAGCCGATGGTGTGCGACGTGAGGCTGCCGAGTTACGAGGACGAATGGCCTCAGGTGAAATCGTCAAACGGCACCTCGATCTTCTTCCAGGTCAACTTGAGTATGCGCTCGGTTTTCGCAGCCTTCCCAAGTCCCCGACTCCGTTTGGGGACCTGATCTGATGGCTGCCTCCTCACCATGCGCTGTGCGCTGTAGTCAACGGCGTCGTCAACCGACTCCATGGGACCTTCAGACGTCGCTGCTGAAGCGGTGACGGTTGGGTCGTCAGTATGGGAAGTGACCGCCTCATTTGGAGCATGAGGGATTGAGCCAGTCGGCATACTCCAATGATTCAGAGGAGCCAAAACGGTCTTCTCCGACTCAGTTTGGCTCCAACCCATTGCTTGTGCAATGGATTGGAGTTCGGTTTCCCTCTCTTCTTGCGATCACCTCTTCTTTTACGACATCGATCGTAATTAATTAAGCTGAAAAAAATATTTATTAACAATATATATATATCAAATTTAATTCATCCAAATGAATCCAAATTTTCACCAAATTTCATCAAATAAAAATATATCCAATTTATCTAAATTTCAAAAAAAAAAAATTATCCAAATTTCACAAATAACATCAATATACGTACGATTAAATTCAATTCGATATATATTACCAATTTATGAATAAATTCAATTCGATATATATTACTAATTATCCAATTTATATACATTTTACAAATTTAACCAAATTTCACAAATATATCCAAATATATCTAATTTATTCAAATCTCACCAATTTAATTATCCAATTTATTTTGTGGCATTTATATTACCAATTTGTATTAAACTGGTTTAAGTGTTTATGGTATGTAGGGTATAACTTAGGCGACGAAAAGAGTTTCTTTCATTGCTTAAGAAGTCACTTAGGGGACAAAAAGAGTTCGGTTTGTCGTCTAAGTACCTTCTTGGGCGACGAAATCAACTCTGTTCGCCGCCTAAGTCATACCTTACATACCAAAGTGAAATTTGTGCGTCAAAATATCATCTAAAGTAGACGCGAAGAAACACGATGTAAATATATATATAGAGGATTTAGGGCATGGGTATAGTACGTATGGTAATTAATAATTAATTAATTCGAATTCGTGAGGCCGATCTGAACCAGTTTAATTCTGGATCCATTAGTTATGTCGGGAAAGACAGAATAATTGTATTAGTACTCCGATCCTCGTTCAAAAAAATTCAAATCCAGAATATTAATTATATTGTACTCCTCGTCAATCATAATATAATTAATCATCATTATCTCGAAAAAATGAGATTACAATAATTAATTACCAATTAATATCCCTCATCGTTATATTGTTCTCCTCGTCATAATCATCATCATCCTCCTCAACACTATTATTTGATTGCTCCTCCTCATCATCATACTCAACATCATCCGACGAATATCCTGAGTCCTCGTCGTCATCCTGCGCCTCATCTTCACTAACATCATTCTCTAGATCTATAATCTCATATTGAGTTAGATCCGTAGAGCCATTAGGCATGGGTAACTGTTCACCAGGTTGAACCATTTCCATTATGTCGGAGCGGATGACAAAAATATTAGGCTCTTGATATGCAGAAGTGTCTCTTTGCGGTTTAGCATCTTCAGTCGCCGACATCCCTTCAGTTGTCGTGGTATTCCATATTCCTTGATGAGAGATATAGGTCACTATTTTCTACCCTTCACCAGCTTTTGGATCATCAAGATAGAAAACCTGTCTAACTAAGGTGGCAAGAGCGAAAAGCTTATCCTCATACCAGCTTGAGTTTGTATCAACTTATAAAACACCCAGGTCTTCCTTTGTACGCTTGAACCATTTGCACTTGAATGGGAAAACGTTGACATCATTCTCGTAACATAGCTGAACGACATATACAAGATTCATGGGAAACGAGTTAATACGTACCTTCACCTAGAAGGAGAGCAGGGGTTGATGAAAAATCGCAATCGATCGATCGATATTTCGTGATGATTTTTTCCCAGCCGGGATCGGGCTACTAGGAAGAGTGAAGGGAGAGAGAGAGAGAGAGAGAGAGAGAGAGAGAGAGAGAGAGAGAGAGAGAGAGAGAGAGAGAGAGAGAGAGAAATTTAGAGGAGAGGGTGAGATAGCCCGAGAGGGAAAGAAACTGGTTGAGCTAATAATTGATCAGTTTCATCACCTAAGTGATACATTTCATCGCCTAAGTGGTCACCTAGGCGACGACATACTATTTTCGTCGCCTAAGTGGCCACCTAGGCGATGACCACACTGTCGTCGTCTAAGTGACTGACATTATGTCTCTTTAGGTTTCTTCTTAGGCGACGGAATTATGGTTTCGTCGTCTAAGAGATCACTTAGGCGACGAAATAAGTGGTTCGTCGTCTAAGGTAGAACTTAGGCGACCAAGTAAATGTTCGTCGCCTAAGTAAACTTTAGGCGACGAAACAGTAAAGATTTTGTCGCCTAAGTAGACTTTTCTGGTAGTGACTTATTTAGTTAAGAATAACAATTTTACATTTTTTTCTATAAAAAAATTGAGGGTTGGCCAAGTGAGTCAACCTTATGAGTTCCTACAAATTATGTCATCGACTCATGTGTCTTGATATCTATACGATGATATACAGTCAAGGGTAAGCATGACATATTTAGTCAACCGACTATTTTATATAGAAAATTAATATAACTTATTTTGCTAGAAATAACAATTTTAGAAAATTAGATTTTTTCTTTTATTAAAGATAAATAAATTGACCAAAATACCCTCCCTCTTTAAATAATTTTTTAATAAAAAGATAAAAAGTGATGAGAAAATGAAACCTCAAGTAATAAACTGAAAAATTAAAAACCTTAGGTAGTAACATGAAGAAAAATCCAAACCTCAAGTAGTAAACTAAAAAATTTAAAACCTCAAGTAGAAACGTAAAGAACAACCCAAAACACAGGGTACTAAACTGAAATTTGCGCCCTTAATTTAATTCTAAGTATGACACGGCTGAATGATATTGCTAGCTATGCCAATGGGTAAAAGGGAAGGTAACAGAAACAGTGACTCCCTCAAGGGTCATTTCACAATTTCACATTACAGATTAGGGAAGCTCTGAGAAGGAGGGAACGAAAGAGCACTTTGAAATCAGTCACGAGAGAAACTAACTCGGAAAGATCGACTAGTACATGGTCGAAACGACTTTATATGTCCTTTGGGTAGAAGGTATTTTATACAGAATAGTGCATTTGTACCATCTACGTGGAAAGTTTTTATTGACTCAAAACTAAACAAAATTTATCAGAAATAATATAAAAAAGACTGAAATTCTCGTTTTGCCCTTGTCCCCTTTCATTGTAATAGACAAGTGCATATGCACTGCTATGTATAGAATAATTTTTCATCCTTTGTGGTGACTAACCTAATCATGTAGGATGCTTGCTCGTCAAAGCCTAACCACATTGCTCATTCATCGACCATTTGCAAATCCCAGCATACTACCGATTTTTATGGTCAGTCTCACGTCCTAACAAGCTAGTTGATCCAAATTTAACCAAAAAGTTAGGGAAAAAATACGAAATAAATTAATCGAGTCAAATATATCTCGTTTAATCGAGAAGTACTTGCAAGATAAATATTCAATTCATAATTTATTCGATAAATTTGTAACCTCAAAAGAAACTAAACTTCGTCAAAATAACAAAAGTCTCAATTACAAGAACCGTTGATACAAGTGACTTTACAATGACAACACTAATGCAAGGAAATCAATTCACTGAAACGTTCATTGCATTTGAAGAGTTCCTGGCCCTTGCCTTTGAGGAGCATTAAAGTGAATATGTAATCATGATTATGTTTATTTGTTTTTAAGAAGTGTCTTGCTAATTTCCCTTCCTTATCTTATAAAAGGAAGCTTTAGTAGTTTCAAAAAAAAGGAAGCTTTATTTGCATATGTAATCAAATAATTGAGTATTATCAAAAATAATAATCAATCTGATGAAGCAGTTCCTCTCAATTGATCTTTTAACTTTGTATCTCTTTGGTTCCTTTCATTGAGTAGTGAGCGTTACTCTGTATCCTAATGACATTCTTAGGGCATCTCCAATGGAGAGTCCTATACCCTATATATAGCTTTGCCTGTAACTTTTCTTCTCCAATGGTGTGTTTTGAGGTCCTAAAAGCTATCACAACTAGTTTGAAGTCATAAGAGAAGTCCTAAACTAGATCCCCATATAAGACCCGATCTATAATTTTGGAGGCAAAACAAGTGGGCCAGCGCCAGACAGAGGAGAGAGGAAGTGATCCGGGACGATGCGCCGGAGAAGACGATGGCGAGCCACGCGACGCGCTGGAGGAGAGAGGATCGTCCGGCACACACGACGCGCTGGAGGCTGAAGGCGAGTAGCCGACAGTTGCTACCTCGTGGGACCCAACCACGTTCAGCTGCTGCAGCCCGTTGGTGCTCCAACGGTCGACTGGAATGGACGGCCAGATTTGAATTCCTCTTGAAATCAACGGCCAGATTTCAAGATGGAATAAATTCAATTTTTTTTTTTGAATTTCTGATTCTAATCAACGGCAAACAATATAGGTTGAAATCGATCAAACGGTTATTATTCGATCCAACTCCCATTTTTAATATAACAGTCAGAAAAAAATGAAAAAAAATTATTATTTTTTGGGAATATTAATCAATCAGTTGGAACAGTAAATCCTAATTTTTTCTATAAATACCAACCCAAATTTTCATTCATTTCACACCATTTCTTACATTCTCTCACACCATTTCTTGCATCCTCTCAAAATTTCCTTCCTCCTCTTTTCTTATAGCAAATTCAATTTTTTTGTTCAACACCATGAGTCCAAAGAGAGCTTCACCAAAACCTAGGGCACCACGATTGGAAAATTGGAAAGAGGCGGAAGATAGAGCTTTGTGCGTGGCCGTGTTGAATATTGGTGGAGATGCCGCCATCGGCACTAATTATTATGTACAATTATATTTTACAAAGTCTAAATATATAAAATTAGAACTTTGAGATAGGACTTTAACCATTGGAGATGATTGAAGTCCTAAAAATAGGTTTAGGACTTCATATAGGACCTTAATCATTGGAGATGATTGAAGTCCTAAATAAATAGTGTCAAAATGAAGTCCTAAAAATAGGTTTAGGACTTCATATAGGACTTCACCATTGGAGATACCCTCAGAGTGGTGAAGTTGTTTTGTATCCTTAAGTTTCGTTTTGATTGATAAATAGTGTGTTAGAATCTCCCAAATAAATTTCTTTTTCATTTTGGCAACCATAAAAAAAAAAGAATTTCTCCCGTTCCAAACATATGAATTTATAAAATAATTACCGGTTTTAAGAAGAAAAAAAAATCCAGCTTTTTTTTAGTTTAGATTTATAGTAATTGCCTCCACTGACCACTGTTGTCTTGTCTGAATTGTTCTTACATTCTATGACTTGCTTTTACGGGAATGTCAATGTGTGAAAGTTGCGGCATTTACCTGATGCTTGAGAGACGAGATGATTGGATATCAATTCAACCATTACGTCAAAGTCTAATGTGAAGAGAACAAGTATTTGTTGCATTATATTGATCATGTCATTCAATTCCATCCAAATTGTATTATTCCAATGCGAAGTAGTACGAGACAAATTTCTGTTCTTCTTTTTTTTGTTTTTGTCAACATAACTGTTTTTTTATATACAAAAGCAAGAAACTACATAAAAAGAGCCTCTATCTAAACCAGACCCATGAATATCAAAGGCAGCTGCAAGGCTTGCTATAAGGGGAAGGCATCCCAGACATGAAGGTGATGCAAAGAATGTCCATGGTTGGCAAGCTTATCTGCCACAAAGTTTGTTTTTCAGAAGACATGGTTGAACTGAATCTCTTTAAACTTCAAGGATAGGGTCTGAATGTCTTTTATGATACTGGCAAGTCTCCAAGGAACCGATGAAGAATTGTTGATGCAGTTAATAACCAGCTTCGAGTCTCCTTCAACAACCATATTCCTCAGACCTTTCTGGATGGCTATAGTCAAAAACATCTCTCATTGCCAAAGCTTTAGCAATTGGAACAAAGGTGTCTCCAAAATCAACATAATTGTTGGAGGAGATAGAGATGAATCTGGCTCGACCTGACATTTAGTTTTTGTTGCTGGTAGAATTATTTCTTTTTATCCTGCAAAAAAAAATTAAATAGCACATCACATCCCTATATAAGTCTTAGGAATTGTATTCGCATGCCACATACCGAGTAGGAAAAATAGATACAATGATCACTAAATTTTGTCATAATCAACAATTTAGTCATTGAACTTTCGAAAATATCAAAATGATCACTGAACTATTATCTCACATATAAATTTGGTCATTATGCTTGTTTCATATGTCAATTTTTCTTCTTCCTTATCGGTCTTCACATTTCTCCCACTTATGCTATGTGTATTTTTCTCATAATCCTATCCATATAATGAAAGCATTTGACAAATTTTAATGTTTAAAATAGACAAAGTGACCAAATTGATAGAAAAAGTTAAAGGTCAGTGACCTTTTTGAAATTTTTTTAAGTTTATTGATCAAATTGTCGATAGTGACAAAGTTCAGTGATTATTCTACTTATTTTTCCTTTTCTGTATTCATCAATCATTATCTGATTAAGTTATTATATCGAATAAAAATTTTGAAAAAAAAACTATTTGATTGGTTCTCTGCTAAGGTTATGTCATCGTCGCTTAGGATGGAACTGTTTCGTTTTTCCGACATCCCTTGTGGTTTCGAAAGATATAGGTTTGGGGTATCCTGAGGCTCAAATCAGTCAAATGCATCCACTCCTTCATTCACGAGAGAGGTCGTCGGTTTAGAGTTTTCCTCTTTGGTAGGAGGTAGAGACCGATGACTTGGGTATTAGTGTGCAGTTGAGTTTTGGTGTGTTTTCATTGACGTCATCTAAGGAGTTTCTGGTGGTCGAGAAGAGGTTTTGTAGGCAGTGTTTCAAGCTAGCCCCCCTTAACATCCCTTGTAGATCCGTAAGAATGAGGATTAGGATATCAAGAGGCTTGAATACCTTCGCTCCTTCACTTCCGGGAGAAAAGTTCGTCATTTCAAAGTTTTCCTCTTTGGTCAGAGGTAGCGACCGATGATTGGGTTACTAGTGTGCAGCTGACTTTTAGTGTGTGTTCTCGTTGATGTCATTTGAGGAGCTGATGGACGTCGGAAAGAGATTTTGGCCATAAACATGTTTCAACCCCTCTTCAGCATGACATCATCCCTTATGGGTTCAGAAGCCAAAGGCTTAGGGGATCTCAAGGCTTGAATGCCTTCGATTCTTCATTTGCAGGAGAAGAGTTCGCGGGTTCAAATTTTTCTTTTTTGGTCGAAGTTAGAGACTGGTAACTGGGTTAGTGGTGCGCGGATGAGTTTTGGTATGTTCTTGTTGACACATCTGAGGAGTTGGTTACTATTGAGAAGAGGTTTTGTAAGAAATGGTTCAAGTCCCCTTAGCACAAGGGCTCGTTGACACGATCGATGGTGTTGGGACAAAATCTTTGTCTAGTTGGTTCTATGACAGGATGAGGAGGTATGTGATCTGGTTTGATCAGCCCTATGGATGGGAGTGTTCTCGTTGTAAGTGGTAATGACGACATTGAGCGATGAGGGTGGTGTGATAAGGTGCAGCGGAGCTGCTACATTTGAGTTGTGGATTTTGAAATGGGCTACTGTTTGTTTTGGGTTAGATATGCCATGATTGTTTCAAGCCTAGACATTTAGTCCACTGCCAAACAAGGCTAGAATTTTCAAAGGACATTTTTGGTGGTTCCTCTTCCGGAGGTTGAGATTGTGTCATCGAAAGATCTTGTTTTGATGGTTGATGAGACGACTGCAACCGTGGGCACCATAACCCATTTGGATTTCTTATAATCCAAAAGAATAACATTATGAACATAAGTCACTACTACTTGTTTGAATTTATGAATCATAATGATCACAAAATCGAATATCTCTACAATTCATAACTCTCATTCAACATATTATCTCAACTAAAATCCACTATACCATAAAAAAAATCGTAAGAAATTACCCGCAGTATGCCTCTAATAAACTCGAAACTATGGGTGAATGCTAGAGAGTCAAACTGTCATCTCAATTTACTATGGATCTGGAGATATAGACTTAGCATTCTATTAGAAATAAAGCATCAAATTTACTATAACAATTAACTTAACCAACAATAACTACAACGTATTGGAATTCTCATGCATTCACCTGATTTTCACCTGTGTAGCTCCCAATAATATGGATGGATTTCCAGAAGTCTTACTATTATATCCCTACTCACTACAATATGAATGTATTAACTCAGCTCCTTAAATCAATTTCTAACTAGTCATACCAAGCCACATATTCACTAATAATGAAAATTGATGTCAATGCGCAACTTGAATCTATGAATTTACTTGATCATCACTGGGACTCAAATACACGAATTTATAAACTAAACCGCACCTAAATCTGAACATTAATGGTTTACTTATATGACTCAAATAAAAATATAACTACTACTGTCTAGAGCCGAAAGACTCAATAAAAATTGACATAGGCCACAATTACACATACACGTATGTCTGAAATATCTGTCCAATTGGAGGTAATAAAACACTGGAGCTGCTGATCTACATATCAGGACTTCATCTCGAATTAAATAATTGAATTGCTGCAACTTTTCACGTTGTACAACCATAGATATTGTAATTTCCCATGACATTGGATCATTAATTTACAAAAACTAATTAGAAGATCAGACAAATAATATTAATCGGAATTTGCACTTGCATGTATAATTTTCATATACTCCTGCGCGTGTTAAACACTAGGTCATCCCCATGATGCCCATATCTAGTCTAGCGAAAATCTAGAAATCATGCAACAAACTAGTTTTAAATCCCACTCATCCATCAAAGATCTCCATGCATACTTGTAAATTCTTTCCCATTATCGAGCTTTAGTGGTCCAATCTCCATGACATATCACACTGATCTAATGTTGATGTAAATTTTTTTCCCTCATGAACTCTCACGATTCAAAACCGGAAAAATTATGTTTTCAAACTGATTATAAATCACAAAAGGTACCTTTGTAGAGGAAAATGTGTTCACGACATAAAACGAACAGGACAAATTCAAGAAAAGGTAAGAGTGAAAACATTTAAGGTTAATTATAATTTAACAAAACTAAATTACTAGAATCCCAAAATAGTGGATAAGTCTATACTATTGGAGTCAAATTTAAATCCACATAATGTGGTAACCACAAGAAAGAGTTCTATCATTTATACGTCGTGGTAAAGACTACTAAGGTGTCACTTTCCTTTTCTATTACGCTTCCGCTGTGTTTCTTTGGTAGGTGAAAACGATGTTTATCCCATGTAACAAAAGAAGTTGGATTCAGAATCTAAGGTCAATTCATTAAAAACGAACAAAGAGTCGAATTAAATAAATTTGCACGTGAATGAATGAACTTAAATCGCCTACAATGGGGTGACTAATATGCCACATGGTGGTATTAAATTTGGCTGAAGACATTGCTAACAGAATGAAACATGAAGTCCCAACAAATAACACAATTTCCGAAAATGGACGAGAAGTTCCCATTACAAATATAACTTAAGGTTGCTTACCTAATAAGCAACAACGCCAACTACTTAATTTAGATATGAAATTGTCTCTTAGTACCATATTAAAATATAGTTATCCTTGATACTGACGTCAATGTTCAACCGGAGTACAAATAAACCTGATAATAATGCTCCTCGGATAATATCTATTCGTTTTCCACTACAACTTATACTTATACTCAACAACTCATACAGAACACAAATTTGGAGGAAGAAAGCTCCAAGACATTACTTTAAATACTATCGATAGTGACCAACAAGAAAAAAAATAGTGGTATGTCAGATACTTAAGTCGGGTCGAAACAGTAAAAGTTAAGTCAAAGAATAAATATATGACTCAAAAGAACATACTTTCGGTAAATCACAAACTTTGCAAGATATCAGAGGATAAACTAAACCACTGCCATAACTTCATCTTCAATTTCATGATCATAGCGTGTCCTTGATACTCTATTCGTATCGTCTGCACCTATGGGACCACACCTTTTTCTCGAAAGGAGAAAAAACACCTTAACCTGTAACATACTTGTTAAAGCCGAAGAAATTATTGAAGTTAGTAATTCGAGGATCAATGGCCTGATCATCAAGACCATTCCCTATTCATCATGTACTTGTCATCATGACTCCTTTATCCACATCCGCGCTCACGTCTGTGATTCTTATCGACAAATAATTTTGAAATTGGAACAAAAGAAACAAGTACTGGAAAGAGAGTTACTATTACCCAATAGGGTAATGAGAAGCCAATGTATTGCCGCGAAATGTCACCATGCTCTTCCAGAGTTTCAGCGCAATTACTAATTATCAAGACCCCAAAACCCAACCAGTGCCTCTTCTAGTTGGACGAAATGTTTAAGTAGCTTGAATGAATCTTAGACAAGGAGTAATTAGAAAACTGAAATGAATGTAAGCACTTCACTATATATTCTGACAAGAATCGAATGTTGCATATAAAATGCAAAGAATTCTCAACGAATATTTATGGACATTACATAAAAACTAGGGGTCGATGTACCTACTACTCTAACTCGTTCATCATCATCATCATCAATGATTCGCACTAGTAGTCTCCTTGTGTATTCGACTGTTGTCATCGCCAAATATACACAAACACAAGGTGAAGCAGGAAACAAAGAATCCGCGATAGTGCATAGTCCATTGGGAAGAAATTGGTTTAACACTTAACTCCACAAAATCTCGTGCAATCATTTTCGTTGACACAAGTATCCTCGCCTCATTACAATCTTGAAAACTCGATTATTTCTAACCAACCTGTTTCACTGAGCTTAATGGAATGTCCAAACACTTTCGAAAATCTGATATGTGAAACAAAAACTCCAAGTCTAATATGTTAGGCCTACCTTTCCATCTAACGATCGTATAGATAACTCGTTGTTGACATTATGGGCAGACGAGTGCAGGTGTTGAAGTCGATGATCACGTCCATGAGGCATGACCCGAAAGAACTACAAACTCAGGAGCTACCTGATACTCTTAGTGATACTAATGCCAAACGGCTTACGATGAGAATCATTGCAGTCAGGCCATCACACACTTATCACTAAAAGTATAAGATAACCACCAAGATCTGGATACCGTGCTCTGATACCAATTGACAAGACCCGCCTCATATAAGTCTTACGAGACCCGTATTAGAGTATCTAACATCGCTTGTTCAGTACTAACTACCCTAGCATGAGCAACCCTAAACTTTAACTGAGAACCTACAGAGAAAACAGAAGCTATAGACTGTCATGCCTCGTACTCTGAATGGTCACGACTTCAGCTGACAAACCTAAAAATTGGGCAATTTAAAATAATGGGCCCGGGGAAAGGCATAAAAACATAAAATATTAGAGTGAGTGGACAAAAATCATAAACTATGTAAGTCTGTAAAACTATAACTGTATGTCTTTCCGCTGAAAACTATGAAATAATGCGAGTTCAAGTATCATAAACTGAACTACAAATGGAGGTGGTCCTTAAGAGTGTTTTTCCTAATCCGAAATGACTGTATAAATGAAAAATACAGGTGATAGGAGTGTCTAGGATGTTTGTCCTAACCCGAGACGATTCGGGTCGAGCGGGGTGTTTGTCCTAACCCGATCTGACCGGCTATCAGGTGATCAACCAAATAATTAGAACATCGATGTAACTAAATAAAATCATCACAAAGTAAATCTTCAAATCAAAATGCTATGAAACATACTATAAAATGTAATGTAATACTGTAATGCTGGAAAAAATGAACTCGTAAGCGACTGAAAATAAAAAAGTCCACTCACAGTACTGTGTCGTGATTCCCGTCCAGCCAAAACTTGTCTATTGATGTTTCTAAACATCTGCCACCGGCTGTTAATACTTCGTTATGAAATAATGATTATTATTTAATAACTACTCGTCGAAAATCATAATGAATAGCTAAGCTCGTATACCAATGAACATTATCATTGAGAACCTCGTATTCTCGAACAACATGCTTCTCAAACTAATGATGAGCTTAATCTAATTCCAATTTCAAATGTTTGAATCCTTTTTTATAGTCGCAACATATTCATCAAACGTTACGCGACTCGAAGTCGAATCGATAATCGAGTCAACCATTTAATAATATCGTAAAATCGTTTAAATAATATCTGATTATCCACACGTCTTAATTTACAATGTCCAATTCAATTCAATAACTTCTTCGTTATATTGGGTACACAATTACGAGTAAAATAGTATAAAAATTTTGTCGAAATTCATCTTCGTCGGAGTGCCGCCGATAAAATTTTTTGGCAACCTGAAGCTCATTTTGTGCAAAATCAACCCAACAACAACTTTCATAACTACAACAAAGTCCAAATCCATGAAGAACTACCTGAATTTACCTTTGAACAAAAAACTCCAAGAAATTTCAAACCTTTAATTCTCACGACTCCGGTGGAATTAGAATGTGTTCTTAGTGTCTTTAGCTTCGTGGTGATGGGGCCTACAAAGCCCAGTAGGTTACACAGGTCAATTTAAGTTGGAAACCACCGCCTTAAGATCTTAGGGTTCTTGAGATTTTCGATTCGGGTTCTTCAATTTCTAGCCTCAATTGAAGAGAAATTGGTTCGTGAGTGTGTTGGAGATCGTAGAGGAGATCAAAAGGAAGAATTTGACACCTTGATTACTTGTTTTGGTGGCCAGCGATTCAAACCCGTGCCCGGCGATGTCGAGGCTCGGGAGAGTGGAAAGAGAGACGCGGGGAAGAGAGAGAAAAGAGGTCTGATCAAAATAGAAAAACTTTTGTCTTTCCAATTTTGGAAAGTCCAATTTATATGTACGAGTTGCGAGTAACCGATTTTGTAAAATTGTACAAGAATTTTGCTGACCATAACTTCTTCATCGTAACTCCAATTTTAACACTTGACGTGGGTACGAACTCGTCTCAATAAACTCTATGACTCTCCTCAAAGAAATTTCCCAAAAAACTTAACGAATTAAATTCTGATCGAAAGACCATCGATAATTACCGAAGGTAAAAACTAACTACCCCATCGATGATTAACGTTTAATCAAAATAAAAAGGTAAATATCGGATCAGGATGTTACAGGTTGAGGGCGATGAATAACAAATTATCTTGCTCAGGCCGAGAGAGAGGTGTTCGATTTATGGTTTCCGTCGGCGTCTGCATCTCGGCTGCATGCGTTTATCGTCGCGGCATTCGATTAAGCCACATAGTTCACCATCGCGACGTTCGTCGTCAACAAAGGTGAGCGAGAGAGGGGGAGGTGGGGGTGAAGTCGAGCGGGTCGAGAGGCGATGAATAGTATTTTGCGGAGAGAGAGAGAGAGAGAGAGAGAGAGAGAGAGAGAGAGAGAGAGAGAGAGAGAGAGAGAGAGAGAGAGAGAGAGAGAGAGAGAGAGAGAGAGAGAGGAGTTAGTCTTGGATACATGGCGGGGTTGGTTCACGCCCTATTTTTTTAAAAATATTAGCCGTCAGATAATTTTTTCATCTCGAGCTTACAATGAGCAAAAGCCACAAGATAACTGTTTCTCTCTCTCTCTCTCTCCTTCCTCTCTCTCCGACCACCGTGCTCTCCTCTCTCTCTTTCCCCCCACTCTCTCTTTCATATTAGATCAAGAATAATTTTTCTCCTAAAAAAGCTAAGGCTTTGTTGTAACCCAGCCCCAATTCTGACATCGCCGGTGTGAATTGCAAAGGAACCTCTTCGTTTCTTTCCAGAGTTGTTAGTTCAACCTTGCTAGTATTGGTTTGATGGTTTCTACTTTCTGATTTCATGTTTCTTATGGAATTTCAGATCTACCTTTAAAGTAAAGAATGGGTTGTGGTTGTCGATCTGTTGCTGCTTTACAATAAAAAATTATGGATCTTTTCCAGGTGTGTTTTCCTTATCCTATCTATATATCCACATAGTTTGGGATCGTTTTGATATTGGATCTTAATTTTATGGAGATCTGGGTGTTCTTGAAGTGGGAGATCATGTAGGTGTAGAAGAAGATGCCCATTTGAGTTATCCTCTTACTGTGGATCTGAGCTGTAGTTGGTGTTCTCTCTCTTCTTTGATTTCTTTATTATTTTTGAAGAACCATCTTATGTTTAAGTATTTAAGCTGGGTTTGATAAGTGTTTGTTGTGATTCGTTTGTAGGACTAAAGGATCTACCATAAATTGCTAGACTGGTATGGAAATAATGGTGAGAAGTATGAAACCGCTGTAGAAAAATGGTCTGGGTACATGAGTTTGTTTCTCTGTGTTCGTAATTTTTCTCCTGCCTCTCTCTCTCCCTCCGGCGACGGAGCACGGTTGTCGGAAGAACCCATACGCCGAAATCTCAAAGGCCAAGGTATAATCTGGTGGATGTAATTTATGGTAGGCTCGTTGACCGTTGACTAATTGGACCAATAATCTGTTGCACGTGTAACTTTCTAAAAAAATTTGGGCGTGAACCAACCTGCCGTGTGTCCAAGACTAACGAGAGAGAGAGAGAGAGTTGCAATGTCAAATTTCGTAATTTTTAGAAACTTGTAGTAATGATATTATTACAATGACCAAACTGTTGTTTTAGGTAAATAAGAGTGACTATTTAATCAATTTTACCAAAAAAAAAATTCCTGTTTCTGTTCATCAAATAAAAGAATTAAATTCAGTTTGATCAACACCCTGTACTGTAATCTCGTTGCCGGATGAGAATTTGGAAAACTATTATTGTCCTTCACATTCATCCTTTTTTCTCATTTTCTCTCTCATCTTTGCAAACGTTACCCACCTCAAAAAAAAAGAAAAGAGGTCGACTGGGATCTGATGACTCCTCTCCGGTCTCCGCCCCGTACAGCTACAGACTCGGGGGCATTTCAGTCATTCAACTCCAACCTCGGTGAAAAAATCACATTCAGTAATTTAACCATTTCGGTCAATGTTAAAATATAATAAAATAACGCGGAAGATAAAGTTTGTGAGGCGCGCGGTAAATGTGGCGGACGAAGAAGAGTCTTGGATTCTTTTATATGGTCCTCGCACCGCCCGCAAAACTAACCCCAGAATTCCTCTTATTTACGGTTCTGTGCCACTCATCCAGAGAGTCTTTTCGAAGCCAAGGACAGGAAGAGGAAAAGAAAAAACTGGACTGCGGAAGTTCAGAGAGAGAGAGAGAGAGAGAGAGAGAGAGAACTAAGAAGAAGAAGAGGTACAAGAGCGGAAAAAGTTAAGGTAGAGAAGCGAAGATAAGAGAAGAGAAGAGTCTGTTGTCGTCATAAATCGTCAAGCTCGATCGGAATCTCTGGATAAGAAGGAGAAGAAGTGTTTCAGATTTGGTCTCTCTTAGTCGAGACATATCTAGTTGAGTTTGTTTCTAGAAGATTCGGATTTTGGTCTGAGATTTGGCGCCGAGGGGGTTGACTTATTCAGATCGGCGGTGGTTTTTTTTTTTTTTCTTTCATGTCGGAGTCTAGCTTGGTTCATTGAATTGGGTCAAGGAAATTTGGAAAACATGTGGATTGGATAAACAAGAAAGTAATCTCTCAAGGTAAGATATTTTTCATTTCCCTCTACATCTTCTCCCATACTTTTTTGCTGGAATTTGCGAAATTACATGCCCTTTCTTTTCTCAACCGTAAACCAAATCAGAAAAAATAAAAATAAAAATATGTTCATTTCGGCAGTACTCAATCTTTGCGTGAACCCTCAATAAATGATTTTGTAATTAATTTTGGTATAATTTTGGTGGTGAGCTGTAGAAAATTTGGGGTTATTCTGTTTTCTGAATCTGGATGGAAGAGGTTGGTGCTCAAGTTGCTACTCCAATTTTTCTTCACCAATCGCTTTCGGGTCGTTTCTACGACGCGCCGGCGGGTATGGCCAGGAAGAAGCGGGATCTTCCTTACCAGGCTCCCAGTCATCAACAGCACCCGGCGGTTTCGCAGCAGCCCCGGTTCGGAAATCCGGGGGTTAACAACAGCTGGAACCCCAACGTGTGGGACTGGGACACAGTCAGGTTCGTTGCCAAGCCACTTGACACGGAGATGATGACTGCTGCTCCTTCAGAGCCGCCAGGGCCAAAGAGGAAGGAGGAAGCTTCTGCCGGAGTTGCGAAAAGCACCGCTGTAGTGGTGGATGATGGAGATGATGATGAACGGCTTCAGCTGAATCTGGGTGGTGGGTTGGCCACTGTGGAGGAGCCTGCCATGTCGTCCAGGCCGAACAAGAGGGTCCGGTCTGGATCTCCAGGAAATAATGGTGGAAGCTACCCCATGTGCCAAGTTGATAGTTGTAAAGAAGATCTGTCGAATGCCAAAGACTATCATCGCCGACATAAAGTCTGTGAGAGTCACAGTAAATCCACCAGAGCCCTAGTTGCCAAGCAGATGCAGAGGTTCTGCCAGCAGTGCAGCAGGTCAGTTTTTATTTCTTTTGCAGCATCTCTTGTCCAAAAATAAAATTGTATTCAATCTTTGATCTTTTGTATGTTTTAGTTATCTGTAGGGAGTTTTGATGCGTTCGATTAATGCTGTTTTGTTTTTGTTATAGTATTGCATATTAATCAAACTCTTGGTTGACTATTGCAGGTTTCATCCTCTTCCAGAGTTCGATGAGGGGAAGAGAAGTTGTAGACGGAGACTTGCAGGTCATAACAGGCGAAGAAGGAAGACCCAACCTGAGGATGTTACCTCAAGGCTCACTGTCCCTGGAGATGCGAATAACAAAAGTAGTGAAAGTTTGGATATTGTGAACCTGTTAGCTGCTATAGCTCGTCAACAAGGTAACAAGATACTGGTTGAATTATTAGTTGTAGGACTACATTAATTCGATACTAAATATATGTACTCAACTTTGTAGGGAAAAATGATGTTAGAAATACCAACTGCTCGCCGGTGGTGGACAGAGAGCAGATCCTTCAGATTCTTAGTAAGATAAATTCGATGCCTTTACCGGCAGACCTTGCTGCCAAGTTGCCTAGTCTTGGAAGTTTAAATTGGAAAGCTACTGATCTCCTTTCCTTGGATCTTCAAAACAAATTGAACGGAAAAACGTCTGCATCAACCATGGATTTAATTACTGTTCTTTCAGCTACACTTGCAGCATCTTCTTCTGACACTCTTGCTATGTTATCACAAAAGAGTAGTCAGAGTAGTGACAGTGAGAAGACTAGGTTGACCAGCTCAGACCAGGCAGCTGGTCCAAATTTTCAGAAGAGGTCTCCTCAAGAGTTCCACTCAGCTGGGGGCGAAAGAAGTAGTACAAGCTACCAGTCCCCCACAGAAGACTCAGATTGCCAGGTTCAAGAGACCCGAGTCAAATTACCTTTACAGCTATTCAGCTCCTCACCTGAGGATGATAGCCCACCAAAACTGGCTTCTTCCCAAAAATATTTCTCTTCTGACAGTAGTAATCGAACTGAGGAGAGATCTCCATCATCGTCACCTCCTGTCATGCAAACACTGTTTCCAATGAAGAGTATGGCAGAAACTGTCAAGTCTGAGAAATTGTCGACGAGCAAAGAGTTTAATATGAACCTGGACTCTAGCAGAGATGGTGGTAGTAACTTGCCTTTTGATCTTTTTGGAGGGTCAAATAGAGGGGCTGCTGTCAGCTCCTCCATTCAAAACTTTCCACATCAAGCTGGCTATATATCTTCTGGTTCTGATCATTCACCATCCAGCTTGAATTCTGATCCTCAGGTAGTGTTAGATTTCCACCCGTTGGTTTTCACCTCTACATGCTTTACATTTTTTTCCTTGACATAGGTGCTTTTGGTTTACTTGATGTCTGTAAATATGATGCATTTTAAAGGTATTTTAATGGCATAATCTTCTTTTATAGGATCGTACTGGAAGAATACTATTTAAACTATTTGACAAGGATCCGAGTCAATTACCCGGGACATTGCGGCAACAGGTGAGTAGCTTATGGTTCATTTTGACTCGCTCCTTTTATTTGGATTATCATGATTACTTTATTTAGACTCATTATTCTGTGGATCATCTTATAATGTGGTTGTCTTTTCATTTAGGTATACAATTGGCTTTCCAGCAGTCCTTCTCAAATGGAGAGCTACATAAGGCCTGGCTGTGTGGTCCTTTCAGTTTATGTATCAATGTCTTTTGCTGCATGGGAACAAGTGAGTAGAATATATAACGCTGATGAACACTATCCCTTTATAGTTTTTTGCTGACCACAGTGACTATTTTTACAGCTTGAAGAAAACCTGGTCCAGCGTGTCAGCTCTTTGGTTCATAGTTCTGATTCTGATTTCTGGAGAAGTGGAAGGTTTCTAGTAAATACAGGGAGACAATTAGCTTCTCATAAAGATGGTAAGTACTAATTGTTAGTGATTGTTTTGGTTACTGTTGGTTTAGGCACCAATAGGATTGTTCTTTTAACAAGGTATTTCTGCTTCTTTCAAGAAATATCCAAATGTTTGCTATATCTTTGGCTTTGAAAGGATATCATCATGTGCGTTTTCCTATCGTTTCTGGCTCAGTCAAAAACTAATTTTCAGATAGAATAACTCATATTTTCCTCACTTGTTTTTGGCATGGTTCAACCAAACTTCGGTGAGAGATTATGCCGTATTTAGTAGTCTTGGTTCCAAATGCACTTCCTTTATCACTTTTCTGCACATGATATACTTGCAGCAAGCTACTTGGTATTTCACTTTTCACTGTTGATGTTTCCCTGTTTGGGTTGGGATGGCATATTCTGGAGAGGAACTGTCATAGTTCGGTTATACATTCATTTATGTGTCTAGCATTGACTTTGATATTGTGCGTCAATGTAAATTCTCTCTTGAATTTCTTTCATGTGGTATCAACTTTCAGGAAAGGTTCGTCTTTGCAAAGCCTGGAGAACATATAATTCTCCAGAGTTGATCTCCGTGTCCCCTTTGGCTGTTGTGGGCGGGCAAGAAACCTCTCTTTCAATAAGGGGTAGAAACCTGACTAATCTTGGCACCAAGTAAGTGCAATCTGGCTTCTTATTGTCTGGATACTCTTTAATTTTCTTTTATTTGTTTTTACAACTGTTAGCTTCCTATCATGCAGGATTCATTGCACGTATATGGGTGGTTACTCATCAAAGGAAGTTGGAACAACAAATCGTGGAACTGTGTATGATGAGATTAATTTGGGCAGATTCCAAATTTGCGATGCTTCCCCAGGTGTCTTGGGTCGCTGTTTCATAGAGGTAGCTATCCATAATAAAGTTGTTCTGCTAACAATCATTTAGAAAATCTGAATTGTAACCACTAGGAAATGTGTTACTGACATTTTGTTATTATGTTCAGGTGGAAAATGGTTTCAAGGGAAACAGCTTTCCTGTGATCATAGCTGATGCTACAATCTGTAGAGAACTGAAACTCATTGAGTCTGAGTTTGATGCGGAGACAAAAATATATGGTGCAACTTCAGAAGATGAAAGTAATGATTATGGACGGCCCAGGTCAAGAGAGGAAGTTCTTCACTTTTTGAACGAGTTAGGGTGGCTCTTCCAAAGGAAAAGGCACACTTCCATGTTTAAAGGGTCCGACTACTCTCTTGGTCGCTTCAAATTTTTACTCACATTCACAGTTGAGAGAGACTCTTGCATTTTGGTGAAAACGCTTCTAGACATATTGGTAAATTTGGAAGGGGATGGGCTGTCAAGAGAGTCATTGGGAATGCTTTCAGATATTCAGTTGTTAAACCGGGCCGTAAAAAGGAGGTGCAGGAAGATGATTGATTTGCTCATCAATTATTCTGTGACTAGCAGTGACAAGAGATATATTTTTCCTCCAAATCTCGCCGGACCTGGTGGTCTGACACCTCTTCATTTGGCTGCATCTATGTCAAATTCAGATGATATGGTTGATGCTTTGACAAACGATCCAGAAGAGGTAAATTATGTGCACATGATGCTCTGTCTATTTTTTTCTTTCTTTCTAAAAGATCTGATAGTTTGCCTTACCAAAGGATGCTGGATGAAGTGATAAAGAAGTGTTTTAAAATCAGAAAACTTCCATCTTGTTGATGATCTGTTTACCTTTTCATTCTAGATTGGATTAAACTGCTGGACATCCCTTTTGGATGCTACTGGGCAGTCTCCATATGCTTATGCTATGATGAGGAGTAATTACTCTTACAACAATCTGGTGGCTCGCAAACTTACCGACAGAAAAAACAGTCAAGTTACCTTAACAATCGGAAGTGAGATAGAGCAAACCCATATGGCGATGGAGTTGGAACGTAGGACAGGCGTCCAATTCAGACAGGGCAGCAGATCATGTGCCAAGTGTGCAGTTGCTGCAACTAAATACATCAGGAGGGTCCCAGGTGCTCAAGGCTTGCTTCAGCGTCCATTCATTCATTCGATGCTAGCGATAGCCGCTGTGTGTGTTTGTGTCTGCTTGTTCTTGAGAGGTGCTCCATACATTGGCTCAGTTGCCCCTTTCAAGTGGGAAAATTTGGACTTTGGCACAATTTAGTCATAATAGTAAGGATATGGATTTATGAGCATATGGGTTTGGGATGATGCGCTTGTCTATATTAGCTTGCTTCCAGTGGTGCACTTATGGGAAAGGAAAATAATTTCAGCTAACAACGCATTAAGGAGAAGAAAACTTTACCTGAGGAGCAAGATAATTCTGGACTGCAAAGGTATTTGGTGTTCAGATGCGGAATTTATCTCCTACAAGATTTGGAGTTCTGGGCTATGGGATACGCTTTTCATTCAGCTCTCCTTTGCTTTGAACGATAGGTAAATCCGTCCAACTTTTCCTATCTGAATGTTGAAACTCTTCCGCTTTCAAGACCTCTATTTTATAACAGTTGCCGGATGAGATGAAATGGTCATGATTGGGCAAATGGTAAATGCATGATGATAAGCATGGAAAACGTGAATTTAGAGACGCTGGAGAGCCGATAAAGGAGGAGGAAGGTGATATAAAAGAAACAGAAAAGAAAAGAGAAAAGCAGTTATACCATAATTAGAGGTTCGACATGGTTAATGGTTAATATATTGGTTTCCCTTCTAGATTTCTTTTTAACTTGTGGTGGTTAAAGTCCTGTATGTGTACTGATTTTGTCACTGTAGAGGATGATGGATCACAGAAATGACAAATTCATGGTATTATTCAAGCGTAAGATATTTGATTAGAACTTGTTCTCTTAAGATAAGCCGCAGATCCCAGGTGGTGTAATTTTTTTGCCTTACATATTTTTAATTTTGTTTTTCGTGTAAATTATCAAGATATTGAGATTAAATTACAGATTGTGACGATGTTGTATCCTTCATTATAGATAATATCCGACATTGTTGCCGTGGTTGTATATAGAATTCTAGATAAAACAGATAATATTAAGCTTTTAAATGATTTGAAATTATTCTTTACTTGTTGATACATGACATTAATTAAGTATTATAATTTGTTATAATTAATATTTTAATAAATTAGAGATTAAGGGAAGATTTATTTATATGCTAATTAGGCCAAGCAAATACTGAGATATTAAAAATATTATTTTTTTAAGGGTTGTTGACTCAACAGTCACTCAAAGCATAAAAATTGACTCAAAAGTCATCTAAACTTGAGTTGTGACTCAAAATTACATGATTTGCCATTGATCATTGGACCAATAATATCTCTCTCTAACGATGTCGATGTCGACGTCGCCGGAACATCTCGACAAGTCGTCGGTCACACCCTTAGGCTGCCTCGAACGACAACCTCGATGCATCCCTTGCCGGAAATTGATCTCAGTGGGACCTCACCATACTGACGCCCACAACTTGCACCTAGCCATGATGGAGGATGACCGAGTCGCGACTTGACGCCCACGACCCGTGATGGAGAATCGATCACGACTCAACGCACGTGCAAGACGACGAACCTTAGTCGGCGTCGATGACCTTTGGCCAACGACGAAATCCCTTGTCGACGCGATCTGGGTGCCCAGAGTAATTCCTTTTCAATTTTTTTTCCCAAAATGTAGTTTTTTTTTGCTAGTATCTTTATTAAACTATGTATTTTTAGAATTGGTGGATGGTATCTTTGTGATCTTCGGTTAGTATCGTTATATTAAGATTTTTCTTAACTAGTGTTGGTCTCTTTATGCTGTATTACTAGTATCGTTATGAACTTATGTTGGTATCCTTATAACAGTGCGATGATATCTTTACAACGCTATGATTTTATCTTTCTAACACCGAGATGCTATCTGTTCGTGTGTACTCCCGTAATTACCGCACACTCAGCCACTAAACCGGTCAACACCACCCAGACCAAATGCAAGACAGCGGCACGGGCTTCAACTCCGAACAAAGAATCAGCACCATCCAAGCATCCACGTGCCCGATGCGACATCATCCATATCGGGGCGGCCATGAACAGGAATCCCACATCGATGAGAAGCAGCAACAACCACACTCAACCACCAATATAAGCACCTCATTTATGACTAAGGCAAGGTATGCCCGTTATCTACCAACATTACTGTTACACTCGATACATTCTAACTAGAGCGTCGGAGAGTCGAAGACGGGCCCACCCCCGTCAAGGCTCCTAACGCCCTTTTTATGTATTGTTATTAACATCGGGTGAAGGACGATATACGCGCAGTAGACTAGATCAGCCCGAAATAGCCCCACCCGTGCTTCTACTAATTACCCTTACGAAAATCGGTAGAAAAATTTGGCGCTGTCTGTGGGAACAAGCAATCGTAAACCACGTACAAACACCACAAAAAAAAAAAAAAATCCCGAAAGCCAAAAACCAGCAGCAAAGATGGCATCCGACCAGAATACCCCTGCTATCAGCAGCATCCACAATATGACGGAGGATGAGGCAGCAGCCCACCTCGTCCAGGAACTCCAATCGGCCACAACTGAGAGGGACCAAGAAAAACAAGCTCGGCAGAGGTTGGAGGAAAGGCTGGACGCATTCATCCGGAGCCAAGAATTCCAACAGAGCAGGCCAGAACTGGATGAAGAAACGGGACCCACCAAGGGGGTCATCAGAATCAACCCGAATGAGGGACTCCGAAACATACATCTGCCCGGACCACCTCCTCCACCCGAAAGGATCCAAGAATATGACGATGAACCAACCACGACAATCGAGGTGTTAATGCTATGCCGAATGGAAGAACTCGAGGCCGAAATTACATCGCTCAAAAGAAGCACGCACATAGAACAAAAAGGAATGTACAAGCCCCACGTGAGCCCATTATCAGATGTAATCCTAGCACAGGGAAGGGACCCATACTCGAAAATCGTGAAGATCAGCAGATTCAATGGGAAGGGAGACCCAAGAACGCACATTGACGAGTACCAATCCACCACTGCAGGGACATGGTACTCGGACGCAACCTTCTGCTTCCTGTTCTAGGAAATGTTGATCGAGGAAGCACGAAACTGGTTCTACGAGGTGCCGTCAGGATCGATACATTCGTTCGAAGAGCTAACAGAGTGTTTCCTCAAACGGTATCGGCTGTAGGGAAGGTATAATACCACAAGAATACTCCTAAAGATTCATCAAGGAGAGATCTAAAGCCTGTCAGACTTCATCAATCATTAGAGAGCCCTCGCGAACACCTGTAGGAACCTCGACAAGAACGTGGCCAAAACGGCACTGCTGAAAAACCTGACCGCAACCCCATTCGTTGAAAAATTGGTCAAGAAGGACCACCTGGAGTATGATGAGGTCATCGACATGATCGTACAAAAAACACTAGTAGATACCTGAGTCTACGGGGCACCCAGATCCAACACAACCCTACCTCCAAAAAGTATCCACCAAAACCTCTACCATATGCAATCGACTAGCAAAATCCTAACTGCTCCAGCAAAAACACAACCCGAATTCATCCCCTGAAAACGCGGAAACAACCACCACCACGAACACAAAAACAATAAGCCATACAAATAGCCACAACACTGCAGACACGACTCACCCACCCAGAACCACAACCAACCAACAACACCACAAAATCAACCCCCGAAAAACCTCCTACCTCGTCGCGAAATCTTCTCAATCTCCCAAGCCTCGAATAAAGAGATACTCAAACACAACAAAGGCCAAATCCGACTACCCATGCCGAGATTACCCGGAATCGCACCCATGCGCAACAACAAGGGAACATGGTGCATTTACCACGAATCCAACACGCACAATACCAATAGCTGTGGTTCACCAAATACTTGAAAGTTGGGCTTAAGTCATCTAGAGTCTGAAATGACCTAGGAGCTTGGGTTCAAAACCAAACGTGACCCAAAAGGTTACGATTGGGACATCCACTTGTGTGAAATGGACTTTAATTACATACATAAATGGGGACATTGTTTGAACATCAAATGGTTAGTGGGGATATCACTAGCCAACCATCTTTGCTTATTGTGATTTCTTTTGCCATTTAATCTCTTTGCATTAGTTATAATCAATCAGTCAACTCGTACAATCAATCACCGTAATTTAATCACCCCTTGTAATGCTAGATCTCCAAAGGACTTAGTTATGTAAGATACACATCCACATTCATTTTTATTTTTAGTGTTAAGATTAGTGTCTAGTTTAGTCGTAGTCTAAGTGCTTTATCATTCCGAACTAAGGAGTTCAAGTGAAAAATCCTCGTGGGTTCGACTCTCGACTTCTTATAAATACTATAACTTGACCTCGTATACTTGCAGGCGAAAATAACTCTTTACACTTATGGGCTATTTCATAGTGCATAAAGTGTGTATGGGTAATCTTTCCAACAAATTTTTGGCACCGTTGACGGGGATTAGGCTAATCTTATTTCCTTATCTTCAGATAGCCTTGATTGTAGTAAAACTAGACATTTTACTTAATAATTTATTAGTTTTGTAGTTTTCTTCATTTTATCATTTAGGACGTTGTTTTGAGTATTTTTAATCCCTTGAATACTTTGGTAGATAGCTTTGAGGTTAATTTGTGCTAGAACTTGTGCTACTAACCTTTTGCAGGGCATTCTGCTCTATCCGTGGAGCAACATTCTTGACTCGTCGAGAATTAGTTCCGAGGAGACACACGAGCTTCCATTCGACAAGTCAGGAACACTTCTTGACCCATCAAACGTGTTCCAAGTTGCCTTCGACCGGTCGAAGAAAACCTTCGATCTGTCGAGTAATAGCTATACTTGAAGGTTGTTACACTTGTCTCTTACTCACTTTGAAATGACCTGATCTCGATTTAGTCGCCTAAATCGGAATTAGGCCCAAACGACAACAAAATCTACAGAAATTTTACCAGAGTTTCCTTTAAAATTCAAGATACCCAAAACCTGTAAAGAAACCACACTTCTAAAATGGTCAACAAAAACAAACCGTGGGCAACAAATCCCATCCGGATTTCTCCAGTCAACCAAACACTAAATCCACTAGTGTACTTAACACCCAGGAGAGTTAGCAAAAACACCTGACCTGGGCATTCTTGTGGCTTGAGGACGATTGACTCAAGTCACTGCCTCCACACATCACACACTGCCTATTAGGGTTAGGACAAACATCTGACTTGGGCATGTATATTTTTAGACTTGCATCATTTTACGTATATTCTAAGATGAAAGGCATAATATTTTAATATGAATCTCTACTTTTCGTCTACTCACTCTAACGACTTTTGTTATTTAAATTGTCTAGCTGCTCTGATGTCGAAAACAGTTGTCTATCTTTTCTATTTTAGCAGTGAACCAATATGTGGAAAAATTTCTTTATTTTGTGACACTTGAGTTATGGATCTCCACTTTGGTTTTCAATTAGTGAGTAGAAACTAAGGTTAGTAAAGTTGTTAGGCCTAATTTTGATTTAGGCAGCTAAATCCAGCTCGGGTCCTTTCACATTGTTTGAGCATCAAATAGTTAGTGGGGATTTTTCTAACCAACTATTCTCTCTAATTGAGATATTTTTTGCTATTTAATCTCTTTACATTAGTTATAATCAATCAATCAACTTGTACAATCACTCACGATAATCTAACCACCCCTTGTAATGCTAGGTCTCCAAAGGACTTGGTAGTGTGAGATACACATCCACATTTTATTTTAGTTTTAGTGTCAAGATTAGTGTCTAGTTTAGCCATAGTCTAAGTGCTTTATCAATTCGAACTAAGGACTAAAGTGGTCAATCCTCGTTGGTTCGACACTCGACATCTTATAAATACTATAACTTGAACCCGTATACTTCGGGCGAAAATATTTCTTTACACTTATGTGTTAGTTCTTAGTGCATAAAGTGTGTAGGGGTAAACTTTCCAACAGTGCGGAGAGGTCCATGGTACTACCGAGACCTAACTGTGGTGGTAGAGTTTGATGGTTTTTTGAAAGGACCCAACCCTAGCTTACTAGCTAAACTAGTTTAGCTAGTAAGTTAGAACTAAATCCCAATGATTAACTAATTCTGAGAAATTCTATAAAATTTTTGACATAACTCCCTTTGAAAATTGGACAACCCAAAAACTTGCAGGAAGATAACACTCCACACATAATCCCACAGACACACCGTGAACCACCAACGTCCATCCAGATTTCTCAAAAAGTGACATAAACTAAAACCAGCAACTAAACTCAGAGATATTTAAAAACGCATTGACAACTTGCTCGTTCTGCATACAAAGGAAGTAGCTATACGACTATAAACGTAGCTGATTCAGTTATTTACAACAACACTCAATTAACAAGAGCACTACTAAAGATAACATAGAAAACTGATATCCAAAGCGACCTCTGTATACAAACTGACAGTGAGTTGGTACATACTGCTGACAGAAGACTGGTGGAATCGAAGCTTGCAACGACACCAAGCACACTCTCGGGAAATAAACTATAGCCAGGGCAACGGAAATCGAAAAGCCCAAGGAAAGACAGAAAAATATAAAACATTAGCGTGAGTGGACAAAAATAACATAATCTGAATAAAACTAATTTAACTTGCATTTCTGTTAATTTTTGTGAAATATTGCAAGTTCAAAATAAATAAACTAAAATGCAATAGAGGTGGCCGTTCAAGGCTTCTGACCTTGTACGACTATAAATAGAAAATACAGGTGATGAGAGCGTCTAGGGTGTTGTCTAACCCGAGATGAATCAGGGTTGGGCAGAGATCCTGAACCGGTCCGACTGGTGATCTACGCATTTTATGCTTGATTCTTAATGTCTTCCTCTTTATATTTAGCTTTTTTTTGACCTTAGTATTCTCGATTCTTACTTACTTTGTTGTTTTTAGGTTTTTAATAAAGGAGATCAATAAAGGAGAAGGAAATGAGCTTCAAACGCAGCAAATGGAGGTTTTCTATTTCGACTAGGGAAAATGGTCTTTTCTTACTTTGACTAGGAATCCTACTCGAATAAGGAATGCAATTGGTTCGAGATTCCAGAAGTTTCGCGGAGCTGAAAAATGAAGTTTCCTAAATCATCTAGGAATGAAGTGGCAGAATGTTCCAGAACGTGCAAAATGATTCAGAAATGGGCTTCGTAAAATTTACCAAAATGGTGCGCAAAAATGGTTTCCCAATTGAAGAATAAAGGCATTTCTCTTACTCGGACCAAGGAAGATCAAAATGTGGCAGAATCAAGGAAGCACATGGCCGAAAATATGAGGAATATTAAGAATATCAAGTGTATCTCAAAAGGGACTTATTCGAAGAAGAAAATATTCTACAAGATATGCTAGGTTCGGCCACAATGACTTGGAGGAGAAGGAATACAAGATATGGAAAGATAGAGAATTCCCTACTCCTAGTAGGAAGAGGTAAATCTGTATGCCAGCTCATCCAACTTCAAGATATTACCCAATCTGCAAATCAACTCTGAATATAATGATCATATATTTACTCTAAAAGCTCTCGAAGTCCTCTTTCCAACGAGTACAAGATCATAATTTTCTGAGCTGTACAACTACCAGAATACCAGTTTCAAGACAGGCTGGCAGATTCACCTGGGTACACTAGGAAAACCTAGTTTGGAGAGGAAAGATTCAATCCTTCACCTATAAAAGGAAGAGCTTGGCTTCATTGTTAATCATCTCTCATTCTAGTAGCTAAAGCTCTGCCTAAACACTTCATATCCTCCAAATACTCCAAGTCTTCCAAGAAGCCGTCCTCCTCAAAGCATCATCAACGCCATCCTCCACCGAGACTTTCATGACAATCCTAACTGTCTTGTCCAGCCATTGAAGGATCATCTACCCCGAGTACATTAGGGAAATCCTGAACTCAAAAAGTGTAATAATGATTTCTTCTTTTCTTTTCTTGTATGAATTCTTGGTATTTTTGGATTGGTTTAAAGGAATGTTTTTGTATATAATTCTAACAAGTTTGTGTAATCTGTTTTGTTTCTACAAAAATTAGTTAGAACATGTATGTTTTCGTGCTTAATGCTTTGATATTTTGCAAGAAAATCCCACTTAGTATCATTGATGTGTTAGGGCAATCCCGAAGCACACTTATTCATAAAATATGCATGCAAAATGTAGTTAATGACTTAGAACTTAATAGGTTGCATATAATTTGTTAGGTTATAAAGATTTAGGCGAATAAATGAGTTGATCACTTGTATATATATTAGCTTAGTGTTTTATTTTCGGTCTAGTAAGCATTTTTAGGATTCTATGTTCTTGTTTATTTTCTGCTTGTCTATGAGTGAAGCATGATAGAATTTAGGATTTCTGAATATGTTTGCTTACCATTTTTTGTTCTTATTTTCGTAAGTAATTGATCAAATTCTTATATACCCTCCTAAACTTAGTATAGTCATGCATACACCCTCAATTTCCGGTTAAGAACGATACCCTATTTACCAATGCTATATCTACAACAAAGGGTTTTAATTGTTGTGTCTTTTCTGATTATTAAGAGTTTAATTTAGTAGTTAGTTTTGGCATATCAACCGGCTACTCCAAACATACCGTAAAGTGTAATGCATAAAAACTATAAACTTGTTATCAATTGTAAAAGTAAAGGTGTCCACTCACTAGTCATGACTACTGCTGGGGTCCAACGGAATTTCCTTTGCTACTAGGGTAACAATCTCGATGTCCTGAAATACGGATCATACGATATCAAAATACGTTAATATCATGGAAATTGACCATAAAAATAACCCCGAAAGTCCCCACAAAGAATCATGTAAACTGCCTCGTCGGAGCTCTGCTATGGATGACGTCACATGGCCTTCATGTGCCTCCACAGACGATGGCGCGTGGGTTACACGTGCCTCCCGTGAACCATATTTGATGGGGGTGTTCGACCCCTTGTTGAAAAGCTATCCTCGACCCCTACAACATTCATCATTGGACCGATGTCCAACTCTTTGGCGTTTGGTTGGAAAATGAGTAAATAGACCAGAAACCAATTTTCGGAGGCCACCACCAATGGCGGCGATTGACCCCTCAAAACACTCTTCTCAACGAGCCCAATCATTTCCCCTAAACTATGCGCTCCAACTCATGACCACATGGCCGGAAAATCAATGAAACCTAATCGGCCAAAATCGACCGTAAATCTCTCCATCGTTCGACAGACCAAACAGACCACCCAGAGAGACTTAAAAGGTGGGGAGCAACCAAAAACCCCTACCCTCGACCCCCAACACACGCTAGAGCACTGCCACCGACGTCTGCGATTCGATGATATAAAACCGGAATCGGGTAGCCATAAAACCATCATAATTCCCAAAAATATCCACAATAATCAATAGAGGAAGCTTCAAGATTCGATTCCCTACCCTTTTGTCATCGGAGGTGGCCGAAAAACGGGAGTCCGATCAGGTCAAGTAATTCGGGTTGGAGGAGATGAAAGTGGGTCGGGGTCGACGGGATATTTCTTATTTTGTGAAATAAATTTAAAAATCACCTATTTATACCCCTAAGCAGCTGACCAAATTAACGGCCCATAATTGATCTGATCAAGATCCAACGGCTACGATTAAACCGACCTAAAAATTAATTCTTTTCATATTTTCTCCTACCAACTTCCGATAAATATTAAAATTAGCTCGCTAATCCAAAAAATTCCCCAAAAATTCTCACGAGCACAAAATTAAATACTTTACAACTTTCGTGAAGAAAGTCATAACAAATTCTCTCCCGATAAAAAAGTCATTAACAAACTCACTTATGCCACTAATTCGCGATAAAGCTTAATACATCATGATAAACGCGTAATTTCGGTTTGGGTCGTAACAATCCACCCCCTTCCAAAAAATTTTCCTTTGAAATTCACATACTTGCTATAAAATATGAGGATACTACTCTCGCATATGCTGGTCAGGTTCCCATGTGGCTTCTTCAACAACATGATTCCTCCACAAAATTCTCACTAGAGGAATGGTCTTATTCTTGAGAACCTGCTCTCTACGGTCAAGAATTTCTATTGGTTCCTCAATATAGACCAAATCTTCACATAGAGGTATTTGCCGAGGCACAATGACATGAGACGGATTGGAAATGTACTTCCGTAACATAGATACATGAAATACATTATGAGCCCATGCTAATTCCGAGGGTAACTCCAAACGATAAGCCACTGCACCGACACGCTTAATAATGTCATAGGGTCCGATATAACGTGGTTGAAGTTTACCATGCCTTCAAAATCACATCACCCCTTTCCATGGACATAGGTTAAGGAATACCCAATCACCAATTTCAAATTCAAGATCTTTACGCCTAACATCAGCGTAACACTTCTGTCTATCTTGAGCGATCTTCAATCTATCTCGAATAATCTGCACATTCTCTATAGTCTCCTGAATAATGTGCGAACCAGTGAGGCTCCTTTCTCCCACCTTACTCCAGCACAGAGGACTCCGACACTACTTCCCGCACAAAGCTTCATATGGTGACATTTCAATGCTGGAGTAAAAACTATTATTATACGCGAACTTTATCAAATGCAGATACTTATTCCATTTGCAATACACAAGATCTCAACATATCCTTTAGCATCTGGATAGTTCTCTCAGACTGACTATCTGTTTGGGGATAAAAGGTTGTACTGAACCACAACCTGGTTCTCAAAACTTCCTACAAAGCTCCCCAGAATCGTGAAGTGAAGAGAGAATCTCTTTTTGAGATAATGGAAACAGGCACACCATGCAGCTTAATAATCTTTTGCATTTATAACTGAGCCAATTTGCTCACATAAAGCTTTTCTATAACTGGAATAAAATGTGAAGACTTTGTGAAGCGATCCACAACTACCGAGATACTAGTATCACCCTTGGATGTACGAGGTAGTTTGTACACAAAGTCTATAGTCGCATGCTCCCATTTCTAAACTGGAATCTCTAACCGTTGCATTAAACCCGAAGGTTTTTGCCGCTCTGCCTTCACCTGCTGGCAAATGAGACACTGACAAACATATGCTGCAATTTCCTTCTTCATATTAGGCCACTAGTAATACTCTCTGAGAGTGCGGTACATCTTTATGCTACCAAGATGCATAGCATAAGCTGAACAATGAGCTTCATCAAGTATTTCCCGCTTCAACTCATTATTTGGAACATAGATGCTACCTTTGAACACAAGTGACCCATATCTCCTTAAAGTGAAACTTGGTTGTCCACCATCACACACTGTTTCCTTTAACCTCAAAAGTGAAGGATCAAAATCTTGTAATTCTCATACTTTATCAATAAGAATGGGTCGAACCTGCATACTGGTGAATAAAACTCCATCCTCGCTCTCATTAGTGTACAACACTACTCCAGTGGCTCATAATTCTGCAAGTAAGGGTACTCGAGTAATCTGAATATGAGACAAGGAAACTCCAGACTTTCGGCTGAGAGCATTAGCAACAACATTCACCTTTCTTGGGTAATATTCGAAGGTGCATTCATAATCACTTATCAACTCCATCCACCTTCTCTCCTTAAGTTCAATTCTATCTATGTAAGGAGGTACGTAAGGCTCTTATGATCAGTGAAAATTTGACACTTGGTACCGTACAATAATGCCTCCAGATTTTCAACGCGTATACTGTCGCTGCAAGCTCCAAATCGTGAGTGGGGTAGTTTTCCTCATGAGGTTTCAACTGTTGCAAACCATAAGTGACCACCTTTCTATGCTACTCAAAACGCAACCCAAACCTAACTTAGAGGCATCATTGAACATAGTAAATTCCCTATTATCGTGTGGTAAAGTCAACACTGGGGCTGTAGTCAACCTTGTTTTCAAAGTCTGGAAACTCTCGTCACAAGTCTCCGACCATACAAACTTAACTCCTTTTTGTGTAAGTCTCGTAAGAGGTGTGGTAATCCGTAAAAAGTCCTGCACGAATCGACGATAATAACGACCTAGACCCAAAAAACTTCTAATATCTAGCACACTCACAGGTCTGCTCCAATTCAATACTTTTTCAACTTTGTGTGGGTCAACACTAACTTCCTCTACGGAAATCACATGGCCATGAAATTTAATATTATCCAACCAGAACTCACATTTGCTGAATTTGGCATATAATTGGGACTTCCTCAAAGTGTCTAGAACAGTATGTAAATGCCTCGCATACTGCCTTGCAATCTTTGAGTAAATCAGGATATCGTCAATAAATACAATGACGAATTTATCAAGATAAGCCTGAAATACTCGATCCATTAATGCCATGAAGGCAGCATGCGCATTCAAATTCGTCAAACCGAATGGCATCACCCGGAACACGATCAAAACGTATTTTTAGAGACATCAAACTCTCTAATTCACAATTGATGGTATCCCGATCAAAGATCAATCTTAGAGAACACCGTAGCTCCCTTCAACTGATCAAACAAATCATTAATACGAGGTAGTGGATACTTGTTCTTCACTGTAACCTAGTTCAATTTTTGATAGTCAACACATAACCTCATAGATTCATCCTTCTTTTTCACGAAAAAAATTGGAGCTCCCCATAGTGAAACGCTCGAACTGGTGAAGCCTTTATCAATCAGTTCTTCAAGTTGAACCTGTAACTCCTTCAATTCAGCTGGAGCCATACGGTACGACGCCTGAGCTATGGGACCAGTACCCGGATGTAGCTTAATCATGAAACCAATTTCCCTTTCTGGAAGGAAACCTGGAATTTCCTCAAGAAAGACATCAGGGTATTCCCTGATCACAACAATCTCCTCCAGATTAGGAGTGGATACACAAGTGTTCACGACATGCGACAAATACGCAATCCATCCTTTACGCAACATTTTCTCGCCCTTCACAACTAAAATAAGACACGAAGAAAGCATGCTTTTTTCTTCGCAGAATAAAATCTCAGGTAACCCTGGACTTCTAAACACCACCTCCTTTCGGTGACAATCAACCAAAGCTTGGTGATTTCTCAAAAAATCCATCCCCAAAATCAAATCAAAATCTGCAATATAAAGAGTTATCAGGTCGGCAGACAACCCAAAACCTCCAACTATAACACTACAACCTCTATAGACAATCCCAACAAAAACCATCTCACCAGAGGGATATGTCACTCGCCACATCGTCGATAAGGGAGTGGCAGGTACGTTAATTATGGATGGTAATCTTATGAATACAAAATAATGCGCCACCCCCAGACCAATTAAAGTATAAACAACATAACCAAAAATATATATAACGTATCGATAATCACCTCAGGAGCTGCTCTGCCCTTCAGCAAGGTCATGTGGTGGAGTCGGGCCTGTCTAGTTTGTCTAGCTAGTCACCCTCTCTGGCTTCAGTCCTGATAAGTTGGTTGTCTAGGTGGCAGTGCGGCTCTAATCCCTGAAGTGGCTCCCTGATCACCAGCAGAACTCTGCACCAAAATTCCACCTGATGAGTCCCTCTGTGGACATTCTCTCGCATAGTGACCCATCTGGCAACAACAAAACACGCCGAAGTCCCAAACTGGCATTGCCCGACATGATGTTTTTGACATCGATCATATGGAGGGAATTCTCGGGGTGTAGATGGAGTAAATTGAAGCCCACCAGATCAAATGGAACTAGCTCCAGACCATTGCCTCTGTGGTCAACTTCTCATCAACCATCTCTGAAAACGACCCGGACGTCGTGCACTAGGCACAGGGGTGGAAGATCTCTCACCAGAAGATGAAATGGAAGTGCTTGGGCTTCCTCTCTTAGAAGGACCTTGACCAGGTCCACCTTCCTCAAATCGTCGTATATGGCCCCACTCAGATCAAAGCCTATCCTCGCACAAGATTGTGGCACTTACAAACTCATCAAAATTGGTACGGGGTACACCAGATAAGTATGGAGCAATGTCTGACCGCAAACCCTGCTCAAATCGCTAATACTTCTCCTTCACCAACTTGACAGAGTAAGGTGCAAATCGTACCAAACGAGTGAAACGATCCCGATATTCCATTATAGACAAGTCTCCCTGCCGAAGATTCATAAACTTCTTATACTTCCGCTGCTCGGATGCTTCACTGAAGAAGTGACTCATGAACAACTATGTGAACTCTATCCATGGAGTGATGACATAATTCCTCTAAGTACTTTGCCACCAAAGATAAGCATGATCCTGCATCATACTAGCAACTACCTTAGTTCTCTGCTCAGAAGTCATCTAGGGACGCAGACGATCACAAACTTGTCAAATCTCCACAACCCAATTCTCGGTTGTCTCAGGATCATGAGAGCCAGTAAAAGCGGCTCCAGCCTTTTTAGCCCTAGTGATTAGATCCTCATGATCTTCTCGTGGTGTTGACATCATGCGTGAAATTAACTCACATATTTGCTGAGCCAAAGATTGTGTATCATCCCGTTGGAAGAAGTCACAACTGACTCGACAATGGGACTCTAGACATCAGATAATGCACAACACTTGGAGTAATGGGGATTCGCCAGCCAGTTAGGCCATCCTCGCAGAAGTGTTGTACATTCTAAAATGCCTGTACTAACATGACCAAAAGAGTCTATAGAATCTGTGAACCTGGCTTTGATACCAACTGAAAGGAGTAAGCTAGAATTAAATCCCAACGATTAAATAATTCTGAGAAATTTTGTGAAAATTTTGACATAACTCTCTTTAAAAACTGGACAACCCAAAAACCTGCAGGAAGATAACACTCCACACATAATCCCACAGATACACTGTGGACCACCAGCGCCTATCCAGATTTCTCAACAAGTGACATAAACTAAAACCAGCAACTAAACTCAAAGATATTTAAAAACATATTGACAACTTGCTGGTTCTACACACAAAGAAAGTAGTTCTACAACTATAAAAATAGTTGACTCAGCTATTTACAAAAACACTCAATTACTAAGAGCACTACTGAAGATAACATAGAAAACTAATATCCAAAGCGTCCTCTATATACAAACTGAAAGAAATCAAAACATCAATTACAAGCTCATGTTTTCGGTTCTCTTAAGGGTGACTCTGCTGACAACCTTCACTTGCTTCATTCCAAGCTTCAACATAGCCTTGCGACTCGCTTCTACTTTGCACAATCCAGCTCCAATAACTACAGGAAGCAATTTAGAATATATGAATAAACCAAATACACATTGGCAATATTAAGAACAATAGCATTCTATTATTCGACAACACTTAAAGCTCCAATAACTGACATCGAATATAGATTCAGTACAATATCTAGGTACTAAATCAGATAAAACAAACTCACTCTCAATCGAAGCGAATCAAATGTAGCAGAAAAGCTCTTTCGTATCAGCATAGTCATTGGCGTGCCACACACATGACTTCTCATTCCCGGCGTGCTCAATGACAGTCATCTTCGGGATAACTAAAAACGTAAACAAACACTAAAAAGAAACTCAAAACCCTAAAAACAAAGCCAAAATAAAAAAGCAAAGTAACGCACTCCATTGCAGATACTCACCGAAGTGATTGGCATAGATTTTTAGGGTTTTAGATTGTCGCATAACAAGTTGGACATTGTCGGACTCTTTGTGCTTGAGAAGCTTCACAGTACCAGCACCACGCTCTTTCGACTGATTCCCGTCCTTATCGAATTGGTAAAGGTTAACTAATAGGGATTTGAAGGGGTAAATCTTAGCTGAAAACTTACACAGCTTATGGTATTTGTGAGGCAAAATCTTCAAGGTCTGAAGCTCTGATTGCATCTGAACCTAGTACTTGAGTGCGTCCCTTAGATTGTTCGAGTCCTGAAGATAGAAAGTTAGGGCTTCGATGAGATTTTTCGGCGAAAGAAACGAGGTCTAGGAATTTTGAGAGCTTAGAAGCTAAAAGGTGCAGAGGGGGATGAGCTTACCATCGTCTTCGACTTCGTCGTATATCATCATTGTTTTCTCTGAGTCTCTCTCTCGCTCTCTCTGTGACGTTGCAAACAGGTTCGAGGCTGCAGAGGCAGAATCACCGGTGCTCTAGGTCAAAGCACTGATTTTGGGGCAGATTGAGGCGGCGCTCAGGGTCGAAGCATTGACTCTGAGATTGGGGTGGCAAGGATGGGACATGTGCCAGACAACAAGGATGCCTTTGATGACGAGGGAGATGGAATGCTCAAGGCTTGGGGTTGGCAGATAATAGGTTTGGCTGGGAGGCAGATTTGTTGAATAGAGAGAGAGAGAGAGGTTATGGTTTTGAGAGGATTTCTTGAGTGAGGGATGTGAGGAACTGAGGCTGTGTCAGGTATAGATGAACTTAACACGACAGGTGACCGTCGTATGATTCACTGAAATAAATTTGTTAGGGCGGTTTGCTAAAATATTTGGGGGGAACTAATGTCAAAACCAAAATTTCAATATCTAGTTTTGGGGGATATGACAACAACTAGGTTTTCTGAAAATGCTCTAACATCACGCGACGGGCACTGCCGTATGAATGAAGGCATATGCAATTTTGAAAATTTGGGCTAGTGTTATTCGGAAATGCTCTGGAATCACACAAAAGGCACTGTTATGCAATTGAAGTCAAAGGATATTTTGAAAGATTCCCCCATAAATGAGGGTTCCTACGACGGTCACCCGTTGTGTAAGAGTACATTATAAGACATGTAGCACTTGACTGTCGTCTAAAGTTTGAAATAGGCTTCACACATCGGTTCAGGTCTTTTTGTCATCTGAGGGATGTCGTGTGAACCATTTTTCATAGTAATGTCTATGCTGCACAAGGATTATAGAACTGACATAAGAGTAAGATATGTATTTAAGTCCTGATCTTATTAGTATTAAATTTGTTCTATCTAGCTGGATATTAGATGTGGACAGCGGACAATACAAGGAATAACAAGGATGGAATTAATGCCCTTGTACGCTATTATTACAATAACTTCTGTGATGGACTAAACAGGTTGGCCTGCTTCCTTTGATCTCTCTCCTTTCTTTTGTGTATTTTTCCACTGCCATATTTTCTCTACCAGACTTATAAGAAACTTTACCCATTCATATAGGAGTCGCATGTCTAGCATGTTTTATGTGGAAAAAATTATCTGCAATATAAATAGGCTAAACAATATTATCTTTTGCTGAATTCCTACAGGATGCAATTGACCTCTTGTAAGGACATCACATTCTCTCTGTCAGCAAAGATATGACACCATCTTCTTTGAATGTGAAAGGACCCAACCCCGATTTAGTTGCCTAAACCGGAATCAAACCCCTTCGAAAACGCGAACAAACAAAAACCGTAGAAATTTTGGCAGAGTTTCGCTACTAATGTAGAATTACCATTACCTGCACGCGGAAAATAAACTTCATCCTATGCCACAAAAAGCAAACCGTGGGCACCAATCCCATCCGGATTTCTCAATATATCAACAGTAAAGTAAAACAATAAATATATTCGTACTTTACTGAAATCCAGAGTAAAATCGTATAACATAACAACAGATTTCTCAGAGCGACCACTATCGTATAAACATATATGTATACCACAGTAGGTAGAACAATAAACCTACTGGAAGAAACAAGGTAGCTCGAGCACTATGCCTCCGACCACGACGTGCGACACCAGAGCCTGAACTGCAAACTGGGCACGGAAACCGAAAATCCCAGGGGAAAGACATGAAACACGTTAGAGTGAGTGGACGAAAATAAATGTCTTTCACCAAACAAAATATACGATATAAAACATATGCGAGTCGAAGTATAAATAATCAAATGGTACACGAGGGAGACTCTAACTCCTCACGCGTCCGAGTACACGAGAGAGACTCTAACTCCTCACGCATACAAGTACGAGGGAGACTCTAACTCCTCACGTACATAAACACGAGGGAGACTCTAACTCCTCACGCGTACAGAGCATGTATACATATCTCACAGGGCCACTCGTGGACACATAACAACTTATAAGTATAATCGTATAACACATGCTCGTAACAAACATAATTTCGTATGAAAATTCATGCTCGTAAAATCATAATCATACTGCATACTCAAACTCGTAAAACGTATATAAAGGACTCACAATAATTCCGTGAAAATAAACTGTCCACTCACAGACTAGCGTAACGCGTTAACCCGTGATCCGGCGAAAAGTCCCTCGCCAAAACAACGATCACGAACCCCTGAGTAATCACAATAACCATTTCTCAAAATCATAATTCAACAATACAAGACAAATCACGAGAAACCACCGTTCTCGGAAACACACGATTCAATTACAACATACTGTCGGAAATCCGATATTCACACCTCAATACCTCGCTTTGATTTCGGACGCTCAACTCAAAAAACGAACCTCCCCACTGCGATCGGGGTGCGATTCCGAGTCAAATGACATGCAATTCATCGAAAACCATGCCGGGCGAAAAGTCGCCGCCGCCGTCGCCGCTGCCACAGTCGCCGGAATATCCAAACCTGCCCAGAAAATTACATGCTATACATGGTTTTAAAGATCTCGACGAGCCCAATAACTTTCCAGTTATAGGTTAAGGCCAATTTTGACCGGAAAATCTCCAAAACTCAACCCAAAGTTCAAACCCTTACCGGAATCAAATCGTTCGATGTCTCTCCTCCGGCCATGGCGACCTTCAAGACCACTTGGAAAAGACTCCTTGGCTCAAGGCTAACAAAAGCCCTCAAAGGAGCACCACCAAATCGGCCGGAATCAATGCCTCCGTCCGCCACCATTTCTCGCCGGAATTTCACGATTTTCACCACCCAAATTCGTCCTCCTCCGGCAACCACGCAAGGGGATTCAACCACCATGCTAAAGAGCAAACAGAGTCCAACAAAACCCGTGAAGGAATCATGCACAAACATGGCCGGAATCGTCTCCAAATCCGGCAAACAAAGTCGGCAACCCAAGGCACCCAAAACGGGTCGACCCACCGTGGTCAACCAGTCAACCAAAATGAAAATGGAAAGTTGACTTTCCCAAACTGGCAAGTTACTATTTATAGCTTTCCCAAAATGGCAACTTCATACTTATCCTTTTCGACGAACTTTGAACACCCGTAACTTTCTCGTTGTAACTCCGATTCTGATAATTCTCGCGGCAACAAACTCGTCTCGACATGTTCTTCAATTATCACCTGAAGTCAAACACATCGACCAATCGGATAAAAAGTCAACTGTTCAACCAAACACACATTTAAATCGACTAAACAATCCACAATCGGAAATAATCACAACTAAATCTTCGTAACTCAAAATCATGCTCCGGAAGTTCCCACGAGCTCGAAATTAAATTCTGAACAACTTCCGTGAAGGAACCAAAACAAAATTCTCGTCCGGTAATTTAGTCGCTAACAAACCTGCCATTTAAATCCGTTTCCGTCGAAACTTCAAATATTCATAATTAATTCATCGGTCGTCCAAATGACGATCCGGAAATTCCCACGAACTCGAAATCACACGTACAACGAATCTTGAGAAGAGACCCAGCTCCAATTCTCGGCCAATAATTAAGTCGTTAAGAAAGCTGGCAACTCAATCATCAGTCGAAAATCCACGATTATGCAGCAACTCACGTATATAGCTGATCATACTGCTGATTCTGGTCCGGGTCGTCACAAATCCACGCCCCTTAAAAAAAATTTCGACCTCGAAATTTCCGAGTCTACCAACTACAAGGTAGGAGCACTGCCACTGCATACTGCTCAACTTTCCAACGGTAACCTCAACTGCATGACACTGATAACAACTCCGACAACCGTTTTCACAATAGGAGATAACTCCGTGCTGAAATCTCTGTACCTACAAATCTCAAGTCTGAACTGGCTCAACACAGTAGCCAAGTGTTCCTGCATAAGGAACACATAGGGTACACAACACGTAATACAACCTAAAACACAGTTCCGCCACACGGAACACAATACACATAAAAGCCAATGCTATAGGCGATGCCGAACTATACGGGGCAAAACACAAACTCGCCTATGACCACATACGGATCAAAACAACATGGCAAATTACAACTCAACACACTCATATCAACATAACTCAAACGTCGGACTCAAGCAATAATCAACCCATTTCTGCTAACCTGACAGTCTATGGTAACACATTCCACAAAATCAGAATCAAACGTCAACTCAAACTCAGCCAAACTCACTCCAACACAGTGGGGTACAACAACATCCCTCAAAATGACATCACGCAACGTCAATATCACAGTGGTCAACAAACTGGTACTGCAAGCAATCTCGAACAGCTGAAACTGCTGGTCCCGAATCCTCCGGAACTGCAATACCGAGGTCCACAACATGCCCTCCAAGGCCTGAATAGTCCTCAAAGATCGCTCATCAAACTAAGGATAAGAACCGGTACTAACTTGTAATCTGGTCCCCAATGCTCGCTGCAAAGCTTGCCAACACATAGTCGTAGCTGATTATCTCAATCAGCGAACTAGGACATATGCACATCACGAAATGGACAATCTCCACCAAACACAGCTATGCCAGCCTGCCACTGAAATCATCTCCGAATGTACAAGGAAATGTACTGAGTACGTCAGACGATCCACAAAGGCCCAACAACTGGTATCACCAACAACTGCTATATTGTTCTTCAAGTTGTGTCACGAGTAGTAAACTCGAAGTATCTGATACATCTCCGCATTACTAGCGCCAAATGCGGGCAAAACCATGAGCCTCAACATCATCACACTCGAACTCAGCTCCCATAGCTCGCCACTTGGCTAACACAGAAACTCGGGCCATACACACATATGAAACACTGAAGCTCCCGATGGTTAACTGAATGCATCAGCAACAACATCCCAGACGGATGATCAAAGTACAATCTCTAGCTTTTTTTTCGAATAAACTCAAAGGTGCAGCCATAGTCGTTATTCGACCCCATCCATCTACACTGCCTCAAGCCCAAATCTGGCCGAAAATGCAAGTGGATGAAACTCAAGTGGTCAGTACACATCCTACACCGTGCTGCACGCCATAACTGTAGTATCTCCAACTCACTGATGCTAACATAAGGACAGCTACACCCAGATCATACATAGGATACGTAGCTACATAAGGTTTCCACTGCTCTGCTACACAGCATCGAAGCACAACTAAATCCAAACCTCGATGCATCGCCAAAACCCACGAACTCATCACGATCATCAGGTAAGGTCAAAACCGAAACAAGGGTCAACCATCTTGCAGGAGTAAGTAACTCTCCTTGCATGCATCGAACCACTCGAACTTGACGCCTTCTTCGTCAATCCGGAAAGTGAAGTGGCAATCCGGGAAAATCCTGCACAAGCCGTCGGTAATAGCCTGCCAAACCCAAGAGACCCCTGATCTCTGGCATAATGGTAGAACAATTCCCAAATCAATACGGCTTCTAACTGGTCAGGATCCACGCCAACTCCCTCGGACAACATCACACAGCTCAAAATCTTCACGCTAATCGGCCAAAACTCACACTAGCTGAACTTCGCAAACAACTGATCATCTCGCGAAGTCCACAAAATCGCTCGCAATTGCTTCAGGTGCTGGTCCATACTCCTGGAGTACATCAGGACGTTGCCAACGAACATGACCGCAAACTCGTCCAGAAACCGTCTGAACACCTGATCATCACGTCCACACGATCTACGGGCATTGGTTAATCAAACAGCGTGACCAAAAACTTCTGATGTCCACACCGAGATCCGAAAGCTGCCCAAACCACATCTAACTCATCAAACCTCAACTGATGGTATTCGGACCTGAAATCAATCTCCGAAAGATTGAAGGTCTCGTAAGCTAATCAAACCACTTGTCAATCCAAAGTGGAGGATACTCACTTTCCTCTGAAGCGAATCAGGTTTCCGGTAGTCAATACACCATCTCGTCCAACCAACCAACACCCGTACACACAATACAAGAGCACACCACGCAAATACACGGGGTCGCATGAAATCTCCTGAAACCTTCTCCAGCAACTCCTGGAGTCGAAACTATAGCTCCATCAGCTCCGCTGGCTCCGAGCGACAAGATGCTGGTAAAATGAGTCCAGCGCCTGGTACAAGCTCAATAATGTAGGCGGTCTCCCGAACTGGAAGGATACCTGGTACTCCTCCGGCATACATCTCAGGAAACTCGGGAACCACCTCAATGTCGCTAATATCGGGTACAGTAATCGAAGTGTCCCCATCATACGCTAAGCAAGCAACACAACTCTTTTCATCATCCGCTCGACCATCACCACGAAACAGTGTCTCGGGGAAACCTGGTCGTCGAAACATAATCTCCTTCTCGAGGCATCGAACACAGCCAAATGCATCGTCAGTAAGTCCATACTCACAATCACATCAAAACCACGATGTCCAACTATAACCGATCAGCGGCTAACACATAACCTCCAACAAGGATCTCGCGACCTCCGGATGGATGTAACACCCTCCAAAACTCGGAAGTGGAGATGCAAGTACAATAGCCATGGATATCAAACAACAGTAACCTCGGAGAAAATCTATCCTCAAACAAGGTCATGGCACGAACTCCGACATGCCCAACTAACCGCCCACATCAAATGTGACTTGCTGAATAATTCGTCCAGAAAGGTACATTGATCAGACTGCAGGTACAACATGAGGATCTCCTCGTAAACTCTGAGCTACCGAACCGCTAGGACAGCTGGCTAAGGCGCTCCCTCATACGTGACCCTCATGGTCATCACAATGGCAACTGAGAATGCTCCACGAACACAAGTCACCGCAACACCTACTGCGTGAAAGGATCACCCAAACTCATGCCATAAGAACAAGTCCGCTACTCTGTGATCTCCGCCATCGTCAAAGGGATCCTCTGCTCGATCTGATGACCCACAACATAATCGATAGGGCCACAGCCTGATGAAGTCACTGATCTCGAGGTGTCGGAACTCAACCTCAATAAAATCTCGACTAAGTCCACTTTCCTCTAACCATCACATCGGAAATCGTGTACAACTTTCCTTCTCAATAGCCTCGCCACTGAGTGCAGCACACTAAGCTCCTCACGGATGTCTCGAGGCACATCAATCAGACTCTCTCTGATCCTCAGGTTCAAACTCATCTCGAACCTCGTGCACTGCTTCCTCTGAAGCCACATAACACGTGCAAACGAAAACAAACATATGAATAATGCATCTCTGCCTCAGGTGGGTAAACACACCACATTCGATTGCTGGGTAACCTGATAAAACCATTACCGTATAAACAACACCCTGATTGTGGGCCGTGGAGTCGCAATCGGAACTTACACCATATCAGCCCACCAAATACAACAATCTGACTCAGGCAAACATCAACTGCCACAATTCTCAGCTCTGAGGCAACATGTAGACGCTCATACACACTCAACTAGGCAAACCGTGCCACACAAATCTCTGAATTCAGAATACTCATCCAAATCCACAGTTCTCTGGCAAATCGCGCGTCGATTGATCCTCAATAGGATCCACAACCGTACCGACATGGAAAGCACGTCAGGAGGCATTCTAATGAATACAATACCGTTCACAACAAGTGGAACGTAATCATGGAACTTCAAATATTTGAAAGTATGCAACACCCGGAATATTGATGATTATCCGCCGGCCGGTCGGGTCACCATTCCAGACATGCTGTACATTCTCAAATATCCTTAGTAAACACGACTACAGAAGTCTACAGAACCTATAACCTAATGCTCTGATACCAAGCTGAAAGGACCCAACCCCGATTTAGTTGCCTAAACCGGAATCAAACCCCTTCGAAAATGCGAACCAACAAAAACCGTAGAAATTTTGGCAGAGTTTCACTACTAACGTAGAATTACCATTACCTGCACGCGGAAAATACACTTCATCCTATGCCACAAAAAGCAAACCGTGGGCACCAATCCTATCCGGATTTCTCAATATATCAACAGTAAAGTAAAACAATAAATATATACGTACTTTACTGAAATTCGGAGTAAAATCGTATAACATAACAACAGATTTCTCAGAGCGACCTCTATCGTATAAACATATATGTATACCACAGTAGGTAGAACAATAAATCTACTGGAAGAAACAAGGTAGCTCGAGCACTATGCCTCCGACCATGACGTGCGACACTAGAGCCTGAACTGCAAACTGGGCACGGAAACCGAAAATCCCAGGGGAAAGACATGAAACACGTTAGAGTGAGTGGACGAAAATAAATGTCTTTCACCAAACAAAATATACGATCACTACCACATTTGTTAACATTACTGGCGAGATCACCGGAGACAAGGTCGGCGACCGGAAAAGTCGCCGGTAATGTTCAACATTACCGGCGACATACACCGTCGCCGGTAATGTCGCCGGAAAATCGTCGGTAATGTTTCAAAACATTACCGGCGACTCCAACCGTCGCCGGCAATGTCTAGCTACACATTTTCGGCGATTTTCCGGCCGGAATTTCGCCGGTAATGTGAAATAGACATTGCCGGCGACGGTTGGAGTCGCCGGTAAAGTTTTGGAACATTACCGGCGATTTTCCGACGACATTTCGCCGGTAATGTCTTCATTTCCGGCGACTTACTCCGTCGCCGGCAATGTCTCTTATATTAGACGAAGATTGCATCTGCCCGATCATTCTTTCATTTTGATCGAAAAAAATCCAGAGAAATCGAAAGAAGGAAAACGTACGCTCTGAAATCGATCCTTCGGTATATTGTAAAAATTAAGGCGCGCGTCGAAAACTCGATCACTCGGGAAGCTATATATATAGGTACGTGTATATATATACGTATATGTACGTGTATGTATATATATATGTGTGTGTGTGTTGATCAAATCCAATTCGTGATCGAGCAGATATATATATATATATATATATGAAATTTTGTTGATGTGATCACCGAAACGAGAAAACTGCTTGTAGTTAATCTTATCTTGTGTCTGAATCAATGACTGGTATTATCGTAGTGTTATCGTTGCCAGGCTTAACAGAGCCTCCTACCTAGTCAAATACGTTTTGAATTGAAAAAGAAGAATACCATCATCGAGTACGTACTGAATTGAATTCAGAGAATGTGTGAATTGAATTGAGATATCGCGTCGATTATTAGTAGTGAATGTGTGTATATATATATAATTAATACGTAAAATTGTTAGAATTTTCAGGATGGACAAGAGTTGGATGAGCCTCGAAAGATGGTATGTCAGATATCACCAGGGAATTAGGAGTTTTGTGGATTTTGTGAAGGCTAATTGTGGAGACACTACACTTCGTTATTGCCCGTGTAAAGAATGTAAGTGTTTCAACGATGTTTTCCCATTGATAAAGTCCAGAGGCACCTGAGTAAATACGGGTTTTGGGATAAGTACACTTGTTGGATTTATCTCGGTGAAACATCGTTAGCGGGTCCGCATGATCATGGACAATTTGGTGAGAGGGCCAGTCCACGCTATGATCATGGAGATTTTGCTGAGAGGGGCAGTTCATCTTATGATCCAACATCGATGTTAATCAATGATATGTTTCCTCATGAGAGTGGTGTATTTGCTGATGAAGCACCAAATGTCCCTCCCGTCGTTGAGGGTTTCCCCCATATCGAGCCAGTCGAACCATTACCTGGAGCTCATGTCAACACAAGCGGTATGGACAAGTACAACAACCTGATTGCATTGCAACAGACTCCGTTGTACGACGGTTGTAGTAAGACTGTTCTTGAAAGTGTCATGGGAGTGATGCAGCTCAAAATGGAGAACAAAATGTCTGTCAAAGCTGTTGATTCTTGGTTGAAGTGGACTGCTTCGCTACTGCCACCCAGTCATCGTCTTCCTACCACTCATCATAAGGTGCGACATATCCTGAAAGATCTTGGGCTTTCCTACATCAAAATCCATGCATGCAGATATGATTGTATTCTCTTCTGGGGAAAAGATCTCGAAGACCTTGAAGCCTGCCCGGTATGTTTTACAGAAAGGTATAAGTTGACTCCTGCAGGCAACAAGAAAGCTGTGAAGATACTTCGATATTTCCCGCTTATTGATAGGCTGGAGCGGTTGTTCATGTGTGCTTTCACGGCCGAGGCAATGAGATGGTGGGCTGAGAGGAACTTGCCTGACGATGACACCCTTATACACCCTTCCGACGGAGAGGCTTGGAAGCACATGGTCAGGGAGTTTGATCATTTTGCAGCAGAGGTCCGAAATGTTTGGCTAGGGCTCTCATCTGACGGATTCAACCATTTTGGCAACATGAGTCTTCAATACAGTATATGGCCAGTTATTTTGGTACCGTACAACCTTCCACCATGGATGTGCATGGAGAAGGAATACAATATGCTCACTCTGTTAATTCCGGGCCCGGGTTATCCAGGAAAGTGTCTCGATGTGTATTTGAGGCCTTTGATTGAGGAGCTTAAGTACCTGAGTGAGTGTGGCCACCCCACTTAGGATAGGTTCAAAAATGAGATGTTCCAGATGCATGCCATGCTTGTTGGCACCATCAGTGATTTTCCTGCCCGCGGTATGTTGTCGGGCAACGTTACCAGGGGTTACAGGGCTTGTTCAGAGTGCATGACGGTTGATTGTTGCAGTCCTCATTGCAGTAAAATTGTTCAGATGCGTCACCGTTGTTGGCTTCCATATGATCACCCATTTAGGCAGGATCCAGACGCGTTTGATGGGACTGTGGAAACAGGTGTGGCACCCAGGCGATGGACAGGGGAAGAAATTTTGGAAGTGTTGAATGAATATGATTTTGGCCAGCTGAGCAATCATCCTGACATAGTGGCGTCAATTCCAGATAAGCCCGAAAGGTATAAGTTTTGGACACACAAGAGCATTATCTGGGAACTCCCCTACTGGCCCAGGTTGCCTATCAGACATTACCTAGATGTCATGCACATAGAGAAGAATGTGTGTGAAAGTGTGGTGGGCACAGTTCTTAACTTGGAGGGGAAAACAAAAGACATCCCTAAGGCACGCATTGATCTGAAAGCAATGGGTCTGCGGAAACATTTGTGGTTAAGAGATGGTAAGAGAAAAATGCCGCAAGCTCCGTACACCGTAAAGCCGAAGCATAAGCATGAAATTTTTCGGTGGCTGAGTAATGTCAGGTATATATTCTTATGGCGGCTATGTAGGAATTTGGTCTTAAATTTTTACCGGAGTATATATGGTTATATGCGAGAAATATAATTGTTGCATATATATGCATGGCTTTATCTATATATATGCAGGTATCCTTATGGCTATGCAGGAAATATAAGGAGGTGTGTTAACTTCCGGGATAATAAGATGTACGGATTAAAGAGTCATGACTGCCATGTACTGCTTCAACGCCTTTTCCCTATTTTCATTCGAGGGTACATGCCCAAAGAGGTGGTGGAGCTGTTGGTGGCCTTGTCAAGATTCTTTCAGAAGTTATGCACCAGGGAAGTTAAAAAAGCAGACCTCAGGGAGATGCAAGATGACATCATTTTTATCATGTGCAAGCTTGAGAGGATATTTCCCCCAAATTTTTTCGACATAATGCCTCACCTGATGATCCATCTTCCCGAACAATTGTTGCTTACCGGTCCCGTACACTACACTTGGATGTATCCCATGGAAAGGTACAAATGATTCATAAATTTGGTTTGCTTATGTTTTTATATGTAAATTCTTATTTTTTAAGTAAGTTAACATGCACTTGTTAACTTGTAGACAATTGGGAGCCTACAAGGACTATGTGAAGAATAAATATGCACCTGAATGGTGTATCACTGAAGCATATCTTGCGCACGAGTGTGTAACGTACACCAAAGTGTACTTGGAAAATGTAGAGGACCCCCAACAACAGATGTCGATAGATGAACCCCAGTTCAACCTTTCTATCATCTCCAGTGACGTGGTAGTATAGGGAAGCTTGCCAAAGTCGTACAAGTTGGATGGAAATGAGGTAGCCATTGCCCACTGGTCGGTACTGATTAACTGTCAAGAAGTACAATATTGGAAAAACTATCATCTTCACTGCCCTGCTATTGCCGGAAATGTTGATTACCACAACAAGACGTTTGCAAACTACTTTGGTCAATGGGTAAGTATATGTGTATATGTCTATTTTTATATATATCCTTATATAGCATGTATGTATGTAAGTGGTTTTGTGGTTTCAAGATGACATAATTTCTTCTGTACGTATTAATATATGGACGTTTTCAGATGAACCATGTAGCAGATGATGGTTGCCCAGAGTGGTCAAACGAATTGAGGGTCCTGGCGATGAAACCGATAGCTTCAAAAGTTAACTCGATGTGTCAGGTCAATGGCGTGAAATTTATATGTGAAAATCGAGACGACCGACTGAAAACACAGAATTGTGGGGTGATGGTCCATGGTGGGCAGGATGGCGTTGACTATTACGGTGTCCTTCATTCAGTTGTTGAACTAATTTATGGGAACCGCATGAAAGTGTACTTGTTCAAGTGTAGATGGTTTGATACTAGCCCGGAGAACACAAGGACCGATCAGTACGGAACATTTTCGGTGAATACTGCTACTACCTGGTATGAAGATGACCCTTTCGTTCTTGCCTCATCAGTAAAACAAGTGTTTTACCTGGACGATCTTCTTAACAAAGTCCCGTGGAAGGTGGTTAACCATGTTGCTCATAGAAACATATACAGTGCTGCCACACTTGGTGATACTGCAGATGATGAGGAAGTTACTGCATACCAAGAGCCGAACGCTTTTGACATTCCGGAATCATCTACGATTCACCTTAATAATGTGAGATCTGGGAGTGTGGTTCGAATTACTGGAGCAGAACTTCTCGATGTTAATCCATATGAAGTTGACGCTGATTCAGATGACGAGGAGCGGCACATATTGCCAGAGGTTACCTATGAAACCGAGTCAGACTCAAGTGATGAAGATGATTACGATTATCATCCTTAGTACGTTGGAAATTGTAGTCGGAAATTGTAGTAAAAAATGTACTCGGAAATTGTACGTAGTCGGAAATCGTGTTGGAAATCGTAGTCGGAAATTGTAGTCGGAAATCCTAGTCGGAAATTGTACGTAGTCAGAAAATGTACTCGGAAATTGTACGTAGTCGGAAATCGTACGTAGTCGGAAATTGTAGTTATATATGGTCGACTAAATGTTGTCGGAAATTATGTAGTCGGAAATTGGTCGGAAATTGGTCGATCGGATAATAGTCGACAAATAATGACATTACCAACGAGTTAGCAACTCGTGGGTAATGTCATTACCAACGAGTTGCTTATCAACTCGTTGGTAATGTCATTACCAACGAGTCAAGTCGTTGGTAATGACATTACCCACGACGTACGTCGTTGGTAATGTCATTACCAACGAATTGACCTAACTCGCCGGCAATGGTGGCGGTATAGGCAGCTCGAGCTCTCCTCCTCCCCATTTCTCTTCGGCCGAATTCGAATCTCTCTTCCCTCTTCCCTCTCTTAGGACGAAATTCTCACCTCTCCTCCCTCTCCTCAATCCTCTCTTCTCTCTTCCCTCTCCCCTCTCTTCCTCTCCTCCCCTCTCTCCTCCTCCCCTCTCTCCTCTTCCTCCTCCCCTCACCTCCGTCGCCGGCACAGTTGGGTCGAGCTCCACCATGCCAGGTTTGAGCTCACTCTCTCTCCCTCTCTCTCTCCCTCTCTCTCTCTCTCATTCCACATTTTTTTTGTGTATTTTGATTAATTAATTTTTGATAATTGTGGGATGTATATATATATGCATGTGGAAAATATTTGTAAAATGTAATTAAGGTATGTTTGAAAATTGTGGGAAAAAAATGTGGATAATTGTGGGGTGAAGGAGCAATATATGTGATGTATATATGTGAAAAATTAATTAATATATATGGAATGTATATATATACGTATGTTTGAAAAATGTGGAAAATTAATTAGTTAGGGTGAATTGGATTAATATGTGATGTATATATATATGTGTGAATTAAGGTGAAATTAAGATGAATGATCGATGTATACAAACTGTATATTTGATGTATATATATGTGAAAAGTTTAAAGCCGGAAATGATGTATGTATATATGTTAAGTTAGGTGATATAGTTGTTAATTTAACGTATAATAGGTGAAAAAATTGTTCGGAATTTAACGTATAAATTAAGGTGATATAGTTGTTAATATAACGTATAAATTAAGGTGAAAAATCGGAATCGGAACAGTTTGGAACCGGAACGGTGTGGAACCGGAACGGTTTGAAACCGGAACTGTTTGTAACCGGAACCGTTTGTAAAATAATGGTTCCAGTTACAAACAGTTCCGATTCCAAACTGGGGTTCTATAACAAATCGGAACCGGAACGGTTTGGAACCGGAACTGTTTGTAACTGGAACCGGTTTCAAACGGTTCCGATTCCACACCGTTCCGGTTCCAAACTGTTATAGAACCCCAGTCGGTTCTGAACCGGAACTGTTTGTAACCGGAACCGTTTGTAATATAATGGTTCCAGGTTCAAACGGTTCCGGTTCCAAACGGTTCCGGTTCCGATTTATTATAGAACCGAATCCATGACTATTACGGTGTCCATGCCAGGAGGTTTTGCGGCTAATTGGCTTCGGAGAGGTTCCCGAAATAGTGGAGGGAACAGTAGTCAAGCTTCCTCCTCGCCCGCAGTTAGAAACACGCCCAGTGGGCCAATGATGAGTGCTCGCACGAGAGCCTTGCTAGAGGCGCGAGATGAGGAGGAAGCTGCACGATCAAGAGCCGTGCAACCGGAAGTCGAGGCTCGAGCCTCAGTCTCCAGACGCTCAATCAGCAGACGTCCCTCCGGTGGCAGAGCCTCAGATGAGCGACAGTCAACGGGGGCATCAGAAACTCCCTTAGTCTGAATGCCCCATATTCGCCCGGTGCCTACTCCCGTTTCACGGGAATCATCTGAGACACATGGTGGTGCTGGCGCCTCATCGTCCAGGCCTCGTCTATCTCTGCCGTCCGGTCTCTTCCTACCTGACGAGATTCCTGTGATCCCTGAATTCGATGATAGGGGGATGCCTATTTATGTTGAAGGACGGCCAGAGTTCCTGACCGTGGAGGAAGCGTATAATTTCCTCCCGTTCGACCCCGTGTATCTTTGGAGTGTGAGGTGCACCAACCAACAAACGGACGATGCAGGTAAATTTTATTTAACATCAGATTGATTACTTAATTATTACTTAAGACTTGCGATAGGTTCAATTAATGATATCAATTTGTTGACATTGTATTATTAGGCAATTTCGTTACTGGGACTGGAAAACGGAAAGGGGCTAGAGGCACCTGCACCGGGAAGAGACTTGAGCAGGCCACTGGCGGAAGGAAAACGCCCATAAGGGCCAATGAGGATGGCGAGGTGATCGAGGCATTCGACACCACGCGCAAATATGTCAGCATGGCCGGTGCGATCGTGCGGGACAAGGTCCCAATGCTTTGGCCAGATTGGGAATCTGTGCCTATCTACGTGAAGATGCAAGTGCATAATGCACTCAGTGTGAGTAAAATCGTATTTTCATTACGTAAATTTTACATTTATTAATTAAGTCCGAATAAATATATAATTTTACCTTTTATATATTCATATTGCAGGTGTGGTTTGACGTGGATGAAGTTCTTATTCACACGTGGGTAGAGCATCAACTACATATGAGGTGATGTGCTTCGACTTATTTGAATATATATCGAGTTAGATTTTTGTTTATCAAGTGTTTTAATATCTCTAACTTTTTTTCCTTGTTTTAATATAGGTATAAAGAGTGGAAGAACGAGCTTTCTTCCCATTACACTGTATACAAGAAGCTAGGCCGAGGTTCTACCCCTAGCGAATTCCGGTTTAGGGAGTACGAGTGGCTGTGGCTGATAGCCCACTTCGAGCACCCCAAAGCTCGGGTATGCATCCTTAATATATCTTACAAGCCTAATGTATCGTATCAGATTGAAATAGTTAGTTACTAATTTTTTTTCATATGTTTATCAAACAAGGCGATTTCGAATAGATTGAAAAACACCAGGGCCCATCATGCAGGTTTACTCAACTACATGGGTTGGTCGACTAAGGCGCAGCAACAACAAGAGGTGAACCCGTTTGTGTATATTCATCAGAAGTTCCGAGGAAGAAGTCACCCAGTATGCCTCTCAGATCGATCCGTTTGATCCCCCGATAGCGGCTCAGATCATGGCAAAAGCGTGCGGGACTGGAAAGAATACCTACTACTGTAGGGGAATGGGCACGGCGGGCGAAGGACTATTGAAGAACACTTCAGAATACTCTACCGGGTCAAGAAGTTCAACTTCTAGTCGTAACCTCGCAGCGGAGCTTCATAGGACGCAGAGGGAGTTGGAGGAGCAAAAGAGGCAGATGGCCGAGTACCAAATGCAGCAGACACAGGTGCAGGCTCAGATGTACACATGGATGCGGACGATGTACGAGGCTCAGACTACCGGACAATTGTTCCCCACATCTCCCCCGGTCCCTCATATCCCTAGCTATCCACCACCACCACCGCACCAGTCAACGCCAGAGCAAGACCAAGGTAGCCACCAGAATTCAAATGAGTACATGGATTACTTCAACCCTGATGACCCGCAAGTTCCTGGACCTGACCTGTAGTTGTAGTTAATTTTCGTATCGTCGTTGCTATTTGTACTGTACGTTGGACATTTATGTTGAACTTGTATGACTGTCGTTGCTATGTGTAATGTTGAACTTGTATGATTGTACGGTTTATGTCTTTCAATGCAGGTTATGGAATTGGGCCCAATCCAGAACCGCGTTATTTTTCAAATTTTTTCCCCACATTGCCGGCGACATGGACTTGAGTCGCCGGCAATGTCTCACATTCCGGCCACGGCGGCGCTGCCATTGCCGACGACGCCGTCGCCAGTAATGTCCAAGACATCACCGGCGACGGCGTTTCCCGTCACCGGCAATGTCAACACCGGCGTGGAATCTCCGGCGACGTCATTGCCGGCGACTTGTCGCCTGTAATGTCAATTCCGGCAAAAAAAAAACAAGGCCGGTAATGTCCGAGACATCACCGGCGACGGCGTTTCCCGTCACCGGCAATGTCAACACCGGCGTGGAATCTCCGGCGACGTCATTGCCGGCGACTTGTCGCCTGTAATGTCAATTCCGGCAAAAAAAAAAACAAGGCCGGCGACGGCAGGTCGCCGGTAATGTCTCCATTTCTGGTAGTGGATATAAAACATATGCGAGTCGAAGTATAAATAATCAAATGGTACACGAGGGAGACTCTAACTCCTCACGCGTCCGAGTACACGAGGGAGACTCTAACTCCGCACGCATACAAGTACGAGGGAGACTCTAACTCCTCACGTACATAGACACGAGGGAGACTCTAACTCCTCACACGTACAGAGCATGTATACATATCTCACGGGGCCACTCGTGGACACATAACAACTTATAAGTATAATCGTATAACACATGCTCGTAACAAACATAATTTCGTATGAAAATTCATGCTCGTAAAATCATAATCATACTGCATACTCAAACTCGTAAAACGTATATAAAGGACTCACAATAATTCCGTGAAAATAAACTGTCCATTCACAGACTAGCGTAACGCGTATCGTGTTAACCCGTGATCTGGGGAAAAGTCCCTCGCCAAAACAACGATCACGAACCCCTGAGTAATCACAATAACCATTTCTCAAAATCATAATTCCACAATACGAGACAAATCACGAGAAACCACCGTTCTCGGAAACACACGATTCAATTACAACATACTGTCGGAAATCCGATATTCACACCTCAATACCTCGCTTTGATTTCGGACGCTCAACTCGAAAAACGAACCTCCCCACTGCGATCGGGGTGCGATTTCAAGTCAAATGACATGCAATTCATCGAAAACCATGCCGGGCGAAAAGTCGCCGTCGCCGACGGCAGCGCCGCCGCCGTCGCCGCTGCCACAGTCGCCGGAATATCCAAACCTGCCCAGAAAATTACATGCTATACATGGTTTCAAAGATCTCGACGAGCCCAACAACTTTCCAGTTATAGGTTAAGGCCAATTTTGACCGGAAAATCTCCAAAACTCAACCCAAAGTTCAAACCCTTACCAGAATCAAGTCGTTCGATGTCTCTCCTCCGGCCACGGCGACCTTCAAGACCACTTGGAAATCGCACATGTTCTTCAATTATCACCCAAAGTCAAACACATCGACCAATCGGATAAAAAGTCAACTTTTCAACCAAACACACATTTAAATCGACTAAACAATCCACAATCGGAAATAATCACAACTAAATCTTCGTAACTCAAAATCATGCTCCGGAAGTTCCCACGAGCTCGAAATTAAATTATGAACAACTTCCGTGAAGGAACCAAAACCAAATTCTCGTCCGGTAATTTAGTCGCTAACAAACCTGCCATTTAAATCCGTTTCCGTCGAAACTTCAAATATTCATAATTAATTCCACGGTCGTCCAAATGACGATCCGGAAATGCCCACGAACTCGAAATCACACGTACAACGACTCTCGAGAAGAGATCCAGCTCCAATTCTCGGCCAATAATTAAGTCGTTAAGAAAGCTGGCAACTCAATCATCAGTCGAAAATCCACGATTATGCAGTAACTCACGTATATAGCTGATCATACTGCTGATTCTGGTCCGGGTCGTCACAGAATGTTTCTGATTAGGCATGCTTATTGTACAGGGTAGGGGGTCAATTCCATTGCTTTAGGATTAAATTGTTGACCTAACATATAAGCCCAAGTTTGAAATTCTGCGACTTAAGGAAGCTGTAAGTTGACACGTCCCTTTATTTCTTATCATATATTCTTGGTTTGTAGCATTGAATTTCCTTATGACTTCTGGTTCACTACATGTTATGCAGCCGCGTGTGGCAGAGAGGCATTTTCTGGAGTTAAGAAAAATGTACGGAGTAATGTTAGATAATGAAGACTCATAGTGAAAACTCATATATAATGAACTCATAGTGAACTTAAGAAGCTAGTGTATTGATTAGCTATAGTTTTGATGGTATAAATTGATATCATAAATTGATACTTTGTATATCTTGTCACATATACGTTTGTAGATATTTGTAGATGTCAATTATTAATGACAAATAAATATTTGATTTACTTGAATGCTTATAAATAATGTGAATTTTGGCATATAAATTGTGACGACCCGGACCAGAATCAGCATTGTGATTAGCTATATTCATGGGTTGCTGCGTAATCGCATATTTCCGACGGTTGTTTGAATCGCCAGGTTTGATAACGACTAAATTATTGGCCGAGAATTGGAGCTGGGTCTCTTCTCGAGAGTCGTTGTACGTGTGATTTTGAGTTCGTGGGCGGTTCTGGATCGTTATTTGGACGACCGAGGAATAAGTTATGAATATTTGAAATTTTGATATAATCGGTTTTATATGTCAGATTTCTTAACGACTAAATTACCGGTCTAGAATTTGGTTTTGGCTTCTTCACGGAAGTTGTTGAGAATTTAATTTCGAGCCCGTGGGAACTTCCGGAGCAATATTCTGAGTCACAAAGATTAAGTTGTGAATATTTTCGATTGTTGATTATTTAGTTGGTTTAAATATGTGTTGGTTTGAACAGTTGACTTTTTATCCTATTGGTCGATGTGTTTGACTTCGGGTGATAATTGAAGAATACGTTGAGTCGAGTTTGCTGCCGCGAGAATTATCGAAATCGGAATTATGACGAGAAAGTTACGGGTATTCAAAGTTCGTCGAAAAGATTAATTATGGGAATTTCCATTTTGGGAAAGTATTTAATGATGGGTTGCCATATCAGGAAGGTCAACATGTACTATTATGGCGTTGACTCGGTCAACGCGGGCTGGGATTGAAGGGCGACGGTGGCCACGGCCTCGCCGGCGACGGAGCACCGTTCGGCCACCTCCGGGTGTGACTTCGGTGTCTTCCAACTCGCCTCGGTGTCCTGGTCTTGGTTCCGGCCTCCTTTCACGGCAAGGGACGCCGGAAGTGGAGGAATTTCCGGCCAAAAGTGATGAAATTTTGGGGTTTTTGGAGCGTTTCAATTCCGGCGGAATTGAGATAAACCAAGGACTGGGTTTTGAAGCCCTCATCTCCATGATTCTAACCATATAGGTATGGAGTTCTAATTCGATTTGTGCTTGGAGAATTTTGGATTTGAAAATTTGGTACCAATTCGGTTTTGCATGAAATTGACCTAGTTAGAGTGAGAATTGGCCTTCGATGCAGTTGACAAAATTGCTCAGTGGATGATTTTGAGTGGAATAGGGATTGCTCCGCCGAGGAATATTCAAGTTTGTGGTGGCGCCGACGGCGGCGGCGGTCAACGGTTAAAGTTTGACTTTTTGGGGTTTTCGACAAGTTGCATGTCATTTCACTCGAAATCGCGCCCCGATCGCAGTGGGGAGGTTCGTTTTTCGAGTTGAGCGTCTGAAAGTACAGCGAGGTATTGAGGTGTAAATATCGGATTTTCGACGATTCGTTGACATTGAATTACGTGTTTCCGAGAATGGTGGTTTCTCGTGATTTGATTTGAATTGTCGAGTTATGATTTTGAGTAATGGACTTTGTGATTATTCAGGGGGTTCGTGATCGTTCTTTTGGCGAGGGACTTTCCGCCGGATCACGGGTTAACGCGAACTGCGTTACGCTAGTCTGTGAGTGGACAATTTATTTTCACGGATTGATTGCGAGTCTTTTATATATGTTTTACGAACTTGAGAATGCAGTATGATCATGGTTTTACGAGCATGAGATTTCATATGAGATTATGTTTATTGTGAGCATGTGTTATACGATTATGCCTATACCAGCATATAGGCATATAGTACGTATATGCATTTATATGTATTGTTTCATGCATTTGCATCTAGCTGTTTATGATTTGATTTAGACAGAGTACAGTCTCAGTTACGTTGTTGTATCGATACACTTGCCTCTCGGCTGATCCCCGATGGTAGGCCTACCAGGAGGGCCAGTACCCCTACCTGACCGACGAGGGGCAGTACCCCGGAACCGAGGCCTTTCTGGCTATGAATCACGTGGAAGTCAGGGACTCCGTGATTCCGAATGTACTAGCACAGACGTGTCCATGAGTGACCCCGTGAGATTTTCCATGCATGCTCTGTTTACGAGTTCGAGTCAGCGTCTCCTCGTATACTATTTGACTCGCATATTTATATTTCGACTCGCATATGTTTTTATAACATATATTACTCAGTGAAAGACATTTATTTTCGTCCACTCACTCTAACAGTTTTCATGTCTTTCCCCTGGGCTTTTCGGTTTCCGTGCCCAGTTTGCAGTTCGGACTCTGGTGTCGCACGTCGTGGTCGGAGGCATAGTGCTTGAACTACCTTGTTTCTTCAAGTAGGTTTATTGTTCTACCTACTGTGGTATACTTATATGATTATATATTAGAGGTCGCTCTGAGTATTCGGTTGTATATACTATATGATTTTACACCGGATTTCAGTAAAGTGCAGATTTATTTATTGTTTTACTTTACTGTTGATATATTGTGAAATCCGGATGGGATTGGTGCCCACGGTTTGATTTTTGTGGCATAGGATGAAGTGTATTTTCCGTGTGCAGGTAATGGTAATTCCACGTTAGTAACGAAACTCTGCCAAAATTTCTACGGTTTTTGTTGGTTCGTATTTTCGAAAGGGTTTGATTCCGGTTTAGGGAGCTAAATCGGGGTTGGGTCATTTCAGCTTGGTATCAGAGCATTAGGTTATAGGTTCTGTAGTCTTCTGTAGTCGTGTTTACTAAGGATATTTGAGAATATACAGCATGACTGGAATGGTGACCCGACCGGCCGGCGGATACTCATCAATATTCCGGGTGTTGTATACTTTCAAATATTTGAAGTTCCATGATTACGTTCCACTTGTTGTGAACGATATTTTATTCATTAGGATGCCTCCTTGACGTGCTTTCCGTGTCGGTACGGTTGTGGATCCTATTGAGGATCAATCGACGCGTGATTTGCCAGTGAACTGTGGGTTTGGATGAGTATTCTGAATTCAGAGAATTGTGTGGCACGGTTTGCCTGGTTGTGTGTGTATGAGCGTCTACATGTTGCCTGAGAGCTGAGAATTGTGGTAGTTGATGTTTGCCTGAGTCAGATTGTTGTATTTTGTGGGCTGATATTGTGTGAGTTCATGTTGCGACTCCATGGCCTACATTCAGGCTGTTGTTTGTGTGGTAATGGTTTTATCAGGTTACCCAACATTCGAATGTGGAGTGTTTACCCACCTGAGGCAGAGATGCACTGTCCACATGTTTGTTTCCGTTTGCACGTGTTATGTGGCTTCAGAGGAAGCAATGCACGAGGTTCGAGATGAGTTTGAACCTGAGCATCAGAGAGAGTCTGATTGATATGCCTCGAGATAACCGTGAGGAGCTTAGTGTGTTGTACTCAGTGGCGAGGTTATTGAGGAAGTAAGGTGTACGCGGTTTTCGATGTGATGGTTTGAGGAAAGTGGACTTAGTCGAGGTTTTGATGAGGTTGAGTTCCGACACTTCGGGATCAGTAACTTCATCAGGCTGTGGTCTTTTTGATTATGTTGAGGGTCATCAGATCAAGCAGAGGATCTGTTTGGTGGTGATGGAGATCACAGAGTAGCGGATTTGCTCATGTGGCATGAGTTTGGGCGATCGTTGGTGATCCTTTCACGCAGCAAGTGTTGCTGTGACTTGTGTTCGTGGAGCACTCTCAGTTGCTATTGTGGTGGCCAGGAGGGTCACGTTGCGAGGGAGGACCCTCAGCCAGCTGTGTTTGCGGTTTGACAGCTCAGAGTTTACGAGGAGTTCATGATGCTGTTTCTGGAATTGACCAATGTAGCCTTTTAGATGAGTTATTCAGCAAGTCGCAATTGATGTGGGCGACTAGTTGTGCATGTCGGAGTTCGTGCCATGACCTTGTTTGATGACAGACTTTTCTCCGAGGTTACTGTTGTTTGATATCTATGGCTATTGTACCTGCATCTCCACTTCCGAGGTCTTAGAGAGTGTTGCATCCATCCGGAGGTTGCGAGATCCTTGTTGGAGGATATGGCTTAGCTGCGGGTCTGTTATAGCTGGACATCGTGGTTTTGATGTGACTATGAGTATGGACTTACTGACGATGCATTTGGCTATGTTCGAGTGCCTCGAGAAGGAGGTTGTGTTTCGATGACCAGACTTTCCCCAAGATACTGTTTCGTGGTGATGGTCGAGCGGATGGTGGAGACGGGTTGTGTTGTTTGTTTAGCTCATGTTGTGGATACTATGGTTGCTGTACCCGACATTGGTGACATTGAGGTGGTTCCCGAGTTTCCAGGAGTATTCCGGAGGAGTTACCAGGTGTTCCTCCAGTTCGGGAGACCGACTACACCATTGAGCTTGTACCAGGTGCTGGACTCATTTTACCGGCATTTTGTCGTTCGGAGCCAGCGGAGCTGATGGAGCTACAGTTTCGACTCCAGGAGTTGCTGGAGGAAGTTTCAGGAGATTTCATGCGACCCCGCGTATTTGCGTGGTGTGCTCTTGCATTGTGTGTACGGATGATGGATGGTTCGACATGGTGGTGCGTTGACTACCGGAAGCCTGATTTGCTTCAGAGGAGAGTGAGTATCCTCCGCTTCGGGTTGACGATTGGTTTGATCAGCTTGTGAGAGTTTCAGTCTTGTCAAAGATTGATTTCGGGTCCGGATACCATCAGTTGAGATTTGATGAGTCAGATGTGGTTTGGACAGCTTTTGGATCTCGGTGCGGACATCAGGAGTTTTTGGTCACGCTGTTTGGTTGACCAATGCCCCGTAGTTTTTACGGACTTGATGGACCATGTGTTCAGACGGTTTCTGGACGAGTTTGCGGTCATGTTCGTTGGCAACGTCCTGATGTACTCCGGGAGTGTGGGCCAGTACTTAAAGCAATTGCGAGCGGTTTTGCGGCCCTTACGAGATGATCAGTTGTTGGTAAAGTTCAGCCAGTGTGAGTTTTGGCCGATTAGCGTGAAGATTTTGGGCTATGTGATGTTATCTGAGGGAGTTGGCGTGGATCCTGACCAGATAGAAGCCGTGTTGATTTGGGAATTGTTCTACCATTATGCCAGAGATCAGGGGTCTCTTAGGTTGGGCAGGCTTTTACCGACGGCTTGTGCAGGATTTTCCCGGATTGCCACTTTACTTTCCGGATTGACGAAGAAGGCGTCAAGTTCGAGTGGTTCGATGCACGCGAGGAGAGTTACTTACTCCTGCAGGATTGTTAACCGTTGTTTCGGTTTTGACCTTACATGACGACTGCGACGAGTTCGTGGGTTATGGCGATGCATCGAGGTCTGGATTTAGTTGTGCTTTGATGCTGTGTAGTAGAGCGGTGGCTCATGGTTTCAGGTTGTGGAAACTTTATGGGGCTACGTATCCTATGTATGATTTGGGTGTAGCTGTCCTTGTGTTAGCATCAGAGAGTTCGAGACACTATAGCTATGGCGTGCAACACAGTGTAGGACGTACACTGATCACTTGAGTTTCATCCACTTGCATTTTCGGCCAGATTTGGGCTTGAGGCAGTGTAGATGGATGGGGTCGACTCACGACTATGGCTGCACCTTTGAGTTTGTTCGGGAAAGGCTAGAGGTTGTACTTTGACTATCCATCTGGGATGTTGTTGCTGATGCATTCAGTTGAGAGTCAGGAGCTTCAGTGTTTCATATGAGTGTGGCTCGAGTTTCCGTATTAGCCGAGTGTGCGCTACGGAAGCTGAGTTAGTGTGTGATGATGTTGAGGCTCGAGGTTTCACGCGCATTTGGCGCTAGTGACGCGGAGATGTATCAGATACTTCGAGTTTATTACTCGTGACTTAACAGGAAGAGAAATATAGCAGCTTGAGTGTGCAGATGCCACATTTGTCGACTGGCGATGGCTAGGAGGCAGAGACTTGCCGAGAAGTGTCAGCCATTAGAGATTTCCGGTTGGACGTGGCGTTTGTCGCTGTGATCTTGTGTGTGTTTTGTGCGCATTTTGATTTGTGATACCAGTTGTCAGGCCATTGTGGACCATTTGATGAATTTGGTACGTTTCCTTGTACTTTTCGGGAAAAGATTTCAGTGACAGGCTGGCATAGCTGTGTTTGACGGAGATTGTCCATCTACGTGGTGTACCTGTGTCCCGGTTCGCTGGTCGAGGTAATCAGCTACAACTTAGTGTTGGCGAGCTTTGCAGCGAGCATTGGGGACCAGATTACAAGTTAATACCGGTTCTTATCCTCAGATTGGTGGGCGATCTTTGAGGGCTATTCAGACCTTGGAGGGCATATTGTGGACCTCGGTATTGCAGTTCCGGAGGATTTGGGACCAGCAGTTTCAGCTGTTCGAGATTGCTTGCAGTACCAGTTTGTTGACCACTATGATTTTGACGTTGCTTGATGTCGTTCTGAGGAACGATGTTGTACTCCATTGTGTTGGAGCGAGTTCGATGTGAGTTGACATTTGATTCAGATTTTGTGGGATGTGTTACCACAGACTGTCGGATTAGCGGAAATGGGTTGATAATTGCCCGAGTCCGATGTTTGAGCTATGTTGATATGAGTGTGTGAGTTATGTTGATGTGTGTAGACTGAGTTGTGATTTGCCATGTTGTTTTGATCCAGATGTGGTCATAGGCGAGATTGTGTTGTGCTGTATAGTTCGGCGTCGCCTATATCGTTGGTTTTTGTGTGTGTTGTGTTCCGTGTGGCGGAACTATGATTCAGATGTGTTACATGTTTTGTACCATATCAGTTCCTTTTGCAGGATAACTTGGCGTCTGTGTGGAGCCAGTTCAGATTCGAGATTTGAGGGTACATGGATTACAGTACGAAGATATCTCCTAATGTGGAGTCTGTTGTCAGAGTTGTTCAGTTGACATGTCACTGGAGAGTTGAGCAGTATGCAGAGGCAGTGCTCCTACTTTTAGTCGGCAGACTCGAAAATTTCGAGGTCAAAATTTTTTTAAGGAGGGTGGATTTGTGACGACCCGGACCAGAATCAGCAGTGTGATTAGCTATATTCATGGGTTGCTGCGTAATCGCAGATTTTCGACGGTTGTTTGAATCGCCAGGTTTGATAACGACTAAATTATTGGCCGAGAATTGGAGCTGGGTCTCTTCTCGAGAGTCGTTGTACGTGTGATTTCGAGTTCGTGGGCGGTTCCAGATCGTTATTTGGACGACCGAGGAATAAGTTATGAATATTTGAAGTTTTGATATAAGCGGTTTTATATGTCAGATTTCTTAACGACTAAATTACCGGTTGAGAATTTGGTTTCGGCTTCTTCACGGAAGTTATTGAGAATTTAATTTCGAGCCCGTGGGATCTTCTGGAGCAATATTCTGAGTCATGAAGATTAAGTTGTGAATATTTTCAATTGTTGATTATTTAGTTGGTTTAAATATGTGTTGGTTTGAACAATTGACTTTTTATCCGATTGGTCGATGTGTTTGACTTCGGGTGATAATTGAAGAATACGTTGAGTCGAGTTTGTTGCTGCGAGAATTATCGAAATCGAAATTACGACGAGAAAGTTACGGGTATTCAAAGTTCATCGAAAAGATTAATTATGGGAATTTCCATTTTGGGAAAGTATTTAATGATGGGTTGCCATATCAGGAAGGTCAACATGTACTATTATGGCGTTGACTCGGTCAACGCGGGCTGGGATTGAAGGGCGACGGTGGCCACGGCCTCGCCGGCGACGGAGCACCGTTCGGCCACCTCCGGGCGTGACTGCGGTGTCTTCCAACTCGCCTCGGTCTCCTGGTCTTGATTTCGGCCTCCTTTCACGGCAAGGGACGCCGGAAGTGGAGGAATTTTCGGCCAAAAGTGATGAAATTTTGGGGTTTTTGGAGCGTTTCAATTCCGGCCGAATTGAGCTAAACCAAGGACTGGGTTTTGAAGCCCTCATCTGCATGATTCTAACCATATAGGTATGAAGTTCTAATTCGATTTGTGCTTGGAGAATTTTGGATTTGAAAATTTGGTACCAATTCAGTTTTGCATGAAATTGACCTAGTTAGAGTGAGAATTAGCCTTCGATGCAGTTGACAAAGTTGCTCAGTGGATGATTTTGAGTGGAATAGGGAAAATGTCTTTTTAGTAAGAAATCAAACTCCGCTTTTGTATTATTCTTGTATTGTTTTTTATTTATGTCCGAGCCCATATAATCTTCTTCAATACCTTTTTCTTGGTTTGAAAGAGCGGGTTCAAGGGTTGCTTGGTCCGCAGATTCTTTTTGCTCGGCAGGTTACTCGCTTGGCTCAAGACGAAACGAAAAAAGGCTTTTTCCTCATTGGAATGTGTTTGAACTACAATTGATGAGCCATGGGCCTTAATAGCTCCTCCGAATTCGACCCGCTCCATTGACACGGTTCTTCTTCCGCATAGAACCTTAAGAGCGAAGAACCTTAAGCGGCTCCTAAGACGGATGAATCTCTTACGACGTCGCTCCGCCGAGGAATGTTCAAGTTGGTGGTGGCGCCGCCGGCGGCGGCGGTCAACGGTTAAAGTTTGACTTTTTGGGGTTTTCGACAAGTTGCATGTCATTTCACTCGAAATCGCGCCCCGATCGCAGTGGGGAGGTTCGTTTTTCGAGTTGAGCATCCGAAAGTACAGCGAGGCATTGAGGTGTAAATATCAGATTTTTGACGATTCGTCGACATTGAATTACGTGTTTCCGAGAACGGTGGTTTCTCGTGATTTGATTTGAATTGTCGAGTTATGATTTTGAGTAATGGACTTTGTGATTATTCAGGGGGTTCGTGATCGTTCTTTTGGCGAGGGACTTTCCGCCGGATCACGGGTTAACGCGAACTGTGTTACGCTAGTCTGTGAGTGGACAATTTATTTTCACGGATTGATTGCGAGTCTTTTATTTTCGTCCACTCACTCTAACAGTTTTCATGTCTTTCCCCTGGGCTTTTCGGTTTCCGTGCCCAATTTGCAGTTCGGACTCTGGTGTCGCACGTCGTGGTCGGAGGCATAGTGCTTGAGCTACCTTGTTTCTTCCAGTATGTTTATTGTTCTACCTACTGTGGTATACTTATATGATTATATATTAGAGGTCGCTCTGAGTATTCGGTTGTATATACTATATGATTTTACACCGGATTTCAGTAAAGTACAGATTTATTTATTGTTTTACTTTACTGTTGATATATTGTGAAATCCGGATTGGATTGGTGCCCACGGTTTGATTTTTTTGGCGTAGGATGAAGTGTATTTTCCGCGTGCAGGTAATGGTAATTCCACGTTAGTAACGAAACTCTGCCAAAATTTCTACGGTTTTTGTTGGTTCGTATTTTCGAAAGGGTTTGATTCCGGTTTAGGGAGCTAAATCGGGGTTGGGTCCTTTCATAAATGTCGTAGGATGACATTCATAAGATGCATTATGATTTTATGACACACAAAATAGTTAAACAAATCAATAATATTGCAACACAATTTTGAATAAAATGTATTGTCTGAATGCAATGCAATAACCAAAATAGTTTAAAAGACAATTATGTGATAGAACCTCAAATAATGTTATAAGTTAAATGCTTATTGACTAAAACAATGATCTACAAGATATCTTTGAACTGAAAGTATTGTCTCATTTTAACTCAGACAATGGTTTTTATCAACATCAAAGTATTGTCTTGTTGTACTTAGACAATGATTTTTTTCGCCAATAATATGTTGACTGATTCTTATTTGTACAATGGTCTACAGACCATTGTCTGATACGACTTCTCTCCTCAACTCAATAGACAACACTCCAGCCCTATATCTGACAATGGTTTTAGTCTAAAACCATTGTCTGAAGCCCTTTTTGGCGTAGTGCTAGTTCATGTATTGTATATATTTTCTGATATTGTGGTCTCCAACTAGTGTGTTTTATTAAGCATACTTAGTTCTTGATTTTGTATCAATAAATATGCAGTGACTGGGCTTATTGGATTTTATACAGATATGTATTCCAGTGCACACTTTAGCTATTGTATGATGATGCATTAGCTCTATTATTATACATAGTAAGTGATAGTCCAGTGAGAGATTGTTAGTTTGAATTAGACTTATCACTAAGCCGTGTATCTAGACAATAACAACAACAAATGCATCTAATTATTAATAGGAAGTACATAGGCTTTGGAATGCCTTGTAAACTGATAAGAGTGTATATCCCTCGTCAACTTAGGAGTCTAATTAGATAACTAATGTAGATGATATAGTGTAGATGGAAAGTTGACTGAGTCTTGCGAACGTGTGTGCAATGAGGATGTTGTAGATTTACTAATGTATGTGTGTATATATGTAATATTTGTGTTGTGAATCATGATGAGAGTAAAATGCATGGTATAGTAAGTGGGTTTTCATTAGTCTGGGTTGCATCATTTGGGCAGTGTTTTTGTTTGCCTAACTTGCATCAGGGCTGTAATGAGTCTCTTTATTCTTGGGGAGTGATGATTTTATTGTTGTAAGAGGTTGTAACAAGTTTTTCTATTCATTATTAATTGGTTCAAAAAAAAAGTGACTTGTTATATAGTTAACTATCATTTTGCTATGTATCAAGTTTGGTTTTCTTCCCCTCTTATAGCAAGAACATATATAGAATGTAGGTAGTTAATGTCTCCAATGAATGCTTTTTGGTATTCTGAGGGCTTTATATTCTAAATTGAACCCCATATATGCATCAAAAGGTTTAGCCAAAATTAAATTGTCTGATATGGCAAGTTTGGACATGAAATGAACTTACTTATATTGATAAAAAAGTAATGATACTGATGATGAAGAGTGATATTTTCATTGTTGAAGTGAAAATGAAGTTTTCTATGTACTATGGTGAGTTCGTTAACGATTATTGAACCTGCCTTAGAGCGATGCAGATAAATGATATGAAATTTGATATGTATAGTTCTGTCCTATGGGACTGACCACATTGACTTGAAGTTCGAGATGATGTATCTTAAGTATAAACATGCTAGTTGTGTAAATGTTTGTATTTGTATTGCTTGCAGCTCTATGATTTCATTCATCATTGTGCTTTTGATGAATTCACTGTTCACCCTAAGGTAGCTAAGGGAAATCCTCACAAACTTAGCTAGGTTGAGTGCATCTTTGAAGTCGATGAAGATTGAAGAGGCATTATCATATTGACGTGCAAAGTAAGGGAGTAGTTAGTAATTTTTAGCTTTCTATGCATGTATAATTAGACATTGGATATGATGTTGTATATTGATCTATTGATGTATCATTGATATTGCTCATTTATAATATGCTACTTTGCTGGTGTAGTACATATGAAAGCAAAAAGTCACTGTTTATTTATTATTTTGTCCTAAATACATTTGATCATTGTGAAGCATAAAAATAGTCTATCGAACACAAATCAAATGACGATCATATATTATGTAACTGTCGATTGAATCATTATAAGACGACGGTCATATAATATGTAACTGTCGTCTGACATGTTATCAGAAGATGGTTACCCGTCATTTGGTATACTATCAGTAGATGGTTACCTGTCGTCTGAATGTATGCCATGGGACACTTTAATGCGCAGGCAAGGATCCCACCCGTCATGTATTATTATACATGTCGTCCTTATGAACAGTATACAATGGTTGATTTGGTGATTTACCCGTCGTCTACATCAGATGACTGCTTGATAGATGACGGTCAAGTTGGTCTTCAGACGACTCTCCTGGACCGTCGTGTGAAGCCTTTTCTGTATTAGTGAGAGTTAATGCTACAAGGAACAAAACAAGTAGTCAAGTACCCAAGTATAGAGTAGACCTAGTACCTTACGGAATCTCCCTTCAAAGCAACAACGCCAGAATACTGAATGCTTACATCATTCTCATGATCAGCCCACACTGTAAATAGAATGAAATAGAAGCATAACATAAACACACACATCAATGGATCACAAACATGGTAGCAAGTCTAACTGTAATCTCTATATACTAAAGAGAGAGAATCACAAATTTTGAAGCATTCATCTAAATTCGGGTGCAAGCTAATAGTTTCTTCATCAGCAAAAAAGCCTCCTAAGTTGGCATTCCAACATATTTCGGCCTATCATACTCTACAGTCATGATTACTTTCAGGGTACAAACTCTCATAATTAGAAAGGTTGTTGAAAACGAACATATAACTTGATTTTACATGGTTTTTGATTTGCTCAGCCACCAAAGATAGATGTGGGCATGCCAGATGATCATAAGATTGTCCGGAGCACTTTTATAACAAGTTGTTCTAAGAAATACAGTGACACATACTATTAGTAAGTCTGACCTAATAAACATTTAGATACCTAGAACATACATTAATATCGTTGTGACTAACTATTGCATGCATTAGAGTAATATACATACTATTTTTATATAATGGGACTTCTGCAACACTGTCGGCCTAAACACATTTGCATTACTTTTGAACCTTTTGATCAAGATCATAACAGTTGAAAATAAATTAAAAATTTATGCATTTAGAGATAATTTATACAATGTTTGATAACATGAATTACTCATGTTAGGAATTTTGTGAATTAATTGAATAAATCCACTAAAGTTATATATGCATAAGGGTTACCAAGCGGCCACCAGCAATAATAGCCATTGTTGCCTTTATAGCAGCAAGTCCAAGAGCTTCAGTAATGGCTTGAAAACCAATCTGCAAAGTAACAGACAAAGTTTTCACAATTCAGTTTGATAAATTTAGCTACACAAAAATACCCCATAATTCATAGTACAATAAGAGAATTCCCATGAATTCCTAATTTATGTTCAATGATGACAATTACAACTTTACTTACGGTGTGTGAATATTGAGAAACTAATAGAATTAGAGAGAAGTCACATCTGTCCTCTATAACAACCATTCTGTTAAGGAAGAGGAGGATTTACTAGATATTACTCCTCTTAAACAGGCCAGAACCAGTAGTCAGTATAGATTAAATTCAAGAGAATCAGTACTATCAGCCTATTGATTTTCTTCTTAGTATATCAGGAATATCCCAGTTTTTTTATGTTCAACATTTGCAAGAATATCAGGAATATGCAAACTTTATGTTCAAGATTTGCAAGAATTCAAACATGAGAGTGCAAACAAAAGGATGAACTATATGTTTTTTGTGTGTTATCTTACAAGTTTAATACTCGAACGCGTGTCATTAAATTTAAACATAGCAGTAGTAAGGGTCATGGCTTTCCACTGTTAGCAGTGAAAAAAAGAAATATGCATACTGATCCAATATGCAAGGACCCGCAAAAATCATTACTCATGTCAACATGACAACTTGTTCGATTGAATATATGCTTAGTCTCGTATTCAACTAATTGGAATATACCTCTACTATGTTTAGCATAGATCAATATATGTCTGCATGACAACATGTTCAGTTAATATATATTCTTCGTCTCACATTCAGCTCATTAGAATATGCCCTTACTATGTTCGATAAGCTGATTTGGTGTTTCAAACATATATCTTTTAAAACCAAGGGAACCTAAATATTTTGGAAACTGAGAATAGCTTTTACAAGAATGGAAAGCCTGAAAAAGTAAAACTGAAAAGGTAGCATGGGCTTTAAACTTAAGTCTTCCAAACCCTAAATCCACAACATAAAAGCTCCCTTGTTTGCTTAGATGGTATCTTAGCTGATGGATTACTGGATGTTGATCTGTCGCCGGCCCAACTTGCCCAATTGCAGCTCTAATCTGTTGGTCATAGGTAATTTGAACTAACATTGATCGGATTTCGAAGTAGAGTGAATGACATTTTGTCTCATAGAGACGAAGCAAGAGGTTAACTAGTAGAGTGAATAGGAACCTATTCAGTTTAAAGAGGGAGGATACGAGTAAGAATATGTGACAGGCACATAAAGTTATTCAGAAGCTATTTAAATTGAAAAAACCTTGTTCAGAAAGCACATACTTCTTCTTTGGAAGGATAGAAAAAATAAACGTTTACGAACTGAATATATCTAATTACAATCTACAACTTTACACCTAAACATTCCAATATAAATGTAAGAAATTTGATTGAATTCTATGAAGTAACATATATAACTCCAAATAACAAATAAGCACAATGCACAAAATTCTGAAACCGGTTATCAGGTTATGGATAGGATTCATTCTTGATCATGACAAACTATTGAGGTAATTAGAATCCTGATTAAAGCTGAACGCCATGCATAACTCATGCTTAACTTAGTCCTAAGCTTCAATATTTAATTTGCATCTCCTAAAGCTGAATTACATAAATTAAGTTCACAGCTTCTAGTTTTCTTGGAACCTACATAAGCTTGATATAGAGCTATCAAATCATGAACATGTCTCTCCTTCAAACATATGAGTGACTACCTTTTGATAAAAGTTGTTCACTGGGCATCAAGTCTATCAACTGAAGAACCTTTTCATTTGCTCTAACAGATTGAACTGATGATGATAAATATTCCGTGACCCTCTAAGTTGCATAAATTAACCACTTACAGTACAGTACATAGTTAGTTATTCAAGTGATACACAACCATTCATAAAAGAGATGCCTTCTAATGCCACGGGTATAACCAACAGATGTGATTCGATAAAGTAAGGTCAATTTATATGTCTCCACCTAAATGCATATTTAAAATGCTTTTTAAAGACACTTCTACATCTTAACTTGGCAAACATGAATTTGGGGAAACTAACCTTATAAGTAGACCTAAACTGCCAAATGACACATGTTTGACCAAAACCAAAATTGTAGAAGAATACATGCTCCTTTTAGTGAGCCAACTTCCAATTCTTCTAGTAAACTACCTCATTTTGCATTCATCAATTCATGGAAGCGATTTGGGATTCTACTAGAGAATCGAAGTGGTGCAAACAAAAATAAACAAACAATCAAATCAAAAATCCAAACAATTGAAGAAGAGAGTTAGAGAAATAGAGAGATTATGTTACAACCCGGAATATCATTATACGATAATCGGAACTTATGTGGTTAGTCGCTAAGTAATTACGTTAATCGTTGATGGTAATTAATTTTTACCGTCAGTAACTTTCGTTGGCGTTTCACCAAGATTTTATTGCTTTTTTTATTCAAGAAATTTGTTTTAATAAAGTTGTAGAGTTTGTCGATACGAGTTTATGGTTACGCCAAGTGTTGAAATCAGAGTTACGACGAAGAAGTTATGGTCAACGAAAATTTTACGAAAAATATCGGGAAACATTTATCGTATAATTGCGGGTATAAATAGAGGTTTCTATTTTGGAAAAGTCAGAATTCTATTTTGGGTAAGTTGACCCCGCAATGACTTTTTCTTCCGCTCTCTCCTGATCCATTTTTCGCCGACGGTGAGCCACCAGCCAGCCATTATTGGTTGTGATATTGGTCAGGTTATGTTGGGTTTGAGCTCCTCTATATATTGGTGGGTTTATCTCCAGCGTTCGTGGCTGGAGGACGACGAATCAGGTGGAGAATAATGGCTGGATTCGGTGGAATCTTACGGTGATGATGGCGGCTGTTGCGGCAGTGGGATTTGAAGCCCAGGCAGAGATGAGTCGAACGCGACACATCTCGACCCTTGTCGTGGTCGAACGCCGGCGAATGGAGGAGATGAATATTTTAGTGGAATTTTGGTTTTCCGGTAAATTGGACGCTTTCCGGTTAGAATTTGATGTCGTGTTCTTCATAAACGTTGTTGAGCTTTTTGAGTTGAACATTTTGTTATGCGGGTTGCTTGATTTGGTGCCGGTGAAAATTTTGGCCGACGTCGGTTGTGGTGCGTTGCCCCACGTGTCGCTGTGCGCGGCGGAGCTCTGGCAAGGTGAAATTTTAGGCAATATTTTATGTCGTTTCGCTTTTAATTTCATGACCAATGCAGTGGTTAGGTTCTTTAATGGATATGGACTAGATTAATTTAGACATGTGTTTAAGCGGATATTAATTAATTGATTTCACGATATTATTAACGGACGATCCGACTATTGATTTAAATTCGATTCGCTCGATATTTGAGATTTATGTTGCGACTCCAAAATTTATTTATAGTGAAGGAATGCAGATTTATGCAGATCCAACTAAGAGTTCATGTTTATGCAGATTTAAGTCTCCTGTATTTTATTACAGTCGATTTTGGAAGTGTGTTTGTGATTGTTTTATTTTCATCGATGCTTTGACTAGTTAGCTAATCATTGACTAGTCGGGTCAGACCAGGTTAGGACAAACGTCCTGCCAACCCAGATTATCTCGGGACAGGACAAACCCCCTAGAATATCCCATTAACTTTTTATTTACAGTCTTGGAGATGCTCCGGGTTAGGACAAACACCCTCACAGAAATCAGCGGAAAGGCACATATAGAATATTTTATTGTTTTACATTGATTATGACTTTTTGTCCACTCACGCTAACATTCTTATGTTTTTATCTGCCTTTCCCTGAGTCCTTCGGTTTTCCGTGCCCAGATTGTAGTGCTTCTCCTAAGCTGAATTTTGGATCTCCAGAGGCTTTGAGTCCACGGGGTTATCTTACCTTCTTGTAGGTTTCGGCAACTAGCAGTGTATTTTCATATATTTTATTCTACATTGAGAAGTCGCTCTGAATACTAGTGTTATACATATTTTTTTGTATTGTTAGTATTGCTGGATTATGAGTTTTCAGTTCCGTATTATTATTCTAGTAATTTAATTGATTTACTTTTCGCACTTTATTGAGAAATCCAGATGGACATCGGTATCCATAGTATTATTTGTGGGAAATCTGAAGTGTGATTTTCTTGAAGGTTTCTGGTAATTCACTTCGTAGAGGAAACTATGTCAGATTTTTTACATAAATCCGTAGTTTAGGTCTTATCGTTAGGACATGATCCTAGATTACTAGTTAATCTAGACTTGGGTCCTTTCAGATTATTGCTGGAAAATCAAAACTTATCAATTTTATTAGAACTCAAAACAACGGGAGGTGACAAAAGCGATGGACGGAGAAAAGATGATCTACGCATTTTATGTTTGATCCTTAACGGATTTCTCTTTACATTTAGCTTTGTTTTGACCTTAGTATTATGTATTATTACTTATTTTTTTATTTTAGGTTTCAATAAAGGAGGTGGAAATGAGCTTAAAACACAGCAAGGAAGAAATTTCTAATTTTGGAGAAGAAATGGTTTGAGAAATGGTATGTGCAAAGTTAGTAAAAATGGTGTGCAAAATGGTTTCCCAAATGGTGTCGAGAATTAGAAACCAAAATGACAAATGAAAATGATGCCAAGTGGTACAAATGAAAGATGAAGATATTTCTCCTGCCTGATATAATCAAGCAAGCAAAATGGTGGCGGATCAAGCAAGCATTGGTGGCCGAATTATATTTATCAAAAATATCTCAAATATGCCTGACATAAAGCACAAACTATATTACAAGAATAAGGTAAGGTTGGCCAAGATATTCCTTGGAGAGCAAGAAGAACAAAATCAAGAAGGTGAAGATCTCTAATGGAATAAGGAAAGAATATCCAAGCTACAGGCCTGTAACTACAAAGGAGCACCAAGAATGTTTCTGAAGTGAAAATATAGTCATGTGATACCTCTCTAGAAATCTCTTGAAGTCTTCTTTCCAACGAGCCCAAGATCATAATTTTTGGAGGTCTACAACTCCGAAAAAGTGTGATGTTTTGCAGACTGCCAGATTTACCCGGGTACACTAGGAAAACTTAGTTTTGAGAGAAAAATCCTTAATTGTCATCTATATAAGGGAGATCTCGGCCTCATTCATGATCATCACTCATCACAGAGCCGAAACCCTACCTCAAATCACTCTCCTCTCAAACTTAGACAGAAAAATCCTCCAAGGCCGAGCTTCCACCCTCCACGAATCAAGTTCAAAGGCGTTCTTCGTTCTTGCACTTGAGAATCAACACTTAGTGTTTGAAATGCTCGTCACGAAACTAAAAATGTAACCATGAACCACATATTCCATCTCTTCCTTGTATTAAATTTTGTTTAAGTATTATTGGAATAAAGTTTGACAAAAGGGTTTATGTTTTAGATTTGTTTTAGTATCTTCCATGTGTTCTTAGTTTTTAGTTTTTAATTCGTATGCATGATTATGTTCTTAAAGCTTCTTAACGTGTTAGATGATACGCTCTTTGACCCTCTCTTGCATGTTTTATATGAATTTTAGATGATTAAGGTGTTGCGCTCTTTGTTTATATTCTTAAAAGCATGTGTATGTATTTTAGGTCGAAGATTACGAATTTTGTTGGCACTAAATAAAGATGATCATGAATCAGCTTGGTTGATATGATGTGGTGATCACTTGTAAATTCAAAATGTAGTAAATTCAAAAAGGTGAACATTCAAGAATTACAAGTGTCAAATGGTTCGCCAAGGCCCCGACCTCAAAATTCAAAAGCTAACAGAGAGATTTCTCCATTATGGCCAAGTCTCTTATCCGCATCTACAAATTTCAAAAAGAAAATAGTTTAGAATCTCCACCAAAGTCTTTTCAGACTCGAAGAAAAAATTCAAAAGTTTAAAAGGTATATGATTATGTTTACAAATATTATTGTAATAGTCTTGTAAGATAGCCTTAAAAGCCGCTCAAAGTTTCAATTGTAAGCAGAGCTTCTTTAAGAGATAGACTCTGGAGAAGAAAAAAGTCTTAGAATAAAAATACTATGTATCCAGCTCAAGATTTATATCATGTTTTCATTATGTCATCCAAATTCTGGCTTTAAAAATTATTTCAAAAGATTTATCTAAAAGGACTATATCAAACATTGTTTCTAGTTTTTAATATCATTTGAAAGTACAAAGTAGCAATTTAAATATTGTGAAGTAAGTTTGTTTGAAAAATAGCGGTTTTAAATATTATGAATTGCGTGTTTGCGCTCCATTCATTCTAGAACTTGTGTGTTGTTTACTTTTTATTATGAATTGTTTGTCTTCGATTCAAACTAGAGATTAGTAGAGATACTTGATTTTATGTGACTTTCTTATGTGTTGTTTGTCTGAGAAATGGAAATAGTTTTGTGCTTAGTGAGTATTGACCAGATTTTTTGTATTGTCAAATCATATACCAACGATTTGGAGGTGTCAAAGCTTTCTTCAGTGTACAGTCAAAGACACACTCATGAAAAGTATACTGCATCCTATTGGAACTATGCCCTGTATGTGCTCTCTGTAGGTTTGGGTATGTGTAGGTTTGGGTATGTTGGGGTTCTTTGTAGTTTTTAGTATGTTGGATTTTTCTTTAATTTTTCTTATTTGGATCTTCACACTATGCTTTATATATTTTTGTGTATTTTCAACATGTCTGGTGAAATTTGCTAGTGTTCAATGTGTGTATTACTGATCTTATATTAACTGCTTTGTAGGTATCTAATTCTGTAATTACTTATTCAAATTTTATGGTATTATTTTGATTTATCTTTCAAGCTTTTTAGTATTTTGGTTTGAATATTTCGTTGTCTGCAACTCATCATATTTGTAAATTGTTGGACAATTAGTCAGCCTTAAGGCAATTTTCTGATAAGTATGTGATTACTGTTTTGCATATGATCTCATATTTGTAGACATCGTGTAAAGTAATCTGATGTCGGTTATGTTTTGAATCATTACATTTGATCTTCATTCAGAGTCAGAAAAGGGAACGTTTTATCCTCATCTCTTTCAAACAAGTCGTGGTTATTTAGTTCTATAGTAAGTAACTGATTTATCACTACGAGAAAAACCATATTAGACGACGAAACAATGAATATTTCGTCCTCTAAGTGGACTTTAGACGACGCTAATAAATTGCGTCATCTTAAACATTTTTCAATCGTCTAAGTCACACTTAGACGACGAAAATTGTTCTTTGTCATCCAAGTGAGGGATTAGACGACGAAGTGTCGGTAAGTCGTCTAATCTCTCACTTGGACGACGAAAATTATACACAGTCTGTCGTCTAAGTAGTCACTTAGACGACAAATCCTCATTTTCGTCGTCTAAGTAAACACAATTATATACTGTGTCAGATTCTTTTCCTCTTCGCACACTCGGGCTATCTCATTCTCATTCTCATTCTCTCTCGATTACACTCTCTTCACACATACAATCAGCAGTATCTAGCTATCTCCGGCTTCGACCATCAATTCGCCATATATCAGTGAAGGCTAGGTACATAAGTAGTTAATTTTTGACAATCTTAACGTTTATATATAATTAATTGTACGTTTGATTGATTGCATTGTTAGTATGTCTAATATTTATAATATATTAAGCTAGGTAATTGATTGATATATATTAGTTAATTGATTAGTACGCATGGATGTTTAAAAATTTGATTAATATTTAGTTAAAATGTACATGCATGTTAGATATATAAAAGTAATTGATGTATAGTATATTCACTGTTAATTAATAAAAGTAATTAATAAATACTTTAATTAATTATACGTTAATAAGATAGTTGAAAATATGTATATATAATAGTTTAATAATTACTTGAAAATATATATATAATAGTTGACTAATATGATAATTATTAAATTTCGTAGAAGTATGGACAAGAGTTGGATAAAAATGTGGAGTAGAAGAGATGTCCGGTATATGGACGGAATCAGAGAATCTATGAATTTTGCGATGGAACATGGTCAGGGAAAGAAGCGTTTAAGGTGTCCGTGCAAAATATGTCTTAACTATCAGTATGTGGAGGTAAATGTTATGATGCAACACCTGTACGAAAATGGTATGATGTGAAGTTACACTACGTGGAGCGAGCATGGTGAAGCAGTAGACTTCAGCTCAGGGTAAAGTTACCATGGTGCTTCATCCAGCAGTAGTGGTGCCGGCCTCCCTGCTTGGAACCCAACTGCGGATTAGGTCCATAACGCATTTTCAAGATTTAGTCATAGTGGACACCAACACAAGGATGGAGGTTACGATACCACTCATGGGCATGATGACACATTCCCCGCTGCTAGCTTGGTCACTGACAGTATTGAGATGGATAAGTACAACAAGATGCTACTTAAAGCCTAAACCCCGGTGTACTCTAGATGTCGAGAGAATTTGTTGCAATATGTTATGAAGCAAATGCAGATAAAAGTGAACAACAAAATGTCAGTTAGTGCTTTTGACAAAATTCAGGACCAAATATGTAAGTTGCTTCCAGATGATCACAATCTTCTGAAATCTCATTATAAGGTTAGAAAGATCTTGAGCAGCCTCGGCCTAAAGTACAGGATAATTGACGCCTGCCCAAATGATTGTGTGCTGTTTTACAAAGAGTATACACATTTAGACTATTGTCCCATATGTAGCCAGTACAGATATGAGCAGAATAGAAAGAGTTCGAAAAAGAAGATTCTTGTGAAGGTACTTCGATATTTTCTATTGATTCCTAGATTGCAGCGTTTGTACATGTCTCTATACACAGCAGAGGTGATGCGATGGTCCGTAGAAAAGCGAATAGATGACGATGTGTTGAGACACGCCTCATATGGGGAGGCTTTCAAACATTTCAACAACGAATTTGGAGACTTTGCAGCAGAGGTTCGAAATGTTAGACTCGGACTTTCTACAGACAGATTCAATCCTTGGGGTAGTAATAGCTCTGCCCTCAGCACTTGGCCAGTTATTCTAATGTCGTACAACCTGCATCCGTGGATGTTCATGAACAAGGAATTTAATTTCCTTACTTTCCTAATTCCAGGTCCTAAATCTCCGAGAAAGTGCTTAGATGTCTACCTTAGAACTTTGATCAATGAGCTGAAACTGTTGTGGGAAAATGGAGTTCCAACTTATGATAAATTCACTAACATGATGTTCATGATGAGAACAGCCGTAATGTGGACGGTCAGTGATTTTCCATCGTATAGAATGTTGGCAGCCTGCACGACGAAAGGATACAATGGATGTCTTATATGTTTGGATGACGTGAACTCTAGTTGGCACGTAGGGAAGGTATGTTATCTCGACCACCGTAGATGGCTTCCTCACGATCACCCATGGTAACAGGATGAAGCTCATTTCGACTGGATGGTAGAGAATAATCCTAAACCCTGTCGTTGGTCTGGTGAAGAGATTTTAGAGAGGTTGAGCAACTTCGATTTTGGTTTGTTGACTAATGACAAAGATGTAAAGAAACTTAATCCAATACCTCCACAGGATCTTAGCTATTAGCATCACAAGAGTATATTCTTTGAACTCCCTTACTGGTCGAAGTTGAAGTTGAGGAACAACTTGGATGTGATGCACATAGACAAGAATGTGTGCAACAACGTGGTGGGAAAAATTATCGGTATTAAGTTCAAGACTAAAGATACTCTCAAAGCGCGCAAAGATCTGGAATCTATGAATATACGTCATTGCTTGTGGTTGACGAGGGATAGAAGATGGGTGTACAATAAGATGCCAGATGCACGTTACACAGTGAAGTCAGCACTTAGAGGTTATGTATTCAACTGGTTTAAGAGTTCGTTATCCGGCTACATATGCAGCTACTATAATTTGAGCAGTGGACGAGGTGCAACACAAGTTTGTTAGTCTAAACACACATGACTATCACGTTATGCTGCAACGTCTTATTCCAGTGGTAATTCGGCTATATTTGCCTCGTGATATCATAGAACCAATAGTGGTACTGTGCAGATGGTGGCAAAGGTTATGCACCAGAGAGTTAAAGAAGTCATATGTGGTGTAACTGCAACAACAAATTGTGCACATCATTTGCAAACTAGAGAGGATTTTTTCCCCTACATTCCTTGACATCATGATTCACCTAATGATCCACTTACCCGAGAAGATGCTCATTTCTGGTCCGGTCTAGTACACTGAGATGTATCCTCAAGAAAGGTACGTAAAACTAATTAATTATACAGGTTTTCTGATCTATTATTTATTCCACTCGAGATTACTAGCTATATGTACCTATTCTACAATTAATTAATTGAACGTTTGATTTTGTAGATAGCTTGGACAATATAAAGGATTCGTGAAAAATGGGTCTGCTCCAGATGGCTCCATAGCAGAGACATACCTAATGTATGAGTGTGTTACTTGCTATGTTAGGTACCTCAAGGATCCACCACCTCCCACTGCCTCTGATCCCCGTGGCCGCATCAATCTTTCTGTCATCACAAATGTCGTACAACCATTTAGAGGAGTATTAAAGGAATCGTTAACACGAGAAAAACATATTGAGGCGCATTGGTTAGTATTGTGAGACTGTGACGAAGTCGAGCCTTACATAAAGGCGTACAAGGAGAACCTTTAGGCGTTAAATCTGGACAAGAGTTCGGCGTGGTTTGAAAAAGTGGTTAAGAAGAAGTTCCCCGATTATTTCCTCCAATGGGTACATATGTTTACTTATTTAATTATATACATGTTTGTAGAAATTAAACCCTTTAATTATATATATATATTCTTCCCATTTTCACAGATGATTGATCTATAAAATTCTGATAATCATGGGGTTGGTGGTCCTGGTCAAAGCACTTGCTAGCAAGGAAGCCGATTAGACACTGTATTTACCCCGAATGTTTTGTGAATGGTGTAAAGTTTCATTCATTGACCCGAGATGAAGGAAGAAGAACACAAAACAGTAGAGTCGCGGTTGGGGAAGATGATGATATATATTACGGGGCTCTTGTATATGTTTTTTTACAATGTTACGGGAATGATGTCAACGATTTCCTATTCAAGTGTAAATAGTTCAAGCGTACAAAGAAAGACCGGGGCCTTTTATCAATCGATACAAACTCAAGTTGGTATAAGGATGAGCCTTTCGCTCTTGCCACCTTTGTTAGGCAGGTGTTTTATCTTGATGATCCAAAAGTTGGTGAATGGTGGAAAATAGTGAACCATATCTCTCATAGAGGAATGTGGAATACCACGACATCTGAAGGGACGCCGACGAATGAAGATGCTGAACTGTGAAGAGACATTACTTCATATCAAGAGCGGAATATTTCTGTCATCCACTCCAACATAATGAAAATGGTTCAAGCTGGTGAGCGCTTATCCATGCCTGATGGCTCTATGAATCTAACTCAAGTTGAGATTATAGATCTAGAGAAGGATGGCAGTGAAGAAGAGGCGCAGGATGACGACGAGGTCTCAGGATATTCGTTGGACGACATTGAGTATGATGATGAGGATGAGCAATCGAATAACACTGGTAAGGAGGATGATGGCGATTAAGACGAGTAGTACAATATAACGACGAGGAATATTAATTGGTAATTTATTATTGTAATTAAAGTTTTTCGAGGTAATGATGCATGATTAATTATATTATGAGGAGGAGTACAATTATTCTGAACTTTTTTTGAACGAGGAGTAAAATAATTAATTAATTATAACTCTGAACTTTTTCACATAATTAACTTTAAATTAATTATGCGAAAAAGGTTGCTTCGACCTGTAAAACATAAAGATCTTAGAGACGATGAAATCCAGACAACCAAGTGTCACATTTTCCTTAAACCCTAAAACCTAGACGACGGAACGACTTTTCGTAGTCCAAGGTAAACACAGACGACATAACGACTTTTCCTTAAACCCTAAACCCTTTACCTTAGACGATGAAAACGTGTCATTTCATCGTCTAAGTAAGCCCTAAACCTAAATCCTATACCCTTTACCTTAGACGATAAAATGATACATTTTCGTCGTCCAAGTAATCACTTTGACGAAGAACATGTGAACATTTCGTCGTCTAAGTCATGTTATCGTAATTTTACCTCTAAGAGAACGACCATGTAGACCATGTCCCATTGCATTTTATTTTCGTCCAGATCATAAAGTTAACAATTCTAAGAGTGGGAGCTTCGACGGTTCCAAAATAGGTGTTACGGATTTTCATGTATCCACGTTTCCGTTTTTTTAAAATTTTGGTTTTACAGTTGGCTGTGCCGATGAAACCCTTAACAAACTTACTATTTACCAATAATAATTCTACTTATATATTGTCTTATGCTGAATATATCTAACAGTTTTTTTGTCCAAATTTAATTTTGTTAATATTGAAGTGCAGTGAGCCTATACTTAATAACACTTAAGTTATACACATTAGCAGATACTTAAAAGTTTGAAGATGTAAATTAATTCATAGTCTTAAATCCCACTTTTTATATATACGATTCTTTTATTAGTATTTTACGACAAAAAAATCGAAAGACAGATCAAAAACTTCCTATGACTTATTTTTAAATATTATTTTAGAGAAATTGTACTTAGACGACAAAGGATGAGACCATTTTCGTCGTCCAAGTAAGCACTTGGACGATGAAAACGGCCTCCTCCATCGTTTAAGACCACTTAATCATCGATGTCAAAAGGTGCCCAGGAGTCGGCCTCCGAGTCTATTCTCTACAGCGCGCAGTGCAAGGTCAGAAGGGCCCCTTCAGACTCTCAAATGAAAAGGACTCGAGGATTCAGAAAGGGCGGAAAATCTGAGAAGTTGTTCAAGGCAACGGGCCAACAGATCCAGTTGTTGTACGACGATTTCACCGATGGTCCTCCCACCTCGCAGCTAGCTAGTCTCTCATCGCACAGCATCGGGGCAATTATTCGCAACAACATCCGTATGGTTGCACCTAGCTGGAAGGAGTTGCCAGACTTGGAGAAGGGAAATGTGTTTAGAGAACTCTCGGTAATATAATTTTAAATTCATTTTTTAATAACCAATAAAAATCATAATTTCATAATATAAATTATTTTAATTTTTTTTTGTAGTTACAATATGATGTGGATGACACATAGAGGATGTTTAGGCACATCACCACCACCGCCAACGCCATCTACAGTGATTGAAAGTACAGACTTCACAAATATTATATTACCTCCAATTCGGCCTTTCGCCTACCCCCGTAGAACTGCGTGGGGATAGGGAAGATGAGTGGGAGTGGTTGGTCAACCACTTCGAAGAAGAATCATATCGGGTTCGTCTTTTTTTATTTAAATTGATGAAATCGAATAATTTATTTTTTAGTCATTTATTAATTTTTTTAATGATTTATGTTATCTAATAAACGAAATTGGACGCAAACAAGTCCAATCGGGAGAAAAATGACATACATCATACCTCTGGCTCCAAGCAGATGATACAAATCGCCAAGGAACACAGAGATAAGGGCTCTAAACACCTTTAAGTGGATGTCAGCTCATTGCTTACGTGACACTTAGGCTCGACAATGAAGCGTGTCAAAGCGGCGTAAGTGTCGTATATATTTCCTCTCAATTAACATAATTAATATTTATTAGTTATTACACTCCTGTACAAATTTATAATTATTTAATTTTCATTATTATTTTCAGGTGAGGGTGTTAGAACTAGCACATGAGGAATTGGCCAACATGCAGCGTTCACACCCGGATATGCCGCCGAAAGACCTGTCTCCTCTATCGAGAGAGAGCCAAATTGCAATCGCCGGTGCGGTATACGGCCATCAAGGTAACAAGGAGGTTAAGGGGTTGGGACTTAAGGGGTTGGGACACAAGGTGCAACGATATTTATCTGACTCATCTACGACACGCTCAACAAGGAAGAGTGGTCAGGATGCGGCCGTCTAAGCAGCCCTTGAGGAGGCTCGACTCGCATGGGTGAAAACGTTATCCATGCGTCAGAGGCTTGATGAGCAACAAGTGCAGATAGCCAACCTCCTCGCCCTCATGCAAGACAGGGTTCCCCAAGATTATCGTCTTGCTCCGACCTCACACCCCAACAACGACGACATGAACAGATGCGGGGGACTCAGCGGCGCGTCTACTCCTTCCGTACTTACTTAGTTTGTACATAATATTTAATATTTCGTTTTTATCGAACGATATCGATGTACGTATAATTTTTAGTTATATTAATATTTAAATTAAATTTATTTTAATTCATTTAATAATATTTTACTTTAAATTCAAATTTTATGGAAAAAAATTTTAAAAAAATAAATTCACTTAGTCTAAGTCAATTCTTAGACTAAGAAACAATTTCGTAGTCTAAGTCATCACTTAGACTACAAAAAACTTTCATGGTCTAAGGAATGAATTTGACTAAGAAACAATTTCGTGGTCTAAGGAATGACTTAAACTAAGAAATAATTTCGTAGTCTAAATTGTACTTGAACGACGCAAATATTATTTGTGTCGTCTAATCCTTCAATTGGAGGATGGATCAATTGCGTCGTCTAAGCCGTCACTTGGACGACGGAATTCTATATTTCCGTCGTCTAAGTACTTAGATTACGGCACTTGAACGACGGACTTTAGACAACGAAAAATTCGTTGTCTAAGTACTTAGATGATGGAAACTCGAACCTAGACGACGAAATTGCTTTGTCCTCCAAGTTATTTTTTCCTGTAGTGTATCCCTTGCAAATCATTTACGTATTCTTTTTCATATAATTCTCAGTTTTATTTTGCGATTCTTCATGGGCTACTTTCTGTTGCGTGACTATTTATTTCCATATTTATATTGTTGGTTAAAAAGTATGTCTGATTTATATTTGGTATATATTTGTTGATATCCTCAACTATGTTTTCATCGAGTTGTTTTATTTCAGGTGCTTTGTTGCCAATTTTTGTTGATTTCTTTCAGAGGAGTCGTGCTTATTTAGTTCTCTAGTAATTAAATATTTATCTTTGCATGCAGTTCATTTATATTTATTTTTCATTTAGTTTTCAATTTACTTTTACGAGTCTTCATGACCTACTTTCTGTTTTCAAGCACTCTTTTGTTTCCAAAGCTAGATTGTCAGTAGTAAAATATGTATGATTTGTATTTTATTTGTTGATATATCGGATTGAGTTTGAATTTTATGCCTTTATAATATGAGAAAATAAATATATATCTGGTTCAATAAGGTGTGTTTCGGTTTTGAATATGTAGTTTGCGTTCGTGTTGTTCTAGTTGGGATTGTCAGATTTTTTTTATTTAGTTGTCCTTTTAAAACAGCCATATAATTTAAATTAGGAAAAAATATTTAAAACCCAAAAACATCTTTCTCTTTTTTAAAAAGCACAAAACATTTTCCATGTCTTAAAAAACCCAATAAGTTTTTGTCTTAAATAAAAAACCATACTATTTAACTTATTTTCGCGAAATGCTACCAAAATTTTCCAACACCTCTCTCTCTCTCTCTCTCTCTCTCTCTGACCGGCTCTCCACTCGTTAATTGCGTTTTGAATTTTGCTTCATCGCCACCCACCGCCCGCCGCATCTCTCTTGCCTCCATGTCTCCTCCTTTGCCGCGCCACGATTCTCTCCTTTCCCTCTCTACAACTGATACTAAATCCTAAACAAGTCGCACCTCATCCCGCTGCCGCTTCGTAGCTGCGAGCCTCTTTGCTTCCTCATATGTCCTCTCTTAAGTCTATCAGCCACTCCAGGTCTCTGCCTTTCTCTACTCCCTTCTCAATTTATTAGGGTTTCTGCTTTTCTGATACCAACCGCAATCTGCAACAAAGAACTAGAATTCTGTGTTGACTTTGTAATTTTTGTATTCATGAGAACAAGTTCTATGCGACTCCATAAATTATGAAATTATTTGTGCATCCAAGACATCATAAGGGGTACCTCTTTGAACATAAATTAAAATGTTCTCATGAATACAAATATTCATGGCAAAGTAAAATGTCATACATGCATAAAGAGGTACTCCTTATGATGTCTTTGATGCCAAGAGAAAAAAAATTGAATTGCGGAAGTCGCCGAAAAGGCAAAAATTAGCAGAATTAAAAAATATGGGCATAAATGACTGTCGTGTTTGAATTGATTGATCAAGACTTAGACAACGACAAAACTGGATAAAATTTTGACCGCAATTTTATAATAGTTCGATGATCACATCATATGATAAAGTTTTTAAAATACAGTGCTTTTGACCGCGATCGATGTGGTCAACTGCAAAGATCGTTTATGCCCTTATTTTTTGTTTTCACTATTTTTGACTAATTAGGCACTTCGATTAATTAATTAATATCATTGTTACCAAGACATCTTATAGGAATCCTCTTTATGCACATAGGAAAATTTACTCTCCCAAATGGTGTCGTGACAGGGCACTTTTAAAATTGGAAAATATGAGCAAAATAATGTTCAGGTTGGCTATCTTGATGGAGATTGAAAAAATGTATTTGAATAAAAGGACTGTATGATGCAATCTCTAAAATATTGTAAAGATGTAGTTAAAATTGCAGCCAGTTTCATTATGGTTTCGATCTCGATACGTTGACGGTCAATTATACCCCTATGTTTATTTTCGCTAATTTTACCTTGTCAAACTCAATTTTCAATCTCTTCGGAACCACAACATGTCAGAGGATACCTTTGTATGCACGTATGAAAATATATGTGGAACATCCCGACATGAGATTTACCTTCCATTTTAGGTAGAGAGTATAAATACGACTCTCCCAAAATGGAGAGTCAAGAACCTTCCATTTCAGGTAGAGACGGGTTAAACCGCGCTGATCGGCTTAGGCAACCAAAATCGTTGCCGAGCTCGGTGTCGACGGGGCTTGGTCGTCCGAGAACGAAACTGGCCAACCTTTATATCAAAACGATCAACTTGAGACCCTTAGTCATTCCCCCTTGGTTTCCGTCACCGATTAGACCGGATCAAGCCGGAATTTGGTGGTGAATCGCTGGGAAAACCTAGGTTTCAGGTCGGAGGGTTTCCGGCTGATTTAGACCCAGATTCAGGTATGGTTGTGTTGCTCTTGATGTGTGGATTATATTGGTATGTTGGATTGGTAGATTGCAGGTTCGATTGAATGGAATCAGCGTGATTTTCAAATGAAAATCACAGCCGAATCGTTGTCGGGGCTAATTCCAGCCATGTCATTAAGAATTAGACATCGGTGTAGTTGAGAAAGTTCCTTGTTGTAAGATTTTAAGCATAATAGTCCTTGGGTTGCCTGGAAAAGTCGTATGTGCTGCGTCGCTGCCGCTTGTGCTCCATAGCAGCACTTCGGCGAGGGGATTTTCAGCAAAAATTATATGTTGTTTTACTCGTAATTATATTCCGAATGTAACATAAAAGTTATTGAATTGATTTAGACATTAATGATTAAGACATGTTGTTAATCAGATATTATTTAAACGATTTTACGATATTATTAAATTGTTGAATCGATTGTCGATTTGACTTCAAGTGACGTAACGTTTAAGGAATATGTTGTGTCTATAAAAGAACTTAAGAATTTGAAATTTGAATAGCTCGTCATTAATTTGGGAAACACGTTTTTGAGAATACGAGGTTCTCGACGATAATGCTCGTTGGTATACGAGTTTAGCTATTCATTATGATTTTTGACGATTAGTTATTAAATGATAATCGTTTTTTTAGGATGACGTATTAGCAGCCAGTGAGACGTTTAGAAACGTCAATAGACAGGCTTTGGTTGGATGGGAATCACGACACAGTACTATGAGTGGACCTTTAATTTCACAATCGATAGCGAATTCAGTTTTCAGTTTTCAAAATTTCAATATTTCATTTTTTTGAGTTCATTTTATTTCAGCATTACAGTATTAAAGTTTAATTTATAGTATATTTCATAGCATTTTAATTTGGAGGTTTACTTTGTGATAGTTTTATTTAGTGTCATCGATGCTCTAACTATTCAGCTGATCACTGGATAGTCAGTCAGACCGGGTTAGGACAAACACCTAGCTCGACCCAGATCGTCTCGGGTTAGGACAAACACCCTATATGCTCCCATCACTTATACTTTTTATTTATACAGTCGTTTCGGGTTAGAGCAAACACCATGAACGACATCCTCCATTTGCAGTCCAATTTATGATATTTGAACTCGCGTTATTTCACCGAAATCAGCGGAAAGGCATACAATCATAGTTTTATAGACTTAAACCGTTTATGATTTTTGTCCACTCACTCTAATGTTTTATGTTTTTTACCTTTTCCTGAGCCCTTTGTTTTAAATTGCCCAGTTTTCAGGTTTGCAAGCTGATGTCGTGACCGTCCAGAGTACGAGACATGACAGTCCACAGTTTCTGTTTTCTCTGTGGGTTCTCAATTAATGTTAAGGGGTGCTCGTGCTAGGATAACTGGTACCGAATAAGCTGTGCTAGATATTCTAATACGGGTCCTAGAAGACGTACAGTTATAAAATTGGGGATAAAATGACTACCGAGGTTGACTACGTAGATCGAAGTTGAAACGATGAGGAAACAAGCTTATGAACTTTGTATTTGACGTATAAAATACCTCTATGCTCCTATCCTACGGTTGCTTTCTTCATAATTTTTTTTCTCACATTTTAACTTATGAAGGTTTACGTTTGTTCATAAACTTGAAACATGTTATATAACTCTTGTAGGCACATTGTGGATTTATGTAATTTGACAATATGAATTCATAAATTGGCTTTTATAAGGCATTAAAAGTGAAGTAGGCACCACGAATAGACCCTACAAAAATTTCTATTAGTTTTAGAACAATAAAGCTATTTGTTTTTATTTTTGAGAGTTTTAAATCAACTATTTTATTCAAAATAACCACACACAAAAAAGATTAATCATGTCGATCGAGGCCCAAATGATCACTGAAATTGCTAATTATTTTCTCTCTCCTACTTATTCCCACACTCCCCTTTTTTTCTCCCCTTTATTTCATTTTTCTTTTTTAATTTGTAATTTTTATTTACCAAAATGACCCTTTAATAAATGAGCCGAGAAAAGAAATGTTAAGGATAGTTTGCTAATTGATTAGTACTAAACATGAGAGAGAAAAGAGGAGCGTGAGAATCACTTCCTTTTTTGAATAATATAGATGTTATATCAATTCCGTAGAAGTTTCCAGAATTTGTTTGGAATCTTAAACTATTTTCTTTTCATTTTTTCAAAGTTTTCAAATTAAGAAAATTACATTAACAAGTAAAATTGTGAAGGCACAATAAGGGCCGTTTGTTTCTATTTTTTTCTTCAAGTTAATTTCTTAGCCGTTGATTTTGTTAGTGTGAGACACCATTCACTACTCGTAGATGACAACTCCTAGTGCCGGTGAGTTCAATCCGCGTGTAAAAAGTTGAACCAAAATCTACGTATAAATCAGCACGAAATAGAATTATCGCGAATTAGTGGTATCGCGTGGGTTGTTAAAGACTATTTTACCAGGCGAGAATTTGTGTGGACTTCCTTTACGAGAATTATAGAATATTTAATTCCGAGCTCATGAATTTTTTTTGGATAAGCGAGCAATTATTTATCGAGTTTTGAAGTCGGTTGGTGAATATATATAAAAGTGTTATTTTTATTGTTGATTTAATCGTGACCGTTCGATTTTGATTAGATTGAATTGTAGTCGTTGATTTGGGGTGGTATGTGTACGGTATGTATACGATATAAATATGAGATAAATTTGGAAAGTTTCTATTTTGGGAAAATTTGGGTTGACCGAGTTGACCACAGGTCAAACCCACCCGTTTGGGCTGTGACTCTTCTCAACGTCGGTGAGCTCTATTCCGGCCACCTTTGGCCATGGTTCCTTGATGAAGGTTGTTGGGCTTGAGCTCCTCTTCAATTTGATAGGTGGATCATCGAGTTTGGTGGCCAGAGGAGGAAAACTCGAAGCGATGAAAATGAGAGATTTCCGGCCGAAATTGAAAGGACCTGACCCCACTTTAGTTGCCTAAACCGAAATCAAAGCCCTTCGAAAACACGACCTTAAATTTTTTTTGCCATAGTTTACTTTGAAAACACATGAACCATTATTAGAACCTGCAAAGAAACACACTTCGAATATTCCATAAAAGCCAAATCGTGGGGCTCCGTTCCCCATCCGGATTTCTCAACAACATATATAATAAACTCAAAGGTTTACAAGAAATCCAGAACCATTCAGGAGTATGCTCGACTGAAAACAAACATGAGTATTCAGAGCGACACCTATATACATCATTTACATCAAGTAGGTCGAATAAGAAACCTACAGAAACTGTAGGGTGATCCAAACTCTATGCCTCCACAATCGACGCGCAACACTGGAACCCAAACTGCAAACTTGGCAAAGGAAACCAAAAAGCCCAGGGGAAGACAAATGAAATCGTTAAAGTGAGTGGACGAAAATAATAATATGTCTTTCCCAAATAAATGATCATAAAAGCATAATGCAAGTCAATGCATATGAAAATCCCGACTAGGTACATTTTTCCTGATCCATAAATATGCACGTAAAATCCTGCGGGGTCACTCATAGACTCCTCCGCATAGTACAGTCTAATCACGGGATCCTAGGCCCACATGTGCTTAATATATGTCTGAAAGACCTCAGGTCAGAATATCTGTCCCCTCCGGAGCATCTCGGGGATCAGCCGAGAAGCCACAGCATCGATGCATTCCTCTATATCCGAGACTGTACTCTGTGTAAACCAAATCATAAATCATTTCCATGCACATGCATAATCGTAAAATGCATAATCATAAAATGTATACTTATATGTGCATAATTATAACTGCATACGTAAATGCGTAATCATAAATATATATTCATAAAATGCATAATTCCAGACCCACAAATCCAACTGTAAAAATAAAATGTCCACTCACAGTACAAATTTAGCCCTGAGGTCTTGCGGAAGATCCCTCGCCAAACGCTCGATCTCGATCACCTGAATAGCAGGGATACGATCAATATATATTGAAACACAACATACGGAGCTAATACGCCGAGAACCCCACATTCTCAAAAGACGTATCGCTCGGAATATCGACGAGGATAACAAAATTCTCAAAATATACCCAATTAACCCTCGCCCCAAAATCGAGTGCTCAAACCAACTCAAAACTTCAAGACTACGATCTGGGCGCGATTACGAGCAAAACGGTATAAAACTTCCCAAAATTCCAAAAAAGTCAACCCTTTGCCGGAGCTCCGCCGTTGTCTGACGCCGCCGACGGCGACGCGGCGTCAACGGTGAGATTCTCCGGCGACCAAGACCCCAAAACCTTCATCTCCTCAAGCCCAACGTCTTTCCCCAAAGGACCACCACCATCCAACCACCACCGTGGCCGGAAATCACCTCGAAAGCCAATGAACCCAAATCGGCCAGAAAATTTCTCCGGTGAAATTCACCACTGTGAGGCCACCTCGTCCTCCCAAACTCAAGGGGTTTCATACCCAACACAAGCCCAACTGTTTTCACCCAAAATCCTCATCGGAAAACCGCCGGAAAACCTTCCCCCGTTAACCCCGATTCCGGCCAAATTCTCATCCAAATTTCTCCTACAAATTCCACACAAAACAACACAATACATACATCAAACAATAGCCCAAGAAGAGAGCTTCAATTCCCTACCTCAAACTCCGGAAACTGTGCCATTTTCCGGCGAAAATCGCGACGGAGAGTTCAATGACTCGGCGGGTCAACTCGGTTGACTCGGTAAACTCGGTTCCTGGCTCGGTCAACGCTGGTCAACAGCCTAATTTCAACTTTTCGACAACTCTTACGACTATTGCGCTATTTATACGTCGTGAACCGATCAAATTCACGTTTCGGATAACTCAAATTTAAACGGATAAGTACGACTAACTCAACGATAATTTCAAATATTCATTTTATATTCTTCGATCATCCGAAAAATCATCTAAAACCTCATACAAATTCGAAATTAAATCCTTTACAATTTCTGTGAAGGAACCTAAACAAATTCGTGTCCAATAATTAAGTCGTGAACAAAATCGCCAGATCGATCAATTACGACTAACTGCGACTAATCATGAAATGTGCAACTCAAGCCGATTAACATACCATTTCCGGTTTGGATCGTTACAGAAATTGGCGGCATTAGTGGTGGCTCAAGACAGTGACGTTGGAGGTCGACTTTATGGGGGTTTTGTAACCCATGGAATGGTGAGTTGAACCTAAGTGGTCCTTGCCCTTGCCGTGGCCGATCGGAGTATGAAATTCAAGCAATGGTTTTTGAACTTCACGGTCGAAGATTTCTGGGCCGGTAGGATTCCGGCAGTCGGCGGTGGCGGTGGCCCCATGCGTCACCATGCGTGGCGGAGCTCCAGCGAGGTGGAATTTTCGACAAGTTTTATGTCGTTTCGTTCGTTTTCGCGTGCCGAACGCAATGGTGAGGTTTATATTCAGATTTTAGTTTGTTAAATTTGGGCGAGTATTTAATCAGACAATTATCAGTTTAAGTCACGAGAAAATCAAAGGACGCATTGAATATCAGTTAATTGCGCGCCGTTTGATATTTGAGATTTGGTTACGACTCTTTAAAGTGTGGGCTTACAGGGAATTTTGATATTTTGAGATTTGACATTTTATTTTCACCGTTGACCTATGATTATGCATTTTATGATTATATGTTGTACGAGTATGCATTTACAATTATGCATGTGCATGGAAACAAATATGATTTGTTTTACACAGAGTACAGTCTCAGGGGTAAAAGCATCCATGCGTTGGCATGCTCGGCTAATCCCTGAAATGCTCCGGGGGTGGGGGGGGGGACAGAGTTTTGACCCGAGGTCTTTCTGACTATTTAATCACGTGTGGGTCTGGGATCCTGTGATTTAGATTGTACTGTTGCGGATGTATCCGAGAGGGACCCTGCAGTTTTAAACTCGCATCATATTTATTTTCAGACTTGCATTATTTTTATGCACATTATATATGAACGGCATATTATTTACAGTTTTAGTTAAAACGTGAAATATTATTTTTCGTCCACTCACTCTAATAGTTTTTATGATATTATGTGCCTTTTTCCTAGGCTTTTCGATTTTATTTGCCCAGATTGCAGTGTGTATCATGAGGGTGCTAGATGTCGTTGATGGCGTCAAGTCCACCAGTCAATTTCTTCAGCAGTAGGTTCTAGCTTACTATCAGTATGTCTCTTGTGTTATTGAAGTCACCTTGGATACTAGTTTTGTAGTATCATCTTAGTGAGACTCTTATAAATAGGTTGTCACACGTATAGTTGTCGAGTTGAGTTTCTTTGTATGTGAATCCATATATACTGGAAGTATGGTTTCGAATTCTGATTAATGTACCAGTTTTGAATTCTAGTTTTATGTTGAGAAATCCGGATGGACATCGGTGGTCCACGGTATTGTTTATGGGTTTATCTGCGGAGTGTCAGTTTTCCTTGCAAGTTTTTGGTTGTCTTTTTTATAAAGGAAGTTATGTCAAAAATTTCACAGAAACTCGTAGATTTGGGTCAGTCGTTAGGCCTTGATTTTAGATTACTAGTTAATCTAGGGTCGGGTCCTTTCACTGCGTGTAGTCGAAACCTAATGTAGACCGATTGTGACAACCCAACCATTGTCAAAAATTGTCAAAATAATAAATAACCCCGTTAATCGAGGAAGTACTCGATCCGAAAAATCAACATCGACTAATCTAGTTGAAGAACATATTCAACAAACTTGTTACGACAAAACGATTGTAACGATATAAAAAAAATTAATTATTTCGTCGGCCGAACCGCCACTAGTGGAGACCCTCGTCACCACCGCCCACCCACTAGGTTGACGAAGCCTAAACGGCAAACAAATCTCACCACTATGTTCGTATTGTTGATATGAAGCCAATGACATATAATACTATCAATTTAGGAAAAATAATTTCTAACCACGCACCACCACAAACGGCAGTGCATGAAGCCCAATCGCCATCACCAGCGACCACCGCCAATGACGACAATTGACACGTGTAAAGAAAGCTCTCAACGAGACCATTAATCTGTCTCAAAGAACCTAGACCTCTGGCACGTTTGGCCGAAATTGGCCCCGACAACACTGAGTCGGAAAATCTCTTCGGCAACCAAACCCATCCATCCTCGACAGCCGAAGCCATCGGCAACTGCCACCCACGGCGGAGGCATAATCGAATCCGACTAGAAATTGTTTTCGATTTCCCTCGGTTAAACGTACACTAAAATCATATCACAACACATATATACAATCACCACATAAAACCCAATGGAACCAACCCCAAATTGTCGCCGGAAAACTCGTTGGCGACGACATCGAATCAAACCCGAAAACCTCTGGTTGACCTGAAATGGAAAGTCTGATCTTTTAAAAAGTGGAAAGTCTTATTTATAATCGATTCCCGATAATTCACGAAACTTCCTTTGATCATAACTTTCTCATCGTAACTCCGATTACGACATTTCTCGCGTCAACGAACTCATCTCGACAAATACTACGATTTTCACCCAATGTCAACCATCTTCAAAAATTTGATAAAACGTCAACCTTTGCCCTTACAATATTTACCGACAGTAAAAATAATTTACCGCGACTACTAAATCGAACATGAATTATTCATAAATATTAACAATAATATAAAAAGGTTGGGGCATCACAATCTACCCCCGTTAAAATAATTTTGTCCTCAAAATTATAAAACAAGGATCGCTGAAAATTTCCGCGGAAAATTAGGCAGAATCTCCATTAAAAGTAGGATGCTCAAAACCTTTAAAATGTCCAAATACACTTCTATAATCACAAATCCCAACCTATACTGCGAGCCACCGATGTTATAATCAAATCAAATAACATATAATATATCGAAAATAATAAATTGAATTCTCAAATCATAATTCGCTGAAAATTCTAACTCATCAATAATAAAAAATAATCGACATGATAATATAATTATTGAATCATTAAATAATATAATGACTAATTTCTGTGTTATGTCGATAAAATCGATAATCACTGGTCACCATTGCGATAAAAATCGCTAAATCACTGCTTCAAATTTCTAATCATTGTCTATGGCGTAAACACGGAATATTATAATCACACATGTGCACATTTCACGAGTTCAAATCGTTACGTATTCTCATATTCATCAAATGACTATATTATATCATCATACTCGTCGCATGAGTAAATATCATTTTACAATCTGTATTTCAAATTCAAATCATCACAAATTTGTATACTCATCAATTGAGCGAATAATATATTATATCGTTATGTTCGGCGTGCGAAAAAATATCATGTTGCAATGCTCGCATTGCAAGCTCAAATTATACCATATCTCGTATTGCTCATCTCGTGAGTTCATGTCACATTTCTCAAATAAAAAATCACGTTGCTCATCTTGTGAGCTAAATCATATGACATCATCACCCATCCAACGACGGTAATCAGATCATATATCTCAATAAATCATTTTACATTATCGTTTTTCGTTTCAAATCGTATCGTCATATATCATATACTTTCAAGTTAAGGACATCGAGAACACCTTGTCTATCAACGGTAATAAAATATAATATACTCTCGAATTCAGGACATCGAGAACACCTCGTAAATATGGATATCTATAGAATTAGGGCATCGAGAACACCACCTGATTGGTTTTGAGTCTTTCACCCCAGGGAGGCATAATCCTTACTTAATTATTGCCCGTAAACGGACCCCAATCAAGATTTCAAACCAGCGCCGCAGCCTGGCTGCTCCACTAATATATGTGGCAGCCAATACATATATCTCATATATATATAATCAACATATGTATAATATATTCAACTGTTCTGTTTCTCGTATCTGTAATTCTTGTTTCACATTTGTAATCGTTTCATAATTTTCGATGAATCTCGTTGTATTCTAAGTAAGTCATCTGATCATTAATCATGATCATCAATTGTGTATTTGCATCGATATGAAAATAATCATTTTGGATTTCGTATACTTGTACCAATTTTACAAATAATCACAAATATAATAAATAGGATAGAATATTTTTATATTCGTTTCAATTTCAAGTTTCAGCTCATATTGTTTTCGTTTATCGTTGTAATAGTATTTCGTTTTCATTTCATTTGACAACCAATGATGTCATTCCGTTACCACTTTGTAATGATTTCGATTTTCGTGTGGTCATCATGTCAGCACAATATAATAATATATAATCTCAAAAATTTGTATCAATCAAAAATATATCGATAAATGAATATCGATAAACTAATATCAATAAAATATATCGATAATGGATACACAAATGTACAATACGAACTAAGATAAAGAACCGTGTACCTCAAGTCCAGCAACGCCAACTGCGTAACCACTTCATGTCCCAAAATAATTTTTGATTATTCCCAATCATTTTTCAATACAGACATTATTTATAGGTAAATTTGATTTTCAAAATAAAATAAAGGGAAAACAGCAATTATCCTGCTGTAAATTGTAAGTAAATTTCTTGCTGTAAATTGTAAGTAAAATGTTTGTGATAAATACATAAATTTTCTGGGAAAAAACTTCAATCCAAACACAGTTGGACAAAGAAGTTCAAACAAGTGAGATTCGACCAAAAGGCTGATGACATGCGTAGATCATTAAAAAAATGACTGAAAATTCAATTTCTTCCTCACGCACATCTACAATTCATCTTCTCAACCTTTATTAAAACAGCTTTCTTTGCTCTGCAAAGAGTTTGCAGACCCATAAAACCCTCCTTATTTTCATTCTAAAATATCATCAGCTCACCATCTTGGAAGTATATGTGGTCAATAGAATCAACTACATCAGACTAATCAAATATGGTTGGAGCAATATTGCAATACTTTCAAAAGAAGCATATAGAATATTCCACTTATTATTATTAGGTTACCCTCATACATGTATCCATTTTTGCTTATACGATGAAGCACACCAAGTCTTATAAGTTCTTGTAATAGGAACCTCATATGCTAGCTATATATTTGTAACTAATGTAGAAGCTACGAATTTGCAATATAGCATGGCTGCCACTCAACAAATATAGTAGTTGTATCATTGCTACAAATTACTTTGGTGTTACTTTATTGTTTATCTAAAGCCTGCCATATTAAGTTTATGTAAGTTTTACATCTTGTAGGAAGCCCTAGAGTTGTTTCATGATGAAGGCCAGGAGTTGGAGTTTATTTTGTGAAGACTTATTTTTTTAAATGTGGGGAGGCCAATTCTGTAATGCAGAATCATTTTTTTGAAGAATCATTTTTGGCTCAGGAAGCAATGATTATTGTCATATCAAGAATAACTAGTATTCGAAATATGGAACAAAAGTAACTAAGTAACAATAAGTAAAGACGATAAGTAAATAAGACAAATGTTTATAGTGGTTCACCAATTGACTACTCCACTTGTACCTTGTTGGGCTTCATTATGGGCCTCGGACTTCAAGCTCAAGTATTGGGTGTAGAAGAGATATCCTTTTAAGTAGGAAATGGGCCTCCTTTTATAGGTAAGGAGTGCCTCCTCCTTTACATTTTTAGCAATGTGGGAGAGAGAAACTCTCAACCCACAAACTAACTAAGCTTGCTTGCTCTTTCGGTAATGAGTTGATGGCTTCGATTTTTGGTTTCAATGGCCGGCTCACGCACGAGCGCTTGGTGACATAGGTATAACCTATATGAACAATTACAAACAACTTCTTCTATCAAAATATATTTTAATGTTTGGATTGGAATTTTGCACTAGTGAACAATGACATACGTAGTACTCGAAAATAGCATAATAAAAAAGAGAAACAATTCTCAAAATTGTTTGAAAGCATTGAGCTTTCTCAGTTTCTTTTTAGCTCTAGTCACTGCCTCGGGTTGAACTCACTGCCTTCAGACCCTTTGAGAGGCGTGTTTGTATCTTTCAAGTAGAAAGCAAAGTAGTTATGACTTGTCAATGGTGGTTTTCCTTAGGTTATAGATGTAGGCTTCATCAGATTGGTATGGATAATCTTCATCTCTCGCCATTCTTCATCCACAACCTATGTAACAAGAAAAGACTTGGCTGAATTACTATACCGTATTAAGCTACACAAAATTGCACCGTAAATGCTTATATTACAAACTACTTATCACTTATAGATTAAGCCAAAGCTACACCTTTAAGACAACCAACTATGTATTAAAAAAAATTACTGTGCAAACAAAATAGGAACATACACTCAGAGTTCAACTATAAAAAAACTCCATTTACATCAACCCGAGTCTTCAGTTCCGTTCCCTGCAATACTGTTTATACGAAAGCGTACACTAATTGAAATATCGAATTGAAATTATAGGTAGATGGGCCATAGAATTTTTTTTATAAAATAAATTATTTTCTAACCTGGACTTGAGTGATCTGCAGAAAATGAAGAAGTTCTAGATTGAGAATTATTATGGCATACCCACGGAAACAAAATCGATTGAAAGACCAAGGCAATTGAAGCAACAAGAAGATAGGTCTCTCTACAAGATAACCCGCATACTGATCGAAACAAAATCAATTGAAACACATATGGCTAACAAAATTCAAGATTGAAAATGAAGAAGTTGGTTTATGGATCTGCAGGGAAAGAAGAGGACGAAGACCCGCGCGTGAAGAAATTGAGAGAAATAGCGTGCTGCCAGAACCTTGTACTCATTGTTTTTAATTATCTCCACGTGTCATTAGACTATTTGTCGAATCTCACTTGTTTGAACTTCTCTGTCCAACTATGTTTGGACGGAAGTTTTTTCCAATTTCCTGCCCTAGGAAATTGTTTAAATAGATTATTGTTTTCTGTAGGTAAAATTTTTAGATTAGTTAATTGTTTGCTGTAGTTAGTTTGTACATGCATATAGCTAAATTCCATGTTGTAGGTTATTATGTGATTCGGTAATTTATTTGTCGTAGGGAATTTGGGGTTATGTATAATTATATTCTCTGTTTTAGGTAATTTGTGATTAGGTAATTTGTTTATCATAGATAATTAATTTGGCCTATTTCTTTAGGCAAATTCCATGCTTAAGGGTTGTCTATAGGTAAATTCTAGGTTTATAGGTAAATTCTATGGGTTGCCTATTTGGGGTTGTCTATAGGGTAAATTCTATGTTTTAGGTCATTAATTTGTGACTAGATAATTTGTTCTTGTAAGTAATTTGAAATTAGACAAATTGTTTGCATACTGTAGGATTATGATATATTGAGGATTAGCTGGTTTGATCCAAAGATAATATATGAATCACATAAATTTAGAATTTTTTTAACACATTAATAAGATGAACAATATGAAATTATTTATCCCAAAAATAATGTGAATCACAAAAATTATGGAAGAGAAAGGCACGTAATAAGAACTGCAATGTTTTATGGGTATAATCTTTTCAACAAAAGGAAGGGTATTATAGGAATAGGCTAATTTTGTAGGTTTCGGGTTTAGTCTAAAAAAAGGAAAATTTATTGGGAGATTAATGATAGGGGAACTAAATCTACTAATAATAATGGACCTAAAGTTTTTTCTAAAATATAAAAGGTGTAGGGAGTTTTCCCTAATTTCTCTAAGAAAATAAAAAATAAAAAAAGAAGTGGCCTTTGGTTGTTAATAGGTTGGAAATGAGAACAAATTGGTCTTTTCAAAAAAAATACTGTTCAAATCTCAGAGTAGATGCGGTGACAAAAATGTGTGGCATGTTTTGTAAATAATCTAAACCGAGGACAAACCGGTAACTTCGTGGACATTACTGTTCATTGACTCCTTCAGCTTTAGTTAAGGAACTAGCTGGCAACAGCAAATCCGCGCTGCGGCTGACGCAAGAAAATTTTATTTAGAATAAAAGAGAGATGCCTGTTTATAAAGGAAACATAGGCGGTCAGGCTGAGGCGTGGAAGAAAAGCAGACCGGAAGAGTCGACGAGTCGTGTAAAAGCAGTGAGGAGGTTTGATCAAAAGCAAAGACGACATATTTGTAATTATTTGCAAACTAAGGGCAAAAATGTCTTTTCGTCAATATTATATTTTGGAAAAGCTAAGAGCCTAAGACCATCTATTTTTCTGCTGAGCTTGACGGTGTGAATTTCCATTCTTCAATCATTGCAAGTTCGCAACTCCTATTCAAGACCCTCCCATTTTTATCATTTTCTCAACGAATCACATGGCATTTGTTGGTTCTCCTTGATTGCCTGGGAACTTTATGGAAAACAAAATTATCCAGAGACTCTAGAGAGCATAAACATGTCCATTACCAAACACTCCTTTTATACAGATTTATTCCTATCCATAATAGGAATTATTAATAAACAATTATCATTTAATTTGTTCTATAAGAGAAACAAAGAAAACAGAGGGAATATGAATGGATTAATGAAATACACCAGTGCTCACTCTCACTACCTAAAGCTTCTAATTCTATAGACAGACAAATCAAAGCAAATCTGGACTTTGGGACCCTTTTCCCGTCTACCTTTCTTGCTCTTGTTCAGCATCAAATTGTGACCACGAACTCCATTGATGGAGTAGGGTAGCATCTAGCCATTGGTCTTTTCCCCATCAAAGGAAAAAGACCAAAACAGCAGTGAAGTTTCAGCAACCCAACTCAACTCAATTCGTGGTCCATGTACAACTCAACCCCACACCAACTAATAGTGAGAAATGAGAATAGCATTGTCCAGATGTTGTATATACCTTCAAGAAATCGTATGATCTACGTGTGTCTTGGGATGTTGATGTGAGCTGCCGGCCGGTGCAGCTGTACATCCCCGATGGTCTTGCGCTCGAAATCTTTGACAGTGTTGGCAAGCTTCTTCATGTTCTCATCCACAACGTACGTGATGTTGTACATTGTGACATTGTTCCTTGCCGACATTGGCACCAACTCCCTACAGACCTCGCCCCGTACTGTGATAGAATTGTGGTAGTGATAGTAGCGAATCTTGTCCTCTGTCTTGTGCAACGTCTTTCCAGCCACATTCTCCGACATGTGCACTCCAGTTGAGTAAGCCTGCTTTGCCTGAATCGCATACTTCCTGTCCCGACGAAGTCCTGTCCGCGAGTCCCTGAACAATAGCTTCTCGAACCCCCATTGCCTGAAATTTAGTCAATTCACATGTAAAACCAGAACATTAGCTATCTATCACAACTCACTAAACCACTATTAATGAAAACGACAATGCACAACCTACTTCAGCAAATATGCCAAGTCACCAATAGATGTTCAAGGGCTCAAATAAAAAGTGTCCAATTTCCAGCAACAACCCAAACTTTCCCCATCAAATTTGTACTTTTCGTTGTTAGCAATTGATTACTAAAGGTCAAAAGACGATAGCCGGTAAGTATTCGAGAAAAGTTCAGATGCCTAAAATTGTCGGTAATATTAGCTCACTCTGAACAAGACCTCAAAACAATTCTGCAAAGCTAAATTTGGGAATGTGACATGGAATACTACTGACCTGGAATAGTCCTGGGTGGAATCGTTGAAGCAGAGCGCACTGGACATGGGATTCTGCTCAATAGTAAACTGAGTATAATCCGAAAACTCATTCAGAACAGATTTTAAAGTATTCCCTTCTGGCAAGTAAATATACTCATCAACATCAAAGTAAAACGTCCAATTAGCAGCGTATCTATACTTATGCAAGCAGTCATTCACCACCAAGAACTGGTTATAGTAATACCCATCATACTCCGCCTGTCCCTTAATGTCCTGCACCGTCACACTCCCGGCCTTCACCCACGGTTCCAGAACCGCCCTGACCTCCGGCGACACCCCTCCGGCGTCGTGGAAGACAAAATGCGACTTGGGTCCAAAGAACCATGCGTGGTAAGACATCCATTCCCTGATCCTAGACGCACTAAGGTTCCCATAGAGTGATGAGCCGCAGTACAAGTACTCGTACTCGTACGGAGGGCGGAATTTCGACTCGTCGTAAGAGCCCGGGGCTTCTTCCATGGCGGTAAACTTCTCGAACTTTCTCGGGTTTACGCCGTAGTAGGCGTTGACAGTGAGCTTTCCGCCGGAGTTGTCTTGGTTGGGGTTGACAGGGAATGTGCAGTTGACGACCACGACGGTGTAGACGCGGCCGTAGCCCCAGTCGGGAAGCATTTTATATGCTAAAGCTCGAGTGGAGGAGCCGTTGGTGGATATCCACTCGCACTTAAACCAGGGTTTGCCGTAGACGTGGATGGGCTTCGACGCCAGTCCCACGACGGCGAATGTGTTCGAACCGCCGCGGTAGGCACCCATTTGGACGAAGAGCGCGGCGGCGTTGCCGTAGGACTCGAATATCCGCTTGTTGGGGTCGGGATTACTGGAGAGCTTCTGTGTCATCGGGAGGCTTGTAATGTTGGAATCGACAGCGGCGGCTGCGGCAACGGAGGCGGTAGTGGAGCAGGAGGAGGAGGAAGAAGAGAGGAAGCTCTGGTAGTAAGGAGGGAGGTTCCAGACGAGCATGACGAATGTGAGGGCGAGCAATGTGAGGAAGAGAGGCTTCTTCTCGAGGCAGCAGCCGAGGATCTTCCCCATTGAGGGTGGTCCTCCTCCGCCGGAGACGGAGGAGGTGGGAAGAGGTGTTGAGATGTCCTTCCTCATTGTCGGTGCTCACAGTCTACTACTAGTAACAGCTAGCGGAGAGTAGCAAGAATAGTATACCCAGAGAGAGAGAGAGAGAGAGTGAGAGCAATAAGGGAGGGGAGGGGATGGGGTCCTTAACAACACCCACCCTCTAGCTACACTCTCTCTCTCTCTCTCTCTCTTCTTCTTCTTCTTCTTCTTCTTCCTGTTCCTGTTCCTTGTGCTACTGTTATGTAAATTTGTCTCGGCTATAAAGATAGCTCTGCCTTGTCTTCCTTCTGCCGCGGCTTTCTTTGAGAGAGAGAGTGAGAACAATGAAATATGGATAATATCTTCCATATTTTTACGACATTTTTATTTTTGAACTTCTCGATAATAATAATACATATTAATATATTTTGTTCGATATTTTTTAAAATATTTAATATTTTTTGATATATTATCGAATTTATCTGAGATTTTGACTTTATATATATATGTTGATCGCATTAAATCAAAAGCACAAAATTGTCCATGCTAATAACATAAAAACTCAATCAAATAATCTCAATAAATAATCAACAAGCTACAACTTACAAGTTTTAAAATACATATTGATCATATAAGAATCTCATAAAGTTCAAATACAAATTTTCATGTACTTATCACAATTTCTATCAATTTTTTATTAAATCGATATTTTATTAATATTTCCGTCGAAATATCCATATTTTAGACAGTACATATATCTCCGATATTCGATATTTTACTCATTAAGTATTGGAGAGAGTTGGTTGAGTTAAGCTAGAATGACGGTTAATGTGTGTGAATTTACCCAGTCAAGTCAATGCTATTCTACAGCCCTTCGATAATAAGATGGGGGGCCTTTAGTAACGGCATGTTGGTTTTATTTTGGGAGCTTAATTCTATACATCAAGGATCAGATTCTATCAAGTGCGAAGCTTCACACTGAAACTTCGGTGTGAAGTTCAATTTTACATAAGATCGTCGAAATAATTTGATTATTGGAGTCAATCACCTTTTAAATACATATGGAATGATCATGCTTGCAAAATTTCAGCATAATCAGAGATGTTTTGACCATTTGATCATGCAATCAAAATTTGAGCTAAATCAGACAACCTATGTGCATTGTTAAATAATGCGACGATCAAACGGTTAAAACATCTCTGATTAAACTGAAATTTTGCAAGCACAATCCTTGCATATGTATCTAAATAATGATTGACTTCAATTATTGAATCGCATTGTCGATTTTGTGTAAAATGCAACTTTATATAGAAGTTTTAGTGCAAAACTTTGCACTTGATAGGAACTATATCAATGATATATGTTGATTTAAGAACAAAACAATACCCTGATATTACTTTCATAGACTGAGAGGTCAGGGGTTCAATTCCTCATAAAACTAATTTTTCGAGCGAATTGAATTTAAAAATAAAAAATAAAACGGTACCCTTTTCCATTTTGTAGCGTGAACATGATCAGAAAAAATGTGGTTTTATGAAGTTTTCCCCGTTCTCTCTCTTAATTTTTTTTTTTCTTAAAACCCTAGTCGTTATTTACCCTTATCACACCAGATCTCTATACTACACTACTCCGACTTTCGATATATTAATGAATTCGAGATTCTCTCATTGTTCTCGTTCTTTGGGTATCTTTTCATATGGGATCCCAACCAACGTCTTGGCAAAGAGATTCTGACTCCTACTTCATGGGTTGGTCTCCAATAGACATTAATCTTTCGGTATGAGCGGAAGATAATCGGGATGACTTCTATTTTGGCGACATTCGGGTTTTCTCCAAATAATTTTTATCTGAAGTTAATGGTCATGCTCTCAAACGTTGAATGATCCGATTATGGTGTGGTTTATTAGGATTGATAGGTGCAATCAGTATGTGGTGATGCACTCCCGATCGTATTGTGGGGTGATTTAGGGACAAGGAGGCACTTTTTTGGGCAGTAACGTGAGGACCTTTGTTTTTTGAAGACTTCACAGTGCTGGTGGAACAATTTGATGGATTGGCAATGATTTGTCTAGCGAGGTAATGGTGAAGGAATGGTGGCAGGCACTGGAAAACCATCTAGGTGGTTATGTGGATTATCATAAGGATCATCTTCGGGAGGATGGAGAAGTGCAGTTGTTGATCAGTGGATTTAAGGCGGCAATTGGTGACAAAGGTGAGACTTTGGCTTGAACCTTGGGCAATTATTGATTGTGATATTGAATACTTGACATTTTTGGGCTATTGCATGGGTTGTGGTAGCTTTGCTCACAGTGCGGAAGGATGCCCTATACAATGTGGCAAATAGGACCCGCGGGAGGTGGATACAAATGTTAAGTTAGACCAAGAAGTAGTGGTACAGAAGACATATATGGTTAGGGTCACAGAAGCAAGACATGGAGGTGAGTGTGACAATTACGCCAACATATGGTGGTTTGGCATGTGAGACCACACAAGCCACGAATTAATTAATGATAGACTCTGGAAGTCCCAGAAGAAGAAAAAACAATGTCATTCTACTTTGGATGGTGCCAAAAGGAGAGGATCACAACTCTTTTAGAAAGAGAGACCAAGCCAGGTGGACTATGTACCATCCCATCTTGGTCCTTTGTGTGTTGTTCACAATAAGAAGGCAGAACATAATCCATCAATGGAACTAGGAGATACTTCTTCAAGCCCAAATGGGGCTCTGGAGAAGCAACGCACTTTAAAGAGGGCTTGGGTTAGAGGTGCAGCTTACTCAAGTGCATATAAATGGTAGAGATGGCGCATAGCTAGTTAAGGGATGGTGCAACTAAATTTTTGATAATTTCGGGATATCATGGTTTGCTAATTTAAGCTATGGGCTATAGATGTTATCTTAGCATAGTGGCACGTGTATGACTTCGCTTTATCAGGCTGAATAAGTTGGTGAAGTTATGTACTGCTATCCCATTTGAATAGATTTGATTGACCTTCTCAAAAATAAAAATCAAACAGTAAAACGTCAACGTTATAAAAGTGGAGAGCACTTCTCCCTCTCTAAAACGTCTACAACGTCCACTACAAGAAAAACTCTCTTAGACGACGAAACAGTAAAAGTTTCATCGTCTAAGTAGAATTTAGACGATGCCAATAAATTGTGTCATCTTAAGTATTTTTCCTCATCCAAGTTAGAGATTAGACGACGCACCGACACACCGTCGTCTACCTGACCACTTAGACGACGCAACATCGATGCGTTGTCCCATTTATCACTTGGATGACGGAAACCACACACAGTTCATTGTCTAAGTGACTACTTAGACGACGCACCGACGCTGCATCGTCTAAGTATCCACTTAGACGACAAATACGCATTTTTGTTGTCTAAGTGATGTATTCTATATTGTGCTAGACTCTTTTCCTCTTCGCTCGCTCGTCTCATATCATTCTCATTCTCATTCTCTCTCGATCAAACTCTCCTCACACATACAACTACGTACCACTATATATATATATATATATATATATATCTCCAGCTCCGACCATCAATTCGCCATATATCTGAGAAGGCTAGGTACGCACGTAGTTAATTTCCGACAATCTTAACGTTTATATATATAATTAATTGTACGTTTGATTGGTTGCATTGTTAGTACGTCTAAAATTTATAATTAAGTTAGGTTATTGATTGATATATATATATTAGTTAATTAATTAACTAGTATATATGTATGGATGTTTAAAAATTTGGTTAATATTTAGTTAAAACGTATATGTATGTTAGATATATTAAAGTAATTGATGTATAGTATATTCACTATTAATTACTAAAGGTAATTAATAAATATTTTAATTAATTATACGTTAATAATTAAGGTAGTTGAAAATTTGTATATATAATAGTTTAATAAATATTTGAAAATATGTATATATAATAGTTAACTAATATGATAATTACTAAATTCCGTAGAAGTATGGACAAGAGTTGGATAAAGTTGCGGAATAGAAGTGATGTCTGGTATATGGATGGAATCAGAGAATTTAAATTTTACGATGGAATATGGTCAGAGAAAGAAGCATTTCAGGTGTCCGTGCAAAAAATGTCTTAACTATCAGTATGTGAAGGTTAATGTTATGATGCAACACCTGTATTGGTATGATGTGAAGGTACACTACGTGGAGCGAGCATAGTGAAGTAGTAGACTTCAGCTCAGCAGACTTTAGCTCAGGGTACAGTTACCATAGTTCCTCATCTAGTGGTAGTGGTGCCGGCCCCCCTACTTGGAACCTAACTGCGGATTTGGTCCATGATACGTTTACGAGATTTAGTCAAGGTGGACACCAACACCAAGAGGGAGGTTACAATACCACTCATGGGCATGATGACACATTCCCCGCTGCTAGCTTGGCCATTGACACTAGTGAGATGGATAAGTACAATAGGATGCTACTTGAAGCCCAAACCCCAGTGTACCCTGGATGCCGAGAGAATATGTTGCAATATGTGATGTAGCAAATGCAGATAAAAGTGAAGAACAAAATGTCAGTCAGTGTTTTTGATGAAATTCAGGAGCAAATATGTAAGTTGCTTCCTGATGATCACAATCTACCTAAATCCCATTATAAAGTTAGAAATATCTTGAGCAGCCTCGGCCTAAAGTACAGGTTAATTGACATCTATCCAAATGATTATGTGCTGTTTTACAAAGAGTATGCAGATTTGGACTGGTGTCCCGTATGTGGCCAGTGCATATATGAGCAGAATAGGAAGAGTTCGAAAAAGAAAATTTCTGTGAAGGTTCTTTGATATTTTCCATTGATTCCCAGATTGTAGCGTCTGTACATGTATACATAGTAGAGGCGTTGCGATGATATGCAGAAAAGCGAATAGATGACGATGTGCTAGGACACGCCGTGGATGTGGAGACTTTCAAACATTTCGAAAGCGAATTTGGAGACTTTGCCGCAGAGGTTTGAAATGTTAGACTCGGACTATCTACAGACGTATTCAATCCTTGGGGTAGTAATAGCTCTGCCGCCAGCACTTGGCCAGTTATTATGATGTCGTACAACCTGCCTCTGTGAATGTGCATGAACAAGGAATTTAATTTCCTTACTCTGCTAATTTCATGTCCTAAATCTCCGGGGAAGTGCTTAGATGTCTACCTCAGACCTTTGATCGACGTGAAAGAACCCAGCCCCGATTTAGTTTCCTAAACCGGAATTAAACACTTTCTGAAAATACGAACTTGCAAAAACCGTAGAAATTTCAGCAGAGTTTCACTATAACGTGGAATTACCATTAACCTGCACCCGAAAACACACTTCATCCTATGCCACAAAAGACAAACCGTGGGCACCAATCCCAACCGGATATCTCAATATCATATCATAATAGTATAAAGTAATAAGTAAAACTGTAATCTTTACAGAAATCCAGGAAAATCATATGAAAATGTAGACATCAGAGTATTCAGAGCGATCTCTAGTGTATATATACATAAATATACAACAATAGGCTAAACAAGAAACCTACTGGAAAAGAAAGGTAGCTCGAACACTAAGCCTCCGACTGCGACGTGCAACACCAGAATCTGAACTGCAAACTGGGCATTGAAAACAAAGAGCCCAGGGAAAGACATATAAACTGTTAGAGTGAGTAGACAAAAATAAATGTCTTTCGCCGAATAATATATGTTATAAAAACATATGCGAGTCTAAATGAATGAATATGATATAGTACACGAGGGAGACTCTAACTCTTCACGCGTACAGAGCATGCATCGTAAAATCCCGCAGGGTCACTCATGGACACGTCCGCGCTAGTATAGTCCGAATCACGGGATCCCAGACCCACACGTGATTCTAGCCAGAAAGGTCTCAGGTCAGAGGTCTGCCCCTCCCCCTCCCCTCCCGGTAAAGGCCTCGGGTCAGGGGTCACAGCCTCCCCCGGTAAACATCCTCGGGGATCAGCCAGGATGTAAGTGTATCAATACAACAATATATACTATGACTGTACTCTGTGTAAACCAAATCATAAATAGTTCTATGCAAGTGTATAAAGCATAATGTAAATGCATATACGTAATACATAATTGTATAAGCATATTCGTCGATGCGTATTCACAAATGCATAATTGTAAAGACATGCTCGTATAAATTATAATCTCATATGCATGTTCATGCTCGTAAAACGTGTAATAAGGACTCACAACTAATCAGTGAAAAGAAATGTCCACTCACAGACAAGCACAGCGCGCAAACGCGCTAATCACAAGATCCGGCGGAAGATCCCTCGCCCAACGTACGATCTCGATCCCCTGAATAATCACAAAATATAACTGATCAAAATCGCAATTCATTACTCTGTACCACACTTCGGAAACCAACCATTTCCGGAAACATATAACTCGAATACAAAATAATCAACGAAAACCCTCAAATTCTCCACATAAACCCTCGACTTAAAATCCGATAACCAAATCAACTTGAAAACCTCAAGAGGATGATCGGGGCGCGATTATGAGCAAAACAGCATAAAACTTGTCAAAATCCAAAAAGTCAACCCTTCGCCGGAGTTCCGCCGTTGACCGCAGCCGCCGCCGGCGGCGCGGCGTAAACCTTGGCGGATTCCGGCCAAACTTTCCAGATCACAAGTACTTCTCAAGCCCAACACATTTCTCTTCTACACTGAGACCCAATTCCAAGCCCACCGGCCGAAAATCGCCTCGAAACTCACGGAATCCATGGATTCCGGTGAGTTTTTCGGCAAGCTTCAAACCTCAACCAATTCGCAATTCCTTCACCCAAAAGCTTCACAAGGATGAGGGGAACCTTTCCCCCCACCACCCCGACCCCAAAAGTCGCCGGAGCGCCGCCCCCGACGACGGCGAAATCCATGGATTTCGCCGAACTCGTTCTCCACCAATACCTCACCAAATCTCACAAATTCAAGTCCTAAACCATAGGAAATGAAGAGGAGAAGCTAACCATACCCAAATTGGAGCCGGAGGTGGCCGGAAACGTGAAGTCTGAAGGCGAGTCAACGGAGGTCCGATTTGAACTTGGTCAACGCAGTTAACGGTCCTTTTTCTGGTCAACGACGGTCAAACTTCCAAAACAGTGTTTTTCGACAATTTTCCGACTATTATGATATTTATACTCGTGGCTCGATACGATCGACGGTCCAAATCGAATCACATCCACGTTCCGGATAACTCAAACTCAAACGGATAAACACGACGAAATTACGCGATTTCAAATATTCATAACATATTCCTCGGTTGTCGAAAAAATTATCCGAAACCGCCTACGAAATCGAAATCACGCATACTACGATTCTCGTGAAGAGACTCAACTCAAATTCTTTCCCGATAATTACGATAAATTCGTAATTAAGTCGTGATCAAAACCACCAATTCGATTAATTACGATAAATTGTGATTACTCGCACAACTCGCGGATTAAGCCGATTAACGTGCTAATTCTGATTCGGGTCGTCAGAAATCTACCCCCTTAAAAAAATTTCGACCTCGAAATTTACGTACCTGCTAGGTGAACAGATGATGATACTACTCTCGCATACGCTGCTCGGTCTCCCAGGTGGCTTCCTCAACTGAATGATTCTGCCATAAGACCTTCACAAGCGGTATGACTCTGTGCCTCAACTCCTGCTCACGCCGATCAAGAATCTGTACCGGCTCCTATACATATGTCAAATCTTCCCGGATAGGAAGCTGATGTAGTGCTAACACATGTGATGGATCTGGAATATATTTTCGCAACATCGAGACATGAAAAACATCTTGTACTCGAGCCATCTCAGAAGGCAACTCTAACCTGTAAGACACTGCACCAATTCTCTTAGTAATCTCGTACAGACCAATATACCGTGGTCGAAACTTGCCACGCTTCCCGAAACGCACAACTCCCCTCCAAGGAGATAGTTTCAGGAAGACCCAATCGCCTACCTCGAACTCGAGACTTTTTCTTCTCACGTCCGCATAACTCTTCTGGCGATCCTGGGCAATCTTCAATCTGTCCCGGATAATCTGAATATCCTCCATGGTGCTCTTCACCAAATCAGGGCCAATAAGCCATCACTCGCCCACCTCACTCCAACACAATGGAGTGCGGCACTGCCTCCCGTATAGAGCCTCATACGGTGCCATATCAATACTGGCCTGATAACTGTTGTTGTAAGCAAACTCAATCAAATGCAGTTGCTGGTCCCAATTTCCTCTGAACTGCAAAACACAAGACCGCAACATATCCTCGAGAGTCTGAATAGTCTTCTCAGACTGCCCATCAGTTTGAGGATGAAAAGCTGTACTGAAACGCAATCTGGTACCCAAGGCCCGCTGCAATGCTTGCCAGAACTCTGAAGTAAATTTACTGTCTCGGTCAGAAACAATGGATACAGGCACACCATGCAGACGAATGATCTCTGCCAAATACAGCTTTGTCAATCTGCCCACTGAAATCTTTCCCGGAAGTGCAAGAAAATGAGCGAATTTCGTTAAACGGTCTATGATAACCCAAATACCAGTATTACCAGCCGAAGTAAGTGGCAATTGATACACGAAATCCATGGTGATGTGCTCCCACTTCCAAACCGGAATCTCCAAGGGCTGTAGCTTTCCCGCAGGCTTCTGCCTCTCTGCTTTAATCTGCTGACAAATAAGACATCTGCTTACATATGCGGCAATCTCCTTCTTCATATTTCGCCACCAGTAATAAACTCGGTGTGTACAAAACATCTTCGTACCGCCGGGATGCATCGCATAAGCAGAATAATGAGCTTTATCTAAAATCTCTTCCTTCAAACTCTCATCCCTAGGTACACATAATCTGCCTCTGAATAGCAATGTACCATCATCACTCAACCGAAACTCTGTTGGCACACCATTCCAAATCATGGTCTTCTTATCCAACAGATAGGAATCCACATCCTGAGCTTCCCGAACCTGATCAACCAATACCTATCGAACCTGGAAGCTAGCCAACAAGGCTCCATCATCACCCCACTCAAACTCAGCTACCGTAGCCCGTAACTCTGCTAATATGGATACTCTAGCCACACACACATGAAACAATGAGGCTCCGAATTTCTGACTGAGTGCATCAGCAACAACATTAGCCTTCCATGGATGGTACTCAAAGGTGCAATCATAATCATTAATCAACTCCATCTATCTGCGTTGTCTCATGTTCAAGTCTGGCTGTGTGCGCAAATAGGTGAGACTCTTGTGATCTGTGTATATCTTGCACTGAGCTCCGTACAAGTAGTGTCTCCAACTCTTCAAAGCTAATACAATAGCAGCCAACTCCAAATCATGGGTAGGATAGTTGACTTCATGTGGTTTCTGCTGCCTGGAACCAAAAATTTCACGTTATCCAACCAAAACTCACACTTGCTGAACTTCGCAAATAGCTGATTGTCTCGCAAAGTCCGCAAAACAGCTCGCAAATGCTTCTTGTGCTAGCCCATACTCCTGGAGTAAATCAGGGTGTCGTCGATGAACACGATCACAAACTTGTCCAGAAACCGCTTGAACACTCGGTTCATCAAGTCCATGAAAGCTGCAGAGGCATTGGTCAACCCAAACGGCATAACCAAGAACTCATAATGCCCGTACCGTGATCTGAAAGCTGTCCTGGCCACATCTGACTCTCTAATCCTCAACTGATGGTATCCAGACCTGAGATCAATCTTCGAAAAGACTGAAGCTCCCTTGAGTTGATCAAACAAGTCGTTAATCCGCGACAACGAATACTTTACAGTGACTTGATTCAGTTTCTGGTAATCAATACACAACCGCATGTAACCATCATTCTTCAGCACAAACAGTACAGGAGCACCCCACAGTGATACACTGGGTCGTATGAAACCTTTCTCCAGCAACTCTTGAAGTTGAATCTGTAGCTCTTTCAACTCCGCTGGCGCCATACGATAAGGTGCCTGAGATATAGGTCAGTGCCTGGTAAAAACTCAATGGTGAAATCGATTTCTTGAACTGGAGGAACACCTGGTAATTCCTCCGGAAACACATCTGGAAACTCATAAACAACCTCAATGTCACCAATGTCTGGTACAGCAGCCGTAGTATCTACAACATGAGCTAAATAGGTAACACAACCCTTCTTCATCATCCGCTCGGCCTTCATCACTGAAATCACACATGGCAATAAAAAAGTATTCTTCTCACCGCGAAACAGTATCTTTGGAAACCCTGGACGTCGAAACACAACCTCTTTCTTGTGACAGTCGAACATAGCCCAGTGTGTCTCCAAGAAGTCCATACCCAAAATCACATCAAAATCTATGATATCCAGCAATAACAAATCCGCGACTAAACCATGACCTCCAACAAAGATCTCACAATTCCTATATACCCAACCAATACTCACAACCTCACCGGACGGATACAACACTCTCCACAACCCCGGAAGTGGAGATGCAGGCATAGTAGCTAAAGATGATAATTTATATGATATGAATGAATGCGTAGCACCTGGATCTAGCAAAGTAAGTACTAGATAGCCAAAAATATGCAACGTACCAATAACAACCTCCAGTGATGCTCTGCCCTCACGCAATGACATGGCATGAACCCTGGCATGCCTGGCTGGTCGTCCACGCTGAGGGTGACTCTGTTGTCCGCCCTGGCCAGAATACTGTACTGGTCGAGCCCCATAAGTGGTACCTCGCTCTCCTCCGGAACTCTAAGCTACCTGACCACCAACACCCACCTGCTGGAGACACTCCCTCGCAAAGTGACCCTCCTGACCACATCGATAGCAACTGGTAGTACCACGCTGACAAGGACCATAATGATGCCTGTTGCAAAAGTTGCACAATGGATACTCCCACGGTATAGCAAAAGTGTCACCGGTACGTCGAGGATAGCTGGATCCGCTAGAACCCCAACTGGACTGTAGTCTCTGTGGTCGATCCCTCCTCCATCTCTGTCTCTGTCTAGTTGAACTACCTGGTGGTCTATATGGTCCACTACCAGATGATGATGTCGATCCGGAAGTGCCTGAACTCAGGCTCTTGGAAGGTCCTTGACTCGGTCCACCCTCCTCAAATCGTCGATACTGGAATCTCATCTGTCTTTCCTTCTTGATATCCTCGCCTCGAAGTGCTGCACTCAGGAACTCATCAAAGTTATTCCGAGGCATCGTGGTTAGTATCCCCTTGATGTTCAGGTTCAAGCCCAACTCAAATCTTCGGCACTTGGCTTCCTCTGTAGCCACCATGTTACAAGCAAACCGAGATAAGCGAGTAAATCTGTCCCGGTACTCTAGTACTGACATGCTACCCTGTCTCAAATTGGTGAACTCCTCATACTTCGGTTGCTATGTAGCCTGGTTGAAATACTTCCGCATAAACAAATCTATGAACAGTGTCCACGGAGTATCAACTGAAACTCTATCGGTGCTAACCCACCAGAAGTATGCATCTGACTCAAGTAAACCAACTGCTGCCACTGTCATCTGCTCAGGAGTGAAATGCAGACGCTCACAAACTCGTTCAACCTGAATCAACCATGCCTCACACATCTCTGGATCAGCTGAACCCGAGAAAACAGTTGCTCCAGCAGTTCGAACTTTGACCACAGGGTCAAAATGCTCCTCTAAACGTAATACTCACATAAACAAGTCATGTGTCTGGCGATCCTCATCAGGATCCACATCCCTATTGACACGGGAACCACATCTAGGAGGCATCTTAATGATAAGAGAAAAACATTAGATACAAAGCACAAGGAACGTAATCATGAAACTTCAGACATTTGATAACACACAACACCTGAAGCATTGATGAGTAACCGCTGGCCAGTCGGGTCATCGCTCAAATACCCTTAGTATCACAACTACAGAAGTTTACATAACCTGTAACCTAATGCTCTAATACCAAGCTGAAAGAACCCAACCCTGTAGCACATAGGAAAGTGTGTTACCTGGGTCACCTAAGATGGCTACTTGACGATCACCCATGGCGACAAGATGAAGCTCATTTCGATGGGACGCTAGAGAAAAATCATAAACCCCGTAGTTGGTCTGGCGAAGAGATTTTAGAGAGGTTGAGCTATTTTGACTTTGGTGTGTTGACCAATGACAAGGATGTACAAAAACACAATCCAATACCTCCACATGATCTCAATTATTAGCATCATAAAAGTATATTCTTTTAACTTCCTTACTGGTCGAAGTTGAAGCTGAGGAACAACTTGGATGTGAAGCACATAGAAAATAATGTGTGCGACAGCGTGGAGGAACAATTCTCGGTATTAAGTTCAAGACTAAAGATACTACCAAAGTGCGCAAAGACCTAGAATCTATGAATCTATGTCGTCCCTTGTGATTGAGAAGAGATAGAAGAGGAGTATACAACAAGATTCCAGCTGCACCTTACAGTGAAGCTAGCACTTAGAGGTTCTGTATTCCACTGGTTTAAGAGTGTTCTTTATGCTACGTATGCAGCTACTATAATTGGAGCAGTGGACAAGATGCAACACAAGTTTCTTGGTCTAAAGACACATAACTATCACGTTACACTACAACGTCTGATTCCAGTGGTAATTCGGCCATATTTTCCTCGTGACGTCGTAGAACCAATAGTGGCATTATGCAGATGGTGGAAGAGGTTATGCTCCAGAGAGTTAAAGAAGTCAAATGTAGTGGAACTGTAGTAACAAATTGTGCACATCATTTGCAAACTAGAGAGAATTTTTTCTCCTGCTTTCTTTGACATCATGATTCACCTAATGATCCACCTACCCACACTACAAGAAAAAGTGACTTAGACGACGGAGCATTTCCGTCGTCTAAGTGACAGTCTCCGTCGTCTAAGTACTTGGACGACGGAAAATCCGTCGTCCAAGGTACGTGCTCCAAGTGCTGTCGTCTAAGTACTTAGACGACGGAGAATTTCATCTCCGTCGTCCAAGTTCACTTGGACCACGGAGAACGTCCGTGGCCCAGGTGGTGACCTAGACGACGAAGACATTAATCTCCGTCGTCTAAGTTCCTACCTGGGCCACGGAGAAGCTAACAATCTCCGTGGCCCAGGTGGTGACTTAGACGACGGAGATTAATGTCTCCGTCGTCTAGGTCACCACCTGGGCCACGGAGATTGTTAACTTCTCCGTGGCCCAGGTAGTAACCTAGACGACGGAGACATTAATCTCCGTCGTCTAAGTCACCACCTGGGCCACGGACAAGCTAACAACGTCCGTGGCCCATGTGGGGACTTAGACGACGGAGATTAATGTCTCCGTCGTCTAAGTGAAAAATTAATTTTTAAAAAAAAATTAAATTCAAAAATATTATTAATATTAATTGAAAAAAAATTAATTAAATTAATTAAATACACTAAATTAATAAAATAATTAAAATTAATTTGTACATACATAATCGAAAAAACCCATAATTAAAAATGAAAATATTGTTCGTAATGCGGAAATTAAGAAACGAAATAATAAACTACTAGCTAGCTAAAACACTGGAGGAGCAGATGCGCCGCCTCGTCCTCCGCCTCCAGCCGGGTCGTCGTCGTCGGGGAATGGGTTCGGAGGAGGTTGACATTGTCTTTGAGCTTGTTGCATAAGGGCGATGAGTTGGGCTATTCGCTCGTCTTGCTGGTCCATTCTTTGGCGCATGGCAATATTCTCCTCCCGTGCGATTCGAGCCTCTTCATAGGCTGCCGCAGCTTGAGAACTTCTCCGCCGCCCCGAACCTCCCGTAGATGATGACTCAGAGGTCGACAAATCTCGAACCACCTTAGGCCCGAAGTGCCTAACCTCCTTGCCAGCTCTACGACCGTAGACCTCATCCGCAATTGCTATTTGGCTCTCCACAGATAGAGGAGGCAGGTCTTCTAGCGGCACATCTGGGAACGCAAGCTGAGTGTTAGCCAATTCTTCCTGCGCACGCTCTATCACTCTTGCCTACAAAAGAATAATAAATTTATTATAATGAAATAATATTTAAATAATAATTACTATAATTATTAGCGCACACACATATATATATATATATGACTTACGCCGCGTTGACTCGCTTCATTATCGAGCCCAGGCGTCACGTACGCGCTTACGCTTGCATCGAGATAAGGGTGTTTGGAGCCCTTATCCCTGTGCTCCTTGGCAATTTGAATGAGTTGCTTGGCGCCGGAAGTATGGTGCTTGTCCTTCTTCCCCCGGTTGGCTTTGTTGACACCGGAGAATTTCTGTTAGACAACATAATGAAATCATTAAAAAATTTATAAGTAACTAAAATTTAGAGTATTCAATTATCTTAATTGAAATAAAAAAAGTAAATTAACACCTGAAATTGCTCATCGGCAAAGTGGTTACACAACCACTCCCACTCATCTTCTCTATCCCCACGCAGCTCTTCGGGGGGAGGCACGGGACCGTTAGTTCGGAAGTACTGATGGAGCCTGTACTTCCAATCTTTGAAGATGTTGTTGGCGGTTTGGTTGATATGCCTCAACATCGCCGGATCCGGATCCACCGCAAATTGTTCCTATCAGAAATAAATTGGAAATTATAATCGTATATATTATAAAATTATATATAACTAATATTAAAAATAGTATATAATAACTAAAATTGTACGTATTACGTACCGAAAGATCCTTAAAGACTTTCGCCTTCTCCGAATCCGGCACCTCCCTCCAAGTAGGGGCAGTGATACGAACCCGGTTACGAACAATCGACCCAATGCTATGAGCCGAGAGACTTGCTAGCTGAGGTGTGGGAGGGCCACCGGTGAATTCGTCGTAGGGCAAGGCGATCTTGCTCCGGTCGCCTTGCAAATTTTCTCCGCCTTTCCACCTTTAACGAGACCCCGAGTCTTTTTCGGTTGGGGGTCAGTGGGGGCCCTCCTTTGCTTACGGCGGGCGCTGTACATGATAGAATCGGCCGTCGAAGACGCCTGAGTACTTCCCGTTGAAGCAGTACCGGGCGTCGGAGTTGAAAAGGGGTCGACATCATCACCGCTTGAGAGAAATGGGGCAGAGGGAATTTCCCCAGAAGGCCCCGGATTGAGGGCGTCGTCCTGCGGTTGAACCCAACCGACTTGGGCCGCCAACATTTGGAGCATCTCATCTTCTGACTCCTGTTGGGCTTTCTTCTTGCCGGATGTGGTCTTTGGCGGAGCCATTTAAACCTAAGAGTACGGTGTTAAAATACGCGTACCTACTTACCATAATAATTACAACTTAAAAATTTACGCTAATTAATTAAGTACGTTTAAGATTTAAATAGAGTACACTAGCTTGGCATTTTCGGTCGTTCAATGGACGTGCGACCCGCGCGATAAAGTGTAAATTTTCAATTAATCAGCCTTGGTTAAATCGAAAAACATGGCCAGTTAGGGATAGAGATAACGCGAGAGGCAGGACTAATTTCGACAAAAGTCTTTCTTAGTCCAAATCCTGTCACCAGTCATAACCCGTTTCTAGACACCATGTCCGACATTCGGCCAATTTTTCGAAAATTTACACTCCCTCAAGTCCTTTGCAAACTCCGCCCTCAACCTCGTGTCCATAACTTCACTTAGGTTATGGTATGCGGTGATGAAATCCACACATCACGAGGGGTTAAGGAGATAAGCAAGGAAAAGAGGCGCCATCTATTCCAAAGAGTGCGACTTAATTACACCAAGCCTATGTACTAAATTTAAATCGAACACGTACTACTAATTAATTTAATCTCATATTTATTTAATTATGCAACTAATTAATAAATAATTACAATAATATTTAAACATTTCATAAATTATCAAGTAATTACAATTATTCATTTAATTATTATTAATATATAACAATAATTTACCATTTAATTAATTAATAACAATATGTAATCATTTATTTAATTAATAACAATAATTAATCTAAATATAATTAATAACAATAAATTTACAATAAATTTACAATAAATTAATCATTTATTAAATATTTAAAACTAAGTAATAAATTAAATTCTACTAATTAATTAAATTTAGAATTTTATTAATTAATTAAATGAAAATTATTTTAATAAGGGAAAAATAGAAATGTACCGAATCGGAGTTTTCGGGAATATCGGGGAGTTGATCGAGTCGTCGGAGAGGGGGAACCACGCCGGAAAGTTGGTCGTCGGAGCGTCGCCGGAGGAGGATCGCCGGAGTGAGAGAGAGAGGAGAGGAGAGTATAGAGGAGGAGATGGAATGATGAGAAAATGAGGGGGGGTGCTCCTCCTTATATAGAGTTTCACTTAGACGACGGAGCACTATTCTCCGTCGTCTAAGTGCACTTAGACGACGGAAACAGTGTTTCCCCGTCGTCTAAGTGAAGAGTCAAATTTTTTCGAACCGGCGCCAAATAAATGGGCGGGCCGTTTCACCGCCATAAATGTTGACTTAGACGACGGAAACAGTGTTTTCCGTCGTCTAAGTGGAATTTCAAGCGGCGCCGAAAATTGAGGCGGCAAATCGAACCGCCATGTTATTTCGACTTGGACGACGGATATGTCGTTTTCCGTCGTCCAAGTGTTCACTTGGACGACGGAAAACGACATATCCGTCGTCCAAGTCAATATTTACATCGAAAAATAATAAAAATTTTATTCGAACCGCCATGGTAATTTGAACCTAGACGACGGATACGGTCATGACCGTATCCGTCGTCTAGGTTCAAATTATGCAAAAAAAAATATTTAAATTAATTCGCTAGGAATTTAGCGATCTGTCATTCGAGTGAAATAGTCGTACAATATCGATGAACGCATCGTATATATAAACAGATAAATTTGAACCGCCGAATAATTTTACGTTTTGAAAGTTGTTAAGTATCGACTAATCTTTAAGACTTTAGTGTTCACTTGTAGTTGCTGATTTGCAGCAGAGTACTAACGAAATTGAATTTGGACAAAACAACCGTTGGATATGTTCGTCGTAACATAATATATAATTACTATAAAGGACCAGGAAATAATAAGTTCGGGAAGGGTTTCATCGGCACAGTCAACCGCAAAACCGAGAATTTCACAAACCGGAAACGTGGATACAGGACATTTCGCAACTCCGATTTTCGAACCGTCGAAGCTCACACACCAAGAATATACTACTCTAAAGTCTTGACGAAAAGAATATGCATTCGAAGATGGTCTAGATGGTCGTTGTCTTAGAAAAAATTACGAAATTTACACCTGGACGACGGATACGACATTCTCCGTCGTCCAAGTACACACCTGGACGACGGATATTAGCGTCTCCGTCGTCCAGGTGTGTACTTGGACGACGGAGAATGTCGTATCCGTCGTCCAGGTGAATATACCCTGAATTCAGGGGTTAGGGGTCCTTAGGGTTTAGGGTATAGGGTTTGTCACTTGGACGACGGAGACAGTCATTCTCCGTCGTCCAAGTGTGTACCTAGACGACGGATAATGACTGTATCCGTCGTCCAAGTGTAAAACCCTGAATTCAGAGGTTAGGGCCGTACGGTTTAGGGTTTAGGTCGTCCCCGGTCATTTGTATGTTCGTTCAATTATTCTCATTCAAGAATATAATTAAAAAAATGATCGATCGATCCGATCTGCATGCTACATTTAGTGTCGAGGATTTAGGGTTTGAAGGGCTGCTTGAGCGAAATGTAGAGCAGCTTCAGCTTACTTTTAATAAGATCAGAGAATACACCGATGAAGTTGAAAGCAAAGAGAGGGGCCGGGACTACGTACAAAATTTGTGCTCTCAATAATACTATCACAAGTCAATATATATAATCATATATAGGGACCCATAATTAATCCAATTTATACATAAATAGTATTTAAAAACAATAAAACCAACCAAAGCTGGACGAGGAATCTTAAAGTCTCGACATAATAGAAATCTTTCACCTTTTTACGATGCATCGATCGATCATATATATATATATATTACAATAATAAATTAGGGTTTACCAATTAATGATCCTCGTCGTGTGACCGTACTCTTCGTCATAATCGTCATCATCATCATCACCGTTATCCGATTGCTCATCCTCCTCATCGTACTCAACATCGTCCGAGGAATAACCAGAGTTGTCGTCATCGTCCTCATCCTGCACGTCTTCTTCATCTACCTCAATAATCTCTTCTTCAGTTAGATCTGTACAACCATCAGGCATGGGTAACCGTTCACCGTCTTGAACCAGGTCCATTATGTCGGAGCGGATGACAGAAATATTAGGTTCTTGATAGGCAGGAATGTCTCTATCTGGTTCAGCAGCATCTTCAGTCGTCGCCGGTGTCCCTTCAATTGTCTCTGTATTCCAAACTCCTCGATGAGAGATCTGGTTCACTATTTTCCACCCGTCACCAGCTTTCGGATCGTCGAGATAGAACACCTGCCTAACTAAGGTGGCGAGAGCGAAAGGCTCATCCTCATACCAGCTTGAGTTTGTATCGACTGATAAAAGTCCCAGGTCTTCCTTTGTACGCTTGAACCATCTGCACTTGAATAGGAAAACGTTGACATCATTCCCGTAACATAGCTGAACCACATATACGATCATTCCGTAATATAGATCAGGGTCTTTCCCAACCGCTATCCCACTGTTTTGTGTTCTTCTTCCTTCATCTCGCGCCAATGAATGGAACTTCACACCGTTCACAAAACATCCCGGATAAATATAGTGTTTAATCGGCTTCCCTGCTAGCAAGTGCTTTGGCCAAGACCACCACCCCCCGTGGTTTTCGGATTTTTGCAGATCAATCATCTGCGAAAATGGAAAAATGTAAGGGTTTACTTTCTACAAATTAAACATGCATGATCTCAATATGTATATAAATCACTAAATACGTACCCATTGGAAGAAATAATCGGGGAACTTTTTCTTAACCATTTTCTCAATCCACGCCGAACTCTTGTCTGGATATAACGCCTGAAGCCTCTCCCTGTATGACATCATGTACGGCTCAACTTCGTCACAGTCTCGTAACACTACCCAATGTGCCTCAATAAGTTCTTCCCGTGTTAACGTTTCCTTTAATACTCCTCTAAACGGTCGGACGACATTGGTGACGACAGAAAGATTGATGCGGGCACTGGGATCGGAGGCAGTTGGAGGTGGTGGATCTTTGAGGTACCTGTTGCAGTAAGTAACGCACTCATGCATTAGGTATGTCTCTGCTATGGAGCCATCCGGGGCCGACCTGTTTTTGACGAATGACTTATACTGTCCAAGCTGTCTACAAAATTAATCAAACGTACAATAAAAATAAGTACATGCATATAGCTAGCTAGTAATCTCCAGTGGAACAAATTATGAATCGAAAAACCTGTATAATTAATTAGTTGTACGTACCTTTCTTGAGGATACATCCAAGTGTACTGGACCGGACCAGAAATGAGAACCTGCTCGGGCAGGTGGATCATTAGGTGAATCATTATGTCGAAGAAAGCAGGAGGAAAAATCCTCTCTAGTTTGCAAATGATGTGCACAATTTGTTGTTGCAATTCCACGACATCTGACTTCTTTAATTCTCTGGCGCATAACCTCTGCCACCATCTGCACAATGCCACTATTGGTTCTACGACGTCGCGAGGCAAATATGGTCGAATTACCACTGGAATCAGACGTTGCAGCATAACGTGATAGTCATGTGTCTTTAGACCAACAAACTTGTGTTGCACCTCGTCCACTGCTCCAGTTATAGTAGCTGCATACGTGGCCGGATAACGAACGCCCTTAAACCAGTGAAATACAGAACGTCTAAGTGTCGGCTTCACTGTGTACGGTGCAGCTGGCATCTTGTTGTACACTCCTTTCCTATCCCTCCTCAACCACAAGGGACGACGTAGATTCATTGATTCCAAATCTTTGCGCGCTTTGGGAGTATCTTTAGTCTTGAACTTAATACCGAGAATTGTTCCCACCACGCTGTCGCACACATTCTTTTCTATGTGCATCGCGTCCAAGTTGTTCCTCAGCTTCAACTTCGACCAGTAAGGGAGTTCAAAGAATATACTCTTGTGATCCCAATAGCTCAGATCATGTGGAGGAATTGGATTGCATTTCTTTACATCCGCGTCGTTAGTCAACACACCAAAGTCGAAATAGCTCAACCTCTCTAAAATCTCTTCGCCCGACCAACTACGGGGTTTAGGATTGTTCTCTACCGTCCCGTCGAAATGAGCTTCATCCTGTCGCCAAGGGTGGTCGTGAGGGAGCCATCTACGGTGACCCAAGTAACACACCTTCCCTGCGTGCCAACTAGAGTTCACGTCGTCCAAACATATAGGACATCCATTATATCCTTTTGTCCTGCACGCTGCCAACATCCCATACGCTGGAAAATCGCTGATCGTCCACATTACGGCAGCCCTCATCGTGAACATCGTGTTAGTGAATTTGTCATAAGTTGGGACTCCATTTTCCCACAACAGTTTCAGCTCGTCGATCAAAGGTCTGAGGTAGACATCTAAGCACTTCGATGGAGATTTAGGACCTGGAATTAATACGGTAAGGAAATTAAATTCCTTGTTCATGCACATCCACGGAGGCAAGTTGTACGGCATCAGAATAACTGGCCAAGTGCTGACGGCGGAGCTATTACTTCCCCAAGGATTGAATCCGTCTGTAGATAGGCCGAGTCTAACATTTCTAACCTCTGAAGCAAAGTCTCCAAATTCTCTGTCGAAATGTTTGAAACCCTCCCCATCTGCGGCGTGTCGCAGGACATCGTCATCTATTCGCTTTTCTGCGTACCATCGCATCGCCTCTGCTGTGTGTAGAGACATGTACAGGCGTTGCAATCTGGGAATCAAGGGAAAATATCGAACAACTTTCACAGGAATTCTCTTTTTCGAACTCTTCCTATTCAACTGGAATCTGCACTGGCCACATACGGGACAATAGTCCAACTCTTTATACTCTTTGTAAAATAGCACACAATCATTCGGACATGCGTCAATTATCCTGTACTTTAGGCCGAGGCTGCTCAGGATATTTCTAACCTTATAATGAGATTTAGGAAGATTGTGATCATCAGGAAGCAACTTACATATTTGCTCCTGAATTTCGTCAAAAGCACTCACTGACATTTTGTGCTTCACTTTTATCTTCATTTGCTCCATCACATATTGCAACACATTCTCTCGACATCCAGGGAACACCGGGGTCTGCGCTTCAAGTAGCATCCGGTTGTACTTTTCCATCTCACTGGTGTCAGTGGCCAAGCTAGCTGCGGGGAATGTGTCATCATGCTCATTGGTGGTACTGTAACCTCCGTCTTGGTGTTGGTGTCCGCCATGACTACATCCCGGAAACGCATCATGGACCAAATCTGCAGTTGGGTTGCAAGCTGGGGGTCCGGCACCACTGCCGCTGGATGAGGCACCATGGTAACTGTACCCTGAGCTGAAGTCTGCTGCGCTGAACTCTACTGCTTCACCATGCTCGCTCCATGTAGTGTAACTCCACATCATACCATTTTCGTACAGGTGTTGCACCATAACATTAACCTCCACATACTGACAATTAAGACATTTCTGGCACGGACACCTGAAACGCTTCTTTCCATGACCATGTTCTATCGCAAAATTCACAAATTCGCTAATTCCATCCATATACCGGACATCACATCTATTCTTTAACTTCATCCAACTCTTGTCCATACTGCTACAAAATATTATAATTAAATAATTATTACATATATATATTAGTCCATTAATTTACCATTAATTATACGTACTCGATCTACATCGATCCATCAAATTACGTACGTAATTTAATCTGTATATATAGCTAATTAACATTCATGCATGTATGTACGTACGTACGGTTTCCCTAAATATATATATATATATATATTTAATCATGCAAATTTTAACTGCCTACGTACGTACGTACCTGCTCGCCTTCTCGATATCTGCAGTTAATTAAGCTAGCTAGTGATCGAACACCGGAGATCCTTTAATTTCTAGCCCCGGCCTAGCCTAATCCGGCCTTCTCCTTCTCCTTCGATCTCAAAATTTCCCCACGGGAGAAAATATAATGGAATGATCGAAGCTAAGAGAGTTTGGCATGGCCTATATATATATATAATGCTTCACTTAGACGACGGAGGTGTCGGTACGTCGTCTAAGTGGAACTTACACCACGACGTGTCGGTCCGTTGTCCAGGTGATCACTTCTCCGTGGTCCAAGTAAAACTTAGACGACGGAGATGTAATTCTCCGTCGTCTAAGTTTTACTTGGACCACGGAGAAATCTCCGAGGTCTAAATGTTACTTAGACGACGGAGATGTACTTCTCCGTCGTCCAGGTTATCACCTGGACGACGGATACGTCTCCGAGGTCCAGGTACTTACCTAGACGACGGAGAAATTTCACATCCGTCGTCTAAGTTACACTTAGACCTCGGAGATTTCTCCGTGGTCCAAGTAACACTTAGACGACGGAGAATTACATCTCCGTCGTCTAAGTTTTACTTGGACCACGGAGAAATCTCCGAGGTCTAAGTGTAACTTAGACGACGGAACTAATACTGTTCCGTCGTCTAAGTCCTCTTTTCTTGTAGTGCCAAGCAGGTGCTCATTTCTGGTCCGGTCCAGTACACTTGGATGTATCCTCAAGAAAGATACGTACAACTAATCAATTATACAGGCCAGATTACTAGCTATATGTACTTATTCTACAATTAATTAATTGAACGTTTGATTTTGAAGACAACTTGGACAGTATAAAGGATTCTTGAAAAATAGGTCGGGCCCGGATGGCTCCATAGCAGAGACATAACTAATGCATGAGTGTGTTACTTACTGCAACAAGTAGCTCAAGGATCCACCACCTCCCACCGCCTCCGATCCCAGTGCCCGCATCAATCTTTCTATCATCACAAATGTCATACGACCGTTTAGAAGAGTATTAAAGGAATCGTTAACACGAGAAGTACTTATTGAGGCACATTTGGTAGTATTTCGAGACTATGAAGAAGTTGAGTCTTATATGATTGCGTATAGGGAGAAGCTTCAGGTGTTAAATCTAGGAAAGAGTTCGGAGTGGTTTGAAAAAGTGGTTAAAAAGAAGTTCCCCGATTATTTCTTTCAATGGGTACGTATATTTACTTATTTAATTTATATACAAGTTTGTAGAAATTATACCCTTTAGTTATATATATATTCTTCCTATTTTCACAGATGATTGATCTACAAAAATCCGATAACCACGGGGGCTGGTGGTCCTGACCAAAGCACTTGCTAGCAGGGAAACCGATTAGACACTATATTTACCCCGGATGTTTTGTGAACAGTGTAAAGTTTCATTCATTGGCTAGAGATAAAGGAAGAAGAACACAAAACAGTAGGGTAGCGGTAGGGAAAGACAATGATATATATTATGGGGCTCTTGTATATGTCGTTCAGCTATGTTACGGGAATGATGTCAACATTTTCCTATTCAAGTGCAAATGGTTCACGCGTACAAAGAAAGACCTAAGCCTTTTATCAGTCGATACAAACTCAAACTAGTATGAGGATGAGCCTTTTTCTCTTGCCACCTTAGTTAGGAAGGTGTTCTATCTTTATGATCTGAAAGCTGGTGAAGGGTGGAAAATATTGAACCATATCTCTCATCAAGGAATATGGAATACCAAGACAGCTGAAGGGACGCCGACAACCGAAGATGCTGAACTACAAAGAGATATTACTGCATATCAAGAGCCTAATATTTCTATCATCTGCCCTGACATAATGGACCTAGTTCAAGCAATTGAACGCTTACCCATGCTTGATGGTTGTATGAATCTAATTGAAGATGAGATTATTGATGTAATTAATGAGGTCGATGAAGAAGAGGCGCAAGATGACGATGAGGATGAGGACTTAGGATATTCGTCGGACGATGTTGAGTATGATTATGAGGAGGAGCAATCGGATAACAGTGGTGAGGAGGATGATGACGATTATGACGAAGAGTGCAATGTAACGACGAGGAATATTAATTGGTAATTAATTATTATAATTAAACTTCTTTGACGTAATGATGCATAATTAATTTTATTATGAGGAGGAGTAGGTACAATTATTAATTCTGTACTTAATTAATTAATTAATTAATTATAACTCTTAACTTTTTTGCATAATTAACTTTAAATTAATTAAAGAGCGAGGTTGCTGGTTCGACGGAAAATTCGTATGACCAAGTGTCACATTTTTCCTAAACCCTAAAACCTAGACGACAGAACGACTTTTCATAGTCCAAGGTAAACACAATTAATTATATAACCCTAAATCCTAAACCTTTATCTTAGACGACGCATACGGGTCATTCCGTCGTCTAAGTAAATCCTAAACCTTAAGTCTTAACCCTAAACCCTAAACTTATAACTTAGACGGCACAATGACACGTTTGCGTTGTTTAAGTGAATACTTGGATGACGCAAAGACACGTTTGAGTCGTCTAAGTGAATACTTGGATGACGCAAACGTGTCATTGCGTAGTCCAAGTCATTATATCGTAATTTCACATCTAATACAACGATCATGTAAACCATGTCCCAATGCATATTCTTTTCATCGAGACCATAGAGTAAACAATTCTTGGAGTGTGAGCGTCGACGGTTCCAAAATAGGAGTTATGAATTTTCGTGTATCCACGTTTCCGGATTTCAAAATTTTCAGTTTTGCGGTTGACTGTGCCAATGAAACCCTTACGAATCTTACTATTTACTGAAAATTATTCTACTTATATATTGTCTTATGGTGAATGTATACAATGATTGTTTTGTCCAAATTCAATTTCATTAATATTGATGTGCAGTGAGCCTATACTTAATAACGCTTAAGTTATACACATTAGTAGATACTTAACAAGTTTAAATACATAAATTAATTCGTCGTCTTAAATCCCACTTTTTATATATAGGATTCTTTAATTGATATTTTACGACAAAAAAAAATCAAATGACAGATTGAAAACTTCCTTATGAATTATTTTTATGAGAAATTGTACTTAGACAACGGAGTAGGAGGACTCTCCATCGTCTAGGTGAGTACTTAGACGACGGAGATGGCCCACTCCGTCGTCTAAGTTCAAATTTTGAGTAGTCCAAATTTCACCGTCATTTATTTTGGGAACCGCTCAAAATTTGACCTGGACGACGGAGATGGCTAACTCTGTCGTCTAAGTTAAAATTTTGAACCGTTCCCAAAATATATGGCGGTCAACTTCCACCCGCCAATTAATTGGGGGAGAAACCAAGATCCACTTAGACGATGAAAATATGATTTTACGTTGTCAAAGTAGATACTTGGACGACGTAAAATTAGTTGTCGTCGTCTAGGTGAATCTGGTTTCACTTAGACGACGGAAAATCACCCTCCGTCGTCTTAGTGAAATAGTATAATTCAGTTTCTAGGCATTTTCGATCGATCAGTTCTCCTTTCACACCATTCTCTCTCTCTCTCTCTCTCTCTCTCTCTCTCTCAAACTCCGGCGCCCTCACTTCTCCCTCCATCGACTCCCACCGGCCGGTCTCGACCTCCTCCGCCGCCTCCCACCTCCTCCACCGTTGGCCTTTATCTCTTCCCTCCCTCCACCTCGTATGTCGATCCTCCTCGCTCCCTCCTTCCCTCCAGCCTCCTCCAACGCCTCCCAACATCACCGCCACTAGCCACCAAATCCCACCATCGCCCCTCCACCACCGTCAGTAATTTTATTTTCTTTACGTACGTATGTATTTATAATTTCTTTTTAATATATATTTAGGTATAATACAGTGTATTTGTGTTTAATTATAAATTGGTAAATATTGTAAATTAGTAATTATTATATATTAGTAAATATTGTAAGTTAGTAATTATTGTAAATTAGTAGTTACTATAAATTTGTAACTATTGTAAATTAATAAATATTAAAAAATAGTAAAAATAAAAATTTCTAAATATATTATAAATTAAGCTAATATTATATTTGGTAAATTTTTTAAATTGGTAAAAGTTATAAATTGATAATTATTGTAAATTGGTGAATATTGTAAATAGGGTAAAAATAATAAATTGATAAAAATGGTAAAAATATACAAATTGAAGGTAAATATTAAAAATGATAAAATTTAAAAATACTAAATATGAAAAAATGGTAAAATAGAAACATGATAAAACCAAATAGTAAATAATAAAAATTATAAATTGTTAAAAAAGAAAAAAATTACAAATAGTAAATATTATAAATTGGTTGATAAATTGGTTAATATTAAAAAATGATAAATATCAAATATGGTAAATTTTACAAATGAAAAATATTAAAAATAGTAAATTTTGTGGTAAATATGAAAAAGAATAAATATATAGTGAAAATTGTTTAAAATAGTAAATGATAAAGTAGTTATAATTAATGGTAAAATAAGTTTAATAGTTGATTTTTACAACTTCTAGGTTAAAATGGCCCCATGGAGTAAAAAGAATGCACAAAAAGAGGCCGAAGATGCTCACCTCCGACGCTTCGCAAAGCAAGTGGGTTGGCAGAGCTGGGAGGACAATGTCGCGCCTCCTCCGGACCCTTTAGCTGGTCCCTCAGCTGCGGCGACTGGAGAAATTCTTAATGTCCCAGTTATATAGACCGATGATGATAACACTCATTTCGGCCGATCATCGATGTCAGAAAGTGCCCAGGAGTCGGGCTCTGAGTCTATTCTCTACAGCACGCGGTGCAAGGTCAGGAGGGCCCCATTAGACTCTCAACCGAAAATGACCTGAGGACTCAGAAAGGGAGGAAAATCTGAGAAGTTGTTCAAGACGACCGGGAAAAAGATCCAGTTACCATACGAGGATTTCACCGATGAGCCTCCCACCTCGCAGCTAGTTAGTCTCTCATTGCACAACATGGGGGAAATTATTCGCAACAAGATTCATATGGTTGCGCTTAGCTGGAAGGAGTTGTCAAGCTTGAAGACGGGGAAGGTGTTTAAAGAACTCTCGGTACATAATACAATTTTAAATTTATTTTTAATAACCAATAAAAATCATAATTTCATAATATATACGATTTAATTTTTTTTCTTTTCTTGTAGGAACAATATGCGGTGGATGACACACCGGAAATGCTTAGGCACATCAACACCATCGCCAACACCATCTACCGTGATTGAAAGTACAGACTTCACAAGTATTACCTCCAATTCGGCCACTCGCCTACCCCGTAGAGCTGCGTGGGGATAGGGAAGATGAGTGGGAGTGGTTGGTCAACCACTGCGAAGAAGAATTGTATCGGGTTTGTCATTTTTTATTTAAATTGACGAAATCGAATAATTTATTTTTTTAGTCATTTATTAGTTTTTTAATGATTTATGTTGTAGAACAGACACAATCAAACATAAAAAAGGCCAATCGGGAGAAGAATGACAAACATTATACCTCCGGCTCCAAGCAGATGATACAAATTGCCAAGGAGCACAGAGATAAGGGCTCTAAACACCCTTATCTGGATACTAGCGTCACTGCTTATGTGACGCCTGGGCTCAACAATGAAGCGAGTCAAAGCGGCGTAAGTGCCGTATATATTTCTTCTCAATAAACGTAATTATTATCTATTATTTATTAAACTCTTGTACAAATTTATAATTATTTAATTTTTATTATTATTTTTAGGCGAGGTTGGTAGAACTGATGCAGCAGGAATTGGCCAACACGCAGCTTGCACACCCGAATTTGCCGCCGGAAGACCTGCCTCATCTATCAAGGGAGAGCCAAATTGCAATCGCAGATGAGGTATACGGTCGTCAAGCTGGCAAGGAGGTTAGGGGGTTGGGATGCAAGGTGCAGTGAGATTTATCTTCCGACTCATCTACGGCACACACGGCGAGGACAAGTGTTCGGGATGCTACGGTCCAAGCAGCACTTGAGAAGGCTCGACTCGCACGGGCGGAAACGCTATCTATGTGTCAGAGGCTTGATGAACAACAAGTGTAGATAGTTAACCTCTTCACCCTCATGCAAAACCAGGTTCAACAAGATTGTTGTCCTGCTCCGACCCCACACCCTGATGACGACGACATGGCTGGAGGCGGGGGACTCGACGGCGCGTCTACTCCTGCCGTATTTACTTAGTTTGTACGTAGGCGTTAATATTTTTTTTTTGAATAATATCGATGTACGTATAATTTTTAATTATTTTAATATTTAAATTAAATTTATTATTTAAATTAATTTATTATTATTTTACTTTAAATTCAAATTTTATTTAAAAAAATATATTCACTTAGACTACAAATATACAATTTTTAAGTCTAAGTCATCACTTAGACTACGAAATCATATATACATACGTAGTCTAAGTCATCACTTAGACTATGAAATAGTTTCGTGGTCTAAGTCATCACTTAGACCACACAATAATTTCATAGTCTAAGTTGTACTTGGATGACGCAAATGTTATTTACATTGTCTTATCCTCACTTGGACGATGGATCATTTGCGTCGTCTAAAACGTCCCTTCGACGACGTAACGGACCATTTCCGTCGTCTAAGTTCTTAGACTATGGCACTTGAACGGCGGACTTTAGACGACGGAGATTCAGTAGTCTAAGTACTGAGATGACTAAAGCTCTAACTTAGACAATCGAATAGCTTCATGAACTAATTGATTTTTTCTTATAGTGGTCTTTCCTTCATTAATTATTGATCCACATTGTGTTGTGTCTCTTGTATTCAGCCCCAAATTCTCAGTTATTATGACGACCCGGAACAGAATCAGAAGCGTAATCAGCTTAATTCGTGAATTAGCGCGTAATTGCAGATTTCCGACAGATAATTGGATCGCCGGACTTGATCACGACTAAATTATTGGCCGAGAATTTGAGCTGGGTCTCTTCTCGAGAGTTGTTGTACGCGTGATTTCGAGTTCGTGAGCGGTTTCGGATCATTATTTGAACGACCGAGGAATAAAATATGAATATTTGAAGTTTCGACATAATCGATTTTAAATAGTGGCATTCTTAGCGACTAAATTACCGGGCGAGAATCTGATTTCGGATCCTTCGCGGAAGTTGTAGAGAATTTAATTTCGGGCTTGTGGGAACTTCTGGATGATTTTTCCGAGTTACGAATATTTACGACCGCTGATTATTTAATTAGATAAGTATGCGTTGGGTTGAACCGTTGACTTTTTATCGGGTTTGTCGAAGCGTTTGACTTCGGGTGATAATTGAAGAATATGTCGAGTTGAGTTTGTTGCCGCGAGAATTATCGAAATCGGAATTACGACGCGGAAGTTACGGGTGTTCAAAGTTTACCGAAATGTGTAATTTGAAGTTTCCAAAAATAGAAGTTCTATATATGGAAGCTTCCTGTTTGGGTAAGTCAAACCTTGCCATTATGGGAGTTGACTGTGTTGACTCGGTCAACACGTGGAGGAGGAGAAGGTGCAACGGCAGCCACGGCCTCCACGGCTGCGAGCACCGTCCGGCCACCTCCGAGCTCGGGCCTAGTCCCGTTCGGTGCGCCTCGGTATCCCAGTCCCGTTGCCGGCCATCTTTCACGGCAAGGGACGCCAGAAGTGGAAGAATTTTCCGGCCAAAAATGTAGAAAATTGGGGGTTTCGGGTTGCTTAAATTCCGGCCGATTTGAGCTGCAAAAAGGAGTGGGCTTTGAATCTCTCATCACCTTAAAGCTACCATGTAAGTTTGGTGATCCAATTTTGCTTGTGCTTGGAGAATTCTTGATTTGAAATTTGGGTGACAATTCGGTTTTGCTTGAAATTGACCTAGTTAGAGTGAGAATTGGATTTTGGTGCAGTTATGAAAGTTGCTTGTTGGAGGATTTTGAGTGGAATAGGGGTTGCTCCGCCGGGAAATTTTGAGATTGGGTTGCGCCGCCGCCGCCGGTGGTGGTCAACGGCGGTCAGCGGTCAACAGTTGACTTTTTCGGGGTTTTCGACAAGTTGCATGTCGTTTCGCTCGGAATAGCGCTCCGATCACAGTGGTGAGGTTTGTTTCTCGATTTGTACATCGAAAATTATAGCGAGGTGTTGAGGTGTGATTATTGGAATTTCGACGATTTGTCGTAATTGAATTATGTGTTTCCGAGGACGGTTGTTTCTCGTGATTTGATTTGAATTGTCGAGTTATGATTTTGAGAATTGGATTTTATGGTTATTCAGGGCTTCGTGATCGTTCGTTTGGCGAGAGATTTTCCGCCGGATCACGGGATTAACGCGAACTGCGTTACGTTAGTCTGTGAGTGGACATTTTTATATTTTCACAGTTGTTTGCGAGTTTGTGATTTATTGTAATTTCTGTATTTACTTTATACGATGTTGAGATATATGTTATTTTCGGAGGTATTATTTTATATTTATTGGTGATGGCATTACTGCATCGATGCTTCGGCTACTCGGCTAATCACCGGTAGTCCACCAGAGTTGAGAGATTCCTCTGGACCAGAGTTGAGAGATTCCTCTGGGCAGGGTTGAGAGATTCCTCTGGCCTATCACCGTCGGGTTTAAGCGATTCACCTGACGTCGGGCTTGAGAGATTCACCCTACAACCTCCATATATATATGTTTTCCGAACTGGCACTGTTTTACATTGATGATGTATATAACTGGTGAAAGGCATACGTTTATTTTCGTCCACTCACTCTAACGTTTTTATTTGCCTTTCCCTTGGGCTTTTCGGTTTCCGTGCTCAGTTTGCAGTTCGGACTCTGGTGTCGCACGTCGTGGTTAGAGGCTAGTGATCTGAGCTACTTGTGTTTTCCAGTAGGTTCTTGTTTCGCCTACTGATGTATATATTGTATATATTTACACTAGAGGTCGCTCTGATACATTCTGATACTTGTTTTACACAGATTTTCTCGGATATAGTATATATATTACAGTATGTTTACTGTTTATTGATTATGATATGATGTTGAGAAATCCGGATGGGATTGGTGCCCACGGTTTGATTTTTGTGGCATATGATGAAGTGTATTTTCCGGGTGCAGGTAATGGTAATTCTGTGTTAGTAACGAAACTCTGCCGAAATTTTGATTATTTTTGTTGGTTCGTGTTTTCAGAAGGGGTTCGATTCCGGTTTAGACAACTAAATCGGGGTTAGGTCCTTTCAGTTATATCATCGCCAGCCATGATAAAAAGAAAATTATAAAAATTATATATAAAAAAAACAGCTAAAGTCTCAAACAAATATAAGATCCGATGACTCGCATTAATTGGTTGATCCTCTATATATAATTGTCAATAATAGAGCAGAATGTTCGATACCAGTCTCTTTCGCTCTTTGTACCACAGCCTAATTAAAACACCTTAATTTGTACTACACATAAAGCATGTCTATTTACTTGAAATCAAAAATATTAGGAATAAAAATCAACTGGAAACAGAATCGGAATGAGAATATGTCATTTTTTTTATCGAAGGAATATGTCATTTTCATTGAGCTACTTACTTACCATTTGAAATCATAACAAGAATCAGAATTAAAACTAGTTTGATAACTGAAATACTCTGGCAAAACATCTATATTTTAATATTCAATAACTTTTTTCTTTATATGAATTTGAGCAAAGTTATAGGAAAAATGATTAAAACGATACTGGCATAAGAATAAATCATATGAGTTAACTAAATACCAAAAAATAAAAAACTAAACATAAAATCTAGCAAGCTTTATAGTTAGACAAAGCTTTATATTCCACAAAATAATAATCATATTATCTTTAGAAAATTTTAAAATATAACTATTCGTATTATTAGTAACAATTAAAAAATAGATTGAAATATCAAGTCTAAATAAATTGAAGTAATTTAATAGTACATAAGGTTCTCTTAAAAAATATATACGTAAGTGTATTATTAGTACAAAAGTTGATTTCGGGACGAATGATTCCCAAATTCATCTTTCTCCTTGGAATCAAATTCTGATATTTTCAAGAATCAATCCTTATAAAGAGATGAGATTCACCTCTATTCTAATTCTCTTATATGCAAGTAAACACTAAAATAAAAAAAATAAATTTTTTTTTTCACATTTGTTCCCATCCGAGTAAGTAAACATGTCCATAATTTGGACAGATGCATTACACACATAGCATAGCTACTCATAAGCTGCATGTCAGCATTTTCATGCATTCCCGAAATTGAGCCACAAGCTATGCCGCAGCATAACAACCTAATAAAACAAAATCATAAAGTATGAAAGCTGCTGCACGACATCGCTGTCAAGCAACGCAACGTCAAATACTCAAATTAGTCGTTAGCACATTGTCAAGATTGCATTATGCATATCTCCATTTCTCCGATGCTTTCTTCGACGGCTAATCAGCCTAATCTAATCCCGCAAAGTTTTTATTGAAAAATTTATTATTGTTGAAAGAGAAAGATACTTATAAATTTAAAATTGTACTTTATTTATTAATAAATGACCTTTAAATAGGTATTATAATCTGATATAATAAATTTTTCGATAAATCAGGGATTGAGAGAATCTCTATATCTACTCTAATTAGGATAAGACACACACCGAAATACCAGAAAGATTATTCCCTTAAACAGTCTCTCTTGTGTCGCGTTCCTAATGTATGATGCATAACTGTTGCCTTACTAAAAATCTTTCAAAGCAAACAAAAACCTCTAAAGTTAAACAAAAGGTTGGTCAATGGAAAAAAATACAACGCATCAACTACAAAAACGATCACATGTGATGTAGACTCTCCCTGAACAATAACTGAATCTTAGAGTTCAGACATTCTTCGCATACCAATGCATCTCACATGCTTAACAAATATAGATTTAGGCAGTGACTTGGTAAACAAGTCTGCAACATTATCTGCCGAACAAACCTAATTCATATGAATGTTCAATAGTTGCTGTTGTTGCTGATTGAAGAAAAACTTCGGCGATATGTGCTTGGTATGATCACCCTTTATGTATCTTAACTTCATTCAAGTCACATTGTCTTCAAAGATACAAGTTGGTGTTGTAGTAGTGGAAGGTAATCCACTAGTTCCTTAAATGTGATCTATGATTGACCTAAGCCAAACACACTCTTTAACCAAGAAATCACAAGGTGTCTCTGAATAGGGGACTGAACTAAATGTATGAACAATGCTAGAAGCCTGACCATTATTTGACGGGTTGAACAATTCCTTCGATGGGCGAAGGTAGGGTTCTGTTCCATCCAGAGTGCATCATTCGATGAGTCGAGAGAGTTCTTCGACTGGTAGAATGCTCTGGAACCAGCATTCTGCGATTCAACTATCTTTTTTTGGGATTTTCACGTTTTTATCTATATTCTTTATAAGAAAAGAATAAGCTCAAGTCTATGAAACCCTTCAAGTACCTGAAGATATGTTTTATACCATTCAAATGATGTTTTGTAGATGCAGAACTAAACCGAGTTAACAAGTTCACAGAGAATGCAATGTCTGGTCATGTGCATTGAGCTAAATATAACAAAACGTCAATGACACTGAAGTATGGTACCTCAGCTCCCAATAATTCTTCATCATCATCTTTCGGATGGTATGAATCCTTATTGGCTTCCAGACTGCGTACGACCATTGGTGTGCTAAGAGGGTGTGTTTTGTCCATGTTAAATCGCTAGAGCATCTTTTGGACATATGCAGACTGACAAATAAGTATTCCACCAACTCGATGTTATAATTCCAATCCCAAAAAAAATCGAGTCCTACCAAGGTCTTTCATCTCAAACTCAAATTTCAAGTAGCTAACCGTCTAATTGATTTCATCAAGAGACCCAATGATATTCATATCATCAACATAGACCGCTACAATGGCAAATTCTGAACTTGTTCTCTTAATGAACACACATGGGCATAAATTATCGTTCTTGTGTCCCTTCCTAATCAAGTAGTCATTGAGGCATATGTACCACATCCTACTGAACTGTTTCAATCCATACAGTGAATGCTTTAACCTAATCACATGAGCACTTCATGGTGTAGAGTTACTTGATTTGGGTATGACCATGCCTTCCGGCACTTTCATGTATATCTTTGAGTATAGATTTTCATAGAGATATGATGTTACCACATCCATCAACTGCATGCTCAGCTTTTTAGACACTACCAAACTGATAAGGTAGTGGAAAGTGATGATGTCCATAACTGGAAAGTATGTCTTCTTATAATCAATGTTAGGGCATTGAGAGAATCCTTGTGCCACAAGTCTAGCTTTATTTTGCATGATTTCATTGTTCTCATTATGCTTTCGAATAAAAACCAATTTATGTCCAACTAGCTTCACATTTGGTAGGCATAGCACTACCGGACCAAATACCTGTCTTTTCTTTAGAGAGTCTAGTTCGGTCTGCATTGCTTCTTTTCATTTCAGTCAATCCTCTCTCCGCTGACATTCAGCAGCCGAGCGAGGTTCCACTTCATCGTTGTCAATGATATTCTGCGCGACGGAATAAGCAAAAGCATCATCAACTACCTTAGATGTTCTACACATTACAATGCATGCATCATTTTATTTTCGTGAGATTTCATCATTCTCTGACATCACATATGGATCTGAAGCGTCCTCCAGAGATGTCATTTGTGATTCTAGGACAAAACTGTAGTAAGAAACAATCTCATGTGTGGGATTCACAAGGCTGATGATGAAATGATCATTTTGTGCCTGGATGACCTGCCTTTTCGCTGACAGCTCATCCGTGGCTTTTCTTGGTCTCCCCATTTTCCTGGTGGGAGCCGAGACCGATGCTACTCCATCTACATAGGCAAGAGGCATGTTACTCTAACCTAGAGTTGCTTTAAACCGCCCCTTGGGGACTTCTAACCTTGCAGGAACATTTGTAGTAAGAATGTGTAATCTTGTCACTTTAGCAATATCAGTGAAGGAGTCAGGCATCGAATCTGCTACATTTTGAAGATCAAGTATACGTCGCACTTCAATCTCACTTTGAGATGTGCGTGGATCTTCTTGAAACATAGTGGGAAAGGCTTTCCACGTCAATTCCTGACGTTTAACCGGAATGGAGGAATTCCTATCTCCCTCTAACGTCAGGAAGTATGTTTCATCAAAGTGATAATTTGCACATCTTGCAATAAAGAGATCTCATGTCAAAGGTTCTAAGTAACAGACAATTATTAGAGATTCATAACCAAAATATATGCCTAATCGACGTTGATGACCCATTTTACTGCGTTGTGGTGGCGCAATTGGCGCATACACTGCACAACCAAATATGCATAGAAAAGAAATGTCAGGCTCATATCCAGTTACTAACTGATGCGCACTGAATAACTTGCGTGCTACAGGTCTCAAGTGAAGAAGTGTTGTTACATGTAATACTGCATATCCCAAAGCAGATACCGATAATTGGTATGCATAGACATTTCTCTAGCCACGTTTATAATTCAGTAAACACATGTCCATTTTGTCGCCTATGATGACCCGAACTAGAATTGGAATAGTAATCGGCTTAATCTACGAGTTTTGCGAGTAATCGAGATTTATCGTAATTAATCAAATTGGTAGTTTGGTTCACGACTTAATTATCGGGTGAGAATTTGAGATGAGTCTCTTCACGAGAATTGTAGTATTCGTGATTTCGAGTTCGTAAGCGGTTTCCGATAATTGTTTCGATAACCGAGGAATATGTTATGAATATTTGAAATTGCGTGATTTAGTCGTGTTTATCCGTTTGAGTTTGAGTTATCCGAAACATGGATGTGATTCGATTTGGACCGTCGATCATATCGAGCCGCGAGTGTAAATATCAGAATAGTCAGAAAATTGTCGAAAATCACTGTTTTGGAAGTTTGACCGTTATTTGACCACCGTTGACCGGCTGACCCGCGTTGACCGAGAAGGAGGAGCACCACCGTTTGGCTCGCCGTGGACTTTCCATTTCTGGCCACCTCCGGCTACAATTTAGGTATGGTTAGAATCCTCTCTGTATTTCCTATGGTTTAGAACTTGGAATTGTGTGATTTGATGAGGTTTTGGGGAGAACGAGCTCAAGGAAATTTAGGGATTTCGCCAGAATCGGGTAAGGTGCTCCGACGAAATTTGGGGTCAGGATTGTGGGGGGAAAGGTTCCTCTCAACCCCTTGATGCTTTTGGATGGAAGGAATTTAGGATTGGTCGCCGTTTGGAGCTCGCTGGAAAACTCACCGGAATCCATAGATTCTGTGGGTTTCGAGGTGAATTCCAGCCGGTGGGATTGGAATTGGGGCTTGGTGTAGAACAGAGATGTGTTGGACTTGAGGAGTACTTGTGATCTGGAAAGTTTGGCTGGAATCCGCCACTATTGACGCCGCGTCGGCGGCGCTCCGGCGAAGGGTTGACTTTTTGGATTTTTGACAAGTTTTATGCCGTTTTGCTCGTAGTCGCGCCCTGATCGTAAACTTGAGGTTTTCGAGTTGATTTGGGTACCGGATTTTAAGTCGAAGGTTTATGTGGAGTATTTGGAGGTTTTCGACGATTATTTTGTATCCGAGTTATATGTTTCCGGAAATGGTTGGTTTCCGAGGTGTGGTACAGAGTAATGAATTGTGATTTTGATCAGTTATATTTTGTAATTATTCAGGGGATTGAAATCGTACGTTGGGCGAGGGATCTTCTGCCGGATCTCGGGATTAGCGCGTTTGTGCGCTGTGCTAATCTGTGAGTGGACCTTTATTTACAATGTCGTAGCGAGTTCTTGATTTCAGTATTTATTTCCAGTACAGTGTTGAGATTATTTATTGTTTTGGAGGTATTGTTTTATGTTTTATGATGATGACATTTACTTAGCATCGATGTATTGGCTACTTAGCTGATCACCGGTAGTCCAGTTCCAGGGTTGAGAGATTCCACTGATGTGCCCACTAGACTTGAGGGATTCACCTAGTCTATCACCATCGGGTTTGAGAGATTCGCCTGACCGTCCGGATTGAGAGATTCGCCTGACACCTCCATTTATTTTTAAGAACTCGCATTGTTTTTATGTTATATAAATGGTGAAAGGCATATGATTATTTTCGTTCACTCACTCTAACGATTTTATTTGCCTTTACCCTGGACTTTTCGGTTTTCGTGCCCAGTTTGCAGTTTGGATTCTGGTGTCTCACGTCGCGGTCGGAGACTTAGTATTCGAGCTACCTTTCTTTTCCAGTAGGTTTCTTGTTTAGCCTACTGTTGTGTATTTATGTACATTTATACTAGAGGTCGCTCTGAATACTTTGATGTTATATTTTCTTATGATTTTCCTTGGATTTCTGTAAAGTTACAGCTTTTGTTTATTACTTTACATTATGTTATGATATTGAGAAATCCGGATGGGATTGATGCCCACGGTTTGGCTTTTGTGGCATAGAATGAAGTGTGTTTTCGGGTGCAGGTTAATGGTAATTCCACGATATAGTGAAACTCTGCCGAAATTTCTATGGTTTTTGCAAGTTCATATTTTCAGAAGGGGTTCGATTCCGGTTTAGGAAACTAAATCGGGGTTAGATCCTTTCACGCCTCCAGCGTTCGAACGCATGACGTATGGATTCTATATCAAATGTTCTTGTGACGGGACCTAATGCTTACACTGAACTACTTGTCGTGATTATTTTATGAACATTCTTGCTTGCGAACAAGCAACTCATTGTGTTCCTTGTAAGAGTGTAAAGAAAATTTTATGGTATATGGAAAATTCTAGCTTGGAAGAAGAAGAATGAGCAAGAAGAAGAGAAGAAGAGAAAGGGAGAGTCGGTGAACAAGAAAGATAGAAGTATCTAGAAGAGGCTAGAAGTAGAAGAAATAAGAAGGCTCGAAAATAAATGAAGAAGATGAAAATTCTATCGTGCTCCGGAGTAAAAAAACTTCCCGATTTTGGAGCGTTAGATTACTTATGCGGTCCCCACTTTTGGAGAAATAAAGTGATACAACGCTCCAAAACTGTGAAGTTTTAATACTCAAGAGTACTTTAGAAAACCCCTGAAGAAGAAAGAGAGGTGTGCAGTGGAACTTTCTTATAAATAGTACATGGTTCCCCTTCTTCTCTAAGGTGTCTTAAGCTTCGTCTGCTCTTCGATTAGAGTTCCTATCCCTCTCTAGAATTATAATTATAGGCAACTCCATAAGTTGTAAGAGCTGATGTTCATAGATAAGAAAGTTGTGTTCACTTTTATATTGGGAGAGAAGTGTTGTAATCTTTGTATATTAGATTCTTCTCGTGTAATCCCTCTTCTTCTTGTCCATAGGTCTTCCCCATACGGTTTGGGCTTTCCTTATAATCCTTGTATTTGATCTTATGGTGCCCTTTATCTTATATACCTTCCTCTTCTAACAATGGTATTAGAGTATTGATATTGGAAAGTATGTCATTTGAGATGACGACGAAGTTCAATATCTTCAATATTTATAAGTTCAATGAGACCAACTTCTTGTTATGGAAAATGAAGATGAGATAAATTTTAAGGAATGATAACTGCTTAGAAGCAATTGAGGTAAGGCCCATGGACTTTAATGAGCTTGGTATGTTCCTAGCATTAGTGGATGAAGTATTGTCCAGCGTGGCAGAGAAGAAGATAGCAAAGGAGATTTGGGATACTCTCACAAAGTTGTATAAGACCAAATCACTGCATAACAAGATCAATCTAAAGAGAAGGCTCTACACTCTTAGAACGACAGAGTCTACATCGTTGATCGAGCATATCAACACCATGAAAGTCCTACTTTCAAAACTCACTACTTTAGGGAAAAAATATAGAGCCAACTGAATGTATGGAGCTTCTATTTCAAAGCCTACCCGCTTCATATAATCAACTCATCATCGACCTGACGAATCACTGCATAACAAGATCAATCTAAAGAGAAGGCTCTACACTCTTGGAACGACAGAGTCTACATCGTTGATCGAGCATATCAACACCATGAAAGTCCTACTTTCAAAACTCACTACTTTAGGGAAAAATATAGAGCCAACTGAATGTACGGAGCTTCTATTTCAAAGCCTACCCGCTTCATATAATCAACTCATCATCGACCTGACGAATAACATTTTTACAGATCACCTGGTCTTCGACAAAGTTGCAGCCGTTGTTTTGGAAGAGCAAGCGCAAAAACAAGGAGGACAAGCAAGGAAGTTCGCGACAATAGGAAGCTTTCATGGAGAGAGGAAGATTAACGGAACATGGCTCAAATGTGAGTCAAAATCAAGGTAGATCGAAATCAAGGAAAAAGAAGAATTTTAGGTGCTATCATTGTGGCAAGAAATGGGACATCAAAAAAGAATGACGACTTCTGAAAAGGATGGAAATATTGTGTCATCAAATGCTCAAGGGAAATTTGTCAATAAGCATCTTTGATGATGATGAAATTTATTTACAGTGAGGTAACAATAGTATTGAAGTCAAGAGAAAACTTGTTATCAAAAGTGCACTTGTGGTTATGCTGCAATGAAAAGTTGGATCACTTCACATGCGTTGAAGAATAAATTTAAACCTGTTTAAGGAAAGTATATTATGTATCTTCTGGTGTGTGTCTTGTTCTAATTTGATTAGATATAGCGATTCTAGCAATCCTGAATTATTAGGGAGCATTGATTGTATTGATTGTAATGTCTATATTTATGGCCTCTTATAAATGAATAAATATATGGTTTCAGTATATAGTTATTGTGTACCCGTTTATCCTTCAACATGTTATCAGTAATCTCTGAGTTGATAGCCAGCAATCACCACAGATAAAAAAAAACCTAAGCACCTAAAATCCTCTACTGCAGTCACCAACCAACCACTGACCCTACCACCGTCACCGGTTAACTTCTCTGATCACTGGCCACCTCATCGTCGACTCTAAAACCTGCGCAACAATCCTAGCTATGCATGCGGCATCCTCTTCAATTTTGGCAGAATTGCTCGACTGCCCAATCCTGAGATAGGCAAGCGTTACCTCCTTGTTGTCCATCAATACCCATACCGAGCATAACCTCAGTCGAGGTAAATTTTCTACCATCCTACTTTAGAGATTAGGTTGACATACTTAATTTATGCAACACCCTATAGTTTAGAATAAAACTTAATTCTGCAGCGCCTTAGACCCTAGGTTGTTTATTTCTTTGAGTTATATTGTGGAATTATAGAGAAGGGGATTTCCTCACCCTTTTACTCAAAAAATTTGATTAGTGACAGTCCTGAGGAAGTCGCAGTATAAAAGGAAAAAATGAGCAATTGATACAAATGATTGATTATGAATATCACAGTTTATGGGTATGGTATGAAGCCATTGTTTATTGAGCATCAATTTTTGTGACCATACATCATGGATCATGTTCTTATTCCCTAAACTTGATATTAGTGATCATGATTTCGATCATTACTAATTATCTCTCTTGTCTCTTTTGTATATGACTACGACTACTGAGCCGACTAGGCTAGAGTTTGACATCTTTATTCAAAAAGAACAGAGTATCATTGCTGGGTCTCTGAAGTAAAAAATTCTTTCATCGGAAAAAAATACACTAGCACCATATTCCCATCGACTAAGCCCAATGCGGCCACCCAAGTGCGGAAATTAAAACTCAAGCCCTAGACCATATTTTTAAGGCATCATATCCATCCCATTCTCAAGAAGTAGTACCTGAAAAAGTCAGATCCCAAGGATTTATGAGATGTTATGAAGTAAAACTTCAACAACGTGCATGATACACAGCTTCCTGAGTTTATAGAAAAATGGGAGACAATACGTCTTCTGGATTATCCGAAGGTTGATGTGACGACCCGACCCTTGTTGAAAATCGTCAAAATTAATAAATAAACAGGTAAATCAAGGAAGTACTCTATCCAAAAATCAACTTCGACTAATTTAGTCGAAAACCTATCCAACAAACTTGTTACGACGAGACGGTCATAACAATATAAAGCACACCTAATTTCTTCATCGGTCACACCGCCTCTGGCAGAGACATTCCTCACCGCCACCCACCCACTGGGTTGACAAATCTTAAACGCGAAATACACCTCACGTTCATATCGCCGAGACTTGAAGGTGGTTCTAAGCATCTCTCTAGCAGAGAGGTCATGGATCTTTGGGATCGGATTTGCAAACCTTTCTCATAGTTTCCCCATCTATGCTCGGTCTCACACGGTTCATGTCATTGGAATTTTGTTTGGACGGGGTGTGCGTTCCTTGCTTACTCTAAGTGGAGGTCCCCGAGTCAAGGTAACCCAGCGGACGAGGTCCAATGATGCATGCCGCGAACCTAACGACATATAACTTGACAAGTTTTTTTAAAAATATTTTATGGCCAGATGATAACACTGGAGATGAAGATTGACCCACCAAATCAAAGCTCTCGAAGAGCCCAACAACTTTGCTAAAAGGATCCTCACCTAATTCTGGCTAATTTACTCGGAATCGGCCCCGATACATCTCGCCCGGAAAATCTTTTTGGCACCGATTCTCCGCCTCTGATGTGACAACCCGAACCGGAAATGGTAGTTAACTGGCTTGATTTGCGAGTTTCGTAATTAGTTGCGGTTTAGTCGAAATTGATATTTTTGGTAATGAATTTGATATGAGTTCCTTCACGAAAGTTGTAGAGTTTATGATTTTGAGCTCGTAGGAGTTTTTCGAGGATATTTCTGATGTTCGATGAATATGTTATGAATATTTCCGACTATTGGATATAATCGTGTTTATCCGATTAGTTTTGATCCATTTTCGACCGTTGATCATTTTAGTCGCGAGTATAAATATCGAAATAGTAATAAAATTGACGAAAAGTTGCATTTGGGTCGAGTTGACCAAAATTGGACCGTTGACCAGGTTTGACCCGTGTTGACTGAAGGATTTTTGGCACCGCCATTGTCTCGCCGTCGATTTTCTGATTCTGGCCACTTCAGACCACAAGCTTGGTATGGTTAGCTTCCTCTCGTGATTTCCTATTGTTTTGAACTTGGTTTGAGGTGATTTGGTTGAGTATTGAGGGAAAACCAATTCGCTGAAGTTTAGGAATTTTGCCAGAATTGCGTGACCTTTTCCGGCCACTTTTGGGGTCGATGGGGTTGGAGGTTTTGCTCCCCTCAACCCATAGAAGCTTTTGGGTGGAAAGATTTTAGGTTTGGAAGCCGTTTGAAGCTCGCCGGAATAGGTCACCGGAATCCATGGAGTTTGAAACTTTCGAGCTTGATTCCGGCCGGTATGTTTCGAATTGGAGATTGGTGTAGATGCAAAAGTTGTTGGACTTGAGGAGTAGATGTGTTCTAAAAATTTTCACCGGATTTGGTCACCGTTGACGCCGCGCCGCCATCGGCGGCAGTGGTCAACGGTGGATCTCCAGCGAGGTTGACTTTTTGAGATTTTTGGAAAGTTTTATACCATTTTGCTAGTAATCGCATCCCGAGCGTAGTCATGAGGTTCTTGAGTTGATTTGGATGGTGGATATTGTGTCGAGGGATAAGTAGAGTATTTATGGGATTTTCAACGATTTCGTTGATATTCGAGTTATATGTTTCCGGAAATGGTTGGTTTTCGAGGTGTGGTTCAGAGTTTTGAATTATGATTTTGATCAGTGGTATTTGTGATTATTCAGGAGATCGGGATAGTATGGTTGGTGAGGGATCTTCTGCCGGATCACGGGATTAACGCGTTTTTGCGTTGTGCTTGTCTGTGAGTGGACATTTCTTTTCACTGTTGGTTGCGAGTCGTTTATATACGTTTTACGAGCATGAGCATGCAGTTATGATTATGAATTATACGAGCATGTGTTTTATGATTATGCATTTATGATTATGTTTTTATAATTATGCCTTACGAGTATGCTTTTACATTACGCTTTATGCATTTGCATGGAAACATTTATGATTTGGTTTACACAGAGTATAGTCTCAGTAGTAGTTGTATCGATACACTTAACATCTCGGCTGATCCCCGAGGATGTTTACCGGGCAGGACTGTTACCATGACCCGAGGCCAATCTGGCTAGAATCACGTGAGGATCAGGGATCCCGTGATTCAGACTGTACTAGCGCGGATATGTCCATGTGTGACCCTGCGAGATATTCGATGCATGCTCTGTACGCGTGAGGAGTTAGAGTCTCCCTCATGTACCATATGATTTTTATGCATTTAGATTCCCATATGTTTTATAAACATATATTAAAGACAATTATTTTCGTCCACTCACTCTAATAGTTTATATGTCTTTCCCTGGGCTCTTTGTTTTCAATGCACAGTTTGCAGTTTGGATTTAGGTGTCGCACGTCGAGGTTGGAGGCTTAGTATTCGAGCCACTTTTCCTTCTCAGTAGGTTTCTAGTTTGGCCTACTGTTGTGTATATATATGTATATACTAGAGGTCGCTCTGATAACTATTATGTTTATATTTTTACATGATTTTCTCGGATTTCTGTAAAGCTACATTTTTGTTGATTGTTTTATGTTATGATATGTTTTTGAGAAATCTGGATGGGATTGGTGCCCACAGTTTGGCTTTTGTGGCATAGGATGAAGTGTATCTTCCGCTGCAGGTTAATGGTAACTACGCGATATAGATTAACTCTACCCAAAAAAATTTATGATTCTTGAAAGTTCATGTTTTCAGAAGGGGTCTGATGCTGGTTTAGGAAATTAAATCGAGGTCGGTTCCTTTCACCCGAGTCATTTCAGAGCTCGAGGATAGTACTAATATACTCGGGAGGAGGAGGGGAGCAAAACCTCTCTATCCTCGCCGGCCCACACCATCGGCAACCACCGATCACAAAAGAAGCCGAATGGAAACCGTACAAAATCGATTCTGATTTTGACGATCAAACCAGTAACTGAAACCCCAATAATGACAACAACACAATAAGGAGAGAAAGGGCTCTCGAATCATACCCAGAACTGGGACAGAGACTACGCCGATGAGGGTGACCCAAAACCCAAAAAACCTAGAACTTTACCTCATTGATTCTCTCTCTACAAGATTTAATTCTAGAATTTGAAGGTAGATATAGAAAAGAGACTTCCAGAGCTGCCGAACCCAACCAAAATCAAAGCCAGAGGTGGCCGGAATCCGTCGCACCACCGTCACCAACTTCAACAGTGATTTTGGCCGCTGGCGCTCCAGTCTATTTGGGTCAACGCTGGTTAGCCCAAAATGGAAAGTCTACATTTCCTTTTTTGGAAACTCCTACTTATACACTCACATTTATGGTAATGTAATTTTTTTCAAACTTTAGCTGATCATAACTTTTCCCTCGTAACTCCTTTTTTGATGCTTCTCGCATCTGCAGAGTCGTCTCGACAAATTCTACGATTTTTACTCGAAGTCAAAAAACTTAGTCAACTCAATATAAATTCAACCCATAACGTTCGACTATTTAACGACAGTGAAATCATTTACTGTAGCAACTAAATCGAACGCGAATTATCTATAAAGGATATCAATTATATAAAAAATATCAGGGTATTACAGTTAATGCTTACAACCAAGCTATGTTAGAAATTCAATCTAAGTTAAGTTTCTATAGGGTTGAAAAGACTGATCAAGATATTATCGAGAAGTCTTTGAACATCTTTCCTTCTTCCATGAGTCTACTTGCTCATCAGTACCGGCTTGAGTACGAACTAGGAAGAATAAAAACATTCAGTGATTTCATGAATATTATTGCTAAAAAGGAGAGACATCGTGAAAGGACCCAATCCCGATTCAGTTACCTAGACCGGAATCAAACCCTTTCGAAAGTACGAACCAACAAAAAATTTTCAAAATTTCGGCAGAGTTTCGTTACTAGCGTGGAATTACCATAACCTGCACCCAGAAATAACACTTCATCCTATGCCACAAAAGCCAAACCGTGGGCACCAATCCCATCCGGATTTCTCAACATCAATATAATCAATAACAGTAAACGAACTGTACTATGTATATATGTATATCCGAGAAAATCCGTATAACAAGTGTCAGAATGTATCAGAGCGACCTCTAAAGTAAAACATATACAATATACACATCAGTAGGCGAAACAAGAACCTACTGGAAAGCACAGGTAACTTTGATCACTAGCCTCCAAACCGCGACGTGAAAACACCAAAACCTGAACTGCAACTGGGCACGAAAACCGAAAAGCCCAGGGGAAAGACAATAAACACGTTAGAGTGAGTGGACGAAAATAAATGTCTTTCACCGAGTAATATATGATATAAAGATATATGCGAGTCTAAATATAAATAAATCAATTCAATAGTATACGAGGAGACGCTAACTCTAACTCGTACACAGAGCATGCAAAGAAAATCTCACGGGGTCACTCATGGACACATCCGTGCTAGTACAGTCGGAATCACGGAGTCCTTGACTACCACGTGATCCATAGCCAGAAAGGCCTCGGTTCCGGGGTACTGCCCCTCGCCGGTCAGGTAGGGGTACTGCCCCTCCTGGTGGCCTACCATCGGGGATCAGCGGAGAGGCAAGTGTATCGATACAACAACGTAACTGAGACTGTACTCTGTGTAAATCAAATCATAAACAGTTCGATGCAAATGCATGAAACAACATATAAGTATATGTATACTCGTATACGTATATTCGTATAAGTATATCTGTATGATCGTAAAACACATGCTCATAATAAACATAATCTCGTATGAAATCTCATGCTCGTAAAACCATAATCATGCTGCATGCTCAAGTTCATAAATCATAAATAAAAGAACCGCAATCAATCCGTGAAAATAAATTGTCCACTCACAAACTCGCGTAACGCACACTCGCGCTAATCTCGTGGACCGGCGGAAGATCCCTCGCCAGAAGCACGATCACGATCTCGATCTCGATCTCCTAAACATTCACAAAACATAATTGATCAATATCGTAATCCAATACGCTGTACTGATGCACGGAAACCAACCGTTCCCGGAAATACGAAATGCAGTACAAAATGAATTACGGAAATCCCGAAACCCCCACTCGAAATCTCGACTGAAAATCGGTTAATCAAATCGACCCAAAAACCTCTGGACGACGATCAGAGCGTGTTTACGAGAAAATGACATTAAAATTGTCGAAATCTGAAAAAGTCAACTTTCCGGTCTTTGACCGCGGCGGCGCGCCGTCAACGGTGGAATTTCACGGCCAAAATTTCCAGAATTACAGTCCATAACCAGGCGAACCATTTCCTCTTCTACCTCACAGACCAATTCCCTCTCTAACACCATCAATTTCACCAAAATCCAATCGGAATACCCATCGGAAAACCCATTCGGGTTTGAGCCAAAACCTAACCAATTCCAAAACAAATCATGTGGAAAGCTTCACAAGGTTAAGGGAAGTCAAACCCCCCTAATCTCCACCCTCAAAACCCACCGGAACCACCGTCACCATTACCGGCGACGTAGCCCAACTCGGTCCAAATCGGGTTCATACATATTAGCATCAATTCCTTCCAAATCACACACCATCATACTCGAAATTAAGAGAGGAAGCGAACTGTACCTGTCCCGTGGCCGATGGTGGCCGGAAAACGGTGGTCGGAAGTTGAAACCGAAACGGAAAGTTCCTCCCTCCACGGTCAACGGTCAAAGTTTCCCAAAATGGAAAGTCAAAGTCTGGTCAACGCCCGAAATGAAATTCTAGACTATTTTTCGACTTTTCGATATTTATATTCGTCCCTCGAGTCGATCGATGATTCGAAATGGATAACCATCACGATTCGGATAAACTAAAAAAAAACGGATAAACTCGTCGGAACCCGAAACTTCAAATAATCATAAAATATTCCTCGGTTATCGGAAAAATCTTCCAGAACCGCCCACGAGCTCGAAATCACGTACTCTACAATTTCCGTGAAGACACTCAACTCAAATTCTCGACCGAAAATATAGTTGCGAATCGAATCGGCAAACCACAATTACAACAATAAACTGCGACTAAACTCAATCTCGAGAATCGTGCCGAATATGCATCAGATTCTGGTTCGGGTCGTCATAAATCTACCCCCCTTAAAGAAATTTCGACCTCGAAATTTATGTACCTGTCATGTGAACAGATGAGGATACTGCTCCCACATACGCTGCTCGGTCTCTTAGGTGGCCTCCTTAACTGAGTGATTCTGCCACAAGACCTTCACCAGCGGAATCACACGGTGCCTCAGCTCCTGCTCACGACGATCGAGAATCTGCATAGGCTCCTCAACATACGACAAATCCTCTCTGATCGGCAACTGCTGTGGGGCTAACACATGGGAATGATCTGAGATGTACTTCCGCAACATCGAAACATGGAAGACATCATGAACACGAGTCATCTCAGCCGGTAACTCAAGTCTATAAGCAACAGCTCCAACCCTCTCCATAATCTCATACGGACCAATGTACCGCGGTCGAAGCTTGCCACGCTTCCCGAAACGCACAACTCCTCTCCAAGGAGATAGTTTCAGGAAGACCCAATCACCAACCTCAAACTCTAAACTCTTTCTTCTCACATCTGCGTAACTCTTCTGCCGATCCTGGGAGATCTTCAATCGATACCGGATAACCTGTATGTCCTCCATCGTGGTTTTCACCAAATCAGGACCAATAAGCCAACGCTCGCCCACCTCACTCCAACACAATGGAGTGCGACACTGCTTCCCGTACAGAGCCTCGTACGATGCCATCTCAATACTGGCCTGATAGCTGTTGTTGTAGGCGAACTCAATCAAGTGCAACTGCTGATCCCAGTTTCCGCGAAACTGCAACACACACGATCTCAGCATATCCTCAAGAGTCTGAATGGTCCGCTCGGACTGCCCGTCAATCTGAGGATGAAAAGCTGTACTAAATCGCAACCTCGTGCCCAACGCTCGCTGTAAATCCTGCCAAAACTCAGAAGTGAACTGACTATCTCGGTCAGAAACAATGGACACAGGTACACCATGCAAGCGAACAATCTCGGATAAGTACAACTTGGCCAATCTGCCCACTGAAATCTTCCCCGGAAGTGCAAGAAAGTGGGTGGATTTCGTTAATCGGTCAACAATAACCCAAATGCCAGTGTTGCTCGCGAAGTACGCCGCAACTGATAGACGAAATCCATCGTGATATGCTCCCACTTCCAAACCGGAATCTCAAGTGGCTGTAACTTCCCTGCAGGTTTCTGCCTCTCCGCTTTAACCTGCTGAAAAATCAAACATCGACTCACGTACGCGGCAATCTCCCGCTTCATGTTGCGCCACCAATAGTACGCTCGAAGTGTACGAAACATCTTCGTACCTCCGGGATGCATCGCATACGCTAAACTGTGGGCCTCATCCAGAATCTCCTTCTTCAAGTCCTCATCTCTGGGTACACACAGCCTGCCTCTGAACAATAACGTACTGTCGTCGCTCAATCGGAACTCTGTAGGCACACCATTCCGAATCATGGTCTTCTTGCCCAATAAGTAAGGATCTGAATCCTGAGCCTCTCGTACCTGATCAACTAGTACGGGTCAAACCTGAAAACTGGCCAACAAAGCTCCATCATCATCATATCCAAACACAGCACCCGTAGCTCGAAGCTCGGCTAACATCGATACTCTGGCCACACACATGTGGAACAACGAGGCTCCAGATTTCCGACTAAGTGCATCTGCCACAACATTGGCCTTCCCGGGATGGTACTCAAACGTGCAGTCGTAATCATTGATCAACTCCATCCATCGGCTGTGCCTCATGTTCAGATCCGGCTGTGTACGTAAGTAGGTGAGACTCTTATGGTCAGTGAAAATCTTACACTGAGCACCATACAGATAATGTCTCCAACTCTTCAACGCTAACACGATAGCGGCTAACCACAAATCATGCGTCGGATAGTTGACCTCATGCGGTTTCAGCTGTCTGGAACCATATGCCACAACTCTACCATGCTGCATCAACACACAGCCAAGGCCCAACTTCGACGCGTCACTGTACACAACAAACTCACCACTGTCGTCTGGCAATGTAAGAACGGGTGCGGTAGTCAATCTCTCCTTCAGGAGCAAATAACTTTCCTCGCACGCATCAGACCACTCAAACTTGACGCCTTTCTTCGTCAATCTGGTCAGTGGTGTAGCAATCCAGGAGAAATCTTGAACAAACCGTCGGTAATAGCCTGCTAAACCCAAGAAACTCCGAATCTCTGGCACAGTAGTGGGTCTACTCCAGTTCAGCACGGCCTCGATCTTGTCAGGATCAACACTAACTCCCTCGGCCGAAATCACGTGGCCCAGAAACTTCACACTATCCAACCAGAACTTGCACTTGCTAAACTTCGCGAATAACTGATGGTCCCGAAAAGTCCGCAACACTGCCTGCAAATGCTTCTTGTGCTGGCCCACACTCCTGGAATATATCAGGATATCGTCAATGAATACAATCACAAACTTGTCCAGGAATCGCCTGAACACTCGATTCATCAAGTCCATGAAAGCTGCGGGGGCGTTGGTCAACCCAAACGGCATAACCAAAAACTCATAATGCCCATACCGCGTCCTGAATGCTGTCCTGGCTACATCTGAATCTTGGATCCTCATCTGGTGATATCCGGATCGAAGGTCAATCTTCGAAAAGACTGCTGCTCCCTTCAGCTGATCGAACAAGTCGTCAATCCGTGGCAACGGATACTTGTTCCTCACTGTAATCTGAATCAGCTTCCGGTAGTCGATGCACAAACGCATGGACCCATCCTTCTTCCGAACAAACAACACTTGAGCACCCCACGGAGAAACACTCGGTCGTATAAAACCCTTCTCTAACAACTCCTAGAGCTGAATCTGCAACTCCTTCAACTCCGCAGGCGCCATCCGGTACGGTGTCTGGGAAATCGGTCCAGTACCCGGCAATAACTGAATAGTAAAATCAATTTCCCGCACAGGGGGTATACCAGGTAACTCCGTAGGAAACACATCCGGAAACTCAGACACAACCTCAATACTACCAAGGTCCGGCTCTGCAGCTGTAGTATCCACAACATGGGCTAAGTAAGCAACACAACCCTTCTTCATCAACCGATCCGCCCTCATCAAGGAAATAAAACACGGTAGTGAAGTGTTCTTCTCGCCACGAAACAATATCTCGGGTAACCCTGGTCGTCGAAACGCGACCTCCTTCCTGTGGCAATCAAACATGGCCCAGTGCGACTCCAGGAAGTCCATACCTAAAATCAGATCGAAATCCACAATATCAAGCAATAACAGATCTGCGGCTAAACCATGGCCATCGATAAACACCTCACAATCTCGGTAAACCCAACCGATACTCACAACCTCACCTGACGGATACAATACTCTCCACAACCCCGGAAGTGGAGATGCAGGTACCGTAGTTAATGATGACAGTCTAAATGATATGAATGAATGTGTAGCGCCCGGATCTAACTGAAAGGACCCAACCCCGATTTAGATACCCAAATCGGAATCAAACCCTTTCTGAAAATACGAACCAACAAAAAATTTTCGAAATTTTGGCAGAGTTTCGTTACTAGCGTGGAATTGCCATAACCTGCACCCAGAAAATAACACTTCATCCTATGCCACAAAAGCCAAACCGTGGGCACCAATCCCATCCGGATTTCTCAACATCAATATAATCAATAACAGTAAACAAACTGTACAATGTATATATACATATCCGTGAAAATCCGTATAAACAAGATTCAGAATGTATCAGAGCGACCTCTAGTATAAAATATATACAACATATACACATCGGTAGGCGAAACAAGAACCTACTGGAAAGCACAGGTAACTCTGAACACTAGCCTCCAAACCGTGACGTGAAACAGCAGAATCTGAACTGCAAACTGGGCACGGAAACCGAAAAGCCCAGGGGAAAGGCAAATAAAAACGTTAGAGTGAGTGGACGAAAATAAACATATGCCTTTCACCAGTTTATTCACATACTCAATATAAAACAGTGCGAGTTCGGAAAACAACACACACATATATATATACACGGAGGTTGTCGGGCGACCTCTCAAGCCCGACGTCAGGTGAATCCCTCAAACCCGACAGTGATAGGCCAGGGGACCACTCAACCCTGGCGGCACGCAGGGGACCACTTAACCCTGCCCAGCGGAATCTCTCAACTCTGGTCCAGAGGAATCTCTCAACTCTGGTACATCGATGTAATAAATGCCATCACAAATAAACATATAACAATACCTCCGGAAACAACATATATCACAATATCGTATAATCAAATACGGAAATCATATGATTCACGAACTCGCAAATCAACAGTGAAAATAGAAACTTGTTCACTCACAGATCAGCTAGCGCGAACTCGCGCTAAACTCGTGGTCCGGCGGAAATTCCCTCGCCTGAAGCACGATCACGATCCAGATCTCGATCTCGATTACCTGAATATATTCATAAAACATAACTGATCAATATCGTAATCCACAACACTGTACTGATGCATGGAAACCAACCGTTCCCGGAAATACGAAATGCAGTACAAAATGAATTACGGAAATCCCGAAATCTCCACTCGAAACCTCGTCTGAAAATCGGCTAACCAAATCGACCCAAAAAACTCTGTACGATAACCAGGGCGTGATTACGAGAAAAATGACATTAAAATTGTCGAAATTTGAAAAGTTGCCTTTTCCTCGCCGGAGCGCCGCCGTTGACCACCGTTGACTGCCGCCGCCAGCGGCGGCGCGCCGTCAACGGTGGAAATTCACGGCCAAAATTTTCAGAATTAAAGCCCATCACGGTGGCGGCGCGCCGTCAACGGTGGAAATTCACGGCCAAAATTTTCAGAATTAAAGCCCATCACGGTCCGAGTCACTTCCTTAACTACACCCAACCTCAATTCAAAGTCCATCACCGTCAATTCCGTCCAAAACCACGTCGGAATACCCACATCGGAACCTAATCGGGTTCATCCCCAAACTCAACCTCGTCCCAAACCAACAACTCAAGGAGTATCACCGAGGGGTGGGGAGCAAAACCCCCAACAACCCAACTCCAAAATCTCACCGGAAACCTACCACCCATCACCGTCGACCAAACCAAATCGGCCCTTAATCGAACCCAAGGTAAACACCATCAATTTCAATCATCTCATACATAAAATGAAAGAGGAACACGAGAGGATTCAAACTGTACCCTCAGTCTAGCCGGAGGTGGCCGGAGAAGCCGGGTCGCCGACGAACCGAACAGGGTCGCACACTCTCCTTACGGGTCAACGGCTACTTTCCAAATTTGGAAAGTCAACAGGCGGTCAACACACGGTCAAAGCTCAAAACTGCCATTTTCGACTATTTCTCGACTATTTTCGTTATTTATACTCGCGCCTCGGGTCGATTGACGGTCCAAAACGAATATACGAAATGATTCGGATAAGCTCGAAACAAACGGATGAACTCGTCGGAACCCGAAACTTCAAATAATCATAAAATATTCCTCGGTTATCGGAAAAATCTTCCGGAACCGCCCACGAGCTCGAAATCACGTACTCTACAATTTCCGTGAAGACACCCAACTCAAATTCTCGACTGAAAACATAGTCGCGAATCGAATCGGCAAACCACATAATAACGTAAAACTGCGACTATAACCAAATCTCGAGAATCGTGCCAAACACATAACTGATTCTGATTCGGGTCGTCACACTAACAATGCAAGTACAGGAATACCGAAAACATATAACGTACCGATAACGACCTCCGGTGATGCTCTGCCCTCACGTAGAGTCATAGCATGAACCCTCGCCTGTCCGGCTGGTCGTCATCGCTGGGACTGTCCCTGCTGTTGGCCCTGACCTGTAAACTGTGCTGGTCGAGCTCCCACAGTGGCACCTCGCTCTACTCCGGAACTCTGAGCCGCCTGCCTATCACCATCATACAACTGAGGAAACTCCCTCGCATAGTGACCCACCTGACAGGGCCTCGCTGACACGGTCCCAAGTGATGCCTGTTGCAGAAATTGCACAATGGGTATTCCCGCGGTACAGCAAACGTGCCATCGGTACGCCGCGGATAACTAGAACCGCTGGAACTCCCACTAGCATGTGGTCGCTACGGTCGATCTCTCCTCTACCCCAACCCTCGTCTAGGTACACTAGCTGGTGGTCGATATGACCCACCGCCTGAAGATGAAGCTGAACCGGAAGTATCAGAACTCTGCCTCTTTGAAGGCCCCTGACTCGGTCCACCTTCCTCAAATCGTCTCGGCTGGTACCTCAGCTGTCTCTCGTGCTCAATATCCTCGCCTCGGAGTGCGGCACTGACAAACTCATCAAAGTTGTTCCGAGGCATCGTAGTCAAGGTCGCCTTGATGTTCAGATTCAATCCCAGCTCAAATCTACGACACTTGGCTTCCTTAGTAGCCACCATATCCCGCGCAAAACAAGACAAACGGGTAAACCGATCCCGATACTCAAGTAAAGACAAACTGCCCTGCCTCAAGTTCGTAAACTCCTCGTACTTGCGCTGCTGGGTAGCCTGATTAAAATACCTTCGCACAAACAGATCACGGAACAATGTCCATGGGGTGTCAACTGGAACTCTGTCGGTGCTAACCCACCAAAAGTATGCATCACCCACAAGTAAACCAACTGCGGCTACTGACATCTGCTCAGGAGTAAACTGCAGACGCTCACAAACACGTTCAACCTGAACCAACCATGCCTCGCATATCTCTGGATCAACTGAACCCGAAAACACAGTAGCACCAGCTGTGCGAGCCTTGACAACAGGGTCAAAACGCTCTTCCAAACGCAGCACTCGCATCAGCAAGTCGCGCGTTCGGCGATCCTCATCAGGATCATCATCCCGATCAACACGGGGACCACGTCGAGGAGGCATCCTACTGATACAAGACAAGCATTAGGTACAAGTAGAAAGAACGTAATCATGAAACCGCATATATTTGAGGACACACAACACCCGAAGTATTGATGAGTACCGCTGGCCAGTCGGGTCATCACTCCAGTCATACTGTATCAACTCAAATACCCTAAGCGTCACAACTACAAGAGTCTACAAAATCTAACAACCTAATGCTCTGATACCAAGCTGAAAGGACCCAATCCCGATTCAGTTACCTAGACCGGAATCAAACCCTTTCGAAAGTACGAACCAACAAAAAAATTTCAAAATTTCGGCAGAGTTTCGTTACTAGCGTGGAATTACCATAACCTGCACCCAGAAATAACACTTCATCCTATGCCACAAAAGCCAAACCGTGGGCACCAATCCCATCCGGATTTCTCAACATCAATATAATCAATAACAGTAAACGAACTGTACTATGTATATATGTATATCCGAGAAAATTCGTATAACCAGTGTCAGAATGTATCAGAGCGACCTCTAAAGTAAAACATATACAATATACACATCAGTAGGCGAAACAAGAACCTACTGGAAAGCACAGGTAACTTTGATCACTGACTATCTGTAAAGCCTGTCAAAACTCTGAAGTGAACTGACTATCTCGGTCAGAAACAATAGACACAGGTACACCATGCTAGCGAACAATCTCGGATAAGTACAACTTGGCCAATCTGCCCACTGAAATCTTCCCCGGAAGTGCAAGAAAGTGTGCGGATTTCGTCAATCGGTCAACAATAACCCAAATTCCAGTGTTGCCCGCCGAAGTACGCAACAACTGATAGACAAAATCCATCGTAATGTGCTCCCACTTCCAAACCGGAATCTCAAGTGGTTGTAGTTTCCCTGCAGGTTTCTGCCTCTCCGCCTTCACCTGCTGACAAATCAAACATCGACTCACGTACGCGGCAATCTCCCACTTCATGTTGCGCCACCAATAGTACGCTCGAAGTGTACGAAACATCTTCGTACCTCCGGGATGCATCGCATACGCTGAACTGTGGGCCTCATCAAGAATCTCCTTCTTCAATTCCTCGTCTCTGGGTACACATAGCCTGCCTCTGAACAACAACGTACCGTCGTCGCTCAATCGGAACTCTGTAGGCACACCATTCCATATCATGGTCTTCTTGCCCAGCAAGTAAGGATCTGAATCCTGTGCCTCCCGTACCTGATCAACCAATACCGGTTGAACCTGAAAACTGGCCAACAAGACTCCGTCATCATCATACCCAAACACGGCACCTGTAGCTCGAAGCTCAGCTAACATCGATACTCTGGCCACACATATGTGAAACAATGAGGCTCCTGATTTCTGGCTAAGTGCATCTGCTACAACATTGGCCTTCCCCGGATGGTACTCGAATGTGCAATCGTAATCGTTAATCAACTCCATCCATCGGCGCTACCTCATGTTTAGGTGAGACTCTTGTGGTCAGTGAAAATCTTACACTGAGCACCATACAGGTAATGTCTCCAACTCTTCAACGCTAACACGATAGCGGCTAACTCCAAATCATGCGTCGGATAGTTGGCCTCATGCGGTTTCAGCTGTCTGGAACCATATGCCACGACTCTACCATGCTGCATCAACACACAGCCAAGGCCCAACTTCGACGCGTCACTGTACACAACAAACTCACCACTGTCGTCTGGCAATGTAAGAACTGGTGCGGTAGTCAATCTCTCCTTCAGGAGCAAATAACTCTCATCGCACGCATCAGACCACTCAAACTTGACGCCTTTCTTCGTCAATCTGGTCAGTGGTGTAGCAATCCGGGAGAAATCTTGAACAAACCGTCGGTAATAGCCTGCTAAACCCAAGAAACTCCGAATCTCTGGCACAGTAGTGGGTCTACTCCAGTTCAGCACGGCCTCGATCTTGTCAGGATCAACACTAACTCCCTCGGCCGAAATCATGTGGCCCAGAAACTTCACACTATCCAACCAGAACTCGCACTTGCTAAACTTCGCGAATAACTGATGGTCCAGCAAAGTCCGCATCACTACCCGCAAATGCTTCTTGTGCTGGCCCACACTCCTGGAATAGATCAGGATATCATCAATGAATACGATCACAAACTTTTCCAGGAATCGCCTGAACACTCGATCCATCAAGTCCATGAAAGCTGCGGGGGCGTTGGTCAACCCAAACGGCATAACCAAAAACTCATAATGCCCATACAGCGTCCTGAACGCCGTCCTGGCTACATCCGATTCTCGGATCCTCAATTGGTGATATCCGGACCGAAGGTCAATCTTCGAAAAGACTGCTGCTCCCTTCAGCTGATCGAACAAGTCCTCAATCCGCGGCAACGGATACTTGTTCCTCACTGTAACCTGATTCAGTTTCCGATAGTCAATGCACAACTGCATGGACCCATCTTTCTTCCGCACAAACAACACTGGGGCACCCCACGGAGAAATACTCGGTCGAATGAATCCCTTTTCTAACAACTCCTGGAGCTGGATCTGCAACTCCCTCAACTCCGCAGAAGCCATCCGGTACGGTGTCTGGGAAATCGGTCTAATACCCAGCAATAACTCAATGGTAAAATCAATCTCCCGTACAGGGGGTATACCAGGTAACTCCGCTGGAAACACATCTAGAAACTCAGACATAACCTCAATACTAACAAGATCCGGCACTGCAGCTGTAGTGTCCACAACATGGGCTAAGTAAGCAACACAACCCTTCTTCATCAACCAATCCGCCCTCATCGCGGAAATCAAACACGGTAGTGAAGTGTTCTTCTCGCCACGGAATAGTATCTCGGGTAACCCTGGTCGTCGAAACGCGACCTCCTTCCTGTGGCAGTCAAACATAGCCCAGTGCGACTCCAGGAAGTCCATACCCAATATCAAGTCAAAATCAACAATATCAAGCAATAACAGATCAGCAGCTAACCCGTGGCCATCAACAAACACCTCACAGTCTCTGTAAACCCAACCAATGCTCACAACCTCACCTGACGGATACAACACTCTCCACAACCCCGGAAGTGAAGATGCAGGTATCGTAGCCAATGATGACAGTCTAAATGATATGAATGAATGTGTAGCACCTGGATCTAACAATGCAACTACTGGAATACCAAAAATATGTAACGTACCAATAACGACCTCCGGTGATGCTCTGCCCTCACGTAGAGTCATAGCATGAACCCTCGCCTGTCCGGCTGGTTGTCCTCGCTGGGGCTGTCCCTGTTGCCTACCCTGACCTGCAAACTGTGCTGGTCGCGCTCCCGAAGTGGCACCTCGCTCTCCTCCGGAACTCGGAGCCGCCTGACCATCAGTATCAAACAACTGGGGACACTCCCTCAAGTAGTGACCCACCTGGCCACAATGATAACAAGTAACAGGACCTCACCGACATGGACCCACATGATGTCGGCTGCAGAGACTACACAATGGGTACTCCCTCGGTACGGCAAAAGTGCCACCTGTACGCCGAGGATAACTAGAACCGCTGGAACCTGCACTAGCCTGCGGTCGCCACGGTCGGTCTCTCCTCCATCTCGATCTCTGCCTCGGTACATCAACTGGTGAGCGATAAGATCCACCGCCTGAGGATGAGACTGAACCGGAAGTATCAGAACTCTGTCTCTTTGAAGGCCCCTGACTTGGTCCACCCTCCTCAAATCGCCTCGGCTGGTACCTCTGCTGTCTCTCCTGCTCAATGTCCTCGCCTCGGAGTGCAGCACTAACAAACTCATCAAAGTTGTTCCAAGGCATCGTCGTCAATGTCGCCTTGATGTTCAGATTCAATCCCAGCTCAAACCTACGACACTTGGCTTCCTCTGTAGCCACCATATCCCGCGTAAAACGAGACAAACGGGTAAACCGATCCCGATACTCAAGTACAGACAAACTGCCCTGCCTCAAGTTCGTAAACTCCTCGTACTTGCGCTGTTGGGTAGCCTGATTAAAATACTTCCGCATACACAGATCACGAAACAATGTCCACGGAGTATCCACAGGAACTCTGTCGGTGCTAACCCACCAAAAGTATGCATCACCCTCAAGTAAACCAACTGCGGCTATTGTCATCTGCTCAGGAGTAAACTGCAGACGCTCACAAACACGTTCAATCTGAACCAACCATGCCTCGCATATCTCTGGATCAACTGAACCCGAAAACACAGTAGCACCCGCAGTGCGAGCCTTGACCACAGGGTCAAAACGCTCTTCCAAACGCAGCACTCGCATCAGTAAGTCGCGCGTTCGGCGATCCTCATCAGGATCATCATCCCGATCAACACGGGGACCACGTCAAGGAGGCATCCTAATGATACAAGACAAGCATTAGGTACAAGTAGGAATAACGTAATCATGAAACCGCAGATATTTGAGGACACACAACACCCGAAGTATTGATGAGTACCGCTGGCCAGTCGGGTCATCACTCCAGTCATGTTGTATCAACTCAAATACCCTAAGCGTCACAACTACAAGAGTCTACAGAATCTGACAACCTAATGCTCTGATACCAAGCTGAAAGGACCCAATCCCGATTCAGTTACCTAGACCGGAATCAAACCCTTTCGAAAGTACGAACCAACAAAAAATTTTCAAAATTTCGGCATAGTTTCGTTACTAGCGTGGAATTACCATAACCTGTACCCAGAAATAACACTTCATCCTATGCCACAAAAGCCAAACCGTGGGCACCAATCCCATCCGGATTTCTCAACATCAATATAATCAATAATAGTAAACGAACTGTACTATGTATATATGTATATCCGAGAAAATTCGTATAACAAGTGTCAGAATGTATCAGAGCGACCTCTAAAGTAAAACATATACAATATACACATCAGTAGGCAAAACAAGAACCTACTGGAAAGCACATGTAACTTTGATCACTAGCCTCCAAACCGCAACGTGAAAATACCAAAACCTGAACTGCAACTGAGCACGGAAACCGAAAAGCCCAGAGGAAAGACAATAAACACGTTAGAGTGAGTGGACGAAAATAAATGTCTTTCACCGAGTAATATATGATATAAAGATATATGCGAGTCTAAATATAAATAAATCAATTCAATAGTATACGAGGAGACACTAACTCCAACTCGTACACAGAGCATGCAAAGAAAATCTCACGGGGTCACTCATGGACACATCCGTGCTAGTACAGTCGGAATCACGGAGTCCTTGACTACCACGTGATCCATAGCCAGAAAGGCCTCGGTTCCAGGGTACTGCCCCTCGCCGGTCAGGTAGGGGTACTGCCCCTCCTGGTGGCCTACCATCGGGGATCAGCCGAGAGGCAAGTGTATCGATACAACAACGTAACTGAGACTGTACTCTGTGTAAATCAAATCATAAACAGTTCGATGCAAATGCATGAAACAACATATAAGTATATGTATACTCGTATACGTATATTCGTATAAGTATATCTGTATGATCGTAAAACACATGCTCATAATAAACATAATCTCGTATGAAATCTCATGCTCGTAAAACCATAATCATGCTGCATGCTCAAGTTCATAAATCATAAATAAAAGACTCGCAATCAATCCGTGAAAATAAATTGTCCACTCACAAACTCGCGTAACGCGCACTCGCGCTAATCTCGTGGACCGGCGGAAGATCCCTCGCCAAAAGCACGATCACGATCTCGATCTCGATCTCCTGATTATTCACAAAACATAACTGATCAATATCGTAATCCAATACGCTGTACTGATGCACGGAAACCAACCGTTCCCGGAAATACGAAATGGAGTACAAAATGAATTACGGAAATCCCGAAACCCCCACTCGAAACCTCGACTGAAAATCGGCTAATCAAATCGACCCAAAAACCTCTGGACGACGATCAGAGCGTGTTTACGAGAAAAATGACATTAAAATTGTCGAAATCTGAAAAAGTCAACTTTCCTGTCGTTGACCGCCGCCGCTGGCGGCGGCGCGCCGTCAACGGTGGAATTTCACGGCCAAAATTTCCAGAATTACAGTCCATAACCAGGCAAACCATTTCCTCTTCTACCTCACAGACCAATTCCCTCTCTAACACCATCAATTTCACCAAAATCCAATCGGAATACCCATCGGAAAACCCATTCGGGTTTGAGCCAAAACCTAACCAATTCCAAAACAAATCATGTGGAAAGCTTCACAAGGTTAAGGGGACTCAAACCCCCCTAACCTCCACCCTCAAAACCCACCGGAACCACCGTCACCATTACCGGCGACGTAGCCCAACTCGGTCCAAATCGGGTTCATACATATTAGCATCAATTCCTTCCAAATCACACACCATCATACTCGAAATTAAGAGAGGAAGCGAACTGTACCTGTCCCGTGGCCGATGGTGGCCGGAAAACGGTGGTCGGAAGTTGAAACCGAAACGGAAAGTTCCTCCCTCCACGGTCAACGGTAAAAGTTTCCCAAAATGGAAAGTCAAAGTCTGGTCAACGCCTGAAATGAAATTCTCGACTATTTTTCGACTTTTCGATATTTATATTCGTCCCTCGGGTCAATCGACGATTCGAAATGGATAACCATCATGATTCGGATAAACTCAAAACAAACGGATAAACTCGTCGGAACCCGAAACTTCAAATAATCATAAAATATTCCTCGGTTATCGGAAAAATCTTCCGGAACTGCCCACGAGCTCGAAATCACGTACTCTACAATTTCCGTGAAGACACTGAACTCAAATTCTCAACCAAAAACATAGTCGCGAATCGAATCGGCAAACCACAATTACGACAATAAACTGCGACTAAACTCAATCTCGAGAATCGTGCCGAATATGCATCAGATTCTGGTTCGGGTCGTCACACATCGTGAGATAATTCTTAACAACAACTCAAGGCCTTCTGGGACCAAGAAAACTTTTGAGAATTACAACACTGGAGGGAAGACACACAAGGAAAGGAAGAACAACCATTCTGAGCCTTACAACTATGGTGGGAGGGGGGGGAGGGGGGGGGGCAATTGCAGAGGCCAAAGTTAAAATTTGACTTGGCATTTCCATCTTGAGGCCGACCTCAGTGCTTCAAACAAGAACTAGTCAGTTTTCGGTGCAAAGAATGAAGGAAATTCTTCTTACTCTGCTCCATCTGGCAAGTAGTCATGTATTAAATGTGGCTCTAATAAGCATATGTACAATCAATGTCATGCAAGCAAGAAAATTTAGAATATCTACAAGAGGTACAAGCAATACTTGGCACAAGAAGCCAACTTTACTAGGGGAGACTAAGAGATGAAATAAGACTGTGATGTCAATCTTATTGTAGCAGACAACAAGAAAGACAGTCTTGAGACTTCAGATGTTGATAAATCTATGTATTAGGTTGTTGTTTCTACTATGTAGTCTTTCAAGTTTAGTTTTTGTTTGGCTTGTTTAGTCATGTTTTTGAGACTTTGTTTTTGGTCATTTTGGAATAACACATTTTTGATGTAATTCAGTTGGCAAGTAATAAATGCATGAATGTTATTTTACTACATAATACATGAATGGCTAGTGAGACACAATATTACATGGAACTATGACACGAAAAATAGAAAAACAGAAGCAAGATACTCTAGTTGTGGTCATGTTTTGGCCCGTCGACGAGATTCTCAACTTGTCGACCAGGAGTTCCTAGAAAGGTCTTCGGTCCAATGAGAGGTATTCTAGACCCATCAAACCAAGGACCCTGGACTCGAGTTCGAGCACTCTCGACCCGTCGAAGATGGCATCTTGGACTTGATCTAGAACATTTTCAACCCGTTGACAATTCCTTCGACCCATCAAGGTTCGTAGACAGCACCAGTGTTGTTTTGATGTTATTTTTACATCGGTTTTTCCTTGCCATGATAATCACTCTAAAAGGGTCGCAATCCCTTACAAATTTTTAACGGTGTGTTTGGATGAAGTATTTTTAATTTTCAATAAAATTCACAATTGATGGAATTTGTATTTCATCATTTGTGAATTTTAGCATTTAGGTTTGTTCATGTAGAAAATAAAAAATGACAAGAATTACGAGTTTTTATAAGTAGTTTGAGTGAATTGTGGAATGACACCTAATTTTGAAGGAATTGAAACAATGAATTTGACTCTCCAATTCCCATGTTTTTTAAAAGATGGAAATTATAGAATTCTTACCAATATTATCCAAACACGCAATTTAAGTGATAAAATTCTAAATTACTAGAATTAATTAAATTCCAGAGATTTCGCTCATATACAAACACATCAGAAGTATTTACTTAAAGGGAACAATTCAGTTCACATACCTGTGGTTTGGTCCGAACATCATTTCATATATGTACTCTTAAAATTTGATTACTTTGGACAATCCGTTAAGTTTTTGTCACACCCCAATTTTTGGAATGAATTTTAAAATATAATTTCACCCTAAAAACTGAGGTGTGAGTAAAAGGAAAATCTGACTATTAATATAAAATCGAAAAACCTTTTCATTCTTATAAATAAAATTTTATACAAAAGAGGTTTACAAAGAGATTCTCTCTAATATTTTGTTGGTACAACTCTAATTACTCTAGCTTTGGTTCTTCGGATATCTTCGATTCACTCATCGAGTACCTGCAAGGACTACATAGATGTGTGCTCAACCTGTCGGCTCAAAAGGAAGCTAATCCTCTTCAAATAACAATAGCAACACGACAATTATATAATGAGTATGAATGCATTTCTACCTCTGATTAATCCATACGTGAAAGGACCCGACCCCGATTTAGTTGCCTAAATCGAAATCAAACCCCTTCTGAAACACGAACTTTCGAAAACCATAGAAATTTCGGTAGAGTTTCACTATAGCGCGAAGTTACCATTCACCTGCACCCAAAAATACACTTCATCCTATGCCACAAAAGGCCAAACCGTAGGAACCAATCCCATCCGGATTTCTCAAAAACATATCATAATATAAAGCAATAAACAAAACTATAACTTTACAGAAATCCGGGAAAATCATATGAAAATATAAACATCAGAGTATTCAGAGCGACTTCTAGTATATACATAAATACATAATAGTAGGCCAAACAAGAAACCTACTGAGAAAGAAAAGTAGCTCGAATACTAAGCCTCCAACCTCGATGTGCGACACCAGAATCCGAACTGCAAACTGGGCATTGAAAACAAAGAGCCCAGGGAAAGACATATAAATCGTTAGAGTTAGTGGACGAAAATAAATGTCTTTCGCCGAATAATATATGTTATAAAAACATATGCGAGTTTAAATGCATGAAAATCAAATGGTACACGAGGGAGACTCTAGCTCCTCACGCGTACAGAGCATGCATCGAAAATCTCGCGGGATAACTCATGGACACATCCACGCTAGTACAGTCCGAATCACGGGATCTCAGACCCACACGTGATTCTAGCCAGAAAGGCCTCAGGTCAGGGTATCTGCCCTCCCTGGTAAACATCCTCGGGGATTAGCCGGGATGCTAAGTGTATCGATACAACCACATATACTAAGACTGTACTCTTGTAAACCAAATCATAAATAGTTTCTATGCAAATGTATAAAGCATAATGTAAATGCATATTCGTATTGCATAATTATAAAAGCATATTCATAAATGCTTACTCATAAATGCATAAACGTAGAACACATGCTGGTATGAATCATAATCGCATATGCATGCTTATGCTCGTAAAACGTATATAAAAGACTCACAACCAATCAGTGAAAAGAAATGTCCACTCACAGACTTGCACATCGCAAAATGCGTTAATCCTGTGATCCGGCGGAAAATCTCTCGCCAAACAAACGATCACGATCTTCTGAATAATCATAAATACCACTATTCAAAATCACAATTCAAAACCCTGAACCACATCTTGAGAACCAACCATTCCCGAAAACGTATAACTCGAATATCGACGAAATCGTCAAAAATCCAATAAACACACTATAAAACCTCGCTACAAATTCCGATGCTCAAATCAAAATATAAACCTCACCACTGCGATCAGTGCGCGATTTCGAGCAAAACGACATAAAACTTGTTGAAAATCACCTCGGCCGGAAAACCGCCGCGCACGGCGGCGCACCGGGCTATATCAACCAATTAGTTATTAACAAACCTGCCATATCAACCAATTACGACAAAATTGCGACTAATCGCGAAACTCGCAAATCAAGCCGATAAACATACCATTTCTGATTCGGGTTGTCATAAATCTACCCCCCCCCCTTACAAAAATTTCGACCTCGAAATTTCACAGCCTGCCAATTGAAAAGTAGGGATACTGCCTCTGCATACTACTCAAACTCCCAAGTGGCTACTTCAACTGAATGACTCTCCCAAGTTTGCAGACCAGTATTGTGCTGTAATCCCTACACCCTCAAATCCAGAATCTGAACTGACTCCTCGACAAATTTCAACTCTTCCTGTATAGGGAACTGATAAAGTGCTAAACATGCAATCAATCCGAAATGTAGTTCCACCACATGGAATACAACATACACACTTGCCAACACTACAAGCAATGACAAACTATGTGTCACAACACTAACTCGCCCCATGATCACATACAGACCAAAATAACATGGCAAAGTATACCACACCTCCCAAAACAAATCACACGTTTCCAAGGAAACCTTAATCACCAACCTTGAACTCAATGACTCAACCTACTCCCATTTGCATAACGTCTCTGACGATCACGAGCAATTATCAACCTGTCCTTGGTAATCCGAAGGTTTACAGTAGCGCATTCTACTAAATCAGGACCAAAAGCCATCTCATTCCTAACTCGCTCCAACACAATGGAGTGCAACATTATTTCTTATATACAACTTCATACAATGTCATAACAATACTGGTCTGCAAACTGGTACTGCAAGCAATCTCGAACAAATGAAACTGCTGGTCCCAAATCCTTCTGAACTGCAATACACAGGACCACAACATGTCCCCCAAAGTCTGAATAGTCCTCTCAGATTGCCCACCAATCTGAGGATGAAAAACTGCACTAAACTGTAATCTGGTCTCCAATGTTCACTGCAATACCTGCCAAAACTTTGTTGTAACTGATTATCTCGATCAGCGACCTGGGACACAGGCACACCATGCAAATGGACAACCTCTGCCAAATACCACTCTGTATACCTACCCACTGAAATATTACCTGGAAGTACAAGGAAAAGAACTGATTTCATCAAACGGTCCCCAATGACCCAATAACTAGTATTACCATCCGAAGTACGCGGCAACTGTTACACAAAATCCATAGTGATATGCTCCCACTTCTAATCGGGAATCTCCAATGGTTGTAACATCCCAGCAAATTTCTGTCTCTCTGCCTTGACCAGCTGACAAATGAGGCATCTGCTCACATAAGCTGTTATTTCCCTCTTTATGTTGCGCCACGAGTAGTAAACTCTAAGTATCTGATACATCTTCGTACAACTAAGGTGTATAAGATATATAGAACCATGAGCTTCAATAAGTATCTCCCTCTTCAAATCATTGTCTGTGGGCCCACATAGCCTCCGTCTGCACAATAAAGTGCCAACATTCGTCAATTGATACTCTACTGGAACACCATTCTGAATCGCATTCTTCTTGTCCAACCAGTAGGAATCCACATCCTGAGCCTCACAGACCTGATCAAGTAACAAAGGTCGATCCTGGAACTAGCCAACAATGCTCCATCATCATCTCACTCTAACTCAGCTCCCGTAGCTCACAACTCAGCTAACAATGAGGTTCTTGCAACACATACATGAAACATAGAAACACCAAATTCCCGACTAAGTGCATCAGCAACAACGTTGATCTCCTCTGAAAGATATTCAAAGTGTAACCACATTAGCCTTTCCTGGATGAACTCAAATGTGCGGCCATAATCGTTAATCAACCCCCTCCATATACGCTGCCTCATGCTTAAATCTGGTTGAATACGCAAGTAAATGAAACTCAAGTGATCAATGTACATCCTACACTGCGCTGCACGCCATGGAAGTAGTGTCTCCAACTCTTCGATGCTAACACAAAGACAGCTACTCCCCAAATCATACATAGGATACGTAACTTCATAAAGCTTCCACTCCCTGGAATCATATACCATCATATTGCCATGCTGCATCCCAACACGACCAAAATCTAGTTCCGAAACATCACTATACATAACACTTCACCGACATCACATAATGTGAACACTGGCGTAGTAATCAACCTCTCCTCTAACCACCACATGTAACTCTCGTCACGGGTATCTGACCATTTCAAACTCGACCCTCTGATCAAAACTGATGATACTCACATCTGAAATCAATCTCCTAAACCTGAAACTCCAATAAGCTGATCAAACAAGCCATCAATCCGAAGTGGAGGATACTTGCTCTTCTCTGAAACCTGATTCAGCTTCCAATAGTCGATGCACAACCTCATCGAACCATCCTTTATCCTCATAAAACATACTGGAACACCCCAAGGTAAAACACTGAATCAAATGAAGTCTTCCTCAAACAATTCCTGAAGTTGAATCTGCAACTCCCTCAACTCTGATAAATTCTCTGAAAAACATCTGGATACTCACAGATAACCTCAACATCACAAACATCAGGTACAACAACCTCAACATCACGAACATGTGCCAAGTACGACATACATCCTTGCTTCATCATCAGCTCAGCCTCATTGCTGAAACCACACTTACTAGAAAAGCATTTCTTTCACCTATAAACAAGATCTCTGGCACGACTGGACATCAAAGGACTACAACATTCTTGCAACAAACAACCACTCCGCAACTAGTCCACAACCTCCTGCAAACCTCATAGTCTCGATACCCCACCTGATACACACAATCTCAACAACTGAATACAGCATTCTCCACAAACCCAGAAGTGAAGATGCAAGCATAATAGCCATGGATGTCAAGCAACGATAACCTTAGGAAAACTCTGCCCTCACACAAGGTCGTGGCATGAACTCTGGCATGAAAAACTAACCGTCCACGTTGATTGCGACGTTGCTGATTGACTTATCTAAAAATCTGCGTTGGTCAAACTCCAGAAATGGTACCTTGACCTCCTCCTGATCTCTGAGCTGCACAACCACTAAAACAGCTAACTGAGGACATTTCCTCGTAACGTGACCCTCCTGGCCACCACAATAGCAACTGAGAATGCCCTTCTAACACAAACCACAGTGATGCCCGCTGTAAAAGTTGCACAATGGAAACTCCTGCTGTGTGAGAGGATCACCAACGACCACCCTGACTCATGCCACATGAACTAGTCCACTACTCTATGATCTCTTTCTCCACCAAACGGATCTTCTGCGTTATCTAAATGACCCTCAACATAATCGAAAAGGCCATAGCCTGATGAAACTACTGATCCTGTGGTGCCTAAACTCAACCTCATCAAAGTATTTCGACTAAGTTCACCTTCCTCAAACCGACATGTCTGAAACCGCATATCCCTTTCCTTCTCAATGTCCCCGCCTCTGAGTACAGCACAACAAACTCCTCACTGTTGTCTCGAGGCATAACAGTCAAAATCCCTTTGATGCTCAGGTTCAAACTCATCTCGGACCTCCTGCATTGCTTCCTCTGAAGACACATAACACGTACAAACTGAGACAAACAGGTGAACAAGAACTAACATACATCCCTACCTCAGGTTGGTAAACACTCCATATTTTCGTTGTTGGGTAGCCTGATTGAACCATTATCGTATAAACAATACCCTGAATGTAGGTCATGGAGTCGCAATAGGAACTTATACAATACCAACTCACCAAATACAATGATCTGACTCAAGCAAACCATCAACTACCACAATCCTCTGTTCAAAAACAATATATAGGCACCCAAACAAGCACAACTAGGCAAACCATACCACACATATCTCTGAACCCAGAATGCTTATCCAAACCCACAACTCATATTATCAAGTCGCGCATCGACTGATCCTCAACTGGATCCATAACCTTACTAACACGGAAAGCACGTCAAGGAGGCATCCTAATGAATAAGACATTATTCACAACAAATAGGATGTAATCATGGAACTTCAAACATTTGAAAGTATACAACACCCAAAGCATTGATGAGTATCCGCCGGTCGGTCGGGTCATCGCTCCAGATATGCTGTACATTCTCAAATATCCTTAGTAAACACGACTACAAAAGTCTACAGAACCTAAAACCTAATGCTCTGATACCAAGCTGAAAGGACCCGATCCCGATTTAGTTGCCCAAATCGAAATCAAACCCCTTCTGAAATACAAACTTTCGAAAACCATAGAAATTTCGGCAGAGTGTCACTATAGCGCGAAGTTACCATTCACCTGCACCCGAAAATACACTTCATCCTATGCCATAAAAGCCAAACCGTGGGCACCAATCCCATCCGAATTTCTCAAAAACATATCATAATATAAAGCAATAAACAAAACTGTAACTTTACAGAAATCCGGGAAAATCATATGAAAATATAAACATCAGAGTATTCAGAGTGACTTCTAGTATATACATAAATACATAACAGTAGGCCAAACAAGAAACCTATTGAGATGGAAAAGTAGCTCGAATACTAAGCCTCAAACCTCGACGTGCGACACTAGAATCCGAACTGCAAACTGGGCATTGAAAACAAAGAGCCTAGGGAAAGACATATAAATCGTTAGAGTGAGTGGACGAAAATAAATGTCTTTCACCGAATAATATATGTTATAAAAACATATGCGAGTCTAAATGCATGAAAATCAAATGGTACACGAGGGAGACTCTAACTCCTCACGCGTATAGAGCATGCATCGAAAATCCCACGGGGTCACTCATAGACACATCCGCGCTAGTACAGTTCGAATTACGGGATCCCAGACCCACACGTGATTCTAGCCAGAAAGGCCTTAGGTCAGGGTATCTCCCCCCCCCCCCCAGTAAACATCCTCGGGGATTAGCCGGGATGCTAAGTGTATCGATACAACCACATATACTAAAACTGTACTCTTTGTAAACCAAATCATAAATAGTTTCTATGCAAATGTATAAAGCATAATGTAAATGCATATTCGTATTGAATAATTATAAAAGCATATTCATAAATGCTTATTTGTAAATGCATAAACGTAGAACACATGATCGTATAAATCATAATCGCATATGCATGCTCATGCTCGTAAAACGTATATAAAAGACTCGCAATGAATCAGTGAAAAGAAATGTCCACTCACAGACTTGCACATCGCAAAATGCGTTAATCCTGTGATCCGGCGGAAAATCCCTCCCCAAACAAACGATCACGATCTCTTGAATAATCATAAATACCACTGTTCAAAATCACAATTCAAAACCCTGAACCACATCTTGAGAACCAACCATTCCCGAAAACATATAACTCGAATATCGACGAAATCGTCAAAAATCCAATAAACACACTATAAAACCTTGCCACAAATTCCGATGCTCAATTCAAAATATAAACCTCACCATTGCGATCGGTGCACGATTCCGAGCAAAACGACATAAAACTTATCGAAAATCACCTCGGCCGGATAACCGCCACGCACTGCGCCGCGCCGGGCCGCCTCCGCCGGAAAATGTCATCGGCCCAGAAAATTGCAACCTACGCATGGATTTGAAGATCTTGACATTTCCAACAACTTTGTAGTTCAAAGCTAAACCCAATTTTGATCGGAAAACCATCAAAACTCACTTTGAAGTTGAAAACCCTCGCCAGAACTCATTAACTCCGATCTCCTCCGTCTGGTCATGGCAAGGTGCAAGACCACTTCTAAAAGCTTCCTCTCCTCAAGGGCAACAAAACCCCTAAAAAGTCGACCCCCAACTCGGCCGCCTCCGCCGCCACCATCGCCGCCGAATCTCGCCAAAATACCACCGAAATTCCCGAACTTTAACAAGCCATAACTTCTTCATCCGGCAACTAAATTTAGTGAATGACCTATCAAAAGAAAGAGGAGCTCAAGCCCAACAAATTTCATGAAGGAACCATGGCCAAAAGACGCCGGAATAAGGCACATGGAAGGTAAACAAAGCTCGGCCTGAAATGGGTCAGTTTTGACCCACGGGTCAAAGTGGTCAACGGGCCAGATTTCCATTTTGGGAAACTTTCTAAAATCGTCACGTATTCTCCCCATATTTATACCGTACACGTATCATCCAAATCGTATTGAAACCAAACGGATAAACACGACTAAATCCAACAACTAAAAATATTCATAACTTATTCCTCGTAACTCGAAATAATCCTCCAGAAATTCCCACAAACTCGAAATTAAATTCTCTACAACTTTCATGAAGGAACTCAAATCAAATTCTTCTCCGATAATTTAGTCGTTAACAAGCCTGCCATATTAATCAATTACGACAAAATTGCGACTAATCGCGAAACTCGCAAAATCAAGCCGATAAACATACCATTTCCAATTCGGGTTGTCACAATACGGTAAAGTATACTGAGCCTACATGTCTCATACCATGTATCTTAATCATGAAAGTAGCCTCGAATACTCTACAGTATGAATTAACCATCATCTTAAGTATTATCTAACCCTTTTTGCTAGTCATCTTGTCCATTCCCCTGTCACCAGCCTCGAATTACCTTTTCCTATACTACTTTGCGCATTATTGAGCATAAATGGTGACTTAGTACTTGCCGAAGTGATGGACTCACCTACGTAAAATCTAGTAACTTTTGTATCTTCTTCCTTATCACTCCACAAGTAGTATCCTTGATGCAAAGGATGCATTATGAACATGTTCATAAACTCATAATAAATGCATCACACGAATATAATTATTCCAAACATGTTAATTTACAAACGAGCATATAGGCAAACAATACAAACAACAAAACAATACAACTAATTAGAGGTCCCCCATGCCCTTACTTTGATTCCGAACAATTTTGATTGATCTCGCATAATAAATGAATGACGAATATATTTCACATGGTCATGCGCTTCAATAAAATATCTAAAACACAAAATATAGCAACATCACCTATTCTTAGAAAAAAAAACTAAAGATGACTACCTCATAACATGAGTTTAATTGATATCTCAAACCATTGAAAGTAAAAGCAAAAACAAAAGAATACAACAACAAAGCAAGTTTTTTGCAGAAAAGACTGTCAAAGCCGACTTTACAATGAACTTTTCTACTTCTCTAGAATTTCAAAACCATTATGCTTGGTCTTGTTTGAAACCTAGAAATGTGTACTAAAAGCCTGTAATAACCATTTATGCACATGATCAACTAAATCTAATGAAAAAAAATCACAAAGTAATAATACTGCAAACATGAAAATCCATAAAAAGGCTGCAGTAGGTCTAAACTTTGTAAAATCATAATTAAATTTAAAAAAATCATATCCAAATGAAGAAAAAAAACTAAGATGCTCTTTAACTTGTATACTACAATTTTCATGAAGACATCTACTTCAGAATATAAACATATTGGTACAGCTTTTGACTAAAAGGTCAGGTGGTCAGAAATCCAAAAATTAAAGTTTAAGCTTTAAAAATGCCTAAATTTGAAAAGTCATAAATTTTTATAGAAAACTCATTTGAAAGTAATCTTAAGTCTAACTTAATCATAAACAGTTCATATACAACTTTCATGAACGCACTTTCTTCCAAATATAAACTAAAAAGTACAGATTTAAACCAAAACGTCATATTGTCAGAATCTCAGAAAACCAGTTTAAGCTATGCAAACCCCTGAATTTAAAAAATCATAACTTAATCTACAGAACTTGTTTGGTTGTGATTCTATATTTGACATGATCATAGATAGGTCAACTACAATTTCCATGAAGACATTATATATAGATTATACGCATGTTTGTACAGAAATTAACTTAGAGGCTATGGGATCAGAAAATTAGGAAAACAGTATGAGCAGTGTAAAACCCCATTTTGGAGTCTAAGTTTAACAAACAAAATACTGATACAATCCCACCAAAATGTACAGATCAAAAGCAAGAAACATATACTTGACACAAATGGAAATGGCTGCTAAAACCAAGGTTTAGGCAAAGAGCTATGGTTGCTCAAACACAGCTATAAGATTAGGCAATTTTAGCTTATTCAAACACAAAATAAACTTTCTTCTTATATATTAATCAAACTAGACACAATTTTTAAAGCTGAATGATGTCTCACATGAACAATAACAATTTAATCATCTCTAACAACATTTAGTTTCACACACACAATATTTAAACTTAACCTAACGATTACTAAGGACACCCAACTCCACCAAGATTCTTATCATCCTAATTTCTCCTATGTTGCAGCTCCAATTCTAGATCATTAAAAACTCATCATAACAACCTTGCATAGTAAATAAGTAATGGGAATGAGACATACTAAAGCTACAGAACCTTAATCTTTCGAAGCTAATCTTGTACATAGTCATTCCTTCACAATCCATTAAGTTCTCTCTCTCATGGAAATGAGACATACTAAAGCTATAGAACCTTAATCTTTCAAGGCTAATCTTGTACATAGTCATTCCTTCACAATCCATTAAGTTCTCTCTCTCTCTCTCTCTCTCTCTCTCTCTCTCTATGTTTGTTACTCCCCAAAATCGAGAGTAAGAAGTTCATATTTATAGAGAAATAGATGGTCGGTGAACTAGATAGATTACCATGAATGTTCTTATCTTATGGGAACTTGAAGTAAACTAGATTTATACAAAAGATGGGAGCAAATCAGAATGCTAGCTTAGCCACTAAGGTTTCAATAGAGGAAGCAAAATTGATTTCAGAAAGCAGAGGAAACTTACACACTTTCAAATAAATTGCCACCTTCCATATCCTAGGGTTCCAACTCTTCAATTAGGGTTCATCTTCTAACCACATAGCTTAGATAAGTGACCCAAATTCACCTGAAATTGACACTTCCAGCTTGCTTAAGGTGAAGTGATTATCAGAATGAATCTTATTAAAGATTAGGAAGCATCTTTCTAAGAGTGATAATTAAGAAAAGAATCATAGGTGAGGAAGATGATGAATAGAAGAGACAGTTATTCAAGTTACAGAGGAGAAGTTTTTAGGTTCTTGCTTTGTCGCGAACGACAGAACTCAAGCTTTAGCTGCTTCTTCTTCGTTCTCATCTCTCGACTACTTTTTTTTTTCTAACATAAACTTTGACTGGCTAAATACCGTGGACTAATTTTAATAGGAAGCTGGGCTTCTATGCTAGCTAGATAGTTTTAACAACACCACCACCAATGCAAATATATATATACACATACACTGTGATGACCCGAACTAGAATCAGTTGAGTAAACAGCATAATCCACGAGTTTGTGCGTAATCGCGGTTAGTCGTTAATTGTGTGGTTTGCCGAATTAGTTTACGACTTAATTATCGGCCGAGAATTTGAATTGAGTTTCTTCACGGAAGTTGTAGAGTACAAGATTTCGAGCTTGTGGGCAGTTCCGGATGAATTTTCCGATAATCGAGAAATATAATATGAGTATTTAAAGTTTTGGTTTTCGACGAGTTTATCCGTTCGTTTCGTATTTATCCGAATCGTAATGGTTATCCGTTTTGGACCGTTGATCATCTCGAGACGCGAGTATAAATATCGGAAATAGTCGTAAAATCGTCGAAAAACACTATTTGAGGTTTGACCAGCGTTGACTTTCCATTTTTGGAAGTTTGACCAGTTGACCGAAGAGGAAACTTTCCCGTTTGGTTTTCGCCGGCCGACTTGCATTTTTCGGCCACCTCCGGCCTCGTTGAGGGTATGGATCGCTTCCCCTTGAGTTTCTTAACTGTTTTGTGTTTGAAATTGTGTGAATTGATGGAGATTTGAGTGAACCCGAATCGGGTTAGGTATCCGGGTTTCGCTGGTGACGGGGGGTGGCTTTCCGGCGAGCCACGGTAGCGGGGGAGTGGGGGTTTCCACTCCCCTAGCTGCCGTGATGCTTCCTAGATGCTTCAATTTGGACGAGGTGGTGATTTTGGGTGAACCCGAATTGGTTGCCGGAATATTGATTCCGTTCGGTTTCGAGCTGAATTGGAGGTGCTAGGCTTAGAATTGAGGGATGTTGTAGTTGAAGAAAAGACTGGGCTTGAAGTGATCTTGAAATTTGGAACTTCCTCGCCGGAGAAATTCTCAGTTGACGGCGCGCCACCACCGCCGGCGGAGGTCAACGGCGGCGCTCCGGCGAGAGGGTTGACTAGTTTTCGATGTTTTTAATGTCATTTTTCTCGTAATCGCACCCTGATTATCGTTTTGAGGTTTTCGTATTGATTTGGGTATCGGATTTTCAGTCGAAGGTTTCGAGTGGAGATTTCAGAAATTCAGTCGATTGTTTATACAGTTTAATATGTTTCCAGGAACGGTTGGTTTCCGTGGTTAAGTACAGAGTTGTGGGCTATGATTCTGATCAGTTATGTTTTATGATTATTCAGGGGATCGAGATCAAGATCGTGCTTCGGGCGAGGGATCTTCCGCTGGGCCACGAGATTAGCGCGAGTGCGCGTTTTGCTCACCTGTGAGTGGACAATTTCTTTTCACGGATTGATTGCGAGTCTTTATACACGTTTTACGAACTTGAGCATGCATACGAGATTATGTTTTACATGAGCATGTGTTATACGATTATGCCTATACCAATATATATATATATATTACGTATATGCATTTATATACTGTTTATTGCATTTGCATCGAACTATTTATGATTTGGTTTACACAGAGTACAGTCTCAGTATATGTTGTTGTATCGATACACTCGCATCTCGGCTGATCCCCGAGGATGTGTACCGGGGGAGGCTGTGACTCCTGATCCGAGGCCTTTACCGGGAGGAGGCAGGCCTCTGACCTAAGGCCTTTCTGGCTAGAATCACGTGTGGGTCTGGGATCCCGTGATTCGGACTGTACTAGCACGGATGTGTCCACGAGCGACCCCGTGGGATTTTTATGCATGCTCTGTACGCGTGAGGAGTTAGAGTCTCCCTCATGTACTATTTGATTATTTATGCATCTGGACTCGCATATGTTTTTATAACATATATATTATTTGGTGAAAGACAATTATTTTTCGTCCACTCACTCTAACAGTTTTCATGTCTTTCCCCTGGGTTTTTCGGTTTTCGTGCCCAGTTTGCAGTCCAGGTTCTGGTGTTTCACGTCGCAGTTGGAGGCTAGTGATCCGAGCTACCTGTGTTTTCCAGTAGGTTCTTGTTTCGCCTACTGATGTATATATTGTATATATTGTATATATTTACACTAGAGGTCGCTCTGATACATTCTGATACATGTTTTATGCGCATTTTCTCGGATATATTATATATTACAGATATGTTTTCTGTTTATTGATATTGTTATGATATTGAGAAATCCGGATGGGATTGGTGCCCACGGTTTGGCTTTTGTGGCATAGGATTAAGTGTTATTTTCAGGTTGCAGGTTAATGAAATTCCGCGTTAGTAACGTTACTCTGCCGAAATTTTGATTGGTTTTTGTTGGTTCACGTTTTCAGAAGGGGTTCGATTCTGATTTTGGCAACTAAATCGGGGTTGGGTCCTTTCACACACACACATACACATCTATATGTATAAGTAACATATATACGAAATGTACCATGCCATAACCTAATATATAGATTAATCATATATGGTATGCTTATATTTTTAGCTAATTGTATTATACACTGACATAGATATGTATATATCCGTTTGAAGAAAATATTATGTATATATAACAAACAATATATATAACTAACAGTAAACAAAAATAAAACAACAACAAAAATCTTTTTGGTAAGCTAATACTATTTTCTAAAATTCTATGTCATTACAGTTTTGCTATTAAGTGTACACATTGACGCTTATGTGGACGGTCTATGTTGGATAATTGACTCAATGTGGGCCCCAGTGCATGAGAAATGTCTGAAATACATATGCCTATGAAATCAAACTATGTTAGATGTGGATGTAGAAATTTCGGAAATCAAAAACAAAAGAGTATGCATTCACATCCAACACAAACATATATAATTTTGCACTTCAATCAGATTTAAGTATATATATAAGGTTAAAGTTGTTTAAAATATTTTTTTCAATGAAATTGTGGAAGGGTATTTCAAATATTTTTCACACGTTTGGGCTCACATGGAGTCAATTATCCAACATGGAATGTCCACATAAACGCCAACGTGGACACTTAATGACAAAACTTAATGGACCATTCAAAGTGATGAACTTTTGAGAGTACATGTTGAAAGGACCCGACCCCGATTTCGCTGTCCAAACCGGAATTAGGCTCTAATGACTCTACTGACCTTAGTTTCTACTCTCTAATTGAAAAGTGAAGTAGGGATCCATAACTCAAGTATCGCGAAATAAAGAAAATTTTCCACATATTGGTTCACTACTAAAATATAAAGATAGACAACTGTTTTTGACATCACAGCAGGTAGACAATTTAAATTGACTATGCAAACTAAAATACTAACTCGCAGGATTAACCTTGGATCTTATAATGGACACTGTTATGTCATGAACTATGTGTGCGTCCGACCTTAGCTGAAACTCTGCAACCTGGGCAATTGAAAATGAAAAGCCCAGGGAAAGGCATAGCAAATAATCAAAATCGTTAGAGTGAGCGGACGAAAAATAAATGTTCATAATAAAATGAAAAACATAACTATTATGCCTTTCATTATAGAATATAAGTAAAATTATGCGAGTCTAAAATATAAACGCCCAGGTCAGATCCCTGGTAGACCTAAGTACTATGTGATGTGTAGAGGTAGTGACTTGGATTAAGCGATCTCAAGCTCTAAGATTGCCCAGGTCAGGTTCTTGGCCCTCCTAGGTACTATGTAAATCCTTGGGTCAGGTCATTGGCCCTCCCGGAACGTCTCAGAGATTAGCCGAGAAGCCAGTGCATCGATGCAACAACTGTGACTATGCTATGTGTAAAACAAAATCATATGTGCCTCCATACAAATGCATTATCATAAAATGCATAATTGTAAAATGTATAAAATAGACTCCCAAATCGACAGTGAAAATAAAAGTATCCACTCACCTGGATCGTAAGAAATCTAATAGTTGATCCACTAACGCGTAATTCATATATAGCGTTCCTAAGCCAATCAAAGATCTACTTTAATTAATATAGTATTCTAATCGAGTAAAACTAAAACATATAAGGAATCTGATACGATTTTTATCTGAAATACTCACATTCCATTTTTGATCCCTAAGCGTCACTACTCCGCCACATCGCGATACTAAACATATTTGTCGTGCTATGATCCCAAGCTCCATAGAAATGTGGGCATCGACTCGACACATGAAGAAAGATCGCGTCGAAGGTACCGAGTCGCATCCGAATCCTAAACATACATAGAAACATTACACAAGTTCCTAAAATCTATGAAACTACACAAAAACTAATACAAATTGACTAGCGAAACTTCCAGTGAAAAATTGCTCTTCGGGGTTGTCGAAGCTCTACCGAGCACTACGGCAGCCGGAATCCGACCGGCTTAAACTTGAAAAACATGCATATAGAAATGCTCATCTCAACACCCCAACAACATTGCAGAACAGCCTAAAGTCAAAAACTTGCCGAAAAACCTTGAAATCTACTTTTGAAATCCGGAACCCTCGCCAAAAAATAAAGTAGGCTGGTCACCGTCGTCAAGCCATGGCATGACTTGAGACAAGTCATGTTTGACTCGTGGCAGTGCGGGCTTCAAAACCCCCAACCTTGCGCCACCCAACTACGGTCGTAGTGTCGCTGCTGTCATCGATGAAATCGAGACGAATCCCTAGATTTTTACTTTGGTTAGCTGTGGTTGACGCGAATTAGAGGCTGAAACATTGGGGAAATGGAAGAGGAAGCCAAGGCAAATATTTTGACACCAAGGCTGACCAATTTGGTGGCCGGCCGGTGGTGCTTCGTCGGCGTTAACCCTCACGGGGAGAAAGGAGATCGGGGAGAGAGAAAACAAGAGGGGTTGACCACATGTTGACCCCGTCTTAACCAAAATGGAAAGTTTCTGACTTTCCAAAATTGGAAAGTGGGTATTTATACCTCGAAACTTATCGAAACGTAAAAATTCCCGATAAACTCCGATTGATCATAACTTTCTTATCGTAACTCCAAATTTGACATTTAACGTGTCCACGTACTCTGCTCGAAAAGCTCGAAAATAATTTCCTTTACAATTTTCAAAAAGAATACGAGTCCAAAATCAAAACTTATAAAAAGTCGATTTTAGTTTAAGTCTAGATAAACGTATCATAAAGCAATTAATTCAATAAATAACTCGACTAACGAAGATTAAGTCGCTAATTAAGGTTCGGGACATTACACAGGTACTGAAATAAACTCAAAAGTATATGTATTGAAATAATGATCAGACCAAACCATAGGTATGTAAACTAAATTTTCCCTTACTTAATTTGTTCGCCATGACTTGAGTTCAAAGACTGTAAAATTTATATTCTTTGTAGATGTCTGAAGGTGAGATTGAGTTTTTAGAAGATAGTGGTACTACTCACATTATTCTGCAGAATAGGTACACTACCACATTAAGACCCATTGCCGGCGACTTAAAGTCGCCGGCCTTATTTTTTTTCTAGCCGGAAATGTCATTACTGGCGACAAGTCGCCGGCAATGCAGTCACCGGAAATTGGCCGCCGGAGATAGCATTGCCGGTGACTCATTTTGACGTCACCGGTAATGTCGTTGACATTGCCGTCGCCGGTAATGTCTTTCTCATCACCGGCGACTTGAGTCGCCGGTAATGTCGTTGGGCGACTTAAGTCGCCGGTGATGAGAAAGACATTACCGGCAACTCAAGTCGCCGGCAATGTTTGCGCTGCCGTGGCCAGAATTTGAAGACATTGCCGGCGACTTAGGTCCATGTTGCCGGCAATGGTTGGAAAAATTTTGAAAAAAAAAGCTGGTTCTGGATTGGGCCCAATTCCAGAACCTGCATTGAAAGACATAAACCGTACAAATACAAGTTCAACAGTACACACATAAATGTCCAACGTACAGTACAAATAGCAACGATACGAAAATAAACTACAACTACATGTCAGGGTCGAGGAACTTGCTGGTCAGGGTCGAAGAAATCCATGTACTCATTTGAACTCCGGTGGCTACCCTGGTCTTGCTGTGGCGGTGACTGGTGCGGTGGTGGTGGTGGATAACTGGGGAACACAGGGACCGGGGGAGGTGTGGGGAGCGGTTGTCCGGTAGTCTGAGCTGCGTACATCGTCTGCATCCAGGTGAACATTTATGTCTGTTGCTGGATCATGAGTCGGTGTTGCTCGATCATCCCCCGGTACTCGGCATCTCTGACTGCCTGCTGCTCGGCCATCTGCCTCCTTTGCTCCTTCAACTCCCTCTGCGTCCTCTGAAGCTCCACTGCGAGGTTACGACTAGAAGTTGAACTTCTTGACCCGGTAGAGTATACTGAAGTGTTCTTCAATACTCCTTCGTCCGCCGATCCCATTCCCCTGCAGTAGTAGGTATTCTTTCCAGTCCCGCACGCTTTTGCCATGATCTGAGCCGCTATAGGGCGATCAAGCGGATCGATCTGAGAGGCATACTGGGTGACTTCTTCCTCGGAGCAGTCAGGATGGTTATTTCGAGCTATATTCATGGTCTCTTCTGTGGTCGCCTCCTCCACTCTCGCCTAATTGAAAAGCGAAAATGAATAACGTATTATTTAACAAAATAAATTAATATCGAAAAATAGTTTAATTAACACATGCAGAGGCGAAAGACTTACCGCTTCTTCAGGGCACTGCTGATAGAACTTCTGATGAATATACACCAACGGCTTCACTTCTTGTTGTTGCTGCGCCTTACTCGACCAACCCAAATAGTTGAGTGAACCTGCATGATGGGCCCTGGTGTTTTTCAATCTATTCGCCCGGTTCGTCTTCGAAATCGCCTTGTTTGATAAACATATGTAAAAAAATTAGTAACTAACTATTTCAATGTGATACGATACATTAGGCTTGTAAGATATATTCAGGATGCATACCTGAGCTTTGGGATGCTCGAAGTGGGCTATCAGCCACAACCACTCGTACTCCCTAAACCGGAATTCGCTAGGGGTAGAACCTCGGCCTAGCTCCTTGTATACAGTGTAATGTGAAGAAAGCTCGTTCTTCCACTCTTTATACCTATATTAACACCAGGAAAAAAAAGTTAGAGATATTAAAACACTTGATAAACAAAAATCTAACTCTATATATACTCAAATAACTCGAAGCACATCACCTCATATGTAGTTGACGCTCTACCCACGTGTGAATAAGGCATTCATCCACGGCAAACCACACCTGCAATATGAATATATAAACGGTAAAATTATATATTTATTCGGACTTAATTAATAAATGTAAAATTTACGTAATGAAAATACGATTTTACTCACACTCAGTGCATTATGCACTTGCATCTTCACGTAGATAGACACAGATTCCCAATCTGGCCAAAGCATTGGGACCTTGTCCAGCACGATTGCCCCGGCCATGCTGACATATTTTCGCGTGGTGTCAAATGCTTCGATCACCTCGCCAGCCTCATTGGCCCTAATGGGCGTTTTCCTTCCCCCGGTGGCCTGCTCAAGTCTCTTCCCGGTGCAGGTGCCTCTAGCCCCTTTCCGTTTTCCAGTACCATTAACGAAATTGCCTAATAATACAATGTCAACAAATTGATATCATTAATTGAACCTATCGTAAGTCTTAAGTAATAATTAAGTAATCAATCTTGTTAAATAAAATTTACCTGCATCGTCCTTTTGTTGGTTGGTGCACCTCACACTCCAAAGATACACGGGGTCGAACGAGATGAAGTTGTGCGCTTCCTCCACGCTCAGGAACTCCGGCCATCCTTCAACATAAATAGGCATCCCCCTATCATCAAATTCAGGGATCACAGGAATCTCGTCGGGCAGGAAGAGACCGGACGGCGGAGATAGACGAGGTCTGGACGATGAGGCGCCAGCACCATCTGCCTCAGATGATTCCCGTGAAACGGGAGTAGGCACCAGGCGAATAGGGGGCATTCGGATGGAGGGAGTTTCTGATGCCCCCGTTGACTGTCGCTCGTCTGAGGGTCTGCTGACGAAGGGTCTGCTGACGGAGGGTCTGCTGACTGAGATTCTGCTGACTGAGGCTCGAGGCTGGACTTCCGGTTACACGGCTCCGGATCGTGCAGCTTCCTCCTCTTCTCGCGCAACTAGCAACATTTGTGTGCGAGCATTCATCATTGGCCCACTGCGCGTGTTGCTGACTGCGGCTGAGGAGGAAGCTTGACTACTGCTCCCTCCACTATTTCTAGTCCCTCTCCGTTTGATGCCTCCAAGCCAATTTGCCGCAAAACCTCCTGGACACCGTAATAGTCATGGATTCGGTTCTATAACAAATCGGAACCGGAATCGTTTGGAACCGGAACCGTTTGGAACCGGAATCGTTTGGAACCGGAACCGTTTGAACCTGGAACCGTTTGGAACTGGCAGTTCCAGTTCCAAACGATTCTGGTTCCACGCGGTTCCGGTTTAAAACCGTTCTGGTTCCAAACCGTTCCGATTCCGATTTTTCACCTTAATTTATACGTTAAATTAACAACTATATCACCTATAATCCAAACACGTTAAATTCCGATCCTGATTTTTCACCTATTATACGTTAAATTAACAACTATATCACCTAAATTAACATATATACATACATCATTTCCGACTTTAAATTTTTCACATATATATATACATCACATATATATACATCATGCATCTTAATTAAATTTAATTTTCACATATATATATATACTTCACATATTAATCCAAATCACCCTAGCTAATTAATTTTCCACATTTTTCAAACATACGTATATATATACATTGCATATAAATTAATTAATTTTTCACATATATACATGCATCACATATATATATACATCACCTTAATTAAATTTTTCAAATATTTTCCACATGCATACATACATCACATATATATATACATCACCCCACAATTATAAAAAATTAATTAATCAAGTTAATTAAAATGCATAAAAATAAAATTAAAATTGAGAGAGAGAGAGAGAGGGAGAGAGAGTGAGCTTGCACCTACCATGGTGGAGCTCGACTAGACTTTCCGGCCACGGAGGTGAGGGGAGGAGGTAGAGGAGGAGGGGAGGAGGAGAGGAGGAGGGGAGATTTAGGGTTTTTGGGTGTTTGTGTGGAGAGGGGAGGGGGGGAAAGGGGAGGAGGGGAGGGGAGAGGGGAGGAGATAGAGATTTGAGGAGAGGAATATAATTGGGGGGCGAGGTGAGGAAGAGAGGGGGAGATTTTGGAGAGGAAAATGTGGAGGAGGGAGAGTGAGGGGAGAAGGAGCAGCTAGCAGCCCGATCTGGAAATAATGGAAGGGGACATTACCGGCGAGTTACTCATGAACTCGTGGGTAATGACATTGCCCACGAGTTGAAGCAACTCGTGGGTAATGATAATGATTCCCGGCAAAAGAAGTTCCGACTACAAAGTTGACTAGAGTTTCCGACTAGAATTTCCGACAAGAATTTCCGACTACAATTTACAACTAGAATTTCCGACTTTAATTTCCGACTATAATTTCCGAGTAGATCGATCAAATTTCCGACTACAATTTCCGACTACAAGTTCCGACTACAATTTACGACAAGAATTTCCGACTACAATTTTCGACTAGAATTTCCGACTAGAATTTCCAACTACAATTTCCGACTACAATTTCCGACTACAATTTCCGACTACAATTTCCGGCAAGAATTTCCGACTAGAATTTACGACTACAATTTCCGACTACAATTTCCGGCAACAATTTCCGACTACAATTTCCGACTACAATTTCCGGCAAGAATTTTCGACTAGAATTTCCGACTATAGAATTTCCGACTACAATTTCCGACAACAATTTCCGACTACAATTTCCGACTACAATTTCCGACTACAATTTCCGACTATAATTAAAATGCGTACATCATTAACGTACTAAGGATGATAATTGTAATCATCTTCATCACTTGAGTCTGACTCGGTTTCATAGGTAACCTCTGGCAATATGTGCCGCTCCTCGTCATCTGAATCAGCGTCAACTTCATATGAATTAACATCGAGAAGTTCTGCTCCAATAATTCGAACTACACTCCCAGATCTCACATTATTAAGGCGAATCGTAGATGATTCCGGAATGTCAAAAGCGTTCGGCTCTTGGTATGCAGTAACTTCCTCATCATCTGCGGTCTCACCAAGTGTGGCAGCACTGTATATGTTTCTATGAGCAACATGGTTAACCACCTTCCACGGGACTTTGTTAAGAAGATCGTCAAGGTAAAACACTTGTTTTACTGATGAGGCAAGAATGAAAGGGTCTTCTTCATACCAGCTAGTAGCAGTATTCACCGAAAATGTTCCGTACTGATCGGTCCTTGTGTTCTCCGGGCTAGTATCAAACCATCTACACTTGAACAAGTGCACTTTCATGCGGTTCCCATAAATTAGTTCAACAACTGAATGAATGACACCGTAATAGTCAACGCCATCCTGCCTACCATGGACCATCACCCCACAATTCTGTGTTTTCAGTCGGTCGTCTCGATTTTCACATATAAATTTCACGGCATTGACCTGACACATCGAGTAAACTTTTGAAGCTATCGGTTTCATCGCCAGGACCCTCAATTCGTTTGACCACTCTGGGCAACCATCATTTGCTACATGGTTCATCTGAAAACGATAAGAAACCACACAAGAAATTATGAACATAGAAACCACAAAACCACGTACGTACACATATGCTATATAAGGATATATATATAAAAAAATAGACATATACACATATACCCTTACCCATTGACCAAAGTAGTTTGCAAACGTCCTGTTGTGGTAATCAACATTTCCGGCAATAGCAGGGCAGTGAAGATGATAGTTTTTCCAATATTGTACTTGTTGACAGTTAATCAGTACCGACCAGTGGGCAATGGCTACCTCATTTCCATCCAACTTGTACGACTTTAGCAAGATTCCCTGTACTACCACATCATTGGAGATGATAGAAAGGTTGAACTGGGGTTCATCTATCGGCATATGTTGTTGGGGGTCCTCAAGCGCTCCCAAAAACACTTTGGTGTACGTTACACACTCGTGCGCAATATATGCTTCAGCGATACACCCTTCAGGTGCATATTTATTCTTCACATAGTCCTTGTAGGCTCCCAATTGTCTACAAGTTAACAAGTGCATGTTAACTTACTTAAAAAATAAGAATTTACATATAAAAACATAGGCAAACCAAATGTATGAATCATTTGTACCTTTCCATGGGATACATCCAAGTGTAGTGTACGGGACCGGTAAGCAACAATTGTTCGGGAAGATGGATCATCAGGTGAGGCATGATGTCGAAAAAATTTGGGGGAAATATCCTCTCAAGCTTGCACATGATAAAAATGATGTCATCTTGCATCTCCCTGAGATCTGATTTTTTAACTTCACTGGTGCATAACTTCTGAAAGAATCTTAACAAGGCCACCAACGGCTCCACCACCTCTTTGGGCAGGTACCCTCGAATGAAAATAGGGAAAAGGCGTTGAAGCAGTACATGGCAGTCATGACTCTTTAATCCGTACATCTTATTATCCCGGAAGTTAACACACCTGCTTATATTTCCTGCATAGCCATAAGGATACCTGCATATATATATATATATATATATATAGCCATAGGCAACAATTATATTTCTCGCATATAACCATAATCCGGTAAAAATTTAAGGCCAATTTCCTGCATAGCCATAAGAATATATACCTAACATTACTCAGCCACCCAAAAATTTCATGCTTATGCTTCGGCTTTTCGGTGTAAGGAGCTTGCGGCATTTTTCTCTTACCATCTCTTAACCACAAATGTTTCCGCAGTCCCATAGCTTTCAGATCAATGCGTGTCTTAGGGATGTCTTTTCTTTTCCCCTCCAAGTTAAGAACTGTGCCCACCACACTTTCACACACATTCTTCTCTATGTGCATGACATCTAGGTAGTGTCTGATAGGCAACCTGGGCCAGTAGGGGAGTTCCCAGAATATGCTCTTGTTTGTCCAAAACTTATACCTTTCGGGCTTGTCTGGAATTGACGCCACTATCTCAGGATGATTGCTCAGCTGGCCAAAATCATATTCATTCAACACTTCCAAAATTTCTTCCCCTGTCCATCGCCTGGGTGCCACACCTGTTTCCACAGTCCCATCAAATGCGTCTGGATCCTGCCTAAATGGGTGATCATATGGAAGCCAACAATGGTGACGCATCTGAACAATTTTACTGCAATGAGGACTGCAACAATCAACCGTCATGCACTCTGAACAAGCCCTGTAACCCCTGGTAACATTGCCCGACAACATACCGCGGGCAGGAAAATCACTGATGGTGCAAACAAGCATGGCATGCATCTGGAACATCTCATTTTTGAACCTATCGTAAGTGGGGTGGCCACACTCACTCAGGTACTTAAGCTCCTCAATCAAAGGCCTCAAATACACATCGAGACACTTTCCTGGATAACCCGGGCCCGGAATTAACAGAGTGAGCATATTGTATTCCTTCTTCATGCACATCCATGGTGGAAGGTTGTACGGTACCAAAATAACTTGCCATATACTGTATTGAAGACTCATGTTGCCAAAAGGGTTGAATCCGTCAGATGAGAGCCCTAGCCAAACATTTCGAACCTCTGCTGCAAAATGATCAAACTCCCTGACCATGTGCTTCCAAGCCTCTCCGTCGGAAGGGTGTATAAGGGTGTCATCGTCAGGCAAATTCCTCTCAGCCCACCATCTCATAACTTCGGCCGTGAAAGCACACATGAACAACCGCTCCAGCCTATCAATAAGCGGGAAATATCAACGTATCTTCACAGCTTTCTTGTTGCCTGCAGGAGTCAACTTATACCTTTCTGTAAAACATACCGGGCAGGCTTCAAGGTCTTCAAGATCTTTTCCCCAGAAGAGAATACAATCATATCTGCATGCATGGATTTTGATGTAGGAAAGCCCAAGATCTTTCAGGATATGTCGCACCTTATGATGAGTGGTAGGAAGACGATGATCGGGTGGCAGTAGCGAAGCAGTCCACTTCAGCCAAGAATCAACAGCTTTGACAGACATTTTGTTCTCCATTTTGAGCTGCATCACTCCCATGACACTTTCAAGAACAGTCTTACTACAACCGTCGTACAACGGAGTCTGTTGCAATGCAATCAGGTTGTTGTACTTGTCCATACCGCTTGTGTTGACATGAGCTCCAGGTAATGGCTCGACTGGCTCAATATGGGGGAAACTCTCAATGACGGGATGGACATTTGGTGCTTCATCAGAAAATACACCGCACTCATGAGGAAACATATCATTGATTAACATCGATGTTGGATCATAGGATAGACTGCCCCTCTCAGCAAAATCTCCATGATCATAGCGTGGACTGGCCCTCTCACCAAATTGTCCATGATCATGCGGACCCGCTAAAGATGTTTCACCGTGATAAATCCAACAAGTGTAATTATCCCAAAACCCGTATTTACTCAGGTGCTTCTGGACTTTATCAATGGGAAAACGAAATCGATCGCTGCGACACTTACATTCTTTACACGGGCAATAATGAAGTGTAGTGTCTCCACAATTAGCCTTCACAAAATTCACAAAACTCCTAATTCCCTGGTGATATCTCACATCCCATCTTTCGAGGCTCATCCAACTCTTGTCCATCCTGAAAATTCTAACAATATTACGTACTATATATATACACATTCACTACTAATAATCGACGCGATATCTCAATTCAACTCTAATTAAATCAACACATGCATGCATATATATATATATCGATCTAATTAGATCGATCAACACACACATATATATATATATATACATACACATATACGTATATATATACGTACCTATATATATAGCTTCCCGAGTGATCGAGTTTTCGACGCGCGCCTTAATTTTGACAATACGTACCGAAGGATCGATTTCAGAGCGTTTTCCTTCTTTCGATTTCACCGAATTTTTTTCGATCCAAATGAATGAGCTGCTGCGATCTGCATCTAATATAAGAGGCATTACCGACGATTCATTAAATCGCTGGAAATGGAGACATTGCCGGCGACTTTTCGGACACATGACCGGCGACGGAGTAAGTCGTCGGCAATGATGATCATTACCGGCGACTTTCCCGGTTGCCCGCCTTGTTTTTCCAAAAATCGCCGGTAATGAGTGTATATGTGGTAGTGGTAATTGTTTATGGATCTTATGCCATATAGTTCTTCAGTAACAACCATGATTGGTTCAGCGCCGATTATACAAGGGCATGAGTGTGGTTCAACACAATTTTTATTACCACTTGGTACTCAAAGTTATGTCACTGATGCCTTATAGGCGTCAAAGGTCAATCGAACCTTACTAAATTTTAAGGACATTCGCACCAACAGTTTTTACTTGGAAACTTAATGTGAGCATAGAAAAGAATTTTCAAGTGTAACCTATGTAGAATGTGGCAGAAAGTGCATTATGGAGAAGTTTATGAATATTCGTAGTGGTTTATATCTTACTATACTTCGGATCATTGACTCTAATGTAGACACTCATACTACTGTACTCGGCCTCATATAAGCTTTGACATTATCGTTTGGGTCATTTAGGTCGAAATATGATGATCAAAATATTGAAAATTTTCACATGGGCATCCGTCTTTTTTAGAGTAAAAAAGCATGTGGGAATACCTAACACCATCGCTCTTCACAGGATATGCATTCAATGTGTGTCGTAATTAATATATCTTTTATAGTGTGCACTTAAAATGTGTCGTAAATGTATATAAATTATGACACACTTCAAAGTGTGTCGTAAATTTTGCGCCGTAAAAGCCGACTTTTCTTGTAGTGCCAGTTGGTAACTAGATATGAGCATGTCATTTCACATCTATGCATCTTTGGTTGCATGGTATATGTGCATATTAAGCCTCAATTGCATACAAAAATAGGTCCTTAGAGATGATTATGTATCTATGTTGGTTATGAAGCTCCAATGATTGTGCGCTACTTAGAACCTTTGACATGAGATCTCTTTACAGCTAGATTTTCAGATTATCACTTTAATGAGACATACTTTTCGCCGTTAGGGGGAGAGAGGAATGATTCTATTATAGTTGAAAGTCAGAAATTTACATGGTCAAACCCCACTATATCTCATCACAATCCGTATACATCTCAAAGTGAGATAGAAGTGCGATACATTCCCGATCTTTAGAAAGTAGCATATTTGATTCCTGACTCTTTTACTGATATTACGAAAGTGACTAGATCAAATATACCTACTGCAAACGTTCCTGCAAGGTTGGAAGTCCTTAAACTGGGTAAGTCAACGCCACTCTCAGGCAGGGAAATGTCCCTGATGCCCACAATGGGGGTGAGGTGTCAACCTTAGTTTCTACCAAGAAGAGGGGGAGGCCAAGAAAATCCATATATGAGCCGCTAGTTATAAGGCAGGTCCTTCAGGCACAAAATGATTCTTTCATCATCAACACTATGAATGCTTTACATGAGATTGTTCATGACTACAGTTATATCCTAAAATCACAATTTACATCTTTGCAGGACGCTTCAGAGTCAATGGTGATGTTAGAGAACAAAGAACTCTCACTAAGTAACACAAGTGCACACGCTATTATGGATAAATCTTCCATGTTAGTTGATGATGCAGTTGCTTATTCTATCGCTCAGGAAATCATTAACGACTATGAAGTAGAATTTCGCTCTATTGCGGATTGCCAACATAGAGCAGATTGGCTGAAATTAAAAGTTGATATCCAGGCTAAACTAGACCCTTTTACAAAAAGGCATGTTTTCGGTCCAGTAATGTTATGCCCACTGAATGTTAAGCTAGTTGGACATAAATGTGTCTTTTTTTGGAATCATAATGAGAAGAATGAAGTCTTGCGGTATAAAGCTAGACTTGTAGCGCAAAGATTTTCTCAACTCCCTAGAATTGATTATGAGGAGACGTATTCTCCAGTCATGACTATCATTACTTTCTGCTACATAGTTAGTTTGGTAGTGTCTGTAAAACTAAGTATGTAGCTTATGGATGTGGTTACATCACATCTATATGAGGATCTTGATTTAGAGATATACATAAGAGTGTCAGATGATATAGTTTTTGCCCAAATCAAGTAACTCTAAACCGCGGAATGCTCATGTGATTAAGAAGCTCACTATATGGATTGAAGAATTCCAGTTGAATGTGGTACACATGTCTAAGAAACTACTTGATTGGGAAGGGATATAAGAATGATGAGTTATTCCCATGCATGTTCATTAAATGAACAAGTTTAGGATTTTTCATTGTAGCAGTCTATGTTGATGATATGAATATCATCGGGTCTCTTAATAATATTAATGAGATGGTTGGCTACTTGAAATCCGAGTTTGAGATGAAAGACCTTGGTAGGACTCGATGTTGTCTTGGTTTAGAGTTAGAACATCGAGTTGGTGAAATTCTTATTCACCAGTCTACTTATGTCCAAAAGATGCTCAGGTGATTTAATATTGACAAAGCACACCCTTTTAATTCACCAATGGTTGTTCACAGTTTGGATCCCAAAAAGATCCCTTTCGTCTGAAAGATGATGATGCACTACCACATTTTAACCCATGTTTTTTAACATTACCGGCGATTTTTGCCGGAAAAATCGCTGGCAATGTCTTTTTTTTTTACATTACCGGCGACTTAAATGTAAGTCGCCGGCAATGTCCCGCCGGTAATTAAAAAAAAAAAAAGACATTACCGGTGACTTAAAGTAAGTCGCCGGCAATGTCTTTTTTTTTTTAATTACCGGCGGGACATTGCCGCCGATTTGCTGGAAAAATCGCCGGCAATGTTAAAAAAAAAAGAAGACATTACCGGCGATTTTTCCGGCAAAAATCGCCAATAATGGTTAAAGTTGTGGTAGTGATGAAGAACTTTTGGGAGCTGAGGTTCCATATCTTAGTACGGTTGGAGCTTTGTTATATTTAGCTCAGTGTACATATCTATATATTGTATTCTCAGTGAACTTATTATCTAGATTAGCTCTGCGCCTATGCAACATCATTAGAATGGACTAAATCATATCTTCAAGTACTTGAAGAGATCTATTAATTTGTGCTTATTCTTTCCATACAAAGAAATATGATAAAAACTAGAAATTACGATGTAAGGGACGTCAGAAACGTAGATTTCTGATTATTGGAAGTTTGACCCGTCAAACCCTAGTCTCAACTTGTCGAACCAGGTTCCTTGGATGGATCAGACGATGTCTCTCAACCCGTCGAAGGACCTTCCATCTGCCAATGCTGAGCTTGTTTTCACTGTAGTCCCCTATTCTGAGACACCGAATGATGTATTGGTAGGATTTACTGATGCCAAGTATCTCTCTGACCCGTATGGAGGACATTCTCAAACTGGTTATGTTTTCACCATTGGGAATACGACGATTTCTTGGAGATTTACAAAGAAAACCTTTGTTGCTACTTCCTCAATTATTCTGAAATTATAGCTCTATATGAAGCTTTTAAAGAGTGTGTCTGTCTTCAGTCAGTAATGCACCATATTCGAGGGTCTAGTAGATTATAACAACACCAACTTCCATCTATGAGGATAATGCAACTTGCATTGAGCAGATGAGGTTGTGATTCATTAAGGGTGACAGTACTAAGCACATTTCGCCAAAGTTCTTCCAAAATTAGCAACAATAGCAGTTCTTAAATATCCATGTGAGCCAGAATGGTTCTGCAGATAATGCTGTAGACTTGTTCACCAAGTCATTTCTAAATTTACATTTGTGAAACATGTGAAACGCATTTGTATGCGATGCTTATCTGAACTTCGAGATTAAGGTAAAAATCGGGGGGAGTCACTTTTGGTAAAATTAGGGAGAGTCTACATCACATGTAGTATCATCTGTAATTGATGCGTTGTACATTTTTTTCCTTCGACCAAGTCTTTGTTTTGCCCATAAGATTATTATTTTTTACTTAACAAAGTTTTTAAAGAGGCAACAAAGTTATGCATCACACATTACGAGCACGACACAAGGGAAAGTGTTAAAAGAAAGTATATTCCATATATTCTGGTGTGTGTCTTGTCCTAATTAGATTAGATATAAAAAATTTAGTACTCCCTGATTATTCGGGAATTGTATTGATTATGTTTTAGCATTTGGTTGTCTAAATTCAGGATTTCAACCATGTAACTGTTTATGTTTTGGTATTGAACTTTATGTAGCTCCGTAGCTGAACTGGATAATCGGGTATTACTTATTTTTGTTTGGTTACATAGGAAATTGGATCAGCATATTCGGAACTAATATATGAAAAGAAAGGAAAAGAACCGAAAGAGTTCGGATAGTTCTCAAATAAACATAATTCAAGTTGAACCACATAAACTTAACACAAAAAAAAATGAATTCTTGTTTTTTTCCTCATATGGATTCCATTTTTTATATGTTAAATGGACCTGATTCAAGCTAAACTAGGTTCAACTTAAATTAGGTTCATGTGAGCCGTGCCGTAAAAGTTCAACGATGGCTGAAAGTTAGGTGGAGGAAGTGGAGTACGCTGATGCATGAGGACTATGGTTTTTTCTTCTTCTTCAAGTTAATGCAGTTGGTTACTTGGTTTGGTAGAGAAGAAGACGGGGGTGCTCCAGGGGCCGGTAAATGACGAAATTACCCTTATCCCAACCGCATATTCAAACCGAATGTGCCTCCACAGATGCGGCTCTCCCTCTCTTCTTAAACTTCCATCTTCCAGTCATTGCGTTTCCAGTCTCCTGCCATCGCAAATTCGTATCTTCCAAAATTACGACATTGCCCTTGATTTACGGAATTCCACGTTTTGTGCCCATTTCATCAACAGTTGAAAACGGGTCTTCTTCATGTATCAAAAATTAATTAAAAATGTCCTTCCTAGGGATTTTATACGTATGATTGTCGTTTTCAATGACATATTAAACCACCATAGGTTACCTTTAAGAAAAAAAAACCATCATACGTCTGACTGGTTTTTAAGTTGAAGTTTTTCTCCCCTGGTTTTCTAAAAGGGTAGGTAAATGACTTGGTCTATGTATCAACATAAAAAAAAAAATTTAGATGTCATGTTTTCTTAGATGTCATGTTACATGCGAGAGGTTTTATAAATAAAGGAGATGTCTCTTTCAAATTTTGTAGCCTAATATTGTACAACACTTGATAATATATCATTGTCCTGTGAAGTATACTAAAACTTTACATGTATTACGTGAAACAATTTGATACACTTTTTTTTTGAAATTTTAAATTAATATCTTATATTCTGAGTTAAACAAAATAACTCAAGCATCATGCATAATGCAATATCTTTTAAATTACAAATTCGATCATATCATATTAAGTTGTCGTGAAATAATAATTAATAAATCATACAAACTTCATATTACGATCGTATAATCCGTATAGATTGTATATAAAACGGGTGAATACCTCAAAATTCATCAACTCCTCTAGCCACCTCAAAATTCCAATACAAGCTTCTCATTTGGTCGATTAGTTAAGTTGCTGTCCTAGAGGGAGGTATATATGAAAGATTTTTTTCTTGGGAAGTAGGTTAAACTTGGTGGCAAATTAGGTAATTCCAACAAATAAGAAGGGTAAATGAGAAACTACATTGAGCAAAATTCCAGAACCGGAGCCCGCATGGGTTTTTTTATTGGTTGGCCAGTGGCATGGTCCATTTGGCTTTTGCATTCGTCTCTCTGCCCCCTCCCTATATAAGCCCAACGCCCCCCCTCTCTCTCTCTCTAACTTCCTTCCTTTTCACCCAACAACAACACTACAACACAAACAACACCTACCAATTCGATTCGCCATCTCAATCTCAGTCTCACTCACACCCATGGATTCCGACTACGGCATTCCCCGAGAACTCTCCGACGTCCAGAAGCTCCGATCTCAGTACCAGCCGGAACTTCCTCCTTGTCTCCAGGTCCTACCTTCTCCCTCTTCTCCTCGTTTAGTAGTAGCCACTGTCAAATCGCCGTCGTCGTCGTCGGCTATGAATTTCAGATCCAGTTTCTATGTGATTAGATCTGTGTTGTGTAGTTGTGGAAGTTTGATGCAACTGTGTGATTGGATCTGTGGCTTAATAGACGTTTTCTTCGTGAATGAGTTTGCTGCATTGTTTTCTACGTATTGACTTGACTGTTGTGGATTTACTGTTGTATGTTTGAATTTATGTTGGCACGGAAAGTGAAAAGGAATATAGGATTTGATTGTGTGCAAAAAATGCAATAATGAGGTTCCACGTCCGTGATGTACTATAAGTCTTAAAAACTTAATGAGATTCACATGGTTTGATTGAGTGTAATATTATGAAAGAGATGTTCGATAACAGAAACCAGTTAAACATGAATTTTCTGTGCAAAACCAATGATTTTTTTTGAGAATTTCTAGTTCTTAACATAGTTTCGTCAATTCAAAAAAATAAATAATCTGAAATGTATGTGGTTATTACAGTGTTGAGTTTTACTGAGGTTCATTTTGCAGGGAACTACTGTAAGAGTTGAATTTGGGGACACAACGACAGCTGCAGACCCCACAGATGCCCACGCCATTGCTCGATACTTTCCGCAGACTTATGGTCAGCCTCTGGCTCACTTTCTCAGAGCAAATGTGAAAGTCTCTGGTGCTCAGGTTATTTCCGAGCATCCGGCTATGAGGTATGTTCACATGTGTAATTGGTACTAGTTCTACTTTGAACTGTTTGATTGCTTGAAGTGGAATAATATGTGAATGCAATCTGGTCTCTTCTTTTGGGAGTCAGTTGTAATCGATACTAGGGCATTGATGATAGTAGTTTTAAATAATCAGTGTAATTATTGCTAAATGTAAGTGTTTTTCTTTTGAAAGGGTGGGAGTTGTCTTTTGTGGGAGACAATCCCCTGGAGGACACAATGTCATCTGGGGTCTTCTCAAGGCTCTCAAATCTCATAACCCCAGCAGTACCTTACTTGGGTTTTTGGGTAAGCCATCTGTTTTGGGTATTTACATCTATCTTTCTGCTGTTTGCTCTGGGTTTTGTTCTGTATCTGTGCAATCTAATATCATTTTTATCATGGAGGTTGATCTTACTTGAGTACTTTTATTTGTCAATAGGCGGTTCTGAAGGTTTATTTGCACAAAAAACTCTCGAGATAACAGATGACATTCTTGCCACCTACAAAAATCAAGGTTGGTAGTTATAATGCCCAAATTTACTGCTTGCGGCACTTTTTTTTTGGTATTTCATATTTATGTGACCATGATTGTGCTTGGCCAGGAGGTTATGATTTGCTTGGACGGACAAAAGATCAAATTAGAACAAAAGAGCAAGTTAATGCTACGTTAAACACATGCAACACTTTGAAGTTGGATGGCCTTATCATAATTGGAGGTGAACTTCATGACTGAGGTTCATCTAGTTGGTCTAAATGCTTTTACATATGTGAAATAGGTTCTGAGTTTGATATTCTTGTAGGGGTGACATCAAACACTGATGCTGCTCAGCTTGCAGAGACATTTGCTGAAGCAAAATGCCTGACAAAGGTACTTCACAACTGATATTTTGCAGTGGTTTCATGTTTCTGTTGACTTTTAGTCCTAATACAATCTTTCTTGTTTGTCTACCTTGCATTTTCCAATTTTTTGCAGGTGGTTGGAGTTCCTGTCACCATGAATGGAGATCTTAAGAGCCAATTTGTGGAAGCTACTGTTGGTTTTGATACAGTATGCAAGGTATTTGCCAAATGATGCAGACACTTTATCTTAGTTCTCAAATTTCTTTTAAGTTTTTATAGATCGCAAGTCTTTCCCAAAGTGACTTTTGTTTATGTAGTTTCATAGTCTACAGTGTACTTGATTTCTTCAAAAGGGACTGAAAACTGAGGTTGGGTAGGGAAATAGTATTCTGCAACACTGGTTGCTTTCATAATGTCATTGTTTGGGATGGGCTTCAATCAGTTTATATGATTCATATAGAGTGATCTCAATTGAGAATTAAAATCATTGCTCTTGTTATGTGCATAGGTCAATTCCCAGCTTATCAGCAATATGTGTACTGATGCTCTTTCTGCTGAAAAGGTTATATACTCTCAATTGGCACAGTTTTGTTTCTGGATGAACTTGTCATTTGGTATTCTTAAAATTCTTGCCCAGGTTACTTATCTAAAGTACACTGAACCTCTGTAACTTTTCTTGTCCAGTATTATTATTTCATTAGACTCATGGGCCGAAAGGCATCCCATGTTGCATTGGAGTGCACCCTTCAATCTCATCCGAACTTGGTTAGTACTCTTCGTTCTCTAATTTTTAAACTCTAAAATTTCTTTCCCAATATTAAGCTACATACTTTTATTGCAGGTAATCCTTGGTGAGGAGGTGGCTGCATCCAAGTTAACACTTTTTGACATTACTACCCGAATCTGCGATGCAGTCCAAGCTCGTGCCGCACAAGGTTCTAAATATGTTTCTTTGCTTTGATTTCATTGTTTGGTTTCATGTTTCTGTCCTAATTCAATTCATGTTATTCATCCTGTTTAGACAAGAATCATGGTGTCATCCTATTACCAGAAGGACTTATTGAAAGCATTCCTGAAGTGTATGCCCTCTTGAAGGTAACTGAACAAAACATATTCTTTTTTTTGTCTCTCTTTGAAAACCCATGAGTTTAAGTCTAATAGATCATATCTTGGTTGTCATTTTGACCAAGAATAATTTGTTACCATGAGTCGTTAGCCTGGATGTTCCATGAAAAACTTATTTTGTGAATCTTACACTAATTATAATCTTTGTTAATACTTGACAGGAAATTCATGGTTTGTATAGGCAAGGAGTTTCTGCTGATAAGATTTCTGCTCAACTCACACCATGGGCATCTGCTTTGTTTGAATTTTTGCCACATTTTATCAAGAAACAGGTACCAATATTAGTCATTATCTAAAATTAACTATTTTGATTAGTTTTCTTTAAATGATGGGGTCCATCTTTGTGCAACAGCTACTGCTTTTGCCCGAGTCAGATGATTCTGCACAGTTATCCCAGGTAAATAACTGCAAATATGTTCATCCTATCAATCAAATACCAAAAACTGGTTCTTGATAATTTTTTCTTCTTCAACAGATTGAAACAGAAAAACTTCTTGCACATCTTGTTGAGGTGGAGATGAACAAGCGCGTGGTATGGTTTTCTTCCCTCACCCCCTCAACCTTTCTATTTTCTTTTGTGTATGTGTATTTTCTCACTATGTCCATGTATATTAAAGAAAGTGGTCATTATCCCAACTCTTAGTGTTGAAATATTTATTTTTTTTTCAACAGAAAGAAGGCACATACAAGGGGAAGAAGTTTAATGCTATCTGCCACTTTTTCGGTTACCAGGCTCGAGGGTCTCTACCATCAAAATTCGATTGTGATTATGCCTATGTATGTTGCCTAGGGTCACTTCATCTCAGCCTATTTTGTAGTAGAAAGCTTCACTCTGATATGATATATGCTCTTGCAGGTCCTAGGGCACATTTGCTACCATATTCTTGCAGCCGGATTGAATGGTTACATGGCAACTGTAACTAACCTGAAGAGTCCTTTGAACAAGTGGCGTTGTGGTGCCGCTCCACTTACGGTAATTTTTTTTTATTGATAGGAAATGGTTTTTGTGTATTTTCTTGAAAAGCCTTTTACTCCATTTTATCTGTATTTTTCGGGTCAAGATTTTAACTATATTTGACCATTTTTAGGCAATGATGACCGTAAAGCGCTGGTCTCAAAATCCTGGGTCTAATGCATCAATTGGAAAACCTGGCATCTTTCCAGCTACTGTAGATTTGAAAGGCAAAGCATACGAGTAAGTAGTGATATGAAACTTATTGTTTGCAGGCATGCCAAAACTGAGAATACTCATCTTCCCCTCACTCTAAGCTGCGTTTTACTTTGGTTTCAGGCTATTGCGACAAAATGCTACAAAGTTCCTTCTGGATGATATATACAGAAATCCTGGCCCTCTTCAATTTGAAGGTCCTGGTGCTGATTCCAAGGCTGTTACGCTGTGCGTCGAAGACCTGGACTACATGGGGCGCATCAAGAAACTGCAAGAATATCTTGACCAGGTATGCACAACAGTATATTAAATTCAATTGCTGGTATGGCTTCTGCTGACATTCATGGTTGGTTCTGATGGATATCCCTTTTTGCTACAGATTAAAACCATTGTGAAGCCTGGGTGCTCACAGGAGGTTCTGAAAGCAGCTCTAAGTGTTATGGGCTCCGTAACAGAAGTCTTGACTGTTATGTCTTCATCTTCTCTGAATGCCCCGTCATCTCTTTAAGAGCAACTTCCTGTTTCATCGATCAGGTTACTGTACATGGAGAGTGCTCGGTGTTTGGGCATCTGCGCGTCTGATTTTTTAGTGTCATTTTATGGCAATAATTAGATTTTGATTTTTCTCCCCTTGCCATCTTAGCTTTTGTGCAAAATAATTGAGTTATACCAAATTTTGTCACAGATCAAACGATCACTATGATAATGAGTTTGAAATGCTGTTTTTGGTATTCTTCACAACGCATAGTTATTCAGATTAGGCGATTTGTGTATATTTTATTGGAATTTTCCTTGTCTCATGCTATAGAGGGTCCACTTATAGCCAGGGTACAGAGTGCGTATGCAGTCGCCTCAATATTATTTCACATAATGAAGAACAGTACACGACTGTTATGAGGCTGTATGTGCTAGTTTGGTTTATATTATGCTTCTGCGTGCTCAGTGCTCACACAAATAAAATCATCTTTATGATGTATCATTTTCCACATAATAATCGGTAAGAATGCTGTTTATATTCAGAACGTAATAACCTAATAATACATTAATGTATATGGATATTTCTGATGTACCAGGTATATACTAACGTCGTGTCACAATTGACAAATTTAAAACTGGGACAGAGCAATATCAGGAGAAGCAAACTCTGAGTACAGAAAGCAGGGACATTATAATTGGTTGGGTCCCTGCAATGGTGAAGTCTAACTTGTGTTGGATGAAGGATGCGGAGAAAGGTGACTGTGAGTTTGACCAGGGTGTCTACTTTATAATCAAAGGCGTGGAGAAGGTGAGCTCGGAAGTGCTTTAATCTCTTTCTGTGAGAGACTCCTTGGTTCTTTTCACTGCCAAATCAGGCCTTTTTATTTCTTGATAATCGTTTGACTAATGTCACTTTGTTGCTTTTCTATTTTAAACTTGTTCCCGGGTATGATATGTGTTTAAAATGCTCAGCCTTGGTATCTGCTCTGCAAGATTTGATATCTTTTCATGCAACTTATGTGACATCTGTTGGATGTGTATTGCAGACACTTATTGCCCAAGAACAGAGCTGTATGACAACTTTTTATTACAAATAATCAGGGTCTCACAATTTCATATAGGTCAGAGGTCAAACGGCATAGGCTGATGATTAAATTATCCGGGATTTCAAAACTTGAAAATATTGAAAGGGTGGAGAAAGTCCTTTCAGTATGTTTTTTGTCCAGAGATCCCTTTGTGGATTTGGTTTTTTGCTCTTGGGGTTAATTCCGATAAAGAAGTCATTGATCTGATTGATTATGGCAAAGACGATGCAAGCATCCCAAACATACTGTTTGCTTTGATCCGTGATGCGGATGAGCGAAAAGATGATTTCCGTCAGGAGAAGAATGCCCTGAATTGTGCTGAGGAAGCGATAAAGGATACAAAAACACCATCTGGGGAAAGCATTGGAGATTGCATTAGCATGTATTTGTTTCATAACATGAGAGGCATGAATCAGAAAGCTCGCTTTCTTGGGTACATGGTGAAGTCACTCCTACAGACATTCGGTGGCCGAAGGAAGTGCGATAACTGGGATGACTTTAGAAACAAAAGATTGGGCCTGGCAGGTGAACTTCTAGAGCGAGAGATGAAGGCACATATGTTTACTGTACGGAAGCGCATGCCAACGGCTCTGCAGAAAGATCTATGTAGTGATAATGTGGTCCGCCCAGTGGAACACTATCTAGATGCTTCTATAGTCACCAATGGTGTTTCCAGAGCATTCTCTACTGGAGCATGGTGTCATCCTTTTAAAAGGGAGAGGATATCAGGTGTACTGGCAACTGTTGGGCAAGCAAATCCACTGCAAACAATGGTTGATATGAGACCTTTCAAAAAAAAAAAAATGGTTGATATGAGAAGAACAAGGCTGCAAGTTCAATACACTGGCAATGTTGGAGATGCAGATATCCGTAAGTACCTTCTATCTTATTTAGTTCAACTATGGAAATTAAATTAATGACTTTTGGGAGGGCATTTGTAGTTTTGGGGAGTAAACAATGTAACACTTATAAAGGCCTGGACCTATTAAGTCTTTCTTATCTTGTTATAAGTGACTAGTAACATAACTTAACAAGGTTTTTGATTTGGAGTCTTCACCTGTAATGTCTTGCTGTTCTGTTATTATAGTGCATGCTCTATGAGCTGATTCGAATGTGAATATTGTTTATAATAAGGGGTGGAGTTTGCTGCAATAACAGCTTTAGGGCCATACTGCCATAGCTTTAGGAAATCATGTCTTTCCCTAGTAGGCTAGTAGGTTTTCAAAATGGTATATACTTCGGTAGTCATACTTTCGAATTTTAAAATGCTATCAAATGTCACGTGTTTTTTTTAAAGAGTGACACGTGCTTAACTACAGAGAGTTGGTTCTTCATACCATTTTGATGTTCCTGTATTTTAACTAAAGTTAAATGTTTTCATATTTTTGCTTTTGAGCAGTTCTTAATCTCAGGTAGTGGGTGGAGTTTTGATACAAATGAATGATATGATAGTTGAAAAAAGATATTCTTTGCTAATAAGAAAGTTGCATTTGTCCCTAGTCTCAGATTTTTTAAAGCAAAGAAACACGTTAATTCTTTGATTATGACTTTGTTGTAGGTGGATATCAAAAGAGATGAACAGCAAAGAGAAGTGCGCGTATTTTCCGATGCTGGAAGAATTCTACGTCCACTCTTAGTAGTTAAGAATTTGTACAAGATCAAAGATACAATTGGGGAAAAACTCAGCTTCCAAGATTTTCTTGACAAGGGAATAATGGAGCTCATTGGCGCCGAAGAAGAAAAGGATTGCAGTGCAGCATGGGCTATTAAATATCTCTTTATGGAGGAACATGGGAAGTCAGGTGTCAAGTACACACACTGTGAACTCGATATATCCTTTTTGTTGGGATTAAGCTGTGGTGTCATTCCATTTGCAAATCATGATCATGCAAAGAGGGGGCTTTTCCAATCTCAGAAGCACTCTCAGCAGGTGATTGGTTATTCTACAACAAACCCCAACCTCAGAGTGGATACTCTGTCCCACAATCTACACTATCCCAAAGGCCGCTATTTCCTACAATGATATCAGATTCCCTTGGAAAACCAGGTCATCCTGTGGGGCATAACGTTGTTATGCCACGGCCCGAGTATTTTTATGGTCAGAATGCAATCGTGGCAGTCAATGTGCACCTAGGATATAACCAAGAAGATTCAATAGTCATGAACAGAGCATCACTGGAACGTGGTATGTTTCGGTATGAACACACAAGGAGCTACAAAGCTGAAGTTGAAAACAAGCTGTCAGTGGGAAAAAGACGGAAGCCAGAGGAGTGTGTAAGTTTTGGCAAAATACAGAGTAAATTGGACGTGTTGACAGCCTTGATGAAGATGGATTCCCTTGTGTCAGGGAAAATCTGCCGAGTGGGGATATTATCATCGGGAGGTGCAGTGAATCTGGTTCTGATCATAGCATTAAACTGAAGCATACTGAAAGGGGAATGGTTCAGAAGGTTGTGCTTTCCTCTAATGGTGATGGAAAGAATTTTGCTGTTGTATCTCTAAGACAGGTATGTTTCCCATAATTATGCACTTACTTCGATTTATGCATGTGCATTTGGATCCTCAGCATCCACATACGTTGTAAGATTTTGTATTATAGTTGTGCTTGTGATGGATGTGTATGGAAGATGGGCAGCAAAATGACTATAATCGGCTGGCCTGCTGCAAATAAATTTTACCCCAAATGATATTTCCTATATAAGAGAGATGGATTTTACTGTAGCTAGAATAGTAACTACAGTGCCCAATACATGTGAGGCACACGTGCGAAGCAAACCCATTCTCTTTCCTAATCCAAACCTAATCGCTCCTGGTCCTCTCTCTGCATTCTCTTTCCTCACACGATTTCCAGAGCTAATCGCTAACCCATATTCGTTTGATCGAAAAGATGGCACATTTCCAGAGAGATTACCCCACTGCACCTCAGACCGACGAGTACAACAACCCAATCCAAGCCATTGACGAGTACAGAAAGCCTGTCCATGACGGCGTGACCGGAGCAACCACGGGGATCAAAACTCACTCAACAAGGCAACGTCACCACTCTTCAGCACTCCGGCAGCTCCAACTCTAGCTCGGTAGGCCTCTTCTCACTCTTGCGATCTCAACTATCAGACCTCCTCTTTCTCTCCAAGAAACTTTGGATCTTTTCAATCGATTTGGGTATATCAGATTTAAATTGATTTGGTTCATTGGTGATTCAAGTGAACTCTTTATTTTATTTTGTCTCGATCTCTCTTGATTTTGTTTTCTCATCGATATCTTGGTCGCTACTCTTTGGGTCTTGATTGATTAAACGGGTACGAGACTATTCTGGGTTTCTTATTTTAATGAATTTAATGGGTACTGGGATATGCGATTTGTGGCTGAATTAGTGATCTATTGTCCAAACTGGGATAGAGCAATTTGGTTGTGGTGATGATGATTAAGATGATGGACATGATACATGTATGCAGATGATCATGATCGAGCTAGTTGCATTATTTGAATGAGTTGTATTAAGAAGCTAACTTACCTAGGTTGTCTAGTATTCCCACAATAATCTCATGAGTAATTGGCTGTCCAATGATGTAATCATTTGTTTTCAAAGATTGTTTGTTGGTGTCTTAACAAATATATGCATACCGACAATGAACTAATGAGAATAGATATTGGTTGCGAGTCTTCCAGAGCTTCTTGAAGCAATCTTCTTATAAAGCTGTGTAAATATACATATATGTATGTGAGCTAAACAATTTATCTTCTTCAATTATATATTTGTGATCTGTGTATAGTTGCAATCAGTAAAAGTCAGTCACAGGTTTCTTTATTTGAGAGGATGAAGACTTTGTTGAAAACATATTGGGGTGCAACCATGTAGGAAGCTTATTATTCAAAGAAATGAAAACGCAAAGAGCTTATTTTATTTAGATAAAGATTTTAGTTAACACTTGATCTATTTGTAGTTGTATCAATATATAGATGTATTCCTCCATAAAAAAAATACATAGATGTAGTCGGGGTTCGTATTATCTGCTTTGGGGGTTTTCAAACTTATGATATTACTTTGCTTATAATTTTTTTTGGGTACTTTGCCCAAATTTGCCAAATTAATATTGAAAACTCTATATTATCACTTTTATCCTAATTCCTTCTCTTGGGTCTAATTGGTTTGCCATGCTTTGTACTAGCTGAGATTTTGGTGACTCAAAGTAAGAGTCTTCTTTTTTGGGCAGTGACTTTGCTTTTTTTTGCTTCAAACACTTCTAATTTTGTCTTAACGTTCTGATCTTTGATTTCGTAGATAGTAAAACTACTTTGAGTTTTGGCAGTAGAGCTTTGGCCACATAAGCCACGAGGTATGTTCGTTTGTTCACTTTCTGTTCATAAAGTTTCAAATCTTGATAAATAAAGAAAAAAAAGCTTGGTTTTTTATGTGTTGTATGGTTGAAGATATGCTATAAGATTGTTTACTACTTCATACAAATGTGCTGAAGGATTCATAGAAACTCATATAAGTAGTAGAGAAATAGAGTTTCAAAAGTTTATTGAAATTTAAAATTTCAAAAGCTTATTGTTTTTCATTCACCGTGGAGTATTCGATGGTGCTCCATGTTCTTTTCCGTATGTTTTTGTCTGCAAACGTCTATAGCCATCATGTATCATCTTGCAAGAGTTATTATAATGTTTAGCTATTATAAATACTATTTTTGTCATGTGCTAATGCTGGTCTAATTAATTTTTTTAATGCGTGCAGTCTAAGGAGGTTAAGACATTGCGTGCAGATTCTAAGGAAGTTTAGTTTTCTCCAAAGACGATAATTTTTTCGAATTCTATGTTCTTAGGCCATTACCGTATATGCAAACACTATTCAACGATATAAATCTGTTTATAAATAGGCCATTGCCTTATATTCTGCACTTCTTAGGGTGTATTATATTTGGAATTATAAAATGTTTGAAACTGCAGATTCTATGACTCAAAATAAATCAAGTATCATTGCCTTAGTAAATTAAATGGTATCCAAAATTTACTAGAGCTTGCAGCTATCGCCACTCTTACCATGATGGATTATGTATGATTATTAGTTATATATGCAAATTGAAGTTACAACAGTGTTGTTGTTTTGGACTTTTTGTATGTTTTATAAGATAGTTCTACTTCTTTTGTATGGTTTCTTCCTTGATTCGTGTTGCTCTGTCTTTATCAATTGAGAACCTTATAGTTTGAGTCTTTTGCTACGTGCTTTATGCGTATGGTAGAAGAAAATTAGGAATTTAAAAAAGAGGGAAACTTTGAGAATGGTTTATTTGGGTTTGTTTTCAAAGAAAATTTTATAGACTTTAAAGTGGGTCTAGATTTTGTGAATAGACAATTCTATGTATCAGATATTTTGGATTTGAATTAAAGTCCATGAACAATAATGGGGTTGGTCTAATCAACCCAATATTAGTGTGACTCGATCAATATCTGAAAGGACCCAACCCCGATTTAGTTTCTTAAACCGGAATCAAACCCTTTCTGAAAACACGAACCAACAAAAACCATAAAAATTTTGGCAGAGTAACGCTACTAACGCGGAATTGCCATTACCTGCACCCGGAAAATAACACTTCATCCTATGCCACAAAAATCAAACTGTGGACACCAATCCCATCCGGATTTTTCAATATCATAACAGTAATGTAAAGTAATAAATAAAACTATACTTTACAGAAATCCGGAGAAAAATCGTATGAAAGTATAACATCATAATGCTCAGAGCGACTTCTAATATATATATATATATATATACAAATAGTAGGCCAAACTAAGAACCTACCATAAAAGAAATATCGCTCGAATACTAAGCATCTGACCACGACGTGCGACACCAGAGTCCGAACTGCAAACTGGGCACGAAAACCGAAAAGCACAGGGGAAAGACATGAAACCGTTAGAGTGAGTGGACAAAAATAAATGTCTTTCGCCGAATAATATATGTTATAAAAATATATGCGAGTCAAAATGAATGAATATGATATAGTACACGAGGTGAACCCAAACTCCTCCAGTGTACAGAGCATGCATAGAAAAATCCCACGGAGTCACTCATGGACACATCCGTGCTAGTACAGTCCGAATCACGGGATCCCAGACCCACACGTGATTCTAGCCAGAAAGGTCTCAGGTCAGGGTATCTGTTCCCACCCGGAAATACATCGGCACAAGGAACAGAAATCTGTACCCACCCGGAAATACATCGGCACAAGGTACAGTTCCCCCCTGGTAGACATCCTCGGGGATCAGCCGGGATGCAAGTGTATCGATACAACCACATATACTAAGACTGTACTCTGTGTAAATCAAATCATAAATAGTTTCATGCATACATATAAAGCATAATGTAAATGCATAATCGTAAAGCACATGCTCGTATAAGTCATAATCACAAACGTATGCTCATGCTCGTAAAATGTAATATAAAGAGTCGCAATCAATCAGTGAAAAGAAAGGTCCACTCACAGATAAGCATAGCGCACAAACGCACTAATCTCGAGATCCAGCGGAAGATCCCTCGCCAAACGAATGATCATGAACCCCTGGATAATCATAAAATCCACTGCTCAAAATCATAACTCGAAACCTCAAATCATATCACGAGAAACAATCGTTCCCGGAAACATATAATTCAATATCGATGAAATCGTCAAAATCCGATAATCACACCACAAAACCTCACTATAATTTCTGATGCTCAATTCGAAAAACAAACCTCACAACTGCGATCGGGGCGAAATTCCGAGTGCAACGACATGTAACTCGTCAAAAAACACGTTGTCAGAAAAATCGCCGCCGCCGCTACCGCCGGCCGCTGGAATTTCAGACCTACCCAGAAAATTTCATGCAACACTTGGTTTTGAAGATCTCGACGTCTCCAACAACTTTCCAGTTCAAAGTTAAGGCCAATTTTGGTCGGAAAACCTCCAAAAATCAACTCAAAGTTCCAAACCCTTACCGAAATTTCAAATCGATCGATCTCCTTCCTCCGGCCACGGCAACCCTCAAGACCACTTGCAATAGCTTCCTTACTTCGAGGCTAACAAAAGCCTCCAAACCCCGAGCTCCAACACCGCCGGAAAAGCCACCTCCGAATTCAATGAAATCTCGCCGGAAAACCGTTAATTTCGCCGCCGCATTTCTTCCTCCTCCGGCCACCATAGGAGGTGATCCAACTCCCAAGTTGAAGAGCAACTCAAGCCCAACAAGACTCGTGAAGAAGCCTTGCCTAAATATGGCCGGAATCGGCCTCAATTCCGGCAAAACCCATTCGGCCTCCTAAACGGGTCGACCCACCCGTGGTCAACGTGGTCAACACAAACTTTCTATTTCTGGAAACTTTCCCAAATCGGCATGTATCGATTCCGTATTTATACCGTACGCGTATCGAACCCCAAATGGATAAATATGACAATATTCGACGGACGAAAATAATCACAACTTAATCCTCGTAACTCGGAAAAATCCTCCAGAAGTTCTTACGAGCTCAAAATTAAATTCTCTACATCTTTCACGAAGGATCCGAAATCAATTTCTCGCCTGAAAATTTAGTCGTTAATAACGCCGCCATATTAACAGATTACGTCGAAATTATGACAAATCGCGAAACTTGCAAATCAAGTCGATAATCATTCCATTTACGGTTCGGGTCAATCAACGGTCCAAAACGGATCAATCACAATTCGGATAGACTCGAACACGAACGGATAAACTCAATGATACTCCAAAATTTCAAATATTCATATTATATTCCTCGGTCGTCGAAATAATAATCCGGAACCGCCCACGAACTCGAATTCACGCGTACAACAACTCTCGAGAAGAGACTCAACTCAAATTCTCGGTCAATAATTAAGTCGTGATCAAAGTCGGCAATTCAATCAATTTACGAAAAACTGCGATTACGCGCAAACTCGTGGATTAAGCCGATTACACTACTGATTCTGTTCCGGGTCGTCATAATATCAGATATTGAGGTAACTAAAATTGTATGCATATACTTTTGTATCTTCCTAACTAAGTTTGTGTTATGACTTCACTGATAACTGAATTTATTTGTTCTTGCTTAGAGGTTGTGAACTACCGTAAAGGATGACAATTTTATATTTGAAATTGCATGTCTTTTTTTTTTCCACTTGACCTGAGGCCTGATGGGTCGAGTGCTAGGGTTTTTAGGCAGACAAATTGATCAACTCCCTTAGTTATAATGATCCAAACCCACTTCAAAATTAGAATAGCGCACGACCAAACTTTTTTTTTTGTTTATTTTTATGATGCTTGAAGTTGCTATAGTTGCCTGAAGTTTCAGTATTATAATATGTTAATCAGTAGAAAATTTGACCCGTAAGAAAATACATGCATATGCACTCATTCACCTTTTGCTTTCTTTTTCCGTAGTGTGCTGTAAACAAATGCTAGACACTTGAGGATGAGCATAGCTTCATAACTAAGATTTAGCTTACATTAACTTTTTTAAGTCAAAAAAGCAGCTCCACATATTTGGATTCTTTTTGTGTCAATTTACAAATGGAAAATTTGGCCAAGTGCCATTGGGCATCTTGAGTTTGGATACAACTTTTCACTAGCTAAGGTATATAACTAATTGTATTTATGTATATACCGTACATTATTTTTTAATCTCTTTATATAAGTTTATTGTTGGTGTATACAACCAAATGTATGTTTCTGTAAGAACATAAACAATATATATATACCCATTAACCATAAACATATAGCAAAGAAGTCAACTGTAAGCATTGGAAAAGTAAATACTCTCTGCGAGTAGTATATCACATAGAATAATAACACTCGACATGATGAGAAATTGAAGATAAACTTCATATAAACCAGAAGTATATATGCTAGCAGCAAGTATCAACAGGAACTATATATGATATATTCAACTTGCATATAAACCCTTTTGGATTACTGTAGTGTACTTCACATAAAGAGGAAGTTTACATGCATGCTATGTTAAGTGTATATGCTCAACTTATTCATGTTAGCTTATTTTAATTCATTAATTTTTAGAACATGTGTAATGTCTAATGTTTAACTTAGTCATATGGAAACTCTAGGGCAACCTCGCGCAGGGGATTTTTTGTCCAAAAAATGTCTCGTGCTGGGCATGTGAAGGGGAAACCTAATCGATCTGATCCACTTTTGTCTGTGCATGTGAGTGTGTATGGTATTCGAGTGAAGTATTTTCATACGTTGCATTTATAAAGTATTCAATGAGCAGCACTTTTAACTTATTGTTACAAATGAGCTGTAGCATCTGTGTATAGGGATCTACCCCCTTTTCTTTCTTTTCTTTCTGTTACTTGCTTTTCAATTTGTCTGTGCATGTGAGTCTGTATGGTATTTGAGAATCGTATTCATATGTTGCATTTATAAACTACTTAATGAACAACACTTTTTCAACTTATTGTTAACAATGAGCTGTAGTATATGTGAATAGAGATCCCCTCCTTGTTCTTTCTTTCCTTTCTGTTTTGGCTACAAGTAGAGGGCTTTTATCGTGTGGCATCATATACGGCACAAAATAAGTCGGATTTTGTAGGCATAGTAATTAAGAGAATTCTTACAACTTAAAGGTAGAAGATAGGAGTTCCTATAGAAACCAAGGGTCTTTTTACCGTCATGTCCCTATAGAAGCCTAAGCTCCTCTTCTTATTCTCTTTTGTTAACTTTCTTTGTTTCCATTGATTTATGTTGGCTGTCTCACGTAAAAAAGTAACCATGTTGTCATTTTTAGTGAATAAAAAGCAAAGCTTAGGATAGTTTTAGTTGAGATTTTGATTAATTGAGGTGGTTTTTGATATTGGGTTTGTCATTGATTTACTTGCAGCTTTCACTTACAGCTATAACTTCTGTTGGTGGTGATCTACATCTATCTCTCACGATCTATGTTCAAGGTTTGTGCTTTTCTTATCAATTTTTGTTTAAATTCTTCTGTAAATGCTGTATCTTTTGGATTTGTAGCCACTGCCATTCTTATATTTATGTTATTGGTTATGGCCAGATTTGAGAGATTTCCCATTGTGCGACTGTTGGAGAAATAGAGATTCCAAGGCTCAGCTGGTGTTCAATGGAAAACTAAATTACCCATCACCCAAAGTAAGCCACCCACATTCTTAATCTGGTTTAGGGTTTAAGAGATGATAGGTAACCCACATTCGTTTAGTTTGCACCAAAACTAACATGATAGAAAAATAAGCAAAGAAGTTGCCCTTTTGCTGATGAAGACCACTACTCACTGTGTATGACGATTTTAGTGTACTGTCTATATTTTGCAACTTCTGTATGTACTAGATAATCAGATAATTTCTGCTTTTTAAGAACACTGTTCGACTTCTAGTAGTACTGTAGCACTACCAGCAGAACCACTATATCCGACGAGCTGCCGAAATAGTTTTATGACCGTCGAGATTATCATGTCGTCGGTTATAGTCGCCGGAATCTCGTCGGTCATAGTTTTCGACTATGTCCGACGAAATTTTTGGACTATAACCAACGATTTTTTCATATCGTCGGTTATAGTTTCTTATTTCAGATCTGGGCAGCAGCTCGATCTGTCATTCAAAAAACTTTCCATTTTTTCAACAAATGCTCTGAAATCGATCTTTGGGTGATGTCGAGAATGAGTTCGTGATGATTCGTGCGCATTATATATAGCTAGGTACGTGCTATATTAATATATATATGTGTTGTGCATGCACGTATTGCTTAATTTGTTGAATTAATAGATGGATCAATCGATCGAGTTAATTAATTAATTAATTCTTGAGTTTGAGTAATTGATCGATGGTTGATTTTGATTACGTATGCGTGATTGATCGTAAATATATATATTAATTGTTGTTAATTTTAATTTGATTATTGTGAATATATATATAGCAATTATATATATATATATTTAGATTTTTGTGATCGATTATATATATATAGTTAGGGTGTACGTGTGTGTGTATATATATATATTAAAATTATGGGAATTAAAATAATAAATATTTATATGTAGCTATGAAATTTGAATTAATAAGATCATGGGTATATATACATGCATGCAGTTATAATTTTGAGGATGGACAAGAGTTGGATATGTCTTCCAAGATGGGATGTAAGATATCACCGTGGAATTAGAAGTTTTGTAGAATATGTGAAGGTTAATTGTGGAGGGATGACAATTCATTATTGTCCGTGTACGAAATGTCAGTGTCGCAGCGAGCGATATCGTTTTCACATCGATAAAGTATTGGAGCACTTGAAGAAAAACGGGTTTTGGGATAAGTACACATGTTGGATTTATCACGGTGAGAGCTCAACAGTTGGTCAACATGATCACGGACAATTTTTTGAGAGTGGCAGTACATCCAATGATCTAACAACAAGATTGATCAACGATATGTTTCCTCATGAGAGCGGTATATTTGCTCAAGCACCGGATATCGATATCCCTCCCGCCGTTGGAGACTTCCCTCATATTGAGCCAGTCCAGCAATTACCTACAGCTGTCAACACTGCTGGTATGGACAAGTACAACAACCTCATTGCCTTCCAACAGACCCCGTTGTACAACGGGTGTAATAAGACTGTTCTGGAAAGTGTTATGAGAGTAATGAAGCTCAAAGTGGAGAAAAAAATGAGTGTGAAGGCTGTTGATGATTGGCTGAAGTGGTCTGGTTCGTTGTTGCCCCCCGGTCTTCGTCTTCCTACTACTCATCGTAAGGTGCGACAGATCCTTAAACATCTTGGCCTTTCCTACATCAAAATCCATGCTTGTAGATATGATTGTGTTCTCTTCTGGGGTGAAGATGCTTATGGGAATGATCTTGAATCCCTTGATGAATGCCCGGTATGTGGTACAGATAGGTATAAGTTCACTCCTGCCGGAAACAAGAAAGCTTTGAAGATACTTCAGTATTTTCCCCTGATAGATAGGCTAGAACGGTTGTTCATGTCTGCACACACGGCTGAAGCTATGAGATGGTGGGCCGAGAGGAATTTGCCCGACGGTGATACGCTTATACACCCTGCTGACGGAGAGGCTTGGAAGCACATGGTGAATGAGTTTTCTTATTTTGCATCAGAGGTTCGAAATGTTTGGCTGGGGCTTTCATCTGACGGATTCAACCCTTTTGGGAACATGAGTCTTCAATACAGTATATGGCCAGTTATTTTGGTACCGTACAACCTTCCTCCATGGATGTGCATGAAGAAAGAATACAATATGCTCACTATGATCATTCCAGGGCCGGGTTATCCAGGAAAGTGTCTCGATGTGTATCTGAGACCCTTGATTGAGGAGCTTAAGTACTTGAGTGAGCATGGTCATCCCATTTATGACAAGTTCAAAAATGAGATGTTCCAGATGCATGTCATGCTTGTTGGCACCATTAGCGATTTTCCTGCACGCGGGATGTTGTCGGGCAACGTTACCAGGGGATACAGGGCTTGTCCAGAGTGCATGACGGTTGAGTGTTACAGACCTCATTGCAGGAAGATTGTACAGATGCGACATCGTTGTTGGCTTCCGCATGATCACCCATTTCGGGAGGATATGGAGGCATTTGATGGGACTGTGGAAACAGGTGAGCAGCCGAGGAGATGGACGGGGGATGAAATCTTAGAAGTGCTAAATGAATACGATTTTGGGCAGCTAAGCAATCATCCTCAGATGGTGGCGTCAATACCTGACAAACCCGACATGTATAAATTTTGGACACACAAAAGTATTTTTTGGGAACTTCCTTATTGGTCCAAGTTGCTGATCAGACACTACTTAGATGTCATGCACATAGAGAAAAATGTGTGCGAGAGTGTGGTCGGCACAGTGTTGAATTGGGAGGGAAACACTAAAGACGGCCCGAAGGCACGCATTGATCTTAAAAGGATGGGACTGCGAAAACATTTGTGGTTGAGAGATGGGAAGAAAAAAATGCCACAAGCTCCTTATACCGTGAAGCCTGCCCAGAAGAGTGAAATCTTTGGTTGGATGGGTAATGTCAGGTATCCTTCAGGCTATGCCGGAAATATAAGTCGATGTGTTAACTTCAAAGACAACAAGATGTACGAACTAAAGAGTCATGACTGTCATATACTGCTCCAACGCCTCTTCCCTGTTTTCATTCGAGGGTACCTGCCCAAAGAGGTGGTGGAGCCGTTAGTGGCTTTGTCAAGATTCTTTCAGAAGTTATGCACGAGAGAAGTGAAGAAATCGGACTTGTTGGAAATGCAACAGGACATCATTTTTATCATGTGCAAATTCGAAAGGATATTTCCTCCAAACTTTTTCGACATCATGCCTCACCTGATGCTCCATCTTCCGGAACAATTGTTGCTTACTGGTCCAGTACACTACACATGGATGTATCCTATGGAAAGGTACGTAATGCATCTCTGAATCTGGCTATATATATGTCGATCTTTAATATTATTTATTCACTTATATATTGTTGCAATAAGCATAACATGCTCGATTTGTAATTACCCATTTACAGACAATTGGGGGACTACAAAGACTATGTGATGAACAAATCTGCACCCGAAGGGTGTATCGCTGAAGCATATATTGCGCATGAGTGCGTAACGTACACCAAGTTGTATTTGGGAGCGTTGGAGGACCCTGCACAACATATGCCCATAGATGGAGGGCAGTTCAACCTTTCGATCATCTCCGATGATGTTGAAGTTTCTGGAAAGTTGCCCAACTCGTACAAGTTGGAACCTTATGAGCTCGTCATTGCCCATTGGTCGGTATTGATTAACTGTCCAGAAGTTCAATATTGGAAAAATTTGCACCTTTACTGCCCTGCTATTTCCGGTGATGTTGAGTACCACAACAAGACGTTCACAAACTATTTTGGCAACTGGGTAAGTTGATACTTAAATTGACCTGTATATGATCGATGTTAAGTGCATGTCTCGCATCCTATTTATACGTACTTAATAAATGATTATTTTCAGATGAATCATTTACAAGATGATGGCATCCCTCAGTGGTCACAAGAATTGAGGCTCTTGGCGCAGAAACCGGTAACTTCCAGAGTTTATCCTATGTGTAAGGTTAATGGCGTGCTATTTATTTGTGAACATAGAGATGTCAGACGAAAAACACAGAATTCTGGGGTAATGGTGCATGGTGGGCAGAATGGAGTTGACTATTACGGTGTTCTCCATTCAGTTGTCGAATTAATATATGGGGAAGGCATGACCGTGCACTTGTTTAAGTGTAGATGGTTTGATACCGACCCTCAGAACACAAAGACCGATCAATACGGGATTTTTTCGGTGAATATTGCCACAAGCTGGTATGAAGATGATCCGTTTGTGTTGTCCACGGCGGTGAAACAATTGTTCTATCTTGATGATCTTGTGCATAAAGGCGCGTGGAAAGTGGTTAACCATGTTCTTCCACGAAACATATACAGTGCCTCCACCCTTGGTACTGTGACCTCGGATAATGAAGAAGTCAGTGCATACCAAGAGCCGAACGCAACTGGTATTCCTGAAACCTCAACAATTCGTCTTAATAATGTGAGACAGGGCAGTGTGGTACGAATTCCTCAACCGAATCTTCTTGATGTTAATCAAAATGAAGACAATGAAGACTCAAGTGACGAGGACATATGAAAGGACCCAACCCCGATTTAGCTACCTAAACCGGAATCGAACCCCTTCGAAAATGTGAACCAACAAAAAATTTTCCGAAATTTGGGCAGAGTTTCGTTACTAGCGTGGAATTACCTTAACCTGCACGCGGAAAATAACACTTCGCCCTATGCCACAAAAATCAAACCGTGGGCACCAATCCCATCCGGATTTCTCAACATTAATATAATCAACAAACAGTAAACATACAGTACTATATATATGTATATCCGAGAAAATCCGTATAACAAGTATCAGAATGTATCAGAGCGACCTCTAGTATAAAATATATACAATATATATACATCAGTAGGTGAAACTGAAACCTACTGGAAAACACAGGTGACTCTGATCACTAGCCTCCAAACCGCGACGTGAAACACCAAACCTGAACTGCAAACTGGGCACAGAAACCGAAAAGCCCAGGGGAAAGACAATAAACACGTTAGAGTGAGTGGACGAAAATAAATGTCTTTCACCAGTTATATATATGTATAAAATCACATATGCGAGTCCAGGAAAATAAAAACAACATAGTACACGAGGTAAAACTCATATTCCTCCAGTGTACTGAGCATGCAAGTAAAATCCCACGGGGTCACTCATGGACTCCTCCGTGCTAGTACAGTCAGAATCACGGGATCCCAGACCCATACGTGATTCTAGCCGGAAATGGCCTCAGGTCAAAGGTCTGCCTCCCCCCGGTAAAGACCTCGGGTCAGGAGTCACAGCCTCCCCTGACATATGCCTACCATCGGGGATCAGCCGAGAGGCTAGTGTATCGATACAACAACGTAACCACGACTGTACTCTGTGTAAACCAAATCATAAACATTTCGATGCAAATACGTGAAATAGCATATAAGTGTATGTATACTTGTATACGTATATTCGTATAAGTATAACCGTATAATCGTAATATCAATACGCATGCTCAAGTTCATAAATCATATAAAAGACTCGCAATCATTTCCGTGAAAAGAAATTATCCACTCACAGATCCGCTAGCGCGAACTCGCGCTAAACTCGTGGTCCGGCGGAGGTACCCTCGCCCGAAGCACGATCACGATCCAAATCTCGATCTCGATCTCCTGAATACATACACACATAACTGATCAAAATCATAATCCACAACACTGTACGGATGCACGGAAACCAACCGTTCCCGAAAATACAAAATGCGGTGCAAAATGAATTACGGAAATCCCGAAATCCCCACTCGAAATCTCGACTGAAAATCGGCTAACCAAATCAACCCGAAAACCTCCGTACGATAATCAGGGCGCGATTACGAGAAAAATGACACTAATTACATCGAAATCTGAAAATTTGACTTTTCCTCCGCCGTTGACCGCCGCCGCCGGCGGCGGCGCGCCGTCAACGGTGAAATCACACGGTGGAAAGCTCCAGTTTTCATCCCCACAACCATGCGAACCTTTTCCTCTTCTATCACTAGAACCAATTCAAAGCAAAACCTTCCCAAAATCGAGCAAAACCGAACGAACCTCCCAACTCAAATCCCTAATCGGGTTGCATCAAAAACTCTTCCTTAACCTCAATTGACCACATCAATAGATTCAGAGAGACGAGGGGAGTCGAATCCCCCTAATCTCCCCTTCCAAAACTCGCCGGAGCCAAGCTCCCCGTCACCGGCGAATTCTCCAACTCGGCCTCCAATGGTTCTACCCCAAAACGAAACCAATTCACTCCAAACCAAAGCCTAACCCACTCGAAATCAAACAAGGATGCTAACCATACCTGTCCCGTGGCCGGAGGTGGCCGGAATCCGGTCGCCGGAAGTTGAAGCCGAAACGGGAAACTCTCCTCCCACGGTCAACGGTCAAAGTTTCCAAAATAGGAAAGTCAACGCAAGTCAATGCAAATTCGTGTTTTTACGACTATTTTCCGACTTTTCGATATTTATACTCGTTCCTCGGGTCAATCAACGGTCTGAAATGAATATATGATGTGATTCGGATAAGCTCGAAACAATCGGATAAACTCGTCGGAATCCGAAACTTCAAATAACCATCAAATATTCCTCGGTTATCGGAAAAATCTTCCGGAACCGTCCACGAACTCGAAATCACGTACTCTACAACTTCCGTGAAGACACTCAACTCAAATTCTCGACTGAAAACATAGTCGCGAATCGAATCAGCAAACTACACAATATCGTAAAACTGCGACTATAACCAAATCTCGAGAATCGTGCCAAACACACAACTGATTCTGGTTCGGGTCGTCACAAATCTACCCCCCTTAAAGAAATTTCGACCTCGAAATTTACGTACCTGTCATGTGAACAGATGAGGATACTGCTCCCGCATACGCTGCTCGGTCTCCCAGGTGGCCTCCTCAACTGAGTGGTTCTGCCACAAGACCTTCACCAGCGGAATCACACGGTGCCTCAGCTCCTGCTCACGTCGATCAAGAATCTGTACTGGCTCCTCAACATACGATAAGTCCTCTCTAATCGGCAACTGCTGTGGGGCTATCACATGTGAAGGATCTGAGATGTACTTCCACAACATCGAAACATGGAAGACATCATGCACACGAGCCATCTCAGCCGGTAACTCAAGTCTGTAAGCAACAGCTCCAACCCTCTCCGTAATCTCATACGGACCAATGTACCGCGGTCGAAGCTTGCCACGCTTCCCGAAACGCACAACTCCCCTCCACGGAGATAGTTTCAGGAAGACCCAATCACCAACCTCGAACTCTAAACTCTTCCTCCTCACATCCGCGTAACTCTTCTGCCGATCCTGGGCAATCTTCAGTCGATCTCGAATAATCTGAATGTCCTCCATCGTAGTTTTCACCAAATCAGGACCAATGAGCCAACGCTCGCCCACCTCACTCCAACACAATGGAGTGCGACACTGCTTCCCGTACAGAGCCTCGTACGGTGCCATCTCAATACTGGCCTGATAGCTGTTGTTGTAGGCGAACTCGATCAAGTGCAACTGCTGATCCCAGTTTCCACGAAACTGCATTACACACGATCTCAGCATATCCTCAAGAGTCTGAATGGTCCGCTCGGACTGCCCGTCAGTCTGAGGATGAAAAGCTGTACTAAACCGTAGTCTCGTACCCAACGCTCGCTGTAAAGCCTGCCAAAACTCAGAAGTGAACTGACTATCACGGTCAGAAACAATCGATACAGGTACACCATGCAAGCGAACAATCTCGGATAAGTACAACTTTGCCAATCTGCCCACTGAAATCTTTCCTGGAAGTGCAAGAAAATGTGCAGATTTCGTCAATCGATCAACGATAACCCAAATGCCAGTGTTGCCCGCCGAAGTACGCGGCAACTGATAGACGAAATCCATCGTAATATGCTCCCACTTCCAAACTGGAATCTCAAGTGGTTGTAGTTTCCCTGCAGGTTTCTGCCTCTCCGCCTTCACCTGCTGACAAATCAAACACCGACTCACGTATGCGGCAATCTCCCGCTTCATGTTGCGCCACCAATAGTAAGCTCGAAGTGTACGAAACATCTTCGTACCTCCGGGATGCATCGCATACGCTGAACTGTGGGCCTCGTCCAGAATCTCCTTCTTTAAGTCCTCGTCTCTGGGTACACATAATCTACCTCTGAACAACAACGTACCGTCGTTGCTCAAACGGAACTCTGTAGGCACACCATTCCGTACTATGGTCTTCTTGCTCAGCAAGTAAGGATCTGAATCCTGTGCCTCCCGTACCTGATCAACCAATACGGGTCGTACCTGAAAGTTAGCCAACAAAGCTCCATCATCATCATAACTAAACACAGCACCCGTAGCCCGTAGCTCGGCTAACATCGATACTCTGGCCACACACATGTGAAACAATGAGGCTCCCGATTTCCGGCTAAGTGCATCTGCCACAACATTGGCCTTCCCTGGATGGTACTCGAAAGTGCACTCGTAATCGTTGATCAACTCCATCCATCGGCGCTGCCTCATGTTCAGATCCGGCTGTGTCCGCAAGTAAGTGAGACTCTTGTGGTCAGTAAAAATCTTACACTGAGCACCGTACAGGTAATGTCTCCAACTCTTCAACGCTAACACGATAGCGGCTAACTCCAAATCATGCGTCGGATAGTTGACCTCGTGCGGTTTCAGCTGTCTGGAACCGTACGCCACAACTCTACCATGCTGCATCAACACACAGCCAAGGCCCAACTTCGACGCGTCGCTATACACAACATACTCACCACTGTCATCTGGTAATGTCAGAACCGGTGCGGTAGTCAATCTCTCCTTCAGGAGCAAATAACTCTCCTCGCACGCATCAGACCACTCAAACTTGACGCCCTTCTTCGTCAATCTGGTCAGTGGTGTAGCTATCCGGGAGAAATCCTGTACAAACCGTCGGTAATAGCCTGCTAACCCCAAGAAACTCCGGATCTCCGGCACAGTAGTGGGTCGACTCCAATTCAGCACGGCCTCGATCTTGTCAGGATCAACACTAACTCCCTCGGCCGAAATCACGTGGCCCAGAAACTTCACACTATCCAACCAGAACTCACACTTGCTAAACTTCGCGAACAGCTGATGGTCCCGCAAAGTCCGCAACACCGCTCGCAAGTGCTTCTTGTGCTGGCCCACACTCCTCGAGTATATCAAAATATCATCAATGAATACTATCACGAACTTGTCCAGGAATCGTCGAAACACCCGATTCATCAAGTCCATGAAAGCTGCGGGGGCGTTGGTCAACCCAAACGGCATAACCAAAAACTCATAGTGCCCATACCGCGTCCTGAAAGCTGTCCTGGCAACATCTGAATCCCGGATCCTCAACTGGTGATATCCGGATCGAAGATCAATCTTCGAAAAGACTGCTGCTCCCTTCAGCTGATCGAACAAGTCGTCAATCCGAGGCAACGGATACTTGTTCCTCACTGTAATCTGATTCAGCTTTCGATAGTCGATGCACAACCGCATGGACCCATCCTTCTTCCGCACAAACAACACTGGAGCACCCCACGGAGAAACACTAGGTCGAATGAATCCCTTCTCTAACAACTCCTGAAGCTGAATCTGCAACTCCTTCAACTCTGCAGGCGCCATCCGGTATGGTGTCTGGGAAATCGGTCCAGTACCCGGCAATAACTCAATGGTAAAATCAATCTCCCGCACAGGGGGTATACCAGGTAACTCCGCTGGAAACACATCCGGAAACTCAGACACAACCTCAATACTACCAAGCTCTGGCACTGCAGCTGTAGTGTCCACAACATGGGCTAAATATGCAACACAACCCTTCTTCATCAATCGATCCGCTCTCAATGCGGAAATCAAACACGGTAGGGAAGTGTTCTTCTCGCCACGAAACAATATCTCAGGTAACCCTGGTCGTCGAAACGCGACCTCCTTCCTGTGGCAATCAAACATAGCCCAGTGCGACTCCAAAAAGTCCATACCCAATATCAGATCGAAATCCACAATATCAAGTAATAACAGATCAGCGGCTAAACCATGGCCATCAACAAACACCTCACAATCTCGGTAGACCCAACCGATGCTCACAACCTCACCTGACGGATACAACACTCTCCACAACCCCGGAAGTGGAGATGCAGGTACCGTAGCCAATGATGACAGTCTAAATGATATGAATGAATGTGTGGCACCTGGATCTAACAATGCCACTACTGGAATACCAAAAACATGTAACGTACCGATAACGACCTCCGGTGATGCTCTGCCCTCACGCATAGTCATAGCATGAACTCTCGCCTGTCCGGCTGGTCGTCCTCGCTGAGCCTGTCCCTGCTGTCTACCCTGACCTGCAGTCTGTGCTGGTCGAGCTCCCGAAGTGGCACCTCGCTCAGCTCCGGAACTCTGAGCCGCCTGTCCATCACCACCATACAACTGGGGACACTCCCTCGCATAGTGACCCATCTGGCCACAGCGAAAACAAGTGACAGGACCTCGCCGACAAGTACCCAGGTGATACTTGTTGCAGTAGCTACACAATGGGTAGTCCCTCGGTACAGCAAAAGTGTCACCAGTACGTCGAGGATAACTAGAACCGCTAGAACCAGCACTAGCCTGCGGTCGCTGCGGTCGATCTCTCCTCCATCCCGGTCTCCGTCTAGGTACACCAGCTGGTGGTCGATATGATCCGCCACCTGAGGATGAAGCTGAACCGGAAGTATCAGAACTCTGCCTCTTCGAAGGCCCCTGACTCGGTCCACCCTCCTCAAATCGTCTCGGCTGGTATCTCTGCTGTCTCTCGCGCTCAATATCCTCGCCTCGGAGTGCAGCACTAACAAACTCATCGAAGTTGTTCCGAGGCATCGTAGTCAGCGTCGCCTTGATACTCAAATTCAATCCCAGCTCAAACCTGCGACACTTGGCTTCCTCTGTAGCCACCATATCCCGCGCAAAACGAGACAAACGGGTAAACCGATCTCGATACTCAAGTACAGACAAACTGCCCTGCCTCAAGTTTGTAAACTCCTCATACTTGCGCTGCTGGGTAGCCTGATTAAAATACCTCCGCATGAACAGATCACGAAACAATGTCCACGGAGTATCCACAGGAACTCTGTCAGTACTGACCCACCAGAAGTATGCATCACCCTCAAGTAAACCAACTGCGGCTACTGTCATCTGCTCAGGTGTAAACTGCAGACGCTCACAAACACGCTCAATCTGAACCAACCATGCCTCGCATATCTCTGGATCAACTGAACCCGAAAACACAGTAGCACCCGCAGTGCGAGCCTTGACCACAGGGTCAAAACGCTCTTCCAAACGCAGCACTCGCATAAGCAAGTCGCGCGTTCGGCGATCCTCATCAGGATCATCATCCCGATCAACACGGGGACCACGTCGAGGAGGCATCCTACTGATACAAGACAAACATTAGGCACAAGCAGAAAGAACGTAATCATGAAACCGCAGATATTTGAGGACACACAACACCCGAAGTATTGATGAGTACTGCTGGCCAGTCGGGTCATCACTCCAGTCATGCTGTATCAACTCAAATACCCTAAGCGTCACAACTACAAGAGTCTACAGAATCTGACAACCTAATGCTCTGATACCAAGCTGAAAGGACCCAACCCCGATTTAGCTACCTAAACCGGAATCGAACCCCTTCGAAAATGTGAACCAACAAAAAATTTTCCGAAATTTGGGCAGAGTTTCGTTACTAGCGTGGAATTACCTTAACCTGCACGCGGAAAATAACACTTCGCCCTATGCCACAAAAATCAAACCGTGGGCACCAATCCCATCCGGATTTCTCAACATTAATATAATCAACAAACAGTAAACATACAGTACTATATATATGTATATCCGAGAAAATCCGTATAACAAGTATCAGAATGTATCAGAGCGACCTCTAGTATAAAATATATACAATATATATACATCAGTAGGTGAAACTGAAACCTACTGGAAAACACAGGTGACTCTGATCACTAGCCTCCAAACCGCGACGTGAAACACCAAACCTGAACTGCAAACTGGGCACAGAAACCGAAAAGCCCAGGGGAAAGACAATAAACACGTTAGAGTGAGTGGACGAAAATAAATGTCTTTCACCAGTTATATATATGTATAAAATCACATATGCGAGTCCAGGAAAATAAAAACAACATAGTACACGAGGTAAAACTCATATTCCTCCAGTGTACTGAGCATGCAAGTAAAATCCCACGGGGTCACTCATGGACTCCTCCGTGCTAGTACAGTCAGAATCACGGGATCCCAGACCCATACGTGATTCTAGCCGGAAATGGCCTCAGGTCAAAGGTCTGCCTCCCCCCGGTAAAGACCTCGGGTCAGGAGTCACAGCCTCCCCTGACATATGCCTACCATCGGGGATCAGCCGAGAGGCTAGTGTATCGATACAACAACGTAACCACGACTGTACTCTGTGTAAACCAAATCATAAACATTTCGATGCAAATACGTGAAATAGCATATAAGTGTATGTATACTTGTATACGTATATTCGTATAAGTATAACCGTATAATCGTAATATCAATACGCATGCTCAAGTTCATAAATCATATAAAAGACTCGCAATCATTTCCGTGAAAAGAAATTATCCACTCACAGATCCGCTAGCGCGAACTCGCGCTAAACTCGTGGTCCGGCGGAGGTACCCTCGCCCGAAGCACGATCACGATCCAAATCTCGATCTCGATCTCCTGAATACATACACACATAACTGATCAAAATCATAATCCACAACACTGTACGGATGCACGGAAACCAACCGTTCCCGAAAATACAAAATGCGGTGCAAAATGAATTACAGAAATCCCGAAATCCCCACTCGAAATCTCGACTGAAAATCGGCTAACCAAATCAACCCGAAAACCTCCGTACGATAATCAGGGCGCGATTACGAGAAAAATGACACTAATTACATCGAAATCTGAAAATTTGACTTTTCCTCCGCCGTTGACCGCCGCCGCCGGCGGCGGCGCGCCGTCAACGGTGAAATCACACGGTGGAAAGCTCCAGTTTTCATCCCCACAACCATGCGAACCTTTTCCTCTTCTATCACTAGAACCAATTCAAAGCAAAACCTTCCCAAAATCGAGCAAAACCGAACGAACCTCCCAACTCAAATCCCTAATCGGGTTGCATCAAAAACTCTTCCTTAACCTCAATTGACCACATCAATAGATTCAGAGAGACGAGGGGAGTCGAATCCCCCTAATCTCCCCTTCCAAAACTCGCCGGAGCCAAGCTCCCCGTCACCGGCGAATTCTCCAACTCGGCCTCCAATGGTTCTTCCCCAAAACGAAACCAATTCACTCCAAACCAAAGCCTAACCCACTCGAAATCAAACAAGGATGCTAACCATACCTGTCCCGTGGCCGGAGGTGGCCAGAATCCGGTCGCCGGAAGTTGAAGCCGAAACGGGAAACTCTCCTCCCACGGTCAACGGTCAAAGTTTCCAAAATAGGAAAGTCAACGCAAGTCAATGCAAATTCGTGTTTTTACGACTATTTTCCGACTTTTCGATATTTATACTCGTCCCTCGGGTCAATCAACAGTCCGAAATGAATATACGATGTGATTCGGATAAGCTCGAAACAATCGGATAAACTCGTCGGAACCCGAAACTTCAAATAACCATCAAATATTCCTCGGTTATCGGAAAAATCTTCCGGAACCGTCCACGAACTCGAAATCACGTACTCTACAACTTCCGTGAAGACACTTAACTCAAATTCTCGACTGAAAACATAGTCGCGAATCGAATCAGCAAACTACACAATATCGTAAAACTGCGACTATAACCAAATCTCGAGAATCGTGCCAAACACACAACTGATTCTGGTTCGGGTCGTCACAACATACACATATTACCTGAAATTAACTCGGAAACAGAGTCAGACTCAAGCGATGATTCTGATTATGCGCCTTAATTAATTAATTAGTGTATATATATATATGTATGTTATTTTGACTTAGAACGTGCAATGTAAAATGAATTTTATTCGATCATATTATCGATCGACTTTAAATTGTGTCGATCGATCGGGAAAAAAATACAGCCGATCGATTAATAATTAATATCGATCGATTGTATTATTAAATAATTAATTTTGCTTTACTAATTTCGTATTAACTATTAATAATTTCGTATTAATTAACTATTAATAAATATATATATATTAAAACACTACACATTTAATTAGTTTACCGGCCGGCATAAATGAAAAATAAAAAAAGGAACTATATCCGACGAGTTGCATAAGTAATCTCGTCGGATATAGTTGAACCGAAACTATATCCGACGACATTCATATGAAATCTCGTCGGATATAGTTTCGGTTCAACTATATCCGACGAGATTACTGAACTCGTCGGATATAGTCTGTTTTATATCCCGATCTGGGTTTCCATTTGGGGCAGAAACGAAACTGCTCCAAACCGGAACAGTCGCCTCCTCTCCGCCTCCTCTCGATTTTCTACGCAATCGACGTGTTGGAAGCAAGCAATCGAAGGTCAAGTGCTATTCCATCGATCCTCAAGCCAAATTCCTCGTCGATTAGTGAAAAAACAGGTTTGAAATCCCTAATTTCAAATTTTCGAATTTTTTGAATTCGGTTGCATACCAACGTTGTGGAATGTGTTGATTGTCAATGTGGATGCATGTATTGATATAGTTGTGGAATTTGTGGATTTTATGCATGTATTGAGTTATATTCGAATAATTTTGATTTTTAGGTAAAATTTAGGTTAAATTTGCATGAATATTTGTAAATATTATGTTAAATTTAGGTTAAATTTGCATGAATATTTGTAAATAATATGTATGTTAAATTTAGGTTAAATTTCGATTTTTTTGAATTTTATGCATGTATTGATATATATTGGAATAGTATGAAATTTAAGGTGAAATTTAGGTTAAATTTGGATTATTTGGTTAAATTTCGAATTATTGGGATTTTTTGCATGTATGTTTATATAGTGGAATATATTGGAATTGGAATTGAAATTGGAATTATTGTTGGAATTGTTGGATTTGGAAATGGAATTATTGTTGTTGGAATTGGAATTATTAATTGGAAATGGAGTTATTATTGTTGGAATTGTTGGAATTATTGGAATTGTTGGAAATGGAATTATTATTGTTGGAATTTGAATTATTCTTGTTGGAATTGGAATTATTGGAATATGCATGTGCTAGATTTTTTGGATGAATTAGGAATTTTTTTTAATTTAAATAATTTTATAGCAACGATGCAATGGTTTAATTGCGGACCTTCCCGAGGGGCCGGGTCGAGTACTTCGAGGGGGAGGTCCAGAGGGAGAGGGTATGACAACCCGGAACAGAATCAGCAGTATGATCAGCTTGATCGATGTGTTACTGCGTAGTCGCAGTTGTCCGACAGTTATTGGAATCGTCAGAGTTCTTAACGACTAAATTATTGGCCAAGAATTGGAGCTGGGTCTCTTCTCAAGAGTCGTTGTACATGATTTCGAGTTCGTGGGCAGTTCCGGATCGTTATTTGGACGACCGAGGAATTAATTATGATTATTTGAAGTTCAGATTTAAATGGTGAGCTACTTAACGACTTAATTACTGGACGAGAATTTGGTTTCGGGTTCTTCACGGAAGTTGTTCGGAATTTAATTTTGAGTTTGTGGGAACTTCCGGAGCATGATTTTGAGTTACGAAGATTTAGTTGTGATTATTTCCGATTATTGATGGTTTAGTCGATTTAAATGGGTGTTGATTCAAGGGTTGACTTTTTATCCGTTTAGCCGATGTGTTTGACTTTGGGTAATATTGGAAGAATATGTCGAGACGAGTTCGTGGCCGCGAGAATTATCGGAATCGGAATTACGACAAGAAAGTTATGGATATTCGAAGTTTGTCGAAATCAATTGGGAAAGTTTCCATATTTGGCATGTATATAAATAGAAGGTTTCCATTTTAGGAAGGGAGGACTATTCATTGCTGGTTTGACCTTGGTTGACCGATGGAGGAGATGAAACTCACGGCGGTGGCTCACGGCTTCCATGGTGGCGGTGGATTCCGGCCACCCCACGGCTTGAACTTGGGCTCTTTCCCTCCTCCTTGATGCCACGAACCTAACTCCGGCCACCACGCACGGCCTAGCTCGCCGGAGAGAGGAAAATTCCGGCCAAAATTCAAGAAAACTTGGTGATTCGGGTTCTACTATTCCGGCCAAATTGAGCTGAATTTTGGAGTGGGCTTTGAAGCTCTCCTCACCTACATGTTACCCTGTAAGTTTGGTGATCTAATTTGGCTTGTGTGTGGAGAATTTTGGATTTGAAATTTGTGTGTTCATTCGATTTTTCGTGAAATTGGATGAGTTAGAGTTTGAATTGGGCTTCGGTGCAGTTATGGAAGTTGCTCAGTGGATGATTTTGAGTGGAATTGGTGCAGCTCCGTCGTGAAACTCTTCGGCCGGCAGCGGCGCCGCCGTGGACGGCGGTCAACGGTCAAAGTTTGACTTTTTGGATTTTCGGCAGGTTGCATGTCATTTGACTCGGAATCGCGCTCCGATCGCAGTGGGGAGGTTCGTTTCTTGATTTGAGCATCCGAATGTATAGCGAGGTATTGAGGTGTACATATACGGATTTTCGACGATTCGTCGACTTTGGATTATGTGTTTCCGAGAACGGTGGTTTCTCGTGATTTGTCTTGTATTGTCGGATTATGACATTGAATAATGGACTTTATGAATATTCAGGGGTTCGTGACCGTTGTTTTGGCGAGGGACATCACGGAGTAGCGGACTTGCTCCTGTGGCACGAGTTTGGGCAATCGTTGGTGATCCTATCACGCAGCAGGTGTTGCGATGATTTGTGTTCGAGGAGTACTTTCAGTTGCTGTTTCGGTGGCCAGGAGGGTCACGTTGCGAGGTAGCGCCCTCAGCCAACTGTGTTTGAGGTTCGACAGCTCAGAGTTCACGAAGGGATCATGATGCTGTTCCTGCAGTCTGATCAATGTACCCGTTTGACGAGTTATTCAGCAAGTCGCAATTGATGTGGGCGGCTAGTTGGGCATGTTGGAGTTCGTGCCATGACCTTGTTTGAGGACAAACTTTTCTCCGAGGTTACAGTTGCTTGATATCCATGGCTATTGTACCTGCATCTCCACTTCCGAGGTCTTGGAGAGTGTTGCATCCATCCGGAGGTTGTGAGATCCTTGTTGGAGGTTTTGGGTTAGTCGTGGATTTGTTATAGCTGGATATTGCGGTTTCAGTATGTTTGTGAGTCTGACGATGCATTTGGCTGTGTTCGAGTACCTCGAGAAGGAGGTTGTGTTTCGACGATCAGATTTCCCCGAAATACTATTTCGCGGTGATGGTCAAGTGAATGGTGGAGACGAGTTGTGTTGTTTGCCTAGCTCATGTTGTGGATACTATGGTTGCTGTACCCGACATTGTTGACATTGAGGTGGTTCCCGAGTTTTCAGGTGTATTCCGGAGGAGTTACCAGGTGTTTCCCCAGTTTGGGAGACTGACTACACCATTGAGCTTGTACCAGGCGCTGGACTCATTTCACCGACATCTTGTCGTTCGGAGCCAGCGGAGCTGATGGAGCTACAGTTTCGACTCCAGGAGTTGCTGGAGGAGATTTCAGGAGATTTTATGCGACCTAGCGTACCTGCGTGGTGTGCTTTTGCATTGTGTGTACGGACGTTGGATGATTTGATGAGGTGGTGCATTGACTACCAGAAGCTCGATTTGCTTCAGAGGAGAGTGAGTATCCTCCGTTTCGGATTGACGAGTGGTATGGTCAGCTTGTGAGAGCTTCAGTCTTTTCGAAGATTGATTTCGGATCCGGATACCATCAGTGGAGGTTTGATGAGTCAGATGTGGCTATGACAGCTTTCGGATCTCGGTGTGGGCATTAGGAGTTCTTGGTCACGTTATTGGTTGACCAATGACCCCGTAGATCGTGTAGACTTGATGGACCATGTGTTCAGACGGTTTCTGAACGAGTTGCGGTCATGTTCATTGGCAATGTCCTGATGTACTCCGAGGGTGTGGGCCAGCACCTGAGACAATTATGAGTGGTTTCGCGGACTTTGCGAGACGATCAGATGTTTGTGAAGTTCAGCCAGTGTGAGTTTTGGCCGATTAGCGTAACGATTTTGAGCTGTGTGATGCTAGTCGAGGGAGTTGGCGTGGATCCTGACCAGTTAGAAGCCGTATTGATTTGGGATTGACCTACCATTGTACCAGAGATCCGGTGTTTCTCTTGGGTTTGGCAGGCTATTACCGACGGCTTGTGCAGGATTTTCCCGGATTGTCAATCTACTTCCCGGACTGACGAAGAAGGCGCCAAGTTCGAGTGGTTCGATGCATGCGAGGAGAGTTGCTTACTCCTGCAGGTTGGTGACCGTTACTGCGGTTTTGACTTTACCTGACGATTGTGATGAGTTCGTGGGTTATGGCGATGCATCGAGGTATAGGTTTGGTTATGTTTAGATGCTGTATAGCAGAGCGGTAGCTCATGGTTACGGATAGTGGAAACCTTATGAGGCTACGTATCCGGAGTTTGATTTGGGTGTAGCTGTATTTGTGTTAGTATCAGAGAGTTTGAGACACTATAGCTATAACGTGCAGCGCAGTGTAGGACGTACACTGATCACTTGAGTTTAATCCACTTGCATTTCGTCCAGATTTGGGCTTGAGGCAGTGTAGATGGAGGGAGTTGACTATTGACTATGGCTGCACATTTGAATTTGTTCGAGGAAGGCTAGAGATTGTACTTGACCATCCGTCTGGGATGTTGTTGCTGATACATTCAGTTGAGAGTTGGAGCTTCAGTATTTCGTGAATGTATGGCTCGAGTTTCCGTATTAGCCGGGTTATGAGCTACGAGGGCTGAGTTCGAGCGGGATGATGTTGAGGCTCGTGGTTTTGCACTCATTTGGCGCTAGTGACGCGGAGAAGTGTCAGATACTTCGAGTTTATTACTCGTGACGCAATCCACAGAGCAATGTAGCAGCTTGAGTGTGTACTGATGCCACATTCGTCGACTGGCGATGGCTAGGAGACAGAGACTTGCCGAGAAGTATCAGCCATTTGAGATTTCCGGTTTGATGTGGTGATTACTGCTATGTTTGTGTATGCTTGTATGCACTTTGGTTTGTGGTACCAGTTGTTTGACCATTGTGGACCATTTGACGAACTCAGTATAGTTCCTTGTATTTTTTCGGGAAAGGATTTCAGTGGCAGACTGGCATAGCTGTGTTTGACGGAGATTGGCCATTTATGTGGTGTGCCTATGTCCCAGTTCGCTGATCGAGATAATCAGCTACGACTGAGTGTTGGTGAGCTTTGCAGCGAGCATTGGGGATCAGATTACAAGTTAGTACTGGTTATTGTCCTCAGATTGGTGAGCGATCTTTGAGGACTATTCAGACCTTGGAGGGCATGTTGTGGACCTTGGTATTGCAGTTCCAGAGGATTTGGGACCAGCAGTTTCAACTGTTCGAGATTGCATGCAGTACCGGTTTGTTGACCACGGTGATTTTGATGTTGCGTGATGTTAAATTGAGGATGATGATGTACTCCATTGTGTTAGAGCAGGTTTGAGTTTGAGTTGATGTTTGATTTTGATTTTGTGGGATGTGTTACCACAGACTGTCAGGTTAGCGGAAATGGGTTGATAATTGTTTGAGTTTGATGTTTGAGTTGTGATTTGCTATGTTATTTTGATCCGCGTGTGGTCATAGGCGAGTTTGTATTATGTCGTATGGTTCGGCATCGCCTATAGTGTTGGCTTTTATGTGTGTTGTGTTCCGTGAGGCGGAACTATGTTTCAAGTTGGTTTTGCATTGTGTACCCTGTCTGTTCCTTATGCGGGAACACTTGGCTATTGTTTGGAGCCAGTTCAGATTTGTGATTTGAGGGTACAAGGATTCCAGCACGGAATTGTCTCCTATTGTGGAGTTTGTGATCAGAGTTGTTCAGTTGAGATTGCAGTTGGTGAGTTGAGCAGTATGCAAAGGCAGTGCTCTTACCTTTAGCTGACAGACTCGGAAATTTCGAGGTCGAAATTTTTCTAAGAGGGGTGGATTTGTGACGACCCGGAACAGAATCAGCAGTATGATCAGCTTGATCGATGTGTTACTGCGTAGTCGCAGTTGTCCGACAGTTATTGGAATCGTCAGAGTTCTTAAAGACTAAATTATTGGCCGAGAATTGGAGCTGGGTCTCTTCTCGAGAGTCGTTGTACATGTGATTTCGAGTTCGTTGGCGGTTCCGGATCGTTATTTGGACGACCGAGGAATTAATTATGATTATTTGAAGTTCAGATTTAAATGGCGAGCTACTTAACGACTTAATTACCGGACGAGAATTTGGCTTCGGCTTCTTCACAGAAGTTGTTCGGAATTTAATTTTGAGTTTGTGGGAACTTCCGGAGCATGATTTTGAGTTACGAAGATTTAGTTGTGATTATTTCCGATTATTGATGGTTTAGTCGATTTAAATGGGTGTTGATTCAAGGGTTGACTTTTTATCCGTTTGGCCGATGTGTTTGACTTTGGGTAATATTGGAAGAATATGTCGAGACGAGTTCGTGGCTGCGAGAATTATCGGAATCGGAATTACGACGAGAAAGTTATGGATATTCGAAGTTTGTCGAAATCAATTAGGAAAGTTTCCATATTTGGCATGTATATAAATAGAAGGTTTCCATTTTAGGAAGGGAGGACTATTCATTGCTGGTTTGACCTTGGTTGACCGATGGAGGAGATGAAACTCACGGCGGTGGCTCATGGCTTCCATGGTGGCGGTGGATTCCGGCCACCCCACGGCTTGAACTTGGGCTCTTTCCCTCCTCCTTGATGCCACGAACCTAACTCCGGCCACCACGCACGGCCTAGCTCGCCGGAGAGAGAGGAAAATTCCGGCCAAAATTCAAGAAAACTTGGTGATTCGGGTTCTACTATTCCGGCCAAATTGAGCTGAATTTTGGAGTGGGCTTTGAAGCTCTCCTCACCTACATGTTACCCTGTAAGTTTGGTGATCTAATTTGGCTTGTGTGTGGAGAATTTTGGATTTGAAATTTGTGTGTTCATTCGATTTTTCGTGAAATTGGATGAGTTAGAGTTTGAATTGGGCTTTGGTGCAGTTATGGAAGTTGCTAAGTGGATGATTTTGAGTGGAATTGGTGCAGCTCCGCCGTGAAACTCTTCGGCCGGCAGCGGCGCCGCCGTGGACGGCGGTCAACGGTCAAAGTTTGACTTTTTGGATTTTCGGCAGGTTGCATGTCATTTGACTCGGAATCGCGCTCCGATCGCAGTGGGGAGGTTCGTTTCTCGATTTGAGCATCCGAATTTATAGCGAGGTATTGAGGTGTACATATACGGATTTTCGACGATTCGTCGACTTTGGATTATGTGTTTCCGAGAACGGTGGTTTCTCGTGATTTGTCTTGTATTGTCGGATTATGACATTGAATAATGGACTTTATGAATATTCAGAGGTTCGTGATCGTTGTTTTGGCGAGGGACTTTCCGCCGGATCACGGGTTAACGCGATACGCGTTACGCCAGTCTGTGAGTGGACAATTTCTTTTCACGGATTGTTTGCGAGTCTTTTATATGATTTACGATCTTGAGCATGCCTATGAGATTTTGGATATATGAGCATGTGTTTTACGATTATACGATATACTTATACGAATATACGTATACGAGTATACATACATTTATATGCTGTTATTTGCATTTGCATCGAAATGTTTATGATTTGGTTTACACAGAGTACAGTCTTGGTTACGTTGTTGTATCGATACACTTGCCTCTCGGTTGATCCCCGATGGTAGGCCATACCAGGAGGGGCGTATCCCCGACTGACCGGTGAGGGGCGTTTCCCCGGATCCGAGGCCATTTCTGGCTAGAATCACGTGGAAGTCAGGGACTCCGTGGTTCTGACTGTACTAGTACGGTGTGTGTCCATGAGTGACCCCGTGGGATTTTACTTGCATGCTCAGTACGCTGGAGGATTATGGTTTTACCTCGTGTACTTTATTGTTTTTATTTACCTGGACTCGCATATGTTTTTATAACATATATTATAACTGGTGAAAGACATTTATTTTCGTCCACTCACTCTAACGTGTTTTATGTCTTTCCCCTGGGCTTTTCGGTTTCCGTGCCCAGTTTGCAGTTCAGGCTCTGGTGTCGCACGTCGTGGTCGGATGCATAGTGCTCGAGCTACTTTGTTTCATCCAGTAGGTTTATTGTTCTACCTACTGTGATATGCGTATACGATTATGTATTAGTTGTCGCTCTGAGCTTCCTGTTGAATACGTTATACGATTTTACACTGGATTTTCAGTAAAGTGCATATATATTTACTACTTTATTTTACTGTTGATATATTGAGAAATCCGGATGGGATTGGTGCCCACGGTTTGCTTTTTGTGGCATAGGATGAAGTGTATTTTCCGCGTGCAGGTAATGGTAATTCCACGCTAGTAACGAAACTCTGCCAAAATTTCGAAAAGTTTTTGTTGGTTCGTGTTTTCGAAGGGGTTTGATTCCGATTTAGGGAGCTAAATCGGGGTTGGGTCCTTTCAGAGGGAGATCGGGACCCAACCCCGATTTAGCTGCCTAAACCGGAATCGAACCCCCTCGAAATCACGAACCAACAAAAACCGTAGAAATTTTGGCAGAGTTTCGCTACTAACGTAGAATTACCATTACATGCACGCGGAAAATGCACTTCATCCTATGCCACAAAAAGCAAACCGTGGGCACCAATCCCATCCGGATTTCTCAATATATCAACAGTAAAGTAAAACAATAAATATAATAGTACTTTACTGAAATCCGGTGTAAAATCGTATAGCGTAAACAACAGATTACTCAGAGCGACCTCTAATGCATAAACATATCAGTATACCACAGTAGGTAGAACAATAAACCTACAGGAAGAAACAAGGCAGCTCGAGTACTATGCCTCCGACCACGACGTGCGACACCAGAGTCCGAACTGCAAACTGGGCACTGAAACCGAAAAGCCCAGGGGAAAGACATGAAACACGTTAGAGTGAGTGGACAAAAGTAAATGTCTTTCACCAAGTAATATATATATATATAAAAACATATGCGAGTCGACAGTGTAAATAATCAAATGGTACACGAGGGAGACTCTAACTCCTCACGCGTCCGAGTACACGAGAGAGACTCTAACTCCTCACGTATACGGAGCATGCAATAAAATCTCACGGGGCCACTCGTGGACACATCCGTGCTAGTACAGTCAGAACCATGGAGTCCCTGACTTCCACGTGATTCTAGCCGGAAATGGCCTCAGGTCAAAGGTCTGTCTCCCCCCGGTAAAGGCCTCGGGTCAGGAGTCACAGCCTCCCCTAGCAAATGCCTACCATTGGGGATCAGTTGAGAGGCGAGTGTATCGATACAACAACGTAACCACGACTGTACTCTGTGTAAACCAAATCATAAACATTTCGATGCAAATGCATGAAACAGTATATAAGTATATGTATACTCGTATACGTATATCCGTATATGTATAATCGTAAAACACATGCTCATGTAATCCGAAATCTCATATGCATGCTCAAATTCATAAAACGTATATCAAGACTCGCAAATAATCCGTGAAAAGAAATGTCCACTCACAGACTAGCGTAACGCGATATGCGTTAACCCGTGATTCGGCGGAAAGTCCCTCGCCAAACGAACGATCACGAACACCTGAATATTCACAAACTCCATTTCTCAAAATCATAATTCGACAATTCAAGACAAATCACGAGAAACCACCGTTCTCGGAAACACGTAATTCAAAGTTGACGAATCGTCGAAAATCCGTATATGTACACCTCAATACCTCGCTATACATTCGGATGCTGAAATCGAGAAACGAACCTCCCCACTGCGATCGGGGCGCGATTTCGAGTCAAATGACATGCAACTTGTCGAAAACCCCAAAAAAGTCAAACTTTGACCGTTGACCGCCGCCCACAGCGGCGCCGCCGCCGATCGGAGAATTTCACGGCGGAGCTACCTCTATTCCACTCAAAATCACCCACTGAGCAACTTTCATAACTGCAACAAAGTCCAATTCAAACTCTAACTCATCCAATTTCACGAAAAACCGAATTGTTCCACAAATTTGACCGGTTAATTCTCTCTCCACCGTGAGATATGCCGAAAAATGAGACCGGAATCGAGATAAGGGAAGCTAGGCGAGTCGATTGGTGTATAGCATAGGCCGTGGGGTGGCCGGAAAAATATCACCGCCGGCGAGCACCGTACGACGTCGCACGCCACCACGCACACCACTCGGTCAAACTGAGTCAACATGGTCAACCAAAAATAATTCTCAGCTTGACTTTCCTAAAAGGGAAACTCACATTTATAGCTTCCCAAAAAGGAAACCCCATAATTACGTATTTCGACAAACTTTAAATACCCAAAATTTCCTCGTCGTAATTCCGATTCCGATAATTCTCGCGGCCACGAACTCGTCTCGACGTACTCTTCGATAATCACCTGAAGTCAATCACATCGACCAAATGGATAAAAAGTCAACCATTCACACCACACATATTAAATGGACAAAATAACCAATAATCAGAAATATTCACAACTTAAACTCCGTAACTCAAAATCATGCTTCGGAAGTTTCCACAAACTCGAAATTAAATTCTGAACAACTTCCGTGAAGAAGCCGAAACCAAATTCTCGACCGGTAATTTAGTCGCTAACAAGCCTGCCATTTAAATCCGTTTCCGCCGAAACTTTAAATATTCATAATTAATTCCTCGGTCGTCCAAATAACGATCCGGAACCGCCCACAAACTCTAAATCACACGTATAACGACTCTCGAGAAGAGACCCAGCTCCAATTCTTGGCCAATGATTTAGTCGTTAACAAACCTGGCGGTTCAAACACTGTCGTCAATCCGCGACTACGCGGTAACTCACGTATATAGCTGATCATACTGCTAATTCTGGTCCGGGTCGTCACAAATCCACCCCCCTTAAAGAAATTTCAACCTCGAAATTTCCGAGTCTACCAACGGAAAGTAGGAGCACTGCCTCTGCATACTGCTCAACTGCCCAGTGGTTACATCAACTGCATGACACTGATAACAACTCCACAATAGGAGATAACTCTGTGCTGAAATCCTTGTACCCAAAAATCTCGAATCTGAATTGGCTCCACACAATAGCCAAGTGTTCTTGCATAAGGAACAGATAAGGTACACAACCCGCAATAAACCTGAAACATAGTTCCACAACACGGAACACCACACACACAAAAGCCAACGCTATAGGCGACGCCGAACTATACGGCACAACTCAAATTTGCCTATGATCACATACGGATCAAAACCACATGGAAAAACACAACTCAGTCTACACACATCAACATAACTCGCACACTCTTATCAACACAGCTCAAACATCGAACTCAAGCTATTATCAACCCATTTCCGCTAATCTGACAGTCTGTGGTAGCACATTCCACAAAATCCGAATCAAATGTCAACTCAAACTCAAACCAAACTCACTCCAACACTATGGAGTACAACATCGTATCTCAAATCAATATCAAACAATGTCAATTCATAGAAATTAACAAACTGGTACCGCATGCAATCTCAAACAAGTGAAACTGCTGGTCCCAAGTTCTCCGGAACTGCAATACCGAGGTCCACAACATACCCTCCAAGGCCTAAATAGTCCTCGAAGATCGCTCGCCAATCTGAGGGTAAGAACCGGTACTAACTCGTAATCTGGTCCCCAATACTCGTTGCAAAGCTCGCCAACACTTTGTGGTAGCTGATTATCTCGATCAGCGAACTGGGACACAGGTACACCACATGAATGGACAACCTCCATCAAACATAGCTATGCCAGCCTGCCACTAAAATCTGTTCCGAAAAGTACAAGGAAATGTACTGAGTTCATCAAATGGTCCACAAGGCCTAACAACTGGTACCACAAACCAAGGTGCATAAAAACACACACAATCATAGCAACAAACGCCACGTTCAACCGGAAATCTCGAATGGCTGACACTTCTCTGCAAGTCTCTGTCTCCTAGCCATCGCCAGTCGACAAATGTGGCATCTGCACACACAAACTGCTACATTGCTCTTTATGTTGCATCACGTGTAGTAAACTCGAAGTATCTGATACATTTCCGCATCACTAGCGCCAAATGCACGCGAAACCATGAGCTTCAACATCATCACACTCGAACTCCGCTCCCGATGCCCGCAACTCGGCTAACACGGAAACTCGAGCCACACTCACCTGAAAACACTGAAGCTCCGACTCTCGACTAAATGTATCAGCAGCAACATCCCAGACGGATGGTCAAAGTACAACTACTAGCCTCTCCCGAACAAACTCAAAGGTGCAGCCATAGTCGTTAGTCGACCCCATACATCTACACCGCCTCAAGCCTAAATCTGGCAGAAAATGCAAGTGGATGAAACTCAAGTGATCAGTGCACATCCTACACTGCGCTGCACACCATAGCAGTAGTGTCTCCAACTCTCTGATACTAACACAAGGACAGCTACACCCAATACCATACACAGGATACGTAGCTTCATAAAGTTCCACTGCCTGAAACCATGAGCCACCGCTCTGCTACACAGCATCAATACACAACCAAATCCAAACCTCGATGCATCGCCGTAACCCACGAACTCATCACGATCGTCAGGTAAGGTCAAAACCGAAACAATGGTCAACCATCCTACCGGAGTAAGTAACTCTCCTCGCGTGCATTGAACCACTAGAATTTGACACCTTCTTCGTCAATCCAGAAAGTAGAGTGCCAATCCGGGAAAATCCTGCACAATACACCGATAGTAGCCTGCTAAACCCAAGAGACTCCCGATCTCTGGTACAATGATAAATCAATCCCAAATCAACACGGCTTCAACTGGTCAGGATCCACGCCAACTCCCTCGGCTGACATCACACAGCCCCAAAATCTTCACGCTAATCGTCCAAAACTCACACCGGCTGAACTTCGCAAATAGCTGATCATCTCGCGAAGTCCGCAACACCGCTCGCAATTGCTTCAGGTACTAGCCCACACTTCTGGAGTACATCAGGATGTTGCCAACGAACATGACCGCAACTCGTCCAGAAACCGTCTGAACACAATGGTCCATAAAGTCCGTAAGATCTATGGGGGCAATAGTCAACCCAACAGCGTGACCAAGAACTCCTAGTGCTCACACCGAGATCCGATAACTGTCCAAACCACATCTGATTCATCGATCCTTAACTGATGGTATCCGGATCCGAAATCAATCTTCGACAAGACTGAAGCTTTCACAAGCTGACCAAACCAATCGTCAATCCGAAGCGGAGGATACTCACTCTCCTGTGAAGTAAATCAAGCTTCCGGTAGTCAATGCACCACCACGTCGAACCATGCAACATCCGCACAAACAATGCAAGAGCACACCACGTAAACACGCGGGGTCACATGAAATCTCCCGAAACCTCCTCCAGCAACTCCTGGAGTCGAAACTGTAGCTCCATCAGCTCCGCTGGCTCCGAACGACAAGATGCCGGTAAAATGAGTCCAGCGCCTGGTACAAGCTCAATGGTGTGGTCAGTCTCCCGAACTGGAGGAACACATGGTAACTCCTCCGGAATACACTTGGAAACTCGGAAACCACCTCAATGTCACCAATATCGGGCACAGCAACCGTAGTATCCACATCATGGGTTAAGCAAGCCACACAACTCGTCTCCACCATCCGCTCGACCATCACCGCGAAACAGTATCTCGGGGAAATCTGGTCGTCGAAACACAATCTCCTTCTCGAGGCACTTGAACACAGCCAAATGCGTCGTTAGTAAGTCCATACTCACAGTCACATCAAAACCACAATGTCCAGCTATAACAGATCCGCGGCTAAGCCATATTCTCCAACAAGGATCTCGCAATCTCCGGATGGATGCAACACTCTCCAAAACCTCGGAAGTGGAGATGCAGGTACAGTAGCCATGAATATCAAACAACAGTAACCTCAGAGAAACATCTGTCCTCAAACAAGGTCAAGGCACGAACTCCAACATGTCCAACTAGCCGCCCACATCAAATGCGACTTGCTAAACAATTCGTCCAGAAGGGTACATTGATCAAACTTCATAGACAACATAAGGATCTCCTCGTGAACTTTGAGCTGTCGAACCGCAAACACAACTGGCTGAGGGCGCTCCCTCGCAATGTGGACCTCCTGGTCACCACAATGGCAACTGAGAGTGCTCCACGAACACAAGTCACCGCAACACCTGCTGCGTGAAAGGATCACCAACGATCACTCAAACTCATGCCACAGGAGCAAGTCCGCTACACAGTGATCTCCGCCATCGTCAAACGGATCAGCAGAGGATCCTCAACATAATCGAAAAGACCACAGCCTGATGAAATCACTGATCCCGAAGTGTCGGAACTCAACCTCATTAAAAATCTCGACTAAGTCCACTTTCCTCAAACCATCACATCGAAAACCACGTACAACTTTCCTTCTTGATAGCCTCGCCACTGAGTGCAGCACACTAAGCTCCTCACGGATATCTCGAGGCACATCATTCAAACTATCTCTGATACTCAGGTTCAAACTCATCTCGAACCTCGTGCACTGCTTCCTCTGAAGCCACAATACACGTGCAAACGGAAACAAACATATGGACAATGCATCTCTGCCTCAGGTGGGTAAACACACCACATTCAATTGTTGGGTAGCCTGATGGAACCATTACCGTAAAAACAATACCCTGAACGTAGGCCATGGAGTCGCAATCGGAACTCACACAGTATCAGCCCATAAAATACAATAACCTGGCTCAGGCAAACATCAACTGTCACAATTCTCAGTTCTGAGGCAACATGCAGACGCTCATACACACATAACCAGACAAACCGTGCAACACAATTCTCTGAACTCGGAATACTCATCCAAATCCACAGTTCTCTGGCAAATCGCGCGTCGATTGATCCCCAATAGGATCCACAACCGAAACGACACGGAAAGCACGTCAGGAGGCATCCTAATGAATAAAAACATCGTTCACAACAAGTGGTACGTAATCATGGAACTTCAAATATTTGAAAGCATGCAACACCCAGAATATTGATGATTATCCACCGGCCGGTCGGGTCACCATTCCAGACATGCTGTACATTCTCAAATATCCTTAGTAAACACGACTACAGAAGTATACAGAACCTATAATCTAATGCTCTGATACCAAGATAAAAGGACCCAACCCCGATTTAGCTGCCTAAACCGGAATCGAACCCCCTCGAAATCACGAACCAACAAAAACTGTAGAAATTTTGGCAGAGTTTCACTACTAACGTAGAATTACCATTACCTGCACGCGGAAAATGCACTTCATCCTATGCCACAAAAAGCAAACCGTGGGCACCAATCCCATCCGGATTTCTCAATATATCAACAGTAAACTAAAACAATAAATATAATAGTACTTTACTGAAATCCGGTGTAAAATCGTATAGCGTAAACAACAGATTACTCAGAGCGACCTCTAATGCATAAACATATCAGTATACCACAGTAGGTAGAACAATAAACCTACTGGAAGAAACAAGGCAGCTCGAGTACTATGCCTCCGACCACGACGTGCGACACCAGAGTCCGAACTGCAAACTGGGCACGGAAACCGAAAAACCCAGGGGAAAGAAATGAAACACGTTAGAGTGAGTGGACGAAAATAAATGTCTTTCACCAAGTAATATATATATATATAAAAACATATGCGAGTCGACAGTGTAAATAATCAAATGGTACACGAGGGAGACTCTAACTCCTCACGCGTCCGAGTACACGAGGGAGACTCTAACTCCTCACGTATACGGAGCATGCAATAAAATCTCACGGGGCCACTCATGGACACATCCGTGCTAGTACAGTCAGAACCACGGAGTCCCTGACTTCCACGTGATTCTAGCCGGAAATGGCCTCAGGTCAAAGGTCTGCCTCCCCCCAGTAAAGGCCTCGGATCAGGAGTCACAGCCTCCCCTGGCAATTGCCTACCATCGGGGATCAGCCGAGAGGCGAGTGTATCGATACAACAACGTAACCACGACTGTACTTTGTGTAAACCAAATCATAAACATTTCGATGCAAATGCATGAAACAGTATATAAGTATATGTATACTCGTATACGTATATCCATATATGTATAATCGTAAAACACATGCTCATGTAATCCGAAATCTCATATGCATGCTCAAATTCATAAAACGTATATCAAGACTCGCAAATAATCCGTGAAAAGAAATGTCCACTCACAGACTAGCGTAACGCGATATGCGTTAACCCGTGATTCGGCGGAAAGTCCCTCGCCAAACGAATGATCACGAACACCTGAATATTCACAAACTCCATTTCTCAAAATCATAATTCGACAATTCAAGACAAATCACGAGAAACCACCGTTCTCGGAAACACGTAATTCAAAGTCGACGAATCGTCGAAAATCCGTATATGTACACCTCAATACCTCGCTATACATTCGGATGCTCAAATCGAGAAACGAACCTCCCCACTGCGATCGGGGCACGATTTCGAGTCAAATGACATGCAACTTGTCGAAAACCCCAAAAAAGTCAAACTTTGACCGTTGACCGCCGCCCACAGCGGCGCCGCCGCCGACCGGAGAAATTCACGGCGGAGCTACCTCTATTCCACTTAAAATCACCCACTGAGCAACTTTCATAACTGCAACAAAGTCCAATTCAAACTCTAACTCATCCAATTTCACGAAAAACCGAATTGTTCCACAAATTTCAATTCCAAAATTCTCCTTCCACAAATCGAATTAAAGCTTCATACTTACATGGTTAGAATCCTTGAGAGGAGAGCTTCAAAACCCAGTCCTTGTTTGAGCTCAACTCGGCCCGAAACGAAAATCACCATTAACCCCAAAAACCTTGAACTTTGGCCTGTTAATTCTCTCTCCACCGTGAGATATGCCGGAAAATGAGACCGAAATCGAGATAAGAGAAGCTAGGCGAGTCGATTGTTGTATAGCATAGGCCGTGGGATGGCCGGAAAAATATCACCGCCAGCGAGCACCGTACGACGTCGCACGCCACCACGCACACCACTCGGTCAAACCGAGTCGACATGGTCAACCAACAATAATTCTCAGCTTGACTTTCCTAAAAGGGAAACCCACATTTATAGCTTCCCAAAAAGGAAACCCCATAATTACGTATTTCGACAAACTTTAAATACCCGAAATTTCCTCGTCGTAATTCGGATTCTGATAATTCTCGCGGCCACGAACTCGTCTCGACGTACTCTTCGATAATCACCCAAAGTCAATCACATCGACCAATCGGATAAAAAGTCAACCATTCACACCACACATATTAAATCGACAAAATAACCAATAATCGGAAATATTCACAACTTAAACTCCGTAACTCAAAATCATTCTCCGGAAGTTTCCACAAACTCAAAATTAAATTCTGAACAACTTCCGTGAAGAAGCCGAAACCAAATTCTCGACCGGTAAGTTAGTCGCTAACAAGCCTGGCATTTAAATCTGTTTCCGTCGAAACTTCAAATATTCATAATTAATTCCTCGGTCGTCCAAATAATGATCCGGAACCGCCCACGAACTCGAAATCACACGTATAACGACTCTCAAGAAGAGACCCAGCTCCAATTCTCGGCCAATAATTTTGTCGTTAACAAACCTGGTGGTTCAAACACTGTCGTTAATCCGCGACTACGCGGTAACTCACGTATATAGCTGATCATACTGCTAATTCTTGTCCGGGTCGTCACAATACTGTGACTATACTCTGTGTAAACTAAATCATAAATAGTTCTATGCAAGTGTATAAAGCATAATGTAAATGCATATACGTAATACATAATTGTATAAGCATAATCGTCGATGCGTATTCGCAAATGTATAATCGTATAACACATGCTCATATAAATCATAATCTCATATGCATGATCATGCTCGTAAAACGTGTAATAAAGACTCGCGACTAATCAGTGAAAAGAAATTGTCCACTCACAGATGAGCATAACGCAATACGCGTTAATCCTGTGATCCGGCGGAAAATCTCTCACCAAACGAACGATCACGATCTCCTGAATAATCATAAATTCCACTGCTCAAAATCATAATTCAAAAACTTGAACAACATCCCGAGAACCAACCATACTCGGAAACGTATAACTCAATATCGACGAAATTGTCAAAAATTCAATAAACACACCATAAAACCTCGCTATAATTTTCGATGCTCAATTCGAAAAATAAACCTCACTACTGCGATCGGTGCGCGATTCCAAGCGAAACGACATAAAACACGTCGGACGAAAAGTCGCCGCCGCTGCCGCCGGCCACCGGAAAACCTCACCGGCCCAGAAAAATGCAACCTACACATGGATTTGAAGTTCTCGACATTTCCAACAACTTTCCAGTTCAAAGTTAAGGCCAATTTTGACCGGAAAAGTTCCAAAACTCACCTCAAAGTCACAAACCCTTACCGAAATTTCAAGTTCTCCGATCTTCCTCCTCCGGCCACGGCAAGACTAGCAACCACTTTTAAAAGCTTCCTCTCTCCAAGGCTAACAAAACCCTGAGCTCCATCTCGGTCTCCTCAGCCGCCACCAACGTCGCCAAAACTCTCCAAAACTTTGACAAGCCATAACTTCTTCATCCGGCAATCAAATTAAACGAATGACCTATCAAAAGAAAGAGGAGCTCAAGCCCACCAACTTTCATGAAGACACCACTGCAAAAAGAGGCCGGAATCGAGATCAACAAAGGCAAACAAAACTCGGCCTGGAATGGGTCAGTTTTGACTCACGGGTCAAACTGGTCAACGGGCCAGATTTCCCAAAATGGAAAGTTTCCTAATTCGTCACGTATTCGCGCATATTTATACCGTACACGTATCGAATCTCAAACGGATAAATACGACAAAATCCAACGGCCGAAAATATTCACAACTTATTACTCGTAACTCGGAATAATCCGCCGGAAGTTCCCACGAGCTCGAAATTAAATTATCTACAACTTTCGTGAAGGATCTCAAATCAAATTCTTGCCCGATAATTTAGTAGTTAACGAGGCCGCCATATTAATCAATTACATCAAAATCGCGACTAATTGCGAAACTCGCAAATCAAGTCGATAACCATTCCAATTTCGGTTCGGGTCGATCAAGGTCCAAAACGGATCACAATCACGATTCGGATAAACTCGAATACGAACGGATAAACTTGACGAAATTCCGAAATTTCAAATATTCATATTATATTCTTCGGTCGTCGAAATAATAATCCGGAACCGCCCACGAATTTGAAATCATGCGTACAACAACTCTCGAGAAGAGATTGAACTCAAATTCTCGGCCAATGATTAAGTCGTGATCAAAACCGACAATTCAATCAATTTATGAAAAACTGCGATTACGCGCAAACTCGTGGATTAAGCCGATTACACTACTGATTCTGTTCCGGGTCGTCACACATTCCACCCCTCTTAAAAGATATTTTGCCCTCGAAATTTCAGAAGAGTTGATTCTCAATACAAACATGTCAGACTCCAATACCCAAATGAATTACATATTTTGTGGTGTTGCATAACGCATAAATCTTGGATTTATAGCCTTAGCCTCATGGATATACCACACAATCATTGCACTATTACAAGCAACATATTGGACTCAAAATCCATAATAAGCACGAATTCTCTACACTAATAATGAAAAAGATATTTTCAGTGTACCCACATGAGATCAAAACTTCAAACATTTCATATTGAAGCATATGCATCACCATCATCCATTTCACTTACTTTGCCATGACGCCATTTTGTTTCCAACTGCTCAATTTCCTTGTTCCTTTGTACTATGCACTCAATGGACAAGCTTTGTGTGGTGTTACAATGACTAAAAGAGTTAACAAAATAGACACAACAAGGTAGAATTGAATAATACTCATTACAAATCCACAAGATATAATAGCCAGGATAAGAATACTTTCGAATATAGAAGCAAGTTTGAAACAATAGAAATTTCCCAACTCAACGCAAACAAGGATCAATAAGTGGATTTGATCAATACCAATAAATAGATTCAACTGTTGGTTGAGTACAAACAAAGTACTCAAGGCTCAAGTGATTAACAATATAGAAGAGGAATCAAAGACAAAGTAATTGAGGATAACTGAAAGGACCCAACCCCGATTTAGTTGCCTAAACCGAAATTAGGCCCTAACGACACTATAACTTACAAAAATGTTGCCAGAATTTACTCTATAAAACGTACAAACCAAAAACCTGCAAGAAGATTACACTTCACAGATAAATTCCCAGACACACCGTGGACCACCATTTTCCATCCGGATTTCTCAAAATCCACATATATAATAAAACACAAGGTTTACAAGAAATCCATAAAGTATTCAGGAGTATAACTCAAACTGAACAACATTACACAATTATTTAGAGAGACCTCTAATTACAAAATATACAAGACCAGTAGGTTCCATCAGAACCTGCTAGAAAGAAACTGTGATTTGAACTCTAGGCCTCCTGCGATGACGTGCAACCATGGGAAAGATATTGCAATCTAGGCGGCGAAAACCGAAAAGTCCAGAGAAAAACATATAAATAATAAAATCGTTAGAGTGAGTGGACGTAAATCATAATATGCCGCATAAATAAATCCAACATTCTTTTCACAATAAATGCACGTAAAATCATGCGAGTCAAAACAAACAAGCCCAGGTCAAGTGCTTATAAAGACGTAACTCTCTTGGGTACTGTGTGTGTGGAGGCAGTAACTTGAGTACGTTTTCCTCAAGGTTACAATACGCCCGGGTCAAGTGCTCATAAAGACGTAACTCTCCCGGGTACTGTGAATCATGGGTCAGGTGCTCATATAGATGTAACCCTCCCGGAGCATCTTGGGGATCAGACGAGAGGCCATAGCATCGATGCATCGTATATCTATACTCAGTATAAAAACAAATCACATATGCCTCCAAATCAATGTATGCTCATAAAATGCGTAATCATAAATGCATACTCATAAATGCATAATCGTAAAGCATACTCATAGACTCGCAAATTCACTGTGAAAATCAAAGTATGAATATCAACGTGGGATAAAATGTCCACCCACAGATAACAGCTAGCCCTGAGGCCCAGCAGAAGATCCCTCGCCAAACACTCAATCATGATCACCTGAATAAGAGGGATACGATCAATACATATTCGATTTCATCATACGGAAAAAATACGTCAAGAACCCCGCGTTCTCGAAAAGCGTATCGCTTGAAATATCGACGAGGATAACAAAATTCCCAAAATACACCCAAATAACCCTCGTCCCAAATTAACACACTCAATTCAACTTGAAAGCCTCACGACTAAGATCGGGGCGTGATTACGCGCAAAACGACAGAAAAATATCCAAAAACCACAAAAGTCAACCCATTGTCGTAGCTCCGTCGTTGATCACTGTCGCCGGCGGCGGTGCGGTGTCAACTGTGACCAACTCTGGTGAACCATACCTCAAAACGTTCCTCTTCTCAAGCCCAACAAAACCCCCAAAACCAGTCCAAACCACCACCACCGTGCCCGGAACTTGGCCCGAAAATCTCGCCGGTTTCTCCCTCTCCGGTCACCACCACGGCACCCCTAAAACCTCCTCCTTAACCCAAATTAAACACCCAGAAATCTTCAAGGGGTTGAGGGGAACCTAACCCCCAACCAACCCGATGCCAAAGCTCGCCGGAAACCGCCACCTGATTCTGGCAAAATCCATGAATTTCAACGAGTTCGAACTCCCTCAATACACAACCAAATCTCACAAATGAATACATGAATCAATAGGAAATCACAAGGGCTTTCTAACCATACCAAGAACATGGCCGTAGGTGGCCGGAATCGGCGGGTCGGACGACGGCAACGAAACGGGTCGGTGCAGCAAAACGGGTCAACTCGGTCCAAATGTGTGATTTTCCGATATTTTGATGACTATTCGATTTTTATACGTCGCGAACCGACCAAAACCATGACTCAGATAACTCGAACAAAATCGGATAAGTACCACTAACTCGACGACAATTTCAAATATTCATTTTATATTCTCCGATTATGCGAAAGTTCTCTAAAATCTCCTACGAGCTCGAAATTAAATCCTTTACAATTTCCGCGAAAGAAATTAAATCAAATTCTTACCTGATAATTTAGTCATTAACAAATCACATATGTACAATCTACTCGCGATAGTTACGTGTCGTGCCGATAATCACATACTCAAGGTTCGGGTCGTTACATAACAGTTAATGGTCAATGACCCAAAAAAAGATTACGAAGACTTGAACTGAAAGGACGCAACCCCGATTTAGTTTCCTAAACCGGAATCAAACCCCTTCTGAAAACACGAACCAACAAAAACCATAAAAATTTCTACAGAGTAACGCTACTAACGCGGAATTGCCATTAACCTGCACCCGAAAAATACACTTCATCCTATGCCACAAAAATCAAACCGTGGGCACCAATCCCATCCGGATTTCTCAATATCATAACAGTAATGTAAAGTAATAAATGAAACTATACTTTACAGAAATCCGGGGAAAAATCGTATGAAAGTATAACATAAGAATGATCAGAGCGACTTCTAGTATAGATATACAAATAGTAGGCCAAACTAAGAACCTACCGTAAAAGAAACATCGGTTGAATACTATGCCTCCGACCACGATGTGCGACACCAGAGTCCGAACTGCAAACTGGGCACGAAAACCGAAAAGCCCAGGGGAAAGGCAATAAAACGTTAGAGTGAGTGGACGAAAATAAACATATGTCTTTCACCAATTTTATATACAATAAACAAGTATAGCGAGTTCGGAAAGTATATATGGAGGTGCCAGGCGAATCTCTCAAGCCCGACGGTGATAGGACAGGGTAATCTCTCAACCTCGACGGCATAACAGGGGAATTTCTCAACCCTGCCAAGAGGAATCTCTCAACTCTGGTCCAGAGGAATCTCTCAACTCTGGTCAGACTACCGGTGATCAGCTGAGTAGCCGAAGAATCGATGCAAGTATGCCATCACCATAAAACATAAAATAATACCTCCAAAAATAATAAATAATCTCAACATCGTATGTAAATAAATACAGAAAATCACGAAAAATCACGAACTCGCAACAACTGTGAAAATATAAAAGTTTCCACTCACAAGTGAGCGCAACGCGATACGGGTTAATCCCGTGATCCGGCGGAAAATCCCTCGTCAAACGAACGATCACGAACCCCTGGATAATCATAAAATCCATTGCTCAAAATCATAACTTGAAACCTCAAATCATATCGCGAGAAACAACCGTTCCCGAAAACATATAATTCAATAACGACGAAATCCTGAAAATCCGATAATCACACCACAAAACCTCGCTATAACTTCTGATGCTCAATTCGTAAAATAAACCTCACCACTGCGATCAGAGCGCGATTCTGATTGAAACGACATATAACTCGTCGAAAAACATGTCGCCGGAAAAGTCACCGTCGCGGACAGCGGCGCCGTCGCCGCCGGAAAATCACACTGGCCCAGAATTTTGCAACCTACACATGGATTTGAAGATCTCGACATGTCCAACAACTTTCCAGTCCAAAGTTAATGCCAATTTTGATCGGAAAACCTCCAAAACTCATTTCAAAGTTCCAAACCCTTACCAGAATTTCAAACCGAACGATCTCCTTCCTTCGGCCACGGCAACCTCCCAAACCACTTGAAATAGCTTCCTCTCCTCATGGCTAACAAAACCTTTCAAAGAGCCACCACCAAATCGGCCTCCACGTCGTCACCCGAATCCGTCAAAAACTCATCGGAAATCATCGAATTTCACCGTGCCGATTCTTCCTCCTCCGGCCACCTCACGGGTCGATCCACCTCCCAAATTGAAGAGGAGCTTGAGCCCAACAAGTTCCATGAAGGGACCCCGGCCAACCATGGCCAGAATCGACCTCCACGGCGATGCAAACCGATCAGCCCAAATGAAGTAAAACGGGTTGCCCCTTGACCCGTGGTCAACGCGGGTCAAGGCCCAGTTCCTGATTTGGAAAGTTTCTAAATTCGGCAAGTATCGTTTTCGTATTTATACCGTACGCGTATCGAACCCCAAACAGATAAATACGACAATATCCGACGCCCGAAAATATTCATAACTTATTCCTCGTAACTCGGAAGAATCCTCCGGAAGTTCCCACGAGCTCGAAATTAAATTCTCTACAACTTCCGCGAAAGATCCCAAATCAAATTCTTACTCAATAATTTAGTCGCTAACGAAGCCGCCATATTAACCGGTTACGTCGAAATCGCGACTAATCGCGAAACTCGCAATTCAAGTCGATAACCATTCCAATTTTGGTTCTGGTCGATCGATGGTCCAAAATGGATCACAATCACGATTCGGATGGACTCGAATACGAACGGATAAACTCGACAATATTCTGAAATTTCAAATATTCATATTATATTCCTCGGTCGTCGAAATAATAATCCGGAGCCGCCCACGAACTCGAAATCACGCATACAACAACTCTCGAGAAGAGACTCAACTCAAATTCTCGACCAATAATTAAGTCGTGATCAAGACCGGCAATTCAATCAATTTACGTAAAACTGCGATTATGCGCAAGCTCGTGGATTAAGCCAATTACACTACTGATTCTGTTCCGGGTCATCACATGAACCGAAGCTAAAAGTATGTTTAAAAGAAATGATCGTCACAGCCAAAACAAAACCTTCTAAGTTGAAATATTCTTTCAGCAACATACTTCTAAAACCATCAACCTTGTAAAATAAATTTGATCTCAGATAGAAATTCTATGTAAAGCCAACTGTTACAAAAAGTCGAAAACAAAAGGAGCCTGGGAAAATAACTATAGTACAATTTCAAAGACCAACAGTTACAAAAGCTTGAAAATAGTAGAATTCCAAGCAAGTAATTATAGCAATATGGTTGAAAGAGTAAAGCCTTCTCAAACAACAAATTTAAAGAGCTAAAGCTTTTGAAAGTCGTTAATGAAGCAGAAAACAAATCAATTAAAAACATGATTGTAAACACAATATAAAGCTTAAATTCAAAGACTTCCAAAATTCTTGGAGTTGCTAAAATCACAAAACCACTAAGAAAGCAAAAATATTTTGCTTTAAACCCGACTGAAAACTGATCTCAAATACTTTGTAAAACATAAACAATTTTTACCTAACAGTTGACTTAGAAAAACACACGTTTAAAAATAAAGAATTCTAAGTATGAGGTATCTGTATAAGAAATCAAATTCAAATTGATACATTTAAAATAGTTGCTCTGATACAATTTTCTGTAACGCCCCGATTTACGCCTCATCAAATCGAGCACATTACAGTCCTAAGAACCCGCAAGGCAAATTAAGAATGAAAAACTTATCGATAAAGTAGATAAGAAAAATAACTAGCGAAAGCGTCAATTGAATATGAGGTGAAAGCGATAAAATCATAAAGTGATATACTTTAGAAATAAACAAATGTCTTGTAAAAATTAATAAATAGTAGTCCGGTTCAAAAACAGATCCAATGATTAACAGGAGCGACATTTCACAACAAACTAACAAAAGAAGAAATTTACAAACAAGCTATACTAACTAAACAAATCAAGTTGGAATAAATGAAACGAGTAGACCAATCACGCGGATCTAACTCCGTCCATGACATAGGAGACATAAGAAAAGTCAAGCCACACTAGCGTCTGATATACGCATTTTATGCTTGATTCTTAACGCATTTGCCTTTACGTTTAGCTATGTTATAATCTTAGTTTTTATGTTTTTTTCATTTAATTTGTTATTTTTAGGTTATTTACAGTGGAGATGAATAACGGCGCGATTCGGAGGAATTTCGGCGATTTTGCGATTTTTGCGATTTTGGACCACCGGGAATGGGCCGGCCCATAAAGCATTTTGTGGGCCCATTTGTCAAAGTTTATTTCGGCCCAAAATCAAGCCCAAGCCCATTAAATTCTGCAAACAAGCCACTTGGTGAAGAGGAAAAGTCAAGTTTGGCAAGCTTTGTGACTAGCCTAGGTGACTCTTGCTTGTGATGATCACAAATGGTGACTAAGGGTGTGACTTGCCATGGTGACTAAGGGTGCATTTAATGAAGAGGCAAGGTGGAAGAGAGAGGTAGGCAATTCCTTTGCCTATATATAAGAGGGAGGCCAGCCATAATACAGATGATCATCACACAATTTCACAAGCCAAAACTCTATACAATTCACCTCTCTTCCATACATAACCAAGGTTCTTCCAAAGTCGAAGCTCTCCACCACCTCCGGATCAAGAACGTAGAGTGTGTCATTCGTGTTCTTGAGAATCACCGCTTGTAGTTGGTGCGTCACCTCTCTAAAAGTGTAACCATGTACTCTAAACTCCTTCTTCGTCTTTGTAATAATTTCGGTTATGTAATGAAAGAATTTCTCCATGTTCTTCTCTTATTTCGATTCTTCCATGTGTTCTTAATTTTATTAGTTTGGATGCATGTGCTAGCTTTAAGTTCTTAATGCTTTGAGTATGTTTTAGGATAGGGTGCGTCACCAATCTTCCTAAAAGATATCTCAATGATTTCGGCAACGTAGCAATTGTTTTAAGATGTTATGCATCATAGCATTCTTATTCAACGAAAGCATGTGTATGTATCTCGACTAAAATTAAGGATTTCGTAGATGATAAATAAGGTAAAAGCATAAGAGTAGGCTAGGTGAGTGAAATAAGTTGATCACTTGTAATTAGTAATCTAGCTTCTTATTTTTTTGTAAGCATAATTAGAATTTAAGGTTTCTTGATTGTTAAACTTGTCTATGAGTAAAACATGTTAGAAGTCTAGGAGTTCTTGTTGTGTTTGCATGTTTTGTACCTTAATTTCGTAGGACATTAATCAACCAATTTCCAATCCCCTCAAACCTTTAGATTTCTGCTTAAACGAAACCATGCATGCGCCCTTTAATTCCCCGGATAGAACGATCCCTACTCGCCAATATTACAACGACAAAATAAGGGTTTTAAATTGTATATGTGTGGACAATGTTTTTAGTGTCTACTTTGTGTTAACATTGAACACATTTTCGCGCGTATAAATTTTTGGCGCCGTTGCCGGGGAATTATAAAGTTTTTGTGTGATTTCGTTGTATATATGTAAAAATAGGTAAATGAAAGCATGTCTATAATTTTCGAAATTCATACTTGATTATACTTATAGAAATATACATACGTGTTTACAATTCATACTTATTACTTATACGAATTTATTTACACTTCTTATTTACACTTGCATAATTTATTTTCATATTAAAGGATAGTCTTTGATTTAATTTGAGTACTAGCATTTAGTTATCAAGTTTCGCTCTTCGGATAGGGAGGTGCCTCTTTTGTTTGTCTATCTCCTTAACCCTTCATGAAGTGTGGATTTCATCACTACACGCCATAACCTAAGTGAAGTTATGGGCATGAGGTTGTGGGCGGAGTTTACAAACATTTGAGATTGTGTACTATCTTGTGATTTCGAGTAATAGTTGGTCATGATGTCTAGAAGAGTTATGAATGGTGACAGATTTTGAACTAAGAAAACAGAACACCATTGGAGTACATACTCTTACGAGTTAGCCTCAGGGTGTTTCTAAGAATAACAATGGAGTATATACTCTCACGAGTTAGCCTCAGGTTGTTCCCAGAAATTAGTCCTTACCTCTTGCGTTACATCTATCCCAACTGGTCATTTCCAACAATTACGAGAAAAAATGAGAGTCTGTATACATTTTCGCTCGGGCCGCACGACGAAGTGATTTACTCAAATAACTAAATCGTGTATTCCTTTTAAATCTTAGGCGCACTCAATTTGTAGACGCACTTAAATTGATTTACATTGAGTACGAGTGTCGGTTATTAAGTTTCGTTCTTTGGAATAGGGAGGTGCCTCTTTTTCTGGTTTATCTCCTTAACCCCTCATGAAGTGTGGATTTCATCACCACACGCCATAACCTAAGTGAAGTTATGAGCATGAGCTAGGTTGTGGGCTGAGTTTACTAAGGACTTGAGATTGTATACTATCTCAAAAATTTGGCTGATTGTTGGATATGGTGAGCGGGTTTATGATTGGTGCCGGGTTTCGGATCTAAGCAATAGAACACCATTGGAGTATATACCATTATTGGTTAGCCTCGGGGTGTCTCTAAGAACAACAATAGAGTATATACTCTAACGAGTTAGCCTCAGGTTGTTGTAAAAATTAGTCATTACCTCTCTCGTTATCTCTATCCCTACTTGCCATTTCTAAACGTAACTAAGCTGAATTAATGAGAGTCAGTATACATTTTCGCGTGGGCCGCACATCCAAGAAATTTACCCAAAGATCATTTCGAGTACTCTCTTTAAATCATAAGTGCATATAAATTCGAACAATACATGAACTTAATAAATACGACATAATCCTTTAAAATATGGTATATAGGATTATGCATGCTTACACATTTGGAATCAGACTTCATCTTTTGATGAACGAGATCCATTGCACAGTGGAGAGCCTCTGCACCACGTACCATCGGGGCCAAAGGAGAATAAATAATACTTGGTCAAATTTGTTGTTTTTCTTTTTTTTAAATCTGTAAAGGACTAACAAAACGTTACTTTTAGCTTGCATAAACGTTCCGGAGGTTTTGTGATGCTCGGATTTCACTACCGAGTACCATAACCTAAGTGAAGTTAGGGGCACAAAATCGAAGGAAAAGTCATTCATTCTTTGCATTCATATTTTAGCACGTAACTTGTGTGTTTTCTGCAGGTTCTAACATTTTCTCTTATGCATTCACTCCATCTTTCACATATGATTGTTGTTTGATGCATTTTATTTAATGAGAATGTGTTGTGCATAAATTCAATGTGAATTATTGTTTGCTTGCATTTGAACCATGTTTATATGTGTTCTAACTAAATTTGTAGCTTTTGCATTATATAGTGTTAATTTGCAGAAAACGTGTGTCTTAGTTCATTACATTCATTTGCATAGCCCTTTAAATCGGTTAGATCATTTGCATTACTTAGTAAATTACACTTAGTGTCATAAACGTCATAAATTTTGTGTTTTTAGTAGTTTTCAAGTCTTTGTGAGTTTTAAAGTTTGTTTTGGTAGTTTTACTGTTTTATTTGTTTTTTGTGTTTTGCTTTGTTTTCTTTATATGTTTTACGTTTTTGGTAAGTATCCCTATATTCATTACATATTCTTTTTGATACTAACACTTGGTCTTTGGTGGATGCTCAGGCTAATGAATGTTCGATCTGAATCATGGACCATCTAACACGAAGTTTCAGGAAATCGTAGAGAGGATAGCAAGACTGAAAGCTCAATTAGAACCGCTTGATTATCCGATCATTGAGGAAGGTTCCGAGTCTTCACATTCATCAACTGAGCATAATTCTGAGCCGGAAGAACAAGAAGTCATAATGGCCAATGTAGGACAATCCCTTCGTCAGCGCACCTGCTCAACCGAATGGAGCAGCGTGCCTTCAAGCATTGCTTTTCCACCACCGGGGGAAAACATGAAGGACATCGAGCTAAAAAGTGGTTTCCTCCACCGACTGCCCATTTTTCACGGACTTTCGAATGGAGATCCGAATAAACATCTCAAGCAATTCCAGTTCGTTTGCAACAGCATGAAGCCATCTGATGCAGTTACGGAGCTTTTCAAGCTTAAGGCATTTCCGTTCACATTAACAGACAGGGCCGAGTCTTGGCTCATGGAACTACCGCCAAACCACATTACCACATGGAAGGAACTCGCGGACATTATCCTGGCGAAGTACTTCCCGGCCTAAAAAATCACCGTCTTGAGGAAGCAAATTACTGGCATTACACAGAAACCGGACGAGACTTTCTGCCAATATTATGAACGATTCAAGGTTTTGTGTGCCACCTGCCCATCTCATGGATTTTCTGAGACTAATCTTATGAATTATTTTTATGATGGTCTCAAGGCGATCGATAGGGAATTGCTCGACGCAGCAGCCACCGGAGCATTTATGGACTTGAACGAGACCGAAGCTAGAACTATTCTAGAAAATCGGGCAAACAATGATGCACAATACGGAATGTCTACCCGGAGAGCAGTCGGCGAAGTGAGTTCCAAACCTGAAGCGGATGAGAAGTACGACAAACTAGCTCTTATGCTAGAGAAGGTTTTAGAGCTCGAAACGACAAGAGCCAAGAAAGCTCAAGGGCTCGTTTGTGGACTTTGTCATGTGCAGGGACACCACACTGAGTAATGTCCAATGTTGGGAGACCATAGCGGAGGTCAACTTGGAGATATGGAGTTGGAGCAAGCCAATGCACTTGGTGGATATCAAGGAGGACAACGGTATAACAATTATAACAACTATGTCAACCGTGATCATCCAGGTTTCAAGTGGAGTAGCAACGAGGGATGTCTAAACCCTCTGGTACCTCAACAAACGTATCAACGAGCTCCCTTCCAACCGAGGCCTCCTATGCCTCATGCTCCCATGCACCCAACGCAACAAGCACCCCCGGTCCAACATTTCACCAATCCGGACTACGACAAAATGCTTTCTCAAATGTCTGCTTCAACACAAGTTCTTCTGGATGGACAAGCCAAGACGAAGGAGACATTGGATACTCATGGCCGTGATATCGGTGAAATAAAGAAGCAGATGGGCCAACTGGTGGACTTCATGGGCCAAATTCGGCAAACCGGCCAACTACCACCCCAAACCACTCCTAATCAACGGAATGTCAATGCCATTATCACTAGGAGTGGAAAGATACTGGAAGCACCAAGGACCACGAAATCTTATCTCGATGAAGTCACCATTGAGGACATCACTAACGAAGACGATGATGAGATTAATCCGGCAACTCATAAGGCCGAAAAGAAGAAGGTGACACCTATTGTCACCAAGGCACCATCCCCTCCACAACCCACCCCAATCAAAGGTGAAAACCCTATTCCTTCAAATACGGTTGTTACTAATTCTCCGTTTGCTATTGCACCTTTCCCAAGCAGATTATCAAAATCAAAAAAGAAAGATGATCAATACGAAGATATCTTAGACATCTTTCGAAAGGTGCAAGTGAACTTGCCCTTGATCGAGTGCATTAAGCAAGTGACAATATATGCAAAGTTTCTAAAAGAGTTATGCACCCAGAGGAGGCAAACGCGAGAGAAGGAGGTTGTGAAGGTGAATGCAACCGTTTCGGCGGTCTTGTAGCGTCGGCTACCCCCAAAATTGAAGGATCCATGGAGTTTTTCAGTTCCCTGCGTAATTGGTGACAAAAGGTTCGACGATGTAATACTAGACCTAGGCGCATCAATAAATGTAATGCCGTATCATTTATATGCATCTATGAATCTAAGTGAACTAAAAACTGATAATGTCATCATACAATTAGCCGATCACACTAATAAGTACCCTAGGGGGTACGTTGAGGATGTTCTTGTGCAGGTCAATCAACTCATTTTTCAAGCTGATTTCTACATCATGGACATGGAGGAGAGCACTCTAAACACCACGCCATTGTTGCTAGGGCGTCCCTTCATGCGGACCGCAAGAACTAAAATTGACGTTTTTGAAGGAACTCTCTCAATGGAAATTGATGGAAAGTTGGTCGAGTTCAGCATCATTGATGCTATGAAATACCCTTCTTCAAGTTTAAATGCTTGTTATTCAATTGACATTCTTGACTCAATTTCACAGGAGCATTTGGACACCATTGGAGAAGACGAACTCGACATAGCCATACAACTTGAGGATGAAGCCCTTTTTCGATGCTTTAATAGAGCTTTTGGAGCCTCGAATTCAAGAAATGGATATGGCATTAAATAAAGCTCCACGTTATGTAAGTAATCCTCCTCCAATTCCAATTATTTTTGGTACTAATGAATTGGTTCCTTCCATTGTTAAGGCACCCGAATTAGAACTTAAGGTGCTACCGGATCATCTAAAATACGTCTACTTGGGGGACAATGAGACACTTCCGGTAATCATCTTAGCCATATTAGAAGTGGACCAAGAGGAGAAGCTTATTCGAATGCTTCAAAGATACAAACCTACCATAGGTTGGACGCTAGCGGACATTAAAGGAATCAATCCGGCAACATGTGTTCATCGGATTTTTTTAGAAGATGGCGCCAAACCTACTCGTGAAGCCCAAAGACGACTCCATCCTCCGATGATAAAAGTCGTTAAGAAGGAAGTAATCAAACTCCTTGATTGTGGAGTTATCTATTCGATTCCGGATAGCCGATGGGTCTCACCCGTTCAAGTTGTTCCTAAGAACTCCGGGATCACCGTTATGAAGAATGCGGAAAACGAGCTCGTACCTCAATGAACAATAACGGGACATCGTGTTTGCATCGACTATAGGAAGCACAATGCTGCCACGCGAAAGGACCATTTTCCTCTACCATTCATCGATCAAATAGAGAGATTGGCTGGCCATGCATTCTATTGCTTCCTGGACGGATACTCCGGGTACTACCAAATAAGCATCGCGGAAGAGGATCAAGAAAAAACCACGTTCACCTGCCCATTTGGAACGTTTGCCTATCGCCGCATGCCATTTGGTCTTTGCAATGCACCAGGTACCTTTCAACGTTGCATGTTATCTATTTTTTCTGACTACGTCGAAAATATCATAGAAGTCTTTATGGATGACTTTAGCGTTTTTGGAAATAATTTCGATGCATGTCTAGGAAATTTAGAACTCATTTTAAAAAGATGTGTTGAAACGAACTTGGTTCTTAATTGGGAAAAATGTCATTTCATGGTTACACAAGGGATAGTTTTGGGACATATCATTTCAGAAAAGGGTTTAGAAGTTGAGAAATCAAAAATAGATCTTGTGCGTTACTTACCCTCTCCAACTTCGGTTAGAGAGATTCGTTCCTTCCTTGGACACGCAGGTTTTTATCGACGATTTATCAAGGAATTTTCCCACGTCTCCCGCCCTTTGTGCAAATTACTACAAAAAGATATCCCTTTCGAGTTTGATAGTGATTGCAAAGCAGCCTTCGAAAAGTTGAAGGAAGTCCTGACATGTGCTCCTATCCTATGCCCTCCGGATTGGTCCTTACCATTCGAATTAATGTGTGATGCTTCCGACTATGCGGTTGGAGCTGTTTTAGGACAACGGCAGGACAAGAAGCCATATGCAATTTATTACGCCTCAAGAACTCTGGATACCGCCCAATCCAATTACACCACCACCGAAAAGGAATTTCTCGCAGTAGTTTTTGCCCTTGATAAATTCCTTTCTTATTTACTTCAAACCAAGTTATCATGTATACTGACCATGTAGCTTTGAAATACTTAATGACGAAGAAGGATGCAAAACCATGGCTAATTCGTTGGATCCTCTTACTCCAAGAATTCGACATCGAAATAAAAGACAAGAAGGGAGTGCACAACGTAGTGGCTGACCACCTTTCTCGGTTGGTGAAAGAACAAGAAGCCGTGGTCATCGAGGAGAATTTTCCGGATGAACAGCTCTTCGGAATTCAATCAAATGCTTCTGAAACTCCATGGTATGCGGATATAGTCAATTATTTAGTAGCCGGTGAGTTTCCATCCTCTATGCATAGTGTTCAACGTGAAAAACTTAGGAAGAATGCTAGGACTTTTATTTGGGATGAACCCTACTTATGGAAACAATGTTCAGATTTAGTCATTCGTAGGTGTGTTCCGGATAGTGAATTTAAGTCAATTCTTGAGTTTTGTCACAATGAAGCATGCGGGGGACATTTTGGTTCTAGGAGGACAGCCCTAAAAATTTTAGATTGCGGATTCTTTTGGCCTAGTTTATTTCGCGATGCTCATACATTCTGTGCTGCATGTGATAGGTGCCAAAGATTCGGTAATTTAGGACCTAGAGATCAGATGCCACAAACTTATATGCTTAATGTCGAAATTTTTGATGTTTGGGGCATTGATTTTATGGGACCTTTTCCTCCATCGAACGGTTTTACTTACATTTTACTCGCAGTAGATTATGTTTCTAAATGGGTGGAAGCAAAAGCCACCCGAACTAATGATTCGCGAGTTGTTGCAGATTTTCTGAAGGCTAACATTTTTTCAAGGTTCAGAATGCCACGCGTTCTAATAAGCGATGGAGGTAGCCATTTTTGCAACAGGACGGTAGAAGCTTTAATGAGGAAGTATGGAGTTACACATAAGGTTTCGACACCTTATCATCCTTAAATAAACGAAATGGCTGAAGTTTCCAACCGTGAGATCAGGAAGATCTTGGAGAGAACCGTTCGTCCGAATCGAAAGGATTGGAGCCAGTGTTTAGATGATGCATTATGGGCTTACAGGACTGCCTACAAGACTCCCATCGGCATGTCACCTTTTCGATTAGTTTATGAGAAGGCATATCATCTTCCGGTAGAACTGGAGCATAAAGCATAGTGGGCTGTTAAGAAGTTCAACATGGATCGAGATACGGCTGGACTGCATCGAAAGCTACAACTTTCTGAACTCGAGGAGATACGAAATGATGCTTTCGACAACGCATGGATTTACAAAGAGAAAACCAAGATGATCCATGACAAGATGATTCGTGGAAAGAGTTTTGAACCAGGTCAAAAAGTTTTACTTTTCCATTAGAAGCTTAAACTCTTTCCGGGCAAATTACGATCACGATCGAATAGGCCTTACACTGTTGTTCAAGTTTTCCCTTATGGAGCCGTCACAATTCAATCTTTGGATAGCGGGAACTTGTTCAAAGTTAATGGCCATCGTTTGAAGCCTTATCATGAAGCATTCAAGGATCAAATCGTGGAGGAAGAATCTCTTGAAGAACTGGCCACTTCAAACACGTGAAGGGGGAGGCAACCCAATCGAGAAGAAGACAATAGATTTGCTTTCTTCTCCCTTTTTCCTTAATTTAGTTGCTTTTGCATTTTTAAATTGGAATTTTTGTAGATCCTTTGCTTCATGCTTAATTCTATACTTTTACTTAAGTACATTGAGGGCAATGTAGAGTTTAAGTGTGGGGGAATGGTTTACAATTTAATTGTGTCTAAATTAGTGTTTTTTAGAGTCTTTAGGATGCCCTTAAGTAGTCGATGATGAAATTGGACCAATACGAACACTTATGGCGTATGAATCACATGCATCGAATTCTTGTGCCAATTGAGATATTCTATGTGTTTTTAACATGTAGTAGATATGATTTGCAAAACATGGTACAGAAATCGCATGCTTGAATAAGTTTTTAATCATATGAACCCTATGTGAGCTTTTGAGCTATATGTTCTTTATTCCTTGAGTGAATATACATCCATTTCGTAGCTACTAGCTTATATATGCCTCATTTGATTGCTTGCCATAGATTTTAATGAACTAGAGAATGCTAGAACTTACTCATGTCAATTTGCAAAGCTTTTAAGTTGATACATACTTTGATTTTGGATATGATTAAAGGCATTTATGATTTTCCACCACTTCGCCAAATATCCATGTATCCCATTTGTATGCATGGGTTGCGACACCCCTAGATAAACCAATTGAGCCCACGTTAAGCTTTTCTTTCATCACCATATATACCTAAAACACTTACCCTAGTGTAGAATATCTTTACCTTTGTTCTAGAAACTTGGTGAGAATTTTCGAAACTAGCACATAAAGATGATGTTTTGGAGAGGAAGTTTGAAGAGTTAATGTGAGTAAAGGGAAAGACTTGTCCAAGTAGCTTAAAAAGTATGAGATTGCCAAAAAGAAAAAAAAGAAAATTGAGAAAATGAAAAGAAATTTTTTTTTATATATATATATATATATCTCTCTCATGGCAATGTGTTCTAAGTATAAACCCTTTGAATTAATGTCCCCCTTATTTGCGGATTTGGAGATTACAACGAATTGAAGGCCCAAAAATAGAACAAATATGGCCTTTGTCCTGTCCGAAAAGCTCAAAGGGTAGTTTAGATAGAAGTATACATGGTAACATTCGAGTGTAGATTGAAGATGAAATCGAAAAAGATTCGAAAGTGCTAGACTAAGTCGTTGAAACCTTTTTATCACCACATATCTAAATTTTGAATGCCTTAGCCTTAGCCCATTACAACCTCACTAAAAGTCCTTTATGATCCTTAAAATGAGTAGCTTTCAATTGGTAGAGTAAGTTGCATGAGTAAGCTTATGGTTTTGGTTCATTTGTGCAAGCAATTAACTCCATTCATGAGGTTTTCGTTTAAATTCATATACACTTTAAGTAAACCCTTTTCATGAGTGAAAAATATGTTGAGTGCATCCTTGTGAGCTGATTAAACCTTTATTCAAAGCATGCACAGCTATAACATAACCATTGTTTTCTCCATGTCTTACTTGTTCATTACATAATCATATCTCAATTATCTCTTGAAATCGTTGAGCATACAAGTTGAAAATCATGTGAGCCATCGCCACACACTTATGAAAATTCTGAGACAAATTTTAGCTAAGGGCTTAGTTGTGTTCTTTCTTTTGTTTTAATTCTTAGAAAGTCTTAGTTTAACTTAGTGTTTGCTAAGGGACTAGCAAAGTCTAAGTGTGGGGGAATTTGATATACGCATTTTATGCTCGATTCTTAACGCATTTCCCTTTACGTTTAGCTATGTTATAATCTTTGTTTTTATGTTTTTTTTCATTTAATTTGTTATTTTTAGGTTATTTACGGTGGAGATGAATAACGGCGCGATTCGGAGGAATTTCGGCGATTTTGCGATTTTTGCTATTTCGGACCACCGGGAATGGGCCGGCCCATAAAGCATTTTGTGGGCCCATTTGTCAAAGTTTGTTTCGGCCCAAAATCAAGCCCAAGCCCATTAAATTCTGCAAGCAAGCCACTTGGTGAAGAGGAAAATTCAAGTTTGGCAAGCTTTGTGACTAGCCTAGGTGACTCTTGCTTGTGATGATCACAAATGGTGACTAAGGGTGTGACTTGCCATGGTGACTAAGGGTGCATTTAATGAAGAGGCAAGATGGAAGAGAGAGGTAGGCAATTCCTTTGCCTATATATAAGAGGGAGGCCAGCCATAATACAGATGATCATCACACAATTTCACAAGCCAAAGCTCTATACAATTCACCTCTCTTCCATACATAACCAAGGTTCTTCCAAAGTCGAAGCTCTCCACCACCTCCGGATCAAGAACGTAGAGTGCGTCATTCGTGTTCTTGAGAATCACCGCTTGTAGTTGGTGCGTCACCTCTCTAAAAGTGTAACCATGTACTCTAAACTCCATCTTCGTCTTTGTAATAATTTCGGTTATGTAATGAAAGAATTTCTCCATGTTCTTCTCTTATTTCGATTATTTCATGTGTTCTTAATTTGATTAGTTTGGATGCATGTGTTAGCTTTAAGTTCTTAATGCTTTGAGTATGTTTTAGGATAGGGTGCGTCACCAATCTTCCTAAAAGATATCTCAATGATTTCGGTAACGTAGCAATTGTTTTAAGATGTTATGCGTCATAGCATTCTTATTCAACGAAAGCATGTGTATGTATCTCGACTAAAATTAAGGATTTCGTAGATGATAAATAAGGTAAAAGCATAAGAGTAGGCTAGGTGAGTGAAATAAGTTGATCACTTGTAATTAGTAATCTAGCTTCTTATTTTTTTGTAAGCATAATTAGAATTTAAGGTTTCTTGATTATTAAACTTGTCTATGAGTAAAACATGCTAGAAGTCTAGGAGTTCTTGTTGTGTTTGCATGTTTTGTACCTTAATTTCGTAGGGCATTAATCAACCAATTTCCAATCCCCCCAAACCTTTAGATTTCCGCTTAAACGAAACCATGCATGCGCCCTTTAATTCCCCAGATAGAACGATCCCTACTCGCCAATATTACAACGACAAAATAAGGGTTTTAAATTATATATGTGTGGACAATGTTTTTAGTGTCTGCTTTGTGTTAACATTGAACACATTTTCGCGCGTATCAGCGTCATCCAATTGTCCCATCTTTGTACATATTACCTGCATCCAAAATTGTCGTAGGGGTGAGGTTTCGTCCTCGCTGCTCAATAAGGCTATACCCCTGCTAGGTGTGAAAACAAATGAAATCACAAGTGTCGGCAAGTAACTGAAAAATCATGCATATGATAAAAATGCTCAAAACCACATCATAGTAGTTTATAAAAGTAAAGCAGGGCCTATAGAGAAAACTCAAACCTAATGACCAGACTCTATTCCAACTATCACTTTACCACGATTAATAACGTCTACCTGGCGAGATGTAGCGAGAGTATCCGCTTACACCGTATAGCCTAGAAGCAGTGCAACACCTCAAAGGATGTCAGACACTCTTTCGTCCATATAGCCCCTCCGGAGTTTTAGGGGATCAAAACCCAAGGAAGTTGCTATGCTCCTCTCACTCTCAGGTCATCAAACAGAAAATCATATACATTGAAAACATAGTAATCATGCAATAAAGAAAATATGTTCTTTTGTAAAATAACTAACTGAGGCAAGTCCAGATCCCCATACCTGGAACATCGTCGCTTTGACATCCACTTGCTTTCTTAGGCCAACACCACTATTGTTCACACCTCAGGTAACTGAAGTCCTTGTCCGACATACTCAAGTGTCAATGAATCACTTCAAATCAATGACACAATATCACCAAATTTCCGAAAAGACACCAACTTATTCTTCAAAGCCATGGCATGTCCAACAATACTAAGGACACCTATTTATCAAACCAAGTCAAAATTTAAACTAAATTCTAGTCTCATCAAACTTCATATAACAATGATCCATCTCTAAAAAAATCACAATGATAAACCCAAAATCCAACCATCATCACTTTAACTAGTTTCGAAATAAGTTATACACCAACATGCCAAACACTGGACAACTCCAAATTCAATTAACATCACTTGAATAGTTTTGAAAACAAGTATATAAATTATTGTCAACGTATACTTTATCACAAATAATGTCATCATGCTATTTAACTTCATTCTTATTCTTACTCACATCACGTTACTTGTTTAGTATAGAATCATACACAAAATTATATAAAATTCCAACCATGCATAATCGCTTAATTCAGTTCAAAATCATTTTGTTACTCATAGTATCAATAGCCATCACGTTGATTAACATCTTCCAAAGACACAACACATTAACAATTGAATATCCAACAACAAACAAACTTCAAACTTACCTACTTTACTTCTTCGTCAAATATGATCCATTGCTCTTCAATTAATGCCAAACTCCATTCTTTTGAACAATTGTACTTCAAGCTCCCAATTTATCAAACCAAGTCAAAATTTCCCGTTTCGGCTTGCCGTCCGACGACCCATTTTCCGGCCACCTCCGGCCAAACGAAGGGTAAGGCTCGCATCCCCTTGTGATTTCGAGTTGGTCTGTGGTTTAATTGATGGAAATTGATGAGGTTTGGAGGCGGTTCGATTCGGGCCGAGTTGTGGAATTTCGCCGGTGATGGTTGCGGTGGTTCCGGCGAGATTTGGAGGTGGGTTTGATGGGGTTTTCGCTCCCCACACTTAGGTGATGCTTCCCCTGTCATTAATTTGGGACGAGGATTGGTTTTTGTGGCAACCCGATTGGGTCACCGGAAAACTGGGTTCCGATCTGTTTCGTGGTGGTTGGCTTAGTTCCGGCGAGTTTTGGACGTGTGGTAGTTATAGAAGATGATGGGCTTGAGAAGAACTCCATTTCTGGAGCTTCCTCGCCGGAGGAAATCACGGTTGACGGCGCACCGCCGGCGGCGGCGGCGGTCAACGGTGGTGCTCCTGCGAAGAGTTGACTTTTTGGATTTCGACGTTTTTAATGTCGTTTTTCACGTAATCGCGCCCTAATTATCGTCCAGAGGTTTTCGGATTGATTTGGGTAGTGGATTTTCAGTCGAAGGTTTCGAGTGAAGATTTCGAGTGAAGATTTCGGGAATTTCGTTAATCATTTTGTACTGCGTTGCATATTTCTAGGAACGGTTGGTTTCCGTGATTCAGTTCAGGGTTGGGGACTTTGATTTTGATCAGTTATATTTTGTGAATATTCAGGAGATCGGGATCGAGATCTGGATCGTGATCGTGCTTCAGGCGTGGGATCTTCCGCCGGACCACGAGTTTAGCGCGAGTTCGCGCTAGTAGATCTGTGAGTGGACAAGTTTATATTTTCACAGTTGATTTGCAAGTTCGTGGATTTTATGATTTTCGGTATTTAAATTATACGATGTTGAGATATATGTTGTTTTAGGAGGTATTGTTATATGTTTATTGGTGATGGCATTTATTACATCGATGTACCAGAGTTGAGAGATTCCTCTTGACTAGAGTTGAGAGATTCCTCTGAGCAGAGTTGAGTGGTCCCCTGGCCTATCACTGTCGGGTTTGAGTGATTCACCTGACGTCGGGCTCGAGAGGTCGCCCGACAACCTCCGTATATATATATTGTGTGTTGTTTTTCCGAACTCGCACTGTTTTATATTGAGTATGTATATAAACTGGTGAAAGGCATATGTTTATTTTCGTCCACTCACTCTAACGTTTTATTTGCCTTTCCCCTGGGCTTTTCGGTTTCCGTGCCCAGTTTGCAGTTCGGATTCAGGTGTTTCACGTCGCGGTTGGAGGCTAGTGATCTGAGCTACTTGTGTTTTCCAGTAAGTTCTTGTTTCGCCTACTGATGTGTATATTGTATATATTTACACTAGAGGTCGCTCTGATACATTCTGATACGTGTTTATACGGATTTTCACGGATATACTATATATAGTACAATGTGTTTACTGTTATTGCTTATATTATGATGTTGAGAAATCCGGATGGGATTGGTGCCCACGGTTTGGCTTTTGTGGCATAGGATGAAGTGTTATTTTTAGGGTGCAGGTTTATGCAATTTCACGTTAGAAACGAATCTCTGCCAAAATTTTTGAAAAGTTTTTGTTGGTTCGTATTTTCAGAAGGGGTTCGATTCCGATTTAGGTAACTGAATCGGGGTTGGGTCTTTTCAAGTCGGCGTGGATCTTGACCGGATAGAAGTTGTGTTGTTTTGGGGATTGCTCTACCATTGTACCAGAGATCGGGAGTCTCTTGGGTTTAGCAGGCTACTATCGGTGCTTTGTGCAGGATTTTTCTGGATTACCACTCCACTTTCCAGATTGACAAAGAAGGCGTCAGGTTCGAGTGGTTCGATGCACGCGAGGAGAGTTATTTACTCCTGAAGGAAGGTCAACCGTTGCACCTGTTTTGATTCTACCTAACGGTCATGGTGAGTTCGTGGGTTATGTTGATGCATCGAGTTTTGGATTTGGTTATGCTTGAAGCAGCAATGCAGAGCGATGGCTCATGGTTTCAGGCAGTGGAACTTTATGTAGCTACATATCCTGTGTATCCTGTGTATGATTTGGGTGTAGCTGTTCTTATGTTAGCGTCAGAGAGTTCGAGACACTACTGTTACGGCGTATAGCGCAGTGTAGGACGTACACTGATCACTTGAGTTTCATCCACTTGCTATTCAGCCGAATATGAGCTTGAGGTAGTGTAGATGGATGGGATCGACTAACGACTATGGTTGTACGTTTGAGTTTATCCGAGAAAGGCTAGTAGTTGTACTTTGACTATCCATCTGGGATGTTGTTGCTGATGCATTCAGTCGGAAGTCGGGAGCTTCAGTGTTTCGTGTGTGTGGCTCGAGTTTCTGTGATTAGCCGAGTTGCGTGCTACGAGAGCTGAGTTCGAGTGTGATGATGTTGAAGCTCATTGTTTTGCGTGCGTTATGCACTAGCAGTATAGAGATGTGTTTGATACTTCGAGTTTACTACTCGTGATGCAACCTGTAGAAGTATGTAGCAGCTTGTGTGTGCGGATGCCACATTTGTCGGCAGGCGATGGCTTGGAGGCAAAGACTTGCCGGGAAGTTACAGCCATTGGAGACTTCCGATTAGAAGTTGGAGCTTGTCACTGTAGACTCTGTGTGCCAGTACGCACTTCGGTTTGTGGTACCAGTTGTCAGGTCTTTGTGGACCATTTGATGAACTTAATTCTTTTCCTTGTACTTTCCGGAAAATATTTCAGTGGCTGGCTGGCATAGCTATGTTTGGTAGAGATTATCCATTTTCGTGGTGTACCTGTGTCCCAGATCGCTGATCGAGATAATCAGGTACAACAGAGTGTTGGCAAGCGTTGTAGAGAGCATTGGGGACCAGATTACAGTTTAGTACCGATTCTTATCCTCAGATTGGTGGGCGATCTTTGAGGACTACTCAAACTTTGGAGGGTATGTTGTGGTCTTGTGTGTTGCAGTTCTGAGGGATTTGGGACCGGCAGTTTCAGCTGTTCGAGATTGCATGCAGTACCAGTTGGTAGACCACTATGATTTTGACGTTGCATGATGTCGTTTCGAGGAACGATGTTGTACTCCATTGTGTTGGGGCGAATTTGATTTGAGTTGACATTTGATTCTGATTTTGTGGAATGTGCTACCACAGACTTTCGGATTAGCGGAAACAGGTGAGTTATGAATTGCCACGTTATTTTGATCCGTATGTGATCATAGGCGAGTTTATGTTGTGTCGTATAGTTCGGCATTGCCTATAGCGTTGGCTTTTGTGTGTTGTTTTCCGTGTGGCGGAACTACATTTCTGATTTATTGTATGTTGTGTACCCTATCAGTTCCTTATGCAGGAACACCTGGCAATTGTGTGGAGCCAGTTCAGATTCGAGATTTTTGGGTACATGGATTTCAGCACGGAGCTATCTCCTATTGTGGAGTCTGTTGTCAGAGTTATTCAGTTGACGTAGCCACTGAAGAGTTGAGCTGTATGCAGAGGCATTGCTCCTACTGTTAGTCGGCAGACTTGGAAATTTCGAGGTCGAAATTTTTTGAAGGGGGGTGGATTTGTGATGACCCGGAACAGAATCAGCAGTGTAATCAGCTTAGTCCACGAGGTTATGCATATAATCAATGATTTCCGACAGATAATTGGAATGCCAGACTTGATCACGACTAAATTATTGGTCGAGAATTTGAGCTGAGTCTCTTCTTGAGAGTCGTTGTACGCGTGATTTCGAGTTCGTGGGCGGTTCCGGATCATTATTTAGACTACCGAGGAATAAAATATGAATATTTGAAGTTTCGACATAATCGGTTTAAAATGGCAGCTTTCTTCGCGACTAAATTACCGGACGAGAATTTGATTTCAGATCCTTCGCGGAAGTTGTTGAGAATTTAATTTCGAGCTTGTGGGAACTTCCGGAGGATTATTCCAAGTTACGAGGATTATGTTATGAATATTTCGACCGGTGATTATTTAATCGGATAAGTATGTGATGGGTTGAACAGTTGACTTTTTGTCGGATTTGTCGAAGTGTTTGACTTCAGGAGGTAATTGAAGAACATGTCGAGTTGAGTTTGTTGCCGCGAGAATTATCGAAATCGGAATTACGACGCGGAAGTTACGGGTATCCGAAGTTTGTCGTAAAGTTATTTTTGGAAGTTTCTATTTTTGGCAAGTATTTAAAGGGGGTTACCATATTGGGAAAGTCAAAATCTGTTCATTAAAGAGGTGGTTGGTCAACGCGTGGAGAGGAAGTGGAGCGACGGAGGGCGACGGCTCACGGTAGTGACTCGCCGTCTGGCCACCACTGGCCTCGGGCTTGGGCCCATCCTCTTCGCCTCGACCTCCCCATCCCTTTTTCGGCCTCCTCTCACGGCGAGGGTGACAGTGGAGAGAGGAATTTCCGGTTGAAATTGAAGAAAATTGGGGGTTTTGGTTGATTTTAATTCCGGCCAAGTTGAGCTAAAACAAGTAGTGGGCTTTGAAGCTCTCCTCTCCACGAATCTAACCATGTAGGTATGGAGTTCCAATTTGATTTGTGCTTGGAGAATTGTTGATTTGAAATTTGGGTGACAATTCGGTTTTTCATGAAATTGACCTAATTATAGTGAGAATTGGACTTGCAGTTATGGAAATTACTTGTTGGGTGATTTTGAGTGGAATAGGTGTTGCTCCGTCGAGAAATTTCAAGGTTGGTGGCGCCGCCGGTCAACGACAGTCAACGGTGGTCAAAGTTTGACTTTTCGGGGTTTTCGACAAGTTGCATGTCGTTTCACTCGAAATCGCGCCCCGATCACAGTGGTGAGGTTTGTTTTTCGATTTGAGCATCGGAAAGTATAGCGAGGCTTTGAGATGTGATTATTGGATTATCGACAATTCGTCGTAATTGAATTATGTGTTTCCTAGAACGGTTGTTTCTTGTGATTTGATTTGAGGATTCGAATTATGATTTTGAGAAATGGATTTTGTGATTATTCAGGGGTTCGTGATCGTTCGTTTAGTGAGAGATTTTCCGCCGGATCACGGGTTAACGTGAACTACGTTACGCTAGTCTGTGAGTGGACATTTCTTTTCACGGATTGGTTGCGAGTCTTTCATGTATGATTTACGAACTTGAGCATGCAGTTTGATCATGACTTTTATGAGCATGTGTTTTACGATAATATATATACGAATATACGTATATGATTATACATACATATATATTATGTTTTATGCATGTGCATGGAAAAGATTTATGATTTGGTTTACACAGAGTACAGTCTCAGTTATCAGGGTTGTATCGATACACATTGGCTTCTCGGCTGATCCCCGAGTACGCTCCGGGGGGGACAGATATCCTGACCCGAGGCCTTTCTGGCTAGGAATCACGTGTGGGTCTGGGATCCCGTGATTCAGACTGTGCTATCGCGAGGGAGTCCATGAGTGACCCCGCGATATTTACGATGCATGCTCTGTACGTGGGTTGGAGTCAACGTCTCCTTACGTACCATTTGATTTTCATGCATTTGACTCGCATATGTTTTTATAACATATATTAATTGGCGAAAGACATTTATTTTCGTCCACTCACTCTAACGATTTTCATGTCTTTTCCCTGGGCTTTTCGGTTTTTGTGCCCAGTTTGCAGTTCGGACTCTGGTGTCGCACGTCGTGGTCGGAGGCATAGTATTCGAGCGATGTTTCTTTTATGGTAGGTTCTTAGTTTGGCCTACTATTTGTATATGTATACTAGAAGTCGCTCTGAGTATTCTTATGTATATTCTTATACGGTTTTCCACGGATTTCTGTAAAGTATAGCTATATGTACTACTTTACATTATTGTTGATATATTGAGAAATCCGGATGGGATTGGTGCCCACGGTTTGATTTTTGTGGCATAGGATGAAGTGTATTTTCCGAGTGCAGGTAATGGTAATTCCGCGTTAGTAACGAAACTCTACCGAAATTTTGATGGTTTTTGTTGGTTCGTGTTTTCAGAAGGGGTTTGATTTCGATTTAGGAAACTAAATCGGGGTTGGGTCCTTTCACCATAACCATATAAAATATAAAATAATGCCCCCAAAAGTAATAAATAATCTCAATATCGTATACAAATAAATACGAAAAATCACGAACTCGCAACGATAGTGAAAATAGAAAAAGTCCACTCACAAATGAGCATAATGCATACGCGTTAATCCAGTGATCCGGCGGAAAATCCCTCCCCAAACGAACGATCACGATCCCCTGCATAATCATAAAATCCACTGCTTAATATCATAATTCAAAACCTCGAATCACATCACGAGAAACAACCTTCCCGGAAACATATAATTCAATATCGACGAAATCGTCAAAATCCGATAATCACACCATAAAACCTCGCTATAATTTCCGATGCTCAATTCAAAAAATAAAACTCACCACTGCGATCGGTGCGCGATTCCGAGCGAAACGACATAAAACACGTCGGCCAAAAAGTCGCCGCCGCCACCGCCGCTGCCGCCGGCCGCCGGAAAATCTCACCAGCCCAGAAAAATGCAACCTACACATGGATTTGAAGATCTCGACATTTCCAACAACTTTCCAGTTCAAAGTTAAGGCCAATTTTAACCGGAAAAGGTCCAAAACTCACCTCAAAGGTGCAAACCCTTGCCAGAATTTCAACTTCTCCGATCTCCCTCCTCCGTCGCCACTAACGTCGCCAAAACTCGCCGGAATACCACCCAAAATTCCCAAACTTTGAAAAGCCATAACTTCTTCATTCGGCAACCAAATTGAACAAATGACCTATCCAAAGAAAGAGGAGCTCAAGCCCAACAACTTTCATGAAGACACCACGGCCAAAAGAGGCCGGAATCGAGCTCAACGAAGGCAAACAAAACTCGGCCTGGAATGGGTCAGTTTTGACCCACGGGTCAAACTGGTCAACGGGCCAGATTTCCCAAAATGGAAAGTTTCCCAATGCATCATGTATTCACCCGTATTTATACCATACACGTATCGAATCCCAAACAGATAAATACGACAAAATCCAACGGTCGAAAAATATTCACAACTTATTCCTCATAACTCGGAAAAATCCTCCGGAAGTTCCCACGAGCTCGAAATTAAATTCTCTACAACTTTCGTGAAGAATCCCAAATCAAATTCTTGCCCGATAATTTAGTTGTTAACGAAGTCGCCATATTAATCAATTACGTCAAAATCGTAACTAATCGCGAAACTCGCAAATCAAGTCGATAATGAGTCCATTTTCGGTCCGGGTCGATCAACGGTCCAAAACGGATCACAATCACGATTCGGATAACTCGAATACGAACGGATAAACTCGACGATATTCTGACATTTCAAATATTCATATTATATTCCTCGGTCGTCGAAATAATAATCTGGAACCCTCCACGAACTCGAAATCACGCGTACAACAATTCTTCAGAAGAGACTCAACTCAAATTCTCGGCCAATAATTAAGTCGTGATCAAAACCGACAATTTAATCAAATTACGGAAAACTGCGATTACGCCCAAGTTCGTGGATTAAGCCGATTACACTACTTTCTGTTCTGGGTCGTCACAAATCTATCCCCCTTATAAAAATTTCGACCTCGAAATTTCCAAGCCTGCCAACTTAAGAGTAGGAACAATGCCTCTGCATACTGCTCAACTTCCCAGTGGCTACGTCAACTGAACGACTCTATCAACAGACTTCGCAATAGGAAATATCTGTGTACCCTCAAATCCCGAATCTGAACTGACTCCTCCACAAATGCCAAGTCTTCTTGTATAAGGAACTGATAGGGTACAAAACACGCAACAAATCTGAAAGGTAGTTCCACCACACGGAATACAACACACACAAAGGCCAACGCTATAGGCAATGCCAAACTATACGGCACAACACAAACTCACCCCATGATCACATACGGACCAAAATAACGTGGCAAATTCATAACTCAACCTGCTCACATCAACATAACTGCACTGCTGAACTCGAGCAACTATCAACTTGTCCATGCTAATCCGAAGGTCTGTGGTAGCACATTCCACTAAATTAGGATCAAACGTCAGCTTAAACCAAACTCACTCCAACACAGTGGAGTATAACATTGTTTCTCATAAACGACTTCATACAACGTCATAATCATACTGGTCTACAAACTGGTACCGCAAGCAATCTCGAACAGTTGAAACTGCTGGTTCTAAATCCCTCAGAACTGCAATACACAAGACCACAACATGCCCTCCAAAGACTAAATAGTCCTCAAAGATCGCCCACCAATCTGAGGATAAGAAACTGTACTAAACTGTAATTTGGTCCCCAATGCTCACTGCAATGCTTACCAACACTCTGTTGTAACTGATTATCTCGATCAGCAAACTGGGACACAGGCGCATCACGAAAATGGACAACCTCCGCCAAATACAGCTATGTCAGCCTACCCACTGAAATCTTTTCCGGAAGTACAAGGAAAAGAACTGATACATAAAATCCACAGTGACAAGCTCCAATTTCTAATCGGAAATCTCTGATGGTTGTAACTTCCCAGCAAGTCTCTGTCTCACAGCCCTCACCTGCCGACAAATGTGGCATCTGCTCAAATAAGCTATTATATTCCTCTTCATGTTGTGTCACGAGTAGTAAACTCGAAGTATCTAATACATCTCCGTACCACTAGTGCATAACGCACGTAAAACAATGAGCTTCAACGTCATCACACTCTAACTCAGCTCTCATAGCTCGCAACTCGGTTAACACGGAAACTCGAGCCACACACACATAAAACAATGAAGCTCCCGATTTCCGATTGAATGCATCAGCAATAACACCCCAGAAAGATAGTCAAAGTACAACCACTAGTCTTTCTCGGATAAACTCAAATGTGCAGCTATAGTCGTTAATCGACCCCATACATCTACACTGCCTCAAGCTCAAATCTGGCTGAATATACAAGTAGATGAAACTCAAGTGATCAGTGTACATCCTACACTGCGCTGCACGCCGTAGCAGTAGTGTCTCCAACTCTTTGGTGCTAACATAAAGATAGCTACTCCTAAATCATACACAGGATACGTAACTTCATAAAATTTCCACTGCCTAAAACCACGAGCCACCGCTCTGCTATGCTGCATCAAACACGACCAAGTCCCAATCTCGATTCATCGCTATAAACCACGAACTCTCCTCTAAAGCCTGATTCAGCTTCCGGTAGTCGATGCACAACCTCATCGAACCATCCTTTATCCGCACAAACAATACAAGAGCACCCCACGGTGATACACTGGGTCGTATGAAACCCTTCTCCAGCAACTCTTGAAGTTGAATCTGTAGCTCTTTCAACTCTGCTGACGCCATACGATAAGGTGCCTGTGATATGGGTCCAGCGCCCGATAATAGCTCAAAGGTGAAATCGATCTCCCGAACTGGAGAAATACCCAGTAACTCCTTCGGAAGTACATCTGGGACTCAGAAACCACCTCATTATCACCAATGTTTAGCACAGCAGCCGTAGTATCCACAACATGAGCTAAGTAAGTAACACAACCCTTCTTCATCATCCGCTCGGCCTTCATCGCTGAATTCACATGTGGTAATAAGGTATTCTTTTCACCGCAAAACAATATCTCGGGGAACTCTGGTCGTCGAAATACAACCTCCTTCTCGTGACACTTGAACATAGCCCAATGTGTCACCAAGAAGTTGATCTACGCATTTTATGCTTGATTATTAATCACTTTCTCTCTATATTTAGTTTTGTTTTGTGCTTAGTAAATATGTTTTTAACTTACTTTATGTTTGTAGGTAGAAATAAAGGAGGAATCCGTAAAGGAGGCAGAAATGAGCTCAAAACCTACTAAGGAGGAAGTTCCTAAAATGAGGAGGAAATATGAAGACATTTCTCCTGCGCGATCATGGAAAGCATGTTCTTGCCGAATTCATGGAGGATACTTGGGCCACATTTGTGGAGAATATTCCAAGATGATTTGGATATGATTTAAAGCTCAAAATATGTGCAATTACATGGTATTTTCGGCCAATGAAGAATTGGAGAGAAAGAAGCCCAAAGAAAGAAGATGGATTAAAATGAATTATCAGAAATCTGCCTGTGCAGATCAGCCCACTTTAAAAGGCCACTGTGAACAGATACGGATGAATCTAGACGCGATTAGCATATGGTTGGAAATATATAGAAGTCTAGTTTCCAACGCAACTGGAATTACACAATTTGGATTCCTAGAACGAGAGATATTCCTGTTTTCATGGAGAAGGGTCAGGTTACCCGGGTGGACTAGTTAGAGTCCTAGAAGGAGTCGAACTAGGCTTTCCTTCTCCTATATAAAGGGGAGCTCGGCCTCAAAGCAAGGGATCTCTCAATTTACTAGCAAAAGCTCTGCCAAAACACTTCCCCTCTCTTCCCAAAGCCGAAGGTCTACAAGGATCCGCCTCCTCCATCATCACAAATCGTTTCCATCACCGACGCAACTCGAAGGCAAATTCCTTGAGGGCTCTGTGCATCCATCTCCATTGAAGGGTCGTCGCATAACTCTTGTAGAGGGAAAATTCCCTTACAAAAAGTGTAACATGATTCCTTCTACTATCTCCTTGTATTTATCTTCGGTTTTTGATGGATTGGATGATTGTATTTTGGTTAAACACTCTTCGAATATGTTGTGTAATCTAACCTTGTGTTTATTTCTTTTAGCAAAGCATGTGTGCTTAATGCATCAACTAAGTCGAAGGCAAATTCCTTGTCAAGTTGATAGATATGTCATAGGGCAAATTCCCGAAGCATGAAAACGAATCACATGTGAGCTAAAAACTTAGATACTTTTAGGTTGCATATAATATGACTTAGTGTAAAGAGTTGAGTGAAAAATTGAGATGATCACATGTAAATAGTAGATTTAGATTCTATCTTGTAGGAAAATTAGTAAAAACAAACATTGCACCCCCATAAACTAAACCTAGCATAGTTATGCATGCACCCTCAATCCCCGGTTAAGAACGATCCCTACTTATCAATGCTACATCAACAAAGAAGGGTTTTAATTGTATTCGTGTTTGATTAAGTGTTTAATTAAATGCTTGAAAAGATGTGAATCAGAAGTCCATACTCATAATCACATCAAAATCGACGATGTCCAGCAATAACAGATCCGCGGCTAACCCATAACCTCCAACAAAGATCTCACAACCTCTCCGGATGGATATAACACTCTCCATAACCTCGGAAGTGGAGATGCAGGCATAATAGCCATGGATGTCAAGCAACGGTAGCCTCAAAGAAACTCTGTCCTCACACAGGGTCGTGACACGAACTCTGGCATGCCCAACTAGCCGTCCATGTCGATTGCGACTTTGTTGATTGACTCGTCAAAAAGGCTGCGTTGGTCAAACTCCAGAAATGGCATCATGACCTCCTCCTGAACTCTGAGCTACCGAACCACTAAAACAACTGACTGAGGACGTCCCCTCGTAATGTGACCCTCGTGGCCACCAAAATAGCAACTGAGTATGCCCCTCGGACACAAATCACAGTGACGCCTGCTGTGTGGAAGGATCATCAACGACCACCCTGACTCATGCCATAGGAACAAGTCCACTACTCTGTGATCTCCATCACCACAAAACGGATCTTCTGCTTATTCAGATGACCCTCAACATAATCGAAAAGGCCACAGCCTGATGAAGTCACTGATTCCGAGGTGCCTAAACTCAACCTCATCAAAATATTTCGACTAAATTCACCTTCATCAAATTGACATGTCAGAAACCGCGTATAACTTTCCTTCTCGATGTCCTCGCCTCTGAGTGCAGCACATCAAACCCCTCACGGTTAGCTCGAGGCATAACAGTTAAAATCTCTCAGATGCTCAGGCTCAAACTCATCTCGAACCTCGTGCACTGCTTCATCTGAAGCCACATAACACGTGGAAACTGGGACAAACATGTGAACGATACATCCCTGAATGTAGGCCATGGAGTCGCAACGGGAACTCACATAATACCAACCCACCAAATATAATAATCTGACTCAGGCACACCATCAACTGCCCCAATTCTCTGCTCAAAAGCAACATGTAGGCGCCTAAATACGCACAACTGGGTAAACCATGCCACACATAACTCTGAATCTAGAATGCTCATCCAAACCCACAACTCACTGCCAAGTCGCGCGTCGATTGATCCTCAATAGGATCCACAACCTTATCGACACGGAAAGCACGTCAAGGAGGCATCCTAATGAATGAGACATTGTTCGCAACACGTAGAACGTAATCATGGAACTTTAAACATTTGAAAGCATACAACACTCGGAGCATTGATGAGTATCCGCCGGCCGGTCGGGTCATCACTCCAGACATGTTGTACATTCTCAAATATCCTTAGTAAACATGACTACAGAAGTCTACAGAACCTAAAACCTAATGCTCTGATACCAAGCTGAAAGGACCCAACCCCAATTTAGTTTCCTAAACCGGAATAAAACCCCTTATGAAAACACGAACCAACAAAAATCCATCAAAATTTCGACAGAGTAATGCTACTAACGCAGAATTGCCATTAACCTGCACCCAGAAAATACACTTCATCCTATGCCACAAAAGCCAAACCGTGGGCACCAATCCCATCTGGATTCTCAATATTATAACAGTAATGTAAAGTAATAAATAAAACAATACTTTATAGAAATCCGGGGAAAAATCGTATGAAAGTATAACATCAGAATGCTCAGAGCGACTTCTAGTATATATATACAAATAGTAGGTCAAACTAAGAACCTACCATAAAAGAAATAATCGCTCGAATACTAAGCCTCCGATTGTGATGTGCGACACCAGAATTCGAACTGCAAACTGGGCATGGAAACCGAAAAGCCCAGGGGAAAGGCAATAAAAACGTTAGAGTGAGTGGACGAAAATAAACATATGCCTTTCACCAATTTCATATACAATAAACAATGTAAAGTATAGCGAGTTCAGAAAATATATATGGAGGTGCCAAGCGAATCTCTCAAGCCCGACGGTCAGGCGAATCTTTCAAGCCCGGCGGTGATAGGCTAGGAGAATCTCTCAACCCCAGTGGCATAACAGGAGAATCTCTCAACCATGCCCAGATGAATCTCTCAACTCTGGTCAGACTACTGGTGATCAGCCGAGTAGCCGAAGCATTGATGCAAGTAATTCCATCACCATATAAAATATAAAATAATGCCTCCAAAAGTAATAAATAATCTCAATATTGTATATAAATAAATACGAACACGAACTCGCAACGACAGTGAAAATAGAAAAAGTCCACTCACAGATGAGCATAACGCATACGCTTTAATCCAGTGATCCGACGGAAAATCCCTTGCCAAACGAACGATCACGATCCCCTGGATAATCATAAAATCCACTGCTCAAAATCATAACTCAAATCACATCACGAGAAACAACCGTTCCCCGAAACATATAATTCAATATCGACGAAATCGTCAAAATCCGATAATCACACCATAAAACCTCGCTATAACTTCCGATGCTCAATTCAAAAAATAAACCTCACCACTGTGATCGGTGCGCGATTCCTAGCGAAACGACATAAAACACGTCGAAAAACACCCTGGCCAAAAATTCGCCGTCGCCACTGCTGCTGCCGCCGGCCGCCGAAAAATCTCACCGGCCCAAAAACATGCAACCTACACATGAATTTGAAGATCTCGACATTTCCAACAACTTTCCAGTTCAAAGTTAAGGCCAATTTTGACCGGAAAAGGTCCAAAAATCACCTTAAAGGTGCAAACCCTCGCCGGAATTTCAACTTCTCCGATCTCTCTCCTCCGGCCACGGCAACCCTTCAAACCACTTCTAAAAGCTTCCTCTCTCCAAGGCTAACAAAAAACCTCAAACCCCTAGATCCATCTCAAGCCTCCGCCGCCACTAACGTCGCCAAAACTCGCCGGAATACCACTCGAAATTCTCAAACTTTGACAAGCCATAACTTCTTCATCCGGCAACCAAATTGAACGAATGACTTATCAAAAGAAAGAGGAGCTTAAGCCTAACAACTTTCATGAAGACACTACGGCCAAAAGAGGCCGGAATCGAGCTCAAAGAAAGCAAACGAAACTTAGCCTGGAATGGGTCAGTTTTGACCCATGGGTCAAACTGGTCAACGGGCCAGATTTCCCAAAATGGAAAGTTTTCCAATTCGTCACGTATTCGCCCGTATTTATATCGTACACGTATCGAATCCCAAACGGATAAATACAACAAAATCCAACGGCCGAAAAATATTCACAACTTATTCCTCGTAACTCGAAAAAATCTTCCGGAAGTTCCCACGAGCTCGAAATTAAATTCTCTACAACTTTCGTGAAGAATCCCAAATCAAATTCTTGCCCGATAATTTAGTCGTTAACGAAGCTGCCATATTAATCAATTACGTCAAAATCACGACTAATCGCGATCTCGCAAATCAAGTCGATAATCAACGGTCCAAAATGGATCACAATCACGATTCGGATGAAAGGACTCAACCCCGATTTAGTTTCCTAAACCGGAATCAAACCCCTTCTGAAAACACGAACCAACAAAAACCATAAAAATTTTGGCAGAGTAACGCTACTAACGCGGAATTGCCATTACCTACACCCGGAAAATACACTTCATCCTATGCCACAAAAATCAAACCGTGGGCACCAATCCCATCCGGATTTCTCAATATCATAACAGTAATGTAAAGTAATAAATATAACTATACTTTACCGAAATCTGGGAAAAATCGTATAAAAGTATACATCAGAATACTCAGAGCGACTTCTAGTATACATATACAATAGTGGGCCAAACTAAGAACCTACCATAAAAGAAACATCGCTCGAATATTATGCCTCCGACCACGACGTGCGACACCAGAATCCGAAATGCAAACTAGGCACAGAAACCGAAAAGTCCAGGGGAAAGACAAATAAAAACGTTAGAGTGAGTGGACGAAAATAAACATATGCCTTTCACCAGTTTATATACATAATCAATGTAAAACAATGAGAGTTCGGAAAGTATATATGGAGGTTGCCAGGCGAATCTCTCAAGCCCGACGGTCAGGTGAATCGCTCAAACCCGGCGATGATAGGCCAGGGGAATCTCTCAACCTCGGCGGCATACAGGGGAATTTCTCAACCCTGCCCAGAGGAATCTCTCAACTCTGGCGCACTACCGGTGATCATCCGAGTAGCCGAAGCATCGATGCAGTAATGCCATCACCAATAAACATAAAATAATACCTCCGAAAATAACATATATCTTAACATCGTATAAAGTAAATATGAAAAATCACGAAAAATCACGAACTCGCAAACAACTGTGAAAATATAAAAATGTCTACTCACAGGTGAGCGTAACGCGATACGCGTTAATCCCGTGATCCGGCGGAAAATTCATCGTCAAACAAACGATCACAAACCCCTGAATAATCATAAAATCCATTTCTCAAAATCATAACTCAACACCTCAAATCAAATCACGAGAAACAACCGTTCCCAGAAACGTATTATCCAATAACAACAAAATCGTGAAAATCCAATAATCACACCACAAAGCCTCGCTATAATTTTCGTTGCTCAAATCGAAAAACAAACCTCACCACTGCGATCGGGGCGCGATTCCGAGTGAAACGACATACAACTCGTCGAAAACCCCAAAAAATCAACTTTGACCGGAGACCGCCGTTGACCACCACCGGCGGCGGCGGCACCACCCAACTGTAAAATTTCACGGCGGACCAACACCTATTCCACCCAAAATCATCCAACAAGCAACTTCCATAACTACACCAAAGATCATTTTTGACTCTAACTAGTCCAATTTCAAGCAAAACCGAAATCCCACACAAATTTCAATCGAACAATTATCCATGTACAAAACAAATTGGAGCACCATAACTATATGAGTAGATTCTTGGTGATGAGAGCTTCAAAGCCCAATACTTCAAGTAGCTCAATTCGGCCGGAAAAATTGTCAACCAAAACCCCCAATTTTCACAAACTTTTGACTGGAAAATCTTCTTCCTCCGGCGTCCTTGCCGTGAACGGTGGCCGGAAAGATGAAGGGGAAGTCGAGGCGAGTTGATTGGGACTAACCCCGAGCCCTGGGGTGGCCGGACGGCAGCTCGCCGCCGGCGAGCCGAGCTGCCCGTCGCACCTCCTCTCCTCCACCGAGTTGACTCGGTCAACTCAATAAATGCCAACTTTGACTTGCCAAAAGTAGAAACCAGTTTAAATACTTACCCTTTTAGGAAACTTCCAAAATACACTTTTCGATTAACTTCGAACACCCGTAACTTTCGCGTCGTAAATCCGTTTCCAACAATTCTCGCGTCAACAAACTCATCTCGACATGTTCTTCAATTTTCACCCGAAGTCAAACACTTTGACAAATCCGATAAAAAGTCAACGGTTCAAACCATCACAAGTTTATCCGATTAAATGATCAACGGTCGAAAATATTCGTAACATAATCCTCGTAACTCGGAAAAATCTTCCGAAAGTTTTCACGAGCTCGAAATTAAATTCTCTACAACTTTCACGAACGATCCCAAATTAGATTCTCGCCCAGTAATTTAGTTGCTAACAAGGCCGCCATATTAGCAGATTATGTCGAAATCACAACAAATCGCGAAACTCGCAAATCAAGTCGATAATCATTCCATTTACGGTTCGGATCGATCAACGGTCCAAAACGGATCACAATCACAACTCGGATAGACTCGAACACGAACGGATAAACTCGACAATATACTGAAATTTCAAATATTCATATTATATTCTTCGGTCGTCCAAATAATAATCCGAAACCGCCCACGAACTCGAAATCACGCGTATAACAACTCTCGAGAAGAGACTCAACTCAAATTCTCGGCCAATCATTTAGTCGTGATCAAAGATGGCGATTCAATCAATTATTGGAAATCTGCGATTATACGCTAACTCACGAATCAAGCTGATTACGCTTCAGATTCTGTTCCGGGTCGTCACATCGGATAACTCGAATACGAACGGATAAACTCGACGATATTCCGAAATTTCAAATATTCATATTATATTCCTCAGTCGTCGAAATAATAATCCGGAACCGCCCACGAACTCAAAATCACGCATACAAAAATTCTCGAGAAGAGGTTCAACTTATATTCTCGGCCAATAATTAAGTCGTGATCAAAACCGGCAATTCAATCAATTTACGAAAAACTGCGATTACGCGCAAGCTCGTGGATTAAGCAGATTACACTACTGATTCTGTTCCGGGTCGTCACAGACCCATACCTCAAAATCTTTCTCTCCTCAAGCCCAATGCAAAGTCCAACCACACCACCGACCAATTTGGCCGGCAAGCACCCCAAAACTCCCCCGAAAGTTTCTGGCCCGAAATCGTCGGAAAATTTCTCTGACCGATTCCGGCACTGTCGCTCCTTCTCGGCCCTCCAAACCTTAGGGGTTTCAAATCTGGGGTGAAACCCAATCAATCCCAGCTCATCATGTCACCGGAAAACAGCTGGAGCACCACCGACGAATTCACCCGAAATCTGGCAAGTTCATCACAACGGTTGGACCCCAAAACGTACCTAAAACCCATGAAGGCATACGCGAATCGAAAAAGGAGGACACGAGCTTTCTTTCCATACCAATATCGTCACCAGAGGTGGCCTGAATTGACCGGTCAAACGGTGAACCAAAACGGGTCAAACTCGCCAAACTCAATCAACTGGTCAACTCATCCCCCAACTCGGTCCAAATCAATTTTAACCCATTTTTTTTCAACAATTCCATATTTATACTCCGCGAAATGATTCGATCGACGGCGTAGATCAAACTAAATCCAAACGGATAACTATGACTAAATCAATCGGCTTCGAATATTCATAACATATTCTTCGGTTATCGAAACAATTATCTAAAAACGCCTACGAGCTCGAAATCAAGTATTCGACAACTTCCGTGAAGGAATGTAAATCAAATGCATGACCAATAAATTAGTTGTTAACAAACCACATATGTACAATCAGCTCACGATAATCACTTGTCTTGCCGATAATCACATAACTCAAAGTTCGGGTCGTTACAGTATATTCTTTAAACTCCCTTACTGGTCGAAGTTGAAGCTAAGGAACAACTTGGATGTGATGCACATAGAAAAGAATGTGTGTTACAATGTGGTGGGAACAGTTCTCGGTATTAAGTTCAAGACTAAAAATACTCTCAAAACGCACAAAGATCCGGACTCTATGAATCTACGTTGTCCCTTGTGGTTGAGGATGGATAGAATAAGAGTGTACAACAAGATGTCAAATGCACCTTACATAGTGAAGCCGACACTTAGAGGTTATGTATTCCACTGATTTAAGAGTGTTTATTATTCGGCTACGTATGCAGCTACTATAATTGAAGCAGTGGATGAGGTGCAACACAAGTTTGTTGGTCTAAAGACACATGACTATCACGTTATGCTACGACGTCTGATTCTAGTGATAATTCAGCCATATTTTCATTGTGACGTCGTAGAACCAATAGTGGCATTGTGAAGATGGTGGCAGAGGTTATGTGTCAGAGAGTTGAAGAAGTCAGATATGGTGGAACTGCAATAACAAATTGTGCACATCATCTCCAAACTAGAGAGAATTTTTCCCCCTGCTTTCTTTAACATCAGGAGTCACCTAATGATCCACCTACCTGAACAGGTGCTCATTTTTTATCCGGTCCAATACACTTGGATGTATCCTCAAGAAAGGTACATACAACTAATTAATTATACAGGTTTTCCGATCAATTATTTATTCCACTTGAGATTAATATATGTACCTATTCTACAATTAATTAATTGAACATTGGATTTTGTAGACAGCTTGGACAGTAAAAAGGATTCGTAAAAAATAGGTCGGCCCCAGATGACTCCATACCAGAGACATAGCTAATGTATAATTGTGTTACTTACTGCAACAAGTACCTCAAGGATCCACCACCTCCCATTGCCTCCGATCTCAGTGGCAACATCAATCTTTATGTCGTCACAATCTTTAGAGGAGTATTAAAGGAATCGTTAACAAGAGAAGAACTTATCGAGGCACATTGGGTAGTGTTACGAGGCTGTGATGAAGTCAAGCCTTACATGAAGGCATATGGAGAACCTTCAGGCATTACATCTGAACAAGAGTTCAACCTGGTTTGAAAAAGTGATTAAGAAGAAGTTCCCCGATTATTTCCTCCAATGGGTAAATATGTTTACTTATTTAATTATATACATGTTTGTAGAAATTAAACACTTTAATTAATTATATTTTAATCCAAGTTGTTACAGATGATTGATCTACAAAAATATGATAACCACAGGAGGTGGTGGTCCTGGCCAAAGTACTTGTTAGCAGGGAAGCCAGTTAGACACTATATTTACCTCGGATGTTTTGTGAATGGTGTAAAATTTCATTCATTGGCCCAATATGAAGGAAGAAGAACACAAAATAGTGGGGTCGCGGTTGGGGATGACGATGATATCTATTATGGGGTTTTTGTATATGTCGTTCAACTATGTTACGGGAATGATGTCAACATTTTCCTATTCAAGTGCAAATGGTTCAAGCGAACAAAGGAAGACCTGGACCTTTTATCAGTCTATACAAACTCAAGCTGGTATGAGGATGAGCATTTTGCTCTTGCCACCTTAGTTAGCCAAGTGTTCTATCTTGATAATCCAAAAGCTGGTGAATGGTAGAAAATAGTAAACTATATCTCTCATCAAGGAATATGGAATACCGCGACAACTGAAGGGACGTCGGTGATTGAAGATGTTGAACAGCAAAGAGATATTCATGCATATCAAGAGCCTAATATTTCAGTCATCCGCTCCGACATAATGAAAATGGTTCAAGCTGGTGAACGCTTACCATTGCCTTATGGCTCTACAGATCTAACTCAATATGAGGTTATAGATCTAGAGAATGATGGTAGTGAAGATGAGGCGCAGGATGACGACGAGGACTCAGGATATTCGTCGGATGACATTGAGTATGATGATGAGGAAGAGCAATCGGATAATAGTGTAGAGGAGGATGACGACGATTATGACGAGTAGTACAATATAATGATGATGGATATTAATTGGTAATTAATTATTGTAATCTCACTTTTTCGAGGTAATGATGATTAATTATATTATGATCGACGAGGAGTACAATATAATTAATATTCGGAATTCAAATTTTTTGAACGAGGATCGGAGTATTAGTACAATTATTTTTTCATTCCCAACATAATTAATGGATCCGAAATTGAACTGGTTAATTCGGATCGATCAGCCTCACGAATTCAAATTAATTATTAATTACCGTAAGAATACAACCTTACATCATATTTCTTTGCGTCTACTTTGGATGATACTTTGACGCACAAATTTCACTTTTGTATATAGCATATGACTTATGCGACGAACAGAGCTGATTTCGTCGCCTAAGAAGGTACTTCGACGATGAACCCTACTCTTTTCATTGCCTAAGTCATACCCTACATACCCTAACCCTAAACCCTACATACCCTAAACACCTAAACCCTTTCCTCTAACCCGGAATTACTTAGGCGACGAAACCAGTTGTATTTGTCGCTTAAGAGGAAGCTTAGGCAACGAATTGTAACTGTTTTCGTCGCCTAAGTCATAGTTTCAAAATCTGATATCTAAGAGCACGACCATGTATACCATCTTTAAATATAATTTTTTTTTCCTTCAGAGCGTAGAGTAACCAATTCTTGCACTGTGAGTGTCAAGGGTTCGAAAATCGAAGTTACGAAGATTTGCATATCAACGTTTCCGTTTCGTTGAAATTTCAATTTTATGTTTGACTACACCGATCAAACCCTTAACTTACTTTATTTTGAATGAAAATTCATCCACTTACATATTACGCGATGATGAATATATCCAATAGTTGTTTTGTCCAAATTCAATTTCGTTAATGTTGATGTGGAGTGAATATAGACATACGAACACTTAAGTTATACAACATTAGTAGATATATAACAAGTTTTTAGTCTATAGTAATAGAAAATTTTCAAATTTCAAATAATTTATAATTAGCTGATAAATTAGGTTTTTACGACACGACAAACACTCATAACTTCCAAAACGGATTTACGAATTATTTTTCATGATAGTTTTCGTCATTTAACTATTTCTCGATAATCACTGCAAGAATATATATATATATATATTGATTCAATCAATTTCTAAATTTATCCAAATTAGGTTCAATTTTTTTTCTACAATATTCTATAAATGTAATGATTACATCTGACAATTGATTTTTTATAATTCTTAAGCAACTACTAAACATTAATTTTCATATATATATATATATTTTAAATATACTTAGGCGATGAACTCATGTCGTTCGTCGTCTAAGTGATGACTTAAGCGACGAAACGACACGATATCGTTGCCTAAGACCAAATATTCTAGCGGTTCAATCAACCTGTGCCAATTTTTTCGAGGTAGTTTAAATATCACTTAGGCGATGAATGCATGTGGTGTCGTTGCCTTAGTCGAACTTTTGGGCGGTTCAGTTTTTGCGCCATTTTTTGGGGGCCCATTTAAATACCACTTATATGCCAACCCGGATCGACTTCTATGTCAGCCCTTATATGCCAACCCGGATCAACTTCTCTCGGCCATTTACTCAATCGATCTCTCCCCCCAAAATCCCAAAAATTGATCCTCTCGATCTCTCTTTCCCAAACACCCCCAAACTCGGCCTCCTCCTCCTTACCGCATTGTCGTCCTCCTCCTTGCTGATCGCCACCGTATGACGTCCTCCTCCTCCTGTCTCTCTCTCCTGGAATCTCCGGCCTCTCTCTCTCGCCAGAGTTTGTCTCCCCCCTCCTCGCCGGCCGGTAACCCCCTCCTCCCAATCGATTAATATATATTTGTATTGTGTACGTATTTGTGTATATATTTGTATTTATATTTGTGCAGGTATTGTATTGTATATTGTGTACGTAGTTGTGTATGTATTATATATATTTATGGATTTATATATGTATTAGATTAAGTGAATTAGCTAGATTAATTAATATATATTGTATTATTTTTATGTGAATTAAATTAAATGTGGGTATATTGTATATAGTTAGATTAATATTAGATGTGAATTAATTTGTGTATATTGTATTTGAAAAATAATTTGTGAATTAATTTGGGTATATTTTATTTGGTAAATTGGTAATATAAATGCCACAAAATAAATTGGATAATTAAAGCGGTGAGATTTGAATAAATTAGATAAATTTGGATATATTTGTGAAATTTGGATAAATTTGTAAAATGTATATAAATTGGATAATTTTGTAAAATTTGGATGGTATATTAGTAATATATATCGAATTAAATTATTCGTAAATTGGTAATATATATTGAATTGAATTTAATCGTACGTATATTGATGTTACTTGTGAAATTTGGATAAATTTGTTTTTTTTCTTCAAAGTTTAGATAAATTGGTTATATTAATTTTTGAAATTTTGATAAATTGGGTATATTTATATTCCATGAAATTTGGTGAAAATTTGGATTAATTTGGATGCATGAATTAATTTGGATATATAGATTGTTAATAAATAACTTTTTCAGCTAGCTTTATCAATTACGATCGATGCGCCAAACAAGAGGCGATCGCAAGAAGAGAGGGAAGCTGAACTCCAATCCATTGCACAAGCAATGGGTTGGAGCCAAACTGAAAGGACCCAACCCCGATTCAGTTACCTAAACCGGAATCGAACCCCTTCGAAAATACGAACCAACAAAAAATTTTCAAAATTTCGGCAGAGTTTCGTTACTAGCGTGGAATTGCATAAACCTGCACCCTGAAAATAACACTTCATCCTATGCCACAAAAGCCAAACCGTGGGCACCAATCCCATCCGGATTTCTCAACATCAATATAATCAATAACAGTAAACAAACTGTACTATGTATATATGTATATCCGAGAAAATCCGTATAAACAAGTATCAGAATGTATCAGAGCGACCTCTAAAGTAAAACATATACAATATACACATCAGTAGGCGAAACAAGAACCTACTGGAAAGCACAGGTAACTCTGATCACTAGCCTCCAAACCGCGACGTGAAAACACCAAACCTGAACTGCAACTAGGCACGGAAACCGAAAAGCCCAGGGGAAAGACATGAAACACGTTGGAATGAGTGGACGAAAATAAATGTCTTTCACCGAGTAATATATATTTAAAATAACATATGCGAGTCCAGGTAAATAAAAACAACATAGTACACGAGGTAAAACTCATACTCCTCCAGTGTACTGAGCAAGCAAGTAAAATCCCACGGGGTCACTCATGGACACACACCGTGCTAGTACAGTCAGAATCACGGGATCCCAGACCCACACGTGATTCTAGCCGGAAATGGCTTCAGGTCAAAGGTCTGCCTCCCCCCGGTAAAGACCTCGGGTCAGGAGTCACAGCCTCCCCTGACAAATGCCTACCATCGGGGATCAGCCGAGATGCGAGTGTATCGATACAACAACGTAACCACGACTGTACTCTGTGTAAACCAAATCATAAACAATTTGATGCAAATGCATGAAACAACATATAAGTGTATGTATATTCGTATACGTATATTCGTATAAGTATAATCGTATAATCGTAAAAACACATGCTCATGTAATCCGTAATCTCAATACGCATGCTCAAGTTCGTAAATCACATAAAAGACTCGCAAGAGTTCCGTGAAAAGAAATTGTCCACTCACAGGTGAGCAAAACGCGCACTCGCGCTAATCTCGAGGACCGGCGGAAGATCCCTCGCCAGAAGCATGATCTCGGTCCCGATCTCGATCTCCTGAATATTCACAAAACATATGATCAATATTGTAATCCACAACACTGTACTGATGCACGGAAACCAACCGTTTCCGGAAATACGAAATGCAGTACAAAATGAATTACGGAAATCCCGAAATCCCCACTCGAAACTTCAACTGAAAATCGGCTAATCAAATCAACTCGAAAACCTCTGTACGATAACCAGGGCATGATTACGAGAAAAATGACACTAATTACATCAAAATCCAAAAAGTCAACTTTTGGCCGGAGCTCCGCCGTTAACCGCCGCCGCTGGCGGCGGCGCGCCGTCAACGGTGGAATTCCACGGCCAAAACTTCCAGATTTCAAGGTCTCGACATTTCGAACCACTTCCTCTTCTACCTCACAGGCCAATTCCCACCGGAACCTGTCCAAATCCGAGCAAATCCGAACGGAAAATTTCCCTCCGGTGACCTAATTGAACCCATCCAAAAACTCAACAATACTTGAAACCAAGTACACCATAAGACTCAGAAGGGAAAGGGGAGTCGAACCCCCCTAACCACCACCTCCGAGGCTCGCCGGAAAACGGCCAACGAACCTCGCCGGAATCCTCGAAACCGACCCGATTCGGGTCCAACCAAAACACAACCAATTTCACCCAAACCAAACATCAATCAACTCGAAATTGAAAGGGGAAGCTAACCATACCCTTGCCGAAGTCGGAGGTGGCCGGAATCTAGGTCGTCGGACGGCAAAGCTCAAAGAGGAAACTTTCCTCTTCGGTCAAACTGGTCAACTTTCCCGAAATGGTAAGTCAACGATGGTCAACCCTCAAACAGAAATTTTACGACAATTCTAGACTATTCCGCTATTTATACTCGAGTCTCGGGTCGATCGACGGTCCAAAACGAATATACGAAATGATTCGGATAAACACGAAACAATCGGATAAACTCGTCGAATACCAAAACTTCAAATAATCATAAAATATTCCTCGGTTATCGGAAAAATCTTCCGGAACCGCCCACAAGCTCGAAATCACGTAATCTACAACTTCCCTGAAGATACCCAACTCAAATTCTCGACTGAAAACATAGTCACGAATCGAATCGACAAACCACACAATATCGTAAAACTGCGACTATAACCAAATCTTGAGAATCGTGCCAAACACACATCTGATTCTGGTTCAGGTCGTCACACAAACTTTATCGGAGGAGACTGTTTCAGCTCTTTCGAATCGTTTGGGTATGCCTACTGGCCCAATCCCTCATGCTTCAAATGAGGTAGTCACTGCCCATACTGACGATCCACTCGTCACCGCTTCAGCGGCAACGCCTGAATGTACCATGGAGTCGATCGACGACTCCGTTCATTATAGTGCACGACACACGACGAGGAGGTAGCCGTCAGATGAGATCCCCAAACGGAGTTAGGGACTTGGGAAGGCTGCAAAAACTGAGTGCATAGTCAAGTCGACCAGGAAGAAGATCCCGGTGTCGTTCGATGATTTCACCCGAGGCCCTCCGTCCTCGCAACTCGACAGCCTCACGTCTCACACCATCGGCTCAATTATACCGAACAACATCCGTATGATTGCCACTTCATGGAACAAGCTACCTAAATTCGAGAGGTTGAGGGTGTACCGCGAACTCTCGATAATACTATTTAATTTTTTATATTTTTATAATTAATTACCAACCACGAAGCTAGGCATAATGTTTAGGTTTTCTTTTTCTAGACACATTTCGATATCGACGGCATGCCAGAGATGATAGAACACATCAACACTGTGGCAAAGAATATTTTCAAGGAGTAGAAGTACGACCTCCACAAGTACTATCTCCGACACGGCACCATGCCTGTCCCACATGAGCTGCAGGACAAAAGCGAACAAGAGTGAAAATGGTTGGTTGGGCACTATGAGTTTGACAAGTATAAGGTTCGTCTTCATTTCCTTTAAATTGAGAAAATTAAATAATTTCTTATGTTTAACCATTTATTTATTATTTAATAATTTTTTTTGTCAACAGGTTTCTTATGTTTAACCATTTATTTATTATTTAATAATTTTTTTTGTCAACAGGTTAGGTCGGATACCAACAAGGCAAACCGTGTGAAGAAGGATAAACACCATACTTCGGGTCCCAAAGGCTTCATGTTCATCGCAAAGGAGCACAAGGATGCGGGTTCGATGCCAACGTCTCGGCTTATGTCAGGCCCGGGGTCGACGATGAAGTGAGTCAACAAGGGGTAAGTAACTCATCTTGCTTAACTCAATTCAATTTAATCGTACTTCCAAAATGTATTGAAATTTACTATAACGGTAATTACATTTTTAATTTCAGGTGCGGTTGATAGAAATTGCCCAGGAGAAGTTGGCGAACACCCAGCTAGAAAAACCGGGTATGACGCTCGAAGAGGTGCCCCCTCTATCGGTGGAGAGCCAGATCGCCATCGCTGATGCTATTTACGGCCGCCGAACTGGCAAGGAGGTTCGTGGGCTTGGACGGAGGGTTCATAGAGATTTGTCGTCCCAGCCCTTCAGATCATCGTCCAGTAAGCGAGGTGGGGTCGATGCTAAGGCGGTTCGAGCCACAAAAGAGCAGGCTCAATTGACACAGGAGTCAGCCGATAAGGCCTAAGAGCAAACCAGGTCGATGGAGGGGCAGCTGGACGTGCAAAACCAAAGAATGGCAGACTTCTTCGCGATGTGCGCACGCATGGGGTTGCCCATTCCTGAGGACTCTTGTCGTCCACCCTCCTCACGGGCACAACGACAACGATCAAACTGGCGGCGGCGGAATAGGCGACCTGTTTACCCCCCCCCCCCCCCCCCCTCTCCAAAGTTTAGTTTTGTATTTTCTTTAATTTGTAAAAATAATTTTTATATATAATTAATATTTTATTAATATAATTAATTTTTATATTAATTTATAATTTTTAAAAGTATTATTAATTATTTAATTAATTCAGAGAAAAAAAAAACATAATTATTAACTTAGGCGACGAAATAGGCATGTTTCGTCGTCGTCTATGTAAGATACTTAATCTTTGAGACGATGAAGTGTGTTCGTCGTCTAAGAGGTCTCTGTGACGACGAACATGTTTTGTCGTTCAGAGGGACAATTTTTGGATGCCCAAGTACTTACACGACGCAGTACTTTTCGTTGCCTAAGATGGTGCTCAGGTGACAAAATGTATCAGTATCGTCATCTAAGTACTTAGGTGACAATTCTTAGACGACGAAACCTAGGCGACGAAATTTCCGTCGCCCAAGCACTTAGGCGGCGAAAATGCTTCGTCGCCTAAGTGTGTTTTTCTTGTAGTGTGTGGTAATAGAGTGTATTTAGACATTTTACAGGTTTGGGGCATCCTACTTTTAGGGGAGACTCTGTCCAATTTTTCACAAAAATTTTCTACGATTTTTGCTTTATAGTTTTAAGGAAGAAATAATTTTCACGGGGGTAGATTGTGATACCATGACCTTTTTTTTATATTTTCTACTAATTATGGATAAGTTCAAGTTCGATTTAATGAGTACAGTAAATAGTTTTTACCGCCGAGATGTCAAATGTTGACTTTTTTATTAAATTGTCGAAGCTGGTTGACTTCAGATAGAAATCGTAGAATTTGTCGATATGAGATCGTAGACGCAAGAAACGTCAAAATTGCAGTTACGATGTAAATAATTGGAAGTGGTGGATTCCATAACGTCAAAATGTTTTGACGATATGATGGGGGAGTGTGATAATTTTCTGAGGAAGTGGTGGAATGATGGGGCAGGGCAGAGGAGATGGTGGGGAGTTATGGTGTAGGGGTGCCAAGCTGACTAGGATAGGAGTAGTTCGGCCTAAGAGGTGGAACAAAGTTGGAGGAAAAGGGTAAGGAGGGTGGAACTTTGTGAAGTCTCATTAACCTTGCTCTTGATACCAAATGATAAGCTCCAACTTTGAGGTTAAGGCAATTGCAATGAATAGGAAAGGAAATGAAAGCATAAGAATTAGGAAAGAATAAAAGTTTTGATTTTCATTTTTGACTTTTGATAACTTTGGCAACAATGTCACAAGAAAGGAATATAGCAGAGTGAAAGCACAACCAACCAGCTACCTTGGATCAGACCACAGAAGGTAACAAAAAGATATTACTGCAAGGTAAATAAGATGATCTTAACAGAGAGAGAGAGAGAGAGAGAGAGAGAGAGAGAGAGTTTTACCGTTTGAATTACCAAGAGAAAATCCATTTGAATGTGGCACGAGCATCACTCTCACTACATGCGAGAAAGTATGGGCTGGAAAGTTTGAGCTGCAAAAGCCTGTGGAGCTCCACTCTCAAGACCAAAATCTGACAGTCAAGGCCACGCTTGGTTCACAAAATTGGGGGGAAAAGAAAGGAAGATGAATACTTTCCTTTGTTTGGTTTGAACAAGGATAAAACAACTTTCCTATCAAGGAGGGAAAGTTGTTCCTCCCATATGACCTTAGTCTAGTAATAATTGTACAATAATTGGGATGTCATAATTACATTGTTATCCTAATTTAAATTATTATTAATGACATAAGGATAACTATGTAATAGTAATCTTCTTTCCATTTCCTTCTTAGAACAAAACAAACAATGAAAAGGAAATGTTGGATCAGAAAAATTCCGAAGAATACTTTGTTCTCTGAAATGGGTGACTAGAGTAGTAAAGAAGTCAGTTCGGAAGTCGGTAAACAATTATTTTTTGGGAATTTGTGTGATATGAATGGTTGCTTCTCCGAATGTCCCCCAAATATTTCCTTTCGTGCAATATTTATAATAGTATTTTTGGCGGTTACATGTTTAGTGGACGTAGGGGTTTTGTCACTATCATGAGTTGCCCATTAATCATATCATGATGACTCTATATGGCACAATTCCCTGACATCCATACTCTGCAAAGTTTGACTAACTCTCTCTAACGAAAACCTAATGGTCACAATTCCACTTGTGGCGGAATCTCCTCGTCGTCGATCCACGTTGAAGAGATCTGACCTCGACAGGATTCTACCATCACCTTTTCTCTATGGGATATTTTACCTCCCACAAGATTCTACCAACGCGTCTTGCCAGAAATGGAAAGCTTTGACATTCCAATTTTGGAAAGTCCTATTTATATGTGCGAGTTGCGACTAACCGATTTTATAAAATTGTACAAAACTTTCGCTAACCATAACTTCATCACAACTCTGATTTTAACACTAGACGTGTCCACGAACTCGTCTCAATAAACTCTACGAATTTCCCTAAAGAAATTTCTCAAAAAACTTAATGAATAAATTTTTGATAGAAAGACCATCGATAATTATCGATGGTAAAAACTAACTACATTTCTTGATTAACTTTAAATAATTTGTAAAAAGAGAATTCTTGGGACGAGATGTCACACTCACTAAGAAGCTATGACATATATTAAAGTTCCCTGAGTCCCATGTTAGTCAAATCTACAGAGCTAGATATTTTCATTCGTGCTCATTTTGGGATGCCACTATGATCGACGCTCCTTTCTTTACATGGCGTAGTCTATTAGTAGCTAGGCTGATGTTGGACGTTAAAGCTTGTTGGGAAGTAGGTGATTGTTTCTCTATTGCTATTTGAGAAGATAATTAGTTATCCTGTCCTAGTCAACTTAAGGCAGAGACACTAGTGAGGTACCGACTAATATCTGTTATGTATCCTAGTTTATTTAGCCTGACCGTACATGGAATGTTCCCCTACTGGAAATATATTTATATACCTCTAATGTAGACTTAGAGACGTCTATTCCCCTAAGCAGGAGAGTGTGGAAGGATCGGGTAATCTGGCACCATACCTTGCGTGGTGACTTCAAGGTTAGTAGTGCTTATTTGATTGTCTGTGATTTTGTTACTCAACCCCACCATTTCAGAATGCTAGAAATCAGTATGGCACTAACAGGTTGCTCCTGCGCCCAGATGTATGCATGGAAGCCTTTCAAGGGATATCTACCTTTGAGAGTTAAGACTTCAGTCCCGTATGGTGGATGTACTACCAAAATGTGTACTCTGTGAAGCTACACCAGAAACAGAACTACACTTGCTTAGGGATTGCAATCGCACAACACAATTAGTCTAATTCATAATTATGGGTACTAGTGACAATGAGAGCTCGTTTAGGGTCTGGTTCCAATCTTGCAAGGCGAATCTGTCCTCTGACCTCTTTGGGCAGTTAATAACCATCATCTAGTTTCTTTGAAAAGCAAAAAATGACAAGTACTAGAATCGTGCTGAGTTTGTGGGAGACACAGTCAGGTTACAGGCATTGACTTGGCATGAGCACTATATTTTTGCAAATCGCAAGCCACTAAAGCCAGGCCGCCTTAAACAAAGTTGGCTAGCTCCTTCGTTTGAGAGATATTGCATTTGCATGGATGGTGCTTTCAACAGACTTTCGGCCCAAGGAATTGGTATTGTGGTCCAAGTTTGGTTTGACAACTTCAATTATAGGCTTTACAAGACGGATAGAGGGTTGCTACTCACCACTTTATGTGGAGATTATGGCTGCCATTGAAGCCTGTCAGATAAATTTAGGACAGGGTTTCTCATCAGTTTGACTTAGTTAAGACTCATTGATCCTTGTCAAAGGTTTGCAAGACCTTGATAATGTTTCCTCTGACTTTCGGGACACCTTTGAAGATGTGATCGACCTCTTGGACCAGTTTCCTACGGCTTTCTTTAGGCATATTCAAAGGGAAGCCAATAGACCTTTCTTAATTCCAATCATCCCGATTTTTCATGTAACCTCTCATTTCATAACCGAAGTACGTGCTACTAGCTAATTGTACTTGATCTCTTTTAATAATAGATTTTATGGATTTATAAAAAAAAAATATGGAATTGGATATTCATAACAAACTCACGAGAGACTATTTTCTTTTTTTAGCATATTTTTCCAAATACATTAAACAACCAAATGCTATTGAGTTCATCACAGGAAACAGTACGAAAAAGATACATGGGGGAACTAGAAGGTGAACAGCGCGCCAAAGCTTTCCCGACCGTATGAACAACATGCGCGGAAGTTCTCCATTGTACGAGTTATTTCAGACTCCTCTCTCTCTCTCTCTCTCTCTACCATGAACACGTGCAGGCAGGTAGGCACGCATGGAATTCCTCCCTCTATACATGCATGCATTCCGACTTTCGAGTCCTTAGCCGCATTGTTTTGGGAGAAAATCTGATGTCCCCATAATCATGTCTCTACCTTGTTTCCCTGTACATTCTTGACATATGTCAGTTCTTATTGATTCAGCATAACCATCGTTAACCAAATTTTATCCTTGTTCAAATCGCCAAACTCAACCTGTATATGAACTTCGCAAACTCAACATATCCAACTGAACTGGTGAATTCTCGAAGCAAACACACTTCAATCGTACTCCTTCAAGCGAGACATCATACATTAAGCAGATCAGAAGCTCCTAATTGGTTTTCTTTATACTCTAAATGAACAAACAAATTGGAGGAATGAAATCTCCTTCAAAACCTTGTTTAAATCACAGGTAACCAGAATATTGATCTGTATCAAAATATGTAATCGAGAGGATACCCAAATTGGAATCAACCCATCGTCTTCAAAACCCAAAGTTAAATGTACCCATCGACTAATCTTTGTATTCCAAATCAAAACACCTAATAACTAATTAATCTTCTTCTAAACTCAATCTAATTGGCACAAAGAAAAAACCAGACTAAGAAAATACCATTTTTGTTTGATGAACCGTAGATTAGAGCAAAAGCATGGGAAGAAGTCAAGAACCCATCACCTTCAAATCCAATCTGAGCGTCGGTATTTTTCCATAAGCTGATTAAGAACTCGAGTTAAGACGACTTAACGGAGTTATAAGATTGTTATGCTGAGTTAATGAGAATTGACACATGTCAAGAAAGTATAGAGATTGTATTTCATTCACTCTCTCTCTCTATCACACTTTGATCCACACTCCTTAAACCTCTCCATCAGTTATTGCTTACCCCCAACTCTCTCTCTCTCTATATCTCTTCTCTAACCGCCACCGCATTACTAGTTCAATAAACTAACTACAACAACAAAAAACGAACAATACTTGGGTCCAAATGAGTTTGGACCAACTTTGTCCAAACTATACCAATGCATAAACTAGTTTGTTATTCCAAATTTGAGACCACTCATTCTATAGATTGTTAGTTAATGATCAACTCTTCAAAAAATGAATCAAATTAGAGATCATTTGGATATTCGATCTTGTCAAATAAATGAACGGTTACACTACAAGAAAAATGCACCTAGACCACGGACGATTTCCGTCGTCTAGGTGCAATTTTCCGTCGTCTAAGTACTTAGACGACGGAATATCCGTCGTCCAAGTTCCGTGCTCCAAGTGCTGTCGTCCAAGCACTTGGACGACGGAGATGGATAAATCCGTCGTCTAAGTGAGACTTAGACCGCGGACATTCTCCGGGGTCTAAGTGATTTTTAAAATTTTTTATCACAAAATAAATTTATTTAAAAAAAAAATAAAAAAATAAAAAATTCACTTAGACGACGGAGATGTCCGTCGTCTAAGTGAACACTTACAATTTTTCAAAAAAAAATTAATTTTATGTTTTTTTAAAAAAATTAAAATTTAAAAATACACTTGGACGACGGAGATGACAATCTCCGTCGTCTAAGTGGTGATTTTGCAAAAAAAAAATTAAATGAAAAATTCATGAAATGCTAATTAATAATTTAATAATTAGCATTTAATGAATTTTTTATTTAATTTTTTGTAAATCAATATTCATAATATTGCAAAATTTATTGAATATTAATTATTAATAATATATAATACGTACAAAATTCATAATGAATAAATAATTTAAATTATTATGGATATAAATACAATGAATACAAAATTCATAATATAATAAAGTACATTAATCTAGCCTAAATAAACAAAATTAAGCTAAAACTAAACTAATTATAGGCGGCGGTGGTGGTGGCGGCGCCGGTGTTGTTGGCCGGAATGTGGAGGCCGGTGGTGGAGGTGACAATGTAGGCGGTAGCTAGTGGTGTGTGGTGGTGGTGGAGGCGACGTTGTAGGTGGTGGTGGTGTGTGGTGGTGGCAGCGACGGTGGTGATGCCGGTGATGGCGGCAACGGTGGTGATGTCGGCGGTGGCGGAAACGGTGGTGGTGGTGATGATGATAGTGGATGGTGATGGTGATGATATATGGTGGGTGGTTTAATTGGGGGGGGGGAGATGGAGAGGGAGAGAGGGAGAGGGAGAGTGGATTGAGGGAGAGGAAAAAATGAAGAGAGATTGAGAAAATGATGAATTTATAGAGTTTTAAAACACTTAGACGACGGAAAATCAGTATTTCCGTCGTCTAAGTGCTTTAAATTTTTAAACAATACCGCCAATTTTTCACTTAGACGACAGAAAATCAGTATTTCCGTCGTCCAAGTGATTTAAATTTTTGCCAAAATTTTAGCGGGAAAAGAATACCGCCAATTATTTTGACTTAGACGACGGAGATGACAAATTTCCGTCGTCTAAGTGGATTTAGGGTTTAGAGTTAAAGTACTTAGACGACGGAAATGTGCATTTCCGTCGTCTAAGTGAAAACTTAGACCGCGGAAACTTTCTCCGCGGTCTAAGTGAAATTTTTAAATTTTTGAAATTTCACTTAGACGACGGAGAAGTGATTTTCCGTCGTCTAAGTGACACTTAGACCGCGGAAATTTTCTCCGCGATCTAAGTTTCACTTAGACGACGGAAAATCACTTCTTCGTCGTCTAAGTGTTCACTTAGACCGCGGAGAAGTTTCCGTGGTCTAAGTGTTACTTAGACGACGGAACCTTTAAGGTTCCGTGGTCTAAGTGCATTTTTCTTGTAGTGTTATGGTAAATTTTAATATTACAATAAAAACCGTTCATTTGTTTTGCAAAATTAGATGACCAAATGATCTTCAATTTGATTGAATTTTTGTGGGCATGATTCTTAAAATGTAAATTATAAACTAAGTAGTCTCAATTATTAAATCACAAATAAAAAGTGTATAAAATGAATGAGTTTGTACAAAGTTTGTCCCAACTCATTTGACCCGATTATTTTCCACAAAAAACAATGGACATCCGCTGCCGACTTCCCAAACCGAAACGTTGGAATCCTTCCCCGACGTCGTCGCTAGGTCCCAAAGCATCTAACGCGCTGCCGCTTCCTCTATACCTAAGAAATGCCATGTTCTTCACTCTCTTCTTCTCCGTGGCTTACTACCTCCCCTACCGCTAGCGCGACAAGATCCGCACCTCGACGCCGCTCCACCTCGTCAACCTCTCCGAGATCGCCTCCATCGTATCCCTCATCGCCTCCTTCAACTACCTACTTGGCTTCTTCGGCATATCAGCTTTGTCCAGTACTTCATCTCACACGCCTCTCCCGACGACGACCTCGAAGAAGAAGAACAAGAACAAGAAAACTGCGATGACATCATCGAGGAGGCGGCGAACCTCGCTTTATGTTCCGAGGAGTAGGCGAAGATCGTGGAGGCGGTGGTGAGTGGCACAGTGCAGCCCTACGCTCTAGAGTCGAGGCTCGGTGACTGCAAGAAAACGGCGAAGATTCGGCGCGAGGCGGTGCAGAGGACCACGAGGAGGTCACTGCAGGGTTTGCCTCTAAAAGGATTCGACTACGAGTCAATTCTAGGGCAATGCTGTGAGTCGCCGGTCGGTTTTGTTCAGGTTGCAGTGGGAGTTGCCGGGCCGTCGTCTATAGGGACGGCATGACCAGAGCGCCGGTCGTTAAGTTAGCCTCTGCTAAGAGAGCTTGCGAGCTCTTGTTCTACTTGGAGGACCCTATCAATTTGGATATCTCGCTCTCGTTTTCAATAGGTCTGCTCGCTCCTCATTTTTATTATATCTAACATTTTGTTCTGTTTCTCAATTTGTTTTCACTATCCGAGTTTTTGGACATGCATGGAATTGGTGATGTCATTATTTATTTTATGCGTGGTTACATAATGAATGAAGCATTGTTAGGTTGGTTTGTATGCCGATCGATCGAGTCGATTTGGAAGGCTGCAGAGTATCTTTTGTGCAATTTCAGGGAGGAATCTGCACATAAGATTTATGTGCAGCACAGGCGATGCCATGGGGATGAACATGGTTTCCAAAGGGGTTCAGAACGTTCTTGATTTCCTAAAGAACGATTTTCCTGACATGGAGGTTATTGGCATATCTGGTGTGTTCTTAATTCTTATTTCAGACTTTGTTGGCGCTTTATATATAAATGGTGAAATTAGCAATATGTATGCGTTTCCATGTTCCAGCCATCGAAATTGATCTGTTGAAGTAGTGAAAAATCATTAGTTTTGTTGACATCTTTTAAATTCTGAAAAATCACTGCCTCTCTGTGAATTATTGATCTTTAGATATTTATTCATCGTGACTTCAGTCTGCATACATGGTCATCACCTTTTAATATCTCTTCTTTAGTGAATCAGTATAATTTATTTCCTCCTTATTTTGTTTTCTCCCTTCCTTTACTTCTTGTTCGTTTCCCTCTCCTCCAAGTCACCTCCCTCTAGCTTCCTGGGGATTTGCTGACGAATCTAGCGAAAATGAACATATATTGTATACCCAGAACTAGCTCTCTGAGTATCTGAGTGGAGCCTAGCTGAATTTGATGCATGCTATAGAGCGTGGACCAGAAAGTGATTCTTTACGGATGTAAGTTAATACTTTCATTAATTCATTTTAATACTGGGGTTAATATGACTTTATAAGTATTTTTTTAACGAGAAAATATTTACACAATCCTATCATATCTACAAAAGTTAATTTTAATTACAATAGGAATATTTTTTCCAACACTCCCCCTCAAGTTGGTGCATAAATGTCAATTAAGCACAACTTGTCAATCCATCTTGTGAATGTTTGGTGTGACAACTCCTTAGTGAGTATATATGCCATTTGTTCTTCAAAAGATACAAAGAGAAAATATATAACCTTCTTATCAAGGTTATTCCTGATGAAATGTCAATCAATCTCCACATGCTTGGTTCTATCATGTTGTATAGGATTATGAGCTATTTCAAGTGCAACAGTATTGTCACAATGTAAATCCATGGCCTTATGAAGCTTAAAGCCTAACTCTTTCAATATATTTTTGATCCATAATAGTTCACACACTGCATTTGTCATTCCACGGTATTAAGCTTTAGGCCTTTAACGTTAAAGCAAGCAATCACATTTTGTTTCGTACTACACATAGTTACTAAGCTTCCACCATTAAAGATGAAATATCCGGATGTAGATATCCTATTAGTCTTATCACCCGCCCAATCTGCATCAGTATAGCCTATAACTCCAAACTCACCATTCTTTGAAAACAATAAGCCTTTACCAAGTGCAGACTTCAAATATATGAGAATGTGCTTCACAACATTGATATATTTTTCACTTGGATCATGCATGAATTGACTAACAACATTTTCAACATATGCAATATCAAGTCTAGTATGTGACAAGTAGATTAATCTTCCTACTAACCTCTGATACCTGTCCTTATTTGTTGGAACTTGACCAAGACACAAATTCAACTTGTGATTCATCTTAATAGGAGTATTAGCAGGTTTATAATCCAACATTCATGTTTTAGCAAGAAGATCAAGCACATACTTTCGTTGTGACAAGGTGATTCCCAACTTGGATCTTCAAACTTCAATTACCAAGAAATACTTCAATGGAACCAAGTCCTTCATCTCAAATTCTTGGGAAAAATGCTTCTTCAAATCTTCCATCTCAACTGGATCATCACATATGACAACCATATCATCATCCCTCATATACACAATCAAAGTAGTAATCTTACCATCCTTGCGTTTGATGAATAAGGTGTTATCAGAGTTGCTCTGTCGATATCTAAACTTCTTCATAGCTTTAGAGAACTTCCTAAACCAAGATCTTGGAGATTGTTTCAAATTATACAAAAACTTTTTTAGTCTATAAACCTTTCCAACATCACATGCACGGCCTACAGTTGATACCTGAAGGGATTGTCCATGTTTACTTCTTCTTCCAAATCTCCAATTAAAAAGCATTCTTCACATCAAATTGATGTAATGGCCAATCATGCCATTGGAGCAAATGTTTCTTGATAATCTACTCAATATCGCTGGGTGTAGCCTTTGGCAACCAGACGAGCTTTATATCAATCGATGCTTCCATCTGCTTTCAGCTTCACTGTAAATACTCATCTATATCCGCTGTCTTCTTTCTAGGTGGTGCAGGAACGATCTATAGGGATTCCATTCTTCTATAGGGATTCCTGTTATTCATTCGTACCCTGCTTCCAGTTTGGATCCGTCAAGGTCTCCTGCACATTACTGAGAATATATATTGTAGATAATTGATTAACAACAATTGCATGTGATCAAGACAAACCATGATGAGACACAAAGCTAGCAATAAGATATTTGGTTTTAGCTTCTATGCTAGGCTCATATTGTTTCTTTAGAACCCCTTTTATTTCCTATTGAGATCTCTTAGGCATGTTAACTTCTATATTGCCCGATTTAAGGTTATCAGTACGCACCTCAGGTAAGACATTCTGAACAGTCTCTTTGATCGTTGTAGTAGAAGGGGGATATGTATTGCTTTAGAAGAGGAAGAAGGTTGAACTTCATTTGATGGCGCTTCAGCTTCAAAACTCGATGGGTCGAGAGGGTTTCTTGACGGGTCGATTGTATAAATCTATCTTGATTCGGGTCCAATTTTCGACGGGTCGAGAAGAGGTCTAGATGGATCGATTGCATCAATTTATCTCGGGTCATGTCTGTTTCTCGACGAGTCGAGGGTGGCTCTCGACGGGTCGATGGATGCCCTTTGTCTCGTTTTGGGTTCACCATTCAACGGGTCGAACAGGTTTCCTGTACTGTTTTCTGTCCGATTTCCAACTTCAAATCTCATTTTTAAGCTCTCCAATTCTTCAAGTTCCTCCAGATTTAGAGGATTTTCTTCGCATACACTTCTCTTCCCCTGAAGGGAAGACTTCGAAACTCCCCATGAGTAATACGGCTCAGATTCACGGAAGGAGATACCTAGATAAACATGTATTTTGTTCAGAACTGTATCATAATAGTAGTAACCTTTTTTGGAACTCAGCATATCCAGCAAACATATGCTTCACGCAATAAGGATCAAGCTTCCCTCACAATTATTTGTTAATATGAACATATACAGTATACCCAAAAACTCTTTGCTCCAGATTGGGCAAAGATGACACATTCAACAATCGATGCAACTTCTGATATAGGTTCTGAAGCTTAATGACACGAGAAGGTGTGTGACTGATCAAGTATGCAGCACAACACACAGCTTCTCCTTGTAGATTGCAAGGGACATTCATACCAAACAAGGAGGCACAAACAACTTTCATCAACTGTCATTTTTTTCCAGCTAGTCCATTCTATTGAGGAGTATATGCAATGGAATTTTGGTGTCTAATCCTAAGGGTGCTCAAGTATGATGGCATTTCACCATTCACATATTCTCCACCATTGTCTGATTGAAGTACCCTGATGTGCTGCTGATACTATGTTGCCACCATGCATCTTGTGAAATTCAATAAATCTAGCAAAAATGTCACTTTTACACTTCATCAAGGAGGCCCATGTCATTCTGGTGCATTCATCAATAAAAGTTACAAAGTAACAATATCTAGAACCAGAAGAAATTATTGTAGGACCCCAAACATCAGAATGAATTTTCATGAAGGGGACATAATATTTATTCAAATTTGAAGAATAAGTAATCCGATGACTCTTGGTCAGTTTACAAATATCAGATTTGAAATCTGATTCTTCAACAACTAAAAACAACTAAGATTGTAACTTCCTAAGGTATCCAAAATTCAAATGGTCTAAGCGACGATGCCATAATCACATCGCTTCTTTGGCTTTATTCAGACTACTGATATTGTTTGCTTGACTCAACTGATGGTGCCCACTGCTTGTTAACTCCAGGTAGCACTATAAGAAAAGGAGACATTACCGGCGACGGGAGGTCGCCGGCCTTGTATTTTTTTTTCACCGGAAATGTCATTCCCGGCGACGAGTCGCCGGCAATGACGTCGCCGGAAATCTCCCGCCGGTGTTAACATTGCCGGCGACGGGAAACGGCGTCGCCGGCAATGTCGGAGACATCACCGGCGACGCCGTCGCCGGCAATGGTTCCGCCGCCGTGGCCGGAATTTGTGACATTGCCGGCGACTGAGGTCCATGTCGCCGGCAATGTCAGAAAAAATTTTGAAAAAAAAACGCGGTTCTGGATTGGGCCCAATTCCAGAACCTGCATTGAAAGACATAAACCGTACAATCATACAAGTTCAACAGTACATAAATGTCCAACGTACAGTACAAATAGCAACGACGATACGAAAATTAACTACAACTACAGGTCAGGGTCGAGGAACTTGCGGGTCAGGGTCGAAGTAATCAAAGTACTCATTTGAATTCCGGTGGCTACCTTGGTCTTGCTCTGGCGTTGACTGGTGCGGTGGTGGTGGTGGATAGCTAGGGAACGGAGGGACCGGGACCGGGACCGGGGGAGGTGTGGGGAACGGTTGTCCGGTAGTCTGAGCCTCGTACATCGTCCGCATCCATGTGTACATCTGAGCCTGCACCTGTGTCTGCTGCATTTGGTACTCGGCCATCTGCCTCTTTTGCTCCTCCAACTCCCTCTGCGTCCTATGAAGCTCCGCTGCGAGGTTACGACTAGAAGTTGAACTTCTTGACCCGGTAGAGTATTGTGAAGTGGTTTTCAATACTCCTTCGCCCGCCGAGCCCATTCCCCTACAGTAGTAGGTATTCTTTCCAGTCCCGCACGCTTTTGCCATGATCTGAGCCGCTATCGGGGGATCAAGCGGATCGATCTGAGAGGCATACTGGGTGACTTCTTCCTCGGAGCAGTCAGGATGGTTAGTCCGAGCTATACTCATGGTCACTTCTGTCGTCGCCTCCTCCACTCTCGCCTAATTGAAAAGCGAAAATGAACAACGTATTAACTAACAACATCTATTAATATCGAAAAATAGTTTTATTAACACATGGAGAGGCGAAAGACTTACCGCTTCGTCAGGGCATTGCGGATAGAACTTCTGATGAATATACACCAAGGGGTTCACTTCTTGTTGTTGCTGCGCCTTAGTCGACCAACCCATGTAGTTGAGTGAACCTGCATGATGGGCCCTGGTGTTTTTCAATCTATTCGCCCGGTTCGTCTTCGAAATCGCCTTGTTTGATAAACATATGGAAAAAAATTAGTAACTAACTATTTCAATCTGATACGATACATTAGGCTTGTAAGATATATTAAGGATGCATACCTGAGCTTTGGGGTGCTCGAAGTGGGCTATCAGCCACAGCCACTCGTACTCCCTAAACCGGAATTCGCTAGGAGTAGAACCTCGGCCTAGCTCCTTGTATACAGTGTAATGGGAAGAAAGCTCGTTCTTCCACTCTTTATACCTATATTAAAACAAGGAAAAAAAGTTAGAGATATTAAAACAGTTGATAAACAAAAATCTAACTCGATATATATTCAAATAAGTGGAAGCACATCACCGATTATGTAGTTGACGCTCTACCCACGTGTGAATAAGAACTTCATCCACGTCAAACCACACCTGCAATATGAATATATAAAAGGTAAAATTATATATTTAAGTGGACTTAATTAATAAATGTAAAATTTACGTAATGAAAATACGATTTTACTCACACTGAGTGCATTATGCACTTGCATCTTCACGTAGATAGGCACAGATTCCCAATCTGGCCAAAGCATTGGGACCTTGTCCCGCACGATCGCACCGGCCATGCTGACATATTTGCGCGTGGTGTCGAATGCCTCGATCACCTCGCCATCCTCATTGGCCCTTATGGGCGTTTTCCTTCCGCCGGTGGCCTGCTCAAGTCTCTTCCCGGTGCAGGTGCCTCTAGCCCCTTTCCGTTTTCCAGTCCCATTAACGAAATTGCCTAATAAAACAATGTCAACAAATTGATATCATTAATTGAACCAATCGAGAGTATTGTTAAGTAATAATTAAGTAATCAATCTGATGTTAAATAAAATTTACCTGCATCGTCCGTTTGTTGGTTGGTGCACCTCACACTCCAAAGATACACGGGGTCGAACGGGAGGAAGTTATACGCTTCCTCCACGGTCAGGAAATCCGGCCGTCCTTCAATATAAACAGGCATCCCCCTATCATCGAATTCAGGGATGACAGGAATCTCGTCGGGTAGGAAGAGACCGGACGGCGAAGATAGACGAGGCCTGGATGATGAGGCGCCAGCACCACCATGTGCCTCAGATGATTCCCGTGAAACGGGAGTAGGCACCATCCGAATATGGGGCATTCGGATTGAGGGAGTTTCTGATGCCCCCGTTGACTGTCGCTCGTCTGAGGCTCTGCCACCGGAGGGACGTCTGCTGATTGAGCGTCTAGAGACTGAGGCTCGAGCCTCGAATTCCGGTTCCACAGCTCTTGATCGTGCAGCTTCCTCCTCAGCTCGCGCCTCTAGCAAGGCTCTCGTGCGAGCAGTCATCATTGGCCCACTGGGCGTGTTGCTAACTGCGGCCGAGGAGGAAGCTTGACTACTGTTCCCTCCACTATTTCGGAAACCTCTCCGAAGCCAATTAGCCGCAAAACCTCCTGGACATCGTAATAGTCATGGATTCGGTTCAATAACAAATCGGAACCGGAACGGTGTGGAACCGGAACCGTTTGAAACCGGAACTGTTTGTAACCGGAACCGTTTGTAACATAACGGTTCCGGTTACAAACAGTTCCGGTTCCAAACCGTTCCGGTTCTATAACAAATCGGAACCGGAACGGTGTGGAACCGGAACCGTTTGAAACCGGAACTGTGTTTGTAACCGGAACCGTTTGTAACATAACGGTTCCGGTTACAAACAGTTCCGGTTCCACACCGTTCCGGTTCTATAACAAATCGGAACCGGAACGGTGTGGAACCGGAACCGTTTGAAACCGGAACTGTTTGTAACCGGAACCGTTTGTAACATAACGGTTCCGGTTACAAACAGTTCCGGTTCCAAACTGTTCCGGTTCTATAACAAATCGGAACCGGAACGGTGTGGAACCAGAACCGTTTGAAACCGGAACTGTTTGTAACCGGAACCGTTTGTAACATAACGGTTCCGGTTACAAACAGTTCCGGTTCCAAACCGTTCCGGTTCCACACCGTTTCGGTTCTATAACAAATCGGAACCGGAACGGTTTGGAACCGGAACCGTTTGAAACCGGAAGTGTTTGTAACCGGAACCGTTTGTAACATAACGGTTCCAGTTACAATAAGTTCCGGTTCCAAACCGTTCCGGTTCCAAACCGTCCCGATCCCGATTTCCACCTTCATTTATACGATTAATTAACAACTATATCACCTAAATTAACGACTATACATATTCGATGTGTATATATATATACATCATGCATCTTAATTAAATTTATCCATCACATATTCATCCAAATCACAAACCCTAATTAATTTTCCACATTTTTCACACATATATATATCATGCATCTTAATTAGGTTTAATTTCCGTATATATATACATCACATATTCATCAAAACCACATTTATACATAATTTTCACATATATATATACATCACTTCATATTCACATACCTAAATATATATATACATCACATATATACATACATGCTAATTTAGAACTTATCACCCTAATTTCCAACTTAGCACCCTAATTAATTTACACATACACATACACATACACATACACATGCAAAAAAATAATTAAAAATTGAGAGAGAGAGAGAGAGAGGGAGAGAGAGAGGATCGGACCTGCCATTTTCTTCCACCTACAATGGTGAGGGGAGGAGAGGAGGGGAGGAGGGGAGGAGGGGAGGAGGGGAGGAGGAGATTTTCGGAGGAGGAGAGGAGAGGGGATCGGTGGAGAGGAGGAGAGGGAGAGGAGGAGTAGGGAGAGGAGAGGGAGAGGAGGAGGAGAGGGAGAGGAGAGGCTCACCGGACCGATTTGGGAGGAGGAGAGGGAGAGGAGAGGGAGAGGAGGAGGAGAGGGAGAGGAGAGGGAGAGGAGAGGCTCGGGCTCGATATGGGGGAAACCAGAAAACATTACCGGCGAGTTGCTTATAACTCGTTGGTAATGTCATTACCAACGAGTTAACTCGTTGGTAATGACATTACCAACGAGTTATAAGCAACTCGTTGGTAATGACATTACCAACGACGAGTTAACTCGTGGGTAATGTCATTACCAACGAGTTGCTTATAACTCGTTGGTAATGTCATTACCAACGACTTCAACTCGTTGGTAATGTCATTACCAACGACTTCAACTCGTTGGTAATGTCATTATTTCCCGAAGAATATCCGACAACATTTTCCGTCTACGATTTCCGGCTACATTTTCCGACTACAATTTCGATTATCAATTTCCGTATCCGTACGATTAATGACTACATTTTCCGTCTACATTTTCGATTAATGATTTCCGTATACGTACGATTAACTAGGGCATTTTCCGTATACGTACGATTAACGACTACGATTTCCGTATACGTACGATTAACAACTACGATTTCCGTATACGTACGATTAACGACAACATTTTCCGTCTACGATTTCCGGCTACATTTTCCGACTACAATTTCGACTACAATTTCCGTATCCGTACGATTAACGACTACATTTTCCGACTACATTTTCGATTATCAATTTTCGTATACGTACGATTAACTAGGGCTGAGAATCCAATACCGAAATCCCGATACCGAACCCGACCCGTCCCGATCCCGTCCCGATCGGGTCGGGATACACCTCTAAGATTATGTCGTCCCGACCCGTCCCGATCCCGATTTTACTTTCGGGATCGGGATCGGGATAGGTCGAATCCCGACCTGTCCCGTACCGATCCCAGCCCTACGATTAACGACTACATTTTCCGTATACGTACGTACCATTTCCAGCTATGCACATTTTCCGACTACAATTTCGATTATCAATTTCCGTCTACGATTAACGACTACAATTTCCGTCTACGATTTCCGGCTACATTTTCCGACTAAAATTTTGATTATCAATTTTCGACTACAATTTCGACTACATTTTCCGACTACGTACGATTTCCGACTACAATTTCCGACTACAATTTCCAACGTACTAAGGATGATAATCGTAATCATCTTCATCACTTGAGTCTGACTCGGTTTCATAGGTAACCTCTGGCAATATGTGCCGCTCCTCGTCATCTGAATCAGCGTCAACTTCATATAGATTAACATCGAGAAGTTCTGCTCCAGTAATTCGAACCACACTCCCAGATCTCACATTATTAAGGCGAATCGTAGATGATTCCGGAATGTCAAAAGCGTTCGGCTCTTGGTATGCAGTAACTTCCTCATCATCTGCGGTATCACCAAGTGTGGCAGCACTGTATATGTTTCTATGAGCAACATGGTTAACCACCTTCCACGGGACTTTGTTAAGAAGATCGTCCAGGTAAAACACTTGTTTTACTGATGAGGCAAGAACGAAAGGGTCATCTTCATACCAGGTAGTAGCAGTATTCACCGAAAATGTTCCGTACTGATCGGTCCTTGTGTTCTCCGGGCTAGTATCAAACCATCTACACTTGAACAAGTGCACTTTCATGCGGTTCCCATAAATTAGTTCAACAACTGAATGAAGGACACCGTAATAGTCAACGCCATCCTGCCCACCATGGACCATCACCCCACAATTCTGTGTTTTCAGTCGGTGGTCTCGATTTTCACATATAAATTTCACGCCATTGACCTGACACATCGAGTACACTTTTGAAGCAATCGGTTTCATCGCCAGGACCCTCAATTCGTTTGACCACTCTGGGCAACCATCATCTGCTACATGGTTCATCTGAAAACGTCCATATATTAATACGTACAGAAGAAATTATGTCATCTTGAAACCACAAAAGCACGTACATACATACATGCTATGTAAGGATATATATATAAAAATAGACATATACACATATACTTACCCATTGACCAAAGTAGTTTGCAAACGTCTTGTTGTGGTAATCAACATTTCCGGCAATAGCAGGGCAGTGAAGATGATAGTTTTTCCAATATTGTACTTCTTGACAGTTAATCAGTACCGACCAGTGGGCAATGGCTACCTCATTTCCATCCAACTTGTACGACTTTGGCAAGCTTCCCTGTACTACCACGTCACTGGAGATGATAGAAAGGTTGAACTGGGGTTCATCTATCGGCATATGTTGTTGGGGGTCCTCTACATTTTCGAGGTACACTTTGGTGTACGTTACACACTCGTGCGCAAGATATGCTTCAGCGATACACCCTTCAGGTGCATATTTATTCTTCAAATAGTCCTTGTAGGCTCCCAATTGTCTACAAGTTAACAAGTACATGTTAACTTACTTAACCAGAAGTCATTACATATAAAAACCATAGGCAAACCAAATTTATGAATCATTTGTACCTTTCCATGGGATACATCCAAGTGTAGTGTACGGGACCGGTAAGCAACAATTGTTCGGGAAGATGGATCATCAGGTGCGGCATTATGTCGAAAAAATTTGGGGGAAATATCCTCTCAAGCTTGCACATGATAAAAATGATGTCATCTTGCATCTCCCTCAGGTCTGCTTTTTTAACTTCCCTGGTGCATAACTTCTGAAAGAATCTTGACAAGGCCACCAACGGCTCCACCACCTCTTTGGGCATGTACCCTCGAATGAAAATAGGGAAAAGGCGTTGAAGCAGTACATGGCAGTCATGACTCTTTAATCCGTACATCTTATTGTCCCGGAAGTTAACACACCTGCTTATATTTCCTGCATAGCCATAAGGATACCTGCATATATATATAGATGAAGCCATATATATGGACCAATTATATTTCTCGCATATAACCATATATACTCCGCTAAAAATTTAAGGACAAATTCATACATAGCCATAAGATCGAATATATACCTGACATTACTCAGCCACCGAAAAATTTCATGCTTATGCTTCGGCTTTACGGTGTACGGAGCTTGCGGCATTTTTCTCTTACCATCTCTTAACCACAAATGTTTCCGCACACCCATTGCTTTAAGATCAATGCGTGCCTTAGGGATGTCTTTTGTTTTCCCCTCCAAGTTAAGAACTGTGCCCACCACACTTTCACACACATTCTTCTCTATGTGCATGACATCTAGGTAATGTCTGATAGGCAACCTGGGCCAGTAGGAGAGTTCCCAGAATATGCTCTTGTGTGTCCAAAACTTATACCTTTCGGGCTTTTCTGGAATTGACGCCACTATGTCAGGATGATTGCTCAGCTGGCCAAAATCGTATTCATTCAACACTTCCAAAATTTCGTCCCCTGTCCATCGCCTGGGTGCCACACCAGTTTCAACAGTCCCATCAAACGCGTCTGGATCCTGCCTAAATGGGTGATCATATGGAAGCCAACAACGGTGACGCATCGAGACAATTTTACTGCAATGAGGACTGCAACAATCAACCGTCATGCACTCTGAACAAGCCCTGTAACCCCTGGTAACGTTGCCCGACAACATACCGCGGGCAGGAAAATCACTGATGGTGCCAACAAGCATGGCATGCATCTGGAACATCTCCTTTTTGAACCTATCGTAAGTGGGGTGGCCACACTCACTCAGGTACTTAAGCTCCTCAATCAAAGGCCTCAAATACACATCGAGACACTTTCCTGGATAACCCGGGCCCGGAATTAACAGAGTGAGCATATTGTATTCCTTCTTCATGCACATCTATGGTGGAAGGTTGTACGGTACCAAAATAACTGGCCATATACTGTATTGAAGACTCATGTTGCCAAAAGGGTTGAATCCGTCAGATGAGAGCCCTAGCCAAACATTTCGGACCTCTGCTGCAAAATGATCAAACTCCCTGACCATGTGCTTCCAAGCCTCTCCGTCGGAAGGGTGTATAAGGGTGTCATCGTCAGGCAAGTTCCTCTCAGCCCACCATCTCATTGCCTCGGCCGTGAAAGCACACATGAACAACCGCTCCAGCCTATCAATAAGCGGGAAATATCGAAGTATCTTCACAGCTTTCTTGTTGCCTGCAGGAGTCAACTTATACCTTTCTGTAAAACATACCGGGCAGGCTTCAAGGTCTTCGAGATCTTTTCCCCAGAAGAGAATACAATCATATCTGCATGCATGGATTTTGATGTAGGAAAGCCCAAGATCTTTCAGGATATGTCGCACCTTATGATGAGTGGTAGGAAGACGATGACCGGGTGGCAGTAGCGAAGCAGTCCACTTCAACCAAGAATCAACAGCTTTGACAGACATTTTGTTCTCCATTTTTAGCTGCATCACTCCCATCACACTTTCAAGAACAGTCTTACTACAACCGTCGTACAACAGAGTCTGTTGCAATGCAATCAGGTTGTTGTACTTGTCCATACCGCTTGTGTTGGCATGACCTCCAGGTAATGGTTCGACTGGCTCGATATGGGGGAAACCCTCAACGACGGGAGGGACATTTGGTGCTTCATCAGCAAATACACCGCTCTCATGAGGAAACATATCATTGATTAACATCGATGTTGGATCATAGGATGAACTGCCCCTCTCAGCAAAATGTCCATAATCATAGCGTGGACTGGCCCTCTCACCAAATTGTCCATGATCATGCGGACCCGCTACCGATGTTTCACCGTGATAAATCCAACAAGTGTACTTATCCCAAAACCCGTATTTACTCAGGTGCCTCTGCACTTTATCAATGGGAAATCGAAATCGATCGCTGAAACACTTACATTCTTTACACGGGAAATAATGAAGTGTAGTGTCTCCACAATTAGCCTTCACAAAATCCACAAAACTCCTAATTCCCTCGTGATATCTGACATCCCATCTTTCGAGGCTCATCCAACTCTTGTCCATCCTGAAAATTCTAACAATTTTACGTATTAATTATATATATATACACACATTCACTACTAATAATCGACGTGATCTCTCAATTCAACTCTAATTAAATCAACACATGCATGCATATGTATATATATCGATCTAATCTCTGAATTCGATTCAGTACTCGATGATAGTACGTATTCAGTGCTCGATGATAGTACTCAATGATATATCGATCTAATCTCTGTTAAGCCTGGCTCCGATAACAATACGATAATACCAATCATTGATTCAGACACAAGATTAACTACAAGCTGTTTTCTCGTTTCGGTGACCGTACATCAACAACATTTCATATATATATATATATATATATATATATATCTCACGAATTGGATTTGATCAACACACACACACACACATATATATATACCACATATACGTATATATACACCTACGTACCTATATAAATAGCTTCCCGAGTGATCGAGTTTTCGACGCCCGCCTTAATTTTGACAATATACCGAATGATCGATTTCAGAGCGTACGTTTTCTTTCTTTCGATTTCTCTGGATTTTTTTCGCTCAAAATGATTGAATGATCGAGCTGCCCGATCCGGCATCTAATATAAGACACATTGCCGGCGACGGAGTAAGTCGCCGGAAATGAAGACATTACCGGCGACTTTACGCCGGAATCTCGCCGGTAATGTTGCAAAACATTACCGGCGACTCCAACCGTCGCCGGCAATGTCTAGGGAGACATTTCCGGCGAAATTCCCGCCGGAAAATCGCCGGTAATGTCTCCCTAGACATTGCCGGCGACGGTTGGAGTCGCCGGTAATGTTTTGCAACATTACCGGCGAGATTCCGGCGACATTGCCGGCGACGGGCTAAGTCGCCGGTAATGTTGAACATTACCGGCGACTTTTCCGGTCGCCGGCCTTGTCTCCGGTGATCTCGCCGGTAATGGGCAAAAATGTTGTAGTGTAGTACAATATTTCCCTTCTACACCACAACCAAGAGTCCTTCTTGTCAGAATGTCCTCAAAAATATCGAAATCGGGATAAAAGGTTATAGAGCAAGAGAAGGGTTTAGTGATTTGACTAATAGATAATAAGTTATATGCTAGAGAGGGGACATAAAGTATAGAATCAAGAGTTAATTCAATAGAGAGTTGCAAAGATTCTTCACCAAGAATAGGGGAAGGAGAACCATCAACAGTAGAGACAACATGTTTAGGAGAAGTTTTAAGGGTATGAACAATACTAGGGTTATTTGTCATATGATCAATTGCACCAGTATCAATTATCCAAGATCTATTCGCAGATAATGAGGTGAGAGAAGATGTCTTACCCCCTTTACCTATTTCAACGATGAATGCAGATGGTTGTTGTTCAAATAAGTCTATGGTGGTTACAGCTGCTTTGGGGATATTCTTACGCGGCCTTAGGGAGAAGTCCCACCATTCAGAATACCCAACGAGTTCATAACATCATTCTTTTGTATGACCAACCTCCTTGCAATGATTACATGTGAGATTAGGAAATTTGGCTGGAGGCTTGCCACCAAAATGAGAAGGACCAGAGAAGCAAGGGGGAGGACCCCAGTGTCGCTGAGAATTGGCAGCGTTGACGGCACTAGGTGGCGGTGTGGAGGTGGCCATGATAGATGCTTCCAATGAAGTTGCAGAGAGCGTAGTCCGATTGTTTTAAAAATGTCTAACATGGACATAGGTCTGCTGAAGATCTAGCTTTTGTTCTCTCCTCAAGAGTTCTTCACAAATTTGATTGAATTCAGCATCAAGTCCTATCAAAAACATGTGAACTCTTTTGACGGGCCATATATGAAGATTCATGCACAATGCCATCAACAGTTTCATGATAGTGTTGCAGGCGTTAATCCATCTCATCCAGCCATCCGACAAGTTCATTGTAGTAGGCTGAAAGAGATCTTCTATTTTGTTTTACCCAAAAACATAGGTGATGAAGTTCAAAGTTCCGGGTTTCATCTGATTCATCATAGTAAGTCTTGTACAAAGCATCCCAGACTACGTTGGTTATTGGCAATCGGAGGTACCGATTTTGCAATCCAGGGGACATGTTTTCAATAAGCCAACACTTCACCTTGCAATTGTCAATGGCCTATGACTGGTACTCTACAGAGGAAATGGCATATGCATCTTCAGTGAGAAGGGAAAGCTTGTTATGTCCTTCTATACGAATCTTTATGAGACCAGACCAACTAGAATAGTTAGATTCAGTTAAGAGATCGCCGGTAGAAAAAGCTGAGTTGTCTTGGATGGTGTTGTGGAAGTGTTGATGATTATGGATGGGTTGGCCGATTTCTCCTCCATTTTGGTTGACGATCTCGGCATTATTCAGGTTTAGGTTCTCCAGGTTTTCCATCACATCAAATTTCAGGGTTTGGGTGTAGCGGAAGTATTTTAGTGGTAGTGGAAATTCAAAGTTTCAATTCAATTGAATATAGGGTTTTTCAAAAATTCAAGATTTTTGGCTCTAATACCAAGTAGAAAAATATTTCAGGGAGAATTTGATACTTTTATTCATCCCAATTTTGGGATTAATATAGTTTTACAAGTGGTTTCCCAAAAGAAAAATATTTACACGATCTTATCATATCTACAGAAATTAATTCTAATTACAATAAGAATATATTTTCCAACAAGACATGTTTGGTTCCTCACTATCTGTTTATGTTCATCTCTTACTTATACACTCAAGTATGACTATTTTAATAGTGATTCCATACTTCCATATACCAGATGGAAGGGATTTATTTGAATGTGATACATGAATGATCTATTTAGAAATGGTGTTCCGGATAAGCATTATTATTTTTAGAGAATATGAAGCATCTGAGTACATTAATTTGGGAGAAAATAGCTTGGAAGGTCACTCAAGTATGACACGTTCTAAACTTTGCTCACATATATATGGCAAATATTACTTTGCTCACTATCGAATTATATTTGTACTAATTTTGCTCACTCTAGATTCTGCAAATTTTGGAGTTTTGAATTCGAGTTATAATCGGCCAAGGAAACCTATTGGGCATTGTAGATCTCTTCGCTGTGAGTTTTTTCATACCAAGATCGAGTCTCAATTCAACCCCAAGAAGGAGAATTGAAGATTTGAAATTTTAGGTGTTCTGAACTTCAAAGGTTATTTTGACAACTTCTATGATGAATTTGACTTTGGTGTAGTTGAGAAAAGTGTTTTTAGGTTGATTTCGCACAGATTGAGCTCCGCCAATTGGAGTGGCGCCGCCAATTTCTCCAGTTTAAAGTGAGCAAAGTGAGAACAAATGTAATTCGATCGTTAGCAAAGTGATATTTGCCATACATGAGTGAGCAAAGTTTAGAACGTGTCATATTTGATTGACATTTTTAACCATTTTTTCAAAATTTAGTGGCATACAACTTTGGTGCCGATCACCTTGATGAAAAAATAACTAGTCTTATGAGACTGCTAGTTGGAAATTAGCATAATGCCAGAATGTCTCCCGAGAGAATTCATGAATATTAAAGAAATTAATTTATGTAAATATAGATACAAACACGGGGTATATTCTCCCATTCTATTTTATATGGATATACGTTTCTAACATATCTGTGCAAATTTCACTCTCTGAGATACAAATTGTCATGATTTTTTTGGAGGGATCGATTTCAGCTAGTGATATTATTTGCAACATGTCCTTTTTGAGTAAAAATTTTTGTCGGTGAATCAGCATGTTGTTTAATCTATTAATTTCCACAGGAAAGTTTTGTTCGGACAAGAAACCTACTGCTGTAAACTGGATTCTAGGGCGTGGAAAAGCAGTTGTGTGCGAGGCAGTAATCAAGGAAAATGTGGTCAAAGAAGTGTTGAAAACAAGCGTGGCGAAGCTTGTACAACTCCATGTGAGCAAGAACCTTGTAGGTTCTGCTATGGCTGGATCTCTTGGTGGGTATAATGCCCGTGCCAACAACATCGTATCTGCAGTCTTTATCGCCACTGGCCAAGATCCTGCGCATAATGTTGAGAGTTCTCACTGTACAACACTTATTGAACCGATTAATGGCGGAAAGGATATTCACATTTCTGTAACAATGCCTTGTCTTGAGGTAAGTGAGTACTGGTGGTCTTAATTATACCTTACTTCAGTTGTGATGATGACGGAACTGTTGAACTTCTTTTGTTAGGTGGGTACAGTTGGAGGTGGGACTCAACTTGCATCTCAATCTGCTTGCTTGAATTTACTTGGTGTGAAAGGTGCAAGCCAAGGTGCACCTGGAGCAAAGTCAAGGCGGTTGGCCTACGTAATAGCTGGTTCAGTATTGGCCGGAGAACTTAGCCTTCTGTTTGCCATGGCGGCTCATGAGCTAATCAAGAGTCACATGAAATACAACAGATCCAGCAAAGATATAGCTAACTCTGCTTCTTTATGAACATAAAGTGGCAAGGGTATTGTTACCACCACGATTGAGAAAGATCTATTGCTAACGCTGCGTCTGAGAAAGAGGGATCGATTCTGAGAGAAAAAAGGGGTATGCTGACATAGGAAAAATAACAAAGTTGTGGAGGAAGTAAACACAGAAGGTGAGGTATGCTAGCATTGGTGCTGTAGTGCTTTGCCCCCTTGCAAACATTGACAATCTTCAGCTAGTTTACTAATCTATAGCCAACACCAGCAAAACATGTATATGGTAACTGCTGTTTGCCGTTGTTCTCATGACTATCTTATTTCTATATTTATCTATTTTATTGATTTTTTGTAATCTTTAATGTTTAGACAGTTTAGTTATAGTGAAACTGTTTTAGAAGATAAATATTTTCATTCTGGCTGATAGTAGTTCCAATTTGTAATATAGTTTCCTTTCAGCAAAGTGCACTTGAGGATAAATTAAAGTTAAACAACCTTTGTGTTAATACCCGACACCGATATGGATATCGGATATTGAACAAGAGTATATATCGGAGATGATTATCGATAGATTGCTGTTTTAAGATATCGTTATTGCGTTGCTTCCAATATCGCTCTTTGCTTTCTCCAAATCCAACTCGCTCTCGCTGCTAAGATTAACAACGGTTAAGGAGAGACGGGAATGATCCGCCTTCAACCTTTCGATGCCTAAGTCAAAAGCGATATACAAGTTTTATAGGATAACGGCGTGATTGAGTATTGAATGCGTACCATTAATGCTGAGCTGACCAGTATATATAGGTGGTTGGGACCCTGGTCTTTACCATTTATTCGATGTGGGATCAGTGTGCATACTCTTTTCATTGAGGTACTATCCAATTGGTTTCTTATTCGGCGCGTGGGCGCTATCCTTATCGAGGTGCGGGTGATGTTGGTCATCGAAGTTGGAGCTTTCCCGCCGGTGGTTCCTGTCATGGTAGCGGTGAGACATATTTGTAATTTATAATTAAGCCGTTAAGTACGTACTAAAAGGTGATAAACCAGGTAAATGTACAAGTCCCCCAACTCACTCAGCCAAGGAGATCAACCTTGGTTGGTGAGTTGAAAGAAGTGATACCGGCGAAATCATATGTACGTGCTTAACGGCGATGTTACCTTTTTGGAGCCGGGTATCATGCCATGCAGTCCCCCAACTCGATGACCAAGGTTGCGATGCTTGGCGATGGGTGTACCTGTATGTGTGCCTGCGATCGATATTGATTTAGTTGGTTAGGGGCGAGATCGGTGAGTAGCTAATTCACCGTTCTGCCGGAGTAGCATAAGTAATGGTAACCAAGTTTCCTTCCTGATAAGCGGTTTATATTGTATCGACCGAGGGGGTCGCTCGATGGCGCCCAAACACTCGGCCCTGCCCAGGTCAGTAGTTGTTTTGCGCTGTTGCGGGTAGCTCAAACCGTTGGGGGCGCTATGATACAGGGAGCTCGTTTGAATTGGTAACCCTTAAGTCCCCGAGTCCATTCCTCCGAGCAGCTTCACAGTGTCTAGATCGGTATCGGAAATGGAGAGTTTATGTAGCGTGTGTGCCGGTGAGCGGGATGGTTCTTCTTTAGCCGATGTGGTAGGTGTATCTACTCTACGATCATTAAATCCCGTCATTTATCATTTTTCCACGTGTCTGCGTAGCCATAAAGCGTGATGATTGCTTTTTCTTCGAGGGTCACGCTTTTTTGAAATGGTGCGTACTGGTTCTCGTTGCGAACCCTTCTGATTCTAGTGACGTCATTCGCCACGTGTGACCATCTGTCGGACCGACATGTCTTTTCTAACGACTGCGATCTCGCTGATTTGTTTATATATAAACCCTTGTTGCTGTTTCCTTTCTACTCTTCTTATTGTCGTCTAAAATTTTTTCGTTTCCCTCTCTGAGACAGCAAATTTCTCCCGTTCTTTTGTCGCCTCTGCCGTGCCGTGGTTGCTTGTTGCTGTTGCGCCGTCGTCGTAAACCCTCATTCCGTGCTTATTTTCTTATTTTCAGGTAAGGCGTCGTCGCTTGCTCCTCCTTTCTTTTGGTTATGCTAGTTCTGTTGTTCCCCCCCCCCTCTTTTTGGATTTTTGGGTTTTCTAGGTTTTAGGTTTGATGGTTGTTGCAATATGCTTCCCTGGTGCTTGATGTGTTTGGTCCTAATCTTCTGAGTGATAGCCGATATGCCGCCATACTTGGTGTTTTTTTGTGATTGTCGTTTTTGCTTTCACGTTTTCTTTTTCGCTTTATCTGTGTTGCGGGGGGGAGGGGGCATATCGCCTGGGAAGCTAGTTGCGAACTGGTGACCCGATATCGGCGAACCACTAGGTTTGACCTTATCCGTGGCTGTTTCGCAGGTGACATGTCTTCCTCATCTCGACCCGATATCGATACTCCTACTAGTTCTGGAGCTCGCCGGTTAGGACTGGATGGGCCTCTGTTGTGGACCCTGAGGGATGGCCAAGAGGTCGATGAGCCTTCCAAGGCGCTTTCGATGGCGGAGCTGGACAAGGTGAGGTCCGAGTTTCAAATTGGCGATAGCGTTGTCCTGAAGTCCCCTGCTCCCGGTGAAGTATTTTCTAGGCCGCCTAAGGGCTTCATTACTCTCGACCGGGCTCAACTGCGTTATGGCATGCGTCTTCCGCTGCATCCCTTCCACGAGTATATATTCGGGGAACTCGGTTGCGCTGTGGGGCAAGTTTCACTGTTAATGCTTCAAGTCCTGAGCGCCATGTTTACGTTGTGGAAGCTAGTTGGCCTGGACTACCCTACACGCAATGAAGTGCTGTACTTCTTCGACGTTGCGTACTGGATGAAGAAGAGGTGTGGTGGCACGCTCTCGCTGCGCCAGCGGCGCAGGAGTTCTCTTGGCCTCACCGACTTTGCGAGTTCGTGCCCTGACTGGAGGAGTGAGCACTTCTTCGCAAGCGGGTGTTCATCTTTTCCCAATAGTCGTGTGCCCACTCGCTTTCGGGCCCGAGGTGACCTTCTATCTCATCGTTCTCCTCTCCCCGCTTTGTTATAGCGTTCTTCTGCTTTAATCGTCTTTATTTTGTAGTTACGCGCCAGTACTCTTTATCCGCTACTGAGAAGTGGCGGTGCCATATGGTTGAGAAAGGTTTCAGCGGGAAGTTTAAGAGTGTATACCTCCTTGCTGATTACCGGATTATGGAAATGACCGGTCTTGCTAAGACGCCTAGTATGCCGCTTTGTTGTTTGTGTTTTGTTACTTGTTCCATTTGTGTTTCTGTATTCTTCTGTTTTGTCGTGGTGTTGACCCTTTTGTTTTGTTTTTGTAGTTGGCTATAAAAACCAGAAGAAAGATCAGAAAATGTCAAGCTCTTATGGCGATATTCATGAGATCATCACCCAACTTGCAGAGGAGGCTGTCACTGCCAAGAAGGTCAACATGGATTTCCATTCTGGGAATAGCCTTAGCCTCTCTGAGCAAACGGATATCCCTCATCCTCCTGAGTCCCAGACCGATTGGGTTGGGAATAGCGTGCCCGTGAGGGTCGTTACTGCCCCACTCGAGACCTCTTCGTGCTCACCCGTTCACCTGAAGAGGAAGCTCGAGGGCGAGGTTGCCCCTCTTAAGCGGTTGAGGCGGGCGAGTGCAACTCTTAGCGCTTCTATTGCTGTGCCGGACGATGTCGATGCTTCCAGGGTGACCATCGCTGTGCCATCCAGTGATGCCGGGGGTGCAGCCATCGAAACAGGTGATGCCGACATTCTTTGGTATATTGATATAGAAGACTGTCCTTCGGTTGCAGACCTTGATCCTCCCCCTTATACTTTGCTAGGCGGTGCTCCCTGTGGTGACCATAACGTTGCCATTGATGGTAGCGTCGTTATCGCCCTTTCCAGCAACTGGGAAGGGCCGCCGTCCTACTCGGCCGAGATCCTCTCTCTCCTCCCTCCCAACGTGGGCACCGTGGCCGATATTGCCAATGGTGCAGATCAGTGTCTGCGGTCCTTCGTCGCCTCTCTTAAGCTGATATGCCATCAGCGCCCCACCTTGGTCGCGTCCTCCGAGGAACTGGCTCGCGTGAGCGGGTTACTGTCAAAGAAGGATGAAGTGCTTGTCAAGGCGAGCGAGGAGTGGCAGTCCTTACAGCATAAGTATAAGGTTTTGGATGGCGAGAAGAAGCTCTCTGATGAGTGTTTGGACGCTTCATTCCTTCGTGGCTGGCAGCTGGAATTGGAGGTGAAGGAGGAGCGTCAGCGTTGAAGGCACGGCTGGCTATTGTAGAGGGTCAGGTCACCGCCCTTCGCGTTTAGGTAAAGGAGCTGGAAGACCGGCGAGAGCAAGAGTTGGCCGATGCCGTGGAGGATTTCAAGGCCGGCCCGGCCTTTGATGCGCTGCAGCGCAAGGCCTTCAGTGATGGTCTGCAGCAGACTCAGGCTCTTTTCTTTGAGAACGGGTGGGTTAACGAGAAGTATCACGTTGACCTACAGCGTATCAATGAGGAACGCCGGCTGAGGCGTGAGGCCAGTCAGAAGGCCTTGTCCCAGATCAAGCAGGAGAAGGCCGAGGAAGTTGATCGCCAGCGCTGCAATGTCTCTGAAGGTATGACTCCTAACGGCTTTCATCCTTTAATGTCTAGTATGTCTCCATCAACCCCTCTAACCCGTCATTTTCGTGATGTTGAACTTCTTTCTCAGGCAAGGAGTGAGAGGCTGGCAGTCAAGTACCAGGAGCGATTTGGTCGGGCTGAGCGTAATTTGATCCTGTATGAAGATGGCACTGCTGACTTGGTATGAGGCCCAGGGCATTTTTGTAACAAGACTTTATTGCTTTTGTTAGAATCACATGTATAATATTCTTGTACTTTTTCCGTAATGGCTTTTTGAATGGAAACAAGATTTTTTCTAAGTGTGGTTTGGTATCGCCCAAAAATGAAAGATCTGAAGAAAATTCGTTTGTTTGTCGCAAGTGTTATTTTTAAGTGGCTAAGTGATATCAAGAATAACTGGTATTCAGGATATAGACTGAGAGCGACTTAGTGGCGATAAGTAATGATGTTAAGCGATAAGCAATAAGTAAAGACAAATATTTATAGTGGTTCACCAATTGGCTACTCCATTTGTGCCTCGTTGGGCTTTACTATGCTTCTTGGTTTTTACAAGTATTGTGGCCCGAGAGCGTTTTGTTTTTATGACAAAGGTCTGAAGAATTTTTGTTTCATTGGCAGTGATACCGCTTGTTTGGGTGAGGCTAGTCCCCGGTATGATGTAAAAACCTTTTTAACGCCGTAATTGTCATAATATTTAGAACCTGTTTTATTGGTGGCAATATCGGAGGTGTTATAAGTTCCACGTGTGAGGCGTTCTGAGGTCGTTTTTGTTTTCAAGGATGAACGTGGTTGGTGTGACGCTCTCGATGATTCTAAAAGGTCATCCCCAAATTGGTGCTAGCCGTTTGGGTTTAGGAATGACCTCCTTCCAGACTATGTCGCCGACGTTGAGCCTTCGCGCCCTGACCCTTCTATTGTAGTGCCGTGCAACCAGCTGCTTGTTCGCCATGAGTGCGATATTGGTGTCGTCTTGTCCTTCTTCTCGGAGTATGTTGGCCATGTTTAGAACGTCTTCATTTGTGTCTTTGTCGTATCCTTCCAATCTCGGGCTTCGGTGCATGATTTCCAATGGTAGGACTGCCTCTGCTCCGTAGACCAATGAGAATGGTGAGGCTCCTGTTGCTTCTGTTGGTGTCGGCCGTATTGACCAGAGTACTTCATACAGGCTTTCTGCCCACTTTTGGTTGTAGTCTTCCATTCTTCTTTTGAGCCTGGCCTTTATTTTTTGTTTGCCACTTCTACTTGTCCGTTCATCTGAGGGTAGTATACCGATGCAAATACTAATCGAGTCCCCAAGTCGCTGGTGAATTTCTTCATCTCATCGTTGTTGAATTGCTTTCCGTTGTCAGTGATTATTGTGAACGGGGCCCTGTATCGGCAATATATGTCATTCTAGAGGAAGTTTATTACTTTTTTTGTTGTGATGAGGACGAGCGGTTTTGGTTCGATGTACTTTGTATGGTAGTCTATGCAGACGATTATGTATTTGAACTGGCAGGACGATGCTTTTAGCGGCCCGATTAGGTCGAGTCCCCATTGTGCGAAAGGTATGGGGCTGATGATGATGGACATTGGTGCTGCTGGGGCGCGTATCCTGTGAGTGTACTGGGTGCATGTCTGGCACTGATCTGTGATATCCCTTGCGTCTTGTCACATTCCTTTGTAGTAGAAACCGTAGCAGAGGAGTTTGTGTATCATGCTATTTGGCCCGCCATGGTTGCCATATCTGCAGCCGTGGACGTCTTTTAGTATTTTGTGACCCTACCAACTGTGTGACGTATTTGAGCAAAGGGAAGCCCTTTTTGCTCATGTATAGTTGGCCGTTTTGTAAGTTGTAGTATGCCACCCTTTGAGCGAGCTTCTTTGCCTCTATTCGGTCGGTTGACACCGTTCCCTCTGTCAGATAGTTGATCATGCCCGTTCTCCAATCTTCCTCTGGTGTTGCCGATGACGCCGCTATCGTTAATGTAAATATTTCCTGGAAATTCTTGGATATGCTTGGTTTTTCCAGCGTTTCTACCATTATGTGCCCTCTTGCTGTGATTGATGGGGTCGTTGCTAGTCTTGCTAGGGCGTCAGCCCTCATGTTTTGCTTCATCGAGATATGTGTTATGTTATAAAAAGAGAATTTACCCAACAATGCTTTTACGTATCCTAGGTATGCCGACATCTGCATTCCTTGTGCTTCGAAGTCCCCTATTACCTGATTTACCGTTAGTTGGGAGTCGCTAAATATGTTGACGTCTTTGGCCCCTGTGTCGAGGGCGAGTTGCAATTCGGCAATCAAGGCTTCGTATTCGGCCTCATTGTTGGATGCTGGGAATGTGAATTGTAGGGCGTACTCGGCGTATGTTCTGCCAGGGCCAGTTAGGATTGCTCCTGCTCCTGCTGCGATCGCCATTCTTGATCCATCTACATACAGGTTCCAGCGTGATGACGATATCAGTTTAAATGGGGGTGCCAGTATTGTTGGGGGGGGGGGGGGCGATTTGCAGGCTGTTGGGTGTGGGTGGTCGTTTGATGCCAGTGTGAGTTCTGCTATGAAGTTCACTATCGCCTGTCCTTTTATCTCCCCTCTTGGTTGGTATTTGATGTCAAACTCGCTTAGTTCTATTGCCTACTTGGTTAGTCTCCCCGAGTGGTCAGGGCTTGCTAGAACTTGACGGAGTGGTTGGTTTGTTAGAACGTGGATAGTGTGTGATTGGAAGTACGGTCTCAGGCGTCTTGCTGATATTATGACTACTAAGGCCAATTGTTCTAGTGCTGGGTATTTCGTTTCTGCCTTGTCTAGGCTTTTTCCCGCGAAAGAAGACTGACATTTCTGTATTGGTCTCCCGTCTGACCAGGGCGGAGCTAACGACGGTTAGCGAGATGGCTAAGTAAATGTATAGGGTTTCTCCTGGCACTGGGGCTGAGAGAAATGGAATGTGGGCGAGATACTGCTTGATGGCGGATAATGCCGTTTCGCATTCGTCAGTCCATTCGACCGCTTTCTTCTTCGTGACTCTTATCGCTTTGAAGAACGGGTCGCATTTGTCGGTGTATCGTGAGATGAATTGAGCTAGTGACGCTAGTTTTCCCGTTAGCACCTGGAGTTCTTTCTTTGTTACCGGTCGTGTTGTGTCTAGGATGACCTGGACCTTTCCTGGGTTGGCCTCTATTCCCCTTTGGCTTACCATGTATCCCAAGAATTTTGCTGTCGTTACTCCGAAGATACATTTCGCCGGGTTAAGCCTCATACCGCTATCGATAAGCGTATTCAGTACTGCCTTTAGACTTTTAACGTGGTTTTCCCTGTGTCTGCTTTTGACTAACAGGTCGTCGACGTAAACCACAATTGTGTCGCTGTCTAGTGGGGCGAGTAGCTCTGTCATGAATCTTTGGTAAGTTGCTTCTGCGTTTTTCATTCCGAACGACATGACATTGTAATTGTATAGTCCCCGGTCAGTGATAAAAACATGTTGCCTCAGCGTCTGCTGGGTTCATTTTAATTTGGTTGTATTCGGAGTAGCAGCCCATTGTTCATAGGAGTTCCTGGCCACTGGTGGCATCTGCGAGTTAGTCGATTCGCGGTAACGGGAAGGAGTCTTTTGGGCAGGCTTTGTTGACATCGGTGTAGTCCACACACATCCTCCATTTGTTGTTGCTTTTTTTTACCATGACGAAGTTTGAGACCCATGCCGAGTAGTGGACCTTTATGATGAATCCTATGTCGAGAAGCTTGGTTACTTCTTTCTGCATTGAGGTGTATTGCTCTTCATTGTAAGCTCAACCCCTTTGTTTTTTGGGCATGATGTCTGGCGAGATTCCTAACTTGTGTGAGACGATGTTTGTTGATACTCCTGGCATATCGGCGTAAGACCATGCGAATAAGGTGTCGCCTTCTCTTAGAATGTTGATGAGGGCAGTTTCGGTTGCTAAGTCCAGGTTGGTTTCTATCCTAATCGTCCGTTCAGGGTGCTCATCCGATATTGGTACGAGTTTTGTTGATTCTTCTTCGACAAGGCGAGCCGTGAGCGGTCCTCCTCTTGGGTCCTTTCGAGTTTCTTCCGATCTGTTGCTTTTTAGCACACATACTTCTCGTGCTGGGTAGTTAGCACTTGTTTGTGATCCTGGGAGTGTGGGAGTCGTCCCCCTGATGGTGCATACACCGTTGGGCGTTGGGAATTTCATCGTTAACATCCGTTGCGATACGATAGCGTTGATTTTGTTTAGGGTATTGCACCCGATGATGGAGTTGTAGAATGATGGGGCGTCGACGACTAAGAATTCGATGTGTGTTTCGGCGATGCAGCCTTCCTGTCCCAGAACGATTCTGAGGTAGTTGCTTCCCAGAGGTTGGATCTGATCGCCGGAGAAGCTTACTAACGGATGGTGGTCCTTCTTGAGTTTGGATAGAAGTCGCTGGAGTGCCTCGTATGCCGGGCGGAATATGACGTTGACCGACGACACTGTGTCTATGAGTCATCGCCCGACGCTGCATAGGTCGATGACGGCATCGATTAGGAAGGGGTAGTCTTTTGATACCGGTGGTTACACGTGCTCCTAGGATTCATAGAATGTGATGGATCCCCACCCGCTCTTGGCGGCCTTTGCCGGGCCCTGCCGCAGGCTGCATACTACTCGCTCGTTTCTTCGTTCTGTTTTGGATTTGCCGCCCGTGATGGCGTTGATCCTTCAGATGCTGTCAATGTTTGCTACCGCTTTCGTAGGTGGGACGTGGTTTCCCGCTCAGATTGTTGATAGGTTCCCTTTCTCTAGCTGTGCTTCCACCGCCTTTTTTATGCTGTGGCGCTTTTCCATATCGTGAGACTCGTTTTGATGGAAGCTACACCATTTCCCGGTGTTTCTGTAGTCTGTTACTCGATATGATTTTTTTGGTAAGGTGAAAAGTTCTGGGTGCGCTGTTAGGATGTCAGTGTACTTGATGTTTAGTATGCTAAAAACTGGTTGCGGTTGTGGCACCACATGGTTGGTCCTTTCGTCTCGTGGCCACTTTCCGTTAGTGTTATTGGCGTAGTTGTTATAGTTGTTCCTATCGCCGTTATGCTTCTGACTTCCTTCGGTTCTTTGGCTGCCTTGTTTCCACCCTTGTTGGTCCCGATAACGTGGTCCGCCTCTTTGTCGAGGTGGCGTCGCTCTTGATGGTTCTTGTGCTGGAGGCGCGCTCTGTACATTAGTTATTGTGGTGTTAGTGAATGTGTTTACCTGTTGTGTCGGTGTTGGGTTGGAGCCGAAACTTTGTAATTCTAGTTGGGCGTGTGACGTCACTCGGTCGAGTAGGTCGCCGTACGTGATTACCGGGTTCTCGTTGAGCTTCCACGTTAGCGACCCGGGTTGTAGGGCGTCCCTGAGCACGTAGAAGGCCGAATCATCGAAGATGCCTTGGCAGTTAGCGATGGCGGTGTTCCAGCGTGAGATGAACGCGAATAGGCCCTCCGAAGGTACCTGCCGGATAGCCTGCAATTGATTGTATGTTAGTGAGCAACTGGCCGATGTTATATATCGTTTTAGAAAGGCTTTAATAAGTTCTGGAAACGATTTTATGGATCTTGGTGATAGGCTGAAGAGCCAGCTAAGTGCCTCGCCCGTGAGGCTTTCCATGAACAGGTAACAGTTTGTAGCGTCGTCGTATCCTCTGCCGGTTGTTGCTGAGGTGAAGATGTCGATGTGGAGGGATGCATCCATTTTTCCTTTGTATCGTTCCAATTTGACCTTGGCCAACGGGTGTCGCCCTCGGCGCATAGGTTGAGAATGGTTCAACGCGTACTGCTTGGAGTGTTCGGTCTAGGTAGCTTGCTTCGGGTTGTGATAATTTTTGTATCATTGGTTCGTGGTTGGCGATCCGTGCCGCCATACCTATGCCGACCTGATTATCTGTTGCTGAGATGATTCTGTATCGTGGCGGTGGTGGTGCTGGAAAGTGTGCGACGTTGTTTAGTTCTGGCTCGAGATTGCATTGTAGCCTGCCTGTTCTCATGTATGATTCTACTTCTCGGTGATGGGGTCAAGGTGGTGACAGGATGTTCGTTTCCCGTTGTCGGGCTACCCCGTGGGCTTCCCTATATTCTGAGTCCGCCGTTGACTCTGATTGAGTCGGCGATCCTCCGCGGCTCTCAGTCTTTCCTCGGCCCTGACGTACCGTTGGTGCTCGAATTCTCGTGCTTTTTTGAGCTCGAGGTATTTTTCCATGGCCATTTCATATCGATGTTCTATATCGCCGATATAATCATGTGTGTTGCCGGTGATATCCTGATTTTGTACATGCTGCTTTCCTGGCCGTTGAGTTGCTAAGGGTTGACCGTTGTGCTCGTTCGTGATCGGTGTTTGGTGGTGGAATCTGAAAGGACCCAACCCCGATTCAGATACCTAAATCGGAATCGAACCCCTCCTGAAAATACGAACCAACAAAAAATTTTCAAAATTTCGGCAGAGTTTCGTTACTAACGTGGAATTGCCATAACCTGCACCCAGAAAATAACACTTCATCCTATGCCTCAAAAGCCAAACCGTGGGCACCAATCCCATCCGGATTTCTCAACATCAATATATGAAACATAAACAGTAAACTGTACTGTAGTATATATATATATATCCGAGAAAATCCGTATAAACAAGTATCAGAATGTATCAAAGCGACCTCTAAAGTAAAACATATACAATATACACATCAATAGGCGAAACAAGAACCTACTGGAAAGCACAGGTAACTCTGATCACTAGCCTCCAAACCGCGACGTGAAACACCAAACTTGAACTGCAAACTGGGCACGGAAACCGAAAAGCCTAGGGGAAAGACAATAAACTTGTTAGAGTAAGTGGACGAAAATAAATGTCTTTCACCGAGTAATATATGTTATAAATGTGACGACCCGGACCAGATTTAGCAGTATGTTCAGCTTGATCGATGAGTTACGGCATAGTCGCAGTTGTCCGACGGTTATTGGAATCGTCGAGTTTATTAACGACTTAATTATTGGCCGAGAATTGGAGCTGGGTCTCTTCTCGAGAGTCGTTGTATGTGTGATTACGAGTTCGTGGGCGGTTCCGGATCGTTATTTGGACGACCGAGGAATTAGTTATGAATATTTGAAGTTCAGATTTAAATGGTGGGCTACTTAACGACTAAATTACCGGGCGAGAATTTGGGTTCGGCTTCTTCACGGAAGTTGTTCGGAATTTAATTTCGAGTTTGTGGGAACTTCCGGAGCATGATTTGGAGTTACGAGGTATTAGTTGCGAATTTTGCCGTTTGTTGATTGTTTGGTTGATTTAATTATATGTTGATCGGAACAGTTGACTTTTTATCCGTTTGGCCGATGTGTTTGACTTCGGATGATTATTGAAGAGAACGTTGAGACGAGTTTGTGACCGCGAGAATTATCGGAATCGAAATTACGACGAGAAAGTTATGCGCGTTTGAAGTTCGTCGAAATGGATAATTATGAGTTTCCAAATTGGGAAAGGCTATAAATAGCAGGTTACTGAAATGGGAAAGTCAACATTTCTAAATGAGGAGTTGACCGAGTTGACTGAGTCAACTCGGTGGGAGGAGGAGGAGGCCGACGAGACTCACGGTGGTTTATGGCGGCGCGACGATTCCGGCCACCCCAAGGCTCGGGGTTGGTTCCTCTAGGTGCGCCTCGGTCCCCTCTACCCATCCCCAGTCACCGTCGACGGCGAGGCTCGCCGGAAAGAGAAGATTTTCCGATCAAAAAGTTGATGAAATTGGGTGTTTTCGGGTTCATCATTTCGGGCCAAATCGAGCTACAATTTTGAGTGGGCTTTGTAGCTCTCATCACTAGCAAGCTACCATGTAAGTTTGGAGTTCTAATTTTGATTGTGGAAGGAGAATTTTGGGATTGAATTTTGTGTGTTCATTCGGTTTATCATGAAATTGACATGGTTAGAGTTTGAATTGGACTTCGGTGCAGTTATGAAAGTTGCTCAGTGGGTGATTTTGAGTGGAATAGGGGTTGCTCCGCCATGAAATTTTCCGGTCAACAGTGGCGCCGCCGTGGGCGGCGGTCAACGGTCAACGGGTTGACTTTTTGACTTTCGGCAAGTCGCATGTCGTTTGACTCGAAATCGCGCTCTGATCGCAGTGGGGAGGTTCGTTTTTCGAGTTGAGCATCCGAACGTAAAATGAGGTATTGAGGTGGTATATATGGATTTTCGTCGATTCGTCATATTCGAATTGTGTATTTCCGAGAACGGTGGTTTCTCGTGGTTTGATTCGAATTGTCGGATTGTGACTTTGAATATTGGACATTGTGAATATTCAGGGGTTCGAGATCATTTGTTTGGCGAGGGACTTTCCGCCGGATCACGGGTTAACGCGATACGCGTTACGCCAGTCTATGAGTGGACATTTTATTTTCACGGATTGAATGCGAGTCTTTTATATATGTTAATGAATTTGAGCATGCAGCATGATGATGATGATTTACGGGCATGAGATTTCATACGAGATTATGATTACATGAGCATGTGTTTACGATTATATTTATACGAATATACGTATACGAATATGCATACACTTTTAAATTGTTTCATGCATTTGCATCGAGATATTTGTGATTTGGTTTTCACAGAGTACAGTCTTGGTTACGTTGTTGTATCGATACACTTTGCCTCTCGGCTGATCCCTGATGGTAGGCCGCCAGGAGGGACGTCGTTATCCCGACCTGACCGGTGAGGGGCGTTTCCCCGGAACCGAGGCCATTTCTGGCTTAGATTCACGGGGACTAAGGACCTCGTGATTCGGACTGTACTAGCACGGTGTGTGTCCATGAGTGACCCCGTGGGATTTATACTTGCATGCTCAGTACACTGGAGGAGTATGAGTTTTACCTCGTGTACTATGTTATGTTTTTATTTACCTGGACTCGCATATGTTTTTATAACGTATATTACTTGGTGAAAGACATTTATTTTCGTCCACTCACTCTAACGTGTTTATTGTCTTTCACCTGGGCTTTTCGATTTCCGTGCCCAGTTTGCAGTTCAGGCTCTGGTGTCGCACGTCGTGGTCGGAGGCATAGTGCTCGAGCTACTTTATTTCATCCAGTAGGTTTATTGTCCTACCTACTGTGGTATGAGTATACGATTATGTATTAGATGTCGCTCTGAGCTTCCTATTGAATATGTTATACGATTTTACACTGGATTTTAGTAAAGTGTATATATATTTACTACTTTACGTTATTGTTGATATATTGAGAAATCCGGATGGGGTTGGTGCCCACGGTTTGCTTTTTGTGGCATAGGATGAAGTGTATTTTACGCGTGCAGGTAATGGTAATTCCACGCTAGTAACGAAACTCCGCCCAAATTTCGAAAAGTTTTTGTTGGTTCGTGTTTTCGAAGGGGTTTGATTCCGATTTAGGAAGCTAAATCGGGGTTGGGTCCTTTCAATAAAAACATATGCGAGTCGAAATATAAATAAATCAAATAGTATACGAGGAGACGCTGACTCCAACTCGTAAACAGAGCATGCAAGGAAAATCTCACGGGGTCACTCGTGGACACATCCGTGCTAGTACAGTCGGAATCACGGAGTCCCTGACTTCCACGTGATCCATAGCCAGAAAGGCCTCGGTTCCGGGGTACTGCCCCTCGCCGGTCAGGTAGGGGTACTGCCCCTCGCCGGTCAGGTAGGGGTACTGCCCCTCCTGGTGGCCTACCATCGGGGATTAGCCAAGAGGCAAGTGTATCGATACAACAACGTAACTGAGACTGTACTCTGTGTAAATCAAATCATAAACAATTCGATGCAAATGCATGAAACAACATATAAATGTATGTATACTCGTATACGTATATTCGTATAAGTATAACCGTATAATCGTAAAACACATGCTCATAATAAAACATAATCTCGTATGAAATCTCATGCTCGTAAAACCATAATCATGCTGCATGCTCAAGTTCGTAAAACGTATATAAAAGACTCGCAATCAATCCGTGAAAATAAATTGTCCACTCACAGACTCGCGTAACGCGCACTCGCGCTAAACTCGTGGTCCGGCGGAAGATCCCTTGCCTGAAGCACGATCACGGTCCAGATCTCGATCTCGATCTCCTGAATATTCACAAAAACATAACTGATCAAAATCGTAGTCCACAACCCTGTACTGATTCACGGAAACCAACCGTTCCCGGAAATATGCAATGCAGTACAAAATGAATAACAGAAATTCTGAAATCCCCACTCGAAACCTCGACTGAAAATAGGCTAACCAAATCAACCCGAAAACCTCTAGACGATAACCAGGGCGCGATTTCGAGAAAAACGACACTAATTTTATCAAAATCTGAAAAAGTCAACTTTCCCGCCGTTGACCGCCGCCGCCAGCAGCGGCGCGCTGTCAACGGTGGAGTTTCCCGGCCAAAATTTCCAGAATTAAAGCCCATCTCAAGCCGAGTCTCTTCTTCAACAGTCACGAGGTCCAATTCACAGTCTAACACGTCCAAAACGGCACAAACCAGAATAGAACTTCACCTCCGGCAACCGAATCGGGTTCGCCGGAAAACTCCATTACAACCCAATCAAAGCTTAGGAATAGCTTCACCAAGCCAAGGGGAGGAAAACCCCCAACCTCCTAGCCACCATGGCTCGCCGGAGAGTCTCCTCCGATCACGGCGAGAAACTCAATTCGGCCTCTAATGGTCCTCACCCAAAACACAACCAATTTTCCCAAACTCAAACACTAATCAACTCGAAATTGAACAAGGAATCGAACCATACCCTCGCCGAAGTAGGAGGTGGCCGGAAAATGGGTCGTCGGACGTCAACTCCCAAACGGGAAACTTCCTCTTCGGTCAAACAGGTCAACTTACTAGTTTTGGAAAGTCAGAGTTCGGTCAACGGTCCAACAGTGTTTTAAGACTAATTCTCGACTATTCCGATATTTATACTCGTCCCTCGGGTCAATCAATGATTCAAAATGGATAACCATCACGATTCGGATAAACTCGAAACAATCGGATAAACTCGTCGGAAACCGAAACCTCAAATAATCATAAAATATTCCTCGGTTATCGGAAAAATCTTCCGGAACCGCCCACGAACTCGAAATCACGTACTCTACAATTTCCGTGAAGACATCCAACTCAAATTCTCGACCGAAAACATAGTCGCGAATAAAATTGGCAAATCACATATACGACGAAAAACCGCGACTAAACTCAATCTCGAGAATCGTGCCGAATACGCAACAGATTCTGGTTCGGGTCGTCACAAATCTACCCCCCTTAAAGAAATTTAGACCTCGAAATTTACGTACCTGTCAAGTGAACAGATGAGGATACTGCTCCCGCATACGCTGCTTAGTCTCCCAAGTGGCCTCCTCAACTGAGTGGTTCTGCCACAAGACCTTCACCAGCGGAATCACACGGTGCCTCAACTCCTGCTCACGATGATCAAGAATCTGCACTGGCTCCTCAACATACGATAAATCCTCTCTGATCGACAACTGCTGTGGGGCTAACACATGTGAAGGATCTGAGATGTACTTCCGCAACATCGAAACATGGAAGACATCATGCACACGAGTCATCTCAGTCGGTAACTCAAGTCTGTAGGCAACAGCTCCAACCCTCTCCGTAATCTCATACGGACCAATGTACCGCGGTCGAAGCTTGCCTCGCTTCCCGAAACGCACAACTCCCCTCCACGGAGATAGTTTCAGGAATACCCAATCACCAACCTCGAACTCTAAACTCTTCCTCCTCACATCCGCGTAACTCTTCTGCCGATCCTGGGCGATCTTCAATCGATCCCGGATAACCTGTATGTCCTCCATCGTGGTTTTCACCAAATCAGGACCAATGAGCCAACGCTCGCCTACCTCACTCCAACACAATGGAGTGCGACACTGCTTCCCGTACAGAGCCTCGTACGGTGCCATCTCAATACTGGCCTGATAGCTGTTGTTGTAGGCGAACTCAATCAGGTGTAACTGCTGATCCCAGTTCCCACGAAACTGCAACGCACACGATCTCAGCATATCCTCAAGAGTCTGAATGGTCCGCTCGGACTGCCCGTCAGTCTGAGGATGAAAAGCTGTACTAAATCGCAATCTCGTGCCCAACGCTCGCTGTAAAGCCTGCCAAAACTTAGAAGTGAACTGACTATCTCGGTCAGAAACAATCGACACAGGCACACCATGCAAGCGAACAATCTCTGATAAGTATAACTTGGCCAATCTGCCCACTGAAATCTTCCCCAGAAGTGCAAGAAAGTGTGCGGATTTCGTCAGTCGGTCAACAATAACCCAAATGCCAGTGTTGCCCGCCGAAGTACGCGGCAACTGATAGACGAAATCCATCGTAATATGATCCCACTTCCAAACCGGAATCTCAAGTGGCTGTAGTTTCCCTGCAGGTTTCTGCCTCTCCGCCTTCACCTGCTGACAAATCAAACATCGACTCACGTACGCGGCAATCTCCCGCTTCATTTTGCGCCACCAATAGTACGCTCGAAGTGTACGAAACATCTTCGTACCTCCGGGATGCATCGCATACGCTGAACTGTGGGCCTCGTCCAGAATCTCCTTCTTCAAGTCCTCGTCTCTGGGTACACATAACCTACCTCTGAACAACAACGTACCGTCGTCGCTCAATCGGAACTCTGTAGGCACACCATTCCGTATCATGGTCTTCTTGCCCAACAGGTAAGAATCCGAATCCTGGGCCTCTCATACCTGATCAACCAGTACGGGTCGAACCTGAAAACCGGCCAACAAAGCTCCATCATCATCATACCCAAACACAGCACCTGGAGCCCGAAGCTCGGCTAACATCGATACTCTAGCCACACATATGTGAAACAACGAGGCTCCAGATTTCCGGCTAAGTGCATCTGCCACAACATTGGCCTTCCCCGGATGGTACTCAAACGTGCAGTCGTAGTCGTTAATCAATTCCATCCATCGGCGCTGCCTCATGTTCAGATCCGGCTGCGTCCGCAAGTAGGTGAAACTCTTGTGATCAGTGAAAATCTTACACTGAGCACCATACAGGTAATGTCTCCAACTCTTCAACGCTAACACGATAGCGGCTAACTCCAAATCATGCGTCGGATAGTTGACCTCATGCGGTTTCAGCTGCCTGGAACCATATGCCACAACTTTACCATGCTGCATCAACACACAACCAAGTCCCAACTTCGACGCATCGCTGTATACAACAAACTCACCACTGTCATCTGGCAATGTCAGTACCGGTGCGGTAGTCAATCTCTCCTTCAGGAGCAAATAACTCTCCTCGCACGCATCAGACCACTCAAACTTGATGCCCTTCTTCGTCAATCTGGTCAGTGGTGTAGCAATCCGGGAGAAATCCTGTACAAACCGTCTGTAATAACCTGCTAACCCCAAGAAACTCCGAATCTCTGGCACAGTAGTGGGTCTACTCCAATTCAGCACGGCCTCGATCTTGTCAGGATCAACACTGACTCCCTCGGCCGAAATCATGTGGCCCAGAAACTTCACACTATCCAACCAGAACTCACACTTGCTAAACTTCGCGAACAACTGATGGTCCCGCAAAGTCCGCAACACTGCTCGCAAGTGCTTCTTGTGCTGGCCCACACTCCTCGAATAGATCAAAATGTCGTCAATGAACACAATCACGAACTTATCCAAGAATCGCCGAAACACCCGATTCATCAAGTCCATGAAAGCCGCGGGAGCGTTGGTCAACCCAAACGGCATAACCAAAAACTCATAGTGCCCATAACGTGTCCTGAATGCCGTCCTGGCTACATAAGAGTCTCGGATCCTCAACTGGTGATATCCGGATCGAAGGTCAATCTTCGAAAAGATTGCTGCACCCTTCAGCTGATCGAACAAGTCGTCAATCCGCGGCAACAGATACTTATTCCTCACTGTAATCTGATTCAGCTTCCGATAGTCGATGCACAAACGCATGGACCCATCCTTCTTCCGTACAAACAACACTGGAGCACCCCACGGAGAAACACTCGGTCGAATGAATCCCTTTTCTAACAACTCCTGGAGCTGAATATGCAACTCCCTTAACTCCGCAGGCGCCATCCGGTACGGTGTCTGGGAAATCGGTCCAGTACCCGGCAACAACTCAATGGTAAAATCAATCTCCCGTACAGGGGGTATACCAGGTAACTCCGCTGGAAACACATCCAGAAACTCAGACACAACCTTAATACTACCAAGGTCTGGCACTGCAACTGCAGTATCCACAACATGGGCTAAGTAAGCAACACAACCCTTTTTCATCAACCGATCCGCCCTCATCGCGGAAATCAAACACGGTAGTGAAGTGTTCTTCTCGCCACGGAACAATATCTTAGATAACGCTGGTCGTCGAAACGCAACCTCCTTCCTATGGCAGTCAAACATGGCCCAGTGCGACTCCAAAAAGTCCATACCCAATATCAAATCAAAATCCACAATATCAAGCAGTAACAGATCTGCGGCTAAACCATGGCCATCAATAAACACCTCACAATCTTGGTAAACCCAACCGATGCTCACAACCTCACCTGACGGATACAACACTCTTCATAACCCCGGAAGTGGAGATGCAGGTACCATGGCTAAGGATGACAGTCTAAATGATATGAATGAATGTGTGGCGCCCGGATCTAACAATGCAAGTACGAGAATACCAAAAACATGTAACGTACCGATAACGACCTCCGGTGATGCTCTGCCCTCACGTAGAGTCATAGCATGAACCCTCGCCTGTCCGACTGGTCGTCCTCGCTGGGGCTGTCCCTGTTGCCTACCCTCGCCTGCAAACTGTGCTGGTCACGCTCCCGAAGTGGCACCTCGCTCTCCTCCGGAACTCTGAGCTGCCTGATCTCTAGCACCAACCAACTGAGGACACGCCTTCGCATAGTGACCCACCTGGCCACAATGATAACAGTTGAGGGTACCTCGCTGACACAAACCAAGATGATACCTATTGCACAAATTGCACAATGGATACTCCCGCGGTACAGCAAACGTGCCACCGGTACGCCGCGGATAACTAGAGCCGCTGGAATCTGCACTAGCCTGTGGCCGCCGTGGTCGATCTCTCCTCCACCTCGGTCTCTGTCTCGGTACACCAACTGGTGGGCGATAAGATCCACCACCTGAAGAAGAAGCTGAACCGGAAGTATCAGAACTCAGCCGCTTTGAAGGCCCCTGACTCGGTTCACCTTCCTCAAACCGTCTCGGCCGATACCTCTGCTGTCTCTCCTGCTCAATATCCTCGCCTCGAAGTGCAGCACTAACAAACTCATCAAAGTTGTTCCGAGGCATCGTAGTCAGTGTCGCCTTAATGTTCAGATTCAATCCCAGCTCAAACCTACGACACTTGGCTTCCTCTGTAGCCACCATATCCCGTGCAAAACGAGACAAACGGGTAAACCGATCCCGATACTCAAGTACAGATAAACTGCCCTGCCTCAAGTTCGTAAACTCCTCGTACTTGCGCTGCTGGGTAGCCTGATTAAAATACCTCCGCATCAACAAATCACGAAACAATTTCCACGGAGTATCAGCCGGAACTCTGTCGGTGCAAACCCACCAAAAGTATGCATCACCCTCAAGTAAACCAACTGCGGCTACTGTCATCTGCTCAGGAGTAAACTGCAGACGCTCACAAACTCGCTCAATCTGAACTAACCATGCCTCGCATATCTCTGGATCAATTGAACCTGAAAACACAGTAGCACCAGCTGTGCGAGCCATGACCACAGGGTCAAAACGCTCTTCCAAACGCAGCACTCGCATCAGCAAGTCGCGCGTTCGGCGATCCTCATCAGGATCATCATCCCGATCAACACGGGGACCACGTCGAGGAGGCATCCTACTGATACAAGACAAGCATTAGGTACAAGCAGAAAGAACGTAATCATGAAACCGCAGATATTTGAGGACACACAACACCCGAAGTATTGATGAGTACCGCTGGCCAGTCGGGTCATCACTCCAGTCATGCTGTATCAACTCAAATACCCTAAGCGTCACAACTACAAGAGTCTACAGAATCTGACAACCTAATGCTCTGATACCAAGCTGAAAGGACCCAACCCCGATTCAGTTACCTAAATCGGAATCGAACCCCTCCTGAAAATAAGAACCAACAAAAAATTTTCAAAATTTCGGCAGAGTTTTGTTACTAACGTGGAATTGCCATAACCTGCACCCAGAAAATAACACTTCATCCTATGCCTCAAAAGCCAAACCGTGGGCACAAATCCCATCCGGATTTCTCAACATCAATATATGAAACATAAACAGTAAACTGTACTGTAGTATATATATATATCCGAGAAAATCCGTATAAACAAGTATCAGAATGTATCAGAGCGACCTCTAAAGTAAAACATATACAATATACACATCAGTAGGTCAAACAAGAACCTACTGGAAAGCACAGGTAACTCTGATCACTAGCCTCCAAACCGCGACGTGAAACACCAAACCTGAACTGCAAACTGGGCACGAAAACTGAAAAGCCCAGGGGAAAGACAATAAACTCGTTAGAGTGAGTGGACGAAAATAAATGTCTTTCACTGAGTAATATATGTTATAAAAACATATGCGAGTCGAAATATAAATAAATCAAATAGTATACGAGGAGACGCTGACTCCAACTCGTAAACAGAGCATGCAAGGAAAATCTCACGGGGTCACTCGTGGACACATCCGTGCTAGTACAGTCGGAATCACGGAGTCCCTGACTTCCACGTGATCCATAGCCAGAAAGGCCTCGGTTTCGGGGTACTGCCCCTCGCCGGTCAGGTAGGGGTACTGCCCCTCCTGGTGGCCTACCATCGGGGATCAGCCGAGAGACAAGTCTATCGATACAACAACGTAACTGAGACTGTACTCTGTGTAAATCAAATCATAAACAATTCGATGCAAATGCATGAAACAACATATAAATGTATGTATACTCGTATACGTATATTCGTATAAGTATAACCGTATAATCGTAAAACACATGCTCATAATAAAACATAATCTCGTATGAAATCTCGTGCTCGTAAAACCATAATCATGCTGCATGCTCAAGTTCGTAAAACATATATAAAAGACTCGCAATCAATCCGTGAAAATAAATTGTCCACTCACAGACTCGCGTAACGCGCACTGGCGCTAGACTCGTGGTCCGGCGGAAGATCCCTCGCGTGAAGCACGATCACGGTCCAGATCTCGATCTCGATCTCCTGAATATTCACAAAAGCATAACTGATCAAAATCGTAGTCCACAACCCTGTACTGATTCACGGAAACCAACCGTTCCCGGAAATATGCAATGCAGTACAAAATGAATAACGGAAGTTCCGAAATCCCCACTCGAAACCTCAACTGAAAATCGGCTAACCAAATCAACCCGAAAACCTCTAGACGATAACCAGGGCGCGATTTCGAGAAAAACGACAATAATTTTATCAAAATCTGAAAAAGTCAACTTTCCCGCCGTTGACCGCCGCCGGCAGCGGCGGCGCGCCGTCAACGGTGGAATTTCCCGGCCAAAATTTCCAGAATTAAAGCCCATCTCAAGCCGAGTCTCTTCTTCAATAGTCACGAGGTCCAATTCACAGTCTAACACGTCCAAAACGGCACAAACCCGAATAGAACTTCACCTCCGGCAACCGAATCGGGTTCGCCGGAAAACTCCATTACAACCCAATCAAAGCTTAGGAATAGCTTCACCAAGCCAAGGGGAGGAAAACCCCCAACCTCCTAGCCACTGTGGCTCGCCGGAGAGTCTCCTCCGATCACGGCGAGAAACTCAATTCGGCCTCTAATGGTCCTCACCCAAAACATAACCAATTTTCCCAAACTCAAACACTAATCAACTCGAAATTGAACAAGGAATCGAACCATACCCTCGCCGAAGTCGGAGGTGGCCGGAAAATTGGTCGTCGGACGTCAACTCCCAAACGGGAAACTTCCTCTTCGGTCAAAAAGGTCAACTTGCTATTTTTGGAAAGTCAGAGTTCGGTCAACGGTCCAACAGTGTTTTACGACTAATTCTCGACTATTCCGATATTTATACTCGTCCCTCGGGTCAATCGACGATTCGAAATGGATAACCATCACGATTCGGATAAACTCGAAACAATCGGATAAACTCGTCGGAAATCGAAACCTCAAATAATCATAAAATATTCCTCGGTTATCGGAAAAATCTTCTGGAACCGCCCACGAACTCGAAATCACGTACTCTACAATTTCCGTGAAGACATCCAACTCAAATTCCCGACCGAAAACATAGTCGCGAATCAAATCGGCAAATCACATATACGACGAAAAACCGCGACTAAACTCAATCTCGAGAATCGTGCCGAATACGCAACAGATTTTGGTTCGGGTCGTCACAGAATCCCTGCATGATATTGGGCTTTATACCTAGTGTTAGGCTGGTGTCCATGCTCGTCGCTTGCTGTGAGCTTCGTGGTTGGGAAAACAATTTCCAGTGTGCAATTCCCACAGACGGTGCCAATGTTAATACCCGACACCGATATGGATATTGGATATTGAACAAGAGTATATATCGAAGATAGTTATCGATAGATTGCTGTGAGACATATTTATAATTTATAATTAAGCCGTTAAGTACGTATTAAGAGGTGATAAGCCAGGTATATGTACACTTTGCTTTGTATTTTGGTGTCCGGTGATATTGGAATACGTAATAATGAGTTCATATATTTAGTCAACGTTGTGAAAATTAGAGCTCCTTTGGAAATGAGTATCAAGATTGGGGAGGCAGCCCACCAATCCAGGAAGAATACAATCAAGTGCAGACGTTAATGTGGGTCCAAGTTGAGTTTCATATGAGAGCAATAAGATCTCGTTGGCCGAAGATTATCTTTATCATGAAAGCCTCAGGCATTCACTCTCATGATGACCCAAATTTTCTGGATGCTAACACTTTTTACCATTGTTATATACACTGCGCAAGTTCTAGTACTCGGCAATTGAGCATTTTATTATATGTTGCCCATCGATCTGCGGTACATTTTTATGAGTTAAGTAACATGTGCGTTGTACATGGGAGTGAAAGCAAGTGTAAAATACATGCTGCACACTGAAAGTGCACCCCTCAATAACCTACCACCAATAAGGGACTTATGAATAGTGGGCCTCGAACTTTAGATGGCTTCCATGTATGATCCGAGTCCCTTATGTATACCACCAGTCCATCACAGAAAGAGGCCCAACAGGCCCAAAGAGAAACTATTCTTTTCATCCACAGCAGCTCTCACGATCAGACAGAACTGGAAACCCTAAATTCGTCCGCAATGACGAGCAATTGGAAGAGGACAGTGGGAAATGTGAGGTCGTTTATAGGCAATTCCATGGGTGGCCTTCGAGGTGGAAGCAACTTGGCCTCGTGGGTAGTCGCCGGAACCCTAGCTTACTTCCTCTGGGTCAAGCCGTCTCAAGACCTCAAGCGAGAACAACAGGTCAATTCCCCACTCAATTTTGGAACTTAATCTCTTCATTTCATTTTCACACGTCATAATTAACCTGTGAATTTGGCTTTTGTAGGAAAAAGCCGCTCTGGCAGCTTCGGATCCTAATCAGTACATAGAGAAACGCAGACCTGTTCCTGATCCACAGGTACTGTTTGAATCTGACTTTCCAGTGCTCTAGTGTAAAATTTAATACAATACAATTGGCTTAGATTTGAACTGTTCATTGTTTCTCAGGAGACTGGACTGATATACGGAAACAAGAATAGAAGTAGAAAACCAGATGAGTAATTTATTATGTTGCTGTTTGGCCAAAGTTGCAAAATTATAATTCGAGTCTTCTAAGTGTAATGTGTTTCTGGCATTTTAGCCTCTCATACAGTCATACCTTTGTATATTGTGCAATAATGTAGACAAAATGAACACTCCCTTCATAAGGGTATTACGAGTTTAGCGAATACCCAGTTAGTTACAGTTGTGCTGCAAATATGCACTGACCAAAGAAAATATGAATAGAGGAATCGGGAACATGTTTTGATGTCATATCCGTATAGTAATATTGGACGAAGGAATTGTGATTTCATTGTGTGCAATTTCTTATTGCTTGATTAGCAATTAAGTTGAAGTTATACTTTTCATTTCTGCCCACTGTTTTGTGCTTACAGATTGCTACTGTTTCAGATTTTTCAATTGCACATGTCTACGTCTCTTGTTGCTCTCATTCCTGATGCGATTCAGTTTAACGTACTTAAAGAACTCTAATCCAAATGTGTAATTAGGAACATGCCATTTTAATCTGAATGCTTTTACTGATGTATCACTCCCAATACCTTAACATGGCTAGATTGATACTTTCATGGTTCTCGAGCAATCCTTTGTTTTCACTATCTTGTTGTGTACACTTTACAGAGTCATGACCAGAGTTATTTCCTTATATGTTTCTGTGTGGACGTATGGTGGATATCTTTAAAGATCTTTTCCCTATTGTTGCCCCGGACTAAATCCTTTTTGAAAAGACAAATTTGGTTATGGTAGTGATACTGATGTTAGTTCTGATATTTAACTGTGCATTTGGATAGTGTTTAGTTTAGTTCTGGTTATTTGTGAGACATATTGCTGCCCTTTAATAAATCTTATGAACAAAGCAGTTTGATTATGGTTGTGATTACTGATCACTGAAGTAGTTCAGATATTTCAACCGTGACACAGTAGAATTTGGATAGGTACCTTAGTTCTTTGAGTGGTTGCTTGTAATATCAGAAAACTCCGGGGCATATCACTAGGTTTTGGTTTAATTGATTATGAACACCACTTCTAGTAGCACAATGTCCAAGATAGTATGTCACACAGATAGTATGTAAACTCTCCTTTGTGCACACAAGATACCACAACTGAACCTAAAAAGTTTCATTTCAAGATCAGTCAAATTAACCAGATGTTTGAAAATGAGACTGGCGATATTAGAAAGATGTTAATGTCATTTAGGCTAGCAAATATTTAGTACAATAACCTCTTTCTTTTATCTTTAACTTTTCTTTGTTCAAAGATTTTGTTTCTTTGAATTTGGAACTCAGTTGTGTGTCATCTTTGATCTTTCTATACCTCCAAAGTTCTTCAGCAATGCTGTTATGATCTTTCATCTTCATGCGCTCTCTGATTTTCTGTGCCGGAATAAGAAACATGTAGAATGCAGACTAGCATGGATATAGAGCAAACTCTTTTCAGATCACTCAATGGAATATGTTGGAGCTGTTGGAAATTATACTTTTTTTCTGTGAAACAGTTAAACTTCTCAAATCACTTGAGGAAGCTAGAATTAACAAAACGATTGGATTAGGTAAACTAATGGGAAAGGGAAGGGAAGGGATCGATCTTGCCTCCAAAAGACTCAGATTGGGGAGGCGTCAAATGGAGCCGGCAGATTTCAAACTTTACTCGTATCAAACTTTATTTCCTATATTGGACTGCACAAATGTAGCTAGCCCGTCTTTGTATTGTCACTATTACTATTGTAAAGTAGATATAGTGGAATACATCGCATTCTCGTCTTATTTGTGTGCGCTTTGCACGTATATGTTTAGTCATCTTGTTATTATTCGAGGATTTGTTGCATTACAAAGTTCAAGTTTTTATGCTCTTATGAGTATATATTCAGCAGTTTCATTACTATGAATATTTGAGGGTTATTTTATCATTTTTTTTTATCTTTAAGAAAAAAAAATCCTGTTGGCCGAACTCTCTAGTCACTAATTTTCTCCATTTGGGCCCAACATGCTCTACTAGAAATCTATTTAGAATCAAGAAGCCGCTATCAAGGTTCTAAAAATTGGTAGGCGGTCTTAGACGGTGAATGCACATTTTAGTGCCTAGGCGGCTAAACAGAGATTAATCGGATTCTAGGTAGATTTTAGGCAATTTTTATTTAATATATTTATATATGGAATAAATGAATAATTAAAATATTTATATAATCAAATTAGACATAAATATAGTCTAAATGGTCATAATATCCAAATAAACGTATAACATAGAGTAATAATCTCAATTCTCAAATCTCAAGTGACATAAGTGATAAGTCACATAACACAATCCATCGAACAAAGCTAAAACATAACAAAATAAAATTAAGCCTCATAGTTTTCATCCACATTTTCACCTTCATAATCAAAGTAATAATCTCCATCATAATCAATGCCATCATCCGATATAAAATCTTCATCATCAAGTTCTCTTACTCCAACATTACGAGAACTTCTCCTAGGCTCTTGAACACCATCCTCTCAATCCCAAGTAATATCAGAGTCCACATCTTCATCACAAATCCAACTTAATTGTTTTTGCCTATTCAATTATGCCTAACTCAACTTAATACAAGCATACAATAATCTGAGATCAATTCAACTAAATGCAACCATCCAAGATCAATTTCATTGATTCAATTCTGCCTAACTAGTTGAAGTTTTGAAATCTCAATTAGATAATGACAAATGTGAGGGTGTGTGTGTTACTTACCAGAGTAAAGGGAGTCAGAGGCAGGCTGAGAAGTCAAAGGCGGCGAAGTGAAGCCATGAAGATGAGCCGGTGAAGTGAAGTTATGAAGTTGGTGAAGATGAGGCTGATGAGCCGCGAAGTCAGAGGCCGCAGAGCTAAGATATGAGATAAGCCGAGAGATTGAGAGCCATGGAGCTTGAAAAGGCAAAGCACAGAGGGTCGGAGCTCGGAGAGGTGATATCACACAGAGGGTTAGAGCTTGGCGAGGCTGTGTGACGCAAAGGGCCAGAGCGATTTGGGAATTCTTTGGGTTGTAGGTTTTCAAACCCAAGATATATATTGATTTCAACTTTTAAAAAAAAATACCCAGGTCTGCCCAGACGGCGCTTCAAAGCCCAAAACGTCTTAGAGCCCAATTTTAGTGAAAATTTCAAGTTTTACCAACGCCTAGCCTAGGCCAATATTTAGAACCGTGGCCGCTATCACTACAAGAAAAATGCACTTAGACCACGGAACCTTAAATGTTCCGTCGTCTAAGTAACACTTAGACCACGGAAACTTCTCCGCGGTCTAAGTGAACACTTAGACGACGGAGATGTCTTTTTCCGTCGTCTAAGTCAAACTTAGACCGCGGAGAAAATTTCCGCGGTCTAAGTGTAACTTAGACGACGGAAAAAGACTTCTCCGTCGTCTAAGTGAAATTTCAAAAATTTAAAAATTTCACTTAGACCGCGGAGAAAGTTTCCGCGGTCTAAGTTTTCACTTAGACGACGGAAATGTCTTTTTCCGTCGTCTAAGTGAATTTTTTTAAATTTTTAATTTTTTTTAAAAAAAAATAAAAAAATATTTTTTAAAATTAAAAATTAAAAAATTCTCTTAGACCACGGAGATGGTCATCTCCGTGGTCTAAGTGAATTTTTTAATTTTTAATTTTTTTAAAAAAAATAAAAAAAATTTAAAAAATTTTAAAAAAAAATTTAAAAATTATTTTAATTAAAAAAATTATTTAAAAAAAAATAATTTCACCTAAGTGAAAATTTCGTAATTTCACCTAAGACAACGACCATCTAGACCATGTCCCAATGCATATTCTTTTCGTCGAGACCATAGAGTAAACAATGCTTGCAGTGTGAGCGTCGACGGTTTTAAAATAGGACTTACGGATTTTCGTATATCCAGGTTTCTGTTTTGTAAAAATTTAGGATTTGCGGTTAACTGTGCCGATGAAACCCTGAATGAACTCAGTATTTAGTGGAAATTATTCTACTTATATATGGTGTTATGGTGAGTATATCCAACGGTCGTTTTTTCCTAATTCAATTTCGTTAATATCAATGTGCATTGAGCCTATACGTACCGACACTTAAGTTATACATAGTAGTAGATACTTAACAAGTTTGAATACGTAAATTAATTCATCGTCTTAAATCCCACTTTTTATATATACGATTCTTTAATCGATATTTTACGACAATTCCATTCAAATTACAAGTCCAAAAATTCATTACAAATTATTTTTAAAAAATAATTTTACGGAATTTTCACTTAGACCACGGAGATGGTCATCTCCGTGGTCTAAGTGAATTTTTAAATTTTTAATTTTTTTAAAAAAAATTTAAAAAATTTTAAAAAAAATTTTAAAATTCACTTAGACCACGGAGATGGTCATCTCCGTGGTCTAAGTGAATTTTTAAATTTTTAATTTTTTTTAAAAAAATATTTTTAATTTTTAGTTTCTGGCGGTGTTTTTCCCACTAAAAATTTGGCAAAAATTTAAATCCACTTAGACGACGGAAATTTGTCATCTCCGTCGTCTAAGTAAAAATAATTGGCGGTATTCTTTTCCCGCTAAAATTTTGGCAAAATTTTCCGTCGTCTAAGTGAAAAATTGGCGGTATTGTTTGAAAATTTAAAGCACTTAGACGACGGAAATACTGATTTTCCGTCGTCTAAGTGTTTTAAAACTCTATAAATTCATCATTTTCTCAATCTCTCTTCATTTTTTCCTCTCCCTCAATCCACTCTCCCTCTCCCTCTCTCCCTCTCCATCTCTCCCCCCCCCCCAATCAAACCACCCACCATATATCATCACCATCACCATCCACTATCATCATCACCACCACCACCGACATCACCACCGTTGCCGCCATCACCGGCATCACCACCGTCGCTGCCACCACCACACACCACCACCACCTACAACGTCGCCTCCACCACCACCACACACCACTAGCTACCGCCTACATTGTCACCTCCACCACCGGCCTCCACATTCCGGCCAACACCACCGGCGCCGCCACCACCACCGCCGCCTATAATTAGTTTAGTTTTAGCTTAATTTTGTTTATTTAGGCTAGATTAATTTACTTTATTGTATTATGAATTTTGTATTCATTGTATTTAAATCCATAATAATTTAAATTATTTATTCATTATGAATTTTGTACGTATTATATATTATTAATAATTAATATTCAATAAATTTTACAATATTATGAATATTGATATACAAAAAATTAAACAAAAAATTCATTAAATGCTAATTATTAATTAGCATTTCATGAATTTTTAATTTACATTTTTTTTTAAAAAAATAATTTTATTTTTTTTAAAAAAAAATTAAAATTTAAAAATTCACTTGGACGACGGAGATGACAATCTCCGTCGTCTAAGTGAATTTTTACATTTTTTTTTTTTTTTTAAATTTTTTTTTTTTGATAAAAAACGTAAAAATTCACTTAGACGACGGAGATGACAATCTCCGTCGTCTAAGTGGACACTTAGACCCCGGAGAATGTCCGCGGTCTAAGTCTCACTTAGATGACGGAATTCTCCATCTCCGTCGTCCAAGTGCTTGGACGACAGCACTTGGAGCACGGAGCTTGGACGACGGAAATTCCGTCGTCTAAGTACTTAGACGACGGAAAATTGCACCTAGACGACGGAAATCGTCCGTGGTCTAGGTGCATTTTTCTTGTAGTGTATAATCAATGGCATTGAATCATTGATCAACTTGCCAAGTTGGTTAACCTCTTGCTTTCCATTTGCTTGATTGACAATATACGTCGAAGGCCCTAATTTTCAGATGCTTTATTTTTTTGTTACATTTTTGTTCAACGATCAATATGGTGGTTTCCTGAGATTTTCTTTTGGTGTGAGTTTTATTTTTCTCAACTTCGTGGATAATGTGCTCTGTTTTGTGAAAAACTTTTTGGTTCGTTTGCTGGTGGTCATGGGCATGGTGATCTTTGTTCATTCAAAACTTGAAGTGCGAGTAATCCCAGAGTCATTTTATTTGAACCACGTACCAAATATTTTATTTTTCCTTCTAATTTGTTATAACATGTATGATTGTATGAGATATAGATGCATGCATGCGCTTGGGTACTAAAGTAAAGAACACATTTTACATATACTTACTTAATCACCTTATTACGTACGTCCTTAACTAATCGGGCTTGTGTAACTGAGTCTCATTGCCGGCACCAAAACATAGATCACCTAGAAAGCATCAAGGTTGATGACCTGCCCGAACCCTGATTCGGAGTCAGTCCCGCTTGTACGCCCGAATAAGAATTTGTCAGAGAACACTTCAACAAAAGGGTAGGAACACTGATCCCACAACAAAAGGGTAGGAACACTGATCCCACAATAAAAGGGTCCTAACCTCAACCACTTTTATAAACTAGGCGGTTAAGCATTAATGATACACATTCACTACTCTTTTACGCTGTTACTCTGTTAAGATTATATCTCGTTACTGACTAAGGCATCAGAGGGTTAAAGGTCGGGAAACCCGATATCTCCTTAACGGTTTTCATCTTAGTAGCGCGAGCAACTGACAGAGAGCGTGCGTAGGGTGGCAGCGAAAGCAAACATGGAAAGCGCTTTATGAGAACGATTACTGAAAGCAATTAGCGAATGTGAATAGTGGAACCACAAGAGCGAATCAACAAGTAATCATCCTTGTTAATATCTAAAGCTCTTAGTATTTTCTAGTATTAACATTGGCGCCATCTGTGGGAAACCATACCAAAATTTTTTTCCAACCACGAAGTAACCAGCGAAAGCAAGTCACGAATCATGGATACGTTCTTATCTCTCGGCATGACGCCAAATACGTAACAAGATATCCTCCACCTGACCCCCGGTACAGACGGGAGTGTAGAGGAACCCATGCTGGTGTAATGAGCAGGCAAGCAACACATCACAGTGGAGCAAGGAGCGGCAATGGTGGTGGAAAGGCGCTTCATCGAGATGGAGCACAAGTACTAGTTGGCAATGCAGAAATGCATGAAGCTTGAGAGGGCGAGAGAATTCGAGCATCAATGGTACATACAAGCCGAGTCCAGTTGTAGGCAGTGGAGGTGAGACAACTGATGTCGGAATCCATGGAGGACTCGCGCAACGAGCAACCTCACCACGTCCCTACCGCAAGGAGGGAAGTGATTATTCGTTCACCCCTACGACCAGAGCATCTGCGGGATGCAGGACCACCTCTGATGCCCGTACGACTACAACGCCACCTCAAACTCGAGGTAATCAATGTTGCCAATGTACCACCAGAACCTCCAAGGATGCCACCTCAGCATAACGTCGCTCCAGAATAGAATTGCCAAGACACGGAGGTTTCGGCTTGACTTGTCAGACTGAAGGTCATGATCCACAAGCTGGGATAGCCCAAGGAAAGTTACCTCAACTGCTCGCTCCCGGCGGTCCGTGTCGAGCCATTCTTGGTCGACATCATGGCTCGAGGCGGATACCCATGAGAAAAGGTAAAGATCGAGTGGTACAAGGGAAAGACGGACCTATTCCAGCACACTGGCGTATTTGACGGGCATAGGCTATGACAACGCAACATACTGTTACATGTTTATGGAAAGCCTGACGAGCGATGCTTTGAGCTGGTTCTTCAGCCTCCATCTGCGGTCTATCAACTCCTTCTCGAAACTCATCTGGGCATTCTTAAAGCGGTACATCACAATGGCCAGTAGGACACTAACATATAACCAGCTACAGGCAGTCCGACAAGAGCCAACAGAAGGATTATCTACCTTGATCTCCCATTGGAACATCGCCATAACACATTGTTAGGACAACACCAATGAATCATTATTTTGTGTACTCCAAAATGCACTTCAGTCGGGTTTACTAACATGGAAACTTAATGAAAACCCTCCACTCGCATACGACAAATTGCTCGATCGCGTAACATCACATGCGCAACTGGAATTACAAACGTTTGGTAAAAGATCACCTGTCCATTCAAAAAGTAACATTTCCGGTCAGGACTATGACCAAGGGTCACCGCGCTGACCAGAATACAAAATACCTACCGGCAGAAGGGGAAGGGGCATTAAAAAAAAGAGAAGTGCGGGAGAAGTAATTGTAATAGTAACGCATGCTCTGAGTCCGCTTCCTTCTCGGCGGCACTCTGGTGCTCCCGATAGTTGGCCGCGAGGGCTGAAGACTTTGCGTTCATGGCATGACCATCACGACTGGAAAAGTGTGGCCTATGAGGATTCAAAGGATGCTCACTGTTCGGAGTCAGGCCTTGCTCTCCGTTCTGCTGCCTCCGCTCAGCTTCTTCTTCTTCCCTATTCACCGCAGCGAGGAGCTCGACCTATTTTTTCTCCATTTCTTCATTAATTCGTCGGTTGTCCTCGAAGAACTTATCGCTCAGCCACTTGTTAGCCTGGTACTTCGTGATCATCTCCTGAACACCGTTGGCACACACCCCCTAATCGTACCCTTGTATTCGGTGCCCTGCTTGAAGTCCTCGACAACATTAGCAATTTTGCCTTCGCGGCGGGACTCCAATTCCTTCATTTGGGCATGAAGCGAAGTCACTTGACGAGCAGCCCACTCATACTCCTCGTGGACCAAACCAAGGTCCCATTGGGCCCGTTTGAGCTCTGACTCTTGCTCCAAAACCCACTCGAGCTTGAATTCCTACTCCGAAACTCACTGACGTGACTCATTTAAGGAGTTTTTCGCCAGGCCGAGCTCTCCCTCGAGCCACTCGCACTTCTGCGAGAGCTGATGCCACTCCTCACTAACATTCACCAACAGCTTCTCCTTCTCGGCAAACTCCCGAGATAGTCGAGCCAATTCAACGGCAGACTTGGTAATCTCCAGTTGTTGATGGCACAATTTGTGTACAGAGGCAGCTGACCAACGAATGCACTCATCCACGCTCGCAGTAATATTTGCCACTGTATGCACCTCAGCCGGAAGCATAGATACAATCATGGCGGAGTAGGGAGGAGGAGCCGTCCAACCAGCAGAATTAGAAATATCAACTGCCGCCTTCGGCTACTACACGCCCCTCGAAGGCGACTCTGGAACGATCTCATCGTGATCACCCGACTCAGAGCTGTCGTCACCAACAATATCAAGATCCACAGGGTCCCGGGTGGGTTGGGCGATCTCCCCGCTCGGGCGGATGGAAGGGTCGCCTAGCTGACCAGAAATAGTAACCATTTAGCTCTCGCTCTAAGAATTCGATTGGTGCACCTTTCTCGCTTAACCGGTCGTATCGACAACTTTGCGCTTCTCATGATCGACATGGCGGGGCGGTACATCGGGTGACGAGGACCCAAAAGCCTTGTGCTTCCTAGAAACAATTTCTACCCCCACTTGATCGGTCTCTAAAACCTCCAAGGGTGGAATAGCCTACGGTTGGGCCAGAGCCAGCTCACCTCATGACGGACATCGAAATGCGTGATGAGATCATCAATATCTTTAAACCTATCCATGTTCTGAGGGAGGCGCATGTTAACAATATCTGCTGTAATCAAACAAAACATAAGAACAAGACCACAGACGACACAAAAAAGGGGTGGGGCGAGAGAAATCACAAGTAAAAGGAAAAGAGTCAGCATACCAAGAGCCGATGCGAGACCTTCTCAGCTAAGGAAGGCATAATTGTTTAAGAGGTAAACGTGGCGAAACTTCTTCAAGAAACCTTTCTCAATGCAGTGACAACAGCGGCGTTCAGTAGCACAAAGGAAATACCAGCAGTTAATACTACAAAGGCGAAACAAAGCATCAGTGAATGAAAAAAGAAGGGGAGTCTGGAAGAAGCATGAGCAATCACCCTAGCCCAGCTCTGGACGTAAACAAATTCGGCACCCTTGGTCACGACACCTCATCGGCGGGTCTCATCCACTCGCTCTCAGCGATAAAATGAGTCTCACGCTAGTTGGTGTTGGTCGTGGGGATAGACTTGAATAGCCGGAACGCTCCTTTCGTACGTATGGTTACAAGGCGTAACGTACCACCACAACCTTTCTTTTTTGAGTACTGCACTTTGAAGTAGTACAAAACTTCATTCTTAGTGGGGAAACCAAGCCCAGTGGCATGCTACAAAATGAACATCGCGTTCAAGATTTGCAGCATAAAGGCGTAACTTAGCCGATGACACAATGCAGCGAGTAGGGCTGGGATTCGGTGCGAACGGTTCGGATTTTTGCCCAAACCAAACCAAACCACAAATATTTCAGCGGTTCGGTTCGGTTCGGTTTTTGTAAATTCGAACTTTCAAACCGTAGCAATCGGTTTGGTTTGGATCGGATAAATTTTCGGATTTTTTCCGGTTTTTCGGTTTTTTTTTTCATAAAAAAAATGAAAAAAAAAATCTATTCACCTGTTTACAAAATCTAAGTTCTTAAAATCAATAATACACTAATAGAGTGATACTCTAATCCAGTTATACAATCCAACATGTAACTTTAATCCATCAATTTAAAACACATCACAAAGTCACAAACCAACATAGTTACAATTCAACAACATTCTTAATAAACAGTTCTCTCCAATTCTCAGAACAGTTCTCAAAATAGTTTAAGCCAACAAATCCAGCAAAACAGTTCTCAAAACAGTTCAAAACATCACAGTTCTCAAAACAGTTCTCAAAACATCACAGTTCTCAAAACAGTTCAAGCAATTCCAGCAAAATTACAGTTCAAAACAGTTTTAAACCAACAATTTGCAGCAATTACAACCCTCTCCAGCAACTCTTTCCACTCCAGCAACAATTTGCAGCAAGTCTTTACTTAGTTTCCACTTTCCAGAATGTCTAGCAACATTTACAGCAGCTATACAATAGAGATAATTAAGTTAAAACACCAACACACAAGTGTAATAAAGCTAAGTCTAATGAAACATGAAATTACCATTGCTTCTTCAAGCACGAGCAGCGGTCAAAGATGGTTAAGATGCCAACTCATTAATGGTGTTTGCCCTCCTTTCCGAAGATGAACACGCCATATTGAAAATTTCTACAACCAAATAGCAATGAAGTTAACAACTAAACAGCTTCACATTAAACAGCTAAACATCTTCCAACTAAACAGCCTTAAAAACTAAACAGCTTCCAACTAAACAGCCTTAAAAAAAAGTAAATTAAGTGCAAGACAGATTCATTTACAGATTTACCTTCTTCAATTGCTTCACATTCTTCCATATCTTGAATAGTGGGCACACAATTCAATGCCACTTGAGTAGTAGTCAGCCAATTTTGTGAGCATATCAGTGCCTCCACTGTTTTAGGACTTAATGAGCTACGAAATGGATTGATCACCCTGCCACTTGTGCTAAAGGAGGCTTCTGAAGCTATTGTGGAGACTGGAATGGCTAAAACATCCTTTGCAACTTTAGCAAGAATGGGATACTTAGAAGTCCCACACACTCTCCACCAATCCAAAATGTCAAAATTCTTCATATCCCCTTCAACCTTATCGACTAGATATCTATCCACATCATTATCTATTGTTCGGGCTTCCTGCTCTCTTTGTTTTCTCTCTTTTTCAGCAATCTTTCTTTCTAAATCAGTGCAACCACCCAAATCCATATGCTCCATTTGACTACTTTGAAAACTCCTAGAGTCTACAGTTTGCTGCATTTGTTGAGTGGCCACAGTTTCCTCCTCATAAACTTTATACATCTCATACAATAAATCCCTCACCACCTTCTCATTATCTTGAACCCTACTATCCAGCTCACCATATAGACCCTCAAAGTAAATAACAAGAGTCTTAAGCTTACGTCGAGGATCAAGAACAACACCACATATAAGGATTGACATTCTCAAATTTATCCCAATACTTGTTATATTTGTCTTGCATAGGTTCAGAAATTTAAGAGAGCAACACACCACAACTTTCTTTTAATAAACCATATATCTTGATCAAATCACGAAATGTAGTATGAACAGTAGGTGAATTAGAGCAACAAACATGCAAAGTGATCTCATAAAATGGTTTCAGAAAAGCAGCAAATTGCTCAGCGTCCGACCATTCACTATAACTAGGTGGCCCCTCTCTTATTTTCTCACCTGAATCAGTCCGAAAGTATCTAACAAAATGGCCATCATCTTCTTCCATCCTATTAAAAGCTTTTTGAAACTTCAAATAAGATTGCAACATCAAGAATGTAGAATTCCACCTAGTTGCAACATCCATAATCACAAGCCCCTTACTCTCTATTTTCACAAGTTCAACACATTTTTTAAATATGTCTAGCCTTTGAGGAGAAGATCTTACATATTTAACAACATTCCTAACAGCTTGGATGCACTTATTCATCACAGTCAACCCATCACTCACAATCAAATTTAGAATATGAGCAACACACCTCATGTGCATGTGTTTCCCATCATGCAAAAGAGCATTAGGGGCTGTCCAATTACCTATCCTCTTAACTAAATCTCTCATAGCAACATCATTTGAAGAAGCATTGTCAACAGTAATTGTACGCACCTTTTCAATTTCCCAATCAAGCATGCACCCTTCTAACAACTTTGAAATTGAATCTCCTCTATGATTTGAAATCACACAGAAGTTCAGAATTTTTTTATGCAATTTCCAATTATCATCCACAAAATGAGCAGTGAGGACCATATAATTTATATTCTGAAGTGAAGTCCAAGTATCAGTTGTTAAGCTAACTCTCTTCCCCTTCAAGGCATCCTTTAAGTGATTCTTTTCAGAAAGAAAATGATTCCACACATATTTTGCTATTGTCTTACGACAAGGCCTATTCCAATAAGGGTTTAACTTTGAAGTAAATCGCCTAAACCCTTCTCCCTCTACATGTCTAAAAGGCAACTCATCTATGACTATCATCTCAGCACATGCCACATTTATCTCTTCCTGAGTATGTCCCACTGCCTTCAATTTATCATCCTTAAACTCCAATGTCAGTTGCCCCCCTTTCTTAAGTTTCTCTATATTAGGTTTATATCTCGGGCATCTTTCAATATGGCCAGTAACAGTTGTAGTTCCATTTTTAGGATCCCCCGCAAACACTTTTTTACAATAATTGCAAGTAGCTTTTACTTTACGATCACCATTAACCGTCACAAATTTCTTAGTGTAATGAAACCAGATATCTGACCTTTCATTTTGCTTCATCATATCCAAAAGCTCTTCCTCAGTAGGTTCATGAGACTCTTCACTGTCACTCTCGCCAATATCAACAGTTGTAGGAGCTGCAGAAGAGGCTCCAGATGGTAAGGGAGCAGTCGAAGCACCACTTGCTGGTGTTGATGAGTCCCCACCACTGGTATGAAGACCATGAACCTGTAAAAAGTATAAAAATCACTAATTAGTATAAATGAGCTAGAATTGAATTTCTGCATATATGTGAAATAGTGAATTCACAATACAAATCCAAATTCATACTTGAGAATGAGCTGATGAAGTTGATGTCCTCTTTTGAACCTTATTCGAGGATGTTCCTTTTGAGCTTGATACCAAATTCCCTTTTCCTCGACCTCTCTTCATCTGCACAAAAACTCACATATATTGAACACATTACTTATCGATATATCATATATGAATAATTGAATATATCATCACAACTGTAAGTCTCATAACTTAGCTTCTTTGGTGTTTTCAGTTGACGCAAAAATCAGATGAACAACACTAGTGCACTGTATGTCTGTATGTATGATTGCAAGTCTGGACTGTCAGCAATTCAACACCAGAAACATAACCATTAATAAATCAATTCTAGAGGGGTAGACAAAATTAAGCACATAGCAAACCGTATCAAATCTCACTCAGACATTCATTACTACGTATCTGAACCGATCAACAGAGCAATAACACATTATAATTAACACCATAAGTTGAGAGACGTCTATCAAGTTTTCTTCATTTGGTTTGGCAGAATGAACTGGGCATCATGGCAGACTTGCTAAAATATATATAGTACGTGTAATTGTGAAAATGAAGATGGTTCCCATGCAATCTTTCAGTTATTTTATCAAAAGATATGATCAAAACACATCAACATCAACTACGGTTATACGGCCAGACTAACCAGAGAGATTCGAATCAGTCGATGGAGAGGATTTTCGCGAGATTCAGGCGGCGATGGAGGATCTAGCGAGAGGAGCTCGTCGGCTGAAAATCAGGGGCTCCGAGTGACGCTCTCAGCGACTTGAGAGAGTGACGAGGAAAGAACTCGGATTCAGGCGGGGAGAAATCCAAGTCTGATTCAGGCTGCGAGGAAAGAGCCGAGCGGCTGGCGAGAGAGGATTTAGTGAGAGGAGCCCGCCGGTTGAAAATCGAAGATTTAGACTCAGACTCAGTGAGAGGATCCAGTGAGAGTGACGATTTGGTATGAGTGAAGAGGTAGTTTGTTTGGGTGTTTTGACTTTTGAGAGAGGACGGCTGCTCATATTTAGGGTTCCTTCATCAAATATTGGGTGTTTTACTATACACTATACAGTACAAAGATTGTGATATAATGAAAGTATGAAACTATACACGGTATACACTATACAGACCGGCTAATTAAAAAATAAAAACGACAACGTTTCATAAAGTTCGATTTGAACGGATCGGTTCGGATTTCAGAATCCCTAAACCGAACCAAACCATAATTTAACGGATTTTTCGGTTTTTCGGTTTTTCGGTTCGGATTTATTCGGATTCGGTTTTTTTCGGTCACGGATCGGATTCGGCTCGGATTTTTTCGGTTTTCGGTTTGAAAATCCCAGCCCTAGCAGCGAGGCAAAAATGTATTGATGGAAGGGATGGAGCAGAAGGTGAAGACCGAGCTTCAGGTGCGTTACCCCCATGGTGACACACCGCTTCCCCTGCTTAGTAAATAATTCACCTTTCCCTACTTATTTAAGAAGAACAGAGGGTGGTATCCAAAAATTGGCTCGCATCACCTCCATAGCCATAAAGGACATGGACCTCTCGAGCTCTTGCACCTCCTCTAAGTCGCTTAGCTGCCAGTTCCGAGGAATGGACAATGCCAACATTCGTTGGGCAGGTGGAGAGACACGCTCCGATGAAACAGAAAGTGTCGCAGAGGTCGACGGGGCCTCCTCAGTATTGTCCTGACTTTGCTGGGAGAATGCCATGCTACCTGCGAAAATTTTACAGATAAGAGTAGCCCAAGATTCACCTATATCAGCTTCCCAAGAAACATATCTGGTCCCCCCAACTTCAGAACATGTTTTCTCAGGTTTACGGACCTACTACTAGACAACGCAGTGGTTCTAATATCATCAAGCAATGCCTCCATCACCCCGGAACTCATAGAACCACTAGAACTAGAAGTTTCGCTACTATAAGACGAGATAATTATGGTCTCCATGATCAACCTATATGTTTTCTCAAGTTTACGGACCTACTACTAGACGACGCAGTGGTTCTAATATCATCAAGCAATGCCTCCATCGCCCCGGAACTCATAGAACCACTAGAACTAGAAGTTTCGCTACTATAAGACGAGATAACTATGGTCTCCATGATCAACCTATAGAATGACCCGTAGTGAAACATTAATGGATCCACACCGGTGGCAAAGACACCTACACCTAGTGTAATTACAACAACGAAAACAATACAAGAAAACATAATAGATAATCTACCATGCAAGTGGGCTCAGAGACTAGGCCCAAAGCCTAAAGAGAAGCAAAACAGACATAAACAAAAATTGAGAAGGCCCAATTGAACTCAAACAAAGGGTCGACCTCTGGCATTCTGTAACGGCGAAGCCAGCTCTGACATCCACAAATGGCAGGGATACCCAAAAGTACAACCTCATCTACACTAGGGAGCAAAGAAAAACAGCAAACTCTACCTAGCATCCAAGCACAAATATACAAAACCAAGCGAAACAGAAACAAGCACAAACTTACTATGTCAAGTGGAATGGAAAGAATCAAGCAAGTCAGAACGAAACACAAAATCAAAGGACTGGTCACGGAACAACGATGAACAGGAACTTCTCTCTCGGTTTCAACAGAGAACTTAGATAAAAAATGCAAAGTGAGGAAAAATGGCTACAATGAGAGTTAAATATCAGCCCAGGTAAAGGATCGCAGATGGTGTCACCCCTTCGGAAGAGTGTGGGACATGGCACATACTGTTCATTTCGGATGTACAACTTTCAAGAAACATGATCACGCCGCTTCCTTACGATAGGACGTTTGGGAAACCCGATGCACCCTAGTTACAACATGGCATTAGAGGATTTGGTGGCAGTTAATGAAGGCAACACATGGGTTTACCCCTTGCATGAAATAAACTGCAGAGTGATGAGAGACCGTCAGGAGATCGGTTCGACCAGAGAAATATGGGGACATTCATGCCGCCAAGCAAAGCACGACGTGTTCAGGCAAAATTAATATGGTTATTCAGAGACAGCTCAGATTCCCTAAAGTAACCAACATACAAGACACACCAATACTTTGTTACCGGCAGAAAGCCAAAAGTCAAACGAAGGACTGGAACTCGGGGGCTCAATGGCCACCGATAACAAGTTCCTACCTACGACAACGCCACTATGATCTACGCATTTTAGGCATATCAATTAATATATTTTTCTTTACATTTTACCTTGTTAATTACTTAGTATTATTAATTTTAATGTATTTTGTTGTTTTTAGGTTTTTATCAAAAGAAACAGAGTAAAGAGGGCTACAAGCATGCAAGGTGGCATAATAGAGCAAAAATAATGGAGTGAAGAAATTGGCTTGGAATTTCCAAAGGAAAATGAGAAGAAAAAATTAGAGAGAAAAAGAAGTCATTTGTTGACTAGGAAAATATTTCTTATGTTGACTAGGAAAGGAAGCTTTCAGAAGAACAAATGCAAAATGCGCCAAATTAATTAAAAGACCATTTAAAAAGTTCAAACTTGAAGACCAAGTTAGCCAATTTCGTGGAGAGCGAGATATGGCAAGAAAATCATTCCCAAGTTGAGTAGGAGAAGAAAATCATGAAGAATAAGGAAAGAAGAATCTGCATGTGCATGCCAGCCAACTTTAAACGATGATTGGGAATAGCTTAGGAAGAGTTAGATGGCTATCGACCTATGGTTAGAAACATATTTGAGTCTTCTTTCCAACAAGCTAAAAATCATAATTTTTTGAGGTCTAAAACTCCGGGAAAGTACGATTCTATGAAAACTGCAAGACTTACCCGGGTGGAGGAGGAAAACCTTATTTTCTGAGGAAAACTATTTTGTAATGCCTATATATACTAGAGGCTCGTCCCAAATTTGGATCACTTATTCTATAGCCAAAAGCTATGCCAAGAATTCCTCTCCATCTCACAAATCAAGCCGAAGCACCTCAAGAGGCCGACTACATCATCCTACCGCCCATTATCACTTCCATAGGTGTAGAGGGTATCTAGCACCATCCACAAAGGAGTCGTAGTCTACAAAAGTGTAACCATGACCTCTTTACTCCGTAGTTCTGTTTTTTTTTTGTGAAAACTTGTTTTCTGTTTTAAATGATGATTAAATTTTGGTTTTATTACATATATGAATTTCAATAACTTTCCATGCATGTGTTTCAATATTCTAAATTTCGATGAGCATGTTTTAATTTCGTTCTTATGCTTTGATTTAGATGTAAGGGGTACTTAGTCTAGATCAGTGGTATGTAAGAGGTACTTAGCACAAATTATGAAATTATGCATGTTAATTGAAATTAGGGTTATGGGATTTCGTAAGTGTTGATATTTGCATGTGTTAATAAATGAGCTAGGTACACTACCAGCATATGTACTATACCTGACAAAAATAGGAAAAACTGCCCGACGACAATTCCAACCGTCGGGTATAGTGGACTTTAGCCGACGGTACAAACCGTGGTCGGTGAAAAATACTATAGCCGACTGTACAGAAATGAACCGTCGGGTATAGTTTTAGGATAGCCGACGACCGATTTTGCTAAAATCAACGATATAATCAACTATAGCTGACGACCGGTTTCTATGTCGTCGGCTATAGTTCATTTTCTAAACAAATCGGGCAACAGCTCAACCATTCAGAAAATTTGGAGAAGGAAAACCTCAAAACGCCCTAAAATTATAGGTGTTGTCAGTAGCTGTCCAAAATAAGTTCATCATGAAGCTATTTCCCACTATATAGGTACGTATATATATGAATTTTGTAGATTGAGTTGATTTAATTAGATGAAAATATATATGTATAATTTTTGGAGATTGAGTTTATTTATGTGTTATATATATATATGAATTTTGGAGATTGAGTTTATTTAATTAGATGAAAATATATATATGTATAAATTTTGGAGATTGAGTTCATTTATGTGTGTTATATATATATGAATTTTGGAGATTGAGTTTATTTAATTAGATGAAAATATATATGTATGTGTGTTTATATGTTAATTGTTGATATATAGCTAGTATGCATATATATATATATGTGTGTGTGTGTGTGTGTGTGTGTGTGTGTGTGTGTGCGCGCGCGCGTGCGTGTGTTTAACTTTGTAATTATGTAGCTAACTAGCTAGTAGATGATCGAATTAAAGATGTATATATATAAATTAAGTTGAAATTTTCAGGATGGACAAGAGTTGGATTTTGCTTCCAAGATGGGATATAAATTATAAAATTGGAATGAAGAGTTTTGTGGAATATGTGAAGGCTAATTCTAAAGTGAATGATATTCATTATTGCCGGTGTAAACGTTGTCAGTGTCGGAGCGATATGTATCATTTTACCATTGATACAGTATGGGAGCACCTGAAGAAAAATGAGTTTTGGGATAAGTACACGTGTTGGATTTATCACGGTAAAACATCATCAGTGGGTCAGCATGATCATGAGACTTATCCTCAGATGGCTAGTACATCCAATGATCTAACAACGAGGTTGATCAACGATGTGTTTCCTTATGAGAGCGGTGTATTAGCTCAAGCAGTAGATAATGATCCCGCCGTTGGAAGCTTCCCTCATATTGAGCCAGTCCAGCAATTACCTACAGCTGTCTACACTACCGGTATGGACAAGTAAAACAACCTGATTGCATTCCAACAGACCCCATTGTACAACGGGTGTAATAATACTGTTCTTGAAAGTGTCATGGGAGTAATGAAGCTCAAACTAGAGAACAAAATGAGTGTCAAGGTTGTTGATGATTGGCTGAAGTGGACTGTTTCGATGTTGCCCCTCGTTTATCATCTTCCTACCACTCATCGTAAGGTGCGATATATCTTGAAACATCTTGGCATTTCCTACATGAAAATCCATGCATGCAGATATGATTGCATTCTCTTGAATGCCTTGATGCCTGCCCAGTATATGGTACAGATAGGTATAAGTTGACTCCTCCAGGGAACAAGAAAGCTATGAAGATACTTCAGTATTTCCTGCTGATTGATAGGCTAGAACGGTTTTTCATGTGTGCACACATGACCGAAGTTATGAGATGGTGGGCTGAGAGAAATTTTCCTGACGATGGTACCCTTATACACTCTGCTGACGGAGAGGCTTGGAAGCACATGGTCAGGGAGTTTTCTCATTTTGCATCAGATGTCCGAAATGTTTGGCTGTGGCTCTCATCTGATGGATTCAACCCTTTTGGCAACATTAGTCTTCAATACAGTATATGGCCAGTTATTTTGGTAGCGTACAACCTTCCTCCATGGATGTACATGAAGAAGGAATATAATATGCTCACTTTGTTAATTCCAGGGCAGGGTTATCTAGGAAAGTGTCTCGATGTGTATTTGAGACCCTTGATTGATGAGCTTAAGTACCTGAGTGAATTTGGCCATCCCACTTATGACAAGTATAAAAACCAGATGTTCTAGATGCATGGTCGGGCTTCCACATGATCACCCATGGCGGCAGGATCCCGAGGCTTTTGATGGGACTGTAGAAATGGGTGTGCAACCCAGGAGATGGACAGGGGATGAAATTTTGGAAGTGTTGAATGAATACGATTTTGGGCAGCTGAACAATCATCCTGAAATAGTGGTGTCAATACCTGACAAACCTGACAGAGATAGATTATGGACACACAAAAGTATATTCTGGGAACTCCCGTACTGGCCCAAGTTGCCGATCAGGCACTACCTAGATGTCATGTACATAGAGAAGAATGTGTGCGAAAGTGTGGTGGGCACAGTGCTGAATTGGGAGGGGAAAACTAAAGACATCCCTAAGGCACGCATTGATCTAAAAAGAATGAATTTGCGGAAACATTTGTTGTTGAGAGAAGGGAAAAAAAATTCCTCAAGCTCCTTACACCGTCAAGCTTGACCAGAAGAATGAAATTGTTAGGTGGATGAGTAATGTCAGGTATCCTTCAGGCTATACAGGCAATATAAGTCGATGTGTTAACTTCCAGGAAAATAAGATGTACGGATTAAAGAGCCATAACTGTCATATACTGCTTCAACGCCTCTTCTTTATTTTCATTTGAGGGTACCTGCCGAAAGAGGTGGTGGAGCCGTTAGTGGCGTTGTCAAAATTCTTTCAGAACTTATGCACTAGAGAAGTGAAAAAATCGGACCTGGGAGAAATGCAACAGGACATCATTTTTATCATGTGCAAATTTGAGAGGATATTTCCCCCAATTATTTTTGATATCATGCCTCACCTGATGATCCATCTTCCCGAACAATTGTTGCTTACTGGTCTGGTACACTACACTTGGATGTATCCTATGGAAATGTACGTACGATTCAACATCTGAATTTGGCTCTATTTTTTTTAACATTATTTGGAAATAATCATAATATGCACTATTAAACATGGTAGACAACTGGGGGACTACAAAAATTATACGGCTAATAAATCCGCACCTGAAGGATGTATAGCTGAAGCATATCTTGTGTACGAGTGCGTAACATACACCAAGTTATATTTAGGAGTGTTAGAGGACCCTCTACAATATATGCCAGTAGATGAACTATAGTTCAAACTTTCTATCCTCTCATATGATGTTGAAGTTGGTGGAAATTTACCAAAGTCGTACTGGTTGGAACAATATGAGCTAGTCATTGCCTACTGGTGGGTATTGCTTAACTGTCCGGAAGTGCAATACTGGAAAAACTTCCATCTATATTGTCCTCAGGTTGGCGGTGATCTCTAGTACCACAATAGGGAGTTTGCAAATTATTTTGGCGGCTGGGTACGTCTATATATATACTTATTGATATATCTAATTTAATATCATGACATTTGTCATCTAACATGTCGGTTATTATTGCTTTAGATGAACCACATAGAGTATGATGGTAACCTAAACTGGTCACACAAATTGAGGCTTTTGGCGCTGAAATTGATAACTTAAAGAGTGTATCCAATGTGTAAGGTCAATGGCGTGCAATTTATATGTGCACATAGAGACGCGAGACGGAAAACATAGAACTTTGGGGTAATGGTGCATGGCCAACAGAATGGTATTTACTATTACGACATTCTCCATTCAGTGGTTGAACTAATTTATGAGGAAGGCATGACAGTGCACTTGTTTAAGTGTAGATGGTTTGATACTAGCCCTCAAAACACAAGGACCGATGACTAGCCCTCAAAACACAAGGAACATTTTTGGTGAATGCTGCTACAACATGGTATGAAAATGATTCTTTTGTTTTTGCCATAGCGGTAAAACAAGTGTTTTATCTTGATGATCTTGTGCACAAAGGTGCATGAAAAGTAGTTAACCATGTTTTTCCTAGAAACATATACAGTGCTGCTACACTTGGTGATGCCACAGAGAATGAAGAAGTTACTGCATACCAAGAGCCGAACGCAATTAATATTTCTGATTCCTCGACAATTCGCCTTAACAATGTGAGTCCGGGTAGTGTGGTTCGACTTCCTCGAGCAGAACTTATTGATGTCAATCCAAATGAAGTCAACGAATACTCCGGTGATAAGGAGCGGCACATATTACCAGAAATTAACACGAACACCGAATCAGACTCAAGCGATGATTCTGATTATGCACTTTGATTAGTTAAAAATGAATTTGTTAAATTTACATGTTTGTTGAAGGGTGATGATCATAATTTTGTTAACTATTTTCACATTTCTTAATATAGCGAGGATTGTGATTATCTTCCAAAATTACTTAAACAGGTTTCTGTGTGAATTGTGTTTTCACATGATCGAGGCTAATTTTTCAAAATATTTTTAGGGTATACCTAACTATTTTTACCATTTCTTTTCGGGTATAGTATAGTCGATGATGTTCATTCGACACGTCATCAGCTATACTATACCCGACAATATTTCATTTAAGTTGTCGGCTATCCTAAACCATTTTAACACAAAAACGACTCAACCCAAGCCATTTCTCTCCTAAAACCTAAAAATCTCCCAAATCGTCGCTGCCGCCGAATTGATTCTAGTGCCGCCGCCCGAATTCGGCGACCCTAAGCCCTAAACATGACCTCCCTCTCCTCTCCTCCTCCTAAACAAAAAAAAACCTAAACCCAAAAAACCCAACCTTCCTATCCTCTTCGCCTCTGCCCGCCGCCTTGGTCCACCGCCGCCTCTGCCCTCCGCCTTCTCTCTCCTTTCCCCTAATTTCAGTAACACTCTCTCTCTCTCTCTCTCTCTCTCTCTCTCTCTCTCTCTCTCTCCCCCCCCCCCCTCCCTCCCTCTCAATTAATCTACTGTGATTAGGTAGTGATTGTAAATTATGTGATTATGATATATGTGATTGTGATTGTTTCCTTATGGATTTAGGTGATTGTGAAATTATGGATTGTTTTTTAATAGATTTATAGGTTTATTGAAGTAGATGATTGATGATTGATGATGATGATGATATTTAGTGTTTAATGTTAATGTTGATTGATGATATTTAGTGTTTAATGTTAATGTTGATTGATGATATTTAGGTTTCTTTTATGTTAATGTTGATTGACGATGATATTTAGGTTCTATTTAGGTTTATTGAGGTTGATGATGAATTATTAAATTTTAGAAATGATATTTAATTGATTGATGTTGATGAATGATGATGTTTAAGAAATACAATAATAAGATTATTGAATTTATTGATGTTGAAGATGTTCAAATGATGTGAATTTTAGGCATCATGCACTTGTTTTCGGGTAGAGGAAAGAATGCGACATCTAAGAATCGAGAAAACGAGTCCAACAGCGACAGTTATGGGTCCGGCAAGAGTGTATCCAATGTGTAAGGTAAATGACATGCAATTTATATGTTCAAATAGAGACACGAGATGGAAAACACAAAACTCTGGGGTAATGGTGCATGGTCAACAGAATGGTATTGACTATTATGGCGTTCTCCATTTTAGTGGATGAACTAATTTTTAGGGAAGGCATGAAAATGCACTTGTTTAAGTGTAGATGGTTTGATACTAGCCCTCAAAACAGAAGAACGGATGACTACGGAACATTTTCAGTGAATACTACTACAACATGGTATGAAGATGATCATTTTGTTTTTGTCACAGCAGTAAAACAAGTGTTTTATCTTGATGAACTTGTGCACAAAGGTGTGTAGAAAGTAGTTAACCATGTTGCTCCTAGAAACATATACAGTGCTACTACACTTGGTGATGCCGCATAGAATGAAGAAGTTACTGCATACCAAGAGCCGAACATAATTAATATTTCTGATTCCTCGATAATTTGCCGTAATAATGTGAGTCCGGGTAGTGTGGTTCGACCTCCTCGAGCAGAACTTATTGATGTCAATCCAAATGAAGTCAACGAATACTCCGGTGATAAGGAGCGGCACATATTACCAGAAATTTATACGGACACTAAATCAGACTCAAGCAATGATTCTGATTATGCGCCTTGATTAGTTAAAAATGAATGTGTTAAATTTACGTGTTTATTGAAGGGTGATGATCCAAAATCACTTAAACAGGTTTTTGTGTGAATTTTGTTTTCAAATGATATAGGCTAATTTTTCAAAATATTTTCAGGGTATACCCGACTAGTTTTACAATTTCTTGTCGGGTATACTATACCCGATGACGTTCATACGACATGTCGTCGACTATACTATAGCTGACGATGTTCATACGACACGTCGTTAGGTATAATATACCCGATAAGAATTCATTTAAGTCGTCAGCTATCCTCCATTCTTGTCGGGTAAACTATACCCAACGACGATCATACAACATGTCATCGGCTATACTATAGCCGACGACGTTCATACGACACGTCGTCGGGTATAGTATTGAAAGGACCCAACCCCGATTTAGCTCCCTAAACCGGAATCGAACCCCTTCGAAAACACGAACCAACAAAAACTTTTCGAAATTTGGGCAGAGTTTCGCTACTAACGTAGAATTGCCATTACCTGCACGCGGAAAATACACTTCATCCTATGCCACAAAAATCAAACCGTGGGCACCAATCCCATCCGGATTTCTCAATATATTAACAGTAAAGTAAAGTAGTAAATATATATGCACTTTACCGAAATCCAGTGTAAAATCGTATAACGTATTCAATAGGAAGCTCATAGCGACATCTAATACATAATCGTATACGCATACCACAGTAGGTAGAACAATAAACCTACTGGATGAAACAAAGTAGCTCGAGCACTATGCCTCCGACCACGACGTGCGACACCAGAGCCTGAACTGCAAACTGGGCACGGAAATCGAAACGCCCAGGTGAAAGACAATAAACACGTTAGAGTGAGTGGACGAAAATAAATGTCTTTCACCAGTTATAATATATGTTATAAAAACATATGCGAGTCGAAAGTATAAACAACAAATAGTACACGAGGGAGACTCTAACTCCTCACACGTCCGGGTACACGAGGGAGACTCTAACTCCTCACGTATACGTACACGAGGGAGACTCTAACTCCTCACGCTTACAGAGCATGTGTATACATCACACGGGGCCACACGTGGACACATAACAACGTATAAATAATAATCACGTAACACATGCTCAATATAAACATAATCTCGTACGAAAACTCATATTCGTAAAACCATAATCATACTGCATATTCAAGCTCATAAAACGTATATAAAGGACTCGCAATAATTCCGTGAAAATAAACTGTCCACTCACAGACTAGCGTAACGCGTATCGCGTTAACCCGTGATCCGGCGCAATGCCCCTCGCCAATCAAACGATCACGAACACCTGAACAAACACAATGTCCAATACTTAAAGTCATAATCCGACAACTCAAATCAAATCACGAGAAACCACCGTTCTCGGAAACACACAATTTGAATATGACGAATCGTCGAAAATCCATATATACCACCTCAATACCTCGCTTTACGTTCGGACGCTCAACTTGAAAAACGAACCTCCCCACTGCGATCGGAGCGCGATTTCGAGTCAAATGACATGCGACTTGTCGAAAGTCAAAAAAAGTCAAACTTTGACCGTTGACCGCCGTCCACGGCGGCGCCACTGTTGACCGGAAGAATTCACGGTGGAACTACCCTTGTTCCACTCAAAATCACCCACTGAGCAACTTTGTCAACTACAACAAAGGCCAATTCTCACTCTAACTAAGTCAATTTCATGAAAACCCGAATTGAAACACAAATTTCAAATCCAAAATTCTCCTTCCACAAACAAAATTAGGATCCCAAACTTACATGGTAGCTTGCTAGTGATGAGAGCTACAAAGCCCAGTAAAAATTGCAGCTCAATTCGGTCTAATTCATGCCACCCGAAACATCAAGTTTCCTTCCATTTTTGGCCGGATTCCTCCTCCATTTCCGGCGAGCCTCGCCGTCAATGGTGACCATGGGTAGACTCGGGAGACCGAGACGCTTCGAACAAGACTGGACTCAAGGCCGGAGGTGGCCGGAAACGTCGCGCCACCGTGGAGCACCGTGGCTCCGTCGAACTCTCCCTCTCTCCACCGAGTTGACCGAGTCAACTCGGTCAACACCCAATCTGAAAGTCTTCCCCTTGCCCAAAATAGCAGGTTACTATATATAGCCTTTCCCAAAACGGAAACTTCATGTTTATCCATTTCGACGAACTTCAAACGCGCGTAACTTTCTCGTCGTAATTCCGATTCCGATAATTCTCGCGGCCACAAACTCGTCTCGACATATTCTTCAATAATCACCCGAAGTCAAACACATCGGCCAATCGGATAAAAAGTCAACTTTTCAGCCCAAACACATAATAAATCGACTAAACCAACAACAAACGGAAATATTCGCAACTAATTCCTCGTAACTCCAAATCATGCTCCGGAAGTTCCCACGAACTCGAAATTAAATTCTGAACAACTTCCGTGAAGAAGCCGAAACCAAATTCTCGTCCGGTAATTTAGTCGTTAAGTAGCCTACCATTTAAATCTGAACTTCAAATATTCATAATTAATTCCTCGGTCGTCCAAATAACGATCCGGAACCGCCCACGAATTCGTAATCACACGTACAACGACTCTCGAGAAGAGACCCAGCTCCAATTCTCGGCCAATAATTTAGTCGTTAACAATCCCTGGCGGTTCAAACCTTGTCGTCAATCTGCGGCTACGCAGTAACTCATATATACAGCTGATCATACTGCTAATTCTGGTCCGGGTCGTCACAAATCCACCCCCCTTAGAAAAATTTCGACCTCGAAATTTCCGAGTCTGCCGACTACAAGGTAGGTACAAGGTAGGAGCATTGCCTCTGCATACTGCTCAACTCACCAACTGCAATCTCAACTGAACAACTCTGATCATAAACTCCACAATAGGAGACAATTCCGTGCTGGAATCCCTGTACCCTCAAATCACAAATCTGAACTGGCTCACAAAATCGCCAAGTGTTCCTACATAAGGAACAGATAGGGTACACAACACATAGCAAACTTAAAAAACAGTTCCGCCACACGGAACATAACACACATCTCACACACACAAATGCCAATGCTATAGGCGATGCCGAACTATACGGCATAACACAAACTCGCCTATGACCACATATGGATCAAAACATCAAGACAAATCACAACTCAATCTGCACACATCAACATAACTCAAACATCGGACTCGGGCAATTATCAACCCATTTCCGCTAATCTGACAATCTCAAATCAACATCAAACAACCTCAAAACCACAGTGGTTCTCAAACTGGTACTGCAAGCAAACTCAAACCGCTGAAACTGCTGGTTCTGAATCCTCCGGAACTGCAACACCGAGGTCCACAACATGCCCTCCAAGGCCTGAATAATCCTCGAAGATCGCTCGCCAATCTGAGGATAAGAACCGGTACTAGCTCGTAATTTGGTCTCCAATGCTCGCTGCAAAGCTCACCAACACTTAGTCGTAGCTGATTACCTCGATCGACGAACTGGGACACAGGTACACCACGTAGATGGCCAATCTCCGTCAAACACAACTATGCCAGCCAACCACTGGAATCCTCTCCGAAAGTACAAGGAACTGTACTGAGTTCGTCAAATGATCCACAAAGGCCCGACAACTGGTATCACAACCAAAGTGTACACATACACACACAATCACAGCAGCAACCGTCACGTCTAACCGGAAATCTCAAATGGCTAACACATCTCGGCAAGTCTCTGCCTCCTAGCCATCGCCAGTCGACGAATGTGGCATCAGCACACACAAGCTGCGCTCGCACAAGCTGCTATATCGTTCTTCATGTTGCGTCACGAGTAGTAACTCAAAATATCAGACACATCTCTGTACCACTAGCGTCAAACGCAGGCAAAATCACAAGTCTCAACATCACCACACTCAAACACCGCTCTCGTAGCCCACACTCGACTAATACAGAAACTCGAGTCACACACACATGAAATCTCGACTCTCGACTGAATGCATCAGCAACAACATCATCCCAAACGGATGGTCAAAGTACAACCTCTAGCCTTTCTCGAGCAACTCAAAGGTGCAGCCATAGTCGTCAGTCGACTCCATCTATCGACACTGCCTCAAGCTCAAATCTGGCCGAAAATGCAAGTGGATAAAACTCAGTGGTCAGTGTACACCCTACACCACGCTGCACGCCATAGCAATAGTATCTCCAACTCTCTGGTGCTAACACAAGGGCAGCTACACCCAAATCATACATAAGATATGTAGCTATACAAAGTTCCACTGCCTGGAATCATGAGCCACCGCTCTGCTACACAGCATCAAACATAACCAAATCTATACCTCGAAGCATCGCCATAATCCATGAACTCGTCACGATCGTCAGGTAAGGTCAAAACCGCAGTAACGGTCACCAACCTGCAGGAGTAAGCAACTCTCCTCGCGTGCATCGAACCACATGAACTTGACGCCTTCTTCGTCAATCCGGAAAGTAGAGTAGCAATCCGGGAAAATCCTGCACAAAGCCGTCGGTAAAAGCTTGCCAAACCCAAGAGACACCTGATCTCTGGTACAATAGTAGGGCAACTCCAAATCCACACGGCTTCGAACCGGTCAGGATCCACGCCGACTCCCTCGGCTAGCATCACATAGCCCAACATCTTCACGCTAATCGGCCAAAACTCACACTGGCTGAATCTCGCAAACAACTGATCATGTCGCGAAATCCGCAACACCGCTTGCAACTATTTCAGGTACTGGTCCTCACTCCTTGAGTACATCAGGATGTCACCAACGAACATGACAGCAACTCGTCCAGAAACCGTCTGAACACCTGGTCCACCAAGTCCACACGATTTACGGAGCATTGGTCAACCCAACAGCGTGACCAAGAACTCATGAAGTCCGCACCGAGATCCGAAAGCCAACATAGCCACAACTGACTCATCAAACCTCCACTGATGGTATCCGGATCCGAAATCAATTCTCGAAAAGACTGAAGCTCCCTTGAGCTGATCAAACCAATCGTCAATCTGAAGCGGAGGATACTTGCACACCCCTGAAGCAAATCAAGCTTCCGGTAGTCAATGTACCACCATGTCGAACCATCCGATATCCGTATACCCAAATGCAAAAGCACACACACAAGTATGCGGGGTCATCTAAAATCTCCTGAAACCTCCTCCAGCAACTCCTGGAGTCGAAATTGTAACTCCATCAGCTCCGCTGGCTCCGAACGACAAGATGCCGGTAAAATGAGTCCAGCGCCAGGTACAAACTCAATGATGTAGTCGGTCTCCTGAACTGGAGGAACACCTGGTAACTCCTCCAAAACACACCTGGAAACTCGGGAATCACCTCAATGTCACCAATGTCAGGTACAGCAACCATAGTATCCACAATATGAGCCAAGCAACAACATAACCAGTCTCCATCATCCGCTCAACCATCACCGCGAAACAGCATCTCGGGAAAATCTGGTCGTCGAAACACAACCTCCTTCTCGAGGTACTCGAACACAGCCAAATGCATCGTCAGACTCACAAACATACTGATACCGCAATATCCAGCTATAACAGATCCGCGGCTAAGTCATAACCTCCAACAAGGATCTCGCAACCTCCGGATGGATACAATACTCTCCAAAACCTCGGAAGTGGAGATGCAGGTACAATAGCCATGGATATCAAACAACAGTAACCTCGGAGAAAAATCTGTCCTCAAACAAGGTCATGGCACGAACTCCAACATGCCCAACTAGTCGCCCACGTCAATTGCGACTTCAGAATGGCTCGTCAAAAGGATACACTGATCAAACTGCAGGAACAACATGAGGATCTCCTTGTAAACTCTGAGCCGTCAAACCGCTACAACAGCTGGCTGAGGCGCTCCCTCGCAACGTGACCCTCCTGGCCACCGAAACAGCAACTAAAAGTGCTCCTCGAACACATATCACCGCAACACCTGCTGCGTGAAAGGATCACCAATGATCGCCCAAACTCATGCCACAGGAGCAAGTCCGCTACACTGTGATCTCCACCATCGTCAAACAGATCCTGATCTGAAGGCCCTCAACAATATCGAAGAGACCATAACCTGATGAAGTCACTAATCCCAAGGTGTCGGAACTCAACCTCATCACAACATCTCGACTAAGTCCACTTTCCTCAAACCATCGCATCGAAAACCACATACAACATTCCTTCGCAATAGCCTCGCCACTGAGTGCAGCACACTAAGCTCCTCATGGTTGTCTCGAGGCACATCAATCAGACTCTCTCTCTGATACTCAGGTTCAAACTCATCTCGAACCTCGTGCATAGCTCCCTCTGAAGCCACATAACACGTGCAAACAAGAACAAACACGTGGACAAAGCATCTCTGCCTCAGGTGAGTAAACACTCCACATATGATTGCTGGATAGTCTGATTAAACCATTACCGTCAAAACAACAACCTGAATGTAGGCCATGGAGTCGCAACTGGAACTCACACAATATCAGCCCACCAAACACAACAATCTGACTCAGGCAAACATCACTGCCACAAATCTCAGCTCTGAGGCAACATGTAAATGCTCATATACACATCCCCAGATAAACCGTGCCACACAATTCTCTGAACTCTGAATACTCATCTGAATCCACTGTTCACTGGCAAATCACGCGTCGTATGATCCTCAACAGGATCCACAACCGAAACGACACGGAATGCACGTCAGGAGGCATCCTAATGAATACAATATCGTTCACAACAAGTGGAACGTAATCATGGAACTTCAAATATTTGAAAGCATACAACACCCGGAATTTGATGATTATCCGCCGGCCGGTCGGGTCACCATTCCAGACATGCTGTACATTCTCAAATATCCATAGTAAACACGACTACAGAAGTCTACAGAACCTATAACCTAATGCTCTGATACCAAGCTGAAAGGACCCAACCCCGATTTAGCTCCCTAAACCGGAATCGAACCCCTTCGAAAACACGAACCAACAAAAACTTTTCGAAATTTGGGCAGAGTTTCGCTACTAACGTAGAATTGCCATTACCTGCACGCGGAAAATACACTTCATCCTATGCCACAAAAATCAAACCGTGGGCACCAATCCCACCCAGATTTCTCAATATATTAACAGTAAAGTAAAGTAGTAAATATATATGCACTTTACCGAAATCCAGTGTAAAATCGTATAACGTATTCAATAGGAAGCTCAGAGCGACATCTAATACATAATCGTATACGCATACCACAGTAGGTAGAACAATAAACCTACTGGATGAAACAAAGTAGCTCGAGCACTATGCCTCCGACCATGACGTGCGACACCAGAGCCTGAACTGCAAACTGGGCACGGAAATCGAAAAGCCCAGGTGAAAAACAATAAACACGTTAAAGTGAGTGGACGAAAATAAATGTCTTTCACCAGTTATAATATATGTTATAAAAACATATGCGAGTCGAAAGTATAAACAACAAATAGTACACGAGGGAGACTCTAACTCCTCACACGTCCGGGTACACGAGGGAGACTCTAACTCCTCACGTATACGTACACGAGGGAGACTCTAACTCCTCACGCTTACAGAGCATGTGTATACATCACACGGGGCCACACGTGGACACATAACAACGTATAAATAATAATCACGTAACACATGCTCAATATAAACATAATCTCGTACGAAAACTCATATTCGTAAAACCATAATCATACTGCATATTCAAGCTCATAAAACGTATATAAAGGACTCGCAATAATTCCGTGAAAATAAACTGTCCACTCACAGACTAGCGTAACGCGTATCGCGTTAACCCGTGATCCGGCGCAATGCCCCTCGCCAATCAAACGATCACGAACACCTGAACAAACACAATGTCCAATACTTAAAGTCATAATCCGACAACTCAAATCAAATCACGAGAAACCACCGTTCTCGGAAACACACAATTTGAATATGACGAATCGTCGAAAATCCATATATACCACCTCAATACCTCGCTTTACGTTCGGACGCTCAACTTGAAAAACGAACCTCCCCACTGCGATCGGAGCGCGATTTCGAGTCAAATGACATGCGACTTGTCGAAAGTCAAAAAAAGTCAAACTTTGACCGTTGACCGCCGTCCACGGCGGCGCCACTGTTGACCGGAAGAATTCACGGCGGAACTACCCTTGTTCCACTCAAAATCACCCACTGAGCAACTTTGTCAACTACAACAAAGGCCAATTCTCACTCTAACTAGGTCAATTTCATGAAAACCCGAATTGAAACACAAATTTCAAATCCAAAATTCTCCTTCCACAAACAAAATTAGGATCCCAAACTTACATGGTAGCTTGCTAGTGATGAGAGCTACAAAGCCCAGTAAAAATTGCAGCTCAATTCGGTCTAATTCATGCCACCCGAAACATCAAGTTTCCTTCCATTTTTGGCCGGATTCCTCCTCCATTTCCGGCGAGCCTCGCCGTCAACGGTGACCATGGGTAGACTCGGGAGACCGAGACGCTTCGAACAAGACTGGACTCAAGGCCGGAGGTGGCCGGAAACGTCGCGCCACCGTGGAGCACCGTGGCTCCGTCGAACTCTCCCTCTCTCCACCGAGTTGACCGAGTCAACTCGGTCAACACCCAATCTGAAAGTCTTCCCCTTGCCCAAAATAGCAGGTTACTATATATAGCCTTTCCCAAAACGGAAACTTCATGTTTATCCATTTCGACGAACTTCAAACGCGCGTAACTTTCTCGTCGTAATTCCGATTCCGATAATTCTCGCGGCCACAAACTCGTCTCGACATATTCTTCAATAATCACCCGAAGTCAAACACATCGGCCAATCGGATAAAAAGTCAACTTTTCAGCCCAAACACATAATAAATCGACTAAACCAACAACAAACGGAAATATTCGCAACTAATTCCTCGTAACTCCAAATCATGCTCCGGAAGTTCCCACGAACTCGAAATTAAATTCTGAACAACTTCCTTGAAGAAGCCGAAACCAAATTCTCGTCCGGTAATTTAGTCGTTAAGTAGCCCACCATTTAAATCTGAACTTCAAATATTCATAATTAATTCCTCGGTCGTCCAAATAACGATCCGGAACCGCCCACGAATTCGTAATCACACGTACAACGACTCTCGAGAAGAGACCCAGCTCCAATTCTCGGCCAATAATTTAGTCGTTAACAATCCCTGGCGGTTCAAACCTTGTCGTCAATCTGCGACTACGCAGTAACTCATATATACAGCTGATCATATTGCTAATTCTGGTCCGGGTCGTCACAAGTATACCCGACAAGAATTCATTTAAGTCATCAGCTATCCTCCATCCTTTTAACCCAAAAACGGTTCGAGCTCGAGCCATTTCAACCATTTTCCCTCAAAATCCCCATTTCTCTCCCAAGTCGCCACCGCCGCCACACAGATTCGATTACTGCCGCTCGGATTCGATCACCTTACCTCTAAACCTGAGACCTCCCTCTCTTATCCTCCTCCTAAACAATAGAAACTCCCAAACCCCAAACTCTCTCTCCTCTCCGCCTCTGCCCGCCGGTGCCGCCTCTGCCTACCGTCTAAGCCACCCCACCACCTCCTGTCTCTCCATAGTTCAAATTCCAGTACCTCTCTCTCTCTCTCAATTAATCTATTGTGATTAGGTAGTGATTGTGAATTATGTGATTATGATTGTGATTTAGGTGATTGTGAAATTAGGAATTGTGAAATTAGGTTTGTGAAATTATGGGTCGAAATTATTGTGATTGTGAAATTAGGAATTGTGAAATTAGGTTTGTGAAATTTTGGGTCGAAATTATTGTGATTATGAAATTAGGAATTGTGAAATTATGAGTCAAAATTATTGTGATTGAGAAATTAGGAATTGTGATTAGGTAATGGAATTGTGATTATTGTAATTGTAATTATTATGATTAGGTTATGGGATTGTGTTTTAGGTTATTGTATGATGAATTTATTGATGTTGAAGATGCTTAAATTATGTGAATTCTAGGAATCATGCAATTTTTTTCGGGTAGAGGAAAGAAGGCGACGTCTAAGAATCGAGAAAACGGGTCCAGCGACGACAGTTGTGGGTCCGGCTCGAACAACTGACCTCACCAACCTTACAGTGGCCCGTACAATAATCATCGCCGCGAACTTCTTGGAGGCACCCAGGAGACGCATGTGCATGATGATGTCGCCGGCCCCCAACGACCACAGAGCACGAGACAGCTTTTGTTCTCCAACAAGAGCTAGACGTGTACGCCCGGCTCTACAGGTCCAAACCCTTCATGTCAGGGTATGCCAAACATGAGCTACGTGTCGGGTACGTCCAGCTATATGGGTCTTGCTCCTTCAGGTCCTCGTATGCTAGAAATGAATCGGCCAGAGCCAACTCCAGGTCATTCTCCCGGTCATGCTAGTGGTTCAGGGACATTGTCGTCCGGACAACAAGGAGGTGTCTTCTTTTCTCACCTCTATTTCCCCTCGCATGGCATACCTGCCCTGCCAGATATCGATGACGTGGAAAACCTTATGCCAGCTGTCGATGATGAGGGAAACCTTATTCACATCCACCCGAAAGAAGCATACGTCGTTCAGCCGTTTGATACACCTCTGAAAAGTGCGAGGATAGCAAACGCATCAACGTCAAAATCATCAGGTAAATAGTAAATATATGCATTATTTAATTTCAAACTTTCTAATAATTTGTATATTAAATTGGGTGATCCTGTTTTTTTTTTTTTTCCTTTCTCTTATGTGACAGACGTCGGAGGGGAGAAAAAAGTGAGGACTAGAGGCTGTATTGTGGGGAAACAACTTCAGAAGGATGTCGAGACCTACATACCACTGGTTATAGAGACCGTCAAGCAAGGATTGGTGATAGAGGGAAACATTTATAAGAGGTACTCTGGCATGGTTGGAAGCATTATCCAGGACAAAGTCCTTGTTTTGTGGTCAGAGTGGTCCATAGTCCCTCAGTCCGTGAAGGATCAAGTGAACAATGTGATGTCGGTGAGTTAGATATTCATCGTGTATGTCTACTTACATTAATTAATTCTTTTAAAATAAAAATATATTAACATAAAAAATGGGACATTGCAGGTATGGTTCAATGTTTAGGAGGAACTTAAATCCACCTGGGCAAATGAGGTCAAGGAGGAAGGTGACGGGAGTTATATAATATATATATTTAGATATTAGAGGGATCATGTAATGTGTTTCTAACATTTGTGTCACATATATAGGTATAAAGAGTGGATGAATGAGCTCAGTAAGTTCTGGAAGAAAAATAACATGCTCAATGACCGGGCACATGAGCCATATGAGACTCCCTATCCTCTTGTGCAGAAAGGAGTCGCCAACGCTTGGCAGTGGCCAAGGAACTATAAGCCGATTAAGTTCTAAACTTTCATAGGTGACGATGATGCAAACGCGGCAGCACATTTAACCTATTTCACTTTACAACTTAGACCTTTTACTAAGGATCCAGAACTTAAACTGTGAGTTTTCAGTTCATCTTTGTCCAGATCAGTACTCGTCTGGTAAGAACTGGAGAAGAGGTCCATAACAGTTTGGCCAGTGATGGAAGCTCTGTTTATCGACCATTTTGGAACGACAAGGCCAGAGACAAGAATTAGCAAGCTAGTGGCCATGAACCAAGCACCGTCAGAAAGTCGAGTAGCTTTCCTCTATCGATTTAGATCGGAGTATAATCTATACTATTCACCTCTGGGGAAAGATGCGGTCATTGAGATGGCAATCAATGGACTGGAGGATCCATACTATAGTTTATTCTTCAATCATAAACATCTCACCTTGAATGAGCTCATTAAGGCAGTAACCAAAGCCCATAGTACCATGCAAGAGAGGGACAATAGGCGTAATTTCTTGAAGGGAACATATATGCCGAGGTCCACATATGAGAGAAACAAGCCAAGAACTGTGGCTTATATTGAAGATCCTGAAGAAAGAGGATCAGAATGAGAAGAAGACTAGGTTCATGCCGTAGAGCTTACTTTCAAGTTAGTGCTTAAGCATTGGAAGTTACAGTAAAGCAAGGGACCATTGAAGCTCTCGAAGGTAGCTTAAGCTAGAGTTCGTGATATATACTTATGACACCAATATGGCTCATGAAATCTGGAGGAGCTTATTAACCAGTGAGTGGTGAAAATAGACTTCAGCCTTATCCCTAGTGCTGAACAGCTTAAGGAAGAAGTATTATAAATTCCATGGTATATGGAAGCATTCAACCAAATATTATGTTAAGCTCAAGGACTAGATCCAAAAGTGGATCAATGAAGGCAAACTGGCCTTAGATAGTGCACCTAAGACTGTCTTGCTAGTGGACTCGCAACCATTCCTAGAACCGTAAGTCAATATGATACAACTAGAGATGATGTCGATAGAGAATGTCATAGCAGAGTTGGATGGCAGAGAAGAGCCAGTTGGTCTCGAAGATTGTGGTACCCCAAAACACCCAAGGTATACCTTCAAACAGGATAGGATGGACGAGCTCCTCGATGAGCTCCTCAAGTATGAACTTATTAGCTTCTGGCCTGTAAGGAAATTGAAAGATCTAGACTATCTAGGATCAGGCGAACATTTCTGTAGGTACTACAATAGGTTTGGACCCAAGACCTCTTCTTGCTATGGACTGAACCACACTGTGCAAAGCCTAATCGATTATCGAGTAATAGGATTCAGTTATGGAGATGGGGGAAACCATGATCCTCGGCCTTTGCCACCATTTTACAAAAGGTTTCCCGGGGCGGCATTGGTTCTTGCCACAGCACCACAGAAGAAAAGGTTGAAGAAGAAGAAGCAAAAGAGATAAATCACATACAATGTGTCTCGGATGGCTAAAATATTGGAGTGTCTGATCCAGGCGATACTGTCATATGGCCCGTCGCCAAACCCTGAACACATTGAGGGCTTACATTACTGTCGTTTCCACCAGGTTTAGGGATTGCACTCCACAGAGCAATGCACGAGCTTGAAATTTAGAATCTAGCATTGGATTGATGAAGGAGAGATAGTAATCGAGCAAGCGGCTCCAAATCCGGAACCTAATGAAGATTTGGTGGTAAGAGTGTTGTAGTTGACAAGGAATAACCCTAACAAAAGGAAGCAGACCCTGGATTTACATACTAGTGGAGAAGATAGTAAGAAAAAGAAGATTGAAGCCTCCGTAATGGGTAAGGAAAAAGTGGCCCCGAAGGCAAAGTCGCCAGTGGCCCTGTGTGCTCGATGCAAATTCCATTGTGGCCTCGAGATTACTTACAAGGAGTTGAAGGAAGCTATTAAGGCATGTTCAGAATTGATGTCCTCCCCTGAGCATTATCAACCTAATAGCCCAAGGGAGCTTAATCAGAGAGACTCACAAGCATTCAAGAGAAGGCGAACGATAGAAAATTTCTTGAAACCAGCAGCAGCAGCAGAACAGACCGTAGTAGATCAGCTCACTAAGCCATATGCTCCCCCAGCATCGAGGAACAACATTAAAGAGAATGTGTGGTACGTGAAGAAGAAAGAGAATATTATTGAAGTGACCCCTAACAGGTGAAGAACAACGATGGTTTAGAAAAGCCAAGAAGGCATTAGAAGCTTTGGAGATGGGGATAAATTAACCAGAACAATTGGCTTGTTCGCCAGAGAAGTTGCAGTGATGGCTAAATGCCTTAGCAGCTAATCCTTTCATAGTATTTGGCAAGAAATCTCGCGAGCCTATGGTTAGAGAAGCAAGGCCAAGCGTCTTTAAGGTTCCCCGGGACTGTAAGTGGTCTAGAAATGAGAAACAACGTGCTCGAGATACTGATACATCTAAGTAACCTGTGGTACTTAAAAGCCTTCAACGATCGAGTGAACTCACTCAAGGTCATATTGCATCAAGTGAAACGAAAGGACATAGGTGGAGGCCAAAACCATTGGTTGAGGAGGAGCGAAAGAAAGCGGTTTCCCAAGCCAAGACAACTTCTGCCACCAACAAGAGTAGTAGTTCATTCTTACCAACTGGACTAGAATACCTGAGGTTCCAATTGAGGATGAACTTATGGAAACCATCGAGCCTATATTCTCCCTTGACAAGGGGATAGCTAAGGCTCGGACACACGACCCAGGGACCAAGAATGACATGAGCGAGTTGGAAGACGACGAAGAGCAGTTAGACTATGGGGAAGATGAAGAACCAAATATCCAAGAGTACGAGCACGACTTGAACGTGAGCATGATATATGTGTTACCTTCCAAATTTGCAAGCTCTTCAGGTGGGAAACCATGGTTCTTACTTGTCGTCCCTGCCGAAGTCATATCCAACAATATCAACAACTTGGCAATGATAAATGCTACAAAAGATACACAAGAGTAGATGTTGTTCTCCAAGCAGCCAGAGATTGATCAATCTGGAGGAAAGCATACATGTTGTTCAGAAAACCAACAGTGAAGATGGCAATACATATGAGACCATTGTACGTCACTGCTAAAGTTCAAGGGATTCAGATCAACAAATTACTAGTAGATTCTGGGGCGGTAGTGAATATCATCACGATCAAAGCAATGGCTCTCTTGAGCATTCCCAAGTCTCCTATCCAAGAGACAGCTCTCAACGTTCGAAATTTCCAAGGTAGCATATCTAAGACTTTGGGAATTGTTTTTTTTTTCAATGTACAGGTTGGACCAGTAGCTGGAATATACACATTCTTTGTGGCTGAGTGTACGACACCATACAGTGGGATTTTGGGAAGAGATTGTATTCATCGAAGCTATTATGTTCCCTCATATCTCTACTAGCAAATGGATCCATCAAAGCTACTCTGGAATATGGAGTCAAGCGAAGCTGAGATCATCGATGCAGACCCGCATCCATACTCAGTCTCAGCCAGTGCGTTAGATGCCAGCTACTACAACAGTGACCTTAAACCATTGGAGGTGTATGGCATTGACAAAAAAGGCCGTCCTGTAGGGGTGACGACCTATGAATTAGCTCAATGCAGAATCATTCAAGTATGCGAGGATAGTAGTCACCCCTATACCATTGAGCTACCTCTTCGACCAACTCACTGATTGAGCCTATATCTAGTATAGAGGTCTAGGCTTGCTTCTCTATATATGATCGTCTTCATAATTACCTAATGGAGAGTCAAGCCTACAAGAACGTCCCAATGATTACAACATTGGAGTACGTGGATGACAATCTACTACATGAATCAGATGAGGAGGAGGATATTAAACTGGCCCCAGCAGCCTTAGACGACACTCCACCTAAAGTTAAAGATTCTATTGAGAAGATCAATCTTGGGACTTTAGAAGAGCCAATGACTGTGGCTATAAGCACATTTTTAGAGCTTGAAGAAAGAAAGAGGCTCATTGAATTGCTACATGATTATATAGACTTCTTTATAAAGAAATACGAGGACAAGCACGGTCTGTCACCAGACGTAGTTTGTCATAATTTGCCTATCATAGAGGGAAAGAAGCCCGTGAAGTAAGAGATGCGTCGTATGAACACAGAGACAACAATCTAGTCAAACAAGAGATCGAGAAGATGTTCAAGTCAGGCATCATCAGAGTAGCCAAGTACAACAAATAGCTTTCAAACGTGGTCCTAGTTAAGAAAAAGAATGGGAAGATGCGAGTCTGTGTTAACTACCAAGACTTTAATAATGCAACACCAAAGGATGCATACCCTATGCGAGTAGCAGATTTGTTGGTGGATTCTATAGCACGCCATGAGATGTTATCATTCATGGATGGAACAATATGCTACCATCAAATTCCAGTGGTAGAAGCCAATAGGCATAAGACAGCATTTCGATGCCCAGGTTTTGCAGGGATCTTTGAGTATGTGGACTTGCCATTTGGACAGAAGAATATAGGGGCAACCTACCAGTATGCTATAAATTTGATCTTCCATGACCTCATAGGAAAAATCCATAGAAGTTTATATCGATGATGTGGTGGTTAAGACGAAATGCAGAACGGATCATATAAAGGATTTGGGGAAGGTATTCATTCATATGAGACAACACCAATTGAAGATGAATCCAGCAAAGTGTCTGTTTGGTGTACAAGCAGAAGACTTCTTGGGTTTCTTAGTTCACCAGCGAGGAATTGAAGTCCTAGATGATAAGAAAGAAGCAGTGCTCAATGCTGACCCACCTAAGAACAAGAAAGAATTACAACGACTGCTGGATAAAATCAACTTTCTCAGACGGTTCATTGCAATGATGTAGGCAAGACACAACCATTCTCACCTCTGCTTAAATTCCAAAGCCAAAAGAATTTTGTATGGGAGCCTATTCATCAAGAGACTTTATATACCATCAAAGAATATCTAGCAAACCTACTAGTCTTAGTCCCACCAAGGTCAGGAGTACCTCTCAAGCTCTATATATCAGCTATGGATCATTCTATTGGGAGTCTGCTAGCACAAGATGACACAACAGGGACTGAGCGAGCTATTTTCTATCTTAGCCGTACATTGAAAGATTGTGATACACGGTACTCTCAAATGGAAAATTTATGCCTAGCCTTGTATTTTTCACGGTGTAAGCTGAGGCATTATATGTTGTCCTTTACTACTTATGTCAGTGGACAAACAGATTTAGTAAAGTACATGCTTTCGCGGCCCATACTGAGGGGCAAGATTGGGAAGTGGATGTTAGCACTTTCTGAATTATCATTACAGTATGTACCACAAAAGGCAGTGAAGGGCCAGATGGTGGTTGATTTCCTCGCCCATCATCCAATGTTAGATGCTCGCAAAGGCCCAGAACTGGATTTAGCTCGCATCTCACTCACTCCTTGCTCTTGTACTTTGATGGTTCGAGTACCAACACAATGGCTTGGGCAAGGATTTCTCTAGTCAACCTAAATGGGGGCATCTTCTCCTATTCTTTCAGACTCGACTTCCATTGTACCAATAACCAAGTGGAATACGAAGCGCTCATCATCGGCCTAGAAATTTTGTTGGATATGGAAGTCACCAAAGTTCACATATGTGGAGATTCCCAGCTGGTTATTAGGCAATTATAGACGAATTATATTGCTGGTCCAATCTTAGAGCCTTATGATAAACGAGCTTATGACCTGCTCAAGTTATTTACTGAAGTGCAATTAAGCCACACTCCTCGCGAGCAGAACTACGCGGCGAACGAGTTAGCATGACTAGCGACTGGGGTAAGTTTACATGATGGTGTCCGCGAGCAAATTCTGATGCTTGAGCGTCGTACTCAACCCTTTTTTTTTTGCTCGTTAAGAAGAGAACAACGAATATTACATGGCCTTACTTGATCACATTGACGTAGATTGGTGCCAACCCATTATCTCTTATCTCCAAGACCCCAATGCACCAATAGACAAGCGGATCCGGTTTCTGGCTCCTAATTATATGCTCAAGGACAATGAGTTATACAGGCAAGGAGAAGATGGAATGCTACTATGTTATGTGTACGATTGTGATGCTAAAAGAATAATGAGAGAAGTACACTTAGGGGCAGCGAGGGCACACCAGGCTGGTCCAAAGATGAGATAGTTACTACGGCATCATGGATATTAATGGCCAGGAATGCTTAAGGATTGCAACACTTTTGCTAAGGGTTGTGAAGATTGTCAAGCACATGGTCTAATTAGTCATTTAGCTAACATCCCTTTGCAACTAATCATTAAGCCTTGGCCTACTCAAGGATGGGCTTTAGACTTAATTGGGATGATTCATCCTCATTCGTCAGAAGGACATAAGTTCAGCATAGTAGCTACAGACTTCTTTACCAAATGGGTGGAAGCTAGGGCTTTAAAAGTGGCTTCTGTAGGTACCATTCACCAGTTCTTATTCAAAAATATTATATGTCATTTTGGTATACCAGAATATTTCATCTCAGACAGAGGGGCAATGTTTATGTCTGGCGAAGTGGAAACTCTCATGCAAGACTTGGGCATCCATTTTTTGCATTCTACTCCTTATTATGCTCAATCCAACGGTCAGACGGATGCGATTAATAAGTTGATTCCACACATTCTCAGACGAATGCTTGCCAGCAATGCCCACCTGTGGCATAATGATTTATTCAATACACTTTGGGCATATCGGACGAACAAACAAATTTAACTGGGACAACTCCATATGCGTTAATGTTTGGACACGATGTTGTCTTGTGATCTACGTATTTTATGCTTGATTATTAATGTCTTTCTCTCTATATTTAACTTTGTTTTATGCTTAGTAAATATGTTTCTAACTTACTTGATGTTTTTAGGTAGAAATAAAGGAGGAAATAATAAAGGAGGCATTTCGGAGCTAAAAGTTGGCTAAGGAGAAAAGTTCCTAATTCTATAGAAGAAATGGTCCGAGAAATGGTCCGAGAAATGGTCCGAGAAATGGTCTTCAAAATGGTTACTAAAATGCCTTCCCACATGGTGTCAAGAATTGAAGACCAAAAGCATGTCCAATGCAAAGAAGCCCAAAAAAAGAAGATGGATTAAAATGAATTATCAAAAATTAGCCTTTGTACATCAGCCCACTTCGAAAGACCACTGTGAACAGATCCTGATGAATCTAGACGCGGTGAGCATATGGTTGGAAAGATCTAGAAGTCTAGTTTCCAACGCAACGAAAATCAAACGATTTGGAGTCCTAGAACAAGAGAAATACTGTTTTAGTGGAGAAGGGTCAGGTTACCCGGGTGGAGTAGTTAGAGTTCTAAAAGGAGTCAAACTAGGCTTTGCTTGGCCTATATAAAAGAGGGCTCGACTAGGGTTTCAGGATCACTCACCATATAGCCGAAGCTCTGCCCTAAAACACCTCCTCACATCCAAAAATCTCTCCAAGGAAACCAAGAAGCCGTCCACTCCAAAGCACATCAACTACCTTCCTCCACCGAAGTATTCAAGGCAATCCTTAGTGCTTCTCTCCATCCTTTGAAGACACGATTACATCAAGTAGACTAGGGCAATCCCGACATCAAAAAGTGTAACCATGACTTCTACTCTTTTCTTCTTGTGTTATTTCTTGGTTTGTATGGACAACTTTGTTGAAGTATTTTTTGGTTTGTAATTCTATCAAGTTCATGTGATCTCCCACGTTTTGATCTTTAGCTATCATGTGATATTTTGTGCTTAACGCTTTGATTTATTGCAGGGCAATCCTATGCCACTACCGGAACAATTACTATGACCGACGACTTGGTGTCGTCGGTCTGTTTGGGATCCTCGTCGGTCATAGTAATATCCGACGATGTGTCGTCGGATATAGTAGCGTCGGTAATAGACCGTCGGTCATACTATATCCGACGACCAGTTAGGGTTACCATTGGAAAAATTATACACTATATCCGACGACGATTTTGCGTCGGTCATAGTTTTAAACTATAACCGACGACATCATCGTCGGATATAGTTTTCTCCATGGTCAAAATGGTTGACTCTGGAGAAAACTATATCCGACGAGATTGACACATATCGTCGGATATAGTGGAAAAATAAAAAAAAAATTTGCAGGTTTTGGGTTTCATCCCAAAACCTTCATTCACAAAAAATCACGCCATCTATATATTGTTCAAATTGAAAATCAACAACCATTGAAACTAGAGTACGTAGTAAATAAATAAATTAATAAAAAAACGAAATAGTTTAAATCTATATACATATGCGTAGTAAATAATGAAAATAAAAATGAAACCGATAATTGTTCAAATGTAGGGGGGTCCTGGTCCTAAGTCTATGTGGTCAAACGGGTCGTCATAAGTAGGTTGGTCCTGGTCTGGCTGTGGCTGTGGCTGAGGCTGAGGCTGTGGCTGTGACTCATCGAATATGGGCGGGGGAGGTATCTGGATTCCAGATGCTTGCAACTGTGCATAAGATTGCTGCATCCATGTCCCCATTTGCTGCTGCTGTTCGGCCAACCGATTCTGCTTTGCAACTTGCGCTTGCTCCATCTCCTCTATCCGACGTCGTTGAGCTTCCATCTCAATTGATTGCCTATGAAGCCGGTCGTTTAGCTCATTAGTCCTCGAAGATGATGATGATGATCCCGATCCGCGAGAGAATTCAGGGGACTGCTTCAGCAGCCCTTGACCCCATTTTCCGGAACCCCTGCAGTAGAATGTGTTCTTCCCTGGAGGGATCGCAGTTGACGTAATCCTGGCCCTGACGATCGGATCAGATCGATCAATCTGATCAATCGGGAGTTCCGCATCGGGGGTGTCGGGATAGAGCTCTCTCGCCACTTGAGTCAACACCTCCGGAATCGCCTCCTGAATTCTCGCCTAATTGACAAAGAACAATAAAATAATAATTAAAAAAACAATCTAAATAAATAAGAAATAAGTTTATTTTGTTATAAGGACACTTACAGCATATTCGGGATTCTGCGGATACGCGTGCTGCATCGTATAGACAAGGGGATCATCTTCTGGGTGGTTGGCCGCCTCCTCGATCCAACCCGAGTATGATCTGGTACCGGCATGATGATTTGTTGTGTTCTTGGCCCGGTTCCTTGCGTTGATTTCAGAAAGAGCCTGCGCGATTAAGTCAACATAAAAAAACACTCATTAGCCAAATAATTTACGGGAAGTACGATAAAACCAAAATTAAATCGATTGAAGGTTGCGTACCTTCAATCGAGGGTTGTTGAAGTGAACCACAAGCCATCGCCACTCGTACTCCTTATAACGAAACTCGCTAGGGGTACCCTCACGATCGTCCCCGTACTTTTTCCAATGCTTCTTCAGCTCGGCCTTCCACTCCTTATACCTATATATACCCATAAAATCAAGCGTTAGTAACTAACAACATTGTATGAACATAATCAAAAGAAACGAAAAAATTGAAACAAATGGTCGTCTGCAAACCTGCTCCCATGCACTTCATCCGCCCACGTGGGTCTAATGTCTTCATCCACGCGGAACCACCTCTGCAATGCATATATTTATATATATATATATATCAATAATATTAAAAATTTATTATTGAAAATTTTCATAATGAATATACAATTCAACTCACCGACAACGCATTATTCAGCTGATGTTTGACGGCTTGTGGCACTGAATTCCAATCTTGCCACAACATTGGGACTCTATCCCGTATGAGGCTGCCCGCCATCCCCGCGTACTTTCGAGTGACCTTTCCCTCGATCACCTGCCCTCCATCCCTGGTCGGAATCATAAGTTGGCCACCACCGCTAGCCTGAATGGCTTCGTCCAGTAACTTGCCGACGACGGGGCCTCTGGTTCTCTTCTGTTTGGCACCGGGCACGATCTCGCCTATCACATATATATGTAGACGATTTTGTAAACATCAACACCTAATTGAATTTAAATATTAGGGAGTAAAAAGATATCACTAATTAATATTTACCTGATTCGTCGGTGCGTTGTCCCGGAATCCTTGCACTCCAGAGAGGTGCCGGGAAGGGTATATACGCATATGCCTGCTCCGGGGTAATGAACCCTAACTGTCCCGGAATAGGTATCCCGTCGGAATCGACGTGAGGTATCGTCGGGATTTCCAACGGTAAGAATAATGTAGGCGGCGGGCACAGTCGCATCCTCGCCGAGGACTGAGTAGATCCACCAGCCTCCTCAGAAGAATGAGGAGCTGTCTGGTGGATGACGGGGGAACCCTCCTCGCGATGAATGTCCGGCATTCGGACCGAGGATTGAGTCGCACTATCCGTTTCCGGCGTGCGACTGACCTGCTGAACCCTCCTCGCGCCTGAGGATCGAGCCGGCTCGAGCTGCTGCTGCTGAGGTTGTCCCTCGCCCATCAGCCAACGGTGTCGAGAGGTCAGCGGAACACTGTAAGTGTTGGGGACACTGGTGGATCCTGATGCGGACCGACTTCCGGTGCCATCAGGATCCCCAGCTCCCGAGTCCTCATCCCCACGTCCTGATCTCCCTCTCCCTCTGGACCTCCCCCTCGAAGTACTCGACCCGGCCCCTCGGGAAGGTCCGCAATTAAACCATTGCATCGTTGCTATAAAATTATTAAAATTAAAAAAAATTCCTAATTCATCTAAAAATCAATAATCCAATATATATTCAATATATAAATATTCCACAAAAATCAACAATATATAATTCCATAAAACTTCCAATACATATATAATTAATCCAATTCAATAATTTAACTATATATATATATCAATAATTCCAATAATCCAAATAATCCAAATTCATGCTAATATAACCTAAAATTCCATATAATCCACATATAATCCATATAATCCTATCCATATAATCCAAATAATCCATATAAAACAATCCATATAATCCAAATAATCCATCCTTTCCACATATAATCCAATCCACATATAACCTAAAATTTCTGAGTACATCCCAATATATATCAATTCATGAATAAAATTCAAAACAATCGAAATTTAATTATAACCTAAAATTCCATAAATTATAATCCTAATTTAACATAAAATTAGGATATAATCCAAATTTTATTATAACCTAACAATTTAACCTAAAATTTAACCTAATTTAACCTAAAATATAATCCAAATATAACCTAAATTTTAATCCTAATTTAACCTAATTTAACCTAAATTATAATCCAAATTTAACTAAAAATATAATCCTAATTTAACATAAAAAATATATATAATCCAATTGAATTTAACCTAAAATTTCCTAATTCCTAATTATATAACTCAATATATGCATAATCCCCACAAAATCCACAACTATATCAATACATGCATCCACATTGACAATCAACACATTCCACAACGTAAAATCCAACCGAAATCAAAAAATTCGAAAAATTGAAATTAATTAGGGATTTCAAACCTGTTTTTTCACTAATCGACGAGGATTTTGCTTGAGGATCGATGGAATAGCTTGGTGACCTTCGATTGCTTGCTTCCAACACTTAAACTGCCCTGAAAATCGAGAGGAGGCGAGAGGAGGTGACTGTGTAGTGTTTGGGGCAGTTTCGTTTCTTCCCCAAATTGTACCCAGATACGATATAAAGCCAAACTATATCCGACGAGTTAAGTGATCTCGTCGGATATAGTTGAACCCAAACTATAACCGACGATATTTCATATGAATGTCGTCGGATATAGTTTGGGTTCAACTATATCCGACGAGAGATCATATGCAACTCGTCGGATATAGTTCCTCTATTTAATTTTCATTTATGCCGGCCGGTAAACTAATTAAATGTGTAGTGTTTTAATATATATATTTATTAATAATTAATTAATACGAAATTATTAATACTTAATACGAAATTAGTAAATTAAGCAAAATTATTTAATAATACGATCGATCGATATTAATTATTAATCGATCCGTTGTATTTTTTTCCCGATCGATCGACACCGGCCATTTAAAGTCGATCGATAATATGATCGAATAAAATTCATTTTACATTGCACGTTCTAAGTCAAACCATCTACATACATATAAATTATACAATAATTAATTAAGGTGCATAATCGGAATCATCGCTTGAGTCTGACTCTGTTTTCGAGTTAATTTCAGGTAATATGTGTATGTCCTCATCACTTGAGTCTTCATTCTCTTCATTTTGATTAACATCAAGAAGATTCAGTTGAGGAATTCGTACCACACTGCCCTGTCTCACATTATTAAGGCGAATTGTTGAGGTTTCAGGAATACCAGTTGCGTTCGGCTCTTGGTATGCACTGACTTCTTCATTATCCGAGGTCACACCAAGGGTTGAGGCACTGTATTGGCTTCGTGGAAGAACATGGTTAACCACTTTCCACGCGCCTTTATGCACAAGATCATCAAGATAGAACAATTGTTTCACCGCCGTGGCCAACACAAACGGATCATCTTCATACCAGCTTGTGGCAGTATTCACCGAAAAAATCCCGTATTGATCGGTCCTTGTGTTCTGAGGGTCGGTATTAAACCATCTACACTTAAACAAGTGCACGGTTATGCCTTCCCCATATATTAATTCGACAACTGAATAGAGAACACCGTAATAGTCAACTCCATTCTGCCCACCATGCACCATTACCCCAGAATTCTGTGTTTTTCGTCTGACATCTCTATGTTCACAAATAAATAGTACGCCATTAACCTTACACATAGGATAAACTCTGGAAGTTACCGGTTTCTGCGCCAAGAGCCTCAATTCGTGTGACCATTGAGGGATACCATCATCTTGTACATGATTCATCTGAAAATAATCATTTATTAAGTACGTATAAATAGGATGCGAGACATGCACTTAACATCGATCATATACAGGTCAATTTAAGTATCAACTTACCCAGTTGCCAAAATAGTTTGCAAACGTCTTGTTGTGGTACTCAACATCACCGGAAATAGCAGGGCAGTAAAGGTGCAAATTTTTCCAATATTGAACTTCTGGACAGTTAATCAATACCGACTAATGGGCAATGACGAGCTCATAAGGTTCCAACTTGTACGAGTTGGGCAACTTTCCAGAAACTTCAACATCATCGGAGATGATTGAAAGGTTGAACTGCCCTCCATCTACGGGCATATGTTGTGGAGGGTCCTCCAACGCTCCCAAATACAACTTGGTGTACGTTACGCACTCATGCGCAATATATGCTTCAGCGATACACCCTTCGGGTGCAGATTTGTTCATCACATAGTCTTTGTAGTCCCCCAATTGTCTGTAAATGGGTAATTACAGATCGAGCATGTTATGCTTATTGCAACAATATATAAGTGAATAAATAATATTAAAGATCGACATATATATAGCCAGATTCAGAGATGCATTACGTACCTGTCCATAGGATACATCCATGTGTAGTGTACTGGACCAGTAAGCAACAATTGTTCCGGAAGATGGAGCATCAGGTGAGGCATGATGTCGAAAATTTTTGAGGGAAATATCCTTTCGAATTTGCACATGATAAAAATGATGTCCTGTTGCATTTCCAACAAGTCCGATTTCTTCACTTCTCTCGTGCATAACTTCTGAAAGAATCTTGACAAAGCCACTAACGGCTCCACCACCTCTTTGGGCAGGTACCCTCGAATGAAAACAGGGAAGAGGCGTTGGAGCAGTATATGACAGTCATGACTCTTTAGTCCGTACATCTTGTTGTCTTTGAAGTTAACACATCGACTTATATTTCCGGCATAGCCTGCAGGATACCTGGCATTACCCATCCAACCAAAGATTTCACTCTTCTGGGCAGGCTTCACGGTATAAGGAGCTTGTGGCATTTTTTTCTTCCCATCTCTCAACCACAAATGTTTTCGCAGTCCCATCCTTTTAAGATCAATGCGTGCCTTCGGGCCGTCTTTAGTTTTTCCCTCCCAATTCAACACTGTGCCGACCACACTCTCGCACACATTTTTCTCTATGTGCATGACATCTAAGTAGTGTCTGATCAGCAACTTGGACCAATAAGGAAGTTCCCAAAAAATACTTTTGTTTGTCCAAAATTTATACCTGTCGGGTTTGTCAGGTATTGACGCCACTATCTGCGGATGATTGCTTAGCTGCCCAAAATCGTATTCATTTAGCACTTCTAAGATTTCATCCCCCGTCCATCTCCTCGGCTGCTCACCTGTTTCCACAGTCCCATCAAATGCCTCCATATCCTCCCGAAATGGGTGATCATGTGGAAGCCAACAACGATGTCGCATCTGTACAATCTTCCTGCAATGAGGTCTGCAACACTCAACCGTCATGCACTCTGGACAAGCCCTGTATCCCCTGGTAACGTTGCCCGACAACATCCCGCATGCAGGAAAATCGCTAATGGTGCCAACAAGCATGGCATGCATCTGGAACATCTCATTTTTGAACTTGTCATAAGTGGGATGACCATGCTCACTCAAGTACTTAAGCTCCTCAATCAAGGGTCTCAAATACACATCGAGACACTTTCCTGGATAACCCGGCCCTGGAATGATCATAGTGAGCATATTGTATTCTTTCTTCATGCACATCCATGGAGGAAGGTTGTACGGTACCAAAATAACTGGCCATATACTGTATTGAAGACTCATGTTCCCAAAAGGGTTGAATCCGTCAGATGAAAGCCCCAGCCAAACATTTCGAACCTCTGATGCAAAATAAGAAAACTCATTCACCATGTGCTTCCAAGCGTCTCCGTCAGCAGGGTGTATAAGCGTATCACCGTCGGGCAAATTCCTCTCGGCCCACCATCTCATAGCTTCAGCCGTGTGTGCAGACATGAACAACCGTTCTAGCCTATCTATCAGGGGAAAATACCGAAGTATCTTCAAAACTTTCTTGTTTCCGGCAGGAGTCAACTTATACCTATCTGTACCACATACCGGGCATTCATCAAGGGATTCAAGATCATTCCCATAAGCATCTTCACCCCAGAAGAGAACACAATCATATCTACAAGCATGGATTTTGATGTAGGAAAGGCCAAGATGTTTAAGGATCTGTCGCACCTTAAGATGAGTGGTAGGAAGACGATGACCGAGGGGCAACAACGAACCAGACCACTTCAGCCAATCATCAACAGCCTTCACACTCATTTTGTTCTCCACTTTGAGCTTCATTACTCCCATAACACTTTCCAGAACAGTCTTATTACACCCGTTGTACAACGGGGTCTGTTGGAAGGCAATGAGGTTGTTGTACTTGTCCATACCAGCAGTGTTGACAGCTGTAGGTAATTGCTGGACTGGCTCAATATGAGGGAAGTCTCTAACGGCGGGAGGGATATCGATATCCGGTGCTTGAGCAAATATACCGCTCTCATGAGGAAACATATCGTTGATCAACCTTGTTGTTGGATCATTGGATGTACTGCCACTCTCAAAAAATTGTCCGTGATCATGTTGACCAACTGTTGAGCTCTCACCGTGATAAATCCAACATGTGTACTTATCCCAAAACCCATTTTTCTTCAAGTGCTCCAATACTTTATCGATGTGAAAACGATATCGCTCGCTGCGACACTGACATTTCGTACACGGACAATAATGAATTGTCATCCCTCCAGAATTAACCTTCACATATTCTACAAAACTTCTAATTCCACGGTGATATCTTACATCCCATCTTGGAAGACATATCCAACTCTTGTCCATCCTCAAAATTATAACTGCATGCATGTATATATACCCATGATCTTATTAATTCAAATTTCATAGCTACATATAAATATTTATTATTTTAATTCCCATAATTTTAATATATATATATATACACACACACACGTACACCCTAACTATATATATATATAATCGATCACAAAAATCTAAATATATATATATAATTGCTATATATATTCACAATAATCAAATTAAAATTAACAACAATTAATATATATATTTACGATCAATCACGCATACGTAATCAAAATCAACCATCGATCAATTACTCGATCAAACTCAAGAGTCAATTAATTAATTAACTCGATCGATCCATCCATCTATTAATTCAACAAATTAATTAAGCAATACATGCATGCACAACACATATATATATATATTAATTAAGAACGTACCTAGCTAGCTAGCTAGCTAGCTATATATAATGCGCACGAATCATCACGAACTCATTCTCGACATCACCCAAAGATCGATTTCAGAGCATTTGTTGAAAAAATGGAAAGTTTTTTGAATGACAGATCGAGCTGCTGCCCAGATCTGAAATAAGAAACTATAACCGACGAAATGAAAAAATCGTTGGTTATAGTCCAAAAATTTCGTCGGACATAGTCGATAACTATGACCGACGAGATTCCGGCGACTATAACCGACGACATGATAATCTCGTCGGTCATAAAACTATAACCGACGAGATAATCCTGTCATCGGTTATAGTTAACTATAACCGACGAGATCCCTTCTCGTCGGTCTATTTTCCGGCAGCTCGTCGGATATAGTGGTTCTGCTGGTAGTGCCACCTTAAATCGATGAAAGTGTTAGGGCAATCCCTACACTTTACTTTCGAGAGATATGCATGAAATTAGTAGCTAAAGACTTAGAACTAATATGTTGCATGTAATTTGGTAGGTTCTAAAGAGTTAGGTGAAAGATGAGTCGATCCTTGTAAATATATTAGTTTAGGATGTTTTACCTTAAAATTTGTAGGAATTTAGTAACCAAAAAACTCGCACCCCCATTTAAACCTAGCATAGTTATGCATGCACCCTCAATCCCCGGTTAAGAACGATCCCTATTTACCAATGCTACATCTACCAAAAAGGGTTTTAATTGACTCATTGTTGTTGAGTGTTAAATGTTAATTTAGTGCTTAGTAATGGTGAGTATCAATTTTGGCGCCGTTGCCGGGGATTGTAAAGAATTGTGTGATTATGCTTGTACAATATGTTTATATTTTTCTGTTTTCGGAACTGTGCACTGCCCTGTTCTGTGTAAATTATTTGACATAGTTACACATCTCATAAAAATATGATAATTTTCAGGATTGTTTGGTTACGTGCCTTGTTTGTGCCTGTAAAATTTCATTTCATTCGGCCGAGCCAATAATTCTGGAAAAAATCGACAATCAGCTGTGCTCAAGTTTGCACGAATCTAGAATTGCATGTGTTCTTTGTAAATATGTGAAATTGTGTAAATATTAAGCATGTATATAAAACTCATGAAATTTTTGTTTATATACTAACACTTGTTCATATTGTATTTTTGCAGCCATGTGTACACCTTAAAGGAAGCTTTGGATTTACATTGAGTACATGAGCTTGGTTGATTAAGTTTCACTCATTGTGAATAGATGGCACCTCTTTTCCTAGTTTATCTCCTAAACCCTTTGTGATGTGTGGATTTCATCACCACACACTATAACTTAAGTGAAGTTATGGACATGAGAATGAGGGCGGAGTCTACTATGGACTTGAGGGAGTGTAAATTTTCGAAAGATTGGTTGAATGTCGGACATGGTGTCTAGAAACGGGTTATGACTGATGACAGGTTTTTGGACCTAAGAAAGACTTGCATCAATGGAGTATATACTAATGATTCGGTGAGTGGATGAATACTTATCTTTAAGTAAGATATCTTTGGTGACTTGGTGTCTAGAAGGTGACGGTTTCTATGACGGGTTCTGGATCCGAGATCTCAAATCGGTCCTACCTCTCGTGGTCTCTCTTGCTAACTGGCCAAGTTCATTAAAGTTTCCCAAAGAAGATAAGGACTAAATCTACTTTCCATGATCGGTAAGCCTCAGGATGCATTGTCGAAATTAGTCCTGCCTCTCGCGTTATCTCTATCCCCAACTGGCCATGTTTTTCGATTAAACCAAAACCATTCGTTTGGAGTTTATACTTTATCGCGCGGGTCGCACGTCCTTTGAACAACCTAAAGATCAAGCAAATGTACCCTCTTTAAATCCGAAGAGCACTCAAAATGTCCTATACTTGTGCATAAAAACGTGGACATGTGTGTTGCACCGAAATTTTGTAATTAAACACTAATTAAAATGTTGCATTTAGTCTACATAACCTTCTGGCGGCTTTGTGATGCTCGAATTTCATCACCGAGTACCCTAACCTAAGTGAAGTCAGGGACATGAGGCCAAAAGATAGGTCACTTTGCATCATAGATTAGCACGTAACTTTTGTGTTTTCTGCAGGTTTCTAACACTTTTCTCTTATGCATTCACTCCATACTTCATCTAAGTTCTTGTTTGATATGTTTGGGTGACGATTTGAATGTATGATGCATGAATTTGTTGAAGTATTGATTGATTGCATTTGTGTGATTTATGTACATATGTGTGTTCCTTTAAACTTTACATCTTTATATACACTAACATTGTCTACTCTTGCAAGAAACCATGTAAATATGTGTGTTAACTTGTTCTAGATTGTTCATATTATGTTTCATATCATCTAGGATATTTAGAGCCCTTGCATTCATGCATTTATAACTTAGAACTTTTGAATTGTCGAGAAACTCTGCTTTTTTTTTTCGACTGGTCGAATTTTTTTTTTCATGCCTATTAATTTCGACCGGTCAATTCCCCTGTTTTAGTGTACTCGTAAATTTTTCATGTGTTTCTATGTTTTGTGTACTTTTGTGTGATTTTCGTGTACCTTTGTTTGTGCTTTGTTTGTGTTACATTTTTGGCTTAGTATCTTGTTTTTATTGTGTATTCTTTTGGTACTAACACTTGGTCTTTGGTGGATGCTCAGATTTATGAATGATCAGACCTACTCCACGTGAAGTTCAACTTCGTACTCGCACTGTAATCATTTCTACCAACGCGGTGGAAGACCTTGACCAACCTATTGTTGAGGACGACGTTGACTCACCAAGATCATCCCAGCACCCCGAGCATTTGATAATAGAAGAAGAACAAGAACAAGAGTAAGTACCAATGGCCAACGCAAACAATGCTCAACAATCACTTCGCCAACGCACTTGTTCTACTGATTGGAGTGCCAGCCCCTCATGCATCAGATTTCCGGAACCTCAAGAGGAGAAGAAGGACATTGAGCTGAAGAGCGGATTTCTCCATCGCCTACCTATCTTTCAAGGGATGGTGCATGAAGATCCAAATATGCATTTGAGGCAATTCCAGTTTGTGTGCTCAAGTATGAAGCATGCGGATGCTGATGAAGAACTCTTGAAACTCAAGGCGTTTCCTTTCACCTTGAAAGAGAGAGCACAAACTTGGGTTATGGAGCTTCCACCGAATCACATCACCACATGGAAACAACTAGCAGATGCTTTCTTAAGCAAGTACTTTCCGGCCAAAAAGATCACTGTTTTGAGGAAGAAGATCACTGGAATTGCACAGGCTGCGGATGAGTCTTTTGGCCAATACTATGACAGATTCAAGGTTCTCTGCGCCACCTGCCCATCACATGGATTCTCTGAGACCAACCTCATGAACTACTTCTATGATGGTCTCAAACCAATTGATCGAGAGCTTCTTGATGCCGCTGCAAATGGAGCATTCATGGATTTCACTTAGGTACAAGCTCGTCCACTATTGGAAAATCGAGCCAACAATGATGCTCAATATGGGATGGCACCACGCAAGACTGTAGCTGAAGTAAGTTCTAAGCCAGCACCGGATGACAAGTATGATAAACTCTCCGACTTAATGGAGCAAGTGCTTAAACTAGAAGTAAAGAGAGCCAAGGCAGCTTTGGGACCAACATGTGGTGTTTGCCACCTTCAAGGGCATTTTAGTGAGCAATGTCCTACAACAATGGAGCCGCCTACTGAAGAACAGGTCAACGCCATTGGTGGATATCAAGGAGGCCAGCGTTACAACAACTACAACAATTTTGGCAACCGTGATCATCCTGGTTTCAAATGGAGTAGCAATGAGGGGTGTCTTAACCCTCCAGCACCTCAACAACAACAATTCCAACGTGCTCCCTATCAACAAAGGCCACCAATGCCTCAAGCGCCCATGCAACCACCACAAGCTCCTCCGGTCCAACAATTTACAAATCCGGACTATGACAAGATGCTTGCTCAACTGTCCAACTCCACACAAGCTCTAATCGATGGACAAAACCAAACAAAGGCCACGTTGGAGTCTCATGGACAGGATATCTCTGAAATGAAGAAGCAAATGGGTCAACTTGTGGATTTCATGGGATAATTTAGGGCTTCCGGACAACTTCCATCTCAACCTTAACCACCACCAAGGAATGTGAGTGCGATTACAACAAGAAGTGGAAGGATTTTGGAGAGTCCAACGTTGGAAGGATCTAAGCTAAAGGCAACACCATTAACTTATGATGTTGTGGAGGATGAAGATTTAGAAGAAGATCCGGCAACCAAAGATGCTAAGAACAAGAAGAAAGTGGTGCCACTTGTAAGGCCACAATCACCAACGCCACCTACCCCAACCAAAGGTATTAACTCTATCCCTTCAAGTTTAGTTAATACTAATGCTTCGTTTGCTCGTGCACCATTCCCACACAGATTATCAAAATCAAAGAAGGATGATCAATATGAGGAGATCCTGGACATCTTTCGGAAAGTGCAAGTAAACCTGCCCTTGATTGAGTGCATTAAGCAAGTGTCGATATATGACAAGTTTTTGAAAGAGCTATGCACCCAGAGGAGGCAAACAAGAGCGAATGAGGTCGTAAAGGTGAATGCAACAGTTTCGGCTGTGTTGCAGCGTCGGTTACCCCCAAAATTGAAGGACCCTGGGAGCTTTTCTGTTCCTTGTATTATTGGTGACACCAGATTTGAAGATGTCATGCTCGACTTGGGTGCATCAATCAATGTGATGCATTACTATCTTTATGCATCCATGGAGCTTGGCGAGCTTAAGCAAGATAATGTCATCATATAGTTAGCCGACCGCTCTCATAAATATCCAAGGGGATATGTTGAAGATGTTCTTGTCCAAGTCAACAACCTGATCTTTCCTGCTGACTTTTACATTGTTGACATGGAGGAGAGTCCGTTGAACACGACACCATTATTGCTCGGACGACCTTTCATGAGGACTGCAAGAACAAAGATTGATGTGTTCTAGGGAATGTTTTCCATAGAGATTGATGGAGAAAGGATTGAGTTCAATATTCTTAATGCCATGAAAGTTCCCACTGCTTATGTCAATGCATGTTTTTCATATGATATAGTTGAAGTTTTGGCGCAGCAGCATCTCGAAACACTTAGAGAAGATGAGCTCGACACTGTGATTCAAGAAGGAGTTGGGTTGAACCGACTAGATAAAGAATCTCTCTTGGATGCTTTGATCGAGATTTTTGAGCCTAGGGTGACGGAGACGACGTCACTCCTCAATGAGCAAGTGATATACGCATTTTATGCTCGATTCTTAACGCATTTCCTTTTACGTTTAGCTATGTTATAATCTTAGTTTTTATGTTTTTCTTATTTAGTTTGTTATTTTGAGGTTATTTACGGTGGAGATGAATAACGGCGCAATTCGGAGGAATTTTGGCGATTTTGCGATTTTTGCGATTTTGGACCACCGGGAATGGGCCGGCCCAAAAAGCATTTTTTGGGCCCATTTCTCAAAGTTTGTTTCGGCCCAAAAACCAGCCCAAGCCCATTAATTTTGGCATGGAAGCAACTTGGGGAAGAGGAAAATTCAAAGTTGTCAAGCTTTGTGACTAGGCTTGGTGACTCTTGCTTTGTGATCATCACAAAGGGTGACAAGGCTTGGTGACTCTTGCTTTTGATCATCACAATGGTGACTAAAGGTGTGACAAGGCTTGATGACTCTTGTTTGTGATGATCACAAGTGATGACTAGGGGAGTGACCTGCCTTGGTGATTATTACTAGCATTTAATGAAAGAGGCAAGGTGGAAGAGAGAGTGAGCAATTCCTTTGCCTATATATAAGAGGGAGGCCAGCCATAAAACAGATCATCTCCCATTTTACAAGCCAAACCTCTACACAAATACCTCTCCTCCATAAACACTTCAAGGATCCTCTCCAAGCCGAAGCATTCCAGCCTCCGAAGCCATCGGATCATTCACAATACGCTAAGTCCCTTGTGAATGAGAACCACCTTCAAGAAGTCATCAAGCATTCAAGACAAAAAGTGTAACCATGATCTTCAATCTCTTGTCTTTTGCTTTGTATTGGATCACTTTGATGTATTTAATGAAGAACAAGTTTGGATTTGAGTTATATGTTCTTAAGTCTTTTCGTAAATTGCATGTGTTTATAATTTCAAGTCTTTTATGCATGTTTGATACAATCTTAAAGCTTCGAAAGCATGTGTTAGATAATACGCTAAGTCCCTCTCTTTCGCATGTTTCGATGATCGTACTTTGTTTAGGGTGTTTAGACGCTAAGTTGCATTCCTACTCAAATATCAAGCATGTATATTTAGTTGGAAGTTATAAATTTTGCAGCTTACTTAGAGTATTTAGGCATGAAAAAGAGTAAGGTTAATAAGATGAGATGATCACTTGTAATTAGTAGTGTAACTTCTTATTTTTAGTAAGCATAATTAGACTTTAAGGGTTCTTGATTGTTAAACTTGTCTATGAGTAAAACATGTTAGAAGTCTAGGAGTTCTTGTTGTGTTTGCATGTTTTTGTACTTTAATTTCGTAGATTAATTAACCAATTTCCAAACCTTTAGATTTCTGCTTTAACGAAACCATGCATGCGCCCTTTAATTCCCCGGATAGAACGATCCCTACTCGCCAATATTATAAGGACAAAATAAGGGTTTTAAATTGCTTTACGTGTGAGCTGTGTTTTTAGGGTCTACTTTGTGTTAACGTTAAATGCATGTTTTGCTCGTATCAATTTTTGGCGCCGTTGCCGGGGAATTATAAAGTTTTTGTATGATTTCGTTGTACATATGTAATTAAAAGCATGTCTATAATTTTCGAAATACATACTTGTTTATACTTATAGAAATTTACATACATGTTTACAATTCTTACTTATTACTTATACGAATTTATTTACACTTCGTATTTACACTTGCATAATTTATTTTCATGTTAAAGGATAGTCTTTGATTTAATTTGAGTACTAGCACTTAGTTATTAAATAAATCTCTAGAGAATAGGGAGGTGCCTCTTTTGTTTGTCTATCTCCTTAACCCTTCATGAAGTGTGGATTTTATCACCACACGCCATAACCTAAGTGAAGTTATGGGCATGAGGTTGTGGGCGGAGTTTACAAACATTTGAGATTGTATACTATCTTGTGATTTCGAGTAATAATTGGTCATGATGTCTAGAAGGGTTATGAATGGTGACTGGTTTTGAACTAAGAAAACAGAACACCATTCGAGTACATACTCTTACGAGTAAGCCTCGGGGTGTTTCTAAGAACAACAATGGAGTATATACTCTTACGAGTTAGCCTCAGGTTGTTCCCATAAATTAGTTCTCACCTCTTGCGTTACATCTATCCCAACTGGTCATTTCCAACAATTACGAGAATTAACGATAGTTAGTATACATTTTCGCGCGGGCCGCACGGACAAGAGATTTACTCAATAACTAAATCGTGTATTCCTTTTAAATCTTAGGCGCACTCAATTCGTAGACGCACTTAAATTGATTTACATTGAGTACGAGTATTGGTTATTAAGTTTCGTTCTTTGGAATAGGGAGGTGCCTCTTTTTCTGGTTTATCTCCTTAACCCCTCATGAAGTGTGGATTTCATCACCACACGCCATAACCTAAGTGAAGTTATGGGCATGAGGTTGTGGGCGGAGTTTACTAAGGACTTGAGATTATATACTATCTCAAAAATTTGGCTGATTGTTGGATATGGTGAGTGGGTTTATGATTGGTGCCGGGTTTCGGATCTAAGCAATAGAACACCATTGGAGTATATACCATAACTGGTTAGCCTCGGGGTGTCTCTAAGAACAACAATGGAGTATATACTCTTACGAGTTGGCCTCAGGTTGTTCTAAATATTAGTCATTACCTCTCGCGTTATCTCTATCCCTACCTGCCATTTCTAAACGTAACTAAGCTGAATTAGCGAGAGTCAGTATACATTTTCGCGCGGGCCGCACGTCCAAGAAATTTACCGAATGATCATTTCGAGTACTCTCTGTAAATCATAAAGTGCAAATAAATACGGACAATACATGAACTTAATAAATACGACATAATCCTTTAAAAGATGGTATATAGGATTATGCATGTTTACACCTCTTGGAATCAGACTTCATCTTTTGATGAACGAGACCCATTGCACAGTGGAGAGCCTCTACACCACGTACCATCGGGGCCAAAGGAAAATAAATAATACTTAGACAAATTTGTGTGTTTTTCTTTTTGCATTAAAATCTGTAAAGGACTAACAAAACGTTACATTTAGCTTGCATAACCTCTCTAAAGCTTTATGATGCTCGGATTTCACTACCGAGTACCCTAACCTAAGTGAAGTTAGGGGCATAAGACCGAAGAAGAGGTCATTCTTTGCAATCATATTTTAAGCACGTAACTCGTGTGTTTTTTGCAGGTTCTAACAATTTCTCTTATGCATTCACTCCATTTTTCACATAGGATTGTTGTTTGATGCATTTTATTTAATGAGAATGTGTTGTGCATAAATTCAATGTGAATTATTGTTTGCTTGCATTTGAACCATGTTTACATATGTTCTAACTAAATTCAAAGCTTTTACATTATATAGTGTTAATTTGCAGAAAACGTGTGTCTTAGTTCATTACATTCATTTGCATAGCCCTTAAATTGAATAGATCATTTGCAATACTTAGTAAATTACATTTAGTGTCTTAAACTTCATACATTTTGTATGTTTTAATAGTTTTTAAGTCTTTGTGAGTTTTTATAGTTTGTTTTGGTAGTTTTACTATTTTATTTGTTATTTGTTTCGCTTTGCTTTCTTTATATGTTTTACGTTTTTTGGTTAGTATCTCTATATTCATTACATATTCTTTTTGATACTAACACTTGGTCTTTGGTGGATGCTCATGCTAATGAATGTCCGATCAGAATCCTGGACCATCTAAAACAAAGTTTGAGGAAATCGCAGAGAGGATAGCTAGACTTAGAGCTCAATCAGAACCGCTGGATTATCCCATTATTGAGGAAGGTTCTGATTCTTCACATTCATCAACTGATCATAATTCAGAGCCGGAAGCACAAGAAGTCAATATGGCCAATGCAGGACAATCCCTTCGCCAGCGCACCTGCTCAACCGAATGGAGCAGCGGGGCTTCAAGCATTGCTTTTCCACCACCGGGGGAAAACATGAAGGACATCGAGCTGAAGAGTGGTTTCCTCCACCGACTGCCCATTTTTCACGGACTTTCAAATGAAGATCCGAATAAGCATCTCAAACAATTCCAATTTGTTTGTAACAGCATGAAGCCAGCCGATGCTGATACGGAACTCTTCAAGCTTAAAGCATTCCCATTCACCCTAACCGACAGGGCCGAGTCTTGGCTCATGGAACTACCGCCAAACCACATTACCACATGGAAGCAACTTGCGGACATGTTCCTGGCGAAGTACTTCCCGGCCTCAAAGATCACTGTCTTAAGGAAGCAAATCACTGGCATTACACAGAAACCGGACGGGACTTTCGGCCAATATTATGACCGATTCAAAGTTTTGTGTGCCACCTGCCCATCTCATGGATTTTCTGAGACCAATCTCATGAATTACTTTTATGATGGTCTCAAGGCGATCGATAGGGAATTGCTCGATGCAGCAGCTACCGGTGCATTCATGGACTTAAACGAAACCGAAGCTAAAACTCTTCTAGAGAATCGGGCGAACAACGATGCACAGTATGGAATGTCCAATAGAAGAGCAGTCGGCGAAGTTAGTTCTAAAACCAACGCGGATGAAAAATACGACAAACTAGCTCATATGCTAGAGAAGGTTTTAGAGCTCGAAACGACAAGAGCCAAAGCAACTCATGGACCTGTTTGTGGTATATGTCAAGTACAAGGTCACCATAATGACCAATGCCCTCAAGCGCCAGAGCAAGCTAGCGAAATGGAGCACGCTAACGCCATCAGTGGATATCAAGAAGGCCAACGATACAACAACTACAACGATTTCGGCAACCGAGATCATCCAGGCTTTCGATGGAGCAGCAATGAGGGAACTTTGAATCCTCCGGTACCTCAACAAAGCTACCAACGCCCTCCATTTCAGCCTAGGCCACCGATGCAGCATGGTTCTTCATCTCAACCCTTCACAAATCCGGATTATGACAAGATGTTGTCACAACTTTCAGCCTCCACACAAGTTCTCCTTGATGGACAATCGAATACCAAGGAGACATTGGATTCTCATGGCCGAGACATCACCGAAGTGAAGAAGCAACTTGGCCAACTTGTTGATTTCATGGGACAAATCAAAGAAACTGGTCGGCTTCCACCTCAAACCACTCCTAATCAACGAAATGTGAATGCCATTGTCACAAGGGGTGGGAAGATACTAGAAGAACCAAAGACCAAGAGATCTCATCTCGATAACGTAACTATCGAAGACATCACTCAAGAGGAGGAAGATGAGATCGATTCGGCAGCTCAAGGAGCCGAAAAGAAGAAGGTGACGCCTATTGTCACCAAGGCACAATCCCCTCCACAACCCACCCCAATCAAAGGTAAAAGCCCTATTCCTTCAAATATGGTTATTACTAATTCTCCGTTTGCTGTTGCACCTTTCCCAAGCAGATTATTAAAATCAAAGAAGAAAGATGATCAATATGAAGATATCTTGGACATCTTTCGAAAGGTGCAAGTGAATTTGCCCTTGATCGAGTGCATAAAACAAGTGCCAATATACGCGAAGTTTCTAAAAGAATTATGCACACAGAGGAGACAAACACGAGAGAAGGAGGTTGTGAAGGTGAATGCAACCGTTTCGGCGGTTTTGCAACGACGGCTACCCCCAAAACTGAAGGATCCAGGGAGTTTTGCAGCTCCCTGCGTAATTGGTGACAAACACTTCGAAGACGTAATGCTTGATCTTGGAGCCTCCATCAACGTCATGCCTTACTACCTCTACAAGTCGATGGAGCTTGGGGATCTCAAGCAAGACGGGTTGTCATCCAACTAGCCGATCGTACACACAAGTATCCAAGGGGATACGTAGAAGACGTTCTTGTGCAAGTCAACAACCTGATTTTTCCAGCGGATTTTTATATCGTTGACATGAAGGAGAGTCCTTTGAACACCACGCCATTGCTTCTTGGACGGCCCTTTATGCGGACTGCAAGAACGAAGATAGATGTTTATTAGGGAACTTTCTCCATGGAGATTGATGGAGAAAGAATCGAGTTCAACATATTAGACGGGATGAAATTTCCGATGTCAAGTGTGGCTTCCGTCTCAACATATGATCTCGTAGATACCTTAGCACAAGGCCACCTTGACACCATCAATGATGATGAACTCGACATGGCCATCAAACTCGGGGATGACGCCCTTTTCGAGGCCTTAATAGAGCTTAAGCCTCAAATTCAAGAAATGGCCATGGTTCTAACTAACGCACCATGAAAAGTAAGTTTTTCTCCCCCTTTACCAATTACTTTTGGTATTAATAAAATTGTTCCCTCCATCGTAGAAGCTCCAGTTTTAGAACTCAAGCTATTACCGGATCATCTAAAGTATGCGTACTTGGGCGAGCATGAAACCTTGCCGGTAATTATTTCGTCTGCGTTAGAGGAGGAGCAGGAGGAGAAACTCGTGAGTGTACTCAAGAGGTACAAAACCGCAATAGGTTGGACGCTTGCGGATATAAAGGGAATTAATCTAGCAACCTGTGTGCATCGGATTTTCCTAGAAGAAGGCACCAAGCCTACAAGGGAAGCACAACGTCGGCTCCACCCTCCCATGATGGAGGTGGTAAAAAAGGAGGTGATTAAACTCATGGACTGTGGAGTTATTTACCCTATTTCTGATAGCCGTTGGGTTTCCCCTGTGCAGGTTGTACCTAAGAAATCTGGAATCACCGTCGTCGAAAATTTGGAGAATGAACTCGTGCCACAAAGGACAATCACTGGACACCGTGTGTGCATTGATTACAGGAGGCTCAACGCCGCAACTCGCAAGGATCATTTTCCATTACCGTTCATAGATCAAATGCTGGAAAGGTTAGCCGGCCATGCATTTTACTGTTTTCTCGACGGATACTCCGGCTACAACCAAATTAGCATTGCGGAGGAGGATCAAGAAAAGACAACGTTCACATGCCCTTTCGGAACGTTTGCATACCGCCGAATGCCATTTGGATTATGTAATGCACCAGGTACATTTCAACGCTGCATGCTCTCAATTTTTTTCAATTACTTTGAAAAAATTATTGAAGTATTCATGGACGATTTTAGTGTATTTGGGAATGATTTCGATGCATGTTTAAACAATTTAGAAACTATTTTACAAAGATGCGTTGAAACCAACTTGGTGCTTAATTGGGAGAAGTGCCATTTCATGGTTACACAAGGGATCGTGTTAGGTCATATTATTTCTGAAAAAGGATTAGAAGTTGATAAATCCAAAGTAGATCTTGTGCGTCACTTACCCTCTCCAACTTCGGTTAGAGAGATACGTTCTTTTCTTGGACACGCAGGATTTTATCGAAGGTTTATCAAAGATTTTTCCCACATCTCTCGCCCGTTGTGTAAATTGCTGCAAAAGGAGACTCCGTTCGTATTTGACGAGGAATGCAACGCTGCCTTCAACAAGTTGAAGGAACTTCTCACGAGCGCTCCTGTTTTGAGCAGCCCTGATTGGTCTCTACCATTTGAACTCATGTGTGACGCCTCGGATTATGCCGTAGGAGCTGTTTTGGGTCAGCGGAAGGACAAGAAGCCTTATGTAATTTATTACGCCTCTCGGACGCTTGATGAAGCTCAAAGAAATTATACCACCACCGAGAAGGAGTTTCTTGCAGTGGTTTTTGCTTTAGATAAATTTCGGTCTTATTTACTGCAAACTAAAGTAACTGTCTATACTGATCATGCAGCTTTGAAGTACCTAATGCTAAAAAAGGACGCAAAACCAAGGCTTATTAGATGGATACTTCTACTCCAAGAATTCAACATCGAAATCAAGGATAAGAAGGGAGTAGAAAATGTTGTCGCTGACCACCTATCACGCTTGATAGGTGAGAATGAGACTCTTGAAATTGAGGAAACTTTTCCGGATGAAAAACTCTTCGGAATTGCGGTAACTGTTTCGGAAACTCCATGGTATGCAGATATCATTAATTACTTAGTTACCGGTGAGTTTCCATCTACCATGCATAAATTTCAGCGTGACAAACTTAAACATAATGCTAGAACTTTTATCTGGGATGAGCCTTATTTATGGAAACAATGCTCCGATTTAGTGATTAGGAGATGTATCCCAGATAGTGAATTTAAGCCTATTCTAGACTTTTGTCACAATGAAGCATGTGGGGGACATTTTGGTTCGAGGAGGACTGCCCTTAAGATTTTAGATTGCGGTTTCTTTTGGCCTAGTTTATTTCGCGATGCTCATGCATTTTGTGCTACATGTGATAAGTGCCAGAGATTCGGTAATTTAGGACCTAGAGATCAGATGCCACAACACTACATATTTAATGTCGAGATTTTTGATGTGTGGGGTATTGATTTTATGGGACCATTTCCTCCCTCCAATGGTTATACGTATATTTTACTCGCAGTAGATTATGTTTCAAAATGGGTGGAGGCAAAGGCCACCCGTACTAATGATTCGCGAGTTTGTTGCAGATTTCCTACGAACTAACATTTTTAGTAGATTTGGAATGCCACGAGTTCTAATTAGCGATGGAGGAAGTCATTTTTGCAACCGCATGGTGGAAGCATTGATGAGGAAGTACGGCGTAAAACACAAGGTTTCCACACCATACCACCCTCAAACAAATGGAATGGCTGAAGTTTCCAACCGTGAGATCAAGAAGATTTTGGAACGAACCGTCCGCCCAAACCGGAAAGATTGGAGTCAGTGCTTAGATGATGCATTGTGGGCTTACAGGACTGCCTACAAGACCCCCATTGGTATGTCACCTTTCCGATTAATTTATGGGAAATCGTGGCATCTTCCGGTTGAATTTGAGCACAAGGCATGGTGGGCCGTGAAGAAATTCAACATCGATCGAGATGCAGCAGGTTTGCATCGGAAGCTACAACTTTGTGAACTTGAAGAAATCAGAAATGATGCCTTCGACAATGCGTGGATTTACAAAGAGAAGACGAAAAAGATCCATGATAAGATGATTCACGGGAAGAGTTTTGAAGTTGGGCAGAAAGTATTGCTTTTCAATTCAAGACTTAAGCTCTTTCCGGGAAAGCTTCGCTCTCGATGGATGGGGCCATTCATAGTTGCTCAAATTATGCCTCATGGAGCAGTTCTCATTCGATCAATAGACAAGGGCAGTGAGTTCAAAGTAAATGGCCATCGCTTGAAGCCCTATTTTGAGGCATTTGCGGAGCATAACGTGGAGGAGATGCAACTCCAAGAACCGGCCATCTCGAAAGCAAAATGATGCATCACGTCTAAGCTATAGACTTAAAATGAGCGCTCATTGGGAGGTAACCCAATGGAGAAGACGACAACAGATTTGTTTTCTTCTCCTCCTTTTAATTAATTTAATGGCTTTTGCATTTTAAATCAGAATTTTCGTAGATCCTATACTCCATGTTTAAATTCTATACTTTTACTTTAGTACATTGAGGGCAATGTAGAGTTTAAGTGTGGGGGAAGGGTTTACAATTTAATTGTGTCTAAATTAGTGTTTTTCAGAGTCTTTAGGATGCCCTTAACTAGTCAATGATGAAATTGGACCAATACGAACACATATGGCGTATGAATCACATGCATCGAATTCTTGTGCTAATTGAGATATTCTATATGTTTTTAACATGTAGTAGATATGAATTGCAAAACATGGTACAGAAATCGCATGCTTGAATAAGTTTTTAATCATATGAACCCTATGTGAGCTTTTGAGCTATCTGTTCTTTATTTGATTGAATATACATCCATTTCGTAGCTACTAGCTTATATATGCCTCATTTGCTTGCTTGCCACAGATTTTAATGAACTAGAGAATGCTAGAACTTACTCATGTCAATTTGCAAAGCTTTTAAGTTGATATAGACTTTGATTTTGGAAATGATTAAAGGCATTTAGGATTTTCCACCACGTCGCCAAATATCCATGTATCCCATTTGTACGCATAAGTTGCGACACCCCTAGATAAACCAATTGAGCCCACGTTAAGCTTTTCTTTCATCACCATATTTACCTAAACACTTACCCTAGTATAGAATATCCTTACCTTTGTTCCGGAAACTTGGTGAGAATTTTTCGAAACTAGCACATAATATGATGGTTTGGTAAGAAAGATTGAAAGAGTTAATGTGAGTAAGGGGAAAGACTTGTCCAAATAACTAAAAAAGTATTAGATTGGCAAAAAGAAAAGAAAAAATATATATATATTTGAGAGAATGAAAAGAAAAAAATACATAGTTGTGTGGCCAGGAAACTCAGGAACGACCTCAATGTCGCCAATATCGGACACAGCAACCGTAGTATCCGCATCATAAGCTAAACAAACCACACAACTTGTCTCCACCATCTGCTCGACCATCACCACGAAACAGTATCTCGGGGAAATCTAGTCGTCGAAACACAACCTCCTCATCGAGGCACTCGAACACAACCAAATGCGTCGTCAGTAAGTCCATACTCACAAACACACCAAAATCACAACATCCAGCTACAACAAATCCACGGCTAAACCATATCCTCCAACAGGGATCTCGTAACCTCCGGATGGATGCAACACTCTCCAAAACCTCGGAAGTGGAGATACAGACACAATCGCCATGGACATCAAACAACAGTAACCTCGGAGAAAAGTCTGTCCTCAAACAAGGTCATGGCACGAACTCCAACATGCCCAACTAGTCGCCCACATCAATTGCGACTTGCTGAATAACTCGTCAAAAGGGTACATTGATCAGACGGTAGGAACAACATGAGAGTCTCCTCGTAACTCTGAGCCGTCGAACCGCTAACACAGCTGACTGAGGGCACTCCCTCGTAACGTGACCCTCCTAGCCACCGAAACAGCAACTGAAAGTGCTCCTCGAACACAAATCACCGCAACACCTGCTGCATGAAAGGATCGCCAATGATCACCCAAACTCATGCCACAGGAGCCAGTTCGCTACTCTGCGATCTCCGCCATCGTCAAACGGATCAGCAGAGGATCCTCAACATATTCGAAAAGACCGCAGTCTGATGAAATCACTGATCCCGAAGTATCGGAACTCAACCTCATCAAAATCTCGACTAAGTCCACTTTTCTCAAACCATCGCATCGAAAACCGCGTACATCTTTACCTCACAATAACCTCGCCGCTGAGTGCAACACACTAAGCTCCTCACGGATGTCTCGAGGCACAACAATCAACTCTCTCTGATGCTCAGGTTCAAACTCACCTCGAACCTCGTGCACCGCTTCCTCTGAAGCCACATAACATGTGCAAACAGTAACAAACATGTGAACAATGCATCTCTGCCTCAGGTGGTTAAACACTCTACATTCAATTGCTGGATAGCCTGATAACACCATCACCGTTTACACAACACTCTGAATGTAGGCCATGGAGTCACAACCGGAACTCACACAATATCAGCCCACCAAATACACTGATCTAACTCAGGCAAACACCAACTGCCACAAATCTCAGCTCTGAGGCAACATGTAGACACTCATATACACATCCCCAGGCAAACCGCGCCGCACAATTCTCTGAACTCTGAATACTCATTCGAATCTACTATTCTCTGGCAAATCGCGCGTCGATTGATCCTCAACAGGATCCACAACCGAAACGACACGGAAAGCACGTCAGGAGGCATCCTAATGAATAAAACATCGTTCAAAACAAGTGGAACGTAATCATGAAACCGTAGATATTTGAGGACACACAACACCCGAAGTATTGATGAGTACCGCTGGCCAGTCGGGTCACCACTCCAGTCATGCTGTATCAACTCAAATACCCTAAGTAAACACGACTACAGAAGTCTACAGAACCTATAACCTAATGCTCTGATACCAAGCTGAAAGGACCCAACCCCGATTTAGCTTCCTAAATCGGAATCAAACCCCTTCGAAAACACGAACCAACAAAAACTTTTCGAAATTTGGGCAAAGTTTTGTTACTAGCGTGGAATTACCATTACCTGCACGCGGAAAATACACTCCATCCTATGCCACAAAAAGCAAACCGTGGGCACCAATCCCATCCGGATTTCTCAATATCTCAACAGTAAAGTAAACAATACATATAATAGTACTTTACCGAAATTCGGGTTTAAAATCGTATAACATATTCCACAGAAAGCTCAGAGCGACATCTAATACATAACCATATACGCATACCACAGTAGGTAGAACAATAAACCTACTGGATGAAACAAAGTAGCTCGAGCACTATGCCTCCGACCACGACGTGCGACACCAGAGCCTGAACTGCAAACTGGGCACGGAAACCGAAAAGCCCAGGGGAAAGACAATAAACACGTTAGAGTGAGTGGACGAAAATAAATGTCTTTCACCAGTTTATATATATGTATAAATCACATATGCAAGTCCGGGTAAATAAAATAACAAGTACACGAGGTAAAACTCATACTCCTCCAGTGTACTGAGCATGCAAGTAAAATCTCACGGGGTCACTCATGGACTCCTCCGTGCTAGTACAGTCAGAATCACGGGATCCCAGACCCACACGTGACTCTAGCCAGAAATGGCCTCAGGTCAAAGGTCTGCCTCCCCCCGGTAAAGACCTCGGGTCAGGAGTCACAGCCTCCCCTGGCAATAAGGCCTACCATCGGGGATCAGCCGAGAGGCAAGTGTATCGATACAACAACGTAACCACGACTGTACTCTGTGTAAACCAAATCATAAACATTTCGATGCAAATGCATGAAACAGCATATAAGTATATGTATACTCGTATACGTATATTCGTATAAGTATAATCGTAAAACTCATGCTCATGTAATCCGTAATATCAATACGCATGCTCAAGTTCATAAATCATATAAAAGACTCGCAATCATTTCCGTGAAAAGAAATTGTCCACTCACAAACTGGCGTAACGCGTATCGCGTTAACCCGTGATCCGGCGGAAAGTCCATCGCCAAAACAACGATCACGAAACCCCTGAATGTTCACAAAGTTCATTATTCAAAATCATAATCCGACAATACAAATCAAACCACGAGAAACCACCGTTCTCGGAAACAGATAAATCAAAGTCGACGAATCGTCGAAAATCCGTATATACCACTTCAATACCTCGCTTTACGTTCGGACGCTCAACTCGAAAAATGAACCTCCCCACTGCGATCGGAACGCGATTTCGAGTCAAATGACATGCGACTTGTCGAAAGTCAAAAAGTCAACCTTGACCGTTGACCGCCGTCCACGGCGGCGCCGCTGCCGGCCGAAGCATTTCAAGGCGGAGCCACCCCAATTCCACTCCAAATCGTCCACTGAGCAACTTTGTCAACTGCACCGAAGTCCAATTCTCACTCTAACATGGTCAATTTCATGAAAAACCGAATGAACACACAAATTTCAAATCCAAAATTCTCCTTCCACAATCAAAATTAGGACTCCAAACTTACATGGTAGCTTGCTAGTGATGAGAGCTACAAAGCCCACTCCAAATTTCAGCTCGAATCGGCTCGAAATATCAAACCCGAAATCACCAAGTTTCTCCAATTTTGGGCCGGAAAATTCTTCCTCTCCGGTGAGTCTCGGAGTGCATGGTGGCCGGAAACATGATGAGGGAGGTGAGGCGAAGAGATTGGGACCGGTGCCGCCCCGTGGGGTGGTCGGAAACACCTCGCCGGCGTGGAGGCCGGCCATGCCGTCGTGAGCCATTCCCTCCCCCACCGAGTTGACTCAGTCAACTCGGTCAACTTCTCATTTAGAAATGTTGACTTTCCCAGTTTGGTAACCTGCTATTTATAGCCTTTCCCAATTTGGAAACTCATAATTATCCATTTCGACAAACTTCAAACGCGCGTAACTTTCTCGTCGTAATTCCGATTCCGATAATTCTCGCGGCCACAAACTCGTCTCGACATATTCTTCAATAATCACTCGAAGTCAAACACATCGGCCAATCGGATAAAAAGTCAACTGTTCAGCCCAAACACATAATAAATCGACTAAACCAACAACAAACGGAAATATTCGCAACTAATTCCTCGTAACTCCAAATCATGCTCCGGAAGTTCCCACGAACTCGAAATTAAATTCTGAACAACTTTCGTGAAGAAGCCGAGACCAATTTCTCGTCCGGTAATTTAGTCGTTAAGTAGCCCACCATTTAAATCCGAACTTCAAATATTCATAATTAATTCCTCGGTCGTCCAAATAACGATCCGGAACTGCCCACGAACTCATAATCACACATACAACGACTCTCGAGAAGAGACCCAGCTCCAATTCTCGGCCAATAATTAAGTCGTTAACAAGTTCGGCGATTCCAATATCTGTCGAAAATCCGCGACTGCGCTGTAACTCACGAATCAAGCTGATTATACTTCTGATTCTGGTCCGGGTCATCACACGCCAAGCATACATAAGCACGTGATCGAGAAAATAGACAATTTGAAAGCCTCTTAAGACCCTAGGAGATTTTGGTGCCAAACAGTAATAAATCGAATAAAAAGTAAGAAAATAATTATTACGTTCACACTACTGGATATCTTTTAAAAGATCACAAACTTTGTTTTCATCCTCTCTTTTTCTCCTATTGCACTCCTAATCATTTTCTTGTATACTATGCTAGTTTTGACTAGAGTAGGATCCCAACTCTGCAGAATATTGTTAGGATTTCCGAACCTAAACATGTAAGAACTTATTGCAATGGCCCTAACAAACTTGCTTACACTCTTGTAATGTTGTTATCGGTATTGACTAGAGTATGATCCCTACTCTACAGAACATTGTTATGATTTTCCAAATTGTTCTTCAACACATTTAAACAGTCACCGTAACAATTAATCACTATGTTAAACTCACTCACACTTTGCCAAGATAACATTCAAAAAAGAAAAATAAAAAATAAAAACCAAATATGAAATCATATAAGAACATTCTAAAAAATTATGCTAAACTTTTTCAATTTCACAAATACCGGAGTGGTGATCGGAGCCAACATGGAGATCGAATCCTAGTCCTTCTCGGTGAGCATATCAACTCGACATTAGTGATGGTGTAGTAGGAGATGAAGATTGTATTGTTCATCGGCACGAGATCAAATCAGAGCCATGTGATGGCGACGTCATAACAAAAGAAAATGTCACGGCTCAAGAGGTAGCAGTCTTTCTCCGTCACCTACTCTAGGGTTGAGTCCTCAGCATGGCTCTCCATTGGACGATGTTGTCCTCCTTGAGGGCTTGCTCGTCTTGGTGGCGAAGTAGGAAAGCGATTCGGAGAAGCAGTGACGGGGATGAGGGAAGACGAAGAGGAGGAGCGAGAGGAAGATGACGAGGAAAGAAACGGATGAGGAGCCTTTGATTTAGAGAGAGAGAGAGAGAGAGAGAGAGAGAGAGAGAGAGCTGGGGGTAGGTATTTCTCAGAAAGATGAGGCTTTCACAAAATTAGTGGTATTCTTTGTAAATAAATTACAAACGAATGTCTGTTACATACTTAAAAAAATAGAATTGTTGAAGGAGAAATATATATATATATGGCCTTATATAGGCATTACAATCAATTACAAATTCATATCCTTATAAATCAGGAATTGAGAGAATATATAATTCTATTCTAATTAGGACAAGACACACACTGGGATATCAAGAATATTGTTTTCCTTAAACACTCCTCCTTGTGTCGTGATCCTAATGTATGATGCATAACATGTTGCCTCACTAAAAATCTTGCCAAGCAAACAAAAACCTATTGGGTAAAAGAAAAGCTTGGTTGAAGGAAAAAAGAGTATAACACATCAACTACAAAAGCTAATACATGTGATGTAGACTCCCCTTGATGTCTACAGAAATATAACTCCCCCTGACTGTAAACTCAGTCATGGAGTTCAGATAACCTACACAAACCAATAAGTCTCACATGTTTTACAAATATAGATTTAGGTAATGACTTGGTAAATAAGTCAGCAATATTATTTGCCAAACCAACCTGGCACACATGGATATTAAACAGCTATTGTTGTTGCTGATTGAAGAAGAACTTCGACTATATGTACTTGGTATGATCACCATTGATGTATCCCAACTTCATTTGTTCAACGCAAGCCGCATTGTCCTCAAAGATATAAGTTGGTGCTTTAGTAGTGGAAGGTAATCCACTAGTTCCTTGAATATGGTGTATGAATGACCAAAGCCAAACACACTTCTTAACGTACTGCTTCATGTAAAGCAATGATCACAAAATGATTCAAGGAAGTAGTAACCAGGGTCTGTTTAGTTAATCTCCAAGAAATCGTTGTGTTCCCTATGGTAAACACATCATCGGTCTAGCAATGTCCTTTGTATAGGTCAGAGAGATACCCAGCATCAGCAAACCAACCAAGACATCAAAATGTGCCTCTGAATAGGGATTGCACTGAATGGACAAAAAGTGCTTGCAATTGGACCTGTCTTAGACGGGTCGAGAAATTCTGTCGACAGGTCAAAGGTATGGCTCTGGTCCATCCAGGGTGCAACATTTGACGGGTTAGAAGGATTCTTCGACAGGTCGAAGGCCTTAGAACCAGCATGTTGCGCTTCAACCATCCATTTTTACGAGAATTTCATGCTTCTCTCTGTATTCTTTGTAGAGAAAGAACAAGCCCAAGTCTATGGAACCCTTCAAGTATCTGAAGATGTGTTTTATACCATTCCAATGACGTTGTGTAGAAGCAGAACTAAATCAAGCTAACAAGTTCACAGAAAATGCAATGTTTGGTCTTGCGCATTGAGCTAAATATATCAAAGCTCCAATGGCACTAAGGTATGGCACTTCAACTCCCAATAGTTCCTCATTTTCATATTTCGGACGGTACAGTATGGATTTTTATTAGGTTCCAGACTGCGTACGACCATTGGTGTGTTAAGAGGATGTGCTTTGTCTATGTTAAATCGCATGATCATCTTTTGGACATAAACAGACTGGTGAATTTGTATTCTACCAACTTGATGTTCTAATTCCAAACCAAGAAAAAATCGAGTCCTACCAAGGTCTTTCATCTCAAACTCAGATTTCAAGTAGCGAACCATCTCATTGATTACATCAAGAGACCTAATCATATTCATATCATCAACATAAACCACTACAATGAAAAATCTTGAACTTGTTCTCTTAATGAACACAAATGGGCATAATTCATCGTTCTTGTATCCCTTCTCAATCAAGTAGTCACTGAGGCGTATGTACCACATTCTACTAGATTGTTTCAATCTATATAGTAAACGCTTGAATCTAATCACATGAGCACTCTGTGGTGTAGAGTTACTTGAGTTGAGTATAACCACACCTTCCGACACTTTCATGTATATCTCTGAATCCAAGTTTCCATAGAGATATGCTGTCACCACATCCATCAGCTGCATGTTCAGTTTTTTGGACACTACCAAATTGACAAGGTAGCGGAAAGTAATTATGTCCATAACCAGAGAGTATGTCCCCTCATAATCAATGTCAAGGCATTGGGAGAATCATTGCGTCACAAGTCTAGCTTTATACTGCATGACTTCATTCTTCTCATTTCACTTCCTAACAAAGACCCATTTATGTCCAACTGGCTTCACATTTGATAGGCATAACACTACCAGACCAAATACATGCCTTTTCTTTAAAGAGTCTAATTCGATCTACATTGATTCTTTCCATTTTGGTCAATCTGATCTCCGTTGACACTCAACAACCGAGCGAGGTTCCACCTCATCGTCGGCAATGATCTCCTGAGCGATGGGATAAGAAAAAGCAACTACCTTGGATGTTCTATCCATAACAATGCGCACATCATTGTATTTTAGTAAGATTTTACCATTCTGTGACATCACATATGGGTGTGAAGCGTCCTCCAAAGATGTCATTTTTGATTCTAGGACATAACTGTAGTCAAAAACAATTTCATGAGTGGAATTCACAACGTTAATGATGAAATTATCACTTTGTGCCTGGATAGCCTGCCTTTTCGTTGGCAGCTCATCTGTGAATTTTCTTGCTCTCCACCTCTTCCTGGTGGGAGCTGAGGTTGATGCTACTCCATCCACATGGGCAAGAGGCACGTTACTCTGCCCTGGAGTCTCTTTAAATCGCCCATTGGGGACTTCCAACCTTACAGGAACATTTGCAGTAGGAATGTGTGATCTCGTCATTTTGGCAATATCAGTGAAGGAGTCAGACATCAAATCTGCTACATTCTGAAGATTATGTATACGTCACACTTCAATCTCACTTTGAGATGTGTGTGGATCTTCTTGAAACATAGTGGGAGAAGCTTTAAACCCCCCCCCCCCCCTTGGGGACTTCCAACCTTGTAGGAATATTTGCAGCAGGAATATGTAATCTCGTCACTTTGACAATATCAGTGAAAGAGTTAGGCATTGAATCTGCTACATTTTGAAGATCAAGTATACGTCACACTTCAATCTCACTTTGAAATGTGCATAGATCTTCTTGAAACATAGTGAGAGAAGTTTTCCACGTCAATTCCTAACATTCAACCGGAATGGAGGCATTCCTATCTCCTCCTAACGTCAGGAAGTATGTTTCTTCAAAATGACAATCTACAAATCTTGCAGTAAAGAAATCTCATGTCGAAGGTTCTAAGTAACAGACAATTGTTGGAAATTAATAACCAACATATATGCTTAATTGATGTTGATGACCCATTTTAGTGCGCTGAGGTGGCGCAATTGCACATACACTGCACAACCAAATATGCATAGAAATGAAATGGCATGCTCATATCCAGTTACCAACTGATATGCACTGAATGGTTGGCGTGCTACAGGTCTCAAGTGAAGAAGCATTGTTGCATGTAATACTGCATATCCCCAAGCATATAATGGCAAATTGGTATGCATAACCATTGCTCTGGCCACAAGTTGTAACCTCTTTGATTTGTGCCTCTGGTAAACCGTTCTGTGAATGAACACGAGGGATGGGATGTTCAACTTCAATCAAAATCGACATACAGTAGTCATCAAAAATCTTTGATGTGAATTCTCCTGCATTATCCAATATAAATGACTTGATTGGATTGCCCGGGTGGTGAGCCCGAAGCTTAATAATATGTGTTAGGAGTTTTGCAAATGTAACATTTCTTGCGGATAGCAAAGCAACGTGTGACCATCGCGTTGATGCATCTACCAAACTATAAAGTATTTAAATGGTTCACATTCCGGTATGATAAGTCCACAAATATCTCCATGGATTCTCTGTAAGAATGACATATTTTCAGTGTTATCAACCGCAAAGGAGGGTCTAGTCTAATATTGGCAACCCGCCCATTGAACGGAGTACTCATCCTCAAACGGGTAAAACCCGTTAATACCCATCACCCGTTAAATGTTAAACGAGTAATACCCATACCCGCCCTGTCAAATTTTGAGTAACCCATGGGTACCCATGAGTACCCATGAGTACCTGTTTAAAATCAAGTTTTATTATTTTTATCCAAAAAATAAGGATTTTTATTTTCTTTAGATAATAAAATAAGATTTTTATTTTGTTTATATATTTTGTAATAGAGAGAGATTGAGGGAGAGAGAGAGAGAGAGGGAGCATAGAGAGAAAAGAAAGAAAATGAGAGAGAGAGAGAGATTGAGGGAGAAAGAAGAAGGCGGAGAGAGAGACAATAAAAGGAGGAGAGAGAGAAAAAAAGAAGAAGAGATCGAGGGAGAGAGAAGGAAAGAGAAAGAGAGAGAGAGAGAGAGAGAGAGAGAGAGAGAAGAAAAGGAGGAGGAGAGAGAGAAATTGAGGAGAGAGAAGAGAATAAGGAGAGAGAAAAAGACGAAGAGAGAGAGAGTATTTGAGTGTGGGAATTTTTTTTCTAAGAGTAATAAGAATGACAATGGGTAGGGTAGGGTACGAATATTAAAATACCACACTTATACTTGAGTTTATATTCTGTACCCGTACCTACCTTGATACCCGTGATATTTTATAGGGTGTTACCCGTATCTGTATCCGTTGGATACCAAAATATCTGTACCCGCCCATTACTCGTGAAAAATATGTTAAAAGAGAAAATGATTATAAGAAAAACTATAAATAAAAAAAATAAAAAATTAGAATAGGTGTAGAAGTGTTCTCGTTTTCAACTTCTGGAGAAACTCGATTCTCTTGGTCATTAGAATCATCGACTAAAGGTTGCATGGAGGCCATTAACAAACTAAACAATTCACGTATAGTTTGTGGTTTGAAAAATGGACGAGGACTGCATCAAGCGGCTAGGCTAGATATACATGATATATATAGCTAGGGTAGTGATGTACTAGAGTTTTGATATTTATATATATATACAGAGATTCTTAGGTGAGAAGGTCTGCATATTTCAATATATAGGGATTTCTTAGTTTGGCTAACTTTTTCATCATATATTCACATTTCCACCATCTAGATTTTAGGTCTTAGAGTATAGATCACTTATACAGAGTTTCATCCAGATTTGGTGATGGTTAAGTTACCTATCTACATCAAATTAACGAACGGACATAAATCAATAAAAACGGAACCGTTCGTGTATATAAATGGTAAATAACGATTTTGAGAACCCAAATGATCATCAAATTGAATGAAACTTTACATGATTGATCTATACATATATATCTATAAACTAAATAGTGGAGATATAATTATGTGACCAAAACATTAGTCAAATCAAAAAAATCAGCATATTTCAATATATGCGGAGGTCCGCGTCAAGAAATGTATATATATATATATATTCATATATACATATATTATAGTTTTTATATATAGTTAAATTAATGATTATTTACTTAAAAATCTTATATATAAAGTAATTATTATACGTAATATTAATTATATAATAAAAATATATAAAATTTTAATTTAATATTCTTAGTGGGTGGGTTTGGGTATGAATATCGAATTACCATACCACCCCCCTGTACCCGTACTGAAAATCAGGGTATTAAGTACACCCGTTACCCATTATTGTTCCATGTTAGGGTGAATACTCGATAAATATCCTACTCGATGGGTATTATTGTCATCCCTAGAGAGTAATAGTATTTGGATGGGTAATGGATATATGTGGCTACCCGCGGGTATACTCATACCCTCTCATTTAATTATGGGGTGTTTTTGGAAATATCCATTACCTGCCCGCGTTAGCAAAACGGATTAGGTTTTTACCCGCCCACCAGTTTCAAAAACGGAATATTACCTGCGGGTAAAAATGCCAACATTAGTCTAGCCTACAACTTTGTCAATGAGCAAGCTTTGCAAAAAGAGTGATGAGTATCCGAGATTGTCATAAAGGAATCTTGTTAGAATAACACTAGGTATTAAAACTAGATGGAGATTGTTAATCTCATCCACTTCATCAAATCCGATGGTTTTTGGGATTTTCACATGTTTCTTGCCTTTGAAAAATGGAAGACTTGTGAGTTTTTCAATATTTTGATCATCATGTCACGACCTGGGTGTCCCAGTCAAAAAAGTCAAAGCTTGTAAGAGGCTATGTTACATACAGTAGTAAGTGTGACGAATTTGATTCAATAATCCAAACTGTAGTAAGATATAATCCAATACTAATTGCCCCAACTTCTCCAATGTGTGTTTTCTACTGCACTCCTCTGAAGTTATGCATGAGAATTCTTTATCATTCTCACTATGAGTTTCCAAGTGTAAACTGTTGGCTCTAATGTTCTTAAAACTTAGTAAGGTTCGGTTGGCCTTAGGCGCGTATAATGCATCAGTTATATGAATTTTAGTACCATGTGGTAGCAAGAATTATGCTGAACCACACTCTTGTATCACTACCACATAACTTCTCATAGCCGACGACTTAGAGAAACAAAGGCTGACGATTTTTGAAGTCGTCGGCTATAGTACTATAGACGACGATTTTTGGTGTTGTCGTCGGCTATAGTACACTATAGCCGACGACTTCAAAAATCGTCGGCCTTTGTTTCTCTAAGTCGTCGGCTATGAGAAGTTATGTGGTAGTGTATAACCGGCGCGAAACCAATCATGATTGTCACTGATGATGTATATGACGCAAGATCAATAAATAATTTTCTATTCCGCAGTATGGTATGAGTAGTACCACTATCTACTAGACACTTGATCTCGCCTTGAAACATCTACAAAAGAATTTGAGTTAATTAGTCTTCAAGACTTATTGACCGCTTTAAGTAAAGACTTAAAGATTTACCAACAGGTTGTGACCCTTAAAGAATGTTGATAGGACATAAACAAACCAATGCAAAATACATCAAAAACACCATTCCCGGGTGACATCTTCGACGGGTCGTGAAGTACCTCTCGACGGATCGAAGAAACCCAAAATCAATTTTGATTTTCCAATAACTATTTGTCGAGGGGTCGAAGATGGTTTTCGATGGGTCGAAAGTTGGAAAATTTTGTCACAGAGGGAAACATTCGAAGGTTTGAGGTATACCATCGATGAGTTGAATAAGTCATAAACCAATATCAATTTTTCGATATTTTTCTTCGATGGGTCGGAGAAAATTCTCAACGGGTTGAGTTTGTGACAATGTGGAGACAGAGTCATGTATTCGATGGGTTAAAATTATGTTCGACTGGACAAAAAATGCAAATTAAAACTATTCTAGAGTGAAAAATCTCTAGAATCAAATCATCCTCTGTTTTGTCTCATTTTTATTATACTTTGGTGTTTATAATGCCATATGATTTTGTAGAATTTGAACCTTGTAAGCAATAAGTATGAACTGAATCATTCTTAATACTTTCAAATACCGAAAGAAAGAAATTTTATTACTTTGCCAACATCAAAACTTAGATCAAAAGATTATTCCTATTCAATAACCATGACTAAAAATAAAGTCAAATTCAATATTAAACTTGCTTACATTGTAGAGATATCAGTCTAAGCGATATTTGTAGTCACTAAGTTCACAATTAGATTAGCTTTACTACCATCTTTCATCTTTTCATCCACAGTGTAGTTAGTCTCATGAGTCAGATACTGCTTGCATCTTTTGTAGAGATTATGGACATCTTTGGGGGCACGACATCGCTTGTGCATATGCTTACTCGAACCAAGGTGCTGAGCTAGAGGTTGAAGGAACAGACCTTAAAGAATTTCCATTGTTCCTAGAACCAGAACTTGATGGATTCTTGTTCGAGATGTTTTGGCAAGTCCAAGTCAAATTTTGACTCTTTCCTCCTCTGTCACGACCTCTACCACATCCTCCTCTACCACCACAAGTTTGATAAGGTTCCGAACGATTGTTCTGCTTATCTTTTTGTGCATTTCCAGTATGATGAGACTTATGGACTTTCTTTGTACTGTCTAACCTGGCATTGTTGTTGAAAAGAATCTCCTAGTGTTGTTCTTTCTTAGCCAGCAAACTCATGAGATCACTGAAGGATCTAAGTCTTTCTTACTCATAATTAACATTATATTGGCGAGAAAGTGTGTTTGTGGAGGTAGGAAATGCAGTCAATGACTTCTCGACCATGGTCTTCTCGTTCTTGATAACGTCATAAATGGCAAGCTCTGTAGCTCTAGCATATCCTGGTAAAAATCATTGATTTTGGGTAATCCAATAACTGATTTTGATCCCATTTTTCGAGTAGGTTAGGAAGATGTGCATCATGCACATTATTAAACCGTTCTTGCAAAGTCACCTACAAATCTACGGGGCGTCCTTTAGCAAGTACTGCTTCCTTAAAGCGGGATGAATATGTCTCCTAAGAAATATAAGAGCTTGAGCTTTACGGGTTATGGTGTCATCATCGACTTGAGTGCCGGGTGATAGTGGTCGGATTGTGTCCAGGAGTCTTTTACCGATGAAAGTATTCCTCACATCAAAGACCCATATATGGTACTCTATTCCTTAAAGATCAAGGATGTCAACTTCTAGCATTGTTGACTCAGTCATCTACAAAAGACAAGAGATGAAATTAGTTTACCGATCGAAAATCCACGATCACAGGAAATAAGAAAATATGATCCATTGATGTATGGTCACAAATAACGATGCAATAACTTGAGGTTTCATAACACACCCTATAAAACCGTTACTGACTTAGAGTCACAAAATATCGACTTCCCTTTTTTCTCATATATACCATGACTCCCCTATGACCGTCATTATTGTTTAAAATTTGGAGGAGGATTTAATCCTCTCTCACTCATACCTGCAATAATCCATAGGAAATAGAGGCATACATAAAGTTCACGGTATTTAAACATAAATCTAGACTTAGATCTAGAGTGTTGCGGTAATTAACTTTTGAAACCTAATTCTAAATCGGAGAAGGGAGAAAATTTACTTTAAGGGTATTATGCTCAAAATGAAAAACTTTAAAAAGTTTCAAGAATTTGTAAAATTTGGCGACGAACAGCGGTGCGACGGCGGTGTTGATTTCCAACAAAGGGGAGGAAGGATGGCGATTGGTGTAGGGTGTTTTCTGAAGATTGTTGGAAGAATGAGAGGATCTAAAATAGATTTTTCTTTCATTCTCCCAAAAAAGAAACTCTTTAGTTTACAAAAGTACGGGAATATTTCAGTCTCACTATACAAATTTGGTGAAACTACTAGATCAGACAAATTAAGATTGGGATCAGGCTGGTGTCCACCCTAGAGCTAAGCACCCTGAGGCTAATTTTTTTACTTTGACACGTGTCACTTTGTGATTGATTTATATTGTCAATGTATAACATGACTGACTGAGCTTACAATAAGATGCTTGTGTTGAACCATGCCACCTTAAACTGAGAACCATCTTGTCTCCACCTTACCCTTTCATATAGCGGCCCAAATAAATCTCATTCCATCGAGGGTGACCGGAGTTGGACACCAGAGATCGATGGACCCACAAAGCCGAAGGATGGGCCGAGCAGGGGATCCGCAATGCCGCCGTTCGTTGGGTGGAGGCTACCACGACAAGACGGTGCCAGCCGATAATTTCTTTGGCGGTGCACCATCTGGCATCGATCTCAGGGTTACTACAGAGAGAGAGAGAGAGAGAGAGAGAGAGAGAGAGAAGACAACATTTCTAGATGCTTTTCTATTCGATCATCATATCGATCACCCCTATTTTTTTCTTCTTCTAGTTCTTCTTCCAAATCTTGGTTCTGTAGCAGGGAAATCGAGAACGGTTTCGTAGTAGCTAGCTAATCGTACACTATCTAGCTCTGTCAACTTATTCTACACCCTTGACAAATCTTCATAAACTAAAACTATAGCTACTTGTACAATGTTTTAATCTTAAACGAGAAGAAAAGATAGAGCTACAATTGATTTTGTACCATTTGTTCAATTGTTGGTGCTCGGTGGGCGTCAGCGGTTGGGGAGCAAGTAGACGACGTCGGGGAGATCGTCTGAGGGAGAGAGAAAGGTTGGTGGCGTTGGTGCTCCGACGTCAAAATCGGGGAGGTCGTCAACAGCAGGAGATCGTGTGGGTCAATGGTGGCCGGCAAGAGAGAGAGAGAGAAAGAGAGATAATTGATTTCACGATGGCTGAGATATTCTTTGACACCATTTCTTGCCGACATACTGTGGAGTGTGACGACGTGTGCAGTTTTGGTTTTGACAGTATTATGACATACAGTGAACTTATAATAAATTTAATCAATGTAAATAAATTTTAACTATTACAATCAATCACGCACTAACACTTTCATAAGATTGAAGACTAAATTAAATGCTTAAGATTGGGATGGATGTACAAGTTGGAGAACAATCTAGTCATGTGTGGCTGGGGAGTAATTATCCTCTATGAATGCAATGCATGCATGTCATCCGCATGGGTCATCATCAGATAAGATTGGCCAAGTTCTAATGCCCCGACAGTCTCCACGTGGTTTTGACGCTGACATGTTGACCGCACGTGCCTTGTGTTCTCTTCTCTGCCCCAGTCTGCCGCACCCGCACGTGCACTTTTCTGCTCTGTGAACTCTTGTCGAAGCTCCCAAACTGAAAAGAGCCAAAAGCACCGGCCGGCAGATACCAAAGGGTTTGCCTTTACCCTATCTTGTTCTAACTTCTAAGCCAGCAATGTCTGATTATGGAATTGAAGCACTTTAAATTTAATATTCCAACTCTGGTACAAATTCTTAGTAAAAAAAAAAAACTCTAGTACAAATTTTAAATTAACCAAAAGAATTACAAGGACCAACCCTAGTACAATTTCGGGTACTTTTATATCTTAACAAAGTAGTATCTTAACCAATTTCAATTTTTGTGTTTCTTTTATGCATGGATCGTTAGGTCATATTGTGTATTATTGAATTGTTTTCATTTGTAAAACTCAATTTTTTTCTCAACTTAGATTTTTTTTTCACGAGTCAAAAACTTATTCTTCTAGCGGCTACGTTCTTGTGCCATCCGCCGTGTTCACCGGAGTTATGGCAGAGTTTAAGATCTTTGTTTGGAACTGTAGGGAGATTGTTAACAACGTCACTCAAGATGCAGTCATATCGTTAGTCAAACAGAGGAACCCTTGTCTTCTGTTTCTCTCGGTAACCCTACCCCCATCTTTGGTGGTAGAGACTATTCGAGTGAACTCAGAATTTGATGGTGTATATTGCAAAGATTGCACTGTGAATTGTCAAGGGTTTAGCCCTTTTTTGGAGGAAAGATTGTTCGGTGAAGCTTCGCAACTATTCCACAAATCATAATGATGTGGAGATAGAATTACCGAGTTCATCGTATCATTAGAGGTTCATTGGTCTGTATGGTTGGGCCGACAGCGGAGATAAGAGCGAACATGGGCTCTTCTACGAACCCTAATGGCGTAGTGTGATATTCCATGTCTGGTACGAGGTGACTACAATGAGATTCTATCCAATGAGGAGAAGTCGGGAGGTCTTCTTAAGCTAGTTTCTCCCATAGATCATTTTAAGGAAGCTTTGGTTGATTGTAATCTTCGTGATTTGGGGTGTAGTGGCTCAAAGTTTACGTGGTTTTTGAGCACCACAAAGGAGAGACTGGAACGAGCTTGTTGTAATGAGAGTTGGAGAGATCTGCTTCCATATTTCCAGGTTGTGACGCTACGACCAGATAAGTCAGACCATCTGCCTCTTTTGATTGAGATCACACAGAGCCCTATTATCAATGGGAGAAGGGCGTTTTGGTTCAGATTTGAGGAAACTTGGGCACAGTATCCCGAGTGCGTAGAGCGAATCAAGAAAGGTTGGGTGCTTCCGGTGACTGGGGATCTCCTATTTCAGCTAGGAGAGAAAATCAAAAGCACTGGGATGACCCTCTCTCAATGGAATCAAGGCACTATTCGTCAATGCAAGAATGAGATGCTACTACTTCAAACAAAGATGCATGATATAGCTGGCCGACCTTTCCAATTAGGACAGTATGAGGAGTTTCATGCTCTTTAGTTACACTACAATGAGTTAATATAATAAGAGAATTATTGGAGACAGCATTCTAGGGATTTGAACTTGAGAGATGGAGATCAAAGTACCGCTTATTTTCATAGAAAAGCAACAAATCTTAACCGACAGATATTGTTAGGGTGTTAGTCTCCTACTACGAAGATGTCTTCAAGTCAGAAGAAGTTGATGAGGCAACCATGCAGGAGGTTTTGAATTGTATCCATCTGAGGGTTGATGTTTCCATGAATAAGGAATTGTTGTTGCCGTATACTAACGATGAGATCAATAAAGCACCTTTTCAAATGCATCCATCTAAAGCTTCGGGTCCAGATGGTATGTCGCCTTTCTTTTTTTTCAGAAATACTGTGATATAGTATGCATGGACTTGTGCATGGAGGTACGTAGTTACCTTCAAATAAGAGCGATTCCGCTTTCGTCAAATTTCACGCATTTGACTTTGTTACCCAAGATCAAGGATCTAAAGATGGTTAGGGACCTCCGTCCTATAGTTTTGTGTAATGTGGCGTAAAACGCATTCTTCGTCAACTAGCTGCAAATACGAAGGTTCTTGCAAACCAACTAAAACGCATTCTTCCTCAAATTGTCTCTCCTCTGCAAAGTGCTTTTGTCCGAGGAAGGATAATCTCGGACAATTCACTTGTTGCAAATGAAGTGGCACATTTTATGCATACTCTTCGGCATAGTTGCTGTGATAGTTTATTTTTCTTAAAGCTTGACATTAGCAAAGCATATGATCGACTTGAGTGGAAATTCATGGAGTTGATGCTACGCAAATTGGGATTTGTAGCTAGTTGGGTGAATATTATCATGTGTACTGTGAAGAAAGTGAGTTATTCAGTTATGCACAATGGCACTCCGCATGGATATATTATTCCCTTTCGGGACATTAGACAAGGAGATCCTCTCTCTCCTTATGTATTTATTCTTTGTGCTGAAGGACTGTCGGCTATGATCTTTAAGGAAGTGGTGGCTGGATCTATCAGTGGTTTGAAGGTGAATGCATCTGCTCTGGTACTTCATCACCTCATTTTCGTTGATGATTTTTTTTTGGAGAAGCTACAATGAAGGATTGTTCAGAGTTCAAACGCCTGCTAAATGTGTACCAAAGAGCTTCGGGTGAACATGTTAATCTCCGAAAGAGTAGTGTGGTATTTAGTAAGAATGTTCATATGCATACACAAGAAAATTTGGCGGATATTCCTGGTGTGGAAAGGGTCGATGATCATGGGATGTATCTCGAGTTGCCCCTTCTGGTGGGACAATCAAAGACCGCCATCTTTGCATACTTGAAGGAGAAGCTCCTTAATAAACTGATTAGTTGGCACATAAAGTTGTTAAGCGTTGCGGGTAAGGAAGTTTTGCTTAAGGAAGTTGCACAAACAATGTCTTCTTATGCCATGAATTATTACTTGTTACGAAAAGGATTACGCGAGGATATGCATCAATTGTGTTGTCCATTTTTCTCGGGAGGGAATGAAGAGACTCGAAAGATACATTGGATGTCATGGAATCGCATGTGTTTAACTAAAGAGGAAGGAGGCATAAGTTTCAAGAATTTATATGCTCACAATTTAGCTATGCTTGTTGAAAAATCTGGATTCCCTCATCGCTAGAGTTTATAAAGCAAGGTATCACCCATTTACTCCTTTTTTCAAGCTACAATCACTGATTCTTGCTCTTATTCTTGGCATAACATTATGCAAGTTATGCCTATCATTCACTCGAGACCATATGGAGAGTGGGAAATGGGGAGTCTCTTAGTATTTAGGATGAGGAATGGATCCCTACAGTGGTTTCTAGAGAGTTGGTGAGGTCGATTGGTTGCGAGTTGTACAAGGTTTATGAACTTTTTGTAGAGGGTACTACAATATGGGATAAGGGCGTGTTTAGTTCCTTGTTTCCCTAGGAAATAGTGACTGCCATCAGTAGTATTCCTAGGAGCTCTAGGAACCCGGTGGATCTATTAACATGGAAGTTAGACCGACGGGGTCAATATTCAGTGAAAATTGGATATGTTGTTGCTCGGGACGTACATGGTCTTGGTCTTGGGGAATGTCTTGGAATCCTCTTCTGATGGGGTTGGTTATATGAATCTATAGAAATCAAAGGTTCCAGGTAAGGTCGGTATGTGTATTTGGAAGGCTTGCAATAATATCCTTTCGACGAGTGAATGCCTTAACATGAAGGGATACAATGGTGATTTATGCTATCCCTTGTGCGCTACCTCTTTTGAATCACTTGGTCACATATTTTGTTCATGCCCTACGACGAGGAATAACCTCTGGGGCAGTCCTTTCAACTTGGATGTTTTTATGTATCCGACCTTTCAATTCAAGGAGTGGATGTTAGAGCAATTGGTGACCCTTCCAAACCACAAGTTCGAGCGAGTTATGATGATTATTTGAGGCTTGTGGTTGAATAGGAATGATAAGGTTTGGAATAACAAATCTACAGATCCATAATTGCGGCTATGACTATGGCATGTTATGAGGAGTACAAGCAGTCCAAATCTCATGCAGCTATCCAAGTTTCCCTAACCCCAGCTAGAGTTAATCATTTGCAACCTCTTTCTCACAATGTTGTCAAGCTTAATGTTGATGCTGCATTCAGTGAATCGAAAAGAGGTGGAGGAGGGGGTGCTTCGTAACGAGAGAAGGTATTTTCTTGCTAGATTTGCTTACCACTTTCCCCATGTTACATCAGCTGCTCAAGCTGAGTTTATGGCCATATGGGATGGCTTGGTTTTCCTCCAGCGTTTAGGAATACAAGAGGCAATTTTTGAGTCAGACTGTCTTGTGGCAGTACAATGGATTTTAAGTGCTGATGAAGATTGCTCTCTCCTCGGGAATTTAGTGGATGATGTAAATGTGTGTTTTCAACTCAATCCTCTATTCCTAGTCTCATATGTTCCTAGATCTTGTAATAGGGTTGCTCATAGCTTTGCTGCTCATGCTTATGACTTTACCATTCTCTTTAAATGGTTCTCCATAGCTTCAGAGTTTGTTATGGATGCCCTAACTTATGACCAGAATCATATATTTAATGAAATCACCTTCTCTTCAAGGTTGTTTCACTAAAAAAATATATTCAATTCATTGGTTCAATAGCAACGACCTCATTTGTGTATAAACCCTAGTCTTAATTAGCGGCAGAAATTGATGAAGTTAGAGAAAAGCTCGACTTTGATGTAGCGTATTGTCAACCTTAGACAAATTTGTTTAAACGCCTAGTTCTGTGCATAAGATTGTTCTTATTCAACTTTAATTTTCTATGAATCATATCAATGTGATTCTAAACACTATTAGTAGAACAATTCTAGCTATTAGTAGAACAATTCTAAACTATTTTATCTCTAACAATTAATAAAATTATAAAATTTCAATTAATTGATATGCTCACTCAATATTAGTGACTAAAATAGTTTAGAAAGATTGAAATGCATATTATCAAGCCCAACAAAATGAATCTGTACACTAGCTAGACAGACTTTCTCACAACATCGCTTACTATATTGTCGCAACGACCGCCGACATCTGACACCATCGTTTCCTAGAATAACTTGACAAGAGGCACGAACCAGAACACTATTGAGCCAACCTATACCCGATCCAATCGATTACGTACTAGCAAAACACCCTCGCCAAACCAAGATTGATTGCAGCCTAACAATGTCTTGTTTGAGCTGGGCACTCGTAGCACGTAACCTACGTCGCCTTAAAATTTTGCCTATCAAATCATGTTGTACGGTGGAGCCACACTTGAGCGTGTTCAAGAAGAGCTTGTACGGGTGGGACATTGAAATCAAAAATTGAACAAAAAAAAGTCAGGCCGAAACTAAACCAAATTGTGACCGAAAAAATCAGAACTTGATGCTAACCAAACCAAAAAACTTAATTTAAACTAGAAAAACCGAAACATTTTGTTCTGTTTCGGTATTGAAACTCCAAAAACCGAATCAAATTGAAGTATATATGCAAAAATTACATATTTTAGATCTTTTGTAATATATTATATTAAGCAATACATGTAAAAAATAAATCTTAAACTCTTAAAATCTAGATTTCTTTATGTATAACTCTCCTAAATTCTCTTATATATAGCTAGCTAGGGACGAGTTAAAGTGTCAGGCGACTCAAAAAATTGACTTTTTTGACAACTTTTTGATTCTAGAAAAATCGAAACATTTTGTTTTGTTTCAGTATTGAAACTCCAAAAACCGAATCAAATCGAAGTATGCAAAAATTACATATTTTTGATATTTTATAATCTATTATATTAAGTAATACAGGTAAAAAATAAATCTTAAACTCTTAAAATTTGAATTTCTTTATGCATAATTCTTGTCAAATTCTCTTATAGTTAAGAATGAGTTAAAGTGTTAGGTGACTTGAAAAATTATCTTTTTTGACAACTTTTTGATTATTTTTTTAAAAAGTTGTATTTTTCTATATTATGTAAAAAACCGAAATATCTGGAAAAAAAAATCTGAACTGAACTAAATAATGGCATTTTTTTATTTCAAAAAACTGAAAAACCAAACTAAATTTAAAAAGTATATCAATTTTAGTTTTTATTTTAACAAAAAATCGATCCTTTTGGCCTAAATCCTAACCCTAACGAAAATATATTTGATGCGATGCCAATTAAGTGAGCATCTAATTTGCCATGCCCAAAGAAACCACACGGTGTTGAGCCACACTACGAGAAGATTGTTAGAGGAAAGCTCTAATGAGATTACTAAAGAGTGATAATTTTTGTTTCATGATTAAACTCAATAAATTGTTTTTTATAGTAAAATTTTAATAATTTAATATTTAATTAATTAATAATCTTAATAAAATAATATTTTTTTTAAATTCTAACTTAAAAACTTGAATATTAAGTTAATATTCGATTAGTTAATTATCTCATTAAACTAATAAATTTTGTCAACGTTATTAATTTATGAAAGTTTTACGATACCGTGATCTTGTTAATTGGTCGAACACTTCTTTTACCGCACGCTTACCGACCGGCTCCTCAAAACTGTCGCATCTTTTTCATGAAAGTCAAACTTTCATTCATTCATTAATTGATTTAAAGCTTTTGGAGGTGTTTATAAATCGCATCGCTCCTCAGACGGATTTCGTATTGGTTATTAATTCATTTAATTTTCTCACCTCCAGGGTGAGGTCGATTGCTCATCTATCAACCTGTCTGAGAATCTTTCTTATCGATAAGTCACCGACTCTAGCTTCCTCTTTCTGTTTTGCGATAGCACAGCTCGATCATCAAAGATCTGCTACATATATAATTTAGAGGAAGACAGGAGCTCGATCAACTTTCCGAGCTTTGCATCAGATCTTTACGGCACGCTTCTCCGGCCAGAAAGTAACCGAGAAGCTCGATCTGCTCGACTAGGGCTAGTTGGAATTAGCCGGCGATCCATCAGCTTTATTTGGAAAACTGGGGGAGCTGCTAGCTGGTCATTTTGGGTTCTGTAACTGTCACTGTTAAGTTTTGGCTGTTGTTGACCAGTTGCCTGGAAGACTGCAGCACAACGACAACGAGCAGGCACCTGTTCTATTTCTCATCATTCGTAAATCGTAACTGATGAGACAACTCGATCGAGACTGATGAAATCCGTGGCTGCTTACACAAACACAAAGTAGCAGTATATATAAGTAAAATATATATAGAACTAGCTAGCTTAGCTCGCTAGAATTAATAGATGCGGCGATGGCGGGCTACAGAGGAAGCAGATCAGAGTATATGCAACTCTTCCAAACACCACCCCCACCCTCCGTTTCAGTTCCTCAACAACAACAACCTTCTTCCGAGTCTCCGAACAAACAAGGCGAGGGCTCTTCCGACCAAGATCACAAGGTCGAATCGGACACCGCCGCCACGAGCTCCGGAGGCGGCGGCGGTGGCAGGCGCCGTCGACCGCGGGGTCGACCAGCGGGGTCAAAGAACAAGCCGAAGCCACCCATCATCGTGACGCGCGACAGCCCCAACGCGCTCCGCTCGCACGTGCTGGAAGTCACGGCCGGCGCCGACGTGGCGGAGAGCTTGGCCCACTACGGGAGGCGAAGGGGGAGGGGAGTCTGCGTTTTGAGCGGCACAGGCACGGTCGGGAACGTCACTTTGCGTCAGCCGGTGGGTCCCACGGGCGGCGTTGTCACTCTCCACGGGAGGTTCGAGATACTCTCGCTCTCCGGGACTGTGCTTCCGCCACCGGCTCCTCCTGGAGCTGGCGGGCTGTCGATATTCCTCGCCAGCGGGCAGGGGCAGGTGGTGGGGGGCAGCGTTGTGGGCCCGCTCGTGGCTTCCGGTGGGCCGGTGGTGTTGATGGCGGCTTCTTTCGCGAACGCGGTGTTCGAGAGGCTGCCGTTGGAGGCAGAAGAGGAGGAGACCGTACTGGCCCAACAACAACAACCGTCTGCGTCGCAGTCTTCTGTAGTCACTGGCGGTGGCGGTGGCGGAAGTGGCGGCGGAGGACAACAACAACAGCTTGGGGAAGGTTCTAGTAGCAGCGGTCTGTTTAATCTGGGAGGGAATAATATGGGGGCGTTTTCAGGTACTAGTGACTTGTACGGCTGGGGCAGCGGCGGAGCTACTCATCCGCGGCCTCCGTTTTAGCGGTAAGTGGGGGTGGCATGCTGTGTTTGACTGAAAGAGGATGTTTCATTCATGTTTGAATAGTTAAATTACACATATGCATTATGATTGATCAAGCTAGATGAGTTGATGATGGCATGGAGTGTATATTTTCATTGACGAACAATTGAGTACTATTTTTTTTTTTTTTGAAGGAGACGATTGAGTACAATTTTCGTGAGGGAGTTTTATAAATCCGGCCTAGCTGTATATTGATGTCGTAAAGTCGTAAACTGCTGGTGTTAATTCTCTAGGGTTTAATATATCAGTCAATTTCATGTCTCTCTTTACTCTCTTATCTCTGAGAAGCGGTAGTACCGTAGTAGTGTTAGAAGTACGAACCTACTTACGATTTACGAACGTACTTCATCGATCATCATATATATATATATATATATATATATATATATATATAAGGCTTGCTTGTTTATGATTGAAAATGAGGCATGCTTTACAATTAATTTGACTTTGCATGTATGTGTAATGTGTTGTGTATGAGCTAGCTAGCACTAGTTTTCGAGCAACTCCAACGCAATTTTTGAGCTAGCTAGGAAAAAAAAAGATTTTGAAGAATATTGAATATTTTTTCGCTCAAACAATTTTTTATTCCATTCTCAAAAATAAAGATGAATTAGAGAGAATAAAATATTTTTTAAAATTTACAACAATCTGCAAAATTTTGAAGAATGGATTATTAATATTTTGCAAGTAACAATGACTCAAGTTTTTTTTGCAAGTTTGAATAAAAATAGAATATTTTATTATAATAAATAAAAATATAGTTGTAATAAATACAGAAATTGGCAAAATAGCCGTTGGAGTTCAAACATAAATCTTTTAGAGATTTCGACTTTTATTTTTCTATAATACAAAAATTATGGAGTAACTATTAGAGTTGTTCTAATACAATAAAAGCTCAATAATTTAATATTCGATCAATTAATTAATAATCTTGTTAAAATAATATTTTTTATCGATCTCAATTTAAAGATTTGATTATTAATTTAATACTCGATTAATTAATAAATTTTATTAATTTTAAAGTTATTAATTTATCGATGCTGATGCTGTACATTATAATACATTATTGCAAACAGACAAATGAAGCTTATTTGTCATTAAGTTGGGATTGTAGACAGACAAGCGAAGCTTATTTGTCATTGAGTTGGGACTCGTCTACATTAATGTGTTAACCTGGTAATGGACCGTTTAATTAGTACATTTGTAAATATCGGGCCAATTAATTATATAGGATAGTACAATTAGCACTCCTTTATTTATAAACCACGCCTCACTTTATATTTTTTCAACCAAAAGTATTTAGAAAATACTTACAAAATATAAAGTTGAGGTGTAATTTATAAAAATAAGGATGTTAATTTCATCTCCCATTATATGTACTGCATAATTGAATGAGATATGTGTGGTAAGAAAGTTTGTTCAAATAAGCGTGTCCTAGAGACTCTAAATTCAAAGATACCTTGGCTAATCAGAAAATATAAGGTTTTACGGTTTTACTATTTTTGCTGTTTGCATACGTTTGATCACCTTATTAGAGATTCAGGGGATGTTTTTATCACTGATTTTGTTGAATTATTTTGTATTTTATAAATTCTTAAATATTTTGATGTATTCGATCAAGATTTTAAACAATTATTTACAATTTTGATGTATTAATTCAGAATTTTAATTCATCCATAAAAATTCAGTGTTATTCAACAATCTACGAATTTTTATGGATTTAATTAAATAGCCGATTTTGAAGGATTATTTATACACAAAATAGTTTTTTGAAATCAGATCTTCCCCCCCCCCCCCCCAAGAGATTTTGATGGATTTCAAAATAGAACCCCCCCCCTATATACGTCCTTAAAACCTAGGTGTCAATAAAGGTTGAGCCCTACATACGTCCTTAAAACCTAGTTGTCACAACAAAATAAATCTCTTAACCTTTGCTCTCATTACTACTTTCTCATTGATGACTTCCACTATTATACTTCCTCCCCTACATACGTCCTTAAAACCTAGGTGTCAATAAAGGTTAAGCCCCTACATACGTTCTTAAAACCTAGGTGTCACAACAAAATAAAGCCCTTAACCTTTGCTCGCATTACCACTTTCTCATTGATGACTTCCACTATTATACTTTTAACAGTAACTTATATAGGATATGAACTTTGTTCTAGTTAAGAACACTACAAGAAAAACGCACTCAGACAACAAAGCAATTTCGTCGTCTAAGTGAAGTTTTTCGTCGTCTAAGTACTTAGACGGCGAAATTTCTGTTGTCTAAGGTCCGTCGTCCAAGTATTGTCGTCTAAGTACTTAGATCACGAAAAACAAAAATTTCGTCGTCTAAGTGAACACTTAGACGACGGATTTAGTTTTGTCGTCTGAGTGAACACTTAGATGACAAAAAAATTTCGTCGTCTCAGTGAACACCTAGATGACAAAAACTATAGTGTTACATCTTAGACAACGAAATTATATTATTTTCGTCGTCTAAGTGGTTGATTTTGTAAAAAAAAATTAACTGAAAAATTCATGAAATGCTAATTAGTAATTTAACAATTAGCATTTCATGAAATTTTCATTTAATTTTTTGTATATCAATATTCATAATATTACAAAATTTATTGAATGCTAATTATTAATAATAATACAAAATTCAAAATGAATAAATAATTTAAATAATTATGTATTTAAATAAAAAATTCATAATATAATATAATTAATTAATCTAACCTAAATAAACCTAAAACTAAACTAATTATAGACGGTTGTGGTGTGTGGTGGTGGTGGTGGCGCCAGTTGTGGAGGCGACGTTGTAGGTGGTAGTGGTGTGTGGTGGTGGCGGCGACAGTGGCGATGTCGGGTGGTGGTGTTGGGGGTGACGGTGATGGTGGTGGTGATGATGATGGTGGATGGTGGTGGTGGTGGTGGTGATGGTGGGTGGTTTGATTGGGGGGGGGGGGGGGGGGGGGGGGGAAGGGAGAGGGAGAGAGAGAGAGAGAAAAGAGTGAATTGAGAGAGCAAAAAATGAAGAGAGATTGAGAAAATGATGAATTTAAAGGATTTTAAACGACTTAGACAATGAAATCTACTAATTTTTGTCGTCTAAGTGCTTTAATTTTTTTTAAATACCGTCAATTATTTTCACTTAGACGATGAAATTGTTATATTTCGTCGTCTAAGTGATTTAAGTTTTTGGCAAAATTTTAGTGGGGAAAAAATACCGCCAATTATTTTGACGTAGACGACAAAATTAGTAGATTTCGTCGTCTAAGTGATTTAATTTTTTGGCAAAATTTTAGTGGGGAAAAAATACCGCCAATTATTTTGACGTAGACGACAAAATTAGTAGATTTCGCCGTTTAAGTGATTTAAATTTTTACCAAAACTTTTGGCTGAAAAAAAAATATCGCCTAATTTTTATCACTTAGACGAAACACATAATTTTCGTCGTCTAAGCATTTTCAATTTTCTCCAAAACTAATTTTTTAGATATTTATTTTTAAAAATAAAAATAAATAAAAAAATTCACTTAGACTACGAAAATTATGAGTTTCCGTCGTCTAAGTGAATATTTTTATTTTTATTTTTATTTTTTTAATAAATATCTGAAAATTTTATGTGAAGTACTTGCTTAAAAAATTTTAAAAATCAACCGTAAGATGTAACCATTACATTTATAAAATATTGTAGAAAAAAAATCAACCAAATTAGGATTAGTTTAGATTGTGATTGAATGAATTTATTGATTATAAAAAAAGACGCAAATTTCGTCGTAAAAAATAATTCGTAAACCCGTTTTCGAAGTTACAGTTGTTTGTCTTGTCATAAAAATTTAATTTATCAACTATATAAAAATTAATTAAAATTTAACATAAAAAATATTTAAGACTAAAAACTTGTTATATGTCTATTCATATTGTATTACTCAAGTGTTCGTGTGTATAGATTCACTCCCCATCAATATTAACGAAACTAAATCTGGACAAAACAACCATTGGATATATTCATCATAACATAATATGTAAGTGAATGAATTTTCAATAAATACGAAGTTCGTTAAGTGATATGCGTAACACATGCATCAAATATTAACACAAAGTAGACACTCAACACATAGTTCACACTTATGCAATTTAAAACCCTTCTTTGTAAATGTAGCATTGATAAGTAGGGATCGTTCTTAACCGAGGATTGAGAGTACTAATGCATGACAACATTTATAAACAGAAAATAAAATATATGGAGGGTTTGAAAGTTTGGTTATTAATCAATGAAATATAAAGACAAAACATGGCAGAAAACACTAACATATTTACAAGTGATCATCACAAGCTAACAACCTAGCATATTTATCCGATTAATTCTAAGTGTCAACGAAATTTATAGCTTCAATAAATACACATACACATGCTTATATTGAACAAGAGAGCAACCAAATCGAGTAAACACCTTAGTTCAATTTCACCTTTAGAGATCATTGAAACATTCATAGAAAACGTAACCAAATCGAGTCATATTCTAAAACATGTTTCAAAGCATTAAGAATATAAGCTAGCATATGAATTCGAATATAAACTATAAACACATGGAAGAAACTTATTAGAAATCTGAAATAAACATCCTTTTATCAAAACGTGTTTTTGTCATACAAAGGAAAAGTAAACTACATAAAACCGAAAACAAAAATAAAGAGGCCATGTTACACTTTTGATCCTGTGAAATCGGACCGCAAATCTTGATGTAGAGGCTCCTTTGATGGATGGAGGACATAAATATCCAAGGCCAAATCGAGCCAAGAATACTTGTGGATGGAGGAAGGATTTCTAGGAGGTGGTGTTTGGTGGTGTTTCGACCTTATGGAGAATAACTCGACTTTTGGTGCAAGGAGGTGAATTAGGCTGAGCTTTGGCTATTAGAATGTGTGATTATGAATAAGGGATGTGACCCTTGCTTATATAAAGCTTTGAAACTTTGTCATATGTGAATAAGGATTTCCAACCCGATTCTTGATTGCTTCTTGCACAGTTTCACCAAGACGAAGATTCCGAGAGTTCTAGAGCTCCAAATCAGGTGATTCTTGATCTCAAATTAAAGAGGACGTTGAGATCTTTCCAATGAACTATCAATCGCATTTTTCTGACTTCGGAATTGTTATGGGCGGTCTAATGAAGTTCTAGGTCGGATTCTTGATTTTCTGCCTTGCCCACTAAGTAACTTGAGAAATCCATATTTACTTTGTCTTCTTGGCCTCTAAGTCATTCTCTAAACGAATTGCACATGTGGGCTTCACTATTGGGCTTAAATTTAGAATGGCCTTGATCTTCTTTAATGGGCCTCACGAATTGCATAATGGGTCGGCCCATATCCAATGGTCCAAAACACAAAATTCCACCTTAGTGCGTTTTTCACCTCTTTTCTCTTTCTTTCTTTCTTCATCTCCTTTGTTAAAATCCTAAAAACAACAAAATAAGTAAAACTAAAGAATACTAACGTCAAAACAAAGCTAAATGAAAATAGAAAGACATTAAGAATTAAGCATACAATGCGTATATCATGAAGGGTTTGATCGGCGTAGTCAACCATGAAACCGAAATTTCAACGAAACGGAAACGTTGATTTATGAATCTTCGTAACTCTAATTTTTGAACCGTCGACACTCACAGTCCAAGAATTGTTTACTCTATGCCCTCGACAAAAATAAATAAATTTAATATGGTATACATGGTCGTGCTCTTATAGGGCATATGGTGAAACTCTACTTAGACGACAAACGTGGTTGATTTTCGTTGTCTAAGTACTACTTAAACGACGAAATCTAGGGTTTAGGTTTTGGAAATGATTTTAGACAACGAAATACCATATTTTCATCGTCTAAGATTTTCACTTAGACGACGACACAAATTTCGTCGTCTAGATATGCACTTAGACGACGAATATGCTTATTTCTTCGTCTAAGTAAAATCTTAGACGATGAATTCTATTTCGTCATCTAAGTGCATACCTAGACGACGGAATTCTCTCTTGTGCGATGAAATTTTTTTCCTTCGCATTCCAATGTGTCTCACATGCTTCTCAAATGTAAATTTTGGTAGAGACTCAGTAAACAAGTCTGCAACATTATCCATCGAACCAAACCCAGTTCACGCGGATATTCAGTAACCGCTGTTATTCCTGATAGAAGGAGTACTTCGCGAAATATATTTAGTATGATCACTCTTGATGTATCCCAACTTCATTTGTTTAATGCAAGCCGCATTTTCCTCACATATGCAAGTTGGTATTGTCGTAGTAGATGATAATCTACTAGATCCTCGAATATGATGTATTACAGACCTAAGTCAGACACACACATTAACTGCTTCATGCAAAGCTATAATCTTAGAATAGTTCGAGGAAGTAACATCAAGGATATACTTTGTTGATATCTAAGAAATCACCGTGTTTCCGATGGTGAGTACTTAATCTATATGGGAATGTCATTTGTATGGGTTAGAGAGATACCCATGATCAGCAAAACCAACCAAGACATCACAAAGTGTCTCTGAGTAGGGGACCGCACAGAACTGGGTTACAATGCTTGCAGCAAGATCACTGTTCGACGGGTCGAATATTTCACTTGACGAGTCGAATGAATGGTTATGATCTGTCCAGGGTGCAACATTCGACAGGTCGACGAGTTGCTTCGACCGGTCAAAATTCAACCATCATTTTTCCAGAAATTTCAAGTTTTTCTCTATATTCTTTGTAAGGAAAAAGCAAGCCCAAGTCTATGGAACCTTTTAAGTACTTGAAGACATGTTATATACTCCATTCTAATGACTTTGCGTAGGCACAGACCGAGAAGGCAATGCCTAGATGTCTGCACCAAGCTATATATAACAAGGCTACAACCACACTAAGATATAAAAAACAATGGGACATGACGAATGTGTGTTGACAACAACAACATGAATAAGACATGCCCCAATGACAGTTTCCTGTTACCGAGAATCGATCTTCTAGTTAACGCAATGGCAGGGCACAAATTGCTATCCATGATGGACGCATATTCGGGATACAATAAGATATTCATGAACCCCGAAGACCAAGAGACAACCTATTTCACAACCGACAAAGGTTTGTATTGCTATGTAGTCATGCTATTCAGACTCAAGAATGCTCGATCCACTTGCTAGCGCCTAATGAACATCATCTTCGATGGCAACGACCAAGATTGTTAAGGTCTACGTAGATGAAATACTCGTGAAAAGCGTCACACCAAAAACTTAAAAACCATGCTGGACTTACTCATCAAAAATGGCATGCGATTAAACCCAGCAAAATGCACGTTCGGCATCACTGCCAGCAAGTTTCACGGTTATATCATAAGTCAGCAAAGCATCGAGGCTTACCCGCCAAGGTAAAGGCCATCCTTGAAATGAAACCTCCCACCACCAAAGTCAAACTTCAAAGCCTAATGGGAAAGCTAGCATCATTGAATCACTTCATCTCCCGTTATTTTGATAAGTGTGTACCATTCTTCAAAGCCCTACGAACAACCAATAAGCGAGTCGTTATTTGGACACCCGATTGCGAGGCAGCCTTTTGATCCATCAAACACCATCTAGCTTCAATCTCTCTCCTATCCAGACCCCTAAAAGAAGAAACTCTATATATATATCTAGCTATTTCACTAACGGTTGTAAGTTCCGCCCTTGTTCGGAGGAAAAAAGATTATGAACTACATGTTTTATTTTTAGGAAAATGCACGAGGGATCTCGAAACTCGTTACCCAACGATCAAGAAAATGGCACTCACACTCGTCATTGCGGCTAGGCGATTGAGGCCATACTTCCAAGTGCACAGCATCCACATTCTCATGAACGTCCCACTCCAAAAGGTGCTGCAATCGCCCAATCACAGCTAACGTCTAGAAATATGGGCTATCAAGCTAAGTGAATTCGACATACACTATGAACCCCGACTAGCGTTAAAAGGACAAGCTGTGGCAGACTTCATTGCTGAATACACCAAAGCAGAGACCACAACAGTATAAGACCTGAGTATAGAGGGCAGAACGATTGCTAACATCAAGCCACCTAGCCCGAATGAAGAAGCGAGGAAACCCCAATCAGCATGGAACTTATACGTGGACAGATCATGCACGAACAAGACAAGTGGAGCAGAAGTCATCCTAACTGGACCAGGGGGAGTTCACACCGAATATGCCATCAAGTTCGAATTCAAGACCACAAACAACGAAGTCGAGTTTGAAGCCCTCATTGTCGGCTTGCAACAATTCGGAAGCACTTGACATCAATATCTTCAACGACTCACAACTCGTCGTTAGCCAGATCAGGGGGGGACTTCAAAGCTAAGGACGACACAATGGCAACCTATCTCGGGTACGTTACCATTCTATTAAGTGAGTTTAAATTTTACAACATCACCCACATCTCTAGAGGAAGGAACACTAAGGCAGACGCGTCAGTCCGCTTGGCCACTGCACATATACACACATCACCAGGGCAACCGATTGTCGAAACCCTAAAAAAGCCGAGCATATCAAACACTAAGTGAAATCTTCGTCGTCAAACCACATGTCTCCAGCTGGATGGACCTGATCATCAAATATAAAACCAAAGGGGAACTACCAACAGACAAAGAAGAAGCCCAAAACATCATCGCGAAAGCCGCTAACTTTAGCATCCGGCATGACAACCTATACCGACAAGGAAAGACATGGGCCAACCTCAAATGCTTCACACAAGATCAAGGAGATGCGATCTTGAAAGAAATACACTCGGGCGTATGTGGCCACCATGCGAACGCCAAATCCATTGTACACAAGGCACTACATTGTGGATTTTGGTGGCCCATGATACATGCTGACACAACTGGTTGCTAGCTTGTGTCATCAATGTCAGCTATACGCACACAAGAACCATACGCCAACAGTGACTCTCTCAATCCTTCTCTCATCGGTGTCGTTCGCACAATGGGGACTCAATCTCATCGGAAAGCTTCCGAAATCCAAAGGGCAACACCGCTTCCTTATCGTGATCATTGACTACCATACCAAACTTATTGAAGCCAAACCGGTGGTCAAGATCACACCCAAAAATGTCAAAAAATTTATGTGGTGTTTTCTCTATTGTCATTATAGGACAACACTCAACATCATTACAGATAAGGGACCTCAATTCCACCACAACAAGCAGAAGGCATTCTGCAGACGACAAGGCACAAATCTTATATTCGCATTACTAGCGCACCCTCAAAGCAACGAGCAAGTCAAAGCAGCGAACAAAATCATCAAGAGAGGCATAAAGAAGAAGTTCGAAGACATCAAAAAGGGAAACTACATGAGACACTACGCCCAAAATGACATGTAGACTGATATATCAGTCCCTATTGGTACCAATGAGAACAAATATTAGTCCCCATTGAGCAATAAGGACTCTTACTTGAGAGTCCCCATTGCTCTTGGGAACTCTTGATGGCATCTGTCCCTACTAGTTTATAAAATACAAATACTGTAGAAACCACCAAACCACCAAAACTCTTATACAAGTATACAAATACACTGCAACATTGGGGGCAATTATCTATCCCTATTGCTTATTTATATTTTCTCAATGTTAATTAAAACAATACATGGTAATCATAAAAAATCATCCTCTATTAATAATATCTTCTCCATATTCATATACATAAGAAATAATCTCATTCCAAAATGGATAACTCCCAGCTACTTTTCTTCCTCAATCACGATTCTTTATTGAAAATTGAATCTACTGTAAGATAGCAGTAACACTTAGGTAAACGTACATGTGATGGTGAGCACCTCATGATTCACACGATTATCTTCATTGAAGATACTTGGTAAACCAGTCCAACATATCCTGACGAGCTTTGTTAGCAAGTTCTACAGCAGTCTCATCCTCAACATTATACCTGACAGTCCATCCATGCAAAGTGCCATGAAATATTTTCACATCGCCTGTGGAAAGAAAGCATCGATAAATTCTGAGGAATTTCACATCCAAGGGTAATGAACATCTGACTGTACAAAGTTGGGAGATGTTACCTCAGGCTTAGTAGATAAAACCTCCTCATACTGTTTCTAGAGTTCAGGTGGAGACATCTTGTCCAATTCAGCACCCAATATGGCTACTGGAGCCTTAACATCTGAAATAAACTAGCAAAGGAAGAGGAATATGAAGGCCAGTAATAATGCAGTAGTACATTTTGTCATATATAGATCATATTTTCCTGGTGCATAAAACATTTTCAGGACATCGAAGTTTTGGGAATAGTTAGATTTCAACAACTGTGAAGTCGTGCTTGGCGATCTTTGTACCTTTAATATCATCAACAGAGACACGGGAAGGGTGTAAAAACACTGTAGCCTGAATGCAGTCAGACTAAGTTAGCTCCGCGACAACCTTGCCTGATGTAGTAAGGGTAGTTAATTCACCAATCATGGCAACTAAACCGAAACTAGAAAATGTACTTCAGAGCTTTATCATGAATTCATGATCAGCATCTACAAAATTGAGTTTATGAGTTTCTCACTGCCCCAACAGAACTGCATACCTGAAATTAGGTGCTTCAAATCCTTCAAATACTCAGATGAAACTACAGTCAGAACTTTAACAATTAACATCGAAAAACTCTTTGAAACTATACAAATTTAATCATTAACATTAACAGGTTCACTTGATCAATCCTCTACTAGAAAATAAACAAACATACAAGAACTCGAGAAGAAGCAAAGTTAGAAACTTATCAATACTGTAAATGTTAGAGAAGTGAAAGCACCATTAGCTTCAAACTTAGCTCGATCAAATACCCAAATGCACCCGATTGAACTAGTTACATAGGATATTAAGCATATCATAGGTACCAACTAATCAAAAGCCTCCGATTTCCTTTGACGAAATAGAAATTCAATCTAGACAACTAATAAAAGAAAATACCTTTCCGATTAACGCAAGGCCATACACATTCTCCACTTCCTACAGCAACAGCATCAAATAACACTGATTATCAGCTCTAACATCATAAACAAAAACAAAACAGAAATAAAAACTTCACACAATTCATAAATATAATTACTAAAACATTAAGCAACACACCTTGAGCTACCTTTCCCAAGGTAATCCGATCTACCGTCTCTCAACTCTAGCGCTTCATATGACTTGAAATTAGGACGAACACGAGTCCGAGGCATAGTAGGTCGCGAAGGCAGAGGTTAACCAGCTGAGCCGAATCCATGTGTAGTGCTTCGCGACGCGATGGGTCATGGGTGACTCGGGGATCTGTGGGCGAGTCCAGCAATCGATCTCATGATTGACGAGGGTCTTGGGCGGCGCGGTGCTGAGAGAGAGAGATGCGCGAAAGGGGAGGGATTTGAGATGTATATTTTCTTGTTCTTTGTACTGGACAAATTTTTCGTATTCTCGACAGTGGCTTTGGGACCTTGGGTACAAGTGGGGCTAGTTCTTTTACTTTCTCTCGATGTGTACTAGTGTAATACTAGTCAAGTATAATTAGCGGTGGGAATTCCGAACCGAAAATCGAAAAAAAAAATCGAGCCGAATCGGAACCAAAATCAAAAAAATCTGAATCCGAAAAAATTCGAACCGAAAAAATCGAAAAACCGAAAAACCGAAAAAATTCGGTTCGGTTTCGGTTTCGGATTTTGAAAACCCGAACCGAATCGAAAAAACCGAAAAAAACCGAACATATATAAAACGGTGTTGTTTTAGAATGAATAGGAAAAACAGTGTCGTTTTGATTTAAAAACTTAAAGAGAAAATGGTTAAAAATCAAAATAGGGTTTTTATTGAAGCAAAGTGCAAACTGCTTTATGCTGAGATCAGCTGCTGGAATTTTCATCAAATAGTGCTGGAAATTGAAGCGAAATGCTACTAGAAATTTGTTGAGATTTTACATCAATTTGCTATTTTTTTTGCTATTTTCTTAATTTCTGGACTGTTTGCTTTATGGGTTATTGAAAAACTTGAAATTGAACTACAAATATTATTTGCAAAATGTTTTCTTTGATGGTAGAAACTTGAAATTGATGGTGTAACTTGAAAATTTGAATTTGATGTTTGGATTGCTATGCTATTGTTATTTGTTAATGTCTTACAAGCTGAAAGTAATTGATTTTCTCCTATTTATTAGGGTTTTTTATGTGTGAAGTTTGTTCACAATTTGAAGAAAAAAAAAACCGAAAAAACCCGAAAAAAAAAACCGAAAATTTTAACCGAACCAAACCGAACCGAATGGCTTGGTTTTTATTGTCGAAAATTGAAAATTCGAACAGAACCGAACCGAAGAAATTCTTATGGTTTGGTTTTGGTTTTTATCAAAAACCGAACCAAACCGCCCGAATTCCACCCCTAAGTATAATTGTAGGAGAGTAGCGTATAATTGTGGGTATTATACTAATGATGGGAGTATTGTGACTTGTGAGACAGATATGACTAAGAGTCCCCATTGCTCAAATTAGAGGACAGATGTCTATCACTCCCCGTAGCCCCATTGTGGTGCAGTGAAACCTACGTCTGTCTCTCTCACGCATGCTGCAAATTCCCAGAATATTTGTAACTTTTGCGACAAGTTGTCTAAACTGTGAAGTGTGAAATGAGGTTCTAAGAGCATCCGCACCGGTGAGCAAGATTTGCTCAAGCAAATGGTGGAGTCCACAATTTGCTTGAGCAAATCTTGCTCACCGGTGTAGATGCTCTAAGAGCATATGCACTTATGGGAGGGTTTTGTTCCTCCTATTTGAGGAGGAGCAAATATTATTTGAGGAGGAGTAGATACTATTTATCAAATAGGAGGTGTAGTTCCTGTTTTTTGCGCAGCGGTGCAAAAAAATAGCACCTCCTATTACTCTGTTCATAAATTAATTTAAAATTTTAAAATTTTAAATTATTGTTTTTCAACCAATACATAGACAACACGTGCCATTGTCGTATGAATAATTGAATAAGATTTCGGGTAAGATTTCCGACCAATGACGAGTTGACACGTGTCACACCAACAGAGCGTTATCTTACAAATAATTGTACAAAAATTTCGGTAAGATTCCCAATCAATCACTTGGCGATACGTGGCACTTTCATGTGCCATTTTCGTGTGAATAATTGCCGAAAATTTTCGGTGAGATTTCTGACTAGTCAAGTGACCTAAAACCGGCTATAAAAGGATCATCGTGCTTCATATATTCTCACACAATCTACAACTTTCTTGCTATTTCTTTAAACATTTATTCACATTCCAGCATCAGTAAGATGAATCATTTTAGTTTAAACACTTTTTTCACGAGGAGACGACAACAACGTCGGCAAAATGCAGAAATAGCTAACGCCTTCGTCACCGAAGCGGTCGTGGTACCTACAGCGTTCGATAATGAACCACCTCGTTGCCGTCCAAACCAAGAAAGGTTGAGGGTGCAAAGGGGACAGAATCTTATGGAAGATTACTTCATCGAATGCCCGGTCTTCAACGAGCAAACATTTCGTCGGAGGTACCAAATGAGTTTGAACTTATTCAACTGTATTTGCACGGATATCTGCAACAACGATCCATTTTGGCATCAAAGAGCAGATGTCATTGGAATGCAAGAACTTCTTCCACAACAGAAGATGACCGGTGCTCTCCGAATGTTGGCATACGGCGCAGCTGCAGATCAGTGTGCTGAATACACAAGGATGGGTGAATCAACCACACTAGAATGCATGAAGAAGTGATGCACCCAAGTGCATGAGCTTTACGGTGACATTTACCTCCGTAGTCCAAATGCAGCTGACATCACTCGACTTCTAAGGAGGGCCAGACATCGGGGATTTCGAGGTATGATCGGAAGCATCGACTGCATGCACTGGGAATGGAAGAACTGTCCAACAGTTTGGCAAGGGGCATACTCCGGCTGTTCTAAGCGTCCCACTATTATCTTGGAGGCGGTGGCCTCATATGACACGTGGATATGACACAGCTTCTTTGGGGTACTTGGAGCACATAACTATATCAACGTTCTTCACCAATCGGATATCTTTGATTCGCTCCTTGCCGGAAGTAGCCCGCTAAAGAGTTTTAAAGTCAACGATATGACATACCACAACGCTTACTATCTGGCTGACGGAATTTATCCAAGGTACTCGTCATTTGTGAAAACTATTTCCAATCCTCAGACTCTACCACAGAAGTTGTTCTCAAATAAACAAGAGGCATACCGCAAAGATGTGGAGAGGTGCTTCGGCATTTTACAATCTCGTTGGGCAATGATTCGTCATGCATCTCGGTCTCACAACATAGGGGTAATAAAAAGTATTATGTTGGCTTGCATCATTATGCATAACATGATAGTTGAGGAAGAGTTTGATGAGGTAGAATTTGAGGAGAATGAAGAAGAAGATCTACAAAACTCATCAAGTGCTTTCGCAAATTATGATAGGCCAGTGGATGAACAAGGTAATCGGATTCCTTTTGAGCCAGTTGGAAGGGATGGACTGGATAAACAATGGTTTCGTGACCGTGTTGTTGATCTTCAGTCTTCTTATATATATCCATGGAGAGCTTCAGAAGGACTTGGTGAAGCACAACTGGTTTCTAGAGATCGGTGAACATATCTAAAAATGTTGTTTGAATTATATGTTTTTGCATTATGTTTGTTTCAATTTGGTGTATTTTCATTTAGTGTATTTGAATTTGGTGTATTTAAATTTGGATTTCATGTAATGTTATTTAATAACGTCTCTAAATAAAAAGTGCATTTTTATTTCTTGAAAATTTAAATTACATAATGACCCTAGATTTATTATGAAAGTCAAACTATTGAAAAAGTGGGTGATAACAATTTGAAAAGGTTCCCTCGCTATCTTGTTGTTCGTTGTCGTCTCATTCTCCTTGCTTAAGGATTTCCGCTTTCCTCTTCATGAAATACCTCTTTGAATTTGGGGTCATTTGCTCCATATTCATTGTCATGATCCTTGTTTCTTCTTGTAGAGCTCTAAATTTGAAGTCTTTCTCTTGAAAGAGAAGTTGCACTTTGTGTAAAGAAAAATCGTTATCCTCACTTGTTTTTTGAGCGGCGGCCCAAATGGCTTGATTGGTTGCAATGGTCTTCAAAACCTCATCTCGTAGCTCACTTGTAGGAGTCATGATTTTTTTCCCTTTTTTCTTGCTTCTTTTGCCGCCTTCACTCCCGGTGGTCTATGGGGACTCGAAGGACCTTCGCGGTTACTCATTGGTGTTGCAATCACCTCATCATCATCCAAATTGACGGTGGGAGGCATTTCGCTAATGGTAGGAGTAGTAGCTTTGTAGTTGTAAATACGTGGAGTAGTAGCCGTGGTTTCCCTAAAGAAAGGATGAGTCTTCACCACTTCCCAACATTCAAACTTCGAAAACTCTTTCTTTGTCTTTGACACAAACCACATTTGAGCTTTTCTTAACTATAAAAATTAACAAATTTCTATGTCACAATTTATTTATGTTCAATGGAGATGACAACATTTAGTTCATAAAATCAAAATAATAGACATGAAAAAATTTCTAGAACTTACTTGATCTTGTGGAGAGGTGCCGGATGGTAGTGGATTCCTTCGTGCATAACTAAGAGCTTAGCCCCAAAGATTGATAACCGGCTTCCACTTAGTAAAACAAGATGAAATGGCCATTTGGGTCCGATCTTTTTTTGTTGATTCACCATGACCAATCACCCAATTTTCGATATAATTGGCATAGATCTTTTCCCACAATTTGTCGACTTTTTGCTTGTTGTCGGTGATAGGATCTATGTTAACATGCATATAAGAAATGCACAATTGTAAATCTTCCGAAGCAAGCCAATTCGACATTATTTTGGAAAAAAAAAACACAAATGAATGAGAGGAGAGATGGAGGGAGATGATGAACTTGTTGTGCATAAATTGGTGTGGGAGGTTTGTAAAATTGATGTAGTATTTATAGGGAAATTGTAGGGTAATGTTTGTAATTTTTTTTAAAAAAAATTTAGAAGACTTTTGGGCAAAAAATGGAATGCCCGTTAAAAAAGAGCCGGTGTAGAAAAAAAAAAGGAAGTAGCCGTTGCCTTTAAATCTGAGCCGTCAGATTCAATTTTGTATTTGAAATGGACGGCTCAGAACATTTGGCCGATGAGATGGAAATGGATCAAATGTTTTCCACATGTCGCATCCTAATTGGCTAGCACCGCACCGTAAAAAAAAAACTTTTTACTAGTGCGTGTTATACACGCGCCGTACGGAAAAAAAAATTCAGGCAATCTGGCGTCACCCACGTGTGTGGGCTCCGCCAGGCTGCTCCTCCTCGGCAACGAGCAGACGCTGCTCAAGCAGCAGCTCGTGAGCTCGATCAACGAGCGGTCGCCGACCACCTAGAGCTGTGCTGCACCATCTTCTTCTTCTTGCTCGAGCAATTCCGGCTGGCCCCCTCCGTTTTCCATCATTGCTCCTCCTATTTGAGGTCGCGGTGCATCTGCTCTAAACAGACACCAAGAAAGTTTGTTCAAGTTTCCCGCCTCCAACATAAGAAGAAAAAAAGATAGAGAAGTGCGACTAAAGAAGAAAAGTCCTGACCCATTGGAAGAGAAGAAGAGAAATTGGTTGTCTCACTCACTCTGTCACTCATCTCGCCTCTCCTTTCCCTTCAATCAATTATGATTGAAGGTTCAAGGTAAGACCCACTCTTTATACTACTTCATGGCTGTAGTAGTGTAGTTAGTAGTCAGTAGTCACTGATAAAGTGTAAATCGGTTGGGTTATGTGAAAGGATTGTTTAGATAGTAATATGATGTATGAAATTGATGTATAGAATCATTAAAATGCTTGAATACATTGTTGGATTTGTCTATTGTTGATTATTAGCTTATTAAGTTTGTAATGAATATGATGAGTTCAAGTGGTACTACTGCTACATCAGAACCTAGTATTGATTCTGAAGATAAACTTACTGGGCCTCTATAGAAATATGTTACTAAGATAATTGATGATTCTGATGAAGGCAAGGCAGGGGGGAAATGTTTCTTTTATTTGTAATTTCTGCAAGATGAACTTCAAGGGCTCACATTCTAGAGTTAAAGCTCATTTTCTCAAAATACCAAGAGTGGGAATCAAGGTTTGCACCAAGGTGACGAAAGCTCAAATAGATGAAATGAGAGAGGCTGTAGAAGAGTATGAGCAGAAGTTGCAAGATAAGACTCCAAGAACGATTCCTTTGCCTCCTTCTTCAAGTAGGCTTGCAAGTAGTACAAGTTACATTCCATTGGAGGTGGATCTTGAAACTAAAAAAAGAAGGGGCATGAGTCCACAGCTAACTAAAGTCTTTAGAAAAGAAGAAAGGCGACAATGTGATGCTGCAATAGTAAGAATGTTTTACACCGGTGGGATATCGTCCAACTTGGCGAGGAATCCCCACTACAAAGATGCTTTTGCTCATGTCTCAAACCTTCCAGGTTATAAACCCCCAGGTTACAATGCATTGAGGACCACACTGCTTGACAATGAGAAGCAACACATTGACCGAATGCTCGTACCCATTAAGGACACATGGAAGCAGACCAGTGTGACAATATGTTCTGATGGGTGGATCGATGAGCAAAGGAGGCTCTTAATCAATATGATGATTGCTTTTCAAAATGGGACTGTTATGATAAAAGCAATCAATTTTGAGGGGCAGTATAAAGACAAGTTTGAAATTGCAAGATTACTTTTGAAGACCATCAATGAGATTGGCGCCGAGAATGTGATACATGTGGTGACTGATAATGCACCCGTGTGCGCTGCTGCCGGTGCCATTGTTGAAGCTACATATCCACACATCTTTTGGACACCATGTGTAGTTCATACTCTCAATCTTGTCTTGAATGATACTTTGAAAGAAAAATCATTTTTACCCGGTGAGCACGTAGATGAAGAGCTGGGGTAGCTTATGGACGTCATCAATGATGTTTGGTTTATCAAGAATTTTGTCATCAACCATAGCATGCGTCTATCTATGTACAATGAGAATTGTTCTTTGAGGTTGCTTCAAGTTACTGAGACAAGATTTGCTTCTCACTATTTGCAAAGCATGGTGATTAGTCCAAAATTGGACTTGTACAAAGAAGATGATGTTCCGAAAGCAAGAGTGAAGGAAATGTTCTTAGATGACTACTTTACGGAACAAGTCGATTTTATGATTGCTTTCATGGAACCTGTGTATGAGATGATATGGATGGGGGATTTGGATAGGCCTTGTCTTCACTTGGTTTACGAGTGGTGGGATTCAATGATTGAGAAAGTGAAGAAAGCAGTTTTCAAGCTTGAGACCGAAATTCATACAAAAATACCAAAATTCATACAAAAATCTCAAAATTCACAAATTCATACATAAATCACAAAATTCACACATAAATCACACATTCACAAAAAATCACATACAATTTACATAATATTTCCTCAAAATAATCACATATTCCATATATCACAAATTCCATAAAATTCACAAATTCTATTAACCCAATCACAAATTTCATACACAAATTCAATAACCCAATCATAAATTTCATACACAAATTCAATTAACCCAATCTAATAACTTAATCACAAAATTCATAACCCATAATCAAAACTCATACACATTCACATAATCCAACACATATGAAACTAAAATCCCTAAATAAAGCTAAAACCCTAAAATTTAGGGGGGAAATAAGAGAGAGAGAGAGAGAGAGAGAGAGAGAGAGAGAGAGAACCTGTTTTGTAGAGATTGAGACCGATTTTGGGGCGTTTCCAGCGATTTGGGACGTCCTATGAGAGATTCCGAGGGTTTGGAGCGATTTGGGGGAGAGGAGGAGAGTTTTTGAAGGAGGAGAGGCCGATCAGTGAGGTCCTTGAGGGTTTTGGGCAATTTCTTTTCAAATGGTCGAGCTGTTGCCCAGATATGTATAAAAGGAACTATAGCCGACGACTTAATTAAAGTTGTTTGCTATAGTATAGTCAAACTATACCAGACGACTTTATAGTTTTTCGGGTATAGTTGCACCACCATAGCTAACGAGTTAGGGGTTTGTCGACTATAGTATCATAGCCGACAACTACCATTGTCGTCGGGTATAGTTTTGACTATACCTGACGACTTAATTTTGTTGTTGGCTAAAGTGCCCTATAGCCGATGACTTGAAAAGTCGTCGGCTTATTTTTTTCAAAAGTCATCGGTTATAGTACTTATTCTGGTAGTGATATAAACAATATTATTTTAATCTCATTGAAAATAAATAAGAGAAATGCAAAGAAATAAACGAGGGAACTTCTGGTTCCGTTAATGAAGAAAATCAGCAGAACTTTGGATACGCTCAGCTTCAAATTACATGATAAATATATATTACCCTCGAACGTATAGTCAGATTACTTCGGTTTCGACTACTGTATCATTTTCTCTAATGAGAAATCCCAAATAACATCAAGGAAGTTCAAGTCCTTGTGGGATTGAGAAAAATAAGTTTCAGATTTCAATTTCATAACTGGGAGGATCTTCTGGTCCTTGTAATCGAATTAATTGCAAGAACTTCAAGTCTCAATCTTTGGTTATTGTATAATCATTCACTCAAATCTTCAAGTGAGTTGGTATTTGGAACTTTCAGATTTACAACAATTTTACACTTGAAACTTCCGGTTTGAGTAACCAATTTTAGTTTGAAGAATTTCAGATCCTCCCTCGCATATAACATAGATCTTCAAGCCTATATTTTTATTGCAAGGTTTCAAATCATTTTTATAGAATGATGTGATGAACCTATAATGATTACATAAATGATGGTAGATAACTATCACATAGATTTCAAAGCCGTTACGTCAATTATAAAACAACACATAATATACAATGATAACGGGAGTTACAATCATCACATCAGTGGTGCACTGAGTAAGTCACTACTAATTGTAACTAAACCTTGAATTCCCTTGGATTTAAATTTTTTTATTGATAATTAGAAATTTCATTTCTCGGTGCATTCCAAAAGCTTCTCAATTTTGTTCGATAGGCGAAGCGACTTCTCTCTACATTCGGTAAATGTTCACCTGCAGCTGTCCCACGCACAGATCTACACCGTCCATTATATTGAGGCTTTATATATATATATATATATATTATATATAATTGCCATCTTGGGAAGATTGACCAGTTTGTCCCTCACTGAATTAAGAGACTGCCTCTCGTAACAGCCCCGAGACCTACCTACCACCCCCCACGGCTGCCATTGACTCCGACCCGGCATCCTCTATGTACCCACTTCTCCTAGCAGGCCACCCGTCCCCGAAGTGCATTGATTAAATAACTAACACAGATTACCAAGCACATTGCATGCATTTCAGAGTTTTATTAAACTACCTTCATATGATATGGCTTGTCTTCTAATTAAACCCGTCCTAAAGATGACGGATACCCAATAACTGAGATGGTTTTGGTTTCTGGAATCCTATCAGGTTGCTCTGGAAGGATTATATATGTATGCTCAAACCAAACACGTGTATCTTTTTAACATGTGAGGATGATTCTAGGAATTCTTTAGTTCATCCATATGATAATTTAGCTTCCGTTTCTAGTCTAGACGGCAATCGAAACGCAGGCCAAGCTCCATCCATTTAGTTTATCCATATGCTATAGTATTCCCATTCTAGTTCCAGATTCCAGGATGTGTTGCGTTAGGGACGACAAAATAACCTGAATCTGCAGGTATCCACTAGATTCGAACCCAACCAAATCTAATTTTTAAGGTAAATAATGGATATCGAGTATTTCACGATCCGAATTCTACCCGAATGGTGGCGGATTCAGGTCGGATACAGATATGTATTTACCGAACCCGAACTACCTATTTTTTTAAAATGAAATTTGTTATATTTTATAATTTAAATCTAATTTTTTACATATTTTATATAGAATAGTATATATATAATCCTGTTTTGATATATATTTTTTATTTTATTTCTTTTTTATTCTGGTAAACGGATCAGGTTCGGGTATTATATATCCAACATGTTCAGATCGGGTGAAAACACAACTAAAATTTCTTTGGGTCCAGGATTGGTCAAACGGGTTGATTTCAGGAGTTCAATTACCCAACACTCGACCACGACCCATTGCAATCCCTATGCCGCGCATTCTTTATTTGAAAGTAGAAACTCAGCATGTCATATCTTTAGTTCTAGTTCCTGCATGCATGAACTGACTAATTGAAGAGGCACGATGTTGAATATGATAGCTGCCATAACTTGCATTAAGAGTTGGTACACTATATCTTGAACTTAACTGACTGCCATATGCCGATATTACATTAGCTTGGTTAATTTTAACATCCTAAATCTCTCCTTGATGGCAAATTGTCATTCCTGTCCTAAATACTGACCAATAGACCCATGAGAGGAAGGTCGAAAGCAATTCCTGTTCAAAACGACCCCTGTTCAAAAGGTACACGCACAAATAGCCGGCCATGTAAAGTAACCACAGCTGATGTTTGCATCGGATCAATCCTTCCAGGTAAGCTCACAACCTGAAACAATATCAATGACTATAACATCTTTCATTTGATTTTTTTTTTTCAAGCTTATAAGAATATATGCGTACAATAACAAAGCTGAGATTTTATTGATTTCACAAGCTAAGCGCTCAAGGCCCATAAATTGGCTTCACAACCATAGATGCTTCCTTCTAACCAGTCGTATCCTTCATTCAGAATGACTGGATGAGCCTCAACTTGTCTCTTGCATAGGATAATGTTGAGGAATAAAAAGGAAAGGATTTTCTTTCCTTTAGAAATATATTGACGCATAGGACACAAGTACAATGAATGAATCAAGTGTTCTAAATTGACAGATCGATAAATTAATGTATTTGAGGGGATGAAGAGGGGATGCCAATTTCATTTTAGTGGAAGCCAACCCCAAGTGTATCCATACTTACCTCCTGGTTATGCACAAAAGCGGTCAGCTATATATTGTCAGTCAGTGTTGAATAAATACCTTTTTAAATGGTGTAATACCCCAAGGATTGTCAAGCTGATCTGGTTGACCTGTTATAACCAGACGTCCAGCTGGATCCGACTGTACTCGCACCTGGAAATGAGTACCACAAATAACAAATTTGATCAATAAAGATGTAAAAAACTGCCGAACTGTATCAAGCAAACTATCCACATTGGCATTCCTGGTTTTTGTAGTCTCACACACGTAGACAGATAAATCTCTATATACTTGTACAGAGGCACATATGCAAGGGCGTAAGGCTAGGTGCAACTAGTTGTCCACGCTTACCAAGAAAACAGATTCTCCGCACATCAGAAAACAAACTGCAACTATACGCATATGTTGCACACCACTTACTCACATAAGCATCAACCAGTGAGAAAACTGAACTTTACTATAAACTTTCAACAAATGGATCTACATCAAAGTTGAGTTCCCAGGGTAACACTAACAATGATGCACTTAGTAAATCTTATCCTTGAAGCATTTGAATGGAAGAGGGAGATCAAATCACCAGTCAGGTTCCACAACTAAGAAAGTAATATCTTTGCAATATATTACATCATACCATCCTAACCATGAGCATCATAGGATGTAATATATGGAACGAACTAAGTAATAATGACTATCAGTTTCATAAAAGCATACTAGGCACACGCAATAGGCACATGCAATATATGGAATATATGGAACGAACTAAGTAATAATGACTATCAGTTTCATAAAAGCATACTAGGCACATGCAAACTCAGCACAGGCTGCACACGCAAACTCAGCACAGGCTGCACACATATCTCACAGATGAAAAATATGATAGAAGTCATTATCAATAGCCATATCTATTTTGAAATTAATTATTTGAATAAATTGGCTATACCACTACACCAGTAATTTTTTCAGGAGCAATGTATCCACTAAAAATGTATGGGGTACATTGTCACCTTCTAATATTTCAGGGGAGAAATTGAAGACATAGATAGAAAGGTTAAAAGAAGAGGTTTCACAAGGGCTCACCTCCTCACGCAGAAGACCAGGTACCAAAGCATATACCTCAAAGCAATCTTTCTGAGCATATACAGTGAAAGTAGTTGGTTACAACAGAAAATTCTCAAAACTTCCTGAAATCTACCACATAGGGATGGTGAGCAGGAACTGAAAAAAAAATGCACTTACAGTTTCCCGTACATTGATCTTCACCCAATCAGCTGGAGGTCCAAGGTCAACAATACTCGTGACTACCCTACAAGATGAAAATCGTGTAGCCTTGCCTTGATCAGAAAAGAAGAAAAGAAAAGGCAAATGAAATCTCAACGTGCACGCAACCCTTTTAAATCTTTTGGTGGGAAGTTTGTGGGGTAACCTTAACCTATATAGCATGAAGATGTTTGAGGCACGTAAGAAATGGTTTTACAACATTAACAGAGTTGAACTTGTAATATTTTCTTACCATCTTTCTCTGCTCTTTTTTTCAAACAAAGATCAACATTCAAGTATTATGTACGACCTTTCTCAGTGATCTGTATCCAAAATTCAAGTATACCAAGAGCTCCAAAAGAACTTGACACTGCTACCACAATTGCTTCTAAACAGTGCATGAAGAAAATATTGTACTGACTAGTAAAACGAAGCTGGAACAACAAATTTAGAATAGCAAGTAGCAATCTTAACTGATTATCTGCCTCAATGATCGCTATTTCATGGTTAGTTGGGGTCTTGTGTTTACCAGAACCTGCCAAGTGAATTTAAATAGTAAATGCATCTTAGCATTAAACATAGATGGCCAGAGAGATGTTTAACTACAAGAAGACGTACCAATGCTTTTAAGATTCTTTTCACGCCTTGGTGTAGAATTCAAGTTCATGTCCTATTCAATTAAATGAAGAGGAAAAAGTTAAAAGTCATCATAATTGTGTGCACTTATCTAAGGACATTATATTAAAATTATTAGTCAATGTTGTAAGAATGAGTTTTAACAGACCTTAACAATAGGCTCAGCAATCTCACCATATCCAACAAGACGCTGAGCATGCCAACCCCGCATAGCACGAGCGGCAGCATCCCTTCGTGCCCTACCTGATCCAGGTGCTTGATGAACACTTGCCTGAACATAAGATAAAACAAATGATCAGAAATGGAGAGGAATAGGCCAAACTCAGCAGCCCTATTCTGACTAGTATAAAGGCAACACCATGAAAATCTTATCCGTTGTAAATTAGCAAGATATTTATAAAATTAGTAATGACATAATTGATGCGTCCAAAAAAACTATTATTTTACAAATAAGAGATGAACCTCCTTCACAGCACTTGCACACTGAGTGAGAGATCCAATGTGTGTCTGAATCTGCCCAGTTTGCAGCTTGTGTTTTTCATATTCCAAAAGGGCCTGCACAAGTGGATGTCCCTATGGAATTAAAGACACAAGAAAATAATAGAAATAACAGTTTATTGTTATGACTAGAAGCTAGGTTGCACTGAAACGGATACGGCAACGGGATACGAAACGATACGATATGCCGAAACGGCAAAATCAAAAAATCCAAGGATACGATACGAGTAGGATACAAAAATCAAATTATCCATTACAAATTCAAATATAGTTTTCTGAGAAAAATCATAATTCAAGGCCACATCCTTACACCATTCTCAGCTTCTATACTTAACAAGAATCCAACTTGAATGCACGGAGTACTCAATGCATGGAGTATAACAACACAAACTCAAGGAGCAGTAAGACATATCCACAAATGTATATGCTTTATAAGAAACTCATAATTCAAGGCCACATTCTTACACCAGTCTCAGCTTCTATACTCACCAAGAATCCAACTTTAAGAAACAATAGTAAAAGAAAACAAGCCATTGCTAGTAAAATTTACCAAATTTCAACTGGGTTTTACATATAGATTGTCTAAGCAAACAGACTAATTGACCCTTGATTACAACTCTGTGGATTCCAGCGTCAATTTTCACTTTTATACTTCATAACATTCTTAAACAGAACCAGAAAACAACTTTACAAACTTTGAATTGAAAATTGAAAAACAACGTCAAACAAAGTAAGCCATATGATTCATATCACCTAAATATCCATATGATACATTTGCCTTGGTCACTCAATAACAGTCACAGAGCTATTCAACACAAACAATCAAATTCCAATTGTCAATGAAAATACTCACTTAAAGACTGGATTTTGAAGCAAATAAAACCATAACAATCTTAGTCTAATCAGACCCATTATCATTCTCATAAGAAAAAAACCTCCTCAAGTAAGAAAAGAATAGAGAAATTGATACCAGAAATCTTACCGGCAAGTAAGTCTAGTTTTCAGCAGGGTTCTGGGTTTTTGGCAAGGAAGAACAGAAATGGCAGAGCAAAGAAGAAAACACAACAATCACAAGAATCACAACATACAGGGCCACTGAGAGGAAGACGGTGGAGGAGATGAGCCGATGAGGGCTAATGAGAGAGGAGAGACGGCAGAGGACTGAGAGGAGAGCCGATTAGGTTTTTTTTTTTGTATTTTACTGATTTTTTTACAGTAAATTGACAATTTTGCCCCACGTATCCTGAGAAATTACAGGCTTACATATCCATTTTAAGATACGTACGTATCCAATCCGTATCAGAATTCAGATACCGTATCCTAACGTATCCATGCGTATCGGACGCGTATCGTACCAGTATCGGTATCCGATACGCGATACCACCCCTCAATCCGTTTCTGTGCTTCTTAGACTAGAAGTCTAAAACCATATAGCTGAAAGACAGTCTCATAATAACAGATGACTGCAACTAATTTCTGTGGGTAATTTTGCAGCCTCTGAGGGAGTAAAGCTTCTCTGCCTTTCAGCAAAGTACAAGAAGCACAACAGATAGCATGGTGATTATCAGCATGAGTTTAAATTTACTCACACAAGCATGTCAACCACAGATAATTTTACCTTTTCATAAAATATACGGAACGTCCAAGATACTGTTGTGCAGGTCCTGGAGAAAGATGACAAAAGGTTGAGTCCATCAATGGAATAATGCTTTGCACAGTAGAGGAAAAAAAACTATGGTATGCTGCCAAAAGACATGAATAATTACAAAGTGAGGCTAACAATGTTAGTAGTTAGCAACGTGTTTTCTTTTATAAATGATTTAGAAAATAGTGCGGGTCCTATTAATATAACAAGAAGTTCCTTACTTCGGGGGATGGAAGGACTCTCCTACTTGCCGCCACAACTTTGATGTGGTCACCTACAATTACCCATAGAAATAATCTAATTTAAATTACGGAACTAACATAAAACATAATACATGAAGTAACCACAAGCCACGATATAATGGTGCTAATGACAAATATCCAGTCAGTACTCCCCCACTCCTCACTCGCTTCCCCTCCTATAGGAAAGGAAAGGGTTAGGTTTATGGCGATTGGCTGGTACCAGACTGGGCATCTTTGCCAATCATTTATAGCAGTAATTAATCCCTAACATAACTTATGAATCTAACTTTTTAACGAGGACACTGAAATTTTATTGAAAGAGCAAAGCACCATACAGAACAATAAGTCCTCAAAACAGAACTAAAAATACAAGAAGACCAGAAAAACAAGCCAACATTCTACCCTAAAGTGACTACCCAAGTTAATGAAGCATTCAAGTCCAGATTAAGGCTGAAAAGGAGTAATCCCTAAACCCTAATTCCTAGCTCAAGAAACTAAAGCACTGAAATTTTTTGCAATCGCTTGGTGATTTTGATAAGTCAACTACCTTCAGTTTGGCACATTAAAATTCAAAATCTGAGTCCAATCTCTTCAAAAGTTAGGAACTTGGCAATCAGCTGTACAAAATGCATATAGAGAATGACAACCAAGATAAAACATATAGACACAGCTTAGAGAGAATATTCCCTCAAGAACTCAAAGATATATCGAAATCCAGCACAAATACTGAACCGCACATCCCATACCATCATTGAGATCCATTAGATCAAACAAAAACAAGGAAGTTTCCCAAAATAGAATGTAAATTTTTAAATCTAAAGGATGAAGACACAAAAATACTTGATTTATTTATTTAAAAAAATATCAAAACGCATTTGGTGTCTCACTTGTCTCAGTGATTGGGGTTGTAGCATGTGCGTCAAATCCAACGTATTGGTTGATGTAGCTTGAAGGCAATACGACAAATAAAACACAAGCTCAGGTGATTTTGATATTGAACATCTCAGCAGAAATTTTCTCAAATTTTATTTCAGCCTGTTTGGTTTGTACTGCTGTGTTCAAAGCCTGACTAAAACAGTTGGTCATGTCAAAGCCTATGAAACTAGATAGATATACACAAGACATACCAAAATGTACATGGACTGTTATTTTTTACTTTTTTTCCAGTTTGTAAAGTGTTTTTATAAACCAAAAGTGGAAAGCAACACTGTTGAATAGTATCCTGATTACTGTATACAGCTGATGAAGTTTCCTAGAGATATACATTTAGACAACATTTCATACACCATTACCATACTACATTCCTTTCGTCACCTTTTAAATTCTACCTGCATAGATCAAATTCGAAGCAAAAGTAATGAAATCATCTTCATGCACCATAAAACAGATGTTTATAGGGGTCTACTCAAGTGAAAGCGTTCTGATCAGCAACGTACATATGTTTACAGCAGCCAAGAACTGCTATATGACTATGCTAAAGTATCAGGTTCAAGTGTTTACTATTAGACAGTGCAACAAGATGAATACATACCACATCATAACCACCTGCTCTAATGACAGCTCTCCATAACCTATATCAGCACACAAACAAAAAACCACAGAAGTTTACTCCAAGCCTGATTTCAGACGATTACAATTCCAAAACGAAAAATTAATACATATCACGAGAAACTTACTTAAGGCAATTCAGTGGTTCTCCATAAAACTTAGGGGCCTTAAATTCCAATGACCTCTCCTTATGGAAAGTCTCCAGCTCCTTCAAAAAAGCTGCTTGTTGTGATGGTGTCCCCTCCTCCAGTGATTCCTCACCCTATTGAAAGTATAACAATTGAGAAGTTCAGACAAGAGCAAACAGTTTCTATCTTACTCGATCATTCATATATAAAAACATTATATCTGTATTCGAAGTTTAAATTCAAAGTAAAGTACCTCTGAATCAGACAACCAGCTCTTCTTCGAATCCTCCAAATGTTTATCTATGGCTTTGAGCCTGCTTGAGACTCTGGCATTTCCTCCATTGCCCTTTTTCCCTATAGTCACCTCCGTGAGCACGGATTCATTAGGTTTGAGATCACCAACCTTGGGCTCATCCTCAAAAGCGTTCCTCATGATTTGATCATCACCCACATTACTGTCGACATCTGTTTGGTCCTTAGGTTCCTCTTTCTGCACTAATTTGGTACCAGAACCATTCTGAATATCTTTGCGCAACTTTTCCTTCACCTCCATCCAATCTAAATTCTCGGAAGTCTGAATGAAATAAAATATAAATAAATAACCTATATCCATATAAATTAACAGAACAGAGAGACAAAATTAAACAAAATCTACACTGCACATTTAAACGTTTGGAGGAGACGAAGAAGAAAAGCACCAAAGTGAAGTGATTTCTCTCGTTACTGAACGGAATTGTAAACATAGGGTTCAAACGATTTGAAAACTTTAAAAGCTTCTTGCAAGAGAAACGTTAAACATATGAGAACTGAGAAGTGAGGTGAAAGTGAGATGGTAGAATCGGAGACCGAACAACGGCGTCGTTTCGGAGTTTAGCGCTTCGGGTCGGGAAATGCAGGTAGAAAAGCGAAAGCGGGGGAGCGCAGAGAAAGACTGAAAGGAAAATTGAATTACTTTCTATCCGGAACTCATGGAAGGCCGGTGGAAGAGGTGTCGGTCGGCGGGAGACAGGTCGGAGCCGGTAGGACGGAAGACGACAAATTTCAGCAAGGCGGGTTTCTTCTACTCTCTGCGCTTTCACACTCCTCTCCAACTCAAAAGTGCCTCAAAAACGACGGACGACTGACACCTGAAACATTTTGCTCGCTTCATGGACCAAATAACAAAACGGGTACTCCACCCGGACCCGGTTGATGACAAACCGTATTCGCTTTGATCCTTCTATTTTTTTTTTAGAAGCTAGAAAATATCATTAAAATGTGATAATAATACACGACTCCACTGACCTTGCTCGATAAATTGAAGCCATACAGGAACTACTATACTGAGCATTCAACTTGTATAAGCCTAACTAGAAAATCAAGATAGCATGAGAACAATCAAAATTTGGGGTATACCATCCTTTAACTGGCTAGGCATTTTCTCTACTCTAGTGCAAATGTCAAATTGGGTACTGTCCCTCCAACCTGACCAATATGAACCTGCTGCTTAACCTCATTACCTGTGAGTGCCATGCTTGACTCCGGCTGTACTCTTAGTGGGGTTATAAGGGAGGGACCCCGGTGCACCAGTTGACTCCTAGCAATGGAAGTAACTCCTAGCACAGTGTATCCAGTAGGTATCTTTTGAGCCTCGGGTCTCGGACCCCGCACTGTGATACGAACTCCTGACGTTCGTCTCTTCTTCCGAGCTTACACAACCTCCAAGTCTGCTGCCTGAACCTTACCTTCAAGCCGGTCCATGCCAGTTCCACTAGGAGTAGAATGTCACCTACCAAGTTAGCAGAAACCAGTGGAGGATCCAAAATGATTGTCGCCGACCAGTTGTCAGGCATCTCCTCCTCTCGGGTACCGGCACCACCACCAATACCTGCGAGAATCAGGATCTCCCAATCTATGCCCGAGATGTCAAACTCCATCTGGGTTTCATATGCTAGATCCACATGTTTGGACGCATATGCATGGTGTACCGGACAATTATTAATTGAATGATCAAAATTATCACAACCCCTACAATATCATTTCAAAGTAAGATACTCAATATCACAATCTATCCAGACCTACAGGAGTCGTAGATCGAACTTTGTCGCCAACCTATTCCGAAGATCAACCTCCATAAATAGGCAAATGTTCTCAAAAGCACATAGACTATATTGATCGATCATAATCAACATACATGTCTAGGCAGTTGCCTAGGGTGACCCACCACTACAAGAAAACAGCACTTAGACCACGGAAACACTAATTCTCCGTCGTCCAAGTGACACTTAGCCGACGGAGAAGACTCCGTCGTCCAAGTACCACCTGGACGACGGATATGGTATTCTCCGTCGTCCAGGTGATTCCCTGGAGGACGGACCGACACGCCGTCGTCCGAGTTCACAAAACGTACTTCCACTTAGACGACGTACCGACATCTCCGTCGTCCAAGTGACCACCTGGACCTCGGAGTCTTCTCCGTCCTCCAGGTGACCACTTGGACGACGGATATGGTATTCTCCGTCGTCCAGGTGATTCCCTGGAGGACGGACCGACACGCCGTCGTCCGAGTTCACAAAACGTACTTCCACTTAGACGACGTACCGACACCTCCGTCGTCTAAGTGAAGCATTATATAAGGCAGTGACGTACTGATCGAATTCATTCCTAGCTAGCCTCGATCTCTTCATGATCGATTCCATTTGAAGAATAATTGAAGGAGAAGGGAGAAGGAGAAGCTAGCTATAGCTAGGGAGCTCGATCGAGCTAGGTAGCTAGAAGCTAGCTAGGCCGAGAAGAATCAGGATCGATAAGGCCGGGATCTCCGCTGACACGCTAGTTAGCTTAATTAACGTAAAGATATCGAGAAGGCCAGCAGGTACGTACGTACGCAGTTAAAATTTGCTTAATTAATATGTATTTAGTGAAAACGTACGTACATATATATATACATGCAAGGATGTTAGCTGATGTTAGCTATATATATATATATGTACAGATCGATTAAATTACGTACATACGTACGTAATTGATGGATCGATATGTAGATCGAGTACGTATAATTAAGGGTAAATTAATGGACAAATATATATATATGTAATAATTAATTAAGTATAATATTTTGTAGCAGTATGGACAAGAGTTGGATGAAGTTGAAGAATAGATGTGATGTCCGGTATATGGATGGAATTAGCGAATTTGTGAATTTTGCGATAGAACATGGTCAGGGAAAGAAACGTTTCAGGTGTCCGTGTCAGAAATGTCTTAATTGTCAGTATGCGGAGGTTAATGTTATGGTGCAACACTTGTACGAAAATGGTATGATGTGGAGTTACACTACATGGAGCGAGCATGGTGAAGCAGTAGAGTTCAGCGCAGCAGACTTCAGCTCAGGGTACAGTTACCATGGTGCCTCATCCAGCGGCAGTGGTGCCGGACCCCCAGCTTGCAACCCAACTGCAGATTTGGTCCATGATGCGTTTCCGGGATGTAGTCATGGCGGACACCAACACCAAGACGGAGGTTACAGTACCACCAATGAGCATGATGACACATTCCCCGCAGCTAGCTTGGCCACTGACACCAGTGAGATGGAAAAGTACAACCGGATGCTACTTGAAGCGCAGACCCCGGTGTTCCCTGGATGTCGAGAGAATGTGTTGCAATATGTGATGGAGCAAATGAAGATAAAAGTGAAGCACAAAATGTCAGTGAGTGCTTTTGACGAAATTCAGGAGCAAATATGTAAGTTGCTTCCTGATGATCACAATCTTCCTAAATCTCATTATAAGGTTAGAAATATCCTGAGCAGCCTCGGCCTAAAGTACAGGATAATTGACGCATGTCCGAATGATTGTGTGCTATTTTACAAAGAGTATAAAGAGTTGGACTATTGTCCCGTATGTGGCCAGTGCAGATTCCAATTGAATAGGAAGAGTTCGAAAAAGAGAATTCCTGTGAAAGTTGTTCGATATTTTCCCTTGATTCCCAGATTGCAGCGCCTGTACATGTCGCTACACACAGCAGAGGCGATGCGATGGTACGCAGAAAAGCGAATAGATGACGATGTCCTGCGACACGCCGCGGATGGGGAGGGTTTCAAACATTTCGACAGAGAATTTGGAGACTTTGCTTCAGAGGTTAGAAATGTTAGACTCGGCCTATCTACAGACGGATTCAATCCTTGGGGAAGTAATAGCTCCGCCGTCAGCACTTGGCCAGTTATTCTGATGCCGTACAACTTGCCTCCGTGGATGTGCATGAACAAGGAATTTAATTTCCTTACCGTACTAATTCCAGGTCCTAAATCTCCATCGAAGTGCTTAGATGTCTACCTCAGACCTTTGATCGACGAGCTGAAACTGTTGTGGCAAAATGGAGTCCCAACTTATGACAAATTCACTGACACGATGTTCACGATGAGGGCTGCGGTAATGTGGACGATAAGCGATTTTCCAGCTTATGGGATGTTGGCAGCTTGCAGGACAAAATGATATAATGGATGTCCTATATGTTTGGACGACGTGAACTCTAGTTGGCACGCGGGGAAGGTGTGTTACTTGGGTCACCGTAGATGGCTTCCTCACGACCACCCGTGGCGACAGGATGAAGCTCATTTCGACGGTACGGTAGAGAACAATCCTAAACCCCGTAGTTGGTCGGGCGAAGAGATTTTAGAGAGGTCGAGCTATTTCGACTTTGGTGTGTTGAGCAATGACGCGGATGTAAAGAAATGCAATCCAATTCCTCCACATGATCTGAGCTATTGGGATCACAAGAGTATATTCTTTGAACTCCCTTACTGGTCGAAGTTGAAGTTGAGGAACAACTTGGACGCGATGCACATAGAAAAGAATGTGTGCGACAGCGTGGTGGGAACAATTCTCGGTATTAAGTTCAAGACTAAAGATACTCCCAAAGCGCGCAAAGATTTGGAATCAATGAATCTACGTCGTCCCTTGTGGTTGAGGAGGGATAGGAAAGGAGTGTACAACAAGATGCCAGATGCACCTTACACAGTGAAGCCGACGCTTAGACGTTCTGTATTTCACTGGTTTAAGGGCGTTCGTTATCCGGCTACGTATGCAGCTACTATAACTGGAGCAGTGGACGAGGTGCAACACAAGTTTGTTGGTCTAAAGACACATGACTATCACGTTATGCTGCAACGTCTGATTCCAGTGGTAATTCGACCATACTTGCCTCGGGACGTCGTAGAACCAATAGTGGCATTGTGCAGGTGGTGGCAGAGGTTATGCGCCAGAGAATTAAAGAAGTCAGATGTGGTGGAATTGCAACAACAAATTGTGCACATCATTTGCAAACTAGAGAGGATTTTCCCCCCTGCTTTCTTTGACATCATGATTCACCTAATGATCCACCTGCCCGAGCAGGTGCTCATTTCTGGTCCGGTCCAGTACACTTGGATGTATCCTCAAGAAAGGTACGTACAACTAATTAATTAATTTGTTCCACTGGAGATTATATATATACTAGCCAGCTAGCTATATGTACTTATGTAATGTGTACGTTTGATTTTGTAGACAGCTTGGACAGTATAAGTCATTCGTCAAAAACAGGTCGGCCCCGGATGGCTCCATAGCAGAGACATACCTAATGCATGAGTGTGTTACTTACTGCAACAGGTACCTCAAAGATCCACCCCCTCCCAGCACTGCCTCCGATCGCAGTGCCCGCATCAATCTTTCTGTCGTCACCAATGTCGTCCGACCGTTTAGAGGAGTATTAAAGGAATCGTTAACACGGGAAGAACTTATTGAGGCACATTGGGTAGTGTTGCGAGACTGTGATGAAGTTGAGCCGTACATGATGTCATACAGGGAGAGGCTTCAGGCGTTAAATCAAAACAAGAGTTCGGCGTGGATTGAGAAAATGGTTAAGAAGAAGTTTCCTGATTATTTCTTCCAATGGGTACGTACGTACGACTCGGTATTAATTATTTAAATACATATTGCTCATGTTTGTAGAAAGTAAACCATTATATTAATTTGGCCTTTTTCGCAGATGATTAATCTGCAAAAATCTGATAACCACGGAGGGTGGTGGTCATGGCCAAAGCACTTGCTAGCAGGGAAGCCGGTTAAACACTATATTTATCCCGGATGTTTTGTGAACGGTGTAAAGTTCCATTCATTGGCCCGAGACGAAGGAAGAAGAACACAAAACAGTGGGGTAGCCGTTGGGAAAGACAATGATCTATATTACGGGGCTATTGTATACGTGGTTCAGCTATGTTACGGGAATGATGTCAACGTTTTCCTATTCAAGTGCAGATGGTTCAAGCGTACAAAGGAAGACCTGGGACTATTATCTGTCGATACAAACTCGCACTGGTATGAGGATGAGCCTTTCGCTCTCGCCACCTTAGTTCGGCAGGTGTTCTATCTCGACGATCCGAAAGCCGGTGAAGGGTGGAAAATAGTGAACCATATCTCTCACCGAGGAATATGGAATACAGAGACAATTGAAGGGACACCGGCGACGACTGAAGATGCTGCTGAACCAGAAAGAGACATTCCTGCCTATCAAGAGCCTAATATTTCTATGGTCCGCTCCGATATAATGGACCTGGTTCAAGATGGTGAACGGTTACCCATGCCTGATGGTTGTACAGATCTAACTGAAGATGAGATTATCCATGAGGTAGATGAAGAAGACGAGCAGGAAGAGGACGCGGACGAGGACTCAGGTTATTCGTCGGACGATGTTGAGTACGATGACGAGGATGAGCCGTCGACTAACGGGGATGAGGACGATGATGATTATGACGAAGAGTACGGTCATACGACGAGGGAGATTAATTGGTAATTAATTACTGTAATTATTGTAATATATATATATATATATGATCGATGCTGGTTTACGGTAAGAAATTAATCCGAATTATATATCCTGGACAACGGAGAAATTAATTGCAGATTCACCTTTGGCGCCAAATCTCAATCTCATATAAAACCCTAGCTAAATCTTGGACCCTAAATCTAGCAGTTCGGATCGATCAATCAATTTTTTAATTATATTTTTGAATCAGAATAATTGAACGCACACACAAATGACCGGGGACAACCTAAACCGTAAACCCTAAGGCCCTAACCCCTGAATTCGGGGTTTTTACACTTGGACGACGGAGATGGTCATTCTCCGTCGTCCAAGTTCACAAACCCTAAACTCTAAACAGTAAGGCCCTAACCCCTGAATTCAGGGTCTATACACCTGGACGACGGAAATGAGTGTTTCCGTCGTCCAGGTTCTGACTTGGACGACGGATATGAAGTTATCCGTCGTCCAGGTTCTGACTTGGACGACGGAAATGAGTGTTTCCGTTGTCCAGGTGCAGATATCGTAATTTTTTCTAAGACAACGACCATCTAGACCTTCTTCCAATGCAAAGTCTTTTCATCAAGACTTTAGAGTAAACAATTCTTGGTGTGTGAGCTTCGACGGTTCGAAAATCGGAGTTATGAAATGCCTAGTATCCACGTTTCCGGTTTGTGAAATTATCGGTTTTGTGGTTGACTGTGCCGATCAAACCCTTCCCGAACTTATTATTTTATGATCCTTTGAAGACAATTATATATTATGTTACGACGAACATATCCAACGGTTGTTTTGTCGAAATTCAATTTCGTTAATACTCTGCTGCAAATGAGCGTCTACTCATGAACACTTAAGTCGTAAAGATTAGTCGATACTTAACATGTTTCAATACGTAAAATTAATCGTCGGTTCAAATTTAACTGTTTATATACACGATGCGTTCATCGATATTGTACGACTATTTCACTCGAATGACAGATCGCTAAATTCCTAGCGAATTATTTTTAAAATTTTTTTTTACGTAATTTGAACCTGGACGACGGAGATGGTCATTTTCCGTCGTCCAGGTGTTCACCTGGACGACGGATAATGACCATCTCCGTCGTCCAGGTTCAAAAACCATGGCGGTTCAAATTTATTTTTGTTTATTTTTTTCATGTAATTTTCACTTGGACGACGGAAACTTACCATCTCCGTCGTCCAAGTCCAAAATTATGGCGGTTCAATTTACCGCTTCCGTTTTCGGCACCGCTTGAATTTTCACTTAGACGACGGAGAATTCATTCTCCGTCGTCTAAGTCCAAATTCATGGCGGTTCAAAACGTCCCGCCGATTAATTACGCGCCGATTGAAATTTTTTAAACCGCCACCTAGACGACGGAAAACACTATTTCCGTCGTCCAGGTGGACTTAGACGACGGAGAATAGTGCTCCGTCGTCTAAGTGCAACTCTATAAATAGAGTTGCACCCCCCCTCATTTTCTCATCATTCTTCCTCTCCCTCTCCTCTCCTCTCCTCTCCTCTCCTCCGGCGACGCTCCGACGACATTTTTTCCGGCGTGGTTCCTCCTCTCCGACGACTCAAGTCCGGCGAAATTCCCGTAAACTCCGCTTCGGTACATTTCTATTTTTCCCTTATTTAAATAATTTTCATTTTATTAATTAATTAAATTCTAAATATAATTAATTAGTAGAAATTAATTTAGTAATTAATTTTAAATATTTAATAAATGATTAATTGTTGTTATTTAATAATTAAATCATAATTATTGTTATTGTTTCCTAATTAAATGAATAATTGTAAATTTGTTGTTATTAAATAAATAAATAAATAATTATTGTTATTAATTAATTAAATAAATAATTATTGTTATTAATTAATTAAATGGTTAATTATTGCATGCTAAATGGAAAATAAATTATTGTATGTAATTACGTGTATTTTTTAGTAAATAAATTAGTAGTACGTGTTCGATTTAAATTTAGTACATAGGTTTGGTGTAATTAAGTCGCACTCTTTGGAATAGATGGCGCCTCTTTTCCTTGCTTATCTCCTTAACCCCTCGTGATGTGTGGATTTCATCACCGCACACCATAACCTAAGTGAAGTTATGGACACGAGGTTGAGGGCGGAGTTTGCAAAGGACTTGAGGGAGTGTAAATTTTCGAAAAATTGGCCGAATGTCGGACATGGTGTCTAGAAACGGGTTATGACTGGTGACAGGATTTGGACTAAGAAAGACTTTTGTCGAAATTAGTCCTGCCTCTCGCGTTATCTCTATCCCTAACTGGCCATGTTTTTCGATTTAACCAAGGCTGATTAATTGAAAATTTACACTTTATCGCGCGGGTCGCACGTCCATTGAACGACCGAAAATGCCAAGCTAGTGTACTCTATTTAAATCTTAAACGTACTTAATTAATTAGCGTAAATTTTTAAGTTGTAATTATTATGGTAAGTAGGTATTTTAACCCCGTACTCTTAGGTTTAAATGGCTCCGCCAAAGACGACATCCGGCAAGAAGAAAGCCCAACAAGAGGCAGAAGATGCCATGCTCCGCCGCTTGGCGGACCAAGTCGGTTGGGAATTACCACCGGAGGGCAACGACGCTCTCAATCCGGACGGATCATCTGGTCCGTCCGTAGCGCCCTCTGGGGAAATTCCCGCTCCCCCATTCATCTCGAGCGGTAATGACGTCGACCCCTTCCAATCTCCGACGCCCGGTACCCATTCAACGGGAAGTACTCAGGCGTCCTCCACCGCCGAATCAATCATGTACAGCGCCCGCCGTAGGCAAAGGAGGGCCCCCACTGACCCGGAACCGAAAAGGACTAGGGGTCTCGTTAAAGGGGGGAAAGCGGAGCGTATTTGCAAGGCGACCGGTAAAAAGATCGACTTGCCGTACGACGAATTCACCGGTGGCCCTCCCACAGCTCAACTAGCAAGTCTCTCGGCGCATGGGATAGGGTCAATCATCCGTAACCGGGTTCGTATCACTGCCCCTACTTGGAAGGAGGCGCCGGATCATGAGAAGGCGAAAGTCTTCAAAGATCTTTCGGTACGTAATACGTTAAATTTAGTTATTATATAATATTGTTAATCTCGGTTCAAAATTTCATAATATATACGATTATAATTTTCTATTTATTTTTCATAGGAACAATTTGACGTGGATCCGACACCGGCTATGTTGAGGCATATCAATCAAACCGCCAACTCCATCTACAAAGATTGGAAGTACAGGCTCCATAAGTACTTCAAAGATGTCGGTCCCGTGCCTCCCCCGGTAGAGCTGCAAGGGGAGAGAGAAGATGAGTGGGAGTGGTTGTGTAACCACTTTGCCGATGACCAATTTAAGGTATTAATTTAATTTTTTTATTTCAATTAAAATAATTGAATTATTTAAATTGTAGTTATTCATTTTTTAATGATTTAATTATCTTGTGTAACAGAAATTCTCCGGTGTCAACAAAGCCAACCGGAGGAAGAAGGAGAAACACCATACTACCGGCGCCAAGCAGTTCATTCAAATTGCCAAGGAGCACAAGGATAAGGGTTCCAAACACCCTTTTATTGATGCAAGCGTAAGCGCGTACGTGACGCCAGGGCTCGATAATGAAGCGAGTCAATGCGGGGTAAGTGATATATATATATATGTGCTTTTAATTATAGTAATTATTATTTAAATATGATTACAAAATTATAATAAATTAATTATAATTTTGTAGGCAAGGGCGATAGAGCGTGCGCATGAAGAGTTGGCCAACACTCAGCTTGCGTTCCCAGATGTGCCGCCGGAAGACCTGCCTCCTCTATCCTTAGAGAGCCAAATTGCAATCGCGGATGAGGTCTACGGTCGTAGAGCTGGCAAGGAGGTTAGGCACTTTGGGCCTAGGGTGGTACGAGATTTGTCGACGACTTCCGGCTCATCATCTACGGGAGGTTCGAGGCAGCAGAGAATGAGTCAGGCTGCGGCCGTCGAAGCAGCCATTCAAGAGGCTCGACTGGCACGAGAGGAGAATCGACGGACACAAGAGCAGAATGAGTCAATGCGGCAAAGACTTGACGAACAACAAGCACAAATAGCCCAACTCATCGCGCTCATGAACCAAAATCGAGAAGTATGTCAACCTCCTCCGAACCCACACCCCGACGACAACGACCCGGCTGGAGGCGGAGGACTCGGCCCCGCATCTGCTCCTCCAGTGTATTAGCTAGCACGTAGTATATTATCTCGTTTCTTTACGCATTCCGAACAATATTTTAATTTTTAATTTATGGGTTTTTTCGTATGTACAAATTAATTAATTTAATTACTTTTATTATTTAATAATTATATATATAAGTTATTAATTTTAATATTCAAAATTTAGTTTATTTATTTAATATTAGCATTTTTCATTATTTAAATTAAAATAATAATAAATTAAAATAATAATATTTAATTTCAATTTATTTTTTTTTAAAAATAAAATATTCACTTGGACGACGGACACTTAGTGTTTCCGTCGTCCAGGTGAACACCTGGGCCACGGACACACGAGCAATGTCCGTGGCCCAGGTATTCACCTGGACGACGGAGACACTAAGTGTCCGTCGTCCAAGTGAATACCTGGGCCACGGATATTGGTAGCAATGTCCGTGGCCCAGGTGTTCACCTGGACGACGGAAACACTAAGTGTCCGTCGTCCAGGTGAACACCTGGGCCACAGATAATGATAGCAATGTCCGTGGCCCAGGTGTTCACTTGGACGACGGAAACTTAGTGTTTCCGTCGTCCAGGTGAACACCTGGGCCACGGATAATTTCCGAGGTCCAAGTTCACTTGGACGACGGAAACACTAAGTCTCCGTCGTCCAGGTTCTTGGACGACAGCACTTGGAGCACGGACCTTGGACGACGGAGTGTCCGTCGTCCAAGTACTTAGACGACGGAAAATTGCACTTAGACGACGGAAATGGTCCGTGGTCTAAGTGCAGTTTTCTTGTAGTGCACCACTTGAAAACGGTGGCAGGACTTGTTAAATCGCCACCCACAACATGCACTAGTGCCCATGCCTTTATCGTGATGGCCTCGATCATGTACACCGAAGTGAATCGCTCAAACTGCTCCACCACAATAATTATATTCTCAAAAAATCAAGGGCCTCGCGAGATAGCTTGGCGTAGAACCTCCTTGTTTCTGAACTTACCCACAAACCTATCATGGCTATGATGTGTGATATTGGTGGAATTGGTATTTGCCTGACTGCACAAATAAGGGAATCAACCAATGTTTGGGAGATTTTGCTCTCTCATGTGAAAGAATCTCAGGGTAGAAAACCCGGATAACGGCATAGCCAAACTCGCCCTCTTTAGCACCTTGGGAGAGATCAATTTCAGAGAGCCAAAAATTTGACATGGTTTAAGTAGGAACTCCTTGTCGAAAACAAGGAATGGGATGTGGTGAATTATTGAAATTAAGGGGCTGGAATCACTGGGAAGAAGTAGAGATCGATTAAGATGGAGGAATCCTAATCGAATTGGGTATTTGGTTTAGAGTTTGACTAGAAGAAGAGGGTAGGCGGTATGGTAGGGTCGAGAGAGAGAAAAATTTAGTCGACAATCACTGCTAGTACCCCTGTTCGATAATTTGACAACTACAAAACTGACCAAACTGTGCACTTATGGGTAGTGGCATTTGATCACATCCTCCAATTTCCTCCATCCAATATAGGTAAATTGATTAAGGAAATTAATTGAATTTAGTATATAATGCATATATATACAACTTTTGACACCCTTGAAATTTTTAAATAGGAAAAATACAAATTAATTACCCCTAAGATTTTTTTTTTTTAAAGAAACAACTTATATTAATCAATCAAGGCAGAACGTCCTTGGAGATTACATCAAAAAAATAAACTACAACTTGAAGGGAAATAATGCAAAAAACAACAATAGAAAAATAACTAGAAGCGCAACAACTAGACCTAAGACGAGCATAAGACGCAATAGCAATGGGATGTCGACCATTTACTAGAAGGTAATCGATAGTATGATCACTCACACATACTTTACATAAATAAATTCATAGAACAAAGACTAATCTTCTACCGTAAAGTCCGGAATCCTCCAAACCCAAACAGCAGCTTTAAAATAAAATTTGACACTAAAAAAGATCTATGGATCCCAAATACGGGCTGCGTCACAAAAACAAGAGCATAAGACAGCCAACCATAACCCAAAAGCAACATAGTTGGCCCAGGCCCAAAAAGACCTAGGACCATCCTGAAATTCACGGGCCATGGATTGACCCTTAAAGCCCAACTTCTCCCACGCATGGACCTACTGCATAGGAACCGTAGCCATGCGCTCGGGAAACCTGACCCCGACGGCTTCCACTCTCACGACAGACCACCTTACCTCGATCAGACCAACGACTCCTAATATGACCGAAGACGCCTTCAATCACTACCAGAAATACACACTTAGACGATGAAACCTTAAATATTTCGTCGTCTAAGTACAACTTAGACGACGAAAAATCAATTCATCGTCTAAGAAAATAATTCGTTGTCTAGGTTGGACTTAGATGACGAAATACATAATTTGTTGTCTAAACTTAGACTACGAATTATGTGTTTCGTCGTCTAAGTTTAGTTTCTAAACGATGAATAAAGGTTTTGTTGTCTAAGTTTAACATCTTAGACGACGAAAATATTATCCGTCGTCTTAAACTAAATTTAGACGATGAATTATGTATTTCGTCGTCTAAGTGTGTACTTAGATGACGATGTGTTAAACTTAGACGACGAATTATTTTGTCGTCTAAGAAAACTCAATTATTTAGATCAGATTTCATTTTTAGATTGAGCATTTCATCTCTCAACTTCTATCAAAAGCTCTCACCACCCACCTCCGGCCACAATTTCAATTTAATCGATTTTTTAACTTTCAGAGTTCTAGCTAGTTCACCCACTTATCTCCTTATCGGTGAATGTATTAACTTGTTTCTCTCGAATAATTTTTTTAATTTAATCATCAACGTAATAACGTACGGTGATGGAGTTCTTTAGTAAAATATTCCGGTGAATATAGTTTCTGATGACCATACATTTGCATTTTGCATTAATTAATTGTTTAATTGTTAAGCTAATTACATGCATATGTTGATTAATTATATATATAATTAAATATGTTAGATTAATCAGTTGAAAAGTTATATATAATATGTAAATGCATATTTTTTTGAAAGGGTGCAAATTTTATATCCACTCGAAAACTTGTGATAGGAATACTGAACTCCACTGGATTACCCGACACACTAAAGGAAGAAGTCTTAAAGTACACATATACTAGATAACAACATGACACACTATGAACCTAGACTAATAAACTAGTGTAGCATGAAAGGGCTTCAAAACTTAGGTTGCACCACTCCCTAGTTAGCTAGGGACCTTTCTACATATCACCCAGAATGTCTGGGTCGAACTTCTGCATTGGGTCCTCATCCATAGACTCTGCCACATTCTCTATCTCCTGATGATACCAGTTGAAGAACTGCAGCTTTAGAATAGAAGTAATATCCAAGCGTGGCCTTGGTCTTTTGGCCATTTTGCGACGCTTGCTTACACGCTCGTCGGATATTGAGGCAGCTTGACTATCCCATCTATCCGCCACCACCTCCTGGTAGTCGTCCGCTCCTCCACCCGACTCCGAGTATATAGGGATTTCATCCCGCAAATACCACATCCTCTCTTTCGCTCTGGCCTCTCCTTTTCCTTCTCCAGCTTGGCAAACTTAATGGGACAATAATTCAGAGTGTGGTCCCAGCTGTCGTATCCCATACAGAGCCCCTTCAAGGTCAAGTATTCTACGTGACACTCAACCCAAGCCTTGTTGCCAACTGGTGCGCAAAAGTAGGTAAAATGAGGCTTATTCAAATTAGCCTTAATCAACAGACAGATTTCCTCATTGTTGACCAACCTCCACTTATCATAGTCCACATAGGTACCTAGATGCCCACCTAGGGTTTTCAACCAAGAAAATGATGTCTCCTCACCATGCAAAGCACCCTTTTTGAAGTCATGGGTAGCCCAGACCTTGACTTGACCGATCGACACTGACGTAATCGGTATGAAGCCATCAAAAGGTTATACCGCAACCATAGTATCCTGAAAGAACAAAGAACTACGGTTAATCGCATTCTTGAAAGCTCCATTGTCACGAAATTTTACCAAAAAATTATCCTTGGTTTCGAGCCTAATAGAAATAGCGCTCGAGCCCATAGACCCTTTCCAAAGTCTGATCATCAGAAACTTAATGGAATCAACTTTCTCTCAAGTGATGTTGGTCGGGGAAAAGACCTTCATCACAAAAAATTTGAACTCATCTTCCTCCTCCTCACCATCCAAGGATAGATCGAAAGCAAAGGGAGGATGATGTAGATTTATGAGATTCATATCATTCCCAAAGCAATAGAAATGGAGTATAAGTGAACTAAAACTAGAAATAGGATAAGAGAGTGTGAAACTGGAGAGAGAGTAGGAGAGTAGAACGGCAAACCAAAAGCATCTAGGAAACCCTAGGGTTCGATGTTAGGGTTTGCAAAAGATGGAATGGTTTTGGTGAAAGAGGTATAGGCGACATGGTTTAAAGGGGCAGACGAGAGGGAAGAGGCGAGGGGGGGGGGGGGTCAGAAAATTAGGTCGCCAGTGCTAGGAGAGGCCTAGTGGCGACTAGGGTTACTTGAGATAGTCGGTTTACTATAGAGTCGTGGGAGAGGGGAAGTCGGGGTAAAAAACTCTCAGAAAGCACTTATATATGTAAATGCATATTAAGTTAATATGTAAATGCATATTAACTTTATAATATATCAGATTAATTATAGTATATTAGATTATAGCATATTAACTTATTTGTGTTATGTAATTTAATAATATAGTATATTAGATTAATTAGTTGAAAAATTGTATAATATGATAATTAACTTACGCAGAAATATGGACAAGAATTGGATACAGTTGATGAATAGAAGTGATGAGATGTATATGGATGGAATCAAAGAGTTATATATAGGCCACCGTGTGGGAGTTTTTTTTTTTTAAATCTCTTTTCATGGCTCTGCTAAGGTTTCACACCCTCCAACGCCTCCTTCCTTAACAACGCCTCCGACATCTAGAAGTGGTTGCCTTAGAGAGGCCAAGAACCTTGAGGAAAACTCGTCGTACTCTTCATAGCCTTGTCGCTGCGTCTTTTTCACGGTCATTCTCGTGAGAGGATGAGAGTTCATGGGTGGATTGGTCGCGACATGGGTCGGCGGTTTGTCAAATTTAGGGCTGTGGTGGGGTGTTTTGTGGTGTGTATCTTGATTTGCGACTACAGGGCAAAGTGTTGCACATCCTTGATGGTGGTGTGCATCGTGAGTGGTTGTCTCCATTGAGATTGGGTGTCGAGATTAGATGGAAGACGTCGTCTCTGGGGATAGGTCCTCTTCGTCGATGGTCAGTTGCAACCTTTGAAATTGGAAGTGAAAGTGAAGATGCTTGATGTTGTGGCTTGGTTGGGCAGGTGATCAATTTCAGACGGTGGTGCTCGATCAATGGTAATGCATGTTGGGGTGTTGTTGGGCCTAAGGATGGTGGGCGGCGGTCATGGAACCTTGAGAATATGGAGCTTTGTGGGTTGTGACCTTTTTTAAGGGTTGGGCCTGGGCGCTAGGCTCAGATCCGTTTTGGATCTGGACATGGGATCCGGGCGGGACTTTGGTTAGAGTTCATTGTATTCTCTTTGTTAGGGCTTGGCAGTCATGTGCTCGCTCTAGAAGGAGTCTACAATATCATGGGTTCTAGTTTTGCTATGTCGGGGCCTGGTTGGTCAGCCCGCCCCGACAATGTCTCTTAATCATGGTCACATGGTTCGTTTAGGCTTCATCTCAAAGGTTTTATTTCGATGTAGGTCATGTTAGATCGCGTAGGTTCTTTAGGAATATTGGTGTTCTCCAAGTTGTGCCCATTAGGCGAATCTATGTATAATGTAACTCATTATTAGTTTAATGTGACGTACTATGTTTTTTTTTTAAAAATCTCTTTTTCCTTATTTTTTTTAAAAGAAACTTGTGTATATATAACTATATCCATATGTATGTGTATTTATTCACAGCTCCAAAATCGATATTTACACCTCCTATTTGTTTTCAAACAGTGTTGACTTTTTCAATTGTTATGAACAGACAATTATGAACAAATCATAAGAAAAGAACTAGAAAATACTCATATACTGAAAGGACCCAACCCCGATTTAGTTTCCTAAACCGTAATCAAACCCCTTCTGAAAACACGAACCAACAAAAACCATCAAAATTTCGGCGAGTAACGCTACTAACGCGGAATTACCATTACCTGCACTCGGAAAATACACTTCATCCTATGCCACAAAAGCCAAACCGTGGGCACCAATCCCATCCGGATTTCTCAATATATCAACAGTAGTGTAAAGTAATAAATATAACTATACTTTATAGAAATCCGGGGAACACCGTATGAAAATATACATTAGAATACTCAGAGCGACTTCTAATATAGATATACAAATAGTAGGCCAAACTAAGAACCTACCATAAAAGAAACATCGCTCGAATACTATGCCTCCAACCACGACGTGCGACACCAGAATCTGAACTGCAAACTGGGTACGAAAACCGAAAAATCCAGGGGAAAGACATGAAAACCGTTAGAGTGAGTGGACGAAAATAAATGTCTTTCGCCGAATAATATATGTTATAAAAACATATGCGAGTCCAGATAAATAAAGATAATAAAGTACACGAGGTAAACTCATACTCCTCCAACGTACTGAGCATGCAAGTAAAAATCTCACGGGGTCGCTCATGGACACATCCGTGCTAGTACAGTCCGAATCACGGGATCCCAGACCCACACGTGATTCTATCCAGAAAGGCCTCGGTTCCGGGGTACTGCCCCTCGCCGGTCAGGTCGGGGTACTGCCCCTCCTGGTAGGCATCCATCGGGGATCAGCCGAGATGCAAGTGTATCGATACAACAACATATACTGAGACTGTACTCTGTGTAAACCAAATCATAAATAGTTCGATGCAAATGCATAAAGCAATATTTAAATGTATATACGTAATGTATAATGGTATAAGCATAATCGAATAACACATGCTCATATAAAACATAATCTTGTTTGCATGCTCATGCTTGTAAAACGTGTATAAAGACTCGCGATTAGCAGTGAAAAGAAATGTCCAATCAATTACTAGCGTAACGCAGTTCGCGTTAATCCCGTGATCCGGCGGAAAATCCCTCGCCAAACGAACGATCACGAACCCCTGTATAATCATAAAATCCATTCCTCAAAATCATAACTCGAATCCCCAAATCAAATCACGAGAAACAACCGTTCCCGGAAACATATAATTCAATAACGACGAATTGTCAAAAATTCGATAATCATACCACACAACCTTGCTATAATTTCTGATGCTCAATTTGAAAAACAAACCTCACCACTGTGATCAGGGCGCGATTTCGAGCGAAACGACATGCAACTTGTCGAATACCCCGAAAAGTCAACCTTGACCGCCGTTGACTGCCGCCGGCGGCGGCGGTGCCACCCAAACTGAAAAATTCTCCGGCAAACCAAGTCATATTCCACTCAAAATCATCCAACAAACAACTTCCATAACTACACCAAAGATCAATTTTGACTCTAACTAGCTCAATTTCATGCAAAACCGAAATCCCACACAAATTTCAATCCAACAATTCTCCATGTACAAATCGAATTGGAACTCCATACCTATATGGTTAGATTCATGGTGATGAGAGCTACAAAGCCCAGTGTTTCAAGCAACCCAATTCGACCGGAAAAGGAATCAACCAAAAACCCAAAAAATCACGAACTTTGGCCAGAAATTTCTCTCTCCACCGACGGCCGCGCCGTGAAAGGTGGCCGGCAAGAGGACGAGGGCATCACAGCGAGTCGATTGGGTCCTTGGCCGAGGCCGGACGGCAGCTCGCCCCCGGCGAACCGTGGAGCACATCGCACCTCCTCCCTCCACCGAGTTGACTCGGTCAACAACATTAATGCCTACTTTGACTTGCCAAAAGTAGAAACCTCATTAAATACTTTCCCGATTTGGAAACTACCATAAATAATTTTACGACAAACTTCGAATATCCGTAACTTTCGCGTCGTAAATCTGTTTCCAATAATTCTCGCGGCAACAAACTCATCTCGACATGTTCTTCATTTTCCATCTGAAGTCAAACACTTCGACAAATCCGATAAAAAGTCAGCGGTTCAAACCATCACAAGCTTACCCGATAAAATAATCGACGGTCTAAAATATTCGTAACTTAATCCTCATAATTCGGAATAATCCTCCAGAAGTTTCCACAAGCTCGAAATTAAATTCTCTACAACTTTCACGAAGGATCCCAAATCAAATTCTCGTCCGGTAATTTAGTCGCTAACAAGCTGTCATTTTAAACCGATTATTTTGAAATTTCAAATATTCATATTTTATTCTTCGATCGTCCAAATAATGATCCGGAACCGCTCACGAACTCGAAATCACGCGTACAACAACTCTCAAGAAGAGACTCAACTCAAATTCTCGGCCAATAATTAAGTCGTGATCAAGTCTAGCGATTTAATCCACTATCGGAAATCTGCGATTATACACTAACTCATGAATTAAGCTGATTACACTTCTGATTCTGTTCCGGGTTGTCACAAATCTACCCCCCTTAAAAAAATTTTGACCTCGAAATTTCCAAGTCTGCCGACTAAAAGTAGGAGCACTGCCTCTGCATACAGCTCAATTTTCCAGTGGCTACGCCAACTGAACAACTCTGTTTATAGAAAAATATCTATGTACCCTCAAATCTCGAATCTAAACTGGCTCCTCACAATTGCCAAGTCTTCCTGCATAAGGAACTGATAGGGTACAAAACACGCAATAAATCTGAAATGTAGTTCCACCACACGGAACACAACATACACAAAAGCCAACGCTATAGGCAATGCCGAACTATATGGCACAACACAAACCCGCCTATGATCACATACGGATCAAAATAACGTGGCAAATCACAACTCAGCCTACTCACACCAACATAACTCAAACATCGAGCTCGGGCAATTATTAAGCTATTTCCGCTAATCCGAAAGTTTGTGGTAGCACATCCCACTAAATCAGGATCCAACATCAGCTCACACCAAACTCGCTCCAACACAATGGAGTACAACATCGTTCCTCAAAACGACATCATGCAACGTCAAAATCATAATGGTCTACAAACTGGTACTACAAGCAATCTCGAACAATTGAAACTGCCGGTCCCAAATCCCTCGGAACTGCAATACACAAGACCACAACATGCCCTCCAAGGTCTGAATAGTCCTCAAAGATCACCCGTCAATCTGAGGATAAGAAACTATACTAAACTGTAATATGGTTCCCAATGCTCTCTGCAACGCTAACCAACACTCTGTTGTAGCTGATTATCTCGATCAACGAACTGGGACACAGGTGCATCATGAAAATGAACAACCTCCGTCAAGTACAGCTATGTTAGCCTGCCATCAAAATCTTTTCCGAGAGGACAAGGAAATGTACTGAGTTCATCGAATGGTCCACAAAGATCTAACAACTGGTACCACAAACCGAAATGCGTACTGGCACACAAAACCACAGCGACAAACTCCAACTTCTAATCTGAAATCTCCAATGGCTGAAACTTCCCGGCAAGTCTCTGCCTTCTAGCCATCGTCTGCCGACAAATGTGGCATTTGCTCACACAAGCTGCTACATTCCTCTTCATGTTGCATCACGAGTAGTAAACTCAAAGTATCAGATACATCTTCGTACCAATAGTGCACAACGCACGTAAAACAATGAACTTCATCATCACACTCGAACTCAGCTCCTGTAGCTCACAACTCGGCTAACACGGAAACTCGAGCCACACACACATGAAACACTGAAACTCCCGACTTCCAACTGAATGCATCAACAATAACAATAGCCTCTCTCTCGGATAAACTCAAATGTGCAGCCATAGTTATTAGTCGGCCCCATACATCTACACTGGCTCAAGCTCAAATCCGGCTGAATATGCAAGTGGATGAAACTTAGGACACGTAGCTTAATAAAGTTCCACTGCCTAAACCCATGAGCCACCGCTCTGCAATACGGCATCAAGCATAACCAAATCCAAAACTTGATGCATCGTCATAACCCACGAACTCACCACGATCGTCAGGTAAGGTCAAAACCGAAGCAACGGTCAACCATCCTTCCAGGAGTAAGTAATTCTCCTCGCGTGCATCGGACCACTCAAACTTGACGCCTTCATCGTCAATCCGGAAAGTGAAGTGGCAATTCGAGAAAATCTTGCACAACGCGCCAATAATAACCTGCTAAACCCAAGGAACTCCTGATCTCCAACACAATGGTAGGTCAACTCCAAATCAACATGGCTTCAATCTGGTCAAGATCCACGCCTACTCCTTCGGCTGACATCACATAGCCCAAAATCTTCACGCTAACCAACCAAAATTCACACTGGCTGAACTTCGTAAACAACAGATTATCTTGCGAAGTCCGCAAAACCGCTCGCAATTGCTTCAGGTGCTGGTCCACACTCCTGGAGTAAATCAGGATGTTGCTAACGAACACGACCGCAACCTTGTCCAAAATTGTCTGAACACCTGGTCCATCAAGTCCGTAAAAGATGCGGGGCATCGGTCAACCCAAACGGCATAACCAAAAACTCGTGATGCCCGCACTATAATCCGAAAGTCGTCCTACCCACATCTGACTCACTGATCCTCAACTGATGGTATCCGGGCCCAAAATTAATCTTCGAAGAGACTGAAGCTCTCGTGAGCTGATCAAACCAATCGTCAAACCGAAGCGGAGGATACTCGCTCTCCTCTGAAGCCTGATTCAGCTTCCGGTAGTTGATGCACCACCTCATCGAACCAACCATCTTCCGCACAAACAATGCAAGAGTACACCACGATGATACGCTGGGTCGTACGAAATCTCCTCCAGCAACTCCTGAAGTTGAAACTGTAGCTCCATTAGCTCCGCTGGTACTGAACGACATAATGTCGGTGATATGAATCCAGCGCCCAGTAAAAGCTCAATGGTGTAGTCGGTCTCCCGAACTGGAGGAATACCTGGTAACTCCTCCGGAACACACCTGAATACTCGGAAACCACCTCAATGTCGCCAATGTCGGGTACAGCAACCGTAATATCCACAACATAAGCTAAGCAACAACACAACCCGTTTCCACCATCTGCTCGACCATCACCGTGAAACAGTATCTCGGGAAAACCTGGTCATCGAAACATAACCACCTACTCGTGACCATCGAATATAGCCCAAATGTGTCGCCAAAATTCCATACCCATCATCACACCAAAATCGACGATATCCAGCTATAACAGATCCACGGCTAACTCATAACCTCCAACAAGGATCTCGCAACCTCCGGATGGATACAACACTCTCCAAAACCTCAGAAGTGGAGATGCATGTACAATAGCCATGGATATCAAGCAACAGTAACCTCGGAGAAAATTCTATCCTCATACAAGGTTGTGGCACGAACTCCAACACGCCCAACTAGCCGCCCACGTCAATTGCGACTTGCTGAATAACTCGTCTAGAAGGCTGCATTTGTCAAATTCCAGAAATAGCATCATGACCTCCTCATGAACTCTGAGCTGCTGAATCACTAAAATAGCTGGCTGAGGACTCTCCCTCATAATGTGACCCTCCTGGCCACCACAATAGCAACCGAGAGTGCTCCACGAACACAAGTCACAGCGACACCTGCTGCGAGAAAGGATCACCAACGATCACCCAAATTCATGCCACAGGAACAAGTCCGCTACTCTGTAATCTCCATCACCACCAACCGGATCCTCTGCTTTGATCTGATGACCCCCAACATAATCGAAAAGGCCACAGCCATGATGAAGTCATTGATCCCGAAGTGCCTGAACTCAATCTCATCAATATATCTCGACTAAGTCCACTTTTTTCAAACCAACACATCGGAAACCGCGTATAACCTTTCCTTCTCAATATTCTCGCCTACAGTCAAAATCCCTCTGATGCTCAGGTTCAAACTCATCTAGAACCTCGTGCAATGCTTCCTCTGAAGCCATATAACACGTACAAACTGGGACAAACATGTGAACGATATATCCCTGCCTCAGGTTAGTAAACACTCCACATTTCCATTGTTAGGTAGCCTGATTGAACCATTACCGAATAAACAACACCCTGAATATAGGCCATAGAGTCGCAACAGGAACTCACACAATACCAGCCCACCAAATGCAATGATCTGACTCAGGCAAAAACATCAACTGCCACAATTCTCTGCTTTGAGGAAACATGTAGACGCTCATACACACACAACCAGGCAAACCATGCCGCACAAATCTCTGAATTCAGAATACTCATCCGAATCCACAATTCACTGGCAAATCACGCGGCGATTGATCCTCAATAGGATCCACAACCGTACCGACACGGAAAGCACGTTAAGGAGGCATCCTAATGAATAAAACATCATTCGCAACAAGTAGAACGTACTCATGGAACTTCAAACATTTGAAAGCATACAACACCCAGAGTATTGATGAGTATCCGCCGGTCGGTCGGGTCACCACTCCAGACATGCTGTACATTCTCAAATATCCTTAGTAAACACGACTACAGAAGTCTACAGAACCTATAACCTAATGCTCTGATACCAAGCTGAAAGGACCCAACCCCGATTTAGTTTCCTAAACCGAAATCAAACCCCTTCTGAAAACACGAACCAACAAAAACCATCAAAATTTCGGCAGAGTAACGCTACTAACGCGGAATTACCATTACCTGCACCCGGAAAATACACTTCATCCTATGCCACAAAAGCCAAACCGTGGGCACCAATCCCATCCGGATTTCTCAATATATCAACAGTAGTGTAAAGTAATAAATATAACTATACTTTACAGAAATCCGGGGAAAATCGTATGAAAATATACATTAGAATACTCAGAGCGACTTCTAATATAGATATACAAATAGTAGGCCAAACTAAGAACCTACCATAAAAGAAACATCGCTCGAATACTATGCCTCCAACCACGACGTGCGACACCAGAATTTGAACTGCAAACTGGGCACGGAAACCGAAAAGCCCAGGGAAAAGACATGAAAACCGTTAGAGTGAATGGACGAAAATAAATGTCTTTCGCCGAATAATATATGTTATAAAAACATATGCGAGTCCAGATAAATAAAGATAATAAAGTACACGAGGTAAACTCATACTCCTCCAACGTACTGAGCATGCAAGTAAAAATCTCACGGGGTCGTTCATGGACACATCCGTGCTAGTACAGTCCGAATCACGGGATCCCAGACCCACACGTGATTCTATCCAGAAAGGCCTCGGTTCCGGGGTACTGCCCCTCGCCGGTCAGGTCGGGGTACTGCCCCTCCTGGTAGGCATCCATCGGGGATCAGCCGAGATGCAAGTGTATCGATACAACAACATATACTGAGACTGTACTCTGTGAAAACCAAATCATAAATAGTTCGAAGAAAATGCATAAAGCAATATTTAAATGTATATACGTAATGTATAATGGTATATGCATAATCGTATAACACATGCTCATATAAAACATAATCTCATATGCATGCTCATGCTCGTAAAACGTGTATAAAGACTCGCGATTAACAGTGAAAAGAAATGTCCACTCACAGACTAGCGTAACGCAGTTCACGTTAATCCCGTGATCCGGCGGAAAATCCATCGCCAAACGAACGATTACGAACCCCTGATTAATCATAAAATCTATTCCTCAAAATCATAACTCGAATCCCCAAATCAAATTACGAGAAACAACCGTTCCCGGAAACATATAATTCAATAACGACGAATTGTCGAAAATTCGATAATCATACCACACAACCTCGCTATAATTTCCGATGCTCAATTCGAAAAACAAACCTCACCACTGCAATCGGGGCGCGATTCCGAGCGAAACGACATGCAACTTGTCGAAAACCCCGAAAAATTAACCTTGACCGCCGTTGACCGTCGCCGCCGCCGGCGGTGGCGCCACCCAAACTGAAAAATTCTCCGGCGAACCAAGTCCTATTCCACTCAAAATCATCCAACAAACAACTTCCATAACTACACCAAAGATAAATTTTTACTCTAACTAGCTCAATTTCATGCAAAACCGAAATCCCACACAAATTTCAATCCAACAATTCTCCATGTACAAATCGAATTGGAACTGCATACCTATATGGTTAGATTCATGGTGATGAGAGCTACAAAGCCCAGTGCTTCAAGCAACCCAATTCGACCGGAAAAGGAATCAACCAAAAACCCAAAAAATCTCAAACTTTGGCCGGAAATTTCTCTCTCCACCGACGGCCTCGCCGTGAATGGTGGCCGGCAAGAGGACGAGGGCATCACGGCGAGTCGATTGGGTCCTTGGCCGAGGCTGGAGATGGCCGGACGACAGCTCGCCGGCGGCGAGCCGTGGAGCACGTCGCACCTCCTCCCTCCACCGAGTTGACTCGGTCAACAACATTAATGCCTACTTTGACTTGCCAAAAGTAGAAACCTCATTAAGTACTTTCCCGATTTGGAAACTACCATAAATAATTTTACGACAAATTTCGAATATCCGTAACTTTCGCGTCGTAAATCCGTTTCCAATAATTCTCGCAGCAACAAACTCATCTCGACATGTTCTTCAATTGCCACCCGAAGTCAAACACTTCGAAAAATCCGATAAAAAGTCAGCGGTTCAAACCATCACAAGCTTACCCGATAAAATAATCGACGGTCGAAAATATTCGTAACTTAATCCTCATAACTCGGAATAATCCTCCGGAAGTTTCCACAAGCTCGAAATTAAATTCTCTACAACTTTCACGAAGGATCCCAAATAAAATTCTCGTCCGGTAATTTAGTCGCTAACAAGCTATCATTTTAAACCGATTATGTCGAAATTTCAAATATTCATATTATATTCTTCGATCGTCCAAATAATGATCCGGAACCACCCACGAACTTGAAATCACGCGTACAACAACTCTCGAGAAGAGACTCAACTTAAATTCTCGGCCAATAATTAAGTCGTGATCAAGTCTGACGATTTAATCAACTATCGGAAATCTGCGATTATACACAAACTCATGAATTAAGCTGATTACACTTCTGATTCTGTTCCGGGTCGTCACATATACCACCATATCTGCACAATAAACTTCATTTCATTTCTTGTACCTCTCATGCTTATTTCACAATAGTGCAAACTTTCATTATAATTGGTTTCGACCATAACTGGTATATTAGAAGTGACAAAAGTGTGAAGATTCAGTCATGCTCTCGATTATCACTCCATATGTCATGCTTTGATTACTATTTCTCAAATCAAAGTTGCAGCTAACACGTAAAAAAAAAATACAGCTAATGGATTTAGGGATTCGATGGCTCCATTCTTTTTCTGTTATTCTCCATAAAATTGACTAGAATTGATTCTTCGTATCTCAAAGAAACCTTCCAGGCCATGCTTTAGAGCTTAGATTCTTAGACCAATCATGAAAGCATAATCTTACCAGAGTTTCGATCTCGTCTTTGTTTTGTTTTTCTTTGGTTGTCTGGGTAGCAATTGGCAAACTACACATCGAAAGTAATTTATAAGATTTGTAGTGCATCTATCTCCGCAATATAATGGAGTTGGACTGATACATGAGAAAGATTATAGATGATAATAACATAAGGCTTGATGAGGTTATTTTGGTGTAACAAAGGAGGTGTAGTTACCATTTTTAATATTTGAAAAGTGAATTAGAGCTCCTTTCTGAATTATATATAAGGGGTTGGAATTGGCACCCCAAATTTACATTTCCCGTCCCCTTTGTTTGCACTTTCTAATTATACCCTCATTTAATTTTCAATCTGAAAATTTAATTCTCTTCTAATTCTTGAGAGTGGAGATTCGAGCTCTGGAGGGAAAATGTTCCCAGGTTGATTGCTTGTACTACTTTGACTTTGGTTGAGGGTTTGAGGAGGTCGGCAAGAATTTGTGTTGTTGGAGTGATGGAGAGAGCATGCATAGAGAGTGAGTAAACAACAGAAGTTACAGAGAGATGCGTTAGAGGGAGAGAGAAATAGAATGAAGATATTATTGAAAATTGCAAACAAAAGGGGTGTAGAATGAAAAATTAGGGTGCTAATTTAAGCCCCCATATATATATAAATATAAGACGTACATTTTTAATTAGATAATTACATACATATATTTTATAATATGTACTCTATAGTAGGTTGATTACTCTCTTTTTTTTCACTTAAGATTAGCTACGTAGGTTACTCTCGGCTATTAATAGATTGGATTAAATGACCAATTTGGGATAAATCAATTTGTATCGCAAAAAAAGTTCAATCTGCTAATGTTAGATGTACGTAGTTGTCTCACACTTGTAATTTGAATTTATATACAAGGTTTTCAAAGTTTTATCAATAGAAATTGTCCCCAAATAGGTGTTTTGCGAGAAAAGTCTATTTGCCATATTAATTGTTAGAGACAACTCATATAAGTCGTCATCAAATAGATCTTTTACAAAAACGTCTTATTTGTTGTATAAACTTTTAGCAACAAATGATACAACTTGTTGCCAATCAAGAGTTTTGCGAGGAAGTTTGATTTGCCGCATTGAATATTAGCGACAACTCATATAAATCGTTGCCAAATAGATCTTATGTGTGGAAGTCTAAACCACCACCACCCACTAGGTCGACGAAGTCTAAACTTTAATCAAACCTAACGATTATGCTTATGGCGTGTTACGATTCTAACGATATATAATATGACTAGCTCCGAAATATATTTCCCACCAGACGCGCCACCACCGTCGACGGCGGATGTTAACCCACTGTTGGAAAGCTTTCGACGAGCCCATTTAACTGTCTAACTACACTTTGACTTGAATCGGCCTATTTTGACAGAAATTTAGCCCAAAAGATGGCGGACCCGTAATCGCCAGTGAATTTCTAGGTGCAACTTCGGCGTCGTCGAGCCACCTCGGAGCCAGATACTGGATGGGTTTTTCTACCACAAGTTTAAGCTTCTAAAACCCTAACTCCTCATCACCAATCATCACCGTCAGCCACCACAGCGACGGCGAGTCTCAGCTGGCGATGATTTGTGGGAAATCAATTCCGTTTTTCCTCTATTTAGACTTGAAAACATCAATTCCAATATACCAACACAATCCAGAGATCAAGACACATCCAATCATACCTGAATCAGGGTCGGAGGGGTCGCTAGTGACTATCGACGAACTATCCCAAAACCCTAGATTTCTTGATCTGATTTCTCCTTCCTCAGGTCATCAATTCATGAACAAAAAGCTAGAATAAGTAGAGGGTGATGGGGCGATGCGATCTCGACCGGAATCATGGTCGATGGTGGCCGGCAACGCACCGCTGAAGCCGAGCCCGACGACCATTTTCGCCGCTCTAACCTGAATCAATGCAGGTCAATGGGTCAAAGGCCTAAAATGAAAAATTCTCCATTACTATTTCGGGAAACCTCTATTTATTGTCCCGTCATTTTGTTTCCATAATTCACGACAAACTTTCCTTGATCATAACTTGTCCATCCTAACTCCATTTTTGACATTCCGCGCGTCGACGAACTTGTCTCGACAAATCATACTGCTTCCTTCTGAAGTCAACTGACGTAAAAAATTCATTTAAAAAGTCAACCATAGTTTTCGCGATCTTAACTTTCAGTAAATATTATTAACCACACTTGATAAATCGAAATAGAAATATTGCTAAATACAAATAATCATATGGAAAATTCGTGATATCATAAGGAGACACTTTGAGCACAAAAGGCTAAAGCCAACTGGCTTAAATTAGGAGATAGAAATACTAAGTTTTTTCACACACGGGCTACAATAAGAAGGAAAAGGAATTGGATAGCTGAGATTAAGGATAAAAGTAACAATTTCATAACTGATCAAAATAAAATTAAAGATCTTTTATTATGGATTTCAAAAAAAACTTTTAATTGTTGATAATTACAGGAATAATAGTGGCACTAATGAGTTTATAGTTGTTTTTTCCAAGCTAATCACTTAGGAGGATAGTCAGAAGCTGCTTGCTTATGTAAAAGAAGATGAAATTTGGAGGGATGTAACAGAAGATGAAATTTGGAGGGTTGTTAACTCTATTGGTGCCCTTAAGGCTCCTGGACTGGAGGTTTACATGCTATCTTCTTCCAAAGACATTAGAATGAGGTAAGGAGCACTATTATTCCTATGATATTTATTTTTTTCCAAAATGGCTCCAACCTTAACATGATAAACCACAATATTATTGCTCTCATACCAAAAAAAAATAAAAAAACAAGAATTAACTAGCCATTTTAGACCTATAAGTCTGTGTAATGTTTGCTATAAAATTATCACCAAAATCATTATGCAGAGATTAAGACCTCTTCTTAAGAAGTGTATTTCAGAAAATCAAGGAGTGTTTACCCCAGGGAGGGTCATCCAAGACAACATTCTAATAGCTCAAGAGCTATTCTTTGACTTCAAAAGGAAAAAGGTAAACATTGAACTATGGTATGACCGTTGACTTAGATTTGGAAAAAGCTTATGACATGTTAGACTGCGATTACATAAAAGCTTGCCTACTTAGGCTTGGTTTTGCTGACCACTGGATTAGCCTCATAATGAATTGCATTACAACTACCTCCTTTTCTATATTTGTTAATGGCAGAAATGAAGGTTTTTTCTACCCCTCTAAGGGGATAAGGCAAGGTCCTAGTATTGATTATCAGGAGATGTATTCTCTAATTATGGACATCATTACTTTCCACTACCTCATCAGTTTGGTAGTGTCTGAAAAAATGAGTATGTATCTAAGGCATGTGGTTATATATATATATATATCTATAGGGATCTTGCTTCAAAGATAGACAAAAGAGTGCCAATTGGCATGGTTATACCCAATTCGAGTAACTCTAAACCACAGAGTACTCATGTGTTCAAAATGAGACATCCACTACCCTAAGTGACTACTTGATTGGGAATGGATGCAATGTTAGAACCTAACCCTTACTGAAGGGCCTAACTCGGGATTATGTCCTAATGACGCTACTAACTAGGGTTTTCAATCATCATTCTAAACAAACCTTTTGAAAGAACAACAAAAATAAAACTGAAACTAAACCTTTGCTAAGACCAACAAAGTAAGAATATACACAAGTAAAGAAGACTTTTTGACACTAGAGCTGCTACATATTCTAAATTGACTAACAAGATAAGCTACATGCTTGTAGGATCAGCTGCGAATCCTACGGTTGGAATACTACTATGCCTCGAACTGCATGCACGTCCAACCTCCATTGAAACTCTGCAGACATGGGCATTTGAAATCAAAGGACCCAGGGAAGGACATTCGAAAAATAGAAAATTGTTAGAGTGAGTGGACGAAAATCATAATAAACGTAAGGAATACGAGAAATTATTGTTATGCCCTTCCACTGAATTTCAGTGAAAAACTAGTATACAATTTCTTTAAATCATATAACAAAAATAAACAGCCAAGATCAACCACAAAACTTACTCTGAACTCAAATGTCGAAAGTCGAGATATGAAATCGACTAGCTGAGAGTTGAATAAGCTCTGAGCGACGGAAACTGAACGCTCTAACCATAACAATGTCTGAGGTATGTGCATCTGTAACCATCAGAATTGATGATAGGTTGACTGAGAATTGAAACCAAAATAAAATAATTAAATGAGGATAACTGAGGTATTCGACATTTCAAGTCCTCAAAACCTAAGTCATCTGACTGAAAACTAGATATGAAATGAACAATCAGATGGTGATGACTGAGGTATATGGCGTCTCTAGTTATCTGAATCTGAAATTAACTGACAGGAAACAAAATATGATGACGGAAAAGCAGAAGAGGATGATAGAGGCATCTGACATCTCTAGTCATCGAGTGTCATTTAAGAGCCTAGCATCCATGACGACACGTAACTATTGTGACTCGACGAATAAGGAGACAATGATGACGAGCAGTGAACTACATCCCATCCCCTATTATCTGGTAGTGAACTACAACTCCAGATAATGCATCAATAATGAACTACAACCCAAGAATAGCCTGAGGACTAATCAGGTAGCATATATAAAAATCTTTGATAAAAATATATAGTCTCTGTGACTACCCACTCATTTCTCAATAAGACACAAGAAATGAACTAATGAACTGACATGTCAAGTGGAAGCAATAACTGAGCTGGAAATATCAAGTGTAAGCCATATACATAAATCATAGCAAAACTCGAAATCATAAACATGCAACAAGAGAAGCTTGAATTAACTAAACTGACATATCAAACGAAAGTGCCATTTGATTTGGAATTGCTAGGACTAAACCATAAACTTAGGTAGAAACAATACACAAAATAATAAACGTAAAATGTGAGAAGTTGAACTAACAGAACTAACTTCAGTTGAATTAAGGTAAAAGGAGTCGAGGATGTAACTGTTATAAGTTTCAAGCTAGTATAGCGTAACATGTAAAAGCATAATCACTGAAAGGAAACTAACATCGACAATATAATTGAACGTATTACCTGCATACACAATAGTGCAAAGCAAATGTCCACTCACCTGAATGTCCTAAAATGTAATTAGTCAGTCGTCAAGCTCAAAAGTCTTACTCGACGTTCATATGACAAACCGAGGGTCTAATATCAATTAATAACACGTTTACAAACGCACGACTAAAGTGAGAAAGGAAGCCAAGAAAATTGTCCATTGGTACCTCACATTTCTATTATGGTAATCGCTAGGCGATACCCTAACTTCTCTTATCGACAAACCATGAGCTTGATCTTAATTGACGTTCCACGCAAACATAACTCGGCTGAACATGAGCCTCGACTCGACACACGTCGCACGATAACATGGAATTGTCGAGTCAGTCTGGATCATGAAAAATAGCAGAAAACATTACTCAAATTGTTGAGTCATACAAAACTACGCAAAATTCGATTAGAATTGGGTATAGGAACTTCCCGTTTAAAAAAAATGTGTTTCTGGTCGCTAGAGCTCCACCGTGCAAGGCGGTACATGGGCCCTATGCGCCACCACAGCCGATGGCATGAGTAGTCAGAATTTAGATGTGACAACCTGAACTGGAAATTGTATGTTAATTGGCTTGATTTGCGAGTTTCACGATTAGTCGCGATTTTGCCGTAATTGGTCGATTTGGCGGTCTTGTTTGCGACTAAATTATCAGGTGAGAATTTGATATGGGTTCCTTCGTGAAAGTTGTAGAGGATTTAATTTCGAGCTCATGCAAATTTTTGGGGAATTTTTTGGATAAGCGAGCAGTGTTTTATCGAGTTTTGAAGTTGGTTAGTGAAATAGTCGAAAATATTAATTTAATCGTGATTGTCCGATCTTGATCAGATTGAACCGTAGTCGTTGATTTGGGGCTGTATATGTACGATATAATTGTATGGTATAAATACGTGATATTTCGGGAAGTTTCCATTTTGGGAAACCTGGGTCGTTGACCGAGTTGACCACGGCTTGTTTTGACCCGTTTTGGGCCGAGCCTTTGTTGCCATCGATTTGCCATTTTCCGGCATCTTTTTGCCGTGTTTCCTTCATGAAAGTTTTTGGGCTTGAGCTCTTCTTTCTTTTGATAGGTGGATCACTCAATTTGGTTGCCGGGTGAAGAAGTTATGGCTTGTTAAAGTTTGGGAAATTCTGGCAAATTTCGCCGGCGACGGAGGTGGCGGAGACGACGACGATGGGGGTCGACTTGTTAGGGGTTTTGTAGCCCTTATGGAGAGGAAACTTTTAGAATTAGTCTTGCACCTTGCCATGGCCGGTGGTGGCAGATCGGAGGTGGAGAATTCTAGCGAGGGTTTTTGACTTCAAGGTGAGTTTTGGGTGTTTTCCGGTCAAAGTTGGGCTTAGCATTGAACTACAAAGTTGCTGGAAATGATTATATCTTAAAATCCATGTATTGGCTGCAGTTTTTTGGGATGATGAGTTTTCCGGCGGCAGTGGCGGCGGTCCCACGCGCCGCAGTGCGCGGCGGAGTTCCGGCCGAGGTGATTTTCGACAAGTTTTATGTCGTTTTGCTCGGAATTGTACACTGATCGCAGTGGTGAGGTTTATAGTTTTAATTGAGCATCGGAAGTTGTGGCAAGGTTTTATAATGTGTTTATTGTGATTTCGGTTATTTTCGTCGAGATATGAGTTTGTGTTTTCCGGGAATGCTTGGTTCTCGCCACATGGTTCAGTATATTGAATTATGATATTAATCGGATATTTTTTTGTTATTTAGGAGGATCATGGTCGTTTTTGTGCCGAGAGATTTTTAGCCGGACCACAGGAATAACGCGTTTAGCGTTGTGCTTGTTTGTAAGTGGACATTTCTTTTCACTGTTGGTTGCGAGTTTTTTATATACATTTTATGCGCATGAGCATACAGTTATGATTATGAATTATACGAGCATGTGTTTTATGATTATGCAATTACGAAAATATGCTTTTATAATTATGCATTACGAGTATGCTTTTACATTACGCTTTATGCATTTGCATGGAAACCTTTATGATTTGGTTTACACAGAGTACAGTCTCAGTAGTAGTTGTATCGATACACTTAGTATCCCGGATGATCCCCGATGATATTTACAGGGGGGGAGCAGATACCCTAACCCGAGGTCTTTCTGGCTGGAATCACGTAAGGATCAGGGATCCCGTGATTCAGACTGTACTAGCGCAGATGTGTCCATGAGCGACCCCGCGGGATTTCTGATGCATGCTCTATACGCGTGAGGAGTTAAAGTCTCCCTCGTGTACCATATGATTTTTATGCATTTTGACTCGCATATGTTTTATAAACATATATATATATATATATATATTTGGCGAAAGACATTTATTTTCGTCCACTCACTCTAACGGTTTATATGTCTTTCCCTGGGCTCTTTGTTTTCAATCCCCAATTTGCAGTTTGGATTCAGGTGTCGCACGTCGAGGTTGGAGGCTTAGTGTTCAAGCCACTTTTCCTTCTCAATAGGTTTCTAGTTTGGCCTACTGTTGTGTATACATGTTTATACTAGAGGTAGATCGGAATACTATTATGTTTATATTTTCACATGATTTTCCCAAATTTCTATAAAACTACAGTTTTGTGTATTGCTTTACGTTATGATATGTTTTTGAGAAATCCGGATGGGATTGGTGCCCACGGTTTGGCTTTTATAGCATAGGATGAAGTGTATTTTTCATTGCAGGTTAATGGTAACCACGCGATATAGAGTAACTCTGCCGAAATTTTTATGATTTTTGAAAGTTCATGTTTTCAGAAGGGGTCTGGTTCTGGTTTAGGAAACTAAATCAAGGTCGAATCCTTTCATTGGAATTCTCCGATGCCTTCAATTTATACCTCAAAATTAAAGATCATTTCAGGCCCAAAACATCTCTTAACTTCACTTAAACCTAAATTGGAGAGGAAGACGGCGAAAATGACCTCACAAGCTCGAAACCCTCGCCCAAAAATCAATTTGTTCTACCAGCATCATTCAGCCATGGCTTACCCGAGATCAGTCACAGTCCACTTCTAAGCTTATGGGCTTCAAAAGCCCTAAGGTTTTGCCTCCCCACTCTAGCTGTGGCTCCTTCGTCGGCGATAATAGGGGATTCCCGTGAAAATCTCATTGGATTCCTCTCTACACATCAAGCATGACCCGATAAAGGATGGAGGAAAAGAGAGAGGAGGGAGGGCTATCGAATCTAGTTGAAATCATGACTGGAGGTCGCATGTCACAGGAGAAGTGAACGGCGACGTCTTCGTCACGTTTCTCCTCGACAAGGAGAACAATTCGTACGAGCTGGGCTTCATCTCAACCAAATAGATTTCTAGAATAATTCCATCAAATGGACGGCCCAGATTGATTCAAACTATGATACGAGGGTCCATAGATTTTAACTAGTGGTATATTTCTAATTTAATTACTTTTCTTTTGAAACTTCCAATATTCGCAAAAATTAGCTTGATCCTCTGAAAAATAAAATAAAAATACTCGTGAGCTCGTAAAAATTTTCTCCACAACTTCCGTGAAAAAAGTGAATCCAAACTCAGAGCTTCTAAAAAATCAACATTAAAGGATCGCGACGAAATATAAAGTCTCGATAATCGCACCAAAATGGAATCAATTCGTTAATAATCTCGATAAACAAGATCAACGTGATAATTTTGATACGGGTCGTTATATGTAAGAATGATAAGTTATGCTCATGCGTGTTCAATAGATGAACAAGTTGTTTGAGATGATAGACCTTGGTAGGAATCAATTTTGTCTTGGTGTTAGACATGGAACATCGAGTTGGTTGAATTCTTATTCACCAGTCTACCTATGTCTAAATCAGGCAATGGATATAGAGCACTCTTTTAGCACACAAATGGTTGTATGCAATCTGGAACTCAAAAAGATCAATTTCATCTGAAAAGATGATGGTGAGGAACATTTGGAGATGAGATTATATATTTTAGTGCGGTTAGAGCTTGGTTGAATTTATCTTAGTGCACACATCCAGAAATTGCCTTCTCGGTTTACACCTACGCAAAGTCATTGGAATAATCTAAAGTACATCTTTAGGTACTTGAAGTGGTCTATTGACTTGGGCCTATTCTTCACTATAAAGAATACAAAAATATGCTTGAAATTCCCGGAAAATGGATTGTTGAATCGTAGCATGCATGATCTAGAGCCTTCGATCCATCAAGATGAATTCTTGACCCATCGAAGGTTGTACCATGAATGGACCCGATCCATGACTTTGATCCAGTGAAGGAATTGTTCGACCCTTCGAAGGTTGTTTTGGATGCAAGCACTATTCCTAAATTTAGTGCAGTCCCTTATTTAGAGACACCTTGTGATGTCTTGGTTAGTTTTGGTGATGCTGGGTTGCTCTCTAACCCACACAAAGGATATTCCCACACATGTTATGTATTTAATATGGGGAACACAACGATTTTTTGGAGGTCAACTAAGCAGACCCTGGTTGCTACTTCCTCGAATCATTCTGAGATCATTGCTTTATATGAAGTGGTTAAGGAGTGTGTTTGGCTCAAGTCAATCATACACCACATTCGAGGAATTAGTAGATTACCATCCACTGCTACAACGTCAACTTGTATATTTGAGGACAATGCGGATTGCATTGAATAAATGAAGTTGAGATACATCAAGGGTGATGATACCAAGTGCATATTGCCGAAGTTTTTCTTTAATTAACAACAACATGTATTGAACATTCATGTGAATCAGGTATGTTCGGTTGATAATGTTGCATGTATTTACCAAGTCGGTGCCAAAATCTACATTTGTAAAATATATGAGACGCATTGGTATGCGAAGATTGTCTGATATCCAAGATTGAGTTACTGATCAAGGGGAGTTCATTTCATAGACACCAGGGGAAGTCTACATCACATGTGGTCGCTTTTGTAGTTGATGCCCTGTACTCTTTTTCCCTTCGACCAAACTTTTATTTTACCCAAAAGGTTTTTTATTTGCTTGACAATGTTTTTAGTAAGGCGACATGTTATGTATCATATATTAAGATCGCGACACAAGGGGGAGTGTTTAAGAAAATAATATTCCTGATATCTGAGTGTGTGTCTTGTTCTAATTAGAGTAGAAGTAGAGATTCTCCCAGTCCTTGATTTACCGGAAGATTTATTGTATCAGATTGTAATGCTTATTTAAAGACAATCTATTAAACAATAAAATACAGTTTCAGATCTATCTACTTGCGTATCTACTTTTCTCCTCCAACAAATGTAACTTTTATTAATATTATTTTTATAATAATTAACAATCATCATCTTTCAAAAGCCAGACGAGACATGAGTTTTGTGACTTTTGTCGAACCTTGTTCATTTTCGATTCGCTTTTATTATTTTTCATTTTTCATTGTTGTATTATAATTTTTTTTATTTTCTGTAAGATGACCTTGAAAATCTCATATAAAAACAAATTAAATATTATGTCTGTAACAAACATTTTTCATTGTTGTTTTATAATTTTTTTTCTGTAAGATAAAAATTAACCATAATATGAGTGAACGAAATTTCCGAACATCTTCCTCAGACCATTATCAGCTGATTGAATTGCTATTTGCCGAGTTGCTGTCGCCATTTTGGGTGTTCGTCACCAAACTAATTGGTGGTGGGAAAGGTAGCAAGTCCTAAATAACTCTAAATTTTTGTTTGTTCTCCCTTTTCTTTCCTCAAATTGACATAATCTATAAAGAAAAATAATAATCAGAGAACAGTAGTGAGATCTAGTACGTCACTTTAATTTGTGGGTTGTACTTATGAGACCCTCACTCCGATCTTAATACTTACATATTTGGAAAACCATCAGCCATCCATGCATGAACCTTACTAGCTTAGACATTGACTTCGACTTTCCTTGTCATCAGTGTAATAGCAAAATTTGTTTTTATATCATAAATGACATTCCATTTTATTTCATCAATTTGAGGAGAGAGGAGTGAATTGTTTTCGTATCATAAATGAGATTCCCTTTTATACCAAATTCTATAATTTCCAAATTAGGAGAGTAACAAAGGTAATCAGGACTTCATCGAAAAATAAAAGTAACGCGGACCAAAACTAAAATTATTTGGTAAAATAAAATAATATATATGTATATCGGAAACAAAAAAGGAAAATTATAAGTCTATATAAGTACTCATATTTGAAACTTTCTGACTTGTTGGACACTAAGAACAACTCTAACAGTTTTTCTATAATTTTGTAAAATAAGGAAGCAAAATTCGAAATATCCAAAAACAATTATGTTTCAACTCCAAGAACTTCCCAATTTTACAGTTTTATATATTTATTACAACTATATTCTTATTTATTATAACAATAAAATATTCATTTGTGTCATTAAGACTTACAAAAAGGAGGTTGAGAGAGTTTTAGGAGATATTGAGACTTGCAAAAAGGTGCAAAATATTAATGGTAGCCTCTTCTCCAAAATTTTACAGATTGTTGTAAATTTAGGGAATATTTTATTCTTTCTCATGCCTTTTTCTATTTTGGGGAATGGGATGAGAAAGTTGTTGGAGTGAAAAAGTATCAAATATTCTTCAAAATCTATTTGTTTTTTCTATAATAAGAAAGCTGTTGGAGTTGCTCTAATGAGGTGAGTAATGGCTAGTTTGAGATTACTATGTTTTTTTAAAAAAATAAAAAATTTAGCTTTGTTCAAGGAAAATATATTTCTAGTATCCCGATATGTGTCTTGTTTTAATTAGAGTAGAAGTAGATATTCTATCAATCCCTTATTTATAAGGATATGGATTGTAATTTATTGTAATGTCTGTATTTAAGCATATCTATCAATGAATAAAGATATAGTTTTCAGTCTATAGTTATTGTATTTACTTTTCTCCTTCAACACGTTATCAACAGCTCTTGAGTTGAGAGCCATCACCCAAAACCCTAAATAATAAATAAAAAAACCCTAACACCTTCACCTCCTTCGTCGGCCTTCAGCAACAACCACAGTCACATGCCTCATCCCTCGCGGCTTCTTCTTCCTCCTTGTTCCAAATATCTTTCATTCCGAGCATAGCACCCTCGAAGTAAATTTTCTAACATTCTTGGATTTAGAAATTAGGTTGCAAAACTTAATTACTGCAACACCCTAGATCTAGGACTAGATTTAGGTTGATTATTATTGTAATTTTTATTTCAATTATATACTCTAGTTCCTATGGATTAATACATGTTATCAAAAATTTGATATTAGTGACAGTCCTGGGAGAGTTACGGTTATTAGTGAATATCATGGTTTGTGAATTCACATTGAAAAAAGGGAAATTGATATTTGTGACGGATTTTGACAGTCATGGTTTTGGGTGTGGTATGAAGTCACCATTTATCATGCATAGATTTTTGTGACTATACATCTTGGATCACGTTCTTATTCTCTAAACTTGATATCAGTGATCGTGGTTTTTCAATCGCTACTAATTACAACTCTTGTCTCTTTTGTAGATGACTTCGAATGAGCCGGGTTCAGCCTGAATTTGACATCCTTCATGCTAGTGAACAAGAGTATCATTGTTGGATTTGCGATATTAAAAATACATTCATCGAAAAATATCTTACCGATACAATCATCCCACCGACTACAACTCTTAGTGATAACGTGGTAATCGAACCACAATCTACAACCCGCAAAGCTCAAGTTCTCATGTTTTTGAGGCGGCATATATATTTTATTCTGAAGAAGAAATATTTAGAAAATGATGATCCCAATGATTTATGGGACGTTTTGAAGCATCGCTTCAACAATGTGTATGATGCACTTCTTCCAAAATTGACAGAGAGATGGGACACCATCCGATTATTGGATTATCTGAAGGTTGCTAATTACAACCAAGCTATGTTAGAGTTACAATCAGATCTAAGCTTTTGTGGAAACTTTAAGACGGATCAAGATATGATCGAGAAGTCTTTGAATACCTTCCATTCTTCCATGAGTTTATTAGCTCATTAGTACCAGATTGAGTACAAGCAAGGAAGAATTACTAATTTCAGTGATCTCGTGAATGTTCAGGCTAAAAAGGAATGGTATCATGAGATAAGTCTTAATAATAATGCAAGGCCCACTGAGACCAAGAAAATACCTGAGAATTACAACTCTTGTGGGAAAGGCACGTAAGGACAAGAAGAACAACCATCTGAACCCTACAAAAAACATAGTGGGAGAGGAGGACAAGGTAGGGGATGTGGTAGAAGTCATAGTCGAAACTTGACTTGGACTCGCCAATATGCAGGCCCTAGTCACTCCAAGAAGAATCACTCTAATTAATTCAATCATAGGAATGAAGGAAATTCTTTTCACTCTGCTCCATCTGGCTTGTATACTTGCTATAGATGCAGTTCTACAAAGCATATCCACAAACGGTGTCGTGCAAACAAGGATATCCATAATACCTACAAGATGTACCAGCAAAATTTAGCACAAGAGTCTTACTTTGCCGACAGGATGTGCCAACAATATTTGACACAAGAGTCTAACTTTGCTAAGGGAGACTATGAGATGGAAGATGACGGTAAAATCAATCTTATTGTAGAAGAGAACAAGATGGAGCACATTGATACTTTAGATTTGAGTGGTCTATGTATTAGGTTGTTATTCTCTACTACGTAATCAAGTTTAATTTGTTTTGGCTTGTTATAGTCATATTTTAAGACTTTGTTTTAGTCTTTGTTTTGGATAAGACATCTTTGATGCAAGTTTTGTGTTGGCAAAGTAATAAAACTTCTTTCTTTCGGTATATGAAAGTGTTGAGAATGATATTTTACTTTATTATGCATGAATGGTTAGAAATATACAAAGTTACATGGAAATATGACACCAAAAGTATCAGAAAGTGAAACGGGAAAAAGAAGACATTTGATCTCAAACTTCTCGATCCGTCAAGACATAGCCCCTGGTTCATTTTTGGCATGTTTTCAACCAGTCAAAATTTTTGCATAGTTTCCTTCGACCCATCGAAGATTGTCTTCTGTGAGGTTTACCGACATTTTTGACCCGTCGACAAATCTTTTTGACCCGACGAAGGTATGCTTCTGTCACCCGTCAAAATTGTTTTGATCCGTCAACCATGATTATCGAATTTCATTTTGATTTTTTGACGCTTTCGATTCATCGAAGGTTCTTCCTCGACCCGTCGAGAGGGGTACCTTAGACCTGTATTGAACCGGTTTTGAACTATCAAAATTTTGTCACCTTTGACATTCAACCCGTCCAGGTTCATGTCCAGATTTGGTGTTCTTTTGATGTTGTTTACACATTATTTTTTTTTCATGCCAAGTCAAACACTCTACAAGGTTTCAGAGACAGTTTTTGGAAACAGAGAAGTGAATTTTTTTGGCCCTTGCCTAGTTCTCAACCTAATCTCCTAGAAATCAGATGTTAATTTACATCGGTCTTATTTATTGCCATGATCAGCACTCTAATCGAACCATGTTAAGTTTTAAAAACATAATCGTCAATGGTTTTTCACTTGGAAAAATATTGTGAGAATGAAAAAGAACTTTTGTGTATGACCTTTGTAGAATGTGGCAGAAAGTGCATTATAGAGAAGTTTATGAGCATTAGTAGTGATTTATATCTTATTACGGTTTAGATTATTAAATCCAATGTAATACTATGTATGACTTGGTCTCATATAAGATTTGGCACTATGATGATCAATATATTGAGATATTCTTCTGGTCATTGATTCTTTATATCAAAGAAGAATATGGGAATACCTAACACAATCGATTTAGATGGAGGATTGAGATTACTCCTCTTGGTCTAGGCTTGATCTTTAAGATGAGTGCAACACAATTCCGAAGATATACTGCTGAGGCGCCATGTGTTTTTCCTACTGGATATCTTTATGGAAATATCCAATGCATATCAGTCGTTTTTCAAAGCTTGTTCATTAGCAAAGTTACAAACATGTCCTTTTTTTTGTGGTTGACAACACTAAAAACATACCATTCTTACAGAAGATCCATGGTGATATTTGTGGACCTATCAAACTTGAATGTAGACCATTTAAATACTTTAAGGTTTTGGTAGATGCATCAATACGTTGTCCACACCCTTTGTTTTGCTATCCACAAAGAATGCTGCATTTGCAAAACTCCTAACATAGATTATTAAGCTTCGGGCTCACCACCCGGATTATCTAATCAACTTTATTAGATTGGAAAATGCAAGAGTGTTTACATTAAAGTTTATTTTTTATTTTTTATGGTTATTGCATGTTTGTTGGAATTGATGTTAAACATCTCATTCCAAATGTTCATGTACAGAACGGTCTTGCAGAGGCACAAATCAAGTAGTTATACCTTGTTGCCAGAGCTTTTGATAATGCATACAAATTTACCGGTATCCGTGTGGGGATATGCATTATTACATGCAACAATACTTATTCGTTTGAGACCTGTAGCACACAAACCATTCAGTGAGTATCAGTTGGTAACTGGGTATGAGTCTGCCATTTCATATCTACGAATATTTAGTTGTGCTATGTATGTGCCTATTACGCCTCAATTGCATACAAAAATGGGTCCTCAACGACGTTTAGGAATTTATTTTGGTTATGAATCTCCAACGATAGTCAGTTATCTAGAAAATTTGACAAAATATCTCTTTATTGCTAGATTTGCAGATTGTCATTTTGATGAGACATACTTCTCTTCGTTAAGAGGAGATAAGAATGGTTTCATTTCGGTTGAATGTCAGGAATTGACGTGGTCTAACCCCACTATGTCTCATTATGATTCTCATACATCTTATAGTGAGATTGAAGTGCAATATATTCTCGATCTTTAGAAAAAAGCAGATTCGATGCCTGACTCCTTTACTGATATCGTGAAAGTGAAGAGATCGGCTAAACCTGCTGCATATAATCCTGCAAGGTTGGAAGTCCCTGGAATTGGGTAAGTTAATGCCATACCCGGGCAAGATAGCGTTTCTCCTGCCTATAGTAATGGTGTAGCATCGGTGAAAATTCACTGATGAGCTGCCTGTGAAAATGCAAGCCATCATAGCACAAAAATGATTCATTCATCATCAACACATGAGATTATTTTTGACTATAGTTATGTCCAAATTTCGACATTGACAAACACTGAGGGACGCCTTAGAGTCAGTGACAATGTTAGCAAACAAAGATATCTCATCAAGTTAAACAAATTCTAGAGGTATTATCGATAGTTCTTCCATGTTCATTGATGATGCATTTAATTATTTCGTAGCTCAGGAAATCATTGACGATGATGAAGTGGAACCTCGCTCAGCTGTGGATTGTCAAAGTATAGCAGATTGATTGAAATGGAAAGTAGCAATCTAGGCTGAACTAGACTCTCTTACAAATGACAAGTTTTTGGTCCTGTAGTGCTATGTCTATCGAATGTTGAGCCAGTTGGACAAAAATGTATATTTCTTTGGAAACACAATGAGAAGAACTTGTGGCGCAAGGTTTTTCCAACGCCCTGGTATTGATTATGAGGAGATATATTCTCCGGTCATGGATTTCATTACTTTCCGCTACCTTATCAATTTAGTAGTGTCCCAAAAGACTAAGTATACAACTTATAGATGTGATTATAACATATGTCTATGAGGATCTTAATTCAGAGATATACACGAGTCATGTGTTTATTAAATGAACAAGCGGTTTGAGATAATAGACCTTGGTATGACTCAATTTTGTCTTGGTTTAGAGATGAAACATCAAGTTGGTAGAATTCTTATTCACCAGTATGCTAATGTCCAAATTAGGCGATTTAACATGGACAAAGCACACCTTCTTAGCACACCAATGATTGTTTCCAATCTGGAATCCAAAAAAGATTCATTTCATCCGAAATATGATGATGAGAAACTTTTGGAGCTGAGATTCGATATCTTAGTGCAATTGAAGCTTTGTTATATGTAGCTCTGTGTACACATCCAGACATCACATTCTCGGTCTGTGCCCACACAAAGTCATTAGAATAGAGTAAAATATAACTTCAGGTACTTGAATGGATCCACTGACTTTGGCCTATTCTTCCCTTACAAAGAAATAAGAGAGATACTTGAAATTCCGAAAAAAGAAATGGTTGAAATGCAGCTTTTTGATTCTACCTAGTTCGACCAGTCGAATACTTCTCTCGACTCGTCAAAAAGAAGTTCCAGAATTTTTCAGAACAAGTCTCTCGACCTATAGAATGATACCTTCAACCCGTCGATGGGTACAGAGGCTGCGAGCACTGATACTTCATTCTGTGTAGTACTTCGAGACACCGTGTGATGTGTTGGTTATATTTGCTGATGCTTGGTATCTCTCTGACTCATATAGAGGACATTCTCAAGCTGGTTATGTATTCACCATGGGGAACACGTCTATTTCTTGGAGATAAACAAATCAAACTCTTGTTGCTACTTCCTCGAATCATTCTGAGATTATCGCTTTGCATGAAGCGGTTAAAGAGTGTGTCTAGTTTAGGTCAATTATACATCATATTCGAGGGTCTAGTGCATTATCATCTACTACGACAACACCAACTTGTATATTTAAGGATAATGCGGTTTGCATTGAACAAATGAAGTTAGGTTACATTAAGGGTGGTCATACTAAACACATTTAGCTGAAGTACTTCCTCAATCAGCAATAACGGCGGCTTTTGAATATCCATGTGAACCGGATTGGTTTGGCGGATAATGCTGTGGACTTGTTCACCAAGTCACTTCCAAAATCTATATATATTTGTGAAACATGTGACATGCATTGGAATGCGAAGATTATCTGATTTCAAGATTGAGTCACTGATCAGGGGGAGTCACATTTTGGTAGACATCAGGGAGAGTCTACATCACATGTAGTAGCTTGTGTACTTGATGTGTTGTACTATTTTTCCATTCGACCAAGCTTTTGTTTAACCCATGAGGTTTTTGTTTGCTTGGCATGATTTTTAGTGAGGCAATATGTTATGCATCATACATTAGGACCTTGACACATAGAGGAGTATTTAAGGAAAATATAATCCTTGTATCTCAGTGTGTGTCTTGTCCTAATTAAAGTAAAAATAGATATTATATCAATCCCTGATTTATAGGGATATGGATTGTAATTGATTGTAATGTCTGTATAAAGATACAGTTTTCAATCTAAGTTATTGCATTTGCTTTTTCGTTCAACAAACTTTTTCAAAAGAGTTTAGATGTCTAGGTGTTTGATAAACTAAGGAAAACCCATTTTAATTGAAAGTTACAAGTGTACCACCTTATCAAAGCAACCCGATAGTTATTTTTAGAAACTGTTTTAATTGAGAGTTTACCTTTTATAAAGCATCTATTATAAAAAGAGAAAATGATTGAAATAGTCCTGTAAGTATGACACATTATAAACTTTGGTTCCTATATATATGTAATTATTATCTTTTATTTCCTAAATCAGAGTTTTTGACTATGGTTAGTTTTTGTGGGATCTAGACAATAGAATTACAGTAAGCAAATCCAACAGCTTTTAAATAAACTTCGTATTTTATTTTTAATGCGAAGCTTCGCATGTGATGAGGACATATATACACACATATCACTTTGACCCCTGAAGTTTACATTTTAATTTCATTTTGGTCACTCAAGTATGACATATATCACTTTGGCCCCCCTCAAGTTTACTTTCGTCTAATATTTTAATTTTCCAAAAACATAAAAACTAGAGTGATCAAAGTGATATATGTCATACTTAAGTGACCAAAATGATAAACGAAGACAAATATGAGACTAAAGTGATATGTCATATATGAGGGACCAAAGTTAATAACATGTTTTACTGGGCATAATTCCAACCATTATCTCTAAAAAAAAATGCTCACATTTGTTTATCACTTTGGTCTTCCATCTTGAACTCTTGTCATCATTGACTTTGATCATTTTGTCAGAAAGAAAATAAAACAGTTAAACAGTCAATTCAGTCTGCTGCATACCCGATTACCGGTTCTCAGAAATCCAATGACATAACTCGTTATTAGACGTTTCCATCCACTGCATCACCCTCACTTTTAGCACAAATGTAGTTTTTACCACGCAGATGGAAATGGAAATGATGTAATAGGGAATCTGCAAATATATAGTTGTCAAGGACAGCCTGACATCAGACAACCACAAAATCAGAGAAAACACAACAATGCATTGTACACTTGTGTAGATTTGTAGTAGTCCTCTCATCTCATCGCAACTCCATAGCCATCCATGGCCAAAACCATAACAAGCACGTGACGCAAATGATGCAAGCTATCTCCATCAAGCAACACATGCATCCTAATTAATAATCACATAAACTGTAGCGTATGAGACTTGGAGCCAACTAAATAATTGCTCTTCCCTATGTGCGTCACTTGTTATAATGAACTTGGCTGGACCTCAATCATTCACACACCACAAAGCTGCATCATTTTGAGGGTTGCCTCTAGTTTTCATCAAGAAGATACACATTGACAGATTGGTTTGTAGTTGAAACTCAATCACTTGGGTTTCTGTGTGAGAGTGGTGGTGAAGAGCTTACTGATCTCTAAGAATGGAGCTTTTGCAGCTCTTCGTCACCGCCACGATTCCCGTAGTGAAAGTGCTCTTGGTCACTGCACTAGGCTCATACCTTGCACTTGAGCGCGTCAATATTTTGGGGGAAGAATCCAGGAAGAACTTGAACACTGTAATATATATTCTTTGTTTTTGTTTCTTGTTGAATTGATGGTTTACATCATAATTGCGGTTTTACAGTAATAGTGCTTGTGAACAGGTCGTGTTTTATGTGTTCAGTCCTGCCTTGGTGGGTATTAACCTTGCTGAGACTGTTACATATGACAGTATGGTCAAGTTGTGAGTAGAGATCCTATCTTTATTGAGTTCCTTTTTAAGGTTTGTGCATATGACTGCTATAATCTGCATGGTATATATGTAGGTGGTTCATGCCTGTGAATATTCTGCTCACATTCATCATTGGCTCAATGCTTGGATGGGTACTCATCCAATTAGCGAGACCTCCGAAGCATCTCAATGGCCTTATTGTGGGTTGCTGTGCTGCTGGTAATATTGACTTTGCTTAAATTCGGAATCATTGCTGGTACCAGAATATTGGTTAAGCTCATCTGGTGTTGATGTAATGATGAACAGGAAATTTGGGGAACTTGCCCCTCATTATAATCCCAGCTGTCTGTAAAGAAAAAGGGAGCCCATTTGGAGATCCTGTTGTTTGTCACACTTATGGAATGGCTTATGCTGCGCTTTCAATGGCAGTAAGTAGTACACTTCTTATTCAATCTTGTCATGGTGTGCTTGCTTATCAGCTCTATGTGTGCTTATTGTACGTTATTCAGACAGGAGCTGTTTACATTTGGTCTTATGTGTATAACATTGTGAGGATATCTAATTCAAAGAGAAGCGCCCAAGATTCCATCCAGTCTTTGGAGGGATCCACCGAATCAGGCCAAGTAAGTTGCACTGAGCCTCTGCTTTCACGCAAGGAACATGGCATAGTGGAGGACAATGCGGATCAATATGCACTGCCCTGCACTATACCTCAACAACAGTCAAAGGTTATAAATCAGATGTCAAGTATTTCTATGCCCTTGGCTACGTATGTACTTCTAATTGTTTCAACATAGTTCACTAATGCACAAATTGCTGTGCTGCCAAATGGTCTTGCATGTTTTGTTACGATTATCGATCCAACTGCTACTTTCAATCTGTCCAACTCAGTAAGAAGTTGGATGTGAAGTTCATATTGATAGTTTGACAAAATAAGATGTGCAGTACTTCGCAATTTACTAAAGTTCTGACGCAGAATGCACAGGTGGAACCTCCAAGTAAATCCAAGAACTTCGTAATGAAGATGATACGAAACCTCCATCTGAAATCAATATTTGCCCCTTCAACTATTGCAGCGGTATGGCCTTCCTCACTGCCTCTCTCTTTGTCCCAAATATTTTTTATGCTCATTGAGCACAATTGTTGACAAACATGCATCATGTCTTTTCTCTGCTACAGATTATTGGATTTTCAATAGGACTCATCCCACCAGCTCGAAAATTATTGATCGGAGATGCTGCTCCTCTGCATGTCCTCCAAGACGCTACCAACTTGTTGGGGTACAGAATTTATACACAAACTGTATAAACTCATTTGTTTGAAATTATTTCTCATTCTCACTTTGAGACAGTAAGGTTGTTTAAGTTGATTCACATCAGTAAGAATCTACCAAATTTCTTACCTTCTTTCCTTATAATTGCAGAGATGGATCTGTCCCCTCTCTCACTCTATTAATAGGAGGAAACCTCCTCAACGGTAGTCAATGCCACATTCTCATCAATTCAAGCCTAAGATAATAATAATCGTGTATAACTTATTTTCCATTGTTCTCAGGTTTGAGACGATCAGGGATCCAGAAATCCATCATTGTTGGTATCATTTTCGTTCGTTATGCTTTCCTACCTATTGCAGGCATATTAATCATAAAAGGGGCACTCAAATTTGGCTTAGTTCAAGCTGATCCATTGTATCTGTTTGTTCTCCTGCTTCAGTATGCACTGCCGCCAGCAATGAACATGGGTACTTTACCACACATTTCCACTTGAATATTTCTAGCTAGCAGCAAATCAGCTTCTAACAATATTTCATCCTTATTGACATTGCACTATTGCAGGAACCATCACCCAATTGTTCGGACAAGGAGAAAATGAATGTTCAGTAATCCTACTGTGGACTTACTTATTTGCTTCTGTATCACTTACTCTATGGTCTGCCTTCTTCTTGTGGTTTGTTCCCAGAATGTGATACAGCTATGGGAAAGCATCTCATTCAAGCCATGTTTAAATATCGGTCGTCTATTTCTGATAACTTTGTAAAGAAACCACATCTTTCATTACATTAAAAAACAAATCTTTCAAATTGCAAGCAGAGAAAATATGTTTTGTAATATGTTTTTAGGTTTATGAATTAAATATTCAAAGTAGCTATACACTATTAATGCTCGTACCGGTCATACCCAACACATATTTTAACACTACTGCAAATATGCTTGAGAAAAGCAGAGAAAGTTTACCACAGAACATCTGTTAGCTAGCACACACGATCCAAGTGTGAAAATCCATCCAATTTCACATGTATTGATTCGGCCAAATGCTACTCCACCATGTTTTCAGAGACTTTCCTTACTTCAAATCATCGAAGTAAGGGTGTTCCATAGCCTTCTTTGCCGAAATGCGTTTACTAGGCTCATATTGCAACATTTCCTGTAAACATAAACAGTTAGAGTAAGGACTACAGTAAAGGAAAAAGTTACGAATAGTACCTTAATTTTCGACGATATATAACTTTGATACCTCAACTTTTAAAAATATCATATCAGTATCTTAACTTTGTGTTTGGTATTAACAATGATACATGCCGTCAATAGTGTTGTTAGTCGTAATATTAGCTTAAAAACTAATGGGTAGATTAATCATTTTAGTTTTGAACCCCACACTCATCGTCTTCCTAAGAGCTCGACACCAACACAGAAAAACTTTATCCTATTCTGAGTTTTCTCTATTATCTGAAATCTATGGTTAGTCAGGATTAGAATTGAAAATTTCACATGCAACGATACTGGGAATGCAAAGATTGTTAAGATGATAATTATTGATCGATGGGTATGGGACTGATGGGTATTCGAAGGTTGGCTCACTATTGAATTGTGAGGAGAACTCAAAACTTAGTTTTTTATAATTGGAAGCTTCTGGGCTTAACCCAGAAATCTTGAATTCCAAAGGAAATCAAAAATCGGAGATTCCTTTCCCCCATAGTGTTAATATTCATACAAGTCTAACACCAAACACATCTGCACATCAAAGATACAGATCGAAGAAATGGAATTCATCAAATAAATCCAAATGAAAGTCTGAAGGAAGAATTGAGCTGTGAGATATGTAACCTGTCAATGACAATTAATTAATCCAGATTTGTATGATTTTGTTCATATTCATTTGTTCCTCAAACAAAACTGGATTCTTGTTCACGTAATCATTCATCTTTTTTTCTTTTGGATCATTAAGCATTCTCATATGCACTAATGCACTTCCTCAAACTAATTTTCTTCTGATCTTTCTCTTCCAGCCAGAGAAGTTTTTTTTTTGCATACAAAGGGACCAAACTGCAATATTGACGGTGTCATTAACAGTGGGTACCAATGTTAATACGAAACATAAAGTTGAGGTACTAATCTTTTATTTTCCAAAGTTGAAGTACCAAAGTTGTATGTCGTCTATAGTTGAGATATCATCTGTGACAGTAAAGAACTATTAATCAAGATTGCTCCAACCAAGTAGACCGACATACCGACAGCAGATGCAACCCGTCTGCATCCAGATTGGGAACTGCTTTTGATAGGCTTTGAGAGCTCCACTGGGGGTACTCATGCCAGTTCATAAGTTTGCTAACACCTGGCCACACTGTTTCATTTGGTGTACCTAACAACCTACAATAACAGCAACAATCACTAATAATTAAGCAACAAACGCACACGATCCAAAATGACAGGCAGAAAGAAGGCACATAATCACAGCCAAGTTAAAACAGAAAGCAATCTCGCTCTACCTGAAAATGTGCAGGAGCTGCTGCAGTTCAGAGTCACCAGGGAAGAGTGCTTGTTTTGTGACAAGTTCAGCTATAATTCATATATAACACTGTTAAAAGCACTGCGACACTAAAGATATTAAATACAAAGAACACAGCTTAAGAGATTGATTTGCACCAAATATGCAGCCGACAGACCAAATATCCACTGCAGTTGAGTAATGTGTCGATCCCAAAAGCACTTCAGGTGCCCTGTACCAAAGTGTCAATATCTGGAGGCCACAGTAAGTCAAATTCCACAGATCATTATTTCATAATCGTTAAAAGAACGAAGAAAATGACTTGAAAATGGAATGCAGTTGACTACCTCATGAGTGTACTTCTTGATGGGTAGGGTAAATGCTCGCGCCAGTCCAAGATCCGCAATCTTAAGGATCATAGTCTTGCGGTCCATCAAAAGATTGTGAGGCTTAAGATCTCTGCAAAATCGCAACAAGGCAAATCAACCAATCACTCCAACTCTGTTTCCTCCTAAAACTGTATTGGAAAAGAAACTAGAGCAAACAAATCGGCACAAGCATTACCTGTGTAAGATTCCATGACCATGGCAAAAAGAAACACCTTTGCAAAGTTGGTACATCAAACTCTGCATCATTCAAAATGACAGTTACCATCAACAAAAACAGCTAACAAAAAATCTCACGACTATTAGCAGAATTATACGAAGAAGTGAAATTGAGGATCCAATTCAGACCTTAACAATATGAGCAGGAATCAATTCTCCAGATTGACGGAAACTGCGAATGTATTTCTTCACATCAGTGTCCATGTACTCAAACACCAAGTACAACACAGTCTTCCCCTCCTTGTTCGTCCCTTGCTTCACAGCCATCAACCTATCAATTCCAAAATCAATTCAGTCAATTTCCGAATCCCAAAATCTGAAACCCTAATTTTAAAATCACATGAAACCCTAAGGTACCTGACGACGTGTGGGTCCCGAGAGAGCATGCGCAAGATGGAGACCTCGCGGAGAGTGGTGGGAGGGACGCCTTCTTCGTCTTCGTGGAGACGAGTCTTCTTCAGGGCAACGATTTTTCCGGTGGCTTTTTCTCTGGCTCGGTAGACTTTGCCGTAGGTTCCTTCGCCGACTTTCTCTAGCTTCTCGAAGGCGTCCATGGTCGACACTGCGATCTTCTCCATTTCTCTCTCTTTCTCTCAATGTGAGATTTGAATTTGGTGAGTTGATTTTTGAAGAGTGAGTGCGTGAGTGAGTGAGTGTCTGCGTTCGGGTGTGTGGTTATTTATATAACGGTGAGAGTGGGCTATTTTCTGATCGTTGTATCTCCCAACGGTAACTCATTTTGAAATTCAAATTGTCCAAACCATACGACGCGCTGTTTCTATTTTTTTTCTTCTTATTTCTTTCTTCCTTTTTAAGATTTACAGTTTCGACATTTCGGGCCTCTTGCCCAACAAACCGCAACACGGGCCACAGCCTAAACAGAATCTTCGCCTTATTCAGTTCTCGAGTATGATGTTTTGAGTATGATGTTTTGAGGGATGAATTTAAGAAATAGAATAAAATGAGTACATCTAATAGTTGTGATTTAAAAACACAAAAATTATGGTAGAGTGGTGTTAATTATCTTCAATCCTAACCGTTATATGTGTCAATCACATTCTATCCTTTAAATTGTATCTCTTTAAAGAATAAACTTCATTCAATTCTTGTACTAAAATAATCTTTTCAGTTCATGTCATTCGAGTTATGGTCTCTGTTGTTTGTTTTTTTGTTTGATAGTTTAGGACGACTCAAAATCCAATTCTGCTCGATGAGACTGGAGCAACAAATCCGCCGCCGCCTAGGGTTAGAGAGAAAAGGTAGCCTAAGAGATAAAACTCTCATTTTATATCTACTCAGCCTCATTAAAATGCTTGCTTGTTCATCTATACTCGGAGGAAAATTCTTGGGCATACAATATTTTTCTAAATGCTTGAGTAATGGTTTGTTCAAGCTAAAGCTCAAAATATCGGATTTTGATGAAATTTTGACTGTTTAAAAAATGTCAGAAGAAATATATATTTTAACAAACTTGCAAGAGGAATCATGGATATTCACAGATAGCTGTAGAAGATCAAACAAAATTTTGTAGGAGGTTTGCTTGATCAAGTTGTTTACTATCTTAGACAAAATGCATTGTACTCAAAAAATGAAGAAAAAAAAAAAATAGAAAAAGATATAAAAGGACAAAGTGAGTTTCATAAATACAAAAAACTCAACCACAACATTATTTAGGAGGTGAATTGTATTTAAATTTGGGTATACTTTTTTCAAGTGATGAATTTCTAAAATATGTGTGGATCGTATAGGATTTTAAAAAATCCCACATATCTATGGATTTCGTGAGCTAGCTTTTTGAAAATATTTGAAAGAGTTTCAAAAAAAATTTCAAGCATTTTATTAGACTTGGATAGACTTTATTTTTATATGATATGGACATATAAACTCATGTTTAAACATGCCAAAATCTAAATGAATAAGAGATAAAAAGTTTATATTATTTCATAGACTTTCTTATTCTATATTTACAAATGTCGAATATGTGAGGAGGAATTAGAAGCTAATATTGATGGTGACGAGATATGGTTGCAATGCTTGTGTGTTGCTGCTAAAGCTAAAAAACTGACAATTTTATTGTTTAAAAAAAAAAGACAGCAACATAAAAAAATGCAATGATGATCGATGAATTTCAAGGTCAATTGGTTTTCAATAATAAAAGAAGAGCTCATAAGTATAGAGCTTAATTATGATGTATGATATAAAGTAGAGTTTTTTAAAAACATTTCAATCATAATATTATGAACCAAATTAATTTGATCAAGAACCAAGTTGCAAGAAAAAAAAGATGAGAGAAAATAAAAGTATTCTGAAAAACTTTGGTTTGGAGGTCTGATTTGTTTAGGATTTTGTAGTTATAATTGAAGCCTAAAACTATAAGAATTCAGTATTTAAGAATTCCATAGAATTCATAGAGTTTTTGAGTACCCAGAATTTTCATGGACTTAAAATCTATCTAGAATTCTAAATTGAATGCCTCATGACTTTCATGAACTTTTTAAAAGTTTTAATAACTCCTTATTCAATACCCTTAGACTTTTAGCAACCTTAAAAGTACATAAAACACCTAAGAAATCCAAATAAAATACACCCCTCCCCCCTTAGACAACAAATGACTGGATCTAAAACCTAAACGTAGTATCAACCAAAACCAACCCATTAAAATTATCCTCCTTTATATATTTAAAATCCTAGCAACTAAAATCACTCACTCTCTCTCTCTCTCTCTCTCTCTCTCTCTCTCTCTCTCTCTCTCTCTCTCTCTCTCTCTCTCTCTCTCTCTCTCTCTCTTTCTCTCTCTCTCTCTCTCTCTCTTTGATGAGAGAGAAAACATAGTAGCAACGCCACCTTCGTCATTCTTCGAGATCCATCGACCGCACTCGGCAACTCCGCCGTCCTCCATGCGCTCCTACCTCGCGCCTCCGTAAGCCTCCACGCTCCTCTGCACGCCCTCACAGACACATCTCAGCGGGCCCTCGCCATCGGCCGCTGTGAATCTGCCTCACTCATCACGACCTAGGTTACGAAGAGAAGAAAAAGTCGTTGATTCGGAGAATCGATTTTGCGTGAGCTGTGGAGAAGGACTTGAAGAACAAGAAAAAGAAGAAGATGTCCAGAGAGAGCTCCGTGGCGTAGTGGGAGTTTCAGAGCATGGTTGAGAATCTACAGCTCGCGCATCAAGAGCTCTCCGTTATCGTCGATCTCATCAACACCATCCGTCTTTAACTATTTCTCTCTGAGTTTTGGTTTAAACCGAGTTCATTATCTCATACATCGTATTGTTATTTGAGCTTTAGAGCTGTCAAATTGAGCAGAAGTTATAGAAATGCACTTTTTTTTATTTTTTTTGCTAAATATGTGTCTGGTTTAAATCAGTTTCTAGTAGCGTTCTTTACTAGAGCTTGGCACTTGAAATGAAGCATAGTTATTTGGTTAATAGAAGTTACGGATAGATTGCGAGAGAACTAAAGGATTTGTTTGCTGAGACAATGTGATCAGCAAAGAATGCAAGCCTTGCATAAAGTTTTTGTATTTGATGTTTCGGATAGTGTGTTATGTTATGGATATAGTGCACAGATTTGCATAGAATAATTGATATTTCCAGAAGATTTTCTTGTTATTTGTCGAAAATGGAGATGCATCCTCTTTAAAATTGATGGAGATGAGTTATTTTATTTCAAGTTATTACTGTAATCTTTGAAAAATTATAGTAGCCGATTCAATAGTGTGCAATAAGACTACTCTCAAATCTAATAATGCAAAATGTGAAAGGTGCTACTACAAATTATGGAAAATGGATTTTGCAGAAATATCAAAAACTGTTTCTCCATGAATTTGGGTGTAAAGTGTGTAATTTGAGGTGTTACCTTGTTTTTCTTTTTCAAATGAGTTACTTTGTTTTTTTTTTCAAATATGTTACTGAATTTTTTAAAGCTGCTACTACATTTTTGAAAGTCGCTACCATGTTTTTCTTTGTCTCTCGAAACTGCTATTGAATTTTTACTACTTTTTTGTGATGCTATTGGAATTTTTAAGCTGATATTGATTGCAGTTTTTGAAGTTAATACTACAACTTCTGTAGCTGATACTACATTTGTCGAAACTGCTACTGTGTGCAAATTTTAAAGCCGATACCGCATTTTTCTTCGAAACTATATGTTTTGGGGCTGCTACTGTGTTTTTTCGGGCTGCTACTGCTTTTTGGAAACTGTATTATATTTTCTGAAATTGATACAACTTTTTTCGTAAAGATGTTGTTATTGAATTTTTTGTGATGTTGCTACTGAAGTTTTTCTGCTGCTGCTACTCAAGTTTTTTTAGATCGGTTATGTTTTTTAGAATTTTTGAGTAATAACTATATTCATATTTTTGGTTGATTTTCAGTAGAAGTGTCATATTTTTCAGTAACAATGTTTTTGATGTTTTTGTAGCAGTGTTCATATTTTTTTTTTAATTTTCAGTAGCAGTGTTTTCAAGACTATTAATGCGTTTGGGGACTGCTACTGTGTTTTTGGGACTGCTACTGCATTTTCGGTTCAAGGACTGCTACTACTTTTTTCGGACTGCTACTGCATTTTCGGTTTGAGGACTACTATTGTATTTTTGGGATTGATATTACATTTTCGATTCGAGGACTACTACTATGTTATAGGGGAGGGCTACTATTATTTCAAGGAATGATCTGTATTAGAAAATATTATGAATTGTGTACCAAAATTGCTATTGAGTTTGTGTCAAAATTGTTACTCAATTTGTATAGGAACCTCTAGTGAATTTATATTGAAAATACTAATAAATTTGTGATTGAATTGATATTGAATCTTTACAGATAGTGCTAATAAAATGAATAATCAATTCAAGTTGAAAAACAGATTGAAGACAAAAAAAATTTGACTGAACAAATAATGCGACTACAAAGTATTAAAAAGAAAAAAAGAAAAAAAAATTTATAAATATTTTCGGATAAAATAAATAATAAAATAATTAAATACACAAAAAATAAGACAGGGGATAAAAATAAATTTATACCTGCCACATGGCAGCCTGCAAGAAATTTGTTCTCATTTATAAGATTTTGTCATTTATTGTCTAAAATAAGGAACCTTGTCCTAAAGTATATTTGACTCATCCAAACTGTCCTAAAGAGTAGTTTACTAAAAAAAGGCAAAAATCCTCCAATAGTACCTAAACTTTAGTGGATTTATGATTGTGCTCCTTGAACTTTCAAACTTATCTAAGTGATACATGTACTTTCAATACACATCCCCGGTGGTACCTGAACTTAATTTTTCGGCCAACTTCGTAAAATTTGATGACGTGGACATCGCAAAGTTGTTAAAATACACTTATGCCCCTAATTATTTTCTTCTGTGATTATTCTCGCAAAAATAAAAGGGCTGACTTAGCCCCTTCTTTCCTGCCCCACAAATCCCCACGCTTCCACTACACGTGTAATCACAACCGCTTTAGTTCCCACCCTTTTCAGTTTCCCCCAATTCAATTTGTATAAAACCCTAGATTTTACCACTTTTTCCAAATTGATCTTCTCATCATTCCAACATGGTTCGTAAACACAAGACCTGCTGTGCCACCACCTCTGGTGTTGTCCTTCGACGTCGATATGCCTGGCTAAATCTCGGTTCACCGCTGCCTACTCCTCATGTGTCCTCAGACTCTGAATCCGAATCCTTCTCTGGAGGGTATGTTACTCCGCCTTCTGAGTATGGCACGATTCCAGCTAGAATGGCCAAAAAAATATTTACCAAGATCGATCATTCTGACACCATGCAAAGGGAGATGATCAATCCTTACTGTTTACGGTCAATGACATTCAAAATAGCCTCAACAGAGTCATACGGTGTATGTAGAAGAGAGGCATTATACCAAAGCATTTCTGGGAAGATGATGATGTCTAAAAAGTCGCTCCACCTGTTGCTTAAGTTCAATCCTATGTAATCTGCCCTAGTTTTATAAGTTTTGTTTTCTTTAATGTAAGGGCCTTAATGTTATGCATTTCATGTTTTTGTATCAATGATGTGGGCAGACTTGTAATGAATGATGTTTTTATGATGAATGAAATGCAATTTCCAGTTTAGTTATGATACCTTTAGTTATTGGATTCTTGTTGGTTTCTCTACATAGAATGAAAAAGGAGCTGATGTTGATGAAAGAAAGAGAGAGATGTCTCCTAGCTGCTTTGTTTGTTGTATTAGTGTTGTTTGTTGCTGTGGTGTGTAATGGTATGCTTTGAAAGGGTATCACTTGCATGCCTAAACTTATGGTCATATATCAATGTGGTACTTGTACTTAAGAAGTTCTATCAATGTAGTACCTGAAGTTGTATTTTGTTATCAATATGATACATGTAAAGTGTTCTCCTTTCTACGCAAAATAACCAAACCAAATGTCACACACATTTCAGCAACACCAAACACAATTCCAATGTGATAAAACAACAATCTCATCATCAGAAATCATATGAACTAAAATGATTTAAACTTGGCTACCTTTTCAACTAAATCATCCATATCAACTGTTTGTCATCTAGTTACATGATCAGTACACAAAAATGGTGATCATATCAGTTTCATGGTTACACATAGGTCCAAAATTAGTTCACAAAAATTATGAACCCTAACATAATATAGATGTGATACCTTCACAAAATATAAGGCTTGCTAACTACTCAACTTCAATTTTGTCTTCTTGTTGCTGCTGGATTCTGGCTAGCCTGAGTTGGAGATGAATTAGAAGGTTGGCTGCTTTCAAGTAATGGCTTTTGTTTGAGGTAGCTTTTTTAGACCTCACTTGTGTTTCAGGTGCTCTAGGAACAAACTTTATGGGTCCTCTTTCTTTTTTCCTGGGAACAGATCCTTTAGTGGAAGTGCCTTCTCCATATATACATCACATACAACAAATATCAACAATTACATTAAACGAAGCAATAATGGACAACAAAACACATATAAAGTAGAAGATTAACAAGTTACTAAAGCAACACTTGATGCCTTTGTTACAGGACAACCTCTTTTATTGTGTCCTTGCTGTTTGCATGTGGAGCAAGTCATTTGCACCATTCTAGTCCTTTTCAATTTACTGGCACCATTGCTCCCTGCAGGTGGTGCAAGTCTGTCCCCTGCCTCCAAGATTCTCTTCTTACCTGGCCTACCGAGCTGGTTCCAGAATGGAGGTGGTGCAATTGGGAAGTTCACTAGTTCCCATTCATCTTGACCAGCTAGGGGATGTACTAAGGGTTATAAGCCTCCAGGTACGTAGATTGACTATAATAATGATCACAATATGTGAGTGGATCAAGGCTCTTCAGTCTGATAGAAGAAACAACAAGAGCACATGGAATGCCACTCTTGTTCCATCTTTTACAAGTGCATATTTGCCTTCCAAGGTCAACTGAATGATGGCTTCCTTGTTCTCCCCCTCTAGTTATCTGAAACTCATGATCCCCTACTAGAAGACATCTATAAACACTTAACCTCTCCATAGACTTCCCAACCAGATTACTAATCCTCTTTCCAACTGGATCCTTCCACTTAAGGCTCGCAACGCTCATGTTTGCAAGCCTTAACATGATATCAATTCTAATTTTTTCTAACATGGTGCTGATAGGCTTGGCTCTTACATCTAGGAGTACCTTATTTCAGGATTCAAAAAGATTATTAAGCAACACATCACACTTGACATGGTCATTGAAAAATGCTCTGTACCATTGTTTAGGTTTCCTACCCTCCTCTTTAAACCAGTTATGGACTGGAACAGACTGCCTTTTGAGTTCCTCCATATGCTTCTCATACCAAACCATTGTTGTTGACCTTGAAACATTCCAAATACACTTATCAAACCACATTACGCGTTATCGCAGATTAGGCTCGTTATTAGGGTTGTTAACGACTTTTTCACCGAGTAAGAATTTGACTTGACTTTTTCTATGAGAGTTGTAAAATATTTAATTTCGAGCTTGTAGAAATTTTTGGGGAATTTATCAGATAAGCGCGAGCTATTTTTAATGTTTCTCAGAAATCGGTAGGAGTACTTATTAAAATGTATTAATTTTAAATGTCGAATTAATCTGAGCCGTTAGATCGAGATCAGAATGAATTTCAACCGTTGATTGTGTCTGGGTATGTATACGGGTATTTATATGTGTTATTTTTGGAAAGTTTCCAAAATTAGCAGATATACGTACGAGACCCGTATACCGTACGCCGACCCGTTTTCGTTGACCCGACCTGTATAACCGATTCCGGCCACCTCCGGCGTCGACTGAGGTATGGTTGGAAAGCTATTTCTCTCCTTTTTCATTTCATGTATATGTTGATGAGTTTTGGATGAGTTTTGGTATCAAATTGATTAGGTATCTCAGCCGGATTTTGGGGTTAACGGTCGGCGGTGCTCCGACCATTTTTCGACGAGGTAGGGGGTGGGTTAGACTGGGTTTGGTCCCAGGAGTCAAACCCCTATGGTTTTGGGGTCCGAGGTGGAGCGACGGTGGTGATTCGGTCAGAACTGATTTGTGGGGCCGTGGCTTTCGCGCCATTTTTTGGCCAAACAGCGGTGATTCAAGGCTTAGCCTAGTTGGGAAAGTTGTTGCTCTTGGTAGCAGCTTTCAAACGCGGGGTTGAACGCTCCGTTAGGAGCAGTTCGGCCAGGAGGCACGTGTGGCTCACGCGCCGTCGTCCACAATGATTTTTTGGCGAGTCAATTTTCTGAAATTATCGGTAGGACTTGCGGGGTTATTTTTAGGGTCAATTTTCATAGTTTTACGCGTATTTTGATATCTAATGATCCGTATTTATAGGACATCGAGATCGCGATTCTAGCAGTGAAGGAAATTCTGCGGGATCCTACTAGTAGCCGCAGACTTGTGAGTGGACTTTTATTTTCACAGTTGTAGCGAGTTCTTATTTTATACAGCATACTCTACAGTTTTATTTTAGAGCTTTTAAATTCGGAGGCTTGCTTTGTGATGGTTTATTTTATTGCATCGATGCTCTAGCTATTCGGCTGATTACCAGATAGTTGGTTAAGGGAGGTTAGGTGGCCTCGTCTAACCCAGATTGACTCACGTTAGGTGGCCTGGGGATGATCCTGTCACATATTACATATTTTCCTTTTCAGTTTGATGCCTCAAGTTAGGTGACCTGGGATAGCACCTCCATTTATATTTTAGTTATTCAGATTAGAACTCGCATTATTTCACTGAAAATAGCAGAAAGGCATGAAATTATAGTTTAGCGATTTACGCAGATTATTATATTATTTTTGTCGACTCACGCTAACGTTTTATAGTTTAGCGATTTACGCAGTTTGCTTTTCCTTGTATTTAGAATCAGTACTTTGTAAAGTATATTTTTAACCTTGAGTTATACATCTGGTTTAGTTTCTGCTATATGTTGAGAAATCCGGATGGACATCGGTGGTCCATGGTTTTGTTTGTGGGATTTATCTGCGGAGTGTCATTCTTCTTGCAGGTTTTTGGTTGTTTTAGTTTTAAGGGGAGTTATGCCAATAAATTTATAGAATTTCATAGATTATAATCAGTCGTTAGGGCTTGATCCTAAATTACTAGTTAATCTAGGGTTGGGTCCTTTTAGTTTGGTATCAGAGCATTAGGTCACAGATTATGTAGACTCTTCTGGTCATGTCAGTACATGCATTTAAGAACGTACGACACTTTTGGAAGGATTGCCCGACCAGCCAGCGGATGCCTATTATTCCTAGTGTTATGCATTGTCAGATGCTTAGAGTCTTTTAGTTGATCCAGTTTGTGACTTCTTTCAGTGAGCTAAATTGTTTTCGGACTCGTAGGTAAGTCAGTATGCCTCGACAACCAGCCTAACGGGATGATACACAATCCTTGGCCTAGCAGATGCGTGAGTTAATTTCACGCATGGCACCACGTAAGGATCATGAGGATTTAATTAGTAAGGCTATGAAGGCAGGAGCCGTTCCTTTTATTGGTTCCCATGACCCTGAGACTAGCGAGAACTGGCTAGTTGAAATTGGTCGAGTTTGTGACCGTTTGTGATGCAAACCCAGATGATTATGGAAATGAACATGGGCATGGCGGCAATGCGGATCATGCACGTGGACATGGAGCTAAGGATGCCGTGGAATCTTTATCATTACCAAGTGGCCCAATTACAAGAGCTAGGGCCCGGAAGTTCCAGGAAGCACTTAATGGGCTGATTCAAGAGAGTGGAGATAATTATGAAATTATCAAAGAGGAAGCTAAATTTGTGCATGTCATGGAGGTCATCATGAAGGGCAACAATTAAGGAGCACGAATTAAGGGAGAATAATTACGGAGAGAATAAAGGGAGCATTGATCTTTATTCTCAGATTTTATGATCAGTTTTATTTCTTATTTTATGATCAGTTTTATTTCTTAGCATTATGGGCCTTAATTAGCAATTAAAGGCCATAACTTCTAATTTTCTGTTTTGATTTTTGGTCTCTCCTATATTCCTATATAAGGAGAGCTTTGCTTTGTTTGTAATCAGATTATCATAGATGAAAATTGTGATAACTTGTGTTCTTCTTGGTTCTTATTAGAACTTTTTCTGAGCTTATCAAGGTAAAACTTGTGGCGCTCAAACCCAAGCTTATCACTTAGAAATTAGTGGGTGCATTTCTCTGTGTGGCGCTTGTCCCTTTCGTAGTCTTAGGTTCCCATCTCTTTAGGTGTGGGGTCTAGACTCAACAAGCTTTGTCTTCGCGTTCTTGGTGTTCGGTCCACTTTTATCGGGTTTCATCACAGTTGTTGGTGAGGTTCGTATCAGTTTGCGCCCACAGTTGACCCCTGAGCAGAGGAGTGCGGTAGCTACAAGTTTGTTGTGGGACCATGCCTATCGTTGGTGGCAGAGTACAGAGAGGAATGAAGCTCTCACATCATGGACAGAGTTCACAGAATTGTTCATAAGTCATTCCTTTAGCGAGGCTTCCGAGTAGCGGAAGTATGAAGAGTTTATGAGTCTTCGTTAGGGGGACATGTTAGTGATGGAGTACCGGGACCGTTTCACCCGCTTGGCCGTTTTGCACCAAAATCCGTTAGGTCAGTGAAGGAGAAGTGTTGAGGGTTTGAGCAAGGTTTGCGAACTGATATTGCCCCATACCTATTCGGTGTGTCACGTACTGATTTTGATGAGTTTGTTAGTGCTGTTATTAAATGCGAGGATAGGCTTCAATTTGAGTAAGGCCAAACTCGATGATTTAAGGAAGGTGGGCCTAGCCAGGGTCCTTCTAAGAAGGGAAGCTCAAGCACTTCAGGTTCTACTTCATCTTCTAGTGAGGGATCTTCTGCTCCAGCTCTTCCTGCACGTCATCTGAGGCAGGGATCCAATGCCAGTATCATTGGAGCTAGTAGTTATCGTCCTACTCCATCAGCATCTAGGGATTTCCCTCTATATGACAGGTGTCTCAAGCATCATCTCAGGCAGTGTCAGGATGTGTCTTCAGCTTGTTTTCATCCATCCGATTTGGGGAGATTGAGATCGAGTTGGGGGCGTTTTCGGTGATTTGGAACATTTGGGGAGGGATTCCGAGGGTTCGGGGAGATTTGGGAGAGAGGAGAAAATGTTTTGGGGGAGGAGAGGCCGAAGAAGTGAGGTCTTAGGCTGGGTTTTCGGGTTATAACGTCGAACCATAGCCGACGACTTAATGAATGTCGTCGGCTATGCCTTAGCTGACAACTTCATTAATGTCGTTGGCCATGCTTTTATTTTTATTTTTTTAACTATACCTGACGACTTCTGTGCAAGTCGTCGGGTATAGTATGTAAAATTTTTTAAAATAGATGTCTCATCGGCAAAATTCACCTGTTTCGCAGGAACACCTGTTTATCTAATAGTAGAACAGAAATGAAGCAAATATTTCAAAAACATCCTCATGATCAACCCACATATTTAATTAATTAACAAACCTTCATGTTTAACTAAGGGTCATAATCAGAATCATCACTTGAGTCTGGATCGGTGTTAGAGTTAATTTCCTGTAATATGTGCCGCTCTTCGTCACCAGAGTCTTCGTTGTCTTCATTTGGAAGGACAACAATAAGACTTATATCCGCCTGCGGAAGTCGAACAACACTACCGGGTCTCACATTATTTAGGTGAATTTGTAGAGGATTCAGGAATACTAATTGCGTTCGGCTCTTAGTATGCAGTTTTTTTCTTCAACATCGTTGGTCTGACCAACTGTAGTAGCACTGTATATGTTTCTAGGAACAACATGGTTGACTACTTTCCACGCCCCTTTGTGCACAAGACCATCTAGATAAAACACTTATTTTACTGATGTGGTAAAAATAAAGGGTCATTCTCATACCAACTTGTAGCAGTATTCACCGAAAAAATCTCGTATTTATTGGTCCTTGTGTTCTCAAGGTTAGTATCAAACCATCTACATTTAAATAAGTGCATGGTCATGCCCTCCCCATAAATTAGTTCAACCACTGAATGGAGACCACCGTAATAGTCAATGTTATTCTGCCCACCATGCACCATTACCCTAGAATTTTGTGTTCTCCGTCTGTCATCTCTATGTTGACATATAAATTCTACGTCATTGACCTTACACATCAGATACATTCTTGAAGTTATCGGTTTCATCGCCAAAAGCCTCAATTTGTGTGACTAGTGTGGGTCACCATCACATTGTATATGGTTCATATGAAGATAAAAACAGCAACCATTAACTCATCATCTTCACATTGATTTATGAATATACAGAAGTAAATCAATTTGAAACACGTACCCAGCCGCCAAAATAGTTTGCAAACTCCTTATTGTGGTACTTAAGATCACCGGCAACCGTAGGTCAGTTTAGATGGATAGTTTTCCAGTTTTTAACTTCGGGACAATTTATCAATACCCACCAGTGGGCAATGACTATCTCATACGGTTCCAACTTGTACGACTTTGGCAACAAACCGACATATGTTGTGGAGGGTCCTCCAACGCTCCCAAATACATCTTGGTGTACGTTACGCACTCGTGCGCAAGATATGCTTAAACTATACACCCTTCAGGTGCGGATTTACTAGCCACATAACGTTTGTAGTCCCATAGTTGTCTATCAAATTGTAAAGTGCATGCAAGGATTATGGAAATACATAATTATATAAAAGAATCATGCCAATTTATCAGATGTTGAATTGTACATACCTTTCCATGGGATACATCCAAGTGTAGTATACTGGACAAGTAAGCAATAATTGTTCGGGAAGATGGATCATCAGGTGAGGTACGATGTCAAAAAATTTTGGGAAAAATATCCTCTCGAATTTGCACATGATAAAAATGATGTCCTGTTGTATTTCCCTCAAGTTTGATTTTTTCACTTCTCTAGTGCATAACTTCTGAAAGAATCTTGACAACACTATTAATAGCTCCACCACCTAACGTGGCATGTATGATCGAATGAAAACAGGGAAGAGATGTTGAAGCAGTATATGGCAATCATGAATCTTTAATCCTTACATCTTATTGTCTCGGAAGTTAACACACATCCCTATATTTCCTGTATAGCCTGAAGGATACCTAACATTACCCATCCACCTAAAAATTTCATTCTTCTGGTCAAACTTGACGGTGTGAGGAGTTTGAGGAATTTTTTTCTTCCCTTCTCTTAACCACAAATGTTTTCGTATACCCATTCTTTTCATATCAATGCGTGCCTTAAGGCCGTGTTTAGTTATCCCCTTCCAATTCAGCATTGTGCCCACCACACTTTCGCAGACATTATTCTTAATGTGCATGACATCTAGGTAGTGCCTTATGGGCAACTTAGACCAGTATGAAAGTTCCCAGAATATGCTTTTGTGCGTCCAGAATTTATACCTGTTGGGTATGGGAGGTATTGCTGCCACTACATCAGGATGATAGCTGAGCTGCCAAATCGTATTCATTCAGCACTTCCAAAATTTCATCCCCCGTTTATCTCCTAGGTTGCACACCTATTTCTACAGTCCCATTAAATGCCTTCTTTTCCTCCCAAAATGGGGGATCATGTGGAAGCCAACAACGGTGACGCATCTGGACAATCTTCCTGCAATGAGGGCTGTCACAATCAATAGTCATGCACGCTGGACAAGCCTTATATCCCCTGGTAATGTTGCCCGACAACATCCTAGGGGCAGGAAAATCAGTGATGGTGCCAACAAGCATGACATGCATTTGGAACATCTCGTTTTTGTACTTGTCATAAATAGGATGACCAACGTTACTCAAGTACTTAAGCTCCTCAATGAAGGGTCTCATATGTACATCGAAACACTTTCCTAGATAACCCGGCCCTGGAATTAACATAGTCAGGATATTGTATTCCTTCTTCATGCACATCTATGGAGGAAGGTTGTACGGTACCAAAATAACTGGCCATATACTGTATTGAAGACTCATGTTGCCAAAAGGGTTGAATCTGTCAGATGAGAGCCCGAGCCAAACATTTCGGACCTCTAATGCAAAATGAGAAAACTCCATAACCATGTGCTTCCAAACTTCTCCGTCTGCGGGGTATATGAGGGTATCATCGTTAGGCAAATCCCTCTCTGCGTGTCATCTCATAGCTTTGACCATGTGCGTAGATATGAACAACCGTTCTAGCCTATCATTCAGCGGGAAATATCGAAGTACCTTTACAGCTTTCTTTTTCCCTACAGGAGTCAACTTATACCTATTGGTGTGACATGCCGGACATGCATCAATGTTTTCAAGACCATTCGCTTCAGCATCTTCATCCTAGAAGAGAACACAATCATATCTGCATGCATGAATTTTGATGTAGGTAAGACCAAGATGTTTTAGGATATGTCGCACCTTACGATGAGTGGTAGATAGACGATGACCAGGGGGCAGCATCGAAGCTGTCAACTCTAGATAAGCATCAATAGCCTTGACACTTAATTTGTTCTCCACTTTGATCTTCATTATTCCTATGACCATTTCAAGGACAGTCTTGTTATTGCCGTCATACAAAGGGGTATGTTGGATGGCAATCAACTTGTTGTACTTGTCAATACCAGCAATGTTGACAGCTCTGGGTAATTGTTGGACTGGCTCAATAAAAGAGAAGCCCTCAATAATGAATTGTATTCTCCTTCGTATTACACTTCACATATTCCACAAATTCCACATTCCAACGCCATATCTTCGATCCTATTTTGGAAGGAAAATCCAACTCTTGTCCATCCTCAAAATTCCTATTGTATATACATAAATTAATATGTACATGCACAAATTAAAAATTCAACATTATATCTATAAATCTCTTTAACTTACAAATTAATTACATTAATTATTCTATTCTTAATTACAAATTAACACACACACACACACACACACACACACACACACACACACACACACACACACACACACACACACACACACACACACACACACACACACACACACACACACACACACACACACACACACACATATCAATGATTAACATATTTATATACATAATTTCATTGAATTCAACTCAAAATCAACTCAACTAAACTAAAAACCAACTCAAAATCAACATTAATCGATCACCTCAACAGCAACAATATCAACACAAATTAACAACTCAAATTAATTACAGTAATTCTTCTATATATATATTCTTAATTAAAAATTAACACACATACATATATATATTTCAACAATTCACTTAAAATCAACTTAACTCAACTAAAACACAACAATTAACTCAAAATCTTCACATTCATTCATATCTATATATATAATCAACATTAATCAACTCTAAATTAACAATATTAACACACACACACACACACACACACACACACACACACACACACACACACACACACACACACACACACACACACACCTATGTATATGTATAGCGGGAGAGTATCACGAACTCTTTTTGGACAACTTCCGATGACACCCATGGTTTAAGAGCGCTTTGAGATTTTTTGGGCGATTTCTTTTCAAATGGTCGACCTGCTGCCCAGATTTGTATAAAAGGAACTTTAGCCAATGACTTGATTAAAGTCGCCGACTATAGTGTAGTCAAACTATACCCAACGACTTTATAGGTCGTCAGGTATAGTTACACCACCATAGCCGACAACTTAGAGGGTGGTTGTCGGCTATAGTATCATAGCTAATGACTATAGCCGTCGTCAGGTATAGTTTTGACTATACCCGATGACTTAATTGTGTTGTCGGGTAAAGTGACCTATACCCGACGACTTGAACAGTCGTCAATTTTTTCAAAAGTCATCGGCTATAGTACTTATTTTGGTAGTGACAAGAGAGCCTTTCTTTTTAATTCTACTTTGAAAAGATCAAAGTCTATCCAAGCTAAGCTATACAAGTCCATGAGCTCTGAAGTATCATCCTCGACTTCAGCAAGTCGGTTTGCACAACCTGAGCTTTCATCCAGAAGTTGTTGAGCGCTACCATAAGTAAAACTAGTATAAGCCTGGAAGAGTTCCACTTCAGCCTGAAGAATTACTAGTTCATCTTCTTTGGCGGCTAGAACTTCTCTTTTGGTTGAAGCGTTATTCAGGAATTCCTAAACTCGACCCTGATTTTCCTGCAAATGATTGACCATCTCAGCTACCATATCCCATTTGTGGTCCACTTTATGCTTCAAATCATCTTAGTGGGTATATAATTTATGGAGCTCACGAAGGTCTTGCTCAAATTCATAGATGGCATCGAGGAGTTCGCCAGGGGCAGTTTCTCTCAAATCTCTGACTTTGTCCAAGAAGTTGTTGATGCTCTCGAATGAATCCAGCTTGGCTTGGGAGAGTTCTTTGAGAGTGCCTTGAGAAATGGCAATGTCAACCGGAATGGAACTCAACACATTGAGTCTGGCGGAGAGTTCCTCCAATCTCAGGACTTGATTCTGAAGAGCGGTTACTTGGTTGGCGGGGCCCAAAGATGATGAGGCCTACAAGGATGCTTTTTGGGTGCTAGAGCCTGGTTTGATAATAGTGACTGGAGTTGAACATTCTAGCAAAGCAGGCTGAATACCGGGAGTATCAGAAGAAGTTTGAGGCCATGATTTCTGTTAAGAAAACATTTGTTTCAGAATAAATGGTGATGTAGTATGTAAGAGGAAAAAGAGGTTGTTGTAGTAAGCATACCTTAGGCTCGCCAAGCATATGCGATTCTGGCGAGTGTAGAATATCATGTACTTTGCTCTAGAGTTGTGTTAGGGTCGCTTGAGGATTTTGGATGGGGGATAGGTACTATGCTCCCTTCCGCCAGGGCTTGTTGTTCCTCCGGAGTGTAATGCAGGGAATGATAAGAGAAGGAAGCGGCACCACCTTCATTTGTGGGGTCTTGCTCTTTAGGTTCATAAGCAAAATCCAAAAAATACTGATATTGGGTTAGTCTGGCGTGTGGAGCAGGTTCAGAGATGAACGGATTAGAAGTGCTCACCGGAAGATCAGGAATGTTCTCGACAATAACAGCTTCAGTGTTAAGGGTGACACTCTCTTCAGTAACGGTGAGCAAATTCAAAAGGCAATGAACATTTAGAAATGTAATGGTATAATTGAATGTTGCTTAGGGTGTTAAAATATTTGAGCAGAGTTATTTTAACTTCAGAGGAGATGAAAGGTTGGGTTCAACCAGCTCGTGTGGTTGTTCGGTGGAGACATCATCAGTCTGTAAGGACGGGACAACCGCGGTAGATTGAGTCTTTGGCGATGGCGAGAGATTTGTTGTTGCCACGGAGGGTGTAGGCTCAATTGTTGTTTGGCGTGGAGGTTTGTCCTGTACCACTTGGTCATCCGAGTCATCTTCAATGGTGAGCTTATAGCGACATTGTCTACTTTTGATAGAACCATCGACTGGCGAGCCGGTTCGCGTCCGCTTGTGAGATTGCTGAATTAAAGTAGGACATTTATATTTTCTGAAGGCTTAAAATGAACAGGCATTTGGAAAACGGAATGCCTATAGCTCGTGGGAGTTCTTCTTGTTCTTTTTCCATCCTCTGGCGAGGCTCCTTATAGACAACTGCATCTTGGGCTCCAGGTTCTTCAGAATACTGTTTAGGTCCAGCAAAGGAATAGTGAATTAAAATAAAGCAGAAATATCGCCACGTAAGCGAGTGTGAAGTACTTCCATTCGACCCTCCTCTAATTGCGGACTCCTTGTCAGAAGAGTTACATCCGTGGCAAAAGTTTAGCAATAAAAAAGTAAGTAAAGCTATGTACCACTAGCCAAAGGGTATCATCAATGTCTTCATGGACCATGCGTACCAGTTGCTAGTCAGAGTCATCCGTAAATTGCTTCTTAAAGTTACGGAAGATGGCGGCAAAAAGGGCTAGTGGTGGTTTGCGTCATATCCCATCCCAGAATTGGGCTTTCTAAGCTAGGTAGCTAGCAGTCATGTAAAAGGAAGGCACAATAGGATGCTCAAAATCTTGTTCAGGAAGCAGTACCAGCGGGAAGCTATAGTGAGCATCGATCAAATCGGCAAGGCCTGGACGAGAAGTGGCTCACTAGATGTTATAGCGGTTCACTGAGCAAACAAGAGGCATGAGGGCACGCTGGGATAGCCCAAGTTTCCTTGAAAAGTGGTTCAAAGCATATAGTTTATGCCCAGGTGTGGAAGTATCAGGAACCAGTAGGTCACCACAACTGTTGCTTTGAGGAAAAATGACTCTCTCTTGGTTGTCCTGTTCTGTTGAGGGAATGAAGCCAGTGTCAAGGTCTTGAGGAAATTTGAGGCTCAGAATGGTATCGACCGCAGCATCAGGAAACTCTGAATGTGAGCAAAAGGCAGTAAAACATGTTTGGTAAGTCCACCCGTCAAAGGAGTTGGTGGTCGCCAGAGTCTTACCCAGAATTATGTCTCTCTCGAATGGTAGGATTTCGGGATAAAGAAAAATAGGGACGTACATTCGAAGCCAGAGCTCTACCATCAAGAGTGGTCCTAGTTGGCTGAGGTTAATTCGTGAGAGCACAATCCATCTTAGGCTGTGGTAGATGCTGGTGAGGATAGACTATGTAAGACCCAATTTTGTACCTTCGAAGAGACGCTCTGCGAGGTTGGTCTAGCATTTATTGACCTTTTGGTAAGAGGGGCAGAAGATATATTTGGACAACCAGAATTCAAGGAAAGCTATGCCTCCTTAATCGGTTTGGTTGTTGATGAAATGGTTTGTCCATGAGGAGTATGAAGGGGGGCGATGTGAATCGGCATGAATGGTGCATTCTATATGGTCACCTTTTTTCTAGACGGGGTTGGCTATGAGAACTTCAAATAAAACATAAATATTTAAGAGAGTAGTACCTACGTCGCCACAAGGTAGGCAGAAGCAGTTACATGCTGAATCCTAGAAACACATGATGGTGGCGAAAGAAGCACAATTCCCACCACTGAGGAGTGAGAAGCATAGGTCGTGGAGTTGGTTAATGCCAGCCGCTTGCCATCTCATCAGATCCAGTTCCTAGCGGTTGTTGTACCAGGAATGGTCCTTTTCGGTAATGTTGGGCCATTTGCCGATTGAGCAGAAGGTGTCCTTCTTCGTCCATCCCTCGGGGCTGGTTTTTGAGTTATCTTAGAAGATCAGTGCTGAGTTGCAGTAGGGGTGACGGAGCACAGGGAAAAGATCTGGGTTTATTGGCATTTTGAGGAAGGGGCCTAGACGGCTGGTGCCTTTGGAGGTGACTCTGAGAGTGAGAGTAGCACCTGGTTATCTTCGAGCTATAACAACACAGATATCGGCGGCAAGTTGGTTTGCTTCAGTTTGGGTAAGATCTAGGTATCTTTCTTTGTGCGGAGGCATGTTGAATATCGAAGATTGACAACGGTGGAAAGACAAAAAGATTGGCTTTCGAGAGAAGCTTAAAGTTCGAATGAAAGGAAGAGTTTGTGTTGGAAGTGAGGACTGACGCAAACGTGCACTCTTTATATGATGTCATCCGAAGTGGCGCAGCTTTTCAGAAGAGAAGAAACGATATGGCGCCTGTGTATAGAGTTACCGTTTGATGATATCGGTATGTTGGTTGGTAATTCAAGCCTTTTCGTTTGCATCGTTGGATTTAATCTCAAGGCTTGAGGGGAAATGTTTGGGTCTGAAATAAAAAATCTCTTATTGGGTTTCGAGGGCTGGATTAAGCAAGCGGCCCAAATGAAGTGTGCAAGTTCAGAGCACAATGGGCTCAAAGGGAGTAAGGTTAAAAGATGATCCATGTGACTTATTTTTATCTAACCTTCCCTATAACGAGTAGGACTCTTTTGAAAGGCTTAGAGATAAGAATCAGGTGAGAATGAACACCATTTAGAGTTGTATTGCAAGTATAATTATCGATACCAGAAGAATTCTAAGTGAAGTGGAACGCGGATACGATCTTCTATATAAAGAGAAGAAAAGCGACTAGAAAAGGATCCTTGATCAAATATATATTTTGGTCTCAGCAAACTATCATTCTCATAACGAAAAACCCTTGCAACCAACGATCAAGAGAGTTTTCACCCGAAGAGCGTGAGATTCTTTCGATTCAAGGACGCAAAAACTTGCAACCGACGATCAAGAGGCTTGTCACCAGGAAGAGTGAGAGTTTCAAAATTCAAGAATGCTACACCCTTATGTTCTCAATACCACGTCAAGGAGATTGCTCAGCTTTACACCAGGAGGAGTGTAGAGTATCGATTTCCGTGGCTCAGCTAGAGACACGAAAACCACAAGTCCTAGGTCACTAGGCAAGAAGGATCCATTCAGGCGAGGTTGGTGCTCTCCTCGTCTAAATCGCTTATCAAGAAGTCAGTAGCTGCTAGCTTACAACTCAATATTCTGTCGTGATACGGTTGCACGCCAGCCCACGAAGCATAATCGAAAAAAAGAGACAGTTTACAACATCTCTCGAATCCGCTGGGGAGATTTTGGTGTTAAACATTTACTTTCCTCACCAATATAGACTGGACCAAATGAAATTACAGATGAAAGCTGAGGTGTAAACTATAGAGCGTTGAGTGAATTATTTCATCTTTTAGAAATGAGAAAGGACACCATTCACTATGAAATATCTGTTCAGATGCTAGAAATTTATAATGATCAAGTTAGAGATCTGCTTGCAGTGGATCGCTCTATCAAAAGATATCATTTATGAGTTGGGACTGTACTTTACATTCTAGACTGAGATGTTTTTTTATATGCATTTTAATCCTCTATTTCTCTAACTCTAACAAACACTAGAAATTTGAAATAGTTCTCAAAGTGGCATTAATGTATTTGAAGTAAACCTTGTACCTGTATCATTAACATCTGATGTTATATATTTGATGAACCTTGGGAATAAGAACCATGAAGTGAGCTCTACATCTATGAATGACCAGAGTTGTTATAACCCGAACCGAAATCACGCACTTATCGAACCACGTTGCACGTTATTGCAGATTGTCGCGTATTTGAGGTTGTCAATGATTTTTTCACTGGGCGAGAATCTGACTTGAATTTCTTCTTGGAAGTTGTAGAGAATTTTATTTCGAGCTCGTAAGAATTTTTGGGGAATTTTTTCGGATAAGGGAGCTATTTTTAATGATAATTAGAAGTCAGTAGGAGAAAATATTAAAATGTTTTGATTTTTATGTCGGTTTATTCTGGGCCGTCCGATCTTGATCAGAATGATTTTGGATCGTTGATTTAGGCCAGCTGCTTCAGGGTATTTATACGTTATATATATATAATATAATATTTTGGGAAAGTTTCCAAAAATAGCAATTGGGCTATACGAGCTCGACCAATATCATCGTACACCGACCCCTTTTCGGCCACCTCCGGTGACAATGCAGTTAAGGAATTGAAGCTCTCATCCTCCTCTTTCGATCCATGTGTGTATTGCTGGGTTTTGGTTTGATTTTGGTTTCGATTCGACGTGGAAACCTCGTCGGTTTTTGGGGTTAACCGTCGATGGTGCTCCGACCACTTTCTAGCGGCGAGCGAGGGTGGGATCGTCTGGGTTTCATCCCAGGAGTCAAACCCCTATTGGTTTGAGGACCAAGGAGTGACAACGGTGATGATATTTACAGAAAATGTTTTCGGGCGTTTTTCAGGCCGTGATTTTTTGGGCTGTTTTTCGGTCAGACGACGACGATTCAGGGTTAGGCATAGTTGGGAAAGTTGCTAGTTTGGTTGAGATCTATCCAACCGTGGGTCGAACGCTCCCATTGGAGCAGTTTCACCTGGAGGACTGGTGGTCCAAGGTGTGTCTATGGAATTAGTTGTGGAACGTTATTTTTCTGCAGGTTTTTTGGTTGTCTAGTTTCATAGGGGTTATGTCAAAATTTTCGTAGAAATTCTCATAGTTTAGTTAGTCGTTAGGATTTAATTCTAGTTTACTAGCTAAATTAAGGTTTGGTCTTTTCATTTGGTATCAGAGCATTAGGTCACAGATTCTGTAGACTTTCTGGTCATGTTAGTACATGCATTTTAGAGTGTACAACACTCTCGAGTGGATGGTCCGACCGGTCGGCGGATCCCCATTACTCCAAGTGTTGTGCATTGCGAGATGTCTGGAATTCTCGTTGTTGAGGTAGTTTGTGCTCCTTTCAGTAAGCTAATCTGTTTTTAGACTCGTTGGTCAGTCAGTCAGTATGCCTCGACAACCAGCTCATCAGGATGATACACAAACCCTAGCTTAGCTGATGCATGACTTAATTGCACATATGATGCCAGTATTAAGAGATGATCATAAGGATTTAGTTATTAAGCCACCATGCCAGAAACAATTTCTTTTAGACTCCCATGACCCTGTGACTAGCGAGAACTGGCTAGTTGGGATTGGTCAAGTTTTTGGATCGTTGTGTTCCTAGCTGATCCCTGAGCAAAGAACTGTAGTGGTTATTGGTATGTTTTTTCTGAACCATGTATATCATTGGTGGCGAGGTACTGAGAAGAAGAAAACTTACACTCTGTGGCCATAGTTCACAGAAGGTTCATGAGTCACCTCTTTACCAAAGCCTCTGAGCAGTAGAGGTATAAGAATCTGTTGAGCCTCCTCCAGTGTGATATGTTTGTGTTAGAGTATCATGATTGTTTTACCCAATTTGCCCGATGTGGACCTAATTCAGTGAGGCTAGTGAAAGAGAAGTGTTGGAGGTTTGAGAAGGGTTTGCGGTCTGATATTGCTCTATATTTATCATGTGTGATATGAGTTATTTTTGATGAGTTTTTCAGTGCTGCGGTTAGATGCGAAGTTAGGCTCCGATCTGAGCACAAAATAACTCAAAAATTTGAGGAAGGTGGGCCCAGCCAGGGTTCTTTTGGGAAGGGAAGTTGAAATACTTTAGATTGCAATACTTCTTCAGGCAAGGGATCTCACACTGCTGTTCCTAGTGCATGCCATCCGAGTTATTTCTAGAGATGGTGGAGTTGACCCTGGAGGTAGGGGTCTAGAGTCAGTACCAGTGAAGTTAGTAATTATCGATATACTCCTTCAGCACCCAAAGATTTCCCTCTAAGTGACAGATGTCACAAGCATTATCTCGGGCAATGTCAGTCTGGGACTTCATCTTGTTTCATTGTGGCCAAATGGGTCACTTTGCGAGGCAATGTCCATACAGGGACCCCTTTAGTGGACTTTTGGTGCTGAGCTCTAGTGGTGATCAGTGAGCGTCTTCAGGGGTTAGAGCCGCATTGCCATCTAGACAGCTAGCTTATCTGGGCTAGAGCCAGAGTGGGTGACCGGCTGGACTGACTGGATAAGCCCAACTTCGTTATTATATTATTCTGGAGGGCAGAGTACCTCTAGAGGTGATCATAGTTTTGAAGCTGAGAAAATGTTGTGGAAATGGTGTACTGTGTATTTAGTGCATGTTGTAAGTAATTGTGCTTCCATCCCTAGCCTGAAGGAGATTATTGTGGTCAGGGTGTACCCTGATATTTTTTTTGAGAAACTACCAGGTCTTCCTCTAATAAGGGAGTTAGATTTCATAGTTGAGCTCCTTTCAGGTACAAGTTCCATAACTCTAGTGCCATACTGTATGACACTAGCTGAGTTTAAGGAGTTGCAGATTCAGTTTCAGGAATTGATTGATAAGGTTTCATCCATTTCAACATATTACCATGGGGAGCTTTAGTGTTATTCATGAAAAAGAAGAATGGGTATATGCGATTATGTGTCGACTATTGAAAACTGAATCAGGTGACCGTAAAGAAAAAATATCCATTGTCTTATATTGACAATTTGTGTGATCAGTTGAAGGGAGCTACAGTGTTCCCTAGGAGTGATCTCCGATCGAGATATTATTAATGGTGGATTAGAGAGTCTGATATCTCTAAGACTGTGTTTTGATTGCGCCACAGGCACTATATGTTTTGGGTGGTGCCGTTCGGTTTGACGAATGCATATGTGGCCTTTATGGCTATAATGAACCATGTGTTTTGAGCATATTTTGATGAATTTGTCATTGTCTTCATCGAAAATATTTTGATCTATTCCGGGGACATGCAGCAACATGTGAAATATTTATATTTAGTATTGAAGGCTTTGAAAGAATCCCAGCCATACGCCATGCTTAGTAAGTATGAGTTCTGGATTGACAATGTTAGATTCTGGGGCCATGTGATATCAGGTGTGGGTATAAGTATGGACTCAGATAAGGTTGAAGCTGTGTTGAACTGGAGCAGACTAGTAAACGTGGCAGCCATTCAAAGTTTTCTGGGTTTAGTTGGTTATTATCGGCGATTTATGCAGGATTTTTTGTGCATTGCGGCACCACTGACTTGACTTATGAGGAAAGAAGTTCGATTTGAGTAGTCTGAGTCATGCCAGGAAGGTTTCCAGACATTGAAGACGAAGTTGATCACCGCTTTAGTGCTGACCTTATCGGGTGTTAGTGGGGAGTTTACTGTGTATAGTGTTGCTTCCAGGCTGGGCTTGGGATGTGTGCTAATGCAGCAGGGAAGAGTTATCGCTTATGGCTCCCGACAACTAAAACCACATGAGGCAAATTATCCCACTCATGATTTGCAGTTATCCGTGATTATTTTTTGCGCTAAAGATTTGGAGGCACTATCCGTATGGGGCCAGAGGTTAGATTTTTACTGACCACAAGAGCCTCACTTATTGCCTTATGCAGCCTGAATTAAATTTATGACAGAGAAGATGGATGGAATTGCTGAGTGGTTATGACTGTATATTTGAGTATTACCATGGGAAAACTAATGTGTAACTGATGCACTTAGCAAAAAATCTAGAGCTTCATTGTCTCATATTTAGGTGACACGAATGCCATTGCTGACGGAGTTGTGAGCTACGGATGTTTTCCTATATACTGTAGATAATGAGCCAGGAGTTTTGTTTGCTAATTTTCTGGTTTGACCAGCTCTTCTTGATCGAGTTCGAGAACTCCAAGATTGTGATCATTCCTTAGTAAGATTAAAGGATGGTGTGCATGATGGTGGATCACTCGATTTAGGCTAAGAAGAGAAGGGTTATTTTTAACAGACTTGGTGTACCAGACCATGAATAGTTGAAACGAGAAATTCTTGATGAAGTTCATGGTTCAGCTTATGCTGTTCATTCTAAGGAAATAAGATGTACCGAACTCTAGTGCAGTCTTATTGGTGGCCGAACCTGAAGCAAGGAATTACCACCTATGTGAGTAATACTCCATTTTTCAACAAGTTAAAGAGGAATGTCAGAAACTTTCGAGCTTATTGCAGCGTTTGGAGATTCCAGTTTAGAAATGGGAACATGTTACTATGGGTTTTGTTTATAAATTTTCACACACAGCCAATGGGCATACCGACATTTGGGCTATTGTGGACTGTTATACGAAGACTGCATATTTCATTCCGGTCTCAGAGAGACTCTCTGTGAACAAGTTAGCTAAACTATATATGCATGAGTTAGTGAAATTGCATGGGGTTCCAATTTTTATCATTTCAGATCGAAATTCTCATTTCACCTCGCAGTTTTGGAGAGCATTGTAGGAGGTACTGGGTATTAGTTTACGGTTTAGCACTGCTTTTTATCCATTGACAGATGGTTAATTCGAGATGACTACTCAGATTCTTGAGGACATGTGAGAACATGTGTACTACGGTTTTCTCGGGGGGTGGAATAAGTATTTGTATTGATTGAAATTTGGCTACGACAACAGTTTCCACTCGAGTATCGAGATATCACCTTATAAAGTTTTATATGGTAAATAATGCCCTACACCGCTATATTGGAGTGAGGTTGGAGAAAGAAGTCTTATCGGCCCAGATATCGTGTCAGAGACAACATATAACATGCAGATTATTTGTGATAGATTAAAGGCTGCCCAGAATCACCAGAAAAGTTATGCTGATGTTAGAAGAAAGAAGTTAGAATTTGAAGTTGGTAACTTGGTGTTTTTTTTCAAGCTATCACCATGGAAGGAGTTATACGCTTCGGAAGGCATGGCAAGCTATATATAGCCGTGGTACATTGGGCCGTATGAGATTAATGAGTGTAGTGACAATGTGGTTTACCGTTTGGAGTTGCTATCTAAGCTGGCACGTGTTTAAGATGTATTTCACGTATTGTTGTTGTGGAAGTACATTCCTAATCCTTCTCATGTCTTTGTGCCACGATAAATTCCACTACAGGTAGACTTGGTTTATATAGAGGAACCAGTGGATATTCTTGTCCCTCGAGAGCAGATTCTCTGGAACAAGACCATTTGTTTTTTGTGAAAGTGTTACGGATAAATCATGCAGTGGAAGAAGCCACTTGAAGCGAGAGTAGTTTGTGAGGGTGTTGTACCCTCATCTTTGCTAGCAGTTATGTACATTTCAAGGACGAATTTTTTGTAAGAAGGGTGGATTGTTACAACCCGAACCTAAATCACATCGAACCACGTTACGCGTTATCGTAGGTTGTCGCGTATTTAAGGCTGTTAATGACTTTTTTTACTGGGTGAGAATCTAACTTGACTTACTTCACAGAAGTTGTAGAGAATTTAATTTCAAGCTTGTAGGAATTTTCAGGAAATTTTTTGATTAAGCAAGCTATTTTTAATGATTATTGGAAGTCGGTAGGAGAAAATATTAAAATATTTTGATTTTTATGTCAGTTTATTATGGGGCCGTCCGATCTTGATTAGAATTATTTTGGATCATTGATTTGGGCAAGCTGCTTCAGGGTATTTATACGGTATTTATACGTAATATTTTGGGAAAGTTTCCAAAAATAGCAACTGGGCTATACATGCTCGACCTGTATCATCGTACACCGACCCGTTTCCCGTGACCCCACCCGAACCACCGTTTTCGGCCACCTTCAGTGATAATTCAGGTAAGGAATTGAAGCTCTCCTCCTCCTCTTTCGATCCATGGGTGTATTGTTGGGTTTTGGTTTTATTTTGGTTTCGATTCAACGTTGAAACTTCGTTGGTTTTTGTGGTTAACCGTCGACGATGCTTCGGTTATTTTTTGGGTGGTGAGCGAGGGTGGGATCGACTGGGTTGCATCCCAAGAGTCGAACTCCTATGGGTTGGAGGACCGAGGAGCGACGACGGCGACTATATCGGCCAAAAATGTTTTCCGGCGTTTTTCGGGCCGTGATGTTTCAGGTTGTTTTCCGGTCAGAAGATGGCGATTCAGGGCATAGTTGGGAAAGTTGCTGGTCTGGTTGAGATCTATCCAATCGTGGGTCAAATGCTCCCATTGGAGTGATTTCATAGGGAGGCGCGTGTGACTCACGCGCAGTCGCTTGTGGAGGCGCGTGACGGCCACGTGCCGCTGTATACGGTGGTTCTTCAGCGAGTCAGTTTACAGAAATTATCAGCGGGACTTTTTCATAGTTTTATGCATATTTTAATATCGAATGATCCGTATTTATAGGACATCGAACTCGTGACCCCAGTGGCGAAGAAAATTCCCCTAGACTCCAGCAGTAGTCGTAAACTCGTGAGTGGACGTTTATTTATTTTAACAGTTGCTACGAGTTCATGTTTACGCGGATTTACAGTCTCCTGTATTTTATTACAGTTAACTTTGGAGGTATGTTTGTGATGGTTTTATTTTCATCATCAATGCTTTAACTAGTTGGGTTAGGAAAAACGCTCTTCCGACCTAGATTGTCTCGGGATAGGACAAACCCCCTAGACGATCCCATCACCTTTTTATTTATAGTCATGGAGATGCTCCGAGTTAGGACAAACACCCTGAGTCTCCACCTCCATATTTTATTTTAGTTTATTATATTTGAACTCTATTTTATAGAAATTAACAGAAAGGCATGTTATATCAGTTTTATTGTTTTATGCAAATTATGTTATTTTTGTCCACTCACGCTAATATTTTATATTTTATTTTCCTTACCCTGGGCTCTTCGGTTTATCGTTGCCCAGATTACAGTGTGTATCGTATGAATGCTGGGTGTCATAGAGAGCTTCGAGTCCACTAGTCATCTTTCTAGTAGTATGTCTCAGCTCACTGTCGGTTTGTATCTTATACAATATATGTTAGTAGAGGCCGCTCTGAGTACAGTTTGTTTATATCGACTCCTGTAGTACTCATATATATAGAAGGTTCATATAAATAGCCGAGTCAGCCTCTATTGTATTCTGAATCAGTACATTGTTATGATGCTTTAATTCCTAAGTTGAGTTTCTGGTTCTAGTTTGTACCATTTGTTAAGAAATTCGGATGTACACTGGTGGTCCATGATATGTCTATAGAATTAGTTGTTGAGTGTTAGTTTTCTGCAGGTTTTTGGGTTGTCCAGTTTCAAAGGGGGGTTATGTCAAAATTTTCATAGAAATTCTCAGAGTTTAGTTAGTCGTTAGGATTTAATTCTAGTTTACTTGTTAAACTATCTAGTTTACTAGCTAAACTAGGGTTGAGTCCTTTCAGAAGTAGTCGGTCCAAGTTTCATTTCATGGTTGCTTCAGTAACTTTTATGTTTTATATTTGTTTCTACAATCTTGTACGAGTATAGCTTGATGGATTTGATTACTTCAGTTCGTAGAAGATTATAACATGGTAATTGTTTAGGTCAGTTATAGGATTCATTATGGACAGTTATCACGATAGTGACCTCAAGAGTGTAGGGGTAGTTGTAGGTTCATTGTTCACTTCAATAGTGAACCCACAGTGAACCGACATAGATAATGTAGATATTGGGTGAGTAGTCACATATCTGAAACTTAAACTGATAGTGAACTCTCACTTACCTACAGCGAAATACAGTTTACTCACAGTGCGTCTCACATTTGACTAATAGCGCAAGTAATTTGTAGTCTCCTATAGCTATCCACAATACATTCTCACAGCTAACTCATAAGCAACTCTCAAAGATACCCAAACTAAACCACAGTTAACTCACAGTGAACTCTCAACTGCCCACAGTGAACCACAATCAACCCATAACAATCTACTACAGCTACATACAGTTAACCTAAAGTGAATTACAGTTAACTTACAGTAAACTCTCAACTACCCACAGTGAACCATAGTTAACTCACAGTGAGTACCACATTTGACTCATAGCGCAAGTAATTTATAGTCACATATAGCTATCAAGTGCATTCTTGCAACTACGTACAACTAACTCATAAGGAACTCTAAAAAATACCCAAAGTGAATTACAATTAACTCACAATGAACTCTCAGCTACCCACAGTGAACCACAGTTAACCAGTGAACTCTGAGCTACCCACAGTGAATCCTATAGCTATCCACTGTGCATTCTCAAAGCTAACTACAGCTAACTCTCAGTTGCCCATAGTGAATTACAATTAACTCGCAATGAACTCAGAAATAACAATATCATTCACACTCATATCATCCTGAGCAGTGTAATTGATCAGAAGAAGAAAAAAATCTTAATCATCAAACCTGTAACCCCACACGGATCATCTAAATTACTAGTGAAATGACTCAACCCTAGATTAACTAGTAATCTAGGATCACGCCCTCATGACAAGACTTAAACTATGGATTTTCTGTAAAAATTTTGACACAATTTCCTCTATAAAGTGGACTACATGAAACCTGCAAGAAAATCACACTTCGGATTTCCCACAAACAATGCCGTGGACCACCGATGTCCATCCGGATTCTCAAAAAGTGCGAAAAGTAAATTAATTAAAATGCTGGAACAATAATACAAGAACTAAAAACTCATAATCCAATACCGAAAAATATTTACAACACTAGTGTCCAGAACGACTTCTAGGACCAGAATAAAACATATGAAAATACATTGCTAGTGGGCCGAAATCTACAGAAAGGTATGCTACTCTGGTAGACTCAATGCCTCTGGGGATCAAAATTCAGTTCAAAAGAAGCACTGCAACCTGAGCATGGAAATCGAAAAGCTCAGGGAAAGACAGATAAGAACATAAAAACGTTAGCGTGAGTGGGCAAAAACTCACAATCAGTGTAAAACAATAAAATATTCAATTTGTGTCTTTCCGCTGATTTCTGAAAAATCATGCGAGTTTAAAATAATAAACTGAATAAAATATGGAGGTGGGTGCTTTGGGTGTTTGTCGTAACCCGAAGCGTCTCCAAGACTGTAAATAAAAAGTGATGGGATCATCTAGGGGGTTTGTCCTAACCCGAGGCAATATGGGTCGGCAGGGTGTTTATCCTAACCTGGTCTGACCCGACTAGTCAGTGATCTGCCGACTAGTCAAAGCATCGATATATAAAATAAAACCATCACAAACATACCTCCAAACTTGACTGTAATAAAATATAGAAGACTGTAAACCTGCGTAAACATGAACTCGCAGCAACTGTCAAAATAAATAAATGTTCACTCACCGTACTATGCCAGAATATTCATAAAGTTACAACCCTCTAATCGGCGCAATAATCATCTGACACGGCCCGTTAACTTGTAGACCACTGCGTTCGTCACGAAATTACGAGCGAAACGACATAAAATTTTTCCGAAAATCCAATCTCGCCAGAGCTTTGCAGCACACGGTGGCGCAAGGGGCCATGCCCCATAATCGGTGGCGGGCGAAATTCCCATCGACACAAAATCCAGCAACCTGCATGACAAAATGTTCATTTCAACAAGCCCAACAATATTATGAAGAACACAACATCAAAATCAAACTAGAAAACCTCCAAGTCATCAAAAAACTAATAACCCACTAGAAAAATCAATTCACTTGATCGCCACCGTCCGGCCACGGCAAGGTCTAAGACCCATCGCAATCGATCCGCCTTTTCCAATGCTTCAAAACAACTCTGGGTTCACGTCTAACGCAACTGTGAGTGCTGCCACAGTCGCCGAGAAAATCAACCTGGAAACTGCCACTTTCTTGACCTCAATTCTCCCTCCTCCGGCCACCAACGTCGGAGATGCACCCACCAATCTATAAAGGAGAAGAAACCCAACCATTTCCACCAAAAATCACGGTCGAAGGTGGTCAAAAACCGTCGCGTCGTCGCCTTCGGCAACGATTCTCGGTGGTGAGCTTAGTCATTGCGGGTAAACCCGCTTGCCAAAATGGAAACTTCTCACTTTCCCAAAATAGAAACCTGTATTTATACCCGCGATTTTACAATAAAATATTTTTTGATATTTTCGTAAAATTTTCACTGACCACAACTTCTTTGTCGTAACTCCAATTTCAACACTTGACGTGGCCACGATTTCGTATGAACAAACTCTACAACTTTATCCTAAGAAATTTCTTGAAAAACAAAATTGATAAAATCTTGATGAAACATCAGCGAAAGTTACCAACGGTAAAAACTAATTACCATCGACGATTAACGTAATTAATTAGCGACTAACCACATAAGTTCCGATTATCGTATAATGATGTTCCAGGTCGTTACAATTAGTATTACCCAATCTATACCAATGGTATCATATATTCCAGTATCAAATGCAAGCTTAAGTTTTTGTTCCCACGCCATCAGCTCTAGTAATAAGATACTCATCACCTCTTCACCATATAAGTTGATCATCTCACAAAATCTAAAATTCACCACAACTATTGCTAATTGAATACAACATGTACATTAGGCCATCACAACCCAAGTATCAAAATTCAAAAATTTTGTACCATGATGGTAAAGACCCCCAAAGCCTCCAATCCTAGGAGCCATTCTAGCAATTTGTCGAACAAGTTCTGACCCGACATCTATATTAACACCAGCACCCTTATATGTCATGTCATCCTTTTTACTAGAGCTTTCACCATAATCATTCTTTGAAACTGAGCATATGTGTCTACTATGAGAGATTCCACTCGGTGAAGCCACAGAGAGGCCGGAGAAGTTGTTGGAGAGAGACCGCAATGGTAATGTGGATAACTGGGTATGTATAGCATTGGGTTTCGAGTAAACTCTAGGAGAAGAGGCAAAGCCACAAGGAAGCTCCGTGTTTACTATGAAGCTGGTGGGCATGGATAGTGAACCTATAAGTTATTAACTGAAATGATTTGGATATAGCAGTGAAATATTAAGCAATTATCAAACAATCCAATCTAATAAGCTACTTCAACATCAATTAAATCATGATTTAATGAATACCAAAACATCAGAAAGATCAAAACTTGAGATAAGCCCCTGAGTAGATGAAGTATACCAGCTAAAAATAACTCAAAACCCACAAAATCCAAACTGCGAGTTGAACCCACTAAACCCAGCAACATCAAATATTTTTCAATGAAACAAAATTGAACAATAATTAGTATCACAACCATCTTCATCTTCACCGTCACTTCCCTTTTCTCCTTCAAAAATCTAATCCATTCATAAATGCATAGTTGAAACCAAAATGGTGAATCGAAATTTGACTTATGAGAGAGAACGAGGTAGAGTCGACGGTGGTGATGCACAGTATTCTCGACCCACCCCGATGCCAAGGAAGATCAGGGTTGTGATAGTTGTCGGAGGATTGGGGTTGGCGGAGGCGGGTCATACAATTTGATCTCCTGGAGAGAGAGAGAGAGAGAGAGAGAGAGAGAGAGAGAGAGAGAGAGAGAGAGAGAGAGAGAGAGAGAGAGAGAGAGAGCGCTCAAGCTCTCGTCTACAAAGAAAATTATTGCTCTCAGGCGCAATTTTGGAAGAAAAAATAGGAATTTGGAAAATATTGGATTTTTTTAAGAATTGGTTTATGAATTTGTTTTCTTTTTATACAAAGAAAAATTTATTGAGTTTTTTTATGAAAGAGAAACTGAATTTGAGTTTTTAAATAATTTTCCCTAAACAAAACTTAGAAAAAACTAACATGAAGAAGGTTTAGGCCTGGGTGAGAGAGAGAGAGAGAGAGAGAGAGAGAGAGAGAGAGAGAGAGAGAGAGAGAGAGAGAGAGAGAGAGAGAGAGAGAGAGAGAGAGAGAGAGAGAGAGAGAGAGAGAGAGAGAGAGAGAGAGAGAGATTACTTGGGACTTTTGTTTTGTGTCTAGAATTGGAGTCAAGACGAAGATTTTTGTGTTTGTTGGGAACTGAGGACCCTGTTGGAAGTGTTAACCAAACTGAGAATGAAACAACACTAGTATTAAGATTATCTATAGAGAGATTAACTAAAACTACAACAATTGATCTCTTTCAATCCACATTTTAGATATAGTACGTGATTGTTATCCAAATTGAGAAAAACAATTGTGTTGTTCAAATGACTCCAAAATTCAATCAAAAAGTGAAAGAAAAATTTGCAGCTTGGCATTTTCCATGGGTGGTGAGTTCACAATTTTGGTTAAATTATTTTTTTCTTGTTAAGGATAAAACTGGATTTGTGAAAAAACAAATTTATGAGGAAGTCTTTTGAGCAAATATGGAGGTCCCAATAGCACTTCTCTAAATATATGGAAAAATAGCTATAATGATCACTGAATTTGGCATAATTGACAATTTGATCACTAAACATTAGAAAATATTAAAAAAGTCACTGATCTTTAATTCTGTCTATCAATTTGGTCACTTTGTCTATTTTAAATATTAAAATTTGTCAAATGCTTTCCTTATATAGATAGGATTATGAGGAAAATGCACATAGTATAATTGTGAGAAGTGTGAAGATTGATGAGGAAGAAGAAAAATTGATGTCCGAAACGGGAATAATGACCAAATTGATATGTGATATAATAGTTCAGTGATCATTTTGATATTTTTGAAAGTTCAGTGACTAAATTGTCGATTGTGACAAAGTTCAGTGACATGCCATTACATAATGCAACATAACCTTTACAAAGTTTATCTACTCGAGTACAACCAACTGAGCATTGAACAAAGAACAAAAACAATAAAGGGAAAATTGCTCGAATGATCACTCATGTATGACACGTTCTAAACTTTACTCACTCATGTATGACAAATATTACTAAAATCATTATCAAATTATACCATTAGTCACGTTGATCACTCCGTCTCAGACGGGCATTGAAAATTAATTCACATCGTTAAAAATAAGACAATGTGCCATTCACGTGTTATTTTATGAGGGCATTTCGTACTTTACCATTTTGGCCCTTTTTTTACTCTCTCCATAACACTAAGCACTAGACCAGCTATCTCTCTCTCTCTCTCTCTCTCTCTCTCTCTCTCTCTCTCTCTCTCTCTCTCTCTCTCTCTCTCTCTCTCTCTCTCTCTCTCTCTCTCCAAAAAAGACAAGGTCCGACATTAGCAGAGAAGAGGATAGCTGGCAATTGCCCGGTCTGCAACTTAACCAATCCCACTCAAGCAACCAATTCCACTGATCAATCTCAATCTCGACCACCATCGAACATCCCACTCCTGCAAAACCACATATTTTCAAGGAAGATGAGTCTCCTCCTCCGTGCCTGCAGATTTGCTCGACCTTCCACCTCTGAAGAACGCTATATCGACTTGTCGTGTTGGTCCCAGGCAACTTTGTTGAGAATGGACCGCCAGGTTCCACAGGTGGCATGGTTGTTACGGGAGGAGAACTCGGAGGTTAGAGGTTTAAATTTAGATTTCGGTGTGGCCGAGTTCATTTGCGGATTTTGAGTCACCAAGGGAGTGAGTTTGTCTAGGTAAAAAATTGATCGGGGATGTGGGTTTTGAGAACGATAAGGAGAAAAATTGAGTTTGTTTGACCTCTAAAGGATACAAATCTCAAACTCTTTTTTGAGGCTAAACGAATGAAAATTGGATGGCGAGAGTTGCTCTGGTCATGTGTCGCAAACGACAGCAGAGGTGTTGTGGTGGGCCGATGGGCGTACGCATGTCGTGAGGGTGAGACGGTGAGGTAGAAGCACAGAAGAGCGAGAAGACAAAATGAAAAAAAGAAAAATAAAATAGAAACAAAATAGAAAATTTCCAAAAATCTCTATTAAAATGACACGTGAATAACACATGATCTGTTTTTAATAACATCATTAAATTTTTAATGTTCATTTGAGACAAAGTGATCAAATTAAGTGACTAATGGTGTAGTTCGATAGTGATCTTAGTGATATTTGTCATACATGAGGGAGCAAAATTTAGAACGTTTCATACTTGAGTGATCACGCAAACAATTTTTCGAAGAACAAAAATGAAAATAAACACACAGCATTGAGCCCCATCACAACAACACAATGAACACATGAAGCGACGAAACCTGAATTGTATCTTAAGGATTTGAAAAATGGGAAAAATATGGAGTTAGGGATTGAAGTTGGGGCTTTTGTTTATAGGTTTATGGATTAAAGAAATTCAAGAGAAGAGAGGCACTGATTTGAGTGGCTAATTAAGTGAAGTTGATTTCTGGGTTCATGGCTATTTGGGTTTTTGAGCTTTTGGGTCGAAGATTAGAGAAGAAGGAGACATAGAGACTCAATGTCTCAGAGAGCATCAGCGAGAGAGAAAGGGTCACAAGGTCAAGGGAGGCGGAAGCAAATGAGGATTTGCATTAGTAGGGTTCTTGAATTTTCCTTTATATATAATGGATTCTAGGCGGTAAGCTCTATTTTAAAAGTATAGACTCAATGTAACCCTCCAATAACAGTGTGCCACATACCATAGTTGGGTTATTCGGTTCCTATGTTTTAGTCTTTGTGAAACTGGTGTTGATTTCTGGGTTCATGGCTATTTGGGTTTTTGGGTCGGAGATTAGAGAAGGAGACATAAAGACTCGATGTCTTGATCTCATAGAGCATCAACGAGAGAGAAAAGGTAAATGGGTCGAGGGAGGCGGAAGCAAATGAGGAATTGTGTTAGTAGGCTTCTCAACCTTTTCTCTCTATACAATGGATTCTATGCGGTAAGCTCTATCTTACAAGTATAGACTTTATGTAATCCTTCCATAATAGTGACACATACCATAGTCAGGTTGTTCGGTTCCTGTGTTTAAGTCTTATGTGAAACTGATGCCGAATCAAACCAGACATATTTCGGTCCGGTTTAGTAAAATTTGTTATCTTAACAAGAAAACCGAACCAAACCGGCTAGTTTCTGTTATGACCGGTCCGATTCATCAATTTCCAGTTTATTTTGCCCAAGCCTAAACTGTACCTCCAGTCATACTCACACTAGCAGCTTTCGAAGGTTCACTTAAACCATTATTTCATAATCATTGTGTATCTTGAACCGACGTGTAGATGGACAAATTTGTGGCATTTCCATCATTGCTTGAAGATGATTAAGGATGATATAGTTGGGTGGTAGGACTCTCATTGGCCATTTTCTCCTCGTCAAGTACCTTTTTTTGCCTCCTCTCTCAATAAGTTTTTTTCTTAGGGGTGTATATACTCGGATCCACCGTCATTGTGCTATAATCGGCTTCAAGTTTCTCCGCCGCCTTAGCCTCTTCATTGCATTGTTGCTTATGTGCAAACTCATGCTCATGCAAGTTATTCAATCTTTTCATTTAAGTGTGAATACTCATTCTGAGATCTTCACTCTTCTTCTTTTTTGCCGCCTTATCCGCTTTAGTTCCCATTGGGTGAGATTCCTTCGGTCGAGCTTCCTTAGGTGGTGTATTTAGAGTTTCTCCATTGTCGGATGTGTTGTCGTCATTATCCAAGTCGATAGGCGGTTCAAAATAGGTACTAAACTCCATATCGAGAGGATTCATATAATTTTGATGCATCTTCAATATCTCTCAACAATGGAAAAATGAGAAAGTCTCTCCTTTTGTCACTTTGTGGTATTGTTTCTTAGCGGTCACAAGCAACATAATCAATCGAAAAATTAAATTAGTGGCTAATTATTTCTAAGCATTTGAAAAATATATTGACTATATCTATATGCACAATATAGTGTATACTTACTTGGTTGACTTTGTTTTCACCACTACCATGAGCCTTGATTGCGTAGTTTAGACATTGACGCCGTCTCATACGTGCTAGATTAATCTTTTTCCAACAAGCTATGCAACTAGGCCCGGTTCGAGAACATGCTTCGTTGGCTTCGTGGCTTCATACGCCACACTAATACACTCCCACAATATTTTAGTGACTTGGTTAGTACTTGTGCAAGCATCCTCACCAATATTCATAGTGGCATGGCACAACACTTGATCTTCTTCATCTTTTTTCTAATTTCCTTGCCTTAGGCACCTTTGGTGACATGATGCTACAAAACATAAATCAAAAGCTAGAGGGAGATAAGTTCAGGGAGAAAATTTTCTCTTGAGAAGAAGTAGCAAATTTTGGTATAGAAACAATGAGATTTAGTGTTGGTATTTATAGAGATGTTTTTTTGATACAAAAGCAAGAAACTACAAAGAAGAGCCTCTATCTAAACCAAACTCATGAATATCAAAGGCAGCTGCAAGGCTTGCTATAAGGGGAAGGCAACTATCCTAGACATGAAGGTGATGCACAGAATGTCCATGGTTGGTAAGCTTATATGCCACAAAGTTTGCTTCTCGGAAGACATGGTTGAACTGAATCACTTCAAACTTCAAGGAAACGGCCTGAATGTCTTTTATGATATTGGAAATTCTCCAAGGAATTGATGAAGAATTGTTGATGTAGTTAATAACCAGCTTCGAGTGTCCTTCAACAACCACATTCTTCAAACCTTTTTGGATGGCAATAGTCAGAGCATTTGTTACTGCCAAAGCTTCAGAAATTGGAACAGAGGTGTCTCCAAATCATATGGCACCTGCACAAATAACTTCACCATCTTGACGTAGAATAAAAAATCCTTTAGCTGCCTTCCTAGTGCCACAACCATGGACAGACCCATTGAGGTTAATCTTGGACTTATTGTGGGGAGGGGAGATCCATTTGATCTTAAAAGTAAGAGGAGGTTTCCTACCATTGCCAGGATTCATTATGAGATAGTCCTGTGTAAAATTTGTTGCAGCTGCAGCCACATTAGAGGCATTAAAGGCAATATTTCTAAAGATGTGTTCATTCCTAGCCTTCCAAATGAACCAGCAAGTGTTGACAAACGCCTCTTTAACTTCATTATCATTCTGATTACACAAGAGTAAATTAGTAGCAAAATCAGAGAAGGCTTGAGCATTATGATAAGGTGTATTAACACCTACAAGTCTCCAAATAGCTATGGTCACTTGACACTTACAAAAGAGATGGTAAATACTTTCTTCATCCCTGTTATATAGAGGGCAAACATTAGTGTTTAAAATACCATACTTAAAAAGTCTATCCCTTGTTTTAAGTCTACCTTTTAGCATAATCTTGCAAAAAATCTTAACCTTAGGGGGAATTCTTAATTTCCACATTTGAGCCAAAGTACTTTTTTTATCATGTTTTGGAGCATCCTCATCTCGCAACCAAGTTGCATATTTAATAGTGAAACTACCTTTGGGGTTAGGACCCTAGATAAATCTGTATTTCTGTTCATAAAGGGAAATTGGAATAACACAGATCTTATCAACTATATCTTCCTATAGGACTTTAAGCAGCTTAGCTTTGTCTCAGTGTTTATCAATGATGAAGTCACTAACTGAGGCATTTATATTAATTCTACAACTGTTTCTATCCACAATAAAGTAAAGGGGAAAATCCATTACCTAGTTATAAAGCAAAAAATTAACATCTTTACCATCTCCAATCATCCATCTCATACTTTTAGCAATAAGGCTACTATCCAGGATTCCCTTCCAAGCAATGGAAGAAGAATTAGATTTCTTGGCGTTGAAAAAAGAGGTTCTCCTCAGATACTTACTAGACACAATCCTCACCCACCAGTTATCACAACGGGTGAGAATTTTCTAACCTAATTTAGCTATAGCTGCATTATTGAACAGCTCAGAAGGCCTGATACCTAATCCTCTTTTGTATTTAAGGGTACATACCTGATTCCAAGCCACAAGAGGAGATCTTGTATTGTTACTCCAGAAAAAGTTTCCTGTTTCTCTGTCCATATTCTTGAATAACTTCTTAGGGAATTTGAAACATGACATAGTATGATTTGGGATAACAGCAATATTAGAGTAAGTCTTCCAGCTTTGGATAAGGTATTCTTTTTCTGACCTTTAAACTTGTTAGTGATTTTAGTACTAATTTCCCTAGCATTAATAGGATCCTTCTAGAGAACAATATTATGTATTCCTACATACTTTCCAATGGTACTTTTCTGCTGCATCCCCAAGAGATCAACAATATCATTTTTAACATTACTATGGACTCTATTAGAGAAATACACAGAATACTTATAAAAGTTGATCTTCTGTCCAGAGGCCTTAGAGAAAAGTATCAAGTCAAGGAAATGTCCTCTACTAGTAGAGTTAGCAGATTCGTCATAGCCTCTAAAAGTGAAGCCTTCTTTTCCAAGATACTTCATAGCTGTGATTGTTGTCTTTAAACGCAGCCTGTTTTACCTTACAATTTCTGGTGGTAGTTTGTCAATCAATCTATCAATGTGCCGAGAAGTTCTCAATAAGTTACCTCAACTTTGAACATTCTTGTTATGAGCAGAATTTAATTTTCCCGCATGTTGTACACACATCCCTTTCTTCCCCGCCAACATTCTACTTGAAATGCAACACCCTTTAACAGTGAATAAAGGATGCATTGGTGGATTTTTTTCAAAAAGAAAGTAAGGAAAGTAGGATACTTTATTTATAGTTTTTGAATACTCCAACCAAAGGTATAGTGAAAACCATTTATATTGAACGATTATCACGTCCATCAAAAGTTTGTTTATAATTCTCTAACTTGGACTGACAAGGTTCCATAAGGATATATTGCCTTCAAATAAGATCTTATTCATTCAATGGAAATGTATATATCAGCATATGTAATCCAAGATCAGCTTGAACATGAGACTTATCTGAACAATCCGTTATGGTGTGAGAAGAAACCATATTAGTTTATGATGGAATTTCCATTTCATTCATAGGCCTTTAGCTAGGAGAAGCATCAAAATTAGGAGAACCAGAACAGGGCATGAGCATCTCTGATGTTGATGCTCCATTATCAGCATCTTTCTTATAAAAAGAAAAAAGAGTCTTCATCCGTTTGTATTTAGGAGGATGATCAGAAATCGTATCCTATATATAAATTAAAAACAATTTTGCAACAACTCAACACAACAATAACAATACAATAATTGAGATAAAAATAAACAAATAGTGTTGAAGAGTTTGAAACACCTCTCATGAATTATTGGATACAAATAACACAAATCAGACATATAAATTAAGCCACTTAAGCTATCAAACTAGGTAGCATAATAGTACTGCTCATGGTTTAGGTTCATGAGATTAACTAGCTTAAGCTACAGATTAAGCCACTTAAGCTATCAAAGTATCAAACTAATTAGCTATGCAAACACGCACGAGAATAACTTCAATAAGACAATAACTTGATTCATGATTTAGGTTCTACCATTCTACTGATTCTAGATCTAAATGCACAAGATTAATTTGATTCATCCATTCAATTGAAATTTGAAAAATTAAAATTGAAAATTCTACCGGAAAAAGGCTGAAATCCTGAAATTAGTGTGATGATTGATGAAGATTGAATGAAGCAAGTCAAGCAACAAGCAATCGAGTTGGCTAGTTAGCGGAGTCACCCGAGTACTAACTTGAAGAAGCACTGAAGCAATCAAGTACCCAAGTTGTTTCGTTGTGAGACTTGCAATGTCTTCTATTCTACGTCACTATACAGCTGTGAGGCAGAGATTGATCGATCATCATTCCTTCTTCTTTTCTTTATTTAAGTGGCATACTTCAGACTCTTCATAGCTGGAGTTTTTATGTCTAGGCTGGGTATTGCCTATTTGGTCTGGATTTCTACCCAACAAAAAAAAATTTAGCACGTGGTTAGCCGAAATCCGTCTCTGGTTATGTGCTAACCAGATGTTTGGACTTCCATGTCCAACAAAGAATAATGTTGTGAATGTGACAGTTGATGTCAGGTTAAGCCACTGATACTGTTTTTGGTTATTTTATGAACTTAAGTCTGGCCAAGTTATAATACTAACCTATCTTACTTAGACGATCTCCGCTATACCTCAAAGTGAGACCTCCATGGCAAATTTCATCTCCAATGGTTGAAGAAATTAGTCTCATATCTTATATGTGAGGTCTCATACCCTAAATGAGGTCTCAAAATGAGACCCAAAATTAGGTATAACACCTTGGCATCATGGGTGGGCAATCAAAAAAGGGAAAGCAGACGAAGAGAGAGAAGAGGAAGAGATCCTACACGAGATGAGCGCTTGAGGGAGAGAGACGCGGAGAGAGAAAGACTAGGAGGGAAACGCGAGAAGATGGCACGTGCGAGAGTGTGTGAGTGAGACCAGGGAGGTGCATTAGATGCGAGGCCCATCATTCAATTAGTGTTCTACCTCTTTGAGCCCAACGGCTCTCTTCTCTTTTAGCCTAACGATTGTTTTTGCCCAATAACTATATTTCTTTCTTTCCTTTTCTCCTGAAATAAATAAAAAAAACACTAATTTTTTTTTAAAATAAATATTTGCATGTTGGAACAGTAACTTGTTGATATCTCTATAAATACCAAGACCATGAAGCCACTCATGGCTTTTAGGACGCATGCAGCGAAAAATTGTTCTCTGCTAGGGTTCTTCTAGCTTTTGTTCTTTCTCTTTTGGACATCTGTTTGGGATCCTCGTTTTAATTTAGGGCACACATCATTTTTTTTGTTTGTTTATAACTCAATCTTCTATCCCTTCGTGCTATTGAACCACTGTTTTTAATCATTTCTCCTCCACCTGGGTTTGCCTGGTTAGTTTAGATTTTTACTGTTCCGGCAATCAATTGATTATCAATTGTAACAATCTAATAAGCAATTATGGGGCTTCTCTTCAGCCCATTGCTTGGAGCATTGCGAAGCATACAATCAGAGGTTTGGCATTTGGAAAGGTTTGCACATGGTTACATCATTTATTCACTAAGGTACGTCTATCTCTCTTCCCAATCGCTATTCAATTACAATCTCTCTTCATTCTATGGCTGAGTTCGGGAGTTTTGGAGACACTTGACATGTGTGTGCCATGTGTCTTAGTTCGTCTGAAGATCTTATTTAGAGATCAAAAAAGTGGGAAATACTTCGTCTTCTGGGTTTACCAAATTGATAGGTTTTGGTGGTTTTGATGTTTTGAGCTCACACAAACTGTTTGGGTGATCGGGACTGGCTTTGTGTCCAATGCCTAGGATATATATATAAGCCTCAATGCTAGTGTATTAATCACATTGCTCCTGAACTTCTCAAACTCATAAAATTCCTTATTCCCTCATCAATGGCTTTTAGTCCCAATGCTCATGCTTTCTCAGTAGCCTCTAACTCCTCTGTTATTGGCTCATCTAATTTGCTTATGGGGGATTCCCGCATTCGTCTGGAAAACAAAAAAAACCCATGTCACTGTGAGAAGGCCCTTTTCGTCCTATATTGTTCTCTTTGCTCAGTACTGCTTGGTAGGCATAACTTTTTGTAAGAAGCTTGATAGCAACTCTGTGCTTGAGAAGGCTATTGAACTTTGGAATGATATCTAGGGAACGCTCTCGATGAATCGCATTGCTAACAACAGGGTATAAGCTAGAGTTCTAATTTGAGGAAGGTCGAGACATTATTATGGAGGGACATCCGTGGTTCATCAAATGGTGTATTTTCCATGTGTAACGTTGGACCCTCGACTTTAATCCGTTGTATGAAAAAATCAACAACATACATGCTTGGCTTAGGCTCCCTATTGCCTCTCCATTACTGGGAGGATGGAATCATTGAAGATGCTATGAGGACAATTGGAAATTTTGTCAAGATTGATGACACTACTGCTCAAGTTTCTCAAGGCATATTTTCTAGGGCCTGTATGGATATTGATCTGCGCAAACCGCTTACTGAAATTTTGGTAATCCACATTGATGCTAAGGTTTTTCCACTGATTTGTACCTATGTGTCCCACGAGGACCTGTTTGTGGTATGTTTTCAGTGTGGAAGCCATAAGCACAGAATCAACTCTTCCCATTCAAGGTAAGGGAAGAAGTGTTATAAAATATGTATTATAAGTATGGATCAAGCTATGAATCACAGTAATTATTACTATAACGTAATTTAATGAAACTAAATAGCAGAGAATTAAATTCGAATTGAATGCTTCTGATGAAGTATGAGATCAAAACAGAGAAAACAATTTGAATTCACTAACTTGTTTCTTGAGAGAGGCTCGCTTAACGCAATGTCCTAAGACAGAAATTCGTCCCTGCACTTCTGCTTGTGGAATCGTCTTGACGTCTGTCTCCCAGGATACAACTCTCAAATTCAAGGTGTTGCTGATTCCCTTGAATTCTATCTCGAACTTCAATCTGTGTTTTTCTCTTGATAGTAAGGAAGATGTATTTCAAATTTTCAGTGGTTTGATGCTGATCCTTCAGGCTTCTTTTATAGACGAATGACGCCTGTTCGGAGTTTTGAACAAAAGGTCGTCTTTGTTCCGTTTCGGCAGAACGTCGTCTTTGTTCGATGAACAATTACGTTTTAACGTAAAAGGATCAGTATTCATTTAACTAAGTCCCCAGAGCCCAAGAGCCCCAAGGCCCAAGGCCCAGTCTTTGATTATAAAATAATCTTCATAGCCCACTAGGAGCCTTATAGCCCACTAGGAGCCCAAGGGAATTTTCCATGAAGCCCATAGAAATTCCCTCACCCAAGCCCACTTCCATTCAATACCTTACATGGGGTATCCCTTATTAAGGGTAGGAGTCCTTATACATCTTCCATGTGGGACTAAAGTCCCACAAAGTTCCAACAATACCCCACAAAAACCCATGTCACTGTGAGAAGGCCCTCTTCGTCCTATATTGTCCTCTTTGCTCCGTACTGCTTGGTAGGCATAACTTTTTGTAAGAAGCTTGATAGCAACTCTGTGCTTGAGAAGGCTATTGAACTTTGGAATGATATCTAGGGAACGCTCTCGATGAATCGCATTGCTAACAACAGGTATAAGCTAGAGTTCTAATTTAAGGAAGGTCGAGACACTATTATGGAGGGACATCCGTGGTTCATCAAATGGTGTATTTTCCATGTGTAACGTTGGACCCTCGACTTTAATCCGTTGTATGAAAAAATTAACAACATACATGCTTGGCTTAGGCTCCCTATTGCCTCTCCATTACTGGGAGGATGGAATCATTGAAGATGCTATGAGGACAATTGGAAATTTTGTCAAGATTGATGACACTACTGCTCAAGTTTCTCAAGGCATATTTTCTAGGGCCTGTATGGATATTGATATGCGCAAACCGCTTACTGAAATTCTGGTAATCCACATTGATGCTAAGGTTTTTCCACTGATTTGTACCTATGTGTCCCACGAGGACCTGTTTGTGGTATGCTTTCAGTGTGGAAGCCATAAGCACAGAATCAACTCTTCCCATTCAGGGTAAGGGAAGAAGACCATGTGTTGGTGGATATGAATGATAGTGATAATGAAGTGGAGTCTGCTGGTAGGGAGTTTATATCTATTATAGGGTGATGGTGGTATTTTCCCAGCCTTATGCTTTCTCTACCCCAATGGTTGCTGACAACTCTCTAAATGATGAGCACATATTTTCTGAGACTAATGGAGATAACCAGGAATGACAAAATGTTCCAAGAAGAGCTCATAACAGTAAAGGGAAGAGCTACGCTGATGGACATGGCAGAGGGTGTTCCATTGTGGGGATGACGTCTGTCCCAAATAGGGGCCCTGCTCTTGGTAAAGGCAGCAGCAGATCCTTCAGAGATGCCCTCAGAGATGGCAGAGAAAGAATCATTATTGGTTGCAATGCTGAGAGGATCTTCAGGCCTGTGGTTGACCTTGTCTCTCCCAATTCTAATGATATGGTTAGTTTTTCTTATCTCACATCTATCCTCTCCTTTGATTCCATTTCGGATCATAGCTCAGCCCTCACTTACCAATCTCCAATTATTTATGAAAACTATGGAACTGACATTGTGCACTACCGAAAAATCACACATAGACGATGAAACCTTAATATTTTCGTCGTCTAAGTGGTCATTAGATGAAGAAAAAATATTCGTCAGACAAGAGAAAATTTCGTGGTCTAGGCAGACCTTAGACGACAAAATTAATTTTCATCATCTAAGAAATTTCTTAAATGACAAATATAAATATTTCGTCATCTAAGATCTAACTTAGACAACGAAAAAAATAATTCGTCGTCTAAGTATAATATCTTAGACGACCAAAATATCTTCGTCATCTTAGAAGATGCACTTAGACGACAAAAACAGACTTCGTCATCTAAGTTTGCACCTAGATGACGAATATTTCAATTTCGTCGTCTAAGAACATATCCTAAACCTAAACCCAAAACCTTAAGCCTTAAACCCTTTCCCCTGAACCCGGAAATTTTTAGAAGACGAAACCATTTTTTGTTGTCTAAGTAGTACTTAAACGATGAAATTCAGCCACTTTCGTCGTCTAAGTAGAGTTTTACAATCTGACATCTAAGAGCATGACCATGTATACCATCTTAAAATGCATATTTTTTTCATCGAGGGCATATAGTAAATAATTATTTGAGTGTGAGTGTCGATGGTTCAAAAATCAGAGTTACAAAGATTCGTATATCAACGTTTCCGTTTCGTTGAAATTTTAGTTTTATGGTTAACTATGCCGATCAAATAACAAACTTTGTATTTACTACAAATTCGTTCACTTACATTTTATGTTATGATGAATATATCCAATGGTTGTTTTGTCCAAATTCAATTTCGTTAATGTTGATGTGGAGTTAATATAGACATATGGACACTTAAGTTATACAACATTAGTAGATCTATAACAAGTTTTTAGTCTTAAATTAATTTTTTCTGTTAATTTTCAATTAATCTCTATCTACTTGATAAATTAAGTTTTTACGACAAGACAAATACTCGTAACTTCGGAAACGGGTTTACGAATTATTTTTTATGATCATTTTCGTTTTTTAACTATTTTTTGATGATTACTAAATTCATTCGATTGCAATCTAAACTAATTTGAATTTGATTGAATTTTTTTCTATAATATTGTATAAATGTAATGGTTACTTCTGACGGTTGATTATTTCTATAATTTTTAAGTAACTACTTCAAATTAATTTTTCAGTTATTTTGAAAAAAAATCCACTTAGTTTCGTCACCTAAGTGAATTTTTTAATAATTAGCATTTCATGAATTTTTAAATAATTAGCATTTCATGAATTTTTTAATAATTAGAATTTCATTTATTTTTTTTTATAAAATCAACCACTTAGACTATGAACTGTCTAAGTTGCAACACCTAGACGACGAAATTATAGTATTTTCGTCGTCTAAGTGGTTCATTTTATTTGTTTTATTTAATTTTTTTTACAAAATTAAGCACTTAGACGCTGAAACTACTAGAATTTCTTCGTCTAAGTGTTGCATCATAAACGATGAATTCTTGATTTTGTCGTCTAAGTCTTCACTAAGTCGAAGGAAATTTTCGTCGCCTTTGTCAGTAAAATTTTGTCGTCGAAACACCTTGACGACGAAACAATTTTTGTCACCTAAGATATCACTTAGGCGACGAAATTTTGTTCCCGCCATCTAAGTACTTAGACTACGATTGTTAGATGATGAAAAATGCCACTTAGGGGAGGAAATTGCTTCGTCGCCTAAGTGCATTTTTTTTTGTAGTGGTGGAGCCTCTGGTTCCTTCCTACGTGGACCCAATGCTGACTATTCTCCCACACATGTTGTTGATTTCTTATAATCTCAATCCTGATCTAAACCAGGAAAAGTTTGAAGATGCTTATGAGAATGAAAATGACATGGAGGTGGAGAACTTCCTGGTGAATAATCCAGTTAGTGGTAAAGGGAAACGCAAGATTTTTGCTGATGATGCTATGGAAGTCAATTCCAGCTATCAAAACACCCTGAAGAGAACCTGGGAAATGATTAAGGAATGGGAGGATGAATAGGCTCCTGGTGAAGCCAACCCTGGGGATGAAGCAATTCTCCCCACCATCACCACTAATCCATGAAGTGTCTTCTGTGGATTAGTCGGGGTACCTCCTGGCGAGGGTTTCATGTGTAGGCTTCTTATTATATAACTAGTCTTTTGCTTGAGGTCTTATATATCCTAGATACTAGAGCATCTTTAGAATCTGGTAGTAAAATAGCTCATAAGCTAAGTTTATGGTGGTGGCCTCGTTTTGGTTTGGAACCCAAGTAGTATTAATATAAGTATTTATTTTCCACATGAAAGAATTATTCATTGCTATGTTACTGAAGTTAGATAAGGGAAAAAGTTCTATATAACTTTTTCTTCACATGTACCCATAAAAAGAAAAACAAGAGGCTATTTGGAACTTACTCTCAGGGCTTAAACATGCAAATAATGAAGCTTGGATCCTAGTTGGGGATTATAACAATACTTTGACCAGTTGTGAAAAATGGGGTGGTAGGAACAGTGTTACACCTCATATGAGGAAGTTTGTAAATTTCTAAAATAGTAATGACTTAATTTCTCTACCCAGTAGGAGATTACTTTATACCTGGACAAATAACCATCAGGATAATACACTCATTTTTGAAAGGTTTGACCGAGTTTGTATCAACTCTGAGGGATTAAATGTTGTTCTTGACATTGATGTGGAAAATCTTCCAATTATGGGGTTTGATCATGGACCTATCTATTTATCTACTGAGAAGAGCCAACAAAAGTTTCTTAAGAGGTTTAAATTTGAAACAATGTGGATGGCTCTACTAAGAAGACTCAACAAAAGTTTCTTAAGAAATTTGAAGCAATGTGGATGGCACACTCAGGTTTTTATAAGTTTGTTAAGAATAATTGGAATACTTGTTATGACACTTATCCGTTTAAGAATATTTCCATTGTAACAGGAAAGTTTGCCTCTCTGGCAAGAAGATGGAACATTGAAGTCTTTGGGAATATTTTTGAAAAAAATTAAGAATCTGAAGGAGGAGCTAGAGTCTATTCAAATGCAACTAATAAACTCACCCCATTCTGTGTTTTTGCACATTAAAAACAAGAATCTTAGCAAGGATCTAGATGAGCTTCTCAGGAATGAAGATGTTTATTGGGCACAAAAAGCTAAAACTTTCTAGCTACAACTAGGAGATAGCAGTACAAAGTACTTCCATACTCAGGCTACCATCAGGAAAAAGAGAAATAGAATATCAAGAATCAAGGACACACATGGCAATTGGATTGTGGATACTAAAGAGTTAAAATAAGTTTTTATTAATGATTTAAAAAGAAGATTTTCTGTTGGCAATCCTAGGAAGTCTCCAACCTTGTATAAATCAGGTTGACAATAAGGCTTTGTTGATGCCGGTCACTGAGGAAGAAATCTATGAAGCTGCTATGAACATAGGCCCTTTAACGGCTTCAGAACCTGATGCCCTCCATGCTATCTTCTTCCAAAAGTACTAGGAAGAAATAAAAGGTATGATTATCCCTTTGATTATAATTTTTTTTAAGAATGGTTGTTCTTTAAGAAGCATAAATCACACAAATATTGCCTTAATCCTAAAAGTTGATGATCCTGGGACGGTCAGCCACTACAAGCCAATTAGTCTCTGTAATGTATGTTATAAGTGATCACTCAAATCATGGTCAAGAGGCTCAAACCAATTTTGAGTCAGTGCATTTCCCATAACCAGGGTGCCTTTGCTCTAAGGAGAGCAATCCAGGATAATATTTTGCTTGCGCATGAGCTTTTCTCTTATGTCAATTGGGAAAAAGCAAAAACTGGCTCAATGGCTGTCAAATTAGATTTGGAAAAGGCCTATGATCTCATTAACTGGACGTATATTGAGGCTTGCCTTTTAAAGATGAGATTTAGTCTCAAGTGGGTAGGGCTTATTATGGAATGCATAACGTCTATGTGTTTTTCTTTGAGTCTGAATGGAAAGGCTAAAGATTTTTTCTTTTCTTCTAGAGGTATAAGGAAAGGGGATCCTTTGTCCCCTTACATCTTTATTTTATGCATGGAACCTTTTATTAGGCACTTGAATAAGTTAGCAAAAAATACAAAATCTCATGTAGGAATCCTCTCCTCCCCTGGGGGTATGAGAGTCTCTAATTTGGTATTTGCAGATGCTTGATTTTTAGTAAGGCAACGGCTAAGGCAGCCAAAAATATTGTTAGAATCCTAAGGGGTTTTGCAGATACGAATGTTGAGAATGCAAAAGCTGTCCTTAATAATGCTCCCAAGCATGCCATGTATGTTGCACCATCAATTCAGAAGGAGATCCTTGATATAGTTGCTACCAAATTTCGAGATACAATCTGTCAAGAAATTGGAGATGCCAAGTTTTGTATCTTGGTGGATGAATCACTTGATGTATCTCATAAGGAGAAAATGGAAATTATTCTCATGTTTGTTGATGAAGATGGGTTTCTTCAAGAAATGTACTTTGAAATTGTAAGCGTTGAAGACACTACTTCTGCTAATCTCAAGAAGCATATATGCAGTGTGCTTTCTAGAAACAATCTTCAAGTGCAAAGGTCAAGGATACGATGGTGCTATCAATATTCCTGGTGAATTTCATGGATTGAAAACGCTATTCCTTCAGAATTGCCCGTATGCCTATTATGTTCATTGCTTTGCTCATCAATCACAGTTTGCTTTTAATGCATGTGCTAGAGAAGTTCATGATATGTAACTTTTTTTTCAAATGCTAAGTTCTATTATTGATTTTGTTGGCTCTTCATCAAAGCATACAAATCTCCTAAAGATATTCAAGAAGCAAAATTGGCAGACAGTTTAGCAGATGGAGATCTTGAAATTGGAACAGGTCTTAACCAAATTCGTAGTCTGAAAAGAGCAGGAGCGACTCGATGGGATTCCCACTTTGCTTTGGTTAGTACGTTAGTCCTTGTGTTTAAAGAAACTACTCAACTTTTTCAAAGCATGACGATTGAAAAAGAACTCGCTAGAAGTGTAAGAGGTGATGCAAAAGGTTTCTTGAAAGCATTAAGGGCATTTGATTATGTGTTTTGTCTCCTACTCACTAACAAAATTATGGGGATTATTTATTTACTTTCTCAAGCCTTGCAGAAAAAATCACAAGGCATTGTTAATGCTATGAATTTGGTTTCAAGTACAAAAGGAATTCTTCAAAAATTGAGGGATGATGGTTGGGATGGTTTTCTCCAAAGTGTCATGTTATTTGGTGATGATGATTGTCTTGGAATGCTGGATATGGGTGCAGCTTATTGAATGACTACTGATCGTGGTTGTCAACAACATGATGTTGTTACAAACGAACATTAATTATTATCATTTTGACATGTTTAATGTGGTTATAGATGTTCAAATTATGGAGCTAAATGACAGGTTCACAGAGCAAGCTATAGAAGTACTTATTTTGAGCTCTGCATTGGATCCTAAAAATCAGTTTAGGAAGTTCGATATGGACAAGATTTGCAAACTTGCTAAAAAGTTCTATCCTGAAGATTTTGATACATTTGAGGTAATGGCTTTGAAGTTATAGTTGACGCATTATAAGATTCAAGTAGTTTCTGATGAAGATTTTCAGAAATTATCTTCTCTTTTAGAGTTATGCAGACGATTAGTTGAAACAGACGTAGCAAAGCTTTTCCCTTGGTTGATAGGTTGATTCATTTAGTCTTGACACTTCCTGTTTCCACTGCAACTACTTAATGTGCAATTTTAGCCATGAAAATTATAAAGACTCTAGGCTTAGAAACAAGATGGAAAACAGATATCTTTCGGGTCGTATGATGCTCCACATTGAGAAGGAATATGTAGGTGGTGTTGATTCAGAGGCAGTGATTGATTGTTCTGAGTCCACTGGAGACCGCAGATCACAATTCAGATAGAGCATATTGTAATTGTAATGTGATGATGTTGTATTGTAGGCGTCAAATACCTCTTTTGATTTGCAATTCTTATATCTCTTTCAAATTTTTGAAGAATACTATGTAAGAATTATATTTTAACATATGAAGAATTTTAACTATTCTTTATAATTTTTTTTCCGGTCACCTAACTTGCAGACTCTAGATCCGCCACTGCACATAACCCAATCACTCTTCCATTAGTGATGAACACAAAAATGATAAGCCTATTTAAAAGCAAATTGATACAAACAGAGGAAAGAATTCCCTAAAAATTGTAATTCATCAGAGACTTCCTTAGAGAGGTACCCTGTATGCTCGGATGCTCCCGTGATCCCTTCGTATATGTTGTAGCAGCCTACAGAAACGAAGTTGCACTTAGGGGTCGGCAAAAAGCCCGGCCCGGCCCGGCCCATGTATAGCTGGCACGGGCCGGGCCGGGCCGGGCCTCAACAACATTTTAATATATGCGGGCCGGGCCAGGCCTGGCTTTATCTTTTATATAAGGATCCGAGCCCGGCCCATTCAAGCGGGCTTTGCGGGCTTTTGCGGGCCGGGCCTTTGCGGGCTTTTGCGGGCCGGGCCTATCGGGCTTTAATTATTAAAAAATTAAGACATTTCAAAATAAACGTAACCTTCATCCATGCACCGGGGTTTAAACGTACTCCGACGAGTCTAAATTTTACGTACGATGTTTATCACTATAAGATGGAGTTTTCTACATGTCCTCGTTTATTATTAAAACATATTTAATTCTTATATTGCTTGAATTCTCCATATGTATATTAATGTTCTTACGTTTGCTCATTTGTTATATGGAATGAAATACTTTTGTGAAACTTAATCGGACATGTTTAATTATTTTATAAAATTGACCGTTAGATTGATTGGTTAGAATATTATAACCATGCCTTTAAAATTTTATAAATTTTGGACTTGATTTAGACATCGATCCATGTATTTCGCCAAATGTGACCATAGTACTCTTACAACTAAAACGGAAATTACCCCTCCCGAAAATAATTTTTTAACATCAAATTTTGGACACATACTCTTATGGAATACATATCTATCTCATAGTATCAAAAAAATTGACATAAAAAATTGATTTATCTACTCCCCCCATAGGAAAATAAGGAAAATAAGATAAGTGTATTTTAGTGTTTTCACAAATTTTGTTTAATTGTATTGACTGGGATCCAAACGTACTTCAATTAGGCTAATTTTTACGTACGGTGTCTTTTATTACAAGGTGAACTATTATATATGGCCTTCTTTATTGTTAAAACATTTTTAATTCCTATATTGCTTGAATTCTCTACATGCACACTAATGTTCTTACCTTTATTCCTTGGTTATATGGGTTGAAAGTCCTTTGTGAAACGTAATCGATCATGTATCATCATTTTACAAAACTGACTATCAGATTGGTTGTTCATAATATTCTAAGCATGCCGTTAAAAATTTATAAATTTTGGACTTGATTTAGACCTACATCTATGAGTTTCGCTAAATGTGACCGTAGTACCCTTACAACTAAAACATAAATTACCCATCCTTAAAGGAATTTTTTAAGATCAAAATTTTAACACACATTCTTGTAAATTACATATCTATCTCATAGTGTCAAAAAAATTGATATAAAAATTTAATTTATCAAGTTTCTCCATGGAAAAATAAGTAATATATAAGAGAAGGGTATTGATGTCATTTCACACACTCTCAATTAAACTCTCACCATTGAAAAATTACAAAATCTAATCTGAACCATCTATTATATTTACTGTTTTACAGTGTAAATCGATAAAAAAAATTACAATGAAACCCTAACCCCTAACCCCTAAACCCTAACCCCTAACCCCTAAACCCTAACCCCTAACCCCTAAACCCTAAACCCTAACCCCTAAACCCTAACCCCTAACTTACTCTAAACCTCAAAATTCCTAAAACCTAAAATCTAACTTACTCTAAACCTCAAAATTCTTAAACCTTAACTTACCCTGAATCTCAATCCCCTAAACCCTAACTTACCTTAAACCTAAACCCTAACTTAATTATCCTAAACTTTAAACAATGATTTAATAGTAAAATAGATACACAAATATAACTATATATGGAATTCCAATATTTGATCAATATATGTATATGTAATATATTAATATAAACATACACAAATATAAAAAATATATATATAGTACTAGTCACTATATTATATATATAAGTGTAGGTATAATGATATACGTACTACTATCTTATATATATAAAAAATTGACTGTCGGATTGGTTGTTCATAATATTCTAAGTAGGCCGTCCCTAATTTTTATAAATTTTGGACCTAAACCCTAAACCCTAAAACCTAAACCCCAAACCCTAAACCCTAAAAAAATTACAATAAAATCCTAGAACCGGAACCCTAACTTACCCTAAACCTCAAATTCCTAAACCTTAACTTACCATAAATCTTAATCTCCTAAACCCTAATTTACCCTAAACCTAAACCCTAACTTATGCTAAACTTTAAATAATGACTTAATAGTAAAATAGATACACAAATTTAATTATATATGGAATTCAAATATTCAATCTATCCATGTATATGTAATATATTAATATATATACACAAATGTAAAATATATATCTATATAGTATTAGTCTATTAGACTACTAGTCACTATATTATATATATATATATATGTCAATATGTGTGTAGGTAAACATTAACTAGGTATAAATTGTATAATGATTAAAATTCATTAAATAATTTAATGATATATGTCAATATGTGTGCGGGCTTTGACGGGCCGGGCCTAACGGGCTTTGACGGGCCGGGCCTAACGGGCCTTGACGGGCTTTTGGCGGGCCGGGCCGGGCTTTAGATCTCTAAACCATGGTCGGCCCACCAACCACCTTGGCGGGCTTTTACGGGCTTTTTTGCGGGTCAGGCCGGGCTTTTAGCCCACGGGCTTGCGGGCCTCCACCGGCCCACGAGGCCCACGGGTCAAATGATGATCCCTAGTTGCACTCATCAATAACTAACATAACAAAGAATAGAGCGGAAATTCTATGGTGCTCCGTGCACCGGTGCTTGATACATACATACCGTTCATTTATTTTGGATCAATCTTGGCCATTCAACTTTCAAACCCGGGTGACCTGCATGGCCTTTCAATTCAAGAGAAGGAACGATGACCCACAAGACCAAAACACAACAGCGTAGTACGGTGAAAAGTATCAAGTTAAAATAAACCAAATGTCATTTGTAAACTAACTCATTATTGCTAATTTTGTTTTCTGACGACTTTTTTTCTTTCCTATTATATTTCCTAAATAAAAAGGGATTTGATTTCTAAAAACTCATTTTCCTTACTGAAAAAAAATTGAAAAATATCTTAACATGAAATTAAATATCAAAATAAAATAAATTTTTTAGAGCAATATTCTTATAATCATCGACCATTGAGGGAAGTACTCTAAAAAAAGAAATAGGAACCAATAACGTATACAAGTTTGATCTCCTAAGAGACACATTCTAAGCGATAAAAAGGGATGAGCACATCCGACGGTTATAATTTAAAGACATAAAAACTATGGTAGGGCTGTGTTAGTTACATTCAATTACAACCGTTAAATATGTTCATCATTTTCTATCCCTTAAAATGTGCCCCTCAAGAGAACAAACCTCATAACTCGTATATGTAGAAATGTTACATGTAGAAATGTTAGATATAATCGATCACTTACTCGAGTTTGAGTTACGCAATGGGAACTGTGAAGTCCATACACTATTTTTTTAAAGGTGTAAATAAAATTCATTAAGGACACGTGTTCGTACATTGAAAAAGTTATTTATTTTAGAGAAAAAATATTTATGAAAAAATTATCGATTAAATACAATTCTTTTAATATTGATAAATTTATAGTAATCTTAATTTAATATAACACTATCTTAACAAATATCGATAAAATCAAACTTAAACTTCCATTTATCGTTATTTTCTCAAGGATCTACGCATAATTGAGAGATTTTCAAGATCTTGGTAATTAATCTTTAATCCTGTAGGACCACTAAAAAGGTCCAAGATCTTTCTAACATATTTATTCTTTCTAACATTAATCCTACAAAATATTAAACAATCATTAACAAACATTAGGTTAGAAATTATAAAACCATTAGGAGAGAAAAGAATTCCAACATTAGATTTTGCCGATTTTGTAAGATAGTTTAATTGTCTAATCAAAGGTTCAACACAAAGAATAAATATGTAAGGTGATAGGGGATCACCTTGTTTAATATCTCTAGTGGGGGAAAACATACCTTCAGCTTTTCCATTAACTGGAACAGAAAAGGAGACTATGCTGATCGATGCAGTTCATTCTTCTGTTGATCCAATATTTTCTCAAATAACATTTGATAGTCCCAGTTTAGCATGTCATAAGCTTTCTCCAAATCAACCTTGATAGCCATCGTTCTAGTTTTGCCTTTCTTTCTCTGAAAACTGCTAAACAATTCATGAGCAATTAAAATGTTATCATGTATGGACTTACCGGGTGCAAATCCTCCTCGGTTTTCTTAGATGCACTTTGTCAGGAGAGGCCTTAACCTGTTAACAATGATTTTTGTAATGATTTTATAACTTACATTACACAGACTGATTGGTCTTAAATGGTTCATAGACTCGGGTGACTCAATCTTAGAGATAAGAGCTATATTAGTGTAATTAATAAGGCTTTAAAAAGAAATTCCTAATCATATGAATTACAGAATGCTTAACCTCATTCCAATAAGTTTGATAAAAAATTGCATGTATTCCATCTAGACCAGGTGCTTTTAAGGGCCTAATTGAGTGTACTGCAGTGAGAATTTCTTCATCTGTAACCTGCTTATTCAAACAATGAAGGTCAGTAGCAGTAATGCAAGAAGATAAGTGCTCAAGGAACTTGTTCATGATAGTGGGACTTGGATCATATCCTTTTGTAAATCTCTTCTTGAAGTCATTAATAATGATTCTCGTAATATTCTCATGATCATAAAACCAACAATCATTCTCATCCTTAATCTTATTTATCCAGTTTCTCTTTTTCCTAATTTTAGCTTGCATTTGGAAGTACTTTGTATTCTTTTCACCAAGCTGCAGCCAATCCATTTTTGACTTCTGAGCCCTAAATATGTCTTCATCACAATAAAGTTGGTGAAGGAGTCTACACATCTCCTTATTCTTATCCTGCAAATAAGCAGAATTTGGTTAGTCATCGATCAGTTGAGATTGAACCACATCAAGGTCCGCCTATAAACTTTTTATTTTTTTTCATTCAGTTCACCAAAAGTTTCCTTGTTTCAAGTCTTTGCCCTGATCATGAAGCTATTACAAATAGTAACCAAATTTTTCAAAGGATTCGGATCATGTAGGTTGTTCCAGCAAGAGCTGACTAGATTGCCAAAGTCAGGATGTTTGATCCACATTACTTCAAACTTGAAGCTTCCTCTACTCTTAACTGTAGTACTATCAAGAGTTAGACAGATAGGGCCATGGTTAGAGCCATGGATTGGTAAATTCTCTACCTGATCATTAGGAAACAAACAAAAAGAATTCGTGTTTGCACAAACTCTATAAAGTAATTCAAACATTAAAGTGTGATATTTGTGGTCATTAGTCCAAGTAAAAGGTATTCCAGTATGATCTAAAGTTGTTATATTTAGACTGTTCAGGAATTGTACAAACTCATTCATGTACCTAGCAAAAATATTATTACCTCCACATTTCTCACTTACGTCAGTGATATTATTAAAATCACCCATTATGAACTATGTTCATCATTCGTAGGTTTAAGGGCCACTACCGGATTAAGAGACATTGCCGGCGACTTAAGGGCCTTGTTTTTTTTTTCGCCGGAATTGTCATTACCGGCGACAAGTCGCCGGCAATGCCGTTGCCGGAAATTTCCCGCCGGAGATAGCATTGCCGGCGACGGGAAACGCCGTCGTCGGTAATGTCGTAAACATCACCGGCGACTTGAGTCGCCGGCAATGTCAGCGCCGCCGTGGCCGGAATTTGAAGACATTGCCGGCGACTTAGGTCCATGTCGCCGGCAATGCTTGGAAAAATTTTGAAAAAAAAACACGGTTCTGGATTGGGCCCAATTCCAGAACCTGCATTGAAAAACATAAACCGTACAATTATACAAGTTCAACAGTAGACACATAAATGTCAAACGTACAGTACAAATAGCAACGATATGAAAATAAACTATAACTACACGTCAGGGTCGAGGAACTTGCGGGTCAGGGTCGAAGAAATCCATGTACTCATTTGAATTTCGGTGGCTACCCTGGTCTTGCTCTGGCGTTGACTGGTGCGGTGGTGGTGGTGGATAACTAGGGAACGGAGGGACCGGGGGAGGTGTGGGGAACGGTTGTCCGGTAGTCTGAGCCTCGTACATCATCCGCATCCATGTGAACATCTGTGTCTGAGTCTGGACCAGGTTTTGGTACTCGGCATCTCTGATTGCCTGCTGCCGGACCATGTTTTGGTACTCGGCATCTCTGATTGCCTGCTGCTCGGCTGCGTGCCTCTTTTGCTCCTCCAACTCCCTCCGCGTCATCTGAAGCTCCGCTGCGAGGTTATGACTAGAAGTTGAACTTCTTGACCCGGTAGAGTATTCTGCAGTGTTCTTCAATACTCATTCGCCCGCCGAGCCCATTCCCCTACAGTAGTAGGTATTCTTTCCAGTCCCGCACGCTTTTGCCATGATCTGAGCCGCTATAGGGCGATCAAGCGGATCGATCTTAGAGGCATACTGGGTGACTTCTTCCTCGGAGCAGTCAGGATGGTTAGTCCGAGCTATATTCATGGTCACTTCTGCGGTCGCCTCCTCCACTCTCGCCTAATTGAAAAGCGAAAATGAATAACGTATTAGCTAACAAAATAAATTAATATCGAAAAATAGTTTTATTAACACATGGAGAGGCGAAAGACTTACCACTTCTTCAGGGCACTGCGGATAGAACTTCTGATGAATATACACCAACGGGTTCACTTCTTGTTGTTGCTTCGCCTTAGTCGACCAACCCAAATAGTTGAGTGAACCTGCATGATGGGCCCTGGTGTTTTTCAATCTATTCGCCCGGTTCGTCTTCGAAATCGCCTTGTTTGATAAACATATGAAAAAAAATTAGTAACTAACTATTTCAATGTGATACGATACATTAGGCTTGTAAGATATATTCAAGATGCATACCTGAGCTTTGGGGTGCTCGAAGTGGGCTATCAGCCACAGCCACTCGTACTCCCTAAACCGGAATTCGCTAGGGGTAGAACCTCGGCCTAGCTCCTTGTATACAGTGTAATGGGAAGAAAGCTCGTTCTTCCACTCTTTATACCTATATTAAAACAAGGAAAAAAAGTTAGAGATATTAAAACACTTGATAAACAAAAATCTAACTCGATATATACTCAAATAACTCGAAGCACATCACCTCATATGTAGTTGACACTCTACCCACGTGTGAATAAGAACTTCATCCACGTCAAACCACACCTGCAATATGAATATATAAAAGGTAAAATTATATATTTATTCAGACTTAATTAATAAATGTAAAATTTACGTAATAAAAATACGATTTAACTCACACTCAGTGCATTATGCACTTGCATCTTAACGTAGATGGGCACAGATTCCCAATCTGGCCAAAGCATTGGGACCTTGTCCCGCACGATCGCACCGGCCATGCTGACATATTTTCGCGTGGTCTCAAATGCCTCGATCACCTCGCCATCCTCATTGGCCCTTATGGGCGTTTTCCTTCCCCCGGTGGCCTGCTCAAATCTCTTCCCGGTGCAGGTGCCTCTAGCCCATTTCCGTTTTCCAGTCCCATTAACGAAATTGCCTAATAATACAATGTCAACAAATTGATATCATTAATTGAACCTATCGTAAGTCTTAAGTAATAATTAAGTAATCAATCTGATGTTAAATAAAATTTACCTACATCGTCCGTTTGTTGGTTGGTGCACTTCACACTCCAAAGATACACGGGGTCGAACGGGATGAAGTTGTACGCTTCCTCCACGCTCAGGAACTTCGGCCGTCCTTCAACATAAACAGGCATCCCCCTATCATCGAATTCAGGGATCATAGGAATCTCGTCGGGTAGGAAGAGACCGGACGGTGGAGATAGACGAGGCCTGGACGATGAGGCGCCAGCACCACCATGTGCCTCAGATGATTCCCGTGAAACGGGAGTAGGCACCGGGCGAATATGGGGCATTCAGATTGAGGGAGTTTCTGATGCCCCCGTTGACTGTCGCTCGTCTGAGGGTCTGCTGACGGAGGGACGTCTGCTGACTGAGGCTCGGGGCTCAACTTCTGGTTGCACGGCTCTTGATCGTGCAGCTTCCTCCTCAGCTCGCGCATCTAGCAAGGCTCTCGTGCGAGCATTCATCATTGGCCCACTGCGCGTGTTGCTAACTGCGGGTGAGGAGGAAGCTTGACTACTGCTCCCTCCACTATTTCGGGAACCTCTCCGAAGCCAATTTGCCGCAAAAACCTCCTGGACACCGTAATAGTCATAAGGATTCGGTTCTATAACAAATCGGAACCGGAACCAAATGTAACCGGAACCGGGCGGAACCGGAACCGTTTGAACCCGGAACCGTTTGGAACTGGAACCGTTTGGTTTCAAACGGTTCCGGTTACAAACAGTTCCGGTTCCGCACGGTTCCAGTTTAAAACCGTTCTGGTTCCAAACCGTTCCGATCCCGATTTTCCACCTTAATTTATACGATTAATTAACAACTATATCACCTAAATTAACATATATACATCATGCATCTTAATTTAATTTAATTTTCACATATATATATACATCACATATGTTCCAAATCACACACCCTAATTAATTTTCCACATTTTTCACACATATATATACATCATGCATCTTAATTAAATTTAATTTTCACATATATATATACATCACATATTCATCCAAACCACATATATACAGAATTTTCACATATATATATACATCACATAATTTTCACATATATATATACATCACATATACATTGCATATAAATTTCCAACATATCACCCTAATTAAATTTAATTTCCACATACATATATATATATACATTCCCACATACGTACATACGTACATACGTATATATACACATACACAAAAATAAATAAAAATTGAGAGAGAGAGAGAGGGAGAGAGAGAGAGAACCTGCCATGGTGGAGCTCGAGCTGCTTTTCCGGCGACGGAGGTGAGGGGAGGAGGTAGAGGAGGAGGGGAGGAGGAGATGAGGAGGGGAGGAGAGGAAATTCAATTTGAAATCGGGATATTTAGTGAGGAGAGAGGAGAAGGGAGATGAGGTGAGGGGAAGGGAGAGGGGAAGAAAGGAAGAGAATTTTGAGCTGGGTTCTGGCCGGAACGAGTTGGGAGGAGGAGAGGAGGAGAGGAGGAGGAGAGGATAAGCAGAAATGAAGCTCGGGCTCGAGCTAGGATCTTGCATATCCAGACAACATTGCCGGCGAGTTAGTTTAAGTCGTTGGTAATGTCATTACCAACGACTTAAACTCGTTGGTAATGTTGACATTTCCCAAAGAATATCCGACAAGAATATCCGACTACAATTTCCGACTACAATTTCCATCTACGATTTCCGACTACAATTTCCGACTACAATTTCCGACTACTACAATTTCCGACTACGATTTCCAACACGATTTCCGACTACGTACCATTTCCGACTACATTTTCCGACTACAATTTCCAACATGATTTCCGACTACGTACAATTTTCGACTACAATTTCTGACTACATCATTAACGTACTAAGGATGATAATCGTAATCATCTTCATCACTTGAGTCTGACTCAGTTTCATAGGTAACCTCTGGCAATATGTGCCGCTCCTCGTCATCTGAATCAGCGTCAACTTCATATGGATTAACATCGAGAAGTTCTGCTCCAGTAATTCGAACCACACTCCCAGTTCTCACATTATTAAGGCGAATCGTAGATGATTCCGGAATGTCAAAAGCGTTCGGCTCTTGGTATGCAGTAACTTCCTCATCATCTGCGGTCTCACCAAGTGTGGCAGCACTGTATATGTTTCTATGAGCAACATGGTTAACCACCTTCCACGGGACTTTGTTAAGAAGATCGTCAAGGTAAAACACTTGTTTTACTGATGAGACAAGAATGAAAGGGCCATCTTCATACCAGCTAGTAGCAGTATTCACCGAAAATGTTCCGTACTGATCGGTCCTTGTGTTCTCCGGGCTAGTATCAAACCATCTACACTTGAACAAGTGCACTTTCATGCGGTTCCCATAAATTAGTTCAACTACTGAATGAAGGACACCGTAATACTCAACGCCATCCTGCCCACCATGGACCATCACCCCACAATTCTGTGTTTTCAGTCGGTCGTCTCGATTTTCACATATAAATTTCACACCATTGACCTGACACATCGAGTAAACTTTTGAAGCTATCGGTTTCATTGCCAGGACCCTCAATTCGTTTGATCACTCTGGGCAACCATCATTTGCTACATGGTTCATCTGAAAACGATAAGAAACCACACAAGCAATTATGAACATAGAAACCACAAAACCACGTACGTACACACATGCTATATAAGGAAAATGGCAATAAAAAAAAGACATACACATATACCCTTACCCATTGACCAAAGTAGTTTGCAAACGTCCTGTTGTAGTAATCAACATTTCCGGCAATAGCAGGGCAGTGAAGATGATAGTTTTTCCAATATTGTACTTCTTCACAGTTAATCAGTACCGACTAGTGGGCAATGACTACCTCATTTCCATCCAACTTGTACGACTTTGGCAAGTTTCCCTGTACTACCACGTCATTGGAGATGATAGAAAGGTTGAACTGATGTTCATCTATCGGCATCTGTTGTTGGGGGTCCTCAAGCGCTCCCAAATACACTTTGGTGTACGTTACACACTCGTGCGCAACATATGCTTCGGCGATACACCCTTCAGGTGCATATTTATTCTTCACATAGTCCTTGTAGGCTCCCAATTTTCAACAAGTTAACAAGTGCATGTTAATTAAGGTAAAAATAAGACTTTACATATAAAAATAGAGGCAAACCAAATGTACCTTTCCATGGGATACATCCAAGTGTAGTGTACGGGACCGGTAAGCAACAATTGTTCGGGAAGATGGATCATTAGGTGAGGCATGATGTCGAAAAAATTTGGCGGAAATATCCTCTCAAGCTTGCACATGATAAAAATGATGTCATCTTGCATCTCCCTGAGATCTGATTTTTTAACTTCCCTGGTGCATAACTTCTGAAAAAATCTTGACAAGGCCACCAACGGCTCCACCACCTCTTTGGGCAGGTACCCTCGAATGAAAATAGGGAAAAGCCGTTGAAGTAGTACATGGCAGTCATGACTCTTTAATCCGTACATCTTATTGTCCCGGAAGTTAACACACCTGCTTATATTTCCTGCATAGCCATAAGGATACCTGCATATATATATATAGCCATAGGCAACAATTATATTTCTCGCATATAACCATAATCCGGTAAAATTTAAGGCAAACCAATTTCCTGCATAGTCATATATAAGAATATATACCTGACATTACTCAGCCACCGAAAAATTTCATGCTTATGCTTCGGCTTGACGGTGTAAGAAGCTTGCGGCATTTTTCTCATACCATCTCTTAACCACAAATGTTTCCGCAGTCCCATAGCTTTCAGATCAATGCGTGCCTTAGGGATGTCTTTTGTTTTCCCCTCCAAGTTAAGAACTGTACCCACCACACTTTCACACACATTCTTCTCTATGTGCATGACATCTAGGTAGTGTCTGATAGGCAACCTGGGTCAGTAGGGGAGTTCCCAGAATATGTTCTTGTGTGTCCAAAACTTATACCTTTCGGGCTTGTTTGGAATTGACGCCACTATGTCAGGATGATTGCTCAGCTGGCCAAAATCATATTCATTCAACACTTCCAAAATTTCTTCCCCTGTCCATCGCCTGGGTGCCACACCTGTTTCCACAGTCCCATCAAACGCGTCTGGATCTTGCTTAAATGGGTGATAATATGGAAGCAAACAACGGTGACGCATCTGAACAATTTTACTACAATGAGGACTGCAACAATCAACCGTCATGCACTCTGAACAAGCCCTGTAACCCCTGGTAACGTTGCCCGACAACATACCGCGGCCAGGAAAATCACTGATGGTGCCAACAAGCATGGCATGCATCTGGAACATCTCATTTTTGAACCTATCGTAAGTGGGGTGGTCACACTCACTCAGGTACTTAAGCTCCTCAATCAAAGGCCTCAAATACACATCGAGACACTTTCCTGGATAACCCGGGCCCGGAATTAACAGAGTGAGCATATTGTATTCCTTCTTCATGCACATCCATGGTGGAAGGTTGTACGGTACTAAAATAACTGGCCATATACTGTATTGAAGACTCATGTTGCCAAAAGGGTTGAATCCGTCAGATGAGAGCCCTAGCCAAACATTTCGGACCTCTGCTGCAAAATGATCAAACTCCCTGACCATGTACTTCCAAGCTTCTCCGTCGGAAGGGTGTATAAGGGTGTCATCGTCAGGCAAATTCCTCTCAGCCCACCATCTCATTGCTTCGGCCGTGAAAGCACACATGAACAACCGCTCCAGCCTATCAATAAGCGGGAAATATCGAAGTATCTTCACAGCTTTCTTGTTGCCTGCAGGAGTCAACTTATACCTTTCTGTAAAACATACCGGGCAGGCTTCAAGGTCTTCAAGATCTTTTCCCCAGAAGAGAATACAATCATATCTGCATGCATGGATTTTGATGTAGGAAAGCCCAAGATCTTTCAGGATATGTCGCACCTTATGATGAGTGGTAGGAAGACGATGACCGGGTGGCAGTAGCGAAGCAGTCCACTTCAACCAAGAATCAACAGCTTTGACAGACATTTTGTTCTCCATTTTGAGCTGCATCACTCCCATCACACTTTCAAGAATAGTCTTACTACAACCGTCGTACAACGGAGTCTGTTGCAATACAATCAGGTTGTTGTACTTGTCCATACCGCTTGTGTTGACATGAGCTCCAGGTAATGGCTCGACTGGCTCAATATGGGGGAAACCCTCAACGACGGGAGGGACATTTGGTGCTTCATTAGCAAATACACCGCTCTCATGAGGAAACATATCATTGATTAACATCGATGTTGGATCATAGGATGAATTGCCCCTCTCAGCAAAATCTCCATGATCATAGCGTGGACTGGCCCTCTCACCAAATTGTCCATGATCATGCGGACCCGCTAACGATGTTTCACCGTGATAAATCCAACAAGTGTACTTATCCCAAAACCCGTATTTACTCAGGTGCTTCTGGACTTTATCAATGGGAAAACGAAATCGATCGCTGAAACACTTACATTCTTTACACGGGCAATAATGAAGTGTAGTGTCTCCACAATTAGCCTTCACAAAATTCACAAAACTCCTAATTCCCTGGTGATATCTGACATCCCATCTTTCGAGGCTCATCCAACTCTTGTCCATCCTGAAAATTCTAACAATTTTACGTATTATATATACACACATTCACTACTAATAATCGACGCGATATCTCAATTCAACTCTAATTAAATCAACACATGCATGCATATATATATATATATATCGATCTAATCTCTGAATTCGATTCAGTACTCGATGATGGTATTCTTCTTTTTCCAGTTCAAAATGTATTTGACTAGGTAGGAGGCTCTCTTAAGCCTGACTCCGATAGCACTACGATAATACCAGTCGTTGATTCATAGACAAGATTAACTATAAGCAGTTTTCTCGTTTCGGTGACATCAACAACATTTCATATCTCACGAATTGGATTTGATCAACACACACATATATATATATATACATACACATATACGTATATATACGTACCTATATATATATAGCTTCCTGAGTGATCGAGTTTTCGACGCGCGCCTTAATTTTGACAATACTGAAGGATCGATTTCAGAGTGTTTTCCTTCTTTCGATTTCACCGGATTTTTTTCGATTAAAATGAATGAGCTGCTGCGATCTGCATCTAATATAAGAGGCATTGCCGGCGATTCATTAAATCACCGGAAATGGAGACATTACCGGCGACTTTACGCCGGAATTTCGCCGGTAATGTTTCAAAACATTACCGGCGACTTCCTCCGTCACCGGCAATGTCAAGCCAAACATTGCCGGCGAAATTCCGGCCGGAAAATCACCGGAAATGTTTGGCTTGACATTGCCGTCGACTGAGGAAGTCGCGGGTAATGTTTTGAAACATTACCGGCGAAATTCCGGCGACATTACCGGCGACGAAATAAGTCGCCGGTAATGATGAACATTACCGGCGACTTTTCCGGTCGCCGGCCTTGTCACCGATAATCTCGCCGGTAATGTGGCTTATTTCGGTAGTGGGCGTGGATTTCAGTCCACAACTCAGCTTGTCTTTCTTTCTTGGGGTAAACATAAATGAAAGTTAAGTACTAGGACTTACCAGACCTCATGTCAATAATGTATAAAACGGTTGTGAGGTAGAATAATAGAAAGCTTAATATTTCTAGTTTTCCATAACAAATTGAGACCATCGCTTTGGCCTATAGCAGGCATTACGAAATGATCGTCAAAAGGCATAGAGTTAACTAATTTATTTCCTGCTTCAGTTGACGCTCTTGTGTCAATGAGACAGAAAACATCAAGGGCCAAGTAGTTAGCATAAAAATTAGCCTGTACTTGAAAACCTTGCCATGAACTTCCCCGGCTATTCCACGAAGCAACTTTCATAAGTAAACAATATTTAAAGGTGAGGCGGATTTAACTATGTCCTTCTTATCCACTTGATCATTCCACTTATTATCATTTTGATCATTCATATGGTCAACACTAGCAAGCAACTTGATCACCATGAGTCTCCATATCAAGTAAGAGTTGAAGCTTGCATTGTCAAAATTTACAAGAGGCATAATCACATAATTACCAAGGCAATAACTAGAAGAACTATTTAAATAGAGAGTTAGTGGAATGAAGCGTACTTGGGTAGAATTGTAATCTGGTAGAGACTTACCAACATTAACAGACCTTTTCATGCATAATTGGAGAAGCCCAACGAGATAATCGAATGTAGTCATCGCTAACCATGGATTGCAAGTACTCCATTGGATTGGATTTTCCGAGATTGGATATCATAATTCAGCCACCACCGCACAGCTCGACCTTCTCAATTCCAACAGAGTCTCAATTGAAAGCAAAAGTTTTCGACTAGAGATGGGCAGCAAGCGTACCAATGTTGGCTCTGGGTAGGGAAATAAATAGGTTTCAGGTTGAAGCTAGGTCAAGGAGGATGCCAGATCAGAATTTTCTGCTCAAACTTTACAGTGAAGAACCCTAAAATCGTGAAGAAGGAGAAAAAAAACATGGCGCGTTCCGAGGCCCGTGCATAATTATTCACGTATTGGGCCGACTGACTTTCTAATAGCATGCTTTCATTGAATCCCAGTGCGGCAGTGCTGCCTAGCAGCTCCTCTAAATGCATGGTAATCGTCACCTTTAGCTGCAAGACAAATGTTAGAGCTAAAGATAAAGACAGAGATACAGTATCAGAAAACCAATGGAATAAAACAAAATCATCCACAAAGTTCTTGAAATCCCACAATTGAAAATGTTCATTAGACCTGTTATGACTGAACTAATATTTTCATCCAAATCAATTTTATTCATACAAGATGTATCAAGGTTCAAAATATAGTTAAGGTTATAGTAGGGGAGATCTACTATAAACATTTATATACAATTAGTTGAACACAATTATAATTTTTTGAACTAGAAATTATTACATTTAGAACAAAATTACGACTATTTTTTTTATCATTTACATACAATTAAACTAAAATACAACATTGACAACAATTTATTCTCAAATTTGTAAAAATTTGCTCATTAGAATCTTTACAAGAAAATTGAACGAAATTATTAAAAAATCATCTTATTTTACAATAATAATAATAAAAGTAGTGAATAAAATCTACAGTAGAGTCATTTCACCCTAGAATTTTCGGATCAACTAAATAGGATAAGAAACACATAATCCAGCGAATTCAACTTTTTTACATTGAAGCTATCAGTTTCATATATGAGTAACTTAGACTCATTTAATGAGCATATAATTTCTCCAAGGAATTCTTGACTCAAATATCCTTACGTTCATATCAGAGTAAGCTATGCTTAAAAGTAATCTTTCTAGTCAGATCAAATCAAATAACTTCCCATGGCCAAGATTATAGATATACAAAATTAGAGAACTTGGGGTGTATTAGGAAGCACATATCCAGTAAGCACCAAAAGTCCTTATATGACACATAAATTGAGTTTAGGACTTCAGGTTAAGTACCTAAATTTTCTTGTTCGCAGAGCTTCAGTGCTAACATCAAACTCCGGTCCCAATGATTGCAACTTATTTACAACATTCTTCCAATCCATGCCTCGTGGTTCATATTCAGGAGCCTTCGAGATATCAAACAATGATTCCAACACCTATTGGGGGAGACTTGATTCTGTACTATTTGGGCTCATGGAGCAAGGAGCTTCCGAACTAGCAAGACCGGAGGGATAATTCCTAAAAGAAGCAAACAATTAAGCTTGTAGGATCTAGTTCTACATCAACCAATGATACTGAGATTGGAAATTGGCATCCAATTAATAGAGGAATACACAAACTTTTATTCATCTTCTTCTCACTACATCGAAATGGTATATGATATACTTATAAACGTGAAAAGAAAAATTCATTCACTATCTTAAATAATTTACCGGCGAGTATGTCCTGGATACCATATATTGTCCTCTGATGAATAAGAAGTGCAATCATATGTCTTATTTGTTAGAGCATCTGCAGTGGTCACTGGAATAGCACGAACAAAGGTGGAGGCCCACCGAAAATGGGACGAGCAGTTGCAAAACGAGATGCAACGATGCGAAATGGAGGGGCGGAATCGTTGATTGAGCTGACCAGCAGCAACACGAGCAAGGATTTCTCATTGGAGAGCACGAGCCGTCCTGGTAGATCCTACACACGTGGGTGACGTTAGACGCGTTTTTTTTTAAATTATGGCTACTTTTCTTAATAACGAGCAGAAATTATAATTTTGAAAAAAAAACCCTAAAAAATGTCCAAAAATCTCAAAAAATTGGAAATAACACACTACAATTTTCTTTTATATACTACATCAATTTCTTCACGTCTCACACCATTGATATCAATTTGTACACAACAAATTTATCATGTCCCTTCATCCCATCTCCCAATCCTTAGATTTTTTTGCAAAAATGTCCAATTGGCTTCCTTCCGAAGATTTGCAATTGTGCATTTCTTATGTTCGTCATAGCGTTGATCCTCTCACCGGAAACAAGCAAAAGATCAATAAACAAATCGAAGATATCCGATTGGTGGAGCACGTTGATATCATTTTGTGCTCCAAGCATGCTGAAAGATTTATACCCACACACTTAGTAATCTATTGACTAACTCATAAGTGCAAGAACGATCTTCACTCGAAAGTAGACGAGGACAAGTAATAGTATAGAAAAGAAAATCGAGTGTCGAACCCACGAGGATTAAGAACTTAGATTCCTTAGCTCAGAGTGAAAAGCACAAAGACTACGACTCACTAGACAATACTTGACACTGAAAGGAAATAAAATGTGAAAATAAATCTCACACTACTAAATCCTTTGGAGACTTAGCATTACGAGGGATGGTGAGATTAAGATGAGTAATTAACAAAGGTTGATTGGTTGGTTATGACACTAGAATGCGGAAACTAAATAACACAAATTCAAGATAAGGAAAGTAGGTCGGTTAGGGAAGTCCCGCTAACCATATTATGCATCAAACAATATCCCGGTTTATGTAATGGATTAAAGTTCGTTCACGGAAATTAATGTCCAAATCGTGACCTTTTGGGTCACGTTTGGCTTTGAACCCAAGTTCCTAGGTCGTTTTAAACTCTAGAAGTCTTGAGCCCAACATTGAAGTATTTCATGAATTGGAACCAAGACCCAAGCCATTTTGGGTTTACATCTCGATTGTATATCACGTTGTGAAGTCAACAAGCATATCGTGTGATATATGTAGAAATGTTCCCCTCTCAAATCTCTTTTGAATAATCCGAGAGAATGTCTAATTGAATCCCTCAACTCGAACCTAGTGAGTTACCACTACAAGAAAAAGTGACTTAGACGACGGAGAATTTCCGTCGTCTAAGTGACAGTCTCCGTCGTCTAAGTACTTGGACGACGGAAAATACGTCGTCCAAGGTACGTGCTCCAAGTGCTGTCGTCTAAGTACTTAGACGACGGAGAATTTAATCTCCGTCGTCCAAGTTCACTTGGACCACGGAGAACGTCCGTGGCCCAGGTGGTAACCTAGACGACGGAGACATTAATCTCCGTCGTCTAAGTGTCTACCTGGGCCACGGAGAAGCTAACAATCTCCGTGGCCCAGGTGGTGACTTAGACGACGGAGACATTAATCTCCGTCGTCTAGGTTACGACCTGGGCCACGGAGATTGTTAGCTTCTCCGTGGCCCAGGTAGGCACTTAGACCACGGAGATTAATGTCTCCGTCGTCTAAGTTCCTACCTGGGCCACGGAGATTGTTAGCTTCTCCGTGGCCCAGGTCGTAACCTAGACGACGGAGATTAAATTCTCCGTCGTCTAAGTCACCACCTGGGCCACGGACAAGCTAACAACGTTCGTGGCCCATGTAGGGACTTAGACGACGGAGATTAATGTCTCCGTCGTCTAAGTGAAAAATTAATTTTAAAAAAAAAATTAAATTCAAAAATATTATTAATATTAATTGAAAAAAAATTAATTAAATTAATTAAATACACTAAATTAATAAAATAATTAAAATTAATTTGTACATACATAATCGAAAAAACCCATAATTAAAAATGAAAATATTGTTCGTAATGCGGAAATTAAGAAACGAAATAATAAACTACTAGCTAGCTAAAACACTGGAGGAGCAGATGCGCCGCCTCGTCCTCCGCCTCCAGCCGGGTCGTCGTCGTCGGGGAATGGGTTCGGAGGAGGTTGACATTGTCTTTGAGCTTGTTGCATAAGGGCGATGAGTTGGGCTATTCGCTCGTCTTGCTGGTCCATTCTTTGGCGCATGGCAATATTCTCCTCCCGTGCGATTCGAGCCTCTTCATAGGCTGCCGCAGCTTGAGAACTTCTCCGCCGCCCCGAACCTCCCGTAGATGATGACTCAGAGGTCGACAAATCTCGAACCACCTTAGGCCCGAAGTGCCTAACCTCCTTGCCAGCTCTACGACCGTAGACCTCATCCGCAATTGCTATTTGGCTCTCCACAGATAGAGGAGGCAGGTCTTCTAGCGGCACATCTGGGAACGCAAGCTGAGTGTTAGCCAATTCTTCCTGCGCACGCTCTATCACTCTTGCCTACAAAAGAATAATAAATTTATTATAATGAAATAATATTTAAATAATAATTACTATAATTATTAGCGCACACACATATATATATATATGACTTACGCCGCGTTGACTCGCTTCATTATCGAGCCCAGGCGTCAAATACGCGCTTACGCTTGCATCGAGATAAGGGTGTTTGGAGCCCTTATCCCTGTGCTCCTTGGCAATTTGAATGAGTTGCTTGGCGCCGGAAGTATGGTGCTTGTCCTTCTTCCCCCGGTTGGCTTTGTTGACACCGGAGAATTTCTGTTAGACAACATAATGAAATCATTAAAAAATTTATAAGTAACTAAAATTTAGAGTATTCAATTATCTTAATTGAAATAAAAAAAGTAAATTAACACCTGAAATTGCTCATCGGCAAAGTGGTTACACAACCACTCCCACTCATCTTCTCTATCCCCACGCAGCTCTTCGGGGGGAGGCACGGGACCGTTAGTTCGGAAGTACTGATGGAGCCTGTACTTCCAATCTTTGAAGATGTTGTTGGCGGTTTGGTTGATATGCCTCAACATCGCCGGATCCGGATCCACCGCAAATTGTTCCTATCAGAAATAAATTGGAAATTATAATCGTATATATTATAAAATTATATATAACTAATATTAAAAATAGTATATAATAACTAAAATTGTACGTATTACGTACCGAAAGATCCTTAAAGACTTTCGCCTTCTCCGAATCCGGCACCTCCCTCCAAGTAGGGGCAGTGATACGAACCCGGTTACGAACAATCGACCCAATGCTATGAGCCGAGAGACTTGCTAGCTGAGGTGTGGGAGGGCCACCGGTGAATTCGTCGTAGGGCAAGGCGATCTTGCTCCCGGTCGCCTTGCAAATTTTCTCCGCCTTTCCACCTTTAACGAGACCCCGAGTCTTTTTCGGTTGGGGGTCAGTGGGGGCCCTCCTTTGCTTACGGCGGGCGCTGTACATGATAGAATCGGCCGTCGAAGACGCCTGAGTACTTCCCGTTGAAGCGGTACCGGGCGTCGGAGTTGAAAAGGGGTCGACGTCATCACCGCTTGAGAGAAATGGGGCAGAGGGAATTTCCCCAGAAGGCCCCGGATTGAGGGCGTCGTCCTGCGGTTGAACCCAACCGACTTGGGCCGCCAACATTTGGAGCATCTCATCTTCTGACTCCTGTTGGGCTTTCTTCTTGCCGGATGTGGTCTTTGGCGGAGCCATTTAAACCTAAGAGTACGGTGTTAAAATACGCGTACCTACTTACCATAATAATTACAACTTAAAAATTTACGCTAATTAATTAAGTACGTTTAAGATTTAAATAGAGTACACTAGCTTGGCATTTTCGATCGTTCAATGGACGTGCGACCCACGCGATAAAGTGTAAATTTTCAATTAATCAGCCTTGGTTAAATCGAAAAACATGGCCAATTAGGGATAGAGATAACGCGAGAGGCAGGACTAATTTCGACAAAAGTCTTTCTTAGTCCAAATCCTGTCACCAGTCATAACCCGTTTCTAGACACCATGTCCGACATTCGGCCAATTTTTCGAAAATTTACACTCCCTCAAGTCCTTTGCAAACTCCGCCCTCAACCTCGTGTCCATAACTTCACTTAGGTTATGGTGTGCGGTGATGAAATCCACACATCACGAGGGGTTAAGGAGATAAGCAAGGAAAATAGGCGCCATCTATTCCAAAGAGTGCGACTTAATTACACCAAGCCTATGTACTAAATTTAAATCGAACACGTACTACTAATTAATTTAATCTCATATTTATTTAATTATGCAACTAATTAATAAATAATTACAATAATATTTATTCATTTCATAAATTATCAAGTAATTACAATTATTCATTTAATTATTATTAATATATAACAATAATTTACCATTTAATTAATTAATAACAATATGTAATCATTTATTTAATTAATAACAATAATTAATCTAAATATAATTAATAACAATAAATTTACAATTATTTATTTAATTAGTATTAATAGCAATAATTAATAAATAACATTAAAATAATCATTTAAGAAATATTTAAAACTAATTAATTAAAAAAAAATTATTTTAATAAGGGAAAAATAGAAATTTACCGAATCGGAGTTTTTCGGGAGTTTTCTGCGAAAATCGCCGGAGTTGTGTCGTCGGAGAGGAGGAACCACGCCGGAAATAATGTCGTCGGAGCGTCGCCGGAGGAGAATCGCCGGAATGAGAGAGAGAGAGGAGATGGAGGAGAGAAAGTTGTAAGGGATGAGGAAAAGAAGATGAGGCTCGGCCTATTTATAGAGTTTCACTTACACGACGGAGCACTATTCTCCGTCGTCTAAGTGCACTTAGACGACGGAAACAGTGTTTTCCGTCGTCTAAGTGAAGAGTCAAATTTTTTCGAACCGGCGCCAAATAAATGGGCGGGCCGTTTCACCGCCATAAATGTTGACTTAGACGACGGATACACAGTTTTCCGTCGTCTAAGTGGAATTTCAAGCGGTGCCGAAAATTGAGGCGGCAAATCGAACCGCCATGTTATTTCGACTTGGACGACGGATATGTCGTTTTCCGTCGTCCAAGTGTTCACTTGCACGACGGAAAACGACATATCCGTCGTCCAAGTCAATATTTACATCGAAAAAAAATAAAAATTTTATTCGAACCGCCATGGTAATTTGAACCTAGACGACGGATACGGTCATTTTCCGTCGTCCAAGTACACACCTGGACGACGGAAAATGACCGTATCCGTCGTCTAGGTTCAAATTATGCAAAAAAAAATATTTAAATTAATTCGCTAGGAATTTAGCGATCTGTCATTCGAGTGAAATAGTCGTACAATATCGATGAACGCATCGTATATATAAACAGATAAATTTGAACCGCCGAATAATTTTACGTTTTGAAAGTTGTTAAGTATCGACTAATCTTTAAGACTTTAGTGTTCATGAGTAGTTGCTGATTTGCAGCAGAGTACTAACGAAATTGAATTTGGACAAAACAACCGTTGGATATGTTCGTCGTAACATAATATATAATTACTAGAAAGGACCAGGAAATAATAAGTTCGGGAAGGGTTTCATCGGCACAGTCAACCGCAAAACCGAGAATTTCACAAACCGGAAACGTGGATACAGGACATTTCGCAACTCCGATTTTCGAACCGTCGAAGCTCACACACCAAGAATATACTACTCTAAAGTCTTGACGAAAAGAATATGCATTCGAAGATGGTCTAGATGGTCGTTGTCTTAGAAAAAATTACGAAATTTAGACCTGGACGACGGATATGACATTCTCCGTCGTCCAAGTACACACCTGGACGACGGATATTAGCGTCTCCGTCGTCCAGGTGTGTACTTGGACGACGGAGAATGTCGTATCCGTCGTCCAGGTGAATATACCCTGAATTCAGGGGTTAGGGGTCCTTAGGGTTTAGGGTATAGGGTTTGTGTACTTGGACGACGGAGAATGTCGTATCCGTCGTCCAGGTGAATATACCCTGAATTCAGGGGTTAGGGGTCCTTAGGGTTTAGGGTATAGGGTTTGTCACTTGGACGACGGAGAATGACTGTCTCCGTCGTCCAAGTGTGTACCTAGACGACGGATAATGACTGTCTCCGTCGTCCAAGTGTAAAACCCTGAATTCAGAGGTTAGGGCCGTACGGTTTAGGGTTTAGGTCGTCCCCGGTCATTTGTATGTTCGTTCAATTATTCTCATTCAAGAATATAATTAAAAAAATGATCGATCGATCCAATCTGCTACATTTAGTGTCGAGGATTTAGGGTTTGAAGGGCTGCTTGAGCGAAATGTAGAGCAGCTTCAGGTTACTTTTAATAAGATCAGAGAATACACCGATGAAGTTGAAAGCAAAGAGAGGGGCCGGGACTACGTACAAAATTTGTGCTCTCAATAATACTATCACAAGTCAATATATATAATCATATATAGGGACCCATAATTAATCCAATTTATACATAAATAGTATTTAAAAACAATAAAACCAACCAAAGCTGGACGAGGAATCTTAAAGTCTCGACATAATAGAAATCTTTCACCTTTTTACGATGCATCGATCGATCATATATATATTACAATAATAAATTAGGGTTTACCAATTAATGATCCTCGTCGTGTGACCGTACTCTTCGTCATAATCGTCATCATCATCATCACCGTTATCCGATTGCTCATCCTCCTCATCGTACTCAACATCGTCCGAGGAATAACCAGAGTCGTCGTCATCGTCCTCATCCTGCACGTCTTCTTCATCTACCTCAATAATCTCTTCTTCAGTTAGATCTGTACAACCATCAGGCATGGGTAACCGTTCACCGTCTTGAACCAGGTCCATTATGTCGGAGCGGATGACAGAAATATTAGGCTCTTGATAGGCAGGAATGTCTCTATCTGGTTCAGCAGCATCTTCAGTCGTCGCCGGTGTCCCTTCAATTGTCTCTGTATTCCAAACTCCTCGATGAGAGATCTGGTTCACTATTTTCCACCCGTCACCAGCTTTCGGATCGTCGAGATAGAACACCTGCCTAACTAAGGTGGCGAGAGCGAAAGGCTCATCCTCATACCAGCTTGAGTTTGTATCGACTGATAAAAGTCCCAGGTCTTCCTTTGTACGCTTGAACCATCTGCACTTGAATAGGAAAACGTTGACATCATTCCCGTAACATAGCTGAACCACATATACGATCATTCCGTAATATAGATCAGGGTCTTTCCCAACCGCTATCCCACTGTTTTGTGTTCTTCTTCCTTCATCTCGCGCCAATGAATGGAACTTCACACCGTTCACAAAACATCCCGGATAAATATAGTGTTTAATCGGCTTCCCTGCTAGCAAGTGCTTTGGCCAAGACCACCACCCCCCGTGGTTTTCGGATTTTTGCAGATCAATCATCTGCGAAAATGGAAAAATGTAAGGGTTTACTTTCTACAAATTAAACATGCATGATCTCAATATGTATATAAATCACTAAATACGTACCCATTGGAAGAAATAATCGGGGAACTTTTTCTTAACCATTTTCTCAATCCACGCCGAACTCTTGTCTGGATATAACGCCTGAAGCCTCTCCCTGTATGACATCATGTACGGCTCAACTTCGTCACAGTCTCGTAACACTACCCAATGTGCCTCAATAAGTTCTTCCCGTGTTAACGTTTCCTTTAATACTCCTCTAAACGGTCGGACGACATTGGTGACGACAGAAAGATTGATGCGGGCACTGGGATCGAAGGCAGTTGGAGGTGGTGGATCTTTGAGGTACCTGTTGCAGTAAGTAACGCACTCATGCATTAGGTATGTCTCTGCTATGGAGCCATCCGGGGCCGACCTGTTTTTGACGAATGACTTATACTGTCCAAGCTGTCTACAAAATTAATCAAACGTACAATAAAAATAAGTACATGCATATAGCTAGCTAGTAATCTCCAGTGGAACAAATTATGAATCGAAAAACCTGTATAATTAATTAGTTGTACGTACCTTTCTTGAGGATACATCCAAGTGTACTGGACCGGACCAGAAATGAGAACCTGCTCGGGCAGGTGGATCATTAGGTGAATCATTATGTCGAAGAAAGCAGGAGGAAAAATCCTCTCTAGTTTGCAAATGATGTGCACAATTTGTTGTTGCAATTCCACGACATCTGACTTCTTTAATTCTCTGGCGCATAACCTCTGCCACCATCTGCACAATGCCACTATTGGTTCTACGACGTCGCGAGGCAAATATGGTCGAATTACCACTGGAATCAGACGTTGCAGCATAACGTGATAGTCATGTGTCTTTAGACCAACAAACTTGTGTTTCACCTCGTCCACTGCTCCAGTTATAGTAGCTGCATACGTGGCCGGATAACGAACGCCCTTAAACCAGTGAAATACAGAACGTCTAAGTGTCGGCTTCACTGTGTACGGTGCAGCTGGCATCTTGTTGTACACTCCTTTCCTATCCCTCCTCAACCACAAGGGACGACGTAGATTCATTGATTCCAAATCTTTGCGCGCTTTGGGAGTATCTTTAGTCTTGAACTTAATACCGAGAATTGTTCCCACCACGCTGTCGCACACATTCTTTTCTATGTGCATCGCGTCCAAGTTGTTCCTCAGCTTCAACTTCGACCAGTAAGGGAGTTCAAAGAATATACTCTTGTGATCCCAATAGCTCAGATCATGTGGAGGAATTGGATTGCATTTCTTTACATCCGCGTCGTTAGTCAACACACCAAAGTCGAAATAGCTCAACCTCTCTAAAATCTCTTCGCCCGACCAACTACGGGGTTTAGGATTGTTCTCTACCGTCCCGTCGAAATGAGCTTCATCCTGTCGCCAAGGGTGGTCGTGAGGGAGCCATCTACGGTGACCCAAGTAACACACCTTCCCTGCGTGCCAACTAGAGTTCACGTCGTCCAAACATATAGGACATCCATTATATCCTTTTGTCCTGCACGCTGCCAACATCCCATACGCTGGAAAATCGCTGATCGTCCACATTACGGCAGCCCTCATCGTGAACATCGTGTCAGTGAATTTGTCATAAGTTGGGACTCCATTTTCCCACAACAGTTTCAGCTCGTCGATCAAAGGTCTGAGGTAGACATCTAAGCACTTCCCTGGAGATTTAGGACCTGGAATTAGTACAGTAAGGAAATTAAATTCCTTGTTCATGCACATCCACGGAGGCAGGTTGTACGGCATCAGAATTACTGGCCAAGTGCTTACGGCGGAGCTATTACTTCCCCAAGGATTGAATCCGTCTGTAGATAGGCCGAGTCTAACATTTCTAACCTCTGCAGCAAAGTTTCCGAATTCTCTGTCGAAATGTTTGAAACCCTCCCCATCCGCGGCGTGTCGCAGGACATCGTCATCTATTCGCTTTTCTGCGTACCATCGCATCGCCTCTGCTGTGTGTAGAGACATGTACAGGCGCTGCAATCTGGGAATCAAGGGAAAATATCGAACAACTTTCACAGGAATTCTCTTTTTCGAACTCTTCCTATTCACCTGGAATCTGCACTGGCCACATACGGGACAATAGTCCAAATCTTTATACTCTTTGTAAAATAGCACACAATCATTCGGACATGCGTCAATTATCCTGTACTTTAGGCCGAGGCTGCTCAAGATATTTCTAACCTTATAATGAGATTTAGGAAGATTGTGATCATCAGGAAGCAACTTACATATTTGCTCCTGAATTTCGTCAAAAGCACTGACTGACATTTTGTGCTTCACTTTTATCTTCATTTGCTCCATCACATATTGCAACACATTCTCTCGACATCCAGGGAACACCGGGGTCTGCGCTTCAAGTAGCATCCGGTTGTACTTATCCATCTCACTGGTGTCAGTGGCCAAGCTAGCAGCGGGGAATGTGTCATCATGCTCATGAGTGGTACTGTAACCTCCGTCTTGGTGTTGGTGTCCACTATGACTAAATCCCGGAAACGCATCATGGACCAAATCTACAGTTGGATTGCAAGCTGGGGGTCCGGCACCACTGCCGCTGGATGAGGCACCATGGTAACTGTACCCTGAGCTGAAGTCTGCTGCGCTGAACTCTACTGCTTCACCATGCTCGCTCCATGTAGTGTAACTCCACATCATACCATTTTCGTACAGGTGTTGCACCATAACATTAACCTCCGCATACTGACAATTAAGACATTTCTGGCACGGACACCTGAAACGCTTCTTTCCATGACCATGTTCTATCGCAAAATTCACAAATTCGCTAATTCCATCCATATACCGGACATCACATCTATTCTTTAACTTCATCCAACTCTTGTCCATACTGCTACAAAATATTATAATTAAATAATTATTACATATATATATATTAGTCCATTAATTTACCATTAATTATACGTACTCGATCTACATCGATCCATCAAATTACGTACGTAATTTAATCTGTATATATAGCTAATTAACATTCATGCATGTATGTACGTACGTACGGTTTCCCTAAATATATATATATATATATTTAATCATGCAAATTTTAACTGCCTACGTACGTACGTACGTACCTGCTCGCCTTCTCGATATCTGCAGTTAATTAAGCTAGCTAGTGATCGAACACCGGAGATCCTTTAATTTCTAGCCCCGGCCTAGCCTAATCCGGCCTTCTCCTTCTCCTTCGATCTCAAAAATTCCCCACGGGAGAAAATATAATGGAATGATCGAAGCTAAGAGAGTTTGGCATGGCCGCCTAGCTATATATATATATAATGCTTCACTTAGACGACGGAGGTGTCGGTACGTCGTCTAAGTGGAACTTACACCACGACGTGACGTCGGTCCGTTGTCCAGGTGATCACTTCTCCGAGGTCCAAGTAAAACTTAGACGACGGAGATGTAATTCTCCGTCGTCTAAGTTTTACTTGGACCACGGAGAAATCTCCGAGGTCTAAATGTTACTTAGACGACGGAGATGTAATTCTCCGTCGTCCAGGTTATCACCTGGACGACGGATACGTCTCCGAGGTCCAGGTACTTACCTAGACGACGGAGAAATTTCACATCCGTCGTCTAAGTTACACTTAGACCTCGGAGATTTCTCCGTGGTCCAAGTAACACTTAGACGACGGAGAATTACATCTCCGTCGTCTAAGTTTTACTTGGACCACGGAGAAATCTCCGAGGTCTAAATGTAACTTAGACGACGGAACTAATACTGTTCCGTCGTCTAAGTCCTCTTTTCTTGTAGTGTACGAGCCAAGAAATCCTATGATTTGCCACAATAAACTCTTTAATCAATGTGTGCTTGATTAGAGTCATTCAAGTCTATAGAGACTCAAAGAAGCTCTAGTCCATGTTAAGTGCTACAGAACCAAATCTTAAGATAAATCTCATAGATAATATCTTAATCATGTTCACATGCTCATCTATCCTTAAATGAGTAGCTAATCCATTCAATGTTTATTTTAAGTCTTTTAACACATACATCAACCTAGCTAAAGTCAACACATGCATATAAGAGACTTAGACTACAAGTTCAAGAATACAAACATACCACAATCACACAATAAACTTATTCACAACATAAATCTTCATAACATACACTAAAACTATGAAGCATACATAATCCAAGATATGTTCATCACATCAGAACCCTAGCCTCCTAAAACTATCTACTCACTACCCATAACAATCATATAGTCTAGATATATGATTGAAATACAAAATAGGGATGGGAAATAACCAAGAGTCCCCAAAATCTCCAAAGTCTTCTAGCTCTTCTCTCCTTCTCGCTCCAACCTTGCTCCAAAGCTCCAAGAGTTGAGTCACCCACCTAAATCTAGAGGGATGGTGATGTAAATGGAAGTATGATGGTTTTGATGGAGATTTCTAGACTTTAGATGGTGGTTATGGGTGTTTGAGAGGTAGAGGAGATGGCTATATGGGTTCGGTATAGATAAAGGCCTAAGAGAGAGACTAAAACTATGAAAATCTAAAAATTGAAGTGAGTTATGTATGGGTGTAGTGGGAAGCTCAACCCCTATAGATTTGGATGGGATATTTTCGCATCAAATAATTCAAAATTAAATCAAGACATGATCCACAATTTTAGGGACTTGTTGGTGGTCCAAAAATGACTGACCACCAACATGTGATTGGCACATGACTCTTTAAAATATCTTCTCCAATTGGGCTTGTGGGCTTGGACTTGAAGTCTTGGGTCTTGACACATTCCGGCAAGGACTCGCTGGAGTTTACCGTTGACCGGCCGGAGTTGACTTTGACCAGTGGTTGACTTTTCTCATTTTCTCAGTTTTGCTCCTTCTTCTCCTAATGCTTCGGAAACTTGCTTGGCTTCTCCAAAACTTGACTAATTTCCAACTTTTAGCTCATTTCCTTTCAAACTCTCCATTTCCTAGTATGACAACGTATTAAAAATGATGTTTTATTCTAAGAAGGCAAGCTTTAATCATAAGGTTAGATACATAATTGGAACACAATTATGGTCCTAGCAAGACACCCCGAAGAAGCTGTGCCATATCCACATGTCATATGAGGCCACCGCGTCTAAGATAATAGTGGGATGTTTATTCCGCCCTGAGAATTCCGCTTGTTAAGCTGTTGGGCAGTTCTCTCATTCCTTGTGCCTGCAACGGTGCTTCCAATCATACCAAGAAATCCCCAATGATTGGCCCTCCTTAGAAGTCGAGTGACGTCTGCTGCATTTGGAGCGTAGAGGTAAATGTCTTTGTAAAGCATGTACAATTAGGTGCACCATTTCTTCATGCATTTTAGTGTTGTTGATTCCTTCATCCTTGTGATTTCGGAACACTGATCTACAGCTGAGCCATACGCCAACATTTGAAGAGCAGTGGTCATCTTATTTTGGGGAAGAAGTCCGATCATTCCAATGGCATCTTTCTATGATTCAAAATTAGTTGTGGTTGCAGAGATCCGTCATTATACGGTTGAATAACTTCATTCTCATTTGGTACCTCCGATGAAAGTCTTGCTTGTTAAGATAAGGCATTTAGTGATGTCATCTTTCATTAGATTATGTCCTCTTGACTACCTCAACCTTTCTTGATTTGGGTGGCGGCGAGGTGATTCATCATCAAATGTTGCAGCTACCATGATCGTGTTAGTGACGAACACATTAGCAATTTGGGCATTTTGCCCACGTTGTTGTCATCTCCTCGTGAAAAAAATGTTCAAATCAAAAGGATTCATCTTACTGATGTGGGAATGTAAAGAAGTGTACAAAATAAATGTGTTTACGGGTAGAATAGCAATTTCTTTATAGATGATGTGAGTATATAAGGAGCCATACATGATACTTTTATAGCCAATTTATATTATCTGATGTTTGAAGATGATGATACGTGTCACATCATGATTGGTCACAAATCTCACAAGAAATCTTCAATTATTTTGACCACGTGCCATCCCGTGATTGATCGGAAATCTTATCAGATATTTTGAAAGGACCCGACCCTAAATTAACTAGTAATCTAGAATCAAGCCCTAACGACTGACCCTAATCTACGAGTTTCTATGAAAATTTTGAAATAACTTCCCTCATAAAAGAGGCACCCAAAAACCTGCAAGGAAAACTGACACTCCACAGATAAACCCCATAATTTGAAAACATAACTCCAGTAAATATACTGATTCACAAACAAAGAAACTCAACTCGATAATTATACGACTGATAACCTATTCATAAGATTCTCACTAAGTCAATACTATTGAACTAATATTCAAAATGACTTCAATAACACAAGAGACATATTGATAGTGAGCTGGAACCTACTACTGAAGGAATTGACTGGTAGACTTGACACTCTCGACGAAATCTGGCACCCACATGCTACACACTGCAATCTGGGCAAATAAAACCGAAAAGCCCAGGAAAAAGGCATATAAAATCATAAAAACTGTTAGAGTGAGTGGACGAAAATAATCTTTCATTTTTAATTTGGTAACATTAAAAATAACATGCCTTTCACAATATATGCAAATAAACATGATGCGAGTCTAAAACCGCAGAGTCCCTCTAGGACACATTCGCAACAGTACAGTCTAAATCATGGGATCCTAGACCCACACATGATTAAATAGTCAGAAAGACCTCAGGTCAGGACCCTGTCCCCCCCCCCCCCCCCCCCGGAGCATCTCGGAGATCAGCCAAGCATGCCAGTGCATCAAAGCCACTACTACCTCTGACACTGTAATCTGTGTAAAATAAATCATATTAGTTTCCATGCACATGCATAATCATAAATGTATACTTGTACAATGCATAATCATAAATGTATACTCGTACAATGCATAATCGTAAAATGCATAAATCAAGATTCGTAGGTCAATGGTGAAAATAAAATGTCTACTCACAGCATTGCCGGGATAATTACAAAGCTGAAAACTCTGTCGATCAACACAATTAGTCATCTGATACGCCCACTAACTCATGATCTTGAAACCACGATTAAAATAATATCTGATCATTGGGGTTCATACTGCATAACTAAGATCATAATTTGTTGATTAATAACAACGAGAATCTCGTATACTCCAATAACGTAATTTCTGTTTAATTACTAACTCAACCAAATATGAATTCAATTCCCTGTAATCCCTCACTTTTAAGAGTCCCAAACAAATCCCGAATATCAAATGGCTCGCAAATAAACAAATAATCAAAGCATCCTTTAATATTGTCATGAATTAAAGTGATAATTATCTGATTAAATACTTGCCCAAATTTATCAAACTTAAATTCAAATATGGATCTCACCATTGCGTTCGTCACGCGAAAACGAGCAAAACGACATAAAACTTGTGAAAAATTCCACCTTGCCGAAGCTCTGCCGCGCATGGCCGCGGTCGGAATTCCACCAGCCTAGAATTCTTCGACCTATACATTATTTTGAAGATATCAACATTTCCAACAACTTCGTTGTTCAATCCTAAGCCCAGTTCTAACCAAAAAATGTTCAAAACTCACCGTGAAGTTCAAAAACTTGGCCGGAAATTCATTTCCTCCGATCCACCATCACCGGCCACGGCAAGGGCCGAGATCGGTCACAAACAGTTTGTCTCAACATGGGCTATAAAACTTCTAAACATTTGATCCCCAACACAGCCGTCTCTGCCACCGCCGTCACAGGCGAAATCCGGCAAGAACCCTCCTTTTCATCAAGTCGATTCCTCCTCCTCCGGCCACCAACCTCGGTGATCCACCCATCAAATTGAAGAGGAAGTTGAGCCCAACATAACCCACCAAAGAACACGGCCAGAGGTGGCCGGAAAAGAGCTGACAACCGGCGACAAACTCACGGTGCAAAACAAGTCGGTTTGACACGTGGTCAACGCGGGTCAAACCCAGAAATTCCAAAATGGCAACTTTCCAAATTTGACTTGTATTTATATCGTATACATGCCGTACACATACTAGCACCAAATCGACGGCTATAACTCAATCTGATCAAGATCGGACGGTCACGATTAAATCAACAATAAAAATAACACTTTTATATATATTCTCCAACCGACTTCAAAACTCGATAAAACATTGCTCACTTATCCGAACAATTTCTGAAAATTTCACATGAGCTCGGAATTAAATAGTCTACAATTCTTGTGAAGAAAGTCAACATAAATTCTTGCCTGATGAAAAAGTCATTAACAACCCACGTGATACTACTAATTCGCGATAATTCTACTTCGTGCTGATTTATACGTAGATTTTGGTTTGGATTGTTACAATCCACCCCCCTTACAAAAATTTCGTCCTCGAAATTTACATACCTGCTAGGAGAACGAAGCCACTGCTCACACAAACTGTTTTGGCTGCTACGTGGCTACATTTACTGTATGATTTTTATACAACACTGAGACTAACAGAATATTCCTGTTCTAGAGAATCTTCTCTCGACGGTTAAGAAAAACCATCGGTTCCACAACATGAACTCAAACTGTCTGCAACGGGAATTTTTGAGGCATGCTGTGATGACCCGAACCGGAATTAGTATGTTAATCGGCTTGGTTTGCATATTTTATGAGTGATCACTGTTTGTCGTAATTGAGCAGTTTTAGCGGCTTTATTCATGACTAATTTATTGGGCGAGAATTTGGTATGAGTCTCTTCACGAGAGTTGTAGTATGCATGATTTCGAGTTCGTAGGCAGTTTCAGATAATTGTTTCGATAACCAAGGAATATGTTATGAATATTTGAATTCGCGTGATTTAGTCGTGTTTATCCGTTTGAATTTGAGTTATCCGAAATGTGGATGAGATTCGATTTGGACCGTCGATCGTATCGAGCTGCGAGTATAAATATCGGAATAGTCGTAAAATTGTCGAAAATCACTGTTTTGGGAAGTTTGACCGACGTTTGACCGTTGACTGACCGTTGACCGAGTCCATTTCGCACTGCCGGTTGACTCGCCGTGGTCTTTCCATTTCCGGCCACCTCCAGCTACAATTTTGGTATGGTTAGAATCGTCTCTTGATTTCCTATGGTTTAGAACTTGAAATTTTGTGATTTGATGAGGTTTTGAGGGAGAACAAGTTCGAGGAAGATTAGGGATTTTGCCAGATTCGGGTGAGGTGCTCCAGCGACATTTGGGGTTGGGGTTGTGGGGAGAAAGGTTCCTTTCAACCCCTTGATGCTTTTGGGTGGAAGGAATTTTGGTTTAGTTGCCGTTTGAAGCTCGCCGGAATCTCGTCGGAATCAATGGATTCCGTGAGGTTTCAGGCTCAATTCCGACCGGTGGGCTTGGAATTGGAGCTTGGTGTAGAAGAGGAAGTTGTTGGGTTTAAGGAGTACTTGTGATTTGGAAAGTTTGGCTGGAATCCGCCACTGTTGACGCCGCATCGCCGCCAGCTGCGGCGCTACGGCGAAGGGTTGACTTTTTGGATTTTTGTCAAGTTTTATACCGTTTTACTCGTAATCGCGCCCCGATCGTAGCCTTGAGGTTTTCGAGTTGATTTGGATGCCGGATTTTAAGTGGAGGGTTTATGTGGAGTATTTTGGGATTTTCGACGATTCTTTTGTATCCGAGTTATATGTTTCCAAAAATGGTTGGTTTCCAAGGTGTGGTATAGAGTATTGAATTGTGATTTTGATCAGTGATATTTTTTGATTATTCAGGGGATCGAGATCGTACGTTGGGCGATGGATCTTCCGCCGGATCTCGAAATTCGCGCGTCTGCGCGTTGTGCTTATCTTTGAGTGGATATTTATTTTCACTGTCGTAGCGAGTTCTTGGTTTCAACATTTATTTCCAATACAGTATTGAGATTGTTTATTGTTTTTGGAGGTATTATTTTATGTTTTATTGGTGATGGCATTTACTTAGCATCGATGCATTGACTACTCGACTGATCACCGGTAGTCCAGTTTCAGGGTTGAGAGATTCCCCTGATGTGCCCACTAGGCTTGAGAGATTCGCCTAGTCTATCACCGTCGGGCTTGAGAGATTCGCCTGACACCTCCATTTATTTTAAGAACATGCATTATTTTTATGATTATGTAAATGGTGAAATGCATATGTTTATTTTCGTCCACTCACTCTAACTATTTTATTTGTCTTTCCCCTGAGTTTTTCGGTTTTCGTGCCCAGTTTGTAGTTCGATTTTTTTGTCTCATGTCGTAGTCGGAGGCTTAGAGTTCGAGCTACCTTTCTTTTCCAGTAGGTTTCTTGTTTTGCCTACTGTTGTATATTTTTGTATATATACACTAGAGGTCGCTCTGATTACTTTGTCGTTATACTTTGATATGTTTTTCCCCGGATTTCTGTAAAGTACAGTTTTACTTATTACTTTTACATTATTATCATTATATTGAGAAATTTGGATGGGATTGGTGCCCACAGTTTGGCTTTTGTGGCATAGGATGAAGTGTGTTTTCGGGTGCAGGTTAATGGAAATTCCACGATATAGTGAAACTTTGCCGAAATTTCTATGGTTTTTGCAAGTTCGTGTTTTCATAAGTGGTTTGATTACAGTTTAGGAAACTAAATCGAGGTTGAGTCCTTGTTGAGTCCTTTCAGCTTGGTATCAGAGCATTAGGTTTCAGGTTCTGTAGACTTCTGTAGTTGTGATACTAAGGGTATTTAAGATTATACAACATGTCTGGAGCGATGACCTGACTGGCAAACGGTAACTCATCAATGCTTCGGGTGTTGTATGTTTTCAAATGTCTGAGGTTTCATGATTACGTTCCTTGTGCCTTGTGACTAATACTTTTCTCTTATCATTTGGATGCCTACTAGACGTGGTCCCCGTATCAATAGGGATGTGGATCTTGATGAGGATCGCCAGACGCATAACTTGCTTATGCGAGTATTGTGTTTGGAGGAGCGTTTTAACCCTGTGGTCAAAGCTCGAATTGCTGGAGTGAAAGGACCCAACCCCGATTTAGTTTCCTAAACCGGAATCAAACCCCTTCTGAACACATGAACTTTCCAAAACCATGAAAATTTCGGTAGAGTTTCGCTACTACGTGGAATTGCCATTAACCTGCACCCGAAAACACACTTCATCCTATGCCACAAAATCCAAACCGTGGGCACCAATCCCATCTGGATTTCTCAATATCATAACAGTAATGTAAAGTAATAAATAAAACTATACTTTACAGAAATCCGGGGAAAAATCGTATAAAAGTATAACATCAGAATGCTCAGAGCGACTTCTAGTATATATATACAAATATTAGGCCAAACTAAGAACTTACCATAAAAGAAATATCGCTCGAATACTAAGTCTCCGAATGCGACGTGCGACACCAGAGTCCGAACTGCAAATTGGGCACGGAAGCCGAAAAGCCCAGGGGAAAGGCAAATAAAATCATTAGAGTGAGTGGACGAAAATAAACATATGCCTTTCACCAAATATATATCGTAAAACAAAGCAAAGCGAGTTCTCAGAAGATGAATGGAGGTGTCGGGTGAATCTCTCAAGCCCGATGATCAGGCGAATCTCTCAAGCTTGACGGTGATAGATTAGGCTAATCTCTCAAGCCTAGTGGGCACATCAGGGGAATCTCTCAACCCTGGATCTGACTACCGGTGATCAACCGAGTAGCCAATGCATCGATGCTAAGTAATGCCATCACCATATAAAATATAAAACAATACCTCCAAAAGAAATAAATAATCTCAACATCGTATATAAATAAATACGGAAATCATGAACTCACTACGACAGTGAAAATAGAAAAGTCCACTCACAGATGAGTATAACGCAATACGCATTAATCCAGTGACCAGGCGGAAAATCCCTCGCCAAACGAACGATCACGATCCCCTGAATAATTATAAAATCCACTGCTCAAAATCATATCTCAAAACCTTGAATCACATCACGAGAAACAACCGTTCCCAGAAACATATAACTCAATATAGACGAAATCATCAAAAATCCGATAATCATACCATAAAACCTCTCCATAATTTCCGATGCTCAATTCGAAATATAAACCTCACCATTGCGATCGGTGCGCGATTCCGAGCAAAATGACATACAACTTGTCGAAAAACACCTCGGCTGGAAAGTCGCCGCCGCCGGAAAACCTTATCGGCCCAGAAAAATGCAACCTATACATGGATTTGAAGATCTCGACATTTCCAACAACTCTCCAGTTCAAAGTTAAGGCCAATTTTGACCGAAAATGGTCTAAAACTCACCTCAAAGGTACAAACCCTCGCTGGAAATTCAACTTCACCGTTCTCCCTCCTCCGGCCACGGCAAGTCTTGAAACCACTTCCAATAGCTTCCTCTCTTCAAGGCTAACAAAACCCCTCAAAGAACCACCACCAACTCGGCTGGAAACGTCGCCTCCGACATCACCGAATTCTCGCCGGAAAACCTCCATTTTTGCCACTTCGATTCTCTCTCCTCCGGCGACCTCAAGGGACGATCCACCTGCCAAATTGAAGAGGGGCACGAGCCCAACACATTTCCTCAAGAGACCCCGGCCAACCGTGGCCGGAATCGGGCTCCTCGACGGCAAAGATCCAAGGCATCAAAACGGGTCGCCCTTGACCCGTGATCAACGCGGGACAAGGCCCAGTTTACTGTTTTGGAAAGTTTCCAAAATCGTCACATATTTGCCCGTATTTATACCATACACGTATCGAATCCCAAACGGATAAATACGACAAAATCCAACGGCCGAAAAAATTCACAACTTATTCCTCGTAACTCGGAATAATCCTCCGGAAGTTCCCCCGAGCTCGAAATTAAATTCTCTACAACCTTCGTGAAAGATCCTAAATCAAATTCTTTCCCGATAAATTAGTCGTTAACGAGGCCGCCATATTAACCAATTACGACGAAATTGTGACTAATCGCGAAACTCGCAAATCAAGTCGATAAACATTCCATTTTCGGTTCGGGTTGTCACATGGAGCGACTGTTTTCTTGGGTTCAGCTGATCCAGAGATATGTGAGGCATGGTTGGTTTAGATTGAACGAGTTTGTGAGCATTTGCGTTTCGCTCCGAAGCATATGACAGTGGCAGCAGTTGGTTGACTTGAGTCTGATGCATACTTCTTGTGGGTTAGCACTGATAGAGTTCCGGTTGATACTCCATGGACATTGTTTTGGGATTTGTTTATGCGGAGGTATTTCAACCAGGCTACACAGGATCGGAAGTATGAGGAGTTCACCAACTTGAGAGAGGGTAGTATGTCAGTACTTGAGTACAGGGACAGATTTGAGTAGTACGACATGGTTGGCCTCAGAGGAAGCCAAGTGTCGGAGATTTGAGTTGGGCTTGAACCTGAACATTAAGGGAACATTGACTACGATGCCTCGGAACAACTTTGATGAGTTTGTGAGTATTGCACTTCGAGGCGAAGATATAGAGAATGAAAGGCAGATGAGATTCCAGTCTAAGAGACTCGAGGAGGGTGGACCGAGTCAGGGACCTTCCAAGAGACTGAGTTCAGACACTTCCGGATCAGCATCATCATTGGGCAGTGGACCATTTAGACCATTAGTTAGTACGCCTAGACAGAGACAGAGATGAAGGAGGGATCGACCACAGAGACCACAGTCTAGTGGGAGTTCTAGCGGATCCAGCTATCCTCGACGTACCGGTGGCATTTTTGCTGTACCGAGGGAGTATCCATTGTGCAATCTCTGCAATAGGCATCACTTTGGTCCTTGTCAGCGAGGCCCTATCATTTGCTATCGTTGTGGCCAGGAGGGTCACAATGCTAGGGAATGTTTCCGGTCTACTGGTGTTGGTGAACAGGCAGCTCAGAGTTCAGGAGGAGATCGAGGTACTACTTCTGGAGCTCGACCAGTACAGTCTTCTAGTCAGGGTGGATAGCAGAGTCACCATCAGCGTGGACGACCAGCTGGGCAAGCCAGGGTTCATGCTATGTCACTGCACGAGGGCAGAGCTTTACCGGAGGTTGTTATTGGTACGTTGCATGCTTTTGGCTATCCCGTACTTACCTTGCTAGATCCAGGTGCTACGAATTCATTCATATAATATAAATTATCATCTTTAGCTACTATACCTGCATCTCCACTTCCGGGGTTATGGAAGGTCTTGTATCCATCCGGAGAGATTGTGAGTATTGGTTGGGTGTATAGGGATTTTGAGATTTTTGTTAGAGGTTATGGTTTAGCCGCAGATTTGTTATTACTGGATATTGTCGATTTTGATGTGATTTTAGGTATGGACTTCTTGGAGACACATTGGGCCATGTTCGTGAAAGGACCCAACCCCGATTCAGTTACATAAATCGGAATCGAACCCCTTCTGAAAATACGAACCAACAAAATTTTTTCGAAATTTCGGCAGAGTTTCGTTACTAATGTAGAATTGCATAACCTGCACCCTGAAAATAACACTTCGTCCTATGCCACAAAAGCCAAACCGTGGGCACCAATCCCATTCGGATTTCTCAACATCAATATATGAATCATAAACAGTAAACAGTACTGTAGTATATATATATATCCGAGAAAATCCGTGTAAACAAGTATCAAAATGTATCAGAGCGACCGCTAGAGTAAAATATATACAATATACACATCAGTAGGCGAAACAAGAACCTATTGGAAAGCACAGGTAACTCTGATCACTAGCCTCCAAACCGCGACGTGAAAACACCAAAACCTGAACTGCAACTGGGCACGGAAACCGAAAAGCCCAGGGGAAAGACAATAAACTCGTTAGAGTGAGTGGACGAAAATAAATGTCTTTCACCAAGTAATATATACGTATAAAATCATATGCGAGTCAAATGCATGAAAATTAAATGGTACGTGAGGAGACGCTGACTACCACTCACGTATAGAGCATGCAACGTAAAATGTATCGTGGAATCTCTCATGGACTACCACGCGATAGCACAGTCTGAATCACGGGATCCCAGACCCACACGTGATTCTAGCCAGAAAGGCCTCGGGTCAGGATATCTGTCCCCCCCGGAGCGTACTCGGGGATCAGCCGAGAAGCCAATGTGTATCGATACCACAACATATACTGAGACTGTACTCTGTGTAAACCAAATCATAAATCCTTTCCATGCACATGCATAAAACATAATATATACGTATGAATATATTCGTATACGTATATTCGTATATGCATAATCGTAAAACACATGCTCGTAAAATCATAATCAATCTGCATGCTCAAGTTCGTAAATCATAAATAAAAGACTCGCAATCAATCCGTGAAAATAAATTGTCCACTCACAGACTCGCGTAACGCGCACTCGCGCTAAACTTGTGGTCCGGCGGAAGATCCCTCGCCTGAAGCACGATCACGATCCAAATCTCGATCTCGATCCCCTGAATATTCACAAAAACATAATTGATCAAAATCGTAGTCCACAACCCTGTACTTAATCACGGAAACCAACCGTTCCCGGAAACAAACAATGCAATGCAAAACGATAAACGAAATTCCCGAAATTCCCACTCGAAACCTCGACTGAAAATTTGCTAACCAAATCAACTCGAAAACCTTTGGACGATAATCAGGGCGTGATTTCGAGAAAAATGACATTAAAAATGTCGAAATCTGAAAAGTCAACTTTTGGCCGGAGCTCCGCCGTTGACCGCCGCTGCCGGCGGCGGCGCGCCGTCAACGGTGAAATCTCACGGTGAAAATTTCCAGATTTCAAGGTCACATCATTTCGAGTCACTTTCTCATCTACCCCGAAGGCCAAATCACAACGGAACCACCTCAATTCTTCAAAACCCGATCGGAAAATTACCCCTCCGGTGACCTATTCGGGTTGCCACAAAACCTTCACCAAACCTCAATTAAACCGTACCAATAGAATCCCTAGGCCAAGGGGAAGCAAACCCCCCTAACCACCACCACCGTGGCTCGCCGGAACCACCGTCACCAACACCGGCGACTTCCTCGAATCGGACCCAATTCGGGTTCCACGAAATCCTCACCAATTTCCATAAATCTATACACCAATCAACTCGAAATTACAAGGGGAAGCTAGCTATACCTGTCACGTGGCCGGAAAGTAGGTCGTCGGACGGCAAAGCTCAAAGAGGAAACTTTCCTCTTCGGTCAACTGGTCAACTTTCCAAAAATAGTAAGTCAACGGTGGTCAACCCTCAAACAGTGATTTTACGACTATTCTCAACTATTCCAATATTTATACTCGCGCCTCGGGTCGACCGACGGTCCAAAACAAATATACGAAATGATTCGGATAAACACGAAACAATTGGATAAACTTGTCAGAAACCGAAACTTCGAATAATCATAAAATATTCCTCGGTTATCGGAAAAATCTTCCGGAACCGCCCACGAGCTCGAAATCACGTACTCTACAATTTTCGTGAAGACACTCAACTCAAATTCTCGACCGAAAACAAAGTCGCGAATAGGGTCGACGAGCCACATATACGACGTAAAACTGCGACTAAACAGAATCTCGAGAATCGTGCCGAATACGCATCAGATTCTAGTTCGGGTCGTCACAAATCTACCCCCCTTAAAGAAATTTTGACCTCGAAATTTACGTACCTGTCAAGTGAACAGATGAGGATACTGCTCCCGCATACGCTGCTCGGTCTCCCTGGTGGCCTCCTCAACTGAGTGGTTCTGCCACAAGACCTTCACCAGCGGAATCACACGGTGCCTCAACTCTTGCTCACGACGATCGAGAATCTGCACTGGCTCCTCAACATACGATAAATCCTCTCTGATCGGCAACTGCTGTGGGGCTAACACATGTGAAGGATCTAAGATGTACTTCCGCAACATCGAAATATGGAAGACATCATGAACACGAGCCATCTCTGCTGGTAACTCAAGTCTGTAAGCAACAGCTCCAACCCTCTCCGTAATCTCATACGGACCAATGTACCGCGGTCGAAGCTTGCCTCGCTTCCCGAAACGCACAACTCCCCTCCACAGAGATAGTTTCAGGAAGACCCAATCACCAACCTCGAACTCTAAACTCTTCCTCCTCACATCTGCGTAACTCTTTTGCCGATCCTGGGCGATCTTCAATCGATCCCGGATAACCTGTATGTCCTCCATCGTGGTTTTCACCAAATCTGGACCAATAAGCCAACGCTCACCTACCTCACTCCAACACAATGGAGTGCGACACTGCTTCCCGTACAGGGCCTCGTACGGTGCCATCTCAATACTGGCCTGATAGCTGTTGTTGTAGGCGAACTCGATCAAATGTAACTGCTGATCCCAGTTTCCGCGAAACTGCAACACACATGATCTCAGCATATCCTCAAGAGTCTGAATGGTCCGCTCGGACTGCCCGTCAGTCTGAGGATGAAAAGCTGTACTAAATCGCAACCTCGTGCCCAACGCTCGCTGTAACGCCTACCAAAACTCAGAAGTGAACTAACTATCTCGGTCAGAAACAATGGACACAGGCACACCATGCAAACGAACAATCTCTAATAAGTACAACTTGGCCAATCTGCCCACTGAAATCTTCCCCGGAAGTGCAAGAAAGTGTGCGGATTTCGTTAGTCGGTCAACAATAACCCAAATGCATGTGTTGCCCGCCAAAGTACGCGGCAACTGATAGACGAAATCCATCGTAATGTGCTCCCACTTCCAAAATGGAATCTCAAGTGGCTGTAGTTTCCCTGCAGATTTCTGCCTCTCCGCTTTCACCTGCTGACAGATCAAACATCGACTCACGTACGCGGCAATCTCCCGCTTCATGTTGCGCCACCAATAGTACGCTCGAAGTGTACGAAACATCTTCGTACCTCCGGGATGCATCGCATACGCTGAACTGTGGGCCTCATCTAGAATCTCCTTCTTCAAGTCCTCGTCTCTGGGTACACATAACCTGCCTCTGAACAACAACGTACCGTCGTCGCTCAATCGGAACTCTGTAGGCACACCATTCCGTATCATGGTCTTCTTGCCCAACAGGTAAGAATCTGAATCCTGGGCCTCTCGTACCTGATCAACCAGTACGGGTCGAACCTGAAAACTAGCCAACAAAGCTCCATCATCATCATACCCAAACACAGCACCTGTAGGCCGAAGCTCGGCTAACATCGATACTCTGGCCACACACATGTGAAACAACGAGGCTCCAGATTTCCGGCTAAGTGCATTTGCTACAACATTGGCATTCCCCGAATGGTACTCAAATGTGCAATCATAGTCGTTGATCAACTCCATCCATCGGCGCTGCCTCATGTTCAGATCCGGCTGTGTCCACAAGTAGGTGAGACTCTTGTGATCAGTGTAAATCTTACAATGAGCACCATACAAGTAATGTCTCCAACTCTTCAACGCTAACACGATAGTGGCTAACTCCAAATCATGCATCAGATAGTTGACCTCATGCAGTTTCAGCTGCCTGGAACCATATGCCACAACTTTACCATGCTGCATCAACACACAGCCAAGTCCCAACTTCGACGCATCGCTGTACACAACAAACTCACCACTGTCGTCTGGCAATGTCAGAACCGGTGCGGTAGTCAATCTCTCCTTCAGGAGCAAATAACTCTCCTCGCACGCATCAGACCACTCAAACTTGACGCCCTTCTTCGTCAATCTGGTCAGTGGTGTAGCAATCCGGGAGAAATCCTGTACAAACCGCCGATAATAGCCTGCTAACCCTAAGAAACTCCGAATCTCCGGCACAGTAGTGGGTCTACTCCAGTTCAGCACGGCCTCGATCTTGTTAGGATCAACACTGACTCCCTCGGCCGAAATCACGTGGCCCAGAAACTTCACACTATCCAACCAGAACTCGCACTTGCTAAACTTTGCGAACAACTGGTGGTCCCGCAAAGTCCGCAATACTGCTCGCAAGTGCTTCTTGTGCTGGCCCACACTCCTGGAATAGATTAGGATATCGTCAATGAAAACAATCACGAACTTGTCCAGGAATCGTCTGAACACCCGATTCATCAAGTCCATGAAAGCTGCGGGGGCGTTGGTCAACCCAAACGGCATAACCAAAAACTCATAGTGCCCATACCGCGTCCTGAATGCTGTCCTGGCTACGTCAGAGTCTCGGATCCTCAACTGGTGATATCCGGATCGAAGGTCAATCTTCGAAAAGACTGCTGCTCCCTTCAGCTAATCGAACAAGTCATCAATCCGCGGCAATGGATACTTGTTCCTCACTGTAACCTGATTCAGCTTCCGATAGTCAATGCACAAACGCATGGACCCATCCTTCTTCCGCACAAACAACACTGGGGCACCCCACGGAGAAACACTTGGTCGAATGAATCCCTTCTCTAACAACTCCTGGAGCTGAATCTGCAACTCCTTCAACTCCGCTGGCGCCATACGATACGGTGTCTGGGAAATCGGTCCTGTACCCGGCAACAACTCAATGGTAAAATCAATCTCCCGCACAGGGGGTATACCAGGTAACTCGGCTGGAAACACGTCCGGAAACTCAGACACAACCTCAATGCTACCAAGGTCTGGCACTGCAGCTGTAGTGTCCACAACATGGGCTAAGTAAGCAATACAACCCTTCTTCATCAATCGATCCGCCCTCATCGCGGAAATCAAGCACAGTAGTGAAGTGTTCTTCTCACCACGAAACAGTATCTCGGGTAACCCTGGTCGTCGAAACGCAACCTCCTTCCTGTGGCAGTCAAACATGGCCCAGTGCGACTCCAAAAAGTCCATACCCAAAATCAAATCAAAATCTACAATATCAAGCAGTAACAGATCTGCGGCTAATCCATGGCCATCAATAAACACCTCACAATCTCGGTAAACCCAACCGATACTCACAACCTCACCTGATGGATACAACACTCTCCATAACCCCGGAAGTGGAGATGCAGGTACCGTAGCCAATGATGACATTCTAAATGATATGAATGAATGTGTGGCGCCCGGATCTAATAATGCAAGTACAGGAATACCAAAGACATGTAACGTACCAATAACGACCTCCGGTGATGCTCTGCCCTCACGTAGAGTCATAACATGAACCCTCGCCTGTCCGGCTGGTCGTCCTCGCTGGGGCTGTCCCTGCTGCCTACCCTGGCCTGCAAACTGTGCTGGTCGCGCTCCCGAAGTGGCACCTCGCTCTCCTCCGGAAATCTGAGCTGCCTGATCTCCAGCACCAACCAACTGAGGACACGCCCTCGCATAGTGACCCACCTGGCCACAATGGAAACAATTGAGGGTGCATCGCTGACACGAACCAAAATGATACCTATTGCACAAGTTGCACAACGAATACTCCCTCGGTGTAGCAAAAGTGCCAAAAGGTCGTCGAGGATGACTGGAACCGCTGGAATCCCCACTAGCCTGTGGTCGTCGCGGTCGATCTCTCCTCCATATCGATCTCCGCCTCGGTACACTAACTGGTGGGCGATAAGATCCACCGCCTGAAGATGAAGCTGAACCGGAAGTATCAGAACTCAGCCTCTTCGAAGGCCCCTGACTCGGTCCACCCTCCTCCAACTGTCTCGGCTGGTACCTCTACTGCTATCTCTCCTGCTCAATGTCCTCACCTCTGAGTGCAGCACTAACAAACTCATCAAAGTTGTTCCGAGGCATCGTAGTCAGTGTCGTCTTGATGTTCAGATTCAATCCCAGCTCAAACCTACGACACTTGGCTTCCTCTGTAGCCACCATATCCCACGCAAAACGAGACAAACAGGTAAACCGATCCCGATACTCAAGTACAGACAAACTACCCTGCCTCAAGTTCGTAAACTCCTCGTACTTGCGCTGCTGGGTAGCCTGATTAAAGTACCTCCGCATAAACAGATCACGGAACAATGTCCACGGAGTGCCAGCTGGAACTCTGTCGGTGCTAACCCACCAAAAGTATGCATCACCCTCAAGTAAACCAACTGCGGCTACTGTCATATGCTCAGGAGTAAACTGCAGACGCTCACAAACACGTTCAATCTGAACCAACCATGCCTCGCATATCTCTGGATCAACTGAACCCGAAAACACAGTAGCACCAGCTGTACGAGCCTTGACCACAAGGTCAAAACGCTCTTCCAAACGCAGCACTCGCATCAGCAAGTTGCGCATTCGGCGATCCTCATCAAGATCCTCATCTCGATCAACACGGGGACCACGTCGAGGAGGCATCCTACTGATACAAGACAAGCATTAGGTACAAGCAGAAAGAACGTAATCATGAAACCGCAGATATTTGAGGACACACAACACCCGAAGTATTGATGAGTACCGCTGGCCAGTCGGGTCATCACTCCAGTCATGCTGTATCAACTCAAATACCCTAAGCGTCACAACAACAAGAGTCTACAGAATCTGACAACCTAATGCTCTGATACCAAGCTGAAAGGACCCAACCCCGATTCAGTTACCTAAATCAGAATCGAACCCCTTCTGAAAATACGAACCAACAAAAATTTTTCAAAATTTCGGCAGAGTTTCGTTAATAACGTAGAATTGCATAACCTGCACCCTGAAAATAACACTTCGTCCTATGCCACAAAAGCCAAACCATGGGCACCAATCCCATCCGGATTTCTCAACATCAATATATGAATCATAAACAGTAAACAGTACTGTAGTATATATATATATCCGAGAAAATCCGTGTAAACAAGTATCAGAATGTATCAGAGCGACCGCTAGAGTAAAATATATACAATATACACATCAGTAGGCGAAACAAGAACCTACTGGAAAGCACAGGTAACTCTGATCACTAGCCTCCAAACCGCGACGTGAAAACACCAAAACCTGAACTGCAACTGGGCACAGAAACCGAAAAGCCCAGGGGAAAGACAATAAACTCGTTAGAGTGAGTGGACGAAAATAAATGGCTTTCACCAAGTAATATATACGTATAAAATCATATGCGAGTCAAATGCATGAAAATTAAGTGGTACGTGAGGAGACGCTGACTACCACTCACGTACAGAGCATGCAACGTAAAATGTATCGCGGAATCTCTCATGGACTACCACGCGATAGCACAGTCTGAATCACGGGATCCCAGACCCACACGTGATTCTAGCCAGAAAGGCCTCGGGTCAGGATATTTGTCCCCCCCCCCCCCCGGAGCGTACTCGGGGATCAGCCGAGAAGCCAATGTGTATCGATACCACAACATATACTGAGACTGTACTCTGTGTAAACCAAATCATAAATCCTTTCTATGCACATGCATAAAACATAATATGTACGTATGAATATATTCGTATACGTATATTCGTATATGCATAATCGTAAAACACATGCTCGTAAAATCATAATTAATATGCATGCTCAAGTTCGTAAATCATAAATAAAAGACTCGCAATCAATCCGTGAAAATAAATTGTCCACTCACAGACTCGCGTAACGCGCACTCGCACTAAACTCGTGGTCCGGCGGAAGATCCCTTGCCTGAAGCACGATCACGATTACGATCCAAATCTCGATCTCGATCTCCTGAATATTCACAAAAACATAACTGATCAAAATCGTAGTCCACAACCCTGTACTGAATCACGGAAACCAACCGTTCCTGGAAATAAACAATGCAATGCAAAACGATAAACGGAATTCCCGAAATTTCCACTCGAAACCTCGACTGAAAATCGGCTAACCAAATCAACCCGAAAACCTCTGAACGATAATCAGGGCGTGATTTCGAGAAAAATGACATTAAAAACGTCGAAATCTGAAAAGTCAACTTTTGGCCGGAGCTCCGCCGTTGACCGCCGCCGCCGCCGCAGGCACGCCGTCAACGGTGAAATCTCACGGTGAAAATTTCCAGATTTCAAGGTCACATCATTTTGAGTCACTTTCTCATCTACCCCGAAGGCCAAATCACAACGGAACCACCTCAATTCTTCAAAACCCGATCGGAAAATTACCCCTCCGGTGACCTATTCGGGTTGCCACAAAACCTTCACCAAACCTCAATTAAACTGTACCAATAGAATCCCTAGGCCAAGGGGAAGCAAACCCCCCTAACCACCACCACCGTGGCTCGCCGGAACCACCGTCACCAACACCGGCGACTTCCTCGAATCGGACCCAATTCGGGTTCCACGAAATCCTCACCAATTTCCATAAATCTATACACCAATAAACTCGAAATTACAAGGGGAAGCTAGCTATACCTGTCACGTGGCCGGAGATGGCCGGAAAGTAGGTCGTCGGACGGCAAAGCTCAAAGAGGAAACTTTCCTCTTCGGTCAACTGGTCAACTTTCCAAAAATAGTAAGTCAACGGTGGTCAACCCTCAAACAGTGATTTTACGACTATTCTCAACTATTCCAATATTTATACTCGCGCCTCGGGTCGACCGACGGTCCAAAACAAATATACGAAATGATTCGGATAAACACGAAACAATCGGATAAACTGCGACTCAAATTCTCGACCGAAAACAAAGTCGCGAATAGGGTCGACGAACCACATATACGACGTAAAACTGCGACTAAACAGAATCTCGAGAATCGTGCCGAATACGCATCAGATTCTGGTTCGGGTCGTCACAGTTCGATTGTCACAAAAAGGAGATTGTGTTTCGACGTCTAGGTTTTCCAGAGATATTGTTTCGCGGTGAAAAGAATACTTCATTGCCATGTGTAATTTCAGCGATGAAGGGCGAGCAGATGATGAAGAAGGGTTGTGTTGCATACTTAGCTCATGTTGTGGATATAGACACTACTGTACTAGACATTGGTGACATCGAGGTTGTTTCCGAGTTTCCAGATGTGTTTTCGGAGGAGTTACCAGGTATTCCTTCAGTTCGAGAAATCGATTTCACCATTGAGCTTTTACCAGGCACTGGACCTATATCTCAGGCACCTTGTCGTATGGCGCCAGCGAAGTTGAAAGAGCTACAGATTCAACTTCAAGAGTTGCTGGAGAAAGGTTTCATACGACCCAGTGTATCACTGTGGGGTGCTCCTGTACTATTTGTGTGGAAGAAGGATGGTTCCATGCGACTGTGTATTGATTACCGGAAGTTGAATCAGGTCACTGTGAAGAACAAGTATCCATTGCCGCGGATTGACGACTTGTTTGATTAGCTCAAGGGAGATTTAGTCTTTTCAAAGATTGATCTCAGGTCCAGATATCATCAGTTGAGAATCAGAGAGTCAGATGTGGCTAGGACAGCTTTCAGGTCACGGTATGGACATTATGAGTTCTTGGTTATGCCGTTTGGGTTGACTAATGCCCCTGCAGCTTTCATGGACTTGATGAACCGGGTGTTCAGGCGGTTTCTGGACAAGTTTGTGATTGTGTTTATCGACGACTTTCAGATTTACTCCAGGAGCGTGGGCCAGCACAAGAAACATTTGCGAGATGTTTTGCAGACTTTGCGAGATAATTAGCTATTTGCGAAGTTCAGCAAGTGCGAGTTTTGGTTGAATAGCATGAAGTTTTTGGGTCACGTGATATCTGTTGAGGGAGTCAGCGTTGATCCTGACAAGATTGAGGCCGTGTTGAATTGGAGTAAACTTACCACCGTACCAGAGATCAGGAGTTTCTTGGGTTTGGCAGGTTACTATCGGCGCTTTGTGCAAGATTTTTCATGAATTTCCACTCCACTTACCAGATTGACGAAGAAAGGTGTCAAGTTTGAGTGGTCCGATGCATGTGAAGAGAGTTACTTGCTCTTGAAGGAGAAGTTGACTACTGCACCTGTTCTGACTCTACCTGACGACAGTGGAGAGTTTGTGGTTTACAGCGATGCATCAAAATTGGGACTTGGTTGTGTTTTGATGCAATATGGCAGGGTGGTGGCGTACGGTTCCAGGCAGTTGAAACCACATGAAGTCAATTATCCTACTCATGATTTGGAGTTAGTTGCTATTGTTTTAGCTTTGAAGAGTTGGAGACATTACTTGTATGGAGCTCAGTGCAAGATATATATTGATCACAAGAGTCTCACTTATTTGCGCACGCAGCCAGATCTGAATATGAAACAGCACAAACGGATGGAGTTAATCAATGACTATGATTGCACTTTCGAGTACCATCCAGGGAAGGCTAATGTTGTTGCTGATGCACTCAGTCAGAAATCTGGAGCTTCATTGTTTCATGTGTGTTTGGCCAGAGTTTCCATGTTAGCCAAGTTACGGGTTATGGGAGCTGAGTTTGAGTGGGACGATGATGGAGCCTTGTTGGCTAGCTTCCAGGTTTGACTGGTATTGGTTGATTAGGTACGGGAAGCTCAGGATGCGGATTCCTATCTGTTGGAATGGTGTGCCAACAGAGTTTCGGTTGAGTGATGATGATACATTGCTATTCATAGGTAGATTATGTGTACCCAGGGACGAGGGTTTGAAGAAAGAGATTTTTGACGAAGCTCATTGTTCTGCATACGCGATGCATACAGGTGGTACGAAGATGTTTCGTACACTCAGAGCCTATTACTAGTGGCGAAATATGAAGAGGGAGATTGCTGCATATGTGAGCAGATGTCTTATTTGTCAGCAGGTTAAAGCAGAGAGACAGAAACCTGCGGGAAAGTTACAGCCCTTGGAGATTCTGATTTGGAAGTGGGAGCACATTACCATGGATTTCATGTATTAGTTACCACGTACTTCGGCTGGTAACACAGGCATTTGGGTTATTGTTGACCGATTGATGAAATCCGTTCATTTCCTTGCACTTCCAGGGAAGATTTTTGTGGGCAGGTTAGCAAAGCTGTATTTGGCGGAGATCGTTCGTCTGCATGGTGTGCCTGTGTCTATTGTTTCTGACCGAGACAGTCAGTTCACCTCAGAGTTTTGGCAGACTTTGCAGCGAGCTTTGGGTACTATATTGCATTTTAGTACAGTTTTTCATCCTCAGGCTGATGGGCAGTTTGAGAGGACTATTCAGACCCTCGAGAATATGTTGCGGTCCTGCGTATTGCAGTTTAGAGGAAATTGGGACAAGCAACTGCATTTGATCGAGTTTGCTTACAACAACAGCTATCAGGCCAGTATTGATATGGCACCGTATGAGGCTTTATATGGGAGGCAGTGCCATATTCCATTGTGTTGGAGTGAGGTAGGTGAGCGATGGCTTATTGGACCTGATCTGGTGAAGAGCACCACAAAAGATATTCAAATTATCCGGGACAGATTGAAGATTGCTTAAGATCGCCAGAAAAGTTATGCGGACGTGAGAAGAAAGAGTCTCAAGTTCGAGGTGGGCGATTGGGTCTTCCTGAAACTATCTCCTTGGAGGGGAGTTGTGCGTTTCGAGAAGCGTGGCAAGCTTTGACCACGGTAGATTGGTCCGTACGAGATCACTGAGAGAGTTGGTGCCGTGGCTTACAGATTAGAGTTGCCTTCTGAGATGGCTTGTGTGCACGATGTTTTCCATGTTTCGATGTTGCAGAAATACATTCCAAATCCATCACATGTATTAGCGCCATATCAACTTCCTATCCGAAAAGATTTGACATATGTGGAGGAGGCAGTGCAGATTCTCGATTGGCGTGAGTAGGAATTGAGACACAGTTGAAGGTTTTATGGCAGAATCATTCAGTTGAGGAAGCCACTTTCGAGACCGAGCAGCATATGCGGGAGCAGTATCCTCATCTGTTCACTTAGCAGGTACGTAAATTTCGAGGTCGAAATTTTTTTTAAGGGGGGTAGATTTGTGACGACCCGAACCGGAATTAGTATGTTAATCGGCTTGGTTTGCATATTTTACGAGTGATCACTGTTTGTCGTAATTGAGCAGTTTTAGCAGCTTTATTCATGACTAATTTATCATGTGAGAATTTGGTATGTGTCTCTTCACGAGAGTTGTAGTATGCATGATTTTGAGTTCGTAGGTGGTTTCGGATAATTGTTTCGATAACCGAGGAATATGTTATGAATATTTGAAATCGCGTGATTTAGTCGTGTTTATCCGTTTGAGTTTGAGTTATCCGAAATGTGGATGAGATTCGATTTGGACCGTCGATCGTATCGAGCTGCGAGTATAAATATCAGAATAGTCGTAAAATTGTCGAAAATCACTGTTTTGGGAAGTTTGATCGACTTTTAACAGTTGACTGACCGTTGACCGAGTCCATTTCGCACCGCCGGTTGACTCGCCGTGGACTTTCCGTTTCTGGCCACCTTCGGCTACAATTTTGGTATGGTTAGAATCCTCTCTTGATTTCCTATGGTTTAGAACTTGAAATTTTGTGATTTGATGAGGTTTTGAGGGAGAACGAGTTCGAGGAAGATTAGGGATTTCGCCGGATTCTGGTGTCTCACGTCGCAGTCGGAGGCTTAGTGTTCGAGCTACCTTTCTTTTCCAGTAGGTTTCTTGTTTTGCCTACTGTTGTATATTTTTGTATATATACACTAGTGGTCGCTCTGATTACTTTGTCGTTATACTTTGATATGTTTTTCCCCGGATTTCAGTAAAGTACAGTTTTACTTATTACTTTACATTATTGTCATGATATTCAGAAATCCGGATGGGATTGGTGCCCACGGTTTGGCTTTTGTGGCATAGGATGAAGTGTGTTTTCGGGTGCAGGTTAATGGAAATTCCATGATATAGTGAAACTCTGCCGAAATTTCTATAGTGTTTGCAAGTTCGTGTTTTCAGAAGGGGTTTGATTCTGGTTTAGGAAACTAAATCGAGGTTGACCCCTTTCACATGCTACTAACAGAGGATTAGGAATATATGTCCATAACCACGATGCGTGAAATACGTTATATACATATACTAGCCCTGATAATATTTCTCAAACGGTAAACCATAATGTCCATATCCTTACTAACTTTTATATCAGCATAGCCGTATACTACCTGACTTACCATAAAATGCTTTATAAAGTGGTATCTGGATATTCAAATGAAAACTATAATCGTAGACGAATTCCGCCCAAATGCTGACACTTCATAAGAAACTATAATACACATAATCTTAGCATACCACCACAATCTAAGTAGTTCTCACAAACTGACACCCCGCCTGGGATGAAAACTATGTTAACCTGTAACTGACATACAACACTGCCATTACATAACAACATCTCACCTCAAAACTGCAAGAAATTAGGCAATTCACCAACATACAATTTACTAAAGAAAGATCACAATTCTGGAGTTCACGAACTCGATAAAAAGAAACTAATCGAACCAGAAATTAATAACAAAACCTCTGGCTCAGAAATTGCGACCTAAAAAAAAGAAAACACTTCTAACACACATCTCTTACTGAAGTAGTATTCAGGATTCTTGAATATGCAATAATGTAACACCAGATTTCTAGATAAATATAGCAGCTACAAAATTAACTTTCCTGCTAACCACAACAAGGTTAGCACTGAAACTAAAACTATCTTGTTCTTCGATTTGTCTTGTTAGACTGAGACCACTTAAATCAAATTCTTTTTCTCAACAATGAGGTCAATAGTGCCGTAATATGTGAAAAGTCTAACACAAATCGGCGATAAAAAAAACAAAACACAGAAAGCTTCGAATAACTGCCACGTTAAAAGGATTACTCCAGATCAACACATCTTTAACCTTATCCAGGGCCATACTAACATACCTTGCTAATAACACATGGCCCACAAGTTTAACATTGTAAACTTAAAAGGTTGTACTCACTGAACCTGATATACAACTAAAGTTTTCCCCAGTTTCTGATCAATTAAACTTAACTCTCTTCCATGGAAACTTACGTGAAAATCCTGTATCAATCGGCAGTTGCAACGAGCTCATACCCAGAAAGCTTCTAATATTTACTACACTTACTAATCAGTTTTATTTCAACACCACATCAATCTTATCTGGGTCAACACCAACATACATATTATAATATATGGCTGAGAAATCTTGCACCACAATCAGAACCTGTACGTACTTACAAAATCTGGTATACAGTTAGAGTTCTCACAAGGTCATCGATAATGAATGTAATATCACACATGTTGTTGTACATCCCTGGAAATAAACAAAAATGTCAGCAATGCAGTTAATAACTAATTCACCGGAATATACTCAGTACACATGATTCATTATACTCATATAGCAACAGATACGTTTAGTAAAACAAACTGCATCACCCGAAATTTACATCGACTGAAACACGATCAAAAAATCAAATCTAAGTAATATTGAAGCTCCTTTTGAATTATCTAACCAACCATCGCAACAAAATGGTAGATACATGCTCTTCACACTAACTCAGTTCAGCTACCAACAGACATCACACGGTCAAATGAAATCATCTGGTACAACGCCTACGTAATCAGTCATATACCAAGAACAACTCATACATGTCAATAATTGCCCGTAATGGAGGAAGAGCTAATAATTCTTCAGAATGGACATCAGGATATTCCCTGACTACTGCAATCTATTCAAGATTAGAAGGGAAACACAAGTACTTACACCATTCGCTAAAAATGAAGTGCACCATTACACAGTGTTCCGCTGCTTCACAGCGACAATCATTGATAGAAATATTCCACCTTTCCAAAAGCTAAATAATGATATAGGCTCGACTAGTCTGTCTAATCCTCACAACCTCAGATCCTGCTAAATGGACTGCCTGGGTGGCGGTGCGGCTCCAACCTCTGAGGTGGCTCCCTGAATACCATAAAGGCTCTACACCAAAAACTCCACCTGATGAGTCCTAATGTGGACACACCCTCCCAAAGTGATCCAACTGTCCACGACGAAAATAACATAATTCTTAAAAAGATATTGTCCGCAAAAATACATGTGGCATCATCAGAGTCATCTCTTCCCTACTCACAAAAATGAGTCGGACAACATACACGAGCAGGAATGTGAGCTTCCATGCCTGAAGAAATAATGGAAACTCAAATGCTCAAACTTCCCACACCGAGGAATCTGATAAAGTACAATACCATCAAATCATTGAGTTTCTCCTCACACAAATTGGAGTCTAACCTTGCATCAAACTGCAATATCGACAACTATTTAAAACAACGCATATTACATCTGATAGATACGGAGTGACATCAGACTGCAAACTCTGCTCAACACTTTACTATCACTGTCCTACTGGGATTTAGTGCCAACTCTAGCCAAACAGGTGAAACGATCGCAATACTCTAACCACTGAGCGAAAACTTCATCTTTGCAATACCCTGCCACTGGCAAACTGCATGGTCTAACAACAGGCTAGCAACCACTACAATTCTCTGCTCAAAAATCAACTGAGATCGCAAATGATCAAACTTGACCAATTCCACTAGCCAAAATTTGCAAGCCACAGGGTTATGGGAGTATGTAAAAGGAATTGTTCTTACAAAATTAACTTTACCAATTAATTCTCAAAATCCACTCACAATACTAGCATCATGCGTACAATCAAATCACGCATAAGAAAACCAGATTTTGTGTATCATGCAGGTGTTAGGTGTACCGACTGACTGACTACCGAGTCCAAAACTGACAACTCACAGGAAGAAACCACACCCGAATAAACTAGGAGACTCTAGACACCTGACAAAGCACACCACTAGGAATAATGAGCATCCACCAGCTGGTCGGGCTATCCTTCCAGAAGTGTCATACGTTCTTAAATGCATATACTGACCTGACCAGAAAAGTCTACAGTAACGACGTAATGCTCTGATACTAAACTAAAAGGACCCGACCCTAGATTAACTAGTAATCTAGAATCAAGCCCTAACAACTGACCCTAATCTTCAAGTTTCTGTGAAAATTTTGATTTAACTTCCCTTATAAAAGAGGCACCCAAAAACCTGCAAGGAAAACTGACACTCCGCAGATAAACCCACAAACAATACCGTGGACCATCGATGTCCATCTAGATTTCTCAACATATATAAAATGAAAATCAAACCTGATACATTATTCAGAATTTAAAAACATAACTCCAGTAAATATACTGATTCACAAACAAAGAAACTCAACTCGACAACTATATGAGTGACAACCTATTCACAAGAGTCTCACTAAGACAATACTACTGAACCAGTATCCAGAGTGACTTCAATAACACAAGAGGCATACTGACAATGAGCTGGCGTTTGTGAAGAGGAGGCAGAGTGACTAACAATTATCCAGAGTGAACTGAACCAGTATCCAGAGTGACTTCAATAACACAAGAGGCATACTGTCACCGTTTTCAACAATTACTCATTGTTGAAAACTCGGTCGATCGGCACAATTAAAATAATATCTGATCATCGGGGTTCATACTGCATAGGTAAGATCATAATCTGTTGATTAATAACATCGATAATCTCATATACTCGAATAACGTAATTTCTGTTTAATTACTTACTCAACCAAATTTGAATTCAATTCTCTATAATCCCTCACTTTTAAAAGTTGCAAACAAATCCCGAATATCAAATGACTCGCAAATAAAAGGGTAATCAAAGCGTCCTTTAATATTGTCATGAATTAAAGTGGTAATTGTCTGATTAAATACTTGCCCAAATTTATCAAACTCAAATCCAAATATGGATCTCACCATTGTGTTCGGCACGCGAAAACGAGCGAAACGACATAAAACTTGTCAAAAATTCCACCCTGCCAAAGCTCTGCCGCGCACGGCAGTGGCCGGAATTCTACCAGCCAGAATTCTTCAACCTATACATCATTTTGAAGATCTCAACATTGTCAACAACTTTATAGTTCAATGCTAAGCCCAATTCTAACCGAAAAATGTCCAAAACTCAACGTGAAGTTCAAAAATCTCGCCGGAAATTCATTTCCTCCGATCCGCGACCACCAGCCACGGCAAGGACTGAGATCGGTCCCAAATGGTTTGTCTTACCATGCCCTACAAAACCCCTAAACATTTGACCCCCAACACCATCGTCTCCACCACCTCCGTCACCGGCGAAATCCGGCCGGAAAATCCTCCTTTTCATCGCGTTGATTCTTCCCCCTCCATCCACCAACCTCAGTCATCCACTCATCAAACTGAAGAGGAGGTTGAGCCCAACATAACCCACCAAAGAACACGGCCAGAGGTTGCCGGAAAAGAACTCACTGTCGGCGACAAACTCACGGTGAAAAACAGGTTGGTTTGACCCAAGGTCAACGCGGGTCAAACCCATAAATTCCAAAATGGAAACTTTCCACATTTGACAAGTATTGAAAGGACCCGACCCCGATTTAGTTGCCTAAATTGAAATCAAACCCCTTCTGAAAACAGGAACTGTCAAAAACTATAGAAATTTCGGCAGAGTTTCACTATATCGCGAAGTTAACATTAACCTGCACCCGAAAATACACTTCATCCTATGCCACAAAAGCCAAACCGTGGGCTCCAATCTCATCCGGATTTCTCAAAAATTTATATCATAATGTAAAGCAATAAAGAAAACTGTAACCTTACAGAAATTTGGGAAAATCATATGAAAATATAAACATCAGAGTATTCAGAGCGACCTCTAGTATATTCATAAATACACAACAGTAGGCCAAACTAGAAACCTACTGAGAAGGAAAAATAGCTCAAATACTAAGCCTCCAACTTAGACATGCGACACCTAAATCCCAACTGCATTCTGGGCAAAGAAAACGAAGAGCCTAGCGAAAGACATATAAGCCGTTAGAGTGAGTGGATGAAAATAAATGTCTTTCGCCGAATAATATATGTTATAAATACATATGCGAGTCTAAATGCATGAAAATAATATGGTACACGAGGGAGACTCTAACTCCTCACGCGTACAAAACATGCATCGAAAATCCCGCGGGGTCAATCATGGACACATCCGCGCTAGTACAGTCCGAATCACGGGATCCCAGCCCCACGTGATTCTAGACAGAAAGGCATCAGGTCAGGGTATCTGTTCCCACCCGGAAAATACATCGGCACAGGGTAACAGTCCCCCCTGGTAAACATCCTCGGGGATCAGCCGGGATGCTAAGTGTATCGATACAACCACATATACTAAGACTGTACTCTGTGTAAATCAAATCATAAATCGTTTCTATGCAAATGTATAAGGCATAATGTAATTGCATATTCATAATACATAAGTATAAGAGCATAATCGTAGATGCAAATTCGTAAATGCATAATCGTAAAGCACATGCTTATATAAATCATAATATCATATGCATGCTCATGCTTGTAAATCGTATAATTAAGACTCGTAACCAATCAGTGAAAAGAAAGGTCCACTCACAGACAAGCATGACGCAAAACGCGTTAATCCTGTGATCCAGCACAAAATCCTTCGCCAAACAAACGATCACGATCTCCTAAATAATCATAAATACCACTGCTCAAAATCACAATTCAAAACCTTGAACCACATCTTGAGAACTAACCATTCCCGAAAACATATAACTCAATATCGACGAAATCGTAAAAAATTCAATAAAAACATTATAAAACCTCGTCACAAATTCCGATACTCAATTCAAAATATAAACATCACCACTACGATTGGTGCGCGATTTCGAGCAAAACGAAATAAAACTTGTCGAAAATCACCTCGGCTGGAAAACTGCCGCTCACGGCGGTACGCTGGGCCGCCGCCGATGCCACCGCCGCCGAAAAATTCCATTGGCCCAGAAAATTTCAACCTACATATGGATTTGATGATCTTGATATTTCTAACAACTTTGTAGTTGAATGCTAAGCCCAATTTTGACCCGAAAACCTCCAAAACTCATCTTGAAGTCGAAAACCCTCGCCAGAATTTATTAACTCCGATCGACCACCACCGGCTACGGCAAGGTGCAAGACCACTTGGGTTCAACTCACATCTCCATGGAATTCAAATCCCCTATAGGGTCGACCCCCATCTCGGCTGCCACCGCAGCCACCATGGCCACCGAAACTCGCCTAAAATTCCTCATCTTTGCCGTGCCGTTTGTCCCTCCTCCGGCCACCATAGAAGATGATCCACCTACCAAACTGAAGAGGAGCACGAGCCGAACACTTCTCATGAAGACTCCATGGCCAACCATGGCCGGAATCGAGCTCAACGACGGCGAAGAACCCCCGGCCCAAAACGGGTCAAAACCCACCCGCGGTCAACGCGGGTCAACAGCCCAGATTTCTATTTTTGGAAACTTTCCAAAATCGTCACGTATTCACCCGTATTTATACCTTAGACGTATCCTCCAAATCGTATCGAAACCAAACGGATAATCACGACTAAATCCAATGGCCGAAAATATTCATAACTTATTCCTCGTAACTCGAAATAATCCTCTGGAAATTCCCACGAACTCGAAATTAAATTCTCTACAACTTTTGTGAAGGAACTCAAATCAAATTCTTACCCAATAATTTAGTCGTTAACAAACCCGCCATAACGACCAATTACGACAAAACCGCGACTAATCACGAAACTCGCAAATCAAGCCGATAAACACACAATTTCCAGTTCGGATTGTCACAAATCAACTCCTCTTACAAAAATTTTGACCTCGAAATTTCCAAGCCTGCCAACTAAAAAGTAGGGATACTGCCTCTGCATAGTGCTCAAACTCCTAAGCGGTTACTTCAACTGAATGACTCTGCCATCAAACTTCCACATTAGGAAATATTTCTGTGCTGTAATCCCTGAACCCTCAAATCCAGAATCTGAACTGGCACCCCACAAATGTCAAGTCTTCCCGTATAGGGAACTGATAGGGTGCTAAATATGCAATAAATCTGAAATGTAGTTCCACTACATGGAATACAACATACACACTGGTCAACGCTACAGGCAATGCCAAACTATACGTCACAACACGAGCTCGCCCCATGATCACATACGGACTAATATAACGTGGTAAAGTATACCACACCTCCCAAAATAAATCACGCATTTCCAAGGAAACCTTAGTCACCAACCTTGAACTCAATGACTCAACATACTCATATCTGCATAACTTCTCTGCCGATCACGAGCAATTATCAACCTATCTCAGCTAATCTGGAAGTCTACAATAGCGCATATCACTAAACCGGAACCAAAGCCATCTCATTCCTAACTCGCTCCAACACAATGGAGTGCAACACTGTTTCTCATACCCAACTTCATACAATGCAATAACAATACTGGTCTGCAAATGGATACTGCAAGCAATCTCGAACAAATGAAGTTGTTGGTCCCAAATCCCTCTGAACTATAATACACAGGACTACAACATGTCCTCCAAAGTCTGAATAGTCCTCTCAGATTGCCCACCAATCTGAGGATGAAAAACTGCACTAATCTGTAATCTGCTCCCCAATGCTCACTGCAATGCCTGCCAAAACTTTGTTGTAACTGATTATCTCGATCAGAGACCAGGGACACAGGCACACCATGCAAAAGGACAACCTCAGCCAAATACAGTTATGCCAGCCTGCCCATTGAAATCTTTCCTGGAAGTATAAGGAAATGAACTGATTTCGACAAACGGTCCACAATGACCCAATAACTAGTATTACCATCCGAAGTACGAGGTAACTGATACACGAAATCCATAGTGGTATGCTCCCACTTCCAATCTGGAATCTCCAATGGCTGTAACTCTCCAGCAAGTTTCTGTCTCTCTGCCTTCACCTGCTGACAAATGAGGCATCTGTTCACATAAGATGCTATTTCCCTCTTCATGTTGCGCCACGAGTAGTAAATTCTAAGTATCCGATACATCTTCGTACCACCAAGGTGCATAATGTACGTAGAACAATGAGCTTTAATAAGCATCTCCCTCTTCAAATCATTGTCTCTAGGCCCACATAACCTCCATCTGCGCAACAAAGTGCCAACATTCCTCAATTGATACTCTGCTGGAACACCATTATGAATCGCATTCTTCTTGTCCAACAAGTAGGAATCCGCATCCTGAGCCCCACATACCTGATTTAGTAACAAAGGTCGATTCTGGAACTAGCCAACAATACTCCATCATCATCTCACTCTAACTCAGCTCCTGTAGCTCGCAACTCAGCTAACAATGAGATTCTTGCAACACGTACATGAAACATAGAAACTCCAAATTTCTGACTAAATGCATCAGCAACAACGTTGGTCTCCCCTGAATGATAGTCAAAGTACAACCACATTAGCCTTTCTCGGATGAACTCAAATGTGCGGCCATAGTTGTTAATCAACCTCATCCATCTACGTCGCCTCATAATTATTCTGGTTGAATACGCAAGTAGATGAAACTCAAGTGATCAGTGTACATCCTACACTACGCTGCACGCCATAGCAGTAGTGTCTCCAACTCTTCGATGCTAACACAAAGACAGCTACTCCCAAATCATACATAGGACACGTAACTTCATAAAGTTTCCACTGCCTGGAACCATATACCATCATATTGCCCTGCCGTATCCCAACACGACCAAAATCTAGTTTCGAAACATCACTATACATAACATAATCATCACTGACATCACATAATGTGAACACTGGCGCAGTTATCAACCTCTCCTCTAACCACCACATATAACTCTCATCACATGCAAGTATCTAACCATTTCAAACTTGACCCTCTGATCGAAACTGATGATACTCACATCTGAAATCAATCTCCAAAAACTGAAGCTCCAATAAGCTGATCAAACAAGCCATCAATTCGAAGTGGAGGATACTTGCTCTTCTCTGAAACCTGATTCAGCTTCTGGTAGTCGATGCACAACCTCATCGAACCATCCTACATCCTCATAAAACATACTGAAACACCTCAAGGTAAAACACTGAATCAAATGAAATCTTCCTCAAACAGTTCCTGCAGTTGAATCTGCAACTCCCTCAACTCTGATAAATTCTCTGGAAAACATCTGGATACTCACAGATAACCTCAATATCACGAACATCAGGTACAACAACCTCCACATCACGAACATGTGCCAAGTACGGCATACATCCTTGCTTCATCATCAGCTCAGCCTCATTACTGAAACCACACGTAATAGAAAAGCATTTCTTTCACCTCTAAACAAGATCTCTGGCACGACTGGACGTCAAAGGACTACAACATTCCTGCGATGAATAACCACTCCGCAGCTAGTCCACAACTTCCTACAAACCTCATAGTCTCGATACCCCACCTGATACTCACAATCTCATCAACTGGATACAGCATTCTCCACAAACCTGGAAGTGAAGATACAAGCATAATTGCCATGGATGTCAAGCAATGGTAACCTTAGGAAAACTCTGCCCTCACACAAGGTCGTGGTATGAACTCTGACATGTCCAACTAACCGTCCACGTTGATTGCGACTTTGCTGATTGACTTGTCTAGAAGTCTGCGTTGGTCAAACGTCAGAAATGGTACCTTGGCCACCCCCTGAACACTGAGCTACAGGACCACGAAAAGCAGGCAACTGAGGACATTCCCTCGTAATGTGATCCTCCTGGCCACCACAATAGCAATTGAGAATGCCCCTCTGACACAAACCACAGTGACTGTAAATGTTGCATAATGGAAACTTCTGCTGTGTGGAAGGATCACCAACGATCACCCTGACTCATACCACAGGAACTAGTCCACTACTCTGTGATCTACTTCTCCACCAAACGGATCTTCTGCCTTGTCCAAATAACGCTTAACATAATCGAAAAGGCCATAACCTGATGAAGCTACTGATCCCAAGGTGCCTGAACTCAACCTCATCAATGTATGTCGACTAAGTTCACCTTCCTCTAACCGACATGTCTGAAACCGCATATGCCTTTCCTTCTCAATGTCCTCGCCTCTGAGTGCAGCACAACAAACTCCTCACAATTGTCTCTAGGCATAACAGTCAAAATCCCTTTGATGCTCAGGTTCAAACTCATCTCAAACCTCCTGCATCACTTCCTCTGAAGCCACATAACACTGCTTAAGGTTAGTAAACACTCCATATTTCCGTTGTTGGGTAGCCTGATTGAACCATTACCGTACAAACAATACCTTGAATGTAGGTCATGGAGTCGCAACAGGAACTCACACAATACCAATCCACCAAATACAATAATCTGACTCAGGCACACCATCAGCTACCATAATTCTCTGCTCTGAAGCAACATATAGGCACCCAAACACGCACAACTGGGCAAACCATACCACACATATCTCTAAATTCAGAATGCTTATCCAAACCCACAACTCATATAATCAAGTCGCGCGTCGACTGATCCTTAACAGGATCCACAACCCTACTGACACAGAAACCACGTCAAGGAGGCATCCTAATGAATAAGACATTATTCACAACAATCATGACATAATCATGGAACTTCAAACATTTGAAAGTATACAACACCCAGAGCATTGTTGAGTATCTGTCAGCCGATCGGGTCATCGCTCCAGACATGCTGTACATTCTCAAATATCCTTAGTAAACATGACTACAGAAGTCTACAAAACCTAAAACCTAATGCTCTGATACTAAGCTAAAAGGACCTGACCCCGATTTAGTTGCCTAAATCGAAATCAAACCCCTTCTGAAAACACGAACTTTCAAAAACTATAGAAATTTCGGCAGAGTTTCATTATATCCCGAAGTTACCATTAACCTGCACCCGAAAATATACTTCATCCTATGCCACAAAAGCCAAACTGTGGCCTCCAATCCCATCCGGATTTCTCAAAAACATATCATAATGTAAAGCAATAAACAAAACTATAACTTTACAGAAATTCGAGAAAGTCATATGAAAATATAAACATCAGAGTATTCAGAGCGACTTCTAGTATATACATAAATACACAATAGTAGGCCAAACTAGAAACCTACTAAGAAGGAAAAGTAGCTCGAATACTAAACCTCCAATTTCGACATGCGACACCTAAATCCAAACTGCAATCTAGGCAAAGAAAACGAAGAGCCCAGGGAAAGATATATAAACCGTTAGAGTGAGTGGATGAAAATAAATATATTTCGCCGAATAATATATGTTATAAAAATATATGCGAGTCTAAATGCATGAAAATAATATAGTACACGAGGGAGTCTCTAACTCCTCACGCGTACAGAGCATGCATCAAAAATTCCGAGGGGTCACTCATAGACACATCCGCTCTAGTACAGTCTGAATCACAGGATCCCAGACCCACACGTAATTCTAGCCAGAAAGGTCTCAAGTTAGGGTATCTGTTCCCACCCGGAAAATACATCGGCACAGGGTAACAAAAATCTGTTCCCACCTGAAAAATACATCGGCACAGGGTAACAGTCCCCCCTGGTAAACATCCTCGGGGATCAGCCGGGATGCTAAGTGTATCGATACAACCACATATACTAAGACTGTACTCTGTGTAAATAAAATCATAAATAGTTTCTATGCAAATGTATAAGGCATAATGTAATTGCATATTCATAATACATAAGTATAAGAGCATAATCGTAGATGCATATTCGTAAATGCATAATCGTAAAGCACGTGCTTATATAAATAATAATCTCATATGCATGCTCATGCTCGTAAATCGTATAATAAAGACTCGCAACCAATCAGTGAAAAGAAAGGTCCACTCACAGACAAGCACGACGCAAAACACGTTAATCCTGTGATCCAGCGGAAAATCCCTCGCCAAACGAACGATCACGATCTCCTGAATAATCATAAATACCACTTTTCAAAATCACAATTCAAAACCTTGAACCACATCTTGAGAACCAACCATTCCTGAAAACATATAACTCAATATCGACGAAATTGTCAAAAATCCATTAAACACACTATAAAACCTTGTCACAAATTCTGATGCTCAATTCAAAATATAAACCTCACCACTATGATCGGTACGCAACTTCGAGCAAAACGACATAAAACTTGTCAAAAATCACCTCGGCCAGAAAACCGCCGCTCACGGCGGCACGCCGGGCCGCCGCCGGAAAATTCCATCGACCCAGAAAATTTCAACCTACACATAAATTTGAACATCTCAACATTTCCAACAACTTTGTAGTTCAATGTTAAGCCCAATTTTGACCGAAAAACCTCCAAAACTCACCTTAAAGTCGAAAACCCTCGCCGGAATTCATTAACTCAGATCGGCCACCACCGGCCACGGCAAGGTGCAAGACCACTTGGGTTCAACTCAACTCTCCATGGACTTCAAAACTCCTATATGGTCGACCTCCATCTCGGCTACCACCGCCGCCACCATGGCAGCCGAAACTCGCCGGAAATTCCTCATCTTTGCCGTGCCGTTTCTCCCTCCTCCGGCCACCATAGAAGACGATCCACCTACCAAGCTGAAGAGGAGCACGAGCCCAACACTTCTCATGAAGACACCACGGCCAACCATGGCCGGAATCGAGCTCAACGACGGCGAAGAACCTACGGCCCAAAACGGGTCGAAACCAAACAGATAATCACGACTAAATCCAATGGCCAAAAATATTCATAACTTATTCCTCGTAACTCGAAATAATCCTCCAAAAATTCCCACAAACTCGAAATAAAATTCTCTACAACTTTCGTGAAGTAACTCAAATCAAATTCTTGCCTAATAATTTAATCGTTAACAAACCCGCCATATCGACCAATTACGACAAAACCGCGACTAATCACGAAACTCGCAAATCAAGCCGATAAACACACTATTTCCGGTTCGGTTTGTCACAAGTATTTATACCGTATATATACCGTACACATACCAGTCCTAAATCGACGACTATAATTCAATCTGATCAAGATCGCACGGTCATGATTAAATCAACAATAAAAATAACACTTTTATATATGTTTACCAACCGACTTCCAACCTCGATAAAATATTGCTCGCTTATCCGAAAAATTCTCCGAAATTTAATACTCTACAATTCTCGTGATGAAAGTCAACACAAATTCTTGCCTGATGAAAAAGTCGTTAACAACCCACGCGATACCACCAATTCACGATAATTCTACTTCGTGCTGATTTATACGTAGATTTTGGTTCAGGTTGTTACATATTTGGTTCAATTATTTAGACGATAACGAACCGTAGGAGTGACACGTGTCATCTCTTCAATTGTCAGAAATCTTACAGGGAATGTGATCAAATTAGTTAGACGATAATGACACGTGTTGTCTATTTATTGGTTGAAAACCTTACCAAGAAATAAAAAAAATAAAAGTTCAAATTAATGAATAGTAATAGGAGGTGTTATTTTTTGCACCGCTGCAGAAATAACAGAAACTGCATCTCCTCTTTTGAGAAGGTGCAAGACGTGCAAGATCAATAGAAAGTACTACATGAGTGTATATACTCAACTGTCACACATGAGCCAAGTACATAAAAAAATAGGAAAATAGTATAACATCATTTGGAAAATGAGGGAAGTAAACTACAAGCCACAGTAATGCCACAAACCAGTCTCTCCACAAGACAGCCAATAAGTATAAAGTTTGGGAAGACATAATAAAATAAAACTGATAACTAAATTTGTTCAGGTAACAACAGTGACAAAACTAAAGCATGCTAGATTGGGACTCAAGTTTCACACAAAATTTTGACAAAAAATTAATACCTACATGTATATATAGGAAAAAAGTCAAATTAAGGTTAAACTTTGAAAGTTATAGAGCTTAAATATAAATTAAAGCACAGTTTTCTTTTTAATATTAATTAGCAGTTTTTTTTCAAAGACTAATTTTAGTTGATCTACCGCATAATTTATTTTTATTTTTTTTCTTCATTCATACCATTATAAATGTGTTTAAGGTTTAGGGTTATCTAATCTATATTAATTAAAGAAACTTTCCTCCCCTTTCAAAAAAATTAAACTTTCCTTAAGGTAGTTAGTGGTAGAACTTTTAAAATATCTTTTTTTGTCCTTACTTTCATAAATATATTTAACGCAAAAAAAAATCCAGAGATATAAAAGTAAAATACAAAAAAAAAACAACAAGGAAGAAAATCGGGATTGCCATGCGCTTACTACACACAAAACGTACAAAACTACTTTCTTAATCAATAATCTCTGTATCTAATAACAATTATCCCTAAATTTTCTCCACTATGCCGCAAGATTATTTGGCACTAGTACACACCCATTGGGTGTGAATCAAACTCTAGTATAGTATAGATATTCGTTAAAATTGTATTTTTCATCTTACAAAATTTTTCAATGTCCTCCCAATTTTGTTCTTTACTAAAAATTTAAGTTTCACCCAACTTTCATTCTTAGATCCGCCCCTAGGTAACAACAAAGCGCTCTACATTGAGCTTCATTACTGAACAACCATAATAACAGTATTTTAACAAATGAAGGTCAAGGTATTGACCTAGAAATATAATTGCAGAACTAATAATATTGGCTAGCAACATTAATTGACACAAAAATAGCCAAGCAAAATAGATAATAGTACTTACACAGTCAAACGGCCTGCTGGGATAATTACCATCTTCTTCGTCAATCAAACTATAGTTAAAACCACTGTTCAGATGTGGAGGAGGATACCTCAAGTAAGCAATCCAAGGCCCAGAAAAGTATATAAATCACGATTAGGTAACGTCGAAGATCATCCTCTACTGAGTCTACCTTTTCAAGGTCATACCCACACTAACCTGCAAAATCCAACTCTACTGTCACACAACCATACTTTACATACTAATCACAGCAACCTTACACATGACGGCTTTTCGTCGACTCAAGTCTATGCTTCCTTGGGCACATTTCGTACAATAGAACAATTTGAATAAACGGGGACCCAAAAGACAAGACTAGGAATATGGTTACTTACAAAGGACATCTCTAATAACAGCCAAGTTGAGCTCAGAGTCATCTCCGAGAATTGAACAAAGAAACTGTTCAGCCTCCTCTTGGCCAGCAGCAGCACCTCCATTATTAACAACAGCTTTGAGCTTCATCATCCTCAACATCACGTACTCTTTACCCAACACATTCGAAACAATCCCCATTGACGCAATTACCCTCTTCTGCTTATTCCTAAAACACCTCTCACTCACCAAATTCTGAACCCGGACTCAAATCACCTGTTTTACTTTTTCCAGAAGTTTGGGTAGCACAAATTGTCTCTTTTAAACTGTGCTAGGCGTGCCACTGCCAAGGGCAGAACTTCGAAGGAGATTTGCGCTGCCAAACTTACTTCTCAACAAGCGGCTGAAACGAGGAGAGCGCCAACCTCGTCTGATAGATCTTTTTGCCTAGATAGCCTAGGATTTGTGTTCGTGATCTCGCTACAGAGCCACGAAAATCGATGCCTTATACACCCTGTCTGGTATAAAGCATAGCAAACTTTTTGGCATATGTTGAGAACACAGGTTTGTGACTTCGTAGACCGTTAAAATCTTCACACCCTGTCTGGTGAACCTTCCACTGATCGTCGTAGTCTGACAAGAGTGAATTGTCGAATCACCCACGCCCTGTCTGGTGAGAATTCGAAATTCGTTGCTACTGAGAACAAATTTGCTAATGTGCATAGTGGTCTGAAAATCGTCATGAATCCCTTTATGTATATTGATCATTCTGAGCACATATCTGGATCAAAAAGAGTAGAAATCTAAATCTTTGAAGAACTTTGAATACTAGATTTACAAGATCTCGTCTTTCTTGCTCATCAAGGGATACAGCGAGATAATCTGGTCTCTTTCCCATACTGGGATTACCAAACGGGCCACAGGAATCGGCCTATAGGCTCTAAGAATAATTAAATTAAGGAATGTTAAGTTACGGCCAAACCATTACCCCCCAAACCTCGAGATCAGGCCCATATACTATACAGATGCAATCGAACAGACCTTATGGGACGACGTGTCATCTTAACATCAAACGGTAACTTTGACCTCTGTTAGGCTATTCATTCCCAAATCTAAAAAGTTGCACCTTCTGGGATAATGTTTATTTAAGACTCGCGATGATCTCTGAACATCCAAAATATCCCCAATTTCTCTGTGACTCGCATCCCCGAATCTGCAAAGATCAAATCTTTCCTGCAAAAATTTGAATCTTCAACCCAAAATTCGCAAAGTCAAAACTCACTCTGATATCTCTGAGGAGAATGCCCAATCTTTCAAAAGCCACATGTGAACACTGGTGAAGCGAAAAACTCTAATCCGTCGATCCCCCTTCGCATGGGAAAGAACGACACTGTGGTTTTAGAGCCTATTCTGCAATGTGGAGGTGTATCAAGCTCTCGTGACTCTAGTACGCTGCCCCCCGCTCGTTTTCCAACAAGATGAGGCGTCACCACTGTAATGGGACAAGGACATTGGTACCAAATTGGGCAAATGGCTCACCATTAAGAAAGACGATCAAGCCTAGTACGTCGCTCGCAAGACGCACTACTACTCAAATCTTGGACATGTACTTCAATCTCCCAGCCAGCAGGAATAGAGCCCCAACCATCGTTGCACTGTGCTTATGGGACACAAGCACCAATACCTTTTGGTTCCCTTTTGGGGAAATGAGTATAAGTCCTCAGAGATACTTCAGAGTACAAAGTCTCAAGACCTCTATAGATTCTAGACTTATGGGTCTAGAGATACTTCCCTTCCTTTTGTAATCTAGAGCTAGAAGGCTTCAAAGATGATGAAGTACTAGGTCACACCCTCGCCACTGCTGGAAAATTTGTAGAGAGCTTCAGTTACTTCTTTCGCAAGGAAAAATTCCCAGAAGATGCAGCAGAGATGATGATAGCGAGGACATACCTGCCGGACTTGGCCAGCGGTTTCTACTTATCTCCTCAACAAATTTCAGCAACGAGGGACATCTTCATCCAAAGCATCTTCTGTACATACCTGAGGATCCCGGAGGCTCTGGTAATGTTTGAGCTATATTCCCCTAATCACTACACTAGCCAATTTGGGATGAAGGCAAGCGCTCCCAACCTTTGAAGCCTCTGATTCTTACTATCATTGAAAGAACTAGCATTACAAGTCCCTACTCCACTTAGCACCTGAAGAACTCTTTGCGAAAATATTCAAGGTCTTCTCTAGCCATCCAAGGAAACCAACAGGAACTCCCTGAAGTGCAGAAGAAGAAGAAGAAGAAGAAGAAGAAGAAGAAGAAGAAGAAGAAGAAGAAGAAGAAGAAGAAGAAGAAGAAGAAGAAGAAGAAGAAGAAGAAGAAGAAGAAGAAGAAGAAGAAGAAGGTGGAGAAACATGATCCTAAGGTAAACCCCGTCACTGTAGACGCTCTCTTTTCTTTGGTGGAGAAACATGCTCCAACGGTAAACCCCGTCACTGTAGACACACTCTTTTCACTGTTTTAGTGAAACAAGAAATTTGATTTATGTTTTAACAAGTGGTCAAGACAGCGCCTGCTGTAGCGAGTAAGAATGTTGATCCTTCAAGTAGTAAGAAGACTGTAACGACCTGAACTTAGATTAGCGTGTTAATCTTCATTAGTCAATTTTATTAACAATTTAATCCTATTTTGACACGATCATCAAGGTTCTCCATTTGTCGAAACACAAATAAAATTGATTTTTTATGAATTATGATTTTAGACTCGTTTACTTCACGAAAGTTATAGAGTATTTTACTAGAAGTTCGTGCATATTTTTATTACATTAAGCCCGGTCCGGCCCAAAAAAAGCCTGCAATAGGTCGAGCCCACCCGAAAAAGTCCATCTTGTATTTCAATTTCTTAAATTTAATATATGGAATGTGATATATACTTATATAAAAAAATTATAATAAGATAAGAAAACAAACTACGACCTTAATGAATAAATTCCTAGTTGGATAGTGGAATTTGCTCTTAGATTCTCATTTTTCTACTTGGTCTTAATGAACAAATTTAGTTTTATATATAAAGAAAATCTTTATTCATTTAGGTGCGTCTATTCACACCTCATTATTTACTATTTAAACCTCTATAGTTTTTTGAAAAAAAATTATTCCATCTTCACCCTTTTACGATAGATAACGTATATCTCATATACTTTTTCATTTCTTTTGCACAACTTTCTTCTACGACTCTAACCTGCAATTATGTCATTCTCTATCTCTTCCTAATTTCAATTGAGAATTTTTTTTTGTGCGATATGATCAAGCCATAGTCGTTTAGGAGACATTCTCACCAAGACTGAAGACTGCCATATTTCTTTTTCTTATATTTTATGGTTAACATGCAAAACGCTAATCCTATTGTGTAGAACCGAGAATTAAGATCGAGCATAGACCGTTAACTATTAGGGTTAAAAAAAATCATTGATATATAGTATCTGTAGTTGAGTAACCCAGATCTGTATGTATTCCTTCATGAATTTTATAAAACATTTATCCAAAGAAAATACAAATCTTCAATATAAATAGATCACGCAATATGGAACAATGACAACGCAAAGTTTAATAAAATATATTCAACAAATTTCCTCAACTCTAGCCTTACAAACAATTGGATTTAGGAACAACAATGGTGAAGAGTTGCAGGTAAAAGAAGAACGAGGGAGGGAGGGAGGGAGGGAGCGAGGGAGCGAGGGAGCGAGGGAGCGAGAGAGAGAGAGAGAGAGAGAGAGAGAGAGAGAGAGAGAGAGAGAGAGAGAGAGAGAGAGAGAGAGAGAGAGAGAGGCAAAAAAATAACTATGGAGGTGTAAATAGAAAAAAATAGAGGTGCAAATAGATTCACCATAATCATTGTTTTGAAAATACAACATGGTTTTTAAGTTGATGTTTGAGTATTGATCTAAGAGCATCCCTAATAGTAGAGTCTTATTTCGTAGTCAAATTTATCACAAAGCTAAATATAACCACCATATTTTTAAATTTTGCTCCAATAGTTGTAGATATTTCTATGTCAAATTGAAATAAAGTACTATGAATAGAGAAAAATATTGGAGGAAAGAATTTAATTATTAGTTATTTTCTCTCTCCATTCTTGCTAAATTTGACAAATGATTTAACAAAAAATTATATTTGACTTTAGTATAGGAGTGTATCTATTAGAGTGAAAAAAACGTGATAAATTAGTCATATTTTTAACTTTTTTTTTGCGACTAGTGATTTTGACTTATTTTTTCATGTAGAAAACAATTAGGCCCGGGTCGACCTAAAAATTATAGAGATACCATGCCCAGCCCACAAGGCCCGGTTACATGGGCCAGACTTGGGGTTTACAATTGTGCTTAACGCCTGCCCTGAATCTCGCAAGGCCCGACCCGCGGAGGTCCGACCTGGCGATGACCCTAGGTTCGAGCTAATTTCTACAAATTTAGAAAGTTTATAGTAAAAAGTAATTAAATAGGAAATTTATTACTGGGTGAGTTTTGTGGACCATTTGATCTACTTCAGATTTAATTGGGGCCATCCATTAGATTAAGTGTGATGTGGGTATTTTGCCTAGGCTAGGTAAATGCCCAACATTTTCTCATCTCTCTCTCTCTCTCTCTCTCTCTCTCTCTCTCTCTCTCTCTCTCTCTCTCTCTCTCTCTCTCTCTCTCTCTCTCTCTCTCTCTCTCTATAATGTACAAATGGATGGACGGAGATGAAAACTCTCTCTCTCTGCAATGTAAGTAACTTCATCCTCTTTACAAATGCGGTAATGTCAATGCATATTCGTAATACAAAATTATATAAGCATATTCGTCGAAGTATATTCGTAAATGCATAATCGTAAAGCACATGCTCGAATAAATCATAATCTCATATGCATGCTCATGCTCATAAATCGTATATAAAAGACTCGCAATCAATCAGTGAAAAGAAATGTGTCCACTCACAGACAAGCACAGCGCGCAAATGCGCTAATCCTGAGAACTGGCGGAAGATCCCTCGTCAAGCGTACGATCTCGATCACTTGAATAATCACAAAATATCACTGATCAAAATCACAATTCAATACTCTGACCCACACCTCGGAAACCAACCATTTCTAGAGATATATAACTCGGATAACAAAAGAATCACCGAAAATCCCCAAATATACTCCACAAAACCTTCGACTTAAAATCCACTACTCAAATCAACTCGAAAACCTCAAGGTGACGATCAGGGCGCGATTATGAGCAAAACGACATAAAACTTAACAAAATCCAAAAAGTCAACGCCTCGCCGGAGCTCAGCCGTTGACCGCCGCCGGCGCGCCGTCACCGGAGAGATTTTCCGGCGAGGAAAGCCCAAATTTCTTCTCCTCTTCGAGCCCTACACTTCTCTCCACTACCTCAACCTCTAATTCCGCTGTAATCCATCGGAAAACAGCTCGAAATCTATGCCGGAATTCCTCCTCCGGTCACCAACCAAAACCACATCAAACCTCATCCAAAATCAAATCTAAATACCCAGAAACCACCATAGAGTTGAGGGGAACCTTTCCCCCCACAACCTCGATACCGAATCTCGCCGGAATCCGCCGCCCGATTCCGGCGAAATTACCCAATTTCAACCTCTTCGTTCTCCCTTAATTCGTATTCAATTCCCAACGTCTTGGCTCCGTCGCGAGACTTCACCGTTTGTCTCTCACAAGTCACTTGTCAGTTCGTCTTCCCTTAGAGGTGATGAATCTGTGGTGGTGCCTGGTACCCAAATCTGTGGTGCATCGGGTCTGGGTTCCTTTGCCAAAGTTGGCGTTAGTGGTGGTGGCCAGGTCAAGGCCAAGCAGAGCTCGAATGAAACCTATCTCAACTTTTGTACGTGCCTCTGCACTTGTGGATTGTGTCTGAGGGATGTCCTCGCAGATAAAGTGTGCGAGGGTAGGCTTCTTGGTTGCAATGATGTGGTGGTGGTCGAAGTCTTCAAGCGTTGGCAGAGATGGAGGTGGGTTTCTGGCCGCGATGAGGTGTTATAGTTGTCTGGGTTGTGGGCTTAGGTTGAGTTTTAGGCCTGAGTTTTGGGTTATGATCCCTTTTGACAAGGATCAGGGTGATATTGTAGTTAGAATATGTTTTAGTTTTTTTTGTTGGGGTCTTGCGGTCTTGTGCCAGCTTATACAAGACTTTAAAACAGTAAGTAGTTACTCTTGTTGTCAAGGTGGCGACTCTTGCCCGCCTTGACAAGTTTCTTATGTGGTCACATGGTTGTTATGAGCTTCATACCAGAAGTTGCGTTTCTGCTTAACTTTGTTAGGACGCATAGATTTTTTAGGAATGTAGGTGTTCCCATGTACGTGCTTGTAACGGTGCATCTATGTATAATGTAACCTCATAATTATTGATTTAATGTGATGAACTCCATGGTTCAAAAAAATATTGACCATACTTACACTCGTATTTGTCTTCCATCAAGGGGTATGTAAGAGTTTGGGGCTACCCTTAAATCTTGATTAATAAAATGGTAAAATAGCACTATCTTATTACTTAAAAGAATTGTAATATAGGGATAGATATTCGAGTTCCCCTCCGAGTATATATTTAGTTGTTTTATCAGTGAAATCTAGAGGGCTTCGCGTTCTTCTTTACGAAAAGAAAAATTGCGACACACCTTTTCTCCATAGAGCAGTAATCAAAAAAGTGAGGAGTACTTCTTGGGCAGGGCCACCTTATCTTTTTGCCTTACGATCCAGTCAATAACAATAGGCTTGAAGGATAGTTTCTGAATATCGCTGCCCATTAGTAGGGGCAATAAGGGTATGAAAATTTGAAATAAAGAGTTGTTATTGGAAGGCTCTAATTCCTTACCACGTGGCTTGCCCTACCCAATAAATTTTTAAATGTACATGCGTTTTGTTTATTGCACATGGTTCATCAGGCAGCCAAATGTGTATGTGTCACCCTCTAGTGTTGCCTCACTGCGGCTGCGAACGGCTGAAATGGTATTTCCTTTGGGAAATTTCTTTCTATTTATTGTTATAGAAAATAAATCGAGATCAATATTGAGGTTTGAGTTTTTTTTACCGCATTTGTAAAGAGGATGAAGTTACTTACATTGCAGAGAGAGAGAGTTTTCATCTCCGTCCATCCATTTGTACATTATAGAGAGAGAGAGAGAGAGAGAGAGAGAGAGAGAGAGAGAGAGAGAGAGAGAGAGAGAGAGAGAGAGAGAGAGAGATGAGAAAATGTTGGGCATTTACCTAGCCTAGGCAAAATACCCACATCACACTTAATCTAATGGATGGCCCCAATTAAATCTGAAGTAGATCAAATGGTCCACAAAACTCACCCAGTAATAAATTTCCTATTTAATTACTTTTTACTATAAACTTTCTAAATTTGTAGAAATTAGCTCGAACCTAGGGTCATCGCCAGGTCGGACCTCCGCGGGTCGGGCCTTGCGAGATTCAGGGCAGGCGTTAAGCACAATTGTAAACCCCAAGTCTGGCCCATGTAACCGGGCCTTGTGGGCTGGGCATGGTATCTCTATAATTTTTAGGTCGACCCGGGCCTAATTGTTTTCTACATGAAAAAATAAGTCAAAATCACTAGTCGCAAAAAAAAAGTTAAAAATATGACTAATTTATCACGTTTTTTTCACTCTAATAGATACACTCCTATACTAAAGTCAAATATAATTTTTTGTTAAATCATTTGTCAAATTTAGCAAGAATGGAGAGAGAAAATAACTAATAATTAAATTCTTTCCTCCAATATTTTTCTCTATTCATAGTACTTTATTTCAATTTGACATAGAAATATCTACAACTATTGGAGCAAAATTTAAAAATATGGTGGTTATATTTAGCTTTGTGATAAATTTGACTACGAAATAAGACTCTACTATTAGGGATGCTCTTAGATCAATACTCAAACATCAACTTAAAAACCATGTTGTATTTTCAAAACAATGATTATGGTGAATCTATTTGCACCTCTATTTTTTTCTATTTACACCTCCATAGTTATTTTTTTGCCTCTCTCTCTCTCTCTCTCTCTCTCTCTCTCTCTCTCTCTCTCTCTCTCCCTCGCTCCCTCGCTCCCTCCCTCCCTCGTTCTTCTTTTACCTGCAACTCTTCACCATTGTTGTTCCTAAATCCAATTGTTTGTAAGGCTAGAGTTGAGGAAATTTGTTGAATATATTTTATTAAACTTTGCGTTGTCATTGTTCCATATTGCGTGATCTATTTATATTGAAGATTTGTATTTTCTTTGGATAAATGTTTTATAAAATTCATGAAGGAATACATACAGATCTGGGTTACTCAACTACAGATACTATATATCAATGATTTTTTTTAACCCTAATAGTTAACGGTCTATGCTCGATCTTAATTCTCGGTTCTACACAATAGGATTAGCGTTTTGCATGTTAACCATAAAATATAAGAAAAAGAAATATGGCAGTCTTCAGTCTTGGTGAGAATGTCTCCTAAACGACTATGGCTTGATCATATCGCACAAAAAAAAATTCTCAATTGAAATTAGGAAGAGATAGAGAATGACATAATTGCAGGTTAGAGTCGTAGAAGAAAGTTGTGCAAAAGAAATGAAAAAGTATATGAGATATACGTTATCTATCGTAAAAGGGTGAAGATAACGTGTGGGTCTGGGATCCCGTGACCTGAGGCCTTTCTGTCTTGAATCATGTGTGGGTCTGGGATCCCGTGATTCGGACTGTACTAGCGCGGATGTGTCCATGAGTGACCCCGCGGGATTTTACGATGCATGCTCTGTACGCGTGAGGAGTTAGAGTGTCCCTCGTGTACTATATCATTTTCATTCATTTAGACTCGCATATATTTTTATAACATATATTATTCGGGGGAAGACATTTATTTTTGTCCACTCACTCTAACAGTTTATATGTCTTTCCCTGGGCTCTTTGTTTTCAACGCCCAGTTTGCAGTTCGGATTCTGGTGTCGCACGTCGCAGTCGGAGGCTTAGTATTCGAGCTACTTTTCTTTCTCAGTAGGTTTCTTGTTTAGCCTACTGCTGTATATTTATGTATATATATACTAGAGGTCGCTCTGAATACTCTGATGTTTATATTTTCATATGATTTTTCTTGGATTTCTATAAAGTTACAGTTTCTGCTTAATACTTTGCATTATGTTATGATTTTGAGAAATCCGGATTGGATTGGTGGCCACGGTTTGGCTTTTGTGGCATAGAATGAAGTGTGTTTTCGGGTGCAGGTTAATGGTAACTTCACGATATAGTGAAACTCTGCCAAAATTTCTACGGTTTTTGAAAGTTCGTGTTTTCAGAAGGGGTTTGATTCCGATTTAGGAAACTAAATCAGGGTTGGGTCATTCTGCTTCCCCATCCGCGGCGTGTCTCAGTACATCGTCATCTATTCATTTTTCTACGTACCATCGCATCACCTCTGTTGCGTATAGAGACATGTACACACGCTGCAATCTGGGAATTAATGGAAAATATCGAAGAATCGTTAAAGGAATTTATTTTTTTGAACTCCTTCTATTCCCCCGGTTCTCATATCTGCACTAGCCACATACAGGACAATAGTCCAAATGTGCTAACTTAGACGACAGATCACTCAGGAGTTTCTTAGGTTTGGCAGGTTACTATCGGCGCTTTGTGCAGAATTTTTCACGGATTGCCGTCATCTAGGTGGCCACTTAGATGACAGAAAGAATATGTTGGCGCCTAAGTGACGACCTAGGTGGCGACCACACGTATGTCATCTAAGTCATTGACATTACGTCATTGTAGGTTTCTTCTTAGGCGACAAAATGATGCCTTCGTTGTCTGAGAGGTCACTTAGGCGACAAAATAAGTGGTTTGTCGTCTAAGGTATAACTTAGGCGACCAAGTGAATGTTTGTCGCCTAAGTAAACTTTAGGTGACGAAACCGTAAAGATTTCGTCGCCTAAGTAAAAAATTTTGTAGTGACAAATCCCAACCTATACCGTGAGCCACCGATGCTCATCCAGACTTCTCCACTAACATATCAACAGTATTTCCACTCAAATAACATATAGCATATCGAAAAATAATAAACTGAATTCTCAAATGATAATTCACTGAAAATTCTATCTCGTCAATAATAAACGGTAATCAAAATGATAATATAATCGTCGAATCATTAAATAATATAATGATTCATCTATGTGTTATTTTGATAAAATTGCTACTCACTGTTTCAAATTTCCAATCATCGTATTACTGCGTAAACACGGAATATTATAATCACGCCCATGCACGTTTCATGAGTTCAAATCATATTGTATTCTCATACTCATCAAATGAGTATATCATATTATCATGTTCGTCGCATGAACAAATTATTTCACGTTGTATACTCACGTTATATAATCATCTCATATTTGTATGCTCATCACATGAGCGAATATTATATTATATCGTCATGTTCGCCGCGCGAACAAATATAACGTTGTAATGCTCGCATTGCGAGCTCAAAGTATATCCTATATCATATTGCTCATCTCGTGAGCTCAAGTCACATTTCTCAAATCACAGTGCTCATCTCATGAACTCAATCATATCATATCAGCATTCGTCCAACGACGACAATCAAATCATATATCTCAATAAATTGTTTTACGTTTTGAATCATATTGTCATATGTCGTATACTCTCGATTTAAAGACATCGAGACACCCCGTCCATTAACGGTAATCAAATATATTATACTCTCGAATTCAGGACATCGAGAACACTCCATCTATCAATGGTAATCAAATATAATATACTCTTGAATTCAGGATATCGAGAACACTTCATCTATCAACGGTAATCAAATATAATGTACTCTAGAATTCAGGACATCGAGAACACCCCGTATACATGATGTCTCTCGAATTAGGACATCGAAAGCACCACCTAATTAGTTTTGGGTCTTTCACCTCAGGGAGGCATAATCCCTACTTAACTATTGCCAGTAAACGAACCCAATTAGTATATTCAAACCAATGTCACAACCTAGCGGTTCCACTAATATATGGCATCCTATCCATATATCTCATATATATAATCATCATATGTATATTATATTGAACTTTTCTGTTTCTCTTATCTGTAATTCTCGTTTATAGTTGTGTAATCATCTCGTAACAGTTTCAATTCTATAATTTCTGATGAATTCCGTTGGATTCCAAGTAAAACTAATCATAAATCAGGATCATCAATCGTATATTTGCATTGATATGCTAAAAATCGTTTTGTATATTTGTACGAATTGTACAAACAATCACATGTTTAATAAAATAGTCTTTTCGATTTCATGTTTCCGCTAGAATCATTTTTGTTTATCGTTGTAATAACATCTCGTTTCCATTTCGTTTGACAACTGATGTTGTTGTTATGTTCTCACTTTGTAACAAATTTTTTTTTTGTTCGTAATCATGTCAGCATAATATAATAACAAAAATATGTATCAATAAGCGAATATTAAAAACATATCGATAAATGAATATCGTTAACATATTGATAAAGGATACGCAAATGTACAATACAAATTAAGATACCAACCGCGTAGCTCAGGTTTAGCAATGACAATGTGTAACCACTTCTCGTTCAAGACCACCATACACCGTCTTCGCGACTATCACAGAAATACAAATACACAATTTCCTAGACTCATACTTTCATGACTAAACTCCATAACACGAAACACAACAAAAGTGAAGTCCAAGAGTTAAATCGCGCTCTGATACCAATTGTGACGACCCAACCCTTGTAAAAAATTGTCAAAAATAAAGAAAATCAAACATGTAAATCGAGGAAGTACTCGATATGAAATAAATGTTGACTAATTTAGTCGAAGAAAACAATTCGACAAATCCGTTATGATGAAGCGATCGTAACTACAGATGACAAATCTAATTTCTTCGTCGACGAAACCTAAACAACAAATTAACCTCACCACTGTGTTTGTATTGTCGATACGAACTTAATGACATATAACTCCACAAGTTTTTCAGAAATAATTTTCGGCCACACGCCACCACCGGCAACCACTACCGGCGAGGGAGATTTATCCATAAAAAATGAAGCTCTCAAGAAGCCCAACAATATACCTTAAAGGACCTAGACCTGATTCCAGCTCGTTTGGCCGGAATCGGCCCCGAAAGCACTAGGCCAAAAAATATTTCTGGCGAGATATCGACTCGACTCACGATCACCGACGACGGGGAGGATGAGGGGAGGGAAGCAAAAACTCTCTACCCTCGACGACCTAGAACGCCGACAACATCACCGACGACGGCTACGACGGAAAACCCTAAAACATATATCCCTTCAATTCTCTCTCCCTGATACTCCATCGCCAGAATCAAGGCTAGCACATGATAGAGGACACCGACACGAAGTGATTCCAACCAGTGGAATTGTCGAAGATGGCCAGACGACACTGAACCGCCGACGTCTACCCCACCGAGCAATACTACTCTCTCTCTCTCCGAGAGAGAGAGAGAGAGAGAGAGTTGACCAAAGTCAACCCCCTCGAAACTCTCCGGACCTTCCAAAAGGGGAAACCACCCTTTTATATACTTTTCCACATAAGGTTATTTATGACAAATTTCTAATAGTCGTAACTTTTACATTGTAACTCCGATTTTGACGTTTCTCGCGTCTACGATCTCATCTCGACAAATTATATGATTTCTATCTAAAGTTAACCAAATTTGATAATTCAATAAAAAGTCAACCTTTGACCTCTCGACAGTTATCCACGATAAAAATTATTTACTGCAGTCACTAAATCGAACTCGAATTATCCATAATTAGTAGAAAATATATAAAAAAAGATCGGGGTATCACAGAATGCTTGCTTTTCTCTTTTATTTCCCTTGATCCTTTGTTCATGAACTAATAAGCTACTTTGTAACTCATCGATTGTTAGTGTCCAAATCATTAGATTCTTCCACTGAACAAATGACATGATCAAACTTAAAAGTTATGGAACATAGGACCTTCTCAACAATCACTATTTGCTGCATCTTCTCACCTTGCTTTTTCATCTTGTTAACAATGATCAAAGTACGTGCAAATTGCTCCTCGACTCCTTCACCTTCCTTCATCTTCAAACTTCAAAGTCTCTCTTTAGAGCTTGCAATTGCATCGTTTTAACCCTGGATGTTCCTTGGTATTTCATCTTCATGGAGTCCCATATTTATTTTGCTACATTTTCTTCACCAGATTGGTCTTCATTATGGTTTGATCGATGGCTTGGAACAAATAATTTTTGACTTTGAGGTCTTTCAGCTTCTGTTCTTCTACCAACTTCCTTCGATCTTCAATCTGCTTATGTCGGGTTTCAATTAGCCATGTCCTCTCCACAGTTTCTGAGTAGGTTGCTTGCTCAGGTTCTTGAATCTCAGCCGGTATCCCATGCTCAATCAGCCCCCAAAATTGATTTGATCTGAGACAAATTTCCATCATCATTGCCCAATGAACATAATATCCATAGAACTTTGGAGTCGGTATATAACTCCCTTCAGTTGTCATGCTCTCTCTCTCTCTCTCTCTCTCTCTCTAAATCAAACCCCTGTGATGGGGTTTTGAAAGCACTGATGACACAAGTCTCACAATTTGGGAGTTGAAGCTTATATTTATTGAATCAACAAAACGGTGGTTTTATACCAGCCTTACAAATAGGAATGAAATCAAATAGGAAAAAAATAAGCTATCAAAGTAGTGCCCAGAATTTTTTAAATTATATTTATATATTGCCTAGAGTCATTTCTGTCTTGGTTCGGTTTATGTTGACGACGTGGCATTTTTTTCTCCAAAATATACTAAAATGACGGTAGTAACCTTATATTTTTTTTCTATTTTTTTATAATAGCCTTTTATTTCATTACACATATTTTTTCTCTCTCTCTCCTCCCGACTCTCTCTTCCTCGGGCTGAGCTGCTGGCGACAGAGCTCACTGTTTGGCCACCAAAACCTTCGAGTAAGGTATCAAAATGACTACCCCAATGCCCTATTCTCCTCTCCCTAAACTCTCAGCTCCATTTTGCTCCATAAGAGCTCGAACTTTGATGAAATCGAATGAGAATCTCTAGAACCCTAGAAATTGGGAGTTTTCAATTTCGCAAAAAAATTGGCTAAAGAGACCCTCTAAGCTTTGTAGACCTTGTTACCACGAAGCTAACCAAACCTTTGTTGCTTCCCGATTCAATCGGAGTTGGTCAAATTGAAGTGTTGATGAATTTGATCATTTTGTGTTCAAGGTGAAATTCGTTGAGTTTTGTTTACATTTGGATGTTGTTGCTTTAGAAAGAAATGTTGTTGGGTTGATTTGGAATAGGTTAGGCTTCCGGTCATTGGAATTGGAGGTAGTACTGCCTTGCTGCCGCCGCCAGTGGTGGTTCATGGCGGTGCTCTAATGAAGAGTTTTCGAAATGCCAACTCTTCTGTCTCCCTTGAAGAAGCTGGTGTAAGCTCGGTTCATAGTACTGGATGCACGTGAATTATCAGATAATTTTGAACTAGTGTATTAATTCGAAACATAGCTTCCCAACTAAAGACGCATAAAATAGAAGGCCATACGTGTTCCCTTTCTTGCGAATTTGAATTAGAGTACTGAAGAAACTGTTTTGTTAATGGTGCAAATGTTAATGTACTAACAAGTTGGCCGGATAGATCCCATATCTGATTGTTTATGGAGAGAGAGAGAGAGAGAGAGAGAGAGAGAGAGAGAGAGAGAGAGAGAGAGAGAGAGAGAGAGATAGCCGTCCTTAGTTAATAATGGATGCCCAAGTTAATTTTATGAGTGCCCATAGCAACTCTGTGGAGTGTCCACTCTGTTCGAAAACTCGCCCGAATCGGCCGAGTACTCTACTCAATCAAAAAATGAACCGCATTAGGCCTACTCCCCCTCCCTAAGCGGTGGCTGAGTAAACGTCGCGTAAGCCCGAATTGACTGCTTAATCGACCCAAATCAGCCTCTTTTTTTTGTTTTTTGTTTTTATAAAAAAAATATAATTTCTAAAACTGAAAAATATCCAAAAACTCAAAACAAAACCAAAGTTGAAGCAAATGAGGAACCATTTGGAGGGTTTGACAATCTGGAGTAATTTTTTTTTTTTGAAATACATTTTCTTATGCTTTTATTTGAGTATTGAACTATGTGTTTAATGAATTGATAAGTTTGATCTCATTTTTTTATTTTAATTGTTTAATCTTTTAATTAATGACATTTTATATACATATATGATATATTAATAATTATATTACTAGTTTTAAATTATAAAATAGCGACTCCGAGTACTCCCGAGTCGGTTAATATTAATAACTCTAGGCCACATCATCAACATAAACGGATCAATGACAAAAAATGACTCTAGGCATCACGTAAATGTCAATTTGAAAGTTTGGGTACCACTTTGATAGTTTTTAAAATTCAGACATCATATTGATGGCTCGCAAAAGTTTAGACCTTGGTGATGAATTTTTTTCAATTAAAAAATAAGCACGTTTACATGACCTAAAAACGTAGTGAAGTTGCTGAGGAATAAATCAAACCTTATCTGATTCCCAAGTAATAAGACATTATTAACAGAACAACAATAACACGACATTAAATGTGACAAGTTAAACTCTAAAGACTTTGGTCCCCATGAAATCTACACATTACGTTTTCTGCGGCCCAAATTCGTGTTCTTTGGGTTGAAGGTCCAATATCGTTTTCATTTAGATGGAAGGCCCAAAGCCTTATGTAAATAGCACGACCCGAATACCCCAATTTCGTTTACCTCCGCATTCTGTCTGTCTCTTGTTCATCTCTGGTTCACCAAATTTCGCATTTCAGTGCTTGCTCAGCTTCTCTATCGAGACCTTACTTAGGCCGTCTACGGTCTACACCACAGCATCTCCCAATGCTCAGGTGCCCATGTTTTTCAACTTTCTAATTTCATAGTTGTGGTATTCTGAGATCACCTTTTGCGTTACCAGCTATAATTTTTAGTTCTAATTCTTTGTGCTGTATTATCAAACAGAGAAGTAATAATCAACCTAAAAATGTTCACAGATATCTAGTCTTCGTTATATATAAGCATCTGTGTAAATGTCTTTGCTTTGCTTTAGTTGGGTAGTTTACTCGCTAGGTTCTCAATTCGTGCATTTTTAGATTGCTTAGCAAATTTAGTGCTGCCATGATAACATTTTTCAAGATGTGGGTAAGGTTATATAGCATATGGGAATACCAAACATTATTGCAAATGCGTGATCGGTAATTCACTGAAACCCTAAAACCCTAAACCCTTAAAATACAAAGGTAGACTTTTTTAAAAAATATGTAGAGAATGTACCAGTTTCTGTTTATAGAATTATATTTGCACTTCAAAATGTCAGCTTCCTGATTATTTCATTTGGTTTTGTTTTTCTGGAATATATGTCTGGTAGAGAAACAAGACTAAATGGCTCATAGTTTTAATTATCAACTTTAGTGAATTGTGTGATAGATTGATGCCTTTAATTTAGATCTAAAGCATCTTTATGTATTGTTGTGGGTTTTAGTTTTGAGTTGAGGTTGTATTTTATTTAATATTTCTGATCTTTCTGGGTCTGTGGTTTACATTGTTTTCCAGGATTGTGAAGCATCTTCGCCATGTCAATCGCTCTTTGGTAAGATGCGTGCTGCCAGTGCAATCATCACCGCTCACCGAGCCTCTTGAGAATAAGCACTTTCCACTCCTTCAACAGGTCTGTGTCTCATTCAGTTGTGTCCTTGTATTATTCCTTTTCTCCTTCTCGGGTTCCATTTGGCTCTCGAGTGAAGAAACTAAATGTAATTTCATGCTTGTATTTCCTTCTCTTCAAATGCAGTCGTTCACGATTTACCAAAGATGTGTATGTTCAACCACTAATGCAGCTGCAAATCAAGGAGATTCAAAATCAAAAACTTCAGAGAATGCTAATGCTGATGAGGGGAGCAAGTCCGGGGAATCAAATGAAAGCAGTAATGCTGGAAAATCTGTTCGCGGAGGGGTAATGAGATGGAAGTTATAGAAGATACTCTTTCACGTAGTCAGTAGAAAATCTAATTGAAGTTCATTGACTTGACGTTGCCTTTTGTAGCCTGTTTCGTGGTTGAGCCTTTTGTTGCTCGTAGCAACTGGAGTGGGAATTGTCCTGTACTATGACAAGGAAAAGAGACAACATATTCAAGGTAATTTACAATGGTGAGTTGGATTGGAGGGTTATTGTTGGATTTCAATTCTCTCTTTGGAGATATTTCTGCATTGTACCCACATTCTGATCAATGCGTCATGTTTTCAATCATCATGTTCAACCTTTTACATATCTCAGTAGAATTTCTTTGCTCTAAAAATAGCTTTTAGTTTAATAATTTACCTCCAATGCCGACTTTAAGGTTAGAGCAATAGCCTCTTGCCCATTGTGTATGTAAGAAAATTAAAGCACCTTCCAGACATCTTACTCAATGCACTTGGCTTCACATTGATTTAGTCTGATAACCATGATCAGGCACAATCTGTCACCGGCTATAACCTGGTTTATTTTTTCCTGTCTTTTAAATCGACTATTATTGCCTTTTGTTCCTTTTCTTTTCAATTATTAATGGATTAAGAAGCAACAATCTATATTGCATTGTGCTTCTGGTTTTACCTCATAGGCTTATTTATTTGCTTTCTAGTTGCATCGCATATTTTATGCTATTCCTCATGAATCTACCACTGAAGGGTTATCTCTTTTGCTGTCTTCAAGATATCTGTTTTCCAGCAATTCCACTGTTACAGCACCCTGTTACCATTGTTTTGATATGTACAATTTTTATTGCTGCAGACATATATAATGCATCCAAGGAAGTAAAGCAAGGACCATCTGTGGGGAAAGCTGCCATTGGAGGTCCATTCAGTCTTATCAACCATGATGGGAAGCCTGTAACTCAAAAAGACTTTTTGGGGAAATGGACATTAATATACTTTGGATTCACTCACTGCCCTGATATCTGCCCTGATGAGCTACTGAAACTAGCTGCTGCAGTTGATAAAATAAGTGAGCTGTATTTCTTGAATGTTTATCGATTGTTAATTTTTTTTCTTCTCAAAATGCGAATTATAGTATCATTTGATATAATCTTTCGATTAAAACTAATTGAATTCTCAAGCATCTAGTGCCTGAGGCCCTGTTCATGAAAGTTTTATGAAAGCATCCCTCAGAAGCTGATGGTCAGTTGTCTTTGTAGAGAATAACGCTGGGATTGAAATAGTCCCTGTGTTCATCTCTGTTGATCCTGAAAGAGATACGGTTGAACAAGTTCGTGAATATGTCAAAGGTGCTTCTCTCTATTTTAATACGCTTCTTTGTAGCTGATTAAAAATACTGCTTCATGCAGATTAACCAAATTGTTTCTGAATTGTCTCAGAGTTTCATCCAAGACTGATTGGGTTAACTGGTAGCCCGGATGAGATAAGGAGTGTCGCCCGCTCCTATCGAGTATATTATATGAAGACTGCAGAAGAAGATTCAGATTATCTTGTTGATCATTCCATAGTCATGTATGTATCAACCTTGTAGATTATCTGTTATACTTTAATGCTTCATTCTTTTTTCTTTCTTATCCATAAAACCACATAAATATGTGCATGTGGCTTTAGCCTGTAGTTGTCCTTGTTTGAAAAAAAAAAAAACTAAATTGTGCATGTTATAGTGCAATTGCTTTACTGCTTAACTAATATCCATACTATCTGACTTGAAATAGTGAGCAAACCAACATTTAGATTATCTACCTTCCTCATAGGTTATGAATTCTTGCCAATTAGCATCTCTTCTAAAATCAAATAAGTTCTACAGATTTGTGTGTCATCTTTTTATGTTAATTGGTGAAATTGTGATTTTTCTTATTGGGGAAGTATATGGTCATGCTCTAATAGACCTGTGATACTTGTTGATTATTATGCAGGTACTTGATGAGCCCTACTATGAACTTTGTTAAATTTTTTGGGAAGAACAATGATGTTGATTCACTTGCTGACGGTATAACGAAAGAGATCAAACAGTATAAGAGTTAGAGGTAGAGACATACTGTCTGTTGATTTCCAACCAATAACGCATGTACACTTATAACATATTTTCTTGATCTCTTTGAGATTTCTAGTTATATTGTAGAGCAATTGGAAGTTTAGATGCTGGGATAGTTTCTTGAAATGAAGAGCCTGTGTTCAAAATTCTTGGGTTTTTCCAAGAGACATATTTTGCTAGTTGAGTACTGTCAGGACTTTCTTTCACAGTTGAATGCATAGATTCATTGGCGAACGCTTTCTTTCACATCAGTGTACTTGCACCGTCTATGTGGCAAGTCTATGTGGCAAGTTTTCATTGGTTCAAAGCTAAACAAAAGTTATCAGAAATAATATAGAAAAGACTGAAATTCCTGTTTTACCCTTGTTTCCCTTCATTCTAGTAGGCAAGTGCACTTGCACTGCTGTGTATAGAATAATGATCCCTGTTAAAATGTGAAACTACATTTCATGTTCCGTGTCTACGATTACATAATAACCTTTCATTCATTTGCAAGAGTTGGTTTTGTTCAAGTTGCCCTATCTTAATTTATTTTGTGTAAGGTGAGTATTGGGAAGGTTCCACAGGAAATAAAGCACAATTAGGAGGCTTGTGACCTTATATGGTGTTTCATCCTGAAGATTGCCTTTGTATTTTAGTTTCTTATTGATCTTATGAGCAACAGAGATCATGCTGCCTGACCGGATGAAGTGAAATTGCTTCATCATATGAGGTGAGACTGTGAGAGGCATTGCCAAAGGCACCAAGAGGGGTTGGTGATGGAGGTGGGTACGTAGGTGATTATCAAAAGTTGAAATACCTGCTATGCGGTTGGCCGGTGAATCGTAGATTTGTAGAATTTGATTCGCTTAATTCCCAACAATTTGGTTACAATAATACGGATTTGTATACACAAGACTACTTTAAAATACGGATTTGGTTACAATAATTTCCATTTAGTTGATGGACAGCATATAAACAATTAACTTGGCCTCGCAAAGCCTAACACAACAATTTGAAATTAACGTCCAAAAGCAACATCAAACTTGTGCATTTAACCACTCCAAAAGCACCGTAGACAACTCAAGCTCTTCGGAGCGCAATAGCAGACAGTATAATCAATACTGTGAACATAACGACTGCAACAAACGCTGACACCACAGCGCCGCTCGTTTGCTGGCAGAAATCGGTAAACTGTCCACAGATAGCCAGCCAATTTGCATCCGAGTTTCCATTGTGGGCCAAGTAAACTATGGCGGCGGCCGCGGCGGCACTAGAAGTGTTCAGAGTAAGCGCCACCTACAACGTACAAATGAACATTTCCATGTTAACATATACGAGACGGAGTGCAAAAGAAATATTTTCGAGTCTCCATTTCCAAGTGAACAGTTCAATTAATGGAGATAGCTTACAGTGTCGAAAACGAGCAAGAGAAGCCTAGGAGCAACCAACTTAGGACGGACAATGGTTACTACAGAGAAGGGGAGGGAGAGGACGAGGTAGCCACTCACAATGGCCATTGCTATCACAAAAAACCTGCAAAATTATAAAGTGCATGCAAGATTATCAACTGAACGTAATAGTGGGTTTGCATGTGATTATATCTGTAACACACTAGTGCATGTAAGCATTTGCTTGCACGTACGTGAAAGTGGGCATGTCATCATAACCAGCTGAAAATTGGAAGAACTGTGTGAAGAACGGAAGAGTCTGCTCGCTGGACGACATGGTGACGGTAGCGGCCAGAGCAGCTGCCGTGGCACCTAGCCTTAGAATGAAGTCGAGCACGGCGACGCCCTTCTTCCATCCAGCTCCCTTGTCGTGATCGTGCTTGGGATCAGCAGCTAGCACCCTCATGACATGATATGCTTCTCCTTTGGCAGAGGCCTTGCTTCTTGAAGATGATGACTCTGAGTGAATGTTGAGGGGGAGTGTATCACCTCTATTCATCATGGTTTAGGAAAAGGTGGACACTAGCTTGCTAAAGAGTATACTACAGTACACGAGTAAGCTTTTCTAATTGGAAGAGATATAGCTAGAAATGATCGAGAAGCTAAGTGTGATTTAACAAGGTGATAGTTTGGGGCTTATATATGGAGGGATTAAGTATCTAGGAACTAATTAAACTTATAAACTAATTAATTAAGCAAAGGGAATTAGGGAGGTCGTTGCTAACTTCCTCCATTAGTCGTCATATAATCTCGAAAAGGTGCACGAAGTGTGACAGGTACGTATTGTCCATGGAGTGGTTGCTTATTACATGTATTCCATTAATCACTCTATAAACTATATTGTAGTGTACGTTAAAAAGTAAGGTCAAATAATCAATACATAAGTATTGATGTAGGTCAACATTTATTCAAGTGTTGTTTTAGTTGACCATAAGCTTTTTTTCTAAAAAGAAAAGACAAGAAAAGAAAATTCCAAATGAGGTTTGACATACCAATGAAACCTTGAATACAAGGAGTGGGAGATGCATGACGATATGAAGCCTTAACCTTGAGTTACAAAGAGTATAAAACATCACAAATAATAATATGAGCATTTACTAAAGTTATGTATTTAAAATGCATGCGCGAATTAAGAAATAATGTTATATATATCAACGGAGATATAACCTAAATATAATGCCAGAAAGATGCATCTTACACTTTAAGGGGTACGGCTCCTATGAACATAGTTAAACGTGAACACCTTTTTTTTTTGTTAAAAATGGGAGACCAACAAGAGAACATGCAAGCCCCCCTTTATTACGTGTTATGAGCAACTCTAACAGCTTCTCAATATTTGAGTTTTTTTCTATTTTAGAGAATTTTTTGGTTGTTTTGCTCCAATAGCTTTCCTAAACATATTCCCCATTTTAGAGAATTTGATGAGAAAGAAAACTTTATTCCCTATATTTACAACATTCTCTATATGTTGAGGAAAATCTCCAAAATGAAGAAGTTGTTGGAGTTGGAACATAAAATACATCGTAAGTTGTTTTTTTTGCTTCTCCATAATAAAGAAATTTTAGGGAAGCTGTTGGAGATGCTCTAATGGAGCAAAGTTCAACCTGAACTATATTCAGGGGAGAATTTCCACATTTTAAGAGGCTTTTTGACAACAATGCACTGTTAATATGTAAAGTACTATGTCTCACCTTTTAACTAGAAAAATGTGCACATTTGACAAAGAAAAATCTTGAACCAATAAATGATTGGATTATTTAATGTATTCAAAGCTTGCATATAGAGGCCAAAGTCAAGAGATGTTACAATAGAGGTTGACAATGGGCCAGGCTTGAGTCTAAATCCTCCAAAATTCAAATCGAGCCAAGATTTTATGAAAATTTGAAACCCAAGTGTCGGCCATGAATCATGCCTTATTGGGATTTTTTGGGCCTGGCTGAGCTAAGCCCATAAGGCTAGGTCTGCCCGGACTTTTTTATGTACTAAATAAAAAAACTTAAAAACTAATAGTCACTACCAGAAATTCGTACTTAGGCGACAAAACAATTAAGATTTTGTCGCCTAAGTAAACGCAAGACAAAGAAAAAATTATTCATTGCCTAAGAAAATCTTTCATCATCTAAATCGAACTTAGACGATAAAAAAAAAATTGTCGTCTAAATGTGTTCTTAGACGACAAAAAATACATTTGTCGTCGGTTTTGTCATCTACGAATTATCTTAGGCGACTAACACAGTATTTCATCGTCTAAGTGCAACCTCTAAGATGATGAAACTATAATTCGTCATCTAAGTACAAAATATCATACGACAAAACATGTTTTCGCCGTCTAAAGTACAACTTAGACTACAAATTATAGTTTCGTTGTCTTAGAAGTAGTACTTAGATAATGAAACATTGTGTTCGTCGCTTAAGTGATAACTTAGGCGACGAAGTGTTTGTTGTCGTCGAAGTATGTACTTAGACGACGAAATGTTTCACTTAGGGGATGAAATATTTCATCGTCTAAGTGAAACTCAATTATTTAGATCAGATTTCATTTTCAGATCAAGCATTTCCTCTCTCTCTCTCATCTCTTAACATCTCTCAAAATCTCTCAACACTACCCCCGGCCAAAATTTCGATTTATACGGTTTTCTCACCTCCGAAGTTATAGTTTACCCACCTATCTCCTTGTCGGTGAAGGTATTAACTCGTTTTTCTTGATTAATTTTTTTGAATTTAATTACGTACGTAATAGTTTATGATGATGGAGTTCTCCGGTGAAATACTCCGGCGAATCATTTCGGCGACCTTGTTTGCACATATATATATATATATATATATATATAGGGTTCTTCCACTCATGTATCCTTTTTTGGGCCCATTTTCAGGTATAGGGCACTACACCTACTTTTTGATCACATTTTAACATCTCTACTGTCTAATTATTATTATTATTATTATTATTATTATATATATAAATAGGGTTCTTCCACTCATGTATCCTTTTTTGGGTCCATTTTCAGGTATAGGGCACTACACCAACTTTTGGATCACATTCTAACATCTCTACCATCCAATTATTAGGACTATATGAGTAGATCATACCTATAAATTTTTAGCCAAAATGGTAATCGTTAAGATATCGAATTAGATCAAATCTGTCAAACATGAACCGTTCATACTTATAAATTTCAATTGCAGTGTTGAATGCTTTAACGATAATCAATTTGGCTGAAAATTTGCTGAAGTGATCTACACATTAGAAACTAAATTTTGAATGGTGGAGATGTCAAAATATGATCTAAAAGTAGATGTAATGCATACCTAGAAATAGACAAAAAAAATGTGTGTGATACCGTGGTGGGAATAATTCTCGGTATCAAGTTCAAGACTAAGGATAATCCTAATGCGCGAAAAGATCTGAAATCTAAGAATTTACACCATCCCTTGTGGTTAAAGAGGGATAGAAACGATGTTTACAACAAGACGTGGGATGTATCTTACACGGTGAAGCCTACACTGAGGGATATTGTATTCAACTTGTTTAAAAGTGTTTGGTTTTCATCTAATTATACAGCGAATATATATCGATGTGTCAAAGTAGAGGAACACAAGTTCTTGGTCTAAAGACTCATGAGTGTCGTGTTATGCTGCAAAATCTGATTCCAGTGGTAATTCGACCTTATTTGCCTAAAGACATATTCGAACCAATAGTTGCATTGTGCAGATAGTGGCAGAGAAAATGCGCTAGAGAGTTGAAGAAGTCAGATGTGGTCGAACTACAATACGAAATTGTCCACATTCTTTGCAAATTAGAAAGGATTTTCCCCTTGCTTTCTTTGTCATCATGATTCACCTCATGGTCCACCTTTCCGAACAAATATTGCTTTCTAGTCCGATCCACTACACTTGGATGTATCCTCAAGAAGTGTGTAATATTTCATGTAACTAAATTTTTTAAACACGGTTTTTATCATTTATTTATATTTCATGTAAAAAAAGATTTTTCATTTTGTAGACAACTCGGACAGTATAAAGGATTTGTCAAAAATAAATCTGCCCATAGCCGAAACATACCTAATTCATGAGTATGTAACATACTGTAACAAGTACCTCAAAGATTCAGTCCAGACCGCCTCTAATACACATGTTAGGTACAATCTTTCAGTCATCACAGATGTTGTACGACTGTTTAGATAAGTATTAAATGAAAGATTAACATAGGCAGAACTTAATGAAGCCCATTGGGTAGTGTTGCAAGACTGTGACGAGGTCGAGGAGTTCATGAAAATTTACAGGGAGAAAATTAAAATAGACAAACCGGACAAGAGTCATCACTGGGTTGAAAAAGTGGTTAAGAAGAAATTTCCTGATTATTTCCTCAAATGTCTATGTTTAAACCATGCATATAGATTTTGTGCTTTCTTTATTTGATGTTAAAAAATTCGATAGGAATAGGTGTCCACTGTAAATTAATTTAATTTTTTAATTGGTGTTTGCGGATTCGTAGTGTTTTCCCTCAATTTTTGCATGCAGGTTTATATATGGTTTCCTTTAGTTGTAGGAGAAACTATGTCAAATTTTTGGTAAAAATTTATTAAATAGACATTCATATATCTTGTTCACAATTTTGCAGATGCAGGATGTACAAAAGTCCTTTAACCACGAGGGGTGGTGGTCATGGAAAAAACACATGTTGGCCCATAAGCTAGTCCAACACTATATTTACCCCGGATATTTTGTCAATGGTGTAAAGTTTCTTTCAGGGGGTTGAGATGAAGGAAGAAGAACACAAAATAGTGGGATCGCGGTCGGACAAGGCGCTGATGTATATTACGGGGTTCTTGTAGTCCTTCAGCTACTATTTGAGAATGATATCAACATTTTTCTATTGAAGTGTAAATGGTTCAAGCGTATGAAGGAAGATCTTGGCCTTTTATCAGTCGATACAAACTCAAGTTGATATGAAGATGAGCCATTTGCTCTTGCCACCTTAGTCAGGCAGGTGTTCTATATGGATGATCTAAAAGCGGGTGCAAGCTGGAAAGTAGTTGACAATAAGTCTCACCGAGGAATATGGAGTGCCATAACACTTGAAGGGATGTCAGCGAGTGACACTCAAGAGAATAATGTCGATGCATGTGAAGAACTTGAAACTTATGTCATCCCCAACACAAGGCGATTGATTCGCTATAATGAGCACTTACCCATGCCTGATCGGAAAACAGATCTTACTAAAAAGGAGATCAAGGACCTAGAGAATAATGCCTCTGAAGAGGAGCTGGAGGATAAAGACGACGTTGTATACGCTGATGATGGAGATTATGATGAGGAGGATCAATCGTCAGTTGAGAGTGAGGAGGAAGATTTTGGTGAAGAATGTGATGATAGAAGTGATTGATATATATATATATGTATATGTAATACTTAATTATAATTAATTAATTAATTAATATATTGATAGACTTCGATCAAATTCAAAACTTAATTAATTTGTACGCGTACGACTTTGATCGACGATTGATCGATCGAATTACAAGGCACTAATAAAAAGAGGTTCAAATGGAGTGTTTGTAATACTTGTTATGTCTTATAGGAATGAGTTTAGAATAAACGAAAGGAGTATGCTTTTCTGTTAAAAATAAACTTAGACGACGAAATGGTAAAATTTTGTCGTCGAAGAGCACATTAGTCAATGAAAAAGTGAGTGTTTCGTCATCTAAACACTACTTAGAAGGGAAACTTTATCATATTGTCGTCTAAGTTCATTCCTAAACCCTAAACCCTAAAAACGGATGACAACAAATTTATAATATGTTTCGTCATCTAAGTAGAGTTTTAGAATCTGACCTATTGTAAGAGTAAGATCATGTGTACCATGTTAGATTGTGTATTATATTTTTTGATGGCATAGAGTAAACAATTCTTGGACTATGAATGTCGACGGTTCAAAAATCAGAGTTACGAAGATTCGTATATCAACGTTTCTGTTTTGTTGAAATTTTGGTTTAATGGTTAACAATGTTGATCAAACCCTTAACGAACTTCGTATTGACTTAAAATTTTTCAACTTACATAGTATGATAAGATGAATATATCTAACGGTTATTTTTTCCAAATTCAATTTCGTTAGTAATGATATGGAGTGAATACAGACATACGAACACTTAAGTTATACAACATTAGTAGATGTATAACAACGATTAACTCGATCGTTAATCTACTTTTTATATCAAATTTCAAGTAGTTTATATTTAATTGATATATAAATTTTGACGTAAGTGAAAATTCTCCTAACGTCGAAATTAAAATAGTTTGACGAGTAATAATTTAATTACAATCATTTCTATTTTTTAATTAAACTTTTGTAGATATTCACAAGATTATATTGGTCGAATACGAACACTTTCCAAATTGGCTTCAATTTTTTTCTACAATGTCATATGAATCAAACGGTTACATCTGATGGTTGCTTTCTTATAAGGTTCATGCAGGTACCCAAAATTATTGTTTCTGATTTATTTCAAAAAATAAATAAATTTAAACTTAGGCGACGAAATTGCATGTATTCATCGTCTAGGTGTATGCTTAGACGATGGAAGTATATAATTTCATCGTCCAAAGTCAATTATTTGGCGGTTTTTCTACCCGCCAAATATTTTCGCAAAATTTTAAAAACGACTTAGACGACAAAATAATAATGTTTTGTCGTGTAAGTAATTTTTAAACCACTTAGACGACAAAGTTGATGCCTTCTTCGTCTAAGTCCTTCAATAAGATCGACTTTATCGATATCTTTCCCCGTAATTCTCAAATCCTTAATCCAAAATCCCTAACTCCCCTCTGATGCCACCTCGACCCCGTCATCGTCTCTCTCTCTCTCTCTCTCTCTCTCTCTCTCTCTCTCTCTCTCTCTCTCTCTCTCTCTCTCTCTCTCTCTCTCTCTCTCTCTCTCTCCCCCCCCTCCCCCCTCGACGTCGGCACTTCCCTCCAACTCCTTCACCACCGATTTCCTCTCCTGACTCAGCCCCGTACCGTCATGAGAGTCACCATCGTTGGCCCCCAAACTGGTTACAACCAACCCACACCACTACGGACTCCGACCCACACCACCTTCGGGTTCACTCTAACACCACTGACACACCATCGAGGTCTCTCTCTCATTAATTTGATTCCAATTTTAGGGTTTTGATGTGAATTTTTGCAGTATTGTGTGTTAATCAATCTGTATACTTGTTATGCGGGTGTTATTGTATAATTGTGCTATTGCGTGTTGGTTATTGATTATGTGGTTGGTGATATGAAAGTTTCATGATTTAAGCTAATGTTAGATTGTGTTGCAATACTGTGATGAATGTTTATGTAAGTGTGTTGATCGATGATGAAAGGTGGGTGTTGAAATATGATTGATTGATGTTGGATATTTTTGAGATTATACGTGTTCTGATTATGGAGTTTTTGTAGAATTGTTGTCGATGGATCATTTATGTACTGTGTTGAATGAAAATGGATAAGGCATGAATGAATAAGGATGAGCATGTCAAATTTAGGTTGTGTTTGATGATTTAGGTACCAGTTGTGTTGGATGAATTTAGTCAAGTAATTAGGCTGTGTTGAATAGGTACTGGATTGGATGAATTTGTCTGTGTATTGAAGAATATGGTTGGTTTTATGGAGTAAATGTTGCATAGATGGTTTCGGTTGTAGAGCTTAAGATGTATGGCGAAAGGAGGAGGCACACCGAACAAGACCAGAGAGCCTAATTGCAATCGAAATTCAAACAGTTTGGCTAGGGTCAACAATCACAGGAGACCGTTACGGCTCTAGTAGCTCCTTCCAAGTCAGTGACCATTTCAAATGCTTTTAATGTCTAGTCTACTAACAACGGGCCAGCGAATCCGGATTCAGACACTGGAGCATCCTCACAAGATCCTCAGTGTTCCAGCAATTCTGCTTGCTATAGCGTCCAACGCAAAGCAACTAGTAGGGACCCATCAGCCCCGGCCCCCAAACGCACATGAGGAAGTGAGAATAGAAGAAAATTTGAGAAGCTATGCAAGATATCGGGAATCGGATCTGTGTGTAGTATGATAATTTCACCAAAGGCCCTCCGTCGAAGGAGCTCTCCAATTTGACTGCGTCTCAAATTGGGGAAAATTATATGGAGAAACGTACGTATGATGACACATACTTGGGATGATCTGGAGGATGCTGTGAAACTCAGAGTTGTCTGTGAACTCTCGGTAATATAGTATATTTTATTTTATTTTATTTCATAAATAATTACAAAATTTAGTTTAGGAATTTAATCTTTTTTATTTTTTCTTAGGTACACTTTGACTTGGAGCCAAGGAGTAAAATATCGGGTATCGAGGATATATCGACAGTCCAAAATTTGGATATATCGACGGAAATATCGACGAAATATCGATCCACTGAAAATTCTGACGGAAATGACGGAAACTAATAAAAATATATGGAAATTTGTAATGAAACTTTTGGAGGTTGTTATATGATCAATTACCTACCTTATGTGAAAAGAAAATATTGATCAAACATCAAAACATATGAATTTGCTATATTACTATATGAATTAGTACGTGTTAAGTGCTGATAACTATTAAAATATAATTTAATAGTTCTATTTTTATTTTTTTGATGGCTAAACTTTAATGGGGCCATCACATTTTTGTACAATATGTTACACATCACATATTACAAAATCAAATATATAAGTACTTCAAAACCACGTAGAGGACCTATGAGGTTCGAAATTCACACTATTTTCCCCATCTCTCTGTGCAGAATCATGTGTGTATTGTGAAGAGTACTCATTAAATGATTGTTCTCCCATGTAATTCTGCACGTATTGACTTACATGCCAGCCATATGGGTCAGGGGGCGGTCTTTGAAGATTTTGGAGCTCGTAGTATGAACCAGGCATTGCTCGACTTTCTTCATTGCTATCATCATTTGAGGCATTTGTTTGTGATTGTAACGATGAGGTATCACTTGTTGGAAGACCATAAGGCATGATATATGAAGGATAAGGCATTGCAAAATTTTGACCATAATAATAGGGTTGGTAATTACAAGGAATGCAAAATCGATATTATCGGCGATATTTCGCCGATATTTCGGTTTTTTGAACGTACCTGAAAATGACTGACAAGTTTTTAATTTTGTTAAATTAAAAAAGTTACTGAAAATTTCAAAAATATCGGAAATATCGGAAAGTTTCGGTAATATCGGGGATATATCGGGGATATATCGGAAAGTTTCGGAAAATTTCGGAAAATTTGGAGATATATTCACGGATTTTTCAGGTAAGTTCAAAAAACTGAAATATCGGCGAAATATCGCCGATAATATCGATTTTTAATTCCTTGCTTGGAGCAAAGTACAGAGATGTTGGAAGTCGTACAGAAGACGACCTCGAATACTTACAGGAGATGGAAGCACAACTTGCACAAACAGTACGAGAAACATGACGCCTCTAGTGTCCCAGAGGAATTAAACGAAAGGAAAGACGAGTGTGATTGGTTGGTCGAGTAGTTTGAGTTCGACCAGTATAAGATTGGTCTTTCTTCACTTTAGTTTAATTAATCATATAATAGTTTTAAAAATTTAATTATTAATTAATTTTCCTTGTTGTGAAATAGAGAAGGTCGAAGGTGAACATAGCTAATCGTAGGATGAAGAAGTACTACCACGGTTCGGGCTCTTGCAAAATGATTAACATCGAAAAAGGCTCATAGAGATGCGATTTTGAAGCACCTGTATCTTAATGCCTCCGTGTGTGCTTACTATCCCAGGCAGGAAGAAGATATCGCGAGTCAACGCGTCGTAAATAACACTTATTCTGAAATTGAATGAGTTTAATCTTACTATTGGTTTGAAGAAATTGAATCATGATTAGGACATTTAATTAGGTTTTGCTCTTGGATTTTTGTTTAGTTGGCTATATTAAACATGACCCATAGACCCGATGAGCCATGGGTTTTTTGGACCCATGGACCCAACGGTGACCCATAATTATAGTGTCCTATATAGCTACTGTTGTGAACCAATGATTAACCTCAACTGACTTAAGGATCAAGTGAGAGATCTAGGCTTGTAAAATGAGTTGGTTCGACTCGACTCTACTTTATGAGATGTTTCCCATACATTATCTTATTTTGGACTTTTTAAGCCCTATGTATGAATTGGCAGGACGGGGTCGACCATATTACTAATTTGTGAAGTCGAACCTCTACCCATGGGCCAATAAAATTTGGGTCTTAAAAGCCCGTCCACAGTCCACCCTAATTTTTTACTTGTATCTTATAAAATGAATTTAATTAAATAGGTATTACTTTATCCATCCCACCCACAATTATACCTCAAAATATTATGATTTTGTATAATGGCCCAAAATTGTGTGCTCTGAACTTTCAATATTTTCAGGGATCATTATTAAAGTCATAATGTACTTTTTAAAATTCTGTTCAAAGTGAATGATGAAGGATAAATTCTCGTTAAGGCCTTTCAATTTTGCTCTAAATACCATGTTGCTCTCTTATGTCTCAAAGTTTAATGTTTTACTCTCTATCTTTATAATTTACATCGGTCTTACTCTTCAGTCTGTTTTCAATCTCATCTCTCTATTAAGTGTTGACATCTAATTGCCATATCAACAAGTGGGTCTCATAGTCCTAAGTGAATTTCCAACTTTTCCGTATATATTTATTATTTGTATTTCTACCTTTGGTTATGCTTGGGGCTATACTCTGTAGTTTTAATTTTGTTTGTTTGTTCTTTTGTCATCAACCAAAAAAAAGTTGCACCCACGGCTATTAATCTTGACTTCTTGGTCCTAACAACATGGCTAAGATTGACGACAACAAGACTTCGAGAACAAAGGTTTCGCAACATAATGATCGAGGTTAGTTGATGGCTTGCAAGCGCAAGAGAGAGAAGAAAACTTTCTCAAAATAAATACACAAAAAGTAAAATATAGAAAAGTAAAAGTAAAATATTTTAGGAATCGTAAAGATGGAAGCAATCTGAGTATATTCCTCAGATAATCAAGGGCTCCTTATATAAGAGTTTACATAAGGTAGTTTAGGGCGGTTACTGAAGAACATAACCATATGTTCTTATCTACAATGCTATATAACCGTCATTAGCAAAACTACCTATTATTATCTACGATAGTACATAACTGCTACCACAAAAAAATGTCGAGTTAAAAATCTTTGCAAGAGAAAAAGTGATATCTAACTAGTATAACTGGTGCAGGTTATCGTAGATGATGATATGACACTCATCGATATTTCCTCAATAAAACCTTGCAAAGTAATAAAACCCTTTGGGATAAAAACAACTTTAGTCAATTAAAAAGAGTACAACTTATCCTTCACATTTAGGAATGCTCATGTGTATGCTAGACTCTCCGTGCAGCCGACATCTTCTTCTGATATTGACAAGTAGGCAGTTTTGATAAGCTTAGTAACCCTATGCCTTCACATGCTTCTCAAATTTGAATTTGGCCAATAACTAGTAAATAAGTTTGCCACATTATCCCCAGATCAAACTTAGTTCATCATGATCTCGACGAAACTTTTGTTGTTGCTGTTAGGCGATATATCTTTGGTTTTGTTACTTTTAATGTAACCTAGCTTCATCTACTCGATGTAAGCAACATAATCCTCATAAATGCATGTAGCACTATAACATTTTTAGGTATTGTCGGCGACTTAAAGTCACCGGCCTTTCTTTTTTGGTCACCAGTAATAGTCATTACCGGCGACAAGTCGCCGGTAATACTCTCGCCGGAAATTTGGCGCCTGTGAAAGTATTACCGGCGACTTATTTTTCAAGTCGCTGGCAATGATGAAGGGCATCACCGGCGACTCAAGTCGCCAGCAATAGTGAGGTATCACCAGCGACTTGAGTCGCCGGCAATGATTGAGTCATTGCCAGCGACTCAAGTCCCCGGTGATTCCATGATCATTGCCGGCGACTCAAGTCGCCGGTAATGCCTTGACCATTGCCAGCGACTTGAGTCGCCGGCAATGTTGCTCCGCCATGGCCGGAAAATGAGGGGTATTGCCGGCGACTTTGGTCCAAGTCACCGGCAATACCCGGAGAAATTTGTCAAAAAAAGTCGGTTCTGGATTGGGCCCAATTCCAGAACCTGCACTGAAAAACAGAAACCGTACAAATACAAGTTCAACAGTACACACATAATTGTCCAACGTACAGTAGAAACAGCAACAATACGAAAATAAACTACAACTACACTAAGGGTCGAGGAAATCCATGTGGACGTAATCATTTGAACTCCGGTGGCTACCATGGTCTTGCTGTGGCGGTGACTGCTGCGGTGGTGGATCACAGGGACCGAGGGAGGTGTGGGGAGCGGTTGTTCGGTAGTCTGGCACACGTACATTGTCTGCATTCATGTGAACATTTGTGTCTACTGCTGGACCATAATTCGGTGTTGGTCGGCCATCACCCGGTACTCGGCATCTCTGATTGCCTGCTGCTCGGCCAATTGCCGCATCTCCTCCATCTGCCTCCTTTGCTCCTCCAACTCCCTCTGCGTCCTCTGAAGCTCTGCTGCTAGGTTAGAGTTCCTAGAAGTTGAAGTTCTTGACCCGCTAGAGTATTCCGAAGTGTTCTTCAATACTCCTTCGCCCGCCGAGCCCATTCCCCTGCAGTAGTAGGTATTATTTCCAGTCCCGCACACTTTTGCCATGATCTGAGCCACTATAGGGCGATCAAGCGGATTGATCTGAGAGGCATACTGGGTCACTTCTTCCTCTGAGCAGTCAAGATGATTGTTTCGAGCTATATTCATCGTGACTTCTGTGATCGCATCCTCCACTCTCGCCTAATTGAAAAGCGAATATGAATAACGTATTATTAAAAAAAATAAATTAATAGAGAAAAATAGTTTTATTAACACATGCATATGTGAACTACAAAATAATGAGGCTAAAGACTTACCGCTTCTTCAGGGCACCGCGGGTAGAACTTCTGATGAACAAACACCAACGGGTTGACTTCTTGTTGTTGCTGCGCCTTACTCGACCAACCCAAATAGTTGAGTGAACCTGCATGATGGGCCTTGGTGTTTTTCAATCTGTTCTCCATGTTTGTCTTGGAAATCGCCTTGTTTGATAAACATATGTAAAAAAATTAGTAACTAACTATTTCAATGTGATACGATACATTAGGGTTGTAAAATATATTCAGGATGCATACCTTCACTTTGGGGTGCTCGAAGTGGGATACCAGCCACAGCCACTCGTACTCCCTAAACCGGAATTCGCTAGGGGTAGAACCTCGGCCTAGCTCCTTGTACTATGTGTAATGTTTTGAAAGCTCGTTCTTCCACTCTTTATACATATATTAACACAAGAAAAAAAAGTTAGAGATATTAAAACACTTGATAAACAAAAATCTAACTCGATATATACTCAAATAACTCGAATCACATCACCTGATATGTAGTTGACGCTCTACCCACGTGTGAATAAGGCATTCATCCACGTCAAACCACAGCTGCAAGATGAATATATAAACGGTAAAATTATATATTTATTTGGACTTAATTAATAAATATAAAATTTATGTAATGAAAATAGGATTTAACTCACACTCAGTGCATTATGCACTTGCATCTTCACGTAGCCAGGCACATATCCCCAATCTGGCCACAGCATTGGGACCTTGTCCCGCACGACGGCCCCGGCCATGCTGGCATGCTTTCGCGTGGTGTCAAATGTCTCGATCACCTCACCATGGTCTTTGGCCCTAATGAGCGTTTTCCTTCCCCCGGTGGCCTGCTCAAGATTCTTCCCGGTGCAGGGGCCTCTAGTCTTTCGTTTTCCAGTGCCATTAACGAAATTGCCTAATAATACAATGTCAACAAATGTATATTATTAATTGAACCTATCGTAAGTCTTAAGTAATAATTAAGTAATCAATTTTGTTAAATAAAATTTACGTGCATCGTCCGTTTGATGGTTGTTGCACCTCGCACTCCAAAGATACACAGGGTCGAACGGGATGAAATTGTACGCTTCCTCCACGCTCAGGAACTCTGGCCGTCCTTCAATATAAATAGGTCTCCCCCTATCATCGAATTCAGGGATCACAGGAATCTCGTCGGGCAGGAAGAGACAGGACGGCGGAGATAGACGAGGCCTGGACGATGAGGCGCCAGCACCATCTGCCTCAGATGATTCTCGTGAAACGAGAGTAGGCACCGGGCCAATGTGGGGCATTCAGATGGAGGGCGTTTCTGATGCGGCCGTTGAGTGTCGCTCGCTTGACTGTCTGGTGATTGAGGGTTGTCGAGCCTGGACTGAGGGTTGCACGGATCCGGATCGTGCAGCTTCCTCCTCTTCTCGTGCACGTAGCTAAATTTGTGTGCGAGCATTCAGAATTGGGTCAAAGCGCGTGTTGCTGACTGCGGCTGAGGAAGCTTGACTACTGCTCCCTCCACTGGATCTAGGCCCTCTCCGTTTGCTGCTACCAAGCCAATTTTCCGCAAAACCTCCTGCACATCCAACAATTAGTCATGGATTCGGTTCTATGAAAATTAAGGATGGAACCGGAACCGTTTGGAACCGATAACCACTAGAACCGAAACCGGAACCAAAAGGTTCCGGTTCCAAATGGTTATCGGTTCCAACAATTAAACCTGGATTCAGTTCTATGAAAAACTGGAACCGGAACCGTTTGGAACCGGAACCGTTCTGAATCGGAACCGTTTGGAACCGGAACCGTTCGGAACCGGAACCGTTTGGAACCTGAACCGTTCTAAACCAGAACCGTTCGGTTCTAGCAGTTATCGGTTCCAGTTGGTTCGGGTTCTAGCGGTTATCGGTTCCAAACGGTTCCGTTCAGGTTCTAGCGGTTATCGGTTCTCGTAGAAGATCCATTTGAAAAACAAATCGACTATAATTATCATATCAAACATTAAATTAAATTGCATCATATCATATCGATCATTACGTATATAATTATCAAAATATCAATTAATTATTACCCAAATGCTTATTTAACCAATTAATTAAGTTAACAAATATACCTTAAATTATCAACTATATCAATTAATCCAAATCACCTTAATTTGCCCAACACCTTAAATTACCTTAAATTACCTATATCAATTAATCCAAATCACCTTAATTTTCCCATGCAACACCTTTAAAATACAATATAATTATCAACTATATCAATTAATCCAATTAAATCACCACTACCACATATTGACTCGTTGCCGGCGACTTTTAAGTCGCCGACAATGTTTTTGGACATTACCGGAAAAATCGCCGGTAATGTCTTCTTCTTTTTTTTGACATTACCGGCGACATAAATGTATACCGGCGACATAAATGTATGTCGCCGGCAATGTCTCGATGGTAATGTAAAAAAAAAAAAAAGACATTGCCGGCGACATACATTTATGTCGCCGATAATGTCAAAAAAAAAAAGACATTACCGGCGACATAAATGAAGTCGCCGGCAATGTCTTTTTTTTTTTTTTACATTACCATCGAGACATTGCAATGTATGTCGCCGGTAATGTTAAAAAAAAAGAAGACATTACCGGCGATTTTTCCGGCAAAAATCGCCGGTAATGTCCAAAAACATTGCCGGCGACTTAAAAGTCGCCGGCAATGAGTCAAAATATGGTAGTGCACCTTAAATTACCTAAATATTTTCTACATATATACATACACTTGCCTAATAATTATCAAAAATTAAAACATCACCCAAAACTTAATTAATCAAGTTAATTAAAATGCATACAAATATAATTAAAATGCATATATATATACATAATTATAAAAAACAAAAATTGAGAGAGAGAGAGAGAGAGAGAGAGAGAGAGAGAGAGAGAGAGAGAGAGAGAGAGAGAGAGAGAGAGAGAGAGAGAGAGAGAGAGAGAGAGAGAGAGGGAGCTAGGGGATCGGACCTGTCATCCTCGAGCTAGGATTCCGGCGGCGGAGGTAGGGGGAGGAGGTAGAGGAGGAGGGGAGGAGAGGTAGGGGAGATTTGGGGTTTTTGGGTTTAGGTATTTTTGTGTGGAGAGGGGAGATGGGAGAGGGGAGGAGAGATTTAAGGAGAGGAAGAGAGGTTAATTTGTGGGCGGCGAGGTGAGGAAGAGATGAGGAGATTTTAGGGTTTTGAAGGAAGAAGGTGAAGAAATGAGGAAGCTCGAGCTGCCTCCTGGGAAATATCGAAGTATTGCCGGCGAGTTACGAGTTAACTCGTGGGCAATACTATTACTAACGAGTTAACTCGTTGGTAATAGTATTGCCCACGAGTTGATAAGCAACTCGTTGGTAATACTATTACCAACGAGTTGGTAACTCGTGGGTAGTACTATTACCAACGAGTTATCAACTCGTTGGTAATGATAGTGATTCCCGGCCAAGAATTTCCGGCAAGTATTAATTCATAAATAACATCGATCGATATGACGTTGGCATGGCCAAATTTTTATAATTTCCGACTATAATTTCCGACTATAATTTTCGACTATAAATACGACTATAATTTCCGACTATAATTTACGACTATAATTTCCGACTATAATGTACGACTATAATTTACGACTATAATTTCCGACTATAATTTACGACTATAATTTCTGACTATAATTTCCGACTATAATTTACGACTATAATTTACAACTATAATTTCCGACTATAATTTCCGACTATAATTTACGACAAGAATTTCCGGCAAGTATTAATTCATAAATAACACCGATCGATATGACGTTGGCATGGCCAAATTTTTATAATTTCCGACTAAAATTTACGACCAGAATTTCCGACTATAATTTACGACTATAATTTCCTACTATAATGTACGACTATAAATTACGACTATAATTTTCGACTAGAATTTTCGACTATAATTTACGACTAATATTTTTGACTAGAATTTCCGACTATAATTTCCGACTAGAATTTCCGACTATAAATACGTACATGCACGTTTATATAACAAACATACATGCACGTTTATATATACTAAAATACGTACATCATTAACGTACTAAGGATGATAATCATAATCGTCTTCATCACTTGAGTCTGACTCGGTTTCATAGGTAACCTCTAGCAATATGTGCCGCTCCTCGTCATCTAAATCAGCGTCAACTTCATTTGGATTAACATCGAGAAGTTCTGCTCCAGTAATTCGAACCACACTCCTAGATCTCACATTATTAAGGCGAATCGTAGATGATTCCGGAATGTCAAAAGCGTTCGGCTCTTGGTATACAGTAACTTCTTCATCATCTGCGGTCTCACCAAGTGTGGCAGCACTGTATATGTTTCTATGAGCAACATGGTTAACCACCTTCCACGGGACTTTGTTCAGAAGATCGTCAATGTAAAACATTTGTTTTACTGATGTGGCAAGAACGAAAGGGTCTTCTTTATACCAGCTTGTAGTAGTATTCACCGAAAATATTCCGTACTGATCGGTCCTTGTGTTCTCCGGGCTAGTATCAAACCATCTACACTTGAACAAGTGCACTTTCATGCGGTTCCCATAAATTAGTTCAACAACTGAATGAAGGACATCGTAATAGTCAACGCCATCCTGCCCACTATGGACCATCACCCCACAATTCTGTGTTTTCAGTCGGTCGTCTCGATTTTCACATATAAATTTCACGCCATTGACCTGACACATCGAGTAAACTTTTGAAGCTATCGGTTTCATCGCCAAGACCCTCAATTCGTTTGACCACTCTGGGCAACCATCATTTGCTACATGGTTCATCTGAAAATGATAAGAAACCAGGTACACCATAAATTATGAACATAGAAAAAGAAAACCATGTACACACATGCTATATAAGGATATAAAATATATATATATACACATATACCCTTACCCATTGACCAAAGTAGTTTGCAAACGTCCTGTTGTGGTAATCAACATTTCCGGCAATAGCAGGGCAGTGAAGATGATAGTTTTTCCAATATTGTACTTCTGGACAGTTAATCAGTACCGACCAGTGGGCAATGGCTACCTCATTTCCATCCAACTTGTACGACTTTGGCAAGCTTCCATGTACTACCACGTCATTGGAGATGATAGAAAGGTTGAACTGGGGTTCATCTATCGGCATCTGTTGTTGGGGGTCCTCCAGCGCTCCCAAATACAAGTTGGTGTATGTTACACACTCGTGCGCAATATATGCTTCAGCGATACACCCTTCAGGTGCAGATTTATTCTTCACATAGTCCTTGTAGGCTCCCAATTGTCTATAAGTTAACAAGTGCATGTTATGATACTTAAAAAATAAGAATTTACATATAAAAACATAGGCAAACCAAATGTATGAATCATTTGTACCTTTCCATGGGAGACATCCAAGTGTAGTGTACGGGACCGGTAAGCAACAATTGTTCGGGAAGATGGATCATCAGGTGAGGCATGATGTCGAAAAAATTTGGAGGAAATATCCTCTCAAGCTTGCACATGATAAAAATGATGTCATCTTGCATCTCCCTGAGATCTGATTTTTTAACTTCCCTGGTGCATAACTTCTGAAAGAATCTTGACAAGGCCACCAACGGCTCCACCACCTCTTTGGGCAGGTACCCTCGAATGAAAATAGGAAAAAAGCGTTGAAGCAGTACATGGCAGTCATGACTCTTTAATCTGTACATCTTATTGTCCCGGAAGTTAACACACCTGCTTATATTTCCTGCATAGCCATAAGGATACCTGCATATATAGCCATAAGCAACAATTATAATTCTTGCATATAACCATATATAAGTAAAAATTATATTAATTTCCTGCATAGCCATAAGAATATATACCTGACATTACTCACCCACCCAAAAATTTCATGCTTATGCTTCGGCTTGACGGTGTAAGGAGCTTGCGGCATTTTTTTCTTACCATCTCTTAACCACAAATGTTTCTGCAGTCCCATAGCTTTCAGATCAATGTGTGCCTTAGGGATGTCTTTTGTTTTCCCCTCCCAATTCAGAACTGTGCCCACCACACTTTCACACACATTCTTCTCTATGTGCATGACATCTAGGTAGTGTCTAATAGGCAACCTGGGTCAGTAGGGGAGTTCCCAGAATATGCTCTTGTGTGTCCAAAACTTATACCTTTCGGGCTTGTCTGGAATTGACGCCACTATCTCAGGATGATTGCTCAGCTGGCCAAAATCATATTCATTCAACACTTCCAAAATTTCATCCCCTGTCCATCGCCTGGATGCCACACCTGTTTCCACAGTCCCATCAAAAGCGTCTTGATCCTGCCTAAATGGGTACGGTGATCATATGGAAGCCAACAACGGTGACGCATCTGAACAATTTTACTGCAATGAGGACTGCAACAATCAACAGCCATGCACTCTGAACAAGCCCTGTAACCCCTGGTAACGTTGCCCGACAACATACCGCGGGCAGGAAAATCACTGATGGTGCCAACAAGCATGGCATGCATCTGGAACATCTCATTTTTGAACCTATCGTAAGTGGGATGGCCACACTCACTCAGGTACTTAAGCTCCTTAATCAAATGCCTCAAATACACATCGAGACACTTTCCTGGATAACCCGGGCTCGGAATTAACAGAGTCAGCATATTGTATTCATTCTTCATGCACATCCATGGTGGAAGGTTGTACAGTACCAAAATAACTGGCCATATACTGTATTGAAGACTCATGTTGCCAAAAGGGTTAAATCCATCATATGAGAGCCCTAGCCAAACATTTCGAACCTCTGCTGCAAAATGATCAAACTCCCTGACCATGTGCTTCCAAGCCTCTCCGTCGGAAGGGTGTATAAGGGTGTCATCGTCACGCAAATTCCTCTCAGCCCACCATCTCATAGCTTCGGCCGTGAAAGCACACATGAACAACCGCTCCAGCCTATCAATAAGCGGGAAATATCGAAGTATCTTCACAGCTTTCTTGTTGCCTGCAGGAGTCAACTTATACATTTCTGTAAAACATACCGGGCAGGCTTCAAGGTCTTCAAGATCTTTTCCCCAGAAGAGAATACAATCATATCTGCATGGATGGATTTTGATGTAGGAAAGCCCAAGATCTTTCAGGATATGTCACACCTTATGATGAGTGGTAGGAAGACGATGACCGGGTGGCAGTAGCGAAGCAGTCCACTTCAGCCAAGAATCAACAGCTTTGACAGACATTTTGTTCTCCATTTTGAGCTGCATCACTCCCATGACACTTTCAAGAACAGTCTTACTACAACCGTCGTACAACGAAGTCTGTTGCAATGCAATCAGGTTGTTGTACTTGTCTATACTGCTTGTGTTGACATGAGCTCCAGGTAATAGCTCGACTGGCTCAATATCGGGGAAACCCTGCACGACGGGAGGGACATTTGGTGCTTGATCAGCAAATACACCGCTCTCATGAGGAAACATATCATTGATTAACATCGATGTTGGATCATAGGATGGACTGGCCCTCTCACCAAATTGTCCATGATCATGCGGACCCGCTAACGATGTTTCACCGTGATAAATCCAACAAGTGTACTTATCCCAAAACCCGTATTTACTCAGGTGCTTCTGGACTTTATCAATGGGAAAACGAAATCGATCGCTGCGACACTTACATTTTTTACACGGGCAATAATGAAGTGTAGTGTCTCCACAATTAGCCTTCACAAAATCCACAAAACTCCTAATTCCATGGTGATATCTCACATCCCATCTTTCGAGGCTCATCCAACTCTTATCCATCCTGAAAATTCTAACATTACGTACTATAAATATATATATATACACATACACATTCACTACTAATTAATTAATAAATCATCATTAATTACATTCGAATTCATCCGATTAATTAACAAAAGTTGACCCATGCATGCATATAAATTAAAAAAATATATATATACCAACAATTCACAATTACAAATTAACATGCATGTATATATATAGACATATTAACAATATATTAATATTCACAAAATAATTTTATATACATACATATATATATACACACAAATTAACATATTTTCATCGAAATAATCTCAAATCAACTCAAAATCAACAGTCAATCACTCGAAATCAACAATATATCCACTCTATTTGCATATCAAACCGTCTTGGATATCTCAACTCTAAATCAACACATGCATGCATATATATATATCGATCTAATTAAATCAACACACATATATATACATACGTACGTATATACATACCTATATATAGCTACGTACGTATATAGCTTCCCGAGCGGGTTTTCGACGCCTTTTGACAATACCCAAGGATTTCAGACCGTTTTCCTTCTTTCGATTTCACCGGATTTTTCTATATCCAAATGAATGAGCTGCTGCGATATGGATCTGATATAAGAGATATTGCCGGCGATTCATTAAATCGTCGGCAATGGAGTTATTGCCGGCGAAATTCCGGCCAAAAATCGCCGAAAATTGTGGGAAATTATTGCCGGCGACTTTCTCCTTCGCCGGCAATAATTTTTCACCATTGCCGGCGATATTTGGGTCGGAATATCGCCGGCAATGGTGGAGAGATTATTACCGGCGACGGAGAAGGTCACCGGTAATAAATTTGACCATTACCGGCGACTTTTTGAACTTATTGCCGGCGACGGTCCATATCGCCGGCAATACTCATTATTGCCGGTGACGGAGCAAGTCACCGGCCTTTTTTTTTCCTTGTCGCCGGCAATGATGCATAATGTGGTAGTGTAGGTTCACCAGTGGTTGATTTAAAACTACTTGATCTTTGAATTTTTGCAACTATGAACCTCAACTATATTTACTTCTTAACAGCTTCATGTAGATCAATAATCTCAACAAGATTCGAAGATGTAGCGACAAGAGTCTATTTTGTAGACCTCGAAGATATCGCGGTGTTACCTATGGTAAAGACATAACCAGCTAGGGAACGACTTTCGTGTGGGTCAGAGAGATACCCATTATCTACAAGCCCATTTCTATCGTACTCTTTAAGTATCAAAAGATTGTCTTCATGCTAAACTTAGCTTACAAGTTCAATGAGAATGTGAAGGTGAGTCTTGTGTATTATGCTAAGTAAACTAGTGTACTTAGATTAGGCTCTTCAGAGTCTAACATGTCTTCGTCATCATCCCTTGGAGGAAATGGATCCCTCTAAAAGTCGAGACTTTAGCTGATCATGGGAGTACTCTTAAGCTTCTTTTTATCATCATTAAAGTGTCATATATCTTGAGTATAAGCCTATTAATGGAAAATCTCATCAATATGGTGCTCGACTTCCAATTCGAAATAAAACCATGTCTTCCCAAGATCTATTATCTCATATTCGGATTTCGAATACTTTGCAAATCCGGAACTTGTCCTTTAAATAAACACGCATGGGCATAGTTCATCATATCCATTTTCAATCAAGTAATTAATTAGTAAGTGTTTCGATCTCATTGCAAAACACGCTATGTGGTCAAGAGCCACCTTATTTGGGTATATGAAGTCCATTTAGGATATTCGATCATGTATATATCTTAATCTAGATCCCCATAGAGATACTTTATTACCACGTTCATATGTTGCATGTCAAGTTATTCAGAAACTACCAAACTGACAGAGTGCTATGGCATCTATTACAAGATAATTTGTCTCCTTATAGTCGATTCCAGAGTGTTATGAGAAGCCTTGCACCATAAGGCGAGCTTATCATCTCTTTTTCTCATCACACTTTCTAACAAAGACCCATTTTGAGAGGCTTTATACTTGGGTGTGTCGACATCACCAATCCAACTACCTTTCTCTTTGTTAGTGAATATAATTCAATCTGGATCGTTTCTTTCCATGTGGGCCAATGCTACGTTTAGGACTTCCAACATAGTATGGTTTGATAACATTAGTCTCAATATCCCACATCCTCATATAAACTCATGTAATTTGTACTTTTTAGAGATCTCTATTTTCTCAACTATTGGTTTCAATGTTAAGGCATCCCTCATTGATAATCATAATCCACAAATATTCTCATGAGACAGATATTGAGTATCGATGATCAATGAATCAGATTGTGCCAAACTCGCTTCCTTCATTAGACAAGTAATTATCAAATATATGGGTCTCCCACGCTCTTTAGCATAACCTATGGCCTATGACGCCATTATGCCACTTTTGTAGCATCACTATACCACCGACCATGGTGGCAGCGCCATACCCAACTCCTTTGGGTGACACCAGTCCACTTGAAAGACATGAATCCTTATAGGCATGCTTGCGGAAAAAAATGATCTCGTCACTTTTAACGATATCAAAACTACATCAGACATCGAAAGTACTACGTTATGTCACTTGGGGATCAAGATGAGACAGAGTATAGACAAACCACAATAATTCCTGTCGATTTATTGAACTTATTTGTTGTCATCTCTCCCTAACGACGACAAGACTGTTTCATCAAAGTGAAAATCCACAAAACTAGCCGTATAGAGATCACTTATCAAGGTATCTACATAGAGGACCATAGTTGGAAACTCTTTTCCAACATATATACACATTCATCTCAAAGAACCCATATGGTGTGTTATGGCAACACAATTTTGACACATAAATGCTTAAGTGCAAGATATTATAATTCACACACAATCACTAGCTGTTGCGCAAATTTAAGTAGTGGTGGTTCATAGACGAAATAGTATAGCTGCATACAATATTGCATGACCCTTAGTAGAAAATATCGGTGCTCCTTACCAATATCTCAATATAGTCACATATGATCGATAAGGCAGAAAGTCAATATAATTGTCTATAGCACAACATAGTCTCAGTAGTTCCACTACTAATGAGAAACTCAAGTTCTTCGGAAAACATACATACAAAGCTTATATCAGAAAACTTAATTCTTCAGAAAATTATTTTATGACCTTTGTATACGTAATCAAGCATAACTTCGTCCAGAAACTAGATATTGACAAATCAAATGAACTTTTGGAAACTAGATATTTGTGGCTTTCCAACCATATAAGGTTCATAATCTGGTTCGTTCTGAGCTGCTCACAAAGCTCTATCTAAGTTGGCTGATCTGCACAGATAGTTTATAGCTAGTTTCGTACTGAATACAATTTCTGGTGTTTTCAGGGATTCAAAATTTTTTACAATCCCAATAATACATGGACAACTTTGGTAGTAATTATGTCAATCTATAATCATTTAGGTAGCTCTTTTCACTCATAACCAGGATAAGAGAAATCGATATAGGTGGTGCCATGCCCGCTTAAGTACACTATTATTTAAAGTCATTTTTTTTTCTAGACATTATGAGCTAGTCAGGTGATCCCTATTAGAAAATAGGATAATGAGGACTTCAAATCGAGTACTTCATAAAGAAATATAGCCAAACTTGTATCAATGAAACATTGCATTTTTCAATCATTTTTCAACGAATAACATCAAGAGTTTTGCTATTCCAAATAACAATATTGATCAATTATCCATTGTTAGATTAATGTATGAGAGCCTTTACATAAAATTCATGAAAATATATGCTTAAATCAAAATCTGCAATATCCATTGAATCTTTGCATGTTTTGAAGTTTGCAATAATGAGATTAGTGTCATTGATATCTCCATCTTCTTCATTGGGTGCATGGTGAGCCTCTTGCTCTTTCGCATCTTTACATACTTTGTATTTAATTTGCAAACAATTTGACATTTACCTTGTAGTGTCCAAACAATGCTCATTAGATCTACATCTATAGCATATTTCATCTTGATTTATGAGTCTTACTCCACATATTCCAATTAAGAGTGAGAAAATTCTCAACGTCATTCACCCACTAGTGATACTCTAAATCATTAGAGTCAAGTATAGAAAATTACAACATTTACATGTGTTGACTTGAGAAATAAGAAATGTAGTTTCGCAGTCCCGAAGCCTTCCTCGATAAATAATAATTCCAAGAAATTTGGATTAGACCAAAATTAAGATGTTAATGGTCATATGAACTCTCTTTGTTTGTTATCGATGCTTTTACGAATTTCTTTGTTTGAATAGATAGTGAATTCTCTTGATTCATATGGACTCTCATTATCCATCTTGGAACTATGTTCCATTTTCTCAAAGATGAAGAAGGGAGTATGAATCTCTAAATTTTTCGCCTAAAAAGAAGTTGCGAAAAGAGTAATTATTCAAATTTAAATTGAAAACATGAACACTTATAAAAGCTTGCTTGCTTAAAATATGTAACCATTTTCTCTTCCTCTTTTTCTTTGCTTGCATTGTACATACCGGTTTGTTGTTCTCTTCCCTGTTGTATTCCTCGAATACCAATCAAACATGCATAAAATTATAACAAAATTAAAAGTGGCAATACCATGTATTAGTTTAATAATACACAAATTTAAATCTCATGTGTAAAATACAACCTGATCATTTACAAAATTATAGATTGCATGTTTATGCCCATCGCCAGTGAAAAATACAAATTTCAAACCGCAGGTGTATCTTCACGTACGGAAAATAAGACATGGTACAATCACGGGCACGCAATACGTGTGTGGGCCTTGTTGGTCTTGGTCTGATCCATTCAACTCGGCCTGGCTCAGGCAGATCTGCAAATATATCAGATGGCAGGAGGCCCACTGGGGCGCGATGAGAATTGACTAGCAGTGAAGGTCGGCTGGGTAGGTGAGACGAGGGAGTTCGCAGGCATGCGAGGAAAATTGGTTGGGTTCGCTTGCATCCACTATTTGCTACAAAGCAGCAACTGCTTCTCGTCTGAGTTGAGGTGCGACGTCACGCGAAGCGACTAGTCGCGAGGAGTTGTGACACAAGGTGAGCAGAACTAGTCGGAGCGAGGCAGAAGGCGTTGGCAGCAAACCGGTGATGAGTGTCCTGATCAATTGGGTGCCCAAATCAGTTTTCTGGTCTAAGCGCGGACTTGCTACACTACTGGCAAAATGAGTTTTCAGTACAAATTACATTCCGCGAGATATATATAACACTTTATTCACAAAAATCTGTGTGGAAAAGTCATTTCACACAAATTTTGAATATGCAAATTCGTGATCTTTGTTCGTGGGGGTACAACTCAAATCATACGGAATCTCAAATTCGTTAGATAAAAATATGCGAGATCCATCATGTGTGAACTCCAAAATTGAATTCGACACAATCGTGAGAACTATTTACCGTAATAATTTATGTGGATTGCTTTTTTACTATAAGGACGGATATCTGTGTTCATAATATTTGACCAGAAGATATTTTATACATAGCAGTGCACTTGCATCATTTTTATGACAAATTTTTATTGATTCAAAATTAAACAAAAATTATCAAAAATAATATAAAAAATTAAAATTCATATTTTATGCTTGTTCCCCTTCATTCTCAAGTACACTTACAGTAGTGTATATAGAATAATTTTTTAATAGAATAATTTTTCATGTTCGACACACAGATAACTGTTCCAATTGTTCTCCAAAATTCTCACATATTTCTGTCTCCACTTCTCCTGTATTAAAAATAGATTAATGTCTAAATTTCTGAAATATTTTTTGAGCTGATATTATTAATATTTTTTATGAATCTTAATATTATTGCTTTTATTAGTCGGTTTTGGACCTAGATCTGGGTTCTGGTTTTTGAAGCATTACCTGCAACTCATATACTATACTACCACGTCAGTTCATTCATCGTTTGGGCTTATGATCGATCAACTCCATGACTCCATCCTCTGCAAAGAAATTGATACAAAATACGAAGTTTACAAACTCTTGTAATTGAACAACTCCATCACAAAACCGAATAAGATACGAAAATAAGAGAATAAGAGATTATCTCACCTGCTTGAGGTAAGCTCAGACTCAAGCTAGAGGCAAGTTCAGGCTTCCATGAGTGAAAGGAACATCAGCCCCACAATTCGATCTCAAAACAGAGATTTGCCAAGAGAAAATAAGGATAAAAAATTTAAATGAGATTATATATAAGGAAAGGAGGGTTGTCTGCAATGAGATAACGGGGAGAGAGAGAGAAAGAGAAAAGAAGGGTTGTCTGCAATGAATTAACGGTTAATGAGAGAGAGAAGAAGAAGAAGAAGAAGAAGAAGAAGTTATATATTAGGTGAAAAGGATAACACGAGTGGGCATGTATACCGAACACTTTAAAAAGAAGAATATATGTGAAGCAAAGTGTTTGAAAGAAAGGAAAAAACAGACTTCTGGGTATTTCCTTTGGGTTGTGGCGACTGGCAAGAGAGATGGGAGTGTTTGTGTTTATGAGGAGAAAATGAAACTCTGAGAAAAGAGCACATCACACGGTTTTTTGTGTAGAATTATGAAAAGGAGCATTTCACACAGGTATCTGTGTGTAAACTTGTACATTTTATCAATGCAACCTCGGTGACAGCAACCGTCAAATCAATTTATATATATAGGTCTCATCATTTCGTCCTTCGACCTCGAGCCTCGTCCTAGGTCGAAACCCAGCTCAGCCCGGCCAGTTTCTTTTGAATTAGGGTAGAGTCTGGGCTATACATTTGAAATCCAGCTCAACCTTTCGACTCAGCCCATTTGAACCTCTTCGGCCTATTCCAGCATCAGTCTCAAAAGCCTAGTTAAGTCTATACTCTTTTTAAATAAAAAAAGTAATTAATATATAAATATATTTATATCACTTCAAATGCCTTGATGTCAAACCTAATCCGGCTTATTTTGGTCATTTAAAATATATTATAATTTATGATTATTGTCATGTTTTTTCTTGATACTTTCATTTTCTACTCTTATTTTCCTCAATGTTCTCTTCACACAAAAATATATATTCAAAATAAATATCATACATCAATAATAACAATACATTAAATTTTTTATATATTATTTTTCCTCAATTTAAGCCCAACTTGGCCCTGCTCATAGAGGCCGGGCCGGGCTCTTTTGGTCTAGCCTTAATGGGTGGGCTAAGGCTTCAAAATTGTGGTCTTGGCCCAGTTTGGCCCAGTTCAGCCCAGCCTCGTTATAGTTAACCATTGACCAAGCCTAGCCTAGTCCAGCCCTAAACCTTAAATTTAGGGCCGAGACCAATCTAGCCCAGCCCATAATGACCCCAATGTGCATATCCGTCTCAAATTTTAACACAAAATTCGAACTAGTACAATTCGTCAAAACGGAATTGTGTAATTAAAATTGGGAGTCTTAAATATATTTTGGGCATGGAAATAATCTGTGATTATATTTTGTTATGGATATCTTTACGGTATCTAAACATATGACACAGATTTAAGTAGGTTGCACATATGATACAGATATTTGTAACTAACAACTTTTTTACGAAAATTAATCTGTGTCAATAGTATATCACACAAACATCTATAACTTTAAATTATCTCTAAACACAGAAATCGGTACCTATATCATTCAGAACAGATATTTATTAGTCTATTTTCAATTTTTTAATGTGGGTCCATGTATATATATGGAACATATATCTGTATGTAGTTCTTTTAGTTACGGATATCAGTACAGCTCAAAAAATTGTAGGCTTAAATTCTGTCTCAATTGCTTCTTCTTTTTCTAGTAGTGCTATGTGTGCATAATTAGGCTTGGTTCGCCATTCTAGAGTCGCAACTTGACGCGGAGAAAATTTGGCAGTTGTGACAAACAAAAATGGGTGAAGTGAAGTCGCAAAAAGAATTTTAGGATTTTTACACTAACTCTCGATTAAAGTTTCGTGCTGATAACATGTTTGAGGAATCGTAAAACTAGAAGTAATCTAAATATATTCCATTGATAATCAAGGACTTCTAATCTACAATGCTATATAACCGTCATTAGCAAAATTATTTGTTCTTATCTACGATAGTACATAAATTCATAATTAAGTACACAAACCTAATATTCTATACCATAAAAATAAAAACTAAAATCAATAATTAAAAATAAAATGAAAATGAAGGATGAAATAAGAAATTTACCAAGCGCGTGACTCAGTTATTAACGTAGCAATTCCGGAAAGATATTGTGAGCAACTTTGTTCGCATTGCGGCAGTAGAACTTGCCCCCTTCTCTCTCTCTGATATCGGAGAAGTATGAGAGGATCCAATTCCTCGTCTAGGTGTCCAATTCTTAGACTTTGGTGACTCATAAGACAGAAAAAGGATAAGCAAAGAGTAGTCAAAATAGAGGTTCTGAACCATATTCAAGAACCATATTCTGCCACGGGGTGTCCAATTCTTAGACTTTGGTGACTCATAAGACAGAAAAAGGATGAGCAAAGAGTAGTCAAAATAGAGGTTCTGAACCATACTCTACCACGGACCACTGTTTGGCAAATGTCACCTGCACAGTTCATTCAAGTTGGATTGCCCGCCTACAAAGTACATGAAGCCTATAGACTTAGATAAACATTCGTCATCAATCACATCATCGTCACCGGACCGCCGCCACGGTTATAGTCCGTTGTACTACGTTGAAAAATCGAAGCATTTGGAAACAAGGACGGAGCAGGGAAGCCAGGATTTAATGTGAGGAGGCCTTAAAGGAATTAAAAAAAAATTGAAAAAGAAACATAGAAATGAATGTATATACTGTATGTAATTTGAATAATATTCATCAATATTATATACAAAGACAAAAAGAAGAAAATTAGTTAAAAAAATAGTTATAAAGTTATCAGACAATTATATTGTAAAAATATTTCAAAAATTGCAATAATAGAGTGTACAAGGTTCAAACTCTACTCTTACTTTTAGCAAAGCCAAACCTTACCACACAATCAAGATAAATTCTTATGTATCATAGTAAATATAGATACTTAATTCATTTCGGGGGGAAGGGGGGGCACCCTGGCTCCCATGTAGTTCCGTCCTTGTTTGGAGAGTGGTTATGCGGTATTCTGCCCACAAATGCAGGCAGACAAAAAGATCACTAAATTTCTAGTGAATAATGAATATTGAATAGTAAGGGATACTCTTATTCTACATATGTATTTTGAAAGCGCAGTGGTCCCATAATTTGTTTGTTCTAACACTTGTAGATAAAACTCTATCCTCAATACTCTAAAGTAAACAGTTACTTCTCACTATCAGAATTCCTTATTTTTCAGCTTCTCGAGAGTTAAGTAAAAAAACTTAAGTGACTTCAGGACTTTGCTGAAAACACAAAACAAAATAAATTACTAAAAAGACTCAAAAAATTATCTCGTCCTCAAAACCAAAAAAAAATTGATATTGAAATTGCTAAACAACATTCTCTTATAGTTGCTTGTCTACGTGATAAAGCTAAAGCAAAGCTTTATTTACATATATTATACATCTGAGTTTGTTGGTTAGATATGCAGATTTACTGGGATTAGAGCTTACTATAGCTCAACAGATTCCCACAGATCGACGGGAACAAGCTATGAGAAAATAATAGAGAAACTAGATTCTCTATTAAAGATGACTGATGCAACACATCAAGAGTCTCTAACAAAAATCTTTAGAAGCAAAGAATATCTAGAGATACTTTCGGGGATTTGTAACCAATTACAAGAATTGAAAACTAAAATGGATTATATCCAAAATCTCCCGAAAAAACAAGAAAGAACTATTAACAAAGGTTAATAGTAGAATCGAGGGACTAAATCTTCAACAGATGAAGATTATTGACTATGTTCAAAGGATAGCCCGAGAATACAAAACGTCAAGAGAAAATCAACCTCAAATAGTTCTAAGAAAAACTAATGACTTTAAACCATTAGAGATTCCAAGAGGAAACCCTTCACCAATACCGTTTCTCTAGGATTCAACAACAAATATGTGAAGCATAAGATTTCTAGAAACCAAAACTGAAGATGTTCGCAAAATAAATATGTTAAGCATCTTTGGAAAGAAAAATGTGGTACAGTTTGTCGATTCAGAAAATTTGAATTTAATGAAATTGAAGAAAATGTTAGAAAATTTTCAATTCCAAAGTTTGAATTCAACCAAATTTACAAAAGATGAAGTTTTGACATGTGGGATAGCCATCAGTTCAAAATACTTCACTTCACCACTCCGGCAACCATGGGAGAAACAGATCTCCTCCTGGCAATGCCTGAAGAAGTTTCTAAAGCAAAAAAATGAAACTTCAATTTGTGCACATTGGAGCAGTCCAAGTTGGCATAAAACTACATGCCAGAGAAAAGCATAAATTGTTCAGTCTTATGTGTCTTACAAGACAACAGACTAATTAATTTTCAGCAAAGTTTATTGGGAACCCTCCAAGCATCAGTGTGCAACCAAGTTGTATATTTCAACTGTTTCTCAAACTTTTCAACCAACCTAACTGATGCAGCTCACTGTTTACGACCGAAAGTCAAAACAGATGGCACTTCAATGAAAGATGGCATGTGTAACGACCTGAACCGTGGAATGTGTACGTATTGATCCGAGCCGTGATTATTGTGAATTAATCGTACTCGTGGGTTTGTTCATGACTAAATTATGAAGCAAGATTTTGGTTTGAGTTCCTTCGCGGGAATCATAGAGGATTTGATTTCGAGTTCGTATGAGGTTTTTGGGGAATTTTCGGATAATCGGAGAATATAAAATGGATATTTGAAATTGTCGTCAAATTATTTGTACTTATCCGTTTGGATTTGAGTTATCCGAACGGTGAATTTGGTCCGTTCGCGACGTATAAATATTAAAATAGTCGTGGAATTGTCGAAAAGTCACATTTGGGCCAAGTTGACCAGTTTTGACCCGTTGATCGAGTTGGGCCGAGTTGACCAGCGAGCTTGTGCCGTCCGACCCGCTTTTTCCGACCACGTTTTCGGTATGGTTGGAAAGCTCTTGGCTTGTACTATTGATTTGTGTATTCATTTGTGGAAATTGGTTGTGATTTGAGGTAGAACAAACTCGATGAAGTTTGTGGATTTCGTCGGAATCGGGTGGCGGATATCGGCGAGAATTGGTATCGCGGTGGTGGGGGGTTTGGCTCCCCTCAACCCCAGGAAGGTTTCTGGGTATTCAATTTGAGTTAAGGAAGAGGTTTTAGGGTGGTTTGTGGCGGTGACCGGAGAGGAAGATTCGACCGAAATTCTGGCCGGTGTGGTTAGTTGTGGCTTTAGTGGTAGAAAGTAAAGGTATTAGGCTTGAAGTGAGGAAGATTTTGAGGTATGGGTCGCCGGATTTGGTCACCGTTGACGCCGCGCCGCCGCCGGTGGCGGCGGAGCTCCGGCGATGTTGACTTTTTGGGATTTTTGGAGATTTTTATACCGTTTTCCTCGTAATCACATCCTAATCGTAGTCGTGAGGTTTTTGAGTTGATTTGACTATTCTATTTTGGGACGAGGGTGTTTGGATATATTTTGAGAATTTTGCTATCCTCGTCGATATTTCGAGCGATACGTCTTTCGAGAACGCGAGGTTCTTGACGTATTAGCTCCATATGTTGTGTTTCAATATGTATTGGTTGTATCCCTGTTATTCAGGTGATCGTGATCGAGTGTTTGGCGATGGATCTTCCGCCAGACCTCAGAGTTAGCTTCGTACTGTGAGTGGACACTTTATTTTCACAGTTGATTTGCGAGTCCTGATTATTACATTTATGTTATGCACTTTATGATTATGCAAGTACGAGTATGCATTTTATGATTATGTATTTTATGATTATGCATGTTCATGGAAAGTATTTATGATTTGGTTTACACATAGTACAGTCTCAGAAATAGAGATAGCATCAATGCTTTGGCTTCTTGGCTGATCCCAGAGATGCTCTGGGGGGGGGGGACAAATATCATAACTCGAGGTCTTTCAGACATATAATCACGTGTGGGTCTAGAATCCCGTGATTAGACTGTACTATGCGGAGGAGTCTGTGAGTGACCCCGCATGATTTTATGTGCATCTTTATGGATCAGGGAAAATGTACATGGTCGAGATTTTCATGTGCATTGACTCGCATTATGCTTTTATAAGCATATATACTTATATGTTGGGAAAGGCATATTATTATTTTCGTCCACTCACTCTAACGGTTTTATTTTTCCTCCCCTGGGCTTTTCGGTTGCTTTTGCCCGGTTTGCAGTTTGAATTCTGGGGTTGCACGCTGATGGTGGAGGCGTAGAGTTCAGGTCACACTTCAGTTCAAGTAGGTTCTTAGTTCGACCTATTGATTGTATATGATGTGTATAGGCGCCGCTCTGAATACTTATGTTATGTTTTCAGTTGAGTTTACTCCTAAATGTTTTCTGGATTTCTTATAAACCTTGTGGTTTGTTATATATGTTGTTGAGAAATCCGGATGGGGGATGGAGCCCCATTGTTTGACTTTTGTGGAATATTCGAAGTGTGATTCTCTTTTCATGTTCTAATTTTGGCTCACGTATTTCAAAGTAAACTCTGGCAAAAAAAAATTTAAGGTCATGTTTTCGAAGGGGTTTGATTTCGGTTTAGGCAACTAAATCGGAGTCGAGTCCTTTCAGCATGCAAGAGCTTGCTGTGGTTTATAGGGTTTATTATAAATAGATGAGAATAACAGTAGAACCAAACCCCAAAAGAACAAACATTCTTGGTCTTACTACTGGATTCCTCACAAATCCAAAAAATTATTCGGAACAAATCTCGTAAGGTTACATGGGATGAAGTAACATTTCCACTGCAATGAAAATTGTTTGGCGTAAAAGAAAAGCCAGAAAGTGAGTAGCAACCTATGAGAATAGAAGAATTGGAGAAGTCAACCTAAAATTTGAAGGACAAAAAAACAGTGATGTATCCCTCGAAAGTCTAAGAGATAAAAGCTCTAGATCACTCCGAAGATGCAGCTCTTCCAGAGAAAAAGGTACTAGAGGTACCGGAATTTCAATAAGGGAAGAAACAAACGCAGAGATGGAAGAAGATTTATATGCTGAATGAGAAAGAAATGTCAGCATGCTAAAATTTGAAATACCAAAATCAAAAAAGCTTTTTGAGCTTTATAAAGAAGTAGAAACTACAAAAATCCTTCTCGCCTATAACAATTGATCAAAGAGATTGAATTTTTCATGATCAAAAAGGAAAGAAAAGTCTTTCATTATCAAGAAGTAAAAATGGAATAAGAAGAGTCTTCAAGAGTCACTATCATCAAGGTTGATAGAAATCCAAGACTTCCAAACATGAAAGGTTATATCGGGAAGAAAGGAGAAAGAAGTCTCAAAAATTTATTCCACAAGACAATACACTAAAAGTGCCAATTACTAAATTTAGTGTATGACTTGATCTTGACAAACCTCTAGATAAAAAGAAAGCCATAGATGAGTGGGTTGTTATGGCAACATGTACTACTTTTGGAAAGTTTAAGGCGCCAGATTTACAGCTAGTCTATGAATAAACCCTCACAGGGATGGCAAGGAAGTTTTATCTAGCCTTCAAACAAACTTCCAGGGCATAAGATTGGCTGAAGAAAATCAAAAGTGATAAGTCTCTATACACCTTTGGAACTCCAATCTATGAACTTATGTAGAGATATTTCATACGTTGGGAATAAAGCTGAAGAGTTAACCAAAATCAACATATATGCTTTCAAGATATGCAACATGAAGTATTTTGAGGAATATCTAAATGAATTTCAAGAATACTACTGTACAATTGAAAACCTAGAAAATGACGATTTAATACCTCTTGGATAGAAAACTTCCTGAACCTTGGAGGACAACCATAAGGGAAAGCATAGAAGAAATGTTCTTAATAAGAGGAGTGACATAAATTATCAGACAGATGATGCGAGAACAATGCAAAGCCAACATAAAAGTAAAAGCTGCAAAGAAGTAGCTTAAATGATCTAACAATTTTTGCACCAGGATCACTGATATCCTGACCAACTGGGGATGCGATGAACATAAGCGGAAAACTAATGGGAATCACTTCCATAAAAGTTGCAAAGGAAACAAAATGAAGAGTTGGAGATTCAAGAAAATCTCCGATTACAAAAGAGAAAAATAGAACCGAAGCGTACCCTAGACCACGGAGATTCCGTCGTCTAGGTACTTGGACGACGGAAATGCTCACCGAGACGACGAAAATGGTCCCCGGTCTAGGTACGTTTTTCTTGTAGTGAATTATTTCTAAACCAATATGATTATAATGTAGAATTAATTGCAGGAAACATGAACTATCTCCCAGGTGCTTTAACAAGAGAAATGGCGATGTTCAGAAGAAGCGAAAAGAGCGACAGAGGTCGAAATCCTAGAAGCAAAAGACCAAGAAAAGAACTTGAACAACTGGAAGAGTCCATTGAGAAAGTTCTTACAAATTTCTTGCTGTGTCCTAAAAGATCAGCCTCAACTGACCAATTTCAGGGTAAAGGATTGACTAGCTTGTTTCAAACGGCAGACGATAAAGGTTTATTAATACTATTTAAGGCTGCTACTTTGCCAAAAAGCAGAATTTTTTTGTACAGGGTTTGTAAATATATTCAATTATCAATTGAATACCTTCTCGAAATCAGTTTTTTTAGACTGACCCATGTCTTGCATTTCACCAGAAGATTTTGCTAGACAATTTAATGTTTGCTTTCCAGGAACAAGATAAAAGCCTTATGATAGAGGCCATAAATGCCTTAGCTGAAGAGCTGAGCCAAAAGAAAACAACAAAGTTTTGTTAATGAACTAGTTGTGTTGTACATCAGAACCCATGAAAGTGCAAAGGTACCAATTCATGCATTAAAAGAGACAAAATGGTTCAAATTTCATACACCATTGGAAGACATTCAACTAGATCAATTCTCCCTGATACACTTTTCATAGTTCCATGACCGTTCTTATGAAGATATGTGGTGAATGTTCAAAGTGAACATCCATAAGAGCATAAACTATGGCTAGTGGAAAAAGACTTTGTCCATAATCTATGGACAAAAATAAATGATGATCTCAAGGGACTGTCAGTTATCATCTGTAATACAGTCAATAATGTAAGGTAGACCAACTACATTCTTAGACTCAAGTTCAGATCTATATCTCTAAAATGGGTGTAGAAGTCTAATGGAGAAACTGAATATATTTCTCCATACCACTATGTCAGGATCATCCAGGTTCAGTATCTAGAACCAGCTTGTGTTGGATATAATGGAGCTCTAAATTCTAGTATTTCATGGATGAAAGCAATGACACTAGAATTTGTCAAGAAAATAATCGAAGAAGACTAAGAGATTACTTTTTTTGGATCCGGAGAGAAAATAATTGTCACTGCCTATGACCACCCAAAGGCTGTAACCAATGATTTGTTTAAGAGAAAAGAAATAGATTCCACCCTTGCATGTGCTCAGTGGCTCAAAAAGATCGAGAAAGAAAGGCACTACAAGATGTATGTTAATACCGAAATGAAAGAGACTGGAACAAGAAAAATGATTGATTTTGAAGAACCATATCTTGGAGAAAACTCATAAACATACGATGACATGTAAAGACAGGTAAGATAGTATTGCCTTTTTCTTAAGTGAGAAACATCTCTTATCGTGAAAGAATCAGTTTTCCAAAAGAAGACAATGGAGGAACACTACCACATAATTTCTCATTGCCGACGACTTATAGAAACAAAGGCCGACGATTTTTGAAGTAGTCAGCAATAGTGTACTATTGCCGACGATTTGTTGTAAAAATCGTCGGTAATAGTATTATTGCCGACGATTTTTGCAACAAATCGTCGGCAATAGTACTATTACTAACGCTTTATAGCCTACATGAGTTTTATACTATTGCCGACGACTTCGTAAAAATCGTTGGCAATAGTCCTGTAGGCTATAAAGCGTCGGCAATAGTGTACTATTGCCGACGACTTCAAAAATCGTCGGCCTTTGTTTGTATAAGTCGTCGGCAATGAGAAATTATGAAAGGACCCAACCCCGATTTAGCTTCCTAAATCGGAATCAAACCCCTTCGAAAACACGAACCAACAAAAACTTTTCAAAATTTGGGCAGAGTTTCGTTACTAGCGTTGAATTACCATAACCTGCACGCGGAAATTAACACTTCGTCCTATGCCACAAAAAGCAAACCGTGGGCACCAATCCCATCCGGATTTCTCAACATCAATATAATCAACAAACAGTAAACACACTGTACTATATATATGTATATCCGAGAAAATCCGTATAAACAAGTATCAGAATGTATCAGAGCGACCTCTAGTATAAAATATATACAACATGTACATCAGTAGGTGAAACTGAAACCTACTGGAAAACACAGGTGACTCTGACCACTAGCCTCCAAACTGCGACGTGAAACACCAAACCTGAACTGCAAACTGGGCACGGAAACCGAAAAGCCCAGGGGAAAGACAATAAACACGTTAGAGTGAGTGGACGAAAATAAATGTCTTTCACCAGTTTATATATACGTATAAAATCACATATACGAGTCCAGGAAAATAAAAACTACATAGTACACGAGGTAAAACTCATATTCCTCCAGTGTACTGAGCATGCAAGTAAAATCCCACGGGGTCACTCATGGACTCCTCCGTGCTAGTACAGTCAGAATCACGGGATCCCAGACCCACACGTGATTCTAGCCGGAAATGGCCTCAGGTCAAAGGTCTGCCTCCCCCCGGTGAAGACCTCGGGTCAGGAGTCACAGCCTCCCCTGACATATGCCTACCATCGGGGATCAGCCGAGAGGCGAGTGTATCGATACAACAACGTAACCACGACTGTACTCTGTGTAAACCAAATCATAAACATTTCGATGCAAATGCATGAACAACATATAAGTATATGTATACTCGTATACGTATATCCGTATAAGTATAATCGTATAATCGTAAAACACATGCTCATGTAATCCGAAATCTCATATGCATGCTCAAGTTCATAAATCGTATATCAAGACTCGCAAACAATCCGTGAAAAGAAATGTCCACTCACAGATCCGCTAGCGCGAACTCGCGCTAAACTCGTGGTCCGGCGGAGGTACCCTCGCCCGAAGCACGATCACGATCCAAATCTCGATCTCGATCTCCTGAATACACACACACATAACTGATCAAAATCGTAATCCACAACACTGTACGGATTCACGGAAACCAACCGTTCCCGAAAATACAAAATGCGGTGCAAAATGAATTACGGAAATCCCGAAATCCCCACTCAAAATCTCGACTGAAAATCGGCTAACCAAATCAACCCGAAAACCTCCGTACGATAACCAGGGCGTGATTACGAGAAAAATGACATTAATTACATCGAAATCTGAAAAGTTGACTTTTCCTCCACCGTTGACCGCCGCCGCCGGCGGCGGCGGCGCGCCGTCAACGGAGGAATTTCACGGCCAACTTCTCCAGTCCTCTAGGTCTCATCAAGGCGAGCATATTTCTCTTCTACCACGAAGTCCAAAACCAACCGCAACCCTTCCAAAATCAAGCAAACCGAGCCAAATCCCTTACCGGAAAAACCCAATCGGGTTCAACCATAAACTCAACCTCTTCCAAATCTAACCACCTAGGTAGCATCTACAAGGCACGGGGAGCAAAACCCCCAACATCTTGTCCCTCGAAACTCGCCGGAAACATCTCCACCGACTCCGGCGACGGAGACGAACTCGACCCGATTCGGGTCCATCCCAAACGACATCAAAACCCAACAAACCATACACCAATGTACTCGAAATCACATAGGGGTTCTAACCATACCTATCCCGTGGCGGATGGTGGCCGGAAAAAGGTCGCCGGAGTTCACTTTCCCGTTCGGGAAACTTTCCCTTCTCGGCAGCTCTTCCACTTTCCAAAATAGGAAAGTCAACAGTTTTGGAAATAGTCAACGCCCAGTATGAAGTTCCCGACTAATTCTCGACTATTCTTCGACTTTTCGATATTTATACTCGTCCCTCGGGTCGATCAACTGTCCAAAATGAAAATACGAAATGATTCGGATAAACTCGAAACGATCGGATAAACTCGACGAAACCCGAAACTTCAAATAATCATAAAATATTCCTCGGTTATCGGAAAAATCTTCCGGAACCACCCACGAACTCGAAATCACGTACTCTACAACTTCCGTGAAGACACTCAACTCAAATTCTCGACTGAAAATATAGTCGCGAATCGAAACGGTAAACTACACAATATCGTAAAACTGCGACTATAACCATATCTCGAGAATCGTACCAAACACACATCTGATTCTGGTTCGGGTCGTCACAAATCTACCCCCCTTAAAGAAATTTCGACCTCGAAATTTACGTACCTGTCATGTGAACAGATGAGGATACTGCTCCCGCATACGCTGCTCGGTCTCCCAGGTGGCCTCCTCCACTGAGTGATTCTGCCACAAGACCTTCACCAGCGGAATCACGCGGTGCCTCAACTCCTGCTCACGACGATCGAGAATCTGCACTGGCTCCTCAACATACGATAAATCCTCTCTGATCGGCAACTGCTGTGGGGCTATCACATGTGAAGGATCTGAGATGTACTTCCGCAACATCGAAACATGGAAGACATCATGTACACGAGCCATCTCTGTCGGTAACTCAAGTCTGTAAGCAACAACTCCAACCCTCTCCGTAATCTCATACGGACCAATGTACCGTGGTCGAAGCTTGCCACGCTTCCCGAAACGCACTACTCCCCTCCACGGAGACAGTTTCAGGAAAACCCAATCACCCACCTCGAACTCTAAGCTCTTCCTCCTCACATCCGCGTAACTCTTCTGCCGATCCTGGGCAATCTTCAGTCGATCCCGAATAACCTGAATGTCCTCCATCGTGGTTTTCACCAAATCCGGACCAATGAGCCAATGCTCGCCCACCTCACTCCAACACAATGGAGTGCGACACTGCTTCCCGTACAGAGCCTCGTACGGTGCCATCTCAATACTGGCCTGATAGCTGTTGTTGTAGGCGAACTCGATCAAGTGCAACTGCTGATCCCAGTTTCCACGAAACTGCAATACACACGATCTCAGCATATCCTCAAGAGTCTGAATGGTCCGCTCGGACTGCCCGTCAGTCTGAGGATGAAAAGTTGTACTAAACCGTAGTCTCGTACCCAACGCTCGCTGTAAAGCCTGCCAAAACTCAGAAGTGAACTGACTATCACGGTCAGAAATAATGGACACAGGCACACCGTGCAAGCGAACAATCTCTGATATGTATAACTTGGCTAATCTGCCCACTGAAACCTTCCCTGGAAGTGCAAGAAAATGTGCGGATTTCGTCAATCGATCAACGATAACCCAAATGCCAGTGTTGCCCGCCGAAGTACGTGGCAACTGATAGACGAAATCCATCGTGATATGCTCCCACTTCCAAACTGGAATCTCAAGTGGCTGTAGTTTCCCTGCAGGTTTCTGCCTCTCCGCCTTCACCTGCTGACAAATCAAACACCGACTCACGTACGTGGCAATTTCCCGCTTCATGTTGCGCCACCAATAGTACGCTCGAAGTGTACGAAACATCTTCGTACCTCCGGGATGCATCGCATACGCTGAACTGTGAGCCTCGTCTAGAATCTCCTTCTTCAAGTCCTCGTCCCTGGGTACACATAATCTACCCCTGAACAACAACGTACCGTCGTCGCTCAAACGAAACTCTGTAGGCACACCATTCTGAATCATGGTCTTCTTGCTCAGCAAGTAAGGATCTGAATCCTGTGCCTCCCGTACCTGATCAACCAATACGGGTCGTACCTGAAAGCTAGCCAACAAGGCTCCATCATCATCATAACCAAACATAGCACCCGTAGCCCGTAGCTCGGCTAACATCGATACTCTGGCTACACATATGTGAAACAATGAAGCTCCAGATTTCCGACTAAGTGCATCTGCCACAACATTGGCCTTCCCTGGATGGTACTCGAAAGTGCACTCGTAATCGTTGATCAACTCCATCCATCGGCGCTGCCTCATGTTCAGATCCGGCTGTGTCCGCAAGTAAGTGAGACTCTTGTGGTCAGTGAAAATCTTACACTGAGCACCGTACAGGTAATGTCTCCAACTCTTCAACGCTAACACGATAGCGGCTAACTCCAAATCATGCGTCGGATAGTTGACCTCGTGCGGTTTCAGCTGTCTGGAACCGTATGCCACAACTCTACCATGCTGCATCAACACACAGCCAAGGCCCAACTTCGACGCGTCGCTATACACTACATACTCACCACTGTCATCTGGTAATGTCAGAACCGGTGCGGTAGTCAATCTCTCCTTCAGGAGCAAATAACTCTCCTCGCACGCATCAGACCACTCAAACTTGACGCCCTTCTTCGTCAATCTGGTCAGTGGTGTAGCTATCCGGGAGAAATCCTGTACAAACCGTCGGTAATAGCCTGCTAACCCCAAGAAACTCCGGATCTCCGGCACAGTAGTGGGTCGACTCCAATTCAGCACGGCCTCGATCTTGTCAGGATCAACACTAACTCCCTCGGCCGAAATCACGTGGCCCAGAAACTTCACACTATCCAACCAGAACTCACACTTGCTAAACTTTGCGAACAACAGATGGTCCCGCAAAGTCCGCAACACTGCTCGCAAGTGCTTCTTGTGCTGGCCCACACTCCTCGAGTATATCAAAATGTCATCAATGAACACAATCACGAACTTGTCCAGGAATCGACGAAACACCCGATTCATCAAGTCCATGAAAGCTGCGGGGGCATTGGTCAACCCAAACGGCATAACCAGAAACTCATAGTGCCCATACCGCGTCCGGAATGCTGTCCTGGCAACATCTGAATCCCGGATCCTCAACTGATGATACCCGGATCGAAGATCAATTTTCGAAAAGACTGCTGCTCCCTTCAACTGATCAAACAAGTCGTCAATCCGCGGTAACGGATACTTGTTCCTTACTGTAATCTGATTCAGCTTCCGATAGTCGATGCACAACCGCATGGACCCATCCTTCTTCCGCACAAACAACACTGGAGCACCCCACGGAGAAACACTCGGTCGAATGAATCCCTTCTCCAGCAACTCCTGAAGCTGAATCTGCAACTCCCTCAACTCTGCAGGCGCCATCCGATATGGTGTCTGAGAAATCGGTCCAGTACCCGGCAATAACTCAATGGTAAAATCAATCTCCCGTACAGGGGGTATACCAGGTAACTCCGCTGGAAACACATCCGGATACTCAGACACAACCTCAATACTACCAAGATCCGGCACTGCAGCTATAGTGTCTACAACATGGGCTAAGTAAGCAACACAACCCTTCCTCATCAACCGATCCGCCCTCATCGCGGAAATCAAACATGGTAGGGAAGTGTTCTTCTCGCCACGAAATAGTATCTCAGGTAACCCTGGTCGTCGAAATGCGACCTCCTTCCTGTGGCAATCAAACATGGCCCAGTGCGACTCCAAAAAGTCCATGCCCAATATCAGATCGAAATCCACAATATCAAGCAACAACAGATCAGCAGCTAAACCATGACCATCAACAAACACCTCACAATCTCGGTAAACCCAACCGATGCTCACAACCTCACCTGACGGATACAACACTCTCCATAACCCCGGAAGTGGAGATGCAGGTACCGTAGCTAATGATGACAGTCTATATGATATGAATGAATGTGTGGCACCTGGATCTAACAATGCAACTACTGGAATACCAAAAACATGTAACGTACCGATAACGACCTCCGGTGATGCTCTGCCCTCACGCATAGTCATAGCATGAACTCTCGCATGTCCGGCTGGTCGTCCTCGCTGGGCCTGTCCCTGCTGTCTACCCTGACCTGCAGTCTGTGCTGGTCGAGCTCCCGAAGTGGCACCTCGCTCAGCTCCGGAACTCTGAGCCGCCTGTCCATCACCACCATACAACTGGGGACACTCCCTCGCATAGTGACCCATCTGGCCACAGCGAAAACAAGTGACAGGACCTCGCCGACAAGTACCCAGGTGATACTTGTTGCAGTAGCTACACAATGGGTAGTCTCTCGGTACAGCAAAAGTGTCACCAGTACGTCGAGGATAACTAGAACCGCTAGAACCAGCACTAGCCTGCGGTCGCTGCGGTCGATCTCTCCTCCATCCCGGTTTCCGTCTAGGTACACTAGCTGGTGGTAGATATGATCCGCCACCTGAGGATGAAGCTGAACCGGAAGTATCAGAACTCTGCCTCTTCGAAGGCCCCTGACTCGGTCCACCCTCCTCAAATCGTCTCGGCTGGTATCTCTGCTGTCTCTCGCGCTCAATATCCTCGCCTCGGAGTGCAGCACTAACAAACTCATCGAAGTTGTTCCGAGGCATCGTAGTCAGCGTCGCCTTGATACTCAGATTCAATCCCAGCTCAAACCTGCGACACTTGGCTTCCTCTGTAGCCACCATATCCCGCACAAAACGAGACAAACGGGTAAACCGATCTCGATACTCAAGTACAGACAAACTGCTCTGCCTCAAGTTTGTAAACTCCTCATACTTGCGCTGCTGGGTAGCCTGATTAAAATACCTCCGCATGAACAGATCACGAAACAATGTCCACGGAGTATCCACAGGAACTCTGTCAGTACTGACCCACCAGAAGTATGCATCACCCTCAAGTAAACCAACTGCGGCTACTGTCATCTGCTCAGGTGTAAACTGCAGACACTCACAAACACGCTCAATCTGAACCAACCATGCCTCGCATATCTCTGGATCAACTGAACCCGAAAACACAGTAGCACCCGCAGTGCGAGCCTTGACCACAGGGTCAAAACGCTCTTCCAAACGCAGCACTCGCATAAGCAAGTCGCGCGTTCGGCGATCCTCATCAGGATCATCATCCCGATCAACACGGGGACCACGTCGAGGAGGCATCCTACTGATACAAGACAAGCATTAGGCACAAGCAGAAAGAACGTAATCATGAAACCGCAGATATTTGAGGACACACAACACCCGAAGTATTGAAGAGTACCGCTGGCCAGTCGGGTCATCACTCCAGTCATGCTGTATCAACTCAAATACCCTAAGCGTCACAACTACAAGAGTCTACAGAATCTGACAACCTAATGCTCTGATACCAAGCTGAAAGGACCCAACCCCGATTTAGCTTCCTAAATCGGAATCAAACCCCTTCGAAAACACGAACCAACAAAAACTTTTCAAAATTTGGGCAGAGTTTCGTTACTAGCGTTGAATTACCATAACCTGCACGCGGAAATTAACACTTCGTCCTATGCCACAAAAAGCAAACCGTGGGCACCAATCCCATCCGGATTTCTCAACATCAATATAATCAACAAACAGTAAACACACTGTACTATATATATGTATATCCGAGAAAATCCGTATAAACAAGTATCAGAATGTATCAGAGCGACCTCTAGTATAAAATATATACAACATGTACATCAGTAGGTGAAACTGAAACCTACTGGAAAACACAGGTGACTCTGACCACTAGCCTCCAAACTGCGACGTGAAACACCAAACCTGAACTGCAAACTGGGCACGGAAACCGAAAAGCCCAGGGGAAAGACAATAAACACGTTAGAGTGAGTGAAAATAAATGTCTTTCACCAGTTTATATATACGTGTAAAATCACATATACGAGTCCAGGAAAATAAAAACTACATAGTACACGAGGTAAAACTCATATTCCTCCAGTGTACTGAGCATGCAAGTAAAATCCCACGGGGTCACTCATGGACTCCTCCGTGCTAGTACAGTCAGAATCACGGGATCCCAGACCCACACGTGATTCTAGCCGGAAATGGCCTCAGGTCAAAGGTCTGCCTCCCCCCGGTAAAGACCTCGGGTCAGGAGTCACAGCCTCCCCTGACATATGCCTACCATCGGGGATCAGCCGAGAGGCGAGTGTATCGATACAACAACGTAACCACGACTGTACTCTGTGTAAACCAAATCATAAACATTTCGATGCAAATGCATGAACAACATATAAGTATATGTATACTCGTATACGTATATCCGTATAAGTATAATCGTATAATCGTAAAACACATGCTCATGTAATCCGAAATCTCATATGCATGCTCAATTTCATAAATCGTATATCAAGACTCGCAAACAATCCGTGAAAAGAAATGTCCACTCACAAATCCGCTAGCGCGAACTCGCGCTAAACTCGTGGTCCGGCGGAGGTACCCTCGCCCGAAGCACGATCACGATCCAAATCTCGATCTCGATCTCCTGAATACACACACACATAACTGATCAAAATCGTAATCCACAACACTGTACGGATGCACGGAAACCAACCGTTCCCGAAAATACAAAATGCGGTGCAAAATGAATTACGGAAATCCCGAAATCCCCACTCAAAATCTCGACTGAAAATCGGCTAACCAAATCAACCCGAAAACCTCCGTACGATAACCAGGGCGTGATTACGAGAAAAATGACATTAATTACATCGAAATCTGAAAAGTTGACTTTTCCTCCACCGTTGACCGCCGTTGACCGCCGCCGGCAGCGGCGGCGCGCCGTCAACGGAGGAATTTCACGGCCAACTTCTCCAGTCCTCTAGGTCTCATCAAGGCGAGCATATTTCTCTTCTACCACGAAGTCCAAAACCAACCGCAACCCTTCCAAAATCAAGCAAACCGAGCCAAATCCCTTACCGGAAAAACCCAATCGGGTTCAACCATAAACTCAACCTCTTCCAAATCTAACCACCTAGGTAGCATCTACAAGGCACGGGGAGCAAAACCCCCAACATCTTGTCCCTCGAAACTCGCCGGAAACATCTCCACCGACTCCGGCGACGGAGACGAACTCGACCCGATTCGGGTCCATCCCAAACGACATCAAAACCCAACAAACCATACACCAATGTACTCGAAATCACATAGGGGTTCTAACCATACCTATCCCGTGGCGGATGGTGGCCGGAAAAAGGTCGCCGGAGTTCACTTTCCCGTTCGGAAAACTTTCCCTTCTCGGCAGCTCTTCCACTTTCCAAAATAGGAAAGTCAACAGTTTTGGAAATAGTCAACGCCCAGTATGAAGTTCCCGACTAATTCTCGACTATTCTTCGACTTTTCGATATTTATACTCGTCCCTCGGGTCGATCAACGGTCCAAAATGAAAATACGAAATGATTCGGATAAACTCGAAACGATCGGATAAACTCGACGAAACCCGAAACTTCAAATAATCATAAAATATTCCTCGGTTATCGGAAAAATCTTCCGGAACCACCCACGAACTCGAAATCACGTACTCTACAACTTCCGTGAAGACACTCAACTCAAATTCTCGACTGAAAACATAGTCGCGAATCGAAACGGTAAACTACACAATATCGTAAAACTGCGACTATAACCATATCTCGAGAATCGTACCAAACACACATCTGATTCTGGTTCGGGTCGTCACAAATTATGTGATAGTGGAAAGCAGGAACTTGATCAGCATGAAATCACTATCCTTAGTGGAACTACTATTAATTATGTGTGTTTCAATTCCATTTTGAGTTCCGCTCCCTATAAAAGGAGCATTGAGTCTTAGTGCTAGGCATCGAAAATCAGAATATAATAGATTTGTTTGAGAGTAGAATTGCCTGAGAGTAGAGTCTGTGAGTCGAGAGAAAGAATGGAAGCAAACTGTTCAGCTTCTCCATTTTCAAGTAAGTATGTCTACTACTATGAGTGGCTAAAGAGCTTATACCTGTTTACCAGAGAGTGAGGCTCTGGATCTATGATCGATCTGTAATTGTGTTGGAATAAATAAGCTATTGTTTCCCACTACAAGTCTTTCAACTTGTTATTTATATGTTCATAAAAACTCATTAAATTCCCCTGAGAGGCGGACTACTACCCAGAAGGAGGAAGAAAGTGGGTTGTTCTTACTTTTTCTTACTCATTTAATTCCCTAGAAGGCGGACTACCGCCTAGAAGGTGGAAAATGAGTTATTTCAGCATATTTTTCTTTATTTCTTAGTTTTTTTCTTCTTCTTTTTCCTAGAGAGAAAATTAGTCAGGAGAGAAACCACCTTAAAAAAAAGCATGCAGCAATGAGTTTAAACTCATAAGTAACCTGGTGAGAGAACCATATGTGAAGTTGTGACTTAACTAAGGCTAGTTCTATTTTTTTGGGTAATTTTTCATCTTTCTAGTTTTGTCCAAAGAGAGACATTTTGGGAAAAAATGAGAAAAGTAGCTCCCACACACTACTGTGCGGAGCACTGTAGGTGCACTCGCATTTGGAACCACTAAAGTCTCCAACATTTATGATCACGAAAGTGTAGACTAATTTTTGTGGTAAATAAACTTGTATTAAGTGTAGACTAATCATTTATCATAAAGTGTAGACTAATTTGTGTCACCACGGGCACACCGCACGCATACCTTTGTAATAGGATGAGACTTGGTTACTCAATTATGGATAACAATGATTGTCAACGGCCAGTCAAAATTCGACCGTGACATTGTTGAGTTAATCTTTTTAAATTTTTGACTTTAACTCATATTCTCTTTATCATAATTATCCCAAAAATATTAAGTGATTTTGATTGAGCCACGTCTCATCCTTTGTAATATAAGTAGAGGCTGTCACCGCTTTGGACAAGTAGAATCAAAGAGACGGTCGATCTTTCTCAACTCCTAGTTTTACTAGATCGCATTGAGTCGACCCAAAGAGATCATGCCGGCCTTTCAGAATGGAAAGTTTTGTGTTACAGGTGCTGGAGGCTTCGTTGCGTCCTGGGTTGTCAAGCTTCTTCTCTCCAACAACTGCACAGTTCACGGAACCGTGAGACAACCCAGTAATAAATTCCTCTAATGTGATCCATTTTGTGCTCAATCCTTTCAAAGCTTATCAAGTTGTCCTCCCTAGTTTTAGATTACAATGATTGTATGGTTAAGTCTTGATTACTTATATACACTGTTCTAAAAGACGACTTAGGCGACTGTCTAGGCGATGCCTAGGCTCTAAACGAAGTTAAATGAGGGAATAAATTCTCTGGACGGGCTAGGCGCTCTCAGGCGTTCCTGGACGGGCTAGGCGCTCTCAGGCGATCCTGGGCGAGCCTACGCGATACTGGACGTGAAAATAATAATAATTTAAAACTCAAATAATTTGAGATTTAAGATTATTACTCTATATTATATATTTTTGTATAGAGATTATGAGAATTTAAATTATATTTATTTCTAATTTTATTATATAAGTGTTTTAAATATTCATTATTTCACATATATATGTATTGAATTAATACCGCCTTTAAGTCGCATAGAAAACGCCTAATTCTGATTAATTCACGTCTAGCCGCCTAGGTGCTCGGAGGTATATTCACCGTCTAGGGTCGCCTAGCGTTTTTTAGAACCTTGCTTATATATATAGAGAGAGAGAGAGCTCGGCGGCGGACGTCCCCACCAAGCCGATTTGATCCGATCCGTACAGATTTCGATTCAGAATATATATATATATATATAAATACTGTAGAATTTCATTTAATTTGGTGATCGTTTGGGTATCGTTCATGTAAATCATAAGGTTGAGGACTCAAATGATTATTAAATTGGATAAAATTTTACGGGGTTGATCTATACATATATATCTATATTCTTAACGATGGAGATGAGATTTAATGACCGGAACGCCGGCCAAAAGCGAGAATCCGTACAGATCGGCTTTGTTCGGACGTCCGCAGCTGAAGCTGTGTGTGTGTGTGTATATATATATATATATATATATATATATATATATATATCTGGATTGAGTGGATTCGTTAGCAAATAGCAATTCTAGGAAAGAATCCTGGAAATAGTTGTATTCTTGAAGTCTTGATTAATGAAGTTGTACTATGCGTGTAGGTGATGACAAGTACTCTCACTTGAAAAACCTTGATAATGCATCTGAGAACCTCAAACTATTCAAAGCCGACTTGCTAGATTATGATTCTCTTCGCATTGCAATTGAAGGCTGTGATGGAGTGTTTCATGTTGCCAGTCCAGTTCCCCCCTCTAGTGTGCCAAATCCCGAGGCAAGTGTCTTTCTCTCTAATCCTCTTAGCAAATAAAATTTAGATGGTTGTTATTTATTACATTTAGACTGAAAAGCTATCAGCAAATAGTTTCATGCAACTATTGTTAGTTTTCCCCAACATTTGGTGTATGCACTGTGCAGGTAGAATTGATTGAACCTGCTGTGAAGGGGACACTTAATGTACTTAAAGCATCTCTTGAAGCAAAAGTTAAGCGAGTTGTATTTGTGTCCTCTGCTGCTGCTGTGGGCTTGAATCCTGGCTGGCCTGAAGGTCGAGTGATGGATGAGACTTGTTGGTCTGACAAGGAATACTGCAGAAAGACTGAGGTATCTGTGTAATGAATTTATATAGCTCTGTCTTAATGATTGTTGTATTACTGTGGAGAAGGAACACATGTAGACAACAATTCCTTAGGAGTAGGATCCTTTGATTCTTACAACAAGGATACTAAAACACCTCTACACTTCTATCTCAGTTTGTTTTCTCGAAGAAGTAACAAGAACATAAGAAAAAGAGATTGAAAATGTTGTTATTTGCAGATATAGGAAACAGTTTACCAATGGATTATAGTGATAAATCCTGAAGCAATATGAGTAATACTCTTCAGACGAAAAATGAAATTATCATAAATAGGAACTCTTTTTAACTCACCAACCATTAATGAGATTGAATATCACATTTCGCATTCAAAGTCCTCAACCTCATCCAAAAGCAATAGTTGTGTAACTGGAATTATAGAAATCAATATCTATATATAATTATATATAGACTAAGCAATATGATTCTGCTTAAAGTCCATTCAAATTTATGTATCTGGAAGGTGTTGATGTTTCATATAAATAGAATTCATCTAATTGAGCTGGTCCAGATCAGCAGCTTCGGTCTGTAAACTCACTTAGTGCGTTAACCCTGTCTTACAATGACGCGAGTTTGTGTAGCTATGAGCTATGCAGACTGCATCATTCACTTTACTAGATCCAAGAGTTATATTCTTTCATCATATCATATTCTTGGAGATACAAATTAAAAACTTTTAATCACACATTATGCAGTGCACAACAATGCAAGAAATTCATAAGCATGCCTTTTATTTTGCCAGAATTGGTATTGCCTTTCAAAAACTGAAGCAGAATATGAGGCTCTGGAGTTTGCGAAAAGAACCGGAGTTGACCTTGTGACTCTTTGTCCTACCTATGTTTTGGGGCCAATTCTGCAGTCCACTGTAAATGCCAGTACCTTGATCCTCATCAAGCTTTTGAAGGGTAAGTACATTTGACATAACACAGGGTCCATTTAATGCTGGTACACTCTACATACATATAGATAATTTCTAGTTGGTAGTGGAGTTATAGTTTGGTATAGTCTGCATATTTCAATGTGGTTAGTTGTGGAGCTTGTTTTATGTTTCATGATCGCGTAGAGCTTGTATTTCTCATATTCTCTCTGTGCGTGTGTTAACTGGCTACAATGATTGTCCCATACAGAAGGAAATGAGTTGGTAGAAAACAGGCGTCGGAATTTGGTTGATGTGCGGGATTTAGCCCAAGCACTTATTTTGGCATATGAGAAGCCTGAGGCTGAAGGAAGATACATATGCACGTCCCACGATGTTACGAACGTGGATCTTGTTGAGAAGCTGAGGCACATTTATCCTAATTACAATTATCCTAAGAGGTAAGGTTATTTATTAATGATTATAGTTAGAATGATGGGCAGTACTGATTGATCAGCATTGTCAATGGCTATGAGTTCCTGTTGATATTGTCTACCCTCTTTACTAAATTGAGTTCCTGTTATTATTGGCAGCTTTGTTGAAGTAGGCGAAGATGGGCAGATGAGCTCAGAGAAACTGCAGAAACTAGGTTGGAGTTACCGGACATTGGATGAGACCCTCATTGACTCGGTCGAAAGCTACGGAAAGGCTGGATTGCTTGATTGAAAAGATCTCAGAATGTCGTTTGGTTAGCCGCATCTTAGAATCAATAAAATGAAAGTGTAGTTTCTGGGCCGTTGCAATGCCAGTTACATTTGGTGTTTATTTTGTTATGTATACTTTCCCTGATGTGTGCAAGTGTATATTATAACATACTTTCCCTTATGTATACTTTCCCTGATGTGTGCAAGTGTTTATTATAACATAGTACTTTCCCTGATGTATCAACATTTATGTTCTTTGGTGTTGGAAAAGAAATCTTCATCTATCGATGGTCTAGGATATTAGCAACCTGATCAAATCCATGGAAAAAGTGTCGTATTTGGTCTGAAAACTAGCTGCCACTCCAAGAGTTTACCAGTATAGAAGTTTATATGGCTCTTGCATATAATCTTCATTGATGAATCCTTTATGCAGATGGATTCTCATAGAACGAGGAAAAACGTATACAAAGAACAAGTTCCTCTCTTAAACAGTACATAAAAACATAACATTCAATGAGACTGATATATACCTCAAGCTAGATTGAATATAATAAATGTCGGAAAAAAGAAAAAAAAAAGTATACCACAAAAGAATGTCAGTCAGAAAGAGGGAGTTTCTGCACCCGAATGCACTGATTAAAACTGTCCTTCTCCACCCCTACCCGATCAATGGTTTAAAAATAATTTTTTACACCTGCTACTTTTCTTGTCTGAAAATTACATATCCCTAACAAGATAGCTACAAGGAAAGTACGATTAAGGTAAAATAGATCACAGAATCCCTTGGGAGAATGGTACTGCAAATGCCCCAAATTGCCTCAACGCATCTCTGATAGCTGCATTATCATCAATCTCAGTCTTGTGATTTGTATCTCTATTCCTCAATCAAAATATGTCAGGTTCATCTTCACAGGACAACAAGGCAGGTATCAAATCAGCGGGTCTGGGGTTCTAGAAGAATGTTTGTTGCCACATTGACATCATTTCTGGCTTGCACTAGTGCTTGTCTAGCAGAGTTTCTATCAAACCCCATAGAAACAAGGGTAGCAATGGAGTCCTCCGTTGGCTCTGTGGCAGACAACATAGGAGAGGAATAATTTCTTTCCACTTGCCGAGCCATGGATGATGGTGCATGACCTGCAACATTTCTAGTTGGTGCTGCTGGTGGACTCCCCATAGATTGTAAGGAAAGCCTTGAAAAGAATGATGCAAGGAATTTTGGGAATTTTGCTTTGCGGATACAGAAGACATTTAGATGATATAACGTACCACAAAGGATGCCACATATCCCTGGTAAGATTGATCTTTTCCAAGATGACAAAAGAAGCTGAAGTCCTGCAAGATATATGAAAGACTTGTCCGAGAAGTGTACACCAAACACGCGAAAACGTGTTGAAATTGGAATGTCAAAGAAGAAGGGTACAAACGACGCAAATATAAGACCATATGGTCCTGATGTCACTAGGTTTCCTGCAGGATCTTTAAGAAATGCTAGAGCAAGAATCTCAAGGACCAACGATACCATCACAGAGTACAAGATAAAGACCGAATACTTATTCGAACCTATCTGTCTCTCAAAGACCCTGAAGTAGTAGAGCAGATAGAGTCCAAACATCAGTTCTGGTGTCGATGAAAAGGCAAAAACTGATACAATTAACTTCCAAATGCAAAACTTCCCAAATATATCCGGATAAGACAATCCAAGCTTGCTTGAACGGCCCTGGATCCCAAAAAATACGGTGAAGAGAATACTAGACATGAAGAAAGCTCTGGTAACAGGAGCATTGTTGAAACCAGATGGGCCGCCGTTCATCTTCTCAGTGAAGAAGGATCGAACAACAACCTTTACTGATGAAAATCTACTCAGCCTGTGTACAAAATACTTATGATTCCTCAATCAACTATGACTCTTCTTAGAAAAGTAGATTACCTCACCAGCATACCTCTCTCTATTGCAATGTGCTTTCTTTTTCATCAGTAAAGGCAGAGTAGATAATGTTTACCCACTGAATCCCTACATAGGCTAGTATGCCATTAGACTCACTTCACAACTTCTCAGGATTATTTTAGATAGATACTGCATAAACAAAAACAAAATATCGGAAGCTAATTATAATAATAATAAATTATTGGATTACAACTGTCGATTGAAGTACAAAATGCAGATAAAGATGAAGAAAACGACCCCCTTTATCCATTAGTCTTCTTCATAGTTGGACTCGAGTGCGGCAAATCATCATTAAGGGTAAGCATGGAATTTTCAAGTAAAACTAAAAACATTGCCACAACCTTATACAGAACAGGTTAGGATACTTGGCTATGTATACACCATTCCCATTCTCTTTAACAAGTTGGTTTTGAATCTCTTATTCTGATAAACCCCCTTATATTCAAACTGTATCAATCAAAACAGCAAGTACAAATTACAAAGCAGTTTAAAGAAGATGAGCGCAAATCAACTAGTTGGAAGAATGTCAGCTACATCGATTCAGAAATTAAGATTTGAGAATACACCCTCAAGCCCTCAACACCAATTTTTATTTTAATTTTTTTAATCCATGGGTTCAGCCTGTAATGGTTTTCCCTCTTTACTAATTTGATCATGCAACTCTACATCAGTCGGTTTGTAAAAGTAGTCGATGATAATAAACAACAGACAACGAACAACAACTGGTTTTCCCCCTGTACTGTGGTGCAGACCACACATACATGCCGAATGATATATGGAGCCTAAGATCTCAGAACAACAAACTGATGCTTTCTATTGCAACGCAAAATTCACTGTACAAAAACACTAATACTATGAAATTAGGTCCGGAACGCATCAAATCTAAGTGAAGACAGTATTCACACCTAGTTAGTATTCACAGAGATATTCATCAAAGAAATCATACAAAATCGAAGTATTTGACACAGGAATTGGGGAGAGGAAGTAAGACAATAGAGAGGGAAGGCGTACCGGAGAAGCTGAATCGGAGAGATCTATCAAGAGAGAGCTTCGATCGTTTGGGATGACGAAGTAAGAATTTAACGTGGGTTTCGTAGCCTACGAAGCAAAGTGAGGGATTTTGACCTAAGCCTACCGACTCCACAATCTGGGGAATTTATTTAAAAATCGAAAAACAGATAAAATTTTAAAAAGAAAATATTTTATGATAAATTTATAAGCTTTTTTTTTCTTCTAAAAAAACTCAACTAATGCCATTTTCTTCAAAAAAATCTAATAAATTATAAAACTTATTTTGTCATTCTAATTTTGCTTTTAAAGAAGGGGTTGTTGGTCAGTCAATTCATCATCTTCTATTTTAGTATCTCTCTCGGCCTCTCTCTTCCATTACTCTCTCTTTCGCGCGGCGAAATCGCCAACGACGGACCAAAGCTATTTGGCTACCAAAACTTTCGAGTAAGGTACCAAATTGATCACCTCGACTTCTTCTTTCTCTTTCCCTCAACTCCTACACTTATCATTGACTGAATTACGCAGAAAAGTGAAGAGAAAGTAAAAAAAAACAAAATCCTAGAAATTAGGGGTTGATCGATTTCATGCCGAATCGAATGGCAAGACTCACTAGACTTTGTATCCCTTACCTCTACGAAGCTAACCATAACTTGTTTGTTTCCTAATTCAATCAGTGTTCACTGAATCGAAGAATTGAAGATCAAAGTCTGAATATTTGTTCAAGTATTTGTCTAAGTATCTGTCCAAGTATCTGTCCAAATATTTATCTTTTCTCCAGTTTAAGAATAGTGTAAACAAGACCCTTTATAAGTTTGGAAATCTCTATTTTCTTTTAAAAGAGAATCAGATTGGAAGAATGAATGAAAAATAAGAGCTTGATCATAACCTACTTACTGGAAGTATCAAAAATCTGAATATCTATTCAAGTATTTATCTAAGTATCTGTCCAAGTATTTGTCTAGATATCTATCTTTCGTCAAGTTTAACAATAGTGTAAACAAAACCCTTCATAAGTTTGAAAATCTCCAATTTCCTTTAAAAAAGAATGAAATTGAAAGAATGAATGAAAAACAAGGGCTTGACCATAACCTAGTTGCTAGAAGTATCAAAAGTCTGAATATTTGTTGAAGTATTTGTCCAAATATCTATCTTTCGTCAAGTTTAACAATAGTGTAAACAAGAACCTTTATAAATTTGAAAATCTATACTTTCCTTCAAAAAAGAATCAGATTAGAAGAATGAATGAAAAATAAGGGCTTGATCATAACCTAGTTGCTGGAAGTATCAAAAATTTGAATATCTGTTCAAGTATCTGTCTAAGTATCTATCTAAATATCTATCTTTCGTCAAGTTTAACAATAGTGTAAACAAGACCCTTTATAAATTTGAAAATCTTCACTTTCCTTTAAAAAAGAATGAGATTGGAAGAATAAATGAAAAATAAGGGCTTGATCATAACCTAGTTGCTAGAAGTATCAAAAGTCTGAATATCTGTTCAAGGATCTGTCTAAATATCTATCCTTCGTCAACTTTAACAATAGTGTAAACAAAACCCTTTATAAGTTTGAAAATCTCTACTTTCCTTCAAAAAAGAATCAGATTGGAAGAATGAATGAAAAATAAGGGCTTGATCATACCCTAATTGCTAGAAGTATCAAAAGTCTGAATATTTGTTCAAGTATCTGTCTAAGTATTTGTCCAAGTATTTATCTAAGTATCTATCTTTCGTCAAGTTTAACAATAGTAAAGGAAAACAGAGAAACTGTAATGGACTACATTTTTTATTTCTTGGTTAATTTTGAATAATACATAAGAGAGGTTATATAGTAAGGTAAACTAGAGTGCTAAATCCCATATCTAACCTAAACTAGGTAACAAGTATAATAGTTTGAACAAAGTACAGAATTATAACCAAATTACATGGTGTAGCACCAAATCCAGGAATAACATCCCAATTCAAAACACGTAAGACATCTTTGGTTGTGGTAGAACATGATGCAGCAAAAGCCAATGATCACGACAGCATTGCAGCAAACCAACATTGAGGCTCAAAAAGTCCAATTGCATAAGGGAAAATCAATAGCAACAAAGCTGCAAATTATAGGTATGCATGACTTGAATATCCAGAATCATGTGCAAACTTTGTACACAAACGCATCTACCAATCATCCAAAAACTTTGTATACTACATGCAAACCCTGCCTAATTAATCAATGTGTAGACACCAGCTATATTTAATCTGCCCAATTGTTCGATTTCTTCAGAATACATCAAACATATTGACACACCTTCCAGAGTATAAAGCACAACCCCCAATCCAATATTCAATAGGCATAGCAGTAATCTTAACTTGCTAACCAATTCCACCAGTCCACAAATTTGTAAATCTATTTGGTCCATTTTTGTTTTGGAGATCTCAAATATGAATTTGGTTGTAAATCGAAAAATTGATAAAATTGCATCACAGATAAGACTAAACATCAACCTATGAATAAATGACATTGGTATCAATCAATGGAAGAGATAACCACTTCTGAAATCTGAGAGCAGTGAAGCAGGTGATGATGACATCGAATGTACAAATTTGCCCCTATCTTTACTGAACCAGATATCTGCAATCTCAAAATACCATTCCATAACTACAACAACTGCACCACCGTATCCCTCCTCCACCACCGTTTTGCTTCCTTTCTACTCGGTCTAGTCGGGGATAGGCATGGGTGAAAACTGAAACTGCAGATCGGAGATGAAGATGTAGATCGACGATGCTAGTGTAGATTAAGAAGTGAAACCGCTGTTGGATCGCCATGTGTCTCGCCAGAGTTATCCTCCTCTGTCGGTGCGAGACGACGATGAGCAGTGGCAGCTTGCAGGAATTGGATTAAGGCTTGTGGAAGAGTGTTACTATTTTTTTGGCTTTGGTGGAGAATTGGGGTGTGGTTATGGTGGTTTCATATTCGTCCGAGGGCGTGGTAATAACTCCGGTGATGATGATCTAGTCATTGGATCTGTGGCGGAGACCGATCACGAGAGGCGGCAACGAATGAGGAAGTCGACTACCACTAGTGAAGACTCGGTCCTGGCGGCGAAGAAGATCAACGACGAGACTCATAAAGCGAGGCATTAGAGGATCCGAACTCGATGTTCATCGTGGACTGAGAGAGGGAGAGAGAGAAAGAAAGAGAGAGCGTGAGAGAGAGAGTCACACTCAAAAAGAAAAGGAGAAACCTTTCACAAAATCGTGGCATTTTTCTTAAATATGAGATCTAATTTGTACTGTTACATTCTTTAAAACAGAATGAGTTTTTTTGGAATTGAAAATTTATGGTGAGTTTTTGAAAAAAGAGAGTGGTGAAATTAATTTTTTTTTTCATTTCCCCCTTTTTTTTATTGTTTGGTTTATGCAAACATTCAAAACATTTTATAAGAGAAACTGTGTACTTAAAGTGATTTTTGACTATTAACATCGCTACATTTACTTGAAGAAATATTTCTAATATAATTCAAAAGAAGCCATTTTCATGTGCTTCTTAAAATTTATTTTTAGGATTTGTAAATGATTCCTTAAAATATCTCAAAAATATTTTTTTTTGAAGCGAAAATACAAAGAATCAACCAATTACCAACACGATAAAAACGACTTCTTATAATAAATAACATTAAAATATTTTCCTCTCAACGCAAGGAGCTTGACAAAGGAGAGTAAGGCTATCGAGTATCCCAATCCTCTAGGCTAAACAAATAAATTTGGTGCCCCTCCCTAATCAAGCTACAACCCTCTCATCATCTAAACAATCAACATTATCAACTAAGTAAAACTAAAAATCTACTTAAAAAAAAAACCTAAAAGTCTAAGATAATAGGCCCCAACAACCAAGCCTTGACCCAAATACAGGCCCAGCAAAAACTCCATGCCAAACACTAACAACGCTGCAGCACCAAAGTGCAGGCCACGAGCCACCCTCTCGACCACCTCAAACTCTGTCGTTTGTGACCGCCTCCATGGACAACGCTCCAAGCCACCACCGAAGACACCACCAAGCACACTCACAGACTATACTACCAAGCTAGCCACACCTTGTGAAGGAGCAAACGATTGCGAAACAACCACCCCATAGCCCGAAAAAAATCACCGCTGAGAGGAATAGCCACCGCTGAGAGGAATAGCCACCGCGTCGCTCCAACCTGTGCCTCACCATAAAGTATGTTGAAACAGTAATACCACCAAGGAGAACTTGCAAAAAAAAAAAAATCTGACCAAAACTCAGGAAGCCAAAGCCATGAAAAAACTCTCGTCCAGCAGCAAGATCCATAAAAAGACGAGACCAAGAGTCTTGCCCCAAGTAGATCTGCCACCGGACGAGACTCTAGCAACAGTCGATGGCCGCTAGGTTAAGAGGGAGAGGTAAAAAATGGGAGAGCAATTTCTGGAATAAATATATTTCAGATAAAGCAGTTTTAATTATAATCTAACACTTTTTATTATTATTAATTGAATTCATTAGAAAATTAGTTTATAGAGAATTGAACCCCTGATTTACAGTTTATAAGAATAATATTATGGTGACCAACCATTGCACTCCAGGTAGGGATCATCACTTGGCCCATAAGTCCAAAAAGCCTGCGGGCGGCCCAAGGCCCGCAAAGCCCAAACCCGGCCCAGCCCAAATTTAGACCCGAAAATGCTCGGCCCTATGGGCATAGGGCCGATGTTCCAAATCCCGCAGGCCTAAAAAAATCCGGCTCGTCAAGACCCGTCGAGGGCCGCCTGGCCCTGTCCGTAGAGCCAAGCCCATCAACCCCATCAATTATATATATTATAGATTATCTTATCAATATATATCTATAAACTATCTAATTTATCTTAATATCATTTATTCATATAATAAATACTATTTTTTAGGCATATAAATTATTTAGTGTATATAAATGTTTATATATTAAATGATTAAACACTATTAAATTATAAATTTTGTATTTAACAACAAAAAGGCCCGGCCCGCGGCCAAAAAAGCCCGTGGGCTTCAAAATTTCAAAAAAATTCGGCCCAACCCGCATTTTTGAGACATAACGAAAAAAACTCGACCTGGCCCATTGATGACCCCTAACTCTAGCAACTGCTTAAAAGAATAGTGGTTTCTGAGGTTCGAACCTTAGACCTCAAACAAACACTATGAAATTAATAAACATACTATTTCATATTTGGAAGTGCTTTCAAAAGACATACTAAACATCCCTAAAACTAACATTATATAACTACACAATCATATTCTAACCATCACAATGAGTTAGTATACCAAAGGCCGTAAAAATAAGAATGGTCTTATGTCTTATTAGACCTGGGGGCTACGCATTCTTTTATGTCATATAGATTGACATCTTAATTTGGCCACTATACCTGCTTCTCCACTTTCGTGAATGTGGCTAGTGTTCTATCCATCTGGTAAGGTTGTGAGTGCCGGATGGGTGTATAGGGACTGCGAGATATTCATAGGAGGTTTTGGGTTAGATGCAGATTTGATGTTGTTAGACATTGTAGATTTTGATGTAATTCTAGGGATGGACTTCTTAGAGACTCATTGGGCAGTCTTTGATAGTCATAAAAAGGAGGTAGTCTTTAGAAGTCCAGGAATGCCAGAAATTTTGTTTCGCGGCAAAAGAGATACTTCTCCACTTTGTTTGAATTCGACGGTGAAAGCAAAGAAGATATTAAAGAAAGGTTGTGAAGCATACTTGACACATGTGATCAATACGGAATTTTGTGCTCCCAGTATTGGAGATATTCCAGTGGTATGTGAGTATTTGAATTTATTTCCAGAGGACTTACCTGGTCTGCCTCCGATGAGGGAGATTGATTTCACCATTGTATTACTTCCAGGTACCGGTCCTATTTGTCAGACACCATATCGAATGGCCCCAATAGAGTTAAAGGAGTTGCAGGTTCAACTGCAGGTGTTAATAGATAAGGGTTTTATTCAACCCAGTGTTTCATCATTGGGTGCTCCAGTGTTGTTCGTAGGAAGAAAGATGGTTCAATGACGTTGTACATTAATTATCGAAAATTGAATCAAGTCACGGTGAAGAATAAGTATCCTTTACTGCGGATTGATGATTTGTTGGATCAACTAAAAGAAGTTACAGTTTCTCAAAGATTGATCTCAGGTCAGGATACCATATCAACTTTGGAGTAGAGAATCAAATATTTCTAAGACGGCTTTTCGATCACATTATGGGCATTATAAGTTTCTTGTTATTCCTTTTGGCTTGACAAATACCCCAGCCTCTTTTACGGACCTCATCAATTGAGTCTTTAGGCAATACTTGGATCAGTGTGTCATTGTATTTATCGATGACATCTTAATATATTCCAAGGATGTGAAGCAACACTGGAAACATCTACGCGGTGTTTTACAAACTTTGCGAGATTCTCAGTTGTATGCAAAATTTAGCAAGTGTGAATTCTTACTGGATAATGTGAAATTTTTGGGTCATGTGATTTCAGTAGAGGGAGTTAGTGTTGATTCAGATAAAATTGAAGCAGTGTTGAATTGGAGCAGACCTACAAGTGTAACTAAGATAAGAATTTTCTTAGGTTTAACGAGTTATTATCATTGTTTTGTACAAGAATTTTCGCGGATTGCGGCTCTACTTACCTGATTGACAAAAAAGGGAGTAAAATTTGAGTGGTCTGATGTCTGTGAAGAGAGTTATCTGACGTTGAAGAAAAGATTGAACACGGCACCAGTGTTGACATTACCTGACAAAAGTGGGGAATATGTCATTTATAGTGATGCTTAAAATTGGGTCTAGACTGTGTTTTTATGCAGGATGGCAATGTCCTTGCATATGATTCCTGACAATTGAAGCCCCACAAAGTTAATTATCCCACACATGATCTTGAGCTGGCCGCCATTGTGTTGGCATTGAAGAATTGGAGGCACTACTTATATGGAGCGTAGTGTAAGAGTTACACTGATCACAAGAGTCTTACTAACCTGCATACTTGACCAGATCTGAACATGAGGCAGCAAATATGGATGAAGTTAATAAATGATTATGACTATACTTTTGAGTACCATTCTGGAAAAGCCAATGTTGTGGCAGATGCTCTTAGTAAGAAATCTGGATCCTCTCTATTTCATGTAAGTGTCTGAGTATCACTGTTAGTTGAGTTGAGAGCTACAGGAGCACAACTAAAATGGAGAGATAATGGAGCACTGTTAGCCAGTTTTTAAATTCGACCAGTCACTACCAGCAGAAACATTATACCCGACGAGTTGCCAAAAAACAGGCCGACGAGAACCCTTGTCGTCGGGTATAGTTAACTAATAACCGACGACCTCAGTACCTTGTCAGTTATAATGATTTAATCGACGATGTATTCTAATCGTCGGTTATAGTAGCCGGAAAATCGTTGGGTATAGTTTCCCACTATTACCGACGATCTTTTTTTAACTGTTACCGACGATTAGAATACATCGTCGGCTATAGTTGCTTATTTCAGATCTATTCTGGGCAGCAGCTCTGTCATTCAAAAAAAATCTCCCGCGGAAACTGAAAACGCTCTTAAATCATTGGGTGTTGTCGAAAACTATCCACAATGAGTGCGTGATTCATTATATATAGGTACGTACTTATATATATAGGTATATATATGCATGCATGTGTGTGTTGATCAATTAATGTTGATGTATATATAGCTAGATCGAGTATGTTGAGATATATATTGTTGATTGTTGAGTTGATTGTTGAGTTTGAGTAATTGATGGTTGATTTTGAGTACGTGATTGATAGTTGAGTTGGAGTAATTGTCGTTGATTATTATGAATATATGGTGATTTATTTGATTATTGTCATTATTATAGGGTTAATTGTGATTATTATGGGTAATATCGTGATTATTGTGATGTTTCAGTTATTTGTGATTATAGTGTGGTTATTTAGATTTTTGTGATTATAGTTAGAGTGTATATATATATTTAAATTATGAGAATTTTAATAATATTTATATTAATTAATTCATTGATTGTTGATTTTCAGTTAAATTAGACGAAAATATATATGAATAATTAGGGATCGATGGAAGGACCAACCCCGATTTAGTTTCCTAAACCGAAATCAAACCCCTTCTGAAAACACGAACTTGCAAAAACCGTAGAAATTTCGGCAGAGTTTCACTATATCGTGGAATTACCATTAACCTGCACCCGAAAAACACACTTCATCCTATGCCACAAAAGCCAAACCGTGGGCACCAATCCCATCCGGATTTCTCAATATCATAACAATAATGTAAAGTAATAAGCAAAACTGTACTTTACAGAAATTTGGGGAAACATCATATGAAAGTATAACATTAGAGTAATCAGAGCGACCTCTAGTGTATATATACATAAATATACAACAGTAGGCTAAACAAGAAACCTACTGGAAAAGAATGATAGTTCGAACACTAAGCCTCCTACTGTGACGTGTAACACCAGAATCTGAACTGCAAACTGGGCACGGAAACTGAAAAACCCAGGGGAAAGGCAAATAAAATTGTTAGAGTGAGTGGACGAAAATAATCATATACATTTCACCATTTATATAATATAAAAACAATGCGAGTTCTTAGAATAAATGGAGGTGTCAGGCGAATCTCTCAAACCCGACGGTCAAGCGAATCTCTCAAGCCCGATGGTGATAGACTAGGCGAATCTCTCAAGCCTAGTGAGCACATCAAGGGAATCTCTCAACCCTGGAACTAGACTACCAGTGATCAGCCGAGTAGCAAATGCATCGATGCTAAATAAATGCCATCACCATAAAATATAAAACAATACCTCCAAAATAATAAACAATCTCAATATTGTACTGAAAATAAATACTGAAATCAAGAACTCTCTACGATAGTGTAAATAAATGTCCACTCACAGATAGCACAGCGCGCAAACGCGCTAATCACGAGATCCGGCGGAAGATCCCTCGCCCAACGTACGATCTCGTTCCCCTAAATAATCACAAAATATAACTGATCAAAATCACAATTCATTACACTGTACCACACCTCGGAAACCAACCATTTCCGGAAACATATAACTCGGATACAAAATAATCGACGAAAACCCCCAATTTCTTCACATAAACCCTCGACTTAAAATCCGGTATCCAAATCATCCCGAAAACCTCAAGGCGATGATCGAGGCGCGATTACGAGCAAAACGACATAAAACTTGTCAAATTTCAAAAAGTCAATGCTTCGCCGGAGCTCCGCCGTTGACCGCCGCCACCGGAGAGATTTCCCGGCGAGGAAAGCCCAATTTTCTAGTTCACCTCAAGCCCAAGACATCTCTCCACTGCCACAAACTCCAATTCCCGCCCAATTCACCGGAAAATCGGCCGAAACCAACGCTGGAGCTCCACCTCCGGTCACCATCCGCAACCTCCACAAACCTTAACCAAAATTATATCCAATTACCCAGAAAGCTTCGTGGAGTGAAGGGGAACCTTTCCCCCTACAACCCCGACAACGATTCTCGCTGGAATCCGCCACTCGATTCTGGCGAAATCCCCCAAATTCAAGCTTCTCGTTCTCCCTCAATTCGTGATCAATTCTCCTCAAATCAAGTTCTAAACAACTACAAATCACAAGGGGAAGCTTTACCTACCAAAATCGTGGTCGGAAGTGGCCGGAAACTGCAAGTCCGAAGGCGAGTTCAAACCGGGTCAACTCGGCCCACACGGTCAAAGCGAGTCAAACAGGTCCAATTCGGTCAACATAAGTGAAACGGCCCAAAATGCAATTTTTCGATAATTTTACGGCTACTCGACTATTTATACGTCGCGACTCGGCTCTATCCACAATTCAGATAACTCAAATTCGAACGGATAAACATGACTAACTCGGCGATAATTTCAAATATTCATTTTATATTCCTCGATTATCCGAAAAATCCTCAAAAAGTTCCCACGGACTCAAAATCAAATTCTCTACATTTTCCACGAACAAACCCAACTCAAATTCGTGTCCGATAATTAAGTCGTGATCAAAATTGTCAATTTGATTAATTACGATAAACATCGATTACTCGCAAAACTCGCGGATTAAGTCGATTACTATACCAATTCTGGTTCGGGTCGTCACAATCAAGTAGAATAATTAGACGAAAATAATTTATATATATGAATATAAGTTAGACGAAAATATATATATATATGTTCATTTATAATTAAGGATCGAGTAGAATAATTAAATTATGTAATATATGTATAGTTTGAATATCGATATATATATAGATATATATATAATGATAAATTTTTAATTAATTAGATCATTGGTATATATACAGTTATAATTTTCAGGATGGACAAGAGTTGGATGTGTCTTCTAAGATGGGATGTAAGATATCACCGTGGAATTAGGAGTTTTGTAGAATATGTGAAGGTTAATTGTGGAGAGATGACAATTCATTATTGTCCGTGTATGAAATGTCAGTGTCACAGCGAGCGATATCGTTTTCACATCAATAAAGTATTGGAGCACTCGAAGAAAAACGAGTTTTGGGATAAGTACACTGTTGGATTTATCACGGTGAGAGCTCATTAGTTGATCAGCATGATCAGGGACAATTTTTTGAGAGTGGCAGTACATCCAATGATCCAACAACAAGGTTGATCAACGATATGTTTCCTCATGAGAGCGGTGTATTTGCTGAAGCACCAGATATCCCTCCTGCTGTTGAGCGTTTCCCTCATATTGAGCCAGTCCAACAATTACCTATAGCTGGAACACCACTGGTATGGATAAGTACAACAATCTCATTGCCTTCCAACAGACCCCGTTGTACAACGAGTGTAATAAGACTGTTCTTGAAAGTGTTATGGGAGTAATGAAGCTGAAAGTGGAGAACAAAATGAGTGTGAAGGCTGTTGATCATTGGCTGAAGTGGTCTGGTTCGTTGTTGCCCCCCAGTCATCGTCTTCCTACCACTCATCGTAAGGTGCGATAGATCCTGAAACATCTTGGCATTTCCTACATCAAAATCCATGCTTGTAGATATGATTGCGTTCTGTTCTGGGGTGAAGATGCTTATGAGAATGATCTTGAATCCCTTGATGGTTGCCCGGTATGTGGTACAAATAGGTATAAGTTGACTCCTGCCGAAAACAAGAAAACTGTGAAGATACTTCAGTATTTTTCGCTGATAGATAGGCTAGAACGATTGTTCATGTCTGCACACACGGCTGAAGCTATAAGATGGTGGGCCGAGAGGAATTTGCTCAACGGTGATACCCTTATACACCCTACTGACGGAGAGGCTTGGAAGCACATGGTGATGGAGTTTGCTTATTTTGCATCAGAGGTTCGAAATGTTTGGCTGGGGCTTTCATCTGATGGATTCAACCCTTTTAGCAACATGAGTCTTCAATACAGTATATGACCAGTTATTTTGGTACCGTACAACCTTCCTCCATGGATGTGCATGAAGAAAGAATACAATATGCTCACTATGATAATTCCAGGGCCGGGTTATCCAGGAAAGTATCTCAATGTGCATTTGAAACCCTTGATTGAGGAGCTTAAGTACCTAAGTGAGCATGGTCATCCCACTTATGACAAGTTCAAAAATGAGATGTTCCAGATGCATGCCATGCTTGTTGGCACCATTAGCGATTTTCCTGCACGCAGGATGTTGTCGGGCAACATTACCAGGGGATACAGGGCTTGTCCAGAGTGCATGATTGTTGAATGTTGCAGACCTCATTGCAAGAAGATTATACAGATGCGTCATCGTTGTTGGCTTCCACATTATCACTTATTTTGGGAGAATATGGAGGCATTTGATGGGACTGTGGAAACAGGTGAGCAGCCGAGGTGATGGACGGGGGATGAAATATTGGAAGTACTAATTGAATACGATTTTGGGCATGCAGCTCAGTAATCACCCTGAGATAGTGGCGTCAATACCTGACAAACCCGACAGGTATACATTCTGGACACACAAAAGTATTTTTTGGGAACTTCCGTATTGGTCCAAGTTGCTGATCAGACATTACTTAGATGTCATGCACATAGAGAAAAATGTGTGCGAGAGTGTGGTCGGCACAGTGTTGAATTGGGAGGGAAAAACTAAAGACGGCCCGAAGGCACGCATTGATCTGAAAAGAATGGGACTGTGAAAATATTTGTGGTTGAGAGATGGGAAGAAAAAAATGCCTCAAGCTCCTTATACCATCAAGCCTGCTCAGAAGATTGAAATTTTTGGCTGGATGGGTAATGTTAGGTATCCTTCCGGCTATGCAGGAAATATAAGTCGGTGTGTTAACTTCAAAGATAATAAGATGTACGGACTAAAGAGTCATGACTGTCATATACTGCTTTAACGCCTCTTCCCTATTTTCATTCGAGGGTACCTGCCCAAAGAGGTGGTGGAGCCGTTAGTGGCTTTGTCAAGATTCTTTCAGAAGTTATGCACAAGAGCAGTGAAGAAATCGGACATGTTGGAAATGCAACAAGATATCATTTTTATCATATGCAAATTGGAAAGGATATTTTCTCCAAATTTTTTTGACATCATGCCTCACCTGATCCTCTATCTTTCGGAACAATTGTTGCTTACCGGTTCAGTACACTACACATGGATGTATCTCATGGAAAGGTACGTAAGGTATCTCTGAATCTGGCTATTTCTTTAATATTATTTATTCACTTATTTTACAATAAACGTAACATGCTCTTTAATTACAACTTTATAGACAATTAGGGGACTACAAAGACTATGTGATGAACAAATCCGCACCTGAAGGGTGTATCGCTGAAGCATATATTGCGCATGAGTGCGTAACATACACTAAGTTGTATTTAGGAGCGTTGGAGGACCCTCCACAACATATGCCGGTAGATGAACCGCATTTCAACCTTTCGATCATCTCCAATGATGTTGAAGTTTCTGGAAAGTTGCCAAACTCGTACAATTTGGAATCATATGAGGTAGTCATTGCCCACTGGTCTGTATTGATTAACTGTCCAGAAGTTCACTATTGAAAAAATCTGCACCTTTACTGCCCTGCTATTGCCAGTGATGTTGAGTACCAGAACGAGACGTTCGCAAACTATTTTGGTAAATAGGTACGTATATAGATATATTTACTTGTATATATATAAATGGCGTACTATTTTCCTATTTAAAGTTAAGTTAATGATCATTTTCAGATTAACCATGTACAAGATAATGGTATCCCTCAGTGGTCACACGAATTGAGGCTCTTGGCGCAGAAACCTGTAACTTCCAGAGTTTATCCTATGTGTATGGTAAATGATGTGCAATTTTTTTGTGAACATAGAGATGTTAGACGAAGAACACAGAATTCGGGGGTAATGGTGCATGGTAGGCAAAATGGAGTTGACTATTACGGTGTTCTCCATTCAGTTGTCGAATTAATATATGGGGAAGGCATGAGAGTGCACTTGTTTAAGTGTAGATGGTTTGATACCGACTCTGAGAACACAAGGACCGATCAATTCGACATATTTTCTGTAAATACTGCTACAAACTGGTATGAAGATGATCCATTTGTTCTGGCCACGGCGGTGAAACAATTGTTCTATCTTCATGATCTTGTGCACAAAGGCGCCTGGAAAGTTGTTAACCACGTTCTTCCAAGAAACATATACAGTGGTTCGACACTTGGTATGACCGCAGATAATGAAGAAGTTACTGCATACCAAGAGCCGAACGCAACTGGTATTCCTGAATCCTTAATAATTCGCCTTACTAATGTGATATAGGGTAGTGTGGTACGAATTCCTCGACTTGAACTTATTGATGTAAATCAAAATGAAGATGACGAAGACTCAAGTGACGAGGGATTACACATCTTACCTGAAATTAACTCAGAAACCGAGTCAGACTCAAGCGATGATTCGGACTATGTGCCTTAGTGATTTAAAGTATTAATTTACAAATGGACGTATACGTATGTTAATTTGAGTATGAACGATCAATGTTTCTCGATGTGTATGACGGTACGTGACTTGAACATGCAATTTGAGTATATATGAACGTGTAATTCAATGAATGTCATTCGTGATATGTAATTTGGAAATTTTGTTTAATTAGCCTTTTTTATAAGTAGTATTTATGAGGAAAAACAAAGGAAGAGGGAAAAAAATTATACCCGACGATGTCCTTATTATGAATGCCGTCGGGTATAGTACTTTTAGCGACGACTATACTTATGTCATCGGGTATAACTCTCGGGTTATAACCCCCAGAACGACAGAACACGAAACGGAAACTGTGCAAGAGAGAGAGAGAGAGAGAGAGAAGAAACTGTTCCGAGAGAGACAGAGAGAGAGAAACTATTCTGAGAGAGAGAGAAACCCGCCGCCGCCGCTGCCGATCTCCATCCTAAACAGGTTCCCTCTCCCTCTCTCTCCCCATAAATTCATAAATCCCCAAATATGATTTTTTTTAATATTTTGGTCTAAATTTTGTATAGTTTATCGATAATGTGAATGTTTGGGTTTAGGGTGTGATTAGATACATATATGTGAGATTGTGTGAAATTTTTTTTGCATATATGGGATTATTTAGAGTATATATGGAATTTTGTTGATTTTTGATTATAATGGGATTTTGTTGATTTTTATTTGCATATATATATGAGAAAACTATGCCAATTTTTTTTTGAATATTAGGAATAATATATGATTATCATGATTTTTGTAATTTTATTTCATATATGGGATTAATTATGAATAAATGAATATATGACTTTTATATATTAATATATATATGAGATTATTATAATTTTCTGTAATTTATAAAATTATTAATTTTGTGTTAATTTGGAAAAAATGTGACATTAATATGGCATTTTGTTAGATTAATGTGAATTAATTTAAGTTATTATACATTAATGTGAAGTAATATGAAATTTGGTAGATTAATATGGATTAATTTTTTTTTTGTAATATATGAGATTATTAATTATGAGTTAATTTGGAAATATGTGAATTAATATGGCATTTGTTAGATTAATGTGAATTAATTAGAATTATTCTACATTAATTTTAATAAATTTGGAATTTGGCAGATTAATGTGAAATAATTATAATAATATTATTTAGATATATTAAAACTATATAAATTTGATTATGTTACATATTTATAGAAAGTATGTATTGGTTGAACTGCGGTGCTTCGAGAGGGGGGGTCGAGAGGGAGATCAGGACGTGGGGATGAGGGCAGCGCAAGTCAGTCTGCATCCGGATCCGCCAGTATCGGCAACACCTATAGCCGTCCTCCCAGCTCCCGGCACCGTCCACTACTAGGTCAGGGACCGCCTGAGCAGCAGGAAGTTGAGCTTCGTCGACCCTCCAGTCCGAGAAGGCTTTATGAGGACAGTCGCACGCCTTCAACAGATAGTGCGACTCAATCCTCAATCCGTATGCCGGACATTCATCGGCCGGCCCCTTCCCCATCCCTTTCTGAGGAGGCTGATGAAAGGACACAACCCCGATTTAGTTTTCTAAACCGGAATCAAACCCCTTCTGAAAACACAAACCAACAAAAACCATAAAAATTTCGGCAGAGTAACGCTACTAACGCGGAATTGCCTTTACCTGCACCTGGAAAATAACACTTCATCCTATGCCACAAAAATCAAACCGTAGGCACCAATCTCATCCGGATTTCTCAATATCATAACAGTAAAGTAAAGTAGTAAACATAACTGAACTTTACAGAAAATCCGAGAAAAATCGCATAAAACATATATCAGTAACATATCAGAGCGACCTCTAGTGTATAAATACATAAATATACCATAGCAGGCCGAACTAGAAACCTACTGGAAGAAACAAGGTAGCTCGAACACTATGCCTCCGACTGCGACGTGCGACACGAGAATCCGAACTGCAAACTGGGCACGGAAACCGAAAATCCCAGGGAAAGACATATAAACCGTTAGAGTGAGTGGATAAAAATAAATGTCTTTCGCCTAATAATATATGTCATAAAAACATATGCGAGTCTAAATGAATGAATATAATATAGTACATGAGGAAAACACAAACTCCTCAAGCGTACGGAGCATGCAGCGTAAAACTCTGCGGGGTCACTCAAGGACACGTCCGCGCTAGTACAGTCAGAATCACGGGATCCCAGACCCACACGTGATTCTAGCCAGAAAGACCTCAGGTCAGAGGTCTCCCCCCCCTCCCCCCCCCCCAGTAAAGGCCTCGGGTCAGGGGTCACAGCCTCCCCCGGTAAACATCCTCGGGGATCAGCCGGGATGCAAGTGTATCGATACAACAATATATACTGTGATTGTACTTTGTGTAAACCAAATCATAAATAGTTCTATGCAAGTATATAAAGCAATATGTAAATGCATATACGTAATGTATAATTATATAGGCATAATCGTATAACACATGCTCATATAAATCATAATCTCATATGCATGCTCATGCTCGTAAAACGTGTATTAAAGACTCGCGACTAATCAGTGAAAAGAAATTCTCCATTCACTGGTGAGCGTAACGCGATACGCGTTAATCCCGTGATCCAGCAGAAAATCCCTCGCCAAACGAACGATCACGAACCCCTGGATAATCATAAAATCCACTGCTCAAAATCATAACTCGAAACCTCAAATCATATCACGAGAAGCAACCGTTCCCAGAAACATATAATTCAATAACGGCGAAATCGTGAAAATTCGATAATCACACCACAAAACTTCGCTATAATTTCCGATGCTCAATTCGAAAAACAAACCTCACCACTGCAATCAGAGCAAGATTCCGACCGAAACGACATATAACTCGTCGAAAAACACGTCGGATGAAAAGTCGCCGCCGCGGACGGCGGCGCCGCCACCGTCCGCCGGAAATTCAAACCTGCCTAGAAAAATTCAAGCTACACATGAATTTGAAGATCTCGACATTTCCAACAACTTTCCAGTTTAAAGTTAAGGCCAATTTTGATCGAAAAACCTCCAAAATTCAAGTCAAAGTTCCAAATCCTTACCGAAATTTCAAACCGACCGATCTCCTTCCTCCGACCACGGCAACCCTCAAGACCACTTCCAATAGCTTCCTCTCCTCGAGGCTAACAAAACCCCTCAAAGAAGAGCCACCAAATCGGCCGGAAAAACCACCTCCGACCACCGCCGAATCACGCCGAAAATCATTAAACTTTGCTGCCTCTCAAATTGAAGAGGGCCACGAGCCCAACAAATTTCTTCCTCCTCCGGCCACCATAGAGGGTGATCTAACTCTCAAATTGAAGAGGGCCACGAGCCCAACAAATTCCGTGAAGGGACCCTGGCCAACCATGGCCGGAATCGGCCTCCACGGTGAGGCAAAGTTCACGGTGCCCAAACGGCAAAATGGGTTGACCCACCAGGTCAACGCAGTCAACCCAGCTTGCTATTTTTGAAAACTTTCCCAAATCGGCATGTATCACTTCCGTATTTATACCGTACGCGTATCGAATCCCAAACGGATAAATACGACAATATCCGACGCACGAAAATATTCACAACTTATTCCTCGTAATTCGGAAAAATCCTCCGGAAGTTCCCACGAGCTCGAAATTAAATTCTCTACAACTTCCGGGAAGAATCCAAAATCAAATTCTTGCCCGATGATTTAGTCGCTAACGAAGCCGCCAAAGTAATCAATTACGTCGAAATCGCGACAAATCGCGAAACTCGCAAATCAAGTCGATAACCATTCCAATTTCGGTTCGAGTCGATCGACGGTCCAAAACGGATCATAATCACGATTCAGATAGACTCGAATACGAACGGATAAACTTGACGATATTCCAAAATTTTAAATATTCATATTATATTCCTCGGTTGTCGAAATAATAATCTGGAACCGCCCACGAACTCGAAATCACGCGTACAACAACTCTCGAGAAGAGACTTAACTCAAATTCTCGGCCAATAATTAAGTCGTGATCAAGACCGGCAATTCAATCAATTATTGGAAAACTGCGATTATGTGCTAACTCACGAATTAAGCTGATTACACTACTGATTCTGTTCCGGGTCGTCACAGCTGATCGATCGACTCACTCCTCGGCCAGGGTACGGCTATGTCCACCGTCTACCCTATTCTTACCCTTGAAAATCTCGACGATACCCCTCGTCGATCCCACGGGCATGCCTGTTCCAGGACAGCTAGGGTTCATTACCCCGGAGCAGGCATACACGTATGTACCCTTCCCGTCACCTCTATGGAGTGTGAGGACTCCAGGATTATGCACTGATGATTCAGGTAAATATTAATAAGTGATATCTTTTTACTTACTAATATTTAAATAAAAAACGGTGTTCATGTTTAAAAAATCGTTTACAAATTGTTATAGGCACGATCGTGGCCGGTGGAAAAGAGAAGAAGACCAGAGGCCCTGTCGTTGGCAAGTTACTGGACGACGCGATTAGAGCTACCGGTGGTGGACAATTGATGATTAAGACCGGGGCTGGAGGCGAGGTGATCGAAGGAAAGCTCACTCGACAGTACGCAGGGATGGTGGGCAACATCATACGGGATAAAGTCCCAATGCTGTGGCCAGATTGGAATTCGGTGTCGCACTGCGTCAAATACGAACTGAATAATGCGCTGTCGGTAGGGCTGAGAATCCAATACCGAAATCCCGATACCGAACCCGACCCGTCCCGATCCCGTCCCGATCGGGTCGGGATACACCTCTAAAATTATGTCGTCCCGACCCGTCCCGATCCCGAATTAAAATAAACGGGTCGGATCGGGATGGGCCGAATAGATACCGAAAATCCCGACCCGTCCCGAATATCTAAGCCCAGTCCAAATTCTCGAAGCCCAGTCCAAAACTTAAGAGAGAGAGAGACTAAAGCGGAGAAACCTAGATTTCTAACACACTTCTTCAGTCGCCTCTCTTCTCTGATGCTCTCTCTCAACGCCTCTCTCTCACTCTCAGCTCTCGCGACTCTCAGCTCTCGCCTCTCTGCTCTCTCTCAATCGCGTCTCTGGTAGCTAGTCTGCTCTCAGTCGACTCTCTGCTCTCAGTCGACTCTCTGCTAGCTAGTCTGCTCTCGCGACTCTCTTCTCCCGACTCTCTACTCTCTCTCAGTCGCGTCTCTGCTCTCAGACGCCTCTCTGATCTCGCCAATCTTCAATGGGAAAACTGGGAGTAAGTTTATGGTTTTCATTGTTAAGGATTACATTTAGATTTCATTGTTCTGGGTTGGGAATATCTTAATTCTTACTGCAAGTTTCATTCTCTTACAGATTAGAAAGAGTAAGAAGAGACTTAGGCTGGAGGAAGCAGCCGAAGCAATCATTACATCTGGACCTGGTACAACTCTGTCTCTCTCTGCTCAGACGACTCCGGTCAATTCTTCTTCTGGTACAACTCCTTCTCTCTCTAATTCATTGCCCCAAATTAGTGAAGAAGCTTCTGATGTTAGTCAAGATAGTGAAGATACTCGGAATAGTAGGAAACGCAGTTGGGTATGGAAGCATTTTGATGAATATACAGATAGGAAAGTCACTAAGGTGAAGGATAAGAAAGATATTGTACATGAATCTCAGAGGGCCAAGTGTAGATACTGTCCTAAGGGTCCTTTAGGAGACTATGCTTGTGATTCTCGTAGCAATGGAAATTCAGGGATGCTTAGGCACTTAAAGTTTAACTGCAAGTTTTATCCGGGTAGGAAAGTGAAAGTAGTAGAGAAAAATCAGCCAGTATTTTCTAGTGATAAAAGTAAGGGCAATACGATGAAGATGGTAGCATATAATCCTGATGCAGTGATGCAAGCTTGTGTTGAAATGGTTGTAGTTGATGAACTTCCTTTTAGGTTTGTTGAAAAGAAAGGATTTAGGCACTTTTGTCATGTTGCAGTGCCTTTGTTTAAAGTCCCTTGTAGGAAAACTTTGGTGAAGAACTTTCTGAGTTTGTATGATAAGACGAAGAAGAAGTTGATTTCTGATATTAAATGTCATCGGGTGTGCCTCACTACCGATACTTGGACAAGTGTTCAAAACATGAACTACATGGTGCTAACGGCACACTTTATCGATGATAAGTGGGAAATGCATAAGAGGATAATCAACTTCTGCATTATATCTTCTCACAGCGGGAATTCTATAGGTCTTCTTATCGAGGCGTGTTTGCTTCAGTGGGGAATTAGCAAGGTTCTTACCATCACAGTCGATAATGCTGCAGCAAATAAGTGTGCCATTGATTATGTTAGGTCCAAACTGAACAAAAGAGAAAAACCGGAATCCATATTAGGGGGTCAGCACATGCATGTTAGGTGTACAGCCCATATTTGTAATTTGATAGTTGGAAGTGGGTTAAAAAGGTTGAATAAAGCAGTGTTAGCGATAAGAAACGCAGTGAAGTTTGTGAGATCTTCACCATCAAGGTTGGAAAGCTTTAAGGCATGTGCAGCAAAGGAAGAGATCTCTTGTCAAAGTCTGGTTGTTATGGATGTTCCTACAAGGTGGAATTCAACATTTTTAATGTTGCAAGCTGCCTTGAAGTTCAAAGCAGTCTTTGCAAGAATGGCAGTTGAAGCAGACACTGGTTTTGCAGCCTATTTCAATGAGCCTGACGAAGAGTTCGATGAGGTGGGAAACTTGTTAGCCATTTGAGATTTCCGGTTAGACGTGACGGTTGCTGCTGTGATTGTGTGTGTATGTGTACACTTTGGTTGTGATACCAGTTGCCGGGCCTTTGTGGATCATTTGACGAACTCAGTACAGTTCCTTGTACTTTCGGAGATGATTCCAGTGGTTGGCTGGTATAGCTATGTTTGATGGAGGTTGTCCATCTACGTGGTGTACCTGTGTCCCAGTTCGTCGATCGAAGTGATCAGCTACGACTGAGTGTTGGTGAGCTTTGCAGCAAGCATTGGAGACCAAATTACGGGTTAGTACCGGTTATTGTCCTCGGATTGACGAGCGATCTTTGAGGACTATTCAGACCTTGGAAGGTATGTTGTGGACCTCGGTATTGCAGTTCCAGAGGATTCGGAACCAGCAGTTTCGGCGGTTTGAGTTTGCTTGCAGTACCAGTTTGTGGACCACTATAGTTTTGAGGTTGTTTGATGTTGAGTTGAGGTATGTTGTTGTACTCCATTGTGTTGGAGTGAGTTTGGTTTGGGTTTGAGTTGGCGTTTGATTCTGATTTTGTGGAGTGTGTTACCACAGACTGTCAGATTAGCGGAAATGGGTTGATTATTGCCAGAGTTCGATGTTTGTGCTATGTTGATATGATGTTTGAGTTATGTTGATGTGTGTGGACTGAATTGTGTTTGGCCATGTTGTTTTGATCCGTATGTGGTCATTGGCGAGTGTGTGTTATGCCGCATGGTTCGGCGTCGCTTATAGTGTTGGCTTTTATGTGAGTTGTGTTCCGTGTAACGGAACTGTGTTTCAGGTTTGCTACATGTTGTGTACCGATCTGTTCCTTATGTAGGAACACTTGGCAATTGTGTGAGCCAGTTCAGATTTGTGATTTGAGGGTACAGGGATTCCGGCACGGAATTGTCTCCTATTGTGGAGTTTGTGATCAGAGTTGTTCAGTCGAGATTGCAGTTGGTGAGTTGAACAGTATGCAGAGGCAGTGCTCCTACCTTGTACCTACCTTGTAGTCGGTAGACTCAGAAATTTCGAGGTCGAAATTTTTCTAAGGGGGGTGGATTTGTGACGACCCGGACCAGAATCAGCAGTATGATCAGCTTGATTGATGAGTTTGTGTGTAGTCGCAGGGTTGTTCGACAGTTATTGAATCGCCAGGCTCGTTAACGACTAAATTATTGGCCGAGAATTGGAGCTGGGTCTCTTCTCGAGAGTCGTTGTACGTGTGATTACGAGTTCGTGGGCGGTTCCGGATCGTTATTTGGATGACCGAGGAATTAATTATGAATATTTGAAGTTCAGATTTAAATGGTGTGCTACTTAACGACTAAATTACCGGACAAGAATTTGGTTTTGGCTTCTTCACGGAAGTTGTTCAGAATTTAATTTCGAGTTCGTGGGAACTTCCGGAGCATGATTTGGAGTTACGAGGAATTAGTTGCGAATTTTGCCGTTTGTTGATTATTTAGTTGATTTAATGTGTGTTGCTTTGAAGAGTTGACTTTTTATTCGGTTGGCCGATGTGTTTGACTTTGAGTGATTATTGAAGAATATGTCGAGACGAGTTTGTGGCCGCGAGAATTATCGGAATCGGAATTACGACGAGAAAGTTACGCGCGTTTGAAGTTCGTCGAAATGGATAAACATGAAGTTTCCGTTTTGGGAAAGGCTATTTATAGTAACCTGCTATTTTGGGCAAGTCAAAGACTTACCATAATGGGGTTTGACCGAGTTGACCGAGTCAACTCGGTGGAGGAGGAGATGGCGATGTACTCGGCGGTACTTCACGGTGGAGTTGGCTTCCGGCCACCCTAGGCCTCGGCCTAGGGCTTGTTCTACTCGGCTTGGCTGCCCCGTGTCGATGCCGGCCACCACGCACGGTGGAGAGAGAAACTTGGGATAAAGTTTGAAGGTTTTGGAGGTTAATGGTGGTTTCCGATTCGGGTCGTTTCGAGCTGAACTTTGGGGTGGGCTTTGTAGCCCTCATCACCATGATGCTTCCCTGTAAGTTTCGTGTTTCAATTCGATGTATACATGGAGAATTTTGGTTTGGAAAGTTTGTGTACAATTCGGGTTTCATTGAAATTGGATGTGTTAGAGTGAGAATTGGACTTCGGTGCAGTTATGAAAGTTGCTCAGTGTAGGATTTTGAGTGGAATAGAGGGTGCTCCGCCGTGAAATTCTCCGGTCAACAGTGGCGCCGCCGTGGACGGCGGTCAACGGCGGCGGTCAACGGTCAGGGTTGACTTTTTGACTTTCGACAAGTCGCATGTCATTTGACTCGAAATCGCGCCCCGATCGCAGTGGGGAGGTTCGTTTTTCGAGTTGAGCGTCCGAACGTAAAGCGAGGTATTGAAGTGGTATATACGGATTTTCGACGATTCGTCGACTTTGAATTATCTGTTTCCGAGAACGGTGGTTTCTCGTGGTTTGATTTGTATTGTCGGATTATGATTTTGAATATTGGACATTGTGTATATTCAGGGTTCGTGATCATTCGTTTGGCGAGAGCAATTCCGCCGGATCACGGGTTAACGCGATACGCGTTACGCCAGTCTGTGAGTGGACATTTCTTTTCACAGATTGACTGCGAGTCTTTTATAAATGATTTATGAACTTGAGCATGCGGATTGATTATAATTTTACGAGCATGTGTTTTACGATTATGCTTATACGAATATACGTATACGAATATATACATATACGTACATATTATGTTTTATGCATGTGCATGGAAAAGATTTATGATTTGGTTTACACAGAGTACAGTCTCAGTATATGTTGTGGTATCGATACACATTGGCTTCTCGGCTGATCCCCGAGTACGCTCCGGGGGGGACAGATATCCTGACCCGAGGCCTTTCTGGCTAGAATCACGTGTGGGTCTGGGATCCCGTGATTCAGACTGTGTTATCGCGTGGAAGCCCACGAGAGTCTCCGCGATATGTTTTACGTTGCATGCTCTGTACGTGAGTGGTAGCCAGAGTCTCCTCACGTAGCATTTGATTTTCATGCATTTGACTCGCATATGATTTTATATGTATATATGACTTGGTGAAAGACATTTATTTTCGTCCACTCACTCTAACGTGTTTATTGTCTTTCACCTGGGCTTTTCGGTTTCCGTGCCCAGTTTGCAGTTCTGGATCTGGTGTTGCACGTCGTGGTAGGAGGCATAGTACTCGAGCTACCTTGTTTCTTCCAATAGGTTTATTGTTCTACCTACTGTGGTACATTTATATGTTTATACATTAGAGGTCGCTCTGAGAAATCTGTTGTTATTGTTATACGATTTTACACTGGATTTCAGTAAAGTGCATATATATTTACTACTTTACTTTACTGTTGATATATTGAGAAATCCGGATGGGATTGGTGTCCACGGTTTGCTTTTTGTGGCATAGGATGAAGTGTATTTTCCGTGTGCAGGTAATGGTAATTCCACGCTAGTAACGAAACTCTTCCCAAATTTCGAAAAGTTTTTGTTGGTTCGTGTTTTCGAAGGGGTTCGATTCCGGTTTAGGGAGCTAAATCGGGGTTGGGTCCTTTCAGTGGTTTAGTCACTTTAATGCTATCTTATTAATTTATTTTGAAGCATTGATTACAAATCTATTGAAGCATTGATTGTTAGACACTTAAGACTGGGTACTAAATGTCTAAATGAAATTGTTTGTCTTTCAGAGCATGTAAGCACAGCCTCTTCAAGTAACTGTCCTCCTCCAACATTCAAAGGAAAGAAACAAGTTGTTGAAGTTGATGATGAATCAGATGATGAACTTGTTGAAGTCAGTGATGATGACACTGAGCTGGGATCTGAATATGATTCAGAGACAAGTTAATGGTGTTTTATCTGAAGCTATTGTTGTTGCTATGTTCTTGATATGTTATTATTTATTAAGTTTGCTATGAAGTATGAACTGTTTACTGTTGTTTTCGGCTACTGGTTTTGTATTAAGTTTGGCCTTTTGCTACTGGTTTGTATTAAGTTTGGCTACTGGTTTTGTATTAGTTTGCTATATGAGTATGAACTTGTTATTGTGCTATGTTCTTGATTGCAAGCAGTAATGTGCAGGTTTTCAAAAAAAAAAGTAATATGCAGAATGGTCCCGATTGGTCCCGATTGGTCCCGAACCCGTCCCGAACCGATCGATATCGGGATGATTCGGTATTAGGTCGAATCCCGACCCGTCCTGATCCCGATTTTACTTTCGGGATCGGGATCGGGATAGGTCGAATCCCGACCCGTCCCGTACCGATCCCAGCCCTAGCTGTCGGTGAGTAGAATTGTATATTCATTATATATCTTTTATGTATAGATTTTTAATATTAATATATATGCATTGCAGAGGTGGTTACGCGCGGACAACGACATCAGACCCACGTGGACGGATGAAGTGCAAGGGACCAGGTTGCGTGATTCATTCGTTGTGATTTTTTTCATTTGTTCTGATTTTGTTTATAAGTTACTAACATTTGTGTTTTATTAATATAGGTACAAGGAGTGGAAGGGCGAGCTGAAGAAGCATTGGAAAAAGTACGGTGACGATCATTCGGGTATCCTTAGCGAGTTTCGTTATAGGGAGTACGAGTGGCGATGACTTGTGGTTCACTTCAAGAATCCGAAATTAAAGGTATGCAACCTGTTCGATTATTATTTTGTTCTATCGTATTTCCCCCAAATTATTTGGCTAGCTAATAGTGTTTTTTGATGTTGGATTAATCGAACAGGCTATTTATGAAGTAAACACAAGGAATCGGAGCAAAAACACAAAAAATCATCATGCCGGTTCCAGACCATACTCGGGTTGGATCGAGGAGGCAGCCATGCACCCAGAAGTCTCTCCGCTTGTTTATACGATGCATCACGCATAGCTGCAGTCCCCCGAAGATGCTGTAAGTGTCCTTACAAAAAAAATAAACATATTTCTAAATTTTTTGTATGTTTACATTAATTGACATATTATTTTTCTTTGTCAATTAGGCGAGAGTTCAGAAGGTGATCCCGGAGGTGTTGACTCAGGTGGCGAGAGAGCTCTATCCCAACACCTCGGATGTGGAACTTCAGATTGATCAGATTGATCAATGTGATCCTACCATAGCGGCCAGAATCATGTCAACCGCGATCCCTCCAGAGAATAACACTTTCTACTGTAGGGGGCTCGGAAAGTTAGGTCAAGAGCTGCTGAAGAAGACTCCCGATTTCTCCTGCGGATTGGGATTTTCCAAAACTAATCAGCTACAGGAGCAGCTTCAGAGGCAAGCGATGGAGATGGAATCTCAACGGCTACGGATGGAGGAGCTGGAGTGGGCGAGAGCCGCCGAGCAAGAGGTGCGAGCCGCAGAGCAGAATCGGTTGGCTAAGCAGCAGCAGATGATGGGGACATGGATGCAGCACTGTTATGCATAGTTGCAGGCGTCAGGAATCCAGATGGCTCCCCCACCCTTTTTCAGTGCATCACAGCCACAGCCACAGCCACAGCCACAGCAGCAGACGTCGGACCAGGGAGAGTCTTCCAACCCTTTTGGCAACATCTTCTTAGGAAACCCGTAGTACGTAGATAGATATTGATTTGAACGATTTCTATTTTTTTATTGGATTTACGTGTATAGTTTGAACGTTTTTGTTGTTGTGAACAATATTGGTGCTTTATTTTTGGAAATGCAGGTTCTGGGATGAAACCCAGAATCTGCATAAAAAATTTTAAAATTCACACACTATAGCCAACGAGAATAGTCCATGTCGTCGGTTATAGTTCCCTCCATGGTCAACTAGTTTGACCAGGGGAGGAAGTATAACCGACGACTTCTCGTCGGTTATAGTACACCACTATATCCGACCACAACACTAAACCCTAAACCCTGTCGGTTATGGTTGACCACTATAGCCGACGATATCCTAAACCCTTGTCGTCGGTTATACTATCACCGACGATTCATTTCCGACGATGGTATACCCGACGACTCCTCATCGGGTATACCTATAACAGACGATGTAATTGAACAGACTGACGACTTTATGTCGTCGGCTTTAGTTATTCTTCCGGTAGTGAGTGTTGTTTGGCTAGGTGCGAGAGACCTAGGATGCAGATTCCTATCTGCTGAGTAAGAAGAATATGATTCAGAATGGCGAACCAACAGAGTTTCGACTAAGGGTGTTAGTCTTGTCGTAAAAACTTAATTTATCAACTAAATATAAATTAATTGAACTTTGACATAAAAATTTGATTTAACACTAAAAGCTTGTTATATATCTACTAATGTTGTATAATTTAAGCTTTTGTATGTCTATATTCACTCTATATCAATATTAACGAAATTAAATTTGGACAAAACAACCGTTGGATATATTCATCATAACATAATATGTAAGTGGATGAACTTTCAGTAGATACGAAGTTCGTTAAGGGTTTCATGGGCTTCGTCAAACATAAAACCGAAATTTCAACGAAACGAAAACATTGATATATGAATCTTCGTAACTCCGATTTTTGAACCGTGGGCACTCACTGTCCAAGAGTTGTATACTCTATGCCCTCAACAAAAAAATATGCATTTTTATATGGTATACATGGTCGTGCTCTTTGATCGGAGGCAATAAAATTCATCTTAGACAACGAAATGGTTAACATTTGTCATCTAAGTACCACTTAGACGACGAATGTTACTTATTTCGCCGTCTAAGTATTTAGGGTCAGGGTTTAAGAGTTAGTGTTAGAGTATGCATTTAGATGACGAATTGGTAACTATTTCATCGTCTAAGTACGACTACTATGGCAACAAAAAATTTCGTCGTTATAAGTTTCACTTAGACGATGAATTATGGATTTCGTTGTCTAAGTGTTTCTTAGACGATAAATTTTTTCTATCTCATACGACACTTTTTTTTCGTCGTCTAAGTGTTACTTAGACGACGAATTTACTCTATGTTAGACGACGCTTTATAATTCATCGTCTAAGTACACTTAGACGACGAAATTTCTGTCTTAGGCGATGAAATAAGATTTTGTCATTTAAGTAATATTTAGGCGACGAAACCATTAAAGTTTCGTCGGCTAAGTGAGTTTTTCGGGTAGTGTCGCAATATTTGTTTGTTGTATAATGATCCACTCGAATCTTCAAGTTCAAGTTTCACTATTAGAATTACCTGTTCTTAAATTTGGTATTTGAAACTTCAGGTTTCCAATATTTTTACACTCAAAACTTCAGATTTGAGTAACCAAATAAATTTTGAGGAATTTCAGGCCCTGATATGTAATCATAGATCTTCAGGTCTAGATTTTATCAAAAATTAGGAACTTTAGACTCTAATCTATTGAGGATTTTCTTTAACCTCAAATGATTTCATCGACCAACAAATATTAGATTTGCTGGCAATTGATTGAGAATAAATTTTAGTTAATATATATTAATATAGCAAATGAATGATGAGCTCGAGGGTTACAAAAAATTGTTACTTGTTTCACCATGTGGATCAGAGATGATATGCCGTTTATGTATTATAGACTTATAGAGGCATATGCGATAACATATAAATATGCGTAAATATATAAACAAATCCATGGTGGATAGAGACCCTTATGATATCAATTCGTGCCGAGCAATCAGTCTAACCAATAACAATATACAAGGGTCATCAATCCATATATATAATCATAGGGCCTCAATTTTTTCGATAAAATTTGTAACTCTATCAATAAATTGACTTCTCCCATTTTACTGAGGCAAAAAGAACGAACAACAGAGTCTTATGATGTAGATGGATTATCACAGTTGATAACCCACATGTCCCATCAAGAATTTGGTCAACAATCTATCATATGCTTCTCGAGGAGGTCTCAAAATTAAAACTTCGAGTTTTAACATTGTTGGTAATCTGAACTTCTGGTTCAAATATCTATTATAATTAATCTCATATTTAAGATTCAAGTGAAACTTCAAACTCACTTTAGATCTAATAGATCATGAAAAATAATTTTCAAAATGTCTTCTCATTGATCATAGAAAACAAAAAAACTCATAGATCAAGGTCTGGCCAAGGCAAAAAGATTGCACCATAAACCTTATCGATTATCATTGAGTTAGAAAATATAGAACAAAAGTGTTTATAACGTGCTATGAATTGGGGAGAGAAAACATAGAGAGAAAAGAGAGACGGAGGAAGAGGAAGTGTAGAATGTTGTATTATTCATCTTAATAAACCTCTATATATAGAAGTATGGTTTATATAATATGTACACTACTATTGAATATTTACAGTCATCCACAAATATATATTATTTACAACAATATTACTATTTACCAGAGTCCTACAAAGTAATTTTATAATGAGATGTCCAATGATGTGGGATTCATTTTCATGAACAAAATTCCATGTAGGGCTGAGAATCCAATACCGAAATCCCGATACCGAACCCGACCCGTCCCGATCCCGTCCCGATCGGGTCGGGATACACCTCTAAAATTATGTCGTCCCGACCCGTCCCGATCCCGAATTAAAATAAACGGGTCGGATCGGGATGGGCCGAATAGATACCGAAAATCCCGACCCGTCCCGAATATCTAAGCCCAGTCCAAATTCTCGAAGCCCAGTCCAAAACTTAAGAGAGAGAGAGAGAGACTAAAGCGGAGAAACCTATATTTCTAACACACTTCTTCAGTCGCCTCTCTTCTCTGATGCTCTCTCTCAACGCCTCTCTCTCACTCTCAGCTCTCGCGACTCTCAGCTCTCGCCTCTCTGCTCTCTCTCAATCACGTCTCTGGTAGCTAGTCTGCTCTCAGTCGACTCTCTGCTCTCAGTCGGCTCTCTGCTAGCTAGTCTGCTCTCGCGACTCTCTTCTCCCGACTCTCTACTCTCTCTCAGTCGCGTCTCTGCTCTCAGACGCCTCTCTGCTCTCGCCAATCTTCAATGGGAAAACTGGGAGTAAGTTTATGGTTTTCATTGTTAAGGATTACATTTAGATTTCATTGTTCTGGGTTGGGAATATCTTAATTCTTACTGCAAGTTTCATTCTCTTACAGATTAGAAAGAGTAAGAAGAGACTTAGGCCGGAGGAAGCAGCCGAAGCAATCATTACATCTGGACCTGGTACAACTCTGTCTCTCTCTGCTCAGACGACTCCGGTCAATTCTTCTTCTGGCACAACTCCTTCTCTCTCTAATTCATTGCCCCAAATTAGTGAAGAAGCTTCTGATGTTAGTCAAGATAGTGAAGATACTCGGAATAGTAGGAAACGCAGTTGGGTATGGAAGCATTTTGATGAATATACAGACAGGAAAGTCACTAAGGTGAAGGGTAAGAAAGATATTGTACATGAATCTCAGAGGGCCAAGTGTAGATACTGTCCTAAGGGTCCTTTAGGAGACTATGCTTGTGATTCTCGTAGCAATGGAAATTCAGGGATGCTTAGGCACTTAAAGTTTAACTGCAAGTTTTATCCAGGTAGGAAAGTGAAAGTAGTAGAGAAAAATCAGCCAGTATTTTCTAGTGATAAAAGTAAGGGCAATACGATGAAGATGGTAGCATATAATCCTGATGCAGTGATGCAAGCTTGTGTTGAAATGGTTGTAGTTGATGAACTTCCTTTTAGGTTTGTTGAAAAGCAAGGATTTAGGCACTTTTGTCATGTTGCAGTGCCTTTGTTTAAAGTCCCTTGTAGGAAAACTTTGGTGAAGAACTTTCTGAGTTTGTATGATAAGACGAAGAAGAAGTTGATTTCTGATATTAAATGTCATCGGGTGTGCCTCACTACCGATACTTGGACAAGTGTTCAAAACATGAACTACATGGTGCTAACGGCACACTTTATCGATGATAAGTGGGAAATGCATAAGAGGATAATCAACTTCTGCATTATATCTTCTCACAGCGGGAATTCTATAGGTCTTCTTATCGAGGCGTGTTTGCTTCAGTGGGGAATTAGCAAGGTTCTTACCATCACAGTCGATAATGCTGCAGCAAATAAGTGTGCCATTGATTATGTTAGGTCCAAACTGAACAAAAGAGAAAAACCGGAATCCATATTAGGGGGTCAGCACATGCATGTTAGGTGTACAGCCCATATTTGTAATTTGATAGTTGGAAGTGGGTTAAAAAGGTTGAATAAAGCAGTGTTAGCGATAAGAAACGCAGTGAAGTTTGTGAGATCTTCACCATCAAGGTTGGAAAGCTTTAAGGCATGTGCAGCAAAGGAAGAGATCTCTTGTCAAAGTCTGGTTGTTATGGATGTTCCTACAAGGTGGAATTCAACATTTTTAATGTTGCAAGCTGCCTTGAAGTTCAAAGCAGTCTTTGCAAGAATGGCAGTTGAAGCAGACACTGGTTTTGCAGCCTATTTCAATGAGCCTGACGAAGAGTTCGATGAGGTGGGAAACTTGCTTCCAACCAAAGGCAGGAGGCCTAAAGTAGGACCACCCGAGGAGGAAGAATGGTATAAGGCAAAAGTGTTTGTGCATTTTCTTTTGACGTTTTTCGAAGCTACTCTAAGAGCTAGTGCAAGTAATCGTCCCACTATCCACACCACATTTCATGATGTTTTAGCAATGGAAACTGAGATTGGAAAGCTCCTTGTGCAGCCTGAAATAGCAACACAAACAGAAACTGAGAAGACTTTGTATGAGATGGCCCAACAGATGAAGGCCAAGTTCCTCAAGTACTACGGGACTTATTCTGATTTGAATCCATTGGTATTTGTGGGGCTGATTCTTGATCCTAGGTGTAAGCTCAGACACATAAGTCATCTCTTCACAATAGAAGGCTTTACCAAGCAAGAGGTGGAGACTAAAACGAAGAAGTTGAAGGATGTGTTGATGTCCTTGTATGAAGAATATGCACCAACGTATGCTACTGTAAAGAAGACAGCTGAAAGAAACGTTAGTAGCACATCACAAAGCTCAGGATCAAGTAGTGGCAGCAGAGGTTACATGGCTGACTGGAGAAAGGTTGTTTCTGAGCTTGATGAGGCTGTGGTTGTGCATGAAGTTGACAAATACTTGCTGGATCCTCTTGAGGTCACTAACCCTAATGAGAAGGAAGCATTTGAATTTCCTATTTTGCTATGGTGGAGGATGAATGGACCCAAGTACCATGTTCTTGCAGCAATAGCCAAAGATGTAATGGTTATTCAAGTTTCAACTGTTGCATCCGAGTCTGCTTTTAGCACCGGAGGCAGAGTCATTGACAGATTTAGGAGTTCCTTGACTCCTAAATTTGTTGAAGCATTGATATGTTTACAAAGCTGGTTGAGGGGTAATGAAATTAGCTGCATACAAGAGGAACCATCCATTACAGACAATGAGTTTTATGAGCAGTGTGAGAGAGGTAATTCATTTTGAATTGTTGATTACTTGATTGTTTGTGGTTTAGTCACTTTAATGCTATCTTATTAATTTATTTTGAAGCATTGATTACAAATCTGTTGAAGCATTGATTGTTAGACACTTAAGACTGGGTACTAAATGTCTAAATGAAATTGTTTGTCTTTCAGAGCATGTAAGCACAGCCTCTTCAAGTAACTGTCCTCCTCCAACATTCAAGGGAAAGAAACAAGTTGTTGAAGTTGATGATGAATCAGATGATGAACTTGTTGAAGTCAGTGATGATGACACTGAGCTGGGATCTGAATATGATTCAGAGACAAGTTAATGGTGTTTTATCTGAAGCTATTGTTGTTGCTATGTTCTTGATATGTTATTATTTATTAAGTTTGCTATGAAGTATGAACTGTTTACTGTTGTTTTCGGCTACTGGTTTTGTATTAAGTTTGGCCTTTTGCTACTGGTTTGTATTAAGTTTGGCTACTGGTTTTGTATTAGTTTGCTATATGAGTATGAACTTGTTATTGTGCTATGTTCTTGATTGCAAGCAGTAATGTGCAGGTTTTCAAAAAAAAAAGTAATATGCAGAATGGTCCCGATTGGTCCCGAACCCGTCCTGAACCGATCGGATCGGGATGATTCGGTATTAGGTCGAATCCCGACCCGTCCCGATCCCGATTTTACTTTCGGGATCGGGATCGGGATAGGTCGAATCCCGACCCGTCCCGTACCGATCCCAGCCCTAATTCCATGACAGAGGAGGGAAAATTAATACAAAATTTAACATGTACACCACACCAAAGATGCAGTCCTACCCTACCATCCAAGTTGGTTTTGTGCGATAGATAAACTTATCAATCAATTAACTAATCGCTAACAGGGAGACATACTAGTTTATCATCTTAAATTGATTAATTTAGTTATCATCAAACATTTGACCTGAAGAGAGCAGAGCAATGGAGATCAGCTTGTCAAGCATCACACTCCGTCCCTTCCGGCTGTCTGATGCCGGTGATCTCATGTCATACGCCGGCGACGACCATGTGACTCGACACCTCCGGTGGAAGACTTTGACAACCAAAGATGAGGCTCTCACTTTCCTCAGAGATGTTTGTAACCCCCACCCTTGGCGCAGGTCAATATGCATCCATGATCGTTCCATCGGCTTCATATCCGTCTTCCCGTGGTCAGGTGATGAGAGTCACAAGGCTGATATGGGGTATGGTGTGGCCAAAGTATTGGGGACAAGGAAGAGCAACTGAAGTAATTAAGATCGCCGTCCTTCAAGTTTTCAAGGACGTCCCTCAGTTGCTTAGGCTGCAAGCTTTTGTGTATTCGGAGAATATGGCCTCTTAGAGGGTTTTGGAGAAAGCTGGGTTCCAAAGGGAGGGTCTTTTAGGTAAATATGAATGTATTAAGGGAAGAATTATTGATCTGGTTATGTTTAGTTTTCTATTAACAGATTAGTGCTAGAGTCCAGCAAAGAATAAGTATTTACCCCAAGCTCTATGCTGAGTGCCCATGTCACAATATGCGTGGGATAGTATGTAATCACGGCTGAATTTGACATTTTTGGACCGAGGTGGGAACTAAAAATGGTGCTCATGTTCAAAAAAAAAATTTGAAACTAAAATATTTTTCAAGATAATATTAAAAAAGAAAATAAAGTCTTAGATCCTAAATTTTTTTCATAAAACATTATAAACTACTTAAATACTACTAACTTTGCATAATCAATTAACAACACCAAAAAAGATGGAGGGGAGATTTTTGGCGAAATTGGGAGAGTATAATAAGTCTGGAGTGTTTTGAGAAATTTTAGAGAAAATAGTTGAGACAATCTTTAGATATGCACATATTGATTCACACGATTATATTGGTGCTGAATTTTTGTGAGATGTGCTGCTATCAAATATCAATTGTACGAGAAGAACTTGAAAACAGTTTTCCGGAGAAAGAAAAGAATATATCCCTATTTTTTATATTGTTATATAATTAAAAAAATTACATAATAAAATATTTAAACAAAAAATGAGGCCCAATGAAGCTGGTACCCGAAGCGACCGCCTCCCCTACCTTGACTTGTATGTAACTTCAGTATGAAATCTTGTACAAGTAAATGAAGTAATTGTGATGCGCTCCTATAAGTCTTATGTTGTGTAATTTTCATCTTTCACTTGCAATATTTCGAATTAGCCGCAGCGGCTATTGTTCAGTTTGCTGTTTGCTTTTTGAAGTCATGAGCATGTAGCTTGCCAAGTCAAACCCGTCTGTATACAATACAAGGTTTGTATGATCCAACAACAATTCAGTTGATCTTATTCCCATGCCTGAACCCAATCCCAACCATATTACAAGGGATATTTAGTCCGCAAGCATTTGCAAAAGATAATGCTGTTCCATTATATTAGACAATAAGTAAATATTGAAGTGAGGTGAAGTAGAGACAACTGCGGCAAAAATGGCATGTGGATTCCTAATGTAATTAATATCGAATATTTTTAAAGTATTGAGTTTTATCCACAAAATGTCTCGATTAATATTAAGTATAGTCTATTTACATATAAGTTATTTTCTACTTGTCTCTTTTTTCAGCATAGGATATTTCCTCTCTAACAAAAAGTGACGAGGCTTTGAGACAGAGAGCATTTGCTGAGCTATTTCAGAAGCTAAGCTACTCTGATCAGAAGGATACAGAAATTCAAGCAAGAAGGCAGCTGGGGAATTGGTCTATTCATTCAGGCAACTAGACGCAGCCCACCAACAAGAGCTGATTGAGAAAATCGTTCAAGTTAGTCCGGGGAATGGCTAGAATTCCGAAGCAACTTATGAACATTTCAGACTGATACTTTTGCTATCCAGAGTGGTAAACAATTTCAAGGCACCTTGCCGAGTGTCAACATTAATTGATGGACCAAAATGTTCATGCTACTCCGGAGGAAATTGAAGAGGATTTACGAGTGAGAAGGTTCATGGAGATGTGTAGAGATCATACGGACAAGTGGGACAACTGTACAAGAGTCTGGCTTTGTGGAAAGTCACTGAGAAAGTTGAAGCTCATGATAATTGTAGTTCGGATTGGAAGTCCAGATTTGCTCATTGTAACTACTCTCCACTCGAGTTAAGGGTGTTGTTATTGAGAATGTCCTGAGCAGGATTTCAAAGTCAGAAAATATAAGGAGCTATTGAAGGAAGTGGATGAGTTTTTGAGTCCAAGTGGAATTCCTCGACATGGCTGAATGGAAACCCAGATTGAATACTGAGCCGCTAGAATTTGACAGTAATGCTGAATTACTCTCTCGTTTCTTCAGTTTTATGTGCACCCTACTATCAGCTAAGTCTCAACAAACGATCCAAGAAGAGGGCCAAAGCTATAGTGAGAACTGAGAAGGACATGAGAAGAGTCCCAGACCTATTTGATCAATTCACGGTGGAAACCCCGAACTGATATGTTTGAGGTGTGCAGAAAACTATTCTACGAGAGAAATTGCCACTGAGATGTCAGTGGACTAGGGCCAGTTTCAAGCAAAGCTTATCGACCAACTATTCCATGAGATAAACATGTCCAGAAGATCAAGAGACTCTTCCCAACTCATAATGGAGAAGTTATCGAGTGAAAGTGAGGAGGAATTTAAGCTTAGGAGATTTGAGAAGATGTGTATTAAACATGTGTACATTTGCCACAATTATGTCCAGATGATAACATTTACAGGAAATTTATGCTTGATGTATTGCTCATTTGGTTCAAAGCAAGGTGCTTCGATTAAGGAACCCGGTGTTGACAATTGTAGATATTTATGATTCATAATGTAATTATAATTAATCTGTTCATTATTGTAAATATCTTTTTTTATTAGGAATCTGTTGTGTAAATTGTATATAAACCCAATTCGGGACTGAATGAAAATATTATTCTACTCTAAACACTTTTACACATATACTCTTCTATTTGACATCAGAGCCAACCCTGTAGATCTACTGATAAATTTTTTTATTTTTTGTCACCCACTACATCTTAATTCCGCTGCCATGGCTGAAGGATCCGACTTTGCTGTGATTTCTTCTCCTCTACATCCACCTACATCTACATCTATTCACTACCATCAAGAAAACTCCTCTTTTCTCATTGGAGTTCTCTTGAACGATATCAATTAGTTTACTTGGGCTCCTACTATGTAGATGCGCATTAGAGACCGCAATAAACTTGGCTTTCTTACCGGGGCTTCAATTGCTCCACCTACCAACTCGCCTGAGTATATTGCTTGGGCAACCGATAATGATAAGATGAAGAGTTGGCTGATTGACAATATGTCACCAAGCATCATTCGGCGCTATCTTCGTCTCAAGACCGCTGCCGATATTTGGAAGGCTCACCACCTTACATATTATGATGATCAAGATTTTACTCGGATCTATGAGTTACACTGCCTTTGCTTCACCGCCAAACAAGGTAAGCACCCTCTCTCTGTCTATTACAACTAGTTGGTTGCTTGGCTTGAGGAATTGGATCAACGTGTGACCTCGTTTTCTGACACTGTGGCTGAAATTGTTCAAGACAACAACTACTCATCCATGCTTTGAGTTCACATGTTTTTGGGAGGCTTAGACCCAGAATTTGATCAAATTTGGGGAGAACTTCTTCGGAGAGAGGAACTATTGAGTCTTGACAAAACATACTCTCATGTTCGTCGAGCTCACACTGATCGCCTGATATATTCTGCTGGCCCTAGTTAGCCGGCCGCTATGGCAACCACCGCCGCCGTTGTACCTCTACCATCACCAGTCCCTGCTCCTGGTGCTCAGGCCGCCGTCGCCCAACGACGGTCCCTCCCTTCCTCTACTTCCTCCGGACCGGTTCGTCCTCCCAATCCATTTGCCCATTCTATTTGTCCGCTATGCAAGGACAAAGGGCATTCAAAGGACAATTGCTTTGCTGCTATTGGATACCCGAATTGGTGGGGTGATCGTCCGAAGAAGACTCTCCCTTCTTCCCACACTGCCTCGGCTCACATAGTTCAGTCAGGTATATCTGGTAAGGTATCTCTTGCTATATCTTGTGGGAATAATGCTTGGATGATTGACACCGGTGCATCGGATCATATGACTAATACCCCTAGTTTAGTTCACTCTCTTCACTCCTATACTTTACCTAGTGTCTCTACTGCAAATGGTTTTCCTCCTTCTGTTATTGGTGAAGGATCGGTTACTCTCTCTCTTTCCCTCACTATTGATTTTGTCTTAGTAGTCCCCGCTCTAGCATATAATCTCTTATCTATTAGTCAAATTACTATGACCATTTCTTATTCTGTCACGTTTTATCCCAACTACTTTGTTTTTCAGGACATCCTAACACGGCAGATTCTTGGTTATGGTACTATACAGGGGAAGCTGTACTATCTTGATTTGACGTTCTATGGAGAGCAGCAGTTGAGTCAAGCCAACAATGTTAGCAGTTTAAATAAAGCCAATGAGACCGTTTGGTTATGGCATTGTCATTTGGGTTATCTTTCGTTTGGTTATCTTTGGAAGTTACAACCCCATCTGTTTTCGGGTGTTGATGAGTCTGAATTTATGTGTGATATTTGTGAACTGGCCAAGAGCCACCGTGTTTCCTACTCCCCGAGTTTGAATAAATGCTCTATTCTCTTTATGAAAATTCATTCTAATGCTTGGGGTCCTGCTAGAATCTCTACACCTATTGGGGCTCGTTACTTTGTTACTGCTATTGATGAATGTACCAGGATGACATGGGTATCCTTACTGATAAGCAAGAGTGATGTCTTCTCTTGCGTCATTGAGTTTCATAAGATGGTGATGACACAATTCCAGCGGCCTATTCGTGTTCTTCAATCTGACAATGGAGGTGAGTATGTTAATGCTCTCATGACCTCATATCTGACCTCTTATGGGATCCGTCATCAAACTTCTATTGCCTATACTCCTCAACAAAATAGTTTGGCAAAACGTATGAACCGGACATTACTTGAGGTTGTTCGTGCATCGCTGTTTGGCATGAATGTCCCTCGATCATATTGGGGCGCTGCTGTTACCTTTGCCACTTACCTGATCAACCGTACTCCCTCCCGTGTTATTGACTTCTAAAGTCCCCCTTGAGTAGCTGTAAGAATTGTTGAGTTTTCCTTCCTTGTCTAACCTTGAGCCTCGTGTGTTTGGTTGCACTGTTTATGTCCATGTTCATAAACAATTGCGCGGCAAGCTTGACCCTTGTGCCTTAAAATGCATCTTCATTGGCTATGCTGAGTTTCAAAAAGGATATCGGTGTTATGATCCTCTCACCAAGAAGACTCATGTGTCCCTTGATGTCTCTTTCTGTGAGTCTGAACCTTTTTATTCAGGGGGAGTTTCGGAGTCTTCCCTTCAGAGGGAGAATGGATATGAAGGTAATACTCTTACTTTATCAGAATTTGATGAATTGGAACAATTGGAGATGTGTTTTAGGGAATCAAGAACTTCTGACAATACTGGATTATCAGAGTTCGACCCGTCGAGGAATATGGTTCGACCAGTCGAAAATAATGCTCTGGATCAACAAATTGACATCATCGACCGGTCGAGTAAGGATTCTCGACCCGTCAATTTTTCGGAAATTGAAGAACAGATCGACAACATCGACCAGTCGAGGAATATGGCTCAACCCGTCGAATTTTCTGTAATAGAGGAATCTGTTGACATCATCGACCGGTCGAGGAATGTGGCTCGACCCGTCGAAAGTACTGCTGATAAAGTTTTTTCTTCAGTTTTACAACATCAAGATAGTACTGTGACTACTTCCCCTTTGTCTACATCACCAGCTGAGATCTCCGTTCAGGATGCTCCACCCGAGGTACGTAATTCTAACCGTATTACTAGAGGAGTTCCTAAGCAACAATATGAGCCTTGTATAGATGCCAAAACCAAATACTCCATTGCCAACTATATTTTTAACCATAGGTTGTCTAACTCTCATGCACTTGTTGTTAATCAATTATCTTCAGTATCTATTCCTAGCAATGTACATGATGGTTTGACAAATCCCAAGTGGAAACAAGTTATGAATGAAGAACTAGAAGCCCTGCAGAAGAATGAAGCTTGGGATATGGTCCCCATGCTACCCAGTAAGAAGACTGTTGGGTGTTTACTGTTAAGCTTATAGCTTATGGGAGCATTGACCGCTACAAAGCTAGGCTAGTTGCTAAAGGTTATACCCAGAAGTATGGAGTGGATTACCAGGAGACTTTCGCATATGTTGCCAAAATTAATACTATGAGAATTCTTATTACTCTTACGGCTCGTTATGATTGGCCTCTACGTCAGTTTGATGTAAAGAATGCCTTCTTGAATGGTGACTTAGAAGAAGAAGTATACATGGATGCTCCACCTGGAGTCAATTGTAAACCAGGTAATGAAGGAAAGGTGTGTTATCTGAAGAAATCCTTATATGGCCTGAAGCAATCACCTAGAGCATGGTTTGGGCGCTTCTCCAAAGAAATGAAAAAGTATGGATATCACCAGTGCAATTTTGATCACACCTTGTTTGTTAAACACAATGATGGTAAGACTGTTTCTTTGATTATATATGTTGATGATATGGTGGTTACAGGAGATGATCCATGTGAGATATTTATTTCAAGTCTTCAAAAGCAGTTGTCACTAGAATTTGACATGAAGGATATGGGAGACCTGAAATATTTTCTGAGAATTGAAGTTGCAAGGTCCAAGCAAGGGATTACATTGTCCTAACGAAAGTATATCTTGGATTTTCTTACTGAGACAAGACTGTTAGATTGCAAGCCTACTGTTACTCTTATTCAACAAAATCATAAGCTAGAACTTCTTCCCGATCAAGTTCCAACGACTAAGGTTAGGTATCAGCATTTAGTTGGGAGACTTGTTTACTTATCACATACTAGACCTGATATTGCATATGCTGTCAGTATGGTGAGTCAGTTTATGCATAATCCTGGAGTAGATCATATGAGTGCAGTACTGCGTATTCTCAGGTATCTGAAGGGTACACTTGGTAAAGGGCTATTATTCGCAAGAAACAGTGGGTTGCGTGTTTCTAGCGAGGTGTGTGTTTCAGGCAACAGTGATGCATATTGGGCCGGTGATCATACCAATAGGGCATCTACTTCTGGTTACTTCACTTTTATTGGTGGAAGTTTAGTAACTTGGCGTAGTAAGAAGCAGAATGTAATTGCTCGCTCTAGTGCAGAAGCTGAATATCGTGGAATGGTGAATGAAGTATGTGAACTACTATGGATCAGAAATATACTCAGAGAGTTAGGTTTCAGGCTTCAGAAACCTATGGATTTATATTGTGATAATACAGTTCAGATTGCTCATAACCCAGTGCAGCATGACAAAACTAAACATGTGGAGGTTGATCGACATTTCTTAAGGGATAACCTTGACAAGAAGATTATCCAGTTTTCCTTTGTGTCATTTGAGGAGCAGTTAGCCGATGTACTTACTAAAGGATTATCATATGATGCCTTTAATAAATAGATGGTCAAGTTGGGCATGATCAACATCTACGCGCCAACTTGAGGGGTAGTGTTAAAAATTGTAGATATTTAGGATTCCTAGTGTAATTATAATTGATCTGTTCATTATTGTAGATATCCTTTCCTATTAGGAATCTGTCGTGTAAGTTGTATGTAAACTCAATTTGAGACTGAATGAAATTATTATTCTACCATAATACTCTTACACATATACTTTTCTACTTCCGATTCAAATCATACTTTTCGGTAAGGTTGGTTTTAGTGATGAAATTGAGAAAGTTCAGGAGGAGACTGATCATGACACCAGGCTACGGAGATTCAGAGTCTTTTAAGAGACTTGAGCTCACTACTCAAGAACCTGTTCTCGACTACATTGTTAAAGATACAATATATCACCTCTAGGTTTTCCAGATTGGGATCAATCTTATCGACAAGGTTCCAAGTCCAAGTGTTACCTCATGCATCAGTTCAGAAAAAAATAGTGAAGTAAGGGGTAGGTGTGTTAGTGAATTCGTCAAGATCAAAAATCTAAATCTAAGGGAGCCTGGAGCAGTAGGAGCTACTACTCATGGGGCAGTGACAGAAACAACAACTCATTTAGGAGCATAGCTGTGCTGCATGGTTTCTAATGTATTGAGGATTTATGAGAACTCAAATGAACCTGTGCATTCTGTTTTGCTTCAGTATATTTAGACATAGTCGGTTGAACCTATTCATTATGACTTAACACTACTAGAAATATCACTATAGCCGATGACAAAAAGTCGTCGACCTGTTAACAAAAGTCGTCGGCTATATCATCTTTGAAAAAAAAAATCATCGGTGATACTATAGCCGATGACGCACATTCCTTTGGGAATAGTTTAAACTATTCCCGACGATGAAGTCGTCGGTGAAACCCACCCTCGTGGTCAAAATGTTGACAGATCCAGACTATAGCCGACGACGTGTTCGATGAATGTCGTCGGCTATGGTGGAAGAACATCGTTGGTTATAGTTTGAATGTCGTCGGTTATAGTCTTTTGAAATGTCAGTTTCTGGCAAACTATAGCCGACGATATAAGTTCATGTCGTCGGCTATAGTTGGTGAATATATTTTTTTTAAAACTATAGATTCTGGATTTTGTACCTAGAACCTGCAATTGAAAAATACAACACATATTGTCCAACAAAGTACACATCCATACAAACAAAAACACACCTACGCTAATAGTGATCAAAATCTATGTTGTAATGTAATCACTGCCTTGGTCTTACTGCGGTTGCGGTTGTGGAGCACTGAAGATTTTCGGAGGTGGGGCCAGGATCTAGATTTCAGCAGCCTAAAACTTTGTAAAACATTGCTGCATATATGCCACCATAGATGTCTTCTGCTCGACTAATCTTTTCTACTCGACTAATCTTGCATTCTGTAATGCAATCGCATGCTGCATCTCCTTCATCTGTCTCCATTGCTCCTCAATCTCCCTCGTCTGCCTCTGAAGCTACTCTTGTAGCTCAGAGTTTCTGAAACTTTCAGACACGCGGAAGAATTCAGGAGTCGTCTTCAACACCCCTTAGCCCCTCTTGCCGAGACCCCTGCAGTAGAAGGTAATCATTCCTGGAGGGATCGCGATTGTCATGATCCTCACCGCTACAATCGGATCAGATGAATCAATTTGAGAGATGTACTGGGAGAGCTCCTCATCCTGGGAGTCAGAATATAGCTCTCTCGCTACCTGAGTCAACACATCTGGCATCACCTCTTGCACTCTCGCCTAATTGACACGAAAATATGAATAACATATTATTAAATATACAAAAAAATTTAGAGAAAAAACATATATTAGAAAATACGTGAATTAATTTATGAGGGCTCAAGACTTATAGCATCTTCGGGGCACTGTGGATATGCGTGCTGCGTAGTATACACCAACTCGGGGACTTCTGGGTATTTGGTGGCCTCCTCCATCCAACTCAAATATGATCTGGAACCGGCATGATGGTTCTTAGTGTTCATTAACCGGTTCCTAGAGTTTGTTTCTGAAATTGCCTTGTTGTATAAACATACATCAAAAAATTATTAGCTAACTATTTTCATATAATACGATACAACACAAATATACTCAGGTTGCATACCTGTAATCGGGGGTTCTTGAAGTGGGTTACATGTCATTGTCACTCGTACTCCCTAAACTGGAACTCGCTAGGAGTATCATCTCGGTCATCGCCGTGCTTGGTCCAATGCTTTTGGAGCTCGGACTTCCGCTCCTTGTACCTATATTAATGCAACACAAATGTTAGAAATTGACAACACTTGATCAACAAAATCTAACTCGATATATCTCGAATCACATCACCTGCCCCTTTGCACCTCATCTGCCCACGTGTGTTTGAGCTCGTTTTCCACGTGAAACCACCTCTGCAATGTATATATAAATGGTAAAATTATATATTTCTTCGGACTTGATTAATAAGTTGAAAAGATACATAATGAATATACAATATAACTCACCGACCATGCATTATTCACTTCCATCTTCACGTAGTATGGCATAAAACTCTAATCTGGCCAAAGCATTGGGACTTTGTTCCGTATGATACTTCCCACCATGCCGGCGTACTTTCACATAATCATTCCCTCAATCACCTCTCCTCTCTTCTTGGTCTTAATGACCAGTTTCCCATTCTTGGTCACTTCGTCAAGAAGCTTGCTGACGACGGTGCCTCTAGTCTTTCTTTCTTTACGTTCGGCAACGATTTCGCCTAAGACATGGATAAAAATTTGAAAACATAAGCACCCAATTTAATTGACATATTAATAAGTTTGAAATTAAATAATCAAGGTTGTTAACTAATATTTACCCAATTCGTCTGTCTATTGTCCATTAATCCTCACACTCTAGAGAGGTGTCTCGAATGGTACATACACGTATACTTGGTCCACCGTAAGGAAAGGTTGCTGTCCTAGAATAGGCCTCCCCGTGTCATCAATGACAGGTATGATAGGTATCTCGTCGAGTAAGAAGAGGGTTGATGGCAGACATAATCGTAACCCTGCCGTATAGGAACTACCTGAAGCACATGGCTCAGATGATCGAGGGGCTTGAGCCGTAGTGGGAGTAGGCTCCGTCAGGGGAATGTGCGGCATATAGACTGATTCCTGAGATGTGCCGCCCATTGAGAGCGTGCGGTTTTCCTCATAGAGCCTTCTTACGCTGGAGGGTCGGCATGTCACTAATTTCGGCTGCTATAAGTTGTCCTCATAGAGCCTTCTTACCTCTCCCCTGACCAAGTAGTTGAATATGGCGAGAGGTGGCAGGGGCGCTATAAGTGTTGCAAATAGTGGAGGACCCGGAATGACTAGCGCTAGTCTCATTTTCACCTTTGGATCTTGATCCGGTTCCCGACCCGACGAATTTTTGTTGCCAACCCAATTTTTCATGGTTCCTAATCAAATTCACATAGCATAATCAACACGGCCATTTAAGCCATTTTTCGTCACTATTCAATTCAATTCATCAAAAACTAAATATTATAACCAAAACAATAACCAAATTAACTAAAACAATAATCAAATTAACAAAATTTCTAAATCCTAATCAACACGTATGGTCATTTAATCCTAATCTAACATGGTCATTACATCCCTAGCATAATCCGTACATAATCAAAAACTATCCTAGCATAATCCCAACATCCAAAACAGTTTCGTAATCAACAACAACACAACATCATCTAATTGAAAAACGTGAAATCAACCAACCACATTCACATTCACATTCACATTCACAACCAACCAACATTAGCATCAACAACATATGCAAAACAGCTTCTTCGTCATTTAATTCAAACATCTTCTTCATCATCTAATTCAAAACATGCTTCTTCATCATCTAATTCAACAACACAACATCATCTAATTCACATTCATAACCAACCAAGCCCTAATCACATTCACATCTAAAAAATTAACCCTAATGACATTCACATTCACAACCAATGTGGCCCTAATCTACCATTTGCCAAACCCTTATTTAAAAAAATATATATAAAAAATAAACCCTAATCTGAAATTTGAAGGAGAGAGAGAGAGAGAGAGAGAGAGAGAGCTCTGGGTGGGCTAGGATTTAGGCGGCGACGGTGGGCTAGGGCTGGGCGGCTGAGGTGATTAAGGGATTTGCGGTTTTTTTTTTGGAGTGGAGGCGTGGTCTGTGCCGTTTTGAGGTTTAAATTCTCGAAAACTTTAGCCGACGACTTAAAACATCGTCGGATATAGTATAGCCGACGACATTTTACATGAATTTCATCGACTATAGATAGCATAACAGATGACATGTGTCAATGTCGTTGGGTATAGAGTGAATTTTTTTGGGTAAAGTAGGCCCATGTGGAAACACGTTTCCCACAAATACATGTTTAACTAATTAAATAACATAGTCAAATCAACGTTATATTTAGAAGTGTGAAAATACTTAACAAACTTAATTAGGCTCATATGACCAACAAACATACACGTTTATACTCAAATAGATCTTTAACTAAGGATAATAATCAAAATCATTGCTTGAGTCTGACTCGCTTTCATAGTTAATTTTTGATAAGATGTGGCGTTCCTCGTCACCTGATTCTTCGTTGTCAACTTCATTTGGTCTACTCGAGGAATTTGAACCACACTACCTTGTCTTACATTATTAAGGTGAATTGTAAAGGATACCGGAATGTCAATTGCGTTTGGCTCTTGGTATGCAGTAACTTTTTCATCATCTACGGTCTCACCAAGTGTAGAAGTATTGTATATGTTTCTAGGAACAACATGGTTAACTACTTTCCACGCGCCTCTGTGCATAAGATCATCAAGATGAAATACTTGTTTTACCGCTGTGGCAAAAATAAAAGGGTCATCTTCATACCAGCTTGTAGCAATATTCACCAAAAATATTCTGTACTAATAGGTCCTTGTATTCTCCGGGCTAGTATCAAACCATCTATACTTAAACAAATGTACTTTCATGGCTTCCTCATAAATTAGTTCAACTATTGAATTGAGAACACATTAATAGTCAATGTCATTCTGCCCACCATGCACCATTACCCCAGAATTCTGTGTTCTCAGTATGTCGTCCCTATGTTGACATATAAATTTTATGCCACTGACCTTACACATCGAGTAAATATTTGAAGTTACCGGTTTCATCGCCAAGAGCCTCAATGCGTGTGACTATTGTGGGTAACTATCATCTTGTATATGATTCATCTGCAAAAAAACTATTCACTTTAAATATGAACATTGATATTAATTTTTATATATATTAAAGTATTGAAGATGGATGTCTTTCCAGTATTGAACTTCTGGACAGTTAATCAGTACCCACTAGTGGGTAATGACTAACTCATATGGTTCCAACTTGTACGAGTTTGACAACTTTCCATATACATCAACATCATTGGAGATGATAGAAAGGTTGAACTCGGGTTCATCTATCGACATATGTTGTGGAGGGTCCTCGAGTGCTCCCAAATACAACTTGGTGTATGTTAAGCACTCGTGCGCAAGATATACTTTAGCGATACACCCTTCAGGTGCGAATTTATTCTTCACATAGTCTTTGTAGTCTCCTAGTTGTCTATCAAGTTGCAAAGTGCATGTTATGATTATTGAAAAATAAGTATTAATTTATATATAAAAATAGAGCCAAATTTAAAAGTTGAATCGTATGTACATTTTCATGGGAATACATCCAAGTGTAGTGTACTGGACTGCAAGCAACAATTGTTCGGGAAGATGGATCATCAGGTGAGGCATGATGTTAAAAAAATTTGGGGGAAATATCCTCTCAAATTTGCACTAGATAAAAATGATGTCCTATTGTATTTCCCACAAGTCTGAATTTTTCACTTCTCTGGGGCATAACTTCTGAAAGAATCTTGACAACACCACTAATGGCTCCACCACCTCTTTGGGCAGGTACCCTCGAATGAAAATAGGGAAGAGGTGTTAAAGCAGTACATGGAAGTCATGACTCTTTAATCCGTACATCTTATTGTCCCAGAAGTTAACACACCGGCCTATTTCCTGCATAGCCATAAGGATACCTGACATTACCCATCCAACCAAAAATTCCATTCTTCTGATCAGGCTTGACGGTATAAGGAGCTTGAGGCATTTTTTTCTTCCTTTTTCTCAACCACAAATGTTTTCGCAGTCCCATTCTTTTTAGATCAATGCGTGCCTTAGAGCCGTCTTTAGTTTTCCCCTCCCAATTCAGAACTGTGCCCACCACACTTTCACACACATTCTTCTCTATGTGCATGACATCTAGGTAGTGCATGATCAACAACTTAGGCCAGTACGCGAGTTCCTAGAATATGCTTTTGTGTGTCCAGAATTTATACCTGTCGAATTTGTCAAGTATTGACGCAACTATTTCAGGATGATTGCTCAGCTGCCCAAAATCGTATTCATTCAGCACTTCCAAAATTGCATCTCCCGTCCATATCCTGGGTTGCACACCTGTTTCTATAGTCCCATCAAATGCCTCCTTATCCTCCTGAAATGGGTGATGATGTGGAAGCCAACAACGGTGACGCATTTGGACAATCTTCCTGCAACGAGGTCTGCAGCACTCAACGGTCATGCACTCTGAACAATCCCGGTATCCCCTTGTAACTTTGCCTGGCAACATCCCGTGGATAGAAAAATCACTGATGGTGCCAACAAGCATGGCACGCATCCGGAACATCTCATTTTTTTACTTGTCATAAGTGGCATGACCAAACTAACTCAGATACTTAAGCTCCTCACACTACAACAAAAAAAAGCTATTTGCGACGGCAATGTGTCGTCGCAACAGAGTCAAATGCCGTCGCAAATGCTCTTTTGCGACGGCAAAATGTGTTTTTGCGACGGCAACCTGTCCGTCGCAATTGGTGGCGACGCAATTGATATTAGCAATGATTTTACCGTCGTCCTTATTCTTTTGCAATGGCAAATCTTTGCCGTAGCTATTGATTTATTTTGCGACGACAGTTTACCACGACTAACACCGTCGCAAAAATTTGACAAGGAGTAGTGTTAAAATCGTGTTTTTGCGATGGTAAGGGTGCCGTCGCAAAATATTTTCCCTCCAAAATTATTTTGGCGCCAATACTAGCAAAGGTATGCAAGCCATCGTAAAAACATTTCCCGCCAAAATTAATTTTGAGATAGTACTTGCAATGGTAAAATTGGCATTGCAAAAAAAAACTACATCTGCCCTGCTTATAACCTGTTACTTTCATCCACAAATCTGTAATCCAAAGTCAATAACAACAACTGAATACAACATCCAATTCAAAAGAATTTCTCAAGTCATACTACACTACAAGAAAAATGCACCTAGACCACGGAACATTTCCTTCGTCTAGGTGCAGTTTTCCATCGTCTAGGTACTTAGACGACGGAAGCTCCGTCGTCCAAGCTCCGTGCTCCAAGTGCTGTCGTCCAAGCACTTGGACGACGGAGATGGAGAATTCCGTCGTCTAAGTGAGACTTAGACGACGGACATTCTCCATCGTCTAAGTGAGACTTAGACGACGGACATTCTCCATCGTCTAAGTGAACACTTAGACCGCGGAAAACGTCCATCTCCGCGGTCTAAGTTTGCACTTAGACGACGGAAATCGTCCATCTCCGTCGTCTAAGTGGTGATTTTGTAAAAAAAAATTAAATGAAAAATTCATGAAATGCTAATTATTAATTTAATAATTAGCATTTAATGAATTTTTTATTTAATTTTTTGTATATCAATATTCTTAATATTGCAAAATTTATTGAATATTAATTATTAATAATATATAATACGTACAAAATTCATAATGAATAAATAATTTAAATTATTATGGATTTAAATACAATGAATACAAATTTCATAATATAATATATAAAATAAATTAATCTAGCCTAAATAAACTAAATTAACCTAAAACTAAACTAATTATAGGCGATGGTGGTGGCAGCGCCGCCGGTGTTGTTGGCCGGAATGTGGAGGCCAGTGGTGGAGGCGATAATGTAGGCGGTAGCTAGTGGTGTGTGGTGGTGGTGGAGGCGACGTTGTAGGTGGTGGTGGTGTGTGGTGGTGGCAGCGACGGTGGTGATGTCAGTGGTGGCGGCGACGGTGGTGGTGGTGATGATGATGGTGGATGGTGATGGTGATGATATATGGTGGGTGGTTTGATTGGGGGGGGGGGGAGAGATGGAGAGGGAGAGAGGGAGAGGGAGAGGAAAAAATGAAGAGAGATTGAGAAAATAATGAATTTAAAGAGTTTTAAAGCACTTAGACGACGGAAATTCAGTATTTCCGTCGTCTAAGTGCTTTAAATTTTCAAACAATACCGCCAATTTTTCACTTAGACGACGGAAAATCAGTATTTCCGTCGTCTAAGTGATTTAAATTTTTGTCAAAATTTTATCGGGAAAAGAATACCGCCAATTATTTTGACTTAGACGACGGAGATGACAAATTTTCCGTCGTCTAAGTGGATTTAAATTTTTGTCAAATTTTTAGTAGGAAAAACACCGCCAGAAATTAAAAATTTAAAAATTCACTTAGACGACGGAAATACTCATCTCCGTCGTTTAAGTGAATTTTTTTAATTTTTTTTTTAAATATTTTTTTATTTTTTTAAAAAAAAAATTAAAAATTAAAAAAATTCACTTAGACGACGGAAATACTCATCTTCGTCGTCTAAGTGAAGTTTTAAATTTTTAATTTTTTAAAAAAAATAAAAAATATATTTTTAAAAAAAAAATTAAAAAAAAAATTATTTTTTTTAAAAAAAATAAAAAAATTATTTTACAGAATTTTCACCTAGACCGCGGAGATGACAATCTCCATCGTCCAAGTGAACACCTGGACGACGGAGATGGTCATCTCCGTCGTCTAGGTGAAAATTTCGTAAAATTATTTTTTTTAAATAATTTGTAATGAATTTTTGGACCTGTAATTTGAATGGAATTGTCGTAAAATATCGATTAAAGAATCGTATATATAAAAAGTGGGATTTAAGACGATGAATTAATTTACGTATTCAAACTTGTTAAGTATCTACTAATATGTATAACTTAAGTGTCGGTACGTATAGGCTCATTTCACATCGATATTAACGAAATTGAATTTGGACAAAACGACCGTTGAATATACTGACCATAACACCATATATAAGTAGAATAATTTCCACTAAATACTGAGTTTGTTCAGGGTTTCATCGGCACAGTTAACAGCAAATCCAAAAATTTTACAAACCGGAAACTTGGATGCACGAAAATCCGTAAGTCCTATTTTAAAACCGTCGATGCTCACACTCCAATCATTGTTTACTCTATGGTCTCGACGAAAAGAATATGCATTGGGACATGGTCTAGATGGTCGTTGTCTTAGGTGAAATTACGAAATTTTCACTTAGACGACGGAAATGCACATTTCAAACACGCGTAATTTCCTCGTTGTAATTCCGATTCCGATAATTCTCGCGGCCACAAACTCATCTCGACATATTCTTTCAATATCACCCGAAGTCAAACACATTGGCCAATCGGATAAAAAGTCAACCATTCAACCAAACACATATTTAATTCGACTAAACAATCCACAAACGGAAATAATCACAACTAAATCTTCGTAAGTCAAAATCATGCTCCAGAAGTTCCCACGAACTCGAAATTAAATTCTGAACAACTTCCGTAAAGAAGCCAAGACCAAATTCTCATCCGGTAATTTAGTCGCTAACAAACCTGCCATTAAAATCTAATTATGCCGAAACTTCAAATATTCATAATTAATTCCTCGGTCGTCCAAATAATGATCCAGAACCGCCCACGAACTCGAAATCACACATACAACGACTCTCGAGAAGAGACCCAGCTCCAATTCTCAGCCAATAATCAAGTCGTTAAGAAAGCTGGCAGTTTCAACACTGTCATAACTCTGCGACTATGCGACTTAACTGCTGATTCTGTTTCGGGTCGTCACAGCTATGCCTTTAGACTACCCTTTTCTTGTTTTCATAGATTCTACAGCATTACCTTCTTGTGGAACTATAGTTAACAGAAATATAGTTTATAAGTGTTATATGAAGTAAAAATATGCATATGGATATACCTGGAATTAGAGTAACCATAGAATCTGAAGGCCGTTGAGATGCAGAATGAGCATTGTTCAAAGTATTAGATGATGTTCCTTGAGACGATGTTCCTTGTGATGATACTACTTGTAAAAACTCAGCCATGGTACGAGGAGGATGACCTAACTTTCTGTTGTTCATAGTTGCACACATGAATGTAATGCATCAAAAACTACTAGAAATTCAAGCACATGAAAGTTAATGCAATAACTATCATAAAAAAGTTAATTTTAAAATTAAAGCAACTAAGACATTGGTATATAGCCACGTTAACAGAATATTACAAAGAACAAGTTCATATTACATAACCAACTACTATATATTACCACCCATTTGTCATAAATACTCAAAAATAGTACAATACAATAGACAACTCTCTAATACTAATAAAATCTTAGTGACAGATCAAATGCTTAATCAACCAGCTTTATCATAGTTGTCTTCCCCATCACCCACTTCTCTACTACGCATCGTCACAATATTATTCCAATCCCTGTGGACACTGTCTTGAACATACCAAACTTGATGTGCTTAGGATGCCAAAATGAAAGGTTCATCTCCCACTCGATTACTTCTATACATCAGATGGTTGAAGTTTACTAAAGTGAACTTATAGGTGTCTACTTTTGTTTCTGTATTATACACCCAATAACACTTAAACAACACAAATTTGTTTTCAATTGAATATCTTATTTCAAGAATATTAGTAAGCTTTCCATAGTAAGCCAAGGGGTCAACACGAGGATTCCTATCTCTTTTGCTAGACAAACTCAAGGTATTTGCCTTTAAAGTTATTCCACAGTTTTGTGTTTTTCTCCTATCATCAACATCCTTAATTCGAAAATAATATCCATTGGCTGTGTATGCATTAAACTTCAAGGCTTGCTTGCTTGGACCATTTGTCAATGCCCTTATTTCTTGTGTGCAAACATCAGCACCTAAGGACATCAAATCTGTGACCTGATTCATAGACCACAGGATTGAGAGAGGCAGTGGAAAAGTAAGTATTCCTACACATGTAACTAATAACAGGTATACCATACATGTTGTTTGGACCAGGTTCTGAATTCATTGAAATGTCGCTGTTGAATTTGATGATCATCAAAGCAGGGGTACTCTTGATGAAGGGAAACAATATGTAACATGGTGGGCACAATTTCCATGTAAATTAAATGAGCTAGGAAGAAAAATGGTGGGCAGTGAGATAGGATTGCACACTTTATATAAGGTGTTACTGCATCAGCGTGGAACAATACCCATCGATGAGCTTGTACCCATTCCAGATCTGTAAGAGTGAACTTATTCCCTTCTTTGTCACCATCACCCTCTTTGTGTCTCATTGGTCGATTAGAAAATGTCTCATCATCATCCAAGTACAAAGAACAAAAGCTCATACACGCTGCCATTAAGTAACCTTCAGCAATCAAAGCCTCTGGATGTGTTTTGTTCTTCACATATTCCTTTAAAGTGAAGAGATATCTCTCTATTGAATACATCCAGTGAAACTGAACAGCGCCCCCAATCAGCGCTTCATCGACTAAATGGATTGGCAAATGCTCCATTACATCGAAAAAATATGGAGGAAATATATGCTCAAGCTTACAGAGAGTTATGACAATACTTTCCCTCAATTCTTTTAATTCAATAGCAATATTCTCTGAGCATAATTTCTTAAAAAACTGCTCAATGCAATTAAGGCCTCAACCACATTCTGCGGCAAGGAATGTCGTATAGCTATAAGAATGAGCTCTTGAAGAAGTATGTGATTGTCATGGCTTTTGAGATTTCCAATGGATCTCTTGTCTAATAGTACACGACGTGATATATTCGATACATGTCCATCTGGTGCTCTAGCTACATGTAATGTAGAGAGAAACAACTCTTTACCATGATCGTCCATCTCAAAGTCTGCCTTTGGTGGGTACTCTTTCCCTGATTCTTGTGTCTTCAAATGCAAATGAGCTCTAATGTTCATATCCTTCAAATCGCGTCTAGAATTCATGTTGTCCTTAGATTTTAAGGCATCTCCCAATATTGTCCAAAATATATTGTCACAAACATTTTTCTCCATGTGCATTACATCAATGTTATGTCTAATCATATGATGCTCCCAATAAGGCAACTCATAGAAGATGCTTCTTTTCTTCCAATTGTGTGTCTTTTTCTTTTTATTCCCATCTTCATCAAGTTGTGCCACTCGCTTTCTTTTTCTTGATATGAGGTCATCCTTTTTGTATTGAGTAACAATGCCTTCTGAATCCATTTGTTTTAGAAAATTAGATCCCAACAAGGACTTAGGCTTCTGCTTGAATTCCTTTGAGCCATTAAAGGAGATTGCATCTTTTCTGAACGCGTGCTCATTTGCTAACCATCTTCGGTGACATCCATACAACCATTTTCTACCCTTCTTCAACCACACCGAACCACACTCAGAGTTACAACAAGGACAAGCATACCTTTGCGAAGTGTCTAACCTGTTGCGCAACTACTCGTTTACCTTTGCGAGTTTCATTAATATCACGTGAAGCTCCTTTCTCTGGTACCCATCTAGACGTCTTGCAAATTGCATATTCATCTAAGTTTACATCTTCTATTCTGAATAACATGCAATGGTTAGGACATGCATCAATAGTATTAAACGAAAATCCCAAGTCCCTTGCTATCTTTCGAGCTTCATAATATGACTTGGGAAGAACCACTCCTTTGGGATGAGATAAAATCAAATCCTTAAGCAGGCCAATGAACGACTTATTTGACCAACCATATAGGACCTTCTTGTGCTACATCCTCACTATATAAGATAAGGCAGTAAACTCTGTGCATCCCGGATACAAAGGAACTTGGGCACTTTCCAGAAGCTTAAGATACTTTGCAGTAGATTCATTCGGTCCCCTACCAAGATGATCATCGCCTACTTCTATATTATGTATTCCCATAGCCTCATGTAACATCCCCAACATATCATCATATGTTTGAGGGCAGACTTCACCTTCACAGCCACAAGACGTAGGATCACCAATGGTCGGTTCTCCAACAACAACTTGTTCTCCATGGTGAGTCCAAATTGTATACTTCCTTAAGAAACCTACCTCTTCAAGATGTTTAAATACTACTGCTTTTGAGAAATATTTTGGGCGATTGCAACATTTTCTACATGGACAAGTGATCAGCTCACTTACATCCTTATTTCTGTAAGCAAACTTCATAAATTCTTTAATTCCGTCTTGGTACTCTTTGGAAACCCTAGTCCTTAAGTTGATCCAATTCTTGTCCATTTTGAGATGTCTATAACAATTAAAAAAATAAGTTGGATAATCCTCAAGGTAACAAGATATCTAGAACTGAATTCAAAAAATGAATGGTATTCTTTTGTTTGAAAAAAAGAATAAACGGAAGCACAGGGATCCACCTTTGGTTTTAGTATGCTTTATCATTTTCAAGATGGAAATTAGAAAGAAGAAGGCGCATCTTTAAATGTGTTTTCATTTATGCTACAGTAGTTCGCAACAAAGTATGTTTAATTCAACGGATCGCGCTAATCTGGTCTTGGTTGGCATAAGTGGTCATTGCGAAGCTTGAACAAATAACTTGACTTGCCCAATCAAAAAAGTTTGCAAGCTGAGGCCAAAATGGCCGATAGTTTGGTGTTCTATTGAAGACAAGATTCTTTCATCCAAATAAACCACAAAAGAAATGGGTAAATAAGGGAAAATGCGGGTTGTCAATCCAGTTAACAATCCACTCATGATCTGAAATGGATATGTCATTAAGCCAATCCTTGGCTTCCGTAACCAAAGACCAAGTGTCTTTTCTAATGGACATCTGATAAATAGCTTACTCATAAGCACCCTCGAAACGAACTAACAGTAAGATATCTATAAGCAGACTTAATACTCAAACATGTATATATAAACAAACATGTCCTTTCAGCTTTAGTATTTTTTTTTTTGCATGATCGTGTTGTTGTCTTAGCACAAACATGTATATATATATATGTATATGTATATGCATGCAGACTTTACATATTAAATGAGGAGTAAACAGATAACTTACCAAATCAAATAGGCTCAGTTGCTACAGATTTATAAGCCAACTTGAACAATTAAGAATGACTTTTTCAAAGATAACCTAACAAAATAAAATATACTAATAAATACATATGAGGTTAGAAATTCAAATCAGACATCAAAGGCATACATAATATTGTCAATTAGCAGTCAAATTTCAGTATTCAATACATATTCAACCAAAACCAATCAAAACTAATCAACAACAACAAGTTTCCTGCAACAATCTGATCTAATTTCACTGAAACTTCAGTACTAGAACTCAAGAGAATAAAATAACCATAATCCCTTTAGTTCATAGGCAGCTTGAGCTCCTTGAATATATTTTTCAACTCAAGTTAAACTTAATTAAGCTCATTAGAGAGAGAGAGAGAGAGAGAGAGAGAGAGAGAGAGAGAGAGAGAGAGAGAGAGAGAGAGAGAGAGAGGGGGGGGGGGGGGGAGGGAGGGAAGGAAAAGTAAAAGTCAGCCTATTATGATCAAAATTTATTTACTATATATAACAGTGTAGGAGGTGTAAGGTTGTGTCAAGCAAACCGGCTTCCCAATCACTGCCTCAAACACCTACACACAAAATCGAAAGAAAACAAAAATCAAAAATAGAATACACAAAGAAGTGCATAGATGATTATGTACAACATATATATGTATTTGTAAACTTAGAGTTAGTACAAAAGAACAACCAATGCATCATTCACTTGGATATGAGGACTTTAAAATATATCTTATAAACATAACAAAGAAACACACCTTAAAGATACAGTTCTACTTACTGTCACCAAGAAGTTTAGGTTTACTGATGTGTACAATACAAAAGTCTCATTTAGAACAACATTTCAGCTCAGTTCTATCCATATTTGTTGCAAACCATCAATACCAAAAACATTTGACCAACAGATTATAGGCAACAAATGATTCAGATTCATAACACTTTACAACAAGCCAAAATATCACTATCAGCAACAGTTAGTTCATCATCCATGAGAGAATTGCAGCTTAGAAATGAAACCATATCAGCTTAGTATACTCAAACTCAAAAATGACAAAATCTCCCACAAAAATGAAAATAGTGAGCAAGATTAGATTTTGATGCTTACTCAGATGCTCTAATATGGTGAAGAATCTGACTTGCTTTGGTAAAAACGCCTACTTCTCTCAAGTGTGTAGCTTCAGCTTCACATTCATTCATACGAAGAAAGGTAAATAAGAATCTAGGCTGAAATGTATAAGTTAATAACCTGAAATGTATTCACGATAATGGAAAGAGTGAGATAGCCAACAATGCCAATATATTCAGCAATCAGTATGGGAAATCTTTGACTATTGCATCCGCTTATCGTTTTTCTGTTACTCTTATATTCCCTGACAATGTCAATCCATCTAAGTTGATTTATATGCCTAAAGTTCTTTGAGGTTTTTTTTTTTGCAGAGAAAAAACTCATAACCAAGAAGTAAATAAGGTCTACTGATATATAGAATACAGAAGTCTCATTCATATCCTATTTCAGCTCAGTAATTAATCAGAATACAAAAGTCTCATTCATACCTATTTCAGCATGCTCTACATTTGGGGTCTACTAATCAAGACCCATTACTCAATTTGGGGACATGAGCAACCAATGCTGATAGATTCGTTATTCAGTAATATTCATCAAGAATGATAAATCACAACCACAACTAAAAGCTTACAAAATCACAGCTTTCATACTAAAAAAAATATAAACCCAATACTCTAAAATAGGTTTTTAAGGACCGAAGATAAAACATATAAGGTTTTACCTGGAGCCAAAATTTCCATTGATGCAACTGGAAGATGAGGCATGGAAATGAGATTCGGCGGAGTTGCAGGCACCAATAGCCGTACTGTTGGTATCCCTTTTTTGGTTTTCTGGTTTGGCTTTGGCTTTGTTGGGTCTTCAAGTTGAATATGTTGAGATGGAGATGAGCCGAGAATACATCGTTGAACGGTAGCTGGGTTCGTGTCCAAGATGAGGGAGTGTGTCGATGAAGAATTTTTTGGAGAGAGTTTTGGCGATGAGGTTCTGTTTTGAAGGGAATTGAAATTTGTTTTGGAGGGAGAAGTAAACCCTGTGTTGACACCCTCAAATTTAATTCTAATTAATATGCTTTTTAATATTTTGTTTTATAAATTTTTAAAACTTTAGGGTTTTAATTTAGGCATTAGGGTTTAGGGTCTAGAAATCTAGGGTTTGGATTACAGTACATTTTTTTATATGGAAATATAGATATGAATCTCATGAGAATGCATGTGGGGTACTTTGTTTTAATTTATTCATGACGGAACGGCAAATCGCGTTTTTCATTTTTAAGGCGGGCGATATATAACATTGATTGGATGCACGGATCAAAGTTGAATTCAAGTAAAAAAATTCTAATATTTTTATGGTGTACTTAGATTAGTCCGATTATCTAATCCGACGGTCAAAATTGCAAAATAAAAATATTTTTTCTAATTTCGTTTTATATATATTACTTTCCATATATGACCAAATACACATTGTATGTAGACAACACTAGTAGTTAGTCATACGAGGAATTTATGCAACATGAGAAACCATAATGGACTAGTGATAAATAATTCCACACAAACGTACCTTGTAATAATATAGTATCGTACAAAAAAGTAAACTTTCTCGATCAAAATTCGTTTAGTATGCGGTCAATTGAGGTCAAATAATACAAAAAGTATTAGAATAAATTTTTAAGGGATTTTTCTCATCCTATGGGAGGAGTATATAAATTGTATTTTTTAATAATATTTTTTTTCATGAAATGATAAATATGAACCTCAGAATGTGTGTGCAAAATTTGGTCTAAAGTTAATTATTTACATAGTGCCAAATTGAGTTTAAATCAAACTTTTTTTTATTAGAAATTTAACTTGCGATGGCAAATCAACCGTCGCAATTGCCTACAATTTTACCACGGGGAACAAAACTGTCGCAAAACACAATCGGGGCCCTATTTTGCGATGGCATTTTACTTACCGTCACAAATGATGAAATAGTTGCGACGACATTTTCGTACCGTCACAAATAAGTGGAAGCAATGGTGACGGTACATTTGCCGTCACAAATGCATAGCAATTGCGACGGTAAAGAGTGACGTCGCAAAAAAGCATAGTTAATCTAATTTTTTGTTATAGTGTCAATCAAGGGCCTCAAATACACATTGAAACGCTTTCTTGGACAACCCGGCCCTGGAATTAATAGAGTGAACATATTGTATTCTTTCTTTATGCACATCCATGGAGGAAGGTTGTACGGTACTAAAATAACTGGCCATATACTGTATTGAAGACTCATGTTGCCAAAAGGGTTAAATCCGTCAAATGAGAGCCCGAGCCAAACATTTAGAACATCTGATGCAAAATGAGAAAACTACCTGACCATGTACTTCCAAGCCTCTCCATCAGCAGGGTCTATAAGGGTATCATCGTCAGGTAAATTCCTCTCAGCTCACCATCTCATACATTCAGCTGTGTGTGCATACATGAACAACCTTCCAACTTATCAACCAACGGGAAATACCAAAGTATCTTCACAGATTTTTTATTCCTTGCAGGAGTCAACTTATACGTATCCGTACTGCATACCAGACATGCATTCAAGATCATTTTCGTAAGCATCTTTATCCCAGAAGAGAACGCAATCATATCTACATGCATGGATTTTAATGTAGAAAAGCCCAAAATCTTTCAGGATATGTCACACCTTACGTTGAATGATAGAAAGGCGATGACCGGGGGGGGGGGGGGGGGGGCAACATCGAAGCGGTCCACTTCAGCCAATCATCAAAAGCCTCGACACTCATTTTGTTCTCCACTTTGAGCACAATCACTCGCATGACACTTTCAAGAAATGTCTTATTACACCCGTTGTACAATGGGGTTTGTTGCATGACAATCAGGTTGTTGTACTTGTCCATACCAGTAGTGTTGACAACTCTAGGTAATTGCTGGACTGGCTCAATATGAGGGAAGCCCCCAACGACGGGAGGGATATCTGATGTTTGAGAAAATACACCGCTCTCATAAGGAAACACATCGTTGATCAACCTCGTTGTTGGGATATTGGATGTACTGGCCCTCTCAGAAAATTGTCCATGATCATGCTAACCCGCTAATGATGTTTCACCGTGATAATTTCAACATGTGTACTTATCCTAAAACCTATTTTTCTTCAGGTGCTCCAATACTTTATCAACGGAAAAACGAAATCGCCCGCTGCGACACTGGCATTGCATACATGGGCAATAATGAATTGACATCCCTCTATAATTAGCCTTCACATATTCCACAAAGCTCATAATTTCATGGTGATATCTTACATCTCATCTTTGAAGGCACATCCAACTCTTGTTGATCTTGAAAATTTCAACAGTATATATATATATATATACATGCACTAATTAATTAAAAACTCATCATTATATATATATATATATATCGTGAAAGGACCCAACCCTGATTTAGTTTCCTAAACCGGAATCAAACCCCTTCTGAAAACACGAACCAACAAAAACCATAAAAATTTCGGCAGAGTAACGCTACTAACGTGGAATTGCCATTACCTGCACCCGGAAAATACACTTCATCCTATGTCACAAAAATCAAACCGTGGGCACCAATCCCATCCGGATTTCTCAATATCTTAACAGTAATGTAAAGTAATAAATATAACTATACTTTACCGAAATCCGGGAAAAATTGTATAAAAACATGACATATATAAGAATACTCATAGCGACTTCTAGTATAGATATACAAATAGTAGGCCAAACTAAGAACCTACCATAAAAGAAACATCACTCGAATACTATGCCTCCAACCACGATGTGCGACACCAGAATCTGAACTGCAAACTGGGCACGGAAACCGAAAAGCCCAGGGGAAAGACATGAAAACTGTTAGAGTGAGTGGACGAAAATAAATGTCTTTCGCATATGCTTATAAAAACATATGCGAGTTAAAATGAATAAACATAATATAGTACACAAGGTGAACTCAAACTCCTCCAGTGTACTAAGCATGCATGGAAAATCCCACGGGGTCGCTCATGGACACATCTGTGCTAGTACAGTCCGAATCACGGGATTCCAGACCCACACGTGATTCTAGCCAGAAAAGCCTCGGTTCCGAAGTACTGCCCCTCGCCGGTCAGGTCGGGGTACTGCCCCTCCTGGTAGGCATCCATCGGGGATCAGCCGAGATGCAAGTGTATCGATACAACAACATATACTGAGACTGTACTCTGTGTAAACCAAATCATAAATAGTTCGATGCAAATGCGTAAAGCAATATATAAATGCATATACGTAATGTATAATGGTATAAGCATAATCGTATAACACATGCTCATATAAATCATAATCTCGTATGCATGCTCATGCTTGTAAAACGTGTATAAAGACTCGCGATTATCAGTGAAAAGAAATTGTCCACTCACAGGTGAGCGTGACGCAATTCGTGTTAATCCCGTGATCCGGCGGAAAATCCCTCGCCAAACGAATGATCACGAACCCCTGAATAATCATAAAATTCATTTCTCACAATCATAACTCAGTACCTCGAATCATATCACGAGAAACAACCGTTCTCGGAAACACATAATTCAATAACGGCGAATTGTCGAAAATTTGATAATCATACCACACAACCTCGCTATAATTTCCGATGCTCAAATCGAAAAAAAAATCTCACCACTGCGATCGGGGTGCGATTCCTAGTGAAACGACATATAATTCGTCGAGAACCCCAAAAAGTCAACTTTGACTGGAGACCACCGTTGACCACCGCCGACGGCGGCGGCGCAACCCAACTTTGAATTTCTCCGACGAACCAAAGCCTATTCCACTCAAAATCATCCAACAAGCAACTTCCATAATTACACCAAAGATCAATTTTGACTCTAACTAGCTAGTCCAATTTAATGCAAAACCGAAGTCACATCAAACTTTCAATCCAACAATTCTCCATGTACAAAACGAATTGAAGCACCATACATATATGGTTAGATTCGTGGTGATGAGAGCTTCAAAGCCCAGTACTTTAAGCAACTCAATTCGGCCGGAAAAAGAACGACCAAAACTCACAAAATTCATCAACTTCTAACCGAGATTTCTCCCACCTCCGGCGTCCTCCCTGTGAACGGTGGCCGGGAACGTGATGGGGACGCCGAGGCGCACCGAAATGGTCCAACCCCGAGCCCTGGGGTGGCCGGACGGCAAGCCACCGCCGGCGAGCCGTGGTGCCCGTCGCACCTCCTCTCCTCCACCGAGTTGACTCGGTCAACTCCAATTAAATGCATGTTTGACTTGCCAAAAGTAGAAACCAGTTTAAATACATTCTATTTTAGGAAACTCCCAAAATTAACTTTTCGACAAACTTCAAACACACGTAACTTTCGCGTCGTAAATCCGTTTCCAACAATTCTTGCGTCAACAAACTCGTCTCGACAAGTTCTTCAATTTCCACCCGAAGTCAAACACTTCGACAAATCCGATAAAAAGTCAACGGTTCAATCCATCACAAGCTTATCTGATTAAATGATCAACGGTCGAAAATATTCATAACATAATCCTCGTAACTCGGAATAATCCTCCGGAAGTTCCCATAAGCTCGAAATTAAATTCTCAACAACTTTCACGAAGGATCCGAAATCAGATTTTCGCCCGATAATTTAGTCGCTAAGAAAGTCGTCATATTAACGGATTATCTCGACAATATTCCGAAATTTCAAATATTCATATTATATTCCTCGGTCGTCCAAATAATGATCCAGAACCGCCCACGAACTCGAAATCACTCGTACAACAACTCTCGAGAAGAGACTCAACTCAAATTCTCGGCCAATAATTTAGTCGTGATCAAAGCTGGCGATTCAATCAATTATCGAAAATCTGCGATTCTACGCTAACTCACGAATTAAGCTGATTACGCTTCTGATTCTGTTCCGGGTCGTCACATATCGTTCTTTAAATTAACTACAAATTACATAATTTAATTCTTCTACTCCCTAATTACAAATTTACACATATATGTATACACGTACATATCAAAAATTAACATATATATATATATATATACACATATCAACAATCAACAATTACAAATTTACATATATACATATCAATAATAAAAAAAATTACATATATACATATTAAATTAACACATACATATCAACAATTTTACATATAATTATATATATACACATTATATATACATATTTTAATCGAATTCAACTCAACTCTAACTCAAAATCAACAATCAAATACTCAAAATCACCAATCAACTCTACATCAACAATCAACTCTAAATCAATATTAATCAACGCGCGCGCGCGCACACACACACACACATATATATATATACACGTAGCTAGCTATATATAGCTTCACGAACCTATTTTGGACAGCTTCCAACAACACCCAATGATTTCAAAACGTTTTGAGTTTTTCTCTCTGAATTTTTTTTGAATGATTAAGCTGCTCAAACCAGATCTGATATAAGAACTATAGCCGATGACATTAATAAGTCGGCTGCTATAGTTGGAAAATTTCGTCGGTGTTTTTCAAACACTATAGCCGACAACGGTCCCGTCACAATCACTGATGACATTTTTTTGGTCGTCGGCTATAATACTATGCCCGACAACCGTTTTTGTCATCGACTATACTAGACTATACTCGATGACATCAAAATTCGTCAGTCTATTTTTCATCATTTCATCGACTATAGTACTTATTTTGGTAGTGTAAATTGCATCCTGCCTCAAGATTCGACAATTACATCACCAAATTCAACTGTTTCAAACTGAAGGAAATTAAAGACATTAATGTCTTTATTAATAACTGATTTATAGTTAAATTTAAACAATTTTGATCGAATTTAGATAAGTATTAAAAGACGATTATTTTCTCTTGTAATATTTGCAATAAGTATTTTAATTCTCCCAATAAACAAAGACATGAAAAATAATTACATGTTCATAGTTGAAAAAAAAGAAGTTCCATGTTAGTTGTATTGCAAAAAGTTTCACAAAAAGAATGCACGTTAAAAAATAGAATGAAAAAAAATAGGTTTGAAAAATCTTCTTTGAATTCTCCATTTATCCAAACAAGTCATTTTGAAAATCCCCTAAATAAATCCCATCATTTCAAAATTCTAGTATCTTAAAATCCTGAATTTCAAAATCCTGGAATTTCAAAATCTCTTGGGATTTTGAAATTCCATTGCCAAACACCCCCTTATACTTTATAGTGACCTGGAACTTTCATCCCTAGAAAAAACCTAGATTATAATTGGAGGTACTACCTGAATTGAGAGTTTGAGAGTTCTGCTTTTAGTGGCAGAACTTCAGCAAATGTATGAGATCTCGAAGGTCTTTTCTCAATGAAAAAATAGGCAGCCAGGTAATGACTGGTTTGATATACTACCCCTCTGACAATTGATTACATAGAAACGTAATAGTGATCTAAAACATGGCTTGAATCCAGTCTACAGGTTAAGGGTGTACCAGCTTATATATGTAATAATTTTCTGTGAGAAGCGAACTAAGAATGTACAAAATTTGAATAAGATTGGCAACTAAGCAAGCCTTTTGTTTTTCATTTAAGGAGATGAACTACAGCATCAAAGCTGAATGCTTCACCTGGTTCAAAAGAGTCTTCAAGATCTTCAAAGCTTTGCTCCACTCTCAAGTTCTTGCTAACTTTTAAAAATTCCTGAAGCAAAAAAAAAGGTGGGCAAGAAAATGAGAATAAGTGAATAGCACTATTCAACAAACAGCAACATTTTTATAAATTGAATATAACACTTCATGTACTAAATCCAGTAATTAATAAGACAATAGACTCATCAAATAAAAGATAAAATGAAATGAAACTTATCACTTTGTTTAGTTTTAGTCTTTTAGAAGAAATATATCACTTCCTCTCTATTAGACTGGTAGTATCCAAACTTGAACACACTGAACAGTCCGTTAAAGTTTCAGTCATCAAATTTGCAAATAGCAACTTAATGCAACAAGGAAAACAATCTAAAGATCAGAAAGTCATACCTTCTCCACATATTCGGCTACTGTCGAGCTGATCACTTTCTTGATCACTTGCTTATATACTTTTGACGGTCCAAGGACTTCAATCAAAACGTCTCTAGGTATCTGGTTCACATAACCGATAGAATTATGCCGTTGCCTTCTCAACAGGCAAAATATATGATAGTGAGTGGGTGTGCATCCATATACAAAAAATAAACATTACAAAACTATATCTCATTAAAAGCTTCCCAGCACAAGAGAAGAAACACTTCAGTTTACAATTTGCAAATGTTCAAATCTTTTGAACACAGAAAAGGCTGGTTGATAGAGAAGGCTAAACAGAAGTTAGGAATTGGCTTTGACAGTATAAAGAAGTCTTTGCATGTGTAAGCTTGATATGTGTCATAACTCCACTCAGCAGGCTAGAGTTCTGCTCATATAACAGAGAACATCAAATAAATATAAGATAGAGATATTCATACATATGCATAATTATACATCCACTACTACTAAAAGTGCCTGCAATAGGTGCAAGAATGTGGCTAGTAAGAATTGCAATTAACTGCTATATGTCAAAGTCAACATAACGAGTCTTCAATTACTGTTCAAATATTTTCCCTTTTGGATCTATAGAGTAGATAACTTACATTCGGTGTTTTCCCTGGAGGTCCAGAGTTAGTATGTCGGCAACATTTACCCAGCAGAAGAGATACAGAAAAAGAGTAAGTCGCAGTTGTGTCAAAAGAAGAACTTGCTGTATAAAATCATAACATATCAAGCAAAAGAGATGCAACAACCTTCTGTTTACAAGTCTCAACAATTCAGTAGATTGGTTAAATTAGCTGTACTAAGGCTTATAAAAAAAATTGAAGTAGCTTTTTATTTTCATTTAAATCTAACTTGCTTTTCTTATTTAGGTCAAACATGCTTCAATAAGTGATACAGATCTAGAGAAGACTACAGAGCAGTGGATAAGCAATCCAGTTGCACACCAGCCAAAACACTAAAGAAAGAACAAATATTTACCAAGCACATGAAGCACAGACAAACTGGTGCATTAAAATCTAATTATACAGCAAAAAGAAGTACTCTTCAAATTGAAAAAAGAAAAAAAAATGCCCATAAATATTCGTTTGTGTGGACTCTGTATCTTCACACTTAAACTCAACACATGCTTGTTCAGGTAGATTTACTCTTTTATATAGATCTATTCACATTTGTAGAAACATGCTTCATATAAGAACAACAAATACAGCGAAAACATGTGAAGAATGAAGATGCCATATATTCATTCTGCCCATGAGAGGGTTCCATTTTCAATGCAGACTTAAAAGCCTACCTCCTTTCACTCTTCGAAATCCCGGTATTGGCTGTGCTACAACAACCATTTTGTCAAACACATCATCAAATATCGCTTGAGTTTTTTCCCCAGGTACCTCCACCCTTATCTGATTGTAAATATGTATCAGATCATTAGGTCGTGTAATTTTATATACTTTTACACCATCTAGATTGGATATAGGTTTATCATCATCAAGTTAAAACAACCAAAGGAGTACTTTTCAATTCCGTGGTGCCATGTAGTATTATTTAGTAGTGACTAGTGACCTGCCATTATAACACACAGAAACTTGTTGAGAGAGATATAGTACTTTTATTCATACCTTTAGTTCTACATCGTCACTACCGGACATAGTAGCCCTAAATGTTGGAGCCGTAATAGACATTTCGTCAGACTGTGCAGAGGATACACCAATGTCTTGTGTGCCTAGACCAAAGAAAACAAAACTAGGTCCAGGTTGCACAAGGTAGTAATTACCTCAAGAGCATAAAAATATGTCAATATACCTGACAATACAGTAGCACATATAGGATGATGATACTTGAGACTTTTCCTGTAAAATAAAATTGAACTTGAGGAAATTAGATATGCAAATTGGCAAATGGCAACTCTACTTACTCAGCAGTCATATAATAAATAGACCGTATTTAGCCAATGCGTCAGGCAAGCAAATAACAAAACAATGTACCCTTGAAGAAACTAATCAATCGTCGGCATATTAACATGAAATTATAATGCTGACATAGAAATACTCGGGTATACAAATCATTAACCATAGGATGAAACAAAGACAAGCAACTAAGACCAAGTAGTTTATTCCTAGGTAACAATCAAAGTGCAAAGTTGAAAAAGTAGTATTTCCAATTCCGATGTATGAGAGACATAGAAGTCGAAAGCAAAAGCTTGACTTACGGTGAGAAGAGAGTGTGGTTATGTTGTGTGATGCAGAACCCAGTTCGAGAAGCGAAAACATAACTACGGCCAGAAAACTGCTGCAGAAAAGCATGAGAAACAAGGAAATTTTTATTTGCACATCCCTATTTGTTTAATACACACCCCAATTTTTTTATCAAATTTAAATTCCTGAATCCTATTAATAATAAGCAAAAACAGTGATAAAATTGTTACCCAGGAGAGAGAGAGAGAGAGCAACAAAGACAACAAGCTATTCTCTAACTTTGGAAGTAAACTTCTTAGTACTAGCAAATGCCAAATCACCCGAATGCCGAACTCGATATCCAGAATAACAAGCAACAAAAGTGTGGTAATTAAGAAAACTAACATGCGAGCTATAGAGAGGGAGAATCCATATGCATAACAATTGCAGGCATAGTGGAATTCTTCTGGGATAATATCAATAACCCACCTACTGATAAGAAAGTTCCGACTAACAAATACTTGTAATTTGTTTGTGTGCTACGGACCGCAATTGAAATAGAGGAAGGTTCAGACTTCAGAGAGAAGGATAAAAGAGACAGAATGAGGGGAAAATTGGCAAAAAAAAATAATTGGGTGTGTGTATTTAGTAATAAGGGGTGTGCGAATAAAACCTCTCGAGAAACAATCAAACTAATGTGAACTGAAAAGCGGGAGAGAGAGACCTTGGGCAACTGAACAAGGGAGAAGAACTGTGAGGAAACTATAGACATCATCGTCGTCGTCGTCGTCGCCGCCGCCATTCAAACGACACCGTATTTTGAAGACTTGAATTGGTGAAGTGAAATCTTTTTGCGTTGGGCAAGTTGAGTGAGTCGAGTCTCAAATTTTGGGACTCTTGTTGGGTTTCATAAAGAATTGAATTAAATAAGGCTCAAAATCTTGGCTTCTTTGCCTTATTATAAGGGTCCAGATCGATGGACACTTTATTTTACACTTGTTAGCCATTGATTTTAAAGACTTTTGATGGCTAGCAATCAAAATTGTAGATTTGTAGCATCCAAAGTTGTGTATGGCAACAATACAATATTGCCATCTGAAATTGAAACTATTTCCGGCAACTTTAGTAACTTGGTGCTGCCAGTAGTGAAAGCTTGTCAGTTGATCGCGTTTGGTTTGAAAAAGTGAGCAAATGATGTCATGAAAGATGTTAGTCAAATAAGTCATATATCTGAAGAGGGTACCATTTGAAAAACACATGACAACAATCTCATTTGATAACCATTTATGTCAGCAAGGACCAGAATTAGATACCAGGATTTAAATTTACTATGTACTAGTAGTAGTACTGTATATATCATACTAATCAATCATACATCGCTTTCATACAATGATAATACTGTTCACCAAACAAGTCAATGACTCAGCAGGTTTCTGATCCCCAGAAATCTTGGGTAATCAGCAACAACGGCAACCTAACAAGACCATACCAGGCAAACACCAAGTTATTCAGCCTCGTTTCACTGGCCTCTGAACATAAGACTTATTCGGATCTTCAGTCTTCAGTTTGGGAGGTCGGAGTTCTCCCTTTTTGGCCTGCAAGCAATAATGCATAAAAGCATCATATTGAGCTTAGTATCATGGTTTTCACTGAAACTTTTAACAAGTACAGATCAAATTCCATTGTAACATGAGTGGGGCCTAATTATGTTGCAAAATCTCACCTTCTTGCCGCCCTTCATGAAGTCTCTCCAGCTTGAAACCTGATCATGAAGAAAAGAGGAGATGAACACAAATACACAAATATAGAGATGCACCTACTTCTGCATGAAATTTTCTGTTTTTTATTTGGGCAAATTCGTAGGATTAAAATGTATCAAAACATGATACTATTAGATCCCTGGTAACGGATCTTACAGCAAAATGCTCAGATTGTAAAATTGAGAATGAAACTTAAGGTATCCCTCATATTAGAAGTAAATCAAAGAAGTTGCAAGTTAACTGCAAAGCAATGTCCCAGTAAAGATTTATAAAGATTTGGAAGTGCATTTAATTAGACTTGAGAAACAAGATATGGAGATTTGCAATTGCCTAATGAACAACAAATCTCTATGATCTCGTAAACATCTGGTGCACGACAGGAAATAAGATGCTTTACACAGCATTCACTAATGGAAAGTATAATTCAGTAAAGCAATTTCACTAAATGAATATCTGGCACAAAAGAATATGTAAACCGTGTGGTGGTTTAAACTCCTTTACTACTCAGCTAGCTACCCTGAGAGTCTTCAAAGGATTAGGTTCACTCAACAAGCCAATTTTTCTATAATCGTAACATCGTTTGTCATCGAATGGCCAAAAAAGTGGCTTCTTTGTGGTCATGTCTGTACGATTTCAAATTTGTATAACGCTCACATATCCTGATCTCCATCAATTTGATACTTACTGATAAATCAAACAGTATGAGACAAGCAATTGAACCAATTGTCCAGTTTCATTAATCAAACTAGATCCTCTACCTTTCTACTGGACTCGGTTCAAAGAACTTAAGAGCACAACAATTATTCTGTTCTATAAAGAATATGATTAACCTAAGCATGACAATGACGAATCTGATTGACCTTAGATCACAGATAGTGTATGTTATGAGAACTATCAAGAGCAATTAACAGATAACAGCTACGCTTGTCTCGACACCCGTCTGAGCATACAAATAAATATGAAAATCCCACTTAAACAAACTAACTATAGAGGCTACCACACAATCCCATACTGTATTATCCTACGCAGAGAAGTAATCCTACTTTAAGGAGCAAACTATAATAGCTACCTCACGATCCCATACCGTATTGTCTTACACAGAGAAATAAAAAAGGACTGATACTTACTCTGTTCTCTCTTGTTCCTTCCCATTCTGCCTCATGATCCCGTTTTCTTTTCCACATCTCTTTGGCTTCTTCTTCATCCTTTTTCAACCTTCCTTCCTCTTCTGATATCTGCATGGCAATTGAAGATAAAGTAAACTACTATAGTAAAACCTCAAACAAGTACAGCTCAAGAAAAATAAACAACTAAGTTACAGCATACCCTCATTTGCATTTTTCTCCTCCGCCATTCTTGTTCAGTTAATATTTCACGAACCTTCATTTTCAGTTCTTGCTGGAACTCTTCTGACTGCTCATACTGATGCTCATATTTTCCCTGATGCATAAATGAGAGTACCATTACAATTTTTTTTCCAGAGTAAACATTGGAAAATCCCAACAGAAGCTACTTGCACACACACTAGGGACCACCGTTTCCTCTATAGAACAGGGCAGGTATAACAACCAATGTAAAATCATAAATTAGTCAAAGGAGCTGGAACTAAAATGTTATAAGTGATAGAATGCGGTATCTACTACAATGTCTACCAATATGAACCTTATGTTCTACGTTGCAATGGTAGGATGGGGGTCATTGGTTCAAAGTCCAGTAAAGGGCCATTAAATATCCATATCCTCTTTTACTGCAGATGTTATGTGAATTTCATTTCAACAATTGGTATAGCCATCATAGTTCTGTCATTTTTTCAGCTACTAATCAATTTAATAAGCTCCAATACAGCTAATTATACATTACTATATATAATCCCACCAGACAGTCCATTAGAGGAACAGAAATATTTAAACCAAAATATGCAATTGTCAAAGATGTAGAGGAATAATATATACCTCATCGACCAATGACTTTATTTTCGAAGCTGTGTCTTTCTTCAACTGCTTCTTCCTTTTTGCTCTAAGTTCTTCTGTAGTCCATATCAAGATCAATGAGTGATCTTTCTCACTTACATATATAAATTAACACAAAGGAGACAAAAAAGAAAGTAGCGAAGGTATGCATTAGGTATATTTCTATGCATAAGGTACATGCAATACTTCTATGATTCAGGGCAATATATTATTTACCCAGACCTACATACCTATGCATATGAAATATGTCCAAAAGAAACAACAATTACCAGATCTGCAATTTAAATGATTCAATTATCTGATCAAACTACATATTTAGTTTCTTTTTTTAATGATATACAGATAAACGGAGGTTCTATCAAAGATGAGAACATCTAGAGAGATGATCATCATTTGGCCCGCGGGGCCCGAGAAGTCCAAGCCCGGCCCGAAAAAAACTCGCAATAGGCCCAGCCCGGCCCATAAGAAGCCCGCCCGGTCCGGCTCAACCCGGCCCGAAAGCCCATCTTGTATTTTAATATCTTAAAGTTAAAATATGGATTATAATCTATACTTATATATATATATAAAAAAATTGCAATAAGATAAGAAAACAAGCTATGACCTTAATGAATAAATTCTTAGTTGGATAGTTGGATTTACTCTTAAATTCTCATTTGGCTACTTGGCTCATTCTTAGTTATAAAGAAAAATTTTATTCATTGTTTTAAAAATGCTATATGATTTTTGAGTTGATATTTGGGTATTGATCTAAGAGCATCTCCAATAGTAGTCTTATTTTCTAGTCAAATTTATCACAAAACTAAATAAAACCACCATATTTTTGACTTTTGCTTAAACAGTTCTACATATTTCTAAGTCAAGTTGAAATAAAGCACTATAAATAGTGAAAAATATTGGAGGGAAAAGTTTAATTATTAGTTATTTTTTCTCTCCATTCTTGCTAAATTTGACTAAGGATTTAACCAAAAATTATATTTAACTTTAATATATGATATCTATTGGAGTGAGAAAATACTATAAATTAGTCAAATTTTGAACCTTTTTTTTTTGCAACCAGTGAGTTTGACTTGTTTTTATGTAGAAAACAATTAGGTCTGGCCCGACCCAAAAATTATTGAGATATCCGGCCCGGCCCAAAGCCCGCAATGCCCACGGAGGCCCAGCCTGGCCCGTTGATGACCACTAATCATCAACAAAAATTTAAAAAATAATAAAAAATAAATCTGACCTTTCGCTGAATTGACTTGGCTAATAATATAGTCCCTTTCTTGTTGATCGAGTAAGAGTTGGTGGGCTCTGGCCAGTGCTGAAAACAGATTGACAACCTATGTTAATCTATGCATAAATTTTAATAAAGATAAACTGGCATTCATGGCCACATCCATGTTTCTCTACAAAACAAATACATTACCAAACCACAAGGTGATGTCAACAAGACCATATGTTTCACAGCTACCAACTAGCAAGACAACTATCTAGGGTTATGGCAATTAGAGCACATGACCAAAGAAGAGACTACCAACCTAAACCACAATACTAATAGAAATCATAAAATCGATACCAAATGTATTAATAAAATAATGACAATGAATTATGAAAATTGTTAATGTTATATGTTCACACCTCTCTATCTAGGTAAAAAAACTCATATATCAACTCTATTGGATAGGGAAAACAAACTACAAACATCTCTTTAAGTACAGATATGCAAAACTCAGTTTAGCTCACAATTTCAACCCACAATGACAGATACAATATCACCATTAGAATAATGACAGATTTAAAATCACCATTAGAACAATGACAGATTCAATATCACCATTAGAATAATGGATATAAAATTAATATCTGAGTCACTAAACAGGTCAGCGCTACATTAAGCTCTAATGTCTGATGTTCAGTAATTTAATATTTCAGTACTAATTTTTCAGTTCGTCAAACAGCAAGCAGACTATATCTGGATCTGCACATAACGACATCAACCACACCGAGAATGAGAAGTTTATCCCAAATATTTCTAGGGTTACCTAAGGTCCTTTACAAGCTTAAGCCTTCATCTCTGCCCAAGATACTAAGAGTCTAACAAACAGGAAACTAATGACATTTATGTCAAACATAAAATTTTACCAATAGTTAATATTAAAGAAAACCATAAAAATTCTAATTTAAATCCAGTGCACAAAAGTATCAAAGCACATTTTAGCACCTCCAAATGCCTCCTTTGCCTGTGGATGCTTGCATTTATCAGGGTGAACCATCAAGGACAACTGCAGACAATAAATACAAAGGATATGACACTAGAAGATTGATAATAATTAAACAAACCTAAGCAAAACCAATCCAAGGAGCAAAATTACCTTGCGATACTGTTTCTTTACATCTTCTTCAGTTGCATTAAATGGTAAGTTAAGATACTCGAAAGGATTTAACTTGAAACAAGTGAGGATCCTGCGTAAAACATAAAATAGATATTTAAAAGGCAATAAATAAGAAATGTTAGACCATATTTCCTGATAACTACACATACATAACATTCCGTAAAAAGAACCTATGCGTTAGATATATATACTTTAATACATAACATCTTCAAAATAGAAAATAAGTCAGATAGAAGTGTCTCAGTCCCCTTTGCACGAAAAACAAATTATGAGCAATTTCCTGATAACTACACATACATAACTTTCCGTAAAAAGAACCTATGCATTAGATATATATACTTTAATATATAACATCTTCAAAATAGAAAATAAGTCAATAGAAGTGTCTCAGTCCCCTTTTGCACGAAAAACAAATTATGAGCCCACAACAATGCTTGGCCCTCTTCAACCCTTCTCTACCTTAGAGCATCTCTTAAACACTATTACTTCATGCTTACCGAAAACAATTTGCTCTAGACCTGAGAACAAAATGGCTCTCTGAGAGTACAAAAAGCTGACAGTTGCCTCTTTCTACAAGGTAAATGATCCAACTATGCCTCGCAAGAAAACTCAGCGCTCTTCAAAGTTTAAATTAACACAATATATCTTCCAATCATCCCTCGGAAACATCATCATGATGATTGATGAAGATAGCATTGTTTTCTTTTTCCTGATTTCTTAGTTCTTTAAACCAACACAGACACCATATCCTCTAAAACTCTAACCTCATCAACCCCAACTCTTCGGATCATAATTGGGCAGCAGAAGCACCTTTACTATACACTTGTACAGTTATACTAAACAATTGAGTTCTACAGATACATTACATATAAACGCAACACATCATAGCTGTCAAATTCTATTCAACAGAAATTGCCATATGCAGCACACTTGTTCAACTAATCTAATTCGAAGCCAGAGACCGGAATTTACAGAAAGAAAGAAAGAAAGAAAAAAAACTCAATTTAATCAGGGTTTCATTTCACTATCCGATGCCGTGAAATCACATAAACCCTAGTTTCCAGTAGAATCATAAGCATAGATTATACGAACCTGAGGACTTGGTTGTCCCTCTCGACTTCGCTAACTTCGGCGTAGAAGTTCTTGAGAAGCAGATCGTCGTCCATGGCTTTGGCTCAGCTTTGGCTGGCGAGAAGGAGGAGGAGATTGAATAACAAAAGAGCTAAAACGAGCGGACAATTTTGGTCACTTGTGGTAAAATTTGTGAATCACCTTCTCGTCGTCACCGGGGCTTTTCCGATAAAGAGCAGCATAATGGGTTTTGTGATCTAATTTATTACGGTTAGTTAACGAGAGAAATTTTCCATATGATTGTCCGTCCACGTCATATAAATATAGGGTAAACCTAACAGTTATTTAAAGCTTAAAAATTGACTCAAAAATCACTCGAATTTAATTTGTGACCCAAAAGTCATATTATTTAAAAACAAGTGCAAATAGCTCTCTTTTTTCAAGTTATTTATGCATCTTCCACTAGGTAGAATTCACACAAATTACATTTTTTGCCACTACAAAAAAACGACCCATTATGAGATTCGGACATCACCAACCAGTAACGCGGCTCCTCTTCCCCGCCTCCACTCACATTTGTGTCGCAACCCACTCTGCCTTAGGCTCGGGTTTGCTCCGCTGCTCACCTTGCCGCCTCACTCAGCTTCCGTTGTCGGCGTCTTCGCTCGCCTGACCTCGTAGTCTCGAGTCGCGAGTCGATTAGATCTACACCCGGCGTCGTCGAGTCTCTCAACCTTCGGCCACCATCTTCCTTGTCGCCTGGAACCACTCGCCGACATCGCTCTATATGAACTGCACAACTGCTGCCGACAATAATGGTGGTTGGCCTGTTTGTTGTGGGGTGCCCTATTGAGTGCCCATAGAAAATTAGGTATTTTGTCTTTTTTTGTTCTTCAGGATTTCGTGTTGTGTTTTAATAGTATCTTTATAAATTATATATCGTATCTTTAATTTTGACAAAAAGTATCTCCGTGGGGTGCCCCTGTGTTGTTTGTGCGGAAGAAAGATGGGTCCATGCGGTTGTGCATCGACTACCGGAAGCTGAATCAGGTGACGGTGAAGAACAAGTATCCATTACCACGGATTGATGATTTGTTCGATCAGCTGAAGGGTGCATCAGTCTTTTCGAAGATTGACCTTCGATTCGGTTGTCACCAGTTGAGGATTCGGGATTCGGATGTGGCCAAGACAGCTTTCAGGTCGCGATATGGGCATTATGAGTTTCTAGTTATGCCGTTTGGGTTGACCAACGCCCCCGCAGCTTTCATGGACTTGATGAATCGGGTGTTCAGACGGTTCCTGGACAAGTTTGTGATTGTATTCATTGACGATATTTTGATCTATTCCAGGAGTGTGGGCCAACACAAGAAGCATTTGCAAGCAGTGTTGCGGACTTTGCGGGACCATCAGTTGTTCGCGAAGTTTAGCAAGTGCGAGTTCTGGTTGGATAGTGTGAAGTTTCTAGGCCACGTGATTTCGGCCGAGGGAGTTAGTGTTGATCCTGACAAGATCGAGGCCGTGTTAAACTGGAGTAGACCTACTACTATACCGGAGATCCGGAGTTTCTTGGGGTTAGCAGGCTATTACCGACGGTTTGTATAGGATTTCTCCCGGATTGCTACACCACTGACCAGATTGACGAAGAAGGGCGTCAAGTTTGAGTGGTTTGATGCGTGCGAGGAGAGTTATTTGCTCCTGAAGGAGAGGTTGACTACTGCACCGGTTTTGACATTGCCAGACGACAGTGGTGAGTTTGTAGTGTACAGCGATGTGTCGAAGTTTGGGCTTGGCTGTGTGTTGATGCAGCATGGTAGAGTTATGGCATATGGTTCCAGGCAGCTGAAACCACATGAGGTCAATTATCCGACGCATGATTTAGAGTTAGCCGCGATCGTGTTAGCGTTGAAGAGTTGGAGACATTATCTGTATGGTGCCCAGTGTAAGATTTACACTGATCACAAGAGTCTCACCTACTTGCGGACGCAGCCAGATCTAAACATGAGGCATCGCCGATGGATGGAGTTGATCAACGATTACAATTGCACTTTCGAGTACCATCCGGGGAAGGCCAATGTTGTAGCAGATGCACTTAGCCGGAAATCTGGAGCCTCGTTGTTTCATATGTGTGTGGCCAGAGTGTCGATGTTAGCCGAGCTTCGGGCTACAGGTGCTGAGTTTGGGTATGACGATGATGGAGCTTTGTTGGCTAGTTTTCAGGTTCGACCAGTGTTGGTCGATCAGGTACGAGAGACTCAGGATTCAGATTCTTACATGTTGACAAAGAAGACCATGATACGGAATGGTGTGCCTACAGAGTTTCGTTTGAGCGACGACGGTACGTTGTTGTTCAGAGGCAGGTTGTGTGTGCCCAGAGATGAGAGCCTGAAGAAGGAGATTCTGAACGAGGTCCATAGTTCTGCGTATGCGATGCATCCCGGTGGTACGAAGATGTCTCGTACTCTTCGAGCATACTATTGGTGGCGCAACATGAAGCGGGAAATTGCCACGTACGTGAGTCGATGTTTGATCTGTTAGCAGGTGAAAGCGGAGAGGCAAAAACCTGCAGGGAAACTACAGCCACTTGAGATTCCGGTTTGGAAGTGGGAGCACATCACAATGGATTTCGTCTATCAGTTGTCGCGTACTTCGGCGGGCAATACTGGTATTTGGGTTATTGTAGATCGACTGACGAAATCCGCTCACTTTCTTGCACTTCCGGGGAAGATATCAGTGGGTAGATTGGCCAAATTGTACTTATCTGAGATTGTTCGCTTGCATGGTGTGCCTGTGTCCATTGTTTCTGACCGAGATAGTCAGTTCACTTCTGAGTTTTGGCAGGCGTTACAGCGCGCTTTGGGCACGAGGTTGCGATTTAGTACATCTTTTCATCCTCAGACTGACGGGCAGTCCGAGCGGACCATTCAGACTCTTGAGGATATGCTGCGATCTTGTGTGTTGCAGTTTCGTGGGAACTGGGTTCAGCAATTGTACCTGATTGAGTTCGCCTACAACAACAGCTATCAGGCCAGTATTGAGATGGCACCGTACGAGGCCCTATACGGGAAGCAGTGTCTGTGACGATCCGAACCAGAATCAGAGGTGCGTTTGGCACGATTTTCGAGATTTGAGTTTAGTCGCAATTTTGCGATATTAAGTGGTTTGCTGATTCGATTCGCGACTTTGTTTTTGGTCAAGAATTTGAGTTGGGTGTCTTCACGGAAATTGTAGAGTACGTGATTTCGAGCTCGTGGGCGGTTCCGGAAGATTTTTCCGATAACCGAGGAATATTTTGTGATTATTTGATGTTTCGGGTTTCGACGAGTTTATCCGAATATTTCGAGCTTATCCGAATCATTTCGTATTTTCATTTTGGACCGTTGATCGACCCGAGGGACGAGTATAAATATCGAAAAGTCAGAAAATAGTCGTAAAAACACGAATTTGCATTGACCATCGTTGACTTTCTGTTTTTGGTAAGTTGACTTTTTGGAAAGAAAAAAAAAAGTTTCCTCTTTGAGCGGTGACCGTCCGGCGACCAAATTCCGGCCACCATCCACCACGGGACAGGTATAGTTCGATTCCTTTTGTGATTTCGAGTATGTATGGCTTTGGTTTGAGAAGAATTGATGTCGTTTTGGGGAGGAACCGTTGGAGGCCGAGTTGCTCAAATCGCCGGTGACGGGGAGCTTGGTTCCGGCGAGGTTTAGAGGGGGAGATTAGGGGGATTCAACTCCCCTCGTCTCTCTGAATCTAGTGGTGTGATTAATTGGGGTCAAGGATGAGTTTTTGTGGCAACCCGAATAGGTCACCGGAATATGTTTTCCGATCGGATTTTGAGGATTTGAGGGACTTCCGTTGAGATTTGGCTGTCGGGGTAGAAGAGAAAGAGACTCGAAATGATGATACCATAAAATCTGGAAATTTTGGCCGCAAAACTCCACCATTGACGGCGCACCGCCGCCGCCGGCGGCGGTCAACGGCGGCGCTCCGGCGAGGAAAAGTCAACTTTTCAGATTTTGATGTAATTAGTGTCATTTTTCTCATAATTACGCCCTGATTATTGTACGGAGGTTTTCGGGTTGATTTGATTAGCCGATTTTCAGTCGAGGTTTCGAGTGGGGATTTCGGGATTTCCGTAATTCATTTTGCACTGCATTTCGTATTTCCGGGAACGGTTGGTTTCCGTGCATCAGAACAGTATTGTGGACTATGTAATTGATCAGTTATGTTTTTTTGTGGATATTCAGGAGATCGGGATCGTGATCGAGCTTCTGGCGAGGGATCTTCCGTCGGTCCTCGAGAGTAGAGCGTGTCTGCTGTTTGCTCACCTGTGAGTGGACAATTTTCTTTTCACGGAATTCTTGCGAGTCTTTTATATGATTTTCGATCTTGAGCATGCGTATGAGATTTCGGATTGCAAGAGCATGTGTTTTACGATTATACGATATACTTGTACGAATATACGTATACGAGTATACATACACTTATTTGCTGTTTCATGCATTTGCATCGAAATGTTTGTGATTTAGTTTACACAGAGTACAGTCGTTATATGTTGTTGTATCGATACACTCGCATCCCGGTTGATCCCCGAGGATGTGTACCGGGGGAGGCTGTGACTCCTGACCCGTGACCTGTACCGGGGGGAGGCAGACCTTTGACCTGAGGCCTTTCTGGCTAGAATCCCGTGGAAGTCTGGGACTTCGTGATTCTGACTGTACTAGCACGGTGTGTGTCCATGAGTGACCCCGTGGGATTTTTACTTGCATGCTCAGTACGCTGGAGGACTATGGTTTTACCTCGTGTACTTTATTATTTCTATTTACCTGGACTCGCATATGTTTTTATAACATATCTATTAACTGGTGAAAGACATTTATTTTCGTCCACTCACTCTAACGTGTTTATTGTCTTTCCCCTGGGCTTTTCGGTTTCCGTGCCCAGTTGCAGTTCAGGTTTTGGTGTTTTCACGTCGCGGTTTGGAGGCTAGTGATCAGAGTTACCTGTGCTTTCCAGTAGGTTCTTGTTTCGCCTACGGATGTGTATATGTTGTATATATGTTACTAGAGGTCGCTCTGATACATTCTGATACCTGTTTATACGGATTTTCTCAGATATACATATATACATAGTACAGTATGTTTACTGTTTATTGATTATATTGATGTTGAGAAATCCGGATGGGATTGGTGCCCACGGTTTGGCTTTTGTGGCATAGGATGAAGTGTTATTTTCAGGGTGCAGGTTTAAGCAATTCTACGTTAGTAACGAAACTCTGCCGAAATTTTGAAAAAATTTTGTTGGTTCGTATTTTCGAAAGGGTTTGATTCCGGTTTAGGTAACTGAATCGGGATTGGGTCCTTTCAGTGTCGCACTCCGTTGTGTTGGAGTGAGGTAGGCGAGCGTTGACTTATTGGCCCCGATCTGGTGAAGAGCACTATGGAGGATGTTCAGATTATTCGAGATCGATTGAAGATTGCCCAGGATCGGCAGAAGAGTTACGCGGATGTGAGGAGGAAGAGTTTAGAGTTCGAGGTTGGTGATTGGGTCTTCCTGAAACTATCTCCGTGGAGGGGAGTTGTGCGTTTCGGGAGGCGTGGCAAGCTTCAACCACGGTATATTGGTCCGTATGAGATTACGGAGAGGGTTGGAGCTGTTGCTTACAGACTTGAGTTACCAGCTGAGATGGCTCGTGTTCATGATGTCTTCCATGTTTCGATGTTGCGGAAGTACATCTCAGATCCTTCACATGTGTTAGCCCCACAGCAGTTGCCGATCAGAGAGGATTTGACGTACGTGGAGGAGCCTGTGCAGATTCTCGATCGTCGTGAGCAGGAGTTGAGGCACCGTGTGATTCCGCTAGTGAAGGTCTTGTGGCAGAATCACTCAGTTGAGGAGGCCACCTGGGAGACCGAGCAGCGTATGCGGGAACAGTATCATCATCTGTTCACTTGACAGGTACGTAAATTTCGAGGTCGAATTTTTTTTAAGGGGGGTAGATTTGTGACGACCCAAACCAGAATCAGTAGAATATTCGGCACGATTCACGAGATTATGCTTTGTCGCAGTGTTTCAATATATGTGTGGTTTGTCGATTCTATTCGCGACTATATTTTCGGCCAAGAATTTGAGTTGAGTGTCTTCACGGAAAGTGTAGAGTACGTGATTTCGAGCTCGAGGGTGGTTCCGGAAGATTTTTCCGTTAACCGAGGAATATAATATGATTATTTGAAGTTTCAGTTTTCGACAAGTTTATCCAATTGTTTCGTGTTTATCCGAATCGTGATGGTTATCCATTTCGAATCGTCGATCGACCTGAGGTGCGAGTATAAATATCGGAAATAGTCGTAAAATTGCCGAAAACACTGTTTGACGTTGACCAGACCGTTGACTTTCTAAAAATAGAAGTTTGACCGTTGACCGCGAAGGGGGAAACTTTCCCGATTGGTTTCGCCGTCCGACGTCCTTTTTCCGGCCACCTCTGACTTCGGCAAGGCTAAGGATAGCTTCCTCTCTTGATTTTATGTCGATTGGTATTTGGTTTTATGGAAATTGATGGGGTTTTGGTGGAACCCGAATCGGGTCGGTTTGAGGTTTCTCGCCGGTGATGGTTGGCCGTGTTCCAGCGAGCCTCGGTGGTGGAGGTTAGGGGGTTCGACTCCCCTTGACCTTGTGAGTCTCCCCATGTGTTTATTTTGGGTTGAGGATGGAATTTTGATCGAGACCGATTAGGTCACCGGAAAACTGGATTCCGATCTGTTCGAGCTGGAATTGGTTAGGTTCCGTGCTGATTTGAGCTATGTGGTAGTTAAGGAAAAGACGGGGCTTGTGTAACTCTTGCGATCTAGAGCTTCTCCGCCGGAGAAAGTCTCCGTTGACGGCGCGCCGGCGGCGGCGGCGGCGGTCAACAGCGGCGCTCCGGCGAGAAAGTCAACTTTTCAGATTTCGATGTTTTTAATGTCGTTTTTTTCGTAATCACGTCCTGATTATCATCCAGAAGTTTTCGGATTGATTTGGGTAGTGGATTTTCAGTCCAGGGTTTCGATTGAAGATTTCGGGAATTCCGTTAATCATTTTGTACTGCATTGCATATTTCCGGGAACGGTTGGTTTCCGTGGTTAAGTACAGAGTTGTGGGTTATGTTTTGATCAGTTGTGTTTTATGAATATTCAGGGGATCGAGAGCGAGATCGAGATCGTGATCGTGCTTCAGGCGAGGGATCTTCCGCCGGGCCTCGAGATTAGCGCGAGTGCGCGTTTTGCTTACCTGTGAGTGGACAATTTCTTTTCACGGAATTCTTGCGAGTCTTTTATATGATTTACGAATTTGAGCATGTTTTCGAGATTATGATTATTATGAGCATGTGTTATACGATTATATTACGTATATGCATTCATATGCTGTTTATTGTATTTGCATCGGATTATTTGTGATTTGATTTACACAGAGTACAGTCATAGTTCATGTTGTTGTATCGATACATACGCATCCCGGCTGATCACCGAGGGTGCATACCAGGAGGGGTACCGTACCTTGTGCCGATGTAGTTCCGAGTGGGTATTGGTTTCTGTACCTTGTGCCGATGTAGTTCCGGGTAGGTACAGATGTCTGTTTCTTGTGCCGATGTAGTTCCGGGTGGAAACAGATACCCTGACCTGAGGCCTTTCTGGCTAGAATCACGTGTGGGTCTGGGATCCCGTGATTCGGACTGTACTAGCACGGACGTGTCCATGAGTGACCCCATATACTTTGTTATTTTATTTACCTGGACTCACATATGTTATTTTAACATATATATCAACTGGTGAAAGACATTTATTTTCGTCCACTCACTCTAACGGTTTTCATGTCTTTCCCCTGGGCTTTTCGGTTTCTGTGCCCAGTTTGCAATTCAGGTTTTGGTATTTCACGTCGCGGTTGGAGGCTAGTGATCTGAGCTACCTGTATTTTCCAGTAGGTCCTTGTTTCGCCTACTGATGTGTTTATTGTATATATTTACATTAGAGGTCGCTCTGATACATTCTGATACATGTTTTATACGGATTTTCTCGGTTATATATATACTACAGTATGTTTACTGTTTATTGTTTATATTATGATATTGAGAAATCCGGATGGGATTGGTGCCCACGGTTTGGCTTTTGTGGCATAGAACGAAGTGTTATTTTCAGGGTGCAGGTTTATGCAATTCCACGTTCGTAACGAAACTCTGCCGAAATTTTGAAAAGTTCTTGTTGGTTCGTATTTTCAGAAGGGGTTCGATTCCAATTTGGGCAACTGAATCGGGGTTGGGTTCTTTCATAAATTTGATGACTTGTGGGTAGTTTTAAAGAAACTAAGTGATTTTTTTGGCAAATGGATTGTTTTAAGTGACTTTTGGGTAATTACCCTATAAATATAAGCATATAAAAATGAACCTGTTATAAAATGGAGAGAAAAGAGACAGAGATAAAGTAAAATGGAGAGAGATGAGGGAGATGTCGGCAAGTATTAAAGTGTAGATATATTAGAATCCTTTTGTGATTATAATAGATGTATTCTTTATTGTAGATATTCTATTTCTATCAGTAATAGGAAAAAAGTCACCAACAGAGTTGTTCAAGACCATTACATATCTATGCTCCGGGTCCACATGTTATTGGGAGACTTGGATCTTGATTTGATCAAATTCAAGGAGAACTTCTTTGTTGTGAGGAGTTATTGAGTCTTGACAAGACATATGCTCATGTTCTTCGGACTTACACCGATCGCCTTACTCACTCCGCTGGTTCTACTCAGCCTACTATCATGACCATCACTGTTCTTCCTTCACCCCATCCGGTGCCAGAAGCTCAGGCGACCGTGGCTAACTAGCAGCCTCCATCTTCCTCACGCTCCTTTGACTCCTCCATGTTTGATCTTCGTCCTCCGAACCCATTTTCTAATTATATCTACCTGATGTGCAAGGATAAAGGTCACTTTAAAGATAACTGGTTTCCTACCAGTGGATATCCGAATTGGTGGAGTAATCGCCTACACAAGACTCTTGCTTCTACCAGCGCATCTACAAGCACTTTTGGCGCTTCTGCTATTGTAATTCAATCAGGTAAGGCATCTCTTGCTACATCTTCAGGGAATAATGCTTGGATAATTAACACCGGTGCATCTGATCATATGACCAGTACTCCTATCTGAGTTCATTCTATTCATCCATCTTCTTTACCTAGTGTTTCTACTGTTGATGGTTCACCTTCTTCTGTTTTTGGTGAAGGCTCTGTCACTCTTTCTCATACTTTAACAATTGAGTGTGTCTTAGTTGTTCCCCTCAAGCCTATAGTACATTTTATTTCTTAGTCAAATCAGTATGGTTCTCTCTTGTTTTGTCATGTTTTATCCCAATTTTTGTGTATTTCAAGACATTCTGACACGAGGAAAGATAGATAAACTTTGGAAAAAAAATGAAATAGCTTCATCGGAAATCACCAGAAGTTGTCCGGAGTTTGCAAAAATTCGTCATGGTCGGCCGGACCACCTTTTTTGGCCCAACCACTTTGAGTCCATGAAAGGACCCAACCCCGATTTAGTTTCCTAAACCGGAATCAAACCCCTTTTGAAAACACGAACTTACAAAAACCATAGAAATTTCGGAAGAGTTTCACTATATCGTGGAATCACCATTAACCTGCACCCGAAAACACACTTCATCCTATGCCACAAAAGCCAAACTGTGGGCACCAATCCCATCCGAATTTCTCAATATCATAACAATAATGTAAAGTAATAAACAAAACTATACTTTACAAAAATCCGGGGAAAATCATATGAAAGTATAACATTAGAATAATCAGAGCGACTTCTAGTGTATATATACATAAATATACAACAGTAGGCTAAACAAGATACCTACTGGAAAAGAAAGGTCGCTCGAACACTAAGCCTCCGACTGCGACGTGCAACACCAGAATCTGAACTACAAACTAGACATTGAAAACAAAGAGCCCAGGGAAAGACATAGAAACCGTTAGAGTGAGTGGACGAAAATAAATGTCTTTCGCCGAAAAATATATGTTATAAAAACATATGCGAGTCAAAATGAATGAATATGATATAATACACGAGGGAGACTCTAACTCCTTACGCTTACAGAGCATGCATCGTAAAACTCCGCGGGGTCACTCATGGACACATCTGCGCTAGTACAGTCCGAATCACGGGATCCTAGAACCACACATGATTCAAGCCAGAAAGGCCTCAGGTCAGAGGTCTGCCCCCCCCCCCCCCCCCCGGTCAAGGGTCACAGCTTCCCCCGGTAAACATCCTCGGGGATCAGCCGGGATGCAAGTGTATCGATACAACAATATATACTGTGACTGTACTTTGTGTAAACCAAATCATAAATAGTTCTATGCAAGTGTATAAAACATAATGTAAATGCATATTCGTCGATGCGTATTCACAAATGCATAATCGTAAAACACATACTTGTATAAATCATAATCTCATATGCCTGCTCATGCTCGTAAAACGTGTAATAAGGACTCGCAACTAATCAGTGAAAAGAAATGTGTCCACTCACAGACAAGCACAGCGCGCAAACGCACTAATCACGAGATCCGACGGAAGATCCCTCACCCAACGTACGATCTCAATCCCCTGAATAATCACAAAATATAACTGATCAAAATCACAATTCATTACTCTGTACCACACCTCGGAAACCAACCATTTCCGGAAACATATAACTCGAATACAAAATAATTGACGAAAATCCCCAAACTTTCCATATAAACGCTTGACTTAAAATCCGGTATCCTAATCATCTCGAAAACCTCAAGGCGATGATCGGGGCGCGATTACGAGCAAAACGATATAAAACTTGTCAAATTTCAAAAAGTCAATGCCTTCGCCGGAGCGCTGACGTTAACCGCGGATTCCAGTGAGTTTTCCGACGAGCTTCAAACCTCAACCAATTCAGAATTCCTTCACCCAAAAGCTTCACAAGGATGAGGGGAACCTTTCCCCCTACCACTCCGACCCCAAAAGTCGCCGGAGCACCTCACCCGATTCCGGCGAAATCCCTAGATTTCCTAGAGCTCGTTCTCCCCCAAATCGAGATCAATTCAACTCAAATCAAGTTCTAAACCATAGGAAATCAAGAGGAGAAGCTAACCATACCCAAATTGGAGCCGGAGGTGGCCGGAAACGTGAAGTCCGACGGCAAGTCAACGGCGGTCCGGTTTGGACTCGGTCAACAGTCCCTTTTCTGGTCAATGACGGTCAAACTTCCCAAAACAGTGTTTTTCGACAATTTACGACTATTCCGATATTTATACTCGCAGCTCGATACGATCAACGGTCCAAATCGAATCACATCCATGTTTCGGATAACTCAAACTCAAACGGATAAACACGACAAAATTACGCGATTTCAAATATTCATAACATATTCCTCGGTTATCAAAACAATTATCCGAAACCGCCTACAAACTCAAAATCACGCATACTACAATTCTCGTGAAGAGACTCATCTCAAATTCTCGCCCGATAAATTAGTCGTGAGTAAAGTCGCTAAAATTGCTCAATTACGACAAACAGTGATTACTCGTAAACTCGTGGATTAAGCCGATTAACGTGCTAATTCTAATTCAAGTCATCACAGTCCAACCAATGGACACTACAAAATAATTTAGCAATTGCCACTGACTTTTGCGACGGGTGATATTTGCCGTTGCAGTTCGTCTAAAAGTTTGGCGATGAAAAATCCTCGTTGTCGCCACATGTGTAAGTATAGTGATGGAAATTTTACGTCGTAGCTAAATCTATATGTTTAGCGACGAATAATCTCACACCATTCATTACCGTCGCCACCTTATATTTTTCTCGAAGGAAAAATGATGTTGTGGATACATAAACTACACCTGGATAATATTAAAGGCAATAGATATTATCAAAGTAACTTTTGACAGATATTATCATAGTAACTTCTCTCAACTTCCCTTCAACTGTTCTATCACTCTCTGACAAACTAAAATCAAGCCTCAAGATAATTGCAAGTTGACTGTAAAATCAATTGCTACTTGTAAACTCTATAAATAAGGAAAGGTAAAAGTGAAAAAGGGTTGAACTCTAGAGCGTTCATTTACTCTGCCATAATAATCCACTTACAAAGTATAGCATAAGCTCGATCAAAAGATTTTTCATGTAAGATTGAAGGACATCTATTACAAAAACTCAAGTTCATTTATTGTAGTGAAATTCATTACCACAAGTTGGTGCTCTAGTTGAGAGATGAAAATTATACTCAAGGCTCGACTCGCAAGAGCGAAAACGTTATCTATGCGACAGAGGTTTGATGAGCAACAAGTGCAGATAGCCCACCTCATCGCCCTCATGAAAAACCAGGTTTAACAAAAGTGTCATCCTGCTCCGACTCCACACCCCGACGACGACGATGACACGACTGGGGGTGGGAGACTCGGCGACGCGTCTACTCCTGTTGTATTTTAGTAGTTTGTACGTAGTTTAGGATATATCATATTTTCCGAACGATTTTGATGTACGTATAATTTTTTTTATTTAAATTAAATTTAGTATTTAAATAAATTTATTAATATTTTAATTTAAATTCAAATTTTAGTTAAAAAAACTAAATATATATATATATATATTCACTTAAACGACGAAAGTATATACGCTTTTGTAGTCTAAGTCCTCACTTAGACTACAAAATCATATATGCTTTCGTAGTCTAAGTGATGACTTAGACTGCGAAATATATACAAATACGTGGTCTAAGTGATCACTTAGACTACGAAATTGTTGTGTGGTTTAAGTGATCAGGTCTAAGTGATCACTTAGACCATGCAATAAATTCATAGTCTAAGTGATCACTTAGACCATGCACAAATGTTATTTGCATCATCCAAGTATAACTTAGACCACGCAATAATTGCGTAGTCTAAGTTATACTTGGATGACGCAAATAACATTTGCGTCGTCTCATCTTTACTTGGACGACGGGCCATTTGTGTATTCCAAGTGACCACCTGGACGATGGAACAGACCATTTTCATCGTCCAAGTGCTTAGACTATGGCACTTGGATGACGGACTCTAAATGACAGAGATTCCGTAGTCTAAGTACTTAGAGTACGGAAACTCTAACCTAGACGACGGAAATTGTCCATGGTCTAGGTGGGTTTTTCTTGTAGAGAGAGAGAGAGAGAGAGAGAGAGAGAGAGAGAGAGAGAGAGAGAGAGGCGGTCTGGGTTAGGTCTTCCGCACCAAGCAAAAAAATTTCAGTGACTTTGGTAGGTGTGGCATTGATTAGGTGAAACCAAAATTGCTTACAAGTTTTGGAGGTAAAAATGTTGCCAAGTGCTTAAATTGGAGCATTAGATACAGACGATAGTCAAACCGACGTCTGATTGAATGATTTATTCTAGTGCGCTTATTAGGAACAATTGCAAAACCTGTGACTTTACGCAAAATTCGGACAAATTTTGCGCCCAAACTTTAGACGACGTGCAACCGTCGTCTAAGTAATCATCTTCCATTTTTTGATGGTATACCTAGGGTAAGTTTGAGAGGAAATTTTTCTGCTTACTAGTAGCTAGAAACTGTATACCTCAGATGACAGACAACCGTCGTTTGATTGAAGGACTTGTGGTCTAGGGTTTAGGGTATATATTTAGAGTTTACAAGTAGGGTTTAGTTTTAGGGTTTATGTGTTAGAATATTGATTTTTTTTTTACATGGAAAGATAGATGTGAATCCCACGAGAATGCGGGTGACGTATTTGAACTCAAATTATTTTTGATGAATCGGCAAATTACATTTTATTGTTACGGGCAATATAGTCATAATAGTCGAACAATCGGATCAAGGTCGAAAACAATTCAGAAAGTTCTAATTTTTTTACAGTGTCCTTAGATTAGTTTCACTGTCTTATCCAACGGTCACATTTATAAAATGATTAATTTTTAGTGTTTTAGCTTAATAAAGGTTTGGTTTTCATATATAAACAACTAACATTGTAAGCAACATTAGTAGTCATACATGCAATTAACGACATATGAAAAACTGAAATGGCCTAATGAGAAATGTGTCTATACATATAAGTCAACCTTGTAATAAGATAGAGTTTTCAAAAAATTTACCCTCGTCGAAGTTCGTTTAGTGGTTGGTCAATAAGGTCAAATCTTACCAAAAGACTAAAATAACCATTTTTAAGGATTTTGCTCATTTTTCTATGGGAGGAGCACCTAAAGTTTTTTTTTTTTTTTTTTGTAATTCTTTTTCATATAGTAAAATAGATATGAGCTCTACGATAACGCATGTATGAAAATTGGTCTGAAACTAAATTTTAACGGAGCCACAAATTGTGATTTAATTTTAAGTGCCTTAGAGTCACAACAATGACACGCCCAGATCGAAGACGAGTTCAAGTAAAAAATTATAACTTTTATACAGTGTATTAACAATAATCTGAGCATTCCATCCAACGGTCAATTTTATAAAAATGGTTAGTTTTAGGGTGTTTACGAAATTTGATGTTTAACTACGAAAAATAATGTCAAATTTTTATTAGACGACATACGACTGTCATCTTAACTAATATCTGAAAACCATAATAAATTTAGATGCCTACTCAACTCTTAATAACCGACATTTTAGCTATGTAAATCGTTCATGTGAGCCAGTATATAGGTGGACAAGTCAAAGTTAAATTATTTCAAAACTCTGACGAAAGTAAACTGTCATCTCACGCAAAAACTCAATGTTGTGAGCACTTTGGAGAGTGTCTACATATGCATTTTTCCCCAATTGAGTACCTCCTCATCTACTTGACTTGTTGGTGAAAAAATATTATAAACTTTTTGATTTTTCGCTAAGTACTCACATGACAGACAAACGGCATAGGTGTTTTGGAAGAACTGGTTGGGCTTGACTAGAGGAAGGATTTGGTGTTTGGTAGCCGAGAAAAGACATCAACGCCGCCGCCACCGGCGGTGGTGATTCACAGCGGTTCTTCGGCAAAAATGAATTTCGACAAAAGCTTTATATTGTTTTACTCGTAATCGTGTACGTAGTTTGGTGTGAAATTAGAATTAAATGGACATTAATTAAACGTTTTTATAATTTTGTTGTTCGGTCGAATTGAACGTCAATTCGACCTTAAGTCGCACAACGTTTGAAGAACATATTGCAACTTTCAAAGAGAATTAAGGGTTCAGAAACTAGAATTGGGTTTATGCTTATGAGAAGTTCAGAAACCACGATATTCGAGAATGTGAGGTTCTCGACGATAATGCTCTTTGGTGAACGAGCTTAGATATTCAATATTATTTTTGACAATTAGAAAATGTTAATTGTTATTTTAGGACGATGTATTAGTAGCTAGTGACAGATGTATCGAAATGCCGACTGATAGGTTTCGTCTTGGTGGAAATCACGACACAGTACTGTGAGTGGACACTTTATTTTCACTGTCGATTTGTGAGTATATGATTATGCATTTGCAAACATGCATTTTTCAGTTATATAGTTTACAGCTATGCATTTACAACTATGCATTTTCATTTGGAGGCACATATGATTTATTTTATACAGAGCATAGTCACAGTTGTTGCATCGATGCACTGGCTTCTCGGCTGATCCCCGAGACGCCCCGGGAGGGATAGGACAAACACCTGACCCATGATTTACACAGTACCTAAAAGGGTTAGGACAAACACTTGACTTGTGCATTCTTGTAATTTTAAGGAAAATGTACTCAAGTTACTGCCTCCACACATTTCATAGTACATAGGAGGGTTAAGACAAACACAAGACCTGGGCTAGTACATTTTTAGAGTCACATCATTTTTATGTACATTTATAGTGAAAGACATATTATTTATAGTTTTCACTTTAAAGTGAAATATTATTTTCGTCAACTCACTTTAACAATTTTATTATTTTATATACTTTTCCCTGGACCCTTTGTTTTAAATGCCCAGTTTGTAGAGTTCATTTAAGGTCGAGCGCGCACACAGTTCATGGCATATCAGTATCTACCGTAGGATCTAAGATAGATCCTACGAGTTAATATTCTCATCAATGTAGTTAGTTTATAATGTCTCGCTGCTCTGATGTCGTAAACAGTTTATAATTGCTATTTATAGCTTTTAGTTGATATAAAAGATAATAGTTCCTTCATTTATGGCTTTTGAGCTTTAGATCTCCAGTTTGATTCTTGTGTAATTTGAGTAGACACTTTGATTAGTAGAGTTGTTAGGGTCTAATTTTGGTTTGGGCAACTAGATCTGGGTCGGGTCCTTTCAAATAAACTGAAACAGTGCTTGACGTATATATAATATATCAATATATGATAGATTAACTACTGTAGTTGTTATATATATAGTATTAAAATAGTTGGTTTGATCTTTCTTAAGGGTGGAACATAGATAAATCATGGATTGATTTACCATATAGGTGGTCTAAGCCATATCTTGATGGCATAGATGCTTTTTTGGCCTTTGCATTCACCGACAATGATGAGTTAACAATGGTGTATTGTCTATGTAGAAAATGTACTAATCGTGCTTTGTTGATTTAGATGATATGTTCTGACAGCTGCGTGATAATGGAATTTTAAGAAAGTATAAAGTATGGGAGAAACATGGTAAGTCTAGACTTGGTGATAGTCCATTAGGTGTTGAAAATGGAGTTGGTTCAAATTTTGTAGTAGAGAATGATATGTTTGGTCTTATTCAAGATGCTTTAGGAATTCCAGATGTGAGACCATTAGATGAGAATGATAGTGAAACCTTAGATGAACCATGGACAAGGGTAGATGAACCTACTAAAAAATTTCTGAAATTGATGGAGTGTGTGAATCTCCCCTTGTATTCAGATTGTAATAAAGGCTCCACTGCCTTCTTATTTACTGTTAAATGGTTGCGATCGAGCTAAGCTGCTCCATGTATGCATGTCCAAATAGTTTTATGTTATTTAGAAATGAGCATGTTAAGCTCGATAACTTCTTAATATGTAAGGAGTCTCGATGGAAGGAAACTAGGAGAAATCGGGGTAATGATACATGGCCTTGAAAAAGAAAGCTGCAAAACAAGTTCAATATTTTTCTGTAAAACAAATGCTGCAAAGGCTATACATGTGTTCAAAAATAACAAAACTCATGTGATGGCATGGGGATGAACGCATTGATGATGGTGTATTTAAACATCCTGTCGATTCTCTTGCATGGAAGGGTTTTGACACAAGTCACCAAACTTTTGGTGATGAGATACGCAATGTCAGACTTGGGTTAGCAACAGATGGATTCAACCCACATAGGTCATGTGATATAAAACATAGTTGTTGGCCCATTATACTAGTACCTTACAACTTACCACCGATGATGTTGATGAAGCATCAGAAATTTTTATGACATGTGTAATAGATGGCTCTAAAGCAACTAGTGATAAGATTGATGTTTATATAGAGCCAATTGTCGAAGAATTGAATGAGGTGTGGATGGAGGGTGTACTAACCTATGATGCATATAAAAAAGAAATGTTTCAGCTGCGTGCAACCATATTATGGACAATTAATGATTTTTCGGCCTATGCAAACTTGTCGAGGTGGAGTACCCAACGGAAATTAGCATGTCCATGTTGCAATTCTGAAGCAGATTCTTGCTAGTTGTCATATGAAAGAAAACAGTCATATGGGAGTCATCGTCAGTGGATGCCAGAAGACCATGAATATCAAGAATATAAAGAATTATTTGATGGAGATTCAGAATATATAACGAAGCCTCGAACATTATCTGGAGTCACTACTACAAAAAAATACATTATATGACGATTAAGATTTGGATACTAAGACGTTTTGGAGAAGAAAAGTCTTCTAAACACAATAAGGACATATCAATTTAATTACAAACACGAGTGAACAGTTATTGCTCATACAAAAGGAGAACTTGAGTGAAATTGTTTTCAATATAGATGTCCAGTCAAATGTTCAAAACCCTCCAAACCCTTGAGATTAATATTATAAATAGATAATTCTAATATATTTCTCTCTCCCCCAAACTCAAATCCCAGACACACACTCTCTCACACAGTCTCACCTCTTTCTCAGATCTAGTCTCTCACACAAATTTTATGGCTCTACCCCTAAATTTAATTTCTATCTCCCGTAGGTAAAACCTTCTCTCGATTTATTTTTTGTAAGTTTATTTCTCAGAGTTTTCATATAAGATGTTTGCTATTGGGTTTGATTTTGTGGTTGTAGGCCAAAGTTAATAGTTATGAAACTGTAGAGTGTTAACAGTGTACTACGGTACAGTTAATTTATTTTACATTGCAAACATTATTGTTTACATAGATTGATGTATGTGTCTACTGGAGGTAATTCATCACTCTTTTTCTCTACTTGAGATGATATGTCATTTCCTACTTATGGTTTTGGAAAACTGTAGAGTGTTTCCTACTTATGGTTTTGGAAAAAGAAATGGGGATGACTTCAATAGCCAGATGTTATCCTTCTAATAAATTTTTGGTTTCTACATATGTTTGTATGTATGCTGGTTTATCCATTCATTTCATAGAAAATTCTGTCAGCTGGATGAATCCTTATATATAGATGATTCATTAGTTTAAGTATTATTTAGTTTATAATGTCTTTTCCCTTGTGCTAGTATAAACTTGTTGAAGAAGATAACATACATAGAATTATGAAGCACATTATTTTCTTACTGCATCAATTCTTCAATTCTCACATTATATTTGGTAAATTTCAAGACTTTATCATCTATCTGTTAGTATGGCCTTTTATTACAGAGATGGTGTCCATGAATCACAGTTTAATCAGGAAATTGAGCTGGATCAAATTGTAAAAGTTTCTCTGTGACTTGATTATTCATTTATATGATCATATGAAGGATGAAACTGTCAAAGTTCTATGTCTAGTATCACCTAATAATCTCACATGAACTAAGTAAAGCTTTTTATTGGAACTCAAAACTAAAGGAGACAAGATGAGGAGAAAATGTTGCCTTTAAATAAACAAAATAAGTAGGGTCTTGTAGCACTTGTTTGTACCCTAGGTTGCCTCTAGTCATAGTCTTGGATTTAGAAGTATGTCTCCAACATATGTATCTTGAAAGCAACTAAAATAATTGAAACTTTGAAGATGTATACTTATGCTCAGCTTGAAATAAACAAACAAGGGTTCATATATACTGGATTCTTTATACTTGTAGTGCTTATATGCAATAATCCAATGTGGTTTGACACATTAATCGGACTAATAACGTTGCTTCTTATAACATGTTCATGTGATTAAAAGGTCATGCCTTTACATTATAGGTAATTGATGTTATTTTTAGTATATAATATGTCAAAGTATAAAGCATAAATAATACTCTCTATATTTTGTGAAATATCGTATTAATTCGTCACTTACTTTTATTATATCTCATTAAATATGTACCTTGCTTCTTGGTAAATAGAAGAAGTACTACCTGGTACATGAAATATAATGATTAAGAGAAGTACTAATGATCAATGTTGGCTCTAGAAGTCACTTGACTAATTAATATTTCTGATATTGAGTGATCGATCTGTTAGTGTGAAGATTAATGTTTATAGTGTTTGTGGACTTATAATCTAACTGTATTCTTTACACAATCTCTTTGAAAGCTAATAAGTACTCTTGATTTTGTATTGTGCATGTACAAGTATATGAGAAAAAAACTAATACACTACATAAAATGTGATTTCATGATGTAGTTTTATTTCATTCTATATGTATTTCTGTCTATAAGGAACCATTTTTTCTTTATTCCTATGCTTCCTAATGCCTATGAGAAAGGGGGTTAGTGTTAATGTGGACATACTACTGTGAGTTCCTTGCTAGATTGAATTGTTTGATGTTATGGGTTTTAATTTTAACATTTTTTATGATAATTTGTGAATCATAGGACATGGATTCTGTTTGCGACTTTAAGTTGAAAAGAAAGATTCCTCTGTTGAGGTAAAAATTATTTTGGTGTACAATATTTTGCCCACTGTTCTAAAAACGGTCGCCTTGGCGCCGACTAATCGAAAAAAACCATCATATGGCCTAATTTTGGTCCTGGGCGGGGTAGTTAGGCAAGAACCGACTAATCGACAATTAGGTGGGTGACTAACGACTAATCGGCAGAAAAGGAATAAATTCTAAACAGAAAATCCAATCCAATTTCTTTCGCGAAACGTCGTCTCTCTCCCTTCGCAAACGCCGCGACTTGGACGCCGCTCGCTGATCACCGCCGTCACCGCCACTTGTCGTCCACCGCCATCATCCTTGTTTGTTATATGTTGATAATTTGATATGGTTAAATGTGAGCAGGAGTATAGTGTCTATGGCCATCACACAAACAAAACTTGATTCAATGAAAGAGTCATGGTTGATTCCGTGAAGCTTTATGTTTGAATGATTTCCATGGTTGCAAGTTTATAATGTAAGCTTCATTGTCATAAACTCATAATGTACTGTGATTTGTGAATTATCAGCTTCGAAATAGATAATTTCATATTCTTGGGATTCTTGTTTATGCACATCTATTTCAAAAAATTGAGATGGATGGTTAATTGGATTTCTTTATAAACTTAGTTTAGAATTTTTATGATATTTCTTTATAATTTTTACTTTATGTTTCAAATTACAATATACCATATAAATATTTAATTAATTAAATAAATATATATATATAATGATCTGTCTAATTACCGCTTATTACCGATTAAACTCCGCCTAAACACCTAGGCGTTAGGCAGTAGCTCCACCGCCTAATTCCGCCTAGCACCTTTTAGAACCTTGATTTTGCCTTATTAGGCCCCTTGTTAGGTTCTTGAATTTTTGTAATCTTAACTTTATGATTCTAACTAGATAGTATAGCTATTTTGTGATCAATTTTAGTGTTCTGATATTGTATTTTAATGATGGATATATAATAAATTGATATGAGCTAACTTATGAATACTTGGCTTTCTATGATCATTTGTTACATATAGTGAAAGAAGATAATGGAGATTAGTCCCAGTTTAATTTGCTTATCTTATTTCATATATAAATAGCTAAGATATGAGATTGACAATGTATTGCCTAGTATACTAAACTTGCTTAGTTGATTATACTTGTAATAGACTGAGCTCACTCCCATTTGGATTTGAACATGTGATTATGTATATTGTTAAGTTGATTGTACTTGTGAGTAGTGTTTGATGCTCAATTTTAATAGTTTTTTTTCTTCCCTATGCAAGTTTTAAGGACCTTTTTGAGATGTCCTGGTATAGAATCAAGGATATCTTATTTAGATTTAAGGACATATTTTCAGGGTCTTGGTAAGTATTATATGACATTTTTATTAGGTCCTACTTGATATTAGAGAACAGTTATTTAATGTCATAAAAGATATTAGAGGACATATATATTGGGATATTAAGAGGTTTTCTGAATGTCTTCGTATTCATTTAAGGGCGTTTTTATAAAATTCCTAATAAGGTACCTACTAAGACGCCTTGATATAAGACTGTTTGGGAAAATGTCTTAGAATGTTTTTAAGGACATCTTATAAAGGCCCTTGAATCTATTTTGTGTAGTAGTGAGTTGAGCATCTCATGCAAATGGAGGCTAATGACATTCTCACATAATATAAAAGAGAGGATTTGGAAAGAAAAAAACAACAGACAAAAAAATGTGGTAGAAAACCTGTGAAGACTCATAATTGGAAGAAGAAAAGCAAACTTTTTAAGCTGCCTTATTGGAAGTATAACATGATACGGCACAACCTTGATGAGATGCATGTGTAGAAGAATTTTTGTGACAATGTGCTTTGGACAATACTAGGAGATTCAAAAAAAAAGGCAAGGACAACCTCAATTCTCGATGTGATCTGGAACAGATGGGAATAAGACTACATATGTGGCTGAGGATGAGAGAATCAAGGAAGGAATATGCTCCAACTGCTAAATTTGTGATGAGCAATAAAGGAAAGGATTTATGTCTTATGTGTGGAGTGAAATTACTATGCCGGATGGAAGTGCTTATAATATTTTCCGAAGGGTGAGTTTGTAGCCTTGGAACTCTAAATAGCCATGATAATCAACTTTTGTTGCAGCAACTGATTCCTTTAGGTGTAAGAAATTCTCTGTCCAGCCATGTTGTTCAACTGTCGATTGACTTGGGCCGATTTTTCAAGCAATTGTGTGGAAAGACTAACACTCTACAAGATTTGGAAAATGCCCCCGATGGCATTATGGTGACACTGTGTGAAATGGAGAAGATATTTCCGCAGTATTTCTTTGATATAATGGAGCACTTGATTGTTCATTTGGCTGATGAATGAATAATTGGTGGATCTGTGGTGTTTCAATGGATGTTCCCAATTAAAATGTATTTGGGAATTTTGAAGGAATATGCGCGAAATAAAACTTATCCCGAAGCATTAATGAATAAAAGGATATTTGATGGAGCAATGTATGAATTTATGTACTCAGTACCTTAATGATGTGGAAAGCAAGTGGAATAGACCGTTGAGGAGAAGTAATTCGAATGACAAGGAGGGAGGGAAAGATTTTATGCTGAGTAAAGTTACTCACAGTCGATACATCGTTGGATTTTCTTCCATAGAGAAGCTATCACACCATATCTTAAGTAGGTATGTCGATTTGAAAACCTTATACTTTTTAATCTCTAACTGTCTATGCTTTGTTTTTTTTTTTAATTCAAAACTTGTAGTGAACATCTTCTAGCTATTTGAAGACAACACCCTAATTTAAATGAAAACCATGTTCAGAGTGCTCATTTTGATGATTTTGTGGTTTGGTTTCAGAAAAAAGTATGTGACGTAGTTTTAACTTTATGACTTTAATATTCTGCTAGTTCATATGTTGTGGTGTTGAAATGTATGTTTTTTGTTGTCAGGTTATGACTCTACAAAATACTAGTGATGGTTTTTTATCTGAAGAAGTTATTACTTTGTCTAAGCACCCTAAGAATAAGGCAAAGAGTTCTACTTCGTATACTGCCAATGGGTTCTTCTTTCGTATTAAAAGTGTAGATAACTTTTGAGCAACAAAATATAGTGGTGTAGTTTTGCAAGGTTATGGTGCAGATGCTAGCTCATACTATGGGAGATTGACTAAAATTATTAAAGTAACATACTTAAAAGATATTAAGTATGTCTTCCCAATCCACCTATTTACCCTAGCTAAGCTGATTTCAAGTGAAGAGGATGGAGATGGACCACATGATATTACACATTTCAGACATTGTCCTTACAAAGTCTAAAATAGTGGATAATGTATGACAACCCGAACCAAAATCACGCGCTTATTGAATCTTATTATGCTTCATCACGAATTAGTTGTATTATCGAGTTATTAACAACTTTTTCATCGAACGAGAATTAGACTTGATATTCTTCACGGTTATTGTAGAGTATTTCATTTTGAGCTCATGGAATTTTCGGGAAATTTTTTGGATATGCGAGCTATTTATTTTGTTTTTCGGAAGTTTTTATTTTCGGGTAAATATCGTATAGTTTATCAAAAATTATCATAATGCAATATTGAAAAGAAACTTTGTTTTATCTGTTAATTTTTGTTTGTACGATCATGATAAACTCAAATATTAATCGTTGATCATTTAAGGAGCTTCCTCGTATAAATAGCAAGTTTCCAGAAATTATAGATTTACCAAAAATAGAAAGTAAGAAACTGAACTATTGACCTGTGTTGACCGACCCGTTTCTTGACCCGTTTCCGACTCGAATCATGACCCGCCAGAAAAGCGGCCATCCGGTCACCACTTGTCTTGTGCAAGGTATGGATTTTACTCCTCTCTTCATTATGGTTGTGATTATGGTGAGAATTGGGTGATTTGGTGAGGTTTGGAGGAGTTTTGGATTTGTGTTGTGTAACCAGTGGAGTTTTGCCATCTCCGGCGATACTCTGACGAGGTTTGGTGGCGATGGTGTAGGGGTTCTGGTCGAGTGGAGCATGGAGAGTTGATCTGCTTGGTTCCAAGGGCAACAGAGGTGAGTGGCCGACATTTCGACTTCAGGAATATTCCAGCCGGTTTTTTGGATTCGCCGGCATTCGAAGTCGATTCTGGCGAAACGTGCCAGAATCAGGGGAAGCCGTAGTTGTGAGATCGACTAGGCTCGAGGAGATCTTCAAATTGGTGGATCGAACGCTCAAAACAGAACTATTCGGTCGGGGGGTGAGGGGGGGGGGGGCGTGTGCCTCATGCGCCGCCACCTGTGGTGGGTTTCTGGCGAGGCAAAAATCCAGGAATGTCCGGGGGGTTTCCGGGATAGTTTTTGAGTTGATTTTCGCACGTTTTATCGAATTACAGTATTAAGTGAATATTTTATTTATTTAGGAGACCGTGATCAAGATTTTGGCAAGGGGACTTCCACCAGACCACGGAGCTAGTTAACGTTTATTTATTTTCACAATTACTGTGAGTTCATATTTACGCAGATTTACAGTCTCTTGTATTTTATTACAATGAGTTTGGAGGTATGTTTGTGATGGTTTTATTTTCAGCATCGATGGTTTAACTAGTGAGCTGATCACTAACTAGTCGGATCAGACCGGGTTAGGACAAACACCTTGCTGGCCCAGATTGTCTTGGGATAGGACAAACCCCTAGATGATCCCATCACCTTTTTATATAGTCTTGGAGACGCTCCGGGTTAGGACAAACACCCTGAGTGCCCACCTCCATAATTTATTTCGGTTTATTATATTTGAACTTGCTTTATTTTATAGAAATTAGCGGAAAAGCATGTTATATCAGTTTTATCATTTTACGCAGATTATGTTATTTTTGTCAACTCATGCTAACGATTTATATTTTATTTGCCTTTCCCTAAGCTCTTCGATTTTTCGTTGCCCAGGTTATAGTGTGTATCCTGAGAGTGCTGGGTGTCGTCGAGGGCTTCGAGTCCACTAGTGAATTCCTTCACCAGTAGATTCTAGCTCATTGTTAGTATGTATTGTATATTTATAGAAGTCGCTCTGGATACCTGTTCAGTATTGTTGTTTTTAGTGAGACTCTAGTAATCAATTAGTTCTCGAGTAGTCTTCGAGTCTACTTTCCCTTGTACTCCGAACCAATACTTTGTAAAATATGTTTTAAATTTCTGAGTTATGTATTTGGTTTAGTTCTGGTCATATGTTGAGAAATCCGGATGGACATCGGTGGTCCACGGTTTGTGTGTGGAGATTAATCTGTAGAGTGTTATTTTCCTGCAGGTTTTTGGTTGTCTGAATTACAACGGAGGTTATGTCAAAATTTTCACGGAATTTCTTAGTTTATAGTCAGTCGTTAGGGCTTGATCCTAGTTTACTAGTTAAGTTAGGGTTGGGTCCTTTCATCATGGTTTTCCTTGTTTAAAACCAACATTTGGATCATCCATCTCATCAGTTCCTACCATCTTAGGGCTAAAATTTTCTCAATCTCTCTCCCCATCACCTATACATACACTATACTTCTTTTTACACATTTCCTAATTTTGATAGCTCTTCTCTCTCTGGTTTTCTCTCTAGCTGCACTCTAGAGTTCTATTACGACCCGAACCAAAATTAAACGTTTATTGAGTTATATTAATCTTTATTGTGAATTAGTCGCGTTGAGTGAGTTGCTAACGACTTTTTTATTGGGCGATAATTTGATTTGACTTTCTTCACGAAATTTGTAGAGTATTTAATTTCAAACTCGTAGGAATTTTCGGAGAATTTTTTGGATAAGTGAGCTGTTTTTAGGCTTATCGGAAGTCTGCGCAAGATATTATTAAAAAAGAAATTATTTTTAGTAGGTTAAATCTTGACCGTTTGATCACGATAAGATTGATTTTGGGCCGTTGATCATTTGAGAAGCTTAGGGGTATAAATAGGTATTTTTTTGGAAATTATTTTCAGAAAATCAGAAGAAAAAAAAACCTGAAAAACTACATGGTGCATGGCCTATTTCACCCTGCCGACTAGATTTGCTCGACTTGACCTGTACCACCAATTTCGGCCACCTCCGGCGACAGAAAAGGTAGGGATATAAAGCCCTTGCTTTCCTTGATAGATTGGTGTGCATATTTTTGAGAAATTTGTAGGTTTGGAGGTGACCCGATTCGGATTTATATCGTTGGACTCACCGTAGTTGGTAGCGGTGCTCCGGCATGAGTTGAGGGTAGAGGGTGGGGGCATTTAGAAACTATCTCACTCCTAAGTACTTTTGGGTTAGTTGGGAGGTCCGACCAAGCTCCACAACGGAGCTTCGATGCTTCGAATATTGTGGCACCAAGTAACTCAAAGTCTTCTAGCTCCACTTCTTGTCTTCAACAAATACCAAGTCTTTAAGAGGAGGTAAGGTAAACCTTTAGTATTCCAAGAAGCAAGGGGAAGAGGGATTACTTCCCACTCAAAAATTAACCATACAATAAGTACATGATACTGAACAATGACTGCAATAGAAAAACACCAATAATGAGAAGCTGCTACTGAAAAACAACTAAAGCAACTACTACTGAAAACACAATTAAAGCATCTGCAACTAAACTCAAGTAACTGCTTGAATGGACCCGATCCTGATTTAGTTGCCTAAACCGGAATTAGGCCCTAGCGACAACAGAATTTACAAAAAAAAATCCAAAGTTTCCTCTAAAATTCAAGAAACCCAAAACCTACTATGAAACCACACTTCTAAAATAGTCCACAAAAATAAACCGTGGGCACCAAATCCTATCCGGATTTCTCGAATCAACCAAACATTGAATCCATTAGAAATATATACTATTTACAGAAGGTGATAAGAAATAAAAAAACTGATTGGAGAAGTACAAAACAAACAGAAGTAAATTGTATACAGTATTCAGAGCAACTTCTAATTTACATAATACATGAGACTAGCAGGTTAAGCTAAGAACCTAGTAGATGAGTACAGTGACAGAAACTCTAGGCCTCCGTCGATGTCGTGCTACCTCAGGACAAAAACTGCAAACTGGGCGGAGGAAACCGAAAAGCTCAGGGAAATGCATATAAAATAATTAAACTGTTAGAATGAGTGGTCGAAATAATGGTTTGTTTTAAACTGAAAGATATATTTATCATGCCTTTCTGCAAAGAGTATCAAAAAAAATGATGCGAGTCTAAAAATGTATATGCCCAAGTCAGATGTTTGTCCTAACCCTCCTGGGTACTGGGTAATGTGTGCCGGAGGTAACTTGAGTCAATGCTCCTCAAGCAACAAGAACGCCCAAGTCAAGTGAAATGACCCAATCCTAGATTGACTAGTAATCTAGGATCAAGCCCTAATGACTGACCATAATCTATGAAATTCTGTAAAGTTTTTTAACATAACTCCCCTTAAAAATAAGACAACCAAAAACCTGCAAGAAGAATGACACTCCGCAGATAAATCCCACAAACAAATCGTAGACCACCGTTCTCCATCCGGATTTCTCAATATATAGCAAAAACTAAACCAGATGTAAAACTCAAGATTGAAAACATACTTTACAAAGTAATTGTTCTAAATACAAGGAGAAGCAAACTCAACGCCTACTTGAGTAACAACCTATCACAAGAGTCTCACTGTAACAACATAAGAAAACTGGCATTTAGAGCGACTTCTATATACATATGATATAAACTGACAGTGAGCTAGAACTTGCTGATGAGAGGATGGCTGGTGGACTCGGAGCTCTCGATGATACCAAGTACGCTCAGGAATAACACTGCAACCTGGGCAACGGAAAAACCCAAAACTCAAGGGAAAGGCATTTAAAATATAAAACGTTAGCATGAGTGAACAAAAATAATATAATAATTTGTGTAAATCGCTAGACTGTAATTTCATACATTTCCACTATTTTCGGTGAAATAATGCGAGTTCTAAACTGAATAACTGAAATATAAATGGAGGTGCTCTTCCAGGCCACCTAACCTGAGGGATTAAACTGAAATGAAAAATATGCAAATATGTGACGGGATCGTCCCCAGGTCACCTAACCTGAGTCGATGTAGGTTAGACGAGGCCACCTAACCTCCCATAACCAACTATCTGGTGTTCAGCCGAATAGCCAGAGCATCGATGCAAACTAAACAAACCATCACAAAGCAACCCTCTGAATATACGCTTTAAAAATATACCGTAAATCGTACTGCGTAAAAATAATGAACTCGCAATCAACTATGAAAATAAAGGTCCACTCACTAGTTTGCAGCTACTGCTGGGGTCTCGCGGAATTTCCTTCGGTGCTAGAGTCGCAATCTCGATGTCCTATAAATACGGATCATTAGATATCAAAATACGCGTAAAACTATGAAAATCGATCCTAAAAACAACCCCGAAAGTCCCACCGATAATTTCAGAAAACTGACTCGCTAGAAAACTACTGTGGACGGCGGTGCGTGGCCCTCACGCGCCTCCTGGCCGAACTACTCTAATGGGAGCATTCGATACATGGATGGAAAGATATCACAACGCTCTACAACTTCCAAACCTACCACATTTCACGATTAGTTGTCATTTGGCCAAAAAACTGCCTGAAAGCTCGCGTTCCCAAAAATCAGTTTCCGTCCGAATCGCCCCCCCCCTCGGTCCACAAAACCATAGGGGTTCGATTCTTGGGTCAAAACTCAGTCGAACCCACCTAACCTCGCCCCTGGAAATGGCCGGAGCACCGCTGCCCATTAAACCCGAAATCCGGCAGAATTAGCTAATTAATTCGATTTCAAAATTGCACCAAAACTCAACAAAAAATACATGAAACGAAACAGGAGAGGAAGAGCTTTATTTCCCTACCTTGAACGTCGTCGGAGATGGCCGGAATCGACAGTACGATCGGGTCGACGTACAAAAATACGGGTCGAGCTCGTACATTATTTCTGCCAATTTTGGAAACTTTCCAAAAAATATCACGTATTAATACCCATATACATACCTGACCCAATTCAATGATCCAAATTCATTCTGATCTTGATCGAATGATCGCGATTAAACTGACTTTGAAAATTAATTTTATTTTAATTATTTGTCGCATAAACTTCTGATAAACATTAAAAATAGCTCTCTTATCCCATAAATTCCCCAAAAATTCTTACAAGCTCAAAATTAAATATTCGACAACTCTCATGAAGAAAGTGAAGTCAAATTCTCACCTGGTCAAAAATTTACAACCCTAATGTGACGACCCGAATCAGAATCAGTTGTGTATTCGGCACGATTCACGAGATTCTGCTTAGTCGCAGTTTTACGGCGTATATGTGGTTTGCCGATTTGATTCGCGACTATATTTTTGGTCGAGAATTTGAGTTAAGTGTCTTCACGGAAATTGTTGAGTACGTGATTTCGAGTTCATGGGCGGTTCTGGAAGATTTTTCCGATAAACGAGGAATATTTTATGATTATTTGAAGTTTCAGTTTCCGACGAGTTTATCCGATTGTTTTGTGTTTATCCGAATCATTTCGTATATTTATTTCGGACCGTCGATCGACCCGAGGCGCGAGTATAAATATCGAAATAGTCAAGAAATAGTCGAGAATTTCATTTCGGGCATTGACTGACGTTGACTTTCCAAAAATAGAAGGTTGACCCGTTGACCAAAAAGGAAAGTTTCCCGTTTGGGAGTTGCCGTCCGACGACCAACTTTCCGGCCACCTCCAGCCACGTGAAAGGTACAGTTAGCTTCCTCTCTTGATTTCGAGTGTGATGGTATTTGGTTTGGAAGGAATTGATCACGTTTTGGGTGAGTTCGAATCGAGGCCGATTGAGTTGCGTCGCCGGTATCGGGAGGAGGTCCTCCGGTGAACCACGGTGGTGGTGGATAAGGGGGTTCGACTCCCCTTGTCCTTGGGAGTCTAACCATGTGTTTGAATTAGGTTTTTAGTGAGTTTTTCGTCGGACCCGAGTATGGCCGGAATCTGGGTTTCCGTTCGGGTTTGGAGTGTTTTGGTGAGGTTTGAGTTCGAATTGGGTTGAGTGCCAGTTATGAAAAGTGTTTGGATGGTCAAGACCTAGAGAACTGGAGTTTCTCCGCCGGTGAATCTCGCCGTTGACGGCGCGCCACCGTCGGCGGCGGCGGTCAACGGTGGTCAACGGCGGAGGAATTGACTTTTTCAGATTTTGATGAAATTAATGTCATTTTTCTCGTAATCGCGCCCTGATTATCTTCCAGAGATTTTCGGGTTGATTTGGTTAGCCAATTTTCAGTCGAGGTTTCGAGTGGGAATTTCGGAATTTCCGTTATACATTTTGTACCGCATTGCATATTTCCGGGAACGGTTGGTTTCCGTGATTCAGTACAGGGTTGAGAACTATGATTTTGATCGGTTATATTTTTGTGAATATTCAGGAGATCGAGATCGGGATCGTGATCGTGCTTCAGGCGAGGGATCTTCCACCGGACCACGAGATTAGCGCGTGTGCGCATTACGCGAGTCTGTGAGTGGACATTTCTTTTCACGGATTGTTTGCGAGTCTTTTATTCATGATTTACAAACTTGAGCATGCAGATTGATTATGGTTTTACGAGCATGTGTTTTACGATTATGCATATACGAATATACGTATACGAGTATATATGTGTATATATTATGTTTTTTAGCATGTGCATAGAAAGGATTTATGATTTGATTTACACAGAGTACAGTCTTGGTTATGTTGTTGTATCGATACACATTGGCTTCTCGGCTGATCCCCGAGTACGCTCCGGGGGGGGGGGGGGGGGGGACAGATATCCTGACCCGAGGCCTTTCTGGCTAGGAATCACGTGTGGGTCTGGGATCCCGTGATTCAGACTGTGCTATCGCGTGGTAGTCCATGAGTGATTCCGCAATTTTTATATTGCATGCTTCGTACGCATGAGGAGTTAGAGTCTCCCTCGTGTACTCGGACGCGTGAGGAGTTAGAGTCTCCCTCGTGTACCATTTCTTTACTTATGCATTTGGACTCGCATATGTTTTATAATATATATTATTCGGTGAAAGACATTTATTTTCGTCCACTCACTCTAACGAGTTTATTGTCTTTCCCCTGGGCTTTTCGGTTTCCGTGCCCAGTTGCAGTTCAGGTTTTGGTGTTTTCACGTCGCGGTTTGGAGGCTAGTGATCTGAGCTACCTGTGCTTTCCAGTAGGTTCTTGTTTCGCCTACTGATGTGTATATTGTATATATTTTACTCTAGAGGTCGCTCTGTTACATTCTGATACTTGTTTATACAGATTTTCTCGGATATATATATACTACAATACTGTTTACTGTTTATGATTCATATATTGATGTTGAGAAATCCGGATGGGATTGGTGCCCACGGTTTGGCTTTTGTGGCATAGGATGAAGTGTTATTTTCAGGGTGCAGGTTTATGCAATTCCACGTTAGTAACGAAACTCTGCCGAAAATTTCGAAAATTTTTTGTTGGTTCGTATTTTCAGAAGGGGTTCAGTTCCGGTTTAGGTAACTGAATCGGGATTGGGTCATTTCACCTAATAACGCGCCTAATCCACAATAACATGTACGGGTTGTAACTTCAGGTGTTTGTCTTAACCCTCCTGGGTACTGTGTAAATTATGGGTCAAGTCCCAGACCTTCCCAGAGTGTCTAGGGGATCAGCCTTGAAGCCAGTGTATCGATGTAACAACTGTGATTATGCTCTGTATAAAACAAAATCATATAGGCCTCCATGCAAATGCATAATCATAAATGCATAAACGTAAAATTCACAGTCAAAAAATTGTATAACATGGACACGCAAATCGACATTGAAAATAAAATGTCCACTCATAGTACACAACTAGCTCTGTGGTCCAGCGAAATTTCCCTTGCCAAAATCTTGATCACGATCTGCTAAAGAAATAACAGATTCATTTAATATTGTAATTTGATAAAACATGTGAAAATGAACTTGGAAAGTATTTCGGAAATCCGGCCCCTCGTGAATTTTAGATTTTCGCCTAGCTGGAGCCACGCCGTGGACGATGGCGCGTGGCCCTCAAGTGCCTCCATAGGCAGCAACACATGAGTCACACACGCCTCTGGTGAAAGCTGCTCCAATGGGAGTGTTCGACCCATGGTTGGAAAGATCTCGTCGAGTCCAACAACATTCCCAACTAGACGTATCCCCAAATCGTCATCGTTTGGCCAAAAAACAGCCCGAAAATCTCCGTGCAACCTCACAAAATTTATTTCGCTGCAAAACAAAAAATTTGGCATTCCTAGATTTCTAATGACTACCTCCTTTTTATGACAATCAAAGACTGCCCAGTGAGCCTGTAAGAAGTCCATCTCCAGAATTACATCAAAATCTACAATGTTTAACAACATCAAATCCGCAGTTAACTCATAACCTCCTATAAATATCTCGCAGTCCCTATACACCCATATGATATTCACAACCTCACTGGATGGATATAATACTCGCCACATTCTCAGAAGTGGAGAGGCAGGTATGGTGGCTAAAGATGCCAATCTATACAACATAAAAGGAATGCGTAGCCTCTGGGTCTAATAAAGTAAGGAATGAATAACCAAAATCACATAACGTACCAATGATAACATCTGTAGAAGCCTTTTCCTCTTGCAGGGTCATGACATGCACTCGGGCCTGTCCAGCTGGTCATCTGCGCCGAATGCGATTCTGCCGATTTGCTTGCAATGTGGACTGCAATGGCCGAACTCTAGAATTGGTACCTTGATCTCCACCTGAACTTTGGGCTATTGGACCACCAGAAGTGGCCCTCTATGGACACTCCCTAGCAAAGTGACCCTCCTGGCCATAGTGATAAAAAAAATGGTGGTGCCAGCGAACCAAAATATTGCTTGTTAATGTTACACAACAAAAAATCTCTTGATGTAGTATGTGTGTCATATGGACGCCAAGGGTAACTCGATCCACTAGAACTCCTACTTGATTACTGCCTCTTTGGTCAATTCCTGCTCCATCTCTAGCTCCTACCCTGACCAGATGTGCCAACAGAAATCTATAAGGTCTACTGCTAAAAGAAGAGGCTATGCTTGATGTACATTAACTCAATATCTTTGAAGGACCCTGGCTGGGTCCACATTCCTCAAAGTGATGAGACTGAAACTGCAGTTGTCTCTCCTTTTCCACATCCTCACCTCTGATTGCGGCACTAACCAACTCATCAAACTAATCTCGAGGCATAGTTGTCAATGTCCCCTTGATGTTCAGATTCAGACCCAGCTCAAACCTCCTGCATTTGGATTCTTCACTCACCACCATATCAAGCACAAATCTTGACAAACGAGTGAATTTATCTCGATACTCAAGCACTGACATACTGCCTTGCCTCACGTTGGTGAACTCTTCACATTTTTGCTACTGGGTAGCTTGGTTGAAATATCAGCGCATGGACAATTCTCCAAATGCAGGCCATGGGGTGCCATCAGGAACCCTCTCAGTACTAGCCCACCAAAAGTAAGCATCTAACTTAAGTAATCCAACAACTGCTATAATCCTCTACTCTGGAGTGAAGTGAATCATTCATATACTCGCTCCACCTGGACTATCTAAGCCTTACATGTTTCTTGATCTGTGGAACCAGGAAATGTGGTTGCTCCACCTGTCTTTGCCTTTGCTATAAGATCAAAATGCTCATCTAACTGCAAAAATCACGCAAGCAAGTCTCGCGTTCGCGGATCCTCATCATGATTCTCAGCCCTATTAACACTGGCTCCACGTCTAGGAGGCATCTCCTATGAATGAAAAAACACATTAGTCAAATCCCAAAAAAATTCCAGAGTTTCCTCTAAAATTCAAGAAACCCAAATCTGCAAAGAAACCACATTTCTAAAATGGTCTACAAAAACAAAATGTGGGCACCAAATCCCATCTGGATTTCTCAAATCAACCAAACACTGAATCCACTAGAAATATAAACTGTTTACAGAAGGTGATAAGAAATCCGAAGACTTATTGAGAAAATATAAAACAAATAGAAGTAAACTGCATACAGTATTCAAAGTGACTTCTAATTTACATAATACACAGGACTAGCAAGTGAAGCTAAGAACCTACTAGATGAGTACAATGACACGAACTCTATGCCTCCGTCGATGACGTGCTACCTCAGGACAAAAACTGCAAAGTGGGCGGAGAAAACGGAAAATCCCAGAGAAAGGCATATAAAATAAATGAACTGTTGAGAGTGAGTGGATGAAAATAATGTTTCGTTTTAAACTGAAAGATATATTTATCATGCGTTTTATATGAAAAAAATAATGCGAGTCTAAAAATGTATATGCCCAAGTCATGTGTTTGTCTTAACCCTCTTTGGTACTATGTAATGTGTGGAGGCAGTAACTTGAGTTAATCCTCCTCAATCCACAAGAACGCCTAGGTTAGGTGTTTGTCCTAACCATCTTGGATACTGTGTAAATCATGAAATAGGTCCCAGACCCACCTGGAGCGTCTCGGGGATCAACCGAGAAGCCAGGGCATCGATGCAACAACTATGACTATGCTATGTGTAAAACAAAATCATATGTGCCTCCATGCAAATGCATAATCTTAAAATGCATAATCATAACATGTATAACCTAGACTCGTAAATCAATAGTGAAAATAAAGTGTCCCCTCATAGTACACAACTAGCTCTGTGGTTCGGTAGAAGTTCCCTTGCCAAAATCTCGATCATGGTCTCCTGAAAAAATAATATCTTCATTTAATACTATTACTCGATAAAACATGCAAAAATTAACTCAGAAACTATCCCGGAAACCCCCCGGTTAATTCTGTATTTTCATCTCGCCGGAGCCCCGCCGTGGAAGATAACGCGTGGCTTTCATGCGCCTCACTGACGACGACGCGTGTGTAACTTGTGCCTCTGATTTAAACTACTCCAATGGGAGCATTCAACCCATAGTTGGAAAGATCTCTTCGTTCCCAACAACATTGCCAACTGGACTTATCCCCAAATCACCGTTGTTTGGCCGAAAAACGGCCCGAAAGCCCACTGCCCCAAAATTGTCGAAATCGGGTACCATCGTCGCTCCTTGGTCCCCCAAACCATAGGGGTTCAACCCATGGGGTAAACCTAACCATTTCCACCCCACCTTGTCGCCAAAAAGTGGTTGGAGCACCACCGACGAGATAACCCGAAACCTAATGGTTAAATCGATTGGATTCAAATCCAAAATCAACCCAAAAATCAACAAGACCTATATGAAATGAAAGAGGGAAGCAAGAGCTTCAAAACCATACCAAGAACGCCAGCAACGGTGGCATTTTCTGGCGGGTCTGAAATCGAGTCGGGTCGTGAAATGGGTCAACAAGTTAACCGAATTTTCTGGTTTTCTGAATTTTCTGATCATTTTTCAAAAAATACCCCAATTTATACCCCGAAGCTCCTGATCAGATCAACAACTGAGATTTGATCTAATCAAAATCCAACGGTTTAGATCATACTGACTTAAGAAAATATTTTTTAATAATATCCTCACGCAGACTTTCAAAGTCATAAAAAAATAACTCGCTTGTCTGAAAAATTCCCCGAGAATTCCTACAAGCTTGAAATAAAATGCTCTACAACTTCTATGAAGAAAATAAAATTTAATATAATTCTCGCTCGGTAAAAAAGTCGTTAACAAATCACACGATGCGATAAATTCGTGATAAACCTAATTCGTGCCGATGTGTAATTTTGGTTCAGGTCGTTACACTGCTATTGAAAAATAATTAGATAAAGAAACTGCTACTGAAACTCAAGTAATTGCTACTGAAAAACAACAAACACAACTGCTACTAAAATTAAACTAGAGCTAACATCATAGATTGCAACATTACAGCAACAACGCAGCAAACAGAGCCCACCTGCTACTGAAAAGTAAGCAATTATATTAAAAAATAGGCTGCAACTAATAAAAACCACAAACAACTAAATTTTTTTGTTGGCAACTTAAAACATAACAACAATCACATGATTTGCTGCAAAATTAGAAACCTAAACATCGATCAAACACATAAAGTAGATTTACATAACATACATCACCACATAATAACAACCATATTACCTACTACTAAACTCTGTATAACAATATCACAATCAAAGACAAAACATAGCAGTTGCACCAACAAAACATCACGAAAATGCACTGACAATTGATGATTTGAACTTCAAAGATCGAAAGCTTGAAAATCACCCAACTGCTACTCAAAATCAAGTTTAGGATTGTGAAGAAACAAGCTTTGAAAAAGCGATTCCAAATTCAAAGAAGTTAACACAAATAAGGAGAATCAAAAAAACAAGTTGATGTTGAAGTCTAGAAGATCGATGGCAAGTGGCGATCGAGAGCTTCAGAGATTTTTCATTTCCAATTTTTTTTTCCAGAAAGAAGGCTTATATATGGGTTGACTGAGGGTAAATTGGTAATGATGCATGGGACACGTGTTAGCACTATTTCAAACTGTCCTTATTTATAATATTTTATCTTTTACTACTTAAAATAAAGGATCTTGTCCTTAAGTGCATTTGGCTTCTCCAAAGTGCATTTGGCTTCTCTAAAATTTCCTTAAGAGTAATTTTCTATAATGTTTACTTACCATAAGGAATCGGAATCAAAATCAATTTGATTACTGAAATATTCCAACAAAAGAATAGTTATATTTAATATTGAATTTTTTTTTCTTTTAAAGACTACCGCACCGCCTTTTTAAAAAAAAAAACACTTGCTCTAGAAAAAAAATGCTCTAGAACGCGCCCGATTGTTTTGCCCCAAATTACACAATCTTCTCGTCCAGCGGCCCAGGCATTGGCCATGGCCTCTTGCCTTCCCGGCGAGCTGTGGATGCGGCCGGACAAGTTTATTGTTGTATTATGGTTGGCGTGTCCGTTGATGGACAGTAGTAGTTGTCGAAGTTGGAGTGAGAGCTTGGGTTATGTTGTTTTGAATGCGCGATGTTGTTGGGAGTGTTGTGGAGGAGAATGGGGGCGAGGGTTGGCAACAAAGGGAGGGTCGGAAAGCGCTTGATGGAGCTTCTGGTCACGGCGTGCGTCTGGGACGAAGTATGGAGTTTCACAGCATGGAACGAGTTTGACCTATGTTCGAATGGTTTTGAAAGGACGCAACCCCGATTTAGTTTCCTAAACCGGAATCAAACCCTTTCTGAAAACACGAACCAACAAAAACCATAAAAATTTTGGCAGAGTAACGCTACTAACGTGGAATTGCCATTTACCTGCACCTGAAAAATAACACTTCATCCTATGCCACAAAAGCCAAAGCGTGGGTACCAATCCCATCCAGATTTCTCAATATCATAACAATAGCAATAAACAGTAAACATAACTGTATAATATAGAAAATTCGGGAAAAACCACATAAAACATGTATCAGTATCGTATCAGAGCGACCTCTAGTGTATATATACAAAATATACAACAGTAGGCGAAACAAGGAACCTACTGGAAAAGACAGGTAGCTCGAACAACTAGCCTCTGACCGCTACGTGAGACACCAAAATCCGAACTGCAAACTGGGCACGAAAACCGAAAAGCCCAAGGGAAAGGCAATAAAACGTTAGAGTGAGTGGACGAAAATAAACATATGCCTTTCACCAATTTCATATACAATAAACAAGTATAGCGAGTTCGGAAAATGTATATATGGAGGTGTCAGGCGAATCTCTCAAGCCCGACGGTCAGGCGAATCGCTCAAACCCGACGGTGATAGGCCAGGGGAATCTCTCAACCCCGGTGGCATAATAGGGGAATCTCTCAACCCTGCCCAAAGGAATCTCTCAACTCTGGTCAGACTACCGGTGATCAGCCGAGAAGCCGAAGCATCGATGCAGGTATGCCATCACCATAAAATATAAAATAATACCTCCGAAAATAATAAATAAGCTCAACATCGTATATAAACAAATACGGAAAATCACAAACTCGCAACGACTGTGAAAATATAAGTGTCCACTCACAGGTGAGCAAAGCGCGCACTCGCGCTAATCATGAGGTCCGGCGGAAGATCCCTCGCCCGAAGCACGATCTCGATCCCCTGAATAATCATAAAATATATCTGATCAAAATCACAATTCACAACACTGTACCACACCTCGAAAACCAACCGTTCCCGGAAACGTATAACGGATACAAAAACAATTAACGAAATTCCCGAAATCTCCACTCAAAACCCTCGACTGAAAATCTGGTACCCAAATCAACTCAAAAACCTCAAGGCGACGATCGGGGTGCGAATACGAGCGAAACGACATATAACTCGACACATTTCCAAAAAAGTCAACGGTTGCCAGAGTTCCGCCGTTGACCGTCGCCGGCGGCGGCGGCGCGCGTCAACCGGAGAGATTTCCGGCGGCCAAGCTCACCGAAGCTTCATCTCGACGAGTACAACATATCTCTCAAGTGTGACAAGGATCAATTCCTGCGGGATTGGCCGGAAATCAGCTCGAAACCCACGGGTTTCCTCTACCGCCGGCGATCTCCGATCTCCTCCGTTCTCCGTCCACGGCGCACGGCGGCCTTCGAGACCACTCCCAAAAGAACCGCCGTGGTCCCACGAGTAGAAACTCCCAACTCTCCGGCCACCACCGTGGCCGGAGCACCTCCGTCCACAAACCCAAAACCGGCCGGAATTCCACCGTTTTCAAATCAACATTTCTCCCTCAATTCTCAACCAAATCAAGAAATTCCAAGTTTTAAACAGCTTAGAATCATGAGGAGAACATTTTACCTTCCAAAGTCGTGGCCTGAAACGACCGGAATCGGCAGGTCCGCCTGAGAATCCAAACGGTCCGAAAATTCCTCCACGATCAATGGTCAACAACTCGGTCAACGCCGGTCAAACTTCCCGAACAGTGTTTTCGATAATTTTTCGACTATTTCTGATATTTATACTCGCGTCTCAGGACGATCGACGGTCCAAAATGGATAACCATTACGATTCGGATAAACTCGATACGAACGGATAAACTCGACGATATTCCGAAACTTTAAATATTCATATTATATTCCTCGGTCGTCGAAATAATAATCCGGAACCTCACACGAACTCGAAATCACGTGCACAACAACTCTCGAGAAGAGACCCAACTCAAATTCTCGACTGATAATTAAGTCGTGATTTAAACCGGTAAATCAACCAATATACGGAAAACAGTGATTACGCATAATCTCGTGAATTAAGCCGTTTACTCAACTGATTCTGGTTCGGGTCGTCACAGGTTTGGCAGTGGTTCTCGATTAGAAAGCGATGTCAGGAAGGAGGCGGTAGATCCAGGTGCAACCCAGATCTGGCCGGATTGCGTTAGAGCTGGTCCGCTAGGGTTCGTGGATGGTGAGGGTGTTAGTTGGCGGCATGTGGTGGTGCGAGAGACACAGGTTAGAATATGGGCCCATTGCTTTGGCTCTGGTGGTGCTGGGTTATATCCTAGGCCCAGGTAGTTTTATTTTTGTTAAGTATTTTCTATTATTGTTTTTTGTTGGGTATTAGTATTGTTTTATCTTGAATAAATCCATATGCTATGTAGCTAGGGCGAGTCAAGCGTCTTAGGTGTGTTTTCTGTGTGTGTACTTTGAGTGTCTTGTCTGCTTTAGTGAGGATGCGTTCTATTAAATGGGTATAGCCTTCGATCCTAGTGACAGGATAAAACGTGGTGTCATCGACTTAGTTGTCGTTCGGTAGCATACAAGGAGAAATGTTTCTAAATGGGTATTGGAATGCTTTCGCTGGGAAAGTAATAGTTGGATCTTCTCTAGTGGGTCGCTATAATTGTAAAGCGGTAAATGGTGCATATTTGATTGCATAGTTATCGTAGAATGTTCTGTGACTATCCGGAATTTCTATGTGTGCTCAATATAATATGAGGTTCAGTTCTTATGTCGCTCCTACGTACTCAATGGTTTCATTAATAAAGGCTCGAGGACTTCCGCACCCACCCTTTCTTTCAAAAAAAAAATCGAATATGTAAATAAAAAATACACGATCCTTTCTAGATTTAAACAAAAAAAAACAATTTAAAATGCTCTATATCTCAATACCACCCACTAAAAAACGCGGGCAGGATTGTTAGTAATTGATAAGTGAGAAATTTAGGGGACTCCGTAGAATCAGCAAAACTTTTATCGAAAGAGAATACATGTACATATATATATACCTGCTGGATTCTTTTTCTCTCCTTCACATCATTCCGAAGATTATCGACTGCCAATTCAATTATCTCCTCCGATTCTCCTTCTCCCTTCTTCAACTGCGTCTCCCTGTCTGTACAAGTACTCATGCCTGCTCCAAGAATATACTTTTGTTTTTCTTTTCTAGCTATGCCTAATATATATGCATGCTTAATTTCTGGGATATATAAATAATCTGCTGTTTGCAAATACAAATCTAGCTTCAACATGTATGGTAATTATGACTGCAGGAGATTTACCTACCGGAGCCGACTGACCAATTCAAGGTGTCATTGATTAAGAAGAGCCAAGAAAGGGGGCTTTTTTGTACATGACATTTGTAAGTCAATTGTTCAACATCATATTATGAGATGAGATGAGATGAAAGATGGCTTGTGATGAAGTCAATGATGGCGATGGTGATGGCGATGGTGACGGGGGTGGACAGGAAAATGCCCCATCGTGTTCAGGATCCCCAAAGAAGAACAGCGATAGGGAAAAGCATAATATCAAGCTGTTATGCAGCCATGGCGGGAGAATCCTGCCGAGACCTGCCGACGGCCATCTCAAGTACGTCGGCGGTGAGACCCGGGTCATAGCCTTTTCCGGGGACATTAAATTTTCCGGTACCTACCTATCTACTACATGCATCCATCATTTATAATTTCTACGTGCATGCAGCAAGGTTGTTAATATTCGTGTTTTCTATCGACAAAATGAAACGAAGTGTGTCTTTATGTATGCTAATAATGAGATCAAAATTGCAGAGTTGATGAAGAAAGTGGGTGCTGTATTCGATGGGGAGATGGTGTTGAAGTACCAGTTAATTCCAGAAGATTTGGACGCCTTAGTCTCTGTACGGACAGATGAAGATGTAAAACACATGTTGGAAGAATACAATCGGCAAGAAAACCGAGGAATGAATCCCAGGCTAAGAACTTTCTTGTTTCCATCTAAGCCAATCATGATAGAAAGCAGCAGCAGCTGCCAAACAATGGAGCTCGAGCAACGCTACATTGATGCCGTTAATGGCATTGTGCGCTCATCGCCGAATCCTCCGATTGCCAGCACCAGCAGCATTGGTAATTGCAGCAGCCCTATAGCCAGCTTCAGCATATCCTCTGCTTGTTCTTCACCCAAATCGGCATCGCCCGAACACCACTATTTGGTGGTACAAGAAGCTAACCAAATACTACAAGCCAGTCGATTTTCGCTTCCCCTTCCAGCCATGCATAAAGTTCAGAGCTCTCCCAGCATTTGTGGTAATCATAATTTTCAACAGTACCATAACCAAAGCATTGCTCACCGCCATCACCAGGCTTGGGGATACCATTACCATTACCAGCACCAGAACCACCAAGGTGGCTGTTACCAACTCTCGAGGAGCCTGTCGAGAAGCTCACACCCCCACAACCACAGTAGAGCCAGCGGTCTAGGGACTCCCACATCGCCCCATATGTCTCCCTGTGGAAGATCTGAGACGGGAAGCGTGAGGAACAACATTGTTCAGAGCCATTCCCATCATAATTCAACTTGCACTAGTCCCAGACACCAAAGTCCAAGACCAATTGCACTACTAGGAGCAAGCTCTAGTTATTATGAGGATCCTTATGTATACAAAAGAGTTGATAGGGCAGAGAGTCTTCCGCCAAGTCCACGGAAATGTTAGCTAGCCAGTCCACGGAAATGTTATCTAGCCAGGGACCTCTGGTCTCCTCAAATAAGTACCATCAATTCCTGTTTAGAAACTCAAATTATGAACCAAATGTTCTCAGATCAAGGGGACTATGCACACTCAGTCACCTCCAATGTTCAGCAAATGCATAGATTTCATACTCTAACTAACCAATCCAACATCTTGCTATCTCATCTAATTTTATATCCAGTACTAACCTTCAACCCTCATTTTCCACGAAACAAAAATTGGCCCCAAACAACAATTCCTGTCACACTGGACTCTTACACATCTAGCAACCAAGAATAAAAATACAAAAAATCACTATCTATCCAACAAATTTCCTCGCTAGCTTTCAGTGAAATCGGCATCAATAACATCTCCTTCGGGTCCCTTGCCTGATGACGATTGTGATGAGTCTGAAGGCCCAGCTCCAGCATCAGGTGGAGTCGGCCCTGCACCCGCACCAGGTGCATCGGGCTGGTTGTAGAGGGACTGTCCAAGCTGCATAACTTCCTGGTTAAGAGCAGCCATGGCATCTTTTATACCTTGAGTTGATCCCCCGGAGATAGCTTCCTTCAATTCTCCGAGTTTTGCCTCAACCTTCTCTTTAACTGGGGCAGGAACCTTTTCTCCCAGCTCCTTGAGCTGCTTCTCGGTTTGGTAGACAACTGAATCCGCCTGGTTCTTTGTGTCAATGGCGTCTCTCTTCTCCTTGTCCTCCTTTGCAAACTTTTCTGCTTCGTTAACCATCCTTTGTACCTGTATGTTACAAGAAATTTAACTCAAGACTGACAAAAGCTCCAAATTGAACATGAAAAAGCAACCATTTTATTTGCAACTCAGTTAAAAATATATCCAACACACCTCGTCATTGGGCAATGTGCTTGCACCGGTAATAGTGATATCCTGCTTTTTGCCAGTGCCCTTGTCAACAGCAGCAACTGAGAGAATACCGTTGGCGTCAATGTCGAACTTTACTTCAATTTGCGGAACCCCTCTAGGAGCAGGCGGAATACCATCCAAACGGAAACTGCCAAGAGATTTGTTATCTCTAACAAATTCTCTCTCCCCTTGAAGAACATTAATCTCAACACTTGTCTGCCCATCCGCAGCCGTTGAGAATACCTCTGACTTAGAGGTGGGTAAAGTGGTATTTCTTGGGATGATCTTTGTCATTACACCACCGAGGGTCTCCAAACCCAGTGACAGGGGTGTCACGTCCAACAGTACAATGTCGCTTACATCTCCAGCTAATACACCAGCCTACAGTTGGGCAAATAGAAGTAGCACTAGTAAGGAAATGATACAAATAACAGAAAAAGCAATAAACTGGTTGCCAAATATGTCAATGACACATCAGCCGGTTAAATGCTATTAATTGAATAAAGAATTCATGAATCACCTGAACTGCAGCACCAAGGGCAACAACTTCATCAGGGTTGACTGTTACATTTGGTTCTTTTCCGGTTAACTTCCTTACAAGCTCTTGAACAGCTGGTATACGTGTTGAGCCACCAACAAGTATCACTTCATCTATGTCCTTAAAGGAGAGTTTTGCATCCCTCAAAGAACTTTCAACCGGCGTCTTAATTCTGTCAAGATTGCACAATTTCAGGAGTTGCACAAGAATAGAAGTCAGTGTGATAGCAGTACAAAGCAAGTGCACCTATAGTGTGCAGCACACAAGAGTGTGGGACACTTGTCAAAATCTAAACCGTGTTGGGCTTAGGTGAATAGTGCATGAGAACCTAGACCGCAAATTACTCCCTCGCACATTTGTGTTCCGCACATTATAGAATTACTCCTACAAAGCCTACTACAAAAACTATTTAGAAAAACTACTACAATACTAGCCATCAAACAGGATAGATGGGAATAGCATCATAGAAAAATATGCCATTTTGACACAAGTTTCCTTGATGTTTCAAAAACAGTTCATACCTGTCAAGCAGGTCAGAGCACAACTCCTCAAATTTAGCCCTTGTAAGGATTGTCTCAATGTGCTTGGGGCCATCCGCAGTTGCAGTAATGAAAGGCAAGCTGGAAGAAAATGATCATAACAGTTAAGACATTGTTGGAATAGAACAAGATAAAGGTGCAAATCTTTGAAATATTCACAGACAGGTGCTGATGAAAATTCATACAGCCTCAACACACCTTATGTTAGCTTGTGTTAAAGTTGAGAGCTCCATTTTAGCTTTTTCAGCTGTCTCTGTCAGCCGCTGAAGGGCTTGCTTATCCTTCAATAAATCTATTCCTTCATCTCTTTTGAACTCAGCAGCAAGCCAATCAACAATCCTCTGGATAATTAACTCAGCATTAGATATATCACATCATTTCACCCAAATGAAAACCCTTAACAACAAGGAGCCATATAGACATATATTATAAGCCAGCAAAAAATATTCCTCTGGATAATTAGTTCAGCATTAGGTATATCACATCATTTCACCCAAATGAAAGCCCTTAAGAACAAGGAGCCATAAAAACATATTTTATAAGCCAGCTAAGAATAACCAACTAATAGAAATTAACCACTGAGACAAGCATTCATAGAAATTAAGTTATATGACTTATAAGTATCCATCCAGCTAACCCCAACTAGTAATTACTTTATTTTGTCCATCAAATAACCACTCCAATAATCGGACACATCCAATGATTACCACATTAGATAGCACAATTATTTATTACTTATTAGTGATTAAGGTCACCATTAGTTCCTCCAAAGGAGGTATTATCAAGAGATATATATTAGCAACTGTTGACATATAATATTTTAATGTTTCCTTGCAGCAATTTATTCACAAACACATCTTTAAGGTCTTAGAGCAAGTGCACCGGGGCGGATTTCGCCGGCAACTGCTCGAGCACGAGGGAGGGGCCCGCCGGCAAGTGCTCGGAGGCCGAAAATGAGGGGCGCACCGGGGCGAAGCTGCTCGAGCAGATCGGAGGGGAGGAGAGCTCGAGCTCGAGCTCGAGCAGAAAGAGAGCGAGCTGCTGCTCGCGCAGCTGGCGGACCCCACTTCACGTGGGTGACGTCAGCTGACGCAAGTTTTTTTTTTTTTTTTTTTTACTTAAGGTAAAAGGTGAAAAAAGAAACTTACCAACCAATCAGTACGTGCCACGTGGCACGGAAGAAACAAAAAAAAAAAAGTAACGGGCCAGTTGATCTGGTCCGTAGATTTCGAATTCAAAAGTTGATCCAACGGCTCAGATTCAACCAGAAAAATCAGAACGGATATAAACGGTAATACCCAAAATATTTACAAAAAAATTGCAAAAAAATCCCAAAAAATTGCAAAAAAATCCGAAAAAATTGCATATCACCCCCTACTATTTTCCTATAAATACTACACAATTTTTTTCACAACTCACTTCTCATTTGTGCACTACAAATTTCACATCTCCATCCATCTCTTCTCCATCTCTACTTTCATTTTCGTGAGCATTTTTTTGAAATGGCCCATTGGCTTCGTTCCGAAGATTTGCAAATGTGCATCTCTTTCGCACGTCATAATATCGATGAAGTCAACGGCAACAAACAAAGGAAAGATAAATTGTGGGAGAAAATTCACGCCGATTACATGGAAAATTGGGTGCCATCGGAAGGAGAAACACCTCGAGAGGAGCCTAGGTCTCAAATTGCGCTTGCGTCGCACTACAATAAATTCAAGATACTATTGCAGAAATGGGGTCAATGTTTGCGAGACGCACGTAAGCGTAGAGCTAGCGGCACTTCTCACATGGATGAGGTAACTACTTATAATCTAATTTTTATTTAATTTCATTTTTATTTAATTTCTCTCATAATCTCATTTTTATTTTACCTATTTAATTTCATTTTTATTTCATTTCATTTTTATTTAATTTGTACTATGTAATTAATTAATTTAGTAAATTTGAATTAACTTTTTGTATGTCAATTTAATTTAATTAATTTACTGTATTTTTTTAGATTAAACAAGCTCAAGCATACTACTATGCCGCTAAGAAACGACCGTTCACCCACTTTGAATGTTATGAAGTTCTTAAGGACCATCCAAGTTACCGCGATGTTGAACCGAGCACTCCGTCTCCGTTTGTTGGCTCATACATCTCCAATCGTAAATTTGGGTGATGAAGGAGACTTGAATGAAGCATCACCCGCCTACGTTGGCACCGGTTCGTCGAGTCCGGTAAGACCAATGGGATGCAAGGCGGCAAAGGAATCAAGGCGTCATAAGAAACAAGGTAAGACTCCTATTGATCAACGCACTGAGGTTTTGCAAACTATGGCAAGTGATCAAGCAGCGTGGCATTCCACGAGAAAGATACAAAATGAAAGTCAGCTCAATTATTACGCCAAGTATATAGAACTTCAAGAACGAAAAGAAGCAAGGACGGAAACTGAGCTCCAAATAAAGAAACATGAGGAAGAAGCAAGGATCATGACCATGAACTTGGAGGCTATGACCCCGATCTCCAAAAGGTACTTTACCAAGAGGAAACTAGCTATCCTTAAGGAATCAGAAGATAAGGATGGCGAAGCTTCCGATGATACATTTGCGGATTGTTATCAACCACGCGTACTCTTTCCACAGTAATTATAGCGCCCTATTGTATTAAGAATAAATGTTGTTTATGTTTTCATTATCGTGCCATTATGTTTTCATTATGTTTTCATTATCTTTCCATTATGTATTTGAATTTTCGAGAAATAAAATTGCATGTGCTTTATGAAATAACTTGTCTGCGTAGAGGCAAAATCTAACATTTAAAATTCAAACACATCATATTTATTACACAATTTCAACTATCGAAACACACTTACTGAATTGAAAGCACATTTATGAAAATTAAGCACACATAGTAAAAATTTAAACACAATTAATTATAGTCTTTCTCCAGTCTCAAGCATCCAGTTGTGCTTCACCAGGTCCTTCTGAAGTTCGTTATGGATATAAACAGATTGGAGATCGGCAACACGATCATGAAACCGTGGCATATTATCCCCATCTCTACTCATTGGCTGAAAAGGAATTCGATTCCCATCCTCATCAACAGGCCCATCATAAACTTGGAAAGCTCGTACTGGGTTTTGCATATCTTCTTCTGCATTCTCTTCAAACTCTTCATCTACGAACTCACTCTCAACTATCATGTTATGCAATATGATGCAGGCTAACATGATAGTTTTGATCACCGATTTCTTGTGCAATGTACAACTATGACGGATAATTGCCCATCGGGATTGCAGGATGCCAAAGCATCTTTCCACATCTTTCCGGTATGACTCCTGTTTCTTTGCAAACAACTTATCTGGCGGTGTTTGGGGGTTAGAAATTGTTTTCACAAATGTAGAGTACCTTGGGTATATTCCGTCTGCAAGAAAATAAGCGTTGGAATACCGCTCTTCATTCACTTCATATACGGCGGTTGGGCTTCTTCCGGCAAGGAGTTCGTCAAACACATCTGATTGGTGGAGCACATTAATGTCGTTTTGAGCGCCTGGAACCCCGAAGAAACTGTGCCATATCCATGTATCATACGAGGCCACTGCCTCTAAGATAATGGTGGGACGACCCTTTCGCCCTGAGTACGCCCCTTGATGAGCTGTTGGACAATTCTTCCATTCCCAGTGCATGCAGTCGATGCTTCCAATCATACCTGGAAAACCTCGTTGTTGGCCCTTAGCTAGAAGCCGTATGAGGTCACATTCTGTTGGAGGGCGGAGGTAACGTTGACCGTAAAGGAGAACCACTTGTCGGCAAAACTCCTTCGTACACTCTAGTGTAGTGGATTCACCCATCCTTGTGATTTCAGCGCACTGATCTGCGGCTGCGCCGTAAGCCAGCATTCGCAGCGCAGCGGTCATCTTTTGTTGGGGGAGGAGGCCTAGCAATCCAGTGGCATCCGGTCTCTGATGCCAATATTCGTCGAAATTGCAGAGACCCGTCATGAGAGTGTTGAATAAGTCTCTGCTCATTCGGTACCTTCGCCGAAATTCTTGCACGTTGAAGATCGGGCGTTCGATAAAGTAATCTTGCAGGAGATTATCTCCCCTGGACGCCCTCAATCTTTGTCGATTTGCTTTACGACCCCGACGTGATCCACCACCATGCGGTTCATCATCAAGTTGTGCCACCTCCACGGCCACGAGATCCACGAAAGATTGCTCTATCTCGTCATCCTCCTCGTTTTGTAGTTGCCTCATTCGAAAAAAGTTGTCGAAGCTAAAAGGATTCATCGAAATTTGATGATTCAAGGATTGGAAATTGTGGTGATTGGTGTGATAGGAATGAGAGAGATGATAATTTTATACCAAAAGCTCACCGACACCGACAATCGGCTTCAATTATTTCGTTATCCGGAGATGACACGTGTCGCAATCTCATTCGTCGGAAATCTCACCGACAATCGGCCTCAATTATTTCGTCGATATTGTTATCCGGAGATGACACGTGTCGCAATCTCATTCGTCGGAAATCTCACCGACAATCGGCCCCAATTATTTCGCACATATCGTTATCCGGAGATGACACGTGTCGCAATCTCAGTGGTCTGAAATCTCACCGACAATCCGGTTCAATTATTTTGTCGAAATCGTAATTACGTGATAACACGTGTCACGCCCTCATTCGCTTAGCGAATAGTAACTGCTAGAGCAGTTGGTGAACTGGTGCGTGCAGTTTTGGAACTGCTTGAGCAGTTCTGGGATTGGCAACTGCCAGAGCAGTTTCCGGCAACTGCTTGAGCAGTTGATGGAAAATGGGTGCGGATGCTCTTACCAAACAAGCACTCCAAAACAATGAAACAGTGCAAGCAATGACATTGGAAAGTCGAGACCAAAACAGTCCAAAAGATGAAGAATCATAGCAATGGCACATATAACTTAATATCACACAGGACCTAAGTGCAATGTAAAGAAAATCTTAAAATACTGACCTTATCGAAATCATCACCACCCAAATGTGTATCTCCGGAGGTAGATAGCACTTCAAACACTCCATCACCAACCTCAAGCACTTCATCGAAGGATAACAAAACACCACACCGGCATTAGTTTACAATAATCCAACAAAATCAAGACTACTACTACATATTGATATGAATCATAAATGAGTGGAAGGTAACATATGATTGATACCTGAGACATCAAAAGTACCACCTCCGAGATCAAATACCAAGATAGTTTCGTTTTTCTTCCTCTCAAATCCATATGCTAACGAAGCAGCGGTGGGTTCATTTATGATCCGCAGAACATCCAGGCCCGCAATGCGGCCAGCATCTTTGGTAGCCGTTCTTTGAGAATCATTGAAATAGGCAGGCACAGTCACCACTGCTTTGGTCACTTTATCATTCAGAAACTTGGAAGCATCATCCACCAACTTCCTCAAAACCTAAAACAAATCCATGTGCCACCATTTGTTAGTTTGATCTAACTAATCGAAATAAAAAATAATATGAACAGCAAGTAGCACCGAAACCACAAACCTGTGCAGATATCTCTTCGGCTGCAAACTGTTTGCCAATAGCAGGACAGTCGAGCTTGACATTGCCTTTGTCATCCCTGACAACTCTGTATGAGACTTGCTTGGACTCTTCGTCGACTTCGGACATCTTCCTTCCGATGAAGCGCTTGACGGAGAAGAAAGTGTTCTCCGGATTCACAACGGCTTGTCGTTTAGCGATCTGACCGACGAGCCTGTCGCCGGTTTTAGTGTACGCGACGACGGAGGGAGTGGTTCTCTGTCCCTCGGCGTTGGTGACTATGGTGGGTTGTCCACCTTCCATAGCACCAATAGCGGAATTGGTTGTCCCCAAATCGATACCCACGACTTTCTCACTCACGACACGAAGCCTTCCATTTCCGAAAGGCTTGGCTCGACTTCTAAGGCTGACGAATCCCCTCAAGGGTAATCTCTGCCCTAAAAACACCGTCCTTGGAGTAGGGGCAGCGCCGCCGAGGACGTTGATCTGACTCGTTGTTTGAGCAGAGCACGCCATTGATGACAGAAACAACAATGAGTACTATTCTAATTCTAGTTCTACTCGACTGAGAGAGAGAGAAAGAGAGAGAGAGAATTGTTATCGCCAATGGGGAGAGGGGCTGAGAAGTGAGAAGCGAGACTGGGAGAGCGAGGAGATAAATGGGTGGGAGGAAAGACAGATCAGGGTTCGGTGGTGCCACGTAAATGGGGTTCTCGAATTATCTATGTCAATGTGGAAGAAAACGCAGAAGCTGGGCAAACCCGGTGGAACAATCGAGGTGCTTGTGGAATGTGGACTGTGCGCTATCGACTCCTCAATTTTGTTTTCATTCTTTTATAATTATTTTTAATTAAAGCTCACGTGTCTTGTGTTTTTTTGTTTTGTTTTACAAATGGATCAACAGACCAAAACCAACAAAAAAAATTAATTAGCATTATGATTCCTAGAAGCTCTAGGAATAGACATGCCAGCAAGATCATCAAAGAAAGCCTTCATTGCATGAATCGAGGGATCAGTGAAGGTGAGCAAACCAGGCTCATGAGTCAAACTCTCCTTGACCATAACGTCTGCTACCATATTCCCTTCAAGATAAATAGTCCAGATAGCACATTCACCAAACAGCTTCATTTTCATATTGCAACCAGAGATGAGGGAACAAAGGGGATGACTCTTCACATTTGAACCAAGTAAATGAATTAAGATGGCAGAATCAGATTTGAACTTCCAACTTCTCACAACCAAATTTCTAAGCAATCTGAAGACCAAAACAGAGAACTGATGCCTCAGCTTGTTGCAATATTATCACGAAGAACACCACCAACCCCAATATGACCATCTCTATTCTTAGAGCCATCCACATTTAGCTTTAGCCAACTAGTAGGGGGTTTTTTCCAACTCAACATAGTAATACAACTTTCTCAATTTCTAAGCAAATTCTATTGAGAATTAAACCATTCAATGGCAGTGTCAGAAATTACTTTTCCTGGCATTATAGGCATCCAAAACTAGGGCTCAAAAATCCTCTTGTTCCTCCCCTTCCAAATGAACTAATAGATAGTAACAAAGAGGCACTCCACTTAATGTCATTAAGAACAGTATCATTACAATACAAGTGTGCATGTAACCAATTATCCTAATTGAGTTGAAGAATGTTCCTGACTTTGCTAGGAAGAGAAAAGGAACTTCAGACACTTTTAGCAAAATGACAATCTCTGATAAAATGAAAGAGGCTCTCATCACCACTATGGCAGCCTTGACAAGTAGCACTATGACATAAATTTCTTCTAACCCTCTGCACATTGGTTAAAAGTTTTCTATGAATCGTAGTCCAAAGAAAAGTTCTTTATTTAGGAAGGATTTGCATCTTCCACACTTTACTCCATAAAGGATTGCAATGAGAAAAATCAAAGAAAGATTAATAAGCTGAACTGACACTAAACTTGCCATTGGCACTGACACCCCAAATCATTATGTCATCCCTACACCCATCAAAGCCAGTTGGAATGCTAATAATCTGTTGAACAATTTCCATATCTAGCACACTACACAACATATTATATTCCCATCCATTATCATTCCAGAATTCACAAACTTTTGCCTCCATGGAAATGTTAATCTCAGGCATATCTAAGGAGATAAGAGGCTCAAGAAAAATTCATTTATCAATCCAAAACCTCACAGATCTTCCATCTCCAATCCTCCATCTTAAGTTTGACCTAAACAACTCAGCACCAAACATAATACTTCTTTAAGAACTAGACACAACAAAGGGTGTCACCTACTCATTACCAAAAAGATTAGATTTCTTCATATACTTATCTCTATAAATTTTTGCCCAGAGACCAACATCATTTGTAAAAACCCTCCAACTAGATTTTGCAAGTATAGCCTGATCCATCTCCTCAGGCTTCTTAATATATACCGAGACCAGCAAGCTGTTTAGGTTAACATATCTCATCTCAGTTCACAAGATGAATCTTTTTGCAATCAGGACTATCTCCCCCCAAGAAATTCTTGTTAACAGTGTCAATCTTGTTACACAACTCCATAGGCAACTTGGTAGTGTTCATAGCATAAATAGGGATTACAAAAGAGACAGATTAAATAAGAACAAGTCTCCATGCCATACTTAATCTTTTACATTTCCAACTTGCCAATCTACTTTGAACCTTGTCGAGAATGCTAGTATATGTGCTCATATTGACTCTTTCATGCACTAGAGGCATGCCGAGATACTTCCCAAGATCCTGGGTTAAAGAAGAACCACAAATGAAGCTCACCTCAGAAGCAACCTCACTACTAGTGTTAGGAGACAAAATAAGAGGGATTTTTCAAAGCTCACATCCTGTCTAGAGAAAAAACTCTCTTGACAGTCTCAACAATATCCTGATAATGTAGTTTCCAATGAGTCTGGAAGAACAAAGCAGGGAAACTATTCCACCCAGGTGCTTTAAGACTGACAATACTAAAAAAAGCATTCTTGATCTCAGCAACATCCATATGTATTATACCTCCTCTACTCATGTCACAGAACCTGATAAGATCGATATTGTAGCCACATTGCCTTTTTGCATATTTCATTCTTAGTCGGTGATTGAAATTGATCCATCCACGTGTGAGTTAACTATTCAATATCGTTTTATTTAATGACTTCTTTTCGTCATGTGTGTTGAATACTACTTTTGGTATATCAAACAATATAGAGGGAAATGAAAAGTAGATACTTCACCACTGGGTATGGTGTATGGTGGGTGGTTAAGTTAGACACTTTTACTCGGGTCACAATATGAAATTTAATTAAAACACCACTATGGGAACCTTGACACGCAGCAGATTTCAATATCGAGGTTAGTAGAGGATACTCATTCACAATTTTGGTGATCTTAATGACTCAGTTATTTTTTATAACAAATCTTGAGTTGTTCGACTTTATTCTTTTATGAATCAGACATGTTCATTCTTTGTCATGACCATGATTTTTTCTATAAAGGTGTTCCTTCGAGATGTGTGGTCAGCTCAAGGATACAATTCTCCCAGTTATAAAGCATGAGGGTGAGGATGTCAATATTACGATTCAGTAAAGTGTCATGCATTCTACGTTTGTATAACTACGATTAATGAACCACTCAGCTCGATTAATAGTAAACATTTGTATTTATCATGAGTACGTGCAGAGATTAGAGAAGGATATATGTTGCACAAATCCAAAATTTTATTAGCCTAAATGGAGGAGTATCATGCAGGGGAATAACAATAAGTACTTATGGGAATATTTTTGAGAATAATACACGAAAATGCAACTTCCGACTAGTTTTTTGTGTGTATAGCAAAGTGTTGTTTCTTCTTTGAAGATATAAAATCTTATCATCCATTTCTACGAGTAATTGCTCTGTTCCTTAGACTCACTACAAGAAAACTGCACCTAGACCACGGACCATTTCCGTCGTCTAGGTGCAGTTTTCCGTCGTCTAAGTACTTGGACGACGGAATCTCCGTCGTCCAAGGTCCGTGCTCCAAGTGCTGTCGTCCAAGAACCTGGACGACGGAGATTTAGTGCTCCGTCGTCCAAGTTCACTTGGACCACAGACATTATCCGTGGCCCATGTAGACACCTGGACGACGGAAACTCTAAGTCTCCGTCGTCCAGGTGTCTACATGGGCCACGGACATTGCTCATTTCTCCGTGGCCCAGGTGTTCACCTGGACGACGGAGAATTAGTTATTCGTCGTCCAGGTGAACACCTGGGCCACGGATAATGCTAGCTTCTCCGTGGCCCAGGTGTTGACCTGGACGACGGATAACTAATTCTCCGTCGTCCAGGTCAACACATGGGCCACGGAGAACGGCAGGGTTTAGGGTTTAGGGGTTAGGGGTTTAGGGTTAGGTTTAGGGTTTTTCACCTGGACGACGGAGAACATAATCTCCGTCGTCCAAGTGAATATTTAATTTAAAAAAATTGAAATTAAATATTATTAATTTAATTTATTATTAATTTAATTTAAATAATGAAAAATGCTAAAATTAATTAAATAAACTAAATTTTGAATATTACTTAATTATTAAATAATTAAAATTAATTTGTACATACATGAATAATCGAAAAAACCCATAAATTAAAAATTAAAATATTGTTCGGAATGCGGAAAGAAACGAGATAATAAACTACTAGCTAGCTAATACACTGGAGGAGCAGATGCGCCGCCGAGTCCTCCGCCTCCAGCCGGGTCGTTGTCGTCGGGGTGTGGGTTCGGAAGAGGTTGACATACTTCTCGATTTTGTTGCATGAGGGCGATGAGTTGGGCTATTTGTGCTTGTTGTTCGTCAAGTCTTTGCCGCATTGACTCATTCTCTCGTGCCAGTCGAGCCTCTTAAATGGCTGCTTCGACGGCCGCAGCCTGACTCCTTCTCCGCTGCCCCGAACCTCCCGTAGATGATGAGCCGGAGGTCGTCGACGAATCTCGTACCACCCTAGGCCCAAAGTGCCTAACCTCCTTGCCAGCTCTATGACCGTAGACCTCATCCGCGATTGCAATTTGGCTCTCTAAGGATAGAAGAGGCAGGTCTTCCGGCGGCACATCTGGGAACGCAAGCTGAGTGTTAGCCAACTCTTCATGCGCACGCTCTATCGCCCTTGCCTACAAAAGAATAATTAATTTATTATAATGAAATCATATTTAAATAATAATTACTATAATTAAAAGCACATATATATATATATATCACTTACGCCGCATTGACTCGCTTCATTATCGAGCCCTGGCGTCACGTACGCGCTTATGCTTGCATCAAGATAAGGGTGTTTGGAGCCCTTATCCTTGTGCTCCTTGGCTATTTGAATGAACTGCTTGGCGCCAGTAGTATGGTGTTTCTCCTTCTTCCCCCGGTTGGCTTTGTTGACACCGGAGAATTTCTGTTACACAACATAATTAAATCATTAAAAAATGAATAACTACAATTTAAATAATTCAATTATCTTAATTGAAATAAAAAAAATAAATTAATACCTTAAATTGTTCATCGGCAAAGTGGTTACACAACCACTCCCACTCATCTTCTCTCTCCCCTTGCAGCTCTACCGGGGGAGGCACGGGACCGACATCTTGGAAGTACTTATGGAGCTTGTACTTCCAATCTTTGTAGATGGAGTTGGCGGTTTGGTTGATATGCCTCAACGTAGCCGGTGTCGGATCCACGTCAAATTGTTCCTATCAAAAATAAATAGAAAATTATAATCGTATATATTATGAAATTTTAGGCCGAGATTAACAATATTATATAATAACTAAATTGGACGTATTACGTACCGAAAGATCTTTGAAGACTTTCGTCTTCTCATGATCTGGCGCCTCCTTCCAAGTAGGGGCAGTGATACGAACCCGGTTACGGATGATTGACCCTATCCCATGCGCCGAGAGACTTGCTAGCTGAGCTGTGGGAGGGCCACCGGTGAATTCGTCGTACGGCAAGTCGATCTTTTTACCGGTCGCCTTGCAAATACGCTCCGCTTTGCCCCCTTTAACGAGACCCCGAGTCCTTTTCGGTTCCGGGTCAGTGGGGGCCCTCCTTTGCCTACGGCGGGCACTGTACATGATTGATTCGGCGGTCGAGGACGCCTGAGTACTTCCCGTTGAACCGGTACCGGGCGTCGGAGATTGGAAGAGGTCGACGTCATCACCGCTCGAGATGAATGGGGGAGCGGGAATTTCCCCAGAGGGCGCTACGGACGGACCAGATGATCCGTCCGGATTGAAAGCGTCGTTGCCCTCCTGTTGAACCCAACCAACTTGGGCCGCCAACATTTGGAGCATCTCATCTTCTGCCTCCTGTTGGGCTTTCTTCTTGCCGGATGTCGTCTTTGGCGGAGCCATTTAAACCTAAGAGTACGGTGTTAAAATACCTACTTACCATAATATTTACAACTTAAAAATTTACGCTAATTAATTAAGTACGTTTAAGATTTAAATAGAGTACACTAGCTTGGCATTTTCGGTCGTTCAATGGACGTGCGACCCGCGCGATAAAGTGTAAATTTTCAATTAATCAGCCTTGGTTAAATCGAAAAACATGGCCAGTTAGGGATAGAGATAACGCGAGAGGCAGGACTAATTTCGACAAAAGTCTTTCTTAGTCCAAATCCTGTCACCAGTCATAACCCGTTTCTAGACACCATGTCCGACATTCGGCCAATTTTTCGAAAATTTACACTCCCTCAAGTCTTTTGCAAACTCCGCCCTCAACCTCGTGTCCATAACTTCACTTAGGTTATGGTGTGCGGTGATGAAATCCACACATCACGAGGGGTTAAGGAGATAAGCAAGGAAAAGAGGCGCCATCTATTCCAAAGAGTGCGACTTAATAAACCAAGCCTATGTACTAAATTTAAATCGAACACGTACTACTAATTAATTTACTAGAAAATAAACATAAATATTGTCTACTAATTTTTAATTATATGCAATAATTTATATTTATTTATCATGCATTTAATAAAAAATTGATTCATTTAATAAATTATGAATAATAATTTATTCATTTAATAAATTTAATAATAAATTCATTTAATCATGCAACTAATAATAAATAATTACAATAATTACAATAATTATGATTTAATAAATTAATAACAATAATTAATAATTTATTAAATATTTAAACTAATTAATAAATTAATTTCTACTTCTAAATTATATTTAGAATTTAATTAATTAATTAAATGAAAATTATTTTAATAAGGGAAAAATAGAAATGTACCGAAGCGGAATTTTCGGGAATTTCGCCGGAGTTGAGTCGTCGGAGAGGAGGAACCACGCCGGAAAAAATGTCGTCGGAGCGTCGCCGGAGGAGGATCGCCGGAGGAGAGGAGAGGGAGAGGAGGAGATGGAATGATGAGAAAATGAGGGGGGGTGCAACTCTATTTATAGAGTTGCACTTAGACGACGGAGCACTATTCTCCGTCGTCTAAATCCACCTGGACGACGGAAACAGTGTTTTCCGTCGTCTAGGTGGCGGTTTCAAAAAAATTCAAGCGGCGCCAATTAATTGGCGGGACGTTTTGAACCGCCATGATTTTGGACTTAGACGACGGAGAATACATTCTCCGTCGTCTAAGTGAAAATTCAAGCGGTCCCAAAAACGGAAGCGGTAAATTGAACCGCCATAATTTTGGACCATCTCCGTCGTCCAAGTGAAAATTACATGAAAAAATTAAACAAAATTTTTTTTGAACCGCCATGATTTTTGAACCTGGACGACGGAGATGGTCATTTTCCGTCGTCCAGGTTAACACCTGGACGACGGAAAATGACCATCTCCGTCGTCCAAGTTCAAATTACGTAAAAAAAAATTTAAAAAATAATTCGCTAGGAATTTAGCGATCTGTCATTCGAGTGAAATAGTCGTACAATATCGATGAACGCATCGTATATATTAACAGTTAAATTTGAACCGACGATTAATTTTACGTATTGAAACATGTTAAGTATCGACTAATCTTTACGACTTAAGTGTTCATGAGTAGACGCTCATTTGCAGCAGAGTATTAACGAAATTAAATTTGGACAAAACAACCGTTGGATATGTTCGTCGTAAAAAAATATATAATTGTCTTCAAAGGACCATAAAATAATAAATTTGGGAAGGGTTTGATCGGCACAGTCAACCGCAAAACGGATAATTTCACAAACCGGAAACGTGGATACAAGGCATTTCGCAACTCCGATTTTCGAACCGTCGAAGCTCACACACCAAGAATTGTTTACTCTAAAGTCTTGATGAAAAGACTTTGCATTGGAAGAAGGTCTAGATGGTCGTTGTCTTAGAAAAAATTACGATATCTGCACCTGGACGACGGATATGAGTGTTTCCGTCGTTCAGGTAATCACCTGGACGACGGATATGAAGTTATCCGTCGTCCAGGTGATTACCTGAACGACGGAGAATGACGTTCTCCATCGTCCAGGTGCATATACCCTGAATTCAGGGGTTAGGGCCTTACTGTTTAGGGTTTAGGGTTTGTGAACTTGGACGACGAACAATGACCATTATCCGTCGTCCTAGTATGTACCTGGACGACGGATAATGACCATTCTCCGTCGTCCAAGTTCTAAACCCCGATTTCAGGGGTTAGGGCCTTAGGGTTTACGGTTTAGGTCGTCCCCGGTTATTTGTGTGTCCGTTCAATTATTCTGATTCAAAAATATAATTAAAAAATTGATCGATCGATCCGAACTGCTAGATTTAGGGTCCAGGATTTAGCTAGGGTTTTATATGAGATTGAGATTTGGCGACAACCTGCAATTAATTTCTCCGTTGTCCAGGATATATAATTCGGATTAATTTTTTACCGTAAACCGGCATCGATCATATATATATTACAATAATTACAGTAATTAATTACCAATTAATCTCCCTCGTCGTATGACCGTATTCTTCGTCATAATCATCATCGTCCTCATCCCCGTTAGACGACGGCTCATCCTCGTCATCGTACTCAACATCGTCCGACGAATAACCTGAGTCCTCGTCCGCGTCCTCTTCCTGCTCGTCTTCTTCATCTACCTCATCGATAATCTCATCTTCAGTTAGATCTGTACAGCCATCAGGCATGGGTAACCGTTCACCATCTTAAACCAAGTCCATTATATCGGAGCGGACCATAGAAATATTAGGCTCTTGATAGGCAGGAATGTCTCTTTCTGGTTCAGCAGCATCTTCAGTCGTCGCCGGTGTCCCTTCAATTGTCTCTGTATTCCATATTCCTCGGTGAGAGATATGGTTCACTATTTTCCACCCTTCACCGGCTTTCGGATCGTCGAGATAGAACACCTGCCAAACTAAGGTGGCGAGAGCGAAAGTCTCATCCTCATACCAGTGCGAGTTTGTATCGACTGATAATAGTCCCAGGTCTTCCTTTGTACGCTTGAACCATCTGCACTTGAATAAGAAAACGTTGACATCATTCCCGTAACATAGCTGAACCACGTATACAATAGCCCCGTAATATAGATCATTGTCTTTCCCAACCGCTACCCCACTGTTTTGTGTTCTTCTTCCTTCGTCTCGGGCCAATGAATGGAACTTTACACCGTTCACAAAACATCCGGGATAAATATAGTGTTTAACCGGCTTCCCTGCTAGCAAGTGCTTTGGCCATGACCACCACCCTCCGTGGTTATCAGATTTTTGCAGATCAATCATCTGCGAAAAAGGGCAAATTAATATAAGGGTTTACTTTGTACAAACATGAGCGATATGTATTTAAATAATTAATACCGAGTCGTACGTACGTACCCATTAGAAGAAATAATCAGGAAACTTCTTCTTAACCATTTTCTCAATCCACGCCGAACTCTTGTTTTGATTTAACGCCTGAAGCCTCTCCCTGTATGACAACATGTACGGCTCAACTTCGTCACAGTCTCGCAACACTACCCAATGTGCTTCAATAAGTTCTTCCCGTGTTAACGATTCCTTTAATACTCCTCTAAACGGTCGGACGACATTGGTGACGACAGAAAGATTGATGCGGGCACTGCGATCAGAGGCAGTGGGAGGGGGTGGATCTTTGAGGTACCTGCTGCAGTAAGTAACACACTCATGCATTAGGTATGTCTCTGCTATGGAGCCATCCGGGGCCAACCTGTTTTTGACGAATGACTTATACTGTCCAAGCTGTCTACAAAATCAAACGTACACATTACATAAGTACATATAGCTAGCTAGTATATATATAATCTCCAGTGGAACAAATTAATTAATTAGTTGTACGTACCTTTCTTGAGGATACATCCAAGTGTACTGGACCGGACCAGAAATGAGCACCTGCTGGGGCAGGTGGATCATTAGGTGAATCATGATGTCAAAGAAAGCAGGGGGGAAAATCCTCTCTAGTTTGCAAATGATGTGCACAATTTGTTGTTGCAATTCCACCACATCTGACTTCTTTAATTCTCTGGCGCATAACCTCTGCCACCACCTGCACAATGCTACTATTGGTTCTACGACGTCCCGAGGCAAGTATGGTCGAATTACCACTGGAATCAGACGTTGCAGCATAACGTGATAGTCATGTGTCTTTAGACCAACAAACTTGTGTTGCACCTCGTCCACTGCTCCAGTTATAGTAGCTGCATACGTAGCCGGATAACGAATTCCCTTAAACCAGTGAAATACAGAACGTCTAAGCGTCGGCTTCACTGTGTAAGGTGCATCTGGCATCTTGTTGTACACTCATTTCCTATCCCTCCTCAACCACAAGGGACGACGTAGATTCATTGATTCCAAATCTTTGCGCGCTTTGGGAGTATCTTCACTACAAGAAAAGAGGACTTAGACGACGGAACAGTATTAGTTCCGTCGTCTAAGTTACACTTAGACCTCGGAGATTTCTCCGTGGTCCAAGTAACACTTAGACGACGGAGGTGTAATTCTCCGTCGTCTAAGTGTTACTTGGACCACGGAGAAATCTCCGAGGTCTAAGTGTAACTTAGACGACGGATGTGAAATTTCTCCGTCGTCTAGGTAAGTACCTGGACCTCGGAGACGTATCCGTCGTCCAGGTTATCACTTGGACGACGTAGAATTACATCTCCGTCGTCTAAGTAACATTTAGACCTCGGAGATTTCTCCGAGGTCCAAGTAAAACTTAGACGACGGAGAATTACATCTCCGTCGTCTAAGTTTTACTTGGACCTCGGAGAAGTGATCACCTGGACAACGGACCGACACGTCGTGGTGTAAGTTCCACTTAGACGACGTACCGACACCTCCGTCGTCTAAGTGAAGCATTATATATATAGGCCATGCCAAACTCTCTTAGCTTCGATCATTCCATTATATTTTCTCCCGTGGGGAATTTTTGAGATCGAAGGAGAAGGAGAAGGCCGGATTAGGCTAGGCCGGGGCTAGAAATTAAAGGATCTCCGGTGTTCGATCACTGGCTAGCTTAATTAACTGCAGATATCGAGAAGGCGAGCAGGTACGTACGTACGTACGTAGGCAGTTAAAATTTGCATGATTAAATATATATATATATTTAGGGAAACCGTATGTACGTACATACATGCATGAATGTTAATTAGCTATATATACAGATTAAATTACGTACGTAATTTGATGGATCGATGTAGATCGAGTACGTATAATTAATGGTAAATTAATGGACTAATATATATATATGTAATAATTATTTAATTATAATATTTTGTAGCAGTATGGACAAGAGTTGGATGAAGTTAAAGAATAGATGTGATGTCCGGTATATGGATGGAATTAGCGAATTTGTGAATTTTGCGATAGAACATGGTCATGGAAAGAAGCGTTTCAGGTGTCCGTGCCAGAAATGTCTTAATTGTCAGTATGCGGAGGTTAATGTTATGGTGCAACACCTGTACGAAAATGGTATGATGTGGAGTTACACTACATGGAGCGAGCATGGTGAAGCAGTAGAGTTCAGCGCAGCAGACTTCAGCTCAGGGTACAGTTACCATGGTGCCTCATCCAGCGGCAGTGGTGCCGGACCCCCAGCTTGCAACCCAACTGCAGATTTGGTCCATGATGCGTTTCCGGGATGTAGTCATGGCGGACACCAACACCAAGACGGAGGTTACAGTACCACCAATGAGCATGATGACACATTCCCCGCAGCTAGCTTGGCCACTGACACCAGTGAGATGGAAAAGTACAACCGGATGCTACTTGAAGCGCAGACCCCGGTGTTCCCTGGATGTCGAGAGAATGTGTTGCAATATGTGATGGAGCAAATGAAGATAAAAGTGAAGCACAAAATGTCAGTGAGTGCTTTTGACGAAATTCAGGAGCAAATATGTAAGTTGCTTCCTGATGATCACAATCTTCCTAAATCTCATTATAAGGTTAGAAATATCCTGAGCAGCCTCGGCCTAAAGTACAGGATAATTGACGCATGTCCGAATGATTGTGTGCTATTTTACAAAGAGTATAAAGAGTTGGACTATTGTCCCGTATGTGGCCAGTGCAGATTCCAGTTGAATAGGAAGAGTTCAAAAAAGAGAATTCCTGTGAAAGTTGTTCGATATTTTCCCTTGATTCCCAGATTGCAGCGCCTGTACATGTCTCTACACACAGCAGAGGCGATGCGATGGTACGCAGAAAAGCGAATAGATGACGATGTCCTGCGACACGCCGCAGATGGGGAGGGTTTCAAACATTTCGACAGAGAATTTGGAGACTTTGCTTCAGAGGTTAGAAATGTTAGACTCGGCCTATCTACAGACGGATTCAATCCTTGGGGAAGTAATAGCTCCGCCGTCAGCACTTGGCCAGTTATTCTGATGCCGTACAACTTGCCTCCGTGGATGTGCATGAACAAGGAATTTAATTTCCTTACCGTATTAATTCCAGGTCCTAAATCTCCATCGAAGTGCTTAGATGTCTACCTCAGACCTTTGATCGACGAGCTGAAACTGTTGTGGGAAAATGGAGTCCCAACTTATGACAAATTCACTAACACGATGTTCACGATGAGGGCTGCCGTAATGTGGACGATCAGCGATTTTCCAGCGTATGGGATGTTGGCAGCGTGCAGGACAAAAGGATATAATGGATGTCCTATATGTTTGGACGACGTGAACTCTAGTTGGCACGCAGGGAAGGTGTGTTACTTGGGTCACCGTAGATGGCTCCCTCACGACCACCCTTGGCGACAGGATGAAGCTCATTTCGACGGGACGGTAGAGAACAATCCTAAACCCCGTAGTTGGTCGGGCGAAGAGATTTTAGAGAGGTTGAGCTATTTCGACTTTGGTGTGTTGACTAACGACGCGGATGTAAAGAAATGCAATCCAATTCCTCCACATGATCTGAGCTATTGGGATCACAAGAGTATATTCTTTGAACTCCCTTACTGGTCAAAGTTGAAGCTGAGGAACAACTTGGACGCGATGCACATAGAAAAGAATGTGTGCGACAGCGTGGTGGGAACAATTCTCGGTATTAAGTTCAAGACTAAAGATACTCCCAAAGCGCGCAAAGATTTGGAATCAATGAATCTACGTCGTCCCTTGTGGTTGAGGAGGGATAGGAAAGGAGTGTACAACAAGATGCCAGCTGCACCGTACACAGTGAAGCCGACACTTAGACGTTCTGTATTTCACTGGTTTAAGGGCGTTCGTTATCCGGCCACGTATGCAGCTACTATAACTGGAGCAGTGGACGAGGTGCAACACAAGTTTGTTGGTCTAAAGACACATGACTATCACGTTATGCTGCAACGTCTGATTCCAGTGGTAATTCGACCATATTTGCCTCGCGACGTCGTAGAACCAATAGTGGCATTGTGCAGATGGTGGCAGAGGTTATGCGCCAGAGAATTAAAGAAGTCAGATGTCATGGAATTGCAACAACAAATTGTGCACATCATTTGCAAACTAGAGAGGATTTTTCCTCCTGCTTTCTTCGACATAATGATTCACCTAATGATCCACATGCCCGAGCAGGTTCTTATTTCTGGTCCGGTCCAGTACACTTGGATGTATCCTCAAGAAAGGTACGTACAACTAATTAATTATACAGGTTTTTCGATTCATAATTTGTTCCACTGGAGATTACTAGCTAGCTATATGCATGTACTTATTTTTATTGTACGTTTGATTAATTTTGTAGACAGCTTGGACAGTATAAGTCATTCGTCAAAAACAGGTCGGCCCCGGATGGCTCCATAGCAGAGACATACCTAATGCATGAGTGCGTTACTTACTGCAACAGGTACCTCAAAGATCCACCACCTCCAACTGCCTCCGATCCCAGTGCCCGCATCAATCTTTCTGTCGTCACCAATGTCGTCCGACCGTTTAGAGGAGTATTAAAGGAAACGTTAACACGGGAAGAACTTATTGAGGCACATTGGGTAGTGTTACGAGACTGTGACGAAGTTGAGCCGTACATGATGTCATACAGGGAGAGGCTTCAGGCGTTATATCCAGACAAGAGTTCGGCGTGGATTGAGAAAATGGTTAAGAAAAAGTTCCCCGATTATTTCTTCCAATGGGTACGTATTTAGTGATTTATATACATATTGAGCTCATGCATGTTTAATTTGTAGAAAGTAAACCCTTACATTTTTCCATTTTCGCAGATGATTGATCTGCAAAAATCCGAAAACCACGGGGGGTGGTGGTCTTGGCCAAAGCACTTGCTAGCAGGGAAGCCGATTAAACACTATATTTATCTGGGATGTTTTGTGAACGGTGTGAAGTTCCATTCATTGGCGCGAGATGAAGGAAGAAGAACACAAAACAGTGGGATAGCGGTTGGGAAAGACCCTGATCTATATTACGGAATGATCGTATATGTGGTTCAGCTATGTTACGGGAATGATGTCAACGTTTTCCTATTCAAGTGCAGATGGTTCAAGCGTACAAAGGAAGACCTGGGACTTTTATCAGTCGATACAAACTCAAGCTGGTATGAGGATGAGCCTTTCGCTCTCGCCACCTTAGTTAGGCAGGTGTTCTATCTCGACGATCCGAAAGCTGGTGACGGGTGGAAAATAGTGAACCAGATCTCTCATCGAGGAGTTTGGAATACAGAGACAATTGAAGGGACACCGGCGACGACTGAAGATGCTGCTGAACCAGATAGAGACATTCCTGCCTATCAAGAGCCTAATATTTCTGTCATCCGCTCCGACATAATGGACCTGGTTCAAGACGGTGAACGGTTACCCATGCCTGATGGTTGTACAGATCTAACTGAAGAAGAGATTATTGAGGTAGATGAAGAAGACGTGCAGGATGAGGACGATGACGACAACTCTGGTTATTCCTCGGACGATGTTGAGTACGATGAGGAGGATGAGCAATCGGATAACGGTGATGATGATGATGACGATTATGACGAAGAGTACGGTCACACGACGAGGATCATTAATTGGTAAACCCTAATTTATTATTGTAATATATATATGATCGATCGATGCATCGTAAAAAGGTGAAAGATTTCTATTATGTCGAGACTTTAAGATTCCTCGTCCAGCTTTGGTTGGTTTTATTGTTTTAAAATACTATTTATGTATAAATTGGATTAATTATGGGTCCCTATATATGATTATATATATTGACTTGTGATAGTATTATTGAGAGCACAAATTTTGTACGTAGTCCCGGCCCCTCTCTTTGCTTTCAACTTCATCGGTGTATTCTCTGATCTTATTAAAAGTAAGCTGAAGCTGCTCTACATTTCGCTCAAGCAGCCCTTCAAACCCTAAATCCTCGACACTAAATGTAGCATGATCGGATCGATCGATCATTTTTTTAATTATATTCTTGAATGAGAATAATTGAACGAACATACAAATGACCGGGGACGACCTAAACCCTAAACCCTACGGCCCTAACCTCTGAATTCAGGGTTTTACACTTAGACGACGGAGACAGTCATTATCCGTCGTCTAGGTACACACTTGGACGACGGAGAATGACTGTCTCCGTCGTCCAAGTGACAAACCCTATACCCTAAACCCTAAGGACCCCTAACCCCTGAATTCAGGGTATATTCACCTGGACGACGGATACGACATTCTCCGTCGTCCAAGTACACACCTGGACGACGGATATTAGCGTCTCCGTCGTCCAGGTGTGTACTTGGACGACGGAGAATGTCGTATCCGTCGTCCAGGTGTAAATTTCGTAATTTTTTCTAAGACAACGACCATCTAGACCATCTTCGAATGCATATTCTTTTTGTCAAGACTTTAGAGTAGTATATTCTTGGTGTGTGAGCTTCGACGGTTCGAAAATCGAAGTTGCGAAATGTCCTGTATCCACGTTTCCGGTTTGTGAAATTCTCGGTTTTGCGGTTGACTGTGCCGATGAAACCCTTCCCGAACTTATTATTTCCTGGTCCTTTATAGTAATTATATATTATGTTACGACGAACATATCCAACGGTTGTTTTGTCCAAATTCAATTTCGTTAGTACTCTGCTGCAAATCAGCAACTACAAGTGAACACTAAAGTCTTAAAGATTAGTCGATACTTAACAACTTTCAAAACGTAAAATTATTCGGCGGTTCAAATTTATCTGTTTATATATACGATGCGTTCATCGATATTGTACGACTATTTCACTCGAATGACAAATCGCTAAATTCCTAGCGAATTAATTTAAATATTTTTTTTTGCATAATTTGAACCTAGACGACGGAAAATGACCGTATCCGTCGTCTAGGTTCAAATTACCATGGCGGTTCGAATAAAATTTTTATTATTTTTCGATGTAAATATTGACTTGGACGACGGATATGTCGTTTTCCGTCGTCCAAGTGTTCACTTGGACGACGGAAAACGACATATCCGTCGTCCAAGTCGAAATAACATGGCGGTTCGATTTGCCGCCTCAATTTTTGGCGCCGCTTGAAATTCCACTTAGACGACGGAAAACACTGTTTCCGTCGTCTAAGTCAACATTTATGGCGGTGAAACGGCCCGCCCATTTATTTGGCGCCGGTTCGAAAAAATTTGACTCTTCACTTAGACGACGGAAAACACTGTTTCCGTCGTCTAAGTGCACTTAGACGACGGAAAATAGTGCTCCGTCGTCTAAGTGAAACTCTATAAATAGGACGAGCCTCATCTTCTTTTCCTCATCCCTTACAACTTTCTCTCCTCCATCTCCTCTCTCTCTCTCATTCCGGCGATTCTCCTCCGGCGACGCTCCGACGACATTATTTCCGGCGTGGTTCCTCCTCTCCGACGACATAACTCCGGCGATTTTCGCAGAAAACTCTCGAAAAACTCCGATTCGGTAAATTTCTATTTTTCCCTTATTAAAATAAATTTTTTTTAATTAATTAGTTTTAAATATTTCTTAAATGATTATTTTAATGTTATTTATTAATTATTGCTATTAATACTAATTAAATGAATAATTGTAAATTTATTGTTATTAATTATATTTAGATTAATTATTGTTATTAATTAAATAAATGATTACATATTGTTATTAATTAATTAAATGGTAAATTATTGTTATATATTAATAATAATTAAATGAATAATTGTAATTACTTGATAATTTATGAAATGAATAAATATTATTGTAATTATTTATTAATTAGTTGCATAATTAAATAAATATGAGATTAAATTAATTAGTAGTACGTGTTCGATTTAAATTTAGTACATAGGCTTGGTGTAATTAAGTCGCACTCTTTGGAATAGATGGCGCCTCTTTTCCTTGCTTATCTCCTTAACCCCTCGTGATGTGTGGATTTCATCACCGCACACCATAACCTAAGTGAAGTTATGGACACGAGGTTGAGGGCGGAGTTTGCAAAGGATTTGAGGGAGTGTAAATTTTTGAAAAATTGGCCGAATGTCGGACATGGTGTCTAGAAACGGGTTATGACTGGTGACAGGATTTGGACTAAGAAAGACTTTTGTCGAAATTAGTCCTGCCTCTCGCGTTATCTCTATCCCTAACTGGCCATGTTTTTCGATTTAACCAAGGCTGATTAATTGAAAATTTACACTTTATCGCGCGGGTCGCACGTCCATTGAACGACCGAAAATGCCAAGCTAGTGTACTCTATTTAAATCTTAAACGTACTTAATTAATTAGCGTAAATTTTTAAGTTGTAATTATTATGGTAAGTAGGTACGCGTATTTTAACACCGTACTCTTAGGTTTAAATGGCTCCGCCAAAGACCACATCCGGCAAGAAGAAAGCCCAACAGGAGTCAGAAGATGAGATGCTCCAAATGTTGGCGGCCCAAGTCGGTTGGGTTCAACCGCAGGACGACGCCCTCAATCCGGGGCCTTCTGGGGAAATTCCCTCTGCCCCATTTCTCTCAAGCGGTGATGACGTCGACCCCTTTTCAACTCCGACGCCCGGTACCGCTTCAACGGGAAGTACTCAGGCGTCTTCGACGACCGATTCTATCATGTACAGCGCCCGCCGTAAGCAAAGGAGGGCCCCCACTGACCCCCAACCGAAAAAGACTCGGGGTCTCGTTAAAGGTGGAAAGGCGGAGAAAATTTGCAAGGCGACCGGGAGCAAGATCGCCTTGCCCTACGACGAATTCACCGGTGGCCCTCCCACACCTCAGCTAGCAAGTCTCTCGGCTCATAGCATTGGGTCGATTGTTCGTAACCGGGTTCGTATCACTGCCCCTACTTGGAGGGAGGTGCCGGATTCGGAGAAGGCGAAAGTCTTTAAGGATCTTTCGGTACGTAATACGTACAATTTTAGTTATTATATACTATTTTTAATATTAGTTATATATAATTTTATAATATATACGATTATAATTTCCAATTTATTTCTGATAGGAACAATTTGCGGTGGATCCGGATCCGGCGATGTTGAGGCATATCAACCAAACCGCCAACAACATCTTCAAAGATTGGAAGTACAGGCTCCATCAGTACTTCCGAACTAACGGTCCCGTGCCTCCCCCCGAAGAGCTGCGTGGGGATAGAGAAGATGAGTGGGAGTGGTTGTGTAACCACTTTGCCGATGAGCAATTTCAGGTGTTAATTTACTTTTTTTATTTCAATTAAGATAATTGAATACTCTAAATTTTAGTTACTTATAAATTTTTTAATGATTTCATTATGTTGTCTAACAGAAATTCTCCGGTGTCAACAAAGCCAACCGGGGGAAGAAGGACAAGCACCATACTTCCGGCGCCAAGCAACTCATTCAAATTGCCAAGGAGCACAGGGATAAGGGCTCCAAACACCCTTATCTCGATGCAAGCGTAAGCGCGTACGTGACGCCTGGGCTCGATAATGAAGCGAGTCAACGCGGCGTAAGTCATATATATATATATGTGTGTGCGCTAATAATTATAGTAATTATTATTTAAATATTATTTCATTATAATAAATTTATTATTCTTTTGTAGGCAAGAGTGATAGAGCGTGCGCAGGAAGAATTGGCTAACACTCAGCTTGCGTTCCCAGATGTGCCGCTAGAAGACCTGCCTCCTCTATCTGTGGAGAGCCAAATAGCAATTGCGGATGAGGTCTACGGTCGTAGAGCTGGCAAGGAGGTTAGGCACTTCGGGCCTAAGGTGGTTCGAGATTTGTCGACCTCTGAGTCATCATCTACGGGAGGTTCGGGGCGGCGGAGAAGTTCTCAAGCTGCGGCAGCCTATGAAGAGGCTCGAATCGCACGGGAGGAGAATATTGCCATGCGCCAAAGAATGGACCAGCAAGACGAGCGAATAGCCCAACTCATCGCCCTTATGCAACAAGCTCAAAGACAATGTCAACCTCCTCCGAACCCATTCCCCGACGACGACGACCCGGCTGGAGGCGGAGGACGAGGCGGCGCATCTGCTCCTCCAGTGTTTTAGCTAGCTAGTAGTTTATTATTTCGTTTCTTAATTTCCGCATTACGAATAATATTTTCATTTTTAATTATGGGTTTTTTCGATTATGTATGTACAAATTAATTTTAATTATTTTATTAATTTAGTGTATTTAATTAATTTAATTAATTTTTTTTCAATTAATATTAATAATATTTTTGAATTTAATTTTTTTTTAAAAATTAATTTTTCACTTAGACGACGGAGACATTAATCTCCGTCGTCTAAGTCCCCACATGGGCCACGGACGTTGTTAGCTTGTCCGTGGCCCAGGTGGTGACTTAGACGACGGAGATTAATGTCTCCGTCGTCTAGGTGACTACCTGGGCCACGGACAAGCTAACAACGTCCGTGGCCCATGTGGGGACTTAGACGACGGAGATTAATGTCTTCGTCGTCTAAGTTCCTACCTGGGCCACGGAGATTGTTAGCTTCTCCGTGGCCCAGGTAGTCACAAAGACGACGGAGACATTAATCTCCGTCGTCTAAGTCACCACCTGGGCCACGGACGTTCTCCGTGGTCCAGGTAGTGACATAGACGACGGAGACATTAATCTCCGTCGTCTAAGTCACCACCTGGACCACGGACGTTCTCCGTGGTCCAAGTGAACTTGGACGACGGAGATTAAATTCTCCGTCGTCTAAGTACTTAGACGACAGCACTTGGAGCACGTACCTTGGACGACGGATTTTCCGTCGTCCAAGTACTTAGACGACGGAGACTGTCACTTAGACGACGGAAATGCTCCGTCGTCTAAGTCACTTTTTCTTGTAGTGCTTTAGTCTTGAACTTAATACCGAGAATTGTTCCCACCACGCTGTCGCACACATTCTTTTCTATGTGCATCGCGTCCAAGTTGTTCCTCAGCTTCAACTTCGACCAGTAAGGGAGTTCAAAGAATATACTCTTGTGATCCCAATAGCTCAGATCATGTGGAGGAATTGGATTGCATTTCTTTACATCCGCGTCATTGCTCAACACACCAAAGTCGAAATAGCTCAACCTCTCTAAAATCTCTTCGCCCGACCAACTACGGGGTTTAGGATTGTTCTCTACCGTACCGTCGAAATGAGCTTCATCCTGTCGCCACGGGTGGTCGTGAGGAAGCCATCTACGGTGACCCAAGTAACACACCTTCCCCGCGTGCCAACTAGAGTTCACGTCGTCCAAACATATAGGACATCCATTATATCATTTTGTCCTGCAGGCTGCCAACATCCCATAAGCTGGAAAATCGCTGATCGTCCACATTACGGCAGCCCTCATCGTGAACATCGTGTCAGTGAATTTGTCATAAGTTGGGACTCCATTTTCCCACAACAGTTTCAGCTCGTCGATCAAAGGTCTGAGGTAGACATCTAAGCACTTCGATGGAGATTTAGGACCTGGAATTAGTACGGTAAGGAAATTAAATTCCTTGTTCATGCACATCCACGGAGGCAAGTTGTACGGCATCAGAATAACTGGCCAAGTGCTGACGGCGGAGCTATTACTTCCCCAAGGATTGAATCCGTCTGTAGATAGGCCGAGTCTAACATTTCTAACCTCTGAAGCAAAGTCTCCAAATTCTCTGTCGAAATGTTTGAAACCCTCCCCATCCGCGGCGTGTCGCAGGACATCGTCATCTATTCACTTTTCTGCGTACCATCGCATCGCCTCTGCTGTGTGTAGAGACATGTACAGGCGCTGCAATCTGGGAATCAAGGGAAAATATCGAACAACTTTCACAGGAATTCTCTTTTTCGAACTCTTCCTATTCAACTGGAATCTGCATTGGCCACATACGGGACAATAGTCCAACTCTTTGTACTCTTTGTAAAATAGCACACAATCATTCGGACATGCGTCAATTATCCTGTACTTTAGGCCGAGGCTGCTCAGGATATTTCTAACCTTATAATGAGATTTAGGAAGATTGTGATCATCAGGGAGCAACTTACATATTTGCTCCTGAATTTCGTCAAAAGCACTCACTGACATTTTGTGCTTCACTTTTATCTTCATTTGCTCCATCACATATTGAAACACATTCTCTCGACATCCAGGTAACACCGGGGTCTGCGCTTCAAGTAGTATCCGGTTGTACTTTTCCATCTCACTGGTGTCAGTGGCCAAGCTAGCTGCGGGGAATGTGTCATCATGCTCATTAGTGGTACTGTAACCTCCATCTTGGTGTTGGTGTCCACTATGACTACATCCCGGAAACGCATCATGGACCAAATCTGCAGTTGGGTTGCAAGCTGAGGGTCCGGCACCACTGCCGCTGGATGAGGCACCATGGTAACTGTACCCTGAGCTGAAGTCTGCTGCGCTGAACTCTACTGCTTCACCATGCTCGCTCCATGTAGTGTAACTCCACATCATACCATTTTCGTACAGGTGTTGCACCATAACATTAACCTCCGCATACTGACAATTAAGACATTTCTGACACGGACACCTGAAACGTTTCTTTCCCTGACCATGTTCTATTGCAAAATTCACAAATTCGCTAATTCCATCCATATACCGGACATCACATCTATTCTTCAACTTCATCCAACTCTTGTCCATACTGCTACAAAATATTATAATTAATTAATTATTACATATATATATATATTTGTCCATTAATTTACGCTTAATTATACGTACTCGATCTACATCGATCCATCAATTACGTACGTACGTACGTAATTTAATCGATCTGTACACATATATATATAGCTAACATCCTTGCATATATGTACGTACGTTTTCACTAAATATATATTAATTAAGCAAATTTTAACTGCGTACGTACGTACCTGCTGGCCTTCTCGATATCTGTACGTTAATTAAGCTACCTAGCTAGTCAGCGGAGATCCCTTATCGATCCTGATTCTTCTCGGCCTTCTAGCTAGCTAGCTCCCTTCTCCTTCTCCCTTCTCCTTCAATTCTTCTTCAAATGGAATGAAGAGATCGAGGATTGAATTCAGTTTGGCATCGGGCTTATATAATGCTTCACTTAGACGACGGAGGTGTCGGTACGTCGTCTAAGTGGAAGTACGTTACGTACTCGGCCGACAGCGTGTCGGTCCGTCCTCCAGGTGATCACCTGGACGACGGAGAATACCATCTCTGTCGTCCAGGTGATAACCTGGAGGACGGAGAAGACTCCGAGGTCCAGGTGATCACCTGGACGACGGAAAAGAATCCGTGGTCCAGGTGACCACCTGGACGACGGAGATGGTATTCTCCGTCGTCCAGGTGGTACTTGGACCACGGAGTCTTTTCCGTCGTCCAGGTGTCACTTGGACCACGGAACAATTACGTTTTCGTGGTCTAAGTGCTGTTTTCTTGTAGTGACTTCACAAAAGTGTAGTTCTATGACTAGTTATCAAGAACATGCATCAAGTCTTTAGGGAGTCAGGAATGCTTATTGTAGTATAGTAAGGATGTTACAATAGTTTCATTATTCGATTTGAGTATGGTGTGTGGCACGCAAGATGCGTCCTACCATTTATCACCTTGTTCGGAGATATATTTAGTTTTTGCTCAAGTTGTTGCAGCATGGGACAGTTGTACTGACATAATTTATGAGCTCTATAGGCGGGCTTGTAATGCCTATGATTTTGGTGTGATATTTGTATGTAGATTTAGTACTTGTGTGATGACCCGAACCAGAATCAGTTGAGTAAACGGCTTAATTCACGAGATTACGCGTAATCACTGTTTTCCGTAAATTTGTTGATTTACCGGTTTTAATCACGACTTTATTATCGGCCAAGAATTTGAGTTGGGTCTCTTCTCGAGAATTGTAGTATATGTGATTTCGAGTTCGTGGGTGGTTCCAGATGATTATTTGGATGACCAAGGAATATAATATGATTATTTGAAGTTTCGAAATATCGTCGAGTTTATCCGTTCGTATCGAGTTTATCTGAATCATAATGGTTATCCGTTTCGAACCGTTGATCATCGCGAGACACGAGTATAAATATCGAAAATAGTCAAAAATTGTCGAAAATGCACTGTTTGGAAGTTTGACCGGCGTTGACTGAAATTCGGAGCGTTGACCGGCGTTGACCGGAGAAGAAAATCTCCACCGCCGCTGACTCGTTGGCGACCTTCATTTTCCAGCCACCTCCGGCCTTGTTGTTGGTATATTTCGAATCCTTGTTTGATTTCTAGTTGATTAGAACTTGGAATTATTGAATTTGATGCCGGAATGAGGGAGAACGAAGAGGTTGAAGTTTTGGGTTTTCCGGCCGAAATCGGCCTCGATTGGGGGTGGCGCTCCGACGACTTTCCGGGGAGGATTCTAGGTGGAAACAGTTGGGTTTTGGTCAGGGAGGATTTCCCCTTTGGTTTCGAGGATTGTGGTTGAGCAACGACGCCGGAACCGGCTGGGAAAGTTTTCCGGCGATTCTCGGCCGTGGCTCTTTCGAGCTGATTTCCGGCCACGGTGGTGACTGGATGGTGGTGGTGCATTGAGGAAAGTTGCTCGGCTTGAGGAGGAGAACATTTTGGGAGCTTGGTCACCGGAAAATGTCTCCGGTTGATGGCGCGCCGCCGGCGGCGACGGCGGAACTTTGGCGACCCGTTGACTTTTTAGAATTTGATGATTTTAATGTCGTTTTACTCGTATTTCTGCCCCGATCGTCGCCTTGACGTTTTCGAGTTGATTTGGGTATCGGATTTTCAGTCGAGGGTTTTGAGTGGAGATTTCAGGAATTTCGTCGATTATTTTGCACTGTGTTATATATTTTCGGGAACGGTTGGTTTTCGAGGTGTGATACAGTGTTGTGAATTGTGATTTTGATCAGATATATTTTATGATTATTTAGGGGATCGAGATCGTGCTTCGGGTGAGGGATTTCTGCCGGACTACGTGATTAACGCGAGTGCGCGCTTTGCTCATCTGTGAGTGGACACTTTTATATTTTCACAGTCGTTGCGAGTTTGTGATTTTTCTTATTTATTTATATACAATGTTGAGATTATTTATTTCGGAGGTATTATTTTATATTTTATGGTGATGGCATACTTGCATCGATGCTTCGGCTACTCGGCTGATCACCGGTAGTCTGCTAGAGTTGAGAGATTCCTCTAGACCAGAGTTGAGAGATTCCTCTGGGCAGGGTTGAGAGATTCCCCTGTTATGCTGCCGGGGTTGAGAGATTCCGCTGGCCTATCACCGTCGGGCTTTAGCGATTCGCCTGATCGTCGGGCTTGAGAGATTCGCTTGGCACCTCCATATATACATTTTCCGAACTCGCTATATTTGTTTATTGTATATGAAATTGGTGAAAGGCATATGTTTATTTTTGTCCACTCACTCTAACGTTTTATTGCCTTTCCCCTGGGCTTTTCGGTTTCCGTGCCCAATTTGCAGTTCGGATTCTGGTGTCTCACGTTGCGGTCGGAGGCTAGTTGTTCGAGTTACCTGTCTTTTCCAGTAGGTTCCTTGTTTCGCCTACTGTTGTATATTTTGTATATATATACATTAGAGGTCGCTCTGATACGATACTGATACATGTTTGTGTGGTTTTTCCCGAATTTTCTATATTATACAACTATGTTTACTATTTATTACTATTGTTATGATATTGAGAAATCCGAATGGGATTGGTGCCCACGGTTTTGCTTTTGTGGCATAGGATGAAGTGTTGTTTTCCGGGTGCAGGTAAAGGAAATTCCTCGTTAGTAGCGTTACTCTGCCGAAATTTTAATGGTTTTTGTTGGTTTGTGTTTTTAGAAGGGGTTTGATTCCGGTTTAGGAAACTAAATCGGGGTTGGGTCCTTTCAGCTTGGTATCAGAGCATTAGGTTGTCAAATTCTGTAGACTCTTGTAGTTGGGACGCTTAGGATCTTTGAGTTTGTACAGCATGACTGGAGTGATAACCTGACTGGCCAGCGGTACTCATCAATACTTCAAGTGTTGTGTGTTCTCAAATATCTGAGGTCTCATGATTACGTTCCTTCTGCTGGTACCTAATGCTTGTCTTGTATCAGTAGGATGCCTCCTCGACGTGGTCCCCGTGTTGATCGGGAAGTGGATCCTGATGAGGATCGCTAGACGCACGACTTGCTGATGCGAGTGTTGCGTTTGGAGGAGCGTTTTGACCTTGTGGTCAAAGCTCGTACTGTTGGTGCAACTGTCTTTTCGGGTTCAGCTGATCCAGAGATGTGTGAGGCATGGTTGGTTCAGGTTGAACGAGTTTGTGAACGTCTGCGTTTTACCCCTGAGCAGATGACAGTGGCAGCAGTCGGATTACTTGAGTCAGATGCATACTTCTGGTGGGTTAGCACCGATCGGGTACCAGTTGATACTCCGTGGACTTTGTTCCGAGATTTTTTTATGCGGAGATACTTCAACCAGGCTACCCAGGAGCGTAAGTATGAGGAGTTCACGAATTTGAGGCAGGGCAGTTTGTCTATGCTTGAGTATCGGGACAGGTTTACCTGCTTATCTCGTTTTACGCGTGACATGGTGGCTACTGAGGAAGCCAAGTACCGCAGATTTGAGCTGGGTTTGAGCTTGAACATCAAGGGAACTCTGACTACGATGCCTCGGAACAACTTTGATGAGTTTGTCAGTGCAGCACTCCGATGTGAGGATATCGAGAAGGAAAGGCAGATGAGGTACCAGCCTAGACAGTTTGAGGAGGGTGGACCAAGTCAGGGGCCTTCCAAGAGGCAGAGTTCTGATACTTCTGGTTCGGCTTCATCCTTGGGCAGTGGACCATATCGACCACCAGCAAGTGCACCGAGACAGAGGCAGAGATGGAGGAGAGATCGACCGCAGCGATCACAGTCTAGTTATCCTCGGCGTACCGATGGCTCTTTTGCCGTACCGAGGGAGTACCCGTTGTGTAGTTTATGCAGCAGGCACCATGTTGGTCCGTGTCAGCGAGGCCCTGTCACTTGTTTTCGCTATGGCCATGTGAGTCACTATGCGAATGAGTGTTTCTAGCTTGATGGTGCTGGTAGACAAGCGGCCCAGAGTTCCAGAGGAGAGCGAGGTGCTACTTCGGGGGCTCGACCAATACAGTTTGCAGGCCAAGGCGGACAGCAGGGACAGCCTCAGCGTGGACGACCAGCCGGGCAGGCCAGGGTTCATGCCATGACTTTGCGTGAGGGCAGAGCTTCACCGGAAGTCGTTATCGGTAAGTTGCATTTTTTTGGTTATCCAGTACTTACATTGTTAGATCCAGGTGCTACGCATTCATTCATGTCGTATAGACTATCATCTTTAGCTACTGTACCTGCGTCTCTACTTTCGAAGTTGTGGAGAGTGTTGTATCTAGCCGGTGAGATTGTGAGTATTGGCTGGGTATATAGAGATTGTGAGATTTTTATTGGAGGCCATGGCTTAGCCGCAGATTTGTTGTTGCTTGATATTGTCGATTTTGATTTGATCTTGGGTATGGACTTCTTGGAGACACATTTGGCCATGTTTTACTGTCACAAGAAGGAGGTTGTGTTTCGACGACCAGGCTTTTCCGAGATATTGTTTTGCGGCGAGAAGAACACTTCATTGCCATGTGTGATTTTCGCGATGAAGCCAGATCAGATGATAAAGAAGGGTTGTGTTGCTTATTTAACTCATGTAGTGGACACCACAGCTACTATGCCATACATTGGTGATATCGAGGTCGTTTCTGAGTTTCCAGATGTATTTCCGGAGGAGTTGCCAGGTATACCTCCAGTTCGGGAGATTGTTTTCACTATTGAGCTATTACCGGGTATAGGACCCATATCTCAGGCACCGTATCGTATGGCGCCAGCGGAGTTGAAAGAGCTACAGATTCAACTTCAGGAGTTGTTGGAGAAGGGTTTCATTCGACCCAGTGTTTCGCCGTGGGGTGCCCCGGTTTTGTTTGTACGGAAGAAGGATGGATCCATACGGTTGTGAATCGATTATCGGAAGCTGAATCAGGTTACAGTAAAGAACAAGTATCTGTTGCCGCGGATTGATGACTTGTTTGATCAGGTCAAGGGAGCTTCAGTCTTTTCGAAGATAGATCTCAGGTCCGGATATCACGAGTTGAGGATCCGAGAGTCTGATGTGGCCATGACAGCTTTCAGATCACGGTATGGGCACTACGAGTTCTTGGTTATGCCGTTTGGGTTGACCAATGCCCCCGCAGCCTTTATGGACTTGATAAACCAAGTGTTCAGATGGTTTCTGGACAAGTACGTAATTGTGTTCATTGATGATATTTTGATCTATTCCAGGAGTGTGGGCCAGCATAAGAAGCATTTGCGAGCGGTGTTGCGGACTTTGCGAGACAATCAGTTGTTTGCAAAGTTCAGCAAGTGCGAGTTTTGGTTGGAAAGTGTGAAGTTTGTGGGCCACGTGATATCGGCTGAGGGAGTCAGCGTTGATCCTGACAAGATCGAGGCCGTGTTGAATTGGAGTAGACCTACCACTGTACCAGAGATCCGGAGTTTCTTGGGTTTGGTAGGCTACTATCGACGATTTGTACATGATTTTTCTCGGATTGCTACTCCACTGACCAGGTTGACGAAGAAAGGCGTCAAGTTTGAGTGGTCCGATGCATGTGAGGAGAGTTACTTGCTCCTGAAGGAAAAGTTGACTACTGCACCGGTTCTGACATTACCAGACGACAGCGGTGAGTTCGTGGTTTACAGTGATGCGTTGAAGTTGGGATTTGGTTGTATGTTGATGCAGCATGGCAGAGTTATAGCCTACGGTTCCAGGCAGCTGAAACCACACGAAGTCAACTATCCGACCCATGATTTGGAGTTGGCCGCTATTGTGTTAGCGTTGAAGAGTTGGAGACATTACTTGTATGAAGCCCAGTATAAGATTTACACCGACCACAAGAGTCTCACTTACCTACAGACGCAGCCAGACTTGAACATGAGGCAACGCAGGTGGATGGAATTGATTAATGACTACGATTGCACTTTCGAGTACCATCCAGGGAAGGCCAATGTTGTTGCCGATGTGCTCAGTCGGAAATCTGGAGCTTCGTTGTTCCATGTGTGTGTGGCTAGAGTATTTATGTTAGCCGAGCTTCGAACTACGGGTGCCGAGTTCGAGTGGGATGACGAGGGAGCTTTGTTAGCCAGTTTCCAGGTTCGACCCGTGTTGGTTGATTAGATTCGGGAAGCTCAGGATTCAGATTCCTACCTATTGGACAAGAAGACTATGATGCGGAATGGTGTGCCAACAAAGTTCCGGTTGAGTGACGACGGTACGTTGTTGTTCAGAGGTAGGTTGTGCATGCCAAGAGACGAGAGTCTGAAGAAGGAGATTCTGGATGAGGCCCATTGTTTGGCGTATGCGATGCATCCCGGAGGTACGAAGATGTTTCGTACACTTCGAGCGTATTACTGGTGGCGCAACATGAAGCGGGAGATTGCCGCATATGTGAGCCGATGTTTGATCTGTCAGCAGGTTAAAGCGGAGAGGCAGAAGCCTGTGGGAAAGTTACAGCCACTGGAGATTCCGGTTGGAAGTGGGAGCACATTACCATGTCTTTCGTTTATCAGTTGCCGCGTACTTCGGCTGGCAACACTGGTATTGGGTTATTGTGGATCGACTGACGAAATTCGCTCATTTTCTCGCACTTCCGGGGAAGATTTCAGTGGGCAAATTGGCCAAGCTATATTTGTCAGAGATTGTTCGTCTGTACGGTGTGCCTATATCTATTGTTTCTGACCGAGATAGTTAGTTTACTTTCGAGTTTTGGCAGGCTTTGCAGCGAGCCATGGGCACGAGACTGCGTTTCAGTACAGCTTTTCACCCTCAGATTGACGGGTAATCTGAGCGGACTATACAGACTCTTGAGGATATGTTGCGGTCTTACATTTTGCAGTTTCGAGGAAATTGGGACCAGCAACTACATTTGATAGAGTTCGCCTACAACAATAGTTATTAGGCCAGTATCGAGATGGCACCGTACGAGGCCCTGTACGGGAGGCAGTGCCGCACTCCGTTGTGTTGGAGTGAGATGGGCGAGCGATGGCTTATTGGCCCTGATCTAGTGAAGAGCACCATTGAGGACATCCAGATTGTCCGGGACAGATTGAAGATTGCCCAGGATCGCCAGAAAAGTTATGCGGATGTGAGGAGGAATAGTCTCGAATTTGAGGTGGGCGATTGGGTCTTCCTGAAACTATCTCCGTGGAGGGGAGTTACAAATCCATCCACCAACTTGGAAGCATCATGCCTTTCAGAGTGCGCCTGTGTCCCATTTCGCTGATCGAGATAATCAGTTACAACAGAGTGTTGGCAAGCGTTGCAGTGAGTATTGGGGACTAGATTACAGTTTAGTACAGTTTCTTATCCTCAGATTGATGGGCGATCTTTGAGGACTATTCAGACCTTGGAGGGCATGTTGTGGTCTTGTGTATTGCAGTTCCGAGGGATTTGGGACCAGCAGTTTCAACTGTTCGAGATTGCTTGCAGTACCAGTTTGTAGACCACTATGATTATGACGTTGCATGAAGTCGTTTATGAGAAACGAAGTTGTACTCCATTGTACTGGAGCGAGTTTGGTTTGAGCTGACGTTTGATCCTAATTTAGTGGAATGTGCTACCACAAACCTTCGGATTAGCAGAAACAGGTTGCTAATTGCTCGAGTTCGACAGTGCAGTTATGTTGACGTGAGCAGGTTGAGTTATGTGTTTGCCACGTTGTTTTGGTCCGTATGTGATCATGGGGCGAATTTGTATTGTGTCGTATAGTTTGGCATTGCCTATAGCGTTGGCTTTGTATGTGTGGTATTCCATGTGGTGGAACTACATTTCAGATTTGTTGCATGTTTTGTACCCTATCAGTTCTTTATGCAGGAAGACTTGGCATTTGTGAGGAGCCAGTTCAGATTCGAGATTTGAGGGTACCGAGATATTTTCCATTGACAGAGTTGTTCAGTTGAAGTTGCGACTTGGTAGTTGAACTGTATGCAGAGGCAGTATCCCTACTTTTCAATTGGCAGATTTGGAAATTTCGAGGTCGAAATTTTTTTTAAGGGGGGTAGATTTGTGACGACCCGGAACAGAATCAGTAGTATAATCAGCTTAATTCATGAGTTAGCGCGTAATCGCAGTTCTTCGATAATTGATTGAATCGCCGGTGTTGATCACGACTTAATTATTGACTGAGAATTTGAGTTGAGCCTCTTCTCGAGAGTCGTTGTAAGCGTGATTTCGAGTTCGTGGGCGATTCCGGATTGTTATTTCGACGACCGAGGAATATAATATGAATATTTGAAATTTTGGTATATTGTTGAGGTTATCCGTTCGTGTTCGAGTCTATCCGAATTGTGATTGTGATCCGTTTTGGACCGTTGATAGACCCGAACCGTAAATGTAATGGTTATCGACTTGATTTGCGAGTGTCGCGATTAGTCGCGATTTCGATGTAATCTGTTAATATGGCGGCTTCGTTAGCGATTAAATTTTCAGACGAGAATTTGATTTGGGATCCTTCGCAGAAGTTGTAGGGAATTTAATTTCGACCTCGTGGGAACTTCCGGAGAATTTTTCCGAGTTACGAGAAATAAGTTGTGAATATTTTCGTCCGTCGAATATTGTCGTACCTATCCGTTTGGGGTTCGATATGCGTACGGTATAAATACGGAAACGGTACATACCGATTTGGGAAAGTTTCCAGAAATGGAAAGCAGGTGTTGACTGGGTTGACCACGGGTGGGTCGACCCGTTTGGAGGCCGAATTGGTTTCGCCGAAATTGAGGCCGATTCCGGCCATGTTTGGGCGAGGCTTCTTCACGGGATTTGTTGGGCTCGAGCTGCTCTTCGGTTTGACTGTTGGATCACCTCCTATGGTGGCCGAAGGAGGAAGAATTGGCTCGGTGAAAATCGATGTTTTCAGGCGTAAATCGGTGGCGGTCGGAGGTGCCCTTTCCGGCCAAGATGGTGGTGAAACCTTGAGGGGTTTTGTTAGCCTCAAGGTAAGGAAGCTATTGCTAGTGGTCTTGAGGGTTGCCGTGGCCGGAGGAGAGAGATCGACCGATTTGAAATTCCGGTAAGGGTTTGGAACTTTGAATTGACTTTTGGAGGTTTTCCGATCAAAATTGGCCTTAACTTTGAACTGGAAAGTTGTTGGAAATGTCAAGATCTTCAAAACCATGTGTAGCATGAAATTTTCTGGGCAGGTCTGAAATTCCGGTGGCCGGCGGCAGCGGTGGCAATTTTTCCGGCGACGTGTTTTTCGACGAGTTATATATCGTTTCTCTTGGAATCGCGCCCCGATCGCAGTGGTGAGGTTTGTTTTTCGAATTGAGCATCGGAAAGTATAGCGAGGTTTTGTGGTGTGATTATCAGATTTTCACGATTTCGTCGTTATTGAATTATATATTTCCGAGAACGGTTGTTTCTCGTGATATGATTTGAGGATTCGAGTTATGATTTTGAGCAGTGGATTTTATGATTATCCAGGGTTCGTGATCGTTCGTTTGGCGAGGGATTTTCCGCTGGATCATGGGATTAACGCGTATCGCGTTACGCTCACCTGTGAGTGGACAATTTCTTTTCACTGATAATCGCGAGTCTTTATACACATTTTATGAGCATGAGCATGCATATGAGATTATGATTTATATGAGCATGTGTTATACGATTATGCCTATATAATTATACATTACGTATATACTTTTATATGTTGCTTTATACATTTGCATAAAACTATTTAAAATTTGGTTTACACAGAGTATAGTCACAGTATATGTTGTTGTATCGATACACTTGCATCCCGGCTGATCCCCGAGGATGTTTACCGGAGGAGGCTGTGACCCCTGACCCGAGGCCTTTACCGGGGGGGGGGGGGGGGGGCGCAGACCTCTGACTTGAGGCCTTTCTGGCTAGAATCACGTGTGGGTCTGGGATCCCGTGATTCCGACTGTACTAGCGCGGACGTGTCCATGAGTGACCTCACATAATTTTACGCTGCATGCTCCGTACGCGTGAGGAATTTGAGTCTCCTTAGTGTACTATGTTATATTCATTTATTTAGACTTGCATATGTTTTTATAACATATATTATTCGGCGAAAGACATTTATTTTCGTCCACTCACTTTAACGGTTTATATGTCTTTTCCCTGGGCTTTTCGGTTTCCGTGCCCAGTTTGCAGTTCGGATTCTGGTGTCACAAGTCGCAGTTGGGGGCATAGTATTCGAGCTACCTTGTTTCTTCCAGTAGGTTTCTTGTTCTGCCTGCTGTGGTATATTTGTATAATTATACACTAGAGGTCGCTCTGAGCATTCTTATGTTATATTTTTTATACGATTTTCCCCAGATTTCTGTAAAGTATAGTTATATTTTCTACTTTACATTACTGTTATGATATTCAGAAATCCAGATGGGATTGGTGCCCACGGTTTGATTTTTGTGGCATAGGATGAAGTGTTATTTTCCGGGTGCAGGTAATGGCAATTCCGCGTTAGTAGCGTCACTCTGCCGAAATTTTTATGTTTTTTGTTGGTTCGTGTTTTCAGAAGGGGTTTGATTCCGATTTAAGAAACTAAATCGGGGTTGGGTCCTTTCATGATTATTCAGGGGATCGAGATTGTGCTTCGGGCGAGGGATCTTCCGCCGGACCACGTGATTAGCGCGAGTGCGCACTTTGCTCATCTGTGAGTGGACACTTTTATATTTTCACAGTCGTTGCGAGTTCATGATTTTTTCGTATTTACTTATATATGATGTTGAGATTATTTATTATTTTTGGAGGCATTATTTTATATTTTATGGTGATGGCATACTTGCATCGATGCTTCGGCTACTCGGCTGATCACCGGTAGTCTGCCAGAGTTGAGAGATTCCTCTAGACCAGAGTTGAGAGATTCCTCTGGGCAGGGTTGAGAGATTCCCTTGTTATGCTGCCGGGGTTGAGAGATTCCCCTGGCCTATCACCGTTGGGCTTGAGCGATTCGCCTGACTGTCGGGCTTGAGAGATTCGCCTGGCACCTCCATATATACATTTTTCAAACTCGCTATACTTGTTTATTGAATATGAAATTGGTGAAAGGCATATGTTTATTTTTGTCCACTCACTCTAACGTTTTATTGCCTTTCCCCTGGGCTTTTTGGTTTCCGTGCCCAGTTTGCAGTTCGAATTCTGGTGTCTCACGTCGCGGTCGGAGGCTAGTTGTTCGAGCTACCTGTCTTTTCCAGTAGGTTCCTTGTTTCGCCTACTGTTGTATATTTTGTATATATATACACTAAAGGTCGCTCTGATACGATACTGATACATGTTTGTGTGGTTTTTCCCAGATTTTCTATATTATACAGCTATGTTTACTGTTTATTACTATTGTTATGATATTGAGAAATCCGGATGGGATTGGTGCCCACGGTTTGGCTTTTGTGGCATAGGATGAAGTGTTGTTTTCCAGGTGCAGGTAAAGGCAATTCCGCGTTAGTAGCGTTACTCTGCTGAAATTTTAATGGTTGTTGTTGGTTCGTGTTTTTAGAAGGGGTTTGACTCCGGTTTAGGAAACTAAATCGGGGTTGGGTCCTTTCAACTTGAGTCATGGGAGTGCTTTTGATGAGTTGCAGGACTTGAGTTTCACACCAGCATCACATTTTCATCAATGTCAGTTATATAATTATATGTGATTAATTAGTTATTAGTTGTTGAAAAGTTTGGTTATCTTTATTATAGAGTGAGTTTGGAGATGACGGTATATATGACTCTTGGGAGTTTACCCATGTTATTGGGAGTTACACTGGTGAAGTTCAGGTGATCACATTATGGTTTCAATACGTTGTAGTTATCATTCGTTGCGTTATTTGATATAGTGAATCAGGCGATACTATAAGTATGTTGAATGAGAATTATGAGATGAGGAGATATTTAGTATTGCGGTTATGGTAATTTATGCTCATAGTATTGTGTATTTGAATTCTGAGAAATCTGGATGGGATACGGTGCCCACAGTGTATTTTGTGATTTAGTTATTTGAAGTATTCTCTTAATGCAGGTTTTTGGGTTCCTTAGTTTGAAGGAAACTATGCCCTATTTTTCGTAGAATTTTCAGACATACGATATTGTACAGGGTGGGAACATTTTTTGAAATTGGTCGGATGCCCTACATATATTCCAGTTTTAGACATACGATACTGTACATGGTGGGAACTTTTTTTGAAATTGATCGGATGCCCTACATATATTCCAGTAAGTCTTCAGCTGGTTATCTTTGTGACATTAGGAGTCACGTTATGTGAGAGTGAGTGTCAGCGTAAGGACACCTCAAGTAGAATTTTGGTGCTGAGCTCTAATGGTGATTTAGGAGTCACTTCAGGACTTAAAGCCGCATCACCACTTTTACAGTCATTTGTATCAGGATCACAAGCAGAGAGGTTTATAGGTTGGATTGACTGAATAAGCTCAATTTTTATGAGTAGAACTTGCCACTGGAATTGACATGGATACTAGATGCTTTCAGGTAATTACGTTACAGAAAAGCTAGACATAGTTGGGTTACGACACTTTCTAGTATTTGGTTCTACGGAATATTGATTTAGACACAGGATAAAAGAGCAAGACTTGGTAGCAAGATGACAACATGCTAACGGTTTCATGGACATTCTCGTAGTTGTGGATAATGCTTAAGAGCCGAAAGAACTCAAGGGAGAGTAGTACATATGGGTGCTTTACTAGTTTATGTGTAAATTTCAAGGACGAAATTTTCTTAAGGGGAGTAGATTGTGACATCCTATTCTGAGTATTCTTTATTTACAATTTATTTAATGGTAATTAATTTTTTACCGTCGATAATTATCAATGATATTTATCAGAATTTTACCTATTAAATTTTTAGAGGAAGTTCTGATTCGCGTCTTTTCAAGCACTTAATTAAACACTCAATCAGACACGAAAACAATTAAAACCCTTCTTTGTTGATGTAGCATTGGTGAGTAGGGATCGTTCTTAACCGGGGATTGAGGGTGCATGCATAACTATGCTAGGTTTGTTTAGGGGGGTGCAGAGTTGGTTTGTTTTCTAAGTTCCTACGAAAATTAAACCCTAATCTAATATGTACATGTGATCATCACATCATGTCAACCTCCACCGGTTTCATACTTCAACCACTTACCATCTACGAAATTCTCACCTTTCAACCTGCAAGTTATACATATGCTTTTAAGGTGGACGAAGCGCGCCAACACCTTATTTATTCTAAGGTTCATACAAAATATGCTAGGGAGGAACGAAGCGCGTATCACCCAACACATTAAGAAGCTTTAAGCATACAAGCATGCATACAGATCAAGATTAAAAACTAAGAACACATGGAAGATAAATAAATTAGTCAAAATGTATATCCTTAATTTAAACAAACTTCAATACAAAAACAAAGAATCCTTACAAAACCGAAGATGGGATAGAGAGTTTATGGTTACACTTTTAATTCCGTGAAGCGCACTGCGAACGCCAAGTGATGATTCTCAAGAACAAGACGAAGCGCGCCAATTATTCTTGATCCGAGGAAGATGGAAGCTTCGGCTTTGAGAGGGATTCGAAGTGTATATAGAGAGGAGTGTTTAGGACAGCGTTTCGGCTTCTATGATGTGTGATCTCCCTTTTCTTCCCCCAAAGTTCTCTTTATATAGTGGTTGATTTTAGCACTCCGTTATTAGCAATTAAGCCTCATTCAAAAACTGTTTCAGCAATGCCTTAAGCTCACCTCCGTTAAGCCTCCAATTAAGCCTCCGTTACTCCATCATTCATACATGCAATTAAGCCCTCCGTTCTGCCCAATTAAGCTTCTGTGTTTGAAGTAGCAATTATGCTTCCGTTTCAAGCAATTACACATCCGTTTCAAGCTTATTACCTCCATGCCGTTTGCTCAATTAAGTTCCCGTTATGCAATTAAGCATCCGTTATGCTCCACCATGCATCACCTACTTGCTCCATGCCGTGCCAATTAAGCTCCATTTTGAAAACTGTTTCAGTGCACCAAACATCAATTATGCCATGCATGTGCATTCATCCATCATGCAATCCATGTGCATTCATTTCAAAACCGTACATGCCATGTTTCAATTATGTTTCAATTTATGTAGGCATGTAATTAAGCCATTCACTAATCCATGCAATCCCATGCAAATAACCTTATTTAGTCTCTAATTATCCTACAATTAAAAATATAACAAAAATAAGTAAAAGCTAATAAAATTAACAAAATTAAGTAGATAACAAAGTAAAAATGTGGAGAAAATATATTAATTAATACGCCTAAAATGCGTAGATCAAGTTCTTTGTGAAAAGTCGTAGAGTTTATCGAGACGAGTTTGTGGGCACATCGAGAGTTTAAATCGGAGTTACGAGGAAGAAATTATAGTCAACGAAAGTTTTGTACGAGGTTACGATACATTTAGTCGCAAAATTTTGACTATAAATAAAAAGTTTCCGTAAAAAGGAAAGTCAACTCTTTCATTTTTTGGCAATTTCTTTTTTTACTTTTCTCTCTCATTTCTCTCTCTTCCCTCCCATTCTCTCTTTCCCTCTGCCGGCTTCACTGCCGATGAACGATCAAACGACCACCAAAACCGGCAAGGCTGATGTCAAAAGAACCACCTCAAGCTTCTCTACATGTTGGTGGGTGTCTTTGCGGTGAAAGGAGAATCGACAACATGAAGATCACGGTTTCAAGGGGTAACCGGCGTCGGATTCGGCGAGGTTTCCGGTCACTTTTCAAGTATAATTGGATTGAGTTTTGATCATAGATTGTATTGGTATGTTTTTTTTTTGATGCAAGGTGGTGTTAATCGATGGGAATTGTAGGATTTTAATCATCTCTGGCGAGGGTGGTTCAGGTCGACGTCGTGGGCGGTGGTCGATGGTGAATTGGATGGCGGGGCGATGGGGTTATTGCTCCCCTCGTCACCTTGAGTCAATTGGGGTATTCCTTGAGCCACATGGTGGCTTGACGGCAAAGAAAGATCGACGGAAAGGGTTTTCCAGCCATTGGGTTTCGGGGGCAATTTCGATTGATTGTGCCGGAATTGGGAGTTGGTCCTTTGATGAATATTGTTGTTGGGTAGAGTCTCTATAATTTTGGCTTCGACATACATTTTATATCATTTCGTTCGTAATTACGTACTTAATCTAATGATGAAGTTATTGAATTGAATTGGACATTATTGGTTAAGACGTATGGTTAATCGGATAATAATTAAGCGGTTTTACGTTAATGATAAATGGTTGCATTGATTATCGATTTGACTTCGAGTTCCTTAATGTTTTAGGTTTAGGTTGTGATTTTAAAAAGGATTCAAGAATTGGAAATTGGAAATTGGAATTATATTAGAGCTCAGTATTATTTCAAAAAGCGCAATTTTCGAGAATTCGATATTCTCGACTGTATTGTTCGTTGGTAATGAGCTTGATTATTTGATATGATTTTCGACGATTAGTTTTTACATATTAATCATTATTTGAAGATGACGTATTAGCAGCTAGTGGCAGATGTATAGAGACGCCGACAGATGTGCTTGGCTGATTAGAAATCACAGCACATTACGGAGAGTGGACTTTTTTATATTTTCACAGTCGTAGCGAGTTCAATTTTCAGTATTTAAGTATTCCAATTTAATTTATAGTATATTTTAGAACAGATTAAACTTGGATGTTTTTCTTGTGATGGCATTAGTTAGATGCATCGATGCACTCATTATTCGGTTGATCACCGGATAGTCCAGTTAGAGGAGGTTAGGTTGCCTCGTTTGGTCGTTAGGGGAGGTCAGGTTTCCTCGTCTGGCCCATGACCTATATTTTACACATAATTTGTCAACTCAGGTTAGAGAAAAATCCCTGAGCAGCCACCGCCACAGAGCAGATGAACTCGCTTTATTTTACACAGATCAGTGAAAATGCATCGGATTTAGTTTTAATTCAGTTTTTACGATTATCGTACAATATTGATTTTTGTGCACTCACTCTAACATTTTATGTTTTTATGCCTTTACCTGGGCCTTTTTTTTTCTTCAATTTCCCAGTTTACAGGATAGCAGGTTGAAGTCGTGACCGTTCAGAGTTCGAGGCGTGATAGTTTACAACTTATGCTTTCTCAGTGTAGGATCACAGTAAAGATTTGGGTTGCTCGTGCTAAGGTAGCTGATACCGACTAGTCAGTGCTAGAGACCTTAACACGGGTCCTACAAGACTTATCACTGGACTAGTAGGGTACTCTGGGGTGGGTCTTATCAGATTAGCAATTCAATCATTTATTACGGTGAAGGTTTGAAAATTGAGTTTTGTGTACAAAACTTATTCATCATTGTTGTACCATGATCAAGTTTACTGGTGATCAATTTCAGGTATACTATGTCAGAGTTGTACATGGCGATGTTCTGTGTACTATGGACTCTTATTGGTTGGAAACTGTTGAGTATGGGAATTGTATTATGTAAATGCGTCGACTTTGCAGGTTTTGGTTTCGACCATAAATGAAGAAGTCATGCTGAATTGTCGGTAGAAATTCTCTTGATTTAGGATCGTTGTAATCAGTTATTTTCTAGATTATGATTATCCTATGGAACTATATTGATGGTCTATCATGTGATCGCTAACTAGTAATTGACATCTCACGTAACGTGTATGTTGGTTACATTTGACTTATGCGTGGTTCTTTCATTATGTTTTCGAGTGGGAAAAAACTTTGTTTGTTGTTCATATTCGTGGTGTCATGGAACTTTCTCATGTACAATATATCGTATGCGTATACTGAAGACTCTTGGATTTCTATAATGTCGTCACTTATACTTTGGTCATCTCATCTCAAATTCATTAGATATTTTGATTCTGTTTCATGATCGCAGATCTAGCTATGACCAAGTAATCCTTGAAGGATTATAATAATTCGAATCCTTGTTATGTTTTGGGTGGGCCATTCATTGCATGGATATGTAAGATTTCGGTCAAGTGGAAGAAATTTCTAGAGTGCATGATGTAAGTTATGACGTGCAATCTTTCTTATTATACTCCTCTTTCGATATTATTACGTAGGTGTTATTCATTGAATCTCTTGCGACTTGATAAAACTAAAGTGTTTGTGTGTTCTTATGGATTTTTTCGGTCAAATTCTTTCATCATAAGGACTCATAAATTTTTATTATCATTAGTTTCTTTTTGACACATATCATGATCTTCTATGTAGTTGTGCATGGATAAGATATTTCCAACGTTTTATTCTGAAATTTCGTCGTTCTTTCTCGTGGACGAGCATGGATCTTCACTTCACATTGTTGTGTATGCAAGTTTTGATGCCATAGGAAAAATTTAATTTTAGTTCACTGCGTAAATAGTAGTTTCATTTCAGAATTCAAGTTTAACAGAGTTAGTTTGAATCTTCTACGTTCACAAATATGATTTACCACTTACGTTATATCAATGACGGTTCAAATATTCCTTTAGTTTAACATTTTCGATTTAGTCAGCCCTCATTTATTAGTATGCTCCATCCAGTCCAATTCAAGTTCTAACTTTCCTTGCTACTTTCAATGAGGATATTAACTCTATGACTGTTGAAATGCGTATGTTGTTGTGATCTCTTTATTGTGGATTGGATGTTCAGAGATTATCAAGCATACTTTTTAGGAGATGGTTCAGATATTTTTTTAGGCATAACCAATGCTTATTCGTCATCTACTAACATAATGATTTATTCATAATAATAGTTTTGAGTTTGAGTTGCTGCCCTAATTTTGTAGTTCAGTTAAGAATCAGTAGGAGAATCCTTTATGTTAGGCCATCAGAACAGATGGAATCCTCTACAGTTCAGATATTTCACGAGTTAAGCAGTTTAGATTTATAGTTTTCATGGTGCCAATGTTCTTTCGTTTTCGACCATAAGTTGAAGCTGAGGTTTAAGGAAGCATTGACGTTTAGTGAATTCAAATTTCAAGTTTTTGCAGTCAATAGTCTACGGAAGTGCTTCGCGACATTTCATAGTAATGCTTCACTTGATAAGTTTAACCAATTCGAGTCATCAACATAGTTTTTACGTGGTCTTGCTCACGACTATTGTTAGTGACTTTGGGGTTGCTTTGTGTGTAGGAGACTTTACCGATATTTGTTGCAGTCATTGCATATCGAATTACAGATGTTTAAATTTCAAGGACGAAATTTTTATTAGGGGGGTAGATTGTAACGAACCGAACCTAAATTACCAACTTAATCTTCGTTAGTTGAATTATTTATCGAATTAATTTCTTTTTGATACGTTTATCGAGATTTGTTGCCACTAAAATCGAGTTTTTATAAGTTTTGGTTTTTGGACACGTATTCTTTTTGGAAGTTGTAAAGGAAATTATTTTCGACTTCTTCGAGTCAAGTACGTGAACACGTTAAATGTTAATTTTGGAGTTACGACATGAAAGTTTTGGTCAATCGGAGTTTGTCGATAGTTTTTACGTTTCGGTAAGTTTTGAGGTATAAATACCCACTTTCCGATTTAGGAAAATCAGAAACTTTCCTTTTTGGTCAAGAATGGTCAACATGTGGTCAAACCACCTGTTTTCTCTTTCCACGACCTGTTTCTTGCCGTAAGGGTTGACGTCGTCGAACCACCACCAGGTGGCCATCAAACTGGTTGGCCTTGGTGTCAAAATCTTTCCCTTGGCTTCCTTTTCCCTTTCCTCAATGGTTCAACCTTGAATTCGCGTCAACCACAGTTAAAAATCAAGGTAAAAAGCTAGGGTTTTAGCATGTTTTCGCCGCCGACGGCGGATGCGCTATGACCGGAGTTGGATGGTGCATGGTTGGGGGGTTTTAAGCCCGCACTGCCCTGAGTCAAACCCGACTGATTTCGGTCATGCCGTGGCCTGGCGCCGACAACCGGTCACCAAGAAATCCGGTGAGGATTTCGAATTTCAACGGGTAATTTCGTTAGTTTCTGGCCAGTTTTTGAGGTTGATTTGTTCTCCAATGTTGTTGGGATTGATGTGAGAAACATTTTGTTATGCAGGGTGTTCCAATTAGAGCCGGTCGGATTTCGGCTGCCGCCGTGTGCAGAGGAGCTCCGGCGACCCCGAAGAGCAAATTTTCTCCGAAAATTTCGCTAATCTATTTGTATTAGTTTTTGAGTAAGTTCATAGATTTTGGGAACTTTTGTAATGTTTTTATGTATATTTAGGATTTGGATGCGACTCGACACCTTTGATGCGATCTTTCATCGTGTGTCGAGTCGATGCCCAGTTTTTTATGGAGCTTTGGATCATTGGTCGATGAAATTTTTTGATATCGTGATGTGGCGGAGATGTGATGCTTAGGAATCGAAAATGGAATGTGAGTATTTAGGGTACAATTCATATCAGATTCCTTGTATACTCCAGTTGTACTCGATTAGAATACAATATTAATTAAACTAGATCTTTGTTTGCCTTAGGAACGCTATGTAACGAATTACGAGTTAGTTGATTGACTATTGAATTTATTACGATCCAGGTGAGTGGACACTTTATTTTCACAATTATTTTCCGAGTCTACAGTTATGCATTTTATTAGTTATGCATTATTATTTTTATGCATTAGCTTGGAGGCATACAACATATTGTTTTACACAAAGTATAGTCACAGTTGTTGCATCAATGCACTGAATTCACACATCACACAGTACCCAGGAGGGTTAGGACAAACACCTGACCTGGGCATGTATATTTTTTTAGACTTGCATCATTTTAGGTATATTCTTCAGTAAAAGGTATAGTAGTTATGTTTTCATTTAAATATGACCATTTACTTTTCATCCACTCACTCTAACAAGATTTTATTATTTTCTATGTCTTTCCCGGAGCTTTTTGTTTTCAACCACTCAAATTGCAGAGTTTCAGCTGAGGTCGGGTGTGCACGCAGTTCATAGAATAATAGTATCCATCATAGGATCTAAGGTTGATCCTGTGAGTTAGTATTCTAGTTTGCGTAGTCAGTTTAGATTGTTTAGTTGCTTTGATGTCGAAGACAGTTGTCTATCTTCTTTATTTTAGTAATGAAGCATTATGTGAAAAATTTCTTTATTTCGTGACTTTTAGGTTTTGGGTCTCTACTTGGATTTTCAATTAGTAAGTAGAAAGTCAGATTAGTAGAGTCATTAGGGCTTAATTCTGTTTTAGCAACTAAATTAGGGTTGGGTAATTTCATAGTCAATCCAGCCTTTCCAGACACTAATACTACTGAGATGGATAAGTACAACAACATTCTACTTCAAGCCTAAACCCCGGTGTATGATGGATGTGAATTGAATTTCTTGCAATTCATAATGCTTCAAATGGAGTACAAAGTGAAGTGCAAAATCTTGGATGCTTGTTTTAACAATATCCTGCAACATATATGTGATTTGGTTCCTAAGGGTCACAAGCTTGCCGATTCTCATTACAAGGTAAAAAAGATCTTGAGCAGCCTTGGTATAAAGTACAAGAAAATTCACGCGTGCTGAAATGATTGTGTGTAGTTTTACGAGGAGATTGCCGTCCTGTATGCAACAAGTCCAGGTGGTTTAAGTCTAATGCAAGGAGTTCAAAGAAGAAGGTTGTTGTAAAGGTTCTTCGCTATTTTCCATAGATTCCTAGACTATAATGTTTATACATCTCTCTATATACAGCACAAACGATTACATGGTATGCGGAACAAGGACTAAATGACGATGTGTTCAGACATCCGGCGGATGGAGAGGCTTTTAAACATTTCGATAGGGAATTTCAAGACTTTGCGATAGAGGTTTGAAATGTTAGACTCGGACTTTCTATGGATTGATTCAATCCTTGAGGTAATAATAGCGTTGCTGTTAGCACTTGGCCAGTTATTCTCATGTTGTATAACCTGCCTCCGTGGATGTGTATGAACAAGGAATTTAATTTCCTTACTCTACTAATTCTATTTCCCAAATCTCCTGGAAAGTGTGTAGATGTGTACCTTAGACCATTGATCGACGAGCTGAAACTATCGTGGGAAAATGGAGTCTCAACTTATTATAAGTTCACTAACACAATGTTCATGATGAAAGCAGCATAACCAAAGGATACATTGGTTGTCCTGTCTTCTTGGATGACGTCAACTCTAGTTGGCATGCAGGGAAAGTATGTTACATGGGTCACCATAGATGGCTTCCTCAGCTACTGGCATCTGCTGGAAGATTTATACCCCCACACTTAGTAAGCTATTGGCTAACTCATAAGTACAAGAATGGTCTTCGCCCATAAGTGTACAGGGACAAGTAATAGTATAGAAAGGAAATTGAGTGTCAAACCCATGAGGATTAAGCACTTAGATACCTTAGCTCGGAAATGAAAGCACAAAGATTACGACTCACTAGTTAATACATTACTTGACACTAAAGGAAATAAAGGAAAGATGGAAGTGATTCTTACCCTACTAAATCCTTTGGAGACTTAGCATTGTAAGGGGTGGTTAAGTTACGGTGAGTGATTAAACAAAGGTTGATTGTTTGTTTACACTAAGTACGGAGCTAAATAACACAAATTTAAGATAAAGCAAGTAGGTCGGCCAGGGGAGTTCCGCTAACCACATGATGCATCAAACAATGTCCCAGTTTATGTATACATTAAGCCGTTCACACAAAGTATTGTCTAAATCATGACCTTGTGAGTCACGATTGGTTTTGAACTCAAATTCCCAGGTCATCTCAGACACTAGAAGACTTAAGCCCTACATTGAAGTGTTTGGTGAATATATCGAGATCAAGACATAAGTCATTATGGGCTTATACCTCAACTGTATGTCACGTTGTGAAGCTAACAAGTAAATTGTGTGATAGATGTGGAAAAGTTTCCCTCTCGAATATCGATTGGAGAATCTGAGAGGACGTCCGGTTGAATACCTCAACTCGTACCAAATAAGTTATGAGCTAAGAGATTCTACAAGGTGCCACAATAACCCTTTTAATCAATATGTGCTTGACTAGAGTCCCTCAAGTCAAAAGTGACTCAAGAAGCTTTAATCCATGTTAAGTGCTAGGGAACCAAATTTTAAAATAAATCTCATAGAGAATACCCTAATCATGTTCACATGCTCATCTATCCTTAACTGAGTAGCTAATTAATTCAAGGGTTATTTTTAAGTCCTTTAACACATACATCAACCTAGCTTGAATCAACACATGCATATAAGAATTTATACAACAAGCTCAAGCATATAAACATACCACAATCATACAAATAACTCGTTCATAACATAAATCTTCATAACATACACTAAAACCATGAAATATACATAATCCAAGACATGTTCATCACATCACATGGCTAGGGTTCTAACCCTAGCCTCCCAAAAGCTACTACTTACTACCCATAACAAGTATAGAGTTTAGATACACGATTGAAAGACAAAATATGATGAGAAATAACCAAGAGTCCCCAAAAGCTCCAAGGTCTTCTAGCTATTCTTTCCTCCTTGCTCCAACTTTGCTCCAAAGCTCATTGGTGTTGAGTCACCCACCTAAGGCTAGAAAGATGGTGGTGTAGTGGAAGGTATTGTGGTGGTGATGGAGATTTTTAGGCCTTAGATGGTGATTATGGGTGTGTTTTGGTGGAAGAGATGGTTATTTCCAATGGGTATGGATGGAGAGGGTTTCTAGAGAGCTAAAACTTAAGAAATTTGAAAAATAAGGTATGTTCTATGTGGGTGCCAAGGGGAGCTCGAATTTGAGCTGAATGTGGAGGAAAATATGGACCCTTAGATGATAGAAAAATGGTGAGATGGAAGATCTGAAGGTTAACTTTTAATTAGGGAGACCATGATCCACATTTTTAGCCTTTGGAAGGCTAAACTCCAAATTGGTGACATCATGCTGTCTAACTTCTTTTCTTTCTCTCTAAATCAGATTGGTAAGCATAGATGGGCTCAAGAGGCCTCCATTGGGCTGGACTCCATGTGATTGGGCTGGCCAAGGTGGGCCGGTTGGCTGTGGCAAATTTGGTTGGTTCTGGGTAACTTTCGGCGGCCTCCGGTGAAGCTATTTCGTCCTTTTCCCAAAGTTGCTCCAAATTCTCTCTTGACCTTGGAAATGTATACGTCTTCTCCAATAAGTATCTAATTTTTCATATTTAATACATTTTCGAGCCAACTCCACATTTCCTAGCAAGAACAGGAAACGTCATAAGAACAATGCTTTATTCATAGAAAACAAGCTATAAGCATAAAGTTAGGAGCGTAATAGGCACATAATTATGGTCCTAATAGTATCACATGAGTATTTTCTACAACCTGTCTTACTAGTCGAAGTTGAAACTCAAGAACAATCTAGATGTCTGATAACGCGTAAAACATGCATCAAATATTAACACAAAGTAGACACTCAACATATAGTTCACACTTATGCAATTTAAAACCCTTTTTTGTTGATGTAGCATTTATAAGTAGGGATCGTTCTTAATAGGGGATTGAAGGTACTAAGCATGATAACAGTTATAAATAGAATATTAAAGGTATGGGGGGGGAGTGTTTGAAAAATGATTCTAACATCCTAACTGTGAAAAATGAGTAACATGTATCAAACAACCAAGATAATCTATATGTAGTACTGATAAACAAGGAAACAAAAACAGAAAACCTAGAACGCCTAAAACATGCTACGGAATGAAAATAAACCTAAGCTAACATGATCATCTCATTATTTTCACCTCACTCGTTCTTAACATGCATATCAAACAATACCAACAAAATTCTAACAGTTTAGTTCCACAAAACACATGCATAATTTCACAATTAAATGCTAAACCGGGATTGCCCTACATTCAGCACATCAATAATTTGAACCACAATTTCTCTGCATTCAAATCAAGCATTAAGCACAAACACACATGCATATTAAAAACTAAAATACTAGAACACATGGAAGGTTACCGAAATCTATGTAAGTTATAAAACCGAAATACTTCTTCAAACCAATCCATAATAACTAGAAATTCATACAAGAAGAATTCGTAAACACACTTTTTTGGTTTCAGAATTGCCCTAGACTACTTGGTGTAGATAACTCTTCAATGTATAGAGGAGATAGTTAGGATTGCCATGAAAGTCTCGGTGGAGGATGGTGTTGATGGTGCTTGGAGGGTGGCGGCCTTCTTGAGATTTTGGGTGTTTTGAAGGAGAGGAAGTGTTTTGGCTGAGCTTTGGCTTCGAGAATGAAAGATGATCATAAATGAGGCTGAGCTCTCCCTTTTATAGATGAAGAGTAGGAATTTTCCTCTCCAAACTAGGTTTTCCTAGTGTACCCGGGTAAATCTTGCAATCTGCAAAGAATCGCACTTTCTCGGAGTTGTAGATATCCAAAATTTATGATCTTTAGCTCATTGGAAAGAAGACTTCAATAGATTTTAGAGAGGTATCACATGACTATATTTGGACTTCAGAATCATTCTCAGTGCTTCTTTGAAGTTACAGGTCTATACTTTGGATATTCTTTCTTTATTCCAAGAGAGATCTTCACCTTCTTGATTTTGTTCTTCTTGCTCTCCAAGGAATATCTTGGCCGATCTTACCTTATTCTTGCAATATATTTCGTTCTTCATATGAGGCATATTTTGGATATTTTTTATACAAATAATTTGTCCACCAATGCTTGCCTGATTAGCAACCATTTTGCTCTTTCCTGGCCTGGGCAAGAGAAATGTCATCATTTTTCATTTGCACTATTTGGCATCATTTTCATTTGTCATTTTGGTTTCTAATTCTTGAAACCTTTTTGTGCACCAATTTTAGTAACTTTGTGAATACCATTTCTTGGACCATTTCTTCTCTGATATTAGAAACTTCCTCCTTGTTGCGTTTTAAGCTCATTTCCACCTCCTTTATTCTTCATTCTTTATTTTTGACATAAAACAATAAATTAATTAGAAATAAGAATACTAAGGTCATAACTTAGCCAAATGTAGAGAGAAATACATTAAGAATGAAGCATAAAATGCGTGATCGAATTTCCCCACACTTAGACTTTGCTAGTCCCTAGCGAATACTAAACAAAACAATGACTCTCTACAAAATAAGAACTAAAAGCCACGAAATTTAAGACTAAAAAAAACACAAAATAACTAATTTAGATTAGAGAAATCACACCTTATCATGAAGTAGCAACTCATCTTAAAGGCATGAATAAAAACACATCTAATCCCTTTAAAATGTCTTAGGAATGCTCAATGAATTTAGAGTGAATGCTATTTTGAGGGATAGTAGAGATATGATCATGCCATGAAAAAGTAAGATTTGGAGAAAATAATGGTAAAGTTAAAGCTATGCATATTTCGAACAAGGTTCAAATCAATCTTACAGGGATGCACTTATCATATTTTCACTTATGAAAAAGGGTTCACTTTAGATATCTATGACTTTAATCAAAAACCTCATGAATGAAATGAATTACTTGCACAAATGAACCTAAACTATATGCTTACTCATGCAACTTACTCAACTTATCGAAGGCGCGCTACTCATCTTGAGGATCATAAATATCTCTAGCAAGGGTTGAAATGGGGCTGAGGCTAAGGCATTCAAAATTTAGCTATGTGGTGATTAAATACATTCCAAAGACTTAGTCTAGCACTTAAAACTTCTCAAATTCGTGCATCATCTTCTCCAAAATGTCACCATGGTTAGATTTTCGTTTCGGGGGCCGAATTTATTCATTTTAGGCCTCGACTTCATTCTAAATTCCCCTTAAGCTTTATGGAGAAGACAAAGACCAAATTTCTTCATTTTTAGATATTCAATTCGTAGTACATTCCAAATTTGCAAATATGGGGGACATTAATTCAAAATTTGACATCTAAAACACATTGCTGGAGAGCTTCTAATTTTTCTTTTCACTCTTTTTTCTAGCTCTCGAATTCTTTTCTTTCTTTTCTTTTATATTCTTATTAAAATCACATTTTTCAAGCTATTTGGATAAGTCTATCCCCATACACACATCATAGCAATTAAGGAACATCACCAAAAATGTCATCTTCTCCTCTTGTCGACATTACTTCACACTTAGTCTGCAGAACATTGGGTAAAGAAGTCCTACACTAGGCTAAGTGTTTAGATATCAAGGGTGATGAAAGAAATCTTAACTTGGGCTTAAATGGTTTATCTAGGGGTGTCGCAACTCGTGCACACAAAAGAACACATGGCTATTTGGTTTAGTGGTGGAAAACCTAAATATCTTTAATCATATCCAAAATCATAGCATATATCAACTTAAGAGCTTTGCAAATCTACATGAGTAAGTTCTAGTATTCTCTGGTTCATTGAAATCTATGGCAAGCAATTAAATGAGGCATATAAATACTTTTGAGACTTATGCACTAAATTGACTCAACAAAGAAGTAATGTAGGCTCAAAAACTCACTTTAAGATTCGTATAATCTAAAAGATTATTCTAATATGCAAAATCTGTACCATTTTTAAGCAAACCATATCCACTATATGTCATGAAAATCAAAATATCTTAATTAGCACTAGAAATTCCATGCAACGCCATAAGTTTGTTCTTTTCGGTCCAATTTCATCATCGACTAACTAAGAACATCCTAAAGGCTCTTAAAAAAAATACTAAGTTAAACAAAAAGACTCAATACACTCAAACAAGCGTAGACTTAGTCCATGTCTTCTTTGGGCAACCTTACTAAAACGGCCAGTTGGCGAGAGAGACCAAGAGAGGTAGGAGTGATTTTCGAGCTTGTTTTTTCTCACATTCAAAACTTGTCCCAGCTACCGTGCCCTTCTTGACACCAATTCACATATGATATTCTTACTAAAATACAAATGTTCATCCACATACGCTAATTAGACTCTTAAAATACACTAATTAACTCAAAAAGATTTTTTTTAGGGCATCATCTACTGGAAATTCTGTGTCCGCGCAATTTTTACAATTTATGACTCAAAATAAGTTGTAAACCACTTCCCCACATATAAACTCTACATTGTCCTCAATTTATTAAAGTAAAACATAGAATCAAGCATGAAGTAAAGGTTTCCGAAAATCTAACTAAAGGTACAGAAATAAAAGGAGGAATGGAAGAGAAAGAAAACTGTTGTCACCTCCTCCATTGGGTTGCCTCCCAACAAGTGCTTATTTTTTTAACGTCTTACAACCTAGATGTGATGCATCCTTTACGCTCTACGAACAATCTGATCTTGGAGATGCATCACCTCAATCTTTTCTTCAATTTTTAGCTTTTTTGCTATGATCTTTGTGACTTAAAACTGATATTCCCGATGATGTAGAGCTCAGAATCCTGTGATCCTTATATGGATGGAAACTAGACATCCGGAGATTTTCAACCATATAAATAACTCCTACTAACTCCAACTGATCTAAAAATTGTGGCCTTTCAATGTTGACTGATCTGTTTAGACAGAAGTTGCAAAGTCTAAAACTACTTGGAGCACGTTCCTCCATTGTATCCTTCAAAACTCAACAAATATCAAATCCAATGGAAATAAAATAAATATAATGATTAAAAAAAATATTAGACATATGTATGAACAAGTATGTATTTTCGTAATTTATAAACAATTATCAAGAATTATGCCAAGAATTTACATATTCACAAAAACGAATTCACGCAAGAACTTTTCAATCCCCAGCAACGGCGCCAAAAATTGATAACACGAAAAACATGCATCAAATATTAATACAAAGTAGACACTCAAACATAGTTCACACGTACGCAATTTAAAACCCTTCTTTGTAAATGTAGCATTGATAAGTAGGGATCGTTCTTAACCAATGATTGAGGATACTAAGCATGACAACGTTTATAAATAGAATATTAAAGGTATAGGGGGTTTGAAAAATGATCCTAACATCTTAAGTGTGAAACACGTGTAACATGTATCAAATAGCCGAGATATTCTATATGCATCAGTCATAGATAAGGAAACACAAAAAGAAAATCTAGAATGCCTAAAACATGCTACATACAAAAAATAAACCTAAGCTAACATAATCATCTCAATCTTTTCATCTCACTCGTTCATAACATGCATATTAAATAATAGCAAAAAATTTCTAATAGTTTAGTTATAAAAAACACATGCATACTTTCACAATTAAGTGCCAAACGGAGATTGCCCTGCATTCAACGCATCAATAATCTAAACCAGGATTATCCTGCATTCAAATCAAGCATTAAGCACAAATACACATGCATATTAAAAGCTAAAATACTAGAAATACATGGAAGGTTACTGAAATCTATGTAAGTTATAAAACCGAAATACTTCTTCAAACCAATCCATAATAACCAGAAATTCATACAAGAAGAAGTCATAAACACACTTTTTTGGTTTCGGGATTTCCCTAGACTACTTGGTGTAGATGACTCTTCAATAGATGGAGGAGACAGTTAGGATTGTCATGAAAGTCTCGGTGGAGGATGATGTTGATAGTGCTTGGAGGGTGGCGGCCTTCTTGAGAATTTTGGTGTTTTCGAAAAAGAGGAAGTGTTTTGGCTGAGCTTTGGCTTCAAGAATGAGAGATAATCATGAATGAGTCCGAGCTCTCCCTTTTATAGATGAAGAATAGGATCTTGCTTCTTCAAACTAGGTTTTCCTAGTGTACCAGGGTCAATCTGGCAATCATCAAAGAATTGCAGTTTCTCGGAGTTGTAGACCTTGAAAAAATATGATCTTTAGCTCGTTGGAAAGAAAACTTCAAGAGATTTCCAGAGAGGTATCACATGACTATATTTGGACTTGATAATTATTCTCAGTGCTCCTTTGAAGTTATAGGTCTAAAGCTTGAATATTCTTTCCTTATTCCGTGAGAGATCTTCACCTTCTTGATTTTGTTCTTCTTGCTCTCTAAGGAATATCTTGGCCGATCTTGCCTTATTCTTGCAATATATTTTGTGCTTCATGTAAGACATATTTGGTATATATTTGATATATATAATTCGGCCACCAAAGCTTGCCTGATCCGCCACCATTTTACTCTTTCCTGACCCAGGCAGTTGAAATGTCTTCATTTTTCATTTTCACCATTTGAAATCATTTTTATTTGTCATTTTGATTTCTAATTCTCAACGACATTAGGAAAACCATTTTGTGCACAATTTTTAGTCACTTTGCGATGACCATTTCTTGGACAATTTCATCTCCGATATTAGAAACTTCCTCCTTACTACGTTTTAAGCTCATTTCCACGTCCTTTATCCTTACTTCTTTCTTTTTGACCTAAAACAATAAAATAAGTTAGAAATAAGAATACTAAGGTAATAACTTAGCTAAATATAGAGAGAAGTACATTAAGAATCAAGCATAAATTGCGTAGATCAATGTCATGCTCACAGAAAAGAATGTGTGCAACAACGTCGTAGAAACAATTCTCGGTATTAAGTTCAAGATGAAGGATACTCCAAAAGGATATTAAGTTTGGGAAGGTGAACCATGAGATGAATCATGATGTCAAACATAAATCTGCCCTAGACAGCTCGCTTTATAGCCGAAACATACCCAGTGCATGAGTGTGTAACATACTATATCATGTACGTCAAAGATCTAGTCCATACTGCCTCCAATACACTTGTTAACCACAATCACTATGTCATTATAGATGTTGTATAACCGTTTGGAGGAGTGTTAAATTTTTTTTAACTCAGTCGGAACTTAATGAAGCATATTGGGTAGTGTTGCGCGATTGCGACGAGGTCGAGGAGTTCATGAAAATGTACTGATCTACGCATTTTATGTTAGATTCTTAACGTCTTTCTCTTTACATTTAGCTTTTTTTTTACCTTCTTATTCTCTTTTCTTGCTTACTTTGTTGTTTTTAGGTTTTGAATGAAGGAGATAAATAAAGAAGGTGGAAATGAGCTTAAAACGCAGCAAATAGAGGTTCCCTATGAAAGGACCCAACCCCGATTTAGCTCCCTAAACCGGAATCAAATCCTTTCGAAAACACGAACCAACAAAAACCATAGAAATTTCGGCAGAGTTTTGTTACTAACGTGGAATTACCATTACCTGCACGTGGAAAATACACTTCATCCTATGCCACAAAAACCAAACTGTGGGCACCAATCCCATCCGGATTTCTCAATATATCAACAATAACGTAAAGTAGTAAATATAACTATACTTTACAGAAATCCGTGGAAAATCGTATAAGAATATACAAAAGAATACTCAGAGCGACCTCTAATGTATAATCATATAAGTATACCACAGTAGGTAGAACAATAAACCTACTGGAAGAAACAAGGTAGCTCGAGCACTATGCCTCCGACCACGACGTGCGACACCAGAGTCTGAACTGCAAACTGGGCACGGAAACCGAAAAGCCCAGGGGAAAGACATGAAAACTGTTAGAGTGAGTGGACGAAAATAAATGTCTTTCATCGAGTAATATATGTTATAAAAACATATGCGAGTCGAGATATAAATAAACCAAATCAAATAGTATACGAGGAGACGCTGACTCCAACTCGTAAACAGAGCATGCATGGAAAATCTCACGGGGTCACTCATGGACACATCCGTGCTAGTACAGTCAGAATCACGGAGTCCCTGACTTCCACGTGATTCTAGCCAGAAAGGCCTCGGTTCCGGGGTAACGCCCCTAGCCGGTCAGGTCGGGGTTCCGCCCCTCCTAGTAGGCCTACCATCGGGGATCAGCCGAGAGGCAAGTGTATCGATACAACAACGTAACTGAGACTGTACTCTGTGTAAATCAAATCATAAACAGTTCGATGCAAATGCATGAAACAATATATAAGTGTATATACGTAATATATATATACTGGTATAAGCATAATCGTATAACACATGCTCATAATAAATATAATCTCGTATGAAATCTCATGCTCGTAAAACCATGATCATGATCATGCTGCATGCTCAAGTTCGTAAAACGTATATAAAAGACTCGCAAGAATTCCGTGAAAAGAAATTGTCTACTCACAGACTAGCGTAACGCAGTTCGCGTTAACCCGTGATCCGGCGGAAAGTCCCTCGCCAAACAAACGATCACGAACCCCTCAATAATCACAAAATCCATTTCTCAAAATCATAACTCGACAATACAAGACAAATTACGAGAAACCACCGTTCTCGGAAACACGTAATTCAATGTCGACGAATCGTTGAAAATCCGATATTTACACCTCAATACCTCGCTGTACTTTCGGATGCTCAAATCGAGAAACGAACCTCCCCACTGCGATCGGGGCGCGATTTCGAGTGAAATGACATGCAACTTGTCGAAAATCCCAAAAAGTCAAACTTTGACCGTCGTTGACCGCCGCCGGCGGCGGCGCCACCACCAATCTGAACTTTTCCCGGCGGAGCAACCCCTATTCCACTCAAAATCATCCACTGAGCAACTTTGTCAACTGCAACAAATGCCAATTCAATCTCTAACTAGCTCAATTTCATGCAAAACCGAATTAGTACCAAACTTTCAAATCCAAAATTCTCCATCCACAATCAAAATTAGAACTCCAAACTTACATGGTAGCTTGTAGGTGAGGAGAGCTACAAAACCCAGTCCAAATCATAGCTCGAATCGGCCGGATTCACGTCGACCCGAAACCACTCAAAACCCTTGAACTTTGGCCAGAAAATTCATGCACTTCCGGCGAGCCACACCGTGGAGGAAGGCCGGAAACGTCTAGAGGGGGCCAAGGCGAGTCGGGCGAGCCCTAGGCCGAGCCCTAGGGTAGCCAGACGGAGGATCACCGCCGGCAAGCCGTGCGCCGTCGTGAACTAGCTCCTCCCCCTCGGTCAAACCGAGTCAACCCTCTTAATTTCAGTCTTTGACTTTCCCTTTATGGCAACTCCACTATATATAGCCTTCCCAAAATGGAAACTTCGTAATTATCTTTTCGACAAACTTCGAATGTCCGTAACTTTCTCGTCGTAAATCCGATTCCAATAATTCTCGCGGCAACAAACTCATCTCGACGTATTCTTCAATTATCACCCAAAGTCAAACACATCGACCAATCGGATAAAAAGTCAACTGTTCAAACCAAACACATACATTAACCAACTAAATAATCAACAATCGGAAATATTCGTAACTTAATCTTCGTAACTCGGAATAATCCTCCGAAAGTTCCCACGATATCGAAATTGAATTCTCAACATCTTCCGTGAAGAATCCAAAACCAAATTCTCGTCCGGTAATTTAGTCATTAACAAATCTACCATTTTAACCCGATTATATCAAAACTTCAAATATTCATAATTTATTCCTCGGTCGTCCAAATAACGATCCGGAACCGCCCACGAACTCGAAATCACACGTAGAACGACTCTCGAGAAGAGACTCAGCTCCAATTCTCGGCCAATAATTAAGTCGTTATCAAACCTGGTGAGTAAATCCATTATCGGAAATCTACCATTACTCATAATCTCACGGACCAAGCTGATGACACTGTTCAATCTGTTCCGGGTCGTCACACCCTATTTTGACTAGGAAAATTAATCCTTTCCAACTTTGACTAGGATTCCTACTCGAATTAGGAATCCAAATGGTTTGAGATTCCAGAAGATTCGTGGAGTTGAAAAAATGAAGTTTCCTAAATCAACTAGGAATGATGTGGCGGAATGTTCCGGAACGTGCAAAATGATTCAGAAATTGTCTTCGCAAAAGTTACTAAAATGGTGTACAAAAAATGGTTCTCAAATGAAGAATGAAGACATTTCTCCTACTCCAGCTAGGAAAGATCAAGAAAGCATTTTTGGTCAAAAACAATGTGAATATCAAGAATATCAAATGTATCTCATTTGTGCCTGATTTGAAGATCAAAATATCAACAATATTTTGAGAATTTTGGCCAGAATATATTCCTTGGAGAGCAAGAAGAGAAGAATCTAGAAAGAAGATATTTGGTAAGGAATAAGGAAAGAATATCTAAGATACAAGCCTGTAAATTCAAGGGATCACTGAATCTGCAAATCTACTCCAAATATGGTGATCATATACCTTTTTGGAAAGCTCTTAAAGTCTTCTTTTGAACTAGTCCAAGAATATAATTTTCTGAGATCCATAGCTCCAGGAATACGCGTTTGAAGATATATTGCAAGATTTACCCGGGATACACTAGGAAAACCTAGTTTGGAGAGGAAGATTCTCATTCTTCACCTATAAATAGAAGAGCATGGCCTCATTATCAGGTATCACACATCCTATAGCCGAAGCTCTGTCCTATGTCACCTCCTTACACCAAAAGCAGAAGTCACTCTCCATAAGGCCGAAACACCATCAAGCACCACCTCCCAAAATTCCCTCATTCATCCACAAGTGTTCTTGGCTTGATTTGGCCTTGGATATTTGTGTCCTCCATCCATCAAAGGAGCTACTACATAAAGATTTACAATGCGACTTTACGGAATCAAAGTTTAACATGACTCCTTTGTATATATTTTTGGATTTCTGTAGTTTGCTTTTCTTTTGTGTAACAAGAACAAGTTTTGATAAAAGGATGTTTATTTTAGATTTTTATTAAGTTTCTTCCATGTGTTTATAGTTTAAGTTCAAATGCATGTGCGAGCTTATTTTGTTCTTAATACTTTGAAACTTGCTTTTGAAAGACTAGATGATTTGGTTTCTCACTTAGCATGTTTCACCGAATTAATCAAAGATAAAATTGGTCTAGGTAGTTAACAAGATGATTTGTTGGCTGTCTTGTTCAATATAAGCATGCGTATGTGTTTTAATTCAAGCTATACATTTTGTAGATACTTAGAGAAATGAAGAGATAATCAGCTAGGTTATTCGTATGTGATGATCATATGTAAATATGTTAGCTTTAGTTTTATTTTTGGTGTACAAGCATGTTTAGTAATTTTAGGGTTCTTGATTGTTTGCTTGTCTATAAGTTAAGCATGTTAGAATTCTAGGGTTTTTCTATGTGTTTGTTAGCATGTTTTGTTCTTAAGTTTTGTAGTATATAAAAACCAATCTATAAATCCCCCCAAACTAGCGTAGTCATGCATGCACCCTCAATCCCCGGCTACGAACGATCCCTACTTATCAATGCTACATCTACAAGAAAGGGTTTTAATTGTATGCGTTATAGTTGAGTAGTTATTTGATGCTTAGTAATAGTTTGTATGAATTTTGGCGCCGTTGCCGGGGATTGTAAAGTAAGTGTGTGATTTCGTTTGTACATGTGTGAAATCGTGCGAATATTACAAAAGCATGTGAATAATTGTCAAATTTTTTACATACTTGTTTATAATCTATACGTGTTCATACTAAAAAATCCATTTTTGCAGCCATGTAGATAAAACAAAACGTTAAAGGAAGTCTTGATTTACATTGCATACACGAGATTGGTTGATTAAGTCTCACTCAATGGAATAGATGGCACCTCTTTTCCTAGCTTATCTCCTTAATCCCTCGTGATATGTGGATTTCATCACCGCACACCATAACCTAAGTTAAGTTATGGAGATGAGATTGAGGGCGGAGTTTGCAAAGGACTTGGGAGAGTGTAATTCTCGAAAGATTGGTTGAATGTCGGACATGGTGTCTAGAAATGGGTTATGACTGGTGACAGGTTTTGGATCTAAGAAAGACTAACACCAATAGAGTATATACCATTGGCCCAGTTAGTCTTGGGGTGTTTTTTCAAAATTAGTCATACCTCTTGCGTTATCTCTATCCCTAACTGGCCATATTTTTTGATTGAACCAAGGTCGATTGATTGAGAATTTATACCTTATCGCACGGGTTGCACGTCCATTGAAAAACCTAAAAATAAAGCAAGTATATTCTTTTTAATTCAAATGCGATACTTAAATTACAAAATACTTGTGCATAATACTTAGAAATTTTCGTGTGCTTTAACATTAATATACTTATTAAACCTGTAAAGGATTAACCACATTGCATTTTAGCTTGCATAACCTTCTTGTGGCTTTGTGATGCTCGGATTTCATCACTGGGTACCCTAACCTAAGTGAAGTTAGGGACATGAGGCCAAAAGATAGGTCACGTTGCATCATGTATTTAGCACATAACGTTTTATGTTATCTGTAGGTTTCTAACGTTTTCTCTTATGAATTCACTCCATACTTCACTTAGGTTCTTGTTTGATGCATTTGGATGACGATTTGACACTACCACATTTCTTCCTATTACCAATGAAATGGGAAAAGAAAGGCCGACGATATCATATATCGTCGGCAATAATAAGCATTGCCAACAAAATATGAAATTGCCGGCAATAGTTTTGCCTCGTCGCCGGCAATGAGATTATTACCGACGAGTCGTCGGTAATGCCTTCCTCGTCGTCGGCAATTAGGGGAAAGTATTGCCGGCGATTTCATATTTCATTGACAATAATTTCATTGTATTGCCGGTGATGTTTTGGCCTGAATATCATCGGCAATAACTCCATAGCCGACGATTTAATGAATCGTCGAAAATAACTCTTATATTAGATCTCCGCCGCAGCAGCTCATTCATTTTACAAATATCCAGTGAGAAAGAAGGAAAACGCTCTGAAATTGTTGGGTATTGTCAAAAGACGTCCAAAACCCGCTCGGGAAGCTATTTAGCTAGGTACGTATGTATATATATGTGGATCGATGTATATGTGTGTTGATTTAGATATATGCATGTGTTCATTTAGAGTTGAGATTAATGGTTTGATATGCAAATAGAGTTGATATATTGTTGATTTTGAGTGATTGACCGTTGATTTTGAGTTGATTTGAGATGATTTCGATGAAAATATATATGTTTGTGTATATATATATGTATATAAATTTATGAAGTGATTAATTGTTAATATGTATATATATATACATGTTAATTTGTAATTGTGAATTGTTGATATATATTATTTTATATGATGTCAACTTTTGTTAATTAATCGGATTCATGCATGTAATTAATTATGATTTTTTAATTAATTAATTAGTAGTGAATTAATGTACGTATATACATATATATGTAGTACTGTTAGAATGATGGACAAGAGTTGGATGAACCTTGAAAGATGGGATGTGAGATATCACCATGGAATTAAGAGTTTTGTGGATTTTGTGAAGGCTAATTGTGGAGACACTACACTTCATTATTGCCCGTGTAAAGAATGTAAGTGTCGCAGCGATCCATTTCGTTTTCCCATTGATAAAGTCCAGAAGCACCTGACTAAATACGGGTTTTGGGATAAGTACACTTGTTGGATTTATCACGGTGAAATATCGTTAGCGGGACCGCATGATCATGGACAATTTGCTGAGAGGGTCAGACCATACTATGATCATGGAAAATTTGCTGAGAGGGCCAGTCCATCCTATGATCCAACAACGATGTTGATCAATGATATGTTTCCTCATGAGAGCGGTGTATTTGCTGATGAAGCACCAAATGTCCCTCCCGTCGTTGAGGGTTTCCCCCATATTGAGCCAATCGAGCCATTATTTGGAGCTCATGTCAACACAAGCTGTATGGACAAGTACAACAACTTGATTGCATTGCAACAGACTCTGTTGTACGACGGTTAAAGTAAGACTGTTCTTGGAAGTGTCATGGGAGTGATGCAGCTCAAAATGGAGAAAAAAATGTCTATCAAAGCTGTTGATTCTCGGCTGAAGTGGACTGCTTCGCTACTACCACCCGGTCATTGCCTTCCTACCACTCATCATAAGGTGCGACATATCCTGAAAGATCTTGGGCTTTCCTACATCAAAATCCATGCATGTAGATATGATTATATTCTCTTCTGGGGGAAAGATCTTGAAGACCTTGAAGCCTGCTCGGTATGTTTTTCAGAAAGGTATAAGTTGACTCCTGCAGGCAACAAGAAAGCTGTGAAGATACTTCGATATTTCCCGCTGATTGATAAGCTGGAGCGGTTGTTCATGTGTGCTTTCACGGCCGAAGCTATGAGATGGTGGGCTGAGAGAAATTTGTGTGATGATGACACCCTTATACACCCTGCTGACAGAGAGGCTTGGAAGCACATGGTCAGGGAGTTTGATCATTTTGCAGCAGAGGTCCGAAATGTTTGGCTGGGGCTCTCATTTGACGGATTCAACCCTTTTGGCAACATGAGTCTTCAATATAGTATATGGCCAGTTATTTTGGTACCGTATAACCTTCCACCATGGATGTGCATGAAGAAGGAATACAATATGCTCACTCTGTTAATTCTAGGCCTGAGTTATCCACGAAAATGTCTCGATGTGTATTTGAGGCCTTTGATTGAGGAGCTTAAGTACCTGAGTGAGTATGGCCACCCCACTTACGATAGGTTTAAAAATGAGATGTTCCAGATGCATGCCATGCTTATTGGCACCATCAATGATTTTCCTGCCCGCGGTATGTTGTCGGGCAACGTTACCAGGAGTTACAGGGCTTGTTCAGAGTGTATGACTGTTGATTGTTGCAGTCCTCATTGCAGTAAAATTGTTCAGATGCGTCACAGTTGTTGGCTTCTAGATGATCACCCATTTAGGCAGGATCAAGACGCTTTTGATGGGATTGTGGAAACGGGTGTGGCACCCAGGCGATGGACATGGGATGAAATTTTGGAAGTGCTGAATGAATATGATTTTGGCCAGCTGAACAATCATCCTGAGATAGTGTCGTCAATTCCAGACAAGCCCGAAAGGTATAAGTTTTGGACACACAAGAGCATATTCTGGGAACTCCCCTACTGGCCCAGGTTGCCTATCAGATACTACCTAGATGTCATGCACATAGAGAAGAATGTGTGTGAAAGTGTGGTGGGCACAGTTCTGAATTTGGAGGGGAAAACAAAAGACATCCCTAAGGCACGCATTGATCTAAAAGCTATGGGACTGCGAAAACATTTGTGGTTAAGAGATGGTAAGAAAAAAAATGCCTCAAGCTCCTTACACCGTCAAGCCGAAGCAGAAGCATGAAATTTTTGGGTGGATGAGTAATGTCAGGTATTCTTATGGTTATGCAGGAAATTAATATAAATTTTGCTTATGGTTATATGCAAGAAATATAATTGTTGCTTATGGCTATGCAGGAAATATAAGCAAGTGTGTTAACTTCCGGGACAATAAGATGTACGGATTAAAGAGTCATGACTGCCATGTACTGCTTCAACACCTTTTCCCTATTTTCATTCGAGGGTACCTGCCCAAAGAGGTGGTGGAGCCGTTGGTGGCATTGTCAAGATTTTTTCAGAAGTTATGCACCAGAGAAGTTAAAAAATCAGAGTTCAGGGAGATGCAAGATGACATCATTTTTATCATGTGCAAGCTTGAGAAGATATTTCCCCCAAATTTTTTCGACATCATGCCTCACCTGATGATCCATCTTCCCGAATAATTATTGCTTACCGGTCCGGTACACTACACTTGGATGTATCCCATGGAAAGATACAAATGATTCATACATTTGTGTTTGCTTCTGTTTTTATATGTAAATTATTATTTTTTAAGTATCATAACATGCACTTGTTAACTTGTAGATAATTGGGAGACTACAAGGACTATGTAGACAATTGGGAGGCTAAGGAGGAGATTTGGGCAGGGTGGCGATGAGAGGGGAGGAGAGAAATTTTAGGATTTTTTTTGGGGAAGTGAAGAGGGAAATGGCCTCTATCCGTTTCGGGCTGCGATATAAAGGGAAGTATTACCAACGAGTTGAATTAACTCGTCGGTAATACTATCACCGACGAGTTATTAAGCAACTCGTCGGTAATAGAGCCTGAAATGGGCAGAGGCCATTTCCCTCTTCACTCCCCTAAAAAAAACCCTAAAATTTCTCTCCTCCCCTCTTCCGCCCACCCTGCCCAAATCTCCTCCTTAGCCTCCCCTCTCCCCTCTCCACCCAAAAAACCCCTAAAACCCCAAATCGTCTCTCCCCTCTCCTCCTCCCCTCCTCCCCTACCTCCTTCCCTCACTAACTCGCCGGAATTCGAGCGCCGCCGCCGCCATCTCTCTCAACCCGAAGAATGACAGGTCCCTTCCCCCTCTCTCTCTCTCAATTTGATTTTATGTAATTATGTATGCATTTTATGTAATTATGTAATTATGTAATTATGTATGCATTAATTTAAGTTGGTGTAAAATTAATCTTCAATTTTAATTAAGTTGGTGTAAAATTATGTGTATATGATAAGTTGATATTTTAAGTGTAAAATTATGTGTAAAATATGTGTATATGTAAAATTATGTATATATGTTAAGTTGATATTTTGTATGCATTATAATTATTAAGTTGGTTTATGTATTTTAATTATGTATATGTGTTAAGTTGATATTTTTGTGTATATATGTAGAATATATGTAGAATATATGTAGGATATTTTGTGTATATATGTAGAATATATTTTTGTAAAATTATTTTTGTGTTGGTTAATTAAGATTTGGGTTAATTGATATTTTTGATAATTATATCGGTAATGATATTTTTGGTGATTTGGTTAATTGATATTTTTGATAATTATATTGGTAATGATATTTTTGATAATGATTTTGATAATGATATTTTTGATTTTTTGGTTAATTGATATTTTGGTAATGATATGTAGGATATTTTGTGTATATATTTTTGTGTTGGTTATTTTTGGCATATATAATATTTTTTGACTATTTCTGTTTAATTGTTGGATGTGCAGGAGGTTTTGCGGCAAATTGACATGGGGGCATCAAACGGAGAGGGACTAGATCCAGTGGAGGGAGCAGTAGTCAAGCATCCTCATCTGCAATCAGCAACACGCGCAGCGGCCCTATTATGAATGCTCGCACACAAATTTTGCTACGTGCACGAGAACAGGAGGAAGCTGCACGATCCGGATCCGTGCAACCCTCAGTCCAGCCTCGACCCTCATGCAGCAGACACTCAGGCGAGCGACACTCAACGGGGGCATCAGAAACTCCCTCCATCCGAATGCCCCCTATTGGCCTGGTGCCTACTCCCCTTTCACGGGAATCATCTGATGCAGATGGTGCAGGTTGCTCATCGTGCAGGCCTCGTCTATCTTCGCCGTCCGGTCTCTTCGTGCCCGATGAGATTCCTGTCATCCCTCAATTCGATGCTAGGGGGAGGGTTATTTTTATTGAAGGACAGCCGGAGTTCCCGACCGTGGAGGAAGCGTACAAGTTCTTCCCGTTCGATCCCGTGTATCTTTGGAGTGCAAGGTGCATGAACCAGCAAACGGACGATGCAGGTAAATTTTATTTAACAAGATTGATTACTTAATTATTACTTAATACTATAAATAGTGTCAATTAATAATTTTGATTTTTTGACATTGTATTATTAGGCAATATCGTTAATGGAAATGGAAAACGAAAGACTAGAGGCCCCTGCACCGGGAAGAATCTTGAGCAGGCCACCGGGGGAAGGAAAACGATCATTAAGGCCAATGAGCGTGGTGAGGTGATCGAGATAGAAAACACCACGCGAAAGTATGTCAGCATGGCCGGGGCCGTCGTGCGGGACAAGGTCCCAATGCTGTGGCCAGATTGAGGTGCTGTGCCTCGCTACGTAAAGTTGCAAGTGTATAATGTACTGACTGTGAGTTAAATCGTATTTTCATTACGTAAATTTTACATTTCTTAATTAAGTCTGAAGAAATATATAATTTTACTATTTATATATTCATCTTGCAGCTGTGGTTTGACGTGGATGAATGCCTTATTGAGACGTGGGCAGAGCGTTAACTACATATCAGGTGATGTGATTCGAGTTATTTGAGTATATATCGAGTTAGATTTTCACTTTATCAAGTGTTTTAATATCTCTAACATTTGTTTCTGGTGTTAATATAGGTATAAAGAATGGAAGAACGAGCTTTCAAAACATTACACACAGTACAAGGATCTGAGCCGAGGTTCTACCCCTAGCGAATTCTGGTTTAGGGAGTACGAGTGGCTGTGGCTGGTAGCCCACTTCGAGCACCCCAAAGTGAAGGTATGCATCCTGAATATATTTTACAACCCTAATGTATCGTATCACATTAAAATAGTTAGTTACTAATTTTTTGACATATGTTTATCAAACAAGGCGATTTCCAAGACGAACAGGGAGAACAGATTGAAAAACACCAAGTCCCATCATGCAGGTTCACTCAACTATTTGGGTTGGTCGGGTAAGGCGCAGAAACAACAAGAAGTCAACCCGTTGGTGTTTGTTCATCAGAAGTTCTATCTGCAGTGCCCTGAAGAAGCGGTAAGTCTTTGACCTCATTATTTTGTAGTTCACATATGCATGTGTTAATAAAACTATTTTTCTCTATTATTTTATTTTGTTTAATAATACGTTATTCATATTCGCTTTTCAATTAGGTGAGAGTGGAGGATGCGATCATAGAGGTCACCATGAATATAGCTCGAAACGACCATCCTGACTGCTCGGAGGAAGAAGTGACCCAGTATGCCTCTCAGGTTGATACACTTGATCGCCCTATAACGGCTCAAATCATGGCAAAAGTGTGCGGGACTGGGAAGAATATCCACTACTGCAGGGGAATGAGATCGGCGGGCGAATGAGTATTGAAGAACACTTCGGAATACTCTAGTGGGTCAAGAACTTCTTCTAGGAACTCTAACCTAGCAGCGGAGCTTCAGAGGACGCAGAGGGAGTTGGAGGAGATGCGGCAATTGGCCGAGCAGCTGGCAGTCAGAGATGCCGAGCACCGGAAGATGGTCGAGCAGTAGACACAAATGTTCACATGGATGCAGATGATGTACGCGTGCCAGACTATCGGACAACCGCTCCCCACACCTCCACTAATACCTGTGTTCCACAGTGTTCCACAACCGCAGCCGTTGCCGTCGCATCAAGACCAGGGTAGCCACCGCAGTTCAAATGATTTCGTCAACATGGATTTCGTCGACCCTTAGTGTAGTTGTATTTTATTTTCGTATTGTTGCTGTTTGTACTGTTGGGCAATTATGTGTGTACTGTTGAATGTGTATTTGTACGGTTTTTGTTTTTCGGTGCAGGTTCTGGAATTGGGCCCAATCCAGAACCTGCTTTTTTTTGTAAAATGTAACCGGGTATTGCCGACGAGATGGACCTATCTCGTCGGCAATAACTCCCAATTTCCGGCTAGGCTTTTCCTTATCACCGACGACATTCTTCGATTTGTCGTCGGCAATAATGGTGGCGGTCAAACACGTTGACCCGCCGGGATATCATCACCGACGACGGTGATGCCATTTCTTATTACCGGCGACTTTATGTCATCGGTGATGCCATTTGTTATTACCGGTGACTTTAAGTCGTCGGTGATTCTTCAAAGGTATCACCGACGACTTTCACAATTTTTCTATCACCGACGGGTTGCCGCCGACGACCTTATTACCGGCGACAATTCGCCGGTAATAATGATCACTGGCGATTTAAAGAGAAAGGCCGACGACTTTAAGTCGTCGGCAATAATGATAAATGTGGTAGTGTGAGTGTGTTATGCATGAATTCGATGTGATTATTGTGTGCTTTCATTTTAACATGTCTATATGTGTGTTTCTAACATTTATTCTAAGTCTTGCATTGTATATATGCCTCATTTTGCAGCAAACGTTGTATATGGTGTCTTAAGCTTGTTTTTAGATCATTTTAACCACTTTGCATCCATTTTAGGATTTCTAGAGCCTTGCATTCACGTTTAAATTACTTAGAGTATCTAAATGTCATATCTTAAAATTTTAGAGTGTTTGAAAGTTTTTGTGTCATTTTATTGTTGGCTTGTTTCAAATCGTTTGGCTTGTTTTGGTGTGTTTTTGTTAATTTCTTTTAGTTTGCAATATTTGTAGTTAGTATCCTCTATTCCTTGTGTATTCTTTTGATACTAACACATGATCTTTGATGGATGATCTGATTTCTATGAATGTCCAGGTCCCACTCGACTCCTAAGGTTGATTACTAAGCTCTTACAAACAGTTTGGCAAATTTGAAGTCTCAAGTAGTTCCAAGGGAGCAAGATCTTGACCGACCTCTCATTGAGGAAGGTTTTGACTCTCCACAGTCATCCCATCACTCCACTGAGCATTTTTCCGAAGAAGAAGAGCAAGAGATGGCCGGTATGAATCAACCTAACCCTCCCAATGAGAAGAGATCTCTTCGCCAACGTACTTGCTTACCTGAATTGAGTAGTAGTCCTTCGTGCATACGATTCCCAAATCCTCAAAAGCACAAGAAGAACATTGAGCTTAAGAGTGGCTTCCTTCACCGTTTTCTTACCTTTCAAGGAATGTTCCATGAAGATCCGAACATGCATTTAAGGCAATTTCAGTTTGTATGTTCGAGTAAGAAACCCTCAGATGCAGATGAAGAACTCTTAAAACTCAAGGCATTTCCCTTCACCTTGATGGAAAGAGCTCAAACTTTGCTTATAGAACTTCCACCGAATCATATTACCTCTTGGAAGCAACTGGCGGATGTTTTCCTAAGCAAATATTTTCTAGCCTCAAAGATTACTATTTTGAGGAAGAAGATCACAGGAATCTCACAAGCAGTCGATGAGTCCTGTCAATACTATGATCGTTTCAAGGTTTTATGTGCCAGCTGCCCTTCCCATAGTTTTTCAGAGACCAACCTCATGAACTACTTCTATGATAGTCTTAAACCGATTGATAGAGAGCTTCTTGATGCCGCTGCAACCAGAGCATTCATGGACTTAGATGAAGCAGAAGCTCATACACTTTTGGAGAACCGAGCAAACAATGATGCTTAATATGGGATGGCTCCACGAAAATCAGTGCAAGAAGTGAGTTCCAAGCAAGTTTCGGACGAGAAATATGACAAGTTAGCTTCCATGCTGGAATAAGTGCTAGAACTCGAAACTAAGAGAGCCAAGGCAAGCCTAAGACCTATTTGTGGCGTTTGCTATATGTAAGGGCACCACAATGATCAATGCCCTACAATGACGGAGCAAAATAATGAGGCGGAGCAAGTGAATGCGATAGGCAGATATCAAGGAGGCCAACGTTACAAAAACTACAATACAACAGTTTTGGCAACCGAGATCATCTAGGTTTCATGTGGAGTAGCAATGAGGGATGTTTGAACCCTCTAGTACCTCAACAAGGTTATCAACATGCTCCATTTCAAGCAAGGCCTCCACTACCTCAAGCACATATGCAACTGATGTAGCCTATGCCTCAAGCTCCTTCGGTCCAACAACAATTCACTAATCTGCACTATGACAAGATGTTGGTCCAATTGTTTGATTCAACACAAGTGCTTTTGGACGGACAAGCAAAAATGAAGGAGACATTGGATAGTCATGGCTGAGATATCTCCAAGATGAAGAAGCAAATGGGCCAAATCATTGACTTTATGGGCCAAATAAAGGGGAATGGACAACTACCTCCTCAAACACTTCCAAACCCACAGAATGTAAGTGATATGGTTACTAGGAGTGGGAAAACATTGGCATCTCCTTTGCAAAAGACAAGCAAGATACCTCATCACAGCATTTTTGAGGATGAAGACTTAGAAGAAGATCTAACAACTCAAGAGGCCGAGAAGAAGAAGAATGTGGCATCTAACGCAACTAAGGCACCTTAATCTACGCAACCTGTCCTAACCAAAGGTATTAACCCTATCCCTTCAAGTTCCATTAATAGTAATGCATCTTTTGCTCGTGCACCATTCCCACATAGGTATACAAAATCTAAGAAAGATTATAAATACGATGAAATCTTGGATATCTATCGGAAAGTGTAAGTAAATCTGCCCTTGATCGAGTGCATAAACCAAGTGCCTATCTACGCCAAGTTTTTGAAAAAGCTATGCACCCAAAGGAGGCAAACGAGAGCGAAGGAGGTTGTAAAGGTGAATGCAACTGTTTTAGCGGTATTACAACGTCGGCTATCGCCCAAATTGAAGGATCCGGGGATCTTTTTTGTTCCTTGTGTGATTGGTGACAACAAATTTAAAGATGTCATGCTCGACCTTGGTGCATGTATTAACATCATGCCTTATTACTTATATGCATCCATGGAGCTTGGCAAGCTTAAGCAAGACAATGTCATCATTTAATTAGCCGACCATTCTCATAAGTATCCAAGAGGGCATGTTGAAGATGTTCTTCTGCAAGTGAATAACTTGATATTTCCAGCTGATTTCTACATTGTTGACATGGAGGAAAGTCTTTTGAATACCGCACCATTGTTACTTGGACGTCCCTTCATGAGAACTGCAAGAACAAAGATCTATGTGTTTGAAGGAATGTTTTCCATGGAGATTGATGGAGAGAAGATCGAGTTTAACATCCTAGATGCCATGAAGGTTCTTATGGCAAGTATCAATGCATGTATTTTGGTGGATATAGTTGAAGATATAGCGCAACAATACTTAGACAGCATCAGAGATGATGAGCTCGACATTGCCATTCAAGAAGGAATGGGACTAACTCAACTCGGGGATGAAGCCCTTATTAATGCATTCATCGACATCTTGGAGCCTAGAGTTCGTGAAATGGCTATGGCACTCAATAAGGCTCCTAAGATCACCACTAGGCCGCCACTTATTCCTTTGGCCTATGGTACAAATCAACTTGTTCTCTCCATTATACAAGCACTAGAATTAGAGCTCCAGGTGTTACCAGATCATTTGAAGTATGCATACTTGGGAGAGAATGATACTTTTCCAGTTATCATCTCATCAACGTTGGAGGAAGAGCAAGAAGTCAAGCTAGTTCGCGTGTTCTCAATGTACAAGACCGCCATTGGTTGGACAGTCGTGGACATCAAAGGTATAAATTCAGCCACATGTGTACATCGAATCTTGCTTGAATATGGAGCTAAACCGACTAGAGAAGCTCAAATACGACTCCATTAGTTAATGATGGAGGTCGTAAAGAAAGAAGCGATCAAGCTCTTGGATTGTGGCGTTATCTACGCCATTTCGGATAGCCAATGGGTCTCACCCATTCAAGTTATTCCTAAGAAGTCTAGAATCACCGTGGTTAAGAATACAAAGAATGAGTTAGTGCCACAATACACTGTCACCAGCCATAATGTTTGTATCCACTATAGGAAGCTTAATGCCACCACTTGAAAGAACCATTTTCCTTTGCCATTCATTGACCAAATGCTCGAGTGGTCGGCTGGTCATGCCTATTATTGCTTCCTTGATGGATATTCGGGCTACAACCAAATAAGCATCATGGAAGAGGATCAAGAGAAGACAATGTTCAATTGCCCTTTTGGAACGTTTGTATATAGACGGATGCCTTTTGGTTTGTGCAACGCAGCAGGTACATTTCAACATTGCATGTTATCTATCTTTTTCGATTAAATTGAACAAATTATTAAGGTTTTCATGGATGATTTTAGTGTATTTGGGAGGGATTTCGATGCATGCTTGGAAAATATAGAATTAATTTTATAAAGATGCATTGAAACTAACCTAGTGCTTAATTGGGATAAGTGTCATTTTATAGTTACTCAATGGATCATTTTAGGACATATAGTTTCGGCTAAGGGGATAGAAGTTGATAAAGCTAAGGTAGATCTTGTGCGCTACTTACCCTCTCTGGCTTCAGTTAGAGAGATTCGTTCTTTTCTTGGTCATGAAGGTTTTTATTGTAGATTTATCAAGGACTTTTCCCACATCTCTCGCCTTTTGTGTAAGCTACTCCAAAAGGATTTCCCCTTTGTGAGTTGATAATGATTGCCGAGCTACCTTTGAGAAATTGAAGGAGTTACTCACAAGTGCTCTTATCCTTTGTGCACCGGATTTGTCTCTTCCATTCGAACTCATGTGTGATGTCTCGGATTATGCCGTTGGAGCTATTTTGGGACAAACGAAAGACAAGAAGCCCTACGCCATCTATTACGCCTCTCAGACACATGATGATGCACACATAAATTATACAACAACCGAGAAGGAGATGCTAGCCGTGGTGTTTGCATTGGACAAGTTTTGGCCTTATCTACTTCAAAGCAAGGTTATCATCTACATGGATCATGTAGCTTTGAAGTATTTGATGACAAAGAAGGATGCAAAACCAAGGTTGATTCATTGGATACTCCTACTTCAAGAATTCGACATAGTTATCAAAGACAAGAAGGGAGTTGAGAATGTGGTGGCGGATCACTTGTCTTGAATTGTACATGACAAAAAGGCCGTGGCAATTGCGGAGAATTTTCTGGATGAACAACTCTTCGGAATTCAGGTAAGTGCCTCTAAAACTCCATGGTATGCGAATATAGTAAATTATTTAGTTACCAATGAGTTTCCATCTTCCATGCATAGTTCCGATCTCAGCATCAAAAGCTTAACAGTAATGCTATGACTTTTATTTGGGATGAACCTTACTTGTGGAAACAATGTTCTGACTTAGTTATTAGGAGGTATGTTCCGGATTGTGAATTCAAGTCCATTCTTGAGTTTTGTCATAATAGTACATGTGGAGATCATTTTGGTTCTAGATAGATAGCCTTGAAAGTGTTAAATTATGCATTCTTTTGACTTAATTTATTTCGTGACTCTCACAAATTCTGTGCTAAGTGTGATAGGTGCCAAATATCTGGTAATTTAGGGCCTAAGGATCAAATTCAACAAAATTATATGCTTAATGTCGTAACTTTTGATGTTTGGAGCATAGATTTTATGGGAACTTTTCCTTCATCTAATAGTTTTACTTATATTTTACTCGCCGTTGATTATGTGTCGAAATGGGTGGAAGCAAAAGCCACCCGCACTAATGATTCACAAGTTGTTGCAGATTTACTTAAGGCTAATATTTTTAAAAGGTTTGGAATGCCGCGCGTTCTAATCAACGATGGAGGGAGTCATTTTTGCAACAAAATGGTGGAAGCATTATTGAGGAAGTATGGTGTCATGCACAAAGTATCCACACCATATCATCCTCAAACGAATAGAATGTTTGAAGTGTTCAACCGTGAAATTAAGAAGAGTTTGGAGAGAACTATTAAGCCGAACCAGAAAGATTGGATTCAATGTCTAGATGATGCATTGTGGGCATATAGGACTACCTACAAAACTCCCATTGGAATGTCACCTTATCGATTGGTTTATGGGAAAGCATGTCATCTTCCGGTGGAGCTAGAACACAAGGCATGGTAGGCTGTCCAGAAATTCAATATGAAGCAAGACGAGGTTGGTTTGCATTGAAAGCTACAACTTTGTGAACTTGAGGAAATAAGGAATGATGCTTTCGACAATGCATGGATTTACAAGGAGAAAACCAAGAGGATCCATGACAAGATGATCTGTGGAAAGAAATTCGAAGCCGGACATAAGGTTTTACTCTTTCATTCATGACTTGGACTTTTTCCGGGAAAGCTACGCTCAAGATGGATCGGTCCTTACATTGTTGTTCAAGTTTTCCAACATGGAGCTGTGGAGATACAATTTTTAGAGTCCGGGAAAATGTTCAAAGTGAATGCATGGACAATGGTTGAAGCCTTATTATGAGCATTTTCAAGAGCATGACATCAAAGAAAAGACACTCGTGGATCCAATCACTTCAAACACATGAGAAAATATCACGTCTAGGTTGTAAGATGTTAAAAAAAACAAGCGTTTGTTGGGAGACAACCCAATAGAGGAGTTTACAAAACAGATTTGCTTTCTCTTCCCCTTACACTTTTAATTTTGTTGTTTTTTTTATTGTCTTAGTTAATTTTTGTAAATCCTAGTCTCCGTACTTGATTTCATACTTTACTTAGTATATTGAGGACATTGTATAGTTTAAGTGTGGGGGAGAGGTTTACAACTTTATTTGAGTCTTAAATTGTAAAAATCAGATGGACAATAGAACTTTCTGACGGATGATGCCGTAAATTTTTTTTTTTTAGTGTTTTCTTGTTTTTAATTAGTGTATTTTTAGAGTTTAATTTAGTGTAGTGGATGAACATTTGTCTTTTAGTAAGAAATCCTTGTGATTTGGTGTCTAGAAGGGGACGGTTTCTAGGACGGGTTTTGGATGTGAGAAAAGAGAAGCTCGAAAATCACTCCTACCTCTCTTGATCTCTCTCGCCAACTGGCCATTTCATTAAGGTTCCCAAAGAAGATGAGGACTAAATCTATGCTTGCTTGAGTGTCTTGAGTCTTTTTATTTAACTTAGTGTTTTAAAGAATCTTTAGGATGCCTTTAGTTAGTCTATGATGAAAATAGACCGAAAAGAATACTTTTGGCGTTGAAAAATCACTAAAAAGATTTCTAGTGCTAACTGAGATATTTTGATTGTCATAACATGTAGTAGATATGGTTCGCATAAACATGGTATAGATTTCGCATGTTAGAATAATATTTTAGATCATACAAACCTAAAGAGTGAGTTTTTGAGCCTATATTACTTCCTTTATGAGTAAATTTCATGCATTATGTCTCAAAAATATTTACATGCCTCATCTAATTACTTGCCATCATGTAGATTTGCAAAGCTTTTAAGTTGATAAATGCTCTGATTTTGGATATGATTAAAGGCATTTAGGTTTTCCACCACTAAACCAAATAGGCATGTGTCCCATTTGTGCGCACGAGTTGTGACACCCTTAGATGACCTCTTTGTGCCTACGTTAAGCCTTTTCTTTCATCTACCACATATATATATATATATATCTAAACACTTAGCCTAGTGTAGAGTTTCCAACCCTTGTTCTAAAGACTTGGTGAAGAGATTTCGAAGCTAGCACAAAGAAGTGGCGTGAAGATGATGGAAGAATGCAAAAGAAGGGAAGACTTGTCCAAAAGCTTGAAAAAAGTATGATTGCCGAAAATAAAAAATAGAAAAAAGGGTTCGAGAGCATGAAAAGAAAAGAAAAGAAAAAAAAAATATATAAGCTCTCCAGCAAAATGTTCTAAGTGTGAAAGTTTGGACAAATGAAGTTTAGAATGAAGCTAGGCCCAAAAATATGAAATTTGACCTCGTCTTTGACGTTTGAATTATGAGAAATGATGGAACTCGAATTGATGAAGTGTTGACTAAGTCTTTTGAATGTTTTTACCACAACATATCTAAATTTTGAATGCCTTAACCTCAACCTCATTACAACCTTTCTAAAGTCCTTTATGATCCTTAAGATAAGTAGTCTTTGATTGGTTGAGTAAATTGCATGAGTAAGCATATGATTTGGTTCATTTGTGCAAGTAATTCATTATATTCATGAGGTTTTCGATTCAATTCATATACACGTTGAGTGAACCCTTTTTAATGAGTGAAAATATGATGAGTGCATCAATGTGAGGTTGATTTAAACGTGTTCGAAACATGCATAGCTTTAACCTCACCATTGTTTTCTTCCAAGTCTTACTAGTTCATGACATGATCATATCTCTATTAACTCTCGAAATATTTGAGCTTTAAACTCTAAAAACTTGTGATTCCATTGCCATACACTTAAAGAACTTTCTGAGACATTTGTAGTTAAGGGCTTAGAAATGTTTTTGGTATTTTAAAGTTTTCAAGTCCTTAGAATTTTCCGAACGTGGAGATTAGATCCAACGTTGGACTTTTGGTGTGTTGTCGTATTTCTAGTCTCTCTTTTATTTAGTTTTTGCTAGGGACTAGCAAAGTCTAAGTGTGGGGGAATTTGATCTACGCATTTTATGCTTGATTCTTAACATCTTTCTCTTTACATTTAGCTTTGTTTTGACCTTATTATTGTCTTTTCTTACTTACTTTGTTGTTTTTAGGTTTTGAATAAATGAGATAAATAACGGAGATCGAAATGAGCTTAAAACATAGCAAATGGAGGTTTCCTATTTCGACTAGGAAAAATGATCATTTCCGACTTTGACTAGGATTCCTACTCGAACTAGGAATGCAAATGGTTCGAGATTCCAGAAGTTTCGCGGAGCTGAAAAAATGAAGTTTCCTAAATCAACTAGGAATTACGTGGTGGAATGTTCCGAAACGTGCAAAATGATTCAGAAATGGTCTTTGCAAAATTTACTAAAATGGCGTACAAAAAATAGTTCCCAAATGAAGAATGAAGACATTTCTCCTCCTGGAGCCAAGAAAAATCAAGATGGTGACAGATCAAGAAAGCATTTTGGCTGAAAATAATGTGAATATCAAGAATACCAAATGTATCTCTATTGTGCCTTATTTTAAGATCAAAATATCAACAATATCTTAAGAATTTCGGCCAGAATATATTCCTTAGACAGCAAGAAGAAAAGAATCTAGAAAGAAGATATTTTGCATGGAATAAGGAAAGAATATCCAAGATACAGGCCTGTAACTTCAAGGGATCACCGAATTTGCAAATCTTATCCAAATATGGTGATCATAAACCTTTTTGGAAAGCTCTTGAAGTCTTCTTTCCAACTAGCACAAAAATATAATTTTCTGAGATCCATAGCTCCGGGATATGGGTTTGAAGTTATACTGCCAGATTTACCCGGGATACACTAGGAAAACCTAGTTTGGAGAGGAAGATTCTCATTCTTCACCTATAAATAGAAGAGCATGGCCTCATTATTAGGTATCACACATCCTATAGTCGAAGCTCTGTCTTATGTCACCTCCTTACACTAAAAGAAGAAGTCACTCTCTATAAGGCCGAAACACCATCAAGCACCACCTCCCAAAATTCCCTCCTTCATCCACAAGTGTTCTTGGCAAAATGATTCAGAAATTGTCTTCGCAAAAGTTACTAAAATGGTGTACAAAAAATGGTTCTCAAATGAAGAATGAAGACATTTCTCCTACTCCAGCTAGGAAAGATCAAGAAAGCATTTTTGGTCAAAAACAATGTGAATATCAAGAATATCAAATGTATCTCATTTGTGCCTGATTTGAAGATCAAAATATCAACAATATTTTGAGAATTTTGGCCAGAATATATTCCTTGGAGAGCAAGAAGAGAAGAATCTAGAAAGAAGATATTTGGTAAGGAATAAGGAAAGAATATCTAAGATACAAGCCTGTAAATTCAAGGGATCACTGAATCTGCAAATCTACTCCAAATATGGTGATCATATACCTTTTTTGAAAGCTCTTAAAGTCTTCTTTTGAACTAGTCCAAGAATATAATTTTCTGAGATCCATAGCTCCAGGAATACGCGTTTGAAGATATATTGCAAGATTTACCCGGGATACACTAGGAAAACCTAGTTTAGAGAGGAAGATTCTCATTCTTCACCTATAAATAGAAGAGCATGGCCTCATTATCAGGTATCACACATCCTATAGCCGAAGCTCTGTCCTATGTCACCTCCTTACACCAAAAGCAGAAGTCACTCTCCATAAGGCCGAAACACCATCAAGCACCACCTCCCAAAATTCCCTCATTCATCCACAAGTGTTCTTGGCTTGATTTGGCCTTGGATATTTGTGTCCTCCATCCATCAAAGGAGCTACTACATAAAGATTTACAGTGCGACTTTACGGAATCAAAGTTTAACATGACTCCTTTGTATATATTTTCGGATTTCTGTAGTTTGCTTTTCTTTTGTGTAACAAGAACAAGTTTTGATAAAAGGATGTTTATTTTAGATTTCTATTAAGTTTCTTCCATGTGTTTATAGTTTAAGTTCAAATGCATGTGCGAGCTTATTTTGTTCTTAATACTTTGAAACTTGCTTTTGAAAGACTAGATGATTTGGTTTCTCACTTAGCATGTTTCACCAAATTAATCAAAGATAAAATTGGACTAGGTAGTTAACAAGATGATTTGTTGGCTATCTTGTTCAATATAAGCATGCGTATGTGTTTTAATTCAAGCTATACATTTCGTAGATACTTAGAGAAATTAAGAGATAATCAGCTAGGTTATTCGTATGTGATGATCATATGTAAATATGTTAGCTTTAGTTTTATTTTTGGTGTACAAGCATGTTTAGTAATTTTAGGGTTCTTGATTGTTTACTTGTCTATGAGTTAAGCATGTTGGAATTCTAGGGTTTTTTTTATGTGTTTGTTAGCATGTTTTGTTCTTATGTTTTGTAGTTTATAACAACCAATCTATAAATCCCCCCAAACTAGCGTAGTCATGCATGCACCCTCAATCCCCGGCTACGAACGATCCTTACTTATCAATGCTACATCTACAAGAAAGGGTTTTAATTGTATGCGCTATTGTTGAGTGTTAAGTGTTTATTTGATTATAGTAATAGTTTGTAAAATGTACAGGGGGAAAATTTTGGCAGAGAAACCAGATAAGAGTGAACTCTGGGTTGAAAGATAAGTTAAGAAGAGGTTTCCTGATTGTTTATCCAAATGGGTATGTTAAAACCTCAGTCTATAGGTTTTGTGCCTACTTTATGTGACATTGAGAAATGCGGATGCCGATTTTTTGGTGTTTGTGTATTCATTATGGTTTTCTTTAATTTAAGCATGCTTGCAGGTTTATGGTTTCCTTTAGTTTTATAGGAACCTGTCAATTTTTTTGTAGGAATTTATTAAATATAAATTAATATATCTTTTTCACTATTTTGTAGATGGATGATCTATATAAATCCTCTGATCAGGGGGGGGGGGGGGTCATGGGAAAAACATATGTTGGCCCATAAGCAGGTCCAACACTATATTTACCTTGGATATTTTTTCAACAGTGTAAAGTTTAATTCAGGTTTACCGAGATGAAGGAAGAAAAACACAAAACAGTGGGATCGCAGTAGGAGAATGTGATGATGTATATTATTGCGTTCTTATGAATATCGTTCAGATACTATATGGGAATGAGATAGAAGTTTTTCTATTCAAGTGTAAATGATTCAAGCGTACAAAAGAACATCTCGTGCTGTTATCAGTCGATACAAACTCAAGTTGGTATGAAGATGAGCCATTCGCTCTTGCCACCTTAGTTAGACAGTTGTTTTATCTGGATAATCCATAAGCGGGTGTAGGTTGAAAAGTAGTTAACCACATGTCTCACCGAGGAATATGAAGTGCCAAAACGCTTGAAGGGACGTCAGCATTAAACACTAAAAGGAATAATGTCCATTCATATCAAGAGCCTAATACTTCTGTAATTCCAGCACAAGGCAACATATTTGATTTACGAAAATCTTAGCCATACTTGATGGGGACACAGATCTTACTGAAAATGAGATCATTGACCTAGAAAATATTAATGCCTATGAAGGGGAGTTGGAGGATGAAGATATCGTTGTATATGATGATGATGGAGATTATGATTCTGTGGATGAAGAACCTGATCAGAGCGAGGAAGAAGACGCTTATGAAGATTATGATGATATAAGTGATTGATGCATGTGTAAATTAATAAGATCGAATTCGAATATAATTATTTAATTAATTTGTACGCGTACGATTTTGATGGATGGTTGGATGGATGGAATGAATTTGGTTTGGTTCAATTTATAGTATTTTTAATACTTGTCCTATCTCACAAGCATGATTTTTTGTCAAACAAAAGAAGTTTCATCGTCCTAGTACAACTTAGAAGACGAACCAGTTAAGTTTTGTCGTCCAAGCCCGAACCCCGATGTACGATGGATGTGAATTGAATGTCTTGCAATCCATAATGACTCAAATGGAGTACAAAGTGAAGCACAAAATCTCGGATGTTGGTTTTAACAATATCCAGCAACATATATGTGATTTGCTTCCTCAGGGTCACAAGCTTGCCGATTCTCATTACAAGGTAAAAAAGATCTTGAGCAGCCTCGGTCTAAAGTACAAGAAAATTCACACGTGCAGAAATGATTATGTGTAGTATTACCTGGAGATTGTCATCCTGTATGCAACAAGTCCAGGTGGTTTAAGTCTACTGCAAGGAGTTTAAAGAAGAAGGTTGTTGTGAAGGTTCTTTGCTATTTTCAGTTGATTCCTAGACTACAACGTAAACATTTGTACATGTCTCTAAATACAACACAAGCGATTAGATGGTATGCGGAATAGACACTAAATGACTATGTGCTCAGACATCCGGCAGATGGAGAGGCTTTTAAACATTTCGACAGGGAATTTCGAAACTTTGCGGCAGAGGTTTGAAATGTTAGATTCAGACTTTCTATGGATGGATTCAATCCTTGGGGTAATAATAGCATTGCTGTTAGCACTTGGCTAGTTATTCTCATGTTGTATAACTTGCCTCTGTGGATGTGTATGAAGAAGGAATTTAATTTTCTTACTCTGCTAATTCCATTTCCCAAATCTCCTGGAAAGTGTGTAGATGTGTACCTCAAACAATTGATTGATGAGCTGAAACTGTTGTAGAAAAATGGAGTCCCAACTTATTACAAGTTCACTAACACAATGTTCATGATGAAAGCAGCACAACCAAATGATACAGAGGTTGTCCTGTCTGCTTGGACGACGTCAACTCGAGTTGGCATGTAAGGAATGTATGTTAAATAGGTCACCGTAGATGGCTTCCTCACGATCACCCGTGGTAACAGGATAATGATCATTTCAATGGTTAATAGAGGATAATCCGCAACCCAGACAGTAGTTTGGAGATAAGATTTTTGAGAGGTTAAACAGATTTTATTTTGGTATGTTGACTAATGACGAGGATGTGAAGAAGCGCAATCCACACCCCTCACACTATTTTAGCTACTGGCATCACATGAGTATTTTCTACCAACTACCTTACTGGTCGAAGTTGAAACTCAGAAACAACCTAGATGTCTAATGACGCGTAAAACATGCATAAAATATTAACACAAAGTAGACACTCAACACATAGTTCACACATATGCAATTTAAAACCCTTCTTTGTAGATGTAGCATTAATAAGTATGGATTGTTCTTAATTGGGGACTGAGGGTACTAAGCATGACAACGTTTCTAAATAGAATATTAAAAGTGGGGTGGGGGGGGGGAGGGGTGTTTGAAAAATGATTCTAACATCCTAAGTGTGAAAAACGTGTAACATGTATCAAACAACCGAGATATTCTATATGCATCACCCATAGATAAGGAAACACAAACAGAAAACCTAGAATGCCTACAACATGCTACGGAATGAAAATAAACCTAAGCTAACATGATCATCTTATTCTTTTCCCCTCACTCATTCATAACATACATATCAAACAATACCAACGAAATTCTAATAGTTTAGTTCTATAAAACACATGCATAATTTGACAATTAAATGCTAAATCGGGATTGCCTTGCATTCAACACATCAATAATCTGAACCATGATTTCTCTGCATTCAAATCAAGCATTAAGCACAAATACACATTTATATTAAAAACTAAAATACTAGAACACATGGAAGGTTACTGAAATCTATGTCAGTTATAAAACTGAAATACTTCTTCAAACCAATCCATAATAACCAAAAATTCATACAAGAAGAAGTCATAAATACACTTTTTTGGTTTCAGGGTAGCCCTAGACTACTTGGTGTAGATGACTCTTCAATGAATAGAGGAGACAGTTAAGGATTGCCATAAAAGTCTCGGTGGAGGATGGTGTTAATGGTTCTTGGAAGGTGGTGGCCTTCTTGAGAATTTTGATTTTTTTGAAGGAGAGGAAGTGTTTTGGCTGAGGTTTGGCTTCAATAATAAGAGATGATCATGAATGAGGTGGTTCTATCCCTTTTATAGATGAAAAATAGGATCTTTCCGCTTCAAACTAGGTTTTCCTAGTGTACCCCGGTAAATCTGGAAATTATCAAAGAATCGCACTTTCTCGGAGTTGTAGACCTCCAAAAAATATAATCTTTAGCTCGTTGGAAAGAACACTTCATGAGCTTTCCAGAAAGGTATCACATGACTATATTTGGACTTGATAATCATTCTCAGTGCTCCTTTGAAGTTACAGATCTATAGGTTGAATATTCTTTCCTTATTCCATGAGAGATCTTCACTTTCTTGATTTTGTTCTTCTTGCTCTCCAAGGAATATCTTGGCCGATCTTGCCTTATTCTTGCAATATATTTTGTGCTTCATATAAGGCATATTTGGGATATTTTTAATATATATAACTCGGCCACCAAAGCTTGCCTTATCCACCATAATTTTGCTCTTTCCTGGCCTGGGCAGGAGAAATGTCTTCATTTTTTATTTGCACCATTTGACATCATTTTCATGTCATTTTGGTTTCTACTTCTTGACACCATTAGAGAAATCATTTTTTGCACCATTTTTAGTTACTTTGCGATGACCATTTCTTCTCCGATATTAGAAACTTCCTCCTTGCTACGTTTTAAACTCATTTCCACCTCCTTTATCCTTCCTTCTTTATTTTTGACCTATAACAATAAAATAAGTTATAAATAAGAATACTAAGGTCATAACTTAACCAAATGTAGAGAGAAGTACATTAAGAATTAAACATAAAATGCGTAGATCAATGTCATACACATAGAAAAGAATGTTGATATACGCATTTTATGCTCGTTTCTTAACGCATTTCCCTTTACGTTTAGCTATGTTATTATCTTTGTTTTTATGTTTTTCTTATTTAAATTGTTATTTTGAAGATATTTACGGTGGAGATTAATAACGACGCAATTCGGAGGAATTTCGGCGATTTTGCGATTTTTGCGATTTCGGACCACCGGAAATGGGCCGGACCAAAAAGCAAATTATGGGCCGATTTCTCAACTCTTGTTTCGGCCCATTATCAAGCCCATGACCATTCAATTCTGCTAGGATTCACTTTGGGGAAGAGGAAAAGTCAACAATATCAAGCTTTGTGACTCATTTTAGTGACTAAGCTTTGTGATCATCACAAATGATGACTTGCCATGTGACTTGCCATGGTGACTCTTGCTTAGGGTTTATAAATGGTGACTTGCATGGTGACTCTTGCTTAGGGTTCATAAATGATGATCACAAATGGTGACTTGCCTAGGTGACTAAGGCTTGCATTAAATGGAGGGAGGCAAGGTGGAAGAGAGAAGGCAACATCCCTTGCCTATATAAGAGAGGAGGCAGCCATAAAACAGATCATCACTTAAATTACTAGCCAAAGCTCTACACAAATACTCTTCCACCATAAACACTTCAAGGTTTCTCAAGCAAAGCCGAAGCACATCTCCTCCATCCAAGCCGAAGCAATCCTCCTCCATCCAACACAATACGCTAAGTCCCTTGTGAAGGAAATCCATCTCCACCGTAGATCATCAAGCATTCAAGACAAAAAGTGTAACCATGATCTTCACTTTCATTTATTTTGCTTGTATTTGAACCTTTTGATGTATTGGAATACATTTATGTATCAAATGAAGAACAAGTTTAGATTTGTGTTTTATGCTCTTAAACAGATTTGTAATATGCATGTGTTTATGATTTCTAGCCTTTTATGCATGTTTGATACAATCTTAAAGCTTCGAATGCATGTGTTAGAAAATACGCTAAGTCCCTCTCTTTCGCATGTTTCGATGATCGTATGTTGTTTAGGATGTTTATACGCTAAGTTGCATTCCTACTCAATTATTAAGCATGTGTATTTAGTTAGAAGTTATGAATTTCGTAACTTACAAAAAGGTTTGATGCATGAAAAGGGTAGGCTAATAAGATGAGATGATCACATGTAATTAGTAGTGTAACTTCTTATTTTTAGCAAGCATAATTAGACTTTAAGTTTCTTGATTGTTGAAACTTGTCTATGAGTAAAACATGTTAGATGCCTAAGAGTTTTAGTTGTGTTTGCATGTTTTTGTACTTTAATTTCGTAGATTAAACAACCAACTTCCAATCCCCCCAACATTTATATTTCCGCTTATTAACGAAACCATGCATGCGCCCTTAATTCCCCGGATAAAGAACGATCCCTACTCGCCAATATTACAAATGACAAAAGAAGGGTTTAAATTACAATGCGTGTAACCTGTGTTTTTAAGTTAACGTGAATGCATGTTTTGCGCGTATCAATTTTTGGCGCCGTTGCCGGGGAGTTAGAATGTTTTTGTATGATTTCGTTGTACATTTGTGATTAAAAGCATGTCTAAATTTTCGAAGTACATACTTGTTCATTCTTGTTTATACTTAAAGAAATTTACATACATGTTTACAATGCATACTTTTACTTAGATGAATTTATTTATACTTAGTTTTTACACTTGCATAATTTATTCTCATGTTAAAGGATAGTCTTTGATTTAATTTGAGTACTAGTACTTAGTTATTAAATAAATCTCTATGGAATAGGTGGTGCCTCTTTTGTTTGTCTATCTCCTTAACCCTTCGTGATGTGTGGATTTCATCACCACACGCCATAACCTAAGTGAAGTTATGGGCACGAGGTTGTGGGCGGAGTTTACAAACACTTGAGATTGTATACTATCTTGTGATTTCGAGTAAGAGTTGGTTATGATGTCTAGAAGGGTTATGAATGGTGACGGGTTTTGAACTAAGAAAACAGAACACCAATGGAGTACATACTCTTACGAGTAAGCCTCGGGGTGTTTCTAAGAACAACAATGGAGTATATACTCTCACGAGTTAGCCTCAGGTTGTTCCCAGAAATTAGTTCTCACCTCTCGCGTTACATCTATCCCAACTGGTCATTTCCAACAATTACGAGGATTAACGATAGTTGGTATACATTTTCGCGCGGGCCGCACGGACAAGAGATTTATTCAATAACTAAGTCGTGTATTCCTTTTAAATCATAGGCGCAATCAAAACGTAGACGTACTTAAATTGATTTACATTGAGTACGAGTATTGGTTATAAAGTTTCGTTCTATGGAATAGGTGGTGCCTCTTTTTCTGGTTTATCTCCTTAACCCTTCGTGATGTGTGGATTTCATCACCACACGCCATAACCTAAGTGAAGTTATGGGCACGAGGTTGTGGGCGGAGTTTACTAAGAACTTGAGATTATATACTATCTCACAAATTTGGCTGATTGTTGGATATGGTGAATGGGTTTATGATTGGTGCCGGGTTTCGGATCTAAGCAATAGAACACCATTGAAGTATATACTGTAACTGGTTAGCCTCGGGGTGTCTCTAGGAACAACATTGGAGTATATACTCTTACGAGTAAGCCTCGGGTTGTTCTAAATATTAGTCCTTACCTCTCGCGTTATCTCTATTCCTACTAACCATTTCTAAACGTAACTAAGCTGAATTGTAGTCGGTATATATTTTCGCGCGGGCCGCACGTCCAAGAAATTTACCGAATGATCATTTCGCGTACTCTCTGTAAATCATAAGTGCATACGAATACGGATAAATACGAACTTGATAAATACGACATAATCCTTTAAATAGATGGTATATCGGATTATGCATGCTTAGACCTCCTGGAATCAGACTTCATCTTCGGATGAACGAGACCCATTGTACAGTCGAGAGCCTCTGCACCACGTACCATCGGGGCCAAAGGAAATAAATAAAACTTAGTCAAATTTTTGTGTTTGTTTGTGCATTAAAAACTGTAAAGGACTAACAAACGTTACTTAGCTTGCATAACCTCTCTTAGGCTTTATGATACTCGGATTTCACTACCGAGTACCCTAACCTAAGTGAAGTTAGGGACATAAGATCGAAGAAGAGGTCATTCTTTGCATTCATTTTTTTTAGCACGTAACTCGTGTGTTTTCTGCAGGTTCTAACGTTTTCTCTTATGCATGCACTCCATCTTTCACGTAGGATTGTTGTTTAATGCATTTTATTGAAAAAAAAAATGTGTGGTGCATAAATTCGATGTGAATTATTGTTTGCTTGTATTTGAACTTTGTTTATATATGTTCTAACTAAATTCTTGGGTTTAGCATTATATAGTTTTAATTTGCAGAAAACATGTGTCTTAGTTTATTACATTCTTTTGCATAGCCCATAAAATTGATTAAATCATTTGCATTACTTAGTAAATTACATTTAGTGTCTTAAGTATTATAACTTTTGTGTGTTATTAGTAGTTTTTAAGTATTTGTTAGTATTTATAGTATGCTTTGATAGTTTTACTATTTGTTATTGCTTTGTTTTCTAAATATGTCTTACGATTTTGGTTAGTATTCCTATATTCATCTCAAATTCTTTGTTGATACTAACACTTGGTCTTTGGTGGATGCTCAGGCTAATGAATGTCCGATCAAGATCCTGGACCATCTAGAACAAAGTTTGAGGAGATCGCAGAGAGAATAGCGAGACTTAAAGCTCAAACTGACATCCTGGATCATCCCATCATCGAGGAAGTTTCCGAGTCTTCACATTCATCAACCGACCATACTTTAGCCTCATCAACCGACCACAATTCAGAAGCAGAAGCACAACAAGTCAACATGGCCAATGCAGGACAATCTCTTCGCCAGCGCACAGAGGAGGCAAACTCGAGAGAAGGAGGTTGTGAAGGTGAACGCAACCGTTTCGGCGGTTTTGCAGCGTCGGCTACCCCCAAAACTGAAGGACCCAGGGAGCTTTGCAATTCCTTGCGTAATCGGTGACACCCACTTCCAAGACGTGATGCTTGATCTCGGAGCTTCCATCAACGTCATGCCTTACTATCTATTCGAATCGATGGAGCTTGGAGATCTCAAGCAAGATGGTGTTGTCATCCAATTAGCCGATCGCACCCACAAGTATCCGAGGGGATACGTAGAAGACGTTCTCGTACAAGTCAACAACTTGATATTCCCTGCCGATTTCTATATAGTTGACATGGAAGAGAGTCCACTGAACACCACGCCGCTACTGCTTGGGCGACCTTTCATGCGGACTGCGAGAACGAAGATTGATGTGTTTCAAGGCACTTTCTCCATGGAGATTGATGGAGAAAGAATCGAGTTCAACATCCTGGACGGGATGAAGTTTCCAATGTCGAGCTTAACTGCCATTTCGACATACGATCCTGTGGATACCTTAGCACAAGGCTACCTCGACACCATCAATGAGGATGAACTCGACATGGCCATTCAACTTGGGCATGACGGCCTTCTCGAGGCCTTACTAGAGCTTGAACCTCGAATTCAAGACATGGCCATGGCCCTAAATGCCGCACCACGAAAAGTAAGCTTTTCTCCTCCTTTAACAATTACTTTTGGTACTAATAAAATGGTTCCTTCCATCGTAGAAGCTCCAGTTTTAGAACTCAAGCTACTACCGGACCATCTGAAGTATGCGTACTTGGGCGAGAATGAAACCTTACCGGTCATTATTTCGTCCGCGCTAGAAGAGGAGCAGGAGGAGAAGCTCGTGAGTGTGCTCAAACGGTACAAACCCGCAATAGGCTGGACACTTGCGGACATCAAGGGAATAAATCCAGCAACCTGCGTGCATAGGATTTTCCTTGAAGAAGGCACCAAGCCTACGCGGGAAGCACAACGTCGGCTCCACCCTCCGATGATGGAGGTGGTAAAAAAGGAGGTAATTAAACTCATGGACTGTGGAGTTATTTACCCTATTTCTGATAGCCGTTGGGTTTCCCCAGTGCAGGTAGTACCTAAGAAATCGGGAATCACCGTCGTCGAGAATCTGGAAAATGAACTTGTGCCACAAAGAACGATCACTGGACACCGAGTGTGCATTGATTACCGGAAGCTCAACGCCGCAACCCGCAAGGATCATTTTCCCTTACCATTCATCGACCAAATGCTGGAAAGATTAGCCGGCCATGCATTTTATTGTTTTCTCGACGGATACTCCGGCTACAACCAAATTAGCATTGCGGAGGAAGATCAAGAAAAGACAACGTTCACGTGCCCGTTCGGAACGTTTGCCTATCGCCACATGCCATTTGGACTGTGTAATGCACCAGGTACATTTCAACGTTGCATGCTCTCAATTTTCTCCGAATACATTGAAAAAATTATTGAAGTATTCATGGACGACTTTAGTGTATTTGGGAGTGATTTTGATGCATGCTTAAACAATTTAGAAACAATTTTACAAAGATGCGTTGAAACGAACTTGGTGCTTAATTGGGAGAAGTGCCATTTCATGGTTACGCAAGGGATAGTGTTAGGTCATATTATTTCGGAAAAAGGGTTAGAAGTTGATAAATCTAAAGTAGATCTTGTGCGTCACTTACCCTCTCCAACTTCGGTTAGAGAGATTCGTTCATTTCTTGGACACGCAGGATTTTATCGTAGGTTTATCAAAGACTTTTCCCACATCTCGCGCCCATTGTGTAAACTGCTGCAAAAGGAGACCCCGTTCGTATTTGACGAGGAATGCAACGCTGCCTTCAACAAGTTGAAGGAGCTTCTCACGAGCGCTCCTATTTTATGCAGCCCTGATTGGTCTCTGCCATTCGAACTCATGTGCGACGCCTCGGATTATGCCGTAGGAGCCGTCTTGGGTCAGCGGAAGGACAAGAAGCCTTGCGTAATCTATTACGCCTCTCGGACGCTTGATGAAGCGCAAAGAAATTATACTACCACCGAGAAGGAGTTTCTTGCCGTGGTTTTTGCTTTAGATAAATTTCGATCTTATTTACTTCAAACTAAAGTAACTGTGTTTACCGATCATGCAGCTTTGAAGTATCTAATGCTCAAGAAGGACGCAAAACCACGACTTATCAGATGGATACTTCTACTCCAAGAATTCAACATCGAAATCAAGGACAAGAAGGGAGTAGAAAACGTCGTCGCTGACCACCTATCACGTTTGATAGGTGACCATGAGCCTGTCGAGATTGAAGAAACTTTTCCGGATGAAAAACTCTTCGGAATTGAGGTAACTATTTCGGAAACTCCATGGTATGCAGATATCGTAAATTACTTAGTTACCGGTGAGTTTCCGTCTACCATGCATAAATTTCAACGTGACAAACTTAAGCATAATGCTAGAACCTTTATCTGGGATGAGCCTTATTTATGGAAACAATGCTCCGATTTAGTAATTAGGAGATGTATCCCGGATAGTGAGTTTAAGCCCATTCTAGACTTTTGTCACAATGAAGCATGTGGGGGACACTTTGGTTCTAGGAGGACAGCCCTTAAGATTTTAGATTGCGGTTTCTTTTGGCCTAGTTTATTTCGCGATGCTCATGCATATTGTGCTGCATGTGATAAGTGCCAGAGATTCGGTAATTTAGGCCCTAGAGATCAAATGCCACAACACTACATATTTAATGTTGAAATTTTTGATGTGTGGGGTATTGATTTTATGGGACCATTTCCTCCTTCCAATGGTTTTACTTACATCTTACTCGCAGTAGATTATGTTTCTAAATGGGTGGAGGCAAAGGCCACCCGTACTAATGATTCGCGAGTTGTTGCAGATTTCCTACGAACTAACATTTTCAGTAGATTTGGAATGCCACGCGTTCTAATCAGCGATGGAGGAAGTCACTTTTGCAACCGCACGGTGGAAGCACTAATGAGGAAGTATGGCGTAAAACACAAGGTTTCCACACCATACCACCCTCAAACTAATGGAATGGCTGAAGTTTCCAACCGTGAGATCAAGAAGATTTTGGAGCGAACCGTCCGCCCAAACCGGAAAGATTGGAGTCAATGCTTAGACGATGCATTGTGGGCTTATAGGACTGCCTACAAGACCCCCATTGGTATGTCACCTTTCCGATTAATTTATGGGAAGGCTTGCCATCTTCCGGTTGAATTGCAGCACAAGGCATGGTGGGCCGTGAAGAAATTCAACATCGATCGAGATGCCGCAGGCTTGCATCGGAAGCTACAACTATGTGAACTAGAAGAAATCAGAAATGATGCTTTCGACAATGCGTGGATTTACAAAGAGAAGACGAAAAAGATCCACGATCAGATGATTCGCGGGAAGAGTTTTGAACCTGGGCAGAAAGTATTGCTTTTCAATTCAAGACTTAAGCTCTTTCCGGGAAAGCTTCGCTCTCGATGGATGGGGCCATTCATAGTTTCTCAAGTTCTACCTCATGGAGCAGTTCTCATTCGATCTATCGACAAAGGTAGTGAGTTCAAAGTAAATGGCCATCGCTTGAAGCCCTATTTTGAGGCATTTGCGGAGCACACCGTGGAGGAGATGCAACTCCAAGAACCGGCCATTTCAAAAACAAAATGATGCATCACGTCCAAAGCTAACGACGTAAAACAAGCGCTCATTGGGAGGCAACCCAATAGGGAGACAACAGATTTGTTTTCTTCTCCCCTTTTAATTAATTTAATGGCTTTTTGCGTATTAGATTAAAATTTTCTTAGACCCTATACTCCATTTTTATTCTATACTTCTACTTTAGTACATTGAGGGCAATGTAGAGTTTAAGTGTGGGGGAAGGGTTTACAATTTAATTGTGTCTAAATTAGTGTTTTTCAGAGTCTTTAGGACGCCCTTAACTAGTCGATGATGAAATTTGATCGATACGAACACATATGGCGTATGAATCACATGCATCGAATTCTTGTGCTAATTGAGATATTCTTTATGTTTTTAACATGTAGTAGATATGAATTGCAAAAACATGGTACAGAAATCGCATGCTTGAATAAGTTTTTAATCATATGAACCCTATGTGAGCTTTTGAGCTATCTGTTCTTTATTCGAGTGAATATACATCCATTTCGTAGCTACTAGCTTATATATGCCTCATTTGATTGCTTGCCATAGATTTTAATGAACTAGAGAATGCTAGAACTTACTCATGTCAATTTGCAAAGCTTTTAAGTTGATACATACTTTGATTTTGGAAATGATTAAAGGCATTTAGGATTTTCCACCACATTGCCATATATCCATGTATCCCATTTGTACGCACAAGTTGCGACACCCCTAGATAAACCAATTGAGCCCACGTTAAGCTTTTCTTTCATCACCATATATACCTAAACACTTATCCTAGTATAGAATATCCTTACCTTTGTTCCGGAAACCTGGTGAGAATTTTTCGAAACTAGCACATAAGATTATGGTTTGGTAGGAAAGATTGAAAGAGTTAATGTGAGTAAGGGGAAAGACTTGTCCAAATGGCTAAAAAAGTATGTGATTGCCAAAAAGAAAAGAAAAAATTATATTTGAGAGAATGAAAAGAAAAAAAAATTATTATCTCTCATGGCAATATGTTGTGTTCTAAGAATAACCATTTGGATTAACGTCCCCCTTATTTACGGATTTGGAGTTTACGATAAATTGAAGGCCTAAAAATAGAACAAAATATGGCCTTTGTCCTGTCCGAAAAGCTAAAAGGGTAGCTTAGATTGAAGTATACATGGTAACATACAAATGGAGATGGAGGACTAATATGGTGCTAGACTAAGTCATTGGAACATTTTTATCACCATATATCTAAATTTCGAATGCCTTAGCCTTAACCCCATTACAACCTCATTAAAAGTCCTTTATGATCCTTAAAATGAGTAGCTTTCAATTAGTAGAGTAAGTTGCATGAGTAAGCTTATGGTTTTGGTTCATTTGTGCAAGTAATCAAACTTTATTCATGTGGTTTTCATTTCAATTCATATACACTTTAAGTGAACCATTTTCATGAGTGAAAAATATGATGAGTGCATCCTTGTGAGTTGATTAAACCTTTATTCAAAGCATGCACAGCTATAACATAACCATTGTTTTCTCTATGTCTTACTTGTTCATTACATAATTATATCGCAATTATCTCTTGAATTCGTTGAGCATACAAGTTGAAATTCATGTGAGCCATCGCCATATACTTATGCAAATTCTGAGACAAATTTTAGCTAAGGGCTTAGTTATGTTCTTTCCTTTGTTTTAAATTCGTAGAAGAGTCTTAGTTTAACTTAGTGTTTGCTAAGGGACTAGCAAAGTCTAAGTGTGGGGGAATTTGATATACGCATTTTATGCTCGTTTCTTAACGCATTTCCCTTTACGTTTAGCTATGTTATTATCTTTGTTTTTATGTTTTTCTTATTTAAATTGTTATTTTGAAGATATTTACGGTGGAGATTAATAACGACGCAATTCGGAGGAATTTCGGCGATTTTGCGATTTTTGCGATTTCGGACCACCGGAAATGGGCCGAACCAAAAAGCAAATTATGGGCCGATTTCTCAACTCTTGTTTCGGCCCATTATCAAGCCCATGACCATTCAATTCTGCTAGGATTCACTTTGGGGAAGAGGAAAAGTCAACAATATCAAGCTTTGTGACTCATTTTAGTGACTAAGCTTTGTGATCATCACAAATGATGACTTGCCATGTGACTTGCCATGGTGACTCTTGCTTAGGGTTTATAAATGGTGACTTGCATGGTGACTCTTGCTTAGGGTTCATAAATGATGATCACAAATGGTGACTTGCCTAGGTGACTAAGGCTTGCATTAAATGGAGGGAGGCAAGGTGGAAGAGAGAAGGCAACATCCCTTGCCTATATAAGAGAGGAGGCAGCCATAAAACAGATCATCACTTAAATTACTAGCCAAAGCTCTACACAAATACTCTTCCACCATAAACACTTCAAGGTTTCTCAAGCAAAGCCGAAGCACATCTCCTCCATCCAAGCCGAAGCAATCCTCCTCCATCCAACACAATACGCTAAGTCCCTTGTGAAGGAAATCCATCTCCACCGTAGATCATCAAGCATTCAAGACAAAAAGTGTAACCATGATCTTCACTTTCATTTCTTTTGCTTTGTATTTGAACCTTTTGATGTATTGGAATACATTTATGTATCAAATGAAGAACAAGTTTAGATTTGTGTTTTATGCTCTTAAACAGATTTGTAATATGCATGTGTTTATGATTTCTAGCCTTTTATGCATGTTTGATACAATCTTAAAGCTTCGAATGCATGTGTTAGAAAATACGCTAAGTCCCTCTCTTTCGCATGTTTCGATGATCGTATGTTGTTTAGGATGTTTATACGCTAAGTTGCATTCCTACTCAATTATTAAGCATGTGTATTTAGTTAGAAGTTATGAATTTCGTAACTTACAAAAAGGTTTGATGCATGAAAAGGGTAGGCTAATAAGATGAGATGATCACATGTAATTAGTAGTGTAACTTCTTATTTTTAGCAAGCATAATTAGACTTTAAGTTTCTTGATTGTTGAAACTTGTCTATGAGTAAAACATGTTAGATGCCTAAGAGTTTTAGTTGTGTTTGCATGTTTTTGTACTTTAATTTCGTAGATTAAACAACCAACTTCCAATCCCCCCAACATTTATATTTCCGCTTATTAACGAAACCATGCATGCGCCCTTAATTCCCCGGATAAAGAACGATCCCTACTCGCCAATATTACAAATGACAAAAGAAGGGTTTAAATTGCAATGCGCGTAACCTGTGTTTTTAAGTTAACGTGAATGCATGTTTTGCGCGTATCAAATGTGTGCGACAGCGTGGTAGAAACAATGCTCAGTATTAAGTTCAAGATAAACAATACTCCAAAAGCGCAAAAGGATCTTGAAATTATGAATTTGTGCCATGCCTTGTGCTTGAAGAGGGGTAGAAATGGTGTGTACAACAAGATGCCCGATGCACCTGACACAGTGAAGCCTGCACTGAGGAATACTGTATTCAACTGGTTTAAAAGTGTTCGATATCCGTCTAACTATGCAACGAATATATATCGATGTGTCAATGTCCAGCATCTGTCTAACCAGATTTTCTCTTGCTTTCTTTGACATCATGATTCACCTTATGGCACCTTCCCGAACAAGTGTTGCATTCCGGTCCAGTCCACTACTCAGGAAAGGTACAATTTTTAATTGTAACTAAATTTTTTAAACATGGTTTTCATCATCATATATATATTTATATATATATATATATCTTTTTCTTACAATAATATGAAATATAATTAATTTTACACCATTGTTGTAGACAACTCGTACAGTACAATAGATTTGTCAAAAATAAATCTGCCCTAGACGGCCCGCTTTATAGCCGAAACATACCCAATGTATGAGTGTGTAACATATCGTATCATGTACCTCAAATATCCAGTGCATACTGCCTCCAATACACAAGTTAGCCACAATCACTCTGTCGTTATACATGTTGTACGACCGTTTAGAGGAGTATTAAAAGAAAAATTATCTCGGGAAGAACTTAATGAAGCACATTGGGTAGTGTCGTGCAATTGCGTCGAAGTCGAGGAGTTCATGAAAATATTTAGGGCAAAAATTTGGGTAGACAAACCAGAGAAGAGTGAACTCTGGGTTGAAAGACAAGTTAAGAAGAGGTTTTCTGATTATTTCCACAAATGGGTATGTTAAAATCTCAGTCTATAGGTTTTTTGCTTACTTTATTTGACGTTGAGAAATCCGGATGTTGATTTTTTGGTGTTTGTGTATTCATTGTGTTTTTCTTTAATTTAAGCATGCTTGCAGGTTTATGGTTTCCTTTAGTTTTAGAGGAATCTATGTCATTTTTTTTGTAGGAATTTATTAAATATAAATCAATATTGTCTAACACTATATTTACCCTGGATGTTTTGTCAGCGGTGTAAAGTTTCATTCAGTTGATCTACGCATTTTATGCTTGATTCTTAATGTCTTTCTCTCTACATTTAGCTTTGTTTTATGCTTAGTAAATATGTTTCTAACTGACTTTATGTTTTTAGGTAGAAATAAGGGAGGAATTAATAAAGGAGGCAATTTGGAGCTAAAAGCGTGCTAAGAAGGAAGTTCCTAATTCCGGAGAAGAAATGGTCCGAGAAATGGTCTTCAAGATGGTTACTAAAATGCTTCCCCATATGGTGTTAAGAATTGAAGACCAAATTCCACATGAAATGGATACCAAAATGGTGGACAAGAAGATGAAGACATTTCTCCTGCGCGAGCCAGGAAAGAGCAAAAATGGCGGAATGTATGGAGCATTTTTGGAGGACCAAAATGTGTGCAAGAATAAGGGAAAATCGGCCATCTATTCCAAAGAGTGCGACTTAATCAACCAAACTCATGTACTAAATTTAAATCAAAGACTACCTTTAACGTTTAAATGGCTGCAAAAATAACATTATGAACAAGTGTTAGTATAAATCTTGAAAATTTACAAGTATATATGCACAAAATTTCACATATTCACAAAGAGCAGAGCAAGATTTGAAGATATTAAGGATTCCTTTTCCTTGAAGAAAAAGAAAACAGAGCAGCCCAGGTCACTAAACTTCTAAAATACGTAGAAAATCCAAATTAATTCCAAATATAGCGTTCTTTATATGTATTTTATAGCCCTTTGATTAAGCTTTCCAACGCAACAAGAATCAGAATTGTTCGAGGTGTACAACTCCGGGAAAACGCGTTTTACTACAGCTGGCCAGATTTCTCCGAATTTGCTAGGAGTCATTGTTTTGGAAGGACTACTCCTCTTCTTCTTCTATATAAAGGGGAGCACGTCTAGGGTTTCAGTATAACACATTTAGAGAGCCGAACCCCTGTCTCTACATCACCTCCTCTCACACTTAGCCAAGAGAATTCTCAAGAAACCGAAACACCATCTCCACCACCTTCCAAATAAACCTACCTTCACCCGCGGCCTCTCTTGCTCGATTTGGCTTTGAGTTCGTGTGACTTCATCAACCATCAAGGAGCTGCTACACTTGGAGATTGCGGAGCGAATATCCCTCGGATCAAAAAGTGTAACAATATCTTGTAATTTGTTTCGGTTTTGTAAGGAATTTTCCAAACTTTGTGTAGTGAGATTATGTTTTGTTGTAAGATGTTTATTTTCAGATTTGTTTGAAACCTTCCATGTGTTCATAGCCTTAGGTTCGAATATGCATGCTAGTATACCAACACTTAATGCGTTAGAGCTTGTTAGGATGATACTCGAATATCCAGTTCATCCTCGCATGTTTTAATGAACTAATTAAAGATAAAATTGGACTTAGGTGGTTAACTCGATTTGGTTGCTCCCTACTTTCGATGTATACATGTGCATATGTTTTAACTTGAGCTATGAATTTCGTTGGGATCAAATAAGGATGAGGTAAACGGCTAGGTTGAATAAATGTGATGATCACTTGTAAATAATAGAATTAGGGTTTTTCGGTGTAGAAACATGTTTAGGGTTATGTGTTCTTGATTGTTTGCTTATCTATGAGTTTAAACATGTTAGAACTTGTGATTTCTTGATGTGTTTCTAACCATTTTTCTTGTTTAATTTCGTAGATTATAGAAAACAAACCAACTTTGCACCCCCCTTTATAACCTAGCATAGTTATGCATGCACCCTCAATCCTCGGTTAAGAACGATCCCTACTTATCAATGCTACATCAACAAAGAAGGGTTTTAATTGTATTTGTGTTTGATTAAGTGTTTAATTAAATGCTTGAAAAGATGTGAATCAATTTTGGCGCCGTTGCCGGGGATTGTAAAGAATTGTGTGATTATGCTTGTACATTATGTTAATAACTTTCTGTTTTGCAGGGCTGCACACTTCCCAGTTTTGGGTAAATTGTTTGACGTAGCTACAGAGCTCCTAAAAATCTGAAAATTTTCAGGATTGTTTGATTATGTGTCTAGTTTATGCCTGTAAAAATTCAGCCCCATCGGATTAACTAAAAGTTTTGCAGAAAATCTACAAGCAGCTGCGCGCAATTTGCACGAATCTGGAATTTGTATATGTCCTTTGTGAATATGTGAAATTTTGTGCATATATACTTGTAAATTTTCAAGATTTATACTAACACTTGTTCATAATGTTATTTTTGCAGCCATTTAAACGTTAAAGGTAGTCTTTGATTTAAATTTAGTACATGAGTTTGGTTGATTAAGTCGCACTCTTTGGAATAGATGGCGCCTCTTTTCCTTGTTTATCTCCTTAACCCCTCATGATGTGTGGATTTCATCACCGCACACCATAACCTAAGTGAAGTTATGGACATGAGGTTGAGGGCGGAGTCTACAAAGGACTTGAGGGAGTGTAAATTTTCGAAAGATTGGCTGAATGTCGGACATGGTGTCTAGAAACGGGTTATGACTGGTGACAGGTTCTGGATCTAAGAAAGACTTACACCAATAGAGTATATACCATTGGCCCGGTTAGCCTCGGGGTGTATTGTCGAAATTAGTCCTGCCTCTCGCGTTATCTCTATCCCTAACTGGCCATGTTTTTTCGATTGAACCAAAGCCATTTGATTGAAATTTTATACTTTATCGCGCGGGTCGCACGTCCATTGAACGACCTAAAGAATAAGCTAGTGTACTCTCTTTAAATCATTGGCGCACTCAGTTTAGACAATACTTGTGCATACATGTCTAAATTGAACTTTGTAAAGAAGACTAACCATACTCTAATCATTTCATGTTTTGTACAATGTATATGCTAATTGTTAATTTTAGTTTTAGAGAGTCAAATCGGAGCTGGGTAATAGGCTATTTTGTGTGGTTTATCTGACATAGTTTCATGTTACGAAAAATTTTGAAACTTTTATGACATGTTTGTATATGTGTCTAGTTTACAGTTGTAAAATTTCAGTTAGTTCCAACATGTAATTAATTCTAGAGAAATTATGCAAGGAGTCATGCTCAGGCTGCTAGATTTTTGTAATATTTAGGATGCATATACATCTTTGCATATCATGTCATTCATTACATAGTTGCATCATCATGCATCATATTTATCATTGCATTTCATGCATTTTTCCATTGGATTTGATGTTTGTTGAGTTTTGAAGGATACGATGGAGGAACATGCTCCAAATGTTTTCATAAATTCGCAGCTTCGGTCCAAAAAGAACAATCAAATTCAAAAAGCCATAACTTTCAGCTCGGTTGGAGTTAGATGGAGTTCTTTATAGGATTGGAAAGCTATGGACGTCTAGTTTCCATCCATATAAAGATCACAAATTTCTGATTTCGAAATTGTTGGGAATTAAAGCTCAAAGGCACGAAGGTCAGAACATGGAAGCTGAAAAGTGGAAGGCAAAAATGGAGGAGTTGCACCTCCAAGACAGGCTGTTCATTGAGCATAAAAGAAAGCAACACGTCTAGGATATAAGACGTTAAAAAAAACAAGCGCTTGTTGGGAGGCAACCCAATGGAGGAGTCTACAACAGATTTGCATTCTCTTCCCTTATCTCTTTTACTTCGTTTCTTTTGTTTTTACTTAGTTAGATTTTCGTTAATCCTAGCTTTCATGCTTGAATTCTATGACTTTACTTTCGTACATTGAGGACAATGTAGAGTTTAAGTGTGGGGGAGGGGTTTACAACTTTGTTGAGTCATAAAATTGAAAAATCCGGCGGACAATGGAACTTTCCGGCGGATGATGCCCTAAAAAAAAATAAAAATAAAAAAAAATAATAGTAAAAAAAATATTTTCAGTCATACTTAGTGTATTTTTAGTCTTTTTGTTTAACTTAGTGTTTTAAAGAGTCTTAGGATGCCCTTAGTTAGTCGATGATGAAAATGGACCTAAATGAACACACATAGGGCGTTGGAAATTATTAATAAGGAATTCATGTGCTAATTGAGACATCTTTGAGTGATATGACATGTAGTAGATATGGTTTGCAAAACTTGGTACAGAAATTCGCATGTTAGAATATGTTTTGAATCATATGAGCCCTAAGTGAGATTTTGAGCCTTAAACACTACTTCTTGAGAGAAATTTCGTGCATTACATTGATAGGTCTCAAAATCATTCATACACTCATTTGCCATAGATCTTAATGAACTAGAGATTACTAGAACTTACTCATGTAGACTTGCAAAGCTTTTAAGTTGATATATACTTTGATTTTGGATATGATTAAAGGCACTTAGGATTTTCCACCACTTTGCCAAATAGCCATGTGTCCCATTTTGTGCGCACGAGTTGCGACACCCCTAGATGAACCTATTTGAGCCTACATTAAGCCTTTCTTTCATTGCTATATGAATCTAAACACTTAAACTTAGTGTAGATTATCAATACCCACTACAAGAAAATGAGTCATCACCGGCGAGATTCCGGCCAACAAGGCCGGCGACCGGAAAAGTCGCCGGTAATGTCCATCATTACCGGCGACTTACTCCGTCGCCGGTAATGTGGCCGGAATCTCGCCGGTAATGTGGCCTAGACATTGCCGGCGACTCCAACCGTCGCCGGCAATGTCTAGGCACACATTACCGGCGAGATTCCGGCCGGAAAATCGCCGGTAATGTGCCCTAGACATTACCGGCGACTCCAACCGTCGTCGGCAATGTCTAGGGCACATTACCGGCGATTTTCCGGCCGGAATCTCGCCGGAAATGTGCCCTAGACATTGCCGGCGACGGTTGGAGTCGCCGGTAATGTCTAGGGCACATTACCGGCGAGATTCCGGCGTAAAGTCGCCGGTAATGTGTTCATTTCCGGCGACTTACTCCGTCGCCGGCAATGTGTCTTATATTAGATGCCGGATCGGGCAGCTCGATCATTCAATCATTTTGAGCGAAAAAAATCCAGAGAAATCGAAAGAAGGAAAACGTACGCTCTGAAATCGATCATTATTCGGTATATTGTCAAAATTAAGGCAGGCGTCGAAAACTCGATCAGTCGGGAAGCTATTTATATAGGTACGTAGGTGTATATATACGTATATGTGGTATATATATATGTGTGTGTGTGTGTGTTGATCAAATCCAATTCGTGAGATATATATATATATATATATATATGAAATTTTGTTGATGTACGGTCACCGAAACGAGAAAACAGCTTGTAGTTAATCTTGTGTCTGAATCAATGACTGGTATTATCGTATTGTTATCGGAGCCAGGCTTAACAGAGATTAGATCGATATATCATTGAGTACTATCATCGAGTACTGAATACGTACTATCATCGAGTACTGAATCGAATTCAGAGATTAGATCGATATATATACATATGCATGTGTTGATTTAATTAGAGTTGAATTGAGAGATCACGTCGATTATTAGTAGTGAATGTGTGTATATATATATAATTAATACGTAAAATTGTTAGAATTTTCAGGATGGACAAGAGTTGGATGAGCCTCGAAAGATGGGATGTCAGATATCACGAGGGAATTAGGAGTTTTGTGGATTTTGTGAAGGCTAATTGTGGAGACACTACACTTCATTATTGCCCGTGTAAAGAATGTAAGTGTTTCAGCGATCGATTTCGATTTCCCATTGATAAAGTGCAGAGGCACCTGAGTAAATACGGGTTTTGGGATAAGTACACTTGTTGGATTTATCACGGTGAAACATCGGTAGCGGGTCCGCATGATCATGGACAATTTGGTGAGAGGGCCAGTCCACGCTATGATTATGGACATTTTGCTGAGAGGGGCAGTTCATCCTATGATCCAACATCGATGTTAATCAATGATATGTTTCCTCATGAGAGCGGTGTATTTGCTGATGAAGCACCAAATGTCCCTCCCGTCGTTGAGGGTTTCCCCCATATCGAGCCAGTCGAACCATTACCTGGAGGTCATGCCAACACAAGCGGTATGGACAAGTACAACAACCTGATTGCATTGTAACAGACTCCGTTGTACGACGGTTGTAGTAAGACTGTTCTTGAAAGTGTGATGGGAGTGATGCAGCTAAAAATGGAGAACAAAATGTCTGTCAAAGCTGTTGATTCTTGGTTGAAGTGGACTGCTTCGCTACTGCCACCCGGTCATCGTCTTCCTACCACTCATCATAAGGTGCGACATATCCTGAAAGATCTTGGGCTTTCCTACATCAAAATCCATGCATGCAGATATGATTGTATTCTCTTCTGGGGAAAAGATCTCGAAGACCTTGAAGCCTGCCCGGTATGTTTTACAGAAAGGTATAAGTTGACTCCTGCAGGCAACAAGAAAGCTGTGAAGATACTTCGATATTTCCCGCTTATTGATAGGCTGGAGCGGTTGTTCATATGTGCTTTCACGGCCGAGGCAATGAGATGGTGGGCTGAGAGGAACTTGCCTGACGATGACACCCTTATACACCCTTCCGACGGAGAGGCTTGGAAGCACATGGTCAGGGAGTTTGATCATTTTGCAGCAGAGGTCCGAAATGTTTGGCTAGGGCTCTCATCTGACGGATTCAACCCTTTTGGCAACATGAGTCTTCAATACAGTATATGGCCAGTTATTTTGGTACCGTACAACCTTCCACCATGGATGTGCATGAAGAAGGAATACAATATGCTCACTCTGTTAATTCCGGGCCCGGGTTATCCAGGAAAGTGTCTCGATGTGTATTTGAGGCCTTTGATTGAGGAGCTTAAGTACCTGAGTGAGTGTGGCCACCCCACTTACGATAGGTTCAAAAAGGAGATGTTCCAGATGCATGCCATGCTTGTTGGCACCATCAGTGATTTTCCTGCCCGCGGTATGTTGTCGGGCAACGTTACCAGGGGTTACAGGGCTTGTTCAGAGTGCATGACGGTTGATTGTTGCAGTCCTCATTGCAGTAAAATTGTCTCGATGCGTCACCGTTGTTGGCTTCCATATGATCACCCATTTAGGCAGGATCCAGACGCGTTTGATGGGACTGTTGAAACTGGTGTGGCACCCAGGCGATGGACAGGGGACGAAATTTTGGAAGTGTTGAATGAATACGATTTTGGCCAGCTGAGCAATCATCCTGACATAGTGGCGTCAATTCCAGAAAAGCCCGAAAGGTATAAGTTTTGGACACACAAGAGCATATTCTGGGAACTCTCCTACTGGCCCAGGTTGCCTATCAGACATTACCTAGATGTCATGCACATAGAGAAGAATGTGTGTGAAAGTGTGGTGGGCACAGTTCTTAACTTGGAGGGGAAAACAAAAGACATCCCTAAGGCATGCATTGATCTTAAAGCAATGGGTGTGCGGAAACATTTGTGGTTAAGAGATGGTAAGAGAAAAATGCCGCAAGCTCCGTACACCGTAAAGCCGAAGCATAAGCATGAAATTTTTCGGTGGCTGAGTAATGTCAGGTATATATTCGATCTTATGGCTATGTATGAATTTGTCCTTAAATTTTTAGCGGAGTATATATGGTTATATGCGAGAAATATAATTGGTCCATATATATGGCTTCATCTATATATATATGCAGGTATCCTTATGGCTATGCAGGAAATATAAGCAGGTGTGTTAACTTCCGGGACAATAAGATGTACGGATTAAAGAGTCATGACTGCCATGTACTGCTTCAACGCCTTTTCCCTATTTTCATTCAAGGGTACATGCCCAAAGAGGTGGTGGAGCCGTTGGTGGCCTTGTCAAGATTCTTTCAGAAGTTATGCACCAGGGAAGTTAAAAAAGCAGACCTGAGGGAGATGCAAGATGACATCATTTTTATCATGTGCAAGCTTGAGAGGATATTTCCCCCAAATTTTTTCGACATAATGCCGCACCTGATGATCCATCTTCCCGAACAATTGTTGCTTACCGGTCCCGTACACTACACTTGGATGTATCCCATGGAAAGGTACAAATGATTCATAAATTTGGTTTGCCTATGGTTTTTATATGTAATGACTTTTGGTTAAGTAAGTTAACATGTACTTGTTAACTTGTAGACAATTGGGAGCCTACAAGGACTATGTGAAGAATAAATATGCACCTGAAGGGTGTATCGCTGAAGCATATCTTGCGCACGAGTGTGTAACGTACACCAAAGTGTACCTCGAAAATGTAGAGGACCCCCAACAACATATGCCGATAGATGAACCCCAGTTCAACCTTTCTATCATCTCCAGTGACGTGGTAGTACAGGGAAGCTTGCCAAAGTCGTACAAGTTGGATGGAAATGAGGTAGCCATTGCCCACTGGTCGGTACTGATTAACTGTCAAGAAGTACAATATTGGAAAAACTATCATCTTCACTGCCCTGCTATTGCCGGAAATGTTGATTACCACAACAAGACGTTTGCAAACTACTTTGGTCAATGGGTAAGTATATGTGTATATGTCTATTTTTATATATATATCCTTACATAGCATGTATGTATGTACGTGCTTTTGTGGTTTCAAGATGACATAATTTCTTCTGTACGTATTAATATATGGACGTTTTCAGATGAACCATGTAGCAGATGATGGTTGCCCAGAGTGGTCAAACGAATTGAGGGTCCTGGCGATGAAACCGATTGCTTCAAAAGTGTACTCGATGTGTCAGGTCAATGGCGTGAAATTTATATGTGAAAATCGAGACGACCGACTGAAAACACAGAATTGTGGGGTGATGGTCCATGGTGGGCAGGATGGCGTTGACTATTACGGTGTCCTTCATTCAGTTGTTGAACTAATTTATGGGAACCGCATGAAAGTGCACTTGTTCAAGTGTAGATGGTTTGATACTAGCCCGGAGAACACAAGGACCGATCAGTACGGAACATTTTCGGTGAATACTGCTACTACCTGGTATGAAGATGACCCTTTCGTTCTTGCCTCATCAGTAAAACAAGTGTTTTACCTGCACGATCTTCTTAACAAAGTCCCGTGGAAGGTGGTTAACCATGTTGCTCATAGAAACATATATAGTGCTGCCACACTTGGTGATACCGCAGATGATGAGGAAGTTACTGCATACCAAGAGCCGAACGCTTTTGACATTCCGGAATCATCTACGATTCGCCTTAATAATGTGAGATCTGGGAGTGTGGTTCAAATTACTGGAGCAGAACTTCTCGATGTTAATCCATATGAAGTTGACGCTGATTCAGATGACGAGGAGCGGCACATATTGCCAGAGGTTACCTATGAAACCGAGTCAGACTCAAGTGATGAAGATGATTACGATTATCATCCTTAGTACGTTGGAAATTGTAGTCGGAAAATGTGCATAGCTGGAAATGGTACGTACGTATACGGAAAATGTAGTCGTTAATCGTACGTATACGAAAATTGATAATCGAAAATGTAGTCGGAAAATGTAGTCGTTAATCGTACGTATACGGAAATTGATAATCGAAATTGTAGTCGGAAAATGTAGCCGGATATCGTAGACGGAAAATGTAGTCGTTAATCGTACGTATACGGAAATCGTAGTCGTTAATCGTACGTATACGGAAATCGTAGTCGTTAATCGTAGTCGTTAATCGTACGTATACGGAAAATGTAGTCGTTAATCGGACGTATACGGAAAATGTAGTCGTTAATCGGACGTATACGGAAAATGTAGTCGTTAATCGTACGTATACGGAAATCATTAATCGAAAATGTAGACGGAAAATGTAGTCATTAATCGTACGGATACGGAAATTGATAATCGAAAATGTAGTCGGAAAATGTAGCCGGAAATCGTAGACGGAAAATGTTGTCGGATATTCTTCGGGAAATAATGACATTACCAACGAGTTGAAGTCGTTGGTAATGACATTACCAACGAGTTATAAGCAACTCGTTGGTAATGACATTACCCACGAGTTAACTCGTCGTTGGTAATGTCATTACCAACGAGTTAACTCGTTGGTAATGTCATTACCAACGAGTTGAAGTCGTTGGTAATGACATTACCAACGAGTTATAAGCAACTCGCCGGTAATGTCTTCTGGTTTGTGATTTTATCCAGCCCGAGCCTTTCATTTCTCCTCCTCTCCCTCTCCTCCTCCTCTCCCTCTCCTCTCCCTCTCCTCCTCCCAAATCGGTCCGGTGAGTGTCCTCCTCCTCCTTATCCTCTACTCCTCCTCTCCCTCTCCTCCTCTCCACCGATCCCCTCTCCTCTCCTCCTCCGAAAATCTCCTCCTCCCCTCCTCCCCTCCTCTCCTCCCCTCACCATTGTAGGTGGAAGAAAATGGCAGGTCCGATCCTCTCTCTCTCCCTCTCTCTCTCTCTCAATTTTTAATTATTTTTTTGCATGTGTATGTGTATGTGTATGTGTATGTGTATGTGTATGTGTAAATTAATTAGGGTGCTAAGTTGGAAATTAGGGTGATAAGATCTAAATTAGCATGTATGTATATATGTGATGTATATATATATTTAGGTATGTGAATATGAAGTGATGTATATATATATGTGAAAATTATGTATAAATGTGGTTTTGATGAATATGTGATGTATATATATACGGAAATTAAACCTAATTAAGATGCATGATATATATATGTGTGAAAAATGTGGAAAATTAATTAGGGTTTGTGATTTGGATGAATATGTGATGGATAAATTTAATTAAGATGCATGATGTATATATATATACACATCGAATATGTATAGTCGTTAATTTAGGTGATATAGTTGTTAATTAATCGTATAAATGAAGGTGGAAATCGGGATCGGGACGGTTTGGAACCGGAACGGTTTGGAACCGGAACTTATTGTAACTGGAACCGTTATGTTACAAACGGTTCCGGTTACAAACAGTTCCGGTTCCACACCGTTCCGGTTCCGATTTGTTATAGAACCGGAACGGTGTGGAACCGAAACTGTTTGTAACCGGAACCGTTATGTTACAAACGGTTCCGGTTACAAACAGTTCCGGTTTCAAACGGTTCCGGTTCCACACCGTTCCGGTTCCGATTTGTTATAGAACCGGAACGGTTTGGAACCGGAACTGTTTGTAACCGGAACCGTTATGTTACAAACGGTTCCGGTTACAAACAGTTTCGGTTTCAAACGGTTCCGGTTCCACACCGTTCAAACGGTTCCGATTTGTTATTGAACCGAATCCATGACTATTACGATGTCCAGGAGGTTTTGCGGCTAATTGGCTTCGGAGAGGTTCCCGAAATAGTGGAGGGAACAGTAGTCAAGCTTCCTCCTCGGCCGCAGTTAGCAACACGCCCAGTGGGCCAATGATGACTGCTCGCACGAGAGCCTTGCTAGAGGCGCGAGCTGAGGAGGAAGCTGCACGATCAAGAGCCGTGGAACCGGAATTCGAGGCTCGAGCCTCAGTCTCTAGACGCTCAATCAGCAGACGTCCCTCCGGTGGCAGAGCCTCAGACGAGCGACAGTCAACGGGGGCATCAGAAACTCCCTCAATCCGAATGCCCCATATTCGGATGGTGCCTACTCCCGTTTCACGGGAATCATCTGAGGCACATGGTGGTGCTGGCGCCTCATCGTCCAGGCCTCGTCTATCTCTGCCGTCCGGTCTCTTCCTACCCGACGAGATTCCTGTCATCCCTGAATTCGATGATAGGGGGATGCCTGTTTATATTGAAGGACGGCCGGATTTCCTGACCGTGGAGGAAGCGTATAACTTCCTCCCGTTCGACCCCGTGTATCTTTGGAGTGTGAGGTGCACCAACCAACAAACGGACGATGCAGGTAAATTTTATTTAACATCAGATTGATTACTTAATTATTACTTAAGACTTGCGATTGGTTCAATTAATGATATCAATTTGTTGACATTGTTTTATTAGGCAATTTCGTTAATGGGACTGGAAAACGGAAAGGGGCTAGAGGCACCTGCACCGGGAAGAGACTTGAGCAGGCCACCGGCGGAAGGAAAACGCCCATAAGGGCCAATGAGGATGGCGAGGTGATCGAGGCATTCGACACCACGCGCAAATATGTCAGCATGGCCGGTGCGATCGTGCGGGACAAGGTCCCAATGCTTTGGCCAGATTGGGAATCTGTGCCTATCTACGTGAAGATGCAAGTGCATAATGCACTCAGTGTGAGTAAAATCGTATTTTCATTACGTAAATTTTACATTTATTAATTAAGTCCACTTAAATATATAATTTTACCTTTTATATATTCATATTGCAGGTGTGGTTTGACGTGGATGAAGTTCTTATTCACACGTGGGTAGAGCGTCAACTACATAATCGGTGATGTGCTTCCACTTATTTGAATATATATCGAGTTAGATTTTTGTTTATCAACTGTTTTAATATCTCTAACTTTTTTTCCTTGTTTTAATATAGGTATAAAGAGTGGAAGAACGAGCTTTCTTCCCATTACACTGTATACAAGGAGCTAGGCCGAGGTTCTACTCCTAGCGAATTCCGGTTTAGGGAGTACGAGTGGCTGTGGCTGATAGCCCACTTCGAGCACCCCAAAGCTCAGGTATGCATCCTTAATATATCTTACAAGCCTAATGTATCGTATCAGATTGAAATAGTTAGTTACTAATTTTTTTCCATATGTTTATCAAACAAGGCGATTTCGAAGACGAACCGGGCGAATAGATTGAAAAACACCAGGGCCCATCATGCAGGTTCACTCAACTACATGGGTTGGTCGACTAAGGCGCAGCAACAACAAGAAGTGAACCCCTTGGTGTATATTCATCAGAAGTTCTATCCGCAATGCCCTGAAGAAGCGGTAAGTCTTTCGCCTCTCCATGTGTTAATAAAACTATTTTTCGATATTAATAGATGTTGTTAGTTAATACGTTGTTCATTTTCGCTTTTCAATTAGGCGAGAGTGGAGGAGGCGACGACAGAAGTGACCATGAGTATAGCTCGGACTAACCATCCTGACTGCTCCGAGGAAGAAGTCACCCAGTATGCCTCTCAGATCGATCCGCTTGATCCCCCGATAGCGGCTCAGATCATGGCAAAAGCGTGCGGGACTGGAAAGAATACCTACTACTGTAGGGGAATGGGCTCGGCGGGCGAAGGAGTATTGAAATCCACTTCACAATACTCTACCGGGTCAAGAAGTTCAACTTCTAGTCGTAACCTCGCAGCGGAGCTTCATAGGACGCAGAGGGAGTTGGAGGAGCAAAAGAGGCAGATGGCCGAGTACCAAATGCAGCAGACACAGGTGCAGGCTCAGATGTACACATGGATGCGGACGATGTACGAGGCTCAGACTACCGGACAACCGTTCCCCACACCTCCCCCGGCCCCGGTCCCTCCGTTCCCTAGCTATCCACCACCACCACCGCACCAGTCAACGCCAGAGCAAGACCAAGGTAGCCACCGGAATTCCAATGAGTACTTTGATTACTTCGACCCTGACCCGCAAGTTCCTCGACCCTGACCTGTAGTTGTAGTTAATTTTCGTATCGTCGTTGCTATTTGTACTGTACGTTGGACATTTATGTGTACTGTTGAACTTGTATGATTGTACGGTTTATGTCTTTCAATGCAGGTTCTGGAATTGGGCCCAATCCAGAACCGCGTTTTTTTTTCAAAATTTTTTCTGACATTGCCGGCGACATGGACCTCAGTCGCCGGCAATGTCACAAATTCCGGCCACGGCGGCGGAACCATTGCCGGCGACGCCGTTTCCCGTCGCCGGCAATGTTAACACCGGCGGGAGATTTCCGGCGAAAAAAAAAGACAAGGCCGGCGACCTCCCGTCGCCGGTAATGTCTCCTTTTCTTGTAGTGACCCTTGTTCTAAAGACTTGGTGGGATTTTTGAAGCTAAAATCGAGAAGATGGCGTAAGAAGTCATGAGAGGGATGTAAGTATGGGGATAGACTTGTTCAAATAGCTTGTGATAAGTAGAAATTGCCGAAAAGAAAAAAAAATGAATGAAGGAAAAAAAAAATTCGATTGCCGAAAATAAAGAAAAGAAAAGAAAGATCAAAAGCTCTCCGGCAATAGGTTTTAAATGTACATTGTTTGAATTAATGTCCCCCATACTTGTGAATTTGGAGTATGCTACGAATTGAAGGCCCAAAAAAAATAAAGAATTATGGCCTTTGTCCTGTTCACAAAGCTCAATGGGAGTTTAGAATGAAGTTAGGGTCCAACAAAATGAAATTTGGCCCTTATTTATAGAAGATTGACCATGGAGGCATGGAAAAGATGAAGGAGTCTGGTTTTACAAAGTTTGTGATATTTCGACTAAGTCTTTGGAACGTTTTTAACCACCACTTATCTAAATTTTCGAATGCCTTAGCCTTGCCCCATTACAACCCTTCGAAAGTCCTTTTTGATCCTTAAGATGAGTAGCAGTTAATCTGTTGAGTAAGTTGCATGAGTAAGCATATGGTTTGGTTCATTTGTGCAAGTATTTCATTCATGAGGTTTTCAATTATTTCTATCCATTTTTGAGTGAAAATATGATGAGTGCATCCATGTGAGTTGATTTGAACTTTATTCGAAACATTCACAGCTTTAACATCACCATTGTTTACACCACGTCTTACTTGTTCATTGCATGAATCATATCTTGGTTATCATTTGAAGTTATGTAATTCCATTGCCATATACATTAAGAAATTTTCTGAGACAAATTTCGACTAAGGGCTTAGTTTTGTGCACTTAGTGTTTTCTTGCGTTTTCAAACATGATAACATGAGAATTTGCGGCTTTGAAACGAAGAAACAAATCTAAGTGTTTTGTGTAAAACGTTTTCCCTTATTATTTTCTTTCATTTGAGTCCGTAGTTTTGTTTTGTATTTGCTAGGGACTAGCAAAGTCTAAGTGTGGGGGAATTTGATCTACGCATTTTATGCTTGATTCTTAATGTCTTTCTCTCTACATTTAGCTTTGTTTTATGCTTAGTAAATATGTTTCTAACTGACTTTATGTTTTTAGGTAGAAATAAGGGAGGAATTAATAAAGGAGGCAATTTGGAGCTAAAAGCGTGTTAAGAAGGAAGTTCCTAATTCCGGAGAAGAAATGGTCCGAGAAATGGTCTTCAAGATGGTTACTAAAATGCTTCCCCATATGGTGTTAAGAATTGAAGACCAAATTCCACATGAAATGGATACCAAAATGGTGGACAAGAAGATGAAGACATTTCTCCTGCGCGACCAGGAAAGAGCAAAAATGGCGGAATGTATGGAGCATTTTTGGAGGACGAATTTGGGAGATTTTCTATCAATTTTCAGACCTGATTTGAGGGCCAAAATGTGTGCAAGAATAAGGGAAAATCGGCCCCAAAATATCAAGGAATAAGGAAAGCAAGATTTAAAGATATTAAGGATTCCTTTTCCTTGAAGAAAAAGAAAACAGGGCAGCCCAGGTCACTAAACTTCTAAAATCCGTAGAAAATCCAAATTAATTCCAAATATATCGTTCTTTATATGGATTTTATAGCCCTTTGGTTAAGCTTTCCAACTCAACAAGAATCAGAATTGTTCAAGGTCTACAACTTCGGATAAACGCGTTTTACTACAGCTGGCCAGATTTCTCCGAATTTGCTAGGAGTCATTGTTTTGGAAGGACTACTCCTCTTCTTCTTCTATATAAAGGGGGGCACGTCTAGGGTTTCAGTATCACACATTTAGAGAGCCGAACCCCTGTCTCTACATCACCTCCTCTCACACTTAGCCAAGAGAATTCTCAAGAAACCGAAACACCATCTCCACCACCTTCCAAATAAACCTACATTCACCCGCGGCCTCTCTTGCTCGATTTGGCTTTGAGTTCGTGCGACTTCATCAACCATCAAGGAGCTGCTACACTTGGATATTGCGGAGCGAATATCCCTCGGATCAAAAAGTGTAACAATATCTTGTAATTTGTTTCGGTTTTGTAAGGAATTTTCCAAACTTTGTGTAGTGAGATTATGTTTTGTTGTAAGATGTTTATTTTCAGATTTGTTTGAAACCTTCCATGTGTTCATAGCCTTAGGTTCGAATATGCATGCTAGTATACCAACACTTAATGCGTTAGAGCTTGTTAGGATGATACTCGAATATCCAGTTCATCCTCGCATGTTTTAATGAACTAATTAAAGATAAAATTGGACTGAGGTGGTTAACTCGATTTGGTTGCTCCCTACTTTTAATGTATACATGTGCGTATGTTTTAACTTGAGCTATGAATTTCGTTGGGATCAAATAAGGATGAGGTAAACGGCTAGGTTGAATAAATGTGATGATCACTTGTAAATAATAGAATTAGGGTTTTTCGGTGTAGAAACATGTTTAGGGTTAGGTGTTCTTGATTGTTTGCTTGTCTATGAGTTTAAACATGTTAGAACTTGTGATTTCTTGATGTGTTTCTAACCATTTTTCTTGTTTAATTTCGTTGATTATAGAAAACAAACCAACTTTGCACCCCCCTTTATAACCTAGCATAGTTATGCATGCACCCTCAATCCCCGGTTAAGAACGATCCCTACTTATCAATGCTACATCAACAAAGAAGGGTTTTAATTGTATTCGTGTTTGATTAAGTGTTTAATTAAATGCTTGAAAAGATGCGAATCATCAGTCTACCGAGATGAAGGAAGAAAAATACAAAACAATGAGATCGCAGTAGGAGAAGGTAATGATGTATAGTACAACGTTCTTGTTAATGTCATCCAGCTACTATATGGGAATGAGATAGAAGTTTTTCTATTCAAGTGTAAATGGTTCAAGCGTACAAAAGAACATCTTGGGCTGTTATCAGTCGATACAAACTCAAGTTGGTATGAAGATGAGTCATTCACTCTTGCCACCTTAGTCAGGTAGTTATTTTATCTGGATGATGCGAAAGCGGGTGTTGGTTGGAAAGTAGTTAACCACATATCTTATTAAGGAATATGGAGTGCCACAACACTTGAAGGGACGTCAACATTAAACACTAAAGATAATAATGTCCATTCATATTAAGAGCCTAATACTTCTGGAATTCCAGACACAAGGCAACTTGATTTGATTTACCAAAATCTTAGGCATACCTGATGGGGACACGGATCTTACTGAAAATGAGATCGTTGACCTAGACAATATTAATGCCTATGAAGAGGAGTTGGAGGATGAAGATATATATCGTCGTATATGATGATGATGGAGATTATGATTCTGAGGATGAAGAACCTCATCAGAGTGAGGAAGAAGACGTTCATGAAGATTATGATGATAGAAGTGATTGATGCATGTGCAAATTAATAAGATCGAATTCGAACATAATTATTTAATTAATTTGTACGCATTCGATTTTGATGGATGGATCGATCAATGGTTTGAATTTGGTTGGTTTAATTTATAGTATTTTTAATACTTGTCCTGTCTTACAGGTATGATTTTGTGTCAAACAAAAGAAGTTTCATCCTCAAAGTATAGCTTAGACGACGAACCAGTTAAGTTTCGTCATCCAAGTACGGCTTAGACGACGAAACAGTTAAGAGGCGTCTTCCAAGTACAACTTAGAAGACGAAAACAATCCAATCGTCGCCTAAGTTATAACTAAACTCTAAACCCTACACTACCCTAAACCATAACCATAAACCCTAAACCCTAAACACTTAAACCCTAACCCTTAAACACTTAGACGACGAAACTAATATAATTCGTCGTTTAAGTGTCCCATTAGACGACGAATTATTGTTGTTTTGTCCTTTAAGATGAATTTCATTTCCTCCAACAATGAGCACGACCATTTATAGCATCTTAAAATGCAAAAAATTTTGTCGAGGGCAAAAAGTACACAATTCCTTTTTTTTTTGAGTGTTGACTGTAAAAAAATCAGAGTTTCGAAGATTTGTATATAAACGTTTCTGTTTTGGTGAGTATTTCGGTTTTATGGTTGCCAACGCAGATCAAACCCTTTAACGAACTTCGTATTTCCTAAAAATTCATTCTTTTACATATTATGTGATGATGAATATATCCAACGGTTGGTTTTTCTAAAGTCAATTTCTTTAATATTTATGTTGAGTGGAGTAAATATATATACGAACACTTAAGTTATACAACATTAGTAGATATATAACAAGTTGGTAGTCTTAAATAAAATTTTTATTACAAAATTCAATTAATCTCTATTTAGTTGATAAATTAAGTTTTTGTGACAAGACAAACACCCGTAACTTCGAAAACGGGTTCACGATTTTTTTTTACAATCGATTCCATCTTTTAACTATTTTCACTAATCACTATATTTAATCGACTGAAACCTATACTAATCTAAATTTGGATAAATTATTTTCTACAATATCGTATAAATGTAATGGTTACATTTAACGGTTGATTTTTGATGATTTATAAGCAACTACCAAAAATTAATTTTACATATATATTTAAAAATATATATATATATATAAAATTACATTTGGACGACGAAAATGCCCAAGTTTCATCGCCTAAGTACCACTTGAGCGATGAACAAAAATGTTTTCCTCGCCTAAGTGGAAGACTTAGACGACAAATATAATCTTTTCGTCGTCTAACCCCAAAAATTTGGCGATTTTTATTTTCCGCCAAAATTTGGGAAAATTTCATAAAACAACTTAGATGACGAAACAACTATGGTTCGTCATCTAAGTGTACTTAGACGATGGACCTTTAATTTTCATCACCTAAGAGCCTATATAAGATGGATCAAATTTGATCCCATTCCCATAAATCCCTAAATTCCCTAAACCCCTCACTTTTCTCTCCCTGGCCAAAATCGCCACCGCCGCCTCGGTCATCAACCCTATCTCTCCAGCCTCCTTTCCTCAACCCCACCGCCCGGTTAACTCCTCCCAAAAAAGTAATCTCGTCACCGCTGCCTCTCTCTTCGGCCTCCTCTATGTCACCACCACCTCTCTCTCCGGACTACTCTCCACCGCCTCCTTTCTCGGCCTCTCTCCACCAGTTTATCAAAAAAAGGTATCTTTCCCTCTCTCTCTCTCTGCCTCAATCTCCCTCTTTCTCTCCACCATCTCTCTCTCTCTCTCTCTCTCTCTCCCCCCCCCCCCCTCCCTCCTTTTCTCTCCCCCAATCTCCCTTACTCTGCCTCTCTCCCTCTCTAATTTTTCTGAAACTGCCTCCACCAAGGCAGTTTCGAATTCTCTTTATCTCTCTCTCTCCCCTGCCAATATATGTTGATTAATGAATTTCATATTATTGATAATAATTTGTTGATTGTTGATTTTTTGATTGTTGATTCACTACAAGGAAAACACACTTAGGTGACGAAGCAGTTTCGTCGCCTAAGGTTCGTCGTCTAACAATCGTCGTCTAAGTACTTAGACGACAAAACTGTTTTGTTCTGTCACCTAAGTAGCATCTTAGGCGACGAAACATATTTCGTCGCTTAAATATTTAGTAGTCGAAAAATTCTTTCTCTAATGGACGACAATATTCGTCGTTTAAGAGTCATCTTAGCCGACAAAATCCTATAATCGTCATCTAAGTATCACGACGTAGACGATGACTTATTTTCATCGTCTAAGTGATCTACGTACACAACAACCTATTCTCGTCATCTAGGTCTAATCACTTAGATGATGAAGATCAATGTTCGTTTTGTAGGGTTTAAACCATGATGATGAAGAGTTCGTCGTCTTAGTGAATGACTTAGGTGACGAAACGTGGATGTTTTGTCATCTAAGTTCAAATTTAATTTTTTTTGTTTGTTTTTGAATTATAAGTTAAATTAAAAATATTGAAAGGACCCAACCCCGATTCAGTTACCTAAACCAGAATCGAACCCCTTCTGAAAACACGAACCAACAAAAACTTTTTCAAAATTTCGGCAGAGTTTTGTTACTACCGTGGAATTGCATAAACCTGCACCCTGAAAATAACACTTCATCCTATGCCACAAAAACCAAACCGTGGGCACCAATCCCATCCGGATTTCTCAACATCATAATATAAGCAATAACTATAAACATATTGTACTATGTATATATATATCCGAGAAAATCCGTATAAACATGTATCAGGATGTATCAGAGCGACCTCTAGTGTAAAATATAAACAATATACACATCAGTAGGCGAAACAAGAACCTACTGGAAAACACAGGTAGCTCAGATCACTAGCCTCCAAACCGCGACGTGAAACACCAAATCTGAACTGCAACTGGGCACGGAAATCGAAAAGCCCAGGGGAAAGACATGAAACTGTTAGAGTGAGTGGACGAAAATAAATGTCTTTCACCAGTTGATATATATATGTTTAAAATAACATATGCGAGTCCATGTAAATAAAGATAATAAAGTACACGAGGTAAAATCATACTCCTCCAGCGTACTGAGCATGCAAGTAAAAATTCCACGGGGTCACTCATGGACACATCCGTGCTAGTACAGTCAGAATCACGGAGTCCCAGACTTCCACGCAATTCTAGCCAGAAAGGCCTCAGGTCAGAGGTCTACCTCCCCCCGGTAAAGGCCCCAGGTCAGGAGTCACAGCCTCCCACGGTACATATCCTCGGGGATCAGCCGGGATGCGAGTGTATCGATACAACAACATATAACGACTGTACTCTGTGTAAAACAAATCATAAACATTTCAATGCAAATGCATGAAACAACATATAAGTGTATGTATATTCGTATACGTATATCCGTATAAGTATAATCGTAAAACACATGCTCATGTAATCCGAAATCTCATACGCATGCTCAAGTTCATAAATCATATAAAAGACTCGCAAGAATTCCGTGAAAAGAAATTGTCCACTCACAGGTGAGCAAAATGCGCACTCGCGCTAAACTCGTGGTCCGGCGAAAGATCCCTCCCCTGAAGCACGATCACGATCCAGATCTCGATCCTGATCCCCTGAATATATTCATAAAACACAATTGATCAAAATCATAATCCACAACCCTGTACTGAATCACGGAAACCAACCGTTCCCGAAAATATGCAATGCAGTACAAAATAATCAACGAAATTCCCGAAATCTCCACTCGAAACCTCGACTGAAAATCGGCTAACCAAATCCATCCGAAAACCTCTGGACGATAATCAGGGCGCGATTACGAGAAAAACAACATTAAAAACGTCGAAATCCAAAAAGTCAAATTTTGGCCGGAGCACCACCGTTGACCGCCGGCGGCGCGCCGTCAACCGTGATATTTTCCGACGAGGAAGCTCCAAAAATGAAGCTCTCCTCAAGCCCAACTACTTTGTCAACTACCACAAGCATCAATTCAACCTCCAACATCCCCAATTTCACCAAACCCAATTCGGAATTTCCAACCGGAACCCTAATCGGGTTCAACCATAACCACCACCTCGTCCCTAACCAATAACCCAGAAAGTATCACCAAGGTGTCGGGAGCAAAACCCCCAACAGCCCCACCTCCAAGTCTCGCCAGAACCACCGTCACCATCACCGTCGAACTTCCACAACTCGGCCCGAATTGGGGTTAGTACAAAACCTCACCAATTCTCACAAACTCAAACACCACTCAACTCGAAATCACACAAGGAAGCGAACCATACCTTCCACAAGGTCGAAGGTGGCCGGAAAATGGGTCGCTGGACGGCAAGCCGAAACGGGAAACCTTTCCTCTTTTGGTCAACGGGTCAAACTGCCATTTTTGGAAAGTCAACGATAGTCAACGCCAAATAGTGATTTTCGACGATTTTATGACTATTCCCGATATTTATACTCACGCCTCGGGTCAATCGACGGACCGAAATGAATATTCGAAATGATTCGGACAAACACGAAACAAACGGATAAACTCGTCGGAAACCGAAACTTCGAATAATCATAAAATATTCCTTGGTTATCGGAAAAATCTTTCGGAACCGCCCACGAGCTCGAAATCACGTACTCTACAACTTCCGTGAAGACACTCATCTCAAATTCTCGGCCGAAAACATAGTCGTGAATAAAGTCGACGAACCACATATATATCGAAAAACTGCGACTAAACTCAATCTCGAGAATCGTGTCGAATACGCAACAGATTCTGGTTCGGGTCGTCACAAATCTACCCCCCTTAAAGAAATTTTGACCTCGAAATTTACGTACCTGTCAAGTGAACAGATGAGAATACTGTTCCCGCATACGCTGCTCAGTCTCCCAGGTGGCCTCCTCAACTGAGTGGTTCTGCCACAAGACCTTCACTAGCGAAATCACGCGGTCCCTCAACTCCTGCTCACGACGATCGAGAATCTGCACTGGCTCCTCTTCGTACGAAAAATCCTCTCTGATCGGCAACTGCTGTTGGGCTAATACATGTGAAGGATCTGAGATGTACTTCCGCAACATCGAAACATGGAAGACATCATGAACACGAGCCATCTCAGCTGGTAACTCAAGTCTGTAAGCAACAGCTCCAACCCTCTCTGTGATCTCATACGGACCAATGTACCGTGGTCGAAGCTTGCCACGCTTCCCGAAACGCACAACTCCCCTCCACAGAGATAGTTTCAGGAAGACCCAATCACCAACCTCGAACTCTAAACTCTTCCTCCTCACATCCGCGTAACTATTCTGCCGATCCTGAGCGATCTTCAACCGATCTCGAATAACCTGTATGTCCTCCATCGTGGTTTTCACCAAATCAGGACCAATAAGCCAACGCTCGCCCACCTCACTCCAACACAACGGAGTGCGACACTGCTTCCCGTACAGGGCCTCGTACGGTGCCATCTCAATACTGGCCTGATAGCTGTTGTTGTAGGCGAACTCGATCAAATGTAACTGCTGATCCCAGTTTCCGCGAAACTGCAACACACATGATCTCAGCATATCCTCAAGAGTCTGAATGGTCCGCTCGGACTGCCCGTGAGTCTGAGGATGAAAAGCTGTACTAAACCGTAACCTCGTGCCCAAAGCTCGCTGCAATGCCTGCCAAAACTCGGAAGTAAACTGACTATCTCGGTCAGAAACAATGGACACAGGCACACCATGTAAGCGAACAATCTCGGATAAGTATAACTTGGCCAATCTGCCCACTGATACCTTCCCTGGAAGTGCAAGAAAATGTGCGGATTTCGTCAATCGGTCAACAATAACCCAAATGCCAGTGTTGCCCGCCGAAGTACGCGGCAACTGATAGACGAAATCCATCGTAATGTGCTCCCACTTCCAAACTGGAATCTCAAGTAGCTGTAGTTTCCCTGCAGGTTTCTGCCTCTCCGCCTTCACCTGCTGACAGATCAAACATCTACTCACGTACGCGGCAATCTCCCGCTTCATGTTGCGCCACCAATAGTACGCTCGAAGTGTACGAAACATCTTCGTACCTCCGGGATGCATCGCATACGCTGAACTGTGGGCCTCATCCAGAATCTCCTTCTTCAAGCCCTCGTCTCTGGGCACACATAGTCTGCCTCTGAACAACAACGTACCTTCGTCGCTCAATCGGAACTCTGTAGGCACACCATTCCGTATCATGGTCTTCTTGCCCAACAGGTAAGGATCTGAATCCTGAGCCTCTCGTACCTGATCAACCAGTATGGGTCGAACCTGAAAACTGGCCAACAAAGCTCCCTCATCATCATATCCGAACACGACACCCGTAGCTCGAAGCTTGGCCAACATCGATACTCTGGCCACACACATGTGAAACAACGAGGCTCCATATTTCCGGCTAAGTGCATCTGCTACAACATTGGCCTTCCCCGGATGGTACTCAAAAGTGCAATCGTAATCGTTGATCAACTCCATCCATCGGTGCTGCCTCATGTTCAGATCCGGCTGCGTCCGCAAGTAGGTAAGACTCTTGTGATCAGTGTAAATCTTACACTGAGCACCATACAATTAATGCCTCCAACTCTTCAATGCTAACACGATAGTGGCTAACTCCAAATCATGCGTCGGATAGTTGGCCTCATGTGGTTTCAGCTGTCTGGAACCATATGCCACAACTCTACCATGCTGCATCAACACACAGCCAAGTCCCAACTTCGACGCATCGCTCTACATAACAAACTCACCACTGTCGTCTGGCAATGTCAGAACCGGTGCGGTAGTCAATCTCTCCTTCAGGAGCAAATAACTCTCCTCGCACGCATCAGACCACTCAAACTTAACGCCCTTCTTCGTCAATCTGGTCAGCGATGTAGCGATTCGGGAGAAATCCTGTACAAACCGTCGGTAATAGCCTGCTAACCCCAAGAATCTCCGAATCTCCGGCACGGTAGTGGGTCTACTCCAGTTTAGCACGGCCTCGATCTTGTCAGGATCAACACTAACTCCCTCGGCCGAAATCACGTGGCCCAGAAACTTCACGCTATCCAACCAGAACTCGCACTTGCTAAACTTCGCGAACAACTGATGGTCCCGCAAAGTCCGCAATACTGCCCGCAAATGCTTCTTGTGCTGGCCCACCCTCCTGGAATAGATCAAAATATCGTCAATGAATACAATCACGAACTTGTCCAGGAACCTTCTGAACACTCGATTCATCAAGTCCATGAAAGCTGCGGGGGCATTGGTCAACCCAAACGGCATAACCAAAAACTCACAGTGCCCATACCGCGTCCTGAACGCTGTCCTGGCTACGTCAGAGTCACGGATCCTCAACTGGTGATCTCCGGATCGAAGGTGAATCTTCGAAAAGACTGCCGCTCCCTTAAGCTGATCGAACAAGTCATCAATCCGTGGCAACGGATACTTGTTCCTCACTGTAATCTGATTCAGCTTCCGATAGTCGATGCACAACCGCATGGACCCATCATTCTTCCGCACAAACAACACCGGAGCAACCCACGGAGAAACACTCGGTCGAATGAATCCCTTCTCTAGCAACTCCTGGAGCTGAATATGCAACTCCTTCAACTCCGCAGGTGCCATACGATACGATGTCTGGGAAATCGGTCCTGTGCCCGGCAACAACTCAATGGTAAAATCAATCTCCCGTACAGGGGGTATACCAGGTAACTCCGCTGGAAACACATCCGGAAACTCAGAAGCAACCTCAATACTACCAAGATCCGGCACTGCAGCTGTAGTGTCCACAACGTGGGCTAAGTAAGCGACACAACCCTTCTTCATCAACCTATCTGCCCTCATCGCACAAATCAAACACAGTAGTGAAGTGTTCTTCTCGCCACGGAACAGTATCTTAGGTAACCCTGGTCCTCGAAACGCGACCTCCTTCCTGTGGCAGTCAAACATGGCCCAGTTGAAAAGACCCAACCCCGGTTTAGCTCCCTAAACCGGAATCGAACCCCCTCGAAAACACGAACCAACAAAAACCGTAGAAATTTTGGCAGAGTTTCGTTACTAACGTGGAATTACCATTACCTGCACGCGGAAAATACACTTCATCCTATGCCACAAAAATCAAACCGTGGGCACCAATCCCATCCGGATTTCTCAATATATCATCAGTAAAGTAAAACAATAAATATATCTATACTTTACTGAAATCCGGTGTAAAATCGTATAACATAAACAACAGATTTCTCAGAGCGACCTCTAATGTATAAACATATCAGTATACCACAGTAGGTAGAACAATAGACCGACTGGAAGAAACAAGGTAGCTCGAGCACTATGCCTCCAACCACGACGTGCGACACCAGAATCTGAACTGCAAATTGGGCACGGAAACCGAAAAGTTCAGGGGAAAGACATGAAAACTGTTAGAGTAAGTGGACGAAAATAACATATGCGAGTCCAGGTAAATAAAAACAACAAGTACACGAGGTAAAACTCATACTCCTCCAGTGTACTGGGCATGCAAGTAAAATCCCACGGGGTCACTCATGGACACCTCCGTGCTAGTACAGTCCGAACCACGGAGTCCCTGACTTCCACGTAATTCTAAGCCAGAAATGGCCTCGGTTCCGGGGAAACGCCCCTCACCGGTCAGGTCGGGGATACGCCCCTCCTGGCGGCCCTCTATCGGGGATCAGCCGATGAGGCAAGTGTATCGATACAACAACGTAACTGAGACTGTACTCTGTGTAAATCAAATCATAAACAGTTCGATGCAAATGCATGAAACAACATATAAGTGTATGTATATTCGTATACGTATATCCGTATATGTATAATCGTATATTCGTAAAAACACATGCTCATGTAATCCGTAATCTCAATACGCATGCTCAAGTTCGTAAATCATATAAAAGACTCGCAGGAATTCCGTGAAAAGAAATTGTCCACTCACAGACTAGCGTAACGCGATACGCGTTAACCCGTGATCCGACGGAAACTCCCTCGCCAACGAGTGATCACGAACCCCTGAATAATCACAATAACCATTTCTCAAAACCATAACTCAACAATACAAGACAAATCACGAGAAACCACCGTTCTCGGAAACATACGATTCAATTACAACGTACTGTCGGAAATCCGATATTCACACCTCAACACCTCGCTATGATTTCGGACGCTCAACTCGAAAAACGAACCTCCCCACTGCGATCGGGGCGCGATTTCGAGTGAAATGACATGCAACTTGTCGAAAATCCCAAAAAGTCAAAGTTGACCGTCGTTGACCACCGCCCACGGCGGCGCCGCCACTGACCGGAAAATTTCACGGCGGAGCAACCCCTATTCCACTCAAAATCATCCACTGAGCAACTTTGTCAACTGCAAGAAAGGCCAATTCAATCTCTAACTCATCCAATTTCACGAAAAACCGAATGTACACACAAATTTCAAATCTAAAATTCTCCATCCACAATCAAAATTAGATCACCAAACTTACATGGTAGCATATAGGTGAGGAGAGCATCAAAGCCCACTCAAAATTGCAGCTCGAATCGGCCTAAAACATTGAACCCGAATCACCAAGTTTTTTTTGAATTTTGGCCGGATTTCTCTTCCACTTCCGGCGAGCCTCGCAGTGCGTGGTGGCCGAGGATAGACTCGAGAGGTCGAGGCGCACCAAACGGTACAAGTCCCAAGCCAAGGAGTGGCCGGAAACGTCACGCCACCGTGGATGCCGTTGGTCACCGTCGAGAGCTCCTCCTCCACCGAGTTGACTCGGTCAACTCGGTCAACTCCCAATCTGGAAATATTTGACTTGCCCAATATGGCAACTGCTATTTATAGACTTTCTATTTTGGGAAGCTTTCAAACACCATTTTCGGCAAACTTCGAATATCCGTAACTTTCTCGTCGTAACTCCGATTCCGATAATTCTCGCGGCCACAAACTCTTCTCGATATGTTCTTCAATAATCACCCAAAGTCACACACATCGACCAATCGAATAAAAATTCAACTGTTCAACCCAACGCATATTTAAATCGACTAATAATCAACAATCGGAAATATTCATAACTTAATCTTCTTAACTCAAAATAATGCTTCGGAAGTTTCCACGGGCTCGAAATTAAATTCTGAACAACTTCCGTGAAGAAGCCAAAACCAAATTCTCGTCTGGTAATTTAGTCGTTAAGTAGCCCACCATTTAAATCCGAACTTCAAATATTCATAATTAATTCCTCGGTCGTCCAAATAATGATCCGGAACCTCCCACAAACTCGAAATCACATGTACTACGACTCTCGAGAAGAGACCCAGCTCCAATTCTCGGCCAATAATTAAGTCGTTAACGAGCCTGGCGATTCAATCAACTGTCGGCAATCTGCGACTATGCGATAACCCACGTATACAGCTGATCATACTGCTGATTCTGGTCCGGGTCGTCACACCAGTGCGACTCCAAAAAGTCCATACCCAAGATCATATCAAAATCCACAATATCAAGCAGTAACAGATCTGCAGCTAATCCATGGCCATCAATAAACACCTCACAATCTATGTACACCCAACCGATGCTCACAACCTCACATGACGGATACAACACTCTCCACAACCCCGGAAGTGGAGATGCAGGTACCGTAGCTAATGATGACAGTCTAAATGATATGAATGAATGTGTGGCACCTGGATCTAACAATGCAACTACTGGAATACCAAAGACATGTAACGTACCGATAACGACCTCTGGTAAAGCTCTGTCCTCACGTAGATTCATAGCATGAACCCTCGCCTGTCCGGCTGGTCGTCCTCGCTGGGGCTGTCCCTCTGCCTACCCTGACCTGCAAACCGTGCAGGTCGAACTCCCGAAGTGGCACCTCGCTCAACTCCGGAACTTTGGGCCGCCTGTCCGTCACCGCCATATAACTGAGGACACTCCCTCGCATAGTGACCCACCTGGCCACAACGAAAACAAGTGATAGGGCCTCGCTTACACGGTCCAAGGTGATGCCTGTTGCAGAAACTGCATAATGGGTACTCCCGCGGTACAGCAAACGTGCCACCGGTACGCCGCGGATAACTGGAACTGCTAGAACTCCCACTAGCCTGTGGTCACTGCGGTCGATCTCTCCTCCACCTCGGCCTCTGCCTCGGTACACCAACTGGTGAGCGATATGATCCACCACCTGAGGATGAAGCTGAACCGGAAGTATCAGAACTCTGCCTCTTCGAAGGCCCCTGACTCGGTCCACCTTCCTCAAACCGTCTCGGCGGGTACCTCTGCTGTCTCTCCTGCTCAATATCCTCACCTCGGAGTGCTGCACTAACAAACTCATCAAAGTTGTTCCGAGGCATCGTAGTCAAGGTTGCCTTGATATTCAGATTCAATCCCAGCTCAAACCTGCGACACTTGGCTACCTCAGTAGCCATCATATCCCGCGCAAAACGAGACAAACGGGTAAACCGATCCCGATACTCAAGTACAGACAAACTGCCCTGCCTCAAGTTCGTAAACTCCTCATACTTGCACTGCTGGGTAGCCTGATTAAAGTACCTCCGCATAAACAGATCACGAAACAATGTCCACGGAGTATCAGCTGGAACTCTGTCGGTGCTAACCCACCAAAAGTATGCATCACCCTCAAGTAAACCAACTGCGGCCACTGACATCTGCTCAGCAGTAAATTGCAGACGCTCACAAACACGTTCAATCTGAACCAACCATGCCTCGCATATCTCTGGATTGACTGAACCCGAAAACACAGTGGCACTAGCAGTGCGAGCCTTGACCACAGGGTCAAAACGCTATTCCAAACGCAGCACTCGCATCAGCAAGTCGCGCGTTCGGTAATCCTCATCAGGATCCTCATCCCGATCAACACGAGGACCACATCGAGGAGGCATCCTATTGATACAAGACAAGCATTAGGTATAAGCAGAAAGAACGTAATCATGAAACCGCAGATATTTGAGAACACACAACACCCGAAGTATTGATGAGTACCGCTGGCCAATCGGGTCATCACTCCAGTCATGCTGTACAAACTCAAATACCCTAAGGGTCACAACTATAAGAGTCTACAGAATCTGACAACCTAATGCTCTAATACCAAGCTGAAAGGACCCAACCCCGATTCAGTTACCTAAACCGGCATCGAACCCCTTCTGAAAACACGAACCAACAAAAACTTTTTCAAAATTTCGGCAGAGTTTCGTTACAAGCGTGGAATTGCATAAACCTGCACCCTGAAAATAACAATTCATCCTATGCCACAAAAACCAAACCGTGGGCACCAATCCCATCCGGATTTCTCAACATCATAATATATGCAATAACAGTAAACATACTGTACTATGTATATATATATCCGATAAAATCCGTATAAACATGTATCAGGATGTATCAAAGCGACCTCTAGTGTAAAATATAAACAATATACACATCAGTAGGCGAAACAAGAACCTACTAGAAAACACAGGTAGCTCAGATCACTAGCCTCCAAACCGCGACGTGAAACACCAAACCTGAACTGCAACTGGGCACGGAAACCGAAAAGCCCAGGGGAAAGACATGAAACTGTTAGAGTGAGTGGACGAAAATAAATATCTTTCACCAGTTGATATATATATGTTTAAAATAACATATGCGAGTCCAGGTAAATAAAGATAATAAAGTACACGAGGTAAAATCATACTCCTCCAGCGTACTGAGCATGCAAGTAAAAATCCCACGGGGTCACTCATGGACACATCTGTGCTAGTACAGTCAGATCACGGAGTCCCAGACTTCCACGCAATTCTAGCCAGAAAGGCCTCAGGTCAGAGGTCTGCCTCCCCCTGGTAAAGGCCTCGGGTCAGGAGTCACAGTCTCCCCCGGTACACATCCTCGAGGATCAGCCGGGATGCGAGTGTATCGATACAAAAACATATAACGACTGTACTCTGTGTAAAACAAATTATAAACATTTCAATGCAAATGCATGAAACAGCATATAAGTGTATGTATATTCGTATACGTATATCCGTATAAGTATAATCGTATAATCGTAAAACACATGCTCATGTAATCCAAAATCTCATACGCATGCTCAAGTTCATAAATCATATAAAAGACTCGCAAGAATTCCATGGAAAGAAATTGTCCACTCACAGGTGAGCAAAATACGCACTCGCGCTAAACTCGTGGTCCGGCGGAAGATCCCTCGCCTGAAGCACGATCACGATCCCGATCCCCTGAATATATTCATAAAACACAATTGATCAAAATCATAATCCACAACCCTGTACTGAATCACGGAAACCAACCGTTCCCGAAAATATGCAATGCAGTACAAAATAATCAACGAAATTCCCGAAATCTCCACTCGAAACCTCGACTGAAAATCGGCTAACCAAATCCATCCGAAAACCTCTGGACGATTATCAGGGCGCGATTACGAGAAAAACGACATTAAAAACGTCGAAATCCAAAAAGTCAACTTTTTGCCGGAGCACCACCGTTGACCGCCGCCGCCGCCGCCGCCGCGCCGTCAACCGTGATATTTTCCGGCGAGGAAGCTCCATAAATGAAGCTCTCCTCAAGCCCAACTACTTTGTCAACTACCACAAGCATCAATTCAACCTCCAACATCCCCAATTTCACCAAACCCAATTCGGAATTTCCAACCGGAACCCTAATCGGGTTCAACCATAACCACCACCTCGTCCCTAACCAATAACCCAGAAAGTATCACCAAGGTGTCGGGAGCAAAACCCCCAACAACCCCACCTCCAAGTCTCGCCGGAACCACCGTCACCATCACCGTCGAACTTCCACAACTCGGCCCGATTCGGGTTAGTACAAAACCTCACCAATTCTCACAAACTCAAACACCACTCAACTCGAAATCACACAAGGAAGCGAACCATACCTTCCACAGGGTCGGAGGTGGCCGGAAAATGGGTCGCCGGACGGCAAGCCGAAACGGGAAACCTTTCCTCTTTTGGTCAACGGGTCAAACTGCCATTTTTGGAAAGTCAACGATAGTCAACGCCAAATAGTGATTTTCGACGATTTTATGACTATTCCCGATATTTATACTCGCGCCTCGGGTCAATCGACGGACCGAAATGAATATTCGAAATGATTCGGACAAACACGAAACAAACGGATAAACTCGTCGGAAACCGAAACTTCGAATAATCATAAAATATTCCTCGGTTATCGGAAAAATCTTCCGGAACCGCCCACGAGCTCGAAATCACGTACTCTACAACTTCCGTGAAGACACTCATCTCAAATTCTCGGCCGAAAACACAGTCGCGAATAAAGTCGACGAAACACATATATATCGAAAAACTGCGACTAAACTCAATCTCGAGAATCGTGCCGAATACGCAACAAATTCTGGTTCGGGTCGTCACAAATATATAATTAAAAAGTAATTAAATTAATAAAATATTTTTTAAATATAAAAGTGTACGTACTTCGATCGAAATAATACAAAAGAAAGAAACTACTAAACAAAATTGGTGGTAGACAGGCCACCGAGTTCTCAGCTGCCGCTCAGATCGTCTTCTTTGGGCCCATGAGTGGGCCTGAGGGTGGGACGACACTCGTCATCAGGAACGGGCAACCCCATGCTCTTGCAGATTGCAAATACGACGATCATCGTACTGTTTTGCACGTTAAGCAGCCCCTGCATCGATCAAGTCTACTTCCAAGCCTGATTGGCTGACTCTTGTGCCAATCGAACCTACTCAATAGTGGCTTGGAGTACCCCGACATCCTCCCTACCGCGCCTTGTCGACGATGTGCAGGACTGGGACAAATCTCTCTAGACCGCCTGGCTAAGCCCACGAACCTCCTTGCCTGCTCGGCAGCCGTAAACAACATCAACAATAGCGATCTGGCTCTTCTTCGATAAAGGAGGCAGCTCTTTAGGCGGCATCTCCAGGTTTTGCGGCTAAGTGTTCGCCAATTTCTCCTGGGTCATTTCTATCAACCTCGCCTGCAATTAATCAAGTAAACAATACATAAATATTAATTCATCAAAAAAATTCGCCATAATTTCCCCTAAAATTGGAGGAAACCAAAAACTTGTAGGAAAGAAGACACTTCGAATACCCAATTCCAACAACATAAAACTGTGGGCACCGATTCCCATCCGAAGTTCTCAAGTTGATAATCATAAATTTAACTAACTAAAGCATAACCTACTCAAGTTCAAAATCATATTCCAAGATTACAAACTAACTAATGCAACCTAACTAATAATTCAATTTCTTAAAAATGCAATTAATGTTATACTAAATTTCGATACATTTGGAAAGTAAGATTAACGTCAATTGATTTAGGAAAGATGAGTTACTTACGTCGCATTCACTCGCTTCATTGATAACTCTGGGCTTGACATAAGCGGTAACGTTAGCATCCAGGAAATAATGCTTCGAACCCGCATCTTTGTGCTCCTTTGCGATGTAGATGAACTGTTTCGAGCCCGAAGAATGGTGGTCGGTCTTCTTGTAACGATTTGCCTTGTTGACCTGCGACTTTATCTGTTTCACAACAAAGATCATTAAATAATAAATAAATGGTTAAAAATAAAAAATTATTCAATTTTGTCAATTAAAAGGAAATGAAGATGAACTTTAAACTTGTCGGACTTAAAGTGTCCGACCAACCATTGTAACTCCTCTTCCCTTTCGTTTCACAACTCTTGTATGGTAGGCGAGGCTCCATGTAAGAGATAGTACTTGTGGAGGTCGTACTCCCAATCCTTGAAAATGTTTGTGGCCGTGGCATCAATGTGCTCCATCATCTGGGGTTTGCCATCGATATCAAAATGTACCTAGAAAAATAAATAAAATATTAAACACCTATACATTATGCCTTTATGCTTTGTAATTAATTATAAAAGTAGATAAAATCAAATAGTATTACCGAGAGTTTGCGGTACACCCTCAACTTTTCGGCTTCGGGCAACTTCTTCCACAAAGGAGCAACCATAAGGATGTTGTTTCGTATGATTGAACCGATGTAGTGCGAGCCCAGACTACCGATCTGCATGAATGGAGGGCCTCAGGTGAACTCACCGACCTGTACCTTGATCTTCTTTCCCATCGACTTCACTATGCACTCGCTTTTGGCACCCTTCACAAGTCCCCAACTCCTTTTGGGGCCCGGGTGTTAGGTCCATAATTACATTCTAATTATATGCATAACCTTATGCTTAATGCTTGTCTTCTTGGAATAAAACATCATTTTTGATACGTTTCCTTGTCATTCTAGGAAATGGTGAGTTTGCGTAAAAACAAGCTTAAAGATGGAGATTAACTGCTTTTTGAAGAAGGCAAGCAAGTTTCCTAAGCATTTGGAGAAGAATGACCAAAATCGGGAAGAAAATAAAAAGTCAACTTTGGCGGTCAACAGTCAACTCCGACGAGAGTCTTCACCGTTCAATGACCAGGTCAAGATATGATGGTCCAAGACTTTAAGGCCTAAGCCCATAAGAGCCCATGTAAGAAGATATTTTGGTGTGGAGACATGCACATGCAACTCACATGACATGGGTAAGTCATCTTAGGACCACCACTTAAAGCCTAAAAATATGAATCATGTCTAAGCTTGAATTAGAATTATTTGCACCCAAAATATCTTCCTCAACACTATAGGGTCGAGCTCCCCCTCACACACATAGAGAACTCCCTCATTTTCATATTTTTCATAGTTGTAAACTCTCTAGACCACTTATCCTTATCCCAACCCTCTAGCACTCTCTTCTACCTCTCCTCCTCCATTTCTAGGATAAAATACCTCCATAACCACCACCATTAGAGACCTAGCTCTTCCCTCTCTTGGGTAGACCGAACCTCTCCACCACCACACCATCACTCTGGCCTATTTGGGTGTTCCTCCTCTCATCTTTGCCTCTAGGGTATGGTTTGATCATTAGAGTTCAAAGGAGTGAGAAGTAATCCCTCTTCCCTTTAGGTCCTTAGAATTCCAATGACTACCCTTACCTCCTCTTGAAGACTTGGTGCTAGCTTGGAGTGAAAAAGTGGAGCAAGAAACCTTAAAGTCTTTTGATGGAGCTTTGGCTAAGGGGACTCTATGTTATTTCTCTCCTCTTCTTACTTTGAGCATGTATCTAGTCTTGCTTTATATTTTTCTTAGTGAGTAGTTGCCTTTTGGAAGGATAGGGTTTAACCCTAGCCATTTTGATATACCACTACCACATTTGTGCACATTACCGGCGAGATCACTGGAGACAAGGCCGGCGACCGGAAAAGTCGCCGGTAATGTTCATCATTACCGGCGACTTACTTCGTCGCCGGTAATGTCGCTGGAAAATCACCGGTAATGTTTCAACACATTACCGGCGACTCCAACCGTCGCCGGCAATGTCAAGCCGAACATTTCTGGCGATATTTCGGCCGGAATTTCGCCGGAAATGTGTGGCTCGACATTGCCGGCGACGGTTGGAGTCGCCGGTAATGTGTTGAAACATTACCGGCGATTTTCCGGCGTAAAGTCGCCGGTAATGTCTTCATTTTCGGCGACTTACTCCGTCGCCGACAATGTCTCTTATATTAGTCGCAGCTCGATCATTCATTCATTTTGATCGAAAAAAATCCAGAGAAATCGAAAGAAGGAAAATGTACGCTCTGAAATCGATCCTTCGGTATATTGTCAAAATTAAGGCGCGCGTCAAAAACTCGATCACTCGGGAACCTATATATATAGGTATGTGTATATATATATATACGTATATGTGTATGTATATATATATGTGTGTGTGTTGATCAAATCCAATTCGTGAGATATATATGAAATGTTGTTGATGTCACCGAAACGAGAAAACTGCTTGTAGTTAATCTTATCTTGTGTCTGGATGAACGACTGGTATTATCGTAGTGCTATCGGAGCCACGCTTAACAGAGCCTCCTACCTAGTCAAATACGTTTTGAATTGAAAAAAGAAGAATACCATCATCGAGTACTGAATCGAATTCAGAGATTAGATCGATATATATATATATATGCATGCATATGTTGATTTAATTAGAGTTGAATTGAGATATCGCGTCGATTATTAGTAGTGAATGTGTGTATATATATATAATTAATACGTAAATTTGTTAGAACTTTCAGGATGGACAAGAGTTGGATGAGCCTCGAAAGATGGGATGTCAGATATCACCAGGGAATTAGGAGTTTTGTGGATTTTGTGAAGGCTAATTGTGGAGACAATACACTTCATTATTGCCCGTGTAAAGAATGTAAGTGTTTCAGCGATTGATTTCGTTTTCCTATTGATAAAGTCCAGAGGCACGTTTTGGGATAAGTACACTTGTTGGATTTATCACGGTGAAACATCGTTAGCGGGTCCGCATGATCATGGACAATTCGGTGAGAGGGCCAGTCCACGCTATGATCATGGAGATTTTGATGAGAGGGGCAGTTCATCCTATGATCCAACAGCGATGTTAATCAATGATATGTTTCCTCATGAGAGCGGTGTATTTGCTGATGAAGCACCAAATGTCCCTCCCGTCGTTGAGGGTTTCCCCCATATCGAGCCAGTCGAGCCATTACCTGGAGTTCATGTTAACTCAAGCGGTATGGACAAGTACAACAACCTGATTTCATTGCAACAGACTCCGTTGTATGACGGTTGTAGTAAGACTGTTCTTGAAAGTGTGATGGGAGTGATGCAGCTCAAAATGGAGAACAAAATGTCTGTCAAAGCTGTTGATTCTTGGTTGAAGTGGACTGCTTCGCTACTGCCACCAGGTCATCGTCTTCCTACCACTCATCATAAGGTGTGACATATCCTGAAAGATCTTGGGCTTTCCTACATCAAAATTCATGCATGCAGATATGATTGTATTCTCTTCTGGGGAAAAGATCTCGAAGACCTTGAAGCCTGCCCGGTATGTTTTACAGAAAGGTATAAGTTGACTCCTGCAGGCAACAAGAAAGCTGTGAAGATACTTCGATATTTCCCGCTTATTGATAGGCTGGAGCGGTTGTTCATGTGTGCTTTCACGGCGGAGGCAATGAGATGGTGGGCTGAGAGGAATTTGCCTGACGATGACACCCTTATACACCCTTCCGACGGAGAGGCTTGGAAGCACATGGTCAGGGAGTTTGATCATTTTGCAGCAGAGGTCCGAAATGTTTGGCTAGGGCTCTCATCTGACGGATTCAACCCTTTTGGCAACATGAGTCTTCAATACAGTATATGGCCAGTTATTTTGGAACCGTACAACCTTCCACCATGGATGTGCATGAAGAAGGAATACAATATGCTGACTATGTTAATTCCGGGCCCGGGTTATCCAAGAAAGTGTCTCGATGTGTATTTGAGGCCTTTGATTGAGGAGCTTAAGTACCTGAGTGAGTGTGGCCACCCCACTTACGATAGGTTCAAAAACGAGATGTTCCAGATGCATGCCATGCTTGTTGGCACCATGAGTGATTTTCCTGCCCGCGGTATGTTGTCGGGCAACGTTACTAGGGGTTACAGGGCTTGTTCAGAGTGCATGACGGTTGATTGTTGCAGTCCTCATTGCAGTAAAATTGTTCAGATGCGTCACCGTTGTTGGCTTCCATATGATCACCCATTTAGGCAGGATCCAGACGCATTTGATGGGACTGTGGAAACAGGTGTGGCACCCAGGCGATGGACAAGGGAAGAAATTTTGGAAGTGTTGAATGAATATGATTTTGGCCAGCTGAGCAATCATCCTGACATAGTGGCGTCAATTCCAGACAAGCCCGAAAGGTATAAGTTTTGGACACACAAGAGCATATTCTGGGAACTCCCCTACTGGCCCAGGTTGCCTATCAGACATTACCTAGATGTCATGCACATAGAGAAGAATGTGTGTGAAAGTGTGGTGGGCACAGTTCTTAACTTGGAGGGGAAAACAAAAGACATCCCTAAGGCACGTATTGATCTGAAAGCTATGGGACTGCGGAAACATTTGTGGTTACGAGATGGTAAGAGAAAAATGCCGCAAGCTCCTTACACCGTCAAGCCGAAGCATAAGCAAGAAATTTTTGAATGGCTGAGTAATGTCAGGTAAATATTCTTATATATGACTATGCAGTACGGAAATTGGTTTGCCTTTAATTTTTACCGGATTATGGTGATATGCGAGAAATATAATTGTTGCCTATGGCTATATATATATATATATACATGCAGGTATCCTTATGGCTATGCAGGAAATATAAGCAGGTGTGTTAACTACCGGGACAATAAGATGTACGGATTAAAGAGTCATGACTGCCATGTACTGCTTCAACGCCTTTTCCCTATTTTCATTCGAGGGTACCTGCCCAAAGGGTGGTGGAGCCGTTGGTGGCCTTGTCAAGATTCTTTCAGAAGTTATGCACCAGGGAAGTTAAAAAATTAGATCTCAGGGAGATGCAAGATGACATAATTTTTATCATGTGCAAGCTTGAGAGGATATTTCCACCAAATTTTTTCGACATCATGCCTCACCTAACGATCCATCTTCCCGAACAATTGTTGCTTACCGGTCCCGTACACTACACTTGGATGTATCCCATGGAAAGGTACATTTTGTTTGCCTCTGTTTTTATATGTAAAGTCTTATTTTTACCCCTTTTAACATGCACTTGTTAACTTGTAGACAATTGGGAGCCTATAAGGACTATGTGAAAAATAAATATGCACCTGAAGGGTGTATCGCTGAAGCATATGTTGCGCACGAGTGTGTAACGTACACCAAAGTGTATTTGGGAGCGCTTGAGGACCCCCAACAACAGATGCCGATAGATGAACCTCAGTTCAGCCTTTCTATCATCTCCAATGACGTTGTAGTACAGGGAAGCTTTCCAAAGTCGTACAAGTTGGATGAAAATGAGGTAGTCATTGCCCACTGGTCGGTACTGATTAACTGTGAAGAAGTACAATATTGGAAAAACTATCATCTTCACTGCCCTGCTATTGCCGGAAATGTTGAATACCACAACAGGACGTTTGCAAACTACTTTGGTCCATGGGTAAGGGTATATGTGTATATGTCTTTATTTTTATTGCCATTTTCCTTATATAGCATGTGTGGACGTACGTGGTTTTGTGGTTTCTATGTTCATAATTTCTTGTGTGGTTTCTTATCGTTTTCAGATGAACCATGTAGCAGATGATGGTTACCCAGAATGGTCAAACGAATTGAGGGTCCTTGCGATGAAACCGATAGCTTCAAAATTTTACTCGATGTGTCAGGTCAATGGCGTGAAATTTATATGTGAAAATCGAGACGACCGACTGAAAACACAGAATTGTGGGGTGATGGTCCATGGTGGGCAGGATGGCGTTGACTATTATGGTGTCCTTCATTCAGTTGTTGAACTAATTTATGGGAACCGCATGAAAGTGCACTTGTTCAAGTGTAGATGGTTTGATACTAGCCCGGAGAACACAAGGACCGATCAACACGGAACATTTTCGGTGAATACTGCTTCTACCTGGTATGAAGAAGACCCTTTCGTTCTTGCCTCATCAGTAAAACAAATGTTTTACCTGGACGATCTTCTTAACAAAGTCTCGTGGAAGGTGGTTAACCATGTTGCTCATAGAAACATATACAGTACTGCCACACTTGGTGATACCGCAAATGATGAGGAAGTTACTGCATACCAAGAGCCGAACGCTTTTGACATTCCGGAATCATCTACGATTCGCCTTAATAATGTGAGATCTGGGAGTGTGGTTCGAATTACTGGGGCAGAACTTCTCGATGTTAATCCATATGAAGTTGAAGCTGATTTAGATGACGAGGAGAGGCACATATTGCCAGAGGTTACCTATGAAACCGAGTCAGACTCAAGTGATGACGATGATTACGATTATCATCCATAGTACGTTAATGATGTCGTCGGAAAATGTAGTCGGAAAATTGTAGTTGGAAAATGTTGTCGGAAAATGTAGACGGAAATCGTATACGGAAAATGTAGTCCAAAAATGTAGTTGGAAAATGTAGTCGGAAAATGTAGACGGAAAATGTGAACGGAAAATGTAGACGGAAATCGTATACGGAAAATATAGTCGGAAAATGTTGTCGGAAAATGTAGACGGAAATCGTATACGGAAAATGTAGTCGGAAAATGTAGTCGGAAAATGTAGTCGGAAAATGTAGACGGAAAATGTAGACGGAAAATGTAGACGGAAATCGTATACGGAAAATGTAGTCGGAAATTATAGTCGGAAATTGTAGTCTGAAAATGTAGACGGAAATCGTAGACGGAAAATGTAGTCGGAAAATGTTGTCGGATATTTTTCGGGAAATGTCAACATTACCAACGAGTTATAAGTAACTCGTTGGTAATGTCATTACCAACGAGTTGAAGTCGTTGGTAATGACATTACCAACGAGTTATAAGAAACTCACCGGCAATGTTGTCTGGATAGAAACTACCCAGTCGAGCCCGAGCCTTTCATTTCTCCTCCTCCTCCTCTCCCTCTCCTCCTCCCCTCCTCTCCTCCTCCCAAATCGGTCCGGCGAGAAACTAGCTCACCTCTAGCTAGCTCACCTCCTCCTCCTCCTCTCCCTCTCTTCTTCCTTATCCTCTCCTCCTCTCCACCAATTCAGAACTCCTCTCCTCCTCCGAAAATCTCCTCCTCCCCTCCTCTCCTCCCATCACCATTGTAGTCGGCAAAGCATTGTAGTGGTGAAGAATGGCAGGTCCGATCCTCTCTCTCTCTCAATTTTTAATTATTTTTGTGTATGTGTATGTGTATGTGTATGTGTAAATTAATTAGGGTGCTAAGTTGGAAATTAGGGTGATAAGTTGTAAATTTATATGCAATGTATATATATGTTATGTGTATATATATATAGGTATGTGAAAATTATGTGATGTATATATATGTGAAAATTATGTATATATGTGGTTTGGATGAATATGTGATGTATATATATGTAAAAATTAAACCTAATTAAGATGCATGATGTATATATATGTGTGAAAAATGTGGAAAATTAATTAGGGTTTGTGATTTGGATGAATATGTGAAAATTAAATTTAATTAAGATGCATGATGTATATATATATACATCGAAAATGTATATATGTTAATTGAGGTGATATAGTTGTTAATTAATCGTATAAATGAAGGTGGAAATCGGGATCGGAACGGTTTAGAACCAGAATGGTTTTAAACCGGAACCGGTTTGGAACTGGAACTGTTTGTAACCAGAACCGTTATGTTACAAACGTTTCCAGTTACAAACAGTTCCGGTTTCTAACGGTTCCGGTTCCGATTTGTTATAGAACCGGAACGGTTTGGAACCAGAACCGTTTGGAACCGGAACTGCTTGTAACCTTTCCCGTTATGTTACAAACGGTTTCGGTTACAAACAGTTCCGGTTTCAAACGGTTCCGGTTCCAAACCGTTCCGGTTTCCGATTTGTTATTGAACCGAATCCATGACTATTACGGTGTCCAGGAGGTTTTGCGGCTAATTGGCTTCGGAGAGGTTCCCGAAATAGTGGAGGGAACAGTAGTCAAGCTTCCTCCTCGCCCGCAGTTAGCAACACGCCCAGTGGCCCAATGATGACTGCTCGCACGAGAGCCTTGCTAGAGGCGCGAGCTGAGGAGGAAGCTGCACGATCAAGAGCCGTGGAACCGGAAGTCGAGGCTCGAGCTTCAGTCTCGAGACGCTCAATCAGCAGACGTCCCTCCGGTGGCAGAGCCTCAGACGAGCGACAGTCAACGGGGGCATCAGAAACTCCCTCAATCCGAATGCCCCATATTCGCCCAGTGCCTACTCCCGTTTCACGGGAATCATCTGAGACACATGGTGGTGCTGGCGCCTCATCGTCCAGGCCTCATCTATCTCCGCCATCCGGTCTCTTCCTACCCAACGAGATTCATGTCATCCCTGAATTCGATGATAGGGGGATGCCTGTTTATGTTGAAGGACGGCCGGAGTTCCTGACCGTGGAGGAAGCGTATAACTTCCTCCCGTTCAACCCCGTGTATCTTTGGAGTGTGAGGTGCACCAACCAACAAACAGACGATGCAGGTAAATTTTATTTAACATCAGATTGATTACTTAATTATTACTTAAGACTTGCGATAGGTTCAATTAATGATATCAATTTGTTGACATTGTATTATTAGGCAATTTCGTTAATGGGACTGGAAAACGGAAAGGGGCTAGAGGCACCTGCACCGGGAAGAGACTTGAGCAGGCCACCGGCGGAAGGAAAACGCCCATAAGGGCCAATGAGGATGGCGAGGTGATCGAGGCATTCGACACCACGCGCAAATATGTCAGCATGGCCGGTGCGATCGTGCGGGACAAGGTCCCAATGCTTTGGCCAGATTGGGAATCTGTGCCTATCTACGTGAAGATGCAAGTGCATAATGCACTCAGTGTGAGTAAAATCGTATTTTCATTACGTAAATTTTACATTTATTAATTAAGTCCGAATAAATATATAATTTTACCTTTTATATATTCATATTGCAGGTGTGGTTTGACGTGGATGAAGTTCTTATTCACACGTGGGTAGAGCGTCAACTACATATGAGGTGATGTGCTTCGACTTATTTGAATATATATCGAGTTAGATTTTTGTTTATCAAGTGTTTTAATATCTCTAACTTTTTTTCCTTGTTTTAATATAGGTATAAAGAGTGGAAGAACGAGCTTTCTTCCCATTACACTGTATACAAGGAGCTAGGCCGAGGTTCTACCCCTAGCGAATTCCGGTTTAGGGAGTACGAGTGGCTGTGGCTGATAGCCCACTTCGAGCACCCCAAAGCTCAGGTATGCATCCTTAATATATCTTACAAGCCTAATGTATCGTATCAGATTGAAATAGTTAGTTACTAATTTTTTTCCATATGTTTATCAAACAAGGCGATTTCGAAGACGAACCGGGCGAATAGATTGAAAAACACCAGGGCCCATCATGCAGGTTCACTCAACTACATGGGTTGGTCGACTAAGGCACAGCAACAACAAGAAGTGAACCCCTTGGTGTATATTCATCAGAAGTTCTATCCGCAGTGCCCTGACGAAGCGGGAAGTCTTTCGCCTCTCCATGTGTTAATAAAACTATGATTACGATATTCATAGATTTTGTTAGTTAATACGTTGTTCATTTTCGCTTTTCAATTAGGCGAGAGTGGAGGAGGCGACCGCAGAAGTGACCATGAGTATAGCTCGGACTAACCATCCTGACTGCTCCGAGGAAGAAGTCACCCAGTATGCCTCTCAGATCGATCCGTTTGATCCCCCGATAACGGCTCAGATCATGGCAAAAGCATGCGGGACTGGAAAGAATACCTACTACTGTAGGGGAATGGGCTCGGCGGGCGAAGGAGTATTGAAAAACACTTCACAATACTCTACTGGGTCAAGAAGTTCAACTTCTAGTCGTAACCTCGCAGCGGAGCTTCATAGGACGCAGAGGGAGTTGGAGGAGCAAAAGAGGCAGATGGCCGAGTACCAAAACATGGTCCAGCAGCAGACACAGATGCAGGCTCAGATGTACACATGGATGCGGACGATGTACGAGGCTCAGACTACCGGACAACCGTTCCCCACACCTCCCCCGGTCCCGGTCTCTCCGTTCCCTAGCTATCCACCACCACCACCGCACCAGTCAACGCTAGAGCAAGACCAAGGTAGCCACCGGAATTCAAATGAGTACATAGATTACTTCGACCCTGACCCGCAAGTTCCTCGACCCTGACCTGTAGTTGTAGTTAATTTTCGTATCGTCGTTGCTATTTGTACTGTACGTTGGACATTTATGTGTACTATTGAACTTGTATGATTGTACGATTTATGTCTTTCAATGCAGGTTTTGGAATTGGGCCCAATCCAGAACCGCGTTTTTTTTCAAAATTTTTCCAGACATTGCCGGCGACATGGACCTCAGTCGCCGGCAATGTCTCACATTCCGGCCACGGCGGCGCTGCCATTGCCAACGACGGCGTTTCCCATCGCCGGCAATGTTAATACCGGCGGGGGAATTCCGGCGACGTCATTGCCGGCGACTTGTCGCCGGTAATGATAATTCTGGCGAAAAAAAAGACAAGGCCGGCGACGGCAAGTCGCCGGTAATGTCTCCATTTCTGGTAGTGTACATACAACTATGTTTTCAGTTATGGATTTGAATTTGGTTTAGCTTACCACATGTTGTGAATGAGTTTGATAGCTTGTGATGTGATTGTGGTATGTTTTCATGTTTGGGCTTTGATTCAATGTTTTCATACTCATGTATGTTTAAGGAAGTTAAAAATGAACCTAAGTGAATTAGTCACTCATCTAAGGAAGATGAGCATGTAAACATGACTTAGGTTGCATTTGAGAATATGGGCTTAAGGTTTTGTTTTCATTGGGCTTGAGCATGGACTGAAGCTTTCTTGAAGTCCAAATGACTCAAGGAGCTTCAGTCAAACTTACATTGGCTCGAAGGGGCTTTATAGCTAATTGTTACTTCTTCTAATTCATGTTCTAAAAGGTGTGGATTAATAAAGTCATTAGAACATACTTACATGTCCTCTAATAGGGACTTAGGAAGGAAAGCCATTCACATTCGTCATAAGTGAACAAATATTGAACTCATTAGGCATGTGGTATGATTAGGATACAATTCGTAATTGAGTTACATTCTAGTTTCGGTTTGCTTTATATTTGAAGGTTGGACCGGAACACTTTTAGTGCCCTAATGGCTTAGGAGATTCGGTTCATAACCAATGATGACTCAAAAGGATCACGAATTGGAGAATCACGTGTAAATCGGACTAAACTCATAACATAGACATATATTATTGGTACATTGAGTTTTCTAGTGGTGATATCTCTAGCTGACCAAACATTTACATTTTGTTTTGGTCTGACTTTATGTTTTCACTTAATTAGTTAGTAGTAAACATTCAATCAACCTTTCGTTTAACCACTCATCGTAATTCAACCATCCCTTGCAATGCTAAGTCTCCAAAGGACTTAGTCTTGTGAGATACACTTCCACATCTTGCTTTAGTTTTTTTGTCATGTCTTGTGTCTAGTTAATCCGTAATTTGAGTGCATAATCGAGTTAACTTAAGGAGTTTAAGTGGTTAATCCTCATGGGTTCGACACTCGACTTCCTTACAAATGCTATAACTTGACTCCGTATACTTGCAGGTAAGAGAAATTCACTTAGCCTTCGACTAATCAATAGTCAAAAGGTTGGAGAGATAAATCTCACGAGCACTGGGTCTGATGGCTGCCCCCTGGGCTTGCGCCGGGCGCTGTAGTGAATCAATTCGTCGACCGAGTCTTCTGGAACTTCTGACACTGCTACTAAAGAGGTGATATGTGGCTCATCCATATAGGCACTGACCGGCTCATTTGGAGCATGAGGGATTGGGAAAGCCGCTGGAGCCGAAGTCTGGACCAAATGAGCATTAACGGTCTCCTCCGAGGATTGCCCCCAACCCATTTTTCGTGCAATGGATTGGAGTTGGGCATCCCTCTCTTCTTGTGAGCGTCTCTTCCTTAGTGGCATTTCAATTAAGCTTAAAATATTAAATATTAATAATATACTATTCATCAGCATTATAATTTACAAATTCATCCTAATTACGTCATTTTCGAAATTCATATACATTTCACCATATTACACTAAAATCACCAAATTTCACCCATATATATCTATATACAAAATTCACCAAAATTCAACAAAATTCACCAAGTGTATATAGAAAATTTTTAAATTCATATATACAATTTCATTTATAAAAATTAAACAATTTATATATATATATACGGGTCAGGTTAGAGCCATTACTGACGAGGGTGGTGGAGGGGAAGGGGAGCCAAGACGGGAGCCGAAGTTGAGGAATCGATGGGCTATGGAGGCGATGGCAGAGGGCGAGAGAGAGAGAGAGCTTTCATGGGGAGAGAGAGATTCCATGGTGAGGCATGCGAGGTTGGGCGATGGACGGTGAGGAGGGGAGCTGTCCAGCGAGGAGGGGAGGTTGCCGACGGGGTTAAGTTTGGGGGCGGCTAGGGTTTATGTAGGAGAAAGAGAGAGGATCAAGAGAGATAGAGAGAAATCCAGGTTGATTGATTTTGGGAATATATCGATCAAGTTAGGCGATGAAATCAATCACCTTCGTCGTCTAAGCCGTTCTTAAAAATGTCCCAAAAATTTTGGCGCAAAAAATTAAACCACAAAATTTTTGGCATAGGTGACGAAAATATATGGTTTCATCACTTAAGAAGTCACTTAGACGACGAAACAATGTAGTTTCATTGTATAAGTGATTTAATTTAATATTTTTTGAGATAAATTAAAATTAAATTTTGGCTACCTGCTTAAAAATAAGAAGAAATTAGTCATCATATGTAATCATTATGTTTATATATATAATAGTTTTAAAAAAAATTGCACAAATTCGGTAGAGTTTGCTAGCTATTCGTTCGTTCTAGTACGTTTTGTGAATATTGACAAAAGTTTAAAACACTGAACCGATTGTAAATATATATTATCGTGTAATCATTTCGATCACACGTTACGGGAATTTTGTAATACGTCGAAACTTTATATATCAATTATATTTAAATTAATTGAAATAATATTTAAAGTCTAGATTGACGAGTTAGTACGTACTCGTTATATATCCATGAAATCGACTAGGATTGAATAACGTATGTGTGTATATCCATATTGTCAACTATGCATAAAACAAAAATTATATAATTAATTTGACCAACACGAAAAAATACGTTGATTAATTTACAAATCCTCGTAAATTTGATTTTTGAACTATCATCACAAAATTGGAGTTCATATTATGAAAACCTACTTAGACGACGAAAGAGGCTATTTTTCGTCGTTTAGGTGTCCCTTAGACGACAAAAATATACAACTTCCACTACCAGCATAAGTACTATATTCGACGACATGAAGTCGTCTGCCTGTTAGCCAAAAGTCATCGGCTATAGTATGGAAGAGAACATGTCGGCTATAGTGTCTTCAGCAAAAAAGGTTGTTGGTTATACTATAGCCGACGACTTTTTATGCACCTTCTCGACTATAGGTCCAAACTATAGCCGACGACTAAAAGTTGTTGGCTATAGATACAAATCATAACCGACGACTTTCGAATGGAACGTTCTCAGGCAAACCTTCCATGTCCGGTCAATATTGTTGACCGGAGGATACTATAGCCGACGATGAGATTTTCCAACGGTCGGGTATAGTTTTTCAACCCGTCGATTATAGTTAATCTACCCCTCAGGTATAATTTGGCAATCGTCGGGAATTATAGACTATACCCGATGACTTTGGTACATGTCGTCGACTATAGTATGCAACTTTTTGGAAAAAAAAATTGCAGATTCTGGATTTTCCATTCACAGAACCTGCAGTTTCAAAATAGCCAACAAACATATTTTCATTTTCACAATGTCCAACAACATATAACAGCTTCAAAATCAACACAAAACACAAACTTATAAAAATTTAGCGTATAATTTTGAAACATATATACATATAAACTAAAGGTGAAAGGACCCGACTCTGATTTAGTTGCCTAAATCGAAATCAAACCCCTTCGAAAACACACGACCTTAAAAAAATTATCAGAGTTTACTTTGAAACACGTGAACTAATATTAGAACCTGCAAAGAAACACACTCCGAATATTCCACAAAAGCCAAACCGTGGGGCTCCGTTCCCCATCCAGATTTCTCAACAACATATATATAATAAACCAAAAGGTTTACAAGAAATCCAGAAACATTCAGGAGTAAACTCAACTGAAAATAAACATAAGTATTCAGAGCGACGCATATATACATCATTTACATAGTGTAGGTCGAACAAGAAACCTACAGAAACTGAAGTGTGATCCGAACTCTATGCCTCCACAGTTGACGTGCAACACTGGAACCCAAAATGCAAACTGGGCAAAGGAAACTGAAAAGACCAGGGGAAGAGAAATAAAATCGTTAGAGTGAGTGGACGAAAATAATAATATGTCTTTCCCAAATATATGCTCATAAAAGCATAATGCGAGTCAATGCACATGAAAATCCGGACCAGATACATTTTCCCTGATCCATAAATATGCACCTAAAATCCTGCGGGGTCACTCATGGACTCCTCTGCATAGTACAGTCCAATCACGGGATCTTTGGCCCATACATGATTAATATAAGTCTGAAAGACCTTGGGCTAGGATATCTGTCCCCCCCGGAGCATCTCGGGGATCAGCCGAGAAGCTAAAGCATCGATCCATACCTCTATATCCGAGACTGTACTATGTGTAAACCAAATCATAAATCCTTTCCATGCACATGCATAATCGTAAAGTGCATAATCATAAATGCATAATGTAAATGCATAATCATAAATATATACTCATAAAATGTATAAATCAAGACTCGTAATTCAACTATGAAAATAAAATGTCCACTCACAGTATGAAGCTAACTCTGAGGTCCGGCGGAAGATCGCTCGCCAAACACTCGATCAAAATCACCTGGATAATAGGGATACGATCAATACATATTGAAACACAACATAAGAAGCTAATACGTCAAGAATCCCGCGTTCTCGAAAGACGAATCGGTCGAAATATCGATGAGGATAACAAAATTCCCAAAATACACCCAAACAACCCTCGTCCCAAAATAGAATACTGAAATCAACTCAAAAACCTCACCATTGTGTTCAGCACGCGAAAACGAGCGAAACGACATAAAACTTGCCAAAAATTCACCTCACCGGATATCCGGCTCACAGCGGCTTGTGGGGCTGCCGTCGCCGCCACCGGCCGCCGGAATTTCCACCAACCCAGAAAATGTCGACCAACATATTAGTTGGAAGATCTCGACATTTCCAACAACTTTGTAGTTCAAAGCTAAGCCCAATTTTAACCGGAAAAGATCCAAAACTCACCGTGAAATTCGAAAACCTCGCTAGAATTCAATTTCTCCGATCGGCCACCACCAGGCAAGGCAAGGGCTGAAAACACTTGAAATAGACTCACCTCTCCATGGGCTACAAAACCCCTACAAGGTCGACTCCCATCGCTGCTGCCTCCGCCACCTCTGTCGCCGGCGAATTAGGTCGGAATTCCCCAAACTTTAAAAAGTCACAACTTCTTCATACGATAACCAAAATGAGTGATCCACCTATCTAAAGAAAGAGGAGCTTAAGCCCAACAACTTCCATGAATAAACCACGGCCAAAAGATGCCGAAATAAGGGACATCGAAGCCAAGAAGGTCACGGCCCAAAACGGGTCAGTTTTGACCCGTGGGTCAACAGGTATTTCCAAAAATAGAAAGTTTTCCAATTTGTTTCGTATTTATACCGTATACATACCGTACACATACCATCTCCAAACCAACGGCTATAATTCAATCTGATCCAAATCGGACGATCACGATTAAATCCACATTCACCAACCGACTTCAAAACTCGATAAAACATCGCTCACTTATCCGAAAAATTCTCCAAAAATTCCCACGATCTCGAAATTAAATCCTCTACAATTGCCGCGAAGGAACTCAAACCAAATTATTGCCCAATAATTTAGTCGTTAACAAACCCACGAGTACAATTAATTCACAATAATCACGGCTCGGACCAATATGTGCACATTCCACGGTTCGAGTCGTTACAAAAGGTTTCCAAAGTCAAATTTGCGGATATAAGATGGGTTACAACCATCATCATCGGGCGAATCCTGCAGCTCATATGGGGCATCATGATGGTGCTGGTTAGATGGAGTCCATGAAGTCCAACCTTGGGCCGGGACATTTATTTCTTGCACCTGAAGGGTTGAGCTCAGGCCTTCAAAATTCCTAGCCATTTCAACTAGCATCCTAGCTAACTCCTCAGCCTACTGCCAGGTCATCGCTTGACGCATCTCCTCCATCTGCTGGGTCATCTATTTCTGAGTCTCTTCTATCTTGCTCTGATACTCCTGAGTTTGCCGACGAAATTGCTCCTCTAGCTGGGCCTTGGAAGATCCCAATTTGCGTTGGAAACCAGCCGTGTTCTTCAATATCCCCTCGCCTTGCCATCCTAAACCCTTGCAATAGTAATTGCTCCTTCGTGGTGGGAAAGCATTTCCTATGATCCTCACCCTAACCCTTAAATCAGATTGATCGATGTGAGATATGGCCTGAACATTGAACCACACCTACAATGTCCCATTTTTTATGTTAATATATTTATATTTTTAAAGAATTAATTAATATAAGTAGACATACACAATGAATATCTAACTCACCGACATTACATTGTTCACTTGGTCATTCACGGACTGAGGACCAGTCTGACCACATAACAGAGAGTTTGTCTCGGATAAAGCTTCCATCCATGCCGGAGTACCTCCTACAAATGTTTCCCACTTGCACCATGAAAGTTCCCAACCCCGATTTAGTTTCCTAAACCGGAATCAAACCCCTTCTGAAAACATGAACTTTCAAAAACCATGGAAATTTCGGCAGAGTTTCACTATATCGCGAAGTTACCATTAACCTGCACCCGAAAACACACTTCATCCTATGGCACAAAAGCTAAACCGTGGGCATCAATCCCATCCGGATTTCTCAAAAACATAACATAATATAAAACAATAATCAAAACTGTAACTTTACAGAAATCCGAGAAAATCATATGAAATATAAACATCAGAGTATTTTGAGTGACCTCTAGTATATATATACATAAATATACAGCAGTAGGCTAAACAAGAAACCAACTGAGAAAGAAAAGTAGCTCAAATACTAAGCCTCCAAGTGCGACATGCGATATCAGAATCCGAACTACAAACTGGGCATTGAAAACAAAGAGCCCAGGGAAAAACATATAAATCGTTAGAGTGAGTGGACGAAAATAAATGTCTTTCGCCGAATAATATATGTTACAAAAACATATGTGAGTCTAAGTGCATGAAAATAAGATGGTACTCGAGGGAGACTCTAACTCCTCACGGTTACAGAAAATGCATCAAAAATTCCATGGGGTCACTCATGGACACATCCACACTAGTACAGTTTGAATAACGGGATCATAGACCCATACGTGATTCTAGCCAGAAAGGCTTCAGGACAGCGTATCTGCCCCCCCTCCCCCCGGTAAACATCTTCCGGGATCAGCCGAGATGCTAAGTGTATTGATACAACTATACATACTGAGACTGCACTCTATGTAAACCAAATCATAAATAGTTTCTATGCAAATGTATAAAGCATAATGTAAATGCATATTCGTAATACATAATTATAAGAGCATAATCGTAGATGCATATTTGTAAGTGCATATCGTAAAACACATGCTCAGGCAATCATAATCGCATATGCATGCTCAGGCTCGTAAAACGTATAATAAACACTTGCAACCAATCAATGAAAAGAAAGGTGTCCACTCACAGACAAGCACAGCGCGCAAACGCGCTAATCCCGAGATCCGGCGGAAGATCCCTCGTCAAGCGTACGATCTCGATCTCCTGAATAATCACAAAATATCACTGATCAAAACCACAACTTAATACGCTGAACCTGAAAAGACCCAATCCCGATTCAGTTACCTAAACCGGAATCAAACCCTTTCGAAAATACGAACCAACAAAAATTTTTCAAAATTTCGGCAGAGTTTTGTTACTAACGTGGAATTACCATAACCTGCACGCGGAAATTAACACTTCGTCCTATGCCACAAAACCCAAACCGTGGGCACCAATCCCATCCGGATTTCTCAACATCAATATAATCCACAACAGTAAATAAATTGTACAATGTATATATGTATATCCGTGAAAATCCGCATAAACATGTATTAGAATGTATCAGAGCGACCTCTAGAGTAAAACATATACAACATGTACATCAGTAGGTGAAACAAGAACCTACTGGAAAACACAAGTGACTCTGATCACTAGCCTCCAAACTGCGACGTGAAACACCAAACCTGAATAGCAAACTGGGCATGGAAACCGAAAAGCCCAGGGGAAAGACAATAAACACGTTAGAGTGAGTGGACGAAAATAAATGTCTTTCACCAATTGATATATATGTTATAAAAACATATGCGAGTCCAGGTAAATAAAAAACATAACATAGTACACGAGGTAAAACTCATACTCCTCCAGTGTACTGAGCATGCAAGTAAAATCCCACGGGGTCACTCATGGACTCCTCCGTGCTAGTACAGTATGAACCACGGAGTCCTTGACTACCACGTGATTCTAAGCCAGAAATGGCCTCGGTTCCGGGGAATACGCCCCTCACCGGTCTGGTTGGGGAAACGCCCCTCCAGGCGGCCCTCCGTCGGGGATCAGCCGACGAGGCAAGGTGTATCGATACAACAACGTAACTGAGACTGTACTCTGTGTAAACCAAATCATAAACAGCTCGATGCAAATGCATGAAACAACACATAAGTATATGTATACTCGTATACGTATATCCGTATAGGTATAATCGTATAATCGTAAAATACATGCTCATGTAATAAACATAATCTCGTATGAAATCTCATGCTCGTAAAACCATAATCATGCTGCATGCTCAAGTTCTTAAAACGTATATAAAGACTCGCAATAATTCCGTGAAAATAAACTATCCACTCACAGACTCTCGATAGGCGCACACGCGCTACACTCGTGGTCCGGCGGAAGATCCCTCGCCCGAAGCACGATCACGATCCAGATCTTGATCTCGATCTCCTGAAGATTCATAAAAACATAACTGATCAAAATCGTAGTCTACAACACTGTACTGATGCACGGAAACCAACCGTTCCCGGAAATACGAAATGCAGTGCAAAATGAATTACGGAAATCCCGAAATCCCCACTCGAAATCTCGACTGAAAATCGGTTAATCAAATCAACCCGAAAACCTCTGTACGATAACCAGGGCGTAATTACGAGAAAAATGACACTAATTACATCGAAATCTGAAAAGTTGACTTTTTCCCCGCCGTTGACCACCGTTGACCGCCGCCGGCGGCGGCGGCGCGCCGTCAACGGCGAAATCCCAAGGCCCAAAGCTCCAGTTTAAAAGATCTCATCACGACGAACAACTCTTACAACTACCACTCTAGCCAATTCCATACATAACCACCTCAATTTCCTCACAAACCGAACGGAAACCTAACTCCGGCGACCCAATCGGGTTCACTGGAAAACTCGAATCCAGGCCAAACCAAATACAGGGAAAGCATCCCCGAGCCAAGGGCAACCGAAACCCTCACACCCCGACCACCGAGGATCACCGGAAACCCACGAACCGTCACCGGCGAAACCCGAAACCAAAACCCGATTCGAACTCCCACAAAACCTTATCAATTCTCATAAATCCAAACACCAATCAACTTAAAATCATGCAAGGAAGCTATTCGTACCCTCGTCGGAGTCGTTGGTGGCCGGAAACTCGACGTCGGACGGCAAGCACCGAAACGGGAAACTTTCCTTTTTTGTTCAAAAGTCAACTTACCAAAAACAAAAAGTCAACGTGGTCAAAGCAAATTCGTGTTTTTACGACTATTTTCTGACTTTTCGATATTTATACTCTTCCCTCGGGTCGATCAACGGTCCGGAATGAAAATACGAAATGATTCGGATAAGCTCGAAACATTCGGATAAACTCGTCGAAACCCGAAACTTCAAATAATCATAAAATATTCCTTGGTTATCGAAAAAATCTTCCGGAACCGCCCACAAACTCGAAATCACGTACTCTACACTTTCCGTGAAGACACCCAACTCAAATTCTCGACCGAAAATAAAGTCGCGAATCGAATCGGCAAACCACATAATATCGAAAAACTGCGACTATAATCAAATCTCGATAATCGTGCCAAACACACATCTGAACACACATCTGATTCTGGTTCGGGTCGTCACAAATCTACCCCCCTTAAAGAAATTTCGACCTCGAAATTTACGTACCTGTCAGGTGAACAGATGAGGATACTGCTCCCGCATACGCTGCTCGGTCTCCCAGGTGGCCTCCTCAACTGAATGGTTCTGCCACAAGACCTTCACCAGCGGAATCACACGGTGCCTCAACTCCTGCTCACGACGATCGAGAATCTGCACTGGCTCCTCAACATATGATAAATCCTCCCTGATCGGCAAGTGCTGCGGGGCTAACACATGTGAAGGATCTGAGATATACTTCCGCAACATCGAAACATGGAAGACATCATGCACACGAGCCATCTCAGCCGGTAACTCAAGTCTATAAGCAACAGCTCCAACCCTCTCTGTAATCTCATACGGACCAATGTACCACGGTCGAAGCTTGCCACGCTTCCCGAAACGCACAACTCCCCTCCATGGAGATAGTTTCAGGAAGACCCAATCACCAACCTCGAACTCTAAACTCTTCCTCCTCACATCTGCGTAACTCTTCTGCCGATCCTGGGCAATCTTCAGTCGATCCCGAATAACCTGTATGTCCTCCATCGTGGTTTTCACCAAATCAGGACCAATAAGCCAATGCTCACCCACCTCACTCCAACACAATGGAGTGCGACACTGCTTCCCGTACAGAGCCTCGTACGGTGCCATCTCAATACTGGCCTGATAGCTGTTGTTGTAGGCGAACTCGATCAAGTACAACTGCTGATCCCAGTTTCCACGAAACTGCAACACACACGATCTCAGCATATCCTCAAGTGTCTGAATGGTCCGCTCGGACTGCCCGTCAGTCTGAGGATGAAAAGCTGTACTAAATCGCAATTTCGTGCCCAACGCTCGCTGTAAAGCCTGCCAAAACTCAGAAGTGAACTGACTATCACGGTCAGAAACAATGGACACAGGCACCCCATGCAAGCGAACAATCTCAGATAAGTACAACTTGGCCAATCTGCCCACTGAAATCTTCCCTGGAAGTGCAAGAAAGTGTGCGGATTTCGTCAATCGGTCAACAATAACCCAAATGCCAGTGTTGTCCGCCGAAGTACGCGGCAACTGATAGACGAAATCCATCGTAATGTGCTCCCACTTCCAAACTGGAATCTCAAGTGGCTGTAGTTTCCCTGCAGGTTTCTGCCTCTCCGCCTTCACCTGCTGACAAATCAAACACCGACTCACGTACGTGGCAATCTCCCGCTTCATGTTGCGCCACCAATAGTACGCTCGAAGTGTACGAAACATCTTCGTACCTCCGGGATGCATCGCATACGCTGAACTGTGGGCCTCATCCAAAATCTTCTTCTTCAAGTCCTCGTCCCTGGGTACACATAATCTGCCCCTGAACAACAACGTACCGTCGTCGCTCAAACGGAACTCTGTAGGCACACCATTCCGAATCATGGTCTTCTTGCCCAGCAAGTAAGGATCTGAATCCTGTGCTTCCCGTACCTGATCAACCAGTACCGGTCGAACCTGAAAGCTGGCCAACAAAGCGCCATCATCATCATACCCAAACACAGCACCTGTAGCTCGAAGCTCGGCAAACATCGATACTCTGGCCACACACATGTGAAACAATGAGGCTCCAGATTTCCGGCTAAGTGCATCTGCCACAACGTTGGCCTTCACTGGATGGTACTCAAACGTGCAATCATAATCATTGATCAACTCCATCCATCGACGCTGCCTCATGTTCAGATCCGGCTGTGTCCGCAAGTAAGTGAGACTCTTGTGGTCAGTGAAAATCTTACACTGAGCACCATATAAATAATGCCTCCAGCTCTTCAACGCTAACACAATAGCGGCTAACTCCAAATCATGCGTCGGATAGTTGACCTCGTGCGGTTTCAGCTGTCTGGAACCATACGCCACGACTCTACCATGCTGCATCAACACACAGCCAAGGCCCAACTTCGACGCATCACTGTATACAACAAACTCACCACTATCATCTGGCAACGTCAGAACCGGTGCGGTAGTCAATCTCTCCTTCAGGAGCTAATAACTCTCCTCGCACGCATCAGACCACTCAAACTTGACGCCCTTCTTCGTCAACATAGTCAGTGGTGTAGCTATCCGGGAGAAATCCTGTACAAATCGTCGATAATAGCCTGCTAACCCCAAGAAACTCCGGATCTCTGGCACAGTAGTGGGTCGACTCCAATTCAGCACGGCCTCAATCTTGTCAGGATCAACACTAACTCCCTCGGCCGAAATCACGTGACCCAGAAACTTCACACTATCCAACCAAAACTCACACTTGCTAAACTTCGCGAACAATTGATGGTCCCGCAAAGTCCGCAACACCACTCGCAAGTGCTTCCTGTGCTGGCCCACACGCCTCGAGTATATCAAAATATCATCAATGAATACAATCACGAACTTGTCCAGGAATCGTCGAAACACCCGATTCATCAAGTCCATGAAAGCTGCGGGGGCGTTGGTTAACCCAAACGGCATAACCAGAAACTCATAGTGCCCATACCGCGTCCTGAATGCTGTCCTGGCCACATCTGAATCCCGAATCCTCAACTGGTGATATCTGGATCGAAGGTCAATCTTCGAAAAGACTGATGCTCCCTTGAGCTGATCGAACAAGTCGTCAATCCGCGGCAACGGATACTTGTTCCTCACCGTAACCTGATTCAGCTTCCGATAGTCTATGCACAACCGCATAGACCCATCCTTCTTCTGCACAAACAACACTGGAGCACCCCACGGAGAAACACTCGGTCGAATGAATCCCTTCTCCAATAACTCCTGGAGCTGAATCTGCAACTCCCTCAACTCTGCAGGCGCCATCCGGTACGGTGTCTGGGAAATCGGTCCAGTACCCGGCAATAACTCGATGGTAAAATCAATCTCCCGCACAGGGGGTATACCAGGTAACTCTGCTGGAAACACATCCGGAAACTCAGACACAACCTCAATACTACCAAGATCCGGCACTGCAGCTGTAGTGTCTACAACATGGGCTAAGTAAGCAACACAACCCTTCTTCATTAATCGATCCGCCCTCATTGCGGAAATCAAACACGGTAGTGAAGTGTTCTTCTCGCCACGAAACAGTATCTCAGGTAACCCGGGTCGTCGAAATGCGACCTCCTTCTTGTGGCAATCAAACATGGCCCAGTGCGACTCCAAAAAGTCCATACCCAATATCAGATCAAAATCCACAATATCAAGCAGTAACAAATCAGCGGCTAAACCATGGCCATCGATAAACACCTCACAATCTCGGTAAACCCAACCGATGCTCACAACCTCACCTGACGGATACAACACTCTCCACAACCCCGGAAGTGGAGATGCAGGTACCGTAGCCAATGATGACAGTCTAAATGATATGAATGAATGTGTGGCGCCCGGATCTAACAATGCAACTACAGGAATACCAAAAACATGTAACGTACCGATAACGACCTCCAGTGATGCTCTGCCCTCACGCATAGTCATAGCATGAACTCTCGCCTGTCCGGCTGGTCGTCCTCGCTGGGGCTGACCCTGCTGTCTACCCTGACCTGCAGTCTGTGCTGGTCGAGCTCCCGAAGTGGCACCTCGCTCAACTCCAGAACTCTGGGCCGCCTGTCCGTCACCGCCATATAACTGAGGACACTCCCTCGCATAGTGACCCACCTGGCCACAGCGGAAACAAGTGACAGGACCTCGCTGACACGGACCCACATGATGTCGACTGCAGAGACTACACAACGGGTACTCCCTCGGTACTGCAAATGTGCCACCAGTACGCCGAGGATAACTAGAACCGCTGGAACCTGCACTAGCCTGTGGCCGCTGTGGTCGATCTCTCCTCCAAAACGGTCTCCGCCTCGATGTACTAACTGGTGGGCGGTAAGATCCACCGCCTGAGGATGAAGCTGAACCAGAAGTATCAGAACTCTGCCTCTTCGAAGGCCCCTGACTCGGTCCACCTTCCTCGAATCGTCTCGGCTGGTATCTCTGCTGTCTCTCCTGCTCAATGTCCTCGCCTCGGAGAGCTGCACTGACAAACTCATCAAAGTTGTTCCTCGGCATCATAGTCAACGTCGCCTTGATGTTCAGATTCAATCCCAGCTCAAACCTGCGACACTTGGCTTCCTCTGTAGCCACCATATCCCGCGCAAAACGAGACAAACGAGTAAACCGATCCCGATACTCAATTACAGACAAACTGCCCTGCCTCAAGTTCGTGAACTCCTCGTATTTGCGCTGCTGGGTAGCCTGATTAAAATACCTCCGCATAAACAGATCACGAAACAATGTCCACGGAGTATCCACAGGAACTCTGTCAGTGCTGACCCACCAAAAGTATGCATCACCCTCAAGTAAACCAACTGCGGCTACTGTCATCTGCTCAGGTGTAAACTGCAGACGCTCGCAAACCCGCTCAACCTGAACCAACCATGCCTCACATATCTCTGGATCAACTAAACCCGAAAACACAGTAGCACCCGCAGTGCGAGCCTTGACCACAGGATCAAAACGCTCTTCCAAACGCAGCACTCGCATCAGCAAGTCGCGCGTTCGGCGATCCTCATCAGGATCATCATCCAGGTCAACACGGGGACCACGTCGAGGAGGCATCCTACTGATACAAGACAAGCATTAGGTACACGCAGAAAGAACGTAATCATGAAACCGCAGATATTTGAGGACATACAACACCCGAAGTATTGATGAGTACCGCTGGCCAGTCGGGTCATCACTCCAATCATGCTGTATCAACTCAAATACCCTAAGCGTCACAACTACAAGAGTCTACAGAATCTGACAACCTAATGCTCTGATACCAAGCTGAAAAGACCCAATCCCGATTCAGTTACCTAAACCGGAATCAAACCCTTTCGAAAATACGAACCAACAAAAATTTTTCAAAATTTCGGCAGAGTTTTGTTACTAACGTGGAATTACCATAACCTGCACGCGGAAATTAACACTTCGTCCTATGCCACAAAACCCAAACCGTGGGCACCAATCCCATCCGGATTTCTCAACATCAATATAATCCACAACAGTAAATAAATTGTACAATGTATATATGTATATCCGTGAAAATCCGCATAAACATGTATTAGAATGTATCAGAGCGACCTCTAGAGTAAAACATATACAACATGTACATCAGTAGGTGAAACAAGAACCTACTGGAAAACACAAGTGACTCTGATCACTAGCCTCCAAACTGCGACGTGAAACACCAAACCTGAATAGCAAACTGGGCATGGAAACCGAAAAGCCCAGGGGAAAGACAATAAACACGTTAGAGTGAGTGGACGAAAATAAATGTCTTTCACCAATTGATATATATGTTATAAAAACATATGCGAGTCCAGGTAAATAAAAAACATAACATAGTACACGAGGTAAAACTCATACTCCTCCAGTGTACTGAGCATGCAAGTAAAATCCCACGGGGTCACTCATGGACTCCTCCGTGCTAGTACAGTATGAACCACGGAGTCCTTGACTACCACGTGATTCTAAGCCAGAAATGGCCTCGGTTCCGGGGAATACGCCCCTCACCGGTCTGGTTGGGGAAACGCCCCTCCAGGCGGCCCTCCGTCGGGGATCAGCCAACGAGGCAAGGTGTATCGATACAACAACGTAACTGAGACTGTACTCTGTGTAAACCAAATCATAAACAGCTCGATGCAAATGCATGAAACAACACATAAGTATATGTATACTCGTATACGTATATCCGTATAGGTATAATCGTATAATCGTAAAATACATGCTCATGTAATAAACATAATCTCATATGAAATCTCATGCTCGTAAAACCATAATCATGCTGCATGCTCAAGTTCTTAAAACGTATATAAAGACTCGCAATAATTCCGTGAAAATAAACTATCCACTCACAGACTCTCGATAGGCGCACACGCGCTACACTCGTGGTCCGGCGGAAGATCCCTCGCCCGAAGCACGATCACGATCCAGATCTCGATCTCGATCTCCTGAAGATTCATAAAAACATAACTGATCAAAATCGTAGTCTACAACACTGTACTGATGCACGGAAACCAACCGTTCCCGGAAATACGAAATGCAGTGCAAAATGAATTACGGAAATCCCGAAATCCCCACTCGAAATCTCGACTGAAAATCGGCTAATCAAATCACCCCGAAAACCTCCGTACGATAACCAGGGCGTAATTACGAGAAAAATGACACTAATTACATCGAAATCTGAAAAGTTGACTTTTTCCCCGCCGTTGACCACCGTTGACCGCCGCCGGCGGCGGCGGCGCGCCGTCAACGGCGAAATCCCACAGCCCAAAGCTCCAGTTTAAAAGATCTCATCACGACGAACAACTCTTACAACTACCACTCTAGCCAATTCCATACATAACCACCTCAATTTCCTCACAAACCGAACGGAAACCTTACTCCGGCGACCCAATCGGGTTCACCGGAAAACTCGAATCCAGGCCAAACCAAATACAGGGAAAGCATCCCCGAGCCAAGGGTAACCGAAACCCTCACACCCCGACCACCGAGGCTCACCGAAAACCCACGAACCGTCACCGGCGAAACCCGAAACAAAAACCCGATTCGAACTCCCACAAAACCTTATCAATTCTCATAAATCCAAACACCAATCAACTTAAAATCATGCAAGGAAGCTATTCGTACCCTCGTCGGAGTCGTTGGTGGCCGGAAACTCGACGTCGGACGGCAAGCACCGAAACGGGAAACTTTCCATTTTTGTCAAAAGTGAACTTACCAAAAACAAAAAGTCAACGTGGTCAAAGCAAATTCGTGTTTTTACGACTATTTTCCGACTTTTCGATATTTATACTCGTCCCTCGGGTCGATCAACTGTCCGGAATGAAAATACGAAATGATTCGGATAAGCTCGAAACATTCGGATAAACTCGTCGAACCCGAAACTTCAAATAATCATAAAATATTCCTTGGTTATCGAAAAAATCTTCCAGAACCGCCCACAAACTCGAAATCACGTACTCTACACTTTCCGTGAAGACACCCAACTCAAATTCTCGACCGAAAATAAAGTCGCGAATCGAATCGGCAAACCACATAATATCGAAAAACTGCGACTATAATCAAATCTCGATAATCGTGCCAAACACACATCTGAACACACATCTGATTCTGGTTCGGGTCGTCACAGAACCACACCTTGGAAACCAACCATTTTCGGAATATATAACTCGGATAACAAGAAAATCGTCGAAAATCCCAAAATACTCCACATAAACCCTCAACATAAAATCCACCACCCAAATCAACTCGAAAACCTCATGGCGATGATCGGAGCGCGATTACGAGCAAAAACGGCATAAAACTTGACAAAATCCAAAAAGTCAACGCATCGCTGGAGCTCCGCCGTTGACCGCCGCCATCGACGGTGATGGACCGTCACTGGAGAGATTTTCCGGCGACCAAGACCTCAAAACCTTCCTCTCCTCAAGCCTAACCTTTTTCCCCAAAGGGTCACCAGCATCCAACCACTACCGTGGCTGGAAATCGCCTCGAAAGCCACCAAAATTCAAACCGGCCGAAAAATTTCTCCGGCGAAATTCTACACCGTGAGGCCACCTCGGCCTCCCAAATTCAAGGGGTTTCATCCCAAGCTCGAACCCAACCATTTGCACCCAAAATCCCCATCGGAAAACCACCATTAAACTCGATTCCGGCCAACTTCACGTTAAAAATCAACTAACCAAACCACAACCAAAACACACCATACATACATCAATCGAAAACCTATAAGACAAGCTTCAAAACCATACCTTAAACTCTGGCAACCGTGCTGTTTTCCGGCGGCCACAATGATGGCGAGTTCACGGACTCAGTGAGTCAACACGGGTTGACTCGGTCAATTAGGCCAGAATCAGTCAACTCGGTCAAACAACCCATTTTCGAACTTTTGCGATAACTTTACGACTATTCGGCTACTTATACGTCGCGAATCAACTTTATCCGCAATTCGGATGACTCAAACTCAAACGGATAAACACGACTAACTCGACGATAATTTCAAATATTCTTTTTATATTCCTCAATTATCCGAAAAATCCTCGGAAAGCTCCAACGGACTCGAAATCGGATTCTCTACATTTCCCACGAACAAACCCAAATTAAATTCGTGTCCAAAAATTAAGTCGTGAACTAAGTCGCATATCCAATTAATTACGATAAACCTCAATTACTCGTGAAACTTGCAGATTAAGTCGATTACTATACCAATTCCGGTTTGAGTTGTCACACCCCGATCCTTGCTCGTTGGTTTCTATGACAAGTGCTAATAGGCCTCGACGTCCTTCTAAAGTTACTTCCCTACAACAGGGCCTCTGGTCACATAAGACAAAGTAAAAAAAAAATTAAAATAGGATCACTCAATTTAATATAAAGTTTGAAATTAAATAATGCATATATTTACTATTTACCCGATTCTGACGTCGATGCGTTTGCTATCCTCGCACTTTTCAGAGGTGTATCAAACGGCTGAAAGACAGCTGGTATAGGTTTCCTTCATCATCGACAACTGGTTGATTTAACATCTGAATTCCCCACACATCCTTTGGGTGGATGTGAATAAGGTTTCCTTCATCATCGACAGCTGGTATAGGGTTTCCCACGTTATCGACATCTGGCAGGGCAGGTACGCCTTGCGAGGGGAAATAGAGGTGAGAAGTGAAGACACCTCCTTGTTGTCTGCACGACGATGTCCCTGAACCACCAGCATGACCTGGAGAAGGACCTGGAGTTGACTCTGGCCGGTTCATTTCTAGCATATGAGGACCCAAAAGAGCAGGACCCGTATAGTTGGGCGTACCCAACATGTGGCTCATGTCTGGCATAAGTGAAATGACGGGTCAGGACCCGTAGAGCCGGCTGTAGACGCCTGGCTCCTATTGGAGAAGAAAAGCTGCCTCGCGCTCTATGGTTGTTGGGGGTCGCCCACATCATCATTCACATGCGTCTCTTGGGTGCCTCCAAGCAATTTCTGGTGACGATTATTGTATGGGCCGCCGTAAGGCTGGTGAGGCCAGTTGTTCGAGTCAAACCCGCAATTGTTGCCACTGGACCCGTTCTCTCGATTCTTAGATGTCGCCTTCTTTCCTCTACCTGAAAACAAATGCATGATTCCTAAAATTCACATAATTTGAGCATCTTCAACATCAATAAATTCATTAAACAATAACCTAAACCACAATCCCATAACCAAATGATAATCCCATAACCTAATCACAATAATCACAATCACATAACCTAATCAACACAATCTCATAACCTAACCACAATTCTATAACCTATTAACACATCCTAACATCAATCACATAATTTCACAATCCTATAACCTAATCACAATTCCATAACCTATTAACCTAATCATTTTCGATCCATAATTTCACAAACCTAATCACCTAAATCACAATCACATAATTCAGAATCACTACTTAATCATAGTAGATTAAATGAGAGAGAGAGAGAGAGAGAGAGTGTGTGTGTGTGTGTGTTACTAAAATTTTGGGAAAGGAGAGAGAGGAGGTGGCTGCGTGGCTGAGGCTGCGGCAGTGGGCAGAGGCGGAGAGGAGAGTAAGGTTAGGTTTTTCGAGTTTAGAGTTTTTAATGTTTAGGAGGAGGAGAGGAGAGGGTGGTCGGGCTTAGGGGTTAGGGTGATCAAATATGGGCGGTGGTCATCAAATCAATGCGGCGGTGGTGATAGCTTGGGAGATTTTGAGGGTTAAGGAGATAAATGGCTCGGGGTCGAGCCGTTTTCTAGTTAAATTTGTTTACGAAAGCCGACGACTTAAATAAATTATTGTCGGGTATAATATACCCGACGGCGTGTCATATAAACGTCGTCGGCTATACTATACCTGACAAGAAATGGTAAAAATAGTCGGGTATACCCCAAAAATAATTTGAAAAATTAGCCTCGATCATTTGAAAAAAATTCACACAAAAACCTGTTTAAGTAATTTTGGATCATCACCCTTCAACAAACATGTAAATTTAACACATTCATTTTTAACTAATCAAGGCGCATAATCAGAATCATACCTTGAGTCTGATTCGGTGTCCGTGTTAATTTTTGGTAATATGTGCCACTCCTGTTCACCGGAGTCTTTGTTGTCTTCATTTGGATTGACATCAATAAGTTCTGCTCGAGGAAGTCAAACCCAACTACCCATACTCACATTGTTAAAGCGAATTGTCGAGGAATCTGAAATATTAATTACGTTCAGCTCTTGGTATGCAGTAACTTCTTCATTCTTTGCAGCATCACAAAGTGTAGCAACACTGTATATGTTTCTAGGAACAACATGATTAACTACTTTCCACGCACCTTTGTGCATAAGATCATCAAGATAAAACACTTGTTTTACGACTGTGGCAAAACAAAAGGGTCATGTTCATACCATGTTGTAGCAGTATTCACCGAAAATGTTCTGTAGTCATCGGTCCTTGTGTTTTGAGGGCTAGTATCAAACCATTTACATTTAAACAAGTACACTATCATGCCTTCCCCATAATTTAGTTCAACCACTGAATGGGGAACGTCGTAATAGTCAATACCATTATGTTGACCATGGACCATTACCCCAGAGTTCTATGTTTTTCGTCTCGCGTCTCTATGTGCACATATAAATTGCACGTTATTGACCTTACACATCAGATACACTCTTGAAGTTATCGGTTTCATCGCCAAAAGCCTCAATTCGTGTGACCAATTTGGGTTACCATCATACTCTATGTGGTTCATCTGAAGCAATAATAACCGACATGTTAGATGACAAACTTCATGATATTAAATTATATATATCAATAAGTATATATATAGATGTACCTAGCCGCCAAAATAGTTTGCAAACTCCCTATTGTGGTACTTAAGGTCACTGCCAACCTAAGGATAGTATAGATGGAAGTTTTTCAAGTATTGCATTTCAGGACAGTTAATCAATACCCACAAATGTGCAATGACTAACTCATATTGTTCCAACTGGTACGACTTTGAAAAATTTCCACTAATTTCAACAACATAAGAGATGATAAAAGTTTAAACTGTGATTCATCTACTGGCATATGTAGTGGAGGGTCCTCCAACGCACCTAAATAGAACTTGGGGTATGTTACACACTTGTGTGCAAGATATGCTTCAGCTATACATCCTTCATGTGCGGATTTATTAGCCACATAATTTTTGTAGTCCCCTAGTTGTCTATCAAGTTTAAAATTGCATATTATGATTATTTCCAAATAATGTTAAAAAAATAATTAGAGCCAAATTCAGATGTTGAATCATACGTACATTTCCATAGGATACATCCAAGTGTAATGTACCGGACTGGTAAGCAACAATTGTTCGAGAAGATGGATCATCAGGTGAGACATGATATCAAAAACATTTTGGGGAAATATCCTCTCAAATTTACACATGATAAAAATGATGTCTTGTTGCATTTCTCCCATGTCTGATTTTTTCACTTCTCTAGTGCATAACTTCTGAAAGAATATTGACAACGCCACTAACGGCTCCACCACCTCTTTTGGCAGGTACCCTCGAATGAAAACAGGGAAAATACGTTGAAGCAGTATATGGCAATCATGACTCTTTAATCCATACATCTTATTGTCTCGGAAGTTAACACACCGAACTATATTGTTTGCATAGCCTGAAGGATACCTGACATTACCCATCCACCTAAAGATTTCATTATTCTGGTTAGGCTTGACGGTGTGAGGAGCTTGAGGGATTTTTTTCTTCCCTTCTCTCAACCATAAATGTTTCCGCAAATTCATTCTTTTCAGATCAATGTGTGTCTTAGGGCCATCTTTAGTTTTTCCCTCCTAATTTAGTATTGTGCCCGCCACACTTTCACACATATTCTTCTCTATATGCATGACATCTAGGTAGTGCTTGATCGGCAACTTGGGACATGACGGGAGTTCCCAGAATATGCTTTTGTGTGTCTAGAATTTATACATATCGGTTTTTGAAAGGACCCATCTTCGATTTAGTTGCCTAAACCGAAATCAAACTCCTTCGAAACCATGACCTTAAAATTTTTTTTGCCAGAGTTTACTTTGAAATACATGAACCAATATTAGAACCTGCAAAGAAACACACTTCGAATATTCCACAAAAGCCAAACCGTGGGGCTCCGTTCCCCATCCGGATTTCTTAACATCATATATATAATAAACCAAAAGGTTTACAAGAAATCCAGAAACATTCTGGAGTAAACTCAACTGAAAACACAAAATAATTATTCAGAGTGATGCCTTTATACATCATATACAACCAGTAGGTCGAACAAGGAACCAACTCGAATAGAAGTATGACGGAAACTCTATGCCTCCACCTTCAACGTGCAACCCCAGAACGCAAACTGCAAACTAGGCAAAGGAAATCGAAAAGCCCAGGGGAAGGCAAATGAAATCGTTAGAGTGAATGGACGAAAATAATAATACGTCTTTCCCAAATATATGCTCATAAAAGCATAATGCGAGTCAATGCACATGAAAATCCTGACCATGTACATTTTCCCTGATCCATAAATATGAACGTAAAATCCTGCCCGGTCACTCATGGACTCCTCCGCATAGTACAGTCTAATTAATGGATCCCAGACCCCCTTGTGATTAATAAGTCTGAAAGACCTCGGGTCAGAATATCTGTCCCCCCCCCCGTAGCATCTCGGGGATCAGCCGAGAAGCTAAAGCATCGATGCATACCTCTATATCCGAGACTGTACTCTGTGTAAACCAAATCATAGATACTTTCCATGCACATGCATAATCGTAAAGTGCATAATCATAAATGCATAAAGTAAATGCATAATCATAAATGTATACTCATAAAATACATAAATGAAGACTCGCAATTCAACTGTGAAAATAAAATGTCCACTCACAGTATGAAGCTAACTCTGAGGTCCGCTAGAAGATCCTTCGCCAAACACTCGATCCCGATCACCTGAATAAAAAGGATATGATCAATGCATATTGAAACACAACATATAGAGCTCATACGTCAAGAACCCCTCGTTCTCAAAAGACGTATCGCTCGAAATATCGACGAGGATAACAAAATTTCCAAAATACACCCAAACAACCCTCGTCCCAAAATAGAATACTCAAATCAACTCAAAAACCTCACGACTACGATCGGGACGCGATTACGAGCAAAACGGTATAAAAATCTCCAAAAGTCCCAAAAAGTCAACCCTCGTCGGAGCTCTGCCGTTGACCGTCACCGCCGGCGGCGGCGCGGCGCCAACGTTGATCAACTCCAGCGACCCATACCTCAAAATCTTCCTCTCCTCAAGCCCAACACTTTACCTCAAAGTCACCACCTCATCCAACCACCACCGTGGTCGGAATCAAGCTCGAAAGCCTTGGAATTCAAACCGGTCGGAAAACTTCGCCTGTGAAATACTCCATTGTGGAGCCACCTCGTCCTCCAAAACTCAAGGATTTCCATCCCAAGCTCAAGCCTAACCTAATCCACCTCAAAAACCCACCAGAAAACTGCCGGAAAACCTCCCCCCATTCACACCGATTCCGTCCAACTTCACCTCCACGTTTCACCACCCAAACCATCTTAAATCATCACAATATATACATGAGTAGAAAGCTTAGATTAAGGGGATCATTTCCCTACCTTCCTTTCCGGCAACCGTGTCGTATTCCGGCAAGTCCAATGGCGGCAAGTTAACTCACTCGGCAGGTCAACTCGGTCCAAAACTGGTCAACTCAGCCCAAATGCAACTTTTCGACAATTCTACCACTATTTCGATATTTATACATTGCGAACCGACCAAATTCACGATTTGGATAACTCAAATCCAAACGGATTAGTACGACTAACTCGACGATAATTTCAAATGTTTATTTTATATTCTCCGATTATCCGAAAAATCCTCTGAAACTTCCTACGGACTTGAAATCAAATCCTCTATAATTTCCGCGAAGGAAGTCAAACCAAATTGATGCCCGATAATTAAGTCGTGAACAAACTTGCCATATCGACCAATTATGACAAACCACGACTAATCGTGAAATGCACAATTCAAGCCAATTAACATACCATTTTCGATTCGGGTCGTTACAAGTTTTTCAGGTATTGATGCCACTATTTCAAGATGATTGCTCAGTTACCCAAAATCGTATTCATTTAGCACTTCCAAAATTTCATCCCCCATCCATCTCCTGGGTTGCACACCAATTTCTATAGTCCTATCAAAAGCCTTGGGATCCTACTGCCATGGGTGATCATATCGAAGCCAACAACGGTGTCACATCTGGAAAATCTTCCTGCAATGAGGTCTGCAGCACTCAACAATCATGCACTCTGAACAAGCTCTATATCCCCTGGTAACATTACCCGACAACATCCTGCCAGCAGGAAAATCACTGATGGTGCCAACAACTATGACATGCATCTGGAACATCTAGTTTTTGTACTTGTCATAAGTGGGATGGCCAAATTCACTTAGGTACTTAAACTCCTCAATTAAGGGTCTCAAATACACATCGAGACACTTTCCTGGATAATCCGGCCCTGAAATTCACAGAGTGAGCATATTGTATTCCTTCTTCATGCACATCTATAGAGGAAGGTTGTACGGTACCAAAATAACAGGTTATATACTGTATTGAAGACTCATGTTGCCAAAAGGGTTGAATCTGTCAGATGAGAGCTCAAGCCAAATATTTCAGACCTCTGATGCAAAATGAGAAAACTCTCTGACCATGTTCTTTCAAGCCTCTCCGTCAGTAGGGTGTATAAGGGTATCATCGTCACGCAAATTCTTCTCAGCCCACCATCTTATAGCTTCAGCCGTGTGTGCACACATGAACAACCATTCCAGCCTATCAATCAGCGGGAAATACCGAAGTATCTTCACAACTTTCTTATTCCCTACAGGAGTCAACTTATACCTATCCGTGTGACATACCAGGCAAGCATCAATGCCTTCAAGATCATTCCTGTAAACATCTTCACGCAAGAAGAGAACCCAATCATATCTGCATGCATGAATTTTGATGTAGGAAAGGCCAAGATGTTTCAGGATATGTCGCACCTTACGATGAGTGGTAGGAAGATGATAGCCGGGAGGTAGCATCAAAGCAGTCTATTTTAGCCAATCATCAACAACCTTGACACTCATTTTTTTCTCCACTTTAAGCTTCGTTACTCCCATGACACTTTGAAGAACAGTCTTATTACACGCGTTGTATAACGAGGTCTGTTGGAATGTAATCAGGTTGTTGTACTTGTCCATACTTGTAGTGTGGACAGCTGTATTGCTAGACTTGCTCAATATGAGGGAAGCCCCCAACAGCGGGATCATTATCTGATGCTTGAGCTAATATACCGCTCTTATAAGGAAATATATCGTTGATCAACCTTGTTATTGGATCATTGGATGTACTGGATATCTGAGGATATTGCCCATGATCATGCTGACCCACTGATGATGTTTCACTTGATAAATCCAACACGTGTACTTATCCCAAAACCCATTTTTCTTCAGGTGCTCCCCTACTGTATCAATGGTAAAACAATACATATCGCTCCGACACTGGAAATAATGAATATCATTCACATTAGAATTAGCCTTCACATATTCCACAAAACTTTTCATTCCAATTTTATAATTTCGATCCCATCTTGGAAGAAAAATCCAACTCTTGTTCATCCTGAAAATTTCAACTTAATTTATATATATACACATGTTTAATTCGATCATCTACTAGCTAGATAGTTATGTAATTACAAAGTTATACACATATATACGTATACTAGCTATATATTAACAATTAAGATATAAACACACATACATATATATTTTCATCTAATTAAATCAACTCAATCCCCAAAATTCATACCAATATAACACATAAATCAACTCAATCTCTAAAATTTATACATATATGTTTTCATCTAATTAAATAAACTCAATCTCCAAAATTCATACATATATATAACACACACAAAATTTTACATGCATATATATTTACATCGATCTAATTAAATCAACTTAATCTCCAAAATTCATCGATATATATATCACACATAAATCAATTAACTCAATCTCCAAAATTTATACAAATATATTTTCATCTAATTAAATGAACTCAATCTCCAAAATTCATATATATATAACACACATAAATCAACTCAATCTCCAAAATTTATACATATATATTTTCATCTAATTAAATCAACTCAATCTACAAAATTCATATATATACGTTCCTATATAGCGGGAAATAGCTTCACGAACTTATGTTAGACAGCTATCGACAACACCCAACAATTTGAGAGCGTTTAGAGTTTTCCTCCTCCAATTGTTTTGAATGGTTGAGTTGCTGCCCGATCTTTTTAGATAATGAACTATAGCCGACGAAAAAAAATAGTCGTCGGTTATAGTTGATCATATCGTCGGTCTTTTGCTGAACTTGTCATCGGATATAGTATAACTATAGCCGACAATGACTTTTCACTATAAATGACGATCTATTTTTGTACCGTCGCCTACAGTATTTTTACCGACAACGATTTTGTATCGGTAGTTTGAAATGTCGTTGGTCTGTTTTCCCTCTTTTCATCGGCTATAGTACTTATGCTGGTAGTGTTTGTCGTCCAAGTGTTACTTAGATGACGAAACACCTCTGTCGTCTATGGGTGTCAGGGTTTAGGGTAAAAGGATTAGTGTTAGGGTTTAGGGTTTAGGTTCACCAAGACAACAAAATCATACATGCGTTGTCTAAATAATGCCACTTAGCCGACCAACATAACTGAGTTTGTCAGCTAAGTTAAGCTTAGACGATGAATAATCTATGTTCGTTGTCCAAACATAATTGTATGTCAAGCTACACATGTATCGAAATACATTAATTAATTAATTAATTAAGTAACCCAGTTCCATTAATGTCGAAATAAAAAAATTAATTCATTAATTAATATCTCAAAGTTAAATTAATTAATTTAATATCATTCCTCATCCTCATCCTCATAATCATCATCATTTGAATCATACTCCTCACTAGCTATCGTCTGATTGCTCCTCATCATCATACTCTACATCGTCTGAATCGTATCCAACGTCGTCGTCGTCATCCTTCGGCTCCTCTTTAGGGGCATTATTCTCTAACTCTCTAATCTCCTATTGAGTAAGATCCGTTGCTCCATTGGACATGGGTAAGCCTTCGTTAGGCCGAATTAGTTCCCTTATGTCAGGGATGACAGAAATATTTGGCTCTTGATATACATTGTCTCTATGCGCTTCAGTATCAACCGCTGATGTCCCTTCATGTGTGGTGGGACTCCATATTCCTCGGTAAGACATATGGTTTACTATTTTCTAGCATTCACCAGCTTTGGGATCATCCAGAAAGAATACATGTCTAACTAATGTGGTAAGAGCGAATGGCTCTTCCTCATACCAGCTTGAGTTTGTATCAACTGATAAAAGGCCTAGATCTTCCTTGGTATATGTTAGGTCCATAATTGTGTTCCAATTATGTTTCTAACTTCATGCTTATTGCTTATCGTCTATGAATAAAACATCGATCGTTCTTATAACGTTTCCTATTCGTGCTAAGAAATTGGGAGTTGGCACAGAATCGCTCTTCAAGATGAAAATTAATCACTTTTTAGAGAAGCTGAGCACATCTTCAAAGTCACAAGAGAATTTGGAGCAACTTTGGGAAATGACAAAAAGTGGTCGCTGGAAGTTATTAGAAGCTGCCGAAAAATCGCCGGATTTATCCATGGTTAACCAAATTATCAAGTATGACCCATACATTCCAAGCTAGGCCCAAAGAAACCCCCAAACCACCTAGATAAGAACCCTAGATGATTTGGTTAGAGTGTCACACAATTTGAATTTTGGATCTATTTGGCATGGTTTGGACTCTTGTTAGAAGCTAAGAAAAAGAGATCACAAGTTGTGGCCCTTGGATCAAACTCCCTGGCCACTCTAGCGCATCCAAAGACTAAAAAAATACACCATTTTCTCTCCTATTACTACCCTTGGTCTAGCTCTCCCAGACCATCGTACACAACACACTACATTTTACTCATTTTTCCTAGTTTTAAACTTTTTTCTCTCTAGTTTTCTCTCTAGCTTCTCTTGAGGGTTTTTTGTTGAGTTCTATAGAGAGAAGCTAGATTTCTATTTCAATCTTCCTCCCCTCCAACCCTCTACAAATCCAAGACACCTAGCCTTGCAAGCCTTGACCGAACCTCTTCCATTCTTCCTCACCACCATCTATCACTACTTCCTCTCATCTTTGCCTCCAAAGGTTTGGATGATTCTCTAAAACTTGAAGATGTGGGAATTAATCCTTTTTTCCCTTGGCTTCTTTGAGTCCTAAAGTTTTCCCTTTCCTCCTCTATAAACTTGAAGGCACTTTGGAGCAAAGAAGGTGAAGTTAGAAGCACAAGGGTGAACTTGAAGAAACTTGTCTTGCTTTGGGGAGATTCCTTGATTATTTCTTCACATCCTATTTACTCTATTGATATATTTAAGCTTGATTTTAATTATGTATAGTGAGTAGTTCCATTTGGGAGGCTAGGGTTTGAACCTTAGCCATTTGATGTAGACAAATAATGGTTTGATTCATGTATGGTTTATGGTTTTGTGTATGTTATGTGAATCATATATTTGTGAATGAGCTACTATGTATTTGTGGATGTTTATGTGCTTGAGCTTCATGTATAGTTTCATTTATGCATGTGTTGACCTTAGCTAAGTTAAATATATATATTAAGGAACTAAAAATGTGACCAATTGGTTGAATTATCTACTCACCTAGGCTAGATAAGCATGTAAATATGATTAGGCTCTATTCTGAGAAGGTTTACCTTAAGGCTTGGTTTCCTTAGCACTAAACAAGTACTAGAGCCTCCTTGAGTCTCAATAGACTTAAGGAGCTTTAGTCAAGCACACATTGAATCGAGAGATTATTGTAGCCACTAGTTTGGTCTTTCCATTTGTAACTCAAAAGGTGCGGATTGGGAGATTCACTTAGAGTTTCTCTTGAGTCTTCCAAAAGACGTTTGGGAAGGGAAACCTTCCATAAATATTGCATGGTATGCTTGTTGACTTCACTCACATGACATACGGTCAAGATGTAAGCCCGAAATGGCTTAGGTCTTGATCCTAGTTCACTAAATACTTCAAAATTGGGTTCAAGTCATCTAGAGTCTAAAATGGCCTAGGAGCTTGAGTTCAAAACCAAAAGTGACCCAAAAGGTTACGATTTGGACTTCCACTTGTGTGAAACGGACTTTAATTACATACATAAATTAGGACATTGTTTGAGCATCAAATGGTTAGTGAGAATTTTCCTAGCCAATCATTCTCTCTTATTGTGAATTTGTTTGCTATTTAATCTTTTTAGAATAGTCTATAATTAATCAATCATATCGTATAATCACTCACCGTAGTCTAATCACCCCTTGCAATGCTAGGTTTCCAAAGGACTTAGTAGTATGAGATATACATCCGTAATTTGAGTGCATAATTCAGTCAAGCTAAGGAGTTTAAGTGGTCAATCCTAGTGGGTTCGACACTCGACTTCCTTATAAATATTATAACTTGACCCTGTATACTTGTGGGTAGCGGAATTCTTTGCGCTTGTGGGCTATATAACAGTTCACAAGTGTAGAGGTACAATTCTCTCGACAGCATGCTTGAACCATTTGCACTTGAATAGAAACACGTTTATATCATTCTCATACAATAGTTAAACGACAGTAACATGAACCCCTTAATACACAGCAGCGCCTTCCCTAACCGCGATCCCACTGTTTTGTGTTCTTCTTCCTTCATCTGTGGCCAATGAATGAAACTTTGCACCATTCACAAAATAGTCGAGGTAAATATAATGTTTAACCGGCTTATGGGCCAACAAGTGTTTTTCCCATGACCACCACCCCACATGGTTATCTGATTTTTGTAGATCACTCATCCACAAAAATTGAAAGAATACATATGATTGTGTATTTAATTTCTACCGAAAATTTGTCATAGTTTAATTTCTACCCAAAATTTGTCATAGTTTAATTTCCACAGAAAAATTGTCATATTTTAATTTCTTCCGCATATAGGTATTTAATTTCTACTTAATATTTGTAAACCAAAAACCTACATGCACAAACTAAGGCAAAAAACTTCCCAGAAGCAAACACTGCATTCGAATTTACCATGGGCACCTATTCCCATCCGCATTTCTCAATTTAACACTAATCAGATACCCATATGCATGCATCGTTTAAATTAATTAAACATACCTACCCATTGGAGGAAATAATCGGGGAACTTCTTCTGAAGTACTTTTTCAACCCAGCCAGGACTCTTGTCCGGTTTCGCTGCCTAAATCCTTTCCCTGTAGTCCTTGATGTAATCCTCGACCTCATTACAAGCTTTTCTTCAAAGGATCCGATCTTATCTTAACTAGTAAACTAGGATCAAGCCCTAATGACTGACCATAAACTAAGAAATTTTGTGAAATTTTTGACATGACCTCCCTTGTAATTGAGATTACCAAAAACTTGCAAGAAAATAACACTCCGCAGATTAATCTTCACAAACAAACCGTGGACCACCAATGTCCATCCGAATTTCTCAACATATGACCAGAACTAAACCAGATACATAAGTCAGGAATTTAAAACATATTTGACAAAGTACTGGTTCAGAATACAAGGGAAAGTAAACTCGAAGACTACTCGAGAACTAACTAATCACTAGAGTCTCACTAAAAATAATAATACTGAACTAGTATCCAGAGCGACTTCTATAAATATACAATACGTACTGACAGTGATCTGGAACCTACTGGTGAAGAAATTGACTAGTGGAGTCGAAGCCCTCGACAACACCCAGCTCTCTCAGGATACATACTGCAACCTGGGTAACGATAAACCGAAGAGTCTATGGAAAGGAAAATAAAATATAAAATGTTAGCGTGAGTGGACAAAAGTAATATAATAAATTGTGTAAATCGATAAACTGAAATTTCATGCCTTTCCTCTGTTTATTGTGAAATAATCAAGTTCAAAGTTGTAAAATTGAAATAAAATAGGGAGGTGGGCGCTCATGGTGTTTGTCCTAACTCAGAGCGTCTCCAAGACTGTAAATGAAAAGGTGATGGGATCGTCAAGAGGTTTTGTCCTATTGCAAGACAATCTGGGTTGGCAGGATGTTTGTCCTAACCCGGTTTGACCCGACTAGTCAGTGATCAGCCGACTAGTCAAAGCATCGATGCTGAAAATAAAACAATCATAAACATACCTCCAAACTCGACTGTAATAAAATACGAGAGACTGTAAATCTGCATAAATATGAACTCGCAGCAATTGTGAAAATAAATAAATGTCCACTTACTATACACAGCTAACTCTGTGGTCCGGCGGAAGTCCCCTCGCCAAAATCTCGATCACGGTCTTCTGAATAAATAACATATTCACTTAATATTGTAATTCGATAAATATATGAAAATCAACTCAAAAACTATCCCGGACATTCCTGGATTTTTGCCTCATCGTAGCCCCACCATGGACGGTGGCGCTTGGCCCTCACCTACTACCATAGTTAACGGGGCGTGAGCCACACTCACCCCTTGGCCGAATAACTCCGTTTGGAGCGCTTGACCCACCAATTTGAAGATCTCCTCGAGCCAAGTCGATCTCACAATTACAGCTTCACCTGATTCTGGCGCGTTTCATCGAAATAGACCTCGAAAGCCGGCCAGAAAATTCCAGACATCGAATCATTGGCCATGCACCTCAGTTACCCTCAAAACCAACCCAGATTGACTCGTCTTGCTACACTCGACCAGAACCCTCACACCACCACTGCCAAACCTCATCGGATTATCGTCGTCGACGGCGAAACTCTATGGGTTACGCAACATGAATCCAAAACTCCTCCAAACCTCACCAAATCTCTCAATTCTCACCATTATCACTACCACAATGAAGAGAGGAGTAAAACCCATACCTTGAGCACGACAAATGGTGACTGCACAGCTACTTTTCTAGCGGGTCATGATTCTGGTCAGAAACGGGTCAAGAAACGAGTCGGTCAACAGAGGTCAATAGTTCAGTTTCTAACTTTCTATTTTTGGTAAATCTACAATTTCTGGAAACTTGCTATTTATAGAGGGAAGCTCCTCAAATGATCAACGATCAATATTCGAGTTTACCACGATCGTACGAACGATAATTAACTAATAAAAAAAATAAGTTTCTTTTAAATATTCCATTTCAAATTTTTTTGATAAACAATGCGATACTTACCTAAAAACAAAAACTTACTAAAAACATAATAAATAGCTCGCATATCCGAAAAATTCCCTGAAAATTCACATGAGCTCGAAATAAAATTCTCTACAATTCCTGTGAAGAATATCAAGTCCAATTCTCTTTTGCTGAAAAAGTCGTTAATAACTCGATAACGCGACTAATCTGTAATGAAGCGTAATAAGATTTGATAAGCACGTGATTACAGTTCAAGTTGTCACAATCCACCCCTCTTATAAAAATTTTGTCCTCAAAATTTATATACCTGTTAGAAGAAATGAGAATACTGCTCCCTCAAAAACTGCTCTAACTCCCATGTGATTTCTGCCACTACATGATTTCACCACAACCAATTTCACTAAAAGAATGGTCTTGTTCTGGAGAATCTACTCTCGATGGTCAGAAAATCCATTGGTTCCTCTATATAAACCAAGTTCTTCTGTAGCAGAATTTGCGGAGGCAGAACGACATAAGAGGGATTAGGAATGTATTCCACAACAACAATACGTGAAATACATCATGAACACATGCCAGCTCCGATCATACCTCTAAATAGTAAACTATATTGCCAATGTATTTAATAATCTAATACGGTCAAATGTACCGCAGCTATAGCTTGCCGCGCCTTCTGAAATGCGTAATCCCTGTCCATGGTGATAACTTGAGAAACACCCAGTTACTAACTTCAATTCTAATTTCTTTCTTCTAACATCAGTATAACCTTTCTGGTGATCCTGGGCAGCCTTTAATCTAACACGTATAATTTGCACGTTATCTGTTGTCTCTTGCACGATAATTGGACCGATAAGGCTTCTTTCTCCAACCCAATTCCAACATAACGGAGCATAGCATTACTAACCATATAAAAATTTATAAGGTGACATCTTGATACTCGAGTGAAAATAGTTGTTGTAGACGAATTCCATCAAATGCAGATACTTATTCCACCTCCCGGGAAATTGTAATACATATAATCTCAACGTACCTCTAGAGTCTGAGTAGCCCTTTTGGATTGGCCATCCTTTTGTGAATAAAAAGCAGTGCTAAACCACAAACTAGTACCCAGCGCTCTCCGAAACTGCGAGGTGTAATGAGAATTTTGATCCGAAATGATAGAACTAAAGCCCCATGCAATTTCACTATCTTCAGCACGTACAACAGAGCCAACTTGCTCATGGAGAATTTCTCTGAGACCGGATAAAATGTGCAGTCTACGTAAAGTTATCCACCATCACCCAAATTTCGGTATGCCCCTTGGCTATACGTAGAAATATATAGACAAAATTCATAGTAACATGCTCACATTTCCAATTGGAAGGCACAATCCCTGCAATAAACCCGAACATTTTGGACATTCCTTTTTAACTTGTTAGAAAATAAATTATTGACTCACATGGATGGTAATTTCTTGCTTCAGGATTCGATATGTCGTATTTCCTCCCTGATGCATATCATAAGCTGAACAATAAGTTTCATCAAGAATCTCTCGTTTCAACTCATCATTATCTAGTACACAAAGTCTGCCTTTATAAATAACAATAACCCATCTCTTTTCAGCATGAAATCAGGTGATCCACCAACATACACACCTTCCTTCAAACTTACTACGGAAAGATCACAATCCTCGAGTTCTCGAACTGAATCAGGAAAAGTTGGTCGAACCAGAAAATAGCAAACAAAACTCCTGGCTCAACATCTGCAGTATATAGGAAAGCACCCGTATCTCGCAACTTAGACAATAGTGGCATTCGCGTCACCTGGGATCCGTGTTACCAGAATATGAAATAATGAAACTCCAGATTTTTGGCTAAATGCATCGACTACCACATTAGCTTTTCCAGGGTGATACTCAAAAGTGCAGTCATAATCACTCAGTAGCTCCATCCATCTTCTCTATCGTAAGTTTAATCCCGGCTGCATGAGGAAGTAAGTGAAACTCTTGCGGTCGGTAAAAATCTGAGTCTAGGCTCTATAAAGATAGTACCTCTAAATCTTCAGCGCAAAAATAATTGCGGCCAACTCCAAATCATGAGTGGAATAATTCGCCTCATAGGGTTTCAACTGTTGTGGATCATAAGCGACTACCTTTCCAAGCCGCATTAACACACATCCCAAGCCTAACCTTGACGAATCACTAAAAATAGTAAACTCCATAATGTAGTCTGGTAATGTCTACATTGGAGCTGTAATCAACCTCGCCTTCAGAGTTTGGAAACTTTCTTCACATCTCTCAGACCATACAAATCAAACTCATTTCCTCGTAAGTCGAGTCAGCGGTGGTGCAATGCACGAATCGCCTCGCATGAATCGTCGATACAAACCAACTAAATCCAGAAAACTCTAAATAAATGCCACGTTTATTGGTCTATTCCAATTCAACATGACTTTGACCCTATTCGGGTCTATACTAACATCCTCAGCTAATATCACATGGTCAAAGAATTTAACATTGTCAAGCCAGATCTCGCACTTACTGAACTATGCATTCAGCTGAGATTCTCTCAAAGCCTTCACTACTATATGTAAATGTTCACATGCTGCTGCACGTCCCTAAAATACCTCAAAATGTCGTTGATGAAGAAATTATCAAGATATGATCGAAACACACGATTCATCACAGCCATAAAGGCAACAGATGCATTCGTCAAAACGAACAGCGTCACTCAAAACTCATAATGACCCAAACGTGATCGCAACTGATGATATTCCGATTAGAGACCAATCTTAGAGAATAGAGAAGCTCCCTTTATTTGATCAAACAAATCATCAATACGAGGTAGAAGATACTTGTTCTTTACTATAACCCGGTTCAACCTTCGACAGTCATCACACAATCGCATGGAGTCATCCAGTACGGCACCTACGTAATGAGACATGTACGCAGAAATATCTCATTCGTGAAAACGATTTCCCGTACTGGAGGAAGACCTGGTAATTCCTCAAGAAAGACATTAGGGTACACCTTGACCAAAATAAACTCCTGCAAGCTAGGGGTGGATGCACAAGTGTTCACAACAGAGGCTAGACATGTATACACCTCTTACACAACATTTTCTCAGCTACAAAACAATGATCACTTCTGGAAATTCTCTACCCACCCGAGGAGTATAATAATAAAGTCGGGCCTATCCAATCACTCCAGCCAGTCACGGACCCTAGTTCTGGCCCTGTCTGGGTGGCAGAGCGGCTCTAGCTTCTGAAGTGGCATACTGATCACCATAAGAGCTCTGCACCGAAAATTGATCTGAGGGGTCCCTTTGTGGACACTCCCTCGTAAATTGACCCAACTGAGCACAATGAAACAAGCTAAAGTCCCAGACTGACACTGCCCAAGATGATGCTTATGACATCCGGCTTAAAGGAAAATCTCTGAGCGTTAAAGGAGTAGATCGATAACTACTAACTTCACTGGTACTGGATTCAGATCCTTGCCTCTAGGGTCGACTCCTCCAACTCTGGAAATGACTCAGACGATATGCACCAGGAGCAGGAATGAGAGCTTCCTCACCTAAAAAGGTATTAGAGTCTGAAGTGCTTGAACTTCCCCTCTCTGAGGACTATGGCTAAGCACACTTACATCAAATTGTCGAGTCTGACCCCACTAAGATCGGTGTCTAACCTCGCACCTAACCGTATCACTGACAAACTCATCAAAATCAAAACGTATCACACCTAATAAGTATAGAGCAAAATCGGACCGCAAACCTTCTTCAACCCACCGACACTTCTCTTTCACTAGCCTTACTAAGTTAGGTGTAAATCAGACAAAATGGGTGAAAAGATCCTGATACTTCATCCTAACCTGTCTCTCTATCAAAGGCTCATAAACTACTTAAACCTCCGCTGCTCAGAGGCTTCGCAAAAGAAGCAACTCGTGAACCTTCCTACAAACTGTGGCCACAGAGTGAGAGCTTCCTTCTCTTCTCAGTCCACTACCACCAGCGATATACATGGTCTAACAACAGACCTATAACCACTATAGTTCTCTATTCAGGGATCAACTGGAAACCCAAATGACCAAAAACTCGACCAATCCCGACTAGCCAGTTCTCACTAGTCACAGAGTCATGGGAGTCTAGAAGAAATTGTTCTCACCATGGTGGCTTAATAACTAAATCATCACCATCCTCTCGTAATAATGGCATCATGCGTGCAATTAAATCACGCATAAACTAAGCCATGGTTTGTGTATCCCTGATGAGCCGTTTGTCCAGGCATACTGCATAACTGACAAACGACTCAAAAAACAAATTAGCTCACTAACAGAAGTCATAAAGTGGATCAATGATGAGACTCTGGACATATGACAAGGTACAACACTTGGAATAATGGGGATCCACCGGCCGGTCGGGCCATCCTTCCAAGAGTGTTGTACATTCTCAAATGCCTGCACTGACATAACCAAAAAAATCTACAGAATCTATGACCTAATGCACAGATACCCAACTGAAAGGACCCAACCCTAGCTTAACTAGTAAACTAAGATCAAGCTCTAACGATTGACCATAAACTAAGAAATTTTGTGAAAATTTTGACCACACTCGGGGAGTTGCGAGTAGAAGAAAAATCAAGGAGACAACCAAGAGCCTAGGGAAACATATCGACGTGGCATATATATGATATTTTCACCAAAGGCCTTCCATTGAAAGAGCTCGCCAGTTTGCCCTCGACTCAGATAGGGAATATCATACGAAGCAAGATACATATGATATAGTTTTAAATTACAAGGTTTATCAATTAATTTAATCTTTTTTTTTCTTAGGTACACTTTGCCTTGCAGCAAACTACATAGATGTTGGAAGCCATAGAGAAGTCGTCTGTAAACATTTACAGGAAATGGAAGCACCAGCTACACAAGCACTATAAGAAATACGGCGAAGCCCCAGAGGAGTTCCAGGAGGAAAGGAGACAAGGTCAAAGACCAACACATTTCTTTAATTTTGGTTTGTGGTTCATATTTATTTAATTTTGGTTTGTTAATCATATAATACTTTTATCAGTTATCATAGTAATTAATTTCCATGGTTTTGAAACAGACAAGGTCGAAGACCAACATAGCCAATCGAGCAATGAAGAATTGCCACCACAGTTTTGGATCCACGAAGATGATGTACCATGCAAAGGCTCACAGTGATAAGGGCTCGAATCACCCGCATCTTTCCGCCTCTATGGATGCTTACAATAGGCTCGAGCAAGAAGAAGATATCGGGAGTCAAAACGCTGTAAGTAACACTTATTCCGAAATTGAATGCGTTGAATATTATTGTTCGTTTGAAGTAATTGAATTATGATTAGAACATTTAATTAGGTTGTACTCTTAAATTTTGGTATCGTTGGCTATATTAAACATGATTATGAAGTTGAGAAATCTGGATGAGAATCAGTGTCCACGGTATATTATTTTGGAAATTGGTTATTCGAAGTGTTTTCTTTCGTACAGGTTTTTAGTTTCCTACATTTTTTGGGGAAATTATGTCATGTTTTTTAGAAATTGATGTTCATATATTGTTCATCATATCTATTTTAGGCATGAGTGAAACAAATAGCCGCCAAGGCAGTGGCGCGGATGCAGGCGGAGAACTTGGAGATGATGCTGGAAGAGTTGCCTCCTCTACCCTTGGAGACTGAGGTCGATATTGTAGATACAATTTTTGGCCGCTGACCTGGAAAAGAGGTTTGAGGCCTTGGACTGGATGTCCATCGAGATCTGAGTCATATTCCGACGATGAAATGATTGAGTATGGCAGCAACAGAGGATTGGGCCCTAGCGGCCGAGGAGCAAGCTGAAGCGGCAACCGCATGGTCTGATGCGTTACAAGGTAAGCTAGATAAGTCACTCCAATTTCTCAATGTTCCGCCAGATGTTTTCAGCCGAGTGTCCCGCATCAGGATTTTAGACCCGCTTATGATGATCCGAGATCCGGGGTAATCGGCAGGGTCCAAACTCCTGCCAATGTCGATATTTTGGTTAAATGTAATTTCTACGTACATTTGGATCGATAGAATTTTTTATTTAATATATAAAATTTGGGTTCGATTAGTATTTTTCTTAATTTAATATTTAATTTTAATTCCATTTATATTTATGAAAATAATTTTAAAAATACACAAATTAGACGACGAAATCATAAGTTAATTCCAAAACTTAGGCAATGAAGGAAATATTCGTAGTCTAAGATTGGACGCTTAGACGATGAAATCTTTTACACTAAAATGATGATAAATGTTCGTCATCTAGGTGTAACTCTAAGATGACGATAAATTTTCGTCATCTAGTTGTAACTTTAAGACTACGAAACTATTGCGTCGTCCTAGATAAATTATGCGACGAAAAATTTTCATCACCTAATTTGGTACATTTTCGTCGTCAGTGACTTTACACGACGAATATTGTTTCTTTGCCTAAGATGTCACTTAGGCGATGAAACTTTTATGTTTCGTTGCCTAAGTAATTGGACTATGACACTTAGGTGACGGACTTTATGCGACAAAATTTTCGTCACGTAAGTACTTAAGTGACGGACTTTAAGCGATGAAATTTTCGACGCCTAAATACTTAGGCAACGAAAAATCTCTTTTCGGTGACAAAAAATGCTTCGCCGTCTAAGTGGGGTTTTCTTGTAGTGTTCATTTCCGACCATGGGCTGAGGTGGCCAGAATCCACCGCACCGCCTCCGCCAACTTCGGCAGGGATTTTGGGCCGGTATTGCTTGGTAAACGCGGGTCAAACCTGGTTTCCCTAAATGGTAAAAAAAATTTGACTTTCCATTTTGGGAAAGTCGTATTTATACAGGTGACAAACGAACTCAATAAATCTTTAAAAACTTTTCCTGTCCGTAATTTCTTCGTCATAACTCCGATTTTAACCCTTGACGTGACCACAAACTCGTCGCGATAAACTCTACAACTTTCCTCAAAGAAATACCTCAAAAACTTAATCGATACATTTTTGACGAAACGCCAGCAAATTTTTATAATGGTAAAAACTAATTCGCATCGACGATTAATGTTTAATCAAATGAAAGGTAAATCTCAGGTCGGGATGTTACATCAAGAATGCGACGTTCTTAGAGATTGTGGTCGATCGTAAATGAGCTTAGCTATTCAATATGACTTTTGACGACTAGTTATTAAATAATCATTATTGGTTTAGGACGACGTATAGGCAGCCAGTGACAGGCATATAAAACACTGACAGACGGACTTTGGTCACCGCCACCACTTGGGCACGATACTCGAGAAGGGTCAGGAGTCCCCCTCAACGTATCCTTATAGTTTTTTAGTCTTTTTTGAGTTGCTTGGTATTTTATTATATATGATAGTAGGAACATAATTATTTTTCAGTTTCTAGTTCAGTTATTTTTGTCTACTCACTCTAACGTTTTTCTGTGTTTTCCTAGGGCTTTCGTTTTAAATTGCCCAGCTTGCAGGTTAGTCAGCTGAAGTTGTGACCGTCCAGGGTACGAAGCATGATAGTCTATCACTTCTGTTTTCATATTTTAGATTCTTTGTACAATTTTTAGGCTACTCGTATTGGGGATACTTATATCGAATCTTCAGTGTAAGTCATCCTAACACGAGTCTCGTATGATCCACTATGGATTATGTGTTAATTTGGGACGAGTCCTGTCAATTTCAATATGAACGCTCTGAATAGTGACATATTTGTGTTGCGCAATAGTGTAGAACAAGTGTTTTAATTGTAAGATATTGTTGATCTTAGATGGTCTGTAGTCATAAGAGGCTCCAAATAGAGAAGCTAATGGCTTGGCCAATTATGATGAGTTAGGGGATGTGGTCAATGATCATCATCCCCTTATTGATAAAATGTTTGAAATCTTGTCTATTAGTGAAGAATCATAACTAGCATACATGCGTGCTGACAATGAGGGAATTATAGTTGAAGAAGAGTAGGGTTTAGGACTACGTCACAGTGGCTTTTCACTTTCTATCTTGGCTTTGCTTTGTGTTAGATTAATCTTTTTTTCTTGGTAGTAATTTGACAGTTAATGAATGTAATTTGATGATATGGAAAGTGTCTTCACTTGGTCTCTTAATTACTTATGTAATTTATTGATTTTGGAAGTTGTATTGACTTGCTGGACAGATTATACTATACTGTACATAGATGTGTTTACTAATATTGCTTTTGGTTTATGTGTAAGAAATGGCGCCTTCAAAATTTGCCTCATCACCAACAAAAAAGAAGTCCAAGTCTCACAAGTCCATGTCTGAGAATGTTCTAAGTAAGGAAGTCTAAGTCTGACAAGTCGATTAAGGGGTTGACTTTAACAAATTCAAAGTTAGCATCATCGAAGACGAAGAAGCAGATTGAGGAAGATGAAGGGTGTACCGGAGGTCTTAATCGGCTCAAACTTAAACCATTTACCATGTCCAGGTTGACTGCATGAAGGATACTTAGGAATAAGTTGAAAGTTTTGTTAGACATGTATGGGAATCCTTTTGGGAAAGAGCGCAGTACATTACAATCATACATTGGAGTGCTTACAAGAACATAAGTCCTGGTATCAGTAGATCACTAGGTGGCTGCCCGCACCTAAGAGTAGTTTGCCGAAGTGAAATTGTAAGAAGAATATTTTTTTTTGCAATATAGAATACAAAATGTACACGATCTTCGTCATTCATTAACATTGACTTAATAGAGAGATACAAAAGAGTATTATGATACATGTAGTTTTGAGTGGAGTTTCCGTACCACAACAAAAGACTCCACATTTCGAAAGAACAAAAACTACATTAAGATGTTCTACAATGGTAGAATATGAAAAATTAGACGATGGATATATTACATTATATATATTGAATCATCGTTCGTTTCGATTCAACCTCATGAGTTGGGTCCAACTGCTTCATTAGAGCATCCATGTCGGCCTTCCAAACTTCATTTAGATTAAGCTTTGTATCAATTAGTATAGCCCCTGCTATACTTTCCACCATGTCACCAAGAGCCTACATCAGAAATGGACATTAATTTTTTTTTCTGTTCTTTTTTTTTGTTAATGTAGTTAGAATGTAGTCAATGTACTCAATATATATTGACTTACCTTTGGACACATGACATCCGAAGTAATCCAGAGCTATTAATGTTTTTTGCCTCAGTTAGCAACCTCATACTCAATTATATGACTCTGAAGTAATCCAGAGCAATGTCAATGTTGAAGAAGTGGATAAAGTTTTTGTCTTAAAAAAGCTTGAGCTAAGTTTTCATTACTCATAGCAGCTGAGCGCAAGTTAGTTAACACTGCAGGATTAATATGAGTGTGGCTATGATATAGATGATATGAGTGTGGCTACTTCAAGAAATTCAAGCCTCTGTCAAGAATTTAATTGTCACAAAGTGAACTATACCAAAATAAAATACTACTATAATTTGTGGGGAAAAAATCAAGTGCAATCTGATAACAGTAGAACTGATACATAGTTTTTGCTGAGAGGCATGTGTGATGGTCTCATGAAACAAACCCTCGACAAAAAATTCCTAGCTAAACTTCAACTCCATATTTCTGGTTTTCTCCGTTTTAGGAATGTATAGGATCGAAGTAATGCCCTACTAATGGCTTCCAATGGAGGATATTTCAAATTTATGATCAATCTCTCTCTATCTCCTATGGAAAACAAAAACAAATTCTCTACATATACACTAACATAGTATATGTTAATTTTCACAAACATCCATTGAAAATAAATGATATTCATGTGTGCTATTATGGGCAACAAAACCACGGTCTCAAATTTTAAATGAAAAATTTATTACATAGAGAACCACACCAGATGTCCACACCAGATTGGTGAGATTTGTGGACATGGAAACCGTTATTATGGTGGAGATCAATCAAATAACAAAGCTCCTGAACCATCCAAAATTGATTCTTAAATAAGAGCTCGGGTTTTTTGTAAATGAATATATATATATACACACACACCAAGCTGTAAAAATTGTCAAGATTATTTTCACAACGTAGACCACGATAGAACAAAATGCGCTTAGTGAAATGGAAGAGCATACCAGTAGAATAGCTTTGACGCTTGTTCTCATCCTCTCTTTCATACAGCTATTTGATTTAATAAAAACAAAAGAAAACACGATTAAAATTATTGTTTATAAACAAAAAAATAAAGAAACCCCTCTGAGATGCTAAAATTTCTAAACCGAATCAAGAAATATAATTCAAACATCAGCGACATGCATACGTGACTTTCATGCGAGCGAGGCAATCGGCAATGGAGGTGTCCTTCTCTATCTTAGGCTCTTTGGACCCTTCATGTAGCTCGACAGTGGATACTTGTTCACCATCGAATACTTCACCATCTCTAATCCTTTGAGGAGATCTCTGCTATCTGAGTTGGTGGGGCACGGAGATTGCAAGTCTAACTAAGATGCTACATATACGAAATCTTATAATTGCTGCTCGAGCTAGCCAAAGACGATACCATAAGACAAAAGTTATAATGACCAAAAACAAAAAATATACAACCACAACTGAATACTATACCTTTTTTGTACTCAACAATGACCAAAAGAAACTACATACAGAAACTTAAATGAACCAAAACATCTACAAACACTCAAACTCAGCAAAAACTTGATTTGTTGTATATCTCTTAGATCAAAAGACACAATGAAGTAATCTGTTAAAAAAACATATCCGAAATTGAAAAAGTAGAACCAATAGTAAACAATGTTAGAGAAAATGCAATTAATGGTGCACACAACAGACTTGATAGGATAAAAAACATATCAATATGAAATCAATATGTACCGAGTCCCTTCAAAAGCAATGTATTTGCTTCCATTAATAATCCCTTTCCAGCAGAATATGTTGTCTTCTTCAGGGAATGCAAATATCCCCAAATCTTCACCTATCTATAATCTAATTCAATTCAAATTTCAATCAACCTAATCATCATAAATAACTTAATGTTAGGTCCATATTTATGTGTTAAAATGTCCCTAATTTCATGCTTATCACTTGTCTTCTATGAATAAAGCATTGGTCTTATAACGTTTCCTGTTTATGCTAGAAAATTCGGAGTTGGCACGGAAACACTCTTAAAGATGGTAATTAATCACTTTTGGGTGAAGTCGAGCACATTTTCGAAGTCACAAGAGAATTTGGAGTGACTTTGGAAAAATAACAAAAAGTGGTCACCAGAAGTTTTCGGAAGCTGCCAGAAAATCGCCGGATTTGTCCATGGCAGGCTGGACCACCATGTTAGCCTCAAATATTTTGAGCTAGGCCCAAGGCAAGCCCAAACCACTTAGGATACAAACCCTAGCTGATTTGATTAGGGTGTCACATATTTGAATTTGGATGGGTTAGGCAAGGTTTGGAGTTTATCCTAGAAGCCAAGAAAAGAGATCACATTTTGTAGCCCTTAGATCAAACTTCATGACCACTCTAGCACATCTAAAAGCACAAAAAAATACCACATATTCTCTCTCTTACTCCTTCTTGGTCGAGCTCCCCTTGATCCACCATTACAACAAATCGCATTTCTCATATTTTTCTTAGTTTTTGCATCTAGAGATAGCCCTCACTCACTCCCTAATCCCTTAGCTCTCTTCTCCACCTCAAACAACCTCTCTACCACCACAAAAACAGCCCATGAAGGTGGAGCTACCTTGCTCTCCTTGATGTTCCTTTCCCATTCCTCCTCTTCCTCAAATGATTGTACATTCATCTTTGTACAATCAACTCTTTCCTCCTCCTATCTATATTCTAGGGTTTGGTGAGATTTCTAGAGCTCAAAGAGGTGAGAAACTCTCTTCTCCTTTGCCTCTTGGGGTCCTAAAGGTCTCCTTTACCTCCTCTACAAGCTAGGATGAATTTAAGAGCGTAGAAGATTGAGCTTTAAGACCAAATATGACTTAGCTTGCTTGGGAGTTCTTGAGATATCTCTACATCTCTCTATCTCTTTAATCATGTGTCTAAACTTACTTTACATTATGGTTAGTGAGTAGTTGCCTTTTGGAAGGCTAGGGTTTAGCTCTAGCCAATTTGATGTATATGCAACTATGTTTTGAGTTATGAAATTTAATTTCGTTTAGTTTACTGCTTGTTGTGAATGTGTTTGATAGCTTGTGATGTCATTTTTGTATGTTTACATGCTTTGGATTGATTCAATATTTTCATATTCATGTCTTAGTCATGACTAAGTTGAGACATGTTTAAGGAAGCTAAAAAAATGATCATAAGTGAACTAGTCATTCACCTAAGGAACATAAGCATGTAAATATGACTTAGGTCTAAAATTACAAGGTTAAGCTTAATGTTTGGTTTTCATTGGGCTTGAGCATGGACCAAAGCCTTCTTGAAGTCTTAATGACCCAAGGAGATTTAGTCAAGCTTACATTGACTCGAATGGACTTTATAGCTAATTTTTACTTCTTCTAATTTATGTTCTAAAAGGTGTGGATTAAGAAAATTTATTAGAACCTACTTCTATGTCCTCTAATAGGGACTTAAGAAGGAAATGCATACACATTCATCATAAGTGAACACATATTAAACTCACTAGCCATGTGGTATGATTAGCATACGATTCGTTATTGAGTTACATTCTAGTTTCGGTTTGCTTTATATTTGAATGTTGGACCGGAACGCTTCTAGCGCCCTAATGGCTTAGGAGATTCGGTCCACAACCAGTGGTGACTCCAAAAGGTCACAAGTTGGACAAGCACGTGTGAACCGAGCTAAACTCATAACTTGGACATTGTTGGTACATTGAATTTTCTAGTGGCAACATCTCTAGCCGACCAAATATTTATATTATTTTTGTTTTGTTTTGTTTTACCTCATGATTGCATACTAATCAACCATTCAATTGAAAAATCACTCATTATAGTTGCAACACCCCTTGCAATGCTAAGTCTCGTAAGGACTTAGTCTTGTGAGACACAACATACATTTCCGCATTTTATTTTAGTTTTAGTATCATGTTTAGTGTCTAGTTAATCTGTAATTAGAGTGCTTAATCGAGTCAAGCAAATGAGTTTACGTGGTCAATTTTCGTGAGTTCGACACTCGACTTCCTTGCAGTTCTATAACTTGACTCCATATACTTGCGGGTAGAGGAATTATTTGAGCCTATGGGCTAGACAATAGTTCAGAAAGTGTAGGGGTACAAATTCTCTCAACAAGTTTTTGGCGTTGTTGTCGGGGATTGATTTCCCTTTGATTTTTTAGATTTAGTTAGCCTTTGATTGCGAAGTATCCAGACATGTGTGTGTCATTTGGTTTCTTAGCTTTGTATTTTTTATTCATTTTTCCATTTAGGACTTTGTTTTGATTATTTTTCTCTTGAATGCTTTGGCAGATATGTTGGATATGAACTTGTGCTAGACTTGTGCTTCTAGCCTTTTGCAGGGCATGCTGCTCGACTCATCGATAATTCTTCTCAACCCGTTGAGAATGGTGCGGAAGAGACATAAGAGCGTACATTCAACCCTTCAAAATTGCCACTCGACTAGTCGAAATTTCCATTCAGTCAGCCGAAATTTCCATACAGGGAACTTGCTTTGACGAGTTGAAGTTTACCTGCATTTGTGATTGCTTAAGTGGTGCTTGTTTACTTGATTGAAGTTATCTACATTCTTGAAGAGAATCTAATTTACTGTATTTTATTCAAACATGTTTAGTTAGAGAGTCTAGATTTAGCAAACGTAAGCCTTTACTTGGGTTCATTTCAATGTCTATTGCACAATGAATGCCACTACGCCATGTACCGAAATCACATTCAAACTCTTAGGGTGCTCATTGATGTTTCCTTGACGGGGGTGCCAAAGAAGTACCATGGAAGACCCTCAAGGCTTTGAGTCGTTGTAGGAGTTGGGAGAACTAATATCTATTGGTTGCTTAGTGTATTTTCAGGTTTCATGCCTTTGAATCCTCTTTTTGAGGAATAACTCATCATAGACGAGGACGTCATTGAAGCAAGACGAGGGATAGTACTATACCATCTCTGTCAATACATATCATTTGCATTGTTCTTCAACCGTTAGTGGGCAAATTATTTTAGATCATGTGTAGCTTTCTTCAAACCTTACCCATCTTTATGGGACATCCAAATTCCGATCCCTATTCTCACTTGTTGGAGTACGAGGAAGAATGTACAAGATTCAACATCCAGAACATGGATCCGAGACAATTGAAGCTTCGGGTATTTCCTTCTAGTTTGCGGGATAAGGCAAGGATATGATTGAACAAGCTTGGTCCTAACTTAATTCATTCATAGGAAGATAAATGAGAGAAGGACATGGTTGATGATATTTCATGAGGAAGATGGAGAGTTATTCTATGAGACTTTGGAGCATTTCAAAGAGTTTGGGCTTGCTTATCCGAACCATGGCCAAACTCAAGACATGCTCTTATCTTTGTTTGATCAAGGTCTAAGCATGGAAACAAGAAGGAAGGCAATAACGCTAGTAGAGGTGACTTCATGGATAAGACCGCAGAAGAAGCCTATATTTTATTAGAAAAAAATTGTGGATCGATCATCCTTATGGCATGTCAAGCCCAAAATTCAAAAACCATTTCCTCATGGGATGAACCAAAACATGCCAACCATTGTTGTCAAGAAAATGGTCATGATTTTAACCATGGAGCTACCGAAGTGACAAGAACTAGTGGAGTGTATGTTAATGCTCGGGGGGGCAACTCTTGCCAACCACAAGCATCTCTCTCTCCTATACCATAACAAGCTTCGATGCAACAAGAATTTCCACCTCGAGAGGAATTGTCAAAGTCTAACTTGGAGGAGTTGATGACCAAGCTATTTTCACAACCTAATATGCTTCTTCAAAGCAAATTGGAAGCTCAACGAGTGGAGGAGAAGAAGATGTACTTGGATATCTTCAAGAGCTTATTGAATGAGAATAAGGAGATCTGAAATGAGAACCAATGTGCAGTTCGTAAGATGGAGGAACAACTACGTCAATTTGTAAAGGCACATCAAGTTCAACAAGGTAGAAGGACCAATGAATACCCGTCTTGCGCCAAAAAGGATCAAAAACATCAAGTTAAGGTGGTGAATGCGGTAGTGTAACCCGGAAAGTGCTTCACCAACTAGGATGATGCCCCCTTGGTAGAAAGTGATTATAAAGTAATGGTGAGGAGGACCTAGACACACTGGGTGTACTTAGGATACCTCCCAGATTTGAGAATGAAGCCAAGTGGAAGCATGAGCATATTAAGACCCAAGCCAAGACTAAGGTGAAACTTGATGCATTTGAGTTCTTACCTTTTCCTCAAGCCAATGCTAAAGGAAGATCACAATCTATGATGGGTTAGAAGGTAAAAGTTTTCAAGTTATTCAATGAAGCTCCAATGATTTCGACATTACAAATCTATGGCATTGAAGTTGTGAAAGATGATGAAGCCAATAATGTTAAATAAGTCAAGGCACCAGATAGGAGCAAGATCCACAAAAAGATGAAGAAAGAGAAGTCAAACAAGCATGAGAAACCGACATTGGTAGTTGGTATCAATGTCACCTCTAAGAGCCTTAATCCCTTGAGGAGTGCTAATTATAAGTTGCTTGACCTATGTCCTCAAGAAGTTGTCCTTTTTATGAATTTGAAGAATGGGAGAACTTTCAAGCTCCATGACACAAATTTAAGCCTGCGAGCCAAATACAAAATGGAGTTGGGGAATGGGGGGTCTATCATTTTAAGGACCCACCATAATGTTTTGAGATCATAGTTTCCATCACCCGATGATGTTAACATCGTTAAACTTGAACCCGGGATGGTTGGACACTATTGGTATGCAAGAAGAATAAGTGTGAGGTGGGGGAGCATTGGACATAAAGAATGGGGCATTGTGGTCTTGAACATGGAGATTAATTTCTGAGAATTCTCGATGGGTCGAAGGTTCTTCTCGACCAATCGACTGCATGCTACTATCTAGTCTGGGTCACTTTTTCAACCCGTCGAGAGAATCTCTTGAACTGTCGAGGAGTGTCCTACAAAAGTTGATTTTTGAAGACCAAGAGCTTAGGACTTTGAGACATGGAGCATAGAATAATTTCTTGAGGCCAAGATAAGTCCTAGAGCACCATTTAAGGATCATGACCGAGCCTATGAAACCTTAGATGGCGAGGCCTAACATGGCTTTTGTTTGATTACATTCTAACGCATATGGAGCTTGGAGTTGGTCGAAAAAGCTTTTAAACTTTCTTTCTGCCGTACCTTCTCTCTACTTTCTAGCACTTATGAGAATATGTTTGAGAATGCTGTTATGTTAGGATACTTTGGTTTAAATCTCATCCCCAAGAGTAGACATCTTCCAATGGTTGTTAGCCTTGCAATGTTTTGATAGCTTACTCTTATTTGATGAGGGAGTTCTCTATTCATATTTAGTGTATTGTTTGGAGTCACGTAGAATGTGGTAGTCCTGTGTAAGTATGAGGTCCTGTTAGGTTATATGCTTGATTAAATTGTCATTTTACTTTGACATATGATTAGTATGCATGCCCCCATTATAGTTTATAGGACTCTAATAGCTTCATTACTCATTAGAAACTATATGACCTTTTTAACTATGAATGCATGTTACTTGTTATCCTTAGAAGAACATATATTAGCAGAATAAATTTGAAGTGATGATGCTTATGTACCTCTTGTGCACTTATGTGCGATGTATGTCTTGATGCAAATTGAGGACAACTTGATTCTAAAGTGTGAGATAGTAGGCTAAGTCGTACCACTCCTTATCCTAAAATCCATAAAAATTTGAAAATTTTGAGAAAATGTAATGCAAAAATATGTGTGTTTTGGTGTCTTTGTGTCCTAATAATGGTTGTTGATGATGAAATTGAATTTATGGCTAGTGAATTTCATGATTTTAAGCATGTGGGAAACAAAAATGGAAATAGTGCATTTTTAATCGATTGAAAAGCATGTCTCTCAAAATGTGGCATTTGAGAAAAAGAAGGTTTAACATGTTTCAAAACTATCATTGTCTATGTGAGATTTTGAGCCAATTTGTGTATGACTAGCTTAAAGAATACACCATTTCTTTCATGTGTGATATCAATTAGTTATGTGTGCTAGATCTTGGTTTAAACCGTGCAAATCATTTTACAATCATGAGTTATTTCAAATATGGTAGAGGCATGTAGGACTATCACCACTCTTGCCAAATATCCATATGTCCATTTAGTGCGCAAGAGTTGCGACACCCCTAAATAGCCCTTTTGAGCCCACGTTTAGCCTTTTTATCATTTCCATGCATGTAACGAAACTTAGCCTAGTGTAGTAATCCTTACCCTTGTTCTAAAGACTTGGTAGACATTTCAAAGCTAGCGTTCAAGAGATGGAGTGAAGATGATGTTGTCTAAGGCATATTGTGTATATGGGGATAGACTTCTTCAAACAACTTGTATGTGTTTGATTGCCGAAAAGAAAAGAAAAGGGAAAAAAGTTATGTTGAGAGCTAGGAAAAGAATGTAAACAGTTGATGCTCTCCAGAAATAGGTTTAAATGTAATAGGTTTGGATTAATGTCCCTCATACTTATGGATATAGAGTTTATCACCAAAAGAAGGCTTAAGAATGAATAATTTTAGCCTTTGTCCTATCTACAAAGCTCAAAGGTAGTTTAGAATGAAGCTTGGGCCCAATGAGATGAAATTCGGCCCTTACTACTAAGGATTGACCATGGTGATGCTTTGGAAGGGGAGTAGTGCAAGATTTATAAGTTTTGGTGCTATGACTAAGTCTTTAGAAGATATTTTAGCACCACATACCCAAATTACGAATGCCTTAGCCCTAACTCCATTACAACTCTTAATAAGTCCTCTTGATTTGAAATGCCTGTGTTTGTGTATTGTTGGAATATTTGGTTGAAAATCAAGCTTATGGAGAACATGTGATCAATTTGATTTTTGAGTGGAAACACTAACCTTCTAAACACTTGAGTACATTAAGTGATATCTTGTGAGTTAGATGATTAAGAACATGTTAGTTTGAATACATCTCAATGCATAAATTTGGTTTGACATGTAGCATTTTTGGCTTAATTATTAGACATGTAATGATTTCATATTATAATTATGATTAAGAGAAGATCAATCAATTAGCCATGGTTCTTTGAGAGAAATGCTCACCATTCAAGACACTTACATGATTTTGTGTTTGGACTTGTATTTCTTTTGTACTTTGAGTATAGCTTAGCTTACTTGCTTTTCTTCCTTGTTTTCTTGAGGACAAGCAAAACATAAGTGTGAGGTAGTTTGTTAGGTCCATATTTATATCATAATTATGTCCCTAACTTCATGTTTATCGCCTGTGATGCAAATCAAGAAGCACAAGATGATGGACAAGCTGATCATGCACGTAGGAGTGGATATAAGCATGGGAAGGATGTAAAGCGTGTTCGTGAGCATGGAGCTGAATTGGACCCTTTGTCAATTCCTAGCGGACCGATTACAAGACTTAGAGCCAAGCAATTCAAGGAAGCACTTAATGGGCTGATAAAAGAGAAGTGGGTTGATTCACATCAGATGGTAACCACAACAAGTCAAGTCAAAGTTCCAATCAATGTCATCAAAGCTTCCATGAGTGCAGATGGTGGTTACATAAGTTACAAATCTGATGGTGGAATGTCATAAACAACCAATAAGTTTCATAAACAACCAATAAGTGTCATTTACTTCACCCTTTATTAGAGTTATTGTTAAAGTCTGAAATAGTCTTTAAGTTTTCCATCCTTGTACTATAAAAGGAGAGACCATTTATCATTGTAGGATCATGTTTTAGAATTGGAAAATATATTGTGTGAGCTTTTGTGCTCTTCTTTGTTCTTGAGAGAACTTGTGAACTTATCAAGTTAATCTTGTGGCATTCAGCAACCAAACTTATCACCTTGAAGCTTGAGAGTTTCTTAATTTTCGGTGTGGCGTTTGCACCTTTCGTAGTTTTTGGTTTCCATCTTTTATAGGTGAGGGGTCAAGGATCAACAAATCTTGTCTTCGTGATCTTGGGGTTCATATTAGTTTGGTATCAGAGCTTCGGCTTGAGGCAAGTTTTGCTATCTTTCAAAAAAAAGAAAGAAGAAAAGTGTTCTACAAATTCAAGAGTTCTACAGATTCCATAGTTCCATAAATTAAAAAAAAAAGTGTTCTACAAATTCAAGAGTTCTACAGAGTCCATAGTTCCAGAAATCCAAAAATAAAATAAAAAGCTCTATGGATCCGGAAGTTCTAGAAAGTTTGATTCATTTCTATCTTTAGTTCTTCTGCATTCAAGTTCTTTACATTTTGATAAGTTTTGGCTGACCTACATTCATCTGAATTGTTATTCGATTATCCTTGAAATTGTTCATTGAGTTCAATTAAGAACTTACGAAGGCACAAAGGAGTGGAAAAAGGTAAGAGTGAGTGAGATTATTTGAGGGTAAAAACCAATTTGAGTGAAACACGAGTGTGAGCGTACATTAATTGAGTGAAACACGTGAGGGAGTGTTCTGGGAGATTTCTAATCTTGTTTTCAGGTTCTAAATATGGTGGGAGATTCAGGAGGTGGTGCAAATGACAGAGGCCCACGACAAACAATTCCGAACTTACAAATTGAAGCTTTACTCGGAGAGATAAGGCGTATGATGAGAGTTGAAATGGAGAAAATTCATGAAAGGTTGGACCAAGTGGAAGCGAGAGGTCATAGGAGGCAGCAAAATAACAACCGCGTTAGGCAACATGAGGAAGAAATGGAGACGGAGGAATCTGATGGAGAACGATTCAATCGAGACCGTCATGGGCAACGACATCGAAATTGGGAACCTAGAAGAGATAATAATCTGGGAAATATAAAGATCAAAATTCCATCATTCCAAGGCAAGAATGATCCCGAAGCTTATTTGGAGTGGGAAACAAAGATGGAGATGATGTTTGACTGTCATAATTACTCAGAGGTAAAAAAGGTTAAATTGGCTGCAATTGAATTCACTGATTATGCTATTATTTGGTGGAATCAATTGTTGATGAGTAGGAGACGTAATAGAGAGCCAGCTGTCGACACTTGGGAGGAGATGAAAACACTTATAAGGAAGCGATTTGTTCCCAGCCACTATTATCGGAGTTTGTACCAGAAGTTGCAAAGATTAAATCAAGGTTCTCGAAGTGTAGACGAATATCACAAAGAGATGGAGGTAGCGATGATTCGAGCCAATGTAGAGGAGGACCAAGAAGCCACCATGGCTAGGTTCTTGCATGGATTAAATCGTGATATTGCAGATGTGGTAGAGTTACAACATTATGTGGAGTTGTCAGATATGTTGCATCAAGCCATCAAAGTAGAGGAGCAATTGAAACGAAATGGAGATAGGAGAGGACAACCTATGACTGCCTCTAGTCTATGGAAGACAGCACCAAGAAGAGATAATCAAGCACGATTCAAGCCCGGAGCTGAATCTTCGAAGAATGCCAAACCCATAGCAAACTCTATTTCTGGTAACATCGCAACTACTTCTACTAAAACACGTGATATTAAGTGTTTTAAATGTCAAGGTAGAGGATATATAGCCAGGCAATGTGTGAACAAAAGGATAATGGTGTTAAATGCATAAGGAGTGCTAGAGTCAGATGATGAGCAAGAAGGAGATCTGGACATTCTACCTTTGGAGGATATCAATGAGGAGCAAAATGCGGTGGTTGGAGAGTTGTTGGTGGAAAGGAGAGTTCTTAATATTCAACTAAAGGAGGAGGAAAGCAACCAAAGGGAGAATCTGTTCCACACTCGGTGCTCGGTGAACAACAAAGTGTGCAGCGTTATTATTGATTGGGGAAGTTACACAAATGTGGCTAGCACTTACTTGATAGAGAAATTGTCATTAATGACTATGAAACACCCTCGACCTTACCGGCTACAGTGGCTGAATGAATGTGGTGAAATCAAGGTGACGAGGCAAGCAATGGTGTCATTATCTATTGGCAAGTATGAAGATGAAGTGCTTTGTGATGTTGTACCTATGCATGCATGCCATATTTTGTTGGGGAGACCATGGCAGTATGATCGGAGGGTCACACATGATGGATTCACAAATAGGTATTCTTTCACTATTAGAAAGCAACCTATTACTCTTGTTCCATTAACTCCAAAACAGGTCATGGAGAACCAGCTTCAATTACAACGATCAAATGAGAAAATGAGAGAAAAAAATGAGAGGAGAGAAAAAAAAGTGAAGAGAGAGAAAAAGAAAAAGAAAGAGAGAAAGAGAAAGATTCAGCCATAGTGAGAGCAAGAGAGGAAAAATTCAGTTACATGGCAAAAAAAAGTGAGATCAAGAGAGTATTGTTTTCACATCAGCCCTTTATAGTACCCATGTACAAGGAGGCCCTTTTATGTACTAATGATCTCGTCGGTTCTTTGCCGAGCGAAGTTGTTTATCTTTTGCAGGACTTTGATGATGTTTTTCCTACGGAACTGGCGAATGGTTTACCACCAATTAGAGGGATTGAACATCAAATTGATTTCGTACCCGGTACATCAATTCCAAACCGACCAGCCTATAGGGCCAACCCCGAGGAGACCAAAGAACTTCAACGGCAAGTATGTGAATTGTTGGAGAAGGAAAATGTACGAGAGAGCTTGAGTCCTTGTGCAGTTCTAGTAATTTTGGTTCCTAAGAAGGATGGGACTTGGAGAATGTGTGTTGATTGTCGTGCAATCAACAACATAACGGTAAAATATCGACATCCCATTCCTAGAATAGATTATATGCTAGATGAATTACATGGTGCATGTGTATTTTCAAAGATTGATTTGAAAAGTGGATATCATCAGATTAGGATGAAAGAAGGTGATGAATGGAAAACAGCTTTTAAAACAAAATATGGTTTATATGAGTGGCTAGTGATGCCTTTTGGTTTAACTAATGCTCCAAGCACATTTATGCGTTTGATGAACCATGTTTTATGTGCATTCATTGGTAGATTTGTGGTTGTGTACTTTGATGATATCGTGATCTATAGCAAAAACTTAGAAGAGCATGTGAGGCATCTTAAATCTGTGTTGGATGTTCTTAGAAAGGAAAAGTTGTTTGCTAACCTAAGGAAGTGCACATTTTGCACAGATAATCTTGTATTTCTTGGTTTTGTTATTGGCAAAGCAGGAATTGAGGTGAACGAGGAAAAGGTGAAAGCAATCCAAGATTGGCCAACACCTTCAACAATCAGTCAAGTGAGGAGTTTCCACGGTTTGGCAAGCTTCTATAGATGGTTCGTGCAAGATTTTAATAGTGTGGCTGCACCTCTTACCGAAGTTATCAAGAAGAATGTACCATTTAAGTGGGGAGAAGCACAAGAAAAGGCCTTCAATCTGATTAAAGAGAAGTTAACTAATGCACCCTTGCTTGTTTTACCTAACTTGGCTAAAACATTTGAAATTGAGTGTGATGCTTCAGGAATAGGTATTGGTGCCATTCTAATGCAAGAAGGCCGACCGGTTGCTTATTTCAGTGAGAAGTTGAGTAGGGCAGCTCTAAAGTATCCAACTTATGACAAGGAGATGTATGCCTTAGTGAGAGCTTTGCAAAATTGGCAGCACTATCTTTGGCCAAAGGAGTTTGTGATTCACACGGATCATGAGTCGTTGAAGCATTTGAAAGGTCAACAAAGATTGAACAACCGTCATGCCAAATGGGTAGAATTCATTGAAACATTTCCTTATGTGATTAAATATAAGAAAGGTAAGGAAAATGTTGTGGCTGATGCATTGTCTCGAAGGTATGCTTTACTATCTACTTTAGATACAAAGTTACTTGGTTTTGAATACATTAAGGACTTATATGCACATGATTCTGATTTTGCTGATGTGTTCAATGCATGTGAAAAGATGGCCTTTGGTAAATTTTATAGGAATGATGGATTCTTATTTCGTAATAATAAATTGTGTGTTCCTATGTGTTCTATGCGTGAATTATTGGTTAGGGAAGCACATGGTGGTGGTTTGATGGGTCATTTTGGTGTTGCTAAGACCTTAGGTGTTTTGCAAGAACATTTCTTTTGGCCTCATATAAAACGGGATGTTCAAAGAATCTGTGAGAATTGCATAACGTGTAGACAAGCTAACTCTAAGTTCAAACCTCATAGTCTTTATATCCCTCTACCTATACCTAGTGAACCTTGGATTGATATATCTATGGACTTTGTTTTAGGTCTACCAAGGACTAAGAGGGGAAGAGATTTAGCTTTTATGGCGGTAGATAGGTTTTCAAAGATGGCACATTTCATTGCATGCCACAAAACTGATGATGTATCTAACATTGCTGATTTTTTCTTTAGAGAAATTGTTAGGTTGCATGGCATGCCTAAGACCATCGTTTCTGATCGAGATGCAAAATTTCTAAGCTACTTTTGGAAAACTTTGTGGTGAAAATTGGGAACAAAGTTGTTGTTTTCTATTACTTGTCATCCTCAAACAGATGGTCAAACTGAAGTTGTGAATAGAACCTTGTCATCCCTGTTGTGTTCTATTATTAAGAAAAATTTGAAAACATGGGAAGAATGTTTGCCATATGTTGAGTTTGCTTATAATAGAAGCATACATTCTGCAACTAAGTTTTCTCCATTTGAGATTGTATATGGTTTTAATCCGTTATCACCATTGAATGTTACTCATTTACCTTTGCAGGAACATGTGAACTTAGATGGCAAAAAGAAGGCAGAATTGGTGAAGCAAATCCATGAAAAGGCGAGGCTCAATATTGAACGGAGAACTGAGCAATATGTTCATCAAGCCAACAAGGGACGCAAGAGAGTCGTGTTTCAACCCGGCGATTGGGTGTGGCTGCACCTAAGGAAGGAGCGGTTTCCACAGAAACGTCTATCAAAACTTCTACCGCGTGGAGATGGGCCATTTCAAGTTTTGGAACACATCAATGACAATGCCTACAAACTTGATTTACCTGGTGAGTATAATGTGAGTGCAAGCTTTAATGTTGCTGATTTATCTCCTTTCAATATAGGTGAAGATTTGAGGACAAATCCTTTTGAAGAGGGGGAGAATGATGCAAATAAAGAAGCACAAGATGATGGACAAGCTGACCATGCATGTGGGAGTGGATATAAGCATGGAAAGGATGTAGAGCGTGTTTGTGAGCATGGAGCTGAATTGGACCTTTTGTCAATTCCTAACGGACCGATTACAAGACTTAGAGCCAAGCAATTCAAGGAAGCACTTAATGGGCTGATACAAGAGAAGTGGGCATATTCACATCAGATGGTAACCACAAAAAGTCAAGTCAAAGTTCCAATCAATGTCATCAAAGCTTCCATGAGTGCAGATGGTGGTTACATAAGTTACAAATCTGATGGGGGAATGTCATAAACAACCAATAAGTTTCATAAACAACCAATAAGTGTCATTTACTTCACCATTTATTAGAGTTATTGTTAAAGTCTGAAATAGTCTTTAAGTTTTCCATCCTTGTACTATAAAAGGAGAGACCATCTATCATTGTAGGATCATGTTTTAGAATTGGAAATTATATTGTGTGAGCTTTTATGCTCTTCTTTGTTCTTGAGAGAACTTGTGAACTTATCAAGTTAATCTTGTGGCGTTCAGCAACCAAACTTATCACCTTGAAGCTTGAGAGTTTCTTTTCGGTGTGGCGTTTGCACCTTTGGTAGTTTTTGGTTTCCATCTTTTATAGGTGAGGGGTCAAGGCTCAACAAATGTTGTCTTCATGATCTTGGGGTTCATATTAGCCTGTCTCCTATAAATAAAGCATCGTTCTTATAACATTTCTTATTTATGCTAGAAAATTGGGAATGGGCACAAAAATTCTCTTAAATATGGTAATTAATCACATTTTGGAGAATCCGAGCTCATTTCCGAAGTCACTAGAAAATTTGGAGCGACTTTGGAAAAATGACAAAAAATGGTCGCCGGAAGTTAGCGGAAGCTGCCGAAAAATTGTTGGATTTTTCCATGGCAAGCCGGACCACCATGTTAGGCCCAAACAGTTTGAGCTAGCCCAAGGCAAGCTCAAACCACCTAGGATACAAACCCTGGCTGATTTGATTAAGGTGTCACATATTTGAATTTTGGATGTGTTAGGCAAGATTTGAACTTTTTGCTAGAAGCCAAGAAAAGAGATCACATTTTGTAGCCCTTAGATCAAATTTCATGACCACTCTAGCACATCTAAAAGCACATAAAAATACCTCATATTCTCTCTCTTACTCCCTCCTTGTGGAGCTCCCCTTGATCCACCATTACCACACATCTGCTTTCTCATATTTTTCATAGTTTTTGCATGTAAAGATAGCCCTCACTTACTCCCTAACACATTCGCTCTCTCTTCCACCTCAAACAACCTTTCTACAACCACAAAAACAGCCCCTTACGGTGGAGCTACCTTGACTTCCTTGAGATTCCTCTCCCATTCCTCCTCCTCCCCACTTGATTGTATATCCCTCTTTGTGCAATCAAGTCGTTCCTCCTCTTATCTCTATTCTAGGGTTTGGCGAGATTTCTAGAGCTCAAAGAGGTGAGAATTAATCCTTCTTCATCTTTGCCTCTTGGGGCCCTATAGGTCTTCTTTACCTCCTCTACAAGCTAGGATGCATTTAGGAGCCTAGAAGATAGAGCTTGAAGATCAATGATGACTTAGCTTGCTTGGGAGTTCTTGAGATATTTCTATATCTCTCTATCTCTTTTATTATGTATCTAAACTTGCTTTACATTATGTTTAGCGGTAGTAGCCTTTTGGAAGGCTAGGGTTTAGCTTTAACCAATTTGATATATATACAACTATATTTTGAGTTACTGAATTTGATTTTGTTTAGTTTACTACTTGTTGTAAATGGGTATGTATACATGTTTGTGTTTGATTCAATGTTTTCATATTCATGTTTTAGCCATAATTGAGTTGACATATGTTTAAGGAAGCTAACAAAAGGAAGATAAGCATGTAAATATGACTTAGATCTAAACTTACAAGTTTAAGTTTAAGGTTTCGTATTCATTAGGCTTGAGCATGGATCAAAGCCTTCTTGAAGTCCTAATGACTCAAGGAGCTTTAGTAAAGCTTACATTGACTCGAATGAGCTCTGTAGGTAATCGTTACTTCTTTTAATTCATGTTCTAAAAGATGTGGATTAAAAAAGTTCATTAGAACCTACTTTTATGTCCTGTAATAGGAACTTAAGAAGGAAAATCATACACATTCATCATAAGTGAATACATATTAAACTCATTAGGCATGTGGTATGATTATGATATGATTCGTAATTGAGTTGCATTCTAGTTTCGGTTTGCTTTATATTTGAATGTTAGACCAAAACACTTCTAGTGCTCTATTGGCCTAGGAGATTAAGTCCACAACCAATGGTGACTCGAAAAGGTCACAAGTTGGACAAGCATGTGTGAGCTGAGCTAAACTCATAACTTGGACATTGTTGACACATTGAGTTGGCTAATGGAAACTTCTATAGCAGACCAAATATTTATATTATGTTGTTTTTTTTACCTCATGATTGCATTTAGTTAGTCAATCAACCATTCAATTAGACAATCACTCATTGCAGTTGCACCACCCCTTACAATGCTACGTCTCTTAAGGACTTAGTCTTGTGATATACTTCATACATTTCTACATTTTATTCTAGTTTTAGTGTCATATTTAGTGTCTAGTTAATTCGTAATTAGAATGCATAATCGAGTCAAGCTAAGGAGTTTAAGTGGCCAATCCTCATAGGTTCGACACTCGACTTCCTTACAAATTCTATATTTTGATCCCGTATACTTTCGGGTAGAGGAATTCTTTGCGCTTATGGGCTAGATAAAAGTTCAAAAAGTATAGGAGTACAAATTCTCTCAACACATAACAAATAGAAAAGAAAAGAAAATCCTAAATTCCAATTTGATTATAATTCACTTACCATTAATGCCATTGAATCCGATTGAAGCCTGTTTTGATCGCATAAAACCAACACAATAAGATTAGAAATTAGTCAAATCACAGTCAAAACTCTAGGACATTTGATAAATCTAAATAGCATAATCCAAATATTGAAAGAAGCTAGAGTGGAAAATCACCTTTTGATAACAGACTAAGAGTCAGCAGTCTCGACATTGAGCTCCTTCAAACTCTCAGTGTAATCTCCGCCATGAAGATCTGGCGAAGACAATCAGTGGAAAGGTTTCGGGGGTGGTGAGCAGGGAAAGGTGTTCCTCTGGATCGGGCTAGACAGGGAGCTGATGGGACGTATTGGATTTTAATGAGTGGTGAAGACAAAGCTAATCTCTAAAGCTGCGAGAATTGGTGAACATGGAACTGAGCCGGAGTTAAAATTGAACAAAAAAAAGAGAGGAAAATGAAATAGAAGGGGGGGGGGGTTGATTTTTAGGGATGTGATTAGGTTAGACATGAGTGAGATGGTTAATGACTAAAAAACTCATTTGTGACCAATAAATGTGTATAGTAAATAAATTTATATTCTCTAAGAAAATTGTGTATATCCTTTTAAAAAATTGTGTATAAGTATTTAAATTCTTTTTCTTCAAAATACCTTCCAAAATCAACTGAAAAATTAGTTATACTGATTAATTCATATTTGATTTAATCATGTGATATATTATATATTTTGCAAAACATCTTGGTAAACTATGTTTTTCATATAATTATTTGGTATGTCATTATCGTTATTTATCATAATTTTTAGGCCTTTTTTATGTAACCCTCGATAACGTAACATATAATTGTTCCTGACTAAAAACTTGTTCACTCAAATATATTCCGACTTGGTTTAGCGATTGTCCCTAACATTTGTTAATTGTCATTGCATAATATGCTCTGACAGGAAACTGTCATCTCTTGAATATGAATGACCATTTAGTTTCATTTGCAATCACCACAATCCTTGGAATGTAAACTTTTTCCTCAATATTAGTCCTTGTCAGTATTTTTCCCTCTATTATTTTTTTCAAACAAATTTGTTACAATCAATCGTGTTTCATTGCACAAACCCTGAATTTGATTTAAATTTCTTAGTAGCATATTTGGCATTCCAATCTTTAGTATCAGTTCATGTGATGAAACATACCTAATTCAAGTTTATTCAAAAATTCTATAGGATACAAAAGACTGTTATCACTGTAGGTAGCAAAATTGAATGAAATTGAGTTAGAACTAAAATATGTTCTTTTATCACTAGGAAACAAATTAATTACTTATTTATTTATTTCATGTACAGTTGCATTTCTAGGTGTGACAATGGCACACTCTCTCAGATAACATGTATCACTGTATTTACAATCAATATTTCGATAAGTAGCCGAAAAAATGAACTTGATAGGATCTAAAGTTGAATCAGTAAGTAAATCTTCAAGAATATGAATTCAAGATGTATCATGATTATTTGTACGAAAATTTTATTGCAATCGACCCTCACCTATCTATAGCATCCATTCTGCAAATGTTAATCCGACAGACAACAATCTCATGTTTTCTGTTAAATAAAATACTTTAAGATAAGGCCACAAATATGAATTATTTCAAGATGCCTCCATAATATTACTTTTGCTTTCTCCTTCTATAACTGGTAAAGTCTGCCTAAAATATTTGCTAAAAAAAATTAAGTTATCTCCAAATGGTATCTCTTTCTTTAGATCCTTAGAGCTAACTGACAAAATATCGCAAAGAGTTTTATCCAATGATTTGATAGCACATTTATTGTATATGGGAGTTTCATCCCAAATAATTAGCTTTGCCTTTTCAATTAATTCTGCAAGATGTGTTTGTTTATTTATCGAACATGATAAATCTTTATCTACAACTGGCTTTATTTTAAAACGTGAATTAATGAGTTGTTTTTCCATTTGGAAGTAATAATAAAGCAATTCCTGGTGAAGGAACGGCCAAAACAATTTTTCTCTTAGATTTCAATTTAGAAGTAATAGTATTTCATAAAAAAAAATGTTGCTATGCTACTACATAAAAAATAAATGATTTTTTGTTTTTCAGTTCCACAGTCCCACTTCATCATATACAATTTTTTGACATGTATTCAATTTAGTAACAAATTCAGAATTTCCATGTTTAAGTGTCTCACAATCAAAATCTAATTTTTCTCTAATTAATTTATTATTTAACTACCACTACCAGTATATGCCCTATACCCAACGAAATTGGAAAAAACAGCTTGACGACGGTTTGTACCATCGAGTATAGTTCACTTTACCCGACCATACAAACTGTTGTCGGTAAAGAACACTATACCCGACGGTTCATTTTTGTACGGTCGGGTATAGTTAAATAGCATCGTCGAGTATAGTTTTAGGATAGCTGGCGACCAAATTTTCCAAACACCGACGATCTGATAAATCGTAGCCGACGACCCCTTTTTATGTCGTTGGCTATAGTTCCTTATCTAAACAGATCGAGCAGCGGCTCAACCATTCAAAAAAATTGGAGGAGAAAAACTCAAAATGCTCTCAAATTGTAAATGTTTTTGGTAGCGGTCCAAAATAAGTTCGTGAGACTATTTCTTGCTATATAGGTACGTATATATATGAATTTTGTAGATTGTGTTGATTTAATTAGATGAAAATATATTTGTATAAATTTTGGAGATTGAGTTAATTGATTTATGTGTGATATATATATCGATGAATTTTGGAGATTAAGTTGATTTAATTAGATCGATGTAAATATATATGCATGTAAAATTTTGTGTGTGTTATATATATGTATGAATTTTGGAGATTGAGTTTATTTAATTAGATGAAAGTATGTATATATGTGTGTTTATATATATGTTAATTATTGATATATAACTAGTATGCATATATATATATATTTGTGTGTGTGTGTATAACTATGTAATTACGTAGCTAGCTAGCTAGTAGATGATTGAATTAAAGATCTACATAAAAAAAAATTAAGTTAAAATTTTCAAGATGGACAAGAGTTGGATTTTGCTTCGAAGATAGGATCGAAATTATAAAATTGGAATGAAGAGTTTTGTGGAATATGTGAAGGCTAATTCTAATGTGAATGATATTCATTATTGCCCATGTAAACGCTGTCAGTGTCGGAGCGATAAGTATCGTTTTACCATTGATACAGTATCGGAGCACCTGAAGAAAACAGGTTTTGGGATAAGTACACGTGTTGGATTTATCACGTTGAAACATCTTCAGCGGGTCAGCATGACCATGTGCAATATCCTCGGATGGCCAGCACATTCAATGATCCAACAATGAGGTTGATCAACAATATGTTTCCTTATGAGAGCGATGTATAAGCTCAAGCAGTAGATCATAATGATCTCGCCGTTGGGGGTTTCCCTGATATTGAGCCAATCCAGCAATTACCTACAGTTGTCAACACTACTGGTACGGTCAAGTACAACAACCTAATTGTATTCCAATAGACCCCGTTGTACAACGGGTGTAATAAGAATGCTCTTGAAAGTGTCATGGGAGTAATGAAGTTCAAAGTAGAGAACAAAATGAGTGTCAAGGCAGTTGATGATTTGCTAAACTGGACTGCTTCGATTGATAGGCTGGAACGGTTGTTCATGTGTGCACACACGGCCGAAGCTATGAGATGGTGGGCTGAGAGGAATTTGTCTGATGATGATACCCTTATACACCCTGCTGACGGAAAGGCTTGGAAGCACATGGTCAGAGAGTTTTCTCATTTTGGATCAGAGGTCCAAAATGTTTGGCTGGGGCTCTCATCTGACAGATTCAACCCTTTTGGCAACATGAGTCTTCAATATAGTATATGGCAAGTTATTTTGGTACCGTACAACCTTCCTCCATGGATGTGCATGAAGAAGGAATACAATATGTTCACTCTGTTAATTCCAAGGTCGGGTTATCCATGAAAGTGTCTTGATGTGTATTTGAGACCCTTGATTGAGGAGCTTAAGTACCTGAGTGAATTTGGTCATCCCACTTATGAAAAGTACAAAAACCAGATGTTCCAGATGCATGCCATGGTTATTGGCACTATCAGTGATTTTCCTGCCTACAAGATGCTGTCGGGCAACGTTACCAGGGGATACAGGGCTTGTTCAAAGTGCATCACTGTTGAGTATTGCAGACCTAATTGTAGGAAGATTGTCCAGATGCGTCACCATTATTGATTTCCACACATGATCACCTATAGCGGTAGGATCCCGTGGCTTTTAATGGGATTGTAGAAACAGATGTGCAACCCAAGAGATGGATGAGGGTTGAAATTTTGGAACTGCTGAATGAATACGATTTTGGGCAGCTAAGCAACCATCCTGAAATAGTGGCGTCAATACCTGACAAACCCGACAGGTATAAATTCTGGACACACAAAAGTATATTCTGGGAACTTCCGTATTGGCCCAAGTTGCCTATCAGGCACTACCTAGATGTCATACACATAGAGAAGAATGTATACGAAAATGTGGTGGGCACAGTGCTGAATTAGGAGGGGAAAACTAAAGACGGCCCTAAGGCATGCATTGATCTGAAAAGAATGAATTTGCGTAAACATTTTTGGGTGAGAGAAGGGAAGAAAAAACTTCCTCAAGCTCCTTACACTGTCAAGCCTGACCAGAAGAATAAAAATTTTAAGTGGATGGGTAATGTCAGGTATCCTTCAAGCTATGCAAGCAATATAGACTGGTGTGTTAACTTCCGGGATAATAAGATGTATCGATTAAAGAGTCATGAGTGCTATATACTGTTTCAACACCTCGTTCCTGTTTTCATTCGAGGGTACCTGCCGAAAGAGGTTGTAGAGTCGTTAGTGGCGTTGTCAAGATTCTTTCAGAAGTTATGCACTAGAGAAGTGAAAAAAATAGACCTAAGAGAAATGTAGTAGGACATCATTTTTATCATGTGCAAATTTGAGAGGATATTTCCCTCAAAAAAATTTGATATCATGCCTCACCTGATGATCCATCTTCTCGAACAATTGTTGCTTACCGGTCCGATACACTACACTTGGATATATCCTATGGAAAGGTACGCACGATTCAACATTTGAATTTGGCTCTAATTTTTTTAAACATTATTTGGAAATAAAGTTTATATGCATTTTTTTAACTTGATAGACAACTGGGGGACTACAAAAACTATGTGTCTAATAAATCTGCACCTAAAGGATGTATAGCTGAAGCATATCTTGCGTTGAAGGACATACACCAAGTTGTATTTAGAAGCATTTGAGGACCCTCCACAACATATGCCGCTAGATGAACCACAGTTCAAACTTTCTATCCTCTCATATGATGTTGAAGTTGGTGGAAATTTGCCAAAGATGTATCAATTGGAACAATATAAGCTAGTCATTGGCCACTTGTGGGTATTGCTTAACTGTCCTGAAGTGCAATACTGGAAAAACTTTCATTTATATTGTCCTAAGGTTGGCGGTGATCTTGAGTACCATAATAGGGAGTTTGTAAACTATTTTGGTGGCTGGGTACGTCTATATATATAATTTAATATTATTACGTTTGTCATCTAACATGTCAGTTATTATTGCTCAGATGAACCACGAAGAATATGATGGTAACCCAAACCAGTCACACGAATTGAGGCTCTTGGCGATGAAACCAATAACTTGAAGAGTGTATTCGATGTGTAAGGTCAATGGCATGCAATTTATATGTGCACATAGAGACGCGAGACGAAAAACACAAAACTCTGGGGTAATGGTGCATGGTCAATAGAATGGTATTGACTATTATGGCATTCTCCATTCAGTGGTTGAACTAATTTATGGGGAAGGCATGACATTGCACTTGTTTAAGTGTAGATAGTTTGATACTAACCATCAGAACACAAAGACCGATGACTACGGAAAATTTTCGGTGAATACTGCTACAACATGGTATGAAGATGACCCTTTTTTTTTCCATAGCAGTAAAACAAGTGTTTTATCTTGATGATCTTATGCACAAAGGTGCATGGAAAGTAGTTAACCATGTTCCTAGAAACTCTGGCAAAATTTTTGTAGATTTGGCTGTCGTTAAGGCTTAATTCCGATTTAGACAACTGAATCGGGATCGGGTCCTTTCAGTTGGTATTAGAGCATTATAATACAAGTTCTGTAGACTTCCATAGTTGTGTTACTAAGGAAATTTAGGAATACACAACAGTTTTAGATCGATAGCCTGACCAGCTGGTGGATCCCTATCAATACTCACGGTGTTGTGTGTTTTTAAATGTTTAAGGTTTCATGACTGTATCCTTTGTGTTTTGTTGACTAATGTAATTTCTCCTATTTAGGAGATGCCTCCTAGACGTGGAGCCCGTGTTAATAGAGCTGAGGATCGTGATGAGGATCAGCAACCGTGTGACTTGCTTATGCGAGTTTTACAGTTAAATGAGCATTTTGATCCTGTAGCAAGGGCAAGAACAGCTAGAGCAACCACTTTTTCTGGTTCCACAGATCCTGAAACATGTGAGGGTTGGATATTTCAGTTGGAGCGAGTATGTGAATGACTTCACTTCACTTCAGAGCAGAGGATTGTAGCAACGATTGGTTTTCTTGAGTCAGATGTTTACTTTTAGTGGGGTAGTACTGAGAGGGTTCCTGTTGACACCCCATGGCCTACATTTGGAGAATTTTTCATGCGTTGATATTTCAACCAGGCTACCCAATAGTAGAAATATGAAGAGTTCACAAACCTGAGGTAGGCAGTATGGTGGTGCTTTAATATCAAGATAAATTTACTCGTTTATCTCGATTTACGCATGATATGGTGGCGAGTGAGGAATCCAAATGCAAGAGGTTTGAGTTGGGTTTGAATCTAAACATCAAGGGAACACTAACAACTATGTCTTACGATAATTTTGATGAGTTTGTTAGTGCAGCAATCAGAGATGAGGATGTGGAAAGGGAGAGACATGTGCAATTTTAGTCTTCCTGCTTCGAAGAATGTAGACCCAGTCAGGGTCCTTCAAAGAGATTGAGTTTAGGTACTTTGGTCTTAGCCTCTTCTTCTGGCAGTGGACCTTATAGATTTCTACTGGCACATCTAGTCGGAGTAGGAGCCAGAGATGGAGGAGGGATCTACCTCAAAGCCAATAACCAAGTGGGAGTTCTAGCACATCCAGTATATTTGCCTCTCCACTTTCGGGTATATGGCGACTGTTATATCCATCCGGTGAGGTTATGTGTGTTAGATGGGTGTATAGGGACTGTGAGATTTTCATATGAGGTTATGAGTTAGCTACAGATTTGATGTTGTTAGACATTGTAGATTTTGATGTAATTCTGGCGATGGACTTCTTAGAGGCTCATTGGGCAGTCTTTGATTATCATAAAAAAGAGGTAGTCTTTAGAAGTCCAGGAATGCCAGAAATCTTATTTTTGTGGTGAAAGGAATACCTCTCCACTTTGTTTGATTTTGGGAAAGAAAGCGGAAAAGATGTTAAGGAATGGTTGTGTGGCGTATTTGGCTCATGTAGTCAACACGGAGGTGTGCTTGCCTAATATCGGAGACATTTCCGTAGATTGTGGGTATCTATATGTTTTTCCTGAGGATTTACCTGGTCTTCCTCTAGTGAGGGAGATTGATTTTACCATTGAGTTACTTCAAATTACCGGTCCTATTTCTCAAGCACCATATTGAATGGCCCCAACAGAGTTGAATGAGTTGCAGGTTCAACTGCAGGAGTTGATCGATAAGGGTTTTATTCGACCTAGTGTTTCACCCTGTGGTGCTCCCGTGTTATTCCTGAGGAAGAGGGATGGTTCATTGAGGTTGTACATTGATTATCGAAAATTGAATCAAGTCACGGTGAAGAATAAGTATCCTTTACCGTGGATTGATGATTTTTTCGATCAACTAAAATGAGCTATAGTTTTCTCGAAGATTAATCTCAGGTCGGGATACCATCAAATTCGGATTCGAGAATCAGATGTTTCTAAGACGGCCTTTCGATCACGCTATGAGCATTATGAGTTTCTTGTTATGCCTTTTGGCTTGAGAAATGCCCCACCCACTTTTATGGACCTCATGACTTGAGTCTTCAGGCGATACTTAGAAAAGTGTTTCATTGTATTTATCGATGACATCTTAATATATTCCAACGATGAGAAACAACTCTGAAAGCATTTATGTGCTATTTTGAAAACTTTACAGAATTCTCAGTTGTATGCAAAGTTTAGCAAGTGTGAAATATGCTAGATAATGTGAAATTTCTGGGTCATGTATATTCAGTTGAGGGAGTTAGTGTTGATCCAGATAAAAAGAAGCGGTTTTGAATTGGAGCAAACCTATCAGTGTAATTGAGATAAGATGTTTCTTGGGTTTAGCCGGTTTAGTATCGTCGTTTTGTACAAGACTTTTCATGGGTTGTGACTCCGCTTACCCGATTTATAAAGAAGGGGGTCAAATTTGAGTGGTCTGATACCTGTGAAGATAATTATCTGACGTTGAAGGAAAAATTGACTACGCACTACAAGAAAAATGCACTTAGACCGCGGAGCGTTTCCGTCGTCTAGGTGCGTTTTTCCGTCATCTAAGTATTTAGACGACGGACGTTCCGTCCTCCAGGCTCCGTGCTCCAAGTTCTGTCGTCCAAGCACTTGGACGACGGAGAATGTGATCTCCGTCGTCCAAGTGAAACTTGGACCGCAGAGTATGTCACTTCCTCCGCGGTCCAAGTGAGCACTTGGACGACGGAGAATGTGATCTTCGTCGTCCAAGTTCTGACTTGGACCGCGGAAAATGTCATCTTCCTCCGCGGTCCGAGTGAGAACTTGGACGACAGAGATCACATTCTCCGTCGTCCAAGTGCTTATTTAATTTTTAAAAAAAATTAAATTGTTATTAAATATTAATAATTTAATTTATAAACCAATCTCATTTAAATAATTAAAAATGTTCAAATTAATTAAATAAAATAAATTTTTAATTACTTAATTAAATAATAAAAATTAATTTGTACATACATGATCGAAAAACGCATAAAAATTAAAATATTGTTCGGAATCGGGAAAGAAACGATATAATGAACTACTAGCTAAAATACTTGAGGAGCAGATGCGCCGCCGAGTCCCCCGCCTCCAGCCGGGTCGTCGTCGTCGGGGTATGGGTTCGGAGGAGGTTGACAATCTCATCGAGCTTATTTTTGCATGAGGACGACGAGTTGGGCTATCTGCGCTCCTTGCTAATCTAGTCTTTGACGCATAGATTGATTTTCCTCTTGTGCGAGTCGAGCCTCTTGAATGGCTGCTTCGACGGCCGCAGCCTGAGTACTTTTCCTCCCCGAACCTCCCGTAGATGATAAGTCAGAGGTCGACAAATCTCGAATCACCTTAAGTCCGAACCCCCTAACCTCCCTGCCAGCTCTACGGCCGTAGACCTCATCCGCGATTGCAATTTGGCTCTCCATCGATAGAGGAGGCAGGTCTTCCAGCGGCAAATCTGGGAACGCAAACTGAGTGCTAGCCAATTCTTCCTGTGCACGCTCTACCACCCTTGCTTACAAAAGAATAATTAAAAAATTATAATGAAATAATAATTAAATAATAATTACTACAATTAAAAGCACACATATATATATCACTTATGCCGTATTGACTCACTTCATTATCGAGCCCAGGCGTCACGTACGCGCTTATGCTAGCATCGAGATAAGGGTGTTTGGAGCCCTTATCGTTGTGCTCCTTGGCTATTTGAATCAGTTGCTTGGCGCCGGAAGTATGGTGTTTGTCCTTCTTCCCCCGGTTAGTTTTGTTGATTTCGGAGAATTTTTGTTAGACAACATAAATCATTAAAAAATTAATAAGTAACTAAAATTAAAATAATTCAATTCTCTTAATTGAAATAAAAAAAGTAAACACCTTATATTCTTCATCTTGGAAGTGGTTACACAACCACTGCCACTCATCTTCCCTATCCCCACGCAGCTCTACGAAGGTAGGCACGGGGCCGATATTTTCGAAGCATTGATGAAGCCTGTACTTCCAGTCACGGTAGATAGAGTTGGCGATTTGGTTTATATGCCTAAGCATCGCCGGTGTGGGATCTACCTCATATTGTTCCTAACAGAAATAAATAGAAAATTATAATCGTATATATTATGAAATTATAATGTTTATTGGTTATTACAAAATAAATTTAAAATTGTACGTATTACATACCGAAAGTTCTTTAAAGAGTTTCACCTTCTCTTCATCCGGCAACTCCTTCCAATTAGGGGCAATGAGACGAACCCGGCTACGAAGGATTGACCCTATATTATGCACCGAGAGACTTGCTAGCTGAGCTGTGGGAGAGCCACCGGTGAATTCGTCGTACGGCAAGTCGATCTTTTTCCCGGTCGCCTTTAAAATTTTCTCTGCTTTGCCGCCTTTAACGAGACCGCGAGTCCTTTTCGGTTCCGGGTCAGTCGGGGCCCTCTGCTTACGCCGGGCGCTGTAGAGGATAGATTCAGAGGTCAAGGACGCCTGAGTACTTCCTGTTGAACCGGGCGTCGGACTAGAATAGGCGTCGTCATCACCGCTCGGGATAAATTGGGCAGCGGGAATTTCCCCAGAGGGTGCTGTCGACGGACCAGATGAAGGGTTCGGATTGAGGGCGTCGTTGCCCTCCTGTAATTCCCAACCAACTTGCTCCGCCAAGCGTCGGAGCATAGCATCTTCGGCCTCCTGTTGGGCCTTTTTCTTTCCGGACGGAGCCATTTAAACCTAAGAGTACATTGTTAAAATACCTGATTACCATAATAATTATATAAAAAAATTTACGCTAATTAAGTACGGCTAAGATTTAAATAGAGTACACTAGCTTGGCTTTTTGGGTCGTTCAATGGACGTGCGACCCGCGTGATAAAGTGTAAACTTTCAATTAATCAGCCTTGGTTCAATCGAAAAACAAGGCCAGTTAGGGATAGAGATAATGCGAGAAGCAGGACTAATTTCGACAAAACACCCCGAGGCTAACCAAATGAATGGTATATACTCTATTGGTGTTGTCTTTCTTAGATCCAAAACCTATCACCAGTCATAACCCGTTTCTAGACTCCATGTCCGACATTCGGCCAATCTTTCGAAAATTTACACTCCCTCAAGTCCTTTGCAAACTCCGCCCTCAACCTCATGTCCATAACTTCACTTGGGTTATGGTGTGCGGTGATGAAATCCATACATCACGAGGGGTTAAGGAGATAAGCTAGGAAAAGAGGCGCCATCTATTCCAAAGAGTGCGACTTAATAAACCAATCTTATGTACTAAATTTAAATCAAAGACTACCAAATTAACACATACTTATCAATTAATAATTTTTAATTACATCCAATAATAATCACAAATTATACTATTAATTCAAACAATAAATAATGACAAAAATTAATTATTATTTATCATGCATTTAATAATAATTATTCATTTACCAATATAATTAATTATTATTAACAATAATAATTATTACTATTATTTAATTTTAACTAATATATTATTCATTACCAAATAACAACTAATAATGAGTACTAATTATTATTTATTACTAATAATAATAATTATTAATTATTATAATTACTAATTAATTAACATTATTTAAAAATTAAATAATTACTTAAATAATAATAATGTTAATTAAAAAATAGAATTATTACCTTGCCGGAATGTCGCCGGAAATTCGCCTGAATGTCGTCGGAAAGTCGCCGTAATAGAGTTTTCGGAGAGAGGGAAAGTCGCCGGAATTTTCGTTGCCGGAGGAGGAAGGCCAGAGGTTTTGAGAGGAGAGGAGAGGAGAGGAGGAAAGGAGATGGGATGAGAAAATCAGAGGGGTGAACTGTTCTATTTATAGGCGTTCACTTAGACGACGGAAAATAGCGCTCCGTCGTCTAAGTGCACTTGGACGACGGAAATGGGCTTTTCCGTCGTCTAAGTGAACCGTTTCAAAATTTTGAAACGGCGCCCAATTAATTGGCGGGACGTTTCAACCGCCTTAATTTTGAACTTAGACGACGGAGAATAGATTCTCCGTCGTCTAAGTCAAATCTGAAGCGGCGCCGAAAATTAAGGCGGCATAATGAACCGCCATGATTTTTAGACTTGGACGACGGAGAATGACCATCTCTGTCGTCCTGGTGTTCCCCACTATTGACTCAATTTTCAAGTCGCCAGTAATGCCCCCATCATTGCCGGCGACTTGAGTCGCCGGCAATGTTGCTCCGCCGTGGCCGGAAAATGAGGGGTATTGCCGGCGACTTAGGTCCAAGTCGCCGGCAATACCCGGAGAAATTTGTCAAAAAAAAGCCAGTTCTGGATTGGGCCAAATTCCTGAACTTGCACTAAAAAACAGAAACCGTACGAATACAAGTTCAACAGTACACACATAATTGTCCAACGTACAGTACAAACAGCAACAATACGAAAATAAACTACAACTACACGTCAGGGTCGAGGAAATCCATGTGGACGTAATCATTTGAACTCCGGTGGCTACCCTGGTCTTGCTGTGGCGGTGACTGCTGCGATGGTGGATCAGTGTAGAACACAGGGACCGGGGGAGGTGTAGTGTCCGGTAGTCTGCCACGTGTACATCGTCTGCATCCATGTGAACATTTGTGTCTGCTGCTGGACCATCATTCGGTGTTGCTCCACCATCACCCGGTACTCGGCATCTCTGACTGCCTGCTGCTCGGCCAATTGCCGCATCTCCTCCATCTGCCTCCTTTGCTCCTCCAACTCCCTCTGCGTCCTCTGAAGCTCCGCTGCTAGGTTAGAGTTCCTAGAAGTTGAAGTTCTTGACCCGGTAAAGTATTCCGAAGTGTTCTTCAATACTCCTTCGCCCGCTGAGCCCATTCCCCTGTAGTAGTAGGTATTCTTTCCAGTCCCGCACGCTTTTGCCATGATCTGAGCCGCTATAGGGCGATCAAGCGGATCGATCTGAGAGGCATACTGGGTCACTTCTTCCTCCGAGCAGTCAGGATGGTTGTTTCGAGCTATATTCATGGTGACTTCTGTGATCGCCTCCTCCACTCTCGCCTAATTGAAAAGCGAATATGAATAACGAATTATTAAACAAAATAAATTAATAGAGAAAAATAGTTTTATTAACACATGCATATGTGAAGTACAAAATAATGAGGCGAAAGACTTACCGCTTCTTCAGAGTACTGCGGATAGAACTTCTGATGAATAAACACCAACAGGTTGACTTCTTGTTGTTGCTGCGCCTTACTCGACCAACCCAAATAGTTGAGTGAACCTGCATGATGGGCCTTGGTGTTTTTCAATCTGTTCTCCCGGTTCGTCTTGGAAATCGCCTTGTTTGATAAACATATGTAAATAAATTAGTAACTAACTATTTCAATGTAATACGATACATTAGGGTTGTAAGATATATTCAGGATGCATACCTTCGCTTTGGGGTGCTCGAAGTGGGCTACCAGCCACAGCCACTCGTACTCCCTAAACCGAAATTCGCTAGGGGTAGAACCTCGGCATAGCTCCTTGTACTGTGCGTAATGTTTTGAAAGCTCGTTCTTCCACTCTTTATACCTATATTAACACCAGAAAAAAAAGTTAGAGATATTAAAACACTTGATAAACAAAAATCTAACTCTATATATACTCAAATAACTCGAATCACATCACCTGATATGTAGTTGACGCTCTACCCACGTGTGAATAAGGCATTCATCCACGTCAAACCACACTTGCAAGATGAATATATAAACGGTAAAATTATATATTTATTCGGACTTAATTAATAAATGTAAAATTTACGTAATGAAAATACGATTTAACTCACACTCAGTGCATTATGCACTTGCATCTTCACGTTGAGAGGCACAGATTCCCAATCTGGCCAAAGCATTGGGACCTTGTCCCGCACGACGGCCCCGGCCATGCTGGCATACTTTCGCGTGGTGTCAAATGTCTCGATCACCTCACCATCCTCATTGGCCCTAATGAGCGTTTTCCTTCCCCCGGTGGCCTGCTCAAGATTCTTCCCGGTGCCGGGGCTTCTAGTTTTTCGTTTTCCAGTGCCATTAACGAAATTGCCTAATAATACAATGTCAACAAATTGATATCATTAATTGAACCTATCGTAAGTCTTAAGTAATAATTAAGTAATCAATCTTGTTAAATAAAATTTACCTGCATCGTCCGTTTGCTGGTTGGTGCACCTCGCACTCCAAAGATACACGGGGTCGAACGGGATGATGTTGTACGCTTCCTCCACGCTCAGGAACTCCAGCCTTCCTTCAATATAAATAGGCCTCCCCCTATCATCGAATTCAGGGATCACAGGAATCTCGTCGGGCAGGAAGAGCCCGGACGGCGGAGATAGACAAGGCTTGGACGATGAGGCGCCAGCACCATCTGCCTCAGATGATTTCCGTGAAACGGGAGTAGGCACCGGGCCAATAGGGGGCATTCGGATGGAGGGAGTTTTTGATGCCCCCGTTGATTGTCGCTCGTCTGTGGGTCTGCTGACTGAGGGTCTGCTGACTGAGGCTCGAGGCTGGACTGGGGGTTGCACGGATCCAGATCGTGCAACTTCCTCCTCTCCTCGCGTAGCTAGCAACATTTGTGTACGAGCATTCATAATTGGGCCACTGCGCGTGTTGCTGACTGCGGCTGAGGAACCTTGACTGTTGCTCCCTCCACTGTTTCTAGTCCCTCTCCGTTTGATGCCTCCAAGCCAATTTGCCGCAAAACCTTCTGCACATCCCACAATTAGTCCTGGATTCGGTTCTATGAAAATTAAGGAACCGGAACCGGAACCGATAACCGCTAGAACCGGAACCGAACGGTTCTGGTTCGAAACGGTTACGGTTCCAACAATTAGTCCTGGTTTCGATTCTATGAAAAAACGGAACCGGAACCGTTTCGAACCGAAACTGGAACCAGAACCGTTCGGAACCGGAACCGGAACCGTTTTGAACCGATAACCGCTAGAACTTGGAACCGGAACCGAACGGTTCCGGTTCCAAACGGTTCCGGTTCAAAACGGTCTCGGTTCCAAACGGTTCCGGTTTTTCATAGAACCGAATCCATGACTAATTGTTGGAACCGATAACCATTTGGAACCGAAACCGTTTGGAACTAGAACCGTTTCGGAACCAGAACCGTTTGCATCATATCATATAAAACATTAAATTAAATTGCATCATATCATATCGATCATTACGAATATAATTATCAAAATATCAATTAAATATTACCCAAATGCTTATTTAACCAATTAATTAAGTTAACAAATATATCTTAAATTATCAACTATATCAATTAATCCAAATGACCCCCAACACCTTAAATTACCTTAAATTACCTATATCAATTAAACCTATATCAATTAATTTGCCCATGCAACAACTTAAAAATACAATATAATTATCAACTATATCAATTAATCCAATTAAATCACCTTAAATTACCTAAATTTTTTTTACATATATCCAAACATACACTTGCCTAATAATTATCAAAAATTAACTCAAAACCAAAACTTAATTAATCAAGTTAATTAAAATGCATACAAATATAATTAAAATGCATATATATATACACATAATTATAAAAAACAAAAATAGAGAGAGAGAGAGAGAGAGAGAGAGAGGACCTGTCATGGTGGAGCTCGGATTCCGGCGGCGGAGGTGAGGGGAGGAGGTAGAGGAGTAGGGGAGGAGGAGAGGAGGAGGGGAGGAGAGGTAGGGGAGATTTGGGGTTTTTGGGTTTAGGTATTTTTGTGTGGAGAGGGGAGAGGGGAGGAGAAATTTTAGGAGAGGAAGAGAGGTTAATTTGAAATATTTGAGGTGAGGAAGAGATGGGGTTAATTTTAGGGTTTTCAAGGAAGAAGGGGAGGAGAAGAAATGAGGTAGCTCGAGCTGCCTATCCTGGGAAATATCGAAGTCATTGCCGGCGAGTTACGAGTTATCAACACGTTGGTAATAGTATTGCCCACGACATGATAAGAAACTCGTTGGTAATACTATTACCAGCGAGTTGATAACTCGTGGGTAATACTATTACCAACGAGTTATCAACTCGTTGGTAATGATAGTGATTCCCGACCAATTTACGGCCAATTTCCGACCAATTCCGGGCCAATTTCCGACCAATTCCCGGCCAATTCCCGGTCAATTTACGACTATAATTTCCGACTCTAATTTCCGACTATAATTTACAACGTACTATAAATACGACTATAATTTCTGACTATATATACAACTATAATTTACGACGTACTATAAATACGACTAGAATTTCCGACTAGAATTTCCGACTATATATAATTTACGACTATAATTTCCGACTATAATTTTCGACTATAATTTATGACTAGAATTTTCGACTAGAATTTCCCACTAGAATTTCCGACTATATATAATTTACGACTATAATTTCCCACTATAATTTCCGACTATAATTTACCTCCAAGCCAATTTACGACTATAAATACGTACATCATTAACGTACTAAGGATGATAATCATAATCATCTTCATCACTTGAGTCTGACTCGGTTTCATAGGTAACCTCTGGCAATATGTGCCGCTCCTCGTCATCTGAATCAGCGTCAACTTCATTTGGATTAACATCGAGAAGTTCTGCTCCAGTAATTCGAACCACACTCCCATATCTCACATTATTAAGGCGAATCGTAGATGATTCCGGAATGTCAAAAGCGTTCGGCTCTTGGTATGCAGTAACTTCTTCATCATCTGCAGTCTCACCAAGTATGGCAGCATTGTATATGTTTCTATGAGAAACATGGTTAACCACCTTCCACGGGACTTTGTTGAGAAGATCGTCAAGATAAAACACTTGTTTTACTGATGTGGCAAGAACGAAAGGGTCTTCTTTATACCAGGTAGTAGTAGTATTCACCGAAAATATTCCGTACTGATCGGTCCTTGTGTTCTTTGGGCTAGTATCCAACCATCTACACTTGAACAAGTGCACTTTCATGCGGTTCCCATAAATTAGTTCAACAACTAAATGAAGGACACCATAATAGTCAACGACATCCTGCCCACTATGGACCATCACCCCACAATTCTGTGTTTTCAGTCGGGCGTCTCGATTTTCACATATAAATTTCACGCCATTGACCAGACTTATCGAGTAAACTTTTGAAGCTATCGGTTTCATCGCCAAGACCCTCAATTCGTTTGACCACTCTGGGCAACCATAATTTGCTACATGGTTCATCTGAAAACGATAAGAAACTAGGTACACCATAAATTATGAACATAGAAAAAGAAAACAACATACACACATGCTATATAAGGAGCTAAAAAATATGCTCTATACACATATACCCTTACCTATTGACCAAAGTAGTTTGCAAACGTCCTGTTGTGGTAATCAACATTTCCGGCAATAGCAGGGCATTGAAGATGATAGTTTTTCCAATATTGTACTTCTCGACAGTTAATCAGTACTGACCAGTGGGCAATGGCTACCTCATTTCCATCCAACTTGTACGACTTTGGCAAGCTTCCATGTACTACCACGTCATTGGAGATGATAGAAAGGTTGAACTGGGGTTCATCTATCGGCATCTGCTGTTGGGGGTCCTCCAGCGCTCCCAAATACAAGTTGGTGTACGTTACACACTCGTGCGCAATATATGCTTCAGCGATACACCCTTCAGGTGCATATTTATTCTTCACATAGTCCTTGTAGGCTCCCAATTGTCTACAAGTTAACAAGTGCATGTTATGATACTTAAAAAGTAAGAGTTTACATATAAAAACAGAGGCAAACCAAATGTATGAATCATTTGTACCTTTTCATGGGATACATCCAAGTGTAGTGTACGGGACCGGTAAGCAACAATTGTTCGGGAAGATATATCATCAGGTGAGGCATGATGTCGAAAAAATTTGGGAGAAATATCCTCTCAAGCTTGCACATGATAAAAATGATGTCATCTTGCATCTCTCTAAGATCTGATTTTTTAACTTCCCTGGTGCATAACTTCTGAAAGAATCTTGACAAGGCCACCAACGGCTCCACCACCTCTTTGGGCAGGTACCCTCGAATGAAAATACGGAAAAGGCGTTGAAGCAGTACATGGCAGTCATGACTCTTTAATCCGTACATCTTATTGTCCCGGAAGTTAACACACATGCTTATATTTCCTGCATAGCCATAAGGATACCTGCATATATATAGCCATAAGCAACAATTATATTTCTCGCATATAACCATATATAAGTACAAATTATATTAATTTCCTCCATAGCCATAAGAATATATACCTGACATTACTCAGCCACCCAAAAATTTCATGCTTATGCTTCGGCTTGACGGTGTAAGGAGCTTGCGGCATTTTTTTCTTACCATCTCTTAACCACAAATATTTCTGCAGTCCCATAGCTTTCAGATCAATGCGTGCCTTAGGGATGTCTTTTGTTTTCCCCTTCAAATTAAGAACAATGCCCACCACACTTTCACACACATTCTTCTCTATGTGCATGACATCTAGGTAGTGTCTGATAGGCAACCACTACCAGAAATGGAGACATTACCGGCGACTTGCCATCGCCGACCTTGTCTTTTTTTTTCGCCGGAATTGTCATTACCGGCGACAAGTCACCGGCAATGACGTCGCCGGAAATTCCCCGCCGGTATTAACATTGCCGGCGATTTGAGTCGCCGGTGATGTGTAGGACATTACCGGCGACGGAAGTCGCCGGCAATGTCAGCGCCGCCGTGGCCGTAATGTGAGACATTGCCGGCGACTTAGGTCCATGTCGCCGGCAATGTGTGGAAAAATTTTGAAAAAAAAACGCGGTTCTGGATTGGGCCCAATTCCAGAACCTGCATTGAAAGACATAAACCGTACAATCATACAAGTTCAACAGTACACATAAATGTGCAACGTACAGTACAAATAGCAACGACGATACGAAAATTAACTACAACTACAGGTCAGGGTCCAGGAACTTGCGGGTCAGGGTTAAAGTAATCCATGTACTCATTTGAATTCCGGTGGCTACCTTGGTCTTGCTCTGGCGTTGACTGGTGCGGTGGTGGTGGTGGTGGATAGCTAGGGAACGGAGGGACCGGGGGAGGTGTGGGGAACGGTTGTCCGGTAGTCTGAGCCTCGTACATCGTCCACATCCATGTGTACATCTAAGCCTGCATCTGTGTCTGCTGCTGGACCATATTTTGGTACTCGGCCCTCTGCCTCTTTTGCTCCTCCAACTCCCTCTGCGTCCTCTGAAGCTCCGCTGCGAGGTTACGACTAGAAGTTGAACTTCTTGACCCGGTAGAGTATTCTGAAGTGTTTTTCAATACTCCTTCGCCCGCCGAGCCCATTCCCCTACAGTAGTAGGTATTCTTTCCAGTCCCGCACGCTTTTGCCATGATCTGAGCCGCTATCGGGGGATCAAGCGGATCGATCTGAGAGGCATACTGGGTGACTTCTTCCTCAGAGCAGTCAGGATGGTTAGTCCGAGCTATACTCATGGTCACTTCTGCGGTCGCCTCGTCCACTCTCGCCTAATTGAAAAGCGAAAATGAACAACGTAATAGCTAAAAAAATCTATTACTATTGAAAAATAGTTTTATTAACACATGGAGAGGTGAAAGACTTACCGCTTCTTCAGGGCACTGCGGATAGAACTTCTGATGAATATACACCAACGGGTTCACATCTTGTTGTTGTTGCGCCTTAGTCGACCAACCCATGTAGTTGAGTGAACCTGCATGATGGGCCCTGGTGTTTTTCAATCTATTCGCCCGGTTCGTCTTCGAAATCGCCTTGTTTGATAAACATATGAAAAAAAATTAGTAACTAACTATTTCAATCTGATACGATACATTAGGCTTGTAAGATATATTCAGGATGCATACCTGAGCTTTGGGGTGCTTGAAGTGGGCTATCAGCCACAGCCACTCGTACTCCCCAAACCGAAATTCGCTAGGGGTAGAACCTCGGCCTAGCTCCTTGTATACAGTGTAATAGGAAGAAAGCTCGTTCTTCCACTCATTATACCTATATTAAAACAAGGAAAAAAAGTTAGAGATATTTAAACACTTGATAAACAAAAATCTAACTCGATATATATTCAAATAAGTCGAAGCACATCACCTCATATATAGTTGACGCTCTACCCACGTGTGAATAAGAACTTCATCCACGTCAAACCACACCTGCAATATGAATATATAAAAGGTAAAATTATATATTTATTCGGACTTAATTAATAAATGTAAAATTTACGTAATGAAAATACGATTTTACTCACACTGAGTGCATTATGCACTTGCATCTTCACGTAGATAGGCACAGATTCCCAATCTGGCCAAAGCATTGGGACCTTGTCCCGCACGATCGCACCGGCCATACTGATATATTTGCGCGTGGTGTCGAATGCCTCGATCACCTCGCCATCCTCATTGGCCCTTATGGGCGTTTTCTTTCCGTCGGTGGCCTGCTCAAGTCTCTTCCCGGTGCAGGTGCCTCTAGCCCCTTGCCGTTTTCCAGTCCCATTAACGAAATTGCCTAATAATACAATGTCAACAAATTGATATCATTAATTGAACCTATCGTAAGTCTTAAGTAATAATTAAGTCATCAATCTGATGTTAAATAAAATTTACCTGCATCGTCCGTTTGTTGGTTGGTGCACCTCACACTCCAAAGATACACGGCGTCGAACGGGAGGAAGTTATACGCTTCCTCCACGGTCAGGAACTCCGGCCGTCCTTCAACATAAACAGGCATCCCCCTATCATCGAATTCAGGGATCACAGGAATCTCATCGGGTAGGAAGAGACCGGACACAGCGGAGATAGACGAGGCCTGGACGATGAGGCGCCAGCACCACCATGTGTCTCAGATGATTCCCGTGAAACGGGAGTAGGCACCGGGCGAATATGGGGCATTCGGATTGAGGGAGTTTCTGATGCCCCCGTTGACTGTCGCTCGTCTGAGGCTCTGCCACCGGAGGGACGTCTGCTGATTGAGCGTCTGGAGACTGAGGCTCGAGCCTCGACTTCCGGTTGCACGGCTCTTGATCGTGCAGCTTCCTCCTGAGCTCGCACCTCTAACAAGGCTCTCGTGCGATCAGTCATCATTGGCCCACTGGGCGTGTTGCTAACTGCGGGCGAGGAGGAAGCTTGACTACTGTTCCCTCCACTATTTCGGAAACCTCTCCGAAGCCAATTAGCCGCAAAACCTCCTGGACACCGTAATAGTCATGGATTCGGTTCTATAACAAATCGGAACCGGAACAGTTTGGAACCGGAACCGTTTGAACCTGGAACCGTTATGTTACAAACGGTTCCGGTTACAAACAGTTCCGGTTCCAAACCATTCCGGTTCCAAACCGTTTCGGTTCTATAGCAAATCGGAACCAGAACGGTTTGGAACCGGAACCGTTTGAAACCGGAACTGTTTGTAACCGGAACCGTTTGTAACATAACGGTTACGATTACAAATAGTTCCGGTTCCAAACCGTTTCGGTTCTATAACAAATCGGAACCGGAACCGTTTGAAACCGGAACTGTTTGTAACCGGAACCGTTTGTAACATAACGGTTCTGGTTACAAACAGTTCCGGTTCCAAACCGTTCCGGTTCTATAACAATCGGAACCGGAACGGTTTGGAACCGGAACCGTTTGAACCTGGAACCGTTTGGAACTGGAACCGTTATGTTACAAACGGTTCCGGTTACAAACAGTTCCGGTTTCAAACCGTTCCGGTTTAAAACCGTTGTGGTTCCAAACTGTTCTGATTCCGATTTTTCACCTTAATTTATACGTTAAAACAACTATATCACCTTAATCCAAACACGTTAAATTCCGAAGCCGATTTTTCACCTATTATACGTTAAATTAACAACTATATCCCCTAACTTAACATATATACATACATCATTTCCGGCTTTAAACTTTTCACATATATATACATCACATATACACTTTGTATACATCATGCATCTTAATTTCACCTAATTTTCACACACATATATATACATCACATATTAATCCAAATCACCCTAGCTAATTAATTTTCCACATTTTTCAAACATACGTATATATATACATTCCATATAAATTAATTAATTTTTCACATATATACATCACATATATTTCTCCTTCACCCCACAATTATCCACATTAATTACCCACAATTTTCAGACATACCTTAATTACATTTTCCAAATATTTTCCACATGCATACATACATCCCACAATTATCAAAAATTAATTAATCAAAATGCATAAAAATCAAATGTGGAATGAGAGAGAGAGAGAGAGAGGGAGAGAGAGAGGGAGAGAGAGTGAGCTATTACCTGCCATGGTAGAGCTCGACCCAACTGTTGTCCGGTGACGGAGGTGAGGGGAGGAGGAAGAGGAGGAGGCCGGGGAGGAGGAGAGAGGGGAGGAGAGGAAGAGAGGGGAGAGGGGAGGAGAGGAAGAGAGGATTGAGGAGAGGGTTGAGATGAAGAGAGAGGGGTTTTAGGGTTTGAGAGGTTTTGAATTTTGAGAGGTTTTAGGGTTTGAGAGGGAAAAGGGAGAGGAAGAAATGGGGAGCAGCTCGAGCTGCATGGTCTGGAAATACCGCCACCATTGCCGGCGAGTTACATGGTAACTCATTGGTAATGACATTACCAACGACGTACGTCGTGGGTAATGTCATTACCAATGAGTTCACTCGTTGGTAATGACATTATTTCTCGAAAATTATCCGATCGACCTATTTCCGACCAATTTCCGACTAAATAATTTTCGACAACATTTCCGACCATATATAACTACAATTTTCGACTACGATTTCCGACTACGATTTCCAACACGATTTCTAACTACAATTCTTTTGACAATTTCCGACCACGATTTCCAACACAATTTCCAACACGATTTCCAACTACGTACAATTTCCGACTACATTTTCCGACTACAATTTCTGACAACGTTCCGACACGATTTCCGACTACAATTTCTGACTACAATTTCCGACTACAATTTCCAACGTACTAAGGATGATAATCGTAATCATCTTCATCACTTGAGTCTGACTCGGTTTCATAGGTAGCCTCTGGCAATATGTGCCGCTCCTCGTCATCTGAATCAGCGTCAACTTCATATGGATTAACATCAAGAAGTTCTGCTCCAGTAATTCGAACCACACTCCCAGATCTCACATTATTAAGGCGAATCGTAGATGATTCCGGAATGTCAAAAGCGTTCGGCTCTTGGTATGCAGTAACTTCCTCATCATCTGCGGTCTCACCAAGTGTGGCAGCACTGTATATGTTTCTATGAGCAATATGGTTAACCACCTTCCACGGGACTTTGTTAAGAAGATCGTCAAGGTAAAACACTTGTTTTACTGATGAGGCAAGAACGAAAGGGTCATCTTCATACCAGCTAGTAGCAGTATTCACCGAAAATGTTCCGTACTGATCGGTCCTTGTGTTCTCCGGGCTAGTATCAAACCATCTACACTTGAACAAGTGCACTTTCATGCGGTTCCCATAAATTAGTTCAACAACTGAATGAAGGACACCGTAATAGTCAACGCCATCCTGCCCACCATGGACCATCACCCCACAATTCTGTGTTTTCAGTCGGTCGTCTCGATTTTCACATATAAATTTCACGCCATTGACCTGACACATCGAGTAAACTTTTGAAGCTATCGGTTTCATCGCCAGGACCCCCAATTCGTTTGACCACTCTGGGCAACCATCATCTGCTACATGGTTCATCTGAAAACGTCTAGTAATACGTACACAAGAAATTATGTCATCTTGAAACCACAAAACCACGTACATACATACATGCTATATAAGGATATATATAAAAATAGACATATACACATATACCCTTACCCATTGACCAAAGTAGTTTGCAAACGTCCTGTTGTGGTAATCAACATTTCTGGCAATAGCAGGGCAGTGAAGATGATAGTTTTTCCAATATTGTACTTCTTGACAGTTAATCAGTACCGACCAGTGGGCAATGGCTACCTCATTTCCATCCAACTTGTACGACTTTGGCAAGCTTCCCTGTACTACCACGTCACTGGAGATGATAGAAAGATTGAATTGGGGTTCATCTATCGGCATCTATTGTTGGGGGTCCTCAAGCGCTCCCAAGTACACTTTGGTGTACGTTACACACTCGTGCGCAACATATGCTTCAGCGATACACCCTTCAGGTGCATATTTATTCTTCACATAGTCCTTGTAGGCTCCCAATTGTCTACAAGTTAACAAGTGCATGTTAACTTACTTAAAAAAATAAGAATTTACATATAAAAACATAGGCAAACCAAATTTATGAATCATTTGTACCTTTCCATGGGATACATCCAAGTGTAGTGTACGGGACCGGTAAGCAACAACTGTTCGGGAAGATGGATCATCAGGTGAGGCATGATGTCGAAAAAATTTGGGGGAAATATCCTCTCAAGCTTGCACATGATAAAAATGATGTCATCTTGCATCTCCCTGAGGTCTGAATTTTTAACTTCTTTGGTGCATAACTTCTGAAAGAATCTTGACAAGTCCACCAACGGCTCCACCACCTCTTTGGGCAGGTACCCTCGAATGAAAATAGGGAAAAGGCGTTGAAGCAGTACATTGCAGTCATGACTCTTTAATCCGTACATCTTATTGTCCCGGAAGTTAACACACCTGCTTATATTTCCTGCATAGCCATAAGGATACCTGCATATATATATATATATATATCCATAGGCAACAATTATATTTCTCGCATATAACCATAATCCGGTAAAAATTTAAGGCCAAATTCCTGCGTAGCCATAAGAATATATACCTGACATTACTCAGCCACCGAAAAATTTCATGCTTATGCTTCCGCTTTACGGTGTAAGGAGCTTGCGGCATTTTTCTCTTACCATCTCTTAACCACAAATGTTTCCGCAGACCCATTGCTTTCAGATCAATGCGTGCCTTAGGGATGTCTTTTGTTTTCCCCTCCAAGTTAAGAACTGTGCCCACAACACTTTCACACACATTCTTCTCTATGTGCATGACATCTAGGTAGTGTCTGATAGGCAACCTGGGCCAGTATGAGAGTTCCCAGAATATGCTCTTGTGTGTCCAAAACTTATACCTTTCGGGCTTATCTGGAATTGACGCGACTATGTCAGGATGATTGCTCAGTTGGCCAAAATCATATTCATTCAACACTTCCAAAATTTCTTCCCCTGTCCATCGCCTGGGTGCCACACCTGTTTCCACAGTCTCATCAAACACGTCTGGATCCTGCCTAAATGGGTGATCATATGGAAGCCAACAACGGTGACGCATCTGAACTATTTTACTGCAATGAGGACTGCAACAATCAACCGTCATGCACTCTGAACAAGCCCTGTAACCCCTAGTAACGTTGCCCGACAACATACCGCGGGCAGGAAAATCACTGATGGTGCCAACAAGCATGGCATGCATCTGGAACATCTCATTTTTAACCTATCGTAAGTGGGGTGGCCACACTCACTCAGGTACTTAAGCTCCTCAATCAAAGGCCTCAAATACACATCGAGACACTTGCCTGGATAACCCGGGCCCGAAATTAATAGAGTGAGCATATTGTATTCCTTCTTCATGCACATCCATGGTGGAAGGTTGTACGGTACCAAAATAACTGGCCATATACTGTATTGAAGACTCATGTTGCCAAAAGGGTTGAATTCGTCAGATGAGAGCCCTAGCCAAACATTTCGGACCTCTGCTGCAAAATGATCAAACTCCCTGACCATGTGCTTCCAAGCCTCTCCGTCGGAAGGGTGTATAAGGGTGTCATCGTCAGGCAAGTTCCTCTCAGCCCACCATCTCATTGCCTCGGCCGTGAAAGCACACATGAACAACCGCTCCAGCCTATCAATAAGCGGGAAATATCGAAGTATCTTCACAGCTTTCTTGTTGCCTGCAGGAGTCAACTTATACCTTTCTGTAAAACATACCGGGCAGGCTTCAAGGTCTTCGAGATCTTTTCCCCAGAAGAGAATACCATCATATCTGCATGCATGGATTTTGATGTAGGAAAGTCCAAGATCTTTCAGGATATGTCACACCTTATGATGAGTGGTAGGAAGACGATGACCGGGTGGCAGTAGTGAAGCAGTCCACTTCAACCAAGAATCAACAGCTTTGACAGACATTTTGTTCTCCATTTTGAGCTGCATCACTCCCATCAGACTTTCAAGAATAGTCTTACTACAACCGTCGTACAACGGAGTCTGTTGCAATGCAATCAGGTTGTTGTACTTGTCCATACCGCTTGTGTTGACATGAGCTCCAGGTAATGGCTCGACTGGCTCGATATGGGGGAAACCCTCAACGACAGGAGGGACATTTGGTGCTTCATCAGCAAATACACCGCTCTCGTGAGGAAACATATCATTGATTAACATCGCTGTTGGATCATAGGATGAACTGCCCCTCTCAGCAAAATGTCCATAATCATAGCGTGGACTGGCCCTCTCACCAAATTGTCCATGATCATGCGGACCCGCTAACGATGTTTCACCGTGATAAATCCAACAAGTGTACTTATCCCAAAACCCGTATTTACTCAGGTGCCTCTGGACTTTATCAATGGGAAAACGAAATCGATCGCTGAAACACTTACATTCTTTACACGGGCAATAATGAAGTGTAGTTTCTCCACAATTAGCCTTCACAAAATCCACAAAACTCCTAATTCCCTGGTGATATCTGACATCCCATCTTTCGAGGCTCATCCAACTCTTGTCCATCCTGAAAATTATAACAATTTTACGTATTAATTATATATATATATATACACACACACATTCACTACTAATAATCGACGCGATATCTCAATTCAACTCTAATTAAATCAACACATGCATGCATATATATATATATATCGATCTAATCTCTGAATTCGATTCAGTACTCGATGATGGTATTCTTCTTTTTTCAATTCAAAACGTATTTGACTAGGTAGGAGGCTCTGTTAAGCCTGGCTCCGATAACATTACGATAATACCAGTCGTTGATTCAGATACAAGATAAGATTAACTACAAGCAGTTTTCTCATTTCGGTGACATCAACAACATTTCATATATATCTCACGAATTGGATTTGATCAACACACACACACACATATATATATACATACACATATACGTATATATACACGTACCTACATATATAGCTTCCCGAGTGATTGAGTTTTCGACGCGCGCCTTAATTTTGACAATATACCGAAGGATCGATTTCAGAGCGTACGTTTTCCTTCTTTCGATTTCTCTGGATTTTTTTCGATCAAAATGAATGAATGATCGATGCATCTAATATAAGAGACATTGCCGGCGATGGAGTAAGTCGCCGAAAATGAAGACATTACCGGCGACTTTACGCCGAAAAATCGCCGGTAATGTTTCAAAACATTACCGGCGACTCCAACCGTCGCCGGCAATGTCGAGCCACACATTTCCGGCGAAATTCCGGCCGGAAAATCGCCAGAAATGTTCGGCTTGACATTGCCGGCGACGGTTGGAGTCGCCGGTAATGTTTTGAAACATTACCGGCGATTTTCCGGCGACATTACCGGCGACGGAGTAAGTCGCCGGTAATGATGAACATTACCGGCGACATTTTCGGTCGCCGGCCTTGTCTCCGGTGATCTCGCCGGTAATGATGGCAAATGTGGTAGTGAACCTGGGCCAGTAGGGGAGTTCCCAGAATATGCTCTTGTGTGTCCAAAACTTATACCTTTCGGGCTTGTCTGGAATTGACGCCACTATCTCAGGATGATTGCTCAGCTGGCCAAAATCATATTCATTCAAAACTTCCAAAATTTCATCCCCTGTCCATCGCCTGGGTGCCACACCTATTTCCACAGTCCCATCAAAAGCGTCATGATCCTGCCTAAATGGGTGATCATATGGAAGCCAACAACGGTGACACATCTGAATAATTTTACTGCAATGAGGACTGCAACAATCAACCATCATGCACTCTGAACAAACCCTGTAACCCCTGGTAACGTTGCCCGACAACATACTACGGGCAGGAAAATCATTGATGGTGCCAACAAGCATGGCATGCATCTGGAACATCTCATTTTTGAACCTATCGTAAGTGGGGTGGCCACACTCACTCAGGTACTTAAGCTCCTCAATCAAAGGCCTCAAATACACATCAAGACACTTTCCTGGATAACCCGGGCCCGGAATTAACAGAGTCAGCATATTGTATTCCTTCTTTATGCACATCCATGGTGGAAGGTTGTACGGTACCAAAATAACTGGCCATATACTGTATTGAAGACTCATGTTGCCAAAAAGGTTGAATCCTTCAGATGAGAACCCTAGCCAAACATTTCGGACCTCTGCTGCAAAATGATCAAACTCCCTGACCATGTGCTTCCAAGCCTCTCCGTCGGAAGGGTGTATAAGGGTGTCATCGTCAGGCAAATTCCTCTCAGCCCACCATCTTATAGCTTCGGCCGTGGAAGCACACATGAACAACCGCTCCATCCTATCAATAAGCGGGAAATATCGAAGTATCTTCACAGCTTTCTTGTTGCCTGCATGAGTCAACTTATACCTTTGTGTAAAACATGCCGGGCATGCTTCAAGGTTTTCAAGATCTTTTCCCCAGAAGAGAATACAATCATATCTGCATGCATGGATTTTGATGTAGGAAAGCCCAATATCTTTCAGGATATGACGCACCTTATGATGAGTGGTAGGAAGACGATGACCGGGTGGCAGTAGCGAAGCAGTCCACTTCAGCCAAGAATCAACAGCTTTGACAGACATTTTGTTCTCCATTTTGAGCTGCATCACTCCCATGACACTTTCAAGAACAATCTTACTACAACCGTCGTACAACGGAGTCTGTTGCAATGCAATCAGGTTGTTGTACTTGTCCATACCGCTTGTGTTGACATGAGCTCCAGGTAATGGCTCGACTGGCTCAATATGGGGGAAACCCTCAACGACGGGAGTGACATTTGGTGCTTCATCAGCAAATACACCGCTCTCATGAGGAAACATATCATTGATTAACATCGATGTTGGATCATAGCATGGACTGGCCCTCTCAGCAAAATGTCCATGATCATAGGATGGACTGGCCCTCTCACCAAATTGTCCATGATCATGCGGACCCACTAACGATGTTTCACTGTAATAAATCCAACAAGTGTACTTATTCCAAAACCCGTATTTACTCAGGTGCTTCTGGACTTTATCAATGGGAAAACGAAATCGATCGCTGCGACACTTACATTCTTTACACGGGCAATAATGAAGTGTAGTGTCTCCATAATTAGCCTTCACAAAATCCACAAAAAATCCTAATTCCATGGTGATATCTCACATCCCATCTTTCGAGGCTCATCCAACTCTTGTCCATCCTGAAAATTCTAACATTACGTACTATAAATATATATATATATATACACACATTAATTCACTACTAATTAATTAATAAATCATCATTAATTACATTTGAATTCATCCGATTAATTAACAAAAGTTGACCCATGCATGCATGCATATAAATTAGAAATATATGTATATACCAACAATTCACAATTACAAATTAACATGCCTGTATATATATAGACATATTAACAATTAATATTCACAAAATAATTTTATATCCATACATATATATATACACAAATTAACATATTTTCATCGAAATAATCTCAAATCAACTCAAAATCAACAGTCAATCACTCGAAATCAACAATATATCCACTCTATTTGCATATCAAACCAAATTGATATCTCAACTCTATATCGATCTAATTAAATCAACACACACACACACACACACACACACACATATATATACGTATATACGTACGTACCTATATATAGCTACGTATATAGCTTCCCGAGCGGGTTTTCGACGCCTTTTGACAATACCCAAGGATTTCAGAGCGTTTTCCTTCTTTCGATTTCACCGGATTTTTCTATATCCAAATGAATGAGCTGCTGCGATCTGGATCTGATATAAGAGGTATTGCCGGTGATTTATTCAATCGCCGGCAATGGAGTTATTGCTGGGGAAATTCCGGCCAAAAATTGCCGAAAATTGTGGAAAATTATTGCCGGCGACTTTCTCCGTCGCCGGCAATAATTTTGAGCATTGCCGACGACTTTTTCGACTTTTTGCTGGCGACGGTGCAAGTCGCCGGCAATGCTCATTATTGCCGACGACTTGCTCCGTCGCCGGCCTTTTTATTTTTTTCTCGCCGGCAATAGTGCAAAGTGTGGTAGTGAGCTAATGTTGTGGCTAATGCTCTTAGTAGGAAATCTGGAGCCTCTCTATTTCATGTACGTGTCGCAAGGGTATCGTTGTTATGATCCGAACAAAAAATATGCGCTTATCGAGATGTATTAAGCTTCATCGCGAATTAGTCGCATACATCGGTTTGTTAACGACTTTTTCATCGGGCAAGAATTTGTTATGACTTTCTTCGCAAAAGTGGTAGATTGTTTAATTTCATGCTCGTGCGAATTTTCAGAGAATTTTTCAGATTAGCGAGCTAATTTTAATGTTTATCAGAAGTTGGCTTGGGAAATTATTAAACGTGAATTTATTTTTAGTTGGTTAATTCTCAACCGTTTGATCGTGATAAGATTGATTTTGGACCGTTGATCGTATCAAATTTTTTTAGTATAAATAGATAATTTTTGGAAATTAATTTCAGAAAAAAAATCAGAAAATTTCTCGGTGCCGACCCGTTTTCTCTCCCGCAACCTGTTTCGCTCGACCTAACCCGTTTCACTGATTCAGGCCACTTCTGACAACTTTTAAGGTAGGGAATCGAAGCCTGACGCTTCCTCTATTGTTTGTTGTGAATATTTTTGGGTGATTTGCAGGTTTGAGGTCAACCCAAATTGGGTTTTATCCGTGCAGTTGCCGTCGTCGATGGCGGTGCTCTGGTGTGCTTTTGGGGTCGAGAGTTGAGGGGAAATGATCCTCTCCTCCCCCTGGGTCTTTTTCATTAGGTAGAGTGGTCTGTCTAAGCTCCATGGCGGATCTTCGACGACAGAGGATTTTCCAGCCGAATTGGGTCGTTTGGTTTCGTTTGGTTTTCCGGAGAGATGGCAGCGAGTTGAGGCACGTGAGGTTGGGGGTTTGGTTGGGCTTTGCAATAATAGTGATTTGGGGGCCAGATCGCCTCCGTTGGTGGCGGTTGTCGAAGTTAGGTTTCCGGTCTGTTTACTCGATTTCTAGCCAAACGTCGGCGAATTGGATCCCGGTCCAGATGGGAGAGTTGTAGGACTTAACGAGAGCCTTCCAAAGCAGGGTTGAATGCCCCTGTTGGAGGTGTTCACCGGAGGCGTGTGTGGCTCACGCGGCACCGTCCACGGTGGAGCTTCGGTGAGGAAAGTTGAGTTATTATTCATTAGGACTTTCGGGGTTATTTTTAGGGTCGATTTTCTTGATATTTATGTATTTTGATATCGTATGATCCATATTTCAGGACATCAAGATCGTGACCCTAGCAGCGAAGGAAATTCTGCTGGACCCCAGCAGTAGTCGTTGACTTGTGAGTGGACACCTTTATTTTCACAGTTGATAGCGAGTTCATAGTTTTTATGCAATACGCTTTATGATATATTTTTCTGAGCGTTTATTTGGAGGTTTATTTGTGATGGTTATTTAGTTGCATCGATGCTCTACCTATTTTGCTGATCCACGAATAGCTGGTTGAACCGGGTCAAGATCCCTGCCCAACCCTGATTCATCTCGGGTCAGACAACATACTCCCATCACCTGTATTTTCTGTTTATGGTCGTACTGGGTCAAGAGCCCTGAACGACCATCTCCATTGCATTTCAGTTTATTTATTTTGAACTCGCATTATTTCCCAAAAATTGGTGGAAAGGCATGTTTAATCTGTTTTATTCAAATTATAATATTTTTGTCCACTCACACTAACAATTTATATTTAACGCATTTCCCTGGGCTTTTCGGTTTTCGTTGCCCAGGCTATAGTATATTTCCCGAGAGTGTGCTTGGTGTCGTCGCAGGCTTCACTACAAGAAAAACGCACTTAGACCATGGAACCTTTATGGTTCCGCGGTCTAAGTGACACTTAGACGACGGAAAAAATCATCGTCGTCTAAGACTAACTTGGATGACGGAAAGAGTGTTTCAGTCGTTTAAGTGGCCACTGGGACAACGGAAACACACGTCGTGGTTCGAGTAGCCACTGGGACAACGGAAACACACGACGGAAACATGCTGAATCTGTCGTCTAAGTGGCCACTTGAACAACGGACCGACACGTCGTGGTCCGAGTGGCCACTTGGACGACGGGTTCTAGCTCCGTCGTCCTTGTAAACACTTGGACGACTGAAACGTGCTGAATCCGTCATCTAAGTGGCCACTTGGACAACAGACCGACACGCCGTGGTTCGAGTGGCCACTTGGACAACGGGTTCTAGCTCCATCGTCCTTGTAAACACTTGGACGACAGAAACGTGCTGAGTCCGTTGTCTAAGTGGTCACTTAGACGACGCATCAACACTTCGTCGTCTAAGTGAAACATTAATTATATAATGTCCATGCCGAACTCTCTTCCTCTCCGCTCGCTCGTCTCAACTTCATCTCCATATATATATGTCGTCGCGCATTCAATTAATTCTCTCTCTTAATCGATCAGACTCTCCGATCCTTACACATACGTATATGGCGCATGCAAATTCAAGCTAGCTAGCACTATATCCGAGCATCGATTCGTCATATATCAGAGAAGACTAGGTACGTACGTACGTAGTTAATTTCCCATCGTCATTTAACGTTTATATATATATATATAATTAATTGTACGTTAGATTGATTGCATTGTTAATAATTAGTACGTTCTAATATATATTTATAATTAAGTTAGGTAATTGCATTGATTATATATATATATATTAGTTAATTAATATATATAGACCAGTAATACGTATATATATATGCATGGATGTTTAAAAATTTGGTTAATATTTAGTTAAAACGTACATGCATGTTAGACATATTAAAGTAATTAATTGATGTAGATCGAGTACATATATTCACCAATAATTAATAAAGATAATTATTGAAGGTAATCAATTAAGAATTTAATTTAATATATTAAGGTAGTCGATAATTTGTGTATATATATAATAGTTTCATATATAATTACTACCCTGAAAATCTGTATATATATATAGAATAGTTGAGTAATATGATAATTAATTATTAAAATTCGTAGAACTATGGACAAGAGTTGGATGAAGTTGCAGAATAGAAGTGATGTCTGGTATATGGATAGAATTAGCGAATTTGTGAATTTTGCGATAGAACATGGTCAGGGAAAGAAGCGTTTCAGGTGTTCGTGCCAAAAATGTCTTAACTGTCAGTATGTGAAGGTTAATGTTATCGTGCAACACCTGTATGAAAATGGTATGATGTGGAGTTACACTATGTGGAGCGAGCATGGTAAAGTAGTAGACTTCAGCTCAGCAGACTTCAGCTCAGGGTACAGTTACCATGGTGCCTCATCCAGTGGCAGTGGTGCCGGCCCCCCTGCTTGGAACCCAACTGCAGATTTGGTTCATGATGCCTTTTTGGGATTTAGTCATGGTGGACACCAACACCAAGAGGGAGGTTACAATACCACTCATGAGTATGATGACACATTCCTCACTGCTAGCTTGACCACTGACACTAGTGAGATGCATAAGTACAACAGAATGCTACTTGAAGCCCAGACCCCAGTGTACCCTAGATGTCGAGAGAATGTGTTGCAATATGTGATGCAGCAAATGCAGATAAAAGTGAAGTACAAATTGTCAGTCAGTGCTTTTGACGAAATTCAGGAGCAAATATGTAAGTTGCTTCCTGATGATCACAATCTTCCTAAATCCCATTATAAGGTTAGAAATATCTTAAGCAACCTCAGCCTAAAGTACAAGATAATTGATGCCTGTCCAAATGATTGTGTGTTGTTTTACAAAAAGTATACAGATTTGGACTATTGTCTCGTATGTGGCCAATGCAGATATGAGCAGAATCGGAAGAGTTTCGAGAAACAAAATTCCTGTGAAGGTTCTTCGATACTTTCCATTGATTCCCAGATTGCAGCGTTAGTACATGTCTCTATACACAACAGAGGCGATGCGATGGTACGAAGAAAAGTGAATAGATGACAATGTGCTGAGACACGCCGCAGATGGGGAGGCTTTCAAACATTTCGACAGCGAATTTGGAAAGATTTCCGCACGGGTTTGAAATGTTAAACTCGGACTATCTACAGACGGATTCAATCCTTGGGGTAGTAATAGCTCTACCGTCAGCATTTGGCCAGTTATTTTGATGTTGTACAACCTGCCTCCGTAGCTGTGCATGAACAAGGAATTTAATTTCTTTACTCTGCTAATTCCAGGTCCTAAATCTTCGGGGAAGTGCTTAGATGTCTACCTCAGACCTTTGATCGATGAGCTGAAATAGTTGTGGGAAAATAAAGTCTCAACTTATGTCTAATTCACTGACATGATGTTCATGATGAGGGCAGCCATAATATGGACGATCAGTGATTTTCTAGCATATGGGATGTTGGCAGCTTGCAGTACGAAAGGATACAATGGATGTCCTATATGTTTGGACTACATGAACTCTAGTTGGCACGCAGAGAAGGTGTGTTACTTGAGTCACCGTAGATGGCTTCCTCACGACCACCCGTGGCGGCAAGATGAAGCATATTTCGACAGGACGGTAGAGAACAATCCTAAACCCCGTAGTTGGTCGGGCGAAGAGATTTTAGAGAGGTTGAGCTATTTTGAGTTTGGTGTGTTGACCAATGATGCGGATGTAAAGAAATGCAATCCAATACCTCTATATGATCTCAGTTATTAGCATCACAAGATTATATTCTTTGAACTCCCTTACTGGTCGAAGTTGAAACTGAGGAACAACTTGGACAGGATGCACATAGAAAAGAATGTGTATGACAGCGTGGTGGGAACAATTCTCGGTATTAAGTTCAAGACTAAAGATACTCCCAAAGCGCGCAAAGATCTGGAATCTATGAATCTACATCGTCCCTTGTGATTGAGGAGGGATAGGAGAGGAGTGTACAACAAGATGCCAGTTGCACCTTACACAGTGAAGCCAACACTTAGACGTTCTGTATTTCACTGTTTTAAGAGCGTTCGTTATTCGATTACGTATGCAGCTACTATAATTGGAGCAGTGGACGAGGTGCAACACAAGTTTGTTGGTCTAAAGACACATGACTATCACGTTATGCTACAACGTCTGATTCCAGTGGTAATTCGACCATATTTGCCTTGTGACGTTGTAGAACCAATAGTGGCATTGTGCAGATGGTGGCAGAGATTATGCGCCAGAGAATTAAAGAAGTCAGATGTGATAGAACTGCAACAACAAATTGTGCACATCATTTGCAAACTAGAGAGGATTTACCCTCTGCTTTCTTTGACATCATGATTCACCTAATGATCCACCTGCCCGAGCAAGTGCTCATTTATGGTCCGGTCTAGTACACTTGGATGTATCCTCAAGAAAGGTACGTACAACTAATTAATTATACAGGTTTTTCGATTCATAATTTGTTTCACTGGAGATTACTAGCTATATGTACTTATTCTTATTCTACAATGTATTAATTGAACGTTTGATTTTGTAGACAGCTTGGATAGTATAAAGGATTCGTCAAAAACAGGTCGGCCCCGGATGACTCCATAACTGAGACATACCTAATGCATGAGTGTGTTACTTACTGCAACAAGTACCTCAAAGATCCACCACCTCTCACTGCCTCTGATCCCAGTGTCCACATCAATCTTTCTGTCGTCATAAATGTCGTACGACCGTTTAGAAGAGTATTAAAGGAATCGTTAACACGGGAAGAACTTATTGAGGCACATTGGGTAGTATTGCTAGACTATGACGAAGTTGAGCCGTACATGATTGGGTACAGGGAGAGGCTTCAAGCGTTAAATCCAGCAAGAGTTCCCCGATTATTTCTTCCAATGGATACGTACGTATGTCTCGGTATTTAGTTTATATACATGTTTGTAGAAAGTTAACCCTTTAATTATATATATATTTCTCATTTTTCCAGATGATTAATTTACAAAAATTTGAAAACCACGGGGAGTGATGGTCCTGGCCAAAGCACTTGCTAGCAGGGAAGCAGATTAAACACTATATTTACCTTAGATATTTTGTGAACGGTGTGAAGTTCCATTCATTGGCCTGAGATGAAGGAAGAAGAACACAAAACAGTGGGGTAGCGGTAGGGAAAGATAATGATCTATATTACGGGACTATTGTATATGTTGTTCAACTATATTACGGGAATGATGTCAACGTTTTCCTATTCAAGTGCAAATGATTCAAGAGTATAAAGGAAGACCTGAGACTTTTATCAGACGATACAAACTCAAGCTGGTATGAGGATGAGCCTTTCACTCTTGCCACCTTAGTTAGGCAGGTGTTCTATCTCGATGATCCGAAAGTTGGTGAAGGGTGTAAAATAGTGAACCTCTTTCGTCAAAGAATATGGAATACTACGACAATTGAAGAGACACTGGCGACTGAAGATGCTGATGAACCGGAAAGAGACATTCCTGCATATCAAGAGCCTAACATTTATGTCATCCGCTCCGACATAATGAACCTGGTTTAAGCTGGTGAACGCTTACCCATGCCTGATGGTTGTACAAATCTAACTGAAGATGAGATTATTGATGCAATTAATGAGGTAGATGAAGAAGACGTGCAGGATGAGGACTCAGGTTATTCGTTGGACGATGTTGAGTATGATGAGGAGGAGGAGCAATTGGATAACGGGGATGAGGATGATGACAATGAATAGTACAATGATGATGATGAGGATGATAACGGGGATATGGATGATGAAGAGTACGACAAAGAGTACAATATAACGACGAGGAATATTAATTGGTAATTAATTATTGTAATTATTGTAATGATGCATGATCGATCGATTAATTAATATATATATTATGAGGAGGAGTACGTATGTACAACTATTAATTTTGTACTTAATTAATTTAATAATTAATTAAATAGCGTGGTCGGTTCGACCGACGTAAATTAAAATTAATTAATTAATCCGGAGGATCGGATCGATCGATAATTTGATCGATTGAATCACATTAATTAATTTTCACAACTATTAAAACAGGGACGAACAAACAAATTTTCGTAGTCCATACTAAGGTAATTAAACACAATACTGATTAATTATACATATATAAAATCCTAAAAATAGTACTTAGACGACGCAAAAGAGCTAACCTGTCGTCTAAGTATACCCTAAACCCTAAACCCTAAGACCCTAACCCTAAATTAAGGGAACTTTCACTTAGATGACGCATACGGTTGTTTGCGTTGTCTAAGTACGTACTTGGACGACGCAAACACATGTTTGCTCCGTCGTCTAAGTGAAACTCTATAAAAGGAGGCTTGGCTGATTCTTTTCCTCATCCCATTCTCAAATCATCCCTCTCCTCTCTCTCTCTCTCTCACGCTGTCTCAAAAATCCGGCCTCCCTCCTCCCGCGACTCTCCGGCGACTCTCCACTCTAGCAACTTTCCGTCGACTTCCTCCCTCACTTCGGTGACTCCGCTCTCCCGCGACTCACTTTTTTGGTAATTTTTAAAATTTTAACATAATTATAATTTAATTAATAAATTAATAAATCGATAAATTAATTAGTAAAAATAATATATTAGTAATAATTTGTAATAATAATAATTAATATTAGTTAGTAAATACATGATAATTATTATTTTAAAGGCATGGTAATTAATAATTAATTATTGTAATTAAATATTGTTGTAATTAATTTTATAATTGGTAATTATTATTGCATGTAATTATAATTTGTAAATATTGTTGTAATATTGTTGTAAACTTGTATTAAATATGGTAAATTAGTGAATTATTAAAAATAATAAATTGGTAATTATGACAATTTTGTAGTAAATTGGTAGTCATTGATTTAAATTTAGTACATAAGTTTGGTTTATTAAGTCGCACTCTTTGGAATAGATGACGCATCATTTCTTAGCTTATCTCCTTAACCCCTCGTGATGTGTAGACTTCATCACCGCACACCATAACCTAAGTGAAGTTGGACATGAGGTTGAGGGCGGAGTTTGTAAAGGACTTGAGGGAGTGTAAATTTTTGAAATATTGGCTGAATGTCGGACATGTTGTCTAGAAACGGGTTATGACTGGTGACAGGTTCTGGATCTAAGAAAGACTAACACCAATAGAGTATATACCATTGATTTGGTTAGCCTCAGGGTGTTTTGTCGAAATTAGTCCTGCCTCTCGCGTTATCTCTATCCCTAACTGGCCATATTTTTCGATTGAACCAATATTGATTGATTGAAAGTTTATACTTTATCGCGCGGTCGCACGTCCATTGAACGACCTAAACACTAAGATAGTGTACTTTTTTTAAATCTTCGGCGCACTCAATACTTGTAAATAATTATCGTAAATTTTTATATATAATTGTTATGGTAATAATATTTTAACAACTCCTTGAAAGGACCCAACCCCGATTTAGTTTCCTAAACTGGAATCGAACCAACAAAAACCATAAAAATTTCGGCAGAGTAACGCTACTAACGCGGAATTGCCATTAACCTGCACCCAGAAAATACACTTCATCCTATGCCACAAAAATCAAACCGTGGGCACCAATCCCATCCGGATTTCTCAATATCATAACAATAATGTAAAGTAATCAATAAAACTATACTTTACAGAAATCCGGGGAAAAATTGTATAAAATATGACATCACAATGCTCAGAGCGACCTCTAGTGTATAATTATATAAATATACCACAGTAGGCAGAACAAGAAACCTACTGGAAGAAACAAGGTAGCTCGAACATTATGCCTCCGACTGCGACGTGCGACACCAGAATCCAAACTGCACACGGAAACTGAAAAGTACAGCGGAAAGGCAAATAAAAACGTTAGAGTGAGTGAACGAAAATAAACATATGTTTTTCACCAATTTCATATACAATAAACAAGTATAGCGAGTTCGGAAAACATATATGGCGGTTGCCAGGCGAATCACTTAAACCCGGCGGTCAGGCGAATCGCTCAAGCCCGACGGTGATAGGCCAGGGGAATATCTCAACCCCAGCGGCATAACAGGGGAATCTCTCAACCCTGCCCAGAGGAATCTCTCAACTCTGGTTCAGAAGAATCTCTCAACTCTGGTCAGACTACCGGTGATCAGCCGAGTAGCCGAAGCATTGATGCAGTAATGCCATCACCATAAAATATAAAATAATACATCCGAAAATAATAAATAATCTCAACATCGTATATAAATAAATACGGAAAATCACGAAAAGTCACGAACTCGCAACAACTGTGAAAATATAAAAATGTCCACTCACAGATAAGCGTAACGCGATACGCGTTAATCCCGTGATCCGGCGGAAAATCCCTCACCAAACAAACGATCACGAACCCCTAGATAATCATAAAATCCACCGCTCAAAATCATAACTCGAAACCTCAAATCATATCACGAGAAACAACCGTTCCTGGAAACATATAATTCAATAACGACGAAATCGTGAAAATCCGATAATCACACCATAAAACCACGCTATAAGTTCCAATGCTCAATTCAAAAAACAAACCTCACCACTACGATCGGGGCGCGATTCCGAGCGAAATGACATATAACTCGTCGAAAACCCCAAAAGTCAACTCTGGCCGGAACACCGCCGTTGACCACCGCCGGTGGCGGCGGCGCGACTCCAACAGTGAAATTTTCTGGGGAACCAACACATATTCCACACAAAATCATCCAACAAGCAACTTCCATAACTACACCAAAGTCCAATTCTAACTCTAACTAGTCCAATTTCAAGCAAAACCGAAATCTCACCAAACTTTCAATCGATCGATTCTCCACGTACAAGAAGAATTGGAACGCCATACTTACATAGGTAGATTCGTGGTGATGAGGGCTTCAAAGCCCAGTGCTTCATGCCTCTCGATTTGGCCGGAAAAGTTTCGACCAAAAACCCCCAAAATCCTCTAATTTCCGACCGGAAATTCTTCCTCTTCCGGCGTCCTCGCCGTCGATGGTGGCCGGAAACACAACGGGGACGTCGAGACGAGTTGAAGGAGTCCTATCCCGAGGCCTGAAGTGGCCGGACGGCAGCTCACTGTCGGTGAGCCGAGCCTCCGGCCGTCGCACCTCCTCCTCCCGAGTTGACTCGGTCAACTCCCATTAATGCCCAGTTGACTTTCCAAAGAAGAAACGCACTTTAAATACTTTCCAATTTCGGAAACTACCAAAATTAACTTTACGATAAACTTCGAACAAACGTAACTTTCGCGTTGTAATTCCGTTTTCAACAATTCTCGCGTCAACAAACTTATCTCGACAAATTCTTCAATTTTCACCCGAAGTCAAACAACTTCGACCAATCCGATAAAAAGTCAACGGGTCAATTCATCACAAGCTTATCCCATTAAACGATCAACGGTCTAAAATATTCACAACTTATTCCTCGTAACTTGAAAAAATCCCCCGGAAGTTCCCACGAGCTCAAAATTAAATTCTCTACAACTTTCACGAAGGATCCCAAATCAAATTCTATCTTGATAATTTAGTTGCTAACGAAGCCGCCATATTAACAAATTACGTCGAAATCGCGAAACTCACAAATCAAATCGATAACCATTCCATTTACTGTTTGGATCGATCAACGGTCCAAAACGGATCACAATCGCAATTCGGATAGACTCGAACACGAAAGGATAAACTCGACAATATTCCGAAATTTCAAATATTCATATTATGTACCTCGGTCGTCGAAATAATAATCCGGAACCGCCCACAAACTCGAAATCACGTGTACAACAACTCTTGAGCAAAGACTCAACTCAAATTCTCGGCCAATAATTAAGTCGTGATCAAGTCTGGCGATTCAATCAATTATCGGAGAACTGCGATTACGCGCTAACTCACGAATTAAGCTGATTACACTTCTGATTCTGTTTCGGGTCGTCACACTCCTAGGTTAAAATGGCTCCATCGGGAAAGAAAAAGACCTAAAAGGAGGCCGAAGATGCTCTACTCTGATGCTTGGTAGAGCAAGTTGGTTGAGAGTTAGAGGAGGACAACGACGCGCCTCCTCCAGACCCTTTAGCTGATGCTTTGACAACGCCGACTGGGAAAATTTCCGCTGCCCCAACTATCCCGACTGGTGATGATGATGCCCATTCCGGTCCAATATCCATGGCAGAAAGTGCTCAAGCGTTGTCGGTCTCCTATGAGTCTATCCTCTACAGCGCGCGGCACAAGCTCAGGAGAGACCCGACACACCCTCAACCCAAAAGGACTCGCGGTCTCGTAAAAGGCAGAAAATTCGAGATATTGTTCAAGGCGACCGGGCAAAAGATCCAGCTGCCGTACGACGATTTCACCGATGGCCCTCCCACATCTCAGCTAGCTAGTCTCTCTTCGCACAACATCGGGTCAATCCTTCACAACAGGGTTCGTATGATTGCCCCTACTTGGAAGGAGTTAATGGATGAAGAAAAGGTAAAAGTATTTAAAGAACTTTTGGTACGTAATACGTACAATTTTAAATTTATTTTCTAATAACCAATAAAAATCGTAATTTCATAATATATACGATTATAATTTTTTATTCATTTCAAATAGGAACAATATGAGGTTGATCACACTCTGGAGATGCTTAGGTACATCAACCAAACTGCCAACGTCATCTACCGTGATTGGAAGTACAAACTTCATAAGTATTATGGAGATATCGGCCCCGTGCCTACCCCTATAGAGCTGCGTGGGGATAGGGAAGATGAGTGGGAGTGGTTGGTTACCCACTTCCAAGGAGAAGAATATAAGGTGATTATTTTTTTATTTAAATTAAGAAAATTGAATTATTTTTATTTTAGTTATTTATTAATTTTTTAATGATTTATGTTGTCCAACATAAATTCTTCAACATCAACAAGACCAACCAGGGGAAGAAGGACAAACATCATACTTCCGACTCCAAGCAGATGATCCAAATCGCCAAGGAGCACAGAGATAAGGGCTCCAAACACCCTTATCTAGATGTTAGCGTCAGCGCTTACGTGACGCCTGGCCTCGACAAAGAAGCGAGTCAATACGGCATAAGTGCTGTATATATTTCTTTTTAATTAGAGTAATTATTATTTAATTTATTATTTATTAAATTGTCGTATAAATTTATAATTATTTAAATATTATTATTATTTTCAGGCGAGGTTGGTACAACGGGCGCAGGAGGAATTGGCCAACATGTAGCTTGCACATCCGGATTTGCCGCTGGAAAACTTGCCTCCTCTATCGATGGAGAGCCAAATTGCAATCACCGATGAGGTATATATATGGTCGTCGAGCTGGCAAGGAGGTTAGGGGGATGGGACGCAAGGTGCAGCGAGATTTGTCCTCCGACTCATCTACGGGATGTTCGGCGAGGAAAGGTGCTCAAGCTGTGGCCGTCCAAGCAGCCTTTGAAGAGGCCTGACTCACACGAGAGGAAACACAATCTATACGTCAGAGGCTTGATCAGCAAGAAACGCAGATAGCCCAGCTCATCGATAACAGTGTCAACCTCCTCCAAACCTATACCCCGACGACGACGACACGGCTAGAGGCGAGGGACTCAACAGCGCATCTGCTCCTCCTGTATTTTATTAGTTTGTATTCTAGCTATGTAGTTTATCATATCGTATTTTCGATTCCGAATGATTTAATTTCATGTATGTACAAATTTTAATTATTTAAATAACAATTTAGTATTTTAATTAATTTATAAATATTTAATTATTTAAATGAGAATTTAGTATTTTAATTAAATTATTAATATTTTAATTAAAATTTTAATTTTAATTAAAAAAAATCACTTAGATTACGGAGATAATCATATGCGTGGTCTAAGTGTTCACTTAGGCCACAGAAATTGGCAAGATATCCATGGTCTAAGTGGTCACTTGGACCACGGAAAATGCTCTGTCCATGGTCCAAGTGACCACTTAGACCACGGAGTTCCGCGGTCTAAGTCCTACTTGGACGACGGACAAAGAATTTTCCGTGGTCCAAGTGGGACTTAGACCGCAGAAATAGTCTGCGGTTTAAGTCCTACTTGGACCACGCAAACCTCTATTTCCGTCGTCTAAGTACCTGGGCAACGGTACTTGGAGGACGTAACCTAGACCACAGAGATTCCGTCGTCTAAGTACTTAGACGACAGAAATGCTCACTTAGATGACGGAAATGGTCCGCGGTGTAGGTGCGTTTTTCTTGTAGTGCTTCTAGTCCACCAGTCTTCTGTCAGTAGTATGTTTCAGCTCACTGTCAATTTATAAATAGAGGTCGCTCTAGATATCAGTTTACTATGTTATCTATAGTAGTACTCTTGTTAATAGAGTGTTTTTACAGTTGAGTCAGCTAGTTCTATAGTTGTAGAGTTACTTCCTTTGTATTCAGAACCAGCATGTTATCAATATATTTTTAAATATTCCTGAGTTTAGTTACTGATTTTTAGTCTATGTCATTTGTTTAGAAATCTGAATGGACGTTGGTGGTTCATGGTGTGTCCGTGAGATTATGTGTGAAGTGTTATCTTCCTATAGGTTTTTGGGTTGTCTAGTTTTCAAAGGGAGTTATGTCAAAATTTTCACAAAATTTCTTAGAGTTAGTTATTCGTGGGATTTAATTCTAACTTACTAGCTAAATGATCTGGTTTACTAGTAAGCTACGGTTGGGTCCTTTCAATCGCTGTTAGCTGAGTTGCGAGCTATGAGAGTAGAACTGGAGTGGAGAGATGATGGAGCACTGTTAGCCAGTTTTCAAGTCCGACCTGTGTTGTTAGACTAGGTGCGAGAGAACCAGGATGCAGATCCTTATCTGTTGAGTAAAAAGTATATGATTCAAAATTGCAAACCAACAGAGTTTCGACTAAGGACTGATGATATTCTAATGTTTAGAAGAAGACTGTGTGTTCTTAGAAGACAAGCTGAATAAGGAAATACTTGATGAAGCTCATTGTTCAGCTTATGCCATGCATCCGGGCAGTACAAAAATATTTCAGACACTTAAAGCTTACTACTGGTGGCGTAACATGAGAAGAGAAATAGCTATGTATGTGAGCAAGTGTCTTATTTGTCAACAGGTGAAGGCAGAGCGGTAGAAACCTGTTGGTTATAGTGAAGAACAAGTATCAACTGTCTCGTATTGATGATTTGTTTGATCAGTTGAAGGGAGCTACGGTGTTCTCTTAGATTGATCTTCGATCGGGATACCATCAATTGCGGATTAGAGAGTCTGATGTCTCTAAAACCACATTCTGATCGTGCTATGGTCATTACGAGTTTCGGGTGATGCCATTCGGTTTGACGAATGCGCCAGCTGCCTTCGTGGCATTGATGAATTGAGTATTTTGGGCTTATCTTGATAAATTTGTCATTGCATTTATTGATGATATCTTTATTTACTCAAAGGATGCAAGGCAGCATGCAAGGCATTTACATGTTGTTCTTCAGGAAGTCCCAATTATACGCCAAGTTCAGTAAATGTGAGTTCTGGTTAGATAATGTTAAATTTCTTGGCAATGTGATTTCCGCAGAGGGAGTTAGTGTTGATCTAGATAAAATTGAGGCGGTATTGAATTGGAGTAGACCTATGAGTGTGCCAGATATTAGAAGTTTTCTGGGTCTATCCGGTTATTATTGTCAATTCGTACGAGACTTTTCACGAATTGCCACACCTCTTACGAGACTTACACGAAAAGGAGTTAAATTTATATAGTCAGAGGCTTGTGATGAGAGTTTCCAGACTTTGAAAACAAGGTTGCACTACCACATTTCTCATTATTGCCGACGACTTAAAGTCGTCGGCCTTTCTCTTTAAATCGCCGGTGATCATTATTACCGGCAACAAGTCGCTGGTTATAAGCTCGCCGGAAGCAACCCATCGGTGATACTATCACCGACGAGAAATTGACGAAGTCGTCGGTGATACCTTTGAAGTATCACCTACAAGATGAGGTCGCCGGCAGTAATAAATAGCATCACCGACGAGTTAGTCGTCGGTGATGATGCTCCGACGGGTCAACCTGTTTAACCGGCACAATTATTACCGACGACATTCTTCAAAATGTCGTCGGTGATGAGGAAAAATCTCGCCGAAAATTGGAAGTTATTGCCGACGAGATAGGTCCATCTCGTCGGCAATACCCGGTGACATTTTACAAAAAAAGCAGGTTCTGGATTAGGCCCAATTCCAGAACCTGCACTGAAAAATACAAATCGTACAAATACAAATCCAATAGTACACAAATAATTTTCCAACAGTACAAACAACAACAATACAAAAATATAATCCAACTACACTAAGAGTCAATGAAATCCATGTTGACGAAATCATTTGAACTCCGGCGGCTACCCTAGTCTTGCTACGACGGCTGCGGTTGTGGAACACAGGCATCGGTGGAGGTGTGGGGAGCGGGTGTCCGGTAGTCTGGCACTCGTACATCGTCTGCAACCATGTGAACATTTGTGTCTGCTGCTCGACCATAACTCGGTGTTGCTCGACCACCGTCCGGTGCTCGGCATCTCTGAGTGCCTGCTGCTCGGCCAATTGCCGCATCTCCTCTACCACCCTCCTTTGCTCCACCGACTCCCTCTGCATCCTCTGAAGCTCCGCTACTAGGTTAGAGTTCCTAGAAGAAGTTCTTGACCCGCTAGAGTATTCCGAAGTGTTCTTCAATACTCCTTCGCCCGCCGAGCCCATTCCCCTGCAGTAGTAGATATTCTTCCCAGTCCCGCACGCTTTTGCAATGATCTGAGTTGTTATAGGGCGATCAAGCGTATCGATCTGAGAGACATACTGGGTCACTTCTTCCTCCGAGCAGTCAGGATGGTTGTTTTGAGCTATATTCATGGTAACCTCTGTGATCGCATCCTCCATTCTTATCTAATTGAAAAGCGAATATGAATAACGTATTATTAAACAAAATAAATTAAAAGAGAAAAATAGTTTTATTAACACATGCATATGTGAACTACAAAATAATGAGGCCAAAGACTTACCGCTTCTTCAGGGCACTGCGGATAGAACTTCTGATGAACAAACACCAACGGGTTGACTTCTTGTTGTTTTTGCGCCCTACCCGACCAACCCAAATAGTTGAGTGAACCTGCATGATGGGACTTCGTGTTTTTCAATCTGTTCTCCTTGTTCGTCTTGGAAATCGCCTTGTTTGATAAACATATGTCAAAATAATTAGTAAATAACTATTTCAATGTGATACGATACATTATGGTTGTAAAAAATATTCAGGATGCATACATTCACTTTGGGGTGCTCGAAGTGGGCTACCAGCCATAGCCACTCGTACTCCCTAAACCGGAGTTCGCTAGGGGTAGCACCTCGGCCTAGATCCTTATACTGTGTGTAATGTTTTGAAAACTCGTTCTTCCACTCTTTATACATATATTAACACCAGAAATAAATGTTAGAGATATTAAAACACTTGATAAACAAAAATCTAACTCGATATATACTCAAATAACTCAAATCACATCACCTGATATGTAGTTGACGCTCTGCCCACGTCTCAATAAGGCATTCATCCACGTCAAACCACAGCTGCAAGATGAATATATAAATGGTAAAATTATATATTTCTTCGGACTTAATTAATAAATGTAAAATTTACGTAATGAAAATACGATTTAACTCACAGTCAGTGCATTATGCACTTGCAACTTCACGTAGCGAAGCACAGCACCCCAATCTGGCCACAGCATTGGGACCTTGTCCCGCATGACGGCCCCGGCCATGCTGGCATACTTTCGCGTGGTGTTTTCTGTGTCTATCACCTCACCACGCTCATTGGCCTTAATGATCGTTTTCCTTCCCCCGGTGGCCTGCTCAAGATTCTTCCCGGTGCAGGGGCCTCTAGTCTTTCGTTTTCCATTGCCATTAACGAGATTGCCTAATAATACAATGTCAAAAAATTGAAATTATTAATTGACACTATTTATAGTCTTAAGTAATAATTAAGTAATCAATCTTGTTAAATAAAATTTACCTGCATCGTCCGTTTGCTGGTTCATGCACCTCGCACTCCAAAGATACACGGGATCGAACGGGAAGAACTTGTACGCTTCCTCCACGGTCGGGAACTCCAGCGGTCCTTCAATAAAAATAACCCTCCCCCTAGCATCGAATTGAAGGATGACAGGAATCTCGTCGGGCACGAAGAGACCGAACGGCGGAGATAGACGAGGCTTGGACGATGAGGCGCTTGCACCATCTGCCTCAGATGATTCCCGTGAAAGGGGAGTAGGCACCAGGCCAATAGGGGGCATTCGTATGGAGGGAATTTCTGATGCGCCCGTTGAAGGTCGCTCGCCTAAGTGTCTGCTGCCTGAGGGTCGAGGCTGGACTGAAGGTCGCTCGGATCCGGATCGTGCAGCTTCCTCTTGTTCTCGCGCACGTAACAAAATTTTTGTACGACCATTCATAATTGGGCCGCTGCGCGTGTTGCTGATTGCGGATGAGGATGCTTGACTACTGCTCCCTCCACTAGATCTAGTCCCTCTCCGTTTGATGCCCCCAAGCAAATTTGCCACAAAACCTCCTGCACATCCAAGAATTAAACAGAACAGCCAAAAATATATTCTATATGCCAAAAATAACCAACACAAAAATATATACACAAAATATCCTACATATCATTACAAAAATATCAATTAACCAAAAACTCAAAAATATCATTACCAAAATCATTATCAAAAATATCATTACCAATATAATTATCAAAAATATCAATTAACCAAATCACCAAAAATATCATTACCAATATAATTATCAAAAATATAAATTAACCCAAATCTTAATTAACCAACACAAAAATAATTTTACAAAAATATATTCTACGTATATACACAAAATGTCCTACATATATTATACATATATGCACAAAAATATCAACTTAACATATATACATAATTAAAATGCATACACCAACTTAATAATTAAAATGCATACATAATTAAAATGCATACATATATACATAATTAAAATGCATACATATACACATAATTTTACACCAACTTAATTAAAATTGAAGATTAATTTTACACCAACTTAAATTAATGCATACATAATTACATAATTACATAAAATGCATACATAATTACATAAAATCAAATTGAGAGAGAGGGGGGGGGAGGGGACCTGTCATTCTTCGGGTTGAGAGAGATAGCGGCGGCGGTGCTCGAATTCTGACGGCCGAAGGGAGGGGAGGAGGTAGGGGAGGAGGGGAGGAGGAGAGGGGAGAGGATATTTTTGGTTTTTTTGGGGGGAGAGGGGAGAGGGGAGGAGGTGAGGGAGAAGGGAGAGGGGAGGAGTAGAGGGAAGGCTAAGGAACTGATTTGGGCAGGGTGGGCGGCGAGAGGCGGAGGAGAGAAATGTTAGGGTTTTTTTGGGGGAGTGAAGAAATGGCCTCTGCCCGTTTCGGGCTGGGATTTAAAGGGCACTATTACCAACGAGTTGCATTAACTCGTCGGTAATACTATCACCGACGAGTTCATAAGCAACTCATCGGTGATAGTGTGATTCCCATTTTCCGGCAACAAATAACGCCATTATCGACGAAGGCTCCATGTTCATTTTCCATTTCAAGTCTAATGTAGTATATATAAAAACTGATGTGGCTGATCGATATGACGTTGGCCACCTTTTTGTAATTTATATTATGAAGCTGTGCGAGTTCTTCTATTTCGGTGATAGTATTTCTGACTCGTCAGTCATAACAAACATACATGCACGTTTATATATACTAAAATACGTACATCATTAACGTACTAAGGATGATAATCATAATCATCTTCATCACTTGAGTCTGACTCGGTTTCATAGGTAACCTCTGGCAATATGTGCCGCTCCTCGTCATCTGAATCATCGTCTACTTCATTTGGATTAACATCAAGAAGTTCTGCTCCAGTAATTCGAACCACACTCCCAGATCTCACATTATTAAGGTGAATCGTAGAGGATTCCGGAATGTCAAAAGCGTTCGGCTCTTGGTATGCAGTAACTTCTTCATCATCTGGGGTCTCACCAAGTGTGGCAGCACTGTATATGTTTCTATGAGCAACATGGTTAACCACCTTCCACGGGACTTTGCTCATAAGATCGTCAAGGTAAAACACTTGTTTTACTGATGTGGCAAGAACAAAAGGGTCTTCTTTATACCAGCTTGTAGCAGTATTCACCGAAAATATTCCGTACTGATCGGTCCTTGTGTTCTCCGGGCTAGTATGAAACCATCTACACTTGAACAAGTGCACTTTTGTGATGACCCGAATCCAGAATCAGTAGAGTAATCAGCGTAATTCTTGAGTTATCACGTAATCGCAGTTTTTCGATAATTGTGTGGTTTGCCAGATTTGTTTGCGACTTAATTATCGGCCAAGAATTTGAGTTGAGTCTCTTCTCGAGAGTTGTTGTACACGTGATTTCGAGCTCGTGGGCGGTTCTGGATGATTTTTCCGATGACCGAGGAATATAATATGATTATTCGAAGTTTCGGAATATTGACGAGTTTATCCGTTCGTATCGAGTTTATCCGAATCGTAATGGTTATCCGTTTTGGACCGTTGATCATCCCGAGACGCGAGTATAAGTATCGAAAATAGTCAAAAAATTGTCGAAAACACTGTTGGAAGTTTGACTGGCGTTGACTTTTGGTGTTGACCGTTGACTTTGAGCTGACCGGAGAACCACCGCGGGCAACGATCTATTTGCCGTCGGATTTCACGATTCCGGCCACCTCCGGCCTAGACCTTGGTATGAATCGATTCCTCTTTCAATTTCCTACAGTTTAGAACTTGGAATTTTGGAATTTGATGTTGATTTGAGGGAGAACGATGAGGTTGAACTTTGAAGATTTTCTCCGGAATCGACCTTGAACGGGGGCGGCGCTCCGGTTGCTTTCCGGTGATGTTTTTTGGTGGGTTTTGTTGGGTTTTAGCTCAGGATCATTTCCCCTTTGGATTGGAGGGATGAGGGGGAGTGACGGCGCCGGAATCGGTCCGGGAAGTTTTCCGGCCGGTTTGGAGTTTGAACTTTCGAGCTGTTTTCCGGCCACGGTGGTGGCTGAATGGTGGTGACCCCTTTAGGAAAGTTGCTCGGCTTGAGGCAGAGATCTGTTTGGGAGCTCGATCGCATGGAAATCTCTTCGGTTGACGGTGCGCCGCCGGCAGCGGCGGCGGTCAACGGCGGAGCTTCGACGACCCGTTGACTTTTTGGAATTTGATGATTTTAATGTTGTTTTTCTCGTATTCGCGCCCCGATCGTCGCCTTGAGGTTTTCAAGTTGATTTGAGTATCGAATTTTCAGTCGAGGGTTTTGAGTGGAGATTTCGGGAATTTCGTCGATTATTTTGCACTGTGTTGTATATTTCTGGGAACGGTTGGTTTCTGCGGTGTGGTACAGTGTTGTGGTACAGTGTTGTGAATTATGATTTTGATCAGATATATTTTGTGATTATTCAGGGGATCGAGATCGTGCTTCGGGCGAGGGATCTTCCGCCGGACCACGTGATTAGCGCGAGTGCCGCCAGAGTTGAGAGATTCCTCTGGACCAGAGTTGAGAGATTCCCCTGGCCTATCATCGTCGGGCTTGAGCGATTCGCCTGACCCTCGGGCTTGAGAGATTTGCCTGGCACCTCCATATATACTTTCCGAACTCACATTGTTTTACATTGATTATGTATATGAAACTAGTGAAAGGCATATGTTTATTTTCGTCCACTCACTCTAACGTTTTATTTGCCTTTCCCCTGGGCTTTTCAGTTTCCGTGCCCAGTTTGCAGTTCGAATTCTGGTTTCTCACGTCGCGATCGGAGGCTAGTTGTTCGAGCTACCTGTCATTTCCAGTAGGTTCCTTGTTTCGCCTACTGTTGTATATTTTGTATATATATACACTAGAGGTCGCTCTGATACATTCCTGATACATGTTTTATACGGATTTTCCTGGATTTACTATATATTACAATTATGTTTACTGTTTATTGCTATTGATATGATATTGAGAAATCCGGATGGGATTGGTGCCCACGGTTTGGCTTTTGTGGCATAGGATGAAGTGTTATTTTCCGGGTGCCGGTAAAGGCAATTCCGCGTTAGTAGAGTTACTCTTCCAAAATTTTAATGGTTTTTGTTGGTTCGTGTTTTCAGAAGGGGTTTGATTTCGGTTTAGGAAACTAAATCGGGGTTGGGTCCTTTCAACTTTCATGCGGTTCCCATAAATTAGTACAACAACTGAATGAAGGACACCGTAATAGTCAACGCCATCCTGCCCACTATGGACCATCACCCCACAATTCTGTGTTTTCAGTCGGTCGTCTCTATTTTCACATATAAATTTCACGCCATTGACCTGACACATCGAGTAAACTTTTGAAGCTATCGGTTTCATTGCCAAGAGCCTCAATTCGTTTGACCAATCTGGGTAACCATCATTTGCTACATGGTTCATCTGAAAAAGATAAGAAACCATGTACACAATAAATTATGAACATAGAAAAAGAAAACCACGTACACACATGCTATATAAGGATATAAAAAAATATATATATACACATATACCCTTACCCATTGACTAAACTAGTTTACAAACGTCCTGTTGTGGTAGTCAACATCACCGGCAATAGCAGGGCAGTGAAGATGATAGTTTTTCCAATATTGAACTTTTGGACAGTTAATCAGTACCGACCAGTGGGCAATGGCTACCTCATTTCCATCCAACTTGTACGACTTTGGCAAGCTTCCATGTACTACCACGTCATGGGAGATGATAGAAAGGTTGAACTTGGGTTCATTTATCGGCATATGTTGTTGGGGGTCCTCCAGTGCTCCCACATATAAGTTGGTGTACGTTACACACTCGTGCGCAAGATATGCTTCAGCGATACACCCTTCAGGTGAAGATTTATTCTTCACATAGTCCTTGTAGTCTCCCAATTGTCTACATGTTAACAAGTGCGTGTTATGATACTTAAAATAAGAATTTACATATAAAAACAGAGGCAAACACAAATGTATGAATCATTTGTACCTTTCCACAGGATACATCCAAGTGTAGTGTACCGGACCGGTAAGCAACAATTGTTCGGGAAGATGGATCATCAGGTGAGGCATGATGTCGAAAAAATTTGGGGGAAATATCCTCTCAAGCTTGCACATGATAAAAATGATGTCATCTTGCATCTCCCTGAGATCTGATTTTTTAACTTCTCTGGTGCATAACTTCTGAAAGAATCTTGACAAGGCCACCAACGGCTCCACCACCTCTTTGGGCAGGTACCCTCGAATGAAAATAGGGAAAAAGCGTTGAAGTAGTACATGGCAGTCATGAGTCTTTAATCTGTACATCTTATTATCCCGGAAGTTAACACACTTGCTTATATTTCCTGCATAGCCATAAGGATACTTGCATATATAGCCATAAGCAACAATTGTATTTCTTGCATATAGCCATAAGCAAAAATTATATTAATTTCCTGCATAGCCATAAGAATACCTGACATTACTCATCAACCCAAAAATTTCATGCTTCTGCTTCGGCTTGACAGTGTAAGGATCTTGGGGGATTTTTTCTTACCATCTCTTAACCACAAATGTTTCCGTAGTCCCATAGCTTTTAGATCAATGTGTGCCTTAGGAATGTCTTTTGTTTTCCCCTCTCAATTCAGAACTGTGCCCAACATACTTTCACACACATTCTTCTCTATGTGCATGACATCTAGGTTGTTGTACTTGTCTATACCGCTTGTGTTGACATGAGCTCCAGGTAATGGCTCGACTGGCTCAATATGGGGGAAACCTTCAACGACGGGAGGGACATTTGGTGCTTCATCAGCAAATACACCGCTCTCATGAGGAAACATATCATTGATCAACATCGTTGTTGGATCATAGGATGGACTGGCCCTCTCAGCAAATTGTCCATGATCATGCAGACCCGCTAACGATGTTTCACCGTGATAAATCCAACAAGTGTACTTATCCCAAAACCCGTATTTACTCAGGTGCTTCTGGACTTTATCAATGGGAAAACGAAATCGATCGCTGCGACACTTACATTCTTTACACGAGTAATAATGAAGTGTAGTGTCTCCACAATTAGCCTTCACAAAATCCACAAAACTCCTAATTCCATGGTGATATCTCACATCCCATCTTTCAAGGCTCATCTAACTCTTGTCCATCCTGAAAATTCTAACAGTACTATATATTTATGTATATACATTCACTACTAATTAATTAAAAAATCATCAATACATGCATGCATCTATATATATATCTATCATTAAACTAGCTACACTAATTTAATTAATTCTTCGTCTATATATATATCTCCCTAAACAAAAGTTGACATATGCATATAAAAAAATATATATATACCAACAATTCCCAATTACAAATTTACATGTATATATATACATATTAACAATTAATCACAAAATAAATTTATATACATATATATATATACACAAGCATATTTTCATCGAAATCATCTCAAATCAACTCAAAATCAACAGTCAATCACTCAAAATCAACAATATATCAACTCTATTTGCATATCAAACCATTAATCTCAACTCTAAATCAACACATATATCTAAATCAACACACATATACATCGATCCATATATATATACATACGTACCTAGCTATATAGCTTCCCGAGCGGGTTTTAGACGCCTTTTGACAATACCCAACGATTTCAGAGCGTTTTCCTTCTTTCTCACCGGATTTTTGTAAAATGAATGAGCTGCTGCAGAGTAGATCTGATATAAGAGTTATTGCCGACGATTCATTAAATCGTCGGCTATAGGGAGTGTATATCGTCGGTATTCCGGCCAAAACATCGCCGGCGATACTACACATTATTGCCGGCGACGAGGAAAGTATTACCGACGAGTCGTCGGCAATAATTTCATTGCCGGCGTTGTGGAAAAAGTATTGCTGGCGATTTAATATTTCGTTGGCAATGCCTATTATTGCCGACGATATATGATATCGTCGGCCTTTCTTTTCTCATTTCGTGGGCAATGGGAAGAAATGTGGTAGTGTTGACTATAGCCCCAGTATTAACTTTATCTAACGATAGTGGGGAATTTACTGTATTTAGTGAGGCCTCTAAGTTAGGTTTGGGTTGCGTTTTGATGTAGCATGGAAGGGTGGTTTCTTATGGTTCACGACAGTTGAAACCTCATGAGGCGAACTACCCTACTCATGATATGGAGCTAGCAGCGATCGTATTCACATTAAAAATCTGGAGACATTATTTGTATGGTGCCAAGTGTCAAATTTTCACTGGTCATAAGAGCCTTACGTATCTCCTCACATAGCCAGAATTGAACTTGAGGCAAAGAAGGTGGATGGAGTTGATAAATGATTATGAATGCACCTTCGAGTATCACCCAGGGAAGGCAAATGTTGTTGTTAATGCTCTCATCCAGAAGTCTGGAGTTTCCTTGTCTCATATTGAGATGGCTCGAGTACCCTTACTTGCAGAATTGTAAGCCAGTGTAGCAGTTTTCAAGTCTGACCTATGTTGTTGGACCAGGTGCGAGAGACCCAGAATGCGGATCCCTATCTGTTGAGTAAAAAGAATATGATTCAGAATGGTGAACCAACAGAGTTTCGACTAAGGAATGACAATACTTTAATATTTAGAAGAAGACTGTGTGTTCCTAGGAATGACGAGCTGAAGAAGGAAATACTTGATGAACCTCATTATTCAGCTTATACCATGCATCCAGGTAATACAAAAATATTTCGAACACTTAAAGCTTACTATTGGTGGCGTAACATGAAAAGAGATATAGGTATGTATGTGAGCAAGTGTCTTATTTGTCAACAGGTGAAGGCAGAGCAGTAGAAATCAGTTGGTAAGTTGCAACCATTAGAGATTCCAGTGTGAAAGTGGAAGCATATTACCATGGACTTTGTATATCAGCTACCTCGTACATCCAATGGTAATACTGGCATATGGGAAATTGTGGACCGCCTTACGAAATCATCTTATTTCCTAGCTCTTCCAGGAAAACTCTATGTGGGTAAATTAGTAAAGTTATATATGGCGGAGATTGTAAGGTTGCACGATGTTCCTGTGTCTATAGTTTCTGATTGGGATACTCAATTCACATAAGAATTTTTGCGAGTTTTGCAAAAGGCGTTGGGGACCAGATTACATTTTAGTACAACCTTCCACCCTCAGACTGATGGCCAATCAGAGAGAACCATATAGACTTTGGTGGATATGTTGCGATCCTGTGTTTAGTAGTTCAAAGGAAATTGGGATCAACAACTTTGTCTAATCGTTGTGTTGGAGTGAAGTAAGGGAAATGTGGCTTATTAGTCCTAACATAGTGAAAGACACCGCATAGGACATTCAAATTATTCGAGACAGGTTGAAAGCTGCACAAGACCAACAAAAGAGTTATGTGTATGTAAGGAGAAAAGATCTCGAGTTTGAGGTTGGTGACTGAGTATTCTTGATCGGAGAGTCTAGGAACTATGTCACAAGACCATTCCACTAGTGAAGGTCTTGTGGAGGAACCATGCAGTTGAAGAAGCCACTTCGGAATCAGAGCAGTAGATGTGAGAGCAGTACCCCTATCTCTTCGATTAGCAGGTATGTAAATTTCGAGATCAAATTTTTTATTATAGGGGTATATTGTAACAACCCGAACAAAAAATTACTCACAAATCGGCATAAATTAGGATTATCACTAATTAATCGTATCATGTGGCTTGTTAACAAATTTTTCACCGAGTGAGAATTAGACTTTATTTTCTTCACGCAAGTCATAGAGTAATTTTTTTTTTCCGAGCGTGTAGGAATTTTGGGGTAATTTTTCGGTTAAGCGATCTATTTTTTATGATTTTTAAGTCTGCCTGGAGAAAATATTTAAGAGTATTTATTTTAGGTCGGTTTAATCTGAACCGTTGGATCTTGATCAGATCAAACCTCAACCCCTGATTTGATTAGGTACTTGGGGGTATAAATACGGTATTTACGGTGAAAATATGTTAGAAAAATATAAAAACCGGGCGACTCGTTTTGCAGGCGACGTGACCCGACCCGACCCGACCCTAATTCGAACCCGCCAAAAAATGCCAGCAATGGTGGCATTCTTGGTATGGTTTTTAAGCTTTCCTCTCCCTCTTTCGATTTATATATTTGTTGTTGGTTTTGAGTGGTTTTAGGTCACGAATCGAGTCGATTAACCCGTCGGTTTTCAGGTTTAACTGACGATAAAGCTCCGACTGTTTTCCAGTGACGGGGTATGGTGGAATCAATGGGGTTTCATCCTAAGAGTCGAACCCCTATGGGTTTGTGGATTGAGGAGCGACAATGGCGTCGAAATCGACTGGCAACAATTTCCGGCGATTTTTTGGCCGTGGGCTTTTAGGCCTATTTTCGGCTAAATAGTGGCGAGTTGAGTCTTGGGATAGTTAGAAAATTTTTTGGCCTTGTTGAGATCTTTCCAACGAAGGGTCAAACGCTCCCATAATCCATAGAGGAGCTCCTGCGATGCGAAAATCCCAAATTGACCGGGATTTTTGGGATCGTTTCTGAGTTGATTTTCACATGTTTTATCAAATTCTAATATTAAATGAATATGTTATTTATTTAGAAGACCGTGATCGAGATTTTGGCGAGGGGATTTCTGCCGGACTCGGATGCTTGCGGGCTTAATGGGAGCGTTTGACATAAACGACAAGATCCTTCACGAGCAGGACCCAGCACCTATAACATGGTTGGCTTCGGGAGCAACTCAAAGAGCTTTACTTCCCATAATAAGAAGAAGAGCCTAAGATGGTAGACGAGATACAACTCAGAAAAGGGAAGACACTATCCAAACGTCAATCCCCAATAGCTAAGGACAAAGGAAAAGAGAAAAAGAAAAATCCACCGATGCCTAAAATCTCTTTTGCTTCGCGACCTCACACTAAGCAAGTAAACTACCTATGGTCGAGCAAGTAAACTCCCTCGTGCCTTGCTTCTTCTACTTTTTGAATCAAGAGTGCCACCAATTCTTTCATCAAAAGTATGAGGTTTTTACCTCTTACATCTACCAATTTTTTTATTGAAAATCACGATAAAATGGGTTTGGTTTCAAAAAAATCAAGGGTTTACTAGTGAAAACACGTTTCACGTGGGAAAACGGATTTCGTGTCAACGGATCTTCTAGAATTCTCATGTGAGAAAAGGATGTCATTAAAGTACCCAGTTTTTCTATGAACAATATGAATCGGAGTTTGAGTTTGAAGAAGGGGAAGGAGAAGGAGTCCGACCTGCAACAGATAGAGGAGGATTTATTCAATCACATAGTTTGGGCTCCTAGAATATGGCGCCCTTGGGTCTTTCTATTTGATTGTATCGAAAGGCTCAATGAATTGGGATTTCCCTATTGGGTCAGGTCATTTCAGGGCAAGCGAATCATTTATGATGAAAATGATGGTTTGAATTGAAATTGAGATACTGATGCAAGTTCTTTCCTTTTGAATCAGACAAATTCATATCCGAAAGGGGTTGACAATAAGTTCTTTCAAAACTGATTATTTGCCCTTCTATTAGAAGTGTTCCAGAAATGTCTGTGATCGAGTAAATAGCTCTATGAACGAATGGACCAGATCGAATAGGAAAATGAAAATATTTGTACAGGTTAAACCTTTCGTCACCATTTTGTGGAAAATAGTTAGGTATGAATATGTTAGACACCTATAACTCAATTGATGAAATAGTATCTCTCTCCAAAAAAGCAATTTTTTTTTACGAAAGAAAATATTATGTTGTGAATGAACAAGATATTGAGGAATTGTCCATACGTAAAATCATAATTATTGATATGGGCCTTTTCCACAAAAAAAAGGGAATCTTTTGTTACAATAGAAGCAGAAGTGATGTGGATTATTCAAGAATGGAAGTCGATTTGCTTTATAAAAAGCAGATATCAATGAACTTCTATGAAATGGTTTCACGGGATTCAGCCAATTGTCTTGATCGCAGGATATCATTGAGAAATAGGAATCCATGTTATCAAAAGATTTCCTGTTATTATTTCTAGTATGGAATGAGTCAATCATCCACTTTGGTATCTTAATCTTATTGAATAAAAGCAATGATATTGTTCCTCCATTGATAAAGAATTTTGATTTTTGGGAAGTATCATGATCATCTAATAAGATGAGTGAAAATCGCTACTCCTCATTCTTCACGAGCTAATTCACTCTGATTTCACATCTCAGCGCAAGTAATCCCCTTTTCGTATAGAGATCTTTCTTCACATTGGTCAGGAGTCGATTGAAGACTAAACCCATGGATAACTTTTTTCTTTGTAAGACCCGCATAGAATCCCTTTTCTTGCTAAAACCTTGTGCTAGACACCTCTAGACTGTTAAAGTGGCTTAAATGCCCCGCTGGGCAAGCTCAATTGTAGTTCTCTTATTCATCACAAAGATTAGCAAGCCGTCTTATTTTCACGCTTCTCTTCCAAAATGATTCCCTCTAGTAAGAATAATGAACACGGATCTACCAGTATTTGCAAGACAAGAAGTGAAAATCTCAGTTAATGGTCCTCATAATGAATCAGTTGTCCCCCCGGAGATATTTTGTGGAAAAGAAAGGTGTATGCCATGGGCCTTATTCTCTATTTTCCAGGTGAAGGTAAGTCTCTTTCATTTGTTTCTTTTTTACGTTAAATAAGCATTTGACCGACTCGCACACGGGCAGCGCTCCCGAAGCGAGAAAGGGGATTAGCTCACCGGCAGCGGGCACTGCGTCAACAAGGCCCTTGGAGGGATGGAAAAGAAGGCAAGCTAGCATTCTTGTGAGAAAGCTCAATCCAAGACATGAAAGCGGAATCACAACTTCTTAGCCTCATTTGATGCCACAACCCATACTTCAATCTGGTCAAGGCATTGGCATTGTTAACCAAAGACTGAACCGAACCGAGTTCTGTTGCGTCAAACTGACGCTATGTCTTTATTGATTATTGATGGAAGCTCTGAGTTCATAGAGGGCAGGTGCGGAAAACGAGCTGGATCCCTCTATCCCTTCCCTTATTTAATAATACTGAATGCTAACTTGTCTCATTTACTAGCTATTCTATCTTGAGTAAGAAGACGCTACATAAATTGATACAAGAAGATAGTATGAACCACCTAATGAAACCTAGCTAACAAAAGCGGAAGAATCTTACTTACATGCAGATATTTGATCAATTATACTACGGGTCTGAAAACCAAAAGGGAAAAGGTCAAGGATAGACGAACAGAAGTGCTTTAAAACAGTTGTAACTGGCCCTCATGGATGATTCTTAGGAGTGCTTAACGTGGCTTAACTTCCCTTAATTCGCTGTTAGTTCTTTAAGGTAGTCTCCCTTCTATTTTTCCCTTGCAAGTATTTGATTGATTTACAGCTAGGAAGACTTAGCCCTCTCCCAGCCTACTTGTTCCTGTAGCTAAGGGCTTGCTCCCATAATCCACGGAGGAGCTCATGGGATGAGAAAATCCCAAATTGACCGGGGTTTTTGGGATAGTTTCTGAGTTGATTTTCACACGTTTTATCATATTCTAGTATTAAATGAATATGTTATTTATTCAAGAGACCGTGATCGAGATTTTGGTGAGGGGATTTCTGCCGGACCACGGAGCTTGCTGTGTACTGTGAGTGGACACTTTATTTTCACTGTTGATTTTCGAGTCTATGTTTATGCATTTTATGATTATGCATTTTAGGAGTATGCATTTATGATTATGCATTTGCATGGAGGCATATAGGATTTCTTTTACACAGAGCATAGTCACAGTTGATGCATCGATAAACAGGCTTCTCGGCAAATCCCCGAGATGCTCCAGGAGGGATAGGACAAACACCTCACCCGCGATTTACACTGTACCTAAGAGGGTTAGGACAAACACCTGACCTGGGTATTCTTGTAACATTGAGGAAAATGTACTCAAGTTATTGCCTCCACACATTACACAGTACCCAGGAGGGTTAGGACAAACATCTGACCTGTGCATTTTTGTAACTTTAAGAAAAATATACTCAAGTTACTGCTTCCACACATTACAGAGTACTCAGGAGGGTTATGACAAACACTGAACTCGAGCTTGTTTATTTTTAGACTCACATAATTTTTATGTACATTGATAGTGAAAGTCATATCATTTATAGTTTTCAGTTTAAAGTGAATTATTATTTTCGTCTACTCACTCTAACAGTTTTATTATTTTATATATCTTTTCTTGTGCTTTTCGGTTTCCTCCGCCCAAATTGCAGCTCGTATCCTGAGATTATACATCAGCGACGAAGGCATAGAGTTGATTGAATCTCATTTTATCAGTAGGATCCTCTGTTTTGAATGTTTGGAATGTTTTAGGACAGTAATCAAAATTGAGTGAAATAAAATGCACAAAAATGGTTCAAATCTTATATTTGGACTAAATACATGTTGAACAACTCGTTTCGATGCCGGAATCTCATTTTATCAATCGGATCGTCTTTTTTGAATGTTTAGACTGTTTTGGGATAGTATTGAGAATTGAGTGAGATAAAATGCACCAAAATGATTCGAATCATATATTTGTACTAAATACATATTGGAGAACTTTTTTGTGAAACAAAACTCGTTTCAGTCGCCAGAATCTCATTTTATTAATCAGATTGTCTCTTTGAATGTTTGGACTATTTTTGGGAAAGTATTGAGATTGAAGTGTTTGGACTAAATATGTTGAAGAACCTTTTCGTGAAACAAAACTCATTTCGGTTGCCATAATCTCATTTTATATAGCTGATTGTCTCTTTTGAATGTTTGTACTATTTTGAGAGACTATTGAGAATGGAGCTAGATAAAATGCACCAAACTAGTTCCAATCTTATATTTGGACTAAATACATGTTAAGGAACCTTTTTGTGGAACCAAACTCATTTTGGTTGCCAGAATGTCATTTTATTAAGCATATTGTCTCTTTTAAATGTTTGGACAATTTTGGGAGAGTATTGAGAATTGAGTTAGATAAACTGCACAAAAATTGCACCCTGCTTAAATTTGGACTAATTATATGCTGAAGAACCTTTTTGTAAAGAAAACTCATTTCGGTTGATTGAATCTCATTTTATCTGTAGGATCATTTTTTTAAATGTTTGGACTATTTTGGGAGAGTATTGAAATTTGATGAGATAAAATGTACCAAAATTGTTCCAATATTATTTGGACTAAATACATATTGGATAACCTTTTTCCTGAACCAAAACTCATTTCGGTTGCCGGAATCTCATTTTATTATCAGATTGTCTCTTTTGAATGTTTAGACTATTTTTGGAGAGTATTAAGAATGGAGGTAGATAAAATGCACCAAAATGGTTCCAATCTTATGTTTGGACTAAATACATGTTAAAGAACCTTTTTGGTTTCGGGAATATCACCTTATTAATCGGATCGATTCTTTTGAATGTGTGGACTGTTTTGGAAGAGTATTGAGAATTGAGTAAAATGAAATGCACCAAAATAGTTCCACTATTATATTTGCACTAATAAAATGTTAAAAAAACATTTTTGTGAAATACAAATTGTGTCGGTTGCCGGAATCTCATTTTATCAATCATATATATCGTCTCTTTTGAATGTTTCGACATTTTTTGGAGAGTATTGAGAATGGAGTGACATGAACTGCCCCAAAATGGTTCCAATCTTATATTTGGACTAAATACATGTTAAATAACCTTTTTGTGAAGCACAACTCATTTCGGTTGCTATAATCTCATTTTATCAATCTGATTGCCTCTTTTTAATGTTTGTATTGTTTTGAGAGATTATTGAGAATGAAGTGAAATAAAATGCACCAAATTGGTTTTAATCTTAAATTTGGAGTAAATACATGTTGAAGAACCTTTTTATTAAATAAAACTTGTTTCGGTTGTCGGAATATCATTTTATCAATCGGATTGTCTCGTTTGAATGTTTGGACGGATTTGGGAAAATATTAAGAATTGAGTGAGATAAAATGCACCAAAATTGCTCCCCACTTATATTTGGAGTAATTACAAGTTGAAGAACCATTTTGTGAAGCAAAATTCATTTCGGTTTAGTGAATCTCATTTTATTGGTAGGATCGTTTGTTTTGAATGTTCCAACTGTTTTGGGAGAGTATTGAGAATTAAGTGAGATAAAATGCACCAAAATGGTTCCAATCTTATATTTAGAATAAGTACATATTGCATAACCTTTTTTATGAAACAAAGCTCGTTTTCGTTGCAAGAATCTCATTTTATCAATCGGATCGTTTCTTTTAAATGTTTGGAATATTTTTGGAGAGTATTGAGAATTTAGTGGGATAAGATACACAAAAATAGTTCAAATCGGTTCATCTCTTTTGAGTGATTGGACTGTTTTGAGAGAGTATATACAATTGAATAAGTTAAAATGGACCAAAATTGTTCCCCACATATAGATGGACTAATTACTTGTTGAAGAACCATTTTGTAAAGCAAAACCAGTTTTGGTTTCCGGAATATTGTTTTTTCAATCGGATCAACTCTTTTGAATGTTTGGACTATTTTGGGTGAGTATTGAGAATTGAGTGAGATAAAATGCACCAAAATAGTTCAAATCTTATATTTGGACTAAATACATATTGGATAACCTTTTTCGTGAAACAAAACTCGTTTCGGTTGCCAGAACCTCATTTTATCAATCGGATCGTCTCTTTTAAATGTTTGGACTATTTTCGGAAAGTATTGAGAAGGGGGTGAGATAAAATGCACCAAAATTGCTCCCCACTTAAATTTGGACTAATTACATCTTGAAGAACCATTTTGTGAAGAAAAATTCATTTTGGTTTACGGATAATCGTTTTATCAATCGGATCGACTCTTTTGAATATTTGGACTGTTTTGGACGAGTATTGAGAATTGAGTGAGATAAAATGTACAAAATTATTTTCAGTCTTATCTTTGGACTAAATACATGTTGAAGAACCTTTTTGTGAAAAACAACTTGTTTCGGTTGCCGAAATCTCATTTTATCAATCAAATTGTCTCTTTTGAATGTATGGATGTTTTGGGAGAGTGTTGAGAATTGAGTGAGATAAAATGCACCAAAATGGTTTCAATCTTATATTTGTACTTAATACATAATGGATAACCTTTTTTGTGAAAAAAAACTTGTTTCGGTTGCCGGAATCTCATTTTATTAATCGGATTGTCTCTTTTGAATGTTTGGACTGTTTTGAGAGAGTATTGAGAATGAAGTGAGATAAAATGCACCAAAATTGCTCCCCACTTATATTTGGACTAATTACATTTTGAAGAACCATTTTGTGAACCAAAACTCATTTTGGTTTCCGGAATATTGTTTTATCAATCAGATTGACTCTTTTAAATGTTCAGACTGTTTAAGGAGAGTATTGAGAATTGATTGAGATAAAATGCGCCAAAATGGATCAAATCTTATATTTAGAATAAATACATATTGCATAACCTTTTTCATGAAACAAAGCTCGTTTTCGTTGCAAGAATCTCATTTTATCAATCGGATCGTTTCTTTTAAATGTTTGGACTGTTTTTGGAGAGTATTGAGAATGAGGTGACATAAACTGCACCAAAAGTGCTCCCTTCTTATATTTAGACTAATTATATGTTGAAAAACCTTTTTGTAAAGTAAAAATCATTTTGGTTTCCGAAATATCATTTTATCAATAGGATCGACACTTTTGAATGTTTGGACTATTTTTTGTGTGCATTGAAAATGGGTTGAGATAAAATGCACCAAAATTACTCCCCACATATATTTGAACTAATTAAATGTTGAAGAACCATTTTGTGAAGCTAAACTCCATTTGGTTTCCGGAATATTGTTTTATAATCGGATCGACTCTTTTGAATGTTTGGGCTGTTTTGAGAGAGTATTGAGAATTGAGTGAGATAAAATGCACCAAAATAGTTCCGATCTTATATTTGGACTAAATATATGTTGAAGTACCTTTTTGTGAAAACCAACTTGTTTCAGTTGCCGATATCTCATTTTATTAATCAAATCGTCTCTTACGAATGTATGGATGTTTTGGGAGAGTATTGAGAATTGAGTGAGATATAATGCACCAAAACTGCTCCCCATTTATACTTGGTGTTGAGAATTTTATCAAATCATCCAATCAGATCGACTCTTTTGAATCGTTTTGGTTTCCGGAATATCATTTTATCAATCGGATCGACTCCTTTAAATGTTTGGACTATTTTTGGAGTGTTGAGAATTGAGTGAAATAAAATGCACGAAAATGGTTCCAATTTTGTATTTGTACTAAATACATATTGAAGAACATTTTTCATGAAACAAAACTCATTTCGGTTGCCGTAATCTCATTTTATCAATCTAGTCGTCTCTTTTGAATGTCTGTACTATTTTGAGAGTATTGAGAATGGAGTAAGATAAAATGTACCAAACTAGTTCCAATCTTATATTTGGACTAAATTCATGTTGAAAAACCTTTTAGTTAAACAAAATTCATTTTGGCCGCTGGAGTATAATTTTATTAATCATATCGTCTCTTTTTAATGTTTTGACTGTTTTTGGAAAGTATTGAGAATGGAGTGAGATAAAATGCACCAAGATTATCCCACATTTATTTGGACTAATTACATATTGAATAACTATTTTGTGAAGAAAAACTCGTTTTGGTTTCCGGAATATCGTTTTATCAATCGGATCGACTCTTTTGAATGTTTTGATTGTTTTTAGAGAGTATTGAGAATGGATAAGATAAAATGCACCAAAATGGCTCCAATATTATATTTTGCCTAAATACATGTGGAAGAACCTTTTTGTGAAACACAACTTATTTTGGTTGCCGTAAATCTCATTTGATCAATATTATCGTCTCTTGTGAACGTTTGAACTGTTTTGGGAGAGTATTGATAATTGAGCGAGATAAATTCATCAAAAATTTTCTTATCTTATATTTGGATTAAATACATGTTTAAGAACCCTTTTTGTGAAGAAAAACTCATTTTGTTTTCGGGAATATCACTTTATCCATCGGATCGACTCTTTTGAATGTTTAGATTGTTTTGGGAGAGTATTGAGAATTGAATGAAATGAAATGCACCAAAATGGTTCTAATATTATATTTGGACTATTTACATGTTGAAGAACATTTTTGTGAAATACAAATTGTGTCTGTTGCCGGAATGTCATTTTATCAATCAGATCGTCTCTTTTGAATGTTTGGACATATTTTGGTGAGTATTGAGAATGGAGTGATATAAACTTCCCCAAAATGGTTCCAATCTTATATTTGGACTAAATGCATGTTAAATAACCTTTTTGTGAAACAAAACTAGTTTCGGTTGCTGTAATCTCATTTTATCAATCAGATCGTCTCTCTTTAATGTTTGTATTGTTTTGAGAGACTATTGAGAATTGAGTGAGATAAAATGCACCAAAATGGTTCAAATACATATTGGATAACCTTTATCGTGAAAAAAACTCATTTTGGTTGCTGAAGTATCATTTTCTTAATCGAATCGTCTCTTTTAAATGTTTGGACTGTTTTTGGAGAGTAATGAGAATGAGGTGAGATAAAATGCACAAAAATTGTTCCCCACTTATATTTAGAGTAATTACATGTTGAAGAACCATTTTGTGAAGCGAAACTTGTTTCAGTTTAGTGAATCTCATTTTATCGGTAGGATCGTTTGTTTTGAATGTTTTGGGAAAATATTGAGAATTAAGTGAGATAAAATACACCAAAATTGTTCCAATCTTATATTTAGACTAAATATTGAGAATTAAATGGGATAAAATGCACAAAAATGGTTCCAATCAGATCATCTCTTTTGAGTGATTGGACTGTTTTGGGAGAGTATTTAGAATTTAGTGAGATAAAATGCACAAAAACTGCTCCCCACTTATATTTGGACTAATTACATATTGAAGAAAAATTGAAGCAAAACTCATTTTGGTTTCCGGAATATCATTTTATCAATGGGATTGACTCTTTTGAATGTTTGGACTATTTTGGGTGAATATTGAAAATTAAGTGAGATAAAATGCACCAAAATAGTTCCAGTCTTATATTTGGTCTAAATACATGTTGAAGTACCTTTAGGTGAAACACAACTCGTTTTGCTGACGGAATCTCATTTTATCAATCAGATCGTCTCTTTTGAATGTTTGTACTATTTTGAGAGACTATTGAGAATGGAGTGAGATAAAATGCACAAAACTAGTTTCAATCTTATACTTGAACTAAATTCATGTCGAAGAACCATTTTGTGAAACAAAACCCATTTCGGTTGCTGGAGTATCAGTTTTTTAATCGGATAGTGTCTTTTAAATGTTTGGACTCGTTTTGTGAAATACAATTTGTTTCGCTTGCCAAAATATCTTTTTAATAATCACATTGTCTCTTTTGAATGTTTGGTCTGTTTTGGGGGAATATTGAGAATTGAGAGAGATAAAATGCACCAAAATTGCTCCCCACTTATATTTAGAGTAATTACATGTTGAAGAACCATTTTGTGAAGCGAAAGTTGTTTCGGTTTAGTGAATCTCATTTTATCGGTAGGATCGTTTGTTTTGAATGTTTTGGGAAAGTATTGAGAATTAAGTGAGATAAAATACACCAAAATTGTTCCAATCTTATATTTAGACTAAATATTGAGAATTAATTGGGATAAAATGCACAAAAATGGTTCCAATCAGATCATCTCTTTTGAGTGATTGGACTGTTTTGGGAGAGTATTTAGAATTTAGTGAGATAAAATGCACCAAAACTGCTCCCGACTTATATTTGGACTAATTACATGTTGAAGAAAACTTGAAGCAACACTCGTTTTGGTTTCTGGAATATCATTTTATCAATGGGATTGACACTTTTGAATGTTTGGACTATTTTGGGTGAGTATTAAGAATTAAGTGACATAAAATGCACCAAAATAGTTCCAATATTATATTTGGTCTAAATACATGTTGAAGTACCTTTAGGTGAAACACAACTCGTTTCGATGACGGAATCTCATTTTATCGATCAGATCGTCTCTTTTGAATATTTGTACTATTTTGAGAGACTATTGAGAATGAAGTGAGATAAAATGCACAAAACTAGTTTCAATCTTATATTTGGACTAAATTCATGTCGAAGAACCTTTTTGTGAAACAAAACCCGTTTCGGTTGCCGGAGTATCATTTTATTAATCGGATAGTTTCTTTTAAATATTTGGACTCGTTTTATGAAATACAATTTGTTTCGGTTGCCAGAATATCATTTTATCAATTATATTGTCTCTTTTGAATGTTTGCTCTGTTTTTGGGGAATATTGAGAATTGAGTGAGATAAAATGCACCAAAATTTCTCCCAACTTATATTTGGACTAATTCAATGTTGAAGAAACATTTTGTGAAGCAAAACTCATTTTGGTTACCAGAATATCATTTTTTATCAATCAGATCGACTCTTTTGAATATTTTGACTGTTTTGGGAGAGTATTGAGAATTGAGTTAGATAAAATGCACCATAATAGTTTCAATCTTATATTTGGACTAAATACATGTAAAAGAACCTTTTTGTGAATCATTTTATTAATCGGATAATCTCTTTTAAATATTTGGTCTGTTTTGAGGGAGTATGAAGAATTGAGCGAGATAAACTGCACTAAAATAGTTTCGAGTTTACATATAGACTAAATACATGTTGAAGAACCTGTGACGATTCGGAACAGAATTAGCAGTGTGATCAGCTTACTTTATGAGTTATTACGTAATCGCAGATTTCTGACAGATAGTTGAATCGACGGACTTGTTAACGACTAAATTATTGGCCGAAAATTGAAGCTGGGTCTCTTCTCGAGAGTCATTGTACGTGTGATTTTGAGTTCGTGGGCGGTTCCGGATTGTTATTTGGATGATCGAGGAATATACTACGAATATTTGAAGTTTTGATTTAATCGGTTTTATATGTCAGATTTGTTAGCGACTAAATTACCGGTCGAGAATTTGGTTTCGGCTTCTTCACGGAAGTTGTTAAGAATTTAATTTCGAGCTCGTGGGAACTTCTGGAGCATTTTTCTGAGTTACGAAGATTTAGTTGTGAATATTTCCGATTGTTGATTATTTAGTTGGTTAATGTATGTGTTTGGGTTGAACAGTTGACTTTTTATCTGATTGGTCGATGTGTTTGACTTTGGGTGATAATTGAAGAACATGTCGAGTCGAGTTCGTTGCCGCGAGAATTATCGGAATCGGATTTACGACGCAAAAGTTACGGATATTCGAAGTTTACCGGAAAGGGTGTTTGAAAGTTTCCCAAAATAGAAAGTCTATAAATAGTGGAGTTTCCTGTTTGGGAAGTCAACCTTACCATTTATAGTGTTGACCGAGTTGACCAAGTCAACTCGGTGGAGAGAGAGGGATTCACGACGGCTCACGGCGGCGTGGTGATTCCGGCCACCCCACGGCACAGGGCTTGTCCCTTCCGCCTCGCCTCGACCTCCTAGTTCCATCCCCGGCCACCATGCACGGTGTGGCTCACGGTGGTGAGAGAAAACTTGAACCAAAGTTTAAAGATTTTGGGGTTAATGGTGGTTTCCGATTCCGGCCGATTTGAGCTGCAATTTGGACTGGGTTTTGTAGCCCTCATCACCATGAAGCTACCATGTAAGTTTGGTGATCTAATTTTGATTGTGCTTGGAGAATTTTGGATTTGAAATTTTGGGAACAATTCGGTTTTTCTTGAAATTGACCTAGTTAGAGTGAGAATTGGACTTCGGTGCAGTTATGGAAGTTGCTCAGTGCGTGATTATACGTTAGAGGTCGCTCTGAGTATTCTGATGTATATATTATACGATTTTACACCGGATTTCAGTAAAGTATAGATATATTTATTGGTTTACTTTACTGTTGATATATTGAGAAATCCTGATGGGATTGGTGCCCACGGTTTGATTTTTGTGGCATAGGATGAAGTGTATATTCCGCGTGCAGATAATGGTAATTCTACGTTAGTAGAGAAACTCTGCCAAAATTTCTACAGTTTTTGTTGGTTCGTGTTTTCGAAAGAGTTTGATTCCGGTTTAGGGAGCTAAACCGGGGTTAGGTCCTTTCAGCTTGGTATCAGAGCATTAGGTTATAGGTTCTGTAGACTTCTGTAGTCATGTTTACTAAGGATATTTGAGAATGTACAGCGTGTCTGGAATGGTGACCTGACCGGCCGGCGGATACCCATCAATATTCCGGGTGCTATGGCGTGCAGCACAGTGTAGGACGTACATTGATCATTTGAGTTTCATCCACTTTCATTTTCGGCCAAATTTGGGCTTGAGGCAGTGTAGATGGATGGAGTCGACTCACGACTATGGCTGCACCTTTGAGTTTATTCGAGAAAGGCTAGAGGTTGTACTTTGACCATCCGTCTGGGATGTTGTTGCTGATGCATTTAGTTGAAAGTCGAGAGTTTCAATGTTTCATGTGTGTATGGCTCGAGTTTCTGTGTTAGCCGAGTTGCGAGCTTCGGGAGCTGAGTTCGAGTGTGATGATGTTGAAGCCCATTGTTTCGCGCGCATTTGGCACTAGTGGTGCGGAGATGCATCAAATACTCCGAGTTGTCTACTCGTGACGCAACCTGTAGAAGAATGTAGCAGCTTGTGTGTGTGAAGATGCCACATTTGTCGACAGGTGATGGCTAGGAGGCAGAGATTTGCCGGGAAGCGTCAGCCATTGGAGATTTCCGGTTAGACGTGGCGATTGTTACTGTGATTGTGTGTGTTTGTATGCACTTTGGTTTGTGGTACCAGTTGTTTGGCCATTGTGGACCATTTGACGAACTTAGTACGTTTCCTTGTACTTTTCGAGAAAGATTTCAGTGGCAGGCTGGCATAGTTTGCTAGTTTGCTGGTCAAGGTAATCATCTACAACTGTGTGTTGGCAAGCTTTGCAACGAGCATTGGGGACCAGATTACAGTTAGTACCGGTTCCTATCCTCAGATTGGTAGGCGATCTTTGAGGACTATTCAGACCTTGGAGGGCACATTGCGGACCTCGGTATTACGGTTCCGGAGGATTTGGGACCAGCAATTTCACTTGTTCGAGATTGCATGCAGTACCAGTTTGTGGACCACTATGATTTTGATGTTACATGATGTCGTTTTGAGGAACGATGTTGTACTCCATTGTGCTGGAGCGAGTTTGGTTTGAGTTTGAGTTGACATTTGATTCTGATTTTGGGGAATGTGTTACCACAAACTTTTGATTTAGCGGAAACAGGTTGATAATTGCCCGAGTTCGATGTTTGAGCTATATTGATATGAGTGTGTTGAGTTGTGATTTGCCATGTTGTTTTGATCCGTATGTGGTCATAGGCGAGTTTGTATTGTGCCGTATAATTCGGCATCGCCTATAGCGTTGGCTTTTATGTGTGTTGTGTTCCGTGTGGTGGAACTATGTTTCAGGTTTGTTACATGTTGTGTACCCTACCTGTTCCTTATGCAGGATCACTTGGCAATTGTGTGGAGCCAGTTCAGATTCGAGATTTGTGGGTACAGGGATTTCAGCACGGAGCTATCTCCTATTGTGTAGTCTGTTGTCAGAATTGTTCAGTTGACATTGTCGCTGGAGAGTTGAACAGTATGCAGAGGCAGTGCTCCAACTTTTCGTCGGCAGACTTGGAAATTTCGAGGTCGAAATTTTTTTAAGGGGGGTGGATTTGTGACGACCCGGAACAGAATTAGCAATGTGATCAGCTTACTTTATGAGTTACTACGTAATCGCAGATTTCTGACAGATAGTTAAATCGCCGGACTTGTTAACGACTAAATTATTGGCCGAGAATTGGAGCTGGGTCTCTTCTCGAGAGTCGTTGTACGTGTGATTTCGAGTTCGTGGGCGGTTCTGGATCGTTATTTGGACGACCGAAGAATATACTACGAATATTTGAAGTTTTGATTTAATCGGTTTTATATGTCAGATTTGTTAGCGACTAAATTACCGGTCAAGAATTTGGTTTCGGCTTTTTTCACGGAAGTTGTTGAGAATTTAATTTCGAGCTCGTGGGAACTTCCGGAGCAATTTTCTGAATTATGAAGATTTAGTTGTGAATATTTCCGATTGTTGATTATTTAGTTGGTTAATGTATGTGTTTGGGTTGAACAGTTCCGCCGGTGGCGGTCAACGGTCAAACTTTGACTTTTGGAGTTTTCGACAAGTTACATGTCATTTCACTCGAAATCGCGCCCCGATCGCAGTGGGGAGGTTCGTTTTTCGAATTGAGCATCCGAACTTACAACGAGGTATTGAGGTGTGATTTCCGGATTTCCGACAGTTTGTCGTAATCGGATTACGTGTTTCCGAGAACGGTGATTTCTCGTGATTTGATTTGAATTGTCGAGTTATGATTTTGAGAAATGGATTTTGTGAATATTCAGGGGTTCGTGATCGTTCTTTTGGCGATGGACTTTCCGCCGGATCACGGGTTAACGCGAACTGCGTTACGCTAGTCTGTGAGTGGACAATTTCCTTTTCACGGAATGTTTGCGAGTCTTTATATACGTTTTATGAACTTGAGCATGCATATGAGATTTCGGTTTACATGAGCATGTGTTATACGATTATGCCTATACCAGTATATATATTACGTATATACACTTATATGTTGTTATGTGTCCACGAGTGGCCCCGTGAGATTTTTATGCATGCTCTGTACGCGTGAGGAGTTAGAGTCTCCCTCGTGTTTGTATGTATGCGTGAGGAGTTAGAGTCTCCCTCGTGTTTGTACGCGTGAGGAGTTAGAGTCTCCCTCGTGTACCCGGACGCGTGAGGAGTTAGAGTCTCCCTCGTGTACCATTTCTTTATTTATACATCTGACTCACATATGTTTTTATAACGTATATATTATTTGGTGAAAGACATTTATTTTCGTCCACTCACTCTAACGGTTTTCATGTCTTTCCCCTGGGCTTTTCGGTTTCCGTGCCTAGTTTGCAGTTCGGACTCTGGTGTCGCACGTCGTGGTCGGAGGCATAGTGCTCGAGCTACCTTGTTTCTTCCAGTAGGTTTATTGTTCTACCTACTGTGGTATACTTATATAATTATACGTTAGAGGTCGCTTTGAGTATTCTGATGTATATATTATACGATTTTACACCGGATTTCAGTAAAGTATAGATATATTTATTGTTTTACTTTACTGTTGATATATTGAGAAATCCGGATGGGATTGGTGCCCACGGTTTGATTTTTGTGGCATAGGATGAAGTGTATATTCCGCGTGCAGGTAATGGTAATTCTACGTTAGTAGCGAAACTCTGCCAAAATTTCTACGGTTTTTGTTGGTTCGTGTTTTCGAAAGGGTTTGATTCCAGTTTAGGGAGCTAAACCGGGGTTGGGTTCTTTCAGAACCCTTTTGTGAAATACAACTTGTTTCGGTTGCCGGAATCTCATTTTATCAATCAGATCATATTTTTGAATGTGTGGACTGTTTTGGGAGAATATTGAGAATTGAATGAGATAAAATGCACCAAAATAGGTCCAATCTTATATTTGTTCTTAATACATATTAGAGAACCTTTTTCGTGAAATAAAACTTTTTTCGGTTGCTGGAATCTAATTCTATTAATTGGATTGTCTCTTTTAAATGTTTGGACTGTTTTGAGAGTATTGAGAATAAAATGACATAAAATGCACCAAGATGGTTCTTATCTTATATTTGGACTAAATACATGTTGAAGAACCTTTTTGTGAAACACAACTTGTTTCAGTTGCTGTAATCTCATTTTATCAATCTGATTGTCTCTTTTAAATGTATGTACTCCTTTGAGAGACTATTGAGAATGGAGTAAGATAAAATTCGCCAAACTAGTTCCTATCTTATATTTGGAGTAAATACGTGTTGAAGAACCTTTTTGTTAAGAAAAACTCGTTTTTGTTGCCGGAGTATCATTTTATTAATCGGATAGTGTCTTTTAAATGTTTGGACACGTTTTGTGAAATACAATTTGTTTCGGTTCCCAAAATATCATTTTATTAATCGGATCGTCTCTTTTGAATATTTGGACTGTTTTGAGGGAGAATGGAGAATTGAGTGAATTAAACTATACCAAAATAGTTCTGATTTTATATTTAGACTAAATGCATGATGTAGAACATTTTTTAAATTCAACTTGTTTCGGTTGCCAGAATCTCATTTCATCGATCAGATCGACTTTTTTGAATGTATGGACTATTTTGGGAGAGTATTGAGAATTGAGGGAGATAAAATGCACCAAAATAGTTCTAATCTTATAGTTGTACTAAATACATATCTAAGAACCTTTTTCATGAAACAAATTTTTTTGAGACTTGCCGTAATCTAATTTTATCGATCGGATTGTCTATTTTAAATGTTTGAACTGTTTTGGAGTAGTATTGAGAATAAAGTGAGATACAATACACCATAATGGTTCCTGTCTTATATTTGGACTAAATGCATGTTGAAGAATCTTTTTGTTAAACACAACTTATTTCAGTTCCTTTAATCTCATTTTATCAATCTGATTGTCTCTTTTAAATGTTTTTTGTACTATTTTGAGAGACTATTGAGAATGGAGTGAGATAAAATTCGTCAAACTAGTTCCTATCTTATATTTGGAGTAAATACATGTTGAAGAACCTTTTTGTGAAACAAAACACGGTTTGGTGCCCAGAATATCATTTTATTAAACAGATTGTGTGTTTTGAATGTTTGGACTGTTTTGAATTGAGTGCGATAAATTGCACCAAAATAGTTTTGATCATATGTATAGACTAAACACATGTTGAAGAATATATTTGTGCAATACAACATGTTTCTGGTTGCCGGAATCTCATTTCATCAATCAGATCATTTTTTTTAATGTATGGACTGTTTTAGGAGAGTATTGAGAATTAAGTGATCTAAAATGCACCAAAATTGTTCCAATATTATATTTGTACTTAATACATATTTGAGAACCATTTTCGTGAATCAAAACATTTTTCGGTTGCTAAAATCTAATTTTATTAATCGGATTGTCTCTTTTAAATGTTTGGACTATTTTGGGAGTATTGAGAATAAAATGAGATAAAATGCACCGAAATGGTTCATATCTTATATTTGGACCAAATACATGTTAAAGATCCTTTTTGTGAAACACAACTTGTTTTGGTTGCTGTAATATCATTTTATTAATTTGATTGTCTCTTTTAAATGTTTGTACTATTTTGAGAGACTATTGAGAATGGATTAAGATAAAATGCACCAAACGAGTTCCAATCTTATATTTGGACTAATTGTATGTTGAAGAACCTTTTTGTGAAGCAAAATCATTTCGGATGATTTAATCTCATTTTATCAGTACGATCGTTTGTTATGAATGTTTGGATTATTTGGTTGAGTATTGAAAATTGAGTGAGATAAAATGTACAAAAATGGTTCAAAACTAATATTTTGGACTAAATACGTATTGGATAACCTTTTTCATGAAACAAAACTCATTTTATCAATCGGATCGTCTCTCTTTAATGTTTGGACTGTTTTTCAAAGAGTATTGAGAATGATGTATGATAAAATGCATCAAAATTGCTCCGCACATATATTTGGACTAAGAACATGTTGAAGAACCCTTTTGTGAAACACAACTCGTTTCGGTTGCTGTAATCTCATTTTATCAATCTGATTGTCGCTTTTGAATGTTTGTACTATTTTGAGAGACTATTTAGAATGGATTAAGATAAAAATCAGCAAACTAGTTCCAATCTTATATTTGGTCTAAATACATTTTAAGAACCTTTTTGTGAAATAAAACTTGGTTTTGTGGCCGGACTATCATTTTATTAATCGGATTGTCTCTTTTGAATGTATGGACTGTTTTTAGAGAGTATGAAGAATTGAGTCAAATAAGCTGCACCAAAATAGTTCCAATCTTATAATTAGACTAAATACATGATGAAGAACACTTTTGTGAAATACAACTTTTTTCGGTTGCCGGAATCTCATTTCATCAATCAGATCGTCTTTTTTGAATGTGCGAACTGTTTTGGGAGAGTATTGAGAATTGAGTGAGATAAAATGTACCAAAATAGTTCCAATCTTATACTTGTACTTAATACATATCTAAGAAACTTTTTCGTGAAACAAAACTTTTTTCGGTTGCCGAAATCTAATTTTATTAATCGAAATGTCTCTTTTAAATGTTTGGACTGTTTTGAGAGTATTGAGAATAAAATGAGATAAAATGCACCAAAATGGTTCTTATCTTATATTTTGACTAAATACATGTTGAAGAACCTTTTTGTGAAACACAACTTGTTTCGGTTGCTGTAATCTCATTTTATCAATCTGATTGTCTCTTTTGAATGTCTATAACATTTTGAGACACTATTGAGAGTGGAGTGAGATAAAATTCGTCAAACCAATTCCTATCTTATATTTGGAGTAAATACATGTTGAAGAACCCTTTTGTTAAACAAAACTCTATTTGGTGGCCAGAATGTCATTTTATTAATCGGATTGTGTGTTTTGAATGTTTGGACTGTTTTGAGAGAGTATGGCGAATTGAGTGAGATAAACTGCAGCAAAATAGTTTCGATCATATGTATAGACTAAATACATGTTGAACAATATATTTGTGAAATACAACTTGTTTCGGTTGCCGAAATCTCATTTCATCAATCAGATCATTTTTTTTAATGCATGGGCTGTTTTAGAAGAGTATTGAGAATTAAGTGATCTAAAATGCACCAAAATTGTTCCAATCTTATATTTGTACTTAATACATATTTGAGAACCTTTTTCGTGAATCAAAACTTTTTTCGGTTGCTCGAATCTAATTTTATTAATCGGATTGTCTCTTTTGTATGTTTGTACTGTTTTGGGAGAGTATTGAGAATAAAATGAGATAAATCGCACCAAAATGATTCATATCTTATAATTTGACTAAATACATGTTGAAGAACCTTTCAATGAAATACAACTCATTTCGGCTGTGACGACCTGAACCAGAATCAATATAGTAATTGGCTTAATCCACGAGTTTACGAGTAATCACAGTTTATCGTAAATGAATTAAATTGGCGGTTCGGTTTACGACTTAATTATCGGGATAGAATTTGAGTTGAGTCTCTTCACGAGAATTGTAGTACGCGTGATTTCGAGTTCGTGGGCGGTTTCGGATAATTTTTTCGATAACCGAGGAATATGTTATGAATATTTGAAATCGCATAATTTCGTCATGTTTATCCGTTTGAATTTGAGTTATCCGAAACGTAGATGTGATTCGATTTGGACCGTCGATCGTATCAAGCCGCGAGTATAAATATCGGAATAGTCAAAAAAATTTCGTAAAACACTGTTCGGGAAGTTTCACCGTCGTTTACCAGAATAGGAGCGTTGACCCGCGTTGACCGAGGGAGGAAAAAGCACCATCGTTTGACTCGCCGGCGACCTTCCGTTTCCGGCCACCTTCGGCTCCGATTTGAGTATTGTTCGATTCTCCTCTTGATTTCCTATGGTTTAGGACTTTGATTTGTTAAATTTGGTGAGGATTTGTGGGAGAACGAGCTAGATGAAATTCTTGAAATTTTGGCCTGAATCGGGTTTGATTGTGGGTGGCGCTCTGGTGACTTTCCAGTTGGTTCTTGGGGTGGTTTGGACTGGGCTCGAGCCAAGGGTGAAAACCCCCTTGGTTTAGAGCACTTTGGTGGCGGGACGGCACCAGAATCGATCGGGAAAGTTTTCCGACGATTTTGGCCGTGAGCTTTTCGGGCTGGTTTTAGGCCAGTTACCGTCCGATTTGGGTCTTGGTGTAGTTATGAGATGTGTTAGGCTTGAGGAGGAGAAGCTATGGTGGTCTTGGTCACCTGCAAATTCCTCCGGTGACTGTGCATCGCCGCCAGCGGCGGCAGTCAACGGCGACCCCTTGACTTTTTGGATTTCGACAAATTTTATGCCGTTTTGCTCGTAATCGTGCCCCGATCATCGCCTTGAGGTTTTCGAGTTATTTTGGATATCAGATTTTTAGTCGAGGGTTCATGTGGAGAATTTGGAAATTTTCGTCGATTATTTTGTATCCGAGTATATGTTTCCGGAAATGGTTGGTTTTCGAGGTGTGGTACAGAGTAATGAATTATGATTTTGATCAGTTATATTTTGTGATTATTCAGGGGATCGAGATCGTACGTTGGGCGAGGGATCTTCCGTCGGATCTCGTAATTAGCGCGTTTTCGCGCTGTGTTATCTGTGAGTGGACTTTTATTTACACTGTCATAGCGAGTTCTTGATTTCAGTATTTATTACCTATATGATATTGAGTTTATATATTATTTTTGGAGGTATTGTTTTATATTTTATATGGTGATGGCATTTACTTAGCATCAATGCATTGACAACTCGGCTGATCACCGGTAGTCCAGATCCAGGGTTGAGAGATTCCCCTGATGTGCCCACTAAGCTTGAGAGATTCGCCTACTCTATCACCGTCGGGCTTGAGAGATTCGCCTGACACCTCCATTTATTTTAAGAACTCGCTTTGTTTTATGATATATATAAATGGTGAAAGGCATATGATTATTTTCGTCCACTCACTCTAACGATTTTTTTTGCCTTTTCCCTGGGCTTTTCGGTTTCAGTGCCCAGTTTGCAGTTCGGATTCTGGTGTCTCACGTCGCAGTCGGAGGCTTAATGTTCGAGCTACCTTTCTTTTCCAGTAGGTTTCTTGTTTTGCCTACTATTGTATATTTTTGTATATATATACTAGTGGTCGCTCTGATTACACTACTGTTATATCTTCATATGATTTTCCCCGGATTTCTGTAAAGTACAGTTTTACCTATTACTTTACATTATTGTTATGATATTGAGAAATCCGGATAGGATTTATGCCCACGGTTTGGCTTTTGTGGCATAGGATAAAGTGTGTTTTCGGGCGTAGGTTAATGGCAATTCCACGTTATAGCGAAACTCTGCCGAAATTTTCGTGGTTTTTTGCAAGTTCCTGTTTTCAGAAGGGGTTTGATTCTGGTTTAGGAAACTAAATTGGGGTTGGGTCCTTTCAGCTTGGTATCAGACCATTAGGTATCACGTTCTGTAGACTTCTGTAGTTGTGATACTAAGGGTATTTGAGTATGTACAGTATGTCTAGAGCGATGACCCGACTGGCCAGCGGTTACTCATCAATGTTTCGGGTGTTGTGTGCTCTCAAATGTCTGAAGTTTCATGATTACGTTCCTTGTGCCTTGTGACTAATGCTTTTTCTTATCATTAGGATGCCTCCTAGACATGGTCCTCGTGTCAATAGGGATGTAGATCTTGATGAGGATCGCCAGACGCATGACTTGCTTATGCGAGTATTGCGTTTGGAGGAGCGTTTTGACCCTATGGTCAAAGATCGAACTGCTGGTGCGACTGTCTTCTCGGGTTCAGCTAATCCAGAGATTTGTGAGGCGTTTGTGGTTGGTTCAGGTTGAACGCGTTTGTGGGTGTCTGCGTTTCACTCCTGAGCAGATGACTGTGGCAGCAGTTGGGTTACTTGAGTCTGATAGAGTTCCAGTTGATACTCTGTGGACACTATTCAGGGATTTGTTTATGCGGAGATACTTCAACCAGGCTACACAGTAGCGAAAGTATGAGGAGTTCACTAATTTGAGACAGGGCAGCATGTCAGTACTTGAGTACTGGGACAGATTTACTCGCTTATCCCGATTTGCTCGTGACATGGTGGCTATAGAGGAAGCTAAGTGCCGAAGATTTGAGCTGGGCTTGAACCTGAACATCAAGGGGACACTGACTATGATGCCTCGGAACAACTTCGATGAGTTTGTGAGTACTGCACTTCGAGGCGAGGATATCGAGAAGGAAAGACAGATGAGATTCCAGTCTCGGCGATTTGAGGAGGGTGGACCGAGTCAGGGAACTTCCAAGAGGCTGAGTTCTGACACTTCCGGATCAGCATCATCGGGCAGTGGACCATATAGACCACCAAGTAGTTCAGGTAGACAGAAACAGAGATGGAGGAGGGATCGACCACAGAGACCACAGTCTAGTAGGGGTTCTAGCAGATCCAGTAATCATCGACGTACCGGTGGCACTTGTTTGATCAGCTCAAGGGAGCTTCAGTCTTTTCGAAGATTGATCTCAGGTCCAGATACCGTAAGTTGAGGATCAGAGAGTCAGATGTGGCCAGAACAGCTTTCAGATCACGGTACGAGCATTATGAGTTTTTGGTTATGCCGTTTGGGTTGTCCAATGCCCCTGTAGCTTTTATGCACTTGATGAACCGGGTGTTCAGACGGTTTCTGGACAAGTTTGTGATCGTGTTCATCGACGACATCCTGATTTACTCCAGGAGTGTGGGCCAGCACAAGAAGCATTTGCGAGCTGTTTTGCGAACTTTGTGGGATAATCAGCTGTTTGCGAAGTTTAGCAAGTGTGAGTTTTGGTTGGATAGCGTGAAGTTTTTGCGTCATGTGATATCAGCTGAGGGAGTCAGCGTGGATCCTAACAAGATTGAAGCCGTGTTGAATTGGAGTAGACTTACCACTGTACCAGAGATCATGACTTTCTTGGGTTTGGCAGGTTATTATCGGCGCTTTGTGTATGATTTTTCATGGATTGCCACTCCACTTACTAGATTGACGAAGAAAGGCGTCAAGTTCGAGTGGTCTGACGCATGTGAGGAGAGTTACTTGCTCCTGAAGGAAAAGTTGACTACTGCACCGGTTTTGACCCTACCTGACGACAATGGAGAGTTTGTGGTTTACAGCGATGCATCGAAATTGGGACTTGGTTGTGTTTTGATGCAGCATGGCAGAGTAGTTGCTTACGGTTCTAGACAATTGAAACCGCATGAAGTCAACTATCCTACACACGATTTGGAGTTAACTGCTATTGTATTAGCCTTGAAGAGTTGGAGACACTATTTGTACGGAGCTCAGTGAAAGATATACACAGATCACAAGAGTATCACTTATTTGCGCACGCAGCCAGACTTGAATATGAGGCAGCGCAAATGGATGGAGTTGATTAATGACTATGATTACACTTTCAAGTACCATCCAGGAAAGGCTAATGTTGTTGCTGATGCATTCAGTCAGAAATATGGAGCTTCATTATTTCATGTGCGTGTGGCCAGAGTTTCCATGTTAGCCAAGTTACGGGCTACGGGAGATGAGTTTGAGTTGGACGATGATGGAGCCTTGTTGGCTAGCTTCCAGGTTCGACCGGTATTGGTTGATCAGGTTCGGGAAGCTCAGGATGCGGATTCATATCTTTTGGATAAGAAGACTATGATTCAGAATAGTGTACCAACAGAGTTTCGGTTAAGTGATGATGGTACGTTGCTATTCAGAGGCAGATTATGTGTACCCAGGGACGAGAGTTTGAAGAAAGAGATTTTAGACAAAGCTCATTATTCGGCGTATGCGATGCATCCCGGCAGTACGAAGATGTTTCATACACTCCGAGCTTATTACTGGTGGCGAAATATGAAGCGGGAGATTGCCGCATATGTGAGTAGATGTCTGATTTGTCAGCAGGTTAAAGCAGAGAGGCAGAAGCCTGGGGGAAAGTTACAGCCCTTGGAGATTCCGGTTTTGAAGTGGGAACACATTAACATGGATTTCGTGTATCAGTTACCGCGTACTTCGGCTAGTAATACTGGTATTTAGGTTATCGTAGATCGATTGACAAAATCCGCTCATTTTTTGGCACTTCCGGGGAAGATTTCTGTGGGCAGATTGGCAAAGCTTTATTTGGCGGATATCGTTCATCTGCATGGTGTGCTTGTATCTATTGTTTTTGACCGGGATAGTCAGTTTACTTCAAAGTTCTGGCAGGCATTGCAGTGAGCCTTGGGTACTAGATTGCATTTCAGTATAGCTTTTCATCCTCAGACTGATGCGCAGAGTGAGAGGACTATTCAGACTCTCGAGGATATGTTGCGGTCTTGTGTTTTACAGTTTAGACGAAATTGGCACCAGCAACTGCATTTGATTGAGTTTGCTTACAATAACAGTTATCAAGCCAGTATTGATATGGCACCGTATGAGACTCTATACGAGAGGCAGTGCCGCACTCCATTATGTTGGAGTGAGGTGGGCGAGCGATGGCTTATTGGCCCTGATCTAGTGAAGAGCACCATGGAGAATATTCAGATTATTTGGGACAGATTGAAGATTGCCCAGGATCGCCAGAAGAGTTATGCGGATGTAAGAACAAAGAGTCTCGAGTTCGAGGTGGGCGATTAGGTCTTCCTGAAACTATCTCCTTGGAGGGGAGTTGTGTGTTTCGGGAAGCGTGGCAAGCTTCGACCATGGTACATTGGTTCGTACGAGATTTCCGAGAGGGTTGGTGTCGTGGCTTACAGGCTAGAGTTCCCTTCTGATATAGCTCGAGTACACGATGTTTTTCATGTCTCGATGTTGCGGAAATACATTCCAGATCCATCACATGTGTTAGCACCACATCAGCTTCCTATCCGGGAGGATTTCACATATGTGGAGGAGCCGGTACAGATTCTCGATCGGCGTGAGCAGGAGTTGAGGCACCGTGTAATACCGCTTGTGAAGGTCTTATGGCAGAATCATTCAGTTGAGGAGGCCACCTGGGAGACCAAGCAGCTTATGCGGGAGCAATATCCTCATCTGTTCACCTAGCAGGTACGAAAATTTTGAGGTCGAAATTTTTTTTAAGGGAGGTAGATTTGTGTCGACCCGAACCAGAATCAATATAGTAATTGGCTTAATCCACGAGTTTACGATTAATCACAGTTTATCGTAAATGAATTGAATTGGTGGTTCGGTTTACGACTTAATTATCGAGCGAGAATTTGAGTTGAGTCTCTTCACGAGAATTGTAGTACGCGTGATTTCGAGTTCGTGAGCGTTTTCAGATAATTGTCGATCGACTTGAAGATTGAGTATAAATAGCGAAATGTCGAAAAATAGTCGAAAATGGAAGTTTGAACTTTGACCAGGCTTTGACCACCTGTTGACTTTCTAAATCGGGAAGGATTTTTGTTGACCCGTGAAGGAGGAGGAGACCCGGTTTAGCTCGCCGGACGACCCGGGTGGCTATGTACTATATATACATAGTACAGTTTATTTGTTGTTGTTGATTATATTGATGTTGAGAAATCCGGATGGGATTGGTGCCCACGGTTTGCTTTTTGTGGCATAGGACGAAGTGTTAATTTCTGGGTGCAGGTTATGGTAATTCAACGTTAGTAACGAAACTCTGCCCAAATTTTGAAAATTTTTTGTTGGTTCGTGTTTTCGAAAGGGTTTGATTCCAGTTTAGGTAACTGAATCGGGATTGGGTCCTTTCACAGAATAGTCGAAAAATTGTCGTAAAACACTGTTCGAGAAGTTTGACCGTCGTTGACCAGAATAGGAGCGTTGACTCGCGTTGACTGAGGGAAGAAAAAGCACCACCGTTTGACCCGCCGGTGACCTTCCGTTTCCGGCCATCTCCGGCTCTGATTTGGGTATGGTTCGATTCTCCTCTTGATTTTCTATGGTTTAGGACTTTGATTTGTGAAATTTGGTGAGGATTTGTGGGAGAACGAGCTAGATGAAATTCTTGAAATTTTGGCCGGAATCGGGTTTGATGGGGGGTGGCGCTCCGGTGACTTTCCGGTTGGTTCTTGGGGTGGTTTGGACTGGGCTCGAGCCAAGGGTGAAAACCCCCTTGGTTTGGAGCACTTTGGTGGCGGTACGGCGCCGGAATCGGTCGGGAAAGTTTTTCAACGATTTTTGGCCGTGAGCTTTTCGGGCTGGTTTTGGGCTAGTTGCCATCCGATTTGGGTCTTTTTGTAGTTATGAGATGTGTTGGGCTTGAGGAGGAGAAGCTATGGTGGTCTTGGTCGCCGGAAAATTCCTTCGATGACTGTGCGCCGCCGGCGGCGGCGTTGGTCAACGACGGAGCTCCGGCGACCCGTTGACTTTTTGGATTTCGACAAATTTTATGTCGTTTTGCTCGTAATCGTGCCCCGATCATCGCCTTGAGGTTTTCGAGTTGTTTTGGATATCAGATTTTTAGTCGAGGGTTTATGTGGAGAATTTGGAGATTTTCGTCGATTATATTGTATCCGAGTATATGTTTCCGGAAATGGTTGGTTTCCAAGGTATGGTACAGAGTAATGAATTGTGATTTTGATCAGTTATATTTTGTGATTATTCAGGGGATCGAGATCATACGTTGGGCGAGGGATCTTCCGCAGGATCTCGTGATTAGCGCATTTCCGCACTGTATTATCTGTGAGTGGACTTTTATGTACACTGTCGTAGCGAGTTCTTGATTTCAGTATTTATTACCAGTATGATATTGAGTTTATATAATTTTTTTGGAGGTATTGTTTTATATTTTATATGGTGATGGCATTTACATAGCATCGATGCTTTGGCTACTCGGCTGATCACTGGTAGTCCAGATCCAGGGTTGAGAGATTCCCCTAATGTGCTCACTAGGCTTGATAGATTCGCCTAGTCAATCACGGTCGGGCTTGAGAGATATTCCTAGCACCTCCATTTATTTTAAGAACTCGCTTTGTTTTATGATATATATAAATGGTGAAAGGCATATGATTATTTTCGTTCACTCACTCTAACGATTTTATTTGCCTTTTCCCTGGGCTTTTTAGTTGTCGTGCCCAGTTTGCAGTTCGGATTCTGGTGTCTCACGTCGTAGTCGGAGACTTAGTGTTCGAGCTACCTTTCTTTTCCAGTAGGTTTCTTGTTTTGCCTACTGTTGTATATTTGTGTATATATATACTAGAGGTCGCTCTGATTACACTACTGTTATATCTTCATATGATTTTCCCCGGATTTCTGTAAAGTACAGTTTTACCTATTACTTTACATTATTGTTATGATATTAAGAAATCCGGATGGGATTGGTGCCCACGGTTCGGCTTTTGTGGCATAGGATGAAGTATGTTTTCGGGTGCAGGTTAATGGCAATTCCACGTGATAGCGAAACACTGCCAAAATTTTTGTGGTTTTTTGCAAGTTCATGTTTTCAGAAGGGGTTTGATTCCGGTTTAGGAAACTAAATCGGGGTTGGATCCTTTCATCGGCTGCCGTAATCTCATTTTATCAATCTGATCGTCTCTTTTGAATGTTTGGACTGCTTTAGGAGAGTGTTGAGAATTGAGTGAGATAAAATGCACCAAAATGGTTCCAATCTTATATTTGTACTAAATACATATTAGAGAACCTTTCACGTGAAACAGAACACGTTTCAGTTGCCGGAATCTCAGATTATCAATCGGATCATTTCTTTTGAATGTTTGGATTATTTTTGGAGAGTATTGAGAATGAGGTGATATAAAATGCCCCAAAATTACTCCCCACTTATATTTTGACTAATTACTCGTCTTGGTTTATATGTAGCATCGTCTATTTTGATTGTTTTGAATGTTTTGGGAGAGTATTTAGAATTGAAAGAAATAAAATGCACAAAAATGGTTCCAATCTTATATTTGGGCTAAATATATATTGAAATTTTTTTTTGTGAAATACAACTCGTTTCGATGTCGGAATCTCATTTTTTCAATGAGATCGTCTCTTTTGAATGTTTGGATTCTTTTGAGAGAGTGTTGAGAATTGAGCAAGATAAAATGTACCGAAATGGTTCCAATCTTATATCTGTACTAAATACATGTTGAAAAACTTTTTTTTGAAACAAAACTTGTTTCGGTTACCGTAATTCATTTTATCAATCTGAGATCGTCTCTTTTGAATGTCTGAATCTCAATTTATCAAGGAGATCGTCTCTTTGGAATATTTATACTATTTTGAGAGACTATTAAGAATGGAATGAGATAAAATTCACCAAACTAGTTTCAATCTTATATTTGGACTAAATACATGTTGAAGAACATTCTTATGAAACAGCACTCGGTTTGGTGGCCAGAGTATCATTTTATTAATCGGATGGTCTCTTTTGAATGTTTGGACTGTTTTGAGAGTGTATGGAGAATTGAGTGAGATAAACAGCACCAAAATAGTTCTGATCTTATATATAGACTAAATACATGTTGAAGAACATTTTTGTGAAATACAACTTGTTTCGGTGGCCAGAATCTCATTTCTTCAATCAGATGGTCTTTTATGAATGAATGGACTGTTTTGGGAGAGTATTGAGAATTCAGTGAGATAAAATGCACCAAAATAATTCCAATCTTATATTTGTACTTAATACATATCTAAGAACCTTTGTCATGAAACAAAACTTTTTTGGGTTGCCGGAATCTAATTTTATCAATCGAATTGTCTCTTTTAAATGTTTGGACTGTTTTGGGAGACTCGATCTTGAGACTAAAGTGAGATAAAAATGGTTCTAATCTTATATTTGGACAAATACATGTTGAAGAACCTTTTTGTGAAACACAATTTATTTCGGTTGCCGTAATCTCAATTTATCAATGATATCGTCTCTTTTGAATGTTTGTACTATTTTGAGAGACTATTGAGAATGGAGTGAGATACAATTCACCAAACTAGTTACAATATTATATTTGGACTAAATTCATGTTGAGGAACTGTTTTGTGAAACAAAACGCATTTTGTTTGCCGGAATATCGTTTTATTAATCAGATCGTTTCTTTGAAATGTTTGGACTATTTTAGGAGAGTATTGAGAATTGAATGGGATAAATTACACCAAAATTGCTCCCCCCCCCCTTATATTTGGACTAATTACATGTTGAAGAACCTTTTTTTGAAGCAAAACTCATTTTGGTTGATTTAATATCATTTTATCAGTAGGATCGTTTGTTTTGAATGTTTGGACTATTTTTGGTCAGTATTGAGAATTGAGTGAGATAAAATGCATCAAAATGGTTCAAATATTATATTTCTGCTAAATACATATTGGATAACCTTTTCCATGAAACAAAATTCATTTCCGTTGCCAGAGTATCATTTTATATATCGGATCGTCTCTTTTATATGTTTGGATCGTGTTTGGAGAGTATTGAGAATGGGGTGAGATAAAATGAACAAAAATTTCTCCCCACTTATATTTGGACTAATTACATATTGAAGAACTATTTTGTGAAGAAAAACTCATTTGGGTTTATTGAATCTCATTTTATCAGTAGAATCGTCTGATTTGAATGTTTGGAATGTTTTCGGAGAATACTCAGAATTGAGTGAAATAAAATGCACAAAAATGGTTCCAATCTTTTATTACCACTAAATACATTTTAAAGAACCTTTATATGAAACAAAACTCGTTTCAATGCTGGAATCTCATTTTATCAATGAGATCGTCTCTTTTGAATGTTTGGACTGTTTTGGGAGAGTGTTGAGAGTTGAGTGAGATAAAAGGCACCAAAATGGTCCCAATATTATCTTTGAACTAAATAAATATTGGAGAACCTTTTTCGTGAAAGAAAACTCGTTTCGGTTGCCGGAATCTCATTTTATCAATCGAAACGTTTCTTTTGAATGTTTGGATTATATTTTGGAGTATTGAGAATGAGGTGAGATAAAATTCACCAAAATTTCTCCCCACTTATATTTGGACTAATTACATGTTGAAGAAGTATATTGTGGAGCAAAACTCGTCTCAGTTTATTGAATCTCATTTTATATGAAGGATCGTCTATTTTGAATGTTTGGAAAGTTTTGGTAGAATATTTAGAATGGAGTGAAATAAAATGCACAAAAATGGTTCTAATCTTATATTTGGACAAATACATGTTGAAGAACCTTTTTGTGAAACACAATTTATTTCGGTTGCCGTAATCTCAATTTATCAATGATATCGTCTCTTTTGAATGTTTGTACTATTTTGAGAGACTATTGAGAATGGAGTGAGATACAATTCACCAAACTAGTTACAATATTATATTTGGGCTAAATTCATGTTGAGGAACTATTTTGTGAAACAAAACGCATTTTGATTGCCGGAATATCGTTTTATTAATCAGATCGTTTCTTTTTGAAGAAAAACTCATTTGGGTTTATTGAATCTCATTTTATCAGTAGAATCGTCTGTTTTGAATGTTTGGAATGTTTTCGGAGAGTACTCTGAATTGAGTGAGATAAAATGCACCAAAATGGTTCAAATCTTATATTTCTGCTAAATACATATTGGATAACCTTTTCCATGAAACAAAATTCATTTCAGTTGCCAGAATATCATTTTATATATCGTATTGTCTCTTTTAAATGTTTGGACCGTGTTTGGAGAGTATTGAGAATGGGGTGAGATAAAATGCACAAAAATTTCTCCCCACTTATATTTGGACTAATTATATGTTGAAGAACTATTTTGTGAAGCAAAACTCATTTGGGTTTATTGAATCTCATTTTATCAGTAGGATCGTCTGTTTTGAATGTTTGGAATGTTTTGGGAGAGTACTCAGAATTGAGTGAAATAAAATGCACAAAAATGGTTTCAATCTTTGATTAGCACTAAATATATATTAAAGAACCTTTATATGAAACACAACTCGTTTCGATCCTGGAATCTCATTTTATCAATGAGATCGTCTCTTTTGAATGTTTGGACTGTTTTTGGAGAGGGTTGAGAATTGAGTGGGATAAAATGCACCAAAATGGTCCCAATCTTATCTTTCAATTAAATACATATTGGAGAACCTTTTTAGTGAAAGAAAACTCGTTTCGGTTGCCAGAATATCATTTTATCAATCTTTTCTTTTCTTTCTAATGTTTGGACTATTTTTTTGGAGTATTGAGAATGAGGTGAGATAAAATTCACTAAAATTTCTCCCCACTTATATTTGGATTAATTACATGTTGAAGAAACATTTTGTGGAGTAAAACTCGTCTCGGTTTATTGAATCTCATTTTATATGAAGGATTGTCTATTTTGAACGTTTGGAAAGTTTTGGTAGAATATTTAGAATTGAGTGAAATAAAATGCACAAAAATGGTTCTAATATAATCTTTGGACTAAATACATGTTGAAGAACCTTTTTGTGAAACACAATATATTTCGGTTGCCGCAATCTCAATTTATCAGATCGTCTCTTTTGAATGTTTGTACTAGTTTGAGTGACTATTGAGAATGGAGTGAGATAAAATTCACCAAACTAGTTACAATCTTATATTTGGACTAAATTCATGTTAAAGAACCGTTTTGTGAAACAAAACACGTTTTGATTGCCGGAATATCGTTTTATTAATCAGATCGTTTCTTTTTGAAGCAAAACTCATTTCGGTTGAGTTAATATCATTTTATCAGTAGGATCGTTTGTTTTGAATGTTTGGACTATTTTTGGTGAGTGTTGAGAATTGAGTGAGATAAAATGCACCAAAATGGTTCAAATCTTATATTTCTGCTAAATACATATTGGATAACCTTTTCCGTGAAACAAAATTCATTTCAGTTGCCAGAATATCATTTTATATATCGGATCGTCTCTTTTAAATGTTTAGACCGTGTTTGGAGAGTATTGAGAATGGGATGAGATAAAATGCACAAAAATTTCTCCCACTTATATTTGGACTAATTATATGTTGAAGAACTATTTTGTGAAGCAAAACTCATTTGGGTTTATGGAATCTCATTTTATAAGTAGGATCGTCTGTTTTGAATGTTTGGAATGTTTTGGGAGAGTACTCAGAATTGAGTGAAATAAAATGCACAAAAATGATTCCAATTTTTTATTAGCACTAAATACATGTTACAGAACCTTTATATTAAACACAACTCGTTTCGATGCTGGAATCTCATTTTATCAATGAGATCGTCTCTTTTGAATGTTAAGACTGTTTTAGGAGAGTGTTGAGAGTTGAGTGAGATAAAATGCACCAAAATGATCACAATCTTATATTTGAACTAAATACATATTGAAGAACCTTTTACGTGAATGTTTGGACTATTTTTGGAATCTCATTTTATCAATCGAATCGTTTCTTTTGAATGTTTGGACTATTTTTTGGAGTATTGAGAATGAGGTGAGATAAAATTCACCAAAATTGCTCCCCACTTATATTTGGACTAATTACATGTTGAAGAAACATTTTGTGGAGAAAAACTCATCTTGGTTTATTGAATCTGATTTTATATGAAGGATCGTCTATTTTGAATGTTTGGAAAGTTTTTGTAGAATATTTAGAATTGAGTGAAATAAAATGCCGAAAAGTGGTTCTAATCTTATATTTGGACTAAATACATGTTGAAGAACCTTTTTGTGAAATACAACTCATTTCGATGCCGGAATCTCATTTTATCAATGAGATCATCTCTTTTGAATGTTTGGACTGTTTTGGGAGAGTGGTTAGAATTAAGAGAGATAAAATGTGGCAAAATGGTTCCAATATTATATCTGTACTAAATACATATTGTAGAATCTTTTTCATGAAACAAAACACGTTACAGTTGCCGAAAAATCATTTTATTAATCGGATGGCCTTTTTTGAATGTTTGGATTTTTTTGGGAGAGTATTGACAATGAAGTGAGATAAAATTCAGTAAAATGGTTCTAATCTTATATTTGGACTAAGAAAATGTTGAATAACCTTTTTATTAAACCCAACTCTTTTCGGTTGCTGTAATCTCATTTTATCAATCTGATTGTCTCTTTTGAATGTTTGTACTATTTTGAGAGACTATTGAGAATAGAATAAGATAAAATGCACCAAACTAGATCCAATCTTATATTTGGACTAAAAACATGTTAAAGAACCTTTTTTTTGAAACAAAACTCGGTTTGGTGGCCGAAATATCATTTTATTAATCAGATCCTCTCTTTTGTATGTATGGACTGTTTTGAGAGAGTATGGAAAATTGAGTGAGATAAACTGCACCAAAGTAATTTCAATCTTATATATGGACTAAATACATGTTGAAGAATATTTTTGTGAAATACAACTTGTTTCAGTTGCCGGAAAATCATTTTATCAATCAGATCATCTATTTTGAATGTTTGGACTGTTTTTACAGAGTATTGAGAATGGAGTGATATAAAATGTACCAAAATGGTTTCAATCTTATATTTGGACTAAATACATATTGAAGAACCTTTTTTTTGAAAAACAACTTGTTTTGGTTGCCGTAATCTCATTTTATCAAACTCATCGCCTCTTTTTAATGTTTGTATTGTTTTGAGAGACTGTTGAGAATGGATTGAGATAAAATGCACCGAAGTGGTTCCAATCTAATATTTAGAGTAAATACATGTTGACGAACCTTTTTGTGAAATACAATATTGCTCCAAATATATTCGCTGCATAAGTAAAAGGATAATGAACAATTTTAAACCAGCTGAATATAGAACCCCTCAGTGTCGGCTTCACTGTTGAAGGTGCATCTGGCATATTGTTGTACACTACTTTTTTATCCCTCCTTAACAACAAGTAGCGGCGTAAATTAATAGATTCCAGATCTTTTCGCGCTTTGGGAGTATCTTTAGTCTTCAACTTAATACCGAGAATTGTTCCTACCACCTTGTCGCACACATTCTTTTCTATGTGCATGACATCTAGATTGAACCTGAGTTTCAACTTCGACCAGTAAGGTTGTTCAAAGAAAATACTTATGTGATGCGAATAGCTAAGATGAAGTAGAGGGTGTGGATTAAGTTTCTTCACATCGGCGTCATTGGTCAACATGCCAAAATAGAAGATGTTTAACCTTTCAAAAATCTGTTGCTCAGACCACTGTTGGGGTTTAGGATTATTTTTTACTGTCCCGTCGAAATGATCTTTATCCTGTCACCACGAGTGATTGTGAGGAAGCCATCTATGGTGCCCCATGTAACACACATTCCTCGCGTGCCAACAGGAGTTAACGTCATCCAAGCATACAGAACACCCATTGTATAATTTGGTTCTACAAGATGCCAACATCCCATAGGCAGAAAAATTACTGATTGTCCACATTACGGCTGCTCTCATCATGAACATTGTGTCAGTCAACTTGTCATAAGTTGGGATTTCATTTTCCCACAATAGTTTCCGCTCATCAATCAATGGTATGAGGTATACATCTAAACACTTTTCAGGAGATTTAGGACCTGAAATTTGAAGAATAAGGAAATTAAATTCCTTGTTCATACACATCCACAGAGGTAGGTTATACGACATGAGAATAACCGGTCAAGTACTGATGGCAACACTATTACCACCCCAAGGATTAATCCATCTGTAGAAAGTTTCAGTCTAACATTTCGAACCTCTGCTGCAAAGTCTTGAAATTTCCTGTCGAAATTTCTAAAGCCTCCTCATCTATCGCGTATCTGAGCACATCATCATCTATTCGTTGTTCTGTGTATCATCTCATCACCTCGGTTGTGTATAGAGACATGTACAGACGCTGCAGTCTGGGAATCAACGAAAAATAACTAAGCACCTTAACTGAAATTTGCTTCTTCGAACTCCTCTTATTCCCTCGGTGCAAATATCTGGACTAGTTGCATAAAGGACAGTAGTCCAAATGTGCATACTCTTTTTAAAACAACACACAATCATTTATGAAGGCGTGAATTTTCTTATACTTTAGGTTGAAGCTTCTCAAGATCTCTCTAACGTTATAATGAGTTTCTGAAAGTTTGTGATGATCATAAAGTAACTTACATATATGCTCCTGCATTTCATCAAAATCACGGTCTAAAATTTTTTTTTTCACTTTTGTTTGAATTTCCTCCATTATATATCACAACAGATTCTATGAACATCCAGGGTACACCGGGGTCTAGGATTCGAGTGGCGTCCTGTTGTACTTTTCCATCTCAATAGTATCACTGGCCAAGGCAGCGGAGACTATCATAATGAGTGGTATCTTAACCTCACTCTTCATGTTAGTGTTCACCATAACTAAATCCCGAAAAAGCAAGATGGACCAAATCCACAGTGAGGTTCCAAGAAGGGGCGCCACTACCACTGGATGAAGCACCCTAGTAATTGTACCCTAAGCTGAAGTCTACCGTTTTACCATCCTCACTCCACATAGTGTAACTCTACATCATACCGTGGTCATACAAGTATTGAGACAACATTAATCTCCACAAACTGATGATTAAGACATTTTCTGCACAGACAGCTATAACGCTTCTTTCCCTGACCATGTTCAATCACAAAAAACACAAACTCTCTGATTCTGTCCTTATACCGCACATCACTTCTATTTGCCTGTGATGACCAGGAATAGAATCAGTAGAGTAATCGGCTTAATTCACGAGTTAGCGCATAATCGCAGTTTTTCGATAATTGTGTGGTTTGCCGGTTTTGATTACGACTTAATTATCGGCAGAGAATTTGAGTTGAGTCTCTTCTCGAGAGTTTTTGTACACATGATTTCGAGTTCATGGGCGGTTCCGGATGATTATTTCGACGACCAAGGAATATAATTTGAATATTTGAAGTTTCGGAATCTCGTCGAGTTTATCCGTTCATATCGAGTTTATCCGAATCGTAATGGTTATTCGTTTTGGACCGTCGATCATCCCGAGACACGAGTATAAATATCAAAAATAGTCAAAAATTGTCGAAAAATACTGTTCGGGAAATTTGACCGGCATTGACCGAGCTGTTGACCGTTGACCGTGGAGTAATTTTCGGACCGTTTGGATTCTCCGGCGGACCTGCCGATTCTGGCCGTTTCAGGCCACGACTTTGGAAGGTAAAATGTTCTCCTCGTGATTCTAAGCTGTTTAGAACTTGGAATTTCTTGATTTGGTTGAGAATTGAGGGAGAAATGTTGATTTGAAAACGGTGGAATTCCGGCCGGTTTTGGGTTTTGTGGATGGAGGTGCTCCGGCCATGGTGGTGGCCAGAGAGTTGGGGGTTTCTACTCGTGGGACCACGGCGGTTGTTTTGGGAGTGGTCTCGAAGGTCGCCGTGCGCCATGGACGGAGAACGGAGGAGATCGGAGATCGCCGGCGGTGGAGGAAACCCGTGGGTTTCGAGCTGATTTCCGGCTAATCCCGCCAGAATTGATCCTAGCTAGTCACAGTTGAGAGATGTATTGTACTCATTGAAATGAAGCTTCGGTGAGCTTGGCCGCTGAAAAATCTCTCTGGTTGACGGCGGCGGCGGTAAACGGCGGAGCTCCGGCGACCGTTGACTTTTTTGGAAATGTGTCGAGTTATATGTCGTTTCGCTCGTATTCGCGCTCCGATGATCGCCTTGAGGTTTTCGAGTTGATTTGGGTATCGGATTTTCAGTCGAGGGTTTTGAGTGGAGATTTCGGGAATTTCGTCGATTATTTTGCACTGTGTTATATATATCCGGGAACGGTTGGTTTCCGAGGTGTGGTACAGTGTTGTGAATTGTGATTTTGATCAGATATATTTTATGATTATTCAGGGATCGTGCTTCGGGCGAGGGATCTTCCGCCGGACCACGTGATTAGCGCGAATGCGCGCTTTGCTCACCTGTGAGTGGACACTTTTATATTTTCACAATCGTTACGAGTTCGTGATTTTTCGTATTTATTTATATACGATATTGAAATTATTTATTATTTTCGAAGGTATTATTTTATATTTTTATGGTGATGGCATTACTTGCATCGATGCTTCGGCTACTCGGCTGATCACCGGTAGTCTGACCAGAGTTGAGAGATTTCTCTGGGAAGGGTTGAGAAATTCCCTTGTTATGCCGCTGGGGTTGAGAGATTCCCCTAGCCTATCACCATCAGGCTTGAGCGATTCGCCTGACCGTCGGGTTTGAGAGATTCGCCTGGCACCTCCATATATACATTTTCCGAACTCGCTATACTTGTTTATTGTATATGAAATTGGTGAAAGGCATATGTTTATTTTTTTCCACTCACTCTAACGTTTTATTGCCTTTCCCCTGGGCTTTTCGGTTTCCGTGCCCAGTTTACAGTTCGGATTCTGGTGTCTCACGTCACGGTCGGAGGCTAGTTGTTCGAGCTACCTGTCTTTTCCAGTATGTTCCTTGTTTCGCCTACTGTTGTATATTTTGTATATATACACTAGAGGTCGCTCTGATACGATACTGATACATGTTTTTATATGATTTTTCCCGGATTTTGTATATTATACAGTTATGTTTACTGTTTATTGCTATTGTTATGATATTGAGAAATCCGGATGGGATTGGTGCCCACGGTTTGGCTTTTGTGGCATGGGATGAAGTGTTATTTTCCGGGTGCAGATAAAGGCAATTCCGCGTTAGTAGCGTTACTCTGCCGAAATTTTTATGGTTTTTGTTGGTTCGTGTTTTCAGAAGGAGTTTGATTCCGATTTAGGAAACTAAATCGGGGTTGGGTCCTTTCATTGCCAACTGTATCCGACTCTTGTCCATATTTCTGCGTAAACTAATAATTATCATATTATAGAATTTTTCAACCAATAATTAATTCATCTAATATACTATATATATTATCAAATTACATAACACAATTAATTAATGAAGTAGCATGCATATGCTTTAATCAATCTTATACTATAATTAATCTAGATAATATTATATTATATTATTAACGTAATATAAGTGCATTTACATATTATATATATATAATTTTTCAACTAATTATTCCAACATATATTAAACAACTAGCAAAGAATTAATTAAACATACTATTACTTTAATTAAACAATTAGCTTGACAATTAACTTAATTAACAATATATTAACCATACATGTAATTAATTAAGCTTAACTAGCTAGCTTAAATTATTAGTTTAACGAGTAAAAAACTAATTAGCTTAATCTAACATTTTTTAAGTACATAATCAAATTAAACATACTAATTAACTAACAAATTAACTTACAATTAGATTAACAATGCAATAAAGCATGTAATTAAGCTAAGGTAGCCGAAAACTATATATTCGCCGGAATATTTCACTAGAAAAATCAATCACCGTACATAATTTCGTACAAAATTAAATTCAAAAAAATTAATCGAGAGAAATGAGTTAAAACCTTCACTGATAAGGAGATACGTGGGTAAACTAGAACTCCGGGTGTTGAAAAACTGATATTTGATGAATTTTGGTTGGCCGGGAGGTGGGTGTTGAGTGAGAGAAAGAGAGAAGTTGAGAGAGGATGAGATAGCTCGATCTGAAAACGGAATCTGATCTAAATAATTGAGTTTTCTTAGACGATGAAATAATTCGTCGCCTAAGTGTAAAATTTCGTCGTCCAGGTACACACTTAGAGTTCGAAACTATTTTCGTCGTCTAAGTCATCACTTAGACGACAAAACCTATATTTCGTCATCTAAGTGTATACCTAAGCTACATATAGCATTTTTGTCATCTAGTTTATTAAATTTAAGACGTCGATTAACATAATTTTTTGTTTTAGTGATCACTTAGACGACGAAACTATTTTCTTCGTCCTGATATGTTATACTTTGAAGACGAAAAATATTAATATGTCGTCTTAGTGTACATCTTAAACGACAAAACATAATATTTGTCGTCTAAGTGTGTACTTAGATGACGCATATTATGTTTCATCATCTAAGTCGCACTTAGAGGACGAAACCTTTAAGGTTTCGTCGCCTAAGTGTTTATTTCTGGTAGTGAATAGGGCTAGCCATATACTGTGAGTGAACACCTTTCTTTTCACATTCATTATGCGAGTCTTTGATTTATTTATGATTCATTTATTCCTGGTTTCAGTTCATTATATATGGAGGCTATATATAAAGGCTGTATATTTGTATTTTCAAATTTTAGTCATGTTGGAGGTTGTATTATAGTTAGGTTGTTCACATCGATGCATCGGTTACTCAAATGATCCCCAAGTAGCTCCGGATTGGTTCACGATAAACTCCCCCCGACACTTGATCATATGTGGGCCACGACAAACGCCCCAGATGATCATAGGTTGTCCTTGGGCCATGACAAACTCCTCGGACAACTCATAGTGGCTAGAAGTTGGAGTACTTTAGTCAGTACCCCTATTGATCTTTTATCGTCTTTGGGCTACGGTAAACTCTCAAAACGATATTTATTTATTTATTATTTGCAGACCAGCATAGTATTTTACACTAGTGGAAAAGCACGTTGAATTACTTTTACAGTTTTCTATTATAAACAGCTATTACTTTTCGTCCACTCACTCTAACGGTTTTCATATTTTCTATTGCCTTTCTCTGGGCCTTTCAGTTTACGTTGCCCATTTTGCAGTATTTGTTTAGAGGTTGTTGGTCCACATCAGAGACTTAGAGATCGAGTCATCAGCCATCATTAGTAGGTTTTAGTCAAACCTACTAGCTGTATTGTTTATAAATTAGAAGTTCCTCTGATTTTCATGTTTTATTTCCGTTGTATGTAGAATGTTTTGTTCAAGTACCTCTTTGAGTACTTTTTCAATGTTTAAGTTGAGTTTTGATGTAGTTCCTTTAGTTTTTCGAGAAGGAATGTTTTGTTGTTTAATTTAAGTGTGTTGAGAAATTCATATGGGAATCGGCGTCCCACGGTATATTTTTTGGAATTGATTTAGAAGTGTGGTTTCAAGTGTAGGTTTTGGGTTCATTGAATTTTAGGGAAAATATGTCGAAATTTCAATAGATTCTTTTGTGTTAAGGTATGTTGTTAGGGCTTAATATTAGTTTAGGCAACTAAATCAGGTCGGGTCACTTCACCTAGCCTCTCACTTCCGATGGGAGCACCTTGCCAGAAACTGATCTGGATATTAGCTACTAGCTAGTGATGGTTCTGCAATTGCTGCTTCGACGACGTATATATAGTACACTACTATAATATAGGGCAATAGTCAGACACTTATAAGAGGTGGCAAACAACATTAGTGGCACTTCAGCCTTGTGAATCAATGAAGCCATAAATGAGTTGTTTGTGGCCAATAGGGGGAATAGGAATTAATATTGTTAGTGACAAGAATGAGTATATTGGTGAAAAAATAGATATATTAGTGGCAAAAATGGGAACGTATATTGGTGACACTAATATGTATCTTGATAATAATGAAAGTTGACCTCACCATTCTATTATTGGTGATAAATTTGTGTGTGACTTTTAGTAACACATGCACTAACACAGTAGTTTTGTACGTTAATTGTGGATGGTAAGTACTTTCAACTCGCCGTGAATTGTGCTGCTGTAGCAGTACGGAGTAGATCTAGTTACATTTACAAGACTCACGGGATTGCTTCTGTATATACATTATGCAATACAGAGACATATCTACATATATAATTACATGCTGTTCGCTAGTTCTAGAGATCGAAACGTGCATACACAAACGAACAATAGTAATCATCAGTGAGTGAGTTAGTTAATTGCAGGGGTGGTGGCAATGAATGGTGTGTCAGAAAGTCAATGGAATGTCAGGGTCTGGCTTCAATCTGGTCATATGGTCAAACGTGACTTTAGCCTGGACTCTCTCATAAATACACTAATAGAAGCTGACGGTTGATTGGGTGGAATGGATAAATCAACGGTGGCCGTGGACCCTTATTTGGACCCTCCCTCCTTGATCATGTTTTTAATTCTGATTCTGGCCTCTCGATCTCTTTGGTTTCTTTTTGTCCTCGTCATTGCATTACATGCTGCAGGAAATATACCTCCACTGACCTAACACACGTATGTACATGTACAAATTCGCATGTAAATTACATCTGCCTAGCTATATATATACTCTGTTAGCTATAAATAATATTATCTGGTTACATATGTCAATATTTTTATATAATCAGAGTCATACTTAGATGATCAATTGTTTCATAATCAGATCGTTTTACAATTGATTGTAACCGACAATCAAAATATTATTCGTATAAGCTAATTAGTAACCAATTTCCTAATAAAATTTGCGTGGTAATAATATTACAGTACAATGTGGAATTTAAAACTCGAACTTTTTATTTCTTCATACATATATGTAGGTGTACATCATTGTTATAATATTTTGGATCGACAATACATTTGAAGTTACTTAAAATTGACATCGATGATCGATCATATATGCCGATATTTGGATGAAGGGTTTGGGTTTGGTAAGTTTTTATTTATGAACAGAACTAATTAGAAATTTACTGTTACTTAGTAAGTTAGTTGATTTGTATTGTGGACATTGCTGCATGTACGTACACTGCAGCACCATTCGTATGATTTTGGAGTATTAGTTCGAATTTTGTGCTGGAAATATCCTAAACATGATAATGCTGGTGACCGCACAAAATTTAATGCAGTCCTTTGAAAATTATATATGCCAAAACTACTGGCCTGGCCGTAGTTAAGATTCCAACTACAGAAATGCTTAGGAGCTTTCTCGATCAGTCTTTTGTCTTGTACGATCAGATATATACACATTTTTCTCGATCAGTCTTTTGTCTTGTACGATCAGATATATACACATTTGACTATCTTTGATTATTACTTGATTTATACAACTGGTAGGTCTTTGTGTCTAGGAGTTGTGCTCCAGAAGATCGACCATATATAAATGATCAATGTGCATATTCCATCAGGTCTGTGGATCAGTTGATATATATATATATATATATATATGGTCTTCTTGGTTGGTCATTGTTGCTGTGGGACTGTAAGTGGGCCAGAACTGGGATTTGCATTTGAGTATGGCCGCCCAGCAGCGGTGTTGGATTCAATTCTGATCAATATATGCGTAATAATATGTATCTAGATTTTGTGGTATGTAAACTACTACTACAACTGGCTAGAATTCCCAAACCTAATTTCACATGATAGAGTGCCATTAAGGCGTTACCAAACTTCACCGATCCTTAGTTGCCTAGCTTAATGAAATAATTCAGAACCGACTGAAAGCTACTTCGGCTTCTTAGTTCGTTGTCTGTTACATGTACGTATGTGTCTCAACGATTAAGGGCAGGCTGTGCAGCCATGCTAGCTCGGATATTCCTCCAGTTCTTCTTTAAAGCATAGCATAAGTACAAAGTAGAAATTCATAGTTTCTTCCGGATCCTACTGTTTGGTTACGTTCATATTATTGTTTTGAAATATCAAAACCTACCCGATCGAGCCGGTGAGGCACATTCAGGCACCAGGACAAGGCCAAGCCCCAAACCAGCTTTGGAACATGAAGAATGTAATGAAGATTAATCATCAACATAAACACATAAATTCAGAACATGAAACAATACTATAGCGTATAGAAGCTTACCAGCTGCATTGGTAGAAAAAGGTCATTGGATCTGCAAAGGTTACTAGGCTTAAGTCTTCAGTTCACTTTTACGCTTAGCTTCATTAATGGGGAAGAGCTGATGGCTATTATTATTGAGTGTGTAACGAGAACAGGGACTAGAGCCTCATATATATAGTGATCACCTGGTGCCTAACCCATAACTGAGTACCAATAGAACACTAACTAATTAATTAATGTAGTATGAGACACCACATCAAAGTAGAACATGGATAGGGACTTGTATTACATTGATATACAAATTATACAAGAACACAAGATAGCATTGTAATATGATCCTGATTAATTGATCACATTAGATTACTTATTCTATAAGAAATACATAGGTGTTTAAGTCCAACACTTTCAATCTCCTATTGGAGTTCAACACATTTCATACTTAGTAATCTGAAAATGAACGGCAATCACTGAATTGGCCATGAATCACATTATGCTCAATATCCAAAACAAGAAAAATTATGTCATGATGCACTACAAGAAAAACATCAATTTAGCCACGGTGAAATGCTGTGGCCAAAAATAAATTTGTCGTAGCAAAAAACTTTTGTGACAGCAAAATAGGCTTTTGCTAAGGCAATTCTTCCGTCACTTCTGGTCCCGACGGAATTGTAACGACTACGGTTGGTGTCGTCGCTGAAATCTTTTGCTATGGAAATTTTGTGTCGTATTCTTTGAGTATGTATTAGCGACGGCAAGCTACTACAGTCCATGCCGTAGCAAATATACCTTTGGCAACAGCACATGACCGTCGTTATGGTAATTTGCTATGGCATTAATGACTATTTGCTACAACAAGGATGCCGTGGCAAAATAATTATTAACAAACAAAAAATATTTTTGTATGCAAATATGTAGGCCTAATTAGTCATCTCAAACTTTATATCCTCATTCATAACATTTAACATGTCACATAAGTTCAAATTGTCTTATACAAACTACATATATCCTTAACAAAAGAGTCTCATTGATATCTGCATCAAATTGTCTCATACAAACTAGCTATGAAAACCAAACAAAAAGAGTTCTACCTAGCTACATATCAGTTTCCTTGCTGCTTGGAATACATCAGTTTCCTTTCTGCTTGCTTACTTCTTGGAATATATCAGTTTCCTTTCTGCTTCCTCCAGATCAAGAAATGACTCTTAAACACAACATTAGTTGATTTCACAATTTCTGATTACATATTTAGAATAGCAAAAGTACCAACAATTACTTAGCTAAGGCAAGAAGTCGCAAGAGTGCATAAAGGTTCCATAGAAAATACACTCGTGTTCAGCAAAATGCAACTTCTTATCATTTTCACACTACAGTAACTACTTATTCACACATCCACCTGTACATTTAACAGTGGAAACAAACAAACTATTTGAGAAGGTATGAATAATATATACATTATATACACTATATATAGTAACACTGCTTTAAATTCATAGTGTTAACCAAGAAAAAATTAAGACACTGAGAGTATAAAAAGAGCATAGACAATGTAAAGAGAGCCGCTGAGTACAATATCATAGCCACTGATACTAAGATTATATATATTTGTAAACTTCACAAAGGGAATAATGCACATTTGATAACCACAAGGAAGAATGCACATTTGATAACCAGATAGCACAAATGTACCTGTTGTTTCCCTGCCATTTTTTTTGCCATTGAACTCCCAACATCTTCGTCCCTGAACACATAAACAAAACTGTGAGTCAAATTATATTGGCAATCATTCTAATCCAACACAACAATCTATTTGACAAATATAATCATACATTTTGGCATTCTTTTCCACTTCTGATTCAAACAACTTTTTTCCAGGACCTTTGTTGTCACGCTTCCTTGCACTTGGGTTTTTTTTTTTAGAAGTCTCGAAGCTTGAATTGGCTCTTCAGCTTCAGCTATCTTTGGAAGCTCTTCACTTCCAGAGGCGTCTATGTCACTCATCCTTTCAGCAACTTCAGTCTCACGAGTACTCCTTAGAAAGAGCTCGCCGCGCTAATTAATCTTCATCTCAAAGAGGAATTTCTGGCCAACCTTAGAACTGATCTCAATTGGGAGGGTTGTCTCAGAAGGATAAAATGTCTTCTGCAATGGCTCCTCACACCTTGCTCCGAAGAACTCTTCTAAATCCTTTCCGATGATTTTCAGACATCCTTGGTCATGATCATCTTCAAAAAATATGTACACTCTGTAGCTGCATAATATGCTGGCAAGGCCAAAATGATTCAGAATGAGCAACAATTAGATTGAAATGGAGGAGATCAAAACATAATTATGTAGATGAAATGATATTGATTACCTTATTTTTGTCTTGTGCTGACCATGAGCATAACAGAAGTAACCATCTTCAGCCTCTTCCTTCTTCAGCATATGTTTATAGCATTTATCAACAAGATAACATTTGTACCATCAACCTTTTTCCACGAAGAACCTTCGTGTGACAGCAGCACAGTACACTGACTTGGAATGAAAATAGAAATATAATTTGAAAGAGTCATACATGCATCTATATATATAAATGAGCCACAGACGACACGGAAAACAAATTGAAGAGGTAAGCAATTGAAATTGTCCAGAATTCATAGATAAAGAATCAGATCTAATCATTTAGAGTTTCTGTCATTTTAAATATCTTCAAAGATAAGCTGCATCGTTACATACTGTGTGCAGAGCAGGATTCAGCATCTTTAACTCAGCTATAGTTCTCTTGTCTGCTTCATTAATTACTCCCAACGATATCAAGTTGGAGAATGCACCAGACACCCTGACTCTGTCCCCTATTCTAGAGAATTTGAGATGAAAAAACCATTAACAGTTGGAAAAAATTGTACAATATAAACTCTGAAAACTATCTCGTTTATCATACAACCTGAATGAGTAATTTTAATCAATGAACTTACTCAGTTTGATACTCTGATACTGAAAGGATCCAACCCCGATTTAGTTTCCTAAACCGGAATCAAACCCCTTCTGAAAACACGAACCAACAAAAACCATTAAAATTTTGGCAGAGTAACGCCACTAACGCGGAATTGCCTTTACCTGCACCCGAAAAATAACACTTCATCCTATGCCACAAAAGCCAAACCGTGGGCACCAATCCCATCCGGATTTCTCAATATCATATCATAAACAGTAAACAGTAAACATAAATGTAATATATAGTATATCCGGGAAAAACCGTATAAAACATGTATTAGATCGTATCAGAGAGACCTCTAGTGTAAATATATACAAAATATACAACATTAGGCGAAACAAGAAACCTACTGGAAAACACAGGTAGCTCGAACAACTAGCCGCCAACCACGACGTGAGACTCCAGAATCTGAACTGCAAACTGGGCACGAAAATCGAAAAGCTCAGGGGAAAGACATGAAAACCGTTAGAGTGAGTGGACGAAAATAAATATCGTTTGCCAGATGATATATGTTATAATAACATATGCGAGTCAAGATGAATAAATATAATAAAGTACACGAGGTAAACTCAAACCCCTCCAGCGTACAGAGCATGCATGTAAAAATCTCACGGGGTCGCTCATGGACACATCTGTGCTAGTACAGTCCGAATCACGGGATCCCAGACCCACACGTGATTCTAGCCAGAAAGGCCTCAGGTAAGAGGTCTGCCCCCCCCCCCCCCCCCCCCCCCCCCGGTAAAGGCCTAGGGTCAGGGGTCACAGCCTCCCCCGGTAAACATCCTCGGGGATCAGCCGGGATGCAAGTGTATCGATACATCAATATATACTGAGACTGTACTCTGTGTAAACCAAATCATAATTAGTTCGATGCAAATGTATAATGGGACAAATAAATGCATATACGTAATATATAATGGTATAGGTATAATCGTATAACACATGCTCATATAAACCATAATCTCGTATGCATACTCATGCTCGTAAAACGTGTATAAAGACTCGCGATTATCAGTGAAAAGAAATTGTCTACTTACAGGTGAGAAAAACGTGCACTCGCGCTAATCACGTGGCCCGGCAGAAGATCCCTTGCCCGAAGCACGATCTCGATCCCCTAAATAGTCATAAAATATATCTGATCAAAATCGTAATCCACAACACTGTACCACACCTCGGAAACCAACCGTTCCCGGAAATATATAACACAATACAAAATAATCGATGAATTTCCCGAAATCTCCACTTAAAACCCTCGACTGAAAATCTGATACCCAAATTAACTCGAAAACCTCAAGGCGACGATTGGGGCGCGAATTCGAGAAAAACGACATTAAAAACATCGAAATCCAAAAAGTCAACGGGTCGCCGGAGCTCCGGCGTTAACCGCCGCCGCCGCCGCCGTCAACCGGAGAGTTTTCCCGGCGACCAAGCTCACCAAAGCTTCATCTCGACGAGTACAACACATCTCTCTTCTATAGCCAAGTCCAATTCCGGCCACACACGCCGGAAAACAGCTCGAAAGCCACGGATTCAAAACCGGCCGGAAAACGCTCCGCCACTCGATTCCGTCACCGTGAGGCCACCACGGCCTACCATCCTCAAGGGACCACCTACCTACCTCAAACCCAACAATTTCCATCACAAACCCCCCTCGGAAAGTCGCCGGAACTCTTCCCACCGTCAAAGCCGATTCCGGCCAAATTTCCCCAATTTTCAATTCAACATTTCTCCCTCAATTCTCAACCAAATCAAGCAATTCCAAGTTCTAATCAACTAGAAATAAAGAGAGGAATCGAAATATACCAAGGTCCAAGCCGGAGGTGGCCGGAAAATGAAAGTCGCCGGCCGGTTCTCTCCCTTCGGTCAACGCGGGTCAACTCTCCAAATATGGTCAAACGTCGGTCAAACTTCCAAACAGTGCATTTTCGACAATTTTCGACTATTTCCGATATTTATACTCGCACCTCAGGACGATCGACGATCCAAAACGGATAACCATTACGATTCGTATAAACTCGATACGAACGGATAAACTCGTCGATATTTCGAAACTTCAAATAATCATATTATATTCCTCGGTTATCGGAAAAATCATCCGGAACCGCCCACGAACTCGAAATCACGTGTACAAAAATTCTTGAGAAGAGACTCAACTCAAATTCTCGGCCGATAATTAAGTCGTAAACAAAACCGGCAAACCACACAATTAACGAAAAACTACAATTACGTGATAACTCGTGGATTACACTGATTACTCTACTGATTCTGGTTAGGGTCGTCACAGATGCCTTTTCTATCTTTGGATTGAGGACAAAATACGTATGAGTTGTGCTAGATGCGCCGACACGTCCTGCATCAACATCAAAAATCCAATTTAAACCATGAACAGTTCAAAGTTAATTGCATATACACAATATATGGTCAGACGTCATAATTTTATGATGTGGCATGTCAGAAATTATAAATTAAGCATGTAAATATCCAAAACCCTTTAAAACAAAAGAAAACAAAAACAAAAACATAGGCAAGAACTCAGGCACAATACCTTCATACTTGGTGATCCGCATTTCGGTAAAGACTGCACGGACTAGTCACTACCATAAATTCTACTATTGCCGATGACGTGAAGTCATTGGCCTGTTAACTTAAGTCATCGGTCATACAGTAGTAGGGAATACACCGTCGGTTATACTATAGCAGACAACTGATTAAGGCAGTCGTTGGTTATAGAGTGGACTATAACCGATGATAACAAGTCGTTGGTAATACCATACACCATAGTCGACGACGTTGTCATCGGTTATAGTTTGATTTGGGAATATTCTAGAATACTATACTCGACGACATAGGTCCATGTGGTCAGCTATAGTTGGTGCATTTTTTTTTAAAAAGGGGTAGATTCTTGACTGGGCCCAATTCCAGAACTTGCAATTGCAGAATAAAACACATATTTTTGCAACAACATATATTATCCAACAATGAATGCATCCATACAAAGAAAACACAACTACACTAAAACTGATCAAAATCTATGTTGTGTAAGTAATCAGAGTGGTGACTCCCCTGGTCGCGCTGATCCTTTGGTGGCTGCGGCTGCGGCTGTGGAGCATAAAAAATGTTCGAAGGTAGGGGCGGGATCTGGATTTTAGCATCCTGAAACTGTGGCATACACTATTGCTACCATGCCACCATAGATGCATGCTGCTCGGCTAATCTCTGTTGCTCGGTGAATCTCGCACTTAGTAATGCAATCGCCTGCTCCATCTCCTCTAACCATCTCCGTTGCTTCTCCATATGTCTATGTTGCTCCTCCATCTCCCTCGTCTACCTTTGGAGCTGCTCATGTAGATGGGAGGTCTTGAAAGATCTCGATTAACGGGAGAATTTGGGAGTTGTTTTCAAGACCACTTGGCCCTTCTTGCACAAACCCATGACGTAGAAGGAGTTCTTCCTAGGAGGTATCGCGGCTGCCATGATCCTCGCCAACACTGTCGAATTAGATGTATCAACCTGATAGGCGTATTGGGTGAGCTCTCCATCTGAGGTGTTAGGATATCGCTCTCGAGCTATCTGAGTTAACACCTATGAGATCGCCTCCTCCACTCTCCCCTAATTGTCAAGGAAATACGAATAACGTATTAAACATACAAAAATATGTGGAGAAAAAATATATAAAATGAAGCAAATATGTGAATTAATTTATGAGAGACTTACAGCCTCTTCGGGGCACTGTGGATACACTTGATTCCTAGTAAACACCAATAGAGAGACTTTTGGGTGTTTGGCGGCTGCCACCTCAGCCTAACCAGAATAAGATCTGGAACCACAATGATGGTTCTTGGTATTTTTTGCCCGGTTATGAGAGTTTGTCTCGGAGATGGCCTTGTTGGATAAACATATGTTAGAAAATGATTAACTAATTTTTTTCATATAATTAAAACAAAACAACACAAATATGCTCAAGTTGCATACCTTGAATCGCGGGTGCGTGAAGTGAGTTACCAACCATCGCCACTTATACTCCCTAAATCGAAACTCACTAGGGGTACCATCTTAGTCGCTACTGTACTTTTCAAGTGCTTTTTGAGCTTGGAATTCCACTCCTTGTACCTATATTAATGCAACACAAATGTTAGATACTGAAAGTCTTGAGAATCAAAATTCTAACTCGATATATAAAACAACTGGGAGACATCACCTGCTCCTTTGCATCTCATTTTCCCACGTGTGTCTGAGTATGTTTTCCACGTGAAACCACCTCTGCAATGTATATATCAATGTTAAAAATTGAGTTCAAAATGTGGACTTGATTAATAAGTAGAAAATTTATGTAATTATGCAAAATTTAACTCACCGACAGTGCATTATGCACTTCTAACTTCACATAATTCGGCACAGAATTCCAATCTGGCCACCGCATTGGGACTCTACCCCGTATGACGCTTCCGGCCATTGAGGGGTACTTTCAAGTATAATCTCCCTCGATCACCTTGCCTCCTTCAGTAGTCCCAATGACCACATGCCCATGCTTGATCAGAAGTTCAAGAAGCTTGCAGACGATGGTGCCTTTGACCTTTTTGGTTTTGATGTTGACGACAGTGCTTAAGACATGGTAACAAGATGAAAACATAAGCACCCAATTTAATTTACATATCAACTACATAAGTTTGAAATTAAATAATCAAATGTTTATTAATATTTACCCGATTCGTCAGTCTCCTGTCCCTGAATCTGAGCACTCCAAAGAGGTGTCTCGAATGGTATGTACACGTACACTTGGTCCACCATAAAAAAGGATCCTGTCCTCCAATAGGCCTCCCCATATCTTCGAAAATAAGTATGGCCAGTATCTCGTCGGGCACAAAGATGGTGGACGGTGGTGATAATCGAACACCGGCCCTCGAACTACTTGAAGCACATGCCTCAGATGATTGGGACATAGAGGGAGCAGGCGTCGGCTCGACAAAGTTCAGCATACGTCTATGGATCGACTGTTTAGATATGCTGCCCGTTGAGGGTCGCCTAGCTTTCTGCTACGGTGTCGCCTCCTGATAGAGCATCCTCGCGATGAAGGGTCGGTTGGATTTCTGCGGCGTCGCATCCTCACCAAATAGAATACGTTGGCGAGAGGTGATAGGGCCAGAATAACTATTGTTCATCATGGCCGAGCTGCTACTTTCATTTCCACCTCGGGATCTCGACCCGGATCCCGAGGAATTTTTTTTGAGAAAAAAATTCAAATTCATACCTAAAAATGTATATTAATTAACATATAATCTATAAATCCAAATATCTTCAATAAAGTACATACTCAATTTTATATTAATGTATTCATCGCATATGTTCAATAAAATAACAAATTCAACAAAAACACAAATTCATATCCACTGCACATATTCATCGGTATATTCAACATTAAATTACAAAATCAAAAAATCACGATTATATATACATTCAATTATTGTTACTCCTATATTTATATATATATATATTCAAACACTCTATATTTATATATATTCCCAATTATATTCATAGGATTATATTTATATATATTCCTATTTATATATATATAGTTTATTCACAATTATATTTATATATATTTACAATTATATATATGAAAAAATTCAAAAAAATAATTATATATATAAACATATATATATAATCACGGTGGAGAGAGATACCGGCCGGCCACGGGGTACTCGGTGGAGGGAGGCGGCGACGGGGGCGGTGGCGGCGACGGGGGAGTGGCAGCGTGATAGGAGGAGAGAGAGAGAGTGTGCCGATCCGACTGTGGAGAGAGATACCGAAGAGAGAGAGAGAGAGAGAGAGAGAGAGAGAGAGAGAGAGGGAGGGGGGATTCACGGCGTGAAAGGAGGATGAGAGGGAAGGTTGGGGCAGCGTGCGGCGAAGGAGCGAGAGAGACTCGATCGACGGGGGCGGTGGGTTTTAGGATCATTTGCGGTGCTGCAGGATGGGTAGTTGCGACTGGTTTTTTTAAAAAGAACTATAACCGACGACAATGATAGTATGTCATCGGTTATAGTGGGGAATTTTTTTGGGAAACACATTCTCATGTAGAAACACGCTTTAAATACCTGTTTAACTAATTGATCATTCACAAAGCAAGAATCATTACTAATTAAACACGTTTTTCATAGAAACACTTTGTTATACTCAAATACGTACATCTCTAACTAAGGCTGATAATCAGAATCATCGCTTGAGTCTGACTCGGTTTCATGGTTAATTTATGGTAAGGTGCCGCTCCTCGTCACCTGTGTCTTCGTCAATTTCATATGGATTAACATCAAGAAGTTGTGCTCCAGGAATTCGAAAAACAACACCCGATCTCACATTGTTAAGGAGAATTGTAGAGGATTCCAGAATGTCAATTGTTTTCGGCTCTTGGTATGTAGTAACTTCTTCATCATATGCAGCCTCACCAAGTGTAGCAGCACTGTATATGTTTCTAGGAACAACATGGTTAACTACTTTCTACGCGCCTCTGTGCACAAGATCATCAAGATAAAAACGCTTATTTTATTGCTGTAGCAAAAACAAAGGGGTCATCTTCATACCAACTTGTAGTAGTATTCACCGAAAATATACCGTACTGATCGGTCCTTGTGTTCTCCTTTCTAGTATCAAACCATTTACACTTAAAAAAGTGTACCCCATGGCCTCCCCATAAATTAGTTCCACCACTGAATGGAGAACACCGTAATAGTCAACGCCATTCTGCCCACCATGCACCATTACCCCAGAATTTTGTGTCCTCAGTTTGTCGTATCTATGTTGACATATAAATTTCACGCCATTGACCTTACACATCGGGTAAACATTTGAAGTTACCAATTTCATCGCCAAGAGCCTCAATGCGTGTGACCATTGTGGGTAACCATCATCTTGTACATGGTTCATCTGGAAAAAAAAACCCATTCACTTTAAATATGAAAATTGATATTAATTTGTATATATATACAAGTACGCCTATAGATACATATGTATGACCTCACCCATTTGCCAAAATAGTTTGCAAACCTCTTATTGTGGTACTCAATATTACCGACAATAGAAGGGTGTTAAAGATAGATGTCTTTCCAGTATTGAACTTCTGGATAGTTAATCAGTACCCACCAGTGGGTAATGACTAGCTCATATGGTTCCAACTTGTACGACTTTGGCAAATTTTCATATACTTCAACATCATTAGAGATGATAGAAAGGTTAAACTGGGGTTGATCTACCGGCATATGCTGTGGAGGGTCCTCCACAGCTCCCAAATACAACATGGTGTACATTACGCACTCATGTGCAAGATATGCTTCGGCGATACACCCTTCAGGTGCAGATTTATTCTTTACATAGTCTTTGTAGTCTCCCAGTTGTCTATCAAGTTGAAAAGTGCATGTTATGATTATACTTAAATATGTATTAATATATCAAAACATAGCCAGTACAAAAATGTCGAATCGTATATACCTTTCCATAAGATACATCTAAGTGTAGTGTACAGGAGCGGTAAGCAACAATTATTCGGAAGATGGATCATCAGGTGAGGCATGATGTCAAAAAAATTTGGGGAAAATATCTTCTCAAATTTGCACAGGATAAAAATGTTATCCTATTGCATTTCCCACAAGTCTGACCGCTTCACTTCTCTGGTGTATAGCTTTTGAAAGAATCTTGACAACGCCACTAACGGCTCCACAACCTCTTTGAGCAGATACCCTTGAATGAAAACAAGGAATAGGCATTGAAGCAGTACATGATAGTCATGACTCTTTAATCCATATATCTTATTGTCCCTGAAGTTAACACATCGGCCTATATTTTCTGCATAGCCATAAGGATACCTGACATTACCCATCCAACCAAAAATTACCCATCGGCCTATATTTCCTGCATAGCCATAAGGATACTTGACATTACCCATCCAACCAAAAATTTCATTCTTCTGGTCAGGCTTTACAGTGTAAGGAGCTTGAGGTATTTTTTTTCTACCTTTCTCTCAACCACAAATGTTTTCGTAGTCCTATTCTTTTCAGATCAGTGCGTGCCTTAAGATCGTCTTTAGTTTTCCCCTCCCAATTCAGCACTGTCCCCACCACACTTTCGCACACATTCTTCTCTATGTGCATAACATCTAGGTAGTGCCTGATCGGTAACTTAGGCCAGTATGAGAGTTCCCAGAATATGCTTTTGTGTGTCTAGAATTTGTACCCGTTGGGTCAGTCAGGTATCGATGCCACTATTTTGAGTTGATTGCTCAGCGGCCCAAAATCATATTTATTCAGCACTCCTTAAATTTCGACCCTCATCCAGCTCTTAGGTTGCACACCCGTTTCTACGGTTCCATCAAAGGCCTCTTTATCCTCCTGAAATAGGTGATCATGGGAAATCCAACAACGGTGACGCATCTGGACAATCTTCCTGCATTGAGGTCTGCAGAACTTAACAATCATGCACTCTGAACAAGCACTGTATCCCCTGGTAACGTTGCCCGACAACATCCTGTGGCAGGAAAATCACTAATGGTGCCAACAAGCATACCTCCCATCTAGAACATCTCATTTTTGTCCTTGTCATAAGTGGCATGACCAAATTCACTCAGGTTCTTAAGCTCCTCAATCAAGGGTCTCAAATACACATCGAGACACTTTCTAGGATAACCCGGCCCTAGAATCAACAGAGTGAGTATATTGTATTCCTTCTTCATGCACATCCATGGAGGAAGGTTGTACGGTACCAAAAAAACTGGCCATATATTGTATTGCAGACTCATGTTGCCAAAAGGGTTGAATCCGTCATATGAGAGCCCGAGCAAAATATTTCGGACCTCTGATTCAAAATAAGAAAACTTCCTGACCATGTGCTTCCAAGCATCTCCGTTAGCAGGGTGTATGGGGGTATCATCGTCAGGCAAATTTCTCTCAGCCCACCATCTCATAGCTTCAGCCGTGTGTGCACATGAACTACCTTTCCATCTTATCAACCAGTGGGAAATATCAAAGTATCTTTACAGCTTTCTTATTTCCTGTAGGATTCAACTTATACATATCTGTGCCACATATCGGGCAAGCATCAAGGCTTTCAAGATCATTCCCGTAAGCGTCTTCACCCCAAAAGAGAACGCAATCATATATGCATGCATAAGTTTTGACGTACGAAAGCCCAAGATCTTTCAGGTTATGTCACACCTTATGATGAGTTGTAGAAATGCGATGACCGAGGGGCAGCAACAAAGCAGTCCACTACAACCAATCATCAACAGCCTTGACATTCATTTTGTTCTCCACTTTGAGCTTCATCACTCTCATGACACTTTCAAGAACAGTCTTATTACACACGTTGTACAATGGAGCTGAAAAGACCCAACCCCGATTTAGTTGCCTAAACCAGAATCAAACCCCTTCGAAAACACGAACCAACAAAAACCAAGAAAATTTCGGCAGAGTTTCGTTACTAACGTGGAATTACCATTACCTGCACGCGGAAAATACACTTCATCCTATGCCACAAAAATCAAACCGTGAACACCAATCCCATCCGGATTTCTCAATATATCAACAGTAAAGTAAAATAATAAATATATCTGTGCTTTACTGAAATCCGGAGTAAAATCGTATAAAGATATACAACAGAATACTCAGAGCGACCTCTAATGTATAATCATATAAGTATACCACAGTAGGTGGAACAATAAACCTACTGGACGTAACAAGGTAGCTCGAGCACTATGCCTCCGACCACGACGTGCGACACCAGAGTCCGAACTGCAAACTGGGCACGGAAACCGAAAATCCCAGGGGAAAGACATGAAAACCGTTAGAGTGAGTGGACGAAAATAAATGTCTTTCACCAGTTGATATATATGTGTTTAAAATAACATATGCAAGTCCAGGTAAATAAAAATAATAAAGTACATGAGGTAAAATCATACTCCTCCAGCATACTGAGCATACAAGTAAAAATCTCACAGTCAGAACCACGGGGTCCCTAGCCCACACGTGATTCTAGCTGAGGTATTACAGTCGGAACCACGGGGTCCCTAGCCCACACGTGATTCTAGCCAGAAAGGCCTCAGGTCAGAGGTCTGCCTCCCCCCGGTAGAGGCCTCGGGTCAGCAGTCACAGCCTCCCCTGGTAAACATCCTTGGGGATCAGCCGGGATGCAGGTGTATCGATACAACATATATAACGACAGTACTCTGTGAAAACCAAATCATAAATAGTTCAATGCAAATGCATGAAACAACATATAAGTGTATGTATACTCGTATACGTATATCCGTATATGTATAATCGTAAAACACATGCTCATGTAAATCGAAATCTCATATGCATGCTCAAGTTCGTAAAACGTATATAAAGACTCGCAAACAATCTGTGAAAAGAAATGTCCACTCACAGACTAGTGTAACGCAGTTCGCGTTAATCCGTGATCCGGCGGAAAATCCTTCGCCAAAAGAACGATCACGAACCCCTGAATAATCACAAAATCCATTTCTCAAAATCATAACTTGACAATTCAAATCAAATCACGAGAAACCACCGTTCTCATAAACACATAATCCGAATACGAGGAATCGTCGAAAATCCGAAAATCACACCTCAATACCTCATTGTAAGTTCGGACGCTCAACTCGAAAAACGAACCTCCCCACTGCGATCGGGGCGCGATTTCGAGTGAAATGACATGCAACTTGTCGAAAACCCCAAAAAGTCAAAGTTGACCTTTGACCGCCGCCGGCGGCGCCACCACCAACAGTGAAATTCCTCGGCGGAGTACCCCCTATTCCATTCAAAATCATTCACTGAGCAACTTTGTCAACTGCATCGAAGGCCAATTCTCACTCTAACCATGTCAATTTAAAGCAAAACCGAATTGATACACGAATTTCAAATCCAAAATTCTCCATCCACAAATCAAATTAGAACTCCATACTTACATGCTAGCTTGTAGGTGAGGAGAGCTACAAAACCCAGTCCTTGGTTTAGCTCAATTCGGCCGGAAACGTGGAACCCGAATTCCTCCAAAAACCTCCAATTTTGGCCAGAAAATTGTTCCTCCTCCGGCGTCCCTTGCCGTGGAGGGTGGCCGGAAACGACACCAGAAGGCCGAGGCGCATCGAATGGGACTAACCCCGTCTCCTGGGGTGGCCGGACGGCTCGCCGCCGTGAAGAACGCCGTTCGCCATTGCGAGTTTCCTCCTCCACCAAGTTGACTCAGTCCACTCGGTCAACTCCCATTTATGCCATATGTTGACTTTCCTGATATGGTAACCCACTATTTATAGGCCTTCCCAAAATGGAAACTTCCATAATTATCCTTTTCGACGAACTTTGAATACCCGTAACTTCCACGTCGTAATTCCGATTCCGATAATTCTCGTGGCAACAAACTCGACTCGACATGTTCTTCAATTATCACCCGAAGTCAAACACATCAACCAAACGGATAAAAAGTCAACTGTTCAAACCAACACATATATTAACCAATTAAGTGATCTACAATCGGAAATATTCGTAACTTAATCTTCGTACCTCGGAATAATCCTCCGAAAGTTCCCACGAGCTTAAAATTAAATTCTCAACAACTTCCGTGAAAGAGCCAAAACCAAATTCTCGTCCGGTAATTTAGTCGTTAACAAATCTACCATTTTAACCCGATTATATCAAAACTTCAAATATTCATAATTTATTCCTCGGTCGTCCAAATAACGATCCGGAACCGCCCACGAACTCGAAATCACATGTAGAACGACTCTCGAGAAGAGACTCAGCTCCAATTCTCTGCCAATAATTAAATCGTTATCAAACCTGGCGAGTAAATCCATTATTGGAAATCTACCATTACTCATAATCTCACGGACCAAGCTGATGACACTGTTCAATCTGTTCCGGGTCGTCACAAATCCACCCCCCTTAAAAAAATTTCGACCTCGAAATTTCCGAGTCTGCCGACTAAAAGTAGGAGCACTGCATCTGCATACTGCTCAACTCTCCAGTGATAATGTCAACTGAACAACTCTGACAACTGACTCCACAATAGGAGATAGCTCCGTGCAGAAATCTCTGTACCCTCAAATCTTGAATCTGAATTGGCTCCACACAATAGCCAAGTGTTCCTGCATAAGGAACAGGTAGGGTAAACAACACGTAATAAACCTGAAACGTAGTTCCCCAACACAGAACACAACACATACAAAAGCCAACACTATAGGCGATGCCGAACTATACGGCACAACACAAACTCGCCTATGACCACATACGGACCAAAACATCATGGCAAATCACAACTCAATCTACACGCATCAACATAACTCAAACATCAAACTCAAGCAATTATCAACCCATTTCCGCTAATCTGACAGTCTGTGGTAGCACATTCCACAAAATCCGAATCAAATGTTAATTCAAACTCAAACCAAACTCTCTCCAGCACAATGGAGTACAACATCATTCCTCAAAACGACATCATGCAACATCAAAACTATAATGGCCCACAAACTGGTACTGCAAGCAATCTGGAACAGCGAAACTGCTGGTCCCAAATCCTCCGGAACTGCAATACCAAGGTCTACAATATGCCATCCACGGTCTGAATAGTCCTCAAACCTCGCTCGCCAATCTGAGGATAAAAACTGGTACTAAACTGTAATCTGGTCCCCAATGCTCGCTGCAAAGCTGATCAATACTCAGTCGTAGCTGATTATCTCGGTCAGCAAACTGGGACATAGGTACACCACGTAAATGGATAATCTCCGTCAAACACATCTATGCCAGTCTGCCACTGAAATCGTCTCCGAAAGTACAAGGAAATGTACTAAGTTAGTGAAATGGTCCACAATGGCCTGACAACTGGTACCACAAACTGAAGTGCATACTGGCACACAAACCACAGCGACAAACGCCACGTCTCACCAGAAATCCTCAATGGTTGTAACTATCAGGCAAGTCTCTGCCTCCTAGCCATCGTCCGTTGAAAAATTTGGTATCTGCACACATAAGGTGCTACATTGCTCTTCATGTTGCGTCACGAGTAGTAAACTCGAAGTATCTGATACATCTCCATATCACTAGCGCCAAATGTGCGCTAAACAATGAGCTTTAACATCATCACACTCGAACTCAGCTCCCGTAGCGCATAACTCGGCTAACACGGAAACTCGAGCCACACACATTCATGAAACACTGAAGCTCCCGACATCCAACTGAATGCATTAACAACAACATCCCAAATGGATGATCAAAGTACAACCTCTAGCCTTTCTCGAAAAAACTCAAAGGTGCAGCCATAGTCGTTAGTTGACCCCATCCATCTACACTGCCTCAAGCCCAAGTCTGGCCGAAAATGCAAGTGGATGAAACTCAAGTGATCAGTGTACGTCCTACACCGCGCTGCACACCGTAGCAGTAGTATCTCCAACTCTCTGATGCTAACATAAGGACAGCTACACCCAAATCATACATAGGACACATAGCTACATAAGGTTTCCACTGCCTGAACCATGAGTCACCGCTCTGCTACACAGCATCAAAGCACAACCAAATCCAGACCTCGATGCATCGCCATAATCCACGAACTCGTCGCAGTCGTCAGGTAAGGTCAAAACTGAAACAACGGTCAACAATCCTGCAGGAGTAAGTAACTCTCCTCGCGTGCATCGAACCACTCGAACTTGACGCCTTCTTCGTCAATCCGGAAAGTGAAGTGGCAATCCGGGAAAATCCTGCACAAGCCGTCGGTAAAAGCCTGCCCAACCTAACAGACCCCTGATCTCTGGCATAATGGTAGAACAGTTCCCAAATCAACACGGCTTCTATCTGGTCAGGATCCACGCCAACTCCCTCGGATAACATCACAAAGCCCAAAATCTTCACGCTAATCGGCCAAAACTCACACTGGCTGAACATTACCAACAACTGATCATCTCGTAAGGGCCTCAAAACTGCTCGCAATTGCTTCAAGTACTGGCCCACACTCCTGGAGTACATCAGGACGTTGCCAACGAACAAGACCGCAAACTCGTCCAGAAACCGTCTGAACACATGGTCCATCAAGTCCGTAAAAACTACGGGGCATTGGTCAACCAAACAGCGTCACTAAAAACTCCTGATGTCCGCACCGAGATCCAAAAGCTGTCCAAACCACATCTGACTCATCAAACCTCAACTGATGGTATCCGGACCCGAAATCAATCTTCGACAAGACTGAAGCTCTCACAAGCTGATCAAACCAATCGTCAATCCGAAGCGGAGGATACTCGCTCTCCTCTGAAGCGAATCAGGCTTCGGTAGTCAATGCACCACCTCATCGAACCATCCAACATCCGTACAAACAATGCAAGAGCACACCACGCAAATACGCGGGGTCGCATGAAATCTCCTGAACCCTCCTCCAGCAACTCCTGGAGTCGAAATTGTAGCTCCATCAGCTCCGCTGGCTCCGAACGACAAGATGTCGATGACATGAGTCCAGCGCTCGATACAAGCTCAATGGTGTAGTCGGTCTTCCGAACTGGAGGAACACCTGGTAACTCCTCCGGAACACACCTGGAACGTCTGGAACCATCTCAACATCAACAATGTCGAGCACAACAACCGTAGTATCCACATCATAAGCTAAGCAAGCAACACAACTCGTCTCCACCATCCGCTCGATAATCACCACTGAGACAGTATCTCAGGGAAAATCTGGTCGTCGAAACACAACCTCCTTCTCGAGGCACTCGAACACAGCCAAAATGTGTCGCCAAAAAGTCCACACTCATAGTCACATCAAAACCATGATGTCCAGCTATAACAGATCCGCGGCTAACACATAATCTCCAACAAGGATCTCGCAACCTCCGGATAAATACAACACTCTCCAAAACCTCCGAATTGGAAATGCAGGTACAATAGCCATGGATATCAAACAACAGTAACCTCGGAGAAAAGTTTGTCGTCAAACAAGGTCATGGCACAAACTCCAACATGCCCAACTAGCCGCCCACATCAAGTGCGACTTGCTGAATAACTCATCAAAAGGCTACATTGGTCAAACTTCAGAAACAACATGAGGATCTCCTCGTGAACTCTGAGCTACCAAACCGCTAGAACAGCTGGCTGAGGGTGCTCCCTCGTAAAGTGACCCTCCTGGCCACCACAATGGCAACTGAAAGTGCTCCACGAACACAAGTCACAGCGACACCTGCTGTGTGAAAGGATCATCAACGATCACCCAAACTCATGCCGCAGGAACAAGTCCGCTACTCCGTGATCTCCACCATCACTAAACGGATCCTCTGCTTGCTCTGATGACCCCCAACATAATCGAAAAGACCACAGCCTGATGAAGTCACTGATCCCGAAGTGTCGGAACTCAACCTCATCAAAACATCGACTAAGTCCAGTTTCCTCAAACCATTACATCGGAAACCGCGTACACCTTCCCTTCTCAATAGCCTCGCCACTGAGCACATCACACTAAGCTCCTCACGGCTATCCCGAGGCACATCAATCAGACTCTCTCTGATGCTCAAGTTCAAACTCATCTCGAACCTCGTGCACTGCTTCCTCTAAAGCCACATAACTCATGCAAACAAGGACAAACATGTGAACAATGCATCTCTGCCTCAGGTGGTTAAACATTCCACATTCAATTGCTGGGTAGTCTGATAACCATTACCGTATAAACAACACCCTGAATGTAGGCCATGGAGTCACAACAGGAACACACACAATACCAGCCCACCAAATGTAATGATCTGACTCAGGCAAAACATCAACTGCCACAATTCTCTGCTCTGAGGCAACATGTAGACGCTCATACACACAACCAAGCAAACCGTGCCACACAAATCTCTGAACTCAGAATGCTCATCCGAATCCACAGTTCTCTGGCAACTCATGCGTCGAATGATCCTCAACAGGATCCACAACCGTACCGACACGGAAAGCACGTCAAGGAGGCATCCTAATGAATAAAACATCGTTCACAACAAGTGGAACGTAATCATGGAACTTCAAATATTTGAAAGTATACAACACCCGGAATATTGATGAGTATCCGCCTGCCGGTCGGGTCACCATTCCAGACATGCTGTACATTCTCAAATATTCTTAGTAAACACGACTACAGAAGTCTACAGAACCTATAACCTAATGCTCTGATACCAAGCTGAAAGGACCCAACCCCGATTTAGTTGCCTAAACTGGAATCGAACCCCTTCGAAAACACGAACCAACAAAAACCAATAAAATTTCGGCAGAGTTTCGTTACTAATGTGGAATTACCATTACCTGCACGCGGAAAATACACTTCATCCTATGCCACAAAAATCAAACTGTGGGCACCAATCCCATCCGGATTTCTCAATATATCAACAGTAAAGTAAAATAATAAATATATCTGTGCTTTACTGAAATCCGGAGTAAAATCGTATAAACATATACAATAGAATACTCAAAGCGACCTCTAATGTATAATCATATAAGTATACCATAGTAGGTAGAACAATAAACCTACTGGACGTAACAAGGTAGCTCCAGCACTATGCCTCCGACCACGACGTGCGACACCAGAGTCCGAACTGCAAACTGGGCACGGAAACCGAAAAGCCCAGGGGAAACACATGAAAACCGTTAGAGTGAGTGGACGAAAATAAATGTCTTTCACCAGTTGATATATATGTGTTTAAAATAACATATGCGAGTCCAGGTAAATAAAAATAACAAAGTACACGAGGTAAAATCATACTCCTCCAGCGTACTGAGCATGCAAGTAAAAATCTCACAGTCAGAACCACGGGGTCCCTAACCCACACGTGATTCTAGCTGAGGTAGTACAGTCGGAACCACGGGGTCCCTAGCCCACACGTGATTCAGAACCACGGGGTCCCTAGCCCACACGTGATTCTAGCCAGAAAGGCCTCAAGTCAGAGGTCTGCCTCCCCCCGGTAAAGGCCTCAGGTCAGGAGTCACAGCCTCCCCTGGTAAACATCCTCGGGGATCAGCCGGGATGCAGGTGTATCGATACAACATATATAACGACTGTACTCTGTGAAAACCAAATCATAAATAGTTCAATGCAAATGCATGAAACAACATATAAGTGTATGTATACTCGTATACGCATATCCGTATATGTATAATTGTAAAACACATGCTTATGTAAATCGAAATCTCATATGCATGCTCAAGTTCGTAAAACGTATATAAAGACTCGCAAACAATCCGTGAAAAGAAATGTCCACTCACAGACTAGTGTAACGCAGTTTGCGTTAACCCATGATCCGGCGGAAAGTCCCTCACTAAAAGAACGATCACGAACCCCTGAATAATCACAAAATCCATTTCTCAAAATCATAACTTGACAATTCAAATCAAATCACGAGAAACCACCGTTCTCGGAAACACATAATCCGAATACGACGAATCGTCGAAAATTCGAAAATCACACCTCAATACCTCACTGTAAGTTCGGACGCTCAACTCGAGAAACGAACCTCCCCACTGCAATCGGGGCGCGATTTCGAGTGAAATGACATGCAACTTGTCGAAAACCCCAAAAAGTCAAAATTGATCGTTGACCGCCGGCGGCGGCGGCGCCACCACTAACAGTGAAATTCCTCGGCAGAGCAACCCCTATTCCACTCAAAATCATCCACTGAACAACTTTGTCAACTGCATAGAAGGCCAATTCTCACTCTAACCATGTCAATTTCAAGCAAAACCGAATTAATACACAAATTTCAAATCCAAAATTCTCCATCCACAAATCAAATTAGAACTCCATACTTATATGGTAGCTTGTAGGTGATGAGAGCTACAAAACCCAGTCCTTGGTTTAGCTCAATTCGGCCGGAAACATGGAACTCGAATTCCTCCAAAAACCTCCAATTTTGGCCGGAAAATTCTTCCTCCTCCGGCGTCCCTTGCCGTGGAGGGTGGCCGGAAACGACACCAGAAGGCTGAGGCGCATCGAATGGGACTAACCCCGTCGCCTGGGGTGGCCGGACGGCTTGCCGCCGTGAAGCACGCCGTTCGCAGTCGCGAGTTTCCTCCTCCATCGAGTTGACTCGGTCAACTCCCATTTATGCCATATGTTGACTTTCCTGATATGGTAACCCACTATTTATAGGCCTTCCCAAAATGGAAACTTCCATAATTATCCTTTTCGATGAACTTTGAATACCCGTAACTTCCACGTCGTAATTCCGATTCCGATAATTCTCGCGGCAACAAACTCGACTCGACATGTTCTTCAATTATCACCCGAAGTCAAACACATCGACCAAACGGATAAAAAGTCAACTGTTCAAACCAACACATATATTAACCAATTAAGTGATCTACAATCGGAAATATTCGTAACTTAATCTTCGTACCTTGGAATAATCCTCCGGAAGTTTCCACGAGCTCAAAATTAAATTCTCAACAACTTCCGTGAAGGAGCCAAAACCAAAATCTCGTCCTGTAATTTAGTCGTTAACAAATCTACCATTTTAACCCGATTATATCAAAACTTCAAATATTCATAATTTATTCCTCGGTCGTCCAAATAACGATCCGGAACCTCCCACGAACTCAAAATCACACGTAGAACGACTCTCGAGAAGAGACTCAACTCTAATTCTCGGCCAATAATTAAGTCGTTATCAAACCTGGCGAGTAAATCCATTATCGGAAATCTACCATTACTCATAATCTCACGGACCAAGCTAATGACACTGTTCAATCTGTTCCGGGTCGTCACAGGAGCAGTCTGTTGCAATGCTATCAAATTGTTGTACTTTTCTATACCGGTAGTATTGACAACTCTAGATAATTGTTAGAGTGGCTCAATATGAGGGAAGCCCCCAACGACAGGAGGATCTTGTGCTTGAACAAATACACCGCTCTCATAAGGAAACACATCAATGATCAACCTCGTTGTTGGATCATTGGATGTACTGGAACTCTCAGCAAATTGCTCATGATCATACAGACCCGCTGATGATGTTTCACAGTGATAAATCCAACATGTATACTTATCCCAAAACTCATATTTCTTCAGGTGCTCCAATATATTTTCAATGGGAAAACAAAATCAGTCGCTACGACACTGACAATTATTACACGGACAATAATGAATTGGCATCCCTCCATAATTAGCCTTCGCATATTCCACAAAGTTCATAATTCCATGGTGATATCTTACATCCCATCTTTCAAGGCTCATCCAACCCTTGTCTAGCATGAAAATTCCAGCAATATATATACACACATTCACTAATTAATTTAAAATTCATCATTATATATATATCGATATCTAATTAAACTACAAATTACATAATTTAATTCTTCTACGTACTCCCTAATTACAAATTTACATATATATATATCGATCATATATATCAACGTACAATTGACATATATACAACTATATATATATATGTACATATCAACAATTAATCAAAAAATTTACATATAATTATATATATACATATTTTCATCGAATTCAACTCAACTCAACTCAACTCAAAATCAATAATATATCAATATATTACTCAAAATCAACAATCAATTCAACTCTACTTCAACATTAATCAATGCAACTCTAAATCAACATATATTAATTAATCAACATATACGTACGTACCTAGCTAGCTTGCTACATATATAGCTTCACGAACCTCTCTTGGACAGCTTCCAACAACACCCAACGATTTCAAAGCGTTTTGAGTTTTTCTCACCGAATTATTTTTGAATGACCGAGCTGCTGCGAAATAGATCTGATATAAGAACTATAGCTGACAACGTACTCAGTCGTCTGCTATAGTAAAAATATCGTCAAAAATTGTAGCAAAACAGTCGTCGGGTATATGGTGTACCTATAACCAACGACAAGGTTACCTATACCCGACGACGGGCAATCGTCGGTTATAGTATACTATAAATGACGACAAGGTTTGTCGTCGGGCTATTTTTTTCTGTTTCGTCAGGTATAGTATAAAATCTGGTAATGCTGGTTCAATATACCCTTCAGGTTGCTTCATATAAATGGTTTCTTCAAGCTCTCCATTTAGAAAATTAGTCTTAACATCCATTTTGTACAACGTACTCCATGTTGAAATGAGCTGCAATAGCCATAAAATTTATGAATGAGTCTTTAGTTGAAACTGGAGAGAATGTTTCTGTAAAGTCTATACCTTCTGTTTGAGTGAAACCCTTAGCCACTAGCCTAGCCTTATACCTTTCTACATTTTTTTGGCATCCCTCTTAGTCTGAAACACCACTTAAACCCTATGCCCTTCTGATTTTTATCAGGTTTGACCAATGTCTGGACTTCATTATTATCCATGGATTCAGTTTCAGCATCCATAGCCTTTTGTCACTTCTCTGAATCCTCACTGTTCATAGCTTCAGTGAACAACATAGGATCAGATTCCTCAATAAAGGCTTTCTTAATTTATTGAGAAAACACTAAATAAACACTTTGACCACCAAATGTGGGTCGTCTCTCACTGGTCTACGTGATGGCACTTGGACAATTTTAAGTAGTGACTGAGGTGTGTTTAAGTTTTTAGAGTTGTCTAAATTTATATTTTATGGAATTTCTGAAGTTACAGTGGCATATGCATTATCTAAATGATCGAAAGACACAGTTTCTAAATTTGTTTCTAGTTCTGCAATGCTATCGTGGAAAATATTTTTTGGCTCTTTAATTATTTATCTCTTCCCCCACTTCATTAGTTTCAGTTAGTTGTTCTTGATCTGAAACTAAAGGAAGTACATTGACTGTATTCTCAGGCTATATAATTTCCTCAAACTCAGAAGATAAATCTTCAAAGTTTGTATTATAAACTGTTTCACCTAAAAACTTTACCTGGTGAGTTTCAAAAACTCTGAGTGAATGATTACTTGAGTATAATTATAGCCTTTAGATTTTTCACAATATCCAATAAAATGACAAGATACACATCTATTATCAAGCTTTCCCAAGTAGGTATTATATAGTCTAATCTCATCTTTACAACCCCAAACATGACAATGATGTAAGCTTGATTTTCTACCAAACCATAACTCAAATGGTGTCTTTTCCACAGCTTTTGATGGAGACTTATTGCAAATATAACTTGTAGTTCTTAAAGCTTCTCCCTACAAAAACTTATGTAAACCAAATGTACACATCATAGACCTAACAATGCTCATGAGAGTCCTATTCTTCCTTTCAGCAACGTACACCATTTTGCTAAGGGTTGTAAGGTGTGGTATACAGAGCCTTAATACTGTTTTCTTGAAGGTAGACAACAAATTGTCTCATATGCTGCCCTTGCTCAGTGAATCTACCATAAAATTTTTCCCCTCTGTCAGATCTCACAGTTAAGATCTTCATTCTTAATTGAAGTTCAACCTCAGTTTTGAAGATCTTAAAATAGTCTAAAGCCTGTGATTTTTCTAACATCAAGTAAATGGTACAATATTTGGAATAATCATCAGTAAATGTAATCAAATAATAATTTTCACATATTGTCTTATATCTGAAAGGTCCACATATGTCAGTGTGAATAAGCTCTAATAATTTTTGACTTCCATATGCTCCTTTTCTTGATTTGTTTGTCATTTTTTCCTTATAGCATTAAATTCATTCATTTAGGTCAGAAAATCGAGTTCTTATAAAATTTTGTTCTTAACTAAATCGTTTAGCCTATCTTTTGATATATGGCCAAGTCTCTTATGCCATAAGTATGCCGATTTCTTATAGAACATTGGTATTTTAACACCAATGATGGTGTTAGTACTTGATGCTTCTGTGTTTTCAATTGAAAAAACTGTATGTGAAGGTACATTACAGAAAATTTGTAAATAACCATTCACTCTTAAAGCTGAACCAATATGAAAAGAATTTCTGAAAATTTTACTCCACTAAAATCATAAAGAAAACTACTATTGTCTTTAATCAAAAGATCCCAAGAAACTAAACTCCTCTTAAAAGAGGGAACAAAATAAACATCATCAAGAACTAACAAACTTCCTAAACCTAAATCCAAGACTAAGGTGCCTATTGCCTTGACTGCCACATGCATGCCATTAGCCACACTTATGCGTATCTCACTGCTTCTTGGTTTCTTCTTGCTTGTGAATCCTTGAAGAGAGTTACCTATATGTAGGGGACTGCCAGAATAAAACCAAAATGTATCTGGCTGAACATTTATATAATTTATTTCCAGAAAATTATCTAAGGGAAAATTAAATAAATTATAAAATTTAAGACACTCACCCTTTTTAACCATCCATGCTTTAAAACCCTCACAACCATTTTTTATGTGTCCTTGTTTTCTGTAGAAGAGACACTTGAATCTAAATAGTTGATCAAGTTGGTTTATGTGATACCCCAACCATTTCATATAATTGATAACATTTATGAATAATTCAAGTTCGATTTAGTAGTTGTGGTAAATTATTTTTACCATCGGTAAATTTTGAGATATTAAACGTTGACTTTTTATTAAATTGTCTAAGTTGGTTGAATTTTCTTGAAAATCGCAGAATTTGTCTTAACGAGTCCGTGTACGCGAGAAATGTCAAAAACGGAGGTACGACGAGAAAGTTACATTTATCGCAAGTTTTTCGTAAAGTAATTACCGAGTTACCGTAAATTGAGAAAGTTATTCAACGGAAGGTTTCCTTTTTGGAAAGTTAGTTTTAGTTAAATTGGGTCAACTTTCTCTCCCTCGGGTGAGAGAGGTCCCGTTCAACCCATTTTGGGTCAAAATACATTTGCCAGTGGCACGACACCATCCAACCACCTCCAACATCAAAGTTGGTGATGTCCGACGTAGGTTTGCCTCCTGTACTTATTTTCGGCCTTAACTCCAGCGATGGAGGTTTGAGGAGAGAGAATCGAGATGAGGAAATTCCTGGGTTTCGGGGTGGTTTCTGTCACCGGCGCCGACGACTCCTCCGGTCTCAAAATTGGTAGATTTCGATCTCTCTTCATGTATTGATGGTAGTTGTGTGTTGAATTTCTTGGTTACAGGTTTAATTTTTCGAAATCAAATCGATTCCGATTGGGTAGGTTCGAACACCGTTGTGAGCGGCGGTTGTTGGTGATTTGGCTAGTGAGGTTATATAGGTTTTCTTCCCCTCTCCTCCCTGAGTCTTTTGATGTATACCTCGAGATCCGAAATGGCGGGACGACATTGCTATGTCGCCGGAAAGAATTCCAACCACATTTCTTTCAGGCTCGATTCCGGCCAAATGAGTCTGTTTATGGTCCTTTGAGATAGGTTAATGGACCATTCATGAGCTTTCGATTGATGGGTCAATATTCTCCATCGATGGTGGTTTCCGGTGAGTGTGGGCTTCATGCACCATCGCCTGTGGCAGCTCATGGCCAAAAATTATTTTCCAAAAATTTATCATGTTATACGTTGTTAGATTTGTATCGACGATACAAACATAGTCGTAAGGTTAATTTATCATTTCGGCTTTGTCGACCCAGTAGGTGGGCGTTGGTAATGGAGCTAGTTTTCCACCAGTGACGGTACGGTCGATGAATTAATTTATTTTATTTTATATCATTACATCCGTTTCTTCATAACCAGTTGGTGTATATGTTCTTCGACTAGATTAGTCGATGTTGATTTTTTGGATCGAGTACTTCCTTGAACTTGTATATCTATTATATTTATGATTTTTGACAAGGGTCGGGTCGTCATAGTTTGGCTGGTTGGGTGTAGGATTTCTAGTAGCTACAGGTTGTTTGTTTATGGTTTTCTTTGGCCCTAACCTCTGCTTCTTCCATTTGTTCTTTTTGCTCACAAGGTTCACAGTAGCCTCAGGTTTTAGTGTTATTCCATAAGTGGGATCTTCTTTCTGAATCCTAGATTCTTCTGCAGGAGTTATGGCAATGAGTTCATTCATGGGCCACTTAGCCTTTAGAGTGTTATAACTCGTCTTAAGCTACCCAAACTTGTTAGGCAGAGACTGAAGGGCTATGTGACCACATCTTCATTAGCCATATCTATATCAAGGTTTGTTAACTGAAGTGCAATGTTCTCTATTTGCTGAAGATGTTCTCTGATACCTATAATACCATTATACTTAAGGGTCTTGAATTTTTAAGACAATGCTACACTCTCAACTTTGTCAGATTCCTTGAATTTCTTGTCAATGAAATGTAGGTAGTCATATGTATAATCTAGTTTCGGAATAGTCTAAGCTACAATGTCTTAGCAAAGTTCTTCTTCTTATGCTAGTAGTGATAATGCTTATACTTTTCAGGATACATACCATTATGTTCTTCTAGAAAAAGTTCATGAACATTTTGGAAGAGAGCAATGTCTAAATCATTGTTGTTGCTGAAATAGGTATGTATTTGATGCCTCCAAACCTTGTAATTAGAACCAGTTAAGAGTTCTATAGTGTTCAAGGTCACAATTTGGTTACCTAAGAGTAAACAAAATAAAAATTAATAAGTTCTTGTTACTGAAAATGTGTTAAAGAAAGCCAATGTTTTAAGTCTTGAGTGTTGTATGTGTTTTATGTCTATATATAATCTAAGGCAAACAAATAAAAACATAAACAAAAGCTAAAACACAATTTTTAGACAATATGAATACACCATAATACTTAAGTTATATTTTTAACTACACTTTTGAGCAGTAGATTAAGAAATCGGAATCTATATCATCATACTATATCCCACAAACTCAAGTTATAATGAAGATTCTCAACACCTTTGTGCCAGTAGAAAAATCCAGACTATCCAAATATGAACTCTTGTAATATATTGATGCTGTTTCTGAATTAAAATCAATCAAGAATACTTCTTTGGAAGCCAAAATATGCATAGCTTTAAAATTGATAACACAACTTATGAAACTGACTTAATTGGATCCAGCAGCATAAAACAATTTTGCTTTGTGCAATATATAATTCTATACTACAGTAAACCATAGTTTCAATTTTGACATTCAAAAGTCATGTTTTCTGTAGTCAATATATGCATATAGGAAGAAAACATATGCTCAATCAATCAATCTAATGTCTATAGTAGTCTAAATAGATTGCCAATTCATCTAATGTTTCACTTGTACAACATAATTTTCGATTTCAATTCCATAGAATAATCTTATGTCAACAGATGCTCATATGTTGAAATTAAAATCACATAATGACATATCTTGACCATTGCTCATAGCGCTGCAATGTTAGTAGAAGCAGACAACAGTATATAAACGCAGCACACAACTCAATTCAGCACACAATTTCAATCAATCAAATACACACACCAAGAACACAAAACGTAAGTTCCATCCAGCAACCATGTACTCTAACCTAAGTGCACGCCGGGAATGCTCTAGGGTTCTGAACATGTGATCAATCAAAACCCAAAACTGAATTGAATCAAAAAGTAAAACAATTCTGAAAATCTGACCTTTTGCTTCTGAAATTGCTACTGAAAATAGAAATTAAGGACTAGTAGCAATGTTTCCTTTTGTCTCCTAAAGCTCACAAAAACTCAAAAAGAGATGTGTTGAACATCTAGCTTGAAACCCAGAAGCGGCAACTTACCTCTTTGCCTAGAATCTTGTTTCATTCGTCTGCCCCTTTTTTCTCTTACCTCACTTAATTGATAAAAGGGTGCAGCTCACGTGATTGTTAAATGGGCCAACAGCTATATTTGACCTTACGGCCTTCTTTATGCAAAACAGATTCTTCCTTTTCTCTTTTTTTTTTCTTTCTTTTTTGGTTTTAAAAATTGCTTTTAGGATTGAATTTATCTTAATTGATTTATGTGATGATTTCAAGCCAAAGCTCTGATACCAATTGAAGAATGTACTGAAGATTATTCATCAACATAAACACACAAACTCAGAACATGAAACAATATATACTATAGAGTATAGAAGCTTACCAGCTGCGTTGGTAGCTAGAGTTGGTCATTGGATTTGCAAAGGTTAATAGGCTTAAATCTTCTACTCTCTTCTACGATTTGCTTCTTTAATGGGAAAGAGATGAAGGCTATTATTATTGTGTGAGTAACGAGAACATGGATTAGAGCCTCATATATATAGTGATCACCTGGTGCCTAACCGATAACTGAGTACCAGTGGAACACTAACTAATTCATGTAGTATGCGACACCACATCTGAGTACAACATGGATATGGACTTGTATTTCATTGATATATTAATCATACAAGCACATGAAATAGCATTACAATATAATCCTGAATAATTGATCACATCTGATTACTTATACTATAAGAAATACATAGGCGTTTAAGTCCAACAGAACATGCTCCAACCTGCCCCGAATAAAGCACTGGTAATCAAGCTGGTCGTTGCCATGCTTCTTTCACCCTAATATAGCTCTTAAAAGAGTCTTTTAGTTATGAAATCAAATAGAATTGTGAAGCTAGAAATGTATATGCGTATCTCTACAAAATGATTTATGATGGACGTATAGTCGTATACAGTAGTCAGCTGCAGGCTAGATAAGAGCATCCACACCCATGAGCAAAGCAAGAAGCAAAGCAAGAGCATATTTTGCTTCAAGCAAAATAAATCCAAAATTTGCTCAAGCAAATCAATTTTTGCACACACCCATTCACTATTTGGTTCAAGCAAATTCATTTTGTCATGTTGTGTAATGTTTAAAAATTATTTACAGGATAGATTTACCACCAATAATAATGTGACACATATCTTTATCGGTAGTAATTATACAAGATTTCCGAAAAGATTTTCAACTAATTAAAAATTGACACGTACTTGTCACTGCCACGTGTCATTGTTCATAAAATAATTAGACTAAATTTTCGGTGGGATTTTCGACCAATGCCGATCCGACATCTAGAGATAGCATCGTCGACAAAATAATAGGACCAGATTTCTGATAAGATTTTTGACCAATTACGATGCAAAACGTGTCATTGCGAGATAGCGTCATCGACAAAATAATTGAACCAGATTTCCGGTAAGATTTTCACCCAATGACGAAGAGACATGTGTTACTACGAGATAGGATTGTCGAAAAAATAATTGAATCAGATTTCCGGTTTGATTTTCGTCCAATGACGATGCGACAAGTACGTTCATCTTCCACAATCAGATTATCTACAATTGGCTATAAAACGTTCATTTATCACACATTCAATACTCACACCATCTACAAGAATCCGAGCAGATAACTCATCCCTCTAAACACTTAGCAACATTTCCTTGTTCATCACTCTGATGAATTCTTTCAGCTTCCACAATTTTTTCAGGCGGAGACAACGTCAACAAGAAGAGGATGACGATATGGAGCAATCATTCATCAATCTGGTGGTCATGGCGGAAGCACAAGACGACGATGAACCACCACGACCAAGCGGTTCACTTCGCGGTAAAAACCTAATCATTCACGACAGAGGATATCTAAGAGACACAATATGTGACGACCCGGAACATAACCAGAAATGAAATCAGCCTAATCTACGAGCTTGCGCGTAATCGCAGATTTTCGACAGTTGTTTGAATCGCCGGACTTAATAACGACTAAATCATTGGCCGAGAATTGGAGCTGGGTCTCTTCTCGAGAGTCGTTGTACGTGTGATTTCGAATTCGTGGGCGGTTCCGGATCATTATTTGGACGACCGAAGAATAAATTATGAATATTTGAAGTTTCGACGTAATTGGTTTAAAATGATGGCTTTCTTAACGACTAAATTACCGGACGAGAATTTGGTTTTGGATTCTTCACGGAAGTTGTTGAGAATTTAATTTCGAATCCGTGGGAACTTCCGGATGATTTTTTCGAGTTACGAGGATTATGTTGTGAATATTTTCGACCGTTGATTATTTAGTCGGGTAAGTTTGTGTTGGTTTGAACCGTTGACTTTTTATCTGATTTGTTGAAGTGTTTGACTTCGGGTGGTAATTGAAGAACATGTCGAGTTGAGTTTGTTACCGCGAGAATTATCGAAGTTGGAATTACGACGCGAAAGTTGCGGGTGTTCAAAGTTTACCGAAATGTATAATTGGAAGTTTCCAAAAATGGAAGGTATATATAGAGAAGTTTCCTATTTGGGAAGTTAACTTGCCATTTTAATTGTGTTGACTGGTGTTGACTCGGTCAACACGTGAAGGAGAAGGAGGTGCGATGGTCCTCCACGGCCATCGGCGGCGTGGTTCCGTCCGGCCACCCCTGGGTGTGGGGCTAGTCCCAAATGATGCGCCTCGGCCCCCTGGTGGTGTCCCCGGCCTCCTTTCACGGCGTGGGACGCCGGAGGAGGAGATAGTTCCGGCCAAAAATGGAGGATTTTGGAGGAATTCGGGTTGTATAATTCCGGCCATGTTGAGCAAAATAAAGTAGTGGGCTTTGAAGCTCTCCTCTCCATGAATCTAACCATATAGGTATAGAGTTCCAATTTGATTTGTGCTTGGAGAATTTGGGATTTGAAATTTGGGTAACAATTCGGTTTTGCTTGAAATTGACCTAGTTAGAGTGAGAATTGGCCTTTGATGCAGTTGTGAAAGTTGCTTGTTGGGTGATTTTGAGTGGAATAGGGGTTGCTCCGCCGGGAAATTTTCCGTTCGGGTGGCGCCGTCGCCGCCGCCGGCGATCAACGGTCAACTGTTTAACTTTTTGGGGTTTTCGACAAGTTGCATGTTATTTCACTCGAAATCGCGCCCCGATCGCAGTGGGGAGGTTCGTTTTTCGAATTGAACGTCCGAAATTACAGTGAGGTATTGAGGTGTGATTATCGGATTTTCGACAGTTCGTCGTAATTGAATTATGTATTTCCGAGAACGGTTGTTTCTCGTGATTTGATTTGAATTGTCGAGTTATGACTTTGAGAAATAGACTTTGTGATTATTCAGGGGTTCGTGATCGTTCGTTTGGCGAGGGACTTTCCGCCGGATCACGGGTTAACGCGAACTGCGTTACGCTAGTCTGTGAGTGGACAATTTCTTTTCACAGATTGATTGCGAGTCTTTCATATATGATTTACGAACTTGAGCATGCAGTTTGATCATGATTTTATGAGCATGTGTTTTACGATTATGTATATACGAATATACGTATACGATTATACATACATATATATATATATTATGTTTTATGCATGTGCATGGAAAAGATTTATGATTTGATTGACACAGAGTACAGTCTCAGTTATCAGGGTTGTATCGATACACATTGGCTTCTCAGCTGATCCCCGAATACGCTCTGGGGGGGGGACAGATATCCTGACCCGAGGCCTTTCTGGCTAGGAATCATGTGTGGGTCTGGGATCCCATGATTCAGACTGTGCTATCGCGTGGAAGTCCATGAGTGACTCCGCGATATTTACGATGCATGCTCTGTACGTGGGTTGGAGTCAGCGTCTCCTCACGTACCATTTGATTTTCATGCATTTGACTCGCATATGTTTTATATGTATATATTACTTGGTGAAAGACTGTGACGACCCAGACCAGATTCAGCAGTATGTTCAGCTTGATCGATGAGTTACTGCATAGTCGCAGTTGTCCGACGGTTATTGGAATCGCCGAGCTTAATAACGACTTAATTATTGGCCGAGAATTAGAGCTGGGTCTCTTCTCGAGAGTCGTTGTACGTGTGATTTCGAGTTCGTGGGCGGTTCCGGATCGTTATTTGGACGACCGAGGAATTAGTTATGAATATTTGAAGTTTCGACGGAAACGGACTAATATGGCGAGCTATTTAACGACTAAATTACCGGACGAGAATTTGGTTTCGGCTTCTTCACAGAAGTTGTTCAGAATTTAATTTCGAGTTCGTGAGAATTTCCGGAGCATGATTTGGAGTTACGAGGAATTAGTTGCGAATTTTGCCGTTTGTTGATTATTTAGTCGATTTAATGTGTGTTGCTTTGAAGGGTTGACTTTTTATTCGATTGGCTGATATGTTTGACTTTGGGTGATTATCGAAGAGTATGTTGAGACGAGTTCGTGGCCGTGAGAATTATCGGAATCGGAATCACGACGAGGAAGTTACGCGCGTTTGAAGTTCGACGAAAAGGATAAACATGGAGTTTCCGTTTTGGGAAAGCTATAAATAGTAACTTGCTCTTTTGGGAAAGTGTTGACTGGAATTAATGTGTTGACTTGGTGGTTGACTCGGTTTGACCGAGTTGGGAGGGTGAAGCGCGACGGTGGCTCGGCCTTGTCGGCGGCGAGCTTGCTCCGGCCACCTCCGGCCTCAACTCCGGTCCCTTCCTCTTCGGCTCGACGTCCTCATCATGATTCCGGCTTCCTTTTCCGGCAAGCTTCATGGTGGAGAGAGAAAACTTGAAGCAAAGTTCAAGGTTTTTGGGTTTAATGGTGACTTTTGATTCGGGCCGAGTTGAGCTCAAACAAGGACTGGGTTTTGTAGCCCTCTTCAAGGTGATTCTAACCATATAATCATGGTGTTCTAATTCGATTTGAGCATGGAGAATTTTGGGTTTGAATTTTGTGTTTCATTTCGGTTTATCATGAAATTGGATGTGTTAGAGTGAGAATTGGACTTCGGTGCAGTTATGGAAGTTGCTCAGTGGACGATTTTGAGTGGAATTGGTGAAGCTCCGCCGTGAAATTTTCCGGTCAACAGTGGCGCCGCCGTGGACGGCGGTCAACAGTCAACGGGTTGACTTTTTGACTTTCGACAAGTCGCATGTCATTTGACTCGAAATCGCGCCCCGATCGCAGTGGGGAGGTTCGTTTTTCGAGTTGAGCGTCCGAACGTAAAGCGAGGTATTGTGGTATACATATACGGATTTTCGACGATTCGTCGACTTTGGATTTCGTGTTTCCGAGAACGGTGGTTTCTCGTGGTTTGATTTGTATTGTCGGATTATGATTTTGAATATTGGACATTGTGAATATTCAGGGGTTCGTGATCGTTGTTTTGGCGATAGACTTTCCGCCGGATCACGGGTTAACGCGATACGCGTTACGCTAGTCTGTGAGTGGACAATTTCTTTTCACGGAATTCTTGCGAGTCTTTTATATGATTTTCGAACTTGAGCATGCGTATTGAGATTACGGATTATATGAGCATGTGTTTTATGATTATACGATTATAATTATACGGATATACGAATACGAGTATGCATACAATTATATGTTGTTTCATGCATTTGCATCGAATTGTTTGTGATTTGGTTTTCACAGAGTACAGTCTTGGTTACGTTGTTGTATCGATACACATTGCCGCTCGGCTGATCCCCGATGGTAGGCCGCCAGGAGGGACGTCGTTATCCCGACCTGACCGGTGAGGGGCGTTTCCCCGGAACCGAGGCCATTTCTGGCTTAGAGTCACGGGGACTAAGGACCTCGTGATTCGGACTGTACTAGCACGGTGTGTGTCCATGAGTGACCCCGTGGGATTTGTACTTGCATGCTCAATACACTGGAGGAGTATGAGTTTACCTCGTGTACATATGTTGTTTTATTTACCTGGACTCGCATATGTTTTTATAATATATATATTAACTGGTGAAAGACATTTATTTTCGTCCACTCACTCTAACGTGTTTATTGTCTTTCACCTGGGCTTTTCGGTTTCCGTGCCCAGTTTGCAGTTCAGGCTCTGGTGTCGCACGTCATGGTCGGAGGCATAGTACTCGAGCTACCTTGTTTCATCCAGTAGGTTTATTGTTCTACCTACTGTGGTATGCGTATATGATTATGTATTAGAAGTCGCTCTGAGTTTCCTATTGAATATGTTATTCGATTTTACCCGGATTTCAGTAAAGTATATAATATATTTATTGATTTACTTTACTGTTGATATATTGAGAAATCCGGATGGGATTGGTGCCCACGGTTTGCTTTTTGTGGCATAGGATGGAGTGTATTTTCCGCGTGCAGGTAATGGCAATTCTACGTTAGTAGCGAAACTCTGCCCAAATTTCGAAAAGTTTTTGTTGCATGGTTCGTGTTTTCGAAGGGGTTTGATTCCGATTTAGGAAGCTAAATCGGGGTTGGGTCCTTTCAAAGACATTTATTTTCGTCCACTCACTCTAACAGTTTTCATGTCTTTCCCCTGGGATTTACGGTTTCCGTGCCCAGTTTGCAGTTCGGACTCTGGTGTCGCACGTCGTGGTCGGAGGCATAGTGCTCGAGCTACCTTATTTCTTCCAGTAGGTTTATTGTTCTACCTACTGTGGTATACTTATATAATTTATATATTAGAGGTCGCTCTGAGTATTCTGATGTATATTTTTATACGATTTTACTCCGGATTTCAGTAAAGTACAGATATATTTATTATTTTACATTACTGTTGATATATTGAGAAATCCGGATGGGATTGGTGCCCACGGTTTGATTTTTGTGGCATAGAATGAAGTGTAGTTTCAGGGTGCAGGTTAATGCAATTCCACGTTAGTAACGAAACTCTGCCGAAATTTTGATGGTTTTTGTTGATTCGTGTTTTCAGAAGGGGTTTGATTCTGGTTTAGGAAACTAAATCGGGGTTGGGTCCTTTCACAATATTATGGATGATTACTTCATCAAACGTCCCAACTTCGATGCGGCAGAATTTCGCCGACGGTATAGGATGAGCATAAACCAATTCAACACTATCATAAAGGATCTCTACAACCACGACCAATCTTGGCATCAAAGACCAGATGCCACTGGAATTCTAGGGCTTCTTCCCGAACAAAAGCTAACCAGTGCTCTACGAATGTTGGCGTACGGGGCAGCCGCGGATCAGTGCACAGAAATTACAAGGATGGGGGAACCGACTACCCTGGAATGTATAAAGGATTTTTTCAGCTAAGTGTATCAAATAAATGTTCCAAAATACCTCTGCAGTTCAACATCGACAGACCTCACACGACTCCTAGCTAAAGGCCAACGCGGAGGCTTTCCAGGTATGATTGGAAGCATCGATTGCATGCACAGGGAGTGGAAGAAGTGCGTAACCGCCTATCAACGGGAATACTCGGGTCGAAAGGGTCGCCCAACTATTATCCTGGAGGCGGTGGCCTCGTATGATACATGGATAAGGCATAGTTTCTTCGGGTGTCCTGGAGCCAAAAATAACATTAACGTGCTCCACCTATCGAATGTGTTCTCAGATATCCTTGCAGGAAAAGGCCCAACTACCATCTAAGAAGTCCATGGAGAGAGGTACAACCATGCTTATTATTTGGCTGACGAAATATATCTGAGGTACTCTACATTAGTCAAAAAAAATTTACAAGCCCCAGACGCCGTAAGATAAACTCTTCCCAAAGAAACAAGAGGCATACTGGAAAGATGTGGAGAGGGTCTTTGGCATCTTGCAATCTCGATGGGAAATTATTCGTCATAGTTGTACATTACACCACAAATTGGTAATGACTACCATCATGTTAGCTTGCATCATATTGCATAGCATGATTGTTGCGGAAGAGTACTTGGAGGATGAGGATGATGAAGAAGCAGACGTGCAAAACCCATCGAGGGCTTTCCAGGTTTATGATGGGCCGGTGGATGCACAAGGGAATCGAATTCCTTATGAGCCAATTAGTAGAGATGGAGCGAATATACAACGGTTTCACACACGTGTTGCCGATCTCGACTCCGGTTACATCCATAGAGAGCTATAGAAGGACTTGGTGAAACACAATTGGAGGTTGGAAACCGGTGAGATACTCTAAATATTATCCTAAATATGTGTGTTTAATTTTATTATGTATTTTCATTAAGCCTGTGTTTAATTTTAGTATGTGTTTTAATTTAATGTGTATTTCAATTTCATCTAAATAAATTTCATTTTTATTTCCCAAAAATTTAAATTATATAAAATGACGAGCCAAGCCCAGATTTATTCTTAGTACAATACTATATATAACTACTATGGAAAAAGCACGCGACTTGGGTGATAACAATCTGAATATGTTTCATCGGTAGGTTGATCTTGACTAGGTTCTCCTTCATTAAGGATTGCTAGTTTCCTCTTAGTAAAATACCTTTTTGAGATTGAGGTCATTGCCTCCAAATCTATTGTCATGATCCTTGTTTCCTCCTCTTGTTTCTTCAATTGTAACTCTTCATCCCCCCTTGCTTCATTTCACTTTTGAATTTCTATGTACTCCGCATAATAATTAAGCTCACTTTCATTATGCGCTATCCTCTTGGATTGCCATGATGCTTTGTCACTTGCAATGGTATGCAAAACCTCAACTCGTTGCTCAATAGGAGTCTTACCTTATTTCTTTTGCCACCTTGTTTCCCATTGGTCTAGGCAGACTCGAGGGAGCGACCACGTGGCTTTGAGGTGTCTTCTTCGTCATCCCAATTGATGGTTGGAGATGATTCGACAGCGGAAGGAGTGGGTTGGTAACTTCTTACATATGAAGATGGAGTAGTTGGTAGCACCGCAAGGAAAGATGGATGATTCTTAACAACTTTCCAACATTCAAAGTGTGTAAACACTTTTTTTTATAGTAACATGATTGAGCTTGCTTGACCTAATAAACATTTATATTAGCTATTTCACTATGCTACCTATTTAAACAAATTAGATATATAAATTACATAATTTAATTCATATAATGAAATAAAATTTATATAATTTTGTGCTACAACAATATAAACTTACTTCATCTATTAGCGAAGTGCTGCTAGCTATACGTTGCCATGCTGCGTACAAACAATTGCCCCATTTTTGCAAGAGTACCTTGAACTTGTTGTAGTGAGACACGAGCGTGAATTGGGTCCTCGGTTCCTTCGAAAGATTCTCACCTTGTGTTGGTTTCAACTTTTTCATATAATCGGCATGAATTATCTCCCACAATTTCTCCCTCTTTTGTTTGTTGCCGTCGTATTCATCAACACTATGAAGCACAAAAGAGATGCACATTTGTAAATCTTTGGAAGGAAACCAATGTGTGCCAATTTTTTTGGAACAAATGCTAAACGAAATGAGAGAGGAGATGGAGGGACAAGTGCAATTTCTTGTGCACAAATTTGTGTGAGTTGATCAGAAATTGAAGTAATATTTATAGGCAAATTTTTGGGAGAGTTTGGGAATTTTTGAGATTTTATTACTATTTTTTGCAGTTTTTTCAGTATATTTCCGTTCTGAAAATTCAATACCCGTTGCTTTTGAATCCGGGCCGTTGGATTGAGATTTCTGAATCAAAATGGATGGCCTAGAAAAATTGGACCATTGGAAAGGCTTTCACTGCTCGGTAAGCCACGTGTCAGGCCCCCATTCGTGCATCATTTTTCCTTTATAACTTTTGATTGGCGCGTGTATACAAAAAAAAAAGGCAACGCGCCTGATGTCACCCACGTCCAGTGGGCTCCGCCTGGCGGTCGAGCAGCTGAACGAGCAAACTTGGCTCGACGAGTAGCCGCCTCCATTATTTTCACCGTTGCGTCGCCGGTTTCCATTTGGGCGAGCAAAACTCTGTCGGCCCCGCCAACTGCTCAAGCAAAACATCCCATTTTGCTCGGAAGTGTAAATGCTCTAAGGTTATTTTGTTTCCCATATATAAAATTTTAACAGAACTGGTATATATAGGCCTCAGAATCAAGAGGAGCAACTCAAGCTCACAGTGTCGATGGGATTGATGTGATTGTAAACGCAGACAGCAGCGTCACCCTTAAAAAGGTGCATTATGACATTATATACCAAATATAGTTGTCAAAATCGATCATTTTGCTCGCGATCGATAGGGTTAAAGTTCTTGTAGCTATCAAACTTTAAAAGCGCGGTGGACATTATTAGTATCTAGCTAGCTACGGGCAGATCCAATCAATTTATCGATCACTTCATTGATTGGTTTGATGTTGATGATCGATCCAAGAGAAAAAAGCTAGGGTTTGTATTTATCTTTCTAAATCTTATCTACGAGTATGAGCAACAAAAAATCGGAAAAAGATTGGTTTTCTTTTGCAACTTGTAAGTGGGCGGTTTTTGCATATATTTTGAGTGGTAGAAGTCGAAGAAAATGACTAATCTTATCGCGGCCATTTCCTTTAGTTTCTAATCATACTTACATGCAAGGCCAAGTTAAACCTAGCAAAAAGACGTACATACATTAGTTGTCCCATTCATCTCAATTTATGTTATAATGTTCGCCAATGCATTGATATGGTCGGTAATGGCGGCTATGCATGTATGCCCAATTCTGGGGACCCAACTTCACAGACCATGCATGGACAACATACATTAAATATCTCTAATATCCTTCTGTGTTGGACTGGTGATGATATATTAACTAAGTTTAGGTCATTTGATTGGAAACTAAGTAAGCGCATAGCACAGCGGGTCGAGTTGGTCGAAGCGCGCGCAGAGTTTAGAGTATTTACATTTGCGTTTAAATTCTGATAGAGCTCAATTAAATCTCAATATATGCATAAAACTTTAAAATGATGAAACATTTTGACAACCCGTAGTGCACACAATACAATAATACTCTAGGTCTTGAAATTTAGGATCCATTAGAAATCGATGGAAGAAATGATAAAAGCCACACATTGATCTGCATATAAACATGAAATTTGTTTATTTTATAGTTGTCCAAGGAGATTAATTCTCCATAATTTTTTTTGTGTGTTTTGTCATATTTAAATACGGAATTCTTGTTATATCGGGACATTTATTATAACAGATTATATCAACCTGTATTTAAGGCATTCTATCAATGAAAGAAAATGAGTTTTTATAGTCTTACATATTTTTTTTTCTGCAACACGTTATCAGAAACTCTCTGGGTTGATAGCCATCGCCACCAAAAGAAGAAAAAACTTAACCTTCACAAAAGGTCTCCACCGCCGACCACCACCGTCGGCCTCTCTCTCTCCTCCGCCGGCGGTCCAAGTCACTAGCACAAGCTACTCAAATCTCCTACGTTGTCAAGATTGCTCAACTTCCGAAGAACCGTTTCAAACGAGTTTCAACATCAAATCGATCAACAAGTGTACCGGTCATACCGAGCACAACACCCATCGAGCTAACCTTTTCTAAACCATCAATCTCTACATCTAGGATCAAACTTACTTACTGCAAAACCCTAGATCTAAGTTGATGATAATTGTAATATGAGTTGTTTTATATTACATGTTTACCCTAGCTAGTTCCTATAGACCTATATCCATAGAGTATAAATGACGGTTCTGGGGAGTCACGATTTAGAAAAGAAAAGATAAATCGATCTTGTGTGACGGTTAGTCATGATTGCTGGTTGTGGTTTTTTCCACCGTTTATAATTGATTTTGTGACCATATATCATGGATCACGTTCTTATTCAATAAAACTTGAAAAAAAAATTTATCGTAGTTTTCAATCATTCCTGATAAAACATCTCTGTATATTTTTGTAGATGAATTCGAATGAGCCAGCTAGGCCATAATTCGACATCTTTGACGTCCTTCAATCCTTCAATGTAAGGAATACCACTGTTGGGTCTCTGATGTGGAAACTACATTAATTAGAAAGAGACTGACCAACACCTTTAAACCCTTTAGGCCTGGGACAAATCTCCTGCGCTCCTCCCCCCCCCCCCACTGATGAGTCAAAAACTCAAACCCTCATGTTTTTGAAGCGTCATATTCATCCAACTCTCAAAAGGAATTATCTAAACAAAACAGATCACATGGTATTGTGGGACGTTCTGAAGCAGCGCTTCAATAATGTGCATGATGCACAGCTTCTTGAATTGACTGCAAGATGGGAGAACACAAGACTTCTGGACTTCCCCAAAATACAAGATTTCAATCAAGCAATGTTGGATCTGCAGTCTAAGTTTAGTTTTTGTGGGGTGGAGAAATCTGAGAACAATATGATTGAGCGTTCGTTGAATACCTTCCCAACCTCCGTGAGCATTCTTGCTCATCAGTACCAGATTGAGTACGAACATGGGAGGATTACTACCTTCAGTGATCTCATCAATAGCCTTGCGAAAACATAGAAGCATCATGAGATCATCTTGAATAATAACTCAAGACCGCTGGTACCAAAAAACCCGAGAGTTATCAAACTGGAGGCAAGCTCGTTCAGAATTTTATGATCGTGATGGACAAGCTCCACGTGGGGGTAAAGGAGGGCGTGGGCATGGCCAAGGCCGCAACTAAAATCTGACTTGGCATAGAGGTCAGAACGCCAACTCCAACAAGAACCAGTCTGGTTTAGTTCCTGATGGTCAACAGTCCTAACATTCTAGAAGATACGTTTGTTTCAAATGTGGTTCTACTAAGCATATGCACAAACAGTTCCGTGCTAATAGAGAAATCAAGAACATATACAAGAGGCACAAGCAGTATTTGGCTAAAGAGTCAAATTATGCTCGAGATTTAGAGATTGAGGTTGATACTAATCTCGTTCTTGCAGAAGACAAAGGGAAAGATCTTGCTACTTCGGATTTTGATTAAGCTGATGGAAAATGCGTTGTCTCTGTAATTTTTCGAGTTTTTGGTTTTGTTTTTGCCTTACTTTTCAGCCAAACTTATTAAGATGTTTGTCTTGTTTTTGATTAAGAACATCTATGATGTATTTTTGTTGGCAGTAATGAATATTTCTCTATTTTTTGGTATATGAAAGAGTTTGAGAATGATCTATTTCATACAATTCTTATGTATGGTTCGATGTCTTTACATATATGGCAAAACAATGCGAAGATACGTTCAAAATGTCCTAAAAACGAAGAAAAAAAATTGATCACAGGGCAATTTTTGACCCGTCGAAAATTCCAACGTTCATCGTTTCATTTTGTCTCGACCCGTCGATGACATGGATCTGTAACAAATTTTGATCCATCGAAATTTTGTTATCGGAATTTCGATTTCGTTTTTGGTTTTCCTTTCGACCCGTCGAAGGATCGCCACTGGACAACAATTCGACCCGTCGAAAACCTGGTATCGAAAATCAACTTTTATTTTGGGTTTTTCTTCGGCCCGTCGAAAATTTTGTTTTTAAATGTGTTTATACATATATTTTATTGAAAAATATTGAAAAAATTTCGACCAACCTGGATTTCAGCACTAGATGTTGTTTATACATCGGTTTCTGTCATGCCATATCAGCACTCAACAAGGGTCATGCCCTTATTAAAATTTAAGTATATAATTAAAATGTACGTCTGGCCTTTAGTACAAAGACTTATTTATATTAATTTTGTAGATGTCTCAAGGCGAAATTGAGTGTCTAGTAGATAGTGGTACTACCCATACATTCTGCGGAATAGGCAACTATTTGTGGATCTTTTTCCATACAAATCTTTAGTGACAACCATGATCGGTGCAGCGCCCATTATTGAAGGGCGTGGTTCTGCAAAGTTTATCCTGCCCCATGATACAAAACTATATATCACTGATGTCTTATACGCGCCAAACGCCAATCAAACCTTGTTAAATTTTAAGGATATTCGTGCCAACGGCTTTCACTTGGAAACTTATTGTAAGAGTGGGAAAGAACTATTTTGTATAACCTTTGTTGAATGTGGCCGCAAGCGCATTCTAGAGAAGTTTTTGGCTATTCGTAGTGGTTTATATCTAACTATAGTTCAGATCATTGAATCCAATGTCGTGACTCACACTACGACGTGTGGTTCTGCCTCATACAAGCTTTGACATTTTTCGACTGGGACATCTAGGTCGTGACATGATGATCAAAACTTAAAAAATACTCATGGTCATCCATTCTTTAGAGCGAGAATACATCATCACATTTCGCTACCTGATAAGCTTGGTAGTGTCCGAAAAGCTTGACACGCAGCTTATGGATGTGGTTACTGCATATATCTATGGTAATCTTGATTTAGAGATATACTTGAGAGTGCCAGATGGCATTGCTATACCCAAATCAAGTAACTCTAAACCACAGAGTGCTCATGTTACCAAATTAAGACGTTCACTATATGCATTGAAGCGATCTGGTAGGATGTGGTACACATGTCTTAGTGACTACTTGATTGGGAATGGATACAAGAATGATGGATTATGCCCTTGTGTGTTCATTAAAAGAGACTGTTCAGGATTTGCTATAGTAGTTGTCTATGTTGATGATATAAACATCATCGAAACTCTTAATGAGATCAATGAGATTGTTTGCTACTTGAAATCTAAGTTTGAGATGAAAGACCTTGGTAGGACTCAATTTTGTCTCGGATTAGAGCTGAGACATCGAGTTGGCGTAATTCTTATTCACCAGTCTGCTTATGTCCAAAAGATGCTCAGGAAATTTAACATGGATAAAGCACACCCTGTTAGCACACTAATAGTTGTTCGCAGTCTGGACCCCAAGAAAGATCTGTTTTGTCCTGTAGATGATGATGAGGAGATCTTGGGAGCTGAAATTTCATATCTTAGTGTTATTGGAGCTTTGTTGTATTTAGCTCAGTGCACACGTCCAGAAATTGCCTTCTCAGTGAACTTGTTAGCTAGATTTAGCTCTGCACTTACGCAACATCATTGGAATGGAGTAAAAAAAATCTTCAGGTACTTGAAAGGTTCCATTGACATGGACTTATTCTTCCCTTACAAAGAATACAGAGAGAAGCATGAAATTCTCGAAAAAGAGAAAGTTGAAACGCATTCTGGGGATTTCGACCCGTCAAGAATTTCCCTCGACCTGTCGAAACCTGCACCCTGGATCGACCACAGTGATTCCCTCGACCTGTCGAGGGATTCTCTCGACTCGTCGAAAAATGGTTCTGTTTCGGACAGTTTTCATGTTATCCCATATTCCAAAACACCGGTTGATGTGTTGGTTAGATTTGTTGAAACTGAGTACCTTTCTAACCCACACAAAGGTCGTTCACAGACCGGTTATGTTTTTCTTATGGGAAACACGACAATCTCTTGGAGATCAACAAAACAAACCCTTGTTGCTACTTCCTTGAATCATTCTGAAATTATTTCTTTACATGAAGCTATTAAAGAATGTGTTTGGCTTAGGTCAGTCATAAGTCATATTCGAGAGTCTAGTGGATTACCATCTACTATTACTGTTCCCACTTGCATCTATGAGAATAATTCAGCATGCATTGAACAGATGAAGTTGAGTTACATTAAGGGTGACAATACAAAACATATATCGTTGAAGTTCTTTTTTAATCAGCAACAACAACAGTTTTTGAATATCCAAGTGAACCAGATTAGTTCCGTTGATAATGCTGCAGACTTGTTTAACAAGTCACCTCTTAAATCTACTTTTTTTAAACATGTGAGAAGCATTGGTATACGCAGGTTATCAGAACTCGTAGACTGAGTTTACAGTCAGGAGGAGTTACATTCCTATAGACATCATGGGGAGTCACATGTAGTAGTTTTAGTAATTGGTGCGTTGTACTCTTTTTTCCTTAGACCAAGCTTTTGTTTTACCCATGAGGTTTTTGTTTGCATGGCATGGTTTTTAGTGAGGCAACAAGTCATGCATCATTCTTGAGGCCATCGACACAAGGAGGAGTGTTTAAGGAGATTAATTCTCCATAATTCCTTGTGTGTGTCTTGTCTTACTTAGATACGGATATTAATTAGATAGATACATAGAATCTCTGTTATATCGGGACACTTATTATAACAAATTGTATCAGCCTGTATATAAGGCAACCTATCAATGAAAGAGAATGAGTTTTTACAATCTTACATACTTTTCTCCTGCAACAATAGTAATATAAAATGTAAAACATGGAAAAATAATAAAATTTAGCAATTTGTTAATAAACTAGATTTGGTAGAACATCTATGGATATTACAACACATTTAAAAGACTAAATTACCTGTATAGTGTTTCGATTTCACTTGTCCGGCGCAGGCAATATGGTACTCAAACTTACAAAATTATCAATGTGATACCCAAACTCATTTTTTCCTAGTCCATAATTTAATTTTCTGTCTCGACTTCGTTAAGTGGTTGACATAACAAACGCGAAATTAAAAATGAAGAGTAATATTGTCTTTGTGACATGGATTGTATTTTTTTTTTTAGTTTATTTTCTTCTTCTTCTCTCTCGTGCCAACAACCCAACCCCCTCTGTCGCCCTCTGTGGACATTCTTCTCACTTCTTAGACCTCGATGGTCATGCCTCTCAACCTCATGATTGCGCCCTCTAATCTCAACATTGATCTCAACGTGGACCTTGAATCCGATGAGGAAGAGTAGCAGAGGACTAAGGACTAATCAAGCAGGGAGAGGATCGTGCCAAGGAAGCTGATATTTTTCCGACAAATCGTCGTCGGGAATATACGGAGCTCTACCGCTGAGTATCGTCAATTGAGTTTTTTCTTCACTCGGCTGTCAAAATACGTACATGTCCTGATATCTTTGCGACCAATTGAATCGATTGGTTCAGGACCACCTACTCCGTGGAGCACAACCACCCATGTCAAACGACTAGCTCTAATTTAGATTGTGTGATCACGATTCATATCAGTTCAATTTTTTTATTATATGCACACCACACTTGATTATTTGTCTTTCATTCTATGCTAGTTCTTTTTTCTCTTTCTGCGACGGTTCATTATCAACATGAAAACTTGATTCAGAACAAAGCTTTAAGATTTTCAACAACTCTATCTCTCTAACTTCATCATTTCAGTATATGTTTATGTCGACCTCTTCAATATACCACGGGTTCCTTGCGATTAGTTCTTCACTTCATTAAATCATGTTTGCAGACGACGACAGACCCAATTATTAGTTCTTACGAACTCACATATGGGGTAAGATTTTTGTGCTCAATACTCTAAATATGAATGAGAATGAGAATCAAATCACATTCTTTCGATCTATCTTCTTTTGTTTAATTCCAATATCATTCATTCTAATGGGTTTTATTAAAAATCAGCCCCACAATAATTGATTGGAGCTCTGGCGTTGTTGATTGACGAGAATTTGGGCGGCGGGGAGGGTGCATGAGAGAGAGAGAGAGATGAGGGTCAAAATTTACATTTTATACACACCAGTATTTACGTCTTTTAGCTATATATTTAGGACACGTGAATGTCACATCATCAACTTAACGAATCTGAGACGAAAAATTGAAAAAGAGACCGAGTTTATAACAAAACTTAAGTCTGAGTATTACATTGATAACTTTATAAACTCGAATACCACATTGTCCAAACAAATAAAATTGAGACACTGTAAAAGTAATTTAGTCCATTTAAAAGTAGGAGCAAACTTTGTCCAATTACACGAACTGGAATTTAATAAAACAAGACCGAGCTAGCAAGACCGATAAATATAATTTAATTAGCATCACTATTATGCAATAGTTCGAATCAATAAATAAATGTGATGATGTTATTATAAAAGGGAAGAAACATTGCGAAACAAGTTAGCATCAAATGAAGAGTAGTTTAGGGTTGTTAGACGAGGAATCTGTCGTATGTTTGAGATGGATGAGTCTCTGGATCATTCGCATTGGCAAAAATAGTATAGTCTAGTCTAGTCTAGTCTTGTCAGTCACATGTCCATCGGAGCTATACAAGTCGGCTAACTGATCTGACTTGACAACCGCCAAACTAGTTGAAGCCACGAGCTTCCTGTGCGCTAACTTCTGGTACCTACCACTTATACATACGAAACCCTAATTCTAGAAATGTTAGAACCAGTAATTAAGTAATAACTTATGCAAGTTTCGATCCTCATGCGAGCTTTATTAATTAGTCGATCTCCGGCCAGGGACTCCGGCCAATCAGTGGTCGATTAATTCACATGTTCCGATCCCTTAATTAACATTAACCTATACCTCGCTGCATTAGAAGCAGCTAATTAACCTTGTGCTGGCCTATATATAGACATTAAGTTACCACTTAATTAATTTGACCTCTCTCGTTTACAGTACTCAATAGAGAAGTGTTTTTATATTTTGATGATTCCCATGCATGCAATTCTATATCCATTTGCATTTGTTCTTTGTTGAGGACCTTCTCAATAAACTTATTTTTTATATATATTTTGAAAACTTTACTATTGGTTAGATAAATAATGATGAGTAGATGACTCATGTAAAATTTTATAAAAATTGAAAATTGTTAAGTCGTTCATAATCAAGATTTATCACTTATAAATATGAAAGGTCACTACCACATTTTGACCCATTGCCGGAGATTTTTAAATTGCCGGCAATGTTTTTTAACATTACCGGCGATTTTTGCCGGAAAAATCGCCGGTAATGTCTTTCTTTTTTTAACATTACCGGCGACTTAAATGTAAGTCGCCCGTAATGTCCCATTGGTAATGCAAAAAAAAAAAAAAGACATTGCCGGCGATATACATTATGTCGCCGGCAATGTCTTTTTTTTTTTTTTTAACATTACCGGCGACGGAAATTTATGTCGCCAGTAATGTCTTTTTTTTTTTGCATTACCAACGAGACATTGCCGGCGACTTAAATGTTAAAAAAAAAAAAGACATTATCGGCGATTTTTCCGGCAAAAATCGCCGGCAATGGGTCAAAATGTGGTAGTAGGTGTATGTTTGATAGTTTTGGTTCGTCTATTGATTTGATTTTGTTCGATACCTTAACTATTTTTATTTGGATAAAAATTTATATAAATAATCTAATCATCAATATCTAGCAATTAAATTAATTAAAATACTATGAAAAATGACTCTTACAATAATATTATAAAAAATATTTTTCAAGTCCTCCTATATAGAAGTTTCACTGCAAACATTCCGTCCACTATAATGCAGACGCTCTGGCTAGTATATATAATTATATACACGGATATATTGCAGACAAAACAAGATGGTGGAAACCTGAGGAGGTCAATGCATGGCATGGATCGAAGAAAATAAGAGCTGGGGCAGCACGCTGCTTAATTTGTTTGCTAGCTTTGGAATATATAGAGGAGTTAGATGCGCAACTTTGGTTGCTAGCTAAGCGCACCCAACAACGTTTAACTTCACATGCTAACAGAATGTGATAGAAGATTTTTATCTCGATCTATCTGAGTAGGGGTCGGTCCATAATGAAAATGACTGCTTCACTGCATGCCATATATTAGCATGCATTAGGTTAACTTATATCCAAGATTTGGCCTTTAGTAAATTTAATTAAGAACTATATGAAGTCAATGTTGATCTGCAGCCTGTGGTGATGTAAATGATATGTGAAAGTGGGTGAGGATTATAAGCCTGAGTTACATCATCGATCACTTTGGCTAATATCCATCACCTACCTCCAATTTGATCACCAATTAAATTACCAAATTGGTAACCAAATCGATCTTTTATAGCAATTAATGGATTCTAGATTTCTAGTTGGGGATAAAGGACACATATCACTATTTGTGTGGTATATTCATTCTACTTGCCTAGCTAGCTAGGGTTTTCATCAGCTACACACAAAAAAACTAAATAAAATATGGGTCCATGACCCAAAACTTAATTTTAGACAACAAAATAATGACCTAACAGTCACCCTCCACAAAATAAATTTAGCTCAAAAATTACTTTAATTAAAATGCAGTAAACATACTGAATATTGTATAATCATTACTAGAAAAACGCATTTAGGTGAAGAAGAATTTTTGTCGTTTAAGAAGTCTTTTTCATCGCCTACGTACTTAGACGTAGTGTCATAAAAATTTCGTCGACTAAGTGTCGTAGTGTAAGAACTTAGACGACGAAAAAAAAACATTTGTTGCTTAAGGCACATCTTAGACGAAAAAGTCGTCTAATTTTTTACACGATGAAATTTTACTGTAAAAGACGACGAAAATTTTCATCGTGCATAATAACTTAGCCGACGAAAGCGTTTTCGTCGTTTAAGTGAATTACCCTAGACGACAAATACTCATATTTTATCGTCTAACAGGTTCCATTTGAGACGACAAAGGTTTTTTCGTCGTTTGAATGTTCTTGATAGATGACGAAGTATTACCATTTCGTCGTCTAGCTAACATGTCCACTTAGATGACGAAATGCTAATATTTCGTCGTCTAACGTACAGTCCATTTAGACAATGAACTACTTGTAATTTTTTTAAAAAAAATTATAATTATTTCAGAAGCATAAATTGAATTAAAAATTAAATAGTAAATTAAAAAATACTTATTGAATATATTAAATAAATTGTACATAAAAATTGTATTGTTCTGATCGAAATATAAACGTAACTACATACGAAATTAAGCAAAAATATCAACATCTGCGGGAGTTTGGACTCCGCCGATTTCCCTGGTGCTCGGATCGTCGTCGTCATGTCCAGAATACCGAGGCGTGACAATCAGATGACAAACGAAATCAGGATCCATGCCTAGCCTAATCTTGAGGAACTCGAGTATTTGATCCATCTGAGTCTGTAAGTATGGGCCACTTGAGCCTCCTCTCAAGCAGCTAGAACCTTCTCTTTGGCCTCTCGGATCCGTTTCTCGGTAGCCGCCGCACTCGAATGCCTACTCGATAAAACTGAAGGCTGACTCAAATCTCGCTCGACTGCACATCCAAGGCCACAAACCTCCTTCCTAGGTCGGTGGCCCAAAACTATATTTGCAATATGGATTTCATTCTCCTTTGATAGAGGAGGCATCTCTTCGGGCGTCATCTCCGAGTTCTGTGAGTGTGCGTGCGCCAATTCCTCTCCGGCTAATTCTATTAACCTATCCTAAAATTAATATTGTGAAAAATATATGAATATCGATTTCTAAAGAAATCTTGACATAGTTTTCCCTAAAAAGGGAGGAAATCAAAAACCTGCTTGAAATAAAAAACTTCGAATAACCAATTCCAAAATAACAAACTGTGGGCACCGATTCCTATCCAGATTTCTCACGTTTAGAATAATATTTTATTTAAACAACTAAACCAAATTCCAATAACACAACCTAATAAATGTCCTAATCATGTTTCAATTTTCCTCAAACCAACAGTAAGATTAAACTCAATCAATTTCGGAAAATGGGGGGTTGCTAACGCCACGTTCACTTGCGATATCAGGTTTCCTGGGCCTAATGTAAGAAGACACGCTGAGATCAAGAAAATAATGCTTCGAACATGCATCTCTTTGAGCCTTTGCAGTGTTGATAATCCTTTCGGAGCCCGACTTATCGTGCATCGTCTTCTTCTCACGATTAGCAGTGTTGGTCGCGGACCTTCCATTCTCTGTTTCATAATGAGGGAACTTAAATAATAAATAAATATTTAAAAGTAAGAAATGATTCATTTTCATTACATTAAATAAAAGGAAGACGAATCTTAAACTCATCGGACTCAAAGTCCCCGACCAACCATTCTCACTCGTCTTCCCTTTCCGTCTGCAACTCTATTGGAACATAATAATGCTAAAACTAAGCATTAAATTAAACACTTAACACATAGTTCACACATAACAATCAAAAACCCTTCTTTATAATTGTAGTATTGATAAGTAGGGATCGTTCTTAACAGGAAATTTTGGGTACATGCATGACTACGCTAAGTTTAGGGGGGTTTTATAAGTTTTGGTTTCATAACTACAAAAATAAACAAATAATGATAAGTAAACATATTCAGAAATCCTAAATTCTAACATGCACTACAACATTTCTTCCCATTGCCGGCGACTTTTATGTCGCCGGCAATGTTTTTGGACATTACCGGCGATTTTTGCCGGAAAAATCGCCGGTAATGTCTTTTTTTTTTTTTTTTAGACATTGCCGGCGACATACATTTATGTCGCCAGTAATGTCTCGATTGTAATGACATTGCCGGCGACATAAATGTATGTCGCCGGTAATGTAAAAAAAAAAAAAAAAAAAAAGACATTACCGGCGACATAAATGAAGTCGCCGGTAATGTCTTTTTTTTTTTTTTTTTTACATTACCATCGAGAGATTGCCGGCGACGGACATTACCGGCGAAAAAAATCGCCGGTAATGTAAAAAAAAAAAAAAAAAAAAGACATTACCGGCGATTTTTCCGGCAAAAATCGCCGGTAATGTCCAAAACATTGCCGGCGACATAAAAGTCGCCGGCAATGGGTCAATTTCTTGTAGTGATGCTTCACTCATAGACAAGCAGAAACAAATTAAGAACATAAAATCCTAAACATGCTTACTAGACCAAAAATAAACACTACACTATTATTTACAAGTGATCAACTCACTCATTCACCAAACTCTTTATTACCTAACAGATTATGTGTAACCTATTAAGTTTTAAGTCATTACCTACGTTTTGTAAGCATATTTCACGAATAAGTGTGCTTCGGGATTGCCCTAACACAGTAATGATACAAACTGGGATTGCCCTGCATTTAATCAAAGCATTAAGCACGAAAATATATGTGTTATAACTAATTTCGAAGAAACAAAATAGTTTAAACAAACTTGTTAAAATTATATACAAAAATATTCTTTTAAATCGATCCTAAAACGCCAAAAGTTCAAAAGAAAAGCAAAGAAGAAATCATTGTTTCGCTTTTTTATTTCGGGATTGCCCTAGTCTACTTGGTATAGATGACTTCTTGGATGGATAGTGGAGGCACTTAGGATTGCCAGGAATGCCTTCGTGGAGGATGTAGTTGAATGGTGTTTGGAGGTGGTGACTTCTTGGAGAGCTTGGAGTGTTTGGAAGGTAGGAAGTGTTCTAGGAAAAGCTTTAGCTACTAGAATGAGAGATGTCAAATATGTGGCTTGGCCCTTGGTTATATAGAGTTTAGATAAATTGTAAGAGAGGAAAAAGATTTCTGACTCGGTTCTTGGTCACTTCTTGCACAGTTTCACTAAAACGGAGATTTGGAGAATTTTAGAGCTTCAAATAAGGTGATTCTAGATCTTAAATTGAAGAAGACATCAATATATTTTTGATGAGTTATCATTCACATTTTTGTGCTCCAATGAAGTTCCAGCTTGAATCTTGATTTTTTTTCTTGCCCACCAAGTCACTTGAGTTTTCTGATTTGTTTCATTTTCTTGGTCTCCAAGTCATATCTTCTGGCCGAATTAATACATTTGGGCTTCAATATTGGGCTTTAGGCCTGCCTTGGTCTTTTTAAATAGGTCTCGTAAATTGTTTAATGGGCCGGCCCATCTCCAACGATCCAGAACACAAAATTCTCTCTTAGTGCATTTTTCACCTCTTTTCGATTCCTTTCTTCTTCTTCTTGGTTTTTGACCTAAAAATAAAAAACTAAGTTAAAAATATAAATACTAAGATTATAACATAGCAAAACTTAGAGAGAAATGCGTTAAGAATCGAGCATAAAATGGGTATATCAGAACACTCGAGGCGTCGTGTTTCTTCTAGTGTTTGTCCAGGTCGTGCTTCCAATCCTTGTAAATATTGGTAGTCGTATTCTCAACGAATTCCCACATCTCCGGTTTGCTTTCATAGTCATAATGTACCTAGGAAAAAATATAAAAATAATTTAATTCCTCGACCCTATGCCTCTAGGCTTTGGATTTAATTATGAAATTAAATAAAATTAAATAGATCCTATTACCGAGAGTTTGTGATACCCCCTGAACTTGTCGGCTTGGGGAAACTCGTCCCAAGAAGAGGTTTTCATACTTATGTTGTTCCTTATGATCGATTTGATGCTGTGCGAGCACAAACTCCTTAGCTCCAGCATCGGAGAGCCTCTGGTGAACTCATCCAACAAAACTTCAATCTTCTTTCCCATTGACTTTACTATCTTCTCATCTTTAGTGCCCTTCATATGTCCCCGAGTGCGTTTGGAGGCCGGGTTTAAGGGATCCCTCCTTTTCACTTTGTGTCGAGCGCTATAGAAAACAAAATCGTCGAAGAATTCTTAGGGACCTTGTGACCCCTCCAAACAGAAAATATCTGGCTCAACTGTATGAGCTGTAGTTGCTTCATTGAGAGCATTCAGTATCGTCTGTGACCTATCAAGAGCCGTTGGAGCTGCAGGAACCTTAACGGTCTCCTCTGAGGTTTTACCCTAACCCAACTGTCGTCCTATGGATTGAAATTCGGTAGCCTTCTCTTGTGCAGTGTGTCTCTTCCTACTGCCAGGTATCTTAAGCTCTACGACATCAAAAATTAACAATAGTTACTCAACAAAACGATATTCGTCAAAACACATCCATACCAAAAAACAAAAAAATCATCTAATCCAGTACATATTCAACTTAAGCCTCATTACATGTTCCTCCTTATTCATTCACACCTTATCCATTTTCATTCAACAAAGTACATAATTAAAGGATCCATCAACAACAATTCTACATAAATTCCATAATTGGAACATAATCTCTATAATGTCCATAAACAATCCATCAACAACAATTCTACATAATCTTTTTAATCAGGAACAGTTCCATATAATCTCTCCATCCACAATAATTTTACATAATCTCTCCATCAACAACAAGTCCACAAAATCTCCATAAACAACAATACATACTCCTAAATTCATCAATCCACAATCCATAATCTTCATCAACAATCCAATAATCCAACAAATTCGTTCAGCAATTCATTAACCAACAAATTCATTCAACAAACTAATACAACTAATTTATAATATATATGTATATATAATAGAGAGAGAGAGAGAGAGAGATTGACAGAGAGAGAAATTAAGGACGGAGGCAGGTTCTGGCGTCGGTGGGTTGTGTAGCATCGGGAAGTGGTTGCAGTGGTGGAGTAGAGCCTGTGTCGGTAGAGGCAGATTCTGGCGAATTATTGGTTTTGTGGCGGTGATAGTGATGGTGATGGTGGTATTAGGGTGAGGGAGAGAGGGGTGGGGTGGCACGTGGAGGTGGAGGTGGTTTAAGGAGAATCGGTTGGGATATGGCAGCCGGTGGTGGCGGTGTAGCAACGGGGAGAGAGAGAGAGAGAGAGAGAGAGAGAATGCCAATCTATTTGAGGACAAATGAGATCAATAACATCGATCATAATAAAGCCAATTGGCCTACGAAATGAGCTCGTCGTCAAAGTGAGGCCATTTTGTCACCTAAGTGGATTTAAAATACCCAAAAAATTTGGCGCAAATAAATACCCGCCATAAAATTTAATCTTAGATGACGAAAAAAAAATTAACTCGTCATCTAAGATTGAATTTTTTGGACTTAGGCGACTAAAATATAGAATTTTGTTGCCTAAGAGTAAAATTAATTTTTTGTACCTACTTAAGAATCTTCATAAATCAACAGTCAGATGTAACATTTACATTCATATAATGTTGTAGAAAAAAATCCAACCCAATTCAGATTTGTTTAGGATTTGATCGATTTAATGTGTAATTATCGACAAATAGTTAAAAGACGAAAACGATCGAAAAATATAATTCATAAACTATTTCTGAAGTGCTGACGTGTTTCCACTGACGTAGAAACTATATTTATCAACTAGAGAGAAATTAATTAAAAAATCTGAACAAAATTAGATGGAAGCTAGAGTAAAGATTTATTGTAAGTATACTAATGTTGTATTACTTAAGTGTTCATATGTCTGTATTCAATCCACATCCATATTAACAAACATTGAATTTGGATAAAACAACCGTTAGATATATTTATCTCGACATAATACGTAAGTAGATGAATTTTCATTCAATACGAAGTTCGTTAAGGATTTTATCAGCTTAGTCAACCAGAAAACCGAAATTTCAACGAAACAGAAACATTAATAAACGAACCTTCATAACTCTAATTTTTGAACCGTCAACACCCATAGTCCAAGAATTATTTACTCTAAGACCTTGATGGATATAATATATAATCTAACATGGTACACATGATCGTACTCATAGAGATCAGATTGTGAAACTCTACTTAGACTACGAAAGTGGTTAAAATTTCGTTGTACAAGTAGCACTTAGACGACGAAAGTTGTTGAATTTCATCGTCCAAGTAACACTTAGACGATGAAATATACTACTTTCGTTGTCTAACACTTTCAGGATTTAGGGGAAAGGGTTTAGGGTTAGGGTATAGTACATTTACTAAGATGAAAAAATGAGTATATATTTGTCATCTAGAATCTAAACCTAGACGAAAAAAATTGTTTCATCATCTAGTATTATTTCGTCGTCTAAGTAGTTCTTAAACAACGAAATTTAATTCATTTCATCGTCTAAAGTTCACCTTAGACGATGAAATTATATGATTTTGTCATCTAAGAACTATTTAGACAACGAAACAGTGTTCAGAGACGACGAAAATTAATTTATTTCGTCGTCTAAAGTTCAACTTAGACGACGAAAATTCTATGATTACATCTTTTAAGATGTCCTCTCTACCAAAAAAACTATTTTGCATTCGTTTATCTAAAATCATTCATTCTTAAGACATAATAAGTACAAACACTCTAATTAAACCTCTTTTAATTAGTGCCTTATAATTAAGTAATTAATTATACGCACGCATACTCAAATTTGTGCACGTACATAAAAATTAAGTTTGAATTTGATCGAATTATCTCCATCTATTAATGAATTATAATTAAGTATTACATATACTTATATATCAATCACTTCCATCATCATAATAATCATCATTTGAATCATCATCCTCACTCTCAATTGAATGATCCTCATCATCATAATCTCCAAAGTCAGAATCGTATATATACGGCGTCTTCGTCATCATCCTCCAGCTCCTCTTCAAAGGAATTCTTCTCTAGGTTATTGATGTCCTTTTGAGTAAGATCCAAGGTGTGATCAGGCATGGGTAAGTATTCGTTAGACCGAATCAGTTCTCTTATAACGGGGATGATAGAAGTATTAGACTCTTGATATTCATTATCATTATAAGCTTCAGTGAAAGTTGCCAATGTCCCTTCAAGTATTGTGACACTCCATATTCCTAGGTGAGACATATGGTTTACTATTTCCAACATTCACCCGCTTTTGGATCATTCGGATAGAACACTTGCCTAACTAAGGTGGCAAGAACTAGCGAATGGCTCATCCTCATACCAGCTTGATTTTGTATTGACTAATACAAGGTCTTGATCTTCTTTTGTATGTTTAAACCATTTAAACTTGAATAGAAGAACGTTGATATCATTCCTATAAAGCTGCTGAATGACATTAACAAGAACCCCGTAATATACATTACAGTCTTCCTCAACCGCGATCCCACTGTTTTGTGTTCTTCTTCCTTCATCTCGGTCCAATGAATGAAATTTCACACCGTTAACAAAACATTCAAGGTAAATATAGTGTTGGACCGGCTTATGAGCCAATAAGTATTTTTCCCATGATCACCACCCCTCGTGGTTACCGAATGTTTCTAGATCGATCATCTACTAAGTTATAAAAAAAGATATATGAATGTGTATTTAATTTCTACAGAAAATTTGACATAGTTTCCCCTAAAACTAAAGAAAACTAAAAACTTCCATGTACAAACTAAGGAAACACACTTTGAATAAGCAAACATCAATTTTACTTCGAATTTACCATGGGCACCTATTCCTATCCGGATTTCTCAATTTCAAAATAAATAAATCACGAACCTATATGGTTTAATCATACCAATTAGAGGAAAGAATCAAGGAACTTATTTTTAAGCACATTTTCAACTCAGGTATGAATCTTTTCTGGTTTGGCTGTCTGAATTTTCTCCCTATAAGCTTGCATGTATGGGTCAATCTCGTCATAGTCTCGCAACACTACCCAATGTGCTTCAATAAGTTCTTCTTGAGTTAATCTTTCCGTTAATACTCCTTTAAATGGCCGTACAATATTTGTGACGACTGAAAGATTGTTGCAGGTATATGGATTAGAGGCGGTGGTCTGGACTGGATCCTTGAGGTATATGTTATAGTAGGTAACACACTCATGCATTAGGTATGTTTCTGCTATGGTGTCATCCAGGGAAGATTATTTCGTCAGCTAAGTACCACTTAAGCGACGAAACATGATCTTCGTCGCCTAAGAAGTTCCTTAGACGATGGTTCACATAAGTCGTCGCCTAAGTCTGTACTTAGACGATGACAATTAAATTTCATCGCCTCAGATGCACACTAAGACGACATAACTTTGTTTTCGTCGGCTAAGTATGACACACTTAGACGATGACACTATTTTCGTCGTCTAAGTGATCACTAAGAAGATGAACTATGTAAATCGTCCCCTTAGATTTAATAATCTAGACGACGAAAATGAAAGTCGTCACCTAGGTATACACTTAGACGATGACATATGTGTTTTGTCGGCTAAATGAGCACTTAGGTGATGAAAACCTGGACGACGAAAAGTTACACTTAGGCGACAAAATTATTCATCACCTAAGAAAACTCAATTATTAGATCAGATTCCTTTTCCAATCGGGCTATCTCATCCTCACATCTCAATCTCTCTCTCTCTCTCTCTCTCTCTCTCTCAACACTCACTGTATTGCACCTTCAATCCCGGTCGGCCAAAATTCATAAAATATCAATTTTTCGACCCTTGGAGTTCTAATTTACCAACATATATCCTTATCGATGAAGGTATTAATTCGTTTCTCTTGAATAATTTTTTTAAAATTTAACACCTTACGTAATTACGTACGGTGATTGATTTATTCTGTGAAATATTTCGGCGAATATTGATATATGCATTTTACGCTTGATTCTTAATGTATTTCTCTCTACATTTAGCTATGTGTTGAATTTAGTATTCTCTATTCTTACTTACTTTGTTGTTTTTAGGTTTTTAATAAAGGAGATGAATAAAGAAGGCAAAATGGAGCTAAAAACGTTCTAAGTGGGGATTTCCTACTTCGACTAGGAAAAATAGTTTTTTCCTACTTTTACTAGGATTCTCACTCGGACTAGGAAAGTGAAGGAATGGTGCGAAAATGGTCCTACATTTGTAGAGGTGTTTTTTTTTTGCATATTGTTTGTGCCTGTAAAGTTTCATTGCATTCGGACAAGCCGATCATTTTGGAAAAATCTGACAATCGGCTATGTTCAATTTTGTGCGATTCTAGAATTTTGCATGTTTTATTCGGTTCCAACCATGTTGTTGTTTTAAATTATTTTAATTCTTGCATGTCTAAGTCATTTGTATATTTTTTTAAGTCTGTTCTTGTAAAAAAAAATCGTTTCTCATGTTGTACAATGTATTTGTCATTCTTTTTAGAGTTAGTGTTAATTCGAAATTGGACAATAAGCTGTTTTGTGTGATTTATCTGATGTAGTTACATGTCTCAGAAAATTTTAAAAGTCTTACGACGTGTTTGTATATGTGTTCCGTTCATTCTTGTAAAATTTCAGCTAGTTACAACATGTAATAAATTTTCTAAAATTTATGCAAGTAGTCATGCTCAGGCTGCCCGATTTTTTGTAATATTTTGAATACATACACATTTTTGCATATCTTTTCATTCATTGCATAATTGCATCATCATGCATCATATTCATCATTAAACTTCATGCATTTTTCCATTTTATTTGATGTTTTGTTGAGTTTTGAAGGATACGATGGAGGAACGTGCTCCAAGTGCTTTCATAATTCGCAGCTTCTGTCCAAACTGAACAGTCAACTTTGAATGGCCATAGTTTTCAGCTCAGTTAGAGTTAGACAGAGTTCTTTATATGGTTAGAAATCTTCAGAGGTTTAGTTTTCAGCCATATAAAGAGCACAAAATTCTGAGTTTTATAGCTTCTAGAATTACAGTTTGAAGACACAGAGATCATAGTAGAAAAGCTGAAAAATGAAGAAGCCATGGAGGATATGCACCTCCAAGATCAGGCTTTTTTTAGAGCAAAAATGTAGCATCACGTCTAGGCTGTAAGACGTTAAAAAATAAGCATTTGTTGGGAGGCAACCCAATGGAGGAGACGACAACAAATTTGCTTTCTCTTCATTAGATTTTTTGTTTTTATTTATTTTTATTTTTATTTTTATTTTTTTAGTTAGATTTTCGTAAACCATATATTCCATTTTTGATTCTATACTTTACTTTGATATATTGAAGACAATGTAGAGTTTAAGTGTGGGGGAGGGATTTACAACTTATTTGAGTCTTAAAAAAAAATTCAGTGGCATAATTAGTGTCTTTCGAGAGTCATTAGCTTATTGTCTTATGTGAGTGTATGAAGAGTTGTCCTTGAGTAAGAATATCCTATTTTAATTAATGTCTAGAAGGGGACGATTTCTAAGACAGATTTTGGATGTGAAATAAGACAAGTTCGAAAATTACTCCTATATCTCTTAGTTTTTCTCACCGATTGACCTTTTCAATAAGGTTTCCCAAAGAAGACAAGGACTAAGTTTACGCTTGTTTGAGCGTCTTGAGGCTTTCTGTCTAACTCAATATTTTTAAAGAGTTTTTAAGATGTTCTTATTTGGTCTATGATGAGAATTAGACAGAAAAGAACATACATATGGCATTGCATGTATTTTTTGTGCTAATTTAGATATTTTAATTGTCATTACATGTAGTGGATATGGTTTATATATGGTACCGATTCCGCATGTGAGAATAAGTTTTAAAATCATACAAACCTTAAAATGAGTTTTTGAGCCTACAATACTTCTTTGATGAGTGAATTTCGTGCATATGTCTCAAAAATATTTACATACCTCATTTAAACTACTTGCCATAGATTTCAATAAACTAGAGAATACTATAACTTACTCGTGAAGATTTGCAAAGTTTTTAAGTTGATAAATGCTCTGATTTTGGATATGATTAAAGACACTTAGGTTTTCCACCACTAAACCAAATAGTCATGTGTCCCTTATGTGCACACGAGTTACGAAACCCTTAGATAACCTCTTTGAGCTTACATAGAGCCTTTTCTTTCATTGCCATATACATCTAAACACTCAGCCTAGTATAAAGTCTTTTACCCTTGTTCTAAAGACTTGGTGAAGAAATTCGAAGCTAGCAACATGGAAATGTCCTGAAGATGATGATTTTGAAGGAAAATATTTGTGTATGGGGATATACTTGTTCAAATAACTTGAAAAGTACGTGATTGCCAAGAATAGAAAAGAAAAAAATATTGAGAGCTAGAAAAAAAGAGTGAAAAGAAAAATCAGAAACCCTCCGGCAATGTATTTTAGATGTTAAATTTTGGATTAACGTCCCCCATATTTGCGGATTTGGAGTGTACCACAAATTGAAATATGGACTTTGTCCTGTCCGTAAAGTTCAAAGAAAATTTAGAATGAAGTCTGGGCCCAAAATAATGAAATTCGGCACCCGAAATAGAAATCTGACCATCGTAACATTTTGGAGAAGATGAGGCACGATTTAAAAGAAGTTTTAAGTGCTAGACTAAGTCTTTGTAACGTTTTTGACCACCACGTATCTAAATTTTCAAATGCCTTAGCCTTAGCTCTATTGGAACCTTTCTAAAGTTCTTTATGATCCTTAAAATGAGTAATCTTCGATTGGTTGAGTAAATTGCATGAGTAATCATATGGTTTATGTTCATTTGTGCAAGTAATTCATGATATTCATGAGGTTTTCGATTGAATTCATATATATATATATATTAAGTGAACCCTTATTTTCATGAGTGAAAAATATGATGAGTGCATCCTTGTGAGATTGATTTGAACTTTTTCGAAACATGCATAGATTTAACATCACCACTGTTTTCTCCAAGTCCTATTTTTTTATGATATGATCATATCTCTATTATCTCTCGAAATTATTGAGCTTTCACTGTAAAATCTTGTGATTCCATCGCCACACAACTAAGAAATTTCTGAGACATTAGTAGCTAAGGGCTTTGAAGTGTTTTTAGTATTTGAGTCTTTAAATTTCTTAGAGTTTTTCAACATGGAGATTAGCTCCAACGTTGGGTTTGTGTTTTTTTTTTTAATTTTTTTTACTTCGAGTTTTTCTTTTGTCCTAGTTTTTGCTACGGACTAGCAAAGTCTAAGTGTAGGGGAATTTAATCTACGTATTTTACGCTTGATTCTTAACGTATTTCTCTCTACATTTAGCTATGTTTTGACGTTTTTAGGTTTCTAATAAAGGAGGTGAATAAAATAGGCGAAATAGAGCTAAAAACGTGCTAAGTGGAGATTTCCTACTTCGACTAGGAAAAATGGTATTTTCCTACTTTGACTAGGATTCCTACTCGGACTAGGAAACTGAAAGAATGGTGCGAAAATGGTCTCCAAATGGTATCAAGAAATAGCAACTCAAAAAGAAAAATGAAAATATAACCAAAATGGTGCAAATGAAGAACGAAGGCATTTCTCCTACTGGAGCTAGGAATGAGGTGGCAGGCCAAGTTTCGAGCAAACTCATTTGAAGATTAATTCGGCAGCCCAATATTCAAGTTCAATATCAAGCTTAAGGCAAGCCCACATATGATGATGAAGATCTTTCAAGAAAAGCAAAGTTGAAATCTGTCTGTGCAGATCAGCCCACTTTAACAGAGCACTACGAGAAGCTTAGAACAAATTAGGACACATGTAATATATGCTTGGAAATTTTTGGAATTCTACTTTCTAGCCCCACTGGAGTCATTCAATTCGGATAGGTAGATCTCTAGGAATTTCGGTTTTAGTGAGAAAGGGTCATTCCGCCCGATAGCCCACTCTGACATACCACAAGGAGTAGCTCAGAACGAATTAGGATGCGTGTAAAAGATGCATGGAAATCTCTGGAAGTCTGCTTTCTAGCCCCGCTGGTATCACTCAATTCGGATAAGTAAATCCCTGGAAATATTGATTTTAGTAAATAAAGGTCATTCTGCCCGAAAAAAGGTTGCTTGGAAGAATGGAGAAAAGGAGAAACTTTTAAGAAAAGCTAAAATATTTTTCCTATAAATAAAAAGGCTTGAGAATCAGATCATCATCTTTCATTTCTAGTAGCCAAAGATCTGCCTCAAACATTCTTCACCCTCCAAAACACTCAGAGTTCTCTACAAGGCCACCACCTCCAAACACCATCAACACCTTTCTCCATCGTAAGCATTCAAGAAAATCTTAATTGCCTCCACCGTCCATTGAAGATCATCTACACCAAGTAGTCTAAGGCAATCCAGAAAAAAAAAAGCGTAACAATGATTTCTTCTCTTTTCTTCTCCTTGCGTGAAACTTTGGTTATTATGGATCGGTTTAAGGGATTCTTTTGGTTTATAATTTTAACAAGTTTATGTAATCTGTTTTGTGTCTTCAAATTTAGTTACCACATGTATATTTTGTGCTTAATACTTTGGTTTAAATGCAGGGCAATCCTGGTTTATATCAATGATGTCTTAGGGCAATCCCGAACCACTAAAAATGGTGAAATTTGCATGTAAAACGTAGCTAAAAATATAGAGCTTAGTAGGTTGCATATAATCTGGTAGGTTATAAAGAGTTAGGTCAAAGCATGAATTGATCACTTGTATATATGTTAGTTAGTTTTATTTTCGGCTCAAGCATGTTTAGAGTTCTAGGACTCTTGATTGTTTTGCTTGTTTATGAGTTGAAGCATGTTAGAAGTCTAGGATTTCTGAATTGTATTTGCTGCGATATTTTAGCCTTTATTTTCGTAGATAATAATCAAAATTTTAAACTCCCTTTACAAATCTAGCGTAGTCATGCATGCACCCTTAATCCCCGGTTAAGAACGATCCCTACTTATCAATGCTACATCTACGAAGAAGGGTTTTAAATTGCATAAGTGAATTATGTGTTGAGTGCCTACTTTGTGTTAATATTTGATGCATGTTCTATGCGTTATCAAATATATAGTTTTCGGCGACCTTAGCTTAATTACTTGTTTGATTGCACTGTTAATCTAATTGGTTAGTTAATTAATTAGTATGTTTAATTGATTAATCAGTTAAACATGTTAGATTAATCTAATTGGTTCTTTAATTAATTAATTGTTAAGCTAATGGTTTAAGCTAGGTAGTTAATTAATTACATGTATGTTTAATATATTGTTAATTAAGCTAATTGTAAAGTTAATTGTTTAATTAAGGTAATTAATTGAATGTTTAATTAATTGTTAAGCTAGTTAGTTGTTTAATAACTAGTTGAAAATTAATATATATAATTAATGTGTAAATGCATTCATATAATATTAGCTTGTTAATTAATTGTAGCATAAGATTTATTATAGCATATATATAGTATATTATATTAATTAATTAATTATTGGTTGAAAAAATATAATTAATATGATAATAATTAACTTATGCAAAAATATGAACAAGAGTTTGATGCAGTTGACGAATAGAAGTGATGTGCGATATATGGACGGAATCAGAGATTTTGTGGTTTTTGCGATGGAACATGGTCAGGGAAAGAAGCGTTTCAAGACTCCATGCAGAAACTTAACCATCAGTTTGTGGTGACTAATGTTATGTCGCAACACCTGTACGACCACAATATGATGTGAAGTCACACTACGTGAAGCGAGCACGATAAAGTAGTAGACTTTAACTCAGGACTAGACTTCAGCTCAGAGTACAATTACAATAGTGCCTTATCCACCGGTAGTGGCGTCCTTGCTTGGAACCCAACTATAGATTTGGTCAATGATGTTTTTTCAGGATTTAGTCATGGTGGATACCAACACCAAGAGGGAGGTTACGATACCACTCATGATGACACATTCTCCGTTGCTAGCTTGGACAAAGACAGTACTAAGATGGATAAGTACAACATGATGCTACTAGAAGCTCAGACCCCGATGTACCTTTGATGTTTTGAGAATGTGTTACGATATATAATGGAGAAAGTTCAGATAAAAGTGAATAACAAAATTTCAGATCGTGCTTTTAACGAAATGCATGAGCATATATGTAAGTTGCTTCTTGATCATCACAAACTTCCAGAAACTCATTATAAGGTTAGAAAGATCTTGAGCAGCCTCGACCTATAATACAAGAAAATTCACGCCTGCATAAATGAATGTGTGTTGTTTTACAAAGAGTATGCCCATTTAGACTACTGTCCTATATGCAACTAGTATAGATATGTGAATCGGAATAGGAGGAGTTCGAAGAAACAAATTCCAATGAACATGCTTCGCTATTTTTCGTTGATTCCCGGATTGTAGCGTCTGTACATGGTTCTATACACAGCAAAGGCGATGAGATTGTACACGGAACAACGGGTGGATGACTATGTGCTCCGATACATGACAGATAGGGAGGCTTTTAAACATTTTGACAGGGAATTTTAAGACTTTATAGCAGAGGTTCGAAATGTTAGACTCGAACTTTCTAAAGATGGATTCAATCCTTGAGGTAGTACTAACGCTGCCGTCAGCACTTGGCCAGTTATTCTCATGTCGTACAACCTGCCTTTGTGGATGTGCATGAACAAGGAATTTTATTTCATTACTCTACTAATTTCAAGTCCTAAATCTCCAGGAAAGTGTTTAGATGTGTAGCTCATACCATTGATCGATGAGCCGAAACTGTTGTGGGAAAATGGAATCTCAACTTATGATAAGTTCACTGACACGATGTTCATGATGACAGCAGCAGTAATGTGGACAATCAACGATTTTCCTGCGTATGGGATGTTGGAATCTTATACAATCAGATGATACAATGGTTGTTCTGTCTGTTTGGACGACGTCAACTTCAATTGGCATGCGAGGAACATGTGTTACATGGGCCACCGTAGATGGCTTCCTAACGATCACCCGTGACGACAAGATAATGATCATTTCGACGAGACTGTAGAAATAATCCTAAACCCTGATAGTGGTCTAGCGAAGAGATTTTTGAGAGGTTGAACAACTTCTATTTCGGTGTGTTGACCAATGACAAAAATGTGAAGAAACTCAATCCACATCCTCCACACGATCTCAACTATTGACATTACATTACTATATTATTTGAACTGTCTTACTGGTCAAAGTTGAAACTTAGGAATAACTTAAATGTCATGCACATAGAAAAGAATGTGTGCGACAGCATAGTAGGAACAATTCTTGGTACTATGTTGGAGACTAAAGACACTCCAAAAATGCAAAAAGATATGGAATCTATGAATTTACGTTGTCTCTTGTAATTAAGGAGGGATAGAAGATGAGTGTACAATACGATGTCAGATGCACTTTAGATGGTGAAGCCAACACCAAGGGATTTTGTATTCAATTGGTTTAAGAGTATTTGTTATCCGTCTACGTATGTAGAGAATATATTTGGAGCAGTCGACGAGGTGCAACACAAGTTCATTGGTGTAAAGACTTATGATTATCACGTTATGCTGCAACATCTGACTCCAGTGGTAATTCGGCCATATTTGTCTTATAACGTCGCCGAACCAATAATAGCATTGTGTAGATGGTGGCAGAGGTTATGCGCTAGAGAGTTGAAGAAGTCAGATGTGGTCGAACTGCAATACAAAATTATGCACATCCTTTGCAAACTAGAGAGGATTTTTCCCCTTGCTTTCTTTGACATCATGATTCACCTCATGATTCACCTACCCAAGCAGGTGCTCCTTTCTAGTCTGATCCACTACACTTGGATTTATTCTCAAGAAAGGTACGTACAATTATTTATAACGATTTTTCATCATTTAAATTTTTTTTGTTTTTGTTTTTGTGTTTCTACTACTCGTCAAATAATTAATATATTGTATGATTTTGCAGACAACTCAGATAGTATAAAGGATTCGTGAAAAATAAATCTACCCCAGATGGCTCCATAGCAGAGACATACTTAATGCATGAGTGTGTTACCTACTACAAAAAGTACCTCAAGGATCCAGACCAGACCACCGCCTCCAATCGAAATTGCCCGCGTCAATCTTTCAGTCGTCAGAGATGTCGTACGATCATTTGGAGGAATATTAAAGGAAAGATTAATTAGAGAAGAACGTATCGAAGCGCATTAGGTAGTGTTGCGAGACTGTGATGAGGTCAAGGATTACATGAAGGTCTCAGGCTGAACGCACAGGCAACCAAACCGGACAAGACTTCTGCTTGGGTTGAAAAAGTTCTTAAGAAAAAGTTCCCCAATTATTTCCTCTAATGGATACGTATGCTTAATTAATTTAAACCATGCACACATATAGATATGTGATTATTTATTTTTTAAATTGAGAAATCCAGATGGGAATAGGTGCCCACGGTAAATTAGAATGACATTTGGTGTTTGCTTAGGCGAACTGTTTTCCCTTAGTTTATGCATGCATGTTTTTGGTTTCCTTTAGTTTTAGGGGAAACTATGTCAAATTTTCGGTAGAAAATAAGTACACATTCATATATATTCTTCACATTTTTACAGATGATTGATCTATAAAAAAGCGAAAAACCATGTGGGGTGTTGGTTGTGAGAAAAACACTTGTTGGTCCATAAGCCGGTTAAAAACTATATTTACACAGGATAAAAGGTGTAAAGTTTCATTCATTGACCGAAGATGAAGGAAGAAGAACACAAAATAGTGGGATAGTGGTTGGGGAAGGTAATGTTGTCTATTACGGGGTTCTTGTTAATGTCGTTTAGCTACTATACCGGAATGATATTAATGTTTTTCTAGTCAAGTGAATGATTCAAGCGTACCAATGAAGATCTTGGCCTTTTATCAGTCGATACAAACTCAAGTTGCTATGAGAATGAGTCATTCACTCTTGCCACCTTAGTTAGATATGTGTTCTATTTGGATGATCCGAAAGCTAGTGAAGGCTAGAAAATAGTAAACCATATGTCTCACCAAGGAATATGGAGTGTCACGACACATGAAGGGAAGTCAGCAACTGATAGTGAAGTGCATAGAGACAATCTATATGAAGAGCCTAATACTTCTGTCATCTCGACATAATGGAACTGGTTCAGCCTAGCGAATGCTTACCCATGCCTGATGGCGCCACAGATCTTACTCAAGATGAGATTAGAGAGTTAGAGAAGAATGCCACTAAAGAGGAGACAGAGGATGATGACGAGGACGTCGGATACGATTTAGATGATGTAGAATATGATGATGAGGAGCCATCATATGATGGTGAGGAGGATGATTCAAATGATGGTGAGGAGGATGATTCAAATGATGATGATTATGAGGATGATGATTGATACAAGGATAACTATTATATTAAAAATTAATTAATGTCACTATATTTATAATTATATTATTTTAAAGAGGTTTATATTATTGAATTAGATGCAAGATATTCGATCTTTCTTGAATTCTCACACATCTAAGGGCTAGCTTAAGCAACCACACTAGAGTGAATGCATGCCGGAGATGGCATGGTCTTCGATTTCGAACCAGACTTCTTCTTTAGGGCTTTTAGAAAGAAGGGTTACATCCTACTCTTCTTTTACCTGAAGACTTACCGCATCAGGGACTTCATCGATGTCAAGGTCAATGGTGGCATCAATCCACAAGGAAGGGTACTCGATTTACATTAATATGCTTGGCTTTGTACGTAGTTAATTCAATTATTGATCTCAATGGATCGAAGGTTACTAGGTTTACATTTTCTTGGCTTTGTTTGTTATCCGGATTACTTGGACTTCTCTTTATTTAGTTTGTCAGATGAAAATTAATTAATTAATTTAATTTAATTTCAATTTGATCAAAATTGATCAATATTATTTAATTGCAACGTGCAATGGAACTACGTTACTAAATTAATTAATGTGTTTCGATACATGTGTTGCTTGAAGTATACATGTTTGAAATTTGGAAGAAAAAAACTACAATGACCTCTTTGATGACAAACATGATCATTTCGTAGTCTAAGTGTTACTTAGACGATGAATTAACTTATGTTCGTCGGTTAAGTGGCATCACTTAGATGATGTATATAATATTTTGTCGGCTAAGTGGCATGACCTCTTTCATCATCTAAGTAGCTTTTCATAATAGGAGGTCCACTTTTGTGATGAAAGTTAGAAAATCAGATTTACGAAGATTCGTAAATTAATCAACGTACATACTTTTCCGTTTCGGTCAAATTAATTAATAATTTTTGGTTTTATACATGGTTGACTACATCGATCAAGCTCTTAACGAACTTCGTATTGAATGAAAGTTCATCTACTTATATATTAAATAGTGATGAATTTATCTAACGGTTATTTTGACCGAATTCGATTTCGTTAATATGGATATACTGACAAACGAACACATACGTTATTCAACATTAGTAGATGACATGAATAACGAGTATTAACTCGTCAATCTAGTTGTTAATTAAATCAAATTTCAAGCATATTAAATGTAATTAATGTATAAAGTTTTGACGTATTACAAAATTTCCGTTACGTTGGATCGAAACGGTTTTATGATTATTAATATTTATAATAATTTCTGTCTTTTAAACTTTAATTTTTCGATATTCACAAAACGTACTGTATCGATCGAAATACCTTACTCCACCAAATTTGCGGTTTTTTTTACTATTACATAACCGTAATGATTACATTTGACGGCTAATTTCTCCATATTTTTAAGCATTTAGACAAAATTTAATTTTAATTTGTCTCAAAAGGTATTAAATAAAACATCACTTAGACAACGAAACTACATCGTTTCGTCGTCTAAGTGACTTAGGCGACAAAATCACGTATTTTCGTTTCATAACATCAAAATTTTTGCAGTTCAATTTTTCGCGTCATATTTTTCGGGGCACGTTTAAAAACGACTTAGACGTCGAAGGTTATTGACTTCGTCGCCTAAGTCAATTTAGGAGACGAAACCATTTGTTTCATCACCTAAGTCGATCGATATATTCCCAAATCTGGAAACAGATCGATCGATCTTATTTCACTATCTCTCGCTCTCTATCCTCTCTCTAGATCTCTCTCCCATAAAACCCTAGACGCCCCCTAAAATCTCACCGTCGGCCACCTTCCGCTCGCCACTCCCGCCTTCTTCTCTCCCCTGGTCGCCTCTCACTCCCCTGGGCTTCACCCCCCGGCCACCGGACTCACCGCCTCTCTCTCTCCCTCCTCAAATCCCACTCGCCACTGCCGTGCCACCGCCACCTCCCTCTCTCCTCTCCACCGCATCCCCGCCACCGTTCTCCGACCCGGAAGTTTCCCGACGGTATCTCTCTCACACACACACTATATATATATATATATATATATTTAATATTTGAATTAATTTGATTAATATATATATATTGATATATGGATTAATTGATATAGATTTTGATATATGGATATTTGGATATATTAATTTGATATACTGGATATATTTATGAAAATTGGATAAATTTATGAAAATTGGATAAATTTTTGAAATATAGATAAATTGGATAAATTTGGATATATTTGTGAAATTTGGATGAATTGGATAAATATGTAAAAATTGGATAAATTGGGATATATTTGTGAAATTTGGATATATTTATATTTGATGAAATTTGGATGAATTATGTTGTCGATGAATATTATATTGTTAATATTTGATTTTTTTCAGCTTAATTAAGATGATGTAAAGGAAGAAGTGCATGACAGCAGGGATGGAGGCCGACCTCCAATCCATTGCACAACAAATTGGTTGGAGGCAAACCTCGGAGGAGACCGTTTCGGCTCCTCCGAATCCTTCGGCTCCGGTGACTGGCCCAATCTGTCATGCTTCACATGAGGTGGCTTCAGCCTATATAGACAAGCCATACGCGGCCTGATCGTCGGCGACGTCAGAAGGTTCAGTAGAGTCGATCGACGAATGAATTCTCAATAGCGCCCAAAACAAGGTCAGGAGGCAGTCATCAAACCCGCTCCCCAAAAAGATTCGGGGACTTGGAAAGGGCGCCAAAGGTGAACGCATAGTAAAGTCGATGGGAAAGAAGATCGGGGTGTTGTTCAACGAGTTTACCTGAGGCCCTCCGTCCTTGTAGATCGGCTCAATCATACGGAACAACATCCGTATGGTTGCTCCTTCGTGGAAGAAGCTGCCCCAAACTGAAAAGTTGAGGGTGTACCGTGATCTATCGGTAATACAATTTTTTTTTATTTTTTTTTTATAACTAATTACAAAGCATAATTGCATAATGTATAGAATTTTAATTTTTTATTTATTTTTCTAGGTACATTTTATTGTCGAAGGCAGACTGGAGATGATGGAGCACATCGATGCCATAGCCACGAACATCTTCAAGGATTGGAAGTACGACCTCCATAAGTACTACCTCAGACATGGCGTCTTGCCTTCCCCACAGGAGCTACGAAACGAGAGGGAAGAGAAGTGACAATGATTGTTTAGACACTTTGAGTCCGACAAGTATAAGGTTCGTCTTCATTTCCTTTAAATTGACAAAATTTAATAATTTTTTATTTTTAACTTTTTTTTTAATGATCTTTGTTGTAAAACAGACAAGGTCGCAGGCCAACAAGGAAAATCGTGACAAGAAGACCGATCACGATTCTTCAGGCTCCGAACAGTTCATCTACATCACAAAGGAGCACAAAGATGCGGGTTCGAATCATTCTTTCCAGAATGCTAGCATCACCGCTTATGTCAAACCCGGTGTCATTAATGAAGCGAGTCAACATGGCATAAGTAACTCATCTTTCCTAAATCAATTGACGTTAATCGTACTTCCAAAATGTATCAAAATTTAGTATAACGTTAATTGTACTTTTAAGAAATTAAATTATTAGTTAGATTGCATTAGTTAGGTTGTGCTCTTGGAATATAATTTTGAATTTGAGTTAGGTTATGCTTTAGTTTGTTAAATTATGATTTTCAACTTGAGAAATCCGGATGAAAATCAGTGCCCACAGTGAATTTGTACTATTAGAATTGGTTATTTGAAGTATCTTCTTTCCTGCAGGTTTTTGGTTTCCTCAATTTTTTAGGATCAATTATGGCAAAAAAAATTTACGAAATAATATTTGTGTATTATTCATATGATTAATTTAAGGCGAGGTTGATAGAAATGGCTCAGGAGCAATTAGCGAACAGTCAACTACAAAACCCAGAGATGTTGCCTGAAGAGCTTCCTCCTCTATCGATGGAAAGCCAGATCACTATAGCTGATGTTGTTTACGGCTGCCGAGTTGGCAAGGAGGTTCGTGGGATTTGACGGGCAATCCAGAGATATTTGTCCCAGTCATCCGCATCTTCGACTAGACGCGGTAGGAAGGATATTAAGGTGCTCCAAGCCACCCTTGAGCAGGCTTGATTGGCACAGAAGTTGGCCGATCGGATTTAGGAACAGTCGAGATCGATGCAGGGGCAGCTTAACGCACAAAACAGTAAGATGGTCATCTTCTTCGTGATCTGCAGGAGCATGGGGTTGCCCGTTGCCCACCCCCGGGCCCACTCTTTGGCCCAACGACGATGATCCGAGTGGCGTTGGGGGACTCGGTGGCGTGTCTACCCCCAGTTTAATTTCGTAGTTTCTTTCATTTGTATTATTTCGATCGATATACGTACACTTTGTTTATTTAATGAATATTTTATTAAACTAATTAATTTTATATTTTAAATTTAATTTATAATTCAGAAACAAAAAATAATAATAAATAATAAATTTGAACTTAGACGACGAAACATCATTGTTTCGTCGTCTAAGTCATTCACTAAGACGGCGAATGCTTCGTCGTCCTGGTTTAAACCCTAGACGATGAACATTAAACTACGTCATCTAAGTGGTTAGACCTAGACGACGAAGATAAGTCATCGTGTAAGTGGATCACTTAGATGATGACTACTAATCATCGTCTAAGTGATGACACTTAGATGACGAAAATAAGTAGTAGCCTACGTCGTGATACTTAGAGGACGATTATAGATTTTCATCAGCTAAGATGACTCTTAGACGATGAATGCCTTCGTCGTCTAGAGAATGAATTTTTCGACTTCTGAGTATTTAGGCGACGAAACAAAACAGTTTCGTCATTTATGTAATTAGACGACGAACCTTAGGAAACAAAAAAAACCACTTAGGCAACGAAACTGCTTTGTCGCCTAAGGGTGTTTTTCTGGTAGTGGTAGATGGTGTTAGATGTTATGCGCTAGAGAGTTGAAGAAGTCAGAAATGGTCGAACTACAATACAAAATTGTAGTTAAAGATCTGAAATCTATGAAATTAATACCAAGAATTGGTTCCACCACGCTATTGCACAAATTATTTTCTATGTGCATGACATCTAGGTTAATCCTGAGTTTCAACTTCAACCAGTAAGGCAGTTTAAAGAAAATACTCATGTGCTTCCAATATGTAAGATGATGGGGAGGGTGTGGATTTGGCTTTTTCACACCATCTGTATTGCTCTACACACCGAAATAGAAGTCATCTAACCTCTCACAAATCTCTTCACCAGAACAATATCGAGGTAGGACTATTCTCTATTATCTCGTCAAAATTCTCCTTATTCTATCGCCACAAGTAATCATGAGGAAGCCATCTATAGTGACCCATGTAACCCACCTTCCATGAGTGCCAACTGGAGTTGACGTCGTCCAAGCACACCGGACAAGTATTGTATCCTTTGGTTGTCCAAGATGTCAACATCTCATACACAAGAAAATAGTTGATGGTCCGCATTACAGTTTCTCTCATCATGAACATTGTGTCAGTGAACTTGTCATAAGTTGGGACTTCATTTTCCCATAATAGTTTTAGCTCGTCAATTAATGATTTGAGGTACACATCTAAACACTTTCCAGAAGACTTATGACCTGGAATTAGTAGAATAAGCAAATTTAATTTCTTGTTCATACACATCTATGAAGACAGATTTATATGACATGATAATAACTAGCGAAGTGCTAACGGGAGCGCTATTATTATCTTAAGGGTTGAATCCATCTGTAGAAAGTCCGAGTCTAACATTTCGAACATCTACTGCTAAGTCTAGAAATTCCCTATCAAAATCTTTAAAAGCCTCCTCATCTGTCACGTTTTTGAGCACATCGTCATCTATTCTCTGTTCTGCATACCATCTCATCGCATCTGCTGTGTATAAAGACATGTACAAACGCTGCAGTCTAGGAATCAACGAAAAATAGCAAAGCACCTTCACATCAATTTGCTTCTTTGAACTCCTCATATTCCCCCGGTGCAAATATCTAGACTGGCTACATATAAGACAGTACTCCAAATGTACATACTCTTTGTAAAATAACACACAATCATTCATGCACGCGTGAATTTTCTTGTACGTTAGGTTGATGCTGCTCAAGATCTTTCTAACCTTATAATCGGTTTCGAAAAGTTTGTGATGATCAAGAAGCAACTTACAGATATGCTCATGCATTTTTTCAAAATCACGGTCTGACATTTTATTCTTCACTTTTATTTGAAATTCCTCTATGACATATCACAATACATTTTCTGGACATCCAGGGTACACCAGGGTCTGGGCTTCAAGTAGCATCATGTTGTACTTATCCATCTCAGTAGTGTTAGTGAGCAAGGCTGTATGGACTGTGTCATAATAAAGAGTATCTTATCCTCACTCTTTGTGTTGATGTCTACCATAACTAAACTCCAGAAAAACATCATGGACCAAATCTATTGTGGGATTTGTTAAAGAAATTTATCCCCCTAACCTTTTGACTATTAATTAGTCTAAGGCTAAATGAAATTCCCTTACCTACCAGTATATAGGGTCAAGTAATAGTATAGATATTGAAATCGAGTGTCGAACCCATGAGGATTGACCACTCTAATTTTAAAGCTTAAATCGATTAGGTCCTAGACTACGGCTTTACCTAAATATGCAATGTGACCAAAACTAATGAATGAAAAGATGGAAATGTATCTTACCTAGCTAAGTTCTTCGGTAACCTTACTATGCGAGGGGTGGTGTAACTACAATGAGTGATTGTCCGATTGAATGGTTGATCAACTAACTAAATGAAATCATGAGGTAAAACAAAACAAAACAATGTAAATATTTAGTTGGCTAAAGATGTTGCCACTAGCCAACTCAATGTACCAACAATGTCCAAGTTATGAGTTTTAGTCCAGTTTACATGCTCAAACGTATTTTGGAGAATAAGAACAATTTCTTTCATTGTCCAAATCATGCCAGGTCGAGTCACACTTGGTTTTGGGCCAAAACTCCTAAAGCTTTTGGGATTTTAGAAGGTTTTAGTCCATCATGAAACACAAAGTAAACCGAGATTAAAAGCTAGACTCCTAATGTATTTCATGTGTAATGAGTTTGACTGCAAACACATGTGAATATTATGGATGGCTCCGCCCCCCCCCCCCCCCCCCCCCCAACTTTTGGCGTACTCAGGAGTGGGTTCTAATGAAACCTCTTAACTCGTACTTATTGGGTTACTAGTTGAAAGAATCAACAATAGCTATAAAGCCTCTCGGTTTAATCTAAGCTTAATTGGAAACCCTTGAGTCACTTGGGCCTCAAAAGTGTTTCGATTCATGCTCAAGCACAAGGAAACTAAATCCTAATCTTACCCTTTTAAGTCTAAGCCTAAGTCATGTTATATACTTATCTTCCTTAGGTGAGTGACTAGTTCACTTAGGTTCATTTATAGCTCCCCTAAACATATCTCAACTTAGTCATGGCTAAGAAATGAATATGAAAACATTGAATCAAGCCCAAATATGCAAACATACCACCATATCACACCCACAACAAACTCATTCAATATCATTTAGTACACTAAAACAAATCCAATTTTATAACTCAAACCATCTTGTATGTACATCAAATTGGCTAGGGCTAAACCCTAGCCTTCCAAAAGGTAACTACTCACTAAGTATAACTAGAATAAAGTTTACATATATACTTAGAACTTGAAGAGTAAATACATAACCAAAAATTCTTCTTAGCCAAAGCTCTACCAAATGACTCCAAGGCTTATAGCTCCACATCTTCACTTCTAGCTAACACCCAACTTCAAGAGGAGGTAAGGATAGCTCTTAGGATCAAAAGGACCCAAGGAGAAGAGGGATTTCTTCTTACTCCTTCTCACTCTAAGATCCAAACCAAATCCTAGAGACAAAGGTGAGAGTAGGAACACCCAAACTAGAACGAAATGATGGTATGGTGGTGGAGAGGTTCGGCTCTTCCTTTGAAGGAGGAGCTAGGTCTCTTTTGGTAATGGAGAAGTGGTAGTGTCGTCCTAGTAAGGAGAAGAGAGATGGAAGAGAGCTTTAGAGGGTTGGAGGAGAATACTAGAGAGAAATGACTAACTAAAACTTAGAAATGTGTAAAATGAAGTGTGGTGTGTGTGTGGGTGATGGGGAGCTCGAATTTGGGAGAGAGATTTGCCCTTGGATGATAGGAAATGAGGAGTTGGAAGATCTAAAGGTTGGCTTTGGATCAAGAGGACTATGATCCACTATTTTAGGCTTTGTAAGGCTCAAGTTCGAAATGAGTGATATCATGTGGTCCATCTTTTTCCTCTTCTCTTGAAATAAGATTGGCCTTCAAAATTTGGTGGATTAGGCCTTCATTGGGTTGTACTTAAAGTGTTTGGAACAGTAAAGGTGGTCCAGCTAGCTGTGGTGAATTCTAATGGGTTCCGGGCAACTTCCGGAGACTTCTAGTGAAGCTATTTCGTCCTTTTTTCAAAGTTGCTCCAAATTCTCTCGTGACTTCAGAAATGTATACATTTTCTCCCATAAGTATCTAATTCTTCTATATTAATGCATTTTCGAGTCAAACCATGATTTTCAAACGAAAACGGAAACATCATAAGAACATTGCTTTATTCATGAAAAGCAAGCAATAAACCTAAAGTTAAGAGCATATTAGGCACATAATTATGGTCCTAATAAACAAACACAAGACTAAACACAAAAGCTTGTAAGTGTCCAGAATGGTGAACATTTCTCTCAAAGAACCATACATAATGGATTGAACTCCTCTTAAGCACAATTAGAATATGAAATCAATGCATGTCTAATAATCCAAACATGCTGCATCTCAAACAAAATGCATGCAATGAGATGTATTCAAACCAACGTTTTCCTAACCATCTAGCTCACAAGATATCACTCAATGCACTCAAGTGTTTAGAGGGTTATTATTTGCACTCAAAAATCAAATTGGTCATATATTTTCCATAGACTTGATTTCACCCAAATACTCCAAAAATCTCATACACAAGAGTTTCAAAAGAGAACTTTTATTTAAGTTATAATAGGGCTTTAAGGAAGGGGGTTCAATGAAAGAAAGGGATAGGATAATCAAAGACCAAGCTACCTAGTAAGCAATTCACATGTTGAAGTTCCTCTAAATTACTTCTAGGTACTAATATTTCTCTTTGTCAAATCAAACCACTTCTCAAAATACTTCTCTTTATTTACAACACACACACACACATACACACACTATTTTTGGATTTTCCTTGTTTTTTTTTTCAAACACAACTCTTTTCGTAGAACTCTTTTCTCTTTTCTCTTTTCTCTTTTTCTTTTCTTTTCTTTTCTTTTTGACTACTCAACAGCTGAATAAACAAATGACCAACACATGACCTCCTCCACCTCACATTTATCTCTTGACATTCTTTGCAACAAGCATAACACTAAACCTGCATCTTAATAGAAATTCATGATTGCTTGCTAGTTTGCCAAGTTAGGGGGTATGATAAGTGTTTAAGCTAGGTAGGTATCTGTGGTGTTCATGAAAGAAATGTCTAAGTATTAGAAAGGCTAAAATTGGCTCACTAAAGGATATATGCATCATAAGTTAAAAAGCTATTTGGCCATGGTGGTGATCCTAAAGTCTCTATCATCTTTGAATATTACTCATGATTCGGAAAAATATTTTGCATTGTTTAAAGCAAGTTTTAGATCATACATAACCAATTGATATCATACATGAAAGAAATGGTGCATTATATAAGCTAGTCATGCACAATTTGTCTCAAAATCTCACATAGGCAATGATAGCTTTGAAACATATTAATCCTTCTTTTTCTCAAATGAACAAATTTTGAGAGACATATGTTTTTCAACCAATTAAAAATGCATTGTTTTCTTTTTCTTTCACACATGCTTAAAATCATGTAATCCACTAGCCATAAATTCAATTTCATTATCAAGAACCATTATTAGGACACAAACACACCAAAACACACATATTTTTGCATTACATTTTCTCAAAATTTTCAGTTGTTTATGGAATTGAGGATAAGGAGTTATATGACTTAGCCTACTACCTCACACTTTAAAATCAAATTGTCCTCAATTTGCATCAAGACATATATCATACACAAGTGCACAAGAGGTACATAAGCATAATCACTTCACATTTTATTCCGCCAACACTTGTTCTACTATGCATAACAACTAGCATGCATTCGCACTTAAATGGTCATATAGTCTCTAAGAAGTAATGAAACTATTGGAGTCATATCAACCACAATTGGGGCATGCATACTAATCATATTTCAAAGAAAAACTACAACGTTAGCAAGCATATAACAAGATGGTACCTCACACTTAGAATTTGAACACCTTAGCATGGAATGATTGGAAACTTAGAAAAGTATTAAGTTCATAGGAACAATCATCTCACATGTATCATACAAGATCACCACAACCTAATTAAGACTCAAAACAAATACATTAATGATGAATAAGTCGCTCCCTCATCGAACAAGAGTGAGCCATCAAGACATTGCAAGGCTAACAACTCTTGGAAGATGTCTACTCACGGGGGTGAGAGTTAAACCTAAGCCTCCTAACATAGCATCATTCTCAAACATACTTGCATAAGTGCTAGAAAGTAGATAGAGAGTAAGGAAGAAAGAAAACAAATGCTTTGTCAACTAACTCTAAGCTCCATATGCATTAGAATATAAACCAATGAATGTCAAGTTAGGCCTCGTCATCCAAGGTTGCATGGGCCTAGTCATGATCCTTAAACGGTACTCTCGGACTTGTCTTGGCCTCAAGGAATTACTCTATGCTCCATGCCTCAAAGCCTCAAGATTTTGATCTTCAAAAGTCAACTTTGGCAGAACACTCCTCGACAGGTCAAGAGATTCCCTCGATGGGTTGAAAAAGGGACCCAAACTGGACAGTAGTTTACAGTTGATGGGTTAAGAAGGACCTTCGACCCTTTGAGAATTCCCAGAAATTAAGCTCCAAGTTCAAGACGACAATGCTCCATTCTTGATGTCCAATGCTCCCCCACCTCACACTTATTCTTCTTGCATATCAATGGTGTCCGACCATCCCGGGTTTAACGACGTTAACACGATCGGATGATGGAAGCTTTGATCTCAAAACATCATGGTTGGGTCCTTATAGATCTCCCTACTCCATTTCATATTTGGCTCGAAGGCTTCAATTTGTGTCTTATGGAGCTTGAAAGTTCTTCCATTCTTCAAATTTATCAAATGGACAACTCCTTGAGGACATAGCTCAAGTAACTTGTAATTAGCACTCCTCAAGACATTAAGGCTCTTCAAGATGATCTTGCAACCAACTACCAATGTTGGTTTCTCATGTTTGTTAAGCTTTAATTTCTTCATCTTTTTACAGACCTTGCTCTTATCCGATGCCTTTACTTCTTCAACATTCTTGGCTTCATCATCGTTCACAACTTCAATGCCATAGACATGTAGTGCCGGAATTGGTGGAGCTTCATTCAATAACTTGAAAGCTCTTACCATCCAGTTCATCATAGCTTGTGGTCTTCCTTTTGCATTGGCTTTAAGATAAGGTAAGAACTCAGGATCATCGGGTTTCACCTTGGTCTCGGCTTGAGTCTTGACACCCTCATGCTTCTTCTTAGCTTTATTCTCAAATCTGAGAGGTATACTAGGCACACACGAGGTGTGTAGATCATCATCCTCATCACTTTCACGATCACTCTTTATCAAGAGGGCATCATCATAGTTGGTAAATTACTTCCTAGGTCGTACTACTGCATTCACCATCTTAATTTGATGTTTTTGATCTTTTTTGGCACAAAGCGGGAATTCATTAGTCCTTCCGCCTTGTTGAACTTGATGTGTCTTTGGAAATTGACTAAGTTGTTCCTCCATCTTACAAAGTACATATTGGTTCTCAATTCGAATCTCGTTATTCTCATTCATTAAGATTTTGAAGATATCCAAATACATCTTCTTGTCCTCCACTTATTGAGCTTTTAATTTACTTTGAAGAAGCAGCTCATGTTGTGAAAATAACTTGGTCATCAACTCCTCCAAGTTAGACTTTGACAATTCCCTTTGAGGTGGAGGTGCTTGTTGTACCGGAGCTTGTTGTGGTATTGGAGCGAAAAATGCTTGTGGTTGGTAAGAGTTACCTCCCAAAGCATTTGGTCATTGAAAACCACTATTTGATTGTTGAAAGCCTCCTTGACTAAAGTCTTGAACATTTCCTTGTCCCCTTTAGTTATCTTGGCTAGGCTCCCCTCATGATAAAATAGGATTAGTACGTTAACCCAGATTACTCCTTTGTGGACCAAATGACATAAGGTTGCACTCCTCAATAATCTCCAGATAGTCTCCTTAATGAGGGCAACATAAATTCTCATGCCTCATACTCTTACAAATCATGTAAGTTGGTTCCGCACTAGTCTCCACAATTTGATTTACATAGCCTCCATTGCAAGTTTGCTTCAACAAAAAGTCAAATTTCTTGTTCATGGTCTCTTCAAGTCGCTTGATGGCATCCTCTTGTACATATGTGGCTCCCTTGACTACATACATACTTTCCCAGTTGGCATAAGTGACTTCTCTCATTGATATTTCTGGTCTCCGAACATTGGGCTTGACATCCTATAAGGATAATTGATCCACCATTTTCTCTAACAAAATATAGTCTTCTTCCGCGGTCTTATCCTTGAAATCGCCTCCGCTAGCATTATCGACCTTCCTCCTTGTGTCCATGATTAGACCTTGATGAAACAAAAATAAGAGCTTGTCTTTAGTTTGGCTATGGTTTAGACAACCAAGCTCAAGATCCTTCAAATTCTCCTAAGTCTCATAGAATAACTCTCCATCTTCCTCGTGAAATGTCATCAACCATGTCCTTCTCTCATTGATCTTCCCCGGTGGAAAATATTTGGTGATGAACTTGGGTTTCATCGCCTACCATGAGTGAATCGAGCTAGGAGCAAGTTTGTTGAACCATATCCTTGCCTTATCCCGCAAACTAGAAAGAAATACCCGAAGCTTCAATTGTCCCGGATCCATGTTCCGTATGTTGAACCTTGTACATGCTTCCTCGAACTCCAACAAGTGTGAAAAGCGATCGAGCGATCAAAATTTGGATGTCCCATGAAGATTGGTATGGTTTGAAGAAAACTAGATTTGATCTCAAAGGATTCACCAGTGAACGATTGAAGAACAATGCAACCGGTATACATTGACAAAGATGGTAAAGCACTATCCCTAAAAGGTCTTGCTTCAATAACGTCCTCGTCCATGATGAGTTCTTCCTCGAAAAGAGGATTCGAAGGTATGAAACCTGAAAACACACTAAGAAACGAATATATATTAAGTCCTCCAAACTCCTAGAGTGACTCAAAGCCTTGAGAGCCTTCCATGGTACTTCTTTGGCACCTCCCTCAAGGAAACATCAATGAGAACCCTAAGAGTTTGAATGTAATTTTGGTACATGGCATAATAGCATTCACTGTGCAATGGACATTGAAATTAACTGAGGCAAAGGGTTACGTTATCCAATATATCGAAAATCACAGAAGAATGTCCTAATGTTCTAGGGTGTTGAGGTAATAAGTTTGCTAAATCTAGACATACTTTAAATCAAAAACACTAAATTAGATATGCTTCAAGAATGTAGATAACTTCAAGAAGGTAAACAAGCGTGACTTAAGAAATCACAAATGCAAGTAAAATTCGGCAGGTCGAAATTCCGAAGCAAGTTCCCTGTATGGAAATTTTGGCTAGCTAAATGGAAATTTTTATGGGTTGAATGTATGCTCATGTGTCTCTTCTGCACCAATCTCTATAGGTCAAGAAGAACTCTCGACGGGTTGAGCAGAATGCCCTGCAAAATGTTAGAAAGCAGAAGACTAGAATAAGTTCACACCCAAAGTATCTACCAAAGCATTCGAGATATTATAGACAAGGAAAACAAAGTCCTAGATGAAAAAATGAAGAAAAACTATAAAGCAAAGAAAAAATGTCATAAGAATGTCCGGATAATCCGCAATCAAAGGCTAACCGAAGCTAAGAACTCAAAGTGAAATTTATCTCACTAACCTTTTGACTATTAATTAGTCTAAGGCTAAGTAAAATTTCCTTAATTACCTACAAGTATACGGGGTCAAGTAATAGTATAGATATTGAAATTGAGTGTCGAACCCACGAGGATTGACTACTCTAAATCCAAAGCTCAAATCGATTAAGTCCTAGATTACGGCATTACCTAAACATATAATGTGACCCAAAACTAATGAATGAAAAGATGGAAATGTATCTTACCTAGCTAAGTTCTTTGATAACCTAACTATGCAAGGGATGATGTAACTACAATGAGTGATTGTCCGATTGAATAGTTGATTAACTAACTAAATGAAATCATGAGGTAAAATAAAACAAAACAATGTAAATATTTGGTCGGCTAGAGATGTTGCACTAGCCAACTCAATGTACCAACAATGTCCAAGTTATGAGTTTTAGTCCGATTTACATGCTCAAACATCATTTGGATCACAAGAATAAATTATTTCATTCTCCAAATCATGCCCTCTCGGGTCACGCTTGGTTATGGACCGAAACTCCTATGCCTTTTGGGATTCTAGAAGGTTTTGCTCCATTAATGAAGCACAAAGTAAACCAATATTAAGAACTAGACTTTTGGTGCTAGACTCCTAATGTATTTCATGCGTAATGAGTTTTATTGCAAACACATGTGAAGATTATGGATGGCTTCCCTCCCCAAGCCTCTTTTGGAGCACTTAGGAGTGTGTTCTAATTAAACCTCCCAACTCACACCTATTGGCTTACTAGTCAAAACAATCAACAATACCTAAAAACCCTCTCGGTTCAATGTAAGGTTAACCGAAAACTCTTGAGTCACTTGGGCCTCAAAAGTGTTTCGATTCATGCTCAAGCACAAGGAAACCAAATCCTAAAATTAACTTTTTAAGTCTAAGGTTAAGTCATGTTACATGTTTATCTTTCTTAGGTGAGTGACTAGTTCACGTAGGTTCATTTATAGCTCCCCTAAATATATCTCAACTTAGTCATGGCTAGCACATGAATATGAAAATATTTAATCAAGCCCAAACATATTACAATCATATCATACCCACAACAAACTCTTTCAATAGCATGTAGTACATTAAAACAAATTCAAATTCATAACTCAAAGTATATTGTATGTACATCAAATTGGGTAGGGTTAAACCCTCTATAGAGTTCCAAAATGTAACTACTCACTAAGCATAACTAAAACAAAGTTTAGATGCATGCTTAGAACTATATGAGTCAAGAGATAATCGAAGAGCCCCCTTACCCAAAGCTCCACCAAATGACTCCAAGACTTCTTGCTCCACATCTTCACTTCTAGCTAGCACCCAACTTCCAGAGGAGGTAATGGTAGCTCTTAGGATCCCAAGGAGCCAAGAGGAAGAGGGATTACTTCCCACTCCTTTGAACTCTAAGAACCAAACCAAGCCCTAGAGGCAAATGTAAGAAGAGGAACACCTAAACTATACCGAAATGATGGTGTGGTGGTGGAGAGGTTCAGCTCTTCCCTTGAAGAAGGAGATAGGTCTCTTTTGGTAATGGAGATGTGGTGGTGTAAGCCTAGTAAGGAAAGGAGAGAGAGAAGAGAGATTGATAGGGTTGGAGGAGAAATTAGAGAGAAAAAGCTAACTAAAACTTTGAAATGTGTAAAATGAAGTATGGTGTGTGTGGGTATATGTGATGGGGGGCTCGAATTTGGGAGAGAGGTGGGGAAAACTCCAGCCCTTAGATGATAGGAAATGAGGAGTTGGAAAATCTAAAGGTTGGCTTTGAATCAAGGAATCATGATCCACTATTTTAGGCTTTGTAAGGCTAAAGTCCGAAATAAGTGACATCATGTGGTCAATCTTTTTCCTCTTCTCTTGAAATCAGATTGGCATGGAAAATTGGGTAGATTGGGCCTCTATTACTTGAAGTGTTTGGGCTGGCAGGAGTGGTCAGGCTGGCTATGGTGAATTTTGGTGGGTTCCGGGCAACTTCTGGTGAAGCTATTTTGTAATTTTTCCAAAGTTGTTCCAAATTTTCTCATGACTTCAAAAATGTAAACGTCTTCTCAAATAATTGTGTAATTCTTTTCCATTAATGCATTTTCGAGTCAAACCATGATTTCCTAACAAGAACGAGAAACATCATAAGAACAATGTTTTATTCATTAAAAGCAGGCAATAAACGTAAAGTTAGGAGCTATTAGGCACATAATTATTGTTCTAATAGGGTTCCAAGAAGGGGCGCCACTACAGTTGGATGAGACACTCTAGTAACTGTACCCTGAGCTAAAGTCTGGTCTTGAACTGAAGTCTACTATTTCACCGTGCTCACTCCATGTAGTGTAACTCTACATCATACCGTGGCCATACAAGTGTTGAGACATAACATTAACCCCCACAAACTTATGGTTAAGACATTTTCTGCACGGACACTTGTAACGCTTCTTTCCTTGACCATGTTGCATCACAAAAAGCGTAAACTCTTTGATTCCGTCCATATACCTTTTATCACTTCTATTTACCAACTGTATCTAACTCTTGTCCATATTTTTGCATAAGTTAATTATCACATTATATATTTTTTTAAACTAAGTAATCTAATATACTATATTATTAAATTACATAACACAATTAAGTTAATATGCTATAATCTAATATACTTTACTTAATCTAATGTATTATAGTATTAAGTTAATATGCATTTACATATTATATATATAATTTTTCAACTAATAAATCCAACATATTTAATCATATATATAATTAATCAACACATGCATGCAATTAACTTAACAATTAAACAATTAATTAAGGCAATATGCAAATAAGGTTGCCGGAAACTATATTCGCCGAAATATTTCACCAGAGAACTTTGTCACCGTACGTTATTACGTACATAATTAAATTCAAAAAAATTAATCAAGATAAACGAGTTAATACCTTCACCGATAAGACGATAAGTGGGTAATCTAGAACTCCAGGGGTTGAAAAACTGATTAAATTGAAATTGTGGCCGAATGTGGGTGTTGAGAGCTTTTGAGAGAAGTTGAGAGATGAGATAGAGATGAAATGCTCGATCTGAAAATGGAATCTAATCTAAATAATTGAGTTTTCTTAAATGTCTAAATGTAAAGCTTCTTCGTCTAAGTACATACCTAGACGATGAAACTATCTTCGTCGTCTAAGAGGTAACTTAGACAAAGAATTATGTAATTTGTCATCTAAGTTTTATTCTTAGACGACGGATAATATTTTCGTCGTCTAAGTTGTTAAACTTAGACAACCGAACCTTTATTCGTCGTCTTGAATCTAAACTTAGCCGATAAATTACATAATTCGTCATCTAAATCAAACCTAAACGACAAATAATTTTCTTGGGCGACGAACTGATTTTTCGTTGTCTAAATGCGTATTTCTAGTAGTGAATCGTCTTTTATTTTGTTTTACATTGAAACTTGAAATATCACTTCAATATATAAAAATTGCGTTTTCGAAATTATAGTTTTATTTTGTAATAGGAAATTGAACTGAGCTTCAAAGATATATAGATATTACTTTCCCTAAAATAAATATATATGTATATATATAGATATTACTGATCGAATTGAGTTTGTTTGATGTTACTTATACAGTAGCAATATTGATCATTCTCATAATTATTATACAAAGTTGAAGGTTGTCAATATCTTTGAAAATTCTGTATCTGATCTTTCGCGAATATAGTATTTTCTTTCAACCCATCTGAGAGAAGATGACAAATTGCTAATCTAAGCGAGTCACTTTGTAGTACTACTGCTCTAAGAATGGTTCCAGATTACTGTACGTAGTCTGAGAATTTTCCTAGCTAATTGCCAGAACTTAACCCGTCTTAATTAGCTAGGTATTTGAGGAGTGATATAAACCTCAGAAACTTCCAGATCGAGTAACCTAGCTAACTATAACAACTGGTATTTGGCATGGACTTTGTTTTCAACTCTGGGTTTATCTGAGGACTGACGATCCATGACTGTTTGAGGTATATATTGGTCCTCTAATACGACACGGTTTGGCTTTTACATAGCAAAGCAAAACAAAAGGCCAAAACCCTAAAATGCCTTTATGCGTGATAATATTTATGGAAACTTGGATGCATCTGTAATTAACGTACGTACCAAACCGGCCAATACTCAGATCGATATCGATATATATCGACCACCGATCCAACCGGAGAGAGATCGATGATGTTGATGATCGGAGAAGTCTTCGTCATCGTGATACAAGTGGTGGCCACTTCATTTCAATATTAACTCTTCTTGTTCAAGATTTACACTGTACTTTGAGAATAATTTTAGGGTTATAGGAATTAAAGGGGGTATAATTCTAAACTCGATCACTTTTCTTGTTTCTCAAAATTCATTAATTCATTTTTCTTAATTTTAAATTTGACCCTATCAATATCATCTAGAATCCACGTACGTAACTGGAGTTCAATGTTTATCTAGAATTGTGTATGAGTGACCTATGTGTTGGAAAAAATTGGCTTAGAATTGAGCAATTTGGAATCCCACATCAGAAAAATGAAGAGTTATTCATTGTTGATATATAAAGAGCTGTACCACACACGCTAATGCTGAGACCTTTAGTGTTTAAAACCCCGTACCGTTGGATCCAGGGTAGCTAAATGTGGAGGGACATTTTTGACCTCGTGTGTGTGGTATTCGTCTCTCGCTTCCGCACAACAATTGGTACCAGAGCCCAGGCTACGTTGGAGATTTGATCTCGTACGATCGAGTTACAATTTGGTGGAGCTTGCTTTTGTTTGGGGACCGAAAGATTTGAAGGATATGCTTGTGGTCAAGGTGGAGCTATTGTAATTCGGATCGTGAGACGTTTGAAGATGACTCTAATCACCTCAAGGTGGAGATTGTTGGAAAATTTTGGCTTAAATTTGAGTCATTTGGAATCTCACATCAGAAAAGTGAAGAGTTATCTATTGTTAGTATATAAGGAGTTGTACCACACACGCTAATGTCGATGCCTTTTGTGTTTAAAACTCCGTACCCATGGAATCCCGAGTGACTAAATGGGAAGAGTATCCGCATTTTCGACCTCGTATTTGTAGTATTCGTCTGCTATAGCAAATTTTCTTTTAAAAAATTAAGTGCCCAGTGGTGGATCTCATCAGTAACCAGGCTTAACTTAAGCTAGATAGATTTTGCAGCAAAACGAAAAATTTCCTATACATGTAATTGCTAGCTAGGATCAAGACTCGATCGAACTTGAGTACGTATTTTGTACTAGAAAAAGTAATTTTAATAATTAAGCAAATTCATATGGTGCATATCTATTATTTTCATATATCATCTAGTTTATTATGGTTAGTTCCACTTCTGGGTACTGATCAGTGAAATGATATGAAGATTAATGAAAATGAAGAAACAAAAGCTAGCGTACGTATATAGATTGGTGTCAATATACATGAGAAAAAGAAATTAACTAGCTAAACTAGTCACGGGTTTCTCTTGACTCACACATCACCGCTCACCATATATATAATTTCGGTCAATGATCGAGTTTATATATGCATGCGTTTGCTCCCCTCAAGCCCCACCACACCATCACCACCTCCCTACCAATTACATTCATACAACGTACTTGGATCCGTAGTGATAGTTTTTCTTTGGTTTTCATCAAACTAATGCAACGTTGATGAGGTGTATCTCGTAACAAAGTTTATATATACACACTCTATAATTGAAATCTCACACTATTTATATTCCTTTCATCCCTAATTAAATAAAAAAGGATCACGTACTGTACGTCTTCATGTAATCATCTCGCAGTTTAGACATGATCAAAATGGTTTAGGTTCCTTAGGATTTTACTTTTATATCATTGTACATATTAGACAATATATCATAAACCCTAAAACAAGATACTTAATTACTTGTTTTCGCCAATATTATTACCATTGGGATTGTTAATAACATTGAAAGCATTGTACAAAACGTTTAGAATTTAGGGTTGGAATAGTTACGCACCTAGGGTTTAATTATTCTTGTAATCTCGTTAGTTCTTCAATTCTACTAGCTAATATATATATTTCATATTATAATTTATACCAAAAACAGATAACTGTAAACTAAAATTTCAACTAGAAGACACTGATTTAGTTCATATAGTAAGTTTTTTGTTTGAATTACAAAATTCGATTAGCAATTTGAATAATTAACCTCATCAACTTTTGTTGTGTTTTTATTAGGTAGGCACTACATTATTAGTGTGTAGATCGAGTAGGCTTGTTATCTGTTCATGTTTGCTGGCGCGCAGCCAAACTGCTATGGGAATGATCAAACAGCTTCTTAAAAGAAGTAATTAGCTAGAAGTAAATTATCTTAATTATAACTAGCTAGTGTTTGGCAAAAAAAAAAAAAAACAATAAATATATGTGACGAAAGAAAGAAAATTGACGGAGAAAGAAAGGTCGAGAGGGGCAAATCGAGCACCACTATGAGTGGCCACACCCTGTCCCGTTATCGAAAAGTCACTCTCTCCATCTTAAACACCCCGTTTACCCACATACCTCTGGGTAGTAGAGACCCCACCTTCCCCCTGACAGCTATGTAGATCTTTCTATTAACTCCTCCCCTCTACCTCACCTCTATGTAGCTAATTCTCTTTTTCTTTTTTCTTTTTCTTTGTTTTTTAATTAAATACTTTATTCCAGTAACTATGTGTTCAGATAATTAGTTTATCGGAGTCCATAACAGGCATTTTAATCGTTATTTTAGCGATCCTGTTAGTATTCGAATGCAAGACATGAGATTTTACAACTTTAATTTTTACGTGACAAGACTCAATATTTTCACATGAATTACTTGCTGGCTAGTTAATTTGGTATTAACCGCCTCTTATCTCTACCCACCACTTGCTCTTAGTTCGTACAGTTTGACCCTCATCTTACTGGTGCGTTTCTGGTATAAAGCTAGTTGATGGCCAGTAAGTCCAGAAACCAAACAAAATTGCAGACTCGATCAGAAATGAACTACAGTTGATACCTAGCTTCTTGCTTGTTAATAATATATAACACGCGTGCGTACTCCTATCAAACCAGACCAATTAGCTGAAGACAGTTTATGGCAATTGCTGCAACAAGGATGAGCCACGAAGAAGACGATAACACGAGCAAGCTACAACAACAACAGCAGCAGCAGCAGCAGCAGCAGCAAGTCGACGATGGTAATGATTCACATGAGCATGACATGGTGATGCCGGGCTTTCGCTTCCATCCAACCGAAGAAGAGCTCATAGAGTTTTACCTTCGCCGTAAGGTGGAGGGCAAGCGCTTCAATGTCGAGCTCATTACTTTTCTCGACCTTTATCACTATGACCCTTGGGAGCTTCCAGGTAACATACTTATATATAAACACAAATCCCTATCTAAGAAAAAAACACAGTTCTTCTCTCCTCCATCGATCTTGTTTTGTAATATTTGAAATGAACATGGTGATCTTGAATAGCTATGGCGGCCATCGGGGAGAAAGAGTGGTTCTTTTATGTCCCAAGAGACCGGAAGTACCGCAACGGCGACAGGCCCAACCGCGTGACAACATCGGGGTACTGGAAGGCGACCGGAGCTGATCGGATGATCCGAAGCGAGAATTTCCGGTCGATTGGGTTGAAGAAAACCCTAGTTTTCTATTCCGGGAAAGCCCCCAAAGGGATACGGACTAGTTGGATCATGAACGAGTACCGCTTGCCCCATCATGAAACTGAACGATACCAGAAGGTAAACCTAGCTACTACTTTTATGTATAGAAACAATCTCAAACAACATTGGTAATTAGTCCTAGCAGAAAAAGAAAACATAGTAATTAGTCAGGTCACTACTCTTGGGAGCTAGGTATGAAGATCGAGCCAGTATGAGAGAAGAGAAGTAGCTAGAACGAGCATTCAGTTGAGATATCAATTCTTTTTTCTATTATTCAAATTCTCATATATAGATAATTGGCAGAGGATCGAATCGAAGCCTGCCCATTGTGTAACCAAATTCACAGGATAGATAGTTATTTCATAACGATACGCTACAAGATTTGCCTCTATTGAATTTTATATGATGTTCAAAACAATTAGGTGATCTACATGAGATTCTAGAACTTGAAGCTGATTTGATTTCTTTGACGATTTGCAGGGAGAAATATCGCTTTGTCGAGTTTACAAGAGACCCGGAGTTGATGACCATCCGTCGCTCTCTCGATCTATACCGTCATCGCGAGCCGCCGCGAATGCGAATGGTGCATCCACATCAAGATCGTTACTGGCTCAGTCTTCGTCGTCATCGACGTTGGACAAGAAGCAGCACAGTATTAACAGCAGTTTGATGGAGAAACTCCAAGCTAATTTTAACTTTAATGGAGAGCCACTAGGACAACTTCATCGTCGTCAAGATCACGTCGCCGCGGACCAAAAGGTTAACGAAACAGAAGGAAGCAGCGGAAATTCGGATGTGACAAGTACACTAGCCGTCGGCCAGCTGCGTAGTAGTACTTCAAACATTTCTCCTTTAATTCATCATCAACAATCATCTTCACTCGGACTACAAGCTCATCACGATCACCATCACCATGGAGGAGGAGTACTCCTAGAGATGGATGATCACACCGAGGAGTACTCAAAGACGCCGCAAACAATGCTGTTCGCCGGATCTTCTGTATTGTCCACGTCTAACGCGATTGATGATCTTCAGAGACTCTTGAATTACCAACAACAGCAAGCAGTTTCCAACATTGCCAATCAACAACAACAAGCTCTTCATGTACAACAATACTACGATGCCAACAGTCACCACGTACCTGGCAACGTGGTTAACCATTTCTCTACTGCTTTCCCGTTGGTGCCTCCTCAGCCTCCTCAGCCACCGTCGCAGTCTCAGCTGTCTCCCAATGGACTTCCAATAACGGCTTTCTCTGACCGCCTTTGGGAGTGGAATCCAATCTCAGAGCCAAACCGGGCGGCCGATCAGTACAACAACAATCCATTCAAGTAATCAATAATTATTTTATATTAATTATCAGCTAAACTCAACTGCAGATATACGTATTTGATCCATAGTCACACTACTACGTACTACTACCAGTTAATTATGCTAGTTAGCTGATTCTGGCTGCTGCTTAGTTTTGCAGTAGCCTAGTCCATAATCTCTACCTCTTTTTCATTTTTGTAGCTTAATTAGTATTCTAATAAACTGATACTATTATTCGATCTAATATCTTGAATTTATATACATATATATCATCCTATTTTTAGTTGTGGTTTTCGGAGGAGGGACTGGGGGAGGGTCTTGGTTAATTGGATAAATCTATGTTCGTCGGTTTAGTGTTATGGTAAATATTTATGTCTGAATTGCAGTACGTGTTGCATATTAGGGGCCTCTCATCTAATTTCTGCTCCTAATTAAGTATTCTAAAGTGCGTACGTATGTTGTTAATTGGAAGTAAGCTAGTCGATCATTGCTGTTTAGTATTTACGCGCATGATTAAAGTCAGGCCTCGTCATAAAATCATCCAGAGATATATATTACATTATTATCTCTAATATTCTTACATCGATCGATAAGACCTAATTTCGATTTCTGATTTTAACTCTTTTACTAATATAATATATATATATATACACGCGCGCGCGCGTATAGACATACCTCTAAAGGCTAGGGTATCGGTAATTACATATCATGTACCGGTTTTTGTTTTGGAGTCATTGTTTTACGTCCTTCAAATTTTACACTCCTATTACTCTAATTTGAACAAACATAAAAACACTATTATTAATTAAGGTTACAACTTACAACAATCTCTTGCCTAGTTCTATCATCCAACTATTATGTGATGATCGACATGCTGAGAGCCCGAGACTTCTCCTTGGTTTAGGTGGAAATCTTACCGATCTGCATAGGCAAATGGTAGTTTTGGACTTTGTTTGATTTGTGGAACAATATGAATTCATTAAGAGTCATGAAGTAACTGTACATTTACCCTAAAAAGTGTAAGGCACCGAAATACCCTATAATACGAACATATAAAAGTAAATAATTAGCCATTTAACGAAATTACCTCTACATACTACAATACGAATATGATCAACATACATTATAGATATATATACACACTTTTTACCAAAAGCGGAGATTGTTTTCGACACAAAATTGACAAAATTACACGATCATTAAATATACTCATTGCAGCTTAATCAGAGATTATTTCATCTCCAGCAATCACGTACATACATTTTGATAATGATAAAGTGATCTGTATATCTTTTGGCAATTCGATTTGCCTATTAGCTACTTTAAGAAATTTATTTTGGGGTTTTGCCTATTAGTTAATTTTTCATACACATTTTGTCTGTTAGTTGACCTACAAACTGTACGTACCAGTTTCCCTAAAATGGAAATCTTTGTCTCAAACGAGCACGTAGTCATAACGAGCTTGTTGTAAATTCTTGGTCAGCCAACATCTTGACTCAAGTTTTTGGTTTCGATGAGTAAACAGACTCACCTTCGATCTTGACTCAAGTTAAAGGTGACGATCTGCAGGGACGGAGCCAGAATATAAAGTCAGAGGGGGCCTATAATGCACATAATGGAAAACAAAAAAACTTCATGAAAAAATTAATTGCATGTTTTGAGGTTAGAACCCAAAACCTAACACTAACATCTCTATGCATTTACCACTGTACTAGCCTAGAATGAATGCAAGTGATGCACATAAGATATACTTAACCAAATCTCAGGGGGGGCCTGGGCCTACCCTGGGCTCAAGGTGGCTCCGTGCCTGACGATCTGTATCAGTACGTAATTTCTATTTATTATTACAGAGTGATATGATATAAATACTAGAATGATATATTGTTCTTCATGTGATCAATCATATAACTAGGGATCGAGTTGGATTCATTCAGCTCGATCTCTCTCTCAGTCAATTGGTAGCGCTACTAGCTAGCGATATATACAATCGTGTGGTATTTAACTATGGAAAATACTTCGGTGCACTATTCTTCAGTGCACCGATTATCATAATTTATTTTCAACCATTCATTTAGTGAGTTCCCCTACATAACACAAACATCGATATTAACACTGTTAATACAATTAATACAAAATAAAACTGGTCAACTAAGATAAAATGGTAAATAAAATGTGGAGCCCTCTCTTTTTATTAGTTCTAGAATAAACATATATATATATGTATTTCTTTTTTATTAATCTAAAATTTAAAGAAAAACAATTATGAGAAAAATATAAACCTAAACTCTGAACCTTAAATTCTAACCCTAAATCTAATTAAAACACAATTCAAACATTCATAACCATAAAGTACAAACCTCAAAACTTAAACCAAAAATCCAAAAGGCAAACTATATATATCCACAAACCCTTAAACCCTAACTTCACAAACCCTAAACTCAAAACCCTAATTCTTGATTCTTAAACCCAAATGGCCAATAAGCAAACTTTGTTTTTCCTCCACAATATTGTTGTAGGATAGAAGTTTTTATTTTATTTTAGGGGAACACATGAGACGTCACTTCTCATTGATAACAAAAAATGAGAACAAGCTACAAGATACGACTATCCTTAACAAGGGCAAACAACAGACAAGAAGCCGCAGTTTAGACTAAACAAACAAAGTTTGACTAGTCTAAATAATCTATTCAAAACGGTAAGCTCAAAAAATAAAATCGTAACCATAGTTCGTAACCAGACGTAATGTAAAGTGGAACAGTAAGAAATACCTATCTCACCCACACTTATTCAAGCATAAAATAAAAAACATGTAAATAAAACTACTCAGCCACCACCACCTCAATTCCAGCTATAACATCAACAGCTCCCTCCATTAGGTCCATCTGAGTTGCACTTACAACATCTTTAACAGGATTGCCAATAACCTTGGTGACCACTCCCATTTCTCCAAAGATTGAGGACTCGATCCAGCAGGCATGATGAAATCACGTTCTCTTTCACGTGCCTCCCCAATTTTTATACCACTTAACGTTGCCAACTTAGATGAATGCCTCAATTTTGTCACTTGGATTTGACGACAACCTGCAAAATTCTCCGAACTCGAATCCTCCAAATTCATCTCCTTAGGCTTATTTTTTGAACCATTTGGATGGCCACGTCGGGATTTCTTCCTCAGGGACTTGATGAGAAGTCCATTCTTTTTAGGAATGGCAAGATTCAAACAGGATGTCAACAATAATGGTGCACTCTTTCTCCTCCTTGACTTCAATTTCTTGCCACCGGGTTCCACTGCTTCCTCCACTACCTTTCGCTTAGCATCATCCACACGCAGAGGAACACTAGGAACGCAGGAGACAGACATTTATATATAGTGTAATAATAATATTGTAATACACTAATATATAGGGTTTTACTTTATTGGTTTAATTATGTTGGTGTAATATTCGGGTCGGGCTAGGATATCATTGACATTAAAAAATAAACCCAAATCTGATCCATTTTATTCAAACGGGGCCGAGATAGGACGAACTTTCTATTCTACTACCACATTTTGAACCATTGCCGGCGATTTTTAAATCGCCGGCAATGATTTTTATCATTACCGGCGATATTTGCCGGAAAAATCGCCGGCAATGTCTTTTTTTTTTTTTAACATTACCGGCGACTTAAATGTAAGTCACCAGCAATGTTCCGCCGGTAATTAAAAAAAAAGACATTGCCGGTGACTTACATTTAAGTCGCCGGTAATGTTATAAAAAAAAAATATTACGTCGCCGGTAATGTCTTTTTTTTTTTTTTAATTACCGGTGGGACATTACCGGCGATTTGCCGGAAAAATTGCCGGCAATGTTAAAAAAAAAAAAAGACATTACCGGCGATTTAAAAATCGTCGGCAATGGTTCAAAATGTGGTAGTGATATATATATATCCGGGGATCTAAAAATATAAACCCGTACCGTCTTGCATCGAAACTAGGTTGGATTGAAATTTTTGGGACCAAGTCCTATACTCAGGTTGTACGTTTAAGGTTAGTATGAAGTTCATTGTGTAGTTGTCCAATTACACAATTCTCACCTAAATGATATATGTAAGTGTTGCACTTACCACATCCCACAATCGAATTAACAATTTATTCCTCCACATTGGTATCAGGAGATATATGTGTTTCGCTGGTTAATAAAAAGTTTGACCACAAATACATCAATTTCATATGGATTAATCGTTTGAAACATTGATAATGAAAATCAAAAGATTTGTCATTACCAATATGTTCATGGCATTACAAAGATACTCGAGAGGCAAACGAGTAAAAATTATACAAAGCCAATAAGAATAAATTTTTGAAGACATTAGTTCAATTGAGGATAACGAAATTTTAATTGGATTACTAAGCTAAACCTTAACGTACACAATTTTAATCCGGTATTTTTTAAGAAAATTTTATTTTATTATAAGGAGAAGAAATTTTTGGTTAATGTAATTTAATTATGTATGTAGAAAAATACTATTTTCAAGAGAATACACTTTAAAATAACAACAACAAAATCTACGGAAGTACATAACACACTTGAAATTTGATTGAAAGAACAAAATTCAGTCTATGAATTTCAGGTGTTGATATTATAAATAAATTAACCAAAAAATAAATAAAAAGTCTCTCCTCTATTCGACAAAAGTCGGAAGGTCCCCGGCTCACCGTCTCGAGAGAGACTGCAAGGGGGTGACGAGCTCGAGCGGATCGGAGCAGCTGGAGATGGTGGTTGGGCTAAGAAGGTCGGGTCGACCATTGGTGTGGTGACGCAAACTAGGCCGATCGGAGCTAGTAGTCGTGCGACAGACGAAGTCGAGGGAGGCTGCAAATTCAAGGTTGGGTTGTCGGAAGTAAGCAACAACGGTAGGGTAGGGGTTGGAAGAGGGGTTGCTACCTTGAGGAGCTCAGAGACAGGACGTTGTATTGTATAGAGAGAGTAAATAAAAATATTTTTTATTTTATTTTTATTATGATAAAATAATATGAATAATTTTTTAAAACTAAATTGTTATATAAATCTGTTAGATATCTGTGGATTGGTGTAAGTGCTCCGAAGATATTTCTCGACCATAAATTGATCGCTGAGCGGAAAAAAAAAGCTATATATTGATCGAATTGTAGTACGTAGCTAGCTAGGCCAAGTAGGTTAGAATAATTATGGATTTTTGAAACTCACAAGTCAACGAGACCCACCGCGCATCCGCATGTGTGCACACTTCGTGGGCGTCACCTTTGAATTTTGGAGCAGAGCTATGTACAGCGCGTCTAGCTAGATCGATCATATCGTCAGGTCCAGACTCCACAGAGGGACCTTGCATATAACATAGTTACAAATAGCACCTCAAATTTGAACATACAACTTTAGAATCTAAATTTTTAAAAATATAAAATCAGTATGAGTTTCTTATTAGCATTAGTACTAATGTCGTCAATAACACCGTCAAATTGAATGTCATTGTATAAAATTTCAAGGGCAATTATGTACTTTCAGAATCTATTTGCCCTTTTGCACAGCAGGTCAGCCGTAACACCGCCGCACACCACTCTGTCTTGTAAATCATGAGCTCCCTCCCTACAAAATGAAAGCAAGATAATCAAGATCCTCGTTCGTAGGCATGGGCGTAGTTTGTCGTGAACATGTAATTGATATGTTACCAAGGTTTTGTTATACGAATCTCTAAATCTTGCGAATCTCCAAATCTGCAGATTTCGTGTATGGTGCCTAGTTTGGAGTATCGTTTCAATTGAAGTTGGATTTATATCTCACTTTGGAGCATACAAGTTCTTTTCAAATTACATATAGGAGGAATGAATCTATGACCATCAAACATGATATCTCTATTTCAGTAAAAATTATAATCTCAAAATTTGCTTTGAACCCAGCGGTCCCTGGGGAATTTCCATCCTTCAGGACCTTCACTCTTATTCAGTAATAGAGTCTAAGTAGAGAAAGTACAGATTATTTAGCAACTATGGCTCTCCCTTAGCTCATTCCCCCTTCGGGCCCTTCCTCTTCTTCATTCCCCTTCTAAATTATAAACAACTGTCAACCCCAATCCAATACCTTAATTTCCTATCTCCTTCGTGCCTCCCTCCCTCCGTCGTGGCCGTTGCTTCGCCTCTTCTTTCTCGGAGCACCGCCGCCTCTTTCGAGAGAGAGAGAGAGAGAGAGAGAGAGAGAGAGAGAGAGAGAGAGAGAGTGTCGAAGAGGCGGGGATGAGGAAGATGGTGTTGTTGGGATGCCTACGTCCAGTCATTCTTATACATTGTGCGAAGCTGTTTCTTACTTGTTGTGAGCTAGAGGTTCGTGCGACAATGAAGAAGGAGCTGAAGACTCTGAGCCGTCGGTGCAGTCGTCGTTGATCCGGCTTATTTGTGATGGATGCCATCTCCGACGTTGGACCAGGCCAGGGTGCCCAAATATAATTCTGGATTTCCAGGTGCAAAGAAACGGAGAGACGAAAATAACCCCAAAATATGTTACATTTAACGGTGTGATTGACTCTAGCTACTAATGTTAATACGAAATTCAAATTTCAGATACTAATTTTATATTTTTAAAAAATCAGGTATTAAAGTTGTATGTGGCTTAAAGTGTAGATACTCTTGGCGACTTTTTCCCTAACATGTATAGAGCAAAATGAATGTGACACCACACTACTAAAGTATATAGCCCACAACTAATAAGCTTTTGAAATTGGCAGGTTGTGTGCTCTAGTAGCTTCACAATTACAAAGCTAATTCTTCACCACCATGACCTAATTATAGTACAACACCAATCTGGATAGGGATATGTGTATAACGTGCCCTCCGAATATCGATATATATTCTCTTTTTTTTCTTGGATTAAAAGATGGCGACTCTGTGAATTTAGTAGTTGATTCACAAGAAAAAGACGGCAACTGTTTATTGAAATTCCATAAAGGTCGAGCTATGCCCCAAGGCCATATATCATCATTAAATATTAAGATCAGAAACAAAAATCAATTAAATATCGTTCTGGGGTATGATCAATTTGGAAATGGGGTTTTCATTCTGTTCTTCCTCATCAGCTGGTTTATTGGCAATGCCACTTGAAAAATACCCATCCAAGATCAGCTCCATGGTGAGATACTGCCAACTTTACTAGCGCTACTACGCTCACGCGGAAAGAAGAAGAATTATCCTTTGGTTAAGAGTTAATCACACATACTAATGTCGAGTTCTTGTGTGTGAAAATCTCATACCCGTGGAATCCCAAATAGCCAAAGTGAGAGGCCCATTGATGTGTATCAACCTCATACATGTGATATTCATCACTCACTTCGCCACAACACACCCCAAGTCCCAACCAGTCTGATTTCTATGGGAAAATGGGGCTCAAGGGCTCCTAACCAAACCAGGAATCGTATGTTGAAGGAGATATCTTCACCGGCGGTGCTTGCATACACCTTGTGGGAGTGGTAGTGCTCTAAATTTGTTCAAGCTTGGACTTGCTTCCAACAGGTGATGAGATGTCCCGCGCGTCACCAGGTGGCAACAACTTCCTCCGCTCTCTAGCCATCAGAAAAAGTAATAGAGAGAAATACACAAATAGTAGCATGTGAATGGCAATACGTAGGAATACAAACACAGGTGTACGTGCTAAAAACATCAGAACTATCCAATTTGCTGATGACAAAAAGTTGAAGATCAATTCTTCAGTTTCTTCTGGACCTTGATAAAAAGTAAAACAAAAGTTGCCTTTAATTGCTCAACTCCAAAGCTTACAAAGCCGTATAACTTATTAATCTTCTCTTTAGTCAGATGGAGATGGCATTTCAAAATTTAAGAACTTCGCAAAAGAGGTCTCTACCTAAAAAAAGCCAAAATAAAATAAAATATGACTTGTTCTGCCTGAATTCCCTGAAAAATCTTGAACTTCACATTTCAAAGGAAATACTGTAGTAAGAAGTTACTGCTGAACTTTACAAACTACACACTCCAAAACAAGCAGAAACAGATCAACACTCAACTACTTCTGAACTTTACAATTTAAAGCAGATTTTAGGAACCTGAAGCTGAACTGTACAGACTATATATATACCAAAAACAGGTAAATTAGTAAGACAATCAAAACACTTTAACCTTCCATACCTAAAGCTTAAAGCTAAACTGTACAACCTAAAATTCTGAGAACTTCAATCACTTAATTAAATATTTAGTTATGCCATATGATCATACTCATTTTGCATTAGAACGCTCAAAGACAACAAGGAAAACTAACAACAGAACTAATAATTCAACCACTATATATTAGTGTTCAAAATACTCAAACATATTGGTCAAATTATATCAAACATATTTCACCTGTTATCTAAGGTAGCCAGACCATCCTATGAGTGGTTCTGACAAGGTCTTTCAGCTTTGGTCGGCCCCAGAAAGAAACTCATATATCAAGAGGGGAGAATGTGATGATCTAGTGTACAGGTGTTGAGTCCACATTGACTTTAAAATTTACAAGACCTTAGTTAATTACATACAGGAGCAAAAGAAGAGTCTAAAAGAAAATAGAAACAACATTAAATGATGGACTCCAAGCATTGATATAACAATTTTCATACTACGGAAACCAAATAATAAGAGGGGATGAATCGATCAACCCATACGTACACCCTACTACATACAAAGCAGAGAACAAAAACCCAACAATCCCGGCAGCATGCTGCTGTTGCTGCATAAGCACAAAGACTCATGGCAACCAATGTAACAAGAAAATAAGAGCAGACGTGTGTGTGCGTGTGTGTGTGTGTAAAGGGCCCTTCCACTCAAGTATCCCTTTTTTTGTCCATTTTCAGATATAAGATATTACACCAACTTTTCGATCACATTTTAACATCTCCACCGTCCAATTATTAGAATTATATGAGTAGATCATTCCTGTAAATTTTCAGCCAAAATGGTTATCGTTAAGGTATCAAACTAAAAATTAAATCAAGAGACGGACCAAATCTGTGAAACCTAAACCGTTCATACTTATAAATTTCAATTGCAGTTTTGAATGCCTTAACGATAATCAATTTGGCTGAAAATTTGCAAAGTGATCTACACATTAGAAACTAAAATTTGAACGATGGAGATGTCAAAATATGATCTAAAAGTTTGTATAATACCCAATATCTGAAAATGGACGAAAAAAGGGATACCTGAGGAGAAGGGGGCTGGTGTATATATATATATATATATAATCCTTAGCCTACACTACATATGAACTCTTTAAAATTTTAAAAAGATAATAATAGAGGATCAATCAACATTCTTCTATACAGGACTACAGGAGTATGAGAAGATCACATACAGCTCCATGTGCTGCATGTTGCATGCTGCTTGCTGAACATGATCAGAAGTCACAACCCAGAATTTAGGACATCCAATCCTCCCTCAAATCTGCGACCTGTTATAACTTATCAACATAGAGATCCTAAACCATATATCAACACATGAAAAAGTTTAAACAAACAGATGTCGAGCACAAGAAATAAATTAGCTCCTATAGACTATAGCAATAAAACTTATAGTGATATACCAAGCTGGTCAATCTAAAGCGCACAAATACAGTTGAGTATAAGAATCTGAGAACGGAAGAGGTCATTCATAGTTTAGGTTATTTATATTACTATAGTTTAGGTCATTTATATTACAGAGAAGGTCATTCATAGTGCAACTCTTTAGTCGTGTAAAGACTAAAGAGTAATATCTGTTAGTTATCTTCAAATAGTATAATTGAACTGAAAGCACTTACCAGCAACCAATCAGAACCTCAGATTCTATACCCTTTGATTGTGATTTTATAATCATGATCACCTATCTTATGAATCATAAGTTCAAGATCATCCCTACCAAAATGAATCAAAATAGAGATCATCTGCATATATAACTATATCAAATAAATAGACGGATATAACAAAACTTAACATTACAATAACAATCATCCATTTGTTTGACAAAATTTAATGTTCAAATGAACTCCGATTTAATCAAATTTTTGTATACAAGATCCTTAGGAGGTATAATATATGTTGTGTGGTCTCAGTTATGAAAAGTAGACAAATGGAAGTCATTTGGACAATGTTCATACAAAGGCATTTGAATGGGAGTTTTTTTTTTCATAATTAGCTGGTGAGGAAATTACTTCATATTTCATATACATGGAAATCTCTTCATACTGAAGTCTTTATACAGTGTATACAACAGTAATTATCAGATTACTGAAGACTTATCAGCCAATTGTTCAGTCTGTTCACTAATAATTATTAGGTAGTTACTCATTTATATAACCTGTCCACTGCTTTTCTCTTTATCATAATGCCAAAAAGTAATTTATATAGAGAATCACAAGTATAAGAAAATATATGAGTATATTACCTATTATAGTGAATTTTAATTATTCTAGATTTAATCTTCTGTGACAAACTTTCCATATACAGATATGCTATTCGCGCGGACATTCATGTAATAACCACCTCAATTGGCCAAAATAAATTGAGGGGTGTGTAGTAAGAATAATGGGATGTGTGAATAAAATCTCCCTTAGATAGTCTATGAGTTATGTACAACCTTTGCAAACGTAACAGAAAAGTGTTTCAGCTGTGAAAGACAAAAAAAAAATATAAAAATTGCACATACTGACATGGAAATTATATCATATTAAACCCTCTTGAGAGGAAACACGAGTTCTATGAATAAATTGAAATGTCCGACAAAGGACATATAACCATCATCGTCCTACAATGATATCAACTGCAACGAATTTCCATACATCAACAGAAAGCATTAAAAGACACCAGGATTCCAATATGACAAGATAACTCTATATAAGCTTTCCTACATCTGTTAACACCTTGAGATCCTTTCAAGCCAAAGAACCCAAAAAGTAACCATCTTTGCAGTCATAAGATGTTTATAAATGGTTATGAGTAATGAGCTTAAAGATTTGCCTATCTAGGTACTTATCTATCATACTCTACTTCTTACAATTACAAACATGTGATATGCTTAGTATCAGTTTCAACATAGGAAGACTTGATTGTGGAATTAAACTACAACTTTAGAAAAAGTTCATACCAATTTCCAAGAATCAGACATCAAATTGATGTGCTTGGTATAATGAGAGCCCATTTCTATGCCAAACTCTTATCTCCACAAAATGCGAGCCACCTCTTAAAACTACAGAGTCAAATTTTTTGGGGGATACCAACTTTACTGCACAAATGCACATAACCACAAGGTAGAAACCTGAATTGGTTCATCGCACTTCATCCTCTTCCCCTTCTTACTCACCTTTCCCCCTCTCTTTTACCAAGGATCCTTGATTTAGTTAGATGCATACACCTTCAGTCCTTAACTAGTCGCCTGCAACAAAGATCTAATCAGGTAACTCTGGAATAAATGCTTACTCACCTAAAAAGCCCACAGTAGATTTGGTACCTGGGCCCATGACATTTAACCATTAAAAACCCATTTTGCCTCTCGCTCAATAAGATTAATATAACCACAGAGCAACCATGGGAGACTTCTACCAGCAAAATATGAACTGCAAATAAAATCACCCAAGTAAACAAATATTGTTTCCATTCATTTATCAATCAATTGCACAATTCTAAAGTTGGTTTCAGCTCCAAGTCATTCTTACCTCTTTTATCAATCCACGCATCAGCACAAGTCACCTGAGAAAACTGCATAAATTTGCAACACAGAACTCTTAGCATTATAATGTCTTGGATTTACAACAAGTGGGATTCGCAAAATGTCTTAGCATGACATTTCTGATCAGGTCAATCAGATGTTAAGAATTCCAAACATTGACAACCGTAGCTAGTTTTTTTTTTCTTGGACAACAACCCAACCTTCACCTCAAAATCAAACTGTGATTAACCTAGACTAGGGAATCTTAGCAATTGATCGCCTGCGAGGGACATCACCCAATCCAAAATCTCTTAACAAATTTCATGGCAAATCAAATAATCCCTACACACAGCACAAAGGCAACCCTTACCTATCGGAATCTACTGCCCAACACATCGTCGTTCGCGTTGCACTCCGGTATTCTGGTTCGCGTCTCCACCGTTGCGTCGTCCGTCCTCTCCCGCTCGTCGTTCGCTCGTGACTCGGGTTAGCCAACTTGCTACGCCGCTCCTTCATTATGGGTCGAATCGTTCGGTTTAGTCACCCTCCCTCTCACCTACTCGACCTCGTGTCGCTCCCAATCTCTCTTCCTTGCGCCCCTCCACTAATCTCTCTCTCCCTTGCGCCGTCACCCTCCTCTGATCTCTCTCTCTCATTCTGTTTTTTTTTCTTCGTTCTTCTTTCTCCCGATAAGGTGCTAGGCTGCGCACCTTTACTCAATTGAAACTGTTTCTTTTTCTTCTCTTCTACTTGAGAGGTAGATACCCCAGTCAGTTAATCAATTAATTAGATTTTTCTTATTTGTTTCGCTTTCACATGGGCTTAGCTTCCAAAGGGTCGAGCTTCTTTAAGCCTTTTCCCCCTTTTTTCTTCTTTTGTTTCAAGTAAAAATTTTCCCAAATAAATTAATAAGAACTTTAATTACAATAAAAAATTTGGGCTATTACATTCTACCCATTTTATAGGAATTTCACCCACAAATTCAAATACACTACTCAAATAAACCAGCTATGGAATATCATCCCCAAATCAGGTCAAGCTGACACCACACCAAGTTTCAATCTCTCCAAGATATGTAAGGAGTCCAACGAATCTCAACACTTTATGGTAAAAACAATTTGGCGGAAAAAATTACCATCAAAAATTTGAACTTAGGCAACAAAACTTTTTTGTTTCGTCGCTCAAGTGATTTTGAATTTAGGTAAAAAAAATTGGCGCAAAAACAAAACCTCCAAAGTTTTGGATTAAGGCGACGAATCCAATTAGTTTTCCGCTTAAGTAAATTTATTTAAAAAAAAATTAAAAAATTCACTTAGATGACGAAAATATTTAATTTTTTAATTTTAATAGTTTCGTTGCCTAAGTGAATTTATGTTTTAATATTTTTTTTTTTAAAATCCACTTAGGTGATAAAACTATACTTTTTCGTCGCCTAAGTCAAATTTTTTATTTGTACTTTTATTTTTCTTTTTAACAAAAAAATTACTTAGGCAATGAAACTAATATTTTTTATTTTTATAAATAGATAAGAATTAATTTTAGGTAGTTGCTTAAAAATTATTAAAAATTAACTGTTAGATGTAACCATAACATTTATAGAATATTATAGTAAAAATCAACCCAATTCAGATTAGTTTAGATTGATAAAGAACTTATTATATATTTACTAATGTTGTATAACTTATGTGTTCGTAAGTCTATATTCACTCCACATCAACATAACAAAATTAAATTTAGACAAAATAACCGTTGGATATATTTATCATAACATAATATGTAGGTTGAAAGGACTCAACCCCGATTTAGTTGCCTAAACCGGAATGAAACCCCTTCTGAAAACGTGAACCAACAAAAACCATTAAAATTTCGGCAGAGTAACGCTACTAACGCGGAATTGCCATTACCTGCACCTGGAAAATAACACTTCATCCTATGCCACAAAAGCCAAACCGTGGGCACCAATCCCATCCGGATTTCTCAATATCATATCAATATCAATAAACAGTAAACATACTGAAATATATAGTATATCCGGGAAAAACCGTATAAAACATGTATCAGAATGTATCAGAGCGACCTCTAGTATAAATATATACAATATATACAACAGTAGGCGAAACAAAAAAACCTACTGGAAAACACAGGTAGCTCGAACTACTAGCCTCCAACAACGACGTGAAACACCAGAACCTGAACTGCAAACTGGGCACGGAAACCGAAAAACCCAGAGGAAAGACATGAAAACTGTTAGAGTGAGTAGACGAAAATAAATGTCTTTCGCCGAATTATATATGCTATAAAAACATATGCGAGTCTAAATGCATAAAAATCATATGGTACACGAGGGAGACTCTAACTCCTCACGCGTACAGAGCATGCATCATAAATACCGCGGGGTCTCTCATGGACTCCCTCGCGCTAGTACAGTCTGAATCACGGGATCCCAGACCCACACGTGATTCCAAGCCAGAAAGGCCTCGGGTCAGGATATCTGTCCCCCCCGGAGCGTACTCGGGGATCAGCCGAGAAGCCAATGTGTATCGATACAACCCTGATAACTGAGACTGTACTCTGTGTAAACCAAATCATAAATCATTTCCATGCACATGCATAAAACAATATAAATATGTATGTATATTCGTATACGCATATTCGTAAATGCATAATCGTAAAACACATGCTCGTAAAAATCATGATCATACTGCATGCTCAAGCTCGTAAAACGTATATAAAAGACTCGCAATCAATCCGTGAAAAGAAATGTCCACTCACAGGTGAGTAAAATGCGCACTCGCGCTAATCTCGTGGCCCGGAGGAAGATCCCTCGCCCGAAGCACGATCTCGATCCCCTGAATAGTCATAAAATATATCTTATCAAAATCATAGCTCACAACACTGTACTTCACCACGGAAACCAGCCGTTCCCGGAAACATAAAATACTATACAAAATAATCAACTGAATTCCCGAAATCACCAATCGAAACCCTCGACTGAAAATTCGATACTCAAATCAACTCGAAAACCTAAAGGCGACGATCGGGGCGCGATTACGAGAAAAACGACATTAAAAACACTGAAATCCAAAAAGTCAACGGGTCGCCGGAGCTCCGGCGTTGACCGCCGTCGCCGGCGGCGGTACGCCGTCAACCAGAAATTTTTTCCGGCGACCGAGCTGCCACAATGATCTACTCAGCCAGGCAAACAACTTTAATGAAGGAACCACCACCATCCAACCACCACCGTGGCCAAAAATCAACTCGAAAGCCACGGTGGTTCAAACCGGCCGGAAAACTTCCCGAGCCGATTCCGGCGCCGTCGCGCCACCTCGTCCCTCCAAACCAAAGGGGAAATGATCACCATGCAAAACCCAACAAAACCCACCAAGGATCCACCCCGAAAAGTCACCAGAGCACCTCCCTTCATCGAGGCCGATTCCGGCCAAAATTTCTCAAATTTGAAATCCAAATATCTCCCTCAAATCTCAACCAAATCAAGCAATTCCAAGTTCTAAACTGTTTAGAATCATGAGGAGAACATTTTACCTTCAAGGGTCGTGGCCTGAAATGGCTGGAATCAGCCGGTCCGGCGACGGAAGCCAAACGGTCCGTTTTCTTTCCTCCGGTCAACGAAAGTCAACGGTCAACATCTGGTCAACAACAGTCAAACTTCCCAAACAGTGTTTTCGACAATTTTTCGACTATTTCCGATATTTATACTCGCGCCTCAGGACGATCGACGGTCCAAAACGGATAACCATTACAATTCGGATAAACACGATTCGAACGGATAAACTCGTCGTTAAACAGAAACTTCAAATAATCATATTATATTCCTTGGTTATCAGAAAAATCATCCGGAACCACCCACGAGCTCGAAATCACGTGTACTACAACTCTCGAGAAGAGACTCAACTCAAATTCTCGGCCAAAAATTAAGTCGCGAACTAAACCGGCAAATCACACACTTAACGATAAACCACGATTACGCGCTAACACGTGAATCATACCGATTATACTACTGATTCTGGTTCGGATCGTCACAAGGTGGACAAATTTTTAGTAGATACGAAGTTCGTTAAGGGTTCAATCAACGTTGTCAACCATAAAAGCAAAATTTTAACGAAACGGAATTGTTCATATACGAATCTTTGTAACTCCGATTTTCGAACCTTTGACACTCACACTGTGACGACCCGGACCAGAATCAGCAGTATGATCAGTTATATTCGTGAGTTACGGCATAGTCGCAGAGTTGCGATAGTTGTTTTAATCGCCAGGCTCGTTAACGACTAAATTATTGGCCGAGAATTGGCGCTGGGTCTCTGGTTGAGAGTCATTCTATATGTGATTACGAGTTCGTGGGCGGTTTCGGATCGTTATTTGGACGACCGAGGAATTAGTTATGAATATTTGAAGTTTGGATTTTAATGGTGGGCTACTTAACGACTAAATTATCGGTCGAGAATTTGGTTTCGGTTTCTTCCCGAAAGTTGTTCAGAATTTAATTTCAAGTTTGTGGGAACTTCTGGAGCATTATTTTGAGTTACGGAGATTTAGTTGTGAATATTTCCGTTTGTTGATTATTTAGTCGATTTAATGTGTGTTGCTTTGAAGGGTTGACTTTTTATTCGTTTGGCCGATGTTTTGACTTTGGGTTATTATTGAAGAATATGTCGAGACGAGTTTGTGGCCGCGAGAATTATTGGAATCGGAGTTACGTCGAGGAAATTACGTGTATTTTAAGTTCGTCGGAATGGATAATTATGGTTTCCATTTTGGGAAAGTGTATATATATGGGCTTACCTGATTTGGAAAGTCAAATTGTGGCATTTAATGTTGACTGGCGTTGACTTGGTCAACGCGGGCTGAAATGGTGGAGGGCGACGGAGCCACGGGCTTGCCGGCGGTGGCGTTCCGTCCGGCGACCGTTGGCCACGGCGTTTGTACCTTTCAATTCGTCTTGCTGTCCCGGTCTCATCTTCGGCCACCACGCACGGCGTGGCTCACCGGAGGGGGTAGTTTTTCCGGCTTGAAGTTGGGGAAATTTTGAGGTAATCGGGTTCATCGTTTTCAACCGAATTGAACTTCAAGATGTACTGGGTTTTGTAGCCCTCTTCAATGTGATTCTAACCATATATACATGGTGTTCTAATTTGATTTGTGGAAGGAGAATTTTGGATTTGAAATTTGTGTGTACATTCGGTTTTTTATGAAATTGACCATATTAGAGCGAGAATTCGACTTCGGTGCAGTTGACAAAGTTGCTCAGTGGACGATTTGGAGTGGAATAGGGGTGGCTCCGCCTTGAAATTCTCCGTCCGACAGCGGCGCCGCCGTGGACGGCGGTCAACGGCAGCGGTCAACGGTCAACATGTTTGACTTTTTGGACTTTCGGCAAGTTGCATGTCATTTGACTCGAAATCGCGCTCCGATCGCAGTGGGGAGGTTCGTTTCTCGATTTGAGCATCCGAAAGTAAAACGAGGTATTGAGGTGGTATATATGGATTTTCGACGATTCGTCGTATTCGAATTGTGTATTTCCGAGAACGGTGGTTTCTCGTGGTTTGACTTGTATTGTCGGATTATGACTTTGAATATTGGACATTGTGAATATTCAGGGGTTCGTGATTGTTTGTTTGGCGAGAGACATTCTGCCAGATCACGGGTTAACGCGTATTGTGTTACGCCAGTCTGTGAGTGGACATTTCTTTTCACGGATTGATTGCGAGTCCTTTTATAAATGATTTACGAACTTGAGCATGCGGATTGATTATGATTTTACGAGCATGTGTTTTACGATTATGCATATACGAATATACGTATACGAGTATACATGTATATATATATATTATGTTTTAAGCATGTGCATAGAAAAGATTTATGATTTGATTTACACAGAGTACAGTCTCAGTATATGTTGTGGTATCGATACACATTGGCTTCTCGGCTGATCCCCGAGTACGCTCCGGGGGGGACAGATATCCTGACCCGAGGCCTTTCTGGCTAGGATCACGTGTGGGTCTGGGATCCCGTGATTCAGACTGTGCTATCGCGTGGAAGCCCACGAGAGTCTCCGCGATATGTTTTACGTTGCATGCTCTGTACGTGAGTGGTAGCCAGAGTCTCCTCACGTAGCATTTGATTTTCATGCATTTGACTCGCATATAATTTTATATGTATATATTACTTGGTGAAAGACATTTATTTTCGTCCACTCACTATAACGTGTTTATTGTCTTTCCTCTGGGCGTTTTGGTTTCCGTGCCCAGTTTGCAGTTCGGACTCTGGAGTCGCACGTCGTGGTCGGAGGCATAGTACTCGAGCGGTCTTATTTCTTCCAGTAGGTTTATTGTGCTACCTACTGTGGTATATATATATATATATATGTTTATATGTTGTGGTCGCTCTGAGTAATCCGTTGTTGATGTTATACGATTCTTAACCCGGATTTCAGTAAAGTATGTATATATTTATTGTTTTACTTTACTGTTGAGATATTGAGAAATCCGGATGGGATTGGTGCCCACGGTTTGCTTTTTGTGGCATAGGATGAAGTGTATTTTCCACGTGCAGGTAATGGTAATTCCACGTTAATAACGAAACTCTGCCCAAATTTCGAAATTTTTTTTGTTGGTTCGTGTTTTCGAAGGGATTTGATTCCGGTTTAGGGAACTAAATCGGGGTTGGGTCCTTTCACACACACTAATAATTGTTTACACTACACCCTCGATGAAAAAAATATACATTTTAAGATGGTATAAATAGTCATGCTCTTAGAGGTTAGATTGTGAAACTCTATTTAGACGATGAAAGTGGTTGATTTTTGTCGTCTGAGTACTACTGAGACGATGAAAAATGGATTTCGTCGTCCAAAACTTTCCGGGTTTAGAGAAAAGGGATTAAGGCATAAGGTTTAGGGTTAGGGTTTAGGTTTAGATAAGATCTTAAACAACGAAATGAAAATTTTCGTCGTCTAACTGCAAACTTAGGCGACAAATTATGTTTTCAGCGTCTAAGTGCGTCTTCTAAGATGACGAAGACATTTTCATTATTTAAGATATTATACTTAGACGACGAATTTTATTGTTCGTCAGATGTAATCATTACATTTATACAATATTGTAGACAAAAAATGCAATCTAATTCGGATTAGTTTAGATTGTGATCAAATAAATTTAGTGATTATCGAAAAATAGTAAAAACACGTAAATGATAATAAAAAATAAATCTTAAACACGTTTCTGAAGTTACAGGTGTTTGTCTTGTCTTAAAAACTTAATTTATCAACTACACAGAAATTAATTGAAAATTAAAATAAAAAATTTATTCAAGACTAAGAACTTATTATATATCTACTAATGTTCTACAACTTAAGTGTTCGTAAGTCTATATTCACTCCACATCAACATTAACGAAATTTAAATTTAGACAAAATAACCATTGTATATATTTATCATAACATAATATGTAGGTGCACAAATTTTTAGTAAATACGAAGTTCGTTAAGGGTTCGATCAACATTGTCAACCATACAAATGAAATTTCAACGAAACGGAAACGTTGATATACAAATCTTCGTAACTCCGATTTTTGAACCGTCGACACTTACAGTCCAATAAATGTTTACTCTATGCTCTCGATAAAAAAAATATACATTTTAAGATGACATATATAGTCTTGCTCTTAGAGGTCAGATTGTGAAACTCTACTTAGACGATGAAAGTGGTTGATTTTTGTCGTCTGAGTATTACTGAGACGATGAAAAATGGGTTTCGTCGTCCAAACTTTCCTGGTTCAGGGAAAAGGGATTAAGGCATAAGGTTTAGGGTTAGCTTTTAGGTTTAGATAAGATCTTAAACGACGAAATGAAAATTTTCGTCGTCTAACTGCAAACTTAGGCGAGAAATTCTGTTTTCAGCGTCTAAGTGTGTCTTCTAAGATGACGAAGACATTTTCGTTATCTAAGATATTATACTTAGACGACAAATTTTATTGTTCGTCAGATGTAATCATTACATTCATACAATATTGTAGAAAAAAATTCAATCCAATTCGGATTAGTTTAGATTGTGATCGAATGAATTTAGTGATTATCGAAAAATAGTAAAAACTCGGAAATGATCATAAAAAAATAAATCTTATACACGTTTTTGAAGTTATAGGTGTTTGTCTTGTCGTAAAAACTTAATTTATCAACTACATAAAAACTAATTAAAAATTAAAATAAAAAATTTATTCAAGACTAAGAACTTATTATATATCTACTAATGTTGTATAACTTAAGTGTTCATAAGTCTATATTCACTGCACATCAACATTAACGAAATTAAATTTAGACAAAATAACTGTTGGATATATTTATCATAACATAATATGTAGGTGCACAAATTTTTAGTAAATACGAAGTTCATTAAGGGTTCGATCAACATTTTCAACCATAAAAACGAAATTTCAACGAAACGGAAACGTTGATATACAAATCTTTGTAACTCCGATTTTTGAACCGTCAACACTCACAGTCCAATAAATGTTTGTTCTATGCTCTCGATAAAAAAAATATACATTTTAAGATGGCATACATAGTTGTGCTCTTAGAGGTCAGAATGTGAAACTCTACTTAGACGATGAAAGTGGTTGATTTTCGTCGTCTGAATATTACTTAGACGACGAAAAATGGGTTTCGTCGTCTAAAACTTTCCTGGTTTAGTGGAAAGGGTTTAAGTCATAGGGTTAAGGGTTAGGGTTTAGGTCTAGGATAAGATCATAAACGACGAAATGAACATTTTCGTCGTCTAAGTGCAAACTTAGGCGACGAATTCTGTTTTCGTCGTCTAAATGCGTCTTCTAAGATGACGAAGACATTTTCGTTATCTAAGATATTATAGTTAGACGATGAATTCTCTTGTTCGTCAAATGTATTCATTACATTTATACAATATTGTAGAAAAAAATTCAATCCAATTCAGATTAGTTTAGATTAAGATCAAATGAATTTAGTGATTATAGAAAAATAATTAAAAGACAGAAACGATCGTAAACAATAATTCCTAAACCCATTCTGAAGTTACAGGTGTTTGTCTTTTCGTAAAAATTTAATTTATCAACTAGATAGAAATTAATTGAAAATTAAAATAAAAAATTATTTTATTTCTAAAAACTTGTTATGTATCTACTAATGTTTAACTTAATTGTTCGTATGTCTATATTCACTCCACATCAACATTCACGAAATTGAATTTGGACAAAAAAACTGTCGGATATATTCATCATAACATAATATGTATGTGGAAATTTTTCAGTAAATACAAAATTCGTTAAGGGTTTGATCAACGTAGTCAACCATAAAAACGAAATTTGAACGAAACGGGAACGTTGATATACGAATCTTTGTAATTTCGATTTTCGAACCGTCGACACTCACGAAATAATAATTGTTTACTCTACGGCCTTGATGAAAAAAATATGCATGTTAATATTGTGACGACCCAGACCAGAATCACCAGTATGATCAGCTATATACGTGAGTTACTGCATAGTCGCAGTTGTCCGACAGTTATTCGAATCGCCAGGCTCGTTAACGATTAAATTATTGGCTGAGAATTGGAGCTGGATCTCTTCTCGAGAGTCGTTCTACATGTGATTACGAGTTCGTGGGAGGTTCCGGATCGTTATTTGGACGACCGAGGAATTAGTTATGAATATTTGAAGTTTTGACGGAAACAGATTTAAATGGCAGGTTTGTTAGCGACTAAATTACCGGACGAGAATTTGGTTTCAGCTTCTTCACGGAAGTTGTTCAGAATTTAATTTTGAGTTTGTGGGAACTTTTGGAGCATTAGTTTGAGTTACGAAGAATTAGTTGCGAATATTTCCGTTTGTTGTTTGTTTAGTCGATTAAATATGTGTTTGGTTGAATGGTTGACATTTTATCCGATTGGCCAATGTGTTTGACTTCGGGTGATATTGGAAGAATATGTCGAGATGAGTTTGTGGCCGCGAGAATTATCGGAATCGGAATTACGACGAGAAAGTTACGAATAATTGAAGTTTGCCGAAAAGCGTGTTTGTTGGTTTCCTTATTGGGAAAGTTTCCATATTGAGCATGTATATAAATAGAAGGTTTCCTTAATTGGCAAGTCAACATTTCATTTAATTCTTTGACCCGGTCAACTTAGTTTGACCGAGCTGTTGAGAGGTGGTGCGACGCCGTACGGCTCGCTGGCGGCAAGGGATGTTCCGGCCACCCCACGACGTGGGAGTGGTCTTGTTCTCTTCGTCTCGAGGTCCCGAGCTCACCCCCGGCCTCATTTTCCGGCATGGTCCACGGTGGAGGAAGAATTTCCGGCGAGAAAATGGAGGAAAACTTTGTGATTCGGACCGAATTGAGCTGGAATTTTGGGTGGGCTTTGAAGCTCTCATCACTAGCAAGCTACCATGTAAGTTTGGAGTTCTAATTTTGATTGTGGAAGGAGAATTTTGGATTTGAAATTTGTGTGTACATTCGGTTTTTCATGAAATTGACATGGTTAGAGTAAGAATTGGACTTCGGTGCAGTTATGAAAGTTGCTCAGTGCATGATTTTGAGTGGAATAGGTGCAGCTCTGCCATGAAATTCTTCGGCCGACGGCGGCGCCGCCGTGGACGGCGATCAACGGTCAAAGTTTGACTTTTTGGACTTTCGACAAGTTACATGTCGTTTGACTCGAAATCGCGCTCCGATCGCAGTGGGGAGGTTCATTTTTCGAATTGGGCGTCCGAATATTAAGCAAGGTATTGAGGTGTTATATATGGATTTTCGACGATTCGTCGTATTCGGATTACGTGTTTCCGAGAACGGTGGTTTCTCGTGATTTGATTTGTATTGTCGAGTTATGACTTTGAGAAATGGATTTTGTGAATATTCAGGGGTTCGTGATCGTTCATTTGGCGATGGACTTTCCGCCGGATCACTGGTTAACGCGATACGCGTTACGCCAGTCTGTGAGTGGACAATTTCTTTTCACGGAATTCTTGCGAGTCTTTTATATGATTTTCGAACTTGAGCATGCGTATTGAGATTACGGATTACATGAGCATATGTTTTACGATTATACGATTATACTTATACGAATATACGTATACGAGTATACATACACTTATATGCTGTTTCATGCATTTGCATCGAAATGTTTATGATTTGGTTTACACAGAGTACAGTCGTGGTTACGTTGTTGTATCGATACACTCGCCTCTCGGCTGATCCCCGATGGTACGCATTTGTCAGGGGAGGCTGTGACTCCTGACCCGAGGTCTTTATCGGGGGGAGGCAGACCTTTGACCTGAAGCCATTTCCGGCTAGAATCACGTGTGGGTCTGGGATCCCGTGATTCTGACTGTACTAGCACGGTGTGTGTCCATGAGTGACCCCGTGGGATTTTTACTTGCATGCTCAGTACACTGGATGAGTATGAGTTTTACCTCGTGTACTTATTATTTTATATTCCTGGACTCGCATATGTTTTTATAACATTTATATTAACTGGTGAAAGACATTTATTTTTGTCCACTCACTCTAACGTGTTTATTGTCTTTCCCCTGGACTTTTCGGTTTCCGTGCCCAGTTTGCAGTTCAGGCTCTGGTGTCGCACGTCGTGGTCGGAGGCATAGTACTCGAGCTACTTTGTTTCATCCAATAGGTTTATTGTTCTACCTACTGTGGTATGCGTATATGAATATGTATTAGAAGTCGCTCTGAGTTTCCTATTGAATATGTTATACGATTTTATACCGGATTTCAGTAAAGTATATATTATATGTATTGTTTACTTTACTGTTGATATATTGAGAAATCCGGATGGGATTGGTGCCCACTGTTTGCTTTTTGTGGCATAGGATGAAGTGTATTTTCCGCGTGCAGGTTATGGTAATTCCACGTTAGTAACGAAACTCTGCCCAAATTTTGAAAAGTTTTTGTTGGTTCGTGTTTTCGAAGGGGTTTAACTCCGGTTTAGGGAGCTAAATCGGGGTTGGGTCCTTTCAAATATGTCATATATAGTCGTGCTCATAGATGTCAGATTGTGAAACTCTACTTAGACGATTAAAGTGGTTGATTTTCGTCGTTTGTGTATTACTTAGACGATGTAAAATGGGTTTCATCGTCTAAAACTTTCCGGATTTAGGGAAAAGGTTTAAGGCATAGGGTAAAGGGTTAGGGTTTAGGTTTAGGATAAGATCATAAACGACAAAATGAAAATTTTCCTCGTCTAAGTGCAAACTTAGGCGACGAATTCTGTTTTCATCGTCTAACTGCGTCTTCTAAGATGACGAAGTCATTTTCGTAATCTAAGATATTATAGTTAGACGATGAATGTTATTGTTCGTCAAATGCAATCATTACATTTATACAATATTGTAGAAAAAAAATTCAATCCAATTCGGATTAGTTTAGAATAAGATCGAATGAGTTTAATGATTATCGAAAAATAGTTAAAAGACGGAAACGATAGTAAAAATTAATTTGTAAACCTGTTTTTGAAGTTACAGGTGTTTATCTTTTCGTAAAAACTTAATTTATCAACTAGATAGAAATTAATTGAAAATTAATATAAAAAATTAATTTATTTCTAAAAACTTGTTATGTATCTACTAATGTTGTATAACTTAAGTGTTCGTATATCTATATTCACTCCACATCAACATTCACGAAATTGAATTTGGACAAAACTATTGTCGAAAATATTCATCATAACATAATATGTAGGTGGACAAATTTTCAGTAAATATGAAGTTCGTTAAGGGTTTGATCAACATAGTCAACAATAAAAACAAAATTTCAACGAAACAAAAACGTTGATATACGAATCTTCGTAACTACTGGCTAAAGTACTTGCTAGCAGGGAACCCGATTAAATACTATATTTACCCCGGATGTTTTATGAACAGTGTAAAGTTTCATTCATTGGTATGAGATGAAGGAAGAGAACACAAAACAATGGGGTAGCGGTTGGGAAAGACAATGATATATATTATGGGGATCTTATATATGTCGTTCAGCTATGTTACGGGAATGATGTCAACGTTTTCCTATTCAAGTGCAAATGGTTCAAGTGTACAAAGGAAGACCTGGGCCTTTTATCAGTCGATACAAACTCAAGCTGGTATGAGGATGAGCATTTTGCTCTTGCCACCTTAGTTAGGCAGGTGTTCTATCTTAATGATCCAAAAGCTGGTGAAGGGTGAAAAATATTGAACCATATCTCTCATTGAGGAATATGGAATACCACGACAGCTGAAGAGACGCCGGCGACTGAAGATGTTGAACTGCAAAGTGACATTACTGCATATCAAGAGCCTAATATTTTTTTCATCCGCTCCGACATAATGGACCTGATTCAAGATGGTGAACGCTTACCCATGCCTGATGGTTGTACGGATCTAATTGAATATGAGATTATTGATGTAATTAATGAGGTTGATGAAGAAGAGGCGCAGGATGACGACGAGGACGAGGACTCAGGATATTCGTCGGACGATGTTGAGTATGATGAGGAGGAGGAGCAATCAAATAACAGTGGTGAGGAGTATGATGACGATTATGACGAAAAGTACAATATAACAACGAGGAATATTAATTGGTAATTAATTATTGTAATTAAACTTTTTTGACGTAATGATGCATGATTAATTATATATTTTATGAGGAGGAGTTGGTACAATTATTAATTTTGTACTTAATTTAATAATTAATTAATTAATTATAACTTTTAACTTCTCCGAGTCTATTCTCTACAGCGCACGGCGCAAGGTCAGGAAGGCATCGTCAGACCCTCAACCGAAAAGGACCGGAGGACTAGGAAAGGGCGAAAAATCCGAGAAGTTGTTCAAGGTGACAGGGCAAAAGATCCAGTTTTCGTACGACGATTTCACCAATAGCCTTCCCACTTCGCAGCTAGCTAGTCTCTCACCGCACAGTATCAGGGCAATTATTCGTAACAGGATTCGTATGGTTGTGCCTAGCTGGAAGGAGTTGTCAGACTTGGAGAAGGGGAAAATGTTTAAAGAACTCTTGGTACGTAATACAATTTGAAATTTATTTTTAATAACCAATAAAAATTCATTATATACGATTATAATTTTTTATTCTTTTCTTGTAGGAATAATATGCGGTGGATAGCACACCGGAGATGCTTAGGCACATCAACACCACTGTCAATGCCATCTACCGTGATTGGAAGTATAGACTTCACAAGGATTACCTCCAATTCGGCCGCTCGCCTACCCTCGTAGAGCTGCGTGGGGATAGGGAAGATGAGTGGGAGTGGATGGTTAACCACTTTGAAGAAGAATTTTATCGGGTTCGTATTTTTTTATTTAAATTGACCAAATCGAATATTTTTTTTGGTCATTTATTAATTTATTAATCATTTATGTTGTCAAACAGACGCAATCAAACGTAAACAAGGCCAATCGGGAGAAGAAGGACAAACATCATACCTCCGGCTTCAAGCAAATGATACAAATTACTAAGGAGCACAGAGATAAGGACTCTAAACACCCTTATTTGGATGTTAGCGTCACCGCTTACGTGATGCCTGGGCTCGACAATGAAGCGAGTCAAAGCGGCGTAAGTGCCGTATATATTTTTCTCAATTAATGTAATTATTATTTATTATTTATTAAACTCTCATACAAATTTATAATTATTTAATTTTTATTATTATTTTCAGGCGAGGTTGGTATAACGGGCGCAACAGGAATTGGCCAACACGCAGGTTGCACACTCGGATTTGCCGCCGGAAGACTTGCATCCTTTATCGAGGGAGAGCCAAATTGGAATCACCGATGAGGTATACGGTCATCGAGCTGGCAAGAAGGTTAGGGGGTTGGGACGCAAGGTGCAGTGAGATTTATCTTTTGACTCATCTACGGCATGCTCGGCGAGGACAAGTGCTCGGGATGCGGCGGTCTAAGCAGTCCTTGAGGAGACTCGACTTGCATGGGCGGAAACGCTATCTATGCATCAGAGGCTTGATGAGCAACAAGTGCAGATAGCCCACCTCATCACCCTCATGTAAAACCAGGTTCAACAAGATTGTCGTCCTGCTCCGACCCCACACCCCGACGACGACGACATGGCTGGAGGCGGGGGACTTGACGACGCGTCTACTCCTGCCATATTTTAGTAGTTTGTATGTAGTTTAGGATATATTATTTTTTCCGAACGATTTTGATGTATGTACAATTTTTAATTATTTAAATTAAATTTTGTATTTTAATTAATTTATTAATATCTTACTTTAAATTCAAATTTTAAATAAAAAATTAAAAGAAAATATATATTCACTTAGACTACGAAAGCATATACGCTTTTGTAGTCTAAGTCCTCACTTAGACTACGAAATAATATGTACTTTCATAGTTTAAGTGATAGCTTAGACTATAAAACATATATACATATGTGGTCTAAGTGATCACTTAGACTACGCAATAATTCCGTAGTCTAAGTGATAACTTGGACGACGCACACATTTGCGTCGTCTAAGTACAACTTAGACCACACAATAATTTCGTAGTCTAAGTTTTACTTGGACGACGCAGATGATATTTGCGTCGTCTTATCCTCACTTGGATGATGGGCCATTTGCATCGTTTAAGCCGTCACTTAGACGTTGGAACAGACCATTTTCGTCGTCCAAGTGCTTAGACTACGACACTTGAACGACGAATTTTAGACAACGGAGATTCTGTTGTCTAAGTACTTAGACGACGAAGATTCTAACCTAGCCGACGGAAATGGTCCGTGGTCTAAGTGAGTTTTTCTTGTAGTGGTGGTTGATTTTCGTCGTCTTAGTACTACTTAGACGACGAAAAATGGGTTTCATCGTCTAAAACTTTCCGGATTTAGGGGAAAGGGTTTAAGGCATACGATTTATGGTTAGGGTTTAGGTTTAGGATAATATCTTAAACGACGAAATGAAAAAATTTTGTCGTCGAAGTGTAAACTTAGGTGACGAATTTTATTTTCGTCGTCTAAGTGCGTCTTCTAAGACGACGAAGACATTTTCGTTATCCAAGATATTATAGTTAGACGATGAATTTTATTGTTCATCAGATGTAATCATTACATTTATACAATATTGTAGAAAAAATTCAATCCAATTCGGATTAGTTTAGATTGTGATCGAATGAATTTAGTGATTATCGAAAAATAGTAAGAAAACGGAAATGATCATAAAAAATAATTCGTAAACACGTTACGGGAGTTACAGGTGTTTGTGTTGTTTTAAAAACTTAATTTATCAACTAGATAGAAATTAATTAAAAATAAAAACAAAAAAATTAATTCAAGACTAAAAACTTATTATATATCTACTAATGTTGTAAAACATAAGTGTTCGTATGTCTCTAAACACTCCACATCAACATTAACGAAATTAAATTTAGACAAAACAACCGTTAAATATATTTATCATAACATAATATGTGGGTGCATAAATTTTTTGTAAATACGAAGTTCGTTAAGGGGTCCATCAGCGTAGTCAACTATAAAAACGAAATTTAAACAAAACGGAAACGTTCATATACGAATCTTTGTAACTTCGATTTTCGAACCTTTGACACTCACACTCTAATAATTGTTTACTCTACACCCTCGATGAAAAAAGTATACATTTTAAGATGGTATAAATAGTCATGCTCTTAGAGGTCAGATTGTGAAACTCTATTTAGATGATGAAAGTGGTTGATTTTTGTCGTCTGAGTATTACTGAGACGATGAAAAATGGATTTCGTCGTCCAAAACTTTCCGGGTTTAGGGAAAAGAGATTAAGGCATAAGGTTTAGGGTTAGGGTTTAGGTTTAGATAAGATCTTAAACGACGAAATGAAAATTTTCGTCATCTAACTGCAAACTTAGGCGACAAATTATGTTTTCAGCGTCTAAGTGCGTATTCTAAGATGACGAAGACATTTTCGTTATCTAAGATATTATACTTAGACGACGAATTTTATTGTTCATCAGATGTAATCATTACATTTATACAATATTGTAGAAAAAAATTCAATCCAATTCGGATTAGTTTAGATTGTGATTGAATGAATTTAGTGATTATCGAAAAATAGTAAAAACACGAAAATGATCATAAAAAATAAATCTTAAACACGTTTATGAAGTTACAGGTGTTTGTCTAGTCATAAAAACATAATTTATCAACTTGATAGAAATTAATTAAAAATTTAAATAAAAAATTAATTCAAGCCTAAAAACTTAATATATATCTACTAATGTTATATAATTTAAGTGATTGTATGTCTATATTTACTCCACATATATATTAATGAAATTAAATTTAGACAAAACAACTGTTAGATATATTTATCATAACATAATATGTGGGTGCACAATTTTTTTGTAAATACAAAATTCGTTAAGGGTTCCATCAGCGTAGTCAACCATAAAACTGAAATTTAAACAAAACGGAAACATTCATATACGAATTTTTGTAACTCCAATTTTTGAACCTTTGACACTCACAGTCTAATAATTGTTTACTCTACGCCCTCGACGAAAAAAATATGCATTTTAAGATAACATACATATTCGTGCTCTTAGAGGTCAGATTGTGAAACTCTACTTAGACGATTAAAGTGGTTGATTTTTGTCATCTTAGTACTACTTAGACGATGAAAAATGAGTTTCGTCGTCAAAAAATTTTTGGGTTTAGGGGAAAGGGTTTAAGGCATAGGGTTTAGGGTTAGGGTTTAGATTTAGGATAAGATCTTAAACGACGAAATGAAAAATTTTCGTCGTCTAAGTGCAAACTTAGGCGATGAATTCTGTTTTCGTCGTCTAAGTGCGTTTTCTAAGATGACGAAGACATTTTCGTTATCTAAGATTTTATTGTTCATCAGATGTAATTATTACATTTATACAATATTGTAGAAAAAAATTCAATCCAATTCGGATTAGTTTAAATTGTGATCGAATGAATTTAGTGATTATCGAAAAATAGTAAAAAGACTGAAATGATCATAAAAAATAAATTGTAAACACGTTTCCGAAGTTACTGGTGTTTGTCTAGTCATATAAACATAATTTATCAATTAGATAGAAATTAATGAAAAATTAAAATGAAAAATTAATTCAAGACTAAAAACTTAATATATATATACCTACTAATGTTATATAATTTAAGCTTTCGTATGTCTTTATTCACTCCATATATACATTAACGAAATTAAATTTAGAAAAAACAACTGTTGGATATATTTATTATAACATAATATGTAGGTGCACAAATTTTCAATAAATACGAAGTTTGTTAAGGGTTCGATCAGCGTAGTGAACCATAAAACCGAAATTTAAACAAAATAGAAACCTTCATATACAAATCTTTGTAACTTTGATTTTGGAACCTTTAACACTCAGAGTCTAATAATTTTTACTCTACTCTCTCAATGTAAAAAATATGCATTTTAAGATAGCATACATAGTCGTGCACTTAAAGGTCAGATTTTGAAATGAAAATTTTCGTCGGTTGAAGTGGTTGATTTTCCTCACTTAAAGGTCTAAGTGAAACTCTACTTAGACAATTAAAGTGGTTGATTTTCGTCGTCTTAGTACTACTTAGAAGATGAAAAATGAGTTTCGTTGTCTGAAACTTTTCAGGTTTAGGGGAATGAGTTTAAGGCATAGGGTTTAGGGTTAGAGTTTAGGTTTAGGATAAGATCTTAAATGATGAAATGAAAATTTTCGTCGGCTAAGTGCAAACTTAGGCAACGAATTCTGTTTTCATCGTCTAAGTGCGTCTTCTAAGATGACGAAGACATTTTCGTCATCTAAGATATTATAGTTAGACGACGAATTTTATTGTTCGTCAAATGTAATCATTACATTTATACAATATTGTAGAAAAAAAAATCAAACCAATTCAGATTATTTTAGATTAAGATCGAATGAATTTAGTGATTATCGAAAAAATAGTTAAAAGACAGAAACGATCGTAAAATATAAATCGTTAACACATTTATGATGTTATAGGTGTTTATCTTTTTGTGAAAACTTAATTTATCAGCAAGATAGATATTAATTGAAAATTAAAATAAAAAATTAATTCAAGACTAAAGACTTATTATATATCTACTAATGTTGTATAATTTAAGTGTTCGTATGTCTATATTTACTTCACATCAACATTCACCGAATTAAATTTGGACAAAACAACCGTTGGATATATTTATCATAAATATGAAGTTCGTTAAGGTTTGATCAGCGTAGTCAACAATAAAACCAAAATTTAAACAAAACGGAAACGTTCATATACGAATCTTCGTAACTCTGATTTTTGAACCGTCGACACTCATAGTTCAAGAATTGTTTACTCTATGCCCTCAACGAAGAAATAGGCATTTTAAGATGGTAGACATGGTCGTACTCTTAGTGGTCAGATTGTGAAACTCTACTGAGACAACGAAAGTGGTTGATTTTCGTCGTCTTCGTAGTACTTTAAGACGGAAAATCGGTTTCGTCGTCTAAAACTTTCTTGGTTTAGGGGAAAGGTGTGACGACCCGAACCAGAATCTGATGCATGTTCGGCACGATTCTCGAGATTTGGTCATAGTCGCAGTTTTACGATATTGTGTGGTTCGTCGACCTTATTCGCGACTATGTTTTCGGTCGAGAATTTGAGTTGAGTGTCTTCACGGAAATTGTAGAGTACATGATTTCGAGCTCGAGGGCGGTTCCGGAAGATTTTTCTGATAATCGAGGAATATTTTATGATTATTCAAAGTTTCGGTTTTCGACGAGTTTATCCGATTGTTTCGAGCTTATCCGAATCATTTCGTATATTCATTTTGGACCGTCGATTGACCCGAGGCGCGAGTATAAATATCGGGAATAGTCGTAAAATCGTCAAAAATCACTGTTTAGCGTTGACCAGAGTTGACTTTCCAACATCAGAAAGTTTGACCGTTGACCCGAAGAGGAAAGTTTCCCGATTGGGTGTTGCCATCCGACGACCCATTTTCTGGCCACCTCCGACTCCGGCAAGGGTATGGTTAGCTTCCCCTTTCGATTTCGAGTCGATTGGTATTTGAATTTGTTGAAATTGGTTAGGTTTGCTATGGATCCGAATTGGGGCCGATTCGGGTTAATCGCCGATGATGGTTTGTGTGGTTCCGGCGAGCCACGGTGGTGGTGGTGAGGGGGGTTCGACTCCCCTTGCTCCTCTGAGTCTATTGGTATGCATGAATTGGGCTGTGGTTGAGATTTTGGGGTGCTCAGATTAGGTCACCGGAAAACTTATTTCCGATCTGTTTCGGGTTAAATTGCATGGGTTTCGTTTGGATTTGGCCTGAGCTATAGTTATGGAAGTGATACGCCTCGTGGAGAACTTCCGATCTGGAGAATCTCGCCGTGAGATTTCACGGTTGACGGCGCGCCGCCGCCGGCGGCGGCGGTCAACGGTGGTGCTCCGGCGAGTGTTGACTTTTTCAGATTCGACGTTCCTAATGTCATTTTTCTCGTAATCGCGCCCTGATAATCGTCTAGAGGTTTTCGGATTGATTTGGTTAGCCGATTTTCAGTCGAGGTTTCGAGTGGGGATTTCGGGAATTTCGTTTATCGTTTTGCATTGCATTGTTTATTTCCGGGAACGGTTGGTTTCCGTGGTTCAGTACAGGGTTGTGGATTATGATTTTGATCAGTTGTGTTTTACGAATATATTCAGGGGATCGAGATCGAGATCGTGATCGTGCTTCAGGCGAGGGATCTTCCGCCGGACTACGAGATTAGCGCGAGTGCGCGTTTTGCTCACCTGTGAGTGGACAATTTCTTTTCACGGAAATCTTGCGAGTCTTTTATATGATTTATGAACTTGAGCATGCGTATGAGATTTCGGATTACTTGAGCATGTGTTTTACGATTATACGGTTATACTTATTCGGATATACGTATACGAGTATACATACACTTATATGTTGTTTCATGCATTTGCATCGAACTGTTTATGATTTGTTTTTCACAGAGTACAGTTTTAGTTGCGTTGTTGTATCGATACACTGCATCCCGGCTGATCCCCGAGGATGTTACCGGCTTGAATCACGTGTGGGCTAGGGACCCCGTGGTTCTGACTGTGAGATTTTTACTTGCATGCTCAGTACGCTGGAGGAGTATGATTTTACCTCGTGTACTTTGTATTTTTATTTAACTGGACTCGCATATGTTGTTTTAAACATATATATCAACTGGTGAAAGACATTTATTTTCGTCCACTCACTCTAACGTGTTTCATGTCTTTCCCCTGGGCTTTTCGTTTTCCGTGCCCAGTTTGCAGTTCAGGTTTGGTGTTTCACATCGCGGATTGGAGGCTAGTGATCATAGTCACCTGTGTTTTCCAGTAGGTTCTTGTTTCACCTACTGATGTACATATTATATATATTTTACTTTAGAGGTCGCTCTGATACATTCTGATACTTGTTTATACGAATTTTCTCGGATATATATATATACTACTACAGTACTGTTTACTGTTTATGATTCATATATTGATGTTGAGAAATCCGGATGGGATTGGTGCCCACGGTTTGGCTTTTGTGGCATAGGATGAAGTGTTATTTTCAGGGTGCAGGTTTATGCAATTCCACGTTAGTAATGAAACTCTGCCGAAATTTTGAAAAGTTTTTGTTGGTTCGTATTTTCAGAAGGGGTTCGGTTCCGGTTTAGGTAACTGAATCGGGATTGGGTCCTTTCAGCTTGGTATCAGAGCATTAGGTTGTCAGATTCTGTAGACTCTTGTAGTTGTGACGCTTAGGGTATTTGAGTTGATACAGCATGACTGGAGTGATGACCCGACTGGCCAGCGGTACTCATCAATACTTCGGGTTTTGTGTGTCCTCAAATATCTGCGGTTTCATGATTACGTTCTTTCTGCTTGTACCTAATGCTTGTCTTGTATCAGTAGGATGCCTCCTCGACGTGGTCCCCGTGTTGATCGGGATGAGGATCCTGATGAGGATCGCCGAACGCGCGAGTTGCTGATGCGAGTGCTGCGTTTGGAAGAGCGTTTTGACCCTGTGGTCAAGGCTCGCACTGCTGGTGCTACTGTGTTTTCGGGTTCAGTTGATCCAAAGATATGCGAGGCATGGTTGGTTCAGATTGAACGTGTTTGTGAGCGTCTGCAGTTTACTCCTGAGCAGATGATAGTAGCCGCCGTTGGTTTACTTGAGGGTGATGCATACTTTTGGTGGGTTAGCACCGACAGAGTTCCAGCTGACACTCCGTGGACATTGTTCCGTGATCTGTTTATGCGGAGGTACTTTAATCAGGCTACCCAGTTTCGCAAGTACGAGGAGTTTACAAACTTGAGGCAGGGAAGTTTGTCTGTACTTGAGTATCGGGATCGGTTTACCCGTTTGTCTCGTTTTACGCGGGATATGGTGGCTACAGAGGAAGCCAAGTGTCGTAGATTTGAGCTGGGATTGAATCTGAACATCAAGGCTACTCTGACTACGATGCCTCGGAACAACTTTGATGAGTTTGTTAGTGCTGCACTCCGAGGCGAGGATATAGAGCAGAAGAGACAGCAGAGGTATCAGCCGAGACGGTTTGAGGAAGGTGGACCGAGTAAGGGGCATTCGAAGAGGCAGAGTTCTGATACTTCCGGTTCAGCTTCATCCTCAGGTGGTGGATCATATCGCCCACCAGTTGGTGTACCGAGGCAGAGGCCGAGGTGGAGGAGAGATCGACCGTGGCGACCTCAGGCTAGTGTAGATTCCAGTGGTTCTAGTTATCCTCGGCGTACTGGTGGCACATTTCCTGTTCCGAGAGACTATCCATTGTGCAGCCTCTGCAACAAGCATCACCTTGGACCATGTCAGCGGGGTCTTGTCATATGTTATCGTTATGGCCAGGTGGGTCATTATTCGAGGGAGTGTCCTCAGTGGTATGGTGCTGGTGATCAGGCGGCTCAGAGTTCCGAAGCTGAGCGAGGTACCACTTCGGGAGTCCGACCAGCACAGTTTGCAGGTCAGGGCAGACAGCAGGGACAGCCCCAGCGAGGACGACCAGCCGGACAGGCGAGGGTTCATGCTATGACTCTACGTGAGGGCAGAGCATCACCGGAGGTCGTTATTGGTACGTTACATATTTTTGGTATTCCTGTACTTGCATTGTTAGATCCTGGCGCCACACATTCATTCATATCATTTAGATTATCATCATTAGCTACGGTACCTGCATCTCCACTTCCGGGGTTGTGGAGAGTGTTGTATCCGTCAGGTGAGGTTGTGAGCATCGGATGGGTTTACCGAGATTGTGAGGTGTTTATCGATGGCCATGGTTTAGCCGCTGATCTGTTATTGCTTGATATTGTGGATTTTGATCTGATTTTGGGTATGGACTTTTTGGAGTCGTCCTGGGCCATGTTTGACTGCCACAGGAAGGAGGTCGCGTTTCGACGACCAGGGTTACCCGAGATACTGTTTCATGGCGAGAAGAACACTTCACTACCGTGTTTGATTTCCGCGATGAGGGCGGATCGATTGATGAAGAAGGGTTGTGTCGCTTACTTAGCCCATGTTGTGGACACTATAGCTGCAGTGCCAGACCTTGGTAGTATTGAGGTTGTGTCTGAGTTTCCGGATGTGTTTCTAGCGGAGTTACCTGGTATACCCCCTGTGCGGGAGATTGATTTCACCATTGAGTTGTGCCGGGTACAAGACCGATTTCCCAAACACCGTATCGTATGGCGCCTGCGGAGTTGAAGGAGTTGCAGATTCAGCTCCAGGAGTTGTTAGAGAAGGGCTTCATTCGACCGGGTGTTTCTCTGTGGGGTGCTCCGGTGTTGTTTGTGTGGAAGAAAGATGGGTCTATGCGTTTGTGTATCGACTACAGGAAGCTGAATCAGATTACAGTGAGGAACAAGTATCCGTTGCCACAGATTGATGACTTGTTCGATCAGCTGAAGGGAGCAGCAGTCTTTTCGAAGATTGACCTTCGATCCGGATATCACCAGCTGAGGATCCGAGACTCTGACGTAGCCAGGACAGCTTTCAGGACGCGGTATGGGCACTATGAGTTTTTGGTTATGCCGTTTGGGTTGACCAACGCCCCCGCAGCTTTCATGGACTTGATGAATCGAGTGTTTCGACAATTTCTGGACAAGTTCGTGATTGTATTCATTGACGATATCCTGATCTATTCCAGGAGTGTGGGCCAGCACAAGAAGCATCTACGTGTAGTGTTGCAGACTTTGCGGGATCATCAGTTGTTCGCGAAGTTTAGCAAGTGCGAGTTCTGGTCGGATAGTGTGAAGTTTCTGGGCCACGTGATTTCGACTGAGGGAGTTAGTGTTGATCCTGACAAGATCGAGGCCGTGCTGAACTGGAGTAGACCCACTACTGTGCTGGAGATTCGGAGTTTCTTGGGTTTAGCAGGCTATTATCGACGGTTTGTACAGGATTTCTCCCGGATTGCTACACCACTGACCAGATTGACGAAGAATGGCATCAAGTTTGAGTGGTCTGATGCGTGCGAGGAGAGTTATTTGCTCCTGAAGGAGAGATTGACTACCGCACCGGTTCTGACATTGCCAGACGACAGTGGTGAGTTTGTTGTGTACAGCGATGCGTCGAAGTTGGGCATTGGCTGTGTGTTGATGCAGCATGGTAGAGTTGTGGCATATTGTTCCAGACAGCTGAAACCGCATGAGGTCAACTATCCGACGCATGATTTGGAGTTAGCCGCTATTGTGTTAGCGTTGAAGAGTTGGAGACATTACCTGTATGGTGCTCAGTGTAAGATTTACACTGATCACAAGAGTCTCACCTATTTGCAGACGCAGCCGGATCTGAACATGAGGCAGCGCCAATGGATGGAGTTGATCAACGACTACGATTGCACGTTTGAGTACCATCCGGGAAAGGCCAATGTTGTAGTAGATGCACTTAGCCGGAAATCTGGAGCCTCGTTGTTTCACATGTGTGTGGCCAGAGTATTGATGTTAGCCGAGCTTCGGGCTACAGGAGCCGTGTTCGGATATGATGATGATGGAGCTTTGTAGGCCAGTTTTCAGGTTCGACCTGTATTAGTTGATCAGGTACGAGAGGCCCAGGATTCAGATCCCTACTTGTTGGGCAAGAAAACCATGATACGGAATGGTATGCCTACAGAGTTTCGATTGAGCGACGATGGTACGTTGTTGTTCAGAGGCAGGCTATGTGTACCCCGAGACGAGGACTTGAAAAAGGAGATTCTGGATGAGGCCCACAGTTCAGCGTATGCGATCCATCCCGGAGGTACGAAGATGTTTCGTACACTTCGAGCGTACTATTGGTGGCGCAATATGAAGTGGGAGATTGCCGCGTACGTGAGTCGATGTTTGATCTGTCAGCAGGTGAAGGCGGAGAGCCAGAAACCTGCAGGGAAACTACAGCCACTTGAGATTCCGGTTTGGAAGTGGGAGCACATTACGATGGATTTCATCTATCAGTTGCCGAGTACTTCGGCAGGCAACACTGGCGTTTGGGTTATTGTTGACCGACTGACGAAATCCGCACACTTTCTTGCACTTCCAGGGAAGATATCAGTGGGCAGATTGGCCAAGTTGTACTTATCCGAGATTGTTCGCTTGCATGGTGTGCCTGTGTCGATTGTTTCTGACCGAGATAGTCAGTTCACTTCTGAGTTCTGGCAGGCTTTACAGCGAGCGTTGGGCACGAGGTTGCGATTTAGTACAGCTTTTCATCCTCAGACTGACGGGCAGTCCGAGCGGACCATTCAGACTCTTGAGGATATGCTGAGATCATGTGTGTTGCAGTTCCGCGGGAACTGGGATCAGCAGTTACACCTGATTGAGTTCGCCTACAACAACAGCTATTAGGCCAGTATTGAGATTGCACCGTACGAGGCTCTGTGCGGGAAGCAGTGTCGCACTCCATTGTGTTGGAGTGAGGTGGGCGAGCGTTGGCTCATTGGTCCTGATTTGGTGAAAACCACGATGGAGGACATACAGGTTATCCAGGATCGGTTGAAGATCGCCCAGGATCGGCAGAAGAGTTACGCAGATGTGAGGAGGAAGAGTTTAGAGTTCCAGGTTGGTGATTGGGTCTTCCTGAAACTATCTCCGTGGAGGGGAGTTGTGCGTTTCGGGAAGTGTGGCAAGCTTCGACCGCGGTACATTGGTCCGTATGAGATTACGGAGAGGGTTGGAGCTGTTGCTTACAGACTTGAGTTATCGGCTGAGATGGCTCGTGTTCATGATGTCTTCCATGTTTCGATGTTACGGAAGTACATTTCAGATCCTTCACATGTGTTAGCCCCACAGCAGTTGCCGATCAGAGAGGATTTATCGTATGTAGAGGAGCCAGTGCAGATTCTCGATCGTCGTGAGCAGAAGCTAAGGCACCATGTGATTCCTCTGGTGAAGGTCTTGTGGCAGAACAACTCAGTTGAGGAGGCCACCTGGGAGACCGAGTAGCATATGCGGGAGCAGTATCCTCATCTGTTCACTTGACAGGTACGTAAATTTCGAGGTCAAAATTTCTTTAAGGGGGGTAGATTTGTGACAACCCGAACCAGAATCTGATGCATGTTCGGCACGATTCTCGAGATTTGGTCATAGTCGCAGTTTTACGATATTGTGTGGTTCGTCGACCTTATTCGCGACTATGTTTTCGGTCGAGAATTTGAGTTGAGTGTCTTCACAGAAATTGTAGAGTACGTGATTTCGAGCTTGAGGGCGGTTCCGGAAGATTTTTCCGATAACCGAGGAATATTTTATGATTATTCGAAGTTTTGGTTTTCGACGAGTTTATCCGATTGTTTCGAGCTTATCCGAATCATTTCGTATATTCATTTTGGACCGTCGATTGACCCGAGGCGCGAGTATAAATATCGGGAATAGTCGTAAAATCGTCGAAATCACTGTTTAGTGTTGACCAGCGTTGACCGGTGTTGACTTTCCAAAATCAGAAAGTTTGACCGTTGACCCGAAGAGGAAAGTTTCCCGATTGGGTGTTGCCGTCCGACGACCCATTTTCCGGCCACCTCCGACTCCGGAAAGGGTATGGTTAGCTTCCCCTTTCGATTTCGAGTCGATTGGTATTTGAATTTGTTGAAATTGGTTAGGTTTGCTATGAGTCCGAATTGGGGCCGATTCGGGTTAATCGCCGATGATGGTTTGGGTGGTTCCGGCGAGCCACGGTGGTGGTGGTGAGGGGGGTTTGACTCCCCTTGCTCCTCTGAGTCTATTGGTATGCATGAATTGGGCTGTGGTTGAGATTTTGGGGTGCTCCGATTAGGTCACCGGAAAACTTATTTCCGATCTGTTTCGGGTTAAATTGCATGGGTTTCGTTTGGATTTGGCCTGAGCTATAGTTATGGAAGTGATTCGCCTCGTGGAGAACTTCCAATCTGGAGAATCTCGCCGTGAGATTTCACCGTTGACGGCGCGCCGCCGCCGCCGGCGGCGGTCAACGGTGGTGCTCCGGCGAGGGTTGACTTTTTCAGATTTCAACGTTCTTAATGTCATTTTTCTCATAATCGCGCCTTGATTATCGTCCAGAGGTTTTCGGATTGATTTGGTTAGCCGATTTTTAGTCGAGGTTTCGAGTGGGGATTTTGGGAATTTCGTTTATCGTTTTGCATTGCATTGTTTATTTCCGGGAACGGTTGGTTTCCGTGGTTCAGTACAGTGTTGTTGATTATGATTTTGATCAGTTGTGTTTTACGAATATATTCAGGGGATCGAGATCGAGATCGTGATCGTGCTTCAGGCGAGCGATCTTCCGCCGGACCACGAGATTAGCGCGAGTGCACGTTTTGCTCACCTGTGAGTGGACAATTTCTTTTCACGGAAATCTTGCGAGTCTTTTATATGATTTATGAACTTGAGCATGCGTATGAGATTTCGGATTACTTGAGCATGTGTTTTACGATTATACGGTTATACTTATACGGATATACGTATACGAGTATACATACACTTATATGTTGTTTCATGCATTTGCATCGAACTGTTTATGATTTGTTTTTCACAGAGTACAGTTTCAGTTACGTTGTTGTATCGATACACTGCATCCCTGCTGATCCTCAAGGATGTTACCGGCTGGAATCACGTGTGGGCTAGGGACCCCGTGGTTCTGAATCACGTGTGGACTAGGGACCCCGTGGTTCTGACTATACTACCTCAGCTAGGATCACGTGTGGGCTAGGGACCCCGTGGTTCTGACTGTGAGATTTTTACTTGCATGCTCAGTACGCTGGAGGAGTATGATTTTACCTCGTGTACTTTGTATTTTTATTTAACTGGACTCGCATATGTTGTTTTAAACATATATATCAACTGGTGAAAGACATTTATTTTCGTCCACTCACTCTAACGTGTTTCATGTCTTTCCCCTCGGCTTTTCGGTTTATGTGCCCAGTTTGCAGTTCAGGTTTGGTGTTTCACGTCGCGGATTGGAGGCTAGTGATCAGAGTCACCTGTGTTTTCCAGTAGGTTCTTGTTTCACCTACTGATGTACATATTATATATATTTTACTTTAGAGGTCGCTCTGATACATTCTAATACTTGTTTATACGAATTTTCTCGGATGTATATATATACTACTACAGTACTGTTTACTGTTTATGATTCATATATTGATGTTGAGAAATCCAGATGGGATTGGTGCCCACGGTTTGGCTTTTGTGGCATAGGATGAAGTGTTATTTTCAGGGTGCAGGTTTATGCAATTCCACGTTAGTAACGAAACTCTGCCGAAATTTTGAAAAGTTTTTGTTGGTTCATATTTTCAGAAGGGGTTCGGTTCCGGTTTAGGTAACTGAATCGGGATTGGGTCCTTTCAAAAGGGTTTAAGACTTAGGATTTAGGGTTAGAGGTTAGGTTTAGGATAAGATCTTAGACGACGAAATGAAATGTTCGTTTCTAAGTGCAAACTTAGACGACGAATTTAGTTTTCGTCGTCTAAGTGCTTTCTTCTAAGACGACGAAGACATTCTGGTCGTCTAATATATTATACTTAGATGACGAATTCTATTTTTTCGTTATATTTAACCATTACATTTATACAATATTGTAGAGAAAAATTCAACCAAATTTGGATTAGTTTAGATTGTGATCGAATGAACTAAGTGATTATCGTAAAATAGTTAATAGATGGAAACGATCATAAAAAATAATTTGTAAACCCATTTATGATGTCACATGTGTTTATCTTGTCGTAAAAACTTGATTTATCAAGTAGATAGAAATTAATTGAAAAAAAAAATAAAAAAAAAATTTAAGACTAAAAAGTTGTTATATATCAACTAATAACTTAAGTGTTCATATGCCTATATTCACTCCACATCAACATTAACGAAATTGAATTTGGGTAAAAAAATGTAGGATATATTCATAATAATATAATATGTAGGTGGACAAATTTTCAGTAAATACGAAGTTCGTTAAGGGTTTGATCAGCGTAGTCAACTATAAAACCAAAATTTCAACGAAACAAAAACATTGATATACAGATCTTCGTAACTCCGATTTTCAAACCGTCGACATTCACAGTCCAAGAATTGTTTACTCTATGCCCTCGATGAAAAAAATATGCATTTTAAGATGGTATACAAGTTCGTGTTCTTAGAGGTCAGATTGTGAAACTCTAGTTAAACGATGGAAGTAGTTGATTTTCGTTGTCTAAGTACTACTTAGACGACAAAAAATGGGTTTTGTCATCTAAAACTTTCTGGGTTTAGGGTGGGTTTAAGGCATGGGGTTTTGGGTAAGGGTTTAGGTTTAGGATAAGATCTTAAACGACGAAATGAAAATTTTCGTTAAACGACGAATGCCGTTTTTGTTGTTTAGGGTTAGGGTTTAGGTTTAGGATAAAATCTTAGATGATAAAATGAAAATTTTCGTCATCTAAGTGCAAACTTAGATGACAAATTCTACTTTCATTGTTTAAGTGCGTCTTGTAAGACGACGAAGACATTTTCATCATCTAAGATAATTTACTTAGACGACAAATTCTATTGTTTGTCAGATGTAACCATTACATTTATATAATATTGTAGAAAAAAATTCAACCCAATTTGAATTAGTTTAGATTGCAATCGAATGAATTTAGTGATTATAAAAAAATAGTTAAAAGAAGGAAACGATCATAAAAAATATTCATAAACACGTTTTCGAAGTTACAGGTGTTTGTCTTCTCGTAAAAAATTAATTTATCAATTATATAGAAATTAATTGAAACTTAAAATAAAAAATTAATTCAAGACTAAAAACTGATTATATATCTACTAATGTTGTATAACTTAAGTGTTCATATATCTATTTTCAGTCCACATCAACACTAACAAAATTAAATTTGGACAAAATAACCGGTTGATATATTTATTATAAGATAATATGTGGGTGCAAAAATTTTCAGTAAATATGAAATTTGTTAAGGGTTTGATTAGCGTAATCAACCATAAAACCGAAATTTAAACAAAATGAAAACCTTCATATACGAATCTTCGTAACTTCGATTTTTCAAATCGTCGACACTCAAAATCCAAGAATTTTTTACTCTATGCCCTCAATGAAGAAAATATGCATTTTAAGATGGTATACATAGTCGTGCTCTTAGAGGTCAGATTGTGAAACTCTACTTAGACGACGAAAGTGCTTGATTTTCGTCGTCTAAAACTTTCCGGGTTTAGGGGAAAGGGTTTAAGGCATAGGGTTTAGTGTTAGATTTTAGGTTTAGGATAAGATCTTAAACGACAAAATGAAAATTTTTGTCATCTAAGTTTCTAGTGCAATCTTAGACGACGAATTCTTTTTTCGTCGTCTAAGTGCGTCTTCTAAGATGATGAAGAGATTTTCGTCGTCTAAGATATTATAATTAGACGAAATTTTTTATTGTTTATTGATATACGCATTTTATGCTCGTTTCTTAACGCATTTCCCTTTACGTTTAGCTATGTTATTATCTTAGTTTTTATGTTTTCCTTATTTAATTTGTTATTTTGAAGATATTTACGGTGGAGATTAATAACGGCGCAATTTGGAGGAATTTCGGCGATTTTGCGATTTTTGCGATTTTGGACCTCCGAAAATGGGCCGGCCCAAAAAGCAAATTATGGGCCGATTTCTCAAATCTTGTTTCGGCCCATTATCAAGCCCAAACCCATTCATTTTGGCATGGAAGCCTTTTGGTGAAGTTGAAAAGTCAACAATATCAAGCTTTGTGACTCATTTTAGTGACTAAGCTTTGTGATCATCACAAAAGATGACTTGCCATGTGACTTGCCATGGTGACTCTTGCTTAGGGTTTATAAATGGTGACTTGCATGGTGACTCTTGCTTAGGGTTCACAAATGATGATCACAAAAGGTGACTAAGGGAGTGACTTGCCATATTGATCATTACTTGCATTAAATGGAGGGAGGCAAGGTGGAAGAGAGAAGGCAACATCCCTTGCCTATATAAGAGAGGAGGCTGGCCATATATTATGCATCTCTCATTTTACAAGCAAAAACTCTACACAAATACTCCTCCACCATAAACACTTCAAGGATTCTCAAGCAAAGCCGAAGCACATCTTCTCCATCCAAGCCGAAGCAATCCTCCTCCATCCAACACAATACGCTAAGTCCCTTGTGAAGGAAATCCATCTCCACCGTAGATCATCAAGCATTCAAGACAAAAAGTGTAACCATGATCTTCACTTTCATTTCTTTTGCTTTGTATTTGAACCTTTTGATGTATTGGAATACATTTATGTATCAAATGAAGAACAAGTTTAGATTTGTGTTTTATGTGTTTAAACCGATTCATAAGTTGCATGTGTTTATGATTTCTAGCCTTTTATGCATGTTTGATACAATCTTAAAGCTTCGTAAGCATGTGTTAGAAAATACGCTAAGTCCCTCTCTTTCGCATGTTTCGATGATCGTATGTTGTTTAGGATGTTTATACGCTAAGTTGCATTCCTACTCAATTATTAAGCATGTATATTTAGTTAGAAGTTATGAATTTCGTAACTTACAAAAAGGTTTGATGCATGAAAAGGGTAGGCTAATAAGATGAGATGATCACATGTAATTAGTAGTGTAACTTCTTATTTTTAGCAAGCATAATTAAACTTTAAGTTTCTTGATTGTTGAAACTTGTCTATGAGTAAAACATGTTAGATGCCTAAGAGTTTTAGTTGTGTTTGCATGTTTTTGTACTTTAATTTCGTAGATTAAACAACCAACTTCCAATCCCCCCAAACATTTACATTTCCGCTTATTAACGAAACCATGCATGCGCCCTTAATTCCCCGGATAAAGAACGATCCCTACTCGCCAATATTACAAATGACAAAAGAAGGGTTTAAATTGCAATGCGCGTAATCTGTGTTTTTAAGTTAACGTGAATGCATGTTTTGCGCGTATCAATTTTTGGCGCCGTTGCCGGGGAGTTAGAATGTTTTTGTATGATTTCGTTGTACATTTGTGATTAAAAGCATGTCTAAATTTTCGAAGTACATACTTGTTCATTCTTGTTTATACTTAAAGAAATTTACATACATGTTTACAATGCATACTTTTACTTAGACGAATTTATTTATACTTAGTTTTTACACTTGCATAATTTATTTTCATGTTAAAGGATAGTCTTTGATTTAATTTGAGTACTAGCACTTAGTTATTAAATAAATCTCTATGGAATAGGTGGTGCCTCTTTTGTTTGTCTATCTCCTTAACCCTTCGTGATGTGTGGATTTCATCACCACACGCCATAACCTAAGTGAAGTTATGGGCACGAGGTTGTGGGCGGAGTTTACAAACACTTGAGATTGTATACTATCTTGTGAATTCGAGTAAGAGTTGGTTATGATGTCTAGAAGGGTTATGAATGGTGACGGGTTTTGAACTAAGAAAACAGAACACCATTGGAGTATATACTCTTACGAGTAAGCCTCGGGGTGTTTCTAAGAACAACAATGGAGTATATACTCTTACGAGTTAACCTCAGGTTGTTCCCAGAAATTAGTTCTCACCTCTCGCGTTACATCTATCCCAACTGGTCATTTCCAACAATTACGATGATTAACGATAGTTGGTATACATTTTCGCGCGGGCCGCACGGACAAGAGATTTATTCAATAACTAAGTCATGTATTCCTTTTAAATCATAGGCGCAATCAAAACGTAGACGTACTTAAATTGATTTACATTGTGCACGAGTATTGGTTATAAGGTTTCGTTCTTTGGAATAGGTGGTGCCTCTTTTTCTGGTTTATCTCCTTAACCCCTCGTGATGTGTGGATTTTATCACCACACGCCATAACCTAAGTGAAGTTATGGGCACGAGGTTGTGGGCGGAGTTTACTAAGAACTTGAGATTATATACTATCTCACAAATTTGGCTGATTGTTGGATATGGTGAATGGGTTTATGATTGGTGCCGGGTTTCGGATCTAAGCAATAGAACACCATTGGAGTATATACCGTAACTGGTTAGCCTCAGGGTGTCTCTAGGAACAACATTGGAGTATATACTCTTACGAGTAAGCCTCGGGTTGTTCTAAATATTAGTCCTTACCTCTCGCGTTATCTCTATTCCTACTAACCATTTCTAAACGTAACTAAGCTGAATTGTAGTCGGTATATATTTTCGCGCGGGCCGCACGTCCAAGAAATTTACCGAATGATCATTTCGCGTACTCTCTGTAAATCATAAGTGCATACGAATACGGATAAATACGAACTTGATAAATACGACATAATCCTTTAAATAGATGGTATATCGGACTATGCATGCTTAGACCTCCTGGAATCAGACTTCATCTTCGGATGAACGAGACCCATTGCACAGTCGAGAGCCTCTGCACCACGTACCATCGGGGCCAAAGGAAATAAATAAAACTTAGTCAAATTTTTGTGTTTGTTTGTGCATTAAAAACTGTAAAGGACTAACAAACGTTACTTAGCTTGCATAACCTCTCTTAGGCTTTATGATACTCAGATTTCACTACCGAGTACCCTAACCTAAGTGAAGTAAGGGACATAAGATCGAAGAAGAGGTCATTCTTTGCATTCATTTTTTTTAGCACGTAACTCGTGTGTTTTCTGCAGGTTCTAACGTTTTCTCTTATGCATGCACTCCATCTTTCACGTAGGATTGTTGTTTAATGCATTTTATTAAAAAAAAATGTGTGGTGCATAAATTCGATGTGAATTATTGTTTGCTTGTATTTGAACTTTGTTTATATATGTTCTAACTAAATTCTTGGGTTTAGCATTATATAGTTTTAATTTGCAGAAAACATGTGTCTTAGTTTATTACATTCTTTTGCATAGCCCATAAAATTGATTAAATCATTTGCATTACTTAGTAAATTACATTTAGTGTCTTAAGTATTATAACTTTTGTGTGTTATTAGTAGTTTTTAAGTATTTGTGAGTATTTATAGTATGCTTTGATAGTTTTACTATTTGTTATTGCTTTGTTTTCTAAATATGTCTTACGATTTTGGTTAGTATTCCTATATTCATCTCAAATTCTTTGTTGATACTAACACTTGGTCTTTGGTGGATGCTCAGGCTAATGAATGTCCGATCGGGATCCTGGACCATCTAGAACAAAGTTTGAGGAGATCGCAGAGAGAATAGCGAGACTTAAAGCTCAAACTGACATCCTGGATCATCCCATCATCGAGGAAGTTTCCGAGTCTTCACATTCATCAACCGACCATACTTTAGCCTCATCAACCGACCACAATTCAGAAGCAGAAGCACAACAAGTCAACATGGCCAATGCAGGACAATCTCTTCGCCAGCGCTCCTGCTCAACCGAATGGAGCAGTGGGCCTTCGAGCATTGCTTTTCCACAACCGGAGGAAAACATGAAGGATATCGAGCTAAAGAGTGGCTTCCTCCACCGACTACCCATTTTTCATGGACTTTCCAATGAAGATCCGAACAAGCATCTCAAACAATTCCAATTTGTTTGTAACAGCATGAAGCCATCTGATGCTGATACGGAGCTCTTCAAGCTGAAGGCATTTCCATTCACCCTAGTCGACAGGGCCGAGTCTTGGCTTATGGAACTACCGCCGAACCATATTACCTCATGGAAGCAACTTGCGGATATGTTCCTAGCAAAGTACTTCCCGGCCTCAAAGATCACCGTCTTGAGAAAGCAAATCACTGGCATCACACAGAAACCGGACGAGACCTTCGGCCAATACTACGACCGATTCAAAGTTTTGTGTGCCACTTGCCCATCGCATGGATTTTCCGAGACCAATCTCATGAATTACTTTTACGATGGTCTCAAGCCGATTGATAGGGAATTGCTGGATGCAGCAGCCACCGGTGCATTCATGGACTTAACAGAAACCGAAGCTAGAGCTCTTCTAGAGAATCGGGCGAATAATGATGCACAATATGGAATGTCCAACAGACGAGCAGTCGGTGAAGCGAGTTCTACAACCGACGCAGACGAAAAATACGACAAACTAGCTCATATGCTAGAGAAGGTTTTAGAACTTGAGACGACAAGAGCAAAGGCAACTCAACGGCCTGTTTGTGGCATATGTCAAACACAAGGTCACCACAATGACCAGTGCCCTCAAGTGCCGGAACAAGCAAGCGAGCCGGAGCACGCTAACGCCATCGGCGGATATCAGGGAGGACAACGGTATAACAATTATAACAACTATGTCAACCGTGATCATCGGGGTTTTAGATGGAGCAGCAACGAGGGAACTTTGAACCCTCCAGCACCTCAACAAAGCTACCAACGCCCTCCATTTCAACCAAGGCCACCGATGCAGCATGGTTCGTCTTCGCAATCCTTCACCAACCCGGATTACGACAAGATGTTGTCGCAACTTTCGGCCTCCACACAAGTTCTCCTCGACGGACAATCGAAGACAAAGGAGACACTTGACTCACATGGCCGCGACATCACCGAAGTGAAGAAGCAGCTTGGCCAACTTGTTGATTTCATGGGCCAAATCAAGGAAACCGGTCGGCTTCCACCTCAAACCACTCCAAATCAAAGAAACGTGAATGCTATAGTCACAAGGAGTGGGAAGATACTTGAGGAACCAAAGACCAAGTGATCTCATCTTGATGAAGTCACCATTGAGGACATCACCAACGAAGAAGAAGATGAGATCGATCCGGCTACTCAAGAGGCCGAAAAACAGAAGGTGACGCCTAATGTCACCAAGGCACAATCACCTCCACAACCTACCCCAATCAAAGGTAAGAACCATATTCCTTCAAATACGGTTATTACTAATTCTCCGTTTGCTGTTGCACCTTTCCCTAGCAGATTATCAAAATCGAAGAAGAAGGACGCCCAATATGAAGATATTTTGGACATCTTCCGAAAGGTGCAAGTGAATTTGCCCTTGATCGAGTGCATAAAACAGGTGCCGATATACGCAAAGTTTCTGAAAGAATTATGCACACAGAGGAGGCAAACTCGAGAGAAGGAGGTTGTGAAGGTGAACGCAACCGTTTCGGCGGTTTTGCAGCGTCGGCTACCCCCAAAACTGAAGGACCCAGGGAGCTTTGCAGTTCCTTGCGTAATCGGTGACAACCACTTCAAAGACGTGATGCTTGATCTCGGAGCTTCCATCAACGTCATGCCTTACTATCTTTTCGAATCGATGGAGCTTGGAGATCTCAAGCAAGATGGTGTTGTCATCCAATTAGCCGATCGCACCCACAAGTATCCGAGGGGATACGTAGAAGACGTTCTCGTGCAAGTCAACAACTTGATATTCCCAGCCGATTTCTATATAGTTGACATGGAAGAGAGTCCACTAAACACCACGCCACTACTGCTTGGGCGACCTTTCATGCGGACTGCGAGAACGAAGATTGATGTGTTTCAAGGCACTTTCTCCATGGAGATTGATGGAGAAAGAATCGAGTTCAACATCCTGGACGGGATGAAGTTTCTAATGTCGAGCGTAGCTGCCATTTCGACATATGATCCCGTGGATACCTTAGCACAAGGCTACCTCGACACCATCAATGAGGATGAACTCGACATGGCCATTCAACTTGGGCATGACGGCCTTCTCGAGGCCTTACTAGAGCTTGAACCTCGTATTCAAGACATGGCCATGGCCCTAAATGCGGCACCACGAAAAGTAAGCTTTTCTCCTCCTTTACCAATTACTTTTGGTACTAATAAAATGGTTCCTTCCATCGTAGAAGCTCCAGTTTTAGAACTCAAGCTACTACCGGACCATCTGAAGTATGCGTACTTGGGCGAGAATGACACTTTACCCGTCATTATTTCGTCCGCGCTAGAAGAGGAGCAGGAGGAGAAGCTCGTGAGTGTGCTCAAGAGGTACAAACCCGCAATAGGCTGGACACTCGCGGACATCAAGGGAATAAATCCAGCAACCTGTGTGCATAGGATTTTCCTTGAAGAAGGCACCAAACCTACGCGGGAAGCGCAACGTCGGCTCCACCCTCCGATGATGGAGGTGGTAAAAAAGGAGGTAATTAAACTCATGGACTGTGGAGTTATTTACCCTATTTCTGATAGCCGTTGGGTTTCCCCAGTGCAGGTTGTACCTAAGAAATCGGGAATCACCGTCGTCGAGAATCTGGAAAATGAACTTGTGCCACAACGGACGATCACTGGACACCGAGTGTGCATTGATTACCGGAAGCTAAACGCTGCAACCCGCAAGGATCATTTTCCCTTACCATTCATCGACCAAATGCTGGAAAGATTAGCCGGCCATGCATTTTATTGTTTTCTCGACGGATATTCCGGCTACAACCAAATTAGCATTGCGGAGGAGGATCAAGAAAAGACAACGTTCACGTGCCCTTTCGGAACGTTTGCCTATCGCCGCATGCCATTTGGACTGTGTAACGCACCAGGTACATTTCAACGTTGCATGCTCTCAATTTTCTCCGAGTACATTGAAAAAATTATTGAAGTATTCATGGACGACTTTAGTGTATTTGGGAGTGATTTTGATGCATGCTTAAACAATTTAGAAACAATTTTACAAAGATGCGTTGAAACGAACTTGGTGCTTAATTAGGAGAAGTGCCATTTTATGGTTACGCAAGGGATAGTGTTAGGTCATATTATTTCGGAAAAAGGGTTAGAAGTTGATAAATCTAAAGTAGATCTTGTGCGTCACTTACCCTCTCCAACTTCGGTTAGAGAGATTCGTTCATTTCTTGGACACGCAGGATTTTATCGCAGGTTTATCAAAGACTTTTCCCACATCTCGCGCCCTTTGTGTAAACTGCTGCAAAAGGAGACCCCGTTCGTCTTTGATGAAGAATGCAACGCTGCCTTCAACAAGTTGAAGGAGCTTCTCACGAGCGCTCCTATTTTATGCAGCCCTGATTGGTCTCTGCCATTTGAACTCATGTGCGACGCCTCGGATTATGCCGTAGGAGCCGTCTTGGGTCAGCGGAAGGACAAGAAGCCTTGCGTAATCTATTACGCCTCTCGGACGCTTGATGAAGCGCAAAGAAATTATACTACCACCGAGAAAGAGTTTCTTGCCGTGGTTTTTGCTTTAGATAAATTTCGATCTTATTTACTTCAAACTAAAGTAACTGTGTTTACCGATCATGCAGCTTTGAAGTATCTAATGCTCAAGAAGGACGCAAAACCACGACTTATCAGATGGATACTTCTACTCCAAGAATTCAACATCGAAATCAAGGACAAGAAGGGAGTAGAAAACGTCGTCGCTGACCACCTATCACGTTTGATAGGTGACCATGAGCCTGTCGAGATTGAAGAAACTTTTCCGGATGAAAAACTCTTCGGAATTGAGGTAACTACTTCGGAAACTCCTTGGTATGCAGATATCGTAAATTACTTAGTTACCGGTGAGTTTCCGTCTACCATGCATAAATTTCAACGTGACAAACTTAAGCATAATGCTAGAACCTTTATCTGGGATGAGCCTTATTTGTGGAAACAATGCTCCGATTTAGTAATTAGGAGATGTATCCCGGATAGTGAGTTTAAGCCCATTCTAGACTTTTGTCACAATGAAGCATGTGGGGGACACTTTGGTTCTAGGAGGACAGCCCTTAAGATTTTAGATTGCGGTTTCTTTTGGCCTAGTTTATTTCGCGATGCTCATGCATATTGTGCTGCATGTGATAAGTGCCAGAGATTCGGTAATTTAGGCCCTAGAGATCAAATGCCACAACACTACATATTTAATGTTGAAATTTTTGATGTGTGGGGTATTGATTTTATGGGACCATTTCCTCCCTCCAATGGTTTTACTTATATCTTACTCGCAGTAGATTATGTTTCTAAATGGGTGGAGGCAAAGGCCACCCGTACTAATGATTCGCGAGTTGTTGCAGATTTCCTACGAACTAACATTTTCAGTAGATTTGGAATGCCACGCGTTCTAATCAGCGATGGAGGAAGTCACTTTTGCAACCGCACGGTGGAAGCACTAATGAGGAAGTATGGCGTAAAACACAAGGTTTCCACACCATACCACCCTCAAACCAATGGAATGGCTGAAGTTTCCAACCGTGAGATCAAGAAGATTTTGGAGCGAACCGTCCGTCCAAACCGGAAAGATTGGAGTCAATGCTTAGACGATGCATTGTGGGCTTACAGGACTGCCTACAAGACCCCCATTGGTATGTCACCTTTCCGATTAATTTATGGAAAGGCGTGCCATCTTCCGGTTGAATTGGAGCACAAGGCATGGTGGGCCGTGAAGAAATTCAACATCGATCGAGATGCCGCAGGCTTGCATCGGAAGCTACAACTTAATGAACTAGAAGAAATCAGAAATGATGCTTTCGACAATGCGTGGATTTACAAAGAGAAGACGAAAAAGATCCACGATCAGATGATTCGCGGGAAGAGTTTTGAACCTGGGCAGAAAGTATTACTTTTCAATTCAAGACTTAAGCTCTTTCCGGGAAAGCTTCGCTCTCGATGGATGGGGCCATTCGTAGTTTCTCAAGTTCTACCTCATGGAGCAATTCTCATTCGATCTATCGACAAAGGTAGTGAGTTCAAAGTAAATGGCCATCGCTTGAAGCCCTATTTTGAGGCATTTGCGGAGCACACCGTGGAGGAGATGCAACTCCAAGAACCGGCCATTTCAAAAACAAAATGATGCATCACGTCCAAAGCTAACGACGTAAAACGAGCGCTCATTGGGAGGCAACCCAATAGGGAGACAACAGATTTGTTTTCTTCTCCCCTTTTAATTAATTTAATGGTTTTTGCGTATTACATTAGAATTTTTCGTAGATCCTATACTCCATGTTTAATTCTATACTTTTACTTTAGTACATTGAGGGCAATGTAGAGTTTAAGTGTGGGGGAAAGGTTTACAATTTAATTGTGTCTAAATTAGTGTTTTTCAGAGTCTTTAGGACGCCCTTAACTAGTCGATGATGAAATTAGATCAACACGAACACATATGGCGTATGAATCACATGCATCGAATTCTTGTGCTAATTGAGATATTCTATATGTTTTTAACATGTAGTAGATATGAATTGCAAAACATGGTACAGAAATCGCATGCTTGAATAAGTTTTTAATCATATGAACCCTATGTGAGCTTTTGAGCTATCTGTTCTTTATTCGAGTGAATGTACATCCATTTCGTAGCTACTAGCTTATATATGCCTCATTTGATTGCTTGCCATAGATTTTAATGAATTAGAGAATGCTAGAACTTACTCATGTCAATTTGCAAAGCTTTTAAGTTGATACATACTTTGATTTCGGAAATGATTAAAGGCATTTAGGATTTTCCACCACATTGCCATATATCCATGTATCCCATTTGTACGCACAAGTTGCGACACCCCTAGATAAACCAATTGAGCCCACGTTAAGCTTTTCTTTCATCACCATATATACCTAAACACTTACCCTAGTATAGAATATCCTTACCCTTGTTCCGGAAACTTGGTGAGAATTTTTCGAAACTAGCACATAAGATTATGGTTTGGTAGGAAAGATTAAAAGAGTTAATGTGAGTAAGGGGAAAGATTTGTCCAAATAGCTAAAAAAGTATGAGATTGCCAAAAAGAAAAGAAAAAAAATTATATTTGAGAGAATGAAAAGAAAAAAATATTATTATTATCTCTCATGGCAATATGTTGTGTTCTAAAGTAGAAACCAATTGGATTAACGTCCCCCTTATTTGCGGATTTGGAGATTACGACAAATTGAAGGCCCAAAAATAGAACAAATATGGCCTTTGTCCTGTCCGAAAAGCTCAAAGGGTAGTTTAAATTGAAGTATACATGGTAACATTCGAGTGGAGATGGAGGACGAATATGGTGCTAGACTAAGTCGTTGGAACGTTTTTATCACCACATATCTAAATTTCGAATGCCTTAGCCTTAACCCCATTACAACCTCACTAAAAGTCCTTTATGATCCTTAAAATGAGTAGCTTTCAATTAGTAGAGTAAGTTGCATGAGTAAGCTTATGGTTTTGGTTCATTTGTGCAAGTAATTAACTCCATTCATGAGGTTTTCGTTTAAATTTATATACACTTTAAGTGAACCCTTTTTCATGAGTGAAAAATATGATGAGTGCATCCTTGTGAGTTGATTAAACCTTTATTCAAAGCATGCACAGCTATAACATAACCATTGTTTTTTTTCTATGTCTTACTTGTTCATTACATAATTATATCGCAATTATCTCTTGAATTCGTTGAGCATACAAGTTGAAATTCATGTGAGCCATCACCATATACTTATGCAAATTCTGAGACAAATTTTAGCTAAGGGCTTAGTTATGTTCTTTCCTTTGTTTTAAATTCTTAGGGAGTCTTAGTTTAACTTAGTGTTTGCTAAGGGACTAGCAAAGTCTAAGTGTGGGGGAATTTGATATACGCATTTTATGCTCGTTTCTTAACGCATTTCCCTTTACGTTTAGCTATGTTATTATCTTAGTTTTTATGTTTTCCTTATTTAATTTGTTATTTTGAAGATATTTACGGTGGAGATTAATAACGGCGCAATTTGGAGGAATTTCGGCGATTTTGCGATTTTTGCGATTTTGGACCTCCGAAAATGGGCCGGCCCAAAAAGCAAATTATGGGCCAATTTCTCAAATCTTGTTTCGGCCCATTATCAAGCCCAAACCCATTCATTTTGGCATGGAAGCCTTTTGGTGAAGTTGAAAAGTCAACAATATCAAGCTTTGTGACTCATTTTAGTGACTAAGCTTTGTGATCATCACAAAAGATGACTTGCCATGTGACTTGCCATGGTGACTCTTGCTTAGGGTTTATAAATGGTGACTTGCATGGTGACTCTTGCTTAGGGTTCACAAATGATGATCACAAAAGGTGACTAAGGGAGTGACTTGCCATATTGATCATTACTTGCATTAAATGGAGGGAGGCAAGGTGGAAGAGAGAAGGCAACATCCCTTGCCTATATAAGAGAGGAGGCTGGCCATATATTATGCATCTCTCATTTTACAAGCAAAAACTCTACACAAATACTCCTCCACCATAAACACTTCAAGGATTCTCAAGCAAAGCTGAAGCACATCTTCTCCATCCAAGCCGAAGCAATCCTCCTCCATCCAACACAATACGCTAAGTCCCTTGTGAAGGAAATCCATCTCCACCGTAGATCATCAAGCATTCAAGACAAAAAGTGTAACCATGATCTTCACTTTCATTTCTTTTGCTTTGTATTTGAACCTTTTGATGTATTGGAATACATTTATGTATCAAATGAAGAACAAGTTTAGATTTGTGTTTTATGTGTTTAAACCGATTCATAAGTTGCATGTGTTTATGATTTCTAGCCTTTTATGCATGTTTGATACAATCTTAAAGCTTCGTAAGCATGTGTTAGAAAATACGCTAAGTCCCTCTCTTTCGCATGTTTCGATGATCGTATGTTGTTTAGGATGTTTATACGCTAAGTTGCATTCCTACTCAATTATTAAGCATGTATATTTAGTTAGAAGTTATGAATTTCGTAACTTACAAAAAGGTTTGATGCATGAAAAGGGTAGGCTAATAAGATGAGATGATCACATGTAATTAGTAGTGTAACTTCTTATTTTTAGCAAGCATAATTAAACTTTAAGTTTCTTGATTGTTGAAACTTGTCTATGAGTAAAACATGTTAGATGCCTAAGAGTTTTAGTTGTGTTTGCATGTTTTTGTACTTTAATTTCGTAGATTAAACAACCAACTTCCAATCCCCCCAAACATTTACATTTCCGCTTATTAACGAAACCATGCATGCGCCCTTAATTCCCCGGATAAAGAACGATCCCTACTCGCCAATATTACAAATGACAAAAGAAGGGTTTAAATTGCAATGCGCGTAATCTGTGTTTTTAAGTTAACGTGAATGCATGTTTTGCGCGTATCATTTATCAGATATAACTATTATATTTATACAATATTGTAGAAAAAAATTCAACCCAATTTGGATTAGTTTAGATTGTGATCAAATGAATGTAGTGATTATCAAAAAATAGTTAAAAGATGGAAACGATTGTAAAAAATAATTCGTAAACCTGTTTTTAGTAGGAAAGCAAGTACCTTATTTTGGTGGGAAAGACATCACTACTGAAAATGCTACGGTTGTATGTGACTTTAATATGTCTTTTTATGAAGACATTAAGAAGACTAGAACTAAAATGTCCTCATCACCTGTAGGTTAAAAATTTTAAAATTAATTAATTTATTATTATTATTCATTAAAGCAATTATTTACGATATTAAAATTTAAAGTATTAGTCTAAGAAGGTATTATCTAGTCGACGCATGTAATCCACACATGACCAGATATCTAGGACCACAGAGAGGAGGTGCAAAAATGCATGTGCCACTATTTCAACAGGGACCTCAAGCAATTAGGATTAGAAAAATATTCAATAAGAGCATTCATATCTGAGATGTACTATTGAAAGGAAATTTGGTTTTTGGAAAAATCGATGAATCTATTACAATATCCCCATAGCTTTCTTAAGAGAAGCAAACACAACTACTTGTTGCTTCAATGACTATTCACAACTTTATACGACTTCATTCCATGACTGATCCAGACTTTCAAGCTTATGATGATGACGATGATCTATTTCCTCCAGTACAGGGATGAGATAATTCTAGAGAAGAAGTCGTCACACAACAAAGTTCGTCCTCTCATTGGAAAATGGGCGTTGTATGTGAGAACATTGCTAATCTTCATTTTACGACCCATTGAGATTGTTCCGTTTCTTTCGTCGGATGTCTATGACTTCTTGTTCAATTTATGATAAGCTAATAATTAGCTAAATTCGTAGTTATTTATAAATTTATGTTTTAATTTCATATAGGGGTGTGCACTATAAGTACAACAAGGAAATCCCATATGGTTTTATTATTGGTAAAATTTATATTAAAATAAATACTTAACCAAAAATATTTTTTTTAAAGAAAGATGGGTTTTGAAACCTAGCCAAATACAATGTTAAGAGATTCATCCTCATGCTTGATAATATTAACTGAATAAGAGGTTACAACATGCTTCCCACAAACATTAAAATAATCCTCATAGAGAATATCTCAAATAATAACAGGCATCTCTTCTAACAATTCTTCATTAAGACCAAGCCTAGCAAGGTGCTATAATCTATGCGCAACACCATTTGCTTCCCTGTATTTCTATCAGATACTTATAGACCTAAAACATCTCAATAAAGACCTACAATCCTCGACCACCCGACCCACCACCGAGAAATCATCCTCGTCCCACTTAAGGGCTGCCACTAAAGTGGCGCAATTACACTCAATATCTATGTTCGTCCAACCTGAGTTAATACCAAGGAAAAGGCTAACTCTACACACTTCAACTTCCATACCAAGGGCTGAACTTGCATGAAGATTTGTCCTTGCCAATGCTGCGATGCCGACACCCTTATCATCTCGCACTACTATCCCAAGCTCTCCTTTACCACTACTCGACTCGAAGGCGCCTTCAATATTTATCTTGAGTCTTCCCAATGGTTGGCATTGCCAGTAAGTCACAAGTCTCTTCTCCTTGCGCATAACTTTGGGGAGATAATGTTGAGATAATCCTCCATCTGAGAAGTAAGACTATGAATCATGGAAGAGAAACCAAAGCTCATCTCATTCTAGACCACCTCATTACGGGTACACCAAATAGTCCAGAGAGCCATGCAAAAGATACTCACTTGATCACAAGTGAATATATCAAAAACTTCCCAAATCCAATCATGTAGACACATGCCATAGTATTTATTAACATGCAAATTAAGAGGACCAAACTACCAAAAGGGAGAGATTGCCTTATAGTCTTCAAAGAGGTGTGTGTAAGACTCCAAAGACGCCTTATGGAATGCACAACTTTCATCTAATATTTTAACCTTCCTCTTAGGTAAATTATGGCGAGTAGGGACAATATCATCGATCAACCTCCATACATACACTTTTACTTTTGGAGGGATATTTGAATGCCAAAGCTCGCCCCAATACTTAGATAAAGCACCACAAATAACAAAGCTAGAAGTAGAGGGATTATCTCTAGATCGTTGATGACTCTGAATGACTTGATATCTGCTGCGCACAGAGTACACCCCTTTATTATCCAAATTCCAAACAAGTCTACATACACAATTTTGAGAACTCAGAGGAATTGACATGATCAACTCAAGCTCCACATTAGTAATAAGTTCTTAAGCTAGAGAGACCATCAACTTCTTCTTATCAGGGTCTATAATATCTGCCATGGTAAACTCCTTACTGGATTCAATAGGTGGGGAAAAAAGCTTGAAACAATGGGGAAAAGGTATCCACAGATCATTCCACAGCACAATAGAACTACCATCACCAACTTGGTAACACACTCCAAGCTCCAAAATCTTCCTCCCCGCCAATAAACTCCTCTAAGTGTAAGAAGCCCCACTCTTTATCTTCGCCTGCAAAAATCACAACTGGGATAATATTTGGCTTTACATTTATTCATCTTGCATACCAATGGTGTCCGACCCTCTTAGGTTCAAGTTTAATGACGTTAATACGGTCGGATGATGGAAGCTATGAATTCAAAGCACCATGGTCAGGTCCTTAGAGTGATGCACCTCCCCATTCCACTTCCTTGTTAACTCCTCCAAAGCTACAACTTGTTCTTCATGAAGCTCAAAATATTTTTCATTCTTCAAGTTTCATAAACGCATTACTCCATTCAGGAAAATCTCAAGTAGTTTGTAGCATGCATCTCTTGAGGGGTCAGAGTTCTTCACGATGACTAGCTTGCCTTCCCCATTCTTATCTGGCTTCATCCTCTTCTTTTCCCAACTCATTCCCTTGTCCAGTGCCTTCCAATCTTTGACACACAACTTTTTGGTTTCCGGCTCCTTATGGCTCAAATCTTCATTATCCTCGGCTTCATCATCCACAACTACAATGCTTATGGCTTTTAGAGTCGGGACTTGTTTGGAGTCCTTGAAGATCTTGAATGTCTCGGTCTTCTCAAAGACCATCATGGTGAGCACACCCATCTTGACATCTATCTTTGTTCTGGCCGTAGCCATAAAGACTCTTCTAAAGATGATAGGAAGATCCTCATAACCCCTGGGTTCTTTCATGGCTAGAATGAAGAAATCTACCTATATCACTTATTCACTAATGCTAACCAACACACCTTGCACAACACCTATTTTGTAACATCTCGACCCGAGATTTACCTTATTATTTTGATTAAACGTTAATTGTCGATGGTAATTAGTTTTCACCATCGGTAACTATTGCTGGCGTTTCGTTGAAAATTTATCTATTAAGTTTTTTGAAGTATTTCTTTGATAAAAGTTGTAGAGTTTATCGAGATGAGTTCGTGGCCACGCCAAATGTTAAAACCGAAGTTACAACGAAGAAGTTATGGTCAGCAAAAGTTTTTAACGATTTACGCATTTGGTTAGTCGTGAGTATAAATACATATTTCTAAAAATGGAAAGTCAAAGACCTTGCATTTTGGTATGACTTTTCTCTCTCTCCCACGCGCTTCTCTCCCTTTTCTGGTTCCTTTCTTGACGCTGGCGATCCACCACCGCCAAACCGTCACCAATCCAGCTGGTCAAGCTATCAAACTCTTGCTCTTGATCTCCTCTATCATTTCCACCTAACCTCAAAATTTATCTCTCTCTAATTTCTTTCGAATTTCAAGGGGAATGCTAAAAAAACTTCAAAAAGCCTAGGTTTTGGGGACGTCAATCTCAAGCTCAAATTGGTTGATGAGACCTACTGGGCTTTGAAGCCCTAATCACCATGAAACTAGTGACACCAAGAAAACATCTCCATTCTACCCAAGTAGGGAGAATCGAAGGATTGAAGTTTTGAAGAATTTTGGGAACCCGAATTTCAAAGGTAAAATTTGGTTGTTTATGATGCGAATTAGAATTTGTGGTAGAACAAAATTGTGTTGTTGGGTTGATTTTGAGAAGTTTTGGCCTTGGTCATTCGGAAAAAGTCACCGGTGCCGCCGCGTCGCCCACAGTTTACGGTGGCGCTCCGGCGAAGAAGAATTTCGACAAAATTTTTATACTGTTTCGCTCGTAATTACGTAACGGATGCAAAGAAGAAGTTATTGAATTGAAATTGGATGTTGTAAATTAAGACGTGTGATTAATCGTATATTATTTAAACTAATTTATGATATTATTAAATTATTGAATTTATTGTCGATTCGACTTTAAGTCACGTAATGTTTGAGGAATATGTTGCGACTATAAAAAGGATTCAAGAAATTGAATTTAGAATTTGATTAGCTCGTCATTAGTCCAAGAAGCACGTTGTTCGAGAATGCGAGGTTTTTGACGATAATGCTCGTTGGTATACAAGCTTAGCTATTCATTATGATTTTTGATGATTAATTATTAAATAATAATCGTTGTTTCAGGACGACATATTAGCAACCCATGGCAGATGTTTAGAAACGTTAACAGATAGGTTTTGGCTGGATGTTAATCACGGCACAGTACTGTGAGTGGACCCTTTTTATTTTCATAGTCGTACTGAGTTCAATTTTCAGTAATTCAGTATTTCAATTTAATTTACAGTATATTTTTAGAACAGCTTAAATTTGGAGGTTTTTCTTTGTGATGGCTTTAGTTAGTTGCATCGATGCACTGGCTGTTCGGCTGATCACTGGATAGTCTAGTCAGGGGATCGAGGTCAAGGTGCCTAGTCTGAACTTCAGGGGATGTCAGGTTGCCTCGTCTGGCCTATCACCTACATTTTTTTATATAAGGGTTAGGGAAAAACTCTTGAGCGTCTACCTCCATCAGAGTTCAGATTTATGATTGAACTCGCATTATTTCACAGAAATCAGCGAAAAGGTATACAGTTAGAGTTTTACAGATTTATAGCTTATGATTTTTATCCACTTACTATAACGTTTTATATTTTTATGCCTTTCCCAGGCACATTGTTTTAAATTTCCCATTTTTTAGGTTTGCTAGCTGAAGTCGTGACCATCCAGAGTACGAGGCATGACAGTCCACAGGTTTTCTTTTCTCTGTAGGTTTCTCAGTTGAAGTTTAGGGTTGCTCGTGCTAGGGTACCTAGTACCAAATAAGCAGTGCTAGATACTTTAATATGGGTCTTGCAAGACTTACCTTGGATTACTATGGTAATCTGGGGCGGGTCTTATCAATTGGTATCAGAGCATTAAGTTTTCAGATCCTGTTGATAATCTTATATCGTTAGTGATGCTTAGAGTGCGATGGTCCGACTGCAGCAGACACATCGTATGCCCTCGGGTATTAGTGTCACTGACGATATAAGGTAATCTTCTGAATCTGTTGTTCCATAAGTGTCATGCCTCATGGACATGATTGATGACTTCAGCATCTGCACTCGTCAATCAATAGTTTCGACAACAAGTTACTTTTTCACCTGTAGATGAAAAGGTAGGCCTAACCGATTAGACTTGGAATTTTGTTTCACATATCAAATTTTTAAAAGTCCTTGGATAGTCCTTTAAGCTTAGCGGAATAGGGTGGTTAGAAATAATCAAGTTTTCAAGATTGTAAGTCGGTTAAAAAACTTGTGTCAACAAAACGAATGCCCGCGAATTTGTGGAGTTAAGTATTAGATCGATTTCTTCCGAATGGACTATGCACTATTGCGAATTCTTTGTTTCCAGCTTCATCTTGTGTTTGTGTATAGTCGGTGATGACACTAGTCAAGTAAACAAGTTAGAGCAGAATCATCGACGATGGTGATGTTGAATGAGTTAGAGCAGTAGGTACATCGACCCCTAGTTTTTATGTGATATCCAACAATATTCATTGAGAATTCTTTGCGTTATATATGTAACAATTGATTCTTGTTAGTATATATATATAGTGAAGTACCTACATTTATTCCAGTTTTCTAGTTACTCCTTGTCTAAGATTCATTCAAGCCACTTTAACATTTTGTCCGACTAGAAATTGGAGGAACTAGTTGGGTTTTGGGGACTTGATAATTAGTAATTGCACCGAAACTCTGGAAGAGCATGGTGACATTTCGTGGCGATACATCGGATTATTAGTACTCTATTGGGTAATAGTAAGTCTTTTTCCAGTTGTTTCATCTGTTCCAATTTTGAAATTATTTGTCGATAAGAGTCATGGACGTGAGCACATATGTGGATAAAGGAGTTATGATGATAACTACATAAAGAAAGGTTTATTAGTGAATGTTCTTGATGATCAGGTTGACCATGACGAACATACCTTAGGCCATTGATCCTCGAATTAGTAACTTCAATGATTTCTTCAGCTTTAATAAGTAGTGAAGGTTAAGGTGATTCTTTTCCTTTCAAGAAAAATATGTGGTCCCATAGGTGCGGACGATACAAATAGAGTATCAAGGACAAGCTATGATCATGAAATTGAAGATAAAGTTATGGTAGTGGTTTAGTTTATCGTCTGATATCTTGCAAAGTTTATGATTTACCGAAAGCATGTTCTTTTGAGTCATATGCTTATTCTTTGACTCAACTTTTACTATTTCAACCCGACCTAAGTATCTGACATACCACTATCTTTTTCTTGTTGGTCACTATTGTTAATATTTAAAGAAATGTCTTGGAGCTTTCTTCCTCCAAATTTATGTTCTATGTGAGTTGTTGAGTATAGGTATGAGTTGTAGTGGAAAACGAATAGATACGATCTGAGGAGCATTATTGTCAGGTTTACTTGTACTCCGGTTGGATATTGACATCAGTGTCAAGGATAACTATATTTTAGTATGTTACTGAGAGACAATTTCATATCTAAAATAAGTAGTTGGAGTTGTTGCTTATTAGGTAAGCAACTTTAAGTTATATTACAAATAGAAACTTGTCGTCCATTTTTGGAAATCGTGTTATTTGTTGGGGCTTCATGTTTCATTCTGTTAGCAATATCTTCACCCAAATTTAATACCACCATGTGGTGTGTTAGTTACCCCCTTGTATGTGATTTAAGTTCATTCATTAACGTGCGAATTTATTTAATTCGACTCTTTGTTCATTTTTAAAGAATTAACCTTAGATTCTGGCTCTAATTTCTTTCTTTACATGGGATAAACATTGTTATTACCCATCAGAGTGACACAACAAAAGCGTAATGGAAAAGGAAGGGGACTCATCCACTATTTTGGGATTCTAGTAATTCAGTTTTGTTGAATTATGATTAACCTCAAATGTTTTCACTCTTATATTTTCTAGAATTGGTCGTGTTCATTTTTTTTTGTCGTGAACACATTTTCCTTTGTAAAGGTACCTTTTGTGATATATAACCAGTTTGAAAACAAATTTGTTTTTGGTTTCGAATCGCGAGGGGAAAATTTTTTATATCAACATTGGATCAGTGTGATATGCCGTGGAGATCGGACCGCTAAAGCTTGACAATTGGCAAGAGTTTGCAAGTATAACAAGTATGCATGGAGATATTTAATGGATGAGTGGGATTTTAGACTAGTTTGTTCCATGATTTCAGGATTTTTGCTAGACTAGATATGGGTGTCATGTGGATGACCAAGTGTTTAACACGCGCCAGAGTATATGAAAATTATACATGCAAGTGCAAGTTCTGATTAATGTTATTTGTCTGATCTTTTGATTAGTTTTTTTGTAAGTTAATGATCCAGTGTCAGGGGAAATTACGATATCTATGGTTGTACAACATGGGAAGTTCTAGCAATTCAATTATTCAATTCGAGATGGAGTCCTGATATGTAGATTAGCACCCCAGTTACCTTCAGTGGACATATATTGCAAGCATACGTGTATGTGTAGTAGTGGCCTATGTAAATTTTCATCGAGTTTTTGACTCTAGACAGTAGTAGTTATATGTTTTTTTGACATTTAAGTAAACCATTAATGTTCAGCTTTATGTGCGGTTTTAGTTTATAAATTCAAGTATTTGAGTCCCAGGGATGATCAAACAAAGTCATAGACTTAAGTTGCGCATTGACATCAATGTCCATTATTAATGGATATGTGGCTTGGTGAAAGGACCCAACCCCGATTTAGTTTCCTAAACCGGAATCAAACCCCTTCTGAAAACATGAACCAACAAAAACCATCAAAATTTCGGCAGAGTAACGCTACTAACGCGGAATTGCCATAACCTGCACCTGGAAAATACACTTCATCCTATGCCACAAAAATTAAACCGTGGGCACCAATCCCATCCGGATTTCTCAATATCACAACAGTAATGTAAAGTAATAAATATAACTATACTTTACAGAAATCCAGGGAAAAATCGTATAAAAGTATACATCAGAATGTTCAGAGTGACCTCTAGTGTATAATTATATAAATATACCACAGCAGGTAGAACAAGAAACTTACTAGAAGAAACAAGGTAGCTCGAACACTATGCCTTCGACCACGACGTGCGACACCAGAATCTGAACTGCAAACTGGGCACGGAAACCGAAAAGCCCAGGGGAAAGACATATAAACCGTTAGAGTGAGTGGACGAAAATAAATGTCTTTCGTCGAATAATATATGTTATAAAAACATATGCGAGTCTAAATGCATAAAAATCAAATGATACACGAGGGAGACTCTAACTCCTCACGCGTACAGAGCATGCATCATAAATACCGCGGGGTCACTTATGGACTCCCTCGCGCTAGTACAGTCTGAATCACGCGATCCCAGACCCACACGTGATTCCAAGCTAGAAAGGTCTCGGGTCAGGATATCTGTCCCCCCCCCCCCCCCGGAGCGTGCTCGGGGATAAGCCGAGAAGCTATGTGTATCGATACAACCCTGTCTACTGAGACTGTACTCTGTGTAAATCAAATCACAAATACTTTCCATGCACATGCATAAAACATAATATAAATGTATGTATATTCGTAAACGCATATTCATAAATGCATAATCGTAAAACACATGCTCATATAAATCATGATCATAATTGCATGCTCATGCTCGTAAAACGTATATAAAAGACTCGCAGTCAATCCGTGAAAAGAAATGTCCACTCACAGACGAGCGTAACGCGATACGCGTTAATCCCGTGATCCGGCGAAAAATCCCTCGCCAAACTAAAGATCATGAACCCCTGAATAATCATAAAATCCACTGCTCAATTTCATAACTCGACAACTCAAATCATATAACGAGAAACAACCGTTCTTGGAAACATATAATTCAATAATGACGAAATCGTGAAAATCCGATAATCACACCACAAAACCTCGCTATAATTTCCGATGCTCAATTCGAAAAACAAACCTCACCATTGCGATAGGGGCGCGATTCCGAGTGAAACGACATATAACTCGTTGAAAAACACGTCGGGCGAAAAGTCGCCGCCGCCTCCGGCCGCCGGAATTTCAGATCTGCCCAGAAAATGTCATGCTACACATGGTTTTGAAGATCTTGACGATTCCAACAACTTTCCAGTTATAAGTTAAGGCCAATTTTGACCGGAAAACCTCCAAAAATCAACTTAAAGTTCCAAACCCTTTCCGGAATTTCACATCGACGGATCTCTCTCCTCCAGCCACGGAAACCCTCAAGACCACTTGGAATAGCTTCCTTGGCTCGAGGCTAACAAAAGCCCTCAAATCCCGAGCTCCAACACCGCCGAAAAAGTCACCTCCGATTAACCCAAAAACTCGCCGGAAAACTGTGTACTTCGCCCCCGAAATTCTTCCTCCTCCGGCCACCATAGGAGGGGAACCAACTCTCAAACCGAAGAGCAGCTCAATCCCATCAATTTCCATGAAGGGACCCCGGCCATTCGTGGCAGGAATCGGCCTCCACGGCGAGGCCAAACTCACGGCGTCCATATCGCCCAAAACGGGTCGACCCAACCTGGTCAACCCAGTCAATACCCAGGTTTCCTTTTTTTGCAGGTTTCCCAATTCAGTATGTATCATTTTCGTATTTATACCGTACGCGTATCAAACCCCAAACGGATAAATACGACAATATTCGACGGACAAAAATATTCACAACTTATTCCTCGTAACTCGGAAAAATTCTTCGGAAGTTCCCACGAGCTCGAAATTAAATTCTCTACAACTTGTGCGAAGGATCCCAAATCAAATTCTCGCCCGATAATTTAGTCGCTAACGAAGCCGCCATATTAACAGATTACGTCGAAATCACGACTAATCGCAAAACTCGCAAATCAAGTCGATAATCATTCCATTTACGCTTCGGGTCGATCAACGGTCCAAAACGGATCACAATCACAATTCGGATAGACTCGAACACGAACGGATAAGCTCGACAATATTCCAAAATTTCAAATATTCATATTATATTCCTTGGTCGTCAAAATAATAATCCGGAACCGCCCACGAAATTGAATTCACGCGTACAACAACTGTTGAGAAGAGACTCAACTCAAATTCTCGGCCAATAATTAAGTCGTGATCAAGACCAGAAATTCAATCAATATGCGGAGAACTGCGATTACGTGCTAACTCACGAATTAAGCTGATTACACTACTGATTCTGTTCCGGGTCGTCACACTTGGTATGACTAGTTAGACGTTGATTTAAGGGGGCGAGTTGGTACCTTTATATTAGAGTGAGTTGGGAGATAATAGTAAATTTTTTGGGAATCCATCCACATTAATGAAAGCTATGCAGGTGAAAATTAGGTGAACGCATGAGAATTCCAATACGTTGTAGTTACTGTTGGTTAAGTTAATTGTTATAGTAAATTTGATGTTTTATTTTAAATGGAATGCTAAGTCTATATCTCCAGATCCGTAGTAAATTGAAATGAAAGTTTGACTCCCTAGCATTCGCCCATAGTTTTCGTTGTATTATAGGCATATTGCGGGTAATTTCTTATGAGCCTCTTTATGGTATAGTGGATTTTAGTTGAGTTAGTGTGTTTAGTGGGAGTTATGAATTGTGGAGATATTTCATTTTGTGATCATTATGATTCATAAATTCAAACAAGTAGCAGTGACTTATATTCATAATGTTATTATTTTGGATTATGAGAAATCCGGATTGGATATGGTGTCCACGGTTTGTAATAAAATTTCAGTAATAAGATAATTGAGTAAAATTAGAAGGTTTGCTTCTGATCGGCCAATTCCCACTTATGAGGCGAATTTTGAATGGTCAATTTGGGTCTTCAGTTTATTACCGTTGTGACCTTATGGGTCAGTTTATATGTGAGTGTCCACGAAGGGACACTTCGGATAGACTGTCAGAGCAGAGTTCTGGTGGTGATCGGGGGGCCACTTCAGAAGTTAGAACCCCACGGTTACTCTTATAGCCATTTTATCAGAACTGTAATCAGAAGTGGTGACTAGTAGACTGGCTGATTAAGCTCAGTTATACTAGTAGAACTGGCCACTTATGTTGGCTTGGATACATGACGTTTTTAGGTATCCACGTTAAAGAGTTCGGATTATGACATCTTTTGTATCACGTTTATAAGGTGCAGTCGATTCTTACTCAAGATTTGAAAAGCAAAACTTTGTAACAAAATATTAACATGATAGCAGTGTTACAGATAATTCTAATAGCTATAGATATTACTTACGAGCTGAAGGAATGCATGCAAGAGCAGTAACTATTAGAATTTTTGAAGTATATGCATATGTATAAATTTTGAGGACGAAATTTTCTTAAGAGGGGTAGATTGTAACATACCAACCTGAGATGCACCTTGTTATTTTGGTTAAACGTTAATCGTTGATGGTAATTAGTCAATCTTGTGGGAGAGAGAGAGAGAGAGAGAGAGAGAGAGAGAAATGTTGAGGTTGAGTCTCTGACCTTAGGTTTTAGGGACGTCAATCTCGAGCTCAAATTGGTTGATGAAACCTACTGGGCTTTGAAGCCCTCATGACCATGAAGCTAGTGACACAAAGAACACATCTCAATTCTACTAGAGTAAGGAGGATCGCAGGATTGAAGTTTTGAAGAATTTTGGGAACCCGAATTTCAAAGGTAAAATTGGGTTGTGTATGATGTGAATTGGACTTTGTGGTAGAAGAACATTGTGTTGTTGGGTTGATTTTGAGAAGTTTTGGCCTTGGTCCGCCGAAAAAAGTCTGTTGCGCCACCACCGCCGGTGGTGGTTCACGGCGGTGCTTCGGCGAAGATGAATTTACGATATTATTAAACTATTGAATCGATTGTCGATTTGACTTCAAGTCGCATAAAGTTTAAGGAATATGTTGCGACTATAAAAAGGATTCAAGAACTTGAATTTGGAATTTGATTAGCCTATCATTAGTCTGAGAAGCACGTTGTTCGAGAATGCGAGGTTCTCGACGATAATGCTCGTTGGTATATGAGTTTAGCTATTCATTATGATTTTCAATGATTAGTTATTAAATAATAATCATTGTTTTGGGATGACGTATTAGCAACTAGTGGCAGATGTTTAGAAACGTTAATATACATGTTTTGGCTAGATGGTAATGACGGCACAGTACTGTGAGTGGACCTTTTTTATTTTCACAGTCGTACCGAGTTTAATTTTCAGTAATTCAGTGTTTCAATTTAGTTTATAGTATATTTTTAGAACAGTTTAGATTTGGAGGTTTTTCTATGTGATGGCTTTAGTTAGTTGCATCGATGCACTGACTATTCGGTTGATCACCGGATAGTCCAGTCAGAGGAGGTCAAGGTACCTCGTCTGAACTTCCGGGGAGGTCAGGTTGTCTCATTTGGCCCATCACCTACATTTTTTATATACAGATTGTCGACTCAGGGTAGGGAAAAAATCATTAGCGACCTCCTTCATCAGAGTTCAGATTTATACTTGAACTCACATTATTTCGCAGAAATCAGCAGAAATGCATACAATTAGAGTTTTACATATTTACAGCTTATGATTTTTGTCCACTCACTCTAATGTATTATATTTTTATGCCTTTCCCTAGGCCCTTTGTTTTAAATTGCCCAGTTTTCATGTTTGCCAGCTGAAGACGTGATCGTCCAGAGTACGAGGTATGACAGTCCACAACTTCTCTTTTCTCTGTAGGTTTCTCAGTTGAAGTTCAGGGTTGCTCGTGCTAGGGTATCTGGTACCGAATAAGCGGTGCTAGATACTCTAATACGGGTCCCGTAAGACTTACCCCAGATTACTACGGTAATCTAGGGTGGGTCTTGTCACCTTTGATGTACCACACTTCTATCAACCAATTGTAGAGACATACTTACATGCTTGATCTTTCTCGATCTACTATCCTTATACACAGAATAAGGCATCAAATTAACTGAAGCTCCAAGGTCTATCAATGCATTAGGAAAATACCTCTTCCCAACGGTGCAAGAAACCTTAAAACTTCCCAGATCTGCCAACTTCTTTGGATCCTTCCTTTGCAAGATTGTCGAGACCGTAGCATTGAGCTTAATCCTCTCGGATCCCTTCACTCTCTCTTGAATCTTGTTCTTATAACTCCGGTTTGTACGAAGATCCTTCAAAAACTTGGAGTACTTAAGAATAGTTTGAATGGCGTCAATAAAGGGTATATTGATTTCTATCTTTTTGAAGACATTCAAACATTCCTTAGTCTTCCGATCCAAGTTAGCTTGAGCTCTCTCCTTATTCTTCACAAGAGGGAAGGGTAAGTACTCTCCTTCACCTTATGGAACTCCTTTGAAATTCTCTTTATCCTTGTCCTGACTCTGTAATTCGACGCAAAGGGTGCTCTCGGTTGGTAAGTGTTACCACCTGAAGCATTAGCAATCCTCCATTTGGCCTTGGTGCAAACCCAAGAGCTCCTTGATTAATAGAAAATCCCTTGCTTCCACTACTAGAGATATCAAAATTTCCTTGATTACCTCCTTGATTATATCTCCCTTCTTGACCTTGGAATCCTCCATTAGGTCTTTGCACACTTTCTTGTCCTCCTTGGTTATTTTGGCCTTGACTCCCACTCAACACACTAACTCAACCCCATGAGAAGTTACCACCCCGGGTTATAGGTGTTAGAGTAAGGATCGTTCCTCGGTTGATCATAAAATAACCCCTTGCATTCCTTAATGATCTCCGGATATTCTTCTTGATGTGGCTAAGAGTCTTATGCACCTTGTTCTCACATATCATGCATGTCACCGGTTCTACGCTTATCTCCTAGACTTGGTTGACTTGGCGTCCCCTTGGGTGTTGCTTCATCACGAGTTCGAATTTCTTGTTCATTAACTCTTTAAGTCTCTTAATGGCTTCGCCATATGCATGTGTGGCCCCTTTAAATTCCTACTTGCCTCTATGGTTAGCTTTGGTAGCCTCTCTCATAGAAACCAACGGCTTGCTTACACTCGGCTTTACATCCCACAAGGCCGACCATTCTAGCAACTTTTCTAGCAAAATATGTGCTTCCTTGGCGTTCTTATCCATGAAGTCACCGCCACAAGTACTATCCACCTTTCTCCTGGTTTCTGTACTCAATCTTTGGTAGAATAAAGACATAAGTATGTCTTGTGTTCGCCCATGGTTTGGACAACCAAGCTCTAGATCTTTGAAACGTTCCCATGTTTCACAAAACAACTCTCCATCTTCCTCCCGAAAAGTCATTATGCTTGTCATTCTTTCATTGATCTTCCCTGGTGGAAAGTACTTTGTGATGAACTTTGTTTGTAAAGTCTCTGAAGAATTGATCGAATTAGGTGGGAGCTTGTTGAGCCACTTATTGGCCTTGTTCCTCAAGCTTGATGGGAAAACCCTTAGCAGTAGTTGCCTCTCATCCATGTTTCTTATATTCAATCTTGTACATACTTCCTCAAACTCCAAGAGGTGAGAGTATGGGTCGGAATTAGCATGCCCCAAGAAGATGGGGAGAGTTTTGAAGAAAACTCGACATGACTTCAAAGGACTCTCCCGCCAATGGTTGGAGAATTATGCACCCGGTGTGCGTGGCCAATAAGGGTAAGGCACATTCCCTCAATGGTCTTCCTTCATTTACTTCGTCATCTATGACTATTTTCTCTTGTACTATAGGCTCCACCTCTTGCTCAATTGGAGAATTCAACTCAATACGAAAGACACAAGCTCCAAGTAATGGATTCTCGCATCTAGCCTCTACAGCTATGCCAAACAAATTCCCAAGTGCTTCTCGGTTCTCTACCCTTAACAACGAAATACCACCCTTTTCTTCACTAATACTACTACTCGAACCCGCTCTACTCGGAGCCACTTTTTTGAAACCTAAATTAGATCTCCACAAAATAGATGGCGTGCTTGAAGATGGAGTGTGTAGATTCAAATGATGGAAGGAAAAAAACCTAAACAACACACTAAGCAACCACTTGAAATTAGTCCTTTAAACCCTTAAAGTAGTCAAAGCCTTGACGGTCTTCCACGATACTCTTTGGCACCTGTTACATCCATATTTATGTGCTAATTATGTTCTTAACTTCATGCTTATTGCTTGTCTTCTATAAATAAAGCATTGTTTGAAAGGACCCAACTCCGATTTAGTTGCCTAAACCGAAATCAAACCCCTTCGAAAACATGACCTTAAAATTTTTTTTGCCAGAGTTTGCTTTGAAATATGTGAACCATTATTAGAACCTGCAAAGAAACACACTTTGAATATTCCACAAAAGCCAAACCGTGGGGATCCGTTCTCCATCCGGATTTCTCAACAACATATATATAATAAACCAAAAGGTTTACAAGAATTCCAGAAACATTCAGGAGTAAACTCAACTGAAACAAAGATAAGTATTCAGAGCGACGCCTATATACATCATTTACATCAAGTAGGTCGAACAAGAAACCTACAGAAACTGAAGTGTGATCCAAACTCTATGCCTCCACAGTCAACGCGCAACATTGGAACCCAAACTGCAAACTGGGCAAAGGAAACCGAAAAACCCAGGGGAAGACAAATAAAATCGTTAGAGTGAGTGGACGAAAATAATAATATATCTTTTCCAAATATATGCTCATAAAAGCATAATGCGAGTAATTGCACATGAAAATCCCGACCACCCAGGTACATTTTCCCTGATCCATAAATATGCACGTAAAATCCTGCGGGGTCACTCATGGACTCCTCCGCATAGTACAGTCTAATCACGGGATCCCAGACCCACACATGATGAATATAAGTCTGAAAGACCTCGGGTCAGGATATCTGTCCCCCCGGAGCATCTTGGGGATCGGCCGAGAAGCCAAAGTATAGATGCATATCTCTATATCCGAGACTGTACTCTGTGTAAACCAAATCATAAATCATTTCCATGCACATGCATAATCGTAAAGTGCATAATCATAAATGCATAACGTAATTGCATAATCATAAGTGTATACTCATAAAATGTATAAATCAAGACTCGCAATTCAACTATGAAAATAAAGTGTCCACTCACAGTACAGAGCTAACTCTAAGGTCCGACGGAAGATCCCTCGCCAAACGCTCGATCCTGATCACCTAAATAATAGGGATACGATCAATATATGTTGAAACACAACATACTGAGCTAATACGTCGAGAACCCTGTGTTCTCGAAAGACGTATCGCTCGAAATATCGACGAGGATAACAAAATTCCCAAAATATACCCAATTAACCCTCGTCCCAAAATAGACTACTCAATTCAACTCAAAAACCTCACGACTACGACCGGGATGCAATTACGAGCAAAACGGTATAAAAATCTCCAAAATCCCAAAAAGTCAACCCTTGCCGGAGCTCCGCTGTTGACCGCTGCCACCGGTGCGGCGTCAACGGTGACATTTTCTGGCTACCAATACCCCAAAACCTTACTCTCCTCAAGCCCAACATTTTTCCCCAAAAGGCCCACCACCATCCAACCACCACCGTGGCCGAAAATCGTGTCGAAAGCCAAGAAACCAAATTCGGCCAGAAAACTTCACCGGTGGAATTCTCCACCGTAGAGCCACCATGTCCTCCCAAATTCAAGGGTTACCATCCCCAACTCAAGCCTAACCTATTCCACTCAAAAACTCCATCGGAAACTCGCCAAAAAACCTCCCTCCATTTAACCTGATTCCGTCCAACTTCCCTTCCAAAATCCACCACTCAAACCACCTCAAAACATCACAATATATACATCAAACAATAGCCCAAGAGAAGAGCTTCAAATCCCTACCTTAATTTCCGGCAACCGTGCCGTTCTCCGGCCAAGAACTCGACGGGTCAACTCGGGTCTGGCTCGGTCAATGCTGGTCAACGACCCAAATGCAACTTTTCTACAACTTTTACGACTATTCCGCTATTTATACTTCACGAACCAACCAAATTCACGATTCGGATTACTCAAACCCAAATGGATAAGTACGACTAACTCGACGATAATTTCAAATATTCATTTTATATTCCTCGATTATCCGAAAAATCCTCTGAAATCTCCTACAAACTCGAAACCAAATCCTCTACGATTTTCGCGAAGGAACTCAAACCAAATTCATGTCTGATAATTAAGTCGTGAACAAAGCCGCCAGATCGATCAATTACGACTAACTGCAACTAATCATGAAATATGCAAATCAAGCTAATTAACATACCATTTCCGGTACGGGTCGTTACATTGTTCTTATAACGTTTCCTGTTCATGCTAGGAAATTGGGAGTTGAAACGAATACCCTCTTAAAGATGAAAATTAATCCCTTTTTGGAAAAGCCAATCACATTTTCGTAGTTATGAGAGCATTTGGAGTAACTCCGGGAAAATGACAAAAAGTGGTCACCAGAAGTTATTAGAAGTTACCGGAAAATCGCCAGATTTATCCATAACTAGCTGAACCATCAAGTATGACTCAAACACTCCAAGCTAGTCCCAAGGGAAGGCCCAAACCACTTAGATACAAACCCTAGCTGATTTGGTTAGGGGGTCACATATTTGAATTTTGGATATGTTAGGCAATGTTTGGACTATAGCATAAAAGCCAAGAAAATGGGATCACAAGTTGTAACCCTTAGATCAAACTTCATGGTCACTCTAGCACATTTAAGGGCTCACAAAATATCTCATTTTCTCTCCCTTGGTTGAGCTCCCCTATGTCTACCAAAATAACACATCTCATTTCTCAAGTTTTTCATAGTTTTTGCCTCTAGAGATAGCCCTCACTCATCCCCTAACCCTTTAGCTCTCTCCTCCACCTAAAACATCCCCTCTATCATCACTAAAAGGCCTAGGAAGCTCCATAACCATAACCATACTCTCATCTCCACCCTCTTCACCCTAGCCTAAGATGGGTTCATCCTCTTTATGGAGCCAAGAAGCAAGGATGGAGCAAGAGGTGAAAAATGACTTGAAGAACTTGAAGGCTTTGCTTAAGGGACTCTTCGGTTATTCCTAATACCTATTTACTCCTCTCTATGTAGCTAGACTCCATTTTCATTATATATAGTGAGTAGTCCCATTTGGGAGGCTAGGGTTACAACCCTAGCCATTTGATGTAGACAAATGATGATTTGACTTATGTATGGTTTATGTTTTAGTGTATATTGTGTGAAGCATGTGTTTTTGAATGGGTTTACTACGTGTTTGTGGATGTTTATGTTCTTAAGGTTCATGTATGGTTTCATTTATGCATGTGTTGACCTTAGCTAAGTTGATGTATGTATTAAAGAACTAAAAATGGGACCTTGGTTGAATTAGCTACTCACCTAAGGATAGATGAGTATGAAAACATAATTAGTGTCTATTCTAAGAGGGTTTACCTTAAGGTTTGATTTCCATAGCATTAAGAAAGGACTAGAGCCTCATTGCGTCTAAATAGACTTAAGGAGCTTTGGTCAATCACACATTGAATCGAGAGGTTATTATGGCTACTAGTTGGGTCTTTCGATTCGTAACTCACAAAGTGCGGATTAGCATATTCACTTAGACTTTCTCTCGGGTCCTCCAATAAAGATTCAGGAAGGGGAACCTTCTACATATATCACATAGTACGCTTGTTTGCTTCACTTCTGTGACATACGATTAAGATGTAAACCCGAAATAGTTTAGGTCTTGGTCTCAGTTCACCAAATACTTCAAAGTTGGGCTCAATTCATCTAGAGTTCGAACTGGCCTAAGATCTTGGGTTTAAAACCAAATGTGACCCAAAATGTTACGATTATGACATCCACTTGTGTGAAAAGAACTTTAATTACATACATAAATTCGAACATTGTTTGAGCATCAAATGGTTAGTGGGGATTTCCCTAGCCAACTTTTCTCTCTTATTGTGATTTTGTTTGCTATTTCATCTTTTTGCATTAGTAAATAGTGTGAAATACACATCCGTATTTCATTTTCGTTTAACATCAAGTTAGTATCTCGTTTAGCCGTAGTTTAAGCACTTAATCAATTAGATGCTAAAGAGTTAAAGTGGCTAATTCTCGTGGGTTCAACACTCGATTTCTTATAAATACTATAACTTGATCCTGTATACTTGCGGGTGGAAACAACTCTTTAAACTTATGAGCTAGTTCATAGTGCATAAATTGTATAGGGGTAAACTTTCCAACAAGTTTTTGGCGTTGTTGCCAGGGGTTAGGCTCATTTTAATTCCTTAGCTTCGGATAGCCTGGATTGCTGTAAAATCGGACAGTTTGCTTGATAATTTTTTCTTAGCTTTGTAGTTTTCTTCATTTTTTTTCATTTAGGACTTTGTTTTGAGTGTTTTTGATCCCTTGAATACTTTGGTTGATAGCTTTGAGGTGAATTTGTGTTAGAACTTGTGCTACTAACCTTTTGCAGGACATTCTGCTCGACCTGTCGAGCATCATTCTCGATCTGCCGAGAATTAGTTTGGAGGAGACACATGAGCTTGCATTCGACCCATCGGGAAAACTTCTCGACCCGTCGAGAAATTGCTGTGCTTGAAGGTTGTTACACTTGTCTCTTACTCACTTAGTTTGAGTTATCTACATTCTTGGGAGTATATCTAAGTAGTGTCTTTCTTTTACGCATAGTAGTTAGTATGTCTAGATTTAACAAACTTAATTTTTGCTACACCATAAATTCTTAGAACTTTATTTGGCAATTTTGGTATATTGGATCACGCACCCCTTTACTTCGGTTCACCTCGGTGTCTATAGCACTGTGAATGCCACTGCGCCTCGTACCAAAATCTCATTCGAACTCTTAGAGTGATCATTAATGTTTCCTTAAGGGGGGTGTCAAAGAAGCACTGTGGGAGAATCTTTTGAGATAAAGCCAAGCTTCTTACAAACTCTCCCTATCTTTATAGGCCATGCTAACTCAAATCCATATTCACACCTTTTGGAGTTCGAAGAGGCATCTGCTCGATTAAATATCTTTAACATAGATGCCAGATAATTGAGATTATGGGTGTGCACGTCAAGCTTGAGAGACAAGGTAAATGATTGGCTTAATAAGCTCACTCCCAATTCTATCAGCTCTTGGGAAACCTTGTAAAGGAAGTTCATTACCAAGTACTTTCCCACGGGCAAGATTAATGAGAGAAGAACAAGTTTGAAGAGGGAGAACTTTTTTGTGAAGCATGAGAGCGCTTCAAAGATCTTGAGCTTGGACCATACTTGGCCTTTGGTAGAAAAGGGACATAAGAATGTCTTATGTTTTCCCTCTTTGAAGCCCATATTATTCTTGAGAAATTGGCAGAGAGATCGGCTTTATGGGACTTAAAGCCTGGTGTGAAGAAATTGGTGGTTTTAATAAGGGAGGCCACCCAAACCAATAGGGGTGATATCTATAAAGTCAAGGAATCCCATCAACAAGAAGTTGTTATCAAGCTGCTTGAGGAGTTAATGAATAGGAAGTTTGAGCTCTTAATGAAGCAAAATAAAAGTGGAGCCCAAGTCCACCAAGTGTTGGAGATTAGTGTGGAGCCGGTCACTTGTTTGATTTGTGAGAGCACGGTGCATGAGACTTTAAGGTGTCCTCATCAAGAGGACTATCTGAAAATTATCGAAGAGTGCAAATGAGTCTTATATGACAAACAAAAGAATGATCCATACTATAACACCTATAACCCGGGATGGAAGAACTACCCTAACTTTTCATCTGGTGGTCAAAATCAAAACCAACAACTAAGGAGGTCAAGGTGGATTGCCAAGGCCAAATGGTGGTTTCCAAGGACAAGGAGAAATGTACAATCAAGGGGGAAACCAAGGCAACTTTGGTGCTTCGGGGAATGGAAGCAAGGGGTTCTCAAATCATCAAGGAGCTCCCGTATTCGTACCAAGACTGAATGGAGGATTTGCCAATGCCTTAGGTGGTAACACTTGCCAACCACGAGCACCATTTGTGCCAAAAGCTCAATAACCACCTCTGCTCCAAGCACCAATTCCTCCAACACAATTGGAGGAACCCAAGTCTCACACGGATGAGATTTTGGCTAGGCTAGTGATGAGTCAAGAGGAGTTAGCAAAGACTCAAGCGAATGATAAGAAGAATTTTCTTGAGATATTCATGAGCATGAAAGAGGATAACCAAGCACTCCGGAATGAGATCCAAAGTGCTATTCATAAGCTAGAGAGCAAGTGAGTCAACTAGATAAGGAAAATCAAAGACAAGGGAGTTGTAAGGGTATCGAGTTTTCCTCCACCACGGAGAGGAACCCTAAACACCAAGTCAATATAATGAAGGTGGTGTTAAGAACCGGGAAAGGATTTAAGAACTATGGTGATGCTCCTATCATGGAGAGTGGTGATGAGGATGATTTGGACACACCATTTGTGTCTAAGAACCATTTTGGAGTTGAGAAGGCTACTATGAGTAGAGACAAGGTTGTGAAATTTTAAGAGAATACTGCTTTGTTTCCTTATGAAGATGTTAATGAGTCAGAAGGTGAAGAAGACAAGTTTGAGGTTGAACAATTGAGTTCCGAGAGTAGATTGAGTTGACTTGAGGCTGCTGGAAAGAGTTTGGAGGGTAGAGACATTGTTAGGGAGCATTCCCGGATTGATTTGGGGAACGCAAGAGGAGAAGCGGCTGGCCAGAGATCAACGGGTCGAGACTCATAGTCGACTAGTCGAAAGGAGTCCACTGTTTGGGAATATATATATTTTTGACCTTTCGAGGATTCTACTTGACCCGTCGAAAAGCAAAGTCAGGACAAGTCAAAGGGGCACTCCGAGAAGGTTCAAAGTAAGGCGGATGTATACCTACCCTTCCCTCAAGCGAAGAACAAGGAGAGGACTAAAACTAACTTGGATCGGAAGACCAAGGACTGTTTGGATGTCTTCAAGAAAGTTTAGATTAATATACCCCTTCTTGACTCCATTCAAACTATTCTTATATACTTCAAGTTCTTGAAGGATCTTTGTACTAACCAAATATTGAAGAACAAATTGCAAGGGAGGAGCGATCCGAGAAGGTGAAGTTTAATGCCATGGTGTCGACAATTATTCAAAAGAAGGTACCCAAGAAGCTAGCTGATCTGGGGAGTTTCACCCTGCGATGAACCATTGGAACCAAGCACTTTCCAAGGACATTGATGGATCTTGGTACTTCTATCAACTTAATGCCCTCCTCGGTGTACAATGAGATTGGTTTAGGGAAGATCAAACCGGTGAGCATGTCACTATAACTTGCCGATAGAAGTGTGGTGCATCTGAGGGGTATAGTAGAGGATGTGTTGGTAATGATTGGTGAGCTTGTGATCCCGACCGACTTTGTGATACTTGATATGGAAGAGCCAAGAGGATATGAAGATCTTCCTATTATCTTTGGAAGAGCCTTCATGGTTATGGCCAGGACAAAGATTGATGTCAATGGAGGTGTGCTCACTATGGAAGTCTTTGATAAAATGGAAACCTTCAAGATTTTTCACGATGCTAGTCCTATCCCCAACTTGCAAGCATTTATGGTTAAGGTTATTGAAAGGGAGCTTGATGAGGAGTTAGAATATATCTCAAACCAAGTTTACATAGAGAGTAATCCAGAAGAAAAAGTTAATGCGGCATTGATAGTGGGATATGAGGAGTGTTTTCTATGGTCTACAATTGCGGGGCATGCAGTTTTGAATTGCATTATGACATCCCAAGCTATCTATGGGCCAAGAATTTCTTACAAGCCACTTTCATTCACCAGTTTGGGGCCAAGGTCACTTGAAGGGAGTTACTCCTCAAGGAACAATGTGGATAGAGTGAACGTGCATGACACCTTGCTTACCATTCAACAAGGGCCAATACGCTCGGACCTTGAGCTCAAGCAATTATTGAAGACGCTCAAGTATGTGTTCTTGGAGGAATGAAGCAAAAAGCTGGTGATTATCTCATCCCTACTAGATGAGAGTCAAGATGCCCGGTTGATTGAGGTGTTGAGGTGGTCTTTAAGCGACATCAAAAGAATTAGCCCAACTATTTATGAGCACCATATCTATACCACCATGGAATCCAAGCCAAGCTAGCAACCTCAAAGGCATCTCAATCCTAACATGCAAGAGGTGGTGAAGTAGAAGGTATTGAAACTTCAAGCTAACGATATTATCTATGCTATCTGAGATAGCCCTTGGATTTCACTCATCCAAGTTGCGCCGAAGAAAGGGGGGATCAACGTTGTGCCGAATGCCCAAGGAGGCTGATACCATATAGAATAGTCAATAGTTGGAATTTTGTATTGATTATAAAAAGCTTAACGCGGCTACTCATATGGATAATTTTCCATTGCCTTTTATTGATCAAAATGCTTGAGAAGTTAGTCAGAAAGGAATACTACTGTTTCTTAGATGGTTATAGTGGATACAATCAAATAGCTATCAATTCGAAGCACCGAGAAAAGGCGGCCTTCACGTGTCCTCAAAGGGTCTTTGCTTTTCGAAGAATGTCATTTAGGTTATGTAATGCACCGACTACATTTCAACATTTGAAGTTGTATGCAAGCAATTTTTTCAGGAGTGATTGGTGAATTTGTAGAAGTGTTTATGGATGATTTTTCACTCTTTGGGATAGTTTGGAGGAGTGTTTACACCATCTCGAGATAGTGTTGCAAAGGTGTTGTGAGAAAGATTTAGTACTCAATTGGGAGAAGTGCCTCTTTATGGTACAAGAAGGCATTTTCCTTGGTCATTGCATCTCAAGGAGGGGGATTGAAGTAGATAAGGCAAAAGTGGAAGTCATTGAGAAGTTGCCCATTCCTCACAGTGTGAAGGAAGTTCAAAGTTTTTTGGGGCATGCGAGTTTCTATAGAAGATTCATCAAGGATTTTAGCAAGATTGCAAAGCCCTTGATGGACATGCTTGCAAAGGATTCCTACAACATAATCTCTCTGGAGCTTGAAGAAGCATTTGAGACTCTCAAGCAAGCACTTATAACGGCTCCGATAATCATGAAGCCGGATTGGAGTCTACCTTTTGAGATTATGTGTGATGCTAGTGATTACTTAATAGAGGCGGTGTTAGGCCAAACGAGGGACAACATGTTGGGTGTGATACAATATGCTTCAAGATAATTCAATCCATCTCAAAAGAACTACACCACCATGGAGAATGAGATGTTGGTTATTGTGTTTTCTCTTGACAATTTTGGAGCTCCATTGTGGGTTTAAAGGTCATAGTGCATACAGATCATAGTGCTCTCAAGTGTATCTTCAGTAAGGCCGAGTCTAAGGCAAGATTTTTGAGATGAGTCTACTACTTCAAGAGTTAGACTTAAAGATTGTGGTCAAGCCCGGGAAGCATAACTTGGTAGCGGATCACCTCTCACACTTTCAACTTAAGGAAGAAGATGGTGACTTGAATGATGAATTTCTGGATGAGCAACTCTTCCATGTTAAAGAGGTGCTTACTACTTCCAATTATCCATGGTTTGTGGATATTGTAAAATTTCTCTCAAGCAACGGTACCTTCATCCCCACCTACTTTTCAAGTGACCAATAAAAGAGATTGATGAGAATTAGCCGACAGTTTATTTGGGATGACCCTTATTTGTACAAGAAAAGTAGAGATGAGATTCTAAGAAGATGTGTGCCACATGAGGAGATGTATAGTGTGCTCAATTTTTTCCATGCACTTGAATATGGAGGGCATCATGGACCTTCAAAGACCACCTCAAGGTTTTCTAAGCCGGATTGTGGTAGCCCAACCTTTTCCAAGACGCCCATTCCTTTTGTGAAGATATGTGATCAGTGTCAATGAGTTAGGAGGATCAACTCAAGGGACCAAATGCATTGAAGACAATCATGGAGACCGAAATATTTGATGTTTGAGGTATTGACTTCATGGGGAATTTCTCTTGCTCACATTGCATGTACCAGATCTTAGTAGCGGTTGACTATGTATCCAAGTGGGTGGAAGCTACGGCATGCCCAACCAATGATGGCAAGGTGGTGACCAAGTTCCTCAAAGTTGCCATCTTTACAAGGCATGGTACCTCGAGGGTCATCATAAGTGATGGGGGCTCCCACTTTATTGACCACAAGCTGAAGGCTCTCTTAGAGAAGTATGAGATTGATCACAAAGTAGCTACACCATATCACCCCCAAGCGAGTGGACACATATAAATAAGCAAGCGAGAACTTATGAGTATCTTGGAGAAAACCGTGAGTGCCAACCGGAAAGATTGGAGTGAAAAGCTTGATGAAACACTTTGGGCATACCGAACTGCCTTTAAAACTCCCATAGTCATGTCACCCTATAGACTTGTCTATGTGAAAGCTTGTCACTTACCGGTGGAGCTTGAGCATAAAGCAAGATGGGGCATCAATACATTGAACATGAATTTGGGGGCTAGTGGAGAGCAAAAGAAGTTTGACATTTCGGAGCTTGAAGTGTTGAGGTTAAAAGCCTATGAGAGTGCCCGAATCTATAAAGAGGAGACAAAGTGGTACAATGAAAATCGTTTGAGGCATAAGGAGCTTGTTGTGGGAAAGAAAGTGATCTTGTACAACTCTAGACTCTCCTTACATCCGAGAAAGCTAAGGTCTAGATGTAATGGTCTCTTTGAGGTTGTGGAGGTTTTTCCTCATGGAGCGGTAACTTTGAGAAATTTAAGAGATGGAAGTACTTTCAAGGTGAATGAGCACCAGATCAAGCTGTGGGAAGGAATAGAACCAAGCGACCATGTTGTGGAGGTGAAATTTGTGCATCTTCCTCAGACTATAATGCTTTGAAGCTTTTCCCTCTACCCCGACTGTCTTAAGGTCGTTAAACTTGAACCCGTGATGGCCGGACACCATTGAGAGAACTACACGGAATAAAGTGTGAGGTAGAAATTGTGATCATGTGAACCCGAAGAAGCAAGTTTGAAGGATACCTAGCATGGAGGGTAAGACCAATCTTGGTCTTGCATGTTGGTGATTGCTGGTGACTATGGATGCCATGTTTCGGTCTTCAAGGGGAAGCACTTCTAATCTCTTATCTAACTTTCAATTTCTATGCTTGTTGATGTGTTTATGAGTTAAGAATGTTAGCTTTGTGTGTATGAAAATTGTGGTAGGAAAGTGTGTTGATTGTGTAGCATGTTTGTATAAGACTTGGTGAATTTTGGAGAGTCAAAGATCTGGTAAGGCTTGACGGGTCGAAGAATAATAGTTTTACTCCTTCGACTCGTCGAATAAGGGAACAAAAAGAGACAAAAGCAAATGTTCGACGAGTCGAGACAATCCTTCGACCCGTTGAAGACAAAAGCCTCCTCTTCATATTGTTTGAACTTTTTCTTCTTCTCCTTCGTCTCTCTCTCTCTCCCTCTAAATACCCCTAACCTAAAAACCACTCAAAACTCTCGAGCTCTCAAATTTTTGACTTGGAAGGTTAATGGGTATTGGATTTCCTGGAGTGGATTAGAGTGTGTTTTTGAAGGTTTCTTCAGAGGTTTGTGTTCTAGAATCCTAAATTCCGATTTGAAAATTTTGTGGTGATTTGATGTGATTTTGTGATGTTTGTGGCTATTTTCATTGATTGTGATGTATGGGTTGTGTGATTTTAACACCTATATGCATGAATTTGTTGAAATTGGATACCTTAAACTATGCATGAACCCTAACTTCGAAAGTTTTGGGATTGGATTGTGTTTAGCGTTGATTGAGTCAATGTATGCTTGAAATCATGATCTAGGATTAATAGGTAGTTGATTTATGAGGCCAATTTCATGAAACCTTATCAAAAAAATTTTGGTGAATTGTTGACTATCCTTTACTTTGGCCGAAATTATGATGCCAATGCTTTAATTGTGAGTTTTGTGTGTTTAGTTTGTGATATGCTTGCCTAGGTTTGGATTGTTCAAGTTGTGGTTAAAAAAATTGGGTAAATTTATGTAATGGCATAGAAGTGTGAACTATGAACTTGATGAATTTAACTTGACAAGTGTATTAGCATGTGTGTTGATTATGTGTAAGTGCCTATTTGAGATTCTCTATTGTCCTTATGCCTTGAACTTGATGATTTTGATATGATATTATGCATGTGGAATCTTGAATAACATTTTCATGTCATCAATGTGTTGTGTTTTTCATGCTTAAGTACCATGTTATTGCCTTGGTGAGGATGTAAATTGAGACATAGCATACTTTGAGATGACTTGGTGACATGAATTTGGGTATTAGGTGTGATAATTCACCTGTATGTTTGATGTGAGTATTAAGTTGTTCTTGTGTGAATAATGTGTGTTCTAGGTGTCCACGTCTATCCATCATCATCATCATGCCACAACGAAAGAAGAATGTGTCACAATGTAGTCTACCCGAAATTGGAAAAACTGCTCCCAATTCATGCGGAGAGAGATGTTGCCCATGAGGCCTCTAGACCCGAACTCCAAGCCCTCCTTGAGTTAGTGAAACGTCATAACATCAAAATGCTCACTGGATGATTCTATGGGTATGATAAGGCAACGGTGAGGGCATTCTATGACATACTTAAGGACACCGTGTCAGATGATGGCGGAGGTCGGACATTCACTTTCAAATGGAGGAAGATAGTCCTCACCCTAGAATCCATTGAGAACCCCTTGTCTCTTCCATCCCTCACAAAAGCAGAAAGAAAGGCTTTTAGAGAAAGATATAATGTGGTGTCTTGGGAGGACTTCGCATCGGAAGCTTGTTTGGGGCATCAAGTGTCGGTTCATGGAAATAGTTGCTTTCTAAATGGGGATCTTGACCCACTTTATTGAGTGCTTTGGTTCTTTGCGAAGCATAATGTCAAGCTTCATCTCCACAATAATGAGATCACCAAGAAAGGGTACCATGTTATATTCACCATGATGAGCAATGTGGGGAAGGTTGAGTTTGGCAAGCTCATTTTTGACTCCATCATTGGTTGCATCGATGGCAGAGGACCCCTCATGTTCCCATGTACCATTACCACCCTATGTTGATCAAGTGGAGTTAGGGGGATTCTGATGAATAAGAATGAGTTGTCGCTACCTCTTGGCAACCTTAATTACACTGCGGTAGCTAGGAATCTTGGACTTATCGCTCGTCTCCCCTCTTCTCACCAAACCGGTGGTGCTTCTTCTTCCTTTCAAGCCCAAGCTCCACAACAAGGTCCACCACAAAGTTCATTTCAAGGTCCACCTTTTGGCATGACCCCGGAGATGTATGGCTACTTTGAGGGCTACTTTGGAATGATGCAAACCAATCATTCAGTGGTAATGCATGAGATGAGCGCCCTCGGTGATCGGATGAGCGCTCTTGAGTTACATTACCAGGGAAGCATTGTTGGTCCTTCTACCTTGGAAAATAAGGATATGAAGCAGGATGATGTGGCGCAAGAGGATGATGAGTGATGGATTAGATGGATTGGATGAAGACTTTAGAGTTTTACAATGTTTTTCTTTAGCTAATGTGATGTAGTGTTTATCTAACCTCTTCTTTTCAGCTTTTGTCGAACTTTTCATGGTTGTGTAACTTTCATTTGAACATCTTATACTAATTTTGGTTGATGTCCATGTGGTTACTTCTTATGCTTTGAGACTTTGTGATGATGTGTATCCTTGTTGAGTTTATGTGTTTTTGTAATGCTTTCATGATGATTTGGATGCGTATTTTGACACTTTCGTGTTTTAGTCGTGTTTGATGTGTGTGAAGTGATTTGGGAAGGCAAAAATTTAAAATTCTGGAAATAGGAGTTGCATGCATGCATACCAAACCATTGATGCTCATATTCTGGATCTGCTCGATGGGTCAATGGTCTTTCTCGATCCTTCAAATGCACGCTCCTACCCAGAAATTGCCATTCCTCAACCCGACGTGTAAAATCCCTCGACTCGTCGACTGTTGTCCAGATTGCTCGACCTGTCGAGGTAATTGCTCGACCTGTCTAGTGCACGCTCCTGTCTAGAAATTACCATTCCTCGACCCGTCGTGTAAAACACCTCGACCAGTCGAAGACTACCTTGCCACAGTTGATTTTTGGAAGACCAAGGAGCTTGGGGCTTTGAGGCATGGATTATATAGTAATACCGTGTGGTTAAACCAAGTCCGAGAGCACCTGTGGCGACTTTTAACCAATTCGCATACACCCTTGGATGGCGAGGCTTAACTTGGCCTTCGTTGGTTTACATGTTCATGCCTATGGAGCTAGGAGCCGATCGACAAAGCGGTTCCATCCTCTTTCTCTTTACCCTCTTATTTCCTTGCTTAATATGAACATGTTTAAGAATGATGCTTAAGTCTCATTAGTGTATTGTTTTGAGTCACGTAGAATGTGTTAAGAGAATAAAATGTGAAATGATGATGCCTATGTTATCTCTTGTACACTTTTGTTTACTATGTAGATTAATGCAAATTGGAGACAATTTGATTCAAAACTGTGAGGTAGTAGGCTAAGTCGTATCACTCCTTATCCTAAAATCTATAAAAATTGAAAAACGTGAGAAAATGTAATGCAAAAATATGTGTATTTTCGTATGTTTTGTATCCCAATAACCACTCCCAATGATGGGATTGAACTAATGGCTAGTAGATTGCATAATTTTGAGCATGTTTAAAAATAGAAATCAATGCATGTTTAATCGATTTAAAAAGTGCGTATGTCATTCAAAATGCGTACATGAGAAAAAGAAAGATTGACATGTTTCGAACTATCCATGCCCCATGTGAGATTTTGAGCCTTGTTGTGCATGCATAACTACATTATGCACCAATTCTTTTATGTGTGACATCGTTTGATCATCGTGTAATCTAGAACTTGCTTGAAACCATGTAAAATGTTTTCCAAATCATAAGTTGTTTTACAAAATGATAGAGGCTTTAGAATGATCACCACTTTGGCCAAATAACCATATGTCCCTTATGAGCGCACGAGTTACGACATCCATAGATAGCTCATTTGAGCCTATGTTTAGCCTTTCTTTCATCTCTATGTATGTATCTAAACACTTAGCCTAGTGTAGCAATCCTTACCCTTGTTCTAAAAGACTTGGTAGTAGATTCCAAAGCTAGAATTCAAGAGATGGAGTGTAGATAAGGTTGTCTAAGGCATAGTGTGTGTGTGTGTATGGAGATATATGTGTTCAAACAATTTGTATGTCTTTATTGCCGAAAATAAAAAAAGAAAGTAAACAAGAGTAATGTTGAGAGCTAGAAAAGAATGTAAAAAAGAAGAAGATGTGAGCTCTCTAGCAATAGGTTTAAGTGTAGAAGCTTGGATTAATATCCTCGATACTTGTGGATATAGTGTGTTATTAAGTGAAGGCCTAAGAGTAAGAAAACATGTCCTTTTTCCTATCCACAAAGCTCAAGGATAGTTTAGAATGATGCTTGGGTCCAACAAGATGAAATCCGCCCCTCGCTACTAAAGATTAACCATGGTGATGCTTTGGAAGAGTGTGAGAGTGACAAGTTTGGGTGCTATGACTCATCTTAGGCCTAGCTTGGAGTGTTTGGGCCATACTTGATGGTTCGACCAGCCATAGATTTTAAATGTATTAGGCAAAGTTTGGACTTTGAATTTTAGATGTATTAGGCAAAGTTTGGACTTTATCCTAGAAGCCAGGAAAATGGGATCGCAAGTTGTAGCCCTTAGATCAAACTTCATGGACACTCTAGCACATCTAAGGGCTCATAAAACACCGTATTTTCTCCTCATTATCCTCCCTTGGTCGAGCTCCCCCATGTCTACCAAGACAACACATCTCATTTCTCAAGTTTTTCATAGTTTTTGCCTTTGGAGATAGCCTTCACGCATCCCCTAAGCCTTTAGCTTTTTCCTCCACCTCAAACACCCCATCTATCAGCACCAAAATCCCTAGAAACCTGCATCACCACCACCATACTATCATATCCACCCTCTTCACCCTAGCCTAAGGTGGGTTCATCCTCCTTGTGGAGCCAAGAAGCAAGGATGGAGCAAGAAGTGAAGAAGTACTTGAAGAACTTGAAGACTTTGCTTAAGGGACTCTTCGGTTATTTCTTATACCTATTGACCCCTCTCTATATATCTAGACTACATTTTTATTATGTGTAGTGAATAGTCCCATTTGGGAGGCTAAGGTTAGAACCCTAGCCATTTGATGTAGACAAATGATGATTTGACTTATGTATGGTTTATGTTTTAGTGTATGTTGTGTGAAGCATGTGTTTGTGAATGAGTTTACTATGTATTCGTGGATGTTTATGTGCTTAAGCTTCATGTATAGTTTTATTTATGCATGTGTTGACCTTAGCTAAGTTGATGTATGCATTAAGGAACTAAAAATGGGACATTGGTTGAATTAGATACTCACCTAAGGATAGATGAATATGTAAACATTATTAGGGTCTATTCCAAGAGGGTTTACCTTAAAGTTTTGTTTTCTTAGCACTAAGCAAGGATTAGAGCCTCCTTGAGTCTCAATAGACTGAAGCCTTAGTCAAACACACATTGAATTGAGAGGTTATTATGGCTACTAGTTAGGTCTTTCGATTCGTAACTCACAAAGTGCGGATTAGTAGATTCACTTAGACTTTCTCCCGGGTCCTCCTATAGACGTTTGGGAAGGGGAACCAACTAATATCACTTAGTACGCTTGTTTTCTTCACTCATGTGATATATGGTCAAGATGTAAACCCGAAATGGTTTAGGTTTTGGTCCCGGTTCACCAAATACTTCAAAGTTGGGCTGAAGTCGTCTAGAGTCTGAAATGGCCTAGGAGCTTGGGTTCAAAACCAAACGTAACCCAAAAGGTTATGATTTGGACATCCACTTATGTGAAATGGACTTTAATTACATACATAAATTGGAACATTGTTTGAGCATCAAATGGGTAGTGTGGATTTCCTTACCCAACCATTATCTTTTATTGTGATCTTGGTTGCTATTTAATCTTTTTTCATTAGTTATAATCAATCAATCAACTCACAAATCACTCACCGTAATGTAATGACCCCTTGCAATGCTAGGCCTCCAAATGACTTAGTAGTGTGAGATACACATCCGCATTTCATTTTAGTTTAGCATCAAGTTAGTATCTCGTTAGCCGTAGTTTAAGCACTTAATCAATTCGAACTAAGGAGTTCAAGTGGCTAATCCTCATGGGTTCAACACTCGACTTCTTATAAATACTATAACTTGACCCCGTATACTTGTGGGCGAAAATAAATCTTTACATGTATAGGCTAGTTCATAGTGTATAAAGTGCGTAGGGGTAAACTTTTCAACAACACCTCCCTCAAGGAAACATCAATGAGCACTCTAAGAGTTCAAATGTGATTTTAGTACGTGGTATAGTGGCGTTTACTGTACAATGGACACCGAAGTGAACCAAGGTAAAGGCTTACGTTATCCGATATATCGAAATTATAAAATAAGGTCCTAATGATCTAGGGTGTAGCGGGAAGTAAGTTTGCTAGATCTAGACTCTCTAACTATAATACTTTAAATAAAGACACTACTTTAGATATGCTCTCAATAGTGTAGATAACTCAAAGTAAGTGAATAAGAAATAAGTGAAACAACCTTCAAGCACAGCAAATTCTTGATGGGTTGAAGGTATTCATCGACCAATCGAATGCAAGCTTAGACAATGTTCGATGGGTTGAGACTATGTCTTAAAGGGTCGAATGTAAGCTCATGTGTCTCTTCCGTACAAATATCGATGGGTCGAGAAGAATGCTCGACGGGAAGAATGACTATGATTGCACTTTCGAGTACCATCCGGGGAATGTCAATGTTGTGGCTGATGCACTTAGCCGGAAATCCGAAGTTTCGTTGTTTCATGTGTGTGTGGCTAGAGTGTCTATGTTAGCCGAGCTTCAGGCTACGGGTGCCGAGTTCGAGTGGGATGGTGAGGGAGCTTTATTGGCCAGTTTTCAGGTTCGACCCGTATTGGTTGATCAGGTACGGGAGGCTCAGGATTCAGATTCCTACCTGTTGAGCAAGAAGACCATGATACGGAATGGTGTGCCTACAGATTTTCGTTTGAGCGACGACGGTACATTGTTGTTCAGAGGCAGGTTGTGTGTGCCCAGAGACAAGAGTCTGAAGAAGGAGATTCTGGATGAGGCCCACAGTTCTGCATATGCGATGCATCCCGGAGGTACAAAGATGTTTCGTACACTTCGAGCGTATTATTGGTGGAGCAACATGAAGCGGGAGATTGCCGCATATGTGAGTCAATGTTTGATCTGTCAGCAGGTTAAAGCGGAGAGACAGAAACTTGCAGGGAAATTACAGCCATTGAAGATTCCGGTTTGGAAGTGGGAGCACATTACTATGGATTTTGTTTATCAGTTGCCACGTACTTCGGCTGGCAACACTGGTATTTGGGTTATTGTGGATCGACTGACGAAATCCGCTCATTTTCTCGCACTTCTGGGGAAAATATCAGTGGACAGATTAGCCAAGCTATATTTATCGGAGATTGTTCATCTGCACGGTGTGCCTGTGTCTATTGTTTCTGACTGAGATAGTCAGTTCACTTCTGAGTTTTGGCAGGCTTTGCAGCAAGCCATGGGCACGAGGTTGCGTTTCAGTACAGCTTTTCATCCTCAGACTGACGGGCAGTCTGAGCGGACTATACAGACTCTTGAGGATATGTTGCGGTCTTGTGTGTTGCAGTTCCACGGGAATTGGGACCAGCAACTACATTTGATAGAGTTTGCCTACAACAATAGCTATCAGGCCAGTATCGAGATGACACCGTACGAGGCCCTGTACGGGAAGCAATGCCGCACTCCGTTGTGTTGGAGTGAAGTGGGAGAGCGATGGCTTATTGGCCCTAATCTAGTGAAGAGCACTATGGAGGACGTCTAGATTATCCGGGATAGATTGAAGATCGCCCAGGATCGGCAGAAGAGTTATGCGGATGTGAGGAGGAAGAGCCTCGAGTGTGATGTGGGTGATTGGGTCTTCCTGAAACTATCTCCATGGAGAGGAGTTGTGCGTTTCGGGAAGCGTGGCAAGCTTCGACCACGGTACATTGGTCCATACGAGATCACTGAGAGGGTTGAAGTTGTTGCTTATAGACTTGAGTTACCAACTGAGATGGCTCGTGTTCATAATATTTTCCACGTTTCGATGTTGCGGAAATACATCTCAGATCCTTCGCATGTGTTAGCCCCACAGCAGTTACCGATCTGAGAGGATTTGACGTATGTGGAGGAGCCAGTACAGATTCTCGATCGTCGTGAATAGGAGTTGAGGCACCGTGTGATTCCACTAGTGAAGGTCTTGTGGCAGGATCACTCGGTTGAGGAGGCCACCTGGGAGACTGAGCAGCGTATGCGGGAGCAGTATCCTCATCTGTTCACTTGACAGGTATGTAAATTTCGAGGTCGAAATTTTTATAAAGGGGGGTAGATTTGTGACGACCCGAATCAGAATCAGTAGGGTAATCAGTTTGATTCACGAGATTATGCGTAATCGCGATTAATCGTTCGCGACTTAAATATCGCCCGAGAATATGAATTGAGTTTCTTCACGAGAGTTGTTGAGCACGTGATTTCGAGCTTGTGGGCGGTTCCAGATGATTTTTCCGATAACCGAGGAATATAATATGATTATTTGAAGTTTCAAATTATCGACGAGTTTATCCGTTCGTTTCGTATTTATCCGAATCGTAATGGTTATCCGTTTTGGACCGTCGATCGTCCCGAGGCGCGAGTATAAATATTGGAAATAGTCGAAAAATTGTCGAAAACACTGTTTGAGGCGTTGACCAAGCGTTGACTCTTCATTTTGGGCTGTTGACTGTTGACCCGTGAAGGAGCATTGACCCGTTTGAATTTTCGCCGGCCGACTTGGATTTTCCGGCCACCTCCGGCCACGTTTGGAGTATAATTTTTCTTCCCTTGAGTTTCTAAGTGGTTTAGTGTTTGAAATCGTGAAAATTGATGGTGATTTGGTTAGTTTCGAATCGGGTTTGGTTGCCGGAGTTCGCCGGTGACGGGGGGTGGACTTCCGGCGAGCTACAGTGGCGGGGGAGTGAGGGTTTCGACTCCCCTTGCCCCAGTGATGCTCCCCATAAGGTTGAATTTGGTTGAGGTTGAGGTTTTGGGTGAACCCGAGTTGGTTGTCAGAGTATAACTCCGATCTGGTTTGGAGCTGTTTTGGTGAGGTTCCGGTTAGAATTGGGTCTATTGGTAGTTAAAGAAAAGGTTAGGCTTGATGAGAGCTTGAGATCTGGGTCTTCCTCGTCGTGAAATTCCACCGTTGACGGCGCGCCGCCGCCGACGGCGGCGGTTAACGGCGGCGCTCCGGCGAGAAAGTTGACTTTTTGGTTTTCGATGATTTTAGTGTCATTTTTCTCGTAATCGCGCCCCGATTATTACCTTGAGTTTTTCGAATTGATTTGGGTATCGGATTTTCATTCGAGGGTTTTGAGTTGAAATTTCGGATATTCAGTCGATTGTTTTATACAGTTTAATATGTTTCCGGGAACAGTTGGTTTCCGTGGTTAAGTACAGAGTTGTGGGCTATGATTTTGATCAGATATGTTTTATGATTATTCAGGGGATCGAGATCGTGCTTCGGGCGAGGGATCGTCTACCGGGCCACGAGATTAGCACGAGTGGGCGTTTTGCTCACCTGTGAGTGGACAATTTCTTTTCACGGAATGATTGCGAGTCTTTATACACGTTTTACGAACTTGAGCATGCATACGAGATTATGTTTTATATGAGCCTGTGTTATACGATTATGCTTATACCATTATACATTACGTATATACATTTAAATATTACCTTATGCATTTGCATCGAACTATTTATGATTTGGTTTACACAGAGTACAGTCTTAGTATACGTTGTTGTATCGATACACTCGCATCCCGGCTGATCCCCGAGGGTGCCTACCAGAGGGGAACTGTTTCTTGTGCCGATGTATTTCCAGGTGGAAATAGATATCCTGACCTGAGGCCTTTCTGGCTAGAATCACGTATGGGTCTGGGATCCCGTGATTCGGACTGTACTAGCACGGATGTGTCTACGAGCGACCCCGTGAGGTTTTCCATGCATGCTCTGTACGCGTGAGGAGTTAGAGTCTCCCTCGTGTACCATATGATTTTTATGCATTTGACTCGCATATGTTTTTATAACATATATTATTCGGCGAAAGACATTGTTTTCGTCCACTCACTCTAACGATTTTAATGTCTTTCCCCTGGGCTTTTTGGTTTCCGTGCCCAGTTTGCAGTTCAGGTTCTGGTGTTTCACGTCGTGGTTGGAGGCTAGTAGTTCGAGCTACCTGTGTTTTCCAGTAGGTTTCTTGTTTTGTCTACTGATGTGTATTTGTATATATTTACACTTGAGGTCGCTCTAATACATTCTGATACATGTTTTATACGGTTTTTCTCGGATATACTATATATTACAATATGTTTACTATTTATTATTAATGATTTGATATTGAGAAATCCGGATGGGATTGGTGCCCACGGTTTGGCTTTTGTGGCAAAGGATGAAGTGTTATTTTCCGGGTGCAGGTAATGGCAATTCCGCGTTAGTAACGTAACTTTGCCGAAATTTTAATGGTTTTTGTTGGTTCACGTTTTCGGAAGGGGTTCGATTCCGGTTTAGGCAACTAAATCGGTGTTGGGTCCTTTCATCCACTCACTGTATTGTGCCATGATTTCCATCAATCCAGGGCATGTTTGTTGACGTTTCTATCCGTCAGTTACTGGCTGCTTATACGTTGTCCTGAAACAACGATTGTTATTTAATAACTAATCGCCGAAAATCCTAATAAATAACTAAGCTCGTATACCAACAAACATTATTGTCGAGAACCTCACATTCTCGAATAATGCACTTTCCAAACTAATGATGAGCTTTAATCTAGTTCCAAATTGTAATTCTTGAATCGTTTTTAAAGTCGCAACATATTCCTTGAACGTTACGCGATTCAAAGTCGAATCGACAATCGATTCAATAGTTTAATAAGATCATAAAATTGTTTAAATAATAAACAATAAATCACACATCTTAATATACAATCTCCAATTCAATTTAATAACTTTTTCATACGTTCGGAATATAATTACTAGGAAAACGGTATAAAACTTTTGTCAAAATTCATCTTCGCCAGTGCGCCGCCTTGAACCACCACCGACGGCAGCGCTAGTGACCTTTCCCGGCAACCTGAACACACAACCCTTCCTGTCAACAAGCCTAACAATCTGTTTAAATACGGTCACAACCAATTCGGCTGAAAACTGGTCCAAAACAGGCTCGAAACCTAATTTTCTAGAAAATTTCAAATCCCAATTTCGGCACCATCGAGCCACGTCGAAGGTTGAGGATAATCAAGTTAGACTCCCATGAGGGTGGGCTACAAAACCCCAAACCCCCTTACGCTAATTACCACTGTTAACCACCACCACCCATGGCGACGTTCATCGATGATTTCTAAACGGAAATCTCGTCAATTCGATGTCAAAAGACTTGCAATTATCAAATCAAATACACAACAACATTCCACACATCAAAAGGAAATGAATCGTACCCAAAACATAGTTTTTTATTGATGTTTAAACTCAAAGTTCTGGCTACCCCTGGTCAAATTGGCGATGGAAACCATATGAGAACGACTGAGAGGCTCGAGATGATCATTTTGATATTAAGATTGGCTGGTTTGGTGGCCAGATGACGTAGCCTCGCCATAGCCGAGCTTAGTGGCAATTTTCGTCGCCAGAGGGCCTGTCAACGCGTCTGGCCCCAAAATGGAAACTTTTTGACTTTCCAATTTTGGAAATTCCAATTTATGTGTGAGTTGCGACTAACCAATTTCGTAAAATAATAAAAAACTTTTGCTAACCATAACTTCTTCATCATAACTCCAATTTAATATTTGACGTGGCTACGAATCTGTCTCAATAAACTCTACAACTTTCCTCAAAGAAATTTATCGAAAAACTTAATTAATATAATTCTATAGAAAGGCCATCGATAATTACCGACTGTAAAAACTAACTATCTTCTTCGATTAACCTTAAATAAATCATAAAAAAATATTCTGGGGACAGGATGTCACAATCTACCTCCCTTAAGAAAATTTCATCCTCGAAAATGCACATACTAGTACAAGACCAATACTTATAGCTCTCACATGAGTTCTTTCAACCTGTAAGTAACCTCCACAACTGAGAGGGGGTTATCCTTGATACCTTTACCATATATCGCTTTATTACAAAGTCTTATTTTTCTGATCGAGAGTCTCAAACAACTACTAATTATAAACCTGGTACATGAAAGGGTCTTGATGTAAACTCTGAAACAAAAACACCTAAAACATCTGATATCCATGCCAACCTTATTGGCAAGTACTATTAATGATGTCAGCATGCCCAGTTAGTCCAGCCTTCAGTTGCGGTCCTGATATGCCAACTGTCTAGATGACGGTGTGGCTTTACCTCCTAAAGCGGCTTCTGATTGCCACTTGAGCTTTGCACCACAAGCCTATCCGAGGTGTCCCTCCATGGACACTCTCACATAAAATGATCCTTTAGGCCCCAAAAGTAATAAGCTAAGGATTTAAACTGACCATTCTAAAGCTGTAACATAAGTGCACATCTGACCGACTTAAGGAAACTTCTGACCTTACTCAGTGCTCTTGTTCAAGAAAATTCTACAGAAATTTTGGCATAATTTCCTTTAAAATTTGGCATAATCTCCTTTAAAATTCAAAGAAACCCAAAAACTTGTATAAGAGAACTCTTCGAATAATCACATTCCAAAATAAACCAAAGGCACCGAATCCAATCCGGATTTCTAATAATCAAAATGAACAACATAATGAACATAAATCACTAATACTCATCCGTATTTATGAATCAAAATGATTGCACACTACGAGAAAAAATAACTTAGACGACGTAAATAAATTGTGTCGTCTTAAATATTTTTTTGTCGTCTAAGTATGACTTAACGACGGAAATGACGCTACGTCGTCCAAATGAGGATGTAGATGACGTAAATTACACATAGTCTTTTGTCTAAGAGACTACTTTGACAACACATTGATGCTTCATCATCTAAGTAACTACTTAGACGACGAAAAGTCATTCCGTCGTCTAAGTAAACACAATTATATATTGTGCCAGATTCTTTTACTCTTCGCTCGAGCCATCTCATTCTCTCTATTTCAGTCTCTCCTCATCAATTAAAAAAGTAACTAATTCTCTCTCGATCATCTCACTCTCTCTCCTCACACGTACATCAGGCACTATCTCCGGCTCTGACCATCGATTCGCCATATGGGTCAAGACTAGGTATGTACGTAGTTAATTTCCGATAACCTTAACATTTATATATATAATTAATTGTACATTTGATTGATTGCATTGTTAGTACGTCTATTATTTATAATTAAGCTAGGTAATTGATCGATATATATATATATTAGTTAATTAATTAGTATGCATGGATGTTTAAAAATTTGTTTAATATGTAGTTAAAACATACATGTATGTTAGATTAAAGTAATTGATGTATAGTATATTCACTGTTAATTAATAAAGGTAATTACTAAATATTTTAATTAATTATACTTTAATAAGGTAGTTGAAAATATGTATATATAATAGTTGATTAATATGATAGTTATTAAATTTTGTAGAAGTATAGACAAGAGTTGGATAAAGTTGTGGAATGGAAGTGATCCGGTATATTGACAGAATCAGAGAATTTGTGTATTATGCGATGGAATATGGTCAGAGAAAGAAGCATTTCAAGTGTCGGTGCAAAAAATATCTTAAATATCAGTATGTGAAGGCTAATGTTATGATGCAACACCTGTACTAAAATGGTATAATGTGGAGTTACACTATATATGTGGAGTGAGCATGGTGAAGCAGTAGACTTCAGCTCAGCAGACTTCAGCTCAGGGTACAGTTACCATAGTGTCTCATCCAACGGTAGTGGTGCCAGCCCCCTTGCTTGGAACCCAACTGCGGATTTGGTACATGATGCATTTCCAAGATTTAGTCATGGTAGACACCAACGCTAAGAGGGAGGTTACGATACCACTCATGGGCATGATGACACAATCCCTACTGCTAGCTTGGCCACTAACACTATTGAGATGGATAAATACAACAAGATGCTACTTGAAACCCAGACCCCAGTATACCCTGGATGTCGAGAGAATGTGTTGCAATATGTGATGAAGCAAATGCAGATAGAAGTGAAGAACAAAATTTCAGTAAATGCTTTTGACGAAATTCAGGACCTAATATGTAAGTTGCTTCCTGATGATTGCAATCTTCTGAAATCTCATTATAAGGTTAGAAAGATCTTGAGCATCCTCGTCCTAAAGTACAGAATAATTGACGCCTGCCCAAAAGATTGTGTGTTATTTTATAAAGAGTATATACATTTGGACTATTGTCCCGTATATGGCCAGTGTAGATATGAGGATAACGAGAATAGGAGGAGTTCGAAAAAGAAAATTCATGTGAAGTTTCTTCAATATTTTCCATTGATTCCCAGATTGCAGCGCTTGTACATGTCTCTATACACAACAGAGGCGATGCGATGGTACGTAAAAAAGCAAATAGATGATGATGTGCTAAGACATGCCGCGGATGGGGAGACTTTCAAACATTTTGACAGCGATTTTGGAGACTTTGCAGCAGATGTTCGAAATGTTAGACTTGAACTTTCTACAGACAGATTCAATCCTTGGGGTAGTAATAGCTCTGCCGTCAGCACTTGGCTAGTTATTCTGATGCCGTACAACCTACCTCCGTAGATGTGCATGAACAAGAAATTTAATTTCCTTACTCTACTAATTCCATGTCCTAAATCTTCAGGGAAGTGCTTAGATGTCTACCTCAGACCTTTGATCGATGCGTTGAAACTGTTGTGAGAAAATGGAGTCCCAACTTATGTCAAATTCACTGACATGATATTCATGATGAGGGCAGCCGTAATGTGGACGATCAATGATTTTTCACCATATGGGATGTTGGCAGCCTGCACGACGAAAGGATACAATGAATGTCCTAAATGTTTAGATGACGTGAACTCTAATTGGCACGTGGGGAAGGTGTATTACCTGGGTCACCATAGATGGCTTCCTCATGATCACCCATGGGGACATGATGAAGCTTATTTTGACGGAACAGTAGAGAATAATCCTAAATCCCGTCGTTGGTCTGGTGAAGAGATTTTAGAGAGGTTGAGCAGCTTCGATTTTGGTGTGTTGACCAACGACAAGGATGTAAAGAAACTCAATCCAATATCTCCACAGGATCTTAGCTATTGTCATCACAAGAGTATATTCTTTGAACTCCCTTACTGGTCGAAGTTGAAGCTGAGGAACAACTTGGATGTGATGCACATAGAAAAGAATGTGTGTGACAATGTGGTGGGAACAATTCTCAGTATTAAGTTCAAGATTAAAGATACTCCCAAAGCGCGCAATAATCTTGAATCTATGAATATACATCGTCTCTTGTGGTTGATGATGGATAGAAGAGGAGTGCATAATAAGATGCCAGATGCACCTTACATAGTGAAGTCGGCACTTAGAGGTTATGTATTCCACTAGTTTAAGAGTGTACGTTATCCGTCTACGTATGTAGCTACTATAATTGGAGCATTGGAAGAGGTGTAACATAAGTTTGTTGGTCTAAAGACACTTGACTATCACGTTATGCTACAACGTCTGATTCCAATGGTAATTCGGTCATATTTGCCTCGTGACGTCGTAGAACCAATTGTGACATTGTGCAGATGGTGGCAGAGGTAATGTGCCAAAGAGTTAAAGAAGTCAGATGTGGTGGAACTGCAACAACAAATTGTGCACATCATTTGCAAACTAGAGAGGATTTTTCCCCTTGCTTTCTTTGACATCATTATTCACCTAATGATTCACCTACCCGAGCAAGTGCTCATTTTTGGTCCGGTCAAGTACACTTGGATGTATTCTTAAGAAATGTACGTATAACTAATTAATTGCATAGGTTTTCCGATCCATTATTTGTTCCACTCGAGATTACTATATGTACCTATTATACAATTAAATAATTGAACGTTTGATTTTGTAGACAGCTTGGACAGTATAAAGGATTCGTGAAAAATAGGTCGGCCCCGGATGGCTCCATAACAAAGACATACCTAATGCATGAGTGTGTTACTTACTGCAACATGTACCTTAAGGATCTACCACCTCCCACTGCCTCTGATCCCAGTGATCGCATCAATCTTTCTGTCATCAGAAATATCGTATGACCGTTTAGAGGAGTATTAAAGGAATCGTTAACACGAGAAGAACTTATTTAAGGCACATTAGATAGTGTTGCGAGACTATGACGAAGTGGAGCCTTACATGATGGCGTACAAGGAGAACATTCAGGCGTTAAATCCGGACAAGAGTTCGGCCTAGTTTGAAAAAGTGGTTAAGAAGAAGTTTCTCGATTATTTCCTCCAATGGGTACATATGTTTACTTATTTAATTATATACATGTTTGTAGAAATTAAATCCTTTAATTATATTTTTCTTCCCATTTTTACAGATGATTAATCTACAAAATTTCGATAACCACAGGGGGGGGTGGGTGGGTGGTCCTGGCCAAAGCACTTTCTAGCATGGAAGCCAAATATGGACTCTATTTACCCCAGATGTTTTGTGAACGGTATAAAGTTTAATTTATTGGTCTGAGATAAAAGAAGAAGAACAAAAAATAGTGGGGTCGCGATTTGGGAAGATGATGATATATATTACAGGGCTCTTATATATGTCGTTCAGCTATGTTATGGGAATGATGTCAATGTTTTCCTATTCAAGCAAAAATGGTTCAAGCGTACAAAGGAAGACCTGAGCCTTTTATCATTCGATACAAACTCAAGCTGGAATAAGAATGAGTCTTTCGCTCTTGCCACCTTAGTTAGGCAGGTGTTCTATCTAGATGATCCGAAAGCTGGTGAAGGGTGGAAAGTAGTGAACCATATCTCCCATCAAGGAATATGGAAATACCACGACAGCTGAAGGGACACCGACGACTGAAGATGCTGAACTGCAAAGAGATATTACTGCAGATGAAGAGCCTAATATTTCTGTCATCCGCTCTGACATAATGGAAATGATTCAAGCTGGTGAACGGTTACCCATGCCTGATGGCTCTACGGATTTAACTCAAAATGAGATTATAGATCTTGAGAATGATGGCAGTGAAGATGAGGTGCAAGATGAGAACGAAGACTCAGGATATTCGTCGGACGACGTTGAGTATGATGATGAAGATGAGCAATATGATAATAGTGGTGAGGAGACGACGATTATGCCGAGGAGTACAATACAACGACAAGGGATATTGATTGATAATTAATTATTGTAATTAAACTTTTTCGAGGTAATGGTGATTATATTATGACGAGGAGTACAATTATTCTAAACTTTTTTTGAACAAGGAGTACAATAATTAATTAATTATAATTCTGAACGGGCAGAGCATAATTAAATATAAATTAATTAAAGAAGTCGCTTTGACCCATAGAAGGTAAAGATCTTAGACGACGAAATCCGGACGACGAAATGTCACATTTTCCCTAAACCCTAAAACATAGACGATGGAACGACTTTTCGTCGTCTAAGTAAACACAATTATATAAACCTAAATCCTAAATCCTAAACCCTAAACCCTTTACTTTAGACGAAGAAGTGTTCACATTTTTGTCATCCAAGTAATCCTTGGACGACGAAAATGTGTCATTTCATTGCCTAAATCATGTTATCATAATTTTACCTCAAAGAGAACGACCATGTAGGCCATTTCCAAATTCATTTTCTTTTCGTCGAGAGCAGAGTAAACAATTCTTGGAGTGTGAGCGTCGACGGTTCTAAAATAAGAGTTATGGATTTTCGTGTATCCACGTTTCTGTTTTGTTAAAATTTCGGTTTTACGGTTGACTATGCCGATGAAACCCTTAACGAACATACTATTTTATAGAAAATTGTTCTACTTATATATTATCTTATGGTGAATATATCCAACGATTGTTTCGTTCAAATTCAATTTCGTTAATATTAGTGTGCAGTGAGTCTATACTTAATAACACTTAAGTTATACACATTAGTGGATACTTAACAAGTTTGAAGACATAAATTGATTCGTTGTCTTAAATCCCACTTTTTATATATACAATTCTTTAATCGACATTTTACGACAAAAAAAATTGAAAGATAGATCGAAACTTCCTTACGAATTCTTTTTAAATAATATTTTAGAGAAATTTTACTTAGAAGACGAAGGAGGAGGCCATTTCGTCGTCTAACTTAAATCGACACTCACCTAGACGACAAAATCGGGCCCTTCGTCGTCTAGGTAAAACTGTATATTTTGCATATTCCAGCAGTTTCTTGATATCTCTCTCTTTCACATAAATCTCTCTCTCACTCACTCTCTCTCTCTCTCTCTCTCTCTCTCTCTCTCTCGATCTCGAGACCTCCAGATAGCGTCTCCCACCGCCTCCACGTCATCCCACCAGCCTCCCACTGCCTCCAGCGCCTCCCACCGGCACCACCACCGGCCCCTTCCTACCTCCCCTCCCACAAGCACCACCATCGGTAAAATTCGATAGGTATAGGTTTCGACAGGTATAGGTTTGATGTTTTGATGTAATTTGCATTGGGTTTACCAACACCAAGTTTAAGTATAGGTTTCGACAGGTCTAGCAATCCACTCGACGGGTCGAAGGAACCCAAAATAAAATTTGATTTTTTGATATCGTTTTTCGATGGGTCGAACAGAATTTTCGACGGGTCAAAAAACTGAAAAATCATGTCCAGAGAGACCTCTTCGATGGGTCGAAGAAAAACCTAAATTTGACGGGTCAAAAATTGGACATTTTGGAGATAGTTGCTTGCCTTCGACATGTTGAGATGAAGCTTCAACGGGTCAAAGGAGCAAAATAAGTGACCAGAGGACATACTTTCGATAGGTTGAAAGAAAACCAAACAAAATTTTTGACCAGTCGAAAATGTGACAAAACTGATTCAAAAGATGGGTCGAGAAAGAATCTCGACGGGTCGAAAATGCCCTGAGATCAAACCATCCTCTCTTTTTGTCTTGTTTTTATGTTGTTTTCATATCATAGTGTCATATGATATTGTAAATTTTGAACCATTCAAGCAATATGTATGAAAATAACGATTCATAACGCTTTTATATACCGATAGGAAGAAATTTTTAGTTAGTTTGCCAACATCAAACGTACATCAAAGATTGTCTTATTCAAAAATCATGACTAAAAAAAAGTAAAAAGTAAACTAAACTTGATTAAATAGGAGAGATAGACTATTCAAAATTTGTAGTCTCCAGACTTGCTTTGCCATCATCTGCTACAATAAGATTGGTTTCACCGCTATCTTCCATCTCATAGTCTTAAGTGTAGTTTGTCTCGTAGGTATTCTGAACATCCTTAGATGCACAACACTGTTTGTGCATATGTTAGTAGAATTACACCTATAGCAAGGTGACAAGCTAGAAAGCAGAACGAGATGAACTTCCATCATTTACCGAAATTATGCTTGTTTTGGCTATTGTCCTAGCAAGTCCAGGTCAAGTTCTGACTTTGTCCTCCTCTACCATGACCTCTGCCACATTCTCCTCTACCACCACGATTGTTGTAAGGCTCAGAACAATCGTTCTTCTTTTCCTTATGTGTCTTCCCACCAGTGTTATATGTCATATGAACTTTCTTAGTACTGGTTTACCTAACATTTTTATTTAGAAGTATCTCGTGATATCTCTCTCTTTTGACCAACACATTCATGAGATCACTGAATGATCTAATTATTCCACACTCGATATCTGTGCAATATTGATGTGCAAGCATATCTATGGAAGTAAGGAATATACTCAAAGACTTCTCGATCATAGCTAGATCAATCTTTATCACGCCACAAATTGCCAACTCAGATTGAAGCTCTAACATAGCTTGATTAAAATCATTAATCTTTTGATAATCCAATAACCGGATTGAATCCCATTTATCTTGCAGTTTTCGAAGTTGTGCATCATGCACATTATTGGACCGTTCTCTTAGAGTCGCTCACAAATCTGTGGGGTCATTCTTTAGCAAGTACTGCTTCTTTAGAACTAGATGTATATGCCACCGCAAAAATATGAGGGCTTGTGCTTTGCGACTCAAAAGGAGTTGGAAGTTGATCTGAAGTTGGTGGCACAACATTTTAATTAGGTAGTGGTGTTAGTTGGATCATATCAGTAAGATTTTTACTCAGAAGAGTATTCTGTACATCAGATACCCAATGATATTATTCTGCTCCTTAAGGATCAAGGATGTCAAACTCAGGCCTTGCTGATTCAGTTGAAGTCATATATAAAAGAGGCAAGAGATGTAATTAGTACCGACCAAAAGAACCATGATGACTAATATCAAGTTTAGGGAATAAAAATCGTGATCAATGATGTTTAGTCACAAAAATCAATGAAAAAACGGTAGCTTCATACCACACTAGAAACTGTGACTTTCACAATTTAATCATAAATATCGACTTCCTTTTTTTCAATATGAAATCACAATTAATTGTGATATTCACTAATAACCACGACTCTCCCAGGATTGTCACTAATATCAACTTTTTTATCAACATATATTATTCCATATGAACTAGGGCATAAAAAGTAAATCACGGTATAATAAACCTAAATTTAGACTTAGATCTAGGGCGTTGCGATTATTAAGTTTTGCAACGTAGTTTCTAAATCGAATGAAGTTAGAAAATTTACGTTTAGAGTGTTATGCTCGGTATGAAAACTTTGAAAAAAGTTTGAAGAATGAACCACAAAAATCCGGCGAGGTGGAGAGCTTCTGGTGGCAGAGGTCATGTGGTGGTGATGATTCCGACGGTAGAGTTTTGTGTTTAGGGGTTAGAATATTCTTCTGTTTAGGGCTTGGGGTAATGACTATCAACTCAAGAGTTGTTGATAACGTGTTGAAGGAGAAAAGTAAATAGATAAGCAATAGACTGAAACTGTATTTTATTCATTGATAGATGACCTTAAATATATGCATTACAATATGTTATAATTATTATCCCTATAAATTAGATATTGAGATAATATCTACTTCTACTCTGTTTAGGGCAAGACACATACCGAGATACTAGAAATATTTCTCCTGGAACAATTCTTAATTAAATTGCAGTAACTATCATCTATTAAATTATACTTATTGATCATGCACAAACATATTTGGGGTAAGGCTATGGTAGATGAGATCTATCTAAAATATTTATCTAAAATTAGTTGAACAAAATTTCAACTTTTAGAATTAGAAATTACTATATTTTGAACAAAATTATGACATTTTTTTTATCATTTACAAATAATTAAACTAAAATACAACATTGACAATGATTTATTCTCAAATTTGTAAAAATGTGTTCATTGAAATATTTTTAAAAAACTTGAACCAAATTACTAAAAAAATTATCTCATTTTATAATAATAACAACAAAATTAGTTAATAAAATCTACGATTGAGTCACTTCGCCGTAAAATTTTCCCATAGTTTTTGCCTTTTTTCTAGTATGCAAATTATGTTTGCATTACCGCTCATATCACATCGAAATCAACAAACTTGTTAATTGTTAGGGCATCTCCAATAATGAGGTCTCATATAAGCTCTTATACCTATTATGAGACCTTATTTTACCACTATTCATATGAGACCTATCCATCTCCAACAATAACATTTTATCTCTAAGTTTTAATTCTTTTTTTTTCCTTATTACAACTTCTATTTAAAAATAATTTATACTACAACCATTAGATTTATTCTAGTTTTTTCACAACTTCTATTTAAAAGCCTGTAGTGATTAGAAATTATAACTGGTGTTTTATAAGACCTGGTCTTGTACTTGGTCTCATTTTGAGACTTGGTTTAAGACTGGTCTTAAAAATTTATAGAGATAAAACCATAAATTTCAATCGATCTTAGAGATGCAGATTTTTAAGACACAAAAATATAGGAATAAAACCATCCATTGGATGCCTTTACGTTCCCAACTATTATAAAAGATTTTTGATCCTATCATTGATAATAAATATAATTTGATAATAAATATAAATATTTATTAACCTCTTTAGTTAGACTATCAACATAACAAACATTGACTTTCATTTAGAGATCGAAATACTGATTCAACAAATAGAAGTAAGATGCTGAAGTTCAAGCAAAGAGAAGAAGGACAAAATTCATTTTATTCTTCTTAAGTTTACATCAAACATTAAGTTGATCCCTCTTATTTTAGACTCCAAAATTTTACCCTGTTGACATTAATCTTGCCTTTTTCTCAATTATCCATCCAAACTTATGTGATACCACAGCAATACAAATTTCCAATTTTAACCTTTTAAATTTTCTCCCTAAATTTAAAATCTGAAGAAAAAATATATATTGGGTTTATTAGGCTGAAGAACTCGAATATAAAACTGGGCACTCGAAGAAGAAGAAAAAAAAACAAACACTCCCCCCAGATTTGCACTAGCTCTAGCTCTGATATTGCACCAATTTCGACCACTTCAAAATTCGTATTCCAAGCCCCATGAATGCTCAATTGGACTCATGAGTTGGACAGAGGAGACCAAAGAGCACTTCTTTCAGAGTGAAGGAGATGGGTTTTTGTTTCCCCCTTCTAGATTAATTTCCAAACCATCTTGTCCACCGAATGAGAACTAGAAGCAACCTTGATTTGAGGCTTGGGTTTCAACACAGCCTTGTAAACATATTTAACATAGAGGATCCCAGATGTTTTACTAGGCCAGAGACCACGTATCGAGCGCTCCCAAAACGTGATTTTAATTTGCACCCAACATCAAACAGGCCCCCGCGTCTCTCCCCGACATCATCTCCAAACCCCAACTAATCTTAGCACCAACATCATTTCCTGCCGTGATCGATACAGGACTCGCGAATCCAAAGAGAGATAATTCCCACAAACTAGCTTCTCCATTGAATTAAAATTTCATAAACCCATATCGGCACTGCACCCACCTCCAAGAAGATATATGGAGGACCCTCTTTCATGTTAGACGACTTGCTGCTAATCAGTACCTCGAAATCAAGATAGTTATGACGACGATGAAGACTATGAACCATGGAAATTCGCATTTAATTGGAAATGTGCCTCCAATTTTTTTTCTTTTAAGATTTTAAATTTGGTGAGAAAATTCGAAAGGTTAGAATTGGAAATTTGCATTGTTGTGGGATCCACATAACAGATGTGTCGTATGGAGAATAGAAAAAATGATAAGAGTGATGTCAACTACAAATAGTAGGGGTAAAATTTTGGAGTCCGAAACAAGAGAGACTAATTTGATTTTTGGTGCAAAGTTAAGGAGGATAAAATGAATTTTGTCCGAGAAGAAGAATAAAAAATTGGAGAGCGCGTGGTACGTGGCGGGATATAATAGCGGGTGAGTTTAGCCGTGCGCAGTAGTGGGCGCACTACCCCCATTGTTTTCCGCCGCGTGCGCTCCGGGTCGTCATCTCTCTTCTCTCATCTATTTCTTTGTTTAAGGTAAATAGCAGGAACACAACATACATGCCTTGCTTGCTTGAGTTTAGTTGCTTCTCCTCTCACTTGCCCTGACATCATTATTTATTTATCTGTCTATTTATTATAGAATATAGACCAGGACCAGGTTCAGGTTGAAAGCAGCAACAACAACAACAAAAACCTGCCTTGTGCTTTTGATATCCTCAGAAAGGCAAAGGGTCAAAGCAAAGTAAGCATCTTTATCGGCAAAGATATTCGCGCTTTGCCAATTCGTTTCTTTCCCGACTAGAGACTTGCTCTTGCTCTTGCTCTTTCGCTAATTCTATGCTTCTCAAAGTTGCAGGCCGTAATGATCAATCATGTAACTCTCTCTCTCTCTCTCTCTCTCTCTCTCTCTCTCTGTGTTCTTGTTGTTGTTGTTGTTGAGAATTCAATTCTATTGAATTGCTACCCAACCCAAGCCAGAGTTGGTTAACATAGCCTATATATATATAATTAAGCGGATTTAGTTCGCTGATAGTGAAATTGTCTCAAATTACCAACACCTCATAATTATGTTTTACCTACAAACTCCAACAAGAAGACATGTTATGTTGTTGGAGTAATATACAGTTATGCCTCACTACTTCAATATTACTGCTGCTAATTTCTTCACCGTTTTTTATGTGTACATTGACTGCTGTTGATTAGATGAATCAAATGTGGATAGGAGAATTGAAGGTCGATTTTTTTACATCCTTTTTTATTTTTCTGGGTCAGGTGCCCGTGCTGTCGGATCCAAAGAGTAGATCATTCTACTTCAGTCTCTTTATTGTAATTTCATTGATTTCTGGTGCCTACTTCATTGGTACTGCATCCATCGCTAAGGAGTACGAGGAAGTATGTCTCTGTCATTACTACTTTGCTCTCTCTCTCTCTCTCTCTCTCTCTCATGTAATATTGCACAATGATACACACTGCTTTAACTACACTCACGAAAGTTGGAATCACTGACTACAGTAATTAAATAGTCTCGAAATCTTTTTGCGCAGAAATTAATTAGATGGAAAGTCATCTACAATATGCAGAATATAAAGGTCGATATTTGCAAGGTATAATTCTTAGTTTCTTACAAAAGCCGTTCCGCTTCAGAGCTGTTTAATTATTTGTAAGTTTGCTCATTTGTTTTCATTTCCATGTCCATGCTTAGAAACGTTGCCAGCCTCTGGGTACTGAGGCATTACCAGAAGGAATTGTTGCAAAAACATCTGACTTGGAAATGCGGCCATTATGGAGCTCATCAATGAAAAATGCAAGTGAAGCTATTGCTTGCTGCCAATGACTATAATTTATAAAAACTCTATGCCTATGGCTTGTTATTTCATTTATTGTTCAAGCGTATGGTGATAAATTCCTATACATCGTAGGTATAGTACTAGAATCTTTGTTTTGCTAATTAGTCTTTTTCAAGTTTTCTTCACTGCCTCTAGTAGAAGTTTAGAGAACGCATACATGTAGTCTGCAAAGTTCAGTGATGATTAATTTGTTGCTGACATGCATGTTCACTTTTCCATGCCTTGGAAATGATCCGTTCTGTAAAAATGGAGTTACTTACCTATAAGATTAGTCATGCCACTTCATTTGTTGTTTTCGTCGCATTTTTATCTTTATTTTTTATCGTTTATTTTTATTAAGTGTTAATCAGGGTATTGATATGTTTGACTAACTTGGTACTGAAGTTGTCTGCATGTTTCTCGAGTATATATGTAGATGGACATTCTATAGTCGTCAATATAACCTTAGTATTTTGAATTATCTTTTATTTATTAATGGGATCAACTTGATTGCAAAGTATCTGGACGTAGTTTGCTTATGATCGCAATTGTAATATTTGTACTGGAAAATTGTAATCTCTATGTTTATTTACAATGGCAGAAAAGCCTTATAGTCTTTGTGAAATAAGTTAAAACACTGCAATTTCTAGTTCACTTCATTACTATATTAATTGTGCTCCTTATGAAAATGTATGTTTCTCTCTGGGTTTGTACTCAATTACTCGCAGTGGTTGACTGTCTAGAATTTCTTGTGACAGAAAGAATTTCCTTCATTGAGCTTGTTGGCAGTTGCTGTTGGAATAAAACAGAAAAATATAGTGGACAAAATTGTTAGAAAGGTGATTTTCACGACTTGGTTTGTCAGCTTTCACATTAGTAGTGTATTTTTCCTGTGCTTAATAACTTTTGTTTGATTTTAGTTTCTATCAAGTGAATTCGTTGTAATGCTTTTCCATTATGACGGTGTTGTGGATCAATGGAGTGATTTACCGTGGAGCAGTAGTGTCATACATGTGTCCGTGATGAACCAAACAAAATGGTACGTTAGTGGCTTTCAACAGTTGTGTTGATATGGTGCTAGTCAAGAATAAAGTTAATAATTATTATTGTATTCAAACAATCATCAAGTGGGTTTACTAACAATTACTGTGTGATGATGTAGGTGGTTTGCCAAACGCTTTTTGCATCCAGATATAGTGACCACATACAAATATATTTTTCTGTGGGATGAGGACCTTGGAGTCGAGAATTTTAATCCTGACCGGTAGGCATTATTAGGCCACTTGAGAGAATGATCATATCATCCCTACATTCTATATCATTTCTGTACGTGCAATATATAAAGTATAATACGGCGTCATCTTCTAATCGATTTTATTTTTTACTTGGGAGATTAAATGTCTTTCTCATGTCTCTCGTCCACTCTTCTTTCACTTCACTTGTTGTCTTATTTGAAATGAAAACAAGATACTGATTTTCAGATTTTTGTTTATTTGAAGCTATAAAACCATAAGGTAAATGTTCCACCTGATCAGGACACTATATTGCATTCCATCTTAAAGATGTTAATCTCATGTAGATATCTTTCAATTGTTCGGGAAGAGGGACTTGAAATATCTCAGCCAGCACTTGATCCTGTTAAATCGGAGGTGTATCATCCAATTACTGCACGTATGAAGAAATCAAAGGTCCACAGGTTAGTGCAATGTTTGTTAACGGGATTCTTATGGTAACACATGTGAATTATCCCTGAGAAGTCCCAGGGCACCTTTGAATAGAGGGAAAGAGGAAAAGAAAAACAGCAAAGGAACGATTCTTCCGGATATTGCTCCTTCTATCTTGGAGAAATTAATATTGGTAGGTAAACATCTGATGGATAGGAAGAAAAATCTAATTACAGAACCTATGGTTAGTTCCGCGTAAAAGCCAACTTACCAGATTATTGTAGAACATGACCAAAATTTACAAGAACTCATGCTTTCTTGTCCGAGATCCTTGGTCAATTTAACCTAGAAGACAGAACCATTGTGGAAACACCAAGTATATGAATGAGAAAAAGAGAAAAAGCCAATAGGAATTTTACTAGACCATATGTTGTCCTGACTCATGACATAGATTGCTGATGTAACAAATGTAATCGAAAGTACTCGCTCCTTCATAGGACCAAGAAGCGTGATCAGCTAAGCCTATCTTGAGCATTTGTACCATTTCTTAAGGAGCCTCGTAGTAGATAAGGCATCCAGTATACCTTAGTGTGAGTTATTTCAAACAAAGTGCTGCTCCTTTATTCATCAACCTGAATATATGGTTGTCCTTGATTACATGCTGCTCATCAGTACTCTGTAAAAATCACGGGCACCATCTCTATTGTGATTCTGTGAACCTTGAGTTATATTTTTGATAAACAAACTGTTTAGAGTCCATTTTTATTTATTGACTTTCTATTTTGATTCAATTTGTTTGGACTGCTTTGCGGCTTGGTGTGCTAGATATTCTCTAGGCTTTTACTCTACAAGGACAAGTGAGCTGCCTGACAATAAGAGTCCTGGAAAAATCTGAGTTTACTGTGAAATTTCAGAGAGTTTCATTGATAAATGGAGAAGTGCATGTATTGTTGTGCTTGCAATAATTTTTATTTGTTTTGGTTACATGGAGGCCTAAAACAGACCCAGCTTCCAATATCTCTTTCACTGTTACTAGGTTTCTTTCATCTATTGTTTTCTACCAGTAGCCACCACTTTCCTTCGTGAGTATTAAAATCTTTCAGGTAATTACCTGACTATACAGTAGCTAACTTTGATTCATATTTTTCCTCATCGTTTCCTCAGGAGGTTTTACAAATTCAAAGGCAGTGGAAGGTGTGATGATCAAAGCTCTAGTCCTCCATGTTTAGGGTAAACAGCGGTTATACTCTATTATCTCTGTGGATCATTTTCATCAGTATTAGATTGCTGCAAAACTTTTTTTCTTGTATTTGATTTACATTTTGAAGCAGTTGGGTGGAAATGATGGCACCTGTATTCTCAAGAGCGGCTTGGCAATGCGTATGGTTCATGATTCAGGTATTAAAACCCTGAGGAAACTGTATACAAACCCATTAATGTCTTGGTATTGACCAATAGTATATGGCAGAATGTAGGAGGATATGCATGTCCAAATAGATACTGTTTAAAACTTTAATAGTGTGTATTTTCAAGACAAATATTATCCTGTAGTAGAAACCATCACTTGAGAAAAAAAGTATGTCACAGAAAACCTAGTGAAGAAAGAGAAAAAAAAAACCTAAGTGTACAAAAATGAGATCAGTGAGTCAGGACCCACTGGCTGTAATGCACATATTTTCTAGCCTAGACATGCCTAGATCTTGACGTATACCAGAGAGAGTGGACTATTGAGTAAATTTACTGACATTTAGCATCAATGGATTGCCACCCTTTTCCTTAAAAAACCATTTACTGCCTTTTGTTGTCCTTAAATGTTATCTCGGATATATGTAGTTATAAATTTCAACTTTCCTGACAGAATGACTTGGTCCATGCATGGGGCCTGGATATGCAGCTTGGATATTGTGCACAAGTAATTTTCGATCCATAAAGTTTCCGTTATAAAGCTATCTTGGCCATGCTTTGTAAAACCTAATAATTTTTTTCCAGGGAGATCGAACGAAAAATGTTGGTGTGGTTGATTCGGAATATGTTGTTCATCTTGGTCTTCCTACACTTGGTGGCACAGATGACGACAAGGCAAGTATCCTCGCATTTTCCCCGTGTATGTTGTTATAACATAGTAAAATTGATGAATTTTCTGGATTGTTATGTTTTAATTCTACACATCTATAGCAGATACAGCATTATTAGCTTGGAATTCTTAGACGGATGAAAACTACACTCTCTTATATAGTCTATACCTATAATTAAAAATGTGTTTCAAAAATTGATTGCTGTAACAATTTTTTCCCATCTGTTCATTTCCTTTGCACAGGGTATTAATTCTACAGACCATTCTCAGAAAGAGAACTTGAAAGCATCAGTGAGTTTTGAATTCTTTTGATTCTTTTATAAGACTTTCAATGATATGAAATGTAATTTCATCGTTTGTAATTTCAGACGCCATCTGGCCCCCCTCAAGCCAGTGATAGATCCAAAGTAAGCCTTCTTGATTAATTTACATACACATTGCAATTGAAACAACTTATCTTGTAAGTGTGATATGTTGGCAGGTTAGGATGCAATCCTTCATTGACATGCGGATCTTTAAGGAAAGATGGAGCGATGCAGTGAAGGAGGATCACTGTTGGGTTGACCCGTATTAACAATCAGCAAGCACTAAATACTTCTATTTATAGGACTTCCTTCATGCAAATATACAAGCAAGGTTGAGGATCGCTATGTACAAAGACGATAGCAATCAGACCAAACAACTGATGACAAATATTTGTAGTTGGACAAAGAAGTTATGAAGTGAAATGTGATCACCATTGTTGTATAGGCAGTATAGTTGTGATTGCATCATCATTTGCTGTAGATATTAGCATGCACTATTGATCAGTGCATCAAAACCTAATGATGTAGAGCCAGGTAATGTTATACTTTGTTTTCTTCGACTGAGTTTTCCTGCTTATCACGATTGATACCGACTATGTAGAAGAAGTTGTGCATCACATAATATGAACATATGAACATATGGAAGTTGTCGTTGATCGTGGCCTGGCCTGGGATCCATTAGTCGCGGTGGAGGTGTTGAATTCACTCTTCAGGGATGGTAGTGGTGGAAGGAGGTTAGGGAACCTTAGACGTCATTGAATTGATAGTGTGACAATGAATCTCCAGCTAGCTAACAGATTGAGATGGGGATCAAAATGAAACCGAAATTAATCTGGTTACCATAGGTATATATTTATGCATCCTAATCTGGTTACCATATACATATATTTATGCGTTACAAACATGACTGAGAGAATGTGCTGAATCACCCTTTACAAAGTCAACTGAAAAGTGGCACTTGACTTTCGATCAAGGCATAATAAACATGACCAAGAGAATGTGCATCGCACTGCACTAAGCTCGTTGATTTCTAATTATTTAGTTTTGGCAAATGAAAGCTGTCTACGTATTACAACACTTCGTATATGGAAAACACATACATCTTTAAGTGCCAAGTAAAGTTAAGCAATTTCTCAACCCTTAACGTACTCCCTTTAGAGCATGTGCACCGGTGCTGGAAAAACAGCACGAGCAGCTGCTCGTTGGTGGGACCGCGGCGGTGACCGCTCGTTGACCGAGCAAAAAAGCAACTACACGAGCAAGGATTGCTCGCTCTTCTGCTCGAGCAGAGGGGAGGAGCAGCCTGCACGAGCTGCAGCGCTGCATATGCTCTTAGTGAAGACTAAGCCATTCATTCTCTCGTATTCTCTCACAGATTGAAAAGAATCCTAGACTCTTCAACTCCATACATGTTTGTATTGCTCACGTTCAATATCAGAAATACTGAAAAGATGAGCATCAACCGGAAGAGATGAACTAGAAACAGATTTGGCTGAATATATTTTCATTGATACTAAAACTCATGTACATATACAAAGAGAATTTCAAGTACACGTCTAACAGTCTATTACAGGTTTGGTAAGTCTATGCTACAAGTTAGCAATACAATAGGAATGTACATAATGAGAATCATCACAGAATCTGCATATCTAATTAATGTTGATTTTTTTTCAATACTCCCCCTAAAGTTGGAGAGTGGATATCCTGAACTCCCAACTTGCTAACCATAGGAACAAAAGTCTCTTTCCCCAAAGGTTTAGTCAAGATGTTCGCTAATTGGTGCAATGAACTAACAAACTTTGTAGCTACTGAACCATCCTAGATTTTGTCCCTGATATAGTGACAGTCCATCTCGATATGCCTAGTGCGCTCATGAAACACCGGATTAGCTGCAATGTGCATAACAACCCTATTGTCATAATACAAAAAGGAAGGTCCACGATGAACAAGACTTAAATCTCTCAATAAATGCTTAAGCCATGTCAGTTCACAACAAGCTCCCGTCATCGAACGATACTTCGCTTCAATTGAAGAAAGACACATTGTTTTCTGACATTTCTATCTCCATGATATCAACGAAGGTCTAAGAAATACACAATAACTAGTAGTAAACCTCCTAGTGAGTGGACAACCTAGCCAATCTGAATCACAATAAGCTCTCAATTTGAAATCACTATTGGAGGAAAAAAATAAACCTTGATCAGGTGCACCTTTCAAATATCGAACAACACGAAGGGAAGCTTCCTTGTGAAGTTTTCGAGGCTGGTGCATGAACCTACTCAAGACATGTACAACATATGTGGCTATATTGGCCTGAGAGAAGGCGAGGTCGACCTAGGATCAGCTTGACGCGACAAACACTTAAATGGGCGCCGTCATCGAGTTCCTCCGTGGGATCGGCATGCAACCTCCACCAGTGTGTCACCCCCTGCCCGCCTCCCAAGCATCACTATGACGACTACAAGATTGGCGGCGGGGGAATCGCGGGTTGTCTACTCCGGGTTTCGGTTCAGTTTCGTAGTTTAGTTTATGTATTTTGGTCGATGTACATACACTTTTTTATATTTAATGAATATTTTATTAATTTAATTAATATTTAATTTTATATTTTAAATTTAATTTATAATTCTGAAACAAAAAAAATTGAAAATTAAACTTTGACGACGAAACAAGGATATGTCCTAGATGACGAATCATTCGTCGTCTAGGATTTATACCTTAGGCGACGAATATCAATGTTCATCAGACGACGAAACAAAAATTTCAGTTAGGCGACGAAATTGCTTCATCACCTAAGTGTATTTTTCTGGTAGTGATTGTAGGAAAATGATGTGATATTAAACTAAATAAATTCCAAAAAATACTAATATTTAATTAGTAAAATGTAAACAAATAATCGAAGAAAAAAATCTAAGAGTAGAAGATGAACTAAGAAAAAGGTTGAGTCATATGTATCACACGTTCTCTTTAAGAACTTTTACGCCACCCACAAGTTTGCATGACGTTGTTCTCCTAAGACAAAACAACTTCTAAGTTTTTGTACCATAGCACAAGAACTTCTCGTCGAACTAAAGATCGAGTACCTTACTCTATCAGCAAAACCAAACTTGAGAGCTTGAGAAGGAGAAAAGAGATTAGAGCAGGAGATTGCTTTCTAATGGGATGAAGAATGAGGAGGATGAGAGCTCTATTTATACACGTAGGGAATGAAGTTAGCCATTATGACCGACCACAAAAAGGTCTTGAGTTGCACCCATTAATCATGCAACATAAATCCGAGTTACACCAATTAAACCATGTAACATAAATTTGGTAGTTAGTTTATAGTCGGAATAAGTTGAAAGGCCAAAATGTTGTAACAGATGAAATGTGGAAAGTCAAAAGTACGTCAGTTTTCCTGAGCGCAAAGTGAAACTCGTGTGACCCGCTCCAAATAGAAGCAACTTTTGTGTCCGAAGGACACGGGCACACACAACTCCATATCGCAAGCCCAATCCAACCAAGAGAGTGCCTTTCTACTAGCTCACTCAAAGTATAGTATAGTGTAATCATATTTAAAGACCTCCACATTCCTTGTTTTTTCTATGTGGGATAAAATTCCTTCCTTTTGTTTCAAGTAGCCAACTTTGGGTGACAATTTCGCATTCACCTCTTAACTAATTTAAACAACTAAATACATCATCTTTATGTACTCTTGTAGGAGAACACAAATTAATGTGTCTGTTCCATTGAAAATTAGATGAATTTCATTTAATATCCATCACTACAGGAAAATCAATCTTTTGTGACGCGCAAATTGTGACACATTTCATGTATGTCGCAAAAGATAGTTTTTTACGACACACTTATAATGTTTGTAGTAAAAAAGTCATATTTTGTTCTTTTACGACACAATTTTTTTGTACGTCGTAAATATTATTCTTCATTTACGACACACTTTTAGTGAATGTCGCAAAAGACTCAAAAATTTAGTCTTTTACAACACACATTAAAATATATGTCTTGAAGTCTTTTACGATGTGCTTTGAAAATGTATGTCGCAAAAGACATTGATTTCATTTTTTCAACTAAACCATTTTGATTGGAAAATTCATTTTAGCAAAAACCTCTGTGCGCAAACCAGCTTAGGCGACGAATACCGTTATTCGTCGGCTTAGGTGCATATGAGACGATGAAAACTTTCGTCGTGTACAGGTACAATTTTTTGACGTTTAAGTAATTGGGCGTCAAAAAATATTTTGTTGACGAAAAAAAATAAATTTCATCATCTAAGTATCCTAGCTACGATTCTTAGAGATGACGAAACTTAGGCAACAAAAAACGCCACTTAGGGGACGAAATTGCTACGTCACCTAAGTGTACTTTTCTAGTAGTAATTGTAGAAAAATGATGTGATATTAAACGAAATAAAATCCAAAAATACTAATGATTTAATTAGTAAAATGTAAACAAATAATCGAACAACAAAATCTGAGAATAGAAGATGAACTAAGAAAAAAGTTGACTCATGCGTATCACACGTTCTCCTTAAAAAAATTTACACTGCCCACAGATTTGTATGACGTTGTTCTCCTAGGACAAAACAACTTCTAAGTTTTTGTACCACAACACAAGAACTTCTCGTCGAACTAAAGAGTACCTTACTCTATCACCAAAACTAAACTTGAGAGGTTGAGAGGGAGAAAAGAGATCAGAAATGGAGATTGCCTTCTTAATGGGATGAAAATGGAGGAGGATGGGAGCTCTATTTATACATGCACCTAGGGATGAAGTTAGCCATTTTGACTGGCCACCAAAAGGTCTTGAGTTGCACCCATTAACTATGCAACATAAATCCAAGTTACATCAATTAAACCATGCAACATAAATTCAGCAATTAGTTTGTAGCCAAAATAAGTTGAAAGGCCAAAATGTTTGTAACAGATGAAATGTGGAAAGCCAAAAGTTACGTCAGTTTTCCTGAGCGCAAAGGGAAACTCATGTGACCCGCCCCAAATCGGAGCGGCTTTCATGTCCATAGGACACAGGCACACACAAGTCCACATCACAAGCCCAATCCAACCAAGAGAGAGCCTCTCTACTTGTTCACTCAAAACATAGTATAGTGTAGTCATATTTAAAGACCTCCACATTCCTAGTTTTTTCATGTGGGACAAACTTCCTTTTGTTTCAAGTGACCAATTTTGGGTGACAATTTCTCATTCACCTCTTGACAAATTTAAACAACTAAATACATAATCGTTATGTACTCTTGTAGGAGAACACAAATCAATGTGTCTCTTCCATTGATATTAAATGCATTTCATTTAATTTCCTTCACTACGGGAAAATCAATCTTTTGTGACGCGCAAATTGCAACACATTTTATGTATCTCTTACAGTAGTCATTGGACTTTTAAAGGATCTCTTATAGTTCATCTTACGAATTTTAGCTATGTATTTTAAACTATGAGTTTGAATGATTTGCAATAGTTCTTGTATTGTTGAATGAATGTGCAAGTTAGTTTGCTTATTTGTTTAAACGAATATTTCTTTTGAATGGACGAGACCAAAATAGGTCTTTTACAACATGCTAATTCCTCTTTTGCGACAAACTAAAATGTCTTTTACAACATACTTTATCAACTTTTGTGACACGCTAATTAGTCTTTTACAACGCACTTATATGTCTTTTACGATGCACATAGTCTTTTATAATGAACATTATATGTCTTTTATGACACACATGTTTGTGTCGCAAGTAAAATTGGTCTTTTATGATGTGGTGTTTTACGACACGCGCATGCATGTCGCGACCTTTTTTTTGCAACAGATATCGCGCTGTCACAAAATACTATGTCTCTCGTTATGCTTGTTTAAATCGTCCCACTAAAATGGTGCAAATCCACCATTTTTCCAACACATGTAACATGTTTGGCTTATTAGACATGCATTAATTTCATATTCTAATCGTGTTTAAGAGGAGTTCAATTCATTAGCGATGGTTCTTTGAAAGAAATGTTCACCATTTGGGAAACTTACATGCTTTTGTGTTGGGATTTGTGTTTCTTTTATGTTCTGAGTCTAGCTTAGTGTGTTTTCATTTCTTTTGTGTTTACTTGAGGACAAACAAAGTTTAAGTGTGAGGGATTTTGTTAGGACCATAATTATATACCTATTATGCTCATAACATAAGGTTTATTGCTTGCTTTTCATGAATAAAGCATCGTTCTTATGACGTTTCCTATTTATGTTAGGAAATCATGGTTCGGCAAAGAAATGGGCTAAACGATGATGATTGTGTGCTTTTCGATAAAAGCGAAGATATTTCTGGGACCGTGAGAGAAGATGGAATAATGTTGGGAAAAAGGCCAAAAATGGTCGCCAGAGCTTTGCAGGAATATTCTGAGATTTTGGTCAACAAAAGTCAACTCAAGCGGTCAACTCTTAGTCAAGTCATCAAGCCACCATGAAGATATTTGAACCCAAATGCAAATGCAAATTCAAGTGAGATGAAGAACACATGCAAGTCACATGAGTTTGAGACTATTTGGTGACTCATTTGAGAACCATTTAGGCCTAATTTTAAGGATCATGTATGTGTCTAGCATATTAATTTGAATTTGAAAGCCAAAATATTTCCCTTATCGTAGTATTTTCGAGCTCCACTCTTACCTTAGACACAACCTACCAGAAAAATGTATTTAGGCGACAAAGAAATTTCGTCGTCTAAGTACTTAGACGACGAAAATTTCATCGTGTAAGATTCGTCCCCTAAGTACTTAGGCGATGAAACTTTTTTATTTTGTCATCTAAGTAACATCTTAGATGACGAAATAAACTTCGTCGCCTAAGTCTTTAGATGCCGAAAGTTTATTGAACAAGACGATGAAAATTTTCTTCGTCTTAATGAACACTTAGACAACAAAACAAACAATTCGTCTTAATTCAACGCTTAGATGACGAAAATAATACAATTTTGTCATCTAGGTGTTGCATCTTAGACGACAAAGTTGTAGTAGTTTCGTCATCTAAGTGTTTAATTTTGTTAAAAAAATTAAGTTATGAATTAAATGAACTACTTAGACGGCGAAACTACTATAATTTCGTCATCTAGATCTTGCAACTTAGACAACGAAATTATAGTAGTTTCATTGTCTAAGGGGTTGATTTTGTTAAAAAAAAGTTAAACGAAAAAGTCGTTAGATCACTACCAGAAATGGAGACATTACCGGCGAGCTGCCGTCGCCGGCCTTGTCTTTTTTTTTCGACGGAATTGACATTACCGGCGACTTGTCGCCGGCAATGACGTCGCCGGAGATTCCCCGCCGGTGTTGACATTGCCGGCGACGGCGTCGCCAGCAATGGCAGCGCCGCCGTGGCCGGAATTTGAGACATTGCCGGCGACTCGAGTCCATGTCGCCGGCAATGTGGGGAAAAATTTTGAAAAAAAAACGCGGTTCTGGATTGGGCCCAATTCCATAACCTGCATTGAACCGGATAAACCGTACAATCATACAAGTTCAACAGTACACGTAGCAAAGACAGTCATACAAGTTCAACATAAATGTCCAACGTACAGTACGAATAGCAACGACGATAAAAAAATTAACTACAACTACAGGTCAGGTCCAGGAACTTGCGGGTCATCAGGGTTGAAGTAATCCATGTACTCATTTGAATTCCGGTGGCTACCTTGGTCTTGCTCTGGCGTTGACTGGTGCGGTGGTGGTGGTGGATAGGTAGGGATATGAGGGACCGGGGGAGGTGTGGGGAAGGGTTGTCCGGTAGTCTGAGCCTCGTACATCGTCCGCATCCATGTGTACATCTAAGCCTGCACCTGTGTCTGCTGCATTTGGTACTCGGCCATCTGCCTCTTTTGCTCCTCCAACTCCCTCTGCGTCCTATGAAGCTCCGCCGCGAGGTTACGACTAGAAGTTGAACTTCTTAACCCGGTAGAGTATTCTGAAGTGTTCTTCATTAGTCCTTCGCCCGCCGTGCCCATTCCCCTACAGTAGTAGGTATTCTTTCCAGTCCTGCACGCTTTTGCCATGATCCGAGCCGCTATCGGGGGATCAAGCGGATCGATCTGAGAGGCATACTGGGTGACTTCTTCCTCGGAGCAGTCAGGATGGTTAGTCCGAGCTATACTCATGGTTACTTCTGCGGTCGCCTCCTCCACTCTCGACTAATTGAAAAGGGAAAATGAACAACGTATTAGCTAAAAAAATCTATTTCCATCTTGAAAAATAGTTTTATTAACACATGGAGAGGCGAAAGACTTACCGCTTCTTCAGGGCACTGCGGGTAGAACTTCTGATGAATATACACCAACGGGTTCACCTCTTGTTGTTGCTGCGCCTTAGTCGACCAACCCATGTAGTTGTGTGAACCTGCATGATGGGCCCTGGTGTTTTTCAATCTATTCGCCCGGTTCGTCTTCGAAATCGCCTTGTTTAATAAACATATGAAAAAAAATTAGTAACTAACTATTTCAATCTGATACGATACATTAGGCTTGAAAGATATATTAAGGATGCATACCCGAGCTTTGGGGTGCTCGAAGTGGGCTATCAGCCACAGCCACTCGTACTCCCTAAACCGGAATTCGCTAGGGGTGGAACCCCGGCCTAGCTCCTTGTATACATTGTAATGGGAAGAAAGCTCGTTCTTCCACTCTTTATACCTATATTAAAAGAAGGAAAAAAAGTTAGAGATATTAAAACACTTGATAAACAAAAATCTAACTGGATATATATTCAAATAAGTCGAAGCACATCACCTCATATGTAGTTGACGCTCTACCCACGTGTGAATAAGAACTTCATCCACGTCAAACCACACCTGCAATATGAATATATAAAAGGTAAAATTATATATATATTTATTCGGACTTAATTAATAAATGTAAAATTTACGTAATGTAAATACGATTTTACTCACACTGAGTGCATTATGCACTTGCATCTTCACGTAGATAGGCACAGATTCCCAATCTGGCCAAAGCATTGGGACCTTGTCCCGCACGATCGCACCGGCCATGCTGACATATTTGCGCGTGGTGTCGAATGCCTCGATCACCTCGCCATCCTCATTGGCCCTTATGGGTGTTTTCCTTCCGTCGGTGGCCTGCTCAAGTCTCTTCCCGGTGCAGGTGCCTCTAGCCCCTTTCCGTTTTCCAGTCCCATTAACGAAATTGCCTAATAATACAATGTCAACAAATTGATATCATTAATTGAACCTATCGCAAGTCTTAAGTAATAATTAAGTAATCAATCTGATGTTAAATAAAATTTACCTGCATCGTCCGTTTGTTGGTTGGTGCACCTCACACTCCAAAGATACACGGGGTCGAACGGGAGGAAGTTATACGCTTCCTCCACGCTCAGGAACTCCGGCCGTCCTTCAATATAAACAGGCATCCCCCTATCATCGAATTCAGGGATGACAGGAATCTCGTCGGGTAGGAAGAGACCGGACGGCGGAGATAGACGAGGCCTGGACGATGAGGCGGCGCCAGCACCACCATGTGTCTCAGATGATTCCCGTGAAACGGGAGTAGGCACCGGGCGAATATGGGGCATTCGGATTGAGGGAGTTTCTGATGCCCCCGTTGACTGTCGCTCGTCTGAGGCTCTGCCACCGGAGGGACGTCTGCTGATTGAGCGTCTGGAGACTGAGGCTCGAGGCTCAACTTCCGGTTGCACGGCTCTTGATCGTGCAGCTTCCTCCTCAGCTCGCGCCTCTAGCAAGGCTCTCGTGCGAGCACTCATCATTGGCCCACTGGGCGTGTTGCTAACTGCGGGGGAGGAGGAAGCTTGACTACTGTTCCCTCCACTATTTCGGGAACCTCTCCGAAGCAAATTAGCCGCAAAACCTCCTGGCATGGACACCGTAATAGTCATGGGAACTGGGGTTCTATAACAAATCGGAACCGGAATGGTTTGGAACAGGAACCGTTTGAACCTGGAACCGTTATATTACAAACGGTCCGGTTACAAATAGTTCCGGTTCCAAACGGTTCCGGTTCCAAACCGTTTCGGTTCTATAACAAATCAGAAATACCGGAACGGTTTGGAACCGGAACCGTTTGAAACCGGAACTGTTTGTAACCGGAGCCGTTGGTAACCGGAGCCGTTTATAACATAACGGTTCCGGTTACAAACAGTTCCGGTTCGAAACGGTTCCGGTTCCAAACCGTTTCGGTTCTATAACAAATCAGAACCGGAACGGTTTGGAACCGGAACCGTTTGAAACCGGAACTGTTTGTAACTGGAACAATTTGTAACATATATACATACATCATTTCCGGCTTTAAATTTTTCACACATATATACATCGATCATGCATCTTAATTTCACCTTAATTCACACATATATATATACATCACATATTAATCCAATTCACCCTAGCTAATTAATTTTCCACATTTTTCAAACATACGTATATATATACATTCCATATATATTAATTAATTTTTCACATATATACATCACATATATTGCTCCTTCACCCCACAATTATCCACATTTTTTTCCCACAATTTTCATACATACCTTAATTACATTTTACAAATATTGTCCACATGCATACATATATACATCCCACAATTATCAAAAATTAATTAATTAAAATACACAAAAAAAATATTGTGGAATGAGAGAGAGAAAGAGGGAGAGAGAGAGGGAGAGAGAGTGAGCTCAAACCTGCCATGGTGGAGCTCGACCCAACTTTGCCGGCGACGGAGGTGAGGGGAGGAGGGGAGGAGGAGAGAGGGGAGGAGAGAGGGGAGGAGAGGAAGAGAGGGGAGAGGGAAGAGAGAAGAGAGGATTGAGGAGAGGGGAGATATCAGAAATTCGTACTAAGAGAGGGAAGAGGGAAGAGAGAATTGAATTAGGCCGAAGAGAAATGGGGAGGAGGAGCTCGAGCTCGAGCTATACCGCCACCATTGCCGGCGAGGTAGGTCAACGTCGTTGGTAATGACATTACCAACGAGTTGAGAAGCAACTCGTTGGTAATGACATTACTCACGAGTTGCTAAGTCGTTGGTAATGACATTACCAACGAGTTGCTTGTCAACTCGTTGGTAATGTCATTATTTGTCGACTATTATCCGATCGACCAATTTCCGACCATTTTCCGACTACATAATTTCCGACTACGTACAATTTCCGACTACGGTTCCGATTTCCGACTACGTTCAATTTTCGACTACGGTTCCGATTTCCGACTACGTTCAATTTCCGATTTCCGACTACGTTCAATTTTCGACTACGGTTCCGATTTCCGACTACGTTCAATTTCCGATTTCCGACTACGTTCGATTTCCGATTTCCGACTAAGTTCAATTTCCGACTACGGTTCCGATTTCTGACTACGTTCAATTTCCGACTACGGTTCCGATTTCCGACTACGTTCAATTTCCGACTACATACAATTTCCGACTACATACAATTTCCGACTACATACAATTTCCGAGTACATTTTCCGACTACAATTTCCTTAAACATTTTACTACGTACATTTTACTACGTACATTTTACGACTACAATTTCCGACTACAATTTCCAACGTACTAAGGATGATAATCGTAATCATCTTCATCACTTGAGTCTGACTCGGTTTCATAGGTAACCTCTGGCAATATGTGCCGCTCCTCGTCATCTGAATCAGCGTCAACTTCATATGGATTAACATCGAGAAGTTCTGCTCCAGTAATTCGAACCACACTCCCAGATCTCACATTATTAAGGCGAATCGTAGATGATTCCAGAATGTCAAAAGCGTTTGGCTCTTGGTATGTAGTAACTTCCTCATCATCTGCGGTATCACCAAGTGTGGCAGCACTGTATATGTTTCTATGAGCAACATGGTTAACCACCTTCAACGGGACTTTGTTAAGAAGATCGTCCAGGTAAAACACTTGTTTTACTGATGAGGCAAGAACGAAAGGGTCATCTTCATACCAGCTAGTAGCAGTATTCACCGAAAATGTTCCGTACTGATCGGTCCTTGTGTTCTCCAGGCTAGTATCAAACCATCTACACTTGAACAAGTGCACTTTCATGCGGTTCCCATAAATTAGTTCAACAACTGAATGAAGGACACCGTAATAGTCAATGCCATCCTGCCCACCATGGACCATCACCCCACAATTCTGTGTTTTCAGTCGGTCGTCTCGATTTTCACATATAAATTTCACGCCATTGACCTGACACATCGAGTAAACTTTTGAAGCAATCGGTTTCATCGCCAGGACCCTCAATTCGTTTGACCACTCTGGGCAACCATCATCTGCTACATGGTTCATCTGAAAACGTCCATATATTAATACGTATAGAAGAAATTATGTCATCTTGAAACCACAAAACCACGTACATACATACATGCTATATAAAGATATATATAAAAATATACATATACACATATACTTACCCATTGACCAAAGTAGTTTGCAAACGTCTTGTTGTGGTAATCAACATTTCCGGCAATAGCAGGGCAGTGAAGATGATAGTTTTTCCAATATTGTACTTCTTGACAATTAATCAGTACCGACCAGTGGGCAATGGCTACCTCATTTCCATCCAACTTGTACGACTTTGGCAAGCTTCCCTGTACTACCACGTCACTGGAGATGATAGAAAGGTTGAACTGGGGTTCATCTATCGGCATATGTTGTTGGGGGTCCTCTACATTTTCGAGGTACACTTTGGTGTACGTTACACACTCGTGCGCAAGATATGCTTCAGCGATACACCCTTCAGGTGCATATTTATTCTTCACATAGTCCTTGTAGGCTCCCAATTGTCTACAAGTTAACAAGTACATGTTAACTTACTTAACCACAAGAATTTACATATAAAAATATAGGCAAACCAAATTTATGAATCATTTGTACCTTTCCATGGGATACATCCAAGTGTAGTGTACGGGACCGGTAAGCAACAATTGTTCGGGAAGATGGATCATCAGGTGCGGCATTATGTCGAAAAAATTTGGGGGAAATATCCTCTCAAGCTTGCACATGATAAAAATGATGTCATCTTGCATCTCCCTCAGGTCTGCTTTTTTAACTTCCCTGGTGCATAACTTCTGAAAGAATCTTGACAAGGCCACCAACGGCTCCACCACCTCTTTGGGCATGTACCCTCGAATGAAAATAGGGAAAAGGCGTTGAAGCAGTTAATGGCAGTCATGACTCTTTAATCCGTACATCTTATTGTCCCGGAAGTTAACACACCTGCTTATATTTCCTGCATAGCCATAAGGATACCTGCATATATATATAGATAAAGCCATATATATGGACCAATTATATTTCTCGCATATAACCATATATACTCCGCTAAAAATTTAAGGTCAAATTCCTACATAGCCATAAGAATATATACCTGACATTACTCAGCCACCGAAAAATTTCATGCTTATGCTTCGGCTTTACGGTGTACGGAGCTTGCGGCATTTTTCTCTTACCATCTCTTAACCACAAATGTTTCCGCACACCCATTGCTTTCAGATCAATGCGTGCCTTAGGGATGTCTTTTGTTTTCCCCTCCAAGTTAAGAACTGTGCCCACCACACTTTCACACACATTCTTCTCTATGTGCATGACATCTAGGTAATGTCTGATAGGCAACCTGGGCCAGTAGGAGAGTTCCCAGAATATGCTCTTGTGTGTCCAAAACTTATACCTTTCGGGCTTGTCTGGAATTGACGCCACTATGTCAGGATGATTGCTCAGCTGGCCAAAATCGTATTCATTCAACACTTCCAAAATTTCTTCCCCTGTCCATCGCCTGGGTGCCACACGTGTTTCCACAGTCCCATCAAACGCGTCTGGATCCTGCCTAAATGGGTGATCATATGGAAGCCAACAACGGTAACGCATCTGAACAATTTTACTGCAATGAGGACTGCAACAATCAACCGTCATGCACTCTGAACAAGCCCTGTAACCCCTGGTAACGTTGCCCGACAACATACCGCGGGCAGGAAAATCACTGATGGTGCCAATAAGCATGGCATGCATCTGGAACATCTCCTTTTTGAACCTATCGTAAGTGGGGTGGCCACACTCACTCAGGTACTTAAGCTCCTCAATCAAAGGCCTCAAATACACATCGAGACACTTTCCTGGATAACCCGGGCCCGGAATTAACAGAGTGAGCATATTGTATTCCTTCTTCATGCACATCCATGGTGGAAGGTTGTACGGTACCAAAATAACTGGCCATATACTGTATTGAAGACTCATGTTGCCAAAAGGGTTGAATCCGTCAGATGAGAGCCCTAGCCAAACATTTCGGACCTCTACTGCAAAATGATCAAACTCCCTGACCATGTGCTTCCAAGCCTCTCCGTCGGAAGGGTGTATAAGGGTGTCATCGTCAGGCAAGTTCCTCTCAGCCCACCATCTCATTGCCTCCGCCGTGAAAGCACACATGAACAACCGCTCCAGCCTATCAATAAGCGGAAAATATCGAAGTATCTTCACAGCTTTCTTGTTGCCTGCAGGAGTCAACTTATACCTTTCTGTAAAACATACCGGGCAGGCTTCAAGGTCTTCGAGATCTTTTCCCCAGAAGAGAATACAATCATATCTGCATGCATGGATTTTGATGTAGGAAAGCCCAAGATCTTTCAGGATATGTCGCACCTTATGATGAGTGGTAGGAAGACGATGACCGGGTGGCAGTAGCGAAGCAGTCCACTTCAACCAAGAATCAACAGCTTTGACAGACATTTTGTTCTCCATTTTGAGCTGCATCACTCCCATCACACTTTCAAGAACAGTCTTACTACAACCGTCGTACAACGGAGTCTGTTGCAATGCAATCAGGTTGTTGTACTTGTCCATACCGCTTGTGTTGACATGACCTCCAGGTAATGGTTCGACTGGCTCGATATGGGGGAAACCCTCAACGACGGGAGGGACATTTGGTGCTTCATCAGCAAATACACCGCTCTCATGAGGAAACATATCATTGATTAACATCGATGTTGGATCATAGGATGAACTGCCCCTCTCAGCAAAATCTCCATGATCATAGCGTGGAGTGGCCCTCTCACCAAATTGTCCATGATCATGCGGACCCGCTACCGATGTTTCACCGTGATAAATCCAACAAGTGTACTTATCCCAAAACCCGTATTTACTCAGGTGCCTCTGGACTTTATCAATGGGAAATCGAAATCGATCGCTGAAACACTTACATTCTTTACACGGGCAATAATGAAGTGTAGTGTCTCCACAATTAGCCTTCACAAAATCCACAAAACTCCTAATTCCCTGGTGATATCTGACATCCCATCTTTCGAGGCTCATCCAACTCTTGTCCATCCTGAAAATTCTAACAATTTTACGTATTAGTTATATATATATACACACATTCACTACTAATAATCGACGTGATCTCTCAATTCAACTCTAATTAAATCAACACATGCATGCATATGTATATATATCGATCTAATCTCTGAATTCGATTCAGTACTCGATGATAGTATTCTCCTTTTTTCAATTCAAAACGTATTTCACTAGGTAGGAGGAGGCTCTGTTAAGCCTGGCTCCGATAACAATACGATAATACCAGTCATTGATTCAGACACAAGATTAACTACAACCTGTTTTCTCGTTTCAGTGACCGTACATCAACAACATTTCATATATATCTCACGAATTGGATTTGATCAACACACACACACACACACATATATATATACCACATATACGTATATATACACCTACGTACCTATATATATAGCTTCCCGAGTGAACGATTTTTCGACGCGCGCCTTAATTTTGACAATATACCGAATGATCGATTTCAGAGCGTACGTTTTCCTTCTTTCGATTTCTCTGGATTTTTTTCGCTCAAAATAATTGAATGATCGAGCTGCCCCATCCGGCATCTAATATAAGACACATTGCCGGCGACGGAGTAAGTCGCCGGAAATGAAGACATTACCGGCGACTTTACGCCGGAATCTCGCCGGTAATGTTTTGGAACATTAACGGCGACTCCAACCGTCGCCGGCAATGTCTAGGCACACATTTCCGGCGAAATTCCGGCCGGAAAATCGCCGGAAATGTGTACCTAGACATTGCCGGCGACGGTTGGAGTCGCCGGTAATGTTTTGGAACATTACCGGCGAGATTCCGGCCACATTACCGGCGACGGAGTAAGTCGCCGGTAATGATGGACATTACCGGTGACTTTTCCGGTCGCCGGCCTTGTTTGCCGGAATCTCGCCGGTAATGACTCATTTTCTTGTAGTGGATGGTCATTATTAATTTGAATGCAAAATTCCAAATAAATAAATAATTTTTTTGATATTTAAATATAAAATTCATAATATAGTTAATTAATAAACTAAATATACCTAACATAAATAAACTAAATTAACCTAACCAAATTAACCTAAATTAATCATATTTCTGTGTGGTGGTGGTGGCATGTGGTGGCCGTGGCGGCGTGGTGGTGGTGGTGGGTGGTTTGATTGAGAGAGATGGAGAGAGAGAGAAGAATGAATTTGACAGAGTTGAGAAAATGAAGAGGGACTGAGAAAATGTTCGATTTAAAGGTTTTAAAATGACTTAGACGATGAAACCTAATAGATTCGTCGTCTAAGTGATTTGAATTTCTTTTTAAAAAAAACCCACCAACTTTTTGCATTTAGATGACAAAACCGAATAGTTTCATCCCTTAAGTGTTTTAAATTTTAAAAAAAACCCGCTAAGTTTTTGCACTTAAACGACGAAACCTAATAGTTTTCTCGTCTAAGAGTTTTAAATTTTCAAAAAATCAACCAACTTTTTAGACTTAGATGACGAAACCTATTAGTTTCATCGCCTAATTGATTTGAATTTTCGGCAAAAATTTTGGCGGGAGAAAAACGCCAACTTTTTGGCTTAGACGATGAAACCTAATAGTTTCATCTCCCAAGTGATTTGAATTTTTTGCAAAAGTTTTGATGGAAAAAAAATTCCTCCTACTTGTATCACATAGACGGCGAATCCTGAAAGATTCGTTTTCTAAGTATTTTAAATTTTTTCCAAAATTTTGGTGAAAAAAAATAAATTTCAGATATTTATTAAAAATATATATAAAAAATTCACTTAGGAGACATAACTTGTACAATTTTGTAATCTAATTTTTTTTTTTTATAAATAACTGAAAAATTAATTTTGAGTAGTTTTTTAAAAATCATAAAAAATCAACCGTCAGATGTAACCATTACATTTACACAATATTGTAGAAAAAAATTCTACCTAATTCAAATTTATTTAAGATTCGATCGATTGAATTTAGTGATTATTAAAAAATAGTTAAAAGATGAAAACGATGGTAAAATATAATTCGTAAACCCTTTCGAAAATTACATATGTTTGTCTTGTCGTAAAAACTTAATTCATCAAGTTGATAGAAATTAATTAAAATTTGACATAAAAAGTTGGTCTAAGACTAACAACTTGTTATATATCTACTAATGTTGTATAACTTAAGTGTTCGTATGTCTATATTCACTCTACATCAATATTAAAGAAACTGAATTTGGACAAAACAATTGTTAGATATATTCATGATAACATAATATGTGAGTGGATAAATTTTCAGGAAATATGAAGTTCGTTATAGGTTTGACCAGCGTAGTCAACCATAAAACAAAAATTTCAACAAAATGGTAACGTTGATATATGAATCTTCGACAGAATTCTGATTTTTGAACCGTTGACACTCATAGTCCAAGAACTGTTTACACTATGCCCTCGATGAAGAAAAATATGCATTTTATGATGGTATACGCAATCGTGATCTTTGATTGGAGGCAATGAAATTTCACTTAGACGACGAAATGGGTATCATTCGCCATCTAAGTAACACTTGGACGAAATTTTTTTTTCAACTTAGGCGATGATTTCTAATTTCTTCATCTAAGTGTTTCTTAGACAACAAATTTTTTGAAAGGACCCAACCCTAGATTACGAATTTCTAGGATCACACCCTAACGGTAAGACATAAACTACGAATTTCTATAATTTTTTTGACATAATTCCCTGTACGAAGTGGACTACCAGAAACCTGCAAGAAATTCACACTTCAGTTTCCCACAAATAATACCGTGGACCATCGATGTCTATCCGGATTTCTCAATAAAGTGCGGAAAGTAAATTAATTAAATTGCTGGAATAATAATACGGATTTGAAAATTCATAATCTAGAAATACTTACAATTCACTACCAATACTGAAAAATATTTACAACTCTAGTGTTCAGAGCGACTTCTAGGAGGAGAATATAACATATGAAAATACACTGCTAGTGGCCAAAACCTCCAGGAAGGTATGATAACCCGGTGGACTCAAAACCTAAGGAGATCCAAAATCCAACTCATGAGAAGCACTGTAACTGTGACGACCCGAACCAGAATCAGTTGTGTATTCTGCACGATTCACGAGATTGGTCATAGTCGCAGTTTTACGACATATGTGTGGTTTGTTGATTCTATTCGCGACTATATTATCGGCTGAGAATTTGAGTTGAGTGTCTTCACGGAAGTTGTAGAGTACGTAATTTCGAGCTCGAGGGCGGTTTCGGATGATTTTTCTGATAACCGAGGAATATAATATGATTATTTGAAGTTTCAGTTTTCGACAAGTTTATCCGATTGTTTCGTGTTTATCCGAATCGTGATGGTTATCCATTTCGAATCGTCGATCGACCCAAGGCGCGTGTATAAATATCGAATATAGTCGTAAAATCGTCGAAAAACACTGTTTGAGTTTTGACCTGCGTTGACTTTCCAAGAAAAGAAGTTGTTGACCGTTGACCCGAGGGGAAACTTTCCCGTTTTGGCTTCGCCGTCCGACGTCTATTTTCCGGCCACCTCCGACCTTGTGGAAGGTATGGTTCGCTTCCCCTTTCGATTTTCAGTTGGTTGATGCTTGATTTAGTGGAAATTAATGGAGTTTTAGAGGAGAACGGTTTGAGGCCGAACTAGGTTTATCGCCGATGATGGTTTTCGGTTTTCCGGCGAGCCACGGTGGTTGTGGTTAGGGGGGTTCGACTCCCCTTGCCCCTCTGAGGCTCATGGTGTGTTTATTTTGGGCTGAGATTGAGTTTTGAGGGCAACCCGATTAGGTCACCGATATTTGGATTCCGATCTGTTTCGAGGTGAAATTGGGTGGCTTAGGGTTCGAATCGAGACTGGTGGTAGTTGAGGAAGTGACTCGGCTTGAGAAGAGCTACAGTTCTGGAGCTTCCTCGCCGGAGGAAGTCACTGTTGACGGCGCACCGGCGGCGGCGGCGGCGGTCAACGGTAGTGCTCCGGCGAGGAGTTGACTTTTTGGTTTTCGACGTTTTTAATGTCGTTTTTCTCGTAATTGCGCCCTGATTATCGTCCAGAGGTTTTTGTAGTGATTTGAGTGTCGGATTTTCAGTCGAGGGTTTCGAGTGGAGATTTCAGGAATTCCGTTAATCATTTTGTACTGCATTGTATATTTCCGGGAACAGTTGGTTTCCGTGGTTAAGTACAGAGTTGTGGGCTATGTTTTGATCAGTTGTGTTTTATGAATATTCAGGAGATTGAGAGCGAGATCGTGCTTCAGGCGAGGGATCTTCCGCCGGTCCACGAGATTAGCGCGAATGCGCGTTTTGCTCACCTGTGAGTGGACAATTTCTTTTCACGGATCGTTTGCGAGTCTTATTATACGTTTTACGAACTTGAGCATGCATATGAGATTTCGATTTATATGAGCATGTTTTATACGATTATATTACGTATATGCATTCATATGTTGTTTATTGTATTTGCATCGGATTATTTGTGATTTGATTTACACAGAGTACAGTCGTAGTTCATGTTGTTGTATCGATACACATGCATCCCGGCTGATCCCCGAGGGTGCCTACCAGGTACCGTACCTTGTGCCGATGTAGTTCCGGGTGGGTACTGGTTTCTGTACCTTGTGCCGATGTAGTTCCGGGTGGGTACAGATGTCTGTTTCTTGTGCCGATGTAGTTCCGGGTGGAAACAGATACCCTGACCTGAGGCCTTTCTGGCTAGAATTACGTGTGGGTCTGGGATCCCGTGATTTAGACTGTACTAGCACAGATGTGTCCATGAGTGACCCCGTGTACTTTGTTATTTTATTTACCTGGACTCACATATGTTATTTTAACATATATATCAACTAGTGAAAGACATTTATTTTCGTCCACTCACTCTAACGGTTTTTATGTCTTTCCCCTGGGCTTTTCGATTTCCATGCCCAGTTTGCAGTTCAGGTTTTGGTGTTTCACGTCGCGGTTGGAGGCTAGTGATCTGAGCTACCTGTATTTTCCAGTAGGTTCTTGTTTCGCCTACTTATGTGTATATTGTATATATTTACACTAGAGGTCGCTCTGATACATTTTGATATATGTTTTACGCGGATTTTCTCGGATATATTATATTATAGAGATATGTTTTCTGTTATTTGATATTGTTATGATATTGAGAAATCTGGATGGGATTGGTGCCCACGGTTTGGCTTTTGTGGCATAGGACGAAGTGTTATTTTCAGGGTGCAGGTTTATGCAATTCCACGTTAGTAACATTACTCTGCCGAAATTTTGAAAGATTTTTGTTGGTTCGTGTTTTCAGAAGGGGTTCGATTCCGGTTTAGGCAACTGAATCGGGGTTGGGTCCTTTCAGTAACCTGAGCACGAAAAACTGAAAAACCCAGGAAAACGCAGATAAAAACATAAAAACATTAGCGTCAGTGAATAAAAAGTCATAATCAGTGTAAAACAATAAAATATTCTATTTGTATCTTTCCGCTAATTTCTTAGAAATACAAGGAGTTCAAAAATAAATAAACTAAAATGCAATAGAGGTGGTCGTTCAATGCTCCTGACCTGATACGACTATAAACAAAAAATACAGGTGATGGGAGCGTGTAGGGTGTTGTCCGACCCGAGACGAATCAGGGTCGGGCAGGGATCCTGACCCAATCCGACCGGCTATTCAGTGATAAGCTGAATAGCTAGAGCATTGATGCAACATAAACCATCAAAAACAAACATCCAAATAAACGCTCGAAAAAATATACCGTAAAGTATAATGCATAAAAACCATGAATTTACTATCAACAGTGAAAATAAAGGTGTCCACTCGCCGTACAATGCCGAAATATTCATAAAGTTGTAACCTGTTAATCAGCGAAACAATCATCCGACAAGGCCCCCTAATTTGTAATCCTGAAAATATGATTATAATTAATATCTATTTGTTGATATTGAATAGCTAAGTTTGCAATCCCACAAGCAATAATGTCGAGAATCTCGCATTCTCGAATAATGTAAGTTCCGACTAAAAACACACTTAATCAAATTCTGAATTCAGTTTCTTACATTCCTTCACCATAACTAAATTGTAGATTCGCAACATAAATCTCAAATATAGAACGACTCGAATTTAAATCGATAGTTGAATTGTCTTTTAATAATATCGTGAAATAAATTAATGATTATACGATTAAATACACATCTAAATTATTCAAGTCCAAATCCAAACAAGAATCTCACAATTGCGTTCAACAAGAAATCAGAGCAGAACGACATAAAAATTTGTCAAAAATTCTACCTCGTCAGAGCTCCGCCGCGCATGGCAGCGTGTGAGGCCACACACCACAGCCGGTGACGGCAGAATCCCACCTGCTCCAAATCGAGAAACCAACATATCAAAACGTTCATCTCAAAAAGCCCAACAACATTATAGTACAACACAACATCAAAAACAAACTGAAAATTAACGAAATCCACCTTTGAAGTTCAAAACCCTCGCCGAAATCATTTTCTCCGATCGCCGCTGTCCAGCCACGGTAAGATCCGAGACCCATTGCAATCGATCTGCCTTATCCAGGGATTCAAAACCTCTCTGGGTTCGACGTCCAAAGCCGTCGTGAGGGCCGCCACCGTTGCCGAGAAGTTTAACCCGAAACTGGCCAACTACACCACCTCGATTCGTCATCTTCTGGCCACCAACGTCGGTGATGCACCCACCAAACAAAAGAGGAGAGCGAGAGTAACAGTTCTCGACTAATTTCACAGCCAAAGGTGGCCGGAAATCGTCGCGTCGTCGCCATTGCCTCTAGTGGCGATTATGGGTCGTGAAAACTCGGTCAACGCGGGGTCAACCCAGTTTCTAAATAAGGAAACTTCTGACTTTCCCAAAATGGAAGCCCCTATTTATACCCGCGATTTTGCGACAAAACGTTTTCTGATATTTTCGTAAAATTTTCGCTGACCATAACTTCTTTGTCGTAACTCCGATTTCAACACCTGACGTGGCCATGAACTCGTATCGACAAACTCTACAACCTTATATAAAGAAATTTATCGAAAAATATAATCGATAAATTATCGATAAATCGCCAGTGAAAAATATTGACGGTAAAAACTATTTATCATCGACGATTAACGTAATTAATTAATAACTAACCACATAAGTTCTGATTATTGTATAATGATGTTCCGGGTCGTAAAAATCTACCCCCTTTACAAAAATTTTGCCCTTAAAAATTTACACATAAAAGTACAACGGAAGAATTTTCACATTATTGTTCCTTCCAGAGATTTCAAGCTCATAAGAAAAAAGGCAACTAACAAAATGATCCAAAAACTTGTCTAAACTAACATCTCATCAACATGTTCAATAAATTTGAAGTCATAATAACTACTCCATATAAATCTGATATCAAGAAGGACATAATTCAAATTGGTAACATGCATACTTAAAGGCTTCCGATAACCATACCAAAATTAATGGTCAAATTTATCAACATACTCTAACTCTATCGACCAGATTTACTCGAATATTTCCTGACCAAGGTTCCACCAAGGTAACTACATCGGTAGTGGTGTGGTTCTAACACAGAAGTGGCACACAAATCGTCATTAGAACCGAGCACCGGAAACTAATTGAGATGTCCAATCATGGACACTCACCTATATGGTGGATAATAAAACCACCAAAATCACAAACAGGGAACCCAACAAGTCAGTTAGAATCACAACAATTATAGGCACAAGGCCGATCCGCAATGAACTTCCAACTATATACCATTTTCAAAATTGTTTACAGAAAATTGAGCATAGTCATCTCTAAAACTTAAGGAACCCAAAAACCTGCATAACAAAAGTATTTCAATAATCTCAACTCAAGAATATAAACTATGGGTTTCACATTCCGATTAGATTACTTAAGAATCAACAAATCTATACACATACATAAATCACTACTACCTGACTGAATTCACGAATTATAATGATTACATAAACCATGAATCTCCACAATTCATCACTCCCAAAAGCATACTACCTAAACAAATAACCATATAACCATAAAGAGGCTCACAAGAAAACATTTGTAGTAAGCCTCAAATAAGCCCAATCCATGGGCAAGAACAAGGAAGTCAAACTGACATCGTAATTTACTACAAATTGGAGATATAAACTCAACATTCCATATGAAGTTTCTGAATAGTCGCCACCAATAAGTCATTAATATCTAATATTTCCACAATCTGAAAAAATATCAAATCGTAACCTAAACCTCAGCATACACTTGATCATTCCCGGAGCTCAAATACTCAAAATGAAAACTAAGCGTCTATAAAACTGCACCTCAACGATTCACCTGTATGGCTCACACAAGAACATAACTACTGCTGACATAAACCAATAGACTCTAAGAAATTTAGCATAGGCAACAATACATATACATGTATTGTAACATAGTCAGTTCATTAAAATAATATAATATTAAGACGTCAATCCCATACCAAAGTATCGTCTTGATTGAATAATCGAATATCTACAACCTTCCATGCTGTACCATCGTAGATATTATAATTCCTCTGACATAGGATCATCAACTTATAAAAATTAATCAGAAGATCAGAGTACTACGAAATCCAAGAAATCCAACAGTTCTCGATAACATGTGGCGTTAGAAATTTGAATTTTAAAAAGCAGGGAGAAATAAATTAAATCATCGTCGCCAAGCATAACCCTAGTCGGAATTCGCGCTCATGGATAAAATCCTCATATATTTTTGCATGTGATAAACGTTGAGTTATCAATAGGAAGCTCCAAATCATGTTTAGGAGAAATCCAGAAATCATACAACATAAAAATTTCAAACCATACCCATCTGTTACAAATCTCCACGTACACGTGTAGTGCTCGAAAACCCATATCTGACACCGAGCTGAAACGATTTAATCTATGCAACATAGTATACGCCCCACCCGTCCAATGTTAATACAATATATTTTCAAGTTAGTGGCATGAAATGAATGGTACCCTTCAGGAGGGAATGTGTTCACGATATAAAATGAACACAAACAAGATAAGAAACAACATAAGTGAAAAAAAGTTTTGATTAACAAAACTGAATTATTGGAATTTCTCAAAGAATGAATGAGTTTCGAAGAAGGAATATCAAGATTAAATAAATCATTGACCCTTGATAATGGACATTTGTTCTTTCCCAAAACTTTGTTCAGTTTCCAATAAGTGATTCCTAACCTCGTTGAACGATCCCTCACATTCGTGAATAATATTGGTGCTCCTTATAATGACATACTAGACGGATAAAGTTCTCGTCAATTAATTCCTGATGCTGGGTCCACCATTCTCACAACTCAGTTGGAGTCATCCGATGAGATACTTGAGTTAGAGAATCGGTACGCGATAATAACTCAACAACAAAATCTCTCCTGAACCCTAGATAAACCTGATAACTTCTTGGAAAAGACATCTGGATACCCACTAACTTCTTTAATTGAATCAGTACAGAAAGTAGGGACACAAAGTGTTACCACATGTACCAAGAATGCGGTACATTCTTCCCGCAACATCATTACAACCTTCATAGCCAAACCCAGGCACAAAGTAACACGTTTACCTCACCACAAAGCTTTTAATTCTTGAACACCACAAATCCTTACTAAGCCTAAATACTTACTTCTACCCTTAACTAGGCAACCAAGCAAGTGATAATGAAGTCATATTAGGATGTGCTTAGAGTTTGTACCTATTGTGAAATTTAGCAAAAGCTTAAGTGTGAGGTGGAGGAGGTCATTGTGTTGTGTTTTGTTCAAAAAGAAAATAAATTACAAGAAAAAAAATGAGAGAAGAGTATCAAAGAAAAGAAAACAAAAATAGAAAGAAGAAAAGAGTTTCAAGAAAAAGATGGTAGTGTATATAAAGAATAAGTGTTTTGGGAAATGGTTTGTATGAAAAAGGGAAAGCTAGTAGCACCTAGAGTATGTTAAGAACTTCTTCATGTGAATTTCTAGCTAGGTTGCTTTGTTCTCGAATTTCTAGCACCCTTATTTCATTAAACCCCTTCATTAAGCCCCGTTACAACCCGAATAAAAGTCCTCTTGATTTGAAATGCTTGTGCTTTTGGATTGTTGGAGCATTTGGTTGAACATTGAGCTTATGGAGAATATGTGATTGATGCGATTTTTTAGTGCAAACACTAACCTTCAAACACTTGTGTGCATTGAGTGATATCTAGTGAGTTTGATGGTTAAGAAACACAATAATTTGAATACATCTCATTGTGATGCATTTGGCTTAGCATAGAGCATAACCATTTCAGATTATTACATATGCATTGATTTCATGTTTTAAAAGAGTTGCTCAAAAGTAGTTCAATCAATCTAGCCCTAGTTCTTTGAGGGATATCGATCGTTAAGTCGGGACACTTACATACTTGTACATGCTTTGTATGTTTTTGTGCTTTGAGTTAGCTTAGCTTATTTCTTTTCGTCTTAGTTTGCTTGAGGATAAGGAAAGCTTAAGTGTGAGGTAGTTGTTAGGACCATAATTATGTGCCTATTACGCTCCTAACTTTAAGCTTATAGCTTGTATTCTATGAATAAAGCATTGTTCTTATGACATTTCATGTTCTTGCTAGGAAATATGGAATTGGCTTGGAAATGCATTAAATATACAGAATTGGATACTTATTAGAGAAGACGTATACATTTCCGAGGTCACAAGAGAATTTGGAGCAACTTTAGAAAAATGATGAAATAGCCTCACTGGAAGTCGCTGAAAGTTGCCCAAAACCCGCCAGAATTTGCCACAATCACATGGAGTCCAGCCCAATAGATGCCCACTCAGCCCATTTATGCCCACCATTCTGATTTGGAGAGAAAGACAAGAAATTGGACCACATGATGTCACTAATTTGGAGCTTAGTCTTCCATAGCCTAAAATAGTGGATCATGGTCTCCCTAATTCAAAGCTAACCCATAGATCTTTCACCTCCTCTTTTATTATCATCCTAGGGTTGAAATGGAGTCTCCCAACTCAGCCAAATTCGGCCTCCTCTCTTACTCACACACACCACACTTCATTTCACTCATTTTTCAAGTTTTGAGCCATTTTTCTCTCTAGGATTCTTTGTTGTGTTCTCTAGAGAGAAGATATATTTTTCTTTCAATCTTCCTCCCTTTTCTCCTTTACAAGCTTGAAGACACTTTGGAGCAAAGAAGGTGAAGTTAGATGCATAAGGATGGACTTGAAGAAGCTTGGCTTGCTTTGGGGAGATTCTTTGGTTATTTCTTCATCCTATTTACTCTATTGATGTATTTAAACTTGATTTTAATTATGTACAGTGAGTAGTTTTATTTGGGAGGCTAGGGTTAGAACCCTAGCCGTGCGACGAACAAATGATGTCTTGAATTATGTATGATTTTTAGTTTTAGTGTATGTTGTGTGATTGTGTGATATGAATGAGCAATTGTGTGATTTTGGATGTTTATTGTACTTGAGCTTCATGTCTAGTTCACTTATGCATGTGTTGACCCTAGATAAGTTAATGTATATGTGAAGAGACTAAAAATGGTCCTTAATTGAATTAGCTACTCACTTAAGGCTAGATGAGCATATAAACATGATTAGGGTATTTTCTAAGAAGTTTACCTTGAGACTTGGTTACCTTAGCACCTAGCATGGACTAAAGCTCCTTAGAGTCTCAATAGACTTAAGGGACTCTAGGAAAACATACATTAAATCTGAAAGGCTATTGTGGCTATTAGTAGATTATCTTGACTCGTAACCCAATAAGTGCGAGTTTGGGGAATCACATAGACTTTCTCTCGGATTCTCCAATAGAGATTCGAGAAGTGAAACCTTCCACATATATCACACGATATATTTGTTGACTTCACAAAGTGACATACAATCGAGATGGCTTGGGGTCTTGGTTCCGGTTCACTAAATACTTCAATGTTGGGATCAAGTCATCTAGAGTTCGAAATGACCCAGGAACTCCTGTTCGAAACAAAACGTGGCCCATAAGATCACGATTTGGACATGAACTTGTGTGAATAGACTTTAATCTATTACATAAACTGAGACATTGTTTGAAGCATCATATGTTTAGCGGGACTTCCCTAATTGACCATCTTTCCTTATCTTGAACTTGTTTACTATTTTTTGTGCGCTTGTAGTGTAATCATCAATCAATCAAACTTCGTTAATCACTCACCGTAATTCTATCATCATTTGCAATGTCAAGTCTCCAAAGGACTTAGGGGTATGAGATTCATTTCCACCTTTTATTTTAGTCTTTGTGTCAAGTCGTGTCTAGTTAGGCGTAGTCTTTGTGTTAAACATTGTGAGCTATGGTGACTTCCTACATTTATACTAAAACTTGACCTCGTGCACTTGCGAGTGAAGAACTCTTTATACTTATGAGTTAGTCAATAGTTCATAAGTTCAAGGGGTACAAAATCTTCAACAATTACTCACTACTCATAATTAGAATCAAGTTTTAATACATCAATAGAGTGAATAAATAACCAAGGAATCTCCTCAAAGCGAGCCAAGCTTCTTCAAGTCCCCTGTTGTGCTTCTTACTTCACCTTCTTTGCTCCAAAGTGTCTTCAAGCTTGTAGAGGAGGAAAGAGTAATCTCTAGGACTCAAAGAAGCCAAGGGGAAGATGGATTACTTTCCACTTCTTCAAACTCTAGAGAATCCCCTAAATCTTGGAGGCAAAAATGAGAGGAGGAAGTGATAGATGGTGGTGAGGGAGAGTGGAAGAGGTTCGGCCAAGGCTTGCAAGGCTAGGTCTCTTGGATTTTTAAAGGGTTGGAAAGGAGGAAGATTGAAAGAGAAATCTAGATTCTCTCTAGAGAACTCAACAAAGAACCCTAGAGAGAAGCTAGAGAGAAAAATTAAGAGAAAAGAGCTCAAAACTAGGAAAAATGAGTAAAATGAAGTGTGGTGTGTATTATGGTATGGGGAGCTCGAAGTAGAAGGGATAAGTATGAGAAAATGAAGTTCTTTGTGAGACCTTATATATGCTAGAGTGGGCATGACGTTTGATCTAAGGGCTACAACTTGTGATCCCATTTTCTTGGCTTCTAAACTAAATTCCAAACCTTGACTAATACTTCTAAAATTCAAATGTGTGACACCCTAACCAAATAAGCTAGGGTTTGTATCTAGGTGGTTTAGGATTTCCTTGGGCCTAGCTAAGAGTGTTTGGGCCTTACTTAGTGATCCGGCCGGCAATGGACAAATCCGGCTATTTTTCCACAGCTTCCAATAACTTTTGTTGACCACTTTTTGTCTTTTTCCCAAAGTTTCTCCAAATACTCTCGTGACTTCGAAAATGTGCTCAGCTTCTCCAAAAAGTGATTAATTTTCATCTTTAAGAGTGTTTCTATGCCAACTCCTAATTTCCTAACATAAACAGGAAATGTTATAAGAACGATGCTTTATTTATAAAAGACAAGCAATAAGCAAGAAGTTAGGGACATAATGAGCACATAAATATGGACCTAACAAGAAGCAGTTGATTTTGAGTGAAAGTGTGAAATCTGCAAGTGGAATCGTTCTTTGATTTCTTTTCCTTACCGTAGAACAGATCTCCACTGTTCGTGTCTATTCTTTGGTATCCGTCCGATTTGCACCACATGGTAGGCTCGTTCATATCAAAGAATGAACGTCGCTGCACGAACCATCTTTCATACGATGTCATCATGACACTACTATGACTCAAGTCTAACTATTTTGATATATGTGATACTCCTCTACGTGTCCCACATGCATCCCACTTCCTCTCCACACATACCACATGTCGATCCCTTACAAAGGATCTTTATTGCTCTTTCTTATCTACAAGCTCAAAAGTGTTTGACACTTTAGTTTCTCCTTCTAATTTGCTCATTTTGCTTCTCCACAAACCACACTTGCTCACTTAAAAAAGAATCTCTTCTCCAAACGTCGCTACCCCTCAGACGCCGTGTTCTTTCACCAAACTGCTGCTTGTTCAAACTCCCTGGTAATTCATCATCCCAGGTTAGATGTTTCCTAGTGCGGCACTTATCATAGGCCCATTGGTTTCCAGCAGACACTTTTCCTGCTCGAAGCTCGAAAAATCCCTAGTGACTTAAATTTTCCTTAGTCCTCTCTTTTGCAAGAACCCTCGGCGTTCTCTCACCAGGCGCATTTGGTGGTTTTTCGCCAAGCGCCCTCAGCGTCCTCTGGCCAAACACCCTACGGTCTTTCACCCAGCACCTTCAATGTTCTCTCTATAAATGCCTTCGATGTTCTTTGACTGAGAGCCCTCGACAGTATTTTGCCAGTCATCTTCATCGATCTTTCCCCAAACACCCTCAATAGTGTTTTGTCAGGCGACCTCTATAAACGCCATCTTTTACGGATCCCATCTTCATTGTAGAGTCAAGGTGACTCCATTACTAGCCTACACTGACTTACGTAAGCGGCGCTAAGTATGCTCAATCAAACATTATTAGGTCAACTCCCCAATCCAGATCGTTATCCTTGACCAGGGCACTTAAAGGACTTGTTATTACGCCATTGCATAATCTTCAATCTCACATCTTGGGTTTGAGACAACGAAGTTGAATTCACGAAACATTCCATACCGTAGGATAGTAAAAATAAAAACATTTTTACTAGAGCTAGAAACGATAACATAGCCTAATTCCAAATAGCCAAAAAAATTTCGTATATGTACTTTGAATTAGACTTTTCTGTTTGAGCTTACCTTTAACATTTCCATGGACATGTTTATATATCATTGCATGATAGTGCTAATTTTTATGAGATTACATGTTTTAATTTGCTTACCTATAAGTCATCGGTAAAATTACATTATTTTATTTCCTCATTGATTTACTTTTACCTACATGTAATTATATATTTTTGAATATATTACCAAGTGGCCAAAACCAATCAGATTTTCCACCCATATTACTATTGTTTTACAAATGAGACATTTACCCTAAATTTAGGTTATAGTTTCTTTATCAACTTGCTTAGCAAAGTCAATAAAAATAGGTGTAAATTTATTTTTCATGTCTCCTCTCATGCTTATTTAAACCACCCTTGAGTGCAATCTGATTTTGCAGCACTTCAATCTTGTTCTTACATATAGATTTGAAGTCCTCCAAAAGTTGCAATTCAACTCTCCTAAAATCACATATCAAACAATCTTTCTTCCAAACATTTTAGTAGCTCTTTTCTTGGCTTGAAGAGGGTCATATATCCTTATGATTTTAGTAGCTCTTTCCTTGGCTTGAAGAGAAAAAGGAAAGAAAAAAATTAAAAAAATTAAAAAATTAAAAAAATTAAAAAATTAAAAAAATTAAGAAAATTAAAAAGAAAATCATAAGGATATTAGTCTTTTTCTCTCTTTTTTAAAATAAAAAATAAAAATTGTCACGTCATTATTATAGATGAAACATAGACAAATATTGACTATAAGCATCACGTTAATATGATTTCAAGAGAATGGATATTTTTGATAATTTTTAAAGTTCGGACATCATTTTAATACTACGGCGAAAATTCAAACCTTCTGGATAACTATTTTCCTTAAAAATATAACTGCATGTTTGCAAGGGAGGTTGGCTGGTTGATGAAGAAGCTGGTGAAATCAAATATCGTTCTCAAATCTCAACTATATTCCTGGTCGACATCTCCCCACAATTGATCCAGCCAACATTATTTGGCACCGAGAAAAGGTTACAATCTGGTGGAACTGAATCACAAGTTCGCAACATGCAACATCATCAAAATCTGTGGAAGTTGACTAATGCCCGAAAAAAATTGCGGATTCTTCAAGCCTCTTGATATGGAAATGTTGGAAACACTGAAGAGTTTAGATGCAATCTAAATGGCAAGCAAGAGCCAACTCAATACTATGAGAGTATTGAAAAGTGAAGCAGTGCACCAAAAACTAAAACAATTAGCTAGCACGGGTCATTTTCATTTTAGGCATTGCCTTTTTCATTTGACGAGCACGCTCTTTTGCTTCCTTCTTCCGAATACTCTCTGCACTAAGCTTAGCCTCGGCCTCCTCCATCAGTTTTTTCCTCTCTGCTTTCTTTCTTTGCAAGGCTTCTTGCCTAGCATTTTGGAGTTCTCTGTATGCCTCTTGAGCAGACTTGGATCTGGTTGCTTCTGTTTTGGATCGAACCTACATAGCACACAACAGAAATTGAATATGACTATAATGGAAATTGAACAATAATGGTTCACTCAGACCTCGACTCATAATATAGCTGATCTGTCCAGACCAGATGAAAATCAAAAGATAGCTGACCTACCTGACTGCTTAGCTTGTAACGACCAATCAAATCAATATAATAAGGTATCAGGGCCACCAAGCGAGTGATATCAGCCATGCTATCAGCATCAGGTATCGCAAACTTGAACAAAAGCATCTTCTTGTGCGTTGGCCCTGGATGTTGATCTGAAAAATGCATATATATGAAACCTTTTCCAAATTTCTGAAAAGCTTTCTCACCAAAAACCTGCAAATACCGTGAAATGAGTACCATTAGTCTTGTGCTAACAGATTCTAGATACCCTCTTTTTCAGATAATATCCAAACGAGGAAATTGACTTAATTGAGAAGCAGAATAGACAAGGAATGAAAAATGCAGTTGAATAAAGCTACAGCCAAGTATGAATAAGCCAAAAACCAAAAGAAAAAGCTAGTATATACACAAAAGACAACCGCACAAGAGGAAAAACTACCAAAACAATACTATCCTAAACATGTTAAGAAATTGAAGCCTGTAAGGTAAATAAGAGTTCAACCCTTTTTCCGTCCTTCATCACTGAACAAATGAGCCGAAAGACAGCCACCACTAAGCATCTTTCAATTCCAGCAAAGAAGCTGGCTTGTCCATGCTATGTTGCATGGACATGGACATGTGTACGAGGAAAATTGTTAAAAACTAGAAATGCATGGAAAGGACATAGAAAGGAAAAGGAATAGTGAGTTTGCCTTGTCAGCTTTGAAACAACACTTTACTTGTAACCTTTCAGACTACCCATGGACCATGGATGCACACAGCTCAGCTCAGAGGTGGAAGAACCGTTTTGTTTCTATTCTGTAGCAGATTTGCAAACTCCCTAGGTCTCAAATAAATAAATTTCAGTCTAGAAAATCTACAGGGATATCCAATATGGCAAAATGGATTATTCCCAAAACGTGTTTTGGAACTTGGACATAAAACTTGTTAGGCATACCAATGTTTCTTGGTTAGAAAAGAAATTGTGTGTTGAGCTATGTTAGAGAGAGGATTGACTCATCGGAGGAGATCAGCGTTGAATTATGTTAGCAGTATACAGCCATAAACACGCAACTAGATCAATAGGGTAGTTGAGATGAAAGGAAAGTATAACCATCCAACCTGATCAAGAACAGCCTCAGTGATCAAATCCCCAGCCACCTCTTTGGATTCGGAAATCACGGCCAAGTCGTCGGCTACCCACTTCCTGCCTGTAGGAGGCGAAACGATCCCGGCGAACTTGTGCAAGTCAGGAATCTCCTTTTGCATAGCCTTGGCAGCCTTCTTCCTGGCGACAGCAAAAACGACATGGTCCATGGCATCATCATTCATATAAACCTCGAAACAAATCTCGTCCCTACTGGTAGGCACCACCAGATTGAATATCGATGAGATCAAATCGTGGCGGCTCTTGAGCTCCATAGTGGCCAAGAGGCCTTGGCAGCACCTCCGGCCACTGGCGTAGAATTTGAACACGTTCTGGCCTTCCTTGAGGAGCAATGATGAGTCATCGCCTTGGCCCACACTCACGAGGCTGAAGTTGTTGTCGAAAATAGTATCTTTGGTGGCGAATTTGGCAGCCCATGCCAGGGCGATGTTCTCGTTCACTCGCTTTCCGATGAAGTAGTTGATGATGAAAACGATCAGGAACCCTCCGCAGGCGATCTCAACTGTGTAAGATCTCCGCCACTCAATCTCAGGCTTAAGGGCTGTGCTGGTTTCTGCTGCTAGTTTCTCGGGATTGCCAATTACCGGTGATGGATTTTGATGTTGATCATGTTGTTGCGGCAAACCTTCGAACTCGTCTTCGTCCCAGTACTCGAAGCTCGTTTTCGTCTCAGATGGGATCGGATCACTTGGATCCAGCTCCGGCTTAATGAGATCAGGGTCCGGATGGGAAGTGGCGGTGGTGACAAGTGTTTGGGTGGTCAGAGGAAGTGAGGTAGACTCCAAATCCTCCTCGATGCCATCGCCGTCTTCGAACCCTTCGAAGTCGGAGTCGGCGACCATGGGAGAGACATAAAAAAGAGACAACAATAGGAAAACTGTGAGCACATGTCGGACAGCGATTCCCATGATTCTGATGCGACGCTGCTGCTCAACAAATATCAGACTGTCTCTTGTTCTCTCCTCTAAATCTGCAAAACAAGTATATCTCGACAAGAGTCGGAAGACGACATGACGCAAACACCCACTTTTACACCATCTTAGTCAATGACGCTCATAATTTATTTTATTAATCAAAATAATCCATTCAGTTTTCCAGATAAGTAATAGAGACCAAGATTACTTTCTTTTTTTAGAATAAAGAGACCGGGATTACTTTCTGGCCAAATTATTTAAAAAGAAATACTTTTAAGCTCAAAAATATATTTAATTTCTAAAAAAATTTAACTTATGACACTATAATAAAAAAGTCTAAACACATATTATGGAAAAATAGCTATAATGATTATTTAATTTTATCACAATCGACAATTTGATCACTGAAATTTAAAAAATATCCAAAATGTAACTGAACTTTAACTTTGTCTATCAAATTGATCATTTTGTCCATCTTGGATGTCAATTTTTCTTATTTCAAAGTAGTTTTCATACTTCTCTCACTTATGTTATGTGCATTTCTCTCATAATTTTATCTATATAAGTAAAATATTTGACAAATTAGAATGTTTAAGATAGAGAAAGTGATCAAATTGATAGATAAAGTTAAAGTTAAGTGACATTTTTAATATATTCTAAAGTTTAGTGATCAAATTGTCGATTCTGATAAAGCTTAGTGATAATATGGGTCATTTTTCTACATGTTTTTCTAAAATAATCTAACTAATCTAATTTTATTCAAAAAAATTATTAAACGTTTTTTTGAACTTCTAATTTTATCCCTGAAGCCAATTGCTCTTATTATCCAGTGATCTGATTCGATAAGCTTTCGTTTTCGAAAGGAATAGCTTCGGTGATGTCAGCGACAAGAGCCCCAGACTCAATGCACATTCGATCATGTTATCTTAAGAAATCAACGAACTGGAGATTCACAAAAAGATTGAACCCTGCCGGCAAGTTTCAGGTAATTGAATTAGAATGCAAGTCGAGAAACGTTGGATTTCGGCAGTCAGAGATCCCATCTAGTATGTTATGGCTGAGCCGGTTCGTTTCGAGATCCAAGAAATTTAAGTTCTTCAAATTCCCAATCTGCTCAGGGATGCCTCTCATTAGATTGTTATCGTTCACGCGAAACTAAATCAACGCCGAGTAGGATTTCGCTGTAGAGATTGTTCGACAGCAGTAGCAGTTTCATGAGTTTCTAGAGCTGGAAAATCCCACCGAGAATCGAACCCGTCAAAACGTTTTGGGAAAAATCAACCGCTTCGAGATTGCGGCAGTTGGAAATTGACGAAGAGATGGGTTCTTCAAGCTTGTTCTGCCGTACAAGAACACTAATGTTAAATTAGATAAGCTTCCGATCGATCTCGAAAGGAATATCTCTGGTGATGATGTTGGTGGATACCTTTCCACTACTTTACCATTCTTGTCCACCAAAAACTTCTTAAAATTCCGCTTGGTAAATGTCACCTAAGAAACTTCCCGCACTTGATTTCAGGAACTGATAAACTGGAGCTGTGCTGGGACCATTGACATAAACTTGTTGTGCACCTTTGGAGTTTCAGTACTTGATTAATAGAAAATAAACTTAAGTGATGGAGGGTCATTCAATTGTGCATATGGGGAACTCGACTTCAAACCTTGTACAAGCAAACTGCTTGATTTCTGTATTTGATCCAGGCTCTTGGCAGCTGAGCTGATTGTCTAAAACCACCAGCCATTTCAAGGTCGTAGGGTTACCCATTTGGACCGACACTGCGCCCTCTAGCCGGTTCGTGCTAAGGTAGAGCTCTTGAAGGTTAGGCATGCCACAAATTTCGTCCGGGGATTTCGTCTTGGTTGGAAGCAATAAAAATTTGAATATGTGTTCGGTTACTTGTCTAAATATTTATATAACAATCTGTCCAAATATCAATTTGTCATCAAGTTTAAAGATAATGTAAATAAGATCATTTATATGTTTTAAAAATATTTACTTTGCTTCAAAAAAAATCAGATAGATTGGAAGAATTACGAAAAAAAATAAGGGCCTGATAATAACATAATTCTTAGAAGTATCAAAAATCTGAATATCTGTTCAAAAATCTATCTAAATATATATATATATATGTCTAACTATTGTTAAATTATTTGTCTAAGAAAGTGTCAATTAACTTCCATGTGGATCTCTAACCAACTATGTGTCACATATCTGTCAAACTATCAGTCTGAGAAAGGATGGCCTCAAGGCAGAAAGATAGATTGTTGAGAGAGTAACTATCTGTCAAACTATTTGTTTTAAGTAACTATCATAATTATAAAAAATTAAAGGAAAAAGCTTTCATTTGAATGTCTGTCCAATTATCTGTAACATATCATATCTATCCAACTATATGTTTAGGTATCTGTTCAAATTTCAGAATAATCAAAAGTTAAAGGAAAAAGCTTCAAATTAGACGTCTGTCCAACTATCTGTCACATATCTATCCAACTATATGTCAAACTATTTGTTTAAGTATCTATTCAAATTTCAGAATTATCAAAAATTAAAAGAAAAGAGTAATATAAAGAACAAACAGTTTATCACACATCTTTCAACTTGGTTGCTTCTTTAAGAAAAACAGAAAATGTTCAATCCAATTGGTAAAGTATCTATTACCATGTGAAAAGATTGTCAACCATCATACATAAAAGATATTCCACTAGAGAGAAAGAGTGTTCTGATGTATCAGACAAGCAAAGGTCAATCTTATTAACTAAATACCTAGCTAGAAAAACAAAATTATTTTTCTTTTCTACTTTTTCATTCCCCACTTTCTTCAAAGTATACTCCTCCACTCATTGTTTAAAGTCGTCAATCCTTTGTGTCGAACTGAATTGAAAGTCGAATATCGGCTTCAAAATCTAGTGGGATAATAAATCTGAAGAGATGCTTACGATGTCTGTTAATGTTCCCAAATATCAACGGTGTAATTGATGTCCATAAAGCACATATTGTCACCATCAACAAACTGAAACACACATAAAAGAACATAGTTACTCAGTAATATTACACCAAAAGTAAAATCAAATAAGTTTGTGATACTTAGTGGCCTAAAAACCTTCGATCCAACCAACCATCTGTCACATATCTGTCTAAAAGTGTCAACTCTTTATGTTCTTCAAATTTCATAAGTGTCACACATCTATTCAACTATATGTCACATAACTGTCCAACTATATATCAAACTATCTGTTTAAGTATCTATTCAAATTTCAATTATCTATCAAACTATCTATTCAAATTGAATCAATAATACAAATATTTGTTGTATATTTATGAAATATACAATAGTTCCATACAACTGCCCCAGTGAGATGGCTAGCTGAAGAACATAGCTATATGATTTTCCTTTAGGTATCGCGTGCCTTACAATAATAAAGATCGTAACATAGAAAATTGTCAGCATTGCAAAACCTAAAGATGATTGACTGTAACATACAGCTTCAGCATAGTCCCACTGAAAATCTTGAGTGCTAAATAGAACCAAATAGATACCAGGGAGGAGGGGAAAATGCTCCACCAAAAAAGAAATGACACAAACTAGTTACAAGGAGAAGAAATCATTGTGTTCTCAAGGTTCTATAATCCTCGACATCAGTTATGTATATCCAATTCCCAAATATATAAACTATAGATATGATTTGTTTGAATTAGAGTTTATTTCCACCGCTTCAACTATAAGCATGATTACAGTACATTGATATTATACGACGTTCAAAATAGATGCTAGCTCAAATCAGTGGTCTAAATTCAAACAGGAAGTCTATTCCACCGTATTTTGTCTAACATTTGGTTTCCTAAAACACAAAAAAATCACAAATGGTGACTCAAATTTGATTGTTTCCAAACTTTGATTATTGAAATTTTAAAAGTATAACTTTGGTCACTAAACTTAAGTCTCATTATTTGGCCATTCGGCCTCGAGCCTCCTTCACTACAAGAAAAGGAGACATTACCGGCGACGGGAGGTCGCCGGCCTTGTCTTTTTTTTTCGCCGGAAATGTCATTCCCGGCGACGAGTCGCCGGCAATGACGTCGCCGGAAATCTCCCGCCGGTGTTAACATTGCCGGCGACGGGAAACGGTGTCGCCGGTAATGTCGGAGACATTGCCGGCGACGCCGTCGCCGGCAATGGTTCCGCCGCCGTGGCCGGAATTTGTGACATTGCCGGCGACTGAGGTCCATGTCGCCGGCAATGTCAGAAAAAATTTTGAAAAAAAAACGCGGTTCTGGATTGGGCCCAATTCCAGAACCTGCATTGAAAGACATAAACCGTACAATCATACAAGTTCAACAGTACACATAAATGTCCAACGTACAGTACAAATAGCAACGACGATACGAAAATTAACTACAACTACAGGTCAGGGTCGAGGAACTTGCGGGTCAGGGTCGAAGTAATCAAAGTACTCATTTGAATTCCGGTGGCTACCTTGGTCTTGCTCTGGCGTTGACTGGTGCGGTGGTGGTGGTGGATAGCTAGGGAACGGAGGGACCGGGGCCGGGGGAGGTGTGGGGAACGGTTGTCCGGTAGTCTGAGCCTCGTACATCGTCCGCATCCATGTGTACATCTGAGCCTACACCTGTGTCTGCTGCATTTGGTACTCGGCCATCTGCCTCTTTTGCTCCTCCAACTCCCTCTGCGTCCTATGAAGCTCCGCTGCGAGGTTACGACTAGAAGTTGAACTTCTTGACCCGGTAGAGTATTGTGAAGTGGTTTTCAATACTCCTTCGCCCGCCGAGCCCATTCCCCTACAGTAGTAGGTATTCTTTCCAGTCCCGCACGCTTTTGCCATGATCTGAGCCGCTATCGGGGGATCAAGCGGATCGATCTGAGAGGCATACTGGGTGACTTCTTCCTCGGAGCAGTCAGGATGGTTAGTCCGAGCTATACTCATGGTCACTTCTGTCGTCGCCTCCTCCACTCTCGCCTAATTGAAAAGCGAAAATGAACAACGTATTAACTAACAACATCTATTAATATCGAAAAATAGTTTTATTAACACATGGAGAGGCGAAAGACTTACCGCTTCTTCAGGGCATTGCGGATAGAACTTCTGATGAATATACACCAAGGGGTTCACTTCTTGTTGTTGCTGCGCCTTAGTCGACCAACCCATGTAGTTGAGTGAACCTGCATGATGGGCCCTGGTGTTTTTCAATCTATTCGCCCGGTTCGTCTTCGAAATCGCCTTGTTTGATAAACATATGGAAAAAAATTAGTAACTAACTATTTCAATCTGATACGATACATTAGGCTTGTAAGATATATTAAGGATGCATACCTGAGCTTTGGGGTGCTCGAAGTGGGCTATCAGCCACAGCCACTCGTACTCCCTAAACCGGAATTCGCTAGGAGTAGAACCTCGGCCTAGCTCCTTGTATACAGTGTAATGGGAATAAAGCTCGTTCTTCCACTCTTTATACCTATATTAAAACAAGGAAAAAAAGTTAGAGATATTAAAACAGTTGATAAACAAAAATCTAACTCGATATATATTCAAATAAGTTGAAGCACATCACCGATTATGTAGTTGACGCTCTACCCACGTGTGAATAAGAACTTCATCCACGTCAAACCACACCTGCAATATGAATATATAAAAGGTAAAATTATATATTTAAGTGGACTTAATTAATAAATGTAAAATTTACGTAATGAAAATACGATTTTACTCACACTGAGTGCATTATGCACTTGCATCTTCACGTAGATAGGCACAGATTCCCAATCTGGCCAAAGCATTGGGACCTTGTCCCGCACGATCGCACCGGCCATGCTGACATATTTGCGCGTGGTGTCGAATGCCTCGATCACCTCGCCATCCTCATTGGCCCTTATGGGCGTTTTCCTTCCGCCGGTGGCCTGCTCAAGTCTCTTCCCGGTGCAGGTGCCTCTAGCCCCTTTCCGTTTTCCAGTCCCATTAACGAAATTGCCTAATAAAACAATGTCAACAAATTGATATCATTAATTGAACCAATCGCAAGTCTTAAGTAATAATTAAGTAATCAATCTGATGTTAAATAAAATTTACCTGCATCGTCCGTTTGTTGGTTGGTGCACCTCACACTCCAAAGATACACGGGGTCGAACGGGAGGAAGTTATACGCTTCCTCCACGGTCAGGAAATCCGGCCGTCCTTCAATATAAACAGGCATCCCCCTATCATCGAATTCAGGGATGACAGGAATCTCGTCGGGTAGGAAGAGACCGGACGGCGGAGATAGACGAGGCCTGGACGATGAGGCGCCAGCACCACCATGTGCCTCAGATGATTCCCGTGAAACGGGAGTAGGCACCATCCGAATATGGGGCATTCGGATTGAGGGAGTTTCTGATGCCCCCGTTGACTGTCGCTCGTCTGAGGCTCTGCCACCGGAGGGACGTCTGCTGATTGAGCGTCTAGAGACTGAGGCTCGAGCCTCGAATTCCGGTTCCATGGCTCTTGATCGTGCAGCTTCCTCCTCAGCTCGCGCCTCTAGCAAGGCTCTCGTGCGAGCAGTCATCATTGGCCCACTGGGCGTGTTGCTAACTGCGGCCGAGGAGGAAGCTTGACTACTGTTCCCTCCACTATTTCGGGAACCTCTCCGAAGCCAATTAGCCGCAAAACCTCCTGGACATCGTAATAGTCAATAACAAATCGGAACCGTTTGAACGGTGTGGAACCGGAACCGTTTGAAACCGAAACTGTTTGTAACCGGAACCGTTTGTAACATAACGGTTCCGGTTACAAACAGTTCCGGTTCCAAACCGTTCCGGTTCTATAACAAATCGGAACCGGAACGGTGTGGAACCGGAACCGTTTGAAACCGGAACTGTTTGTAACCGGAACCGTTTGTAACATAACGGTTCCGGTTACAAACAGTTTCGGTTCCACACCGTTCCGGTTCTATAACAAATCGGAACCGGAACGGTGTGGAACCGGAACCGTTTGAAACCGGAACTGTTTGTAACCGGAACCGTTTGTAACATAACGGTTCCAGTTACAATAAGTTCCGGTTCCAAACCGTTCCGGTTCCAAACCGTTCCGGTTCCAAACCGTTCCGGTTCCAAACCGTTCCGGTTCCAAACCGTCCCGATCCCGATTTCCACCTTCATTTATACGATTAATTAACAACTATATCACCTAAATTAACGACTATACATATTCGATGTGTATATATATATACATCATGCATCTTAATTAAATTTATCCATCACATATTCATCCAAATCACAAACCCTAATTAATTTTCCACATTTATCACACATATATATATCATGCATCTTAATTAGGTTTAATTTCCGTATATATATACATCACATATTCATCAAAACCACATTTATACATAATTTTCACATATATATATACATCACTTCATATTCACATACCTAAATATATATATACATCACATATATACATACATGCTAATTTAGATCTTATCACCCTAATTTCCAACTTAGCACCCTAATTAATTTACACATACACATACACATACACATACACATACACATACACATACACATACACATACACATGCAAAAAAATAATTAAAAATTGAGAGAGAGAGAGAGAGAGAGGGAGAGAGAGAGGATCGGACCTGCCATTTTCTTCCACCTACAATGGTGAGGGGAGGAGAGGAGGGGAGGAGGGGAGGAGGGGAGGAGGAGATTTTCGGAGGAGGAGAGGAGAGGGGATCGGTGGAGAGGAGGAGAGGGAGAGGAGGAGTAGAGGATAAGGAGGAGGAGTGGGAGAGGAGGAGGAGGACACTCACCGGACCGATTTGGGAGGAGGAGAGGGAGAGGAGAGGGAGAGGAGGAGGAGAGGGAGAGGAGGAGAAATGAAAGGCTCGGGCTGGATAAAATCACAAACCAGAAGACATTACCGGCGAGTTGCTTATAACTCGTTGGTAATGTCATTACCAACGACTTCAACTCGTTGGTAATGACATTACCAACGACGAGTTAACTCGTGGGTAATGTCATTACCAACGAGTTGCTTATAACTCGTTGGTAATGTCATTACCAACGACTTCAACTCGTTGGTAATGTCATTATTTCCCGAAGAATATCCGACAACATTTTCCGTCTACGATTTCCGGCTACATTTTCCGACTACATTTTCGATTATCAATTTCCGTATCCGTACGATTAATGACTACATTTTCCGTCTACATTTTCGATTAATGATTTCCGTATACGTACGATTAACGACTACATTTTCCGTCTACGATATCCGGCTACATTTTCCGACTACAATTTCGATTATCAATTTCCGTATACGTACGATTAACGACTACATTTTCCGACTACATTTTCGATTATCAATTTTCGTATGCGTACGATTAACGACTACATTTTCCGACTACAATTTCGATTATCAATTTCCGTATACGTACGATTAACGACTACATTTTCCGACTACAATTTCGATTATCAATTTCCGTATACGTACGATTAACGACTACATTTTCCGACTACAATTTCGATTATCAATTTCCGTATACGTACGATTAACGACTACATTTTCCGACTACAATTTCGATTATCAATTTCCGTATACGTACGATTAACGACTACATTTTCCGACTACAATTTCGATTATCAATTTCCGTATACGTACGATTAACGACTACATTTTCCGACTACATTTTCGATTATCAATTTTCGTATACGTACGATTAACGACTACATTTTCCGTATACGTACGTACCATTTCCAGCTATGCACATTTTCCGACTACAATTTCCAACGTACTAAGGATGATAATCGTAATCATCTTCATCACTTGAGTCTGACTCGGTTTCATAGGTAACCTCTGGCAATATGTGCCGCTCCTCGTCATCTGAATCAGCGTCAACTTCATATGGATTAACATCGAGAAGTTCTGCTCCAGTAATTCGAACCACACTCCCAGATCTCACATTATTAAGGCGAATCGTAGATGATTCCGGAATGTCAAAAGCGTTCGGCTCTTGGTATGCAGTAACTTCCTCATCATCTGCGGTATCACCAAGTGTGGCAGCACTGTATATGTTTCTATGAGCAACATGGTTAACCACCTTCCACGGGACTTTGTTAAGAAGATCGTGCAGGTAAAACACTTGTTTTACTGATGAGGCAAGAACGAAAGGGTCATCTTCATACCAGGTAGTAGCAGTATTCACCGAAAATGTTCCGTACTGATCGGTCCTTGTGTTCTCCGGGCTAGTATCAAACCATCTACACTTGAACAAGTGCACTTTCATGCGGTTCCCATAAATTAGTTCAACAACTGAATGAAGGACACCGTAATAGTCAACGCCATCCTGCCCACCATGGACCATCACCCCACAATTCTGTGTTTTCAGTCGGTCGTCTCGATTTTCACATATAAATTTCACGCCATTGACCTGACACATCGAGTACACTTTTGAAGCAATCGGTTTCATCGCCAGGACCCTCAATTCGTTTGACCACTCTGGGCAACCATCATCTGCTACATGGTTCATCTGAAAACGTCCATATATTAATACGTACAGAAGAAATTATGTCATCTTGAAACCACAAAAGCACGTACATACATACATGCTATGTAAGGATATATATATAAAAATAGACATATACACATATACTTACCCATTGACCAAAGTAGTTTGCAAACGTCTTGTTGTGGTAATCAACATTTCCGGCAATAGCAGGGCAGTGAAGATGATAGTTTTTCCAATATTGTACTTCTTGACAGTTAATCAGTACCGACCAGTGGGCAATGGCTACCTCATTTCCATCCAACTTGTACGACTTTGGCAAGCTTCCCTGTACTACCACGTCACTGGAGATGATAGAAAGGTTGAACTGGGGTTCATCTATCGGCATATGTTGTTGGGGGTCCTCTACATTTTCGAGGTACACTTTGGTGTACGTTACACACTCGTGCGCAAGATATGCTTCAGCGATACACCCTTCAGGTGCATATTTATTCTTCACATAGTCCTTGTAGGCTCCCAATTGTCTACAAGTTAACAAGTACATGTTAACTTACTTAACCAGAAGTCATTACATATAAAAACCATAGGCAAACCAAATTTATGAATCATTTGTACCTTTCCATGGGATACATCCAAGTGTAGTGTACGGGACCGGTAAGCAACAATTGTTCGGGAAGATGGATCATCAGGTGCGGCATTATGTCGAAAAAATTTGGGGGAAATATCCTCTCAAGCTTGCACATGATAAAAATGATGTCATCTTGCATCTCCCTCAGGTCTGCTTTTTTAACTTCCCTGGTGCATAACTTCTGAAAGAATCTTGACAAGGCCACCAACGGCTCCACCACCTCTTTGGGCATGTACCCTCGAATGAAAATAGGGAAAAGGCGTTGAAGCAGTACATGGCAGTCATGACTCTTTAATCCGTACATCTTATTGTCCCGGAAGTTAACACACCTGCTTATATTTCCTGCATAGCCATAAGGATACCTGCATATATATATAGATGAAGCCATATATATGGACCAATTATATTTCTCGCATATAACCATATATACTCCGCTAAAAATTTAAGGACAAATTCATACATAGCCATAAGATCGAATATATACCTGACATTACTCAGCCACCGAAAAATTTCATGCTTATGCTTCGGCTTTACGGTGTACGGAGCTTGCGGCATTTTTCTCTTACCATCTCTTAACCACAAATGTTTCCGCACACCCATTGCTTTAAGATCAATGCGTGCCTTAGGGATGTCTTTTGTTTTCCCCTCCAAGTTAAGAACTGTGCCCACCACACTTTCACACACATTCTTCTCTATGTGCATGACATCTAGGTAATGTCTGATAGGCAACCTGGGCCAGTAGGAGAGTTCCCAGAATATGCTCTTGTGTGTCCAAAACTTATACCTTTCGGGCTTTTCTGGAATTGACGCCACTATGTCAGGATGATTGCTCAGCTGGCCAAAATCGTATTCATTCAACACTTCCAAAATTTCGTCCCCTGTCCATCGCCTGGGTGCCACACCAGTTTCAACAGTCCCATCAAACGCGTCTGGATCCTGCCTGAATGGGTGATCATATGGAAGCCAACAACGGTGACGCATCGAGACAATTTTACTGCAATGAGGACTGCAACAATCAACCGTCATGCACTCTGAACAAGCCCTGTAACCCCTGGTAACGTTGCCCGACAACATACCGCGGGCAGGAAAATCACTGATGGTGCCAACAAGCATGGCATGCATCTGGAACATCTCCTTTTTGAACCTATCGTAAGTGGGGTGGCCACACTCACTCAGGTACTTAAGCTCCTCAATCAAAGGCCTCAAATACACATCGAGACACTTTCCTGGATAACCCGGGCCCGGAATTAACAGAGTGAGCATATTGTATTCCTTCTTCATGCACATCCATGGTGGAAGGTTGTACGGTACCAAAATAACTGGCCATATACTGTATTGAAGACTCATGTTGCCAAAAGGGTTGAATCCGTCAGATGAGAGCCCTAGCCAAACATTTCGGACCTCTGCTGCAAAATGATCAAACTCCCTGACCATGTGCTTCCAAGCCTCTCCGTCGGAAGGGTGTATAAGGGTGTCATCGTCAGGCAAGTTCCTCTCAGCCCACCATCTCATTGCCTCGGCCGTGAAAGCACACATGAACAACCGCTCCAGCCTATCAATAAGCGGGAAATATCGAAGTATCTTCACAGCTTTCTTGTTGCCTGCAGGAGTCAACTTATACCTTTCTGTAAAACATACCGGGCAGGCTTCAAGGTCTTCGAGATCTTTTCCCCAGAAGAGAATACAATCATATCTGCATGCATGGATTTTGATGTAGGAAAGCCCAAGATCTTTCAGGATATGTCGCACCTTATGATGAGTGGTAGGAAGACGATGACCGGGTGGCAGTAGCGAAGCAGTCCACTTCAACCAAGAATCAACAGCTTTGACAGACATTTTGTTCTCCATTTTTAGCTGCATCACTCCCATCACACTTTCAAGAACAGTCTTACTACAACCGTCGTACAACGGAGTCTGTTGCAATGCAATCAGGTTGTTGTACTTGTCCATACCGCTTGTGTTGGCATGACCTCCAGGTAATGGTTCGACTGGCTCGATATGGGGGAAACCCTCAACGACGGGAGGGACATTTGGTGCTTCATCAGCAAATACACCGCTCTCATGAGGAAACATATCATTGATTAACATCGATGTTGGATCATAGGATGAACTGCCCCTCTCAGCAAAATGTCCATAATCATAGCGTGGACTGGCCCTCTCACCAAATTGTCCATGATCATGCGGACCCGCTACCGATGTTTCACCGTGATAAATTCAACAAGTGTACTTATCCCAAAACCCGTATTTACTCAGGTGCCTCTGCACTTTATCAATGGGAAATCGAAATCGATCGCTGAAACACTTACATTCTTTACACGGGCAATAATGAAGTGTAGTGTCTCCACAATTAGCCTTCACAAAATCCACAAAACTCCTAATTCCCTCGTGATATCTGACATCCCATCTTTCGAGGCTCATCCAACTCTTGTCCATCCTGAAAATTCTAACAATTTTACGTATTAATTATATATATATATACACACATTCACTACTAATAATCGACGTGATCTCTCAATTCAACTCTAATTAAATCAACACATGCATATGTATATATATCGATCTAATCTCTGAATTCGATTCAGTACTCGATGATAGTACGTATTCAGTACTCGATGATAGTACTCAATGATATATCGATCTAATCTCTGTTAAGCCTGGCTCCGATAACAATACGATAATACCAGTCATTGATTCAGACACAAGATTAACTACAAGCTGTTTTCTCGTTTCGGTGACCGTACATCAACAACATTTCATATATATATATATATATATATATATATCTCACGAATTGGATTTGATCAACACACACACACACACATATATATATACCACATATACGTATATATACACCTACGTACCTATATAAATAGCTTCCCGACTGATCGAGTTTTCGACGCCCGCCTTAATTTTGACAATATACCGAATAATGATCGATTTCAGAGCGTACGTTTTCCTTCTTTCGATTTCTCTGGATTTTTTTCGCTCAAAATGATTGAATGATCGAGCTGCCCGATCCGGCATCTAATATAAGACACATTGCCGGCGACGGAGTAAGTCGCCGGAAATGAACACATTACCGGCGAGATTCCGGCCACATTACCGGCGACTTTTCCGGTCGCCGGCCTTGTTGGCCGGAATCTCGCCGGTGATGACTCATTTTCTTGTAGTGCTTCTACCCCGTCCAACCTTAACCGAGGTCTGGCCGGCCCAGCCTCTTTTGGAATAGGGTATGGTCTGAGTTATACATTTGAAGCCAAACCCATCCTCTTGGTCCAGCCCATTTGAATCCCTACGGCCCGGCCTCGGCCTTATAAGCCTCTTCAAGCTCGGCCTCTTTTCAAATAAGGAAATTAATTAATATATAAATATATTTATATCACTTTAAAGGTCTAAAAATCAAGCCTGATCTGGCCCATTTTGACCATTTTTATTAGTAACACATAATATAATTTATTATTATTATCATATATTTTTCTTATTACTTTCATTTTCTTGTCTTATTCACCTCGATGTTCTCTTCGCACAAAAATATATATTCAAAATATATTCATACATCAATAATAAAAATACATTGAACTTTTTATATATTAATTTTTCTCAATTTAAGGCACATCTTGGCCCGGCCCATAGAGCTCGGCCTCTTTAGCCTCATTGGCCTGGCCTTAATGGGCAGGCTAAAGCTTCTAAATTATGGCATCGGCCCAGCTCAGCCGAGCCTCTTTATGTTTGATTGTTGACCAAATTTACTATAAGGTAGACACATGTGTGTGGACTCATTTCTCATTAGATCATTTTGATTTCTCGTATTTTTTAAATTCATCATATGAGTACTAACCGTTGTGACCCTTAGGTGATTTATACTAAAACTACATTTTTTACTACTTATAAAATTAATTTAAACTCTTGTTGCTACTTCGTCGAACTATTCTAAGATTAAAACTTTGTATGAAGCGGTTAATGAGTATGTTTAGTGTAGAATGGTAATAAAACATATTCGAGGGTTTAGTGGTTTGTCATCTACTATGACAACGGCCACTTGCATCTTTGAGGATAATGCGGTTTGCATTGAACAAATGAAGTTGAGTTACATTAAGGGTGACATACTTAAATCATTTCGCCAAAGTACTCCTGCAATCAGCAATAACAGCGGTTATTGATTATCCATGTGAACCATGTTGGTTCGGAAGATAATGCTGCAGACTTATTTACGAAGTCATTATCCAAATCTACATTTGTGAAACATGTGAGACACATTGGTATGCGCATGTTATTTGAACTCCATGATTGAGTTTACAATCAAAGGGAGTTACATTTTTGTAGACATCATAGAGAGTCTACATCACATGTATTAGCTTTTATAGTTGATGTGTTGTTCTCTTTTTCCCTTAGACCAAGTTTTTATTTTACCCATGAGGTTTTGTTTGCTTGACAAGGTTTTTAGTGAAGCAATAAGTTATGCATCATTCATTAGGTCATCGACACAAGGGGGAGTGTTTAAGGAGATTTATACTCTGTAACTTTCGGTGTGTGTCTTGTCCTAATTAGATATAATTTAATATAAATAGAGATACAGAGAATTCATATTCTATTAGGACAGTTATTGTAACAGATTGTATTAACCTATATATAATATATTTTATCAATGAAAGAATTATAATTTTCAGTTATCATATATTCTCCTTCAACAATAAGCAATTACAATAACTACACAAGACTTTCTCACTCTTCTTCAACTTGGAGAGTGTATGTTTGTAACTCCCAACTTGCAAATTAAAGGACCATAAATTTCTTTTCCTAAAGGTTTGGTTGAAAAGAGAAATTCACATGTTTGGTTGCAACTGATTTGTCGAGAACTTTGTCCCAGAGCAAGGGGCAATCTAACTCTATGAGTCCTTTTCCTTCATGGAAGACAAGATTAGCTGCAATGTATAAGGCTACCTTATTATCACAATATAAAAAATATGATTTGGCACGAGGAATATTCAGATCTTTGAGAAGACATCTCAGTCAAGTTAACTCACAACGAACTCCAGTCATTACTCTACATTCAGCTTCTGCAAAAGAAAGAGAAACAGTCTTTTGTCTTTTGGACCTCCAAGAAACAAGTGAAGGACCAAGAAAAACACAATACCCAGTAGTGTATCTTCGAGTCATTAAGAAGTCAGCCTCATCTGAATCACAATAAGATCTTACTCTGTAGTCACTTTGGAAAAAAATAGACCTTCTCCTGCTGTGCTTTTGAGATAGCGAACCGCATGTAAAGCTACTTCCATATGTGCCTTTCGCAGCTCATGCATATACCTCCTTAAATCATGTACTGAATATGTAGTATCATCCTTGAAATGGTAAAACAAATGAGTCTGCCAACAAGTCTTCTATAACAGGAGGAATATTTGAGCAAATCATCCTTCTCCGATAATTTTAAACCATGTTCCACAGGAGTATCAACTGGAGCTGAGGAGTATCAACTGGAGCTGAGCCCAACAAACATGCATCACTAATAATTTCCAAAACATATTTCTGTTGAGAAATAAATATTCCATTCTTGGAAGAGAAACCTCTATACCAAAGAAATATTTCAAGTCTCCAAGATCCTTGATACTAAACCGGCTATTGAGAAAAAATTTCAATGCAGAAATAGCAACAGGATCATTGGTGGTGATCAGTATGTAATCAACATATATAAGGCAGTAAATGATTTTCCTTGATTCCTTATAAACAAAGAATAATCTGCTTTGGACTGCATATACACTGCTGCTTGAATAGCCTCAATAAAGTTTACAAACCACTGCCTAGAAGCTTGTTTTAAACCATGCAAAGATTTGTTAAGACGACAAACTAGAGTCTCTCCTTGTCGCCGAAGAGTAGGAGGAGGTGACATGTAAATTTCTTCATCAAGGTCACCATGTAAAAATGCAATATTGACATTTAACTGATTAATAGACCAATTTTGGGCAGCATCCAAAGCCAACAAGCAACGAACAGTAATAATCTTTTGCAGAGGGAGAAATAGTGTCATGGTAATCAACACCTTCCATTTGAGTGAAACCCTTTGCGACTAACCGTGCATTGTGTCATTTGATAGTGCCATCAGAACCCTAAATCCATGGATATGACTTTTACAAGTGGTATAATGGCAAAGGGGAACATCCAGCCAGGCCATAATACCCTTGATAATTGCATATGAAAGAAGATCTACTCAACTCAAGTTAAAGAAACCATTTATGCTTTCTGCTAATACTACTAGAGAGTATAGAGTGATCAAACTTCAATACTACCCTATTTCTTCACACTTTGTGTCTGATTTAAATTTCATTAATGTTGCTGCCATAGACATGGTACAGAGAGGAAGCAATGTCAATTTGTCTGAGATTCAATCTCATAGTATCAGCCCTTTTGGCGCAATATATCCTTAAGAATATTCAAATATGTAATAATGGTCAGCAAATCACCAGAGTAGGGAGCACACATCAGACTTAGCTACTTCACCATAACCTTAGAAAGGGTGAGCAAACAAGGAAAGGAAAAACACAGATCGAAGATAGCTACTAACCATAAAAAAGAACAAGTGCTCACTAATGAATAAGCTTCTCTCTATATAACGATTCATAACCTTCACTACAGAAATGGTCTATTAAAAGCAAGCAAGCATACACATTAGTCATACATAAACTGATCAGTACTATTCTAGCAAAGGCAACTATTACACTTACACTCACTGGTGGTTGTCAGACGGTGAGCGAAGCACCATTGTCGGTGGGTGTAAGATGCAATATCATGGTCGCAGCCTTGAGAGCCCACACCCGAGGCTCCGGATAACTGTCCATATTGTGGGGGCCAAAGCAGGACTCGAGCATATCGGTGTGTATAACCCCAGGGTTGAGAGCCACAATGGCCATGTCTTTGGGCAGCTCCTTGGCAACAGACCTGGTTAGACCCTCAACTGCCCACTTGGATGCACAATAAGGCGCCACGTGTGCTGCTCCGGACCTTCCCCAGCCGGAGGACATGTTGACTATGGTCCCGGTGGCCGGAGCAGAGTCCCTCTTGAGCATTAGAGGGACGAAGTGGCGGAGGACATTGGCGACGCCCTTGACGTTTGTGTCGACGACTGCGTCGAACTCGTCGGCCGAAACCTCCCAGAGCTTGTTGTTGCGGTTGATGATTCCGGCGTTGTTGACTATGATGTCGGGGACTCCCTTCTTCTCCGCCACAACCCTAGCCAGCTCTTCCATGCTGCTATTCGAACTCTAAATCAAATCAGTTTAACCAATCAAATCCAATTGAATCGAAATGGATGAGGAAGACAAGAAAGGAAAAGGAGAGAGGTATTACGACGTCGGCGGCGAGGAAGAGGTGTTTGTCGGAGGAGGAGGAGAGTTCGGATTGGAGTGAGGTGAGCTTATCTTGAGAACGGGAGCAGCCGATTACAGTGTGGCCCCTCTTGGCCATCTCTAGGGCAAGTGCTCTCCCCAAGCCTTTCCCTACCCCCGTTATCAGGTGCCTCCCACCGCCTTCATCTCTCTCTCTCTCTCTCTCACAGTGTCTCGTCCCCTCGTGTGTTAAAATTTTTCTTTAAATAAAAAAATAACGAAATACTGAATTATGCAACGTGGCGTGCTGATAGACGTTTGAGAGAGCGCCATTTCTTGGTCAACGTTTTTATCCCAAATCAAGACCTGCACCACCACAACAAGTTGGTCGGACTCACTGCCTTTTTTGTCTCTCAAACACAGTGGGACGCTTGCAGTCTCGACGCTACTGGGCCGAATAAGTACAACCCATTTCTCTCGAGCTTGGAGGACGCCGCTTCTGCAATCAAGGTGTGTTAACCCCACATCCACACTTAATCTCTCGCTCAAATTTTTGATTTCGAGTGTTTATTTATTTGTTTACTTACAATTCAATCCTTCCAAATTTAGGAAACATGATGGATTCCGAGCCATATCGTCGCTAAGGATCAAACTGGAAACATTCTAGGTGTTACTCCTCTATACCTTTTACTCCTGTAACTGGTCCCAGGATTTTAGTGAGGAATACCATGTTCAAACATCAAGTCTTTGACATTATAGTTTCTGCTCTCAAGGATTTGACGGACAAGGTATTACGTTGATTCATAATCTTTTAATCTGCTACTTCCATTTGTTTTTCAGATTCACTGTGCTGCTCTGTACAATAGAAATCCTATGTTTTTGGTGTCTGCTGCCTATGCTACTATTTAAATCTATTATTATGTCCCAAGTAGCTATAACAAAGTTGCTATGCAATGGGCTGGTGTCTTTTTTTTTTATGTTGTAATTTTCTTTTGACAGACTCGTGCGGTGCTATACTCTGTATGCTCTACTGACTTGTGTGTTTTGACGGTACCGGCTTTCATCACTGCACATTACCTTCTCGTCTGAAAAGGAGTGGGACAAATTGAGTGAGAAAGGTTTTCTACAAAGAATTGGAATGCAGTATCACTGGAAAAATCGTAACTACAAAAAGTGAGCAGTGCATTTCATGTTTCTTATTTGGTAACAGTCCATTTTCATTCTATAATCTTCACTGGTAGAATTTGCAAGAGTCTTTGTCATATTCCTCAAAGATTAATAGGAAATATGCAACTATGATTTAAAGAATGTTTTGTGACTGTTACTTGAAAAAAAATTTGACTTGCCCCTACTTTATCCTAGGTAAACCAAGCCTAGGGTCTCAAGTAGCTATAACATGCTAGAGATTCTCTCATACTTTTTATTTATGCTTTGAGCATCTGTGAGAAACCATAACCTATTTTCTCTCTTTTTGCTTGGTTTGGAAGAAGGTAGGCGAGGGCGTGATGCTCTGGGCTCAGAGGTTGTCTGCATATTAATTGTTATGTTAGCTTGGTGGGCATTAGCTCCATGTTAAGGCTCATACCAAGTGCCGACCTGTAGCTATTGTTACGAATCGTCTCATCATGAATGCTGTATTCGAATATCTCGACACAATCCCAATGAATCCCTCTTTAATATTCTACTTTTCCGTACATAAAGAAAGATTCTGATCAAAAGGGATCTGAATCATTTGGCACGGCCAGGAACTTCCAAGATGTGGGCCAAGTTAGTTTAGAGGATATGTTAGATGTGTGATGAGGTTGGGCTACTACTTGCTTTGAGGGAGTTTTTCTATAGTTTGAGTAGTCTACATAATGTTTAAGTATATGTTACAAAAAGCTAACTGGGCTACATCCCAGATTAGCTTTGTTGTAGATCTGGCTGTTAGGAGCACCCCACAATAGGGTTATGTGATCCAAATTGTGTAAGTTTTAGATCTCTATTCAAGATCTTTTGCTGCAATAAATCAACAAATTTTAACATATGTGACCATTTGGTCACCATACTGTGGTTCCATAACTTCTTCAGTTGATTTGATTACGCTGAAGGTTGGGCCCACATTCCTTCCATTTGAATATCAGAAAGGATCTCACCCAGTATGCATTAACACAATGCATAAATATGTGCATCGGTAATTTCATCACCACATTATAGAACTTCGACGTCAACCATTAACATAACTTTGGGTATCATCTGATTGATAAGTTTCATAACTTAAAAGCATAGAAACTTATGTCATCTCACTTATCTGTGAAACAGTTTCAAGGAGTGTTGTTAATGGACATGAAGCAGAGTAAAAGGAAAAATATTCGTCAAGAGAGGCAAAAGGTTTGACCCTTTTATCATAATATCATATCTTTCATTAGATGTTTGATAATATAAACGTAGAAAAGTTTATTAAAAAAAAAAAAAGCAAAGGCTCTTAGGCAATTACTTCTACTAGAAAAGTGGCAGCTTCCATGTCAGATTGTTTCTTGTTAGCAAACTTCTAAATGTTACAACATTGATTGCTGGTCAGGAAGATTATGTTCATGAAGAAAATTTAATGTGATCAATTTTGGGGAACACTGTAAAGACATTAAGCGTCTTCTTTTCCAGAACTAAATGTACAAATTAAAAAGAAAAGAAGATGAATGAGAGTAAAGGCCATGGATGCCAGCATTGAAGAAACATCACTCAACCCATGGCGGCAAGATAAAAGATTGGGGTCATCTGTAAGATGCTTTTGATCTCATATTGTGGGTACCTTGTTTTATGTGTGCCTAACCGCAAACTGTTAGTTGACATTTACAGGATTCCTTGATGGTTTCTGCTTACAATGTCCGAGTATTGCCTTTCTTGATTGTATTGTTTCTGAGTTAGTTGACAGTATAAAGTCTAAACCATAAATCATCATGAATATTAGTCCCTAAAGTAAATTTTAGATATTAATTGACCCCCCAACAGCCACAAAACACGACCAGTCCCAACTTGGGCTTGGTTTAATGAAATAAACCTCCACGTTGTGTCAGGTTAAATTGTTTTGGTTTTCGTCCTAGTAATCATGTCTCTACATAGTAAAATTATCAAGAATACCTATAATATACAAGAACAGGCATTGATGCAAGTATTTTCTTAGTTTCCTGAATTGATGTAATACAAACGTTCAAATTACTTTTATCAGGAGTCTATGCAACCATGAAAAATAAGTACCTTCTATATTAAAGACTAAGTACCTCTCTATAGTAATAGAATTAAGACTAAAGAGTTTCTGCTGTAGTAGTATCTGTATGTATCCCATATATGTTCAATGTTGGTGGGTGTAAAGGTCATGAATACTTTCTATTTATTTTCAATTGCTTCATAGTGTGACTGGATAGTTTCTTCAAGTGTTAATACTTTGTTCTTCTGCATATGCTAAAATGCTACAGTTTGCTAAATACTTCCCTTTTTGATTTTTGAAGCTAGTGGTAAATACTTCACTCTCACTGTGCAGATTTTGCAGCAGAATTTGACTATGAAACGCGTGCGGGGGATGAAATAAAGGTGTATATTCTATAGCTTGGAACGATTACTAATATCTGTGTTTGTTCATATATGTAACCATATACTATGTTGCTGCTTAAAAAATGATGAATTATCACCGCCCTCTTTAAGTTTATCAATGTTTAAACATGAGGACCGTTATTTAATGTTATTTTGACATGGTGAATCCATCTGAGATTTATGTTCATGGGAAGAATGTAGGATTTATGGTTCCTGTCATTCTGAAGAAATATGATTTGAGATCTGTTGAGATAATATCTTTTGGTTAAATATCTACTGAAACTAATACAGACTTCCATTCTTTGTTGATTTCCACTTCTTTAGCAAGCATTTATATATAGTATGCGCCATACCTATATATAGTATCCTATGTAACCAATATGCTTTTTTAATTGATTCACTTTGGAGTCGATTACACTTGCTACAATAGTTGAAGTAATAGGTCTTACCTATCAACCTATGTACTGATGTATTGGCAGGCTAGACACTGGGATTCCTTCTACAGTTTCTATCGCTACACCACCGACAATAAGTACATAGCTTATGAATATCTTATGTTTATTTCATTATCTTTTATTCAAAAATTTATGTGACAGTTTAAAAGTTGCTTGAATCTTTATTTATTTTTTTCCTTTGTCATGAAGAATTTTGAAAATCCATTTCCAATCCACAGGTGGGGTACACCATACTTGACTAGAGAATTATTTCATAACATAGGGTCAAAGATGGGAGATCAGGTGCTCCTTGTTGTTGCTGAAGAGGGAGATGAGCTTGTTGCTGGAGCTCTTAATCTTATAGGAGGAGATAAGTTATATGGACACCTATGGGGATGTCATCCCCGAGCTTATTATCCAAGTTTGCATTTTGAAGCATGCTATTACCAGGTATAGTTTTCATATTTTATATTTAAACCAATATTGCCAGACATCACAATATACTTTACAGTTTGAACGCTTTCTGCAAAGAAGTCCTCGGATTCTTGATTAACTAAACATCTTGAAATATTAGAAAGTGTTGGAAATGGATATATTTTTTGTTTTTTTTCTCCATTTTTGTCTAGAAAGTCCATTTGGAACCCCTGAGATCCATTTATGCTTTTTATCTTCTCATTTAAAAGCCAATTATTCTATTACAGTTCGAGGACGATTATTTGATTTCATTTCACGTATATAGGGTCTCATCCATCCTTGAATCCCACATGTTGTTATTAGAAACCAAGAGTTTTGTTTGATATTACCATAAAGTAGACTAGTACATAAAAGTAACAGCCAAGCATTGTTACAGGCAATAGAAGCTGCAATCGAACTTGATCTAAGCACAGTGGAGGCAGGAGCTCAGGGGGAGCATGAGATTCAGAGAGGTTATATGCCTGTGGCAACTTATAGCTGTCATTACCTGACGAATCAAAGTTGCCGGAAGGCCATAGAGGACTTTTTAGTGCGTGAATCTACTCAGGTGATTGCATTTATGATTCCGTATTCATGAGAATTATTCCCCTAATAACAGCTCTTCTCTGTGTCACTTAAGGCCAATTTCATTAATCACTTCATTACTTGTATACAAGCAAGTTAAGCTTGTGATAAAACTAGTGCATGATTCTGGTCCATTTAAGGAAGGTGCACAGTAATTTATTGATATGATCTGCTCAAATCAAATTTAATTAGTCTGTAATTCATGAACGGACGCTTTTTCTCTCTTTGTTATTTTTTTTAGAGAGTTTCTATTGGAATCTCTGATTTTGCTCACTAGACCTCATGCTTTCTACACCTCTATTTTCTTTTTAATTACAAGAAATTGCTAACTATACGTCTCTGTAAATACCTTTTTTCACCTTATTATTATTGTAATTCATGCATAAACGTCAGTTGGTACGGAATATGCAGCATATGTTTGCCGAACCATTGTCACCAATCGCTGGTATCCCTTTTTAGAAAGAGTTCTCATCGAGATGATACATAGCATAGCTAATGATTATGCTATATCCAACCCGAATGATGGTTTAAGCCTACCACTTGTAGTCTTATCCTATATGCTGCTGCGGGCCTACGGCTTCCTCCTAATTTCTATGAATATATATCTAAATCCAAATCCATATATAGGGATTAAGTTTAGCCGTGTTTTAAAGATTGAAAGAAAAAGAAGAAGAAAGCGTATTTTGTCTATTGTCATCGATCAAAGTAAACTGGGATTGTAAGAGAGTTGGGGTTCTAAAATATTATGTCTATATCAATCATTCCGTATGAAGACAATTGCGTGATTCAATAATAAAAAACAAAGGGAGGTCAATTGAGCATTTATTGAGGTTCAAATAGAAAGTTGTTTGAGGAGATTTATTTTCCATTAATCCCGGTATGTGTCTTGTCCTAGTTAGATATGGATATTGATTAGATAGATACAGAGAATCTCTGTTATATCGGGATAGTTATTGTAACAGATTGTATTAGCCTGTATTTAAAGCATTCTATCAATGAAAATGGTAATTATTTTCTGTCTATTCTACTTTATCCTGTAACACGTTATCAGCACGACTCTTAGAGTTGATAACAAAAACCCTAGAACTTGGAGAAAGCATCACCACCATCGACCACCACTGCCGCGGCCAACCACCGTCATTGTCGATCATTGTCGGCAGCCAAGATCCACCGTCGGCCTCTTTTCGTCTTCAACAAAATCCCACGAAGTTTTAGAAGTTAACAAGATTTCACGACTTCCAAGAAATCGTTTCAGAAGAACTTCTTCTTCATCAAGTGTAGCGGTCATACCGAGCACAATACCCGATGTAAATATTTTCTAAACCATTTATTGATAGATCTAGGCAAAACTTACTTACCGCAAAACTATATATCTAAGTTGATGATAACTGTGATATGAGTTGTGAATATTATATGTTTATGCGTCTATTCGGTATTTAATTTATTCTCTATGTTTAGTTTATTATTATTAATCGAGAGAATTAATTATGTTTATTTGTTTTTAGGTATTTTGAAGATTAATGAAGAAAAGGATGTTAAATAACATATTTAATTTGAAATTAATTGGAGAAGATGAAGACTTACGAGGTGTAGGAATTATAATCCATGTAGGATACTGTTGGAGGTGCACATGAGTTTGGCGAGAGGAAGTTGGCGAGGGACATCTATATTATTACACATATATATGCAGCTTGGAGTCCTTGGCGAGCACGTAATGAAAAAGTGCACATGAGTTTTACTAGTTTAATTAAACTAGCTAAATGATATATATTTATATATTTGTTGCTTGGCGAGGAGGAGCTTGGCGAGCTGCTTGGATTATGAGAAGTAATGAAGTGGAGTTGGACTTTGGGAAGAACTCCATTTGGAGTTGGATTGCTGGCACGTGGACTAGCTAGGAATTGACCTAGCTATGTTTTATATATATATATATATATATATATATATATATATAGCTAGCTAAAGAAGAGAGAGGAAGGCTAGAGGAGATTAAGAGATAGATTGGAGAAAAAGATGAAGAACAAATAAAGAAGAAAGAAGAAGTTGAACGGGAAGAGAAGTTCCATACTGCAGTCTATGGTCCCGACGGGGATCAAGAGTTTATTTCTTCTCTTTCTTAGTTCATCTTTCATGAATTCTTTGTTGTTATTATTTAAGATTATGATTAGCTAATTTTCTTTTGTTAGGGGCTGATTGAAGCTCTAGATATGCTTACGATTTTAAACCCCTTTTGATTCTATTAATTTTTTGGATGAGTTTTGTTTCACTGTTTTCTCACCGTATGATTTCTATGTTTATGTTTCTTTGAGTGTACGCTTAGATGCATGGTTTAGGATCTATAGTCTTGATTGTGTACATGAATTTGTGTGAAACAAGCCTTAGTGATGTAAGGGTGACCACCTTATCAACCCTTGAAGCTTTGTTATTCTTCAAACATTCTTAGAACGTAATGACTTCAGTTCTCTAGGCTTACATCATCATATGTATAAGTCGGTTAAGTGAGGATCAAGATCGAGCGGATTGTCCCTCCCTCTTTCATGCCAAGTAAGAGAGTGTAATACACAAGATGACTTAACCAAAACTCTTGTGTGGGGAGTATTCATCCATGGTTAGTTCAATTATATTGGGAATGTCGTAGGTATTTCTAGGGTGGAGATAAGTTCTTAACATTCATATCTCATTGATTTCCTACAACAATTTACTTTCTACAATTTACTGATTTCTACATTAGCTGTAGCTTATACGATTTATTTCGGTAACCAAATCAACTCAGAAAACCCTCAAATTTTGTGTGGTAGTCCACCACTGTATCTAGTTTACTGTATCAAATTTTCGTGTCATTTGGGTCTGTATAGAGTAGGTTCTTAGTGTCATTAGTGTACTATAGCCGACTCTGTCAGCATTTTAGTTTCGTGTTAGGATTTAGTGTCACAAATTCCTTGTGTTCGACAACCCCTATTTATGATACTACATTGATATATCCAGGTTGTAAATAGGGTATCTCTGACAGGTGTTTACCCGCCTTGTCAAGCATGATTGTAACTTTGAGGAAAATGTACTCAAGTTACGGCCTCCACATTTTATACGGTATCCAGGAAGGTTATGACAACCACATTACCTGTGTTTGATGATTTTAGACTCGCATCATGATTTCATGTTTATATTGGTGGAAGGCATATTATTATTTTCGTTCACTCACTCTAACGATTTTATTTGCCTTTCCCTAGGCTTTTTGGTTTCCTTTGTCCAGTTTGCAGTTTAAGTTTTGGGGTTGCACGTTGACGGCGGAGGCGTAGAGTTTAAATCACACTTCAGTTCGAGTAGGTTCTTTGTTCGACCTACTGGTTGTATATGATGTATATATGAGTCGCTCTGAATACTTATGTTATGTTTTCAGTTGAATTTACTCTTGAATATTTTTCTGGATTTCTTGTAAACCTTGTGGTTTATTATATATATGAAGTTGAGAAATTCGGATGGGGATCGAAACCTCACGGTTTGGCTTTTTTGGAATATTCGAAGTGTGATTCTCTTTGCAGGTTCTAATTTTAGCTCACGTATTTCAAAGTAAACTCTGACAATTTTCTTTAAGTTCATGTTTTCGAAGGGGTTTGATTTCGGTTTAGGTAACTAAATCGGAGTCGGGTCCTTTCAAATGAAGAAGACGGATTGGGTCTGAGGTTGGGGCAGGTCGGAGTCGGGGCGGGTATGTGGTTGGTGTGAATTACAAAGAGCCGGATCTGCGAAGTCCGAGCTCGGGTCACCGAGTTGGGTCGGATTTCTTGGCGGTCAGATTTCTTATATAATACAAATTTATGTGTATCAAAAATTAACAATCTCTCATTGTGGTTAAGTGGTGAAGGTGTTAGTGATGTACCCGAGAGGTTCTATGTTCCAATTTCGTCATAGTTAAAATATTTTCGGCATAGACAGTTATAAGAAAATAGTTATAAATATATTTATGTGTTGTATGTTTACAAGAGCTTGTGGTAGTCAAGTGGTGAGGTGTTGACCTCTTAGGTAAGAAGTCAAAGGTTTGAACCTTAGAGATTGCAAAAATTGTCACCTACATCAGCAATGAATTTTTTTCCAACTTTGCATGAAAGGGAAGCTATTGTGAGGTTTTTCCATCCCATGAGTTTATCTAAGTCAATATGAATTATTGTCTTGGATGAATATAGGTCCCAATAAGAATGTCTCAAAACATGTTCCTATGTGGTGTTGGAATCGGTTATATCTATATAAGCCCTTATATTTATATAAGGAGAGTTCTGCTCTAGTTTATGTATCACAGAGACAAAGAGCAAGTTTATTTTATTCTCATGTTAGAGAGTGAGTTGTGGGATTAGAAAAGAGGAGAGAGAGAGATAAGAAAGAGTAGATAAAGTCTTTATTTTTTTATTCTTTTTGTATACCCATTATAAATATAGTGGAGTCTTTTCTGTCCTTGGACATAAACAAAGTTAGCTGAATCAGGTTAAATTCCGTGTTCTTAACTTTGAACCACGTTAAATTCTATGTATTTCTCTTGATTTGCTGTGCCTATTTATTAGTTCTGACCAAAATTCATAACAGCTATTTGGTCCTCATGTTTTTGCAGGGACTATACTTTTCATTGTTCACATTTTACTTTTGTCACCTTACTTATTTAACACAGCTTCATTATCCTGATTTCATCCACTGTTTCATATGCATCTATATATTAAAAAGAGTTCATGTTGCTAATTCATTGGGATTTTTGAAATTTGCTTATGATCTATGCTACCAAAAATTTTAACCACTGTTTGTAAAAATTTGTTGATGTTGTTTTGTTTATAGAAAGAAGTAGAAAACCTAAAGGAAAATTAGGATGGTGCAAATAAGGGTGGTGGAGAAAATCTGAGACCACAAAGTGAAAGAGGTACAAACAGGTAATGCAACTTCTCATTCTTTTTTCAATTTTTTCTTCTTCTGGAAAACGGCAGTGATTCACTAATTTATGATGCACTCATAGTGAAAAACTCACTTCTAATAGAAAACATGGGCATCCTTGTTCTATGATCTCTACCCTAAAGAGTAGGTAAATATGGTAGATATGTGATGGATGACTTTGACTGCACACCTTGTAAACTGCAAAATCTAGTATAAAAAGGAATTGTGCTACAGTAGTATTACTGGAATAAATTTGGCCAACTCATTTTGGTTCTGTTTGCAGTTCTTTAGAAAGACTGTTCATTTGAAATATGATTGACTGTGTTTAGCCAATTCAAAGCTTTTTTTTAAAATCCAAATATCCATATATAACTATTGGCTGGTGTGTTGTCTCTGATAAGTGATTTTTTTTTATTATTATTTTTATCTAGATAAGATATGCTATGCAGGATATGTCTCATCGCCAAAAGAAAAAGGAGGATGATGTTGACTTGCATCTTGCTCAAAAGATAATGCAGAATAAAAAATTTGTTATATCTGGTCAAACAGATGATGAATACGACTATGATGATGGTCCAAGTAGAAAATCTAAGAAGAAGCAGGAGACTGATGATCATAAGGTCAGCCCGAAGAATACATTTGCTAGCCATTTCTCGATTCAACAAGAATGCTGCATTTTCTGCTTTGAAAACCTAAAGAGACTAGCGCATCTAGCTGTAGCAATTGGAAATTATTCATAAATGATGCTGCCACAGCAGAAGCCTCTTGTGAATGGTCATTGCTGCATTTTTCCGATGCAGGTGAGCTTGATCTAATTTCTTCTCTTGCCTTGTCTCATTGTCCGAGCTAGTCTTTTGGTAGGTAGCTTTAGCCAATTTTTTCTTTTATGTAAATGCACCAGACGGATTATCATTTACCGGATGTGAGGACCTTATAATTATAGCATCATTCTAATCACATGAAAAGGGTTAATGAAACCTAATCAGTGATCATAGACAAGCAAATGGTGCCAATTGTTAAATTTTAGTCATTTTACTAATTTTGTCTGAAATTAATTGTACACCTGTATCAATCTTATGCAAAGCATCAAAATTGCTTTCTAGGGTTGCAGCTTTATTTTGATTTCTTTTCTATGAGTGAATCTGGTTCTATTTAACTCTAAACAGCATGTACCAGCCACTAGAACTCTTGATGATTATCTGTGGGATGAAATTCGGAATTTCAAGAACTGCCTTATTATGATGTTTGCAAGCAAGAGAAGGATGTTGTATTTCTTGAAACAGTGAGGGGATTGGCTCAACAGTGCCGCCATTGTGTAATTGACCGTATTCCTTTGCCTCAGGACATAGCCAAAGATGCTCCTTTATACTATACAAAAAGGTACAAGGCTATAAATTTGTTGCAAATGCTCCAAAAATTCATCATATCATTTATGCCATTACTTTAGGGAACATTATGATGCAGTTGTAACATATATATAGATGTAGTTGTATAAATTGAATTTACTACAAAAAAATGAGCATGCAAAGACAGATGGCTTCTCCATAAGCTACTCATTCTCACTGATAGAAACTCATGTATATGCGATTAGATTTTCAATTTTCTTTGCACATACAAAGATGTGATTTGGATATAATATATTGATAAACTGAGTATGTGAATCTACACACACAAAAAATTCAGGCAATTGATGAAGCTGAAGATGAGTGGAGCCAACACACTGCAAAGAAACTAATTGATACAAGCGTCAAGGAATTATGGGGTTCAGTTCCAGCTAATTTTCCATATTTCCATGTTGAGTTTGGTTTGAAGAAGGGCTTTGTCCGTTATTGATGATGAAACACAGTTAAATAGTAGCCTTGGTCTGAATGTCATAAGAGGCATGCTAGAGTTGCTTGTGGAAGACATGCATCGCCGCAGAAGATATAAACCAATGGAAGCACAAGCAGTATAGAGGTTTGATCAAGATTCTCACTTTGACTGGACAAAGCAGCTTCACCAATCCTAATGATCCATATGATTCTCACTTAGATTTCATCACCCGGGTTTTTGTATGTCATTAGACCATCTCCAACCATAGGAGTCCTATACCTCAAAATGAGGCCACAATGAATATTTGATTCTCCAATAGTGAAAAGTTGTGGCCTCATATCTCATATTTGAGGTGCTATACCTTTAAAAAGGTATCAAAGTAAGTAAGACCCAATGTGATGACTCGAACCAGAATCAGATGCGTATTCGGCACGATTCTCGAGGTTGAGTTTAGTCGCAGTTTATCGTCGTAATTGTGGTTTGCCGATTCGATTCGCGACTTTGTTTTCGGTCGAGAATTTGAGTTGGGTGTCTTCACGGAAATTGTTGAGTACGTGATTTCGAGCTCGTGGGCGGTTCCGGAAGATTTTTCCGATAACCGAGGAATATTTTATGATTATTTGAAGTTTCGGGTTCCGACGAGTTTATCCGTTTGTTTCGAGTTTATCCGAATCGTGATGGTTATCCATTTCGAATCGTCGATCGACCCGAGGGACGAGTATAAATATCGAAAAGTCGAAAAATAGTCGAGAATTAGTCGAAAACTTCATTCTGGGCTTTGACTGACGTTGGCTTGCCTTGACTTTCCAAAACTGGAAAGTTGACCGTTGACTGAGTGAGGGAGAAGTTTCCCGTTTCGGCTTGCCGTCCGACGACCTAGAATCCGGCCACCAACGACTTCGGCAAGGGTATAGTTCGAATCCTTGTTCAATTTCGAGTTGATTCATACTTGAGTTTGTTGAAATTGGTTAGAATTTGTTTGGGTCCGAATTGGGGCCGATTCGGGTTGATCGCCGTTAATGGGTTGGGTGGTTCCGGCAAGCCACGGTGGTGGAGATGATGGGGGTACGACTCCCCTTGCCTCTTTGAATCTATTGGGGTGCATGGTTTAGGCTGTAGTTGAGGTTTTGAGGTGCTCCGATTTGGTTACCGGAATTGATTTTTCCGATTGGTTCGAGCTTGAATTGAGGGGGTTCTGTTTGGAATTGTGCTTAGGGGTAGAAGAGAAACTGGTTCAGCTCATCGAGACCATGGATTCTGGAGCTTCCCGCCGTGTGATTTCACGGTTGACGGTGCGCCGCCGTCGGCGGCGGCGGTCAACGGCGAGGAAAAAGTCAACTTTTCAGATTTCGATAATTTTAATGTCGTTTTTCTCGTAATCGCGCCCCGGTTATCGTCCAGAGATTTTTGGGTCGATTTGGTTAGCCGATTTTCAGTCGAGATTTCAAGTTGGGATTTCAGGATTTCCGTAATTCATTTTGTACTGCATTTTGTATTTCCGGGAACGGTTGGTTTCCGTGCATCAGTACAGTGTTGTGGATTACGATATTGATCAGTTATGTTTTGTGAATATATTCAGGAGATCGGGATCGAGATCGTGATCGTGCTTCAGGCGAGGGATCTTCCGCCGGACCACGAGATTAGCGCGAGTGCGCGTTACGCGAGTCTGTGAGTGGACAATTTCTTTTCACGGAAATCTTGCGAGTCTTTTATTTATGATTTGTGAACTTGAGCATGCAGATTGATTATGATTTTACGAGCATGTGGTTTGTGATTATACTTATACGAATATACGTATACGAATATATACATATACGTACATATTATGTTTTAAGCATGTGCATAGAAAAGATTTATGATTTGGTTTATACAGAGTACAGTCTCAGTATATGTTGTGGTATCGATACACATTGGTTTCTCGGCTGATCCCCGAGTACGCTCCGGGGGGGACAGATATCCTGACCCGAGGCCTTTCTGGCTAGGAATCACGTGTGGGTCTGGGATCCCGTGATTCAGACTGTGCTATCGCGTGGTAGTCCATGAGTGATTCCGCGATTTTATATTGCATGCTCTGTACGCGTGAGGAGTTGGAGTCTCCCTCGTGTACCCGGACGCGTGAGGAGTTGGAGTCTCCCTCGTGTACCATTTCTTACTTATGCATTTGACTCGCATATGATTTTATACGTATATATTACTTGGTGAAAGACATTTATTTTTGTCCACTCACTCTAACGTGTTTATTGTCTTTCCCCTGGCCTTTTCGGTTTCCATGCCCAGTTTGCAGTTCAGGTTTGGTGTTTCACGTCGCGGTTTGGAGGCTAGTGATCAGAGTCACCTGTGTTTTCCAGTAGGTTCTTGTTTCGCCTACTGATGTACATATTGTATATGTTTTACTCTAGAGGTCGCTCTGATACATTCTGATACATGTTGTGCGGATTTTCACGGATATACATATATACATAGTACAGTTTATTTACTGTTGTTGATTATGTTGATGTTGAGAAATTCGGATGGGATTGGTGCCCACGGTTTGCTTTTTGTGGCATAGGATGAAGTGTATTTTCTGCGTGCAGGTTATGGTAATTCCACGCTAGTAACGAAACTCTGCCGAAATTTTGAAAATTTTTTGTTGGTTCGTATTTTCGAAAGGGTTTGATCCCGGTTTAGGTAACTGAATCGGGATTGGGTCCTTTCACCCAATATGACGTATATGACTTAAAATAAATTGTGGGTCAGCTAGGGAGAGAAAAGTAAAGGGTGGAGAGAGAAGTCAATGTCTTAAAATGAGCCCTATGATTGGAGATGAGAATATCTTATAAAGAATAGTGATTTTTCAAAGTCTCATAATAGGGTATAAGACCTAGATGGTTGGAGATTGCTTATATTTCTACTATATTGTAGCATTGTAAAGAGACGATTGCTGAAGCTATCAGTGCATTTTTGTGGCCATTGGTTAGGTGAATTAAATACATGTTTAATTCTCATAACCCCCGACTAGTGAATAACACAAATCTCTTGCAAGAACAACTTATAGGCATTGGGAATTTAAATAGTATAATAAATCACATATCTCATCTTAACGGATTATATCTTGTGAGCAGTGTTCAAAAAGTCGGTTTGGTCAGCTGACTAGTCGGCGACTAGTCTTGGTGATTTTTTGAATCTAAACAAATTTTGGCAAGTTGGTCGGAAAAGTCAGTCAACGCCTAAAAGTTGGTATAAGTCGTAAAAATTGGTTAGAGTTAGGTTTGACTTGACTAATCGGTCAATTTTTTTTTTTAATCTTTTATGAATGTGCACAACTTTAATTAGAAAAAAAAATAGGGCATAAGCTGAAAAATTGGATAAGACCTTATCTAGACGCCCAAATACTTCATTTATTTGATTTGTGTGTATGTATATTATTTTCTTGTTTAATTTTACCGAAGTACTTTTAATTTATTTCATTTGTTTGTATGGATGTTATTAATTAATTAAAAAATAGCAATTCTGATTTATCTGACTAATCTTCGACTAGTCGCCGACTAATCGTTTTGTCCATCGACCGACCCGACTCCGATTAACGACTTTTAGAACATTGTTTGTTAGTAACAAAGAGGAGTATCTTTTATGAAGCTTCTTATATATGTATAATACATTATACAGGTCCTTTTGGGGGTCTATTGGACTCGCCAGGTATGACTCATGCCCGCCTTTGCCTAGTGCCGAAAGTAGACTGGATCACCACACACCATGATAATAGAGACTCATCTCCACGATCACCTTCATCATCACGATTAGTTGATTCTCTCTCTTTACTTGATGTATTTTAGCTTGAGCTTGTTTATATGGTTATAAATTTTGTTGGGTTAAAATAAACAAGCTAAAGTGACTAAAGTGATTATTGATTTCTTTGGGCTAGAGTTGTAATCGATATCCTAGCTAATCTTGTTATAAGTTTTTATTTTAAATATATGCAATGCAATTTTACATATATAGCATTCTCGGACTTTACCTCTCTAGTGGAACCCTAGCTTCATCATCATTAACAGCTTTGTCAATCAGGTTAGATTTTTGCCCTAACTGATTTTTCTTTTGCTGCAATGGGTAAACTAAAAAGTGGTTTCTCTATGTGATGACAAATCATGCTTTATATCGTCTGAATGTTGAAAATTTGAGAATATCACATGTCCTCGAAGACAAATGAGCATCCACCTCCACTAGTTAAATTTGAAAATATCGAGTTGATTTCGGCTTCTGGTCGGAAGGTTCCCTTCAAAATGCATCACATAATTGCGCCTCAATCTTAATATCATTCTCAATCTCAACTCTCAAGTATATCTGGTATGTCAGTCATCCTAACCTCCTAGGTGCACTAGGAGGGATATGATCTATTGACTTGGTCTATTTTCTTTTATGTTTTGGTCCTTTGACCCCTTTTGTAACAAAAAAATAACAATTATTGATTCATTTTTTTCAATTATTTTAACGGTGTTAATATTGGTGTTCGTAACATATAAAAAAATTAGATCAAATAAATGTCTGAGATTACATTAGGCCATCTTTAATGGCGGGTTGCATATTAAGTTTTACAACTCATCCACAAAAAACCAACTCCAATGATGCATATGCATACACATCTTTTAGAAGTTGAGTTGTATAAGTTGCAAAATGGGTTCTATTTACCCAACCCATTTTATGACATATCCCACCCAAAATTTGTGGTACACACATTGTGTTTCTACTTTTCAACTCATCCACTATATGCATACCAACTTGAAATAATAAAATAAATTAAGTTCTATAAATTTGCGTCTTACAATTGGAGATTGTCAAGTTAAAGAACTTACTTTATGAATGAATAGTGCCTAATATAATTCTATTTTTTGAAATAGAATCTTAATATAGCACCCACCATTAAAAATGATCTTATATATGACTGATGCAAGCATCTTCATTGAAAATACTCCGTGGAAAGGGATATGAAAACCCAAGGCCATTTAGTAGTGTGAATGGGCAATTGGGCAAAGGGACAGAGTAATATAGAATAGGGGTGGAATGAGTTTGGAATTAGGTCGGAACCCGTACCATACTGTCATAAATTTTTCAGTTTTGGTCTTATTCAATTCGTTCTTTTGGCAAACCCGTCCCACGAGTTGCAAGTACAACGAGTTTTGGATTGGTATATTTTGATTTTGGATCGATTTTTTTGATAAAAATTTCTACTCCTAAACAATTTATTAAATTAATTATTGTTTGAGAAAGGTGAAACCTTAGAGAGATAGAATAAAAGTGAGAGAATGAGAGTATTTTTTGTAAGTGTTTTTTATATATATGTCCAAAAAAAGATTCAAAAATGGGTGAGTGTATATTCATTTATGTAAAAAATTAGTACAATTTTGACACGTATATTATTTCGGAATGGTTCGGTTTTATTCGATATCGTATCATAAAAAGTCATTCAGTTCGAATTTAGTTCGATTCAATTCCTAAATTAATCCGTCTCACGAATTTCGGACTTAACGAATTTCAGTTCGATTTATTTCGACTAACCATTACAGAGAGCCAAACTTAGCCGCTGTAGCCAGAGATTTGAACGTCAAGTAGGTAAATATATTAAAATAAGAAAAATATTAGGCATCTAAAAGCTGCTGAATCATTTATTAATTTATTCATCCGTTATAATTAAATAATTAAGGGTTCGTGATGGGTGGGTCAGCCCCAGTGCGCCTTTGGTTGGAAAAGTGTGATCTAACGGCTCTCACTCACTCGCTCCCTTGGTCTAGATCTATGTAATCCGAAATTCAAATTCTCCTCCTCGTCTCCCAGTCTGAGCCATACAAACCGAACCGTTGCGAAACCCAAATTTGAATTTGTGTCTTGGGCTCTAGAGAGAGAAAGAAGCATCATCCTTGATCAACACCATCTATTATAATTAAATTCAAATCCGAAATCCCCGAGAGGAGATCTCTAATTCTCTCCATGTCATTTTACATCATCATCTCTGTGTCGCCCACATTTCCTCTCCCTCCTCTCTAAACAACTCAACGAAACGAACAACGCCTCTAGCTAAGAGCAAATAAATAATGGGTTCTTGTTTCAGCAAGAAGAAGGAAGCCTCCGTCGCATCTCCTCCAACTTCTCTTATTTCTCCGGCACCCAAATCGACGCTGTCCTTGCCACTGCCAGCCAAAGAAGACGAAAGCAAAGCCAAGAAGGAGATCTTTGTGATCAAGCACCGCAAGAGTCACAGCCGCAACAACGAAGATAACAAGGATGAGAAGAGTAATAATGAGAATGATGAGAATAGGAGTGCAGTCGACGACAAGTGTGACAACCAATCAGAAGAGGACAAAAGGTGTACGAGCAGCACGGTGAGGACATCTAGCTGCAATAAAGAACAAGTGGAAGCCATTCTCATACAGTGCGGCAGGCTGAGCCGCAGCAGCAGCTCTTCTGGGGGCAAAAGGAAGTACTCTGGCTCCAAGAGGAGCTATGACTTCGACAACAACAACTGCGACAATTTAGGAGTCTTTGCTGCAACAACAACTACTACTGCTACTACTACTACTTCTGAGGATACCAAGATTGATAACAGTGATGACTTCTCCCAAGGCCGCCAACGCCACCGCCAATCCCCGAGGTCCAGGTCGAGGGCTTCTCCCTCTCCTCAAGGCAGGAGGAGGAGGACACCCAGCAGAGAGCGGAACCAGCAACAGCGAAGCAACAGCCAAGAGAGACGAACAAGTCAATCCCCTGGAAGGCGACGCCTATCAATGGAGCAAACCAACAACAACACTAGTGCTACTAATAATGCTGTCAATTCCGATACTAATAGGCCCGGAAAGATGAAGATGGTTTCGGTTCCTGCCACCGTCTCTTCCTTGGTAATGGACAAGAGCAACAACAACGAATCTGCTTCCAATATCAAGCGCATTTCGGCCAAGAGAAATGCTGGCTCTCAGTCCCCTGCAAGAGCTAAACCTTCCAATGAGTCAGCTTCAGTTAGCCGCAGCAGTTCCCGAAAAACAGACCAATCTCCCTACAGAAGGCAACCGCTGAATGAGGTTGATCCCAATCTTGCCAATCAGCTGGTACTTAATTCGCTTTCTCTTGTCTCATATCATAAATTTAATCTGCATTCATTCTGCTGCAACTGCAACTTTGTCAAAGCAGAAAAAACAAACTTTGAACGGCTAGTTTAATCTATCCATCATATATATGTTTTTGGTATTGCAGAAATCAAATGTGGAGATTAGCAGTAACAGAGTTGTTGCTCAACCCCAGACATTAACAAGAAGCAGATCCTCTAGAAGATCCAGAGACCTAGACATCAATCCTGAAACCCTGACCAATCCTCCTCCGCCATCTTATACTAGGCTATTGCTCCAAGACATACACAACTTCCACCAGCAGAGCACAAGCGCAAATACCGCTCCTGCTGCTGTATCACTCCCACGGTGTGTGACCAAGGCCTGCTCCATCCTAGAAGCTGTCGCCGACCTCAATTCCACCACAACTTCTGCACATTTGACTACTAATGTTTTCTCCGCGGACAGAAACAGTGATCGACTAAACTCCAACTCTTCAGGGGGGAATAACTGCATTCCTTTTGTAGAGTCTGAGATACATGTTGACGATGATCTAATGCAGCCGAGCTTCCACAAGTATGTGACGGTAAAAAGGGGAGGAGAAGATATCATGGAGGATCAAGAATCTTCAGGTAGCAACAGCTTTGTCAGTGGTGCTCAACAACCTAATCATTGGGGCATGTCTTCTGCTTACTCATGGGAACCCAATTCAGCTGACTCCACTGATTCCTGGACTTCAAGGACCAATGTCAGAGAGGATAGTCGGTCTTTTGATGTGGATGAAGCAGCCAGGAAGAGGCTCAGTGGGAGAAATAATACAGGGGGCATTGGACGCGGCAAGCCCACAGGACCTACTAAAGATGGTTTTCTTCATCCAATTCCAGTTGTTGCAGCCGCTGTTGTGTCCTCGTAAACTTAATCAAGCAACTCTCTCCATAGTGATTGCAGTTGCACACTTGCAACTTTTTTCTTTTCTTTTTCGGTTGAAGCCATGTTTCTTTCATAATCGTTGTTCGTTCTAGTCCTGTGACATTCTTTTTGTGTTGGTGCTTGCTAATCAATCTTTCATTTACTGATGATCAAACACAAGTTATATCTCAGAATATTCAACAAATACACCACCTGATCACATGATTCACCACCTATACTGTAAGCTTCTACAGGAGTGCCATGAATTTGAGTATTTGACCAATATGGATGCAAGTTGCAACACTGTGACCTTGAACCTCTCTTCACAGTAATACTAGTACGTCTGAATCACAAATCAGTTTCAAAATTTACTGTGTACAAGTTTCCTGTTCCAGTCGGCCTCTAATCAATTACACCCAGAAAAGGTACATATGTTCATCGTGGCACCCCCTTCATTTAACAACGATTCTGTAATCAGGTCTACTGCAACAATACTAATCATGCCTCCATGCCACAAAGTTACCTCCATCCACAGCAAGTTACATCAGCATCTTCGGATCTTATGATCCAATTGGCCAGTGGGCCTTATTACCTATATAAGCAGTTGAAATGGTCCAAGTGGTGACTTTGCAACAGTTGAGACAATTCTAATGCTCTGCCAGACATAAATCATTCACCAGGCTCAACAAAACAGTATACCAAGATCCAGTGTGTCTCTGAGGCATTTCATCGAACATCTTCAGTGCATAGTCCAAACACCCACATTTCACACCATTATCACATTGACAACAAAAACACAATCACCCAAGTGCCGAACTCATCTTGATAACAAAGCTTTAGGCACAGTATCTGAACTCATCAAACGCAGTATAGAACAACACTTGAAATAAAAACAAAAGTGAATTTTTTCCTGTGATACTTGAACATTTAAAATTATCAATATCATACTTAAACTTCCAAAACATTATTTTTGTAGTACGTAGAACACATTTTCCGTCAATTTCCGTCTCTTTTACAGACGTGACAAACAAAATTTTCAAATTTGATGGGTAAACAAATAATTTCGAATATAATTTTATTTTTAATTTATTATTAATTTTTTTAAAAGAATTTTATACATTTTATATCATTTTTAAATTAATTTTTACCACCTGAACTTTTTTGCTGACGTGGCAAACAAAAATTTCAAATTTAAAGGGTAAACAAATAATTTCAAATATAATTTTAATTTTACTTTATTATTAATTTTTTAAAAAGAATTTTAGATATTTTATGTCATTTTAAAATTAATTTTTACCTTTTCAGGTGGTAACTTCTTTTGAGTTCACTGGATCAAACCTCACAAGAATCACAAGACCTTACCAAAATTTTGCATTGCTGGGGTTCGAACACAGAACCTCAAAGCTACAACATTAAATCTATTACCACTAGACTTTGTTAATATATGAGATACACATATGAATATATATTATACAAACCCATATTGATTCTAACCCAGATTCCATTTGATTTCAACGACGATACACAATCGATTTCAATTCGATTTTCTCTAAGAATTGATTTCAACGATGATGCGACAGCGAGTGGGTTGTCAGAAAAGGGTGGCGGTGATTGGGGTTTGGGTGGTTTTAGTCAAGCTTGGGTTTTGGGTTGGCCACGGCAGCGATTAGAACAGGTCGTGTTGGACTCAACTAAACCCAGAAATGGCAAAATAAATGAAAACTAAAATAAAATAGTGATAGAGGGCAAATTAGTACTTTACATTATGATTTGAAAATTTTGTGTGTCACGTCATCAAAAGTGACGGATATTGATGAAAAACTAGTTTCAGGTATCACCAAGATACGATTTTTGGAGTTCACGTATGAGATTGATACTTTTAAAAGCTCAGGTATCAAACTAACAAGAAAAAATTCCAAAACAAAAACAAAAATTAATTTTGTTCCTGCCCGGGATCGAACCGGAGACCTTTTGCGTGTAAAGCAAACGTGATAACCACTACACCACAGAAACTCGTTGTGAACATAACCCTATTTTTGAATAATATTACTGAACTTTCACTATGATGGAATAAAAAAAAGGTGCCCTCTCTTCTTCTCTTGGCAGATGAATTCGAAAGTGCCTGTAACAATGGAAAAGTCAGTCGAAGATGCAGACGTAGGTCTAGATGTTCATCCCAAGACGGAGACGAAGACGACGGCGAGTAGAAAGGAGAAGCGAAAGGCCATGAAGAAGATGAAGAGGAAGCAAACACGGAAGGAAATTGCTCTCAAGGAGCTTCAACAACAAGACGATCCTCAAGAGCTTCTGAACATGAAAATCAAGGAGCAAGAGGAAGCCGAGAGGTCTGAGAGAGACCGCAAGCTATTCGAGGAGCGAGAGAGAGCTTGGATTGAAGCCATGGAGCTCCGAAACAGGAAACGAATCCTACAACAACAGGTCCCTATTTTACTACTCTTATTTGCATCCCAATTTTTTTGCTCTCCAAGTTCTTAAAGCTATTTGTCCAGAATGTTACTGCTGCTCATATATTATTGCTCAATAAAAAATAGGGGATTATGTCTATGTAGTAGTGTTATGAGATGTTTTGTTGCGATAGCAGATCGACGATGAGGATGATTCGGAGTGTGAAGAAGAGGAACGGGCTGAATTCATATGGCAGGGAAATGAGATAACTCTCATCAAGAAAAGAGTTAAGGTTCCAAAGAGGGACAAAGAAGAAGAGCAAACTAGAAAGGAGGTGTGGAATATTGGATCTCGAGTTTCGATTAATCGTTGTGTGCTTTGTTATTCGGGTAGAAAAAACCAAAGGTGTTAAGGGAAAATGTTGTCATTTTTTTGTTTGTTGACAGGATTCTGATCGACCTACATCGAATCCTCTACCACCACAATCCGAAGCTTTTTCTGGTCACAAATATGGATCTTTATCAGCACAGCAGCTGATTGAGACTGTTGCTGAACAAGTGCCACATTTTGGAACTGAAAAGGTCTGCATGCTTCTTCTCCTATACTTTCCACTTTTATTTCGTAATTGCTATTGATTACTCGAATTTGTTTTTGTATCAAATGATCTGGTGCTGTTATTACATATAATACTTAGGGTCATAGTATATAATGTATGAGTTTGCTTACAATTTTTGTATTACAGGACAAAGATCATTGCCCTTTCCATTTGAAAACTGGAGCTTGTCGGTTTGGTCACCGTTGCAGCAGAGTCCATTTCTACCCTAATAAATCATCCACACTGCTTATCAGGAACATGTACAATGGTCCTGGCTTGGCTTGGGAGCAGGATGAGGGGCTCGAGGTCTGTTAATGCTGACAATGCCTTCATGTGATTCACGTATCCTGATAATATCTTTGGAGACCTTTAGAAACTTACATTGAAACTATGACATGTCTATCCTTGTGGCGTTTTTGGTCTTCCTTACGGGGAAATGAAATTTCTACATCATAATATAGTCACTATTTACCTTGTTTGGCAGGCCTATCTGATTGCATAGCATGTGTTTTTCAGAATTGTAGTTTAGTTCAATTTTCCGTCTTTTCAAAAAATGGATTAGCTATCTTCTTCTTTGACTTAAGAAATCAGAGATTATATGCAAGTTCACTTTGGTGGAGAGTCAGCTTTTCAGCCTTGGTTCTACTGGAAACAAAGATAATGCGTATCAAGTATCCTTTTGGCTAGTACTGTACTTGTTTTCATTTCGTGTATTCATTGGTTTCTCAATCTTATATCATCTACCTCATAAGTGTTACTTCCTTGTGGCTTTATTTCTCGCCGTTGCTGTTGATAAACAACCATGTCTTTTTAATACTTTTTGCAGAATGGTAGAAATATCGTTATATCACCTAATGAATATGTATGCATATATAATGATGTGTGTTAGTTATATGTATATACAGGTCTCTGCTAATGTACAATAATTGTGAAAAATTCATACCTTGTCCACCTTATTGTACTGCGCTTTTTTTTAATGTTCAGTATAAACTGTTTCTTGCCCTTAACTTTAAAAAAAAAAAAACAAGTTTTGTACAGTTCTGTAGCGTTACTGCTTTTTTCTTTTTATGTAAAGAATACTGTGAGTTTTACTATTAAAAGAAGTTGAGGTGCAAGAAAGATGTACCTTGTTAAGTGATGATATAGTTCTTAACTTCTTCTCATGGTTTTCTGTTTAGCATTAAGATATATATGCTACTTCTTATTGGGTATTTTTGGTATTTGAGATTGTTTGGTTGGACTTTTGTTTTTTTTCAGTAGTGCATGAGCTTACTGTGATACAAGTTTTGTTCCTTGACAACTAGTAGTCCTTGGGTAACATAAGTGTTCTTGGGATTATTGTAGCTGTCTATCTGATGTCAATTCTTACATCCCACAGTTTGGAATATTGGTGGCGCACTTTAAAAAGTACGTGACTGCAATTAGCTCTTTTCCCTTTAGTCATTTTAAAGGGAAAGGGAAAAAGCATATGAAAAGATGATGGAACTATCTTATAAATTGTATCACTTTTAGTTTCTATATCAGAATGACAAGAAATGTACAAATGTGACACATAGGTAGCATGATGTTATATTATTAGTGGTTAAATGAAGTGGAATCAGTTATCTCGAGTATAAGTCTCTATAATATACAAGCAAGTCTAAATGTGTGAAATTCTTGGTGTTGATAAGCTTCTCAAGTTCCCTGATGGTTTAGTGGAATGCTATGAGAAGTTTAGTCTTTATTAATTGTAGTCTGGAGTTGACAACTATTTGTTAGTGCATGAATGAATTTTATGTGGAGAAAGTGTGTATTTTACATGGATCTGCAAATATTGGTTCCGTTCCCAGTTATCTGTAGACTTTTTGTTTCTATTATGGTATTTTTAAGTGTACATATGTTGGTACACAGAACCATAAGGGATGAAGGGAACTCTAGTAGTGATCCTTTTGAGCTTTGTATGTATGAATGATTTTTAAATAAAAATCTATTCCAGATATATCTTTTAATACCTGAATTTGAATTACAATTGCATCTTTTCATAATGCAAAGTTGCAATGATCTATAAAGTAAATGTGAAAACTTAACGCATTTGTCTGTTAAGGGACGCTGTATTGTTCTCTGACAAAATGTGTTAATTATATTGTTCTCTCTTTTCAGTACACAGATGAAGAAGTTGAGCGCTCTTATGAGGAATTTTATGAGGATGTTCATACAGAGTTCTTGAAATTTGGAGAAATTATAAATTTCAAGGTTTCAAACAGCTTCATTTCATTTTTGAGCTCAGCTCTGTATCTCCCACCATTCTACTTTAAACCATAGGACGAGAAATTGTCGATTAGAGATCCCATAGCTTCAGAACATCACTTACCCTTTCATGTTTTTGTCAGGTGTGCAGAAATGGTGCATTCCACTTGCGGGGAAATGTGTATGTACAGTACAGTGCGGTTGAGTCAGCTGTGCTTGCCCATCAATTTATCAGTGGTCGCTACTTCGCTGGAAAGCTGGTATTTCGTTAATTTTTTTAATCATAAATAAATATGAGCAATTCGAAAAGAGGGGAAAAATGCTTATTGTGCTGTTATAAATTAACAGAGATCAAATTGCACTTTTTATTCATCAATATTCATATAGGTTGATTCCTCAAGATTCATTCTAGACTTCTAGTACTGTTCTATCAGGTTGTGCGTCTGTGAGGAATATTATTCGATTCTTGTCTGCTTTCTGGTGTCACCTTTAACCTTCTGTGATGAGATTTGGTTATAGTTCTGTTGATCCTGTTGTGCTTTTTGACAGATCAGTTGTGAATTCATCAATGTTACCAAATGGAAGGCTGCCATATGTGGGGAGTATGCCAAGTCAAACTACCAGGTACAGCTGGTCCCTTTTGTTTTTTTTGTTTAGTTACAAGCGAAAAGCACTGACTAAGCTACATCACTACTCCTAGAACGTCTAGGATAACAAGTACCAGCTAAATCATCGAAATAAGGCTTCAGCACATGATGTTTCTGTTACTATTTCACAGCACTTGTTTTGGAACATTAGAATAATTATCTATCTTGTCGATAATCTTTCTTGTTTCATTTTGCAGACATGTTCCCGTGGTACAGCGTGCAATTTTATCCACTGTTTTCGCAATCCTGGTGCAGACTATGAATGGGCTGATAGAGATAAATCACCCCCAAAATATTGGGTGGAAAAGATGGTCGCTTTATTTGGTTATTTTCATGTACACAAGAAACACATGATGGATGATGACTCTGGACAGTTGAGGAACTCCGGCAAGATGCCAGCGACGCATTCTGGGAGGTATACTTTACTTTTAACAGTGTTAGCGACTCCGGAGTCTAGGAAATGTAAAATATAGTTTATAATCTCTTTGAAATATATACAATAATCAGACCACGTCCTATCAGCTTGTCCTGCTTAAGGTGTTGGGAATGTTGTCTGCTAGACTTTTTGGGTATGCTGCATATAGCTTTCTTGGAGCTTTTTTTATTTTTTATTTTTTTTTAATTTTTTCTCAAAGGTTCAATTTTTTGGCAGGTATGGCTTCCGGAGATCTAGTTCTAGAGAGAGGAGTTACTCAAGTATTACTGCTTCTGGTAGAAGATATGATGATGAAGATTACGCTCTGAAGGGCACTGGCCACCAGATGCCTACAGGCGATTATAAATATTGAGGAAAAACTCCTGACGGAGATCGCTGTGAAGAGAATACTTACTTGAAGGATTATACTCACAGGAAGAGCAGAAAGTATTATACTGAATCTGATGGAGAATTGTTGGATAATGGTGGTGATATGCATAGTGATATATATCATTGTCAGACAAGGAAAAGCTCGAGACAAGAGGGAGATCACAAGAACAAAATCTACGAAACTGAATCTAATGGGCATCTATTGGATAGGAAACATAACAGAGTAACAGAGCATGGTAGCAGCAGGAAAAGCTCTAGCCAACAAAGAATATCAAGAGTGCAGAACAATAATGGAGATTTTAAGGAAAAGGTTCATAAGGTTAATAGAGATTGGTCTACTACAGACAAAGACAGAGAGTCATACCGTGGCAGCAGAAGTTCAGGACACAAGAGGAAAGCAGGATATGCAGATGATCACAAGTACCGTAAGAGGAGAGCTCGTGATTCAGATGGAGAGTGCTCAGACTGCAATAGTAGAGATGATGAGCACCATAGCATGAGGAAAAGCTTAGGTCACATTGGTAATGCTTCTAAGTACTCGTTGGACAGAGATGCAGAAAAAGAAGCTAGTCATGCTCGCAAACGATTTAAATACCCAGATAAATTAGATGGTCGATCCCGAGCACAAGATCGGAAACATAAAAACAGTGGAGATCATTCAACTTTGAAGGTAGACAAAACAGATGATTGTGTTAAAGATTTGAGAGCACATGACAGCCCTGAATCCTATAGTTCGGATCAAAATAATTTAAGGTATATCACTGATGTACAGATTGATAAACCAGATCGCTGGGAACCCGAACCTGGTTCAGCGGAGAGACATAATTCTGAAAGAAAGGCTGAAAGTTTTGAGAGTTGCGAGTTTCGCAGGTCCGAGCAGTATAATAGGAGGGATGAATCAAGTGGGCTTGAATCTGAATCGTACTCTATTGATAAAGTTGGCGAGGCACATCACCATGAAAACCATAAGTCGAGGAAAAAATCTACAATCAATAATGGTGACCGTGCCGGTGGTAAAAGATCACGAGGTACTAGCCAAGTCAGTTATAGGAGACACTCAAATAGCTCTGATGAGGCGACAGATTCTGCTGACGATGACAGAGAATCTAGGAGATACAATAAGCACCATGCGAGCCATTAATCCCATAATTCTCGTGATCTCAAAAGTCATCATTAGAAGAGCTGATTATAATGAAGTTGGTTGCGTTATATTCAACTTTTATAAAAACCTTTCTTAAAGCATCAACAGGTCAAGGACCTGAAACAGAGCTTGATGCTAGTTGTTTCTGTATGCTTACTTATCAGTTTTAAAAGGATATGAGAATTGGTTTTGTCTGTTGGTTTTGTCTGCCTCTTCATTACTTTCTAACAAGTATCAGTTTTTAAATGATAGGAGATTGGTTTTGGCTCTCTTCATTATTCTACTTGCCTTTGAATGAATTGAGCGGAATCTGGTAATCTTGTTTGGTCGATCAAAAATTCCATGGTACAAACTAAAATTGAACATCTTGGATCACATCTCATATCACCTCTCTGGAATTGGTATACCATATGTTGGCAATTCTCCTATTGAATAAAACACAACTTATCTAGTATAGACCTACACAAATGAACTCAGGTAAAATATGCATATATATTTTACGGTTTTTCACGGAGGAGACTTAACTGGTATTCTTTGCCTCAAAATCTCAAGGCGCCAGCATGTTTGTGTCTCTACAACGAACAAGTTTGCTGGACAATATTATGGTTAAAACGAAATTAAGTTTTTTTTTCTCAATGCGAGTAAAATTATGTAAAGTAAAGACTATGCAAATCTTGTCTTCCTTTATTCTTGTTTTAAGGAAGATCTTTTTAGGTTGAAAAGTTTTTCATTATGTTTGTGTGGGCATCAAGTTATCTTGTGAGTCAGCCTTGAATCTACAAAACCTTTTTTTTTCTTCACTAGATTTTAGGAAAGGATGTTCCCTTGATATCTCATATTTGAAGACGAGTCATCACCCAAAATCTTGTACATGTGGCTAATATGGATCAATCTCATTTCACCTATCTTATGAGTTTTGGACAGAGGACTTCCACGTCCTTTATAATTCTTCGGGCTTTTGTATGCACTTTGCTCTTCTTATGAAGCAATTTAAAACGGCATCAAGTGTAGAAAGTTTTTTTTAGAAGGGTCAAAGATCTCTTTTTTTCTTTTTCTTTTTGAAGAGTGAAATCATTGATTTGTCAATTGACAAAACAACTATACTCCTTATGGTTGTAAGAAACTAGGTGGAGGCCCGCGTCGGAGGCGCGGTTGAATGTGAAGATGATATGAAAAATTGTTTGTGTTTAACTTCAAACTGAACCATCCAGTATTCCATGCTAAGAGTGACTAACAAAATAACTCATTCATGCACGCATATTTATCATGCAACTCACTGAACCTCTAAGTTCAATTACATTAAGTAAAGCTCACGAATGACTTGTAAATTATAAACTATCACTATAGTGTAAATTGTAAATTCTACTTTCTATATCTTTTGCCCTTCATGTCAGGAGGTTCATTCCTTTAATATGGAGAATTAAAAAAAGCATCACAATATAGTTACACATGAAGTATATATCACAGAATTTCATTACATTTGATTCACACTACACATTAGAGTTTTTATACATACCATAAAACATACACATAGCATAGCTTCATGTCACACATGAACTTCATATCACAGCTTCTTTACATATCAAAATACACACAGCAGCTAACCCCCAGATCAAGTAGTAACTCTTGATCACAACATTAGCAGATTCCATAATTTCTGATCACACATTTACTTAGAAGTAGCAAGTGTGTACAAAAATTCAGAAAAATATATATACACTTTTTTGTTACCAAAAGACAACTTCTCATTTTCATTCTCGTTTCTCACAGTCACCTGTAAATGTAACAGATTGATTAAACAAACAGAAGATCTTTGAGGCAGACAATGGCCACAATGGCAAGATCTTTGAAACAAGAAATCTTTGAAGAAGACAATGACAAATAAAGCATAGACAAATTAATATCAATGTTCATATTTAAAGTGAATGGTTTTTTTCCAGATGAACCATGTACAAGATGATGGTTACCCACAAAGGTCACACGCATTGAGGCTCTTGGCTATGAAACCGGTAACTTCAAATGTTTACCTAATGTATAAGGTCAATGGCATGAAATTTAAATGTCAACATAGAGACGACAGACAGAGGACACAAAATTCTGGGGTAATGGTGCATGGTGGGTAGAATGGCGTTGATTATTACAATGTTCTCCATTCAGTGGTGGAACTAATTTATGGGGAGACCATGAAAGTACACTTGTTTAAGTGAAATGGTTTGATACTAACCCGGAGAACACAAGGACCGATCAGTACCGGTATATTTTTGGTGAATACTGCTACAAGTTGGTATGAAGATGACCCCTTTGTTTTTGCTACAACAGTAAAACAAGTGTTTTATCTTGATGATCTTGTGCACAGAGGCCCGTGAAAAGTAGTTAACCATGTTGTTCCTAGAAACATATACAGTGCTGCTACACTTGGTGAGGCCGCAGATAATGAAGAAGTTACTGCATACCAAGAGCCGATTACAATTGACATTCCGGAATCTTCTACAATTCGCCTTAATAATGTGAGATCGGGTGTTGTGGTTCGAATCCCAGGAGTATAACTTCTTGATGTTAATCCATATGAAATTCACGAAGACTCAGGTGAAGAGGAACGACACATCTTACCAGAAATTAACTATGAAACTGAGTCAGACTCAAGCGATGATTCTGATTATTAGCCGTAGTTAGAGATGTACGTACGTATTTGAGTATAACAAAGTGTTTATAAGAGAAACGTGTTTAATTAGTAATGATGCTAACTATGTGAATGATTGGTTAGTTAAACAGGTATTTAATGCGTGTTTCTACATATCTATGTTATTGGAGAAAAAATTCCCCACTATAACCGATGATATATTATCATTGTAGTCAGTTATAGTTGTGTTTAAAAATCCAGTTGCGGCCCATTGCTTTCACGCTGCAAACATCCCTCTCTCAAAAATGTCACGATCGATCGATTCGGATCTCCCTCCTCCACCGCACGCCGTCCCAACCTTCTCTCCCTCTCCTCCTATCATGACCCATCGCTCTCCCTCTCTCTCTGGTATCTCTCTCCACCGTCGGCCAACATTCTCTCTCTCTCCTCCCTTCACGTCGCCATCGCCACCGTCACCTTGTCCATCCCCCGACACCGTCGCCTCCTCCATCTCTCTCCAGTATCGATCTCTCCACCATGACTCTCTCTATAAATATATATATATATATATTAATTTAACTATATATGTTTATATATATGTTTAATTATATATATATATGTTTATATGTTTATGTATATAATTATGTTAATTTATATATGTTTATATATAAATGTTTCTATATATATGTTTAATTTTATATATATGTTTATATAATCCTATGAATATATATAAATATAATCCTATGAATATAATAGGGAATAAATATAAATATAGAGTATGTGAATATATATATATATATATTTAAATATAGGAGTAACAATAATTGAATGTATATATAATCGTGATTTTTTTATTTTGTAATTTAATGTTGAATATGTCATGAATATATGTGCAGTGGATATGAATTTGTGTTTTTGTTGAATTTGTTATTTTATTGAATATGTGCGATGAATACATTAATATAAAATTGAGTATGTGATTTATTGAATATATTTGGATTTATAGATTATATATTAATTAATATACATTTTTAGGTATGAATTTTAATTTTTTACGCAAAAAAAAATCCTCGGGATCCGGGTTGAGATCCTGACGTGGAAATGAGAGTAGCAGCTCGGCCACGATCAGCAACAGTTATTCTGACCATATCACATCTAGCCAATGTATTCTACTTGGTGAGGATGCAACGCCACAGGAACCCAACCGACCCTCCATCGCGAGGAGGCTCTATTAAGAGGCGACGACGCAGTAGACAGTCAGCCGACCCTCAACGGGTGGCATATCTCAATAGTCGATCCATAGGCGTATGATGTACATTGCTGAGCCGACGCTTGCTCCCTCTACGGCCCAATCATCTGAGGCATGTGCTTCAGGTAGTTCGAGGGCCGGTATGCGATTATCATCGCCGTCCACCATCTTTGTGCCTGACGAGATACTGGCCATACCTATTTTCGACGATATGGGGAGGCCTATTGGAGGACAGGATCCTTTTCTTACGGTGGACCAAGCGTACGTGTACATACCGTTCGAGACACCTCTTTGGAGTGCTCGGATTAAGGGATAGCAGACAGACGAATCGGGTAAATATTAATAAACATTACAATATTTAATTTCAAACTAATATATATAGCCGATATGTAAATTAAATTTGGTGCTTATGTTTTCATCTTATTACCATGTCTTAGGCACCGTCGTCAACGGCAAAGCCAAAAAGACCAGAGGCACCGTCGTCGGCAAGCTTCTTGAACAGGTGACCAGGCACGGGCAGGTGGTCATTAGAATGACTAAAGGAGGAGAGGTGATCGAGGAAGATGATACTCGAAAGTACGCCTCAATGGTTGGAAGCATCATACGGGACAGAGTCCCAATACTGTGGTAGGATTAGAATTCCGTGCCAAACTACGTGAAGTTAAGAGTGCATAATGCAAATGTCGGTGAGTTACATTTTGCATTATTACATAAATTTTCTACTTATTAATCTAGTCCACTGAAAGGACCCAACCCCGATTTAGTTGCCTAAACCGAAATCGAACCCCTTCGAAAACACGAACCAACAAAAACCATCAAAATTTCGGTAGAGTTTCCTTACTAACGTGGAATTACCATTACCTGCACGCGGAAAATACACTTCATCATATGCCACAAAAATCAAACCGTGGGCACCAATCCCATCCGGATTTCTCAATATATCAACAGTAATGTAAAATAATAAATATATCTATGCTTTACTGAAATCCGAAGTAAATTCGTATAGAATATACAACAGAATACTCAGAGCGACCTCTAATGTATAATCATAAAAGTATACCACAGTAGGTAGAAAAATAAACCTACTGGAAGAAACAAGGTAGCTCGAGCACTATGCCTCCGACCACGACGTACGACACCAGAGTCCAAACTGCAAACTGGGCACGGAAATCGAAAAGCCCAGGGGAAAGACATGAAAACTGTTAGAGTGAGTGGACGAAAATAAATGTCTTTCACCAAGTAATATACGTTATAAAAACATATGTGAGTCCAAATGAATAAATATAATAAAATACGCGAGGTAAACTCATACTCCTCCAGCGTACAGAGCATATAAGTAAAAATCCCACGGGGTCACTCATGGACACGTCCGTGCTAGTACAGTCCGAATCACAGGATCCCAGACCCACACGTGATTCTAGCCAGAAAGGCCTCAGGTCAGGGTAACTGTTTCCACCCGGAAATACCTCGGCACAAGAAACAGAAACCTGTACCCACCTGGAAATACATCGGCACAAAATACAGTTCCCCCCTGGTAGGCACCCTCGGGGATCAGCCGGGATGCATGTGTATCGATACAACAACATAAACTACGACTGTACTCTGTGTAAATCAAATCATAAATAATCCGATGCAAATGCAATAAACAGCATATAAATGCATATACATAATATAATCGTATAACACATGCTTATAATAAATCATAATCTCGTATGCATGCTCAAGTTCGTAAAACGTGTATAAAGACTCGCAATCATTCCGTGAAAAGAAATTGTCCACTCACAAACTAGCGTAACGCAGTTCGCGTTAACCCGTGATCCGGCGGAAAGTCCCTCGCCAAAAGAACGATCATGAACCCCTGAATAATCACAAAGTTCATATCTCAAAGTCATAACTCGACAATTCAAAACAAATCATGAGAAACCACTGTTCTCGGAAACACGTAATCCGATTACGACAAACTGTCGAAAATCCGAAAATCACACCTCAATACCTCCCTATAATTTTGGACGCTCAATTCAAAAAACGAACCTCCCCACTGCGATCGGGGCGCGATTTCGAGTGAAACGACATGCAAGTTGTCGAAAACCCCAAAAAGTCAAAGTTGACCACCGTTGACCGCCGCCGGCGCCGGCGCCACCACCAACCGTGAAATTTCTCGGCGGAGCAACCCCTATTCCATGCAAAATCACCCACTGAGCAACTTTCACAACTGCATCGAAGGCCAATTCTCACTCTAACCATGTCAATTTCAAGCAAAACCGAATTGCCTCACAAATTTCAAATCCAAAATTCTCCACACACAAACAAAATTAGAACTCCATACCTATATGGTTAGAATCATGGAGATGAGGGCTACAAAACCCAGTACTTGATTAAGCTCAAATCGGCCGGAATCACACAACCCGAATTCACTCAAAAACCACCAATTTTGGCCGGAAAATTCTTCCTCCTCCGGCGAGCCACGCCGTGGAGGGAGGCCGGAGTCACCACCAGGGGACCGAGGCGCATCATTAAGGACCAGCCCCACACCTTGGGGTGGCCGGACGGCGAGCCACCGCCGTGGCCGTCGTGGACCGTCGAACACCTCCTCTCCTTCACGTGTTGACCGAGTCAACACCAGCAATAAATAGTTAACTTGCCTGTTTTGGAAACCCACTTTAAATGCTTGCCATTTAAGGAAACCCCCATATTTAATTTTGCGACAAACTTCAAACACACGTATCTTTCATGTCGTAATTCTGATTTCGATAATTCTCGCGGCAACAAACTCGACTCGACATATTCTTCAATTATCACCCAAAGTCAAACACATCGACCAAACCGATAAAAAGTCAACAGTTCAACCCAAACACATACATTAACCAACTAAATGATCAACAATCGGAAATATTCGTAACTTAATCTTCGTAACTCGAAATAATGCTCCTGAAGTTCCCACGAGCTCAAAATTAAATTCTCAACAACTTCCGTGAAGAATCCGAAACCAAACTCCCGTCCGGTAATTTAGTCGTTAAGAGAGCCACCATTATAAACCGATTACGTCAAAACTTCAAATATTCATAATTTATTCCTCGGTCGTCCAAATAAGGATCCGGAACCGCCCACGACTCGAAATCACACGCACCACAACTCTCGAGAAGAGACTCAGCTCCAATTCTCGGCCAATGATTTAGTCGTTATCAAGTCCGGCGATTCAAACAACTGTCGGAAATCTGCGACTGCGCAGTAACACATGAAGTAAGCTGATCACACTGCTGATTCTGGTCCGGGTTGTCACATCCACATTTTAAACTCAATTTTTACCATTATATATATATATTGTAGAGATGGTTTCAGGTGGAAAATATGCTCAAACACACGTGGGCAAATGAGGTGCAAGGGAGCAGGTGATGTCTCCCGGTTTTTGTATATATCGATTTAGAATTTTGAATCTCAAGAGTTTTATTATCTAACATTTGTGTTGCATTAATATAGGTACAAGTAGTGGAAGTCCGAGCTAAAAAAGCACTGGAAAAAATACGGCAACGACCGCGATGGTACCCCTAGCGAGTTTCGGTTTAGGGAGTATGAGTGGCGATGGTTGGTAACTCACTTCGAGCACCCGCGATTTAAGGTATGCAAATTGAACATATTTGTGTTGTGTCGTATTAATTATATTCGGAAAATTAGTTAATCATTTTTTGATGTATGTTTATCCAACAAGGCCATCTCCGAAACAAACTCTCAGAACCGGGAAAAAAACACTAAGAACCATCCTTGCGGTTCTAGATCTTATTCCGGTTGGGCTGAAGTGGCAGCCGCCTAACAAGTAGAAGTCTCTCCATTGGTGTTTACTACGCATCAAGCGCATCTGCAGTGCCCCGAAGATGCTGTAAGTGTCTCATAAATTAATTCACATATTTGATTCATTATATATATTTTTTCTCTACATATTTTTGTATGTTTAATACGTTAATCGTATTTCCTTGACAATTAGGCGAGAGTGGAGGAGGCGATCCCACAGGTGTTAACTCAGGTAGCTCGAGAGCGATATCCTAACACCTCGGATGAGGAGTTGACCCAATACGCCACTTAGATTGATACATCTGATCCAACTGTGTCAGCGAGGATCATGGCAACCGTGATACCTCTTGGGAAGAACACCTTCTACGTCAGGAGTTTGGGCAAGAAGGGCAAAGGGGTCTTGAAAACGACTCCCGAATTCTCCCGCCAGTCGGGATCTTCTAAGACCTCCCATCTACATGAGCAGCTCCAGAGATAGACGAGGGAAATGGACGAGCAACATAGACATATGGAGGAGCAACAGAGACAAATAGAGGAGATGGAGCAGGCGATTGCATTACAAAATGCGAGATTCCCCGAGGAGTAAAGATTAGCTGAGCAACATGCATCTATGGCGGCATGGTGGCAATAGTGTATGCCACAGTTTTAGGCTGCTGGAATCCATATCCCGCCCCTACCTTCGAACGTTTTTGATGCTCCACAGTCGCAGCCACCAGAGGATCAGCGCGACTAGGGGAGTCATCACTCTAATTATTTACACAACATAGATTTTGATCAGTCTTAGTGTAGTTGTCTTTTCTTTGTATGGATGCATACATTGTTGGATAATATAAGTTGTTGGAAAAATATGTGTTGTATTCTACAATTGCAGGTTCTGGAATTGGGCCCAATAAAGAATCTACCTTTTAAAAAAAAAATGCACCAACTATAGCAGACGACATGGACCTATGTTGTCTGCTAGAGTATTCCCAGAATATTCCAAATCACAATAATCGACGACAAAGTCGTCAACTATGCTGTAAGTTAATATCGATGACTTTTTGTCGTCGGTTATAATCCTACACTATAACCGATGACTGCCCTAATCAGTCGTCGGTTATAGTATAACCAATGGTATATTCCTGATGAGAGTATGATCGACGACACATGGTCGGTTATACCTATAACCGACGAGTTAAGTTAACAGGCCGATGACTTCACATCCTCGGTATAAGTGACGGTGTATTCCTGATGAGAGTATGACTAATGACACATCATCAGTTATACCTATAACCAACAAGTTAAGTTAACAGGCCGACGACGTGATAGTAGAATTTCTGGTAGTGTGCGTTTATATTTCATTGTTGCATAGTTATAATAGTTTCATGCATTCTTAAATTATGCACCTCAATTAAAGTTGGACTCTCATGTTTTATTGTTGCATCTCTTCATTATCATTTTTTTATGCTGAGATTGAGTTTAAATGATATTGATGAATATGATCTTAGTATGCAAGTCTCCACGAGTATATGCTCTAGTATTTAGTACCTTTCAGGATTGCAAACGAGAAGCAAACATGTTTTTATCCTACGTTGAGTCTACTTTATTGACATCTTTGACTTATCATCCTCTGCCCTTTTTGCAGGAAAACTTTGTTCATCTAAGGATCCTTAACATTGCATGGATTTCCTTGTAGAGATAAAATAGAAAGAAAAAAATATTTTCTTTTGTTCTTTCATGCATGTGTAAATATTCTAAGTATTGCATATAGCACACAACAAATAGGATGCTTAGTGAAATTTTATGAATGTTTTGGGTTTTGGATGTTTCTTGAACCGCATGCGTTCATTGTTAGATGATTAATGAGGTTTATTGTACTTATCCATTGGTATGATTGATTATTGAGTGAATCTTTATTTTTCAAAACTATGTCATACCATATCATACCTCATGTGTTTTCTTATTTTTAAGTAATGATGCAGCAGATACAATATATGATGGATGGATTCCATGCTTAATGTACTAAATTAGAAGTCAAACCAAATAATTGGTGTGGGATGGAAAGTTGCTTTTCAATCCTAAAAAATAAGAGAGCGCTTGATGAACTATCAAACTTTGAAATCATTTGAGAGCAACTCAAATTATATGTGGTTGGTGGACCTTCGAATTGAGTCATTCTAAGTTATAGTCAAAGTTGTGATCTCTCTCATATGATTGTATGAAATTATAGGAAGCAACTCATGGATTTCTGAACATGGCTAGTTCTAACACATACTCTATAGAGATTAGTCTAGTAGTCGATGGGGTTTCAAGTGAATGGAACTTTTAAAAATATATTTTTTAACTATTGAGTGTTTTATGAATATCTATAATCTTTCCGTCTTCTCAAGACATCTCTTCCACTGCCTCTGCATGCCGCCATTATCATTCTTTCTTTCAAAAGATGGATTGATACTCAATCATTTTATAATGCATATGAGAATTCAAGTCCTATCAACAATTTCAATCCAAGTCCTATAAGCCAGTTCAAGATGCTAATCAGTGAGGCTCTATCCATCAACCATCCTCATTTATCCCTACTCTTAATTTGGAAATTCAGGGAGGATTGCATCCAACTACACCATTATCTGCTAGAGTTTAGACAATGTAAGCTTGATATACAGAAGTGTGATGATAACATATGTTGTTGCTATCACTCACAACATAGGTTCTCATATCTTTCAATCCTAGGGAACAAACAAAAAAGACTGTAAGCTATATTCTTATCTCTCATTGCTCTTTTCACATCATCATGAATTATTTTCATATAACTTGTTATAAATGTTTGAATAATTATTATGCAAGATTAATTGAATCAATTTGCTAAATATGTTGCGAGGGGTTATTCCTAAATACAAAAAAAAATTGTTGTTATCAAGTTCAATTTGATGTGCATGATTTTGGTTCAATATGGAATAATTGAGTTGAGTCTATTTGTGAAAATATTGGAGATTGATACATCTTCAAATCTTAATTCATACAATGTGAGAATTTGATTGAAATTAGTATTAAGAATACTTCTTATTGTGGAATGATAGGAAGTTTATGTTTTACTGCTAATAGACTTGTTATGACCTCCATTGTTGATTTGTGTACACATTTTCACAAAAGACTTATTGAATCACATCTAAAGTTGATAATTGGTTCATTAGAATTATGTCTATATTCACAAACTTTAGGATGGGTGTGTTGTACACAGTTGGTTATAATAATGAGATTCCAGATTATTTAGATTCACATTAGGCTGAAATTATTGGTGATTTCTTTTGGCAAAAACTATGGAATTATCATTTATGGTTAGAAGATGGTAGTCCAGAAGATAGAAAAGAGCTTTGTAATCTTGTTTCAAATGACAATGAATGGATAATCAATCTAGACCTTGTGAACTCTTAACCAATGAAGGAGTTAGACGTTTGTCTTAACCCACTGGTAAACCAATAGGTATGTGTTATGACAGTAAGTTGGGTATGTGAATCTCGTCCTCCTCGTGCGTTGGAGAATTCAGTAAGCATCACTTTCATTTTTTATGTGTTTATACTTCTGCTTGGTTGGAGTACTTATGTACTATATATAGTTACATATTTATGTCATATTGAAGTTTACACATGGAAAATCTTACTGTATATCTACTCACCTCACATGCTTTCGAATTCTTTCATACATATGAACCTTGTTTTGTCCATGTAAGATCAAGAGCATTGGTGGGCGAAAATTGTTTTGTTCAAAATTGTAGAGTATTGGCAGAAATGATAAGGAAATTTTCCTTAAATTTTTCTAACAAGAGATAATGTAGTATAAATATTGGAGACCGTGAATGTCGTTGTTAATGAATCACTTTAGTCCTTTCATTTTTCACCTTCCATGTATAAGCAAGAATAGGTTGTTGAGAATACACTCATTGTTGTGCAAAATTTCTCATATGGAGATGAGTTTTCAGAACATGAGCCTGTGTGCTCAAGGACATATGAGAGCTCTGCTATCACTACTCCTCACAAATCAGAAAAGTGTCAAGATAAGAAGGATCACACACCCACTAATGTGATTGGTGATAGTCATGATAGTCATAACCAGAAGCACGGCTCAATGGCTTGTATGATGAACAACCTTTAGGATTTTAAGATCTTAGTCATCCTAGTTTTATGAAGAAGATCCTCTATGATTTTTAGCAAGCACCTAAGGGAAAAATATGAGAAGTTGACTTCTTATTTTGGTCACGAATCTCTAATATTTGTATCCCAATAGATACCAACTCTAAAATTAGTGTTGCTTTTAATCAAAGTTCTGACTCTAACATGAAAAATGCATAGAATTCTTTTTTAATTGCACATGTGAAGATAATGAGAGAAAAAAGACTTGATTTCTCAATAAGCTGCAATTGATCTCTTCAAAATTTAAAATTGAGACCATTAATGACTCATCATTTTCTGCCTCTGCTGAGAGCAAGGACCTCGGGTCTCCTACCCCGTCACTCAGGAATACTCCACACAGTAGCTACTCTCATTTGCTGCTCATGATTTAGACTTTTAGAAAGGATCTCCATTGACTACTCTATCCTCTGACACAAAGATCATAACCTTTTTGGATAATCATGTTTAATTTCCCACCAAGTACGTTTTCTTTGTTTTGTGATAATATGAGTGCCATAAATATCTCAAAATATCTTGATTTACAGTTTCTCACTAAACACTTTGAGATTTAACGTCAATTCATTAAGAATATTGTTGAGAATAAATTGTTTAAAATGTTCTTTGTCCCTAATGCGATCAATTGGTTAATTTGCATGTTCACGAAATCACTTAACAACTTAGTTTTTTAAAACTTACAGAAGGCGTGCATTTGGTATGTGCTTCACAGCTTGATTACTTCTCTTACTCAATGTGAACGTTTTTGCATTTTAATTGGTAAGTATTTGAAAGGACCTTACCCCGATTTAGTTGTCTAAATCAGAATTAGGCGCTAACGACAATAGAACCTACAAAAATTTTGCCAGAGTTTCCTCTAAAATTCAAGAAACCCAAAACCTGCAATGAAACCACACTTCTAAATAGTCCACAAAAACAAACCGTGGGGCACTGATTCCCATTTCAATTTCTCAACACACTTGAAAACATAACAAAACATTTGTACTTGTTTATATCGTACTATATACAATGGAAACAAAACTTGACATGGTTATCAGAGCGACATCTATTGTACATATTATACAACCAGAATGTTTGCTCTTCATGAAAAAAAAAACAAAAAACCGATTTAGTTGTTTACTATGTGTCTTAGTGTTTGTCAATAAGGATCAATATGTTTGTTGATATCCCTAGACAGTTCTTGAACTTAACCTAAGTGAGTGTATGAGTTTCATTTGTCTCACTAATTGTCTTATTCACACGTATGTGTGCATGTGCATGTCGTGAATACTATCACATGTGGTCTAAGATCTATTGTAAGACTATATAGACAATATTTCTCACTTTGTTAACTTTATGGGTTGCTAAAAAGTAGGCTAGAAAATTGAGATGAGATGATGGAGCATTAAATTTTGATAAAATTTGTAACTGGTCAATGTTGGACAAAGGGACTCTTTGTACTCTTAAAGTGAATATCTTGAATTAAAGAAATCTTAAAACTAGTATTCACTCGATTTCAGACTGCCTCACCCTAGAAGCATCCTTGTTATCTTTGATGCTCTAAAGTCAACTGACTTAGGAATCATTGGTGTGTTTTTCACAGCATGAAATCAGTGAGGATCCCCGAAATGTAGCCTATCCTCCAATGGGTTTGAGATTTTTATCCAATAAGTGTCTTTGTTACACATATTGCTCCAAGATTATCTGGTCATAGAGTCAATGATAACTTTCTTATTACATGGACCTAAAAGAACGATTTTTCATATGAGCTCTTAAATAAATCAAGTAAATGTTAAATGACAAAATTGTCTCTGAATTTGAACGAGTTGTTCTTGGAGCTATAAAAATGAATGTCATAAAGTCACTTGTGTACCATATAATACATCATCTCTCATCTCATTTGATGTTGAACTAAGCCCTATAAGTTTAGCTGTTTCACATACACATATATTGATGTCTTAAATGTGATTTATGGACCATAGTGATATGTGATATCATTTCTCAATCATACATCCTTGTGAAATATATTAGTACTTGAGACATTTAAATTTTTGGTGTCTCACTTTGTGAGTCTATGCATAAGCTATCTATTCCGGAATATGTCCACATATGCATGCGCTCTTAAATTAGTGTATGGTTTTTCTTATGCTTTTTATTTTTTTTGTGGTGATTAATTTACTTCACAAAAAAAACTTTTGATATGGATACATTCAGGGGGAGTAATCAACGTAGTGAACTCATATGGATTTCATTTTTCAAATAATTTTTTTTAAAGCTATTACAATAGAACATCAATAATTTAATACTCGATTAGTTAATAACCTCGCTAAAATAATATTTTTTGCCAGTCTCGACTTGGGGCCAACGTGATAAATTAATAATTTGTTAAATTTATAAGATAATAGAAATTCGAGCATTCATATAGACCACATTCAATATATAAATTAATAATGGCATAATACATATAAATAACAACGATGGGATACTATTCCTAAGCGGGGTTCGTCCTTTCGTTCCACACGCCTCGCACGCTCCGTACTATTTTCAATAAGATTCTAGATAAGCTTATGGTCGATCTTCTCTCTCTCTCTCTCTATCTCTTTCTCAAATTTCTCTCCAGCTTGCGATTTCCAATCTCTCTCGCTAATACTACTGCCACTCTCATCTCCGCCATTTTTGCTTCTGACCACTCCCCTGTCAATCACCTTATCAATCATCGACGTCGCACTGTTTTGCTGTTCAATCGCCTTTCATTTCGTCTTTTCAGCTTGATCTATATGAGAGTTCCTTTCGTTTTGTTTCTTTTGCTGTCAATGTTGGTGTGAATTCCAATTTGGTGCTCTTTCACCATTCGTTTCAGTCTATCTTCTTTGAGTTTTTGTTTGCATTTAGTGGATCTATCTGAGTTTATCTAAACCCTATCAATTCAAGAGTGAGTCGGCCACTACCGAACCCTTTGAAACTCACCTCAATAATGCTCTCAAAATCTAAACATAACTTCGATATATCCGCTGAATGCAAACAAAAATTCAGACAAGATGGACTGAAACAAATGGAGAAAGAGTATCAAATCAGAATTCACACCAACATCGACAGCAAAGGAAACAAAACAAAAAAGAAGTCTCACCTAGATCAAGTTGAAAAGACAAAATGAAAGGAGATTGAACAGTAAAACAATACGGCAATTAAAGGGGGAGTCATCGACACGATAGAAAGAATTCCCTAAAGTAATCTAAACTATTTCAGGCTCGGAACAAACCTATCATCACATAGTTAGGCAGACTAGACGTTGGGAAATGATTAAAAAAATCTGGGGCTCCACATCCTATCTAGTTATGCACCAGCTATAGCAACGCATGTTGCTCTTTATCCGTCTTCTCAGCGACTGGAGTTAGTGTCAGTTTCTTCTATGGAGACTCATACTTGGACACCTCCGACACACGGTCACTAGCTGTCCTGCCGCCACCAGCTATCGGTGGTTGTGTCTCCTCCTACGTCCCTCTCCTTTATGCCCGTTGGGACTTGAGCACTTGTTTTTGATCCTCCAGAAGGCAGCGACGATGCCCCATTTGTGCGTCATCCGCTGCCTTTAGTCAGTGGGTCTGTGTGTATTGGGCTTGCCTCCCTCGGAGATGATCCAACTATCTGTGACACCGCTTATGTCTTGCACCGCTCTGACATGACATAAGATCGTATACTTTAAGGAGCATCCCTTACTACTTCGTGGGCTGTAGGGTTTGCTCCAGATGGACATGACTGTAGATTACCAGTTAAGTCTGGAACCTGCAAAAAATAAAATGGGTTAGTGGATCCCCCTAAAAAAGAAGGTTACCCTGCATGTAGGACATGTATCCTAAGCCTTCAACCCAAACACCCTGCATGTTTATCACGTGTTCTGCATGCGCGGCTTCGCTCGGTGTTGGCACACCAACCGAGGTCCTCGACATCTCTGCCGTCGAATGGTGGTGTTGCGTCGCCGTTGTCGGCTGCGCCACCATGGTGAATGCTGGGTCATTTTGAAAACCTGGCGGTGGCTGTGTGGTCTGGGTCGCTACTTTCTCTGCTATCATTTCCTCTCGAGTCTGCTGCACCACACACTCGGTACCACCATGCACAAACAACCCGCAAAGGGAGCAAAACCCCTTCACATTCAGGTTTTCAAAAATAATCAGCAGCACGCATTCAAGGGCAAATGGAATCATCCTCTTCACCGCCACACCTCAGTGGAGATCGACCCAAATCATGTTCTTCATCACCCCATTAGCAATCAAGGTCGGATCATGCTTAATGTACTCACCCACAAAATTTCCAGTTCGCTCCGCCCAGCCTCTAGTGAGGGCCGCCTTCGAAACGTTGTGGGTTATCACCCACCTTTATCTCACCTCCACCACCGTCGTTGTGGGGTCAAAGAACCCATCAAACTCCTCAACCACCACCAAATAGTTCTGGAAGAACCATGGACCCCGCACAGTACGTTTGAGGGCCACCGGATCTCCAAACCTACAGAATAACTAATCCACATCATGCGGATGTATCACAATCTGGCCAAGCCACAGTGGTCCATGCCACAGATGCGACATGGCAGCGTTCAACGAGGGATCTCGGACCTCCGGCAAAGTCACCTGCCCAAAAAGTCTCGCGACAACATAGCGCATCCCGACTTCATTTCCACTATCTACCACCTCTGCTGGTGGAGCGAGATCGACAATGTCTAACACGTCGTCATCATCATCCGAGAATCCCATTCCAGCCTTGAACTGTGCGGCAATGTCATCTGCATCAGTAGCCATGGTAGCCAAGTTGGAAGCTAAGAGCCGATTTGGATTTTTCGGGAAGGGAGAGAGTAAGAGAGCAAGGTATAACCACTAAGTATAAAGGAAAATGAAGTTATAGGAGAGGATAAATGAGAGAGATCAGAGGAAGGAGGCGGCGACGCTACTAGGTTTTGGGATTTGAATAGTTTTGGCGAAGAGAGAACGAGAGAGAGGGAGAGCAACAAGCAACAAACTCAACGCAACTACTAAACTAAAATATTATTGTAGTTGATTTATGAGTATTATTTGAATGTTCATTGTCCTTGTATATTTTTTTCTTCTATATTTATATTACTAAAATTGAATAAAAAAATATGAGATTAATAACTAAAATATAATTAATTTGGGATGAACTAGGCTTTAGGACTGGGCAAAATCCTACCCGAGCGGCCCAAACCGACCGACCCGACCATGATTTTCAGGTCGAAAACCGACCCGTTTGAAAATGGCTGATCCGAATCGGCCCAAATGGACCGAACTGAATCATTCCGGCCCGGTCGTAGGTTGGATTTTACAACCGACCGGAAGAACCCGACCCGACTGAGACCAAGCTCCGATTACCCTATCGACACAATAATGAGACCCAAATCCCTCAAAGGGAGTTGGAGCTCCAGGTTGAAGTTTAAGACCAAGCTCCGATTACCCACCGTCGTTCTTTTGTGCTTCTTCTTCTTCCTCGCTGGTTTCTCTATCTCCTCTCTCTTTTTTCAGGCAAGTAAAAGTTCCCATTTTTATTTGTTTTCTCTGGGTTTTTATTCTCTGAGATGAGTATAATAAGTTTTTTTTTCTTGGCAGGATGTGAATGGTGATGGAAATGTACCCACAGAGAGGTTGCTTGAAACAGAGTACGATACGCTTCCGTTTGGAGAGACCGGAGACGAGTCTTTAACTTCAATACCCTTTCAGGTTTTGTGTTAGTATTATTGAGTTTTGGATCAAAAGATTGAGTCTTTGATAGCTGACGCAAAATGGGATTTGGTTTAGGTGTTGAGCTGGTATCCAAGAGCATTGTACTTCCCTAATTTTGCTTCTGGGGAGCAATGTGAGACCATAATTGATTTGGCAAGGCCGAGCCTTAAACCCTCCACCTTGGCTTTGAGAGAGGGAGAGACTGAGGAGAACACAAAGGGGATTAGAACAAGGTACAATGTGAAGTTGTGAACCCTTTTCATGGTTTTGATAATTAGTGTCTGTTTTGTTGTGCATCACAAACTCGAAGTATAACAGTGTGAATGTGTGATTGTTAATATGAGATTGCAACAAGTAGTAGAATCGATGAGGGAATAATATGTGGGTTGTTATGTTGTATAATCTGTTTTTTTTTTCTCTCAGCTCTGGGATGTTTCTTTCTGCTTCACAAGATAAGTCTGGAACTTTGGATATCATTGAGGAAAAGATTGCAAGAGCAACGATGCTTCCCAGAACCCATGGAGAGGTATAATTTTTCCTTGATATTCTGTAGTTATGTATTGAATCTACTGCATGCACAAAATGTAGCAGGAAGGGGAAACAGTATGGGGGTTCTGTTCACGACACAGCTCCAAGCAGTAGAAACGTTATGGTGCTGGTAGTGTTAGTGGTAAATATGCCAAGTAATGATCATAGCAATTTATATTCTTACATGCCATTGAGGCAATAACATTGCTAGATCATGCATAGGAGCATAGATATAGCTCTTGTCCTCACCCAGAAACCAAAAATGTTGTCTGACCCGTAACCGAACCGACCCAAACCGAAATAATTGATAAACCGAATTTTCAACCCAAAAAAAAAATAATCAGTTGCAGTTTAGATTTTTGACAACCCGATAATGCGGGTCGGGTTACGGGTTGGGCCTCAAACCGAACTGCCCCGACCCGTGCCCAGTCCTACTAGGCTTTATGGTTTTTCAAACACTAAACCCGGTGCTGTCCCACAATAACATAAGAGGATGAAATAGTAAAATTTTGAATTTCGATCTAGTCCCATCCAGCCACGGGCAGATCAAGACCGATTCAAGTTAGCAATTTGCAAGATTATGCCTGACTGACCGACTTTATTGCTAGATGCGCATCATTCTGTAGCTAAGCCCATTGAGTGGAGTAATAGTGTAGCTCATTATCCTTTGTTGGCCAAGTTATCTTTAGTCGGTTTATGTTGCAAGCTCTATCTGTATCCATGAAAAATTAAATCAAATCTTTTTCCTTGCTCATTTACCCTAAACTCTCATAAACCCTGAAAATACAGGAGCCGCAAAAACCTTAAAATAGTGAAATCGGATTAGTGAAGTTGTTTCTATGTCTCAAACAGTATCAAAATTTATACACAGTGTGAAAGCTAAAATGGTGATGAATATGGATGTGCAATTGAAAATGAAAATGTGGGACGTGGTGGCACAAACTATTGTGGGCCGATTTTTGGAGTTCGAAGACTGCCGACAAGACTCCACTTAGGGGTAAAACTTGTTAGATATGACCAAATGTGGGATGGGTCAAGTCAATTTCGTAGTAATAAGAGGAGATGAAATAGTAAAAATTTGAATGTGTTCTTGTCTCATCTCACACGTGATTGGATTGGAACGAGTTGGGGTTCGAGATCTGCCAGGCCCTATTGTTATATGAGCACCGACTTTTGTGGAACTGATGAAATAGTAAAAATTTGAATTTCAATTCCATCCCATCCAACACAAGTAGATCAGGGCGGGTTCAGGTTCAAAATTTGCGAGATTTATGTCGGAGTCTATTGTAGCTAAGCCAAGCCCATGGAGTGGAGTAACACTTTATGCCCATTATCCTTTATTGGGACAAGTTTGTTTAGTGTTGGCGTGTTGCTAGGTGTGGCTGTTATTCTCAACAACAACAAAAAACGGCTGTTTCCATGAAGAGTAAAGTCCTTTTCCTTGGTCGTTCACCCTGAAAAACACAGAGAGCCGCGAAACCCCAAAATTAGTGAAATGAAGAGAAAGTCTACGTCGGATGAAGATTCCGGAACTCCATCAAAATTAGCAAAGTCGTCGGAGAATGAACAAGAGATGAGGGTTACCTTCTTCCTTCGGCTCCTCCAGAAGCTTCCGAACCCGCCAAGACATACCCCTTCACTCTCGACCCTTTTCAGTCTGAAGCCATTAAATGCATCGAAAACGGAGACTCCGTCATGGTAAGCCGCTGTTATTGGATTCGTCTCAATTTTATTGGGATTTTGTGAAGGCTTAACCTATGTATGTTCAATTAGGTATCTGCTCACACATCGGCTGGGAAGACTGCAGTTGCATCGTATGCCATTGCACTGTCGTTGCGGAACAAGCAACGTGTGATATACACGGCACCCATCAAAGCACTGAGCAACCAAAAGTATAGAGAGTTTAAAGAGGAGTTTTCTGATGTTGGGTTGATGACTGGAGATGTAACAATAGACCCCAATGCTTCGTGCTTGGTATAAAATGTTGATATGTGGTTTGATACCTTTTAGCAACAGTGATAGCCTAGTTGGTTGAATTAAATTGGCTTTTCAAATTTCAGGTGATGACTACGGAGATTTGGCGTAGCATGAAGTACAAAGGATCAGAGGTTAAGCGAGAGGTGGCATGGATAATCTTTGATGAGGTGCATTATATGTGTGATCTTGAGAGAGGTGTGGTGTGGGAAGAGAGCATTGTAATGGCCCCAAAGAATGCTCGCTTTGTATTCCTATTGGCCACTGTACCAAATGCTAAAGAATTTGCTGATTGGCTTGCAAAGATTCATCAGCAACCTTGCCACATTGTCTATACAGATTATAGGCCCACTCCTCTTCAGAATTATATTTTCCCCTCTGGCGGGGATGGTCTGTTCTTGGTAGTTGACGAAAAGGGTAAGTTTCGAGAAGACAATTTTCAACAAGCTCTTATCACACTTGCCCCAACCTCTGATGCTGCTAAGAAGAAGGAAAATGGCAGAAGGGTCTTGTCGTGGGCAAGGCTGCTGAAGAAAGTGATATCTTCAAGATGGTGAAAATGATAATTTAGCGTCAGTATGACCCTGTCATACTTTTCTGCTTCAGCAAAAGGGAATGTGAATTACTTGCAATGCAGGTACGTACAAACCCATATTCTTCAAATTTGCACTTTGTTGTACTCCACTCCAGTATCAAACTATTAGTGGCTCACTCTTTTGCGGTCTAAATTTTGAACATGTTACTTGCATAACTAATATATATTCATTAATAAGTGATTCTTTGTTATAATTATTATAAGATTCTTCATCATTTTCTTCAGTTCCAATTCTAAATTCCAAATGTTCCTCTTCTCTGTTTGGTCACACAGATGGCAAAATTGGACTTAAATGGGGACAGCGAGAAAGCAAACATAGAATCCATCTTCTGGAGTGCTATGGATATGCTTTCGGATGATGATAAGAAGCTACCCCAGGCAAGTTGTCATCCCTTTCTTTCCTAGTATGTCTAGCCAAAAATGTTTTTGTGTTGACTTTAGATGATGTGGGTTTCTTGAACATTTAGTTTTGAGTTACTATATAATATATATACAGTCCCTATCCAGAGCGGAGCTCCACGTTGAAAAAACGGAGCGTAGTTTTGATTTTCACAAGATTTATAAAGTTCTTCGATGATTTAAACCAATCATCATTTAGATTACTATTAGACGATCATCTTTATAAAAAATCAGCCCAATCGGAGATAATTTGACAATTTGATCATCACATTCAACTTTTAAGCTATATCGGATGAACTGTATTCATCAAAAGTTGCATGCGATAATCAAATGGTCAACCGCGCAGAGATGATTTTTTTCAAGCGTGATCTCCTAGTAATAAACTAAAGAATGATTTGTTTCAATCGTCAAAAAACTTTATAAATCTTGTGAAAAACAAAACTCTGCTCCATTTTTTCAAAACGAAGTTCCGCTATGGATAGGGACTATATATATATATATCCTATCCAGAGCGGAGCTCCGCTCTAAAATTAAAGTGCGAAGCCCCGCTCTTAGCCCTTGGATCAATTTACTTAAATTTAATGATCACAATCCACCTCACTTAACCAAAGTTAAAACAGATTGGTTAACAAAAAAAAAGCCACGAAGGATTTTCTACGCAAACTTTCTCCTCCACTACTCTCTCCCTATGGTCTTCTTTCTCTATGTGCAGCAAAACGACATGATAAAAAGTTGATTTTTTAATTTTGATCATGTGTTCCTGGAATTTGTATCCCAAACCCCTAAGTAGAGAATTATTCAAGAAAACTCGTCGATATGATGGGATTGATATTCCAAATTATTACAAAATTATAAGAGCCATAAAGCTGAGTGTGAAGATAACGATAGATCTATGATTCTTCTAATCTTATCTAGCATAGAAATTTCCAGCTTCAAAGGCGGGGTGCAGCTTTGCCTTTTGAGTCTTAATCACCACAACATAAAAAGTATTGTTTCAGGCCATGGGAAACCTAGAAGAGATCCCAAAATTAGCCATGGGTCCTTGGCTTTTGAATTTACTAAGTTTTGTAAGATTGCGATGATGGTTAAGAAAGAAAGAATGTGTTTTTGTGGACTAACAATTCTTTTGACAGCAGTTGCAAAATCCTTTAATGGGTTTAATTGTATGAAGTTGTGCTATGAGTACCTGATAGGGGAATATATATATCAAGATAATCAAATCTTGCATTTTGCTTTGTTCATCTATTTTAGATGATGATGATATCCGAACTTCCGAAGTAACAACAATGGCGTCGTGCCTACACGGGGAGAAAGGAGAAGACGAGAAGAGCATAGGGAGAGAGTAGTGGAGGAGAAGTTTGTGTAGAAAATTCTTTCGTGGCCTTTTTTTATTTTTGTTAACCAATTTGTTTTAACTTTGGTTAAGTGAGGTGGATTGTGATCATCAGATTTAAGTAGATTGATCCAAGGGCTAAGAGCGGAATTTCTCTCTGGATGGGATCTGTGTATATATATATATTTATTTATATATGTATAGAGGGAGGATCTAGAGAAGGCTTCCTTAATGTAAGAACTTGAGGACTTCTACTATTTTACACTAGTGTATAACATAATTTAATAATATCAGCCATTGATGTTTTAGATTCTTATGCAAGAAGTGTGTATACAAAAAATCAACTAAATCCACAATCATTTAGTCATTCAAATTAGTGTAAACAAATGTAGACCGTTTAGATAAAATAAAAACGAAAAAGTTGCTAATCGAATGGTTAAATGTTTTCCGATTTGGTTAATTTTTTGTATAAGTCATATATGTGTATGTATCTAGTGAATGAGTGATTTAAATCATTAAAATACATGCTAAAACTAAAAAGATCCTCAGTTTAAGAGTTAAACCCTCTCTAGATCCTTCCTATATATATACAGGCCCTTTCAGGGGCAGACGTCCTTGAAACTCAAAATGTGCGGACCTTCCATCTTCAGCCAGTCATTTTCTCCTAAGAGATCTAATGGTCACCGAAGTGTTTGGGGGACTTAATGCACTGTTAGATCTCTTAGAGCCACTCCAACAATGTCAGTATGCCACCTAAAGTTTGCCTATGTTGTTTAAAAATAGAGTTGAAACATATTTTAGCTAACCACTTGTAAAAATTTACTCCAACGACGTTACTTATAATTTAGTTAGATTTGAACAAATACTTGGGCTTGATTGGTTAATAGTAAAAAGATTATTTATTAATTTAGTTATTGAGCACAATCTAAAAGGAAAGAATTAATTACATTGTTAAATGTTACGTTACCTATATAATTTTTGTTTTTGGTATAGATTAGGGGGTGAAATCTAGAGAATTCCTAAAATAGCTAATAAGATAGGGGAGCTGCTGAGTTGAGTAAAAAGAAAAAACTTATTTTGGCTACAAATGAATTATAGGGATCTGTTGGAGTTGCTCTAAGGAGCAAATGAATGGCTCACGATGGCAGGTCCACACATTTTGAGTTTCACGGACGTCCGCCCCTGAATGGGCATGGATATATATGTGAATATAAATATACATACACACACATATAAGCACAGTGGTAGTTTACACACTCGATGGTTGGTTCATCTTATTACTTCGTAAACGATGAGAATATTATTACATTAGATTGCTCTCTAAATGTTCAGATAAAAAAGTAGCTTTTGTAATGTATTGTAGAACAAGCGACCCCTATATTAGTTTTGTCATATTGATATTCATTGTTTAATATATTTCCCTAACAGGTTACTACTATGTTACCCCTTTTAATGCGTGGAATAGGTGTGCATCATTCCGGTTTGATTCCTATTTTAAAGGAAGTGATTGAGATATTATTTCAGGAAGGTTTTATCAAGGTATGGTACTTGTAGCGTCCTTGTGATTCCACTTAGTATATTTGTATACATAGTTCCTTTATCGTATACAGTTCTTGATATGTATCTTTCTTATCTTCTTTTTTCCTATGGCCCATTGACCACTTTCAGCTGGTCTATATTTGTCTCCAATATTAGCGATAGAAAGTTTTTATTTTTATTTTTCTGATATTTGCACCCAGATGACCTATATATGTACATACATTTACAGATATATGTCTCGGACACAATATTCTCCTCACTTTTGATTAAATGGTTGATCATTAGCAAGAAAAAAATTATTTTTACATTTCCGCCCTTATCATGTATAAATTTGCATATATTTACTGATGTATGTTTTAAATGAAGTGGTATAAAGTTTAAAATATATTCTTTAGTGTTTGTTTGCCACAGAGACCTTCAGCATAGGGTTGAACATGCCTGCGAAAACTGTTGTGTTTACCGATGTCCGCAAATTTGATGGTAATAAGTTCAGATGGTTAACCAGTGGAGAGTATATACAAATGAGTGGGCGTGCTGGTCGCCGTGGTATTGATAAATGTGGGATATGCATACTGATGGTAGATGAGAAGCTAGAGCCTTCTACTGCCAAAATGATGCTCAAAGGAAATGCTGATTGTTTCAACAGGTACATGTTTGTGATCTAGATATACAGGTATATATATTACTCATTGAACCTTTAGGGAACTTTTGATTCAAGAGACCAGAGTTGGAACTGGACTATTTAGACTGGTTATTTGTTTGGATCTTCATTGGACTGGATAGCTAGTCCAGTTTTAACCAAACGTGAAATGAATTTATTTCAATCGATTCAAATTATTTAATAGGACCAAAAGTGGAAACCAGTTTAAACACACTCATACACACACTGATAGGTCTTGATACTACCCTCTCATTGACCAATTTTTTAATTCTAGAAAGATAAAAACTTACTCGGGATAATGTTTATATTATTTCCCTGAAAAAAAAACCTTGCATTGTATAAATTCTGGGAATTGTTTCTCTTCTCTTTATGTTTGAATTTTCTTTTCCTTACCTGTTGCCTTGCCTCCAGTGCTTTTCATTTGAGCTACAACATGCTTTTGAATCAATTGCGCTCTGAAGGTGGTAATCCAGAAAATTTGCTTCGTAATTCATTCTATCAGTTTCAAGCTGACCGTGACATTCCCAATCTTGAGGTTAGTTGCTGGCTGTAGAGGCTGGTAGATTTTGCTTGCAGTTAATTGTTTGTAACCCGGTTGTGATTTGTTTGTTGCACAAAGTGGCTTAGCATCAAAAAAAATTACAGCCTAATGATGCAATAATGAATTGCAGAAACAAGCTAAGGAGCTCGAGCAGGAGCATAATTCAATTGTAATTGAAGAAGAAGAAGATGTAGAGAAGTATTACAATCTTGTACAGAGCTACAAGATGGAGCTTCATGAGATCGTGATTTCTCCAAAGTACTGTTTACCTTTCCTGAAACCTGGTAGGCTTGTGTCGATCCAATGCACTAAGGGTGATGAATCCACTTCTTATTCTACCGAGGAGCAGGTCACATGGGGAGTGATACTTAATTTTCAACAGGTGAAAACTGTTTCTGATTGCTTAGTCTATTTCTTATTTGAGCTGATAGATTGCTAAATGATACATGTAATTGCCAGATGATGCAGCTAAGAAACCGGAGGATTCAAACTACACAGTGGATGTTTTGACAAGATGTATGGTCAGTACAAATGGAGTTACTAAAAAGACCCTCAAAATTGTCCCTCTGAAAGAACAGGGAGAACCTGTCATTGTTTCAATTTCCATATCTCAGGTCCAGTGCCTTGATATTTTTCTACTGTTTATTGTGAAGACTTTCCATTATTTTTCTTTTAGGGTGGTGAGGATGGCCTTTATCGTCTGTTATCTTTTCCTTGTAGGGAAATAAAAATTATCAGCTGAACCTGGAATTGATATGTATTAGTTAATTAACTCTAGTGCCTTCACTTTGATATAGTTTATGTTTTCTGTTTATGGTATCGAATTGCCCGGATCTAATACCTTGTATGGTATCAGATCTTCTTGACTAGGAGTATAAAACGTGGTCTCTGTTTTGTTTGAACAGATTAACAGCCTGAGTAGACTTTGTATGGTCATACCTAATGATCTTTTGTCATTACAAGCTCGAGAAAACACACTGAAGACAGTTCTTGAAACTCTTTCAAGATTTGGGGGTAAAGATAAAATTCCTCTTCTACATCCAGAAGAAGACATGAAAGTATGTTACTGCTTCTTTTTTTTGAAAGATTTCTTTAGATTATCGACTACAACTGTATTTTATTTTCAGATTGAGAGTCGTTCATACAAAAAAGTGGCTAGTCAGATCGAGGCTTTAGAGAACTTGTTTGACAGGCATGAATTTGTGCCATCACCACTAATTGAAGAAAAGCTCAAGGTTTTTCACATGAAGAAAGAGTTGGAAAAGAAGATCAAGGAAATTAAAAAAACAGTGGAATCTTCACCTGCATTGGCTTTCAAAGATGAACTTAAGGCACGAAAACGAGTTCTTCGGAGGCTAGGGTAATGAGTTGTCTTTACACACCACTTCTTCTAGCCTCATCTCGATTTCTACAGTAACCAGACGATCTCTCTTTCCACTTTGAAATTAAAAAAGTATAATATAATAATACTCATATTGGAGACAAGATTAATAGAGGCTGGGACAATCATGAACTCACATCACTTTTCAGACTTGGGAATAATACTTATATAATTGGGTGGATTGAAATGCAGATATGTTTCAAGTGATGATGTCGTGGAGTTGAAGGGTAAGGTTGCATGTGAAATCAGTAGTGCAGATGAGTTGACCCTCACAGAGTTCATGTTCAGTGGCGTTTTCAAAGACATCAAGGTAGAAGAGATGGTTTCTCTTCTGTCTTGTTTTGTTTGGCGGGAAAAATTGAAAGATGCTACAAAACCAAGGGAAGAACTTGACCTGCTCTTCTTGCAATTACAAGAGACTGCTCGGAGGGTGGCTAAAGTTCAGTTTAAGTATAAGGTAGTCTCTTTCTGTTGAAGTTTAGAATATTTGCTCTCTCTTTTATCGCATACTTCCTGATGACAGAAAATTATTTGCCTCTTAATATTTACTTTGAATTCACCTGGCAGAGTTGAATGATAGTTAAGTTTACCTTTTACTGTTGTTAGTAACACCTTAGAAGTAGGAAGTAGCATATCTAACATTAGAGGCAACATAGAAGTGAACTAAAGATTTTGAAAATGTGGTTTCTCTTCTTTAGAGTAACGACCACCAAACATTCAGGTTTGTAGACTAATATGCAAGCTAGTGGAGGCATATGGAAATTCTGACATCAAACAATATGTCTATCCCACTTGTGTATAGGTTGATCCGTTGCTTGACTTTTCTGCGCAACTGCAAAAGGGATGAGTTTTTACCATTCTTTTTATGCAATGGAAATGTTATATCTCTCTGTTGTATGTGCTGCAGGTTGAAGTCGATGTCGAAAGCTTTGTTACCTCTTTTCGGCCTGATATTATGGAGGCCGCATATGCTTGGGCAAAGGGGTCAAAATTTTACGAAATAATGTCGGTTACAGGAGTTTTTGAGGGTAGCTTAATCAGGGCCATTAGGAGATTAGAGGAAGTTCTTCAGCAGCTTATAAATGCTGCCAAGTCTATTGGAGAAACTGATCTCGAATCAAAATTTGAGGAGGCTGTTTTGAAAATCAAAAGAGACATCGTTTTTGCAGCTTCCTTGTACTTGTAATTTATGACCAGAATTCTTTTGTACTATGTTTTTGACCTTGTTTGTAAGCTACTATATCCATTAATGAAAGGCCTTAAATGAAGCAATTTCCATTGATATGCTTGCTAGTCGAGTAGATGTATTCTCTGTTTTCTGTCAGTCTAAACTGATATTGGCTGGTGACGCTAGCAATGAAGACATTGGATTGAAGAAATTTACACTATACGGGTGGACAATGTAGATACAGTTTCCATAGTGAATTCTCAGATATTCATGGTAACCGAATGGTTCATTCTTTTGCAGATTCAAGGCGGTAACAAATCAAGTAAGATTACATTATTTTATAGCCTCATGAATGCGAAAACATGGCAGAAAACAGCGAAACAAATGGATGCCGACGTCAACAAAACATCCAAAGAAGCCAGCAGATCTTTTCCTTGCTGCTGTGGGGGCTTGTGCAACTGGTACGCCATGCACATGGTCTGGACTTGGAACCATATATTGTTGGTAAGATGAGTTTGGCTTCAAGTTCAGAGCAGCAGTACCTTCTTGTTGGCTTAAAACTGGAAGCGGATGATAGGCGGGCTCCGGAGCAGGACGATGAGGTTTAGGCGGCGGGGCCAGAAGAGTCTCAGTCTCAGGTGTGTGATCAATATAGTCCATCCACGGTGGTAAAGGTGGCGCTGACGGCTGAGTTGTTGAGGAGGTAGTGCCATATGAGCAGCAACAATGACATTGATGTCGGGGTGGCGGTGGAGGAGGAGTCTTCTTCTTTCTCTTCTTTCTGGGCCACAACTTGAGCTTCTTCACAGCTTTTATCATGTTGCTTCCTGCGTTTGCTTTGATTAGGGTGTGAGAGCTTGAAAGAATGAGGATATGAACCTTGTCTATGGCATCTTTCTTTCTTAAAAAATGTGAAGGTGGAGCTAGGATTTTTCCTTTTGGCTTTTCAATTTTCAAATCTTCTAGCCGTTGTCTATCCATTAACACCAACCCATAACAAGAATTTGATTCGTTACAACTTAAAACCAATCATACCTTGTAGGCCTACTTTGTAACGCTAACAGCATCCCAATTGAAACTTTATTTTTAAAAATAAAATTATAATTTGACTAAATATTTACAATTGGGATAGCTAAATCTTTAGTTATATTTGTTAAAAAATTTAACTTACAGTTTTCATCTCCAGCTTTCATTTTTCAGTTTTTTCTCTACTTTTTAGTTTAAATAACTTTTAAAATAGTAATACTGTTAGAGTAAACTACGAAAACAATGTCAATTTATTTGACTTTAAAATAAATATAACTTCTACATTTGTGCATACTGTTGGGATGCTCTAAGGCTTGGAAAAAAAAACTTTCAATAGTTCCAACACTGACTTGTAAAAGTTAATTTCTATGAAAACATTTCCATTGGCGTATTAGATAATGTGAGAATCTCTTCTTGACATTTTGATTCTCAAAATAAGAAGCACTGCATATGCGTAGCTAACTTGCATTGCATTCGTAAGCAACAAAATATAAGGCTATATACAGCTTCACTTTCATCAAGTGTGAACTTCGCACTGAAATTTTGGTGTGAAATTATATTTTACTCAAAATCGAATTATTAAAGTCAATCATCTTTTATATATCTATAAAAAAATCCGGCATACAAAATTTTAGTTCAATCAGAAATGTTTTAACTATTTAATCGTGTCATTGTTTAACAATGCACACAGATTGTCCGATTTAAGTCAAAACTTGAATGTGATGATCAAATAACTAAACAATCTCCGATTGAGCTAAAAAAAATTTGCATGCCCGATCCTTACATGAATATCTAAAAAATTATTGATTTCAATGATCAAATAAAATACAACTTCACATCAAAGTTTCAATACGAAACTAAAATTGATTACGTTATATATATTTATTTACAAAAGCGCGAAGCACCACGTCTCAACAACAAACAAAAATACAATATCAAAGTGCGAAGAGCATGTACCCCTTCATTTTCATACACAACAGGATAAACTTGGGTAGCTACAAGTGTGCCCGTTCAAGCAAGCACCATAGATACTCATGGGATACTAAACTAGACTTTCGCAACAAAGATCCTTGTGGGATGCTAAACTAGACTTTCGCAACAAAAACAACCATACTCTGTCGCAAGCAGTGACTTCAAATTGCACTTCTCTCCACTAGAACATGTGGGAAAGCTGTACCAGTAATCCAGCATGACTACTTTTTCCATATAGCATCTGAGCAAACAAGCTCCAAGTGAGACATTTTTTTCTTTTCCAACATTCTTTTGCTTCTGCTAATCTTTCGCCCCATTGTTCATTATATAGCTAAAACTGTGGGACAGATCAATATGCAGGCCCCATAATAGATGACTGGTCATCCGTGTTGACAGCTGTTTCGCAATCCAGCTTGCCATGTTTAAGCTCTCCACCTAGTGGAAGTTTTATCTTGGGTGACAACCTCTTGACTTCCTCTGCTGTATAGATGGAAATCTTCCTCACCATGCTGCAGAACTCACTGCAACAAAATATGGAATTTACATGATGACCATAATACAACAATGTCATAAAGTTCAACACACACAGAATAGACAAAGGTTAGATTTTCTTTGGTCAAAAAGTCGGTACAGAATACTTCTGGTGAGGAAGAACATAGTAGATAGGATTAGATACAATCCAATCATTAAGTTCTTCCCACATATGTCATCTCAAAGAAGACCCAATTACTAGTAGCTTCATATTCACCATTAGCTAAAACTGAGGCACTTGAGAGAATTCATCTTCATGTGTGAGATTCAAATGAAATTTCAAGTGGATGCTTAGATAAACTTACTGCCATGGGTCATCCCCAACCATCATCATGTCATCCTCGTCATCAGTGTATACAACCTGCCATTTCTTTGTAGATCCACTCAATTCACCTTCAATATCAAACATCTCTTCGAGCTTCTTAAGCAGATCCTCATATCGATCATAACGTGTTAGATCAACAGCTCTTCCAACTGCAATCCCTTGCATGTGAACCTAAGAAGAAAACAGGAAAACAAAAATCTAAGTCTATAACAAATAAAACTGAGTGCCACTGCTTCTGAAATGATAAAATGGCTCAACTACCACAAATAGAATTTCTTTTGATAAAAAATAATGGAGCAGAAACAGAGTAGTGAGAGATCACAAGGAAAACTACCTTTGTGCAACTCCGAATTTGCCTGCTTTGTGATTCCTGAGGTGATCTGAGGGATGATTTCTCTGCGTCACAACTTCCTGAAGGAAGATCAGATTGATTGACATTTGATGGTTCCGAGTGTTGGCCAGATTCAGCATCAAATGAAGAAATTGAATCCCCTAGCTTCCCGGAGAGTCTAATCATGGGCGACGTCTCCTCTATATTAGTGTTGTCCAGCAACTGAATTCCGAACAGCCTACAGCCATTCCCGGTGCTTTGTCTCCTTTCTTCTAAATCTTTGTTCATAACAGGTGAAGAAGACTCTGTTACAGCTTCAACTCGATTGGACCAAAACATTGGATTCCCAGAAACTGCAGCTAGGGAATTATTGCCCGTAAAACATAAAGAATTGGCTTTTGAAGCAGAGCTATACTTGGGTGACGGATAGAGGTCTCGACCACGCTGTGGGTCATTATATGAGAAAGCCAAAGGAGATTCAACTTGCGATTTCCACTCACCTAATACCATAAGACCAGAGAATATAATTTGAATCAAAAGATCTAAATGATGACAGATCAGGAAAGGCATATCGTTATGAAAAAAATCATACCCAACGCAGAAAGATCTGGGGATGAGGAAGGTAAAACAGGAGGTCGTGATCGCTTGTTTCTTAGTGCAGGTTGGGAGCTTAGTGGAGTAGTTGCTACCAGTGGCTCCAATTCCCAAGGTGAGACTCTATCTGGCCGCAAGATTGATGAGGGTTCATCCCATTGAACCTGTCAGAAAAAAAAAACATTGGGAAATATCAGGACCCAATGGAAATGCATTTACAAAGAAATAAAAAACTGAAAGAGATCTGGTCACTTTAATATGAATTTTTGAGCTTATCTTGTGTTAACTGTTATGTGCATACAAGTTCAAGGCTAGTAAGTTGTACATGCTCGACATGCATAAAATTTAGATTCTGAAGGTAACTACTATAAAAGTTCCTCACTCTCGCAGACCAAAGATGAAAAATTCAATTTTCTTATTCTATTCTTCTTAAATTCACCAATAGATTTTAATTCTGTTTTCTACAGGATTTTAGAGACTACATTAATGTGGCATCTATATATCATTCTCCATCACAGAACATTAGTAACATTTGTTTCCAAATATTTTTCATGATGGCAATTGTAGGAACTGCTCAACATGGAATTAGGACATTATTATAAAATATATATAACCTTTAGTGATCGCCACTCAGAATTCGCCCATCCAGATGATGTATTATCTCCAACACCAACAATAGTGCCGCTGAACCTATAACTCAGTAAAATACCAAAGTCAGAAAATGCTAATAGATTATTTAAGAAAAATCCGTAACATAGCAAACACACCTTCTTTCGGGAACTTCCTCCCCCTCAAATCTCATCTTAAACCTCATCCCAACAGAGAGTTTCGGACTGCGAGCTTCGAGGTACTTATTGACACTTACAAGGAACTCAGACCGACTTGTTCTGGTGCAAGTGAAGCCAAAAAACATTACTTTCAAGAAATTTAAAAGAAATGGAAAAGATAAAATAAACAGAGTAGAAGAAAGCAGAGCGTAATCATTTATTGATGTCTAAATTCTCTAACAGGACTAACAAAACAATGAGAACAAATTATTTCAATAGCGACAATCAAATTCTGACAAGCTAGACACATCAGTCAATGAACACCAACACTTTTCCCATTTATATAATGTGTGCCACATATAAAAATCCAGAAGTCCAGAAACTACAATCAGATTACAAGCAGTGATAGATAACAAGTGAAAATACACCAATGGCCTCAACAAAAATGTAAACGAGGCCAGACCTTGGCTTGTAGAAGACTGAAAATAGAGTCCCAGTTGCAATGGCATGAGATGCAGTAGCTAGAACCCCAAGATGCATACTGTGACTAGAAATAACAGAAGATGGCATGTTGCTCGGTTGTCTCATAAGTCTCCTGACACCAACACGCAGCTCTCCGGTTTCGCCTCTGGTACATACACGTGCACTAGTAAATAATGCAAATCATAATGTAACAACACAAAAACAATTAATCTTCTTTATTTACCAGACTTACCTTAGGAATATAAATGCATCCCCAGCTACTAGTTTTTTGGAACTAACAAAAACACTCCAACCAGTTGTAAGTAAGTGACGCCTAGGTTGTCCTGGAGTGTTTTAGAAAAGATAAAGTTTGGAAAAAATTATATATTGTTAACTACAAACACAGAAAAAAATAACTAAAATGAATAAAACTAAACGTTAAGCAGTACAATATTACCAAATGCCAGCCAACATGATATCCCACAACATAATAACATACAGATGCTAGATATTAGACAATAAGGAAAGGAAAGAAGGAAGATATCTGGTCATCAGGGAGAAATGAGTACTATAAATATATACAAGTTGAAAAAACCAACAAATATATGTGGCCGCACCAAGACATTAATGATGATTGAAAAATGAAAAGTCTGAGACAATAAGGAAAGGAAAGGAGGAAGATATCTGGTCATCAGGGAGAAAAAAGTACAATAATTATATACATGTTGAAGAAACCAACAAATGTATGTGGCCGCACCAAGACACTAGTGATGACTTAAAAAGGAAATGTCTGGGACATTAAGGTCAATAGAACCCACTTAGCTATTCCTTTGTCATGGGAAAAAAACTTGTCAGGGACTGTCAAACACATAATCGGCCAACAGAAAAAAAAGACAAATGAGTGATCCAAAAGTTGACACCACTACAAATGTGCCTTGGACTCAGTAACTGGCTTCACATATTAGTGAAAAATCTCAAAACAATCGTGTGACTCATTAGAAACACTCCCACTAAGAACAAAATAGACCAGTAGGCAACAGGTCAAATTATCATCTTTGAACAAATCTCCCTGCGGGTATGCGCTACCTAGAACAATAGAAAACAAATGAACACCAAAGCGCTACATCATTGTGACCACAAGATGTATGAAAACGAAATTTACCTAAAACTCAAAAGATATGGATGCCATTAGGGGGCCAATAGGGAGGTTCAGACACAGTTAGCCATAGGTCCCAATTCAAGAACTAAAATGTTCATCTAAACATTCAAAAAAAAAGTAAAAGAAAGATATCAACCTCGAAATATGTGCCGAAAATGCCATTCATTTCCGTGCAGATCAGCTGCTACTAGTTCCTGCCACGGAGGCTGTTGAGACATATCCTGACAAAAAATAAAGAAATAAAGGTAGGCACAAAGTCAGAGGAAGATAAATAAAAATACACATGGAGTAGACTACAAGATATTTCTTTATAGATTAAAAGAGGTACCACATTGAAAAAATATTTGATGCTAACCAGTTGTGGCAGACAATCATCAGCATGCCTGCGGAGAACTGAAAATCCACCATGTGTACTCGTGTCAGAAGCAGTGAGCGTCTTGCAAAAGGAATGAACTGTACAGCGTGGAGTTTCAGGGAGTGGAGAATCTGGGCTTGTTACCTCCCTTTGCTGATTCATGAAGGTTATAAAGGTAAGCCAAACAGAACAAAAAGAAAGGGTGATGTGGAGCTTCCTAAAGTTGGAATCAATCACGAGTAGCTATAACTTGCAACTATAAAGGGTATACTTTAACCAGACATGGAAAATAGATTTACAGGGTAAGATTATTTGGAGGAAAGATAACTCACATCAGCTTCAGGTAGCAGAGTAACTTGTGCATAAACTTCATCTGTTTCAGGTTCAGCCTACACAGGTTTAATAAGTCATGATATACATAGAAGGATGACAAAGAGTTAAGTACTGATTGAGTATTATAGAGCCACATCAGGCAAAATGAAGAAAAGCCATGGTGAATAAATATGATTGGAATGTCACCTACCCGAAGCTGAACATTAACAACTTTACATAGAATTTTGGAAGGCAGATTGAATGAAGGCATTTGCTGCTCCGACATCTGATGCATTGACGCCTCAAGCTGTAAAACAGAGATTCCCATTGAAGTTGTTGACATAGAAAGTAAATCATAGAGGAGATCACATAAAATTAACAATTATTATGGTTAACTATACAAGTATATAGTTGAAGAAGGAAGCTATAAGATATCAGGAAACTTAAGACACTCTGAGACAGGCGTGGTAGTATTTTATAATAAAAACAAATAAAACAAAAAAAAGATATATCAGTTATATAACTCAAATCATGATGCAGCTTACAGAGAGAGATCCTAGGTGGTGAAACCTTAGCTCAGTCAAGCAGGTCACAATTGTTAGAAAAGTGTGTATGCAAGAACATGACAAGCGCATTCACTATATCTAGAGATGCGTCTCTTCTCCGCAAGGACAAGTTACTGACTCATTGATCATTTCTATATCCATAGCACATATACATAATTTAGAAATCGAAGCGTTATATATATACATAGTAATAATTTGTCACTGGGAGTATCAAAAGGCATTTCCAAGGATGATGTTTCACAAACCGAGCCATTGTACCAATAAACCGAAGTACTAGTAAGAAAATTCATAGAAACAGCACGTGAAACTAATCATATGATAAATTCAGGAATCCAACATACTTGTTCCATATGTCCCTGTGGAAAGTAATAAACTCGCTCCCCTTCACGTGGCAGGGTAACAAGGGGTCCAGCACAGGCATGCCAAAGCTCCTTATACAAAGCATCACTTGCCCCTGAAAAGCATAGTCGACAAAGTTAAGCTTTAATAGACAATTGTGCATATATCATAAAAACACAGTCAGGTAAACACATTCCAGCTTGTTACAGGATATATTTATTTCAATTAAAAGAGCGCGGAAAGCATCCTATAATTTTGTCTTTGTACTTAAATTATGTATCACCTCAGGTTACGAGATGATTTAAATGGTTTGAGTTTATCTTATCATCTTAAGTGTAATCTACAGTAATACCCTAGATGTCTCCCATTATACCAATCACTATCCACAAAAGGAGCAATATGATGTGACTATCACAGTACTATCACAGTAATAGGGGAACTGTTTCTTACTTGGTCAGGAATATGTTGAACCTTACGTAATGGGAGTGGAAGGAAAAAAGAAAAGGGTGAATAAGAATGAAAACATGAGAGAGAGAGAGAGAGAGAACTCAATGGATACTATGATCTATATACACTCCTTTATTAGATTTGTATTAACTTTTTCAACCTTCTATAAGCAGACCCAACATACTCCTGGTCATCCACTGCCAATGAGTAGTATTTTAGGACAAATGACGAACCCAATATTACATCATTTCTCATTATTTGGGTCTCATTTCCAAAAGTCCACTTCCAAATCATAACCCAAGCATTATCCTAAAGTGATTTGCTTCCACATTAGTGCATCATTAGCCAAATAAAGGTTGAAGTAATTCAGAAAACAAGACTACAGACGCTAAAAGAGTACAAGTTCATGAATAATGGCGTGTTTCCAGTAATGGTCATTGTTGGATGAGAACTCAAACCTGGACAGGAAGTTCCTGTGGGCTGATTTGAAGCCGAGAGAGCCATAGCGAAACTAACAAACTCTTCTTCCACCACTGCAACTTTCTGCTAAAAAAAATCTACAGTCACAATGCTATATATGTACATAAATAAAAATTAAAAAGCAAGACAACTGGAACACTGCCGAATTCACAGTCCTACCAACTAAAAGAAACACCCATTAAATAAAAACCTGATTCAACACCCGCCTTAATCAATGCAAAACCGGCCTAATCATCAAAAAGTGTCATGACACCCAACCTTGAGGCATAAATACACAGACTACAAGAACGCTGGAGCTTTAAAATTCAGAATTTATGAAGCATAAACCACTAAACTCACACTCAACTTTTCTCTGCCTAACATAGCCCAATTTTTATTTTTTCCATCCAGTAGAGTAAAATTTGCAATTTACATTTTCGGTAGAATCAAATAAAAGAAGACGATCTAAAAGCGCACGAGTTAAATTCCATCATCTTCTTAATATTACTAGTCCTTATTATCATTTTACAGTAGAAAACGGAGCAAAAAAACAAGAGCCTCAAACTCCGGATCTCCATTGCTCCAGACCAAAACAAACTAAGCAGCTCTGAGAGAGAGAGAGAGAGAGAGAGAGAGAGAGAGAGAAGTAAGTAAACGAGAGTGTGTTACCTGATTTTGCTGAGGTGGATAAGGTGGTGATGCTAGGGTTTCGGAGACGATTCGATTTGGGATTTTGGGATCGGAGGAGGAAGAGAATGGGATGATAAGGTCGTGTTTGGTTGAAGCCGACACCACCCCTCTTTTTTCTCTCTTCTTACCCTCACTCTCTGCCCCGTCTTTTCGTTTAGGATAATTGGCCAAAGTCACTTATAACCATGTTAAAGTTACTTAATTTCTTTGAAATTATCCGTGAGTTATTAAATTTGAATTTTAATAACCAAAAAGTTATTTTAAAGCCTATGAAAGTTATCTTCGTTTAGGAAAAATACACTTCATCTTATGCCATAAAAGTCAAATCGTGGGCACCAATCTCCTCCGGATTTCTCAATATCATATCAATAACATAAAGCAGTAAACATAACTGTACTTTATAGAAAATCCGGGGAAAATCACATAAAAACATGTATCAGTAACGTATCAGAGCGACATCTAGTGTATATATACAAGTATACAACAGTAGGCAAAACAAGAAACCTACTGGAAAAGAAAGGTAGCTCGAACAACTATCCTCCGACCGCGACGTGAGACACTAGAATCTGAACTGCAAACTGGGCACGGAAACTGAAAAACCCAGGGGAAAGACATGAAAACCGTTAGAGTGAGTGGACGAAAATAATGTCTTTCGTCGAATAATATATATTATAAAATCATATGTAAGTCTAAATGAATGAATATGACATAGTACACGATGGAGACTCTAACTCCTCACATGTACGGAGCATGCAGCATAAAACTCTGCGGGGTCACTCATGGACACGTCCGCGCTAGTACAGTCGAAATCACGTGATTCTAGCTAGAAAGGCCTTAGGTCAGCGGTCTCCCCCCCCCCCCCCCCCGGGTAAAGGCCTCGGGTCAGGGATCACAGCCTCCCCCAGTAAACATCCTCGGGGATCAGCCGGGATGCAAGTGTATCGATACAACAATATATACTGTGGATGTACTCTATATAAACCAAATCATAAATAGTTCTATGCAAGTGTATAAAGCATAATGTAAATGCATATATGTAATACATAATTGTATAAGCAAAATCGTATAACACATGCTCATATAAATCAGAATCTCATATGCATGCACATGCTCGTAAAACGTGTATTAAAGACTCACGACTAATCAGTGAAAAGAAATTATCCACTCACAGATGAGCAAAGCGCGCACTCGCGCTAATCACGTGGTCCGGCGAAAGATCCCTCACCCGAAACACGATCTCGATCCCCTGAATAATCATAAAATATATATCTGATCAAAATCATAGTCCAACACACTGTACCACACCTTGGAAACCAACCGTTCCCGAAAACGTATAACTGATACAAAAATAATCAACGAAATTCCCGAAATCCCCACTCAAACCCTCGATTGAAAATCCAGTACCCAAATCAACTCGAAAACCTCACGACTGCGTTAGGAGCGCGAAAACGAGTCGGAAACACATAAAAATCTCGAAAATCCGGACCTCGCCGGAGCACCGCCGGTGGCGCGGTGGCGCGGTGGCGACAGTGTCCAAACACGACCAAACTTTACAGAAATGCTCATCACAACAAGCCCTACAACTTCTCTCAAAGGACCACCACCATCCAACCACCACAGTGGCCGGAAATTGCCTCGAAAGTCAAGGAATCCATGGATTCCGGTGACTTTCCGGCGAGCTTCAAAACGGCAACCATCCCTCAATTCCTTCTACCCAAAGCAACTAGAGGTTAAGGGGAACCTTTACCCCCAAACACCCGACCTCAAAAGTGACCGGAGCCGGCCACCCGAATCCGGCGAAAAACCTAAACTTTCCCGAGTTCGTTCTAGCTCAAAACGGCATCAATTCAAGTCAAACCAAGTTCCAATCCATTGCAAATGAAGAGAGGAAGCTAACCATACTGGTCTCGAGGCCTGAAGTGGCCGGAATCTCAGAAACCAACGGCGGCAGTTCGCAAGCACGGAGGAGCTCCGGTCAACGCGAAAAAGTCAACGGTCAACGCGGTCAACGGCGGTCAAACTTCGCGAACAGTGTTTTCGACAATTTTTTGACTATTTCTGATATTTATACTCGTGGCTCGAGACGATCGACGGTCCAAACGGATAACCATCACGATTCGGATAAACTCGAAACGAACGAATAAACTCGACGAGATTCCGCAACTTCAAATATTCATATTATATTCCTCGGTCGTCGAAATAATCATCCGGAACCGCCCACTAACTCGAAATCACGTGTACAACAACTCTCGAGAAGAGACTCAACTCAAATTCTCGGCCGATAATTAAGTCGCGATCAAAACCGGCAAATCAATTAATTACAGAAAACTACGATTACGCGCTAACTAGTGAATTAAGCCGATTACTCTACTGATTCTGTTCCGGGTCGTCACAGAAGTACCATCATGTTATAAAAAATAAAAAAAAAGATTGGAATAGGTGATTGGTGGTGGGTTGTTGACGAAGGAAAGTTGAACTGTTAGCTCTTCATATAAATGAACTCATGTAATTGAGTTCTTTGTTAGTAATTGATTAAAAGGCTTAGTAAGGCAGTGAGTAATAAATGAGATTTTTTATAGGTGCTAAGGAGTATTCTGAAAATTTGGGTTATGTGATTTCTGGAACACTTTCTACTGTATGCATTTGGACGTTTTGAGTTATATTGCTAAACAATAATTGTGATTGATTTAGGTGATTGATCAGAAGAATTGTTAGTTGTGCTGTTGTTGTTTGAATTTAGTATCTGGACTTGAGGTGAGTAATTCTCACACTTTGTTGAGTGAATAAATTCACAGTGTCGATACTGTGACGACCCGAATCAGAATCAGATGTGTGTTTGGCACGATTCTTGAGATTTGAGTTTAGTCGCAGTTTTACGATATTGTGTGGTTTGTCGATTCGATTCGCGACGTTATTTTCGGTCGAGAATTTGGCTTGAGTGTTTTCACGGAAATGGTAGAGCACGTGATTTCGAGCTCGTGGGCGGTTTCGGAAGATTTTTCCGATAACCGAGGAATATTTTATGATTATTCGAAGTTTCGGGTATCGACGAGTTTATCCGATTATTTTGAGTTTATCCGATTATTTTGAGTTTATCCGAATCGCGATGGTTGTCCATTTCGAATCGTCAATCGACTTGAAGATTGAGTATAAATAGCGAAATGTCGAAAAATAGTCGAAAATGGCAGTTTGAACTTTGACCAGGCTTTGACCACCTGTTGACTTTCTAAATCGGGAAGGATTTTTGTTGACCCGTGAAGGAGGAGGAGACCCGGTTTAGCTCGCCGGACGACCCGACTTTTCCGGCCATCTCCGACCAGGCCGAGGGTATATTTCGCCTCTCCTTGAGCTCCCCTTTCGTTTCATGTATGAGTTTTTACGATTTGATCACGATTTGTGGGGGTTCGAAGTGAAGCCGACGTGAGTTTGTCGCCGGTATCGGGAGGAGGTCCTCCGGTGGACGACGGTGGTGGAGGATAAGGGGGTTCGACTCCCCTTGTCCTAGGGAGTCTAACCGTGTGCTTTAATTTGATTTTGGTGCGAGTTTTCAGGGAACCCGTGGGTGGCCGGAATTTAGGATTCCGTTTGGTTTCGAGGAGTTTTGGTAAGGATGGAGTGGGTTTTGGCCTGAGGGCTAGTTATGAAATGTGTTAGGCTGACCGTGATCTTGAGAACTGGAAGTTCTCCGCCGGGGAATTTCGCCGTTGACGGCGCGCCGCCGGCGGCGGCGGCGGTCAACGGTGGGAGAAAAAGTCAACTTTTCAGATTTCGATGTAATTAGTGTCATTTTTCTCGTAATCACGCTCTGGTTATCGTACGAAGGTTTTTGGGTTGATTTGATTAGTCGATTGTCGGTCGAGATTTCGAGTGGGGATTTCGGGATTTCCGTAATTCATTTTGTACTGCATTTCGTATTTCCGGGAACGGTTGGTTTCCGTGCATCAGTACAGTGTTGAGAATTGTGATTTTGATCAGTTGTGTTTTGTGAACATTCAGGAGATCGAGATCGAGATCGTGATCGAGCTTCTGGCGAGGGATCTTCCGCCGGTCCTCGAGATTAGAGCGTGTGTGCTTTTTGCTCATTTGTGAGTGGACAATTTCTTTTCACGGAATTCTTGCGAGTCTTTTATATGATTTTCGAACTTGAGCATGCGTATTGAGATTACGGATTACATGAACATGTGTTTTACGATTATACGATATACTTACACGAATATACGTATACGAGTATACATACATATAAATATGTTGTTTCATGCATTTGCATCGAAATGTTTGTGATTTAGTTTACACAGAGTACAGTCGTTATATGTTGTTGTATCGATACACTCGCATTCCGGCTGATCCCCGAGGATGTGTACCGGGGGAGGCTGTGACTCTTGACCCGTGACCTGTACCGGGGGGAGGCAGACCTCTGACCTGAGGCCTTTCTGGCTAGAATTGCGTGGAAGTCTGGGACTCCGTGATTCTGACTGTACTAGCACGGTGTGTGTCCATGAGTGACCCCGTGAGATTTTACTTGCATGCTCAGTACGCTGGAGGATTACGGTTTTACCTCGTGTACTTTGTTATTTCTATTTACCTGGACTCGCATATGTTTTTATAACATATATAAACTGGTGAAAGACATTTATTTTCGTCCACTCACTCTAACGTGTTTATTGTCTTTCCCCTGGGCTTTTCGGTTTCCGTGCCCAGATTGCAGTTCAGGTTTGGTGTTTCACGTCGCGGTTTGGAGGCTAGTGATCTGAGTCACCTGTGTATTCCAGTAGGTTCTTGTTTCGCCTACTGATGTACATATTGTATATGTTTTACTCTAGAGGTCGCTCTGATATATTCTGATACATGTTGTGCGGATTTTCACCGATATACATATATACATAGTACAGTTTATTTGTTGTTGATTATATTGATGTTGAGAAATCCGGATGGGATTGGTGCCCACGGTTTGCTTTTTGTGGCATAGGACGAAGTGTTAATTTCTGGGTGCAGGTTATGGTAATTCAACGTTAGTAACGAAACTCTGCCCAAATTTTGAAAAAATTTTGTTGGTTCGTGTTTTCGAAAGGGTTTGATTCCGGTTTAGGTAACTGAATCGGGATTGGGTCCTTTCAGCTTGGTATCAGAGCATTAGGTTGTCAGATTATGTAGACTCTTGTAGTTGTGACGCTTAGGGTATTTGAGTTGATACAGCATGACTGGAGTGATGACCCGACTGGCCAGCGGTACTCATCAATACTTCGGGTGTTGTACGTCCTCAAATATCTGCGGTTTCATGATTACGTTCTTTCTGCTTGTACATAATGCTTGTCTTGTATCAGTAGGATGCCTCCTCGACGTGGTCCCCGTGTTGACCGGGATGATGATCCTGATGAGGATCGCCGAACGCGCGACTTGCTGATGCGAGTGCTGCGTTTAGAAGAGCGTTTTGACCCTGTGGTCAAGGCTCGCACTGCGGGTGCTACTGTGTTTTCGGGTTCAGTTGATCCAGAGATATGCGAGGCATGGTTGGTTCAGATTGAGCGTGTTTGTGAGCGTCTGCAGTTTACACCTGAGCAGATGTCAGTAGCCGCAGTTGGTTTACTTGAGGGTGATGCATACTTTTGGTGGGTCAGCACTGACAGAGTTCCTGTGGATACTCCGTGGACATTGTTTCGTGATCTGTTTATGCGGAGGTATTTTAATCAGGCTACCCAGCAGCGCAAGTACGAGGAGTTTACGAACTTGAGGCAGAGCAGTTTGTCTGTACTTGAGTATCGGGATCGGTTTACTCGTTTGTCACGTTTTGCGCGAGATATGGTGGCTACAGAGGAAGCCAAGTGTCGCAGGTTTGAGCTGGGACTGAATCTGAACATTAAGGCGACGTTGACTACGATGCCGAGGAACAACTTTGATGAGTTTGTCAGTGCAGCTCTCCGAGGTGAGGATATTGAGCAGGAGAGACAGCGGCAGAGGTACTAGTCGAGACGATTTGAGGAAGGTGAACCGAGTCAGGGGCCTTCGAAGAGGCAGAGTTCCGATACTTCCGGTTCAGCTTCATCTTCAGGCGGTGGATCATATCGACCACCAGCTGGTGCATCGAGACGGAGGTTGGGATGGAGGAGAGATCGACCGCAGCGACCACAGGCTAGTGGGAGTTCTAGCAGTTCTAGTTATCCGCGGCGTACTGGTGGCACGTTTGCTGTACCGCGAGAGTACCCATTGTGCAATTTCTGTAACAGACATCACTTGGGACCGTGTCAGCGAAGCCCTGTTACTTGTTTCCGTTGTGGCCAGGTGGGTCACTATGCGAGGGAGTGTCCTCAGTTATATGGCGGTGACGGACAGGCAGCCCAGAGTTCTGGAGTTGAGCGAGGTGCCACTTCTGGAGCGCGACCAGCACAGTTTGCAGGTCAGGGCAGACAGCAGGGACAGCCCCAGCGAGGACGACCAGCCGGACATGCGAGAGTTCATGCTATGACTATGCGTGAGGGTAGAGCATCATCGGAGGTCGTTATCGGTACGTTACATGTTTTTGGTATTCCAGTAGTTGCATTGTTAGATCCAGGTGCCACACATTCATTTATATCATTTAGACTGTCATCATTGGCTACGGTACCTGCGTCTCCACTTCCGGGATTGTGGAGAGTGCTGTATCCGTCAGGTGAGGTTGTGAGTATCGGTTGGGTTTACCGAGATTGTAAGGTGTTTGTTGATGGCCATGGTTTAGCCGCTGATCTGTTGTTGCTTGATATTGTGGATTTCGATCTGATATTGGGTATGGATTTTTTGGAGTCGCACTGGGCTATGTTTGATTGCCACAGGAAGGAGGTCGCGTTTCGACGACCCGGGTTACCTGAGATACTGTTTCGTGGCGAGAAGAACACTTCCCTACCGTGTTTGATTTCCGCGATGAGGGCAGATCGGTTGATGAAGAAGGGTTGTGTTGCTTACTTAGCCCATATTGTGGACACTACAGCTGCAGTGCCAGACCTTGGTAGTATTGAGGTTGTGTCTGAGTTTCCGGATGTGTTTCCAGCGGAGTTACCTGGTATACCCCCTGTACAGGAGATTGATTTTACCATTGAGTTATTGCCGGGTACTGGACCGATTTCCCAGACACCGTACCAGATGGCGCCTGCAGAGTTGAAGGAGTTGCAGATTCAGCTTCAGGAGTTGTTGGAGAAGGGATTCATTCGATCGAGTTTTTCTCCGTGGGGTGCTCCAGTGTTGTTTGTGCGGAAGAAGGACGGGTCCATGCGGTTGTGCATCGACTATCGGAAGCTGAATCAGATTACAGTGAGGAACAAGTATCCGTTGCCACGGATTGACGACTTGTTCGATCAGCTGAAGGGAGCGGCAGTCTTTTCGAAGATTGACCTTCGATCCGGATATCACCAGTTGAGGATCCGGGATTCAGATGTGGCCAGGACAGCATTCAGGACGCGGTATGGGCACTATGAGTTTTTGGTTATGCCGTTTGGGTTGACCAACGCCCCCGCAGCTTTCATGGACTTGATGAATCGAGTGTTTCGTCGATTCCTTGACAAGTTCGTGATTGTATTTATAGACAATATCCTGATTTATTCGAGGAGTGTGGGCCAGCACAGGAAGCACTTGCGAGCGGTGTTGCGGACTTTGCGGGACCATCAGCTTTTCGCGAAGTTTAGCAAGTGTGAGTTCTGGTTGGATAGTGTGAAGTTTTTGGGCCACGTGATTTCAGCCGAGGGAATTAGTGTTGATCCTGACAAGATTGAGGCCGTGCTGAATTGGAGTCGACCCACTACTGTACCAGAGATCCGGAGTTTCTTGGGTTTAGCAGGCTATTATCGACGGTTTGTACAGGATTTCTCCCGGATAGCTACACCACTGACCAGATTGACGAAGAAGGGCGTCAAGTTTGAGTGGTCTGATGCGTGCGAGGGGAGTTATTTGCTCCTGAAGGAGAGATTGACTACCGCACCGGTTCTGACGTTGCCAGACGACAGTGGTGAGTTTGTTGTGTATAGCGACGCGTCGAAGTTGGGCCTTGGTTGTGTGTTGATGCAGCATGGTAGAGTCGTGGCATATGGTTCCAGACAGCTGAAACCGCACGAGGCCAACTATCCGACGCATGATTTGGAGTTAGCCGCTATTGTGTTAGCGTTGAAGAGTTGGAGACATTACCTGTATGGTGCTCAGTGTAAGATTTTCACTGACCACAAGAGTCTCACCTACTTACGGACACAGCCGGATCTGAACATGAGGCAGCGCCGATGGATGGAGTTGATCAACGACTATGATTACACGTTTGAGTACCATCCAGGAAAGGCCAACGTTGTAGCGGATGCACTTAGTCGGAAATCTGGAGGTTCGTTGTTTCACATGTGTGTGGCCAGAGTGTCGATGTTAGCTGAGCTTCGAGCTACAGATGCCGTGTTTGGGTATGATGATGATGGAGCTTTGTTGGCCAGTTTTCAGGTTCGACCGGTACTGGTTGATCAGGTTCGGGAGGCACAGGATTCAGATTCTTACTTGTTGAGCAAGAAGACCATGATTCGGAATGGTGTGCCTACAGAGTTCCGATTGAGCGACGACGGTACGTTGTTGTTTAGAGGCAGGTTATGTGTACCCAGAGACGAGGACTTGAAGAAGGAGATTCTGGATGAGGCCCACAGTTCAGCGTATGCGATGCATCCCGGAGGTACGAAGATGTTTCGTACACTTCGAGCGTACTATTGGTGGCGCAACATGAAGCGGGAGATTGCCGCGTACGTGAGCAGGTGTTTGATTTGTCAGCAAGTAAAGGCGGAGAGGCAGAAACCTGCGGGGAAACTACAGCCACTTGAGATTCCAGTTTGGAAGTGGGAGCATATCACGATGGATTTCGTCTATCAGTTGCCGCGTACTTCGGCGGGCAACACTGGCATTTGGGTTATTGTTGATCGATTGACGAAATCCGCACACTTTCTTGCACTTCCAGGGAAGATTTCAGTGGGCAGACTGGCTAAGTTGTATTTATCAGAGATTGTTCACTTGCATGGTGTGCCTGTATCGATTGTTTCTGATCGAGATAGTCAGTTCACTTCTGAGTTTTGGCAGGCTTTACAGCGAGCTTTGGGCACGAGGTTGCGATTTAGTACAGCTTTTCATCCTCAGACTGAAAGGGCAGTCCGAGCGGACCATTCAGACTCTTGAGGATATGCTGAGATCGTGCGTATTGCAGTTTCGTGGAAACTGGGATCAACAGTTGCACTTGATCGAGTTCGCCTACAACAACAGCTATCAGGCCAGTATCGAGATGGCACCGTATGACGCTCTGTACGGGAAGCAGTGTCGCACTCCATTGTGTTGGAGCGAGGTGGGCGAGCGTTGGCTTATTGGCCCGGATTTGGTGAAAACCACGATGGAGGACATTCAGGTTATTCGGGATCGACTGAAGGTCGCCCAGGATCGGCAGAAGAGTTACGCGGATGTGAGGAGAAAGAGCTTAGAGTTTGAGGTTGGTGATTGGGTCTTCTTGAAACTATCTCCGTGGAGAGGAGTTGTGCGTTTCGGGAAGCGTGGCAAGCTTCGACCGCGGTACATTGGTCCGTATGAGATTACGGAGAGGGTTGGAGCTGTTGCTTACAGACTTGAGTTACCGACAGAGATGGCTCGTGTACATGATGTCTTCCATGTTTCGATGTTGCGGAAGTACATTTCAGATCCTTCACATGTGATAGCCCCACAGCAGTTGCCGATCAGAGAGGATTTATCGTATGTTGAGGAGCCAGTGCAGATTCTTGATCGTCGTGAGCAGGAGTTGAGGCACCGCGTGATTCCGCTGGTGAAGGTCTTGTGGCAGAACCATTCAGTAGAGGAGGCCACCTGGGAGACCGAGCAGTGTATGCGGGAGCAATATCCTCATCTGTTCACATGACAGGTACGTAAATTTCGAGGTCGAAATTTCTTTAAGGGGGGTAGATTTGTGACGACCCGAATCAGAATCAGATGTGTGTTTGGCACGATTCTTGAGATTTGAGTTTAGTCGCAGTTTTACGATATTGTGTGGTTTGTCGATTCGATTCGCGACGTTATTTTCGGTCGAGAATTTGGCTTGAGTGTTTTCACGGAAATGGTAGAGCACGTGATTTCGAGCTCGTGGGCGGTTTCAGAAGATTTTTCCGATAACCGAGGAATATTTTATGATTATTCGAAGTTTCAGGTATCGACGAGTTTATCCGATTATTTTGAGTTTATCCGAATCACGATGGTTGTCCATTTCGAATCGTCGATCGACTTGAAGATTGAGTATAAATAGCGAAATGTCGAAAAATAGTCGAAAATGGCAGTTTGAACTTTGACCAGGCTTTGACCACCTGTTGACTTTCTAAATCGGGAAGGATTTTTGTTGACCCGTGAAGGAGGAGGAGACCCGGTTTAGCTCGCCGGACGACCCAACTTTTCCGGCCATCTCCGACCAGACCGAGGGTATATTTCGCCTCTCCTTGAGCTCCCCTTTCGTTTCATGTATGAGTTTTTACGATTTGATCACGATTTGTGGGGGTTCGAGGTGAAGCCGACGTGAGTTTGTCGCCGGTATCGGGAGGAGGTCCTCCGGTGGACGACGGTGGTGGAGGATAAGGGGGTTCGACTCCCCTTGTCCTAGGGAGTCTAACCGTGTGCTTTAATTTGATTTTGGTGCGAGTTTTCAGGGAACCCGTGGGTGGCCGGAATCTGGGATTCCGTTTGGTTTCGAGGAGTTTTGGTGAGGATGGAGTGGGTTTTGGCCTGAGGGCTAGTTATGAAATGTGTTAGGCTGACCGTGATCTTGAGAACTGGAAGTTCTCCGCCGGGGAATTTCGCCGTTGACTGCGCGCCGCCGCCGCCGCCGCCGCCGGTCAACGGTGGGAGAAAAAGTCAACTTTTCAGATTTTGATGTAATTAGTGTCATTTTTCTCGTAATCACGCTCTGGTTATCGTACGAAGGTTTTTGGGTTGATTTGATTAGTCGATTGTCGGTCGAGATTTCGAGTGGGGATTTCGGGATTTCCGTAATTCATTTTGTACTGCATTTCGTATTTCCGGGAACAGTTGGTTTCCGTGCATCAGTACAGTGTTGAGAATTGTGATTTTGATCAGTTGTGTTTTGTGAACATTCAGGAGATCGAGATCGAGATCGTGATCGAGCTTCTGGCGAGGGATCTTCCGCCGGTCCTCGAGATTAGAGCGTGTGTGCTTTTTGCTCATCTGTGAGTGGACAATTTCTTTTCACGGAATTCTTGCGAGTCTTTTATATGATTTTCGAACTTGAGCATGCGTATTGAGATTACGGATTACATGAACATGTGTTTTACGATTATACGATATACTTACACGAATATACATATACGAGTATACATACATATAAATATGTTGTTTCATGCATTTGCATCGAAATGTTTGTGATTTAGTTTACACAGAGTACAATCGTTATATGTTGTTGTATCGATACACTCGCATTCCGGCTGATCCCCGAGGATGTGTACCGGGGGAGGCTGTGACTCCTGACCCGTGACCTGTACCGGGGGGAGGCAGACCTCTGACCTGAGGCCTTTCTGGCTAGAATTGCGTGGAAATCTGGGACTCCGTGATTCTGACTGTACTAGCACGGTGTGTGTCCATGAGTGACCCCGTGAGATTTTACTTGCATGCTCAGTACGCTGGAGGATTACGGTTTTACCTCGTGTACTTTGTTATTTCTATTTACCTGGACTCGCATATGTTTTTATAACATATATAAACTGGTGAAAGACATTTATTTTCGTCCACTCACTCTAACGTGTTTATTGTCTTTCCCCTGGGCTTTTCGGTTTCCGTGCCCAGATTGCAGTTCAGGTTTGGTGTTTCACGTCGCGGTTTGGAGGCTAGTGATCAGAGTCACCTGTGTATTCCAGTAGGTTCTTGTTTCGCCTACTGATGTACATATTGTATATGTTTTACTCTAGAGGTCGCTCTGATATATTCTGATACATGTTGTGCGGATTTTCACCGATATACATATATACATAGTACAGTTTATTTGTTGTTGTTGATTATATTGATGTTGAGAAATCCGGATGGGATTGGTGCCCACGGTTTGCTTTTTGTGGCATAGGACGAAGTGCTAATTTCTGGGTGCAGGTTATGGTAATTCAACGTTAGTAACGAAACTCTGCCCAAATTTTGAAAAATTTTTGTTGGTTCGTGTTTTTGAAAGGGTTTGATTCCGGTTTAGGTAACTGAATCGGGATTGGGTCCTTTCAGATACTAAGTATTAGAGTTATTTAAAAATCGTTTTCTTTCAAACTAACTGTTCTTAAATATATGAACTTGATCGTATATGGTTTATGGGTAAGTGAAAATCATATTTGTTTTATGATTTTAAAGCTGTGACAGTGTCTTGTTGAATGTGAGATGAAGTTATTGATGTAAATTTCTCGACTGAAATAAGTGTAGCTGGTGATGGTTTACTTTTAGTATACTTTAAATTATGTGTAATTGCAAATGTTTGGATCTCCGTGGTCGGATCCTTCGTGGTCAGATCTTCGTGATCATAGTGTAGAAATTAGAGCTCTAGTCCGTATACATCTTGTGTGGTTACTTTGGTACTAGTATCCGTTGTGTGTTGTGGAGTTGAAATAAGTGGATTATGTATTCATTCTTTTAGCATTATTGTATTATATGAGTGGTGTATTTGTGTGAAGGAGATAAAAAAAGGGTAAATCGTAAGATTGTATATATTTATCTTCTCATTGCAGTTGAAACGATTTATATATCTTCATATTTATGCTTATAGTTGATTACTCGTACGAGCTTTCAAAGCTTACCGGGTTTGTTTATGTTAACCCGGTGTACCAATAAATGTGGTGTAGGGGTTAATCCTGTAGGTTAGTATGTTTTCTTTGCAATCGGAAGTTAAGATTTCGTAGGATTGACTAGGTGGGGGAATCAAGTGATGATTTATTTTGAGTGATTTTAGACTTCCGCTATGTGTCATTCTCTTTATGAGCATTTATTGTTTAGTTGACATTCGACTTGACAATTTATTGGAAATATGTAATAAGAGATTTGAAATTTCAAATCTCATATTTTTTTACATTGAGGAATTGTAGCTGGTTATTCATTTAAAAAAAATTGACCAGGTGTTTTTAGTTATTCATGTCCTGAAATTTGGTTTATTTATGTTAGTTATAAACTGAAAATCGAGGCATGATAGTATGAAACGTAATATCTATGAACTTTTAATTGAGTGGCTTCTCATAATTTTTTTGAACTTGAGGGTGTGTTTTAGCGTGTTTTCAAATAATGTGACTTTTATGTGACTTTTTAAGTTGGGGTGACTTTTGGGTATATTTTTGAGTTCTATGTGGTTGTTGGGTCAAAGATCCTTTCTTTTTTTGTTTTAAACTTTTAAATATAGACAGTAAATTTGGTTTTTATAGTCGGTAGAAAGTATAATTTGGAGTTGTCCTCCCACTCGCTTACGTCTCCCACTGACTGCTTCTCACTCGTGACTAGGGAGTGTCGTTCGTACCCTGGAATCCCTACAACTTACCAACTGCCAATCCTTCCCCTACCTTCAAAAAAAATTTCTTTTGTGTTTTTGTTTTTATTTGTGATCAAGGGTCATAAAAACCCAAACAAAGAAAAAAAACGACAACCTCAAACTAGGCTAGGACCAGACCCAACAACTATGGGGGGGGGGGGGGGGGGGGGGTGGTATTATTTAACCATGCATTTTGTATAATTATTTTTTGTATTTTAGAAATTCTTTAAAAACTTGATGTATTCAATCAAAATTTTAAACAATCATTTAAAATTTTGATATATTCATTTAGGATTTTAATAAAAGGATCCAAACCTAGATTAACTAGTAATCTAAGATCATGCCCTAAAAGCAAGACTTAAACTTGAAAGGACCCAACCCCGATTTAGTTTCCTAAACCGGAATCAAACTCCTTCTGAAAACACGAACCAACAAAAACCATAAAAATTTTGGCAGAGTAACTCTATTAACGCGGAATTGCCATTAACCTGCACCCGAAAAATACACTTCATCCTATACCACAAAAGCCAAATCGTAGGCTCCAATCCCATCCGGATTTCTCAATATCATATCAATAACAATAAACAATAAACATAACTGTATTATATAGAAAATCCGGGAAAAACCACATAAAACATGTATCAGTATCATATCAGAGCGACCTCTAATGTATATATACAAAATATACAACAGTAGGTGAAACAAGTAACCTACTGGAAAAGAAAGGTAGCTAGAACAACTAGCCTCCGACTGCGACGTGAGACACCAGAATCCGAACTGCAAACTGGGCACGAAAACCGAAAAGCCCAGGGGAAATGCAATAAAACGTTAGAGTGAGTGGACGAAAATAAATATATGCCTTTCACCAATTTCATATACAATAACAAGTATAGCGAGTTCGAAAAATATATATGGAGGTGTCAGGCGAATCTCTCAAGCCCGACGGTCATGCGAATCTCTCAAGCCCGACGGTCAGGCGAATCTCTCAAGCCCGACGGTGATAGGCCAGGGGAATCTCTCAACCCTGGCGGCATAACAGAGGAATCTCTCAACCCTGCCCAGAGGAATCTCTCAACTCTGGTCAGACTACCGGTGATCAGCCGAGTAGCCGAAGCATCGATGCAAGTATATCATCACCATAAAAATATAAAATAATACCTCCAAAAATAATAAATAAGCTTGATCAACATCCTATATAAACAAATACGGAAAAATCACAACTCGCACGACAGTGAAAAATATAAAAGTGTCCACTCACAGGTGAGAAAAGCGCGCACTCGCGCTAATCACGTGGTCCGGCGGAAGATCCCTCGCCTGAAGCACGATCACGATCCCCTGAATAATCATAAAATATATCTGATCAAAATCACAATTCACAACACTATACCACACCTCGAAAACCAACCGTTCCCGGAAATGTATAACGGATACAAAAATAATTAACGAAATTGAAAGGACCCAACCCTGATTTAGTTTCCTAAACCGGAATCAAACCCCTTCTGAAAACACGAATCAACAAAAACCATAAAATTTGGGCAGAGTAACGCTACTAACGCGGAATTGCATTTACCTGCACCCGGAAAATAACACTTCATCCTATGCCACAAAAGCCAAACCGTGGGCACCAATCCCATCCGGATTTCTCAATATCATAACAGTAATGTAAAGTAATAAATAAAACTATACTTTACAGAAATCCGGGGAAAATCGTATGAAAAATATAACATCAGAATGTTCAGAGCGACCTCTAGTGTATAATTATATAAATATACTACAGCAGGCAGAACAAGAAACCTACTGGAAGAAACAAGGTAGCTCGAATACTATGCCTCCGACCGCGACGAGCGACACCAGAGTCCGAACTGCAAACTGGGCACGGAAACCGAAAAACCCAGGGGAAAGACATGAAAACCGTTAGAGTGAGTGGACGAAAATAAATGTCTTTCGCCGAATAATATATGTTATAAAAACATATGCGAGTCAAAATGAATTAATAAGTTATAGTACACGAGGTGAACCCAAACTCCTCCAGCGTACAGAGCATGCATGTAAAAAAAATCCCACGGGGTCGCTCATGGACACATCCGTGCTAGTACAGTCCAAATCACAGGATCCCAGACCCACACGTGATTCTAGCCAGAAAGGCCTCAGGTCAGAAGTCTGCCCCCCCCCCCCCCCCCCCCCCCCCCGGTAAAGGCCTCAGGTCAGGGGTCACAGCCTCCCCCGGTAAACATCCTCGGGGATCAGCCGGGATGCAAGTGTATCGATACAACAACATATACTATGACTGTACTCTGTGTAAACCAAATCATAAATAGTTCGATGCAAATGTATAAAGCGATATGTAAATGCATATACGTAATGTATAATTGTATAGGCATAATCGTATAACACATGCTCATATAAATCGTAATCTCATATGCATGCTCATGCTCGTAAAACGTGTATAAAGACTCGCGATTATCAGTGAAAAGAAATTGTCCACTCACAAATACCTGTTTAACTAATTAAAGAACATAGTCAGAATCATCGCTAATTAAATACGTTTCTCACAAATACTTAGGCTCATATGATTATTGAACATACACGTTTATACTCAAATACATCTTTAACTAAGGGTCATAATCAGATCATCGCTTAAGTCTGACTCGGTGTTAGAGTTAGTTTCTGGTAAGATGTGCCACTCCTCGTCACCTGAGTCTTCGTTGTCTTCATTTGAATTAACATAAATAAGTTTTGCTCAAGGAATTCGAACCACACTACCCTGTATCACATTATTAAGGTGAATTGTAGAGGATTCAGGAATACCAATTGCGTTCGGCTCTTGGTATGCAGTAACTTCTTTGTTATCTGTGGTCTCACCAAGTGTAGCAGCACTGTATATGTTTATAAGAACAACATGGTTAACTACTTTCCATGCGCCTTCGTGCACAAGATCATTAAGATAAAACAGTTGTTTTACCACTGTGGCAAAAACAAAAAGGTCATCTTCATACCAATTTGTAGCAGTATTTACCAAAAATATTCCGTACTGATCAGTCATTGTGTTCTCAAGGTCAGTATCAAACCATCTACAGTTAAACAAGTGCACTGTCATGTTTTCCCCATAAATAAGTTCACCACTGAATGGAGAACACTGTAATAGTCAATGTCATTCTGCCCACCATGCACCATTACCCAAGAATTTTGTGTTCTCTGTCTAACGTCTCTATGCTCACATATAAATTGCACGCCATTGACCTTACACATCGAATAAAATCTTGAAGTTACCAGTTTCCGCACCAAGAACCTCAATTCGTGTGACCACTGACGGATACCATCATCTTGTATATGGTTCATCTGAAAAAAAAACCATGTGTACAACCATTAACTTTAAATATGAACATTGACAGCATAATTTATATATATATACAAAAAAATATATCTATATACGTATCCATTTGCCAAAATAATTTGCAAACCTCTTGTTGTGGTACTCAACATCACCGACAATAGCAGGGCAGTAAAGGTGGATATTTTTCTAGTATTGAACTTCTGAACAGTTAATCAATACCGACCAGTAGGCAACGACTAGCTCATATAGTTCTAAATTGTACGAGTTTGGAAACTTTCCAGATACTTCAACATCATTGGAGATGATAGAAAGGTTGAACTGTGGTTCATCTACCGGCATATGTTATGGAGGGTCCTTCAACACTCCCAAATACAACTTGGTGTATGTTACGCACTCGTGCGAAAGATATGCTTCAGCGATACACCCTTCAAGTGCAGATTTATTCATCACATAGTCTTTGTAGTCCCACAATTGTCTATCAAGTTGCAAAGTGCATGTTATGATTATTGAAAAATAATTATTTATATATAATTAAAAACAGAGCAAGATTCAGATGTTGAATCGTATGTACCTTTCCATGGGATACATCCAAGTGTAGTGTATTGGACCGGTAAGCAACAATTATTTAGGAAGATGGAGCATCAGGTGAGGCATGATGTCAAAAAAAATTGGCAAAAATATCCTCTCATATTTGCACATGATAAAAATGATGTCCTATTGCATTTCTCACAGGTCTGATTTTTTCACTTCTCTGGTGCATAACTTCTAAAAGAATCTTGACAACGCCACTATGGGCTCCACCACCACTTTGGGCAGGTACCCTCAAATGAAAACAGGGAAGAGGGTTGAAGCAGTATATGGCAGTCATGACTCTTTAATCCATACATCTTATTTTCTTTGAAGTCAACACACCGGCCTATATTTTATGTATAGCCTAAAGGATACCTGACATTACCTATCCACCCAAAAATTTCATTCTTTTGGTCAGGCTTAACGGTGTAAGGAGCTTGAGGCATTTTTTTCTTCCCATCTCTCAATCACAAATGTTTTCGCAACCCCATTTTTTAGATCAATGTGTGCCTTAGGGACGTATTTAGTTTTCCCCTCCCAATTCAGCAATGTGCCCACCACACTTTCACAAACATTCTTCTCGATGTGCATTACATCTAGGTAGTGCCTGATTGGCAACTTGGACCAGAACAGGAGTTCCCAGAATACGTTTTTGTGTGTCCAGAATTTATACCCGTCGGGTCTATCAGGTATTGACGCCACTATTTCAGGATGATTTCTCAGCTGCCCAAAATCGTATTCATTCAGCACTTCCAAAATTTCTTCCCCCATCCATCTTCTAGGTTGCACACATTTCTACAGTCTCATCAAATGCCTCCTTATCCTCCCGAAATGGGTAATCATGTGGAAGCCAACAACAGTGACGCATTTGGACAATCTTCCTACAACGAGGTCTGCAACACTCAACAGTCATCCACTCTGAACAAGCTCAGTATCCCCTAGTAACGTTGCTCGACAACATCCTGCGGGCAGAAAAATCACTGATGGTGCCAACAAGCATGGCATGCATGGGGAACATCTTGTTTTTGTACTTGTCATATGTGGGATGGCCATGCTCACTCATGTACTTAAGTTCATCAATCAAGGGTCTCAAATACACATCGAGACACTTTCATGGATAACCCGGCCCTGGAATTAACAAAGTGAGCATATTGTATTCTTTCTTCATGCACATCCATGAAGGAAGGTTGTACGGTACCCAATAACTGGCCATATACTGTATTGAAGACTCATGTTGCCAAAAAGGTTGAATCCGTCAGATGAGAGCCCAAGCCAAACATTTCGGACCTCTAATGCAAAATGAGGAAACTCCCTGATCATGTGCGCTTCCAATCCACTCCATTAGCAGGGTGTATAAGAGTATCATCGTCAAGAAAATTCCTCTCAGCCCACCATCTCATAGCTTCGGTCATGTGTGCACACATGAACAACTGTTCCAGGCTTCCGGCCTATCAATCAGTGGGAAATACTGAAGTATCTTCACAGCTTTCTTCTTCCCTGCAGGAGTCAACGTATACCTATCTATATCACATACCGGGCAGGCATCAAGGCATTCAAGATCATTCCTGTAAGCATCTTCACCCTAGAAGAGAACAAAATCACATCTGCATGCATGGATTTTAATGTATGAAAGTCTAAGATGTTTCAATATATGTTGCACCTTATGATGAGTGGTAGGAAAGCGATGACCGGGGGGCAGCGGCGAAGCAGACCACTTCAGCCAATCATCAATAGCCTTGACACTCATTTTGTTCTCCGCTTTAAGCTTTATTACTCCCATGACACTTTCAAGAACAATCTTATTACACCCGTTGCATAACGGGGTCTGTTGGAAGGCAATCAGGTTGTTGTACTTGTCTATACCAGTAGTGTTGACAGCTCTAGGTAATTGTTAAAATGGCTCAATATGAGGGAAGCTCCAACGACGAGAGAGATATCTAGTGCTTGAAAAAATACACCGCTCTCATAAAGAAACACTTCGTTGATCAACCTCGTTGTTGGATCATTAGATGTACTGGCTCTCTCAGGAAATTTCCCATGATCATGTTGATGATGTTTCGCCGTGATAAATCCAACATGTGTACTTATCCCAAAGCTCACTTTTCTTCAAGTTCTCCAATACTTTATCAATGGGAAAACAATATCGCTTGCTGCGGTACTGACATTTCGTACATGGGCAATAATGAATTGTTATCCCTCCACAATTAGCCTTCACATATTCCACAAAACTCCTAATTCCATGGTGATATCTTACATCCTATCTTGGAAGGCACATCCAACTCTTGTTCATCCTGAAAATTTCAACTGTATATATATACACATGCTCTAATTAATTAAAAATTCATCATTATATCTATATATATCGATCTTTAAACTACAAATTACATAATTTAATTCTTATACTCCCTAATTACAAATTAACACATATATATCAACATTTTACATATAATTATATATATATATTCATCGAATTCAACTCAACTCAAAATCAACAATCAACTCTACATCAACATTCAGCACACACTTATATGTGTATATAAATATGTACCTATATAGCTTCATGAACCTTTTTTGGACAGCGTCCGACAACACTTAACGATTTCAAAGAGTTTTGAGTTTTCTTACCAATTTTTTTTTTGAATGATTGAGCTGCTGCTCAGATTGATTTGTAATAAAGAACTATAGTCAACGACTTAATAATGTCGTCGTCTATAACTGAAAAATGTCGTCGGTGTTTATCAAAAACTATAGCATACGACGGCCCCGTCACAAACACCGACGACATTTTTTCGGTCGTCGGCTATAGTACTATGCCCGACGACCAGAAAATATGGCCGACAAACCCTTTTTGTCGTGGAGTATACTATAGTATACCCAACGACATCAAAAGTCGTCGACCTATTTTTCGTCATTTTGTCGGGTATAATACTTATTCTGGTAGTGCCTAGATGAACATCTAAACATGATTAGGGTCTATTCCAAGAGGGTTTACCTTAAGGTTTGGTTTTGTTAACACAAAGAAAGGACTAGAGCCTCTTGAGTCAAAATATATTTAAGGAGCTTTGGTTAAGCATACATTAAATCGAGAGGTTATTATGGCTACTAGTTGAGTTTTTCGATTCGTAACTTAAGAGGTGCGGATTGGAACATTCACTTAGACTTTCTCCCGGATCCTCCAAAAGAGGTTCAGGAAGAGAAACCTTCCATAAATATCACATAGTACGCTTGTTTGCTTCACTCACGTAACATACGGTCAAGATGTAAACCCAAAATGGTATAGGTCTTGGTCCCGATTCATTAAATACTTCAAAGTTGGGTGCAATTCGTCTAGAGTACGAAATGGCCTAGGAGCTTGGGTTCAAAACCAAATGTGACCCAAAAGTTTACGATTTAGACATCCACTTGTGTGAAACAGACTCTAATTACATACATAAATCGAAACATTGTTTGAGTATCAAGTGGTTAGTGGGGATTTCCCTAGCCAACCATCTTCCTTTATTGTGAATTTGTTTGTTATTTAATCTCGTTGCTTTAGTCTATAATCAATCAATCAATTCGAATAATTACTCATCGTAGTTTAATCACCCCTTGCAATGCTAGGTCTCTAAAGGACCTAGTAGTGTGAGATACACTTCCACCTTTCATTTTAATTAGTTTAGTGTCAAGATTAGTGTTTAGTTTAACTGTAGTCTAAGTGAAGCATCATTCGAACTAAGGAGTTCAAGTGGCTAATCCTCGTGGGTTCGACACTCGACTTCTATAAATACTATAACTTGACCCCGTATACTTGCAGACGAAAATAACTCTATATACTTATGGGCTAGATAATAGTGCATAAAGTTTGTAGGGGGAAACTATCCAACATTGCACAGAGTCTTGCAGATTTCAGTGAATTTTCGTTTACTGATTTCATCTTTTACAGAATCACCCCCCCCCCCCCCCCAAACTTGTGATATGGCTACACCTATTTCTGAATCGGTTAATACAAGAACTATAAATAAAGAACCAAGATCTCCTATTAAAAAAATAAAAGATCATTCATACATAGCATAGTCGAAGTGAACCCACTTAAACTCCTATGACCAGCCAACATATTAGAAAATGAATGTATTCTTGTTCTGCCAAAATTAGAGCTAGAAACGCCTTATTTTATTTCATTCTCATTCTTGTTCACCATAAGATAACTCACTAGAATAGTCCTTGGCAAATTGTAGGCTAGACATTGCTCAACATGATGCTTACTAGTGGTTGCACAGAGTCATGCAAAGTTAACACTAACCGTCCTGCAATTACTATACCAGTGGCAAAGATTATCAACTCGGGGGGGGGAGGGGGGTGTAATCCGAGTAGAAGAACAAAAATCAGAAAGAAAAAAAAACTTAAAATTTGGGAAGAAGAAAAAATAGCTAAAAAGTAACCAATTTTAACATAATCGAACCTATATCACGTTGTACACCATTATGCACAACTACCACTATGTTATTATAGAATTCTTGCATATACAGGAAAACATATTCTAGTTGTTCAAACTTAGCGGGGGCGTGGCCCCTACGTGGCTCCACCACTAGAATATACCCTTCAAATATAAAAAAAAGAAGGTTGTAGCATAGTGGAAAGTGTACCAAGCAATCTCGCAAGCTTCAGTTTACCAGTTCAAAATCTTAAACAACTACCGGACGCTGAAGTTCAAAATTATATATAAACCTATTGGGCTCAAATTTTGGAAGATTTTCTAGGAGCCCATAGGGTTATTTCGTCCGTTGCCTTTGTTCATCAAGCGAGAGGGAAAATGTCCCTTTGTTTGACTTTTTGAAAGAAAAAAAATCGGGTAAAGTCAGCTTCGTATGATCCCTCCGCCTGTTCTCCTTTTGCACTGCCTATTTTGTATATGGATTGAAAATGGACGAAGGGTCCCATAACCTAATAGATCTCATTCATAGATCTCACGGAATTTGAGGTGTTCTAGGACCTCACGGTAAGGAAACATCTCACCCCTCGAGCCTCCTTTGTGCCGCCTTCCTCATAAAAGTTTATGGGCTGACCCCGAAGGCAAGATGAACTAGAGTTGGGCACTATGGCCCAAAATTTCTGGCTCATCCATATACCGTCCTAACCTGTAACAATGATTGACTTTAAGGATCGAATTATATTTTTGATTTTGTGTAAAATGCAAGTTCACACCAAAATTTTAGTGCGAAGCTTCACATTTGATGAAAACTATATATATATATAATCAAGTCATATCCAGAATGGAGCTCCGCTTTGAAAAAATGAAGCGAAGTTTCAATTTCCATAAGATTAAAAAAAATTATTCAATCATCATAACCAATCATCATTTAGATTGATCATTAAAGGATCACGCTTGCAAAAGATAAGCCTAATCGAAGATGATTTGGCCATTTGATCATCACATTTATCACATTCAAAATGTGATGAATACAATTCATTCAATATAGCTTAAAAATTTGATGTAGTAATCAAATGGTCAAATCATCTCCGATTAGGGCGATTTTTCGTAAGCATAATCATCTAATAGTGATCTAAAGATTGAGTGGTTTCAATTCTCGAGAAACATTATCATTTTTGTGAAAATTGAAACTTCGCTTTATTTTATTTTTCAAAACAGAGCTCCACTCTGAATATGGACTGATAATATATATATATATATATAATACAACAAGCTTCCACTCAAGTATACCTGAAAATGATCATTTTCAGGTATATGACATTATGCAAACTTTTTGATCATATTTTACCATCTTCACCATCTAATTACTAGGTTTATATGAATAGATCATTCCTATAAATTTTCAGTCAAAATGGTGATCGTTAAGGTATTGAACTAGTTTAAATCAATGGACAGACACAATTTGTCAAACTTGAACCCTTCTTACTTATGAACTTCAATTGCAGTTTTGAATACCTTAACGATCACCATTTTTACTGAAAATTTACAAGTTTGATCTACACATTAGGACCTAAAATCTGAATGGTGTAGATGAAAAAATATGATTAAAAAGTTGGCGTAATGTCATATACCTGAAAATGATTATTTTCAAGTATACTTGAGTAGAAGCTTGCTGATATAATATATATATATATATATAATTCTCTTCTCAGACCTCCAAGACCTAATAACCCAATCCAAAGACACAATGAACCACCTTCATTCTTTGACCTACAAGCTAGCAACCCAAGAACATTATGTCAATGAAAATATATCAAAGGCAATGACTTAGGATCAACTATTTCAAGGAAAGTATCTCAAAGAGGGGAGCCGAGGACAATGTCTCTTCATAGTGTATCTCAATGAAAATGTCTCTTCATAGGGTATTCTCAAAGAGATATCTCATCTTTGAGTGGCTTGGCTTAATTGATAGGTGTTATATAACTCCAAGTCCAAATTTGCTTGATTAAATAGTCATGCAAATATGGGCAAAAACAATAGTCGAAATGTCATATTAAGGAGACACATAAAGGGTGCAGGGTGATGGCGTTGGACTGTAAGTGGCAATTGAGTGCGGCGGCGGCGCTAACTTTTCTGTCATATGGGTGTTTATTTTTTGGGTCAGTACTTTTTAGGCCATTTTGGGCTACCATTCTTTAGAGGGTCTCAAATTTTTCAAAAACAATTATTTTAGAATTTTTTTTTAAAGGTGAAACTATAAAAAATCATTGATGAACTTGACAATTATAATCAAGCCATCCACCCAAACGTGAAATTGGGTGCTAAATTAAAAAAAAAATAGGGAACCTACAATATCCATTTCTCTAGTTTGTGTCACAACATTTGGCTCTCTAACTAAATGAACAAAGCTGGAATTTGAGAAGTACTAAAATTTCGTATGTAGGTCTTCACAAGAGTATCGAAACATGGTTGAGACTATATTAGAGTTGGCCACAGCCTTCACCACGGTTAGGTCTATAACTATATTATGTCACTAACTTCACGCTTATTGCTTCTTTTTCATGAATACAGCATCATTCTTATGGTGTTTCCTATTTATGTTAGAAAATCATGGTTTGGCAAAGAAATGGGCTAAAAGACGATGATTATGCACTTTCGGGTGAAGGCGAGGACATTTCCAGGACTGTGGGAGAAGATGGAACAACTTTGGAAAAAAGACGAAAAATGGTCGCCGAAGACTCGTCGAAATATTCCAAGATTCCGGCCACCGACGGTCAACTTTGGGTCAAGTCTTTAGTCATTCATGGAGATATTTTGGGCAAGAACAAGTCATAGGAGATGCACATACCAATGGGTGAGTCACCTTAGGATCACACTCCCTAAATTCAATTTTCAAAATTCAAAATGTCAAAAATATCTCCCAAGCCACGCATTTTTCAGATTCACTTTCTTTCTCCTTACCCACTTCATTCTACACCTCATTTTTATAAGTTCCTAGTTTTTGGCCATTTTCTCTCTCTAGTTTTCTCTCTAGTTTCTCTGTAGAGTTCTTAACTTAGTTCTCTAGAGAGAAGCTAGATTTCTCCTCAGTCTTAGCTCTCCTAAATCCTTATCCTCTTCCAACCCTCTAAACTTTCACCCTATCACCACCATCATCTATCCTTTTCTCTTCTCACCTTTGCCTCCAAGGGTTTGGTTGATTTGGTAGGATTCCGAGAAATGGGAAGTAATCCCTCTTCCCCCTTCACCTCTTGGAACACTAAGGAATTAGCCTTATCTCCTCTTCAAAGTGTTCGATACAATTTGAAACTCAAGGAGTGGAGTTAGAAGCTTAAAGTGATTTGGGTGAAGCTTACTAGTTTGGTGGAGCTTAGCTTAGGGATTCTTTGGTTATTTCTCACTATCTTAGCTTCTAATATTGTATCCAAACACTAGTGTATATATGGGATTTGAGTAGTTTTTGTATAGAAGGCTCGAGGTAGAACAAATGATGTTTCGATATATAAGATGAGTATGTTTTGTGTTTGACATGCTATTGGATGAGTTTGATATGTTATGCTATGTGTTTGTGGCTTATTACATGTTTGAGCTTTATATTTGTTCTCTTATGCATGTTGTGACCTTGACTAAGTCTTAATGTGTGTAAAGGACTAGAAAATGAAACTTGGGTGAAATAGTCTCTCACTTAATTAACGATGAGCATGTAACATGACCTAGGTTTAAATGTTAAAGATTGAGCTTGTAGGTTTGGTTTCCTAGGGCCTAAAGCATGGACCGAAGACTTCTTGAGTTCCAAATAACTCTTGGAGCTTCGATCAAAATTACATTGATCCAAACGACTTTGTGGCAAATGGTTGACCCTTCTAGTTCATACTCCAAAAGATGCCAACAAGAAGAGTCCCTAAGAACCTACTTCTAAGTCCTCTAATCGAGGCTTGGAAAGGGAAAACCTTCCACAGCACTAACATGTTTGATTAATCAAACTTGTTATGCATGAAAAACATTTAGGGGTTAGCACTAAAAGTCTTGTCTCTAATCTCGGTTTGCTTTGTGATTTGTGTATGGACTAAAACCTTCTAGAATCCTGAAAGGCCTAGGAGTTTCGGCTCATAACCAAATGTGACCCAAAAAGGCATGGTTTGGACAGTGAAAGGTTTTGTTCTTATGATCCAAAAGGCATTTGAGCATGTAAACTGTACTTAACTACTCATCATCATGAATTGGACTTTGGTGTGCATCAAGTTGGCTAGTGGTGATATTCCTAGTCAATCATATATACTTTTACCTTGTATTTGCATCATTTAATTTTCTATTTTTGCCTAGAGTAATCAATCATCAATCAATCGGAATTCATCTTTAATTAAACCACCCTTATGATGCTAAGTCTCCAAAGGACTTAATGTTATAAGATTCATCTCCATTGTGAGTTTTTCTTTCGGTGCATTGTGTGTTTGTGTTATAAAGTAATCAAAGAACTAATTGAATCAAGCTAAAGAATTAGGATGGTCAATCCTCATCGATTCGATACTCCACTTCCTTTATCTATACTAAAACTTGACTTGTGCACTTGTAGTTTTAGAAGAACTACAACCTTGATCTTAGCTAATTGTAATGAAGGGAATAATTTTTTCTGACAACCATTATCTAATTTATAGCAAAATCGAGTAGGGTTAAAACTGAATAAGTTACCAACCTGTAGAGAATATCACACCATCTCAATCTCTACTATTAGGGCCCACGCCACTGCAATCTCTACTTTTAGCGCTGAGTACACCCCTTCCACACGTTTGACCATGACTGAAACAAACTGACAATTTTGATCACGTACTACAATGCATATACCACCACTTCTTCTTGAGGTATCAAAGGCTCCATCCATACGCACACAATATTACTCTAGAGGAGGCACACTCCATTCTGTAAAACTCTAGTTGGGCGGTCCAAAGTCTTATGCATGAAAACATAATGATAATGTCAAGCCCCTGCCATCACCCTAACTGTTTGTCCATCAAATTGATTTCCATTCCACAGTTTGTCAATCTTGCCCTTCCAAATGAACCACATAAAAACTATTAACCTAAAAACCACATCCCATGGTAATCCTTCTCAGCAATCTTATAACGAATCTATTCAAGTGGTAATAGTTTGTCCAACCCCTACCAATAAAGATGCAACAATAGGATGAGCACATGGGCAATCCTAAAACAAATGTAATTCCATCTCTCTCTCTTGTTCACGCAACAAGCAAATGCAATCAACATTCATTCTATAGATCTACAGTCTCGACCCAGTAGGCCAATACCCTTGGGATACCTTTCACACACACATTTTGACTGTAGGGGCCGCCTAAATATATTTAGGTCAACTGAGGAAGTGCACTCATATCTCTAGCCACCTGATACATACTACTCATAGAATATTCTCTCTTTTCCATGTAATGCCATATCATTCTGTCAGTACTCGGTGTATGATTCAGTGGAATATAACAAACCATCTCAATCCTAGCCTAGGAAAGTATCACAGAATAAGTGTCACATTTAGGTGCATTATGGCATGATCAAGTGTGATACTCGACATAAAGTGGTAGGTATCTGAAGCACCCAATCCACTTTGAAAGTAGGAGGTCCAGGCAACCATCTATCTCCCCTTATATGCACCTAATCTCCATGCCAGAACCAACCTCAGCTCCCACCAAGAGGCATCTCTATTAACCAATACCCCTCTAGTCTGCATAAAGCTCCGCCAAATATAGAATGAACCTCCCCCAAGTGTAGTCTCCCTGATAGATGTTTGCTCAAAGTATCTGGCCTTATACACCTTTCATACTAGAGAACTTGGATGCTCCACTATCCTCTAAACCTTCTTAGCCAACAAAGATATGTTAAAGGAAAGCAAGTTCCGAAATCCAAATCCTCCTCTATCTTTTGGCATGCACATAGTATCCCATTTACACCAATGTATGCGCCTGTGATCATCAGTATCTCACCAAAAGAAGTTTGCACACATTTGTTGTAACGCATCAAAAAAATATTTAGGTAATCGAAAGAAACTCATAGCATAAGTAGGAAGATATTGGGCCAGTACTTTAATCTATAGCTCTCTATCAATCACACTCAGCAAGGATCATTAATTTCCCTTTCAATATATCCCTTAATATGTTCTTTATGTGAGCAAAGGTCTCCTTCTTACTACCCCAACATGGGTCGGTAATCGAAGATACTGGTCATGTTAGAGAACCCGAGACATACCCAAAATATATACCATCATCATCCAGGCTCTGACTAAAACAAACACTTCCCTTAAAATAATTTATAGAATGACCAGAAACTTATTCATACACTCGAAGCAACTCCTTGACATTTTGACATGATTGAGGAGTGACTTTTGAGAACATCAGACTATCATCTGCAGACAATAAGTGAGAATATGGGCTTTCTACAAACCCTAATTCCTTCCAAAGCCTTTGTGATCTAAGAACAGTACAACAAAGCAGATAGACCCTCAGTATAGAGTAAGAACCTGTATGGTAAAACTGGGTCACCCTGTCGTAGGCCTCTTTTATGAGTCACATAGCATCTGAGAGAGCTAATAATCCAAAAAGCATATCTAACTGAAGCAATACAAGCCATCACATTTGACACCTAAGCAGTAGGAAATGTCAACTTAAGCATCACCGCTCGTAAATAACTTTATTCCATCCACTCATAAGCCTTGCTGACAGCCAACTTCAACACCATCTGACTCTTTTGTTCGCCTCTCTTCACCCACAAATAATGCACCACCTCATTGGCCACTAATTTATTATAACCAATTAGACACCCTGGGATGAAATCACTCTAACACGAATAAATATTATACTGCAACCAAGGTTTCATCCTATTTGCAAATACCATAGCCACCACCCTATACACCACATACACAATGTAATTGGCCACTAATTTATTATAACCAATTAGACACCCTGGGATGAAATCACTCTAACACGAATAAATATTATACTGCAACCAAGGTTTCATCCTATTTGCAAATACCATAGCCACCACCCTATACACCACATACACAATGTAATTGGCCTATAATCAGTTACCTTCCTAAGATTTTGAACTGTCAAGGTGAGTCTGACATTTGTAAAATTAACCGAAGATAGAATCTGTCATGAATGAAAAATATCTTGAACATCAGCCACAACATCTACTCCTATCATATCCTAATATTTATGAAAAAAAGAAGAAGAAGAGGAATATCATCAGGACTTGAGGCTTTCATGAGAGGCATTTGAAACAGGGCAACTCGAACCTTCTCTGGAGTATACGACATCAATAAAGAGGCTCACATATTTTTAGTTACTTTCAGCTATATAAAGGTAGTCGCTACCTTTATCTTCTCCTCAGGGATGCCAGCCGATTCAAATAGACTTGTATAATAATCTACCACAATCGATTCAATTCCACTCGAAGTATTGCGAATTGTCATGGGTCCAATAGGCCCAAGATGTGATTTTTTCTCTGTCTATTTTTCGCTTTCTGATGGAAGTATGTTATATTTTGGTCCCTTTCAGTCATTCACTTATCTTTCACCCTCTGCTTCCAATTTACCGCCTCTTGAGTTAGCAAAATCTCTTGCTGATCATACAATCGTTTTCTTTCAACTACAACGTCGAGATCAAACCACTACAAGAAAAATGCCTTCGGTGACAAACATGTTCTTTCACCAATGTGAGATATTTTGTCACTCATTTTCATCAGTTCGTCATCAAATTTGTCACTGAAAATTGTAACAGATGATTATGATTTGTAACCAAATTCATTACTTTTTGTCACATATTCTCCTTCAGAATAGGAATATAGAATTATTTGTACCTCCCATATCTGAGAGACTAGGTCAAATCTTCTGAGTTTTAATTAACCACCACGTTATAACAAACGATTGAAATTATAAGGGCAATAACTATAATTCATATATATATTTGCATGACTGAGAAGATAATTAATGTATATACAGTAAAGTCTGATGATCCACCATTCAATCTTTACAAGTCTAATGACTACTACATATAATCATGACCTACAGAAAAACAAATGACCAATACAAATTCAAATCTTCATTCTCATCAGTGAGGCTTTAGCCCTTGACCAGAACAAGCACAACCTCCTCCATAAAGCACACCGGGAATCAGCCAACTTCTACTTGGTCTTGCTCAAACTCTTTAACCATCTAATCATACCAGTCCAAAAGGTATATATTCAATAATCACGTAACTCTCAAAAAGCCTTATTATATATCAAATATTGACCTTCAACACTGGATAAGGAATATGTAGAAGTTTTGTTATTGCTTTATATTTTTCAGTTTATATATGATATAAGCGACCAATTACCCTATGTATCTCTACTAGTAACTGTTGTAAAAGGAGCCTTGAAACCTTCAAAACAAGCAACTAAACGTCTAAAAATCAGCATCTGACCTGATTCACATGCTACCGTTGTTGGCATTCTATGGCACCAACTTCTAGCAATCGTTGTTAGTAAGGATATCCACAGCAATTATAGAATAAATGGTCCCATACAAAGTTAAGAAAACAAAAAGAAATAGATAAAACCAGAAATTATAAACACATGAATTAGATGACCAATTTTGGGGCGTACTAAAGAAAACAAGTATTCATTCTACATTTTAAGATACCGTCAAACACGAAAGAGAAACAATAATATTTTCACTTTCATAAGTTCAAGTATATCAGCTAACTGAAGTGGCCATAGAAATTTTACCTGCTGTTCTTAAATAAATCATCTCCATATACGTACAAACCAATCAAACACACATATACATAATCAAAAAGAAAAATATATACTTAAACCTGAAGAAAAATAAACAGTAGGCTAATTAGGCATAGGCAATGTTTCTGAATGAGAGTCAGTTCCATGTTCAGAATAAACACATGAAAAAAACATAAGATTACTGGAAGGTGAAATAAGGCTACACAAAGAATTGAATGAAGCTTGAAAATTGAATTTAATAGTAATATACGGCATCGATTGGCTCATATGCTAAAGAAGAGAAACCACATAGTGAGTAATAAGAGGATGTTCTGTCGTTCTCCATTGCAAACGCAAATGAAACTGCAAATAAGCCACAAACAAATGATCTTTGAGTCACTACTCTACCTATTATCATTTTAATATCAATTAAACCAAATCTTAAACTTAAAGTTTAAATTTACAAGCTTAATAATAACAATATGCATAGAGAGGGAGAGAGAGTGTGAGTGATACCAGTTTGAGGTCTCTAGCAGTGTCCACTATAATAATCCTGAAAACATAGGGAGTATAGCACAAAATAGTCGCCGGCCAACAGAAAACATGGCTACTGGTTCTGTTTTGAGTTTGAGATTACTAATTTGTCTTCTCCAGGACACTTCTGTGTTCTAATTTCTAAACCTCACAATTGAGATTTTGCTCACAAAGCACTGGATGCAAGGGTCTTAGTTACTGATGTCTAAGCGACACTCATTAAGATTTTTGCCATGCCAGAATCGTCACTCCAAAAAACTCAAAACCCAATCAAAAAACATGAAAGTATGAAACAAAATATAGATACTAGATTTCCTTTTTTCCAGCTAAATCTTTCATGCAATCTTCCTATCCTATACAATGATGTCTTGATGTCATGATACCTTGTTTAGTAGTATGTTGCTTTCGATCTTGGGTAATGCTACCACTAATTATTTCGATGTTCATTTCCAATACTAGCAACCACAAGATCGAATAAGCAAACATCTCCTACTCGTAGATGCTTTTCTTGGACAAATGAACTTCAACCGCTTGAAAGTTTAGACCAACATGCAACATGGACGTGCTACGACTTCAAACTTACAAACTCCATTATATAATAGCATTTATAAGGACTGACAATAAAAATTACTTACACTCAGCAAGAACACAGATGTCGACCATATTACAAATATAAATATATACATAGAGAGAGTACGTACAGTGAGCTGAGGAGGTGAGACAAGCAGGAGAACTTGCAGACTCGCTGGGTTCTTAATTGGACCGCCGACGGCCGAAATCGGACTAGACATTTTGGTTCGGAACAACAATCTGATTGTTGCGCAATAGGGGTTGGATATCACCAGAGAGCGACATCACAATCAATTCAAGTTTTAACCGAGGAGCAGTTGGGGAAGATAAGTTTGATGTGCTGCACATCACTTTCTTTCAACTGCCGGGCGTGGTAGAATTTTTGGAGCTTCACATAATTAACCCTCCTACGTATACTAAATACAACAGGTCATCGAGGGAAATTCAATTTTCTCAGAAAATAGATGACAAAAATATTTGTATCTATTCTCAAAATTTTGTCACGAAAATATATCGTCAACTCGATATATAATGACAAAAAAAAAAATTATACTAAAGAATAATATGAAGGAGTCAAATACATTTAAAAAACAAAGTCTCTTATTTTAGACAATAAAAGATAAAATCTTACAAATAAGAATAAGTTATTTGTAGGCTGCCATGTGACAGGTATAAATTTACTTTTATACTCTGCCTTATCTTTTCGTGTGTATTTAATATTTATTTTTTATTTTCATAAAAAATATTTTATCCTAAATTAATATTTTATTCTTTTTTTATAATTTTTTTTCTTTTCAAAAAGATATATTTTATCCAAAATTTCCTTAATTTTTTTTTATACTTTTTAGTCTGATAACACCAAATAATACTGTTACTTTACAATATGACAATACTACTGAAAAATCAAATAATACTACTACTATACAATATGACACTGCTACTGAAAAATCAAAATAGCACCGTTACTGTATAATATGACACTGCTACTGAAAAATCAAAAAAACACCAAGTAATATTGCTACTATAATATATGACACTGCTACTGAAAAATCAAATAATAATGCTACTGTACAATATGGCACTACTACTGAAAAATCAAAATAACACCAAGTAATATTGCTACTATAACATATGACACTGCTACTGAAAAATCAAATAATAATGCTACTGTACAATATGACACTACTACTGAAAAATCAAAATAACACCAAATAATACTGCTACTGTAAAATATGGTACTACTACTGAAAAATCAAATAATAATGCTACTGTACAATATGGCACTACTACTGAAAAATCAAAATAACACCAAATAATACTGCTACTGTAAAATATGGTACTACTACTGAAAAATCAAATAATAATGCTACTGTACAATATGGCACTACTACTGAAAAATCAAAATAACACCAAATAATACTGCTACAAATGGCACTACTATTGTACAATATGACGCTGCTACTGAAAAATCAAAATAACACCAAGTAATATTGCTACTATAATATATGACACTGCTACTGAAAAATCAAATAATAATGCTACTGTACAATATGACACTACTACTGAAAAATCAAAATAACACCAAATAATACTGCTACTGTAAAATATGACGCTGCTACGGAAAAATATGACACTGCTACTGAAAAAATGTAACACAAAATAATACTGCTGCTGTACAATATAACACTACTACTGAAAAATCAAATAATACTGCTACTGTACAATATGACACTGCTACTGAAAAATTAAAATAACACTACTACTATACAATATGACACTGCTACTGAAAAATATGACACATATAGTAACATTAGTAGCAGTAAAATGGATAGTAACAACTCTAGTATAGTAACAACACACTTTTTAAAAGAAAATAAGAACTCAATTGAAATCTCACTAGTATAGTAACAACTCACTTTTTCAACGATTTTTTGTAACTTTTCAGCGATTTTTTTTTTGGTATTATGATTTGATAAATGAAAAACAAAAATAAAATGAAACAAGAACAACACAGCAGCACACTCTATGAATCATGTAACCTTAGGCCTTCCCCTCCCACTGCTACTGAAACACGCCATTCTCGAGAAAATTAAATAGTCGTGGTCGTCGTTGTTACAAAGTTTGAATCGCAGAGCTTCGTCACTAGCAAGCTTGGCGGCAAGGTCAACATCGAGTCAGTCGAGATCCAGATCCCATCATTGATCTCCGTTGTTACTCAATGGGTCGCTTCTCTGAGATCTGAGCAAGGAGAGACCGACGAAGGCGAGTGTGGCTAGGCAGGCCGCGAGTGACCGAGGTGCGGCGATGTATGTCGGAATGGAGACGGTATGACCGGAGGGACGAAGGTTGCATGACTGGAGTGGAGACGGTGGCGTAATTCGGAGGCGGAGCTAGCCTAGCAAAGACGTCATGATTGCTACTCCGTGCATTTGTTTCTTTTTTAGGCGTACAACATGCTAGATCTTGCGGCAAACGGCGGCGAGTGCGACTGTATCGAGTTGATAGCCAACAACGACGGAGGCAGGAGGCCGGAGACGGAAGCCAAGAAGAGATTTCGCGAGTGCTATTGTGTATTTAGCTATTTGTATATATATATATATATATATATATAGAGAGAGAGAGAGAGAGAGAGTCGGTTAGATTTCAATGGCTAGGGTTTTGTATAAAAATGAGGGAAAATTGTATTTTTCGCTTGCTTAATGGTCTGGGTTTGTGCTACTATATTTTGGGCATTGGGCCTTTGTCCTGGGTTATCTAAATCTTAGGGTGGTTGGGTTTTCTGTAATATTAGTACTTATTTTGTCCTTGGTTGTCATTCTCCCAAAAAAATTGTCGCCCAAAACACTTATAAGTGACAAAGATGAATGTCACTAAAAAAAAAATTCTTGTAGTGAACGCTTGTGAGTTAAAAGCTTTTAACTTCCCCTGTGTCTCCTTTTATTCATTCTGGTGTGCACCATACGTTACCTTAGCCTAGTCTTTGAGACCGAACCGTGTATTCTTAATTCTCTTAATAATTTGGTATTGGAATGTATCAGATTCCAACACCGGTGCCCCTGTCCAAGCTTCCCGAACCACTTCCACACTATTTTCATCATCAACCCACATGGCTTAAAATAAAATAAAAAGTGTTGTCTTCCAGGAAAAGTAAGCAATAGCCATTCACGATGAGAAATCAACAATGACACATGATCCGAATTAGATGGAGGTAACTGCACCATGCCACTTGAGTGGCCAGAAATCTTTGCCTCCACTCTGTCGTCGCCATTGCTCTATCCAGTCAGCATTGATTACGTGAGTCATGCCATGTAAAGTTGGCACTCGTGTACCCTTTACTCACCAAACCACAGTCATTGAGACACTGGGTGAAATTTTTCGTCTGCCACGTTGGTCTAACAGGTCTATCTGATTTTTCTGATGATGTCAATATCTCATTGATGTCGCCGAAGGCAATCCGTTCATTCAACGCATTCTGGTTCTTCAAGGTTCATAGGAGTTCCCACGTCTTCCATCGATTTCGAGGTTGGGGCTGCCCATATAGACTCGTAATACAAATCTAATCACCTCCTTGCCTTAACCTTAACATTAGCATCTATGAAGCTAGGGTTATAGTCTCGCAAATGAAGATAATTTCCTTGGACCAAAAGATCATCAACCCCCTTCCTCCCGACGCCAAATTGGAACACGGCAGCATCTTGCTTTCAGCAAACCCTAGCTAAACCCTGGCGGAAGGACTCACACTTCTCCTTTTGGCCAGTTAGGGTTTCCATAAGAAAAATCACCAATGGTTTTTTCGTCAACACCATCGATTGGAGTGCTGCATATTTCGAAGTTTCTTCCGTTCCCCGTATATTCAACGACAACACCTCCATTCTCTCACTGCACCATCAATCTCAACGGACAAAACTCTCAACGACGTCGATCGCTGACTACATCACCACCGCACAAAACCATAACGAAGCTAGGTTTCCCGGTCTCACTAGACTGTCACAAGGGACCTCAAAGTCATTACATTCTCAGGAAGGAAGACATCCCAAGTTAGGAGCACACACATGTAAACAAATTACAGTACTACATAGAAAACTATATATAAAACTAATAAACGTAAATTGGACCGCGCTATAGTTTAGTGGCATAGTGCAAAAATTAGGCAGCTGAGCATGTCAACTCTTGGCGGAGAGAAAAGTATGCCGACTAGAGAGATCTATATTAATTTGACTATATAGGGATATACCCCTTTTCGCTGGTCCAAGTGTTATCCACGTACGTGCTACTTACTTGGTGCTCCAAGCCTGCAAGTGTGGAATTAAGACTTTGACATACTACACAATACACAATTTCTTTCTCTTTTCTTTTCTTTTCTTTTCTTTTCTTTTCTTTTTCTTCATTTACGGTCGTTGACACAAATCATCAAGAGCTGCTTCGACGTACTGTGTACATATATATTCGTCCATATATAAAACTACAACATCCCCACTTGCCTCAATTTCAGCATTGCTCAAAGCAAAGCAAGCACAGAAAGAGAATCAGCAGCACAACACTAGCTACTACCTGTCTTCACACGCCCTTCCTTATCTCTCTCTCCCTCTTAATATTCAGAGCGCTAAATAGGTAGGGTGAGCTATATTAGTCCAACGTAGCTTGGATATCTATAGAAATGGCAGACCTTAAGGTTGTTGAGAGCCTTGAGAGCAGCATGATGAGTGGTCATCATCATGACGGAACAACCATTATCGGCGGTGGCGAAGAGGTCACGGTGGACTGGAGAGGCAGGCCTTCTAATTCTGCCAAGCACGGCGGCATGAGAGCTGCTTCCTTCGTTCTTGGTACGTACCTAGCTTTCATTCTTCTTTCTTCTATTTGGCCGGTGTTTTATGTTTTATCTACATTAATTGCTTAGCTAGCTAGCTAAGCTTCTATTTTCCATTTCTGTCGTCTTGTTTTGAGTTTTGACGACAATTATTCCGATCACAATCAAAAGCCTTAAAAACGTGGGGTCGTCTTTCTTGGAAAGTTGGCCGGATTATACCATTCAACTACGTTAATTAATTAATTACTAGCTAACTAATTACACACGCAAATCTAATTGCTTTCTCATAAACAAATCAACTTCAAAATTACATAACTATAAAGAAGGTAGCGTTTTGAACCCTAATTCATTTACATACCTTTTTAATTAATTAAATATCTTTAGAAAGTATTACGGTTTGGAAAGTTCTGTTCTTTAGAGCTTATTCATTTAATCTCAATCGTTAGATGCGTTTATGCATATAAAAGAGAAAAATGTAAGAAATTCTGAAAGAAAAAAAACAACTGAATCGAACAATTGGGATTAAATGAATACTTTTTGTATACGGCTAGGATTGATCAAGATTGTTTGTAATGGATGTATATTAAATATGTTTTGTACGTACGTACATAATATATGTAGGTTAATTTGTGTGATATGAATTCATTTTTCAGGGCTTCAATCATTTGAGATAATGGCAATAGCAGCAGTTGGGAACAACCTGATTACATATGTGATAAATGAGATGCACTTCTCGTTATCCAAGTCTGCCAACATAGTGACAAACTTCATTGGCACTGTCTTTCTCTTGGCCCTCGTTGGTGGTTACCTCTCTGATTCTTATCTTGGTAGCTTCTGGACCATGCTTATCTTTGGCTTTGTTGAACTTTCGGTTAGCCTCTCCCTCTCCACACCCTCACTCCCATATACTTTACATCATATTTTATACATACATATATATGTATGTATATGATGAGTTCTATAATGAAAATTGGTCAAGAATATTAATCAACATGTTTGCATGCATGTAACATTTGCAGGGTTTTATATTACTATCTGTCCAAGCTCATGTTCCACAGTTAAAGCCAGCACCATGCAACAGTAGTATGGTTGTTGGAGAAGACTACTGTGAAGAAGCAAAGGGGTTCAAGGCACTAATATTCTTCGTAGCTCTTTACCTGGTGGCATTAGGTAGTGGCTGTGTGAAGCCTAACATGATTGCTCATGGAGCTGACCAGTTCAATCCTGCAGATAATCCTCAACAATCCAAGAGACTCTCGACCTACTTCAATGCTGCTTACTTGGCCTTTTCTGTCGGTGAACTCATCGCTCTTACGCTTCTCGTTTGGGTCCAAACTCATTCCGGCATGGATGTTGGCTTCGGTGTCTCTGCAGCTGCCATGGCTATGGGACTCATCTGCCTCGTCTCCGGTACCCTCTATTACAGGAACAAGCCCCCTCAACGAAGCATTTTTACCCCCATTGCTCAAGTAATTCCCCATCCCCAACTCGCTTTATGTTCTTACGTGCATATCCAAGGTTACAAATGAAATTAAAGAATTATGGTCAATTTAAGGTAGATATATTTGACAAAGGTAATATAATAGCATTGAAATATATACTCATATGTCCATATCTATATTATTCTTCCATTATCTAATAGCATTGGACTTCAATATTGAATTCAAGGCCAATACTAAATGCAATGTACGTAGAGGCTTGTTATAGTTTTTTCTGCACAAATTAAGTACGTGCATGAATAGTTGGTTATAGAACGTATAGTCTTCTATAATTGGTCATACTGTTTGATTTGCATGCATAGCTAAGCAATTCTGTTTTGGCTTACAGTGATAGTTAAAAAGATTGGTTGTTGAATACTATAACTTCGTTTTTCTTCATGAGAACATATCTAAAGTCGACAAAATAATGAGCTTGACATTCGATATCTGCCGACTCATGCATGACCATAATGTACCTTTTTACCATTTTCAGGTTTTTGTGGCTGCAATATTAAAGAGAAGGCAAGTTCTTCCATCCAACAATACTCATCACTTGATTAATAGAAGCCAAAACAATGTGCCATATGACAACTCTGATATCTCTTCTGACGTTGGCCCTTTTCTTCACTCAGAAAAGTTTAGGTAAACTAATTGATACGTACCCTATAGCCAGTTTGTAATTCTACAGTTCTAAATAATGTTAAACTGAATGTTGTAATCATGTTGCGAAATATATATATATCAGTTTCTTGGACAAGGCGTGCATTAAGATTGAAGATGGAACAAACAAAAAGGAAAGTCCATGGAGATTGTGCACAGTTACACAAGTGAATCAAGTGAAAATACTTCTCTCAGTGATTCCAATCTTCGCTTCCACAATAGTTTTCAACACCATTTTGGCTCAGCTCCAAACATTCTCAGTCCAACAAGGAAGTGTCATGAACACACAGGTCACCAAATCTTTCCATATCCCTCCAGCCTCACTCCAATGCATCCCTTACATCATCCTCATTTTCCTTGTCCCCGCCTATGACGCTTTCTTCGTCCCTTTCGCAAGAAAACTCACTGGACACGAGTCTGGCATCTCCCCGCTACAAAGAATAGGAGCCGGCCTCTTCTTCGCCACGTTTTCCATGATCTCAGCAGCCATCATGGAGCACAAGCGCAGACACGCCGCGGTCACGTCGGACAAGATATTATCGATATTTTGGATCACGCCGCAGTTCTTGATCTTCGGATTGTCAGAAATGCTGACCGCCGTCGGCCTCATTGAGTTCTTCTATAAGCAGTCCTTGAAAGGACGCATGCAAGCATTTTTAACCGCGGTGACTTACTGCTCATACTCTTTCGGATTCTATCTGAGCTCATTGTTGGTCTCTCTGGTGAACAAAGTCACATCTTCATCGGAAGGTGGTGGTTGGCTTAGTGCTAATGATCTGAACAAAGATAGATTGGACCTCTTCTACTGGTTATTGGCAGGGCTTAGCTTCCTTAACTTCCTCAACTATCTGTTTTGGTCCAAGTGGTACTCTCACAATCCATCTTCAGCATCAGCAAGTGCACCACAACATGAACATTATAGATATAGCACTACTACTGCTATTTCTGGGGATGGTACTCATAAGCTTCCGAAAACTAATTAAGTAAACAATGATCAATATGAACATTGTTGATATTAAGAATTAACAGTAAGGCCGGGCTCTATATTGATGTACCCTTTAGTCATGTCTAATGTATATATATATAGAAATCATCTTTACTTTGTTTTTGTTTTTTTCTTCTCGAAAGGTTCTATCATCTTTAGTATAAATGTTTCCATAGAAATGTGAAACTAATGGGAACCCTGAACTTAGGATTCAAATAAAATTCCTTTTTTCTCTATATATATTACAAAGCTTCTTATCCTTATGGAGAGAAAAGGAGAGGTGCAATAACCGATTAGAAAAGCATACTATAGCAAGCAGAGGGTTTTAATTTGGTTCTCATTGTTAATGTTTGTAGTCAAATCATATCACCTTTCCGGAACGAGACATGTCTGAAACATGTTTTTAGCTTTTGATATTGGAGGTTGTCATGTATAGGGACCCTTGGTATCCTTTTGAATTAGACCATTCGGAAAGTAGTACATGAATCTATCCAGAAGTTGCTGGCCAAAAGATAAACATGTGGGAGGTGTATAATCCATATATATGGTAACTCCATTGCTCATATATATGGTAAATTCTTGATCGTTATATTTGTTTAAGGAGAAATAAAGATACGCAAGTGATAGATCTGAAATTGTATTTTATTCATTGATAGGTGACCTTATTTAGGTATTACAATCTGTTACAAATTCATACCCTTATAAATCAAGGATTGCGAGGATGTCTACTTCTATTCTATTTAAGACAAGATACACACCGGGATACCAGAAATATTGTTCCCTTAAACACTCCATCTTGCCTCAATAAAAACCTTGCCAAGCAAATAAAAACCTCTTGGGTAAAACAAAAGCTTGGTCGAAAGAAAAAACAGTACAACGCATCAACTACAAAAGTAACCACATATGATGTAGACTCTTCTTGATGTCTATGAAATGAACTTCCCCCTGATCAGTAACTCAATCTTAGAGTTCAGACAATCTTTGCATACCAATGAGTCTCACATGCTTTGCAAATGTAGATTTAGGTAGTGACTTGGTAAACAAGTGTACAACATTATTTGTCGAACTAACCTGATTCACATGAATGTTCAATAGCTGCTGTTGTTGTTGATCAAAGAAAAACTTCAGCAATATGTATTATGATTACCCTTTATGTATCACAACTTCATTTGTTCAATACAAGCCGCACTGTCCTCAAAGATACAAGTTGGTGCTATAGTAGTAGAAGGTAATCCATTACTTCCTCGAATATGGTATATGATTGACCTAAGCCAAACACACTCCTAAATCGCTTCGTGTAAAGCAATAATCTCATAATGGTTCGAGGAAGTAGCAACCAAGGTCTTCTTTGTTAATTTCAAAGAAATCTTTGTGTTCCCCATGGTAAACACCTAACCGGTCTAGGAACGTTCTTTTTGTATGTAAGAGAGATACCCAGCATTAGCAAAACCAACCAAGACATCACAAGGTGTCTCTGAATAGGGGACTGCACTAAATGTAGGGACAGTGCTTGCAGCCTGACCACTGTTTGACGGGTCGAACAGTTCCTTCGACGGTCGAAGGTATGGCTCTGATCCGTCTAGGGTGCAACATTTGACGGGTCGAAGGCCTTTGAAACTTTATGCTACGATTCAACCATCCCTTTTCCTAGAATTTTATGTTTCTCTCTGTATTTTTTATAGGGAAAGAACAAGCCCAAGTCTATGAAATCCTTCAAGTACCTGAAGATGTGTTTTATACCATTCCAATGTGATGTTGTATAGGCGTAGAACTGAACCGAGCTAATAAGTTCACAGAGAATGCAATGATTGGTCTTGTGCATTGAGCTAAATACAACAAAGCTCCAATAACACTTAGGTATGGTACATCAGCTCCCAAAAACTCCTCATCATCATCTTTCGAACAGTACTAATCTTTATTGGGTTCCAGACTGCGTACGACCATTAGTGTGCTAAGAAGGTATGCTTTGTCCATGTTAAATCGCCTGAGCATCTTTTGGACATAAGCAGACTGGTGAATAAGTATTTCACCAACTCAATTGTTTTAATTCCAAACCAAGAAAAAATCGAGTCATACCATGGTCTTTCATCTCAAACTCGGATTTCAAGTAGTTAACTGTCTCATTTATTTCATCAAGAGACCCCATGATATTCATGTCATCTACATAGACCGCTACAATTGCAAATCCTGAAATTGTTCTCTTAATGAACACACATAGACATAAATCATCGTTCTTGTATCCCTTCCCAATCAAGTAGTCACTAAGACGTGTGTACCACATTCTACCGGATTGTTTCAATCCATACAGTGAATGCTTCAATCTAATCACATGAGTATTCCGTGGTGTAGAGTTACTTGAATTAGGTATGACCACGCTTTTCGGTACTTTCATGTATATCTCAGAATTTAGGTTTCCATATAGATATGTTGTCACTATATCCATCAGCTGCATGCTCAGTTTTTCGGACACTACCAAACTGACAATGTAACGGAAAGTAATGATATCCATAACCAAAGAGTATGTTTCCTCATAATCAATGCCAGGGCATTGAGAGAGTCCTTGCACCATAAGTCTAGCTTTATACGGCATGGCTTTATTCTTCTCATTACGCTTCCGAACAAAGACCCATTTATGTCCAACCAGCTTCATATTTGGTGGGCATAGCACCACCGAACCAAGTACCTACCTTTTCTTTAGAGAGTCTAGTTCAGCATGCATTACTTTTTTCCATTTCGGCCAATCCGCTCTCTGCTGACATTCGGTAGCCGAATAAGGTTCCACTTCATTATCATCTATAATCTCCTGAGCGACGGAATAAACAAAAGCATCATCAACTACCTTGGATGTTCTATTCATAACAATGTGTGCATCATTATATTTTAGAGAGATTTCACTATTCTCTGACATCACATATGTGTCTGAAGCGTCTTCCAGAGATGTCATTTGTGATTCTAGGACATAATTGTAGTCATGAACAATCTCATGTGTGAGATTCACAATGTTGATGATGAAATGATCATTTTGTGCATGGATGACCTGTTTTTTCACCGGCAGCTCATCTATGAATTTTCTTGGTCTCCTCCTCTTTCTGGTGGGAGCCGATGCCGATGCTGATGCTACTCCATCCACGTGGGCAAGAGACACGTTACTTTGCCCTAGAGTCGCTTTAAACCATCCCTTGGGGACTTCCAACTTTGGAGGAACATTTGCAACAGGAATGTGTAATCTCGTCACTTTGGCAATATCAGTGAAGGAGTTAGGCATCGAATCTGTTACCTTCTGAAGATTAAGTATACGTCGCACTTCAATGTCACTTTGAGATGTGCGTGGATCTTCTTGAAATATAGTGGGAAAAGTTTTCCACGTCAATTCCTAACGTTCAATCGTAATGGAGGCATTCTTATCTCCCCCTAACGTCGGGAAGTATGTTTCTTCAATGTGACAGTCTACAAATCTTATAGTAAATAGATCTCCTCTTGAAGGTTCTAAATAGCGGACAATTGTTAGAGATTCATAACCAACATATATGCATAATTGACGTTGCGGACCCATTTTAGTGCGTTGTGGTGGTACAATTGGCACATACACTACACAAACAAATATGAGTAGAAAAAAAAATATTAGGCTCATATCCAGTTACCAACTGATATGCACTGAATAGTTGGCGTGCTACAAGTCTCAAGCGAAGAAGCACTGTCGCATGTAATACTGCATATCTCCAAACAGATACCGCCAAGTTAATATGCATAACCATTGCTCTAGCCATAAACTATAACCGCTTGATTTGTGCCTCTGCTAAACTGTTCTGAGAATGAATATGAGGGACGAGATTTTCAACGTATATCCCAAACAGCATACAGTAGTCATCAAAAGTCTATGATGTCAATTATCCTGCATTATCCAATCTAATTAACTTGATTGGATTGTCCGGATGGTGAGCCCGAAGCTTAATAATTTGTGTTAGGAGTTTTTCAAATCCAGCATTCCTTGTGGATAGCAAAGCAACATGTGACCATTACGTTGATACATCTACCAAAACCATAACAAATTTAAATTGTCCGCATTCCGGTTTGATAGGTCAACAAATATTACCATGAATTCTCTGTAAGAATGGTATGTTTTCAATGTTATCAACCACAAAGGATGGTCTAGCCTGCAACTTTACCAATGAGCAAGCTTTGCAAAAAGAGCGATGAGCATCAGAGATTGCCATAAAAGAATCTTGTGGAATAACACTAGGTGTTGAGACCAAATGGAGATTATCAATCTCAATTACTTCATCGAATTCGATGGTTTTGGGGATTTCTACATGCTTCTTGCCTTTGAAAAATGGATGACCATGAGAATTTTTCAATATTTTGATTATCATGTCACGACCTTGGTGTCCCAGTCAAAAATGTCAAAGCTTGTACGAGGCTGTGTCACATACAGTAGTGAGTGTGACAATATTGGATTCAATAATTCAAACTATAGTAAGATATAATCAACTACGAATTGCCCCTAACTTCTCCAAGGTTTGCTTTCTACTGCACTTCTCTGAAGTTATGCATAAGAATTCTTTATCATTCTCACTATGAGTTTCTAAGTGTAAATCATTGGCTCTTATGTCCTTAAAACTTAGCAAGGTTTAGTTGGCCTTAGGCACGTATAATGCATCAGTAATATAAATTTTAGTTCCATGTGGTAGCAAAAGTTGTGTTGAACCAAGCCCCTGTATAACCGGCGTGGAACCAATCATGGTGGTCAGTGATGATGTATATGGAACAAGATCAATAAACAATTTCCTATTCCGTAGTATAGTATGAGTAGTACCACTATCTATTAGACACTCGACCTCGCCTTAACATCTACAAAAGAATTTGAGTTTAATTAGTCTTCATGACTTGTTAACCACTTTAAATAAAGATTTAAAGATTTACTAAAGGATTGTTACCTTTAAAGAGTGTTGATATGACATAAACAAACCGATGTAAAATACATCAAAAACACCATTCCCGAGTAACATCTTCGACGGGTTGAGAAGAACTACTTGATGAGTCAAAGAAACCCAAAATAAAATTTGATATTCTGATAACTATTCCATCGATGGGTCGAGGATGATTTTCAACGGGTCGAAAGTTGGAAAATTTTGTCACAGAGGGAGACATTTGATGATTTGAGGGGAACCATCGACGGGTCAAATAAAACTTGAAACCAATATCGATTTTCCAATATCTTTCTTGATGGGTCAAACAAGATTTTCAACGGGTTGAATTTTGTGACAATTTGAGACAGGAGTGTGCATTCGACTGGTCGAAGGTAAGTTCGATGAGTCGAAAAGTGCAAAAACCATTCTAGAGGGTAATTTCTAGAATCAAACCATCCTCTCCTTTGTCTTGTTTTCAGGATACTTTGGTGTTATAATGTCATAGAGTTTTGTAGAATTTGAACCTTGTAAGCAATAAGTATGAACATAACCATTCTTAATACTTTTATTGCTTTGCCAATATCAAAACTTACATCAAAAGATTGTTCTTATTCAATAATCATGACTAAAAATAAATTCAAATACAATACTAAACTTGATTACATTGTAGAGATATCTGTCTAAGCGAATCTGTAGTTGCTAAGTTTATATTTGGGTAATTTTCTACAATTAGATTGGCTTCACCGCCATCTTCAATCTATTTATCCGTAGTGTAATTGGTCTCATGAGCCAAGTACTGCTTGCATCTTTTGTAGGCATTCTAGACATCTTTGGGTGCACGACACTACTTGTGCATATGTTTGCTCGAACCACACCTATAATAAGGTGTTGGGCTATATGTCGAAGGAGCAGACCCTGAAGAATTTCTATTTTTTTTTAAAACTAGAACTTGATGGATTCTTGTTATTGTCTTGGCAAGTCCAAGTCATGTTCCAACTATTTCCTCCTCTGCCACGACCTCTACCACCGCGAGTTTCAAAGGTTCCGAACGATTATTCTGCTTATCTTTTCAGGCATTTTCAGTGCGATGAGCCTCACAGACTTTCTTTATATCGGCTGGCCTAGCATTGTTGTGGAGAAGGATCTCCTTATGTCGTTCTTTCTTAGCCAACACACTCATGAGATCACTTAATGATCTAAGTCTTTTTTGCTCAAAATCAATCCGATATTGGTTAGAAAGTGTGTCCATTGAGGTAGGAAAGGTAGTAAATGACTTTTCAACCATGGCAACGCCACAATTAGTAAGCTCAGACTGTAGCTCCAACATATCCTGATAAAAATCGTTGATTTTGGGGTAACCCAATAACCGGATTTGATCCCATTTTTCAAGCAGTTCAGGAAGCGTTGCATCATGCGCATTATTAAACCGTTCTTGTAAAGTCACCCACAAATCTGTGGGGTCGTTCTTTAGCAAGTACTTCTTTCATAAAGCAGAATGAATATGTCTCTTGAGAAACATAAGAGCTTGAGCTCTGCGAGCTATAGTGTCATCATCGGCTTGAGCGCCAGGTGGTAGTGGTTGGATCATATTCAAGAGTCTTTTTCCAATGAGAGTATTCCTCACATCTTAGACCCATCTATGGTACTTTGCTCCTTGGAGATCAAGGATGTCAAATTCTGGCATTGCTGCCTCAGTCCTCTACAAAAAATAAGAGATGAAATTAGTTTACCGATCGAAAAATCATGATCACTAATCAAGTTTAGGGAATAAGAAAACATGATCTATTGATGTATGGTCACAAATATCGATGCGATAACCGGTGGTTTCATACCACACCCCGTAAAACCGTGACTGACTTAGAGTCACAAATTATCGACTTCCCATTTTTTTTCATATATACCGTGATTCCCCCAGGACCGTCACTATTGTTTAAACTTTAAGAATGAGGATTTAATCCTTTCTCACTCATACCTACAATAATCCATAGGAACTAGAGGCAAAAGGAAATTCATGGTATTTAAACCTAAATCTAGACCTAGATCAAGGGTCATGCGGTAATTAAGTTTTGCAACCTAATTCTAAATCGAATAACTTTGAAAATTTACCTCGAGAGTGTTATGCTCGGAATAAAAAACTTGAAATTTTTTTGAAAATTTGTAAAATCCAGCGACGAACAACGGTGCTCCGGCAACGGTGGTGCTCCGAAAACGGTGGTGATCTGGGGACGGTGAAGATCCTCTAGCGGCAGTGTATGATTTCTGGCAAAGGAGAAGGAGGCCGGTGGTAGGTGTAGGGTGTTTAGGGTTTTTTTTTCGGGTTTGAGTTGGCTATCAACTTAAGAGTGGCTGATAATGTGTTGAAGAAGAAATAAAGATACGTAAGTGATAAATCTGAAATTGTACTTTATTCATTGATAGATGGCCTTGTATAGGCATTACAATAAGTTACAAATCTATATCCCTATAAATTAAGAATTGAGAGAATATCTACTTCTATTCTAATTAGGACAAGACACACACCACTATACCAGAAATATTGTTCCCTTATACAATATTATACAATATTAAGGTTATTCTCGCGGAGGATAACAACATCGGTGCTCAAGCATGCAGCTAAAGGAGACCCTGAGATTCGAGAAAGGAAATTGGATGATTTGTGTGCTAGCATTCTTTCCCTAATCTCGTCAAGTTAGTGAATCTAGTTATTTTCCTTTTCGTGTATTAAATATTTGATTATATAAGCATTTAAAAAGCTCCATAATCAATTCTCTAGATATAGCTAAGGCAATGATTCCGGGTCGTTGTAAATTATATTATGTTGTCTTTAAAAGAGTGACATTCGATGTTCCTCTCTAAAAAAAACAAATTCTAAGGTGAGCTTTTTGTAAGAAGTTTACAAAACACAAGAAAAAATGAGGAAAAGAATCACCCTTAGAGTCTAACTCTCACTGTTCTAGTAATATGATATCAATATTTAAAAGTTATCAAAATTACATCAAAACTCTCAAAATTACATCATTCGTCTATTTGTCGTATCTCTATTTATTAAACTATTCATTCATATGTCAAATCTCCGTAATTTCGTTGACATGGCACGTATGAGCTTTAACTAAAGGGTCAATATATCATGCATCTTACATTTGTTTTAACCTAACTGGTAAACATAGGTTGTAGCCGACCTAAATTTTTAATAAAATACTATTTTATAGCTTTAATTTTAGTTCAAAATATAAAATATTATATATTCCACCCCAAAATTATACATCTATCATAGGTACTTAAGCTATTTTTAGCCCACCCATCTTAAAATCTGACGTTCGTCCTTAGCCACAATATCAACGTGGGTACTGAAACAAATTTCTGTATGGTATCAGACTCTCAAAAGTTAAAACAATAATAGTTTTTTTTTTTATCGAAAGGCAAGAGGCTATCCATTTCAAAGAAATCAAAAGTACAACCGGCGGCCACAAGGGCCTCTACTGCTTGTGGTATACTACCAAACCAAGCATGATTAGACCAAAAGCAGCCAAACTATGTGCCAACTTATTTGTCTCCCTAAGAGCATCTCCAATCATTAAAATTTCATACCTTATTATAAGATCATGAAAAATTACTATTCATTTAAGATCTTCTCATCTCCAATCATCTAGATCTTATACCTTAAAATGAGAAGGACTTATACCTCAAAATGATATGAACTCTATTCATCTTCAACCATACCATACCCCATACCTTATATCTTAAAACTCATAATACTATATTCTCTCTCTTCCTTTATGATTTTTGTATCCCACATGGCCCACAAATAAGTTGAATCTTATACCTTATAATGAGTCTTATTTTGAGATCTATTTTAAGGTATAGACTCTCCCATATGAGGTATAAGATCTCTATTTTGTACCATTGGAGATGAAATTATTCATCAAAGCTCATTTTAAGGTATAGAATCTCCCATGGTTGGAGATGGTCTAAAGGCAAGGAGAACCTTATACTCCTCAAATATGTCAAGAAGCGAAGCAATGTCTTCTACTACTTTACCAAAATCTGAGATATCCTCCCAAGAATGGAGGATTGCAACCACCAACACCTGGCAATCTGTCTCAATGATCACCTGTTGAATATGATTTTGCACAGCTAGCTCACAAGCTTCTCTCACTGACACAGCCTCTACCAACTCTGGAGTGAAAATGTGAGATCTAATCAGAGCCAAACCTCTAATAACAGAGCCCTCCGAGTCCTGAAACACAGCTCCAATACCTCTACTGTGTGTTGCCGCAGCAAAGGCACCATCAGTGTTAATCTTACACCATCCAACAGGAGGAAGAGTCTAAGGAATAATGGCCCGTGGCACCTTACTCTTCTTCTGCTTCTCATAGACAAACCACATTGTAGAGAAGTACATTTTAATATGAAAACTAACCTGAAAAGGAGTCTTAGCTGTTCCATACCAAAGTCGATGGTTTCTCTCTTTCCAAATTGACCAGGCTATCACCAAAAACAAAACAGCCTCCTTTGTTGTAATAGAAGCCAAAACTGCAAAGATCCATTCCCTGAAAACCATAGTTGCTGGCCTCAGTATCTTCCTAGTCAACTCAGGAAATTTCTCAAAAACTGATTTTGTAAAATTACATCTCCAGTCTATATGTAGTTCATCCTCATACGGACTGGCACAATAGAGACATCCATTAGAGATCGGGACTCGCTTGCTCAAAAGTTTAGCCACAGTAGGTAAGATTCCCCGACACACCCTCCACATATGTAGCCTAATTTTACCTGGGACTAGTAGTTTCTAGATTCTCTTCCAACTTTCATCAGTTGAAGATGAGCTACCTATAGCAATCGACCTTATGGTATCACAAGCTAAACGGTAAGTCATTTTTGTGGAGAAGTAACCCTTTTTCTCTAGATGTCAAATCCATTGGTCCTCCATGTTAAGAGTACTCAAAGGAATACTCCCAATCAGATTCGTATCCTCCACCGAAAACCAATCATGCAAAATATGTCCATTCCACTGACGTTGGTTTGTAATGAGTTCGCAAACCCTTACACCATCAGGAGTTAAACATCCCAATGGACGAAAGGTACTCGGTCTTGGTAGCCACGGATCATCCTTTATACTGATGGAGGCGTTTGAGCCTACTCTCCTCCTCATATCCTTCTGCAAAACTTCTCTTGCCGCACAAATACCACGCCAGCAAGCTGACACTGAACTTTTTACTTCAGCTGTTTGTAAATCTCCATTTGGATAATATCGCGCTTTATAGAGCTTTGCCAATAGAGAGTTTCAAAAACGTAACAGCATCTAACCTTGTTTGGCCCATCCCACCCTCTTCCTTTGGCAAACATAGCTTCTCCAATTATAACCAATGAATTTTTCGATCTTCTGGAAGGCTACCCCACCAAAACTTAGCACATATTTGGTGAAGAGTGTCACAAGGTGTCTGTGGTAGCAAGAAGAAATTTATGTAGTAAATCGGAAGTGCTTGTTCCACAACCCTGATCAGTATATCCCTACCGGTGCCACTTAGCATCTTTCATTTCCATCCTTCTAACATTTTACTCAACTTCTTCAACTCTATTTCTTCCAATATAGGTTGGTAGACCTAAATACTTCTCATGTTTCTTCTCTATTGACACCCCCAAAAAAGATGTTAGAGAATGTTGTAACTCACTAGGGACCTTTTTGCTAAACACAATACTACTCTTATTAAAATTGATCTGCTGGCCTGATACAGTTTCATATTTTTTGAGGACATCTTTGATATGAGTACACTCCTCCATCTCGCATTCCCAAACAATAGACTATCATCCACAAACAATAGATTCGTATAAGCTCCTATACAAATCTCCACTCCATGTAAATCCCCATTAGTTGCTTTATTATCCAGTAAAGCAGTAAAAACTTCTGTGCACAACAAGAATAAGTAAGGAGAGAGAATATCGCCTTGCCTTAGACCCTAAGACAGTTGCAGATGTCTTTCACTACGAGAAAAGACAACTTAGACGACGTAAATAAATTGCGTCGTCTTAAATACTAGACGACGAAAATGACGCTACGTCGTCCAAGTGAGGATGTAGACGACGCCCTAACACTTCGTCGTCTAAGTAGTTACTTAGATGATGAAGCGTCAGTGCAACTACTTAGACGACGAAGTGTCGGTGCATCTTCCACATCAGCACTTAGACGACGTAAATTATACATAGTCTGTCATCTAAGTGACTGCTTAGACGACGCACCGATCCTTCGTCGTCTAAGTAGTTACTTAGACGATGAAAATCATTTGTTTCGTCGTCTAAATAAACTCAATTATATATTGTGCCAGATTCTTTTCCTCTTCGCTCGGGCCATCTCATTCTCATTCTCATTCTCATTCTCTCTCGATCAGTTTCTCCTCATCAATTAAAAAAGTAACTAGTTCTCTCTCGATTATCTTGCTCTCTCTCCTCACACGTACAACCGGCACTATCTCCGGCTCTGACCATCGATTCGCCATATTGGTGAAGGCTAGGTACATACGTAATTAATTTTTGACAACCTTAACGTTTATATATATAATTAATTGTATGTTTGATTGATTGCATTGTTAGTACGTCTAATATTTATAATTAAGCTAGGTAATTGATCGATATATATATATATATATTAGTTAATTAATTAGTATGCATGGATGTTTAAAAATTTGATTAATATTTAGTTAAGACGTACATGCATGTTAGATTACAGTAATTGATGTATCGTATATTCACTGTTAATTAATAAAGGTAATTAATAAATATTTTAATTAATTATACGTTAATAAGGTAGTTGAAAATATTTATATATAATAGTTTAATAATTACTTGAAAATATGTATATATAATAGTTGACTAATATGATTATTATTAAATTTCGTAGAAGTATGGACACGAATTGGATAAAGTTGTGGAATAGAAGTGATGTCCGGTATATAGACGAAATCAGAGAATTTGTGAATTTTGCAATGGAACATGGTCAGAAAGGAAGTGTTTCAGGTATCCGTGCAAAAAATGTCTTAACTATTAGTATGTGGAGGTTAATATTTTGATACAACACCGTACGAAAATGGTATGATGTGGAGTTACACTACTTGGAGCGAACATGGTGAAGTAGTACACTTCAACTCAACAGACTTCATCTCAGGGTACAGTTATCACGGTGCCTCATCCAGCAGCAGTGGTGCCGGCCCTCCTGCTTGGAACCCAACGACGGATTTGGTCCATGATGCATTTTCGAGATTTAGTCGTGGTGGATACCAACACCAAGAGAGAGGGTACGATACCACTCATGAGCATGATGACACATTCCCCACTGCTAGATTGGCCACTGACACTATTGAGATTGATAAGTACAACAGGATGCTACTTGAAACCCAAACCCCGGTGTACTCTGAACATTGAGAGAATGTGTTGCAATATGTGATGAAGAAAATGTAGATAAAAGTGAAAAACAAAATGTCAGTCAGTGCTTTTGACGAAATTCAAGGCCAAATATGTAAGTTGCTTCCTGATGATCACAATCATCCGAAATCTCATTATAAGGTTAGTAAGATCTTAAGCAGCCTCGGCCTAAAATACAGGATAATTGTCACATGCCCAAATGATTGTGTGTTGTTTTACAAAGAGTATGCACATTTGGACTATTGCCCCGTATGTGGCCAGTGCAGATATGCGGATGACGAGATTATGAGGAGTTCGAAAACGAAAAATTCCTGTGAACGTTTTTCGATATTTTCCATTGATTGCCATATTGTAGCATTTTTACATGTCTCTATAAACAGCAGAGACGATGTGATGGTACGCAGAAAAGCGAATATATGACGATATATTGAGACATGCCGCAGATGGGGAGGCTTTCAAACATTACGATAGCGAATTTGGAGACTTTGCAGAAAATGTTCGAAATGTTAGACTCAGACTTTCTACAGACGGATTCAATCCTTGGGGTAGTACTAGCTCTTCCATCAGCACTTGGCTAATTATTCAGATGTTGTACTACCTGCCTCCGAGGATGTGCATGAACAAGGAATTTAATTTCCTTACTCTGCTAAATCCATATCATAAATCTTCGAGGAAGTGCTTAGATGTCTACCTCCGACCTTTGATCGACGAGCTGAAACTGTTGTGGAAAAATGGAGTTCCAACTTATGACAAATTCATTGACACAATGTTCATGATGAAGGCAGCCGTAATGTGGACGATTAGCGATTTTTCAGCATATGGGATGTTGGCAGAGGGCACGACTAAAGGATACAATGGATGTCCTATATGTTTGGATGATGTGAACTCTAGTTGGCATGTGGGGAAGGTGTGTTACCTGGGTTACCGTAGATGGCTTCCTCATGACCACCCAAGGCGATAAGATGAAACTCATTTCGACGGGACAGTAGAGAATAATCCTAAACCCCATCGTTAGTCTGGCGAAGAGATTTTTGAGAGGTTAAGCAGCTTTAATTTTGGCGTGTTGACCAATGACAAGGATGTAAAGAAACTCAATCCAATACCTCCACAGGATCTCAGCTATTTGCATCATAAGAGTATATTATTTGAACTCCCTTCCTGGTCGAAGTTGAAGCTGAGGAATAACTTGGATGTGATGTACATAGAAAATAATGTGTGCGACAGCATGGTGAGAACAATTCTCGGTATTAAGTTCAAGACTAAAGATACTCCCAAAGCGCGTAAAGATCTAGAATCTATGAATCTGCGTCGTCGCTTGTGGTTGAGGAGGGATAGAATAAGAGTACAACAAGATGCCAGATGCACGTTATACAGTTAAGCCGACACTTAGAGGTTCTAGGCGCGTTCTCTAAGTTAACCTCTCAAGTCAAAACAATATTAGTTTGATACCTCCGACCATATTTCTATCCGTCTCCATTTATTTGGTGACATACATGACACGTTTTTTTTAATGAGAGTTGAGAGTAAGGATTTGAGTTAGGATTTGCAGTCCCTGTTCATACAATTGGGAGAATATTGATCCCGGAGGGAGGGGCAGGCGTTTTTCTGGTTTGAATGTGTCAGATGGAGGAGAGGACATTGTTATGGGACACGAGCTAGCAACTAAGGCCAGATTGAGGATCGAGCAAAAACTAAACTTGGCTTGGCGGTAAACTCTTGACACTGTTGTTGAAGGTTTGAATAGAAAGAGGTGTTCAGACTCCATCCCCTGCTGACATCTGGTGACTAACCATTCTTTCATTTACAAGGAAAGGAAATATGGTTCAGCGAAAGAAGGTAACTATTACAGCAAGAATATATCATTATTACAGGTCTTAATTTTGTTGTGTTGACAAAAAATAGAGTAAGAAATAGAGCTATTGAGTTATTGAGCATGATACACATCTTTCAACTGGGTACGGAGGAAGAAATACAGGTCTTAATTGTCGAGCACCATCTTTTAACTGGGTACAGCGGAAGAAATAGAGCTATTTAAGAAGCCTCTTCATCATTCTCAGCCGATCCCCCTTTCAGATGCAAGTGCTTTTCCCTTTTCTGAAAGTCTGTCAATCCCTTCCCGCTTCCAGTCACCCCAACCTTCCCAAAAGGATCATCAGGAGACTTGAAGATGCTCTCCCGCTTGCGTCCAGTTAAATAACCACTCTGAGAGAGAAGAAACAGGTTACTGATCTGGCATGTTTGATCAATCGTATAGCTAGTGCTTCAATGAAGGTTTTTTCTTTTTTCTTTATTCCTTCTATTTCCAAAGCTTTCATTGTTTCACCAACAATCAATTTAGTTTTAATACTGTGTTTCATGGACATACCAAAGTAATATAGAGTTGAGGTGGAGGAGCATAGCATCACACTTTTATCAGACATATAGTAGCAATAACATTAGCAAATGGTCCAAATCTAGGTTCCCCTAATTTTTTATTTTGGAATATGGTCATGAATAGTAACAAAATATATTGTTGCACCTTGGAACAGAACAATCAATGAAAATGGATAATCAAATGCATCAATACTGGAATACCTTCTTAGTCTTGCCTTTGGTGGTTTGGAACTGCTGCCAAGCATTTTGACGCTTATTCTGAGTAACTTCCAGTTGCTCCATCCTCATTTTTGACTTAAAAGCATGTATCTTCTTGCGTTTGGCAATTTTCTACAGATTTTGGAGTTAAAAGCGTCAATACAAAAAAAATGCAAGAATGATGCCCAAACAACTGGAATTTGGGTTGGTGACCATGTACTCTTTAGTTAAGGAATTTTGCCTGCTGAAGGCTCCAAGTTGAAGTGGTTTGAAACAAGGTCTAAAATAACACTAGGCACTCCAAGGCGATTAAGGGACGCGACTAGCACCTAGCCCGCCTAGGCGGGGATTAATTGAATATCCAAGCCAACCTAGGCGGTTAATTTTTATTATATATATATATATTTAAAAATAGTATATAAATGTTGATTAATGAATCTCCTAAGTGCTCAACTTGATATAATCTCTGTATAAATGTCATCAAATAAAACATAAGTATATTGCAACAAAGTAATAAATAACAGAATAAATAAATTAATAATGCAAAAGTTATAAAATATTAATGGAGATGAGCACACTTCTGTATAGTTTATTATAGAATGATAAAGATAGACAGCATACCACATCCTCTGGATCATCAGGTTCTATACGAAGTTTTGCTGGTAGGGTTTTTGATTGGAAGTCAACAGAAGCAGCTTGTTCAATTTTTCTTTTGATTGCTTGTTTTGTAGCTTCCGCAACCCTTTCAGCTTCCAGCAGAGCATTAACAGCCCCTTCTTGGATTGGCCTGACATTGTCTGGATCCACCTGAGATATCATCAGTGACAAATCACAGTTACAATTATTTCTTAGATAAGTACAAAACTTATAATTACAGAGAGCAGTTTACCACTTTAAATATCGATAAAACAAACCCCTAAGAAGGATAAAAGGAAAAATCTATTTTGAGATATAAATAACCTTTGAGAACCAATTAACAAGATAGACTTATTTGAATCGGATAAAATTTACTACATGAATAAATCAACACAAACTTAAGGTAAACAAGCAACAAATTCTGTTTCGAAAGACCATGTAACCATGTATTACAACTTCTAATCTAAAGATTGTGAACTTCGTCTCTAATCTCAAAAATTATGAGGATGTGCAATTCTTAAGCTCACAAGGGTGTATCATGTTCCAGAAGCCCGTGTGCTTCTGGGACAAAAGCCCAGTAGCTTTAACATTATGTTCTCAGTTGTTTCCGTAAGCTGCCTTATATCTTGGGGTTATCACGGTTCCTGTAAGCAGCTAATATATGAGAACTTCTGGCTTTATGGGGATATTAAGCGAGGATTGGTGCTAGGAAGGTGTGCTATGTTGGCAATCTTTTGGGTTTTGTGGATAGAGGACCACAAAAGGTTATGTTGAGCATCTTTGTGAGAGGGTTCATATTCGGGCATCTTTATGGGCTTCAATCTCCCATATTTTAAGGGTTATTATGTTTTGTTTATTTTCATTGAATTGGAATGAAGTGGATGATGGCTAGTTAAATTTGAGACAAAAATTGTAGATAAAATGGGTCTTATACATCATAAATATAATTAAATAATTATTGACAGAGAAGGAAGACTATTAAAAGTATAACTATCTAATCATTCCAGCGTATGTGAGAAGCCATACCTCTTCTTTATTCCCCCAGCCATCATACGTAACAAAATACCCATTTGGAGTAAGAGAATTAATTGTAGCATCATACCTGTACATTCAGCTAATCAAGCACGGAAAAACAGAAAGAGAAAGCATATGAAGAACCTACTGAATACTTATTAGTTAAATTCATAACTGTTATTCCACATACCACTCCCCATCTTCACTCCAAACAGCTTGGACTTTTGTACCAGGAGGAAATTTGTCATTATAATCAGAAACATCTGTGTCCTACATAAGAACAGAATAATGAATGAGCAAGGAAACTCCACCAACAGTATTCGTGCTGCCAGATTAAACAAAAGGTAACATTACTAAATCCAGCATGCTTAACAAACTCGCACAAGTATTGAATCAAAACTCAGTTTTCAACAAAGAAGTACTATTTCAAACACTTGTGAAGTCAAACGCAAGAGTAGAAAACCCAATGCATTTGTTTTTATATAAAACCCTGTCCAGAACTAACAAACACAGAAGCAAATTTCCAATAAAACATTACCAACAGATATAATAGAGAAGCAGAATCATGTGAAGATGACAATTTACATTTGCATTCTTCTGAGACTGGGAAAAATTAGGAGATGGAGTTTCACTTGTTCCAATATCTGGTCCAACATTCTGATTTTGCTTGGCAGTTGAAAGTACTTCTTCTGTTACAGCTATTAACTGCATAATCAAATATTTAGCTATAGCCTAACCGGAAACTGAATAACTTTATACATATATATAACATCATTAAGAACACAAAAAACACATTGAAATCAAAACTAAAGCCTCGGTGTGAAAACCAGTTGGTAGAGAAAGAGAATCTGAACAACGCCACACATAGCATACCTGCAAATGAATGAAAGAGAAGAGACATGCAACTTGATGAATCTCTAAAGATCCCCCTTTTCTATAAAAAAATTAAAAAAATCCAGGCTTCCAAATTCGGGTGTAAAAACTTTAGTTAGCACAAAAACCATCCTCACCTTATTCAACCCTTTAATGAAAACAAACCCTCCAGAGGTGCCAGAGTATTTGGTGTTGCTAGTTTGAGCAACACGTTGATTCCTTCAAAAGAGAGAGAAGGAAAAAATAAAAGAAGAATGATATTGCATTGAAACCTAGACTTCAATAATAACTGCTTGTCCCTAATGGCCAGAAAAGATGTCGACTCTTGCACAAGAATATTAAAACTGGGAGCTCTAGACAACTTAAAAATCAATTTTAAAAAAGAAGATATAGAGGAATTGAATGATACGGTGAAAATCCAGTATTACAACAAATTCAAGAAACACAACTAAAAAATACCTCTCTGAGGTCTCGTTCCAAATCAACATTTGCAATGTTTTCGGGGTCAAAAGCTAAAGCCTCCTTGACCTGATCGACAAGATAAACAAAGTCACTACACAATCATAATCTGTAAAAGAATACATAGAATGATTTTGAAGCCTAAAGCATATAATTTTATATTTTAATTATGATCACAAATCTTGATAAAGATATCGTTTTCAATGGTCAAGACTTTGTTACTACAATTCATCAAAACATAATAACAAAACACGTAGGGTACAATTGGTACACTGTTATTAAAGAGAGGATTATTAGTAAGAAGTATTATACCTTCATGAAAGTGACTCAAATTCGGACTAGTGCAGCCTATGTTTTGGTGTGAAACTCTTATCTTGTGCTGGCTGTTCAATTTTCTCTATGTTGTAAACTAATTCCATCAGTTGAAGGAAAACGGAAATTCAGAAAAGAACGTTTACAGACATGAGACCCAAGAAAATGTTTACTTTCACACTTGAATTACTTGTTACCACTAAGACTCCGAGAGCCGTGACATTGATGGAAGTATTTTATTCTTTGAGATTAAGACGGTGGCAGTGCGAGGAACAATTAGCAAGAACGTCAATTGAAGAAAAGCTTGCATAAGGAATGAAGTCAATCAACTGAAAACCAATACAAAATGTAGCAAGTCAAAATTATTCAACTACTTGATGATCTGCAAGGTGATCTATGGTTTTGACTTTGAATCGATCTAAATAAAGTAAACAGCTTCTAAAAAGTTCAAAATGAACAATACAGCCTGCAACGTGCAGTGATATTAATGCCCAATTCATCGACTGCCTGCAATTCCCAGTCAGATCACAAAAAATTTAAATACCCAGTTTTGCATAAAGTTCAAATTCAATCAACTCCATTTTTGTTCTTCGAATGCATGCAATTACTCAAAACTAGATAAACAATATCCTACGAATCAACCAGAACTTAATTCCAATGCGGAGTAAACAAATTTCTTGTTGAGAGCCATCACCAAAGAAGGGTAGCGATGCAGGAGAAAGAAGAGAGATGAGATGATCAGAGTGAGCGAGCAACCGTGTTACTAGAGACTCTGAAAAGGAGCACTCAGCACAGACCCATCTAGCAAGCTCAAAACAAAAACACAGTGCTAACCTGTAACATTTAAACCTGTACTTGTTGTCACCGAACCCCGTGCTAATGAATTAACACCCCCTATTTAGCACAATATCAAAGCAGTCCCGGAAAACAGAATACTTAAAAATAAAATTAAAAAAAAGTAATTTTTTTCGAAAATAGTGTTAGTAAATGAGCAGCAATTATAAATATAGACATAATTTCAGTATTCAGTACAACATTTTCCCAATCTCATTAATCTAGACTATAATAAACCTTCCTAATCCTTTTTCCTCTCGTAATATCATCCATCGGAAAGCGAAACCACCCCAATAAGAACTAAATTTCTCAACTATACGTCGGAAAACCACACCTAATTAGCGCCCAACGATACGGTCTATGTAGTTCAACCCTAAATGTCTCACACAGAAACAGCCATTCGAGTCGACTTAACAGTTAAAAATTTGGAGACAAGGTTTCGCTTAACAATAAATTCTACAATAGTATGTTAAGAAAACCCCGAAACCCTAATTATAGTCAATTTAGACTATTAACTTGAATATTCAAATCTGAAACAGCACGCATAGAAGATAGAAGTTAAAGAAGAAGCATACATGTTGATGCTGATCTTTGAACATGGCGAGATTGGCGGCGAGCTCTTCCACGGAAACCTCTTCTCCTCCTTCGCCTTCCATTTTTTCCAATTCAAATTGTTGAAGTCTCGAGAGGTGATTTTGCAGACGAGGAAGCAAAGGAACAAGGATTGAAGGAGACGACTAAGAAGAAGAAACTAGGAAAGCAAACTATAAATTGGAAGCGTTTAAGAATCGTTGCGAGTCGTGGAATGGGCAGCCCAATATATACCTTTGGGCTTTTTTAGATTCATCCCATTTGGACTAGGCCTGGACTCGGTACTTAACTGAGTCCATTTTGGATCAAAACTTCTGCCGAACTGAAATAATCAGTATGTACAAATTTGTAACCAAAGCCGAACTGATGTTTCGGTAACTGAAAATATCGGTAAATTCGGTAAAATGGTTCGGTTCGGCTAATAGTGAGCTGAACCGAAATGTTTGGCCCAACGAATTTCGCTTCAACTTTGTAAGTATTTTAGTCTTCAAAACCACATACTGTGACGTTGATCGAACGTTCTGGATTGGTGGAGAGGGGTCGCAGTTTGATATCTCGTAAAAAATTCTAGCTATGTCTCAAATCATAAAGCAGCAGAAGGTAAAGATGATTAATCAGAGTCGAACTCAAAACTACCGGAGTTGAGATTCACCAAGACGCGAGAGGGATTTGTTGCAAGTTAGCTTGGAAATTCGAGGGAGGGAGGGAGGGAGGGAGAGAGAGAGAGAGAGAGAGAGAGAGAGAGAGAGAGAAATGAACTGGGAAATTAGATAATTCTGTGAACTTCTCTAGGGTTAGAAAGATTTGAGGAATAGGTCATTGGATTAGATCTAAATGATTATCGAACAGCCTATAAGGTGCCACGTATATTACAATATAAATACTTGGTAATTTGGTTACACCGACAGGTAGAAGACTGAAGCCATCTATTGAGCCGAATGAATCGCTCGGTTCAACTTAGCCGAGCCAATACTCTGTATACACTCGGTTAGGCTCATTTTCGGTATGGCTCAGCTTAATTGGTAGAAAATGTCGGGCAAAATTTGAACTATGAGAATATCCAACAATAATTTTATTATTATTATTATAATAGGAAAAAAACAAGAAAGGATAAAGTAAGTAACAATAATACAAGTAAATTAACAACTAATTGCACTACCAGAAAATCACACTTAGACGACGAAAAAAAATTTAGTCGGACAAAAGAAAATTTCGTCGTCTAGGTTGACTTTAAACGACGAAATTGATTTTCGTCGCCTAAGCAATGTCTTAGACGACGAAATCAATATATTTGTCGTCTAAGATCTCACTTAGACAACGAACAATAGAATTCGTTGCGTAAGTATAATATCTTATAAGACGAAGACATCTTCGTTGTCTTAGAAGACACACTTAGACGACGAAAACAGAATTCATCGTTTAAGTTTGCACTTAGACGACGAAAATTTCTATTTCGTTGTCTAAGAACTTATCCTAAACCTAAACCCTAACCCTAAACCCCTAAGCCTTAAACCCTTTCCTCTAAACCCGAAAAGTTTTAGACTACGAAACACATTTTTCGTCATCTAAGTAGTACTTAGACGACGAAAATCAACCACTTTCGTCGTCTAAGTAGAGTTTCACAATATGACCTCTAAGAGCACGACCATGTATGCCATCTTAAAATGCATATTTTTTTTCATCGAGGGCATAGAGTAAATAATTCTTGGACTATGAGTGTCGACGGTTCGAAAATTGGAGTTACGAAGATTAGTATATCAACGTTTCCGTTTCGTTGAAATTTTGATTTTATGGTTGACTATCATGTTCAAACCCTTAATGAACTTTGTATTTACTGAAAATTTGTCCACCTACATATTATGTTATAATGAATATATCCAACGGTTGTTTTGTCCAAATTCAATTTCGTTAATGTTGATATGGAATGAATATAGACATACAAACACTTAAGTTATACAACATTAGTAGATATATAACAAGTTTTTAGTGTTAAATTAATTTTTTATTTTAATTTTTAATTAATTTCTATCTAGTTGATAAATTAAGTTTTTTACGACAAGACACACACCTGTAACTTTGAAAACGGGTTTACGAATTATTTTTTACGATATTTTCCATCTTTTAACTATTTTTCGATAATCATTAAATTTATTTGATCGCAATCTAAACTAATCCGAATTTGGTTGATTTTTTTTTCTACAATATTGTATAAATGTAATGGTTACATCTGACGATTGATTTTTGATGTTTTCTAAGCAACTACCAAAAATTAATTTTCATATATTTTTAAAAAATAATTCACTTAAGCGACAAAACTTATTAGTTTAGTCCTCTACGTGTATTTTTTTAAAAATAAATAAATAAAAAACCTATTAGTCGCCTAAGTGAAATTTTTTAATTTTAAAATTAATGTCACGTAGGTGATGACAATATATAATTTCGTCGCCTAAGTGAAATTTATTTTTATTTTATTAAAAAAAAAATTCACTTAGGCGACGAAACAAATAGGTTTCGTTGCCTAAGTCCAAAATTTTGACGGTTTTTTTCTGCGTCAAATTTTTTACTAAAAATTCAAAATCACTTTGGCGACCAAACTTGTTGGTTTGGTCGTCTAAGTTCAAATTATTTGCAGTAATTTTTTTTACCAAAAATTTAAATCACCTAGGCGAAGAAACCTATTCGTTTTGTCACCTACGTGGTCGCCTATAAAAAAAAATTCATCCACTATCTCTCTCTCTCTCTCTCTCTCTCTCTCTCTCTCAAACCTTACACACCACCACCACCACCTCGGCACCATCATCACCACCACCATTATTAAATTATTTATTAATTAAATTTTTTGTATTAATTAATAACTAACATTTAATTATTTAATTTTGATTTTAATTCATTTTTATTTATTGTTATTTTTTAAAAATAAACCACTTAGACGACAAAATAAATAGTTTCGTCGTATAAGTTATTTATTTAATTTTTTAAATTAAAATAGACCACTTAGAAGATGAAAAACCTAAAATTAATTTCGTCGTCTAAGGGGTTTAACTTAGACGACAAATTATTTTTTTTCGTCGTCTAAGTTTTCACTAAAAATGACGAAAATCTTTGTCGTTTTTTATTAATTTTTCGCTGTCTAAAATTAGAGGCGACGAAACTTATTACGTCCCCTAAGTTTTTACTTAGACGACGAAAAAAAAGTTCCGTCGCCTAAGTACTTGGGGCACGACACATAGACGACGAATCTTAGGCGACGAAACTACTTCGTCCCCTAAGTGTGTTTTTCTGGTAGTGTTAATTATGATATTTAGACAACTAAAGACTTAACCGTAAAATCCAAAACATAGTATTGAAAAATTGGTTTCAGATCCTCTACTTACTAAGATTTCCTAACCTTTTGCCTAACTCACATCTATGTCGTCCATTTTGTTTTAATGGTTCAGATCCCTTTTACCTTCTCTTTGTTTTCTAGTTACAAGTGCATGTAATTCTTTTCTCCACCTTGTTTCCATCTCTCCTCCTCAACTTTAAGAACAACACAGACGATGGTGCACAAGCTAATGAAAGGAAATTGACCAAGAATATTTCAGAAAAAAAAAACTGCCTTTTAGTGATAAAAGTAACCCAAGATCAAAATAACATCTTATCCAAAATCTGAAGTATATAGGCGAATTTTTTTAGAACCTCACAAATCTGACCTAAAAACTCTGAATTAATGGGGGTCTGTTACCTAGTTACTGTCAGTAAGCATGTAACATCCCGACCCGAGATTTACCTTGTTATTTTGATTAAACATTAATTATTGATGGTAATTAATTTTTATTGTCGGTAACTATCGTTGGCGTTTCGTTGAAAATTTATCGATTAAGTTTTTCGAGGTATTTCTTTGAGCAAAGTCATAAAGTTTTTCAAGACGAGTTCGTAGTCACATCAAGTATTTAAATCGGAGTTATGACGAAAAAATTATAGTCAGCGGAAGTTTTGTACGTTTTTACAATTTTAATTAGTCGCGAGTATAATACTACTTTCTGAAAATAGAAAGTTAAAAAGTTTCCATTTTAGTCAGTTCTCTCTCTCTCTCTCTCTCTCTCTCTCTCTCTCTCTCTCTCTCTCTCTCTCTCTCTCTCTCTCTCTCTCTCTCTCTCTCTCTCTCTCCCTCCCATGAGCATGAACTGCCGATGATGGAGATCCCCGGTCCGGCCACTAAAATTGGTGATGCTGGTGTCAAAAGTTTCGTCTCCCTCTCCTATTTCAAACCGTCAAGGTCTCAACCTCTATCTCTCAAAGATGTAGCCGTGGTGTGGAGGAGAAAATTCACCGGAAAATCGAAACCCTAAATTTTAGGGGTGACAATTTTGAGCTCGAATTGATGAGTGAAACCTACTTGGCTTTGAAGCTCTCCTCAAAACAAAGCTAATGACACTAAGAACATATCTCAATTCGATTGGAGCAAGGAGAATCGAAGGATTGAAGTTTTTGGAAGATTTTGGTTTCAAGGTAAATTTGACTAGTTAGAGGATGAATTGGACATTGTTGTAGTTGAGGAAGTTGTTTGTTGTGTGATTTGGAGTAGAATAGGCCTCAGGTTGCCAGGAAAAGTCACCGTCACCGCCGTCGGCAGTGGTTTACGGTGGCGCTCCGACAAGGGGATTTTCGACAAAAAATTATATGTTGTTTTACTCATAATTACTTACCGAATGTAATGAAGAGGTTATTGAATTGATTTGTACATTGAGGATTAAGACGTGTGATTTTCAGATATTAAGTGAGCCTCCTGGAAGGATCCACACAAAGCATTTCAGCAATCAACTGCTTGGCTGACCTCAGTACACCTTGAGCTCTCTAGTTGTGGATAAGAAAACTTTTTCAAATAATAACCTTGTATAATTGGAGAATGTGTTTTTCAAATTATAATCTTGTTTAATTGGAGAATGTGAATGTCAATGATAAATTTACATGTAGGTGTTGAGAACATACAAAACATCGTTTTGCTGTGAGAAGATTTTGGTAGTCTCTCTAGGCATTCACATTGCAGAGATGAACTATTTTAGTTCACTTTTCGACAACCCAGTTCAGTTTATAAATCCTCAGTAGTCGGAAAGTGTGCTACTTTTAACCCAAAATTTGTCGCTGTTCTGTCTTTGATTGCATAGAAAATTTCGTACAATCAATGTCCTACGAAAAATTTTCTTTCACTAAAAATTTCAAGTCCCACCCAACTTTCATCCACCATTGTTCAAGATACCGGTGTTCTTATCGCTTGAGCATTTGGGCCACATGCAGGCGAGGGTGGGCCTTGGCCCCCCTGCTGACACTTCTAAAATGAAAGTCATAAGCATGTGTTTTCTTATATCAAGGTCATCTAATATTACTTCTTCTGTGATTATTGGTTGTTTATTTATAGATCCTTTTTAGAATCCATTGTTTCTTGATTCGGTGCTACTTCATTTTTAGTGATCGAAATTTACGATATTATTAAACTGTTTAATCAATTGTCGATTCGACTTCAAGTCGCGTAACATTTGATGAATATGTTGCTACTATAAAAAGGATTCAAGAACTTGATTTGGAGTTTGATTAGCTCGTTATTAGTCTGAGAAGCACGTTGTTCGAAAATACGAGGTTCTCAATGATAATGCTCGTTGGTATACAAGTTTAGCTATTCATTATGATCTTCGACGACTCGCCTTCGACGTCTCGCCGTGTCATCAAGAGCTTTGATGCCGACGGTAAAGTCTTCATCTCCAAGCTCGGCAACATACTCAAGCCCTCGAATCAGTCGACCGTCGTCTCTACCGAGGAGCTGGAGCACATGATAATTGACCTCGACCGCGATGGCTTCATTTGAGATTAAAGCCTTCTAGGTGATTGGAGCCCAAGATGATGACGACAACGATGCCAAGCTCAAGGATAGATTCAATCTCTACGACAACAACTTACTCATCTCTGACGCCACGCTCCACCTTGTCTAAATTAGATCAAAATGAGTTTAGATCTCAATCTAAGACACAAAAATTGAAAATCTAGGAGTTAATCTCATATTGTTCAATCTGGGGTCATATGGATTACATGAGTCTGGATTGCAGAGATAACTATCTTGAAGAAGAAATGAAGAGATAGCAACTTACTCGAACGGCGTGAAGTTGATTAAAATGAAACAAACACGTGTCGGCTATTCAGTGGAGCGTCAAATATATGAAATGGACTGACGGTCACATAAACAAATTTCTCCTTTTATCCAAAAAATAAATTTTAGGAGCTTGATATGATTTTTTTAATGGTGTGTGACAACTAAGTAGATCAATACTCAAATTAATGTACAAAATCATCAAAGATCCAAATCAATAATAAGTTTCATGATTTATGTATATTTATTGGGATTTTGATGATTACAATATTTGTTTCCTCGATCAATCCTTCATATAAATTATTGTAAATACCTTGCAATGAAATGAAATCTTAAGAGTTGAACAGAACAGGACAAGACCGTCTCTCTCACGAGAATCACTCTCATCACATATTTCGGATTTCAGACGGTGAGAGACTCTGTGACCCTATTCTGGGGGGAGAGGGGCGTCAACTCAAATCTGAAACACAAATCAAACCCTAAACACAGAACCCAACAACCGAGAGAAACACATTACGCACTAGGGGCTCCATGTGTGTGTTTGAGAGCATCCGCAGCGTTGGAGTGCTTGGAGGACGTCCTCACCATTTTCAGGCCGGGCCCGCCGGAAATCGGACGTCCTCGGCGATCTGGGCGTGCACCGGTGCTAAGGAGGAGAGTTGACCCCACGGCGACGAGGAGAACGTCCTCCAGGACGTTCGCGAGGAGCACGCCGGAGAGGAGGTTCCCCTGGCGGAGCCCACGCTCGTGGGTGACGTCAGGCGGGAACCGAATTTTTTTTTGAATCTGGCGCGTGTAATACACGCGCCAGTTAATCGGTAATTTTTTTTTTTTACTGAAGTTACCAGCCAATCACAGACTGACACGTGTCAGCCTGTCGGGCCGATTGGCTGGCAACGGGCCGATCAATCTGGGCTGTCCAATTTGAATTCAAATTTCAATCGGACGGTGGTAATTCAAATGCAACGGCAACTGACTATTTTTCAGAATTTTCAGAATTTTCAGAACGGAAAATTGAAATAATTCGAAAAAATTTCAAAAAAATTCCAAAAAAATTCTAAAAAGTCCCTACTACTTTTCTATAAATACAACCTTCATTTTCTAAAAATTTCACACCCATTTGGAATTCCTCTTAGCATCTTCTTCCTCCTTCTCTTCTCTCCCTATGTCACAATCCTCTTTCATTTTTTGCCAAAAATGTCGACTAATTGGCTCATGTCCGAAGATGTACAATTATGCATTTCATATTGTCGGCATAGTGTGTGCCCTATCTCCGGCAACAAACAAAAGGTCGACAAATTGTGGGAAAAAATTTACGCCGATTACCAACAAAATTGGGTGATTACAGAGGGGGAAGCGAGGGCGGAACCGAGGTCACAAAGTGCCCTTGCATCTCGTTTTGCTAAGTTGAAGCCAAACTTGTCGCAATGGAAAGCAGCGCTCGCATACGCAAGAAGGAATCCGGAATCCGGCGGAAATGTTCATGATGAGGTAGTGATATATTTATGTTGGTCCTTTCAAATTTTATTAATTTTTGGAAATATATAATGTGAAATATTAAGTTGTTACCTGTAATTTATTTTGTAGTTAAGAAAAGCCCAAACGTTTTATGTGGGGAAAAAAAAGAAGGAGTTTGCGCACTTTGCGTGTTGGGAAGTCGTCAAAAATCATCCTACCTTTAGAATCATCGAAACTACCACTCAACCTTCTTACAATTCATACTTCGAACAAACACCTACCGTTAATGAAGTATCTCCTATCGTCAACTTGTATGAAGATGAAGTGATGCCAACATCACAAATCAACCTTGGAGGAACCTCAAGCCCGCCTAGACCTCAAGGAGTGAAGGCGGCCAAGGAAGCAAAAAGAAGGGGAAAGAAGGCCATGACACCATCGAGTGAAGTTAGAGATGAGACTTTGAAGAGCATTGCGGCTAATCAAAAAATGTTTGCGGATTGGACGAGGGCAAATGATGAACATCAACGAATACTTGATGAGAAGAACTACAAATTAAGGGCACGAGAAGAAGAAACAAGAATCATGACAATGAATTTTGAGGCTATGACCCCAAATTCAAAGAAGTACTTCATGAAGCGGAAATCAGAGATCCTTCAACAAGTAGATGACGATGAAGGAGAAGTCGGCGATGGTAGCTTTACCGGTTGTTATCGTCCCCGCAACCTTGATTTTAGTGATTAGTTTAGTAATTTCAATTCATGTAATTTCAATTCATGTAATTTCAATTCAAGTAATTTCAATTCATGTAATTTCAATTCATGTAATTTCAATTCATGTAATTTCAATTCAAGTAATTTCAATTCATGTAATTTCAATTCATGTAATTCAATTCATGTAATTTCAATTTCAAGAAATAAAAACGCACTTTATTTATTTAGATCGAGCTTCAAATTTAAATTCATTTATTATTAAGGGAAACACACATACAAAAGGGAAACACACATACAAAAAGGAAACACACAAACAAAAGGGAAACACACATACAAAAGGGAAACACACAAACAAAAGGACACATATCTCGCGCACATTATTTAGATATGTTCGCCGGTTTCAAGAAACCAGTTGTGCTTCACTAAGTCCTTTTGAAGTTCACCATGGAGATAAACTGATTGTAAATCGATGAGCCGGTCGCTAAACCGTTCATGATGTTGATCTCTTCCCACTGGCTCAAATGGAATTCGGTGACCATTTTCATCCACCGGCCCATCATATAGTGTGGAAGCAGTCACTGGGTTTTGTAAATCTTCTTCCTCATTCTCCTCAAAATCGTCTTCCACAAATTCTTCCTCGACAATCATGTTATGCATTATGATGCAAGCCAACATGATCATTTTTAATGTCGATTTGTGATGACACATGGCTGAGTGACGAATGATAGCCCAACGAGATTGTAAGATGCCAAAGCACCTCTCCACATCTTTACGATATGCCTCTTGTTTCCTTGCGAACAGCTTCTGTGGTTGATCTTGCGGATTGGATATTGTCTTGACGAACGAGGAATACCTGGGATATATTCCATCAGCTAGATAATAAGTATGGTGGTAAGTCATACCATGGACTTTATATGTCGCTTGCGGGCTTCTTCCGGCAAGGAGTTCATCGAAGACATCAGAGGAGTTGAGCACATTAATATCATTTTGTGCTCCAGGCGTCCCAAAGAAGCTGTGCCATATCCACGTGTCATATGAGGCCACCGCCTCTAAGATTATTGTCGGACGAGCCTTCCGCCCCGAGTATGACCCTTGCCAAGCTGTTGGGCAATTCTTCCATTCCCAGTGCATGCAGTCGATGCTTCCAATCATACCAGGAAATCCCCGTTGCCTAGCCCTTCTTAAAAGTCGAGTTATGTCACCCGGATTTGGAGCGCGGAGGTAACGGTCCTTGTACAGCAAGACCACTTGTGTGCACCACTTCTTCATGCATTCCAACGTCGTTGACTCCCCCATCCTTGTGTACTCAGTACACTGATCAGCGGCTGCGCCGTACGCCAACATTCGTATAGCACCGGTCATCTTTTGCTCGGGGATGAGTCCTTGCAATCCAGTGGCATCTGCTCTTTGATGCCAAAATGGGTCGTGATTACAGAGGTCTGTCTTGATCCGGTTGAACAAGTGTGTGCTCATTCGGAACCTCCGGCGAAAATCTTGCTCGTGGAAAACAGGGCGTTCCACGAAGTAATCTTCAAGCAGATTTTGACCCCTAGGTTCCCTTCGCCTTGGATGGTTTGGAAGGCGGCGGCGGGGTGGCTCATCATCAAACGTGGCAACTACCATGGTTGCATCATTGATGAAGGAATTCATCATTGTCGTAGCTTGCCGACGTTGTTGGCGCCTCCTCCTAGAAGACTCTTCGTAATCGTTATGATTCATCTTCTGGAAGGGAAAAACGGGAGAATTGTGTTTAGGTGTAGAATATCAAGTGACTTATGCGTGTTGTGAGGTTTCAGGTATTGGAGCCCGAGATGATGAATTTATAGCAAAATTATGATAATCTGATATTGAAGGATGAGTACACGTGTCACATCCTGATTTGTCGGAAATCTCACCGGAAATCTTCATCAATCATTTAGCCGACAGTGACACGTGGATGAGTACACGTGTCACATCCTGATTTGTCGGAAATCTCACCGGAAATCTTCATCAATCATTTAGCCGACAGTGACACGTGGATGAGTACACGTGTCACATCCTGATTTGTCGGAAATCTCACCGGAAATCTTCATCAATAATTTAGCCGACAGTGACACGTGGATGTGACACGTGTCGCATTATCATTTGTCGGAAATCTCACCGGAAATCGGAAATCAATAATTTAGCTGAACGTGACACGTGGATGTAACACGTGTCGCATTATCATTTGTCGGAAATCTCATCGGAAATCTTCAACCCATTCTAGCCGACAGTGACACGTGTCACAATATTAGTCGTCGGAAATCTTACCGAAAAATTTAGTTCAATAATGTACATGATAATGACATGTGTCGCCTAGTTATTGGATAAACATATTACAAATAATTAATCAAAATTTTATTTTATGATTATGAATAGTAATAGGAATTCCTATTTGTTGCACTGCTGCGCAAAAAAACTGAATAGGAAGTCCTATTTGCTGAATAGTAACAGGAAGTCCTGAAAATAGGAATTTCTCGAAATAGGATGTCCTAAACCGCTGCGGATGCTCTGAGAGAGAGAATCGACCAAACACATAGAAAGCACTGTAGTCCAAAACCCAACGACAGAAAGAAAGCAGAGAGATGCAAAAACAGCTCAGTTAGAGTTAGGCAACTGAATCAGACCCAAACCCAGAACCCCAAAGGAACCTAACCTCAGGAGTGTATGTTAATGGGATCTGTCAGATCTATCACAAAGTGACTATCTTTTGGTTTCTTAATGCGGTGGGTTTTGTCCTGTTTTCTTTCTTAGAGGCTCAAAGCAAAAGTTAGAGTTCTGTTGTGCAACTTTTTGTTCTCTTCTGTTTGGGTTTGGATAATGTATATATAGGAAATGTCGGGAGCTGATCCGAGACAACTGCACCTGAAGAAGGAGCTCACTCAGATTCGAAAGGCCGCCCGAGTTCTCCGCGATCCCGGCACCACTTCCTCATGGCGGTCTCCTCTGCCGTCTTCTAGATCTGTCGCCGCCGCAGCAGCAGCTTCCACTTCTTCCAACAACAACAACAGCATTGGAGGCAACACAAACAACAAGAAGGTGTGCTTGTACAACTGGAAAGGCTCTTCCAAATCCTCCAGAAATGAAGACTATGAAGACGAAGACGAAGACGACGAGGACGAGGATGATGACCAAGATTATGGGATTGATGACAATGATGATGATGATGCTGCTTCTTCATCCGTTGTGGCATTGAGCGTGGATGACAGCAGGAGTGACAATGCTGCTTCTTCATCCTTGATGTTGCTGAGGCGGAGATACCCGAATCTTCTGCCGCCATTGAAAGATAATGGTAAGAAAACAAGTAAGAAAATCGATACTCGTTCCCATGCTTTGTCGAAATATCAGCAGAAAGAATTGATTCTGGCTAGGAACTCGAGAAAGAAGGCTGGCCAGGATGTGCAACACTCCGATGACGACGACACTGAGGATTACTCTAATTCGGAGGATCCCAGACTCGCGAATGGGGTTTCTCCGCTGCTTTTGAAACTTAGGCACACGCATTGGCCTCCAGCTTCGTCTAATGTCAGGAGAAATAATGATTCTAGAGTAGAGGACTCTTCTTATTGTTATAGCACTCCTGCATTGTCAACTAGTTCTTATAATAGGTATGATGTGAGGAATCCGAGTACTGTTGGATCTTGGGATGGGACTGGAACTTCGATGAATGATGGAGATGATGAGGTTGAGGACTGTTTAGATTTTCTGGGTAGCAAGGGATGTGGGATTCCTTGTTATTGGTCAAAGAAGACACCGAAGCACAGAGGTATGTACGGAAACTGTTGCTCACCTTCGCTGTCTGATACTATAAGGAGGAAAGGAAGTGTCCTTTTGTGTGGTGGTCAGAATGTTTATCCTAGAAGACGGGGATCGTCTTCAGGTTCGAATAAGCGGAGAGTTGCATCGAGAAGTGCTCAAGGTGTTCTGCCATTGCTAAGCAATAGTGGTGATGGTAGGGGAGGGTCATCCATTGGAACTGGGAGGAGTGATGACGAACTTTCCACAAACTTTGGGGAACTTGATTTGGAGGCTTTGAGTAGATTGGATGGGCAGAGGTGGTCAAGCTGCCGAAGTCAAGAAGGGTTGGAGATTGTAGCTCTGAGTGGAGTTGAGGAAGAGGGAAGCACTCCAGAGAGTGTTAGAAGTTTTAGCCAGAAGTACAAACCCATGTTCTTTCGTGAATTGATTGGCCAAAATATTGTGGTGCAATCACTTATAAATGCTATCGGTAGGAGTAGGATTGCTCCTGTTTATCTTTTCCAGGGACCCCGTGGAACTGGAAAAACATCAACAGCTAGGATTTTTGCTGCTTCCTTGAATTGCCTAGCTCCTGATGAAACTAAGCCATGTGGCTACTGCAGAGAGTGCACTGATTTTATGTCTGGTAAGAACAGAGATCTACTGGAAGTTGACGGCACTAATAAAAAGGGAATCGATAAAATAAGGTACCTATTGAGATCTCTCTCCGCGGCTCCCACATCAGCATTATCAAGGTACAAGGTTTTTGTGATTGATGAGTGTCACTTGTTGCCTTCAAAGACATGGTTGGCATTTCTCAAATATTTAGAAGAACCACCACCACGAGTTGTCTTCATATTCATTACGACTGACTTGGATAATGTTCCTCGTACCATACAGTCCCGGTGTCAGAAGTATCTATTTAACAAAATTAAGGATAGTGAAATTGTGGCCAGGTTGAGGAAGATTGCTGTGGAAGAGATCCTAGATGTTGAATCAGATGCATTAGATTTGATTGCTCTGAATGCAGATGGTTCTCTTCGAGATGCAGAAACTATGTTGGACCAGTTGAGTTTGCTGGGGAAAAGAATTTCGACATCTCTTGTGAATGAACTTGTGAGTTTTCCCTCCTTATAGCTTATGACATGGTTCAATTCAGTATCAATTTAGGATACCAATGCAACTTCATGGTTCTATTATCTAAGAAGAAATAAAAAAAAGCCACTGATCTGGATCTGGTATTAAGCTGGATACTTCAAACTAATTAATCTGGTCTTTTATGTTCTGCAGGTGGGAGTTGTTTCAGATGAAAAATTATTAGAACTTTTGGAGTTGGCAATGTCATCAGACACTGCAGAAACAGTGAAAAGGGCCAGGGAGTTGATGGACTCTGGTGTTGATCCCATGGTTTTGATGTCTCAGTTGGCCAGTCTAATTATGGACATCATTGCTGGTACCAACTGTGCCAATGATGTCAAACACGACTCCTTATTTGGTGCGCGGAATTGTGAGTGTCAATCCTCTGCTTTTAATGCCAATAAAGTTGTTTATTCTACTACAAAAATAGTAATATATGTGCAGACAGAATAACTTTCACGTAAGAGCTTATGGATTGGTTAGTACATGACAAATAACTATACATATAGATTAATATTGCTAGGACCAATGAATTCAATCGAAGACGATTGAAATCCTATCACAACTAGACCTAGTAGAAAGATGATATTATGAGTACTGAGAAGCATTATGCTGTCATCTGAAAGATTCTTCTATGTGCTTCCTGTGGATAGACACAATTATTCTCCCGCTAGTTCTAGTGATCTTCTCGTCCCTAACCAAGCGTAGTGCCATCAGAGAGAACCTAGTATTGATATCTTATGTGGAGAATGAATTTATTAAATCAGAAGGGATCTTTTGTCTCATCCACTTGTGTACTTTGCCGCATCTACATGACATTTTGTGGCACACATAATTCCGTTTCTTCCTTTTGATTCAAGGGTTTTAGATTTTGGTTATAAAACATATTTATCTGACTTTCTGTCTTCTTTTTTTGTCATTTTTGTCTTTGCTTGTTGGTAAATTTGTAATGATTCATTGGTTCTCTATAATTCGTCTCTTGAAAAACTCTCGTCCCATCTAGTCTAAGATTGCATTTTATCTTATGGAAATTGGCAGTCCACCAATCATATCTTTTTTTCTTTTCTTTCTTTTGGCTATTTTGAGGATCAAGATAAAGTTTATTCCAATGAAGATGTTATAGTCTGTTTTGTTTTTGATTTATTTATTCCAATTGTGGTGGCTGTTGTACTCCAGTGACTGAAGCAGAATTGGAGAGATTGAAACATGCTTTGAAGATTCTTTCGGATGCTGAAAAGCAGCTCAGAGTTTCAAGTGAGCGCTCAACATGGTTTACAGCAACTCTTTTGCAGCTTCGTTCAGTGCCTTCACCAGACCTTAGTCACTCATGTAGCAGGAGGCACAGCTGCAAGACAACTGAGGATGATTCTTCAAGTGTTTCAACTTCAAAAGAAGCTGCTGCTTACAAACAGAAGTTTGATGGTCACCATATGCTTCCAAAATCAACGCACCATGCTACTTCTGTACAAAAAGCAGCAAATGACAATTCTAACTATCAGGGAGATTCATTGGCACGGAATAATGGTTTTGGTAGCGATACCAAGCCGTCACATGATCAGTTCAGGGATAATGGGGCCTCAACACCCTTGACTGTAAATTTTATGGCTGGAAACACTGTCCTTAGATGTGTAAACTCAGACAAGTTGGAAGATGTATGGGCACTGTGTATTGAGAAGTGTCATTCAAAGACATTGAGGCAGCTACTGCAATCTCATGGGAAGCTAGTGTCTATAGCCGAAGCCGAAGCTGAAGGTAAGCTCTTAAACTTCTCATACATGTTACACACCTTTTTGTAGTCAGAAGTTTATGCAGTGATGCTGTGTGAATTTGGCTGCTTATATGTAAATTCTATAGTTCTTACAGCAACATGATAGCATTCATGACTAGAACATTATGACTAGTATCCACTTATGCTAATGCTTTTTAACCATTCAGCTTTTACTGATACATAATCTATAGTTCTCTCACTAGAAGAGGATGAAACGAATGTACAAAAAAGAAAAGAAGCTACTGATGAACCTCCTTGTCCATGCCTTTTATCATATGATCGAAGATCCCTGATGAACTTCATGTTGATCACATATGCACAAAGCCCTGCTCAAACCTCTGAATACCTCATTCTAATATGTAGTGTTTAACTAATGTGAGCACTGTAAAGTCAATGATTCAAAGTGTGTTAAAACCAGCAACCTTGACAGCTTTTATATTTTGCATAAACCCATATATGTGTTCTTCCGACTTTCTTCCTTGCTTAAGCCAGCTTTGATTTCCATTCAGGTCTTCTGGTTGCCTATGTTGCATTTGAAGATGGAAATATTAAATCTAGAGCAGAGAGGTTCGTGAGCAGTATCACAAATTCAATGGAAATAGTTTTGAGACGCAATGTAGAGGTTAGAATTGTCCACTTGCCAGGTGGGGAGTCCTCTCTTAATGGCCCAAGTCCAGTTCACTTGCAGGAAGGTTTAAAGCAGGCAGCAGCTGTGGCACAACTTGTTAGGGAAAGGAAAAGAGTTGGTTCAAATGCCACAGATGGTTATTCCAATTGTTCTCTGTTTCTGGAGGGGACCCACAAGTCCACCTCTGATTCATCAGACTTAATTGCTGATGGCAATACTCAAATAAGTGATACAAGAGAGAACAAACAGGAGATCCCGATGCAAAGAGTAGAATCCATTATTCGTGAGCAAAGATTAGAGACTGCGTGGCTCCAGGTTTCAGATAAAGGCACTCCTGGTTCTCTGAGACGTTTAAAACCTGAAAAAAACCAGATCTTGCCACAGGATGGCATTTATTACGAAGATCAGATGGAATCAATGAATGCAATGGGTTTCTCCTCTCAGCAATGGGGTGATGGGTTAAACCAAGAAGTAAATTTTGTAAATGCTAACAGTGGGAAGGTCGTTCAGCAGGACCAAGTGGGTAAAAGGGTTGATCATTATCCTATGTCGCCGAGTCTACTACATGAGAGGGGAAAGTGCGACAAAGATAACCTGTGAGTATTGATTTCTGGTTAGATGGCTATTTTCATAATTCTTCATATGCTTTACAACTCCCTACTTGACTGAAAAATGCAGTTTCATATCAATAATTTAGGTTCCTAATGATTTCATGAGAGTGAGTCACGGTCTAGTTATTATAAGCATTTTCTAGTATAAACACTTCTTCGTCTTCTGAGGCTATAGAAATGGTCTGTTGGCAATTATTCAAAAGAAGATAGATATATGGTCTCATTAGATATACTATGGAAAATGGAATGTGAACTTGTGGAGATGCTCTTCATTTCCACAAATGAGTGCATTTTGGGTGCTGATACCGAGAAAGTATTTTACTATTTTTATTTGATGCCCCAGCTTTGTATATAGGTATATTAGTCTTTAGTGTCATATTTTAAGGCTGCAAAGACGTGAAGTGATTCATTCAAAGTGAAAATTGCCATCTGTTCAGACCTTTATGTTAACTGAATAATCAGCGTGGCTGTGTGGCATGCTATATTGTTTATCAATGAAATTGTAAACAACCAAGTGACCTAGTGGTGAATGCTAAAATATGGATGTTGAATTTCAAGCACCAAAATGCTTAACATGAGTGGTTGTTAGTATAATAGTGAAAGTGGCTATGATATTAATTTTGTAAGCTGTTGGTGACAATAACAGTGCTATCACTGGTGATATTGCTTTTGCCAACAGTAAGATCGACAGTGCTTGTTCATAAAAGATCTTGTAACTTGTAATCCTAGATGGGAAGATGTCAATCTAGAGGTGGTAGTGTTAACAATTAGTTGCTTATTATAAATCAGAATATTGTGTTGTGGTGTTCAATTCAGCCAACTGGAGATTTTCTGTTTCAATTGATAGTAGTTTTGTGGCTTTTCTATTGTTTAGTTGTCTTTCCTAATCCATAATTGGCAAGCCTATGTGCAATAATAGGGAGCCTCATTCACTATATGCCAAGTTCATCCACAATTATTTGTATCCACTATATGCCCATCCTCATTTGTATTTTGTTTCTGTAGGGGAGATGAATCAGGGTCTGCTAGAGGAGGTTGTAGTGGATTCTTTCGTTGTTACAACACCAAACATCGCAAAAATGGGAAGGTAAAATATCATTGCATCTATATATTTGATTTAGAAATAGATGAAAATTTTGACTTTGAAGAAACCACTAAATTCTTTTTGCTTTAAAACAGGTAAAAGGGACCCCTGTTCAATCACGCAAAAGTAGAAGGCTTTCCTTGTTTGGTGCATGTGGGAAGTCGAAGAAGACACAGAAGACAAGGTAAAATGAGGATTCAACATTAATTTGAGTTTTGGCCATACCTTTTCATTTGGTTGCACATTCTGCTGTATTTATCTCCTCATGGTTGAGCCATTGTGTAGGATGGGAATTACATAGGGTGAAACAGATAATGTAAAGGTTTCTCTGTTAAACTGGTTTCTCAATGTCCATCCAAATTTTCTTTGTTCAAACAAATAAAATGGTATAACTTTGAATAGTCATTCTGCTACTTTTTTCAACTTTATTTGCTGCAATGGGTTCTATTAAAGGTTTCCCTTGAATATATATATCAGTATATTTCAAGTTTCAAGGGTGCCCTATCCCCATTGACCAAATAATTCACTCTGGATCGTTGTCTCCAGTACAAATCCTCCTGGTTCCATAGCCTTTCAACCTCCTTAATCAAACCAAACTCTTTCTCTTTGTTCAGGATAGTAGAACATAGGAGGTCTACAATTTACATTCACAATAGCTCTATCAAGTCTCCCCAGATTAGCCTCCTCACCTCCCTGCGATTATCCCAAGTAAATAGAGGCCCCTCTAACTTGATATCCAGCAACCTGTTTGAGTGCATAAATTCACCAAGGAATCGAGGTTGGGACCAGGATCTTGGAATCCCTCCCAATTTCTCCTCGTTGTTAAGGAAATCGTTACAGTCCCCCGCACAAACTAAGGGAGTCCCATCTCGAAGATCGATCGAGTCCATAGACCTCCAAAACTCAGCTTTTTCACCGTGTTAGGCGGGCACGAAACAGCATCCCATCTTCAACTCTTCTCATTTTGGAGGTATGAGGATAGCCTCTTCCGATTTTCCACTTTGAAGAAGACACCAGCCTTTCTGAATGGCGTCGATAGCAGAGGACCATTGTCGGGGATGGATTCGGGCTGAGTAGTCTCCAATTCCATTATTGAGGCATACCACCTCCTGGTTGCATAGACTCGAATCATTACCCGAGAGGGATGAAGCTGCCTCTGCATTTAGAGCCAAAGGAAAAAGTTCGGAATTGGCATTAGAGCTGGAAAGATTACAATGACCATATCCAGATTTGTCACACACCAATATTGCCTTGTCTTTGTCTGGTACCTGCACTTCATTCTTCCAACTAGTAACAGAGTTAGGCCAACTCAGTAAACTTGGCCCATCCGATGCACTTGAGAAATTGGGCTCAAGAGCAAGCCACGTGCCAGGCCTAATCTCCCTCCAGAGCTTTGGCCCAACCCTATCCCTCCTACTGAAATTTCCTTCACGGATTGCCCCGCCTCCCTCACGTGTCACCTCAGGATAGGGGCCCTCCTTGGTCTAATCAGGGAGTGGAGTGAGGTTCAAAATAAGGAGACTTGTCAAGATCACCTCCAAGCATGGTCAACAAGCTCCTTTTTTTCCTCAAACCCAATTCTATAGGCTTTGCCCTACAATGCAAGTCTCCTCCGTCACTTCCAATTTGCTCCTTTTGGGGACACTGCACTAACTTTGCAGACAAGTCCCTCCTCTTTTTTGAATTATGGTAACTGTTAGGGTTTAAGGAGGACTCGTCCTCGAAAGAGAAGCCATCCTCAGGAACACTAGCATCCGAGACCTGCCGCCTAGAATGCGCCGTTCTTTTCAAAAATATACGGTTTCTACCATGGACAACCCCTGTACAAGCCACAAGTTTTCTACATGCCAGCCCAGGGCCATACCAAGACTTGACCTGCCTGGAAGGTCCACCGTACCCTTCCTCTAGTTTTGACATCCAGCACGAACATGGCCTAACCGATTGCACCACTAGTAGAAATTACCAAGCCTCTCATAGCGATATTTGACTCTCGATCTAGAGCAATCCGGTAGAGCGACCAAGAAACCCGTAGGGAGGGGTTTCCGGGAATCAACAATGACTTTCACCTTCAGAAACCCTCGAACCATCACATCCTCCTCCAAAATCTCATCCGATTGTACTACGTCTCCTATCTCAGCTCCAATTAGGATGGCATTCTTTTGGTTCATCTTCCTCCTTGGTAATCCACTAATTTGAATCCAGAAGTCCACCAAATGCAGGGGTGCACTATGGACTATCTAATCTGGGTGCCAAGACATGAAATTGAAATGAAAGTTGTCCACATGCCATGGACAACCATCCAAAACCTTGTCTGCAACCTCCTGACTAGCCTTAATGGAGTAGACATTCTTGGTGAGATGAGAAATTTGAAACTCACCAAAACTCCTCTAGGCACTCCTTTCACACCCCACCTTGACTGTAACATTAACTATAACATCAGCACCCAATAAAAGGTATGGTTGGGCCACATCTTTAAGGTTCAAAGAATCCTCAAGAAGATATGCTAAATGATCATGTGAAGCCATGCTTCCACAAACTACCACCCCGGGTAGAGCAAAACTCATAAAGGTATCTGGAGCAACAACGCCTCTAAGAGCATCCGCACCGGCAACGGTTTGCTCGAGCAGGAGGTGGGGGCTGGTACGGGTTTGGGCGAGCAAAAGGATTTGTAGCTCGCAGCGGGGAGGAAGAAGACCAATTTGCTCGAGCAAATCGGTGCTCGATCAAATGCTCGAGCGTATTTTGCTCTGTTGGTTGCTTCGCTGCCTGACGGAGCCCACCGCAGGTGGGTGACGTCAGGCTGGCCAATTTTTTTTTAATTTAGGCGTGTGCAATGCACGTGCTAGTTAAAGTAAGTCTTTTTTAACCCATTTACCGGTCCAATAGGTGAATGCCACGTGGCACCGGATCTAAAATTACTTTCATTAACGGGCCTTTAATCTGGGCCCTTCATTTTGAATGCCAGAAATCTAATCCGACGGCCAGAATTCATATAAAATGGTCATTTTTCAAAATTAACGGGCATAATGAAATTATTTGCCAAAAAATCCCCAAAAATTGCAAAAAAAATCTCCAAAATTGCATAAAACTCCATATTTTTTTTCCTATAAATACTACTTCATTTCATTCACAACTCACACCAATTTGTGCACAACAAATTTCACATCCCCTTCGATCTATCCTCTCATTTCCTTTTGCGATTTTTCCAAAAAAATGGGCTCCCATTGGCTTCCTTCTGAAGATTTACAAATGTGCATCTCTTTTGTACGTCATAGCATTGATGAATATGACAGAAACAAACAAAAGAGGGATAAATTGTGGGCGATAATTCATGCCGATTATGTGGCAAATTGGAGGCCAACACAACGTGAAAATCCTCTGAATGTTGCGAGGACCCGAATTGTGCCCTCGTCTCACTACAATAAGTTCAAGCTACTCTTGCAAAAATGGGGCGAATGTTTGTACGCGGCACGACAACGTATAGCTAGCGGCACTTCGCTAATGGATGAAGTAAGTTTATATTGTTGTAGCATAAATTATATAAATTTTATTTCATTATATGAATTAAATTATGTAATTTATATATTTCATTCGTTTAAATATGTAGCATAGTGAAATAGCTAATATAATTTTTTTCATAGCTCAAGCAAGCTCAATCATGTTACTATAAGGAAAAGAAGAAAGTGTTTACACACTTTGAATGTTGGAAAGTGGTTAAAGATCATCTATCTTTCCTTGAGGTGCTACCAACTACTCCATCTCCATATGCAAGTAGTTACCAACCTACTCCTTCCGCCGCCAAATCATCTCCAGCCATCAATTTGGATGACGAAGAAGTGAATGAGACACCTCAAAGCCACGTGACCGCTCCCTCGAGTCCACCTAGACCAATGGGAACCAAGGCGGCAAAGGAAGCGAGACGGCAAAAGAATTAAGGAAAGAATCATATTGAGCAACGAGTTGAGGTTTTGCATTCCATTGCAAGTGACCAAGCATCGTGGCAATCCAAGATGATAACGCATAATGAAAGCGAGCTTAATTATTATGCGGAGTACATAGAAATTCAAAAGCGGAATGAAGCAAGGGTAGACGAAGAGTTACGATTGAAGAAATAAGAGGAGGAAACAAGGATCATGACAATGGATTTGGAGGCAATGACCCTAATCTCTAAAAGGTATTTTACTAAGAGGAAACTAGCCATCCTTAATGAAGGAGAACCTAGTCAAGATCAATCTACCGATGAAACATATTTGGATTGTTATCACCCAAGTCGCGTACTCTTTCCATAGTAGTTATAGTATTGTACTAAGAATAAATTTGGGCTTGGCTCATCATTTTATGTAATTTAAATTTTTGGGAAATAAAAATATAATTTATTTATTAAGATGAAATTGAAATACACGTTAAATTAAATCACATACTAAAATTAAAGTGAAATTAAACACAAACTTAATAGTTAAACACAAGCTTAATGAAAACACCTAATAAAATTAAACACACATATTTAGGATAATATTTAGAGTATCTCGCCGGTTTCCAACCTCCAATTGTGCTTCACCAAGTCCTTCTGGAGCTCTCTATGGATGTAACCGAATTCGAGATCGGCAACACGATCGTGAAACTGTTGTATATTGGCTCCATCTCTACTAATTCGCGCAAAAGGAATTCGATTCCCTTGTGCATCTACCGGCCCATCATAAACCTGAAAAGCCCTCGATGGGTTTTGCCCGTCACCTTCTTCCTTATCCTCATCCTCCACGTACTCTTCCTCAACAATCATGTTATGCAATATGATTCAAGCTAGCATGATGGTAGTCATTACCAATTTATGGTGCAATGTACAACTATGACGAATAATTGCCCGTCGAGATCGTAAGATGCCAAAGGCCCTCTCCACATCTTTCCGGTATGCCTCTTGTTTCTTTGCGAAGAGTTTATCTTGCGGCGTCTGGAGATTGTAAATTGTTTTGACGAATGTAGAGTACCACAGATATATTCCGTCAGCCAGATAATAAGCGTGGTTGTACCTCTCTCCATGGACTTCATAGACGGTAGTTGGGCCTCTTCCTGCAAGGATCTCTGAGAACACATTCGATATGTGGAGCACGTTAATGTCATTTTTGGCTCCAAGACACCCGAAGAAATTGTGCCATATCCACGTATCATACGAGGCCACCGCCTCTAGGATAATAGTTGGGCGACCCTTTCGACCCGAGTATGCCCCTTGATAGGCGATTGGGTAGTTCTTCCACTCCCAGTGCATGCAGTCGATGCTTCCAATCATACCTGGAAAGCTTCAACGTTGGCCTTTAGCTAGGAGTCGCGTGAGGTCTGCCGGTGTTGGATTGCGGAGGTATTTTGGACTATAGATTTGATACACTTGGCTGCAAAAATCCTTCATACATTCCATAGTAGTTGATTCCCCCATCCTTGTAATTTCAGTGCATTGATCCGCGGCTGCCCCGTATGCTAACAATCGCAGAGCACCGGTCAGCTTTTGTTCGGGAAGAAGCCCTAGTAATCCAGTGACGTCTGGTCTTTGATGCCAAGATTGGTCTTGGTTGCAAAAGATCCGTCATGATAGTGTTGAATCGGTTTCTGCTCATCCTATACCGCTGATGAAATTCTGCCGCCTTGAAGTTGGGACGTTCGATGAAGTAATCATCCATGAGATTGTGTCCCCTAGATAGTCTCTGTCGTGGATGATTTAGTTTTTTACCGCAACGTGAACCGCTTGGTCGTGGTGGTTTATCGTCGTCTTGTGCTTCCGCCATGACCACCTGATTGATGAATGATTACTGTATATCGTCATCATCTTCTTGTTGACGTTGTCTCCGGCTAAAAAAATTATGGAAGCTGAAAGGATCCATTAGAGTGATGAACAAACAAATGTTGCTAAGTGTTTAGAGAGATGAGTTATCTGCTCGGATTCTTGTAGATGGTGTGAGTATAGAATGAGTGATAGAAGAACGTTTTATAGCCAATTGTAGATAACCCGATCGTTAAAGATGAACACACGTGTCGCATCGTCATTGAACGAAAATCAAACCGGAAATCTGGTTCAATTATTTTGTCGACGACGCTATCTCGCAGTGACACGTATCGCATCGTCATTGGACGAAAATCAAACCGGAAAATCTTGTTCAATTATTTTGTTGACAACGCTATCTCGCAGTGACACGTCTCGCATCGTAATTGGTCGAAAATCTTTTCGGAAATCTTATATAATTACTACCGATAAAGACACGTGTCACATTATTATTGGTGGTAAATCTATCCGGTAAATAATTTTTAAATATTTCACAACATGACAAAATCGATTTGCTTGAAGCAAAAGTGCATGGGTGTGTGCAAAACTTGATTTGCTTGAGCAAATCTTGGATGTATTTTGCTTGAAACAAAATACGCTCTTGCTTTACTTCTTGCTCTGATTATGGGTGCGGATACTCTAAGCAAAAGCCACCAATCTAGAAAAAAAATCCTAGAAACCACCACTTAATGCAGAATGCGGAGTGGGTAGAGCTAATAAATCCAACAGTGTCGATGAATCTAGGTAGTCAATTGGTGAGGGAATTAAAGGACTTCAAGAACAAAAATGAGACAGATCTAAAGCCAGATGAGATTCACCTTGTGTGGTTTAAGGAACCAAAAAGGAAAAAAGTGGTTGGGGATAACTTCGTGTAGTACTTGCCAAGTGGTACGGTGACCCTCCCTTGACTTTTGTTGGTAGTCCTCTTTCTCTCACTTTTCTGGTTAAGGAGCAATGGTGGGTTCGACAGATCAAATAAGGCGGTATTTTGCTTGCTCTGTTGTATTGCTTCTTGAGCTTAGCCATCGTGTGGATCGTAGCGGCAAATCTAAATTAAAGGAGGGAGCTTGTCACTATGATCATGCGGTATAATACTTTTAGGAATGCGTATCACTAGATTTGAAAATAAATTAGATGTCTCATTGGATTGACTTGGCTTTATCTACGATAGGCATGACTATGGTTCTTGTTCTCATGTGATTCATGTTACGAGTATGTGTGTCGTAGATAACTTAGTTTCTCAAGAGCCAATCATGATGCACTCACATTATATATTTCGAATGTATCTGACTAACGTCCCAGTTTCCCTAAAAAAGTTCTTTTTTTTTTCTCAAAAAGAAACAAAAAAAGAGAGAGAACTCTATACTACTAAAAAAAGTGCTTTAGACGAATGTACACATACAACATATGTCAAATATCTACTACGCATAACATTGTTGCTCTTCCCAAACCTTAGTAGCACAGTTCAAAGAAACCATTGTATCAAATTGGAGAGAGACCACTGTACCACTTGGCATATGCAACACGAAGTTGCCGCGGCCAAATTTCCTTGTCAGATTTAAAGGATCACACCATATATCATCTTTCATCAACAACTTAGAGACGTGAATAACCTCCACACCCGACAATTTCATATCAATATGAAAGCTAATTTCTTCTACATTTCCATCGCCACAAAAGTCAGTTCTCCTATAATATTCACTATTTAGTCAAATAACAAAGAAGATCAAACTTCCGTCAATTAAGATAAAGGAAAAATAGCTAAGACAAGTAATGGATTTTGTCGCAATAAATAATTTAGTCACTGAATTTTTGAAAACATCAAAATGGTCACTAAGCAATATTATCTTACGTATCAATTTGTAATTACATTTGTTTCAGACGTCACTTTTTTTTCTTCCTCATTGGTCTTCATACTTCTCCCACTTATGTTACAGTTTTTTTCCCCTCAAAATCGTATCTTTGTAATGAAAGCAAGTGAATTTTTTTTAATTATTAAATCAGACAGAGTAACCAAACTGATAGTCACATTTAAATTTCAGTGACTATTTTGTTATTTTTGAAAATTTATTGACTAAATTGTCACTTATGATAAAATTCAAATATCACTACAAATATTTCTCTATAACACACAAAAAAAACAAAAAAACAAAGAAGAGCAAATTGAAGACGGAAGGTAGTCAAGACTGCCAAACTAGCAAATGAGAGACACTAGTCTTCTAGTTGTATGAGTAGACGAACATTAACTACTCCTCTGTTTTTAACAGTTCCTCTAGTCCTCTCGATCTTTGGGATGGCAGTTAGTAGGATAATGTACCAATATTAAAATATCGTACTCATATCTGAGTCTATATTTGAGTCTATATTCTATATTCGTACCCCTCTGATATCCATAATATTAAATAGAGTATTACCCATCCCCGTATCCATTAGATACTACAATATTCATACCCACCCGTTAATTACCCGTAAAAAATATGTTAAAATAATTAAAAAAACTATTAAGCAAATTCATCAATCTAAAAAATATAAATTGATTTCGTGCAATAATTTTCTAAATACTGTAACACTTTATAACAAAAGTAAGTAAAGTTATGACCCGAACCGAAATTACACATTTATCGAGACATATTAAGTTTTATTGTGAATTAGTTGCATAAGTGAGTTCGTTAACGAATTTTTCTTCGGGTAAATCGGTCCAAAGTTGGACAGTGGCCTTTCGGGCTGTTTTCCGGCCAGTGTGGTTACTAGATGGTGGTGGTCCTTTGGAGGAAGATACTAGGCTTGGAGAGAGGAAGAGAAGGTTGGGTTAATTTCCGTTAACCGTGGTGGTTAACGATGGCCGGCACCGCCGTTTGTTGCGGCGATTTGGACCCCAAGATGGCAGAATTGGACGGAGGTCAAGTTATTAAAGTTGTAGAGCTCGATGTGAGCTTTCCAATGATGTGTCAATCATTCAAAACAGAGCAGTTTTTGTGTCAAACCAAACCGAAAATGGTAGTTAACTGGCTTGATTTGCGAGTTTCGCGATTAGTCGCGGTTTAGTCGAAATTGGTTAATATGGCGGATTAGTTCACGACAATATTTTTGGTAATGAATTTGATATGAGTTCCTTCACGAGAGTTGTAGAGTTTATGATTTCGAGCTCGTAGGAGTTTTCCGAGGATTTTTCTGATGTCCAATGAATATCTTATGAATATTTCCGACCGTTGGATTCAATCATGTTTAACCGATTAGTTTCGATCCGTTTTCGACCGTTGATTATTTTAGTCGCGAGTATAAATATCGAAATAGTTGTAAAATTGTCGAAAAGTTGCATTTGGGCCGAGTTGACCAAAATTGGACCGTTGACCAGGTTTGACCCGTGTTGACCGAAAGATTTTTGGCACCGCCGTTGACTCGCCGTCGACTTTCTGATTCCGTCCACTTCAGAGCACAAGCTTGGTATGGTTAGCTTCCTCTCATGATTTTCTATTGTTTTGAACTTGGTTTGAGGTTATTTGGTTGAGTATTGAGGGAGAACCAACTCGGTGAAGTTTAGGATTTTTGCTGAAATTGGGTGAGCTTTTCCGGCCACTTTTGGGGTCGATGGGGTTGGAAGTTTTGCTCCCCTCAACCCATAGAAGCTTTAGGTGGAAAGATTTCAGGTTTTGAGGCCGTTTGAAGCTCGCCGGAATAGCTCACCGGAATCCATGGTGGTCGTGGGTTTTGGGTTGAATTCCGGCCACGGTGGGCCTTGGATGGTGGTGGTCCTTTGAGAGAAATGGTTGGCCTTGAGGAGAGGAAGAATTCTGGGTTTGGTCCGCCGGGAAAAGTCTCTGGCGATGCCGCGCCGCCGCCGCCGACGGTGGTCTGCGGCGGAGCTCCGGTGAGGTTTTGATTTTTGAGAAATTTTATGTGTTTTCGACTCGTTTTCGCGCTCCGATCGCAGTCGTGAGGTTATTGAGTTGATTTGGGTGGTGGATTTTGTGTCGAGGGATAAGTAGAGTATTTATGGGATTTTTGACGATTTCGTTGATATTCGAGTTATATGTTTCCGGAAATGGTTGGTTTCCAAGGTGTGGTTCAGAGTTTTGAATTGTGATTTTGATTAGTGGTATTTATGATTATTCAAGAGATCGGGATCGTACGGTTGACGAGGGATCTTCCGCCGGATCACGGGACTAGCGCGTTTTTGTGTTGTGCTTGTATGTGAGTGGACATTAATTTCTTTTCACTGTTGGTTGCGAGTCTTTTATATACGTTTTACGAGCATGAGCATGCAGTTATGATTATGAATTATACGAGCACGTGTTTTATGATTATGCATTTACGAATATGCTTTTATAATTATGCATTACGAGTATGCTTTTACATTACGCTTTATGCATTTGCATGGAAACCTTTATGATTTGGTTTACACAGAGTATAGTCTCAGTAGTAGTTGTATCGATACACTTAGCATCTCGGCTGATCCCCGAGGATGTTTACCGGGGGGGGGGGGACTTTTACCCTGATCTGAGGTCTTTACCGAGGGGGGAGTAGATACCCTGACCCGAGGCCTTTCTGGCTAGAATCACTTGAGGATCAGGGATCCCGTGATTCAAACTTTACTAGCGCGGATGTGTCCGTGTGTGACCCCGCGGAATTTTCGATGCATGCTCTGTACGCGTGAGGAGTTAGAGTCTCTCTCGTGTACCATATGATTTTTATGCATTTAGACTCACATATGTTTTATAAACATATATACGTATTCGGCGAAAGACATTTATTTTCGTCCACTCACTCTAACAATTTATATGTCTTTCCCTAGGCTCTTTGTTTTCAATGCCCAATTTGAAGTTTGGATTCAGGTGTCACACGTCGAGGTTGGAGGCTTAGTATTCGAGCCACTTTTCCTTCTCAGTAGGTTTCTAGTTTGGCCTACTGTTGTGTATATATGTATATACTAGAGGTCGCTCTGAGTACTAATATGTTTATATTTTCACATGATTTTCCCAGATTTCTGTAAAGCTATAGTTTTGTTTATTGCTTTACGTTATGTTATGTTTTTGAGAAATCTGGATGGGATTAGTTCCCACGGTTTGGCTTTTGTGGGATAGGATGAAGTGTATCTTCCGCTGTAGGTTAATGGTAACTACGCTATATAGAGTAACTCTGCCAAAATTTTTATGATTTTAGAAAGTTCATGTTTTCAGAGGGGTCTGATGCTGGTTTAGGAAACTAAATCGGGGTCGGGTCTTTTCAGCTTGGTATCAGAGCTTTAGGTTTTAGGTTCTGTAGACTTCTGTAGTTGTGTTACTAAGGGTATTTGAGAATGTACAGCATGTCTAGAGCGATGACTCGACTGGCCAGCGGTTCTCATCAATGCTTCGGGTGTTGTATGCTTTCAAATGTCTGAAGTTTCATGATTATGTTCCTTGTGCTTTGTGATTAATATTTTTTTTATCATTAGGATGCCTCATAGACGTGGTTCCCGTGTCAATATGGACGTGGATTTTGATGAGGTTCGCCAGACGCATGACTTGCTTATGCGAGTATTGCGTTTGGAGGAGCGTTTTGACCCTGTGGTCAAAGCTAGAATAGCTGGAGTAACTGTTTTCTCGGGTTTAGCTGATCCAAAGATATGTGAGGCTTGGTTGGTTAATACTCCATGGTGACAGTAGTAGCAGTTGGGTTGCTTGAGTCTGATGCATACTTTTGGTGGGTTAACACTGACAAAGTTTCGGTTGATACTCCATGGACATTGTTCAGAGATTTGTTTATGCGGAGGTATTTCAACCAGGCTACTCAGCAGAGGAAGTATGAGGAGTTCACCAACCTGAGACAGAGTAGCATGTCAGTACTTGAGTATCGGGATAAATTTACTCATTTGTCTCGATTTGCTTGTGATATGGTGGCCTCAGAGGAAGCCAAGTGCAGGAGATTTGAGTTGGGCTTGAACCTGAATATCAAGGGAACATTGACTACGATGCCTCGAGACAACTTTGATGAGTTTGTGAGTGCTGCACTCCGAGGCGAGGACATATAGAGGGAGAGGCAAATGTGATTCAAGTCTCGACGATTTGAGGAAGGTGGATCGAGTCAGGGACCTTCCAAGAGGCTGAGTTCAGACACTTCCGGATCGGCATCATCATCTGGCAATGGACCTTATAGACATCCTGCTAGTACGGCTAGGCAGAGTCAGAGATAGAGGAGGAATCAGCCACAGAGATCACAGTCCAGTGGGAGTTCCAGTGGATCTAGCTATCCTCGACGTACTGGTGACACTTTTGCTGTATGGAAGGAGTATCCATTATGCAATTTCTGCAATAGGCATCACTTTGGTTCTTGTCAGCAGGGCACTACCATTTGTTATCGTTGAGGCCAGAAGGGTCACTTTGTGAGGGATTGTCTCCAGTTTGCTGGTGTTAGTGGTCAGGCAGCTCAGAGTTCAGGAGGAGATCGAGGTACTACTTCTGGAGCTCGACCAGTACAGTCTTCTAGACAGGGCGGACAACAGAGTCGCAATCAGCGTGGACGACCAGCTAGACAGGCCAGAGTTCATGCTATGTCATTGCGTGAGGGCAGAGCTTCACCACAGGTTGTCATTGGTACGTTGCATGTTTTTGGCTATCCAGCACTTACTTTGCTAGATCCAGGTGCTATACATTCATTCATATAATTTAGATTGTCATCTTTTGCTACTAAGCATGCATCTCCACTTCCGGGGTTGTGGAGAGTGTTATATCCATCCGGTGAGGTTGTGAGTATTGGCTGGGTGTATAGAGATTGTGAGATCTTTGTGGGAGGTTATGGTTTAGTCGTGGATTTGTTGTTGCTGGACATTGTCGATTTTGATGTGATTTTGGGTATGGACTTCTTGGAGACACATTGGTCTATGTTCGACTATCACAAGAAGGAGGTGGTTTTTCGGCGTCCAGGTTTCCCATGGATATTGTTTCGAGGTGAGAAGAATACTTCCCTGCCATGTGTGATTTCAGTGATGAAGGCCGAGCGGATAGAAGGGTTGTGTGGCATACTTAGCTCATGTTATGGATACAAAAGTTGCTGTGCCAGACATTGGTGATATTGAGGTTGTTTCTGAGTTTTCAGATGTATTTTTGGAAGAGTTACCAGGTGTTCCTCTAGTAAGAGAGATTGAATTCACCATTGAGCTTTTATTAGGCACTGGACCTATATCTCAGGCACCTAATCGTATGGCACCAGCGGAGTTGAAGGAGTTACAGATTTAACATCAAGAGTTGCTGGAGAAAGGTTTTATTCGACCTAGTGTTTCACCGTGGGGTGCTCATGTGTTGTTTGCGTGGAAGAAGGATGGTTCCATAGGGTTGTGTATTGACTACCGGAATCTAAATCAGGTTACGGTGAAGAACAAGTATCCATTACCACGGATTGACGATTTGTTTGATCAGCTCAAGGGAGCTTCAGACTTTTCGAAGATTGATCTCAGGTCTGGATACCATCAGTTGAGGATTAGAGAGTCAGATGTGCCCATGACAGCTTTCAGATCACGGTACGGGCGTTATGAGTTCTTGGTTATGCCGTTTGGGTTGACTAATGCCCATGCAGCTTTCATGGATATTATGAACAGGGTGTTCAGGCAATTCCTGGACAAGTTTGTGATCGTATTCATTGACGACATCCTGATTTACTCCAGGAGTGTGAACAAGAAACATTTGCGAGTTGTTTTGTGGACTTTGCGAGATAATCAGTTGTTTGCAAAGATCAGCAAGTGTGCGTTCTGGTTGAGTAGCGTGAAGTTTTTGGGTAACGTGATATCTGCAGAAAGAGTCAGCGTAGATCCTGACAAGATTGAAGCCGTATTGAATTGGAGTAGACCTACCACTGTACTAGAGATTAGAAGTTTCTTGGGCTTGGCAGGTTACTATCAGCGCTTTGTGCAGGATTTTTCACGAATTGCCACTCCACTTACCAAATTGACGAAGAAAGGCGTTAACTTCGAGTGGTCCGATGCTTGTGAGGAGAGTTACTTGCTCTTGAAGGAGAAGTTGACTAATGCACCGATTCTGACTCTACCTGACAACAGTGGAGAGTATGTGGTTTACAGCGATGCATCGAAATTAGGTCTTGGTTATGTTTTGATGCAGCATGGCAGAGTGGTGGCTTATGGTTCCAGGCAGTTGAAACCACATGAAGTCAATTATCCTATGCATGATTTGGAGTTGGCTGCCATTGTAATAGTCTGGAAGAGCTGGAGACATTACTTGTACGAAGCTCAGTGCAAGATATATACAGATCATAAGAGTCTCACTTATTTGCGCACGCAACCAGATCTGAACATGAGACAACGTAGATGGATGGAGTTGATCAATGACTATGATTGCACCTTTGAGTATCATCTAGGGAAGGCTAATGTCGTTGCTGATGCACTCAGTCGGAAATCTGGAGCTTCATTTTTTCATGTGCGTTTGGCCAGAGTTTCCATGTTAGCAGAGTTACGGGCTACGAGAGCTGAGTTAGAGTGGGATGATGATGGAGCCTTGTTGGCTAGCTTCCAGGTTCGACTAGTATTGGTTGATCAGGTCCGTGAAGCTTAGGATGCGGATTCCTATCTGTTTGACAAGAAGACCATGATTCGGAATGGTGTGCCAACAGAGTTTCAGTTGAGCTCGAAACAGCCCACGAGCTCGAAATCACGTACTCTACAACTTCCGTGAAGACACTCTACCCAAATTCTCGACCGAAAACAAAGTCGCGAATCGAATCGGCAAACCACATAATATCGCAAAACTGCGACTATAACCAAATCTCGAGAATCGTGCCAAACACACATCTAATTCTGGTTCGGGTCGTCACAAATCTACCCCCCTTAAAGAAATTTCGACCTCGAAATTTACGTACCTGTCATGTGAACAGATGAGGATACTGCTCCCGCATACGCTGCTCGGTCTCCCAGGTGGCCTCCTCCACTGAATGATTCTGCCACAAGACCTTCACCAGCGGAATCACACGGTGCCTCAACTCCTGCTCACGTCGATCGAGAATCTGCACTGGCTCCTCAACATACGATAAATCCTCTCTGATCGGCAACTGCTGTGGGGCTAACACATGTGAAGGATCTGAGATGTACTTCCGCAACATCGAAACATGGAAGACATCATGTACACGAGCCATCTCTGTCGGTAACTCAAGTCTGTAAGCAACATCTCCAACCCTCTCCGTAACCTCGTACGGACCAATGTACCGCGGTCGAAGCTTGCCACGCTTCCCGAAACACACAACTCCCCTCCACGGAGATAGTTTCAGGAAGACCCAATCACCAACCTCGAACTCTAAACTCTTCCTCCTTACATCCGCGTAACTCTTCTGTCGATCCTGGGCGATCTTCAGGCGATCCCGAATAACCTGAATGTCCTCCATCGTGGTTTTCACCAGATCAGGACCAATGAGCCAACGCTTGCCCACCTCACTCCAACACAATGGAGTGCGACATTGTTTCCCGTACAGGGCCTCGTACGGTGCCATCTCAATACTGGCCTGATAGCTGTTGTTGTAGGCGAACTCAATCAAGTGCAACTGCTGATCCCAGTTACCACGAAACTGTAACACACACGATCTAAGCATATCCTCAAGTGTCTGAATAGTCCGCTCGGACTGCCCGTCAGTCTGAGGATGAAAAGCTGTACTAAACCGCAACCTCATGCCCAAAGCTCGCTGTAAAGCCTGCCAAAACTCAGAAGTGAACTGACTATCTCGATCAGAAACAATCGACACAGGCACACCATGCAAGAGAACAATCTCAGACAAGTACAACTTAGCCAGTCTGCCCACTGAAACCTTCCCTGGAAGTGCAAGAAAGTGTGCGAATTTCGTCAGTCGGTCAACAATAACCCAAATGCCAGTGTTGCCCGCTGAAGTACGCGGCAACTGATAGACGAAATCCATCGTGATATGCTCCTACTTCCAAACTGGAATCTCAAGTGGCTGTAGTTTCCCTGCAGGTTTCTGCCTCTCCGCCTTCACCTGCTGACAAATCAAACACTGACTCACGTACGCGGCAATCTCCCGCTTCATGTTGCGCCACCAATAGTACGCTCGAAGTGTACGAAACATCTTCGTACCTCCGGGATGCATCGCATACGCTGAACTGTGAGCCTCATCAAGAATTTCCTTCTTCAAGTCCTCGTCTCTGGGTACACATAACCTGCCTCTGAACAACAACGTACCGTTGTTTGTGACGACCCGAATCAGAATCAGCAGTACGACCAGCTATGTACGTGAGTTACCGCGTAGTCACTGGTATCCGACGGTTATTTGGAATCGCCAAGCTTGTTAACGACTTAATTATTGGCCGAGAATTGGAGCTGGGTCCCTTCTCGAGAGTCGTTGTACGTGTGATTACGAGTTTGTGGGCGGTTCCGGATCGTTATTTGGACGACCGAGGAATTAATTATGAATATTTGAAGTTCAGATTTAAATTGCGGGTTTGTTCGCGACTAAATTACCGGACGAGAATTTGGTCTCGGTTTCTTCACGAAAGTTGTTCGGAATTTAATTTCGAGTTTGTGAGAACTTCCGGAGCATGATTTGGAGTTACGAGGAATTAGTTGCGAATTTTTCTGTTTGTTGATTATTTAGTCGATTTAATGTGTGTTGCTTTGAAGGATTGACTTTTTATTCGATTGGCCGATATGTTTGACTTTGGGTGATTATTGAAGAGTATGTTGAGACGAGTTCGTGGCCGCGAGAATTATCGGAATCGGAATCACGACGAGAAAGTTACGCGCGTTTCAAGTTCGTCGAAATGGATAAACATGAAGTTTCCGTTTTGGGAAAGGCTATATATAGTAACCTGCTATTCTGGGCAAGGGGGAGACTTTCCATTTTGAGGGTTGACCGAGTTGACCGAGTCAACTCGGTGGAGATGAACTCACGGTGGTTCTCCACGGTCTCCACGGTGGCGCGATGATTTCGGCCACCCCAAAGCTTGGTCTTTGGCCCGTCCGACTCGCCAAGCTGCCCTCGACCCCGTGCCGTCCTCCTTTCGTGGTGGAGCTCACGGTGGAGAGAGAAAACTTGAAGTAAAGTTTGTGAATTTTGGTGTTAATGGTGGTTTGTGATTCCGGCCGATTCGAGCTGCAATTCTTAGTGGGCTTTGAAGCTCTCATCCCCTTGATGCTTCCCTGTAAGTTTCGTGTTTCAATTCGATGTGTGCAAGGAGAATTTTGGATTTGAAATTTGTGTGTTCATTCGGTTTTGCTTGAAATTGACCATGTTAGAGTGAGAATTGGACTTCGGTGCAGTTGACAAAGTTGCTCAGTGGGTGGTTTGGAGTGGAATAGAGGTTTCCCCGCCGTGAAATTCTCCGGTCAACAGTGGCGCCGCCGTGGACGGCGGTCAACGGCGGCGGTCAACGGTCAGAGTTGACTTTTTGACTTTCGACAAGTCGCATGTCATTTGACTCGAAATCGCGCCCCGATCGCTGTGGGGAGGTTCGTTTTTCGAGTTGAGCGTCCAAACGTAAAGCGAGGTATTGAAGTGGTATATACGGATTTTCGACGATTCGTCGACTTTGAATTATCTGTTTCCGAGAACGGTGGTTTCTCGTGGTTTATTTCTATTGTCGGATTATGATTTTGTATATTGGACATTGTGAATATTCAGGGGTTCGTGATCGTTCGTTTGGCGAGGGATTTTCCGCCAGATCACGGGTTAACGCGATACGCGTTACGCCAGTCTGTGAGTGGACATTTCTTTTCACGGATTGTTTGCGAGTCTTTTATATGATTTTCGAACTTGAGCATGCGTATTGAGATTACGAATTGCATGAGCATGTGTTTTACGATTATACGATATATTTATACGATTATACGTATACGAGTATACATACACTTATATGCTGTTTCATGCATTTGCATCGAAATGTTTATGATTTGATTTACACAGAGTACAGTCTCAGTTACGTTGTTGTATCGATACACCTTGCCTCGTCGGCTGATCCCCGACGGAGGGCCGCATGGAGGGGCAGTACCCCGACCAGACCGGTGAGGGGCAGTACCCCGGAACCGAGGCCATTTCTGGCTCAGAATCACGTGGTAGTCAGGGACTCCGTGGTTCAGACTGTACTAGCACGGTGGAGTCCATGAGTGACCCCGTGGGATTTTATTTGCATGCTCGGTACACTGGAGGAGTATGAGTTTTACCTCGTGTACATATGTTGTTTTATTTATCTGGACTCGCATATGTTTTTATAATATATATATAAACTGGTGAAAGACATTTATTTTCGTCCACTCACTCTAACGTGTTTATTGTCTTTCACCTGGGCTTTTCGGTTTCCGTGCCCAGTTTGCAGTTCAGGCTCTGGTGTCGCACGTCGTGGTCGGAGGCATAGTGCTCGAGCTACTTTGTTTCATCCAGTAGGTTTATTGTTCTACCTACTGTGGTATGCGTATATGATTATGTATTAGAAGTCGCTCTGAGCGTCCTATTGAATATATTATACGATTTTACCCGGATTTCAGTAAAGTATATATTATATGTATTGTTTACTTTACTGTTGATATATTGAGAAATCCGGATGGGATTGGTGCCCACGGTTTGCTTTTTGTGGCATAGGATGAAGTGTATTTTCAGCGTGCAGGTAATGGTAATTCCACGCTAGTAACGAAACTCTGCCCAAATTTCGAAAAGTTTTTGTTGGTTCGTGTTTTCGAAGGGGTTTGATTCCCGGAAGCTAAATCGGGGTTGGGTCCTTTCAGCTTGGTATCAGAGCATTAGGTTATAGGTTCTGTAGACTTCTGTAGTCGTGTTTACTAAGGGTATTTGAGTTGATACAGCATGACTGGAGTGATGACCCGACTGGCCAGCGGTACTCATCAATACTTCGGGTGTTGTATGTCCTCAAATATTTGCGGTTTCATGATTACGTTCCACTTGTTGTGAACGATATTGTATTCATTAGGATGCCTCCTGACGTGCTTTCCGTGTCGTTTCGGTTGTGGATCCTGTTGTGGATCAATCGACGCGCAATTTTTCCAGTGAACAGCGGGTTTGGATGAGTATTCAGAGTTTAGAGATTTGTGTGGCACGGTTTGCCTGGGGATGTGTATATGAGCGTCTATATGTTGCCTCAGAGCTGAGATTTGTAGCAGTGATGTGTGCTTGAGTCAGATTATTGTGTTTTGTGGGCTGATATTGTGTGAGTTCCTGTTGCGACTCCATGGCCTACATTCAGAGTGTTGTGTATATGGTAATGGTTTATCAGGCTACCCAGCAATTGAATGTGGAGTGTTTACCCACCTGAGGCAGAGATGCATTGTTCACATATTTGTTCCTGTTTGCACGTGTTATGTGGCTTTAGAGGGAGCTATGTATGAGGTTTGAGATGAGTTTGAACCTGAGTATCAGAGAGAGTCTGATTGATGTGCCTCGAGACATCCATGAGGAGCTTAGTGTACTGCATTCAGTGGCGAGGCGATTGTGAGATAAAGATGTACGCGGTTTTCGATATGATGGTTTGAGGAAAGTGGACTTAGTCGGGATTTTGATGAGGTTGAATTCCGACATTTCGGGATTAGTGATGTCGTCAAACTGTGGCCTTTTCGGTTATGTTGAGGATCCTCTGCTGATCCGTTTGACGATAGCGGAGATCACAGTGTAGCGGATTTGCTCCTGTGGCGTGTGTTTGGGCGGTCGTTGGTGATCCTTTCACGCAGCAGGTGTTGCGGTGACTTGTGTTCGTGGAGCACTTTCAGTTGCTGTTTCGGTGACCGGGAGGGTCACGTTGTGAGGAAGTGCCCTTAGCCAGCTGTGTTAGTGGTTCGACAGCTCAGAGTTACGAGGAGACCCTCATGTTGTTCTTGTAGTCTGGCCAATGTACCCTTTTGACGAGTTATTCAGCAAGTTGCATGTGACGTGGGCGACTAGTTGGGCATGTTGGAGTTCGTGCCATGGCCTTGTTTGAGGACAGATTTTTCTCCGAGGTTGCTGCTGTTTGATATCCATGGCTATTGTACCTGCATCTCCACTTCCGAGGTTTTGGAGAGTATTGTATCCATCCGGAGGTTGCGAGATCCTTGTTGGAGGTTATGATTTAGCCGCGGATCTGTTAACTGGATGTTGTGATTTTGGTGTGTTTGTGAGTATGGACTTACTGACGATGCATTTGGCTGTGTTCGTGTACCTCGATGAGGAGGTTGTGTTTCGACGACCAGATTTTCCCGAGATGCTGTTTCGCGGTGATGGTTGAGCGGATGATGAGACGAGTTGTGTTGTTTGCTTAGCTTATGTTGCGGATACTATGGTTGCTGTGTCCGACATTGGTGACATTAAGGTGGTTCCTGAGTTTTCAGGTGTGATCCGGAGGAGTTACCAGGTGTTTCTCCAGTTCGGGAGACTGACTACACCATTGAGCTTGTACCAGGCGCCGGACTTATTTTACCGGCATCTTGTCGTTTGGAGCCAGCGGAGCTGATGGAGCTACAGTCTCGACTCCAGGAGTTGCTGGAGGAGGTTTCAGGAGACTATGTGCGACCCCGCGTATTTGCGTGGTGTGCTCTTGCACTGTTTATACAGATGTTGGATGATTTGATGAGGTGATGCATTGACTACCGGAAGCTTGATTTGCTTCAGGGGAGTGCAAGTATTCTCCGTTTCGGATTGACGATTGGTTGATCAGCTCGCGAGAGCTTCAGTCTTGTTGAAGATTGATTTCGGATCCGGATACCATCAGTTGAGGATTGATGTGTCAGTTGTGGTTTGGACAGTTTTCGGATCTCGGTGCGGGCATCAGGAGTTTTTGGTCACACTGTTTGGTTGACCAATGCCCTGTAGATTGTGTGGACTTGATGAATCAGGTGTTCAGACGATTCTGGATGAGTTGCGGCCATGTTCGTCAGCAACATCTTGATGTACTCCGAGAGTGTGGACCAGTACCTGGAGCAGTTGCGAGCGGTTTTGTGGACTTCGCGAGATGATTAGCTGTTTGTGAAAGTTCATCCAGTGTGAGTTTTGGTCGATTAGCGTGAAGATGTTGGGCTATGTGATGTTATCCGAGGGAGTTGGCGTGGATCCTGACCAGTTCGAAGCCGTGTTGATTTGGAGTTTGCCCTACTACTGTGCCAGAGATTGGGGGTCTCTTGGGTTTTGGCAGGCTTGTACCGACGGCTTTGTACATGATTTTTCCTAGATTGCCACTTCACTTTCCGGATTGACGAAGAAGGCGTCAGGTTTATGTGGTTCGATGCACGCAAGGAGAATTACTTACTCCTGCAAGATGGTTAACCGTTGCTTCGGTTTTGACCTTACCTGACGACTACGACAAATTCGTGGGTTGTGACAATGCATCGAGGATTGGATTTGGTTATGTGTGATGCGGTTTTACAGAGCGATGGCTCATGGTTCAGGCAGTGGAACTTTATGGGACTACGTATCCTATGTGTGATTTGGGTGTAGCTGTTTTTATGTTAGCATCAGAGAGTTCAAGACACTACAGCTATGGCGTGCAGCGCGGTGTAGGATGTACACTGATCGTTTGAGTTTCATCTACTTGCATTTTCGGCCAGATTTGGGCTTGAGGCAGCGTAGATGGATGTGATCGACTAACGACTATGGCTGCACCTTTGAGTTTGTTCGAGAAGACTAGAAGTTTTACTTTGACTATCCGTCTGGGATGTTGTTGCTGATGCATTCAGTTGAGAGTCAGAAGCTTCAGTGTTTTATGTGCGATGTGGCTCGAGTCTCCGTGTTAGCCGAGTTATGGGCTACGAGAGCTGAGTTCGAGTGTGATGATGTTGAGGCTTGTAGTTTTGCGTGCGTTATGCACTGTTGATGCAGAGAGGTATCAGATACTTCGAGTTTACCAGTCGTGACGCAATCCACAGAGCCATGTAGCAGCTTGTGTGTGCTGATGCCACATTCGTCGACTGGCGATGGCTAGGAGGCAGAGACTTGCCGAGAAGTGTCAGCCATTGAAGATTTCCGATTAGACGTGGCGATTGTTGCTGTGTTTGTGTATGTTGTTTGCACTTTGGTTCGTGATACCAGTTGTTGGGCCTTTGTAGGTCGTCTGACGTACTCAGTACAGTTCCTTGTACTTTCGGAGATGATTCCAGTGGTTGGCTGGTATAGCTGTGATTGACGGAGGTTGTCCGTCTACGTGGTGTACCTGTGTCCCAGTTTGCTGTTCGAGGTTGCTTGCAGTACCAGTTTGTGGACCACTATAGTTTTGAGATTATTTGATGTTGATTTGAGGTATGATGCTGTACTCCATTGTGCTGGAACGAGTTTGGTTTGAATTTGAGTTGATGTTTGTTTTCGATTTTGTGGAGTGTGTTACCACAGACTCTCAGATTAGTGGAAATGGGTTGATTATTGCTCGAGTTCGATGTTTGAACTATGCTGATATGAGTGTCTGAGTTATGTTGATGTATGAACTGAGTTGTGATTTGCCTCGATGTTTTGATCCATATGTGGTCATAGGCGAGTTAGTGTTATGCCGTATGGTTCGGCATCGCCTATAGCATTGGCTTTTGTGCGAGTTGTGTTCCGTGTGGCGGAACTGTATTTCAGGTTGGTTTCGCATTGTGTACCCTGTCTGTTCCTTATGTAGGAACACTTGGCGATTGTGTGGGCCAGTTCAGATTTGTGATTTGTGGGTACAGGGATTCCGGCACGGAATTGTCTCCTATTGTGGAGACGGTTACCAGAGTTGTTCAGTTGATGTAGCCACTGAGCAGTTGAGCAGTATGCTGAGGCAGTGTTCCTACTTTTAGCCAGCAGACTTGGAAATTTCGAGGTCGAAATTTTTCTAAGGGGGGTGGATTTGTGACGACCCGAATCAGAATCAGCAGTACGACCAGCTATGTACGTGAGTTACCGCGTAGTCACTGGTATCCGACGGTTGTTTGGAATCGCCAAGCTTGTTAACGACTTAATTATTGGCCGAGAATTGGAGCTGGGTCTCTTCTGAAGAGTCGTTGTACGTGTGATTACGAGTTTGTGGGCGGTTCCGGATCGTTATTTGGACGACCGAGGAATTAATTATGAATATTTGAAGTTCAGATTTAAATGGTGGGTTTGTTCGCGACTAAATTACCGGACGAGAATTTGGTCTCGGTTTCTTCACGAAAGTTGTTCGGAATTTAATTTCGAGTTTGTGAGAACTTCCGGAGCATGATTTGGAGTTACGAGGAATTAGTTGCGAATTTTGCCGTTTGTTGATTATTTAGTCGATTTAATGTGTGTTGCTTTGAAGGATTGACTTTTTATTCGATTGGCCGATATGTTTGACTTTGGGTGATTATTGAAGAGTATGTTGAGACGAGTTCGTGGCCACGAGAATTATCGGAATCGGAATCACGACGAGAAAGTTACGCGCGTTTCAAGTTCGTCGAAATGGATAAACATGAAGTTTCCGTTTTGGGAAAGGCTATATATAGTAACCTGCTATTCTGGGCAAGTGGGAGACTTTCTATTTTGAGGGTTGACCGAGTTGACCGAGTCAACTCGGTGGAGATGAACTCACGGTGGTTCTCCACGGTCTCCACGGTGGCGCGATGATTTCGGCCACCCCAAAGCTTGGTCTTTGGCCCGTCCGACTCGCCAAGCTGCCCTCGACCCCGTGCCGTCCTCCTTTCGTGGCGGAGCTCACGGTGGAGAGAGAAAACTTGAAGTAAAGTTTGTGAATTTTGGTGTTAATGGTGGTTTGTGATTCCGGCCGATTCGAGCTGCAATTCTTAGTGGGCTTTGAAGCTCTCATCCCCTTGATGCTTCCCTGTAAGTTTCGTGTTTCAATTCGATGTGTGCAAGGAGAATTTTGGATTTGAAATTTGTGTGTTCATTCGGTTTTGCTTGAAATTGACCATGTTAGAGTGAGAATTGGACTTCGGTGCAGTTGACAAAGTTGCTCAGTGGGTGGTTTGGAGTGGAATAGAGGTTTCCCCGCCGTGAAATTCTCCGGTCAACAGTGGCGCCGCCGTGGACGGCGGTCAACGGCGGCGGTCAACGGTCAGAGTTGACTTTTTGACTTTCGACAAGTCGCATGTCATTTGACTCGAAATCGCGCCCCGATCGCTGTGGGGAGGTTCGTTTTTCGAGTTGAGTATCCGAACGTAAAGCGAGGTATTGAAGTGGTATATACGGATTTTCGACGATTCGTCGACTTTGAATTATCTGTTTCCGAGAACGGTGGTTTCTCGTGGTTTGATTTCTATTGTTGGATTATGATTTTGTATATTGGACATTGTGAATATTCAGGGGTTCGTGATCGTTCGTTTGGCGAGGGATTTTCCGCCAGATCACGGGTTAACGCGATACGCGTTACGCCAGTGTGTGAGTGGACATTTCTTTTAACGGATTGTTTGCGAGTCTTTTATATGATTTTCGAACTTGAGCATGCGTATTGAGATTACGAATTGCATGAGCATGTGTTTTACGATTATACGATATATTTATACGATTATACGTATACGAGTATACATACACTTATATGCTGTTTCATGCATTTGCATCGAAATGTTTATGATTTGATTTACACAGAGTACAGTCTCAGTTACGTTGTTGTATCGATACACCTTGCCTCGTCGGCTGATCCCCGACGGAGGGCCGCCTGGAGGGGCAATACCCCGACCAGACCGGTGAGGGGCAGTACCCCGGAACCGAGGCCATTTCTGGCTCAGAATCACGTGGTAGTCAGGGACTCCGTGGTTCAGACTGTACTAGCACGGTGGAGTCCATGAGTGACCCCGTGGGATTTTATTTGCATGCTCGGTACACTGGAGGAGTATGAGTTTTACCTCGTGTACATATGTTGTTTTATTTATCTGGACTCGCATATGTTTTTATAATATATATATAAACTGGTGAAAGACATTTATTTTCGTCCACTCACTCTAACGTGTTTATTGTCTTTCACCTGGGCTTTTCGGTTTCCGTGCCCAGTTTGCAGTTCAGGCTCTGGTGTCGCACGTCGTGGTCGGAGGCATAGTGCTCGAGCTATTTTGTTTCATCCAGTAGGTTTATTGTTCTACCTACTGTGGTATGCGTATATGATTATGTATTAGAAGTCGCTCTGAGCGTCCTATTGAATATATTATACGATTTTACCTGGATTTCAGTAAAGTATATATTATATGTATTGTTTACTTTACTGTTGATATATTGAGAAATCCGGATGGGATTGGTGCCCACGGTTTGCTTTTTGTGGCATAGGATGAAGTGTATTTTCAGCGTGCAGGTAATGGTAATTCCACGCTAGTAACGAAACTCTGCCCAAATTTCGAAAAGTTTTTGTTGGTTCATGTTTTCGAAGGGGTTTGATTCCGATTTAGGAAGCTAAATCGGGGTTGGGTCCTTTCACGTTGCTCAATCGGAACTCTGTAGGCTCACCATTCCGTATCATGGTCTTCTTGCCCAGCAAGTAAGGATCTGAATCCTGAGCCTTCCATACCTGATCAACCAATACAGGTCGAACCTGGAAACTGGCCAACAAAGCTCCATCATCATCATACCCAAACACAGCACCCGTAGCTCGAAGCTCGGCTGACATCGATACTCTGGCCACACACATGTGAAACAATGAGGCTCCGGATTTCCGCTAAGTGCATCTGCCACAACGTTGGCCTTCCCTGGATGGTACTCAAATGTGCAATCGTAGTCGTTGATCAACTCCATCCATCGGCAGCTTCAGATCCGGCTGTGTCCGCAAATAGGTGAGACTCTTGTGGTCAGTGAAAATCTTACACTGAGCACCATACAGGTAATGTCTCCAACTCTTCAACGCTAACACAATAGCGGCTAACTCCAAATCATGCGTCGGATAGTTGACCTCGTGTGGTTTCAACTGTCTGGAACCATATGCCACGACTCTACCATGCTGCATCAACACACAGCCAAGGCCCAACTTCGACGCATCACTGTATACAACAAACTCACCACTGTCGTCTGGCAACGTCAGAACCGGTGCGGTAGTCAATCTCTCCTTCAGGAGCAAATAACTCTCCTCGCACGCATCAGACCACTCAAACTTGATGCCCTTCTTCGTTAATTTGGTCAGTGGTGTAGCTATCCGGGAGAAATCCTGAACAAATCGTCGATAATAGCCTGCTAACCCCAAGAAACTCCGGATCTCCGGCACAGTAGTGGGTCGACTCCAATTCAGCACGGCCTCAATCCAGGATCAACACTAACTCCCTCAGCCGAAATCACGTGGCCCAGAAACTTCACACTATCCAACCAGAACTCACACTTGCTAAACTTCGCGAACAACTGATGGTCCCGCAAAGTCCGCAACACTGCTCGCAAGTGCTTATTGTGCTGGCCCACACTCCTCGAATATATCAAAATATCATCAATGAATACAATCACGAACTTGTCCAGGAATCGCCTGAACACCCGATTCATCAAGTCCATGAAAGCTGCGGGGGCGTTGGTCAACCCAAACGGCATAACCAGAAACTCATAGTGCCCATACCGCGTCCTGAATGCTGTCCTGGCCACATCTGAATCCCGGATCCTCAACTAGTGATATCCGGATCGAAGATCAATCTTTGAAAAGACTGCTGCTCCCTTCAGCTGATCGAACAAGTCATCAATCCGTGGCAACAGATACTTGTTCCTCACTGTAATCTAATTCAGCTTCTGATAGTCGATGCACAAACGCATGGACCCGTCCTTCTTCCGCACGAACAACACTGGAGCACCCCACGGAGAAACACTCGGTCGAATGAATCCCTTCTCTAACAACTCCTGAAGCTGAATCTGTAACTCCTTTAACTCCGCAGGCGCCATCTGGTACGGTGTCTGGGAAATCGGTCCAGTACCTGGCAACAACTCAATGGTAAAATCAATCTCCCGCACAGGAGGTATACCAGGTAACTCCGCTGGAAACACATCTGGAAACTCAGACACAACCTCAATACTACCAAGATCTGGCACTGCAGCTGTAGTATCCACAACATGGGCTAAGTACGCAACACAACCCTTCTTCATCAACCGATCCGCCCTCATTGCGGAAATCAAACACGGTAGGGAAGTGTTCTTCTCGCCACGAAACAGTATCTCAGGCAACCTGGGTTGTCGAAACGTGACCTCCTTCCTGTGGCAATCAAACATGGCCCAGTGCGACTCCAAAAAGTCCATACCCAATATCAAATCAAAATCCACAATATCAAGCAACAACAGATCAGCGGCTAAACCATGGCCATCAACAAACACCTCACAATCTCGGTAAACCCAACCGATGCTCACAACCTCACCTGACGGATACAACACTCTCCACAACCCCGGAAGTGGAAATGCAGGTACCGTAGCTAATGATGACAGTCTAAATGATATGAATGAATGTGTGGCACCTGGATCTAACAATGCAACTACTGGAATACCAAAAACATGTAACGTACCGATAATGACCTCCGGTGATGCTCTGCCCTCACGAAGAGTCATAGCATGAACCCTCGCCTGTCCGACTGGTCGTCCTCGCTGGCCCTGTCCCTGCTGTCTACCCTGACCTGCAAACTGTGCTGGTTGAGCTCTCGTAGTAGCACCTCGCTCTGCTCCGGAACTCTGGGCCGCCTGTCCGTCACCACCATACAACTGAGGACACTCCCTCGCATAATGACCCACCTGGCCACAGCGGAAACAAGTGACAGGACCTCGCTGACATGGACCCACATGATGTCGGCTGCAGAGACTACACAACGGGTACTCCCTCGGTACAGCAAATGTGCCACCAGTACGCCGAGGATAACTAGAACCACTGGAACCTGCACTAGCCTGTGGCCGCTGTGGTCGATCTCTCCTCCAAAACGGTCTCCGTCTCGGTGCACTACCTGGTGAACGATATGATCCACCGCCAGAGGATAAAGCTGAACCGGAAGTATCAGAACTCTGCCTCTTTGAAGGCCCCTGACTCGGTCCACCTTCCTCGAATCGCCTCGGCTGGTACCTCTGCTGTCTCTCCTGCTCAATATCCTCGCCTCGGAGTGAAGCACTAACAAACTCATCAAAGTTGTTCCTCGACATCGTAGTCAATGTCGCCTTAATGTTCAAATTCAATCCCAGCTCAAACCTACGACACTTGGCTTCCTCTGTAGCCACCATATCCCGCGCAAAACGAGACAAACGGGTAAACCGATCCCGATACTCAAGTACAGACAAACTGCCCTGCCTCAAGTTCGTGAACTCCTCATACTTGCGCTGCTGGGTAGCCTGATTGAAATACCTCCGCATAAACAGATCACGAAACAATGTCCACGAAGTATCCACAGGAACTCTGTCAGTGCTGACCCACCAAAAGTATACATCACCCTCAAGTAAACCAACTGCGGCTACTGTCATCTGCTCAGGTGTAAACTGCAAACGCTCACAAACACGCTCAATCTGAACCAACCATGCCTCGCATATCTCTGGATCAACTGAACCCGAAAACACAGTAGCACTCGCAATGCGAGCCTTGACCACTGGGTCAAAACGCTCTTCCAAACGCAGCACTCGCATCAGCAAGTCGCGCGTTCGGCGATCCTCATCAGGATCATCATCCCGGTCAACACGGGGACCACATCGAGGAGGCATCCTACTGATACAATACAAGCATTAGGTACAAGCAGAAAGAACGTAATCATGAAACCGTAGATATTTGAGGACATACAACACCTGAAGTATTGATGAGTACCGCTGGCCAGTCGGGTCATCACTCCAGTCATACTGTATCAACTCAAATACCCTAAGCGTCACAACTACAAGAGTCTACAGAATCTGACAACCTAATGCTCTGATACCAAGCTGGAAGGACCCAATCCCGATTCAGTTACCTAAACCGGAATCAAACCCTTTCGAAAATACGAACCAACAAAAATTTTGCAAAATTTCGGCAGAGTTTCGTTACTAGCGTAGAATTACCATAACCTGCACCCAGAAATTAACACTTCGTCCTATGCCACAAAAAGCAAACCGTGGGCACCAATCCCATCCGGATTTCTCAACATCAATATAATCAACAACAGTAAATGAACTGTACTCTGTATATATGTATATCCGTGAAAATCCGCACAACATGTATCAGAATGTATCAGAGCGACCACTAGAGTAAAACATATACAATATGTACATCAGTAGGCGAAACAAGAACCTACTGGAAGAACACAGGTGACTCTGATCACTAGCCTCCAAACCGTGATGTGAGACACCAAACCTGAACTGCAAACTGGGCACGGAAACCGAAAAGCCCAGGGGAAAGACAATAAAAACTTTAGAGTGAGTGGACGAAAATAAATGTCTTTCACCAGTTGATATATATATTTAAAATAACATATGCGAGTCCAGGTAAATAAAAACATTATAGTACACGAGGTAAAACTCACACTCCTCCAGTGTACTGAGCATGCAAGTAAAAATCCCACGGGGTCACTCATGGACACACACCGTGCTAGTACAGTCAGAATCACGGGATCCCAGACCCACACGTGATTCTAGCCAGAAATGGCCTCGGATCCGGGGATACGCCCCTCAACGGTCTGGTTGGGGAAACGCCCCTCCAGGCGGCCTACCATCGGGGATCAACCGAGAGGCAAAGTGTATCGATACAACAACGTAACCACGACTGTACTCTGTGTAAACCAAATAATAAACAGCTCGATGCAAATGCATGAAACAACATATAAATGTATGTATACTCGTATACGTATATTCGTATAAGTATAATCGTATAATCGTAAATCACATGTTCATGCAAATACGAAATCTCATACGCATGCTCAAGTTCATAAATCATATAAAAGACTCGCAAGAATTCCGTGAAAAGAAATTGTCCACTCACAGATGAGCAAAACGCGTACACGCGCTAATCTCGAGGACCGGCGGAAGATCCCTCGCCAGAAGCTCGATCACGATCTCGATCTCGATCTCTTAAATGTTCACAAAACATAACTGATCAATATCGTAATCCACAACACTGTACGGATGCACGGAAACCAATCGTTCCCGGAAATATGCAATACGGTACAAAATGTATAACGGAAATCCCGAAATCCCCACTCGAAATCTCGACTGACAAACGGCTAATCAAATCGACCAAAAAACCTCTGGACGACGATCAGGGCATGATTACGAGAAAAACGACATTAAAATTATCGAAATCTGAAAAGTTGACTTTTTCCTCGCCGTTGACCGCCGACGCCGGCGGCGGCGCGCCGTCAACGGTGGAATCACGCGGCGAAACTCTCCAGACCAGACCATCTCAACCATGCGAACCTCTTTCCCTTCTATCACTAAGCCCAATTCACAAAGGAACCACCTCAATTTCTCAAAACCAAATCGAAAATCCCAAACCGAATCCCTAATCGGGTTCATCCCAAAACTTCACCAACACTAAAACAAATCATGTGGGAAGCTTCACAAGGTTAAGGGGAGTCAAACCCCTCTAACCTCCACCCTCAAAACCCACCGGAACCACCGTCACTATTACCGGCGACGTAGCTCAACTCGGACCAAATCGGGTTCATACATAATCGCATCAATTCCTTCCAAAACTCACACCATCATACTCGAAATTAAGAAAGGAGACGAACTATACCTGTCCCGTGGCCGATGGTGGCCGGAATCCGATCGCCGGAAGTGCAAGACCGAAACGGAAACTCTCCTCCCACGGTCAACCAGTCAAACTTTCCAAAACGGGAAAGTCAACGATGGTCAATGCAAATTCGTGTTTTTGTGACTATTTCTCGACTATTTTTCGACTTTTCGATATTTATACTCGTCCCTCGGGTCGATCAACAGTCCGGAATGAATATACAATGTGATTCGGATAAGCTCGAAACAATCGGATAAACTCGTCGGAACCCGAAAACAGCCCACGAGTTCGAAATCATAAACTCTTCAAATAATCATAAAATATTCCTCGGTTATCGGAAAAATCTTCCGAAATAGCCCACGAGCTCGAAATCACGTACTCTACAACTTCCGTGAAGACACTCAACCCAAATTCTCGACCGAAAACAAAGTCGCGAATCGAATCGGCAAACCACATAATATCGCAAAACTGCAACTATAACCAAATCTCGAGAATCGTGCCAAACACACATCTGATTCTGGTTCGGGTCGTCAGAGTTGCGGAAGTACATTTTGGATCCATCGCATGTTTTAGCACCATATCAGCTTCCTATACGGGAAGATTTGATCTATGTGGAGGAGGCAGTGCAGATTCTTGATCGACGTGTACAAGAGTTGAGGCACAGAGTTATTCCGCTTATGAAGGTCTTATGGCAGAATCATTCAATGGAGGAAGCTACTTGGGAGACCGAGCATCACATGTGAGAGCAGTATCCTCATCTTTTCAGTTAGCAGGTATGTAAATTTCGAGGTCGAAATTTTTGTTAGGGAGGTAGATTTGTGACAACTCGAACCGGAAATGGTAGTTAATTGGCTTGATTTGCGAGTTTCGTGATTAGTCGCGGTTTAGTCGAAATTGGTTAATAATTTGATATGAGTTCCTTTACGAGAGTTGTAGAGTTTATGATTTCGAGCTCGTAGGAGTTTTCCGAGGATTTTTCCGATGTTCGATGAATATGTTATGAATATTTCCGACCATTAGATTTAATCGTGTTTATCCGATTGGTTTCGATCCATTTTCGACCGTTGATCGTTTTAGTCGCGAGTTTAAATATCAAAATTGTCGTAAAATTGTCTAAAAGTTGCATTTGGGCTGAGTTGACCTAAACTGGACCGTTGACCAGGTTTGACCCGTGTTGACCGAAGAATTTTTGGCACCACCCTTGACTCTCCGTCGACTTTCTGATTTCGGCCACTTCAGACCACAAGCTTGGTATGGTTAGCTTCCTCTCGTGATTTCCTATTGTTTTGAACTTGGTTTGAGTTGATTTGGTCGAGTATTGAGAGAGAACCAACTCGGTGAAGTTTATGAATTTTGTCGGAATCGGGTGAGTTTTTCCGGCCACTTTTGGGGTCGATGTGGTTAGGGGTTTTGCTCCCCTTAACCCATAGAAGCTTTTGGGTGGAAAGATTTCAAGTTTGGAGGTCGTTTGAAGCTCGCTGGAATAGCTCACTGGAATCCATGGTGGCCGTGGGTTTCGGGTGGAATTCTGGCCAATGTGGGCCTTGGATGGTGGTGGTCCTTTGAGAGAAATGGTTGGCCTTAAGGAGAGGAAGAATTCTGGGTTTGGTCCACCAGGAAAAGTCTCCGGCGACGCCGCGCCGCTCTGCCGCCGGCGGTGGTCCGCGGCGGAGCTCTGGCGAGGTCCAGATTTTTTAGAAATTTTATGTGTTTTCGACTTGTTTTCGTGCTCCGATCACAGTCGTGAGGTTATTGAGTTGATTTGGGTGGTGAATTTTGTGTCGAGGGATAAGTAGAGTATTTATGAGATTTTCGACGATTTCGTTGATATTCGAGTTATATGTTTCCGGAAATGGTTGGTTTCCGAGGTGTGGTTCAGAGTTTTGAATTGTGATTTTGATCAGTGGTATTTATGATTATTCAGGAGATCGGGATCTTACGGTTGGCAATGGATCTTCCGCCGGATCACGGGATTAACGCGTTTTTGCGTTGTGCTTGTATGTGAGTGGACATTTCTTTTCACTGTTGGTTGCGAGTTTTTTATATACGTTTTACGAGCATGAGCATGCAGTTATGATTATGAATTATACGAGCATGTGTTTTATGATTATGCATTTACGAATATGCATTTATAATTATACATTACGAGTATGCTTTTACATTATGCTTTATGCATTTGCATGGAAACCTTTATGATTTGGTTTACACAGAGTACAGTCTCAGTAGTAGTTGTATCGATACACTTAGCATCTCGGCTGATCCACAAGGATGTTTACCGGGGGAGGGGGACTGTTACCCTGACCCGAGGTCTTTACCGAGGGGGGAGCAGATACCCTGACCCGAGGCCTTTCTGGCTAGAATCACGTGAGGATCATGGATCCCGTGATTCAAACTGTACTAGCGCGGATGTGTCCGTGTGTGACCCTGCGAGATTTTCGATGCATGCTCTGTACGCGTGAGGAGTTAGAGTCTCCCTCGTGTACCATATGATTTTTATGCATTTAGACTCGCATATGTTTTATAAACATATATACGTATTTGGCGAAAGACATTTATTTTCGTTCACTCACTCTAACAGTTTATATGTCTTTCCCTGGGTTCTTTGTTTTCAATGCTCAGTTTGCAGTTTAGATTCTGTTGTCGCACGTCGAGGTTGGAGGCTTAGTATTCGAGCCACTTTTCCTTCTCAGTAGGTTTCTAGTTTGGCCTACTGTTGTATGTATATATATGTATATACTAGAGGTCGCTCTGAGTACTAATATGTTTATATTTTCACATGATTTTCCCGGATTTCTGTAAAGCTATAGTTTTGTTTATTGCTTTACGTTATGTTATGTTTTTTAGAAATCCGGATGGGATTGGTGCCCACGGTTTGACTTTTGTGGGATAGGATGAAGTGTATCTTCCGCTGCAGGTTAATGGTAACTACGCGATATAGAGTAACTCTGCCAAAATTTTTATGATTTTTGAAAGTTCATGTTTGCAGAAGGGGTCTGATGCTGGTTTAGGAAACTAAATTGGGGTCGGGTCCTTTCAGTGTTATCAGGACGCGTGTGGCCCACGCTCCGTTGCCTGTCGTGGTGCGTGACGACCACACGCCACCGCCCACGGTGGAGCTCTGGCGAGGAAGATTGAGGAATCCTCCTACAAAATTTTTGGGATTATTTTTACGGCCGATTTCAGTAGTTTTACCTATATTCTGATATCGTATGATCTTTATTTACAGGACAACACGATCGCGACAATAGAAGCGAAGGGAATTCCGCTAGACCCCAGCAGTAGTCGCAGACTTGTGAGTGGACCTTTATTTATACAGTTGTATTGAGTTCTTATTTTATACAGCATGCTCTACAGTTTTATTTTTAGATCTTTTAAATTTGGAGGTTTATTGTGATGGTTTATTTTATTGTGTCGATGCTTTAGCTATTCAGCTGATCACTGGATAGTTTAGTCATGGGAGGTTAGGTGACATCGTCTGACCTAGATCGACTCAGATTAGGTGGCATGGGAACGATCCCATCACAATTATTTTATATTTTTTTCTTACAGTTATCTGACTCAAGTTAGGTGGCTTGGGCGAGCGCCTCCATTATTTTCAGTTTACAGTTTTTGAACTTGCTGTATTTCTTTGAAATCAGCAGAAAGGCAGGATATGGCAACTTTATCGTTTTGAGCTGATTATTTTATTTTTTTCCACTCACGCTAACGTTTTATATTTTAATACATTTCCCTTGACTTTTAGATTTTCGTTGCCTAGGCTGCAATTTATTTCCCAAGAGTGTGCTTGGGGTCATTGCAGGCTTCGAGTCCACCAGTCTTTTGTCAGTAGTATGTTTCAGCTCACTGTCAGTTTGTATATAGGGGTCGCTCTGGATATCAGTTTACTATGTTATTTTAGTAGTACTCTTGTTAATAGAGTGTTTTTGTAAACAGTTGAGTCAGCTACTTTTATAGTTGTAGAGTTACTTTCTTTGTATGCCGAACCAACATGTTGTCCATATGTTTTTAAATATTCCTGAGTTTAGTTGCTGGTTTTTAGTTTATGTCATTTGTTGAGAAATCTGGATAGACGCTGATGGTCCACGGTGTGTCTATAGAATTATATGTGGACTGTTATCTTTCTACAGGTTTTAGGGTTGTCCAGTTTTCAAAGGGAGTTATGTTAAAATTTTCACAGAATTTCTAGTAATTTAGTTAGTCGTTAGGATTTAATTCTAGATTACTAGCTAAACTATCTAGATTACTAGTAATTTAGGGTTGGGTTCTTTCAGTTGGTATCTTAGGTAAATAAATAATTGTTTATCTCAAAAATTTATATAAAAAATAAACTATTATACATCATATTAATTCTATAATAAATATGTAATATTTTTATATTTGATATTCTTATTGGGTGGGTATATCCGTATGTGTACGAATATTGAAATACCATACGCGCCCTATATCCGTTCTAAAAAATTGGGTATTGGGTACACCTGTATCCGATACACATTTTTACCCATAATTTTCCTCCATTAGGATAAATATCCGATAGTCCGATGAATACCCTACCCAAGGGGTATTATTTCCATCCTTAGCTTGAACGCCAAGTGTCTAGTACAGTAGTACTATGTAGTAATTAATTGGATCAGGCTTGTGTGCACCCATGGTCTAAGCACCCTAGGACTATTTTTCAAAACGATGACACGTGTTGCATGATCAATGGTTATTGTTTCACATTTTATTTGGAGATTGAGCTTATAATGGGTTATTTGTGGTGGATTACACCATTTACGCCGACAAACACTACTCCACCGCGTCTCCATCATCGAGTTCATCACTGCCGACGACCACAAAAACCATCCACCCATTTCTCGGTATCTCCACATCCTTCTTCGTCGCGCTGACACTCTCCTCCTCGACTGAAGTTGGAGGATATTTGAGCTGCACCCACCGTCGGTGGTAACGAATCAGATGAGGCGGCGACGAGCGACGAAGAAGCTTGGTGGTCGACATTCGGGCAGTGAAGAGAGCTCAATGACGAGTGGCTTTGGTGTGAAGGGGGAGATTAGGGGAGCTAGGGCGAGGTCGGGGATGGCAGAGAATGCCGTCTGTTACTAGGCAAGATAGAGAGAGATGCGAGTCACATAAATTAACTTTATGGTCAGCTCAGTTAAGTTTTAAAAAATTATTATTTGACACGGCACTTTTTAAAAATTAAACCATAAAAAGGAAAAGTTCTCAAATTAGACTTCGTTTTTTTTTCTTTAAGGTTCCGGGATAGGCACTATAACGCGTCCCGCGTGGTCCGTGTAGGAATCTTTATTATTCCGATTATTTTTCTCCTCTATCTTTTTTCTTCTTCTTCTTCCGTTTTTTTTCTTTCTGTTATATTACCATTTCTCTACAAACTCTGAAGCTAAGATTGACCTGATCGGAGAAGATGGTGAAAGAGACGGAATATTACGACGTGCTCGGAGTAAACCCAACCGCCACCGAAACCGAGATCAAGAAAGCTTATTACATTAAGGTAACCTCTGCTTGCTTCTTCAACCTTCAATTTTCCACTGCAAATTTCTTCCTCACTGTTTAGCAAAACTATTGTAGTTTCATCACTTCTTACTCTCTTCCCGATCGACGATGAATTCGTTTTGGTTAGGTTCTCATCGGAAAACTGAGAACGATTTTATCACAAGGTCAAAAGTCAAGGGAATATAGGTTGAAATTGAATGAGATTATTGGAATGTTGAGGTGTAGACTACTGTCAGCTGCTGCTTTGTTGTGTGCAATTAGATCCGTTGTTGACATCACTCAGTGGAATTTTGTAAGTTTTGTTGTGTGTGTGTTTTTGTTACTTGCAGGCAAGACAGGTTCATCCAGATAAAAACCCGAACGATCCTCTCGCGGCACAAAATTTTCAGGCAAGGCTTGTTCACATCACTTGTATGTTGAGAGTTACAGAATATGAGTACTTTTTAAGGTCCATTAGTTACACTGTTGTGCCATCGGTTGGTTTGCCATATGTATGACTTCATTCCATATGTGGGAAGATTGGGAGAAGGGGCATTTGGACTTTGCCCAGTTTTAGTGATTTCTCTTACTGATTGTGAGTTTGTGACTTTTGAAAGAGATTTACAACTAGTTTTTCTTTAACCGGATTCAGGTTTTGGGAGAAGCCTACCAAGTCTTAAGTGACCCAGCTCAACGCCAAGCATATGATGCTCATGGAAAATCAGGAATCTCAACGTTAGTTTCTTAATCCATGAACATATTTTAAGATTGAAAAGGTGTCTCACACCTCAGGAGTTGCTTGTCTGCACGTTTGGTATCTGGTGATCTCAATGTGAACCTGAACCTTTGAATGTTTTCTATTTTTAAAATGTTTCCCTTGATGCTTATTTCAGGGACGGAATTATTGATCCTGCAGCGATCTTTGCCATGCTATTTGGTAGTGAGCTCTTTGAGGAATATATCGGACAGTTAGCCATGGCATCAATGGCTTCACTAGATATTTTTACAGAAGGAGAACAGTTTGATGCCAAAAAGTTGCAAGAGAAAATGCGGGTAAATAAGTTGACGTGTTTTTTAATACTATCTTATATTGTATTTCTTCATTCATAATTGTTTTTGATGACCAAGTTAAAACAAAGCTTATGGTTCCTTGCGTTGCTTGCTTCCTGAAATATCCTTAACTACAGGTTGTGCAAAAGGAGAGAGAGGACAAGCTTGTAGAACAACTAAAAAATAGACTCAACCAGTATGTGCAAGGAAACAAAGAGGACTTTGTTCGTCAAGCTGAAGCTGAAGTTGCAAAACTTTCAAATGCAGGTATGGATCCCTCTGTTTTGGTTTAAAGCAAGAACATTAAAAGTTTTGGCTACTTGTAGACTTCTCATTTTGTAAAAATCATTGAGTTTTATCTTGATATTTGATTTGATGAATTATAGAAAATCCAGCTACTTGTATATATTGGGAACCAGAACACTTCGAATGACAAACTGTCCACGTTGGGACTACCCTAAGTTAACCTTTACATGAACATAAGAAAACCTCTTATTCATACAGAGTCACTACTTAACTTGTATCTTTGTTAGGTGTTTGTTGTTGCAATCATGCGAGCAGTGTACTTGTCCCAGATAGAATCTATATAAACTCAACAAGCAGTTTTATTAATATCCAATGCAGTGACAAAGTTGTTTGCTGGGTAGTAAATATTTAGGGCCCAAATATTTAATACTTCTGTGAGGGGATATATTGGTAGTTTGTCAAAAGTTGGGGTTTATACTAGCTTCTAAGCCAGTTATTTGTACTCTGACACATTAGTGCTTAACTGCTCATCAATCGAGCAACAAAACTATTTTTGGTATTTGTTGTGTTTTGAAGGTTATATATTATTGCTCCAGGGCATGGTAACCAGTTTTACAATATGTCTAATGCAATTGGCTGTCTGTTTTACCTTCCATGGTGGCTGATCAAATATGTGTTCCCCACAGCTTATGGTGTTGATATGTTGAATACAATTGGCTATATATATGCCAGACAGTCGGCGAAAGAGCTCGGGAAGAAAGCAATATATTTGGGAGTGCCATTCATTGCTGAGTGGTTTAGAAATAAAGGGCACTTCATCAAATCCCAAGTAACTGCAGCAACAGGTCAGTTGGTCTTTTTGGAATCAATAATCACCGGTTATGATGGGCCTCAACAGATCTTGACAGGATACGGAACACGACTGTTTTCTGTCCTTTTTGTCGTGTGTGGGATAAATTTACCTGTGGTGTTTGATGGTCAGGGGCGATTGCTTTGATCCAACTGCAGGAAGACATGAAAAAGCAACTAAATGCAGAAGGAAATTATACTGAGGAAGAGCTTGAAGAATACATGCAGTCTAATAAGAAGTTGATGATTGATTCCCTGTGGAAGCTTAACGTGGCTGACATTGAGGCCACTCTATCCCGTGTTTGTCAGATGGTTGTTTTTCCATCCCACTTATTTGGTAGTGGGCAAGGAAATATGGTCCAGATTTTTTGATTGTCATTTTACATGGTTTATCTTAGGTTCTTCAAGATAGCACTGCCAAGAAAGAGGAACTCCGTGCACGAGCAAAGGGTTTAAAAACTCTTGGCAAAATATTCCAGGTGACCTATTATTTTATGATTTTACATGGATGTAATGAAGATTCTACATTGATGGTGTAATACATTTGTAGTATGGCTAACATGTAGAGAACCAAGTCAACCAATGGGGAAGATGGTGAAACTGGACCAAATAATCTTAATGGAATTGAATCAAGCCATGATGCTTCTCCTACAACACCAAGGTCCTCAATAAGTTCATATGTATCACAGGTACACCTTCTCTTTTAATAAGATAATCTCACGTGTAAGATCTGTATTGGATTTCCCCTAAACCAACTATTTGACAGAGGTGCATCATGCATAAGTGACTGTGACCTTTGCTATATTCTTGCACAGAGACATCCTCTAAATACCAGTTTTCTTCTTTTAGACTAGTTGTTTCATTTTTTTAAATAAGTACTTTGACTTGCTATTTTTTAAATATAACACCCATTCTGTGTGTGGTTCCTCTAAACGATCCGATCTCTGCTCTAAGATTGGCAAGAGTCGATTTTTCCCTCATTTCTAAGGTTCATGGCAACTGACAGAGTCGAGTTTTAAGAGGGAGTTTAGGATTAGGATAACCACCCTAAATCCTATAAATATATGCTACTAGGATAGAGATCATAAACCCTAACCTTATACAGAAATATAATCCGGAAAGAAAAAAGATTGAGTCACATTTGATAATTCTCCCCAGGTCCCCATATTCCTGCACCGAGTCCTTCATAGATTTATTTATTTTTGTATGTAATATACTTCATTAACTTGTTTTAAATTTATGGTGCGTCGCAGAGCCCCTATGTGGAAGCCCCCCAACTTGCAGGGGTGCAGTTTGACGTTAACTTCCCGAGGCCAACTGCACCACCTGGTGCACAGAGACAGGCTTGATTTTTCCACGAGTAGGGAGTAAGTGGAGGCCTTTTCATTTCATTCTCAGTTAGTATAAACCCTGTAAACTTGCATTTGTATCAAAGTCGTGGGGTGGTGTACTGTGAAGAATATGAGGTTCTGTTAGTTGGATGTGTCTGCTTGAAACACGTGAAGATTGTGTGCGAGGGAACATCTCACCTCCACCTGAGTAGGCCTCTGGTATTCTTTCTGGGAGATTTATATACCGGGGGGGGGGGATGGTAGAAGTTGATTGTAGTTTGCACAGTTATTGTTGCGGTTTCAAAACCGCAAGGTTTGCTCAGTTATTGTTATTGGTGTGTTGCTAAAACCACATAGTATTGAGCTATTAGAGATTTCATGCGATGATGTGGTACCAGTTGAATCAGTTTAGAGTGATTTAAGTCATTTAAAAGTATCATCAAATTAGGAAGGTCAGATTCATAATGCAAAGACTTTTACCAAAGCATTGAACCTCGGAATAAAAACAAAATGTCTCAATCTCCCTGCAAATTCTGGGGTCTAAAGCTAATCCTTTTTTTTTTCATAGAATAAGAATTTAATAAATAAGAATTTTATTAAATTTTAGTCAATAAATAATATTTAAAAATAACTAAATATTAAAATATGTGAGTTAATTTTAGAGTTGGTGGACTAGATATATAAATTTAGGATAGGTTAATTTTGATTTTTCAAAATTATGAACTAAAGTTGAGGTATAAATAAAAATTTAAATTTTTTTGAATGGGCTACAACCCACCTGAGCCCAAGTGTATAGTTCCGTCTTTGCCTACCACAATCGTAACCGCCGACCTACATTCTCGCACCACCATCGTCGTCGACGGAGACGCTCCCGCCACCGCCGTTGTCCGATCCAGGCGACATTCCGACGACTATGCCGATGATGACGAGGAGGAGGAGAGCGATAATGTCGAGGCTGTCGCTGCCGCCCTCGAGAACGGCTATCCGAAGAAGGTGAAGAAGAGAAAGCTGACTGTGGTGGAAGCGGCTACGAAGATCGATGCGGATCATCTTGGTGCTTTTCTCGCTGAAATAACTGTGAGGATTCTAACACTCAGCTTCTGTTGTTTCAATTTCGGTAACCTCATCTTTAGTTTCAATTCTAGTGTTCTCTGGTAGAAATTGAAATTGGAAAATGAAAAAATGTGTTTCTTAGGAGCTGTATGAATGTCAGCAAGACATATTGCTTATGCGTCTAGCTGATTATTTCGGTCTAGCATTTGCTTCCGTCGCTGTAACTCAATTTCCATGACTGAAGATGTTCAAGAATCCACTGTTGCAAAAATGGTTGACGTGAGTGTTTGATTTGCTTATCCACACATAATTCTTCTTTGTAATATATTCTGTTGGATCAAACTTTTAATGAATTGAACGAAATCAAAAAGAGCCTTTGAATCTGCCAGACATTTGGTATATCGGTCTCATAATCCGGTTCTCTGAATTAAGCCTTTGATGCAGAACATACGTCTGATCCAGCGTATTCAAAAGCATTGGGAGTAGATGAAGAAAATCTCATCGTCTGCCAGCCCTATCATGGTGAAATGGCACTTGAGAGTAAGTTAAGAGACAATTATTGTATTCTTCTACATAGTGTAAATGTAATGACTCTGACTCTGACTCATTTAATTTTTTTATATGTACCTCAGTTGCAGATCGTATGTGTCGATCGGGTGCTACAGATCTTATCTGTGTTGATTCTGTCTCCGTTCTCACTCCACGAGCAGAGATTGAAGGTGAGATTGGGATGCAGCAAATGGGTTTGCAAGCACGTCTTATGAGCCAAGCCTTGCGTAAAATGTCAGGAAATACATCTAAAGCTGGATGTACTCTCATATTCTTGAATCAGATAAGATTAAGGTAGTTCCATTTCATTAACATCCTCGTCCATACGATTACTTTTGCTGCCACTCACACCTCTTGGTCAAATTGTTATTATTTGACTATGAGTGCTGCCGACTGCAAACCTTCAAAATTCCATATATGTTTATAGTACAAACTTGGATCCATTGCACTCATTTTGATCGTATGTCTATATTCAAGCAGTTGAGTTTGAGTAAATAAAAGTTTACATATATGTATGGTGACGATAGTTAACCTCATTTTGATGTTACTTGATTACCTCCTCTCAAGCACGTCATGTCTTCACTTCCAATTTATTAGCATCGTTTATTCATCTTGCAAGATTGGTATCTATTATGGGAATCCAGAAGTGACATCTGGAGGCATCGCATTGAAGTTTTTTTTGCCTCAGTTCGTCTGGAAATATGTTCGACAGGGAAAATAAAATATGTAAGGACAATTGCCACTTTCTCATTGCGCACCATAGCTATCTCTATATCAATGAATTCATCAGGTTTACCAACTCTTTAAATTTGGTCTATGTTGTTTGTCTTCTTTAACATAGTTTTATTACTGATTAGGTGAAAGGAGATGAAGAGATTGGGGTTCGGGTTCACGTAAGAGTGCAAAAGAGTAAGGTAATCTTAAAATCATCAGAATACTTCCTCCCACTTTGACGTTATGCTCTCGCTAAAGTTTTTAAAATTGGTGTAAGCTATGAAATTCTTTACAAACATATTGGATCAAGTGTAAAGCCAGAATTCCGTAAATTTCTTTGTCTAGTATCTACGTACCGCTCTAACTGTATTTTTGACCTTGAAGCATGGTTTAATGGTCAACAGGTTCTCACAATCCTTCTATACATTATTCAAATTGCTAAATTGCAACTTTCTTGCTGATTTTGTAGTTCTTAGGCAAAACAATTGATTTCTTTAGATTCCTTGATAATCATTGTTGCAGTTGATAGCACAAAAGAGATGCTTGGAACCTTTAGTCCACAATCAGAGCCTTATATACGTGTTTTGCTTGAGGACATTACCCCATCTGGTATATACGTGTTTGAATAGTTTGATAGATATTTGAAATATGAACAGATATTTAGACAAATAGTTTGACAGATAGTTGAAATTTGAACATATACATAAACAGATAGTTTGACAGATGGTTAGATAGTTATGTGACAGTTAGTTAGACAATTATGTGACAGATAGTTTGACAGATATGTGACAGATAGTTGGTTAGATCGTAGATTTTTAGGCCACTAGGCATCACAAACTTCTTATTTGAGTTTACTTTTGGTGTAATCTTACTAAGCTACTGTGTTCTTTTATGCGTGTTTTAGTTTGTTGATGGTGACAATACGTGCTACATGGTGATCAGTTACACCTTTGATAGTTGGGAACACTGGCAGGCATTGTAACTCTTCACATGTCTTGTCCCACTGGATTTTAAAGTTGATATCCTACTTTTAATTGAGTTCAACACAAAAGATTGACTTAAACCGTGAGAGGAGCAGTATACTTTGAAGAAAGAGAGGAATGAAAAGTAGAAAAGAAAAAGGGTTTTATTTTTGTAGCTAGGTATTTGGTCATTAAGATTGAGCTTTGCTTGTTTGATAGATCGGAGCATTCTTTCTCTTTGTTGGATTATCTTTTTTCTGATGATGGTTGACCATTTTTTCTCATGTTAATAGATACTTTACCAATTAGATTGAATATTTTCCTTTTATCTTAAAGAGGCAATTAAGTTGAAAAGTGTGTGATAAACTATTTGTTCTTTATATTACTATTTTACTTTTAATTTTTGATAATTCTGAAATTTGAACATATACGTAAATAGATAGTTGAAATTTGAACATATGCTTAAATAGATAGTTTGACAGATAGTTGGACAGATATCCAAATGAAAGTTTTTTCCTTTAAGTTTTGATAATTCTGAAATTTAAACAGATATTTAAACAAATAATTTGATAAATACTTAACCAGATAGTTTGACAAATATCTAAATCGAAGTCTTTTCTTTTAGTTTTTTATAATTCTGAAATTTGAACATATGTTTAAATAGATAGTTTGACAGATAGTTGGACAAATATCCAAATGAAAACTTTTTCCTTTATGTTTTGATAATTTTGAAATTTAAACAAATACTTAAACATATAATTTGACAAGAAAAAAAACCCAATTTTGCATTGTGAGCTTTAATTGACCTTGCAGTATGTGGGACACCGACTTGATTACAAAAGATTCACCAAGTAACATAGTCGATCAAATACACTAGCTTAAAGTATGAATCTCAAGTCTTAGCGTTGATCTCGGATACGCTAGAATGCTAGATTAGCATCATAATAATGGGCTCAAAACAAATTTTTGAATGGAGTCAAATTGAACATAAGTGTTTGAGTATTTTCTGATATATTGATCAAATCCGAATTGGACATATATATAAGCATACTTACACAATAAAGGGAAACATAATCAATTACAGAATATACACCTAAATATACAAGGAGTGTGACTCACTCTAACAATCATCCTCAAGTTGGAACATACAAGTCTCGAATGCTCAACTTGTCAAGTGAGTCATTGAAGGTCTTAGGCGAAACAAATTTATAACGATGTCAGCCCATTGCTCTTCTGAATGAACAAATGAGAATGAGATAATACGAGCATTTAGCTTCTCCTTGATGAAATGTTTATCAATCTCTACATGCTTTGTCTGATCATGCTAAACAGGGTTATGTGCAATCTCAACTATAGCAATGTTGTCACAATAAAGAGGCATTGGCTGTTTCTGCTTGAAACCCAAATCCCTTAACAAATATTTCAGCCACAATAACTCACAAAATCCTTGAGCCATATCTATATACTCAGCTTCTGTACTGGAATGAACCACGAGATTTTGCTTCTTGCTCCTCTAAGTAACCAGATTTCCACCAACAAATGTGAAGTAGCTAGAAGTAGAACCCGGTCAGTGATGTTCCCTGCCAAATCTGCATCAGTGTAACCACCAGTCCTAAAATCTCCATGCTTGCGAAACACAAGGTCTTTTCCAGGAGCAGACTTCAAGTACCTCAAAATCCGTTTCACAACATTCATATAATATTCACTAGGATTATGCATATATTGTCCCACCACACTAACAAAATAAGCAAGATCAAGTCTAGTGTGTGACAATAAAATTAATCTTCCAACTAACCTCTGATACTGAGACTTGTTTGTAGGTACTTGATTAGGATACTCCGTAATCCGATGGTTCTATTCAATGAGTATATCAACCAGTGATACGCATAAAATAAGCATCAAATATTAACACAAAGTAGACATTTAACACATAACTCACACATAAGTAAGGATTGTTCTTAACCGGAGATTAATGGTACTATGCATGACAATGTTTTAAACAGAAAATAAAATGTATGGGGGGTTTGAAAAGTGTTTTTAACATCCTAAGTTTGAAAAACGTGTAACATGTATCAAACAACCTAGATATTCTATATGCATCAATCATAGACAAGGAAACACAAACAAAAAAACTTAGAATGCCTAAAACATGCTACAGAAAAAAAATAAACCTAAGCTAACATGATCATCTCATTCTTTTCACCTCACTCATTCATAACATGCATATCAAACAATACCAACAAAATTATAATAGTCTTGTTCTACAAAACACATGCATATAATCATATTTAGTGCTCAGGATTTCCCTAACACATCATTAATCTAAACTGAGATTTTCCTGCATCTAAATCAAAGCATTAAGCATAGATACACATGCATATTGAAGACTAAAATACTAGAACACATGGAAGGTTATTGAAATCTATGTAAGTTATAAAACCGAAATACTTCTTCAAACCAATTCATAATAATCAAAAATTCATACGACAAGAAGAAAACAGAAGAAGTTATAAATACACTTTTTGGTTTCGGGATTGCCGTAGAGTACTTGGTGTAGATGACTCTTTAACTAATGGATGAGACAGTTAGGATTGCCATGAATGTCTCGATGGATGATGGTATTGATATTGCTTGGAGGGTGGCGACCTTCTTGAGAATTTTAGTGTTTTGGAGGAGAGGAAGTGTTTAGGCTGAGGTTTGGCTTCAAGAATGAGAGATATTTTGAGGCTTGGTCGAGCTCTTCCATATATATCCAAGATGGTGACCTCTTTAGTGGAAATATGATTCTTGTTCTCCACGGCAGACTTGACCTCCACGTACTAAGGGGGGTGTATTGTATTTAGATTTCTTAGGAGTTTTATGTAATTTTTTGGTTGCTAAAAGTCCAAGGGTATTGGATCAGAATTTATTAAGACTTTTAAAAAGTTCATGCAAATCATGAGGTATTCAATTTGGATTTTTAGATAGAGATTTTAAGTCCATAAAAATCTTAGGGTATTCAAAAACTTTACGAATTCTATGAAATTCTTAAATACTGAATTATTGTGGTTTTTAGGTTTCAATTATAACTACAAAATCCTAATACAAATCCGACCTCCAAACCAAAGTTTTTCAGAATACTTTCATTTTCTCTCATCTTTTTTTTTGTTGAAACTTGGTTCTTAATCAAATTAATTTGCTTCTTCACTATAAACATTATGAAATGTTTTTTAAAAAAACTCTACTTTATATCATACACCATAATTAAGCTCTATACTTGTGAGATCTTATTTTGTTATTGGAAACCAATTGACTTTGACATTCACTGTTCATCATTGATTTTTTTATGTGTTGTCTTCTTTTTTTACAATAAAATCATTAGTTTTTTAGCCTTAGCTGCAGCACACAGGTAAACAACCATATTTCGTCACCATTAGTATTAGCTTCTAATTCCTCACATATTCGACATTTACAAATATAGAATAATAAAGCCTATGGAATAATATAACTTTTTTTTATCGTTTATTCATTTGAATTTTGGCATGTTTAAATATGAGTTTATGTCCTTATGATATAAAAATAAAGTCTATCGAAGTCTAGTAAAATGCATAAAAAAGTTTTTGAAACTCTTTCAAATGTTTTCTAAAAACTAGCTCACGAAATTCGTAGATTTTTGAGATTTTTGAAAATCCTATACAATCAACACATATTTTAGAAATCTATCACTTGAAAAAAGTACAGCCAAATTCAAATACAATACACCACCCTAAATCATTTATTTCCGTCGTTCTAGGACTCCAAATCATGTGATTCCAATTGAGCTGAAAACTAGACTTCCGTAACATTCCAACCATACTTTAATCACGGTCTGATTCATTCGGAGCTAGTGATAGTGATATGTCGAAGTGGGCTTATTTGCACAGGCAGGTTTCCTGATTTCTAGCTTTTAATCTATCTTCTTCTTTTAGGCTTCTTTGTGGCGAATCTTGACATGATCTTAGACCTTCTTGGACATATGAACATGGTCTTGACCCATCTTAATGAACTTTAATCCTAACTTTATAAATCGTGGCCCATTCTTCTTGATCATTCCTCCTGATTTTAGGAACTTTCTCATTAGCATGTTTTTAGCTCATTTATGCCTCATTTACTCCATCTTCTTTACTTAGGATCTAAAAACAACAAAATAAGTTAGAAATAAGAATATTAAGGTCATAATTAAGCTAAATGTAAAGAGAAATATGTTAAGAATCATGCATAAAATGCGTAGATCAATTGGTTTACAGTCAAGCATACCAGTTTCTGCCAATAAATCTAGAATATATTTCATTTGACTTAACATAATGCAATTCTGGTCTCGGGCTACCTCAATTCCCAAGATGTACTTCAACTTTCCAAGATCCTTCATCTCAAATTCAGAAGATAACTGAACTGGTATCCTCTTGATTTCATCAAGGTCATCACCTGTCACCACCATGTCATCCACAAAATAATAAAAGCAGTTAGCCTATCCTGCCGATGCTTCAAGAACAAGGTGTGATCTGAATTGCTCTGTCTAAACCTAATCTTTCTCATGAAAGCTGTGAACCTTCCAAACAAAGCTCTCGGGATTTTTTCAATCCATACAAAGACTTCTTCAATTTGCACACCACTTTTTCACCTGTAGAAGTATCATAACCTAGAAGGAAATCCATGTAAATCTCTTCATTCAAATCTCTATGAAGAAAGCTATTCTTCACATCAAACTGTTGCAAGGGCTAATCCAGATTAGCTGTTAAAGACATAAGGACTCGAATGGTATTGATCTTTGCTACTGGTGCAAACGTCTCATCATAATCCACTCCATATTTATGAGTGTATTCTTTTGCAACCAACATTGCCTTATATTTGTCAACTGAGCCGTCTGCATTACACTTCACAGTATAAACCCATCTACACCCAACAGTCTTCTTTCCAGGTGGTAATGGTACTAAGTTCCAAGTACCATTCTTGTTCAGAGCATCCATCTCAACCTCCATTGCTTTAGCCCACCTCTCCTTCTTGATTACATCCTTCACTTTATTAGGAAGAGATGCAAAATATAATTGATTCATAAAGGCTACATAGGGCTTAGACAGTCTATGGGTTGACACATAATTAGCTACAAAGTACTTGGCTTTAGCTGACAAGAGAGACTCATATTTCTTTGAAGGTTGACCATACCAAATTTGCATGTACCTCTTCAATCACTGGTTGCTGATCACTGACTAATTCTCCTCCTTTCGATGTGTCGGACACTTGTTTGACATGCCGAACACTTTCAGAATTTGGAACTGACCCGACACTTTCTGGCTGGGTATTTTTGACGGGTCGAACCATACCTTCGACGGGTCGAATAATAGATACGGGAGGGTCTTGAGTGCCTTCTTCGACGAGTCGAACTCCCTGTTCGACGGGTGGAACGTGTCCTTCTGTCTGATTCTGGACAAGGTTTTCGACGGGTCAAGTGTCTATCTCGATGGGTCGAACATGTGCTCTGGCTAGGGTACTTTCAACAGTAATAGTGACTTCTGGTCCTTCAAATTGGTCTTCAAGAAACACATTCTTCTCCTCCTCACTCTGAGACGCCGTATGAGAAAAATAACACAAGGAGGTTGAGTGAGTGTGAAGTACGATGATAAGTAATTTGCTTTAAGGGTAAAATCGACACACCAAAAATAGGTTTTATAATTTTTGAAAATCAGATCAGTTGGGTTTATTTAGGAAAAACATGGGACATAAGTTGGACATTTTTTTACCATGGTGTCATAAGTTAATTTATTTTTTGGAAATCAAATGTGTTTTTTGAGTTTTTTTTTTGGAATTTACCCTTCATTAAATTTGACTCAGCTTATGACTATGTGATTCTACTCTATGGCCAGTAGCCTTCGTCTCCACCATAAGTCCGCGTTGCCAGTAACTCTTGTCGCTGCCAATCTCTACAGTCCTGATTAGATTTTAGAGTGGAAGACCCAAATAACAAGAGGCACAAAGCCTCGACCGAGATTAGGCCGGTCCTTTCTATCTCAGCCTCCCAAAATTGATCTGAGATCTAGTCAATTAGATTGGGTGTAAATTGAAACTCAGATCCGGCAGTCGAGGAAATTGTAGAAAACCATATTGAGACTCACCATAATTTCATATCCTCAAGCCCTAATGCTAAAAACGAAGACGAAAGTTGGGCTAAAATTCTCCTACATTTTGATTAGCATATCATATCGACAATCCCCAAATCAAAACCTAAAACCTAAAACCCACCGAGCAAATTGATCATATATAGGGAATATTGAGAGGCAAGGACGCAGCGGGGGCAAGGAGCTGAGTTGTCATGACCTAGGAAGCACAGAAACAGAAGCGTTTAGGAAGCGTGATTCCAAATATCTTAATTTTGGAAGCATGTCGGAAGCGTAAGCTTCCATTTTTGGGAGTGTGATTTCAAATTTTTTTGGGAAGCATTTTGGAAGCACGAAATTGAAAATAAATATACATTTTGAGGAAGGAAATGAAATATATTTTTAGCTTTGTATCGAGTTTCTTTTATCAATTCTAACATTTATGAATATATTGTGTTCATAAACAATTAAATCAAAACTAGAATATTGTATTTTAGTTATTTATTTTTCTATATTTTATTAGATCTATATATAATTAATTTTAATTATTTTACTTAATATTTTCTCCGCGTACCTACACCTGTTTCCATGCAACCTAGGTCATGATAGGTTGAGGAAGAGCTAAGCTTCGGTGGCACGACAGAATTGGGTTCAAGTCGATCAGGTATAAACCCACCCATTTTCTCCTAATCTAATCTGAACCATTGAGGATCATTTAACCTGATCCAATGGCCAGCATTCATCATCCGTAACTTTGAATACAAAGGTAATTTGTTTGAGAAAATTTATGAGCTAGACTGATCTATGGAAGCATTCACTTTAGACCAAGGACGTGCGTACTTACAAAATTACAACCTTATTAGTACGCATTAGAAAACGTATTAGTACGCATCAAAAGTGATTTGGTTAGAGCTTATATCTCAATATTAACAAGCTAGTTGCACATCCGCCACCCTAGCATGTCAACGGTTGGAACTATCGAGCTAAGCTTAGGCATGAAAATAATTAAGTTCAGATGAACAGAAATGTCAACGTCTTGTGTATTCCAAAATGATCGATATGATGTGGATCAAACATTCAAAGGGACTTAGAGCACCTGCACCGGTGCTGATTTTTAGCACGAACAGTGAAAAACAGACGTGCAGCCAAGGAATGCAAAATCGAAATTATCGGCGATATTTCGCCGATATTTCGGTTTTTTGAACTTACATGAAAAATCCGTGAATATATCTCCAAATTTTCCGAAATTTTCCAAAATTTTCCGATATTTCCGATATATCCCCGATATTTCCGATATTTACCGAAATTTTTGAAATTTTCAGTAACTTTTTTAATTTAACAAAATTAAAAGCTTGTCAAAATTTTGCAATGCCTTATCCTTCATATATCATGCCTTATGGTCTTCCAACAAGTGATAACTCATCGTTACAATCACAAACAAATGCCTCAAATGATGATAGCAATGAAGAAATTCGAGCAATGCCTGGTTCATACTACGAGCTCCAAAATCTTCAAAGACCGCCCCCTGACCCATATGGTTGGCATGTAAGTCAATACGTGCAGAATTACATGGGAGAGCAATAATTTAATGAGTACTCTTCACAATACACACATGATTCTGCACAGAGAGATGAGGAAAATAGTGTGAATTTCGAACCTCATAGGTCCTCAATGTGGTTTTGAAGTATTTATATATTTAATTTTATAATGTGTGATGTGTAATATATTGTACAAAAATGTGATGGTCTAGCCTCCTATTAAAGTTTAGCCATCAAAAAAATAAAAATAGAACTATTAAATTATATTTTAATAGTTATCAGCACTTAACATATACTAATTCATATAGCAATATAGCAAATTCATATGTTTTGATGTTTGATCAATATTTTCTTTTCACATAAGGTAGGTAATTGATCATATAACAACCTCCAAAAGTTTCATTACAAATTTCCATATATTTTTATTAGTTTCCGTCATTTCCGTCAGAATTTTCAGTTGATCGATATTTCATCGATATTTCCGTCGATATATCCAAATTTTGGACTGTCGATATATCCTCGATACCCGATATTTTACTCCTTGCGTGCAGCAATGATAGAGGACGCCGACGACTGCTCATTGACGAGCTCGATGAGCGACTGCTTAAGCAGTCGTTGCTCGATCTGCAACACGAGCAGCTTGGTAGAGCCCACGCACATGGGTGACGCCAGGCTAACTCATTTTTTAACCCACTAAAAGTAAATAAAAAAAAATTATGCACCAATTGTATGACGCCATGTGGCCTTATCAGGTGGATTAAAAGCCCAACGGTCAAGTGGCCGTGGACCATCCATTTTGAATCCAAAATTCTGATCGGACGGCTGAGATTCAATCGAAACGGCTACTTTAGGTAAAACGACCAGATTGGTATATTTTACAAAATAAACCCTAAAAAATTGTAAAAAAATCCAAAAAAAATCACAAAAATTGTAAATGACACCCTACAATTTTTCTATAAATACTACATCAATTTCATTCATCTCTCACACTAATTTGTCCACAACAAATTTATCATCTCCTTCTTCATCTCCTTCCTCCTCTTCTCTCATCCCTTTGTATTTTAGTTCCCAAAAAATGTCGAATTGGCTTGATTCCGAAGATTTGCAACGTACTTTGTATTTTTTATTGTCGTATTAGTGTTTGTCCTACTACCGGCAACATGCAAAAGTCTGACAAATTGTGGAAAAAAGTCTATGCCGATTATAAGGAAAATTGGGAGATTGCACATTGTGAATCAAGACCGGAGCATAGGACCCAAACCGCGGTTTCTTCTCGTTTTACAAAGTTGAAGCCGAATTTTAGAACTTGGTGTGCCGCTTTTGCATATGCACGAAGGAATGCACAATCCGGCTCAAATTTGCAAGATAAGGTAAGTGTTTATAATTTTGTCATTTATTTTTTATTACATTTATTTAGATAAATGTTGACATCTCTATTTCCTATATATTATTTTGACATATAAATTTATTTATTTATTTTCCTAAATAAGAAAAACTCAATCATGGTATGTGGCACAAAAGAAGAAAGAGTTTACGATGTTTGATTGTTGGGACGTGATGAAGAACCATCCAAATTTTTGACACGTCAAACCTAGTATACCACCTTCTTCATATTCCAACTCCGCAACTACTCCTCCCTTTACCTCAATTACTCCCACCATCGAGGTGAAGAATGATGAAGTCATTGCAACACCACAAAGCAACGAAGATGAAGTGTACTCGAGTCCGGTTAGACCAATCGGAGTGAAGGAGGCCAAAGAACCTAAAAGAAAGGGAAAAAGGCCATGACTCATACAAAAGAGGTAAGAGATGAGGTTTTAAAAATCATGGCGAAAAATCAAAGATTGTATCTCGCCGGGCAAAAAGTAAGTGATGCCACCGAGCTAGCCTTATACGAAAAGCAACTCGCCCTTAAGGAGAAGGACTACAAATTGAAGGCTTTAGCGGAGGAATCATGGATTATGACAATGGATATGGAGACTATGACCCCAAAATCGAAGAGGTATTTTTTGAAGAGAAAAGCGAATATCCTTAAGAAAATGGAGGAAGAGGAAGGAGATGGTAGCGATGAAGCATTTTCAAATTGTTATCGCCTACTTTTTCAATAGTTTGGTATTTGTTTGCCATTATCACATTATGTACTTTAAATTTTTAATAAATCTAGGATTTGATTGAAATTGTGTACTTTAAATTTTCAAGTAACAAAAAAAATACTTTTTTTATTCCATCAAAGCTCACGCACATTACAATAAAACATATTAACTTAAAATCAAACACACATCATTCAAACATCCAAAAGGAAAAACAAATAAACCCAACATAAAGCAAACATAGTTAATTAAAATTAAACACACACATCATTCAAAGTCGTTCGCCGATCTCTAGATACTAGTTGTGCTTAACTAAGTTCTTCTGCAACTCTCCATGGATGTGCGCAGATTGGAGATCTACAACACGGTCGGCAAATCGTTGTTCATTTTATCCATCCCTTCGAACTAGCTCAAAAGGAATGCGATTACGTTGTTCATCTACTGGTCTATCATAAACTATGAAAGCACTTGATGGGTTCTGTAGATCTTCTTCTTCGTTCTCCTCAAACTCTTCCTCCACAAATTCTTCCTCAACAATCATGTTATGTATTATGATGCAAGCCACCATGATTCTCTTCAATGACGATTGGTGGTGACATCTAGCTGCATGCCGAATAATTCCCCAATGAGATTGCAAAATGTAAAAGCACATTTTTACATCTTTGCGGTATACCTCTTGTTTCTTTGCGAACATCTTCTGTGGTAGCTCCTGTGGATTGGAGATTTTTTTGACAAACGAGGTGTGCCTGAGATAGATTTCGTCAGCTAGATAATAAGTGTTGTGGTACTTCATACCGTTGAATTTATAAGTCACACTCAGACTATTTTCGGCAAGGACCGAATCAAAGATGTCCTATTATTAGAGCACATTGATATCATTTTGTGATCCGGGTACTCCAAAGACGTTGTGTCATATCCATGTATCATATGAGGCCACCACCTCTAAAATAATAGTGGGATGCTTAGAAGTCGGGTTATGTCTGTTGCATTTGGAGCGCAGAGATAGAGGTCGTCGTAAATCTCATATACTTGGATACACCACTTCCTTATGCATTTTAGTGTTGTAGATTCACCCATCCTTATGATTTCAGCACACTGATCTACGGCTAAGCCGTACGCAACCATATGAAGAACGCCAGTCATCAATCCAGTGGCATCTGCTATTTGATGCCAAAATTAGTCGTGGTTGCAGAGATCCGTCATTATACGGTTGAATAAATTCATAAAGCTTGTTCATTGAAGACGGGGCGTTCGATGAAGTAATCTTCCATCAGATTATGTCCCTTTGACTCCCTCAGTCTTTCTTCATTTGGACGGCGGCGAGATGGTTCATCATCAAATATTGCATCAACCGTGACCACTTCAGTGATGAAAGCATTAGCAATTTCAGCATTTCTTCAGCGTTGTTGTCGCCTCCTCTGAAAAAAAATTATAAAAACTGAAAGATTCATCTTATTAGAATCTAAAATATATGGTTAAAAACGGTGTTAGTAAACAAGGAGCCATAATCTATAAATTTATAGCCAAGTCTAGCTTTTCTGATGTCTGAAAATGATGACACGTGTCGTCTACTAATTGGTTAGAAATCTCTCCGACAATCTTACTCAATTATTTGGACGATAATGATACGTGCTGCTGACATGTGTTGTCTCGTGATTGGTCAAAAATCTTATCGGAAATTTTGTACAATCATTTACACGATAATGTTCTGTTGGTGTAACACGTGTCAACTCGTCGTTGGTCAAAAATCTTACCAGAAATCTTATTCAATTATTCATATGACAATGACATGTGTCGTCTCTGTATTGGTTAAAAATCAATCAGAATAAAATTTTAATTAAAAAATTAATTTATGAACAGTAATAGGAGGTGCTATTTTTGTGCACCGCTGCGCAAAAAATAGGAATTGCAGCTCTTATTCTATGAATAGTGTCTGCTCCACCTCAAATAATGTCTGCTCCTCCTCAAATAAGAGGAGCAAATCCCTCCCACCGGTGCGCTCTTAGCTTGATAGACAGCTACACATATGGTGGCCAGCTTATTTGCAAAAAGTGACTATTTCCAACCTCCATACTCCAAAGGTCAACTTCATCTCGTCATTTCCTATGTGATACAATTCTTTGTAAAAGTACAGTCGCCTAACCAAAGCCGAGAAATAGCAGGGGCCACTGCAAATAGCCGAGAAATCGCCGGAGCCACCGTAAATAGCTAAGAATTTGTCGGTGCCCCCTCTCTCTCTCTCTCTCTCTCTGCCATTTAGTAGCAGTAATCGAGCTTCAATCTCGGCCTCGTCGTCGTTGCCTTCAAGTCGTTCGATGACAACTTCGCTTCTTCGCCTCTCCTCTCTTACGCCAACGTGAATCAAATTGGCTCCTCTCCTGTTTTTCATGGAGTCGCATTCTCTGCTAAGAAATTCCTCCGCCTCGAGCCGCCATGCCGAGCCACCCTTTAGTTTGAGTTCTGGGAAAAGATGACGATAGCCATCGTAGCAGGTGAGCATGATCAAGCCGACCTCAGGTAGACATGGCCAAGCTCGATCTCAGCGAGGTCGAACTCGCCGGCAGTTGGAACTTGATCTCAGACAGAGGTCGACCAAACGCACCGAGCAGATCCATCAATCTCCGGTCGCTCTCGCCTCAATCATCGACCTCGGAAACGACACCGTTTTAGTGTCCCAAAACCAACGACCAAGATTATTCTTGAAAAAAAAAACAATTTGGACGCGTCAGATCCACCCAAAAACACTAATCTTGTAACTTTTTAAAAATTTCATTCACTTTAAAAATTATAAGAAATAGTTTAAGATTCCAAAAAATTATACGAAAATGATTGCGAAACCGTATTGATGTCTATGTCATTCTAAAATAATTGAACACGAAAAAATTTCAAGACCAAATTTGTAGTTCGATTATCATTCATTATTATAATGGAGTATAGTTGTTTAAAAAAATCTACTAATAATAAAAAAATAAAATATAAAAAACGAACCATATGATTAGATCTATGGATTATTTTGAATATTCTCAAAAAATTTGAACAATTTTGGTGACCACTTTTGAGCTCGATTGACATAGTAAACTTAAATTTGAATGAAATTGTTGATTTGAAAATCTCAAAAATAAAAAATAAATAGTTCGGTCGCTCAAAAAATGTCATAAAATACCTACGGTAACTAACATTGTGTTTTTTTTCACTCTGAATATATGATATTACGCAATTTGGAAGTAAAAAAAGTTAAAACTAAATCAAATTTGAAAAAAATGAACCATAGGATATGGACATATAACTATTGTATATATAGTATAAAAAATTGAGCCGGTTTGGTCATCGTTAAGACCTCGATTAAACAATAGGGGCGGGCAATATTAACAAAATTAAACAATAGGGGCATAAACGACCGTCATGTTTGTCTTGATCGATTAAGACCAAGACCACGATGAAACCAGCTGAAATTTTAACCACCTTTTTATAATAGTTTAATTATTGCAGCATATGATAGATTTATGAAAATACATTATTTTTGACCACGATACACGAAGTCAACTCTGACATCATTTTTTCTGTACTTTCTTTTAGTTCAACTCACAACAAAAAATAAAATCGCTACATCATTTGGGAAAATAAATTTTCATTCAAGGGATATATAGGTAGCTCGTACGATGTTGAGGTCCCAAAAGATGAAAAATTGAACCGTGGAAGCAATCGATGAGGAAAAATTAGTAAAAACAACAAATAGAAACATAAATGGCATCAGAGTTGAATAGATTGATCGAGGTCAAAAATAATATATTTTAACAAACCAACCGCACGATACGATTATTGAACTATTATGAAAATGTGCCTAAAATTATAATCTGTTTCAACATTGTTTTGATTTCGATTGATTAGTCAAAATCAACGATCGTTTATACGCTTATTATTTACTTTTGTTAATTTTGACCTATCAAAACGACTTCGATAATCCAAATTTGAGATTTATTTGCATCTACGATATCCTAAGGGACACCTCAATTTTCTTGAATGAAAATTTATATTCCCAAATAACAGTGCAGTAACATTTTCTTCTTTGACTCGTATAAAATAAAATTACGCATGGCATAAACGGCGTCGCGGTTCACCACATCAATCGTAGTAAAAAATAATGCATTTAAAAAAATCTATCGTATGATGCAATCAATGAACTATTATAAAGATTTGGTTAAAATTAATTTCAGCCGGTTTTGTCGTGATCTCAGTCTTGATCCATTCAGTCAAACGTGACGGTTATTTATGTCCCTATTTTTTAATTCCACTAACTTTGCCTTATCGGCGACTTTGGCAATCTCCTAGTGCCGAAGACATCATAAAGGGTACCTCTGTATGTAGATATCACATTTTACTTTACCAAATAGATGTGTGATAATATTTTTCTTTGTGACTGATATAAAATGACGTTAGAGACATAAATGACTGTCGGGGTTAACTGCATAGATCGAGGTCCCAACGATGACCAAGTTGGCTCAAATTTTTATAGTACATATAGAATAGTTATATGTCCCCATTCTGCGGTTAATTTTTTCCTATTTGATTTGGTTTTAACTTTTGTACTTGCAAATGATCTTATTTGTTCAAAGCATTCAATAAGTTATGCAAACTAGTAGGCACATAATGAATTCATTCATTCCATCGACAAAAATTCATGGATTTCATAATATCAGACATTCAGAGTGAAAATCGACACCACAAATTTTCGCGGGTATTTTTTGATAATATTTTTAGTGACTGAGCTATTTATTTTTTATTTTTGAGTATTTTTAATCAATAATTTCATTCAAAATAAAGTTTACTATGTCGACCGAGCTCAAAACGGTCAACGAAATTGTTCAAATTTTTTGGGAATGTACAAAGTAATCCATAGATCTAATGGTACAGTCCATTTTTTTGATTTTATTTTTTTAACTATTAGTATATTTTTCAAACAATTATGTTCTGCCAGAATAAATGAATGATAAATGTGCGGCGCATGAGGTATTGAAATATATTTGTGTTCGATAATTTTAGAATAACGTAGATGTTCAAATGGTTATGTGAAAGTTTTCATAGAATTTTTCGGAATCTTAACCTATTTCTTGTAATTATTTTAAGGGATGAAATTAAATAAAATTTATTGTACAAAATTTGATTTTTTTTATGGGTGGATTTGAGCTGTCCAAATTGTTTTTCGTTTTTTTTTCTGAAAAATTTTCTTTTTCATTGATTATAGGCATTGAGTTCTCATTCTTTTCAGAGTTTTAGTCGTCGGCGTTGACATTGGCGTCGATTGATGAGAGAGTTGGTCAATGAGGCGAGGTCCATGATCGACTCGGTACGGTGCATTTGTTCAAGCTTGGCCATGGCGACGGAGGTCGATCATCAATCAGGGTGTGAGTCCTCTCGCCCATGGTTGTTGATGAGAGGTGGTCTTCGAGGTCGTCATGAGATGGTGGCTTCAATGACGAGGAATTCGAGGTGATGGTTGATGCTCATCATGGCTGCTGAATCGAATTGAAGCCTCGATTGCCTCGGTGTTCGATCTCGATCGAATCGACGCCTTGGTGCCTAGAGGTGAGGAGGAGAGGGCAAGCACGTTGTACAGGGAGGAGGAGGATTTTTGTGGTAGTGATGGTGGCAGTCGGCGGTGGGTTGTAAGGCGGTGTGTTCCCCCACAAATACTCCATTGTAAGCATTGTAAGCTTAGCCAACCTAAGAAAACTTTGACAAAATTAACTAGTAATAATTCGACATGTGTCAATATTTGAAAAATAGCCATGAGGTGCTTAGACCCTGGGTACACAGCACCCTGATCCTTATTTTCTTGGCAATAATATTTCCAAACTGCAATTGTCAACCTATTATGTGACAACCCGAACCGTAATCATGCAGCTACCGATTTGTGTTACGCGTTATCGCAGATTAGTCGCATAATTGGGTTTATTAACGACTATTTCATCAGGCGAGAATTTGTATTGACTTCCTTCATGAGAATTGTAGAGTATCTAATTCCGAGCTCATGTGAATTTTCGGGAAATTTTTTGGATAAGCCAGCAATTATTTAACGAGTTTTGAAGTTGATTGGTGAATATATATAAAAGTATTATTTCTATTGTTGATTTAATCGTGACCGTTGGATCTTGATCAGATTGAACCGTAGCCATCGATTTGGGGCTGGTATGTATACGGTATGTATACGGTATAAATACGAGTCAATTTGGAAAGTTTCTATTTTGGGAAAATACCCGTTGACCCGCGTTGACCATGGGTCAAGCCTACCCGTTTTGCACCGTGAGATTGTTGCCGGCGGTGTGCTCGATTCCGGCTGCCTTTGGCCGTGAATCCTTGATGAGAAATGTTGGGTTTGGGCTCCTCTTCAAGTTGATAGGTGGATCATCGAGTTTGGTGGCCGGAGGAGGAAGAATCGAAGCGATGAAAAGGAGAATTTTCCGGCCGGATTTTGCTGGTGACGGAGGTGGCGGAGACGGAGGTGTTGGGGGTCGATTGAAGCCCATGGAATGGTGATTTGAACCTAAGTGGTCTTGGCTCTTGCTGTGGCCGGTGGTGGCCGATCGGAGGAAATAATTCCGGCGAGGTTTTTGAACTTCATGGTGAGTTTTGGACGTTTTCTGGTTAAAATGTGGCTTAGCTTTGAACTGGAAAGTTGTTGGAAAAGTTGAGAACTTCAAAATGATATATATGTTGAAGATTTCTAGGCTGGTGGAATTCCGACGGCGGCGGCCCCACGCACTGTTGTGCGCAGCGGAGCTCTGGCAAGGTAGAATTTTTGATGAAGTTTCGTTTCACTCATTTTCGCGTGCCGAACGCAATAGTGAGGTTTATATTTGGATTTGAGTTTATTTAATTTGGGTGAGTATTTAATCAGACGATTATCAGTTTAATTCATGACAAAATTTAAGAACGCTTTGGCTATCAGTTTATTTGCGAGTTGTTTGATATTCGGGATTGATTTGTGAATCTTAAAAGTGTGGGATTACAGAGAATTGAATTCAGAATTTGGTTGAGTCAGTAATTAAACAGAAAATACGTTATTCGAGTATACGAGATTCTCGATGTTATTACTCACCAAATTACGATCTTTGCAGTATGAACTCCGATGGTCAGATATTATTTTTAATCGTGGTTTCAGGATATTTAGTTAGTGGGCGTGTCAGATGAATAATTGTGCCGATCGATAGGGTTTCAGCTTTATGTTTATTCCGGCAACCTGTGAATGGACATTTTATTTTCAAATTTATTTTCAAGTCTATGATTATTCTTTTACGATTATGCATTTACGAGTATGCATTTATGAATATGCATTTTATGAGCATACATTGGTTCAGAGGCACATATGATTTAGTTTTACACAGAGGATGGTTATTATGGATGCATCGATGCTATGGCCTCTCGCCTGATCCCCGAGATGCTTCGGGAGGGTTATGACAAACACCTGACCCGTGATTATATAGTACCCAGGAGGGTTAGGACAAACACCTAACCTGGAGATGTTAGTAACTGGAGGGAAATGTACTCAAGTTATTGCCTCCACACATACACAGTACCCAGGAGGGTTATGACAAACACCTGACCTGAGCTTGTTTATTTTCAGACTCGCATTATTTTTATGTACATTATTTATGAAAGCATATTATTTACAGTTTCAGTTAAAAAGTGAATTGTTATTTTCTTCCACTCACTCTAACAATTTTTATGATTTTATGTGCTTTTTTCCGGGGCTTTTCGGTTTTCTTTGCCCAGATTGTAATGTGTATCATGAGGGAGCTGAATATCATCGAGGGCGTTGAGTCCACCAGTCAATTCCTTCAGTAGTAGGTCCTTGCTCACTGTCAGCATGTCTCTTATGTTATTGAAGTCACCTTGGATACTAGTTCTGTAGTATCTTCATTGTGAGACTCTTGTCCATAGGTTGTCACTCGTATAGTTGTCGAGTTGAGTTTCTTTGTTTATGAATCAGTGTATTTACTGGAGTTATGTTTTTCAATTCTGGATAATGTATCAGGTTCAATTCCAGTCTTATGTTGAGAAATCCGGATGGACATCGGTGGTCCACGGTATTGTTTGTGGGTTTATCTGCGGAGTGTCAGTTTTTCTTGCAGGTTTATGGATGCCTCTTTGATAAGGAAAGTTATGTCAAAATTTTCACACAAACTAGTAGATTAGGGTCAGTCGTTAGGGCTTGATTCTAGATTACTAGTTAATCTAAGGTCGGGTCCTCTCATATTAGTACTACAACTACTGAAGGTTCCATTATAGAACAACACTTTAGCTACAGCAGTAGATATGCTTCAATGTTGTCAATTAAGCTTTATAAGACCATGGGAAACAAGAAGCAGATTGACCCGGCTCACGCAGTTTCGGGCCCGAGTGTCCCCGCTGGACCGAATCTGCTTCACAATTGAGTACGGTAGATCAAATATTGTACACAGTTAGTTACTTGGAGCTTGGGAAAACATGCAGTTTGTGTAATTGCACTAGTAAAAAACTGAAAATCCATGTTTCTTTATAGACCTTACAAATTTAGCATAGTGATCGTCTGATCGATAAGTCATGTAAAGGTTAGTGAAAATTGTGATTATAAGTACTGTTAGTATAGCAGCATTAGTTCGTTAATTAAACATACTTATCCAATTAAGCAGATGATCGACACCTACCCGACCACCCGAAAGACCACCCAGCAAGCAACAACTCCACCCGCAAGACCGAACCCATCCGATCGGACACGCGCCCGACAAACGCGCATCCGAATGCTCGGACCATATGACAGCAAAACAGCTCTATCCCACATCGAAGAACGCAAGTAAGCAATAATCTCAACCACCTATATAGGTAAGGCATTTACTACAGGTAAGGATATATTCAATTCTAGCATTAAACACCCCAACCTACTTTCTTACACGTTCGCTTGACTGTTATATCCAATACATCTTCTAACTTAGGCATCAGAGCGTTGAAGGCATGCCACCCCTGTTTCGACCTTCTGACCGCCCGTTTTTTGTTGTATTCTTCTAACAGTGGGAGCCGAACATCCGAATACCCGAACACCCGAAGAGAGAGAAGGTACCCGATCATCCGAATAGACCGAGCGTTCGGACGCGAGGAGATTACTCGTACTTGCTTCTGCTAGATTACGTCCCGCGTAATCCGGTAGAAACAAGTACAATCTAGATTATTCAACTTCCGACTTCCGGTTGTTAATTATTATCGTGATTAATTAGTTGAGCTCAAACTTTGATAAATCTAAATGTAATATATATATATACACACACACACACACACAACTATTTGAGTTCCAACATGAATTTGTCCCTTAATCTTTGTAAAATCTAATTTAAAAAAAAATTGAATTAAAAGAAAAAAGAAGGGAGATGAAATTGACACCCCTTATTTTAGAAATCACATCTCCTTCATTGATTTTTGTGTATATTTTCTAAACATTTTTGCTTGAAAATGTGAAGAATGTGAGGTGTGGTTTATAAGCAATAGGGTACCAAATTCACCACACAAATTGAAAAGAGAAAAAGAAATGCGCAACATTTCGTGTGTACTTAAATAATGTCCCACGGATCGAACCCACTCCCATTAAGACACGTGCCACTAATCAATTGGATGTGTTTGGATCAACTTGAAGGTATACTTAGAAGCACACTAGTGGAATCTCCAGTAAAACACGCGGGTTCTCACTTCTCAAAAGACTTGTGTCCTTGTTTTCTCAACTTTTGCACTAACTCACTCATGGGAGGAGAGCTCAAACACCGCATTGCATCTGATAAGTTTTGACATGGTGCTAAACTCGATTTTCAGTGAGATGAACTCAACTGGTTTGGCCTCTCCAGCGAAAGCTAGAAATGATGAGGCACAAAAATATAACCTTTACTTTATTAAACTTAATCTCAAGTTCCATTGTCTGATTACCTTTCCTGTTTCATTGTGGTGATCGGCTCATAGCTTTGAGATTTATAGGCCGCTTCTACTGCCTACATGAGTAATTTTTGCACTTAAAAGTAAAACTCTTGTAGTTTTTGACCACCATGTTTGGTAAACCAACTTAATTTATTTTGAGCTGGTAAAAAAATGTTGGGGCTGTGATTTTGGTGATGCTTGTGGGTTTTGGATGTTATGATTAGTAAACCAAATCCTTCAACACCCCTAATGGTGTTCATTCACCGTCAACCAAACCCTTCAATGCCACGTCGTGCGACCTCTTTCCTCCATTATTTCCAGCCCATAAACCTCCTCCCTCCCCTAGCTTCTTGTTCCTTTTTTTTTCTTTTGAAATACCAAAATCAACATAACAAGAAAAAGAAGACAATGGGTCGATTTGGGTACTCAAATTCAAATCGTCGGGCAGATTTAAATGAAGTTTTGAGATCTAAGGTCTCTGGGTAGATCAAGTATCTAACTTCCCTGGCTAGATTGAGTTTGAATGTATTGGTAAAAGAAAAAACAAAAAAACAAATCAAGTCCATCGAGCGTTTTGATGAGATCTCTAGCAAATATTTGATTTTGTTTTTAGCATGTCTCCCACTGATTATTGAAGATATTCCAATCTTTTTCCTGAGTTTTGAGGATAAAGTAGAAGAGTGTTGATGGGGAAGATGGAAAGATGGAATTGGTTTGACAGGGACGACGACCGTAAAGAAATTTGTTTTAATAATTAGGAAAAATTATTTTAAAACCCAAAAATAGATAAGATTTCCAAAACAAACCAACTTATGACATCAAGGTAAAAAAAACCCAACTTATGATCTTTTTTGTTTTTTTACAAAAACTCAGCTGACATCATTTCCTCCTAAAAGGCCCAAAAAGTTATAAAACATATTTTGTTCTACCGATTTTGCCCTTCTTTCCTAATTTCAATTCTAACTATCTTCTTTCAGAGAGAGCTGCGAAGTACCTCTCTCTTCCCTCCTGAATTTTTTTTGGTTCTCTCTCTCTCTCTCTCTCTCTCTCTCTTTCTAGCAATCTCCCTCGCTCTCTCTATCTCTCTCTCTCTCTCTTGCGATCCCGATAACAATTTCGCCGGAATAAAAGCTATGTTCAATCTAGATCTTGTACGAAATTAAAAATTTCAACCGCTGTAAGTTTCAATGCTCTGTCTGTCTCTCTAACTCGCTATTGATGATTTCATATGTTAAGTTCTGTTGTATATCCAATTTCACTCTATTTTTGCATGAAATTGTTTAAGTTCGTAGTTGTAATAAATTACTTTGCTCCTCAAACTATAAACATTGCGAAATCGAAACCTACTTAATTAGGTCTGGATATGATTTTAGTTTTGAAACATTGCAACATCAACATCTCTAATCATTGCGAAATATATTCACAGATGAGAAGCTGCGATGGATATTTGAAGTGCTAATATCACATTTACTGATATAGTGGATAATGTCCATCAACGATTCAAATCACTTGACAACTCAATCTTGACATATAAATATTGTATCCCACCAGAGGATGAAAACACTTTCCTGGAAACTGATCGTGATGTGATTTTGATGATGCTTTCTCTACAAAGACTCAATTCAACATATATTGAGATTAGAATCACTGACCTGAATGAGGTAGAACATCCAAAACTCAAATAGGTTTCAGCGCCTTTTTGTGTCATTCAGTGCTTGCATGTAAGGATTCCAATACTGTAGACCAATAATTTTTGTTGATGCAAGTTTCCTAAAAAAAAAATACAAAGGACAGATCATGGGGGCCTCTGCAAAAGATACAAATCAAGGTAATGTAGACATATGCAAGATATGACTATATGAGTAGCTGTCTGGGTAGCTGACTGATCGAGTATCTGTCTGCATATCTATTTTTTGGTTTATAAACTGCACTTCATGAAAGGACCCAACCCCGATTTAGTTGCCTAAACCGGAATCGAACCCCTTCGAAAACACGAACCAACAAAAACCGTAGAAATTTCGGCAGAGTTTCGTTACTAACATGGAATTACCATTACCTGCACGCGGAAAATACACTTCATCCTATGCCACAAAAATTAAACCGTGGGCACCAATCCCATCCAGATTTCTCAATATATCAACAATAATGTAAAGTAGTAAATATAACTATACTTTACTGAAATCCGGAGTAAAATCGTATAAAATATACAACAGAATACTCAGAGCGATCTCTAATGTATAATCATATACGTATACCACAGTAGGTAGAACAATAAACCTACTGGAAGAAACAAGGTAGCTCAAGCACTATGCCTCCGACCACGACGTGCGACACCAGAGTTCGAACTGCAAACTGGGCACGGAAACCGAAAAGCCCAGGGGAAAGACATGAAAACTGTTAGAGTGAGTGGACGAAAATAAATGTCTTTCACCAGTTGATATATACGTTTAAAATAACATATGCGAGTCCAGGTAAATAGAAATAACAAAGTACACGAGGTAAACTCATACTCCTCCAGCGTTGAGCATGCAAGTAAAAATCCCACGGGGTCACTCATGGACACACCCATGCTAGTACAGTCCGAATCACGGGGTCCTTGGTCCACACGTGATTCTAAGCCAGAAAGGCCTCGGTTCCGGGGAAACGCCCCTCGCCGGTCAGGTCGGGGTAACGACGCCCCTCCTGGAAGGCCTACCATCGGGGATCAGCCGAGAGGCAAGTGTATCGATACAACAACGTAACTGAGACTGTACTCTGTGAAAATCAAATCATAAACAGTTCGATGCATTTGCATGAAACAACATATAAGTGTATGTATACTCGTATACGCATATCCGTATATGTATAATCATAAAACACATGCTCATGTAAATCGAAATCTCATACGCATGCTCAAGTTCATAAAACGTGTATAAAGACTCCCAAACAATCCGTGAAAAGAAATTGTCCACTCACAGACTAGCGTAATGCAGTTCGCGTTAACCCGTGATCCGGCGGAAAATCATTCGCCAAACAAACGATCACGAACCCCCTGAATAATCACAAAGTCCATTACTCAAAGTCATAACTCGACAATTCAAAACAAATCACGAGAAACCACCGTTCTCGGAAACACGAAATCCGATTACGACAAACTGTCGAAAATCTGAAAATCACACCTCAATACCTCGCTGTACTTTCGGACGCTCAATTCGAAAAATGAACCTTCCCACTGCGATCGGGGCGTGATTTCGAGTGAAATGACATGCAACTTGTCGAAAATCCCAAAAGTCAAAGTTTGACCGTTGACCGCCGCCGCCGGCGGCACCACCACCAACTTGAAATTTTCCCGGCGGAGCAACCACCATTCCATGTAAAATCACCCACTGAGCAACTTTTACAACTGCATCGAAGGCCAATTCTCACTCTAACCATGTCAATTTCATGAAAAACCGAATGTTCACACAAATTTCACATCCAAAATTCTCCAAGCACAAATGAAATTAGATCACCAAACTTACATGGTAGCTTCCTAATGATGAGGGCTACAAAACCCAGTCCTTGTTGCAGCTCAATTCGGCCAGAATCGTGGAACCCGAATAACCTCAAAAATCCCAAACTTTTGGCCGGAATTCCTCCCTCCACCGGCGTCCCATGCCGTGAGAGGAGGCCGGGAGTGGGTAGAGGGCGTCGAGGCGTTCCAAACGGACCCAGCGCCGAGGCTTGGGGTGGCTGGACGGCGAGCCACCGCCGGCAACCGTGGAGCTTCCGTCGAGTTCCTTCCACCACCACGTGTTGACTCAGTCAACACCAGTCAACCATAATAACTTCAGTTTTTGACTTTCCCAATATGGCAACCTACATTTATAGCTTTCCCAATTAGGAAACTTCGTAATTATCCTTTTCGACGAACTTTAAATACTCATAACTTTCGCGTCGTAATTCCGATTTCGATAATTCTCGCGGCAACAAACTCGACTCGACGTATTCTTCAATTATCACCCAAAGTCAAACACATCGACCAATCGGATAAAAAGTCAACTGTTCAACCCAACACATATTTAAACCGACTAAATAATCAACAATTGGAAATATTCATAACTTAATCTCCGTAACTCGGAATAATGCTCCGGAAGTTCCAACGAGCTCGAAATTAAATTCTCAACAACTTCCGTGAAGAAGCCGAAATCAAATTCTCGACCGGTAATTTAGTCGTTAAGAAATCTGACATATAAAACCGATTAAATCAAAACTTCAAATATTCATAACTTATTCCTCGGTTGTCCAAATAACGATCCGGAAACGCCCACGAACTCGAAATCACACGTACAACGACTCTCGAGAAGAGACCCAGCTCCAATTCTCGGCCAATAATTTAGTCGTTAACAAATCCGGCGATTCACATAACTGTCGGAAATCTACGACTACGCGCAAGCTCGTAGATTAATCTGATTACACTGCTGATTCTGTTCTAGGTCGTCACACTTCAGTACTTACTATATAACTAGGAACTGATCTACGCATTATATGCTTGATTCTTAACGTCTTTCTCTTTACATTTAGCTTTGTTTTGACCTTAGTATTGTTGTTTCTTACTTAATTTTTTATTTTTAGGTTTTGAATAAATGAGATCAATAGAGGAGGTGGAAATGAGCTCAAAACGCAGCAAATGGAGGTTTCATAAATCAACTAGAAATGGTGGTGGCACAAGACTAAGATGATGGCTGAATTATGATGCATTTGGATGTGAAATATGAGAAGAACATCAAGGGGATCAAGTGTATCATGAGTATCAAGTAATTCGGCAAGAAGATGAAGGAATCAAGCAAGCATATTGGCCGAAGTTTTGAGGAGTATCAAAGAATATCAAGTATATCTCAAAAGTGCCTTATTGAAGATCAAAATATCCTACTAAATATGGTAGGATCGGCCAACATTACTTGGAGAAGAAGAAATACAAGATTTGGAAAGATAGAGATTTCCCTACTCCTAGTAGGAATAGGCAAATCTGTCTGCCAGCTCATCCAACTTCAAGATATCACTGAATCTACAAATAAACTCCAAATATAGTTATCATATATGTCTTTGTAAATATCTCGACTTCCTCTTTCCAATGAGTACAAGATCATAATTTTCTGAGCTACACAACTCCCTTAATACTCGTTTCAAGACAGGCTGGCAGATTCACCCGGGTACACTAGGAATACCTTGTTTGGAGAGGAAAGATGCAATCCTTCACCTATAAATAGAAGAGCTCAACCTCATTCTCAATAATCTCTCATTCTAGTAGCTAAAGCTCTTCCTAAACACTTCCTACCTCTAAACACTCAAAGTTCTCCAAGAAGCCGTCCTCCTCCAAGCAATATCAACGCCATCCTCCACCGAGACTTTCATGGCAATCCTAACTATTTTGTCCATTCATTGAAGGATCAAGCTACACTGAGTAGACTAGGGCAATCCCGAACTCCAAAAGTGTAACAATGATTTCTTCTTTTATTTTCTTGTATGAATTCTTGGTAGTTTTAGATCGGTTTAAAGGAATGTTTTTGTATATAATTCTAACAAGTTTTGTGTAATATGTTTTGGCTCTAAGAAATTAGTTATAACATGTATGTTTTCGTGCTTAATGATTTGATATTTTGCAGGGCAATCTCACTTAGTATCATTGATGTGTTAGGGCAATCCCGAAGCACACGTATTCATAAAATATACTTGCAAAACGTAGCTAATGACTTAAAATTTAATAGGTTGCATATAATCTGTTAGGTTATAAATAGTTAGGCAAATGAATGAGTTGATCACTTGTATATATTAGCTTAGTGTTTTATTTTCGGTTTGGTGAGCATATTTATGATTTTATGTTCTTTAATTGTTTCTACTTGTCTATGAGTGAAGCATGTTAGAATTTAGGGTTCTAAATCTGTTTGCTGGCCACTATTTGTTTAATTTCGTAGATTTTAAAATCAACCAATAAACTCCCCCCCCCCCCCCCCAAACCAGAGCATATTCATGCAAGCACCCTCAATCCCCGGTTAAGAACAATACCCTATTTACCAATGCTATATCTACAACAAAGGATTTTAATTGTTGTGTCTTTTCTAATTTTTTAAGTGTTTAATTTAGTAGTGAGATTGAGCATATCAGGAACCTAAACTTTGTGGTTGTTTTTCAGGACTCTATCCAATTGCATTTGCCATAGTTGATTCCAAAAATGACAGCAAATGGAGGTGGTTCTTGATGAACATAAGAGATGAGATAGATAAACACAGCATAAACCAAGAAACTAATACTCGGAGGAACATAACATTCCTTTTAGATCGTGGTAATGGAATTATGAGTTCTCTTCCAGAGGTATTCCCCAGTGATGAGCACGTCAAGTGTTTTCGGAACTTGGTTGCTAACATCAAAGACAACTACAGATGGCACTTGAAGGATATAATTTCAGAACTCTTCATGCAATGTGCATAGGCTAGAAGTGAAAGGCAATATGAGTTCCTTTTTAACCAGCTTAAGCTAGAAGGTGGATATACAGAGATAACTGAATTCATGAAGGATCTCACAAAGGAAAAATGGTGTGATGCATTCTTTGGAAGAGAAAAGTATGGCGAAATGACAAACAACATCTCGGAGTGCTTCAGCAGTTGGATAGTACATCTCCGCACACTACTTGTCTTCTATTTTGCTGATGAAATCAGATCATCCATTACAAACTCATTCATTCTATTATTTCATGGGTCTGTTTGGGAATCTGTTTGGGTAGCTGATCTACGTATTTTATGCTTGATTATTAATTTAATTATCTTTACATTTTTCTATGCTATGAGCTTAGTGAATACATTTCTAACTTATTTTATGTTTTTAGGTAGAAGAATAAAGGAGGATGGACAAAAGGAGCAAAATGGAGCTGAAAATGTCAATAATTATGAAAAGTGCACTTCAGAGGATTTTTGCGAATCTGGACAACAGAGATGGGCCGGCCCATTCAGCAATTCATTGGGCCCATTTATTAAAGTCCTAGTCAGCCAAGAAGGAAGCTCTAAGTCAATTATTTCGTCCAAAATGATCAAGCAAGCAACTTGGTGATGCAAGTTGCTGAAATATCTTTGGTGACTAAGGAGGTGACTAAGGACTAGCTTGGTGACTAAGGAGGTGACTAAGGCTGTGCAACTAGGTGGAAGGATAAGAGGAAGAGGTTTCCTTCCTTTGAAGGAAGAGGCAGAGGCCATCTCCTTTGCCTATAAAAGGGGAGTTCAGCCATGAACATTAAGATCTCACATTCCAATAGCAAAAGCTCTGCTTAAATCACCTCCTTGCATCCAAAAGAAGGACTCCTCCCAAATCTGAAACACCACCAAGCACCACCTCCAAAATAACCTTCCTACATCCACAAGTGTTTTTGGCTCGATTTGGCCCTGGATATTTGTGTCCTCCATCCATCAAAGGAGCTATTACATCAAGATTTACGGTGCGATTTCACGGAATCAAAAGTGTAACATGACCCCTTTGTATTTATTTTCAGTTTTGTGTAGTTTTCTCTACTTTTGTATGATAAGACTAAGTTTTGATATAAGGCTATTTATTTCTGGTTTTTACTAAGTTTCTTCCATGTGTTTATAGTTTTGATTCGAATCCATGTGCTAGCTTATGTTGTTCTTAATGCTTGAAATTTTTTTTAGTAGATACTCGATTTGGTTCTTCTTTGAGCATGTTTCACGAACTAATAACAAAGATAAAATTGGATTAGATAGTTAGCTCGATTTGGTTGCTGTCTTGTTCAATATAAGCATGTGTATGTGTTTTGATTGAAGCTATAGATTTCGTAGACACTTATGATTAATCGGATAAATATGTTAGGTTGTTAGCATGTGATGATCACTTATATATATGTTAGTCTTAGATTTTATTTTTTATTTAGAAAGCATGTTTAGGATTCTTTGTTCTTGTTTGTTTAGCTTGCTTATGAGTTGAAGCATGATAGAACTTAGGGTTTCTCTATGTGTTTTCTGCCATGTTTTGTCTTTATATTTCGTAGATTAATAACCAAACAATCAAACCCCCATACCTTTTATTTTATGTTTACAAACGTTGTCATGCTTAGTACACTCAATCCTCGGTTAAGAACGATCCCTACTTATCAATGCTACATCTACAAAGAATGGTTTTAAATTGCATACGTGTGAACTATGTGTTGAGTGTCTGCTTTGTGTTAATATTTGATGCATGCATGCATATCAATTTTTGGCGCATTTACCGGGGATTGAAAAATCTATTGTGTGATTTCGTTTTTGTAAATATGTTCATATTTTGTAAATATTACACTTGTGCATATTTTTATTTTTTATTTTTTCTGTTTTCGGAACTGTGCACTGACCTGTTTTGTGTAAATTATTTGACATAGCTAGAGGTCTTAGAAAAATCTGAAATTTGCAGAAGTGTGTGGTTTTGTGTCTTGTTTGTGCCTATAAATTTTTATTGCATTCGGACTAGCCAATAATTCTGGAAAAATTTGACAAGTAGCTGTGTTCAATTTTGCGCGATTCTGGAATTTGCATGTGTTCTTTGTGAATATGTGAAATTTTGTAAATAGAAAAGCCTGTCTATAGTTTGAAATTTACATACTTGTTTATAATTCAATACTTGCTAAAGGAAGTCTTTGATTTAAATTTAGTACATAAGCTTGGTTAATTAAGTCACACTCTTTTCCTTGTTCATCTCCTTAACCCCTCATGATGTGTGAATTTTATCACCGCACACCATAACTTAAGTGAAGTTATGGACATGAAGTTGAGGGCAGAATTTACAAAGGACTTGAGGGTGTTTTCGAGATTTTGGCTGAATGTCGGACATGGTGTCTAGAATGGCTTATGACTGGTGACAGGTTCTGAATCTAAGAAAGACTTACACCAATAGAGTATATACCATAGGCCCGGTTAGCCTCGGGGTGTATTGTCAAAATTAGTCCTGCTTCTCGTGTTATCTCTATCCCTAACTGGCCATATTTTTCGATTGGACCAAGGCCATTTGATTGAAATTTCATACTTTATCGCGCGGGTCTCACGTCCATTGAATGACCTAAGATTAAGCTAGTGTACTCTCTTTAAATCATTGGCGCACTCAATTTGGAAAATACTTGTACATACATGTCGAAATTGAACTTTGTAAAGAAGACTAACCATACTCTAATCATTTCATATTTTGCACAATGTTAATTTTTATTTTTAGTTTTAGAGAGTCAAGTCGGAGCTGGGTAATAGGCTGTTTTTGTGTGATTTATTTGACGTAGTTCTATGTCTCAGAAAATTCTGAAACCTTTATGACGTGTTTGTATATGTGTCTAGTTCATGCTCGAAAAATTTCAGTTAGTTCCAACGTGTGATTAATTCTAGAGAAATTACTTAAGGAGTCATGCTCAGGCTGCCTGACTTTTATAATATTTAGGACACATACACATCTTTGCATATCATTTCATTCATTGCATAGTTTCATCATCATGCATCATATTAATCATTACATTTCATGCATTTTTCCATTGGATTTGATGTTTTTTGAGTTTTGAAGGATATGATGGAGGAACGTGCTTAAAGTGTTTTCATAAATTCGCAGCTTCTGTCCAAACAGAACAGTCAACTTCAAAAAGCCATAACTTTTAGCTGGATTAAAGTTAGACGGATTTCTTTATATGGTTGGAAAGCTTTGAACGTCTAGTTTTTAGTCATATAAAGATCACAAAATTATAATTTCTAAATCATTTGAAATTAAAGCATAAAGGCACAGAGGTCAGAACATGGAAGCTGAAAAGTGGAAGGCAAAAATGGAGAAGTTGCACCTCCAAGATCAGGCTGTTTGTTGAGCATAAAAGAAAGTAACACGTCTTGGTTGTAAGACCTTAAAAAATAAGCTCTTGTTGGGAGGCAACCCAATGGAGGAGTCTACAAATCATATTTGTTTTCTCTTCCCTTTTTCTCTTTTTAATTTTCGTAGCTTTTACTTTTATTAGTTAGATTTTCGTAAAACCTATACTTCATGCTTAATTCTATGCTTTTACTTTAATACATTATGGACAATGTAGATTTTAAGTGTGGGGGAAGGGTTTACAACTTTAACTTAGTGTTTTTTAAATTCTTTAGGATGCCCTTAAGTAGTCGATGATGAAATTGGACCGAAAAGATTATATATGGCGTTGCATGTCACATACATGAATTCTTATGCTAATTGAGATATTTTGATTGTCATGACATGTAGTGGATATGGTTGCATAAAAATGGTACAGATTTCGCATGCTAGAATAAGCTTTTAGATCATACGAACCTTAAAGAGAGTTTTTGAGCCTACCTTACATCCTTTGTTGAGTGAAAATCGTGTATCATGGTCTCAAAAATGTTTACATGTCTCATCAAATTGCTTGCCATAGATTTCAATGAATTAGAAAATACTAGAACTTACTCATGTAGATTTGCAAAGCTTTTAAGCTGATAAATGCTTTGATTTTGGATTTGATTAAAAGTATTTAGGTTTTCCACCACTAAACCAAACAGCCATGTGTCCTTTATGTACGCACAAGATGTGACACCCATAGATAGCCCATTTAAGCCCACATTAAGCCTTTCTTTCATCACCTTTAATATCTAAACACTTAGCCTAGTGTAAGACTTCTTTACCCTATGTTCTGCAGACTTAGTGTGAAGTAATGTCGACAAGAGGAAAATATGGCATTTTTTTGGTGATGTTCGTTAATTTCTAAGATGTATGTATGGGGATAGACTTGTTCAAATAGCTTGAAAAAGTGTGTAAATTGCTGAGAATAGATGTGACGACCCGAACCGGAATTGGAATACTAATCGGTTTAATCTACGAGTTTCACGAGTAATTGAGGTTTAGTGTAATTAATTGGATATGCAACTTTGTTCACGACTTAATTTTCGGACACGAATTTGATTTGGGTTTGTTCGTGGGAATGGTAGAGAATTTGATTTTGAGTCTGTAGGAGCTTTCCGAGGATTTTTTGGATAATCGAGGAATATAAAATGAATATTTGAAATTATCGTCGAGTTAGTCATGTTTATCCATTCGAGTTTGAGTTATCCGAATTGTGGATAGAGTTGTTTCACGACGTATAAATAGCCGAATAGTCGTAAAGTTGTCGCAAAAGTTCGAAAATGAGCTGTCTGACCGAGTTGACTGAGCTGGGCCGAGTTGACCGAGTTAACCCGTGTTGACTCAGTGAGTCACGGACTCGCCATCGAGGTGGCTGCCGGAATCGGGTTCAATGGTGGAGTGTTTTCCAGTGACTTTCCGAAGGGGATTTTGGGTGGAATTGGTTGGGTTCGAGCTTGTGATGAAACCCTTTGAAGATGGGAGGCCGAGGTGGCCTCACGGTGGAGAATTTCGCCAGAGAAATTTTTCGGCCGGTTTGAACTTTGGTGGCTTTCGAGTTGATTTTTGGCCACGGTGGTGATCCTTTGGGGAAAAAGGCTAGGCTGGAGGAGAGGAAGATTTTGGAGTCTTGGTCGCCGAGAAATCTCTCTGGTGACAGCGCGCCGCATCCAGCGGCGGCGGTCAACGGCAGAGCTCCGGTGACCCATTAAATTTTTTGATTTTATCAAGTTTTATGCCGTTTTGCTCGTAATCGCGCTCTGATCGTCGCCTTGAGGTTTTCGAGTTGATTTGTGTAGTGAATTTTAAGTCGAAGGTTTTGTGGAGTATATTTGGGTTTTTCGGCGAGTTTTCTGTTATCCGAGTTATATATTTCCGGAAATAGTTGGTTTCCGAGGTGTGGTTCGAAGTATTGAATTGTGATTTTGATCAGTGATATTTTGTGATTATTTAGGGGATCGAGATCGTACATTGGGAGAGGGATCTTCTGCCAGATCTCGAGATTAGCGCGTTTGCACGCTGTGCTTTTCTATGAGTGGACATTTCTTTTCACTGATTGGTTGCGAGTCTTTATTATATGTTTTAAAAGCATGAGCATGCATATGAGATTATGATTTATACGAGCATGTGTTTTACGATTATTCATATACGAATATGCATCGACGAATATACTTATATAATTATGTAATACGAATATGCATTTACATTGTGCTTTAAAAATTTGCATGAAACGATTTATGATTTAGTTTACACAGAGTACAGTCACAGTATATATTGTTGTATCGATACACTTGCATCCCGGCTGATCCCCGATGATGTTTACTGGGGGAGGCTGTGACCCCTGACCCGAGGCCTTTACCGGGGCGGGGGGGGGGGGGGGGGGGGGGAGAGACCTATGACCTGAGGCCTTTCTGGTTTGAATCACGTGTGGGTCTGGGATCCCGTGATTCGAACTGTACTAGCGCGGTTGTGTCCATGAGTGACCCCGCGGGATTTTACGACGCATGCTCTGTATGCGTGAGGAGTTAAAGTCTCCCTCGTGTACTATATCATTTTCATTCATTTAGACTCGCATATGTGTGACGACTCGGACCAGCATCAGCAGTATGATCAGCTATATACATGAGTTATTGCATAGTCGCAGAGTTCTGACAGTATTTGAATCGCCAGATGTGTTAACGACTAAATCATTGGCCGAGAATCGGAGCTGAGTCTCTTCTCGAGAGTCGTTGTACATGTGATTTCGAGTTTGTGGGCGGTTCTGGATCATTATTTGGACGACCGAGGAATAAGTTATGAATATTTGAAGTTTCGACGAAATTGGGTTTAAATGGAGGATTTCTTAACGACTAAATTATCGGACGAGAATTTGGTTTTGGCTTCTTCACGGAAGTTGTTGAGAATTTAATTTTGAGCTCGTGGGAACTTCCGGAGCATTATTCTGAGTTACGAAGATTAAGTTGTGAATATTTTCGATTGTTGGTTGTTTAGTCGATTTAAATATGTGTTGATTGAACAGTTGACTTTTTATCGGATTTGCCGATGTGTTTGACTTTGGGGGATAATTGAAGAACATGTCGAGACGAGTTTGTGGCCGTGAGAATTATCGAAATCGGAATTACGACGCAGAAGTTACGAGAGTTTAAAGTTTGTCGCGAAATGTATTTATGGGGGTTTCCTCTTTGGGAAAGCTATAAATAGTAACTTACCAAATCAGGAAAGTCAAAGTTTTAATTGTTAGCATTGACTTGGTCAACACAGCTGTGGAGGGTGGCGCGACGTTGGCGACGGCTCACGGCGGTGATCCCTCGTCCGGCCACCTCCGGGGTCGGTATAGGGACCGTTCGACTCGGCTAGCCTTCCTTGTGGTGATTCCGGCCTCTTTTTCCGGCATGGTGGACGGTGGAGGGAGGTATATTCCGGCCGAGATGGAGGTTTTTGGGTTTAATGGTGGTTTGTGATTCCGGCCGAATTGAGCTTAATCAAGCACTGGGTTTTGTAGCCCTCTTCACCCTGATTCTAACCATATAGGTATGGTGATTTAATTTTGCTTGTGTGTGGAGAATTTTGAATGTGAAATTTGTGAGACAATTCGGTTTTGCTTGAAATTGGATGAGTTAGAGTGAGAATTGGACTTCGGTGCAGTTATAGAAGTTGCTCAGTGGATGATTTTGAGTGGAATAGGGGTGGCTCCGCAGTGGAATTCTCCGTTTGGTGGCGGCGGCGCCGTGGGTGGTGGTCAACGGCGGTCAACAGTTTGACTTTTTGGATTTTCGACAAGTTGCATGTCATTTCACTCGAAATCGCGCCCCGATCGCAGTGGGGATGTTCGTTTTTCGAGTTGAGCGTCTGAAAGTATAGCGAGGTATTGAGGTGTAATTTTCGGATTTTCGACAGTTTATCGTGATCGGATTATGTGTTTCCGAGAACCGTGGTTTCTCGTGATTTGTCTTGTATTGTCGAGTTATGACTTTGAGAAATGGATTTTGTGAATATTCAGGTGTTCGTGATCGTTCGTTTGGCGAGGGACTTTCCGCCGGATCACGGGTTAACGCGAACTGCGTTACGCCAGTGTGTGAGTGGACAAGTTTCTATTTTCACTATTGATTTGCGAGTTCGTGGATTTTATGATTTCCGTATTTATTTTATACGATGATTGAGATATATGTTATTTTCGGAGGTATTGTTATATGATTATTGGTGATGGCATTTATTACATCGATGTACCAGAGTTGAGAGATTCCTCTGGGCGGGGTTGAGTGGTCCCCTGCGTGCCGCCAGGGTTGAGTGGTCCCCTGGCCTATCACTGTCAGGTTTGAGCGATTCACCTGACGTCGGGCTTGAGAGGTCTCCCGACAACCTCCGTATATATATATGTGTTGTTTTCTGAACTCGCACTGTTTTACATTGAGTATGTATATAACTGGTGAAAGGCATATGTTTATTTTCGTCCACTCACTCTAACGTTTTTATTTGCCTTTTCCCTGGGCTTTTCGGTTTCCGTGCCCAGTTTGCAGTTCGGATTCTGGTGCCGCACGTCGTGGTCGGAGGCATAGAGCTCGAGCTACCTTGTTTCTTCCAGTAGGTTTATTGTTCTACCTACTGTGGTATATTTATATGATTATACATTAGAGGTCGCTCTAAGAATTCTTATGTATATGTTTATACGATCTTACACTGGATTTCAGTAAAGTAGTGATATATTTATTGTTTTACTTTACTGTTGATATATTGAGAAATCCGGATGGGATTGGTGCCCACGGTTTGCTTTTTGTGGCATAGGATGAAGTGTATTTTCCGCGTGCAGGTAATGGTAATTCCATGTTAGTAACGAAACTCTGCCAAAATTTCTACGGTTTTTGTTGGTTCGTGTTTTCGAAGGGGTTCGATTCCGGTTTAGGGAGCTAAATCGGGGTTGGGTCCTTTCAATATGTTTTTATAACATATATTATTCGGCGAAAGACATTTATTTTCGTCCACTCACTCTAACGGTTTATATGTCTTTCCCTGGGCTCTTTGTTTTCAAAGCCCAGTTTGCAGTTCGGATTCTGGTGTCGCATGTCGCAGTCGGAGGCTTAGTATTCGAGCTACTTTTCTTTCTCAGTAGGTTTCTTGTTTACCCTACTATTGTATATTTATGTATAAATATACTAGAGGTCGCTCTGAATAATCGGATGTTTATATTTTCGTATGTTTTTCCCCGGATTTCTGTAAAGTTATAGTTTTGCTTATTACTTTATATTATGATGATATGATTTTGAGAAATTTGGATGGGATTGGTTCCCAAGGTTTGGCTTTTGTGGCATAGGATGAAGTGTGTTTTTGGGTGCAGGTTAATGGTAATTCCGCGATGTAGTGAAACTCTGCCGAAATTTCTATGTTTTTTTTTTAAAGTTCGTGTTTTCAGAAGGAGTTGTAGTTATGATGCTAAGGGTATTTGAGATTGTACAGCATGTCTGGAGCGATGATCCGACTGGCCAGCGGTAACTCATTAATGCTTCGGGTGTTGTATGTTTTCAAATGTTTAAAGTTTCATGATTACGTTCCTTATGCCTTGTGACTAATGCTTTTCTCTTATCATTAGGATGCCTCCTAGACGTGGTCCCCATGTCCATATGGATGTGGATCCTGATGAGGATCGCCAAACGCATGACTTTCTTACGCGAGTATTGCGTTTGGAGGAGCGTTTTGACCCTATGGTCAAAGCTCGAACTGCTGGAGCGACTGTTTTCTCGGGTTCAGCTGATCCAGAGATATGTGAGGCTTGGTTGGTTCAGGTTGAACGAGTTTGTGAGCGTCTGCGTTTCACTCCTGAGCAGATAACAGTGGCAGCAGTTGGTTTACTTGAGTCTGATGCATACTTCTGGTGGGTTAGCACTGATAGAGTTCCGGTTGATACTCCATGGACACTGTTTAGAGATTTGTTTATGCAGAGGTATTTCAACCGGGCTACACAGCAGCGGAAGTTTGAGGAATTCACCAACTTGAGACAGGGTAGCATGTCAATACTTGAGTACCGGGACAGATTTACTCGCTTATCTCGGTTTGCTCGCGACATGGTGGCTACAGAGGAAGCCAAATGCCGGAGATTTGAGTTGGGCTTGAACCTGAACATCAAGGGAACTTTAACTACGATGCCTCAGAACAACTTTGATAAGCTTGTGAGTGCTGCACTTCGAAGCGAGGACATAGAGAAGGAAAGGCAGATGAGATTCCAGTCTCGACGATTTGAGGAGGGTGGACCGAGTCAGGGACCTTCCAAGAGGCTAAGTTCAGGCACTTCTGGATTGGCATCATCATCTGGCAGTGGACCATATAGACCATCAGTTGGTACAGCTAAACAGAGACAGAGATGGAGGAGGGATCGACAACAGAGACCACAGTCCAGTAGGAGTTCTAGCGGATCCAGCTATCCTCGACGTACCGGTGGCACTTTTGCTGTACCGAGGGAGTATCCATTGTGCAACTTCTGCAACAGGCATCATTATGGTCCTTGTCAGCGAGGCACTACTATATGTTATCGTTGTGGCTAAGAGGGTCACTTTGCGAGGGAATGTGTCTAACCTGTTGGTGTTGGTAGACAGACAGCTCAGAGTTCAGGAGGAGATCGAGGTACCACTTCTGGAGCTCGACCAGTACAGTCTTCTGGTCAGGGCAGACAGCAGAGTCACCATCAGTGTGGACGACCAACTGGACAGGCCAGGGTTCATGCTATGTCATTGCGCAAGGGTAGAGCTTCACCGGAGGTTGTTATTGGTACGTTGCATATTTTTGGCTATTCAGTACTTACTTTGTTAGATCCAGGTGCTACGCATTCATTCATATCATATAGACTATCATCTTTAGCTACTATGCCTGCATCTCCACTTTCAAGGTTATGGAGAGTGTTGTATCCATCCGGTGAGGTTGTGAGTATTGGCTGGGTGTATAGGGATTGTGAGATCTTTGTTGGAGGTTATAATTTAGCCGCGGATTTGTTATTGCTGGATATTGTCGATTTTGATGTGATTTTGGGTATGGACTTCTTGGAGACACATTGGGCTATGTTCGACTGTCACAAGAAGGAGGTAGTGTTTCGACGACCAGGTTTCCCAGAGATATTGTTTCGCGGTGAGAAGAATACTTCCTTGCCCTGTGTGATTTCAGCAATAAAGGACGAACGGATGATAGAGAAGGTTGTGTTGCATACTTAGCTCATGTTGTGGATACAAAGGCTGATGTACCAGACATTGGTGATATTGAGGTTGTTTCCAAGTTTCCAGACGTATTTCCGGAGGAGTTACCAGGTGTTCCTCCAGTTCGAGAAATTGATTTCACCATTGAGCTTTTACCAGGCACTGGACCTATATCTCAGGCACCTTATCGTATGGTGTAAACAAAGTTGAAAGAGTTACAGATTCAACTTCAAGAGTTGCTGGAGAAAGGTTTCATACGACCCAGTGTATCACCGTGGGGTACTCCTGTATTATTTGTGAGGAAGAAGTATGGTTCTATGCGGTTGTGTATTGATTACCGGAAGCTGAATCAAGTCACCGTGAAGAACAAGTACCCATTGCCGCGAATTGATGATTTATTTTATCAGCTCAAAGGAGCTTAAGTCTTTTTGAAGATTGATCTCAGGTCTGGATACCATCAGTTAAGGATTAGAGAGTCAGATGTGGCCATGACAGCTTTCAAATCACGGTATGGGCATTATGGGTTCTTGGTTATGCCGTTTGGGTTGACCAATGCCTCTGCAGCTTTCATGGATTTGATGAATAGGGTGTTCAGGCAGTTTCTGGACAAGTTTGTGATCGTGTTCATCAGCGATATTCTGATTTACTCCATGAGTGTGGGCCAGTACGAGAAATATTTGCGACCTGTTTTGTGGACTTTGCGAGATAATCAGCTGTTTGCGAAGTTCAGCAAGCGTGAGTTTTGGTTGAATAGAGTGAAGTTTTTGGGTCATGTGATATATGCTGAGGGAGTCAGCGTAGATCCTGACAAGATTGAAGCCATATTAAAAATTGGAGTAGACCTACCACCGTACTAGAGATCAGGAGTTTCTTGGGTTTGGCAGGTTACTATCGGTGCTTTGTGCAGGATTTTTCACGGATTGCTGCTCCGCTTACCATACTGACGAAGAAAGGCGTCAAGTTTGAGTGGTCCGATGCATGTGAGGAGAGTTACTTGATCTTGAAGGAGAAGTTGACTACTGCACCGGTTCTGACTTTACCTGACGACAGTGGAGAGTTTATGGTTTATAGCGATGCATCGAAATCAAGTCTTGGTTGTGTTTTGATGCAGCATGGCAGAGTGGTGGCTTACAGTTCCAGGCAGTTGAAACCACATAAAGTCAATTATCCTACGCATGATTTGGAGTTAGCTGATATTGTATGGAGACACTACTTGTATGGAGCTCAGTGCAAGATATACACAGATCATAAGAGTCTCACTTATTTGTGCACGTAGCCAAATTTGAATATGAGGCAGCGTAGATGGATGGAGTTGATTAATGATTATGATTACACCTTTGAGTATCATCCAGGGAAGGCTAACGTCGTTGCTGATGTTCTCAATCAGAAATCTGGAGCCTCATTATTTCATGTGTGTGTGGCCAGAGTTTCCATGTTAGCAGAGTTACGAGCTACGGGAGCTGAGTTAGAGTGGGATGATGATGGAGCCTTGTTGGCTAGCTTCCAGGTTCGATCGGTACTGGTTGATCAAGTTCGGGAAGCTCAGGATGCGAATTCCTATCTATTGGACAAAAAGACCATGATTCGGAATGGTGTGCCAACAGAGTTCCAGTTTAGTGATGATGGTACACTGCTTTTCAGAGGCAGATTATGAGTGCCCAGAGACGAGGGTTTGAAGAAAGAGATTTTAGACAAAGCCCATTGTTCTGCTTACGCGATGCATCCAGGCGGCACAAAGATGTTTCGTACACTTCGAGCCTATTACTGGTGGCGAAATATGAAGAGGGAGATCCCTGCATATGTGAGCAGATGCCTCATTTGTCAGCAAGTGAAGGCAAAAAGGTAGAAGCCTGCGGGAAAGTTACAGCCCTTGGAGATTTCAGTTTGGAAATGGGAGCACACCACCATGGATTTCGTGTATCAGCTACCACATACTTCTGGTTGTAATACTGGTATTTGGGTTATTGTTGACCGATTGACGAAATCAGCTCATTTTCTTGCACTACCAGGGAAGATTTCAGTGGGCAGACTGGCAAAGATGTATTTGGCCGAGATTGTTCGATTGCATGGTGTGCCTGTATCCATTATTTCTGACCGAGACAGTCAGTTTACTTCAGAGTTCTGGCAAGCATTACAGCGAGCTTTGGGAACCAGATTGCATTTCAGTACAGCTTTCCATCCTCAGACTGATGGGCAGTCTGAGTGGACTATTCAAACCCTCGAGGATATGTTGCGGTCCTGTGTATTGCAGTTCATAGGGAATTGGGACCAGCAACTACATTTGATTGAGTTTGCTTACAACAACAGTTATCAGGCCGGTATCGATATGGCACCGTATTAGGCTCTATATGGGAGGCAGTGCCGTACTCCATTATGTTGAGTGAGGTGAGCGAGCGATGGCTTATTGGTCCTGATTTGGTGAAGAGCACCACAGAGGATATTCAGATTATCAGAGATAGGTTGAAGATTGCCCAAGATTGACAAAAAAAGTTATGCAGATGTGAGAAGAAAGAGTCTCGAGTTCGAGGTGGGCGATTGGGTCTTCCTGAAATTGTCTCTTTGGCGAGGAGTAGTCCATTTCGGGAAGCGTGGCAAGCTTCGACCACGGTATATTGGTCCTTATGAGATTACAGAGAAAGTTGGTGTCGTGGCTTATAGATTGGAGTTGCCTCCGGAGATGGCGAGGGTGCACGATGTTTTCCATGTCTCGATGTTGCGGAAATACATTCTAGATCCATCACATGTTTTAGCGCCATATCAGCTTCCTATCCGGGAAGATTTGACATATGTGGAGGAGCCAGTACAGATTCTCGATCGGCGTGAGCAAGAGTTAAGACGTAGAGTCATACCGCTTTTGAAGGTCTTATGGCAGAATCATTCAGTTGAGGAAGACACCTGGGAGACCGAGCAGCATAAGCGGGAGCAATATCCTCATATGTTCACTTAGCAGGTATGTAAATTTTGAGGTCGAAATTTTTGTAAGGGGGGTAGATTTGTGGCGACCCGAACCAGAATTGGAATAGTAATCGGCTTAATCTACGAGTTTCACAGTAATTGAGGTTTAGCATAATTAATTAGATATGTAACTTCGTTCACAACTTAATTTTCGGACACGAATTTGATGTGGGTTTGTTCGTGGGAAATGTAGAGAATTTGATTCCGAGTCCGTAAGAGCTTTCGGAAGATTTTTCGGATAATCGAGGAATATAAAATGAATATTTGAAATTATCTCCGAGTTAGTTATGTTTATCCGTTCGAGTTTGAGTTATCTGAATTGTGGATAGAGTTGTTTCGCGACGTATAAATAGCCGAATAGTGATAAAGTTGTCGCAAAAGTTCGAAAATGGGCTGTTTGACCAAGTTGACTGAGTCAACCCATGTTGACTCAGTGAGTCACGGACTCGCCGTTGAGGTGACTGCCGGAATAAGGCGCGGTTGACGGAAATCAAGGTAAGGTTTTGAAGCTTGGGATCTAAGCTTTCGATTGATGTGTATATTGTGAAGTTTGGAAGTGTTTTAGTTGATTGATTTTGAGGGAGAAGTTTGCCGGAATCGGGTTCTATGGTGGAGTGTTTTCCGGTGACTTTCCGAAGGGGATTTTGGGTGGAATTGGTTGGGTTCGAGCTTGTGATGAAACCCCTTGAAGATGGGAGGCCGATGTGGCCTCACGGTGGAGAATTTCGGCAGAGAAATTTTCCGGCCGGTTTGAACTTTGGTGGCTTTCGAGCTGATTTCCGGCCACGGTGGTGATCCTTTGGGGAAAAAGGCTAGGTTGGAGGAGAGGAAGATTTTGGAGGCTTAGTCGCCGGGAAATCTCTCTGGTGACGGCGCGCCGCCGCCGGCAGCGGCGGTCAATGGCGGAGCTCCGGTGACCCGTTGACTTTTTGGATTTTGTCAAGTTTTATGCTGTTTTGCTCGTAATCGCGCTCCGATCGTCGCCTTGTGGTTTTCGAGTTGATTTGAGTAGTGGATTTTAAGTCGAAGGTTTTGTGGAGTATATTTGAGTTTTTCGGCGAATTTTCTGTTAGTCGAGTTATATATTTTCGGAAATGGTTGGTTTCCGAGGTGTGGTTCAGAGTATTGAATTGTGATTTTGATCAGTGATATTTTGTGATTATTCAAGGGATCGAGATCATACGTTGGGCGAGGGGTCTTCCGCCGGATTAGCGCGTTTGCGCGCTGTGCTTATCTGTGAGTGGACATTTCTTTTCACTGATTGGTTGTGAGTCTTTATTATATGTTTTATGAGCATGAACATGCATATGAGATTATGATTTATACGAGCATGTGTTTTACGATTATTCATATACGAATATGCATCGACGAATATTTTTATATAATTATGTAATACGAATATGCATTTACGTTGTGCTTTAAACCTTTGTATGAAACGATTTATGATTTGGTTTACACAGAATACAGTCACAATATATATTGTTGTATCGATACACTTGCATCCCGGCTAATCCCCGAGGATGTTTACCGAGGGAGGATGTGACCCCTGACCCGAAGCCTTTACAGGGGGGGGGGGGGGCAGACCTTTGACCTGAGTCCTTTCTGGCTTGAATTACGTGTGGGTCTGAAATCCCGTGATTCGGACTGTACTAGCGCAGTTATGTCCATAAGTGACTCCGTGGGATTTTACGACGCATGCGCTGTCCGCGTGAGGAGTTAGAGTCTCCGTCGTGTACTATATCATTTTCATTCATTTATACTCGCATATGTTTTTATAACATATATTATTCGGCGAAAGAAATTTATTTTCGTCCACTCACTCTAACGGTTTATATGTCTTTCCCTGGGCTCTTTATTTTCAATGCCTAGTTTACAGTTCGAATTCTGGTGTCGCACGTCGTAGTTGGAGGCTTAGTATTCGAGCTACTTTTCGTTCTCAGTAGGTTTCTTGTTTACCCTACTATTGTATATTTATGTATATATATACTAGAGGTCGCTCTGAATACTCTGATGTTTATATTTTCGTATGTTTTTCCCTGGATTTCTGTAAAGTTACAGTTTTGCTTATTACTTTATATTATGATGATATGATTTTGAGAAATTCGGATGGGATTGGTTCCCACGGTTTGGCTTTTGTGGCATAGGATGAAGCGTGTTTTTGGGTGCAGGTTAATAGTAATTCCGCGATATAATGAAACTCTGCCGAAATTTCTATGTTTTTTTTAAAGTTCGTGTTTTCAGAAGGGGTTCGATTCCGGTTTAGGAAACTAAATCGGGGTTGGGTCCTTTCAATAGAAAAAAGAACAAAAGTGAAAAGAAAAGAAGAAGTTGTCTAGCAATGTGTTTTAGATGTCAAAATTGAATCAATGTCTCCTATATTTGCGGATTTGGAGTGTACCACGAATTGAAGGCCCAATAGTGAAGAAATATGGCATTTGTTCTGTCTGTAAAGATCAAGGAAAATTAAGAATGAAGTCTTGGCCCAAAATGATTAATTCAGCCCCCGAAATGGAAATCTGACCACGGTGACGTTTTGGAGAAGATGAGGCACGAATTTGAGAAGTTTTAAGTGCTAGACCAAGTTTTTGGAACGTTTTCGACCACCACATATCCAAATTTTTGAATGCCTTAGTCTTAGCCCCTTTGCAACCTTTCTAAAGTCCTTTATGATCCTTAAGATGAGTAGCCTTCGATTGGTTGAGTAAAATTGCATGAATAAGCATATGGTTTAGGTTCATTTTTGTGCAAGTAATTCATCATATTCATTTGGTTTTTGACCGAATTCATATATATCTTGAGTGAACCATTCTTTTCATGAGTGAAAAAGATGATGAGTGCATCCTTGTAAGATTGATTTGAACTTGTTCGAAACATGCATAGCTTAACTTCACCATTATTTTCTTCTAAGTCTTACTTGTTCATGAAATGATTATATCTTTATTATCTCTTGAAATCATTGAGCATTCATGTTGAAATCTTGTGATTCCATCGCCATATACTTAGAAACATCCATGAGGCATTTTTAAGGGCTTAAACGTGTTTTTGTCAACTTAGAATTTTCAGCATTTTAAACATAATAACATGATGATTTGCAGCTTCGAAATGTTGAAATATCTAAGTATGTTTGTTTTTAATTTGTATGTTTTCCTTTGTTTGTTTTTTATTTTTGAGTTTTTCATTTGTTTAGTATTTGCTAGAGACTAGCAAAGTCTAAGTGTGGGGGAAATTTGATCTATGCATTTTATGTTTGATTATTAATGTAATTCTCTCTACATTTTTCTATGCTATGAGCTTAGTGAATACGTTTCTAACTTACTTTATGGTTTTAGGTAGAAGAATAAAGGAGGATGGACAAAAGGAGCAAAATGTAGCTGAAAATGTCAATAACCGTGAAAAGTGCACTTTGGAGGATTTTTGAGTTTCTGGACAACGGAGATGGGCCGACCCATTAATAAATTCATTGGGTCCATTTATTAGAGTCCAAGTCAGGCAAGAAAGAAGCTCTAAGTCAATTATTTCATCCAAAATGATCAAGCAAGCAACTTGGTGATGCAAGTTGCTGAAATATCTTTGATGACTAAGGAGGTGACTAAGGACTAGCTTGATGACTAAGGAGGTAACTAAGGCTGTGCAACTAGGTGGAAGGATAAGAGGAAGATGTTTCCTTCCCTTGAAGGAAGAGGCAAAGGCCATCTCCTTCGGTTTAGAAAGCATGTTTAGGATTCTATGTTCTTGTTTGTTTAGCTCTTCTATGAGTTGAAGCATGATAGAACTTAGGATTTCTCTATGTATTTTCTGTCATGTTTTGTCTTTATATTTTTTAGATTAATGCCCAAAATTTCAAACTCCCCATACCTTTTATTTTATATCTACAAACGTTGTCATGCTTAGTACCCTCAATCCCCGGATAAGAACGGTCACTACTTTCAATGCTACATCTACAAAGAAGGGTTTTTAATTGCATACGTGTGAACTATGTGTTGAGTGTCTACACTCGATCACGATCATCTGAATAACAGGGATACGATCAATACATATTGAAACACAAGATACGGATCTAATACGTCAAGAACCCCGCATTTTCGAACAACGTATTGCTCGAAATATCGACGAGGATAGCAAAATTCCCAAAATACACCCAAACAACCCTCGACCCAAATTACAACACACAAATCAACTCAAAAACCTCATGACTACGATCGGGGCGCGATTACAAGCAAAATGGTATAAAAATCCCCAAAAAAACCCAAAAAGTCAACCCTCGCCGGAGCTCCGCCGTTGACCGCAGCCGCCAAAGGTGACCAACTCCGACAACCCTTACCTCAAACTCTTCCTCTCCTCAAGCCCAACACATTTCCCTTCTACCATCAAGGCCAAATCAAACTACATCGGCCGAAATTTCGGCCGAAAGCCTCGCCGGATCTTCCTCTCTGGTCACCACCACGGATCACCTCAAACCACCTCCTTAACCAAAACTAACCACCCAAAAATCTTCAATGGGTTGAGGGGAACCAAACCCCCCCCCCCCACCACCACCACACACACACACACACACCAACTCGACACCAAGACTCGCCGCAATCCGCCACCTAATTCCGGCGAAATTCATAAAATTCAACGAGCTCGAACTCCCTCAATTCTCAACCAAAACACACAAATAAATATAAGAAACAGTGGGAAATCAAGAGAGCTTTCCAACCATACCAAGAACACGGTCAGAGGTGGCCGGAATCGCCGGGTCCGACGATAGGAACAAACTGGGTCAGTAGGGCAAATAGGTCAACCCGAGTCAACTTAGTCCAACTCGGTCAAACTCGGTCCAAATGTGTGATTTTCTGATTTTTCTGACTATTCAATATTTATATGTCGCGAACCGACCAAATTCACGATTCAGATAATTCAAACCGAATCGGATAAGTACGACTAACTTGACGATAATTTCAAATATCCATTTTATATTCTCCGATTATCCGAAAAATCCTCTGAAACCTCCTACGAACTCAAAATCAAATCCTCTACAATTCCCGCGAAGGAACTCAAACCAAATTATTGCTCGATAATTAAGTCGTGAATAAACCCACGAGTACGATTAATTCACAATAATTACGGCTCAGACCAATATGTACACATTCCACGGTTCAGGTCGTTATAGTGTGATCAAACTCTTCAGCCATAGTGGGTTCCCGTGGCGGCGATGATGACTCTTCGTTTGAGGCACTGGATGAGGTAGAATCGCTGGAGTGAGATTTCTTTGATGATCTTTGAGGAGTACGAGTCATTGTTTGTTTGTTGTGAGAATTTTTTGGGACATAAATTGGGGTTTCGTTTAGGGTTAGGGTTTTCAGAGCAATGTGTTAAGAGAAAGTGACAACATTTGGAGGAAGACTTTCATTTTTATAGAGAGACTGAGAAGATGGTCCTCGAGAATACAACATGTGCAAGAGCCATGCGTGCATTCTAATCAAAATGAACATAAGCGACAGAAAACAACATGTCATTCCGGAACTACCATGGATATCTGTCTAAATCGCTGCCTAAGTATCTGTCTTTAATGTTGGTTTATGAACTGCATCCCAATACCAACTATACAAACGGGTTTGAGTAGGTTTGGTGTTGTAAAATGGATTGGAGAGTGCAAATTAAACACTTCAGCTCATAGGTTTAATACATTAATTCTCTCATTAAAAAGTTTAGAGCAACATAGATAATATTAAAGCAGACAGATACTCAAGCAGATACACATGCAGATACCCAAGCAGATACTCAAAGCAGGTACTCAATCAGATAGTAATATGATCACAACAAAAATAGTATTAAGCAGACAGATACTCAAGCAGATACTCAGATAGATACTCAAGCAGGTACTCAATCAGATAGTAATATGATCACATTCATAATGCTCTCCAAAATGTAACACTTATGAGACAGACCCCTACAAATAGCAACAATATTCACAGAATGATCACTACAACAAAAGTATACACATTAGTTAATTTCCTACACTTATTCATGAGCTCATTTGTTTCTTGTGCCGTGATACCCATGATAGATCATGGTCTGTAAATGATTCCAACAATCTAGCCTTGAACCGACCAACATCCTCACGACTCACATTTTGCTTTACCTCCTTGCCCAGAGCTATATGATACATCATGTAGCAAACAAAAGTTCTGTAGTCAAGGCCAGAAGGTTGTTGGGGACTGTTGTTGATCGATTGCACATGTTTTTTGTCAAAGTCTACCTTCTGATCTTTGACCCACTGAATGCTTTCATGTTCATTCTCTAATATAGCGATTTCCCTCATCATTAATTCCTTGTCCGTGCTCTGACTGTCATCTGCTAACATTCTAACTTTTAGTGATAACATATCCTCACTTATATCCCTAACTAAATCCATCCACAAGGACACCAAATGCACTTGCATCAATAGAGTAAACTGTAAATACTAAACATCTGGAAAAGAAACAGAAAAGAAAACGTGGAAAGTGAGAATAAACATTACCGTTTTTAGTGTCTCCCAAAAGTGCGGGTTGTTTATCGGCTTTGCATTCTTTTTCAGTGAGTCATAATGAGACCGGCAAGGCACACATTTATCAAAGACTAGAAGGTAGAAATGTCCATGAGAAAGGATTGGGAACAACAGCTTGCCACTGTGGCCAAAACCTTAATAACCTCTCAAAAAGGCGTTCATGCATCGTCTTTATTTTAAGATCTGACCTAGAAACCTGTCAACAACACCACAAAAAAATTAAAGACACATATTGGCTAAAAAAATACACTGCAGAAACACACATAGGCTAAAAACATAAAAGAATGATTACATGAGCCAATGTGTGGAAAACATAGCAACTTTCAGCTCCCATATCATCTATTTCTTCACTAAGAATAGTGGAATAGCAATCCAAAACAGAGTTCGAGATCACTTGGCCATCAATAATAAAACTCCATGTCTTCTCGGTCAAAGAACTTAAAAGAAGCAATACCATCCCAAAAATGATTTCTGTCCACAATAACAACAGAGCACAATTAAAATTGAAAAATTACTATAAAAAATAGATATGTACTGGAAAACATAACTTCCAACAAATGGTACAACCAGCTTCTCCTCATCACTCAAACTCACACGGATTCTTCTCGTCTCGCCTCTATTCTTGTTGAGCGATTTCACTATCAAGGGTGAAGATACATCGACAATTTCAAACTTTCCACTAGGCACTACCTCCGCCATGTCAACATTTGTATTCCCTCTTCTAGTCTGAGGCTTTCCCTTAACATCAATCCACCAGTAGATCTCACTCCTCTTCAAGGGTTTCTTGGACTTATCCTTTAAACTCTTAACATACGAGTATAGATAAATGTTTTCTCTGTTAAGTCTCTCACCAGGCCCAGGGAGTGGCATGCGAACCAAATTCGTGCAGACTGACGGAGGAGGTGAACCACCAACAAGAGAAGGAGGAGGAGTCACCAGGCTTTCCAGTACCTCTGGAGTCACAAATGTAGGAACAAGAAATGCCACTAGACTAGGAGTGGGGGTAATCTCGATATTGAAAGATGGTGCAAACATTCAATGAAAAGAGAAAAGTTACAAAAGACATATACATTACATGTCCAGAGCAAAAACATAATTTACAGGTAGATACTAAGATTGATATCCAGAAAGATACACAGACATATAGCTGATGTAGACACAGATACAAAGATAGATACTCAGATAGATACAATACAGACCCAAAAAGAAAATACAAAAGAAAATCACCCCACAAAAAAGTAGGGGCTTGTGTTTTTTTTCTTAAAATTAGGCGAATTATACAAAATGAAATGACCGAGATCTATTGTTTTCAAATGTTAGAATCAGTACCAGCTAGTTCCTTTTGTAACTACAGAGACATTCTTCATCTTCTCATTGTCTTCAAGAACCTGTTGATTGGTGAGCTCAAGTTTTTGCTTTGCATCTTCAACTTGTTTCTTTTGTTTCTCCAGGTCCTCCTTTTGACTTTGCAAAGCATTCAATCTCATCCGAAGCTCATTATTCGCTGCTTGATACGATTTAAGTTCTTCAACATGATCTTCAATTTGCTTCTGCAACTTACTACTTTGATCATCAAAAATTTGTATCTTCCCTTGAGCAGCAAGTTTTAGTTGTGCTTCCTTAAATTCCCTCTTCAACAACAAAATCTCTCCAACAACAACTCCACCAGCAGCTTCAGTAGCATCATTCATCTCACTTAGTCTTTTCTCTTTGACAGTTGAAGCAAGTTGACTCTTCAAACCCAATAGTTTGTTCTAGGCATCCACATTCTCTGCCTTCAATAATGTCATCATATCCGTAGAATCTACATTAACTAATATTTGATTTCTAAGAGACTTATTCTCCCGGTCCAGTACTCCCAATCAAAACTGAATGTATTCCTTCTGCTTAATTTGACCATCATGCAACCTCCATTTGCAGAGACTTCAAATATTTTTTCAAACACCAATTACCTGCCCAAAGACTAAGTTGTCTTTGTGCAATTCCTCATATTGAGAATTCTTTTTTGCGATCTAGTCATCCTTCTGAATGATAATTTCTTGCAACTTCTGAGCATATTCTTCACTATCGATCTTTCAACTCATCTTCCTTGGCACTCAACTCAGCTTCAAACTTGGCATAGTCATCCTGGGCCATATCATTGATACTTGCAAGGATAGGAAAATATCACCATCAGCTTTAGTTTTCTTGGTCCTCGAATGCAAAAAATAATTGGCCTGTGAATAAGAGATCTAGATAACTATTTAGACAGATACCCAGACAACTATTTAGACAGATATCCAGAAGAGAGCTATTTAGACATAACCAGAAGACAGCTATTAACAACAACAACAACAACAACAACAACAACAACAACAACAACAACAACAACAACAACAACAACAACAACAACAACAACAAGCTTCTTATGTTTCGGAAATGATCCATAATAACACTGAGGTTGTACTTGACCATGCCAACCTTTGAATCCTCCTTGCCAGCTCTTGGTTTGACAATGTTAAGGATTGAAGCAAGATAAAACTTATACAAAAAACAATAATGAAACAATAACGGACAGATACACAGACAGATACTCATAAAGATATACAGATAGATACTCAAGAAAATGTACCTAAATAATGATGGTGCAACCACCAATATTCTTCGCATTGTTTCTATCAGACTTTTTCTCCTCCTCCTCATCATCCTTCTCCCCCTTCTGCTCCTTCATCTTCTCTACCTTCTCCATCTTCAACTTCTTTTCTTCCTCCTTCTTTATGACTACTTCGGAAACAAAGTTCTTTGCATAAATGTCCAATGCACTGAACAGGTCGTCATAGACAACAGCTGCCCAAGCATATTCCTTCATTTGTTCAATGCTTGACATGCAGTTTGCAAAGACAATAGTCAAATTTTCTTTGGAATTAGGTAGCAGAACAGAGGCCAAAAGAAGCAAATACAAAAGACAAACATAGTCGTCAACCCTATCTTCGTCACAAATTATTTTCTCCAACATATTGCTGATATTAGTCTTGTTGATTGCCTTACCCCTAAACGACCTACGTAGCCACCCTGAAATTTTCACAGTCTTATCGTTCAATGGAATTGGTTTTCCAATGCAACTTAAACCCAAAACAGATCCGACAAAAGCAGGTGTGATATGGTGAACAAGCGTCAGATGGAACTAAAACTCTCTATTCTCCTTCCTGTATGTGTCAACCATAACAGTAATAGAGTCATCCGACCTCAAGCAATCCTGTTGATCAATATCACCATCGATGGATGCACAAATTAGCTCATTGAAGGATGTATCCTTTAGCCTCTTCTTCACATCATCGCTAATTTTATTCTGGTTTTTAATAATGAACTTCTGGAAATAGTGCAAATAGCACCAAAATTGACATTTCCAGGTCTATTCCACCACCTGAACAATCTTTAGCTCAAAAAAAATTTCCACTCCTGTTGTCTAATAACTACTTCATCATCACTCTTACTCTTTGAATCACTATCAAAAATTGATTCAGAAGACTCAACTTTCTTCTTGGCCTTGACTTTCATATCCTGTCTCTTGATACCCTTCTTCTTCTTCTTCTTCTTTCTTTAGAGTTTCCCTAATAATCTTCACAAGAAGATCATCATAAACAATAAAACTAGATGAAGAGGAAGCCACTCTTCTTCCCTTGCTCTTTTTTTCATAAACAAACTGCCCCTCCTCCTCCTCCTCCTCCTCATCATCATCATCATCATCATCATCATCATCATCATCATCATCATCATCATCATCATCATCATCATCATCATCATCATCAGAAGAAGAAGAAGAAGAAGAAGAAGAAGAAGAAGAAGAAGAAGAAGAAGAAGAAGAAGAAGAAGAAGAAGAAGAAGAAGAAGATGATGATGATGAAGAAGCAAGCACATCAGATTTTGAAGATTCAGCATACATTTTTACTCTCTTCCTAGACGATCTCTCACTATGACTTCTTTCAGATTCATCATCTGAATCTTGGTGTGCTCTGTGACGACCCGGACCAGAATCAGAAGTATAATCAGCTTGATTCGTGAGTTACAGCGTAGTCGCGGATTTTCGACAGATATTGGAATTGCCAGAGTTGTTAACGACTTAATTATTGGCCGAGAATTGGAGCTGGGTCTTTTCTCGAGAGTCGTTGTACGTGGGATTTCGAGTTCGTGGGCGGTTTCGGATCGTTATTTGGACGACCGAGGAATTAATTATGAATATTTGAAGTTCGGATTTAAATGGTGGGCTACTTAACGACTAAATTATCGGACGAGAATTTGGTTTTGGTTTCTTCACGGAAGTTGTTCGGAATTTAATTTCAAGTTTGTAGGAACTTCCGGAGCATTATTCTGAGCTACGGAGATTAAGTTGTGATTATTTCCGTTGGTTGTTTGTTTAGTCGATTTAAATGTGTGTTGCTTTAAAGGGTTGACTTTTTATCCGTTTGGCCGATGTGCTTGACTTTGGGTGATTATTGAAGAGTACGTCGAGACGAGTTTGTGGCCGCGAGAATTATCAGAATCGGATATACGACACGAAAGTTACGTGTGTTTTAAGTTCGTCGAATTGGATAAACATGAGTTTCCAAATCGGGAAAGCCTATATATGGAAACCTGCTGTTTTGGGCAGGTCAAACTTACCATTTGGGGAGTTGACTTGGTCAACTCGGTTTGACCGAAGTTATGGAGGGTGTTCGACGTCGTCTCACGGTGGTCGGCGGCGAGCCTAATCCGGCCACCTCCGGCCTTGGGGAAGGACCCCATCGAAGCGTCTCGGCGTACCCATCACGTCTCCGGCCACCATGCACGGTGTAGCTCACCGGAAAAGGAGGAATTCCGACTTGAAAATGGGGAGATTTTGGTGAATTCGGGTTGCTTGATTTTGGCCGAATTGAGCTGAAATTTTTAGTGGGCTTTGAAGCTCTCCTCACCTACAAGCTACCATGTAAGTTTGGTGATCTAATTTTGCTTGTGTATGGAGAATTTTGGGATTGAAATTTGTGTGAACATTCGGTTTTTCATGAAATTGACATGGTTAGAGTGAGAATTGGCCTTCGGTGCAGTTATGGAAGTTGCTCAGTGGGTGATTTTGAGTGGAATAGGGGTTGCTCCGCCGTGAATTCTTCCGGTCAACAGTGGCGCCGCCGTGGACGGCGGTCAACGGCGGTCAACGGTCAACGGGTTGACTTTTTGACTTTCGACAAGTCGCATGTCATTTGACTCGAAATCGCGCTACGATCGCAGTGGGGAGGTTCGTTTTTCGAGTTGAGCGTCCGAACGTAAAACGAGGTATTGGGGTGGTATATATGGTTTTTCGACGATTCGTCGTATTCGGATTTCGTATTTCCGAGGACGGTGGTTTCTCGTGATTTGTCTTGTATTGTCGAGATATGAGTTTGAGATATGGATTTTGTGAATATTCAGGTGTTCGTGATCGTTCGTTTGGCGAGTGACTTTCCGCCGGATCACGGGTTAACGCGATACGCGTTACGCCAGTCTGTGAGTGGACATTTCTTTTCACAGATTGATTGCGAGTCTTTTATAAATGATTTACGAACTTAAGCATGCAGATTGATTATGATTTTACGAGCATGTGTTTTACGATTATGCTTATACGAATATACGTATACGAATATATACATATACGTACATATTATGTTTTAAGCATGTGCATAGAAAAGATTTATGATTTGGTTTACACAGAGTACAGTCTCAGTATATGTTGTGGTATCGATACACATTGGCTTCTCGGCTGATCCCCGAGTACTCTCCGGGGGGGGGGGACAGATATCCTGACCCGAGGCCTTTCTGACTAGAATCACGTGTGGGTCTGGGATCCCGTGATTCAGACTGTGCTATCGCGTGGAAGCCCACGAGAGTCTCCGCGATATGTTTTACGTTGCATGCTCTGTACGTGAGTGGTAGTCAGCGTCTCCTCACGTACCATTTGATTTTCGTGCATTTGACTCGCATATGATTTTTATATGTATTTATTACTTGGTGAAAGACATTTATTTTCGTCCACTCACTCTAACGTGTTTATTGTCTTTCCCCTGACCTTTTCGGTTTCCGTGCCCAGTTTGCAGTTCAGTCTCTGGTGTCGCACGTCGTGGTCGGAGGCATAGTGCTCGAGCTACCTTGTTTCTTCCAGTAGGTTTATTGTTCTACCTACTGTGGTATACATATATGTTTATACGATATAGGTCGCTCTGAGAAATCTGTCGTTATGTTATACGATTTTACACCGGATTTCAGTAAAGTATATATATATATATTTATTTATTGATTTACTTTACTGTTGATATATTGAGAAATCCGGATGGGATTGGTGCCCACGGTTTGCTTTTTGTGGCATAGGATGAAGTGTATTTTCTGCGTGCAGGTAATGGCAATTCCACGCTAGTAACGAAACTCTGCCAAAATTTCGAAAAGTTTTTGTTGGTTCGTGTTTTCGAAGGGGTTCGATTCCGGTTTAGGGAGCTAAATCGGGGTTGGGTCCTTTCAGTGCTCTACTGTGTTTTCCCATTAAATATAGAATAACTGCAAATGATTAACACACATATAGTTAGACATGTATCCCAAACAGATATCTAATAGTAAGAGGAACAAATACTTCAACAAATACTCAGACAGATACCCAGACAGATACTCAGCTAGATACTTAAAAGATATATATAAAAAAAGGTTTCTATCACACACACAACAACAACATCAAACTAGTACAACAACCAAAAATCAAAATGAAAACCTTAGAAAAATGTCAACAACAACAACAATATTCATTTCAAAAAATTTGAAAGGATATCAAGACAGATACTTCAACAGATACATAGACATATATACTCACACATATACTCAAACAAATTCTTCAAAGATATCCAGAAAAAAGTCTTCTGTCACAAACACAACAACAACAACTAATACAACAAACAAATAGCATTTTGAACACACTACATCACATACCTTCTACAAAAAATCATGAAAAAAGTGAAAAATTACCGAAAATCAAACTGAAAAACATAGAAAAACGTCAACAACAAACATTTCAAAAATACAGAAACTATAGATACGAACCACGAAAAGGATCAGATAAATTGCTTAGAACAGAGAAAAACAAAACCCAGGGTTTCCAAACAGAAATTTTCCTACTTACAAAGAATAATAAGAACGCCGACGAAGACCGTGAAGGCAACGGAGATAACGAACTCAACGACGAGAAGCAAAAACGACAGTGGCGAGAAAGAACATGACGACAAACATGACAGCGGCGATTTTCAAACGAAGAGAGAGAAAAATATGTGAAATAAAACTGACATTCTATACGGGAGATGGAGAGTAGCAAATAAGTAAATATGACGAAAACTCTGATCTGTTACAAACTTAAAAATAGAATGGGCATTTTTGGGATGAAAAACTTATGGTGGGTTTTTTAGGAAAGAGTGATGAAACTGGTTTTTATTTTCATTTTCCCATAATTATGTTTATTATTTTTATTTCTCTTCATTATTAAATATGAGAAAAAGGGGTATATGTGGTAGTGTATGATTGGAGGGTCAGAAAGCTGACGTGGACTGACGGGAGAAATTCCTTTATAAAATATAAAAATTATAATTTGAGTTACTAAATTTTAACACCATTTACAAAATCGGTAATTCTTTCAACGTAAAAGGTTAGCAACATTGTAGTTGCATTAATGGAATATTGACGATTATATTCGTAATTGTGGTTGCATTAAGGTGAAATAACGACCAATTTAAAACGTGGAGATGTAATTTCATGACCAAGTTCATATTTTTTTTAGGAAAACCAAATTGTAAAATTACTAAGCTACATTCATAATTTTTATAATTAATTATATATACAAAATCCAAAAAAAATTTCCTCATAGAAAATTTACTACGCACAAAAGTAGTGAGTGAACTGAAATGTTCCATATGCATATTTTACGGTCACCTAGTGCTTAGAACCACCATCCATCCATTTTAGAAAGAGAAAAATAAAACTAGGAGGCTGGCGTATGAATAGAGTTTCCATGTTTGCTAGTTACTAGGTGGCCACCTGCCCCTTGGGTTAGTTTTACCAATATTGTTATAATTTGTCATATTAAATTGAGAATTAATTAGTGCAAACTTATTTCTGCGACAAATGGCTAATAACGATTGTGATTAAGATAAAAAAAATGATCTATAATCAAATTTATAAATAAATGTGGAAAGAAAAAGGAGAAGTAGTGTTAGAAAATTTGTTAGTATAAAACAACAAATTCACATTTTAATTGCTTTTGTTAAAAGGACAATCTTTTAATTAGTAAATAAATTATTTACGTATCTAGAGCTAGCTTGGATGAAGTGTTTACAGCTCTGTTTCTTGTGCCAAGTCTGTGAATTCAATGAGTTGAAATTATAGGGTGTAATCATTGTCATGTCTTGCCCAAGTGCATGCAGTTGCCGTTGAAGTAAGAACAAAATAAGAAAAGTAACAATAAAAGTACGCATGCATACGATATTTTTGACATTCAATTAATTTGGACACACTGAAAAAACATATATCAATTTACAAACAAAGTACTTGCTTGGATAGTAGTTATAACTTATAATACATAAGAGTTTCTTAATTACACAGATCAAAAAAGTCTTACTTTACATTATAAAACATATACATGATTAACAAATTAGAAAACACATAAATAACATTAGTAATCATCATGTTATCTACAATCAAATGTTACTCAAAAAAGCTCTGATTACTCAAAAAAAAAACGGCAGTATAAAGTAAAGTTTGCTTCGGAGAATTAATCTGAAAAAAAGAAGAAGCCCTCTAGCAGTGTCAAAATAGAGCTACAATGTCTTCATAGTCTATTGCTATAAAAAAAACTTAAATATCAGTTGCAATTCATTTAAAATGTCACTTAACTGAGATGAGAACACCATATAATGTACAAGAGATAAATCGCGGGATCACCTTAGAAGAAGGAAAACAGTTGGAGACTTACTACAACAAAATGTACTTTTAGCGGCCAACTTTTTTGTAAGGAATATTATTTAGTTGCTAAATGTTATCATTTATGAGAATTTTTTTGATTTTTTCGCTCAAGACCATAAAGCTTTTTGCGAGGAGCATATTTTCCTCAAGAAAACTAACTTTTTACGACGAACATTTAAGTTCTTCGCTAAAATCATGATAATTTGGAACACCAAATCATAATGTTAATAGCGAGAAAATATGAGAATTTAGCGATGAATATTTTCCTTGCACAAACAACCATTTGGCAAGGAAATAAGTTTTTCATTGCTATTAATTTTGTGCCAAGTATCCAAAAACTATCATATTTATTAGTGTCAAAAACATGTTTCCTCGCTAAACTCTTATTTTTAACGAGGAAAAATATTCTCAACAAAAAATTATTTCAACGAGGAAACAAAGATTTCTCATTAATGATTTTGTTAATGATTTTCTCATATATATTTTAATAATTTTCAGGCTTTTGGAACTTTTCTTTAGAGTATTTATAATAATCTTGACGCTATTAGTTTTTTTTTTCTTTTTCTAAACATCTAAACGTTTGGGCCTAATTGTTTTGCCCACCCTATCCAATCGTGTTCCTAGACTCCAGGAGTATTTTTGAGAGGGCCATACTATCTATTTGTGGGCCTCATCATACATCGTTTCATACATTACTTTCCTATCTTCTTGCCTTTATGTTTGTCCTTTTTTTTCTTCTTTTCTTTCTCAAATATATCATAATTTCCTCTTATCATGCATGCTCTAGTTCGGTTTTAAACATTAGGGTCGGGGGTTTAGAGTTTTTGGATTTTGGGTAAAGGATATTGGGTATAGAGTTTATTTATTTGTTTGTTTTTTTTAATTTAGAGTTTAGGGTTTAGAATTTTGTTGTTCAAGATTTTTTGTTAAATTTATCGGACTTAGAACAAAGATCTTGTATATAGAATTATATCATGAGAAAGATATCCTCCGTAATATTAGAGAATTATTCACATGTGTATTTGATATGAGTATCATACACTAATACAATTTAGGCATATAATATAAACGTGTAAGTGTAAATAGTATAGGTTGTATGTTACACCGAAATTGACTACCCAACACAAGTTATATATAAGTTTATATCTCACAATACATGTTGCATATTACTTATAAATCCTAAGATTGAGATTCATGTCATGTATGATTTGAAATTAAAGCCAACTGTCACATTCAAATTATCGATATATGGACACATCTTCGATTTATTTAATCTTATGATCGACTTATTCTGATGCATACCTTTGTTCCAAATATATATTTGGTTCTTGTAATTATTATTATATATATTAAGTGCAAAGAAGTTGGCAATCCTGTTTCCAGTGGATATGAGTGTGGAAGAGCTTCGTCGGCAAGCATCGCAATAAAGGGGGTTCCTAGGTAATTAAGGAGTGGTGTACCTCAAGTTTCACAATTACTTCGTGCTACTCTGGTTTGTTAATCTAGGACCTTGTTTGACACTGTTTGTTAGTGGTACCATAGGGTTTCTCTTGATCCAATGGAATCTTATATTGTTATCAACTTTTTTCTATAGTAGATTTGATCGACCCCCTAAAAAAAGTGCAAAAGGTCTACTGTTGGCATTAAAGTTTAATATTTTCTCAACCTAATATGTAGTGCATATAACATTGAATGTGAGACACGAGTTCAAACATGTATCTGAAAGCTCATTTTTAATCCGAAATATTAGTTAATACATATATATCAAACATGACCCCTAAACCTTAAACCCTAAATTCTAAAATAGAAGGATAATAAAAAAATTCGAATTGCCAAAAACGGCCATTCCTTTTGCTTAGACCAAAAATTATTAATATAAAGTATATGAATGAGGGTAATCTCATAAAGTGGTACCTGTATGTCATATACTTGCATTTCCCCAAGTGCTCATGATAGTCTAGAGAAGTATATAATATCCCCTGGAGGGATAATATTGTAAACTGACAAATGACAAAATAAATACACACTCTTTTCTCGTTTCGCAAGGAGGCGGCCACAACGTCATCATACCCGCCCTCGCTCAATGTCCTCAAAACCCCAAAACCTCCGCCGATTCATTGAAGCTCGCGGCTTCACTACACCACTCGCCGAACAACGTTAGATTCCATCTCATTTGCTTGCCCTGACTAGACACGATCTCACCGTCCAATGTCGCGGAGAAGCTAAAACTCGACGGTTCTGGCGACTGCGGAGGCGGCTATGAAAACGGGGAGGATGCAGTGGGGGAGGAGTTGGGGTTGTTGTTAAGGTTCGATCAGGTGATGAAGGAGACTGAAGCTCGAAGAGGAGGAGGAATTGAGCTTCCTATCGATATGATCGAGGCTACGGAAACTATCAGACTTCGTAACGAGGTTCTTCTTCGCTACTTGACTTTACAAGTTCTTCTTCGTAAAATGTGATGTGTGGAGTTTAAGTTCAGATTGTTTTTTTTATTGTTTGATTATTTTTAATTTCAGGGATCGGCGTGATCGCTGGGGATTCTGATGAATTTCGGTGATGCCATCATCTGTCCGTGAAGGGGGAAGGCGGATCTGAGGAAGAAGGAGTGCTCTCATCTATTGCCCAGCAGCCCACGATTGCTGGTGTCCCTCTCTCAATTTGACTCTGATATTTGGGCACTCATTGCCTCCCTCTTCTCTCCGCTATATATATATATATGTGTGTAGGTTCAATTCAATTTTTTGATGGACATTTCTACGAGTCTAACTCCATTCAACAACATGTTTGGAATGGCAAAAATGAGGCACTGTATGTGGTTATTCTTTTGAAGCGAAAGGTGCCAAGATTAGGTTTATGTGAACTGGAGTGAAACAAGTTGGCAGTGGAGACGAAGGGTTAAACATGTTATTCCTTTTAATTGTTCTTTTTCTTATAGAATTTGTAGCAAGATACTATCTAATAAAGAACTTTGTTGATTGAGTGGGCGGAGTAATGAGCTTTGTTCTTTTTGAAGGAAAGAGCAATGGATGCAATAAAGTTGAAAGGAGAGTTACTTCAAGGATTATAGCAACACATTCTACGGAAATTCCGAGGCCATTGCAGATGACCGATAAGCCTTGAAGATCCATGTCTTTGCCGGTATGGTATGTCTTTGTTCTAGTCGTTCACTTCTCTCAGTCCGTAGATGGAATTCTTATTCAGCTTGTTATTTAATTTCTTAGATGGGTTGCGTTAGTCTTGTTTATATTTAGAGGTGACTCTCTTCTATACGGAACTAGTTCTCGATCAGAACCTGTGAATTTTGTTTGACGTATATAACAGATCAATAACCTACATATAGTGGCCGGCAGCACATCCGATATATTATATTAATGTTTATATAAATGGCTCTCTAGCTGTAGCTTGGCATTGCATTGCAATAATATGCTCACGGGTTTTCTGTGTTCCCTTTAATCTTGTCTCTGCGCACTCATTATCATACACCAAAGACAAAAAAATTGATAGACTGCAAAGTATCAAATTTTTCCCTTTCTGCTACATGTATAAATTTTTACTGTGAGCTCTCTCATTGTGTTGAATACAGTTATCATAACTGGGCACAATTTGGTTTGTGAGGTGTGGGTGTATATGAGAATGACCTGATCATGAGGTACGGCAGGGATTGGGTTACCTACGATTATGACGGAATCAGGGCCCTTGGATATGTTGGTATGTGGAATATCTGGTATGCAAGTTATTGTGTTATACAGATTTTGATTTTGATTATCATATTGTCTGTCTACTTTTGTTTATTATCAATTTTGTTTTCATTTAGTAGTTTAGCTGTGTTCAGTTTTGGTACTAGTTTTCTTGATTCGCCTCTTGTTGTAGACAATGTGTTATAATAAGAACAGTAAGACATGAACTGCTGGTCAATTAGTAGCTTGGGCTGATTTAGAGTTTTGATATATTTGAGTGAGTAGTGATGTGAAATCAAATGTCTTATCGAATCTCATTGATTCTGTATTGATTGATTGAGTTTGTTATGACTATTGTGAGCATGAGGGAAACTATGGGTTTTTATGGTTTGCACTTTGATAATGGCATCATCTCTCCATGAAGAAGGGGAAGGCGGATCTGAGGAGGAAGAATGTGTGCTCTCATCTGTTGCCTAGGATTGTTGGCATTGCTAATGCTACTGTACGAAAGAGTGAAACTAATAGTACAAAGTCTGCTTTTATTATATTTCCGCGATGGCTTTGCTATCTATTATCTAGGAAGACTCGTGCGTTGTTCTCTTTGATGACATCCGTATGCTTAAATGTTGATTGTTTGGAACTCAGCCCAAATACCAGTTTCTCATGGTCTCTCCCTCTCAATAGTTTGGCACTGCTGAAGTGTAGCAGTGCCAAACAATATTAGGTGGGCCCGGTGAAGTGTAGTTGAAAGGTTCCGATAACTAGTAATCTAGAATTAAGCTTTAACGACTGATCCTAATCTACGAGTTTCTTTGAAAATTTTTGACATAATTTTACCTATAAAAGAGGCACTCAAAAACCTGCAAGGAAACTTACACTTCGCAGGTAAACCCACAACAATACTGTGGAGTACCAATGTCCATCCGGATTTCTCAATATAAAATTGAAATTAAACTTGATATTCAGAATTGGAAAACATATTTTCAGTAAATACATTGATTTATAAACAAAGAAATTCAACTCGACTACTATACGAGTGACAACCTATTCACAAAAGTCTCACAAGACGATACTACTGAACAAATATCCAGAGTGATTTCAATAACATAAGAGATACTGACAATGAGTTGGAACTTATTGCTGAAGGAATTGACTGGCGGACTCGACGACATTCAGCATTCTCATGATACACACTGCAATTTAGGCAAATAAAACCAAAAAGTCCAGGAAAAAGGCACATAAAATCATAAAAACTGTTAGAGTGAGTGGATGAAAATAAACTTTCATTTTTAAATGAAATATAAATATGTCATGCCTTTCACATTGTATGCATTTAAACATAATGCGAGTCTAAAACTGCGGGGTCTCTCTCTCGGACGTATCCGCAACAGTATAGTCTAAATCACGGGATTCAGACCCACATGTGATTAAATAGTAAGAAAGACCTCGGGTCAGGACTCTATCCCCCCGGAGCATCTTGGGGATCAGCCGAGCATGCCAACGCATCGATGCTTCTATCTTTGAGACTGTACTCTGTGTAAAACAAATCATATTTGTTTCCATACACATGCATAATCGTAAATGTATACTCGTACAATGCATAATCATAAAATGCATAAATCAAGACTCGCAGATCAACGGTGAAAATAAAATGTCCACTCACAGGTTGTCGGGATAAACATGAAGCTGAAACTCTGTTGATCGGCACAATTATTTATTTGATACGTCCGCTAATTCATGATCCTGAAACCACAATTAAAATAATATCTGATTATCGGAGTTCATACTAAATAGAAAAGATTGTAATCTGGTGAGTAATAACATCGAGAATCTCGTATATTCGAATAATGTATTATCCTGTTCAATTACTGACTCAACCTAATTCTGAATTCAATTCCCCGTAATCCTTCACTTTTAAGAATCACAAAAAAATCTTGAATATCCAATGACTCACAATTAAACTGATAACCAAAGCGTCCTTTAATATTGTCGTGAATTAAAATGATTATTGTCTGATTAAATACTCGCCCAAATTTATCAAACTCAAATTCGAATATAAATCTCACCATTGCGTTCGGCACTCGAAAACGAGCGAAACGACATAAAACTTCATCGAAAATTCCACATCGTCGAATCTTCGCCGCACACGGCGGCGCGTGGAGCCGCGGGCCGTCGGAATTCTACCAGTTCAGAAATCTTCGACCTATACATCAAATTGAAGATATCAACATTTCTAACAACTTTGTAGTTCAATGCTAAACCCAATTCTAATCGAAAAACGTCCAAAACTCACCGTGAACTTCAAAAACCTGGTCGGAAGTTCTATTCTCCGATCGGCCACCACTGGCCATGGCAAGGGCTGAAACCACTTGGGATAGACTCACCATCCCAAGGGCTACAAAACCCCTATGGTTTTGTCCCCCAACACCGCCGTCTCTGCCACATCCGTCACTGGCGAAAATCGGCTAGAAAACTCCCATTTTCTTCGCGTCGGTTCCTCCTTCGGCCACCATCCTCGGTGATCCACCTATCAAATTGAAGAGGAGCTCAAGCCCAACATTTCTCATCAAAGAATCAAGGTGGTCAGAAAAAGGCACATTACCGACAACAAACTCATGGTGCAAAAAGGGGCGGTTTGACCCGTGGTCAACGCGGGTCAAACCCAGAAATCTCAAAATTGAAACTTTCAAAATTTGACTCGTATTTATACTGTATACATACCGTACACATACCATCTCCAAATCGACGGCTATAATTCAATATGATCAAGATCGGACGGTCACGATTAAATCAACAATAAAAATAACACTTATACATATATTCACCAACTAACTTCAAAACTCGTTAAATAATTGCTCGCTTATCCGAAAAATTCCCTGAAAATTCATATAAGCTCGGAATTAAATACTCTACAATTCTCGTGAAGGAAGTCAACACAAATTCTCGCCTGGTGAAAAATTCGTTAACAACCAACACGATACCATTAATTCGCGATAATTCTATTTCGCATTGATTTATACGTAGATTTTGGTTCGGGTTGTTACAGTAGTACCAAACAATCAGTTGTCTCAACAAGAGAAGATTGATTTTACAAAATGAGTGGATCCCAAGATTGCAAGAGCACGCCAAAATGTTTGAGTATTTCATATTGTAATTGAAGTGTTGCTCTACACTTTGTATAACTTTTCAGTGACATTAATATTATTATTTTTATTATTTATTTGACTATTTCGACTATATTTATATATTTCGGTTGATATGGTAAGACACTAGTAATTCTCCTTGCAGATTGACATGACTAACAGAGTAACAGTATAAGTTTCCTCGCAGATTGATATATAACGACAATTATTTTATCGTAATAATTTATTACTGTATTTAAATATATTAATGGTTTAAATTTAATCTCATCAATTGCGAGGATATAACTATTTGCAAAGAAAAGATGATTTGCAAGGAAATCAATTTCCTCGAGAAATAGGGATTATTTGTGAAAAAAACAATGTTTAGCGACAAAAGAAGCTAAATTTTAGTGATGAAATAAATTGTCGTTAAAGAATATTAACGACAAAACTTGTTTTCCTCACAAATTTTTTTTTTTCGAGGAAAACTTGTTTTCTTGTTCAAACTTTTCTTGACAATGATGTTGTGAGGAACTGATGACCAAATTTTTTTCCTCGCCAAAACACTGTAGTGAAGAAGATCATATTTTTAGCAAGGAAAATTTTCCTCGTAGATGCCATTTTTTGTTGTAGTGACTAAATTTGCATTGAGCAGTAGAGAGAGATCTACAAAGATTGTATAGATCAGTTTGTATACTTGTAAACATATACTCGAAAATACAAATTCAATAAGGCAAAGTGAATCAAAACAATACACATTTGAAGCAAGCAGAGGGAGAGTTGGAACTAATATTTCGGTGAGACTTTGACAACAAAAAAGTAATATATGCTTATCCTACATATACAACTCCCACGTCTAAAACATTCCTAACGAAAGACCAATTGACTCCCAATCTCATTCAAATATGTCTTGGAAACAACTTTCTTCCAGTACTGCTTATAGTCAGAGACAAAAACTTTTGAGGCAGATGTTCCTTCAACCAGTAAGGTGGTTTCTCAAACCTTCATGGCCACTGGGGTGGCCATTGAACCCCATGATCTGATGCATCCTTAAGTACTTTGTAAATACATGTTTCCAATGAAACTTCCCTGAAAGAAATGGAAAATAGGTGTTGGTAATGTGGCTGATGGAGGACAATAGTTTCACTTTTATATTCTAAGACCTTTGTCGTTTTCTAAAGAGAAGGTGAAATAAATATAATTTTTCTGATGAATTTTGAACTGTCCACCTCAGTATAGCAATGTATAGGCAAAACACATACAAAATGAGAAGGGAATATGCTATATATCAAAAGAAAATGTACCAGGTAGCATTTAGATTATCAGTCACTGCGAAGAGGAGGCTCCACATGTGTTTTTCCATTGTAGCACTCATTGGTAGTTTATTTCCCATATATAGCAGAATCAACTTGATTGATCTTATCTTCTCTAGGTTTTAGTGATGGTAAACCGCTAAATTCAAGTTTATTCAAAAATTCTATTGGAAATATAAGGCTGTTATCACTATACATTTCTGTACTAAATGAAAGTGAATCAGAACTAAATTATGTTCTTTTATCTCCAGGTAATAAATTAATTGCCTATCTATTTATTTCATGAACAGTTGTATTTCTGAATGTAACGATAACACGCTCTTTCAAATAATATGTATCATTGTATTTACAATCAAAATTTTAATACGTAGCCGTAAAAATTGAGTTTATAGGATCTAAAGTTGAATCAATAAGTAAATTATCAGGAATATGAATCCAAGATGTATCAGGATTATTTGTAAGAAAATTTGATTGCAATCGACCCTCACCTATATTTAGCATCCATGCTGCAAAATTTTGAATTTCATCTTTTTCGGCAGTCGTTAATCTAGCAGAGCATAATCTCATGTTTTCAGTTAAACATAATACTTTAAGCAAATGCCACAAATATGAGTTATTCAATGAAACCTTAATAATATTCTCTTTGCTTCCCCCTTCTCTAATCGGCAAAGTTCGTCTAAAATCTCCACACAAAAAATGGTTTACCTCAAAATGGTATTTGACTCTTTCGATCATCAGAGTTTGCCGACAAAATATCCCAAAGAGTTTTATCCAATGATTCTATACAACATTTATTGCACATAAGAGTTTCATCCCAAAAGATCAAATCTACCTTTTCAATTAATTATGCAAGATGCGTATTTTTATTTATCGAACATTTTAAATCTTTATCTACAACTGGCTTTATTTTAAAACGTGAATGCGCCGTTTGACCTTTCCGAAGTAACAGAGAAGCAATTCCTGATGAAACAACAGCTAAAATTTTTTTTCCTTTAGATCTCAGTCTAAAAATTTTGCTATTCCAAAAAAAGTTTTTCTTGTTCCGCCACTACCGTGCACAAAAAATAATTTTTCAGTTTTCTGTACCATAGCTTCACACTACAAGAAAATTGCACCTAGACCACGGACCATTTCCGTCGTCTAGGTGCAGTTTTCCTTCGTCTAAGTACTTAGACGACGGAAACTCCGTCGTCCAAGGTCCGTGCTCCAAGTGCTGTCGTCCAAGCACCTGGACGACGGAGAATTAGACGTTCCGTCGTCCAAGTGCACTTGGACCGCGGACATTATCCGTGGCCCATGTATGCACCTGGACGACGGAAAGGCTAATTCTCCGTCGTCCAGGTGTATACCTGGGCCACGGACATTGCTCGTTTGTCCGTGGCCCAGGTGTTCACCTGCACGACCCTGGACGACGGAGAATTAGCCTTTCCGTCGTCCAAGTGCACTTGGACCGCGGACATTATCCGTGGCCCATGTATGCACCTGGACGACGGAAAGGCTAATTCTCCGTCGTCCAGGTGTATACCTGGGCCACGGACATTGCTCGTTTGTCCGTGCTCCAAGTGCTGTCGTCCAAGCACCTGGACGACGGAGAATTAGCCTTTCCGTCGTCCAGGTGAACACTTGGGCCACGGATAATGCTAGCTTCTCCGTGGCCCAGGTGTTCACCTGGACGACGGAAACGCTAATTCTCCGTCGTCCAGGTGAACACCTGGGCCACGGAGAACGGCAGGGTTTAGGGTTTAGGGGTTAGGGGTTTAAGGTTAGGTTTAGGGTTCTGCACCTGGACGACGGAGAACATAATCTCCGTCGTCCAAGTGAATATTTAATTTTTTTTAAAAAATAAATTGAAATTAAATATTATTAATTTAATTTATTATTAATTTAATTTAAATAATGAAAAATGCTAAAATTAAATAAATAAACTAAATTTTGAATATTAATTAATAACTTAATTATTAAATAATCAAAGTAAATTAATTTGTACATACATGAATAATCGAAAAAACCCATAAATTAAAAAATAAAATATTGTTCGGAATGCGGAAAGAAACGAGATAATAAACTACTAGCTAGCTAATACACTGGAGGAGCAGATGCGCCGCCGAGTCCTCCGCCTCCAGCCGGGTCGTTGTCGTCGGGGTGTGGGTTCGGAGGAGGTTGATATACTTCTCGATTTTGTTCCATGAGGGCGATGAGTTGGGCTATTTGTGCTTGTTGTTCGTCAAGTCTTTGCCGCATTGACTCATTCTCCTCTCGTGCCAGTCGAGCCTCTTGAGTGGCTGCTTCGACGGCCGCAGCCTGACTCCTTCTCCGCTGCCCCGAACCTCCCATAGATGATGAGCCGGAGGTCGTTGACAAATCTCGTACCACCCTAGCCCCAAAGTGCCTAACCTCCTTGCCAGCTCTACGACCGTAGACCTCGTCCGCGATTGCAATTTGGCTCTCTAAGGATAGAGGAGGCAGGTCTTCCGGCGGCATATCTGGGAACGCAAGCTGAGTGTTGGCCAACTCTTCATGCGCACGCTCTATCGCCCTTGCCTACAAAAGAATAATTAATTTATTATAATGAAATCATATTTAAATAATAATTACTATAATTAAAAGCATATATATATATATCACTTACGCCGCATTGACTCGCTTCATTATCGAGCCCTGGCGTCACGTACGCGCTTACGCTTGCATCAAGATAAGGGTGTTTGGAGCCCTTATCCTTGTGCTCCTTGGCAATTTGAATGAACTGCTTGGCGCCGGTAGTATGGTGTTTCTCCTTCTTCCCCCGGTTGGCTTTGTTGACACCAGAGAATTTCTGTTACACAACATAATTAAATCATTAAAAAATGAATAAGTACAATTTAAATAATTCAATTATCTTAATTGAAATAAAAAAAATAAATTAATACCTTAAATTGTTCATCGGCAAAGTGGTTACACAACCACTCCCACTCATCTTCTCTCTCCCCTTGCAGCTCTACCGGGGGAGGCACGGGACCGACATCTTTGAAGTACTTATGGAGCCTGTACTTCCAATCTTTGTAGATGGAGTTGGCGGTTTGGTTGATATGCCTCAACATAGCCGGTGTCGGATCCACGTCAAATTGTTCCTATCAAAAATAAATAGAAAATTATAATCGTATATATTATGAAATTTTAGGCCGAGATTAACAATATTATATAATAACTAAATTGAACGTATTACGTACCGAAAGATCTTTGAAGACTTTCGCCTTCTCATGATCCGGCGCCTCCTTCCAAGTAGGGGCAGTGATACGAACCCGGTTACGGATGATTGACCCTATCCCATGCGCCGAGAGACTTGCTAGCTGAGCTGTGGGAGGGCCACCGGTGAATTCGTCATACGGCAAGTCGATCTTTTTACCTGTCGCCTTGCAAATACGCTCCGCTTTGCCCCCTTTAACGAGACCCCGAGTCCTTTTCGGTTCCGGGTCAGTGGGGGCCCTCCTTTGCCTACGGCGGGCGCTGTACATGATTGATTCGGCGGTCGAGGACGCCTGAGTACTTCCCGTTGAATGGGTACCGGGCGTCGGAGATTGGAAGGGGTCAACGTCATCACCGCTCGAGATGAATGGGGGAGCGGGAATTTCCCCAGAGGGCGCTACGGACGGACCAGATGATCCGTCCGGATTGAGAGCGTCGTTGCCCTCCGGTGGTAATTCCCAACCGACTTGGTCCGCCAAGCGGCGGAGAATGGCATCTTCTGCCTCTTGTTGGGCTTTCTTCTTGCCGGATGTCGTCTTTGGCGGAGCCATTTAAACCTAAGAGTACGGTGTTAAAATACCTACTTACCATAATAATTACAACTTAAAAATTTACGCTAATTAATTAAGTACGTTTAAGATTTAAATAGAGTACACTAGCTTGGCATTTTCGGTCGTTCAATGGACGTGCGACCCGCGCGATAAAGTGTAAATTTTCAATTAATCAGCCTTGGTTAAATCGAAAAACATGGCCAGTTAGGGATAGAGATAACGCGAGAGGCAGGACTAATTTCGACAAAAGTCTTTCTTAGTCCAAATCCTGTCACCAGTCATAACCCGTTTCTAGACACCGGCCCATGTCCGACATTCGGCCAATTTTTTGAAAATTTCCCTCAAGTCCTTTGCAAACTCCGCCCTCAACCTCGTGTCCATAACTTCACTTAGGTTATGGTGTGCGGTGATGAAATCCACACATCACGAGGGGTTAAGGAGATAAGTAAGGAAAAGAGGCGCCATCTATTCCAAAGAGTGCGACTTAATTAAACCAAGCCTATGTACTAAATTTAAATCGAACACGTACTACCATGCAATTTATCATGCATATAATAATAATTACAATAATAAATTATTATTTATCATGCATATAATAACAATTATTCATTTACCAATATAATTATTCATTATTAACAATAATATAAAATTATTACCAAATAATTAATGTATACTAATAATAATTTAATATAAAATTATTTAATTTTAACTAACAAATACTAAAATTATTTAATTTTAACTAACAAATATAAAATTATTACCAAATAATTAATGTATACTAATAATAATTATCCCAATATTAATAATAACAACTCATTAATAATTATAATTAGAACTATTAATTATTTTAAACTAATTAATAAATTAAAACTATTTATTAATTAAATAATTAATTAATTAAAAAAAATGTAAAAAAGGTAAAAAATAGAATTATTACCGAGTCGGAATGTCGCCGGAATATCGAAAGAGTTGAGTCGTCGGAGAGGAGGAACCATGCCGGAAAAAATGTCGTCAGAGCGTCGCCGGAGGAGGATCGCCGGAGGAGAGGAGAGGAGAGGAGAGGGAGAGGAGGAGATGGAATGATGAGAAAATGAGGGGGGGGGGGGGGTGCAACTCTATTTATAGAGTTGCACCTAGACGACGGAGCACTATTCTCCGTCGTCTAAGTCCACCTGGACGACGGAAACAGTGTTTTCCGTCGTCTAGGTGGCGGTTTAAAAAATTTCAAGCGGTGCGTAATTAATCGGCGGGACGTTTTGAACCGCCAAGATTTTGGACTTAGACGACGGAGAATGAATTCTCTGTCGTCTAAGTGAAAATTCAAGCGGTCCCAAAACGGAAGCGGTAAATTGAACCGCCATAAACATTGGACTTGGACGACGGAGATGGTCAGTTTCCGTCGTCCAAGTGATTTGAACCGCCATGATTTTTGAACCTGGACGACGGAGAATGACCATCTCCGTCGTCCAGGTTCAAATTACGTAAAAAAATTTTTTAAAAATAATTCACTAGGAATTTAGCGATCTGTCATTCGAGTGAAATAGTAGTACAATATCGATGAACGCATCGTATATATGAACAGTTAAATTTGAACCGCCGATTAATTTTACGTATTGAAACATGTTAAGTATCGACTAATCTTTACGACTTAAGTGTTCATGAGTAGACGCTCATTTGCAGCAGAGTATTAACGAAATTGAATTTGGACAAAACAACCGTTGGATATGTTCGTCGTAACATAATATATAATTGTCTTCAAAGGACCATAAAATAATAAGTTCGGGAAGGGTTTGATCGGCACAGTCAACCGCAAAACCGATAATTTCACAAACCGGAAACGTGGATACAAGGCATTTCGCAACTCCGATTTTCGAACCGTCGAAGCTCACACACCAAGAATTGTTTACTCTAAAGTCTTGATGAAAAGAAAATGCATTGGAAGAAGGTCTAGATGGTCGTTGTCTTAGAAAAAATTATGATATCTGCACCTGGACGACGGATTTGAGCGTTTCCGTCGTCCAGGTTTATACCTGGAAGACGGATATGAAGTTTTCCGTCGTCCAGGTTCTAACCTGGACGACGGAGAATGACGTGCTCCGTCGTCCAGGTGTATAGACCCTGAATTCAGGGGTTAGGACCTTACTGTTTAGGGTTTAGGGTTTGTGAACTTGGACGACGGAGACTGACCATTCTCCGTCGTCCTAGTGTGTACCTGGACGACGGATAATGACCATTTTCCGTCGTCCAGGTGCATAGACCCCGATTTACTGTTTAGGTCGTCCCCGGTCATTTGTGTACGTGTCCGTTCAATTATTCTGATTCAAAAATATAATTAAAAAATTTATCGATCGATCCGATCGAACTGCTAGATTTAGGGTCAAGGATTTAGCTAGGGTACGTTTTATATGAGATTGAGATTTGGCGCCAATATTTATTAATTTCTCCGTTGGCCAGGATATATAATTCAGATTAATTTCTTACCGTAAACCGGCATCGATCATATATATATTACAATAATTACAATAATTAATTACCAATTAATCTCCCTCGTCGTATGACCGTACTCTTCGTCATAATCATCATCGTCCTCATCCCCGTTAGTCGACGGCTCATCCTCGTCATCGTACTCAACATCGTCCGACGAATAACCTGAGTCCTCGTCCGCGTCCTCTTCCTGCTCGTCTTCTTCATCTACCTCATCGATAATCTCATCTTCAGTTAGATCTGTACAACCATCAGGCATGGGTAACCGTTCACCATCTTGAACCAGGTCCATTATATCGGAGCGGATGACAGAAATATTAGGCTCTTGATAGGCAGGAATGTCTCTTTCTGGTTCAGCAGCATCTTCAGTCGTCGCCGGTGTCCCTTCAATTGTCTCTGTATTCCATATTCCTCGGTGAGAGATATGGTTCACTATTTTCCACCCTTCACCGGCTTTCGGATCGTCGAGATAGAACACCTGCCGAACTAAGGTGGCCAGAGCGAAAGGCTCATCCTCATACCAGTGCGAGTTTGTATCGACTGATAATAGTCCCAGGTCTTCCTTTGTACGCTTGAACCATCTGCACTTGAATAGGAAAATGTTGACATCATTCCCGTAACATAGCTGAACCACGTATACAATAGCCTCGTAATATAGATCATTGTCTTTCCCAACCGCTACCCCACTGTTTTGTGTTCTTCTTCCTTCGTCTCGGGCCAATGAATGGAACTTTACACCGTTCACAAAACATCTGGGATAAATATAGTGTTTAACCGGCTTTCCTGCTAGCAAGTGCTTTGGCCATGACCACCACCCTCCGTGGTTATCAGATTTTTGCAGATCAATCATTTGCGAAAAAGGGCAAATTAATATAAGGGTTTACTTTCTACAAACATGAGCGATATGTATTTAAATAATTAATACCGAGTCGTACGTACGTACCCATTGGAAGAAATAATCAGGAAACTTCTTCTTAACCATTTTCTCAATCCACGCCGAACTCTTGTTTTGATTTAACGCCTGAAGCCTCTTCCTGTATGACATCATGTACGACTCAACTTCATCACAGTCTCGCAACACTACCCAATGTGCCTCAATAAGTTCTTCCCGTGTTAACGATTCCTTTAATACTCCTCTAAACGGTCGGACGACATTGGTGACGACAGAAAGATTGATGTGGGCACTGCGATCGGAGGCAGTGGGAGGTGGTGGATCTTTGAGGTACCAGTTGCAGTAAGTAACACACTCATGCATTAGGTATGTCTCTGCTATGGAGCCATCCGGGGCCGACCTGTTTTTGACGAATGACTTATACTGTCCAAGCTGTCTACAAAATCAAACGTACACATTACATAAGTACATATAGCTAGCTAGCTAGTATATTTATAATCTCCAGTGGAACAAATTAATTAATTAGTTGTACGTACCTTTCTTGAGGATACATCCAAGTGTACTGGACCGGACCAGAAATAAGCACCTGCTCGGGCAGGTGGATCATTAGGTGAATCATGATGTCAAAGAAAGCAGGGGGGAAAATCCTTTCTAGTTTGCAAATGATGTGCACAATTTGTTGTTGCAATTCCACCACATCTGACTTCTTTAATTCTCTGGCGCATAACCTCTGCCACCACCTGCACAATGCCACTATTGGTTCTACGACGTCCCGAGGCAAGTATGGTCGAATTACCACTGGAATCAGACGTTGCAGCATAACGTGATAGTCATGTGTCTTTAGACCAACAAACTTGTGTTGCACCTCGTCCACTGCTCCAGTTATAGTAGCTGCATACGTAGCCGGATAACGAACGCCCTTAAACCAGTGAAATACAGAACGTCTAAGCGTCGACTTCACTGTGTAAGGTGCATCTGGCATCTTGTTGTACACTCCTTTCCTATCCCTCCTCAACCACAAGGGACGACGTAGATTCATTGATTCCAAATCTTTGCGCGCTTTGGGAGTATCTTTAGTCTTGAACTTAATACCGAGAATTGTTCCCACCACGCTGTCGCACACATTCTTTTCTATGTGCATCGCGTCCAAGTTGTTCCTCAGCTTCAACTTCGACCAGTAAGGGAGTTCAAAGAATATACTCTTGTGATCCCAATAGCTCAGATCATGTGGAGGAATTGGATTGCATTTATTTACATCCGCGTCATTGCTCAACACACCAAAGTCGAAATAGCTCAACCTCTCTAAAATCTCTTCGCCCGACCAACTACGGGGTTTAGGATTGTTCTCTACCGTACCGTCGAAATGAGCTTCATCCTGTCGCCACGGGTGGTCGTGAGGAAGCCATCTATGGTGACCCAAGTAACACACCTTCCCCGCGTGCCAACTAGAGTTCACGTCGTCCAAACATATAGGACATCCATTATATCCTTTTGTCCTGCAGGCTGCCAACATCCCATAAGCTGGAAAATCGCTGATCGTCCACATTACGGCAGCCCTCATCGTGAACATCGTGTCGGTGAATTTGTCATAAGTTGGGACTCCATTTTCCCACAACAGTTTCAGCTCGTCGATCAAAGGTCTGAGGTAGACATCTAAGTACTTCGATGGAGATTTAGGACCAAGAATTAATACGGTAAGGAAATTAAATTCCTTGTTCATGCACATCCACGGAGGCAAGTTGTACGGCATCAGAATAACTGGCCAAGTGCTGACGGCGGAGCTATTACTTCCCCAAGGATTGAATTCGTTTGTAGATAGGCCGAGTCTAACATTTCTAACCTCTGAAGCAAAGTTTCCAAATTCTCTGTCGAAATGTTTGAAACCCTCCCCATCCGCGGCGTGTCGCAGGACATCGTCATCTATTCGCATTTCTGCGTACCATCGCATCGCCTCTGCTGTGTGTAGAGACATGTACAGGCGCTGCAATCTGGGAATCAAGGGAAAATATCGAACAACTTTCACAGGAATTCTCTTTTTCGAACTCTTCCTATTCAACTGGAATCTGCACTGGCCACATACGGGACAATAGTCCAACTTACATTCGGACATGCGTCAATTATCCTGTACTTTAAGCCGAGGCTGCTCAGGATATTTCTAACCTTATAATGAGATTTAGGAAGATTGTGATCATCAGGAAGCAACTTACATATTTGCTCCTGAATTTCGTCAAAAGCACTCACTGACATTTTGTGCTTCACTTTTATCTTCATTTGCTCCATCACATATTGCAACACATTCTCTCGACATCCAGGGAACACCGGGGTCTGCGCTTCAAGTAGTATTTGGTTGTACTTTTCCATCTCACTGGTGTCAGTGGCCAAGCTAGCTGCGGGGAATGTGTCATCATGCTCATAAGTGGTACTGTAACCTCCATCTTGGTGTTGGTGTCCACCATGACTACATCCCGGAAACGCATCATGGACCAAATCTGCAGTTGGGTTGCAAGCTGGGGGTTCGGCACCACTGCCGCTGGATGAGGCACCATGGTAACTGTACCCTGAACTGAAGTCTGCTGCGCTGAACTCTACTGCTTCACCATGCTCGCTCCATGTAGTGTAACTCCACATCATACCATTTTCGTACAGGTGTTGCACCATAACATTAACCTCCGCATACTGACAATTAAGACATTTCTGACACGGACACCTGAAACGTTTCTTTCCCTGACCATATTCTATCGCAAAATTCACAAATTCGCTAATTCCATCCATATACCGAACATCACATCTATTCTTCAACTTCATCCAACTCTTGTCCATACTGCTACAAAATATTATAATTAATTAATTATTACATATATATATATATATTTGTCAATTAATTTACGCTTAATTATACGTACTCGATCTACATCGATCCATCAATTACGTACGTACGTAATTTAATCGATCTGTACATATATATATATATAGCTAACATCAGCTAACATCCTTGCATGTATATATGTACGTACGTTTTCACTAAATATATATTAATTAATTAAGCAAATTTTAACTGCGTACGTACGTACCTGCTGGCCTTCTCGATATCTGTACGTTAATTAAGCTAACTAGCTAGTCAGCGGAGATCCCTTATTGATCCTGATTCTTCTCGGCCTAGCTTCTAGCTAGCTAGCTCCCTAGCTTCTCCTTCTCCCTTCTCCTGGCCTTCAATTCTTCTTCAAATGGAATGAATAGATCGAGGAATGAATTCGATCAGCTTATATAATGCTTCACTTAGACGACGGAGGTGTCGGTACGTCGTCTAAGTGGAAGTACGTTTCGTATACTCGGACGACGGCGTGTCGGTCCGTTGTCTAGGTAATCACCTGGACGACGGAGAATACCATCTCCGTCGTCCAGGTGATCACCTGGAGGACGGAGAAGACTCCGAGGTCCAGGTGACCACCTGGACGACGGAGACGACATTCTCCGTCGTCCAGGTGATTACCTGGATCACGGAAAAGACTCCGTGGTCCAGCTGACCACCTGGACGACGGAGATGGTATTATCCGTCGTCCAGGTGGTACTTGGACGACGGAGTCATTTCCGTCGTCCAGGTTTCACTTGGACCACAGAACAATTACGTTTCCGTGGTCTAAGTGATGTTTTCTTGTAGTGTCAATTATTGCATCGCATATAATTTTCTAACACGAATTTAATTTAGTAACATATTCACAATGTTCACGTTTAAGTGTCTTATAATCAAAATCTAATTCCTCTCTCATTAGTTTATTGTTCAGTCGTTGTATCTTTTCTATTTTTGGTATCAACAATTGATGTTCTTTCAATGAACTGGATGTTATGTCGAACAATTTTTCAAGTTCGTAGAAAACACTATTTTTCAAATCATCTTCAAGTATGGTGAGATTGGGCATGTTATATTTCGATCGAATTTGTATAAGATATCATCATACAGGCTCATCCAATGAGCATCGAGCAGAGCTTGCGGATTCGAAACATTACAAAAAACAACAATAGCTAGTAACAAATAATTGTCTAACTTGAGAAGAGGTCGCAGTAAATGAAGATTTAACCAAAGCGTCATTCCATTATTTATCATCATCTAGCAATCCCAATGCTCGACATGCTTCCTCAAAAGTGGCGTAAGTGATTCCATTAACTGTTCTGATCCAATCAAAATTTTGACATCTTTTTCTACTGTTCAACAACATTCATAGGTAAAAGAATTCACATGCAATTGGTGGTACATGCACAATTCTTCCAATAACATCGTACCGTTTTCTTGGATGCCATGTTTTGTTATCACTGTCCCAAACAAACTCAGAAGGAAATTAAGCATAAGTTATCTCAGTTGCATCCATATAAATAGTGTTCACATCAAACCAAACAGTCAACATAGTACGTTTCACATATGGATTTTCCACAACTTGTTCAAGAGATTGACCTTCAAAGAAAAAAAACACTCTATTCATTCGGCAAATGAATTTTTAAGTATTGCACTACAGGATATCTAGTATGAATGGAGAATTCAAACAACTGCCACACGGATTCGTGGGGAGTTAAATATCGACAATTCAAATAATTTTGTATTTCATCATTTACACTGTCACGAATCATCACTCGAGCTATATCTAGACCTTTATTTATATATTTAAATAAGTACTTTATTAACATAGACTGAGAATACGATTCAACATTTATATGAGCATTATACCTTAATAACAAAATGGGATTGTATGGAACAACAAAATTATTACCAATATGAATTCCATTTTTATTTACAAACTTTGAATCATCATCACGTCTTCTATATATAGGAGTTTTAATTGCCTGAAATACTGTGTTACAAATGTATAGTTTTGGAAAAGATTTTGTACATTTTCCATCTCTCATGCACAGATATTTTGAATTTAATTGACAGCAAGGACCATGTATCATTAATTGATTAACTATTTCAAAAAGTTTTGGACTAATATTTTTTTGGGGTAATTCAGCTAAAATAATAGAATCGATATCTGTTGATGTGTAATATTTATATGGTCTTTTACGCCAAATTAGTAAATGAGCATGAGGCAACCCTTATTTTTGAAATTTAATTGTACAAACATGTGCATCAATATATCCAAAAGGTTTTAATCATATCTGAAAGGACCCGACTCCGATTATGTTGCCTAAACCGAAATCAAATCCCTTCGAAAACATGACCTTAAATTTTTTTTGCCAGAGTTTACTTTGAAATACGTGAGCCAAAATTAGAACATGCAAAGAGAATCACACTTCGAATATTCCACAAAAGCCAAACCTTGGGGCTCCGTTCCCCATCTGGATTTCTCAACATTCATATATAACAAACCACAAGGTTTACAAGAAATCCAGATGAAAGGACCCAACCCCGATTTAGTTTCCTAAACCGGAATTAAACCCTTTCTGAAAACATGAAGCAACAAAAACCATAAAAATTTTGGCAGAGTAACGCTACTAACGCGGAATTGCCATTAACCTGCACCGGGAAAATACATTTCATCTTATTCCTCAAAAGCCAAACCGTGGGCACCAATCCCATCCGGATTTCTCAATATCATATCAATAACAATAAACAGTAAACATAACTGTATTATATAGAAAATCCGGGAAAAACCACATAAAACATGTATCAGTATCGTATCAGAGCGACCTCTAGTGTATATATACAAAATATACAACAGTAGGCCAAACAAGAAACCTACTGGAAAAGAAAGGTAGCTCGAACGACTAGCCTCCGACCGCGACGTGAGACACCAGAATCCGAACTGCAAACTGGGCACGGAAACCGAAAAGCCCAGGGGAAAGGCAATAAAACGTTAGAGTGAGTGGATGAAAATAAACATATACCTTTCACCAATTTCATATACAATAAACAAGTATAGCGAGTTTGGAAAATATATATGGAGGTGCCAGACGAATCTCTCAAGCCCAACAGTGATAGACCAGGGGAATCTCTCAACCCCGGCGGCATAACAGGGGAATCTCTCAACCCTGCCCAGAGGAATCTCTCAACTCTAATCCAGAGGAATCTCTCAACTCTAGTCCAGAGGAATCTCTCAACTCTGGTCAGAGTACCGGTGATCAGCGGAGTAGCCGAAGCATCGATGCAAGTATGCCATCACCATAAAAATATAAAATAATACCTCCGAAAATAATAAATAATCTCAACATCGTATATAAATAAATACGGAAAATCACGAACTCACAACGACTGTGAAAATATAAAAGTGTCCACTCACAAGTGAGCAAAGCGCGCACTCGCGCTAATCACGTGGTATGGCGGAAGATCCCTCGCCCGAAGCACGATCTCGATCCCCTGAATAATCATAAAATATGTCTGATCAAAATCACAATTCACAACACTGTACCACACCTCGGAAACCAACCGTTCCCGGAAATATATAACTGATACAAAAATAATCAACGAAATTCCCGAAATCTCCACTCAAACCCTCGACTGAAAATCCGGTACCCAAATCAACTCAAAAACCTCAAGGTGATGATAGGGGCGCGAATACGAGCTAAATGACATATAACTCGACACATTTCCAAAAAAGTCAACGGTCACCGGAGCTCCGCCGTTGACCGCCGGCGGCGGCGGCGCGCCGTCAACTGGAGAGATTCTTCGGCGGCCAAGCTCACCGAAGCTTCCTCTCATCGAGCCCAACACATCTCTCAACTGTGGCTAAGTCCAATTCCAGCCACACACACCGAAAATCAGCTCGAAAGTCCAAAATCCCTAACCGGCTGGAAAATGCTCCTCCGCCAAAATCCGTCGCCGTGAGGCCATCCCGGCCTCCCAACTTCAAGGGTCCATCAACCTACCTCAAACCGAACAATTTCCAACACAAACCCCCCTTGGAAAGTCGACGGAACACCTTCCCCCGTCGAAGCCGATTCCGGCCAAAATTCCCAAAATTTCATATCGACATTTCTCCCTCAATTTGTCACTAAATCAAGCAATTCCAAGTTCCAAGCAATAGCAAATGAAGAGAGGAATCGAAATATACCAATATCTCAGCCGGAGGGGGCTGGAAACGGAGAGTCGCTGGCGAGTCAGCGGCGGTGGAGTTTTTCTTCTCCGGTCAACGCGGGTCAACACGTCAGAATGGGTCAACGCCGGTCAAACTTCCAACAGTGCTTTTTTGACAATTTTTTGACTATTTCCGATATTTATACTCGCGTCTCGGGATGATCGACGGTCCAAAACGGATAACCATTACGATTCGGATAAACTCGATACGAACGGATATACTCGACGAAATTCTGAAACTTCAAATATTCATAAGATATTCCTCGGTCGTCAAAATAATAATTCAGAACCGCCCACGAACTCGAAATCACGTGTACAACAACTCTCGAGAAGAAAAGAGACTCAAATTCTCGGCCGATAATTAAGTCGTGATTAAAACCGGCAAATCAATCAATTTACGTAAACTACGATTACGCGCTAACTCGTGAATTAAGCCAATTACTCTACTGATTCTGTTCAGGTTCGTCACACCAGAAAACATTCAGGAGTAAACTCAACTAAAAACACAACATAAGTATTCAGAGCGACTCCTATGTACATCATATACAACCAGTAGATCGAACTGAGGACCTACTCAAACAGAAGTGTGATTAGAACTCTACGCCTGCACCGTCGACGTGCAACACTAGAACTCAAACTGCAAACTGGGCAAAGGAAACCGAAAAGCCCAGGGGAAGGCAAATAAAATCGTTAGAGTGAGTGGAAGAAAATAATAATAACTTTTAAGATGGCAGTTATCCTATAGATGCTGTATTTATGCCCGTTCGAAATGCGTGTTATCCAGGAACTTGTTCAGAAATACTGTAATGAAAGGAACATAGGAGTTTGTCACTAGGTATTTGACCAAATAGGATCGTCCAGTTCCTGTAGAACCTATCACTAAAATACCCCTAGAGAGGGATAGGGCTAAACGGAGCGAAAAGCTGTGTCAGATGACGAAATTAGGCCGATTAACACCTTTGGCGACCCACTCACTACATATGTTCTGAAGAAAGGTAGCCTCACAGGAGCCAAAGATATTGTGTTCGACTGTGGCGGAGGCACCAAAGGTGTGTTGTTCTGGTAGTGGAACGGGAGCGGCTCAATTGAGGCTTTCTGTGCGGTTACGAAGTAAGCGAATAGAAGCTTCTGAAGCTGAAAGGGTGAGTTTACGCTATCCCCGTCAGCGAAGGTCTGCTTCACTAAATGGCCTTGGAGCAGGTCACTCCCACGAATGCGGATCCGTTTCAAACGTCATTACTGTGAAAGAGAGGAACATTTAAAAGCGTCACGTAGTGCGGGCGGTTCTCAGACGAGTTGCTTAGCCCCAGTCAAAAAGTATGGATTAAGTAAGAAAAACTTGGTTACGGGAACCGAACGCTAGGGAAGGGTGAGGGATTGGGCTTCGTGCGAGGCATCCTGCTAAAGACAACTGAAACTACAAGGTTACCTGCGACTAGCAATTAACAACAACTCATTAAACAACTGCGCAACAAGGTTCTGAAAGAAAGGGGCAAATGACCGATACTACTGGAAGGATTCCTCTTTGGATAATAGGTACTGTAGTTGGTATTGTTGTGATTGGTTTAATCGATTTTTTCTTTTATGGGTCATATTATGGATTAGGTTCATCTCTCTAATAATCAGGTGAGTTGGATTATAGACACGAAAGTTTAAGAACTCAACGGGATCCCCCTCTTCCCTTGTCTGATTCGGGATCATGTCTTCCAGCGACTTTATCACCTACTTTGATTTCACGTTTTTGGCTGGAAGAATTCGACCAAGGACCAATGTTCGGATCCGGTCTCATTGTAAGTGAAAAATGCCCGAAGTAGGTCAGAAGCTGGACTTGCCTGCTGGCACTTCTCCGTCAATCGCGAGTGATTGAGAGCCAAGGGTATAAGCTTGCGGAGGAACCCTTGGGTTTTCGGGGCATTGGATTGTCACCAATGTTTGCGTTACTCAAGCTGACATTTTTCGATCGAGTGAAGTCTTAGAGTGCACAAGCCGCGAAGTCGGAGCCGGCTGCCATGGGCGTCTGTAGGCGGCGAAAGGCGTTTCCTCAAGTGTCGGCGGGTGATTTCCTAGTCATGAATCAGAAAGAAGAAGAAGTTTCACAACTCAATCATGTATGATGGAATCATAAAAGATTTGACCCTTTCGAACTCTGTCTGTAACTCACTATAGGCTCGAGAAACAAAGAGAAGATGTGTACGAACGAGATATCCAGCAATAAGCCTTTTCTTATGAATACAATGATTCAGGGGACCCTGGAGTTATAGTGCATACTTTGCTTTCGCGTTTTCTTGCCCACGTCTACTTTAGGACAGCGAGTGCCCCCTATTTATTAGGGTCTGACTTCCATCGATGAACCGACTCTTACAAAAATTAGATATGGGCCGGGGCCGTGAGGAAGAGTCACATTTTTTTTTTATTTTAATTAATTAATTTATTATTATTCTATTATTCAAACAGTTCGGAATCAACACAGACATAGTAGTTGTCTAACGAGATAACTCAAATATTGCCCACTTCCTATTTATTTTAATATTAATAGTCAATTTTTGAAAATTTTATTTATTTTTTGTTGTTCTTATTTTATTGAATTCACTGTTCAAACGTTAAAAATCAACGGCCATAAAGGGTAATAGCTAATAGTTAGGACTCATAAGAAATTTCTAATCCACTAATCGGAAAAGCCTTTACCACATTAAGCACTTCTTTGTTCCTGGAGGAATCGCTTCTCATCATATTACAGCAGGGACCTTAGGCATATTGGCAGGTTTATTCCATCTTAGTGTTCGTCCACCCCAATGTCTATACAAAGGATTACGTATGGGAAATATTGAAACCGTGCTTTCCAGTAGTATTGCTGCTGTCTTTTTTGCAGCTTTCGACAATTTAATCCCATTTTTTTTTAGATTAATAGAACTTAATATTGGAAATTCTATAAAATAAAAAGAATTTATTTTTTATTATTCTAAAAATAGTTAAAATAGAATTTTTTAACTAAAACTAATATAACTATAAAAACTATAACTATAAACAAGTTATTTTGAATCTGTACCTGCAAGCGTAGAGGTAGAAGGCCTACGGGTCGTGAACTTCTTTTCCCGGAGAAGAAGCAATGACGATATCTGGGGAATAAGCATCGGCTAACTTTGTGCCAGCAGCCGCTTTTGTCCCTTCCAGGAGATCGGAAAATAAAGAAATAGTTAATATATTCAAGATAATTACGTATTTACAAAATACCGTCTCAATTCATCCTATTTCATCAGATCTGGGAGTTGAGACCCAATCAGGAGATGTTTCGGCGTATATTCCTACTAATGTAATTTCCGCCTTTCACCAATATAAACATGAAATCATGTGACGACCCGAACCAGAATCAGATTATGCGTAATCGCGTTTAATCGATAACTGTGTGGTTTGCTGGTTTTCGTTTACGACTAAATTATAGGCCGAGAATTTGAGTTGGGTTTCTTCTCGAGAGTCGTAGAGCACGTGATTTCGAGCTCGTGGGCGGTTCCGGATGATTTTTCTGATAACCGAGGAATATAGTATGATTATTTGAAGTTTTGGTTTATCGACGAGTTTATCCGTTCGTTTCGTATTTATCCGAATCGTAATGGTTATCCGTTTTGGACCGTTGATCATCCCGAGACGCGAGTATAAATATCGAAAATAGTAAAAAAATTGTCGAAAACACTGTTTGAAACGTTGACTTTCTATTTTGAGCAGTTTGACCTGTTGACCCGTGAAGGAGAATTGACCCGTTTGGGTTCGCCGGCCAACCCGGATTTTCTGGCCACCTCCGGCCACGTTGAGGGTACAGATCGCTTCCCCTTGAGCTCCTCTATTGTTTTGTGTTTGAATTTATGAGAATTGGTTAGGTTTTGAGTGAGTCCGATTCGGGTTGTGTTGCCGGAATTCGCCAGTGACGGAAGGTGGTCCTCCGGCGAGCTACGGTGGCGGGCAAGTGGGGGTTTCGACTCCCCTTGCCCCTGTGATGCTCCCCATAAGGTTGAATTTGGTTGAGGTTGAGGTTTTGGGAGAACCCGAGGTGGTTGCCGGAGTTGAACACCGATTTGATTTCGAGCTATTTTGGAGAGGTTCCGGTTAGAATTGGGTCTTATGGTAGTTGGAAATTGTGTTGGGCTTGAGGAGATCTTGAGAACTGGAGCTTCCTCGCCGGAGAAACTCTCCATTGACGGCGCGCTGCCGCCGCCGCCGGCGGTTAACGGCGGCGCTCCGGAGAGAAAGTTGACTTTTTGGTTTTCGATGATTTTAGTGTCATTTTTCTCGTAATCGCGCCCCGATCGTCGCCTAGAGGTTCTCGAATTGATTTGGGTATCGGATTTTCAGTCGAGGGTTTTGAGTTGAGATTTCAGAAATTCAGTCGATTATTTTATACAGTTTTATATGTTTCCGGGAACGGTTGGGTTCCGTGGTTAAGTACAGAGTTGTGGGCTATGGTTTTGATCAGATGTGTTTTATGATTATTCAGGGGATCGAGATCGTACTTCGGGCGAGGGATCGTCTACTGGGCCACGAGATTAGCACGAGTGCGCGTTTCGCTCACCTGTGAGTGGACAATTTCTTTTCACGGAATGATTGCGAGTCTTTATACACGTTTTACAAACTTGAGTATGCATACGAGATCATGATTTTTATGAGCATGTGTTATACGATTGTGCTTATACCATTATACATTACGTATATACATTTATATGTTGCTTTACGCATTTGCATCGAACTATTTATGATTTGGTTTACACAGAGTACAGTCTTAGTATACGTTGTTGTATCGATACACTCGCATCCTGGCTGATCCCCGAGGGTGCCTACCAGGGGGGAACTGTTTCTTGTGCCGATGTAGTTCCGGGTGGAAACAGATATCCTGACCTGAGGCCTTTCTGGCTAGAATCACGTGTGGGTCTGGGATCCCGTGATTCGGACTGTACTAGCACGGATGTGTCTACGAGCGACCCCGTGAGATTTTCCATGCATGCTCTATACGTGTGAGGAGTTAGAGTCTCCCTCGTGTACCATTTGATTTTCATGCATTTGACTCGCATATGTTTTTATAACATATATTATTGGTGAAAGACATTTATTTTCGTCCACTTACTCTAACGGTTTTCATGTCTTTCCCCTGGGCTTTTCGGTTTCCGTGCCCAGTTTGCAGTTCAGGTTCTGGTTCTGGTGTTTCACGTCGTGGTAGGAGGCTAGTTGTTCGAGCCACCTGTGTTTTCCAGTAGGTTTCTTGTTTCGCCTACTGATGTATATATTGTATATATTTACACTAGAGGTCGCTCTGATACATTCTGATACATGTTATACACGATTTTTCCCGGATATATTATATATTACAGTATGTTTACTATTTATTATTAATGATATGATATTGAGAAATCCGGATGGGATTGGTGCCCACGGTTTGGCTTTTGTGGCATAGGATGAAGTGTTATTTTCTGGGTGCAGGTAATGGCAATTCCGCGTTAGTAGCGTTACTCTGCCGAAATTTTAATGGTTTTTGTTGATTCACGTTTTCAGAAGGGGTTTGATTCCGGTTTAGGCAACTAAATCGGGGTTGGGTCCTTTCAAATCATGATGCGAGTCTAAAATCATCAAACTCAGGTAAGGTGGTTGTCATAACCTTCTTGGATACCTTATAAAATGTGGAGGCCGTAACTTGAGTACATTTTCCTCAAAGTTACAATCATGCTCGACAAGGTAAGGAGCTTGTCATAACCTTCCTGGGAGCCATATAATCACGGGTCAGGCGTTTGTCATAACCCCCCCCCCCCCCCCCCCCCCCCGGAGCATCTCGGGGATCAGCCGAGAAGCCATTGCATCGATGCATCCATAAATCCATACACTATGTAAAAGAAATCATACATGTGCCTCCAAGTAAAAATACATAACCGTAAATGCATAATCATAAATGCATAACCATAATTACATACTCGTAAAATACATAACATAAAATGCATAATCAAGACTTGCAAATCAACAGTGAAAATCAAAGTGTCCACTCACAGTACGAGGCTAACTCCGAGGTCCGGCGGAAGATCCCTCGCCAAACACTCAATCACGATCACATGAATAACAGGGATACGATCAATACATATTTGATTTCAACATACGGAGAAAATACGTCAAGAATCCCACGTTCTCGAAAAGCGTATCGCTCGAAATATCGACGAGGATAACTAAATTCCCAAAATACACCCAAATAACCCTCGTCCCAACTTAACACACCAAAATCAACTCAAAAACCTCACGACTATGATCGGGGTGCGATTATGAGCAAAACGGTATAAAAATCTCACAAATCCCCAAAATTCAACTCTCGCCGGAGCTCCGCCGTTGACTACCGGCGGGGGCGGCGGCGCGGCACCAACGGTGACCAACTCCGGTGAACCTTACCTCAAAACATTCCTCTCATCAAGCCCAATACTTTTCTCTTCTACCTCCAAGGTCAAAACACACCACACCGGCCGGAATACCCCTCGAAAAACTCACCGGATTTTCCTCTCCGGTCACCACCACGGACCACCTACAACCACCTCCTTATCTCAAATTAACCACCCAGAAATCTTCAATGGGTTGAGGGGAACCAAACCCGACACCAAATCTCGCCGGAAACCGCCACCCGATTCCGGTGAAATCCAAGAATTTCAACAACCTCAAACTCTCTCAAAACTCAACCAATTCTCTCAAATAAATACATGAAACAATAGGAAATAAAGAGAGCTTTCCAACCATACCAAGAACAAGGTCGGAGGTGGCCGGAATCGCCAGGTCCGACGGCGGCAAGAGAACGGGTCGGTGGAGCTCCGGTCAACGTGAGTCAACTCGATCAAACTCGGTCAAAACGTGTGATTTTCCAATTTTTACGACTATTCGATATTTATACGTCGTTAACTATGACGACCCGAACTAGAATCAGTAGAATATTCGGCACGATTCACGAGATTATGCTTAGTCGCAGTTTTACGATAAATGTGTGGTTTGTCGATTCTATTCGCGACTATGTCTTCGGCCGAGAATTTGAGTTGAGTATCTTCACGGAAGTTGTAGAGTACGTGATTTTGAGCTCGAAGGAGGTTCCAGAAGCTTTTTTCGATAACCGAGGAATATAATATCATTATTCGAAGTTTCAGTTTCGACGAGTTTATCCGATTGTTTCGTGTTTATCCGAAACGTGATGGTTATCCATTTCGATTCGTCGATCGACCCTAGGCGCGAGTATAAATATCGAAAATAATCGTAAAATAGTCGCAAAATCACTGTTTGACGTTGACCGCCGTTGACTTTCCAAAAATAGAAACTGTTGACCGTTGACCCGAGGGGAAAGCTTCCGTTTTGGTGTTCACCGTCCGACAACCATTTTCCGGCCACCTCCGGTCAAGAGGAAGGTATGGTTAGCTTCTCCTTTCGATTTCGAGTGGTATGGTGTTTGGTTTGGTTGAAATTGGTTTCGTTTTGGTTGAACCCGAATCGGGTCGAACTGGGTTGTGTCGCCGGAGTTGGTTGGCCGTGTTCCGGCGAGCCACGGTGACTGTAAGGTTAGGGGTTCGACTCCCCTTGGCATATGGATGCTCCCCATGTGAATAGTTTTAGGTTTGGTGGAGGATTTTATGCAACCCGATTAGTTTACCGGAGGTTTTCCGTTCGGTATTTCGAGGTGAAATTGGGTGGTTTAGAGTTGGAATTAGCTTGGGTGGTAGTTGAGAAAATGATTCGGCTTGAGGAGAACTACAGTTCTGGAGCTTCCTCGCCGGAGGAAGTCACGGTTGACGGCGCGCCGCAGCCGGCGGCGGCTGTCAACGGTGGTGCTCCGACGAGGAGTTGACTTTTTGGATTTCGACGTTTTTAATGTCGTTTTTCTCGTAATCGCGTCCTGATTATCGTCCAGAGATTTTCGGAGTGATTTGAGTAGCCGATTTTCAGTCGAGGGTTTCGAGTGGAGATTTCGGGAATTCCGTTAATCATTTTGTACTGCATTGCATATTTCCGGGAACGGTTAGTTTCCGTGGTTAAGTTCAGAGTTGAGGATTATGTTTTTGATCAGTTATGTTTATGTATGTTCAGGAGATCGAGATCGGGATCGTGCTTCAGGCGAGGGATCTTCCGCCGGACCACGAGATTAGCGCGAGTTCGCGCTAGCAGATCTGTGAGTGGACAAGTTTCTATTTTCACTGTTGATTTGCGAGTTCGTGGATTTTATGATTTTCGTGTTTACTTATATGATAATTGAGATATATGTTATTTTCGGAGGTTTTATTATATGTTTATTGGTGATGGCATTTATTGCATCGATGCTACCAGAGTTGAGAGATTCCTCTGGACAGGGTTGAGTGGTCCCCTGTGTGCCGCCAGTGTTGAGAGGTCCCCTGGCCTATCACCGTCGGGTTGAGCGATTCACCTGACGTTGGGCTTGAGAGAGTCGCCTGACAACCTCTATATATATGTGTTGTGTTCCGAACTCGCACTGTTTTACATTGAGTATGTATATAAACTGGAGAAAGGCATATGTTTATTTTCGTCCACTCACTCTAACGTTTTTATTTGCCTTTCCCCTGGCCTTTTCGGTTTCTGTGCCCAGTTTGCAGTTTGGATTCAGGTGTTTTCACGTCGCGGTTGGAGGCTAGTGATCTGAGCTACCTGTGTTTTTCCAGTAGGTTCTTGTTTCGCCTACTGATGTGTATATTGTATATATTTACACTAGTGGTCGCTCTGATACACTCTGATACGTTTTTATATGGATTTTCTCGGATATACTATATATAGTACAGTATGTTATTTGTTTATTGTTTATATTATGATGTTGAGAAATCCGGATGGGATTGGTGCCCACGGTTTAGTTTTTGTGGCATAGGACAAAGTGTTTGAAAGGACCCAACCCCGATTTAGCTCCCTAAATCGGAATCAAACCCTTCCAAAAACACGAACCAACAAAAACCGTAGAAATTTTGGCAGAGTTTCGTTACTAACGTGGAATTACCATTACCTACACGCGGAAAATACACTTCATCCTATGCCACAAAAAGCAAACCGTGGGCACCAATCCCATCCGGATTTCTCAATATATCAACAGTAAAGTAAAACAATAAATATATCTATACTTTACTGAAATCCGGATTAAAATCGTACAACGTAAACAACACATTTCTCAGAGCAACCTCTAATGTATAAACATATAAGTATACCACAGTAGGTAGAACAATAAACCTACTGGAAGAAACAAGGTAGCTCGAGCACTATGCCTCCGACCATGACGTGCGACACCAGAGTCCGAACTGCAAACTGGGCACGGAAACCGAAAAGCCCAGGGGAAAGACATGAAAATCGTTAGAGTGAGTAATATATGTTATAAAAACAAATGCGAGTCGAAAGTAATAACAATTAAATGGTACACGAGGGAGACTCTAACTCCTCACGCGTCCGATTACACGAGGGAGACTCTAACTCCTCACGTATATGGAGCATGCATAAAAATCTCACGGGGCCACTCGTGGACACATCCGTGCTAGTACATTCAGAATCACAGAGTCCCAGACTTCCACGCAATTCTAGCCAGAAAGGCCTCAGGTCAGAGGTCTGCCTCCCCCCGGTAAAGGTCACGGGTCAGGAGTCACAGCCTCCCCCGGTAAACATCCTCGGGGATCAGCCGGGATGCAGGTGTATCGATACAACAACATATAGAACGACTGTACTCTGTGTAAATCAAATCATAAATAATTCGATGCAAATGCATGAAACAACATATAAGTGTATGTATACTCATATACGCATATCCGTATATGTATAATCGTAAAACACATGCTCACGTAAATCGAAATCTCATATGCATGCTCAATTTCATAAAACGTATATCAAGACTCGCAAACAATCCGTGAAAAGAAGTGTCCACTCACAGACTAGCGTAACGCAATACGCGTTAACCCGTGATCCGGCGGAAAGTCCCTCGCCAAATGAATGATCACGAACACCTGAATATTCACAAAATCCATTCCTCAAAATCATAATTCGACAATTCAAAACAAATCACGAGAAACCACCGTTCTCAGAAACACGAAATTCGATTACGACAAACTGTCGGAAATCCGGAAATCACACCTCAATACCTCGCTGTAATTTCGAACAGTCAAATCAAGAAACAAACCTCCCCACTGCGATCGGGGCGTGATTTCGAGTGAAATGACATGCAATTTGTCGAAAACCCAAAAAGTCAAACTGTTGACCGCCGTTGACCGTTGACTGCCGCCGTTGACCGCCGTCCACGGTGGCGCCGCCGCCAAACTGAAAATTTTTCGGTGGAGCAACCCCTATTCCACTCAAAATCATCCAACTGAGCAACTTTGTCAACTGCAACAAAGGCCAATTCAATCTCTAACTAGCTCAATTTCATGATAAACCGAATTGGTACCAAATTTTCCAATCCAAAATTCTCCATCCATAAATCAAATTAGGACTCCATACTTACATGGTAGCTTGTAGGTGAGGAGAGCTACAAAACCCAGTCCATTTTGTAGTTCAATTCCACCGGAATCATGGAACCCGAATAGCCTCAAAATTTCTTGTATTTTGGCCGGATTTTCCGTCCTCCACCGTCCACCTCGCCGTGAACGGTGGCTGGAGCCTTCAAGAGGAGACTGTGGCGAGTCGAACAAGGCCTTCCCCGAGCCTTGGGGTGGCCGGAAAAGGCCTCACCGCCGTGAGCCACCGTGAACCGTCGCCACCTTCATTTCAGCTCGCGTTGACCGGTCAGCCCAAGTATGACCAAGTGTTGACTTTCCCTAAAAGGCAACTCCAATATTTATACCCATTTAATACTTTCCCAAAAAGGAAATCTCCAAAAATACATTTTGCGACAAACTTTAAACTCCCGTAACTTTCTCGTCGTAATTCTGATTCCAATAATTCTCGCAGCAACAAACTCGACTCGACGTACTCTTCAATTATCACCCGAAGTCAAACATATCAACCAAACGGATAAAAAGTCAACCATTCAACCCAAACACATGCATAATCCGACTAAATATTCAACAATCGGTAATAATCACAACTTAATCTTCGTAACTCAGAATAACGCTCCGGAAGTTCCCACGAACTAGAAATTAAATTCTGAACAACTTTTGTGAAGAAGCCGAAACCAAATTCTCGACCAGTAATTTAGTCGTTAATAGCACCACCATTTAAATCCGAACTTCAAATATTCATAATTAATTCCTCGGTCGTCCAAATAACGATCCGGAACCGCCCACGAACTCGAAATCACACGTACAACGACTCTTGAGAAGAGACCCAGCTCCAATTCTTGGCCAATAATTAAGTCGTTATCAAATCCTGCGATCCAAACGACTGTCGGAACCTGCGATAACACGCGAGCTCGTAGATTAATTTGATTCTACTGCTGATTCTGTTCTGGGTTGTCACAGTGTTATTTTCAGGGTGCAGGTTTATGCAATTCCACGTTAGTAACGAAACTCTGCCGAAATTTTGAAAAGTTTTTGTTGGTTCGTATTTTCAAAAGGGGTTCAATTCCGGTTTAGGTAACTGAATCGGGATTGGGTCCTTTCATTAACCGACTAAATTCACGATTCGGATAACTTAAACCCAAACGCATAAGTATGACTAATTTGACGATAATTTCAAATATCCATTTTATATTCTCCGATTATCCGAAAAATCCTCTGAAACCTCATACGAAGTCGAAATCAAATCCTCTACAATTCCCGCGAAGGAACTCAAACCAAATTATTACCCGATAATTTAGTCGTGAACAAACCCACGAATACGATTAATTCACAATAATCACGGCTCGGACCAATACGTACACATTCCACTGTTCGGATCGTTACAATATCATCCAATTTAATTTTAAAAATCCAAGAAATAATATATGGTCTATCTTCAACTTTGTATCCTGTTTTTTTTTTCTTCAAAATATCTCACAGTTTCTGGCCATTTGACATTCCAAGTAAAAGTTATAAACAAATCTGAATTAACATAATATCTACAAACTGCCATAGCATCTTGATATTTATTCAACATATCTTTAGGACTGCCAGTATGAGTTCCTGAAAGAAAAATTGTTTGTCCCACATCAGAACATCGAGTAACACCTTTTGAAGCAAAAGTACACAATTGATTCCATTTTTCACACTTCAATAATGGTTGATTATTTCTTATATACTCTAAGCGATTTTCCTCAACAGTCGCATATGCATCAACCAAGTATTGTTGAAACAACCTTCCGCCTTTTAATAAAGTACCAAAATCATTATCTCTATCATGAATTTGATAACAGACAAATTTTATCATCGTCAATTTTGTTCTTTTCCTCTCATCCTTTCCTCTTGTACGCTCTAATAACATATCTATTCTAAATACATCCCCACCATACGGGAAAAGTAGTGGATATTGCAATGACATTAACTTTGGATGTATCTTGGATATTCGTTTTAAACGTCGATGAACCGATTGAATAACGATATCTCTGTTAGAATTAAATTCTCCTATGTCACCAACAATTAAACCAACAATTTCAAAAGCACTCGATAATTCACATTGCTTGCCGTCAGTAAGTTGTCGATGAAATAGAGTCATATTATAATTAGGCAACGAAACATTTTTAAACTCATTCCTGATTGATCGAAACTTTTTGGCCAATTCGTTAATGTCTTTAAGCATATTTGCTAAATTTTCAACAATACTAGCAACAATATTTTGATTTGCGTTATTTGGATCAATGACATTAATACGATTATAAATCTCGTTAACTGTGTCATAAACATATAACTGGGCAAACTTGGGAGATTCATTCACAGAAAGTAACATAGATCCCATCAAATGATGCACTTGTCACGAAACAGTATGCTTTCTCTTCCATTGTTTGGATTCAATAATTGTTCAAGAAATGGTGGTGTTGGATTTGATAATGAGAGTTTAACTTGTCCTTTTTGACAACAAGTAGTGTAAATTGGTGTATTTTCAACCATTTTTTTTTTCAATGTCTCACCTAACAAAAAATATGCCCCACAATACTTGCATTCATAGTTGCAGTCGCCAGAATCTTCATATTTGACAATCATACCTACAATTAAAGTCGGGAAAACTTAATTTTAAATGTCATTATTTGACTAATTCAAAAATTAAGAAGGTAAATAGTTCACATTTGCGACTTTTTTGATACAATGCTTGACCAAAAGAAGTTGAAGAAGGTAACACACCTAATATTAAACAAAATAATTGTTATTCCTTCATAATTATCTAAAAGTAGTTCAATCAAAATTACATTATCGGTAGCATGGTACATACTTGTTGTTGTTGTCTCTTGCACTACCAAGTCTTGTCCAAAAAATTTTGGATTTTCAAAAAAATTTGTCCTCTTCGTTTGCGGGCCCTCACTTGGAACAGAGGGTGGCCCACTAAAATTGTCAGGGTCTTCAAAAAAATTAGAAATTTTGGCGGCATTCCTACAAAAATTATAACTAATTAATAAATAAGAGTATGACAAAATAACAGTAAGAAAAATATCACAACCTAATGAAAACATAAATCTAATAAAACAAAGTAAATGGAACAGTCATTTTAGTCCAAGTTTATGTAACCATGTTAATGCGTTCTCATAAATCATATTGAAAAAATATTTTTCATCCCATATAACAACAATAACATACGAAATTCTAAAAACAACATAGAATACAATTTAGCGACAACAAATTTGCAATACGATGAAATAAAACAAACAAACAAACAATTTGATCAATAACAAACAAAGTCAAAAAATTGAAATAAATCCAAGATTTCCATTAAAAATTCAACTATTAAAAGTCCTCAAAGAAACCACAAAAGTCCTTAAGGGTTAAATAACTCAAATCTGATCTAAGGAGTCTTGCGATAAGACAAACTGGGATTTGAAATATGGTGAGGATCAACAAAAATTGAGGCTGCAATGGTGAATCTGATCGATAAAACACTGAAGTCCAAGCAACCCAACCAACAAAATTTTATACATTGCTAATTATATGTTGCAAAGATTCAATCAATGAAAAAAAAAGAAAAAAAAGTTGCAATGAAAGAGTACACAATAAATTATTGTGTAGTAAATAAAACCTAAGAATGCACCTAAAAGAAATCTCAAGGAAAAGATGTTTTCATATATGTAAGGTTGAACATAGATATTTTCGTAACAACAATGGCCAAAGTCCCCATCCAATAAAAAATCCACACACATGAAGATCAACAAAGAAAATAAAAGAAAATTGAATATAAAACCAAACTTCATAGCTAATGAGAACTGATAAGTTGTTAACAACATCCATATGTAATACTGAGGACATTTATGAACTTATAATTGAGAATTTATACTGCTATAAAATTTCAAAAATCAATTTTTCCAATTCTAAATGGAATGACATGATACCACTGATCAACATTAAAAAGTTGTGGTATGAAACCAGAACCAACAGCCTAAACCTAATGCAACACTTCAACATGTTCCTTCATATCATCTAACCAGGTATGCATGTCACTCTCTCTTCAGTAAATAAGTGAGCGAGGAATTAACACATCATTTTAAAAACATGTGGACCGCACAACAATCAATTAATATAATTTTATTTACTAGCTCTTCTAAAGCATCTTACCATGATCTTGATCTACAAAAGTACCTAACACTAAGCTAACCAAGCCGATAAGAAAAACTATGATCTTAAGATTAATCTCCCCACTTAGAGGTACTGGTGACCTCCTCATCAATTAAAGATGATCAAACTTACAAAAAGGAAAAAAATGCATGTACCTAAACAATTCACAATCCAGATAAAACATGTCTGAATTTAAGAATACAATGATATCCCTTTTAAAAAAAAAGAGAATACAATGATACCAGTGACGACTCCAGTAGCCATTTTGGTTCCTTTATAATGTTCTCATTACCTAGTCAGGATCAGTTGTCACTACGAAGGTCGAGATCAAAGTTGTGACGATCGATGAAGATGGAAGACGCAATCGAGAGACCCTTGAATAAAAACTGAAGCAATGTAGAAACCCAGACCGGTAAAGGGCTATTGCAAACCTATGAAATCTGAACCCAAAAATAATAACACAGTAAGCAAAAATACAAGTGTAATAATACAAAAGCAAGCTCACATAGTTATAAAACACGCAATACTAAATACTCAAGTTTCTTTTTAAACATATAATATGCATATCATTATGAACTACGTGATGAATGTCCCATAACTCCATTGACACCTACGAAAATGGAATAGCCTGTTGAGAAATATATTGCTAAGCATCTAGCATAAACCATAAATACGAAACGGATAACACAAATCTCTTATGCATAAGCGGTAGACTTTATCCCTCTCTTTGAAGTATAAATGATGCTATCAAGCCCAACTTCATAATCTCTGTATAAAACAACAATCCATTACTGACCCAAGGTCACCCTCCATAGAGCTCTGAACCACCATGCTTGAAGCCCACCTCATCCTTCCCAATCTCCACTACACTAGTCATCATCAAATCACAAACTCCAACTCAAACACCAAACACCAAACACCAAACCTCACTCCTCCCCTCTTCTTCTCGTACGTTCTCTATCTCTTACTTTGCTATTGGTACCCAATTTCTAAACCAAAGCCCCTTTGATTTTTTGGGTTCCCTGTTGCCTTTGTTAATGAAGAGTATTTATCATTCTTTCTTCCAATCTTTAAACAAAAATAGATGATTAAACAAAATAGAGAATAAGCTAATCCCTTTGTTATTAGTACCAATAGTTCAGCTTATATCAATAAAGTGAAATTAATTTCGATGTAAAAGACCAATGGAAAAGGAATTGAGAAATAAAGAATCTATAAACCTATAACTAATGGTTGTAAATCCAGTAAACCTATAGACAAATACACAAATATTGATCAAAACCTATAAACCCGCATGAGCAAAACCAACAAACCTACATTATAAATAACACTATTCCATGTATATATATATATATATATATCACTACCAGAAAATTACACTTAGGCGACGAAGCAATTTCGTCGCCTAAGTATCTTTTTTTGTTACCTAAGATTCGTCACTTAACAATAGTAGCCTAAGTACTTAAACGACAAAATTTTTGTTCTTTGTTGTCTAAGTAGACACTTAGACGACGAAACAAACTTCGTCGTCTAGGTTTTTGGATGATGAAAAATTAATGCAAAAATGACGAAAATTTTCGTCGTTTAAGTGTGAACTTAGACGACAAAACTTGCAATTCATCACCTAAGTGTTACAATTTAGACGACGAAATTTTAGGATTTTCGTCGCCTAAGTATTGATTTTTTTAAAAAATAAAAAATAGAAAATAAATAATCTACTTAGACGACAAAGTTTTTCGTCTTCTATGTGGTAAATTTAATTAAAAAATAAAAATAGATAAATAAATAACCTAGATGACGGAACTATTGGTTTCGTCCTCGAAGTGTTTTTTTTTTAAAAAATTAAATGAAAATTAATTAAATTTTAATTATTAATTGAAAATCATAATTAAATGTTACTTATTAATTAATACAAAATTTGTAATTAGGAGATTATTAATTTAATGTTGGCGGTGGCGGCGGCTTTTGTGTGGTGGTGGTGTGTGGTGGTGCCGAGGTGCAATGATGGTGGTGGTGGTGGCGGCGGCGAGGTGGTGGAGGTGTCGTGGTAGGTGGCGGCAGCGTGTGGTGGTGTGTTGTAAGGTTTGAGAGAGAGAGAGAGAGAGAGAGAGAGTTTGGGAGAATAAGACATTGTGAAAAATAGTAGATGAATTTTTTTTATAGACAACCATTTGGGCGACGAAACCAACAAGTTTTGTCGCCTAAGTGATTCAATTTTTTGGTAAAAAATATTGGCGGAACAAATTTACTGCCAAAAATTTGAACTTTGGCCATGAAACTATACATTTTCGTCGCCTAAGTGATTTTCAATTTTTGGTAAAAAAATTTGGCGAAAAATAGAGGGAAATTATGTTGTTCTTTTTCAATTGTAATATTATATACCCTATTGTTTTTTCACAATATTTATCAATGCTTAGTCTTTCCCCTCCCATTAACACTACTACTGCATCTAAAGTCTTCTTGTTCTAGTGTAACATTTGCACACCTACAATAGGAACTTATAAGCACTTGAGCTAAGCTAACCATTTTCAGACTTTAGATGCTAATATAATATAGAGTGCAGTTTCAAATAACCTCCATCATCGTCAGAACCTCAGTGCAGGTTAGTTTGTGGTGGTGCCGAGGTGGTGGAGGTACTGGTGGTGTCGAGGTGCTGGTGGTGGTGTCATGGTGGAGGTGGTGCCATGGTGGTTGTGGTGGAGGTGGTGGTGGTGGTGTGTATTGTTTGAGAGATAGAGAGAGATTTTGAGAGATTGTAAAAAAAAGGGGATGAATTTTTTTTATAGGCGACCACTTAGGTGACGAAACCAATAAGTTTCGATGCCCAAGTGATTTAAATTTGTGGTAAAAAAAATTTGGCTAAAAGAATTACTGCCAAAAATTTGAACTTAGGCGATGAAACTATACATTTTCATCGCCTAACTGATTTCAAAATTTTGGTAAACAAATTTGGCAGAATAAAAAAACGCTAAGGAGTTTGCATCTTCCTTTTTGTTGCATTTCTAACGTTATGAAAATTTGTTATTTGCATGTTCATTTTTGTGGTTTTGAAATTATTTTTTGTAATTTTTCACTTTTTTTTCTTCATGATTTTTGTAGTAGGTTTTTAATGTAATGTGTTTGAAATGCTATTTGTTTGTTATAGTAGTAGTAGTTGTTGTTGTGTTTGTGACTTTTGCCTTTGTCTAGATATATCGAAGTATCCGTCTGAGTATCTGTCTGTGTATATGTTTGAGTATCATTTTCATGTTTTTGAAATGTTGTTGTTGTTGTTGTTGTCGACACTTTTCTAAGGTTTTCATTTTATTTTTTTATTGTTGTACTCATTTCATGCGGTTGTGTTTATGGTAGAAGGTCTTTTTATGTACATCTTTTGTAAGTATCTATTTTGGTATCTGTTTATCTTACTATTTTTGGATATCTTTTTTTTTTTGTATAACTATATGTGTGTTGATCATTTGCAGTTATTCTATAATCAATGTTGAAATGCAATAAAGCAGTTCAAGAATTAGACGATGAAGTCCAAAGAAGGCCTAGATCATCTAGGAAGAGAATAATAGAGTATGTTGAATCGTCGGAATCTGATGTGCATTCTTTTTCATCTACTTTTTCTTCTTCCAAGGAGGAGGAGCAGGTTGTTTTAAAAAAGGATTTTAAAAAAGCTAAAAGGAACAAGGGAAGATCATTGTCTTCTCCATCTCGTTCTGCAGTTTCTGATGATCATCTTGTTAAGATGATTAGGGAATCTCTAAAGAAGGAAGAGCAGAAGAAGAAGGAGAAGAAGAAGAAGAAGAAGAAGATGATGATGATGATGATGATGATGATGATGATGATGAGGAAGAGTAAGGATATGAAGAGGCGAGATATGAAAGTTAAGGGCAAGAAGAAACTTGAGTCTTCTGAATCAACTTCTGATAGTGATTCAGAGAGTAGGAGTAAGGATGAAGTAGCTGTTAGACAACAACAACAAGTAGTGGATGAGCCAGAAATTGTTCCGTTGGTGGAACAGACCTGAAAGTGTCAATTTTGGTGCTATTTGCATTTTTTCCAGAAGTTCATTATTACAATCCGGAATTGAATCATCAGTGACATGAAGAAGCGGCTGAAGGATACACCGTTTAATGATTTAATTTGTGCATTAATTGACAATGATATCGATCAATGAGACTGCCTGAAGTCGGATGATTATATTGTTGTTATGGTTGACGCATACAGGAAGGAGAATAGGGAGTTTCAGTTCCATCCGTCGCGTGTTCACCATATCAGTCCTGGTTATGTCAGATTTGTATTAGGTTTGAGCACAATTAGAAAACCAATTGCATTGAACAATAAGAATGTGAATATTTTAGATTGGCTATATAGGTTGTTTGGGAGCGAGTCAATCAACAAGACTAGTATCACCAATAAGTTGGATAAATGCTTGGAGACAAAGATAGGGTTGACGATTGTGTTCGTCTATTGGTTTTGCTTCTTCTGGCCTCTGTTTTGTTGCCTAATTCCAAAGGAACTTTGGTGCTTGGCTTTGCAAACAGTGTGTCTAGTATTGAAGGAATGAAGGAATATGCTTGGGCAACTGTTGTCTATGACGACCTGTTCAATGCATTGGACATTTATGCAAAGAACTTTGTTCCAGAAGTAGCCATAAAGAAGGAGGAAGCAAAGAAGGTGAAGAAGGAGAAGGCAGTGAAGATGAAGTCGGATAATGATGATAAAAAGTCTGATAGAAGCAATGCGAAGAATATTGGTGGTTGTTGCATTGTTATTCATAGTAAATTTTCTTTAAGTATCTGTCTGAGTATATGTCTGTATTTCTTTATAAGTATTTGTCTTTGTATCTTTCCTTGTTGTTTCATTATTGTTTTTTGTATCAGTTTTATCTGGCTTCAATCCTTAACATTGTCAAACCAAGAGCTGGCAAATATGATTCAAATATTGGCATGATCAAGTACAGCCTCGGTGATATTATGGATCATTTTCGAAACATCAAAAGCTTGGAAATGATGAGGGTTAGTATCTAACTCTTGTTTTTGTTGTTGTTGTTAATAGTTGTCTTCTGCATCGTTGTCTTCTGGGTATTTGTTTAAATAACTGTATGGGGATATGTTTAAACACGGGTAAGGTGTTTGTCATAACCCTCCTGGAGTATCTCGGGGATCAGCCGAGAGGCCATAACATCGATGCATCCATAATAACCATACTCTGTGTAAAAACAAATCATATGTGCCTCCGAACCAATGTATGCTCATAAAGTGCATAATTATAAATGCATATTGGTAAATGCATAATCGTAAAAACATAATCATAGACTCGCAAATCAACTATGAAAATCAAAGTGTCCACTCACAGCATTTTGCCGGGATAATTACAAAGCTGAAACCTGCCAAACGGCACACTTATTCATCTGACACGCCCACTAAATCAGAATCCTGAAACCATGATTAAAATTAATATTTGATCATCGGGTTCATGATGAATAACAGAGATCGTAATCTGGTGAGTAATAACATCGAGAATCTCATATACTTGAATATCGTATTTTCTGTTAAATTACTGACTTAACCAAATTCTGAATTCAATTTCCTGTAATCCTTCACTTTTAAGAGTCACAAACCAATCTTGAATGTCAAAGGACTCGAAATTAAACTGATAAACAAAGCATCCTTTATTTTTTGTCGTGAATTAAACTGATAATTATCTTATTAAATACTCGCCCAAATTTAACAAACTCAAATCCGAATATAAACCTCACCATTGCGTTCGACACGTGAAAACGAGCAAAACGACATAAAACTTGTCGAAAATTCCACCTCGCCAAAATTCCTCCGATCCGCCACCACCGGCCACTGCTGAAAGGACCCAACCCCGATTTAGCTCCCTAAACCGTAGAAATTTTGGCATAGTTTCGTTACTAACGAGGAATTACCATTACCTGCACGCGGAAAATACACTTCATCCTATGCCACAAAAAGCAAACCGTGGGCACCAATCCCATCCGGATTTCTCAATATATCAACAATAAAGTAAAACAATAAATATATCTATACTTTACTGAAATCCGGTATAAAATCGTACAACGTAAACAACAGATTTCTCAGAGCGACCTCTAATGTATAAACATATAAGTATATCACAGTAGGTAGAACAATAAACATACTGGAAGAAACAAGGTAGCTAGAGCACTATGCCTCCGACCACGACGTGCGACACCAGAGGCTGAACTGCAAACTGGGCACGGAAACCGAAAAGCCCAGGGGAAAGACATGAAACACGTTAGAGTGAGTGGACGAAAATAAATGTCTTTCACCAAGTAATATATATATAAAAACATATGCGAGTCGAAAGTGTAAATAATCAAATGGTACACGAGGGAGACTCTAACTCCTCACGCATACGGAGCATGCATAAAAATCTCACGGGGTCACTCGCGGACACATCCGTGCTAGTACAGTCAGAATCACGGGGTCTCTGGCCCACACGTGATTCTAGCCAGAAATGGCATCAGGTCAAAGGTCTGCCTCCCCCCGGTAAAGACCTCGGGTCAGGAGTCACAGCCTCCCCAGGTAAATACCTACCATCGGGGATCAGCCGAGAGGCGAGTGTATCGATACAACAACGTAACCAAGACTGTATTCTGTGTAAACCAAATCATAAACATTTCAATGCAAATGCATGAAACAACATATAAGTATATGTATACTCGTATACGTATATCCGTATATGTATAATCGTAAAACACATGCTCATGTAATCTGAAATCTCATATGCATGCTCATGTTCATAAAACGTATATCAAGACTCGCAAACAATCCGTGAAAAGAAATGTCCACTCACAGACTAGCGTAACGCGATACGCGTTAACCCGTGATCCGGCTGAAAGTCCCTCGCCAAAAGAATTATCACGAACCCCTGAATAATCACAATAACCATTTCTCAAAATCATAATTCGATAATTCAAGACAAATCACGAGAAACCACCGTTCTCGGAAACACATAATCCGAATACGACGAATCGTCGAAAATCCGATATGTACACAACAATACCTCGCTATACTTTCAGACGCTGAACTCGAAAAACGAACCTCCCCACTGCGATCGGGGCGCGATTTCGAGTGAAACGACATGCAACTTGTCGAAAATCCAAAAAAGTCAAACTTTGACCGTTGACCGCCGCCCACGGCGGCGCCACCGCCAAACTGAAAATCTTCCGGCGGAGCAACCCCTATTCCATGCAAAATCACTCACTGAGCAACTTTCACAACTGCAACGAAGGCCAATTCTCACTCTAACCATGTCAATTTCATGAAAAACCGAATGTTCACACAAATTTCAATCCCAAAATTCTCCATACACAAGCAAAATTAGAACTCCAAACTTACATGGTAGCTTGTAGGTGAGGAGAGCTTCAAAGCCCAGTAAAAATTTCAGCTCGAATCGGTCTAAAACATGGAACCCGAATTCACCATTTTTCCTCCATTTTCTCGCCGGAATTTCCACTCACTCCGATGAGCCACGCCGGAAAATAAGGCCAGGGATGAGTTTGTGACATCAAGGCGGAGGGAAAGAGTCCAAAGTCAAGGCGTGGGGTGGCCGGAATCCACCTCGCCGCCGTGGAGCCGTGGCCACCGTCGAACCTCCTCCTCTCTCCACCGAGTTGACTCGGTCAACTCGGTCAACACCCTTTATGGCAAGTTTGACTTGCCCAATGTGGCAACTGCTATTTATAGACTTTCTATTTTGGGAAGCTTTCAAACACCCTTTTCGGCGAACTTCGAATATCCGTAACTTTCTCGTCGTAATTCCGATTCCGATAATTCTCGCGGCCACAAACTCGTCTCGACATGTTCTTCAATAATCACCCAAAGTCAAACACATAGGCCAATCGGATAAAAATTCAACTGTTCAAACCAACATACACTTAATCGACTAAATAACCAACAATCGAAAATATTCACAACTAAATCTTCGTAACTCAGAATAATGCTCCGGAAGTTCCCACAAGCTCGAAATTAAATTCTGAACAACTTCCGTGAAGAAGCCGAAACTAAATTCTCGTCCGGTAATTTAGTCGTTAAGTAGCCCACCATTTAAATCCGAACTTCAAATATTCATAATTAATTCCTCGGTCGTCCAAATAACGATCCGGAACAGTCCACGAACTCGAAATCACACGTACAACGACTCTCGAGAAGAGACCTAGCTCCAATTGAAAAGACCCAACCCTGATTTAGCTCCCTAAATCAGAATCAAACCCCTTCGAAAACACGAACCAACAAAAACTTTTCGAAATTTGGGCAGAGTTTCGTTACTAGCGTGGAATTACCATTACCTGCACGCGGAAAATACATTTCATCCTATGCCACAAAAAGCAAACCGTGGGCACCAATCCCATCCGGATTTCTCAATATATCAACAGTAAAGTAAATCAATAAATATATATATACTTTACTGAAATCCGGTATAAAATCATATAACATATACCACGGAAAGCTCAGAGCGACATCTAATACATAATCATATATGCAAACCACAGTAGGCAGAACAATAAACCTACTGGATGAAACAAAGTAGCTCGAGCACTATGCCTCCGACTACGACGTGCGACACCAGAGCCTGAACTGCAAACTGGGCATGGAAACCGAAAAACCCAGGGGAAAGACAATAAACACGTTAGAGTGAGTGGACGAAAATAAATGTCTTTCACAAAATAATATATGTTATAAAACATATGCGAGTCGAAATATAATAAATCAAACCAAATAGTATACGAGGAGACGCTGACTCCAACTCGTAAACAGAGCATGCAAGTAAAATCTCACAGTCAGAACCACGGGGTCCCTAGCCCACACGTGATCCTAGCTGCAGCAGCACAGTCGGAACCACGGGGTCCCCAGCCCACACGTGATCCTAGCTGGTAACATCCTCGGGGATCAGTCGGGATGCAGTGTATCGATACAACCTCATAAACTACGACTGTACTCTGTGAAAACCAAATCATAAACAATTCGGTGCAAATGCATGAAACAATATATCAATGTATGTATACTCGTATACGCATATCCGTATATGTATAATCGTAAAACATATGCTCGTGAAACCATAATCAATCTGCATGCTCAAGTTCGTAAATCATATATATAAAAGACTCGCAATCATTTCCGTGAAAAGAAATTGTCCACTCACAGTCTGGCGTAACGCGTATCGCGTTAACCCGTGATCCGGCGGAAAGTCCCTCGCCAAAACAACGATCACGAACCCCTGAATATTGACAAAGTCATAATCCGACAATACAAGACAAATCACGAGAAACCACCGTCCTCGAAAACATGAAATCCGAATACGACGAATCGTCGAAAATCCGTATATGTACACCTCAATACCTCGCTATACATTCGGATGCTCAAATCGAGAAATGAACCTCCCCACTGCGATCGGGGCGCGATTTCGAGTCAAATGACATGCAACTCGTCGAAAGTCCAAAAAGTCAAACCTGTTGACCGTTGACCGCCGCCCGTTGACCGGAGAATTTCACGGCGGAGCAACCCCTATTCCACTCAAAATCGTCCACTGAGCAACTTCCATAACTGCATCGAAGTCCAATTCTCACTCTAACTAGGTCAATTTCATGAAAAACTGAATGTACACACAAATTTCAAATCCAAAATTCTTCTTCCACAATCAAAATTAGGACTCCAAACTTACATGGTAGCTTGCTAGTGATGAGAGCTTCAAAGCCCACTCCAAAATTCAGCTCAATTTGGCCGGAATAGTAGAACCCGAATCACCAAGTTTTCTTGAATTTTGGCCGGAATTTTCCTTACTCCACCGGCCACCATGTCGGAAAAAGAAGCCGGGGCTAGACTCATGACATCCAGGCGAAGAGAATGGAGTAGGAGTCAAGCCACGGGGTGGCCGGAAAAGGCGCCGTCGCCGGCGAGCCGAACCGCCGTCGTGAGCCACACCCCCCCCCTCGGTCAAACCGGTCAAACAAGGTCAACCAAAATAAATGAAAGTTTGACTTTCCCCTTATGGTAACCTTCTATTTATATACATGCCAAAAATGGAAACTTTCCCAATTAATTACGACAAACTTCAAATATCCATAGCTCTCGCGTCGTAACTCCGATTCCGATAATTCTCGCGGCCACAAACTCGTCTCGACATATTCTTCCAATATCACCTGAAGTCAAACACATCGGCCAAACAGATAAAAAGTCAACTGTTCACACCACACATATTTAAATCGACTAAACAAACAACCAACGAAAATAACCACAACTAAATCTTCGTAACTCAAAATCATGCTCCGAAAATTCCCACGAACTCGAAATTAAATTCTGAACAACTTCTGTGAAGAAGCCGAAATCAAATTCTCAACCGGTAATTTAGTCGCTAAGTAGCTCGCCATATTAATCCGTTTCCGTCGAAACTTCAAATATTCATAATTAATTCCTCGGTCGTCCAAATAACGATCCGGAACCGCCCACGAACTCGTAATCATACGTACAACGACTCTCGAGAAGAGACCCAGCTCCAATTCTCGGCCAATAATTTAGTCGTTAACGAGGCTAGCGATTCAAATAACTGTCGGACAACCGCGACTAGCTGTAACTCACAAATCAAGCTGATTATACTTCTGATTCTGGTCCGGGTCGTCACACCAATTCTCGGCCAATAATTAAGTCGTTAACGAGCCTGGCGATTCAATCAACTGTCGGCAATCTGCGACTATGCGATAACTCACGTATACAGCTGATCATACTGCTGATTCTGGTCCGGGTCGTCACACTGCAAGGGCCGAGACCGGTCCCAATCAGTTTGTCCCACCATGGGATACAAAACCCTTATGGTTTCATCCCCCAACGTTGCCGTCTCCGCCACCTCTGTCACCGGCAAAATCCGGTCGGAAATCTCATATTTTCATTGCGTCGGTTCCTCCTCCTCTGGCCACCATCGTGAGCGAACCACCAACCAAATGAAAGAGGAACTCAGGCCCAACATTTCCCACCAAAGAACACTGCCAAAGGTGGCTGGAATAGATTACACCGTTGGCAACAATTCGTGGCCAAAACAGGTCAATTGACCCGTGATCAATGCGGGTCAACGGGCCTTCCCAAAAATGAAAAGTTTCCATTAATATATCGTATTTATACCATATATATACTCGAACACATACCAGCCCAAATCAACGGTTCAAAACAAATATGATCAAGATTGAACGGTCACGATTAAATCAGCAATTAAATTAACACTTTTAAACATTTTCACCAATCGACTTCAAAATTCGATAAAACATTGCTCGCTTATCCAAAAAATTCCCCAAAAATTCACATCCTCTACAATTCTCGTTAAGGAAGTTAACACAAATTCTTGCCTAATGAAAAAATTGTTAATACCCCACGCGACACCATTAATTCGTGATAATTCTATTTCGTGCTGATTTATACGTATATTTTGGTTCGGGTTGTTACATAGCTCTTTTCACTCATAACCAGGCCAGGAGAAATTGATGTAGATGGGGCGAGGCCCGTTCAAGTACACTATTATCGAAAGTCTAATTTTCTAGACATTATAAGTAACTAAGGTGAGCCATATTAGAGAATAGATTCATAATTAGTAGAAAAGAGATACTTTACAATATTATCTTATTCGACAATTTTATCATTTCTTTCAACGATAAGCCTGTCATCGACATATAGACACAAAAAATTATCCACTCTTTGTGTATTTGACATATACAAAGTTATCACCTTCATCGATTTTGAAACTATTGGTGATCATGTTTGTCAAATTTTCCATGTCACTGCATTAGGCTTGTTTTAAGCCATAAAATGACTTCACAAATTTATGTACATTCCCTTTTTGACTAGGAGCCTAGAAACCCCCAGGTTCTTCTATATATAGATTTTCTCTTCTATATCTCCATCTAGGAAAGCTATTTTCATATCCATTTAATGCACTTCAAAATTGTCCAACGTGGCAATAACAAGTACCATTATGATGGAAGTAGTTTTCGTCACTAGAGAGTAAGTGTCGAAATAATTTAGGCATTATTTTTTTCTACAGCCTATAATTACAAACTTTGCCTTGTATTTTGTTTGTGTCACATCTGCCTTAAGTTTCCTCTTGAAAATCCACTTGGAACTTAAAGGTTTATAACCAGGTGGAAGATCCACCAGCTCCCAAGTATGTTACAGCAAAGTCATAATCATATTTACGTTTAGTGGTTTCTTCCTAACAAGGAAGGTAAACAAGGTAACTATCCCTTAAGAATTCAAGTTCTACACTTAACCATGCATGTTAAGAGTCGGAACCTAAGGATTTTCCTATCCTTATATGGATTCCACCTCAGACTCAGTTCTTTGATTCTGGATGGTCACCATTTATTATGCTTCATAGGAAAGCACAACACTAATTACCACACAATCTTTTTCGTGTTGATGACTTTTAACTCGTACGTTGCACGCATTCATTCAACGGTTATAAGTCATTAAATTGCTCATCAACTAACTATTAAATGGTTGTTCCACACGTTTTGTATTGATGGCTATCTAGCCGATTGTTACAAGCTACTAATTTAGCTGTTACACTCCATCACCAACAATAAGTTGGATAATTTACTTAAAAATACATCTTCAAAGAACGATGCAATTTTCAGATTTTCTTATCGTGTTTTGTGTTTATTTAATTCACACAAGAGATCAATAATTGTTACAATTATGTGCATATCATATGCAATTAACTGTTTCTACATACGTTTCCCTTTTAGGTGGAGATTGACAAGACATCCACACATTTTTAAGTAATTGTAGCTTTCTTCATTTTCACAATTCATATGGAGTTTTCTCTTCTTCTTTTTGGGTATCTTATTTAAAAAAAATTAGCCGATAAAATAGCATCTCCCCACATACTTGGTGACAAACCATAACTCAACAGAATTGCACTCATCGTATCCTTTATGATACGATTCTTTCGTTCAACCACACCATTTGATTGTGGTGAATAAGGTGATGTTGTTTCATATATGATCCCATGCTGCGTACAATAAATGGTGATTCATATTCACCTTCTTCGTCATTTTTTATGATCTTAATTTTCCTGTTGAGTTGATTCTCTACCTCATTTTTTTAGAAAAAAAAATTCACTATAGCCTCATCTTTGCTCTTCATGAGGTACACATAGCAATATTTTGTGTTATCTTCAATTAAAAGTGATAAAATACTTATTATTTGTGACGACCCGGACCAGAATCAGCAGTATGATCAGCTTGATTGATGAGCTTGCACGTTGTCGCGCAGTTGCGACAGTCGTTTTAATCGCCGAAGCTTCTTTACGACTTAATTATTGGCCGAGAATTGGAGCTGGATCTCTTCTCAAGAGTCGTGGTACGTGTGATTTCGAGTTCGTGGGCGGTTCTGGATCGTTATTTGGACGACCGAGGAATTAGTTATGAATATTTGAAGTTTCGATGAAAATGGATTTAAATGGCGGGTTTGTTCGCGACTAAATTACCGGTCGAGAATTTGGTTTCGGTTCCTTCACGGAAGTTGTTCAGAATTTAATTTCGAGTTTGTGGGAACTTCTGGAGCATGATTTTGAGTTACGATGATTTAGTTGCGAATATTTCCGTTTGTTGGTTATTTAGTCGATTTAATATATGTTTGGGTTGAATGGTTGACTTTTTATCCGATTGGCCGATGTGTTTGACTTCGGGTGATTATTGAAGAGTACGTCGAGATGAGTTTGTGGCCGCGAGAATTATCGGAATCGGATATACGACGAGAAAGTTACGCGCGTTTGAAGTTCGTCGAAATGGATATGTATGAGTTTCCTTATTGGGAAAGTCTATATATAGCAGTTTCCCCTTTGGGAAAGTCTTTGACTTGCCATTTTGGGAGTTGACCTGGTCAACTCGGGTTGACCATGGTGGAGGAGAAGAGTTCGACGCCGTACGGTGCTCACCGGCGGTGGGATTTTTCCGGCCACCCCACGGCCTATACCATACACCAATCAACTCGCCTAGCTTCCCTTGTCTTGTTTCCGGTCTCGTTTTCCGGCATATCTCACGGTGGAGAGAGAATTAACCGGCCAAAGTTCAAGGTTTTTGGGTTTAATGGTGACTTTTGATTCGGGCCGAGTTGAGCTCAAACAAGGACTGGGTTTTGTAGCTCTCCTCTCAAGGATTCTAACCATGTAAGTATGAAGTTCTAATTCGATTTGTGGAAGGAGAATTTTGGATTTGAAATTTGTGTTTTAATTCGGTTTATCATGAAATTGGATGTGTTAGAGTGAGAATTGGACTTCGGTGCAGTTATGGAAGTTGCTCAGTGGGTGATTTTGAGTGGAATAGGGGTGGCTCTGCCATGAAATTTCACGTCCGGCGGCGGCGCCGCCGTGGATGGCGGTCAACGGTCAACGGTTTGACTTTTTGGACTTTCGACAAGTCGCATGTCATTTGACTCGAAATCGCGCCCCGATCGCAGTGGGGAGGTTCGTTTCTCGATTTGAGCATCCGAAAGTAAAGCGAGGTATTGAGGTGTTATATATGGATTTTCGACGATTCGTCGACATTGAATTTCGTGTTTCCGAGAACGGTGGTTTCTCGTGATTTGTATTGAATTGTCGATTTATGATTATGAAATATGGATTTTGTGAATATTCAGGTGTTCGTGATCGTTTGTTGGCGAGGGACTTTCCGCCGGATCACGGGTTAACGCGATATGCGTTACGCTAGTCTGTGAGTGGACAATTTCTTTTCACGGAATTCTTGCTAGTCTTTTATATGATTTTCGAACTTGAGCATGCGTATTGAGATTACGGATTATATAAGCATGTGTTTTATGATTATACGATTATATTTATACGGATATACGAATACGAGTATGCATACAATTATATGTTGTTTCATGCATTTGCATCGGATTGTTTGTGATTTGGTTTTCACAGAGTACAGTCTCAGTTACGTTGTTGTATCGATACACTTTGCCTCTCGGCTGATCCTCGATGGTAGGCCGCCAGGAGGGACGTCGTTATCCCGACCTGACCGGTGAGGGGCGTTTCCCCGGAACCGAGGCCATTTCTGGCTTAGAATCACAGGGACTAAGGACCTCGTGATTCGGACTGTACTAGCACGGTGTGTGTCCATGAGTGACCCTGTGTGATTTATACTTGCATGCTCAGTACGCTGGAGGATTATGGTTTTACCTCGTGTACTTTGTTATTATTATTTACCTAGACTCGCATATGTTATTTTAAACATATATAAACTGGTGAAAGACATTTATTTTCGTCCACTCACTCTAACGTGTTTATTGTCTTTCCCCTGGGCTTTTCGGTTTCCGTGCCCAGTTTGCAGTTCAGGCTCTGGTGTCGCACGTCGTGGTCGGAGGCATAGTACTCGAGCTACTTTGTTTCATCCAGTAGGTTTATTGTTCTACCTACTGTGGTATGCGTATATGATTATGTATTAGAAGTCGGTCTGAGTTTCCTATTGAATGTGTTATACGATTTTACCCGGATTTCAGTAAAGTATATATTATATGTATTGTTTACTTTACTGTTGATATATGTTGAGAAATCCGGATGGGATTGGTGCCCACGGTTTGCTTTTTGTGGCATAGGATGAAGTGTATTTTCCGCGTGCAGGTAATGGTAATTCCACGCTAGTAACGAAACTCTGCCCAAATTTCGAAAATTTTTTGTTGGTTCGTGTTTTCGAAGGGGTTTGATTCCGATTTAGGAAGCTAAATCGGTGTTGGGTCCTTTCAGCTTGGTATCAGAGCATTAGGTTATAGGTTCTGTAGACTTCTGTAATCGTGTTTACTAAGGATATTTGAGAGTGTACAGCATGTCTGGAATGGTGACCCGACCGGCCGGCAGATAATCATCAAATTCCGGGTGTTGTATACTTTCAAATATTTGAAGTTCCATGATTACGTTCCACTTGTTGTGAACGATATTTTATTCGTTAGGATGCCTCCTGACGTGCTTTCCGTGTCGTTTCGGTTGTGGATCCTGTTGAGGATCAATCAACGCGCGATTTTCCAGAGAACAGTGGATTTGAATGAGTATTCAGAGTTCAGAGGTTTGTGTGGCATGGTTTGCCTGGTTGTGTGTGTATGAGCGTCTATATGTTGCCTCAGAGCTGAGAATTGTGGCAATGATGTTTGCCTGAGTCAGATTATTGTATTTGGTGGGCTGTTATTGTGTGAGTTCCGGTTGCGACTCCATGGCCTACATTCAGAGTGTTGTGTATACGGTAATAGTGTTATCAGGCTACCCAGCATTCGAATGTGGAGTGTTTACCCACCTGAGGCAGAGATGCATTGTTCACATGTTTGTCCCTGTTTGCACGAGTTATGTGGCTTCAGAGGAAGCAGTGTTCGAGGTTCGGGATGAGTTTGAACCTGAGCATCAGAGAGAGTCTGGTGGTTATGCCTCGAGATTGCCGTGAGGAGCTTAGTGTGCTGCCTTCAGTGGCGATGATATTGAGAAGGAAAGTTGTACGCGGTTTTCGATGTAACGGTTTGAGGAAAGTGGATTTAGTCGAGAATTTGATGAGGTTGAGTTCCGATACTTCGGGATCCGTGACTTCATCAGGCTGTGGTCTTATCGATTATGTTGTGGGCCATCAGATCAAGCAGAGAATTCGTTTGACGATGGCGGAGATTACAGTGTAGCGGACTTGCTCCTGTGGCATGAGTCTGGGCGATCGTTGGTGATCCTTTCACGCAGCAGGTGTTGCGGTGACTTGTGTTTGTGGAGCACTTTCAGTTTCTGTTCCGGTGGCCAGGAGCGTCACATTACGAGGGAGCGCCCTCAGTCAGCTGTTTTAGCGGTTTGACAGCTCAGAGTTCACGAGGAGATCATGATGTTGTTTCTGGAGCTTGATCAACCCAGATTTCTAGACGAGCCATTCAGAAAGTCGCAATTGATGTGGGCGGCTAGTTGGGCATGTTGGAGTTCGTGCCATGACCTTGTTTGAGGACAGACTTTTCTCTGAGGTTACTGTTGCTTGATAACCATGGCCATTGTACCTGCATCTCCACTTCTAAGGTTTTGGGGAGTGTTGTATCCATCCGGAGGTTGCGAGATCCTTGTTGGAGGATATGGGTTAGCCGAGGATCTGTTATAGTTGGACATCGTGGTTTTGAGGTGACTATGAGTATAGACTTACTGACGATGCATTTGGCTGCGTTCGAGTGCCTCGAGAAGGAGGTTGTGTTTCGACGGCCAGATTTCCCCGAGATATTGTTTCGTGGTGATGGTCGAGTGTATGTTAGAGACGAGTTGTGTTGTTGCTTAGCCCATGATGTGGGTATTATGGTTGCTATGCCCGACTTTGGTGACATTGAGGTGGTTCCTGAGTTTCCAGGTGTGTTTCAGAGGAGTTACCAGGTGTTCCTCCAGTTCGGGAGACTGACTACACTATTGAGTTTGTACCAGGTGCTGGACTCACTTTACCGGCATTTTGTCGTTCGGAGCCAGCAGAGCTGATGGAGCTATAGTTTCGACTCCAGGAGTTGCTGGAGGAGGTTTCAGGAGATTTCATGCGACCCCGCGTATTTGCGTGGTGTGCTCCTGCATTGTTGTACGGACGTTGGATGGTTCGACGTGGTTGTGCATTGACTACCGAAAACCTGATTCGCTTCAGAGGAGAGCGAGTATCCTCCGATTCGGATTGACGATTGGTTTGATCAGCTTGTGAGAGTTTCAGTCTTGACGAAGATTGATTTCAGATCCGGATACCATCAGTTGAGGTTTGACGAGTCGGATGTGGTTATGTTAGCTTTCAGATCTTGGTGTGGGCATTACGAGCTCTTGGTCACGCCATTGGTTGACCAATGCCCCTGTAGATCGTGTAGACTTGATGGACCAGGTGTTTAGACGGTTTCTGGACGAGTTGCGGTCATGTTCGTTGGCAATGTCCCGATGTACTTCGGGAGTGTGGGCCAGTACCTGAAGTAATTATGTGCGGTTTCGCGGACTTCGCGAGACGATCAGTTGTTTGCGAAGTTCAGCCAGTGTGAGTTTTGGCCGATTAGCGTGACGATTTTGAGCTGTGTGATGTTAGTAGAGGGAGTTGGCGTAGATCCTGACCAGATAGAAGTCGTGTTGATTTGGGGTTTGCTCTACCATTGTACCAGAGATCAGAGGTCTCTTGGGTTTGGCAGGCTATTACCGACGGCTTGTGCAGGATTTTCCCAGATGGCCACTCTATTTTCCGGATTGACGAAGAAGGCATCAAGTTCGAGTGGTTCGATGCACGCGAGGAGAGTTATTTACTCCTGCAGGATGGTTGACCGTTGTTTCGGTTTTGACCTTACCTGACGATCGTGATGAGTTCGTGGGTTATGGCGGTGCATCGAGATTTGGATTTGGTAATGTTTTGATGCTGTATAGCAGAGCGGTGGCTCATGATTTCAGGCAGTGGAACTTTGTATAGCTACGTATCCTATGTATGATTTGGGTGTAGCTGTCCTTATGTTAGCATCGAAGAGTTCGAGACACTACAGCTATGGTCTGCAGCGTGGTGTAGGACGTACACTGATCACTTGAGTTTCATCCACTTGTATTTTCGGCCAGATTTGGGCTTGAGGCAGTGTAGATGTATGGGGTCGATTGACGACTATGGCTACACTTTTGAGCTTGTGCAGGAAAGGCTAGAGGTTGTACTTTGACCATCCGTCTGGGATGTTGTTGCTGATGCATTCAGTCGAGAGTCGAGATTTCAGTGTTTCATGTGTGTGTGGCTCGAGTTTCTGTATTAGCCGAGAGTGGGCTACGAGAGCTGTGTTTGAGTGTGATGATGTTGAGACTCGTGATTTTGCGCGCGTTTGGTGCTAGTGGTACGGAGATGTACCAGATACTTCGAGTTTACCAGTCGTGACGCAATCCACAAAGCAATGTAGCAGCTTGAGTGGGTACTGATGCCACATTTGTCGACAGGCGATGGCTAGGAGGCAAAGACTTGCCGAGATGTATCAGCCATTAGAGATTTCCGGTTGGACGTGGCGTTTGTCGCTGTGATCTTGTGTGTGTTTGTACGCACTTCGGTTTGTGGTACTAGTTGTCAGGCCTTTGTGGATCATTTGATGAATTTAGTACGTTTCCTTGTACTTTCGGGAAAGGATTTCAGTGGCAGACTAGCATAGCTGTGTTTGACGAAGATTGGCCATTTACGTGGGATACCTGTGTCCCAGTTTGTTGGTCGAGGTAATCAGCTACAACAAAGTGTTGACGATCTTAGCAGCGAGCGTTGGGGACCAGATTACGGTTGGTACCAGTTTTTATCCTCGGATTGGTGGGCGATCTTTGAGGACTATTCAGGCCTTGGAGGGCATGTTGTGGACCTCAGTACTGCAGTTCCGGAGGATTTGGGACCAGCAGTTTCAGCTGTTCGAGATTGCTTGCAGTACCAGTTTGTTGACCACTGTAATTTTGATGTTGCATGATGTCGTTTTGTGGACGATGTTGTACTCCACTGTGTTGGAGCGAGTTTGGTTTGAGTACGAGTTGATGTTTGATTCTGATTTTTGTGGAATGTGCTACCACAGACTGTCAGATTAGCGGAAATGAGGTTGATAATTGCCCGAGTCTGATGTTTGAGTTGTGTTGATATGAGTGTGTTGAGTTGTGAATTGCCACGTTGTTTTGACCTGTATGTGGTCATAGGCGAGTTTGTGTTGTACCGTATAGTTTGGCATCGCCTATAGCGTTGGCTTTTATGTGTGTTGTGTTCCATGTGGTGGAACTGTGTTTCAGGTATGTTACGTGTGGTGTACCCTATCGGTTCCTTATGCAGGAACACTTGGCGATTGTGTGAGCCAGTTCAGATTTGTGATTTGAGGGTACAGGGATTCCAGCACGGAATTATCTCCTATTATGGAGTTGTGATCAGAGTTGTTCAGTTGAGATTGCCGTTAGTGAGTTGAGCAGTATGCAGAGGCAGTGCTCCTACCTTGTAGTCGGCAGACTCGGAAATTTCAAGGTCGAAATTTTTTTAAGGGGGGTGGATTTGTGACGACCCGGACCAGAATCAGCAGTATGATCAGCTTGATTGATGAGCTTGCACGTTGTCGCGGAGTTGCGACAGTCGTTTTAATCGCCGAAGCTTCTTAACGACTTAATTATTGGCCAAGAATTGGAGCTGGATCTCTTCTCAAGAGTCGTGGTACGTGTGATTTCGAGTTCGTGGGCGGTTCCGGATCGTTATTTGGACGACCGAGGAATTAGTTATGAATATTTGAAGTTTCGACGAAAATGGATTTAAATGGCGGGTTTGTTCGCGACTAAATTACCGGACGAGAATTTGGTTTCAGTTTCTTCACAGAAGTTGTTCAGAATTTAATTTCGAGTTTGTGGCAACTTCCGGAGCATGATTTTGAGTTACGATGATTTAGTTGCGAATATTTCCGTTTGTTGGTTATTTAGTCGATTTAATATATGTTTGGGTTGAATGGTTGACTTTTTATCCGATTGGCCGATGTGTTTGACTTCGGGTGATTATTGAAGAGTACGTCGAGATGAGTTTGTGGCCGCAAGAATTATCGGAATCGGATATACGACGAGAAAGTTACGCGCGTTTGAAGTTCGTCGAAATGGATATGTATGAGTTTCCTTATTGGGAAAGTCTATATATAGCAGTTTCCCCTTTGGGCAAGTCTTTGACTTGCCATTTTGGGAGTTGACCTGGTCAACTCGGGTTGACCATGGTGGAGGAGAAGAGTTCGACGCCGTACGGTGCTCACCGGCGGTGGGATTTTTCAAGCCACCCCACGGCCTATACCATACACCAATCAACTCGCCTAGCTTCCCTTGTCTTGTTTCCGGTCTCGTTTTCTGGCATATCTCACGGTGGAGAGAGAATTAACCGGCCAAAGTTCAAGGTTTTTGGGTTTAATGGTGACTTTTGATTCGGGCCGAGTTGAGCTCAAACAAGGACTGGGTTTTGTAGCTCTCCTGAAAGGACCCAACCCCGATTTAGCTCCCTAAATCGGAATCAAACCCCTTCGAAAACACGAACCAACAAAAACTTTTCAAAATTTGGGCAGAGTTTCGTTACTAGCGTGGAATTACCATTACCTGCACGCGGAAAATACACTTCATCCTATGCCACAAAAAGCAAACCGTGGGCACCAATCCCATCCGGATTTGTCAATATATCAACAGTAAAATAAATCAGTAAATATATCTATACTTTACTGAAATCCGGTGTAAAATCGTATAGCATATACAATAGGACGCTCAGAGCGACTTCTAATACATAATCATATACGCATACCACAGTAGGTAGAACAATAAACCTACTGGATGAAACAAAGTAGCTCGAGCACTATGCCTCCGACCACGACGTGCGACACTAGAGCCTGAACTGCAAACTGGGCACGGAAACCGAAAAACCCAGGGGAAAGACAATAAACACGTTAGAGTGAGTGGACGAAAATAAATGTCTTTCACCAGTTGATATATATGTTATAAAAACATATGCGAGTCGAAATATAAATAAATCAAATCAAATAGTTTACGGGGAGACGCTGACTCCAACTCGTAAACAGAGCATGCATAGAAAGTATCACGGGGTCACTCATGGACACGTCCGTGCTAGTACAGTCAGAATCACGGAGTCCTTGACTACCACGTGATTCATAGCCAGAAAGGCCTCGGTTCCGGGGTACTGCCCCTCGCCGGTCAGGTAGGGGTACTGCCCCTCCTGGTGGCCTACCATCGGGGATCAGCCGAGAGGCAAGTGTATCGATAGAACAACGTAACCACGACTGTACTCTGTGTAAACCAAATCATAAATATTTCGATGCAAATGCATGAAATAGCATATAAGTGTATATATATTCATATACGTATATCCGTATATATATATATATAATCGTATAATCGTAAGACATGCTCATATTAAACATAATCTCGTAAGAAATCTCATGCCAGTAAAACCATAATCATGCTGCATGCTCAAGTTCATAAAATGTATATAAAAGACTCGCAATCATTCCGTGAAAATAAAATGTCCACTCACAGACTGGCGTAACGCGTATCGCGTTAACCCGTGATCTGGCGGAAAGTCCATCGCCAAAACAACGATCACGAACCCCTGAATATTCACAATGTCCAATATTCAAAATCATAATCCGACAATACAAATCAAACCACAAGAAACCACCGTTCTCGGAAACACGAAATCCAAAGTCGACGAATCGTCGAAAATCCATATATGTATACCACAATACCTCGCTTTACGTTCGGACGCTCAACTCGAAAAACGAACCTCCCCACTGCGATCGGGGCACGATTTCGAGTCAAATGACATGCGACTTGTCGAAAGTCAAAAAGTCAACTCTAACCGTTGACCGCCGCCGTTGACCGCCGTCCACGGCGGCGCCGCTGCCGGCCGAAGCATTTCACGGCGGAGCTGCTCCAATTCCGCTCAAAATCGTCCACTGAGCAACTTCCATAACTTCACCGAAGTCCAATTCTCACTCTAACTAGGTCAATTTCATGATAAACCGAATGAACACACAAATTTCAAATCCAAAATTCTCCATGTACACATCGAATTGAATCACGAAACTTACAGGGTAGCATCAAGGGATTAAGAGCTTCAAAGCCCACTAAGAAATTCAACTCGAATCGATCAAAATCATGGAACCCGATTCACCATTTTTTTCTTCATTTTTGATCGGAATTTCTCCTCCCCACAGCCACCCTCGCCGTGAGGGGTGGCCGGAAATGCATCGAGGATGCCAAGGCGAGTCCAAAGGGACCAACCCCACGACCTGGGGTGGCCGGAATCCTCCTCGCCGTGAGCCACCGTACGCCACCGTCGTGAGCCATCTTCCACCGAGTTTGACTCGGTCAAACTCGGTCAACCCAATTAACTCCAACTTTGACTTTCCCTTTTCGGCAACCTGCTATTTATAGCCTTTCCCGATTAGGAAACTTCATGTTTATCCATTCCGACGAACTTCAATCGCGCGTAACTTTCTCGTCGTGATTCCGATTCCGATAATTCTTGCGGCCACAAACTCATCTCGACATACACTTCAATAATCACCCAAAGTCAAACATATCGGCCAAACGGATAAAAAGTCAACCCTTTGAACCAACACACATTTAAATCAACTAATTAATCAACAAACGGAAATATTCACAATTAAATCTTCGTAACTCAAAATCATGCTCCGGAAGTTCCCCCAAACTCGAAATTAAATTCCGAACAACTTCCGTGAAGAAACCAAAACCAAATTCCAGTCCGATAATTTAGTCGTTAAGTAGCCCATCATTTAAATCTGAACTTCAAATATTCATAACTAATTCCTCGGTCGTCCAAATAACAATCCGGAACCGTCTACGAACTCGTAATCACATATAGAACGACTCTCGAGAAGAGACCCAGCTCCAATTCTCGGCCAATAATTAAGTCGTTAGCAAGCTCGGCGATTCCGAACAACCGTCGGATACCAGTGACTACGCGGTAACTCACATACATAGCTGGTCATACTGCTGATTCTGGTTTGGGTCGTCACAAATCCACCCCCCCTTAGAAAAATTTCGACCTCGAAATTTCCGAGTCTGCCGACTACAAGGTAGGAGCATTGCCTCTGCATACTGCTCAACTCACCAACGGCAATCTCAACTGAACAACTCTGATCACAAACTCCACAATAGGAGATAATTCTGTGCTGGAATCCCTGTACCCTCAAATCACAAATCTGAACTGGCTTACATAATCGCCAAGTGTTCCTACATAAGGAACAGACAGGGTACACAATGCAAAACCCTCATGAAACATGGTTCCGACACATGGAACACAACACACATAAAAGCCAACAATATAGGCGACGCCGAACTATACGGCACAACATAATCTTGCCTATGACCACATCTGGATCAAACAACGTGGCAAATCACAACACGACCTGCTCATACCAACGAAACTCAAGCATCAAACTCAAGCAATTATCAACCCATTTCCGCTAATCTGACAGTCTGTGGTAGCATATTCCACAAAATCAGAATCAAACATCAACTCAAACTCAAACCAAACTCGCTCCAGCACAGTGAAGTACAACAACATTCCTCAAAACGACATCATGCAGCATCAGAACCATAGTGGTCCACAAACTGGTACAACAAGCAAACTCAAACAAGTGAAACTGCTGGTCCCGAATCCTTCGGAACTGCAATACCGAGATATACAACATGCCCTCCAAGGCCTGAATAGTCCTCGAAGATCACTCGCCAATCCGAGGATAAGATCCGGTACTAACTCGTAATCTGGTCCCCAATGCTCGCTGCAAAGCTTGTCAACACTTTGTCGTAGCTGATTACCTCGACCAGCGATCTTGGACACAGGTACACCACGTAGATGGACAACCTCCGTCAAACCCAACTATGCCAGCCTGCCACTGAAATCTTTTCCCGAAAGTATAAGGAAATGTATTGAGTTCGTCTAACAACTGGTATCACAAACCAATGTGCATATAAACACACACACTCACAGCAACAAACGCCACATCCAACCGGAAATCTCAAATGGTTGACACATCTCGGCAATTTCTGCCTCCTAGCCATCGCCAGCCGACAAATGTGACATCTGCACACACATACTGCTACACTGCTCTTCATGTTGCGTCACGAGTAGTAAACTCGAAGTATCTGACACTTCTCTGCATCACGAGCCTCAACACCATCATACTCAAACTCAGTTCTCGTAGCCCACACTCGGCTAACACAGAAACTCGAGCCACACATACCCACATGCAATACTGAAACTCCTAACTCTCGACTAAATACATCACAACAACAACATCATCCCAAACGGATGGTCAAAGTACAACCACTAGCCTTCCTCGAACAAGTTCAAATGTGCAGCTATAATCGATAGTCGACTCCCTCCATCTACACTGCCTCAAGCCCAAATCTGGCCGAAAATGCAAGTGGATGAAACTCAGTGGTCAGTGTACATCCTACACTGCGCTGCACGTCATAGCTATAGTGTCTCAAACTCTCTGATACTAACATAAATACAGCTACACCCAAATCAAACTCTGGATACGTAGCCTCATAAGTTTTCCACTATCCGTAACCATGAGCCATCGCTCTGCTATACAGCATCAAAGCACAACCAAATCCAGACCTCGATGCATCGCCATAACCCACGAACTCGTCGCGGTCGTTAAGTAAGGTCAAAACCGAAGCAACGATCAACCATTCTGCAAGAGTAAGCAACTCTCCTCGCATGCATCGAACCACTCGAACTTGGCGCCTTCTTCGTCAGTCCGGGAAGTAGAGTGGCAATCCGGAAATATCCTGCACAAGCCGTCAGTGATAGCCAGCCAAACCCAAGAGACTCCCAATCTCTGGTACAATAGTAGGGCAATCCCCAAATCGACACGGCCTCTAACTGGTCAGGATTCACTCCGACTCCCTCGGCTAGCATCACACAGCCCAACATCTTCACGTTAATCGGCCAAAACTCACACTGGCTGAACTTACAATAGCTAATCGTCTCGCGAAGTCCGCAAAACCGCTTGCAACTGCTCCAGGTACTGGTACACACTCTCGAAGTACATCAGGACATTGTCAACGAACATGACCGCAACTCGTCCAGAAACCGTCTGAACACCTGGTCCATCAAGTCCACACGACCTACGGGGCATTGGTCAACCAAATAGCGTGACCAAAAACTCCTGATGTCCGCACCGAGATCTGAAAGTTGTCCAAACCACAACTGCCTCATCGAACCTCAACTGATGGTATCCAAAACCAAAATCAATCTTCAACATGATTAAAGCTCTCGCAAACTGATCAACCAGTCGTCAATCTGAAGCGGAGGATACTCACACTCCTCTGAAGCAAATCGAGCTTCCGGTAGTCAATGCACCACCTCATCAAATCATCCAACATCTGTATAAACAGTGTAAGAGCACACCACGCAAATACGCGGGGTCGCACGTAGTCTCCTGAAACCTCCTCCAGCAACTCCTGGAGTCGAAACAATAGCTCCATCAGCTCCGCTGGCTCCGAACGACAAGACGTCGGTAAAATGAGTCCAGCGCCTGGTACAAGCTCGATGGTGTAGTCAGTCTCCCGAACTGGAGGAACATCTTATAACTCCTCCGGAACATGCCAGGAAACTCAGGAACCACCTCAATGTCGCCAATATCGGACACAGCAATCGTAGTATCCGCATCATAAGCTAAACAAACCACACAACTTGTCTCCACCATCCGCTCGACCATGACCGCGATACAGCATCTCGGGGAAATCTGGTCGTCGAAACACAACCTCCTTCTCGAGGTACTCGAACATAGCCAAATGCATCGTCAGTAAGTCCGTACTCACAAACACACCAAAATCACAACATCCAGCTAACAGATCCGCGGCTAAGTCATAATCTCTAACAAGGATCTCGCAACCTCCGGATGGATACAACAGTCTCCAAGACCTCGGAAGTGGAGATACAGGTACAATAGCCATGGATATCAAGCAACAGTAACCTCGGAGAAAAGTCTGTCCTCAAACAAGGTCATGGCACGAACTCCAACATGCCCAAACTAGCCGCCCATGTCAAATGCGACTTACTGAATAACTCGTCAAAAGGGTACATTGATCAGACTGCAAGAACAACATCATGATCCCTTCGTGAACTCTGAGCTGTCGAACCGCTACAACAGCTGGCTGGGGGTTCTCCCTCGTAACGTGATCCTCCTGGCCACCACAATGGCAACTGAAAGTGTACCACAAACACAAGTCACCGCAACACCTGCTGCGTGAAAGGATCACCAACGATCACCCAAACCCATGCCACAGAAGCAAGTCCGCTACACTGTGAACTCCGCCATCGCCAAACGGATCAGCAGAGGATCCTCAACATAATCGAAAAGACCACAGTCTGATGAAATCACTGATGCCGAAGTGTCGGAACTCAACCTCATCAAAATCTCGACTAAATCCACGTTCCTCAAATCATCACATCGAAAACTGTGTACACCTTACCTTCCTCAATAGCCTCGCCACTGAGTACAACACACTAAGCTCCTCACGGATATCTCGAGGCACATCAATCAGACTCTCTCTGAGACTCAGGTTCAAACTCATCTCGAACCTCGTGCACTGCTCCCTCTGAAGCCACATAACTCGTGCAAACAAGAACTAACATGTGAACAATACATCTCTGCCTCAGGTGGGTAAACACTTCACATTCAATTGCTGGATTGCCTGATAACACCATTACCGTATAAGCAACACCCTGCATGTGGGCCATGGAGTCACAACCGGAACTCACACAATATCAGCCCGGCAAACACAATGATCTGACTCAGGCAAACATCAACTACCACAAATCTCAGCACTGAGGCAACATATAGATGCTCATATACACATCCCCAGGCAAACCGTGCCACACAAATCTCTGAACTCTGAATACTCATCTGAATCCACTGTTCTCTGGCAATTCACGCGTCGAATGATCCTCAACAGGATCCACAACCGAAACGACACGGAAAGCACGTCAGGAGGCATCCTAATGAATACAATATCGTTCACAACAAGTGGAACGTAATCATGGAACTTCAAATATTTGAAAGCATACAACACCCGAAATTTGATGATTATCCGCCGGCCGGTCGGGTCACCATTCCAGACATGCTGTACATTCTCAAATATCCTTAGTAAACACGACTACAGAAGTTTACAGAACCTACAACCTAATGCTCTGATACCAAGCTGAAAGGACCCAACCCCGATTTAGCTCCCTAAATCGGAATCAAACCCCTTCGAAAACACGAACCAACAAAAACTTTTCAAAATTTGGGCAGAGTTTCGTTACTAGCGTGGAATTACCATTATCTGCACGCGAAAAATACACTTCATCCTATGCCACAAAAAGAAAACTGTGGGCACCAATTGTGACGACCCGAACCAGAATCAGCAGTACGACCAGCTATGTACGTGAGTTACCGCGTAGTCACTGGTATCCGACGGTTGTTTGGAATCGCCGAGCTTGTTAACGACTTAATTATTGGCCGAGAATTGGAGCTGGGTCTCTTCTCGAGAGTCGTTCTATATGTGATTATGAGTTCGTGGGCGGTTCTGGATCGTTATTTGGACGACCGAGGAATTAGTTATGAATATTTGAAGTTCAGATTTAAATGGTGGGCTACTTAACGACTAAATTATCGAACGGGAATTTGGTTTCGGCTTCTTCACAGAAGTTGTTCAGAATTTAATTTCGAGTTCGTGGGAACTTCCGGAGCATGATTTGGAGTTACGAGGAATTAGTTGCAAATTTTGCCGTTTGTTGATTAATTAGTCGATTTAATGTGTGTTGCTTTGAAGGGTTGACTTTTTATTCGGTTGGCCGATATGTTTGACTTTGGGTAGTATTGGAAGAATATGTCGAGACGAGTATGTGGCCGCAAGAATTATCGGAATCGGAATTACGACGAGAAAGTTACGCGTGTTTTAAGTTTGCCGAAATGGATAAGTTTGAGTTTCCATTTTGGGAAGGCTATAAATAGAAACTTTCTGTTTTGAGGCAAGTCAAACTTACTCTTTTGGGTGTTGACCGAGTTGACCGAGTCAACTCGGTGGTGTGAGAGAGTTCGACGGCAAGGGCGGTGGCTCCACGGCGGTGGACCGATTCCGGCCACCTCAAGGCTCGGGAAAGGTCTCTTTGGCCTCGTCTTGGTCCTCTGGTGGTGGCTCCATGCTTCTTTCCCGACGTGGGTCACCGGAGAGGAAGTTATTTCCGGCCAAAATATTGAAGAAACTTGGTGAATTCGAACTATACTTTTTTGGCCGATTCGAGCTACAACAAGGACTGGGTTTTGTAGCCCTCATCATTGTGAAGCTACCATGTAAGTTTGGTGATCCAATTCATCTTGTGTTTGGAGAATTTTGGAATTGAAATTTGTGAACCAATTCGGTTTTGCTTGAAATTGAGCTAGTTAGAGTGAGAATTGGACTTTGGAGCAGTTGACAAAGTTGCTCAGTGGGTGGTTTTTCATGGAATTGGGGTGGCTCCGCCTTAAAATTCTTCGGTCGGCGGTGGCGCCGCCGTGGGTGGCGGTCAACGGCGGCGGTCAACGGTCAGAGTTGACTTTTTGACTTTCGGCAAGTCGCATGTCATTTGACTCGAAATCGCGCTCCGATCGCAGTGGGGAGGTTCGTTTTTCGAGTTGAGCGTCCGAACGTAAAGCGAGGTATTGAGGTGGTATATATGGATTTTCGACGATTCGTCGACTTTGAGTTATGTGTTTCCGAGAAAGGTGGTTTCTCGTGATTTGTCTTGTATTGTCGAGATATGAGTTTGAGATATGGATTTTGTGAATATTCAGGTGTTCGTGATCGTTCGTTTGACGATGGACTTTCCGCCGGATCACGGGTTAACGCGAAACGCGTTACGCTAGTCTGTGAGTGGACATTTCTTTTCACGGATTGTTTGCGAGTCTTTTATATGATTTTATAAACTTGAGCATGCAGCATGATGATGATTTACGGGCATGAGATTTTATACGAGATTATATTAAATATGAGCATGTGTTTTACGATTATACGATATACTTATACGAATATACGTATACGAGTATACATACATTTATATGCTGTTATTTGCATTTGCATCGAAATGTTTATGATTTGGTTTACACAGAGTACAGTCTTGGTTACGTTGTTGTATCGATACACTTTGCCTCTCGGCTGATCCCCGATGGTAGGCCATCCAGGAGGGGCGTCGTCATCCCTACCTGACCGGTGAGGGGCATTTCCCCGGAACCGAGGCCATTTCCGGCTTAGAATCACGGGGACCAAGGACCTCGTGATTCGGACTGTACTAGCACGGTGTGTGTCCGTGAGTGACCCCGTGGGATTTATACTTGCATGCTCAGTACACTGGAGGAGTATGAGTTTTACCTCGTGTACTTGTTATTTTATTTATCTGGACTCGCATATGTTATTTTATATATATATAACAACTGGTGAAAGACATTTATTTTCGTCCACTCACTCTAACGTGTTTATTGTCTTTCACCTGGGCTTTTCGGTTTCCGTGCCCAGTTTGCAGTTCAGGCTTTGGTGTCGCACGTCGTGGTCGGAGGCATAGTGCTCGAGCAATCTTGTTTCATCCAGTAGGTTTATTATTCTACCTACTGTGGTATACGTATATGATTATGTATTAGATGTCGCTCTGAGCTTCCTATTGAATACGTTATACGATTTTACACTGGATTTCAGTAAAGTGCATATATATTTACTACTTTACTTTACTGTTGATATATTGAGAAATCCGGATGGGATTGGTGCCCACGGTTTACTTTTTGTGGCATAGGATGAAGTGTATTTTCCGCGTGCAGGTAATGGTAATTCCACGCTAGTAACGAAACTCTGCCCAAATTTTGAAAAGTTTTTGTTGGTTCGTGTTTTCGAAGGGGTTCGATTCTGGTTTAGGGAGCTAAATCGGGGTTGTGTCCTTTCAGCTTGGTATCAGAGCATTAGGTTATAGGTTCTGTAGACTTCTGTAGTCGTGTTTACTAAGGATATTTGAGAATGTATAGCATGTCTGGAATGGTGACCCGACCGGCCGGCGGATAATCATCAAATTCCGGGTGTTGTATGCTTTCAAATATTTGAAGTTCCATGATTACGTTCCACTTTTTGTGAATGATATTGTATTCATTAGGATGCCTCCTGACGTGCTTTCCGTGTCGTTTCGGTTGTGGATCCTGTTGAGGATCATACGACGCGTGATTTGCCAGTGAACAGTGGATACAGATGAGTATTCAGAGTTCAGAGAATTGTGTGGCACGGTTTACCTGGGGATGTGTATATGAGCGTCTATATGTTGCCTCAGAGCCGAGAATTGTGACAGTTGATGTTTGCCTGAGTCAGATTGTTGTATTTGGTGGGCTGATATTGTGTGAGTTCCGGTTGCGACTCCATGGCCTACATTCAGAGTGTTGTGTAAACGGTGATGGTGTTATCAGGCTATCCAGCAAACGATGTGGAGTGTTTACCCACCTGAGGCAGAGATGCATTATCCACATGTTTGTTTTCGGTTGCACGTGTTATGTGGCTTCAGAGGAAGCAGTGCACGAGGTTTGAGATGAGTTTAAACCTGTGCATCAGAGAGATTCTGATTGATGTGCCTTGAGATATCCGTGAGGAGCTTAGTGTGTTGCACTCAGTGGCGAGGCTATTGAGAAGGAAAGTGTACGCGGTTTTCGATGTGATGGTTGAGGTAAGAGGACTTAGTCGAAATTTTGATGAGGTTGAGTTCCGACACTTCGGGATCAGTGACTTCATCAGGCTGTGGTCCTTTTGATTATGTTGAGGATCCTCTGTTGATCCGTTTGGCGATGGCGGAGATCACAGTATAGCGGATTTGCTCCTGTGGCATAAGTTTGGGGGATCATTGGTGATCCTATCACGCAGCAGGTGTTGCGGTGATTTGTGTTCGTGGAGCACTTCCAGTTGCTGTTTCGGTGGCCAGGAGGGTCACGTTACGAGGGAGGGCCCTCAGTCAGCTGTGTTGCGGTTCGACAACTCAGAGTTTACGAGGAGATCCTCATGTTACTCCTGCAGTCTGATCAATGTACCATTTTGATGAGTTATTCAGCAAGTCGCATTTGGTGTGGGCGGCTAGTTGGGCATGTTGGAGTTCGTGCCATGACCTTGTTTGAGGACAGACTTTTCTTCGAGGTTACTGTTGCTTGATGTCCATGGCGATTGTACCTGCATCTCCACTTCCGAGGTCTTGGAGAGTGTTGTATCCATCCGGAGGTTGCGAGATCCCTGTTGGAGGATATGGTTTAGCCGTGGATTTGTTATAGTTGGACATTGTGGTTTTAGTGTGCTTGTGAGTATAGACTTACTGACGACGCGTTCGGCGATGTTCGAGTGCCTCGAGGAGGAGGTTGTGGTTCGACGACCAGATTTTCCCCGAGATACTGTTTCGCGGTGATGGTCGAGCGAATGATGGAGACGGGTTATGTTGTTTGCTTAGCACATGTTGTGGATACTATGGTTGTTGTACCTGACATTGGTGACATTGAGGTGATTCCCGAGTTTCCAGGTGTGTTTTGGAGGAGTTACCAGGTGTTCCTCTAGTTCGGGAGATCGACTACACCATTGAGCTTGTACCAGGCGCTGGACTCATTTTACCGGCATCTTGTCATTCGGAGCCAGCGGAGCTGATAGAGCTACAGTTTCGGCTCCAGGAGTTGCTGGAGGAGGTTTCAGGAGATTTCATGCGACCCCGCGTATTTGCGTGGTGTGCTCTTGTATTGTTTGTACGGATGATGGATGGTACGACGAGATGGTCCATTGAGTACCGAAGCCTGATTCGCTTCAGAGGAGAGTGAGTATCCTCCGTTACAGATTGACGATTGGTTTGATCAGCTCAAGGGAGCTTCAGTCTTTTCGAGGATTGATTTCGGATCCGGATACCATCAGTGGAGGTTTGATGAGTCAGATGTGGCTATGTTGGCTTTCGGATCTCGGTACGGACTTCATGAGTTCTTGGTCACGCTGTTGGGTTGACCAATGCTCCGTAAATCGTGTGGACTTGGTGGACCAGGTGTTCAGACGGTTTCTGGACGAGTTGCGATCATGTTCGTTGGTGACATCCTGATGTACTCAAGGAGTGGGGACCAGTACCTGAAATAGTTGCAAGCGGTGTTGCGGATTTCACGACATGATCAGCTGTTTGCGAGATTCAGCAAGTGTGAATTTTGGCCGATTAGCGTGAAGATGTTGGGCTGTGTGATGCTAGCCGAGGGAGTCGGCGTGGATCCTAACCGGTTCGAAGCCGTGTGGATTTGGAGTTGCCCTACTATTGTACCAGAGATCAGGGGTCTCTTGGGTTTGGCAAGCTTTTACCGACGGCTTTGTGCAGGATTTTCCCGGATTGCTACTCTACTTTCCGGATTGACGAAGAAGGCGTCAAGTTCATGTGGTTCGATGCACGCGAGGAGAGTTGCTTACTCCTGCAGGTTGGTGACCGTTACTGCGGTTTTGACCTTACCTGGCGATCGTGACGAGTTCATGGGTTATGGTGATGCATCGAGGTTTGGATTTGGTTGTGCTTTGATGATGTGTAGCAGAACGGTGGCTCATGGTTTCGGGCAGCGGAAACCTTATGTAGCTACGTATCCTGTGTATGATTTGGGAGTAGCTATGTTTATGTTAGCATCAGAGAGTTCGAGACACTACTACTACGGCGTGCAGCGCAGTGTAGGATGTGCACTGATCACTTGAGTTACATCCACTTGCATTTTCGGCCAGGTTTGGGCTTGAGCCAGTGTCGATGGATGGAGTCGATTAACGACTATGGCTGCACCTTTGAGTTTGCTCGAGAAAGGCTAGAGATTGTACTTTGACCATCTGTTGGGGATGGTGTTGATGCTGATGCATTCAGTCGAGAGTCAGGAGCGTCAGTGTTTCATGTGTGTGTGGCTCGAGTTTCCGTGTTAGCCGAGTTGCGAGCTATGGGAGCTGAGTTCAAGTGTGAGATGTTGAAGCTCATTGTTTTGCGTGCGATGTGCACCAGTGGTACGGAGATGTGCCTGATACTCCGAGTTTACTACTCGTGATGCAACATGAAGAGCAATGTAGCGGCTTGAGTGTGCAGATGCCACATTTGTCGACTGGCGATAGCTTGGAGGCAGAGACTTGCCGAGAAGTATCAGCCATTTGTGATTACCGGTTAGACATGGCGATTGTTGCTATGTTTGTATGCACTTTGGTTGTGATACCAGTTGTTAGGCCGTTGTGGACCATTGGATGGACTCTGTACATTCCCTTGTACTTTCGGAGTTGATTTCAGTGGCAGGCTGGCATAGCTGTGTTTGACGGAGATTGGTCATTCCCGTGGTGCACTTGTGTTCCGGTTCGCTGGTCGAGGTAATTAGCTATGATTATGTGTTGGCGAGCTTTGCAGCGAACATTGGGGACCAGATTACGAGCTAGTACCGGTCCTTATCCTCAGATTGGTGGGCGATCTTCGAGGACTATTCAGACCTTGGAGGACATGTTGTGGACCTCGGTATTGCAGTTCCGGAGGATTTGGAACCAGCAGTTTCACTTGTTTGAGATTGCATGCAGTACCAGTTTGTGGACCACTATGGTATTGACGTTGCTTGATGTTGTTTTGGGGGACGATGTTGTACTCCACTGTGCTGGAGCGAGTTTGGTTTGAGTTTGAGTTGATATTTGATTCGGATTTTGTGGAATGTGTTACCACAGACTGTCAGATTAGTGGAAATGAGTTGATAATTGCTTGAGTTTGATGCTAAAGTTATGTGGATGTGTGTGGACTGAGTTGTGTTGGCCTTTATGTGTGTTGTGTTCCGTGTGGCGGAACTGTGTTTCAGGTTTGCTATGTGTTGTGTACCCTATCTGTTCCTTATGTAGGAACACTTGACGATTGTGTGAGCCAGTTCAGATTTGTGATTTGAGGGTACAGGGATTCCAGCACGGAAATATCTCCTATTGTGGAGTTTGTGATCAGAGTTGTTTATTTGAGATTGCCGTTGGTGAGTTGAGCAGTATGCAGAGGCAGTGCTCCTACCTTGTAGTCGGCAGACCCGGAAATTTCGAGGTCGAAATTTTTCTAAGGGGGGTGGATTTGTGACGACCCGAACCAGAATCAGCAGTACGACCAGCTATGTACGTGAGTTACCGCGTAGTCACTGGTATCCGACGGTTGTTTGGAATCGCCGAGCTTGTTAACGACTTAATTATTGGCCGAGAATTGGAGCTGGGTCTCTTCTCGAGAGTCGTTCTATATGTGATTACGAGTTCGTGGGCGGTTCTGGATCGTTATTTGGACGACCGAGGAATTAGTTATGAATATTTGAAGTTCAGATTTAAATGGTGGGCTACTTAACGACTAAATTATCGAACGGGAATTTGGTTTCGGCTTCTTCACGGAAGTTGTTCAGAATTTAATTTCGAGTTCGTGGGAACTTCCGGAGCATGATTTGGAGTTACGAGGAATTAGTTGCAAATTTTGCCGTTTGTTGATTAATTAGTCGATTTAATGTGTGTTGCTTTGAAGGGTTGACTTTTTATTCGGTTGGCCGATATGTTTGACTTTGGGTAATATTGGAAGAATATGTCGAGACGAGTATGTGGCCGCAAGAATTATCGGAATCAGAATTACGACGAGAAAGTTACGCGTGTTTTATGTTTGCCGAAATGGATAAGTTTGAGTTTCCATTTTGGGAAGGCTATAAATAGAAACTTTCTGTTTTGGGGCAAGTCAAACTTACTCTTTTGGGTGTTGACCGAGTTGACCGAGTCAACTCGGTGGTGTGAGAGAGTTCGACGGCAAGGGCGGTGGCTCCACGGCGGTGGACCGATTCCGGCCACCTCAAGGCTCGGGAAAGGTCTCTTTGGCCTCGTCTTGGTCCTCTGGTGGTGGCTCCGTGCTTCTTTCCCGACGTGGGTCACCGGAGAGGAAGTTATTTCCGGCCAAAATATTGAAGAAACTTGGTGAATTCGAACTATACTTTTTTGGCCGATTCGAGCTACAACAAGGACTGGGTTTTGTAGCCCTCATCATTGTGAAGCTACCATGTAAGTTTGGTGATCCAATTCATCTTGTGTTTGGAGAATTTTGGAATTGAAATTTGTGAACCAATTCGGTTTTGCTTGAAATTGAGCTAGTTAGAGTGAGAATTGGACTTTGGAGCAGTTGACAAAGTTGCTCAGTGGGTGGTTTTTCATGGAATTGGGGTGGCTCCGCCTTAAAATTCTTCGGTCGGCGGTGGCGCCGCCGTGGGTGGCGGTCAACGGCGGCGGTCAACGGTCAGAGTTGACTTTTTGACTTTCGGCAAGTCGCATGTCATTTGACTCGAAATCGCGCTCCGATCGCAGTGGGGAGGTTCGTTTTTCGAGTTGAGCGTCCGAACGTAAAGCGAGGTATTGAGGTGGTATATATGGATTTTCGACGATTCGTCGACTTTGAGTTATGTGTTTCCGAGAAAGGTGGTTTCTCGTGATTTGTCTTGTATTGTCGAGATATGAGTTTGAGATATGGATTTTGTGAATATTCAGGTGTTCGTGATCGTTCGTTTGACGATGGACTTTCCGCCGGATCACGGGTTAACGCGAAACGCGTTACGCTAGTCTGTGAGTGGACATTTCTTTTCACGGATTGTTTGCGAGTCTTTTATATGATTTTATAAACTTGAGCATGCAGCATGATGATGATTTACGGGCATGAGATTTTATACGAGATTATATTAAATATGAGCATGTGTTTTACGATTATACGATATACTTATACGAATATACGTATACGAGTATACATACATTTATATGCTGTTATTTGCATTTGCATCGAAATGTTTATGATTTGGTTTACACAGAGTACAGTCTTGGTTACGTTGTTGTATCGATACACTTTGCCTCTCGGCTGATCCCCGATGGTAGGCCATCCAGGAGGGGCGTCGTCATCCCTACCTGACCGGTGAGGGGCGTTTCCCCGGAACCGAGGCCATTTCCGGCTTAGAATCACGGGGACCAAGGACCTCGTGATTCGGACTGTACTAGCACGGTGTGTGTCCGTGAGTGACCCCGTGGGATTTATACTTGCATGCTCAGTACACTGGAGGAGTATGAGTTTTACCTCGTGTACTTGTTATTTTATTTATCTGGACTCGCATATGTTATTTTATATATATATATATAACAACTGGTGAAAGACATTTATTTTCGTCCACTCACTCTAACGTGTTTATTGTCTTTCACCTGGGCTTTTCGGTTTCCGTGCCCAGTTTGCAGTTCAGGCTTTGGTGTCGCACGTCGTGGTCGGAGGCATAGTGCTCGAGCAATCTTGTTTCATCCAGTAGGTTTATTATTCTACCTACTGTGGTATACGTATATGATTATGTATTAGATGTCGCTCTGAGCTTCCTATTGAATACGTTATACGATTTTACACTGGATTTCAGTAAAGTGCATATATATTTACTACTTTACTTTACTGTTGATATATTGAGAAATCCGGATGGGATTGGTGCCCACGGTTTACTTTTTGTGGCATAGGATGAAGTGTATTTTCCGCGTGCAGGTAATGGTAATTCCACGCTAGTAACGAAACTCTGCCCAAATTTTGAAAAGTTTTTGTTGGTTCGTGTTTTCGAAGGGGTTCGATTCCGGTTTAGGGAGCTAAATCGGGGTTGTGTCCTTTCACCAATCCCATCCGGATTTCTCAATATATCAACAGTAAAATAAATCAGTAAATATATCTATACTTTACTGAAATCCGGTGTAAAATCGTATAGCATATACAATAGGACGCTCAGAGCGACTTCTAATACATAATCATATACGCATACCACAGTAGGTAGAACAATAAACCTACTGGATGAAACAAAGTAGCTCGAGCACTATGCCTCCGACCACGACGTGCGACACTAGAGCCTGAACTGCAAACTGGGCACGGAAACCGAAAAACCCAGGGGAAAGACAATAAACACGTTAGAGTGAGTGGACGAAAATAAATGTCTTTCACCAGTTGATATATATGTTATAAAAACATATGCGAGTCGAAATATAAATAAATCAAATCAAATAGTTTACGAGGAGACGCTGACTCCAACTCGTAAACAGAGCATGCATAGAAAGTATCACGGGGTCACTCATGGACACGTCCGTGCTAGTACAGTCAGAATCACGGAGTCCTTGACTACCACGTGATTCATAACCAGAAAGGCCTCGGTTCCGGGGTACTGCCCCTCGCCGGTCAGGTAGGGGTACTGCCCCTCCTGGTGGCCTACCATCGGGGATCCGCCGAGAGGCAAGTGTATCGATACAACAACGTAACCACGAATGTACTCTGTGTAAACCAAATCATAAACATTTCGATGCAAATGCATGAAATAGCATATAAGTGTATGTATATTCATATACGTATATCCGTATATATATATAATCGTATAATCGTAACACATGCTCATATTAAACATAATCTTGTAAGAAATCTCATGCCAGTAAAACCATAATCATGCTGCATGCTCAAGTTCATAAAATGTATATAAAAGACTCGCAATCATTCCGTGAAAATAAAATGTCCACTCACAGACTGGCGTAACGCGTATCGCGTTAACCCGTGATCCGGCGGAAAGTCCATCGCCAAAACAACGATCACGAACCCCTGAATATTCACAATGTCCAATATTTAAAATCATAATCCGACAATACAAATCAAACCACGAGAAACCACCGTTCTCGGAAACACGAAATCCAAAGTCGACGAATCGTCGAAAATCCGTATATGTATACCACAATACCTCGCTTTACGTTCGGACGCTCAACTCGAAAAACGAACCTCCCCACTGCGATCGGGGCACGATTTCGAGTCAAATGACATGCGACTTGTCGAAAGTCAAAAAGTCAACTCTGACCGTTGACCGCCGCCGTTGACCGCCGTCCACGGCGGCGCCGCTGCCGGCCGAAGCATTTCACGGCGGAGCTGCTCCAATTCCACTCAAAATCGTCCACTGAGCAACTTCCATAACTGCACCGAAGTCCAATTCTCACTCTAACTAGGTCAATTTCATGATAAACCGAATGAACACACAAATTTCAAATCCAAAATTCTCCATGTACACATCGAATTGAATCACGAAACTTACAGGGTAGCATCAAGGGATTAAGAACTTCAAAGCCCACTAAGAAATTCAACTCGAATCGATCAAAATCATGGAACCCGATTCACCATTTTTTTCTTCATTTTTGATCGGAATTTCTCCTCCCCACAGCCACCCTCGCCGTGAGGGGTGGCCGGAAATGCATCGAGGATGCCAAGGCGAGTCCAAAGGGACCAACCCCACGGCCTGGGGTGGCCGGAATCCTCCTCGCCGTGAGCCACCGTACGCCACCGTCGTGAGCCATCTTCCACCGAGTTTGACTCGGTCAAACTTGGTCAACCCAATTAACTCCAACTTTGACTTTCCCTTTTCGGCAACCTGCTATTTATAGCCTTTCCCGATTAGGAAACTTCATGTTTATCCATTCCGACGAACTTCAATCGCGCGTAACTTTCTCGTCGTGATTCCGATTCCAATAATTCTCGCGGCCACGAACTCGTCTCGACATACACTTCAATAATCACCCAAAGTCAAACATATCGGCCAAACGGATAAAAAGTCAACCCTTTGAACCAACACACATTTAAATCGACTAATTAATCCACAAACGGAAATATTCACAATTAAATCTTCGTAACTCAAAATCATTCTCCGGAAGTTCCCACAAACTCGAAATTAAATTCCGAACAACTTCCATGAAGAAACCGAAACCAAATTCCAGTCCGATAATTTAGTCGTTAAGTAGCCCATCATTTAAATCTGAACTTCAAATATTCATAACTAATTCCTCGGTCGTCCAAATAACAATCCGGAACCGCCTGCAAACTCGTAATCACATATAGAACGACTCTCGAGAAGAGACCTAGCTCCAATTCTCGGCCAATAATTAAGTCGTTAGCAAGCTCGGCGATTCCGAACAACCGTCGGATACCAGTGACTACGCGGTAACTCACGTACATAGCTGGTCATACTGCTGATTCTGGTTCGGGTCGTCACATCTCCTCTCAAGGATTCTAACCATGTAAGTATGAAGTTCTAATTCGATTTGTGGAAGGAGAATTTTGGATTTGAAATTTGTGTTTTAATTCGGTTTATCATGAAATTGGATGTGTTAGAGTGAGAATTGGACTTCGGTGCAGTTATGGAAGTTGCTCAGTGGGTGATTTTGAGTGGAATAGGGGTGGCTCTGCCGTGAAATTTCACGTCCGGCGGCGGCGCCGCCGTGGATGGCGGTCAACGGTTTGACTTTTTGGACTTTCGACAAGTCGCATGTCATTTGACTCGAAATCGCGCCCCGATCGCAGTGGGGAGGTTCGTTTCTCGATTTGAGCATCCGAAAGTAAAGCGAGGTATTGAGGTGTTATATATGGATTTTCGACGATTCGTCGACATTGAATTTCGTGTTTCCGAGAACGGTGGTTTCTCGTGATTTGTATTGAATTGTCGAGTTATGATTATGAAATATGGATTTTGTGAATATTCAGGTGTTCGTGATCGTTTGTTGGCGAGGGACTTTCCGCCGGATCACGGGTTAACGCGATATGCGTTACGCTAGTCTGTGAGTGGACAATTTCTTTTCACGGAATTCTTGCGAGTCTTTTATATGATTTTCGAACTTGAGCATGCGTATTGAGATTACGGATTATATAAGCATGTGTTTTATGATTATACGATTATATTTATACGGATATACGAATACGAGTATGCATACAATTATATGTTGTTTCATGCATTTGCATCAGATTGTTTGTGATTTGGTTTTCACAGAGTACAGTCTCAGTTACGTTGTTGTATCGATACACTTTGCCTCTCGGCTGATCCCCGATGGTAGGCCGCCAGGAGGGACGTCGTTATCCAGACCTGACCGGTGAGGGGCGTTTCCCCGGAACCGAGGCCATTTCTGGCTTAGAATCACGGGGACTAAGGACCTCGTGATTCGGACTGTACTAGCACGGTGTGTGTCCATGAGTGACCCCGTGGGATTTATACTTGCATGCTCAGTACGCTGGAGGATTATGGTTTTACCTCGTGTACTTTGTTATTATTATTTACCTAGACTCGCATATGTTATTTTAAACATATATAAACTGGTGAAAGACATTTATTTTCGTCCACTCACTCTAACGTGTTTATTGTCTTTCCCCTGGGCTTTTCGGTTTCCGTGCCCAGTTTGCAGTTCAAGCTCTGGTGTCGCACGTCGTGGTCGGAGGCATAGTACTCGAGCTACTTTGTTTCATCCAGTAGGTTTATTGTTCTACCTACTGTGGTATGCGTATATGATTATGTATTAGAAGTCGCTATGAGTTTCCTATTGAATGTGTTATACGATTTTACCCGGATTTCAGTAAAGTATATATTATATGTATTGTTTACTTTACTGTTGATATATATTGAGAAATCCGGATGAGATTGGTGCCTACGGTTTGCTTTTTGTGGCATAGGATGAAGTGTATTTTCCGCGTGCAGGTAATGGTAATTCCACGCTAGTAACGAAACTCTGCCCAAATTTCGAAAAGTTTTTGTTGGTTCGTGTTTTCGAAGGGGTTTGATTCCGATTTAGGAAGCTAAATCGGGGTTGGGTCCTTTCATTACCATTTTTTGTTTGTATTGATTTTAAATCGCATATTTCACTATGGATAAAATTAAGGGGTTCATTGTTTCTTTCAATACTTTTGAAAGATAATTTTGTTAGTTTTGTCTCAACACAAGTTTCACACTTCTGCTTGAAATATTGGTAAAATTTTCAAGTTAATTAACCTCCGCATAGTATCAAAATTAACGTGTATTTGCCTACAATATCCTACATTAAAAGACTAAAAGGTGAAAGAACTGGCTTTATTCATATCATTGACCATGATTATTACATTTCAATTTAAAATTTTCACCACTTGTGGCTCTAATACCAACATACATTCTATGTTTGAAATTAGAATTCATGTTCCTTTAATCAGTAAACAGAAATCATCATCACTAAGTCTCGACTCAGTCTTCAAAGAAAATACAATACATTGTTTAGTTCCTTTCTAAAGATCAATATTCAAACCTCCTTTCATGACTCTTGATTGTTCATCCGATCCAACTTGGTTTGGTCATACCACAGTTCCAAATCTTTCACCCCACAATCATAATATTTGACTGCTTCCATGCGTTATTCATCATTTATGATGTCATTTATCACGTCACAGTTCCTCATAGCAAGATATTATTCGTTTTGGGCCAACCGCTCAAGGTTTTACTTTTGGGCCTCACCTCAAAACGCTTCTTGCTAGATGGAGGTGAGTCTCCACATATATGCACTACTATAATATAGCTCTCAGATGACATAGGATAAATGACATATAGAGGTTGATATTTGTCTAAAAATTTAAGACGACATATAATTTCGTTGTGTCATTAGATGTTGTTTAACCCACATAGAAATATGATTATTTTCACAAAAGCCATAGATGACATACTGTATGTCATCTGTATGGAGCAAATATTTATAGTTTTTAGTTGAAAATTAGACGACATACTAAATTGGTGTGTTTGGTTGAAGTATTTTTAATTCACATGAAATATCACAAATGATGGAAATTATAATTCTATGATCTCTAGGCAATGCCGCTTTCTGTTATGTTTACCTACGGCTCTCCATGACTTTCATGTTGTTAAAACTTGGTTAGCTTGATTTTCCCGTTCTTGTTATTTGTTTGGTAGTTTGTAGTTCATCATGTGGATACAATCAATTAGCAGGTCACGCTTGACATTCCTCTATCCTAGAATTTTTTTTTAACTTTTATAAATTTTACATTTGGATGTTGGCAATGGACTATTCTAGAAAAGAGTTTGTTGAACTTATTTCATATTGTGCCAACAAGTGTAAAACTACAACTACAAATCTTTCTAGTACTATGAGATCATATCTAGATAAATTAATTACCTGAAGATAGGTAATTAATTACCTGAGATCAATACTAATAATGTTGGTTTAACTGCTTCCAGTACTACCTAAAGACAAAAAGTTGCAAGTTCGGAGCCACATGCAAGTTTCATCATCCTAGAGACAAGGCAAGAATTGCTAGAAGAGTTGCCTTAAATTTCTTAGGCTATCCACTTCGTCTGGTTCGATAATTTACTTAGATCGTCATAACTGCAAATGTGTGATTTATAGTTGCTTAAATTTGCATACATGTGTTAGTGATATAATCAAATCAATTATTGGTAGCTCCACCAAGGGGTCATGCCATTTACGATTATCATATCAAGCTGATCCTCTTTGGCGACAATAAGTTATATTAACCTATTGATGAGGTGATCATTCATGTAGCTTGTAGAATGAGGCTTCTTCTTATTCTATATCCTTATTATCACGCCTGCTATACTTGTTTCCATTTACAAGTTTACTGACCATGGGTTCAAGCTTCCTTTAATGTCCTTGCTGGAGCAGTGATTTCATTTGGCTATATGGAACTACCATTTTAGCAAAGCAAATCCATGGAATTATCCAGATCCTCATCTCATTTGGTTTGTGTGATCTTTGACGTGGAGTCGTTTTATTGTTTTATATTAGGAATTGATATGCTGGTAATCTTCACCATGTCTTTGCTATTGCAAGTGATGTTAATTTAGTATCATGCAATGCTTTCTACCTTACGTTGGATGGTGTCAATGTACTGAATTGCTTCTAGTTTTGAGGCACATGAAAATGTGACAGGATATGTGCATGTGTTCTTTGTTTTTTATTACTCTAAACAATTCAGAGTATGCGTATGAAAGAATTGATGGATAGTTTTTGAAGACTTTGAAAATAAATTGTAGTTGAAATAGTGGCTCTATTTTTTTGTTTTGTTTATCTTATTGTCATTTGTGGGTGCATGATTCAGGAAAAAGAGAAGAATGCAGTAGCATCATAGGAGGTTCATATTTGAGAGGCACAGCAATAGTAGTAGCAACAACAAAAAAATGGCCTTGATATGCTAACACAGAATACATGAACTTCATTATTTGAGTATACCATATGCTAGCTAGATAGTAATTGTTAGCTTCTTGCCTTCATCAATCGACAATATTATAGCTAGGATGTTTTTGGTTTGATATAGTTTTTGTATAGAACAAGTTTAAATGTTCAATGGAGAAAAGGCACAACAATCATGTTGTTTGTTATAATTCTGTCATCCAAAGTCATCCAAGACAACATATAACTACAACATATATGTCATCTAGGTTGCACTTTAGATTTTTGGTTATTGTTGTGTCCTGTGAAAATATTTAAGACAACATATGACTTGTTTAAATTGGTCATCTGGAAGCCATTCAGATGACATATAATACCTATTTTTTCACGTCGTCTGATATTTGTTCAAATGACGGGTAATAATTGTCGTCCAGTAACTACTTCAAATGACATGGTGATTAACGACATATATAGAAAGCAACAGATGATAGTTATTAATTGTCGTCTGATAGCTTTATTGTAGTAGTGATGGCGCATCACCTCATCTTCCCCGAGTGATGTATGATCTCTCATCATTAATTGCAAGCCGCTCATAGTTTGCATTGATCAACACTCATTATCACATCATCTTTTTCAACTAAATGACTCAATGTGACATCTAGGTTTTTGGTGTTTTTACACCTTCCATTGTCTTTTCTGTAAATACACACAATAACGTATTTTTTCCTAATTAATAAATAACATCCAATATAATTTCTCTATTGATTAGTTGGTCGAATTGATAAGAAATTTCAATATCTCAAAATTCAATAACTTGAATTTGACATATAACCAAATCATAGTATTTTCTTATTACAAGACAACTTTTCATTATCCTTGAAAAGACCCTCATTAGCGTAGGTAGTTAATTGGTAATTCCTTTGGAGCCTAATTCTCTTAGGCAACGTTTCATGTATCGCAACACAACTCCAATGGCAATCATTTCCTTAAGGCCACCATTTTTTCAAGGCAACATAATTTCTAAATAGGCAACAAATTTCTTAAGACAACAACCTTCAGTTAGGTAACTACGTTAGTCAATATCACATATGAAAGTTCTTAAGATTGTAGAAAATATTAGTGATACTGAATAAATTCGAAAATACTAATTAAACAATTAGTAAATATATAACCAATTGTAAAGAACAAAATTTAAAAATTTTGTTACCGATTGGTTGAAGGTTGAAGGTTGAAGATGAAAAGGTAAGTTGAATCACATGTATCACATGTTCTCCTTAAGAACTTTCACGCCGCCCACATGCTTGTATGTCGTTGTTCTCACATGATAAAAGAACTTTTGAATCTTTTACCAAAACACAATTAGAACTCCTTAATGGATTATAAAGTACCTTACTCTATCACTGAACTTAAGAGGGAGAGAATAGATCAGAAGAAGATGCTTTGTTTTCTGGTGGTGTATCGAAAATGAGAAGAAGAATGTCGCTTTATATATATAGGCTTAATTGGGAAACAAGTCACTTATTGCTGAGTTAATACCAAAACCATTTCTGGTCATTATACTCGCCATCAATTGGCAGTTACAAGCTATTTGATTTGCCATCATTAATGTTTACGATCGGTTAAAAATAATCTATTTAGTAGGGTTGAATTGTATATCATAACTAAGGTTTATGAGCGGTTACAAAACCGTTACAAACTATTTAGTTCGTAATTCAATTGCATGTCATTACTAAGGTTTATTAGTCATAATAAACAATTTAATTGACAAATCGAAAGCCTTTAGCTTGCTTTTGGGTGATAATTTATCATTTACCCATTTAATCATTTGAACAAGTAAATAATTTAATTGTCTTAAAATAGTTAACTAAAATAGTGTTAAACACCTATTAAAATAGTGTTAAACACTTATTTTGCGAACAATAATTTCTCCGAACCACGAAAAATGGGTTAGCTACTGTTTTGAATTTCAAACTGCATACTGTGTACAAATCCAACGCCTACCTATGCTTACACTCACTTTCTTTTAACAAAAAAAATTGGCTTTTCAAAAAGAAAGGCTGGTTAGGTGTTTTTCTTTTTCAAAATACCTTAATTTCTATTTTTTTGGGGTCAAGTCTTAGATTGTGTTTGGCAACTGAATTTTGAGATTCGAAGGGATTTCAAAATGAAGGAATTTTAAAATGAAGGATTTTGAGATGATAGAATCTTGAAATGAAAGGATTAAAAGGAGGGATTTTAAAAAGGACTTGTTTGGGTAATTATTTTGTGAATTTGTGGTTCCACATGGAAGATGCTTTTATGTTTATTTTGAAAAACAAAAAAACCAATTAACCCAATTTTTATCGACTTCACTCATATATTTTTTATTCTTCTTACAGAAAACTATATACAATATTTCCTTCTTCTTTTTTGAAATAAATATACAATATTTCCTTGTACTATGGAAAATATATTTTTTTGGCCATGGAGTTACCGTCGCCAAAATAATAAAATGTCTCGAAAGACCTCCGCTATAACTTGACGACAGAGGTAATGTGCCTCTGAGATTGATAATGTGCAATGTAATAGTCTTCAAAGCATTTAAATTGGTGGAACTTCATACTGTGCACATACTCATTGGTTTAGGTTTGTTGTATTGCTCCACCCACATTCCCATGCTCACATCTTCTCTCTTGAACAAGTGCACAGGTTCCAGACATTAGTAACATAACCGAATAAAATCAAGGCCATGACCATTGACTGTCTTCAAAATTTGAGACAATAATCCAAGTAATTTACTAACATGCAACTTGTTCTTTTCAAAATAAGAAAGGATGAACTTTGCTATGTAGGACGAGACTATTTGCATAGGTTAGATAATCGTCTTCAGGCCATTCTTGAAATTTGTCAAGGAAGAACATAAAAATGAGAAAGCATTAATGATATAGAGTATATTATCAATATCCACATGACCCTGATGAACAAATTGGTCACAAGGAGCTAAATAATAGACTAATGTCACTGAGTTTAACTAGAGACAGTCAAATACATCATTAGCTATTTCCATCTACACAATACAACAAAGCTACATAATTTTCCACCTAGTCTTCATTGTTTCGGTTTGTGCAATGACAAGCAACAGATTACAAGATTACTCAATTGAGGGGCTGAATAAAATAGTAGGATATCAGTAAGGACATACTGATATGAAAATATGAAGTACATGATCGAATGGTAGGATTTTGTAGATATAATGAAATGCTCATCCAAGATCAACTGATATTACAGACATGACTCTGTAAGTAAACAATTTTTAAAATTTATACACCCCAACGATTTTTGAAATTTATACACCCCATTCTGCACAAACATAAAACATACGACAAATACCAAAATACAAAAACACTTGAATTGACATTGGATATATGATGCTGATGATGGTGGTGGTGCATGTACCCTAAAAGCTCAAAAAAATAAAATAAATTAGAACTGCATTTCTCACGCTCAAATAGCTATTTTTCTTGGACTTACAAAAACACATACATTTGAGCTTAAATTTTACAAATGCATATATATATATATATATTGTTATAACAAATGTAAGAAATAACACAGATTTACGTGGTTCACTAACAATGTGTTAGCTACGTCCACAGGCAGATCGAGGTGAACAGTTTTATTAATCATTGAGGAAAACGAATTACAGAATATCACACTAAGTTAATAACCTAAAAGTGTGTATATATATATATATATATATTCCCAAATGGTAGGCCCAACAGAAAACCTAAGCCCAGCATAACAGATTGATTTAGCTTCGGGGGAGACCTTCGTATGCTACCGACATACAAACCTGACTCAAGGCATATTCTAACACACACACACACACACACACACACACACACACACACACACACACACACACACACACACACACACACACACACACACACACACACACACAGCTAAAACATGTTCATTTTAAATGGTCAGAGCTGTTCATGGAAATAATGGCACATCTATGCTTTGCTTCCATGTTTTACATCTGAGAAATGCAAATCTTTCACCTAGCTAAGTTTCTCAAGAAAAAAAAAATTCAAATTCAACTATACCAATTCATATTCACATTCAAATTCATGAGCATCTTTACCATAGTACATATCATCACCCTTTGATTGATTAAACTAGATCAACTTAACGACAAAGTTTATGATAGAATTCTAGCAACAAATAGCTTCCTGATACATTCTTTCACAACTTTTTCAAGAAACCGGTAGGAACTTGAGGATTATAAGCATTTTGGTGATCCTCTAACTCTATAGAGAAACACCATATAACTATTTATGTGACAAACTGAATAAGAGTAAAGACAATATATGAATCAATCAACATTATTCTTGTGGGTTTTAGCTTTCACTCTTGACTTCTTTTATTGGACAGAAGATGAAAAACAATTCTAAAGCACCAAGAAACTCAATTCATAGCATATTAATATATGAAATCGTAAATATTAGCAACTCAATTCAAGAAATCAATCCATTTCAGTTCATCAACCAATAAAGCTAGCAACCCAGGAATAACAAATTTGAAAACCATAGAACGGAATACACAAAACAAACCAATTCAAAATTAGAGATCGAAAATAATAGATTCCAACTATTAAAGCCCTATATTACACAATAGAAGAGGAGCCTAGCTTACAGAGCAAACCTAGACATTGACGATCAATGGAGGTGAAATCGCGTGTTTGCGCATCGAGTTTGGGATTTTGAAATGACGCATAAACAGGCGAAACTGCGAAATTCTGATTTTGTTAAAGAAAATGTTTTTCTTTAAATCTTGTCTAAAATCCAGGTATTTTCAAGTTCCAACAAAAAATTTTGTCGGACAAAAAGTTTTACACGTGAAATTTTGAAATCCCTTAAAATAGTCATCTCCCACCTCAAGATTCTGTTGCCAAACACGCTCTTAGGTTCCACTTTTCACCTAAACACGGAATAAGTGAAAGTCGACAAACCCCAGTATCCCTCCTATCCAGTTACTCGAATTGACACGAACAAAATTTAAGGAAGGACGAAAATAAAATACCATGTGATCCGTGATGCGCCGTCCTTCCGAATTGTGTGGTGGCCGCTCCAAGTCGTTTTTATAAACATTACAGTTGAGCAGCACGCCACGCCACCCCGACCAGAAACTGTGAGGCTCAGCGTTTCACGCCCGACCCGACCCGATTCCCCATTCGGATACATATTTATCTAGCAGACAAATTCAAACGACGAAAAGAAAATAGAGTACTTGAAATCGTTTCTGACATTGCAGAGCTATGGGAGGAGGCGTCGCCGTCGCCGTCGCCGTCGCCGTTCTTCAGCCGTTCACGGAGTGCCGGCCGCGCGAGTTGTGGAGACCGACGACGACCTCTTCGAGGAGGATTAGGAGCAGAGTCGGAGTCGGAGTGAGAGTGAAGCCTGCAAGGGCAGCTCTGGTGGAGGCGAGACCATCTTCTGTAGTCAGAGTTAGAGATAGCGATGTCGGTGGCGATAGGTCTGTTAAGGTTGAGCTGTACAGAGCCGGCAACGCCGCCGATCGAGCGGAGGATATTGAGGCGGAGGTTAGGGCCTTGGCGCGTGCCGCTAACGCGTCCATTTACAGCCCCGAGCTTCTCGTCGAAAAGTACGGCTCTAGTCCGGTCAAGGTGACTTTTGACTCTCCACGCGTTTAAAATTCTGGTTGATTATTAGTGGTAACTAAATTTTGATTCTGAAATTTCTGGTGTTCTCGTTTTACAGGTGATTCGAAGGACTCTGAAAATTGTTACGGCGCTCGGTTCGTTTGGTTTGAAGCTGTTTATTGATCAGAGGCAAGGCGTGCTCGATCAGAATAAACGCCGGCGAGCCGTGGAGCTCAGGACTATTTTTACTCGGTTGGGACCTACTTTTGTGAAGCTAGGTCAGGGCCTGTCCACGAGGCCCGACGTCTGTCCGACGGAGTATCTAGAAGAGCTCTCTGAGCTTCAGGTGATCATTTCCTCTGGTTGTTATGTTTTGCTTTGTTTTGTGAATGGATGGATGATCATGTGTTTGCTGTGATTACTAAAACAATTACATTTGCTTTGCTTGCTTCATAATTGAACAGGACGCATTGCCAACGTTTCCTGATGCAGAAGCATTTGCCTGCATTGAGAGGGAGTTGGGAGTACCGCTGAACTCCATTTACTCGTCCATATCTGCGTCTCCGATTGCAGCAGCTAGTTTAGGTCAGGTATACAAAGCTGAACTCAAGTCTATTGGGAAGGTTGTTGCTGTTAAGGTGCAACGCCCTGGCATTGAGGAAGCTATAGGACTTGACTTCTATCTCATAAGAGGAATTGGATTTTTCATAAATAAATATGTTGACTTGGTGACCACGGATGTTGTGGCCCTTATCGATGAATTTGCACGCAGAGTTTATCAAGAGCTCAACTATGTGCAGGTTAGTTTGTGTTCTTATCCACATACCTGTATCCAAAATGACAAATTCCCAGCGTGCTTGCCAGTTGCCATCATTTATAAAACACGAGAAACTGTTCTAAATATAATAACAGTAACTTCATGATTTGTATAAGATTCTTTTGGGTTTGAATGTTAATTTTTACAGGTGCCTGCAGGAGGGACAAAATGCAAGGCGATTTAAGAAATTGTATGCTGACAAGAAAGATGTTCTCGTTCCAGACATTTTCTGGGATTATACCAGCTGCAAAGTGTTGACGATGGAGTGGGTTAATGGAGTCAAATTAAATGAGCAAGATGCCATTGAGAGACAAGGGTTGAAAGTACTGGATCTAGTGAACACTGGCATACAGTGCAGCCTCAGGCAGTTACTTGAGTATGGATACTTTCATGCAGATCCTCATCCTGGAAATCTCTTGGCAACACCTGAAGGGAAGCTTGCCTTTCTTGATTTTGGAATGATGAGTGAGACACCAGAAGAAGCTAGATTAGCTATCATAGGACATGTTGTTCACATGGTCAATCGGGATTATGAAGCTATGGCTAATGATTACTATGCTCTAGATTTCTTATCGCCTGATGTAGATGTTTCACCAATTGTACCAGCACTTCGGAACTTCTTTGACGATGCACTTAATTTATCTGTTAGTGAACTTAATTTCAAAACACTGGTGGATGGTCTAGGTGCAGTGCTGTATGAGTATCCATTCAATGGTGAGTTGATATAATTATTTGTTGTCATCTTTAAGGCCAACTCTCTTTTGCTATATCTCAGTACAATTACTCCAAGCTTCTCTTTGCTGTGTTGTTTCATAAAATGTCCTACACTTGGCCTTAATATTCCGCATATTTGATTTATTCATGAGTACTGTGTAATTTTTTCTTTTTGTTTTGCTAATTATGCTTAGTTTGAGATTGAGGTGAAAATATTGAACTTTTGAAAAACACAGTTTAGAAAAAGCAACCCTTCACTTGCTATTTCCAACCGTAGTTTTTGCACTTAAAAAATAAAAATAAGCAGTTTTTATTATTTTACCAAACACTCATTCTATGAAAATAGTTGATAATTAGCTGATTTAATCCCAAAAACTCAACCCCAAACGGGGCCTTACTCTCCTTTCTCCTGATATGTTGATCTACACTATTTTGTAGTTTTGTGACAGCTTGACATTTTAATTATATTTTTGCAGTCCCAGCTTACTATGCATTGATATTGAGGTCACTTACTGTACTAGAAGGTCTAGCCCTCTATGCCGATCCTAATTTCAAGGTGCTGGCTGCTTCATACCCATATTTTGCAAAACGGCTTCTGACAGATCCTAATCCGTATCTCAGAGACGCTCTAATTGAGCTGCTTTTCAAGGATGGAAAGTTCAGGCATGGACACTGCAGCCATCTTTTTTACTTCTATCTAAATAGTACTTGGTCTTGCTTGGTGTACTGAATTACCTGAGAATCTATATTTCTTTTGGCTCACTGCAGGTGGAACCGACTTGAAAGCTTGCTGGTTCAAGGAAGCAAGGATAGAGATTTCTCTGCAAAAGATGCTTTACAGCCTGTGTTGAAATTATTATTAGGCCCCGATGGTGAACAACTTCGAACCTTAGTTATAAAGGAGGCTGTGCGTGTTACTGAAGCTTTTATTTGGGGCACAGCTATTGACACATACCATGCTGTGCCCGATTTCATGAAGAGCTTGATTGTGAATGGTAATGCTACTGGACCTCTCGCAATGAGTGTCAGTGAGCAAGAAAGCATGATAGCACTCCGAGATCAAGTAATCAGGATTTGGGGACTTCTAAGTACCTCTGAGAATTTTGATCCTGCAATTTTGCAGCCTGTTTTACAGGTAAGAAACAAGTTTTCTTCCTGCATCATTCTATTTGATGTTCATTCTAATTCTGTGTGGATGAACTGTTGTGTTGTATTGGCTTCCTTTGTAGATATTGCATGGATTGAAGTTCATAATTGCTTTCTACATTATCTTTTCAAATGTTTTTCTAATTCTCATGGAAGAAGCTGTCTGTTCTGAGGTGCTACATTAGCTTAGAATTTAATTGATCTGCATTACGTGGAGTTATTAAATGATGGAAAATGTAACTTGAGATGATATTCTACAATTTTTCTTTCTGCTTTTTTTTTTGTTACAAATGTGCTAACCATTTGTTAGCTTAGGTGGTATCCGATTGTGAACATGTCCGGTCTACATCCCAGATTTTAACTCCAATTACTTATATTTATATTGCGAATTAATGGTGTTTATATTTACTGAGGTCGTGTTATATGTTTGTACATGATGATCATATCCGTAATGGCACTTTACGCATTATATCATTCTTAGCTTTTATCGGTTATGCTTCTGCACTCTTCTGAATCCATTGAGCACCGATAACAAAGTCTATGAAGGGTAAACGACTTAACTTCGTTATAATCTCTGTATATTATCATACTCCACCAGGTCATTCAACAACCTGAAGCTCGGAACCTAGGGGGGCGAGTTATTGGTGGGATCACACAGCGTCTTGCAGCACGGTTGCTGCAGCAAGTTCTTCGAGTGCCAGCAACAGTTCCAGCTACGACTTCGTGACAAATAGAAGCCATTCAGTAAAGCAAATGTGTTGTAATGTGGTTCTCAAGTTGAAGAAAACAGGAACAAAGAAAGTCATTGCAACCATTTTACCATTTTTGTCACCATCACTTGGTTTAAAAGGAATGCACATCGTAGATGTGTACTTGTCTGTGTCAAAACATGCCGAGAGCCGACAGAGGAATCGGTAGGGTTCATATAAATGTTTCCCAACCTAATTCTTAGTGTATATAAACTGTTACTTGATTCGGAACTTGCTAAGTTAGATAAATGGAAGAATTGTTTTGGGCTCAACGAGCCAGAACTACTGGCTTAAACTTGGCGATAGAAATACCAAGTATTTTCAAACTCAAGCCTTAATCCGTAGGAAGAAAATGTCAACTTCTATTAAAGATGATACTGATTTTGTGTTTCTTGAGCATGTTGATATTGTTCCAATTTTAATTAGTTCGTTCCTTTCATAAATGCTTCAAACAAGAAAGACCTTTAGCTAAAACTGATGTTGGCAAAATACTTGTACATCTTGATAATCATCTTCTTGCAAAATTTGGTTTTCATCATCATTGGATATCGTTGATCCTCAAGTGTATATCACTAGGTGGGAATGACCGCGCGCGAGGCGCGGTTGAAAAGAAAAATAAAAAAAAAGGAAGAAGCATGAGTAATACTTTGGTATTATAAGCTTTAGTAAACAGTTGAATCATTGATTCATTGTCCATTTGTAAATATAATTATGGTTAATTTGATTATTCTTTAATTGATATCCCAATTTTTCGTAGATTGAAGGGCCAAAAAGTCGAATATAAACAAATGTATAGGATATATTTATATTCAAGTGTATGCAAAGAATGGTGCCATAGTGTTATGGTTGATTCATGGTGTGGTAGTCTTACGGTTGATTTATTCAAAGTAATGCATCACTCAATAAAACATGTTTTCCTCCTTCCCATTGAATACGCAAAATAAAAGCTTTGTAGAAGAAATTAATCATGTCTGATTACATATGGAATAGAACAAAAGGATTATGCAAAAATCCATCCGACCATAGATAAAAGTTGCAAAACTCAGTAGCAATTTCGCATAATATAAGTTGGTTTTCAACAAAAGGAAGGCAATTTTTTTCGATGAGATGGATAGCATTTCTTCACAAATAGACCTGCAAGTTTAGTATAGTTAATTAATTACACTTTTGAATAAGATATGAGAACAAAAGTAGAATGATTAAGAGATTGTAATATCACAAATGTAACCCTTTTTTATGCAATGAACAATTCTGTAATGACATATCAGAACTTATACCTTGAAAAAATAACAATATTTAAAGCAAACCATGATTTCTCATTGGAGCAGTGTTAGAGCAAGGATGTGATGAAATATTATTGCATATTTTAAGAAATGTGAGGGCACTTTGGTTCTCAAAATATGATCATGGTGAAACAAAAAGACAAAATTTAAGAATTTGACTATGACTAATTATATATCATTTTGTATAGAAACCCATGTTGTCCATTATTGTATACATATTTCAAACAAATGATGACTTTATGGGAATTGATAGTTCCACGTTTTGAAGCTGGTTTTGTATGATGAGGCAATTTAAATTTTTTATATTTTATTATATGGAACAGTAAGAGATCACAATGTCTTTTCTTTTTTTGAAAATATAAATATGGCAATGTTATGTAGTGATAGTTGATTTAAATAAGCAAATAAAATAGAAGTTGAGGATGATCTGGATGTGAAACCATGTCAGAGGGCATTTGGCGCAGCTTGCTTGCTGCATATACATATGAGTCAAAGTTGTATGAGTTCAGGGCAACTACTAAATTCAAGATAAATAATTGTGTAACATGGGACAATAGCACTTACGCTGTCTCCACTCCATTGCATTCTCCAAACATATTTTTGAATCCAATCAAGAGCCATATTATTTCTTTTGTCTGGTTCACTTGTTCCACCATCAGATTTCTTATACCAGCGATCATGACATTGTTCGAATGCAATTTTTGCAAAACAGTTGCGATATTCTCTGGTGGTCCATTTGGTCCCATTTGGGTTGCATTGTTTGGTGTTGTTTCCTCTTCAGTTGGAGTAGACATTCTGTCAGATGAACTATGCCAGTTGAACTTGGCCTGTAGTGGTTTCCTTTTCATCCCTTTTGGATATCCTCTTGGTCTCCTCTCTGGTGACATTTGATTGTCTTCTTGCTGCAATTTTCTGCAAGAATAAAATTCAATAAGATGGGAGAAAAAGTGGAATTCAATGATAAAGTATGCCAAACCTTTTCTCTCGGCTTCTTGGCACCCCCTTTGGCCATCCAGATTTCCTCTTTACTTCATTGGGCTGTTGCAGCAATCTTCTGCAAAAGGTTCGCAAAAATTAGTGATGCCTAAAATTCAACAGAGTTCAGCGACAGAATGAGGTGTACCTTTTCTTGGCGTTTCTGGGTACTCCTGGCCAAACCCCTTTCCTTTTTTTCAAAAATGTTTGAATGGTTTCTTCTTCAGAACTATTTCAGAATAAATAATTAGTTTTCCATATTGTTTGTCGCACTGACCAACAGAACACATGAGGTTAAAATCATATAGATTCATGTATCCTAAGTATTTTGATGCCAAAAGAAAGTATCAAGCATATGACATCAAGATTATATGCGCATTAACAATAACAGGAATGAATACAGCCCATGAGTTCAGACATACAGCTATGATATTGATTTCACTTGGTAAGATCAGGATAAGCTACAATATATATTACAGTGCTCCATTGAAAAAAAACATTTAAGCAATTTCAGTTCACCTACGTTTGGGATTATTGATTTCACTTGATAAGATCTTGATAAGCAACTATTTGGGATCCTACATCAGGACATATTTTGTGAATAGTTGTTTAACAATGAATTAATTCTCACGAAGGAGAAACAGGTGGGTGACATTATTGCATTAAAATTTTAAATCGTTTGTGCTGTGTAATGGCTTCCTGAACTGAAAATTGCAATATTTTTTTTTTTTTGCAACAGGGGAAAAAAAGGACGAAATTTTAGATGAAACACAGAATAGTAGGAGGTAACCTTGGTTCTTCTGCATCATCGTCAACAGTTTCGTCAATCTGTTTTGGTTGCAATTTGGCATTTAGTTCCTGTTTCCTATTGCTGGATCTGCTAATTCTCCCTATGCCTTTGCCTCTTGGAGGGCATGGCCAGACGGAATTGAGATCTCTTATTTCAGGGCAAGTGATCTCTACTTCTGGTAACGGAGATGGAGAGCACGATGTGTTGACATGTGGTGGAAGAAGCAGTATGATTCCATTTGGAATAGGCTGGAGCAACACATCATCTATTTCTTCATAGTTGTTGCTTTCATCCAACATATTATCTACAAATTAATTGAATCACAAAGTAGTGTCAGAAAAATAGAAATCAGAAAAGTTAGAATATGAATGTAAAACAATAATTGTTGATTCAATCATGTGTGCTCTATGGTATACATCCAAACTTATATATTCACCAAACAGGAAATGTTATGGACTGAAGCATATGCGTTCCAAGGAAACAAAAAAATGATGAAAATGGTATGCCCAATGTAGCCAATGATGCTCAATATTAGATCAAATTTGGCAAGAAAATAAATAGAACAAAACTATGAAAGAGATGCTAAATTTCCCAATCACAAAACCATCGATTCCAATTGAAATCATATGCTTACTGAGATCACCATAAAAAAGCACACAATATTCAAAGGAAAATACATGTATTATGCCACCAGTTGAAGACAATGATTGAATACGAAAAAACAACACTTCAACAAAACCCCGAAATATCATCATATTTTATGGCATTGAAATTCAACGGAAATAAGAATTTTGATCTATTTCGATTCCCCCTTGAGCTAGAGTATTTATCCACTCCCAATGTATACGCTACCAAATTTGGCTCATTGGAATATGCATTGGATATGCATCGGAATTGACATGCAAACTAAATCTTCAAATCCATATCTAAACTCTAAATGTCTGAGCGAAGAGACGATCAATGAGAACATGTTAATAACAACAACAAAAAAGGAGCGATCAAAACTTGTCCTCACCCATTTTCTTTGTCAAGGCGATCGACGGTGGCTTCGTTCAAAGGAACAAAGAGCAAACAAAACAGAAGAAAATACAGTGAGACGCCGAGAGGGACTGATTTGGTTTCCATTATATATCTTGAAATTTGGTGTTGATGATTGGCGAGACATTCATTGCAGAACCTTTTGGATACCAAGCAGATCAATGCGTTCAATGAATAATCTGAGGAATGGCCATATGAATTCGATCATATCCATAAATGAGCAGTGCACTATCTCGGGAGTCTATTTTAAAAAAGATTAAGGGAACCGATTCAAAACATCATTTATTGAATAGTAGCCATGTACAAAATTAGGAAAATTCAATGAATGTGGAGAAAAAAATTATATCGGAATTTAAATTGCATCTTGAGTTTTAAAAATTGGAGAAAAAAAGTAATTTCAGAAAAAAGAAAATTGATTTATAAAAAAAAGAAAGTGGGTTACGAATATGAAAGTTGATCAATATCATATAGTGATTATTTGGAGATCATATAGATTAAATAAATTGAATTGTTTGGTTATTGTTGAAAGAGGGAAAGTGAACAAATATTGATTTTTTTTGTTGAGGAAGAAGTTATTGCTGAATATTTGATTGATCTAGGTAACAATTTCCAACAGTGTATGTAATATAAATGTTATGTCAAAATTATTCCAGTTGCTATAATAAACATAAGCGATTCAATTACCACGTCAAAATACATGTACGATATAGATGGGTGGGATTCTCATGTGCGAGCCGTGGGTGGTGGCAAGAAAAGAGATCAGAAAAGAAAGAACAAAAATATTATGTTAAAAGGCATACAAATTTACAGATGAGATGCATATCATTGTTTCATAGCTATGGCAGTTTGATCATACGATGGTTAAATATTTATATAAGTTATATATTAGATTACACATTAGAAATTTAGTACAGCTTGGAACGCACAAAGTGACCATCATGCAGCTAAATGAAGAAGCCAGAAGATCGCAAAAAATTTCCGCGGAAAATACAATCTGTCCATGGCATAAGCAACTTCATATCAGCTTCATGCTAATTATCTTCAGATCTACCTGCAAAATTAATTGTGCAAATAATCAGATCATTTGTTAAACTTACATTGCATACATCTTTATTAAAATACAGAGTAAGATCAGTCCATATTAATGGCATAAACGAAGAAAATATTGGCCAACAGCATGACCTAAACATAAAAATTTTTGCTGCGTAAAGTGCTGCCAAGAATACAGACATGTAGATTTTTAGATTATTTGCAGTCTATAATATTCAATTTGATCAAATCTATTGTAGTGGCGTACCAATTTAAAACATTTAAGATTTTATATGATTTCCTGAAATATAATCATGCACCTTAATGCATCAAACAAATACCACGTATTTGATCAATAAAGAAATGAGGGATAACAAATGTGATTTCAAATGGTATAAAATGAGGTACGATTTTTATGATCAAAAGAAGAATACATATCCCGATTCAAATACATGCTCAACTGAATATTATTTAGTTGAATCCAGCAGTGAAATAGCAAAATTTATGATAATGTAGAATTTATCATACCCGAAGCCATGGCCATGAGGTGCGCGATATCAGCAGTAATCTTTGTCATCTGTAGCATAACATTTGTGAGCCCAGCATGGATAACACTTTTGTTGCTCTATGTGTTTCCTATTGGTTCCTCTGCTGCTTTCAGTATGGGTTCTTCTTGTTGCACCTCTTCTGTCGCAACTAGTTTTTGACGTTGGATCTCATCTGCTTTTCTATGTTCTTCTTGTGTTTCCTCTGCTGCCTCCGATGATTGTTGTTTTGTTTGTTCCCACAATTTTCTGCAAAATCTATATTCAGTAATAGCCAAAAGAAAATAGAAAATAAGTTTTCTCTGAGATAACGAAACCTTTTTTTGAGATTTCTGGGTTTTCCTTTTTCCCAGCCTGCTTTGCCTTTCTTGGTTTGTTTGCAAATGCTGTTTTCTCCTGTTCTTTTCTCTGGATTCTCTTGTTATTCACCGTGCTTCACATTGTGTTGTTTTTGCTCCCACATTCTTCTGCAAAAATTGTTTGGAGTGATAGACAGAAGAAAATAACAAAAAAAGTTGTCTCCATGATAAATCAAACCTCTTTTCAAGATTCCTTGGTTTCCCTTTTTGCCAGCCTCCCTTGCCTTTTTTCTCCTGTTTGCAGCTGTTGACCCGTTCTTCCAATTTTCTACAAATTGGCAAAATGGAGCATTAAGCACAGCGAAATTTATTGTTGGTCTGTATTGTAATATATGTTAACATATTTAGAAGACTGTGATATTATGTAATCAACAAAGAAGATGTTCTATAAAAATCCAATTGAACACAGAGAAATCTAATTTTAAAACAACGGTCATCCAACTAAGAATGACTTCTCATCCATTTTAATCGCATACAAAAAATCACATATGTTCCTGTAACATAGTCGTGTCAATGAATTGCACAATAAAAATCAAATAGATTAACAATTACAGTAACAATATTTGGCAATAATGAAATTGAACAGAAATTAAACTAACTGAATAGGCTGTATCAGGGGAAGTAGACAACTTTTGAATCTAAAGAAGAGAAACAAATTTTCTTTTTAAAAAATTTAACCTGTTCTCATGGTTTTTAGGAATATTTGGTGGCCGTCCCCTCTTCTTTCTCTCCGTTGGTTCATTGGAAGATGACTGTTTTTGCTGTTTCCTTTGTTTATCCTCTTCACATTCAGAAGTAGTAGCATTGTCCACCTGTTTGCTGAAAAAATATGAAGCGAAGGAGGTTAGTCTTGAATACAAAGATAATTAAATTTTCTTTGCAAAGAATTTAACCTTTTTTTTTAATCATTTTTAGACACATTTGGTGGCCGACCTCTCTTCCTCTTCTTGGTCGGTTCATGGTTAATTGCCTTTTCTTGGTCTTTCCTTTTTTGATTTTTCTTACATTTAGAGACAGCAGTTTTGTCCATTTGTATGCTGAAAAAAAATTAACAATCGATATCATCATATATTCCACAGCTTTATCTGACTGAAAACAATTCAGTTTTGTACCTTGCGTTTGTTGGACCTGCATACATTTGACGAAGAATCTCACTAAATATGACAGCAGCTTGCTCTTGTTGATTACTGATTTTGGCCCTTGATGTCTCTGCCTTGCCTTTGGTGGATTTAGCATTTTTTTTCTCGTTCGTCATTTCTGCTGATAGTTGATCTGGAGAAAGAGATGCAGTGGAATGTGGTTGAGCTGATTTGGTGGAATGAGGAGGCACAGATGGAGGAGGAGGTGGTCCAGGCAATGGTATGACTTGCACTGGTATTTCTGAAAATGTTCCGTCTTCTCGCAAATAGTAGTTTCTGCTCAAGTCCAGTGGTTGACCTAACCATTTCATGAAACAGCACCGTATTAGCCAATAAACAGGAGCCATAAAAGTGATAAATTATTTGATGAATCATTGTTATTTTTTCATGAGTGTAATGTATTAGCCAGAAAAAAGAAATTGGAAATCCACTGATTTCCAGATGAGTATATATCTTGATTAAACACAATATTGAACAATATTCGTCAAACAAATGTTTTTACCGGTTTTACTCCAGTTAAAATGCAATAAAAGTACGCAACCATTTATTTCATACTTTCTCTATCAACAAATGGCACAATATAAACTCATTGTGCAGTTTGATTGAGAAAGAGTAATAGCAAATTTGTAAAACATGATCAATACAAAGAAATACAACAACTTGATCACAATCACACATTCTGTTTCCAAAAAATTGCAAGGCCAAAAAATGCCATAAATTATTCTCACAAAAAATCATTCAAATCATTCTCATAAAGACCCACATTATGTAATTCACATTATTAGAGCAACACATATAAACTCAGGTTATACAGTGTAAAAGTTAAAAACAGAACAAATCGATGTCTCAACAATCTCTTACAGAATTAGGCACTGCAAGAATTGAAAAGGAATCAGTGCTTCAACATTGTAGACCAATTTAAACACTGATCACAAATTTCGGGACTCACTCACATAGAAATCATATTCAACACGCAGAAATTTTTTGTCTACAATATGTCTACAGAGAAATCAACACACTTAAGACTTATAGCTATTCTTATTAGTTAGATTTAAAAACCTGAGTTCCTGTCGATATAATGTAATATTGAGTGGTAGTATCGAAGGAGTTTCAAATGTGATTCTTATATATGTATTTAAGATAATATACACAGACATACAATGATATTAAGTTTAAAACCACCGTCGAGCTTTTGGTTAAAGCAGAAATCAAATTCAATATATGAAAGCGAAATTCACAGTTGAGATCTAAAGATTTCAAATACATCATTTAAAGAGTATTATTCGAACTCAAGTGGCAGAGACCACACACAGCCAAGAGAAATCAGAGGAAACTATTTTTTTTTTAACCATGAACAGATGTTTATGAAATAAATATAGTCCAATAAGAGTGAATCCATGAGATCAATAAGAAGCACTGAAATAATATACGACATATATTCTTCCCAAAATCTCAATTCTCATAGTTTGATTCAAAACCCAGTATTTAAGACGAAAGAATCAGCAAACTGGGATGGACAAAGTTTAAAGTTCATCATTATAAATACATGCATCCAAACCGTAATGATCATCTCATCGAATATCTCATTCCGAGCGACATACAGATTGAAAAAACAAATTGAAATAGATCTAGGCACAATATTTACCTACTCTGGGAAACAGTCTTGTGGGTCTCATGCTCTTTTCGCTTTCAGCAAGAACATCGATGAAATGTGAAATGGCATAGTAATAAATTGGGAGTTATATGAGAAGCGATGTTCGTTTGGTCAGTTGCTCAGTAATGAATACTGATATATTAGAATAATGGAGAAGTTTTGTTTGGATTGAATGCCCATGGCGAAATTGGTTTGACTGATTTGGTTCATAAGTGGGTTTGGTAGCTGTGTTTTTAATCAATATTGAACCGCTGTGAGTAGTGCAAAAATAAGATCGTTTCGTAAAGAACATGGGAATATTTTTTTTTCCCAAAAATGCTGATTTTGGATACCTGTTTAGTTTCCAAAACATGAGACGATTTTGTAAAAAATGCAGTAAAATATTTTTAATATAAATATCAAATAATAGACCTCATTGGATCATATAAATGGAAAGAAATTGAAATTATATATTTTCTAAGTGGTTCTTAAAATTACATGGCCAAAATAAAAATAATGTCATGAAAAATATCACGAAACTATTGAATAATTCTTATTTTTAATATTAAAATTTGGTCACCACTTATTTATTTCACAAATGTGTTCAATACAAAACATGATTAAGCGCACAATGTATAGGCATAAATTTTTATCCTATTTGTGAGTTGGCAAAAGTCTTATTGATATGTTTCATATCTCTATAGTTTTATAACGCGAGCAATGATATGGAAGTTATATTTGTTTGGTTGAATGTCATTTATTAATGTTCCTACTTATGCTTGTAATATGGAATAATATGTGAATATGAATAGAGAAATATGTGAGTGGTGAATAAAATAGCAAGGAATGAGGAACAACACAAATTATAGGGTGAATTGGGGGAGACAATGGCAAAATTTTGAACCAATATTTTTTTCTCTGTATGAAATCTCAGTTATATAATGATAACATTTTGTCTTTTTTATCCCATAGTTTATATAACAACATAGTTTATATATATATATATATAATAGGAATACAAAATCTAGACTTTTCTTGTATTGTTAGAAAATAGTGAGACAGAGAAAACTTCAAAGATTCTCACAAATTTGTCTATCATGACTATGAGCAGAAGCTGAACTCTTTGTATATGGATAAGATAAACTGAAATTAAAAGAATATATGGATTCAGTGTTATGAGGATTATAAAGGTGTCAATCTAGTTGGCATTGATAGCAATCTAAAACCTGTTCATGACATATTCTATATCTATAGCACGTCCCATTGTTAGACCAACATTTGTCAATGAAATTACCACGTGCGCAATGACAGAAGCACACAGACTTATATAAGGCAAAATACTGTATACCTATGATACCACAACATCGATGAATTATTGGCAAATAAAAATCCAAGAGACACCAAACAAATGAGGGCAAAAAAGAATCTTGCTGATTATAAACACACTGAATCCATACAATGCATATCAGTATATTTCTGTGTTGACATATAATGGTTCACATATTGCCAAATAAGTCAAAATGATATCAATTTTGCAGAGTCCCTTTGGAAGATCCAAATAGCCATAGATGTGGTATAAGCAAGGACAGATAGGATAAAGCATGAGACAGAAAATTTAAAATAAGACATTTAATACATGAGCAGGTTTTGATTACATAAGTGGATGCCAAAAAGAGCTAATACCCAGATCAAGAATAGATTCTTGATCACAACATTAGCCAACTTTACTCTCATCCATAATAAGATAATTGGATGTAAGATCACCCATTTAGTTAACCTATATAACCTAGAGAAGAACTTGTCGTACCCTACATAGCCTGTACACAAAATACATTTGTGTCCAAGAAAAGGCAACTCTTCATTGTGTTTACACAACTGATCTAAGTGAGCAATCTAACTAAGCAAAAAAGTTGCCATACTTGTTGTGGTCTGTGTGCAAAATACATTTGTCCCCAAACAAAAGGCCACTTTTCATCATATTTATAGGACTTGTTGATAGTGCAACCTGTCAGCATAATAAAAACAATCAAGACATTGTTTAACAACATATAGACAATGAATTCAATCATGTATGCAAAATAACTCAAATGCTTGATGCAACATTTTCTGCAAACAGATTTTTGTGATAACAATAATTAAAAAAGAAGGAATTCTATAGTATTTGCTCTATTTTTGTCTGTAATTCAATGGATGAAGAAAAAGTCAGAAACTTAATTCAGTTAGAGAAGGCAGGGTTGACCTCATTTAAGCTTATTCTCCATATTTTATGGTTGTTCTTCTGTCGCCTCTTTTGATGATGAGGTTCCAAGATCTTGGTCTCTTAATAAACGATTAAAAAATGTAAGACAAAAGAAACTTATGATCATCGTATTCTACGAAGAGAAAATATGAGATAATGAAAGGACCCAACCCCGATTTAGCTTCCTAAATCGGAATCAAACCCTTCCGAAATCACGAACCAACAAAAACTTTTCGAAACTTGGGCAGAGTTTCGTTACTAGCGCAGAATTACCATTACCTGCACCCGGAAAATTACACTTCATTCTATGCCACAAAAAGCAAACCGTGGGCACCAATCCCATCCGGATTTCTCAATATGTCAACAATAACATAAAGTAGTAAATATATATGTACTTTACTGAAAATCCGGAGTAAAATCGTATAACATATACCATAGGAAGCTCAGAGCGACTTCTAATACATAATCATATACGCATACCACAATAGGTAGAACAATAAACCTACTGGATGAAACAAAGTAGCTCAAGCACTATGCCTCCGACCACGACGTGCGACACCAGAGCCTGAACTGCAAACTGGGCACGGAAACCGAAAAACCCAGGGGAAAGACATAAAACACGTTAGAGTGAGTGGACGAAAACAAATGTCTTTCACCAAGTAATATATATACATAAAAAAATCATATGCGAGTCAATGCACAAAAATCAAATGAAACGTGAGGAGACATCGGCTACCACTCACGTACAGAGCATGCAACGTAAATGTATCGCGGAATCTCTCATGGACTACCACGCGATAGCACAGTCTGAACCACGGGATCCCAGACCCACACCTGATTCCTAGCCAGAAAGGCCTCGGGTCAGGATATCTGTCCTTCCCGGAGCGTACTCGGGGATCAGCCGAGAAGCCAGTGCGTATCGATACCACAACATATACTGAGACTGTACTCTGTGTAAACCAAATCATAAATCTTTTCTATGCACATGCTTTAAAACATAATGTGTACGTATATGTATATATTAGTATACATATATTCGTATATGTATAATCGTAAAACACATGCTCGTAAAATCATAATCAATCCGCATGCTCAAGTTCATAAATCATTTATAAAAGACTCGCAATCAATCTGTGAAAATAAAGTGTCCACTCACAAACTGGCGTAACGCGTATCGCGTTAACCCGTGATCCGGCGGAAAGTCCCTTGCCAAACGAATGATCACGAACACCTGGATATTCACAAAATCCATATCTCAAACTCATATCTCGACAATACAAAACAAATCACGAGAAACCACCGTTCTCGGAAACACGTAATTCGAATACGACGAATCGTCGAAAATCCATATATAACACCTCAATACCTCGCTTTACTTTCGGACGCTCAATTCGAAAAACGAACCTCCCCACTGTGATCGGGGCGCGATTTCGAGTCAAATGACATGCAACTTGCCGAAAGTCCAAAAAGTCAAACTTTGACCGTTGACCGCCGTTGACCGCCGCCGACCGCGGCGCCACTGTTGACCGGAAGAATTCACGACGGAGTAACCCCTATTCCATGCAAAACCACCCACTGAACAACTTTGTCAACTACAACAAAGGCCAATTCTCAGTCTAACTAGGTCAATTTCATGAAAAACCGAATGTTCACACAAATTTCAATTCCAAAATTCTCCAAACACAAAATGAATTGGATCACCAAACTTACATGATAGCTTCACAATGATGAGGGCTACAAAGCCCACCCCAAAATACAGCTCAAATCGGCCTGAAAAATCGAACCCGAATTCATCAAAAATTTATCAACTTTGGGCCGGATTTTCCTTCTTTTCCGGTGAGCTTCACCGTGCATGGAGGCCGGAAGGGTGAAGAGGGCTTCTAGGCGAGTTGAACAAGACCAACCCCGCCCCACGGGGTGGCCGAACGGAGGATCACCGTGGGCAACCGTCGCCTCCGTCGCACCTCAACTCGGTCAACACGAGTTGACCGGGTCAACCACCTTGAATGAAACTTTGACTTTCCCCTTATGGTAACCTTCTATTTATACACATGATAAATATGGAAACTTCCCAAAATGGAAACCCCAAAATTCGTATTTCGATAAACTTCAAAAACACGTAATTTCTTCGTCGTAATTCCGATTCCGATAATTCTCGCGGCCACAAACTCGTCTCGACGTACTCTTTAATAATCATCCAAAGTCAAGTACATCGGCCAAACGGATAAAAAGTCAACCCTTCGAACCAACACACATTAAATCAACTAAATAAACAACAAACGGAAATATTCGCAACTAATTCTTCGTAACTCAAAATCATGCTCCGAAAGTTCCCACGAGCTCGAAATTAAATTCTGAAAAACTTCCGTGAAGAAGCCGAAACCAAATTCTCGACCGGTAATTTAGTCGCGAACAAACCTGCCATTTAAATCCGTTTCCGTCGAAACTTCAAATATTCATAACTAATTCATCGGTCGTCCAAATAACGATCCGGAACCGCCCACGAACTCGTAATCACACGTACAACGACTCTCGAGAAGAGACTCAGCTTAAATTCTCGGCCAATAATTTAGTCGTTAACGAGCCTGGCGATTCAAATAACTGCCGACAAACTGCGACTATGCAGTAACTCATCAATCAAGCTGATCATACTGTTGATCCTGGTCCGGGTCGTCACAGATAAAATATGGTTATACCTTTTGGTTTTCTTATCTGCACTGGTTCCAAACAATTGTTTTGCAGAAGTTTGGATTTGACGTTTCCTTCCATATATAATTTTATCCGGAGTATCCATGGTTGGCTCTTTGGATCCAATTGTTTGCAGACCTTTTTCAGTTCCAATTGTATTTCCTTCAGTTGTTCCAGCAAGGGACTCACATTTACGGCTGCTTCTGACAAAGAGCTCACCACGTTGGCTAATCCTTATCTCAAACATGAATTGTTGGCCAACATTTGAACTGATTTGGCTTTGAAGAGTTATTTCCACTGGATGGGGTGTCTTGTTCAAGAGTTCTTCACATGTGGCTCCAAAGAATTCATCAGCTGACTTTCCCATCAATATCACTCTCGCCTGATCAAAGTCATCCTGAATAACCATATAGACCCTGGTGCTGCATGAAATAATGCCAAGATCAAAAAAAATTAGCCAACATAACCTTGAAGCTAAGAAAAACATGTGTATGAAAGTTCCAAACGAAGCAGTCTCACTGACTTTAATTTTGGTTTCTGCTCGCTATGGGCATTACAAATGTAACGATTAGCAAGTTCCTCTTTCTTGAACATATGTTTATAACATTTGTCAACAGGACAACATCTGTAAAACTATGCTTTGTCGACAAAAAATCTCCTCACAACAGCAGTACAGTAAACAGACTTGGTCTGAAACAGATATTCAGTTCAGTGAATATGAGAAAATAATATATTGCAACCACACTGATTTCTATAGATAAAAATAATAAAATAACAACCAATTCTATGTATACTGAATAGTTTGAGTCCTGAATTAGTTAGCCAAACTTGAAATTCAAGTCTTTTCAGATTGGATTCAAAATGACAAAACAGGAAAAAAAGAACGTGAAGAGTCATGGGTCAAAATGCGGGGCATTAATATGCTGACCTCGTCACCTTAAATGATTCTTATTTTAAATCATGTTGAAAAATAAAGGACGGAATGAAATACCGTATGGAGAGTCGGATCGAGCATGTTTAATTCAGCCACAGTCCTCTTGTCAGCTTCGTTAATTATTCTTGTTGACATCAAACTGGAGTATGCACCAAACACATTCAGTTTGTCCCCATTCTTTGAAAATCTAGCACAGAATTTATAAACAGCAAGAAAAAATTATATCATATGAAATCCATATAATTGATCTTATTTGAGACAAATTTTGATTGAAATTATTTAGGTAATTAACTCACTCGGCTTCATATTGTTCTTTCTCTTTAATGTCAGGATTAATGATAAAGCATGTATGGGGTGTGCTATATGCTGAAACACGACCTGAATAATTTTGAACAGATTGTGTAAACTATAAGGAATCCATAATTAGCACAACATTTTTGCCGAAAAGAATTGCTAATAAAGAATAGAATATTAAACAAAGTTAAGAATGCAATGAGATTTAATTTATGCACTTATTTGCTTAATTTCTTGCAAAAGTTTGTTCATCACTATTTAGGAAAATATGTTTAGGCCTAAAAGATATGACGCGATTGCAAAAGAAAGTATGCAAATGACTGAAAAGGCAAAGAGAAAAAAGCATATAAAACAAATTGAAGCACAATACCCTCAAACATGCTTATTCTCATTCCTGTAAACACTGCAAGCATAGGTGGAGGCAGTTCAGTTATTTCTTGCACAGGAAATGACCTTGCAACATCAGCCCATAGAGAGATCTTCAATTCCTCTCTCCTATAAGTTTCATGCACATGATGAATACATTTTCACCAAAAAATATAGCACATTCATTAAAAAAAAAACAGGGAGATATATTGGTGATACCCTATGAGTTGAATTGACAGATCAGTCCTTGTTTCTTTTTCCTTTGGATTGTCAACATCGACGACCTGTGGTGCCCTCACAGATTTAATGCAACCATAGAGATCTTCAAGTTCAAAAAGAATCATCAGTATGTTTCAACATAAAAGATAAATTTATTCATATAAATTTATAACACAGAAGCAAAACACCTGTTCACCTGCCAACATAATTTGCTGCTGTGCCTCAGCAGCCAGTTGTCCAAATTTTCGCAAATTGAAGGAATATTTTGGAAAATTGGGCAATTCCTCTTCAACTTCTTCAAACTGAGTAAATTCTGTGAAATACAAAATTGCATCATGGTCGGCAACTCTGTGCCTAGCAGTATCCTTCTTTGAAGCAAAATTTGAGACATCATATATCTTCCCCACTTGCATCAGTTTATGCATATGTGTGTAATAACATTCTTTGATCATTGCATGCATTGAAGAACCCTGCAATGAGAAATTTCCACATGTTAGAAGAATCAAATAATCAAAAAAGCATCTAAAATATATACCAAAAATTGCTAAATTCTGTAAACTAAGCAAGATTACAAATGTTGGATAATGAAAAAATCAAAAGAATAAATGTTATACCACAAACAGAAGCCATAAATTAGCTATGAGAAAACCCAACACAAACAGAAAATTGACAACAAAGGCTGTTTTTGGTCCAACAAATCACTGACTTTTTCATCCACCATGAGATAATGGAGTCTATTGTAGTCTGAGCTGTCAAACATCCGGGGCCTCCATTCTAATGCAGCGCGAACTCTGATAACGATAGCGATGGCAGAATATGGCTTAATCTGAGTGATCAACTTTTTCATTTTCAACTGGCCTCCCAAGAACAACAGAAATTATGAGTAACAGAGAAGAAAACAAATGGGAAACATGTAACCAAAAATTAGGTTGCCACAGTTTGCATAACCAAAATCACAGATGAATCGAACAAAAAAAAAATAGGGATCAATGATAAATACCACTACATGAATCAATTAAATCCACAAAATTGAATTTATTTTTCCATACGTATTCAACATGAACACAAAGCTAACAAACATCATACAGATGATAGAATAGTTTGATGAATGGATTTTGAGTTCACCATGAACACACTATTTATAATGTAATCCTTCGAACCAGCCAATCAACCACAGATAGATTAAGAAATAGCAGCTGGCAAATGGAAAGTAGAGAAAAAGAAATACCTTTTGGGCAATTGCAATTCACCAGAAACAGCACACAACCTGAAAACAAAACAAAAAAAAACATAAAAATAAATCAACGCATATATTCATACAATCTGTGCGACGAAGATGCAACGAAGGAAAAAAGGATCCACTCATGGAGCATCATAACAGACTTTGTTGACTGAAGCGATAGCTTTTCTCGTTGGCACCAGAAAAGAAAAGAAAAGGACAGTTGCGCAAAAATATCGTTTTATAGGGTTGTTAATACCTTGGATCTGTACTGATGGTGAGCCAATGAAGCAAACGTCATTGGTTTGAATGAGCAGTGAAATGAGATACCACGTCGCCATGTTTCTGAGCAAATCGTGTATTGTATATCACGATTTGAGAGATTGCACGTCGTTAGATAGGACACAAAATCAATATGAAATGGATTCCAATGGCTGGGAAAAGGATGATTGCAGTGATTAGGTGAGAAAAAATATGGCTATCAATCTGACACAGAATTGACCTACTCAGGAATGGATTGAGAGTGGAGAAAAGCAGTTGAAAAAATCCAAGATTTTCAGCCCGTTGTCTTAATCAAACAGGGGGAAAATATTGGGTAAGAAAAGAACGCTGATGGAAAGAGACGACACGGCGTCAGCTTAGTTAGCCAATATCTAACCCATGTGCTGCAAATAATAAAAAAATTCACTGGCAAAAATTTAGCCACGAATTCTGCCACAAAATGCAGTTCTAACAGAATATATGATGACTTTTTTTCATAATTTGTAGATCACGCAATGAAAACTCTTGAGAGAACTCTAAAGCTAATATACATGTCTCCATGCCCCACGTATCTGGTGGTGTCTCAAGTTTATGGGTTTTATTATGATTTGGCAACTATTATAGTATTTATTGTATGGATGAATGAGAATTTAACTTATAATTAAAATGCAAATTCCCAAATTTTTTTAAGCAATCAATCTACTATGGATTGTTGGTTGATGATTGTTAAAACAAAACATGTATAAACAATGATCTATTATCCCTTTAATTAATCAAGAAGATCTTTTTTTGTTTCTTTTGTATAACATTAATCTTTGTTATTCTAGGAGGCCAAATATAAATTTCATATTGTTTGTTCCGTCTTCAACACCTATTTGCTACAAATGTAATATGGTTTTATATTGTGTGTTGTATACATATGTGTAATGTGTATTTGTTATATGCATATTATATATTTTGTAATACATCTTTATAAACTATATTTTTTGTATAGTCATTAGGTAAATCATTACCATTTTTTATCATTATTTTAAGACTTTTTCTGGACGTCACTCTTGATAATGCCACATATAATTGTCCGTGAGTAAAAATCGGTTCTGACAAATATATTCCAACTTGAGTTAATGATTGACCTTGACTTTTATTAATTGTCATTGCATAACATGGTCTAATAGGAAACTGACGTCTTTTAAATGTAAATGGCCATTTAGTTTCAGTTGCTATCAATGCTATCCTTGGAATATGTACTTTTTGTCCGACATTACTTCCAGTAAGTATTTTTGCCTCTATCAATCTCTCAAACAATTTTGTCACAATTAATCTAGTGCCATTACACAAACCTCGTATTTGATCTAAATTTCTCAACAACATAACAGGCATACCAATTTTCAATATGAGTTCATGTGTTGGCAAACCACTGAAGTCAAGCTTATTCAAAAATTCCATAGGATATAAAACATTAATATTATCGCTGTTACCTGAATTATATGAAATAGAATCTGAACTAAAATATGATTTGTTATTCCCAGGTAGTAATTTAATTGCATAATTATTGATTTCATGAACAATTATATTTTTGGGAGTTACAATAGCACGCTCTCTTAAATAATCTGTATCATTGTATTTGGTATCAAAATTGGGATAAGTTGCTTCAAAGATTGATTTTATGGGTTCAGCTATAGAATCAACCAATAAATCTCTCGGTATATGAATCCAACTCACATCTGGATCATCAGTGGGCAATCTAGATTCCAATTGACCTTCACCTAACATCAATATCCATTCAGTAAAATCTTTAATTCCATTTTTTTCAAATTCCATTTTTTTCAACAGTACTTAAACCAACTGTTGACAATCTCATATTTTCAGTTAGATGAAATACTGTGACATTAGGCCATAAATATGAATTATTAAATGATACTTCAATGACTTGTTCTTTACTACCACCTTGTACGACGGGCAATGTCTGTCTAAAATCTCCACCGAATAAAATTGTCTTTCCTCCAAATGGCTCTTCTTTTTTTGACAAAATATCACGCAATGTTCTATCCACCGATTCAATACACCATTTATTGCACATAGGAGCTTCATCCCACACTATTAATTCAGCGTTTTCAATTAAATTAGAAAGATTGCTTTGTTTTTTTATATTACAACTCGAATCTTTATCTATAATCGGTTTAATTTTGAAACGGGAATGAGCTGTTCTGCCTATCAGAAGTAATAATGAAGCAATGCCTGAGGAAGCAACAACCAAAACAATCTTCCCCTCGGATCTCAATTTTGAAATTATAGTATTCCACAAAAAAGTTTTGCATGTGCCTCCGCTACTATGAACAAAAAATAATCGTGCTTTCTTCTGTTCCACGGCTTTGATCACCTCATAATATATAATTTTTTGATCGTTATTTAGTTTGGTAATCATGTCAGAATGTTGCAATTTCAATGTTTCACAATCAAAATCTAATTCTTCTCTAATAAACCTATTTTGAAGTTCATGTACTTCTTGTGTGTTTGGCATTGGTAATTTATGGTTTTTTAAACTGCTCGACGATAAATTAAACAATTTTTCAAGCTCATGTAGAACAGCATTCTTTAATTCATCGTCAGGTATGGTAAGATTTGGCATTTTAAAATTTAATTTAATTTTGTATGATATGTCATCAGACATGTTAATCCAAAATGAATCAAACAAAGCTCGGGGATCCGAAACATCACAAAACAGAATAATCGTAACAAATAAATAACGAATTTGAGCAGAAGTGGCAGTAAAAGTAGATTCCAACAATGCTTCAAGCCATTCTTTATCATCTCCTAGCAATCCTAAAGCTCGACATGCCTCTTGATAAGTTGAGTATGTTATCTGATTGACTGTTCTTATTGCCTCAAAATTGATACATCCTTTTTGAACATTCAAAAGCATTCTAAGATAGTACAATTCACCCACACTTGGTGGCACATATGCTATTCTACCGATAACACAATATTTTTTCCTTTGGGTCCATAATTTTTTATCATCATTCCACACAAATTTTGTAGGAAATTGAGCATATGTTAATTTTTTTGCCTTCTTATAAGTCATATTAGCTGCAAACCAAGCAGTCAACATTGTAGTTTCAATACTTGGATTTTGTAATACATTTTCAAGAGAATTAGCTTGATGAAAACAAATATTTTGTTCATTGGGTAAATGAATTTTCAAATACTGAACTGCAGGATACTTAGAATGAATGGAAAATTCAAATAAACGCCAAACGGACTCATGAGGAGTTAAATATCGACAATTGAGATAATTTTGGATTTCATCATTTATATTATCATGGACCAACACGCGAGCTCTATCAGGTCCTTTATTTATGTATTTGAATAAATATTTTATCAACATAGATTGAGAACATGATTCAACATTTATATGAGCATTATATCTCAATAACAAATTAGCATTATATGGTACAACATAATTATTACCAACCTGAACTCATTTTTTAATCACAAAACGTGAATCATCATCACGGCGTCTATATTGAGGAGACTTTATTGCTTCAAAAATTGTGTTAGAAATAAATGGTTTTGGAAAATATTTTGTACATGATTTATCTAGCATGCATACACAGAGAAGATGGATTAAGTTGACCGCAAGGACCATGAATCATAAATTGACTAACTATTTCAAACAATTCTGGATTAATATTTTTATCCGGCAATTCTGCTGAAATTATAGAATCTACATCAACTGCAGTATAACATTTGTATTTATTTTTTAGCCAAAATGAGCATCTGGTAACCCTCTTTTTTGGAATTCAATTGTACCCACATGAGCGCGGATTTCTCCAAAAGGTCCTCCATCTCTAATATAAGCAATCATATCATCCACTTTTATTTTAAAAATTCGACAAACAATATCAGGACGATCTTCAGCTTTGTAGCCTGGTTTTTTTCCGAAAAACCTCAAAATTTCTGGCCATTTCACATTGCACATGAAAGTGATGAACAAATCAGGATTACCGTATTCTCTACAAATTGCCATTGCATCTTGATAATTACTTATCATATCTCTTGGACTTCCAATGTGAGAACCAGGAAGAAAGACTCGTTTTCCAACATTAGAACCCTGGATGATTCCACTTGAAACAAATACAGATATATTATGTGACGACCCGGACCAGAATCACCAGTATGATCAGCTATGTACGTGAGTTACTGCGTAGTCGCAGAGTTCCGACAGTGTTTGGATCGCCAGATTTGATAACGACTTAATTATTGGAGCTGGGTGAGTGGAGCTGGGTCTCTTCTCGAGAGTCGTTGTACGTGTGATTTTGAGTTCGTGGGCGGTTCCGGATCGTTATTTGGAGGACCAAGGAATTAATTATGAATATTTGAAGTTCGGGTTTTAAAGGCAGCATTCCTAACGACTAAATTACCGGAAGAGAATTTGGTTTCGGCTTCTTCACGGAAGTTGTTCAGAATTTAATTTTGAGCTCGTGGGAACTTCCGGAGCATTATTTTGAGTTACGGAGATTACATTGTGAATATTTCCGTTTGTTGTTTGTTAAGTCGATTAAATATGTGTTTCGGCTGAACAGTTGACTTTTTATCAGATTGGTCGATATGTTTGACTTCGGGTGATAATTGAAGAGTACGTCGAGATGAGTTTGTGGCTGCGAGAATTATCAAGATCAGATTTACGACGAGGAAATTTCGTGTATTTAAAGTTTGTCGTAAATCTAATTTTGGAAGTTTCCATTTTGGGCAAGTATAAATAGGAGGTTTCCCCTTTGGGAAAGTCAAAGACTTCAATTAATGGTGGTTGACCTTGTTTGACTGGTTTGACCGAGGGGGAGGTGTGGCTCACGATGGCGGTTCGGCTCGACGGCGACGGCGCCTTTTCCGGCCACCCCGTAGTTTGGATCCTACTCTATTCTCTTCGCCTGGATGCCACGAGTCTGGCCCCGGCCTCCTTTCATAGCGAGGTGGCCGGTGGAGTAAGGATTTTCCGGCCGAAATGGAAGAAATTTTGGGGATTTCGTGTTCCACGATTTTGGTCGAATTGAGCTGTGATTTGGACTGGGTTTTGTAGCTCTCTTCTCAAGGATTCTAACCATGTAAGTATGGAGTTCTAATTCGATTTGTGGATGGAGAATTTTGGATTTGAAATTTGTGTGTACATTCGCTTTTTCGTGAAATTGACATAGTTAGAGTGAGAATTGGACTTCGATGCAGTTGACAAAGTTGCTCAGTGGGTGGTTTTGCATGGAGTGAGGGTTGCTCCGCCGTGAAATTTTCTGGTCAGGTGGCGGCGCCGCCGTGGGCGGTGGTCAACGACGGTCAACAGTTTGACTTTTTGGGTTTTCGACAAATTGCATGTCATTTCACTCGAAATCGCGCCCCGATCGCAGTGGGGAGGTTCGTTTTTCGAGTTGAGCGTCCGAAATTATAGCGAGGTATTGAGGTGTGAATATCGGATTTTCGACGATTCGTCGACATTGAATTATATGTTTCCGAGAACGGTGGTTTCTCGTGATTTATCTTGTATTGTCGAGTTATGATATTGAGAAATGGATTTTGTGAATATTCAGGGGTTCGTGATCGTTCGTTTGGCGAGAGACTTTCCGCCGGATCACGGGTTAACGCATATCGCGTTACACTAGTCTGTGAGTGGACAATTTCTTTTCACGGAAATCTTGCGAGTCTTTTATATGATTTTCGAACTTGAGCATGCGTATTGAGATTACGGATTACATGAGCTTGTGTTTTTACAATTATACGATTATACTTATACGGATATACGTATACGAGTATACATACACTTTTACGCTGTTTATTGCATTTGCATCGAACTGTTCATGATTTGGTTTACACAGAGTACAGTTTATATGTGATGTTGTATCGATACACTTGCATCCCAGCTGATCCCCGAGGATGTGTGCCAGGGGAGGCTGTGACTCCTGACCCGAGGCCTTTACCGGGAGGAGGCAGACCTCTGACCTGAGGCCTTTCTGGCTAGAGTCACGTGTGGGTCTGGGATCCCGTGATTCGGACTATACTAGCACGGAGGTGTCCATGAGTGACCCCGTGGGATTTTTACTTGCATGCTCAGTACGCTGGAGGAGTGTAAGTTTACCTCGCGTACTATACTACGTTTATTTACCTGGACTCGCATATGTTATTTTAAACATATATATTAACTGGTGAAAGACATTTATTTTCGTCCACTCACTCTAACGTGTTTCATGTCTTTCCCCTGGGCTTTTCGGTTTCCGTGCCCAGTTTGCAGTTCAGGCTCTGGTTTCGCACGTCGTGGTCAGAGGCATAGTGCTCGAGCTACCTTGTTTCTTCTAGTAGGTTTATTGTTCTACCTACTGTGGTATACTTATATGTTTATACATTAGAGGTCGCTCTGAGAAATCTGTTGTTTACGTTGTACGATTTTACACCGGATTTCAGTAAAGTACTAATATATTTATCGTTTTACTTTACTGTTGGTATATTGAGAAATCCGGATGGGATTGGTGCCCATGGTTTGCTTTTTGTGGCATAGGATGAAGTGTATTTTCCGCGTGCAGGTAATGGTAATTCAACGTTAGTAACGAAACTCTGCCAAAATTTCTACGGTTTTTGTTGGTTCGTGTTTTCGAAAGGGTTTGATTCCGGTTTAGGTAGCTAAACCGGGGTTGGGTCCTTTCATATTATTCCATGTTTCACATCTCAGTTCTGGTTGATGATGTCTTATATATTCCAAACGATTTTCTTCAACAGTTGCATATGAATCGACCAAATATTGTTGAAATAATCTTCCACCTTTCAACAAAGTACTCGATTGGTTTATTCTGTCGTGAATCTGATAACGTATAAATTTATTCATTGTTAATTTTCTATTTTTATCATCACTTTTGCCTGCAATTGGTTTTAATTTCATATTAATTTTAAATCCATCCTCTCCAAATGGAAAAAGAAGTGGATACTGTAATGACATTAACTTGGGATGAATTTTAGATATTCGTTTAAGCGTCCCTTCGTTCGATCGAATAATTATATCTTTGTTAGAATTAAATTCACCTATATCACCCACAATTAATCCACCAATTTCAGGAGCAGAAGGTAATTCATATTGTTTCCCATCAGTTTTTTCACGATTAAGTATAGTCATATCAAAATTGGGCAATGATTGATTCTCAAAATCATCTCTCACAGATCGATACACCTTGGTTAATTCATTATATTGATCTAACAATTCCACCAATCCTTTAACAATATCAAAATCAATCTTGTTATTTGCCTTATTTGGATCAATAGCGATTATTCGGTTTGAAATCTCATTTTCAGTATCATATACATATAACTGACCATATTTAGGAGATTCTCCTTCTGACGGTAAAACAGAACCCATCAAGTGATGAACTTGTCCACATATTTTAAAAACATAAGGAGCTCCTCCATTATTAATGGTATGCTCAATTTTAGCCTCCATAGAAGAAAAAGGAAACATGGAATTATAAATCCTAATATTATCACGAAATGATATACTTTTTCGACCATTATTTGGATTTAATAATTCATCAAGAAATATAGGAGTTGGATATGACATCGGAAGTTCAACTTTGCCTTTTTCACAACAATGAGTATATATGAATTGATTTTTTTCTTTTCTTTTCAATGCTTCAGCTGACCAAAATAAAGCAGTACAATGGCATCATCGCCGGCATCATGATAACACACAATGCGATCTACAATTACAATTATCAAGATCTGTGTTAGATTCTTGACAACTAATTATGAAGATGTAATAAATGAATAATTGATTGATGATTAATAATCGAAAATAGTATTCCTCACCTCCATGGCTTTTCTGATATGATGCCTGGCCAAAAATAGTCCCTTGAAGACCTATATTAGGTGGAGAAAATTATGAGGTTATAAGACAAATGCAAAACTCAGAAATTTGAGAAGCGATAATACATGTAATTGAACACCAACAAACAATATTCACGGGAAAAACACTATCATATGTTATGATACACCATAATTGATGACGACAATTGATCCTACGTGAATTCAGGAAATTTGAACCCTGAAAATCTCACAATACCCTTGGTATCAATTGTCGTCACCAATGTGGTGCATACCCATCAAGTCTTCATCACAACATTCCTCAATATTGCACCAACACTTACAGATGCAAAAAAAGCTATCATACATACAAAAAGAATCTAAAATTGAAAATATCTACCAAATTAATACATCCTTCACCATGCCAAGGTCATATCAGGAATTGACTACATATTAAAACACATCTCAACAAACATTCCTCGCAATTTATGGCTCTAAACTATATTTGTAACAAAGTGACTGTAGTAAGTTGCAGCAATCATATTAAATTTGTGCAGCCAAAAAAATATAACCAAAACAAAGAACTAACAACAGGGAAAAACTAATTTGTGCAGTTTTAGATTCATTCAAAGAACGAAACAATGCTTCAACCAAGCAAATCAGTAACTAACAACAAAAACATTAGTACTTCTATCACTTAAGTCTGTATTATCATTGTGGCTATACTCTGCATAAATTTGCCAATTTATCAGTAAAATATTACCATTATTTTACTATGACATTCAACATTTATGAAGGCTACTGTAGTTCCAGCATATAATGTGTATTAACAAAAGTGCTGATATTAACATTATCATAAGCATCAGACTGCTTTTTTCTGTAATTTTCTGAGCTTTAGCAGCACATGTTTTCAAGAAAACCCTTGAGACAAATTTTTTTACTGGAATAGTTTATATTGTTATGTGTTAGTAGGGTTCAGTGATTTTATAGTGGCATACCTAATTTTCCTTAACCTAAAGCAATAAAGTTTAACTCAATATTTGATGATAAGGATATACGACAAAAATTTCAGGATCCAGCAAATAAAACTACAATGTTTTCTAATACCTGATATAACATCTTCAGTTTCGCTATCGTCGCTACCCTCTTCACATGCAGCACTTGCTTGAGGATAGTTCAACTGTGACGTTCTCTCATAACCAATCGAGGATTCACTACAACATTTCTTCCCATTGCCGGCGACTTTTATGTCGCCGGCAATGTTTTTGGACATTACCGGCGATTTTTGCCGGAAAAATCGCCGGTAATGTCTTTTTTTTTTTTTTTTAACATTACCGGCGACATAAATGTAAGTCGCCGGTAATGTCTTGCCGGAAAAGACATTGCCGGCGACATACATTTTTGTCGCCGGTAATGTAAAAAAAAAAAAAAAAAAAGACATTACCGGCGACATAAATTAAGTCGCCGGCAATGTCATTACCATCGAGACATTGCCGGCGACATACATTTATGTCGCCGGCAATGTCTAAAAAAAAAAAAAAAAGACATTACCGGCGACTTAAGTCGCCGGCAATGTTAAAAAATCGTTGGTAATGTTAAAAAACATTGCCGGCGACTTAAAAGTCGCCGGCAATGAGTCATTATGTGGTAGTGATTCCCCAATAGTAGATTGAAGCAAAAGTCGTTTCCCAGTGAAAAATCCCTGGTCCAATTCAGCACAATCCAACGATACTGTTATCTCATTGCACACAGAGGATTCTTCAGAACTGGTAGATAATAGACGCTGTCTCTTAGTCAAAGAGCCTTGGTCTAAATCACAACTCATCAAGGAACCTTGGTTTGAATGAGGATAGTCCAACAACGACGTGCTTCGTTTCGCTTTGTTAAAAAAGTTTACATTTCTTTTTGGCCCCATACCTACACAACAAATTTAAGCAACAAAACGCACATAAGTAATGAACACAAACTATGTGCACCATCAAGAAACATATTAAAACATAATCATTTCCATGTAATAAAATATGACATACAAAGTATGGACAATTATCGCAACAAAGAAGAAAAAGAAAGGCATGTACGCGACTAAATTTAACATAAGACAATCATAAAACATGGCATATGTAGCATAGACAACAATATCATTTATATCCAGAGAAAATAATTGGTTAATTCTCAAAACACATTCAATTATTCGCCAACACTAAATGGTTCCGAGTTTATCCGACATAACTAAAACAAAAAATAAAAAACACCGTAACAGCGTTTTTAGCTAATGCAATTAAAATCAGAAACTTTATTTTTCCAATACCACACTATTGGACACCGTAAGTCGATCTAAACACAGACCTGAATGTCGCGGAGAAACTATAACAAAATATGACAATTGCCAGAGAAGCAGCACCAAGGCGATACAATGGAGTTTTTTTTGCATACAACGTTTAGATTCCACACAATACAACAAATAAATTAAGAACTATAACAAACGATGACAAATACTGTAATAAACCAAATAACATAAATTAATCAAACAACACAAACAAAAGTTAATTCAACATATTTTGCATCAGCTCCACCGACAAAATTCCGCAAAGCATCCAAAATGAAGAAACTGTAATTCAGTCACAGATTGAACCATAACACATTTAAATACAACGCAAGAAATTAAAATAATTCTTTCGACATCTGACAGCCATTTAATTCATTAACCTTACACAACAACATATAAAAGAATTTGAAAGCCATAAGTTTCGACCATAATTATATTAATCAACAACCAACTCTTCTCTCAACTTCTTTTTCTGGAGCTTTGTGAAAGGACCCAATCCCGATTCAGTTACCTAAACCGGAATCAAACCCTTCCAAAAACATGAACCAACAAAAATTTTCAAAATTTCGGCAGAGTTTCGTTACTAACGTGGAATTGCATAAACCTGCACCCTGAAAATAACACTTCATCCTATGCCACAAAAGCCAAACCGTGGGCACCAGTCCCATCCGGATTTCTCAACATCAATATAATCAACAACAATAAATAAACTGTACTATGTATATATGTATATCTGTGAAAATCCGCACAACATGTATCAGAATGTATCAGAGCGACCTCTAAAGTAAAACATATACAATATGTACATCAGTAGGCGAAACAAAAACCTACTGGAAAACACAGGTGACTCTGATCACTAGCCTCCAAACCGCGACGTGAAACACCAAACCTGAACTGCAAACTGGGCACGGAAACCGAAAAGCCCAGGGGAAAGACAATAAACACGTTAGAGTGAGTGGACGAAAATAAATGTCTTTCACCGAGTATATATGTTATAAAAACATATGCGAGTCGAAATATAAATAAATCAAATCAAATAGTTTACGAGGAGACGCTTACTCCAACTCGTAAACAGAGCATGCATAGAAAGTATCACGGGGTCACTCATGGACACGTCCGTGCTAGTACAGTCAGAATCACGGAGTCCTTGACTACCACGTGATTCATAGCCAGAAATGCCTCGGTTCCGAGGTACTGCCCCTCGCCGGTCAGGTAGGGGTACTGCCCCTCCTGGTGGCCTACCATCGGGGATCAGCCGAGAGGCAAGTGTATCGATACAACAACGTAACCACGACTGTACTTTGTGTAAACCAAATCATAAACATTTCAACGCAAATGCATGAAACAGCATAAAAGTGTATGCATGTTCGTATACATATATCCATATAAACATATTCGTATAATCATAAACACATGCTTATTTAATCATAATCTCGTATGAAATCTCATGCTCGTAAAACCATAATCATGCTACATGCTCAATTCATAAATCACATAAAAGACTCGCAAGATTTCCGTGAAAAGAAATTGTCCACTCACAGACTCTCGAAACGCGCACACGCGCTACAGTCGTGGTCCGGCGGAAGATCCCTCGCCTGAAGCACGATCCAGATCTCGATCTCGATCTCCTGAATATTCATAAAAACATAACTGATCAAAATCGTAGTTTACAACACTGTACTGATACACGGAAACCAACCGTTCCCGGAAATACGAAATGCAGTACAAAATGAATTACGGAAATCCCGAAATCCCCACTCGAAATCTCGACTGAAAATCGGCTAACCAAATCGACCCAAAAACCTCTGGACGACGATCAGGGCGCGATTACGAGAAAAACGACATTAAAATTATCGAAATCTAAAAAATTGACTTTTTCCTCGCCGTTGACCACCGTTGACCGCCGCCGCCGACGGCGGCGCGCCGTCAACCGTGAAATCACACGGCGGGAAGCTCCAGAATCCATGGTCTCGATGAGCTGAACTAGTTTCTCTTCTACCACTAAGCACAATTCCAAACAGAACACCCTCAATTCAAGCTCGAACCAATCGGAAAAATCAATTCCGGTAACCAAATCGGAGCACCTCCAAACCTCAACTACAGCCTAAACCATGCACCCCAATAGATTCAGAGTGGCAAGGGGAGTCTTTCCCCCCTAACCACCACCTCCACACCTCGCCGGAACCACCGTCACCAATACCGGCGATTTTCCCAGATCGGACCCAACTCGGGTTCCATAAAAACCTCACAAATTCTTACAAATTCACACACCATTAGACTCGAAATTACTCAAGGATTCTAACCATACCTTCCTCGAAGCCAAAGGTGGCCGGAAAACCGATCGTCGGACGGTGAATACCAAAACGGAAACTTTCCCTTTTTGTCCAAAAAGTCAACTTACCAAAAACAGAAAGTCAACGATGGTCAATGCAAATTCGTGTTTTTACGACTATTTTCCGACTTTTCGATATTTATACTCGTCCCTCGGGTCGATCAACGGTCCAAAATGAAAATACGAAATGATTCGGATAAGCTCGAAACATTCGGATAAACTCGTCGAAACCCGAAACTTCAAATAATCATAAAATATTCATCGGTTATCGGAAAAATCTTCCGGAACCGCCCACGAACTCGAAATCACGTACTCTACCATTTCCGTGAAGACACTCAACTCAAATTCTCGACTGAAAACATAGTCGCGAATCGAATCGACAAACCACACAATATCGTATAACTGCGACTATAACCAAATCTCGAGAATCGTGCCAAACACACATCTGATTCTGGTTCGGGTCGTCACACTTTGCAACCCCAAACTTAATAAAATCCACATGTTAATACACCATATAATACTCACACCAAAAGAAGATGAACTCGACAGTCTATTTTCCAACATAAAAGTTGTTCTGAAAGGAACCTGACTTTTTTAAATAACCATTTAAACAGGTTGTATTAAAGTTGGATTCTTAAAGGAAGGTGACTTTTTAAAAACAGGTCAAAAATCGGCATACCACCACAGTAGCCACACTACATACAATCAACAAAACCAATTTATAACGTGTGTATCAAAATTGAAAAACACACTCACACAATCAAAAACTTTTTACTAATTATGAGCAGAATCGGGCTATATTCACCCAAATCTTTGCTAAACACACTCGCTCATATTTCGCAAAAAAAATCAAACCCATGACCCAATGTATATGATAACTGTACATCAGACCAAAAATTTAATGCATACAGCAAACCAATATAGCTAGCTACTGTACATTACTTTAAAGTTTAAGGTTGCTGTATAATGGTAATATATACAATAGACCAAAGTTTGAGCTACCTATATATTGACAATATATATTTCTGTATATACAGCAGACTAATACATATGGATACATAACATATATACTTTCCAGCAACCAATGCAATTTTCATATATATATATATATACCTTCACATGTACAATATAGTTCTAATAAACAGAATAGAACCCTAAAAAAAAAAGATAGAAAGAAAGGCGTTGAAAAAACTAAATTATAAGACATACACAGACAAAAATGCAAATCAGATGACACAAAATGTAAACAAAAATAAAAGCACAAAAAAGAGAGAGACCAAAGCCAAAAAGAAACCCAACAACTCATCACACGCAAATGGAAGAGAACAAAAGCAAAACAATACGATTATGAGAGCCATCTGACTAAAGCACTGCAGATTCTGAACTTCAAGACCCCATTTTTACAAAAAAAAAATGCAATTTGTCTACTGTCAAGCAAAATATTTATCTAAATAAAATAAGCCTAATCCATGATTCCACCTAAAATACAATTCAGTCACATGCGTAACGGGATGTGCTCAAATATGTTTTCAGCAACGTCTTCATCCTCTCAAACAAACAAACCTATGACGGGCTTTTTCTGATTGGAACCATACATGGATCACAAATATAACAGATCTAAGCACAAAACCAACCAAATATTAAAACACCATTCAAGATTAAATCAATGGGTCAAGTATCATACCAATCTGTGAGCAAGCTTGCTAGTTTTGATCAACAATAAGGTTCCTGCAATTTGCAAACCACCAGACGTAAGCTTCATGAATTCACAGCAAGATTCATAAGAGACAAACCCATTGGAATCTCACAACACCACAATAAAAAATATGACCAAGAGTACAATAAGCCAGAACAAAAGAAGATGAAATTTGGATCCTACAATTACTCATCTAAATTTTACTGACCCAAAATTCCCATGCCTATCAAATTCATGATCCAAATCTGCGTTAATCTCATAAACCCATTCTCATAACAAAGGTGAATTCTACATGGTGTATATTCACAGCACAAATAAAATGCACTTGATCTCCCACAATGTGAATGAACTTTGCCTTGTACAACACACCATTCCACATCAAAACAAAGACTCATGACCTCAAAATTGATTCCAGGTTTTCTTAAATTCACGTCAAGAATTAAACTCCAGCAGAAAAAAATAGGAGTCCCATACATAATAAATAATGAAATGTGAAACACCCAATATAAAAATAGGAAAAAATCAATAGAACCCACAAAAAAAAAAAATTCTGGATCAAGCAAGATTCCCCAGATTTATGTATCTATTATCCATAAAACCCATAGAAAAAATATATGATCACTGTTCCAGATTATCATATCCAGCATGATCACAACAGAAACAAACATAAAAAAATTGAATCTTTTCTGAAATTGCCTCACAAAAACTGCCAAATTCACTGTTGATATCAACATCACATGAGCATATAAAAGGTTTTGCTATATATTCCCTCACATCGAATACACGAATTCCCAAACAAATCCAAATCCAAAGACACAAAAAAACTTACCAAATGTAAAAAAACAGCAAATATAAGGGGATCAGTGTTCCGTCAATCTCATAGCCCCCCATACTAATATGATATTCTGAAGGTAAACAATGTAGCACCAAACAACAAATTATACAAAAACGAAACTAATTAATGCACTTCGCAAAAAGTCAGATGTATGTTCCAGCAGAAAAGGAGCAGATACAGACTAAACCTAGAAACACCAAGGCACCCCAGCGCTTCAAAACGATGAAAAACAGTTTTGGCTTTTCTACTCCAGTCAAGAACTCACTCAACATCAATTGCCACACAACTGTGGCTAAAATCCTAAGCATAAATGAGACATTAAATCAAAAAAATCGAACATAAAAATTTAAAAAAGACTCAAATATAGAAAACCAATTAGTAAGATCAAAACAGGGCCTAAACCAAAGACACCAAAGTCTGGTCCATTAATTCAACCTCTTCCATCATCATAAACATAATTAGCACACAAAAATATTCACATATTTGAAAATAACACTTCCAATAAAGCATAACACATATTTCAGCATATCCCAAGACATAGCAGATGCACATCAAAATGCAGATAAAATTTGGGTTTTAAACTCTGGACTTTTTATTGAATAGAAGAAATTAAGATTCATTTCCACCAACAGACCAAAACCATCATATAAAATATCACACCGCTGTCTCCACATCACACAAAACCGACAATTTCTTCCGCAACTGTCAAATTCATTGTTCTTTAGCATATAAAAAGTCCCACCACATATTCATTCCTACTGAATATATAAGTAAATGACTTCAGGGAACAAACACCAAGGAACTCACCCAAGGTAGTAAAAAAATTTAGAATATAAACAGATCGGTCTTCTCCTATGTCCCACAAAATCACTGATAAACAGGCTCATTACTTCAATTGACAGAATTGGCAAAAAGCCAAAAAATATATACATATATAGTCCATATACTATTTCAAATCCCCGCACCAACAATTGGAAAACTCAATCAGGCATACACAACCACAACCCAAAAGATATGTTCCCCTGTGCTATGTAAAAAACCCAAAAATATGACAGAGTGTCTACCTTAACAGCACAAATATCGAAGGTTGCAAACTTTTGGTTCAAGTTCCAGACCTGCGAAAGGGCGTAAACATTGAAAATGTCAATCTCAACACACACACACACAACAATAACACAAAACATATTCAAATATAGTTTGAGAAGACAACCCAGAAATCCAGTTTGAAAAATTGGGAAAATTAACACAATTTAATAATACCAATGTTATGTAGTTTAATTTATCAATCGATAGCAATCCCCTATAAATATATCACCACTGATGCTGTATGATGAATCAAAGCAGCACACATATTAGAAAGAACCAAAAACAAAAAAATTGACATCACAATAGAAATCAAACATACCCACACAAAATAAAAGCAAATAGAGGGACCAAGCAGATTGACCCTAGAAAATACAAATAGAAGAGGAACCCAATCAACATACATCAGTTTCATTCATTCACACACACAGAGAAGAATAAGCGTTTGCGAAACGGGTACCTTCGCCGGAGATGAGAGCGAAAACGGCGAGTTCGAGAGAACCTGAACACGTAAATCAAAGCAGCACACATATTAGAAAGAACCAAAAACAAAAAAATTGACATCACAACAGAAATAAAACATACCCACACAAAACAAAAGCAAATCGAGGAACCGAGCAGATTGACCCTAGAAAATACAAATAGAAGAGGAACCCAATCAACATACATCAGTTTCATTCATTCACACACACAGAGAAGAATAAGCGTTCGCGAAACGGGTACCTTCACCGGAGATGACAGCGAAAACGGCGAGTTCGAGAGAACCTGCACACGTATCGAGGAACGAAAACAGATAAGGATCGGCAGAGATCGGAATCGATGGGCACAGAAATCCCAAACTCAATTTCTGAGTTGTTTTTTGTGTTTCGATTTGCAAGGGAGACTGAATATGCTCGATTTCTGGGTTGTGTTCTCTGTTTCGATTTGCAAGGGAGATTCAATATGTTTTGGGTTATTGCGTGATGAGAGCGAGATCGGTAGGGAGGGAGGAGGTCAACGGAGATTGAATATCGCGTGATGAGACTGAGATGGGCAGGGACGGACATGACAGAGAGCAACTCTTCACCAACCCTCGCATGCTTTGTATGCTTGCATTTTCTTGACCGAAACGCCCTTATGAACAGGTAAAGCAATAGTGAAATCTACAAGATGTTTGCCGATTGTTATATAGTAAATTTGCTTCTTTTCCAATTCTAGTTAATGGATTGGCTGAAGGCTGGTTTCGTCCTACCAGGGGCATCCAACAAGGTTGCCCTTTGTCCCTGTACATTTTCTTCCTTTGTATGGAGCCCCTAATCAGAATGCTTAATTGGAACAGTACCAAACCGAAAACTCAATTAGGTATTCTTTCCTTCTCTTTAGGGTTTCACATTTCTAACCTAGTCTTTGCAGATGATTGCTTAATTTTTGCTAAAGCTAACTCTTCGGCTGCTCAACAACTAAAGAATATCTTAACCAACTTTTCTTCATCGATTTGCTACTGTTTCAACAATGTATCCAGTTCAAGTAGGAATGATATCAGTTCCATTATTGGAGTTCCTCACAAAGCTACAATTGGCAGTATTTAGGCATCCACAATGTGTTTTTTTTGGAAAGATCCCATCAACTCTTTTGAGCTGATTGTTAAAATGCAAAAGAAACTGGCTAGTTGGAAAGCTCATACTTTGTCCCGAGCAGCCAAATTAACTTTGCTCAAGGAAAACTTATTTGGAATGCCTAACCATGTTTTGTCTTGTTTCCACTGTCCTACTATTGTTACTAAAAGGTTTGATACCGAATGTAGAAACTTCATTTGGGGAAACAAGTCTCTCGCTAACTCCTGGAATCATATTTGTTCTCCTAAAGATGCTGGTGGCCTTGAAGTTAGATCGGCGGCTTGTTTTAATCAAGGTGCTCTTGCTATACTCGGCTGGAAGATTCTTACGAATCCTAATAATGGGTGGGTACGTATTATCTCCAAAAAATATCTTCGTCAACACTCTTTTTTTAATGTTAAGCCTAAGGCTTCAAACTCAAGTGCCTGGAAAGGTATCCTTAATGCAAGAAAAGTTCTTCACCAAGGTATTCGTTAAATAGTTGGAGATGGTACTCAAATTATTCATTGGATGTTTAATTGGGTTTTCCCTTATCCCTTAACTAATCTAGTTCCGGAAGATCTTAGACATACTGTACTCTTGACGTGTCTACCACTGTTAATAAATTAATCAGTAATCAGAACTTGGATCTTTCGTCTCTTCAAGGTCTGCTTAATAATGATACTTTAAACACTATAAGAGCTATCATGATCCCCTTATTCCCTGAATCTTATTATTTTGTTTGGGGTTTTACTCGTAATGGTAAGTTTACTGTCAAGTCGGCTTCTGATATCCAGGGTTCGGGGACAAATAATCATAAGTTTAGTGCTTTGGTAAAACGTATGCGTCACATTAACATTCCTAATAAGGTTAAAAAAATTTAGCTGGCTATTAATTTGTCAACACCTAAAAACTCGAAGTCGTCTTAGTAGCTTCATGCCTCATATATCTCTTGCTTGCATTCTTTGTAGCCATGATAATGAAACACTGGATTATCTGTTTGGGTTTTGCCCGATGGCCAGAGATGTTTGGAGACTTTCGAGTGTTCCTGGCTATTCTCTCATAATAGTTTTATTAGCTGGCTGGCTCATCTAAATTCTTCTAATTCCAATCGTTTACTTCTGGATAATATATATTCTTATGTAGGCCTATCATATTTAGAAAGATAGAAATAATTGCATCTTTCAAAATGTCACTACATTGTTTTCGAAGTTGCTAATGTTCTAAAATTTTTCCAAGAGGCTAACAAGATTGATACTCCCCATCAAAGAACTTCTAGCGTTATTAAATGGCATCCTCCGCCTTACCCCTGTCTAAAACTTAACTTTGATGGTTCTGTAATCCAAAACTCCAAAGCCGCTTCAGGTTTTGTTATCAGGAATTCAGATGGAAATTCGAGACTAGCTTTTGCTCGTCATATTAGCAATTCTGATATCTTAACCATTGAAGCTATGGCGCTGCATGATGGTCTTCATCAACTTCATCTAGCCATGAATCCAGGAGATTATCACCCGGCGCTAATTATTGATGGAGATTCAAAGGTTTTGATAGATGCTGTAAAGAAATCCATCGAACCGCCTTGGAAAATCCTCCCCATTGTTAGGGATATTGGCGTTTGATGGATTTGTTTCCAGGGTATGTTGTTCGACATGTGTTCCGAGAGACAAATTTTCTAGCAGATAGCCTTGCTAAAAAAGAGCATCCAGTTCCTTCAATGACTATCTGGTGCTCCACCATCCCTCCTTCCTGAAGCTCTACTTTTAGAATCGATCAGAATGGAGGAGGATGTGAAATGGGGGCTTTGAGTTATAATTTTCTCTTTGCTTTGATCGTTTGTTTTTTAGTTTGTTGTATCAAAAAATAAAAATAAAAACTGTTACTTGATCTTAAATAGGTGAAATAAGTTTGATCGAACTTGTTACTCATTATTTTTTTCTAAAGATAAAGTTTCAATCAAAGCAATACTAATAGGTATAATTACACAAAAAATATGAAGCATAATTACACAATAATCAACAACAATAGACAAAGTTAGCCATTGCCTGGAGCAATGTTCAAAAAAGCGCTACTCGTTTTAGTATCGCCTAGTGCTTCTCATATACATATTTTTGTATTTTTAAATAATTATTTAATATATTAAATATATATAAATCATTAAAATGTCATTATTTAAAAAATAAAAAAAATAATAAAAAAAGAAAATGTTATCAAAGTCATTAAACAAAATACGAATGGTTCAATACTCAAATAAAAGCGTAAAAAATGCCTTTTCGAAAATGAAAAATCACTCCATATCATCAAAAAGGGGCACCTAGGCCGAGTAATCGGCCGATTTTGGCCACCTCGATTGATTCCTTGACGACTAATCAACCAATTTTGGCCAACTCGGCCGATTCCTCGACGACTAATCAGATGCTTGACTAAGAAGGGGGAGTAGACCCTAAGCAGCTCACAGATCAACGAATACTCAACTTAGTAGATCGAATTTTTAAACATTGGCCTACGGTATTTAAGAAGATGAAAGTTCGGGTGTTAGGGTTTGTAAGTGCCTGTTGAAAACCATCATAGGTTGTGGTATTCTTGTCCGGCGGCCTTTGGCTCGGTGGTGACTTCTCGCCTTCCTGGTGCTCTAAGGGTACAGTCAGATGGTATGTTGGTAATAAGAGAGGGGTCCTGTCATTGATTAAACCTAGCTAGATGGCTCAAGTCGGACTTAGCTTGGGTTTTGGAGGTGAACATGTCAAGGGTCACCTATCAATTGTGGGCTTGGGTTGACTATGGAGAGTCAGAACTCCACTGACCACTTGGTTGATGGCCTTTTGTTCTTTCTTGGGTTGGATGACAGAGTTGGGTGGTGCATGGACCTGGGCATGGGTGGTCGGCAAGGACTACAGGCAACAAAACCTGTTGTCAATAATGTACGAGACGGTTCCAGAATATTTTGTTATGACATATTTTTATGATTTTCGAGTTATGGTAGGATCACGAAGCAATCATGGGTATTATGATGATAGTTCTTTCCAAATCTGTTGGATTTGGAGTAGTCATATATGATGACTAATGAAGGTCTTTCGTGGTTAGTTTCCCCATAGTGTAGTGTTGCGAGGGAAATCAATTATAGTCTTCCTTAGAAACTTCTGTGTAAGTCAGTAGAGAGATCTTATTATGAGATTAGGTAATCTTGATTCTCGACTGATGAGAGGTTATAATATGATATGCTGACAGCCTTAGTGTGCTGACTTGTCAGTTGCATGCATATAAGCGAAACTAGTAAATTTAAGTAAACTTGAGACAGATTTTTTCCATTTTTTTTGGGGGATGTGAAGAGGTGGTTGCCATCGTACGTGTCGCAGAATGGAAGTGTCAAGTGAGCATCACTGTGTACTTTTTCTTGAATCGATGACGAGGGTATTATGAGATTTCAGTGCCAGTAGTTGTTCAATTATCGATTATTGATGTTCACACGTACAAATGTTAATTAGGCACACGGGGATGCTTCTGTGTATATTTTTGTTCATGTTGTTGACTAGGTCAGGAAGATTATGCAAGTCGACCCTTAACATTTCACAAGTTTCATGATTTTCTTCGAGAACCCTTAGTGTGTCATATACAACATCTTAGTTCATGTTCAAACACGGAGCTGAGTACTTGCATTCATCTTAGTTTGATGATTATGCATATTTTTTAAAGATCCATTCAGACTACCGGAAAACCTCGTTTAATGAGAAAGGGGAGATACATGGCGAGTTAAGAGAACTTGCTTCTTCGCAGCAGTGAGTGTCGAGGTTATAGGGGAGCTATATAACATTTAGCAGTCTTATAATAGCATTCCCCTCAGTTATGTGTGTATCAATGAACCCCTTCTTAGTACTCATTTTCTCTGTTCTTACATTCGTTACTTATAGGAGTCATGGGCATAAATACTGAAGTTGACAAAGTGTTTGTGATGAAAACTACAAGAAGTAAGATTTCCTTGGGAATGAAATTAGTTATTAGGTTATCCTTATTGTATAAACTGCTAGGTCATTAATCCTTGAGTTGGTGATTCTTGCACCTTCAACATGTTAGAGTTGCGGGTAAAGTTGCTTCCTTTTTCTATTGAGAAATTGTGTTGTCTCATAGTGATGGATGATACATTTGACCTTTTGATAGTTTTGGGATCATGTGTTTCACCAAGAGTATGTTGTCTTAAGCTACATATGTATTCTTTTGCTCTACTCTTGCCGTTTTGACTTGACCTGACTATCTTACCCATTACCATTTCTTTTCTGTCGGCCATCATTGTTGACATTTAAGGTAACGTCTTGAAATTTTCCAGCTCTTGTTTCCTTTTCTATTTGGTTTGTTTTTGTGGGTACTAGATAGAGTGAATCAAATAGATTTTTCTCTGGGGAGCTCTACCGCCTCATTCTTTGGTGCTCCGGTTGATAATGGACGTTATGAGTAAGGTCAACTATTTTCTGGTATGGTATGCAACCAGAATTGAATAACCAAGTTATGCGACGAATGTAATAGTTTCTTAGGTATGTACCCTTAGTTAGCTATGCTTTTTGAACTCCTTGTTCTTTATCGCGGATTGTGTCACTAGCTTAAAACTTTATATTTTCATTGCGAATCATGAAAATTTCAGGCAGACACACTATTATCTTGTGTGCATTTTATTTCATTCTAGGAGTTTGATCAGTTTGTTTGATGCTATTGTACAAAGTGAGTACATAGCAGGTGATTTGCATCGTTCTTTATCTAACCATATCATGAAGTTTTAAAAGACCGGCAATGTGGTTGCTTTGATTTTTGGCAAATTTCAATCTAATGTCGACGATTTAAGTTCATCCACCCACGTGTAAGTTAGTCTATTCAGTTTTATTTTTCCAAGAAAATGACTCTTAAATTGGACCCTAACTTCTTTTCATCACAGGTGGTAGTCATCGCTTGTTGTATACTGCTAACATTCTTCTCACTCGCAGGATGTTACAATCGTGGAATAACTAGCCTGAGATTATAAGTTCTTCAGTTCAGTTAGGAATCACGAGAACTCACTAGAGATAATGTGTATATGTGCGGGACTTAGTTGTGCATACTACATTCCTTATAGAGCAATTTTAAAGCGCTATAATCATTGAGAAATAGGATTGTGTACGAGTATGCTTAAGAGTTGAGAGAAATGTGTCATTTGATCTAGTGGAATTCCTCTTAGAATAGATGAAGGAGTATCATCTAGACAATGCAAGAAAATTTTGTTTAGAGGATCGAATATCAAAGTAGCATAGCGGAAATGTAGAGGGAATGAAAAAAAGGTTTCGTATTCTTCACTATAGAATTTGTGAATAGTGGTTTGCAAAAAATCATGCTAGCTTTCCCGAAAAGTTACTAGGTTTCCCTTTGCTAAGAGAGATAGTTTCTTTTGGATACAAGACCCATTTCTCAAGTTCATTTTTTATGTTTCTGTGGAGTTGATTGAGTCATAAATTTATCTTCAGAAGTTAAATAGATTCCCCATATAAGTACAGTGAACATTTTAGTGTTGGATAGTAACTTAATTAACTATAGTGCACAATGAGGGGTGCTCAAATCTAGTACGGTATTAATTATTTCTGATTGAGGTATTTGAGTTGTGCAAATAGTCATAGTGAGTTCTGGGACTCAACCTATTCATTACAGTCAGATGCATCACTTGTCAGGATTACTCAGACCTCTGATGAGATATAAAATCTTATCATTGATTTTTGCAAGGAATTGTTCCGTTCCTTGGACATCACAACATTCTATCCCTCTGGTAAGTTATCACTGGATAAACACCAATGTTAATGGAATTAGGAATGTTTGTGGTAGTACAGTGTGGGAAGTTACAGCGATTAAATTTTTCAATCCGACAATGGGTATGGGTAAGTAAAAGCACCTCAGTGTTTTACAACTTTGAGTGGAAAACTTACTAGGCATATGTTTATGTGTAAGCAGAAGCCTATGTCTATTTTCCAATGAATCTTTCAGCGTTGGAAAGTAATAGATATGTTATATGTGAGCTATTGATGCTCAGATATGGGTGCGATGTTTGTTATGTAGATTGTGGTACGTGAGTCGTGATACTGGTGGTGATGAGTTTCGGGACTCAAGTTACGCACTGAAAGGACCCAACCCCGATTTAGTTTCCTAAACTGGAATCAAATCCCTTCTGAAAATATGAACCAACAAAAACCTGTTAAAATTTGGGCAGAGTAACGCTACTAACGCGAAATTGCCATTAACATGCACCCGAAAAATACACTTCATCCTATGCCACAATAATAAAACCGTGGGCATAAATCCCATCCAGATTTCTCAATATCATAACAGTAATGTAAAGTAATAAATATAACTATACTTTACAGAAATCCGGGGAAAATCGTATAAAAATATACATCAGAATACTCAGAGCGACTTTTAGTATATATATACAAATAGTAGGCCAAAAAAGAACCTACCATAAAAGAAACATCGCTCCAATACTATGCCTTCGACCACGACGTGCGACACCAGAATCTGAACTGCAAACTGGGCACGGAAACCGAAAAGCCCAGGGGAAAGACATGAAAACCGTTAGAGTGAGTGGACGAAAATAAATGTCTTTCGCCGAATAATATATGTTATAAAAACATCTGCGAGTCAAATGTATAAAAATCAAATGGTACACGAGGGAGACTCTAACTTCTCACGCGTACAGAGCATGCATGGAAAATCTCACGGGGTCGCTCGTAGGCACATCCGTGCTAGTACAATCCGAATCACGGGATCCCAGACCCACACGTGATTCTAGCCAGAAGGGCCTCGGTTCCGGGGTACTGCCCCTCGCCGGTCAGGTCGGGGTACTACCCCGCCTGGTAGGCATCCATCGGGGATCAGCCGAGATGCGAGTGTATCGATACAACAACGTATACTGAGACTGTACTCTGTGTAAACCAAATCATAAATAATTCGATGCAAATGTTTAATGCAATAAATAAATGCATATACGTAATATATACTAGTATAGGCATAATCGTATAACACATGCTCATATAAAACATAATCTCGTATGCATGCTCATGCTCGTAAAACGTGTATAAAGACTCGCGATTAACAGTGAAAAGAATTTGTCCACTCACATCTCGCTATAATTTCCGATGCTCAAATCGAAAAACAAACCTCACCACTGCGATCGGGGCGCGATTCCGAGCGAAACGACATACAACTCGACAAAAATCCCAAAAAGTCAACTTTTGACCGGAGACCGCCATTGACCGGCGGCGGCGGCACCACCCAACTGAAAAATTCTCTAGCGAACCAAGTCATATTCCACTCAAAATCATTCAACAAGCAACTTCCATAACTACACCAAAGATCAATTTTGATTCTAACTAGCTCAATTTCATACAAAACCGAAATATCACACAAATTTCAATCCATGAATTCTCCATGCACAAGAAGAATTGATGCACCACACTTACATAGGTAGCTTCGTGGTGATGGGGGCTTCAAAGCCCAGTGTCTTACGCCACTCAATTTGGCCGGAATATTACAACCCGAAATCCCCAAAATTCCTCCAACTTTGGCCGGAAAAATCTTCTTTCTGAAAGGACCCAACCCCGATTTAGCTCCCTAAACCGGAATCAAACCCTTTCGAAAACACGAACCAACAAAAACCGTAGAAATTTTGGCAGAGTTTCGTTACTAACGTGGAATTACCATTACCTGCACGCGGAAAATACACTTCATCCTATGCCACAAAAAGCAAACCGTGGGTACCAATCCCATCCGGATTTCTCAATATATCAACAGTAAAGTAAAATAGTAAATATATATGCACTTTATTGAAATCCGGAGTAAAATCGTATAAAATATACAACAGATTACTCAGAGCGACCTCTAATGTATAATCATATACGTATACCATAGTAGGTAGAACAATAAACCTACTGGAAGAAACAAGGTAGCTCGAGCACTATGCCTCCAACCACGACGTGCGACACCAGAGTCCGAACTGCAAACTGGGCACGGAAACCGAAAAGCCCAGGGGAAAGACATGAAAACTGTTAGAGTGAGTGGACGAAAATAAATGTCTTTCAAATGGTACACGAGGGAGACTCTAACTCCTCACGCGTCCGGGTACACGAGGGAGACTCTAACTCCTCACGCATATATACATACACAAGGGAGACTCTAACTCCTCACGCGTACAGAGCATGCATAAAAATCTCACGGGGCCACTCGTGGACACATAACAACATATAAGTGTATATACGTAAAATATATACTGGTATAAGTATAATCGTATAACACATGCTCATAATAAACATAATCTCGTATGAAATCTCATGCTCGTAAAACCATGATCATACTGCATGCTCAAGTTCGTAAAACGTATATAAAAGACTCGCAATCAATCCGTGAAAATAAATGTCCACTCACTGACTAACGTAACGCAGTTCGCGTTAACCCGTGATCCGGCGGAAAGTCCCTCGCCAAACAAACGATCACGAACCCCTGAATAATCACAAAGTCCATTACTCAAAATCATAACTCGACAATTCAAGTCAAATCACGAGAAACCACCGTTCTCGGAAACACGTAATTCAATGTTGATGAATCGTCGAAAATCCGATATTTACACCTCAATACCTCGCTGTACTTTCGGATGCTCAAATCGAGAAATGAACCTCCCCACTGCGATCGGGGCGCGATTTCGAGTGAAATGACATGCAACTTGTCGAAAACTCCAAAAAGTCAAACTTTGACCGTTGACCGCCGCGTTGACCGCCGTCCACGGTGGCGCTGCCACCAACCTGAAAATTTCTCGGCAGACCAACCCCTATTCCACTCAAAATCATCCACTGAGCAACTTTGTCAACTGCATCGAAGGCCAATTCTCACTCTAACTAGTCCAATTTCAAGCAAAACCGAATTGATACACAAATTTCAAATCCAAAATTCTCCATCCACAAATCGAATTAAAACTCCATAAATATATGGTTAGAATCATGGTGAGGAGAGCTTCAAAACCCAGTCCTTGGTTTAGCTCGAATCGGCCCGAATCGGAATTCACCATTAAACCCAAAAACCTCCATTTTCAACCGGAATTTCTTCCCACTTACGGCGTCCCACGCCGTCGACGGTGGCCGGGGCTACTATGGGGAGGCCAAAGCGAGGAGAAACCGACCGGAACCAAGGCCGGAGGTGGCCGGACGGCGTGCCACCGCCGACCACCGTGAAGCACCGTCGAGCTTCTCACTCCACCACGTGTTGACCAAGTCAACACGGTCAACACTATAAATGGTAAGTTTGACTTCCCAAACAGGAAACCCCACTATTTATAGACTTTCTATTTTGGGAAACTTCCAAACACCATTTTCGGTAAACTTCGAATATCCGTAACTTTCTCGTCGTAACTCCGATTCCGATAATTCTCGCGGCAACAAACTCGACTCGACATACTCTTCAATTATCACCTAAAGTCAAACACATCGACCAATCGGATAAAAAGTCAACCATTCAACCCAAACACACACATAATCCGACTAAACAATCAACAATCGGAAATATTCACAACTTAATCCTCGTAACTCGGAATAATGCTCCGGAAGTTCTCACGAGCTCGAAATTAAATTCTCAACAATTTCCATGAAGAAGCCGAAACCAAATTCTCGTCCGGTAATTTAGTCGCTAAGAGCATCACCATTAAAATCCGATTACGTCGAAACTTCAAATATTCATAACTTATTCCTCGGTCGTCCAAACAACGATCCAGAACCGCCCACGAACTCGAAATCACACGTACAACGACTCTCGAGAAGAGACCCAGCTCCAATTCTCGGCCAATAATTTAGTCGTTATAAAGTCCGGTGATTCACATAACTGTCGGAAATCTGTGATAACACGCGAGCTCGTAGATTAAGCTGATCACACTGCTGATTCTGTTCTGGGTCGTCACAAATCCACCTCCCTTAAAAAAAATTTCGACCTCGAAATTTCCAAGTCTGCCGACTAAAAGTAGGAGCACTGCCTTTGCATACTGCTCAACTGCCCAGTGGCTACGTCAACTGAACAATTCTGACAACTGACTCCACAATAGGAGATAGCTCCGTGCTGAAATCTCTGTACCCTCAAATCTCGAATCTAGACTGGCTCCACACAATAGGCAAGTGTTCCTGCATAAGGAACAGATAGGGTATACAACACGTAACAAACCTGAAACATAGTTCCGCCAAACAGAACACAACACACATAAAAGCCAACAATATAGGCGACGCCGAACTATACGGCACAACACAAACTTGCCTACGACCACATCTGGATCAAACAACATGGCAGGTTACAACTCAGTCTACACAGATAAACGTAACTCACACACTCATATCAACATAGCTCAAACATCGAACTCGAGCAATTATCAACCCATTTCCGCTAATCCGAAAGTCTGTGGTAACACATTCCACAAAGTCGTAATCAATGTCAACTCAAACTCAAACCAAACTCGCTCCAAAACAATGGAGTACAACATCGTCCACAAAACGACAACATGCAACATCAAAATCATAGTGGTCAACAAACTGGTACTGCAAGCAATCTCAAACAAGTGAAACTGCTGGTCCCAAATCCTCCGGATCTGCAATACCGAGGTCCACAATATGCCCTCCAAGGTCTGAATAGTCCTCAAAGATCGCCCGCCAATCTGAGGATAAGAACCGGTACTAACTGTAATTTGGTCCCCAATGCTCGCTGCTAAGCTTGCCAACACTCAGTTGTAGCTGATTATCTCGATCAGCGAACTGGGACATAGGCACATCACGAAATGGACAATCTCCGTCAAACACAGCTATGCCAGTCTGCGACTGAAATCTTTCCCGAAAATACCAGGAAACGTACTAAGTCCGTCAAATGGTCCACAAAGGCCTAACAACTGGTATCACAAACCAAAGTACGTACAAACATACACAAGATCACAGCAACAAACGCCACGTCTAATCGGAAATCTTCAATGGCTGTAACTCTCTGGCAAGTCTCCGCCTCCTAGCTATCATCTGCCGACAACTGTGGCATCTACACACACAAGCTGTTACATTGCTTTTCATTTTGCGTCACGAGTAGTAAACTCGAGGTGTCGGACATATCTCCGCACCACTAGCGCCAAATGCGCGCCAAACAGTGAGCTTCAACATCATCACACTTGAACTCAGCTCCCATAGCTCGCAATTCGGCTAACACGGAAGCTTGAGCCACACACACATGAAACACTGAAGCTCCCGACTTTCAACTAAATGCATCAGTAACAACATCCCAGACGGATGGTCAATGTACAATCTCTAACCTTTCCCGAACAAGCTCAAAGGTGCAGCCATAGTCGTGAGTCGACCCCATCCATCTACACTGCCTCAAGCCCAAATCTGGCCGAAAATGCAAGTGGATGAAACTCAAATGATCAGTGTACGTCCTACACTGTGCTGCACGCCATAGCTGTAGTGTCTCGAACTCTCTGATGCTAACACAAGGACAGCTACACCCAAATCATACATAGGATACGTAGCCCCATAAAGTTTCCACTGCCTGAAATCATGAGCCACCGCTCTGCTACACAACATCAAGACAAAACCAAATTCAGACCTCGATGCCTCGCCATAACCCACGAACTCGTCGCAGTCCTCAGATAAGGTCAAAACCAAAACAACAGTCAACCATCCTTCAGGAATAAGTAACTCTCCTCGCGTGCATCGAACTACTCGAACTTGACACCTTCTTCGTCAATTCGGAAAGTGAAGTGGCAATCCGGGAAAATCCTGTACAAGCCGTCGGTAATATCCTGCCAAACCCAAGAGACTCCCGATCTCTGGTACAATGGTAGGGCAATCCCCAAATCAACACGGCTTCTAACTGGTCAGGATCCACGCCAACTCCCTCGGATAACATCACGTGGCTCAAAATCTTCACGCAAATCAACCATAACTCACACTGACTGAACTTCGCCAACAACTGGTCATCTCGCAAATTCCGCAAAACCGCCCACAATAGCTTCAGGTACTGGCCCCCACTCCTGGAGTAAATCGGGACGTTGCCGACGAACATGACCGCAAACTCATCCAGAAACCGTCTGAACACCTGGTCCATCACGTCCGTAAAAACTACGGGGCATTGGTCAACCAAACAGCATGACCAAAAACTCCAGATGTCCGCACCGAGATCCAAAAACTGTCCAAACCACATCTGACTTATCAAACCTCAACTGATGGTATCCGGACCCGGAATCAATCTTCGAAAAGACTGAAACTCTCGCAAGCTGATCAAACCACTCGTCAATACGAAGCGGAGGATACTTACTCTCCTCTGAAGCGAATCATGCTTCGGTAGTCAATGCACCACCTCGTCGAACCAACCAACATCCGTACACGCAATGCAAGAGCACACCACGCACATACGCAGGGTCGCATGAAATCTCCTGAAACCTCCTCCAGCAACTCCTGGAGTCGAAACTATAGCTCCATCAGTTCCGCTGGCTCCGAACGATAAGATGCCGGTAACATGAGTCCAGCGCCCGATACAAGCTCAATGGTGTAGTCAGTCTCCCGAACTGGAGGAACACCTGGTAACTCCTCCGGAACACACCTGGAAACTCGGGAACCACCTCAATGTCACCAACGTCAGCGCAACAACCGTAGTATCCACAACATGAGCTAAGCAACAACACAACCCGTTTCTACCATCCACTCGACCATCACCACGAAACAGCATCTCGGGGAAATCTGGTCGTCGAAATACAACCTCCTTCTCGACGCACTCAAACGCAGCCAAATGCATCGTCAGTAAGTCCATACTCATAGTCACATCAAAATCACGATGTCCAGCTATAACAGATCCGCGGCTAAGCCATATCCTCCAACAAGGATCTCGCAACCTCCGGTTGGATGCAACACTCTCCAAGACCTCGGAAGTGGAGATGCAGGAACAATAGCCATGGGTATCAAACAACAGTAACCTCGGAGAAAAGTCTGTCCTCAAACAAGGTCATGGCACGAACTCCGACATGCCCAACTAGCCGCCCACGTCAATTGTAACTTGCTGAATAACTTATCTAAAAGGCTGCGTTGATCAAACTCCAGAAACAACATCATGACCTCCTCCTGAACTCTGAGCTGTCGAACCGCAAACACAGCTGGCTGAGGGCGCTCCCTCGTAACGTGACCCTCCTGGCCACCACAATAGAAACTGAGAGTGCTCCTCGAAAACAAATCACCGCAACACCTGCTGCGTGATAGGATCACCAACGATCGCCCGAACTCATGCTACAGGAGCAAATCTGCTACTCTGTGATCACCACCATCACCAAACGGATCCACTGCTTGATCTGATGACCCTCAACATAATCGAAAAGACCACAGCCTGATGAAGTCACTGATCCCGAGGTGTCGGAACTCAACGTCATCAAAATCTCGACTAAGTCAACTTTCCCCAAACCATCACATCGAAAACCGCGTACATCTTTCCTTCTCAATAGCCTCGCCACTGAGTGCAGCACACTAAGCTCCTCACGGCTATCTCGAGGCACATCAATCAGACTCTCTCTGATGCTCAGGTTCAGACTCATCCCGAACTTCGTGCACCGCTTCCTCTGAAGCCACATAACTCGTGCAAATAGGGACAAACATGTGGACAATGCAGCTTTGCCTCAAGTGGGTAAACACTCCACATTCAAATGCTGGGTAGCCTGATAAAACCATTACGGTATAAACAACACCCTGAATGTAGGCCATGGAGTCGCAACAAGAACTCACACAATAACAGCCCACCAAATACAACAATCTGACTCAGACAAAACATCAACTGCCACAATTCTCAGCTCTGAGGCAACATGTAGACGCTCATACACACACAACTAGGCAAACCGTGCCACACAATTCTCTGAACTCAGAATACCCACAATTCTCTAGCAAATCGCGCGTCGATTGATCCTCAATAGGATCCACAACCGTACCGACACGGAAAGCACGTCAAGGAGACATCCTAATGAATAAAACATCGTTCACAACAAGTGGAACGTAATCATGGAACTTCAAATATTTGAAAGTATACAACACCCGGAATATTGATGAGTATCCGCCGGCCGGTCGGGTCACCATTCCAGACATGCTGTACATTCTCAAATATCCTTAGTAAACACGACTACAGAAGTCTACAGAACCTATAACCTAATGCTCTGATACCAAGCTGAAAGGACCCAACCCCGATTTAGCTCCCTAAACCGGAATCAAACCCTTTCGAAAACACGAACCAACAAAAACCGTAGAAATTTTGGTAGAGTTTCGTTACTAACGTGGAATTACCATTACCTGCACGCGGAAAATACACTTCATCCTATGCCACAAAAATCAAACCCTGGGCACCAATCCCATCCGGATTTCTCAATATATCAACAGTAAAGTAAAATAGTAAATATATATGCACTTTACTGAAATCCGGAGTAAAATCGTATAAAATATACAACAGATTACTCAGAGCGACCTCTAATGTATAATCATATACGTATACCATAGTAGGTAGAACAATAAACCTACTGGAAGAAACAAGGTAGCTTGAGCACTATGCCTCCAACCACGACGTGCGACACCAGAGTCCGAACAGCAAACTGGGCACGGAAACCGAAAAGCCCAGGGGAAAGACATGAAAACTGTTAGAGTGAGTGGACAAAAATAAATGTCTTTCACCAAATAATATATACGTTATAAAAACATATGCGAGTCGAAAGTATAAATAATCAAATGGTACACGAGGGAGACTCTAGCTCCTCACGCGTCCGGGTACACGAGGGAGACTCTAACTCCTCACGCATACAAACACGAGGGAGACTCTAACTCCTCACGCATATATAGATACACGAGGGAGACTCTAACTCCTCACGCGTACAGAGCATGCATAAAAATCTCACGGGACCACTCGTGGACACATAACAACATATAAGTGTATATACATAAAATATATACTGGTATAAGTATAATCGTATAACACATGCTCATAATAAACATAATCTCGTATGAAATCTCATGCTCATAAAACCATGATCATACTGCATGCTCAAGTTCGTAAAACGTATATAAAAGACTCGCAATCAATCCGTGAAAATAAATGTCCACTCACTGACTAGCGTAAAGCAGTTTGCGTTAACCCGTGATCCGGCGGAAAGTCCCTCGCCAAACAAACGATCACGAACCCCTGAATAATCACAAAGTCCATTACTCAAAATCATAACTCGACAATTCAAATCAAATCACGAGAAACCACCGTTCTCGGAAACACGTAATTCAATGTTGACGAATCGTCGAAAATCTGATATTTACACCTCAATACCTCGCTGTACTTTCGGATGCTCAAATCGAGAAACGAACCTCCCCACTGCGATCGGGGCGCGATTTCGAGTGAAATGACATGCAACTTGTCGAAAACTCCAAAAAGTCAAACTTTGACCGTTGACCGCCGTCCACGGTGGCGCCGCCACCAACCTGAAAATTTCTCGGCAGAGCAATCCCTATTCCACTCAAAATCATCCACCGAGCAACTTTGTCAACTGCATCGAAGGCCAATTCTCACTCTAACTAGTCTAATTTCAAGCAAAACCGAATTGATACACAAATTTCAAATCCAAAATTATCCATCCACAAATCGAATTAGAACTCCATACCTATATGGTTAGAATCATGGTGAGGAGAGCTTCAAAACCCAGTCCTTGGTTTAGCTCGAATCGGCCGGAATCAGAATTCACCATTAAACCCAAAAACCTCCATTTCCAACCGAAATTTCTTCCCACTTACGGCGTCCCACGCCGTCGACGGTGGCCGGGGCTACCATGGGGAGGCCAAGGCGAGGAGAAACCGATCGGAACCAAGGCCGGAGGTGGCCGGACGGCGTGCCACCGCCGACCACCGTGAAGCACCGTCGAGCTTCTCACTCCACCACGTGTTGACCAAGCAACACGGTCAACACTATAAATGGTAAGGTTGACTTCCCAAACAGGAAACCCCACTATTTATAGACTTTCTATTTTGGGAAACTTCCAAACACCATTTTCGGTAAATTTTGAATATCCGTAACTTTCTCGTCGTAACTCCGATTCTGATAATTCTCGCAGCAACAAACTCGACTCGACATACTCTTCAATTATCACCCGAAGTCAAACACATCGACCAATCGGATAAAAAGTCAACCATTCAACCCAAACACACACATAATCCGACTAAACAATCAACAATCGGAAATATTCACAACTTAATCCTCGTAACTCGGAATAATGCTCCGGAAGTTCCCACGAGCTCGAAATTAAATTCTCAACAACTTCTGTGAAGAAGTCGAAACCAAATTCTCGTCCGGTAATTTAGTCGCTAAGAGCATCACCATTAAAATCCGATTACGTCGAAACTTCAAATATTCATAACTTATTCCTCGGTCGTCCAAACAACGATCCGGAATCGCCCACGAACTCGAAATCACACGTACAACGACTCTCGAGAAGAGACCCAGCTCCAATTCTCGGCCAATAATTTAGTCGTTATCAAGTCCGGAGATTCACATAACTGTCGGAAATCTGTGATAACACGCGAGCTCGTAGATTAAGCTGATCACACTGCTGATTCTGTTCTGGGTTGTCACACTTTCTCTGACGACCTCGCCGTGAATGGTGACCAGGAGTGTGACGAGGACGCCGAGGCGCATCGATTGAGTCGTAGACCGAAGCCTGGGGTGGCCGGACGGCGTGTCACCGCCGGCGAGCCGTGGCACCGTCGTGCTCCTCTCCTCCATGCCGAGTTGACTTGGTCAATAGCAAAAAATGCAAGTTTGACTTGCCCAATATAGAAACCTCATTAAATACTTACCCTTTTAGGAAACTTCCAAAATTCACTTTTCGACAAACTTCAAACACACGTAACTTTTGCATCGTAATTCCGATTTCAACAATTCTCGCGTCAACAAACTCATCTCGACATGTTCTTCAATTACCACCCGAAGTCAAACACATCGACCAATCCGATAAAAAAGTCAATGGTTCAAACCATCACAAGCTTATCCGATTAAATAATCAACGGTCGAAAATATTCGCAACATAATTCTCGTAACTCGGAATAATCCTCCGGAAGTTCCCACGAGCTCGAAATTAGATTCTCTACATCTTCCATGAAGAATCCGAAATCAAATTCTGGCCCGATAATTTAGTCGCTAAGGACGCCGCCATATTAGCAGATTATGTCGAAATCACAACAAATCGCGAAACTCGCAAATCAAGTCGATAATCATTCCATTTATGCTTCGGGTCGATCAACGGCCCAAAACGGATCACAATCACGATTCGGATAGACTCGAACACGAACGAATAAACTCGACAATATTCTGAAATTTCAAATATTCATAGAATATTCTTCGGTCGTCCAAATAATAATCTGGAACCGCACGAACTCGAAATCACGCGTACAACAACTCTCGAGAAGAGACTCAACTCAAATTCTCGGCTAATAATTAAGTCGTGATCAAGTTTGGCGATTCAATCAACTATCGGAAATCTGCGATTACGCACAACCTCATGGCTTAAGCTGAGTAACACTACTGATTCTGTTCCGGGTCGTCACAAATCCACCCCCTTTAAAAAAAATCGGACCTCGAAATTTCCAAGTCTGCCGACTAAAAAGTAGGAGCACTGCCTCTGCATACAGCTCAACTCTCCAGTGGCTACGTCAACTGAACAACTTCGTCAATAAAAAATATCTCTGTACCCTCAAATCCCGAATCTAAACTGGCTTCTCACAAACGCTAAGTCTTCTTGCAAAAGGATCTAATAGGGTACAAAACACGCAACAAATCTGAAATGTAGTTCCACCACACGGAACACAACACACACAAAAGCCAACGCTATAGGCAATGCCGAACTATACGGCGCAACACAAACCCGCCTATGATCACATACGGATCAAAATAACGTGGCAAATCACAACTCAGCCTACTCACACCAACATAACTCAAACATCGAACTCGGGCAATTATTAAGCTGTTTTCGCTAATCCGAAAGTCTGTGGTAGCACATCCCACTAAATCAGGATCCAACGTCAGCTCACACCAAACTCGCTCCAGCACAATGGAGTATAACATCGTTCCTCAAAACAACATCAAACAACGTCAAAATCATAGTGGTCCACAAACTGGTACTGCATGCAATCTCAAATAGTTGAAACTGCTGGTCCCAAATCCCTCGGAACTGCAATACATAGGACCACAACATGCCCTCCAAGGTCTGAATAGTCCTCAAAGATCGTCCACCAATCCGAGGATAAGAAACTGTACTAAGCTATAATCTGGTCCCCAATGTCCACTGCAACACTTGCCAACACTCTGTTGTAACTGATTATCTCGATCAGCAAACTGAGACACATGCGCACCACGTAAATGGACAACCTCCGTCAAATACAGCTATGTCAGCCTGCCATCGAAATCTTTTCCGAAAGTACGTACAAGGAAATGTACTGAGTTCATCGAATGGTCCACAAAGATCCAACAACTGGTACCACAAACCGAAGTGCGTACTGGCACACAAAACCACAGTGACAAACTCCAACTTCTAATCGGAAATCTCCAATAGCTATAACTTTTCGGCAAGTCTCTGCCTCGCTGCCATCGCATGTCGACAAATGTGGCGTCTGCTCACACAAGCTGCTACGCTCTTCTACAGGTTGCGTCACGAGTAGTAAACTCGAAGTATCTGATACTTCTCTGTACCACTAGTGCATAACGCACACAAAACAATGAGCTTCAACATCATCACACTCGAACTCAGCTCCCGTAGCACGCAACTCGGCTAACATGGAAACTCGAACCACACACACATGAAACACTGAAGCTCCCGACTTCTGATTGAATGTATCAGCAACAATATCCCAGATGGATAGTCAAAGTACAACCACTAACCTTTCTCGGATAAACTCAAATGTGCAGCCATAGTCGTTAATCAACCCCATCCATCTACGTCGCCTCAAGCTCAAATCTGGCCGAAAATGCAAATAGATGAAACTCAAGTGATCAATGTACATCCTACACTGCGCTGCACGCCATAGCAGTAGTGACTCAAACTCTCTGAAGCTAACATAAGGACAGCTACACCCAAATCATACACAGGATATGCAACTACATAAAGTTTCCACTACCTGAACCCATGAGCCACCGCTCTACCATGCTGCAACAAGCATAATCAAATCCAATCTCGATGCGTCGATATAAACCACGAACTCGCCACAGTTGTCAGGTAAAGTCAAAATCGGTACAATGGTCAACCTTCCTTTAGGAGTAAGTAATTCATCTCACATGTATCGGACCACTCGAACTTGACGCCTTTCTCCGTCAATCCGGAAAGTGGAGTGACAATCCGAGAAAATCCTGTACAAAGCACCGATAGTAGTCTGCTAAACCCAAGAGACTCCTGATCTCTGGTACAATGGTAGGTAAACTCCAAATCAACACGACTTCTATCTGGTTAGGATCCACGCCAACTCCCTCGGCTGACATCGCGTGGCTCAAAATCTTCACGCTAACCAACCAAAATTCACACTGGCTGAACTTCGCAAACAGTTGATCATCTCGCGAAGTCCGCAAAACCGCTCGCAATTGCTTCAGGTGCTGACCTATACTCTTGAAGTAAATCAGGATGTTGCCAACGAACATGACCGTAACCTTGTCCAGAAACTGTCTGAACACCTGGTCCATCAAGTCTGCAAAAGATGCGGGAGCATTGGTCAACCAAACGGCGTGACCAAGAACTCCTGATGCCCGCACCGTGATCCGAAAGTCGTCCTAGCCACATCTGACTCCCTGATCCTCTACTGATGGTATCCGAACCCGAAATTAATCTTTGAAAAGACTGAAGCTCTCGCGAGCTGATCAAACCAATCGTCAACCTGAAGCGAAGGATACTTGCTTTCCTCTGAAGCCTGATTCAGCTTCCGGTAGTCAATGCACCACCTCGTCGAACCATCCAACATTCGCACAAACAATGCAAGAGCACACCACGCAGGTTCGCTGGGTCGCACGAAATCTCCTCCAGCAACTCCTGAAGTTGAACCTGTAGCTCCATCAGCTCCACTGGCACCAAACCACAAGATACTGGTGATATGAGTCCAGCGCCCGGTAAAAGCTCAATGGTGTAGTCGGTCTCCCGAACTGGAGGAATACCTGGTAACTCCTCCGGAACACACCTGGAAACTCGGGAACCACCTCAATGTCGCCAATGTCGGGCACAGCAACCGTAGTATCCACAACATGAGCTAAGCAAACAACACAACCTGTTTCCACCATCCGCTCGACCATCACCGCGAAACAATATCTCAGGGAATTCTGGTCGTCGAACATAACCACCTTCTCGAGACCATCGAACATAGCCCAATGCGTCGCCAAGAAGTCCATACTCATAATCACACCAAAATCGATGATATCCAGCAATAATGGATCCACGGCTAAGCCATATCCTCCAACAGGGATCTCGCAACTACCCGATGGATGCAACACTCTCCAAAACCTCGGAAGTGGAGATGCAGGCACAATAGCCATGGATATCAAGCGACGGTAACCTCAAAGAAACTCCGTCCTCATACAAGGTCGTGGCGCGAACTCCGGCATGCCCAACTAACTGTCCACATTGATTACGACATTCTGATTGACTCGTCTAAAAGGTTACATTGGTCAACTCCAGAAATAGCATCACAACTTCCTCGTGAACCCTGAGCTGCCGAACCGCTAAAATAGCTGGCTGAGGGCACTCCCTCGCAATGTGACCCTCCTGGTCACCACAATGGCAACTGAAAGTACTCCACGAACACAAGTCACAACGCCGCCTGCTGTGTGGAAGGATCGTAACGATCACCCAAACTCATGCCACAGGAGCAAGTCTGTTACTCCGTGATCTCCACCATCACCAAACAGATCCTCTGCTTTGATCTGATGACCCTCAACATAATCGAAAAGGCCATAGCTTGATGAAGTCATTAATCCCAAGGTACTTGAACTTAACTTCATCAAATATGTCGACTAAGTCCACTTTCCTCAAACCAACACATCGGAAACCGCGTATGCATTTCCTTCTCAATAGCCTCGCCTCTGAGTGCAGCACATCAAGCTCCTCACGGTTATCTCGAGGCATAACAGTCAAAATCTCTTTGATGCTCAGGTTCAAACTCATCTCGAATCTTGTGCACTGCTTTCTCTGAAGCCACATAACACGTACAAACGGAAACAAACATATGAACGATACATCCCTGAATGTAGGCCATGGAGTCGCAACAGGAACTCACACAATACCAGCCCACTAAATGCAATGATCTGACTCAGGCAAAACATTAACTACCACAATTCTCTACTCTGAGGCAACATGTAGACGCTCATACACGCATAACCAGGTAAACCATGCCGCACAAATCTTTCAATTCAGAATACTCATCCAAACCCACAATTCATTGGTAAATCGCGCGTCGATTGATCCTCAATAGGATCCACAACCGTACCGACAAGGAAAGCACATCAAGGAGGCATCCTAATGAATAAAACATCGTTCGCAACAAGTAGAACGTAATCATGAAACTTTAAATATTTGAAAGTATACAACACCCGGAGTATTGATGAGTATCCGCCGGCCGGTCGGGTCACCACTCTAGACATGCTGTACATTCTCAAATATCCTTAGTAAACACAACTACAGAAGTCTACAGAACCTAAAACCTAATGCTCTGATACCAAGCTGAAAGGACCCAACCCCGATTTAGCTCCCTAAACCGGAATCAAACCCTTTCGAAAACACGAACCAACAAAAACCGTAGAAATTTTGGTAGAGTTTCGTTACTAACGTGGAATTACCATTACCTGCACCCAGAAAATACACTTCATCCTATGCCACAAAAATCAAACCGTGGGCACCAATCCCATCCGGATTTCTCAATATCATAACAGTAATGTAAAGTAATAAATATAACTATACTTTACAGAAATCTGGGGAAAATCGTATAAAAATATACATCAGAATACTCAAAGCGACTTCTAGTATATATATACAAATAGTATGCCAAACTAAGAACCTACCATAAAAGAAAAATCGCTCGAATACTATGCCTCCGACCACGACATGCGACACCAGAATCTGAACTGCAAACTGGGCACGGAAATCGAAAAGCCCAGGGGAAAGACATGAAAACCGTTAGAGTGAGTGGATGAAAATAAATGTCTTTCGCCGAATAATATATGTTATAAAAACATCTGCGAGTCAAATGTATAAAAATCAAATGGTACACGAGGGAGACTCTAACTCCTCACGCGTACAGAGCATGCATGGAAAATCTCACAGGGTCGCTCGTAGGCACATCCGTGCTAGTACAGTCCGAATCACGGGATCCCAGACCCACACGTGATTCTAGCCAGAAGGGCCTCGGTTTCGGGGTACTGCCCCTCGCCGGTCAGGTCGGGGTACTGCCCCTCCTGGTAGGCATCCATCGGGGATCAGCCGAGATGCGAGTGTATCAATACAACAACGTATACTGAGACTGTACTCTGTGTAAACCAAATCATAAATAATTCAATGCAAATGTTTAATGCAATAAATAAATGCATATACGTAATATATACTAGTATAGGCATAATCGTATAAAACATGCTCATATAAAACATAATCTCGTATGCATGCTCATGCTCGTAAAACGTGTATAAAGACTCGCGATTAACAGTGAAAAGAATTTGTCCACTCACAGGTGAGCGTAACGTAGTTCGCGTTAATCCCGTGATCCGGCGGAAAATCCCTCGCCAAACGAACGATCACGAACCCCTGAATAATCATAAATCCATTGCTCAAAATCATAACTCGATACTTCAAATCATAACACGAGAAACAACCGTTCTCGGAAACGTATAATTCAATAACGACGAATTGTGAAACTCGTAAATCAAGTCGATAATCATTCCATTTAGTCGCTAAGGACGCCGCCATATTAGCAGATTATGTCGAAATCACAACAAATCGCGAAACTCGCAATTCAAGTCGATAATCATTCCATTTACACTTCGGGTCGATCAACGGTCCAAAACGGATCACAATCACGATTCGGATAGACTCGAACACGAACGAATAAGTGGGTATAACTAAGGTTCTTACCATAATAGTGGGTATGCAGCGGCCAACAAGTGTGTTATTGAGTATGTTAGGGCTAGATTGAACAGGGTTAAGAATTCCCAAGCTTTGTTAGATGGGAAACATATGCATGTTAGGTGTACTGCCCATATCTGTAACCTGATTGTGGGAACTGGGTTGAAGAAGTTGAATAAGGCTGTGCTAGAAATTCGAAATGTCGTTAAGTTTATTAAGTCTTCACCTTATAGGTTAGATGTTTTCAAAAATAGCATATCAAAAGAGAATATTCCATGTAAAGGGCTAGTAGTGATGGATGTTCCCACAAGATGGAATTCCACGTACTTGATGTTGGAAGTAGCCTTGAAGTTTAAGACTGCTTTCAGAAGAATGGGGGAGGATGAAGAATGCTTTATCACATACTTCAAAGAGCCAGAGGAGGAATATGATGAGGATGGTGAACTCATTGCTCCGTTGCCGAATCAGAGAGGGAAATATGGACCACCAAGTGATGATGATTGGCAGAATGTAGAGGATTTTGTTTTGTTCCTCAAAGTATTTTATGAGGTAACAATGAGGGTTAGTGCATCCATATATCCTACTATACACACCACTTACCATGCTGTGATGGGTATTGAAGCAGAAATTGAGAAGATGATTGTGGATCCTACTATCATTCAAGACATAACTGTTACAGAGAAGGTGATGAGTGAGATGGCAGTAGGTATGTTGAAGAAGTTGAAGAAGTATTTTGTAGGTACGGCAGATATGAATCCATTCATCAGTCTTGGTTTAGTTCTAGATCCGAGATTCAAACTTATTCATTTGACTCATCTGTTCAAAGTTGATGGTTATGATGATGTGGAGGTTGCGAGAAAAACCAAAGTAGTTAGGGAGTTCTTCATGTCACTGTATAATCAGTATGTTCAGCCGACTGATAAAAAACAAACAAGTGAGAGGGAATCTGTCCAAAACACAACAGCTAGCAAAACGGTAGTTGAATCTGGTTTTAGGTCTAAACTAATTGGTAACTGCAAAGATTTGGTATCTTCAGTAAATGATGCAGCCCAGATCCGTGAAATAGATAAGTACGTTGAAGATGATCTTGAGCCAGTGGGGGAGAATGGTGAGAAGTATCCTATTTTAGCTTTGTGGAGGCTGAATTTATCAAAATATCCAGTGGTGGCAAGAATTGCTCGGGATGTGTTAGCTATACAAGTGAGCACAGTTGCATCCGAGAATGCTTTTAGTACCGGTGGGAAGGTTTAATTTGCCTGCAAAGTTGGCTAAAAAGCAGTGATATATCATCACTGGATGATATTCCAACCATTAAAGACATTGAGCTATATGAAACTTGTGAAATGGGTAAATATCAATTACATTATCTGTTGTGTTTTGTCTGTGTAAATTTTTTAGCTTTGATTCTTGACTGATTTGCTATTTATTTTTTGTTTTTTTGTGGGTTTGATATTTTTAGAGCATATAATTGACCTAGAAGATACTACACAATTCGTTGATAAACTGCCAAATAGTGTGGATTTAATTGAAGATGACTCGAATGAAAATTGCGAAGAAAATGAAGATGATGATGAGGTTGGTGAAGATTCTAAGAAGGATCAAGTTGAATTTAGTGTTAAATTTTAAGTGTATGGACTGTAATTAAGTGCTTGAGTATTCTTATTTGGGACTGTAATTTGAAATTGCTTGAGACTATGGGACTGTAATTTTTGTAGTATTCTGTATTCTTATTTGAGATTGTAATTTGTAAGTGCTTGAGACTATGGGACTATAATTTCTAAGTTTCTGTAAGTTGCTTCAGTTGAGACTGTAATTTCTAAGTTTCTGTAGGTTGCTTCAGTTAGGACTTTGAGACTATTCTGGGTGTTATAGTGTTATTGTAGTAGGTTTTCAGACTTTATTCTATTTTTGGCCATTTTTGCAGATTTTGAGTTTGTATTTTGGCCAATTTTAATCGAAAATTAAAAATGTGAAAAAACGCCCAGATTTTGCTAAAAATCAGTACAGTCCCGAATTGGGCCAAATCGAACCGAAAATATTCGGTTCGGGCCCATTCGATTTTTACGAAGAAATTTTGATAAATCGTAACAACCCGAACCGAAGTATAATTTCGGATCGGTTTACAAATCAGGCCCAAACCCAGCCCGATCCGAGCCGGTCCCAGGCCTATGTGCATCCAATCAAAACAAGGGAGGAATAAAATAGAGTATTTTGGAATAAATAATTGTATGTTTGAATGGATACTTATCTCGTTTATTTTGGCGCTAAGCTGAGCGAGTTTGTGCATGCGGTGAGCCGAGTAGGATGAGATGATTGTTCACCGTTGAATTATGTGAGCTGGCGGTGTGCATGTATGCAGCCTTTCAAAGTTGACTGGTTTTGCCTTTTTTGGAATTTTTGCAAGACCGGCTTTGCGTTTGCATACATGGCAGATTCTATGCTTAAGCAAATTTGTACCGAGCTCTATCCTTTTGCTATCATAAAGGTTCAGAAAATTTTTCACAAGTGTTTTTCAACAAGGAACAATTCAGGCATGCCAACACTGCAGAAATTCATAAACCCCAACTTCTCAACAAAACTAAATGGTAGTTCATCAATTACAACCATTTCAACACAAGCATGCATCACTTCTTGGGATTAAAACTGTGAGTTCACATTTTGTTACTCTTAGCTTTATCCCCAACCAAATCAACTTCATTCTTCCTATTCATATACTTACACCCACCTTTCATGTGTCTATTCATCACCCCCCGCCCCTCACCCCTCCCCCATCCCATTTTTTCCACTTTCAACAGCATAATCCCCTTTAGGACCCTTAAAACAGTAATTACATTTAGCTCTTCTTTCTTCAACTTCCTTATCAGGTTTTCCCTTTTTCTTAACATACTTTATATGCCAATATTCAGTAAAATGGGATCATACCAAACTACGTTTTCTAGATTCGATAAGTGAACTCACAGCAGATCTAGCAACCTTAGCTTCAGTCATTAAGACTGATGGAACGGATGGAGTAGTCCCAATTTAAGAAGCATCGATACTCTGAGCTATATCCTTTATCCCTTGAGGGATACCTTTGTTCTTCTTGCACTTCTTAACCTGATATAAGAGGGGGGGGGGAATGTTAATACACCATCTAAACAGGTTAATTAAACATATTCAGAAATGGTTACTTTGTGATGAATCTGTTTTTGAAACTGATAACTATCATATGCAGCCATTATCCATTATTTATAACTTATGACCCACACGTCATAGCCCCTATCAATCAGACATCTGACACATACACATCGCTAACCCACGTATGCACTTCAAAGTCACATCGCTAACACACTTATGCAATTTATAGCCACATCACTAAAACACTTATGCACATCACATACACATACACATCACTAACACATCACAGCCCCTTTCAACTAATAACTAATGCACTTCTTCACTTATTATATATCATTAACACACTTATATTTATGACACAAAGAGATACAGATTATCCAAATGCTAAAGAATTCAGCAAATCATGAATCCAAGCCCAAAAAAAACACACAAATAACTAATGCACTTCTTTTCTTAAGCTTCATCATCATTCAAGTTATGCTTATGCCACAATCCACATACATGCCATAATTATTATATATGCAGACTAGATACTTACATTGAGTTTCACCATAGCTCAAAACAAGTCTGAAAATCTCCACGTCAATCACTAGCCAAAACTAGCAAGACAGTAACAACTCTACAAGTCAATCACCATGAATCCTAAAAAAAATGGCATTAGAGATTATTCAAAGTTCTAAAAAAGAGAGAACTATAGCTAAATGTACACATCTTAACTATAAAAAAAGGCACTGCAGCCTGTTAATATATATAGCAGTGTTTGACAGTGTACCTTTAGGCCACTTGAATTGCTTGAGTCGCTTCACAACCTACTTCTTCATCAAATACAGGGCCTATTATTCATGTCTCGCAATAGTCAACACCAACTAGGATCAGTATACAACATTTTCAGTTCAATTCCATCACAACATGCAATTCAATTAAATTAAAACCAACAATTTCAGTTCATTTTAAGAAAAAACTAAGCTTGGTACGGGAGCAGAGGACAATCGGTGTGCAATGGCAGCCTCATGCATGCCTGGCCGAGTGTATACTTATTCCAATATAACAAGCTATACCTAATTAGTTATGCTTCAGTTCCAATTCACTTACTAAAATAGATACTCTTTGTTAATTACACTTGGCATTATAGTTTACAATTATTTCACATCATCATTATTATCATATCATGATCATTATACAATCATTTTAGTTCAATTCCATCACAACATGCAACTCAATTAACACATACCATTTCAGTTCATTTAAAAAGTAAGCTTGGTACGGGAGCAAGGGACAATCGGTGTGCAATGACAGCCTCATGCATGCCTGGCCGGGTGTATGCTTAATCCAATATACCAAGCTATATCTAAGTAGTTAACCATTTCAGTTCAATTCCATCACAGCATGCAACTCAATTCCATTTTCAGTTCAAAACAACAATCATTTCAACATCAGTCACTTCATTTTTATATTAATCGACATACCTTCGTATCCAAATGTAATCTCCAGCAATAGATCCAAACGTGTGCACGGTACACCTTCTCCAAATATCAATGGGTCAGAAGTCAGAACAGATTAACCCTAGTAAAAAGTACAATCATTAAGTACAACCAAAGAAGAACACTAAACAAGTAAACATCATTTCAGTTTTGCAAAACAGATTACAAATATAAATTAACAAACCGACTAACTCAACTTATGAACAAGGATAGAATAAATCACAAAAAATTAAATTTCAGAGAAACAAAGAGAAAGAGTACCCTTGAAGGATCAAATTTTTGAAAGTTCTTGACGATGGTGACAATCTGATCGGTGACCTCGATATTGTCGAGGAAGGAAACCCTGACCTCTTCGGAATATAACTGAGAGATTGGTGTTTGATACAAACTACAGAGAGATGAGATCGGAGATCAGGGAGAGTCTGTGAAGGACTAAGGGCTATTCAGAGAGAAGAAGATCGGTGTTTGATATAGAGAGATGAGATCGAAAGGAGATCAGAGATCGGAGAGGAGGTTGGTAAGGGTTTGGTTTTCCAAATCCAGAGAGAGACGAAGAGCTTGAGGATTTGGTACTTTGGTTTGGTTTGATGAATGAAAATTATGGTAAATTTTTTGCATATATATATGTGTGTGGAAGATAGAGTGTGAGCATGTCTACAATAAGATAAATAGAACACCCCTAGATAGTCAACTCATGGTATTTTGGTTTTTGGCATTAATCGGTTCGGGATTAGCAGGGAATCGAAACCGTACCGAAAAAAAATCTCGGTTTCGGGCCAAAATCAGTCTAGATCCGTTTCTTTCAGGCCAAACGGATTCGGTTCGGTATTTTGGGCCATTCGGTTTGGTATTCCAAGCCCAAGTCCCAGGCCTAGATGCACACACCATGCATGCACGTTTGACGTCCAAACATGTACTGAATATTGTTAAACTTGCATGTTGATGATTCCATGTCAGGCGAAGGTAATATATATATAGCCCTTGCTGGTAGCATTGTCAATGGGCGGCAATATATGTACATACATCAACAAATTAAAGCAAACACAAGTGAAGGGGACTCCCCAAATCAACTATGCCCACCTCCTCGTTGGTCCAAAGCTCCTGCTATTGATCTAGGCGTCCTTAAACAAAACCCGTTCCGCCTAACCAAGGGGAGCAACTAGTGCACCCATAGCTGAGCACTCATTCCTTACTACAAACGCTCGCCTATCGAACTACATACAACCGCTGGAAACCCTAGAAACAAAAAAACAAAAACAAAAAAAGGAAGAAGCGGGGTGTACTAAGGGAAGCAAGCGAGATGGTCTGGGCCACCTTATAATTCCTCACTGAAAGAAGTAAGCGAAATCAAGAGTTTGGTTACTTTGCTCCACCAATAAGTGTAAATGTAAAAAAGAAAAAGAAAAGAAAAAGAGGGTGAGGGCATAGCCCTAAACATTCTGCTCATCCTCATACAATTAACTATTGTATTCCGAAGGAGTCCAGCACGAGGTAAGTTTTCTTCCTCTCTTCTTTTGTTCATTGCCAAATATCACAGCTCACATTCAATAAATCACAACATGTCTACAGTAATTACATCACATAGTGTCCGCTCGCTCATTTATATGTCAATCATATATACATATATACATGAGAACTAGAGGACTAGACGGGCTAACCATAATGTGCATCATGTTACACACTTTTATGCGTCATGCTCACTTAGCGTTTGTCCATTATATTATGTGTTTCATGTAGCATAGCACATGACATGATCATTACGCATCATTGTGCATTCATGATACCTTATTATCATTTTTCACCTACGTGTGAGCCAAAAATGGACAGCGCTATGGATTCTTCATTGTATACCTAAGTGTGTGCCGCAAAGGGGTCACAGTACTTAGGCATGCAGGCGAGCACTATAAAAGCATTACAGCATACTATTTTCATGGGTGTAGAGATATAGCACCATCATTCTTAAAGGACACCCATGAGTGATCATCATGAGCGCTGTTTTCCTTAGCGAAATTTTGTGAACTTTGGCACAATATATCGCCCATAGGTGATACTCCCTGTTTGGTTCGATTGGTCCGAGCGCATACCTCTAAAGCGTACCACTCAGATTCTCAACATCGCCCACAGGTGATACTCCATATCAGTGCGATTAGTCCGAGCGCATACATCAGCATCATACCGCTCAGATTCTCTTGTTTGATTCGATATATCCATGCGTATACATATAAACACACAGATTACGCTGGATATTTATCCAAACGTTGGTATCTTGGTAACCCACCCATCTATGTAATCCATCTATGCTGATCATTCTTTATAATGGAGTTGGAGGGGACTTGGGGGTACACTCTGATACTTAACGAAGGACGTCAAGTGTATACATAGCGAGCATATTTATTTTCAACTCCCCAATCAAGAATAACCTTGACATGGGGACTTGAGGGACTTGTTAGCATAAGCAATTATGCTTGCTTCTTTGTATACACGGTCCAAAAAAGGGATACTGAGTCCCACAACGGAAAATAACTGAAGGACATCTTCACAAGAAAGTATAAATGTAAACCTTAATTACTGGGTTGAAGGAGGATAACACTATCTGAAAACTCTACTCTAGCTATAACTTCTTCATCTATCCACTTCTATGTTCTTATCAAGTTTCACTCATAATTTGACCAAAACAACTCGCATTAATCATACACGTAAATTGTCCCACCTAATACCCAAATTCATGTCACAAAGTCATCTCAAAGCATGATATGTCTTGATGTAAGTCTTCACTAAGGCAACAACATGGTACTTAAGCATGAAAAGCACAATACATTGATCACATGAAAATATAATTCAAGATTCCACATGCATAATATCATGTCAAAATCATCAAGTTCAAGGCACAAAGACAATAGAGAATCTCAAATAGTCACTTACACATAGTTGACAGACATGGTAATACACTTGTCAAGACTACCAGAGTTTTTACTATACCCGATGAGATGACAAAAAATAGGCTGACGACAAGGTTTGTCGTCGGGTATAGTGTACTATAATCGACGACATACCCCGTCGTCTGCTATAGTTATAAAGTTGTCAAGTATAGGGTGTACCTATAACCGACAATTGTTTTGCAACAATTTCTATGAGATTTTAACCACAGCCGACGACTGAGTACGTCGTCGGCTATAGTTCTTATATCAGATCAATTTCATAGTAGCTCAATCATTCAAATAAAATTCGTTGAGAAAAAACTCAAAATGCTCTGATATCGTTGGGTGTTGTAGGAAGCTATCCAAGAGAGGTTCGTGAAGCTATATATATAGCTAGTTAGATAAGTACGTGTATGTTGATTAATTAATATATGTTGATTTAGAGTTGCATTGATTAATGTTGATGTAAAGTTGAATTGATTGTTGATTTTGAGTAATATATTAATTGTTGATTTAGAAATGAGTTGAGTTGAGTCGAGTTGAATTCGATGAAAATATGTATATATATAATTATATGTAAATTTTTTGATTAATTGTTGATATGTATATATATATAGTTTTATATATGTAAATTTTTAATTGTTGATTATTGATATATATATATATGTATGTATGTATGTATATATGTTAATTGTACGTTGATATATATGATCGATATATATAGGTAAATTTGTAATTAGGGAGTAGAAGAATTAAATTATGTAATTTGTAGTTTAGAGATCGATATATATAATGGTGAATTTTAAATTAATTAGTGCATGTGTATATATATATTGTTGGAATTTTCAAGATGAACAAGAATTGGACGAGCCTTGAAAGATGGGATGTAAGATATCACCACGGAATTATGAGCTTTGTGGAATATGTGATGGCTAATTGTGGAGGGATGCCAATTCATTATTGCCCGTGTAATAATTGTCAGTGCCGAAGTGACCGATTTCGTTTTCCCATTGAAAAAGTATTGGAGCTCCTGAAGAAATACGGGTTTTGGGATAAGTACACATGTTGGATTTATCACGGTGAAACATCATCAGCGGGTCTGCATGATCATGGGCAATTTGCTGAAAGTTCTAATACATCCAATGATCCAACAATGAGGTTAATCAACTATGTGTTTCCTTATAAGAGCGATGTATTTTCTCGAGCACAAGATCCTCTCGCCGTTGGGGGCTTTCCTCATATTGATCAACTCCAGCAATTACTGAGAGTTGTCAACACTGCCGGTATGGATAAGTACAACAATCTGATTACATTGCAACAGACTTTGTTGTACAACGGATGTAATAAGATTGTTCTTGAAATTGTCATGGGAGTGATGAAGTTCAAAGTGGAGAACAAAATGAGTGTCAAGTCTATTGATAATTGGTTGAAGTGGACTGCTTCGATACTGCCCCCCGGTCATCGCCTTCCTACCACTCATCGTAAGGTATGACATATCCTGAAAGATCTTGGGCTTTCCTACGTCAAAATTCATGCATGCAGATATGAATGCTTTCTCTTTTGGGGTGAAGACGGTTACAGGAATGATCGTGAAAGCCTTAATGCTTGCCCAGTATGTGGTACAGATAGGTATAAGTTGACTCCTACAGGGAATAAGAAAGGTGTGAAGATACTTCGGTATTTCCCGCTGCTTGATAAGTTGGAACGGTTGTTAATGTGTGCACACACAGTTGAAGCTATGAGATGGTGGGCTGAGAGGATTTTGCCTGACGATGATACCCTTATACCCCCTGCTGACGGAGATGCTTAGAAGCACATGGTCAGGGAGTTTTCTCATTTTGCATCAGAGGTCCGAAATGTTTGGCTCGAGCTCTCATCTGACGGATTCAACCCTTTTGGCAACATGAGTCTTCAATACAGTGTATGGCCAGTTATTTTGGTACCGTACAACCTTCCTCCATAGATGTGCATGATGAAGGAATACAATATGCTCACTTTGTTGATTCTAGGGTTGGGTTATCTAGGAAAGTGTCTCGATGTGTATTTGAGACCCTTGATTGAGGAGCTTATGAACCTGAGTGAATTTGGTCATGCCACTTATGACAAGTATAAAAATAAGTTGTTCAAGATGCGTGCCATGCTTGTTGGCACCATTAGTGATTTTTCTGCCCGCGGAATATTGTCTGGCAATGTTACCAATGGATACAGGGCTTGTTCAGAGTGCATGACTGTTGAGTGCTGCAGACTTTAATGCAAGAAGATTGTCCAGATGCATCACCGTTGTTGGCTTCCCCATGATCACCTATTTAGGGATAATAAGAAGGCCTTTGATGGGACTGTAGAAACGGGTGTGCAACCCTGGAGCTGAACGAGGGCTGAAATTTTGGGAATGCTGAATGAATATGATTTTGGGCCGCTGAGCAATCATCCCGAAATAGTGGCGTCCATACCTGACAGACCCGACAAGTATAAATTCTGGACACACAAAAGCATATTCTCGGAACTCCCGTACTGGCGTACGTTACCGATCAGGCACTACCTAGATGTCATGCACATAGAGAATAATGTGTGTGAAAGTGTGCTAGGCATAGTGCTGAATTAGGAGAGGAAAACTAAAGGCGACCCTAAGGCACGCACTGATCTAAAAAGAATGGGACTGCAGAATCATTTGTGGTTGAGAAAAGGGAAGAAAAAAATGCCTCAAGCTCCTTACACCGTCAAGCCTGATCAGAAGAATGAAAATTTTGGTTAGATGGGTAATTTCAGGTATCCTTATGGCTATGTAGGAAATATAGGGCGTTGTGTTAACTTCCAGGAGAATAAGATATACGGATTAAAGAGTCATGACTGTCATGTACTACTTCAACGCTTTTTCCCTGTTTTCATTCGAGGGTACCTACCCAAAGAGGTGATGGAGCCGTTAGTGGCATTGTCAAAATTCTTTCAGAAGTTATGCACCAGAGAAGTGAAGCGGTTAGACTTGTGGGAAATGCAACAGGACATCATTTTTATCCTGTTCAAATTTGAGAGGATATTTCCCCCAAATTTTTTGGACATCATGCCTCACCTGATGATCCATCTTTCCAAACAATTGTTGCTTACCGGTCTGATATACTACTGTAAAAACCCGAACCCAAATCTATGTATTAATCAACACGAAATTGAATTATCGCAGATTAGTGGCGTAATTGGGGTTGTTAAAGATTATTTCACCAGGCGAGAATTTGTGTTGACTTCCTTCACGAGAATTGTGGAGTATTTAATTTCGAGATTGTGGGAATTTTTGAGGAATTTTTCGGATAAGCGAGCAATTATTTAACGAGTTTTGAAGTCGGTTGGTGAATATATATAAAAGTGTTATTTTTATTGTTGATTTAATCGTGACTGTTTGATCTTGATCCGATTGAATTATAACCATTGATTTGGGCTGTATGCGTACGGGTATATATACCGTATAAATACGATGCAATTTTGAAAAAATTTCCATTTTGGGATTTCTGGGTTTGACCCGCGTTGACCACGGGTCAAACCGACCTCGTTTGGCTTCGAATTTTCTCACCGGTCGTGTGCCTTTTTTCGGCCACCTTTGGCCGTGATTCCTTGATGAAAGTTGTTAAGCTTGGGCTCCTCTTCAATTTGATAATTGGATCATCGAGTTTGGTGGCCAAAGGAGGAAGAATTAAAGCGATGAAAAGGAGGGTTTTCTGGCCAGATTTCGCCGGTGACGAAGGTCGCGGAGACGGCGGTGTTGGGGGATGCAACCATAGGGGTTTTGTAGCCCTTGGAATGGTGAGTCTATCCCAAGTGCTCTTGGCCCTTGTCGTTGCTAGTGGTGGCCGATAAGAGGAAATGGATTCCGGCGAGGTTTTTGGATTTCACGGTAAGTTTTGGACATTCCTGTGAGTGGACATTTTATTTTCACTGATTGAAGTGCGAGTCTTGATTTATGCATTTTATGATTATGCACGTACGAGTATGCATTTACGATTATGCATTTTATGATTATATGTCGTACATGTATACATTTACGATTATGCATGTACATGGAAACAAATATGATTTGTTTTATGCAGAGTACAGTCTTAGAGGTAGAAGAATCGATGTGTTGGCATGCTCGGTTGATCCCCGCGATGCTCTGGGTGGGGACAGAGTCCTGACCTGTCTTTCTGACTATTTAATCACGTGTGGGTCTAGGATCCCGTTATTTAGACTATACTGTTGCAGATGTGTCCGAGAGGAACCCTGCAGTTTTAGACTTGCATTATGTTTATTTCCGTATATTGTGAAAGGCATGTTATTTTTAATGTTATCAAATTAAAAATGAAAGATTATTTTCGTCCACTCACTCTAACAGTTTTTATGATTTTATGTGCCTTTTTCCTGGGTTTTTCAGTTTAATTTGACCCAGATTGCAGTGTGTATCATGAGGGTGCTGGATGTCGTCGAGGGCGTCGAGTCCACTAGTCAATTCCTTCAGCAGTAGGTCATTCCGCACTGTCAGTATGTCTCTTGTGTTATTGAAGTCACCTTGGATACTAATTCTGTAGTATCGTCTTAATGAGACTCTTGTGAATAGGTTGTCACTCGTATAGTTATCGAGTTGAGTTCTTTGTATGTGAATTATTGTATTTACTGGAGTTATGTTTTCAAATTCTGAATAATGTATCAGGTTTGATTTCAATTTATGTTGAGAAATCCGGATGGACATCAGTGGTCCACGGTATTGTTAGTGGGTTTATCTGCGGAGTGTCAGTTTTCCTTGCAGATTTATGGGTGCCTCTTTTATAAGGGAAGTTATGTCAAAATTTTCACAGAAACTCGTAGATTAGGGTCATTTGTTAGGGCTTGATTCTAGATTACTAGTTAATATAGGGTCGGGTCCTCTCGGTTTGGTATCAGAGAATTAGGTTACAGATTTTGTAAACTCTTTTGGTCAGGTCAGTACAAGCATTTGAGAATGTACGACACTTCTGGAAGGATAGCCCGACCAGCTGGTGGATGCTTATTATTCCAAGTGTTGTGCTTTGTCAGATGTCTAGAATCTCCTAGTTTATTTAATTTGTGACTTTTTTTGTGAGCTGTCAGTTTTGGACTTAGTAGTCAGTCGGTCGATACGCCTCGACACTCAGCTTATCTGCATGATACACAAACTTTAGTTTGATTATGTGTGATTTGATTGTATGTATGATGCCAGTATTATGAGTGAATTTTGAGAATTAATTAGTAAAGTTACTTTTGTAAGAACAATTTCTTTTACATAATCCCATAACCCTGTGGCTAGCGAATTTTGGCTAGTGGGATTGGTCGAGTTTGATCGTTTGCGATCTCAGTTAATTTCTGAGCAGAAAATTGTAGTGGTTGCTGGTCTGTTGTTGGACCATGCAGTTTGCCAGTGACAGGGTATTGTGAAGAATGAAGCTTTCACTCAGTGGTTAGAGTATCGAGATCGTTTTACCTGTTTGGTTCACGTTGGCACCAAATTTCAACAGGACAGTGAACGTGAAGTGCTGAGGTTTTGTGCAGAGTTTGCGGTTCAATGTTGCTTTGTATCTATCTGATGTAATACGTGTTGTTTTAAATAGCAGTCAGTATTGCAATTTGCTGCAAGGTTTGTTGCCAATTTGTGTGAAGAGAAACTCAATGATTTAATGGTAGTGTACTGCGTCAGAGTTCTCAGTGTGGAAATTGGAGCATTTCAGTTTGCAATATTTCTTCAGTCATAGAAGCTCACATTCCTACTCCTTGTGTATGTTGTCCGACTCATTTTCTGAGTTGGGAAGAGTTGACTCAAATGGTGAGTGTCAGGAGCTAGTATCAGTGAAATCAACAATTATTAAATTACTCCTTCTGTACGCAGAGATTTCTCTTTTCTGGCAGATGCTACATGTATTTTCGCGGACAGTATCCTTTCAAGATTTAAGTTATTTTCGTTGTGCCAGATGAGTTACTTTGGGAGGGTCTATCCATACTGGGACCCCTCAGGTAGAGTTTTGGTGCAGAGCGCTTGTGGTGATTCAGGGAGGCACTTCGGAGGTTAGAGCCGCACCATCACCCAGACAATCAGTTTAGCAAGATCAGAGGTTTTGAAGATTGGACAGACAAGTCGAGCCAATAGCATTATATAGCTTTTAGAAAGGTGGAATATCTCTATCAGTGATCGTCGCTCTGAAGCAGCGGAATACTGTGTAATGGTGTACTTCATATTTAGCGAATGATGTAAATACTTGTGTTTCCCCTCCTAATCTTGAAGAGATTGCAGTAGTCAGGGAATATCCTGATGTCTGTCCTGAAGAATTATTAGGACTTCCTCCATTACGGGCAATTGTTGCCATGTATGAGCTTTTCCAGGTATATGTCTCATTGCCACTACAAGAAAATAACACTTAGACCACGAAAACGTAATTGTTCCGTCGTCCAGGTGACACTTGGACGACGGAGACTTTTCCATCGTCCAAGTACCACCTGGACGATGGAGAATACCATCTCCGTCGTCCAGGTGATCACCTGGACCTCAGAGTCTTCTCCGTCGTCCAGGTGATCACCTGGACAACGGACCGACACGCCGTGGTCCGAGTAATTAACTTCCACTTAGACGACGTACTGACACCTCCGTCGTCTAAGTGAAGCATTATATATAAGCCCGATGCCAATTCAAACTCTCTTCGATTCATTCCATCCGATCCTCGATCTCTTCATTCCATTCGAAGAAGAATTGAAGGAGAAGGGAGAAGGAGAGGCCGGAGAAGGAGGAGGGAGAAGGCCGAGGGAATGATCAGGATAAGGGATCTCCGCTGACTAGCTAGCTAGCTTAATTAACAGATATCGAGAAGGCCAGCAGGTACGCACGCAGTTAAAATTTGCTTAATTAATATATATATATATATATTTAGTGAAAACGTACGTACATACATGCATGGATGTTAGCTATATATACAGATTAAATTACGTACGTACGTAATTGATGGATCGATGTAGATCGAGTACGTATAATTAAGCGTAAATTAATGGACTAATATATATATATATATATGTAATATATAATTAATTAATTATAATATTTTGTAGCAGTATGGACAAGAGTTGGATGAAGTTGAAGAATAGATGTGATGTCCGGTATATGGATGGAATTAGCGAATTTGTGAATTTTGCGATAGAACATGGTCAGGGAAAGAAACGTTTCAGGTGTCCGTGTCAGAAATGTCTTAATTGTCAGTATGCGGAGGTTAATGTTATGGTGCAACACCTGTACGAAAATAGTATGATGTGGAGTTACACTACATGGAGCGAGCATGGTGAAGCAGTAGAGTTCAGCGCAGCAGACTTCAGCTCAGGGTACAGTTACCATGTTGCCTCATCCAGCGGCAGTGGTGCCGGACCCCCAGCTTGCAACCCAACTGCAGATTTGGTCCATGATGCGTTTCCGGGATGTAGTCATGGTGGACACCAACACCAAGACGGAGGTTACAGTACCACTAATGAGCATGATGGCACATTCCCCGCAGCTAGCTTGGCCACTGACACCAGTGAGATGGAAAAGTACAACCGGATGCTACTTGAAGCGCAGACCCCGGTGTTCCCTGGATGTCGAGGGAATGTGTTGCAATATGTGATGGAGCAAATGAAGATAAAAGTGAAGCACAAAATGTCAGTGAGTGCTTTTGACGAAATTCAGGAGCAAATATGTAAGTTGCTTCCTGATGATCACAATCTTCCTAAATCTCATTATAAGGTTAGGAATATCTTGAGCAGCCTCGGCCTAAAGTACATGATAATTGACGCATGTCTGAATGATTGTGTGCTATTTTACAAAGAGTATAAAGATTTGGACTATTGTCCCGTATGTGGCCAGTGCAGATTCCAGTTGAATAGGAAAAGTTCGAAAAAGAGAATTCCTGTGAAAGTTGTTCGATATTTTCCCTTGATTCCCAGATTGCAGCGCCTGTACATGTCTCTACACACAGCAGAGGCGATGCGATGGTACGCAGAAAAGCGAATAGATGACGATGTCCTGCGACACGCCGCGGATGGGGAGGGTTTCAAACATTTCGACAGAGAATTTGGAGACTTTGCTTCAGAGGTTAGAAATGTTAGACTCGGCCTATCTACAGACGGATTCAATCCTTGGGGAAGTAATAGCTCCGCCGTCAGCACTTGGCCAGTTATTCTGATGCCGTACAACTTGCCTCCGTGGATGTGCATGAACATGGAATTTAATTTCCTTACCGTACTAATTCCAGGTCCTAAATCTCCATCAAAGTGCTTAGATGTCTACCTCAGACCTTTGATCGATGAGCTGAAACTGTTGTGGGAAAATGGAGTCCCAACTTATGACAAATTCACTGACACGATGTTCACGATGAGGGCTGTCGTAATGTGGACGATCAGCGATTTTCCAGCTTATGGGATGTTGGCAGCCTGCAGGACAAAAGGATATAATGGATGTCCTATATGTTTGGACGACGTGAACTCTAGTTGGCACGCGGGGAAGGTATGTTACTTGGGTCACCGTAGATGGCTTCCTCACGACCACCCGTGGCGACAGGATGAAGCTCATTTCGACGGGACGGTAGAGAACAATCCTAAACCCCGTAGTTGGTCGGGTGAAGAGATTTTAGAGAGGTTGAGCTATTTCGACTTTGGTGTGTTAAGCAATAACGCGGATGTAAAGAAATGCAATCCAATTCCTCCACATGATCTGAGCTATTGGGATCACAAGAGTATATTTTTTGAACTCCCTTATTGGTCGAAGTTGAAGCTGAGGAACAACTTGGACGCAATGCACATAAAAAAGAATGTGTGCGACAGTGTGGTGGGAACAATTCTCGGTATTAAGTTCAAGACTAAAGATACTCCCAAAGCGCGCAAAGATTTGGAATCAATGAATCTACGTCGTCCCTTGTGGTTGAGGAGGGATAGGAAATGAGTGTACAACAAGATGCCAGATGCACCTTACACAGTGAAGCCGACGCTTAGACATTTTGTATTTCACTAGTTTAATGGCGTTCGTTATCCGGCTACGTATGCAGCTACTATAACTGGAGCAGTGGACGAGGTGCAACACAAATTTGTTGGTCTAAAGACACATGACTATCACATTATGCTGCAACGTCTGATTCCAGTGGTAATTCGACCATACTTGCCTCGGGACGTCGTAGAACCAATAGTGGCATTGTGCAGGTGGTGGCAGAGGTTATGCGCCAGAGAATTAAAGAAGTCAGATGTGGTGGAATTGCAACAACAAATTGTGCACATCATTTGCAAACTAGAGAGGATTTTTCTCCCTGCTTTCTTTGACATCATGATTCACCTAATGATCCACCTGCCCGAGCAGGTGCTCATTTCTGGTCCGGTCTAGTACACTTGGATGTATCCTCAAGAAAGGTACGTACAACTAATTAATTATACAGGTTTTTCGATTCATAATTTGTTCCACTGGAGATTACTAGCTAGCTATATGTACTTATTCTTATTGTACGTTTGATTTTGTAGACAGCTTGGACAGTATAAGTCATTCGTCAAAAATAGGTCGGCCCCGGATGGCTCCATAGCAGAGACATACCTAATGCATGAGTGTGTTACTTACTGCAACATGTACCTCAAAGATCCACCACCTCCCACTGCCTCCAATCGCAGTACCCGCATCAATCTTTCTGTCATCACCAATGTCGTCCGATCGTTTAGAGGAGTATTAAAGGAATTGTTAACACGGGAAGAACTTATTGAGGCACATTGGGTAGTGTTGCGAGACTGTGACGAAGTTGAGCCATACATGATGTCATACAGGGAGAGGCTTCAGGCGTTAAATCAAAACAAGAGTTCGGCGTGGACTGAGAAAATGGTTAAGAAGAAGTTTCCCGATTATTTCTTCCAATGGGTACGTACGTACGTCTCAGTATTTAGTAATTTATATACATATCGATCATGTTTGTAGAAAGTAAACCCTTATATTTGCCCATTTTCGCAGATGATTGATCTGCAAAAATCTGAAAACCACGGGGGGTGGTGGTCATGGCCAAAGCACTTGCTAGCACTACTAGAAAAAGTATTTCAGACATCGGTTCAGAACCGATGTAAAAAATCATACCAGACCGATGTCTTAATGGGTGATGTAAAAGATCGGAAAAATGGGACATCGGTTAGGAATCGATGTCAAAGGTTACAATAGACATCGGTTGCTTATGTACATCTCACTATTCCAGTGTGTGTAGGTACTTTCAAACATTCATATTTAGAGTGAAAGACCCAATGAAATCGAAGTCTACATTACAATTTATTACCTTTACATCAATATTCCATTTATAACCGATGTAAGATGTATGTTTTGACATCAGATTTTGTTTTTGTACCTGATGTTAAATATCGTTTTTGACATCAGATGTTGAGTTTGTACCTGATGTTAAAAACTATATTTGACATCAGAATTTGGGTTGTTATAAGACTATATTTGACATCAGAATTTGTACCTGAAATGCATGTTGAATAGTGCGACAAAAAGATGATAGATGCACAAACACAACTGCAAAGACCGGAGTACTGTTTAAAATGGTTAAAATGTATGTTACAACTAACCAGTATGCTTTAACCAGTACTACCTGAGTACTGTTTCAGCAAATCAATATTGTTATCTCTTTTTCTTCCTTCTAAAACAAAAACCGAATGACAACTTATCACTATTGTTTCTAAAACAAAGTCTTTCTATCTCTGATGATTGGTAATCGATCTGCCACAATTTACAGAGTGAAATTGCTGTGCAACAGCTTACAAATGAAAGATAAAAATATCCATCCCATAAGAACCATAATTGAAAAATGTATTGCCAAGACTACCTCCATTAAAAGCTTCTGTCTGCTGCTTTCCAGTTTCTCGATCACTATAGCCATGTCATGCAACTGTTTCTCAAGTTTCTCCTTGTCTTCCTGTGGCCATTGATAACAGAGAATTATGTTTGATTTGTTGGGACACCAAGAAGGTAGAATCGATTAATCATCCTATGATCATACAAAACATGCTTTTAATATGCCATTGTGTTCCATTGTGCAAGTTTAGTGAGTTAAGAGTTATGACATTTTGTTACTGAGATTAATATGCCATTGTGTTCTATGTACTCCATCTAACTTGTTTCTACGTTCAATCATAGACAAAGAGACTACAAACAAAATTTTATAAAAAAAAGAAATCAAATGTATATGACTTACAAATGAAAGAGCCTTGCTAGCCACTTTTTCTGAGACTTCTGCAATGCAAGCACCAGGGACAACAGCACAGAAACAGCAATCAGAAGCTTTACCACATATGTAAATGCTATAGGACAAGAGTATAATCTTACTAAAAGGCCATGCATCAAAATTGACAGATTATAGAAGGACTACAGTAAAATAACACAGCAGAAGACAAGATAAATAAAAAATTGTAGAACTAAACAGCCAAAAGCAACTATCAGGAAGTCTCTGATTACAGTAGATATAGCTCAAAACATGACATAGCCACTCCAGGTTGAAAATTCTAATATAGAAATTATAAGCTACAGCACCTGAAGACTTTCTAGACCTAGCGGCAAGCTTTTCTTCCAATTCTTGCTTCTCAGATGCAAGGGTGGAAGCTCGAGCTTGCTCCTCAGATAATTGCTCTCTTTCTTTCTGTCTCAGCATTGATTCTCGCTACAAAATAACCAGTGAGGTTAGACAACCGCAAAGCGCGGGATCAGAAACTACAAAAGCTATCAAATAAAGTAAATTTTCACCTGTAACTCGGACTTTAAGTTAGCTAACTTAATTTCTAATGTTTGCATTTGATCAGATGGATTAGCAATTGAGTTTAGTGCAACAAGTGAGCCACTCATTGTTTGTTGCTGTATCATATTCAGCTCTGCTCTAAGGGACACTGCATCTTCCTCAGCCTATTTCAAACAAATTTGTGAGAAAATATTGTAATTTTCTATTCCAAGAGAACTGGGACAAGAACAGAATGCGTACTCGATACTGTTCTTCTTTAGCATCCTTTAGACGTTTTTTTAGCATACGAAGCTGGGCCGAGAGATCCTCCTACACTAGGAACTCAACCTCTGAGTAACACTATACAAACTAAAAAAGTGAAACGAAGCACCAACTAATACACAGAATCATTACCCGTGCAACAACTGATGCGTCTTTCTCCATTACAACATCGTTGAGAGCTTTTCTCAATGACAGTACAGTGTTTTGCTCCTACAGAATCAAAACAAAAAAAGTAAACAGAAGCAGCCTGGAAAAAAGTGAGAATGTTAAGAGGTGGTAAACTTACCAGATCATTCAAACGTTTCTGCAACACTCACTCGCGGCTTCCTTTGTTTCAAGCTAGAATACTCAGACAATGGAATAATCAGGCACAGCCAAATCAAACATTTCCGATGACTAAAAACAAACAAAAAACCATTACAAGAAGTCCTACCATGGATGCTACCATCACTTAAGATCACATGATTTATAAACTGATCGTAGTACAAATGCCACACAAATAAGCAGTAGTCCCACAATAACAGACAAAATAAACACTCTCAAATCTGACATCACTAGAGTTATAGAGACCTAATTACACTTCCTAACATCAATAATCTTTAAGTCCCAATACAAACACAGCAAGAAAACTCAAGGTACGAAATGCACATTTTCAACTACATGCTTAGTTCCATCATAATAGTGACAAAATGACCATTACTGTTCAAAGCTCTTTGCGAAAGAAGCTTTAAGCCACAAGCAGACAGAGGAAACTCCACAACCACATATTGCAAACCAAAATTACTCAATCCAATTCAATAATAAACTCACATGGCCATGGTGAGTCTTCAAGCCTCGGTCCTCCACATATTCATCTAAAACTTGAAACCGAGAGGGATTGAAGCCATGAATACGTGTATATATCTATAAAATCGCAGTGAGTGAAATCGAGAATTGAAAAACGTGAACAAAAATTGAAAACGAGTGAAGGTCGAGTAACTTATGCTTGTCGATGAATTCGACAAGCTCATCCTCTTCGCGTTCGACGAGCTGGAGCTGGCCTTGTTCTTCAGTTCTAAGCACCATCAGAGAGAAATGTTAGGTCAATTTTTCAAAGTGAAAGACGATTCAAATTGAAGCAAATAGAGAGAGATATGTGACTTACTTCATCTTTGCGGCCATCGTTCCCAAACCATTCACACACACACACATACCGTGCTCGGCCATCTTTGGCTCAGCTCCACCGTCTGCCACCTCGTCGGCCGAATCAGGAAGCTCCACAGCATCATCGAAATCACGACCTCCCTCACCATCCAAAACCTCGCTGCCTCTCTCGACATCCCTCTCTGACCTCGACTCCCACCCCGTCCTCGACCTCGTTGTTGACGGCGTTGACGAGGTCGAACCCAATCCCAATCCTGGTCTAGATTTTGTGATTTAGGAATGTCGATTTGGGTAGAGAGAAGATCGATTCGGAGAAAGGGCGAGACGCAACTCACGGGAGTGAAGAGAAAGGACAACGTGAGATTTTTTAGGTCATAGCCGATCTGGGTTTCAAAGATGAGGTGAGAGGAAATGAGAGAGTGAGTGAGAGAGGAAGTCAGTGGTTTGTGAGAGAGAGAGAGAGAGAGGTCGAAAAAAAACTAAGTAATAGAACCCTAAGTTTTGGGAGGGAATGAAAATTTTGTTTCCCTCCAACATAACCCGCCCGACACTTAGGTTTTTTTTTCGCGCTTTCAAAAACCAATAATGGGATACCTAACATCAGTCTGACTTAAAACCGATGCAAATTAGACAAATGACATCGGTTTTTAAAAATCTGATGTCTAAAAACTTTTTTACATCAGGGGTTTTTCCAACCGATGTTAAAGGTGCGATGTCTAAAATACTTTTTCTAGTAGTGTAGCAGGGAAGCCGGTTAAACACTATATTTATCCCGGATGTTTTGTGAACGGTGTAAAGTTCCATTCATTGGCCCGAGACGAAGGAAGAAGAACACAAAACAGTGGGGTAGCGGTTGGGAAAGACAATGATCTATATTACGGGGCTATTGTATATGTGGTTCAGCTATGTTACGGGAATGATGTCAACGTTTTCCTATTCAAGTGCAGATGGTTCAAGCGTACAAAGGAAGACCTGGGACTATTATCAGTCGATACAAACTCAAGCTGGTATGAGGATGAGCCTTTCGCTCTCGCCACCTTAGTTCGGTAGGTGTTCTATCTCGACGATCAGAAATCCGGTGAAGGGTGGAAAATAGTGAATCATATTTCTCATCGAGGAATATGGAATACAGAGACAATTGAAGGGACACCGGCGACGACTGAAGATTCTACTGAACCAGAAAGAGACATTCCTGCGTATCAAGAGCCTAATATTTCTGTCATCCGCTCTGATATAATGGACCTGGTTCAAGATGGTGAACGGTTACCCATGCCTGATGGTTGTACAGATCTAACTGCAGATGAGATTATCGATGAGGTAGATGAAGAAGACGAGCAGGAAGAGGACGTGGACGAGGACTCAGGTTATTCGTCGGACGATGTTGAGTACGATGACGAGGATGAGTCGTCGTCTAACGGGGATGAGGACGATGACAATTATGACGAAGAGTACGGTCATACGACGAGGATTATTAATTGGTAATTAATTTATGTAATTATTGTAATATATGATCGATGCATCATCGATCAATAATTGCAGGTTGTCGCCTTTGGGTGTTTTGGCTATCTCCCTAAATCCTCGACCCTAAATCTAGCAAATCGGATCGATCGATCATTTTTTTAATTTTTTTTAAATGAATATTTAATTGAACGGACACACAAATGACCTTGGACGACCTAAACCCTAAACCCTAAGGCCCTAACCCCTGAATTCAGGGTTTTTACACCTGGACGACGGATATGGTCATTATCCGTCGTCCAGGTACACACTAGGACGACGGAGATGGTAATTTTCCGTCGTCCAAGTTCACAAACCCTAAACCCTAAACAGTAAGGCCCTAACCCCTGAATTCAGGGTCTATACACCTGGACGACGGATAACTTCATATCCGTCGTTCAGGTGATTACCTGGACGACGGAAACTCTAATATCCGTCGTCCAGGTGCAGATATCGTCATTTTTTCTAAGACAACGACCATCTAGACCTTATTCCAATGCATATTCTTTTCGTCAAGACTTTAGAGTAAACAATTCTTGGTGTGTGAGCTTCGACTGTTCGAAAATCGGAGTTGCGAAATGCCTTGTATCTACGTTTCCGGTTTGTGAAATTATCAGTTTTGCGGTTGACTGTGCCGATCAAACCCTTCCCGAACTTATTATTTTATGGTCCTTTGAAGACAATTATATATTATGTTACGACGAACATATCCAACGGTTGTTTTGTCCAAATTCAATTTCGTTAATACTCTGTTGCAAATGAGCCTCTACTCATGAACACTTAAGTCGTAAGGATTAGTCGATACTTAACAACTTTCAAAATGAAAAATTATTCGTCGGTTCAAATTTAACTGTTCATATATACGATGTGTTCATCGATATTGGACGACTATTTCACGCGAATGACAGATCGCTAAATTCCTAGCGAATTAATTTTAATTTTTTTTAACGTAAATTGAACCTGGACGACGGAGAATGACTTTCTCCGTCGTCCAGGTTCAATTTACCATGGTGGTTCAATTTTTTTTTATTTTTTTTTAAATTAAAATTTCACTTGGACGACGGAGAACGTCCTTCTCGGTCGTCCAAGTCGAAAATCATGGTGATTCGATTTACCGCCTCAATTTTCGGCGCCGCTTGAATTTCAACTTAGACGACGGAAAATGAATTCTCCGTCGTCTAAGTCCAAATTTATGGCGGGGTGAAACGTCCCGCCCATTAATTACGCGCCGCTTCGAAAAATTTTAACCCTTCACTTAGACGACGGAAAACACTGTTTCCGTCGTCCAAGTGCACTTAGACGACGGAAATTAGTGCTCCGTCGTCTAAGTGAAAGCCTATATATAGGCAGTGGCTCATCTTATTTTCCTCATTCCATACATTCTCCATCCTCTCTCTCTCTCTCTCTCACTCCGGCGATCCTCCTCCGGCGACGCTCCGACGACCAACTTTCCGGCATGGTTCCCCCTCTCCGACGACTCTACTCTTCCAATATTCCGGCGAAATTCCGACGAGGTAATAATTCGAAATTTTAACTCTTTAACAATTTTTTATTTAATTAATTATTTAATTTCTAAATACTTTTAATTTATTTGTTTCAAATAATAAATAGTTGTAATTATAATAATTATTTTGTTGTTATTATTATTATTTAGTAATCATTATTAGTTGTTAATTATTTGGTAATGAATAATTATTAGTTAAAATTAAATCATAGTAATAATAATAATAATTGTATGGTAGTACGTCTTCGATTTAAATTTAGTACATAGGCTTGGTTTATTAAGTCGCACTCTTTGGAATAGATGACGCCTCTTTTCCTAGCTTATCTCCTTAACCCCTCGTGATGTGTGGATTTCATCACCGCACACCATAACCTAAGTGAAGTTATGGACACGAGGTTGAGAGCGGACTTTGCAAAGGACTTGAGGGAGTGTAAATTTTCGAAAAATTGGCCGAATGTCGGACATGGTGTCTAGAAACGGGTTATGACTGGTGACAGGATTTGGACTAAGAAACACTTTTGTCGAAATTAGTCCTGTCTCTCGCGTTATCTCAATCCCTAACTGGCCATGTTTTTCGATTTAACCAAGGCTGATTAATTGAAAATTTACACTTTATCGCGCGGGTCGCACGTCCATTGAACGACCGAAAAAGTCAAGCTAGTGTACTCTATTTAAATCTTAACCGTACTTAATTAGCGTAAATTTTGCACTTGTAATTATTATGGTAAGTACGTATTTTAACAACGTACTCCTAGGTTGAAATGGCTCCATCCGGCAAGAAGAAAGCGCAACAGGAAGCAGAAGATGCCATACTCCGAATGTTGGCGGACCAAGTCGGTTGGGAATTACCGGAGGGCAACGACGCCCTCAATCTGAGCCCTTCATCTGGTCCGTCCGTAGCGCCCTCTGGGGAAATTCCCGCTCCCCCATTCATCTCGAGCGGTGATGACGTCGACCCCTTCCAATCTCCGACGCCCGGTACCCATTCAACGGGAAGTACTCAGGCGTCCTCGACCGCCGAATCAATCATGTACAACACCCGTCGTAGGCAAAGGAGGGCCCCCACTGACCCGGAACCGAAAAAGACTCGGGGTCTCGTTAAAGGGGGCAAAGCGGAGCGTATTTGCAAGGCGACCGGGAAAAAGATCGACTTGCCCTACAACGAATTCACTGGTGGCCCTCCCACAGCTCAGCTAGCAAGTCTCTCGGCGCATAGCATCGGGTCAATCGTCCGTAGCCGAGTTCGAATCACTGCCCCTACTTGGAAGGAGGCGCCGGATCATGAGAAGGCGAAAGTCTTCAAAGATCTTTCGGTACGTAATACGTCCAATTTTATTCATTATATAATATTGTTAATATTAGTTAAAATTTCATAATATATACGATTATAATTTTCTATTTATTTTTGATAGGAACAATTTGCGGTGGATCCGACACCGGCCATGTTGAGGCATATCAACCAAACCGCCAACTCCATCTACAAAGATTGGAAGTACAGGCTCCATCGGTACTTCCAAACTTACGGTCCCTCGCCTCCCCCCGTAGAGCTGCGTGGGGATAGAGAAGATGAGTGGGAGTGGTTGTGTAACCACTTTGCCGATGACTCATTTAAGGTGTTAATTTACTTTTTTTATTTCAATTAAGATAATTGAATTATTTAAATTTTAGTTATTAATTTTTTAATGATTTAATTATGTTGTGTAACAGAAATTCTCCGGTGTCAACAAAGCCAACCGGGGGAAGAAGGAGAAACACCATACTACCGGCGCCAAGCAGTTCATTCAAATAGCCAAGGAGCACAAGGATAAGGGCTCCAAACACCCTTATCTTGATGCAAGCATAAGTACGTACGTGACGCCTGGGCTCGATAATGAAACGAGTCAATGTGGCGTAAGTGATATATATATATGTGCTTTTAATTATAGTAATTATTATTTAAATATTATTTCATTATAATAAATTAATTATTCTTTTGTAGGCAAGGGTGATAGAGCGTGCGCATGAAGAGTTGGCTAACACTCAGCTTGCATTCCCAGATGTGCCGCCGGAAGACCTGCCTCCTCTATCCTTAGAGAGCCAAACTGCAATCGCGGATGAGGTCTACGATCGTAGAGCTGGAAAGGAGGTTAGGCACTTTGGGCCTAGGGTGGTACGAAATTTGTTGACGACCTCCGGCTCATCATCTACGAGAGGTTCGGGGCAGCGGAGAAGGAGTCAGGCTGCGGCCGTCGAAGCAGCCATTCAAGAGGCTCGACTGGCACGAGAGGAGAATGAGTCAATGCGGCAAAGACTTGACGAACAACAAGCAAAAATATCCCAACTCATCGCCCTCATGCAACAAAATCGAGAAGTATGTCAACCTCCTCCGAACCCACACCCCGACGACAACGACCCGGCTGGAGGCGGAGGACTCGGCGGCGCATATGCTCCTCCAGTGTATTAGCTAGCTAGTTAATTATCGCTTTTCTTTATTTCCGAGTTCCGAACAATATTATATAATTTTTATGGGTTTTTAATTTGGATGTGTATGTACAAATTAATTAATTATTTAATACATTAATTAATATTAAAAATTTAATTTATTTAATTAATTTGGACTATTTTTCATTATTTAAATTAAATTAATAATATTTATTTACAATTTAATTTTTTTTTAAAATTAAATAGGCACTTGGACGACGGAGATTATGTTCTCCGTCGTCCAGGTACCCAAACCCTAAACCCTAAACACCAACCTCTAACCCCTAAACCCTAAACCCTAAACCCTGCCATTCTCCGTGGCCCAGGTGTTCACCTGGACGACGGAGAATTAGTTCTCCGTCGTCCAGGTGAACACTTGGGCCACGGAGAATGTCCGCGGTCCAAGTGAACTTGGACCACGGAGAACTAATTCTCCGTCGTCCAGGTGCTTGGACGACAGCACTTGGAGCACGGATCTTGGACGACGGAGATTCCGTCGTCTAAGTACTTAGACGACGGAAAACTGCACCTAGACGACGGAAATGGTCCGTGGTCTAGGTGCAGTTTTCTTGTAGTGTGCATAGGCGCAGTACCAGATGATTTCATATGATTGTGTGATGTCTATTGGTAGTTGAACTGAGTTATTGTGAAGAGCAATTATCCACCGTTTTGATGTGATGGTTAGTTAGATAATTTGAAAGGAGCTTCAGTATTGCTTAAAATTGATTTTCGATCATGTTTCAGTCGATGTTAATCTCGGGTGATGCAGTTTATTTTACTTAACGTATCTGGTTCTATACGAGTGTAATGAATCGTGTGTACCAAGCATACTCAAGTGAATTCGTTATCGACTGTAGTGACAATATTTTAGTTTATTCCCAGGGATGTACAACAGCAGGTGAGATATCAGATTTATTATCGATGGCCTTGTGACAACTCTAGTTGTATATCAGATTTAGCAAGTACAGGTTCTGATTATGGTGCAAGATTTCTTGGCCATGTATTTTTGTATGCATGTTGGTGTTGACCCAGTTAAGATTGAAGTAGTGTTGAACCAAAGCAGATCAGTGAGCGTAATAAATATTAGAAGCTTTCTGGGTTTGAGCTGGTTGCAACTATCGGTTGATACAGGATTTTCATCAGGGTATGTCAGTATGGACCTGGATAAGGTTGAAGATGTGTTGATATGGAGTAAACATATTAACGTGGCAGTTATTCGGAGCTTTATGTGGTTAGTTTGTTTTTATCACCGATTTGTATTAGACTTTTCACGTATTACAGCGCTACTGACCTTATTGTTGAGGAAAGAATTCAATTTTAATGGTCTCGGTCTAACAAGACAGTTCGAAGAAATAGTTAGTTTCAGTTTCAGTGCTGACCTTGTTGTGGTTAGCGGGAAAGTTAATTTTGTAGCTGATGTATTTATCTACAAATCCGGTGTTACATTATTACGTATTCAGGAATTGCGAATACTACTTCAGTCAGAGATGTGTGTTAGAAGTGTTTTCTTTTATATCACAGTTATTGAGCCAGAGGTTTTGTTGCTAATTCCTAGTTCAATCAATTTTCTTCTTATCTAGTTCGTGAACTCTAGAATTGTGATCTTTCTTTAGTATATTGTATGTTGGTGAATCGCTTGATTTCTTACAGATATGAGAGGTGATTTGTTGTTATATAAAGGCAGAATTTGTGTATTAGTTAAAGATTCGTCGAAAAACAGAAGAATTCTGATGAGGCTTGTTCCTCGATTCGGTAGAGCATTCTAAAGTAAATAAATGGCAGTGTTGTATATTCCTAATCCCCTGATATTAGCGTGCCTCAAAAAATTTCTGTTGCAGATAGCTCAATTTAGGTTGTGGAACCGTTGGATGTTCTTAATTGTCGAGAGTAGATTCTCTGAAACAGGAATATTCGGTTAGTGTCAGTGTTGTACAGAAATCATACAGTGAATGTAGCCACGTAGCAGACAGAACAGTTTTGTGAGCAGTGGCTTCATTCTCCTAGCAGGTATGTAAACTTCGAGGATGAAATTTTTGTAAGGGGGGTCGATTGTAACAACCCGAACCAAAATCTATATATTAAGTACCACGAAATTGAATTATCGCAGATTAGTCGCGTAATTGGGGTTGTTAACGACTGTTTCACCGGTGAGAATTTGTGTTGACTTCCTTCACAAGAATTATAGAATATTTAATTTTGAGATCGTGAGAATTTTTGGGGAATTTTTTGGATAAGCGAGCAATTATTTAACCAGTTTTGAAGTCGGTTGGTGAATATATATAAAAGTGTTATTTTTATTGTTGATTTAATCGTGACCGTTCGATCTTGATCAGATTGAATTATAACCATTGATTTGGGCTGTATGTGTACGGGTATATATACCGTATAAATACGAGGCAATTTTGGAAAAGTTTCCATTTTGGAATTTCTGAGTTTGACCCGCGTTGACCACGGGTCAAACCGACCTGTTTGGCTTCGAATTTTCTCGCCGGCGGTGTGCCTTTTTCCGGCCACCTTTGGCCGTGATTCCTTGATAAAATTTGTTAGGCTTGGGCTCCTCTTCAATTTGATAAGTGGATCAACGAGTTTGGTGGCCGGAGGAGGAAGAATCGAAGCGATGAAAAGGAGCGCTTTCTGGCCGGATTTCACCGGTGACGGAGGTGGCGGAGACAGCGGCATTGGGGGATGCAACCATTGGGGTTTTGTAGCCCTTGGGATGGTGAGTCTATCCCATGTGGTCTTGGCTCTTGCCGTGGCCGGTAGTGGTCGAGCAGAGAAAATGGATTCCGACAAGGAAATGGATTCCGACAAGGTAATATTAATTATATTTTCATCTTTTTACCATGTCTTAGGCACCGTCGTCAACTGCAAAGCCAAAAGAACCAGAGGGACCGTCGTCGGCAAGCTTCTTGAAGATGTGATCAAACACGGACCGGTGGCCGTTAGGACGATTGAAAGAGGCGAGGTGATCGAAGGAGATGATACTCAAAAGTACGCCTCAATGGCCGGAAGCATCATATCGGACAGAGTCCCAATGTTGTGGCCGAATTGGAATTTCGTGTTGAATTACGTGAAGTTGGAAGTGCATAATGCACTATCAGTGAGTTACATTTTGCATCATTACGTAAATTTTCTACTTATTAATCAGGTCTGCAGACATATACATTTTTACCATTTATATATACATTGCAGAGGTGGTTTCACGTGGAAAACATACTCAGACACATGTGGGCAAATGAGGTGCAAGGGAACAGGTGATGTCTCCCGGTGAATTTGTATGTATCAAGTTAGATTTTTGATTCTCAAGAGTTTTAGTATCTAACATTTTTGTTGGATTGTTATGGGTACAAGGAGTGGAAGTCCGAGCTCAAAAGGCACTGAAAAAAGTATGGCAGCGACCGAGATGGTACCCCTAGCGAGTTTTGGTTTAGGGAGTACGAGTGGTGATGACTGGTAACTCACTTCACGCACCTGCGATTCAAGGTATGCAACTTGAGGATATTTGTGTTATGTCGTATTAATTATATGAAAATATTAGTTAATCATCTTGTGACCTATGTTTATCCAACAAGGCCATCTCCGAGACAAACTCTCAGGAACCGGGCAAAAACACCAAGAACCATCATTGTGGTTCCAGATCTTATTCCGGTTGGGCTGAGGTGGCTGTCGCCAAACACCCCGAAGTCCCTTCATTGGTGTTTACTACGCATCACGCGTATCCGCAGTGCCCCGAAGATGCTGTAAGTCTCTCATAAATTAATTCACATATTTGCTTCATTATATATATTTTTTTCTCTATATTTTTTGTATCTTTAATACTTTATTCTTATTTCCTTGAAAATTAGGCAAGAATGGAGGAGGCGATCCCACAGGTGTTAACTCAGGTAGCTCGAGAGCGATATCCTAACACCTTAGATAAGGAGCTCACCCAGTACGCCTCTCAAATTGATACATCTGATCTGACTATGTCAACGAGGATCATGGCAGCTGCGATACCTCATGGGAAGAACACCTACTACGTCAGGGGTTTGGGCAAGAAGGGCCAAGAGGTCTTGAAGACGACTCCCGAATTCTCCCACCAGTCAGGATCTTCTAAGACCTCTTATCTACATGAGCAGCTCCAGAGGCAGACGAGGGAGATGGAGGAGCAATATAGACATATAAAGGAGCACTGGAGACAGATAGAGGAGATGGAGCAGGCGATTACATTACAAAATGCGAGATTCGCCGAGCAGGAAAGATTAGCCGAGCAGCATGCATCTATGGCGACATAGTGGCAGCAGTGTATGCCACAGTTTCAGGCTGCTGGAATCCAGATCTCGCCCCTACCTTCGAACGTTTTGGATGCTCCACAGTCGCAGTCCCAGCCACAAGAGGATCAACGTGACAAGGGGAGTCACCACTCTGATTACTTACACAACATAGAATTTGATCAGTCTTAGTGTAGTTGTGTTTTCTTTGTATGGATAATATATGTCGTTGCAAAAATATGTGTTATATTCTGTAATTGCTGTGACGACCTGAACCAGAATCAGTTGTGTATTCTGCACGATTCACGAGATTGGTCATAGTCGCAGTTTTACGATATATGTGTGGTTTGTCGATTCTATTCGCGACTATATTTTCGGCCAAGAATTTGAGTTGTGTGTCTTCACAGAAGTTGTAGAGTACGTGATTTCGAGCTCGAGGGCGGTTCCGGATGATTTTTCCGATAACCGAGGAATATAATACGATTATTTGAAGTTTCAGTTTTTGACGAGTTTATTCGATTATTTCGTGTTTATCCGAATCGTGACGGTTATCCATTTCGAATCGTCGATCGACCCGAGGCGTGAGTATAAATATCGAAAATAGTCGAGAAATAGTAGGAAAACACTGTTGAAGTTTGACCGGACCGTTGACTTTCCAAAATTGGAAACTTGACCGTTGACCCGAAGTGGAAAGTTTCCCGATTGGTCTTCGTCAGCCGACCACCGTTTTCCGGCCACCTCCGGCCACGTGAAGGGTAAGGTTTGCTTCCCCTTGTAATTTCGAGTTGATTGGTGTTTGGTTTTGTGGAAATTGATGGGGGTTTGACTGGGTTCGAATCGGGCCGAGTTCGTGGGTGTCGTCGGTGTCGGTTTTCAGTTTTCCGGCGAGCCACGGTGGTGGTGGTTAGGGGGGTTCGACTCCCCTTGCCCCTCTGAGGCTCATGGTGTGTTTATTTTGGGCTAAGATTGAGTTTTGAGGGCAACCCGATTAGGTCACCGGAATTTGGATTACGATCTGTTTCGAGGCGAAATTGAGTGGGTTATGGTTCGAATCGAGACTGGTGGTAGTTGAGGAAGTGACTCGCACTACCGGATTATTAACCATTGCCGGCGACTTTTAAGTCGTCGGCAATGTTTTTGGACATTACCGGCGATTTTTGTCGGAAAAATCGCCGGTAATGTCTTTTTTTTTTTTTTTTACATTACCGGCGACAAAAATCGCCGGTAATGTCCGTCGCCGGCAATGTCTCAATGGTAATGTAAAAAAAAAAAGACATTGCCGGCGACATACATTTATGTCGCCGGTAATGTAAAAAAAAAAAAGACATTACCGGCGACATAAATGAAGTCGCCGGTAATGTCTTTTTTTTTTTTTTACATTACCATCGAGGCATTGCCCGCGACGGACATTACCGGCGACAAAAATCGCCGGTAATGTAAAAAAAAAAAAAAAAAAAAGACATTACCGGCGATTTTTCCGGCAAAAATCGCCGGTAATGTCCAAAAACATTGCCGGCGACTTAAAAGTCGCCGACAATGGTTAATAATCCGGTAGTGTCGGCTTGAGGAGAGCTACAACTCTGGAGCTTCCTCGCAGGAGGAAGTCACTGTTGACGGCGCGGCGGCGGTCAACGGTGGTGCTCCGGCGAGGAGTTGACTTTTTGGTTTTCGACGTTTTTAATGTCGTTTTTCTCGTAATCGCGCCCTGATTATCGTCCAGAGGTTTTCGTAGTGATTTGAGTATCGGATTTTTAGTCGAGGGTTTTGAGTGGAGATTTCGGAAATTTTGTTAATCATTTTGTACTGCATTGTATATTTCCGGGAACGGTTGGTTTCCGTGGTTAAGTACAGAGTTGTGGGTTATGTTTTTGATCGGTTATGTTTATGAATGTTTAGGAGATCGAGATCGAGATCGAGATCGTGCTTCTGGTGAGGGATCTTCCGCCGGGCCTCGAGATTAGCGCAAGTGCGCGTTTTTCTCACCTATGAGTGGACAATTTCTTTTCACGGAATGATTGCGAGTCTTTATACACGTTTTACAAACTTGAGCATGCATACGAGATTATGATTTATTATGAGCATGTGTTATACGATTATATTACGTATATGCATTTATATGCTGTTTATTGCATTTGCATCGAAATATTTATGATTTGGTTTACACAAAGTACAGTCGTAGTTCATGTTGTTGTATCGATACACACGCATCCCGGCTGATCCCCGAGGGTGCCTACCAGGGGGTACCGTACCTTGTGCCGATGTAGTTCCGGGTGGGTACTGGTTTCTATACCTTGTGCCGATGTAGTTCCGGGTGGGTACAGATGTCTGTTTCTTGTGCCGATGTAGTTCTGGGTGGAAACAGATACCCTGACCTGAGGCTTTTCTGGCTAGAATCACGTGTGGGTCTGGGATCCCGTGATTCGGACTGTACTGGCATGGACGTGTCCATGAGTGACCCCGTGTACTTTGTTATTTTATTTACCTGGACTCGCATATGTTATTTTAACATATATATCAACTGGTGAATGACATTTATTTTCGTCCACTCACTCTAACGATTTTCATGTCTTTCCCCTGGGCTTTTCAGTTTCCGTGCCCAGTTGCAGTTCAGGTTCTGGTGTTTCACGTCGCGGTTGGAGGTTAGTGATCTGAGCTACCTGTGTTTTCCAGTAGGTTTTTGTTTCGCCTACTGATGTGTGTATTGTATATATTTACACTAGAGGTCGCTCTGATACATTCTGATACATGTTTTATACGGATTTTCTCGAATATATTATATTATACATATATGTTTTCTGTTATTTGATATTGTTATGATATTGAGAAATCCGGATGGGATTGGTGCCCATGGTTTGGCTTTTGTGACATAGGACGAAGTGTTATTTTCAGGGTGCAGGTTTATGCAATTCCACGTTAGTAATGAAACTCTGCCGAAATTTTGAATGGTTTTTGTTGGTTCGTGTTTTCAGAAGGGGTTCGATTCCGGTTTAGGTAACTAAATCGGGGTTGGGTCCTTTCAGCTTGGTATCAGAGCATTAAGTTGTCAGATTCTGTAGACTCTTGTAGTTGTGACGCTTAGGGTATTTGAGTTTATACAGCATGACTGGAGTGATGACCCGACTGGCCAGCGGTACTCATCAATACTTCGGGTGTTATATGTTCTCAAATATCTGCGGTTTCATGATTACGTTCTTTCTGCTTGTACCTAATGCTTGTCTTGTATCAGTAGGATGCCTCCTCGACGTGGTCCCCGTGTTGATCAGGAAGCGGATCCTGATGAGGAACGCCAAACGCGCGACTTGCTGATGCGAGTGCTGCGTTTGGAAGAGCGTTTTGACCCTGTGGTCAAGGCTCGTACTACTGGTGCTACTGTGTTTTCGGGTTCAGTTGATCCAGAGATATGTGAGGCATGGTTGGTTCAGGTTGAACGTGTATGTGAGCGTCTGCAGTTTACTCCTGAGCAGATGACAGTGGCAGCAGTCGGATTACTTAAGGGTGATGCATACATTTGGTGGGTTAGCACCGACAGAGTTCCAGTTGATACTCCGTGGACTTTGTTTCGTGATCTTTTTATGCGGAGGTACTTTGATCAGGCTACCCAGCAGTGCAAATATGAGGAGTTTACGAACTTGAGGCAAGGCGGTTTGTCTGTACTTGGGTATCGGGACAGGTTTACCCGCTTATCTCGTTTTGCGCGTGATATGGTGGCTACAGAGGAAGCCAAGTGTCGCAGGTTTGAGCTGGGGTTGAATCTGAATATCAAGGCGACTCTGACTATGATGCCTCGGAACAACTTCGATGAGTTTGTCAGTGCAGCACTCCGAGGCGAGGATATCGAGCAGGAAAGGCAGCAGAGGTACCAGCCTAGACGATTTGAGGAGGGCAGACCGAGTCAGGGGCCTTCAAAGAGGCAGAGTTCTGATACTTTCGGTTCAACTTCATCCTCGGGTAGTGGACCTTATCGACCACTAGCTAGTGCATCGAGACAGAGGCAGAGGTGGAGGAGAGATCGACCGCAGCGACCACAGGCTAGTGGGAGTTCCAGCGGTTCTAGTTATCCTCGGCGTACCGGTGGCACATTTCCTATTCCAAGAGACTATCCATTGTGCAACCTCTGCAACAGATATCATTTTGGTTCATGTCAGCGAGGCCCTGTCACTTGTTATCGTTGTGGTCAGGTGGGTCACTTTTTGAGGGAATGTCCTCAGTTGGTTGGTGCTGATGACCATGTAGCCCAGAGATCCGGGGGAGAGTGAGGTGTCACTTCGGGAGCTCGACCAGCACAGTTTGCAAGCCAGGGTAGACAGCAGGGACAGTCCCAGCGAGGACGACCAGCCGGACAGGCGAGGGTTCATGCTATGACTCTACGAGAGGGCAGAGCTTCACCGGAGGTCGTTATCGGTACGTTACATGTCTTTGGCATTCCAGTACTTGCATTGTTAGATCCAGGTGCCACACATTCATTTATATCATATAGACTGTCATCATTAGCTACGGTACCTGCATCTCCACTTCCGGGGTTGTGGAGAGTGTTGTATCCGTCAGGGGAGATTGTGAGTATTGGTTGGGTTTACAGAGATTGTGAGGTGTTTATTGGAGGCCATAGTTTAGCCGCTGATTTGTTGTTGCTTGATATTGTGGACTTTGATTTGATCTTGGGTATGGACTTCTTGGAGACGCACTGGGCCATGTTTGATTGTCACAAGAAGGAGGTCGCGTTTCGACGACCAGGGTTACCCGAGATACTGTTCCGTGGCGAGAAGAACACTTCACTACCGTGTTTGATTTCCGCGATGAGGGCAGATCGGTTGATGAAGAAGGGTTGTGTTGCTTATTTAGCTCATGTTGTGGATACTTCAGTAGCTGTGCCAGACCTTGGTAGTATTGAGGTTGTTTCTGAGTTTCCAGATGTGTTTCCAGCGGAGTTACCTGGTATACCCCCTGTGCGGGAGATTGATTTCACTATTGAGTTGTTACCGGGTACAGGACCGATTTCCCAGACACCGTATCATATGGCGCCAGCGGAGTTGAAGGAGTTACAGGTTCAGCTCCAGGAGTTGCTGGAGAAGGGTTTTATTCGACCTAGTGTTTCTCTGTGGGGTGCCCCGGTTTTATTTGTGCGGAAGAAGGATGGGTCCATGCATTTGTGCATCGACTACCAGAAGCTGAATCAGGTTACAGTGAAGAACAAGTATCCATTACCGCAGATTGATGATTTGTTTGATCAGCTCAAGGGAGCCGCAGTCTTTTCGAAGATTGACCTTCGATCCGGATATCACCAGTTGAGGATCCAAGACTCTGATGTAGCCAGGACAGCTTTCAGGTCGCGGTATGGGCATTATGAGTTTTTGGTTATGCCGTTTGGGTTGACCAACTCCCCCGCAGCTTTCATGGACTTGATGAATCGGGTGTTCAGACGGTTCCTAGACAAGTTCGTGATTGTATTCATTGACGATATTTTGATCTATTCTAGAAGTGTGGGCCAGCACAAGAAACATTTGCGAGCAGTATTGCGGACTTTGCGGGACCATCAGTTGTTCGCGAAGTTTGGCAAGTGCGAGTTCTGGTTGGATAGTGTGAAGTTTCTGGGCCACGTGATTTCGGCTGAGGGAGTCAGTGTTGATCCTGACAAGATCGAGGCCGCGCTGAACTGGAGTAGACCTACTACTATACCGGAGATCAGGAGTTTCTTGGGTTTAGCGGGCTATTACCGACGGTTTGTATAGGATTTCTCCCGGATTACTATACCACTGACCAGATTGACGAAGAAGGGCGTTAAGTTTGAGTGGTCTGATGCGTACGAGGAGAGTTATTTGCTTCTGAAAGAGAGATTGACTACCGCACCGGTTCTGACATTGCCAGACGACAGTGGTGAGTTCGTAGTGTACAGCGATGCGTCGAAGTTGGGGCTTGGTTGTGTGTTGATGCAGCATGGTAGAGTTGTGGCCTACGGTTCCAGGCAGCTGAAACCACACGAGGTCAACTATCCGACGCATGATTTGGAGTTAGCCGCTATTGTGTTAGCGTTGAAGAGTTGGTGACATTACCTATATGGAGCTCAGTGTAAGATCTACACCGACCACAAAAGTCTTACATACTTGCAGACGCAGCCGGATCTGAACATGAGGCAGCACCGGTGGATGAAGTTGATCAACGACTATGACTGCACGTTTGAGTACCATCTAGGGAAGGCTAATGTTGTAGCTTATGCACTTAGCCAGAAATTGGGATCCTCGTTGTTTCATATGTGTGTGACCAGAGTGTTGATGTTAGCCGAGCTTCGAGCTACGGGTGCTGAGTTCGGGTATGATGATGAGGGAGCTTTGTTGGCCAGTTTTCAGGTTCGACCCGTATTTGTTGATCAGGTGCGTGAAGCTCAGTATTCAGATTCCTACTTGTTGGGTAAGAAGACCATGATACGGAATGGTGTGCCTACAGAGTTTCGTTTGAGCGACGATGGTACGTTGTTGTTCAGAGGCAGGTTATGTGTGCCCCGGGACGAGAGCCTGAAGGAGATTCTGGATGAGGCCCATAGTTCAGCGTATGCGATGCATCCCGGAGGTACGAAGACGTTTCGTACACTTCGCACGTACTACTGGTGGCGCAACATGAAGCGGGAGATTGCCGCGTACTTGAGTCGATGTTTGATTTGCCAGCAGGTTAAGGCGGAGAGGCAGAAACCTGCAGGGAAACTACAGCCACTTGAGATTCCGGTTTGGAAGTGGGAGCACATTACCATGGATTTCGTCTATCAGTTACCACGTACTTCGGCTGGCAACACCGGCATTTGGGTTATTGTGGATCGACTGACGAAATCCGCTCACTTTCTTGCACTTCCGGGGAAGATATCAGTGGGCAGACTGGCCAAGTTGTACTTATCCGAGATTGTTCGTTTGCATGGTGTGCTTGTGTCTATTGTTTCGGACAGAGATAGTCAGTTTACTTCTAAGTTTTGGCAGGCGTTGCAGCGAGCCTTAGGCACGAGGTTGCGATTCAGTACAGCTTTTCATCCTCAGACTGATGGGCAGACTGAGTGGACCATTCAGACACTTGAGGATATGTTGCAGTCTTGTGTGATGTAGTTCCGCGGGAATTGGGACCAGCAGCTACATTTGATAGAGTTCGCCTATAACAACAGTTATCAGGCCAGTATTAAGATGGCACCGTACTAGGCTCTGTACGGGAAGCAGTGTCGTACTCCGTTGTGTTGGAGTGAGGTGGGCAAGTGATGGCTTATTGGCTCTGATTTGGTGAAGAGCACTATGGAGGATGTTCAGATTATCCGGGATAGATTGAAGATCGCCCAGGATCGTCAGAAGAGTTATGCGGACGTGAGGAGGAAGAGCCTCGAGTTTGAGGTTGCTGATTGGGTCTTCCTGAAACTATCTCCATGGAGGGGAGTTGTGCGTTTCAGGAAGCGTGGTAAGCTTCGACCACGATACATTGGTACGTATGAGATTACAGAGACGGTTGGAGCTGTTGCTTACAGACTTGAGTTACCAGCTGAGATGCCTCGTGTTCATGATGTCTTCCATGTTTCGATGTTGCGGAAGTACATCTCAGATCCTTCACATGTGTTAGCCCCATAGCAGTTGCCGATCAGAGAGGATTTGACGTACGTGGAGGAGCCTGTGCAGATTCTCGATCGTCGTGAGCAGCAGTTGAGGCACCGTGTGATTCCGCTAGTGAAGGTCTTGTGGCAGAACCACTCAGTTGAAGAGGCCACCTGGGAGACTGAGCAGCGTATGCGGGAACAGTATCCTCATCTGTTCACTTGACAGGTACGTAAAGGGGGGTAGATTTGTGACGACCCGAACCAGAATCAGTTGTGTATTCTGCACGATTCACGAGATTGGTCATAGTCGCAGTTTTACGATATATGTGTGGTTTGTCAATTCTATTCGCGACTATATTTTCGGCCGAGAATTTGAGTTGTGTGTCTTCACAGAAGTTGTAGAGTACGTGATTTCGAGCTCGAGGGCGGTTCCAGATGATTTTTCCGATAACCGAGGAATATAATACGATTATTTGAAGTTTCAGTTTTCGACGAGTATATTCGATTGTTTCGTGTTTATCCGAATCGTGATGGTTATCCATTTCGAATTGTCGATCGACCTGAGACGCGAGTATAAATATCGGAAATAGTCGAGAAATAGTCGTAAAACACTGTTGAAGTTTGACCGGACCGTTGACTTTCCAAAATTGGAAACTTGACCGTTGACCCGAAGTGGAAAATTTCCCGATTAGTCTTCATCGGCCGACCACCGTTTTCCGGCCACCTCCGGCCACGTGAAGGGTAAGGTTTTCTTCCCCTTGTAATTTCGAGTTGATTGGTGTTTGGTTTTGTGGAAATTGATGGGGGTTTGACTGGGTTCGAATCGGGCCGAGTTCGTGGGTGTCGCCGGTGTTGGTTTTCAGTTTTCCGGCGAGCCACGGTGGTGGTGGTTAGGGGGGTTCGACTCCCCTTGCTCCTCTGAGGCTCATGGTGTGTTTATTTTGGGCTGAGATTGAGTTTTTAGGGCAACCCGATTAGGTCACCGGAATTTGGATTCTGATCTGTTTCGAGGCGAAATTGAGTGGGTTATGGTTCGAATCGAGAGTGGTGGTAGTTGAGGAAGTGACTCGGCTTGAGGAGAGCTACAGTTCTGGAGCTTCCTCGCAGGAGGAAGTCACTGTTGACGGCGCGCCGCCGCCGGCGGCGGCGGTCAACGGTGGTGCTCCGGCGAAGAGTTGACTTTTTGGTTTTCGACGTTTTTAATGTCGTTTTTCTCGTAATCGCGCCCTGATTATCGTCCAGAGGTTTTCGCAGTGATTTGAGTATCAGATTTTTAGTCGAGGGTTTCGAGTGGAGATTTCGGAAATTCCGTTAATCATTTTGTACTGCATTGTATATTTCAGGGAACGGTTGGTTTCCGTGGTTAAGTACAAAGTTGTGGGTTATGTTTTTGATCGGTTATGTTTATGAATGTTCAGGAGATCGAGATCGTGCTTCTGGCGAGGGATCTTCTGCCGGGCCTCGAGATTAGCGCGAGTGCGCGTTTTGCTCACTTGTGAGTGGACAATTTCTTTTCACGAAATGATTGCGAGTCTTTATACACGTTTTACGAACTTGAGCATGCATACGAGATTATGATTTATTATGAGCATGTGTTATACGATTATATTACGTATATGCATTTATATGCTGTTTATTGCATTTACATCGAAATATTTATGATTTGGTTTACACAGAGTACAGTCGTAGTTCATGTTGTTGTATCAATACACACGCATCCCGGTTGATCTCCGAGGGTGCCTACCAGGAGGGGTACCGTACCTTGTGCCGATGTAGTTCCGGGTGGGTACAGATGTCTGTTTCTTGTGCCGATGTAGTTCCGGGTGAAAACAGATACCCTGACCTGAGGCCTTTCTGGCTAGAATCACGTGTGGGTCTGGGATCCCGTGATTCGGACTGTACTGGCACGAACGTGTCCATGAGTGACCCCGTGTACTTTGTTATTTTATTTACCTGGACTCGCATATGTTATTTTAACATATATATCAACTGGTGAAAGACATTTATTTTCGTCCACTCACTCTAACGATTTTCATGTCTTTCCCCTGGGCTTTTCGGTTTCCGTGCCCAGTTGCAGTTCAGGTTCTGGTGTTTCACGTCGTCGTTGGAGGTTAGTGATCTGAGCTACCTGTGTTTTCCAGTAGGTTTTTGTTTCGCCTACTGATGTGTATATTGTATATATTTACACTAGAGGTCGCTCTGATACATTCTGATACATGTTTTATTCGGATTTTCTCGGATATATTATATTATACATATATGTTTTCTGTTATTTGATATTGTTATGTTATTGAGAAATCCGGATGGGATTGGTGCCCACGGTTTGGCTTTTGTGGCATAGGACGAAGTGTTATTTTGAAAGGACCCAACCCCGGTTTAGCTCTCTAAACCGGAATCAAACCCAATCGAAAACATGAACCAACAAAAACCGCAGAAATTTTGGCAAAGTTTCGTTACTAACGTAGAATTACCATTACCTGCACGTGGAAAATGCACTTCATCCTATGCCACAAAAAGCAAACCGTGGGCACCAATCCCATCCGGATTTCTCAATATATCAACAGTAAAGTAAAACAATAAATATAATTGTACTTTACTGAAATACGGTGTAAAATCGTACAACGTAAACAACAGATTTCTCAGAGCGACCTCTAATGTGTAAACATATAAGTATACCACAGTAGGTAGAACAATAAACCTACTGGAAGAAACAAGGTAGCTCGAGTACTATGCCTCCGACCACGACGTGCGACACCAGAGTCCGAACTGCAAACTGGGCACGGAAACCAAAAAGCCCAGGGGAAAGACATGAAACACGTTAGAGTGAGTGGACGAAAATAAATGTCTTTCACCAGTTGATATATATGTTTAAAATAACATATGCGAGTCCAGGTAAATAAAGATAATAAAGTACACGAGGTAAAACCATAATCCTCCAGCGTACTGAGCATGCAAGTATAAATTCCACGAGGTCACTCATGGACACACACCGTGCTAGTACAGTCCGAATCACGAGGTCCTTGGTCCCCGTGATTCTAAGCCAGAAATGGCCTCGGTTCCGGGGAAACGCCCCTCACCGGTCAGGTCGGGATGACGACGTCCCTCCTGGCGGCCTACCATCGGGGATCAGCCGAGAGGCAAAGTGTATCGATACAACAACGTAACTGATACTGTACTCTGTGAAAACCAAATCATAAACAGTTCGATGCAAATGCATGAAGCAGCATATAAATGTATGTATATTCGTATACGTATATCCGTATATGTATAATCGTATAATCATAAAACACATGCTCATGTAAACCGAAATCTCATACGCATGCTCAAGTTCGTAAATCATATAAAAAGACTTGCAATAATTCCGTGAAAAGAAATTGTTCACTCACAGACTAGCGTAACGCGATATGCGTTAACCCGTGATCCGGCAGAAAGTCCCTCGCCAAAACAACGATCACGAACCCCTGAATATTCACAAAGTCCATTATTCAAAGTCATAATCCGACAATACAAGACAAATCACGAGAAACCACCGTCCTCGGAAACACGAAATCCGATTACAACAAACTGTCGGAAATCCAGAAATCACATCTCAATACCTCGCTGTATTTTCGGATGCTCAACTCGAAAAACGAACCTCCCCACTGCGATCGGGGCGCGATTTCGAGTCAAATGACATGCAACTTGTCGAAAATCCAAAAAGTCAAACCGTTGACCGTTGACCGCTGCCGTCAACCACCGTCCACGGCGGTGCCGCTGCCAAAATGAAAATCTTCCGGCGGAGCAACCCTTATTCCACTCAAAATCATGCACTGAGCAACTTTCATAACTGCAACAAATGCCAATTCTCACTCTAACTCATCCAATTTCAAGCAAAACCGAATGTACACACAAATTTCAAATCCAAAATTCTCCTTCCACAAATCGAATTAGAACTCCATACTTACATGGTTATAATCCTTGAGAGGAGAGCTTCAAAACCCAGTCCATGGTTTAGCTCGAATCGGCCAATTTCACAAACCACCATTAAACTCAAAAACCTCCATTTCGGCCGGAATATTCTTCTCTCCACCGCCACCCTCGCCGTGAGGGGTGGCCGAAAACATGACGAGGGAGATGAGGCGAAGAGAATGGGACCAACCCCGTCGCCTGGGGTGGCCGGACGGCCCGCCGTCGTGAAACTCATTGTACGCCGTCGCCAACTTCTCTCTCCACCGAGTTGACTCGGTCAACTCGGTCAAATCCCAAAATGGTAAGTCTTTGACATGCCCAAATTAGCAGGTTTCTATTTATAGCCTTTCCCAAAATGGAAACTTGTAATTATCCTTTTCGACGAACTTCAAACGCGCGTAACTTTCTCGTCGTAATTCCGATCCCGATAATTCTCGCGGCCACAAACTCGTCTCGACATACTCATCAATTATCACCCAAAGTCAAAAACATCGGCCAAACGGATAAAAAGTCAACTGTTCAACCAAACACACATTTAAATCGACTAAACAATCTACAATCGGAAATAATCACAACTAAATCTTCGTAACTCAAATCCCGATAATTCTCGCGGCCACAAACTCGTCTCGACATACTCATCAATTATCACCCAAAGTCAAAAACATCGGCCAAACGGATAAAAAGTCAACTGTTCAACCAAACACACATTTAAATCGACTAAACAATCTACAATCGGAAATAATCACAACTAAATCTTCGTAACTCAAAATCATGCTCCGGAAGTTCCCACAAGCTCGAAATTAAATTTTGAACAACTTCCATGAAGAAACTGAAACCAAATTCTCGTCCGGTAATTTAGTCGTTAAGAAGTCCACAATTAATACCCGAACTTCAAATATTCATAATTAATTCCTCGGTCGTCCAAATGACGATCCGGAACCGCCCATGAACTCAAAATCACACATAGAACAACTCTCGAGAAGAGACCCAGCTCCAATTCTCGGCCAATAATTAAGTCGTTAAGAAACCAGGCGAGTAAATCCATTATCGGAAATCTGCTATTAACTCATAATCTGTCGGACCCAGCTGATGACACTGCTCAATCTGTTTCGGGTCGTCACATATTTTCAGGGTGCAGGTTTATGCAATTCCACGTTAGTAATGAAACTCTGCCGAAATTTTGAATGGTTTTTGTTGGTTCGTGTTTTCAGAAGGGGTTCGATTCCGGTTTAGGTAACTGAATCGGGGTTGGGTCCTTTCAATTGCAGGTTTTGGAATTAGGCCCATTCAAGAATTTGTAGCTTTTTTTAAAAAAAAGTACCACCTATAGCCGACGACATGGACCTATGTCGTCGACTATAGTATTCTAGAACCGGTCAACATTTTGACTCGGGCGACAAAATGGCCGACAACAAGGTAGTCGGCTATAGTCTAAGGTATTACCAACGACTCATTTGTCGTCAGTTATAGTTCATTTTATAACTGACGACTACCCTACCCTATCGTCAGCTATAGTATAGCCGATGGTGTATTCCCAACGATGCTTAGACCGAAGACACGTTGTCAGCTATACCTATAGTCGACGATCTATGTTAACAGGCCAACGACTTCACGTCATCAGCTATAGTAGAAATTATGGTAGTGTAAGTTAAGTTCATCAAGTTCTTAGTTAACACTTCTATCCAATTACACAAATTTATTCAAATTTTGGAACCACAACTTGAACAATCCAAACCTAGGCAAGCATATCACAAACTAAACACACAAAAATCACAAACAAAGCACAGTTGCATCATAATTTTGGCCAAAGTCAATGATAGTCAACAATTCACCAAATATTTTTTCGATAAAGTTTCATGCAATTGACCGTATAAATCAACTACCCAATTGTCCTAGATCATGGTTTCAAGCAAAAATTAACTCAATTAACACTAAACACAAGCTAATCCTAAACTTTCAAAATTAGGGTTTGATCTACGCATTTTATGCATATTAATTAATGTATTTTCTCTACATTTTTACTTTGATAATTGCTTAGTTTTATTAGTTTTAACTTATTTTGTTAATTTCAGGTGTTGACCAAAAGAGACGGAGTAAAGAAGTTTATAAGCATTCAAAGGCTAGCAAAATGGAAAGAACAAATTCGGCTAAAGAAATTGGTTCGAAATTCCAAGGAAGAAAGGAGAAAAAGAAATCATTGGTTGACTAGGAAAACATTTCCTATGTTGACTAGGATTTGAAAGCTTTCGGAAGGATCTTGAAGAAGAACAAATGAAAATGGGTCCAATTAATTAGAAGACCATTTAGATAGCCCAAATATGAAGATCCAATCAGTCAATTTCGTAGAGATCAAGCTTTGATAGGAAAAGGATTCCCAAAGTCAAAAGAAGAAGGAAATCATGAAGAATAAGGAAAGCAGAATCTGCCTGTGCAGATGGGCCAACTTCGACAAGCTGTAGAAATTTCCTATTAACTCCGATTGAGGTGATTAATGAAGATATTTTATAGCTCTCAGAAAGATCTTTCCAATGCCGTAAGAATCACGCAATTCGGATATGTACAACTCCGGGAAAGTGCAAATCTTTACAGACTGTCAGATTTGCCCGGGTACACAAGGAAAGTCTTGTTTTGGTAGGAAAAGACCTAATCTTCTTCTATAAATTGGGGAGCTCGGCCTCATAGTATATTATCACTTATTCTATGGCCTATGCTCTTCCAAATACTCTCCTCCTCCCCACAAATTAAGCCGACATCCTCAAGAAGCCGACTACACCACCATAACGCCGCATCTCTTCTTCCACCGACGCATGGGGGATTCCGAACGTCATCCACCAAGAAGTCTAGTTCTCTTGAGTATCCATAGGGGATTCCGAAGATATAAAAGTGTAACAATGACCTCTTTACTCCGTAGTCTTCTTTTGTTCACGAAACTTGTTTGTGTGTTTTGGATGATTGTATTTCGGTTTTATTACATACGTAAATTTCAATAACTTTTTCATGTGTTCCTTATTCTAGATTTCAATTTGCATGAAGTTAATTGGTTCTTAATGCTTTGGTTTTGATTTAGGGGATTCCTAGTCTAGATCAATGGTGTTTAGGGGATGCCTAGCACAAAATATGAATTATGCATGTTTAATCGAAATTTAGGGTTATGGGATTTCGGTAGTGTTGTTATTTGCATGTGTTAATAAATGAGTTAGATTATGGATTAAGTTGATCACTTGTATATAATTAATTAGGTTTTCTTTTTGTTTCAAAACATGGTATGTGTTTTTGGGTCTTCTATGTGTTTGCTTGTCTATGAGTCAATGCATGTTAGAGTCCTAAGATTATGTGCTATGTTTGAGACGTTTTTAGTAAATAAATTAGGTAATTAAAAACAACTCTTGACACCCCCCTTCTTTTTAACACCACAAAAATAGCATGCACCCTTCAATCCCCGGTTAGAACGATCCCTACTTGCTTAAAATACTACATCTATAGAGTTTTAAATTGTATATGGTTGAATTATGTGTTAAGTGTTTATTTGATGCATGTTTTGGTCATATCAGGGTTCATGTCTAATACAACTCAACCTATTTCACAATTTCATGCATATAAGTGTTAGATTCACACAACCAGTACAACTAAATCAATGAATATAACATCAATTATTTACAAACTTCACAAAATCTCAACCCAAACTCACAAAAGTTTAAATCGGGTTCAAGGAATTTAAGCACAATACGTCTACAAAGATGGCTCCAAAGCACAATACATCCACTCTAGGCAACCCAATACATAAGAAGACACTTCCAAGTCAAAAATTTGAGAGTTTTGAGTAGTTTTGAAGTTAGGGGGTGTTTAGAGGGAGAGAGAGACGAAGAAAAAGAAGAAAGAAGTCGAATAAAAATGAAAGGCGAAGAGAAGAAGAGAAAAGAGAAAATAGAGGATTTTAAAAGTCAATTTTGGGTCAATATCAGTCTCAGGTCAGTGTTCAAACGGGTCGAAGAATTGTCTTAACCCGTCGAATGTTTGCTACTATCTCTCTTTGTACCCTTGTTCGACGGGTTGAAAGGGAAGAACTATCATTCTTCGACCCGTCGAGAATTCTCAGGTTTTTGCCTCCTGAACATGCACTAATTCTCATCCTAAAATGTCACACGCTCTACACACATTCCTATCACCATTTTCACACGCACAAAGTTAATATACTTAACACATAAACAAGCATAGAAATTCAAAGTGAGGTAAGAGATTAGAAGTGCTCCCCCTTGAAGACTGAAACATGGCATCCATAGTCACCAACATGCAAGACCAAGATTGCTCTTGCCTTCCTTGCTAGGTGAAAGGACCCGACCCCGATTTAGTTTCCTAAACCGGAATCAAACCCCTTCCGAAAACAGGAACTTTCGAAAATCATAGAAATTTCGGCACAGTTCCACTATATCGCGAAGTTGCCATTAACCTGCACCCGAAAATACACTTCATCCTATGCCACAAAAGCCAAACCGTGGGCACCAATCCCATCCGGATTTCTCAAAAGCATAACATAATGTAGAGCAATAAACAAAACTGTAGCTTTACAGAAATCCGGGAAAATCATATGAAAATATAAGCACAATAGTATTCAGAGAGACCTCTAGTATATACATAAATATACAACAGTATGCCAAATTAGAAACCTACTGAGAAGGGAAAGTAGCTCGAATACTAAGCCTCCAACCTTGACGTGCGACACCAGAATCCAAACTGCAAACTGGGCATTGAAAACAAAGAGCCCAGGGAAAGACATATAAACCGTTAAAGTGAGTGGACGAAAATAAATGTTTTTTGCCGAATATTATATATGTTATAAAACATATGCGAGTCTAAATGCATGAAAATCATATGGTACATGAGGGAGACTCTAACTCCTCATGCGTACAGAGCATGCATCGAATATTTCGCGGGGTCACTCATGGACACGGGATCTCAGACCCTCACATGATTCCATCCAGAAATGCCTCACGTCGGGGTATCTGCCCCCCCCCCCCCCCCCCCCGGTAAACATCCTCGGGGATCAGCCGGGATGCTAAGTGTATCGATACAACTATACATACTAAGACTGTAGTCTATGTAAACCAAATCATAAATAGTTTCTATGTAAATGTATAAAGCATAATGTAAATGCATATTCGTAATATATAATTATAAGAGCATAATCGTAGATGCATATTCGTAAATGCATAATCGTAAAACACATGCTCGTATAAATCATAATCGCATACACATGCTCATGCTCGTAAAACATATAATAAAGACTTGCAACCAATCAGTGAAAAGAAATGTGTCCACTCACAGACAAGCACAACGCGAAAACGCAATAATCCTGAAATCCGACGGAAGATCCCTCGCCAAGCGTACGATCCCGATCTTCTGAATAATCACAAATATAACTTATCAAAATCACAATTCAATACTCTGAACCACACCTCGGAAACAAACCATTTCCGGAAACATATAACTCGAATATCAACAAAATCGTCGAAAATCCCATAAATACTCTACATATCCCTCGACATAAAATCCACCACCCAAATCAACTCGAAAACCTCAAGACGACAATTGAGGCGCGATTACGAGTAAAACGGCATAAAACTTCCCAAAATTCTAAAAAGCCAACTCTTCGCCGGAGCTCCGCTGTTGACCGCCGCTGCCGGTGGCAGCTAGACGTCACTGGCGAGATTTTTCGGCGACCAAGACCACCAAAGTTTCCTCTCCTCAAGCCCAGTCCATCTCTCTTCTACACCAACTCCCAAATTGGCCGGCAACCGGGCCAAAAACCCCCCGAAAACCCACCGCCCAAAATCGCCGGAAAATTTCTCCGGCCGATTCCGGCGCCGTCGCTCCACCATAGCTCCCAAAACCATAGGGGTTCTTCTCCTTAGCTTAAGCCCAGTCCAAACCAACCCAAATCTCTACCGGAACGCTGCCGGAAAACCCCCCTCCGTTTACCCCTATTCCGTTCACCTTCACCTCCAAAATCCTTCAACCAAACCATCACCAAAACACACAATACATACATCAAATGAAAGCCCAAAGGAAGAGCTTCAAATCCATACCTCAAACTCCGACAACCGTGCCGTTTTCCTGCGACAACTTCGACGGCGAGTCACGGACTCATTGGGTCAACACGGGTTGACTCGGTCAACTTGGCTCAGAACTGGTCAACTCAGTCAACCAACTTGGCTTAGAACTGGTCAACTCAGTCAACCCATACTTGAGGGATAGAAGAGGAGTGTAAAATAAGATGTCAGATGCACCTTACATAGTGAAGCCGACACTGAGGGGTTCTATATTTCATGTTCATTTACCTTTCGAGGATGGGCCAGTTCTTCGTCTTATTATGTGAAGCCTTGGTGTATGTTTAAGATTACTCATACAACTATTTGACTCTATGTTGGTTGGGGCTCAAATATCCTCAGTAAGAGTGTTTATTTTCCGTTCCTTTCAGCTTCAATTATTTCTGCGGTTAAATTCATTTCACTTTGTTATGTTATGATCATTCCATTTTACGTCTTATCATTGTCATATTGCATTCTCATTAATGTGTGTGTTGAAGATTATTCATCGATCTTTGGACTCCGAATGTATCATTGTCGTACCAACATAGCTACATTGGGATCTTGAAACAATTGTATGATTGTCGCACATAACCATTCTGGTGGAGCAGTTGTGTGTAGCTTCGGCTAACTATGTTTCATTCCAGTTTAAATTTTGCTTGGTTTCATTCATCTTCCTTTGTCCCATCCGTTTTATTACCTTAAGTTCCTCAATTTTGTTTGTCGAGGAGATTCACCTGTTTTAACCAAGAGAATTATTCTCGATTTTGTCACTTCAATATATTCTGGTTTGTTTGATCTTTGATTCACGTCGATCCCTGTCGGACTGGCAATGCATGAGGTATTCGGGGTACGCACGTATTTGTGTATGGTTTCGTCCATCGAGATTGTTGTCTTCTTTTGCAGCCATCCTCCATCTCATTGTAAATGGTGGTTGTGAACTCGTCCCTTTCTTTCTTAACCAGAGTTTTATCTTTTAGCTAATTCTATTCTTGAGTAGCAATTTGATTATTCAATGCGCATGTGGTTTTACAATCGAATTCTTGAGTCCAAGATCATTTCATCATTATTGGACGTATGGGCTATATCGTCTTATGATCAGTACTATGTGTTTTATCGGACCTATTATATGCGGAGAATTACCAAAAATTTATGGTCGGTTGTATGTTGTGTCAGATGTGGAAATGGTGCAACTTAAAATTGGATATGTGTCGTAAGTATGAGTATGTGAGTTTTTGAAACTATTGTTGTGAGATAAATATTGGTACGCTGGTAAACTACAAATTTGCAGGTATTTGGGTTCAAGTATAAATGAATAGGTCATGCCAAATTATCGGTAGGAATTCCTCCAAGTTAAAGATATCAGAATTACTTTCTTTTTGATATGCAAACATATATAGTGAAAGGACCCAACTTCGATTTAATTTCCTAAACCGGAATCTAACCCCTTCTGAAAACACGAACTTGCAAAAACCATAGAAATTTCGGCAGAGTTTCACTATATCGTGGAATTACCATTAACCTGCACCCGAAAACACACTTCATCCTATGCCACAAAAACCAAACCGTGGGCACCAATCCCATCCGGATTTCTCAATATCATAACAATAATGTAAAGTAATAAGCAAAACTGTACTTTACAGAAATCCGAGGAAAATAATATGAAAATATAACATCAGAGTATTCAGAGCGACCTCAAGTATATATATACATAAATACACAACAGTAGGCTAAACAAGAAACCTACTGGAAAAGAAAGGTAGCTCGAATACTAAGCCTCCGACTGCGACGTGCGACACCAGAATCCGAACCGTAAACTGGGCACGGAAACCGAAAAGCCGCCCAGGGGAAAGGCAAATAAAATCGTTAGAGTGAGTGGACGAAAATAATCATATGCCTTTCACCATTTATATAACATAAAAACAATGCGAGTTCTTAAAATAAATGGAGGTGTCAGGCGAATCTCTCAAGCCCGACGGTCAGGCGAATCTCTCAAGCCCGATGGTGATAGACTAGGCGAATCTCTCAAGCCTAGTGGGCACATCAGGGGAATCTCTCAACCCTGGAACTGGACTACCGATGATCAGCCGAGTAGCCAATGCATCGATGCTAAGTAAATGCCATCACCATAAAACATAAAACAATACCTCCAAAACAATTAATACTCTTCATACTGTACTGGAAATAAATACTGAAATCAAGAACTCGCTACGACAGTGTAAATAAAGGTCCACTCACAGATAAGCACAGCGCGCAAACGCGCTAATCCCGAGATCCGGCAGAAAATCCATCGCCCAACGTACGATCTCGATCCCCTGAATAATCATAAAATATAACTGATCAAAATCACAATTCATTACTCAGTACCACACCTCGGAAACCAACCATTTCTAGAAATATATAACTCGGATACAAAATAATCGACGAAAACCCCCAAATTCTCAACATAAACCCTCGACTTAAAATTCGGTATCCAAATCAACTCGAAAACTTCAAAGCGATGATCAGGGCGCGATTACGAGCAAAACGGCATAAAACTTGTCAAATTTCAAAAAGTCAACGCCTCGCCAGAGCTCTGCCGTTGACCGCCGCAGTCGCCGCCGGCGCGCCGTCACCGGAGAGATTTTCCGGCGAGGAAAGTGCAGAATTTCTCTCCTCCTCGAGCCTAACACATCTCTAAACTGTACCAACCACCTATTCCGCCGTGAACTACCGAAAATCAGCTCGAAAATCACAAAATAACAAACCGACCGGTGACACTGTTCTCGGTCGAAACTCCGGCCACAGCGCACGGTAGCCCTCGAGGCTACTCCCAAAGGCCTCGATGTGGCCCCACGAGCAATTCCCCCTAATCTCTGGCCACCACCATGGCAGGAGCACCGTCGTCCGTCGATCCCGATTCCACACCGATTCCCCTCCAAAATTCCACATCAAAAACTCCACCATACACCACAAAACATATATTAAATGAAAGCCCAAGCATCAAGCTTCAAAGCCTTACCTTCCTTTCCAGCAACCGCGCCGTATTCCGGCGACCACCGCGACGGCGAGTCGTGACTCACTGAGTCAGCCACGGGTTGACTCGGTCAACTCGGTCCAGAACAGTCAACTCGGTCAAATAACTCATTTTCGCACTTTTTCGACAATTTTACGACTATTCGGCAATTTATACGTCGCAACTTGGCTCTATCCACAATTCGGATAACTCAAACTCGAACGGATAAACACCACTAACTCGGCGATAATTTCAAATATTCATTTTATATTCCTCAATTTTCTGAAAAATCCTCGGAAAGTTCCCACGGACTTGAAATCAAATTCTCTACATTTTCCACGAACAAACCCAAATCAAATTTGTGTCCGATAATTAAGTCGTGATCAAAAACGCCAATTCGATTAATTACGATAAACTGTGATTACTCGCAAAACTCGCGGATTAATCCGATTACCTGAAAGGACCCAACCCCGATTTAGTTTCCTAAACCAGAATCAAACCCTTTCTGAAAACAAGAACCAACAAAAACCACAAAAATTTCGGCAGAGTTTCGTTACTAATGCTGAATTGCCATTAACCTGCACCCGGAAAATACACTTCATCCTATGCCACAAAAGCCAAACCGTGGGCACCAATCCCATCCAAATTTATCAATATCATATCAATAAAGTAAAGCAGTAAACAAAACTGTACTTTACAGAAATCCGGGGAAAACCATAAGAAAATATATCAGTAGTGTATCAGAGCGACCTCTAGTGTATATATATAAAATATACAACAGTAGGCAAAACAAGAAACCTACTGGAAAAGAACGGTAGCTCGAACGACTAGCCTCCGACCACGACGTGAGACACCAGAATCCGAACTGCAAACTGGGCACGGAAACCGAAAAGCCCAGGGAAAGGTAATAAAGACGTTAGAGTGAGTGGACAAAAATGATCATATGCCTTTCACCAATTTTATATATCATAAAATCAATGTAAAGCGAGTTCGGAAAATATATATATATGGAGGTGCCAGGCGAATCTCTCAAGCCCGACGGTCAGGCGAATCGCTCAAGCCCGACGGTGATAGGCTTGGGGAATCTCTCAACCCTGTCCAGAGGAATCTCTCAACTCTGGGTCTGACTACCGGTGATCAGCCGAGTAGCCAAAGCATCAATGCAAGTAATGCCATCACCATAAAAATATAAAATAATACCTCTAAAAATAATAAATAATCTCAACATCGTATGTAAACAAATATGGAAATCACGAACTCGCAATGACAGTGAAAATAGAAAAGTTCACTCACAGGTGAGCAAAGCGCGCACTCGCGCTAATCACGAGATTCGGCGGAAGATCCCTCGCCCAAAGCACGATCTCCATCCCCTGAATATTCATAAAATATAACTGATCAAAATCATAGCTCAACACACTGTACCACACCTCGGAAACCAACCGTTCCCGAAAATATATAACGCGGTACAAAATAATCAACGAAATTCCCGAAACTCTCCGCATAAACCCTCGACTGAAAATCCGGTGCCCAAATCCATTCGAAAACCTCAAGGCGATGATCGGGGCGCGAATATGAGCAAAACGACATTAAAATCATCAAATTCTAAAAAGTCAACTGGTCGCCGGAGCTCCGCCGTTGACCGCCGCCGCAGCCGCTGGCGCACCGTCAACTGGAGAGATTTTCCGGCGGCCAAGCTCCCACAAGGTTTTCCTCAACTTCTCCCAACACTTCTCCCAACTGAGTCATCAACCAATTCCGGCCCAATTTGCCGGAAATCAGCTCGAAATCCATGGGATTCCTCCACCACCGGCAGCCTCCGATCTCCTCCGATCTCCGTCCACAGTGAACGGCAGCCCTCGAGACCCCTCCCAAAAGCTTCATCGTGGCCCTACGGTCAAAACCCCCATAATCCCCGGCCACCACCGTGGCCGGAGCGCCACCGTCGAACCTCCCCAAAACCGGCCGGAAAACCTCAAAATTCAACTCCACATTTCTCCCTAAAATCGACACCAAATCAAACAATTCCAAGTGCTAAACAGTAGGAAATCATGAGACGAATCGAAATATACCAAAGTCCAAGCCGGAGGTGGCCGGAAAATGAAGGTCGCCTGCGAGTCAAGCGGCGGTGAAGTTTTTCCTCATCGGTTAACGCGCAACGCACCAGAAATGGTCAACGCCGGTCAAACTTCCAACAGTACCTTTTCGACAATTTTTTGACTATTTCTGATATTTATACTCGTGACTCGGGATGATCGACGGTCCAAAACGGATCACAATCACAATTCGGATAACTCAAATCGAACGGATAAATACGACGAAACTCCATGATTTCAAATATTCATAAGATATTCCTCGATCGTCGAAATAATTATCCGGAATAGCCCACAAACTCGAAATCACGCGTACAACATCTCCCGAGAAGAGACTCAACTCAAATTCTTGCCCGATAATTAAATCGTAATCAAAATCGGCAATTCAAACAATTTACGAAAAACTCGTGAATTAAGTCGATTACTCTACTGATTCTGTTCTGGGTCGTCACATTACCATACCAATTCTGGTTCGGTCGTCACATATAGACCATGAGACGTTTGTGATTGCATGATCACTAATTAACGACCAATGTTTTATGAGACGTGTTATATACTATGAGGTTGTGCGCGGATTTTTCATCATCTTCATCAGGTCGAGGAGTACTCTAAATTTGATAATGTGTAGGCAAGGCCTTTGGGATTTCAAGTACTCCGTGTTACTATAGCGATTATAGAGGACCAGTTAGTATACAATAAATAAATTTCTATTGTATTAGTATTTTCGGTTACATCAGGAAGAGTATGTTTACGTGGGTTCTACGAGACCAGGCACAGATATTCGATATGTCCAACAAACCATGATATATTGTGTATGCAGTTTTGCGTAGGTGGGGTTAATAAGATTTTCTCGTACACATTATTTCTCATACGTGTTCACGACACTCGAGGTTTCACGTGGTTTCAGCACCTTGAAGAGTTGTATTGACAAGTGTTTAAGTGCATTTTGGGCTTGGTATCTCAATGTTATCAGTGCGGTGATTCGATAATTCGAATTATATTCCATTCATCAAGTTTTCTTGTACTCGATATCTTGCGTAACTATGCAGGATTCATGTTTGAGTAGATTCGAGCCTACAAGACAAGGGGTATGATGTTTAACTTTTTGCACTCTTCTTTCGAAGTCATCATGTGAACTACCATTCTCAAAATTTATCACGACATGTAGAATCTGTCTTTCGAGTTCAAATGTTGATGTGGGAATGTCTTTTCAGCGAAGGTTCATCGTTGTCGATTCACAAGTCATTATGGTATTTTGGATCCGTAGGCAAATCAATTTATGTGTTAGCACGGACGTATCTACCATGGAAGACGGTGATGCAAGGGTATTGTTACACGGAGGAAAGGAATTAGTGCAAGTAGTAGCAATTGGGCATTTAAACGTTTCAATCATAAGCAGATGGTATGTTTCATGAAGCGCTTGGGCATAGTTCTTTGGTAATCATGATGTATCGAGATATTGATCCTTCTGTGGAGTTATGAATTTTTATGGACCATAGAATCATAAAGAGCCCTCAGTCTGTCAATCCTTACATCAATTACACCGCCAGTGTCATTGGGAGTAAATTATTATGGTATACCAGATGTTTCTCGAAGAATCTTCATGCAGAGATTATGGCTTTGTGTCCTTGCTACGTTGACTTTTCATGATGTAAATTTCAAGGATGAAATTTTTATTAGGGGGTAGATTGTAACAACCCAAACCCAAATTTGGGTGTTAATTATCGTTATCGCGCTAATTATTGGGCTAAGTAGCTCGTGGCACGATTTCTGAGATTATCGCGAACTAAATTAATGATGTTTTATAAAAATAGGAATTTGAACTTGTTTCCTTCACCAAGTGGTAGAGTGTATTATTTCGAGCTCGTGCGTATTTTTACAGGATTTTTTCGAGCTCCGAATAATTAATTATGAAGTTTAGAAGTTGTCGTAAGGGGTATAATTGAAGAGAGTATTTTATTATCGAATTTATAATAGCCGTACAATTATTTTTACAATCGAATCATAGCCGTTGGATCGAACTGGAATATTGGAGTATAAATAGGACACTTAGTTGTTTTTTGGGCATTTTTTCTCTTTCTGGCCGACCCGTTTTGGCTTGAGACCCGATTAGCCCTCCACCGACCCGATTGGGTCAACCCGACCCGACCTAGCTTTTTCGGCCACCTCCGGTAACAATTCAGTTATGGAATCAAAGCCCTTGTGCTCCTTTATTAATTCATGTAATCAATTTTGAAATTTATGTCTACATATGCAGCGAATATATTTGGAGCAGTCGACATTGAGAAACAGAAGTTCATTGGTCTAAAGACTCACGACTGTCACGTTATGCTGCAACGTCTTATTCCAGTGGTAATTCAACCATATTTGACTCGTAACATCGTCAAACCAATAGTAGCACAATGTAGATGGTGGTAGAAGTTATGCGCTAGAGAGTTGAAGAAATCAGATGTGGTCGAACTACAATATGAAATTGTCCACATTCTCTGTAAATTAGAGAAATTTTCCGTCCTGCTTTCTTTGACATCATGATTCATCTCATGATCCACCCTCCCATATTGTTGCTTTGTGATCTGGTCCACTACACTTAGATGTATCCTCAAGAAATGTACAATTAATTATAACGCCATTTTGATCACTTACATATATTTTTGTGTTTATACTATTCAATTGATTAATTAATTGTATCATTTTGCAGATAACTCGAACAATATAAAGGATTCGTCAAAAATAAATCTGCTCTGGATGGCTCCATAGCAAAGACATACCTAATGCATGAATGTGTTACCTACTACAACAGGTACCTCAAAGATCCAGTCCAGACCACTGCCTTCAATCGAAATGTCGACAACAATCTTTCAGTCGCCACAGATGTTGTACGACCATTTAAAGGAGTATTAAATGAAAGATTAACTAAAGAAGAAATTATTGAAGTGTATTAGGTAGTGTTGCGAGACTATGACGAGGTTGACCTGTACATGCAAGCTTATAGGGAGAAAATTTAGAGCCAAACCGGACAACAAGAATCATAACTGGGTTGAAAAAGTGCTTAAGAAGAAGTTCTCTGATTATTTCCTCTAATGGGTATGTATTTTAATTAATTTAAACTATGTATTTAAGTTTGTGATTTTTTGTTTTGAAATTGAGAAATTCATATTGGAATAGACACCCACAGTAAATTTTGAATGACATTTGGTGTTTGCTTATGCGAAGTGTTTTTCCTTAGTTTGTGCATGCAGGTTTTTTGTTTCCTTTTTTTTAGGGAAAACTATGTCAAATTTTCGGTAGAAATTAAATACATATTCATATATCTTCTTCACACTTTTGTAGATAATAGATCTAGAAAAATCTGGTAACCACGAGGGGTGGTGATCATAGGAAAAGAACTTATTGACCCATAAGCCGGTTCAACACTATATTTACCCCAGTTGTTTTGTCAACGGTATAAAGTTTCATTCATTGGACTGAGATGAAAGAAGAATATCACAAAACAGTAGGATCGCGGTTGGGAAAGACGCTGATGTATATTACAGGGTTCTTGTTAATGTCGTCCAGCTACTTTACAAGAATGATATCAGCATTTTTCTATTCAAGTATAAATGATTCAAGCATACGATGGAAGATCTAGGCCTTTTATCAGTTGATACAAACTCAAGCTGGTATGAGAATGAGTCATTCGCTCTTGCCATCTTAGTTAAGCAAGTGTTCTATCTGGATGATCCGAAAGCTGGTGAAGGTTGGAAAATAGTAAACCATATGTCTCACTGAGGAATATGAAGTGCCACAATACTTGAAGGGACATTGGCAACTGACACTGAGGCGCATAATGACAATGCATATCAAGAGGCTAATACTTCAATTATCCCTGACATAAGGGAACTAATTCGATCTAACAAACACTTACCCATGCTTGATGGCGCTATAGATCTTACTCAAGTAGAGATTAATGACCTAGAAAAGAATGCCCTTGAAGAGGAGCTGGAGGATGACAATGACGAATACGATTCAGACGATGGAGATTATGATGATGAGGAGTATTCAATTGAGAGTGAGGAGGAAAATAGTATATTTCGTCATCTAAATAGCACTTAGATGACGAAATTTTACCACTTTCATCGTCTAAGTAGATTTTTCACAATCTGACCTCTATGAGAAAAATTATTTGTACCATGTTAGATTGCGGATTATATTCTTTGACAGTATAGAGTAAATAATTATTAGAGTGTGGGTGTCGACGGTTCGAAAATCGGAGTTACGAATATTCGTATATCAGCGTTTCCGTTTCGTTGAAATTTTAGTTTTATGGTTGACTACACCAATCAAACCCTTAACGAATTTCGTATTGAATGAAAAAATTTCTATGTACATATTAAGTGGTGATCAATATATCTAACCGTTGTTTTGTCCAGACATACGAACACTTAAGTTATACAACATTAGTAGATGTATAACAAGTATTAACTCGCCAATCTAGTTTTTATGTTAATTTTACTTTAATTTATATCTAATTTACATTCAAAGTTTTGATGTAAGCTAGTGGACGAAAAGGCTCGTAACGTCTGAAATGGTTTTAATAATTCATACTATTTACGATCATTTTCGTCTTTTATATTTTTTTCAATATTCACAAAACTGTAACGATCGAATACCAAAATCTACCGAATTGGCATCAATTTTTTTCTAAAATATTATATATACGTAATGATTACATCTAACGGCTAATATTTTTAGGCAGGTATCAAAATTCTTTCTTTTTTAAAAAAATTATCTCAAAAATAAAATAAATAAATTATCACTGAGAGGACGAAACACCTAGGTTTCATTGTCTAGGTCCCTTCTTAAACGACGAAATCACGTAGTTTTGTCATCTAACCCAAAAAATTTGGCAATTTTTTTTGCGCCGATTTTTTGGGGGCATTTTTTAAAACGACTTAGACGACGAAATACGTATAATTCGTCGTCTAAGTGGATAGTTTCGTCGCCTAAGTCAATCATTATGAATCGACCTGGGAATTAATTTCCCCAAATTGGATCCGGACCCTAAAATTTCCTCTATCTATCAATCCTCTCGGCCTCGTTCTCTCATCGCCTCCATACGTCTCTCATCACCTCCGTAGCTCTCTCGTTCGCCTTTGCCACCACCTCTCCTCCCTATCCTTACCACAGCCACGGCCACCGCCTCTCCTCCCTCTCCTCGCCACAACCACCGCCTTTCCTCGCCACCCTAAAACACACACCATTGACGCTAGCTCCTCTCGATCAATCTCTCTCTCTCTCTCTCTCTCTCTAACTATATATATAAATATATATATATATCCAATTTTGTGAATTTGTTGAATTTGTGTATATATATTTATATAACTATGCCGATTAATATATTTGTGAATTTGTGAAATGAATATATATATATATATATTGAATGATGTGAATTTTTGAATATGTTCAATTTGTTGGATGAATTTTGGATGGGGATTTGGATATGAATTTGTGAATTTTAAGGAACATGTGAATTTGTTGAATTTGTTGGATGACTTTTTTATGCCGATGAATATATAATGGATATATATATATATGGATGAATATGTATATGTTAAGTTTTGTATATATATATATATATATATGATGAATATGTTGAAATTTATTGTATTCGTTGTATTCAAATTAGTTGGATTGCTAAGTAAATGTTGTTAATATCCGATTTCATACAGCTTAATCTAGATGCCTGGCAGTAGGAAGAGGTGCATTGTAGCAGAGAGTGCTGCTGAATTCCAATCCAATGGACGAAAAATGGGTTGGGGTCAAACCTCAAAGGAGACCATTATGGCTCATACAAGTTCTACAGCTCATTCGGCTCCGCCGGCTTCTCAGCCAATACCGAATGCTCATACTGAAGCTGCTACTAAATATACAAACGACCTTGTGATTTTTGCCTCGCCAACGTCGTCACAAGCTCCCAGAGAATTCGTCGACGATTCTATTCACTATAGCGCCCGACGCAAGATTAGAGGGAGCCCTCAGACCATGTCCCCAAACGCACAAGGGGATTTAAGAAGGGAGCTAAAGGGGAGCGGATAGTAAAGTCAACGGGGAAGAATATTGAGGTGTCGTTCGACGAGTTCACTAGAGGCCCTACGACCAAGGAGCTGAGCAGATTGTTCTCGCACAGCATCAGATCAATCAAATGGAACAACATACATATGATCGCCCCTTCTTGGAAAGAGCTGCCCCAATCCAAAAAGTCCAGGGTGTACCGCGAACTCTTGGTAATAGGGTCTATTGAACTTTATTTACTTTTATAATTAATTACGAAACATAGAGGCATGGGGTCAAGGAATTTAATTTTTATTTTTTTATTCTAGGTACATTTTGATTATGAAGACAAACCAGAGATGTGGGAGCACATAAAGGATACGGCTACCCATATTTACAAGGATTGGAAGTACGACCTCCACAAGTACAACAAGCAACATGGCGCCTCGCCTACCCCAAAAGAGTTGCGGACGAAAAGGGAAGACGAGTGGCAATGGTTGGTCGGGCACTTTGAGTCCAACAAGTTGAAGGTTCGTCTTTCTTTTCTTTAATGTAATGAAAATGAATAATTTCTTTCTTTTAAACATTTATTTATTATTTAATATTCTTTGTTGTGAAACAGATAAGGTCAGAGACTAACAAGGTTAATCGTGAGAAGAAGACCGACCACCATATTTCGGGCTCCAAAAGGTTCATCTATATGGTGAAGAATCACAGAGATGTGGGTTCGATACATTGTTTTCTGGATGCCAGCTTCTGCTTATGTCAAACCCGAGCAAGGCAATGTCACGAGTGAACATGACATAAATAACTATTTTTCTGAAATTGATTTAATTTAATCGTACTTCCAAAATTTATTGAATTTAATCTTACGGTATATGTTTGAAGAAATTGAATTATGATTAGAACATTTAATTAGGTGATGCTCTTGGAATTTGCTTTAGTTGGCTAAATTATGATTCTGAACTTGAGAAATCTAGAAAAAATCGGTGCCCACGGTTAATTTGTTATGTTTAAATATGTTATTCGAAGTGTTTTCTTTCGTGCAGGTTTTTGGTTTCCCTCCAATTTTAGGGGAAACTATGCCAAATTTTCTTAGAAATAAACATTCATATATTGTTCCTACATGATTAATTTCAAGAGAGGGTGATACAAATGGCCCAGGAGGAATTGGCATAGGCATAGTTGCAAAACCTGGAGATGACACATAAAGAGTTGCCTCCTCTGTAGAAAGATACTCATATCAGTATTGCTAATGCAGTTTTTGGCCGCCGAGCTGGGAGGGAGATTGGTGGGCTTGAACGGGGAGTCCAGCGAGATTTGACCAAGTCATCCGCATCAACAAGTAGACGCAGTGCGGCGGATGCCGAGGCGGTCCGAGCCGCCCAAAAGGAGGCTCGATCGACCCGGGAGGAGGCTAAATCATCCCAGAGAGAGGCGCAAATGGTCCGGGATAAGCTTCGATTGACCAACACTCAAATGAGCTTCGTCCTCAAGTTTCTTGAGTCGATTGGCATGCAACGTCCGTTGCAGTGTCAGCCCCCCACACTTCCTAGGCACGACGATGACGACGATAATGCAAGCAGCGACGGGGGAATCGACAGGATCCATACTCCCAGTTTAGTTTGGTAGTTTATGTATATTTCGATTCATGTACGTACGTACACTTTTATGTACACGTTTTCTATTTAATATATTCAATAAATATTTTATTTATTTAAATAATAGTTAATTTAATTTAATTTATAATTCTGAAACAATTATTTATAAAAAAAATATGAAATTAGACGACGAATTCTTGTTTCGTCGTCTAGGTTCAATCACTGAGACGAGGAATTATTCGTCGCCTAGGTGTTATACCTTAGACGACGAATATCAATATTCGTCGTCTAAGAGATTGAACCTAGATGGCAAACTTTTGTTCGTCGTCTAAGTGTTATCACTCAAACGACGAATATTCTTCATCGTTTAAATGATATTACTTAGACGAAGAAGATCAATATTCATCATCTAAGGTGCATCTAAGATGATAAACAATTTCGTCACCTTTTTAAGAAATTTTTCGACATCTAAGTATAAAGTTGACGAAATATATTTTGTCGTCTAAGTAGCACCTTAGACGACGAAATATAAACTTTTCATCGTTTAAGTGCTTAGACTACGATTCTTGGGCAACGAAACCTAGGTGATGAAAGTTTCTACTTAGGCGATGAAATTGCTTCGTCGTCTAAGTGCATTTTTCTTGTAGTGCATGATCACAACCTCTACCTCACACTTTATTACTTGTAGCTCTCTCAATGGTGTACGTCCATCACGGGTTCAAGTTTAACGACCTTAACATGGTCGAGGCGGAGAGCAAAGCTTGAAAACATCATAGTGTGTGGAAGATGCACAAATTTCACCTCCACAACATGGTTGCTTGGTGCTATTCCTTCCCACGGCTTGATCTGGTGCCCATTCACCTTCAAAGTACTTTCATCTCTCAAATTTCTCAACGTTACTGCTTCATAAAGAAAAACCTCCACAATCTCAAACGAACCATTCCATCTAGACCTTAGCTTTCTCAAATGTAAGGAGAGTCTAGAGTTGGACAAGAGCACTTTCTTTCCCACAACAAGCTCCTTATGCCTCAAGCAGTTGTCATGGTACCTCTTTGTCTTCTCTTTGTATATTCGGGCACTCTCATAGGCTTCGAGCCTCAACTCTTTAAGCTTCATAATGTCAAGCTTCATTTTCTCTCCACTAACTCCCAAGTTCATGTTCAATGTGTTCATGACCCATCTTGCTTTATGCTCAAGCTCCACCGGTAAGTAACAAGCTTTCCCATAGACAAGTCTATAGGATGACATGCCTATGGGAGTCTTAAAGGTGGTCCGGTTCCCAAAGTGCATCATCAAGCTTTTGACTCCAATCTTTCTGGTTGGCACTCACGGTCTTCTCCAAGATACTCTTAAGTTCCCGATTTCTTATCTCTATTTGTCCATCCGTTTGGGGGTGATATGGTGTAGCTACTTTGTAAACAACCTGATACTTCTTCAAGAGAGCCTTGAGCTTGTGGTTAATAAAATCGGAGCCCCCATCACTTATAATGGCCATTGGGGTTTCATGCCTTATAAAGATGGCAACCTTGAGGAACTTAGTGACCACCTTGCCATCATTGGTTAGGAATGTTGTAGCTTCCACCTACTTGGATACATAGTCTACCGCCACTAAGATGTAGTACATGCAATGTGAGCAATGAAAAGACCCAATAAAGTCAATACCCTAAACATCAAAGATTTCGATCTCCATAATTGTCTTCAATGGAATTTGGTCCCTTGAGTTGATCCTCCCAACTCATTGACACCGATCACATATCTTCCACTACAACAAAAAAAAGCCAGTTGCGACGGCAATGTGCCGTCGCAATAGAGTCAAATGCCGTCGCAAATGCTCTTTTGCGACGGCAAAATGTGTTTTTGCGACGGCAACCTGTCCGTCGCAATTGGTGGCGACGCAATTGATATTAGCAACGGTTTTTACCGTCGTCCTTATTCTTTTGCGACGACAAATCTTTGTCGTAGTTATTGATTTATTTTGCGACGGTACTTTACCACGACTGACACCGTCGCAAAAATTTGATAAGCCGTAGTGTTAAAATCGTTTTTTGTGACGGTAAGGGTGCCGTCACAAAATATTTTCCCTCCAAATGCTATTAAAAGCCACATGCCCTGCAATTGTAGACCATAGAAAACACTACTCATATCCTACTATCATTGTCGCATCAACCTCTTCGTTGGGAGTACTCTCCATGTAAACTTGGTTCAATATATCTTTTAATTCCTCATCAAGCTCTCTTCCAATAACCTTGACCATAAATGCTTGCAACTTGGGGATTGGAATAGCATCATGGAAAATCTTAAAGGGTTCCACTTTATCAAAGACTTCCATAGTGAGCACACCTCCCATGACATCAATCTTTGTCCTGGCCGTAGCCATGAAAGCTCTTCCAAAGATAATAGGAAGATCTTCATATCCTCTTGGCTCCTCCATAGCAAGTATCACAAAATCGGTAAGGATCACAAGCTCACAAATCTTGATCAACATATGCTCTATTATACCCCTCAAATGCACTACACTCCTATTGGCAAGTTGTAGTGACATGCTCACCGATTTGATCTTCCCTAAACCAACCTCCTTGTACACCAAGATCCATCAATGTGCTTGGAAAATGCTTGGTTCCAATGGTGCATGGCATGGTGAAACTGCCCGGATCCACTAGCCTTTTGGGTACTTTCCTTTGAATAATTTCTGACACTGTGGCACTAAGCTTCACCTTCTCGGATCGTTCCTTCCTTACAACATGTTCTTCAATATCCGGTTAGTACAAAGGTCTTTCAAGAACTTGGAGTACATAGGAATAGTTTGAATGGTGTCAAGAAGGGGTATATTGATCTCAACCTTCTTGAAGACATCCAAACATTCCTTGGTCTTTTGATGTAAGTTAGCTTGAGCCCTCTCCTTGTTCCTTACTTGAGGGAAGTGTAGGTATATATCCTTCTCACTTAAAACCTTCTTGGAATGCCCATTTGACTTATCTTGACTCTACTTTTCAACGGGTTGAGAAGAATCCTCAACAGGTCAAAAACAGATGCCTTCCCGGACTGTAGGCTCCTTTCGACCGGTCAGCTGTGAGTCTCGGCTTGTCGAGCTCTGGGCAACCTCTTCTCCTCTTGCTTTCCCCAAATCAATCGTTGAATGCTCTCTAACCATGTCTATACCCTCCAAACTTTTTCCAGCATCCCCAAGTCGACTCAATCTATTCTCAGAACTCACATGTTCAACCTCAAACTCTTCTTCCTCACCTTCAGACTCACTAATATCTTCATAAGGAATCAACTCGGTATTCTCTTGAAATTTCACCACCTTATCATGACTTGTAGTAGCCTTCTTAACTTTGAAATGGTTCTTCAACACAAATAGTGTGTCCAAGTCATCCTCATCATCATTCTCCACGTTAGGAGCATCACCATAATTCTCAAATCCCTTCCCGGATCTCAACACCGCCTTCATTACATTGACTTGGTGTTTAAGGTTCCTCTTCGTGGTGGAGAAAAACGCGGTACCCTTGCTACTCTCTTGGCTTTGATGTGCCTTAGCTAGTTGACTCACTTGCATCTCTAGCTTATGAATAACGCTTTGATTCTCATTCCAGAGTGCTTGGTTATCCCCTTTCATGCTCATGAAGATCTCAAGAAAAGTCTTCTTATCATCCGCTTGAGTCTTCGCTAACTCCTCTTGGATCTTCACTAGCCTAGCCAAAAGCTCATACGTGTGAGACTTGGGTGCCTCCAATTGCGGTGGAGGAATTGGTGCTTGGAGTAGAGGTGGTTGTTAAGCTCTTGTCACAAAAGGTACTCGTGGTTGGTAAATGTTACTACCCAAGGCATTGGCAAATCCTCCATTCGGTCTTAGTGTGAATCCTGGAACTCTTTGATGATTCAAGAACCAAAGTTGCCTTTGGTTCCCCCTTGATTGTACCTTCCTCCTTGTCCTTGGAAACCTCTATTTGGTCTTAACAACCCACCTTGGCCTCTTTAGTTGCCTTGATTTTGATTTTTTCCACCCTATGAGAAGTTAAGTGGTTCCTCCATCCCGGGTTATAGATGTTGGAGTACGGATCATTAGTCATAGAAGACTCATTTTCACTCTTCGATAATTTCTGGATAATCCTCTTGATGAAGACAACTTAGAGTCTCATGCACCATGCTTTCGCATGTCAAACAAGTAATCGGCTCCACACTAATTTCCGACACTTGGTGGACTTGGCCTTTAGTTCTATTTTTCTTCATCAAAAGCTCAAACTTTCTATTTATTGACTTCTCAAGCCGCTTGATAGCATCTTCTTATTATAGGATCCCTTGATTTCATAGATACCACCTATTGATTTGGGTGGCCTCCCTCATTGAAACCGTCGGCTTCCTCACACTAGGATAAGTCCCTCAAAGTTGATATCTCCGTTAACTTCTCAAGCAAGATATGGGCTTGCTCGGCGGGCTTATCCATAAAATCTCCACCACACACATTGTTGACCTTCCGCCTTATCTCCTTACTTGCCCTTGGTAGAAAAGGAACATAAGCATGTCTTGTGTTTGCCCATGATTCAGAAATCCAAGCTCAAGATCTTTGAAGCGCTCCCATGCTTCACAAAAGAGTTCTCTTTCTTCTTCCCAAAAAGTCATCAAACTTGTTCTTCTCTCATTAATCTTGCCCGAGGGAAAGTACTTGGTAATAAACTTCCTTTGTAAGGTCTACCAAGAGTTGATAGAATTAGGAGGGAGCTTGTTAAGACACTTATTGGCCTTGTCTCGTAAGCTTGATGGGAACACCCATAATCTCAATTGCCCAGCATCCATGTTACAGATATTCAATCGAGCACATGCCTCTTCGAACTCCAAAAGATGTGAATATGGATCCGAGTTGGCATGGCCTAGAAAGATAGGGAGAGTTTGTAATAAAACTTAGCTTGATTTCAAAAGATTCTCCCACTAATGGTTGCAACACAATACATCCAGTGTGCGCCGCCAAAAAGGGTAATGCACATTCCCTCAAGGCTCTTCCTTCGTAGACCTCGTCCTCCATAGTAATTCAGTCTAGATCTTGAGGCTCAACCTACTCCTCAACTAGTGGATCTACTTCTTGATGCTCAACTTCCTCCTCGATTTGAGGATCTACTTCGATCTGGAAAGCACAAGCCTCACTAGTTGGATTCGAGCGTTGTGCTTCCAAGGCAAGATAAAATAACTTCTCGAGTGCCTCTCGAATGTTAACCTGCAACAAAGGTATGCTAATCTCTTCTTCACTACTTGTACTTGAACCTTCCCTATACAGAGCCACTGTGTCAAACCCCAAATTTAATATCCACAATACGGATGGTGTGCTAGAAGATGGTGTATGTAGATTCAAAGTACTGAAGGGCATAAACCTATAAAACACACTAAGAAACCACTTGATGTTAAGCCTCCAAACCCTTAAAGTACTCAAAGCCTTGACATCTTTCCACGGTGCTCCTTTAACACCCCCTTAAGGAAACATCAATGAGCACTCTAAGAGTTCGAATGGAATTCCAATATGTAACACAGTGGCATTCACAGTGCTATGGACACCAAGGTGAACCAAGGTAAATGCATGCATAATCCAATATACCGGAATCGCCAAATACAGTCCTAAGAATTCAGGGTGTATCATAAATTAAGTTTGCTAAATCTAGACACACTAACTACTATGCGTAAAATAAAGACACTACTTAGATATGCTCCCAAGAATGTCGATAACTCAAGGTAAGTAAGTAAGAGACAAGTGAAACAACCATCAAGCACAGCAATTTCTCGACGGATCGAAGGTTTTCTTCAATCTGTCGAAGGCACTCTCTTGTTTATGACACATGCCATTTTCAACGGATCAAGACTATGTCTCGATGAGCCTAACGTAAGCTTTTATGTCTCTTCTGAACTAATTCTCGATGGGTCGAGAAAGATGCACGACAGGAATGCCCAGCAAAAGGTTAGTAGCACAAGTTCTAGCATAAATTCACCTCAAAACTATCAACCAAAGTATTCAAGGGATCAAAGAAAATTAAAACAAAGTCCTAGGTGATAAAATGAAGACAACTACAAAGCTAAGAAAAACTTATCAAGCAATATGTCCGATTTTACCGCAATCAAGGCTATCCAAATCTAAGGAATTAAGATGAGCCTAATCCCTGGCAGTGGCGCCAAAAACTTGCTGGAAAGTTTACCCCTACACACTTTATGCACTAAGAACTAGCCCATAAGTGTAAAGAGTTATTTCCGCTTGCAAGTATACGGGGTCAAGTTATAGTATGTATAAGAAGTCGAGTGTCGAACCCATGAGGATTGACCACTTTACTTCTTAGTTCGAATTAATAAAGCACTTAGACTACGGAAAAACTAGACACTAATCTCGACACTAAAACTAAAATGAAATGCGGATATGTATCTCACTACTAAGTCCTTTGGAGACCTACCATTGCAATGGGTGATTAGACTACAATGAGTGATTAAACAAGTTGATTGATTAATTATAGACTAATGTAAAGAGATTAAATAGCAAATAAATTCACAATAAGAGAGAATGGTTAGCTAGGGAAATTCTCACTAACCATTTGATTCTCAAACAACCACTACGACAGAAAAGGCTTCACACGACGGTCTAGGAGAGTCGTCTGAAAACCAACTTGACCGTCGTTTATCGAGCAGTCGTCTGATTCAGATGACAGGTAAATCACCAAGCAACCATCGTATACCGATCATAAGGACGATAGGAATAATAACACACTACAGGTGGCATCCATGCCTACGCACTAAAGTGTCCCATGGCATACATTCAAACGACGGGTAACTGTTTTCTGATAGTATATCAAAAGACGGGTAACCGTTTTCTGATTACGTGTCAGATGACAGTTACATATTATATGACCGTTGTCTTATGGTGATTCAGTCGAAAATTACATAATATATTATTGTCGTTTGATTTGTATTTGGTAGACCATTTTTATGCTTCACAACGACCAAATGTATTTAGGACAAAATATTAAATAAACTATGATTTTTTGCTTTCATATGTACTACACCAGCAAAGTAGCATATTATAAATGAGCAATAGCAATGATACATCAATAGATAAATATACAACATCGTATCCAACGTCTAATTATACATAGAAAGCTAAAAATCACTAACTACTCCCTTACTTTTGCACATCAATACAATAATGCATGCCTCTTCAATCTTCATAGACTTCCGAGATGCACTCAACCTAGCTAAGTTTGTGAGGATTTCCCTTAGCTACCTTGTGGTGAAGAGTGAATTCATCAAAAGCACAATGATGAATGAAATCATATAACTGCAAGCAATACAAATACAAACAGTTACACAACTAGCATGTTTATACTAAAGATACATCATCTTGAACTTCACGTCAATGTGGTCAGTCCAATAAGATGGAACTATACATATCAAATTTCATGTCATTTATCGGCATCGTTCTAAAGCATGTTCAATTATCGTTAACGAACTCACCACAGTACGTATCAAATTTCATTTTCACTTCAACAACAAAAATATCACTCTTCATCATCAGTGTCATTACTTTTTTTATCTATATAAGTAAGTTCATTTCATGTCCAGACTTGCCATATCAGACAATTTAATTTTGGTTAACACCCTTTGATGCATATATGGGGTTCAATTTAGAAAATGAATCCCTCAGTATACCAAAAAGCATTCATTGGAGACATTAACTACCTATAGTCTATATATGTTCTTGCTATAAGAGGTGAAGAAAACCAAACTTGTGATCACATTGTCAAGACTCAATAATGATGTAAAACTATTCCTAACACTTAGAATACTCTACAGAGTAGTGGGACTGTTATGATAGAACTCCACATGCTTCTTTTTCACTGCAGATTCTCGCTGCAAGCACATTGATGATAACGATGAGTTCAAAAGTACAAACTAAAACTAGTTTTCATGAAAATAGTTAAAACAGAATCGCATAAGAGTACCATTATACGGATTCGATTGCGCTCTTCTTTGTTGAGTACAAACTGAAACTTCATAAGTAGAAACCCACCTTCTTTAAGGGGAAACAAGTCATCTGAAAGACTGTTCTTAAGAATGGACCTGGTCTCAATACCTGTAAGTCTTAGAGATAAATATACACACAATTGCCCCAGCTAACATTAGTAACTTAATTCATTAAGGGAATTCTATTACAAAACCTATTTATGATATCTCATTTCCCTCAGAGTCATGAAGAAGAACAATCAGTTTTTCACAAAGAGTCTCAAATGGGATGTACATGAACACATCATGAAAGGACCTGACTTCGATTTAGTTGTCTAAACCGAAATCAAACCCCTTCGAAAACAAGACCTTAAAAATTTTTTTGCCAGAGTTTACTTTGAAATACGTGAGCCAATATTAGAACCTGCAAAGAGAATCACACTTCGAATATTCCACAAAAGCCAAACCATGGGGCTCTGTTCCCCATCCGAATTTCTCAACATCATATATAACGAACCACAAGGTTTACAAGAAATCTAGAAAAACATTCAGGAGTAAACTCAACTAAAAACATAACATAAGTATTCAGAGCGATGCCTATACACATCATATATAACCAGTAGGTCGAACTAAGAACCTACACGAACTGAAGTGTGACTTGAACTCTACGCCTCCACCGTCCACGTGCAACCCTAGAACCCAAACTGCAAACTGGACAAAAGAAACTGAAAAGCCGGGGGGAAGGCAAATGAAATCGTTAGAGTGAGTGGACGAAAATAATAATATGTCTTTCCCAACATATAAGTATATATGCTCATAAAAGCATAATGCGAGTTAATGCACATGAAAATCCCGACCAGGTACATTTTCCCTGATTCATAAAGATCCACATAAAATCATGTGGGGTCACTCACGGACTCCTCTGCATAGTATAGTCTAATCACGGGATCCCAGACCCCCTAGTGATTATAAGTCTGAAAGACCTCGGATCAGGATATCTGTCCCCCCCCCCCCCCAGAGCATCTCGGGGATCAGCCGAGAAGCCAAAGCATCGATGCTACCTCTATATCTGAGACTGTACTTTGTGTAACCCAAATCATAAATACTTTCCATGCACATGCATAATCATAAAATGCATAATCATAAAATGCATACTTGTAAGTGCATAATTGTAAATGCATACTAATACAATGCATAATCGTAAATTGTATAATCATAAATGCATAACGTAAATGCATAATCAGGACTTGCAAATCAACTGTGAAAATAAAATGTCCACTCACAGTACGAAGCTAACTCTGAGGTCCGGCGAAAGATCCCTCACAAAACACTCGATCACAATCACCTGAATAACAGGGATATGATCAATACATATTGAAACACAACATACGGAGCTAATACGTCAAGAACCCCACGTTCTCGAAAGACGTATCACTCGAAATATCGATGAGGATAGCAAAATTCCCAAAATACACCCAAACAACCCTCGACCCAAATTACAACACACAAATCAACTAAAAAACCTCAAGACTACGATCGAGGCGCGATTACGAGCAAAACGGTATAAAAATCTTCAAAAATCCCAAAAACTCAACCCTCGCCGGAGTTCCGCCGTTAACCGCTGCCGCCGCCGCCGCCGCGGCGCCAACGGTGACCAACTCCGACGACCCATACCTCAAAATCTTCCTCTCTTCAAGCCCAACACTTTTCCTCAAAGTCACAACATCATCCAACCACCACCATGGCCGGAAAATAGCTCGAAACCCACAGCCTCCATTGATTCCGATGAGATTTCGGCGAGCTCCAAACGCCACCTAATCCTAAAATCTCTTCACCCAAAAGCATCTATGGGTTGAGGAGATCAAAACCCCCAACCCCAACAACCTCAAAACTGGCCAGAAACCACTACCCGAATACAGTTAGTCACCCTCAAATCTCCACCAATTCCACTCAAACCAAGTTCAAATCAATAGGAAATCACAAGAGGAAGCTAACTATACCAAGCTTTTGGCCTGAAGTGGCTGGAAAATTTGGGTCGGAAGGCAACAAGCTCGCAGGTCACGGTGGAGCTCCGGTCAACATGGTCAACGCAGGTCAAAGTTGGTCAAACATCCCAAATGCGTGAGTTTTTGACTTTTTACGACTATTCGATATTTAAACGTCGTGAACCGACCAAACCAACGATTCAGATAATTCAAACCCAATCAGATAAGTATGACTAACTCGACGACAATTTCAAATATTCATTTTATATTCCCCGATTATCCGAAAAATCCTCTGAAACCTCCTACGAGCTCGAAATCAAATCCCCTACCATTTCCGCGAAGGAACTCAAACCAAATTTTTGCCTGATAAATTAGTCGTTAACAAACCACATATGTACAATCAGCTCGCGATAATCACATGTCGTGCCGATAATCACATAACTCAAAGTTCGGGTCGTTACAAATCTACTCCCCTAACAAAAATTTTGTCCTCGAAATTTACATACTTGCTAACTGAAGAGGTAGGGATACTGCTCACGCATGTGCTGCTCGGTCTCTCAAGTAGCCTCTTCAACTGAATGATTCCACCACAATACCTTTACAAGAGGAATGGCACTGTGTCACAACTCCTGGACCTTCCGATCAAGAATCTGAACTGGTTCTTCCACATAGGTCAAGTCCTCCCGTATAGGAAGCTGATACGGTGTCAACACATGAGATGGATCAGAAATGTACTTCTGCAACATAGACACATGGAACACATCATGTACCTTGGCCATCTCAGATGGTAATGCCATCCTGTACGCCACAGCACCGACTCGCTCCATGATCTCATATGGGCCAACATATCACGAACGAAGTTTACCACGCTTCCCGAAATGAACAACACCTTTCCAAGGAGAAAGTTTCAGGAAAACCCAATCACAAACCTCAAACTCAAGATCCTTCCATCTCACATCAGCATAACTCTTTTGTCGATTTTGTGCAGCCTTCAATCTGTCCCGAATAACCTGAACATCTTTCGTGGTACTTTTCACTAAATCAGGACCAAGAAGCCATTTCTCACCAACTTCACTCCAACATAATGGAGTTCGACACAGTTTGTCGTACAAAGCCTTATAAGGTGTCATACCAATGCTAGCCTGATAGTTGTTGTTGTACGCAAACTCAATCAAATGAAGTTGATGATCCCAATTCCCTTTAAAATGGAAAACACAAGATCGCAACATATCCTTCAGAGTCTGAATAGTCTTCTCTGACTGACCATCTGTTTGAGGATGAAAAGTTGTGCTGAAGTGTAGTCTAGTCCCTATTGCTCTCTGCAATACCTACCAAAACTCTGAAGTGAACTGACTATCCCGATCAGAAACTATAGACACAGGCATACCATACAATCTCACAACCTCTCTCAAGTACAGCTTCGCTAATCTGCTCACGAGAAGCTTTCCTGGAAGTGCAAGGAAATGAGCTAACTTCGTAAGGCGATCCACAATTACCCAAATACCAGTACTACCACTAGAAGTACGAGATAACTGATACACAAAATCCATGGTGATATGCTCCCATTTCCACATTGGAATCTCCAAAGGTTGTAGTTTACCTGCCGGTTTCTGACGTTCCGCCTTCACATGCTTACAAATCAGTCATCTGCTCACGTACATTGTTATTTCCCTCTTCATGTTTTGCCACCAATAACGAGCTTTAAGTGTCTGGAACATCTTTGTACTACCCGGATGCATAGCATATGTGGAACAATGAGCTTCATCGAGTATTTCCTTCTTCAAATCCTTATCTCTGGGCACACATAATCTCCCTCTGAACATCAAAGGGCCATCACTCTTCATCCGAAACTCTGTCGGTACATTATTCTGAATCAAATTCTTCTTGCTCAGCAGATAGGCATCTAAATCTTGAGCTTCACGAACTTGATCAAGTAACACCGGACGAACTTGGAAGCTGGCTAACAATGCTCCATCCTCATTCCACTCCAACTCTGCTCCCGTTACTCGCAACTCTGTCAAAAGTGACAGTCTAGCAACACGTACATGGAAGAGAGAAGCACCATGCTTCCGACTAAGAGCATCAACAACCACATTAGCCTTTCCTGGATGATACTCGAAAGTGCAGTCATAATCATTAATCAGCTCCATCCATCTCCGCTGCCTCATATTCAAATCTGGTTGTGTACGCAAGTAGGTAAGACTTTTATGATCGGTGTAAATCTTGCACTATGCTCCTTACAAGTAGTGTCTCCAACTCTTTAATGGTCACACAATGGCAGCTAACTCCAGATCATGAGTAGGATAGTTAACTTCATGAGGTTTCAACTGTTTAGAACCATATGCCTTCCATGCTGCATCATGACACAACCCAGACCTAACTTCGAAGCATCACTGTAAACAACATACTCACCGCTATCGTCAGGTAAAGTCAACACTGGTGCAGTAGTCAACCTCTCCTTCAAAGTCAAGTAGCTTTCCTCACAAACATCAAACCATTCAAACTTGACTCCTTTCTTCGTCAAACGGGTAAGCAGTGTCGCTATCCGTGAAAAGTCATGTACGAATCGGCGATAGTAGCCTGCTAAGCCCAAGAAACTCCGTATCTCTGCCACGTTGGTAGGTCTGCTCCAATTCAGCACTGCATCAATCTTATCAAGATCCACGCTGACTCCCTCAGCTGATATCACGTGACCCAAAAACTTTACATTGTCTACCCAGAACTCACACTTGTTAAACTTGGCGTACAACTGAGTGTCTCACAAAGTCTGCAAAACTGCATGCAAATGCTTCTTGTGTTGCCCCACACTTCTGGAATAAATCAGGATGTCGTCGATGAACACAATGACGAATTTGTCGAGGTAACACCTGAAAATCTGATTCATCAGGTCCATGAAAGCAGCTGGCGCATTGGTCAACCCAAATGGCATAACAAGGAACTCATAATGCCTATAACGTGATCGAATCGCCGTCTTGTCCACATCGGACTCCCGAATCCGTAGCTGATGATACCCAGACCTGAGATCAATCTTCGAGAAGACTGAAGCTCCTTTGAACTGATCGAATAAATCATCAATCCGTATGAGTGGATACTTGTTCTTCACCGTAACCTGATTCAACTTCTGATAGTCAATGCATAGCCTCATCGAACCATTCTTTTTCCTCACAAACAACACTGGAGCACCCCAAGGTGAAACACTAAGTCGAATGAAGTCTTTCTCAATCAATTCCTGAAGTTGAATCTGCAACTCCCTCAACTCTGCTGGTGCCATACTATAGGGTGTCTGCGAAATAGGTCCAGTACCTGGAAGTAACTCGATGGTGAAGTCAATCTCTCTGACTGGAGGAACACCAGGTAAGTCCTCGGGAAACACATCTGGATACTCACAAACCACCGTAATATCACCAATGTTTGGTACACGAACACTCATATCAGTCACATGTGTTAGGTGCCACACAACCCTTCCTCAACATCTGCTCAGCCTTTATTGCTAAAATCAAACAAGGCAAATAAGTATTCTTTTCACCCCGAAACAAGATTTCAGGCATGCCTGGACTCCTGAAAACAACCTCCTTCTTGTGACAGTCAAGAACAGCCAAATGGTTCTCCAAGAAATCCATACCCAAAATCACATCAAAATCCACAATATCCAGCAGCATCAAATTCGCGGCTAACCCATAACCTCCAATAAAAATCTCACCATCTTTATATACCCACCCGACACACACTACCTCGCTAGATAGATACAACACTCGCCACAAACTAGGGAGTGGATATACAGGTACAGTAGCCAATGATGCTAATCTATATGACATGAATGAATGCGTAGCCCCTGGATCTAATAAAGTAAGAACTGAATGACCAAAAATGTACAATGTACCGATGATAACCTCTGGGGAAACTCTGCCCTCACGTAGAGACATGGCATGAACTTGAGCATGTTCAGCTGGTTGTCCACACTGGCTGCGATTCTGTTGACCACCCTGTCTAAAAGGTTGTGCTGCACGATCACCAGAAGCAGTACACTGATCATGACCGCTACTCTGAGCTGCAACACCCCCAAATGTACCACCCTGAGGACAATCCCTCGCAAAGTGACCCGCATAGCCACTACGATAACAAGTCGAGGTGCCATACTGACACTGACCAGAGTGATGTATGTGGCAGTTGTTGCACAATGGATATTCCCTCGGTGTAGCTTGTGTGCTGAAGAAAGGTCGAGGATAACTTGATCCATTGGAACTCCCACTCGAATGTTGCCTCTGCGGTCGACTCCTCCTCCATATGTGACTCTGGCTAGCAGTGCTAGTAGGATATCTGTAAGGTCCACTACTAGAAGATGATGCTGATCTAGAAGTACCTGAACTCAACCTCTTCGAAGCACTCTGACTCGGTCCACCCTCTTCAAAGCGACGTGTCTGAAACAGCATCTGTCTCTCCCTCTCAATGTCTTCACCTCTGAGTGCAGCACTAACAAACTCATCAAAGTTATCTCGAGGCATAGTGGTCAAAGTCCCCATGATATTCAGATTCAAACCCAACTCAAACCTCCTGCACTTTGCTTCCTCTGATGCCACCATATCACGTGCAAACCGAGACAAACGGGTGAACTTATCCCGATACTCAAGCACTGACATATTCCCCTGCTTCAGGTTAGTAAACTCCTCATATTTTCGCTACTGAGTAGCTGGATTGAAATATCGACACATGAACATCTCTTTAAACATCGGCCAAGGAGTATCAATAGGAACTCTGTCTATACCAATCCACCAAAAGTAGGCATCTGACTCAAGCAAACCCACTGCTGCTATAGTTTTCTGTTCAGGAGTAAAATGCAGGCGCTCACAAACACGCTCAACCTGAACCACCCAAGCTTTACATACCTCAGGATCAGGGGAACCAGAAAAGACAGTTGCTCCCGCTATCCTAGCCTTAGCTACGGGGTCAATACGTTTTTCCAAACTCAATACTTGCATAAGCAAGTCACGCGTACGTTGATCCTCATCAGGATCCCCAGTCCGTTCAGCGCGGACTCCACGTCGATGAGGCATCCTATGGATAAAGATATTAGTCATAGCACATAAATGATGTAATCATGAAACTTCAAACGTTTGAAAGCATACAACACTCTAGAGCATTGATGATTATCTGCCGGCCGGTCGGGTCATCGCTCTAGAAATGCTGTACATTCTCAAATGTCCTTAGTAACACAACTACAAGAGTCTACAGAACCTAAAACCTAATGCTCTGACACAAATTGGAAAGACCTTACTCTGATTTAGTTGTCTAAACCGAAATCAAACCCCTTCGAAAACATGACCTTAAAAAAAATTTCGCCAAAGTTTACTTTGAAATACGTGAGCCAATATTAGAACCTGTAAAGAGAATCACACTTCGAATATTCCACAAAAACCAAACCGTGGGGCTCCGTTCCCCATCCGGATTTCTCAACATCATATTTAACAAACCACAAGGTTTACAAGAAATCCAGAAAAACATTCAGGAGTAAACTCAACTGAAAACATAACATAAGTATTCAGAGCGACGCCTATACACATCATATACAACCAGTAGGTCGAACTGAGTGTGACGACCCGAATCAAAATTAGCACGTTAATCGGCTTAATCCGCGAGTTGTGCGAGTAATCATAGTTTATCGTAATTAATCGACTTGGTGGTTTTGATCACGACTTAATTATCGAATTTGAGTTCAGACTCTTCATGAGAATCGTAGTATGCGTGATTTCGATTTCGTAGGCGATTTCGGATAATTGTTTCGACAACCAAGGAATATGTTATGAATATTTGAAATCGCGTAATTTCGTCGTGTTTATCCGTTTGAGTTTGAGTTATCCGGAACGTGGATGTGATTCGATTTGGACCGTCGATCGTATCGAGCCGCAAGTATAAATATCAGAATAGTCGGAAAATTGTCAAAAAACATTGTTTTGGGAAGTTTGACCGTCGTTGACCAGAAAAAGGACCATTAACCGCGTTAACCGAGTTCAAATCGGACCGCCGTTGACTCGTCGTCGGACTTCACGTTTCCGGCCACCTCTGGCTCCAATTTGGGTATAGTTAGCTTCTCCTCTTGATTTCTTATGGTTTAGGACTTGAATTTGTGAGATTTGGTGAGGTATTGGTGGAGAACGAGCTCGGTGAAATCCATGGATTTTGCCGTCGTCGGGGGCAGCGTTCCGGCGACTTTTGGGGTCGGGGTAGTGAGGGAAAGGTTCCCCTCATCCTTGTGAAGCTTTTGGGTGAAGGAATTGTGAATTGGTTGAGGTTTGAAGCTCGCCGGAAAACTCACCGGAATCCATGGATTCCGTGAGTTTCGAGGCGATTTCCGGCCTGTGGGCTTGGAATTGAGTCTCGATGTTGTGACGACCCGAACCAGAATCTGATGCATATTCGGCACGATTCTCGAGATTGAGTTTAGTCGCAGTTTATTGTCATATATGTGGTTTGCCGATTCGATTCGCGACTTTGTTTTCGATCGAGAATTTGAGTTGGGTGTCTTCACGAAAATTGTAGAGTACGTGATTTCGAGCTTGTGGGCGGTTTCGGAAGATTTTTCCGATAACCGAGGAATATTTTATGATTATTTGAAGTTTTAGGTTTCGACGAGTTTATCCGATTGTTTCGTGTTTATCCGAATCATTTCGTATATTCGTTTTGGACCGTCGATGGACCCGAGGCTCGAGTATAAATATCGGAATAGTTGTGAATTGTCATAAAAACATTGTTTTTCGTTGACCAGACGTTGACTTACTATTTTTGGAAATTGACCAGTTTGACCGAAGAGGAAAGTTTCCTCCTTGAGCCTTGCCGTTCCGACGACCTAGATTCCGGCCACCAACGACTTCGACGAGGGTATGTAGAGCTTCCCTATGTGATTTCGAATTGAATGATGTATGTTTTGTTGAGAATTGATCACGTTTGAGCTGGACCCGAATCGGGTCGGATTCATGTCCGTGGTGGTTGCCGGAAATAGGTTTCGTTTGTTTCGAGCTAGTTTTGAGGGGTTTTAACTGTGAATTGGGCTTAGTGGCAGAAGAGGTTTATGTTTGGATGGTCGTGATCTTGCAAACTGGAAGTCCTCCGCCGGAGAATCTCGCCGTTGACGGCGCGCCGCCGCCGCCGGCGGCGGTCAACGGTGGTCAACGGCGGAGGAGTTGACTTTTTCAGATTTTGATGAAATTAGTGTCGTTTTTCTCGTAATCGCGCCCTGATTATCGTCCAGAGGTGTTCGAGTTGATTTGGTTAGCCGATTTTCAGTCGAGGTTTCGAGTGGGAATTTCGGAATTTCCGTTATACATTTTGTTCCGTATTGCATATTTCCGGGAACGGTTGGTTTCCGTGATTCAGTACAGGGTTGAGAACTATGATTTTGATCAGTTATGTTTTTGTGAATATTCAGGAGATCGAGATCGAGATCTGGATCGTGATCGTGCTTCAGGCGAGGGATCTTCCGTCGGACCACGAGTTTAGCGCGAGTGCGCGTTACGCGAGTCTATGCGTGGACATTTCTTTTCACAGATTGATTGCGAGTCTTTTATAAATGATTTACAAACTTAAGCATGCGGATTGATCATGATTTTACGAGCATGTGTTTTACGATTATGCTTATACGAATATATACATATACGTACATATTATGTTTTATGCATGTGCATGGAAAGGATTTATGATTTGGTTTACACAGAGTACAGTCTCAGTATATGTTGTGGTATCGATACACATTGGCTTCTCGGCTGATCCCCGAGTACGCTCCGGGGGGGACAGATATCCTGACCCGAGGCCTTTCTGGCTAGGAATCACGTGTGGGTCTGGGATCCCGTGGTTCAGACTGTGCTATCGCGTGGTAGTCCATGAGAGATTCCGCGATACATTTACGTTGCATGCTCTGTACATGAGTGGTAGCTGATGTCTCCTCACGTACCATTTGATTTTCGTGCATTTGACTCGCATATGATTTTATATGTATATATTACTTGGTGAAAGACATTTATTTTCGTCTACTGACTCTAACATGTTTCATGTCTTTCCCCTGGGCTTTTCGGTTTCCGTGTCCAGTTGCTGTTCAGGTTTTGGTGTTTTCATGTCGTGGTTTGGAGGCTAGTGGTCAGAGTTACCTATGCTTTCCATTAGGTTCTTATTTCGCCTACTGATGTGTATATTGTATATGTTTTACTTTAGAGGTCGCTCTGATACATTCTGATACTTGTTTATACGGATTTTCTCGGATATATATATATACTACAGTACTGTTTACTGTTTATGATTCATATATTGATGTTGAGAAATCCGGATGGGATTGGTGCCCACGGTTTGGCTTTTGTGGTATAGGATGAAGTGTTATTTTCTGGGTACAGGTTATGGTAATTCCACGCTAGTAACGAAACTCTGCCGAAATTTTGAAAATTTTTTGTTGGTTCGTATTTTCAGAAGGGGTTCGATTCCGATTTAGGTAACTGAATCGGGGTTGGGTCCTTTCAGCTTAGAAGAGAAATGTGTTGGGCTTGAGGAGTACTTGTGATCTGGAAAGTTTGGCCGGAATTTGCCATGGTTGATGCCGCGCCGCCGCCGCCGGCTGCGGTCCACGGCGGAGCTCCGGTGAAGGGTTAACTTTTTGGATTTTGACAAGTTTTATGTCATTTTGCTCGTAATCGCGCCCCGATCATCGCCTTGAGGTTTTTGAGTTGATTTGGTTATCGGATTTTAAGTCGAGGGCTTATGTGGAGAATTTGTTTTTCATTGATTATTTTGTATTCGAGTTATATGTTTCCGGAAATGGTTGGTTTCCGAGATGTGGTACAGAGTAATGATTTGTGATTTTGATCAGTTATATTTTGTGATTATTCAGGGGATCGAGATCGTACGTTGGGCGAGGGATCTTCCGCTGGATCTCGTGATTAGCGCGTTTGCGCGCTGTGCTTGTCTATGAGTGGACATTTCTTTTCACTGATTAGTTGCGAGTCCTTATTACACGTTTTACGAGCATGAGCATGCATATGAGATTATGATTTATACGAGCATGTGTTTTACGATTATGCATTTGTGAATATGCATCGACGAATATGCTTATACAATTATGTATTACGTATATGCATTTACATTATGCTTTATACACTTATATAGAACTATTTATGATTTGGTTTACACAGAGTACAATCACAGTATATATTGTTGTATCGATACACTTGCATCCCGGCTGATCCCCGAGGATGTTTACCAGGGGAGGCTGTGACCCCTGACCCGAGGCCTTTACCGGGGGGGGGGGGGGGCAGACCTCTGAACGGAGGCCTTTCTGTCTAGAATCACGTGTGGGTCTGGGATCCCGTGATTCAGACTGTACTGGCGCAGATGTGTCCATGAGTGACCCCGTGGAGTTTTACTATGCATGCTCTGTACGCGTGAGGAGTTAGAGTCTCTCTCGTGTACTATATCACATTCATTCATTTAGACTCGCATATGTTTTTATAACATATATTATTCGGCGAAAGACATTTATTTTCGTCCACTCACTCTAACGACTTATATGTCTTTCCCTGAGCTCTTTGTTTTCAATGCCCAGTTTGCAATTCAGATTCTGGTGTTGCACGTCGTAGTCGGAGGCTTAGTGTTCGAGCTACCTTTCTTTTCCAGTAGGTTTCTTGTTTAGCCTACTGTTGTATATTTATGTATATATACACTAGAAGTCGCTCTGAATACTCTGATATCTACATTTTCATATGATTTTCCCGGATTTCTGTAAAGATTACAGTTTTACTTATTACTTTATACTATTATGATATGATATTGAGAAATCCAGATGGGATTGGTGCTCACGGTTTGGCTTTTCTGGCACAGGGTGAAGTGTGTTTTCGGGTGCAGGTTAATGGTAATTCCATGTTATAGTGAAACTCTGCCGAAATTTCTACGGTTTTTGCAAGTTCGTATTTTCAGAAGGGGTTTGATTCCGGTTTAGGAAACTAAATCGGGGTTGGGTCCTTTCAGCTTGGTATCAGAGCATTAGGTTTCAGGTTCTGTAGACTTCTGTAGTTGTGATACTAAGGGTATTTGAGTATATACAGCATGTCTGGAGAGATGACCCGACTGGCCAGCGGTTACTCATCAATGCTTCGGGTGTTGTGTGTTCTCAATTGTCTGAAGTTTCATGATTATGTTCCTTGTGTTTTATATCTAATGTTTTTCTCTAATCATTAGGATGCCTCCTAGACATGGTTCCCTTGTCAATAGGGATATGGATCCTGATGAGGATTGCCAGACGCATGACTTGCTTATGCGAGTATTGCGTTTGGAGGAGCGTTTTGACCCTGTGGTCAAAGCTCGAACTACTGGAGCGACTGTTTTCTCGGGTTCAGCTGATCCAGAGATGTGTGAGGCATGGTTGGTTCAGGTTGAATGAGTTTGTGAGTGCCTGCGTTTCACTCCTGAGCAGATGACAGTGGCAGTAGTTGGTTTACTTGAGTCAGATGCATACTTCTGGTGGGTTAGCACCGATAGAGTTCTAGTTGATACTCCGTGGACACTGTTCAGAGATTTGATTATGCGTAGGTATTTCAACCAGGCTACACAGCAACAGAAGTATGAGGAGTTCACCAACTTGACACAGGGTAGCATGTCAGTACTTGAGTACCGGGACAGATTTACTCGTTTATCCCGATTTGCTCGTGACATGGTGGCTACAGAGGAAGCCAAGTGCCAGAGATTTGAGTTGGGCTTGAACCTGAACATCAAGGGGACTCTGACCACGATGCCTCGGAACAACTTTGATGAGTTTGTGAGTGCTGCACTTCGAGGTGAGGATATCGAGAAGGAAAGGCAGATGAGATTCCAGTCTCGACGATTTGAGGAGGGTGGACCGAGTCAGGGACCTTCCAAGAGGCTGAGTTCAGGCACTTCCGGATTGGCATCATCATCTAGCAGTGGACCATATAGACCACCAGGTAGTTCAGCTAGACAGAGACATAGATGGAGGAGGGATCGACCACATAGACCACAGTCCAGTGGGGGTTCTAGCGGATCCAGCTATCCTCGACGTACCGGTGGCACTTTTGCTATACCGCGGGAGTATCCATTGTGCAACTTCTGCAACAAGCACCATTATGGTCTTTGTCAGCGTGGCACTACCAGTTGCTATCGATGTGGCCAGGAGAGTCACTTTGCGAGGGAGTGTCTCCAGCATGTGGGTGTTGGTGGTCAGGCAGCTCAGAGTTCTGGAGGAGAGCGAGGTACCACTTCTGGGGCTCGACAAGTACAATCTTCTAGCCAGGGCGGACATCAGAGTCACCCTCACCGTGGACGACCAGCCGGACAGGCCAGGGTTCATGCCATGTCATTGCGTGAGGGAAGAGCATCACCGGAGGTTGTTATTGGTGCGTTGCATGTTTTTGGCTATCCAATACTTACTTTGCTAGATCCAGGTGCTACGCATTCATTCATATAATATAGATTATCATTTTTAGCTACTATGCCTGCATCTCCACTTCTGGGGTTATGGAGAGTGTTGTATCCGTCTGGTGAGGTTGTGAGTATTGGTTGGGTATATAGGAATTGTGAGATCTTTGTTGGAGGTCATGGTTTAGCCACGGATTTGTTATTGCTGGATATCGTGGATTTTGATGTGATTTTGGGTATGGACTTCTTGGAAACACACTGGGCTATGTTCGACTGTCACTAGAAAGAGGTTGTGTTTCGACGTCCAGAATTCCCAGAGATACTGTTTAGCAGTGAGAAGAATACATCCTTGTCATGTGTAATTTCAGGGATGAAGGCTGAGCGGAAAAGGGTTGTGTTGCATACTTAGCTCATGTTATGGATACACAGGCTACTGTACCAGACATTGGTGTTATTGAGGTTGTTTCTGAGTTTCCAGATGTGTTTCCGGAGGAATTACCAGGTGTTCCTCAAGTTCAAGAAATCGATTTCACCATTGAGCTTTTACCAGGCACTAGACCCATATCTCAGGCACCTTATCGTATGGCGCCAGCAGAGTTGAAAGAGCTACAGATTCAACTTCAAGAGTTGCTGGAGAAAGGTTTCATACAACCCAGTGTATCACCGTGGGGTGCTCATGTACTATTTGTGCGGAAGAAGGATGGTTACATGCGGTTGTGTATTGATTACCAGAAGCTGAATCAAGTCACTGTGAAGAACAAGTATCCGTTTCCGCGAATTGACGACTTGTTTGATCAACCCAAGGGAGCTTCAATCTTTTCGAAGATTGATCTCAGGTCTGGATACCATCAGTTGAGGATCAGAGAGTCAGATGTGGCCAGGACAGCTTTCAGATCACGGTACGGGCATTATGAGTTTGGGTTGACCAATGCCCCTGCAGCTTTCATGGACTTGATGAACAGAGTGTTCAGGCAGTTTCTAGATAAGTTTGTGATCGTATTTATCGACGACATTGTGATTTACTCCAGGAGTGTGGGCCAGCACAAGAAGCATTTGCGAGCTGTTTTGCGGACCTTGCGAGACAATCAGCTGTTTGCGAAGTTCAGCAAGTGTGAGTTTTGGTTGGATAGTGTGAAATTTTTGGGTCACGTGATATCTGCTGAGGGAGTCAGCGTGGATCCTGACAAGATTGAAGCCGTGTTGAATTGGAGTAGACCTACTACCGTACCAGAGATCAAGAGTTTCTTGGGTTTGGCAGGTTATTATTGGCGCTTTGTGCAAGATTTTTCACGGATTGCCACTCCACTTACCAGATTGACGAAGAAATGTGTCAAGTTCGAGTGGTCTAATGCATGTGAGGAGAGTTACTTGCTCTTGAAGGAAAAGTTGACTACTGCACCGGTTTTGACCCTACCTGACGACAGTGGAGAGTTTGTGGTTTACAGCGATGCATCAAAATTGAGACTTGGTTGTGTTTTGATGCAGCATGGCAGAGTGGTGGCTTACGGTTCCAGGCAGTTGAAACTACATGAAGTCAATTATGCTACCCACGACTTGGAGTTGGCTGTTATTGTATTAGCTTTGCAGAGTTGGAGACACTACTTGTACGGAGCTCAGTGCAAGATATACACAGATCACAAGAGTCTCACCTATTTGCGCACGTAGCCAAACTTGAACATGAGACAGCGCAGATGGATGGAGTTGATCAATGATTATGATTGCACCTTTGAGTACCATCCAGGGAAGGCTAATGTTGTTGCTGATGCTGTGACGACCCGAACCAGAATCAGATGTGTGTTTGGCACGATTTTTGAGATTTGGTTATAGTCGCAGTTTTTCGATATTGTGTGGTTTGCCGATTCGATTCGCGACTATATTTTCGGTCGAGAATTTGGGTTGAGTGTCTTCACAGAAATTGTAGAGTACGTGATTTCGAGCTTGTGGGCGGTTCCGGAAGATTTTTCCGATAACCGAGGAATATTTTATGATTATTCGAAGTTTTGGGTTTCGACGAGTTTATCCGATCATTTTGAGTTTATCCGAATCGCGATGGTTATCCATTTCGAATCGTCGATCGACTTGAAGCTCGAGTATAAATATCGAAATAGTCGTAATCGTCGAAAATTTGCAAATTGGGTTTGACTGAACTTTGACTTTCCAGAATTGGAAAGTTAACTTGCTGCCCGAAAGGGGAAGTTTCCGTTTTCGGCCTCACCTTCCGGCGATCAAATTCCGGCCACCTCCGATCAATTAAAAGGTAGGGATCGTTTCCTCTAGTGATTTCGAGTTGGATAGAGTTTGGTTTTGTGAAATTTGATGGAGTTTTGGGTGAGTTCGAAGTTGGCCGAACTGGGTTGGTTCGCCGGTGACGGGGGGTGGTCCTCCGGCGAGCCTCGGTGGCTATGAGGTTAGGGGTTCAACTCCCCTTGGTCTAGTGAAGCTATTCATGTGTTTGTTTTGGGTTTTGGTGGAGGATTTGGGGCGACCCGATTAGGCCACCGGAGATGGGTTTTCCGATCGGGTTTTGTTGATTTGAGGGACTTCCGTTGAGATTTGACTGTTGGGGTAGAAGAGAAAGAGACTCGAAATGATGAGACCATGGAATCTGGAAACTTTGGCAGCGGCGGTCAACGGCGAGAAAAAGTCAACTTTTCAAATTTCGACGATTTTAATGTCATTTTTCTCGTAATCGTGCCCTGGTTATCGTACGGAGGTTTTCGGGTTGATTTGAGTAGCCGATTTTCAGTCGAGGTTTCGAGTTGGGATTTCGGGATTTCTGTGATTCATTTTGCACTGCATTTCGTATTTCCGGGAACGGTTGGTTTCCGTGCATCAGTACAGTGTTGTGAATTACGTTATTGATCAGTTATGTTTTGTGAACATTCAGGAGATCGGGATCGAGATTGGGATCGTGCTTCAGGTGAAGGATCTTCCGCCGGACCACGAGATTAGCGCGAGTGCGCGTTTTGCTCATCTGTGAGTGGACAATTTCTTTTCACGGAAATCTTGCGAGTCTTTTATGTGATTTATGAACTTGAGCATGCAGCATGAATATGGTTTTACGAGCATGTGTTTACGATTATATGAATATGTTTATACGGTTATACGTATACAAATATGCATATACTTTTATATTGTTTCATGCATTCGCATCGAATTGTTCATGATTTGGTTTACACAGAGTACAGTTTGTTTATGATGTTGTATCGATACACTTGCATCCCGGCTGATCTCCGAGGATGTATGCCAGGGGAGGCTGTGACTCCTGACCCGAGGTCTTTATCGGGGGGAGGCAGACCTCTGACCTGAGGCCTTTCTGGCTAGAGTCACGTGTGGGTCTGGGATCCCGTGATTCGGACTGTACTAGCACGGTGTGTGTCCATGAGCGACCCCATGGGATTTTTACTTGCATGCTTTGTACGCTGGAGGAGTGTGAGTTTACCTCGCGTACTATACCATGTTTATTTACCCGGACTCGCATATGTTTTTATAACATATATAGTAACTGGTGAAAGACATTTATTTTCGTCCACTCACTCTAACGTGTTTATTGTCTTTCCCCTGGGCTTTTCGGTTTCCGTGCCCAGTTTGCAGTTCAGGTTTGGTGTTTCACGTCGCGGTTTGGAGGCTAGTGATCAGAGTCACCTGTGTTTTCCAGTAGGTTCTTGTTTCGCCTACTGATGTACATATTGTATATGTTTTACTCTAGAGGTCGCTCTGATATATTCTGATACATGTTGTGCGGATTTTCACGGATATACATATATACATAGTACAGTTTATTTACTGTTGTTGATTATATTGATGTTGAGAAATCTGGATGGGATTGGTGCCCACGGTTTGCTTTTTGTGGCATAGGACGAAGTGTTAATTTTTGGGTGCAGGTTATGGTAATTCAACGCTAGTAACGAAACTCTGCCCAAATTTTGAAAAAAATTTTGTTGGTTCGTATTTTCGAGAGGGTTTGATTCCGGTTTAGGTAACTGAATCAGGATTGGGTCCTTTCAGCTTGGCATCAGAGCATTAGGTTGTCAGATTCTGTAGACTCTTGTAGTTGTGACGCTTAGGGTATTTGAGTTGATACAGCATGACTGGAGTTGATACAACATGACTGAAGTGGGAGCACATCACCATGGATTTCGTGTATCAGTTACCGCGTACTTCGGCTGGTAATACTAGTATTTGGGTTATCGTAGACCGTTTAACGAAATCCGCTCATTTTCTTGCACTTCTGGGAAAGATTTCAGTGGCAGATTGGCAAAGCTGTATTTGGTGGAGATCGTTAATCTGTATGGTGTGCCTGTATGCATTGTTTCTGACCGAGACAGTCAGTTTACTTCAAAGTTCTGGCAGGCATTACAGCGGGCTTTGGGTACCAGATTGCATTTCAGTACAACTTTCCATCCTCAGACTGATGGGCAGTCTGAGAGGACTATTCAGACTGTCGAGGATATGTTGCGGTCTTGTGTTTTACAGTTTAGAAGAAATTGGGACCAGCAACTGCATTTGATTGAGTTTGCTTACAACAACAATTATCAGGCCAGTATTGATATGGCACCGTATGAGGCTCTATACGGGAGGCAGTGTCGCACTCCATTGTGTTGGAGTGAGGTGGGCGAGCAATGGCTTATTGGCCATAATCTGGTGAAGAGCACCATGGAGGATATTCAGATTATCTGGGACAGATTCAACAATTCACCAAAAATATACACAAATTACAACAACCTAAACCCTAAAAAAATTACAACAACCTAATCACAAAATTAAAATAACCTAACCACAAGGAGAGAGAGAGAGAGAGAGAGAGAGAGAGAGAGAGAGGGTGATCTAGAAAGTGAGATTGAGCGGCGGCGAGGGGGCGAGCGATAGTTTGGGTCGGGCAAAACCCTAATTTTCAGAGAGGAGGGGGCAGACTAGGATATATAAACTCGATGACTTTAGTCGACGACGTAAAAAGTTGTCCGCTTAAGTATAGCTTACGAAAATGCACATTATTTTGTTGGCTATACTTTAGCTGACGATAGTTAGACGTCATTTTATGTCGTCGGCTAAAGACATAATTTTAGTAGACAATTTTTTCCAGCTAAAGGCGATGACATTTTTTTTCTCGTCGGCTTAAGTACTTTAGCCGACGATAACTTTTTGTCATCGGCTAAAGTATAGTATAGCCGACGAACAAAAAGTCGTCGGCCTGTTTTGTTTTTAAAAAATTCGTTGGTTATAATGTTTATTTTGGTAGTGGCACTTGATACCACACTTCTAAATCAATTCCTAAAAATAAACTGTGGGACACCGATTCCCATCCGGATTTCTCAACACAATTAAATTACGATATAGAACGCTTTCACTTGATAAACCAAAGTAATTAGAACAGAACTCAAATGCTATAAAAATACACAAATGGTACTTGGTCAAGACTTTCCACATATAGCGGAAACAAAATATGAAAATTAGAGCGACTTCTAATTTACATATAATACAGCTAGTAGGCTAAACTAGAAACCTACTGATGATGAAAGATGACTCGATCTCTAAGCCTCTGACGTGAACCAGCAACTCTAGATAGATACTGCAAACTGGGCAACGTAAACCGAAAGGCCCAGGGAAAGGAATAGAAAAACCTGAAAATTGTTGATGAGTGGAAGAAAAGTAATAACTGTTTATAGAAGAAAACTGTGAAAGTAATTCAGCATGCCCTTCCACCAGTGTAAAATACTATGTGAGTCCGTAAACGACAATACAAATTTTCTGGGGAGTTTACTGTATTCAAAAGATGATAAAAGACCAATGCAGGCAGTGACTAGAGTACTTCAACCTCTAGCCACTATGAGTTGTACGGGGAGTTTGACATGGCCCAAGGACAACCCATGATCATCTGGCGCCTTTGTTGTGGCGCAAAGATGATCAAGTGCCGGGGAGGGTCTTTGTAGTGGCCTAACCCGGAGCTACTCGGGAATCAATTGAGTAACCAACGCATCGATGCGAACAACTGACTATAATATAACCTCCGACATGATTGAAGACTAAAAATACTTAAATCGTCTTCTGAACATGACTGAAATACCGAAAAATGCATATATATAGCTTTCGTATATAAATGAAATGAGAAACAAAAATAACTGAATCTTAAGTAAATCATAAAGACGCGCATATAACAGTGAAAGAAAGGTGTCTACTCACAGTACACAGCTAGTCCTGTTGTCCGGCGGAAGCTCCTTCGCCAAAGTCGTCATCGTAATTCCCTACGCATATGAAATCATTCAATATCAGGTATCAATGTGACAACCCGAACCAAAAATGGAATGTTTATCGACTTGATTTGCGAGTTTCGCGATTAGTCACGATTTTGTCTTAATTGGTTAATATGACGGCCTCGTTAACGACTAAATTATCGGACAAGAAGTTTGAAAGGACCCAACCCCAATTTAGCTCCCTAAACCAGAGTTAAACCCCTTCGAAAACACGAACCAACAAATTTTTTTTTAAAATTTCGGCAGAGTTTCGTTACTATCGTGGAATTACCATTACTTGCACCCGGAAAATACACTTCATCCTATACCACAAAAAGCAAACCGTGGGCACCAATCCCATCCGGATTTCTCAATATATCAACAATAACGTAAAGTAGTAAATATATATGTACTTTACTGAAAATCCAGAGTAAAATCGTATAACATAGACAATAGAAAGCTCAAAGCGACTTCTAATACATAATCATATACGCATACCACAGTAGGTAGAACAACAAACCTACTGGATGAAACAAAGTAGCTCGAGCACTATGCCTCCGACCACGAAGTGCGACACCAGAGCCTGAACTGCAAACTGGGCACGGAAACCGAAAAGCCCAGGGGAAAGACATAAAACTCGTTAGAGTGAGTGGACGAAAATAAATGTCTTTCACCAAGTAATATATACTTTAAAAAACATAAGCGAGTCGAAAGTATAAACAATCAAATGGTGCACGAGGGAGACTCTAACTCCTCACGTGTCCGGGTACACGAGGGAGACTCTAACTCCTCACGTATACATACACGAGGGAGACTCTAACTCCTCACGCGTATAGAGCATGTGTATAAATCACACGGGGCCACTCGTGGACACATAACAACATATAAGTATAATTGTATAACACATGCTCAATATAAACATAATCTCGTACGAAAACTCATACTCGTAAAACCATGATCATACTGCATGCTCAAGTTCATAAAACGTATATAAAGGACTCGCAATAATTCTGTGAAAATAAACTGTCCACTCACAGACTTGCGTAACGCGTATCGCGTTAACCCGTGATCCGGCGGAAAATCCCTCGCCAAACGAACGATCACGAACACCTGAATATTCACAAAATCCATTTCTCAAAATCATAACTCGACAATACAAGACAGATCACGAGAAACCACCGTTCTCGGAAACACATAACTCAATGTCGACGAACTGTCGAAAATCTATATATAACACCTCAATACCTCGCTTTACTTTCGGTCGCTCAATTCGAAAAACGAACCTCCCCACTGCGATCGGGGCGCGATTTCGAGTCAAATGACATGCAACTTGTCGAAAATCCAAAAAGTCAAATCGTTGACCGTTGACCGCCGTCCACAGCGGCGCCGCTGCCGGACGGAGAATTTCAAGGCGGAGCTGCACCTATTCCACTCAAAATCATGCACTGAGCAACTTTGTCAACTGCACCGAAGTCCAATTCTCACTCTAACACATCCAATTTCAAGCAAAACCGAATTAGAACACAAAATTCAAACCCAAAATTCTCCATCTACAAATCGAATTAGAACACCATGTTTATATGGTTAGAATCACATTGAAGAGGGCTACAAAACCCAGTACCTCTTGAAGTTCAATTCGGCCGAAATCTCCAAACCTGAATCAACCCAAAATTCCTTCAATTCTCGCCGGAAAAACTTCCTCCTCTAGCGTCCTCGCCGCAAACGGAGGCTGGGAACATCACGAGAGGGCTGAGACGAAACAGAAGAGACCACTCTCGGGCCGTGGGGTGGCCGGACGGCCACCACCGCCGTGGAGCACCGGTCACCGTCGTGACCCTCAAACCAGCCTGCGTTGACTGGGTCAACGCAAGTCAACACATTAATTTCTGTTTTTGACTTTCCCAAAGGGGAAACAGCCATATATAGACTTTCCCGATTTGGAAACTCATGTTTATCCAATTCGACGAACTTTAAACACGTGTAACTTTCGTGTCGTATATCCGATTCTGATAATTCTTGCGGCCACAAACTCGTCTCGACATGTTCTTCCAATATCACCCGAAGTCAAACATATCAGCCAATTTGATAAAAAGTCAACTGTTCAACCAAACACACATTTAAATCGACTAATTAATCAAAAAACGGAAACAATCACAACTAAATCTTCGTAACTCAAAATCATGCTCCGGAAGTTCCCACGAACTCGAAATTAAATTCTGAACAACTTCCGTGAAGAGGCCGAAACCAAATTCTTATCCGGTAATTTAGTCGTTAAGTAGCCCACCATTTAAACCCGAACTTCAAATATTCATAACTAATTCCTCGGTCGTCCAAATAACGATCCAGAACTGCCCACGAACTCGTAATCACACGTACAACGATTCTCGAGAAGAGACTCAACTCCAATTCTCGGCCAATAATTAAGTTGTTAACAAAGCTGACAACTCAAACATCTGTCGTAAATCCGCGACTATGCAGTAACTCCCGAATCAAGCTGATTATACTCCTGATTCTGATCCGGGTCGTCACAAATTTAATTTGAGATCCTTCACGAAAGTTGAAGAGAATTTAATTTCGAGCTCATGGGAACTTTCGGAGGATTATTTCGAGATACGAGAAATAAGTTATGAATATTTTCGGCCGTTGGATTTTGTCATATTTATCCGTTTGGGTTTCGATACATGTATGGTATAAATACAGGTGAATACGTGATGAATTGGGAAAGTTTCCAAATTGGAAAATGGGGTGTTGACCACGAGTGGGTCGACCCGTTTGGAGGCCGAGTTGATTTCTCCATCGTGGAGCTTGATTCCGGCCACGGTTGGCCAAGGTTTCTTCATGGAAAGTGTTGGGCTCGTGCCCCTCTTCAATTTGGTGGGTGGATCGTCCCCTATGGTGGCCGGAGGAGAGAGAATCGGCGTGACAAAGTTCACGATTTCCGGTGAGAATTCGGCGGCCTTGGGTGGCGGCGTTACGGCAGAGTTGGTGGTTGCCCTTTGGGGGGTTTTGTTAGCCTTGAAGAGAGGAAGCTTTTAGAAGTGGTTTCAAGACTTGCCGTGGCCGGAGGAGGGAGATCAGAGGTGATAAAATTCTGGCGAGGGTTTTGTGTTTCAAGGTGAGTTTTGGACCTTTTCCGGTCAAAATTGGTCTTAACTTTGAACTAGAAAGTTGTTGCAAATGTCGAGATCTTCAAATCTATGTATAGGTCGAATTTTTCTAGGCCGATTACATTTTCCGGCGGCGGTGGCAGCGGCGCGCCGCCGTGCGTGGCGGCGATTTTCCGACCGAGATGTTTTTCGACAAGTTTTATGTCGTTTTGCTCGGAATCACGCACCGATCGCAGTTATGAGGTTTATATTTTAAATTGAGCATCAGAAATTATAGCGAGGTTTTATGAATGTTTATCCGATTTTTGACGATTTCGTCGATATTGAGTTGTATGTTTCCGGGAATTATTGATTCTCGAGATGTGATTCAAGGTTTTGAATTATGATTTTGAACAGTGGATTTTATGATTATTCAGGGGATCGTGATCGTTCATTTGGCGAGGGATTTTCCGCCGGATCACTGGATTAACGCGTATTGCGTTATGCTTATCTGTGAGTGGACCCTTTTTATTTCACTGTCGTAGCGAGTTCTTGATTTCCGTATTTATTTACGATACGATGTTGAGATTATTTATTGTTTTTGGAGGTATTGTTTTATATATGATGATGGCATTTACTTAGCATCGATGCATTAGCTACTCGGCTGATCACCGGTAGTCAGATCCAGGGTTGAGAGATTCCCCTGATGTGCCCACTAGGCTTGAGAGATTCGCCTAGTCTATCACCGTCGGGCTTGAGAGATTCGCCTGACACCTCCATTCATTATCTGAACTCTCTTTGCTTTGTTTTATGATATATATATGTTTGGTGAAAGGCATACGATTATTTTCGTCCACTCACTCTAACATTTTTATTTGTCTTTCCCCTGGGCTTTTTGGTTTCCGTGCCCAGTTTGCAGTTCGGATTCTGGTGTCGCACGTCGCAGTCGGAGGCTTAGTGCTCGAGCTACCTTGCTTTTCCAGTAGATTTCTTGTTTTGTCTACTGTGGTATATTTATGTATTCATACACTAGAGGTCGCTTTGATTATTCTACAGTTATACTTTCATATGATTTTTCCCTGAATTTCTGTAAAGTATAGTTTTACTTATTACTTTACATTATTGTTATGATTTTGAGAAAATCGGATGGTATTGGTGCCCACGGTTTGGCTTTTGTGGCATAGGATGAAGTGTGTTTTCGGGTGCAAGTTAATGGCAATTCCACGTTATAGCGAAACTCTGCAGAAATTTTCATGGTTTTCGAAAGTTCATGTTTTCATAAGGGATTTGATTCCGGTTTAGAAAACTAAATCGGAGTTGGGTCCTTTCAATCAAATAGTGAAAATAGCTTAAAAATAACCCTAGAAAACTACTCTCAAAAAATTAAGTTTCTGCCTCGCCAAAGCTCTACCGTGGACGCCGGCGAATGGTTGTCACGCGCGCGGCACCTCTAGCGACCCCAAAATTCACATTTTTAGGCTCCTCTCGTACTCCCCTACAACTTTTCCTTCTTCGCCAGAGATCAATTTGACGCTGTTGTGCCCCAAACCGTCGTGACACGCTAAGATTCCCTCGCTGGCAACCGCCACCAACGGCCACGCCATATATTTCAAACGTTTCCTCTCCTTAAGCCCAATCAATTCTCTCACTACCACCTTACTCAACTACACTCGAGGTTGCCGGAATTCCTCCCAAAACCAACCGGCCTCAAAATCGCTGGAAAGTTTTTGAGACCGATTCCGGCATCGACGAGCCAAGTCATTCCATGAATCACCCCTAAAAACATTCCTGCCATCCTAAGCTACCTAAACCCCTTACTTGTCGCCATTAATTTGGTCGGAGAACTGCCGTGCCCGATGACAGTACTCCGTGGAAAAGAATCACGTTGATTCTCTCCGGCCAGACCTGCAATCATCCAAAATATCCCAGCAATATAATCCATAAGTGTTGGCTTTCAAACCATACCTGAAACCATCAAAGATGGTCAGCCGGCGTGGTTTTCCGGCGGGTCGGGTCGCGGGTTGGCAATTCGGGTCTCACCTAGATTTAACGGGTTGAGCTCTATCTGTTTTGTGTTTAGGGCTCCTTAATTTATCAACGGCCCAAATTCAATCTTATCACGATCTAATGGTCGAGATTAAACTGACCAAAATAATTTTCTTTTTAATAATTTATCACGCCGACTTCCGATAACCAAAAGAAATAGCTCACTTAGCTGAAAAATTCTCCGAAAAATCCTACGGTTTCGAAATAAAATACTCTACAGCTTTTGTGAAGGATGTTAAATATAAAATCGCGACGAAAATAAAAGTCGTTAATAAACCCTTAATTTAGACGAATACGTGAAAACGCGAATTACAAGACGCTGACCATGATATTTTGGTTCGAGTCGTTACAGATATCTTGAAAATATATTTGTAAAATTTGATGAGTTAAATGAATACTCTAGTGCTTGATCATTACCTCCAGTATTGATTGTGTCAGTGGTTCTTGAATGCTGAGAGTTTGTTCTAGATGCCTTAATCCACGACTGTCATCGTATTCATAAATATTATTTATCTTCGTCTGGAAGCATGTTTTTATAAAAAAAAAATTTAAAAATGAATACTCCCCTAAAAAAATATCTGGATATGGAGTGAGAGTCTCGAGAGATATTCGTGTGAGAACTAAATGTCATGCCTAACAATAGATGAACTCATCAACTTGAATATATCATCTACTTGAGTCTTAATATGTAGGATTGAATGGAAACGATTTAAATTCCATCAATTTAGGCATAAATGGAAATGAATCCTTAAATGACACTACCAGAAATTCGCACTTAGACGACGAAGCCTCGTCGTCTAAGAGGTATTTTTCATTGTCTAAGTTTCGTCGTTGAAGTTCTTAGATGACGAAATAGTTTCGTTGTCTAAGTAGCATGTAAGACGAAGAAACATATTTCGTCGTCTAAGTCCAAAGGCAACGAAAGTTTGCTGCAAAAGATGATGAAATATTTTGTCGTGTAAAATTGCTTAGACGACGAAGGACTTTCGTCGTCTAAGTGTTATGACTTAGATGACGAGAGATTTTTCGTCGTCTAAGTGATACCACATGGACGACGAAGATCAAGATTCGTCGTCTAAGGTATAACACTTAGACAACGAATGATGAAACATATTTGTCGTCTTGGTGGCCGATTCTAGATGACGAATATCTGTGACGACCCGGACCAGAATCAGCAGTATGATCAGCTGTATACGTGAGTTATCGCATAGTCGCAGATTGCCGACAGTTGATTGAATCGCCAGGCTCGTTAACGACTTAATTATTGGCTGAGAATTGGAGCTGAGTCTCTTCTCGAGAGTCGTAGTACATGTGATTTCGAGTTCGTGGGCGGTTCCGGATCGTTATTTGGACGACCGAGGAATTAATTATGAATATTTGAAGTTCGGATTTAAATGGTGGGCTACTTAACGACTAAATTACCGGACGAGAATTTGGGTTCAGCATCTTCACGGAAATTGTTCATAATTTAATTTCGAATTTGTGGGAACTTCCGGAGCATGATTTTGAGTTACGAAGATTAAGTTGTGATTATTTCTAATTGTTGTTAATTTAGTCGATTTAAGAATGTGTTGGTCTAAACAGTTGACTTTTTATCCGTTTGGTCGATATGTTTGACATCGGGTGATTATTGAAGAATATGTCGAGACGAGTTTGTGGCCGCGAGAATTATCGGGATCGGAGTCACGACGAGGAAGTTACGTGTATTTAAAGTTTGTCGAAAAGATAATTACGAAGTTTCCAAAAATGGAAGGCCTATAAATAGAAGTTGCTATTTTTGGCAAGTCAAACATTTCCAAATTGGGTGTTGACCGAGTTGACCGAGTCAACTCAGTGGGAGGAGGAGGAGGCCGACGGGATTCATGGCGGTTCATGGCGGCGCGACGATTCCGGCCACCCCAAGGCTCGGGGTTGGACCCATTAGGTGCGCCTCGGTCCCCTCTACCCATCCCCGGTCACCGTTGACGGCGAGGCTCGCCGGAAATGGAGGAGAAATCCGGCCAAAATTCAAGAGAAACTTGGTGTTTCGGGTTGCTCAATTTAGACCGATTCAAGCTGAATTTTTGGTTGGGCTTTGTAGCTCTCATCCCCTTGATGCTACCCTGTAAGTTTGGTAATTCAATTCGATGTGTATATGGAGAATTTTGGATTGGAAAATTTGGTACCAATTCGGTTTATCGTGAAATTGACCTAGTTAGAGTGAGAATTGGCCTTTGTTGCAGTTGACAAAGTTGTTCAGTGGATGATTTTGAGTGGAATAGGGGTTGCTCCGCCGTGAAATTTTCTGGTCAGTGGCGGCGCCGCCGTGGGCGGTGGTCAACGGCGGTCAAAGTTTGACTTTTTTTTGGAGTTTTCGACAAGTTGCATGTTATTTCACTCGAAATCGCGCCCCGATCGCAGTGGGGAGGTTCGTTTCTCGATTTGAGCATCCGAAAGTATAGCGAGGTATTGAGATGTACATATTGGATTTCCGACGATTCGTCGTATTCGGATTTCGTGTTTCCGAGAATGGTGGTTTCTCGTGATTTGTTTTGAATTGTCGAATTATGTTTGTGAGAATTGGATATTGTGATTATTCAGGTGTTCGTGATCGTTTGTTTGGCGAGGGACTTTCCGCTGGATCACGGGTTAACGCGTATCGCGTTACGCCAGTTTATGAGTGGACAGTTTATTTTCACGGAATTATTGCGAGTCCTTTATATACGTTTTATGAACTTGAGCATGCTGTATGATTATGGTTTTATGAGCATGAGTTTTCGTACGAGATTATGTTTATATTGAGCATGTGTTATACGTTATACTTATATGTTGTTATGTGTCCACGTGTGGCCCCGTGTGATTTATACACATGCTCTGTACATGTGAGGAGTTAGAGTCTCCCTCATGTTTATGTACGTGAGGAGTTAGAGTCTCCCTCGTATTTGTATACGTGAGGAGTTAGAGTCTCCCTTGTGTACCCGGGCACGTGAGGAGTTAGAGTCTCCCTCGTGTACCATTTGATTATTTATACTTTCGACTCGCATGTGATTTTATACGTATATTTTATTTGGTGAAAGACATTTATTTTCGTCCACTCACTCTAACGTGTTTCATGTCTTTCCCCAGGGCTTTTTGGTTTCCGTGCCCAATTTGCAATTCAGGCTCTGGTGTCGCACGTTGTGGTCGGAGGCATAGTGCTCGAGCTACCTTGTTTCTTCCAGTAGGTTTATTGTTCTACCTACTGTGGTATACATATATGTTTATACGATAGAGGGCGCTCTGAGAAATCTGTTGTTATGTTATACGATTTTACTCCGGATTTCAGTAAAGTACGTATATATTTATTGTTTTACTTTACTGTTGATATATTGAGAAATCCGGATGGGATTGGTGCCCACGGTTTGCTTTTTGTGGCATAGGATGAAGCGTATTTTTCGCATGCAGGTAATGGTAATTCTACGTTAGTAGCGAAAGTCTGCCAAAATTTCGAAAAGTTTTTGTTGGTTCGTGTTTTCGAAAGGGTTTGATTCCGGTTTAGGAAGCTAAATCGGGGTTGGGTCATTTCAATATCGTACTTTCATTGTCTAACAGTTTAATTCGAGAGGACAAAAATTTTTTCGTCATCTGAATGTTTGATCGATCAATCACCACTCACCATGATATCATCTGAAACTGAACAATTTCATAACATTGTAATAATTGACTTGTACCATGAATTTATAAGCAGTTCATTTGTTCATATATTGCCTCTCGGTCTTGATCTTCCTCACCAATTTCTCTTAAAATCCTTCACCCAAAATTTAGTATCACCTATCTTTTTGTGGGTACTGTATCCAAGTATCTTCATCATTTTGGTCAAGATCTACATCAAGTTTGTGAGTTTCTCAAAATATACTATAGAAGGATAATTTCAGGTCAGTTTAGTAGAGAGAGAGACAGAGAGATGGCCTTGCCATGGATAGTAGGAAGGGAGTGAGTATAGTTACAGAAAAGTTAAAGATGATGTTGGAAATTTAGTGCACAAATATATGAGCAAAGGTTTAAAAATTAATTTTAGAAATTAATTTTAGAAATGTGAATAGACAAAAGAAAATACATAAAAGACGGATAAAAATATCGTAAAAATAAGTGCCTTTATTTATTCAAAACCGGCTGTCACGGTGATATTAATTTCATAGGCGGAGAAGTCATTGTTTAAATCTCTATAAAATTAAGTTGATTTCGGGCGAAATTGATTTTTATTTTTATTTTTTATAAAAAAAAGTGCCTTCATTTTACCACTCGGAATAGTTCTCCCTCTTCATCTTCATTTTCATCTTCATCTTGTTCTCGTGCCGTAAACTCCAGTAGGTTCGGTTCTTGTTCCTCCTCTCACCGTCTTTGCACTTTGGGCCCTAATTACACTGTCATATGGAGACCGACAAACCAGTGGGTGAACCAGGTGGGTATTTTCTGTTTCGATGCCCTCCTTCTCAGCATTGCTTAGCTGCTTCTTAGGTTCCTTTTCATATGTCCTATTGATTTGTCTATGTCATACAAAACCTCAGGTACCAAAGCCATGGATGACAGATACAATATCCAAGTCACTGAAAATCTGGCCAGCGAGGCCCTGGTATGTAATTCTCGGCGTTATGTTTGGTAGTTTCTTGGGAGGTTAATTTATGTGATACTAACTTGTGTTGATATATGTTTCGAAACAGCGTTTGCCCATTACTGAAGCAGCGGCTATATACGAGCAGATTCTGACCGTGTTTCCAACTGCTGTGAGAGCTTTTTAATTTTGTGTAATATTATATCCGATATTGTATATACTTTACAATGCAATTCGATATCAACTTTAACATTGTATGAGGAGTTAGTTTACCTTTAATAGGAGTAGAATGGATGAAAGTAAAAGCTTCTCGGATTGTAACACACCTTGCTTTAATTTGAAAGTGTATAAAAATGATAGTACGGACGGGCTGTTTGCTTTTGTAGACTGAGGTGGCGGTGGCTGGGTTTTGATGGGAATGTCATTACTGGCAAGAAGGTGAGGATGGTGTCAGTGGTCAACACTTGGTTGTGGTTTTGGACTGTGTGGAGTTCCTTGCATCCTAAAGTTTAAAGGGTTTGGCAGGAGGCACTGGTTTCGAGCCAGGGTGCACGATATGGTTTAGTTTTGAGGAAAAAGAGAAATTGTATCCCCCTAGATTTGGAAGAGTTTTTTGTATTATTCCGTACTTCATGGTGGGTGTAGTGAGCCTTCAGTACGAGTTAATTTTCGTCCACTTGGGGGAAGTGGCTACAGTAGAGTTTAGGCATTATTCCCTATCATCCTTAATGAGATGAAAGCTGTAGTTGGTTGAAGTATCTTTAGACCGGGAGTTTACTTAAACAGCTTTTGCTGCTGTTCCTTGAGAGACTTGGTTCACTACTAATTTACTATCTTATTATTTTATTTATCAAATTTATTTTTCTGTCTTTTGCAAAACAATTTCAGTCTCCTTAAAGGATAAGTAAAGAAGAAAATGGAAAAAAAATGGCAAAACTAGTTCATCCAGAAATGCCAAGAATCGTTTAAATAGTTTTGCAAATATATCTACGATATTCTCATAAGCTGGAACCACAATAAACTGTCCTACGTCCTTTTAGTTAAATAAGAAGTTATATTAAGATTTAAAGGTGTACTGGACACTGATGTGCATAACTGTGACACTTGTTCACCTTGGATCAATATATATATATATATATTTTCAATTTATTTAAGTTCTTCTTTCTCTCCAGGCAAAGTATTGGAAGCAATATGTGGAGGCTCAGATAGCTGTAAATAACGATGAGGCCACAAAACAGATATTCAGTCGGTGTTTGTTGAATTGTCTGCAAGTTCCACTTTGGTATTTACTTTTCTTCAGCCACTGCTATTGGCAAAATCTTGCTTATGATTAAAATTGGTATAATCTAATTAGTTAATGATGTACTGGAGATTGTTTTTTTGGTTTTTGTTTGGTTGCACTTTCATTTCGTAATATGTTATGGATATGGTCTTTGTGTAGGAATTTTGGTAAAATTGTGTCTGTTGATTTAGTCATCACAATGGCGACACAAATTACCTCTAAACTAGTGTTCTTTAGATTCAGTTGGCTTTTTGAACAAATAAGAAAATCTCTTAAAACCCCAATAATTATAGATATTGCCACTCAGCATACGTTAAGTTCAGATCTTCCTGCGCACAATATTTTTGGTCAATTTCAAGACTCGAGCTACAAAATAATTAAACTGTAAAGTTCTCCGTGATTGAATCATCAGCACAGCTGCTTTCTCAATGAATGGTGGATAGATGATTAAATGATTATAACATACCTTTTTTGTAATATATAATTACATTTTGAGGTTAAAATTTTATCAGTCTGAGCATTAGTGGATAACGCTGTGTTCAGACTTGCGCGAATTTCATGGCTTTGACCAAGATAATATCATGCCTAGTGTCTTTCAACCCATAACAGCTCTGGGTACTACTCATGCTGCTTAATTGTGTTGTTATATTGGACTTGCAGGCGATGCTACATTCGTTTCATCAGAAAGGTTAATGACAAGAAGGGGCTAGAGGGTCAAGAAGAGACTAGAAAAGCTTTTGACTTTATGCTTAGTTATGTTGGTATATCTTTCCACTCTAGTCCGTTGCATCACTGTTTTAGCAGTAAATTGTAACAGTTCCTAGAGAACAAGGTGTGAGTAGGTTCAGTTTTCAATTTGCTTACCAAGTAACTAAAGACTTTGTTTCTTGTTGGTTTGTTATGATCGAATATGTTGAGAAATAATTTACCTGAAGTAAGACATGTTTCAAGTTAACTAAACCCTAAACCCTTGTACTTACATTGTATAACATATTGATTTCTATTGAATGAAAACATTCTCTGAGTCCTTTTTGTCTTTGCTACCAGGGGCAGATATAGCATCTGGGCCTGTGTGGATGGAGTACATCGCTTTTTTAAAGTCTTTGCAGGTCTGTCCTTTTCTTTTTGGAAATGGTTTGCTTCTACTTATGGCTCTTTATTGGGTGAACCGTGATTTAAGAGGAGCAAACAAAAAAGAAGAAGTATACATAGATCAAGAAGTGATTTCTCAAATAATTTTGACGAGAAATATCTAGAAGAAATCGGGGAAAATAAATGATTATAATTTGGAGATTACTAAGATTCTAAGACTGTCAGAAACTATATACAGAAGTGGCCTGACCTATGGTGGGCATATACATATGGGAGCTTCTCTAGTGGGACCTCTGTAATGAGGACGAGTTGAGGACTTTCTAATCAATGGATGTGACGTGCATTTCGTCATATTACTGTTAGATACATAGATACTTTTCAGTAGATTATTTTTACAATTTTTGACCAAATAAAAAATGGTTAAGGGGCATTTATAATTGTGAATTACCAATTATGAACATGAATACTTTAAGTTTGATAAATTTGGTAACTTAACGATTTCATCGATGACCATGGCACACCACATATTGTCTTAACTTGATACAGGAATAAATTTTCAATGTACAAACATACTACAGCATGGGCAAATACATGGTGTGACAATAATATTTCATGTATCTCTTCATGTTCAGACAACTGTAATTGTCTGGACCATAAGTTTGTATTTCATTTCTTATTGTTGAATATGTACTTGTAGGCTTTAAGCTCACAGGAAGAGTCACAACGGATGACTGCTGTGCGGAAAGTATATCAGAGAGCCATTGTTACTCCTACTCATCACGTTGAACAACTTTGGAAGGATTATGAGAATTTTGAAAATTCTGTCAGCCGCCATCTGGTAACATTTTGGTTTTGGATCACATATGATAACTGAACTAGTGTAAACAATATATGTATTATCTGTATGAATATATGGGTATAGTGAGGAATTAGTTTTCAATATTGGCAATCTGATATAATTGCATTAAGCAGGCAAAAGGACTGTTATCTGAATATCAACCAAAATTTAACAGTGCCAGGGCTGTTTATCGGGAGCGGAAGAAGTACGTGGAAGAAATTGACCTGAATTTGCTTGCAGTACCACCAACTGGCTCTTACAAGGCAATTTTCAGCTCTTCTTGTTCTGTATTCTGTAGACTATTAGCTCACAGATGTTTATTTCTTAGCTAGTCTCCTCTTACGTAAGATGCAATCAACCTGCTTTTTCTTTTTTAATTTTCTTATGCCAATATCTTTGGCAATCTTAATATAACTCGCCACCGAGTGTTCTGTCTTTCTGCATTTATACTTGTTATCTACTTCTTCTTTGATACTCTAATATCTGATTTGACTGTCAACCCACTCTAGAAATTTCCAATTAAAAGTGTCCTACGTCTAACATCTATACTTTTTAACATACACGCGTTGCACGTGAATAAGTAGGATTTCTGTGACACTTGTTTGTCCAGGGGATGCATATATGAGAGACATGCTTTCTCATTGGTGTTTGCTCTTGCAGGAAGAATTTCAGTGGATGGCGTGGAAAAAGTTGCTAGGTTTTGAAAAGTAAGAACTATAGCCATTCTTGTTTTACCTCTTAGCTATGATTTTTTATTGCTCATATCAGACATGATGCATGATAGCATAGTATCGGATTGGAGGATCACATATCTGTATGCTCCTTACTCTGCATTCTGCTAGTACTTGTTTAACTGATTTCATATAAACTTTATGTTACTTTAATCTTTATTGTGTACTTTTGAGAATGTACCTATCAGTCAATATCTTTAGAAAATTGAAAATGATTGAAGAATAATGTTTCATGCTTCTATGTTTTGTATAATTGTGTATATATGCTTCTAAATCAAAATTTGTTTCCTTTTTAATACTTTAGTCTTCATTTTTCCTGTTAAGATTTGTTTGCTTTGACATTCATCTGGAATGATATATATTGTGACCTAATTAATTGTGGATGCATTTCAGAGGAAATCCACAAAGAATAGACAATGGATCATCCAACAAGCGAATTATATTCACGTATGAGCAGGTGGATATATGTATATGTACAATATATATCTATATATACTTTTCTTTTCCTTGTTTAGAATTAGTTATACAGTCTGGATTGCCTCTGAGTTTGTTAGATAAATAGATTGATCCACCATTATTGAAGAACAATTTGGTGTGTCTGCATATGTTGTTTCCTTCATGCCTGAACTAATGCAGAATTGTATAGGTGATCCAGTAGTAATGCTTTAACATTGGGATGCCATGATTTGTGCATTGCTTTTATGAAAATTGTGATTAGCGTTAGCTGTGTCTTGTGTGTTGTGTTTGTACCTTCTCATAACTTGGGCTTTATCCTCATGTACTTGCTTAAAGATTTAAAAGGTATCTTTGAACTTATTTAGTCTTCTAGATATAATGTTGGTCCTTGTTATTGTTAATTCACTAGATAAGCATGAAACACACATGTATTGAAGTCTATTGAATGTCATGCTTATGGATGTATATAAACTATGTATAGCTCAATTTATATAGTTACAGCCTACATCACTGTCCTAAACCGCCATCTGTTTTTTGCCAGTGTCTAATGTATCTATACCATTATCCTGACATATGGTATGACTATGCAATATGGCATGCAAAAAGTGGCTCAATAGATGCTGCAATTAAAGTATTTCAGAGAGCATTGAAGGCTCTTCCTGGTAATTGTTATATTTTCTTGTCTCTTTTGATCTAATTTCTCAAGTACTTATTCTTTTTGGCCTTCTTTTAGGCCTTGCATCTTTTTAATTTCTCATACACCACAATTCTGGAGGTAATCTTCACCATTTTCATACGATATGGAAAATTTCTGTGTGATGTTTCCCTCTCCTCATCTTTCCATCAGACTCAGAGATGCTTAGGTATGCTTATGCAGAGCTGGAAGAATCCCGTGGAGCAATTCAGGTTTTATGATTATAACATTCTTTTTGTACATTTTGAACTTTGTGGCTCTTAATGCTCAGTTGAGTTGTTTTAGAGTTGGATATTTTATTGTTGCTTTTAGTTTTCTATGTTTATTATATTTATTTCTTTATTTTTAAACTCTTCTCTCTTTTGTAGCCTACAAAGAAAATATATGAGAACCTTTTGGGAGACGGTGCTAACACAACGGCACTTGCTCATATACAGGTACGTATTGTCTTTTGGACTTTTGGATCAGTAGTAATTATGGTTGTACAATCAACTTATTGATTTACTCAGGAAACTGGGATTCTCTCGCCAGTTTTATTGTATATCTAGATAGTCCAGCGCCTTAGCTCTGGCCCTACCAACTAAATAATTTCTTGTTCTACAAGATAGTGAATAGTGCAAAAGTATATTTACAATGGTAATCCACTTGGAGCACCTCCATCCATTCTGTCAAATGGCTTACTGATGTCAGTCCAATCATTCCTCCTTATCCACAGTGAATAATCTGTCAAGTTTGACAGCCGCATACCAATCTGTTAATCTTTGTTTAATGATTATTTCCTTTCAGCTCTCTCTCTTCTTTATCTTTCATTGTCTCCCTGTCCTCTTCGTAATTCATACCCAGAAAAACTTCATGAAGAACACTAGAGCTTCTGTTGCAGTTAAAGAGATGGAATCATAGAGAAAGAAAGTAGATGTTGTACCTCCTCAATACAAATGAGGACAAGATCTGGGTTCAAACTCTTTTATTTGGATTGGCATTGAAACGATATTAGATTATTAGATTCAATGTTCACTTTCTTTCTACATGGAAGGCAAGATTGATAAATTATAATTTAATATATTTCTTAACATATCTGTTGGAGGTGAAATATGTCAAAATAACTATTTGCCTTGTCATCCTTATAATTTGAACTTGATCAATTTATTTGACATCTCCATTAGAGTTGTTCTAAATCTAGTCTGCCAAAAGTTTTGTTTGATTGAAAATAGAGATTTGTTAGTTGGTTTTCTGCAGTTGAATGAAAGAATCTCATGTTAGTACTTTCACTGCAGTTTATTCGCTTTCTAAGGAGAACAGAAGGAGTTGAAGCAGCTCGCAAGTACTTTTTGGATGCACGCAAATCCCCAAACTGCACTTATCACGTCTATGTTGCTTATGCAATGGTGGCCTTATGTCTTGACAAGGATGCCAAGGTTTTTTCATGTTTAGCTCAAAACTCATTGCCCTAATTGTTCAATAGTACTTGCTAGTGCTTGAAATATGTGATGTTTAAAACCCATCGAAGCCACTACTTGTTGGTGCTGGAAATGTGTGATATATAAAACTCATCAAAGTCAGTAGTGTTTGATGTCAAATCTAAAGTGTGTGATATTGCCTAGCCGAACTCAATAATACTTTTTATTAGTTATGTTTATGCCATAGCCCACAGTCCACATGTCCATAGAACTGATAGAAGTTCCTCTATGCTTGTTTCAAACCCACAGCTTGCCACTCATTCGATATTGAAAAATTGAGTTCTGGCATGCAGGTAGGACGTGGGTGAATGGATTATAAAATAGCTTAAAATGATACTGGTCCACTGTTGATGCATAACCCAGTATTTGTTTTCGCATATTCACTCTTTGATGCAAGATGAGTGGATGCTTGTTTACATCCTAATGTAGTGAAGACAAATTTCACCCAGAAATTTAACATAATCAGCCACTTATTCTATGCTTCATATTTATTTATTTATTTATTTTCCATTCATGCAGATGGCACACAATGTTTTTGAAGCTGGCTTGAAACAATTTATGCACGAGCCTGTATACATTCTGGAGTGAGTCAATGTATTTTATTAGAATCATGAATACTGAGTTGGTCTGATGATGTCAATTGCAAGTAGACTGCAAGAGTAGTGGTTCTTTGAAGGCTTTCATAAAAAGAACTGGAGGGCCCTTTTTTGTTGCACTGTTATATCTTCCATTCTGTTAGCGTATTAATGTCTACTCACCATTGGCTGCATAATCTATATTTATGGGCTCAGATTAGTTGCACAACATTAATTTTTTTTTTTGCTATACGAACCAGCATATTTACTATATAACAAAGTTGGTCCAACTGTTCATACTCACTGTTCATGGGGGTATTTTGGCATTTCCAGTTTTTTACTTACCTTTTTAACTGTTTTACTATTTATGGTTTACTGTTTACATTTTAAATTATTTTTACTGTTTACTTTTTAACATTCACACATCTTTTTAACAGTTTTACTGTTCATTTTTTACTTTTAACTGTTTAATTTTTTACTTTTTACTTAAACTTGACAAGAAAAAACTTTCATACGGATTTTACCTAACCCTCCGTATTAATTTTCTTTTTTACTTTTTTTTAAACGGGTTTCATTTTTAACTCAAATTTTGCCGCAACAAAATTTCTACCTTAACTCTAATCTCATTTATGCATTATTTCTGACTCTTCTCATTGCATATTAGCAATGCCGCGCCTTAGGCGCAGGGTTCTTTTCTAGTTATGAACATATCTGATCTATTCTGCTATGATTGGATACCTTCTAAGGGTCAAAATTGTGGAACAAGATAGAAACCTTGTAGGGTCTAACACACGGAACTTGATTCATGCTGGTGGGATATGGCTCCATTTTTTGTGTTGTCACACAACCTTGTGATACTCCATGCCAAGTAACCTTCGAAGTATATGAACTTGTAACGTCGAGAAACTTTTGTCTTTTCTATGGTTGCCAAAGTAGTGAGTTGAAACAGTTTCAGTATGTAATGATACACCAAATGTTTGACAAACTACCTCTTTTAGTTGGTGAATATAAAAAATTGGAAAGATATGATGTCTGCACTGTTGACTTTGTACCAAGTTGTCTTCTTGTAATATTTATGGCTACATTATCGCTTTTCATGACCTCTTTGTTTTTGGTTCTGAATTATTCATGTCCTTAATGTTGCAGGTATGCAGATTTTTTAACTCATTTAAATGACGATAGAAATATTCGGGCCCTGTTTGAGAGGGCATTGAGCACACTACCACCTGATAAATCAGTTGAGGTACACTTGTTGATAGATATAAATTAACCTCAGGAATGCCTAGTATCATAATAGTTTGAGCTTCTTCATTTGTTTAAATTAATTTTAGTTTGACGCATTCTCAAATTCAAATCAGTAGAAAATAATGAATATGTCAAACCCAATTTGCCTTGCTTGCTCCATACTACCCAATTACCAAATATCATGGGTTTAACTTGCTCTAGCTTTGTCGACAAGACCTCTTAAGTATATACTATCCAAATGTGGGATTCTCCACTTTGCAGCATAACATATAAAATTATGAACATTTCCACTCACTGACAAATGGTTTTGAGCTGGGTGCTCACTTTTTTAAGCTCCTTATTGTTTCAAATCAGGCCGCGTTGCATTTGTGTTTTTGTGGGTGCATTTTAAGTTTCTGTGTCTTACTATGAGGTGCTAATTTTCCAATTTATGTCTCTAAGTATGGTGTGTCATGCAATTTTTGTTTTCTCTTGTACTTGGCTTAGCCATGTTGAATGTTTGTAGCATGGGAGGATGGAGTTCATGACTTGATGATAAGTTAGGAGCTTGTTCTACTTGTCCAAGCAGAATCGTTATTCTCTTTTTGCTTGTCTCGAGGATGTTTTGATGTGCTGTATGATATGTTTTTGCTATATATGTGGTCTGTGCTTACAATGGAAATGCTTACTTTGGCCATGTTTCATAAATAATTTTTTCTCAAGTGGACAAGATAGAATGGATATGACCCGACATTAGGATACTTTCTGTTCTGAGTAGTCGTACAACTAAGTTATTTGGACCTCTTTACAGTGCTTGAGCCTTTTATACCCAAATGAGTGACGTCTAATGTATGATATATTTCTTACATTTTCTACTTTATTTATATTAATGTGTACTTGTCATCAGGTATGGAAGCAATTCACCAAATTTGAGCAGACTTATGGAGATTTGGCTAGCATGCTGAAGGTAACAACTACCTGAAGCAATTTTTCTTTCCGGTTTCAAGATAATACCCATTTGTCTTATCTCTCCCAGTAATTTTTAATCTGTAAAGCAATAGTCTGTTGGGAGTCGTAAAGCAATATGTTTTAAATTTTATACGGCACGGAGGGCTGTTGGATTAATTTAATTTTTGATTGTTGTCTTCTACAAGAGGTATTAATATCTGGTATCTCTACTCATATAGGTTGAACAAAGAAAAAAGGAAGCACTTTCTATAACTGATGAAGAGGGAACTTCATCTTTGGAAAGTTCATTACAAGAGGTTGTATCTCGATATAGTTTCATGGATCTTTGGCCCTGTTCCCTGAAGGAGTTGGACCATTTAGCCCGACAAGAGGTATCTTCTGTGAAATTACAGTTTCACAGCCTTCTTCGCTTATCCGTTTATGCTTTTATGAGCACCGTTGTTATTCAAATGTTACTTAGCAATAGGTGCAACAAATATGATATCCAAGTTGGACAAAGTATCATTACATGCACTTCAATGCTGTGTTAAACATTTAAGCATTCTTGGTTTGAAAGTTTGGTTGTGTGTACTACAATCAGCAAGATAAAGTTCATAGATTGAGCTCCTAGGAGTATTTGTATAGCTTTATGCATTCAATGTTTCTGGCATTACAATATTTGGTTAGAAATCAACGGTCAACAAGTTTGAACTTTTTGGTTTATAGGTCTACCAAAAGAAATCAATTCAATATTTGGAGGGTTAGTTTTGAGAAATGATTGTTCAAACAAGTTGTGTTGGGTTTATCTGATAATTGTAATGAAATACATATTCAGGGCCCGCTAAAACGAATTGTCACCCCTATCTAAAACCCTTAAATATACTGAAAGTTCAAATTAAAATACTATACTTCAGGTTCAGGTTTTAAACCTTTTGAGTTTCGTATGAAATATGCAAAATATTTTAGACCCAATACTTAACTTTGCTTCTTCATTTTCAGTGGCTTGCTAAAAATATTAATAAGAGAGTGGAAAAGTCTACTATGCTAAGTGGACCTGACTTTGCAGGTAATGTTGTGTATACACTTACTGATATCTTGGTTACGTCCTCTGACCAAAAGCAATTTCAATGGTACTGTTTGGATATTACTAAGCAATTAGTGGTCTTTCTGTGCAGACAAAGGTTCTACTGGCCTGAAAAGCAGTTCAACATTGTCTGCTAAAGTTGTTTTGCCAGATACTAATCAGATGATTATCTATGATCCAAGGCAAAAACCTGGTATAGAATCTATGTTATCTGTTTAATTACTTCTTTTCTGTTGTATTAATTGGGGCTTGATTAGATTATAGCTATGGATGGTAAAGCTTTAAAGTGTCTTGTCTCATATTTACTGACAAGTTTGTGATTTAGTTTATTTTTCTTGTTAGTTATTTCTACTTCACTCAAAACAGATTAGTTTAAAGATCTCAATTCATTTCATTTACCTAATAGTCTTGTCACATGGGGTAATAACTTTAAGTTTTGAATAGATTATATGAGCTTTAGAGTTCAAACCTCGTTGAGGGGGGTGTATGAGTTATCTTATGTAGTAAACTAACCACTTTTTGCATAATCTACTAGGCTGGGAAACTTTTGCATTTTCAGTTTCAGCTCTGTGTTTTTTTTCAGCATAATTTATTGCTGCTTAAAAGAAGCAAATGTATTTGGAATATGAAGACGGTTATAAGTCTTTATGTCCCTGTAATTCTAGTGTTATAATTTTTTTATTTTACCTTTTGCTTTCTTTAAATTAGGATATTCATGCCCTGTATAAATTATAATATAAGGGACCTTGGATGAAATTATTTTTTCTAGTTACAAATTTTTGTTGAAGTTATTTGTTTTCGGGAGAGCAGGGGTACTGTCGGTCGTTGGTCAGTGTAGAACTTGTAACATTGAAAGCTAAGACATTTAACTAACGAATAACTTAAACATACTGATATGTATAGTTTCATATGATTGTCCAGTGCATTTCTTGACAGTTTCTACTGTAATGAATTCTAATTCATTCTCAGTTCTGGCTAATTATCTAATTTACATGTATGCTGTCAAGTTTTAGTTTTTTGTATTTTTGTTTTTTGTGATGCCCATACATGGGCTCCAATTCTCAAGACAAGTCAAGTCATTATGTTCATTCTTCCACTTTGAATCTTTAGATAAAGTTTTGTTTTAATTCATCCTCATGAAAAGGGGAAAGTACAAATCCATTATATTTTAATGTAGTGCGAATTGTTTCACTTTTACAGTAATTGTTATTGGTTTACTTGACTCTATTCATAGCAATGCTTTCCGGAGTTTTGGAAGTAATATAGTAAAGTTCTCTCCGTGTCTTTGTGCTCAGTGGCTGAATTTTCCGTTGCTATTTTTTCCTTCTTTCCCTTTTCTGTAGGAGCTGGAAATTTTCAGACAACAGTAGCACCTGGAGTTCCCGCAACTTCTAGCACTTTGGCAAATCCAGTTGTTGCAGCAGCAGGTAGCCAAATGACAAGTGCCTTTGATGAAATAATAAAAGCCACACCACCTGCTTTGGTAGCCTTCTTAGCAAATTTACCGATTGTTGACGGTGAGCTTTGAAATGCTTTCAATTAAATTAAATGTGGTTTTTGAATGCGTATCAGAAAGCGGGGAATGCATCGTTTTTTTCATAGCCTAGAAAAATTGCACTCACCATCCAAAGAGTTATCTGTGACAGTTGTTTTAGGGGGGGAAATGAGGTGTGGTTCTGGGCAGATGCGGTCAGATGGCAATCATTTGAGTTCTGTAGATTGGGAGAACTAGGAGGGTTTCTGATGCTATAAAAACTTTGTTAGGAAATAGATATGGGAACTTGACACATTATAAACTTTTATATCTTAGTTCGTCTGATTGACCACTGTTAAAGAATTGGTTGTTTATTTAAAAAAAAAATATTGGTTGCCTTCAGTTATTCAACATTGAAGTTGCTATGGCAATAAATCTTATTTTCTAGCCTCCTAAATTGAACTATTTCCCCCATCTTCCAAAATTCATCTCGTGTATATTTAAGACTTATCATACAAGATCTGTTTGGTGATTGTCAATGGTCAAGAAGGTATAGCTATATCTAACCAGTAATCACTTTTGATATTGTTGAGTGGAAATTTGCTATTTGAAATTTTCAGGTCCAACCCCGGATGTGGATGTTGTCCTTTCAATTTGTTTACAAAGTGACGTACCAACACCACAGCCTGCGAAGTCAGGGACTGCTGCTATGCAATTTCCTTCAGTGTCTGCTCCTTCTACGAGTGACCTTTCTGTTTCAAGCAAGTCTCATCCCATCCCAAGTGGCCCATCCTTCAAGCCAACCAGGGGAAAACGAAAACATATAGATAGTAAGTTTCATCTTAATCATAATGATATGTATGCTAATTAGTTCAAAATATAATGCTGTCTATGCTAGAAATTCTGTTATTTCAATATGTTCTGTATATGCATCGAGTTCCCAGCTCTTGTATGAGGAAAAATAAGAAGGCTAATCAGATGTGTTGTTATCATTGATAGGGAGAGAGGATAATGAAATTACAGTCCAGAGCCAGCCACTCCCAACAGATGCTTTCAGGATACGGCAAATCCAGAAAGCTAGCCGTTCTGTTTCGGCTAGCCGTACTGTTTCTCAAACAGGATCAGCTTCGTACGGAAGTGCAATATCTGGAGATTTATCTGGTAGCACCGGCTAATTACATGTTTGTTCATTAAACCTCACTTGGCTTACTTTTGGTTGTACACTATCCACTATTCAATAAAATTCCTGTTTTACAACCTTTTATACTTCAGTCATTTTCATTATCCTGTTTTTAATTTTCAAATTTGTCCAGTTATTGGTGAAACAATGTATAGTAGTAACTTGGTGCATGTTCAGCATATTCCCTGAGAAATCTCTATTTGTAGGAACTCAGTAGTTAAAATCTCTATTATTTATGGAACTATAAAGTAGTTAAAGTAAAGCAGAAATTTCTGTTATGATAAGTGTCATTGGTTTATTGCTTTGTATATGAGTGAGTTTGGGGCGGCAGACTCGGGAGAAATGTCCCTCGATCAACAAAAAATGTACGTCTGGTAAATTTACAACACAGGGTGAGTCTTGTTACAAGTTTTCTGTTCAGTCTTTCCATACAGGAATGATTCCTTGAGCTGCCAAACGCTTTTCGACCCAGAAGATGACATGCCTTGCTGTGATCTTCTTCTCGTCAACGAGAAAAGGTTCAACTGTACTTGCTCCTAAGCCGTAGGAAGACAAAGAAAACCCTTTTGGACCTGCAGATTTCATCAAGCATACAAGTATCAAAAGTGTTTTACATGGTCTAATTGTGCAAGAAACACTCATTCTGAAGATCGCAAGACGTACCTGTGAGAACTCCATTGGGAAAGAATGCCCAGAATGAGTATGAATTGCCCTTCTTTAAAAACGAACCTTGAAGCTACATTCATTTTGAACAGACCAGTGCGTCATGTAGCATTGCAATTATTGAAGTAACTGCAAATTAGGTTGTGTATAGTGCTTAAATAACCTTGTTGTCTTCGAAGGATAGCTCAAGATCAGAGATCTCGTTTTGAGGAGTTTTGAGTATTGTTTGCAGCGCAGGGATTATATCCTCTTCCATCATTTGAGGTAGCGGCTGCGCAGGAGCTTTTGCTGCCGGCTTAGGCTTTGCTGGAGCTACTTTCACCTCCTTTGTATCGGCAGCAACTAGTACATAAAAGGGCAAAGAACAGTTCACGTTTTAACAACGCTGCTGTGTAATATGAATGATGACCGGAAGGCAATGAAACCTTGCCAATGCATTGTCGTCACGAACTACTTACCGGTGGAAGTAGATGATTCTTGAAGAGCAGAGCAGGCAATATATCTTTTGGATGTCATGTGCTGCTATAGAAGATCGAGCAGAATATTAGAAACCAATGCCAAAGCTCTCATCTTTTGCTACTTCCACACATTTTGAAGGTGTAAAGTAGTTCAAAGATTTGTTAGCATTTACTATACATGTTTTTGAGAAGAAACAATAGCGGATTAGCCATGGAATTACTACTCACAGGAGATGAATTATGGAAGGCGATAACAGACATCAGTTCTTCCGAGTTCTTCCTTCCAAAGGGAAGGCAATTAGCCGATGAGTTGCGGAGAGTACCTGAGAATTCTGCAAAGGCCTTTCCATTTTCCTGGAAATTAAAGCGCGCAGTGTTATTTCTCTTTTATTTTACTCGTGTATGTGGAGCTACAACTAACATTCTTACACAGGTATAAAAAGAGGCAACATAAAGATAAGAAGCTGCAGGGACCTGAGGAGATGGTTTGGCCAGAGACAGAACATTTGCTGAAGCCATGTTTGCCTGGAGTTGGAGGCAAAACTAGTTGTGGCTTGGTTTCAGAGTACCAATTGGTAAGGTCTGCAGAGAAGCAGTAGGGTAGAAGTGACTTGAACTAAATGATCCAAGTGAGGTGCAAAAGATGTGGAGTGGGGACTGTTACTTGTTTTTTTCCTTTGTCTTCGCTACACGAAAATGTTGTTGGTTGTGAACCTATCACTCAATGAATGGCTGAGGTTTAGTTAAAGCTCTGTCCTTTTCCTAGATCAAAAGGGAACAGACATTAGGTCACACCCTCATCCTCTATGACAATTCTATAGGTCTTGATCTAAAATTCACCTTGGAGCCAAACAATAGCACTAAATCATGATCTAGGATTTGAAATCAGGTGGGACTTGAACTTTCTACTATAGAATTTTTTTTGATGGTGTGAGAGTAATTTATAAATTGAAAAAAAAAGATATCTCTCAAATGCATGCTAATATAAAACAAGATTCATAAAACTTTTTAAATGCAAAACAAAAGAAGCTAAATAAATATGCAAATGCGATACAAAATATATAAATCAAAAACCGAGCTAAACTAACTAAATCTAACCCTATGAGTACGTACCCGAAATTTTAAATTCCTTGATCACAAAGTCATTAGTAATAATATCAACACATCTCTTCTCAATGTGAGCACCATATAATCACCTAGATATTCTCCTTCCATCTTATTTCTAAGTTATTCTTGATGATATTCACGGCCGAAAAAACTCTCTCAGTTGTTGTTGTAGATACCAGAAGAGGCAAAATTAAACTAGGCAAATCAATCTATAAAGCATGGAAAACAATTTTGACTTCCTTGTTTGAACCAATAAAAGACACAACTCACAAATAGATGTCAAATTCTGAAATTTAATATCAATAAGCATGTCTTAATCAATTTATAATTGAACAAAATTAAATTGGATATATAATTAAGAGGAAGATTAAAGATGGTGGCAAGACAGTGAGATTGATCCACTTGGAGGCATTGGACTCCTTGGAGGAGAGAAGGAATGGTGTGAGTGTGCGATTGTTTTATTTTCTTTGCACTTGTAGAGTTGAAGAAGATAACATACGAGATAACGAGAAGATCGAGGTCTATGGTCGCTGACTAAAGGAACATCAATTCATTCAGTTGGCATATGAAGGTTGAGAATTATAGGACTTGAGCTTCAAATTAAGCACGCTACAATGTGTAAATTTTCATTACTCATCACTTTAACTCTCTTAGTGGGACTTGGGCTGCATCACAATTATTATAATAGGTATTTATTTATTTTAATTAAGCTAACTATATGTAGTATTTTTTTTCTCCAAAAAATTTGGGTGGAACTTAAAGTCCCAAGCCCCAACACATTGGATCCGCCCCTGAACATTACACTAACAAAAGGCAATTCTTGATTTGGATCATCGATCAGTAACAAAGGTAACAAAATCAGCATAGTTTCAGTAAACATGTGAATGAGTTGTTCTGTTTTTTTTTTGGGATCCGGATGGTGGGTTGCTCGGATTTAGGCTGCCTTGTTTTGTGCGTAGCTCCTAGAATAAGTTGGGTTTTAGTTTAGAAGCCAGATCTTGGTAATGTCACATTTGGTAACGTTGTGCTTCATTATGGTTGTGTTACTTAGTCTTTATAAGGCTGGGCACTGGAGGAGACGGTCTATTTTTGGTCCTCGTTAGGGATGGGTCGAGATTGAGAATTTTGAAAGTCCATCCTCAGCATCACTAAATCGAAGCAAGACGAGTCCCCCATTTTCAGATTTGATAACTGCGAAAAAAACATTAATAATAACTAATTTGAGGATGATTTCAACATTTTAAATTTGATTGTGTTATTGAATTTATATCAAGATGAAATAATGAAATACTTTGTGTATTACTAAGTATTAGGGGTGTGCATGAGTTAAATCGGTGCGGTTTGACACTCAAACCGCAACCAGTGGGGTGGTTGCGGTTTGCTAAAAATAGAAACAATAACCGTTTTACTTACTCGGTACACCCACATTTCGATGCACCACATTTTTGGCGCAGAGCGATATGATTTTGGTTTTAGCCCATATTTAGTAATTTTGAAATAACAAGTAAATTTAAAAATTTGAATAGTACATAATCAATGTCTAAGAATATCAATAATTAAACATTACATAATCACTAAATTAGTCGTGATTCCTATTTATATTTATATAAATATAAACCCTAGAACTGTGAAGAAGAAAAAGTGACCAAAGGGTTTAATAGTTCCGATATTTATATACTATTAGGATTTTGGGTCAAGTTTGTCCTATTTTCACTTTCAAATTAACAAAACAAATGGTTAAAATCAAAATTAGATAGAGGTTTATACACATAAGCTCTTTTAAATATACCAATGAAATATAAACATGATGAAAAATTACACTATAAATATAAGAAAAATTAAATGCGGTGCAGTGTGGTATATTCAGGCGGTTTGGTTGTTCAACCCTCAAACACCCCGTTAATTCAGTAGCGGTGCGGTTTGTCGGTGAACTTGCACCCACATAATATGGTGCGGTTTTCATTTTTCTTTTTTGAATCAATGCAGTGCAGTTCCTACTTGTAAAGAGGTTTTTGCCCAGCCCTACTAAGTGTGATTGAGCCATCGAATAAGATAAACATATCATTTTTTGTTTAAAAAGAATGTGGGCTCTCTCTCTTGCTCTTACAAACCCTAAACAGGTACAGGTGGTGGTAGTAATCCTTCGGCAACACTGCACTTGTTAGTGATTTAGTTTCCTCATTTCCTCGTAAGTCGGGTAAGAGGTGCAACAATATGTGAAAAGTCTTGCACAAACTGACGGCAGTACCCGGTTAAGCCCAAAAAACTCTTAATATCGGCTACACTTGCAGGTATGCTCCAATTCAACACTGCCTTCACCTTGTCAGGATCAACACTAACTCCATATGCCAAAATCAAATGGCTAAGAAATTTAACTCTGTCCAATCAAAACTCACATTTACTGAACTTGACATATAACTAAGATTCTCTCAAGGTCCTTAGAACAATATTCAAATGTCGTGCATGTTGCCTAGCATCGCTAGAGTCAATCAGGATATCATCAATAAATACAATAAAGAATTAATCAAGATATGTTCGAAATACTTGATTCATCAAATCCATAAAGGCAACAGTGCATTCGTCAGGCCGAACGACATAACTAGGAACTCATAGTGCCCATATCGGAATTGAAACGCGCGCGGTCTTAGAGACATTTGACTCTAGAATCTGCAATTGATGATATCCTGATCGCAAATCAATCTTAGAGAACAATGTAGCTCCCTTAAGCTGATCAAACAAATCATCAATCTATGGCAATGGATACTTATTTTTCATTGTAACCCGATCCAGCTTCCGATAGTCGATGCATAATCTCATAGATCCCTCTTTCTTTTTCTCAAATAAAACTAGAGCTCCCCATGGTGATATGCTAGGACGAATAAAACCCTTATCAATTAGTTCCTGAAGTTGTATCTGCAAATCTCTCAACTCAGCTAGAGCCATCTGTGACGACCCAGAACAGAATCAGTAGAGTAATCGGTTTAATTCACGAGTTAGCATGTAATCGCAGTTTTCCGATAATTGATTGAATTGCCGATTTTAATCACGACTTAATTATCGGCTGAGAATTTGAGTTGAGTCTCTTCTCGAGAGTTGTCGTACACGTGATTTTGAGTTCGTGGGCGGTTCCGGATGATTATTTCGACGACCGAGGAATATAATATGATTATTTGAAGTTTCGGAATCTCGTCGAGTTTATCCGTTCGTATTGAGTTTATCCGAATCGTAATGGCTATCCGTTTTGGACTGTCGATCGTCCTGAGACGTGGGTATAAATATCGGAAATAGTCAAAAATTGTCGAAAAACACTGTTCGGGAAGTTTGACCGGCGTTGACCGAGCTGTTGACCGTTGACCGTGGAGGAATTTTCGGACCGTTTGGATTCTCCGGCGGACCTGCCGATTCTAGCCGTTTCAGGCCACGACTTTGGAAGGTAAAATGTTCTCCTCGTGATTCTAAGCTGTTTAGAACTTGAAATTTCTTGATTTGGTTGATAATTGAGGGAGAAATGTTGATTTGAAAACGGTGGAATTTCGGCCGGTTTTGGGTTTTATGGACGGAGATGCTCCGGCCACGGTGGTGGCCGGAGAGTTGGGGGTTTCTACTTGTGGGGCCACGGTGGTTCTTTTGGGAGTGGTCTCGAAGGCCGCCGTGCGCCGTGGATGGAGAATGAATGGAGGAGATTGGAGATCGCTGACGGTGGAGGAAACCCGTAGGTTTCGAGCTGATTTCCGACCAATCCTGCCGGAATTGATCCTTGTCACAGTTGAGAGATGTGGTGTACTCGTCGAGATGAAGCTTCGGTGAGCTTGGCCGCCGGAAAATCTCTCCGGTTGACGGCGCGGCGGAGGCGGCGGGGGTCAACGGCGGAGCTCCGGTGACCGTTGACTTTTTTGGAAATGTGTCGAGTTATATGTCGTTTCGCTCGTATTCGCGCCCCGATCGTCGCCTTGAGGTTTTTGAGTTGATTTGGGTATCAGATTTTCAGTCGAGGGTTTGAGTGGAGATTTCGGGAATTTTGTTAATTATTTTTGTATCCGTTATACGTTTCCGGGAACGGTTGGTTTTCGAGGTGTGGTATAGTGTTGTGAATTGTGATTTTGATCAGATATATTGTATGATTATTCAGGGGATCGAGATCGTGCTTCGGGTGAGAGATCTTCCGCTGGACCACGTGATTAGCGCGAGTGCGCGCTTTGCTCATCTGTGAGTGGACTTTTATATTTTCATAGTCGTTGCGAGTTCGTGATATTTCCGTATTTATTTATATACAATGTTGAGATTATTTACTATTTTTGGAGGTATTATTTTATATTTTATGGTGATGGCATACTTGCATCGATGCTTCGGCTACTCGGCTGATCACCGGTAGTCTGACCAGAGTTGAGAGATTCCTCTGGACCAGAGTTGAGAGATTCCTCTGGGCAGGGTTGAGAGATTCCCCTGTTGTGCCGCTGGGGTTGAGAGATTCCCCTGGCCTATCACCATCGGGCTTGAGCGATTCGCCTGACCGTCGGGTTTGAGAGATTCGCCTGGCACCTCCATATATATATATTTTCCGAACTCGCTATACTTGTTTATTGTATATGAAATTGGTGAAAGGCATATGTTTATTTTCGTCCACTCACTCTAACGTTTTATTGCCTTTCCCCTGGGCTTTTCGGTTTCCGTGCCCAGTTTGCAGTTCGGATTCTGGTGTCTCACGTCGCGGTCGGAGGCTAGTTGTTCGAGCTACCTGTCTTTTCCAGTAGGTCCTTTTTTTCGCCTACTGTTGTATATTTTGTATATATACACTAGAGGTCGCTATGATACGATACTGATACATGTTTTATGTGGATTTTCCCGGATTTTCTATATTATACAGTTATGTTTACTGTTTATTATTATTGTTATGATATTGAGAAATCCGGATGGGATTGGTGCCCACGATTTGGCTTTTATAGCATAGGATGAAGTACTATTTTTCGGGTGCAGGTAAAGGCAATTCCGCGTTAGTAGCGTTACTCTGCCAAATTTTAATGGTTTTTGTTGGTTCGTATTTTTAGAAAGGGTTTGATTCCGGTTTAGGAAACTAAATCGGGGTTGGGTCCTTTCACCATCCTATACGGAGCTTGAGCTATGAGGTCTATACTTGGAAGTAGCTCAATCGTGAAATCAATTTCCCCTACTGGAGTAAGACCTAGTAATTTTTAGGAAAGACATCAGGATATTTCTTAACCACCTTAATCTGCTCAAGGTTAGGGGTGGAAATACTGGTATTCACTACATTTGCTAGATATGCAGTAAACCCTTTCCGCTACATCTTCTCAGCCTTCATAGCTGAAATAAGGCATGATGAAAGAACATTTCTTTCCCCGTAGAATAAAATCTTAGGGAACCTCAGACTTCTAAATACTACCTATTTCCAATGAAAATCAACCAAAGCCTGATGATTGCTCAGAAAGTCCACGCCCAAAATTAAATCAAAATTTGCGATGTCGAGAAGTATCAGGATCGGCAGATAATCCAAAACCTCCAATTATCATGCTACAGTCTTGATACATTAGCCCAACTAAAATCACCTCACCAGAGGGATATATCACTCGCCACATTTCTGATAAGGGAGTGACAAGTACGTTAATTATTAATGCTAATCTAACGAAGGTAAATGAGTGTATCGCCCCTAGATCTATTAAAGTATAAACAACATAACCAAAAACATGCAACGTACCAATGATCACCTCTGGAGACGCTTTGCCCTCCTATAGAGTCATCCGATGAAGTCGGGTCTGTCCAGTTCATCCAGCCGATTGCCCTCTCAGGGTCCGGTCTTGATAAACTGGCTGTCTGGGTAGCAGTGCGGTTCTAACCCCTGAAGTGGCTCCCTGATCACCACCAGAACTTTGTGCCAGAAATCCACCCGAGGTGTCCCTGTGAGGACACTTCCTCGCAAAGTGGCCTATCTGGCCACAACGATAGCAAGCAGAAGTCCCAAATTGACATTGTCCGGAATGACATCTTTGATAAATGTTGCATAAAAGAAACTCTCTGGATGCTGATGGAGTAAGTCGGTATCTATTGGACCCACTAGAACTGGCCTTAGATCCCTGTCTTTGTTGTCAACTCCGCCTCCATCTTGGAAAACAGCTCGGACAACGGGTGATATAGGACTGATATCCCTCAGTAGAAGATGATGTGGAACTAGATGCGCTGGAGCCTCCCCTTTTTGAAAGACCTTGGCTTGGCCCACCTTCCTCAAATCGTCGAGTCTGGCTCTTCTTAGATCGAAGCCTATCTTCAAATCTCACAGTAGCACTGATAAGCTCTTCAAAATCAGTGTGTGGCACACTTGACATGAATGGAGCAATCTCATGTCTCAAATGTTGTTCAAACCTCCAACATCTTTCCTTCACTAACCTGATAGAATTTGGTGCAAATCAGGATAAGCCGGTGAAACGATCCTGATACTTCATCACAGATAAGTCTCCTTGCCAAAGATTCATAAACTCCTCATATTTTCTCTGCTCTGTAGCTTCACTGAAGAAGCGACTCGTAAACAACTCCCTGAACTATGCCCACGGGGTGGTGGTTTCATTTTTCTCAGTGCTCTCCCACCAATGGTAAGCATGGTCCTGTAATAGATCTATAACTATCTCTGGGGACGCTGGCGGTCACATACTCGTCCGATCTCTATAAGCCAGTTACCACAAACCTCAGGATCATGAGATCCTACAAGGGAACTATTCCTACCGATTTAGCTTTGGTAACTAAATCATCATGACCATCACGTGGCGCCAACATCATACATGTAATTTATTCACGCATCTGTTGTGCCAAAATTGCACTTCATCTTGTTGAGCTGGTTGGCGAGGCATAATGACCTAGGAGTCCATAATGAAATATTTATCTCACTGAAAGAGACCAAGAAAAATGGCTCAACTAAGAGACTCTAGACAGTTAATAATGTACAACACTTGGAGCTATGATGGGGATCCACCGACCAATCGGGCCATCCTCTAGAGAGTGTTGTACACTATCAAATGCTTGTACTGACATGACTAAGAGTTTACAGAATATGTAATCTAATACTCTACTACCAAGATAAAAGGACCCAACCCTAGTTTAATAAACTAGATAGTTTAGCTAGTAAACTAGAATTAAATACTAACGATTAACTAAACTCTAACAAATTCTACGAAAATTTTGACATAATTCCCCTTAAAAACTGGACAACCCAAAAACCTGCAAGAAAAGAATACTTCTAAACCAAATTCCTACAAACAAACCTTGGGCCATCAATTTTCCATCCAGATTTCTCAACAAAGAAAATAAACAAGAGCCAGGAATTTAACTCAGGAATTTAAAACCGTATGTACAACAAGCTGGTTTTGAATACAAAGAATATAACTCGACTGCTACTCGAGAAACTGAAAATAACATAATACAACTGGAATTCAGAGCAAATTCTATGAACATATGATACATAATTATCATAAGAAAAAGTGTGATAGTGATATGGAACTTACTAAATGAACAGCTGACAGGTGGACTCAAAGCCTTCGACGACACCACGCAAATTCAGGATTTATAGTGCAGCCTGGGCAACGGAAACCGAAATGCCCAGGGACAGGCATTTAAAAATATAAAACGTTAGCGTGAGTGGACAAAATCTCATAATAATCTGTGTAAATAATAAAATATGATTTAATGCCTTTCCACTGATTTCTGTAAAATAAAGCGAGTTCAAGTACAAATCTGAACTCTGATGGAGGTGGTCATTCATGAGTTTTTCTCTAACTTGAGTCGACAAACTGTATAAAAAAATGTAGGTGATGGGCCAGATGAGGCAACCTGACCTCCCATGTTGAGCAAGATGAGGCAACCTGACCTCCTCTGACTAAATAAAGCCATCACAAAGAAAAACCTCCAAATTTAATCTGTTCTAAAATATATTGTAAATTAAATTGAAATACTGAATTACTAAAAATTGAACTCGCTACAATTGTGAAAATAAAAGGATCCACTCACAAGTCTGCGACTACTGCTGGGGTCCAATAAAGTTTCTTTCACTGTTAGGGTCGTGATCACGATGTCTTGTAAATACGGATCACATACCATATGAGAATATGTGTAAAACTATGCAATTTGGCCCTACAAACATCCCTAGAAGTCTTGTCGATGATTCCTACACACCACGCGCCTCCGCAGCGGCGGCATGTGGGTTACACATGCCTCTGGTGAAAGTTCTCCGATGGAGAAAGTGGACCCCTCGTTGGATAGCTCACGACAAGCCCTTTTCACTTTCGTAACTGAACTGAGGTCCAATTTGACTGCGTTTGGCCGAAAATTGCCGAAACAGTCCAGAATTCCATTTTCTGACAACCGCCACCAATAGTAGCGATTGACCCCTCAAAAGAATCCTCTCATCAAGCCTAACCTAACCCCTAACTTGACACGCATCAACTCTCCACCACGTGGCCAGAATAATCTTCCAAAGTCCACGGTCTAAACTGGCCGGCATTTAATGCGAGCTTGAAGCTCCACCGTGGAGCTTCGTCGGACCACCATAACTACCCAAAAAGACGCAGGAGGGGGGGGAGCTTCAAAAGCCCCCCACCCTCGACCCTCAACTCACGCCTGAGCACCACCACTGACGGCAGTGACTCCATCGATATAAACCCGAATCGGGTTATGCTAAAACCTACAAATTCCTCAAAAACAACAACACTAAACAATCAAGGGAAGCAAGGGATTCGTTTCCCTACCTTTTTCATTGCTAGAGGTAGCCGAAATTGGTGATATGGGTCGGATCTAGTGAAACAGGTCACGGTGAAGAAAAATGGGTCAGCTCCGTGGGGAATTTATGAAGTTTTTGATTTTAATTGTGACGACCCGAATCAGAATTAGCACGTTAATTGGCTTAATCCTCGAGTTTATGAATAATCACAATTTATTGTAAATTAATTGAATTGGCGGTTCGGTTCACGACTTAATTATCGGGTGAGAATTTGAGTTGAGTCTCTTCACGAGAATTGTAGTATGCGTGATTTCGAGTTTGTGGGCGGTTTTGGATAATTGTTTCGATAACCGAGGAATATGTTATGAATATTTGAAATCACGTGATTTCGTCGTGTTTATCCGTTTGAGTTTGAGTTATCCGAAACGTGGATGTGATTCGTTTTGGACCGTCGATCGTATCGCGCCGCGAGTATAAATATCGGAATAGTCGAAAAATTGTCGAAAAAATACTGTTCGAGAAGTTTGACCGTCGTTGACTGGAACAGGAGCCGTTGATCAGCGTTGACCGTGTGCAACCGGACCACCGCTTGACTTGCCGGTAACTTTTCATTTCCGGCCACCTCTGGCTCTGATTTGGGAGATCGAGATCGTACATTGGGCGAGGAATCTTCCGTTGGATCTCGTGATTAGCGCGGTTGCGCGTTGAGCTATCTGTGAGTGGACTTTTATTTACACTGTCGTAGCGAGTTCTTGATTTCAGTATTTATTTCCAGTACAGTATTGAGATTATTTATTATTTTTGGAGGTATTATTTTATATTTTATATGGTGATGGCATTTACTTAGCATCAATGCATTGGCTACTCGGCTGATCACCGGTAATCCAGTTCCAGGGTTGAGAGATTCCCCTGATGTACCCACTAGGCTTAAGAGATTCGCTTAGTCTATCACTGTCGGGCTTGAGAGATTCGCCTGACACCTCCATTTATTCTAAGAACTCGCATTGTTTTTATATTATATAAATTGTGAAAGGCATATGATTATTTTCGTCCACTCACTCTAACGATTTTATTTTCCTTTCCCCTGGGCTTTTCGGTTTTCGTGCCCAATTTGCAGTTCGGATTCTGGTGTCTCACGTCGCAGTCAGAGGCTTAGTTTTCGAGCTACCTTTCTTTTCCAGTAGATTTCTTGTTTTGCCTACTGTTGTATATTTATGTATATATACACTAGAGGTCGCTCTGATTACTATATTGTTATACTTTCATATGATTTTTCCCCGGATTTCTGTAAAGTACAGTTTTGCTTATTACTTTACATTATTGTTATGATATTGAGAAATCCAGATGGGATTGGTGCCCACAGTTTGGCTTTTGTGGCATAGGATGAAGTGTGTTTTCGGGTGAAGGTTAATGGCAATTCCACGTTATAGTGAAACTCTGCCGAAATTTCTATGGTTTTTGCAAGTTCATGTTTTCAGAAAGGGTTTGATTCCAGTTTAGGAAATTAAATCGGGCTTGGGTCCTTTCATTAATTTCCAAAAAAATACATATTTATACTCCTAAGCTCCTCAAAAGATTGACAGACGAAAATCAATATTATCATGAATAAACGGTTGAGATTTAACCGACCAAAAATAAATTACTTTTTAATAATATCTCGCACGGACTTTTGATAAGCATAAGAAATAACTCGTATAAGAAATTAAATACTCTACAACTTTCATGAAAAAGGTCAAATCAAATTCTCGCCCGGTGAAAAATTCGTGAATAACCTCTGTAATGCGATTAATCCGCGATAAAGCTTAATATAACTCGATAAGCGAGTAATTTCATTTCATTCATAACATTGGTGTTGTCGTAGTAATTGGTAACCCACTAGACCCTCGAATATGGTATACCCTTTAACCGCTTCTTGCAAAGCTATAATTTTCAGAATGATTCAAGGAAGTAACAACAAGGGTTTGATTTGTTAATCTCTAAGAAATCATTGTGTTTCTTATGGTGAATGCATAGCCTGTTTGGGAATGTTCTTTATTTTAGTCAGAGAGATACCCAACATCAGCAAAACCAACCAAGACATCACATAGTGTCTCTGAATAGGGGACTGCACTGAAAGAAGTTCAAGTGCTTGCAGCCAGAACTCCCTTTGACGGGTTGACAGTATTTTCTCGACGGGTCGAGAGACCCGCTCTGGTTGATCCAAGGTCTTCCATTTGACGGGTCGAACAACCCAGGTTGATTCGTCCCGAGTACCTAGTTAGATGGGTCGAGGATCAAGTTTGATGATTCAAACTGTGTCAAATCTGACAGCTGCGTTTCAACTATTCATTTAAAGGTTTCATCGCCTAAGTGCGACTTAGACGACGAAGTTATTTTTTGTCTCCCAAAAATATTTTTCGTTAGCTAAGTCTAACTTAGGCTACAAAACATGATATTTATCGCCTGAGAAATACCTTAGACGACAGATCATATAAGTCGTCATCTAAGTGTGTACTTAGACGACGACTATTATGTTTCATCACGTAAGATGCACACAAAGACGACAAAAAATCGTTTATGTCGGCTAAGCATGACACACTTAGACGACAAAACTATTTTCATCATCTAAGTGATCACTAAGACGATGAATTATGTAAATCGTCGCCTTAGATTTAATAACTTAGACGACGACCCAATTTGTCGCCTAGCTAGGTATACACTTAATTGACGGCATATAGGTTTCGTCGGCTAAGTGAGTACTTAGACGACGAAACTATTTTCTTCGTCTAAGTGTATACATAGGCGATGGAAATTGACACTTAGGCGAAAAATAATTTTATTGCCTAAGAAAACTCAATTATTAGATCAGATTTCTTTTTCTCCTCGGGCTATCTCAACCTCATCCTCTCTCAACTTGTTTATCTCTCTCCTCACTCAACAACACCCACCTTCGATCCCGGCTGGCCAAATTTCATCAAATATTGATTTTTTAAACCCCAGAGTTCTAGTTTATCCACTTATCTCCTTATCGGTGAAGGTATGAACTTGTTTCTCTTGGTTAATTTTTTTGAATTTAATTACGTACATAATTACGTACGGTGATTAATTTTTTTGATGAAATATTCCAACGAATATATAATTTCCGGTGACCTTAGCTTAATTACTTGTTGTATTGCATTCTTAATCTAAATGTACGCTACTTGGTTAGTTAGTTAGTATGTTTAATTTGATTAATTAGTTAAAACATGTTAGATTAAACTAATTGGTTCTTTAATTGTTAAGCTAAAGGTTTATGCTAGGTAGTTAAGCTTAATTAATTGCATGTATGTTTAATATATTTTTAATTAATCTAATTGTTTAATTAAGCTAATTGTTAAGCTAGCTGTTTAATATATGTTAGAATAATTAGTTAAAAAATTATATATATAGTTAATATGTAAATGCATTTATATTAAGTTAATAATATAATATAATATTAGCTAGATTAGTTATAATACAATATATATTGTACTTAATTAATTGTGTTATGTAATTTGATATTATATATAGTATAAATATATATTATGTTAATTAATTATTGGTTGAAAAATTATATAATATAATTATTAGCTTGCGCAGAAATATGGACAAGAGTTTGATACAGTTGGCGAATAGAAGTGATGTGCGGTATATGGACAGAATCAGAGATTTTATGTTTTTTGTGCTGGAACATGGTTAGGAAATGAAGCGTTTCAGATGTTCGTGTAGAAAATATTTTAACCATCAGTTTGTAAGGGCTAATTTATGTCTCAACACGTGTATGATCACGGTATGATGTGGAGTTACACTACGTGGAGCAAGCACGATGAAGTAGTAGACATCAGCTCAAGACCAGACTTCAGCTTAGGGTACAGTTACCATTAAGCCTCATCTAGCGGGAGTGGGACCCATGCTTGGAACCCCAATGTGAATTTGGTCCATGATGCTTTTCCGAGATTTAGTCATAGACATTGCCACCAACACGAAGAGAAAGATTACGATACCACTTATGATGGCACAGTCCCCGTTGCCAGCTTGGCCAATGTTACTACTGAGATAGATAAGTACAATAGGATGTTACTCAAAGCCCAGACCCCGTTGTGCCTTGGATGTCCATAGAATGTGTTGTGATATATAATGGAGAAAATTCAGATAAAAGTGAAGAACAAAATTTCAGACCGTGCTTTTGACAAAATGCAGGAGCATATATGTAAGTTGTTTCCTTATCATCACAAACTTTCAGAAACTGATTATAAGATTAGAAAGATCTTGAGCAACTTTGGCCTAAAGTACAAGGAAATTCACGCATGCAAAAATGATTGTGTGCTATTTTATAAAGAGTATGCGCATTTGGACTACTGTCCTGTATGCAACCAGTGCTGATATGTGAACCGGAATAGGAGGTGTTCGAAGAATCAAATTTCTGTGAAGGTGCTTTGCTATATTTCTGTTGATTCCCAAACTGCAGCGTCTGTACATATCTTTATACACAGCATAGGCAATGAGATGGTATGCGGAACAACGAATAGATGACAATGTACTCAGACACATGGCAGATGGGGATGCTTTTAAACATTTCGTTAAGGAATTTCAAGACTTTGTAGTAGAGGTTCAAAATGTTAATCTCAGACTTTCTACAGATGGATTCAATCCTTGGGGTAGTAATAGCGTTGCCGTCAGCACTTGACCAATTATTCTCATGTCGTACAACCTGCCTCCATTGATGTTTATAACAAGGAATTTTATTTCCTTACTCTGCTAATTCCAGGTTCTAAATCTCCGGGAAAGTGTTTAGATGTGTACCTTAGATTATTGATTGATGAGCTGAAACTGTTGTGGAAAAATAGAGTCTCAACTTATGAGAAGTTCGCTGACACGTTGTTCATGATGAGAGTAGCTGTAATGTGGACAATGAACAATTTTCCTGCGTATGGGATGCTGACACCTTGCACAATCAGAGGATACAATGGTTGTCATGTCTGTTTGGACGACGTCAACTCCAGTTGGCACGTGGGGAAGGTGTGTTACCTAGGTCACCGTAGATGGCTTCCTCACGATCACCCGTGGCAGTAGGATAATGATCATTCGATGGGATGGTAGAGAATATCCTAGACCTCAACAGTAGTGTGGCGAAGAGATTTTGAGAGATCAAACAGCTTCTATTTTGGTGTGTTGACCAATGACAAAGATATGAAGAAAGTCATCTCACACCTTCCATATGATCTTAGCTATTGGCATCACATGAGCATTTTCTTTGAACTGCCTTACTGGTCCAAGTTGAAACTTCGGAATAACCTAGATGTCATGTACATAGAAAAGAATGTGTGCGATAACATCATGGGAATCATTTTGGGTAATAAGTTCAAGACTAAAGATACTCCCAACGCGCGAAAAGATCTGGAATTTATGAATTTATGCCGTCCCAGATGCACCTTATACAGTAAAGCCGACACTGAGGGGTTATGTATTCAATTGGTTTAAAAGTGTTCATTATCCATTTACTTATGCAGTGAATATATTTGGAGCAGTCGATGTTGAGCAACACAAGTTTATTGGTCTAAAGACTCATGACTATCACGTTATGCAGAAACGTCTAATTTCAGTGACCTTATTTGTCTAAAGACGTTTTTGAACTAATAGTAGCATTGTGTAGATGGTGGCAGAGGTTATGTGCCAGAAAGTTGAAGAAGTCAGATGTGGTCGAACTAGAATACGAAATTGTGCACATCCATTGCAAACTAGAGAGGATTTCCCTCTACTTTCTTTGAGATCATGATTCACCTCATGATCCACCTACCCGAATAAGTGCTGCTTTCTAGTCAGATTCACCACACTTGGATGTATCCTCAAGAAAGGTACGTACGTACAATTATTTATAACAGTTTTTCATCATTTACATATCTTTTTAGTGTTTCTACTATTTGTCAAATAATTAATTCTATGATTTTGCAGACAACTCAGAATGTATAAAGGATTCATCAAAAATAAATCTGCCCCGGATGGCTCCATAGCAGAGAGATACCTAATGCATGAGCGTGTTATCCACTGCAACAAGTACCTTAAGGATCCAGTCCAGATCACCGTCTCTAATCCAAATGCCCGCAACAATATTTCAGTCATCATAAATGTTGTACGGCTGCTTAAAGGAGTATTAAAGGAAAGATTAACTAAAGAAGAACTTGTAGAAGTGCATTGGGTAGTGTTGCGAGACTGTGACGAGGTAAAACTGTACATAAAGCTTTACAGGGTGACAATTTAGGCAACTAAATCGAATAAGAGTCCTGCCTGGATTAAAAAAGTGCTTAAGAAGAAGTTCACTGATTATTTCCTCCAATGGGTAGGTTTAGTTAATTCATTTAAACTATGCACGCATATAGGTATGTGATTAGTTTTTTAAGAAATTGGGAAATTTGGATAGGAATAGGTGCCCATGGTAAATTCGAATGACATTTGGTGTTTGCTTAAGCGAAGTGGTTTGCCTTAGTTTGTGCATACAGGTTTTTGGTTTCCTTTATTTTAAGGGGAAACTATGTCAAATTTTCGGTAGAAATTAAACACACATTCATATATATTCTTCACATTTTTGCAGATGATTGATCTACAAAAATTTGATAACCACGAGGGGTGGTGGTCATGGGAAAAATACTTGTTGACCTATTAGCCGGTTAAACACTATATTTACCCAAGCTATTTTGTGAACGGTGTAAAGTTTCATTCATTGGTCCGAGATGAAGGAACAAGAACAAAAAATAGTGGGATCGCGGTTGGAGAAGGCACTAATGTGTAAAGTTTACCCAAGCTATTTTGTGAACTGTGTAAAGTTTCATTCATTGGTCCGAGATGAAGGAACAAGAACAAAAAATAGTGGGATCGCGGTTGGAGAAGGCACTAATGTGTATTACAGGGTTTTTGTTAATGTCATTCAGCTATTGTACGAGAATGATATTAACGTTTTTCTATTTAAATGCAAGTGATTCAAGCATATAAAGGAAGATCTGGGCCTTTTATCAATCGATACAAACTCAAGCTGGTATGAGGATAAGTCATTCGCTCTTGCCACCTTAGTTAGCCATGTGTTCTATTTGGATGATCCAAAAGGTGGTGAAGGTTAGAAAATAGTAAACCATATGTCTTACTGAGGAATATAGAGTACCACAACACTTGAAGGGGCGTCATCACCGACTGACACTGAAGCTCATAGAGACAATGCATATCAAGAGCCTAATACTTCTACCATCTCCGACATAAATGAACTGATTCAGTCTAACAAACGCTTATCCATCCCTGATGGCGCCACAAATCTTACTTAAGAGAAGATTAGAGAGTTAAAGAAGAATGCCCCTAAAGAGAAGCTAGAGGAGGACATCGAATACGATTTAGACGATGGAGAGTATAATGATGAGGAGAAATCAGATGATAGTGAGGAGGATGATTCAAATGATGATGACTATGAGAATCATGATTAATTGTCTTAGAAATTATTTAATTAAGGCAGTATATTTAAAATTATATTATTTTAAAGAGGTTTATATTATTGAATTAGATGTAATATGTTATTTCTTGAATTCTCACACATATAAAGGGCTTAAGCAGCCGCACCAGAGAGAATGCCTGCCGTACATGGCATGATATGGTCGTCGATCTCGAACTTGACTTCTTCTTTAGGGCTTTCAAGAAGAAGAGTTACATCCCACTCTTGACTTACCTGAAGACTTACCGCATCGGTGACTTCGTCGACGTCAAGGTCAATGCTACCATCGATCTACAAGGGAAAGTACTCAGTTTACATTTGCTTGGTTTTGTGGTCAATTCAATGATCTCAATGGAGGTTACTAGGTTTATATTTGCTTGGCTTTGCTTGCTATCTAGATTAGTTGGACTTCACTTTAATTTGTTTGTCAAATGATAATTAATTAATTAATTTAATTTTGAGATATTTAATTTTTATTTGCGGCAATGGAACTGCGTTACTAAATTAATTAATGTGTTTCGATACATGTGTTGCTTGAAATACAATTATGTTTGGAATTGAAAAAAAAAACTAAAATGACCTCTTAGACAACGAACATAGATCATTTTGTTGTCTAAGGTTCGTCACCGCCTCCACAGCCCCGTGGCCTCCACCAATCCCTTCGGCACCACCACGATAGTCGCCTCCCCTTCCCTTCCACCACCCCCGTCGGTATCGTCTCTCTCCAACCCAACCCTTATATGTATATATATCTATATATGTTTAATATTTATTTATGAAATTGTATATATGCGTATATATATTGTATATATAGTTAAATTTGGTGAATATTAGATATATATTGTATATATGTGGAATACGTAATGTGGATATATATATTGGTGATATTAGAAATTAAAATTGGTGATATTGTATATATATGTATTGATGTGGTTTTATATATGTATATGGATAAAATGGGATAAATACGGTGATATGTATATGAATTTGCGAAATGACGTAATTTGAATGAATTTGTAAATTATAATGCCGATAATTATTATATTGTTAATATTTAATTTTTTCAGCTTAGTTAAGATGCCGCCAAGGAAGAGGCGCATGCAAGCAGAGAAGGATGCCGAACTCCAATCCATTGCACGAAAAATGGGTTGGGGGCAAACCTCGGAGGAGACTGTTACAGCTCATCTGAATCCTTCGGCTCTGGCAAATGACTCAATCCCTCATGCTTCACATGAGCCGGCCACAGCCTATACGAACGACCCAGCCATCAACGCTTTAGCGGCGGCGTTAGAAGGTCCAGAAGAGTCGGTCAACGATTCGATTCACTACAGCGCCCGATGTAAGGCCAGGAGGCAGCCATCAGGCCTAGTCCCTAAATAGACTCAGGGACTTAGGAAGGGCGCCAAAAGAGAGTGCATAGTCAAGTCGACTGGGAAGAAGATCGAGGTGCCGTTAAACGAGTTCACCTGAGGCCCTCCATCCTCGCAAATCGGCAGTCTGTGCTCGCACAACATCGACTCAATCATACGGAACAACATCCGTATGGTTGCCCCTTCGTGGAAGAAGTTGCCTGAATCCGAAAAATTAAAGGGTGTACCGCGAACTCTCGATAATACTATTTTATTTTTATAATTAATCATAAATCATAAAGGCATAATATATATAGGATTTTAATTTTTTTATTTATTTTCCTAGGTACATTTGATGTCGAAGGCAGACTGGAGATGTTGGAGCACATCGATGCCACGGCTACGAACATTTTCAAGGATTGAAAGTACTACCTCCACAAGTACTACCTCAAACACGGCACCTTGCCTACTCCACAAGAGCTGCAAAATGAAAGGGAAGATGAATAACAATGGTTGGTCGGACACTTTGAGTCCGACAAGTATAATGTTTGTCTTCATTTTCTTTAATGGAATGAAAATTGAATAATTTCTTATTTTTAACCATTTATTTATTATTTAATGATCTTTGTTGTGAAACAGACAAGATTGGAGGCCAACAAAGCAAATCGTGACAAGAAGACTACCCACCATTCTTCGGGCTTGAAGGGTTCATCTACACGGCATGAGCCCAAAGATGCGGGTTCGACTCATTGTTTCCTGGATGCCAGCATCTCCGCTTATATCAAGTCCTGGGTGGTCAATCAAGCGAGTGAACGTGGCCTAAGTAACTCATCTTTCCTAAATCAATTGAATTTAATTGTACTTCCAAAATGTATCGAAATTTAGTATAACGGTAATTGCATTTTTAAGAAATTGAATTATTAGTTATGTTGTGCTCTTGAAATATGATTTTGAACTTGAGTTAGGTTATGCTATAGTTGGTTAAATTATTATTTTCTACTTGAGAAATCTGGATATGAATCGGTGCCCACGGTGAATTTGTGGTGTTGGAATTGGTTATTCGAAGTGTTTTCTTTCCTGCAGGTTTTTGGTTTCCTCCAATTTCAGGGGAAACTATGGCAATTGTTTTTTTACAAATTAATATTTATGTATTGTTCACATGATTAATTTCAGGTGAGGTTGCTAGAAATGGCCCAGGAGCAATTGGCGAACACTCAGCTGGAAAACCCGGAGATGATGCCTGAAGAGCTGCCTCCTTTATAAAAGGAGAGTCAGATCACTATTACTGATACTGTTTACGACCACCGAGCTGGCAAGGAGGTTCGTGGGCTTGGACGGGCGGTCTAGAGAGATTTGTCCCAGTCATCCACATCATCGACTAGGCCCAGTGGAGCGGATGCTGAGACGCTCTGAGCCATCCAAGAGCAGGCTCAATTGGCCAAGGAGTCGGCCGATCGGGCCTGGGAGAAGACGAGGTCGATACAGGGGTAGCTTGACACTCAAAATAGTAGGATGAGCGCCTTCTTCGAGTTCTGCGAGGGGATGGGGATGCACATTCCTGAGGAGTGTCATCCCCCTAGGCCCCCTCCTGTACCCAACGACGACGATCCAAGCTGCGATGGGAGACTCGGCGGCATGTCTACCCCCGGTTTAGTTTCATAGTTTGTTTCGTTTGTAGTATTTCGATTGATGTACGTACACATTTTTATATTTAATGAATATTTTATTAATTTAATTAATTTTTACTTTTATATTTTAAATTTAATTTATAATTCAGAAACAAATATAAAGAAACAAAAAAACAAAAAAATAAATTAGATGACTAAACATTCTAGTTTCGCCGTCTAAGTCAATCACTAAGATGACGAATGGTTCGTTGTCTTGGAATGGTTCGTCGTCTTGGTTTAAACCCTAGACGACGAATATTGATTTTCATCGTCTAAGTGGTTGGACCTAGACGATGAAGAATAGGTCGTCATTTAAGTGAATCACTTAGACGACGACCAATAGTCATTATCTAAGTGGTGCAAACCTAGACGACGAATACTGTTCGTCATCTAAGTCGTAATACTTAGGCGATGATTATAGGTATTCGTCGTCTAAGATGACTTTGAGATGACGAACACTTTCGTCATTTAAAGGTACAATTTTTTGACGTATAAGTACTTAGGTGACAAAATATGTTTCGTCTCCTAAGATGCTACTTAGGTGATGAAACAAAAAAGTTTCGTCATCTAAGTACTTAGGCTATGATTATTAGACGACAAACCATAGGCAACGAAAGTTTCATCGCCTAAGTACTTGGACGACGAAAAATGGCACATAGGCGACGAAATTACTTCGTCGCCTAAGTTTGTTTTTTTTGTAATGTCCAATGACATTGCGTAGATGCAGACAGAGAAGACAATGTATGAATGTGTGCACTGAGCTAAATTCAACCAAGCTCTAACCGCACTAAGATGTGGAATTTAAGCTCCAAAAGTTCGTCACCATCATCTTTTCAGATGAAATTGATCCTTTGGATTTTGAGACTGGAAACAACCATTGGTATACTAAAAGAGTGTGCTTTGTCCATTGCCTGATTTAGATATAAGCAGACTGGTTAATAAGAATTCAACCAACTCGATGTTCCATGTCTAACACCAAGACAAAATCAAGTCCTACTAAGGTCTATCATCTCAAACAATTTGTTCATGTAATGAACACGCATGGCTATAACTTATCATTCTTATATCCCTCCCAATCAAGTAGTCACTTACAATAGTGAACGTCTCAATTTGAACACATGAGCACTCCGTGGTTTAGAGTGACTTGAATTGGGTATAACCATGCCAATTTGCATTCTCATGTGTATCTCTGAATCAAGATCCCCATAGAGATATATAACTACATCCATTGGATGCATAAGGTAGTGGAAAATAATGATGTCCATAATCAGAGAATACATCTCTTGATAATCAATACTAGGGCGTTGAGAAGATCCTTGCGCAATAAGTTCTTCTCATTGCGTTTCCAAACAAAGACTCATTTGTGTTGAACTGGCTTACTATTCAGGGGTCATAGCATTACCATACCAAAAACTTGCCATTTGTAAAAGAGTCTAGTTTAGCATAGAGTGCAACTTTCCATATCGGTCAATTTGTTCTACGCTGACAATCCACAACGAAGCAAGGTTCTACTTCATCGTCGTCAATTCTTGAGTGACGGAATAAGTAAATGCATTATCAACGAACCTGGAAGAACCATCCATAGTAACGCTAGCATTTGTTTAACTTGGTGAGATTTCTTTGTTTATTGACATCGTCATTGAATCTGAGGCGTCCCTCAATGTTTGTCAATGTTGACTTTTAGACACATTTACAATCAGAAACAAGCTCATGTGTTTATGATGAACAGTTGTGCCTTGATGACTTGCCTTTTCATCGGCAACCCATCAGTGGATTTTGAATGACGCTACACCCCCACTATGGGCAGGAGATCGAAACACTACCTTGTCTGGGTGTTGCGTTATCTTGTCTAATGCTAGGGACATTCAACCTTACAGGATTTGCAACATGTATAACCGATCTCGTCACTCTCCTGATATCAGTAAAGAAGTCAGACGTCAAATTTGCTACTTTCTGAAGATCAAGAATACATGGCACTCCAGTCTCACACTGAGATGGGCGGGGATCATGATGAGACATAATGGGGACATACCACATCAATTTTTGACGTTTAATCAGAATGAAACCATTCATATCTCCACTTAAAGGTGGGAAGTATGTCTTATCAAAGTGACTTACTACAAAATCAGCAGTAAAGAGATCTCCTGACAAATGTTCTAAATAGTAGAAAATTGTTTGAGAATCAATACTAACATAAATGCTTAATCGTCGTTGATGACCCATTTTTATACACAATGGAAGCGTATTAGTCACATATATCACACAACCAGAGACGTGTAGGTGTGAGATATCATGCTCATATCCAGTTACCAATTGGTACACACTTAATGGTTGGCGGGTTATGTATCTCAAGCGAATAAGCATAGCTGCATGTGACTTTGTATATCCCTAAGCAGATACTAATAAAGTAGTATACATTACCATAGCTGTGGCTACAAGCTCTAACTGCTTGATTTATGTCTCTGCTAAACCGTTCCATGAATGAAAATGAGGAACTGGGGTGTTCAACTTCAATCCAAATCAACATGCAATAATCAAGAAAATCTTTTGATGTAAACTCTCCTACATTATCCAACCTAATAAACCTGATTGGATTACTCGGGTGGTGACCCTTAAGCTTAATAATATGTGCGAGGAGTTTTGCAAATGCAGCATACCATGTGGATTGCAAAGACATGAGACATATGCGTTGATGCAACAATCAAAACCATATATAAATAATCTGTATACCAGTTTGATTGGTCCGCAAATATATTATTTGGAATGTGGAGGAATGGAAGTTGTGTCTACAACAAAAAACCATCATGCATGTAAACAACATTTCAGACATGAACAAGCTTTACAAACCGAGCGATGTGCATTGGATTTTTCCATAAAGGCATCCAGTGGGAGAGTATTGTACTCATCTTGGAGACCGAGCCTAAACCGAGTCGAATCTCACTCCCTCCATCTAAAATGATGGTTATAGATGTTCCCATATGCTTCTTTGCTCTTAAAAATTGATGATCATGAGAATTCTCAATATCTTGATCATCATAATGCAAAAGCTTATATGAGGCAGAGTCACAAATAATAATATAAGTGACTGCATTGGATTCAATGATCCGAACCGTGGTAATAAACCACTACAAATTCAGATAAACCTCTCCAGATTGTGCTGTTACCAGCAGTCTATGGAGATTGCATACAAAATATTTTCCATTCTCATAATATTATTCCAAGAGAAAACCGTTGGCACAAATTGTTTTCAAAACTTAATAAAGTACGATGCGCATATAACACTCAATCTCGCCGTCATATATCAAAAAAATAATGTCAATCAATCCGTCTTTGAACACAAGACATGACGAACATTTTAAGTGAATACTTAGAGATTTCAAAAGGTATTAAGCGTTGATATGGTATGACAATATCTCAAAACAACCGATGTATAACAACATCTGACCGGTCAAAATGACCCGTGTAGATTATGTCTAGAGCATGACAAAAACTGATGTAAAACCACATTTTGGTGCAAAATTCTAGGTTGGTCGAGAGAAATTCTCGATGGATTGAAGGAAACCCAAAATAGAATTCTTATTTTCCGATACCAAGCTTCGATGAATCGAAGTAAATCTTCGATGGATCGAAGAACTTGACCCGAGGCACTTCTTCGGTTGATCGAGAAAGTTTCTCAATGGATCAAAAATGCAAAATGGGGACCCGAGGATCACCTTGATGGATCGAAGTTGTTTTGTGTACAAATTTTTGATGGATCGAAAATTACATAAACCGACCTGAGGATGACCTTCGATGGATCAAAGGAAATCTTCGATGAATCGAAGGTTCTCTAAGTTCAATAACGTCCTCTTCTTTGTGTTTCATTTTTACTGTATCTTTGCATCATTATGCCATAAAATTTCGTAGAATATGAACCTTGTAAGGAATATGTATGACCATTCTTAACACTTTCAAATATCGAATGGAATAGTTTTATTACTTTGCCAACATAAAAAATTACATCAAAAGATCGTTCTTATTCAAAACAAAAACCGACCATAACAAGTCTCAAACCATGGCTACAACCAAGCCAAAAACAAAGCTAAACTTGATTACATAACAGGAATAACAACCTAATACATGGACTACTCAAAAACCACAATCTCATGACTTGCTTTTGTGTCATCTGCTACAATAAGATTGATTCCACCGGAATCTTCCATCTCATAATCTTCAGCATAGTTAGTCTCATGTGTCAAGTACTGCTGACACTTTTTGGTAGGAATCATGGACATCCTTAGGTGCACGACACTGTTTGTGCCTATGCTTGGTAGAACCACACTTATAGCAAGGTGCCAAGCTAGATGTTGAAGGAGCAGACTTTGAAGAGTTTCTATTGTTCCTAGAACCAGAACTTGATGGATTCTTGTTAGAGTTGTTGTGGTTGTTGTCTTGGCGAGTCCAAGTCAAATTCTGACTATTTCCTCCTCTACCACGACCTCTACCACCACGTGTTTGATAAGGTTCTGAACGGTTGTTTCTCTTATCCTTTTGTGCCTTTCCAATATGATTAGTCTCAGGAACTCTTTTTGTACCAGATGGCCTAGCGTTGTTGTGGAGAAGGATCTCTTGATGCCTCTCTTTCTTGGCTAGCACACTCATATGATCACTGAATGATCTAAGTCTTCTTTCTAGGTCAACACACTCATAAGATCACTCGTAATCAATGTGGCACCGATGAGCAAGTGAGTCCATAGAGGTAAGAAAGGTAGTCAAAGACTTCTCGACCATAGCTTGGTCGGTCTTTACAATGCCACAAATGACAAGCTTAGATTGCAGCTCTAGCATATCCTGATAGAAATCATTGATTTTAGGATAATCCAATTGTAGCTCTATGAGCTCTGGAAGTTGTGCGCCATGTACATTGTTGAACCGTTCTTGCAAAGTCACCCACAAATCCGCGGGGTCATCCTTTAACAAGTATTGTTCCTCAGAGTAGGATGAATGTATCTCCTGAGAAACATGAGAGCTTGAGATTTTCTAGTTGTGGTTCTCGTTGGCTTCAGTGCCAGGTGGTAGTGGTTGGATAGTGTCCGTGAGTCTTTATCGATGAGAGTATTTCTCACATTTGAGACCCATCTGTGATATTCTACTCCTAAAAGATCAAGGATGCCAAATTCTACCCTTATTGACTCAGTTATCTACAAAAGATAAGAGATGAAATTAGTTTACCGATCGAAAAAAAAACCACGATCACTAATATCAAGTTTAGGGAATAAGAACCGTGATCAATGATGTATGGTCACAAAATCGTTGCAAAACCGGTGGCTTCATACCACTCCCCATAAAATCATGACTGTCAAATAGTCACAAATATCGACTTCCCCTTTTTCAATGTGAAATCACAATTAACTGTGATATTCACTAATAATCGTGACTCCTTAGGACTGTCACTAAGCTTAAACTTTGAGGAAGGGATGATTAAATCATCTTCACTCTTACCTGCATTAATCCATAGGAACTAGAGGCATATAATAATTCACTATATTTAAACCTAAATCTAGACTTACATCAAGGGTGTTGCGGTAATTAAGTTTTTGCAACCTAATTCTAAATTGAAGAGGGTTAGTTTATTTACCTCGAGAGTGTTATGGTCGGTATGAAAACTTCCCTGTCAAAGAAGTTTGCAGCAAATGTCCTCGAAATCCGGCAACGGTGACGAACTTCGACGGTGGTGCTTCGACGGTTAAGATAATTGTTATGACCATAAATGTGTTCCAATTATGTACTTAATCTTATGCTTAAAGCTTGCCTTCGTGGAATAAAACATCGTTTTTAATACGTTTCCTTGTTATGCTAGGAAATGGTGAGTTTGCAAGGAAACAAGCTAAAAGATGGAGATTGATCACTTTTAGAAGAAGCCAAGCAAGTTTCCTAAGTATTTGGAGAAGAATGAGCAAAATCGAGAAAAAGACGAAAAGTCAACCGCTGGCCAAAGTCAACTCCGGCTGGTTAACGGTCAATTCCGGCGAATCCTTGCTGGAAGGTGTGAAGGCCCAAGACTTCAAGTCCAAGCCCACAAGCTCAATTAGAGAAGATATTTTGAAGAGTTATGTGCCACTCACATGTTGGGTGAGTCATCTTTGGACCACCATATGCCCTTAAAATTGTAGATCATGTCTTAAGTTATTTTTGAATTATTTCAAAGCCAAAATACCTCTCCAAAACCCCTAGGGTCGAGCTCCCTTGGACACCAAAAAACATAACTCATTTAAATTTTCAGATTCTCATAATTTTTCTCTCTCTCTTGAGCCTCCATCCATTCCCCATTCAAATAACCATCTTCTCTACCTCTCTAACACCCATAGCACCACCGAAAGGCTTCAAAACCTCCATTACCACCACCATACTTTCATCTACATCTCCACTCCTCTAGATTTTGGTGGGTGACTCAACTCTTGGAGCTTTGGAGCAAGATTGGAGCACAAGAAGAGAAGAGCTAGAAGACCTTGGAGCTTTTTGGGGACTCTTGGTTATTTCTCATTCTACTTTGCATAATGCGCGACACCGCAATATTCACTGGGGTACCCAATTGATTTAGCCACCCAAATCCTTTACCGACAAAATTGAATATGGTAGAGATCGGAGAGTAAATCAAAAGAATACCTAAGATGCTAGAGCACCCCTTCGCACTTCTGACCCATATATATCTCGATCAAGTCGTCACACTCTCTACTCCTTTATATAATCAATTAAACCAAATGGGGTTTCTGGTTTCATTTCAATTTTCGTATGATAAATCAATGTAAAATCAGATTAATCACACAAATAAAGTTATCAAATACTAGATTTCAGGAATCATAATTAAACTGATCAAGCCAAGGAGACCCAATTTTTGGGATTGGTACGGTGAGGAGATCAACCTCGATTTCGTTCTTCCATTCCAACCCAAACTAATTATTATTACACTAAACCAGAACCTACTTCATATAATTAGTTATTCAATTGTACTAATTGTTTTCTACCAGATCATTTTGTTAATGGAGCAAGATGAGATCGTCTTGTCCCAGCAGCCGCCATTCGCCTCCATCAGAGAGAGAGAGAGAGAGAGAGAGATTCTCATCTTGTCCCAACAGCCGCCATTCGCCTCCATCAGAGAGAGAGAGAGAGAGAGAGAGAGATGGGTGAGAGATCTTTGTTTTAATCTTAGCCGGCGAATTTCATTAAAACAGATCTAACAGTTGAGATGCTTATCCCTGAAAATGGAACCAAAAAAAGATCTAAGTCGAAGGAGATTGTGTATATCTCTATTAATTAAGCAAGAAGAGGCTTTGACAGTTATCCTATGTCAAATATTCACAATATTATAAACTACCCATTACAATATATAATTTCAATGCAGTGAAATTAAATAAAGAAATGGCAATACAATCAAACAATATAAACACATTTACTGATATTTTTTTTTTTACAATTTATAATTTTTCATCTCCCAACAAAAAAACTACTGTTTCGCACACCATCGGGTGTGCCTATCCTCTAGTATAAGATAATCACACACAATATCAATCATATTTTCACATAAATATTGATTTTCTTGGGTAATTTGTTTTTTCAAAGGGGCCTTAGGTAGTTTTTTTGTGTAAAGAAAATATGAGAATTTTTATGAGTATTTTTTTCAGTTAATTTTTCTTTTATATTGAGGATGAGTTTCCAACGTTTTTTTTAATTATTAATCTCTTTTGTAATTTCAATTATATTCTTGTACATCTTTTTTCTTATTAAAATTAATTTTTTTTACTATCAGAAGATTAATTTTGTCAAAATTTTCATTTATAATTAACAACGTCAGTTTTTTAAAATAATGGTATAGTCCCTTTCAAAAAAATAATTGTGTTAGTATATAAATTTGTGCTGAGATTTTGTTGGTAAAAGAAAAAAGACATTAACTACTAAACAAAGGCGCGGGAAGAAAGAAAATCCTAGGAGGGTATGGAGGAGCCGAGACAGTCTTGCCTAAAGCTAGAGCCCCGAGATTCCCAACCCATCTTCGTCAAAGGCACCTGGTTCGATTCCCGCTTCGACCTCTCCATCACCGACGGCCTCAACGCCTGGATCTGCCACGCGTCCCAAGACGCCGTCCGAGACCGAGCCTCCCAGTGGGACCAGCCCGTCTCCGAATACGTCTCCTTGGCCGAGCGATATCTAGGGTTTCAGCACCTTGATTCCCTCTACGCTTTCGCCGACGCTGGCGATGGCCACAAAAGGGTCAGTTGTCCTTTTCCCCCAATATATATATATATATGCGTTTATCTGATAAATTTAAAATTAAATTTGGATTGGTGGTGTATCAGTTGTCGTGGACTTTTGAGAAGGAAGGGACCAAGCTAGAGTGGCGATGGAAATGTCAACCCTCGCCCAACAGTAAGGAAACCACAGCGGCTGTCTTGGATTTTCTGATGGATTCAAATGTCGAACTCAGTGTATGTTTTTCTGGCTCCGTTTTTTCTGTTGTTATGTTTTGGGGTTGTTACTTGTTAGAATAGAATTTGAATGAATCAGCCAACTTGTGGTTCTATGTTTACTGTGATAGATTAGGAAACCCACTCAGGGCCCAATTATGATTCATCTGGTTTAGGGTGGGGCTGTGATGCTAGAAATGCTACATTGGAGTGAGACTGAGTGAATATGCTGCTTTATATAACATTCGGCATTTGCTTTTGTAGGCTCCAAAGGGGCAAGAATTATGACATAATATAGCTTACCTGTAAATTTGCTTCTTGTCTGTTTACCTCTTGAGAAGGTGAAGTTACTTTTAAGTTTGAATTTCATGCATATTTGGGTTAACCAATAGTTTACTCTGGTGCATATGAGTGTGCGACTGCTGTAGTTGTCAGTTTGTCTCATTCATGTCTGTGTATGATGTCCATATAGGAAGAAGTCGTGAGGAAAACACAATTGTTTGAGAGGTTGAAAGTGGAGGCCGAGAAATGTCTAACTCAGAGTGAAAAGATTGCAAATGAGAAGATGGAGTTTGAATCTGCAGTTTATGCAAAGGTGTAGCTTAAGCCCTTCCTATCTTAAAATTTATCCATTAATATCTTATTTTCTCGTAATGTGTCTTTGTAAATAGATCTTCAAACTTTTCTTGCCGTATAGAACAGTTGACAGTTGCCACATGAAGAATGAAAGGCTTAAATGTGAACTCATCATAAGAGCTGATATCTTTGCTTCGAAGAATCCTAAGATAATAGATATACTAGCATGTGAAAAACCTTTAGGCTGCATTTGGTGGCAAGGGTTACATATTATGTTTGACTTTGTCAGTCTTGATTGAATACTAGGAGCATTGGTTTGGTCAAATTTCATGCTTCTGAACTCATTAACCTGATAATTCAAATGTGCATTGAAATCATGATTTGATCGGCACTTAAATATCTGGAATGTTAGTTTGCTAAATATCAATCAATGTAGTATTTTAGTGATATATTTCTCCTGATCATCTTGACTGACTTATTTTCTTCCAGTTTCTTGGGGTCTTGAATTCAAAGAAGGCTAAACTTAGAGAGCTTCGGGACAAGCTCTCAAATCAAGAATCAGCTGGGAAAATGCCACAAGAAGTGGAAGAGAGCACAGACAAAACTGAAACATATGTCAGTGATGATGAGAACAGTGAGGTAGATTCCTTCAAAGATCCTCCATCTACCTCCACGGATGTTCCATCTGGTAAAACACGAGGTCGAAAGAGGGCATTGCTGAAATAATCTCACTTGTCCATCCCAAAATTCAGCATGTTTATTCTCCTACTGCCCCACTGGCCAATTTGTATGCTACTGTAATTTTCCTTTTCCTTTTTGGCAAGCCTTCAATCATTTCGTAGGCATTATCTCAACTGTACCAAATAACGATACGGATAACTAGTAGGTTTTTCTTAACGAAGTGCTGCATGCCTGCATCTCCTTTGATGAAAAGTAATTCACTTCCCATAAAATGTGGTATCACGGTCGAGCATATCAGCCACACAGTTTTGCTATGAACCTATTTGCACAGCAGCAGAATTGAACCTTTGAGTAGTAGCAGAATTTGACATATGTGCAATATCACATGCATGCATATATGAACATAGCTAGTTGGCAACAATTAACAACAACAAATGAGCCAAATATTAATATTTTCCTTCGATTATAAGTATGGTATTTCTGAAGAGGATGTCAGAAATTCGAATCACTTATGATTTCTAAAGAAATATATGCAATTATGCACCAGGCAGAGGAGTGCACTTATAGTATACAGAATATGCAAGGACACTTTTCACAATCCTAACCGTTTTGAGGTTAAATGAATAATGAATAATAATTTTTAAACAGTAGATTTCGTCTTGCAAATTTGTGCCGGCCACCTCCCCCGCCTCTCTTTTTCTGATAATTTGTAATGTCAAAATAAATAATTTGAATCTTCCTATTATGCTATTTCTTAATTCATCTGTCTTCTTTTATTTTTATTTTCTTATTATTTCTTTTGTGCATGGGGATCTTTGCACGTGGTAGGAGTTTTTTGGTCTAGTTCCTGCTTACTACTCAATTGTTCCCGAGTCCATTTTTTTCTGGCAAGCATTTTGTTGAATAATTCATATTTCACAACATCCAATTTTCCTGCCTATATCGTGAGGACAAATGAGCCCGAATAGTTTCTTTAAGTATCAAACATTCGAACAGAGGTTTGAGAACTTCAATTACTTCGGTCAATCCCTGTAGAGAAAATGCAAGTAGATAGATAAACTAGAATCATTTAAAGTGGTTTATCTGGAGCAACTTTAAGATTACAAATAAAATATTCAAAGGACTTGGAATCAATCCAACGGGTTCATTTGTAGCAAACAAATATCCAAAAGAACTAATCATTTCAAAACATACAAAATTAAATAGTGATTGACGATCTTCGTCCATGAGTTCTAGTCCGCAAACTTGATTGATCGAAGGAGATGAGAACAGCAAAAAGGCATTATGCATATATGTACAAAAAAAACAAGTGGACCAAACCAAAATACAATAAAAACCTACTTCTACAAGATTTACACAGAGGATTTAGAAAGGCAGTGTTGACAATAACAAAGATTAAGAGAAAATATACTTACAGGTTTCAATAACAAAGATTAAGAAAAGGTACACTTGCGTGTTTCTCATGGCTTCATTCAGTAGGTTAGTTCTTCAAAGGATAAGTACGACTATTATGCCCGGATTTCTTGCAAAGACTACACTCCCGAGCTGTTTTTCCTACTAGCTCAAATAATGAAGGTTCAAGTGTTGTACTACTTGAATTATTTCTCTTCTTTGACCCTATTGAACGACCCTTGTGAGGTTGAACATTAGGTTCAAAAATAAATGGAAGAGGTTGATCCAGAATTTGACATATCTATCGTTTCGTCACTTCATTTTGCTCAAGAGAAAATTTCTTGTACTTGTCTTTAAGTTGAGATAGACACTCTAGTAAGTCTTCATCATCATCCAGGGCTTCATGATCATTAGCAAATTCTTTAGTGTAAACTCTCACTACCAGAAAAATACATTTAGACGACGAAATAATTTTTGTAGCCTAAGTGGCATTTTTCATTGCCTAAGTATTTAGGCGACGAAAGTTTCGTCATCTATGTTTCGTCGTCTAACAATCGTAGTCTAAGTACTTAGACGATGAAATTTTTTTATTTCGTTGTCTAAGGAGCTACTTAGGCGACGAAATATATTTCATCGCCTAAGTACTTAGATATCGAAAAATTGTGCTTCGAAACGACGAAAGTGTTTGTCGAAACATTTTTCGTCTTGGTGATTGGCCTAGACAAAGAATTGTTCTTGTTTCGTTGTCTAAGTTTAATTTTTAATTTTTTTTGTTTAAGAATTATAAATTAAATTTATAATATTAATTAAATTAAATATTAATAAAATTAATAAAATATTCAATAAATATAAAAAGTGTATATATAGGGTGTACATACATCGATCGAAATATATATGCACGAAACTAAACAGAAACCCATAGTAGAAATCCCGCCGATTCACCCGCTGCCACTCGCATCGTCGTCGTCATCGTGCCTAGGAGGGGCGATGACATTCTGCCGGAGGTCGCATGCCCATCAACTTGAAGAACTTGAGGACGGCGCTCATCTGAGTGTTGGTTGTGTTACGTTGATCTTGGGTCGACCTCACTTGCTCCTAGGCCAATCTAGCCGACTCCTTAGCCGATCAAGATTTCCATGGACAGCTGCATCCGCCGAACTGCACCTACTCACCGATGCGGATGACAGACCCAAATCTCTCTTGACCACCCGTCCTAACCCACGAACCTCCTTGCTAGCTCGGCGGCCAAAAACAGCATCAGCAATACTGAACTTACTCTCTTTCGATAGAGGAGGCAGCTGGTTAGGCGTCATCTCCGGGTTTTCCAACTGTGCGTTCGCAATTGCTCCTGAGCTATTTGTATCAACCTCTCTTGAAATTAATCATGTGAATAATATATAAATATATATTTCTAAAAAAAAATTGCCATAGTTTTCCCTAAAATTAGAGGAAACCAAAAACCTGCAGGAAAGAAAACACTTCGAATAACCAATTCCAACATAACAAATTCACCGTGGGCACCGATTCCCATCCAGATTTCTCAAGTTCGGAATCATAATTTATTCAACGAAAGCATATTCCAAGAGCACAACTAACTAATTAAACCGAATTCCAAGAACACAACCTAATTATTTGTCCTAATCATAATTCAATTTCTTCAAACCAATTACCATTAAATTAAATTTTGATAAATTTCGGAAGTACGATTAAATTCAATTGATTTAGGAAAAATAGTTACTTACGTCACGTCACTCGCGGCATTGACTTGCCTGGGCTTTACGTAAGCGGAGATCTTGGAATATAGAAAACAATGCTTTGAACCCGCACCTATGTGCTTCTTTGCCTTGTAGATGAACCATTGTGAGTCTGAAACATGGTGGGCGGTCTTCTCCTCACGATTTTCTTTGTTGGCGTGCGACCTTGTCTGTTTCACAATAAATAATATTAAATAGTAAATAAATAGTTAAAAGTAAGAAATTATTCATTTTCATTACATTAAAGAAAATGAAGACGAACTTTATACTTCTCAGACTCAAAAGTGTGTGACCAACCATTGTCACTCATCTTTCCTTTCCATCTACAGCTCTTGTGGGGTAGGTGAGGCGTCGTGTTCCGGGTAATACTTGTGGAGGTCGAACTTCCAATCCTTGAAAATGCGGGTAGCCATGTCTTCTACGTATTGCCACATCTCCGACCGGCCTTAAAGTCAAAATGTACCTAGAAAAAAATAAATAAAAAATTAAAATCCTAGACCTTATGCCTTTATGCTTTGTAATTAATTATGAAATTAAATAGACACTATTACCGAGAGTTTGCAGTACACCCTAAATTTTTCGGATTGGGGAAGCTTGTTCTAAGAAGGGGCAATCATATGTATGTTGTTTCATATGATTGAGCCGATGTTGTGCCAGCATAGACTGCCGAGCTCCTTGGACGCAGGTTCTCGGGTGAACTCATCAAACGGCACCTAGATCTTCTTCCCCGTTGACTTGACTATGCACTCACTTTTAGCGCCCTTTCGAAGTCCCCGAGTGCGTTGAGGAACAAGTATGAGGGCTCCTCCTCCTGGTCCTTCGTCGGGCGCTATAGTGATTCACTACAAGAAAAACGCTCTTAAACGACTGAACCGTAAATGTTCCATCATCTAAGTAGACTTAAGACAACGGTAATAATTTATGTCATCTTAAGAAATTTTCCGTCGTTTAAAGCACACTTAGACGACGAAAATACAATTCTGTCGTCCAGGTGATGAATGAGACGACGGACCGACACGCCGTCGTCTATGTGACCATGTAGACGTCGGCATGTCGGTCCATCGTCTCATTCACCACTTGGAAGATAGAAACTACCTCAGTCCGTCGTCTAAGTGGTCACTTAGACGATGCACCAATGCTGCATTGTCTAAGTGATGCATTATATATTGTCCACGCCAAACTCTCTTCCTCTCCACTCGCTCGTCTCATTTTCATCCTCGTACAACTAGCTAGCTAGCACTATATATATATATATAAATCTCCGGCTCCGATCATCGATTCGTCATATATAGGAGAAGGAAGGCTAGGTACATACGTATGTAGTTAATTTCCGACAATCTTAATGTTTATATATATATAATTAATTGTACATTTGATTGATTGCATTGTTAGTACGTCTAATATTTATAATTAAGTTAGGTAATTGATTGATATATATTAGTTAATTAATTAACTAGTACGTATATATGCATGGATGTTTAAAAATTTGGTTAATATTTAGTTAAAACGTACATGCATGTTAGATATATTAAAGTAATTGATGTATAGTTTATTCACCATTAGTTAATAAAGGTAATTAATAAATATTTTAATTAATTATATGTTAATAATTAAGATAGTTGAAAATTTGTATATATAATAGTTTAATAATTACTTGAAAATCTGTATATATAATATATAGTTGACTAAAATTATAATTGTTAAATTTTGTAGAAGTATGGACAAGAGTTGGATGAAGTTGCGGAATAGAAGTGATGTCCAGTATATGGATAGAATTAGAGACTTTGTGAATTTTGCGATAGAACAAAGTCTAAGAAAGAAGCGTTTCAGGTGTTCGTGCAAAAAATGTTTTAACTATCAGTATGTAGAGGTTAATGTTATGATGCAACACCTGTACGAAGATGGTATGATGTGGAGTTAAACTACATGGAGCGAGCATGGGGAAGTAATAGACTTCAACTCAGCAAAAATTCAGCTCAGGGTACAGTTACCATGAGGCCTTATCCAGCGGCAATGGTGCCGACCCCCATGCTTGGAACCTAACTGCAGATTTGGTCCATGATGCATTTCCGGGATTTAGTCATGGTGGACACCAACACCAAGAGGGAGGTTAAAATACCACTCATGGGCATGAGGACAAATTCCCTGCTGCTAGCTTAGCCACTGACACTAGTGAGATAGATAAGTACAACATGATGCTACTTAAAGCCCAGACTCCGGTGTACCCTGGATATCGAGAGAATGTGTTGCAATATGTGATGCAGCAAATGTAGATAAAAGTGAAGCACAAAATGTCAGTTAATGCTTTTGACAAAATTCAGGATCAAATATGTAAGTTGCTTCCTGATGATCACAATCTTCCTAAATCCTATTATAAGGTTAGAAATATCTTGAGCAGCCTCAGCCTAAAGTATAGGATAATTGACGCCTATCCAAATGATTGTGTGTTGTTTTACAAAGAGTACAAAGATTGGACTATTGTCTCGTATGTTGCCAGTGCAGATATGAGCTGAATAGGAAGAGTTTGAAAAAGAAAATTCCTGTGAAGGTTCTTCGATATTTTTCATTCATTCTCAGATTGCAGCGTCTGTACATGTCTATATACACAGCATAGGTGATGCGATGCTACGCAGAAAAGTGTATAGATGATGATGTGCTGAAACACGCCGCGGATGGGGAGGCATTCAAATATTTCGACAGCGAATTTTGAGACTTTGTTGCAGAGGTTCGAAATGTTAGACTGAGACTATCTACAGACGGATTCAATCCTTTGGGTAGTAATAGCTCCGCCGTCAGCACTTAGCCTGTTCTGGTGCCGTACAACCTGCCTCTGTAGATGTGCATGAACAAAGAATTTAATTTTCTTACTCTGCTAATTCCAGGTCCTAAATCTCTGGGGAAGTGCTTAGATGTCTACCTCAGACCTTTGATCGACGAGCTGAAACTATTGTGGGAAAATAGAGTGCCAACTTATGACAAATTTACTGACACGATGTTCATGATGAGGGCAACCGTAATGTGGACGATCAGTGATTTTCCAGCGTATGGGATGTTGGCAGCCTGTAGGACGAAAGGATATAATGGAAGTCCTATATGTTTGGACGATGTGAACTCTAGTTGGCACGCGGGGAATGTGTGTTACCTGGGTCACCGTAGATGGCTTCTTGATGATCACCCGTGGCGACAGGATGAAGCTCATTTATGGGACGGTAGAGAATAATCCTAAACCCCGTAGTTGGTCTGGCGAAGAGATTTTAGAGAGGTTGAGCTCTTTTGACTTTGGTGTGTTGACCAATGACAAGGATGTCCATACATGTATTCCAATTCCTCCACATGATCTCAGCTATTGGCATCACAAGGGTATATTCTTTGAGCTCCCTTACTGGTCGAAGTTGAAGCTGAGAAACAACTTGGATATAATGCACATAGAAAAGAATGTCTGCGACAGCATAGAGGAAACAATTCTCGATATTAAGTTCAAGACTAAAGATACTCCTAAAGTGCGCAAAGATTTGGAATCTATGAATCTACGTCGTCACTTGTGGTTTAGGAGAGATAGAAGATGAGTGTACAACAAGATTCAAGCTACACCTTACACAATGAAGTCGACACTTAGAGGTTCTGTATTCTACTGGTTTAAGAGCGAAATATTCGGCTAGGTATGCAGCTATTATAATTGGAGCAGTGGACGAGGTGCAACACAAGTTTGTTGGTCTAAAGACACATGACTATCACGTTATGCTGCAATGTCTGATTCCAGTGGTAATTCGGCCATATTTACTTTGTGACGTCGTAGAACCAATAGTGGCATTGTGTACATGGTGGCAGATGTTATGTGCTAGAGAGTTAAAGAAGTCAGATGTGGTGGAATTGCAACAACAAATTGTGCACATCATTTGCAAACTAGAGAGGATTTGTCCTTATGCTTTCTTTAACATCATGATTCACCTAATGATCTACCTAGCCGAGCAAGTACTCATTTCTGGTCTAGTCCAGTACACTTGGATGTATCCTCAAGAAAGGTACGTACAACTAATTAATTATACAGGTTTTCCAATCCATTATTTCTTCCACTCGAGATTACTAGCTATATGTATTTATTCTACAATTAATTAATTGAACATTTGATTTTGTAGACAGCTTGGACAGTATAAAGGATTCGTGAAAAATAGGTCGGCCCCGGATGGCTCCATAGCAGAGACATACCTAATGCACGAGTATGTTACTTACTGCAACAAGTACCTCAAGGATTCACCACCTCCCACCGCCTCCAATCCCAGTGCCCACATCAATCTTTCTGTCGTCACTAATGTCGTACGACCATTTAGAGAAGTATTAAAGGAATCGTTAACACGAGAAGAAATTATTGAGGCACATTGGTGTTGCGAGACTGTGACGAAGTTGAGCCGTACATGATTGGGTATAGGGAGAAGTTTCAGGTGTTAAATCCGGATAAGAGTTCGCCATGGTTTGAGAAAATGGTTAAGAAGAAGTTCCCCGATTATTTCTTCCAATGCGTATATTTACTTATGTAGTTTATATACATGTTTGTAGAAATTAAATCCTTTAATTATATATATATTTCCCATTTTCCCCGATGATTGATCTACAAAAATCTGAAAACCACGAGGGGTGGTGGTCTTAGCCAAAGCACTTGCTTGCAAGGAAGCCGATTAAACACTATATTTACCCTAGATATTTTGTGAACGGTGTAAAATTTCATTCATTGGCCTGAGATGAAGGAAGAAGAACACAAAACAGTAGGGTAGCGGTTGGGAAAGACAATGATATATATTACGGGGCTCTTGTATATGTCATTCAACTATGTTACGGGAATGATGTCAACGTTTTCCTATTCAAGTGCAAATCGTTCAAGTGTATAAAGGAAGACCTGGGTCTTTTATTAATCGATACAAACTCAAGCTGGTATGAGGATGAGACTTTTGCTCTTGCCACCTTAGTTAGACAAGTATTCTATCTTGATGATCCGAAAGTTGGTGAATGGTGGAAAATAGTGAACCATATCTCTCATCGAGGTATATGGAATACCATGACAGCTGAAGGGATGCTGACGACTAAAGATGTTCAACTGCAAAGACACATTACTACATATCAAGAGACTAATATTTCTGTCATCCGCTCCGACATAATAGACCTAGTTCAAGCTGGTGAACGCTTATCCATGCCTGATGGTTATACGGATCTAACTCAAGATGAGATTATTGATGCAATTAATGAGGTCGATGAAGAAGAAGTGCAGGATGACGATGAGGACGAGGACTCACGATATTCGTCGGACGATGTTGAGTATGATGAGGAGGAGGAGCAATCGGATAATAGTGGTGAGGAGGATGATGATGATTATGACGAAGAGTACAATATAACGATGAGGAATATTAATTGGTAATTAATTATTGTAATTAAAATTTTTTGACGTAATGATGCATGATTAATTATATATATATTATGAGGAGTAGGTACAAGTATTAATTCTGTACTTAATTTAATAATTAATTTTTAACTTATTTGCATAATTAACTTCAAATTAATTAAAGAGCGAGGGGTCGCTTCGACAGATGGAAATATAAATTAAATTTAATTAATTAATCTGTACTATCAAGAATCATATTTTCCCTAAACCCTAAAACCTAGAGGACGGAACGACTTTTCGTAGTCCATACCAAGGTAAACACAATAGTAATTTATCTTAGACGACGCAAAAGGGCATACCGTCATCTAAGTAAACCCTAAACCCTAAACCCTAAACCCTAAACCCTAAGGCGCTTAACCCTAAACCCTAAAATAAGAACTTAGACGACATAAAGACACGTTTGCGTCTTCCAAGTATGCACTTATACGATGCAAATGTGTCATTATGTCGTCTAAGTTCTTACTGGGACGACGCAAACGTGTTTTTGCGTTGTCTAAGTTAAAATTTCGTACTTTCACATCTAAGACAACAACCATGTAAACCATGTCCCAATGCATATTCTTTTCGTCAAGACTATAGAGTAAACAATTCTTGGAGTGTGAGCATTGACAATTCCAAAATAGGACTTACAGATTTTCATGTATCCACGTTTCTGGTTTGTAAAAATTTCAATTTTGCGGTTGACTGTGCCGATGAAACCCTTAACGAAGTTACTATTTACTGAAAACTATTTTAGTTATATATTATCTTATGGTGAATGTATCAAACAGTTGTTTTGTCTAAATTCAATTTCGTTAATAGTGATGTGCAATGAGCCTATACTTAATAACACTTAAGTTGTGTATGATACTTAACAAGTTTAAAAACATAAACTTATTCATCGTCTTAAATTTCAATTTTTATATATACGATTCTTTAATGGATATTTTACGGAAATTTCATTCGAATGACAGATCAAAAACTTCCCTACGAATTATTTTTAAAAATTAGTTTTACCGAAATTGGACCTAGACGACGGAGTAGGAAGACTCTCCGTCATCCAAGTGCTCACCAGGACAACGGAGATGACCATCTCCGTCGTCTAGGTTCAAATTTTAGGCGGTCCAAATTCCACCGCCACTTTTTTGGGAACCGCTCAAAATTTAACCTAGACGACGGAGATGGCCATCTCCGTCTTCCAGGTTCAAATTTTGAACCGTTCCCAAAAAATATGGCGGTCTACTTACACCCGCCAATTAATTTGGTGGCGTTTCCAAAAAATATGGCGGTTGACCTAAACAACGGAAATGGGCGTTTACGTCGTGTAGGTGCACTTAGACGACGAAAGAAACAGTATAATTGCCCATTTCTGGGCAGTTTCAATCATTAATTCCCTCAATTCCTCCTCAAAACTCCTCTCTCTCTCTCTCTCTCTCTCTCTCTCTCTCTCTCTCTCTCTCAAAGTCGATCCGGCCTCCCACCTCCGCCTCTCACCTCCTCCACCGTCGTTCACTCCCTCCACGACGTACGCCGAGCAACCTCGCTCCCTCCCTCCGCCTCCACCTCCCATCGTCACCACCACCAACCGCCGAATCTCACCGCCACCCATCTCCGCCGCCGGTAAGTTTTTAAACTTTTGACGTACGTACGTATGTATTTTAAATTTATTTTTAATATGTATTTAGGTATAATACATGTATTTAGGTATCAATATATTGTATTGTGTTTAATAATATATTGGTAAATTAATAAATTAGTAAAAATAATAAATTGGTAATTTTTTGTAAATTATTAATTAGTAAATTAGTAATTATTGGTAAATTAGTATGCATTTTATTTTAATTATGATTAATTATTAATTATGTTAATTATTTTGAATTTTATTGTAAATTATTGTACTTAGTATGAGTTATGGTAAATTATGGTAGTTAGTTGAATTTAGTTTTTTTACTATTAATTTAATTAATAGTAATAGTATTTCTAATATTATGAATTTAATTTTAAATTATGGTAATTAGTATGAATTTAATTATTAATTTGTAGTATTATTTTAATTAATAGGAATATTATTTGTAATAGTATGAATTTAATTATTTGTAACATTATTTTAATTATTGTAAATTAGTATGAATATAATTATAAATAGTAAATATTATAAATTGCTTAATATTAATAAATGATAAATATCAAAAATGGTTTTACAAATGAAAAATATTAAAAATAGTAAATGTTGTGGTAAATATGAAAAATATAGAAAAAATAATTAGTAAATTGTTACAAATAATAAATGGTGAAGTAGTTATAATTAATGATAAATATGTTTAATAGTTTATTTTTACAACTCCTAGGTTAAAATGGCCCCGTAGGATATAAAAAAGGCACAAAAAGAAGCGGAATGTGCTCAACTCCGTCGCTTCATAGTGCAAGTGGGTTGGCAGAGTTAGGAGGACAACGTCGCGTCTCCTTCAGACCCTTCAGCTGGTCCCTTGGCTGCGGCAACAGAGGAAATTCCTAATGCCCTTGCTATACAGACCGATGACGATAAATTCCTAATAACCGATGACAATGTCAGAAAGTGCCCAGGAGTCGGCCTCCTCCGAGTCTATACTCTACAGCGCACGGTGCAAGGTCAGAAGGGTCTCGTCAGACCCTCAACTAGAAATGACCCGAGGTATAATAATGTGTTTTTACGTATAATATGGTGTATAATAATACGTTTTTACGTATAATATGGTGTATAATAATGTGTATAAATATTATAATAATATGTATTTAGGTAAATATTATAAATTGGTAAAAAATAATAAATTGGTAAATAATGGTAAATAATGTGTTTAGGTATAATTTGTTTAATAATATGTATTTAGGTAAATATTATAAATTGGTAAAAAATAATAAATTGGTAAATAATGGTAAATAATGTGTTTAGGTATAATTTGTTTAATAATGTGTATTTAGGTAAATATTATAAATTGGTAAAAAAATAATATGTATTTAGGTAAAATTTGTTTAATAATGTGTATTTAGGTAAATATTATAAATTGGTAAAAAATAATAAATTGGTAAAAAAAATTAAATATTGTAAATTGGTAAAAATAATAAATTGGTAAAATTGGTAAAAATATAAAAAGGTAAATATTCCAAATTGTAAAAATTAAAAATGGTAAATATCAAAACATGGTAAAACTAAATGGAAATAATGAAAATGGTAAATTGTTAAAAAAGGTAAAAATTACAAATAGTAAAAATTAAAAAGTGATAAATATTAAAAATGGTAAATATTAAAAAATGGTAAATATTAAAAATGATAAATATTAAAAATGGTAAATTTGAAAAATAGTAAATATTGTAAAATAGTTATAATCGTAAAATAGGTTTAATAATTGAATTTTATAGCTCCTATGTTAAAATGGCCCAATGGGATAAGAAAAAGGCACAGAGAGAGGCGGAAGATGCCCGGCTCTGACACTTGGTAGACCAAGTGGGTTGGCGATGCTTGAAGGACACCGTTGCGGCTCCTCCGGACCCTTCAACTGGTCTCTCGGCTGCGATGGCTGGGGAAATTCCTAATGCCCCAGTTATAGTGAGCGATGACGGTGACATCCCTTCGGTCCGATCATCGATGTCAGAAGGTGTCCAGGAATCGGCCTCCGAGTCTATTCTCTACAGTACGCCGTGCAATGTCAAGAAGCCCCTGTCAGACCCTGAACCGAAAAGGACCCGAGGACTCGGAAATGGCGAAAAATCCGAGAAGTTGTTCAAGGCGACCGGGCGAAAGATCTAGTTGCCGTATGACGATTTCACCAATGACCCTCCCACCTTGCAGCTAGCTAGTCTATCATCGCACAGCATCAGAGAAATTATTCGCAACAAGGTTCGTATGGTTGGGCCTACTAGGAAGGAGTTGCCGGACTTGGAGAAAGGGAATGTGTTTAAATAACTCTCGGTACATAATACAATTTTAAATTCATTTTTTAATAACCAATAAAAATCGGAATATCATAATATATATGATTATAATTTTATATTCTTTTCTTGTAGGAAAAATATGCGGTGGATGGCACACCGGAGATGCTTAGGCACATCAACACCACCGCCAACGTCATCTACTGTGATTGGAAGTACAGACTTCACAAGTATTACCAACAATTCGGCCGCTAGCCTACCCCCGTAGAGTTGCGTGGGGATAGGGAAGATGAGTGAGAGTGGTTGGTCAACTACTTCGAAGAAGAATTTTATCGGGTTCGTATTTTTTATTTAAATTGACGAAATCGAATTATTTTTTTAGTCATTTATTAATTTATTAATAATTTATGTTCTCGAACAGCCGCAATCAAACATAAACAAGGCCAATCGGGAGAAGAAGGACGAACATCATATCTCCGGCTTCAAGCAGATGATACAAATCGCCAAGAAACACAGAGATAAGGGCTTCAAACACCCTTATCTGGATGCTAGCGTCACCGCTTACGTGACGCCTAGGCTCGACAATGAAGCGAGTCAAATCGGCATAAGTGTCGTATATATTTCTTCTCTATAATAGTAATTATTATTTATTATTTATTAAACTTTTGTACAAATTTATAATTATTTAATTTCTATTATTATTTTCAGGCGAGGTTGGTAGAACGGGTGCAGGAGGAATTGGCCAACACGCAGCTTGCACACTTGGATTTACCGCCGGAAGACCTGCCTCCTTTATCGAGGGAGAGCCAAATTGCAATCACCGATGAGGTATACAGTTATCGAGCTAGCAAGGAGGTTAACGATTGGAACGCAAGGTGCAGCGAGATTTATCTTCTGACTCCTCTATGGCACGCTCGACGAGGACAAGTGCTCGGGATGCGGCGGTCTAAGCAACCCTTGAGGAGGCTCGACTCGCACGGGCGGAAACGCTATTTATGCGTCAGAGGCTTGATGAACAACAAGTGCAGATAGCCCACCTCATCGCTCTCATGCAAAACTAGGTTCAACAAGATTGTCATCTTGCTCCGACCCCACACCTTGACGATGACGACATGGCTGGAGGCGGGGGACTCGGCGACGCGTCTACTCCTGCTGTATTTTAGTAGTTTGTACGTAGTTTAGGATATATCGTATTTTCCGAACGATTTTGATGTAAGTACAATTTTTAATTATTTAAATTAAATTTATTATTTTAATTAATTTATTAATATTTTACTTTAAATTCAAATTTTAATTAAAAAAATTAAAAGAAAATATATATTCACTTAGACTACGAAAGTATATACGCTTTTATAGTCTAAGTCCTCACTTAAACTACAAAATCATATATACTTTCGTAGTCTAAGTGATGACTTAGACTACAAAACATATACACATACGTGGTCTAAGTGATCACTTAGACCACGCAATAAATCCGTAGTCTAAGTGATCATTTAGACCACACACAATATTTGCATCGTCCAAGTATAACTTAGATCACGCAATAATTGCGTAGTCTAAGTTGTACTTGGACGACGCAAATAACATTTACGTTGTCTTATCATAACTTGGACGACGGACCATTTGTGTCGACCCAGTGACCTCCTAGACGATGGAACAGACCATTTTCGTCGTCCAAGTACTTAGACTACGACACTTGGACGACGGACTCTAGACGACGAAGATTCCGTAGTACTCTAACCTAGACGACGGAAATGGTCTGTGGTCTAAGTGAGTTTTTCTTGTAGTGAATAGAATCATCAATCGATTCTTGCGGACCTTGTGTCGCCGCTGAAGCGAAAATATCTGGCTCATTCGTATAGCTAGTAGCCGCCTCATTTGGAGCATTCAGGATGTCTTGTCCATCCGTCATAGTTAAGCGAACCTGAGGAGCTGTAACGATTTCATCTAAGGTTTGCCCCCAACATATTTGCCGTCAAATGGATTAGAATTCGGCAACCTTATCTATTGCCATACGCTTCTTCCTACTGCCAGGCATTTTGATTAAGCTGTAAAAAATTGAATATTAACAACATAATATATATATATATCCATTATATATTCATCAGCATCATAATTTACGGCTGATGAATAGGATTTAGGGTTTAGGGATTTTATCCTAAACCCTAAACCCTCCCTCACCCCTAGACCCTAAACCCCACATATATCATCACGAAATTTATCCAATGTCATATATAAATATATAAAATCACATCAATATATGTGTGTGTGTGTGTGTATTATATACACAATTTCACCAATTTTCATATCCAATTTCACCAATATATATACAGTATATATATATATATCCATATCCAATATTTATCCATATATATATATACGTATATATACATATCTAAAATTTCATATCCAATTTTTAGAAATTAATCTATATATATATACGTATAGGTGAGAGAAAGAGAGCAATACCGAGAGACGAGTGACGGGGTGGTGGAGGGGACGGTGGCCTACTGCAACGTGGAGAGAGCAATGAGCAATCGTGATCCGTCGGTGGCCAATGACGAGGAGAGGAGATATATATATATGTATATATATTTATATATATATATAGAGAGAGAGAGGGGGGGGGGAGAGAGAGAGCTTAGAGAATAGAGAGAGAGAAAGAGATTAGCGATTTATCAATTTTATTTAAGAACTTAGATAAAGAAACCTAGGTTTTCATCGTCAAAGTGCTATTAGGTGATGAACCATAGGTATTTTGTCGCCTAAGTTACAAAATATAAAGGTTTCGTCATCTAAGTGATAATTTATAAACAAATGTATCCATTTTCTTTAAAAACAATGTTTGACTACCTCCCTAAAAATACATAAAAAAAATCAGTCGTCGGATATAATTATTATGTTTATATAATATGGTAGAAAAAAATTAACGCTAATTTAGTAGAATTTGGTATTCGATCGATACAACTTTGTGAATATCCACTAAAGCTTAAAAGACGAAAACGATTGTACATATTGATAATCGTAAAGGTGGATCCGACGTGATGAGCATTTCTACTTATGTCAAAATTTTACATATCAATTAATTGAAATTTGAAATAAAAACTAGATTGACGAGTTAATACATGTTATCGATATACTAATGTTGAATAACTTAAGTGTTCGTATGTTCTGTTTATACTCTACATCCATATTAATGAAATTGAATTTGGACAAAACAACTATTAGATATATTTTTCACCATTTAATGTGTAAGTAGATAATTTTATTCAATAGTTCGCTAAGCGTTCAATCGGTGTAGTAAACTATGTATAAAACCGAAATTTCACTGAAACATAAATGTTGATATACGAATCTTCGTAACTCCGATTTTTGAACTGTCGGCCCATAGTCTAAGAATAGTTTAGTCATGGAGGTCACATTATGAAAACCTACTTAGACAACGAAAGTGGTCATTTTCGTTGTCTAAGTTGGACATAGAGTACGAAACTATACCATGTTCGTTGTCTAATTTTTTAGGGTTTCGGGTAAAGGGATTAGGGTTAGGGTTGGGTTTATGATTAACCTGGATAATGAAATCACTATATGTTCATCGTCTAAATACCCTTAGACGACGAACATATGTTATTCGTCATCTAAGTGAACCCTAGATGACGAAACTATATATTTCATCATCTAAGATGTAATCTTTAGATGAAAAAATGATCTTGCATTTGTCGATTCTAAATCATTCATGTCAGACATAACTAATGCAATGTATGTACGTACACTCTTAATAAACCTCTGATAAATTTTGAACTTCTTAATTAATTTATTACATATAATTAATTAATTAAATACTTAACTAATTACGATCGAGTATTTTGTATATTTAATTTATAAAGTCATATCACTCCTCAACCTTATAATCACCATTGTTTGAATCATTGTCTTCACTATCAACTGATTGCTCATCATCATAATCTCCATTGTCTGAATCGTATCTAACGTCGTCGTCGCCATCCTCCAGCTCCTCTTCAGGGCATTCTTCTCTAACTCTCTAATCTCCTCTTGAGTAAGATTTGTGGCTTATTCAAGCATGGGTAAGTGTTCGTTTGGACAAATCAGTTTATGTTGGCGATGATAGAAGGATTAGGCTCTTGATATGCAAGCATGATTTACATTAATTAAACATATGTACCCATTAGAGAAAATAATCATGGAAGTTCTTCTTAAGCGCTTTTTCATCCTAATTATGACTCTTGTCCGGTTTGCCTCTCTGAATTTTGTCCCTATAAGCTTGCATGTACTGGTTAACCTCGTCACAGTCTCGCAACACTATCCAATGCACTTCAATAAGTTCTTCTTTAGTTTTATACTCCTCTAAACAGTCGTACAACATCTGTGACAACTGAAAGATTGTTGCGGCCACTTGGATTGGAGGCTGTGGTCTGGACTAGATCCTCGAGGTACCTGGTTAGTAGGTAACACACTCATGCATTAGGTATATCTCTACTATGGAGCCATCCGGGGCAGATTTATATTTGACGAATCCTTTATACTGTCTTAGTTGTTTGCAAAATTATACAATAAACTATTTGATGAATAGTAGAAACACAAAAAGATATGTAAATGATGAAACCTTAGTATAAATAATTAATTATACCTTTCTTGAGGATACCTCCAAGTGTAGTAGACCGGACCAGAAATGAGCACTTGTTCGGGAAGGTGGGAATCATGATGTCAAAGAAAGCAGCAGGGGAAAAAATCCTCTCTAATTTGAAAAGGATGTGTACAATTTTGTATTGTAGTTTGACCACACACATCTGACTTCTTCAACTCTCTAACGCATAACCTCTTCTGCCATCTACACAATGCTACTATTGGTTCAACGATGTCACGAGGCAAATACGGTCGAATTACCACTAGGATCAGACGTTGCAGCACAACTTGATAGTCATGAGTCTTTAGACCAATGAACTTGTGTTGCTTAAGGTTGACTGCTTCAAATATATTTACTGCATAAGTATGCGGATAACGAACACTTCGAATTACCCTTAGCATCGGCTTCACTGTGTAAAGTGCCTCTGACATCTTGATGCACACTCCTCTTCTGTCCCTCCTTAACCACCAGTGATGGCATAAATTCATAGATTCTAGATATTTTTGCAATTTGGGAGTATGTTTAGTCTTGAACTTAATACTGAAAATTGTTCCCACCACGTTGTCGCACCCATTCTTTTCTATATGCATGACATCTAGGTTGTTCCTGAGTTTCAACTCCGACCAGTAAGGCAGTTCAAAGAAAATACTCATGTGATGCCAATAACTAAAATCATGTGGAGGGTATGGGTTGAGTTTTTTCACATCGCCGTCATTGGTCAACACACCGAAATAGAAGCAGTTTAACCTCTCAAAAATCTCTTTGCCAGACCACTGTCAGGGTTTAGGATTATTCTCTAACATCCGGTTGAAATGTTCCTTATCTTGTCATCATGGGTGATTGTGATCTATGGTGACCCATGTATTACACGTTTCCCACGTATCAACTAGAGCTGCCGTCGTCCAAGCAGACAGGACAACTATTGTATCCTTTGGTTGTGCAAAATATGAACATCCCAGACGCAGGAAAATCATTATTGGTCCACATTACAGCTACACTCATCATGAATATTATGTCGGTGAACTTGTTATAAGTTGGGACTTTATTTTCCACAACAGTTTCAGCTTGTCAATCAATGGTTTGAGGTACACATCTAAACTCTTTCCAAGTGATTTAGGACCTGGCCAAGTAAGGAAATTAAATTCTATATTCATACACATCCACGGAGGCAGGTTTTACAGCATAAGAATAACTGGCCAAGTGCTGACGTATCGCTATTATTACCCCAAGGATTGAATCTATCTGTAAAAATTCTGAGTATAACATTTTGAACCTTTTTTGCAAAGTCTTGAAATTCCCAGTTGAAATGTGTGACGACCCATAACAGAATTAGCAGTGTAATCAGCTTAGTCCATGAGGTTATGCGTAATCGCAGATTTCCGACAGATAATTGAATCGCCAGCTTTGATCACGACTAAATTATTGGCCGAGAATTTGAGCTGAGTCTCTTCTTGAGAGTTGTTATACGTGTGATTTCGAGTGCGTGGGCGGTTCTGGATCATTATTTGGATGACCGAGGAATATAATATGAATATTTGAAGTTTCGACATAATCGGTTTTAAATGGCGGCCTTCTTAGCGACTAAATTACCGGATGAGAATTTGATTTTGGAACCTTCACGGAAGTTGTTGAGAATTTAATTTCGAGCTCGTGGGAACTTCCGGATGATTTTTCCGAGTTACGAGGATTATGTTATGAATATTTCGATCGTTGATTATTTGATCGGATAAGCATGTGTTGGTTTGAACCGTTGACTTTTTATCGGATTTGTCGAAATGTTTGACTTCGGGTCGTAATTGAAGAACATGTCGAGTTGAGTTTGTTGCCGCGAGAATTATTGAAATCGGATTTACGACGCAGAAGTTACGGGTATCTAAAGTTTGTTGAAAAGTTAATTATGGAAGTTTCTATTTTGGGTAAGTATTTAAAGAGGTTACCATATTGGGAAAGTCAAAAGCTGGCATTTAATTGAGTTGACCGAGTCAACACAGTGGAAGGAGGAGGTGCGACGTGCTCGACGGCATGCCGACGGTGGCTCGCTGTCCGGCCACCCCAAGGCTTGGCCCTTGTCCCGTTCAACTCGCCTTGGTCCCCTCTAGATGTTTCCGCCCACCTCTCACGGCGAGGACGTCGGAGGAGGAAGAATTTTCCGGCCAAAGTTTGAAGAATTTGGGGTTTTTGGGTGGTTCTTATTCCCGTTGATTTGAGCTACAAAAAGTAGTGGGCTTTGAAGCTCTCCTCTCCACGAATCTAACCATGTAGGTATGGAGTTCCAATTCGATTTGTACATGGAGAATTGTTGAATTGAAAAGTTTGTGTAATTTCGGTTTTTCATGAAATTGACCTAGTTAGAGTGAGAATTGGACTTCGGTGTAGTTATGGATGTTGCTTGTTGGGTGATTTTGAGTGGAATAGGTGTTGCTCCGCCGGGAAAATTTCATGTTGGGTGGCGCCGCCGCCGCCGGCGGTGGTCAACGGTGGTCAACGGTGGTCAACAGTTGACTTTTCGGGGTTTTTGACAAGTTGCATGTCGTTTCGCTCGGAATCGCGCCCGATCGCAGTGGTGAGGTTTGTTTTTCGATTTGAGCATCGAAAATTATAGCGAGGTTTTGAGATGTGATTATCGGATTTTCGACAATTCGTCGTAATTGAATTATGTGTTTCCGAGAACGGTTGTTTCTCGTGATTTGATTTGAATTGTCGAGTTATGATTTTGAGAAATGGATTTTATGATTATTCGGGGATTCGTGATCGTTCGTTTGGCGAGAGATTTCCGCCGGATCACGGGATTAACGCGAACTGCGTTACGCTAGTCTGTGAGTGGACATTTCTTTTAAAGGATTGATTGCGAGTCTTTTATATACGTTTTACAAACTTGAGCATGCAGTATGATTATGATTTTATGACCATGTGTTTTACGATTATACATATACAAATATGCGTATACGAATATACATACATATATATATATTATGTTTTATGCATGTGCATGGAAAGGATTTATGATTTGGTTTACACAGAGTACAGTCTCAGTTATCAGGGTTGTATCGATACACATTGGCTTCTCGGCTGATCCCCGAGTAAGCTCCGGGGGGGGGGGGACAGATATCCTGACCCGATGCCTTTCTGGCTTAGAATCACGTGTGGGTCTGGGATCCCGTGATTCAGACTGTACTAGCGCGAGGGAGTCCATGAGAGACCCCGCGGTATTTATGATGCATGCTCTGTACGCGTGAGGAGTTAGAGTGTCCCTCGTGTACCATATGATTTTTATGCATTTAGACTCGCATATGTTTTTATAACATATATTATTCGGCGAAAGACATTTATTTTTGTCCACTCACTCTAACAGTTTTCATGTCTTTCCCCTGGGTTTTCGGTTTCCGTGCCCAGTTTGCAGTTAAGATTCTGGTGTCGCACGTCGTGGTCGGAGACATAGAATTCGAGCGATGTTTCTTTTATGGTAGGTTCTTAGTTTGGCCTACTATTTGTATATCTATACTAGATGCCGCTCTGAGTATTCTGATGTATATTCTTATACGATTTTCCCCGGATTTCTGTAAAGTATAGTTATATTAATTACTTTACATTACTGTTGATATATTGAGAAATCCGGATGGGATTGGTCCCCACGGTTTGATTTTTGTGGCATAGGATGAAGTGTATTTTTCGGGTGCAGGTAATGGTAATTCCGCGTTAGTAACGAAACTATGCCGAAATTTTGATGGTTTTTGTTGGTTCGTGTTTTCAGAAGGGGTTTGATTCCGGTTTAGGAAACTAAATCGGGGTTGGGTACTTTCATCTTTGTATCAGAGCATTAGGTTATATGTTATGTAGACTTCTGTAGTCGTGTTTACTGAGGATATTTGAGAATGTACAGCATGTCTGGAATGGTGACCCGACCGACCGGCGGATACTCATCAATATTCCGGGTGTTGTATGCTTTCAAATATTTAAATTTCCATGATTACGTTCTACTTGTTGCAAACGATGTTTTATTCATTAGGAAGCCTCCTTGACGTGCTTTCCGTGTCGGTACGGTTGTGGATCCTATTGAGGATCAATCGACGCGCGATTTGCCAGTGAACTGTGGGTTTGGATGAGCATTCTGAATTTAGAGAATTGTGTGGCACGGTTTGCCTGATTGTGCATGTATGAGCGTCTACATGTGGCCTCAGAGCAGAGAATTGTGGCAGTTGATGGTTGTCTGAGACAGATCATTGCATTTGGTGGGCTGGTATTGTGTGAGTTCCTTTTGCGACTCCATGGCCTACTTTCAGGTTATTGTTTATATGGTAATGGTTTAATCAGGCTACCCAGCAATCGAATGAGGAGTGTTTACCCACCTGAGGCAGAGATATATTGTTCACATGTTGGTCCCTGTTTGCACGTGTTATGTGGCTTCAGAGGAAGCAGTACACGAGGTTCGAGATGAGTTTGAACCTGAGCATCAGAGAAATTTTGACTGTTATGCCTCGAGACAACCGTGAGGAGCTTGATGTGCTGCAATCAGAGGCGAGGCTATTGAGAAGGAAAGGTGTACATGGTTTCCGATGTGTTGGTTTGAGGAAAGTGGACTTAGTCGAGATATTTTGATGAAGTTGAGTTCAGGCACCTCGGAATCAGTGACTCTACCAGACTGTGGCCTTTTCGATTATGTGAGGTTCATCAGATCAAGTAGAGGATCCGTTTGGTGATGGTGGAGATCATAGAGTAGCGGACTTGCTCCTATGGCATGAGTTTGAGTGATCGTTGGTGATCCTTTCTTGCAACTGGTGTCGCTGTGACTTGTGTTCGTGGAACACTCTTAGTTGCTATTGTGGTGGCCAGGAGGGTCACGTTACGAGGGAGCGCCCTCAGCCAGCTGTTTTAGCGGTTCAGCAGCTCAGAGTTCACGAGGAGGTCATGATGCTATTCCTGGAGTTTGACCAATGTAGTCTTTTTGACGAGTCATTCAGAATGTCGTAATCGACATGAATGGCTAGTTGGGTGTGTTGGAGTTCATGCCACGACCTTGTATGAGGACAGAGTTTCTTTGAGGCTACTGTTGCTTGATATCCATGGCTATTGTACCTGCATCTCCACTTCCGAGGTTTTGGAGAGTGTTGTATCCAACCGGAGGTTATGAGATCCTTGTTGGAGGTTATGAGTTAGCCATGGATCTGTTATAGCTGGACATCGTGGTTTTGATGTGATTGTGGGTATGGACTTCTTGACAACGCATTAGGGTTATGTTCGATGGTCACGAGAAGGTGGTTGTGTTTCGACAACCAGAATTCCCCGAGATATTGTCTCGCAGTGAGAAGAAAATGTTATTGCCATGTGTGATTTTAGCGGTGATGGTTGAGCGGATGGTGGAAACGGGTGGTGTTTGTGAAAGGACCCAATCCCGATTCAGTTACCTAAACCGGAACCAAACCCTTCCGAAAATACGAACCAACAAAAAATTTTCAAAATTTCGGCAGAGTTTCGTTACTAGCGTAGAATTACCATAACCTGCACCCAGAAATTAACACTTCGTCCTATGCCACAAAAAGCAAACCGTGGGCACCAATCCCATCCGGATTTCTCAACATCAATATATAAATCATAAACAATAAATAGTACTGTATCATATATAATATATTCGTGAAAATCCGCATAACAAGTATCAGAACGTATCAGAGCGACCTCTAAAGTAAAACATATACAATATATACATCAGTAGGCGAAACAAGAACCTACTGGAAAACACAGATAGCTCTGATCACTAGCCTCCAAACCGCGACGTGAAACAGTGGAATCCGAACTGCAAACTGGGCACGGAAACCGAAAAGCCCAGGGGAAAGGCAAATAAAACGTTAGAGTGAGTGGACGAAAATAAACATATGCCTTTCACCAGTTTATATACATAAACCATAATAAGCAATGCGAGTTCGAAAAAACACAACACACACATATATATATATATATGGAGGTTGTCGGGCGAATCTCTCAAGCCCGACGTCAGGTGAATCGCTCAACCTGACGGTGAAAGGCCAGGGAAATCTCTCAACCCTGGCGGCAGTCAGGGGAATCTCTCAACCCTGCTTCAGAGGAATCTCTCAACTCTGGTAGCATCGATGCAATAAATGCCAATCACCAATATCACATAATAACATACCTCCGAAAATAGCATATATCACAATCATCGTATAAAATAAATATGGAAATCAATAAGTCCACGAACTCGCAAAATCAACAGTGAAAATAGAAACTTGTCCACTCACAGGTGAGCAAAAGCACACTCGCTCTAATCTCGAGGACCGGCGGAAGATCCTTCGCCAGAAGCACGATCTCGGTCCCGATCTCGATCTCGATCCCCTGAATATATTCATAAAACACAACTGATCAATAACGTAATCCACAACACAGTACTGATGCACGGAAACCAACCGTTCCCGGAATGTGAAATGCGGTACAAAATGAATTACGGAAATCCGGAAATCCCCACTCGAAATCTCGACTGACAATCGGCTAACCAAATCAACCCAAAAACCTCTGGACGACGATCAGGGCGCGATTTCGAGAAAAACGACACTAATTACATCGAAATCTGAAAAAGTCAACCCTCGCCGGAAAATCACCGTTGACCGCCGCCGGCGGCGGCGGCGCGCCGTCAACCGTGAAATTTCACGGCGAGGAAACTCCAGAATTAACAACCTCATCAAGGCGAACCATTTCTATAACTGGCACGAAGTCCAATTCGATCCATAACCAAGTCAATTAACCCGAAACAGTTCGGCGATTCATAGCTCCGGTGACCTAATCGAACCCCCCCCCCCCTCAAAACTCAATCTCAGACCAAAAGGAACACACTACGAGACTCAGAGGAACTAGGGAAGTCTAACCCCCATAACCCCCACCTCCAAACCTCGCCGGAAACGGCCAACCGTCACCGGCGAAATCGAGGAGCTCGGCTCGACTCGAACTCATGCAAAACGAAACCAATTTAATCCAAATCAAACACCAACGTACTCGAAATCATCCAAGGATTTCAACTGTACCTGTTACGAAGCCGGAGGTGGCCGGAATTGGGTCGCCGGAATTTGAAGCCGAAACGGGAAAGTTTTTCCTCACGGGTCAACAGTCAAAGTTTCCCAAAATGGAAAGTCAACGTCTGGTCAACCAAAAACAATGTTTTACGACTAATTCTCGACTATTTCCCTATTTATACTCGAGCCTCGGGTCGATCGACGGTCCAAAACGAATATACGAATTGATTCGGATAAACACTAAACAATCGGATAAACTCGTCGGAACACGAAACTTCAAATAATCATAAAATATTCCTCGGTTATCGAAAAAATCTTCCGAAACCGGCCACGAGCTCGAAATCATGTACGTTACAATTTCCGTGAAGACACCCAACTCAAATTCTCGACTGAAAACATAGTCGCGAATCGAATCGACAAATCACACAATATCGTAAAACTGCGACTATAACCAAATCTCGAGAATCGTGCCAAACACACATCTGATTCTGGTTCAGGTCGTCACAGTTTTCTTAGCTTATGTTGTGGATACTATGGTTGCTGTGCCCGACATTGGCGATGTTGAGGTGGTTCCTGACGTTCCAGGTGTGTTCTGGAGGAGTTACCTGGTATTCCTCCAGTTCGGGAGACCGACTACACCATTAAGCTTTTACCGGACGCTGGACTCATATCACCGGCATTATGTCATTCGGTACCAGTGGAGCTGATGGAGCTACAGAGTCGATTTCGAGAGTTGCTGGAGGAGATTTCGTATGACCTAGTATATCACTGTGGGGTGCTCTGGCATTATTTGTGCGAATGTTGGATGGTTCGACGAGGTGGTGCATTGACTACCGGAAGCTGAATCAGGCTTCAGAAAAAGAGCAAGTATCCTCCATTTCGGACTGATGACTTGTTTGATCAGCTTATGTGAGCTTCAGTCTTTTCGAAGATTGATTTCGGGTTCGGATACCACCAGTAGAGGATCAGGGAGTCAGATGTGGTTATGACGACTTTCGGATCACGGTACGGGCATCAGGAGTTTTTGGTCACGCCGTTTGATTGATCAATGCCCCCGTAGTTTTTACAGACTTGATGGACCAGGTGTTCAGATGATTCTGGACGAGGTTGCGGTCGTGTTCGTCGGCAATATCCTGATATACTCCAGGAGTGTGGGCCAGTACCTGAAGCAATTGTGAACGGTTTCGCAGACTTCACGAGATAATCTGCTGTTTGCAAAGTTTAGCCAGTATGAATTTTGATCGATTAGCGTGAAGATTTTGGACCATGTGATGTTATCCGAGGGAGTCGGAGTGCATTCCAACCAGATAGGAGCCGTGTTGATTTGGGGTTGATCTACCATTGGACCAAAGATCAGGAGTCTCTTGGGTTTAGCAGGCTACTATCGGTGCTTTGTGCAGGATCTTTCCGGATTGCCATTCCACTTTCCGGATTGACGAAGAAGGCGTCAAGTTTGAGTGGTCCGATGCACGCGAGGAGAGTTACTTACTCCTGAGGAAGGTTGACCGTTGCTTCGGTTTTGACCTTACCTGACGATCGTGGTGAGTTCGTGGTTTACGACGATGCATCGAGGTTTGGATTTGGTTATGTTTTGATGCAGTGTTGCAGAGTGGTGGCTCATGGTTTCAGGCAGTGGAACTTTATGTAGCTACATATCTTGTGTATGATTTAGGAGTAGCTGTCTTTATGTTAGCATCGGAGAGTTGGAGACATTACTGCTACGGCGTGTAGCGCAGTGTAGGACGCACACTGATCACTTGAGTTTCATCCACTTGCATTTTCGGCCAGATTTAAGCTTGAGGCAGTGTAAATGGATGGGGTCGACTAACGACTATGGCTGCACATTTGAGTTTATTCGAGAGAGGCTATTGCTGTTTGTTGATGCATTCAGTCGGAAGTCGGGAGCTTCAGTGTTTCATGTGTGTGTGGCTCGAGTTTCCGTGATAGCCGAGTTATGCGCTACGGGAGCCGAGTTAGAGTGTGATGATGATGAAGCTCATTGTTTTGCATGCGTTATACACTAGTAGTACGGAGATGTGTTTGATACTTTGAGTTTACTATTCGTGACGCAATCCGTAGAAGAACGTAGCAGCTTGTGTGTGTAGAATCCACATTTGTCGGCAGGCAATGGCTAGGAGGCAGAGACTTGCCGGATAATTATAGCCATTGGAGATTTCTGATTAGAAGTTGGAGTTTGTCACTGTGGTTCTATGTGCCAGTACGCATTTCGGTTGGTGGTACCAATTGTCAGGCCATTGTGGACCATTCGATGAACTCAGTACATTTCCTTGTACTTTCGGGAAAGATTTTGATGGCAGGCTGATATAGCTGTATTTGACGGAGGTTGTCCATTTACGTGATGTACCTGTGTCCCAGATTGTTGATCGAGATAATCAACTACAACAGAGTGTTGGTAAGCATTGCAGTGGACATTGGGGACCAGATTACAAGTTAGTACCAGTTCTTATCCTCATATTGGTGAGCGATCTTTGAGGATTATTCAGACCTTGGAGGGCATGTTGTGGTCTTGTGTATTGCAGTTCCGAGGGATTTGGGACCAGCAGTTTCAGCTGTTCGAGATTGCATGCAGTATCAGTTTGTTGACCACTATGATTATGACGTTGCTTGATGTCGTTTTGAGGAACAATGTTGTACTCCATTGTGCTGGAACGAGTTTGGTTTGAGCTGACGTTTGATTCTGATTTTGTGGAATGTGCTACCACAGACCTTCAGATTAGCGGGAACGGGTTGATAATTGCCCGAGTTCGATGTTTGAGTTATGTTGATGTGAGCAGGCTGAGCTGTGAATTGCCACGTTATTTTGATCCGTACGTGATCATAGGCGAGTTTATGTTATGCCGTATAGTTCGGCATTGCCTATAGCATTGGCTTTTGTGTGTGTTGTGTTCCATGTGGTAGAATTATGTTCAGATTTGTTGCGTGTTTTGTACCCTATTAGTTCCTTATGCAGGAACACTTGGCAATTGTGTGGAGCCAGTTCAGATTCGAGATTTGAGGGTACATGGATTACAGCACGGAGATATCTCCTATTGTGGAGTCTGTTGTCAGAGTTGTTCAGTTGAGGTTGCCACTGGAGAGTTGAGCTGTATGCAAAGGCAGTGCTCCTACTTTTGGTCGGCAGACTTGAAAATTTCGAGGTCGAATATTTTTTAAGGGGGGTGGATTTGTGACGACCCAGAACAGAATTAGCAGTGTAATCAACTTAGTCCATGAGGTTATGCGTAATTGCAGATTTCCGACAGATAATTGAATCGCCAGTTTTGATTACGACTAAATTATTGGCCGAGAATTTGAGCTGAGTCTCTTCTCGAGAGTTGTTATACGCGTGATTTCGAGTTCGTGGGCAGTTCCGGATCATTATTTGGACGACCGAGGAATATAATATGAATATTTTAAGTTTCGACATAATGTATTTTAAATGGCGGCCTTCTTAGCGACTAAATTATCGGACGAGAATTTGATTTCGGAACCTTCATGGAAGTTGTTGAGAATTTAATTTCGAGCTCGTGGGAACTTCCGGATGATTTTTCCAAGTTACGAGGATTATGTTATGAATATTTCGATCGTTGATTATTTGATCGGATAAGCATGTGTTGGTTTGAACCGTTGACTTTTTATCGGATTTATCGAAGTGTTTGACTTCGGGTGGTAATTGAAGAACATGTGGAGTTAATTTTGTTGCCGCGAGAATTATTGAAATCGGATTTACGACGCGGAAGTTACGGGTATCTAAAGTTTGTCGAAAAGTTAATTATGGAAGTTTCTATTTTGGGTAAATATTTAAAGAGGTTACCATATTGGGAAAGTCAAAAGCTGGCATTTAATTGAGTTGACCGAGTCAACACGGTGGAAGGAGGAGGTGCGACGTGCTCGACGGCATGCCGGCGGTGGCTCGCCGTTTGGCCACCCCAAGGCTTGGCCCTTGTCCCGTTCAACTCGCCTTGGTCCCCTCTAGATGTTTCCGGCCACCTCTCACGGCGAGGACGCCGAAGGAGGAACAATTTTTTGGCCAAAGTTTGAAGAATTTGGGGTTTTTGGGTGGTTCTTATTCCGGTTGATTTGAGCTACAAAAAGTAGTGGGCTTTGAAGCTCTCCTCTCCACGAATCTAACCATGTAGGTATGGAGTTCCAATTCGATTTGTACATGGAGAATTGTTGAATTGAAAAGTTTGTGTAATTTCGATTTTTCATGAAATTGACCTAGTTAGAGTGAGAATTGGACTTCGGTGTAGTTATGGAAGTTGCTTGTTGGGTGATTTTGAGTGGAATAGGTGTTGCTCCGCCAGGAAAATTTCATGTTGGGTGTCGCCGCCGCCGCCGGCGGTGGTCAACGGTGGTCAACAGTTGACTTTTCGGGGTTTTCGACAAGTTGCATGTCATTTCTCTCGGAATCGCCCCCCGATCGCAGTGGTGAGGTTTGTTTTTCGATTTGAGCATCGAAAATTATAGCGAGGTTTTGAGATGTGATTATCGGATTTTCGACAATTCGTCGTAATTGAATTATGTGTTTCCGAGAACGATTGTTTCTCGTGATTTGATTTGAATTGTCGAGTTATGATTTTGAGAAATGGATTTTATGATTATTCAGGGATTCGTGATCGTTCGTTTGGCGAGAGATTTCCGCCGGATCATGGGATTAACGCGAACTGCGTTACGCTAGTCTGTGAGTGGACATTTCTTTTCACGGATTGATTGCGAGTCTTTTATATACGTTTTACGAACTTGAGCATGTAGTATGATTATGATTTTATGACCATGTGTTTTACGATTATACATATACGAATATGCGTATACGAATATACATACATATATATATATTATGTTTTATGCATGTGCATGGAAATGATTTATGATTTGGTTTACACAGAGTACAGTCTCAGTTATCAGGGTTGTATCGATACACATTGGCTTCTCGGCTGATCCCCGAGTACGCTCCGGGGGGGGGGGGGGACAGATATCCTGACTCGAGGCCTTTCTGGCTTGGAATCACGTGTGGGTCTGGGATCCCGTGATTCAGACTGTACTAGGGCGATGGAGTCCATGAGAGACCCCGCGGTATTTATGATGCATGCTCTGTACGCGTGAGGAGTTAGAGTCTCCCTCGTGTACCATATGATTTTTATGCATTTAGACTCACATATGTTTTTATAACATATTATTCGGCGAAAGACATTTATTTTTGTCCACTCACTCTAACAGTTTTCTTGTCTTTCCCATGGGCTTTTCGGTTTCCGTGCCCAGTTTGCAGTTCAGATTCTGGTGTCGCACGTCGTGGTCGGAGGCATAGAATTCGAGCGATGTTTCTTTTATGGTAGGTTCTTAGTTTGGCCTACTATTTGTATATCTATACTAGATGTCGGTCTGAGTATTCTGATGTATATTCTTATACGATTTTCCCCGGATTTCTGTAAAGTATAGTTATATTTATTACTTTACATTACTGTTGATATATTGAGAAATCCGGATGGGATTGGTGCCCACGGTTTGATTTTTGTGGCATAGGATGAAGTGTATTTTCCGGGTGCAGGTAATGGTAATTCCGCGTTAGTAACGAAACTCTGCCGAAATTTTGATGGTTTTTGTTGGTTCGTGTTTTCAGAAGGGGTTTGATTCCGGTTTAGGAAACTAAATCGGGGTTGGGTCTTTTCAAAATGTTTAAAAGCCTCCCCATCTGCCACGTATCTGAGCACATCGTAATCTACTCTCAGTTATGTTTACCATCTCATCGCCTATGCTGTGTATAGAGACATGTACAGACGTTGTAGTGTAGGAATCAATGAAAAATAGCGAAGCACCTTCACATGAATTTGGTTCTTCAAACTCCTAATATTCCCCCGGTTCAAATATCTACATTGGTTGCATACAGGATAGTAGTCCAAATGTGCATACTCTTTGTAAAACAACACACAATCATTTATGCACGCGTGAATTTTCTTGTACTATAGGCCGAGGCTGCTCAAAATCTTTCTAACCTTATAATGGGTTTCTGGAAGTTTGTGATGATCAAGAAGCAATTTACGTATATGCTCCTGCATGTCGTCAAAAGTACGGTCTAAATTTTTTTTCTTCACTTTTATCTGAATTTCCTCCATTACATATCACAATAGATTCTCTGGACATCAAGTGTACACTCAGGTCTGGACTTCAAGTAACATCCTGTTGTACTTATCCATCTCAGTAGTGTTAGTTGCCAAAGCAGCAGGGACTGTGTCATAATGAGTAGTATCGTAACCTCTCTCTTCGTGTTGGTGTCCACCATGACAAAATCCCGAAAAAGCATCATAGACCAAATCCCCAATGGGATTCTTAGAAGGGGTGCCACTACCGCTAGATGAGGCACCCTGGTAACTGTACCCTGAGCTGAAATCTGGTCCTGAGCTGAAGTCTACTACCGTGCTCACTTCATGTAGTGTAACTCCACATCATACTGTGGTCATATAGGTGTTGAGACATAACATTGGGCAGCACAAACTAATGGTTAAGATATTTTCTGCACGCACTACAACATTTTAGGGTATTGCCGGCAACTTTAAGTCGCCGGCTTTTCTTTTTAAGTCGCCGGTAATACTCTCGCCGGAAATTTGGAGCCGGTGAAAGTATTACCGGCGACTTTTTTTTAAAGTCGCCGGCAATGATTGAGCATTGTCGGCGACTTGAGTCGCCGGTAATCCCCCTCCGCCGTGGCCGGAAAATAAGGGGTATTGCCGGCGACTTTGGTCCAAGTCGCCGGAAATACCCGGAGAAATTTGTCAGAAAAAAGCCGGTTCTGGATTGGGCCCAATTCCAGAACCTGCACTGAAAAACAGAAACCGTACAAATACAAGTTCAACAATACACACATAATTGTCCAACGTACAGTACAAACAACAACAATACGAAAATAAACTACAACTACACTAAGGGTCGAGGAAATCCATGTGGACGTAATCATTTGAACTCCGGTGGCTACCTTGGTCTTGCTGTGGCGGTGACTACTGCGGTGGTGGATCAGTGTGGAACACAGGGACCGGGGGAGGTGTGGGGAGCGGTTGTCCGGTAGTCTGGCACGCGTACATCGTCTGCATCCATGTGAATATTTGTGTCTGCTGCTGGACTATAATTCGGTGTTGCTCGGCCATCACCCGGTACTCGGCATCTCTGACTGCCTGCTGCTCGGCCAATTGCCGCATCTCCTCCATCTGCCCCCTTTGCTCCTCCAACTCCCTCTACGTCCTCAGAAGCTCCGCTGCTAGGTTCGAGTTCCTAAAAGTTGAAGTTCTTGACCCGGTAGAGTATTCCGAAGTGTTCTTCAATACTCCTTCGCCCGTCGAGCCCATTCCCCTACAGTAGTAGGTATTCTTTCCAGTCCCGCACGCTTTTGCCATGATCTGAGCCGCTATAGGGCGATCAAGCGGATCGATCTGAGAGGCATACTGGGTCACTTCTTCCTCCGAGCAGTCAGGATGGTTGTTTCGAGCTATATTCATGGTGACTTCTGTGATCGCCTCCTCCACTCTCACCTAATTGAAAAGAAAATATGAATAACGTATTATTAAACAAAATAAATTAATAGAGAAAAATATTTTTATTAACACATATGTGAATTACAAAATAATGAGGCTAAAAACTTACCGCTTCTTCAGGGCACTGCGGATAGAACTTCTGATGAACAAACACCAACGGGTTGACTTATTGTTGTTGTTGCGCCTTACTCGACCAACCCAAATAATTGAGTGAACCTGCATGATGAGCCTTGGTGTTTTTCAATATGTTCTCCCTGTTCGTCTTAGAAATCGCCTTGTTTGATAAACATATGTAGAAAAAATTAGTAACTAACTATTTCAATGTGATACGATACATTAGGGTTGTAAAATAAATTCAGGATGCATACCTTCGCTTTGGGGTGCTCGAAGTGGGCTACCAGCCACAGCCACTCGTACTCCCTAAACCGGAATTCGCTAGGGGTAGAACCTCGGCCTAGCTCCTTGTACTGTGTGTAATGTTTTGAAAGCTCGTTCTTCCACTCTTTATACTTATATTAACACCAGAAAAAAAAGTTAGAGATATTAAAACACTTGATAAACAAAAATCTAACTCGATATATACTCAAATAACTCAAATCACATCACCTGATATGTAGTTGACGTTCTACCCACGTGTGAATAAGGTATTCATCCACGTCAAACCACACATGCAAGATGAATATATAAACGGTAAAATTATATATTTATTCAGACTTAATTAATAAATGTAAAATTTACGTAATAAAAATACGATTTAACTCACACTCAGTGCATTATGCACTTGCATCTTCACGTAGAGAGGCACAGATTCCCAATCTGGCCACAGCATTGGGACCATGTCCCGTACGACGGCCCCGGCCATGCTGGCATACTTTCGCGTGGTGTCAAATGTCTCGATCACCTCACCATGCTCATTGGCCCTAATGAGTGTTTTCCTTCCCCCGGTGGCCTGCTCAAGATTCTTCCAGGTGCAGGGGCCTCTAGTCTTTCGTTTTCCAGTGCCATTAACGAAATTGCCTAATAATACAATGTCAACAAATTGATATCATTAATTGAACCTATCGTAAGTCTTAAGTAATAATTAAGTAATCAATCTTGTTAAATAAAATTTACCTGCATCGTCCGTTTGCTGGTTGTTGCACCTCGCACTCCAAAGATACACGGGGTCGAACGGGATGAAGTTATACGCTTCCTCCACGCTCAGGAACTCCGGCCGTCCTTCAATATAAATAGGCCTCCCCCTATCATCGAATTTAGGGATCACAGGAATCTCGTCGGGCAGGAAGAGACCGGAAGGCGGAGATAGATGAGGCCTGGACAATGAGGCACCAACACCATCTGCCTCAGATGATTCCTGTGAAACGGGAGTAGGCACCGGGCCAATAGGGGGCATTCGGGTGGAGGGAGTTTCTAATGCCCCTGTTGACTGTCGCTCGTCTGTGGGTCTGCTGACTGAGGCTCGAGGCTGGACTGGGGGTTGCATGGATCCGGATAGTGCAGCTTCCTCCTCTCCTCGCGCAGCTAGCAACATTTATGTGCGAGCATTCATAATTGAGCCACTGCGCGTGTTACTGACTGCGGCTGAGGAACCTTGACTGCTGCTCCCTCCACTGTTTCTAGTCCCTCTCCGTTTGATGCCTCCAAGCCAATTTGCCGCAAAACCTCCTGCACATCCAACAATTAGTCCTGGATTCGGTTGTATGAAAATTAAGGAACCGAAACCGTAAGGAATCGGAACCGTTTGGAACCGATAACCGCTAGAACCGGAACCAGAACCGAAACGGTTCCGGTTCCTTACGGTTCCGGTTCCAAACGGTTATCAGTTCCAACAATTAGTTCTGGTTTCGGTTCTATGAGGAACCGGAACCGTTTGGAACCGGAACCGTTCGGAACCGGAACCGTAAGGAACCGGAACCGTTTGGAACCGGAACCGTTCAGAACTGGAACCGGAATCGTTTGGAACCGGAACCATTTGGAACTGGAACCGTTTCGAACCGGAACCGTTTTGAACCGGAACCGTTCGGAACCGGAACCGTTTGGAACCGTTTGCATCATATCAAACATTAAATTAAATTTCATAGGCCAAATGCTTATGATATCATATCAAACATTAAATTAAATTGCATCATATCATTTCGAACATTAGGAATATAATTATCAAAATATCCATTAAGTATTACTGAAATGCTTATTTAACCAATTAATTAAGTTAACAAATATATTCTACTAATTAGCGTAACAAATATAATTAACCAACACAAAAATACATAATTACATTATTAACTAATGAACTTATCAAAAATACAATATAATTATCAACTATATCAATTAATCCAAATCACCTTAATTTGCCCAACACCTTAAATTACCTTAAATTACCTATATCAAGTAATCCAAATCACCTTAAATTACCTAAATATTTTCTACATAAAAAATTAACTCAAAACCCAAAACTTAATTAATCAAGTTAATTAAAATGCATACAAATTTTAACACCGATCGATATGACGTTGGCATGGCCAAATTTTTATAATTTCCGACTATAATTTCTGAGTATAAATACGACTATATATATATAATTTCCGACTATAATTTACGACTATAATGTACGACTATAATTTACGACTATAATTTTCGACTATAATTTCCGACTCTAATTTCCGACTAGAATTTCCGACTATAATTTTCGACTAGAATTTTCGACTAGAATTTCCGACTATCTCAGGATAGATTATCATTTTCAACTACATTTTTCGACTATAATTTACGACTATAATTTCCGTCTATAATTTCTGACTCTAATTTACAACTAGAATTTCCGACTAGAATTTCCGACTATAATTTTCGACTAGAATTTCCGATTATAATTTTCGACTATAATTTACGACTATAATTTTCGACTAGAATTTCCTACTAGAATTTCCGACTATAAATATGTACATCATTAACGTACTAAGGATGATAATCATAATCATCTTCATCATTGACGCATCTGAACAATTTTACTGCAATGAGGACTGCAACAATCAACCGTCATGCACTCTGAACAAGCCCTGTAACCCCTGGTAACGTTGCCCAACAACATACCGCGGGCAGAAAAATCACTGATGGTGCCAACAAGCATGGCATGCATCTAGAACATCTCATTTTTGAACCTATCGTAAGTGGGGTGGCCACACTCACTCAGGTACTTAAACTCCTCAATCGAAGGCCTCAAATACACATCGAGACACTTTCTTGGATAACTCGGGCCCGGAATTAACAGAGTGAGCATATTGTATTCCTTCTTCATGCGCATCCATGGTGGAAGGTTGTACGGTACCAAAATAACTGGCCATATACTGTATTGAAGACTCATGTTGCCAAAAGGGTTGAATCTGTCAGATGAGAGCCCTAGCCAAACATTTCGGACCTCTGCTGCAAAATGATCAAACTCCCTGACCATATGCTTCCAAGCCTCTCCGTCGGAAGGGTGTATAAGGGTGTCATCGTCAGGCAAATTCCTCTCATCCCACCATCTCATAGCTTCGGCCGTGAAAGCACATATGAACAACCGCTCCAACCTATCAATAAGCGGGAAATATCGAAGTATCTTCACAGCTTTCTTGTTGCCTGCGAGAGTCAACTTATACCTTTCTGTAAAACATACCGGGCAGGCTTCAAGGTCTTCAAGATATTTTCCCCAGTAGAGAATACAATCATATCTGCATGCATGGATTTTGATATAGGAAAGCCCAAGATCTTTCAAGATATTTCGCACCTTATGATGAGTGGTAGGAAGACGATGACCGAGTGGCAGTAGCGAAGCAGTCCACTTCAGCCAAGAATCAATAGCTTTGACAGACATTTTATTCTCCATTTTGAGCTGCATCACTCCCATGACACTTTCAAGAATAGTCTTACTACAACCATCGTACACCGGAGTCTGTGTGACGACCCGAACCAGAATCTGTTGTATATTCTCAATGTTGCGGAAGTACATCTCAGATCCTTCACATGTGTTAGCCCCACAGCAGTTGCCGATCATGGAGGATTTATCGTACGTGGAAGAGCCAGTGCAGATTCTCGATCATCGTGAGCAGGAGTTGAGGCACCGTGTGATTCCGCTGGTGAAGGTCTTGTGGCAGAACCACTCAGTTGAGGAAGCCACATGGGAGACTGAGCAGCGCATGCGGGAGTAGTATCCTCATCTGTTCACTTGACAGGTACGTAAATTTTAGGTTGAAATTTCTTTAATGGGGGTAGATTTGTGACGACCCGAACCAGAATCTGTTGTGTATTCGGCACGATTCTCGAGATTGAGTTTAGTCGCAATTTTACGTCGTATATGTGGTTTGCCGACTCTATTCGCGACTATGTTTTTGGTCGAGAATTCGAGTTGAGTGTCTTCACGGAAATTGTAGAGTACGTGATTTCGAGCTCGTGGGCGGTTTCGGAAGATTTTTCCGATAACCGAGGAATATTTTATGATTATTTGTAGTTTCAGTTTCCGACGAGTTTATCCGATTGTTTCGTGTTTATCCGAATCGTGATGGTTATCCATTTCGAATCGTCGATCGACCCGAGGCGCGAGTATAAATATCGGAATAGTCGAGAATTAGTCGTAAAACACTGTTGAAGTTTGACCGGACCGTTGACTTTCCAAAAATAGTAAGTTGACCCGTTGACCGAAAAAGGAAAGGTTTCCCGATTGGGTGTTGCCGTCCGACGACCTATTTTCCGGCCACATCCGGCCAAACGAAAGGTAAGGTTTTCTTCCCCTCTTGATTTCGAGTGGTTTAGTGTTTGGTTTGGTAAAAATTGATGGTGTTTTCATCGAGTTCGAATCGGGCCGAAATGTGGTGGTTCGACGGTGATGGTGACGGTGGTTCCGGTGAGTTTCGAGGGTGGAGTTGTTGGGGTTTCGGTTCCCCTAGCTTAGGTGATGCTCCTGGGATGAGTGATTTTGGGATTTGAAGAGTTTTTGGGGTGCTCCGATTAGGTCACCGGAGATATGTTTTCCGTTCGGGTTCATGAGAAATTGGATGGGTTCCAGTGTGAATTGGTCTTCGTGGTAGTTGAGAAAGTGGTTCGTATGGTTGTGACCTTGAATTCTGGAAGTTTTGGCCGTGAAATTCCGCCGGCGGCGGCGGCGATCAACGGCGCAGCTCCGGCCAAAAGTTGACTTTTTGGATTTCGACGTTTTTAATGTCGTTTTTCTCGTAATCGCGCCCTAATTATCGTCCAAAGGTTTTCGGGTTGATTTGGTTAGCCGATTTTCAGTCGACGTTTCGAGTGGGGATTTCAGAATTTTCGTTATTCGTTTTGCATTGCATTGTATATTTCCGGGAACGGTTGGTTTCCGTGGTTCAGTACAGGGTTGTGGACTATGATTTTGATCAGTTATGTTTTGTGAATATTCAGGAGATCGAGATCGGGATCATGATCGTGCTTCAGGCGAGGGATCTTCAGCTGGACCACGAGATTAGCGCGAGTTCGCGTTAGCAGATTTGTGAGTGGACAAGTTTATGTTTTCACTGTTGAATTGCGAGTTCGTGGATTTTATGATTTTTTTATTTCACTGTTGAATTATGAGTTCGTGGACCATGATATGTATTGTTTCCGGAGGTATTATTTATATTTATTGGTGATGGCATTATTTCATCGATGCTTCGACTACTCGGCTGATCACCGGTAGTCCACCAGAGTTGAGAGGTCCTCTGGGCAGGGTTGAGAGGTCCCATGTATGCCGCCAGGGTTGAGAGGTCCCCTGGCCTATCACCGTCAGGTTTGAGCGATTCACCTGACGTCGGGTTTGAGAGGTCGCCCGACAACCTCCTTATATATATGATTTTCGAACTCGCACTGTTTTACATTGATTATATATATAACTGGTGAAAGGCATATATTTATTTTCGTCCACTCACTCTAACGTTTTCATTTGCCTTTCCCCTGGGCTTTTCGGTTTTCGTGCCCAGTTTGCAGTTCGGATTCTGGTGTTTCACGTCGCAGTTTGGAGGCTAGTGATCTGAGCTACCTGTGTTTTCCAGTAGGTTCTTGTTTCGCCTACTGATGTGTTTATTGTATATATTTTACACTAGAGGTCGCTCTGATACATTCTGATACATGTTTATACGGATTTTCTCGGATATACATATATACATAGTACAGTATGTTTACTGTTATTGATTATATTGATGTTGAGAAATCCGGATGGGATTGGTGCCCACGGTTTGGCTTTTGTGGCATAGGATGAAGTGTTATTTTCAGGGTGCAGGTTTATGCAATTCTACGTTAGTAACGAAACTCTGCCGAAATTTCAAAAAAAATTTGTTGGTTCGTATTTTTCAGAAGGGGTTCGATTCCGATTTAGGTAACTGAATCGGGGTTGGGTCCTTTCAGTCTGTTGCAATGCAATCAGGTTGTTGTACTTGTCCATACCGCTTGTGTTGACATGAGCTCCAGGTAATGGCTCAACTGGCTCAATATGGGGGAAACCCTGCACGACGGGAGAGACATTTGGTGCTTCATCAGCAAATACACCGCTCTCATGAGGAAACATATCATTGATTAACATCGATGTTGGATCATATGATGGACTGGCCCTCTCAGCAAAATGTCCATGATCATAGGATGGACTGGCCCTCTCACCAAATTGTCCATGATCATGCGGACCCGCTAACGATGTTTCACTGTGATAAATCTAACAAGTGTACTTATCCCAAAACCCGTATTTACTCAGGTGCTTCTGGACGTTATCAATGGGAAAACGAAATCGATCGTTGCGACACTTACATTCTTTACACGGGCAATAATGAAGTGTAGTGTCTCCACAATTAGCCTTCACAAAATCCACAAAACTCCTAATTCCATGGTGATATCTCACATCCCATCTTTCGAGGCTCATCCAACTCTTGTCCATCCTGAAAATTCTAACATTACGTACTATAAATATATATATATATACACATTCATTACTAATTAATTAATAAATCATCATTAATTACGACATTCGAATTCATCCGATTAATTAACAAAAGTTTACCCATGCACATGCATATAAATTAAAAAAAATATATATATACCAACAATTCACAATTACAAATTAACATGCCTGTATATATATATATATAGACATATTAACAATTAATATACCATCAATAATTTTATATACATACATATATACACACAAATTAACATATTTTCATCGAAATAATCTCAAATCAACTCAAAATCAACAGTCAATCACTCGAAATCAACAATATATCCACTCTATTTGCATATCAAACCAATAATCGATATCTCAACTCTAAATCAACACATGCATGCATATATATATATATCGATCTAATTAAATCAGCACACATGTATATATACATACGTATATACATACCTATATATAGCTACGTCCGTATATAGCTTCCCGAGCGGGTTTACGACGCCTTTTGACAATACCCAAGAATTTCAGAGCGTTTTTCTTCTATCGATTTCACCGAATTTTTCTATATCCAAATGAATGAGCTGCTACGATCTGGATCTGATATAAGAGGTATTGCCGGCGATTCATTAAATCGTCGGCAATGGAGTTATTGCCGGCGAAATTCCGGCCAAAAATCGCCAAAAATTGTGGAAACTTATTGCCTATGACGACCCGAACCAGAATCATATGTGTGTTTGGAACGATTCTCGAGATTTGGTTATAGTCGCAGTTTTACGACATTGTGTGGATTGTCGATTCGATTCGCGACTATGTTTTCAGTCGAGAATTTGAGTTGGGTGTCTTCACGAAAATTGTAGAGTACGTGATTTCGAGCTCGTGGGCGATTCCAGAAGATTTTTCCGATAACCGAGGAATATTTTATGATTATTTGAAGTTTCGGATTTCGACGAGTTTATCCGATTGTTTCGAGCTTATCCGAATCATTTCGTATATTCGCTTTGACTGTCGATCGACCCGAGGCTCGAGTATAAATAGTGGAATAGTCGGGAATTGTCGTAAAATTTCAGTTTGAGCTTTGACTGTGTTGACCATCGTTGACTTTCTATATTTGGAATATCCGAATCATTTCGTATATTTCGTATATTCGTTTTGGACTACCGCACCGGTTATTTGTTGTATACAGTGACGCGTCGAAGTTGGGCCTTGGCTGTGTGTTGATGCAGCATGGTAGAGTTGTGGCATATGGTTCCAGACAGCTGAAACCGCATGAGGTCAACTATCCGACGCATGATTTGGAGTTAGCCGCTATCGTGTTAGCATTGAAGAATTGGAGACATTACTTGTATGGTGCTCAGTGTAAGATTTTCACTGATCACAAGAGTCTCACCTACTTGCGGACACAGCCGGATCTGAACATGAGGCAGCGCCGATGGATGGAGTTGATCAATGATTACGATTGCACTTTCGAGTACCATCCGGGGAAGGCCAATGTTGTGGCAGATGCACTTAGTCGGAAATCTGGAGCCTCGTTGTTTCACATGTGTGTGGCCAGAGTGTTGATGTTAGCCGAGCTTCGAGCTACAGGTGCTGTGTTTGGGTATGATGATGATGGAGCTTTGTTGGCCAGCTTTCAGGTTCGACCAGTGTTGGTTGATCAGGTACGAGAGGCACATGATTCAGATCCTTACTTGCTGGGCAAGAAGACCATGATTCGAAATGGTGTGCCTACAGAGTTCCGTTTGAGCGACGACGGTACGTTATTGTTCAGGGGCAGGTTATGTGTACCCAGGGACGAGGACTTGAAGAAGGAGATTCTGGACGAGGCCCACAGTTCAGCGTATGCGATGCATCCCGGAGGTACGAAGATGTTTCGTACACTTCGAGCATACTATTGGTGGCGCAATATGAAGCGGGAGATTTCCTTGTACATGAGTCGGTGTTTGATTTGTCAGCAGGTGAAGGCGGAGAGGCAGAAACCTGCAGGGAAGTTACAGCCACTTGAGATTCCGGTTTGGAAGTGGGAGCATATCACGATGGATTTCGTCTACCAGTTGCCGCGGACTTCGGCGGGCAACACTGGCATTTGGGTTATCGTTTTTCGATTGACGAAATCCGCACACTTTCTTGCACTTCCGGGGAAGGTATCAGTGGGCAGATTGGCCAAGTTGTACTTATCCGAGATTGTTCGCTTGCATGGTGTGCCTGTATCGATTGTTTCTGACCGAGATAGTCAGTTCACTTCTGAGTTTTGGCAGGCTTTACAGCGAGCATTGGGCACGAGGTTGCGGTTTAGTACAGCTTTTCATCCTCAGACTGACGGGCAGTTCGAGCGGACCATTCAGACTCTTGAGGACATGCTGAGATCGTGTGTGTTGCAGTTTCGTGGAAACTGGGATCAGCAGTTACACTTGGCCAGTATTGAGATGGCACCGTACGAGGCCATGTACGGGAAGCAGTGTCACACTCCATTGTGTTGGAGTGAGGTAGGCAAGCGTTGGCTTATTGGTCCAGATTTGGTGAAAACCACGATGGAGGACATACAGGTTATCCGGGATCGGTTGAAGATCGCCCAGGATCGGCAGAAGAGTTACGCGGATGTAAGGAGGAAGAGTTTAGAGTTTGAGGTTGGTGATTGGGTCTTCCTGAAACTATCTCCGTGGAGGGGAGTTGTGCGTTTCGGGAAGCGTGGCAAGCTTCGACCACGGTACATTGGTCCGTATGAGATTACGGAGAGGGTTGGAGCTGTTGCTAACAGACTTGAGTTACCGGTTGAGATGGCTCGTGTGCATGATGTCTTCCATGTTTCGATGTTGCGGAAGTACATCTCAGATCCTTCACATGTGTTAGCCCCACAGCAGTTGTCGATCAGGGAGGATTTATCGTATGTTGAGGAGCCAGTGCAGATTCTTGATCGTCGTGAGCAGGAGTTGAGGCACCGTGTGATTCCGCTGGTGAAGGTCTTGTGGCAGAATCATTCAGTGGAGGAGGCCAGTTGGGAGACCGAGCAGCGTATGCGGGAGCAGTATCCTCATCTGTTCACATGACAGGTACGTAAATTTCGAGGTCGAAATTTCTTTAAGGGGGGTAGATTTGTGACGACCCGAACCAGAATCAGATGTGTGTTTGGCACGATTCTCGAGATTTGGTTATAGTCGCAGTTTTACGACATTGTGTGGATTGTCGATTCGATTCGCGACTATGTTTTCAGTCGAGAATTTGAGTTCGGTGTCTTCACGGAAATTGTAGAGTACGTGATTTCAAGCTCGTGGGCGATTCCGGAAGTTTTTTCCGATAACCAAGGAATATTTTATGATTATTTGAAGTTTCGGATTTCGACGAGTTTATCCGATTGTTTCGAGCTTATCCGAATCATTTCGTATATTCGTTTTGGACCGTCGATCGACCCGAGGCTCGAGTATAAATAGTGGAATAGTCGGGAATTGTCGTAAAATTTCAGTTTGAGCTTTGACTATGTTGACCATCATTGACTTTCTATATTTGGAAAGTGGACCAACAGATCGAAAGGGAAAGTTTCCCGTTTGGGAGTCACCGTCCGACGACCTAGATTCCGGCCACCTCCGACTTCGGCGAGGGTATGGTTCGATTCCTTGTTCAATTTCGAGTTGAATGATGTGTGTGTTGATGAGAATTGGTGGGTTTTTAGTTGAACCCGATTCGGGTTAGGTTGCCGGAAATCGGCCTTGACGGGGGGACGTTTTCCGGTGAGTCTCGGTGGCCGAGGGGTGAGGGCTTTGACTCGCCTTGCCCCAAGGAAGCTTCCTATGTGGTTTGTTTCAGAATTGGTTGAGTTTTGGTTTGAACCCGATTGGGTTTTCCGGTGAGATTTTCCGGTTGGTTTCGATGAAATTGATGGTGTTAGAGTGTGAATTGGCTTAAGAGGTAGAAGAGGAATGTGTTCGCCTGGATGAGACCATGGATTCTGGAGCTTCCTGCCGTGTGATTTCACGGTTGACGGTGCGCCGCCGTCGGCGGCGGCGGTCAACGGTGGTCAACGGCGAGGAAAAAGTCAACTTTTCAGATTTCGATAATTTTAATGTCGTTTTTCTCGTAATCACGCTCTGGTTATCGTACAGAGGTTTTCGGGTTGATTTGGTTAGCCGATATTCAGTCGAGATTTCGAGTGGGGATTTCGGGATTTCCGTAATTCATTTTGTACTGCATTTCGTAATTCCGGGAACGGTTGGTTTCCGTGTATCAGTACAGTGTTGTGGATTACGATATTGATCAGTATGTTTTGTGAATATTCAGGAGATCGAGATCGGGATCGTGATCGAGCTTCTGGCGAGGGATCTTCCGCCGGTCCTCGAGATTAGCGCGAGTGCGCATTTTGCTCACCTGTGAGTGGACAATTTCTTTTCACGGATTGTTTGTGAGTCTTTTATATGATTTTCGAACTTGAGCATGCATATTGAGATTACAGATTACATGAGCATATGTTTTATGATTATACGATTATACTTATACGGATATACATATACGAATATGCATATATTTATATATTGTTTCATGCATTTGCATCGAGCTGTTTATGATTTGGTTTACACAGAGTACAGTCGTGGTTACGTTGTTGTATCGATACACTTTGCCTCTCGGTTGATCCCCGATGGTAGGCCGCCTGGAGGGGCGTTTCCCCAACCAGACCGGTGAGGGGCGTATCCCCGGATCCGAGACCATTTCTGGCTAGAATCACGTGTGGGTCTGGGATCCCGTGATTCTGACTGTACTAGCACGGTGTGTGTCCATGAGTGACCCCGTGAGATTTTTACTTGCATGCTCAGTACACTGGAGGAGTATGAGTTTTACCTTGTGTACTATGTTGTTTTATTTACCTGGACTCGCATATGTTATTTTATACATATATATCAACTGGTGAAAGACATTTATTTTCGTCCACTCACTCTAACGTGTTTATTGTCTTTCCCCTGGGCTTTTCGGTTTCCGTGCCCAGTTGCAGTTCAGGTTTTGGTGTTTTCACGTCGCGGTTTGGAGGCTAGTGATCAGAGTTACCTGTGCTTTCCAGTAGGTTCTTGTTTCGCATACTGATGTGTATATTGTATATGTTTTACTTTAGAGGTCGCTCTGATACATTCTAATACTTGTTTATACGGATTTTCTCGGATATACATAAATACATAGTAAAGTTCATTTACTGTTATTGATTATATTGATGTTGAGAAATCCGGATGGGATTGGTGCCCACGGTTTGGCTTTTGTGGCATAGGATGAAGTGTTATTTTCAGGGTGCAGGTTTATGCAATTCCACGTTAGTAACGAAACTCTGCCGAAAATTTGAAAATTTTTTGTTGGTTCGTAATTTCGAAAGGGTTTGATTCTGGTTTAAGTAACTGAATCGGGATCGGGTCCTTTCATTGCCGGCGACTTTCTCCGTCGCCGGCAATAATTTTTCACCATTGCCGGCGATTTTTGGGCCGGAATTTCGCCGGCAATGGTGGAGAGAGTATTACCGGCGACGGAGAAGGTCGCCGGCAATACTTTGGGCCATTTCCGGCGACTTTTGAAACTCATTGCCGGCGATGGTCCATATTGCCGGCAATGATCATTATTGTTGGCGACTTGCTCCGTCGCCGGCCTTTTTTTTTCCCTTGTCGCCGGCAATAGTAGTAAATGTGGTAGTGACGGACACATATAACGCTTTTTTCCCTGACCATGTTCCAGCGCAAACAACATAAACTCTGTGATTCCATTCATATACCTCTCATCACTTCTATTCGCCAACTATATTCAACTCTTGTCCATATTTCTGCGTAAGTTAATAATTATCATATTATATAAAAGGACCCAACCCCGATTTAGCTACCTAAACCGGAATCGAACCCCTTCGAAAACACGAACCAACAAAAATTTTCCGAAATTTTGGCAGAGTTTCGTTACTAGCGTGGAATTACCTTAACCTGCACGCGGAAAAACACACTTCATCCTATGCCACAAAAATCAAACCGTGGGCACCAATCCCATCCGGATTTCTCAACATCAATATATTCAACAACAGTAAATAAACTGTACTATGTATATATGTATATCCGTGGAAATCCGCACAACGTGTATCCGAATGTATCAGAGCGACCTCTAGAGTAAAACATATACAATATGTACATCAGTAGGTGAAACAAGAACCTACTGGAAAACACAGGTGACTCTGATCACTAGCCTCCAAACCGCGACGTGAAAACACCAAACCTGAACTGCACACTGGGCACGGAAACCGAAAAGCCCAGGGGAAAGACAATAAACACGTTAGAGTGAGTGGACGAAAAATAACTGTCTTTCACCAATTAATATATATGTTACAAAAATATATGCAAGTCCAGGTAAATAGAAACAATAAAGTACATGAGGTAAACCATAATCCTCCAGCGTACTGAGCATGCAAGTAAAAATCCCACGGGGTCACTCATGGACACACACCGTGCTAGTACAGTCAGAACCACGGAGTCCCTGACTTCCACGTGATTCTAGCCAGAAATGGCCTCGGATCCGGGGAAACGCCCCTCACCGGTCAGTCGGGGATACGCCCCTCCTGGTATGGCCTACCATCGGGGATCAGCCGAGAGGCAAGTGTATCGATACAACAACGTAACCAAGACTGTACTCTGTGTAAACCAAATCATAAACATTTCGATGCAAATGCATGAAACAGCATATAAATATATGTATACTCGTATACGTATATTCGTATAAGTATAATCGTATAATCGTAAATCACATGCTCATGCAAATCCGAAATCTCATACGCATGCTCAAGTTCATAAAACGTATTTCAAGACTCGCAAATAATCCGTGAAAAGAAATTGTCCACTCACAGATGAGCAAAACGCGCACTCGCGTTAATCTCGAGGACCGGCGGAAGATCCATCACCAGATGCTCGATCACGATCCCGATCTCGATCCCCTGAATATATTCGTAAAATACAACTGATCAATATCGTAATCCTTAACACTGTACAGATGCACGGAAACCAACTGTTCCCGAACATATGAAATGCGGTACAAAATGAATTACGGAAATCCTGAAATCCCAACTCGAAACCTCGACTGAAAATCGGCTACTCAAATTAACCCGAAAACCTCCATACGATAACCAGGGCGCGATTACGAGAAAAACGACATTAAAATTATCGAAATCTGAAAAGTTGACTTTTTCCTCGCCGTTGACCGCCGCCGCCGTCATCGGCAAAATTTTCCGGCGGAAAACTTCCAGAACTATAGACCATCACCAGGCGAACAACTTCCATAACTATCACGACCCCTAATTCAAAACAAAACCTCACCAATTTTCCCTCGAAACAGCTCGGGTCCATTTTCCGGTGACCAAATCGGAGCACCACGAATTCTCCACCAAATCACAAAAGAAACCCATGAAAAGCACCACCAGACCAAGGCGAGACAAACCCCTAACCTTAAGGCCACCAAGGCTCGCCGGAGAACCACCCCCCGTCACCGGCGAACCAACCCAGTTCGGCCAACCACGAACCCACTCAAAACTCAATCAATTTTCACATTTCAAAGTGTAAACCTACTCGAAATCAAACAAGGAAGCTGATTATACCTTTCACTTGGCCTGAGGTGGCCGGAAAATGGTCACCGGATTTCAAAGCCCAAACGGGAAACTTCCCTTATCGGGTCAACGGGTCAAACATACCAAAAATGGAAAGTCAACATCTGGTCCAAGCAAAACAGTATTTCTACGACAATTCTCGACTATTTCGATATTTATACTCGTCCTCGGGTCGATCGACGGTCCAAAACGAATATACGAAATGATTCGAATAAACACGAAACATTCGGATAAACTCGTCGAAACCCGAAACTTCAAATAATCACAAAATATTCCTCGGTTATCGGAAAAATCTTCCAGAACCACCCACAAACTCGAAATCACGTACTCTACACTTCCCGTGAAGACACCCAACTCAAATACTCGACCGCAAATAAAGTCGCGAATCGAATCGGCAAACCACATAATATCGCAAAACTGCGACTAAAACCAAACCTCGAGAATCATGCCAAACACACATCTGATTCTGGTTCGGGTCATCACATTATAAAATATGTGAACCAATAATTAATTAATCTAATATACTATACAATATTATCAAATTACATAACACGATTAATTAAGTTAATATGCCATAATCAATCTTATACTATAATTAATCTAACTAATATTATATTATATTATATTATATTATATTATTAACTTAATATAAATGTATTCACATATTATATACATATATATATATTCAACTAATTAATCTAACATATATTAAACAACTAGCTAGCTTAAAAATTAATTAAACATTCAATTACCTTAATTAAATAATTAGCTTAATTAGTAATATATTAAATATACATGGAATTAATTAAGCTTAATTAACTTAACAATTAAAGAACCAATTAGCTTAATCTAACATTTTTTTAACTAATTAATCAAATTAAATATACTAACTAACCAATTAGTTGACAATTAGATTAAAAATGCAATAAAACAAGTAATTAAGCTAAAGTCGTTGGAAACTATATATTCGTCGGAATATTTCACTGAAAAAATCCATCACTGTATGTAATTACGTACGTAATTAAATTCAAAAAAATTAATCGAGAGAAACGAGTTAATATATTCACCGATAAGGAGATAAGTGAGTAAACTAGAACTCTGGGGGTTGAAAAATTGATGATGATTTGACTTGTGGCCGGCTGGAGGTAGGTGTTGAGTGAGAGAGAGAGAGAGAGAGAGAGAGAGAGAGAGAGAGAAATTGAGAGAGGAGATAAATGCCCAATTTGGAAATGGAATCTGATCTAAATAATTGAGTTTTCTTAGACGACGAAATATTTTGTCGTCTAATTGTAAAGTTTCGTCGTCTAAATGTGTATTTAGACGACGAAACTATTTTCTTCTTCTGAGTATGTACCTAGACGACGGATAGTATTTTCGTCATCTAGGTTGTTAAATTTAAGACGATGAATTACATAATTCGTCGTCTAAGTGATCACTTAGACGACGAAAATAGTTTCATCGTCTAGGTATGTCAAATTTAGATGACAAAATATATTATATGTCATCTTAGTGTAAAGCTTAGACGATGAAACATTATATTCGTCATCTAAGTACACACTTAGATGACAAATTATGTAATTCGTCGTCTAAGGTATTTCTTAGACAATGAATATCACGTTTCGTCGCTTAAGTTGGACTTAGACGACGAAAAAGTTTTTTGAGAGACAAAAATAAAATTCGTCGTCTAAGTTGCACTTAGTCGATGAAAGCTTAAAGGTTTCGTTGCCTAAGTAAGTTTTTCTGATATTGTAATATAAAACTTGATTAAAACCATGTAAAACATTTTCCTAGTCATAAGTTTTTTTCAACAAAATGATAGAGGCATCAGGATGATCACTACTTTGACCAAATAACCATGTGTCCCTTATGTGCGTACGAGTTGTGACACCCTTAGATAGCCCATTTGAGCTCATGTTTAGCCTTTCTTTCATCTCTATGTATGTACCTAAACACTTAGCCTACTGTAGCAATCCTTACCCTTGTTCTAAAGACTTGGTAGGAGATTCCAAAGCTAGCATTCAAGAGATGGAGTGTAGATAAGGTTGTCTAAGGCATCGTGTGTATGAGGATAAACTTGTTCAAACAATTTGTATGTGTTAATTGCTGAAAAGAAAAAATAAATAAACAAGAGTAATGTTGAGAGATATAAAAGAATGTAAAAAAAAAAAAAGATGTGAGCTCTCCAGCAATAGGTTTAAGTGTAGAAGTTTATATTAATGTCCCCCATACTTGTGGATATGGAGTGTGTTCTTAAGTGAAGGCTTAAGAGTAAGAAAACATAGTCTTTGTCCTATCCGCAAAGCCCAAAGGTAGTTTAAAATGATGTTTGGGTCCAACAAGATAAAATCCGACCCTTGCTACTAAAGATTAACAATGGTGGTGCTTTAAAAAGAGTGTGCTAGAGACAAGTTTGGGTGCTAAGATTAAGTCTTTGAAATGTTTTACCACTACTTATCCAAATATCGAATGACTTAGCCCTAGCCCCATTACAACCCTTGATGAACGTCTCTTGATTTTAAATGCTTGTGTTTATGGATTGTTCAAGCACTTGGTTGAAAAGTAAGCTATTGGAAAACAAGTGATTAATATGATTTTTGAGTGCAAATACTAACCCTCAAACACTTGTGTGCATTGAGTGATATCTAGAAAGTTTGATGGTTAAGAGACATGTTAGTTTGAATACATTTCATTGTGATGCATTTGGCTTGACATATAGCATGACCATTTTGGCTTATTACATGTGCTTGATAATTTCATGTTATAAAGTGTTACTCAAAAGAAGTTCAATTCATCTAGTTATGGTTCTTTGAGGGAAATCGATCATCTTGGGACACTTACATGCCTTGTATTTTTTTTTTTTTTTTGTGCTTTGAGTCTAGCTTAGCTTAATCCTTTTATTCTTTGTTTGCTTGGGGACAAGGAAAGTTTAAGTGTGAGGTAGTTTGTAAGGTCCATAATTGTGTTCTAATTATGTTCCTAACTACATGCTTATTGCTTGCCTTTTATGAATAAAACATCATTTTTATTATGTTTCCTTGTTATGCTAGGAAATGAGGGATTGATATGGAAACACTCTAAGAAATGGAATTTAATCACTTTTTGGAGAAATCAAGCGCATTTCGGAAGCCCTTGAAGAAGATGGAGCAAAACTGGGAAAAAGACGAAAAGTCAACACAGATCAATAGTAAACTCCGGTCAGTCAATGGTCAACTCCCACAAGTCATCACCGGTCAATGACAGGGGTCAAGTCAAGTTGGGCCAAGGCCCAAGAGTCTAATTCCACAAGGAAGATATTTTGAGGCATGGATGCACATGCAAGTCACATGACTTGGGGTAAGTCACACATTAGGACCACCTAAAAGCCTAAAGTTTTTGATTATGTCTAAACATCTAATTTTAAATTTTAAACACCAAAATATCTCCCATATACCTACTAGGGTCGAGCTCCCCTCTTAGCACACACATATTTCACCTCATTTTCACTTCTCTCATAGTTTTAGTCTCTCTCTATAGTCTCCAATCTTATCTTAACCCTCTAGTTTTATCCTCCACCTTAAATACCTCATCTATCATAACCAAAAGGCCTAGGAACCTCCAGCACCACCACCATACTCTCATCTCCACCCTCTTCACCCTAGCCTAAGGTGGGTTCATCCTCTTTGTGGAGCCAAGAAGCAAGGAGGGAGCAAGACGTGAAGAAGGACTTGAAGAACATAAAGGCTTTTGTTAAGGGACTCTTCAGTTATTTCTTATACTTGTTGACTCCTCCCTATGTATCTAGACTCCATTTTTATTATATGTAGTGAGTAGTTCCATTTGGGAGGCTAGGGTTAGAACCCTGGCCATTTGATGTAGACAAATGATGGATTGATTTATGTATGGTTTATATTTTGTGTTTGTTGTGTGAAACATGTGTTAGTAAATGGGTTTACGATGTGTTTGTGAATGTTTATGTACTTGAACTTCATGTATAGCTCCATTTATGCAGTATGACCTTAGCTAAGTAGATGTATGTATTAAGAAGCTAAAAATGGGACCTTGGTTGAATTAGCTACTCACCTAAGGCTAGATGAGCATCACTACCAGCATAACTACTATAGCCGACGACATAAAGTCATCGGCCTGTTAGCCAAAAGTCATCGGCTATAGTATGGCAGACAACCTTTCTTCGGCTATAGTGTCGTCAGGAAAAGGTTGTCAGCTATACTATAGCCGATGACTTTTTATGCACCTTGTCGGCTATAGGTCCAAACTATGGCCAACAACTAAAAGTTGTCGGCTATAGTTACAAACTATAACCGACGACTTTAGACTAGAACATCGTTGGGAAAACCTTCCCCGGTGGATACTATAGCCGACGATGAGATTTTTCAACTCGTCGGGTATAGTTTTTCAACCCTTCGGGTATTGTTATTAAACCCATCAGAAATTTTAGATAATAGCCAACGACTGTTGTACATGTATTTACCATTCCCGGAACCTGCAGTTTCAAAATAGCCAACAAATATATATTTACATTTCCACAATGGCCAACAACACATAACAGCTTCACAGTCTACATAAAACATAATCTTACAAAAATTTAGCATATAATTTTGAAACACATAAACTAAAGGTTGCCAAAGTCTAAGCTGCAGAGATAAGATGGATCAGTACCATCATCATCGGGCAGATCCTACTGCTCATGTAGGGCATCGTGAGGGTGCTGGTTAGATGGAGTCCATGGAGTTCAACCTTGGGCCGGGACATTTATTCCTTGCACCTAAAGGGTTGAGCTCAGGCCTTCAAAATTCCTAGCCATTTCAGCTCACATCCGAACTAACTCCTCGGCCTATTGCCGGATCATCTCTTGACACATCTTCTACATCTGTTGGGTCATTCGTCGCTGAGTCTCTTTTATCTTGCATTGATACTCCTGAGTCTGCCTACAAAGTTGCTCCTCTAGCTGGGCCTTGGAAGATCCTGATTTGCATTAGAAACCGGGCGTGTTCTTCAATATCCCTTCGCCTTGCCGTCCTAAAACCTTGCCATACTAATTGCTCATTTGTGGTGGGAAAGCGTTTCCTATAATCTTCGCCCCAACCCTTAAATCAGATTGACCGATCTGAGATATGGCCTGAGGAAGGTCATCATCCGAGATATTAGGGTTTCGCTCCCTTGTAATCTGAGTCAACACATCCTTAGTTGTTTCCCTTAAATGAACCTAATTGACAAGGAAAACAAAATAACATATTAGTAAACATACATTAAAAAAAGTTAGGGAAAATACATATATAAGCAATTTGTAAAGTTGTAAGGGCACAATACTTACATCTTGTTCGTGGGACTGAGGACGCATTTTTTCATACATCCACACGAACGGATTTTCTTTAGGGTGTTGGGTCACTGCTTCCTCCTTATAAGACGCATAAGGTCTAGAACAGGTGTGATGGTTGTCTGTGTTCTTTGCTCGGTTCCTCGCGTTTATAGAGGAAATGACCTTGTTTCATAAATATATATTTTAAAAATTAATTTAGAAATTATCAACATCAAATTATCAACAAGTAAATGCATATGATGTTAAATATATACCTCAAACCGTGGGGAGTTGAAGTGGATTAGAAGCCACTTCCACTCATACTCCCTAAGCAATCAACTCCATAGGGGTACCCGAACGATCATTGAGCATGTTCTTATTCCTCCGGAACTTACAGAGCCCATTCTTCCACTCTTTATACCTATATATACAACACAAATGTTAGAAACACATTACATGATCCCTCTAATATCTAAATATAAATTATATAACTCCTGTCACCTTCCTCCTTAAACCTCATTTGCCTAGGTGGATTTAAGTTCCTCCCGAACATTGAACCATACCTACAATGTTCCATTTTTTATGTTAATATATTTATATTATAAAGGAATTAATTCATATAAGTAGACATACACAATGAATATCTAACTCACCAACATCACATTGTTTGCTTGGTCCTTCACGGATTAAGGGACTGAGGACCACTCTAACCACAGAACAAGGACGACTTTGTCCTGGATAGTGCTTCCAACCATGTCGGAGTACCTCCTCCAAATGTTTCCCTCTCTCACTGATCCATGCTCGTCGGTCTCTATGACCAGTGGCTCATAAGCCTCAACGTCCTTCTGAAGTTGCTTCCCCACAACAGGGCCTCTAGTCCTTACTTTTTTCTCCCCTCCGATGTTTGTCGCATAAGACAAAGTAAAAAAAAAATTAAAACAGGATCACCCAATTTAATATACAAATTATTAGAAAGTTTAAAATTAAATAATGCATATATTTACTATTTACCTGATGATTCTGACGTCGATGTGTTTGCTATCCTCGCACTTTTCAGATGTGTATCAAACAGCTGAAAGTTGTATGCTTCCTTCGGGTGGATGTGAATAAGGTTTCCCTCGTCATCGAAAGCTGGTATCGGGTTTTCTGCATCATCAACATCTGGCAGGGCAGGTACGCCCTGCGAGGGGAAATATAGGTGAGAAGGAAAGACACCTCCTTGTTGTCCGGACGACGATGTCCCTAAACCACCAGCATGACCTGGAGAAGGACCTAGAGTTAGCTCTGGCCGGTTCATTTCTAGCATATAAGGACCCGAAGGAGCAGGACCCGTATAGTTGGGCATAGCAGACACATGGCTCATATTTGGCATATGGTGATGTGAAGGGTTAGGACCAGTAGAGCCGGGCATAGACGATGTGTGGCTCTTGTTGGAGAACAAAAGCTACCTCGCGCATTGTGGTCATCGGGGTCCGGCCACATCATCATGCACAGGCGTCTCGTGGGTGCCCCCAAGTAGTTGTCGGTGATGACTGTTGTACAGGCCGCCGTAAGGCTGGTGAGGCCGGTTGTTCAAGCTGCACCCGCAATTGTCGCTGCTGGACCCTTCACTTTGATTCTTAGATGTCCCCTTCTTTCCTCTGCCCAAAAAAAAAATGCATGATTCCTAAAATTCATATTATTTGAACATCTTCAACATCAATAAATTCATCAAACAATAACCTAAAACACAATCCCATAACCTAATCAACACAATCCCATAACCTATTAACACATCCTAACATCAATCACATTTTCACAATCTCATAACCATAACCTAAATCACAATCCCATAACCTAATCACAATCTCATAACCTAATAACACATCCTAACATCAATCACATAATTTCACAATCCCATAATCATAATCTAAATCACAATCCCATAACTTAATCAAAATTCCATAACCTATTAACCTAATCACTTTCAATCCATAATTTCAAAATCACATAAATCCATAATGAAACAATCACAATCAAATAATTCACAATCACTACCTAATCACAATAGATTAATTGAGAGAGAGTGTGTGTGTGTGTGTGTGTTACTAGAATTTGGTGAAAACTAAGAAAGGAGTTAGCCAGGTGGCTGGCTCAGCGGACGACGGCGGGCAGAAGCAGAGAGGAGAGGGAGGTTGGGTTTTTTGAGTTTAGGGTTTTTAATGTTTAGGAAGAGGAGAGGAGAGGGAGGTTGGGTTTAGGGCTTAAGGTGATCGATTCCGAGCGGCGGCACTCAAACCAATGTGGCGGCGGATTGGGAGATTTTAAGGGTTTAGGAGAGAAATGGCTCGGGCTGCTGCGTTTTCAGGTTAAAACCAAATACTATAGTTGACGACTTAAATGACACATTGTCGGCTATACTATAGCCAACGACGTATCATATGAACATCGTCGCCTATACTATAGCCGACAAGAAATGGTAAAAACAGTCGGGTATACCCTGAAAATATTTTTAAAAATTAGCCTTGATCATGTGAAAACACAATTCACACAAAAACCTGTTTAAGTAATTTTGGAAGATAATCACAATCCTCGCTATATTAAGAAATGTGAAAATATATAGTTAACAAAATTATGATCATCACCCTTCAACAAATATGTAAATTTAACACATTCATTTTTAACTAATCAAGGTGCATAATCACAATCATCGCTTGAGTCCGATTCAATGTCCGTGTTAATTTCTGGTAATATGTGCCGCTCCTCGTCACCGGAGTCTTCGTTGTCTTCATTTGGATTGACATCAATAAGATCTGCTCGAGGAAGTCAAACCACACTACCCGGGCTCACATTGTTAAGGCAAATTGTCAAGGAATCTGAAATATTAATTACGTTCGGCTCTTGGTATGCAGTAACTTCTTCATTCTCTGCGGCATCACCAAGTGTAGCAGCACTGTATATGTTTCTAGGAACAACATGGTTAACTACTTTACACGCCTTTGTGCACAAGATCATCAAGATAAAACACTTGTTTTACCGCTGTGGCAAAAACAAAAGGGTCATCTTCATACTATGTTGTAGCAGTATTCACCGAAATTATTCCGTAGTCATCGGTCCTTGTGTTCTGAGGGCTAGTATCAAACCATCTACACTTAAACAAGTGCACTGTCATGCCTTCCCCATAAATTAGTTCAACCACAGAATGGAGAACGCCATAATAGTCAATACCATTCTGTTGACCATGCACCATTACCTCAAAGTTCTGTGGTTTCCGTCTCACGTCTCTATGTTCACATATAAATTGCACTCCATTGACGTTACACATCGGATACACTCTTGAAGTTATTAGTTTCATCACCAAAAGCCTCAATTCGTGTGACCATTTTAGGTTACCATCATACTCTACGTGGTTCATCTGAAGCAATAATAACCGACATGTTAAATAACAAACATCATGATATTAAATTATATATATCAATAAGTATATATATAGACATACCCAACCGCCAAAATAGTTTGCAAACTCCCTATTGTGGTACTCAAGATCACCGTCAAACTGAGGACAGTATAGATGGAAGTCTTTTCAGTATTGCACTTCAGGACAGTTAATCAATACCCACCAGTAGGCAATGCACTACCAGCAGAATAGGTATATCCGACGAGGTCTTCAAAGAACGACCGACGAGAAGGGATCTCGTCGGTTATAGTAAACTATAACCGACGACAGGATAATCTCGTCGGTTATAGTTTTTTGACCGTCGATATTTTCTTGTCGTCGGTTATAGTCGCCGGAAACTCGTCGGTCATAGTTTTCGACTATGTCCGACGATTTTTTTTTACTATTACCAACGATTTTTTCATATCGTCGGTTATAGTTTCTTATTTCAGATCTGGGCAGCAGCTCAATCTGTCATTCAAAAAACTTTCCATTTTTTCTGAAAATGCTCTGAAATCGATTTTTGGGTGATGTCGAGAATGAGTTCGTGATGATTCATGCGCATTATATATATAGGTACGTCGTGCTTAATTAATATATATATATATATATATATATATGTTGTGCATGCATGTATTAATGCTTAATTTGTTGAATATATAGATCGATCGATATTAATTGATTTTGAATATATATATATATTGATCGATCGATCGAGTTAATTAATTGATTCTTGAGTTTGAGTAATTGATCGATGGTTGATTTTAAGTACGTACGCGTGATTGATCGTAAATATATATTAATTGTTGTTAATTTTAATTTGATTATTGTGAATATATATATAGCAATAACTAGCTAGCTAGCTAGGGTGATTAATTTATTTAATTAATATATTGCATTATTGTGACGACCCGAACCAGAATCAGATGTGTGTTTGGCACGATTTTCGAGATTTGGTTATAGTCGCAGTTTTACGATATTGTGTAGTTTGCCGATTTGATTCGCGACTATGTTTTCAGTCGAGAATTTGAGTTGAGTGTCTTCATAGAAGTTGTAGAGTACGTGATTTCGAGTTCGTGGGCGGTTCCGGAAGATTTTTCCGATAACCGAGGAATATTTTATGATTATTTGAAGTTTCGGGTTCCGACGAGTTTATCCGATTGTTTCGAGTTTATCGGAATCACATCGTATATTCATTCCGGACCGTTGATCGACCCGAGGGACGAGTATAAATATCGAAAAGTCGGAAAATAGCCGGGAATTAGTCGAAAACTTCACTTTGGGCGTTGACCAACTTTGAAATTCGTTGACTTTCCAAAATTGGAAAGTGGACCAACAGCCGAAAGGGGAAAGTTTCCCGTTTGGGAAGTCACCGTCCGGCGACCTAATTTCGGCCATCTTGGGCTTCGAGGAAGGTATGGTTAGAACCCTTAAGTGATTTCGAGTTGGTTGGTTGTTGATTTGAGTGAAATTGAAGCTGTTTTTGTTGAACCCGATTGGGTCCGAGTTGAGCTACGACGCCGGTGACAGTTCTCGGTGTTCCGGCGAGTTTCGGTGGAGGGGGTGTGAGGGCTTTGCCTCCCCTTGCCTCTAGGTTGCTCCCCATGTAGTTTAATTGAACTGAAATTGAGTTTTCCGGTGAACCCGATTGGGTCACCGGAGTTGGGTTTCCGATCGGTTTCGGCGTAATTTGGAGGACTTCCAGTGGGTTTTGGTCATTGTTGTAGAAGGGAAAATGGTTCGCCTTGGCTTGATCTTGAAATCTGGAGCTTCCCGCCGTGTTATTCCACCGTCGACGGCGCGGCGGCGGCGGCGGCGGCGGTCAATTGCGGCGCTCCGGCGAGGAAAAGTCAACTTTTCAGATTTCGATGTAATTAGTGTCATTTTTCTCTTAATCACGCCCTGGTTATCGTACGGAGGTTTTCGAGTTGATTTGGTTAGCCGATTTTCAGTCGTGATTTCGAGTGGGGATTTCGGGATTTCCGTAATTCATTTTGTACTGCATTTCGTATTTCCGGGAACGGTTGTTTTCCGTGCTTCAGTACAGTGTTGTAGACTACGATTTTGATCAGTTATGTTTTTATGAATATTCAGGTGATCGAGATCGGGATCGTGATCGAGCTTCTGGCGAGGGATCTTCCGCCGGTCCTCGAGATTAACGCGAGCGCGCATTTCACGTGTCTGTGAGTGGACAATTTCTTTTCACGGAAATGTTTGCGAGTCTTTTGTATGATTTATGAACTTGAGCATGCGTATGAGATTTCGGATTACATGAGCATGTGTTTACGATTATACGATTATATTTATATGAATATACGTATACGAATATGCATACATTTATATATTGTTTCATGCATTTGCATCGAGATATTTGTGATTTGGTTTTCACAGAGTACAGTCTTGGTTACGTTGTTGTATCGATACACTTTGCCTCTCGGTTGATCCCCGATGGTAGGCCATCCAGGAGGGGCGTCGTTATCCCTACCTGACCGGTGAGGGGCGTTTCCCCAGAACCGAGGTCATTTCTGGCTTAGAATCACGGGGACTAAGGACCTCGTGATTCGGACTGTACTAGCACGGTGTGTGTCCATGAGTGACCCCGTGGGATTTATACTTGCATGCTCAGTACGCTGGAGGATTATGGTTTTACCTCATGTACTTTATTATTTCTATTTACCTGGACTCGCATATGTTTTTATAACATACATAATAACTGGTGAAAGACATTTATTTTCGTCCACTCACTCTAACGTGTTTATTGTCTTTCCCCTGGGCTTTTTGGTTTCCGTGCCCAGTGTGCAGTTCAGGTTTGGTGTTTTCACGTCGCGGTTTGGAGGCTAGTGATCAGAGTCACCTGTGTTTTCCAGTAGGTCCTTGTTTCACCTACTGATGTGCATTTTTTATATGTTTTACTCTAGAGGTCTCTCTGATACATTCTGATACATGTTGTGCAGATTTTCATGGATATACATATATACATAGTACAGTTTACTTACTGTTGTTGATTATATTGATGTTGAGAAATCCGGATGGGATTGATGCCCACGGTTTGGCTTTTGTGGCATAGTACGAAGTGTTATTTTCAGGGTGCAGGTTTATGCAATTCCACGCTAGTAACGAAACTCTGCTGAAATTTTGAAAAATTTTTGTTGGTTCGTATTTTCGAAAGGGTTTGATTCCGGTTTAGGAAACTGAATCGGGATTGGGTCCTTTCAGCTTGGTATCAGAGCATTAGGTTGTCAGATTCTGTAGACTCTTGTAGTTGTGACGCTTAGGGTATTTGAGTTGATACAACATGACTGGAGTGATGACCCGACTGGCCAGCGGTACTCATCAATACTTCGGGTGTTGTATGTCCTCAAATATCTGCGGTTTCATGATTACGTTCTTTCTGTGTGTACCTAATACTTGTCTTGTATCAGTAGGATGCCTCCTCGACGTGGTCCCCGTGTTGACCGGGATGATGATCCTGATGAGGATCGCCGAACGCGCGACTTGCTTATGCGAGTGCTGCGTTTGGAAGAGCGTTTTGACCCTGTGGTCAAGGATCGTACTGCGGGTGCTACTGTGTTTTCGGGTTCAGTTGATCCAGAGATATGCGAGGCATGGTTGGTTCAGATTGAGCGGGTTTGTGAACGTCTGCAGTTTACACCTGAGCAGATGACAGTAGCCGCAGTTGGTTTACTTGAGGGTGATGCATACTTTTTGTGGGTCAGCACTGACAGAGTTCCTGTTGATACTCCGTGGACATTGTTTCGTGATCTGTTTATGCGGAGGTATTTTAATCAGGCTACCCAGCAGCGCAAGTACGAGGAGTTCACGAACTTGAGGCAGGGCAGTTTGTCTGTACTTGAGTATCGGGATCGGTTTACTCGTTTTTCTCGTTTTGCGCGGGATATGGTGGCTACAGAGGAAGCCAAGTGTCGCAGGTTTGAGCTGGGATTGAATCTGAACATCAAGGCGACGTTGACTACGATGCCGAGGAACAACTTTGATGAGTTTGTCAGCGCAGCTCTTCGTGGTGAGGACATTGAGCAGGAGAGGCAGCGGCAGAGGTACCAGCCGAGACAGTTGGAGGAAGGTGGACCGAGTCAGGGGCCTTCAAAGAGGCTGAGTTCTGATACTTCCGGTTCAGCTTCATCTTCAGGTGGTGGATCATATCGACCACCAGCTAGTGTACCTAGACGGAGACCGGGATGGAGGAGAGATCGACCGCAGCGACCACAGGCTAGTGGAGGTTCCAGCGGTTCTAGTTATCCTCGACGTACAGGTGGCACTTTTGCTGTACCGCGGGAGTATCCCTTGTGTAGCTTCTGTAACAAGCGTCATCTTGGTGTATGTCAGCGGAGCACTGTTATTTGTTATAGCTGTGGCCAGGTGGGTCATTATTCGAGAGAGTGTCCTCAGTCGTATGGTACTGGTGGACAGGCGGGCCAGAGTTCCGGAGTTGAGCGAGGTGCCACTACGGGAGCTCGACCAGCACAGTTTGCAGGCCAGGACCGACAGCAGGGACAGCCCCAGCGAGGACGACCAGCCGGACAGGCGAGAGTTCATGCTATGACTATGCGTGAGGGCAGAGCGTCACCGGAGGTCGTTATCGGTACGTTACATGTTTTTGGTATTCCAGTAGTTGCATTGCTAGATCCAGGTGCCACACATTCATTCATATCATTTAGACTGTCATCATTGGCTACGGTGCCTGCATCTCCACTTCCGGGGTTGTGGAGAGTGCTGTATCCGTCAGGTGAGGTTGTGAGCATCGGTTGGGTTTACCGAGATTGTGAGGTGTTTATTGATGGCCATGGTTTAGCCGCTGATCTGTTGTTGCTTGATATTGTGGATTTTGATCTGATATTGGGTATGGACTTTCTGGAGTCGCACTGGGCTATGTTTGATTGCCACAGGAAGGAGGTCGCGTTTCGACGACCAGGGTTACCTGAGATACTGTTTCGTGGCGAGAAGAACACTTCCCTACCATGTTTGATTTCCGCGATGAGGGCAGATCGGTTGATGAAGAAGGGTTGTGTTGCTTACTTAGCCCATGTTGTGGACACTATAGCTGCAGTGCCAGATCTTGGTAGTATTGAGGTTGTGTCTGAGTTTCCGGATGTGTTTCCAGCGGAGTTACCTGGTATACCCCCAGTACAGGAGATTGATTTTACCATTGAGTTATTGCCGGCTACTGGACCAATTTCCCAGACACCATACCGGATGGCGCCTGCAGAGTTGAGAGAGTTGCAGATTCAGCTTCAGGAGTTGTTGGAGAAGGGATTCATTCGACCGAGTGTTTCTCCGTGGGGTGCTCTAGTGTTATTTGTCCTGAAGAAGGATGGGTCCATGCGTTTGTGCATCGACTACCGGAAGCTGAATCAGATTACAGTGAGGAACAAGTATCCGTTGCCACGGATTGACGACTTGTTCGATCAGTTGAAGGGAGCGGCAGTCTTTTCGAAGATTGACCTTCGATCCGGATATCACCAGTTGAGGATCCGGGATTCAGATGTGGCTAGGACAGCTTTCAGGACGCGGTATGGGCACTACGAGTTTTTGGTTATGCCATTTGGGTTGACCAACGCCCCCGCAGCTTTCATGGACTTGATGAATCGGGTGTTTCGACGATTCTTGGACAAGTTCGTGATTGTATTCATTGATGATATTTTGATATATTCGAGGAGTGTGGGCCAGCACAAGAAGCACTTGCGAGCGGTGTTGCGGACTTTGCGGGACCATCAGCTGTTCGCGAAGTTTAGCAAGTGTGAGTTCTGGTTGGATAGTGTGAAGTTTCTAGGCCACGTGATTTCGGCCGAGGGAGTTAGTGTTGATCCTGACAAGATCGAGGCCGTGCTGAATTGGAGTCGACCCACTACTGTGCCGGAGATCCGGAGTTTCTTGGGTTTAGCAGGCTATTATCGGCGGTTTGTACAGGATTTCTCCCGGATAGCTACACCACTGACCAGATTGACGAAGAAAGGCGTCAAGTTTGAGTGGTCTGATGCGTGCGAGGAGAGTTATTTGCTCTTGAAGGAGAGACTGACTACTGCACCGGTTCTGACTTTGCCAGACGACAGTGGTGAGTTTGTTGTATATAGTGATGCGTCGAAGTTGGGCCTTGGTTGTGTGTTGATGCAACATGGTAGAGTCGTGGCATATGGTTCCAGACAGCTGAAACCGCACGAGGTCAACTATTCGACGCATGATTTGGAGTTAGCCGCTATTGTGTTAGCGTTGAAGAGTTGGAGACATTACCTGTATGGTGCTCAGTGTAAGATTTTCACTGACCACAAGAGTCTCACCTACTTGCGGACACAGCCGGATCTGAAGATGAGGCAGCGCCGATGGATGGAGTTGATCAATGATTATGATTGCACGTTTGAATACCATCCAGGGAAGGCCAACGTTGTAGCAGATGCACTTAGCCGGAAATCTGGAGCTTCGTTGTTTCACATGTGTGTGGCCAGAGTATCGATGTTAGCCGAGCTTCGGGCTACAGGTGCTGTGTTTGGATATGATGATGATGGCGCATTGTTGGCCAGTTTTCAGGTTCGACCAGTGTTGGTTGATCAGGTGCGGGAGGCACAAGATTCAGATCCTTACTTGCTGGGCAAGAAGACCATGGTTCGGAATGGTGTGCCTACAGAGTTCCGTTTGAGGGACGACGGTACGTTGTTGTTCAAGGGCAGATTATGTGTACCCAGGGACGAGGACTTGAAGAAAGAGATTCTGGGTGAGGCCCACAGTTCAGCGTATGCGATGCATCCCGGAGGTACGAAGATGTTTCGTACACTTCAAGCGTACTATTGGTGGCGCAACATGAAGCAGGAGATTGCCGCGTACGTGAGTCGGTGTTTGATTTGTCAGCAGGTGAAGGCGGAGAGGCAGAAACCTGCAGGGAAACTACAGCCACTTGAGATTCTAGTTTGGAAGTGGGAGCATATCACGATGGATTTCGTCTATCAGTTGCCGCGTACTTCGGCGGGCAACACTGGCATTTGGGTTATTGTTGACCGACTGACGAAATCCGCACACTTTCTTGCACTTCCGGGGAAGATTTCAGTGGGCAGATTGGCCAAGTTGTACTTATCCGAGATTGTTCGCTTGCATGGAGTGCCTGTATCCATTGTTTCTGACCGTGATAGTCAGTTCACTTCTGAGTTTTGGCAGGCTTTACAGCGAGCGTTGGGCACGAGGTTACGGTTTAGTACAGCTTTTCATCCTCAGACTGACGGGCAGTCCGAGCGGACCATTCAGACACTTGAGGATATGCTGAGATCATGTGTGTTACAGTTTCATGGAAACTGGGATCAGCAGTTGAACTTGATCGAGTTCGCCTACAACAACAGCTATCAGGCCAGTATTGAGATGGCACCGTACGAGGCTCTGTACAGGAAGCAGTGTCGCACTCCATTGTGTTGGAGTGAGGTAGGCGAGCGTTGGCTTATTGGTCCGGATTTGGTGAAGACCACGATTGAGGATATTCAGGTTATTCGGGATCGACTGAAAATTGCCCAGGATCGGCAGAAGAGTTACGCAGATGTGAGGAGGAAGAGTTTAGAGTTCGAGGTTGGTGATTGGGTCTTCCTGAAACTATCTCCGTGGAGGGGAGTTGTGCGTTTCGGGAAGCGTGGCAAGCTTCGACCGCGGTACATTGGTCCGTATGAGATTACAGAGAGGGTTGGAGCTGTTGCTTACAGACTTGAGTTACCGGCTGAGATGGCTCGTGTTCACGATGTCTTCCATGTTTCAATGTTGCGAAAATACATCTCAGATCCTTCACATGTGATAGCCCCACAGCAGTTGCCGATCAGAGAGGATTTATCGTATGTTGAGGAGCCAGTGCAGATTCTCGATCGTCGTGAGCAGGAGTTGAGGCACCGTGTGATTCCGCTGGTGAAGGTCTTGTGGCAGAACCATTCAGTTGAGGAGGCCACTTGGGAAACCGAGCAGCGTATGCAGGAGCAGTATCCTCATCGGTTCACATGACAGGTACGTAAATTTCGAGGTCGAAATTTCTTTAAGGGGGGTAGATTTGTGACGACCCGAACCAGAATCAGATGTGTGTTTGGCACGATTCTCGAGATTTGGTTATAGTCGCAGTTTTACGATATTGTGTAGTTTGCCGATTCGATTCGCGACTATGTTTTCAGTCGAGAATTTGAGTTGAGTGTCTTCACAGAAGTTGTAGAGTACGTGATTTCGAGTTCGTGGACGGTTCCGGAAGATTTTTCCGATAACCGAGGAATATTTTATGATTATTTGAAGTTTCGGGTTCCGACGAGTTTATCCGATTGTTTCGAGTTTATCCGAATCACATCGTATATTCATTCCGGATCGTTGATCGACCCGAGGGACGAGTATAAATATCGAAAAGTCAGAAAATAGCCGGGAATTAGTCGAAAACTTCACTTTAGGCGTTGACCAACTTTGAAATTCGTTGACTTTCCAAAATTGGAAAGTGGACCAGCAGCCGAAAGGGGAAAGTTTCCCGTTTGGGAAGTCACCGTCCGGCGACCTAATTCCGGCCATCTTGGGCTTCGAGGAAGGTATGGTTAGAACCCTTAAGTGATTTCGAGTTGGTTGGTTGTTGATTTGAGTGAAATTGAAGCTGTTTTTGTTGAACCCGATTGGGTCCGAGTTGAGCTACGACGCCGGTGACGGTTCTCGGTGTTCCGGCGAGTTTCGGTGGAGGGGGTGTGAGGGCTTTGCCTCCCCTTGCCTCTAGGTTGCTCCCCATGTAGTTTAATTGAACTGAAAATGAGTTTTCCGGTGAACCCGATTGGGTCACCGGAGTTGGGTTTCCGATCGGTTTCGGCGTAATTTGGAGGACTTCCAGTGGGTTTTGGTCATTGTTGTAGAAGGGAAAAAGGTTCGCCTTGGCTTGATCTTGAAATCTGGAGCTTCCCGCCGTGTGATTCCACCGCCGTCGGCGGCGGCGCTCCGGCGAGGAAAAGTCAACTTTTCAGATTTCGATGTAATTAGTGTCATTTTTCTCTTAATCACGCCCTGGTTATCGTACGGAGGTTTTCGAGTTGATTTGGTTAGCCGATTTTCAGTCGTGATTTCGAGTGGGGATTTCGGGATTTCCGTAATTCATTTTGTACTGCATTTCGTATTTCCGGGAACGGTTGACTTCCGTGCTTCAGTACAGTGTTGTAGACTACGATTTTGATCAGTTATGTTTTTATGAATATTCAGGTGATCGAGATCGGGATCGTGATCGAGCTTCTGGCGAGGGATCTTCCGCCGGTCATCGAGATTAGCGCGAGCGCGCATTTCACGTGTCTGTGAGTGGACAATTTCTTTTCACGGAAATGTTTGCGAGTCTTTTGTATGATTTATGAACTTGAGCATGCGTATGAGATTTCGGATTACATGAGCATGTGTTTACGATTATACGATTATATTTATATGAATATACGTATACGAATATGCATACATTTATATATTGTTTCATGCATTTGCATCGAGATATTTGTGATTTGGTTTTCACAGAGTACAGTCTTGGTTACGTTGTTGTATCGATACACTTTGCCTCTCGGTTGATCCCCGATGGTAGGCCATCCAGGAGGGGCGTCGTTATCCCTACCTGACCGGTGAGGGGCGTTTCCCCGGAACCGAGGCCATTTCTGGCTTAGAATCACGGGGACTAAGGACCTCGTGATTCGGACTGTACTAGCACGGTGTGTGTCCATGAGTGACCCCGTGGGATTTATACTTGCATGCTCAGTACGCTGGAGGATTATGGTTTTACCTCATGTACTTTATTATTTCTATTTACCTGGACTCGCATATGTTTTTATAACATACATAATAACTGGTGAAAGACATTTATTTTCGTCCACTCACTCTAACGTGTTTATTGTCTTTCCCCTGGGCTTTTTGGTTTCCGTGCCCAGTGTGCAGTTCAGGTTTGGTGTTTTCACGTCGCGGTTTGGAGGCTAGTGATCAGAGTCACCTGTGTTTTCCAGTAGGTCCTTGTTTCACCTACTGATGTGCATTTTTTATATGTTTTACTCTAGAGGTCGCTCTGATACATTCTGATACATGTTGTGCGGATTTTCACGGATATACATATATACATAGTACAGTTTACTTACTGTTGTTGATTATATTGATGTTGAGAAATCCGGATGGGATTGGTGCCCACGGTTTGGCTTTTGTGGCATAGGACGAAGTGTTATTTTCAGGGTGCAGGTTTATGCAATTCCACGCTAGTAACGAAACTCTGCTGAAATTTTGAAAAATTTTTGTTGGTTCGTATTTTCGAAAGGGTTTGATTCCGGTTTAGGAAACTGAATCGGGATTGGGTCCTTTCAATTATATATATTGTGATTAATATATATATATATAGGATTAAATGTACACTAGCTAGCTAGCTAGTACGTGTACGTATGTGCATAGTTAACGTTATATATATATTTAGATTTTTGTGATCGATTATATATATATATAGTTAGGGTGTACGTGTGTGTATATATATATTAAAATTATGGGAATTAAAATAATAAATATTTATATCTAGCTATGAAATTTGAATTAATAAGATCATGGGTATATATACATGCAGTTATAATTTTCAGGATAGACAAGAGTTGGATATGTCTTCCAAGATGGGATGTAAGATATCACCGTGGAATTAGAAGTTTTGTAGAATATGTGAAGGTTAATTGTGGAGGGATGACAATTCATTATTGTCCGTGTACGAAATGTCAGTGTCGCAGCGAGCGATATCGTTTTCACATCGATAAAGTATTGGAGCACTTGAAGAAAAACGGGTTTTGGGATAAGTACACATGTTGGATTTATCACGGTGAGAGCTCAACAGTTGGTCAACATGATCACGGACAATTTTTTGAGAGTGGCAGTACATCCAATGATCCAACAACAAGGTTGATCAACGATATGTTTCCTCATGAGAGCGGTATATTTGCTCAAGCACAGGATATCGATATCCCTCCCGCCGTTGGAGACTTCCCTCATATTGAGCCAGTCCAGCAATTACCTACAGCTGTCAACATTGCTGGTATAGACAAGTACAACAACCTCATTGCCTTCCAACAGACCCCATTGTACAACGGGTGTAATAAGACTGTTCTCGAAAGTGTTATGGGAGTAATGAAGCTCAAAGTGGAGAACAAAATGGGTGTGAAGGTTGTTGATGATTGGCTAAAGTGGTCTGGTTCGTTGTTGCCCCCCGGTCATCGTCTTCCTACCACTCATCGTAAGGTGCGACAGATCCTTAAACATCTTGGCATTTCCTACATCAAAATCCATGCTTGTAGATATGATTGTGTTCTCTTCTGGGGTGAAGATGCTTATGGGAATGATCTTGAATCCCTTGATGAATGCCCGGTATGTGGTACAGATAGGTATAAGTTGACTCCTGCCAGAAACAAGAAAGCTGTGAAGATACTTCGGTATTTTCCCCTGATAGACAGGCTAGAACGGTTGTTCATGTCTGCCCGACGGTGATACGCTTATACACCCTGCTGACGGAGAGGCTTGGAAGCACATGGTGAAGGAGTTTTCTTATTTTGCATTAGAGGTTCGAAATGTTTGGCTGGGGCTTTCATCTGACGGATTCAACCCTTTTGGCAACATGAGTCTTCAATACAGTATATGGCCAGTTATTTTGGTACCGTACAACCTTCCTCCATGGATGTGCATGAAGAAAGAATACAATATGCTCACTATGATCATTCCAGGGCCGGGTTATCCAGGAAAGTGTCTCGATGTGTATCTAAGACCCTTGATTGAGGAGCTTAAGTACTTGAGGGAGCATGGTCATCCCACTTATGACAAGTTCAAAAATGAGATGTTCCAGATGCATGCCATGCGTGTTGGCACCATTAGCAATTTTCCTGCACGCGGGATGTTGTCGGGCAACGTTACCAGGGGATACAGGGCTTGTCCAGAGTGCATGACGGTTGAGTGTTGTAGACCTTATTGCAGGAAGATTGTACAGATGCGACATCGTTGTTGGCTTCCACATGATCACCCATTTCGGGAGGATATGGAGGCATTTGATGGGACTGTGGAAACAGGTGAGCAGCCGAGGAGATGGACGGGGGATGAAATCTTAGAAGTGCTAAATAAATACGATTTTGGGCAGCTAAGCAATCATCCTGAGATAGTGGTGTCAATACCTGACAAACCCGACAGGTATAAATTCTGGACACACAAAAGTATTTTTTGGGAACTTCCTTATTGGTCCAAGTTGCTGATCAGACACTACTTAGATGTCATGCACATAGAGAAAAATGTGTGCGAGAGTGTGGTCGGCACAGTGTTGAATTGGGAGGGAAAAACTAAAGACGGCCTGAAGGCATGCATTGATCTTAAAAGGATGGGACTGCGAAAACATTTGTGGTTGAGAGATGGGAAGAAAAAAATGCCACAAGCTCCTTATACCGTGAAGCCTGCCCAGAAGACTGAAATTTTTGGCTGGATGGGTAATGTCAGGTATCCTTCAGGCTATGCCGGAAATATAAGTCGATGTGTTAACTTCAAAGGCAACAAGATGTACGGACTAAAGAGTCATGACTGTCATATACTGCTCCAACGCCTCTTCCCTGTTTTCATTCGAGGGTACCTGCCCAAAGAGGTGGTGGAGCCGTTAGTGGCTTTGTCAAGATTCTTTCAGAAGTTATGCACGAGAGAAGTGAAGAAATCGGACTTGTTGGAAATGCAACAATACATCATTTTTATCATGTGCAAATTCGAAAGGATATTTCCTCCAAACTTTTACGACATCATGCCTCACCTGATGCTCCATCTTCCGAAACAATTGTTGCTTACTGGTCCAGTACACTACACATGGATGTATCCTATGGAAAGGTACGTAATGCATCTCTGAATCTGGCTATATATATGTCGATCTTTAATATTATTTATTCACTTATATATTGTTGCAATAAGCATAACATGCTCGATCTGTAATTACCAATTTATAGACAATTAGGGACTACAAAGACTATGTGATGAACAAATCTGCACCCGAAGGGTGTATCGCTGAAGCATATATTGCGCATGAGTGCGTAACGTACACCAAGTTGTATTTGGGAGCGTTGGAGGACCCTCCACAACATATGCCAGTAGATGGAGGGCAGTTCAACCTTTCGATCATCTCCGATGATGTTGAAGTTTCTGGAAAGTTGCCCAACTCGTACAAGTTGGAACCTTATGAGCTCGTCATTGCCCATTGGTCGGTATTGATTAACTGTCCAGAAGTTCAATATTGGAAAAATTTGCACCTTTACTGCCCTGCTATTTCTGGTGATGTTGAGTACCACAACAAGACGTTCGCAAACTATTTTGGCAACTGGGTAAGTTGATACTTAAATTGACCTGTATATGATCGATGTTAAGTGCATGTCTCGCATCCTATTTATAGTTAAGTTAATAAATGATTATTTTCAGATGAATCATGTACAAGATGATGGTATCCCTCAGTGGTCACACGAATTGAGGCACTTGGCGCAGAAACCGGTAACTTCCAGAGTTTATCCTATGTGTAAGGTAAATGGCGTGCTATTTATTTGTGAACATAGAGATGTCAGACGAAAAACACAGAATTCTGGGGTAATGGTGCATGGTGGGCAGAATGGAGTTGACTATTACGGTGTTCTCCATTCAGTTGTCGAATTAATATATGGGGAAGGCATGACCGTGCACTTGTTTAAGTGTAGATGGTTTGATACCGACCCTCATAAGACAAGGACCGATCAATACGGGATTTTTTCGGTGAATACTGCTACAAGCTGGTATGAAGATGATCCGTTTATGTTGGCCACGGCGGTGAAACAATTGTTCTATCTTGATGATCTTGTGCATAAAGGCGCGTAGAAAGTGGTTAACCATGTTCATCCACGAAACATATACAGTGCCTCAACCCTTGGTGTGACCTCGGATAATGAAGAAGTCAGTGCATACCAAGAGCCGAACGCAACTGGTATTCCTGAAACCTCAACAATTCGCCTTAATAATGTGAGACAGGGCAGTGTGGTACGAATTCCTCAACCGAATCTTCTTGATGTTAATCAAAATGAAGACAATGAAGACTCAAGTGACGAGGACATACACATCTCACCTGAAATTAACTCGGAAACAGAGTCAGACTCAAGCGATGATTCTGATTATGCGCCTTAATTAGTGTATATATATGTATGTTATTTTGACTTAGAACGTGCAATGTAAAATGAATTTTATTCAGATTATCGGCTACCCATTGTGTCGATCGATGAAATTGCTATATCCGGCCCCATCGATCATAAATGAGAGAGCTCGAGAGATCGATCGAAAAAAAAATACACAACCGATCGATTAATAATTATATCGTATTATTAAATAATAATTTACTAATTTCGTATTAACTATTAATACTTTCGTATTAACTATTAATAAATATATATATTAATACACTACATATTTAATTAGTTTACCGGCATAAATGAAAAATAAATAGAAGAACTATATCCGACGACATGCATATGAAATCTCGTCGGATATAGTTGAACCGAAACTATATCCGACGATATGCATATGAAATCTCGTCGGATATAGTTTCGGTTCAACTATATCCGACGATATTACTTATCTCATCGGATATAGTTTCGGTTTATATCCGGATCTGGGAAGTGTTTTGGGCAGAAACGAAACTACACCAAACCTTTACAGTCGCCTCCGATCGATTTTCTCCGCATCCTTCGTGTTGGAAGCAAGCAATCGAAGGTCAAGTGCTATTCCATCTATCCTCAAGCCAAATCCCTCGTCAATTTGTTAAAAATCAGGTTTGAAATCCCTAAATTCAAATTTTCGAATTTTTTTAATTTATGTTAGATTTGACGTTGAGGAATGTGTTGATCGATAATGTGGATGCATGTATTGATATAGTTGTGGAATTTGTTAATTTTATGCATGTATTGATATATATTAGAATAATTTTGAATTTTATGTTGAATTTCGGTTAAATTTAGGTTAGATTTGGATTTGGATTTGGATTATTTATATATATATATATTGGAATTTGGATTTGGAATTTTTTGATGAATTATATTGGATTATATTGGATTTTTGATGGAATATATTGGATTTTTTGTTAAATTGGTTAAATTTGGATTTAGAATTTTTGGTTAAATTTGATTAAATTTTTGGTTAATTGGATTTGGAATTATTGTTGAATTTGGATTATTGGAATTATTGATATATATATATTGGAATATATATAGTTAAATTATTGGATTATATATGTATTGGATGAATTATATTGGATTATATATATATTGTAATTATTGTGGATTATATATATATATTGTAATTATTGTGGATTTTATGGAATTATTGTTGATTTTTGTGGAATATTTATATATTGGAATATATATTGGATTATTTTTGGATGAATTAGGAATTATTTTGAATTTTTATAATTTTATAGCAACGATGAATTGGTTAAATTGCGGACCTTCCCGAGGAGCCGGGTCGAGTTCGAGGGGGAGGTCCAGAGGGAGAGGGAGATCGAGACGTGGGGATGAGGGCTCGGGACCTAGGGATGAGGGCACCGGAAGTCGGTCCACATCAGGATCCACCAGCGTCCCCAACACTTACAGTCTTCCGCAGACCTCTCGACATCGTACACTGATGGGCGCGGGACAACCTCAGCAGCAGCAGCTCTCTCCTGCTCGATCCTCAGGCGCGAGGAGGGTTCATCAGGTCAGTCGCACGCCGGAAACGGTAGTGCGACTCAATCCTCGGTCCGAATGCCGGACATTCATCGCGAGGACCCTTCCCCCGTCATCCACCATATAGCTCCTCATTCTTCCGAGGAGGCTGGTGGATCCACTCAGTCCTCGGCGAGGATGCGACTATGCCCGCCGCCTACATTATTCTTACCGTTGGAAATCCCGACGATACCTCACGTCGATTTCGACGGGATGCCTATTCCGGGACAGCTAGGGTTCATTACCCCGGAGCAGGCATATGCGTATATACCCTTCCCGGCACCTCTCTGGAGTGCGAGGATTCTGGGACAACGCACCGACGAATCAGGTAAATATTAATTAGTGATATCTTTTTACTCCCTAATATTTAAATTCAATTAGGTGTTGATGTTTAAAAAATCGTCTACATATATATGTGATAGGCCAGATCGTGCCCGGTGCCAAACAGAAGAGAACCAGAGGCCCCGTCGTCGGCAAGTTACTGGACAACGCCATTCAGGCTAGCGGTGGTGGCCAACTTATGATTCCGACCGGGGATAGAGGGCAGGTGATCGAGGGAAAGGTCACTCGAAAGTACGCGGGGATGGCGGGCAGCCTCATACGGGATAAAGTCTGAATGTTGTGGCAAGATTGGCATTCAGTGCCGCAAGCCGTCAAACATCAGCTGAATAATGCGTTGTCAGTGAGTTGAATTGTATATTCATTATGAAAATTTTCAATAATAAATTTTTAATATTATTGATATATATATATAAATATATGCATTGCAGAGGTGGTTCCGCGTGGATGAAGACATTAGACCCACGTGGGCGGATGAAGTGCATGGGAGCAGGTTTGCAGACGGGCATTTGTTTCAATTTTTTCGTTTCTTTTGATTATGTTCATACAATGTTGTTAGTTACTAACGCTTGATTTTATGGGTATATATAGATATAAGGAGTGGAAGGCCGAGCTGAAGAAGCATTGGAAAAAGTACGGGGACGATCGTGAGGGTACCCCTAGCGAGTTTCGTTATAGAGAGTACGAGTGGCGATGACTTGTGGTTCACTTCAACAACCCGAAATTGAAGGTACGCAACCTTCAATCGATTTAATTTTTGTTTTATCTTACTTCCCTTAAATTATTTGGCTAATGAGTGTTTTTTTTATGTTGAATTAATCGCGCAGGCTCTTTCTGAAGTCAACACAAGGAACCGGGTCAAAAACACCAAAAATCATCATGTCGGTACCAGATCATACTCGAGTTGGATCGAGGAGGCGGCCAATCACCCAGAAGAGGATCCCCTTGTCTATACGATGCAGCACGCGTATCCGCAGTCCCCCGAATATGCTGTAAGTGTCCTTATAACAAAATAAACTTATTTCTTATTTATTTAGATTATTTAGATTATTTTTTTTAATTAATATTTTATTGTTCTTTGTCAATTAGGCGAGAATTCAAGAGGCGATTCCGGAGGTGTTGACTCAAGTGGCGAGAGAGCTCTATCCCAACACCCCCGATGCGGAACTCCCGATTGATCAGATTGATCGATCTGATCCGATCGTCAGGGCCAGGATTATGTCAACTGCGATCCCTCCAGGGAAGAACACATTCTACTGCAGGGGTTCCAGAAAATGGGGTCAAGGGCTGCTGAAGCATACCTCTGAATTCTCTCGCAGATCGGGATCATCATCATCTTCGAGGACTAATGAGCTACACGACCAGCTTCATAGGCAATCAATTGAGATGGAAGCTCAACGGCGTCGGATGGAGGAGATGGAGCAAGCGCAAGCTGCAGAGCAGAATCGGTTGGCCGAACAGCAGCAGCAAATGGGGACATGGATGCAGCATTGTTATGCACAGTTGCAAGCATCTGGAATCCAGATAGCTCCCCCGCCCATTTTCGGTGCGCCACAGCCACAGCCACAGCCTCAGCCTCAGCCTCAGCCGCAGCCTCAGCCAGACCAGGACCAACCAACTTTCTCCAATCCGTTTGACCACATAGACTTAGGACCAGGACCCCCCTACATTTGAACAATTGTCGGTTTAATTTTTATTTTCATTATTTACTACGCATATGTATAAAGATTTGAACGATTTCGGTTTTTATTAATTTATTTATTTACTACGTACTATAGTTTCAATGGTTGTTGATTTTCAATTTGAACAATATATAAATAGCGTGATTTTTTGTGAATGCAGGTTTTGGGATAAAACCCAAAACCTGCAAAAAAAAAAATATTTTTAACTATAACCGACGATATGTGTCAACATCGTCAGTTATAGTTTTCTCCACAGTCAACCATTTTGATCATGGAGAAAACTATATCCGACGATGACATCGTCGGTTATAGTTTAAACTATGACCGACGATAAACCATCGTCGGCTTTAGTGTCTCTATTTTCCAACGATAACCCTAAATCATCGTCGGATATAGTATTACCGACGGTGTATTACCGACGATACTATATCCGACGATGTGTCGTCGGATATAGCTATGACCGACGATGAACGGAAACAGACCGACGACACCAAGTCGTCGGTCATAGTAATTCTTCCAGTAGTGATGACTAGCTCATATTGTTCTAACTGGTACGACTTTGGCAAATTTCCACCAACTTAAACATCATATGAGAGGATAGAAAGTCTGAACTATGGTTCATCTACCGGCATATGTTGTGGAAGGTTCTCCAATGCTCCTAAATACAACTTGGTGTATGTTACGCACTCGTGTGCAAGATATGCTTCAACTATACATCATTCAGGTGTGGATTTATTAACCACATAGTTTTTATAGTCCCACAGTTGTCTATCAAGTTTCAAAGTGCATATTATGATTATTTCCAAATAATGTTAAAAAAATTAGACACAAATTTAGATGTTGAATCGTACGTACCTTTTCATAGGATACATCCAAGTGTAGTGTACCGGACTGGTAAGCAACAATTATTTCGGGAAGATGGATCATCAGGTAAGGCATGATATCAAAAATATTTGGGGAAAATATCCTCTCAAATTTGCACATGATAAAAATGATGTCATGTTGCATTTCCCCCGGGTCTGATTTTTTCACTTCTCTAGTGCATAACTTCTGAAAGAATCTTGAAAACGCCAGCTCCACCACCTCTTTCGGCAGGTACCCTCGAATGAAAATAGGGAAGAGGCATTGAAGCAGTATATGACAGTCATGACTCTTTAATCTGTACAACTTATTGTCCCGAAAGTTAACACACTGGCCTATATTGCCTGCATAGCTTGAAGGATACCTGACATTACCCATCCACCTAAAAATTTCATTCTTCTAGTTAGACTGGATGATGTAAGGAGCTTGAGGGATTTTTTTCTACCCTTCTCTCAACCACAAATGTTTCCGCAAATTCATTCTTTTCAGATCAATGTGTGCCTTAAGACCGTCTTTAGTTTTCCTCTCTCAATTTAGCATTGTGCCCACCACACTTTCGCACACATTCTTCTCTATATGCATGACATCTAAGTATGCCTAATCGATAACTTGGGCCAGTACGGGAGTTCCCAGAATATGTTTTTATGTGTCCATAATTTATACATGTCGGGTTTGTCAGGTATTGATGCCACTATTTCAAGATAATTGCTCAGCTACCCAAAATCATATTCATTCAGCACTTCTAAAATTGTATCCCTCATCCATCTCCTGGGTTGCACACCTGTTTCTACAATCCCATCAAAAGCCTCGGGATCCTGCCACTATGCGTAATTATGTGGAAGCCAACAACAGTGATGCATATGGACAATCTTCCTGCAATGAGGTCTGCAGCACTCAACAGTCATGCATTTTGAACAAGCCTTGTATCCCCTGGTAACGTTACCCGACAACATCCAGCAGGTAGAAAAATCACTGATGGTGCCAACAACCATGGCATGCATCTGGAACATCTGGTTTTTGTACTTGTCATAAGTGGGATGGCCAAATTTACTCAAGTACTTAAGCTCCTCAATCAAGGGTCTCAAATACACATCAAGACATTTTCCTGGATAACCCCGCCCTGGAATTAACAGAGTGAGCATATTGTATTCCTTCTTCATGCACATCCATGGAGGAAGGTTGTACGGTACCAAAATAATTGGTCATATACTATATTGAAGACTCATGTTACCAAAATGATAGAATTTGTTAGATGAGAGCCCGAGCCAAATATTTCGGACCTCTGATGCAAAATGAGAAAACTCCCTGACCATGTGCTTCCAAGCCTCTTCGTCAGTAGGGTGTATAAGGATATCATCACCAGGCAAATTCTTCTAAGTTCACCATCTCATAACTTCAGCCGTGTGTACACACATGAACAACCGTTCCAGCATATCAATCAGCGGGAAATACCAAAACATCTTCATAGCTTTCTTATTCCCTACAAGAGTCAACTTATACCTATCTGTGTGACATACCGGCCAGACATTAATGCTCTCAAGATCATTCCCGTAAGCATCTTCACCCCATAAGAGAACGCAATCATATATGCATGCATGAATTTTAATGTTGGAAAGGCCAAGATGTTTCAGAATATGTCGCATCTAACAATGAGTGGTAGGAAGACGATGACCGAGGGGCAGCATCGAAGCAGTCCACTTCAGCCAATCATCAATAGCCTTGACACTCATTTTGTTCTCCACTTTGAGCTTCATTACTCCCATGACACTTTCAAGAACAGTCTTATTACACCCGTTGTACAACGGGTCTGTTGAAATGCAATTAGGTTGTACTTGTCCATACCGGTAGTGTTGACAGCTGTAGATAATTGCTAGACTGACTCAATATGAGGGAAGCCCCCAACGGCGGGATCATTATCTGGTACTTGAGCTAATACACCACTCTCATAAGGAAACACATGATTGATCAAACTCGTTGTTGGATCATTGGATGTACTGACCATCTAAGGATATTGCCCATGATCATGCTGACCCACTGATGATGTTTCACCGTGATAAATCTAACACGTGTACTTATCCCAAAACCCATTTTTCTGCAGATGCTCCCATACTATATCAATGGTAAAACGATACATATCGCTTCGACACTAACAGTGTTTACACAGGCAATAATGAATATCATTCACATTAGAATTAGTCTTCACATATTCCACAAAACTCTTCATTCCAATTTTATAATTTCGTTCCAATCTTGGAAGCAAAATCCAACTTTTGTCCATCCTGAAAATTTCAACTTAATTTATATATACACATCTTTAATTTGATCATCTACTAGCTAGCTAGCTACGTAATTACAAAGTTACATATATATATATATGCATACTAACTATCAACAATTAACATATAAACACACATACATATATATATTCATCTAATTAAATCAACTCAATCTCCAAAATTCATATATATATAATACACATAAATCAACTCAATCTCCAAAATTTGTACATATATATTTTTCTCTAATTAAATCAACTTAATCTACAAAATTCATATATACACGTACCTATATAAGAGCGTTTTGAGTTTTCACGAACTTATTTTGGACAGCTACCGACAACACCCAATAATTTAAGAGCGTTTTGAGTTTTCCTCCTCTAATTTTTTTGAATGATTGGGCTGCTGTCCGATCTGTTTAGATAAGAAACTATAGCCAACGACATAAAAATCGGTCATCGGCTATAGTTGACCATATCGTCGGTCTTTTGCAAAACCAATCGTCGGATATAGTATAACTATAGCCGACGATGATTTTTTACTATAACCGACGATCTATTTTTGTACCGTCAACTATAGTTTTTTTGCTGACAACGGTTTTGTACCATCGACTAAAGTACAGTATAACCAACGGTAGAAAAACTTGTCGGCTTGTTTTCCCTCTTTTCGTCGGCTATAGTACTTATGCTGGTAGTACTTAGGGTCTATTCCCAGAAGGTTTACCTTAAGGTTTTCTTTCCTTAGTACTAAACAAGAACTAGAGCCTCCTTGAGTCTTAATAGGCTTAAGGAGCTTTGGTCAAGCACACATTGAATCGAGAGGTTATTGTGGCTACTAGTTGGGTCTTTCGATTCGTAACTCAAAAAGTGCGGATTGGGAGATTCACTTAGACTTTCTTACAAGTCATCCAATAGAGGTTCAGGAAGAGGAACCTTCCACAAATATCACATAGTATGCTTGCTTGCTTCACTCACGTGACATACGATTAAGATATAAACCCGAAATGGTTTCAGTCTTGGTCTCGGTTCACCAAATACTTCAAAGTTGGGCTCAAGTCGTCTAAAGTCCGAAATGGCCTAGGAGCTTGGGTTCAAAACAAATGTAACCCAAAAGGTTACGATTTGGACATTCACTTCTGTGAAACAAACAATAATTACATACATAAATCGGGACATTGTTTGTGCATCAAATGGTTAGTTGGGATTTTCCTTGCCAACGATTCTCTCTTATTGTGAATTTTTTTGCTAATTAATCTCTTTGGATTAGTTATAGTCAATCAATCAACTTGTCTAATCACTCACTGTAATCTAATCACCTCTTTGCAATGCTAGGTCTCCAAAGGACTTCATAGTGTGAGATACACATCCGCATTTCATTTTAGTTTGGCATCAAGTTAGTGTCTCGTTTAGCCGTAGTTTAAGCGCTTAATCAAGTCGAACTAAGAAGTTCAAGTGACTAACCCTCATGGGTTAGACACTTGACTTATTATAAATACTATAACTTGACCCCGTATACTTACGGGTGGAAATAACTCTTTACACTTATGGGCTAGTTCATAGTGCATAAAGTATGGAGGGGTAATCTTTCCAACAGAGCCTCAGGCGAGCGTTGGGCTCAGATCTAACACGAGAGGTGAAACTCGAGGTCGAGAGGAGCAGGAGGCATGGATCTGTCGTGGCCTAGGGTTTCGTCCATAACAGCGTGTCATGGTTGCGAATGAGGCATTGACAAGTGTGACGAGTGATGGTCAGTGGCGATGGATCAGATCGAGGCTGACTTCGATGAGAGATCTTTCATGGACGTTGGTCTACCGACAGCGGGCGAGGTGCAGAGTCGGAGACCGTGAACCGATAAGGCCCCTAGGCACGACACGACGATGTGTGTTATGATGATTGAGGTCTCAAGCCATGGCGAGTCGAGGCCGAGAAAGGCTTTGGAGGTGGCAAGTAAAGTAAGGAGGTCTTGAGGGGAGTTGGCGACGCAGTAAGATGGGGTGTCGGTGACAACTAGTTTTCACCTACTACTGTAGTGCCGGAAGTGCAACATGATGAGTCGCCACAGTCGCAATTAATGGAGACAGAAGCGGTGTTCCGAGCCAACATAGATTCGCAACAACGCTCGTCGTTGCCGTTCGGCTGCTGTGACATCAATCCTCTGAAGGATTTGAGAATAGGGAGTTGGGATTTAGTGTTTGATCACATTTGAGAGAGAGAGAGAGAGAGAGAGAGAGAGAGAGAGAGAGAGAGAGAGAGAGAGAGAGAGAGAGAGAGAATGAGATAGAAGTTTTCTTCTCTGAGTCTTTACGTTGAAACTCTAGCTAGGGTCATTTAATTTTTTTCCTTTCACTAAATGGCTAAATGGTTAAAACTACTTCACTCCCAACGAAAAAAGTTAAAATTCAAAAATGCAAACTTCATTAAAATTAAATCGAGAAGGAATAATTAATTTGTAAAACCAATCGTTGGATGTGACAAACAAAGCATATTAAGCATGCTGTAAAAATATTTAAAAAAATTACATAAATTTGACACTTATCTGTGCGTTCAACTGTTGTAATTATACTGCCTTTACAACTAAAATGCAATTTATGACTAATTAAAAAATAATTTCATATCGAGTTTGACACACATATTCTCGTGATGTTTATATCTATATCACCATATCAAAAAAATTAACCAAAACATCCATTTAACTACTCCCCCTATAAGAAAAAGAGAAAAACCTATCAAAGGGGTATTTAAGTTTTTTCATAATAAAGGTTTGACTTGATTGACCTAGATCATCATGACGTCCGACAAGGCTAATAGGTGAACATTTTTGTATGTACTCATTTCTTGTTAGACCATTTCAATTTCTTTTATTGCTTAAATTCCTCATATGACTACTAGTATCATTTATTTTGTTGATTGGTTATATAGAAATGTAAATCTTTGTGATACTCAATTATGAATAAATAATAATTTTATAAAATCGACCGTTGGATTAGATGATCAAAATAATTTAAGCACACTGTAAAAAATTTAGAATTTTTTTACTTCAATACGACCTCGATCCGGGTGTTCAACAGTTATGGTCAACAGTTATTGTCATAGTTGCACAATTGTGAGCGGTCTGTAATTGGTTGAATGTGTACACACTAAGATGATGGTGCCTAGCTGCCTGCTAATGGTGCTTTTGGTTTTGTAGCAAGTGATATTCTGCGCATAATTGTTGTTTGATTTTCTAGAGATTAGGAGAGATGAATGAAACTTGAAAGGTGACCCACTGATGATCTCTTCGGGATCATGCTGTTTTATTTATTTGGGTTACAATCGATTGAAGGTTATAGTGTTCATGATAAGTTTATGCATCAGAGGCCTCACCATATTGCTTGTTGAGAGTTATTTTTTTATTAAGTCATGTAAGTTTGCTCTGCATGTTCCTTATTCTGAAGTTTTTTTTTTTTGTTGACAGAAACTGGATTTCAAGTTTCCCTTGACGGTAACATGTGTGCATTTCATATGCTCGGAAATTGAAGCATACATGGTAGTCAAGATTTTGAGGCTTAAACCACTAATAGCAATTGAGCCTGAAGATCGCTGGAGAAGGATATTTCTTATGTCATTCGTGTTCTGCATCAACATAGTGTTGGGGAACATGAGCTTACGTTACATTCCAGTGTCGTTTATGCAGACGATAATGTCATTCACTCTTATGGCCACACATTAGATCCAGGAAATATTAATGTTGTATATCAACATCCTTCAGATAAGAGGATTTGAACAGTTTTCTTGCAGTGGCTCGTCCGGAGAAAGAGCTTTAATTGGCGAATTTGGTGTTCCTTGATACCCATTGTTGGAGGAATTCTGCTCACTTCTGTCACATAACTTAGTTTTAATATGTTTGGATTTTGTGCTGCCCTATTTGGTTATCTAGCTACTTCAACCATGACTATCCTTGTCGAGTCTCTTTTGCATGGATACAAGTTTGACAGGTAGATTCACTATTCTTAGTGCCTTAAGTCATCATATCCTATATCTCATTATTGTGTGGTTTCATCTTTCTTTCTTCATACTTTAGAAGCAATTTCCATCATCACCTTTGTTTATATATCTTTCTCAGTTTTTATTTAAAAGCTATCACAAGCTATATTGTATGTGTGATGTCTAATAAATTATAATGTTGTTGAATATTCAGATTTGTTGGATACTTTTTTTCTACAATTATGTTAATGTCAATGTGATATATACAATAGAGCTCAGCAATTAGGTTTCATTGTATGTGCCTAGCATACATGTGTAAGTAAAGAGAAAGGATTGCACCTCAAATGAAAGTAGATATAGATAGTACAGAGAAAATATGTGAACCTGTCCATATCAGTTTATTGAAGCTTTGATAGACTCAGATTCTTAGTGTTTCGATTACTATAAGTATAGTTTGCATGTGTAAATTCATATCCCGGTACAGTGTAAGAGTTGCTCACTGATAGGATTGTGTGGCGTTTCATTAACTTTAGAGATTCTTAGTATTTCGATTACTATAAGTATAGTTTGCAAATGTTGTATATGGCTTTGAAAAACTGGACTTTGATATATTTTTGTAAATGCTTGTAATCTATAGAAATCATAGTCAAAAGTTGGAATTTGGAAACCTACCTTTCGTAAGAGTAAGTTTGGTGAACATTGGAAATGACTTATATACTAGTTAAGATATGTGTTGTCCATCTTGTGATCTCTGTCATCTTTCCTGTATAGAAATCATAAAGTATGAATTGCCATTCTTTAGTTATTCATTCATTTTTCTTGCCTGTTGTTATTGAACATTGGAAATCAATGGACATTTTTAAATCTCAATTGAAAGCATGTGAAATCGTGAAAACGTAAACCTAGTTACTGAGTGAACTTCGGACTGAACTTCAGTTTATAATTTATCAAAACTATAACTCTTCGCCGAATTCTGGTGCACTCTTTTGGCTAAATGATCATAGAGATCTTGGCTTTGGAACAGTAATTATATATCGAAAAACAGCTATGGTCACAAGCAATAGATACATATATATGCAAGGAATAAAATATCGGATATCGATGAAATATTTATGTTCTAAAATAAGGATATTTTGAAGAATATATCGAGAAAAAAGCAATACTTGTAAAATTTTGAAAGAATGTATTGAGAGATATGAGCTTAATTTTTTAGCAGATGCTTATATATTGATAATAGATAGAAGTTAATAATAAACAAACATGAAGTAATGATGGCTGAGGCGATAGCATAGTATATTCGTCGGCGAAGGTTCCCGGCGACGGAGCGCGATCCACTGAGAGAGAGAGACATAAAAGAGGAGGTCAACGCCGAAGGGGGAGAAAGCTCCGGGAGGGCGAGGCAGTGGCATCGAGGGATTCTGGGGAAGGTTTTCGGCGTTGCATCTCTCCGGCAAGATTTTTCGAAGCCGAAGCGCCATCGCAAGCGGCTATTGAAGCAAGGCAAGGACCAGGATATAGTGCGTGAGGTTATTATGAGCTCATCCACGATGAAAACAACTAACCAATGAGTTGATGACACGTGTTAAAAAAATTTGGGAGAAGGGGCGTGAACGAAATCTGCGTGAATTCTAGCCGAACTCAAAACTGAATTTGAGAGAGAGAGAGAGAGAGGTTTGAAACTGAAATTGAAAACTGATTTGGAATCAATAGGAGGTACTTAAAATTTAGTGGCATTTTATGTAAATAAGATAAAAATTTTGGTTAGTTATTTAGTATGAAAACATATTAAGTTTTTTTTAAATTAAAAAAGTTTTGAGTATTTTTAGAAAGAGACATCTTAAAGTGAGTTTTATTTCATTAGCCCTAATTTTCTTTTTCACATCACATGCACTAAGGTATACCATTTTTTGGTCATTTTTAGGTATAGGGTATTAGACAAACTTTTCGACCATATTTTAACATTTTCACCATCCAAATCTGAGGTCTATATGAGTAGATCATTCCTGTAAATTTTCAGCCAAAATGGTGATTGTTATGGTATCGAACTACATTAAACCAAGGAACGAACCAAATCTGTCAAACCTGAACCGTTCATACTTATAAACTTCAATTGCAGTTTTGAATATCTTAACGATAACCATTTTTGCTGAAAATTTACAGGCTTGATCTATATATTGGAACCTAAGATCTGAACGGTGGAGATGGTAAAATATGATCGAAAATTTTGTGTAATACTTCATACCTGAAAATGACCAAAAATAGATATACCTTAATGAAATGGTGTTGTGTGTGTGTGTCTCCTTTTTATCAAGTTATTCCAAAAAAAAAACTTTTCAGTTTATAGAGATCTAATTATTAAAGGGTAATATAGTAATCAGCAAAATAAGTACAAAATGTTAAAACTCCTATTTTCTCTCCGCTCTCCTACTTTTTGTCTCTACAAATTTGTTTTAACAAATAGAGAAAAACTGTCATAACTCCTACATACATAGTTTTTTTTACTTTTTAACAGATAAAGGTCAATTACAATGAACATAACTGTCCACGGTAAGATACTGCTTAAATGTTCCACACGCCACACCCATAGGGTGTCTTTGTTTTCTAGTTTTTTTATTATAACAATAGATAACAACATATAAGGTTTGTGAGAGTTCTCAATATGAATAAAAAAAATGGTATTTTTGTTGTCTATAGGGCATTTCTGCAATTGTTCAGGACAATTTTTTGTTCAAATAGCCCCTACCCTGAGACTTAAGAATTTCACAGTGTTTGGCTTCAATTTTTCTCCAGTCAGGTTGTTGAGATTAGAGATGTCGCAAACTGTCTCTTTTGGATCCGCTGGTGTAGATGTGCTATGTGCGAGGCGTGCCACTTGAGAGGATATAATGTCGTGGTGTTGTGCGCTGCGTAGTCTCTGCTTCTTGTCAAGCGATTGGAGCGAGGAGAGCACCAACCTCGCTCGTTAAGTCTTACTTGTCTTGATGGTACGCAAGACGTAAGCTTCGTGTCTCTCTGCCGAGCCATAAAGAATTGATACTTTACACCCTCGGGCAAGTATAAAGCAGAGCAATCCTAAAGATGAAGTGTTGAGAACACAGGATAGGGTGACTTCATATGTCTTTAGAATTCCCACGCTCTGTTGGGTGGCCTAGATCCTGAATTCGATGTTGCCGGTTGGTTAGCTTGAGTGAACCTTCGAATCCCAACGCTCTGTCGGGTGGTCTAGATCCTGAGCTCGTTGTTCGCTAGTTGTCTACTCGCAACGGAGTAAGATTTACTTGTGCACAAATTGTATGTATGTGTAGAGGTCTGTAAACCTTCTTTGATTCTTCTATTTATTGAGGTTGGCACTCTGATTTTTCTGGCTTGACAAGGTAATATTATTGACTAAGAAAGAAAAGAATATTATCTTGCCTCTAGATTCCCCTAAATCATTTAGAAATTGCATATATATATATATATATATTCTTTCCCAATTCGCAGCTCGAATCAGGCCGCATTTGATCGGCCCATTTTGTCTCCGAGGCCCAAAAGCATTAAAATAAATGTTATATTTATTTTGAGCTTAAACACACAGTACGAAAAGCATCACCTAAAATTGACAATGGTAGGCAGAGAGGTTCGAGAGTAAACCAATCTCACCGACCCAAAAGGTCGTATTTGTTTCTCTAAAACTGTTTCGTTAGTTTCATCCCAGCAAATTGGTTAGGGCAATCCAATGATCGTTGTTTTGAATTGAGTTTTGAGCATATAGGAAGTGGGGGAAAGGGGAAAGATAAGAAAGAGAGCGGTACAGTAAAACCTTGATAAATGAATATTCGATAAATTAATAACCTCGTTAAAGCAATACTTTTTTTCGGTCCCGACTTGGGACTAGTTCATATTACTTGCAACCTCACTAAATGCATAAAATAATAACTTTTTTCAAATTTCTTTAGGTCCCTATGAATATATAAAGTAATAATTTAATTAAAAAACTAAAAAAATATATTAAAAAATTCATAAAAATCAAATTTTCAGTTGAGAATTTCTATTTGTCTCGATCACTTCAACTATTTCTTGAAGAAAAAAAATTATTGTAGTATGTTTCTTTTTTGCATCTAAACCAAATTTAACTTCATCAATGATCGATCTTTTGCAATGCATGCACAACATTTGGTAATTTTTTTTTTCATGTTGTAGCAAAGAGTTATTCAAAGTAATTTGTGCATCAAATGCATGCCTCTTTAGGAGAAACTATCGATATGATAGACTGTCATTTGGATCATGATCGATCATCTTCTGCATGCGGATTCACTATCCTTTCAATGATCTCTTCATCTGTAGGCGATTGAATCACATATCGTTTTCATTATGACAATTCAAAAGTAAAAACTAGGGCTGGGACTTAAGCCCGAAAAACCGGCCTGAAACCAATTGGCCCAAAAAAAAGGGATGAAAATTTTTTGGGCCCGAAACCGAGGGTGTAATCCGGTACGGATTCGGTTCTGTACTAAGACCGATCCGATTGGTCCCGAAATAAAATTCGACACGTGTCGCGATTTGAGAAGTGATGCATTCTTACTATTGTACACTAGCCCACACTTAATTTCTCACATATGTATATAACAAACAAAATGTACCTGTAACCCTAATTCTTTACCTTTGCCTCTCCTTTCCCTTTCTCTCAGCAGCCGAGCGCCCGAGACTGGATCTCAAATAGACCTCAACTGAGTCAACTCACTCAAGTCACTCAACAGACCCAAATTTCTCTCGGCTCCACTCAAAGCTTGAGTTCTCTTTGCTCCTCTCAAACCAATCTCCAACAATCCTATCTTGACTTTTGATAGGATTTTGTAAGAGAAATCACCTTTTCCAATTTTTGTTGAGAAATATATCAATTTCTCTGATCGATTCACACCGTGGCCGCCTCGCCTTGTAGCCGCTTGTTCCGCCTCGCTTCGTCTCTGCCACGAATCACCTCGTACACGAAGATATTGACGTATGTTTCTTACTGGCTTATTGCCTTCGATTCAATTCAAGTTTTTAAGTTTTTTCTCTTTTTTGTGTTGTTTATTCTCTAGTAGTCCCCTGTTTCTTCAGGTTGTATGGGTTCCTGGTAGCTTTGAAATTGTGTAGTTGCACAGAGGCTTTGAAGTTCGGGAAGATATGATGCAGTTTTATGCATTGGAGCTGTGGTAAAGTCACATGATCCATATGAATTTCACCTTTAGCATACTGTATTTGCCTAATATGTACACTATTTTTCTTGTTACTAGATAAGAGGAGATACAATCCAGCTGGTTTAAAATCAGGTCGGTCTGGTTTTTACTCGTTGTGAATTACTTTTTATCTTCAAGTTCATAGTCAGCAACTAAGTTTTAGGATGGTCTAGGAAATCTTTTGAATTGTAAACTTCTCATTTGGTTGGTCATGTTGTCAATATTCTTACTGTTTTTGCCTTTTTGGTAACAGGGGGAAGATTTAATTCGGCAAAGTGCAACTATGGTGAAACTCAATGTAAGTATCTAGTCTACAGCTTAATAATTATGGCGTGTATTAGTTATCTGTGTGTTTGTTTCAGTGCTTGGATTCATGATTTGCTTAATTCTTTATCATTTGGATAATTTGTGTCGGAGTTAGAACTCTAGGTGTTAGATGAACCTAATGGATTGTACCTAACAGTGCTCAATGATTGGTTCTTTAAGTTACCTTGGAAAGCATAGATAATGGATATCGAAGAAACTAGAACTGTTACTTATCATGAAAAGCTTAGATAATGAGTTATCATGGAAAGCTTAGTTATCATGTATTTATTACACTTCACTAAACTGTTACTTAGCAGTAGAACATTAGTCTAGATCGAGAAACTAGAAGAGTAAGTGAGTCTTGTTGCCAGCTTTTGGAATGTCATCTATTCTTAAGTTATAAGTGATGGATAAGGGCTGCATATGATAATATGTATGAAGCATGATATTTGTATGTATTAAGTAGCATGGTATATGATAATCGTATATGATAATCGCATATGTTTAAGTTATAAGTGATATGAAGTATCTGTTTGAAGCATAAGTAACTGTATGTAATAAATAGCATCTGTTTGAAATCTGTATGTATTCATTTGCTGATTTCTTTAGCAATTATATAATTTGTATCTCTTTGTGACATAAGTATGGTAAAGCATGAATCTGTAATTGTAAACTGTAATGGTAAATTGTAATGGTAAATTATACAATTATATAAGCTGTATGTAAATCTGTAATTGTAATGTCTCATATGGTAAAGCATGAATTTGTTTTTGCATTATGTAACTCGTGTTAGCATGAATCTGTTTTTGCATTACTAATATGTTGGTGATGTGTAATGAGTTATAAGTGATGAGTCATGCAAATGATATACTCGTGTTACTAAACATGAATTTGTTTTTGCATGAATATGTTTTTGCAAATGATTATATAAGCATGAATCTGTTTTTGCCTTACTAATATGTTAGTGATGTGTAATGAGTTATAAACTTACAAGTTATGAGTCATGCAAATGATATACTCGTGTTAGTATGGTAAAGCCTTAATCTATTTTTGCATAAGTATGATACTGTTTTTAGCTTTACAAATGATGTGCAAGTAATAAGTAATTTTTGGTTCTGTATTAACATGTTTTTTTTCTCTTATATCAGTCGAAGAAATGCAAGAACAAAGGTATAAGTGAAGGGATAAAGGATGTAGCTCTGAGTGTAGATGCTTCTTCAATTGGCACTACTCCATCAGTCCCAATGATTGAAGCTCAGGCTGCTAGATCTGCTGTGAGTTCACTTATCGAATCTAGAAAACGTAGTTTGGTATGGTCTCATTTACTGAATATGAGCATATACAGTATGTGAAGCAAAAAGGAAAACCAGATAAGGAAGTTAGTCAAAAAAGAGCTAAATGTAATTATTGTCCTAAGGGTTCTAAAGGGGATTATGCGGTAGAAAGTGGTAAAAATGGGACTGGTATGAATTTGCTTAAGCATAGAATTTTCTGAACCTTTATGACAGCAAGAGGATAGAGCTTGGTATGAATTTGCTTAAGCATAGAATCTGTCTAACCACCGACACTTGGACGAGTGTTCAGAAAATTAATTATATGGTGCTCACTGCACACTTCATAGATAAGAAATGGGAGATGCATAAGAGGATTATAAATTTCTGCCCTATTCATAACCATAGTGGGAACTCAATTGGGTATCTTATTGAAGAGTGCATGATTAAGTCGGGTATAACTAAGGTCCTTACCATAACAGTAGACAATGCAGCAGCCAACAAGTGTGCTATTGAGTATCTTAGGGCTAGATTGAACCGGGTTAAAAATTCCCAAGCTTTGTTAGATGGAAAACATATGCATGTTAGGTGTACAACCCATATTTGTAACCTGATTGTGGGAACTGGGTTGAAGAAGCTGAACAAGGCTGTGTTAGGAATTCGGAATGCAGTTAAGTTTGTTAGGTCCTCTGCTCATAGGTTAGATGTTTTTAAAAACAGCACATCAAAAGAGAATATTCCATGTAGAGGGTTGGTAGTGATGGATGTCCCCATAAGGTGGAATTCCACGTACTTGATGTTGGAAGCAGCCCTGAAGTTTAAGGCTGCTTTTAGAAGAATGGGGGAGGATGAAGAGTGCTTTATCGCATACTTCAAAGAGCCGGACGAGGAATATGATGAGGATGGTGTCCTCATTCCTCCTCCGCTGAATCATAAAGGGAAATGTGGACCACCAAATAATGATGATTGACAGAATGCAGAAGAATTTGTGGTGTTCCTTAAAATATTTTATGAGGTTACTCTTAGGGTTAGTGCATCCACACATCCTACTATACACACCACTTACCATGATGTGATGGGTATTGAAGCTGAAATTGAGAAAATGATTGTGGATCCTAGTATCATTCAAAACACAATTGTTACGGAGAAGGTAATGAGTGAGATGGCAGTAGGCATGTTGAAGAAGTTCAAGAAGTATTTTGGAAGTACGGTAGATATGAATCCATTCATTAGTCTTGGTTTAGTTTTAGATCCGAGATTCAAGCTTATTCATTTGACTCATTTGTTCAAAGTTGAAGGTTATAATGATGAGGTGGTTATGAGTAAAACTAAAGTAGTTAGGGAGTTCTTCATGACCATGTATGATCAATATGTTAAGCCGAATGATAAAAAATAAGCAAGTGAGAGAGAATTTGTCCAAAGTATGACTAGCAAAAGAGTAGTTGAATATGGTTTTAAGTCTAAACTAATTGGTAACTGGAAAGATTTAGTCTCTTCAGTAAATGATGCAGCCCCCGCCCATGAAGTAGATAAGTACCTTGAAGATGATCTTGAGCCGGTGGTGGAGAATGGTGAGAAGTATCCTATTTTAACTTGGTGGAGGCTGAATGCTTCGAAATATCCGGTGGTAGCAAGAATTGCTAGAGATGTGCTAGCTATACAAGTGAGCACAGTTGCATCTGAGAGTGCTTTTAGCACCGGTGGGAGGGTCATAGATAGCTTTAGGAGCTCATTGACTCCGATCCTAGGTCAGTAGAAGGTCTGATTTGTTTGCAAAGTTGGCTAAGGGGCAGTTATGTGTCGTCATTGGATGATACTCCAAGCATTAAAGACACTGAGTTATACGAAGCTTGTGAAAAGGGTAAATATTAGTTAATTTTCTGTTGTGTTTAGTCTGTTAACATTTTAGTTTTAATTCGTTTACTGATTTGTTAGTTAATTTTTGCTGTTTGGTGGGTTTGATATTTTCAGAGCACATAATTGACCTAGAAGATACTACACAATCTGTTGATAAACTGTCTGAAACTGTGGATTTATGTGAAGATTACTTGGATGAAAATTCCGAAGAAAATGAAGATGATGATGATGTTGGAGAAGAATCTGAGGAGGAATCAAGTTGAATTGGGACTCTAATTTCTATGTTTAAGTGTATGGGACTGTAATTTCAATGTTTATGTTGTATTTTCATTTGGGACTGTAATTTGCCAAGTGGTTGAAACAATATGGGACTGTAATTCCTAAGTTTTTGTACTATTTTCATTTGGGACTGTAACTTTAATGTGTTGGACTGTTTTGAGTTATTTGAAACTGTTTTCAGTGATGTTGTATGTTTTATGCAGGATTAGGCTGTATTGAGTCGTTTTGTAAAGTGTAAATTGCAAGTTTTATGCAGGATTAGGCTATTGTTTTATGCAGAATTAGGCTACTGTTTGTTTATTGTAAATTGTAGATTTTGGTGTGTTAGCAGGTTTCGGGAGATTTTGTTATGTTTTGGGCCATTTTGGCAGACATGTGCAGTTAAAAAAAAACTGTCCAAATTAATATGGGCCAATTTTGTTATGTTTTGGGTCAATTTTGATCAAAAATTGAAAATCTCGAAAAAATGTATAAATTCGTAAAAACCTATTTAGGTCCGAAATCGGCCCGAACCGAACCGGCCCGAACAAATTCGGGTCCATTCGGATTTGGCCCAAAAAAATTGGTATCCCATACCGAACCGAACATTAATATCGGATCGGTTTCGAATCAGGCCCAAATCCGGCCCGAACCGAACCGGTCCCACCCCTAGTAAAAACTTCGCTGAAATCTCGATAAATAAAAAAATTATTCATTTATTGATAAAATAATAATCGCTAAAATAATACTTTTTTTCTATTCTAAAATTATTCATGTATAAAAGTTTTACTATACCTCGTTTTTTTATCATAACCATCGGCTGAATGATCGGAATCATAATCATTGCCTCCCGCCAAAGTCTTCAAAAACATTCTGAGCACGGCCTCTTCCAATAAGCCCCCCTCTCTTCTCATCTCGACCCCAATCTCGCTATCCATTTTCACCTTCCTTGGGCTCATCAACACCAACTCAGCCAACTTCCTCGATCCCCCTTCCTATAAGCCTCCCTCAGATTCCCTTTGGTCGGATGCCGGAGCAGAAACTCCTTCAACTTGTTGGGCAGATTCATTGCCACTCTAAAATGTGTAATCTTCTTCTCCGCGTACAGTCAAATTCAACAGCTCGTGAATCACCGCCGCCGCCCTCTTCTCCACCCTCCCTCATAGGGACTCCAATAGGGCACACGCTCCCATTTCCACATTGCAATCCTAAAATACTTGCCCATCTTAAACCCTTTCTCCCTAAGTTTCTCAATAGCGCACACAGCTAAACTGGGTTCCTTATCAACTATCTCAGGGTGCTTTAAAACAACAAACTACTCGAATTCATAGCTTTCTGAGATTACCAAGACGTGTGGGAATTTGAGGATGATTTTGATATTTTTGTTGTCTCTGGGGGCATAGCTGTAATTAATTCTTCAGGACAATTTTCTTTTGTTCAAATAGCCCCCCTAACCCCGAGTCCGTCTGAGTCCATCTTCTGGAAAACTCCTCGTCGATCAGTCTCAGATTGGGCAATTGACAATGGCAGGCAGAGAAGTTCGAGAGTACACCAATCTCACCGACCCAAAAGGTGGTCGTATTTGTTTCTCTGAAATTTCATCCCAGCAAATTATCCGATGATTAATCGTTGTTTTGTTTTTTTGAGCAGATAGGAAGTGGGGGAAAGGGAAGGATAAGATAGACGACGAAGACGTCACCTTCCAACGAATGGTTGCAAAGGTTAGCGCATCTTTTCTTATAGCACAACCGACCGGTTTACCAAGTTGTTCAATTTTTTGATTATTAAGTTTAAATTGGATTCTGGCCTATAGTAGCTACTATGAACTCATGTGTCTCGATTCTTGAATTGGGTTTGTTACTGAGTTTAAAGTAAGTGAATGGCCAGAAAATTGGACTTTATTCACTTTTCCTCGCTGCAAATTGGAAATTATTGGTAATAATCTGCATATTTATTATGTGTTTACTATCATAAGCTTGTCTGTCTTGAAAGGACCAGAAAAGATGTAGTTGGTTATCAAACAAATCAAAAGCTATAGGTTGAATTTTGTGCTATTAGCTTTCTCTATGATTGCTCTGCTCAGTGCTAATTGTTTGGTTATATTTTTATCAGTTACGGTAATTGGAATGAGTTAGTAATTGCCTAATTGGAGAGATTATGATGGTGGACGTGATTGGGTTATTGATGATGTCATATGGTAATCGCTTGAATCTGTTATTGTTCGAGACCATGAGGCTAGTTATCTGATAACATGCCCTGACAGGGATCCTGGCTTCTTCTACTGGGCAATTGATGAATGCAGATGCAAGAGGTGGCAGGAGAACGTGGAGGTTACCTTCATGGCCGAGGCGGTACCACTCTCTTTCTCTATTTTACTCTTACTCTTTATGTATGTGGGTGTGGATGCCCAAATCTGAAAACATGTGTACTCAAGGAATACAGCAACTGCTTTGTGTATTCCTCTATGTGTTTTTGTGGGTGCACTTAAGCCTCCAAACACACTTCTCTGATGTTTTGTTTATTTAGATCTTTACTTTGTTGCCATCTGTTGTAAGTTTGAGTATACAGCCTTGGACAGTGATGACCTGCTATATCTCAAGGAGCAGATGGAAGCTGAAGAGGATGCAGAACGTCTCCTTCGTCGCACCGAGAAGCGAGCATTTGCTGCATTTAAGATATCCTTTTATGTAATTCCCTCTAGCGCCTTGGCATGTTCATGTGTACCCAATGTTCTAAAAGTCGTTAATTGGAGTCGGGTCGGCCGAGGAACAAAACGATTAGTTGGCGACTAGTCGGATAAGTCGTATTTGTTATTTTTTAATTAAATTTAATAATATCCACAAAATGGATGAAAGAAATTAGAAGTACCTAGGTAAAATTAAACAAGAAAATAATATCAATACACAAAAATCAAAGAAATATTATACTTGTGTGTCTAGATAATTTTTTTTCCCTTTTTTTGACATCTGCATTATTTTTTATATTAAATATATGCATGTATATAAAGAAAAAAATTTAAAATTACAAAAAATTATTAAAAAAAATGACCGATTAATCGGGTCAACCCGACTTTTGACCAACTTAACTGACTTTTTATCGTTGACCGATTTTTCTGACCGACTTGTCAAAATCGGTTCGGATTCTAAAAATCACCGACTAGTCGGCCTAATTTTCCGACTTTTAGAACACTGTGTGTACCCAAGTGCCTGATAAACAGCATTTTACTGCATCCTGTTGTCGAACATAAATAGCGTCATTTATTAGTTTGCGCGATTCTTTTCCCTTATCATGTTAATACAATGATAAATTTCACCAAATACAATTGGATCAGTGAATGATCACCAATATATTTTTATACTTTTTGGGTAGAGATCGGAAGATGTGTCTTTTTCGATGAGTGGTTTGTGGTTATAAGATCACATTGTGTAATGAGTATGAAATAAATGGGTCTGACAAAGTCATCCAAGTCATTTGGATGAGACTATTAACATATTTCGATCACTCTTAAGCTTTGTGGCATTTTTAAGTCCCTTGGAGTTGTCCTCATGTAATGACTGACTTTTGCTTTAAAATTGTAAAGTTGAATGGTAATCGTTTTGGTTATTATTAGCAGACTTCCTGTTGGATCTGAGGTTTATTTGGCAAGATTGTAGCATGTCTATCTGGAATCAATGCTTTTGTTTGTTTGAGTATCATTGTTGTCCTCTTATCTGCTAATTTACTTAACCAATGCACACAAAGCTGCAAGTTTGGCAGATTCTTCACCAGTTTCGGCTCCTGTGGCACTTCGTGTTGAGCCCAAACAAAAGAGTGGGATCAGGTATAGATCTATCCTGAACAAAATACTATAGCTAGCCTCCTTTGCAGTAACTCTCTTGTTGATAAGTTTGAGTTATCGTAGTGGTGTCATTAGATAGTCTTTGTTTATCATCCTATACAATATCAAAATATTGTATTGTGCATTTTCTAATGCAGACAGCAAGATCTACTGAAAAAAGTGGTCGAAATTAAACCTAAAAGGCAGAAAGTGGCGAGTCCATCTAATGGTAATCAGACATCCCTCTCCCAAAACAATGATGGTGCTTCTTCAACAAATCTTAGGCCTGAAACTGACCAGGAGAAGGGAAAAGTGCATTTGTCACCATCAATAAAAATGGATGGTGAGTCCAAGGTGGAAACTAATGCCCAAAGCTTGTTAGGCTTAGCATATGCAAGCTCTGATGATGAAGATTGAAGAAAGGAATGGCTCGCTCTATTGAAGAACATTTATTTTCTCCACTTGTATTGGCATAATACTTTTGTATGCTGCGTTATTACTACAATTCTCAAGTTTACTAATGAGATGACTTTTACTGAATACAATTCTTATGATAGTCGGTAGAGTTTTGTTTTAAAGTTATACAAGGAGGTTTGATAATTTTCATGTGATCCGAAGCCGTTTCAAGCAGTGATGCTCCACTCTCTTGTTGTCTCTACCTGAGCTTTGGAGTCAGCATCTTGAGTGTTTGGTGCATGTCAGAGCACCTGATGCCCTTGTCAATGGCCGGACAGATTTGGCGTCAACAACTTGAAAATTTTGTTCGCTGTCATAGTGTGGCTTGGCTCCGCCTTGACCTGTTTGGATGAAGGAAGCCCCATTTTCAAAGATATCTCCTTTCGAATAAAAATTCCAGGAGTTGTCACTATCCTTCTTCCAAGTGATCTGTGGAAATAGTTTGCCAGGAGTTAGAAATTTCTTGCACTATATCAATATTTTGCTTAGAAATCCTGATGTAGTTTTCAATTCTTGTGATTACCTCTTTGTTCTGTTTTGGTGCAATGTAGAGGTTGGCTTCACTCATAACACTAGGGTGCATGCTTCCCCCAATGGCATACTGTGACCATTCTCTGTACAAGTTGTTCACAACATGTGCATATCCATAGCGAATCCTGCATAAGTTTGTGATCCCTTGAGCTAGCTTATTAGGAAAACAGTGTGTCCTACTGTCATGAATATACACGCAAGAAAATTGGTTACGTACCTTGGCATTCTTTGGTTGCAATGTGGACCAAAATGATTGTAGACTACAGTCACCTTCATGTTCTTGTCACGATAGAAGCCATCGTCGTGGCCAAGAAGCATTACCTTGTCCTGCTCTCTAAACCAATTGTTCGAGATAGTAACATTGGTTGATCCACGAGTGACATCAAGAAGACCATCCTCACACTCATAAAGTGTATTGTGGTCTATCCAAACCTTTGATGCAGTGACCAACCTTATTGCGTCTCCATCAACGCCGCCTAGTGACACTATTCCATCCGGACCCATAACCGTGCTTGGTGGTGGCTGCGACCTGCAGTTGTGGATTCGGAGGCCGTGGATGATCACATTGGTTGCTCTGTACACTCTCAAGCATGCATTACCAGCTATGTGGACAGTAGCACCTCTTCCATCAATTGCAGTGAAGCTACTGATGAGCAATGGTTTCTCGAGTTTAATTTTCATGTCCCTTTGAAATGTGATCCATTTTTTGCCTTTGATCATGGTGGCTCCGTATCTCAAAGTACCCGGCTTGGGATTTAACGCATTGTCACTAGGGTCTGTTACTACATAGTTTATGACATCTTTTCCTATGTTGTTGCTCATTTTCCCTGTAAATCCTACTGAGCACATTGCGAGGTGTTGGCGGTTGCTTCTCCAATTCGGGTTCCATCTCCAACATCCATCGATAATGTTCATTGTCAAACCAAGGACTTTCGTTACCTTGGCGAAACTTGGGTTCGGACCCAGGATGCAGAGGAGGATAATGGCATTGACCATGACAAAGCAGTATTGAGAAGCCATTATTGCTTTTGATGTTGAAACTAGAATCAACGGAGGAGATATTTATATATGTGTAGTAGTGTCACACTACTGATATGCGTGGAAGGTTTGTTTGGTTGGTTTTTCGGTTTTGCTATAGCTTGTGGTTAGGAAGTGAAAGGTACAAAACAATAAGGCGGCTATGAATGGATGGAAGCTATAGAAGGTTTAGCCGTTGTGCAGAACCACCCCAAATTTAGCAGCTTTAGTTTGTTGTACTTCTAGGAGCTAGTAAACTAGAAAGACTAGTTGAGTCACGTACTGTTTCATTGGTGAAGCAATGGAGTCCAGAAATTGAAAACTAAGCAAGTACAACTGCCACTCGTACACTTTGGATAGAGAAGACAACCTGGCAAGTCATACATCGACCAGTTAGAAGTTTCTACCCATTTCACGATATCTTTGTTTTCCCAACCTCCTCTGGCAACTAGCAATGTTCGAAAAATCTCCACCTAAGCCGATTAATATATTATCTAGACGCTAGGTAGTTAACCAAGATTTGCCTTACTTTTGCCTAACAAGCTGATCTAAGCCATCCATTTCACTTGTGTGGTCTAGATTCATTTTACCTTCTCTTTTTTCTTAAACTGACTTGTATCGAACAATGAGAACAACCCAGATCAATAGATGATAAATTTTATGACGGAAACAAAAAACAAATCCATATCAACTTTAAACTTCCGATTTGGCGCTAAGCATTCCAAACGATCTGGGTATACCGAAAACGAAGGTAATCTCAACACTACCAACCGTTTCTGGTTTGACGAATACGGCGTCGGCGTCGGAGCTTGTTATTGCACTGTCGAACCCGGCCAAGGTCAAAGTAACACTAACTCTATGAGAGAAAAGACTTTGTGCATTTCGGTACCGAAAGGATAAAAACTTATAAACAATTGTGGCCTTACAGATTTGATAGATGGCTCAGATCAAGGTTAGACAAATGATTAGGTTATCTTAGCTAGGGGAGGATCTAAGTCCGTGGTTAACCGTCTCGACTAAAAATCTCCTTTTATATGCTAAAAATTCGACCGTCTTTGTTTTTATCTTATTTTTTAAATAAAAATTCAAACTACATAAAATGGTGCGTGCCCCTGGCCTCCTACTAAAAAGTAATATTGTGTAATATCGGTAATCTGGCCGTAGGACTTGCTAGCCATAACAGACAAAAAAAGACCTTATTAATAGAAAAGCATAGTTTAATTTCATTATACAACTATATATAAATTAATTTTGAGAAAGAGATAACATAAAGAGGCCATACATGGGGCATAAGCCTTGCGAAAAAGATAATATCGCAAGGATATTGTTGTCCACATATGGTGCGTGATGATCTACGCATTTTATGCTCGACTCTTAACATATTTCTCTCTACATTTGGCTAAGTTATAACTTTACTATTCTTATTTCTAATTAAATTTTTATTGTTTTAGGTGAAAAATAAAGAAGGAAGAATAAATGAGGCAGAAATGAGCTCAAAATGTGCTAAGGAGGAAGTTCCTAATTTTGGAGAATAAATGGTTCGAGAAATGGTCTCCAAATGGTTACTAAAATGTGTTTCCCAAATGGTGTCAAGAGTTAGCAACCAAATGACAAATAAAAATGATGTCAAATGGTGCAAATGAAGATTAGAAGCATTTCTCCTACTCGGACTAGGAAAGTTGGTGGGCAGGTCAAGCATTTTGGCCGGCCCTAACGGAAGATCATCTCAACCCAATTTGAAACCCAAAATGTGTTTACCAAACTTGGTAATTTGGCCAGAATCCCTTGAAAAAGAAGGAAGACAAGATAAATAAAGAAGAAGACATCCCTACTCCTTGTAGGAAGATGAAAATCAAGTTACTGTCCAACACAAGAATTGGTCACTCAATCCAGACCATAGCCCCCTTTGCACGTTGGGGAATGGACATTGTGGGGCCATTGTCCATTGCGGCTGGAGGATAGAAGTTAGTATTAGTCGCAACATACTACTTTACCAAGTGGGTGGAAGTTGAACCATATGTGACCATTGCATCGAAGAATGTGATTAGCTTTGTGTGGAGGCAGATCATGTGCAGATTTAGGATCCCACATGTGATTGTTTGCGACGACGACACCCAGTTCAACGATACGAAATTTCGGGAGTTTTGCGCCAAGTATGGAGTGAAGCTATGATTTGCTTTGAGAAGTTATCCAAGGGGAAATGGACTGGCAGAAATAACAAATTGAATTATTTTCGATGGAGCCAAGAAAATGTTGGAGAATATGTGAAGGCGATAGCCCCAAGAATTGTACAAACTACTGTGGACATACAGAACAACGCAAAGGAAGTCAACTAAAAAACTTTGTACGCACTCGTTTATTGGACGGGGGTAGTAATTCCAACTGAAGCTCAATATCCAACGATCCGAACCTTGGCATATGTCGATAGAGAAAACTATGACCGACTCGCCACAAACTTAAAATTTATTGGAAATTTAGCGAGAGGTAGCAACCATGCATGTTGCTAACTACCAAAATCAGATAAAACAATACTTCAATAAGGGAGTGAGACCTAAAGCTTTTGACATAGGGGAATTGGTGTTGAAGTGTTCAATAGAAGACATCAAAGCTCATGGAGCAGCAAAATTTAAACCAATATGGGAAGGACCATATGAAGTTATAGAAGTGTATATAGCCAAGGAGCGTACCGATTAGAAGACGTCCATTCCGGACAACGCCTCCCAAGGATGTGGAATGTTATATGCTTGAAAAAGTATTATTTATGATGCTTCAGAGGTATGTCTATTCATTTGCATTGTTTGTTTAATTTTGAAAGATGTAAACCGGCGAAATCCAGGTACATAAAAAGTGGCAGACTGTTTACAATTGATAAATATTTGAGGACCAAAACTATTGGAGAATGGCAGTACATTTTTATTTTGTATCGTTAAATGAGAAAAATATCAATCCAGAGAGATTGAGCGTCAGACTATTGTTGCGTGGCGGTAGAAAAAATCTTAATCATGAGGGATTAAGCGTCAGTCTACTGTTGTCTGGCAGTAGAAAAATCTCATTCTCGGTCTACAAAGTTCGAGTACCAAATTTCTAATATCAAGAGTTGAGATTCAATACAAGCCGGCCCAAAACTGAGGTGTTGACCAAAATATGAGAACTGTGAGAAAGAACCATTAAATGCCTTTGTGCCGAAGTGTACCCGAAAAAATGTCATTGGGTACATAGGTAAGGAAGATTGAAAAGGTAAAACTACCGAGAAATTATTAGAGCTCTTATAGGCATGCAAAATGGTAATTATGTGCACAAGTCTAAAGTTATTTGTGCCACCATGAACCCAGGTGGACTTTACAATGTTGAAAGGGAACTAACAATTCGCCACAGAGGTAAGTGAAATTTATTCCTAATAGATAATTTAAAAGACAATAAATAATCTTGCATCAAGAGAGCAAAGCATGTTGTCTCTATTGGCGAGGTGCAGGTCCTTGATAAGAAGGAACTAAATGGGCCGGGTATTCCATGTTTGCTAATCACATCAAGGCAATGAGAATTAGTACCAGCAATCAAACCACGATCGTTAGTGACGTTGATATCAACTGACAAGTATTTCTGAGGAGCTGACGAACTCCCTCATCAGCATGAGTGACGTCACCCCGAAGCTGGTAAATGATGTCCTCAAGGTTGTCAATCTTTATCGTAGACCCTTCAAGTTCAAGCTCTAAGTCGTGAAAGGTAGGGTGAGGGTGACGACCGGCTTTTAGTGAGAAAGGGTTCTAAGAGTCGAATATGTGCAGAATGCGGGTCTTCCTCATAGGAGAGGGAGAATCTTGATAACAGCTAGGGCCTACAGAGTTGTTCATATGTTGGGGACGGATCATTTCCTTGAGGCAGTGAAATCTCTTCTCCATTTCAAACATAGGATCATTGCCAGAATTGCGGAAATCAAAGCTGGTGATCGCTCCAAATGGCGACATAGATTCACGAGACCTATAAGACATAGATTCACGAGATCTATAGAAAATGACAGGATTCAAATGCGAAACAGGTGATGCCATTATAGGAATCACAAAGCGAAAAAGTAGAGTTACCGGTCCGAGGATTCGCCTGAGGAGATGTCAATAGTCATTTTTGACAGCTCCTTTCCCTTGACATAATGTGGCGGAGGAGGGAGGTTATCAATGATTTTGGGCAGAGTGTTAGCCTAAAAATCGACGTTGAATTGTTTAGAGGCCATCTCAACTGGGGATCAGAGCTTTGAGTTATTCACATGGTGAAACTTTAGAGATCCCTAAACCTTGTTTTATAGAGAATGAGATGAAACATGGTTAGGAATCTAGAAGAGCCGGCGTTGGGTTGGATATAAAATTTGAAATAAACTCAAGCTTCAAAATCCGAGATATGGTGGGAAGATAAGTCATTCTAACTCGATCAGGTTCAAATAAGAGTAATACTTAGCTAGATACAGTTGGTTGGAAACAATTTTTAACGAAGAAAAGAATCCCAATTTAAACATTTAGGCCACACTTGAGATAGCAAAATAACCAAACAAAAACTAGAAAAATATCTGAACTAAAGTTAGGTTCGACTTGGGTCAAATACATAAAAGAAATAGTAGAATAAAATCCCAAGTATGGGAAGCCCAGAGTCTTTAAGTGGCATCAGAAGGTGGGGACGGTGCAATAGTAACACCCTGAGAGACACCACCACAGTCATGTCATTGGTAGCATCGGCGGGGAGCGATCTTGTCTCAACTTTGTGAGCTTTTTCATAGCTGGCATGGGCCCGGGTGGCGAGGCCACTTGGCCGAGTAAAGAGCCATGAAGCAGGTCATATTTTTTCTTGCACCTGAATATGTCATCCACAGCGTCGAGTCTGTTGTAAATGAGGTCTCGAGGAGAGGTGAGAACTTGATTCCAAGCCAGTCGAAAATTGGTAGAGGTCAGTTTGATCTCTCTTTAGTAGGCCATGAATTCCTCATCGCGAGCTTGTTCAGCCTCTTTCAACTGAAGCTCAAGAGTGTTGCATAGAGCTTTGGAAATTTTGGTTACGTCCTCCATAAGTTTAATCCTCTCTAATGTCAGCTCAAGCTCCTTTTTCTTCGAGGCAAGTTGTTTTTGGGCAAGGGCAAGCTCCCTCGAGAGATCTTGGACAGACTTCTCAAGGTTGGAGACGCGCACTGATAAAGCATCAAACTCTCTTGTCTAGGCCAATAGCTTGGAAGAAGACGTCAAGGATGATGTAGTGGCTTCACTAAGCTCTATGTTCATGTTTTGATTCATAGCCTCCAAAGTCATAAAGGTTGCCTGAGTATGGAGTATGGACTAGAAGGACAGATGATATAAGACTCGTGTAAAAAAAATAAAAATAAAAATAAAAAAGGAAAAGGAAAAGAAGAAAAAAGACTTACATCGTACTGGGTCAAAATCAAAGCTGCCATATGGTCGTCATAGGTGTCTCGGGACATAATATCTCAATCTGGGACACACACCGACTCAATTTCTCATCAAAAAAGGCGGTGACGTTAATATTTCCAAACAGGGGTTTAACCCGATGAAGCAAGGGAAAGTCCTTACACCGGGAGGCCTTATCGGAGACAATGGCGGTTTCAAGAAGAACTCGGAGTGGAGCCTTTGGACAAAGGAGGGTCTCAACGAGTGAAGACTTAAAGTTAGAATAAAATATGTTGAGGGAAGGATGCAAACTATATGAAATAAACAGGGAGTAAGAAGAAAAGAGGAAATGTTACCTTTTGCGGGTGAAGGAGTGTCATGACCTGGGAAATTAGGGGCATCATCATGCATGGGTGAGTTTGAGATATCTTCTTCGTTCGAGAAAGCCTCAAGGTTTGGCGCGCTTGATCGGAATTTTGGGCCCGAGTTTCTTTTGATGCTGCAATTTATTTTGAATCTTGAGTGTCAACTTTTTTCCACTTCTCTTAAAGTGGATCTTTGACATTGAGGGTTGAACTTAAATGGAGCTTCAATGTCGATCAGCCATTGGACTAAGTTTCCACTGAGGTGGAAGGGCCTCTCGTATTGAGAGAAAGATGAAGACCCACGTTCCTGAGCTAGGGAGAACAAAAGGGTTGGGGAGGCAAATTGAGAAATCAGCCATTGGCCTTTGATCAGATTTTGTGTGAGCCATGCGATTCTCTCGTCGTTGAGATTAAAGCACTACAAGAAAAAGTGACTTAGACGACGGAGCATTTCCGTCGTCTAAGTGACAGTCTCCGTCGTCTAAGTACTTGGACGACGGAAAATCCGTCGTCCAAGGTACGTGCTCTAAGTGCTGTCGTCTAAGTACTTAGACGACGGAGAATTTAATCTCCGTCGTCCAAGTTCACTTGGACCACGGAGAACGTCCGTGGCCCAGGTGGTGACTTAGACGACGGAGATTAATGTCTCCGTCGTCTATGTCACTTGGACCACGGAGAACGTCCGTGGCCCAGGTGGTGACTTAGACGACGGAGATTAAATTCTCCGTCGTCTAGGTGACTACCTGGGCCACGGAGAAGCTAACAATCTTCGTGGCCCAGGTATGAACTTAGACGACGGAGACATTAATCTCCGTCGTCTAAGTCACAACCTGGGCCACGGAGATTGTTAGCTTCTCCGTGGCCCAGGTAGTCACCTAGACGACGGAGAATTTAATCTCCGTCGTCTAAGTCACCACCTGGGCCACGGACGTTCTCCCAAAATCCGTGGCCCATGTGGGGACTTAGACGACGGAGATTAATGTCTCCGTCGTCTAAGTGAAAAATTAATTTTTAAAAAAAAATTAAATTCAAAAATATTATTAATATTAATTGAAAAAAAATTAATTAAATTAATTAAATACACTAAATTAATAAAATAATTAAAATTAATTTGTACATACATAATCGAAAAAACCCATAATTAAAAATGAAAATATTATTCGTAATGCGGAAATTAAGAAACGAAATAATAAACTACTAGCTAGCTAAAACACTGGAGGAGCAGATGCGCCGCCTCGTCCTCCGCCTCCAGCCGGGTCGTCGTCGTCGGGGAATGGGTTCGGAGGAGGTTGACATTGTCTTTGAGCTTGTTGCATAAGGGCGATGAGTTGGGCTATTCGCTCGTCTTGCTGGTCCATTCTTTGGCGCATGGCAATATTCTCCTCCCGTGCGATTCGAGCCTCTTCATAGGCTGCCGCAGCTTGAGAACTTCTCCGCCGCCCCGAACCTCCCGTAGATGATGACTCAGAGGTCGACAAATCTCGAACCACCTTAGGCCCGAAGTGCCTAACCTCCTTGCCAGCTCTACGACCGTAGACCTCATCCGCAATTGCTATTTGGCTCTCCACAGATAGAGGAGGCAGGTCTTCTAGCGGCACATCTGGGAACGCAAGCTGAGTGTTAGCTAATTCTTCCTGCGCACGCTCTATCACTCTTGCCTACAAAAGAATAATAAATTTATTATAATGAAATAATATTTAAATAATAATTACTATAATTATTAGCGCACACACATATATATATATATATGACTTACGCCGCGTTGACTCGCTTCATTATCGAGCCCAGGCGTCACGTACGCGCTTACGCTTGCATCGAGATAAGGGTGTTTGGAGCCCTTATCCCTGTGCTCCTTGGCAATTTGAATGAGTTGCTTGGCGCCGGAAGTATGGTGCTTGTCCTTCTTCCCCCGGTTGGCTTTGTTGACACCGGAGAATTTCTGTTAGACAACATAATGAAATCATTAAAAAATTTATAAGTAACTAAAATTTAGAGTATTCAATTATCTTAATTGAAATAAAAAAAGTAAATTAACACCTGAAATTGCTCATCGGCAAAGTGGTTACACAACCACTCCCACTCATCTTCTCTATCCCCACGCAGCTCTTCGGGGGGAGGCACGGGACCGTTAGTTCGGAAGTACTGATGGAGCCTGTACTTCCAATCTTTGAAGATGTTGTTGGCGGTTTGGTTGATATGCCTCAACATCGCCGGATCCGGATCCACCGCAAATTGTTCCTATCAGAAATAAATTGGAAATTATAATCGTATATATTATAAAATTATATATAACTAATATTAAAAATAGTATATAATAACTAAAATTGTACGTATTACGTACCGAAAGATCTTTAAAGACTTTCGCCTTCTCCGAATCCGGCACCTCCCTCCAAGTAGGGGCAGTGATACGAACCCGGTTACGAACAATCGACCCAATGCTATGAGCCGAGAGACTTGCTAGCTGAGGTGTGGGAGGGCCACCGGTGAATTCGTCGTAGGGCAAGGCGATCTTGCTCCCGGTCGCCTTGCAAATTTTCTCCGCCTTTCCACCTTTAACGAGACCCCGAGTCTTTTTCGGTTGGGGGTCAGTGGGGGCCCTCCTTTGCTTACGGCGGGCGCTGTACATGATAGAATCGGCCGTCGAAGACGCCTGAGTACTTCCCGTTGAAGCGGTACCGGGCGTCGGAGTTGAAAAGGGGTCGACGTCATCACCGCTTGAGAGAAATGGGGCAGAGGGAATTTCCCCAGAAGGCCCCGGATTGAGGGCGTCGTCCTGCGGTTGAACCCAACCGACTTGGGCCGCCAACATTTGGAGCATCTCATCTTCTGACTCCTGTTGGGCTTTCTTCTTGCCGGATGTGGTCTTTGGCGGAGCCATTTAAACCTAAGAGTACGGTGTTAAAATACGCGTACCTACTTACCATAATAATTACAACTTAAAAATTTACGCTAATTAATTAAGTACGTTTAAGATTTAAATAGAGTACACTAGCTTGGCATTTTCGGTCGTTCAATGGACGTGCGACCCGCGCGATAAAGTGTAAATTTTCAATTAATCAGCCTTGGTTAAATCGAAAAACATGGCCAGTTAGGGATAGAGATAACGCGAGAGGCAGGACTAATTTCGACAAAAGTCTTTCTTAGTCCAAATCCTGTCACCAGTCATAACCCGTTTCTAGACACCATGTCCGACATTCGGCCAATTTTTCGAAAATTTACACTCCCTCAAATCCTTTGCAAACTCCGCCCTCAACCTCGTGTCCATAACTTCACTTAGGTTATGGTGTGCGGTGATGAAATCCACACATCACGAGGGGTTAAGGAGATAAGCAAGGAAAAGAGGTGCCATCTATTCCAAAGAGTGCGACTTAATTACACCAAGCTTATGTACTAAATTTAAATCGAACACGTACTACTAATTAATTTAATCTCATATTTATTTAATTATGCAACTAATTAATAAATAATTACAATAATATTTATTCATTTCATAAATTATCAAGTAATTACAATTATTCATTTAATTATTATTAATATATAACAATAATTTACCATTTAATTAATTAATAACAATATGTAATCATTTATTTAATTAATAACAATAATTAATCTAAATATAATTAATAACAATAAATTTACAATTATTCATTTAATTAGTATTAATAGCAATAATTAATAAATAACATTAAAATAATCATTTAAGAAATATTTAAAACTAATTAATTAAAAAAATTATTTTAATAAGGGAAAAATAGAAATTTACCGAATCGGAGTTTTTCGAGAGTTTTCTGCGAAAATCGCCGGAGTTGTGTCGTCGGAGAGGAGGAACCACGCCGGAAATAATGTCGTCGGAGCGTCGCCGGAGGAGAATCGCCGGAATGAGAGAGAGAGAGGAGATGGAGGAGAGAAAGTTGTAAGGGATGAGGAAAAGAAGATGAGGCTCGGCCTATTTATAGAGTTTCACTTAGACGACGGAGCACTATTCTCCGTCGTCTAAGTGCACTTAGACGACGGAAACAGTGTTTTCCGTCGTCTAAGTGAAGAGTCAAATTTTTTCGAACCGGCGCCAAATAAATGGGCGGGCCGTTTCACCGCCATAAATGTTGACTTAGACGACGGAAATTGAGGCGGCAAATTGAACCGCCATGTTATTTCGACTTGGACGACGGATATGTCGTTTTCCGTCGTCCAAGTGTTCACTTGGACGACGGAAAACGACATATCCGTCGTCCAAGTCAATATTTACATCGAAAAATAAGAAAATTTTTATTCGAACCGCCATGGTAATTTGAACCTAGACGACGGATACGGTCATTTTCCGTCGTCCAGGTGAACACTTGGACGACGGAAAATGACAGTATCCGTCGTCTAGGTTCAAATTATGCAAAAAAAAATATTTAAATTAATTCGCTAGGAATTTAGCGATCTGTCATTCGAGTGAAATAGTCGTACAATATCGATGAACGCATCGTATATATAAACAGATAAATTTGAACCGCCGAATAATTTTACGTTTTGAAAGTTGTTAAGTATCGACTAATCTTTAAGACTTTAGTGTTCACTTGTAGTTGCTGATTTGCAGCAGAGTACTAACGAAATTAAATTTGGACAAAACAACCGTTGGATATGTTCGTCGTAACATAATATATAATTACTATAAAGGACCAGGAAATAATAAGTTCGGGAAGGGTTTCATCGGCACAGTCAACCGCAAAACCGAGAATTTCACAAACCGGAAACGTGGATACAGGACATTTCGCAACTCCGATTTTCGAACCGTCGAAGCTCACACACCAAGAATATACTACTCTAAAGTCTTGACGAAAAGAATATGCATTCGAAGATGGTCTAGATGGTCGTTGTCTTAGAAAAAATTACGAAATTTACACATGGACGACGGATACGACATTCTCCGTCGTCCAAGTACACACCTGGACGACGGAGACGCTAATATCCGTCGTCCAGGTGTGTACTTGGACGACGGAGAATGTCGTATCCGTCGTCCAGGTGAATATACCCTGAATTCAGGGGTTAGGGGTCCTTAGGGTTTAGGGTATAGGGTTTGTCACTTGGACGATGGAGACAGTCATTCTACGTCGTCCAAGTGTGTACCTAGACGACGGATAATGACTGTCTCCGTCGTCCAAGTGTAAAACCCTGAATTCAGAGGTTAGGGCCGTAGGGTTTAGGGTTTAGGTCGTCCCCGGTCATTTGTATGTTCGTTCAATTATTCTCATTCAAGAATATAATTAAAAAAATGATCGATCGATCCGATCATGCTACATTTAGTGTCGAGGATTTAGGGTTTGAAGGGCTGCTTGAGCAAAATGTAGAGCAGCTTCAGCTTACTTTTAATAAGATCAGAGAATACACCGATGAAGTTGAAAGCAAAGAGAGGGGCCGGGACTACGTACAAAATTTGTGCTCTCAATAATACTATCACAAGTCAATATATATAATCATATATAGGGACCCATAATTAATCCAATTTATACATAAATAGTATTTAAAAACAATAAAACCAACCAAAGCTGGACGAGGAATCTTAAAGTCTCGACATAATAGAAATCTTTCACCTTTTTACGATGCATCGATCGATCATATATATATTACAATAATAAATTAGGGTTTACCAATTAATAATCCTCGTCGTGTGACCGTACTCTTCGTCATAATCGTCATCATCATCATCACCGTTATCCGATTGCTCATCCTCCTCATCGTACTCAACATCGTCCGAGGAATAACCAGAGTTGTCGTCATCGTCCTCATCCTGCACGTCTTCTTCATCTACCTCAATAATCTCTTCTTCAGTTAGATCTGTACAACCATCAGGCATGGGTAACCGTTCACCGTCTTGAACCAGGTCCATTATGTCGGAGCGGATGACAGAAATATTAGGCTCTTGATAGGCAGGAATGTCTCTATCTGGTTCAGCAGCATCTTCAGTCGTCGCCGGTGTCCCTTCAATTGTCTCTGTATTCCAAACTCCTCGATGAGAGATCTGGTTCACTATTTTCCACCCGTCACCAGCTTTCGGATCGTCGAGATAGAACACCTGCCTAACTAAGGTGGCGAGAGCGAAAGGCTCATCCTCATACCAGCTTGAGTTTGTATCGACTGATAAAAGTCCCAGGTATTCCTTTGTACGCTTGAACCATCTGCACTTGAATAGGAAAACGTTGACATCATTCCCGTAACATAGCTGAACCACATATACGATCATTCCGTAATATAGATCAGGGTCTTTCCCAACCGCTATCCCACTGTTTTGTGTTCTTCTTCCTTCATCTCGCGCCAATGAATGGAACTTCACACCGTTCACAAAACATCCCGGATAAATATAGTGTTTAATCGGCTTCCCTGCTAGCAAGTGCTTTGGCCAAGACCACCACCCCCCGTGGTTTTCGGATTTTTGCAGATCAATCATCTGCGAAAATGGAAAAATGTAAGGGTTTACTTTCTACAAATTAAACATGCATGATCTCAATATGTATATAAATCACTAAATACGTACCCATTGGAAGAAATAATCGGGGAACTTTTTCTTAACCATTTTCTCAATCCACGCCGAACTCTTGTCTGGATATAACGCCTGAAGCCTCTCCCTGTATGACATCATGTACGGCTCAACTTCGTCACAGTCTCGTAACACTACCCAATGTGCCTCAATAAGTTCTTCCCGTGTTAACGTTTCCTTTAATACTCCTCTAAACGGTCGGACGACATTGGTGACGACAGAAAGATTGATGCGGGCACTGGGATCGGAGGCAGTTGGAGGTGGTGGATCTTTGAGGTACATGTTGCAGTAAGTAACGCACTCATGCATTAGGTATGTCTCTGCTATGGAGCCATCCGGGGCCGACCTGTTTTTGACGAATGACTTATACTGTCCAAGCTGTCTACAAAATTAATCAAACGTACAATAAAAATAAGTACATGCATATAGCTAGCTAGTAATCTCCAGTGGAACAAATTATGAATCGAAAAACCTGTATAATTAATTAGTTGTACGTACCTTTCTTGAGGATACATCCAAGTGTACTGGACCGGACCAGAAATGAGAACCTGCTCGGGCAGGTGGATCATTAGGTGAATCATTATGTCGAAGAAAGCAGGAGGAAAAATCCTCTCTAGTTTGCAAATGATGTGCACAATTTGTTGTTGCAATTCCACGACATCTGACTTCTTTAATTCTCTGGCGCATAACCTCTGCCACCATCTGCACAATGCCACTATTGGTTCTACGACGTCGCGAGGCAAATATGGTCGAATTACCACTGGAATCAGACGTTGCAGCATAACGTGATAGTCATGTGTCTTTAGACCAACAAACTTGTGTTGCACCTCGTCCACTGCTCCAGTTATAGTAGCTGCATACGTGGCCGAATAACGAACGCCCTTAAACCAGTGAAATACAGAACGTCTAAGTGTCGGCTTCACTGTGTACGGTGCAGCTGGCATCTTGTTGTACACTCCTTTCCTATCCCTCCTCAACCACAAGGGACGACGTAGATTCATTGATTCCAAATCTTTGCGCGCTTTGGGAGTATCTTTAGTCTTGAACTTAATACCGAGAATTGTTCCCACCACGCTGTCGCACACATTCTTTTCTATGTGCATCGCGTCCAAGTTGTTCCTCAGCTTCAACTTCGACCAGTAAGGGAGTTCAAAGAATATACTCTTGTGATCCCAATAGCTCAGATCATGTGGAGGAATTGGATTGCATTTCTTTACATCCGCGTCGTTAGTCAACACACCAAAGTCGAAATAGCTCAACCTCTCTAAAATCTCTTCGCCCGACCAACTACGGGGTTTAGGATTGTTCTCTACCGTCCCGTCGAAATGAGCTTCATCCTGTCGCCAAGGGTGGTCGTGAGGGAGCCATCTACGGTGACCCAAGTAACACACCTTCCCTGCGTGCCAACTAGAGTTCACGTCGTCCAAACATATAGGACATCCATTATATCCTTTTGTCCTGCACGCTGCCAACATCCCATACGCTGGAAAATCGATGATCGTCCACATTACGGCAGCCCTCATCGTGAACATCGTGTTAGTGAATTTGTCATAAGTTGGGACTCCATTTTCCCACAACAGTTTCAGCTCGTCGATCAAAGGTCTGAGGTAGACATCTAAGCACTTCGATGGAGATTTAGGACCTGGAATTAATACGGTAAGGAAATTAAATTCCTTGTTCATGCACATCCACGGAGGCAAGTTGTACGGCATCAGAATAACTGGCCAAGTGCTGACGGCGGAGCTATTACTTCCCCAAGGATTGAATCCGTCTGTAGATAGGCCGAGTCTAACATTTCTAACCTCTGAAGCAAAGTCTCCAAATTCTCTGTCGAAATGTTTGAAACCCTCCCCATCTGCGGCGTGTCGCAGGACATCGTCATCTATTCGCTTTTCTGCGTACCATCGCATCGCCTCTGCTGTGTGTAGAGACATGTACAGGCGCTGCAATCTGGGAATCAAGGGAAAATATCGAACAACTTTCACAGGAATTCTCTTTTTCAAACTCTTCCTATTCAACTGGAATCTGCACTGGCCACATACGGGACAATAGTCCAACTCTTTATACTCTTTGTAAAATAGCACACAATCATTCGGACATGCGTCAATTATCCTGTACTTTAGGCCGAGGCTGCTCAGGATATTTCTAACCTTATAATGAGATTTAGGAAGATTGTGATCATCAGGAAGCAACTTACATATTTGCTCCTGAATTTCGTCAAAAGCACTCACTGACATTTTGTGCTTCACTTTTATCTTCATTTGCTCCATCACATATTGCAACACATTCTCTCGACATCCAGGGAACACCGGGGTCTGCGCTTCAAGTAGCATCCGGTTGTACTTTTCCATCTCACTGGTGTCAGTGGCCAAGCTAGCTGCGGGGAATGTGTCATCATGCTCATTGGTGGTACTGTAACCTCCGTCTTGGTGTTGGTGTCCGCCATGACTACATCCCGGAAACGCATCATGGACCAAATCTGCAGTTGGGTTGCAAGCTGGGGGTCCGGCACCACTGCCGCTGGATGAGGCACCATGGTAACTGTACCCTGAGCTGAAGTCTGCTGCGCTGAACTCTACTGCTTCACCATGCTCGCTCCATGTAGTGTAACTCCACATCATACCATTTTCGTACAGGTGTTGCACCATAACATTAACCTCCGCATACTGACAATTAAGACATTTCTGGCACGGACACCTGAAACGCTTCTTTCCATGACCATGTTCTATCGCAAAATTCACAAATTCGCTAATTCCATCCATATACCGGACATCACATCTATTCTTTAACTTCATCCAACTCTTGTCCATACTGCTACAAAATATTATAATTAAATAATTATTACATATATATATATTAGTCCATTAATTTACCATTAATTATATGTACTCGATCTACATCGATCCATCAAATTACGTACGTAATTTAATCTGTATATATAGCTAATTAACATTCATGCATGTATGTACGTACGTACGGTTTCCCTAAATATATATATATATATATTTAATCATGCAAATTTTAACTGCCTACGTACGTACGTACGTACCTGCTCGCCTTCTCGATATCTGCAGTTAATTAAGCTAGCTAGTGATCGAACACCGGAGATCCTTTAATTTCTAGCCCCGGCCTAGCCTAATCCGGCCTTCTCCTTCTCCTTCGATCTCAAAAATTCCCCACGGGAGAAAATATAATGGAATGATCGAAGCTAAGAGAGTTTGGCATGGCCTATATATATAATGCTTCACTTAGACGACGGAGGTGTCGGTACGTCGTCTAAGTGGAACTTACACCACGACGTGTCGGTCCGTTGTCCAGGTGATCACTTCTCCGAGGTCCAAGTAAAACTTAGACGACGGAGATGTAATTCTCCGTCGTCTAAGTTTTACTTGGACCTCGGAGAAATCTCCGAGGTCTAAATGTTACTTAGACGACGGAGATGTAATTCTCCGTCGTCCAAGTGATAACCTGGACGACGGATACGTCTCCGAGGTCCAGGTACTTACCTAGACGACGGAGAAATTTCACATCCGTCGTCTAAGTTACACTTAGACCTCGGAGATTTCTCCGTGGTCCAAGTAACACTTAGACGACGGAGAATTACATCTCCGTCGTCTAAGTGTTACTTGGACCACGGAGAAATCTCCGAGGTCTAAGTGTAACTTAGACGACGGAACTAATACTGTTCCGTCGTCTAAGTCCTCTTTTCTTGTAGTGAAGAAACCTGAAAAGTTGCATGCATCGAGAGAAATTAAGATCGACTAAAATACGAAATGAATAAATAGGAAAATTGTGAGAGTTGTAGAGAGGTACCAGGCTTATCTTTGAATTTACGGGGAATTGAAAGAGGGAAGTTGCAAAGCTCCAGGGGCATCCAATCGCTCTCTATCAACAATGGATTGATGTTCTAGAATCTGAAGTTGAAGGTCTTGGTCGAAGCACTTTTTGTTTCTTTGGGGGTGAAGGTTGAAACGTCTTCAAATACCACAAATGCGAGAATACATATGCATAAAGAAAAAGTCACCCAAACCCAGGGGAAATTTCTATAGATGCCTCATAGACAGCAAGGCCAAAATTAAGGCATAAGAATTTGAACTAAGTTGCATAGGGGGATGTTTGATAGGATCAACATCAATACAACGGTCGGATGGAGAGGAAAACTTACGAATTTCAAGTGTTGTTGCGCAAGGACAAGGGAGTTAGGAGGAATTCCTTCGCCGATGAATATGTTTATGGCATCGGGTATAGCCTGCACAGTCACACTTTTGGGAGGATTGATTTTCGCTTAGTGGTGGCTGATTTGTAGCTCGAATGGGTTCCATCAGATGGATTTTGATTATGGGGAGCTCGATTTCTTCAATTGCATTGTAACCGTCGTCATCGATGAACCCGGAGTTGGTGTGTTCTTCTTCGGCGTTAGGCAGAGGAAGTGATTGGTGATTTGCGATTAAAAACGCTTGGTCGCCATGGTTGCGAATGGAGGGGTCGGTGGCAATGAAGGTCATTGGTTACACAAGGAGATTAGGAGCTTAGATGATGGGGAAGAGTAAAAGGGTGAGATGACTTATCGAATGAAAATGATAATAATGGAGTGTTGGGTTTTAGAGTGGGCGTGACAGTCGAGAAGGCAACATGGGAAGTAGAGCTGAAGGGGTGAAAAATAGAAGAAGTGGGTTAGTAAATTTTTATGAGGTGAATGTGGGCAACGCGGGAGTGGTGTATGCATCAGTTGAATTTGGAAAAATGAAAAGGCACATTTACCAAAATATAATAAATCCGTTTTTGGACGTGGACCAGGTCCAAGAAGAAGATTTGGGGGCATTTGTGGGAGAATAATTTTTGGTCAAAATAATGTCGTGATGGTTGAAATGGGTCAAGATAAATTATTCTTGTGAACTCAGATGACATGACACAAGGATAAGAGTAAGTCATTCGGTTGGGGATGAAATGTGCGCGAAGTCAAGTTTTGACTTGGTTAGAGACGGCTGATTAAAAATCAGTTGTACTAAACTTGGGCCTAAGGAAATGGGGGAGTAGTTGGGTATCTAGATATGATCATGGGCCTACAAATGTAGAAGGAATCTCGACCCAACTATTCCTCAAACGTGAAACGGAAGCATTAGGTCCTAAATTGATGGAAAAATCTCACTATAAACACATGTCGGAGTACAATATGTCATTCTTTTGAAATAAGAAGATTGTATTAAGTACAATATGTCATTCATTCGTTTTTTCCTAGAAAATACTTGGTTAAAACGGAACCTTTAGTGACTTGAGTGTCGGAGTGCCTTTTCAATAAATAAATAAAAACAATATATGTGATACACATAGAATATTAAATTATTTTTTAATCAAGACAAGCGTTCAATATTGAATATTCTATTTAAAAAAACGATAATAAGATGCATGATTACACAATGAACCATCTGCAATTGCACAGCGTCAGAAAAGATAATTTTCTAAGACTAAACTATCCAATAAACCTAAAAAAGCCGTAACTACCTAAATAACCTATTAAGGTAAATACGAGGAACTTCACTTAGGATCAAGTTTAGAAACAGCTAAACAAAATTGCGATAGGAAATTAGAATGAAAACAAATTGTCCCTTCTTCAATCTTTGAGTACAACTACTGCCAAAGAAAAAATAGTCAAGTTAAGACGCCAAATATAGTCACCACCGTTCTGTCACGAACGGAAGGCGAGTGATGCTAAAGTGGAAGAAAAAACTGATCCTAGCTCCACTAATGAATCCCACCAGAGTCCCAAACCCAAATCCAAAGACTTGGTCCTAGGTACAAACACATAGCCCATGGCAGAAGGCCACCCAACACCCATGGCGGCTGCTGCAAATACTGTCTACAATTGCCGGTCACCCAAGTCCGAGTATCTAGGCAACGATGATCCAACAAAGCATAGTCCAGATCATAACCCAAAACTGTTCCCTAAAATGATGATATAATCGATTATTGCAACTGTTTAGCTTAAGTGTTAACTAGCTACTGTAACTTAATTCTGTAATAGCAAGGCTGCTCATCCAAACACTATTAACCATACTACCATCTAGATGTCATATGGACAAAACATACAACTAAAGTATTTGTTACCCTATGCTAACATTTTCTTTCTTGCAACAGAAACTGCTGACAAATAGATTCAAACAGAGAACAAACCCTCATTTTCAAGAACCTGACCTCAAGTCATATGATTTAGTTTCTGAAAATACGTATAACTCCATTCGCCAAAAATTTCATCGTCCCCCAAAAAGTTGTTCTTTCCGAAGGTTTTGCATCATCAGCTGGCCGAGAAGAAGGGTCTCTACAAAATGGGTCCAGCTTATGGTCAAACACAGCACATGAAATAAGCAATATACGGTTATTAACAAATATGAAAATAAGTAAATTACAATTTAAGAATTACGAAGGATGCCTTCTTAATACATGACAATATAACTCAAAGCTAAGCGGAACGGATACATTTCTTAAGGATTAATTTATCAAGGCTTCCAAACAGAATCTTTACAAACTGAGCTTCAGAACAGCAATAAAAAATTAAAATGTGACAAGCCTAGGGACTGGCACACAATCTTGGATTAGGGTGCCATTATCAAATTGGAGGGAGTAATACCAAATTTGAATTACTGAACACTCTTAATGTTTTTGGACAGGATTTGAGACAGTTATCAAGCTACAACTATCTTGGAATCTTGGATGAACGAATAGGAATCCCAAACCAACATACTGCTACTATCTTATCAGAGCAGACTATGCATCAATTGAAATAATTAAATACACTAGAATTATTTATCATCTATATTACATTTTCCCTTTCTCATGTTACAGGCTAAATGATCCGCGAGGCAAGCCATATTGCATGAAATAAAGTCATTCCGTTAAAACTAGGGTCACGTGCAGATTTCAGCTCATGTGTGAAATGGTTTCGCTTTGAGAGATTCCAAGACAACTGTCGTGCGATTCTATTGACCAATGTGAGGCCACCAAATTTCTAATTTTTTTCTGGAAAAACGTACCAGAATAAAGCGGGTAGTTTCTGTCCCTTTTCAAAAATTATAATCTTTATCTTTTGTCCTACATCACTAGAACGCAAAACCACGAGTGGTATTACTACAGAATGAACAATGGAAGAGGAGAAAAGATTCGAACAGATGAAACCAGAAACAAAAATGAAAGACGAGAAAGTTGACAAGACCAGTACAGCCACCTTCCAAATAGCAGAGTAGAAAGAGTTTAGTCTAGTAGTAGTCGATGATAATACAGTAGAACCTCTATACAGTCATATTGTTGGGACTGACATAAATTATTCTTATAAAGAGATTATTCCTAAATGGAATGGAGGTTCAATAAAAAATCAAGCCCAAAAATTAAATAAAAAATATTAAATAACTTGTATAATTGTGATAATAACTATTCCAACTCTAAAGCATAAATACAAATTAGTACGTATTCTCAAACTCTAATACTTGATATCCATAATAAAACATAAATTATCGTATCAAAATATTATAAAAGGTATTTTATTTCTTCATAAATCACATTATATTTTTGTACTACTAGCAATTATTACTTTATGGAGGTCACTTTTATACATATGGGGACCAAAAAAATTTATAACTTAATACAATGTGGAAGTTATTCCTATTTATAACTAGTCCTAAATTGGAACCGAGATTTTTTATCACTATAAAGTGGTTATTCCTATATGAAGCATTCTTAAATCGAGGTTCTACTGTAGTATCTAGCACAAGAAAACTCACAAAGCACAAGCACGGTATTGTAGCCAAAAACTCGAGATGATCAATTTTTCTTGTAACATTTTACACATCAACAATCAGCATGCCCGTTGATGTTTGATCTCATGTACTTAATAGTTAACTCCTTTCACTTTTACTGAATTAATTGCAAAATAGTAGCACTTCAACTTTTCTTATGCTCCATAAGTCCATATGATCTAGGTAATCATGATACGAACCTAGCTACACAATCTCTTCACATATATTTATGTAGAATGAGAGCCGATGCTGAGCAAACGTATCAGGTTCATTCTCAGAACATGGTCCAATAAAGTTGACACTAATGAAGCTTAGAGTAGCACAACATACAAAACAGAGTGTTTATGTGTGTCAAAAGAAATAAGGCAACCAAATTCATACGCTTCAGATGTTAGTCATGTTACAGATCTATATCTAGAATACTTTAGCTTCTAGTTGTCTATGGTGCACGAATTCCATAGTTTTGTGTGTAGTAAGCATGCTTTAACTCTACAATGACAATTTATGATCACTAAAATAATATTAGTTCACTAAATAGGACCAAACTAACAAAGATATGACAAAGAATCTTACTTGGATATGTTTTGTGTCTGAGAAATCGCTTCTTCATATTTACCCATTTTACTCTTTGAATCATCAAGATGTGGTTTAGTCCCATCCTCAGTATCATCAGAACATGGAGACCCCCTATTAGCTTCCCCTATTGGTATATGTTTTTCTTTAGCAACACTATCAAGTCGATCCATTTGAGTTTCCTCCCTTTTACACTTTGAATCATCAAGATGTGGTTTAATAACATCCACTGTATCATCAGAAAGTGGAGATGCACTAATAGTTTCCCATACTGAAAGATGTTCTTTAGAAACACACGGAACTCGATCAGCCTGAGCTCCCTCTGCTTTACTCTTTGAATCATCAAGATGTGGTTTAGTCCCATCCTCAGTATCATTAGAACGTGGAGATGCGCAATGAGCTTCCCCAATTGGTAGATGTTTTTCGTTAACAACACCATCAAGTCGATCCCTTTGAGTTTCCTCCCATTTACATTCTGAATCATCAAGATGTGATTTAGTATCCTCTGTATCATCAGAGCTTGGAGATGCACTACTAGTTTTCCAAATTGATAGATGGTCTTCCTTAGAAACATACGGAAGTCGATCAGCCTGAGCTCCCTTTGCTTTACTATTCTCGGAAATTTCACAAGAATGAGAACCAACCTCAAGTCTTTGTACAGCATCAAATTGGTTCTGCTTATGTTCCTCCATGCCAATACCAAGTTTATCCAGGCGTATATCTGAAACTTCCACATATTCCTCTTTCTTAATAATAGTTTCTGCAAGACCAGAATCCCTCACCTGCAAGGGAAATATAATATGAGCAACTCAAAAATGAATACAAGGTTCTTCACTCAACCAAACATGCCAAAAAATTAAGAAAAACAAGCAAAACTAATAGCAGAAGAATCCAGAAGAACTCCTAGCAACATATACAAGAAGAATAAGGCACCTGAATTTTGAATTTATAGCTACTGTATGAAATCTTCTTAGTTAGAGAATATGCACCCTCTCTCTCAAAAGCCTAGCATCATTAGCTGAATTCAAAATGCATTTAATGCATATGAAAGAGAAACATAAAATTCTGCATACAACCTAAGACAGCTGAACACTTCCATTCATAGGATATATTGCATAAATACTCAATTATTGAAGGGTGTAAGGTTTGAATAGAAAAGGCAGAAGGAGTTACAGAAGACAACATGCAATCAGGGATGACAGACCTCCACTAGTTATGCAACTTGTCCCATATTGAGCTCATAATTCACTTGTACAATTTCACTCAACTTACAGTAACTCAGACTTCAATCTTTTAAAGTTAAAATGTTGAAAATCTTGTAACGATGGTGAAGTTGCAATTCACATGTTTGAATTCAGACCCAAAATAATCAGAATTAAATCTTGTGAGTCGTAGAAGCAAAGCTAGGAGGTTCAATTCTTGCTCAAGACATATGTTATTGGAGTCTAGCATGACTTCCATAACCAAATATCTATGAGCACAAGCCAAGCTTGCAAATCGTTCTCGTATAATCCTAACACACAGTAATCAGCAATCTACGCAAAATAACAAGCTAAGACTATGTTGTCAGTGATTTGTCCACCAGGGACCGGTGTCTAATACTTACAGGAGTGATAACCTCTTTAGACAATATCTCAACTGAAGAGGTAATCTGAGGCTCTTCCTTGGCTTCCAAAAGCCTATCACTTGCATCCGCGTCTGTTTTCGCCTCAGTAACATTTGAGCCTGCTGACACCTCATGGGTTGAATCCTCACCAAGTACCGTCAAAGCATCACTTCCTCGTTTTTGTCCCAACGAGGGAGACGAATTAGCTGTGTGCTGTAACTCCTGAAGCATCTTCCTTACGACATAGAAACCGCCACCCACTTGTTTCTGGGTATACTTAAGAGGAGGGAATTTCCCTGCATTCTTTGCTCTGTACCTGCAAATATTATAACTTTATCTAATCCCTACTTTTCGAAACACAATAACATCCTGAGAGCAACAATCTGAAAAAGCAAACCCCACGACACGAATAAACGAAATTTATAGAGATCCCAGTTAAGAATTTAACTACATTACTCACTCCTGAACAAACGATTCCAACAAAGCTCGGCGTTCCTTCTTGGGAATCCTTCCACGAATTCTGTGGCAATCCGGGTTTGGTTCTAATGCAGTGGCGTAAGCATTGTTAGCATATGGCCTTCTTCCACGCAACCCACTTAGAACTGCAATACCCACAGAAAGTATATATGAATAAGAATCACCCATTTTCAGGGTCTTGTTTGGCTATTTGTGATTGGAGAAAGAAAAAAAGATTACCGGTGGATTTGGGAAGGTGGTGACTGAAAGTGAGGCCTCTTCGTAACATATTCGTTTTCAGTCGTTCATTTCGGGATCCATTTTGCGGATGTAGAATTTTACATACCAGTAGTTGTTGTGGGTCTTACTCAGTTACTCTACTTGTGTGATTGTCTCTGCAACAGAGAAGAGAAGAGAAGCCAGGGGTTTTAGGTTTTAGGGTGTTTTTTTTTTCGATGAACAAGGGTTTAGGTTGGTCAGTCAATGTGATCGAGCTGGATCACATCAACCTAGATTCAAATCTATTTAAAGAGAGACAAAATTATACTTGATCTTCCCTATTTATCCAGCATACTTTTAATAATCCAATTCAGATCCGGATCATGTGGATCAACTAAGTGGATTCGGACTCGTTTTTTAATATGTTAAAAACTTGGCGAAACCCTGTGCCACATCTTAGAGTTCGACGACCTCAAAACTCCGTACTACGTTTTAAGGATATCATCTTAGTATTATAAAGATATAATTTCAGTGTTATAAAAACATCATCACATCGTTATAAGGATACTAACGTAAGGATACTAAAACAGTGTTACAAAAATCACATCGCATCGTTATAAAGATATTATCACAATATTGTAAAAATACTTAGGCAACACCTTAAAGATACCAAGACAAGTTCACTAGCATATTGTATACTTTATGTGTAATTCGCAAAGATACAGTTTGCATTTCTAAAGACTAGCTTAACCACCCGTGTGTACACACGTGTCAAATCAGATCAACCACTACTCTATCCACTTCTATAACAATTTTTGCTGGGCAAAACTATTGTTTACTTTTTTTTGTCTCCCACCTTATTTTTCTTCTCTTTTCTATTTCTTTTTTTATGCATTACAACAATTTCCATTTATATATATTTTTTGGATTGTTTTTTATTTTTTTATAGAGTGTTGCAGGAGAAAGTAGAATAGACAGAAAGTTAAGTTCTTCTCATTGATAGAATGCTTTAAATATAGGCTAATACAATCAGTTACAATCACAATCCCGATATAACAGGGATTCTCTGTATCTATCTAATCAATAACCGTATCTAACTAAGACAAGACACACACTGAGATTAATGGGAATAAATCTCCTTAAACACTCCCACTTGTGTCGATGGCCATAAGAATGATGCATGACTTGTTGTCTCATTAAAAACCTCGCTAAGCAAACAAAAACCTCATGGGTAAAACAAAACCTTGATCTAAGAAAAAAAAGAGTACAACGCACCAACTACTAAAGCTACTACATGTGAGGTAGACTCCCCCTGATGTCTACAGAAATGTAACTCCCCTTGACTGTAAACTCAGTCTAGGAGTTCTGATAACCTGCGCATACCAATGCTTCTCACATGTTTCACAAAAGTAGATTTAGGAAGTGACTTGGTAAACAAGTCTGCAGCATTATTAACAGAACCTATCTGGCTCACATGAATATTCAACATCTGCTGTTGTTGCTGATTAAAGAAAAACTTCGGCGATATATGTTTTGTATTGTCACCCTTAATGAAACCCAACTTCATCTGTTCAATACATGCATCATTATCTTCAAAGATGCAAGTAGGATCAATAACAGTAGATTTCAATCCACTAGAGCCTCGAATGTGACCAATGATTGACCTAAGCCAAACACATTCCCTAACTGCTTCATGCAAAACAATTATCTCAGAATGATTCGAGGAAGTAGCAACAAGGGTTTTCTTTGTTGATCTCCAAGAGATCGCCGTGTTTCCCATAGTGAAAACATAACCGGTCTGTGAACGACCTTTGTGTGGGTCAGAGAGGTACCCAGCATCAGCAAATCCAACCAACACATCAACCGGTGTTTTGGAATAGGGGACAGTATAAAAACCTTTTGAAACATGACCAATTTTCGACGAGTCGAGAGAATCCCTCGACCGGTCGATGAAGTGACTCTGGTCGATCCAGGGTGCAGGTTTCGACGGGTTGAGGAAATCCTTCGACGGGTCGAAATCCCCAGAATTTGTCTCAACCTTCTCTTTTCTGAGAATCTCATGCTTTTCTCTATATTCTTTGTAAGGGAAGAATAAACCCATGTCAATGGAACCTTTCAAGTATCTAAAGACTTGTTTCACTCCGTTCCAATGACGTTGCGTTGGTGCAGAACTAAATCTTGCCAACAAGTTCACTAAGAATGCAATATCTGGATGTGTGCACTGAGCTAAATACAACAAAGCTCCAATAGCACTAAGATATGGAATTTCAGTTCCCAATATCTCCTCATCATCTTCTAACGGACGAAACAGATCTTTCTTGGGGTCCAGACTGCATACAACCATTGGTGTGCTAACAGGGTGTGCTTTGTCCATATTGAATCGCCTGAGCATTTTTTGAACATAAGCAGACTGGTGAATAAGAATTCCACTAACTCGATGTTCTAGCTCTAATCCGAGGCAAAATCGAGTCCTACCAAGGACTTTCATCTCAAATTCAGATTTCAAGTAGCAAACAGTCTCATTGATCTCTTCAAGAGTTCCGATGATATTCATATCATCAACATAGACAGCTACTATTGCAAATCTTGAACTTGTTATTTTAATAAACACGCAAGGGCATAAATCATCATTCTTATATCCCTTCCCAATCAAGTAGTCACTGAGGCGTGTATACCACATCCTACCGGATTGCTTCAATCCATACAGTGAACATCTCAATTTTATAACATGAGCACTCCGTGGTCTAGAGTTACTTGATTTAGGTATAGCAATGCCATCTGGCACTCTCATGTATATCTCTGAATCAAGATCCCCATAGAGATATGCAGTAACCACATCCATAAGCTGCATACTAAACTTTTCAGACACTACCAAGCTTATCAGGTAGCGGAAGGTGATGATGTCTATAACTGGAGAATACGTCTCCTCATAATCAATTCCAGAGCGCTGAGAGAAACCCTGCGCTACAAGTCTAGTTTTATAACGCAAGATCTCATTCTTCTCATTACGTTTCTGAACAAAGACCCATTTATGTCCAACTGGCTTAACATTCGGTGGGCATAACACAACCGGACCGAAAACTTGTCTTTTGTTCAGAGAGTCTAATTCAACCTGGATTGCTTCCTTCCATTTCGGCTAATCTGCTCTACGTTGACATTCATCAACTAAGCGGGGTTCCACTTCCTCGTCGTCAATAATCTCCTTAGCAACAAAATAAGCAAACATATCATCAACTAACATGGAAGATCTATCCATAAGAACATGCGCATTATTTGTTCTAAGTGAGATTTCTGAGTTCTCTGATATCACAAAAGGTTCTGAAGCGTCCCCCAGAGATGCCAATTGTGATTCAGGACATAACTATAATCAGAGACAATCTCATGTGAAGGATTCACAACGTTGATGATAAGTGGATCTTTTGGTGTCTTGATGGCCTGCCTTTTAACCGGCGGCTCATCTGTGTATTTTCTTGGTCTCCCCCTCTTTCTGGTGGAAGCCGAGGCTGAAGCAACATCATCCACATGAGCAGGAGGAACGCCTCCTTGCCCAGCGTTGCTATTAACAAATCCCTTTTCTGGAATTTTTAACCTTGCAGGAAGATTAGCAGCAGGTATATCTGATCTTGTTACTTTAGTGATATCAGCAAATGAATCGGGCATGGAGTCTGCCACTTGCTGGAGATCGAGTATCCTACGCACTTTCATCTCACTCTGAGATGTGCGTGGGTCACGATGAGACACAGAGGGATCAAACCACGTCAATTCCTGACGTTGAACTGGAATAGAAGTGTTCCTATCTCCCCCTAACGGCGGGAAATATATCTCATCATATTGACAATCTGCGAATCTAGCAGTAAAAAGATCTCCTGTCGAAGGTTCAAGATAGCGGATTATCTTGGGTGATTCGAAACCAACATAAATGCCCAATCTTCGTTGAGGACCCATCTTAGTACGATGTGGAGGCGTAATAGGCACATAGACCGCGCAACCAAAAATGCGTAAAAGTGAAATGTCAGGCTCATATCCAGTTATCAACTGGTACGCACTGAATGGTTAACGGGCAACAGGTCTAAAACGAAGGAGCATTGCTGCGTGTAACACTGCATAACCCCAAGCAGAGACCGGTAAATTTGTATGCATTACCAAAGCTCTGGACTCATATGCTTGATATGAGCCTCTGCTAAACCATTCTGAGAATGGATGTGGAGAACGGGATGTTCAACAACAATCCCAAGAGACATGCAGTAATCATCAAAAGATTTTGATGTAAACTCTCCTGCATTATCTAATCGAATAGACTTGATTGGATGGTCTGGGTGGTGAGCCCGGATCTTAATGATTTGAGCTAAGAGTTTTGCAAACGCAGCATTCCTTGTGGATAGCAAAGCAACGTGTGACTATCGCGTTGATGCATCTATCAAAACCATGAAATATTTAAATGGTCCGCACTCAGGTTTGATAGGTCCATAAATATCACCTTGGATCATTTGTAAGAATGGAATATTTTCATTGTTATCAACAACAAAAGAAGGCCGAGCCGACAATTTTGCTAAAGAACAAGCTTTGCAGAACGAGCGATGCGCATCAGAGATGGCAACATAAGAATCCGATGGGATAACGCACAATGCCTCAACAGTATGTTATTGGGAAGGTGCTATACTTGTCGTGGAGACCAAGTTAGGATTGAGATGGGTAGTCTCATCCTCACCATCTAATCCGATGGAAATAGGTAATCCCACAGGTTTCTTGGCTCTAAAGAACGGATGACCATGAGTATTTTTTAAGATTTTGATCATCATATCATGACCTGGATGTCCCAGTCATACATGCCAAAGCTTATATGAATCAGAATCACACGTAGTAGTGTGAGTCACGGCATTGGATTCAATGATCCGAACTGTGGTTAAGTACAAACCACTATGAATTGCCGGAAACTTCTCTAGAATGCGCTTGCGGCCACATTCAATAGAGGTTATACACAAAAATTCTTTTCCATTCTCACAATAGGTTTCCAAGTGAAATCTATTGGCACGAATCTCCTTGAAACTTAACAAGATTCGATTAACCTTTGGCGCATATAAGGCATCAGTGATATATAATTTTGTACCATGGGGCAACAGAAACTCTGCACTACCACGCCCCTGAATAACGGGCGCTGCACCAATCATGGTTGTTACTGAAGATTTGTATGGGAAAAGATCCACAAACAATTACCTATTCCACAGAATGGTATGAGTAGTACCACTATCTGCTAGACACTCAATTTCGCCTTGATACATCTACAAAATCAATGTAAGCAAGTGAGTCTTTGTAGCAAAGACGAGGTGCACACTTTAAGTATGTACTCAAAGATTTGAGAAGGGTGTGACCCTTGTTGAGTGCTGATATGGCATGGCATAAACCGACGTAATGACAACATCCGATGTTTTCCATAAAAACCGATGTAGAACTAACATCATAAGCCAATGAAACAGATGAAAAACTCATCTAAAAACATCACATTCGGATTGAATTTTCAGCGGGTCGAGGAAAGGCCTCGACTGGTCGAGGAAACCCAAAATAACTTGTGATTTTTCGATACCGAATTTTGATCGGTCGAGTAAAATTTTCGACGGGTCGAAAATGGACCAAATCTGGACAGTGTCGTCGCATCGACCAGTCGAAAAATTTTCAGTTCAATTTTTTCGACGAGTCGAATTTGAGCCATTTTCAGACAGAAGCGAAGCATCGACAGGTCAAAAATTGTTTAGTTCAATTTTTCGACGGGTCGAAGCTACTCTGTGCACTGCTTCAAAGAAGTTTTTCGACGTTTTTTTTTTTCAGAGTGGTATCTTGGCTTTGCCTTTTGTCATATGTGTAAATATCGAACCATACATAAGAATCATATGGAATAGAACATTCTCAAAAAATTTCATATACCGAAAAATAGGTAAACATTTATTGCTTGCCAACAAAAATTACATCATAGATGTGTTCTTATTCATAAAACAAAAACAAATGTCTTTAAAAATTCTTGACCGAAAAGTAAGTCAAAAACAGAATTAAAACTTGAAAGATTACAGAGACAACTGCCTTTTACATAGGCTTAATCAAAATCTGGGGTAGCAAGTTCTTTCCCCTTGTCATCTGCTAGAACTAGGTTGGTGTCAATCTCCATCTCATATTCTCCAGTGTAATTCGACTCTTGAGCCAAATACTGTTTGTGCTTCTTGTAGATATTTTGGATTTCTCTACTAGCATGACACTGTTTGTGCATATGTCTAGCAGAGCCACACTTGAAACAACCAAGTTTGCCAAATTGTTGATACCGTTGACCATCAAGAACCAAACCAGACTGGTTCTTTGGAGGATGGGCGTTTTGATCTCTACGCCAAGTCATGTTTTGGTTGCGGCCTTGGCCACGCCCATGCCCTACTCTTCCCCCACGTGGAGCATGTCCACCACGATTATAAGATTCTATACGAGCAACCTTCTTATCTTTTCGAGCCTTTCCTCCAGTATTATAACTCTCAGGCTTTTTGGTACCAGCCGGTCTTGAGTTATTATTCAAGATGATCTCATGATGCTTTTCTTTAGTCGCAAGACTGTTAATGAGATCACTGAATTCGGTAATCCTCCATTGCTCGTACTCAATCCGGTACTGATGAGCTAGAAGACTCATAGATGTGGGAAATGTTTGTAACGCCTTCTCAATCATGTCTTCCTCAGATTTTTCCACACCACAAAAGCTTGGTTCAGACTGCAGATTGAGCATAGCTTGGTTAAAAGCGTTGATCTTTGGAAAATCCACCATTCTGGTGTTGTTCCATTTCGCAGTCAACTCAGGAAGCTGTGCATTGTGCACATTATTGAACCGCTTTTTTAGAACATCCCACAAAACCATGGGATCTGTCTTGTTCAAGTAATGCTTCTTCAAAGATGAGTGAATATGACGTCTCAAAAACATGAGGGCTTGAGCTTTTATCTCTTCAGTAGGTGGGAGGAGGTTTGTTCCAGGTCCAGCAGGCAGCGAAGCACCATCATCTTAGTGTGCAGACCGTTACCGAAATTCAACCAACTACAGACCTCTCACAATTGTGCAACTATGCATTTTGGTTCATATCGACCCAATTTTCTTATACAAGTATACAATTCCGTAATCTAAACGATTTTACAAAACTAAGGCAGCAAAACAGGAAAAATAAACAAAATCAGAACAGATAAAAAGAGGAAATTGAGCTCTCAGAAATATGTGATTATAGAGCAAAATTGAGATGGATATACCTGAAAGATCCACTTGTTCATAACAACGACGGTGACATTGAATCCCTACCCATTGAAGAACAGTGAGCAGAGATCTAATGACGTTCCACTGACACAACTGACTCTCCTCCGTCGAGACCCAGATCACTCTCACTGTTAGAGACCCAGATCAACACCCGCAAAAAAATCCGATTTACTTTTCAAATAGAGATTTTGCTAACATATTCAGGCTTGTTGCAGTCCTAATCTTAGTTTTCAAATCCTTTGAATCAGTGAATGCTCGCGCGCCTCTGCTTCATCTCTCTCGGTAGACGGGGGAAATGTTTGAGGGAGTCCAATATCGTGGCTAGGTGAATTTGATAGGGTTTTGATTTACCCAAACTACTGTTGTTCAATCTACTTAGGATGAATTTAAAAGGGGTTTTCATTTATCCAAACTACTGTTTTAATCTATCCAAGATGAATTCAAGCGGAGTAATTAGTCTTGTGCATGGTTCCACCTCCTTAATGATCAACTAATGGTCATGACAGAACAGTGCTTTCTAAAATTTGGTGGACAAATGGCTTGGTGTACACAAGTAAATTCTCTTTGACGAAATGGAAACTTGAAAAGAGGTTGGAGGAAAGATAGAGATAAAAAGTCATGTTGGGTTGGCGGAGTATCATGGTTCCGCATCCGCAACACAATTACACTTATTACATCTCTTCTTTTCTGGCGAACTAAAATTCGGAAAAAAAAAATATATAAGCAGGAGGACAGTTAAGTTTGATTCTTTCTTTGTGTGTTTGTTTCTCTTCCTTGCCTGGCGGAAGGTGTAAACAACCAAGTTCATCGCCGCCGCCGGAAACTCGCTCCCTCCGACCGACCACTTCAGGTAACCACCTATCATCTTTCCAGTTTCAGTCTCCTTTCAACTCTCTCACTTGATTTCTGCCATTTCCTCTTCACCCTTTCATTTCATTTATTTTTTATAATTATTTGTTCTGTTCTGTTCTTCAACTGTGCTTTACTCTTTATGAGTTTCGAGCTTTAATGTGATAAATATTTAATTTAATGTGGCGGCTGTTTCAGGTACACTGAGTTTCTCTTTTCTTAACCTAATATATAATTAGGAAAATTCAATTTGATCCTTTTGTTATAAGTTGGCGACCATATTGGTCTATGTTTATCGAAAAAGAAAAAAAACGGTGATAGGAAGTTGGGGTTTTCGACCAGGTTGGAAATGGGGTTATTATATATGGATCATAGCATATAGAATAGCAACAGTGATGTTATTTGGCATATCTTCATTTTCAGTACATGAGTTTATAGCGGATGCTTTGCGTACAAGGGACCAAACCATGTAATAAATTAGTTAGTCCTGAACACTACTGCAGCCCAAAACGTCATCCGCTGTTGTATCTCATTTCTCCACTCTCTCTTGAAATAACTATAGGACAACTGTTATAACCTTAAATTTGTTGCATCTATGAGTAGTGTAAAATGTAGTGAGATATTATAGCATATCAGGTGAATTAATTTAATGTATAGTTGTGCTCATGTAAGTACCATATAAAAATAAATGTTCTGGAATGCTGCTGAATAAGAGTTAGTTTATTTCCCTTCTGTTTGCTGATCATGATAATTTAGATTATGGCAGGTGGAAAGAATCAGTTGTCTTACATTTATTAATTCTGTAATTATTTTTTCAGTTGAGAAGTTAGCTTTCTTTATTCTGGGGCTCTTAAGATGATGAGCTCTTCTGAAGAGTCAGGGAAGCATGATAACTCGGAGCATCATGTGAGAGAAGACAGTGAATATGTGAGACTGGTTATCTCCAACGAAACAAGTCGAGCAGAAACAGATATATTGCAGCCTCAATCAGAAGCAGGGGTGAGATCTTTCTGGTGGTGGATTAAAGCCTTAGCTTTGTGCCTTGTGACAGTTGCATCTGTCTTTATCTTCTTGAAATGGGGAGTGCCATTTCTTTTTGAAAAGGTACTTCATATAACTCTTCTTTGGGGCCTTCTTATAGCATATACTATAGTTCAAGTAGTACTTTGATTGTAGTCCTGTTATTATATTTACATTTTTTTCAGTTGATGGTTTGAATCAGTTGATAAACATTTTTAGACATCTTAGAAGCAATATCGGTTTGGCGGTAAATTACTGAAAAATTGATCATGCAGTAGTGATCTGACAGTACTTTATGTTACTAAAATTTGAAGGCACATTTCATGTTCACATTCCAAGGAAAAAACATTTATACTTTTCATAGTGTAACTCGTGAATGGATATATCAGCCAAAATATCGGATTAAGTATACGAAGTGATACTATTTGAATTGAACTTCTAGAAACTCCGGTTAATCAATTGTGCATAGTAACATGTCAGTTTCAGCTTTTAAATAATAAAAAAAATGAAAGAGTAGGATCTTGTGGAAACTGTGCGCATGTATCAAGAACCCTATACTTCCAGGTGGCAGATTGCATTTTATTATCATCTGAAGCAATTTCTTTTTTATTAGGTTCTGTTGCCAATAATGCGATGGGAAGCTACAGCTTTTGGCCGTCCAGTTCTTGCCCTTGTTCTTGTGGCTTCTCTGGCATTGTTCCCTGTGTTCTTCATTCCTTCTGGTCCTTCCATGTGGTTGGCTGGCATGATTTTTGGTTATGGCTATGGGTTTGTTATAATCATGGCCGGAACAACTATTGGGATGATCCTACCATATCTGTTTGGTCTGTATTTCCGCGACCGCATCCATGTAAGAGTTTCATTAGCTTCAACTTCATTAAGACTTTAAAAGGGTTAATGAAAATCCTAAGGAATCCTTACGCGTTTTGTATTATGACCAGAAGGGTTGATGAGTATCCTTACGTTTCATTATGAATTCATGACGACAGAAGGGTTCTCCTGTAGTTTAAGACTAGAAGAAACTTTTACTTTCTATTTTTAGGTTAATCCATTTCTAGGTTTGTGATATGTGTTTGCTTATTTGGGCAGCAATGGTTAAAGAGATGGCCTCGAAATGCAGCGATGATTAGGCTTGCTGGGGAAGGGAGTTGGCTTCATCAATTTCGAGTGGTTGCTCTCTTTAGGGTGTCACCATTTCCATACACAATTTTCAACTATGCAATCGTGGTTACCAGTATGAGATTTTGGCCTTATTTGTGGGGATCAATTACGGGGATGGTGCCAGAAGCATTCATTTACATCTACAGGTCTGGTCATTTTCTTTAACGAACATTTACTCTTCCATTTGCAGACTTTAAATTTAAACTTCTAAACGGCAAGAGTTGTTATCAACAGTCTGGTAATGTCAATCTATGCTTCACGAAACAAGTTCTGTTTATAGTAGTGCTAAAAAGAATTTAAAATGTCACTGCTTAAGTTGATAACAACTTCCATTCCTATATCAGTTTTGAACATCTTTAAATATGCTATCTAATGTATGTTTCAGCAAGCACCTTGACTATTGTCTGTCCTACAATCTCTTTTCTCTTTGTTAATTTAGTTTGTCAACCCTTTTGTTACATTTTTATGCAGTGGTCGCTTAATAAGGACATTTGCTGATGTCAAGTATGGGAACTATCACTTAACTACAGTGGAGATTGTATACAACAGTATATCCTTAATTGTTGCAATCGTAACTACAGTTGCTTTCACTGTTTATGCCAAAAATGCTTTAAACGAGCTTAAGAAGGCAGAAACTACTGATGTTGAAGCACCAGTTTCAGATCATATCAGTTTACAGATGGAGAAGCTTCCACTGGAAAAACCGCATAATTTTATGTTGTAGCAGAAACGTTGGCGTCCCACTTGCAGATAATTCAATTTATTACTGATGTTGCGTATCTTTTATACCTCTTATCGGGGAAGAGTTGGAGAGGTGGTTTGTTTTCTTACCATGCGATATATGCAAACAAAAGAAAAGATTAAAGATAGAAAATTAGAAATATTGAGAGTATCTTGTAAAGTTTAGGGAGTTTGGGGCATAGTTTATTTTTATGAGGTACTATACTTTTGTTTAGCTCAGTGCATAGTGCACTATTGACTATTGTACATGGCAATAATAATACCAGAACATTTAAAGTGCTTTTCTTGTTTGTAATCTTTCCCTTCACATATCTTGTCATTCATGTGTGTTTTTCTTCTTTCTTTCTGTTTCCAGACGACAACGACTTGCCTTGTGTACATTAACACCCTATGCTCAAGTTTAAAAATGGATCACAAGGTGCTTGGATTTCATGATTACTTATAATTAGCATTGGAATGCAGAGTCTTTCAATCATCTATAAGAATCTATCTTCCTATTGAAATAGAGAAGGGTCATTTATTATTCACGGCGCAAAGGGAAATGTAAAGATGAGAGCATGAACAATGAAGGTGTGGTTGGACTAGACAAGGGAGTTCATCATTCTGTACTTCTTCCAGTGGCAACCATATCTTCGGCAAGTTCAACAGTCGTTGATTCAGTGTTCATCATTCTGTGCATAGAATGGGATGCCGATCGTTCGCTGTCTGTTCTCTCACGTTTACTCCTTACATCTTCAACCCATGTACCGAGTGCACTCCCTACCATCTGATCAAACATTCCTTCCTTGAACATGGTACCCATCTTCATTTTCAAACCATACAAATATCAATCCACTAATCGAATTTCATTCATGACCGAAAAACAGCTTAAACTTGGAAGAAGTAACCTCACCTGTGTGACGATTGCGTACAGTGGTAGGGTGCTGTAACTGCAAAGCACTTGAACAATCACACTGCAGATTGAAAGTGATCAACAATGTGGGATGATTGAATTGGTGATTAGATATAGTTCATACAGTTTGGTAAATTGCCTTTTTTTATCTAAAGGAGCAAGAGTGTAATACCCCATAATAAGTCTTGGGATAATGAAGCCTAATTTTTCCATGATGCATGAATGAATTCCATATGTGCTCTGCAGAGTGCAAATGAAAAGCAGTGACTGATGATCAATTTAAACAAGTAAACATAGAAATGTATATTAATTTAAATACCATGTCGGCGTACCCAAATCCAGAAGAAAAAGGCTATCTCGAATGAATTTTGAAACAGAATGAAGTGGATCAAGTTCAGAACAATGCGAGGATTGCCAAACCAAAAGTGTTCATCCGAAGGCCTCACTCTTGGAGCTGCTTCATTATCATGCAGTCCTGATTGAGTAACATCCTGAGCCAAACGGCTGATTATGTGCTCCAGTTTGGCGCCCACAAGAAGCAGAAGCTGATTATAACCAATAAGCCTTATCAAAGTAGATTACCAAATGGTGTAACAATGAGTTCAGTTCTGTTAACACTAATATATCTTCTTTTTTTCTTGATCAACTAACACTAATATATCATTTGAATAAGCAAGTTTGGTAAGTGCAGCATTTTTCATCATTCATTTAACTATGATTTACTTGATATAAGTGTAATGATTTGAGTTCTTACAATCAGTGGCAAAAATGCTAACCAAAAGTACGTATTCCATCCTGCATGTTCATACACATATTTCAAATTGATAAGTAGTTCAATCTCATTATGGAGGGAGGAAATATAGAAATAGAAGAGCTCCAACTGAGATTTAGGAAATTACCATCCACATTCATCAGCAGAAACAGCACAACAAAGAGCCACAGGTACCAGCTACATGATGTCGACAGTCAAAGAGTTAAAACGTGCAAAAACACATCTCAGCGACATCTTAAACACTTTGGACATTTAAATGATGCGAGGTACGCAGTTGTCAGTTGGTTTCTAATGTTACCTTATCCCAACAATCTTTCTGAAATCAATTTCAAGTGTCCGCATCATGTAATTGTGAAAATCAAATTTAGGATTTCTAGGGCAGTGCTCCTGAAATCAAAACCGAGAGTCAGTCAAACATATTATGTAGTCATACAATCTCTTTAATAAGAGAGAAAAGAAACTCAAAAACTTGAATAGACATGTATGAACTATATACACAACAATAGTGTTTACCTTGATAAACCCTTGTCGCAGCGCAATGTAGTCTGACTTGGTGACAGAGCCATAAAATTGTTTGAAGAATGCTATCTACAAAAAGATATCAAAACATAAGTTATCATATCTTGGTTTAAGAGTTATTCAGAGTTCAACAACAATATGCAAATCTAAAGGTGCGAGCTAGCTAGAAAACTCACTGTCCACCCTATAATAGCCGCTCTTCTCCAATAGCCATCGGCACGTTCTTTAAAGAACTCATGATGATGATGATTAACATGAACATTTTCGCCCCTATTTCTGTCTGCAAAGAAAATGTCACATATAAAGTTTAATTAAATGGATAAAACTAAGGACTCTATTGATCAGCTAAACTAGTTAGTCAACTAGCTGATTTGAGTTCATCCAACCTTTGGCAAATTTGTCAATGTCCTTCCTGATGGAATCCTCCCAGCGTTTCCATTGGCGTATCTGCTTATGGTGAACCATATAGCATATTTGACTACTTTGAGAATCAATTATATCTTAAATACAAATATAGTAAGATCGAGTATGGTAAAAGATACATTACTCTTGCCCCTCCAAGAAGCATAGTTGTGACACAGAAGATCACATGAACTATTGCCAAAACAAATATGAAGATGTGTAGATGATGTAATCCTTCCAATGATAATAATGGAACCTTCCCCTGCCGAAAAACAATGAGGACATGCATAACCATATATTGTTATTAGTAGTGGTTCGCTTTCCGGTAACAATGGTGAAGTTTTGATCAATAGATAGTAGAAGCATTGTAAGTGGCAGTGATGAACTATATACTTATGGACAGCAAGTACCTTGAGTTGACATAGATTTGAAGTTTCTTCTGAAGACAGAAGGCGGCGACCATTGTTTGTAGTTTGATTAAGAAAGTAATGTGCAGGGGTATTATGCTCAGCAGTTTGTATCTTGCAGGGAAGCATGTGAGCTGCGACATTTGGGGGGATGCAGATGCGGCTTATGGAGCGTTGAAATACAGTTAGTAGAAGGGATATGAACCCTAAAAGCATCAGTTCTGTTGAGATAGAAGTGAAAGAAGAACAACTAGGATTAGGTTTTAATTAAATGTGTTAACAAGGTAAGAGACCAACTTCAGATACAAGATGAAATGAAATTGCAATGCAGACGATTAGAGCATTCATGATGTGGAATATTTTAGTTGACAATTACATAAGAACTAAATTGCATAATACTTGGAGAAAGAGAGAGAACCTTCTTTTAGTTTTTGTAGGGCTTCATATAGAGCATCTTGTTTCTGATGCTGCAAGTACTGAATTTCCAAGTTCCCGGAAATACAAAACACGAAATCAAACGGAAAATCTCTTGAGTATTGCTTTGAGGCACAAAATCCCTTTCATAAAATTTACAAGTCTATTGCAGAACTATCCTTATTGCAGAACTGTGGATGATCTATGGTTAGTGTATTTGTGTTGATAGGCACAATTTCAGTAGCACAGCTAAGATAAATGATCTGAACGTTCAATTAACCTAGTATCTTTTGAAATTTGTCATTCTGGACTCGGTTATATTTCTATTGTAAAGTTGCATTTGCTTAATATTATAGTTTGGCATTTACAAATTACAAATGTGTCAAGTTTCTGCCCTCCCATTCTCTCAATATGCATTGCCTTCCTTTCAAGACATTCCTGCTAATTCAAATTTTCACACGTCACAATTAAAACTAAAAGAGCAGTATCCAGAGGACTGATGAAGATCAAGAACTATCTTTTATATACTGTTCTATTTCATTTGTTTAAATACCGATAAAACAACCATCTCAAGTTTTTTCTTTCGTTCCTCAATAATAATGACTCAATTAGGGCTAACTAGCATTGAAGAACTTTTGAAGATATCATGACGATTGAAGAACAAGGTGCTAGGGTAACAGCATCGACCAAGAAAACTAAAGTTCATCTTGACTAGAAAGGTTTAATATTTTCAAATAATTGACTAGAAAGAGGGCATGTTTGTATACCTTCCCAAGTTTATGAAGACCACGCTCGGCACACAGAGATAGCAGAACAATGACAAAGCAAACACCAGCAACCACCCATGTTGGTGTGAACTCTAAAGAGCTGCTGAGCTCTTCTTCTGCCATGTCTCTCTTTCTCCACTCCCAGAACTGGCAATGTGATCAATCCACACAAGAAGACATTGCCATCAGAGAGCCTTTTAAGATAGGAACCAAACGAATGTTGTTTTAACTGAAGCAATGTGTACAGCATCAATGTCATTCTAGGGGCCAAAGAATAACACATTCTCAAGTAAAGCAAAAGCAAAGAGCATAACAGGAGAAATATTTTAAGATGGCCGTGTATCTCAAGTAACGTATAGAACCTGTCTAAGTGAAAGTGGGAATTTGATTTAAGCTGCTGACGACAGCCATAAACAGCCAGGTTTCAGCTCGAAATTTTCTCACTAGAATTCTGCAGCTATCAATAGCATAAGCAGACCAAGGCAAAGAAGCTGTTGTTCTAAATTAGTAGAACAAATGAGTCTCAAAAAAATTTAGATACAGAAGCACGTTGAAGATGTTTAGATTTATTGTCAACAAATATCAAACTGTTCACTTTCCATGTTTCAAAGAATACAAGATTCATTCATTCCATACATATATACCGTATATATCACAAAATCCAATCAAAGGGGACGTCTATGATTTTGTAATGCTAGTTTCAGTCTCCCTGGTTTGGCCACAGCACCGTAAAACTCTTCAAACACTGTCCATTGCTGTCTTCCTTACCACTATCTATTGAGATCTTCATGTTACCCAGTTACTGTTTGTGATGCGCTGTACGCTCCAAAGTCTAAAACTGCAGCAAAATCATCTACAAGTCACACAAACACAGAAAACCTGATACTGCTTCAGCATATCATGGTTTCCACGGTGCTGGAGGAGGTGGTGGAGTGGGAAACATTGGGGGAACAGCAGAGAAGATGGTATTTTTGTCGATACCAACAGACTTTTCTCCAGATAGCGCAACTAGTGCTGCAACCAAACCTGCATTCCCAGCAAGAGTTGGCTCTGTGTAATTGTAATTCTTGCGGGAGTCTACGAAACCATCCTTTTTGTCAGGACCAGCCACCATGGCACCCACAATGATATTTGGGTTTGGCTTTGAGGTGTCCCTCCATTTCCAACCCCCCTTGCAATTGTATTTGATCTTATTCTTGGGAATAGATGCACCTCTATGGTGCACTTTCTTCGGGTAATGATTGCCAAATCCAACAATGTAGCTCATTTTCCGGGGATTCTTACCAAGAATGTAATCAATCTGCAAGACAAAGGAAAAGAGTAAGTTTTTGCCCAGTTTATTTCAACAGGAGTCTGAATCTTTTTTACATGTGTGAAACATTGTATGAATTACAGGAAAAATAGGAGTTGATATAACATACCTGAAATTTTGCAAAGTCGCGCAATACATCTGTGGAATAGAAGTTTGGTCCACAGTACCACCCAGGTGTATCGGCAGCATCAAGATAATCACTAAACAAGGTGGCTAAGAAAGCTGCATTAACCACGTATTGAAGAGGTTGAGGCCCACCGTGATTCAACTGGATCAAGCCACCTGAGACATCGACATGTCAGTACAATCTCAGATTGGATATTTACATGTCCTTGAATAAAAATGTAGATCGCATAACAAAGTCCAACAGTAGTGAAAACACCATACCTCTAGTTCTGTTAAACGACGTGAATATTGGCAGGTATGAGCACATAACTATGCTAGTCTGATTATGGAATGTCCTCAACATTTCTTCATATGGGTAACCAGGGCTCAAGAATAATCTCAAACGGCTCAGAAGCACCTAGTCAATAGAAAAGGAAAATCGTATTACAGACTAACCAAATTTGTACGACTAGACTCACTAGAGTTTTAAGAACTTAATAAAACTACGATCAGAACTACAGAAGATAAAGTGATAAACTAATTAATTAAAATAATGCCATATACATCATTTACAGAAATGGAATTCTATCAAAGAAAACATCATATACTGAGCTTAAACGTACCTGTGCACCAGCAAGCTTAGTGTCCCAACTGAAGACTCCGTAATCAGGGCCTCCCCAGAAGGCACCAGCATGCCTGGCAAGAGTAGGATTTGTGGCTAGCGTAAGATACGAATTGTTCCCAGTGGCATAGTACATCCAAGCGGCACCCCAAACATACTCATCCCAGTAACTAGTTGAATTATAAAATTTGGAAGCCTCTGATTCCGAAGCACTGTAATAGCCTCTCCCATTTGTCCTTCCAAATTTGAAGAGCGTTGTGGCACCGTGCACGAGCTTTTTTGAGTAGGCCTTGTTGTCCTTGAAGACTATAGATGCAGCAGCTAGAGCGGCAGCCATCTCCGATGCCAGATCACCGCAGTTGCTGCACTGAGTCACAGGGCGCGCGTAGTCAATGTCTTCGGGACGCGTCCAGCAGTAATGATCATTCGGAGTAGTACTTCCGGCAGAAGTAACCCCGGATCCGACCTGTCAATAAGAACAACACCCAATCAGAGATATGGAAACAAAAGCAAAATAGGAATACTAACATTAATATTAATGCTTTATACAGAGACAGACCTGTGAGACAAGCTGAGTAATTGTATCCGCTGAATTGTTGAAGGTCTTGAGAAAGTAATCAGCTCCCCACTTGATGAGCTCCTTGGCGTGAGCAAGTTCTCCGGCAGCTTCATACTTGGCGCTGTATTCGATGACACTCCAGCTCAGCATGGTCATGGCAAATGACTGAGGGAAGTTGAACTTGATAGCATCTCCGGCGTCGTAGTAACCTCCGACCAAATCTTTGAAATTCGATCCCGGTTCGTTGCCGTCTTTCAAGCCGGAGTTTCCCCTCCATGACACATTGTTATGCTTGGGAAGCTTACCGGCTGCCCAAATCAAATCAAGAGATGAGCAGATTATACACATTTACTCAACTAAACAAATGAGATGGTGGTTGTAGTAGTAGTATGATGATAGAGTGAGTTACATTTCTGAGCGTTGAAGAACATGAGGGCCTTGTGGAGAGCGAGGGTGTAATTGTCCGGCGGGGGCTTGGCGTGGTGGTGGCGTGGCACGGTCTTGACGATGAGGACGATAAGACCGGCGAGTAATCCGGCGGCGAGGAGAATCCCGAGGGTCCAGACGAAGATCTTACGGCTGACGATGACGCAACCGAGATCGACGTATTTCTTTTTCTTTTGCTCTCCGGTGGGGCCCAACAGCCAGCTCTGCTGAGTCTCGTCGAGGGGGCGGGAGGAGAGTGCGGCCCTGTCGAGGTCTTGGAGGTTGCGGCTGCGGTCGTCGTCGGTGGCAGAGTCCGCCGTGTTGATCTCCAACGGACCGCCCCATGGATCCCGTCCGTACATGATTGAATTGAATGATCGATTACTCAGTCTGAGCTGCCGACCGACACTTTGTTTGATGAGATCTCAAGTCAGTTCAGTTGAAGATGAGAAATGTGGACTGAGATGAAACTAGAAGAAGAAGAAGAAGAAGGTGAGGAAGCAGCTCCAAGTGGCTTATAATAATACTAATAATAATAAAGATAGAAATAACTGGAGAAAGGGGGCTGGTTTGGCTGGTGACGGTGGCTCAGTGGCTCGCTCTCAATTACAGACCGAACACAGTTGTTATTCTCTCTCTCTCTCAGATCATGTGTCTTTTGGGAATTTTTTTTATTTCTTTATTTTATTTTGGTTTGGTGAAAGAGGACACTCCACTAGCCGACAGCGACACTCGTTGTCTCACGCGCGCGCGTTAACCTTTCTCATTTGCTTCATATTTGAGACTCCAGACTTGAGAGACCAAAAGTGTCTTCGTCTACACTACTACAAAGTCGGTGATGAGTATAAGCTTGGGGTAGGGACAGATGCTCTAATCCAATTGGATGAAATCTTCCTCTCGAGATTGTATTCCTACATTGTCCCTCTTGATTAGATATGAAATCCCCGAAGTGGCTACGGCGTACAATTTTGATTGGTCCAAAGTAGAGACAGGGTAGTATGTATACTTTGTGAGAGTGACGGTATCCAACTACCGTTAGATGAAATGGCGTTTTCCACGCGTCCGCGTTGAGTTTGGTATCTAACTTCTTCTAGTTGGACAAAAGCACAACATGATGTTGCCATTACGGTTCAGAGTTCAGACTTGAAACACGAAAATATCATGTTACTCCTTTGATTTTTATTCTTTTACAAAATGCATGACAATTTATTTATTTTTTTCATTTAAGGGCTGTGTTGCAGCAACCTTGATCGATAAAGTTGTTTAAGTACATAATATAATAATATAATAATGAGCTTAAATACAACATATATTCGAATAATAGTAGAACACCCGCAATAACTATATAATCAAACATGCATCATTTAACAAATAGTGTCATATAAGCTATTTCATCAGCTTTACAAAAGTGGCAGCTTGAAAGCAATGCATCAAAATTCATTTTGGTGTCAAACTTGATGTCCCAATTTAGGAGTGATCAACACATCATAAAATCTATTTAGTAGCTTTGTATATATGTTCCAATTCAGTAGTGATCAACATATCATAAAATTCATTTAGTAGTTTTGTATATATGTCCCAATTCGGGAGTGATCAATATATCATAAAATTTCTCATCTTTGTGTTTTCTTTGACTGGGCATCAGAACTTAAGTTTGATCCTGAATTTTGAAGATTTGTCTATGTTTCCACTGCGAATTTATCCTTGTTCTTTATTTAGAAACATCTATCTTGTCAGAGCGTCGAAAATTTCTCTCGATCTGTCAAAAACTGTTATGTTCGACTGATTTCTTGACCTGATCGTTGTCTCTTGTATCCATATGAAGAATTTAAGATGGCTTTGGATTTGTTTGATGAAGACTGCCAACCCTTGAAAACCGCGAGGTTATGGTGATTTAGAATACCACAGATAATTCTGGATTGATGACACAAATTATCAAGTTTAGCAAAGATTGATGAAGCTGCACCTCCTAGGTATTGAAAAGTGAGGATATGTTACTGAAACTAAACAAAGACCAATGGATGCTAGGAAGAAGCAAGATGCATGGGATACAGTCAACACCTATGTGATGATGATTCTCCTTAAGGCGGTGACTACAAAGATCATGTTGTTGTTTGCCAACTTTGATTCACTAAAGGCGATTTGGGAATCCGTTACCTCTACCTACAATGATGAAAGTGATTTTGCTAGGGTACATGACTTGATCACCCAAGCATATAGAACCACCCAGAACGGCTAATCTATTGCTGCGTATTACACAAGTTTGGACTATTTGCCAAGAGCTTGACAATAGCTATCCTAGTCGGATGATGAGTGCAACTGATATTGTCATATATAATAGAGAGTAAGACGACATGTGAATGCATATCTTCTTGGGAGGATTGGATTTGAAATATGTCAGTGTGAAGAATGATTTGTTGCGCCAAATTACTCCACCAACATTGGAACAAGTCTTTCTGCATATCTGGAGTAGAATGGAGTAGCACACCGAAGGGTCTAGCCTCACTGTGCAAGCAACACCAACTTTGTCTCCTCAGATGCCTCAATAGAATTGGAAGATTAAGAACTCACTCAGAAAATCAGCTTGCTCGTGGTCCTGATACTAGCAAAGTGCAATGCTTCCATTGTGAGGAGTTTGGTCACTACAAGAGCCCATGTCCTCAGATATCGAATTAGGGAAGAAATACCAACAATAGGATCCCAGCAGCAAGACTGCAGTCTAACTAGTTCAAGAACCCAATTTCGATGGTGTGGAGGGACAAGATCACACTACAGGTAGTTACCCTCAATTTGAGGAAAAACGAGTTAAAATTGGTATCGCTTTGAAATTTTTTTTTACTTTAGTGGTGGTGATACATGGATAATTGAATATGGTGCGTCAGATCATATGAGCTATGATAAAACCTTGTTTTCGAGTCTGTCTATTTCTCCTATTTCTAAAATAACTAATGCGAATAGTGCATCTTTTCCGATTTTATGTATTGGGTCAATTTAAGTTATTCCATTTATTATGTTACATAATTTTCTTTATGTTCCCTCTCTATCACATCATCTTTTGTTAGTTTCTGAGTTGAATTCACAAAATAAATGTTTTGTAACATTTATCCTATGTATGTGATATTGCAGAACCTGTCATCTCAGGTAATAATAGGTAATGAAGATCTAAGGGGGAGGTTGTTTTTCAATTGGATTGCATATACAACGGGGAGACATAAGCACCATCAAGACCTGTTACCCTGTCATTGAGTTTTGATCATGGAAAAAAATTTGGCTATGGCATCGTCGGTTGGGTCAACCTTCCTTTGGTGTTATGGAGAATTTTATGTCATCTTTATTTTTGGGGATAAATGAGTCTAGTGTTCATTATGAAACTTGTGTTTTTGCTAAAAGTCATAATTTTAGTTACTCTCATAGTGTTCATTCTAATTCAACACTGTTTGAGTTGATTCACTATGATGCATAGAGGCCTTTGAAAAATTCTACCTTGCTCGGAATGAAATAACTTTGTTTTGTTCATTAATGATTTTATAAGATTAACATGGGTTGTGTTGCTCAAAAAGAAAGGTGTTGTATTATCTACATTTACAACGTTCCATAGCCTCATTCGAACTCTGTATGATGCTTGTGTGAAATTATTTCGATTTGATAATGGAGAAGAGTTTGTTAATCACTCTTTCCAAGACTATTTTCAGCAGCATAGGATTGTTCATCCAACAATTTATTCTCAGACACTATAGTAGAATGAAGTATCAAAAAGAAAGAACCGACATCTCTTAGACATGAGAAAATCTCTCTTACTAATTGCAAACATACCAAAGTAGCTTTAGGGAGAAGCTATATTATGTGCTTCTCATCTCATCAATCGCCTACCATATGCATCTTTTCAGAATTGTGTTCCATTTGAGGTATTGTCTCAGCATGTTGCCATTCCATCTCTCAATAAACTTCTTGCTCATATTTTGGTTGTCTGGCATATATTCATCTACACAAGAGTCAGATATCGAAGTTGGATGCTCGTGCTCTCAAGTGTGTGTTTGTTAATTGGTTATGACTCCTATCAGAAAGGATACAAGTATTACCATCCTTCATCTCAACGATTATAGGTAACTATGAATATCATCTTTATTAAAGACGTGTGTTATTTCTCTCCTACAACGACTACAAGCGAGGAGGAAAAGCATCTATTATGTGAAGATTAGTTTGAAGGCTAACAAGTTATAATTGTGGAAGAAGAAAAAATGTCCAGTAGCATTTTTGACCCGTCAAAAGTACTTGTCTACATATCCAAAGGCTCTAGCAAAGATTTGACTCACCAAATATTCTTCTTGACGATTCAAAAATGGTTCCAGGGACCATAATTGATCCAGGGAGGAAGTTCGACCCATCAAAGAAGGATCACGACATGCCAAAGATGGTTCCAGGAGGTCTCCGAGAGCTGAGTTTGACGGGTCGAGAATTTTTTGACCCGTCGAAAATTCCTAGGTCACCGATTTTGTTACAGTGTATGAGATTCTTCGATTGGTCAAAGACGTTCGACCCGTCGAAAGGGGGGAAACTAGTTAATGATGTTGATTCTGTGTTGAAAGATGTACACGCAACTCTAGTCTCTCCCTCTTTATAAATGGTCTCTCCTAACTTGTCATCACCTAAGATATGTAATAGTCTTCCTTTGTTAAGTCATATTGTACCTGATTATAGAATTTTTTTGCCTAATAGGTCAACCTGTGGTCAACTTTCAAAGAAATACGAGTCTACCTTGTCAGCTAAAGTCAAGTACCCTATAGCTAATTGTGTGTCCACATAGATTGTCTAAACCCTATATAGCTTTTATGATTCAATTATTGCCGTATCTCTTCCTAGAAAAGTGTAGGATGTGATGAAGGAGGAGAAGTGTGCAAAGGCAATGAAAGTTGAGATGGATGCTCTCAACAAGAATGATACTTGAGACTTTGTACTTTTACCACCCAGAAAGAAGACAGTTGGGTATAGATGAGTCTATACATTGAAGCATAATACATATGGTTTAGTTGAAAGGTATAAAGTGAGGTTAGTTGCAAAATTAAGGGTATAAGGCAAGGTTGGTTACAAAGATCAATACCATTCGGGTTCTCATGTCCATAACAACTAACCTGGATTGTCCATTAAAGTAGTTTGATATGAATAATGTCTTTCTTCATGGAGATTTGAATGAAGAAATTTACATAGATCTAGTCCCAGGGTATGGTACTTCTACATGTGAGACTATGGTGTGCAAACTGAAGAAGTTCTTGCATGGATTGAAGCAGTCCCCAATAGTTTGGTTTGGAAGATTCACGAAATTCATGAAGAAGATTGGGTATCAAGAAAAAAATTCATATCATACTTTACTTTTGAATCACCGGCAGCGTATGGTTACTACTTTGGTGATTTCTGTGAATGACATGGTTGTCACAGGTGATGATTATGAGGAAACCAAGAAGTTACAAGTTCAATTATCTTTTGAATTAGAGATAAAGAACCTTGGAAACTCGAAGTATTTCTTAGGCATTGTGGTAGCTTGGAACACGAACTGTATTATGTTGAGTCAGAGGAAGTATATTCTGGACTTGTTGGTAGAAACCAGTATGCTTGACTGTAAATCAGTTGACACACCTAGTGAGTAGAACCATCGTATTGCAGAATATCTAGATCAAGTCCAAACAAACAAGTCTCGGTATCAGAGGTTAGTTTGGCGGTTAATCTACCTGTCTTACAGTAGACCTGATCTTACTTATGTTGTTAGTGTTGTAACCCAATATATGTACCTTCCTAGTGAAGCTCATATCACTACCAGAAAAACACACGTAGGCAGCGAAGCAATTTCGTCGTCTAAGTGGATTTTTTGTCGTCTAATTGTTGTCGTCTAAGTACTTAGATGACAAAACAAAAAAATTCCGTCGTCTAAGTGACATCTTAAACGATGATACAACTTTCATCGTCTAGGTCAGTTAGATGACAATTTTTTTTTGTCAAAGGCGACGAAAATTATCCTCGGCTTAGTAAACACTTAGACGACGAATTCTAGGTTTCGTCGTCTAAGTGCTTAATTTTGTTTAAAAACTTAAATGAACCACTTAGACGATGAAAATACTATAATTTCGTCATCTAGGTGTTGCAACTTAGACGATGAATGAAAGGGTCCAACCCCGATTTAGTTGCCTAAACCGGAATCAAACCCCTTCGAAAACACGAACCAACAAAAACCGTAGAAATTTTGGCAGAGTTTCGTTACTAACATAGAATTACCATTACCTGCACGCAGAAAATACACTTCATCATATGCCACAAAAAGCAAACCGTGGGCACCAATCCCATTCGGATTTCTCAATATATCAACAGTAATGTAAAACAATAAATATAACAGTACTTTACTGAAATCCGGAGTAAAATCGTATAATATATACAATAGAATACTCAGAGCGACCTCTAATGTATAATCATATACGTATACCACAGTAGGTAGAACAATAAACCTACTAGAAGAAACAAGGTAGCTCGAGTACTATGCCTCCGACCACGACGTGCGACACCAGAGTCCGAACTGCAAACTGGGCACGGAAACCGAAAAGCCCAGGGGAAAGACATGAAAATCGCTAGAGTGAGTGGACAAAAATAAATGTCTTTCACCAGTTGATATATATATAAAATAACATATGCGAGTCCAGGTAAATAAAAATAACAAGTACACGAGGTAAAACTCATACTCCTCCAGTGTACTGAGCATGCAAGTAAAAAACCCACGGGGTCACTCATGGACACATCCGTGCTAGTACAGTCAGAATCACGGAGTCCCTGACTTCCACGTGATTCTAGCCAGAAAGGCCTCGGTTCCGGGGAAACGCCCCTCACCGGTCAGGTCGGGGTTTCGCCCCTCCTGGTAGGCCTACCATCGAGGATCAGCCGAGAGGCAAGTGTATCGATACAATAACGTAACTGAGACTGTACTCTGTGTAAATCAAATCATAAACAGTTCGATGCAAATGCATGAAACAACATATAAGTATATGTATACTCGTATACGTATATCCGTATAAGTATAAACGTATAATCGTAAAACACATGCTCATGTAATCCGAAATCTCATACGCATGCTCAAGTTCGTGAAACGTATATAAAGACTCGCAAACAATCCGTGAAAAGAAATGTCCACTCACAGACTCGGGTAACGCAGTTCGCGTTAACCCGTGATCCGGCGGAAAGTCCCTCGCCAAAAGAACGATCACGAACACCTCGCTGTAAGTTTGGATGCTCAAATCGAGAAACGAACCTCTCCACTGCGATCGGGGCGCGATTTCGAGTGAAATGCCATGCAACTTGTCGAAAATCCCAAAAAGTCAAACTTTGACCGCCGTTGACCGTTGACCGCCGCCCACGGCGGCGCCACCACCAACCGTGAAATTTCTCGGCAGAGCAACCCCTATTCCACTCAAAATCATCCACTAAGAAAATTTCATAAATGGTTAGAATCATGGAGAGGAGAACTTCAAAGCCCACTACAAATTGTAGCTCAATTTGGCCGAAATCAATGAACCCGAATTCACCAAGTTTCCTTCATTTTCAAGTCGGAATTTCTCCTTTTCCGGTGAGCTACACCATGCATGGTGGCCGGAGACGTGATGGGGACGCCGAGACGCTTCGATGGGGTCCTTCCCCAAGGACGGAGGTGGCCGGACGAGCACCGTCGCCGGCAAGCCGTCGATCACCGTCGAGAAGCCATTCCTCCACCGAGTTGACTCGGTCAACTCGGTCAACTCCCAAAATGGTAAGTTTTGACTTGCCCAAAACAGCAAGTTTCTATTTATAGGCCTTCCATTTTTGGAAACTTCGTAATTATCTCTTCGACAAACTTCGTATATCCGTAACTTTCTCGTCATAATTCCGATTCTGATAATTTTCGCGGCAACAAACTCGTCTCGACGTACTCTTCAATTATCACCCAAAGTCAAACACATGAGCTAAACCAACAAAAAGTCGACTATTCAACCAAACACACTCTTTAATCGACTAAATAAACAACAATCGGAAATAATCACAACTTAATCTTCGTAACTCAGAATAATGCTACGGAAGTTCTCACAAACTCGAAATTAAATTCTGAACAACTTCCGTGAAGAAGCCGAAACCAAATTCTCGACCGGTAATTTAGTCGTTAAGAGCACCACCATTTAAATCGGAACTTCAAATATTCATAATTAATTCCTCGGTCGTCCAAATAATGATCCGGAACCGCCCACGAACTCGAAATCACACGTACAACGACTCTCGAGAAGAGACCCAGCTCCAATTCTCGGCCAATAATTAAGTCGTTATCAAACCTGGCGATTCAAATACTGTCGTAACTCTGCGACTACGCGCAAGCTCGTAGATTAATCTGATTTCACTGCTGATTCTGTTCTGGGTCGTCACAATGAAATTATAGTTTCGTAGTCTAAGTGGTTGATTTTGTAAAAAAATATTAAATGAAAAATTCATGAAATGATAATTGTTAATTAACAATTATCATTTCATGAATTTTCATTTAATTTTTTGTATAACAAATTTCATAATATTGCAAAATTAATTTATTGAATGCTAATTATTAATAATAATACAAAATTCATAATAAATAAATAATTTAAATAATTTAATATTTAAATACAAAATTCATAATAAAATAAACTAAATTAATCTAACCTAAATAAAGAAATTAACCTATACCTAAACTAATTATAGATGGTGGTGGCGGCGACGGTGGTGGCAGCGACGGTGGTGGTGACGACAATGCTAGTGGTCGTGGTAGTGGCAACGACGGTGTTGGTGGTTGTGGTGGTGGAGGTGGTGGTGATGGTCGTGGTGATGGTCATGATAGTGATGATGATGGTGGTGGTGGTGATGATGGTGGGTGGTGATGGTGGTGGGTGGTTTGATTGAGAGAGAGAGAGAGAGAGAGAGAGAGAGAGAGAGAAGAGTGAGCTAAGAGAGAAGAAAATGAAGAGAGATTGAGAAAATGATGAAATTTAAAGAGTTTTACACGATTTAGATGACAAAAATATTTGTTTTCGTCATCTAAGTGCTTTAACTTTTCAGAAAAACCGTCAATTTTATTGACTTAGATGACGAAACCCAACAATTTCGTCGTCTAAGTAATTTAAAATTTTGGTGAAAAACAAAACCGCCAATTTTTTGTGACTTAGACGACGAAACAAATAATTTTCGTATTCTAAGTCTTTTTAATTTTCTCCAAAATTAATTTTCTGTTATTTAAAAAAAAATAAAAAATTTCACGTAGACCACGAAACTCCAGATTTCGTCATCTAAGTGAATTTTTTTTTATAAATAACTAAAAAATTAGTTTATATCTTAGATGAGGAAAACCAATATTTCGTCGTCTCAGATCTGACTGAGAGGACGAAAATACATTTCGTTGTCTAAGTGCGTGTTCTAAGACGACGATGACATTTTCGTCATCTAAGATATTATACTTAGACGACGAATTCTATTTTTTGTCGTCTAAGTCAGATTTGAGATGACGAAATATTTTTTTTCATCGTCTAAGAGATTTCTTACGTGACAAAAATGAATTTCGTCATCTAGGCTGACCTTAGACGATGAAATTGTCTCTTTTTTGACGAAATTATTTTTCGTTGTCTAAGTGCAATTTTTTGGTAGTGTATGTATATTGTGATAAGAATCTTGAGGTACTTGAAGTCAATTCCTGGTAAAGGCCTCGTATTTTACAAGAATGGAGAATTTAGGTGCTAGTGGATATACTGGTGCAGATTGGGCATGTAACATTATTGAAAAATATTCTACTTCTAGATACTTTACATTTGTTAGTGGAAATCTAGTTACTTGGAGAAACAAGAAGCATAAAGTGGTGGCTCATTCAAGTGCATAAGCAGAGTATAAAATAGAGATTGCACACAACCCAATTTAGCATGATCGAATGAAGCGTCTGGAGATTGATAGACACTTCATCAAGGAGAAGCTAGATGCTCATATTATCTCATTTCCATTTATTCATTCAGATGAACAATTAGTTAACATCCTTACCAAAGCTATTTGGTTCAAGGCCTTCAGCGACTCACTTGACATTCTTATATGCACCAACTTGAAGAGGAGTGTTGACATGACTCACACTCCTAAGAATATTAGGAGTTGTATATTCTGCAATTAATTAGTAGCTGTAATTAGTTTCCTAGTAGGTACAAAGTATGTCCCAATTCCGTAGTGATCAGTATATATCAACAAATTCCCGATCTTTATGTTCTCTTTGACTAATCCTATAACTAAGTAGGAACTTACTCTATCGTTTCACTTCACGAAAAAAAGTAGGAACTTATTATCATCATAAATGTAAAATACTAAAAACAATAAGAAAATAAAATACATGGACTTAGGACTACTTCCCAGGCCCAACAATCAACAAACTGAAGGAGAGACAAAGAGACGCAAAACCAGACCCACTAACCATGACATTCTACTGCCGTCGTTACTTGGCTAATCACTACTGCCAGCTAACTCATGACAATTGTCATCGTCACGGCTCCACATTCTGATGTGACTCTACTTTCCCTAGCTGCCGCATCTCTTATTTGAGAAAAACAATTGAGATGCACAGATTTTCATAACTCAGGCCATGATCTATAGACCGCGAACATAATTCGACAAAATTTAGAGCGAGCATCATTGCTTCCTTTAGCCGAAACCAGGTCAATCTGTGTTACCCATCCGCATCCACCCACAAATCCCATCAGTATTGACACCCCTCCAATGATTCTACCGTTTGATGCACTAACAAACAACACGTACCACAAGAAACATAAACGGCAGAAAAGACGTTTGGCCGCACCCGCAGCATATGGACGAGGCTAGAGCCCCGCGATGGGCGAAGGGCTGCCAGACAAGACAAGGGAGAAATTGAAGGAAGGTTTTTTTATCGCTATTTAATTTTTTATTTTAAAATAAAAAGGATTAAGAAATTAGACTATTAAATTGTCAGCCGACGGTGTAATGTAGTCTAGCCACATCTGGCCTTCCCACTGGTCGGAATTGATCAGGCTTGACGCCCTTTATCTCTGACTAGTCTCAATCTCATCGATTGAGGCTTGAGAAGAGAAAATCGATAGATTGAGCGAGGTTTTAGGTTTTCTGGGTAAACTCGTCGTTGTCAACAATGACATCTCCATCGTCATTTTAGATAGGAATAAAATCCGTTTAGCCTCTTGAATGTGTTTTGCTTGGAATTTGATTTTTTTATTTAGGTGGAAATAAAAAGTGATTTATCTTAATTTTTGGATGGAAATTGTAGTCTTAAATTGCTGTCGCTAGGGGCAGTAGATATCAACAGTGATTAGTGGTGAGCGGTCGAAGGTTTTTTAGCTAACCCTAGTGAGAACAAAACCCGACCAACACTGAGTCCAAAGGTTGTTCAACCGCGTTGGAATCATGCCAGAGAATTTTTGACAAAATCGAAAACGCCACCTTTCACGATAACTAGTTGTTTAATGCTGCCAAATCTGGGGTAATTGTAGTTACGAAAGTGATAGAACTCATTGAGATCTAACCAGTGGTGTGTCCTTCACCGTCGTTAGTGGTCGTAAGTAAAGACGTGTGTGTTGCATGCACCGTCGCATGTGGCAACGGGTCTGCCATAAAAATCTTTCTAGAATGAGTTGTGTTATATGTCAATTTTTTCGTAATGCACGTTAGAACATAGTAGTGAAGTCTTTTTTAACATTTGGCCTCTGCTGTCCTACTGGGTGGGTATATGGGTGATGGTTATACGTGGGGTCATGTTTCACCGACGATGGCTGTGCGACATTTAGAAAAATTAGGACTATAATGAGGAGGACGAAAGACCCCTTCAAGGTAAGTTGAGTTTACCGTTGTGCCATATAGATTACTCTTTGTGTGTATTACATTGTTATGACCGTATCGTCTTAATGGATTTATCAAAAAAGTTTTCAAGTCAATTTGACGAAGTTAAATTTGAACAAACTAATAGTAAATTATATGAATATTTATTGATTAGAGTAGGATTGAGTTGCTACAACTTATGTTGGGTTTAAAAGGGATTTACTTGATTTTTCAGAAGTGATTGCTCGAATTCATCTCTCTAAGGGTGACATTATTACGAAAATGATAAATTATTGGGGCCGAGAGATGAAGCTCTCAATATTTTTAAAAGGTTCTCAATTTTTTTTTTCAAATAAAAACAACATATTCAACATAACCTAAAACGAATGTATTAGATTATACTAACAAGCATGATTATATGTGAAATAAATATTAGACTACGAAAGAGTTAGATTAACAATAGAGTGACTAGTCTGAGCTAAATTATCTGTCAAAATATTTACTTCTATAAAAACATGTCTCCATACTGTTCCTGAAAAACACTGAAGTAATTGCCTTATATTTTGTATAATAATCTGAATATGAAAGGCATGTTTGTGACTATGTTGAGGGCATCAACGGAGGACTTGAAGTCTTTTTCAATGATGAGAAGAGATATGAGTATCTCTTGAGTGAATGAAAGCACAAACATAACTAAGATCGTCCTGAGGGTCAAGCCTTAGGCGACCAAAATTTCATTTTTCTCCCAACTTTTGAGCAAAAGCAAATAAAGGTTGACAAGAAGCATTTCTAATCACAAAACCAGCTGTTGCATTATGTTGCATGCATAACTGAGCCATCAAATTTGTATGAGAGGGTATATTTTCTTGGGGGAACCCATTTAATAATATCTGCATGGAGTATGCTTACAAAAAGGCTTCAGATTAGTCGAATGAAAATGTTATAAGAGATTGGCAATTTCTTAAGTAATATTAGTAAGGAAGCTTGAATATTCTAAAAAAGTAACTTATTTATGCTCTCTAAATAAGTTATTTTTTTAGAATATTTAGAGAGCATAAATAAGTTGGGAGGATGAATGAAGCCAGATGATTCCGAAATTCGAAGGAAGAATGAAGCCAGATGATTTCATAGATTGGCTCTACACAGTTGAGAGGATTTTTGAATACAAGGACATCCCCAATGAACAAAGAGTGAAAATCGTTGCTATCAAACTAGTAAAGAGGGCATCTGCATGGTGGGAACAATTGAAGGCAAGTCGGGAACGTTTGGAAAAACATATGATAAAGAGTTGGGAGAAGATGAAGAAAGCCTTACAGAGCAAATTCTTACCTGATAATTACATCCAGGAAACTTTTCTCATGTTGCATAACTTGAGACAAAACCTTCAAACTGTTGATGACTACACAGAAGAATTTGACGTTTTGATCATATGGTGTGGTATAACGGAAACTGAGGAAGAAACCATTGTCTGATATCTTGGAGAATTGAAGAGAGACATACACGATGACCAAGTTTTACAGCCTTACTGAACATACAATGTTGTCTACAAGCTTGCGGTCCAAATAGAAAAGCAACAACGACCTCGCTTCAGAAAATTTGGTGATGATTCAGATCAGAGAAGGGTTAGTAGTAAAACTACACCTAGCGATGGAGGGAAAGCACTAGAAGCCCTCAAACTAGGGCCTCAGGAAAGGCGTGCAGTATGTGAAGGAACTTGGAAGCTAGTCAAATGCTACAAGTGTTTAGGCTTAGGGCATATAGCCTCTGAATGTCCGAACCAAAAAATGGTAACGTTGGTGGAAGAAAATACTAAGTAATGGAACGAAACACCTATTTATGATGACCACAGAGATGACACAGAAGAAGAAATCACATGGAGCAATCATGGGGAATCCCTGGTCATCCAAAGAGCCATGAACATGGTCAAGCAAGAGGATGACCCGAACTGGTTAAGGCACAACATTTTTCACACTCGGTGTACTTCAAAAGGGAAGGTATGTGATGTTATTATAGATGGAGAGAGTTGCGAGAATGTCGTGTCTCAGGAGATGGTCAATAAATTGAAGCTACCAACAGAAAGGAAGTCGGAGCCCTATAAACTCTTCTGGTTTAAGATGAGTAACGAGGTAGTGGTTGACCATCGTTGCTTGGTGAACTTTTTAATCGGGAATAAGTATCAAGAAGAGGAGTGGTGTGATGTCATTCTAATGGATGCATGCCACATATTGTTAGGACGTCCATGGCGGTTTGATTGGAAGGCCATGCATGATGGTTCAAAAACGCTTACAACTTTGTCAAGGACAACATAAAGGTTACTCTTGGAGCATCCCGAAGCGAGAAGAGGACTCAACAAATCAAGAAGTAAATTTTCTTGAGCATGAGAGAGATCTTGAGAGAATCAGAGGAATGTGGTGGAGACCTTTACTTACTGGTGACTTTGAGGTATCTCAAGCATTAAAGCCGATTCTACAAGAATTTCAAGATGTCATTCCGAAAGAGTTACCTACTGAGTTACCTTCTATGAGTGATATGCAACACCATATTAACCTTGAACCTAGATCTAGTATACCAAACTGACCACATTATCGAATGAGTCCTCAGGAATATAAGGAGTTGAATAGGCAGGTAACTGACTTGTTAAAGCGGGAAATTATTAGAGAAAACATGAGTCCTTGCACTGTAACTACCTTGCTTACACCAAAGAAAGATGGGACATGACGTATGTGCATCGACAACAGGGCAATCAACAAGATTATGGTGAAGTACAGGTTTTCCATTCCTTGTTTGGATGAAATTTTGGATCAGTTATCACCAAATTAGAATGGTGAAGTACATGCCAAGATATTTTCTACGATTGATTCGCGAAGTGGCTACCACCAAATTAGAATGCGTTCTGGAGATGAGTGGAAAACCACCTTCAAAACACAAGATGGCCTCTTTGAGTGGCTGATCATGCCTTTCAGTCTAACAAATGCACCAAATACATTCATGCGATTGATGAACCAAAAGCTTTATGCTAACCTCAAGAAGTGTGAGTTTCTTACTCGAAGCCTACTCTTCCTTGGTTATGTGATTTCAACTGAAGGCATTCAGGTAGACTCTAAGAAAGTTGACGCAATCTTAGAATGGCTCACTCCCCAGACTATTCATGACGTTCGGAGTTTCCCTGGCTTAGCTTCGTTCGATCGACGGCTTATCAAAAATTTAGTTCCATAGTGGCTCCTATGACCGATTGCTTGAGGAGTAAGGAGTTCTGTTGGACACAAGCTGCTGAAGAAAGTTTTCAAGCCATTAAGCATGCCATCACAGATGCCCCCGTCCTAGCTCTTCTAGACTTCGAGACAGTCTTGGAGGTCGATTGTGATGTACAAAGAGAGAAATTTGTGCTGTTTTAAGTCAAGAAAGGAGACTCGTAGCCTTTTATAACGCCAAGTAGAATGGCACTAGGCAGTGATACTCAACTTATGATGAGGAATTTTATGCCATCATCCAGGCTTTGTGTCAGTGGTGCCAATAACTCATTTTCAAGGAATTTGTGTTATACTCGAATCACGAAGCTTTGAAATTTTTGAATGGACAACATTAGTTGAACATGCGACATGCTCAGTGGATAGAGAAACTACAACAGTAAGACTACCATTAAACACAAATCGGGGGAGCTGAACAAGGTAGCAGATGCACTTAGTAGGAAGGGAGTGTTGTTAGCAACTACGGTAGCACAAGTAATAGGCTTCAAAGCAGTACTAACTTTGTATCTTGATGATCCAGACTTTGGAAAAACATGGAGAGAGCGAGAGGAGCTGTAGCCATGAAAGATTTTCATATTTAGCAAGGGTATCTATTTAAAGGTACACAATTGTGCATTTCAAATTTCTCTTTACGATTACTTATCATTGAAGAAAAGCACAGTTGTGGGCTAGGAGGCCATTTTGGACAAGACAAGACCCTTGCTCTGGTCAACGAAAATTTCTATTAGCCTAAGATGGCAAAAGAAGTACTCCAGTATGTTTAGCAGTGTAGGACGTGTCATTTGGCCAAGAGTCATAGCCAAAACATAGGTTTATACTCTCCCTTACCAGAATCTAAGGCATCATGGGTTGATATCAGTTTGGATTTTGTGTTTGGATTGCCCAGAACCCAACAAGGGTTTGACTCCATATTAGTTGTTGTTGATCAATTTTCTAAGATGGCGCATTTCTTCCCTTACAAGAAGACCATAGATGCCAGCAACATCGCCAACATCTACTTTCGAGAGATTGTTAAACTATACGACATTCCTAACACAATTACATCCGACCGTGATGTCAAGTTTATGGGGGCATTTTTGGCGTACACTTTGGCGTAAGTTGGGAACAAAATTATAGTTCAGCAGCTCCTATCATCCCCAGATGGATGGTCAAACAGAGGTTGTCAATCGAAGCCTTGACAATCTGCTTCGCTCCATAGTTAGGAAGAGTAAAGGAAGTTGAAGTGAATCATTACCACAAGCAGAATATGCAAATAACAGCTCTCACCACGGAAGCATCAACTTGAGTCCCTTTGAAGCAGTGTATGGTCAGAATCCAAACTCATTTTGATTTGATTCATTTACTAGTGGAGAATTGTTTGAGTGGAGATGCTAGTGACATGGCTAAGTTCATCCAAACAAAACATGATTCTGTACAAAAGTAGTTGGTAGAGGGAAACAATCGATATAAAGAAGGCGCTAACAAGCATCGACGAGCTGCAGAATTTCGGGAAGGTGAGCTCATTTGGATCAATTTGAGTAAAGAAGTGTTCCCTCGAGGCAAGTATGGAAAGTTGCATGATCGTGGCAGTGGTCCTTATAAGATATTGAAGCGAGCTGAACAAAATGCTTACATTCTGGAACTACTTGAAGACGTTGGTGTCTCATCCACTTTCAATGTTACAGACTTGAGAGCTTATCATGGTGAGAGTGAGTTCTTCGTACCAGCTTCGAGAACGAGTTCTTCTCAACCCCGTGAGCCTGCTGCAGGAGCATCTTTGCATAAGAAATCTTCGTATGAGGCATCTTCGCATGAGAATGTGAGGCCCAAGAGACGGACCAAATCTCCTTCCTATCTTCGAGACTATATTAGAAAGTATTTTGATGTTGTAGTCTTTATTGACAACTCCTAATCCTTGTAGGAATAGCCTAGCATAAGTGTAGCTCTATATATACATGTATGTTGTAATGCCTTCGGGCATTTTATCTTAATACAATTCAGTATATTGTGTCGTTTAAGGTTCAATTAATTGTGTGTTTGGTTGTGCAACAACTCAACTATTTCAAGGCTTATCCCCATCAACTAAGAGCAAGAACATTGCATAAATCGATGATATGAGCTTTCCTCCTTAAAGTGTCCACATAAAACACAATTTTGGCATAAACAATCTCTTGCAAATAAGTTGCAAACTAACTTAAGCTTTCACAAAAAGGGAAGCACAAACATGAGGTCACCATCCCATACTTTAAAGTTTGGAAAAATTATCCAAATTGTCACCCAACTATGTTAAGATAGACACTTTAGTAACTACTGTTTGACATATATCAAAATGGTCACTCGACTTGATATTTTACAATCAAAATAGTCACTCATTCTCAAACGTTTGTTTAATAGAGAATATCCAGTTACTTTTTAGGGGCCTTTACGTCTTTTTTTTATCTTTGTTGTTTTTTCTTTTTTCTTTTTTTGACTTTATGTGAAAACTAATTTGGGCCCAAATAATATGATATGGGCACCATATGACCCGCCCGATCTCGATAGGATTTTTTAGTCGGATCTCAAAAGCGCCAAGCGAGGCAGGCCGAAAACAGACGGCGCTGGATGATGAGTTCCAACATGGGGCGGCGTGGCAATCCAAGCCGAATTCATGGCGGACAGATGGTGAGACTATCAGTTAAGTGGAGGGCACGAGGCATCGAACGACGTCGGTGGCGACGCAGTGATGCGATTGGCCGATTGTAGTTTGCGGGGCGACGGGTTCACCACTGGTACAGTGGTACTGTATTGTACAGCTTCCTATGACGATGAAGATACCAAATCCATCGATCATGTCGGAACCTAAACCCACCATAATCATCGAATTACCGAACCACATCACAGTCGAAATCTTCTCCCGAATCCCATTCCCAACTCTAATCCAATGCCGATATGTCTGCAAGTCATGGCGGCGCTCACTCTCCGACCCCGTCTTCACCAAATACCTATTTTCACTCACTCCTCCCTCTCTTCTCATCAAGCACCGCCGCAGCTTCTTCATCGTCGAACCCAACTCGGGTTGTTGTGGCCCAAACGGCGTCGTGATCAAGCTCCCCGAAGACTCTAAAAACTCGCTGAATCCTCATCTCGAAGTGGTGGGCTCCCGCAATGGTACTGAGAGGGAGAAAAATGACAGATCTCGTAATTTCAAAAAGTTTGTAGTAATAGAAAGAGGTCAATTTCGTAATTTTCAAAAATTGGTAGTAATCTCTATCAATTATGCAAAATGTTCTTAAGATTAAACATTCCAAATGACAAATATTGTCCTTTCCGAGAAAAAAGGTAATGAAAAACTTAGAAAATTGCTTTTACAGTATCTCTATCAATTATGCAAAATGTTCTTAAGGTTAAACATTCCAAATGACAAATATTGTCTTTTCCGAAAAAAGGTAATTAAAAACTTGGAAAACTGCTTTTACAGTTTCATTCTCAGCCTTATACTCCACTTTTGAAAAACTGTTCTCTCATCTCTGTCAATCGCATCTCACATCCACCGCCTCTCCGAACAATTGCTGTTCTCTCTCTCTCAATAAAAGTAAACGCGACTCCGACGAAGCCAGCCTTAAATGTTGGTTGTCACCGAATGGTCCTAGCCCTCACCTCCAAGTTGCGCCCTCACCGCCACAAAACTAGGCCTCGCCTTCTACAAATCCAACTCTCGCTCAACTCAGATCGTTATGCTGCCTCCGCGATGCAAATCTTGATCTTATAGTAGGTAATGCATTTTCAGAATCGACAATTTTCTATTGGGAGACTTGGGTTCTCCTCAACATTGATTAGTTTGTTAGGAACAATTTTGGATGGAGTCATGGAAAGGAGAAGTTGGAGTTTGGGAAGCCAGGTTAGCTTTTCTGGTTAGATTCTGCAAAGCTCTTAGAACAATTACTTCATTTTGTTTTTGTGATTGTTACTTACTCTGTGTTACAATTTTGCAGATATGTTAAAAAGCTCTTTTTATGCAAATCCAATAGTTGATAGACTAACTACGGGTGAAGTTCTAATTCAAAGGTACAATGCTCTAGCAACATGAGTTAGAAGATTGACTTATGAAATTTGAGCGATGTATCGATTTATAGACAGGATCAAACTGTTTGGGCAAAACAGATAGATAAATTACGACTTTTTTTGTCGGTGAAATAGTTAACTTCAATAGTTCTTTGACAGTATTGTAATGTTGTAATACTATGTTAGGTTTGCATTCATCATCCACGTAGTTCCCTCTTGGCCTTCTACATACCTGTATGGGTTTCTCTTTGATTTATGATAGCGTGGCTATCTTGACTTATGTAATGCGTTGCTAACGGATGTGCATGTATGTAGCTTTCAAAGCTCTGGGAAAGCTGATTCTTGAAGTTGGGCTTGTGGTGACATTTCACTGTGATAGATATGGTAAAGTCTCATAGTAATGCTTTTACTACAGTTATCAGACCCTTTTTTAATTAGTTCCCAATTAACATTTGATGAGCATCAGTAAGGTTGATAAGAAAATCCTCTGATCTTGGGAAAGGGCTCTAAATGAATTTGAATATAAATTTATGAATTTCTTACGTCAGGTATCATGCATGTTCTTTTTTATATGCTGTATATGTAGATTGGCATCCACACCAGTTTTGTGATTTCATACTTTGGTTAAAGTTTGTACTCATGATATTGAATTTCGTTGGCAGGTACTACATGTCATTCTTTGATTACAACCTCACTTTCTAACATACACGTGTTGTTTTCAAGAAGTAAACTGTATTTACATCTCTTTTGGTTTTACTTTCACTTATTTACATCTTTATTGTGTTGCCATCACTATTATTCAATATTATGGTATTTTGATTCATGACTGAATAAGAGTCCGGGGAAGGCTTCGGAGGATACTCAAATTTTGGAATTATAAATTGAGGAAATGAAGGCTTGAAGGCTTCAGAGGGATACTCAAACTTCTGCAGGTAAGAGACCTGATTCCCAAATTTTATTTAATTTGAATCTAATTTGATTCATTTTAGCTGTTGACACTAATTAATACTAGCTTAACCACCTGTGTGTACACACGTGTTAAATCAGAACAACCACTACTCTATCCACTTCTACGATACTTTTTGCTGGACAAAATTGTTGTTCACTAGGTATTCCAATTCTTTTACTGTAACTTCCATGTCTTCATAGCAACTTCTTTCTCTGTTTGGCCAGGTCGACGATGTTGCGGAATGTTGTACCTTTTAATTCCGTTCTTAATAAGTTCTTGCACAGACCATATTGTTTTGTTATGTAGGACTAATAGAAGAAAAAAATAACGGAAGGATATTTGGAATAGAACTATAGAAGTAACAAAAGTTTGCAATATAGCCTGGACCATATTGCTGCATCTATGTATGATCTTCTAAGCTGTGTAGCTTTCTATACGTTAAACTCATGTACCTTTAATTACATTTATTAATTTATTGTGTTATGGTGTTGTTGTCCTGTATTAAAACTCTCATGGTTGCAGACGGATGAGATATGTAAGGACCATATGGCTGCAACTATCTGAGGATATCTTCAACGACTTTTTATAACATACATTTACTTTCATAAAATGGATCGAATGAGCCGTGCACGTGCTCGCCATCGGCAATGGCGAGAGTCGATGACTTATTCTCAACGTCAAGAGTATCTGGCAAGGCGTCGTGAACAAGCTCGAGGAAAGCGACCAGTAGTTGAAATTGATCATGATTATCAATCCCAGGTTGATCAAGGTAATTGTTATTGAAAATATTTCTTCATTTCTTAACTGATTGAATTCATGTAAAAATTTCTAAATTTATACCCATAACAGTGTTAGAAGGCGAAAATGTCCACCAATGTGAAGAATTAGGACCAAGTGGTACAAGTCAACCTGCTCCGTGTATGTTGCTCCTAATATTTGAATAAAATGTCTAAACCTCCTTTTATGAGGATGATAGAGATTTAATTCCAGTTAATACAACCTCAACTAATCTTATTTCTTTCACTTTATTGGTGTTGCAAGATCACTTTGAAAACTTACACTTTTCAAGATCGTTACATGTTGATAATGATGGTCCAAAATATTCAAGACGTCGACTGACTCAGGTGAGACAACTTGCACGGATGGATATGTCACATATAAGCGAAGATGTTCAGAATTTTCCGCTGCATGGTGAATGTATATGTGGTATTAAACCTATTATATTATTTTAAAGTTGATGTTCACATAACTACTAACTTATGATGACACAATTTTTTTTTGTTTTACACATCAGGTGTGCATGATCTTCCTATGCTAAATCATGGACAAACTGGCAATTCCAACATGAGTCTTAATATTGGAACTGATATGACCATCAATGATGTGAGGATGAATGTAAATGAGGAAGACCACGACATGGAGAATGTGTTTACTCCAGTGGCGCCTGTGCACAGTGTTCAACAATAAAGACGTATCAGAAGACCGCGAATAATTCATAATTCGGCTAGAGATTTCAATGAGGATATGGGCATCCCTTACTGCGAATTACCCCCAGTTAGAAGATGTCCGTATTGTTAAGCAATGTTGTTTCATCAAGAGACCTTTATTTTGTGTTGTTGTAAAGGAAATATTGTTCTGCCTTTGATACAATCTCCTCCTGAAATGGTTCGGCTATTTTCTGACCAAACAAATGAAGGAAGAAAGTTTAGACAAAGCATCAGAGCTTACAACAATGTCTTTGCGTTCACTTCGATGGGTGTACATGTTGATGAGTCAATTAATGTTCGATCTCATTATACCTTTCGTGCTCAAGGTTCAATTTATCATAAAATTGGTAGTTTATTACCAATTGATGGGAGAAGACCGCGATATTTGCAAGCTTATATATATGACACTGAGCATGAACTTCAAAATAGATTGTCTGAAAGCGAAGTTTTGGATAGGGCAATGGTTGAAAAAATTCAACAAATCTTACATCAATACAATCCATTTGTAGAAGTTCTTCGAAGTCTTGGACAACGTCAAGATTTACCCAATTGTAGACTCATCATAAGAGAGCAACCATCCGGTCGTCGTCAGTATAATATGCCATCTGCATCACAAGTTGCTGCTGTTATAGTTGGAGGGGAAGACAATATAAATCCAGACGGAAGATATTTTATTGTTCAAACGGTTGATGGACGACTTTGGAATATAAAAGATTCCGTCGGATATTATGACCCTATGCAATATCCATTATTATTACCGTACGGATCGTATGGATGAGATATTAAGACTCGAGATAATAGAGGGAATGATATGTCATGTTGCGACTTTTATGCCTATATGCTACATGTTGATTTATTTTTTCTTTTCATTAGCATAATTTTCCTGTCACTATAAGACACGTTCTTAAAAAACAAAACTTTTGTAGGTGCGTCAAGGTCACGAAAATCTGCTACATCGAGGTGGACGACTTTTACAACAATATGTAGTGGATAATTATGTGAAAATTGAATCACAGCGACTTAGATATCTAAGACTTGAACAAGAAAAATTTCGAAAAGAATTTCGTCAAGGACTACAGGACTATCTTCATGCAGGGGAGCACAATGCAGGTACTTGCTATATTTTTAGGGTAAGCTCTTATGTATATATAAGATTGTTATACGTATTTGTATATTAATCTGAAATTATTGTATTCTCAGAAAATGTTGGACGTAGAACCATTCTTCCCTCATCATTTATTGGAAACCCGTGTGACATGCACCAACGATATCAGGATGCAATGGCTTTAGTTCAAAAATTTGGTAGGCCCGATCTTTTTATCACCATGACATGTAATCCAAACTGGGAAGAAATTAAAACTCAACTGCTCCCTAGACAAACACCTAAAGATCGTCCAAATATAGTCACTAGGGTTTTCCATGCAAAACTTGGGCATTTTAAAGAAGACATTGTGGACAAAGGTGTACTAGGAAAAGTTGTTGCTCATGCTTTTGTAATTGAATTTCAAAAAAGGGGTCTACCACACGTTCACATGTTGGTTATGTTGGATGAAGGTGATAAGCTTAATAACCTAGATGAGTATGACCGCATTGTTAGAGCTGAAATCCCAAATAAGGATGATGAGCCTCAACTATACGAGGCAGTGTGCACGCATATGATTCATGGGCCATGTGGAATATTAAATCCAAGGCTTGCGTGTATGAAAAATGGGAGTTGCAATAAAGGATATCCCAAATCATTTTCAAATTTCACGATGCAAGGGAATGCTGCTTATCCTGTATATCGAAGACGAGAAAGTCGTTTGCCTGTACATACCGGAAGACGAGGGGACGTGATGGTGGATAACAGTTGGGTAGTTCCTTACAATCCATGGTTATTACTACGATACAACTATCACATCAATGTTGAAATATGTGGGAGCATAAAAAGTGTCAAGTACTTATATAAGTATATCTACAAAGGTCCAGACTGAGTAGCACTTCAACTGCAATCGAACCCCGACTTTGATGAAATCAAGCAGTATGTGGATGCAAGGTGGGTTTGTGCACTAGAGGCCTTATGGAGGATCTTTAAATTTGGGATGAATCGTATATATCTAACTGTAGAACGATTACAGATACATCTTCCGAACATGCAGCAAATTACATTCAGAGAAGATGAAGTTTTAGAGGATATTTTAGCAGATGAGCAAGCACAAAAAACAATGCTAATTGAATTTTTCACCCTTAACCGAGTAGACGAGGATGCAAAGGAATATCTGTATCGAGAAATTCCTGAACACTATAGGTGGGATAGTAGCAGGAAGTTTTGGGCAAAAAGAAGGAATAAGTACAAGGTGATCGGGCGTATATACAGTGTGTCACCGTTAGACAGTGAGAAGTTAAATTATCTTCGTGTCCTTCTAAATCACCTCAGAGGACCAACATCTTTTCGTGATGTGCTTACTGTTGATGGTGTTTTACAACCAACATTTAAGCAAGTAGCCGAGATGCGTGGATTTTTAGAGAATGACAATAGCATCCAAAATTGTTTGTTGGAAGCCTCTACAGTCAGGATGCCATCAGCATTAAGGAGATTATTTGTCACTATTTTGATTTTCAGTGAACCAACCGGTGTTAGAATGTTGTGGGATGAATTTATCCTTTCATGGTTGAAGATTATCCTTCATGCAGTGAGACTAGACAAATAAACCGGTTATTACGGGATTTAAACTCAATACTTGAACAGTTTGACAAGAGCATTGAAGATTTTGATCTTCCCGATATAATTAATGACACTAACGAAAATCCTGGCATGCTTAGATGTATTGAGGAGGAACTCCTTATAGAAGTTCCTCAAGAAGATGTTGATGCAATTGGGCTTCTTAACAACGATCAAAAAAGTGCCTTCAACACTATAATGACCGTAGTGGAGAGACAAGAAAGTGCATTATTTTTTGTTGATGGTCCAGGTGGAACTGGGAAGACGTTTTTATATCGTGCATTGCTAGCAAGTTTAAGAAGCAAAAATCATATAGTCCTTGCCACATCATCATCTGGAATAGCGGCAAACATATTACCTGGTGGGAGGACGGCTCATTCTGGATTTAAACTCCCACTAAACGTAGATGCATCCGCCGACTGCTGCATAAGTAAACAATCAGCTCTTGCACAACTGATACGAAGTGCGACTGCAATTATTTGGGATGAGGCTCCTATGACACATCGATATAACTTTTTGAACTACTTGATCGAACTTTTAGAGACATATTGGTGTTTGAATTACCCTTTGGTGGAAAGATAATGATCTTCGGGGGAAATTTTCGTCAGGTTCTTCCCGTGATTCCTAAAGGAACAAAGTCTGAGCTCATTCAAGCTTCAATCATGAGATCAGCATTTTGGGCACAAATGAAAATATTGAGATTGAGGGAAAATATGAGATCCATAAATGACCGTCATTTTGCTGAATTTTTGCTGCATGTTGGTGATGGAGCTGAAAATGTCTATGATGATAAAATGATCAAATTGCCTGATTCGATGGTTGTTCCATGGGAAAATGACAGTTCCATTCAAAAAATTATCGACGAAGTCTTTCCAAATTTGGGCAATCACGTAAATGATGCAAGATACATGGTTGAGCGAGCACTTATTACTCCTATAAATGATGATGTGGACATGCTCAATGATAAAATAATTGATATGTTTTCAGGTGATCGAATTACATTGTATTCTTTTGATTATGTGGAAGATGCCACCAGAAATTTGTACCAGCCAGAGTTCTTAAACTCAATATCTGTAGGAGGACTCCCCCCTCACAAGTTGACTTTAAAAGTTGGTGCCCCGGTCATGCTACTGAGAAATATTGACCCAAAATTGGGATTGTGTAATGGGACTAGATTATTATGTCGTGGTTTTTATCAGAACTTAATCGATGCTCAAATTTTAACTGGACATTGTGCTGGGACTAGAGTTTTTTTACCTCGAATTCCTTTGAAAATTATAGAGAATGCAGGACTACCATTTTCACTCACAAGAAAGCAATTTCCGATCAAATTGAGCTTTTCTTTGACAATAAACAAGTCTCAAGGTCAAACTATCCCGCATATAGGTGTTTATCTCCCTGATCATGTTTTCAGTCATGGTCAATTATATGTGGCATTGTCTAGAGGAGTATCTGAGACGACTACGAAGGTTCTCATTAAAAGATGGTCTATTACTGGTGAAGATGGGGCATTCACTAAGAACGTGGTGTTCAAGGAGGTTTTACTTCCTCCAGATTCAAATGATATCTAGAATTAATAGGTACTATACAAATGACAGAAATACATATGTAGTTGATATCGAAGAAATAATCATGACCCTATTTAATTGTGTTAATATTTTTTGTCTCTTTTGTGTAGGTATTGTACGAATAAAGTTTTTTCGACAAAGGGACGGAACCAGATTTATGGGAGAATAAGATCAATAAGTAGGACTATATATGTCTTTCTATTTACGTTTATGTAGGGTATGTAGTAGTGTTAGCCCTTTACTACCTTTTGTAAACTTGTTTTGAAAAATAAATATATTGTATAAACTGAGTGTATAAAAATAAATACGTTATAACAATGCAAATGACATGTGTAAACTGCTCATGAAAACCGTCAATTCTCTCTGAAATACGTACGTGTCACAACAAATAGTTCACTAAATAGTGCATACGCATGAGATACTTCATAAATTTTTACTAATATATGTGAAGTGTTCAATATATTACTCAGTCTATTAAGTAGTAGTATTGTTCAAATTGTTATCCACCATATTTGGGACAATATAATTAATAGTAGTTGAGTTATAGACTGCGTAAAATAATAGAAATACGCGTAAATACACTAATAATTCGCACGCGCGAGCGCAACGCTCTTCCGCTCGAATATTAATACAGGCATGCTGCTAGTTTAATCTTAAAGTTTAAACACAATTAGAAGAAAAAATTCTTACATCTAACTGACATTTACAACGTAAGCTGTGACCTCTTATTATCTTTTTTTCTTCAAAAACTCCTGCTCGAATATTAATACAGGCATGCTGCTCAATTTATATATTAGGAGATACAGGTGATGATATTAAAAATAGGAACTTAATGAGGAAACACCAAAACAGTGTGGTAAACCTTTCTGGATGGCTGCCCCTATAAGTCAAAACTATGGCTGTTATAATGGAAGATCGGGCTACTTCCTTTTCTTCTTCCTAGATTCTGTGACCTACATTCCTTGGCAACACTGGACTGGAGAGTTGAAGGACCACACACAAAGACACCAACATCTACTTGTGCCAAACGTTCTGATAAAGATCCGAAAATTTCTGCAGAAATGAAGATGGCTTCAGAGAACAAAGAATGAACAACCTATGAATAAACAACTAAAAAACACTGTATCTTAATATTTGTTTCGCTACAAATTTTTGAATTATTTTTCTAGCACAGATTTGGCTGAAACACATACCTGAGAAGTTTGGTCTGTGGCCATACTGAATTGTGGTTGCACTGATTAGAGTTTTCTGGTATTCATCTATACCTGTCAGTCTTCCATTTTTCTGCACTATCCCATTTCCCTCACAGTCGTCCTGGAGTGACGTTTTCCTTTCCCAAATATGCCATAATGCAATTGTGAGACCTCCAAATATAACAACACTTGCAACCATACATATCACATAAAGAAGCCCCAAGTACCACCACGAGATTATGCTGTAAGGGTTTATGTAGAATATGTCTAACAAGCTCAAGAGAATACCCAACCCAACTGTAGATGCAATAACATAAGTTCCGGCCCATATCTTATTTCCTGTGCCAGCCAAAACTGATATGGTACCCCCCTTGCAGACAGAGAATACAGAAGAATTGGGAGCCTTGAAAAGTTGGCCATTCTCCTGCAATTTTAGAAATGTAAATTAAACCTTTAATCATGCATAAAATGATGAAGTTAAATTTTCTTATAGAGGGAATTAATGTAGAATTAGACCTACCACAGGACATTCTGATTCACGTGTGACATAGGCTTGGATTGCAATATTCAATCTGTCAGAAAAATGTATAGACCCCATGTCAACTGTAGAGAGAAGAGAGAGCTCATTCGATGTTTTGATAGCCCATACAAGCAGGACCTGTTGTGGTAGGCATGGTTTGTTTGTCTGAATTCGATGGAGAATATCACTCAAGATTGCTAAGAATGGTGAGATCCCACTGCCTCCTGCTACCAAGACAAGTGTTTCATACCTAATAGGAAAATGATGCCAAGTAAGTCTTAAGCTATGGATATTAAAAATGGAGAACTAACCACTTCACCAATAAGTACAGGATAAAATGCAACCTAGTTAAATAAATAATTGAATGCCCAAGAGTTCAAGTTCAATCTATTAGGCACCAATAGGAACAGAATAAAAAGCAATGTAGTAACATAGATAATTGAATGCTAAAGACTCCTGAAAGTAACATAGATAATTGACTAAAATAGAGGTATGCTAATTTATTTGTATTATGTCATATACGGGACACACCTTAAGTAGTAAGGTGATTCATGGCCGTAAGGCCCCTCAACCGAAGCCTTAATCTGATATGGAGGAGTGTGTGGAAACTGTGTCTCTGAGTCCTCTCTAGTAGTCTTCGACACTGTTTCCCTAAGCTTTGTCGTCCATTCCCCAACAGTCTTTATGAGGACTTCAAGATGATGTTTACCATCTAGTGGACTGGATGAGATGCTAAAAGGATGCCATTGCAGCGAAGATATATTTTTCACTTGAAGAAAAATGAAACCAAGGGCATTGTAGTGCAAGTCTGCATTGCCAAGCAAGAGAAGTTTTTAGGGGATAACACATATAATTAGAAGATAATAGGTTAAATATGCAAAGAGATAAGCTTACTTGCAGGTTTTGGAAGCACCAGTTTGACAGTTCCGCATGGAAAGCATGTTGCTGAAACTATGTTGACAGTCCTTCGTGACTGCCAGAACCTCAGAAACCGATCAAGCATAAAAAGAAATATCCCTCCGGCAGCTTTGCAAAAATTCACGCCACCAATATGCAAGGCCAAGAAGATGACAAACAGAACATAGAGTTGATGGGTATATAAAAATAGCTCAAAATACCGTCTTCTCACAGGAGGAAGTGATGTCAAAAAAATCAACAGAAAAAATCCATAGCAAATAATCCCTGCCAAATTTGCGCCACCATCACTTTTCCACTCTACTACCTGCATGATTTCTTTAATTAGAAAGAAATTTCTACTATGTTACGTCATCCTTATGGGTATATCTATCCGGCCAGAAAATGAAGATTATATCTAGCAATTATTTAACTGCAGTGATCGTTCTCACATCTACTTTCTCTGGCAGTAATTTTCAAATTTAACAAAGTGTAAACAAAACTATCAAAAAGATTATGTGAGATTCATATTTTAAAGGATGTCCTTACAGGTTTATCACCGGATGAAAAACACTCTAATGCCTATCATGAGAACAACTTAAGACATTTTCGGGACCTACTAAGCAACCAACTCTTGTCTAAGTTATGAACAGATAAAACTTAATTGATGAACAAGCATCTCTCTTATTGACTTATCGATTATGGTTTCAGCACTAAGGAATGATATTTGTTAAGTTTTAGTATAGAGACACTACACCATCATGGCATAAGGGAAAATCAGAAATCTCTTTATGATGTATGTTATTTAATTAGATAGATTGATGCCAACCCATTTTAAGTCTGCAGTGTAGTACATTACTAGTAACTGGTTGATCAAAGTCCAGGCATCATTCTTTCCATTCACCATTTTCTTTAGGTTATCATCAAATAGATCATAAATATAACCCTCAACCAAGAAAGTGCTGGGTGGTACACACATGTCATCTGAATAGATGCAGATGTCAAGGTCTTGCAGAGATTTAAGAGATAGTAAATTAATCCAGTGAACATGCAAACCAGAGTAACATAACTGAATCACATCCATGAAAGGATAAAGTTGAGAACTTACTTCAGATGGAATAATGCCTCGTACCGTCCACACAGTCATATAGCAGAGTCCATGCATAGTAATAAGGAGGAATATGAGATTCCCCAACCATACATGATATCTAGTTGCATGCTCGAATGGTATATCAATAAGACGGAGAAGTATTGATCCCCTTGCAATAGGAAGAAATAGGAATGCCAAGCACGATAAGGCAATCAAACCAATGGAGTAAGCCGACATTTGCAACATAAAAGTCCTGAAAGATAATATTATGTCAAATTCTAGAAATGAGAAAATAAACTTATAGTATTGCCAGAGGGAGGCACACTAACTATGCTCTAAATGAACAGAAAGACACAGGTTGAAAATATGCATCCTAGTTTCAATAAGAGAATATATAGTACACAACCTACCTCACAGAGATACCTATTACTTTAAGATTCATAGGCTTTTTATATACTAAGTAAAAACAAACAAAAACATCAGGTGGCTGGAAACTAGCTATTAACGTGCCCACAAGTGTGTGAACTCACATCTTACCTTAAAATAGATTCACAATGAACGAGAAAGATTTCTAATTATCCATAGATTAAGAAACACTAAAAACAAGAAATGAAAACTAAAAGTTGCGCGATTTTCTCAGATAGCTCAGGAATTCTTGTAATTTAATATCCTAAAATGGTTCAGAACTAATATTTCAAACAATTACATTTCTATTGAAGAGAAAAACATCATACCTTTTCTCTCCATCGCTCAAATCATCACCATAGCTAGGTAAAATCTCATAGTTGGTCACAGTATAAAAGTAAATAGCCGAGAGGACAAAGACAATGAAGATAATAATGCCGATCATTTCAGCAGCAGAAACAATTCCAAGCGGTCCATCCACCAGAACTGGAAAAGTCCATAAGCTGAATTTAGCCTTCTTCTTCCTGTAGTAGAGGTAGTAGTAGTACTACAAGTACTTCAGTCAGTCATATTAATAAATAGCTAGTGTGCAATACAAATAGAATAAGTAATAATTTCTTCAATAAGCAATTAAGCATAGACATACACTTGATACTCTTCTTCATCTTCGCCGAAAAAGATGATATACGGAACAGCAAGAAACGCGATGGCGATTATTGGACCACTGTATAATAGTAGCACACTCCCTGAAAATTTGTAACGATAAAGATCATTCGAGAATTCCAAGACCCACTAGCACAGAATCAAAATGAGTGTTGAAGACTTGTGATTTTTACCAGCTTCACCGAACAGAGTGCCATCAGTAGCATCAACCCAGTCAGTATAGTAAGCGTAGCCAAAGTCAGAAGGTACTATAAAGAAGAGAGCAACCCACGCTACGAAAAGCACCCACATTGCCGACTTGAGAACCCATTTGGCCAATGAGGCAAGTAAGCTCTTGGGCTTGACATAACGTCCTCCGCCGCCGCCATTGGCAATGAGAGAAGTGTGCAAATCCTCGACGGCCATTGGAGGACAAGATAGAGAGGCTGATGATGAGGTTCTGAGGTTGGTAGTGGCTTGAAGGGTTTATCAGGAGCCCTTCATATGCTCGAGGGTTTGTCATTTTAGCCATACCTGTATTTCAAACCTGTAACTAATTCCGTTTAGTTAAACTGAGCGAGACACACAGAGTGATGAGCTATACTTCTTCTTCTACTTTGCTCAGATTGTTGGATATGTCAGAGAGAGAGATTAGATAAAAGAAAAAGTTGGGTGGGTGGGTTCCTGTTTCATGTACTAGGCTAGAGCCACAGTTGTTTGGAGCGATTGGATTGGAGGCGGGCGCTGAAGAGTGGTTAGTAATGGCAGTCAGGGAACAGACAAGTTGGCTGGGCTTGTTGTCCAACTTTTTAATTTTGACCACTAGCTAAGAGAACTTAAAAACTATAGTTAAATTAGGGGTGATATCGGTTCGGAATTAGGTCGGAATTCGTATCGTATCGTTATAAATTTTTTGGTTCGGGTCCTACTCGGTTTGATTTTTTGACAAGCCACGAGTTTCAGGCTCAATGGGTTTTGATCGGTATATTTCGGTTTTGGATTATTTTTTCGATAAAATTTTTTAGGCCTAAATAATTGTTTAAGTTAATTATTGTTTGAAAAATGCAAAACTGTAGAAAGATAGAAGAAATATGAGAAAATGAGAGTATTTTTGTAAGTGTTTGTCATATATATGTCCAAAAAAGATTTAAAATGGGTGAGTGTATATTCATTTATGTAAAAAAATAAGCACAATTTTGACACGTATATCATTTCAGAACGGTTCGATTTTATTCGGTACCGTACCATAAAAAGTCATTCGGTTCATTTCTGTTTATAGATTAGTCCGTCCCATGAGTTTCGGGTCCAACGTGTTTCGGTTCAGTTTATTTCGGTTTTCGGTTCGATTTTTCTGTAAAACATTCCACCTCTAAGTTCAATTGTATGAAAATTTAAATTAAAACAAAATTATATCGTAACTTAATTTTAGTTTGAAATATGAAAATTCAAAATTCGACTACTCTAAATTTTTTAAAATTATTTTTAGTCCACCTATTTTTAAATTCTAAGTCTTTTGGTTGTATGGGGAGAAATAGATGAAGAGTTTTAATTCTGGAAGGGAAAAAGATGAGTTGTCTACATTTTTGGAGAAAATTAAATACTAATGTAGAGTTTTGGTGCCCAGAGTTGGTTGGACAATTTTATCCTCAAAAGTTTAACACTTTATAAAAACACTAAAGTTGACGGCAGGTACTGTTCTTGTATAAGTTTACAAAATTGAGGTACATATCTGATAGTTTCGAAAGTTGAGGTATATAAGTGATGAATGACTACATTTGAGATACTGTTGCTAAAATATTCTCTTTTAGTTTCGATCCACTAAGAAGAGCATTTCAACAGAGTAGTTATGGCTATTTTTAAAACTATTTTTAGCTAAAATCAGCTCCAATAGAGTAGCTATAGCTATGTTAAATGTAGCTTTGAGCTATAACTTTGTAGCTATATTTAGCTATAGTGGAGAGAGAAAATAGCTTGAAGGGAGTTTAAGCTAACCTCTTAATTAGTTGTTGTGAATCATGATTATTTAAGAGCCATAGAAATAATGACATGTGGAGGGTAAACTTCAAAATAACTTAAAAATAGTTACTATTGTCGGAGTAAATGTGACGACCCAGAACAGAATCAGCAGGGGAATCAGCTTGATCTACGAGCTTGCGCGTAGTCGCAGAGTTACAACAGTGTTTGAATCGCCGGACTTGATAACGACTAAATTATTGGCCGAGAATTGGAGCTGGGTCTCTTCTCGAGAGTTGTTGTACGTGTGATTTTGAGTTCATGGGCGTTTCCGGATCGTTATTTGGACGACCGAGGAATAAGTTATGAATATTTGAAGTTTCGATATAATCGAGTTTAAATAGTGGATATCTTAGCGACTAAATTACCGGACGAGAATTTGGTTTCGGCTTCTTCACGGAAGATGTTGAGAATTTAATTTCGAGCTTGTGGGAACTTCCGGAGCAATATTCTGAGTTACGAAGATTAAGTTGTGAATATTTTTGATTGTCGATTATTTAGTCGGTTTAAATATGTGTTGGTTTGAACAGTTGATTTTTTATCCGTTTGGTCGATGTGTTTGACTTCGGGTGATAATTGAAGAACATGTCGAGTCGAGTTTGTTGCCGCGAGAATTATCAGAATCGGAATTACGACGAGAAAGTTACGTGTGTTTAAAGTTCGTCGAAAAGGATAATTACGAAGTTTCCATTTTGGGTAAGTCTATATATGGAAGTTGCTTGTTTGGGCAAGTCAACCTTGCCATTATGGGTGTTGACCATGTTGACTTGGTCAACACGTGGTGATGGAGGGTGGCGCGACGGTGGTTTCGGCTCGCCGACGACGAGGGACATTTCGGCCACCTTCGAGCTTCCTTCTGGTCCCGTTTGACTCGTCCAGATGCCCTCTTCACCTTCCCGGCCACCATGCACGGCGAAGCTCGCCGGAGGAGGAGTTATTTTCGGCCAAAAATGAAGGAATTTTGAGTGAATTCGGGTTCAATATTTTCGGCCGATTCGAGCTACAATTTAGAGTGGGCTTTGAAGCCCTCATCACCTACAAGCTACCATGTAAGTTTGGTGTTCCAATTCATCTTGTGGATGGAGAATTTTGGATTTGAAATTTGTGAGGCAATTCGGTTTTGCTTGAAATTGGACTAGTTAGAGTGAGAATTGGCATTTGTTGCAGTTGACAAAGTTGCTCAGTGGGTGATTTTGAGTGGAATAGAGGTTGCTCCGCCGAGGAATGTTCAAGTTGGTGGTGGCGCCGCCGCCGGCGGCGGTCAACGGTTAACTTTGACTTTTTGGGGTTTTCGACAAGTTGCATGTCATTTCACTCGAAATCGCGCCCCGATCGCAGTGGTGAAAGGACCCAACCCCGATTTAGCTCCCTAAATCGGAATCAAACCCCTTCGAAAACACGAACCAACAAAAACTTTTCGAAATTTGGGCAGAGTTTCGTAGGGGTGGATTCGGTCCCATTCGGTTCGGTTTTGAGGCAAAACCGGAAACCAAACCGAAAAAAAAATTCGGTCCGGTTTGGTTCGGTTTTTTACTGTTTAGTGATACAAACCGAAAACCAAACCGAACCGTCGGTTCGGTTCGGTTTCGGTTTTTTTCGGTTTTTTTTTTAGCTTGATTGGATCCGTTTGGTGATTACAAATTAACTAGGTATTCATTTCTAAGAGCTACATGGATCATAGTACAGAGACAGAGATCTTCAAGCCATTACCAAATTGCCTAAAGTTTCAAACTTTAATCATTAACATCACAATTCATCAAGTTTTGAGCTATTCAATCAAATACAACGGCAAATGTCATCACCCTCCACAAATCTCCACAAATAGCAACAATCTCTATCACACAAAACAAACCCAGAAAACTAAACAACCAAACAGTCACAACACACCCAGTTAGAAACAGATAGAACCCAGAACAAATCAACCTTGAAACTCCAAAACCAACAAGATCTTATAAGCTTAATGAATCACAAGACATAAACAAAGCTGAGCTAACCCAGATCTGGAAACTACTCACCAAATGCAGACCTTCCCAAATCCCCAAATCTTACAATTCCTGCATAACCAACACACAAATCTCGAACGAATGAGACCACACTTGATTAAGTGAATAACAACAGCCACCGCCCAGAAAAAAAAAATTAAAAAACGAAACTTTGCCCAAAATTTTAGAAAGAAAAACAGAGTGGAGAAGCCGAGAAGGTGGAGAAGGAGCGCGACGGGGGACACGACCTGGAGCGGTGGACGGCGACGGGGGACCAGATCGGACGAGGCTCGACTACGGTGGAGACTGGAGAGCGACGGTGGCGATTGGGACGGACTCGAGGTCTCGAGTGGGGAGCTGTTTGGCAACCAGGCCGAAAGAGAGGAAAGACCGAAAGAGAGGGAGGGACTCGAGGGAGTTGGGATTAGGGTTTTTTTTCGTTTTTTTTTTTACTTCATCAAAACGACGTCGTTTTGTATGTTTGACCGTTGACTTCGGTTTATTTCGGTTCGGTTCGGTTTTTAAGGGGTCCAAACCGGAAACCAGGCCGAACATATCCGGTTCGGTTCGGTTTTTTACTGTTCGGTTCGGTTTTCGTTCGGTTTGGTTTTTTTCGGTTTCGGTTCGGTTTTCGGCCCGGTTTTTTTCGGTTTTCGGTTTAGAAATTCCACCCCTAGAGTTTCGTTACTAGCGTGGAATTACCATTACCTGCACGCGGAAGATACACTTCATCCTATGCCACAAAAAGCAAACCGTGGGCACCAATCCCATCCGGATTTCTCAATATATCAACAGTAAAGTAAAGTAGTAAATATATATACACTTTACTGAAATCCAGTGTAAAATCGTATAACATATTCAATAGGAAGCTCAGAGCGACATCTAATACATAATCGTATACGCATACCACAGTAGGTAGAACAATAAACCTACTGGATGAAACAAAGTAGCTCGAGCACTATGCCTCCGACCACGACGTGCGACATCAGAGCCTGAACTGCAAACTGGGCACGGAAACCGAAAAGCCCAGGGGAAAGACAATAAACACGTTAGAGTGAGTGGACGAAAATAAATGTCTTTCACCAGTTGATATATATATAAAATAACATATGCGAGTCTAGGTAAATAACATAACAAGTACACGAGGTAAAACTCATACTCCTTCAGTGTACTGAGTATGCAAGTAAAAATCTCACGGGGTCGCTCATGGACACACACCGTGCTAGTACAGTCCGAATCACGGGATCCCGGACCCACACGTGATTCTAAGCCAGAAAGGCCTCGGTTCCGGGGATACGCCCCTCGCCGGTCAGGTCGGGGTAACGCCCCGCCTGGGATGCCTACCATCGGGGATCAGCCGAGAGGCTAAGTGTATCGATACAACAACGTAACCAAGACTGTACTCTGTGTAAACCAAATCACAAACATTTCGATGCAAATGCATGAAACAGCATATAAGTATATGTATACTCGTATACGTATATCCGTATAAGTATATCGTATAATCATAAAACACATGCTCATGCAATTCGTAATCTCAATACGCATGCTCAAGTTCGAAAATCATATAAAAGACTCGCAAACAATCCGTGAAAAGAAATGTCCACTCACAGACTGGCGTAACGCGTATCGCGTTAACCCGTGATCCGGTGGAAAGTCCCTCGCCAAACGAACGATCACGAACCCCTGAATAATCACAACGTCCAATATTCAAAGTCATAATCCGACAATTCGAATCAAACCACGAGAAACCACCGTTCTCGGAACTACACAATTCGAATACGACGAATCGTCAAAAAACCATATATACCACCTCAATACCTCGCTTTACGTTCGGACGCTCAACTCGAAAAACGAACCTCCCCACCGCGATCGGGGCGCGATTTCGAGTCAAATGACATGCAACTTGCCGAAAGTCCAAAAAGTCAAACTTTGACCGCCGCCGTTGACCGCCGTCCACGGCGGCGCCACTGTTGACCGGAAGAATTCACGGCGGAGCCACCCTTATTCCACTCAAAATCACCCACTGAGCAACTTTGTCAACTGCACCAAAGGCCAATTCTCACTCTAACATGGTCAATTTCATGAAAAACCGAATTGTTCCACAAATTTCAATCTCAAAATTCTCCACACTCAAATCGAATTAGCACACCATGTTTATATGGTTAGAATCACAATGAAGAGAGCTACAAAACCCAGTACCTCTTGAAGTTTAACTCGGCCCGAATCGAAAACCACCATTAACCCAAAATTCCTCCATTTTTGATCGGATTTTCCTCTCTCCTCCGTGAGCCACGCCGTGCGTGGTGGCCGGGGGAAGGCTCGGGAGGTCGGGGCGAGCAGAACGGAGTAAGCCCCAAGCCATGGGGTCGCCGGAATCCGGTCGCCGGCGTGGAGCCACCGCCACCACCGTGAGCTCTCCCTCAACTCGGTCAAACCGAGTTGACCCAAAGTCAACCCATTAATTTCAGTCAACACTTTCCCAAAAGAGCAAGTTACTATTTAAAGCTTTCCCAAAACGGAAACTCCATGTTTATCCTTTTCGTCGAACTTCAAACGCGCGTAACTTCTCCGTCGTAATTCCGATCCCAATAATTCTCGCGACCACAAACTCGTCTCGACGTACTCTTCAATAATCACCCAAAGTCAAACATATCGGCCAACCGAATAAAAAGTCAACCTTTCAAAGCAACACACATTAAATCGACTAAATAATCAACAAACGGCAAAATTTGCAACTAATTCCTCGTAACTCCAAATCATGCTCCGGAAGTTCCCACGAACTCGAAATTAAATTCTGAACAACTTCCGTGAAGAAGCCGAAACCAAATTCTCGTCCGGTAATTTAGTCGCGAACAAACCCGTCATTTAAATCCGTTTCCGTCGAAACTTCAAATATTCATAACTAATTCCTCGGTCGTCCAAATAACGATCCGGAACCGCCCACGAACTCGTAATCACACGTACAACGACTCTCGAGAAGAGACCCAGCTCAAATTCTCGGCCAATAATTAAGTCGTTAACAAGCTCGGCGATTCCAAACAACCGTCGGATACCAGTGACTACGCGGTAACCCACGTACATAGCTGGTCGTACTGCTGATTCTGGTTCGGGTCGTCACAAGTGGGGAGGTTCATTTTTCGAGTTGAGCGTCCGAACTTACAGTGAGGTATTGAGGTGTGTGTGATGACCCAGAACAGAGTCATCAGTGGAATCAGCTTGATCTACGAACTCGCTTGTTATTGCAGATTTGCGACGGTTATGGAATCGCCAGATTTGCTAACGACTTAATTATTGGCCGAGAATTGGAGCTGAGTCTCTTCTCGAGAGTCGTTGTACATGTGATTTTGAGTTCGTGGGCGGTTCCGGATCGTTATTTGGACGACCGAGGAATTGATTATGAATATTTGAAGTTCGGATTATAATGGCGATCTTCTTAGCGACTAAATTACCGGTCGAGAATTTGGTTTCGGCTTCTTCACGGAAATTGTTCAGAATTTAATTTCGAGCTTGTGGGAACTTCCGGAGTATTATTCCGAGTTACGAAGATTAAGTTGTGAATATTTCCGATTGTTGAATATTTTGTCGATTAAATATGTGTTGGTTTGAACAGTTGACTTTTTATCCGATTGGTCGATGTGTTTGACTTCGGGTGATAATTGAAGAGCATGTCGAGTCGAGTTTGTGGCCGCGAGAATTATCGGAATCGGAATTACGACGGAAAAGTTACGAGTATTCAAAGTTTGCCGAAAAGTGATTTTTGGAGGTTTCCTTTTTGGGAAGGGCTATAAATAGTAGGTTGCCATTTGTGGAAAGTCAAATGAGGCATTAATGTGTTGACTGTGTTGACTGGTCAACACGGTGGAGGAAGGTGTTCGACGGTGGCCACGGCATCCATGGCGGCGAGGTGTTTCCGGCCACCCCACGGTGCGGCACCGGTCCCATTCTCTTCGTCTCACCTCCCTCATCATGTTTCCGGCCACCCCTCACGGCGGGGGTGGCGGTGGAGTGGAGAAATTCCGGCAAGAAAGTGGAGATTTTTAAGTAAATTCGGGTTGCTCGATTTAGGCCGATTTGAGCTACAATTTTGGGTGGGCTTTGTAGCCCTCATCACCATGAAGCTACCATGTAAGTTTGGTGTTTCAATTCGATGTGTACTTGGAGAATTTTGGATTGGAAAATTTGGTACCAATTCGGTTTATCATGAAATTGAGCTAGTTAGAGATTGAATTGGCCTTTGTTGCAGTTGACAAAGTTGCTCAGTGGATGATTTTGAGTGGAGTGAGGGTTGCTCCGCCGTGAAATTTTCCGGTCGGGTGGCGGCGCCGCCGTGGGCGGTGGTCAACGGCGGTCAACGGCAGTCAACAGTTTGACTTTTTGGGTTTTCGATAAATTGCATGTCATTTCACTCGAAATCGCGCCCCGATCGCAGTGGGGAGGTTCGTTTCTCGATTTGAGCATCCGAAAATACAGCGAGGTATTGAGGTGTGATTTCCGGATTTCCGACAGTTTGTCGTAATCGAATTACGTGTTTCCGAGAACGGTGGTTTCTCGTGATTTGTCTTGTATTGTCGAGTTATGACTTTGAGAAATGGATTTTGTGAATATTCAGGTGTTCGTGATCATTTGTTTGGCGAGAGATTTTCCGCCGGATTACGGGTTAACGCATATCGCGTTACACAAGTCTGTGAGTGGACATTTCTTTTCACGGATTGTTTGCGAGTCTTTATATACATTTTATGAACTTGAGCATGCATATGAGATTTCGGATTACATGAGCATGTGTTTTACGATTATACATATACGGATATGCGTATACGAATATACATACACTTATATGCTGTTTCATGCATTTGCATCGAACTATTTATGATTTGATTTACAAAGAGTACAGTCTCAGTTACGTTGTTGTATCGATACACTTGCCTCTCGGCTGATCCCCGATGGTAGGCTTTTACCAGGGGAGGCTGTGACTCCTGACCCGTGACCTTTACCTGGGGGAGGCAGACCTCTGACCTGAGGCCTTTCTGGCTAGAATTGCGTGGAAATCTGGGACTCCGTGATTCTGACTGTACTAGAACGGATGTGTCCACGAGTGACCCCATGAGATTTTTATGCATGCTCTGTATGCGTGAGGAGTTAGAGTCTCACTCGTGTACTCGGACGCGGGAGGAGTTAGAGTCTCCCTCGTGTACCATTTGATTATTTATACTTTCGACTCGCATATGTTTTTATAACATATATTATTTGGTGAAAGACATTTATTTTCGCCCACTCACTCTAACAGTTTTCATGTCTTTCCCCTGGGCTTTTCGGTTTCCGTGCCCAGCTTGCAGTTCAGGCTCTGGTGTCGCACGTCGTGGTCGGAGGCATAGTGCTCGAGCTACCTTGTTTCTTCCAGTAGGTTTATTGTTCTACCTACTGTGGTATACTTATATGTTTATACATTAGAGGTTGCTCTGAGAAATCTGTTGTTTACATTGTACGATTTTACACCGGATTTCAGTGAAGTACTAATATATTTATCGTTTTACTTTACTGTTGATATATTGAGAAATCCGGATGGGATTGGTGCCCACGGTTTGCTTTTTGTGGCATAGGATGAAGTGTATTTTCCGCGTGCAGGTAATGGTAATTCCACGTTAGTAGCGAAACTCTGCCAAAATTTCTACGGTTTTTGTTGGTTCGTGTTTTCGAAGGGGTTTGATTCCGGTTTAGACAACTAAACCGGGGTTGGGTCCTTTCAGTGTGATTTTCGGATTTTCGACGATTCGTCGTATTCGGATTATGTATTTCCGAGAACGGTGGTTTCTCGTGATTTGATTTGAATTGTCAAGTTATGACTTTGAGTTATGGACATTGTGATTATTCAGGGGTTCGTGGTCGTTTGTTTGGCGAAGGACTTTCCGCCGGATCACGGGTTAACGCGAACTGCGTTACGCTAGTCTGTGAGTGGACAAGTTTCTATTTTCACTGTTGGTTTGTGAGTTCGTGGATTTTATGATTTTCGTGTTTACTTTATATGATGATTGAGATATATGTTATTTTCGGAGGTGTTATTATATGTTTATTGGTGATGACATTTATTGCATCGATGCTACCAGAGTTGAGAGATTCCTCTGGGCAGGGTTGAGAGGTCCCCTGTGTGCCGCCAGGGTTGAGAGGTCCCCTGGCCTATCACCGTCGGGTTGAGCGATTCACCTAACGTCGGGCTTGAGAGATTCGCCCGACAACCTCCATATATATATATATATGTGTGTTGTGTTCCGAACTCGCACTGTTTTACATTGAGTATGTATATAAACTGGTGAAAGGCATATGTTTATTTTCGTCCACTCACTCTAACATTTTATTTGCCTTTCCCCTGGGCTTTTCGGTTTCCGTACCTAATTTGTAGTTCGGACTCTGGTGTCGCACGTCGTGGTCGGAGGCATAGTGCTCGAGCTACCTTGTTTCTTCCAGTAGGTTTATTGTTCTACCTACTGTGGTATACTTATATGATTATACATTAGAGGTCACTCTGAGTATTCTGTTGTATATATTATACGATTTTACTCCGGATTTCAGTAAAGTATAGATATATTTATTGTTTTACTTTACTGTTGATATATTGAGAAATCCGGATGGGATTGGTGCCCACGGTTTGATTTTTGTGGCATAGGATGAAGTGTATTTTCCGCGTGCAGGTAATTGTAATTCCACGTTAGTAACGAAACTCTGCCGAAATTTCTATGGTTTTTGTTGGTTTGTGTTTTCGAAAGGGTTTGATTCCGGTTTAGGGAGCTAAATCGGGGTTGGGTCCTTTCAGTAAAAGTCAAATAAGAGTGAGTTACATGTAGATTTTTAGTAGAATATAGCTATAGATTTAACTTTATTGTTGGAGATGCTTGAGAGTTAAGTTAAAATGTATAGTTGAAATTGCATGAAGAGTTAAATTTAACTCATGTGTTTTTAAGTTTATATTTAGCAGTTTTAGTTATTTTAAAGTCATTTTAAAGAGGTGGAGAAATCATAAAAATTTACTATCTTGAAAATTTGGGACGTTGGGGTATTTTAACTTCAAGCTATATTATCTTTCCTAAAAAGTTAAAGGTAGCCGGAGATTATTTCGGGAAGCTAAAATTGACATGTTAATTATAGGGTAGCCGTTGGAAGCTATTTTAGCTAAAATTCTGTTAATTAAAAAATATAATATAATTATTTTGAGGGCTTGGTTGGGTCTTTGAAGCTTGATATTATGGTCTTTATAGTTAGAGGATTAGAGTCTTGGTTTATTCGTTTCCCTAATCGTCAATATCAAGGTTACATTCCAGAGTGAAAGCGTGTTGTTAGGTTTCCTATCATAACAATGATTTTTGGGGGCAGTAACCCCAGGGGGTGATCACTGTAAACTATTATCCATAATTACCATCTTATAATTCTTATTGGAGTGATACACCATTTTGCGATAAAAAAAGGAAATTTATAAAGATATAAACTAAGATGGATCTTGGACACAAACCAAGATGCATCGCCAGAAGAGGGTTGGAGAGATCTCAGGTCCCTAATGAAATCTAACTAAGCCTATCTCTTAATACGTTGTTTTTAGATCTTATGAGCTTGGGGTTACAATCTCATAGAAAAGAAGAAGATTGAAGAGTGTAGATGGAAAGCCCATGGAGACTGGTGGGAAGTCATAACAAGAAGTAAGGCAAAAATAAGGCAGTTCAAAAGAATTCGATAGTGGGGCCACTTTGGCTAAATGATGTGTTCTTTCAAGGAAAAATTGTGCAAATAGTCACCCAACTATGTCAAGATAGACACTTTAGTAACTATCGTTTGATATATATCAAAATGGTCACTAAAATTTGGTCTTCGTATATCAAAATGGTCACTCTATCATTTAGAATGTTAAAAAAAGTCATACATATGCCAAATTTTACAAGGGTTTTTGGTCATTTTCCTCTCTTTCCATACATGTGGTGTCACTGGATTGGATAAAATAGTCAAAAGTCTACAAGTTTACAATAAACTTAGGGCACCTGATCAGATTCTCGTCTTGGCCAGATTCCTCAGCCACTTCCACCGTCAGATACTCCTTCATTGACCTTAATCCTCTTGCTCCTCTTTGTCTTGGATGCTCAGAGGTGACATTTGAAGTAGTACACGACGGAGGCATCGGTGAAAATGACGGAAATGACAAGGACCAGAGTGTGACATTCCGTTCTGAGTATTCTTTATTTATGATTTATTTAATGGTAATCGTCGATGGTAATTATTTTTTTACTGTTTATAATTATCGATGATATTTATCAGAAATTTTACCGATTACATTTTTCGAGGAAGTCCTTTACAAAAAGTCGTAGAGTTTATCGAGACGAGTCAGTGGCCACGTCAAGAGTTTAAATCGGAGTTACGAGGAAGAAGGTATAATCAACGAAAATTTTGTATGAGGTTACGATACATTTAGTCACAAAGCTTCGAATATAAATAGAAAGTTTCCGTAAAAATAAATTCAATTCTTTCCATTTTTGGCAATTTCTTTTTTTTCCTTTTCTCTCTCGTTTCTCTCTCCTCCCTCCCGTAGTCTTTCTCTCTCCGTCGGGTTCTCCGCCTGCGAACGACCGGACGGCCACCAAAACTGGTGGGGCCGGTGCAAAAGAACATCCTCAACCTTCTCTACATGTTGGTGGGTATATTTGCGGTGATTGGTGGCGGAGGAAGGAGGAACGACACCGTGAAAGTCACGATTCCAAGGTGAATCGATCACCAGCTCCGGCAAGCATTCCGGCCGAATTTCAAGTATGGTTGGATTGGGTTCCACCCTTTGATTGTGTTGGTGTGATTACTTGGATGCAAATTTATAGAAATCAATGATATTGGAGTGATAATGGTTTGGCTCCGACGAGGCATATTCGGGTCACTAGCGTGGGTGGTGGTCGGCGAGGTGTTGGGGTTAATGTTCCCCTCATCCCTCTGAATTGATTGATGTATGCTTCAAGCCACAAGGTGGCTTATCAGTGGAGTTAGGTCGTCAGAATGAGGGATTCCGGCCGAATGGTTTCGGGGCCAATTGAAAGGACCCAGCACTGATTCAGTTGCCTAAACCGGAATCGAACCCCTTCTGAAAACACGAACCAACAAAAATCATTCGAAATTTCGGCAGAATAACGTTACTAACGCGGAATTGCATTAACCTGCACCCTGAAAATAACACTTCGTCCTATGCCACAAAAGCCAAACCGTGGGCACCAATCCCATCCGGATTTCTCAATATCATATCATAATCAATAAACAGTAAACATACTGTAATATATATAATATATCCGAGAAAATCCGTATAAAACATGTATCAGAGCGACCTCTAGTGTAAATATATACAATATACACAATATATACATCAGTAGGCGAAACAAGAACCTACTGGAAAATACAGGTAGCTCGGATCACTAGCCTCCCACCACGACGTGAAACACCAGAACCTGAACTGCAAACTAGGCACGGAAACCAAAAAGCCCAGGGGAAAGACATGAAAATTGTTAGAGTGAGTGGACGAAAACATAATTGTCTTTCGCCGATTAATATATGTGTTATAAAAACATATGCGAGTCAAATGTATATAAATCAAATGGTACACGAGGGAGACTCTAACTCCTCACGCGTACAGAGCATTCATAAAAATCCCACGGGGTCGTTCGTGGACACATCCGTGCTAGTACAGTCCGAATCACGGGATCCCAGACCCACACGTGATTCTAGCCAGAAAGGCCTCAGGTAAGAGGTCTGCCTCCCTCCAGTAAAGGCCTCGGGTCAGGAGTCACAGCCTCCCCCGGTACACATCCTCGGGGATCAGCCGGGATGTGAGTGTATCGATACAACAACATATATAAAGACTGTACTCTGTGTAAACCAAATCGTAAATAGTTCGATGCAAATGCATGAAACAATATATAAGTGCATATACGTAATATATACTGGTATAGGCATAATCGTATAACACATGCTCATGTAAATCGAAATCTCGTATGCATGCTCAAGTTCGTAAAACATGTATCAAGACTCGCAAACAATCCGTGAAAAGAAATTGTCCACTCACAGACGAGTGAAACGCGCACTCGCGCTAATCTCGTGGCCCGGCGGAAGATCCCTCGCCCGAAGCACGATCTCGATCTTGATCTCTTGAATATTCACAAAACACAACTGATCAAAACTATAGCCCACAACACTGTACTTAACCACGGAAACCAACCGTTCCCGAAAACATATTAAGCTGTACAAAATAATCGACTGAATTCCCGAAATCTCCACTCGAAACCTTCGACTGAAAATCCGATATCCAAATCAATAGGAAAACCTCTATGCGATAATCAGGGCGCGATTACGAGAAAAACGACATTAATTTCATCGAAAACCAAAAAGTCAACCCCTCGCCGGAGCTCCGCCGTTGACCGCCGCCGGCGGCGGCGGTGCGCCATCAATGGTGGAATTCCACGGCGAGGAAACTCCAGAAATGAAGTTCACAACCAGCCCAACCATTCCTTCAACTGACACAAGCCCCAAATCAGCCCGGAACCTCTCCAAATTACCTGAAAATCAAGCGGAGAACCAACTCTGGCCCATTCGGGTTCACCGGAAAACTCAACCAAACTTCAATTAAATCATATGGGAAGCTTCCTTGGGGTAAGGGGAGGCGAAACCCCCACTCCCCCACCACCAAAGCTCGCCGGAAAACCTCCCCCCCATTAACGGCGAACTCCGGTGACCTAACCCGATTCGGGTTCGAGCAAAACTCAACCAATTTCCATCAAACCAATTGCAAAACAATTAAGGAACTCAAGGTGAAGCTATTCATACCCTCAGCGAGGTCGAAGGTGGCCGGAATATGCAGGTCGGCCGGCGAAGCCAAAACGGGAAAGTTCTCCTCGGGTCAACGGTCAAACTTCTATTTTTGGAAAGTCAACGTCAGTCAAACCTCGAACAGTGTTTTACGACTATTTTCCAACTATTTCCGATATTTATACTCGCGCCTCAGGTCGATCGACGATTCGAAACGGATAACCATTACGATTCGGATAAACACGAAACAATCGGATAAACTCGTTGAAAACTGAAACTTCAAATAATCATATTTTATTCCTCGGTTATCGGAAAAATCATCCAGAACCGCCCACGAGCTCGAAATCACGTACTCTACAATTTCCGTGAAGAAACTCAATTCAAATTCTCGGCCAATAATATAGTCACGAACAGAATCGACAAACCACTTATATATCGTAAAACCGCAACTAAGCATAAACTCGTGAATCGTGCCGAATACTCTACTAGTTGTGGATCGGGTCGTCACACCAATCACGAACAATTTGATGAAAGTTGTTGTTGGATAGATTATCTCTCGTTTGGCCTTTGATTCATCGGGAAAATTCACCGGCGCCGCCATGCCTCCGCCGTCGACGATGGACCACGACGGAGCTCCGGTGAAAAAAAATTTCAACAAAAATTTATATCGTTTTATTCGTAATTACGTACAGAATCTAATGATGAAGTTATTAATTTGAATTGGACATTGTTGGTTAAGACGTATGGTTAATCAGATAATAATCGAACGTTTTTACGTTATTGTTAAGCGGTTGCATTGATTATCGATTCGACTTCGAGTTTCTTAATGTTTAAGGTTTATGCTGCGATCTTTAAATGGATTCGAAATTGGGATTTGAAATTAGATTAGAGCTTGGAATTATTTTGGGAAGTGCAATTTTTGACATTGCAATATTCTCGATGGTATTGCTCGTTAGTAATGAGCTTGGTTATTCGATATGATTTTCAACGAGTAGTTTTTACATATTAATTGTTATTTCAGGACGATGTATTAGTAGCTAGTGATAGATGTATATAGACGTCGACAAATGTGCTTAGCTGATTGGAGATCACGACACTATATTGTGAGTGGACATTTATTTATTTTCACAGTTGCTGCGAGTTCTTATTTACGTAGATTTATAGTCTCCCATATTTTATTACACTCGAGTTTGGAGGTATGTTTGTGATGATTTTATTTTCAGCATCGATGCTGTGACTAGTCGGCTGATCATTGACTAGTCGGGTTAGACCGCATTAGGACAAAAGCCTTGCAGACCCTAATTGTTTCGAGATAGAAAAAATCCCCTAGATGACTCCATCATCTTTTTATTTACAGTCATGGAGATGCTCTAGGTTAGGACAAACGCCATGAGCGCCCACCTCCATATTTTATTTTAGCTTATTATATATGAACTCGCTTTATTTTATAGAAATTAACGGAAAGGCATGTTATTACAGATTTATTGTTTTACGTAGTTTACGTTTTTTTTTCCACTCACTCTAACATTTTATGTTTTATGCCTTTCCTTAGGCCTTTTGTTTTCAATTGCCTTGTTTGAAGGATAGCAGATTGAAGTCATGACCGTCTAGAGTTCGAGGCACGGCAATTTACTGCTTCTGGTGTTTTAGTGGAAGATCATAGCAGAGATTTGGGTTGCTCATGCTAAGGTAGCTGGTGTTCTAGAGACCTTAACACGGGTCCCACAAGACTTATCTTTGGATTACTGAGGTAATCTGGGTCGGGTCTTGTCAATTGGTATCAGAGCATTAGGTTTCACGATCCTATTGATTATCTTGTATCCTTAGTGATTTTAGAGTGCGATGGTCCGACTGCAGCGACTCCCATCGTATGCCTTTGGGCATATGGAGCATTAATGGTATAAGATAATCTTCTAGGTGAGTATCTCCAGTTTCTTGTGTCATGCCTTATGGACGTGATTGACGACTTTAGCAATAGTTTTCGTAACGAATATGTTCTGTTTTCGTTACATTTTATTCCTGAGATTTCCGCGAGTTGGTGGGTTGCGAGGTACATCTGGATAATGTGTATTCGGGGCTGCCAGTAGAGTAGATGATGCCATCTTATGAGATTAGATGATCTCGATTCTCGGCTGAGGAGATGTTATGTTATGATGTGTTAGTATCCTGGCATCCATGGTACTTGAGAATGATCTTACCATGCTTTGGAGGACAGGACGAGGTAGCCGCCATTGTACGTATTACTGGGAGAAGTAGCAGGCGAGCATAGTTATGTACTTCAAAATGATTTGGTGGTGAGGGCACTATGAGTTTTCAATGCTGATGGGTTGTTAATTATCAATCTTGATGCTTACTCGAGTGTTGTCGAGTATACGATGATACTTCTAGAAATGACTCTCAATGCAATTATTTTTGATTGAGTCAGGAAGGTCTAAAGCATTGATTCAGCTCCAGGGGAACTTCTAGCGTGTTATGCACAGTTCCATAATTTTTTGCTAGTACGTGAGAGTACTCAACTTCCATTCAATGCAATTCGACGATTCCTCCTTGCTTTTGATGATTCCTCATTGCTTAAGCTATATTTTAGCTATTATCATTTGATTTCATGCAACGAGAAGTGAGATATTCTTGTTATTGTTTATGTCTCCAAGGGATGACTCTGATGATCATGGTGGGATAATTCCTAGGAGATCTACAACCAGGGCATTATGGGAGTTTGGACCAGTAATTTATCTATTATGGACCCGTAGCATCGAGTCAGGGTTAGTCGTGATATGCGATTGCTTTCTGAGGAGATTTATGATTAGTAGTGCAACCATGTGGGTCAAGAGAATGACATACGTTATCCTTTAGTGTTTCACGCGATGTTTCGCGATTCTTTCTTAAACATCATTATTACGTGCTATCTGAAGTCTTGATTTTCCTTCATGTGTGGTAGATTATGTACTTGCATTCGATTCCAGCTTCATCCTTTATATTTAAGAGTCATTTCACCACCTTTTATTTATTTCATCTAATCATTGAGACAACCTTGCTTCTCTGTACTGATGAAATGAATATGGCGTAGCGATGTAGCATTCTGCAACAAAATAATTCATAGCAGACAACCTATTTCCAGTATCCATTTTATTTCTTTCTATGTACGAGAGTTGCTTGCCGATAGGATTTACAACATAAATACTGGTATTGACGAGGTGTTTACGATGACCACTATGTGAAGTAAGACTTTCGTTGGGAATTGACTCAATGTTCTGGTTATCCATGATGGATACTTTTGAGTTGTTGACCCTCGAGTGGGTGATTGCAGCTGTTTTGGGCGAAATCCGTAAGGATCCCATCTCGATGAGGGGAAGATTTTGGATGTAGGATTGCTCCTAAGCGTCCCGATATGAGGTCTGGAACACTTGTGTTATCTGCAAAATAGTAATTTTAGCCTAAGAGATCAAGACGGGGTTGGCCTGCCTTCGATGCTCCGATGCTTAAGTCAGTAAATGACGTAACTGCTTGGGTAAAGTAACAGTAGAAGTCAAATCGAATTACCCCTTCATTGGAGCATGTGCCATTTGTTTATAGTTAGATGATTTTTGACAACTCGAAGTGATTCTCGATGTGGGACTAGCCCTCCTACCATTTTGGTGTTTGGAAATGACTGATTTCCACATGAGTGGCTAAGGGGTGCGCTTGGTCAATGGTTGCTCTGTTTCGTACAGCCTACATGTGATGTGCGTTGTTCTTCATCACGTGCGTCATACAGAATTGAGATGCAGTGATCGAATTGCTCTTGTGCGTGTCATGAAGGTGTGCTGGTCATTCGACTTGGTAGATCGGTATGGCCTGCACGTGACGCGCATGGATGCGCCTCACGTGTGTTGTACGACACAGGTTTGGAATGGGGGTAGCCCTTGATGTGATGCGTGGGTCAACACTGTTTGTGCCGTTTAGAGGCGTCTTTTTCGAGATGCTGAGCCAACGCTTTTTCGGGCTCTGGGGGAGCGAAGTCCCTAGGTAGCCAATGCGTTCTAAGTCAGTCATTTCACATTAGGGGACATCCAGGAGGATCAGTCGCTGGGGAGTCCGTTATGTGGAACGGCGTGCGTGGTAGAATGAACCCACATGCATTCCGGCCGCTGGGGGCCTCCCGATGTGCAATGGTTAGGATTTTTTTCGGTCCCGAGAAGAGTTTAAGTCCCCAGGTAGCCAATACCTCTAGAGGTGTGTTACCGTTTCGTGGTATGTTACCGTTTTGGTTGTCGATGCCTGCTTAACACGTGTCGTTGAGCGCGGGGCTCAAGGGGTAGTGGCTTGGTTCAGAGCACGTGCTTTGTGTGATGACCCGAACCAGAATCAGTTGCGTATTCGGCACGATTCTCGAGATTTTGTCATAGTCGCAGTTTTACGATATTGTGTGGTTCGTCGACTTTATTCGTGACTATGTTTTCAGTCGAGAATTTGAGTTGAGTGTCTTCACAGAAATTGTAGAGTACGTGATTTCGAGTTCGAGGGCTGTTCCAGAAGATTTTTCCGATAACCGAGGAATATTTTATGATTATTCGAAGTTTTGCTCTCCGACGAGTTTATCCGATTGTTTCGAGCTTATCCGAATCATTTCGTATATTCATTTTGGACCGTCGATCGACCCGAGGCGCGAGTATAAATATCGGGAATAGTCGTAAAATCGTCGGAAAACACTGTTTGAGTTTGACCAGCTTTGACTTTCCCGTTTTGGAAAGTTGACCAGTTGACCGAAGAGGAAAGTTTCCCCTTTGAGCTTTGACGTCCGACGACTTGTTTTCCGGCCACCTCCGACTCCGACGAAGGTATAGTTAGCATCCTTGAGTGATTTCGAGTTGATTGATACTTAGTTTGATGGAAATTGATGAAGGTTTTGGGGGTTTCGAATCGGGCCGAGTACCTCGATTTCGCCGGTGATGGTTGGCCGTTTTCCAGCGAGATTTGGAGGTGGAGGTTAGGGGGGTTCGACTCCCCTTGACCTTGTGAAGCTCCCCATAAGATTTATTTTGGAATTGGTTAAGGTATCGCTCGAACCCGATTAGGTTTCCGGTAGGATTTCCGATTTGATTTTGGCTGAAATTGGAAAGGTTCCGTTTGGATTTGGCCTTGAGGGTAGTTAAGGAAGTGGTTCGCCTGGTTATGGTCTTGAATTCTGGAGTTTTTGACCGTGAAATTCCACCGTTGACGGCGCGGCGGCGGCGGCGGTGGCGGTCAACGGCGGAGCTCCGGCCAAAAGTTGACATTTTGGATTTCGACGTTTTTAATGTCATTTTTCTCTTAATCGCGCCCTGATTACCGTCCAGAGGTTTTTGGATTGATTTGGTTAGCCGATTTTCAGTCGAGGTTTCGAGTGGGGATTTCGGAATTTCCGTTATTCATTTCGTACTGCATTGCATATTTCCGGGAACGGTTGGTTTCCGTGGTTCGGTACAGGGTTGTGGATTATGTTTTTGATCAGTTATGTTTTGTGAATATTCAGGAGATCGAGATCGAGATCTGGATCGTGATCGTGCTTCAGGCGAGGGATCTTCCGCCGGACCACGAGTTTAGCGCGAGTGCGCATTACGCGAGTCTGTGAGTGGACAATTTTATTTTCACGGATTGATTGCGAGTCTTATATATGTTTTTACGAACTTGAGCATGCAGCATGATTATGGTTTTACGAGCATGAGATTTCATACGAGATTATGTTTATTATGAGCATGTGTTTACGATTATACGGTTATACTTATACGAATATATGTATACGAGTATACATACATTTATATGTTGTTTCATGCATTTGAATCGAACTGTTTATAATTTGATTTACACAGAGTACAGTCTCAGTTACATTGTTGTATCGATACACTTGCCTCTCAGCTGATCCCCGATGGTAGGCCACTAGGAGGGGCAGTACCCCTACCTGACCGGTGAGGGGCAGTACCCCGGAACCGAGGCCTTTCTGGCTATGGATCACGTGGAAGTCAGGGACTCCGTGATTCTGACTGTACTAGCACGGATGTGTCCATGAGTGACCCCGTGAGATTTTCCATGCATGCTCTGTTTACGAGTTGGAGTCAGCGTCTCCTCGTATACTATTTGATTTATTTATATTTCGACTCGCATATGTTTTTATAACATATATTACTCGGTGAAAGACATTTATTTTTCGTCCACTCACTCTAACGAGTTTTATGTCTTTCCCCTGGGCTTTTCGTTTCCGTGCCCAGTTTGCAGTTCAGGTTTGGTGTTTCACGTCGCGGTTTGGAGGCTAGTGATCTGAGCTACCTGTGTTTTCCAGTAGGTTCTTGTTTCGCGTACTGATGTGTATATTGTATATATTTTACTCTAGAGGTCGCTCTGATACATTCTGATACTTGTTTATACGGATTTTCTCGGATATATATATATACTACAGTACCGTTTACTGTTTATGATTCATATATTGATGTTAAGAAATCCGGATGGGATTGGTGCCCACGGTTTGGCTTTTGTGGCATAGGATGAAGTGTTATTTTCAGGGTGCAGGTTATGCAATTCTACGTTAGTAACGAAACTCTGCCGAAATTTAAATTTTTTTTGTTGGTTCGTATTTTCAGAAGGGGTTCGATTCCGATTTAGGTAACTGAATCGGGGTTGGGTCCTTTCAGTTTGGTATCAGAGCATTAGGTTGTCAGATTCTGTAGACTCTTGTAGTTGTGTCGCTTAGGGTATTTGAGTTGATACAGCATGACTGGAGTGATGACCCGACTGGCCAGCGGTACTCATCAATACTTCGGGTGTTGTGTGTCCTCAAATATCTGCGGTTTCATGATTACGTTCTTTCTGCTTGTACCTAATGCTTGTCTTGTATCAGTAGGATGCCTCCTCGACGTGGTCCCCGTGTTGATCGGGATGAGGAGCCTGATGAGGATCGCCGAACGCGCGACTTGTTGATGCGAGTTCTGCGTTTGGAGGAGCGTTTTGACCCTGTGGTCAAGGCTCGCACTGCGGGTGCTACTGTGTTTTCGGGTTCAGTTGATCCAGAGATATGCGAGGCATGGTTGGTTCAGATTGAACGTGTTTATGAGCGTCTGCAGTTTACTCCTGAGCAGATGACAGTAGCAGCGGTTGGTTTACTTGAGGATGATGCATACTTTTGGTGGGTTAGCACCGACAGAGTTCCGGCAGATACTCCGTGGACATTGTTCTGTGATCTGTTTATGCAGAGGTACTTTAATCAGGCTACCCAGCAGCGCAAGTACGAGGAGTTTACGAACTTGAGGCAGGGCAGTTTGTCTGTACTTGAGTACCGGGATCGGTTTACCCATTTGTCTCGTTTTGCACGGGATATGGTGGCTACTGAGGAAGCCAAGTGTCGCAGGTTTGAGCTGGGATTGAATCTGAATATCAAGGCGACTTTGACTACGATGCCTCGGAACAACTTTGATGAGTTTGTTAGTGCTGCACTTCGAGGCGAGGATATTGAGCAAGAGAGATAGCAGAGGTACCAGCCGAGACGATTTGAGGAAGGTGGACCGAGTCAGGGGCCTTCGAAGAGGCAGAGTTCTGATACTTCCGGTTCAGCTTCATCTTCAGGCGGTGGATCATATCGACCACCAGCTGGTGTACCGAGACAGAGACCGAGATGGAGGAGAGATCGATCGCGGTGGCCACAGGCTAGTGCAGATTCCAGCGGTTCTAGTTATCCGCGGCGTATCGGTGGCACGTTTGCTGTACCGCGGGAGTATCCATTGTGCAATTTGTGCAATAGGTATCATCTTGGTTCGTGTCAGCGAGGTACCCTCAACTGTTATCATTGTGGTCAGGTGGGTCACTATGCGAGGGCGTGTCCTCAGTTGATTAGTGTTGGTGATCAGGCAGCTCAGAGTTCCGGAGGTGAGCGAGGTACCACTTCGGGAATTCGACCTGCACAGTTTGCAGGACAGGGTAGGCAGCAAGGACAGCCCCAGCGAGGACGACCAGCCAGACAGGCGAGAGTTCATGCTATGACTCTACGTGAGGGCAGAGCATCACCGGAGGTCGTTATCGGTACGTTGCATGTTTTTGGTATTCCTGTACTTGCATTGTTAGATCCGGGTGCCCCACATTCATTTATATCATATAGACTGTCATCATTAGCCACGGTACCTGCATCTCCACTTCCGGGGTTGTGGAGAGTGTTGTATCCGTCAGGTGAGGTTGTGAGCATCGGTTGGGTTTACAGAGACTGTAAGGTGTTTATTGATGGTTATGGACTAGCTGCAGATCTGTTACTGCTTGATATTGTGGATTTTGATCTGATCTTGGGTATGGACTTTTTGGAGTCGCACTGGGCCATGTTTGATTGCCACAGGAAGGAGGTCGCGTTTCGACGACCAGGGTTACCCGAGATACTGTTCCGTGGCGAGAAGAACACTTCACTACCGTGTTTGATTTCCGCGATGAGGGCGGATCGGTTGATGAAGAAGGGTTGTGTTGCTTACTTAGCCCATGTTGTGGACACTACAGCTGCAGTGTCGGATCTCGGTAGTATTGAGGTTGTGTCTGAGTTTCCGGATGTGTTTCCAGCAGAGTTACCTGGTATACCCCCTGTACGGGAGATTGATTTTACCATTGAGTTGTTGCCGGGTACATGACCGATTTCCCAGACACCGTACCGTATGGCACCTGCGGAGTTGAAGGAGTTGCAGATCCAGCTCCAGGAGTTGTTAGAGAAGGGTTTCATTCGACCGAGTGTTTCTCCGTGGGGTGCTTCGGTGTTGTTTGTGCGGAAAAAGGATGGGTCCATGCGGTTGTGCATCGACTATCGGAAGCTGAATCAGATTACAGTGAGGAACAAGTATCCGTTACCACGGATTGATGACTTGTTCAATCAGCTGAAGGGAGTAGCAGTCTTTTTGAAGATTGACCTTCGATCCGGATATCACCAGTTGAGGATCCGAGACTCTGATGTCGCCAGGACAGCTTTTAGGATGCGGTATGGGCACTATGAGTTTTTAGTTATGCCGTTTGGGTTGACCAATGCCCCCGCAGCTTTCATGGACTTGATGAATCGGGTGTTTAGGCAGTTTCTGGACAAGTTCATGATTGTATTCATTGACGATATCCTGATCTATTCCAGGAGTGTGGGCCAGCACAAGAAACATCTACGCGTAGTATTGCGGACTTTGCGGGACCATCAGTTGTTCGCGAAGTTTAGCAAATGCGAGTTCTGGTTGGATAGTGTGAAGTTTCTGGGCCACGTGATTTCGGCCGAGGGAGTCAGTGTTGATCCTGACAAGATCGAGGCCGTGCTGAAATGGAGTAGACCCACTACTGTGCCAGAGATTCGGAGTTTCTTGGGGTTAGCAGGCTATTACCGACAGTTTGTACAGGATTTCTCCCGGATTGCTACACCACTGACTAGATTGACGAAGAAAGGTGTCAAGTTTGAGTGGTCTGATGCGTGCGAGGAGAGTTATTTGCTCTTAAAGGAGAGATTGACTACCGCACCAGTTCTGACATTGCCAGACGACAGTGGTGAGTTTTTTGTGTACAGTGATGCGTCGAACTTGGGGCTTGGCTGTGTGTTGATGCAGCATGGTAGAGTTGTGGCGTATGGTTCCAGACAACTGAAACCGCATGAGGCCAACTATCCGACGCATGATTTGGAGTTAGCCACTATTATGTTAGCGTTGAAGAGTTGGAGATATTATTTGTATGGTGCTCAGTGTAAGATTTACACTGATCACAAGAGTCTCACCCACTTGCGGACGCAGCCGGATCTGAACATGAGGCAGCGCCGATGGATGGAGTTGATCAACGATTACGATTGCACGTTTGAGTACCATCCGGGGAAGGCCAATGTGGTAGCTGATGCACTTAGCCGGAAATCTGGAGCCTTATTGTTTCATATGTGTGTGGCCAGAGTGTCGATGTTAGCCGAGTTTCGAGCTACGAGTGCTGTGTTTGGATATGATGATGAGGGAGCTTTGTTGGCCAGTTTTCAGGTTCGACCCGTACTGGTTGATCAGGTACGAGAGGCTCAGGATTTAGATTCTTACCTGTTGGGCAAGAAGACCATGATACATAATGGTGTGCCTACAGAGTTCCGATTAAGCGACGACGGTACGTTGTTGTTCAGAGGCAGGTTATGTGTACCCAGAGACGAGGACTTGAAGAAGGAGATTTTGGATGAGGCCCACAATTCAGCGTATGCGATGCATCCCGGAGGTACGAAGATGTTTCGTACACTTCGAGCGTACTATTGGTGGCGCAACATGAAACGAGAGATTGCCGCGTACGTGAGTCTATGTTTGATCTATCAGCAGGTAAAGGCGGAGAGGCAGAAACCTACAGGGAAACTACAGCCACTTGAGATTCCGGTTTGGAAGTGGGAGCACATTACGATGGATTTCGTCTATCAGTTGCCGCGTACTTCGGCAGGCAACACTGGCATTTGGGTTATTGTTGACAGATTGACGAAATCCGCACACTTTCTTGCACTTCCGGCGAAGATTTCAGTGGGTAGATTGACCAAGTTGTACTTATCAGAGATTGTTCGCTTACATGGTGTGCCTGTGTCCATTGTTTCTGACCGAGATAGTCAGTTCACTTCTGAGTTTTGGCAGGCGTTGCAGCGAGCTTTGGGCACGAGGTTGCGATTTAGTACAGCTTTCCATCCTCAGACTGACGAGCAGTCCGAGCGGACCATTCAGACTCTTGAGGATATGCTGAGATCATGTGTGTTACAGTTTCGCAGAAACTGGGATCAGCAGTTACATTTGATCGAGTTCACCTACAACAACAGCTATCAGGCCAGTATTGAGATGGCACCGTACGAGGCCCTGTACGGGAAGCAGTGTCACACTCCATTGTGTTGGAGTGAGGTGGGCGAGCGTTGGCTCATTGGTCCTGATTTGGTGAAAACTACGATGGAGGACATACAGGTTATTCGAGATCGGTTGAAGATCGCCCAGGATCGGCAGAAGAGTTACGCGGATGTGAGGAGGAAGAGTTTAGAGTTCGAGGTTGGTGATTGGGTCTTCCTGAAACTATCTCCGTGGAGGGGAGTTGTGCGTTTCGGGAAGCGTGGCAAGCTTCGACCGCGGTACATTGGTCCGTATGAGATTACGGAGAGGGTTGGAGCTGTTGCATATAGACTTGAGTTACCGGCTGAGATGGCTCGTGTGCATGATGTCTTCCATGTTTCGATGTTGCGGAAGTACATCTCAGATCCTTCACATGTGTTAGCCTCACAGCAGTTTCTGATCAGAGAGGATTTATCGTACGTAGAGGAGCCAGTGCAGATTCTCGATCGTCGTGAGCAGGAGTTGAGGCACCGTGTGATTCCGCTAGTGAAGGTCTTGTGGCAGAACCACTCAATTGAGGAGGCCACCTGGGAGACCGAGCAGCGTATGCGGGAACAGTATCCTCATCTGCTCACTTGACAGGTACGTAAATTTCGAGGTCGAAATTTCTTTAAGGGCGGTAGATTTGTGACGACCCAAACCAGAATCAGTTGCGTATTCGGCACGATTCTCGAGATTTGGTCATAGTCGCAGTTTTACAATATTGTGTGGTTCGTTGACTTTATTCGTAACTATGTTTTCAGTCGAGAATTTGAGTTGAGTGTCTTCACAGAAATTGTAGAGTACGTGATTTCGAGTTCGAGGACGGTTCCGGAAGATTTTTTCGATAATCGAGGAATATTTTATGATTATTCGAAGTTTTACTCTCCGACGAGTTTATCCGATTGTTTCGAGCTTATCCGAATCATTTCGTATATTCATTTTGGACCGTCGATCGACCCGAGGCGCGAGTATAAATATCGGGAATAGTTGTAAAATTGTCGGAAAACACTGTTTGAGTTTGACCAGCTTTGACTTTCCCGTTTTGGAAAGTTGACCAGTTGACCGAAGAGGAAAGTTTCCCCTTTGAGCTTTGACGTCCGACGACCTGTTTTCCGGCCACCTCCGACTTCGACGAAGGTATAGTTAGCATCCTTGAGTGATTTCGAGTTGATTGATACTTAGTTTGATGGAAATTGATGAAGGTTTTGGGGGTTTCGAATCGGGTCGAGTACCTCGATTTCGCCGGTGATGGTTGGCCGTTTTCCGGCGAGATTTGGAGGTGGAGGTTAGGGGGGTTCGACTCCCCTTGACCTTGTGAAGCTCCCCATAAGATTTATTTTGGAATTGGTTAAGGTATTGCTCGAACCCGATTAGGTTTCCGGTAGGATTTCCGATTTGATTTTGGCTGAAATTGGAAAGGTTCCGTTTGGATTTGGCTTTGAGGGTAGTTAAGGAAGTGGTTCGCCTGGTTATGGTCTTGAATTCTGGAGTTTTTGACCGTGAAATTCCACCGTTGACGGCGCGGCGGCGGCGGCGGAGGCGGTCAACGGCGGAGCTCTGGCCAAAAGTTGACTTTTTGGATTTCGACGTTTTTAATGTCATTTTTCTCGTAATCGCGCCCTGATTATCATCCAGAGGTTTTTGGATTGATTTGGTTAGCCGATTTTCAGTCGAGGTTTCGAGTGGGGATTTTGGAATTTCCGTTATTTTCGTACTGCATTACATATTTCCGGGAACGGTTGGTTTCCGTGGTTCGGTACAGGGTTGTGGATTATGTTTTTGATCAGTTATGTTTTGTGAATATTCAGGAGATCGAGATCGAGATCTGGATCGTGATCGTGCTTCAGGCGAGGGATCTTCCGCCGGACCACGAGTTTAGCGCGAGTGCGCATTACGCGAGTCTGTGAGTGGACAATTTTATTTTCACGGATTGATTGCGAGTCTTATATATGTTTTTACGAACTTGAGCATGCAGCATGATTATGGTTTTACGAGCATGAGATTTCATACGAGATTATGTTTATTATGAGCATGTGTTTACGATTATACGGTTATACTTATACGAATATACGTATACGAGTATACATACATTTACATGTTGTTTCATGCATTTGAATCGAACTGTTTATGATTTGATTTACACAGAGTACAGTCTCAGTTACGTTGTTGTATCGATACACTTGCCTCTCGGCTGATCCCCGATGGTAGGCCACCAGGAGGGGCAGTACCCCTACCTGACCGGCGAGGGGCAGTACCCCAGAACCGAGGCCTTTCTGGCTATGGATCACGTGGAAGTCAGGGACTCCGTGATTCTGACTGTACTAGCATGGATGTGTCCATGAGTGACCCCGTGAGATTTTTCATGCATGTTCTGTTTACGAGTTGGAGTCAGCGTCTCCTCGTATACTATTTGATTTATTTATATTTCGACTCGCATATGTTTTTATAACATATATTACTCGGTGAAAGACATTTATTTTTCGTCCACTCACTCTAACGAGTTTTATGTCTTTCCCCTGGGCTTTTCGTTTCCGTGCCCAGTTTGCAGTTCAGGTTTGGTGTTTCACGTCGCGGTTTGGAGGCTAGTGATCTGAGCTACCTGTGCTTTCCAGTAGGTTCTTGTTTCGCGTACTGATGTGTATATTGTATATATTTTACTCTAGAGGTCGCTCTGATACATTCTGATACTTGTTTATACGGATTTTCTCGGATATATATATACTACAGTACCGTTTACTGTTTATGATTCATATATTGATGTTGAGAAATCCGGATGGGATTGGTGCCCACGGTTTGGCTTTTGTGGCATAGGATGAAGTGTTATTTTCAGGGTGCAGGTTATGCAATTCTACGTTAGTAACGAAACTCTGCCGAAATTTCGAAAAAATTTTGTTGGTTCGTATTTTCAGAAGGGGTTCGATTCCGATTTAGGTAACTGAATCGGGGTTGGGTCCTTTTACTTTGGCTGTCATAATGGTGTGATAGTTAAGACGAGATATTTGGGTTTTGAATTCGAAACGCTACCTTGTACGTGGTGTGAATCGATGGTGAGTTGGCCAAACGGATCGACGGTTGGGATGAAGCGATGCTTTCGGAACCTTGGCTATATAAGACCTTGTTTTACCCTACTTGTGTTTCTTTACTTTGCTTGAAGAGTTGTTTATGAGAGAAATTTGATCAAAAGAATGGTTCTTGCTGCATTCGTCCGAGAGTTGTGGGAAGAAGAGTTTTTGAAGGATTTCGAATCTACCCTTGTAATCTTTTGGTAAGGCTTCCAGACTCTTTCTGCTTTGTTATGGATTCCTTTGTTTACTATCGTTTCTGTGTTGTTCTTCGTAATCTGGGCTTTATCTGTTTGCTGGATTTGTGTTCTTGGTGTAGTGGTTTGGGTAACTTGAAATTCCAATAGATACGGTTGTCTTTTAGCAATTTCAGGCTTATTTTGATTTTTCAGGCGTGATTCTGTGGTGCTCAACGCGGTCTCTGGCGTGTTTCCCTTTGTCATGCCATTCACATTGAGACCACGAACCCGTCCTCTCCTATATATGTATCCAGCGATGAAATGCATATGATAGTTAACGGTAGAAGGAGGCGCCCTAAGATTTATGTAGATGTCACAAAGTTGAATCAGAGGCTAGGGCTTTCGCTGGAGTCATTCAGCCTTAGTCAGATGCCTTCCTCCCTGTCATCATCATCGTCGTTTAGTAGTACAGAGTCTAGGCGCGTCGTGCTTAGTCCTAATCCTCTGAGTTTTATTCCCCCTGACGCTCGACCCATTTTATCGACTATAACGTCAGAAATGGCTTCTTCCAGCCGTGTAGGGGTTGCGGCGTCGAAGGACTCTCAACGTCAATAGAGCAAGGCCAGAACGTCGACATCCAAGATTAGGGCTGTGAATACCGAACCGAAAACCGAAAAAAAAAATCGAACCCAAAACAAACCGTAACTGAAAAAACCGAAATCAAACTAATACCGAACCGAAAAACAAAAAAACTGAACCAAACCGAAAAATCGGTTAAGTTTTGGTTTTCGGCTCCAAAAAAATCGAACCGAATCATTTGAACCGAAATGAATAAAACGACGCCGTTTTACAAGTATCAATTAAGTTTGATGTTGTTGGGTATATTGTTGAGTATCTCTCTTTGTCCCATATGAAAGTAGTATTTGGTATGTGCCATAGTTTGATACTTAACAATGATTATTGGGGTTCGTGTAGGTTTAAGAAAAGGAATGCTAAGTTGCCAAAGAAAAACCCCCTAGCTGAGAAAGTGAGAATGGTGGACAAGTTGAGTATAGTTTGAGAATGGATTCAATTGAGTGTTTTTATGTGATATTTGGATTATATTTTTATTTGGATGGATTGTGGATTGTTTTAAATTTGGACTATTCAGTGTGGACTTTGGTTTATGTTTGTTGATATTTGAAATTTTGAATTTGTGATGTAAACTTTCGGTAAACATTTGGCTATTTGCTATGGTTTGAAACTTTGAATGTGTGATTTGTGACTATTTGGTGTAGTTTGATTCGATTTGACATAAACTATGTTTCACACTTTCACAAAGTTATTGAAAAAAGTAGCTAATGAAAATCTTCAATTTTTCGAAAATAATAGAAAGAAACAATATTTTTTTAGAAAGTTTTTTCTTATTTAACAAAAAAACAGAAAAAACCAAACTAAACCGAACTAAACCATTCAATTTTTTGTAAAAAAATCAAGAAAACCGAATCGATTAAAAAATACGATTTGATTTTTGGTTAGGCCTAAACCGAACCGTTTGTACCGATTAACAGCCCTATCGAAGATTGCAGAAGACAAACTACTGAATCTGAAGGGAGGCGCCATTATGAGATTTTTTTAGGATGGCATGTCTATCCAGGAGCCCGTTGCGTCATGCTCGGAGGTGGAGTGCGAGAGTTTTTATGACAAGTATGGCGTGCTTCGGGATAGCATTATAATGAGGCCGTTTGGGCCAGGTGAAACCTTTACCAATTCCCCCCCCCTCCCGCATAGGAGTGGCACTTGAAGAACGAGATGAACCTGCCTCTTCATCCTTTCTTTCAGTTCGTACTTTCCTATTGGGGGATTTCTTTGGGCCAATGCAAGCCTGTCTTTGTGAGGATCTTGACCTGTCTGTACAACGTGTTCAAACTCTCCAAGATGGGTTGCCCCACTATTGCAGAAATTGGATACTTCTGTAAACCCGTGTACGAGCGACGAGATTTTGACTTGGGAACGGTACCCATGGCACCGAAGGAGGGGAAACTGTGGTGGTTCCAGAAGGTGCAGTCTTCCGCTGAAGGATGGCGCAAGAAGGCGTTCCTAGTAGGTGGGAAATGGGAGTTTGGGAATCGTGAAGATGTTGATTTCTGCCCGAAGTGGGTTTGAACCGTTAATTTCTCTCTCTCGCACTCAACACCCACCTCCGGCCACAATTTCAATTTCATCTTTTTTTTAGCCCCTGGAGTTCTAGTTTACCCACTTATCTCATTATCGGTGAAGGTATTAACTCGTTTATCTCATAATATAATATAGCATATTAGATTAATTAATTAGTTGAAAAATTATATAATATGATAATTAACTTATGCAGAAATATAGACAAGAGTTGGATACAGTTGATGAATAGAAATGATGAGAGTTATATGGACGAAATCAAAGAGTTTATGTTGTTTGCGATGCAACATGGTCAAGGAAAGAAGTGTTACAGGTGTCCATGCAGAAAATGTCTTAACCATTAGTTTGTGGAGATTAATGTTATGTCTCAACACTGGTATGACCACGGTATGATGTGGAGTTACACGACATTGAGTGAGCACGGTGAAGTAGTAGACTTCAGTTCAGGATGAGAGTTCAGCTCAGGGTACAGTTACCAAGGTGCCTCTTCCAGCGATAGTGGTGTCCCTTCTTGGAACCTCACTGTAGATTTGGCCCATGATGCTTTTTCATAATTTAGTCATGGTAGATACCAACACGAAGAAAGAGGCTTTGATACTCCTCATTATGATATAGTCCCTGCAGCCCTGGCCACTGACACTACTGAGATGGATAAGTATAGCAGAATGCTACTTGAAATCCAGACCTTAGTGTACCTTGGATGTCTAGATAATGTGTTACGATATGTAATGGCGAAAATTCACATAAAAGTGAAGAACAAAATTCCAGGCCGTGCTTTTGACGAAATGCAAGAGCATATATGTAAGTTGCTTCCTGATCATCACAAACTTCTTGAAACCCATTATAAGGTTAGAAAGATCTAGAGCAGTCTCGGCCTAAAGTACAAGAAAATTCACACATGCATAAATGATTGTGTGCTGTTTTACAAAAAGTATGCACATTTGGACTATTGTTCTATATGCAACTAGTGCAAATATTTGCACCGGATGAATATGAGGAGTTCGAAGAAGCAAATTCCTGTGAAAGTGCTTCACTATTTTTCGTTGATTCCTAAACTACAACAGTTATATATGTCTCTATACACTCTAGAGGCGATGAGATGGTACGCGGAATAGAGAATAGATGATGATGTACTCAAACATGTGGCATATGAGGAGGCTTTTAAATATTTTGACATGAAATTTTCAGACTTTGCAGTAGAGGTTCGAAATATTAGACTCAGACTTTCTACAAATGAATTCAACCATTGGAGTAATAATAGCGCTTCCGTCAACACTTGACCAGTTATTGTCATGCCATACAACCTGCTTTCATGGATGTGTATGAACAAGGAACTTAATTTTCTGACTTTGCTAATTCTAGGTCCTAAATCTCTTTGAAAGTGTTTAGATGTGTACCTCAGACCATTAATTGACGAGCTGAAACTGTTGTGGAAAAATGGAGTCCCAACTTATGACAAATTCACTGACACAATGTTCATGATGAGAACAGCAATAATGTGGATCATCAGTGATTTTTTTTGCGTTTGGGATGTTGGCATCTTGCATAACTAGAGGATACAATGCTTTTCCTGTCTATTTAGATGACGTCAACTCTAGTTGGCACGCGGGGAAGCTATGTTACATGGGTCACCGTAGATGACTTCTTCATGATCACCAGTGGCGACATGATAATGATCATTTCGACGGGACAGTAGAGAAGAATCCTAAACCATGACAGTGGTCTGGCAAAGAGATTTTTTAAAGGTTAAACAACTTCTATTTCGGCATGTTGATCAATGACGATGATATGAAGAAATGCAATCCACACCCTCCACACAACCTTTGCTATTGACATCATATGAGTATTTTCTTTGAACTAGAACTCAGGAACAACCTAGATGTCATGCATATAGAAAAGAATGTGTGCGACAGTGTGGTGGGAAAAAATTTCGATATTAAGTTGAAGACTAAGGATACTCCAAAAGCTCGAAAAGATCTAGAAACTATGAATTTACGTCGTTCCTTATGGTTAAAGAGGGATAGAAGAGGAGGGTACAACAAGATGTCAAATGCACCTTACACAGTGAAGTCGACATTGAAGGATTCTATATTCAACTAGTTTAAAAGTGTTCGTTATCTGTCTAATTATGCAACAAATATATTTGTTTGTATTAATGTTGAGCAACACAAGTTCATTGGTCTAAAGACTCATGATTGTGATGTTATGCTCCAACGTCTGATTCTAGTGGTAATTCAACCATATTTTCCTCGTGACGTCGTCGAACCAATAGTAGAATTATGTAGATGGTGGCAGAGGTTATGTACTTAGAGAGTTGATGAAGTCAGATGTGGTCGAACTACAATACGAAATTGTCCACATCCTTTGCAAATTAGAGAGGATTTTTCCCGAACAAGAAAGGTAAAAACAATTAATTATAACGGTTTTTCATCATTTATATATATATATATTTATGTTTCTATTATTTGTCAAATAACTAATTGTATCATTTTGTAGACAACTCAGACAATAAAAAAGATTCGTCAAATATACCTATGTATGAGTATATTACCTATTACAGATACATACCTAATACAGGAGTGCGTTACCTACTGTAACAGGTACCTCAAGGATCCAGTCCAGACCACCGCCTCCCATCAAAATGCTCACAAAAATCTTTCGGTCGTCACAGATGTTGTATGACTATTTACAGAAGTATTAAACAAATTATTAACTAAAGAAAAACTTTGAAGCACATTGGGTAGTGTTGCGAGACTATGACGAGGTCGACCCGTACACAAGCTTACAGGGAGAAAATTCAGACATCCAAACCGGATAAGAGTCATAATTGGGTTGAGAAAGTTCTTAAGAAGAAGTTCCTTGATTATTTTCTTCAATGGGTATGTTTAAACCAGTTTGGTTTGTGATTTCTTTATTTTGAAATTGAGAAATTCGGATGGGAATAGGTGCCCACGATAAATTCGAACTTAATTTGGTGTTTGCTTATTTGAAATTTTTTTCCTTAGTTTGTACATGCAGGTTTTTGGTTTTCTTTTGTTTTAGGGGAAATTACGTCAAATTTTCTATAGAAATTAAATATACATTCATATATCTTCTTTAAAATTTTGCAGATGATCGATTTAGAAAAATCCGGTAACCACGAGGGGTAGTTGTCATTAAAAAAGAACTTATTGGCCCATAAGCTAGTGCAACACTATATTTACCCCGGATGTTTTACCAACGGTGGTTTAAAAGTTTCATTCATTGAACCGAGATGAAGGAAGAAGAGCACATAACAGTGGGATCACAGTTGGGGAAGGCGCTGATGTATATTGCGGGATTCTTGTTAATGTCGTTCAGCTACTTTACGGGAATGATATTAATGTTTTTCTATTCAAGTGTAAATGGTTTAAGCATATGAAGGAATATCTGGGCCTTTTATCAGTCGATACAAACTCAAGATGGTATGAGGATGAGCTATTCACTCTTGCAACCTTAGATAGGTATGTGTTCTATCTAGATAATCTGAAAGCTGGTGAAGGTTGGAAAATAGTAAACCATATGTCTCACTGAGTAATATGGAGTGCCACAATACTTGAAGGAACGTTGGCGACTAACATTGAAGTGCATAATGACAATGCATATCAAGAACCTAATACTTCTATTCCCTGACATAAGGGAACTTATTAGGTCTAACGGACACTTACTCATACCTGATGACACCACATATCTTACTCAAGAGGAGATTAACAACCTAGAGAAGAATGCATCTGAAGAGGAGCTAGAGGGTGACGACGACGACATCGGATACGATTCAGACGATGGAGATTATGATGATGATGATGATCATTCAGTTGAGAGTGAGGAGGATGATTCAATTGATGATGATTATGATGATGAGGAGTAATTGATTTTATATAAATATATTTAATACTCAATAATAAATATTTAATAGATGAAGATAATTCGATCGAATTTCAAACTTAATTAATTTGTACGTACGCGCATGCATAACATGCGCATAATTATTAGAGTTCGAACTTAATTAATTTGTACGTACGTGCATGCATAATTATTAAGGCTGGACACGAAATAGGACATGACGGTTTTCTTGAAATCATTGCCCGTCCCATTATTTCTTTCTAGGATGGGACGTGATGGAATTCCTTGTCTTGAAACTCAATCCCATTGAGGCTGTACTGTTCAGAATCGGGATGGGAACAACACGGTATTTAGACTGTTTTGTTTTTTTCAACTTATTTGAGCAAATTTGAGAAAATATTTCCGAAACTGTAGAAAAAAGGCTTCACAATTTCACATAAACAAATCTTTCTGAAATCACAGAAGTTTGTCGTCTACGGATGAACTTAGACGATGAAAATATCTTCGTCGTTGAAGAACTCCTTAGATGACAAAAATATATTGATTTCATCATCTAAGTACATGTACAAACCCTAAACCCTAAAAGTGTTGGGTGATGAAAGTAGTATATTTTGTCGTCTAAGTTGCACTTAGACGACGAAATTCTACCACTTTCGTCGTCTAAGTAAAGTTTCACAATCTGACCTCTATGAGTATATCATATGTTCCATGTTAGATTCCAGATTATATTCCTTGAGAGCATAGAGTAAAAAATTCTTGGACTGTGGGTGTTGACGGTTCGAAAATCGGAGTAACGGAGATTCATATATTAATGTTTCTGTTTCATTAAAATTTTGGTTTTATGGTTGACTACACTGATCAAACCCTTAACGAACTTCGATTTGAATGAAAGTTTGTCTACTTACATATTAAGTTGTGATAAATATATCTAACATTTGTTTTGTCAAAATTCAATTTCATTAATATGGATGTAAAGTAGAGTAAATACTGACATACGAACACTTAAGTTATACAACATTAGTAGACGTACAACAATTTTTTACTCTCACTTCCAATTTTTTTCAGAAATTTTGATTAATATTTATCTAGTTGATAAATATTGTTTTTACATCAATGGAAACACATCATCACTTTGGAAATAGTTTACGAATTATAATTTTCGAACATTTCTTGCATTAATTGTGTTCATTTTGTGTCACAAACGCATTTCTTTTTTAAATGATACCATTCGTTTCGTGCCACCAACCTGAAGATGTATTTCTTTTAGTTATTAATCACATGAGTTCGTGGAGAAAAATATATTATATTAACAATGGACAGGTGGGGTGTATGTTATGCTGTATAGATTAAATCGTTTCAGCTCGATGTCAGATATAGACTTACGAGCGTTACAGGTGTACGTGGAGATTAGTAGTAGATGAGTATGATTTGAAATTTGTTTGTTGGATGATTTCCGGATTTCTCCTAGATGTTATTTGGAGCATCGTATCGATAACTCAGCATTTACTATGCGCAAAAGTATATGAGAATTTTATACACGAGCGTGAATTCCGACCAGGGTTATGCTTGGCGATGATGATTTAATTTATTTCTTTCAGCTATATAAAATCCAGAGTTCTAAAAAGGCATGTTCTCGAGAACTGTCGTGTTTCTTGGATTTCGCAGTACTTTGACCTTTTGATTAATTTTTATAAATTGATAATCTGGTGTCAGAGGAATTATAATATCTACGATGGTACAACAAGGAAGGTTGCAGCAATTCGATTATTCAATCGAGATGATACTCTGGTATGAGTTTGGCATCCCAATATTATATTATTTTCAATAGACTGATTGTGTCACAATACATGTATATGTATTGGTGGTCTATGCCTAATTCTTTTGGGTATATTGTCTCGTGTCAGTAGTAGTTTTGTGGTTGTGCGAGCCATATAAGTAAATCGTTCAGGGGCAAGTTGTTAGACATTTAGTTTTCAATTCTAGTATTTGAGCTCCGAAAATGATCGAACAAATGCGGAGGTTCAGGTTATGCATTGATATTTGTTTAGATTGTGGAACTATTAGATATTATTGACTTAGTAGTGGCGACTATTCAGGAACTTCAGATGGAATGTTGAGTTTATATCTCCAATTTGTAGTAAATTGCGATGTCAGTTGGACTCCCTCATTTTTGCCCTTGGTTTGGGTTTATTTGAGGCTTACTACGAATGCTCTCTTTTGAGCCTCTTTACAGTTATATGGATATTTATTAAGATAGTTTGTTCTTCAGAGTTATTTATGGTGGAGATATTGGTTAGGTGATCAATATAATTAATGAAATCAGATATATATTAGTGATTTATATTCATGTTATAGTTATGTTAATTTATGAGGAATTTGGACGGGATGTGGATATTCTTGAGTTGAGATTATTGCAATACTTTCATTTTACAGGTTTTGAGTTTCTTAAGTTTTAGAGGAGACTATGCCAAATTTTCAGTAAACAATTTCGAAAATGGTATAAAGTTGGAAGTTTATTGTGGATCTGTCTTGTACCCATATTTTTTGTGATTCTAAATTTGTTTGTTGGGTTCCCTATTTGTGATTTTGGTGGTTCTAGTATCTACCTTATGTGTGACTGTCTCTGATTGGATATCTCAGTTAGTTTCTGGTGTAGGGTTCTGATGGCGATTCATATGCCACTTTTGTGTTGGAACCACACTACTACACATGTAGTTTATCTTTGTGGGACTTTGGTCTGTCCATTTTTGGGTGAGTCTGGCCGATTGTGCTTGAGTATGTTAGTAGAATTTGCCATTACTTTTGACATGGATATAAGAAGCTTTTAAGTATGCACATTATTGAATTTGAATTATGTCGCTTCTGGTATCAGATTTATTTGGAGTGGTTATTGTGACTTCAAATTTAATGAGTGTGACATGTTGATGAGATGTTAGTTTAGTAACAAGTTTGTGGATCATTTTGTTAGTTGCGATTGTTCTTATGTGCTGGAAGTTACTGGCTGGAATGTTTATGTGTAGATTTTGATGGCGAAATTTTTTGTAAGGGGGATAGATTGTTATGACCTGGAATATCATTATACGATAATCGGACCTTATGAGGTTAGTCGCTAAATAATTACATTAACCGTCGATGATAATTAGTTTTTTTACTGTCGAAAACTTTCGCTGGCGTTTCGTCAAGATTTTATCAATTTTGTTTTTCAAGAAATTTTTTAAGATAAAGTTGTAGAGTTTGTTGATATGAGTTCGTGACCATGTCAAGTGTTGAAATCGGAGTGATGATGAGAAAGTTATGGTCAGCGGAAATTTACAAAAATATTGGAAAATATTTTATCACAAAATCGCCGGTATAAATAGAGGTTTCTGAATCGGGAAGGGCAGAAGTTTCCTTTTTAGGAAAAATGGATTGATCGGGGTTTGACTATGTTCCCCGACCCTTGTTTGCCTTTCGGTTTCTCGCTGGCTGTGAGCCTCCAGCCAGCCACCTTTGGCCGTGAAATTGGACGGGTTTTGTTGGGGTTGGGCCCCTCTACTATTTGGTGGCAATATCTGCGATGTTGGTGACCGGAGGAAGGAGAATCGAGGTCGAGAAAGTGGCGATTTCTCGGTTAATTTTCATGACAGTTTTAGATGTCAAGGTTAAGGGGGTTTTGAAGCCCAGGCGGAGACGAGTTGAACGCAACATGTGTCGGCCCTTGCCTTGGCCAGAAGCCGAAGGATGGAGGAGATGAATTTTCCGGCGGGATTTTGGTTTTTCGGCAATTCGGAGGTTTTTCGGTTTGATTTTAATGTTGCGTTCTTCTGGATTGTTGTTGGGCTTGTTGAGATGAACAATTTGATGGTCAGGTTGCTCAATTTGGTGCCGATAGGATTCCGGCCGCCGTCGGCAGTGGTAAGTGGCCGCATGCGACGCTATGCGCGGTGAAATTTTTGGCAAAGTTTTATGTCGTTCCGCTTGTAATTTTGTGACGAACGCAAAGGTGAGATTCTTGAATGGATCTGGACTTGATTAATTTGGACGTGTGTTTAATTGGATAATAATTAATTTATTTTACGATAATAGTCACGGACGATCTGACTATCTATTCAAATTCGAGCGCTTGAGGTTTGAGATTTATGTTGCGACTCTAAAATTGATTTAAAGTGAAGGAATGCAAGGAATTGAATTCGGAATTTGATTAAGTGTGTAATTAGTCGAAAAATACGTTATTCGAGAATGTGAGATTCTCGATATCATTGCTCGTCGGATTATGAGCTTAGCTATTTATTATGAATATCAACAAGTAGTTTTTAATTATAATCGTGGTTTCAAGATTACGAGTTAGCAGGCCGTATCGGATGATTATTACGTCGATTAGCAGGCTACGACTTTATAATTATCCCGACATTGTACGGTGACTGGATGTTATTTTCACAGTTGCTGTGAGTTCATATTTAAGCAGATTTACAGTCTCTTGTATTGTATTAAAGTCGAGTTTGGAGGTATGTTTGTGATGGTTTTATTTTCAGCATCGATGTTTTGGCTAGTCGGTTGATCACTGACTAATCGAATCAGACCTGGTTAGGACAAACGCCCTACCGACCTAGATTGTCTCGGGATAGGACAAACCCCCTAGACGATCCCATCACCTTTTTATTTATAGTCTTGGAGACGCTTCGTGTTAGGACAAACACCCTGAGCGCCCACTTCCATATTTTATTTTGGTTTATTATATTTGAACTCGTTTTATTTTTACAGAAATTAACAGAAAAGCATGTTATTATAGATTTATCATTTTATGTAGTTTACGTTATTTTTATCCACTCATTCTAACGTTTTATATTTTAAATGCCTTTCTCTAGGCCTTTCGCTTTTTTGTGCCCAGGTTGCAGTGCTTCTCTTTAGCTAGAGTTTGATCTCATCAGGCTTTGAGTCCACAAGGTTATCATACCTTTTTGTAGGGTTTAGCCCACTAATAGTGTATTTTCATATGTTGTATTATGCTCCTAGAAGTCGCTCTGGACACTAGTGTTATAAATGTTTTTCAGTGCTGGTTATGAATTGTTAGCATCACTGGATTATAAGTTTTCAGTTCATGTATTATTGTTCCAGTATTTTAATTAATTTATTTTCTGCACTTCATTGAGAAATCCGGAAGGACAACGGTGGTCCATGATATTGTTTGTGGGAAATCCGAAGTATGATTTTCTTGCAGGTTTCTGGTTGTCCACTTCGTAGAGGAAATTATGTCAAAATGTTTATAGAAATCCATAGTTTAAGTCTTGTCGTTAGGGCGTGATCCTAGATTACTAGTTAATCTAGGGTTGGGTCCTTTCAAGTACAAGAACTAAAAACTTATAATCCAGCAATATTATAAATTCACAACTAACCCTGAAAAATATTTACAATACTAGTGTTCAGAGTGACTTCTAGGAGTAAAATAAAACATATGAAAATACACTGCTAGTGGGTCGAAACCTATAGGAAGTTATGAAATTCAGTGGATTCAAAACCTCTACGGATCAAACTCTAGCTCAGAAGAAGTACTGTAACCTGCGCACGGAAAACCAAAAGGGCCAAGGAAAGGCAGATAAAAACATAAAAACGTTAGCGTGAGTGGAAAAAAACTCACAATCAGAATAAAACAGTAAAATATTCTATCTGTGCTTTCTCGCTGATTTCTGTGAAATCATACGAGTTCTAAATAATAAACTGAATAGAATATGGAAGTGGGCGCTCAGAGTGTTTGTCCTAATCTGAAGCAACTCCATGGTTGTAAATACAAGGTGATGGGATCGTCTAGAGTGTTTTTCCTAACCCGAGACGATCTGGGTCAGTAGGGTGTTTGTCCTTACTCAGTCTGACTCGACTAGTTAGTGATCATTCAACTAGTCAAAGCATCGATGCTAAAAATAAAACCATCACAAACATACATCCAAACTCGACTGTAATAAAATACAGAAGACTGTAAATCTGTGTAAACATAAACTCGCAGCAATTGTGAAAATAAATAAAAATTCACTCATTGTTTGTAGCTATTGCTGTGATCTAGATGTATTGCCCTTACTGGGGTCACGATCACGACGTCCTGAAAATATAGTGTATATGACATCAATATACGAAAAACAATACAAAATTGGCTTAAAAATGATCCCAGAAACTCCCTCAATAAAATCAAAAAATATCTTCGCCGGAGCTCTGCCATGGGCGGCGGAGCATAGTCGTCATACACCACCACATTCGACTTGGGGTCGAAAACCAGCCGGAAAATTTCTTTAGCCAAATTCGATGTCGTTGAGGCTCCTCGGCCACCAAACCCATAGGGGTTTCCATCCTTGTACCAAACCTAGTCCAAACCACACTTTTACCCTGCAAGAAACATGTCGGAATGACCATCACCATCGAACCCAAAATTCTAATACTTCCCTATAACAATTTGAACACCAAATCACCCAAAAACTTCACCATACATACATCAATCAATAGCATAGGTCCAGAGCTTCAAAACCATACCTTATTTTCCAGCAACGGAGCCAAAATCTGGTGGGTAAAGAAACCGGTTCAAACCGAGTCAAGAAACGGGTTTGGTCAACAGAATAGTTTCTGACTTTCTAAAACGGGTAAGTCAGTTATTTTCAAAAACTTTATATTTATAGGGGGAAGCTCCTCAAACGATAAACGACTACTATTCGACTTTATCGTGATCGTACGGCCGATAATTAACCAATAAAAATAAGTTTTTCTTCAATTTTTCCGTTACCATAACTTCCAATAAACATCGCGATACATATCCGAAAACAAAAACTTCCGAAAAAACATAATAAATAGCTCACATATCCAAAAAATTCCTTTTAAATTCTCACAACCTCGAAATAAAATACTCTACAATTCTCGTGAAGAATTTCATGTCAAATTCTTACCCAGTGAAAAATTCATTAACGACGTGACTAATTAACGATTATCATAAAGTTTCCGATTATAGTGTGATCATGTTCCGGCTCGTAACACATACAAATTCAAACAACTTATATTTGGCATATGTCATAGAAGAAGACAATTGAATTCTGATGTTAAAGTTTGTTTCAAACAACTGAATACTGAGTTGATGTTTGTTTCAAACAACTGAATGTTAATGTTTAGCAGTTGTTGTTTGTCTGTCTAATCTACAACAATATTTGAGTTGTTTGAGTGGTTCTTTAATGACAGAGTTTATGCAATTCTACTAGTATGAGTATGAGTTAGAAGATAGACTTTGGTATGTTTTTAGTTGTCTATACATATATAACCAAACCACTTTTTACACATAATCTCCACAAATTAACTACATATATTAATGATTTCAGCTACAATATTCATCATTCAAACTAAAGTAGCTAGGTAGCAAAATACAAGTTGTAGCATTTAGACCATCAACCAAATAGACATAAGTTGAAAGTAACTAAACTGAGTACATGTTCAACTAGCAAAAGCATGACACTATCCTAAGAAGCCTACAGCCACAGCATCATAGGTAAGTTCTTCATATCATGCAATTTAGGTAACTAAGATGTCCAAATAAAACCATATGAACATACAAGTACTCTAGCTAATCCAAGTACATCATTACATACTTTGCCCACTGTGCCCGCACCACATCAATCTCCTTCATTGTGTACTTAAATTGTCCTTTTTTAGCCCACTGAAACATTGTAATTATCACATGTAAGTTAAGGCATTGCCATAATATACATATTGCAAGTTAGCTTCATTGTAAAACATTGTAGTTATCCTATAGCAAACCAAAACAAGAATGGAAAATGCAATTAACCTATACATATAGAAACGGTCTTATAGACAATGCATTCTGGAACTTAGCATATATAAACCAAAAAACAAGAACGGAAAATGCATTCAATGAATTATATCCATTGTCAATGTAATTAATCCAATTCCATTCAGAGTAATCAGCTATTAAATTTGTAACACAAATTAGTTTAAAATTTGTAGCATAAACGTTCAACGTACTTGTAAAACATAAAATCTAAGATCTAAGAGTATAAACAAATCTACAGAAGATTACAGAAACCAACAAAAGAGGATATGGGTACGAGAACTTACCGAAGATGATGTTGATTTCAGGGCGGTGCTGCCCAAAACCTCACCGGAGGACATGGCCCCTGACTATGGGACAAAGACTTTGGCGTGCGAGATCTATGGTTGAATAAAGACTGGGCCACTAAGCCAATTGTTCTCAAAACTGCAACGGAAGCCTAACATAAATGCATAAATATTTGGAGCAGTAACCCCGTAGCATAAACTCATCATGCTTCACCCTTAAGAGTAGGCATCACCTAACAAAAGCATAACACAAATGCATAAATTTTTGGAGCAGTAACCCCGTAGCATAAACTCATCATGCTTCACCCTTAAGAGTAGGCATCACCTAACAGGTTAAACAAGATATGCAAAAGACGAAGAAAATGATACATGTAAAGCATTATGTATTCTTTATAGTTGAATTGAGCCTCATGCAATCCCTCTATAATCCTCTTCAGCTTTGTAAGTTTCTTTTGCATATACTCTTATCCTTTATCCAGCTCAATCACCTTGCATTCCATTGACTTTTCTTTCCAACTATATCAAAAAGTTAGACACAAGTTAATTAGAGCATAAAAACGAAAAATAATAAAGTGAATAAACAACATGCACTTCAGCTTCACCAGTGCGCTTCAAGGTTATATGACAACCCTTCCAATCTCTACACCAACACAATCTTTCGGCTCTCAAGCATTAACCACAACTACGAGAATGTCCATGAAATAATTAGCATGTTGTCATCTTGATACCAAGCCTTGCCCTTCTTATCCCGTGTCTAAATCAAATATTCCTTATAACCGAATACTAGAAAGCATCATAACCCAACTATGTCTAGCTTTTCTGTAACGTAAATACCTGAAAGCATCTAGTATCCACGTCAATTCTAGTGGCAAGTTCTACTCATAATAACTGGGCTTATTTGGTCAATCCAACCTATAAACCTCTCTGGTTGTGGTCCTGATACAAATGACTGTAAAAGTGGCGATGTGGCTATAACTCCTAAAGTGGCTCCCAAATCACCATCAGAGCTTAGCATCGAAATTCTACCTGAAGTGCCCCTACGCTAACACCCACACATAATGTGACCCCCCCCCCCCAAGGTCACAAAGATATTCGACTGAAGACTTATTCTAACCATTCAAAAACTGAAATATATGTAGGGCATCCGACTGATTTCAAGAAAAGTTATGACCCTACAGCGTATCATAAGCCTGAAAATTCTAAGAAAAATTGGGCATGGTTTCTCCTTAAACTAAGGAACCCAAAAACCAACATAAAGAGAACACTTCAAATATTCAAATCCCAAAATGCACCGTGAGCTTCATATCCCAACCAGATTTCACATAATTCTCGTTCAACATACTTATAATATCTCATGATTTACAATATCAAATAACTCAACCAATGATAACTACAATGTATTGAAACCTTAATGTGATCACCTGAGCTTTACCGGTGTAACTCCCAATAACATGGGTGGACTCCCAAGAGTTATACCGACATCTCCAAACTCACTCTATAACGGAGATAACCAAACTTTTCAACAACTAATTAATCATATATAACCATATAACTGACATTGATAAAACGGTGATGCTGGTGTGAAACTCAAGTCTTGCTACTCATCAAAAGCACTCCCATGACTTGAGTACAAATATCACACCAAAAGTATAGGCATCACAAGCCCGCCTATGGAGCTCACAAATCATGTCAGTACGATTGTCCAACGCTGCATAAATCTCAGCACAAATCTATATTCACACAAGGTCATAAATACTAGGATGCCACTTGTGTGCCACACACCCTACTCAAATCGAATAATGAAATTATTGTAACTTCCTCACTGTACTACCATAGGAATTCCTGACTCCCTGAACACTAGATGCATGTTCGTGATAACTAGTCATAGAACTACACTTCTGCGAAGTCTAAGGAATGGAGCAATTTCTCATAGAAATGGATGATAATATTTTGTATCTTCAAAGATGAAACAACACTTTGCTATACACACACAAAACTAGTTAGAAAGTTGCATTTTCGTGTATTATTCTCAAAAATATTCCTGTAAGTACAAATCGTTATTCCCCAACATGATATTCCTCCATCCAGACTAAATTTTTTTTGGAGTTGTGCAACATATATCCTTCTCTAATCTATGCACGTGCTCGAGATAAATACAAATGTTTACCATTAGCTGAGCTGTGGGGTTTATTAATCATACTTGTACAAACGTAGAATGCATGACACTGCACCTGAATCGTAATATTGATATCCTTACCCTCGTGCTTTACAACTGGGAGAATTGTATCCTGGAGCTGACCACACATCTCGAGGAAACACCTTCATAGGAAAAATCATGATCATGACAAAGAATGAACATGACCGATTCATAAAAGAATAAAGTCGAACAACTCAATATTTGTTAAGAAAAATAACTGATTCATTAGAATCACCAAAATCATGAATGAGTATCTCCTGCTAATCTCGAAATTGAAATCTGCTATGTGTTGAGGTTCCCACGGTGGTGATTTAATGAAATTTCATGTTGTAACCCGAGGAAAACTGTCTAACTTAACGATTCACCAAACATCATGCTCAGTGGTGGAGTATCTGCTTTCCATTTCCTTTTATATTGTTTGATATACCAAAAGTAGTATCCAACACACGTGACGAAAAGAAGTCATTAAATAAAACGATATTGAATAGCTAGCTCACATGTGGATGGATGAATTACAATCACCGACTAAGAATGAAACATGTCAAAAGGTAAGGTGGCTACAATACCGATATTATCAGGTTATGTAACATGAGTAGAGGAGGTATAATACATATCAGATATTGCCTTCTCGTTCAACATGAAACATCATAAAAAAAGAAAAATCAAACTCTTGCAATCAAGTAAATGGTGTGCATCCAGAGTGATAAAAAGTCTGGTTGAAAACATCGTGAAACATTATGACATAAGAGGTTATGAACTATTGACACATTCTGCAAGAAAGAAAGAATTTTCAATGTTAAGAAGTCGTCATAATTGCCACATTTCGTATACACTATTTGCCTCGTCCACAACTATGAAACCGCAACTCTTTCGACAGAAAATGAAATACATAAAAACTGATCGCACTACACATCAGAGCCATTGAAACTGCTGCTATTAGTACGTGATGTGCTAAACCCAAAATACATACTTTACTTAGCACAAAAACACTCGGGAAGCCTAGAAACTCCATATAAAAGGCCATTTACTAGGCTCAGGGGTAGTATGGTCATTTCAAACCTGTGTCGTACAACGCGCATGAGGCGCATCCATGCGCATCACATGTAAGCCGTACTGATCTACCCGGTCTAATGACCAGCGCACCCTCACGACACGTACAAGGGCAATTCGGTCACCGCAACCTAATTTCGTATGACTCACGTGATGAAGAACAACGCGTATCACGTGTAGGCTATGTGACGACCCAGAACAGAATCAGCAGTGTAATCAGCTTGATCTACGACTTGCGCGTAGTCGCAGAGTTACGACAGTTGTTCGAATCGCCGGATTTGTTAACGACTAAATCATTGGCCGAGAATTGGAGCTGGGTCTCTTCTCGAGAGTTGTTGTACGTGTGATTTCAAGTTTGTGGGCGGTTCCGGATCGTTATTTGGACGACCGAGGAATAAATGATGAATATTTGAAGTTTCGACGTAATCGGATTTAAATGGTGATGTTCTTAACGACTAAATTACCGGTCGAGAATTTGGTTTTAGCTTCTTCACAGAAGTTGTTGAGCATTTAATTTCAAGTTCGTGGGAACTTCTGGAGTATTATTCTGAGTTACGAAGAATAAGTTGTGAATATTTCCGATTGTTGATTATTTAGTCAGTTTAAATATGTGTTGGTTTGAATAGTTGACTTTTTATCCGATTGGTCGATGTGTTTGACTTCGGGTGATAATTGAAGAACATGTCGAGACGAGTTTGTTGCCGTGAGAATTATCGGGATCGGAATTACGACGAGGAAGTTACGTGTGTCTAAAGTTCGTCGAAAAGGATAATTACGAAGTTTCCTAATTGGGAAAGCTATAAATAGTGGGCTGCTATATTGGGTAAGTCAACAGCTGATATTTATGAGGTTGACCGAGTTGATCGAGTCAACTCGGTGGGAGAAGGGATTCACGACGGAGCCACGGCCTCACCGGCGATGATCCTCCGTCCAGTCACCTTTGACCACGGTTTTGGTCCCAAAAGTTACGCCTTGGCATCCCGAGCTTTTCTTCGGCCTTCCTCCACGGCGTGGCTCGCCGGAGAAGAGGAATTTTCCGATCAAAAATGAGGAAATTTTGAGTGAATTCGGGTTCATTGTTTTTGGCCGAATTGAGCTGCAATTTGGAGTGGGCTTTGAAGCTCTCCTCACCTATAAGCTACCATGTAAGTTTGGAGTTCTAATTTTGATTGTGGATGGAGAATTTTGGATTTAAAAATTTGGTACCAATTCGGTTTTGCATGAAATTGACCTAGTTAGGTTGAGAATTGGCCTTCGATGCAGTTGACAAAGTTGCTCAGTGGATGATTTTGAGTGGAATAGAGGTTGCTCCGCCGAGAAATCTCACGGTTGGTGGCGGCGCCACCGTTGATTTCGGTCAACGACGGCGGTCAACGGTCAACAGTTTGACTTTTTGGGATTTTCGACAAGTTGCATGTCATTTCACTCGAAATCGCGCCCCGATCGCAGTGGGGAGGTTCGTTTTTCGAGTTGAGCGTCCGAAAGTACAGCAAGGTATTGAGCTGTGATTTCCGGATTTCCGACAGTTTGTCGTAATCAGATTACGTGTTTCCAAGAACGGTGGTTGCTCGTGATTTGATTTGAATTGTCGAGTTATGATTTTGAGAAATGGATTTTGTGATTATTCAGGAGTTCGTGATCGTTCGTTTGGCGAGAGACTTTCCGCCGGATCACGGGTTAACGCGAACTGCGTTACGCTAGTCTGTGAGTGGACATTTCTTTTCACAGATTGATTGCGAGTCTTTTATAGATTATTCAGGGGTTCGTGATCGTTCGTTTGACGAGGGACTTTCCGCCGGATCACGGGTTAACGCGAACTGCGTTACGCTAGTCTGTGAGTGGACATTTCTTTTCACAGATTGATTGCGAGTCTTTTATAGATTATTCAGGGGTTCGTGATCGTTCGTTTGGCGAGGGACTTTCCGCCGGATCACGGGTTAACGCGAACTGCGTTACGCTAGTCTGTGAGTGGACATTTATTTTCACGGATTGATTGCGAGTCTTTTATATACGTTTTACGAACTTGAGCATGCATATGAGATTTCGATTTACATGAGCATATGTTTTACGATTATACATATACGGATATGCGTATACAAGTATACATACATATATATATATTATGTTTTATGCATGTGCATGAAAAGGATTTATGATTTGGTTTACACAGAGTACAGTCTCGGTTACGTTGTTGTATTGATACACACTGGCTTCTCGGCTGATCCCCGAGTACGCTCCGGGGGGGACAGATATCCTGACCCGAGGCCTTTCTGGCTAGGAATCACGTGTGGGTCTGGGATCCCGTGGTTCAGACTGTGCTATCGCGTGGTAGTTCATGAGAGACTCCGCGATGTATTTACGATGCATGCTCTGTACGCGTGAGGAGTTAGAGTCTCCCTCGTGTACCATTTCCTTTATTTATGCATTTGCATTTAGACTCGCATATGTTTTATAACATATATATTATGTGGTGAAAGACATTTATTTTCGTCCACTCACTCTAACGGTTTTCATGTCTTTCCCCTGGGCTTTTCGGTTTTCGTGCCCAGTTTGCAGTTCGGACTCTGGTGTCGCACGTCGTGGTCGGAGGCATAGTGCTCAAGCTACCTTGTTTCTTCCAGTAGGTTTATTGTTCTACCTACTGTGGTATATTTATATGATTATACAATAGAGGTCGCTCTGAGTATTCTGTTGTATATATTATACGATTTTACTCCGGATTTCAGTAAAGTACAGATATATTTACTACTTTACATTATTGTTGATATATTGAGAAATCCGGATGGGATTGGTGCCCATGGTTTGATTTTTATGGCATAGGATGAAGTGTATTTTCCGCGTGCAGGTAATGGTAATTCCACGTTAGTAACGAAACTCTGCCAAAATTTCTACGGTTTTTGTTGGTTCGTATTTTCGAAGGGGTTTGATTCCGGTTTAGGCAACTAAATCGGGGTTGGGTCCTTTCAGGCTATACTGAACGGGGCAACCATTGACTAGGCATATCCCTTAGCTACTTATGTGGAAAACAATCATTCCTAAACACCAAAATGGGAGGAGGGCTAGTAACACATCGAGAATCACTTCGAGTTGTCAAAAATCATCTAACTATAAACAGATGGCATGCGCTCCAAGGAAGGGGTAATTCGATTTGACTTCTACTGTTACTTTACCCAAGCAGTTACGTCATTTACTGACTTAAGCATCGGAGCATCGAAGGTAGGCCAACCCCGTCTTGATCTCTTAGGCTAAAATTACTATTTTGCAGATAACACAAGTGTTCCAGACCTCATACCAAGATGCTTGGGAGCATTCCTACATCAAAAATCTTCCCCTTATCGGGACGAGATCCTTACAGATTTCGCCCAAAACAATTGGCGCAGTCTGTGGGAAGACGATAATTTTTTTCTCCACATTAAAAAGCCTATTTTTTGTTTTATGGCCACCAACGAATAGGATGGCATGGTCACTCCCGCTGGGGATTGCTTGCGAGCATTTGAGCCTCTCCTAATGCACACTGTCCCATCAGGACCCTCTAATGCAAATACATCCAGCGGCGTTGGAGCGTCGTCCTAGACCATGGCATCTCGCATCTCTACTGATACTAACATCACTCATGCCCAACTCTTGGCACAAATCATCGAGCTCAATGACATGGTAAGCACCATGCAAGCTCAACAGCTCGAACTCGGCCATTGAGAGGAACGACGCAACATGATCCACATGAACGCTCAGCTAATCAATCCACTAATGCCCGGCCCTTCGCTCGTAATTGAGATACCTACTTCTTAAGACGCGATGGGCCAAATCCTCGCCCGATTGGCTAATTTGGAAAGCGAAATAAGGCAGAACCGCAACCATCATCACACTGTGTCTTACACACCACGTACAACCTTGTTCTCTCCCTCCATCACAAATGTGGGACGCCACCTAGGGGAAAAGACATGGAAGGATGAACGATACTCTGGGAGCGGGGACCCATCTCGACCAGTTTCTTTCTTTCACAGTTGGCCAAAGACATGACAACGCAACACTATGTCACTTATTCCTTGAATCACTAATAGGTGAAACACTCAATTGGTTTTTTGAACTGGCCCCAGAATCCATATCATTGTTCGAAGAACTTGCGCACGCTTTTCTCAAACGATATCGATTGCAAACGCGTCACAACAGTGCCAAGTCTCTTTTCTCTATTCGGCAGGGAGGCTCTGAGAATTTATCGTCTTACATCAACTGTTTCCGAGAGGCTGCTCAGTTTTGTCAAAATTTGGACAACCAGATAGCTCAGACAGGGTTGGTAGAGGGATTCCAACCTTTACTTTTCAAAGAAAAATTGATTCGAAAGGACCAACTCGCATACAAGGCCACTTTCGATATGATGGTAGAAAAGGCTGAAGTCCACAACCATGTCTGGGGCCAGCGGGATGGTTGTATACCTCTTAATCGACGTGGCTACAAGGGAAAGCGGCACCGTTCCCCCACACCAGAGTGGAAAAAGATTTCATATAGGCAGCGTACTCCAGAACGTCATCGTTCCCCTATCCGGAATAGGCACTACGTTCTGGAAAGATAGCGTTCTCCCACTCGGAATCCACAACAACCACTTAAATCTCAAAAAAATTGTTCCCCTGATCGGAGGGGTCTACACCGTCATGAACGCCACCTATGCAGAGATTTTTGCTAATAATAAACACTTGATAGCTCAGCCTAAGCCTAAGACGCGCAGAGCACCACTGAAGAACACCGACAGTTGGTGCAAATATCACGAATCAGAAACCCATAACACGGAATATTGCAGCGTTTTGAAGAAAATCATACAAGAGTTATTTGATAAAGGTGAAAAAAATCAATATCCCGCCGATGGCGGCAAGCAGATCGCATTCATCGAAACTCGAAAAGAAATTTCCACGATCTATGGAGGTAAGCAGCGAGCGGACGCCCCTTTCACGAGAGATGTTGTCCATCACGTCGGGCTCTGAACCTAAGGCTCAACGCCGTTCTTGTAGCCAATCACCTTTTTCGAGGCGGATAAGCTAGGAGTTCCTCCCACGAACACTCCATTTGTCATCGATGCCTTTGTAGACTAGCATAAAGTAAGTCGCGTCCTAATCGACTCAGGCTCGGGCGCTAATGTGATCTTCCTCAGTCCATATGAGTAGTTGAAACGACTTGGCCATTGCTTATCATAAAACAACGAATCATTCATGAGTTTCTCAGTAGACGTCGTCTACCCTCTCGGTAACAATTACATGCGTCTAGGCATGGGCGCCATGGGTTCTCCCAATGGGAAGTATTTAAAGATTTTATTGTGGTAAATTTACATTCTTCTTACAATGTAATTCTTGGCCGTCCGGCCCTCGAAAAATTCCGAGCCATTACGGCCAGTCACATGTTATACATGCAATTTCCAACAAATTTTGGCACAGGTTCTGTATGTGGATACAACTTCATAACACGCCCAATCAACCCCCAAACCGGTCACGTTGTAAGCCAAGAAATTATAAAGGTGGCAAATACACCTGTCTCGGCTATGAAAACGAAGGAGCCTAATGATGCAAGGGATGGTGTGAACACTCTCAGACCCGTTGAAACTGGGAACTCTATCGTCAAAGTTGAAATCGATCTAGCCCACCCCGAACACAAGGTCTGCATCGGCGCCACTCTAGACGTTAGCATCAGAACGAATCTGATCAGTCTCCTTCAAGAATACAACACCGTCTTTGCATGGTCCTACACTGATATACCCGGTATCTCTACCGATTTAATTTCTCACAAATTGAGTATTGCCCCACACAGCAAGCCACTCAAGGAAAAATGTCGCGTATACTATGTTAAGCATTACGCCGCGATGAACGCTGAGGTGGAACGCCTCCTGAAGATGGGTTTTATACGATCTGTCCACTACCCCAAATTGATATCAAATGCGGTCATGGTTCCAAAAAGCAACGGGAGTTGGCGAATATGCGTCGACTACACAAATTTGAACAAAGCATGCCCTAAAGATAGCTTCCCTCTCAACGCTAGACGCATACTCTTGTTATAACCAGATCTTCATGTATCCGGAAGATTAAGAAGCTACAACGTTCACCAATAACAAGGGGCTCTATAGCTATGTGGTCATGCCGTTTGGACTCAAGAACTCAGGCTCCACTTACCAGCGTTTCATAACATACATCTTCCGCGACGAGAATGGCTCCGTTGAGGAAGTATACATAGATGATATCCTAGTCAAAAGTAAAATGGCCAATGGCCATATCGCCAACCTCCGCATCATCTTCCAAATCCTAATGGAACATAACGTCCGCCTCAATCCTGTAAAATGCACATTCAGCATCACCGCCAGCAAATTCTTGGGGCACATAGTCAACCAAAGGGGTATCGAGGCCAACCCTAAAAAGGTCAAAGCCATCATGGATATAAAACCCCCTGCGAACAAGAAGGAAATGCAAAGCCTTACAGGTAAGCTCACCGCCCTCAACCTTTTTATCTCTCATTTTTCTAACAAATGTGAGTCGTTCTTCAAGGTCATACGCCTTGCCCACAGCAAGCACTCCATTGACTGGACGACTGCTGTGAGAACACGTTCCAACAAATCAAGCTATACCTAGCTTCCATCCCCACACTCTCTAGACCAGTGTAGGGTGAAACACTTTACTTGTACCTGGCTATCTCTCTCACAGTCGTTAGCTTCGCCCTGGCTGATGCTAAGCTCCCTGTCTTTTACACAGGCAAAGAACTCACAAGAGCAGAAAAACGCTACCTAGCATTCGACAACTGGGCCTTAGCCCTCGTCACAGCTGCTCGACGCTTAAGGCCCTATTTCCAAGCGCTTAAAATCTAGGTGCTCACAAATGGTCCATCGACGTCGAATACACACCCAGAACGGCCATTAAAGCCCAAGCTATAGCAGATTTCATAGGCGAGTACACTGAAGCGGAACCTGAGATAGAACAAGCCCGTCTTGTCACCGCGTTGCCTTCCACTATCACTCCAACATCAAGGTAGAACTTATACGTTGACGGTTCAACCACCAAAATGGAAAGTGGTGGGGGGTATTATACTTACCGGACCAAACGGCTCTCATGCTGAGTACGCTATACGATTCAACTTCAAAGCATCCAACAACGAGTTTGAATATAAAGCACTCATAGCTAGCCTTCAGCTAGCATGTATCTCAGACGCTTCAATCTTAAACATCTTCAATGACTCTCAGCTCGTGGTCAGCCAGGTGAAAGGAGACTTTGAAGCCAAAGATGATTCCATGACCGCATATCTTGCTTCGGAAAAGTACTACCTCTCCAAGTTCAAATCTTACAATATAATTCAAGTGCCAAGAGAGCAGAATGCTAACGAAGATGCTCTGGGGTGTCTCGCAACAGCCAAAACAACATAGGGCTCATTCTCACCCAAAGTCGAAATGCTGGTTAAACCAAGCATCCAGAGGAGCTTCCTCGAGATATTACCCATTGAGCCTGCTAAACCAGACTAGCTAGATCCCATCTTGGCCTATAAGACAAATGGGACACTGCCAGCAAGCAAAAAGGAAGCTAGAATGATCGACGCTAGGGCTGTTAACTTCACCATTCGCGGTGGTCACCTGTTTAGGCAAGGACGTACCTAGCCCAACTTAAGATGCCTCCCTCCAAAGGTAGGACGCTCCCTCTTAAGAGACATACACGGTGGGCAGTGCGGCCACCATGCTGGAGCCACTCACAAGGCGTTACGATATGGCTTCTAGTGGCCCATCATTCATGCAGACGCGTTGAGGATCACCAATACATGCAAAGCTTGCCAGTTTCATGCCCATCAAATGCACTCGCCAACTACACCATTCTCCATCATCTTGTCCCCCATACCATTCGTGCAATAGGGCCTAGATCTCATCAGCGAACTACTAAAGACCAGAGGCTAATACCGCTATGTGATAGTCATCATTGACTATCACACCAAGTTCATAGAGGCTGAACCACTTGTCAAGATCATGATGGAGAAGGTCAAGAAATTCCTTTGGAGAACACTCTTCTGCCGCTATGGTGCCCCGGTCAAAATCATCATGGATAACGACATACAATTCAACAATCCCGAACACATTGCATTGTGTAAGAGGCATGGACTAATATCCTATTCTCTTCACTTACTCATCCCCATGCAATGGACAGGTTGAGGCAGCAAATAAAATCATGAAGGACGGTTTAAAACGTAAACTTCAAGCAATTCGACGAGGCAGCCCCAACTTTGGACGATGGGTCGAGCTCCTTCCTGAGATTATATGGTCAATTCGCACGACGGCTAAAGATGAAACACCTTACTCTATAACCTTCGGCACAGAGGCGTTGCTCCCCCTGAAATTAACTTACCAAATCCCGAGGGTGGAGAAGTTTAACCTCGAAACGAACAGAGCCTGCTTACGCTTAGACAATGACCTACCAGAAGAAAATTGGAACGCAGCCCACTACCACAATGCGACCAATAAAGACAAGGTGGCATGCTTGTACAACCAACACATTCGCGCTCGTCCACTCTAAGTCAGAGACTGGGTGCTTAAGGCCATTCAAGGGAAAGTAAAAAGCTTGCGGCCAGTTTGGGGGTGGGGGGGGTGGCATACAAGATTGTAGACGTGACTAGCCCAAGCACGTTCTACCTCAGCAAGAAGGATGGTACCGTTTTATCTCACCCATGGAACATCGACCACCTAGGAAAATACTATCACTAGCGCGTTCCGCACCACTACGCATATGTTTTTTACTCTTTTATTTTCAAGTTTATTATGTTTTTTTGTAAGTCACCACATGACCACCTGGAGCATGTTCAACGCTTTATGCTAATGAAATGCGATCACATTCGGTGCTTATACTGTGTTTGTCTATGACGCACATGTTCTCTATTACTTCTAACGCTAGGCTTCTACATTCGAATAATAAGAAAAGTCACCACATACATCCATTCAACACATAAAAGCAACATGCATAGCAATCAACACAACGAAAATACTTGCAACTCAGGCAAAGTAGTAGAACGCTGAATACATAAAAAAAGGCAACATCAATATTGAAAATACAAATATCCAAAAAAAGCAGCCCACAAACGGGTCCAAAAAGCAGAATAATATGCAGACTTCATTTATCTTTTGCCAATTCGTCCTCAACGGCGTCATTGCCAGAGTCTTCGTCCTCCTCATCCTCCCCCTCCGTCGCCCCACCATCATCGTCATCATTAAGGAGATGAAGTGTACCCGCAGCCCGATCAGCCTGATACTATTTCGCATCAAAGTACTTAGATTTCTCCAATACCTTCATTATTCGGAGCACAGTCTGAAACTCGAGTTACGAGTACCTCTCAGACGCAAGGAAAGTTTCTACCGCCTTCTCCTCAAGCTTGGTGCGTGAGCTTTCATCCAGAACGGATGACCTCAATTGAGCACATTCTTCTTCCAACTTCGCATGATCTCCTTCATGTTGGCTTCGAAGCATGTCCAGCTCAAGTTGAACGTTGTTCAACCTCTCTTGCAAATCCTCGATCTTCTTCACATCCTCGAGACGCCGTTCCTCCTGCGTATCTAGATGGATATGGGACGCATCCAGGCTCGACCTTAGCTCAGCCACCATCTTCTCTAATTCAGCCTTCGACGCAGTAATCTCCTCGACGCAGCACTCCTAAACATGGCATCCTACGTCCTTTTCCTAAACTCGGTTAACACTTTCATCTCTGCCTCGAGATGGCTAACTTTCTCCTGAGCTTGATCAAGGCTGTCTGGGCCATCCACGCCCCTATCCATCAGGATTTGATGATGCATGTCGTGCACCAACTGTGCAACATCCACAATCAGTTTGGCCCACGCTCTTCCCCGACCCAACTCAACTGCACGAAGCCACTATGCCTTGGCCACTTCTGGCGTAATGGCCCTCTTGCTAAAAACGAGGAAACGCTCCACCATATCCCTAGAAAGGTCAGGCTTCGTCGAGTCAAGTGCATCTGGGTTAATGGCTAGAGAAACAGACAACGCCGCAACAGTCTTCTCGGCCTGAAAACCCCCGACGGGAGGGAGTCAGCACATGATTGTGATGAGGAGGATTAACTGCACGCTCTCCCCCCCTGGTGCCGCAGCACAAGGAGGATCACTCACAAGCACGTCTTGTCGAGGAGGAGTGTGCCCCGTATTTGACTCCATATGTGAGTCGCTTAACCCCACCACTGATCTGGAGCCGCTCGCGGAGCGCGACGCTGATGACGTCAACTTGGCTTTGGCTTTAGGAAACGAAGAAGGTCTCTTCTTTAACTGACGAGCTTCGGGAGGCCCCTCCGCTTTCCGTTTCCCTTTATCAGCCCGACAGCGTCTAGCCTCAACGGGACTGTCAGAACTGCCCGATGGAGGGATCACCACCTGACGAGCGTTCAACTCCTCGTACTCAGGATGAGGGACATTCTCCTAGACAACGGATGCCCGCACCAATTTTCAACTCGCATCCCGAGTTAACTTGGCTGTCTTGGTCCCCTGTTAAAGAACCTGGTTCAACATCCCACCAAGCTGAGCTTTCGTCATCGCTCCCTTAGTATTAAACGCTATTTTACCTACTCAAGGACAATACCACCAATCAATCAAAACTCAACACAATAACAAAAGAACAGCAAAAGCAAAGGCTCAACACAAAACAAACACACCCAATATACACGTACCGAGGAGACGAAAGATGATTGTTTTTGCTACGATGTCAGGATTGATGCAACAACGCCCAATAATTGCAGCAGGCTTCAAGACAATTCCAGTGATATAACACCTGCTCCAAACGCAAATGCTCATTTTCACACGGATGAAAATTGTACTCCACTGCAAAAAGGAAAAAGCGAGTCAGTGCAGCACAACACAATGAAGCAAGACGACTAAGAAACGGGCATAAAAAAATAAGTTAATACTCAAAAGAACAACCTGAGAGAGGAGAAGTTGAGAAATGCACGATTTGGAAATGGAATTTGATCTAAATAATTGAGTTTTCTTATACGACAAAATAATTCGTCGTCTAAGTGTAAAGTTTCGTAGTCTAAGTACATACCTAGACAACGAATATAGTTTCATCGTCGCAGAGTTATACCTAGACGACGAATATAATTTAGTATATGAATAAATGGTATTAAGATAAATTTGAGAGTTTATTGGTATATATTGATAAAATAATCTATAATATATAGAATTGATGGGATTCACGAGCTTAACTCTACGGGCCAGGTCGAGCTTTTTTAGGCCTGCAAGTTTTGGGACCTCGGCCCGAGCCCAGCCCTAAACCCATAGGGCAGGGCTTTTTCAGGCCAAAGTTTGGGCCGGGCTTGGGCTTTTCGGGCCGCTCATGGGCTTTTCGGGCCTATGGGCCAAATAGTGGGGTACCTCAATCTATCACTTTGGTTATTCAAGTATGACACATATCACTTTGATCATTCAAGTTTACCTCTGTCCATCACTTTGCCCACTCCTTCTAAATGAATAGTTGAAAAGAAATGGCGGGTGTTGTGTTGTGTTGAGAGCTTGAGAGAGAGATAAAGAAATGTCGCCAAAGGAATAAATGTAACAGACATAAATACCTCCCAAGTTTAACGAAATATTCTATTTTTCTACGTTTGCTTCAATACAAGTGACCAAAGTGAAATCCAGAGATAAACTTGAATGACTAAAGTGAAATAAATGTAAACTTAAGTGACCAAAGTGAAGTACGTATATCAAACTTGAGTGACTAAAACGTATAACGTGTTATCTCAATTCTTGAGTGATAATTTCAGCGCGCAATATTCTCCAAAATCAAATGAAAGTATTGGAGACTGTATAATTTCAATGATTATTTGTTGCTGCAAATACGCTGGAAAATGTTGTGGAAATTGCAGGGAGATCTGGACAAATACTACATGGTTCTAATTTCCACTCAGATTCTGTATATTAATGCCTTTTGGTTCATTGGAAGGCTATGCATGTGATGTATCTGTTTCCTGATTTATCTGTTTTGCTGATTTACTCTATTGCATGCACTGTGAACATACCCAAAAAAACATTCAAATCACTACTAATTAATTGAGTATGGTTTTTGTTCGGCTTCGGTTTTCTACAGAGTGCCGCTCAATTTCGGCTCGATTCTTTTTCGGTTTTTGGTCTAGAAGTCACAGCCCTAGTTGAGCAGCGCGGGTCTGTTACTAGTTGGGTAGTAGAAACATAAAGAGAGTGAGAGCGAGCAAGCTACACCTCAAAGCTATGGCTGTTAAAATGGAAGATCGGATCACTGCTGTGTCTCCTCAAGCCGCATCTCCTGGTTTCTTTAGCAACACTCGATTGAAGACTTGGAGGACCACAAACGATGACGCCCACATCAACATGACCCCAATCCTTCGACACGGTTTCAAAAATTTCTGCAGTACAAAAGAAAGAAACCAAGAGCAGAACATGTAAAAACTGAAATTCAAAGTAAACATCAGGCATGCATGTAAGGGAGCTGAGGCATACCTCTGAAATCTGGTCTTCTTCCATAACGAAGGCTTGCTAGATTCGCAACAGTGTTCTCGTCTGAATTGTGAGGCAGAGTTTCTGTATGGTCCTCGCGTTGGTCATTTGCTGAAATTCTTGTGTCCCAAAGATGCCATAATGCAATGACAGAACCGCCAAAGATTACGATACCCGCAACCATACAGGCTAACAAACAAAGCCCTTTGTTCCACCATGCCTCTATGTCATAAGGGTTTATATAGAAGTAATCTAACAAGGTCAATAGGACAACAAAGCCTACTGTAGATGAGATTAGGTATAGGCCAGACCAAACATTATGTCCAGTCCCAACCAAAACAGACATACCACACCCTTTGGACATGGGGCAGATCACAGAAGATTCCACAGTGCTCTGAACTCTACCCTCTTCCTGTTAAAACAAAAGGGCCAAAATATTGACTACAATAAAAAAGAAGAGAGAGACACATATCCATCCAAATCAGACAAGGCACGTTGTGCCAAAATATAAGGAAACATACCAACGGAAGTTCAGATTCCCGAGTGACGTAAATATGAACCTGAATATTGAGTTTTTCAGAGAGAGATGATATCATGTCAATACTGGAAAGAAGAGGAATCTCAACTGATGTTTTGACAGCCCATACAACCAAAATTTTTCTTGGTAAACATGGCTTTCCTTGCCTAACAGAAAGAAAAATGTCACTCAAGACAGCCAAGAAAGGCGAAATCCCAACGCCGCCGGCTACTAATATAAGATTTTCATACCTGGAGAGAGTATATATAAAACAAAATGTCAAATCACTAGTGAAACAAACTTAAAAAAACTTACAAGTAAGGTAGATATCTCAAGTTCATTCATTTAATTACAATGACATCATTGACATGCACCTAATAGTGTGGAAAGAAATTAAGCAGATTAATTGTGTCACCTATACGTTTCAACTGTTCCTTGTTAGTGTAAACCAATCAGAGATTAGTACCACCTCATAGCTAGAGTGACTTTCTAATTTGAATGACAATAAAGATATATATGAATTCGCGAGAGGGTACATACATCATATAGTATGGTATCTCATGCCCATACGGCCCTTCAACAGAAGCTGTTATCCTCGTAGGAAGACTGCATGGCACATCCTCAGAGCTTTCCGATATATTTCCTGTTAGCTTTTCTGTCCATTTCCCCAGACCCCTTATGAGCACAGATATATGATATTTACCATCCAGAGGACTGGATGAGACACTGAAAGGATGCCACTGCAGCCACGATAGCTCCCGAACTTGAAGAAAAACAAAACTAAGGGCACTGTACCGCATATCTGAAAGAAAAAATATGTAGCATAGTGATCACTCATAAGATTTATGAACTGAAGGAGACCAATATATATAGAAAAACACTAATGATGTACATGTACTTACTTGCAGGTTTGGCGAGAACCAGTTCTACAGTTCCGCATGGACGAGACTTTGCAGAGATTATGTCAACCACCCTTCGTGATTGACAGAATCGTAGAAAGCGATCCATAAGAAAAATAAAAACGCCTCCAGAACAGATTCCAAAATGGGCACCTCCTATGTGCATAGCCATAGCTATGACAAAGATGACATATAAGTAATGAGTGTACAAGAATAACTCAAAATTCAGCCTTCTCACAGCAGCAAATGATGTTGCCCACATCAATAGACCAGCAACAAGGGCGACTTCTCCTGGAACATTGTTAATACCAACATCTTGCCAGAGCAATATCTGCAACAAATAATGCTTTATTAGTTCTCGATCGATCAGCGCTTATTGTTTACTTGCTCTTATTGCTACAAAAGTGACTGGAAATGGTCCAAATGTATAAGGATATTCTATACATGGAATGATCGAGCACTCACTTGTTCAATGAAACGACCCTCAACCGTCCATGTAATTACGTATAACAGGCCGTGGCATGTGAAAATCAGCATTGTTAAATGTCCCAGCCATATATGGTATCTAATAGCAATCTCAAAAGGGATATTTATGAGCCGAAGAAGAACTGATCCTCTTGCGACTGGTAGGAACAAAAATGACACGCAAAACAAGCCGATTAAGCCGAGACGAAGACCATAAAGTTCCAGGAAAAAACAGCTGTATGATGAGTTCAAGTAGACAAGAAAACTGATCAGTCATTTGTATTGCGAATTTTGAAGGTCGACATGCATGAGTATCATGTAGACTGCTAAAGGACAAAAGTAAATACTTTGCTACTCGATTAAGCAAATAATTTCTCTAATCTGTAAGACTAGGGGTAGATATATAGCTAAAAGAGTTTTCTGATCGATAAAGAAACTTTTTTTGTCTCGACCATTGTTTACGCAAGAAACAAGTCGAAAGGGAGATATTTGGCCAACTATATATATCACAGCAAGGCAGATACAGTTTCAGCAAAAATTAAACAAAAGAAGATGAACTAAAACAACAGCAGATAATGTACTTAAGTTCTGTTGAAGTTAAAGAATGTTATAATTAACTAACTAATCAATTGATTTTACAGGCATTGTATAGACTAATAAGCATAATTAAGAGTCAAACTTCGTGATCTCACCGCTGCATTGTTATAAGTTCAATATAGTAAGCATACGACCTTTTCATTACCTATAGTTTATGTTGTTACGTAAAGGAATATGAATGGAAACGAAAAATATATGAATTTTCTAAAATAGCTAATGAGATAAGAGATTTATCGATTGACTTGAGATAAATTGTAAAGAAAAAGACTTTATAGGAGATCTGATCTGCGAGAAAGAAACATCATACATTTTCTGTCGTACGTCTATATCACGGCCGTAGGTATCGAATAGCTCAGCAAGGCATTCCAATGCAAGAAAATAAAGAGCCCAGATAACAAACACAATAAAGAGAATAATGGCAACCATTTCAGCAGCAGAAACAAGTCCAAGAGGTCCGTCCACCAGAAGTGGAAAAGTCCATAAGCTAAATCTAGGCTTCTTCTCCTTCCTCCTGAGTAGAACATATATAATACCAAGTAAGTACTTGAGCCGGTCATTTTCACAAGTACAGTTTAGTAACTGTGCAAATATTGCAAAATGAAATAAGCATAAATCATAGATCGACATACTCTTGATACTCTAGTTCATCCTCGCGGAAAAATATGATATACGGAACAGCAAGAATTGCAATGGCCATTAACGGACCACTGTATAGCAGCAGAATACTCCCTGCAAAAATTTAACCATCGATCAAAATCCATATATGTATTCAAGATTTCAACGACCCACTCGCATAAAAACTTACCTAGCTAGCTCGCACAGAATGAAAATGAGAGTTAGGGACGTGGGGGGTGGGGAATTGGATACTTACCAAGCTCGCCGTACATAGAGAAAGTTGTATGACTAATCCAGTCAGTATACAAATCGGAGCCCAAACCGGTAGGTCTTATAAAGTAGCAGAGAACAATCCATGCAATGAAAATGATCCACATTGCCGACAGGAGAACCCATTTTCCCAACGAAACAAGGAAACTACTCTTGGGCTGCTGCCTCCTCTGCTTCCCATTTGGAATGAGAGGAGAGTGCAAATCGTCGACGGCCATTGAATTGATTGAGACAAGCAATCAAGATAGATAGAAAAGGCTGATGAGATTGTGAAGTTATGTGTGAGGAAACCTTCATATACTTGAGGTTCTGGGGTTATGGCCATGCCGTACCTGCACTTCAAACCTCTAACTAATTCCGGTCAGTGAATACATCGATCAAGAAAGGTGAGTAGTCAGTGCTTTAATTAATTTCTTGTTTTGGTATGGGAAAGAGATACTCTGGATCGCCACTACTCCTCCCAGATCGAGTTCAGAGTATGTTCCATCTTGCAGCTAGCTCTCTCTCCCATTTGAGGAGTTTTGAAATGTTGGTGTTGATATGACATATGAATTAAACTAGTTCTAAATCACTGTACGCGTACCTAGTTGGATGTTGGTTGGTTAATCGAGATTAGATGAAGAAAATGAAACAAATTAATGAAAGATTTCAACCACGTGGCTGGTGTACAGTTATTTGCAAGGATATTCGGTTGAAGATTGGTTGGTACGCAGTGCTTGGGATCCGAGAAGTTTAGCTGAGTTTTGTTTCCTAAATTCTGACACGTGCTTTTCTTTGTGTCTTGGCATGAATTGTGTAAAAATTGCCAAAGCTTTACAAAGATTCTCTTTAATTTGTAAATGGAGAAAGAGGCAGGGTGTGTAGTAGTGTGTGTGAGATGCATTGGAAAACGTCCAAGGCTGCATTGGCAGCAGATTTCACATGTACGTGCGTCGATAAAACTCTCTAATACTGCCTCAATTATTACGTAACATTTTTTGGGAGTAAACTTGTGTGATCGTGTTTTCCAGCCTCTACCCAACGTTGGTGAATTTCTCTGAAGCTTTAATCCGATCCAGCGATTTTCTTTGCTTTAATTCGATCAAATAGAGGGGCTAATCTTGGTATGTATGAACCCTTGGTTGAAGTGCCGCTTGATTTGGCAGATTTCCAAAAGTAAGACTTTGGGACCGAAAAGGTTTTCTCTTCGATTCGATTTAGAGCAGTCATAAGCTCAAATTCACTCTGAGGATGAATGAACCAAACTTAGACACGTGACTCTTGTCTTTCTCTCAAACTCAATTCTCTCAAACTCACTCTAAGGGTGAGTCAAAGTCACCCTTAGAGTGAGTTTGAGTTTATCACTCGCCTATGATTTATTGAAGAGGAAGTTGAGGTGGTCAATTTGGTACAGATTTGTGGCTTTAAGTGGTCGAAAAGGTGAAAAAGAAAAAGTAAGAGAGAGGATGAACAAAGACAAGAGGTGAAATAGGAGGAAGACTGGGAGAAAATGGAGGGGAAAGAGTGGGATAGGGCAACAAGGGTCGATGAGCACTCCTAACATTCTTATCGTTAATATTATCATTCAAAATGTGACTTAGCCACTAGAGCGTTGAAAGTGGATCACCTCGTCTTTCTCTCTGGTGCCTTTTCTCCTTATAATATTTCATACAAACTTATCACTTGATCGTTATCAGTCCATGACCATTTCATGGAAGACAGAGTTAGAGTCGTAGCTACGCTATAGGTACACCAATATGACATAGGGTACCTGTTACACAACAAAGTTTGAGGGAGGCTAGTGGAGGCATCTGGAGGCCCTGGTGTGGCTAGTCTTGCGCCATGCTGGGGTGCACAGTGGGAGACTATGGGTGAAGCAAGAAAAGTACATGGCATAGGCAGTGGCCTAGCATGCAGCAAGGGCGCGGGAAATAGATCAGAGGAGCGCGAGGCAGATTGGAGGCCCCGATGAGGCAAACCAAAGGCCTATGGAGGCACTCGGCATGGCTATTCTACGTCAGGCAAGGGCGAGACGAAGGTTGCAGTGTGGCACTGTGGGCTGTGACAAAGCAGAACTAGGTGCAGGGCCTTAGTGGAGGTTGGCATGAACTGAAGGGCACTCGAAGGTGGTATTCGAGGGCAAGCTACAAGAAGAAAGGTGGTTACCAGATCCTAGTTGGCAACTGGCGGTTCTGACGAGGGAAGTTACAAGATACTTATGTGGCAGAAAGTTATTTTGGTGGTTTTTTGTTCTTATCTTGTAATAGCAATTTAAGGCAGTTACTTAGTGTAATCCTAAACTAAAAAATCTGGCACTTACTTGATCTAATCCTATTGGCAGTTTTAGGGACCATATCGTATCCTTCTTCTTGTCTCATTTTCTTCCATAACTGTATCTGTATACATCTGATAGCTTCTTTCTCTCTCGATCTTTTTCAAGCCAATGAGTACAAGCAAGGGAAGAATCTATTTCTTTTTCTTCAGGGCTATGAATAGATCACTTGTAACGGCTTCTGGACGGTCGTATGTAGTGACTATTATCTTTTCCCCTGAAACAAGAAATGTAATATCTTGATCTTCTTCGATTACTTTCTTGATATATTCCAACGTCATAGCTTTTATCCATGGGATATGCTAGAATTTGAGTTTCCGTTGTATGCGACACATTCTGGCTCAAGATACTATCACTGGATGATTCTGACATAATGGTATGAAGGAATATATTACACTACAAGAAAACAGCACTTAGACGACGGAAACAATAATTCTCCGTCGTCCAAGTGACACTTAGACGACGGAGAAGACTCCGTGGTCCAAGTACCACCTGGACGACGGAGAATACCATTTCCGTCGTCCAAGTGGTCACCTGGACCTCGGAGTCTTCTCCGTCCTCCAGGTGGCCACCTGGACGACGGAGAATACCATCTCCGTCGTCCAGGTGACCACCGGGACCTCGGAGTCTTCTCCGTCCTCCAGGTGACCACTTGGACGACGGAGATGGTATTCTCCGTCGTCCAGGTGGCCACCTGGACCTCGGAGTCTTCTCCGTCCTCCAGGTGACCACTTGGACGACGGAGATGGTATTATCCATCGTCCAGGTGACCACCTGGACCTCGGAGTCTTCTCCGTCCTCCAGGTTACCACTTGGACGACGGATATGGTATTCTCCGTCGTCCAGGTGATTACCTGGAGGACGGACCGACACACCGTCGTCCGAGTTCACAAAACGTACTTCCACTTAGACGACGTACCGACACCTCCGTCGTCTAAGTGAAGCATTATATAAGCCCACTGCCGGCCAAACTGATCAAATTCATTCCTAGCTAGCCTCGATCTCTTCATGATCGATTTCATTTGAAGAATAATTGAAGGAGAAGGGAGAAGGAGAAGCTAGCTAGGGAGCTCGAGCTAGCTAGGTAGCTTAAGCTAGCTAGGCCGAGAAGAATCAGGATCGATAAGGGATCTCCGCTGACTAGCTAGTTAGCTTAATTAACGTAAAGATATCGAGAAGGCCAGCAGGTACGTACGTACGCAGTTAAAATTTGCTTAATTAATATGTATTTAGTGAAAACGTACGTACATATATATATACATGCAAGGATGTTAGCTGATGTTAGCTATATATATATATATGTACAGATCGATTAAATTACGTACATACGTACGTAATTGATGGATCGATATGTAGATCGAGTACGTATAATTAAGCGTAAATTAATGGACAAATATATATATATATGTAATAATTAATTAAGTATAATATTTTGTAGCAGTATGGACAAGAGTTGGATGAAGTTGAAGAATAGATGTGATGTCCGGTATATGGATGGAATTAGCGAATTTGTGAATTTTGCGATAGAACATGGTCAGGGAAAGAAACGTTTCAGGTGTCCGTGTCAGAAATGTCTTAATTGTCAGTATGCGGAGGTTAATGTTATGGTGCAACACTTGTACGAAAATGGTATAATGTGGAGTTACACTACATGGAGCGAGCATGGTGAATATGTAGAGTTCAGCGCAGCAGACTTCAGCTCAGGGTACAGTTACCATGGTGCCTCATCCAGCGGCAGTGGTGCCGGACCCCCAGCTTGCAACCCAACTGCAGATTTGGTCCATGATGCGTTTCCGGGATGTAGTCATGGCGGACACCAACACCAAGACGGAGGTTACAGTACCACCAATGAGCATGATGACACATTCCCCGCAGCTAGCTTGGCCACTGACACAAGTGAGATGGAAAAGTACAACCGGATGCTACTTGAAGAGCAGACTCCGGTGTTCCCTGGATGTCGAGAGAATGTGTTGCAATATGTGATGGAGCAAATGAAGATAAAAGTGAAGCACAAAATGTCAGTGAGTGCTTTTGACGAAATTCAGGAGCAAATATGTAAGTTGCTTCCTGATGATCACAATCTTCCTAAATCTCATTATAAGGTTAGAAATATCCTGAGCAGCCTCGGCCTAAAGTACAGGATAATTGACGCATGTCCGAATGATTGTGTGCTATTTTACAAAGAGTATAGAGAGTTGGACTATTGTCCCGTATGTGGCCAGTGCAGATTCCAGTTGAATAGGAAGAGTTTGAAAAAGAGAAGTCCTGTGAAAGTTGTTCGATATTTTCCCTTGATTCCCAGATTGCAGCGCCTGTACATGTTGCTACACACAGCAGAGGCGATGCGATGGTACGCAGAAAAGCGAATAGATGACGATGTCCTGCGACACGCCGCGGATGGGGAGGGTTTCAAACATTTCGACAGAGAATTTGGAGACTTTGCTTCAGAGGTTAGAAATGTTAGACTCGGCCTATCTACAGACGGATTCAATCCTTGGGGAAGTAATAGCTCCGCCGTCAGCACTTGGCCAGTTATTCTGATGCCATACAACTTGCCTCCGTGGATGTGCATGAACAAGGAATTTAATTTCCTTACCGTACTAATTCCAGGTCCTAAATCTCCATCGAAGTGCTTAGATGTCTACCTCAGACCTTTGATCGACGAGCTGAAACTGTTGTGGGAAAATGGAGTCCCAACTTATGAAAAATTCACTGACACGATGTTCACGATGAGGGCTGCTGTAATGTGGACGATCAGCGATTTTCCAGCTTATGGGATGTTGGCAGCCTGCAGGACAAAAGGATATAATGGATGTCCTATATGTTTGGATGACGTGAACTCTAGTTGGCACGCGGGGAAGGTGTGTTACTTGGGTCACCGTAGATGGCTTCCTCACGACCACCCGTGGCGACAGGATGAAGCTCATTTCGACGGTACGGTAGAGAACAATCCTAAACCCCGTAGTTGGTCGGGCGAAGAGATTTTAGAGAGGTTGAGCTATTTCGACTTTGGTGTGTTGAGCAATGACGCGGATGTAAAGAAATGCAATCCAATTCCTCCACATGATCTGAGCTATTGGGATCACAAGAGTATATTCTTTGAACTCCCTTACTGGTCGAAGTTGAAGCTGAGGAACAACTTGGACGCGATGCACATAGAAAAGAATGTGTGCGACAGCGTGGTGGGAACAATTCTCGGTATTAAGTTCAAGACTAAAGATACTCCCAAAGCGCGCAAAGATTTGGAATCAATGAATCTACGTCGTCCCTTGTGGTTGAGGAGGGATAGGAAATGAGTGTACAACAAGATGCCAGATGCACCTTACACAGTGAAGCCGACGCTTAGACGTTCTGTATTTCACTGGTTTAAGGGCGTTCGTTATCCGGCTACGTATGCAGCTACTATAACTGGAGCAGTGGACGAGGTGCAACACAAGTTTGTTGGTCTAAAGACACATGACTATCATGTTATGCTGCAACGTCTGATTCCAGTGGTAATTCGACCATACTTGCCTCGGGACGTCGTAGAACCAATAGTGGCATTGTGCAGGTGGTGGCAATGGTTATGCGCCAGAGAATTAAAGAAGTCAGATGTGGTGGAATTGCAACAACAAATTGTGCACATCATTTGCAAACTAGAGAGGATTTTCCCCCCTGCTTTCTTTGACATCATGATTCACCTAATGATCCACCTGCCCGAGTAGGTGCTCATTTCTGGTCCGGTCCAGTACACTTGGATGTATCCTCAAGAAAGGTACGTACAACTAATTAATTAATTTGTTCCACTGGAGATTATATATATACTAGCCAGCTAGCTATATGTACTTATGTAATGTGTACGTTTGATTTTGTAGACAACTTGGACAGTATAAGTCATTCGTCAAAAACAGGTCGGCCCCGGATGGCTCCATAGCAGAGACATACCTAATGCATGAGTGTGTTACTTACTGCAACAGGTACCTCAAAGATCCACCCCCTCCCAGTACTGCCTCCGATCGCAGTGCCCGCATCAATCTTTCTGTCGTCACCAATGTCGTCCGACCGTTTAGAGGAGTATTAAAGGAATTGTTAACACGGGAAGAACTTATTGAGGCACATTGGGTAGTGTTGCGAGACTGTGATGAAGTTGAGCCGTACATGATGTCATACAGGGAGAGGCTTCAGGCGTTAAATCAAAACAAGAGTTCGGCGTGGATTGAGAAAATGGTTAAGAAGAAGTTTCCTGATTATTTCTTCCAATGGGTACGTACGTACGACTCGGTATTAATTATTTAAATACATATTGCTCATGTTTGTAGAAAGTAAACCATTATATTAATTTGGCCTTTTTCGCAGATGATTGATCTGCAAAAATCTGATAACCACGGAGGGTGGTGGTCATGGCCAAAGCACTTGCTAGCAGGGAAGCCGGTTAAACACTATATTTATCCCGGATGTTTTGTGAACGGTGTAAAGTTCCATTCATTGGCCCGAGACGAAGGAAGAAGAACACAAAACAGTGGGGTAGCCGTTGGGAAAGACAATGATCTATATTACGGGGCTATTGTATACGTGGTTCAGCTATGTTACGGGAATGATGTCAACGTTTTCCTATTCAAGTGCAGATGGTTCAAGCGTACAAAGGAAGACCTGGGACTATTATCTGTCGATACAAACTCGCACTGGTATGAGGATGAGCCTTTCGCTCTCGCCACCTTAGTTCGGCAGGTGTTCTATCTCGACGATCCGAAAGCCGGTGAAGGGTGGAAAATAGTGAACCATATCTCTCACCGAGGAATATGGAATACAGAGACAATTGAAGGGACACCGGCGACGACTGAAGATGCTACTGAACCAGAAAGAGACATTCCTGCCTATCAAGAGCCTAATATTTCTATGGTCCGCTCCGATATAATGGACCTGGTTCAAGATGGTGAACGGTTACCCATGCCTGATGGTTGTACAGATCTAACTGAAGATGAGATTATCCATGAGGTAGATGAAGAAGACGAGCAGGAAGAGGACGCGGACGAGGACTCAGGTTATTCGTCGGACGATGTTGAGTACGATGACGAGGATGAGCCGTCGACTAACGGGGATGAGGACGATGATGATTATGACGAAGAGTACGGTCATACGACGAGGGAGATTAATTGGTAATTAATTACTGTAATTATTGTAATATATATATATATATGATCGATGCTGGTTTACGGTAAGAAATTAATCCGAATTATATATCCTGGACAACGGAGAAATTAATTGCAGATTAATTGGCGCCAAATCTCAATCTCATATAAAACCCTAGCTAAATCCTGTACCCTAAATCTAGCAGTTCGGATCGATCGATCAATTTTTTAATTATATTTTTGAATCAGAATAATTGAACGCACACACAAATGACCGGGGACGACCTAAACCGTAAACCCTAAGGCCCTAACCCCTGAATTCGGGGTTTTTACACCTGGACGACGGAGATGGTCATTCTCCGTCGTCCAGGTACACACTAGGACGACGGAGATGGTCATTTTCCGTCGTCCAAGTTCACAAACCCTAAACCCTAAACAGTAAGGCCCTAACCCCTGAATTCAGGGTCTATACACCTGGACGACGGATAACGTCATTCTCCGTCGTCCAGGTCATAACCTGGACGACGGATAACTTCATATCCGTCGTCCAGGTGATTACCTGAACGACGGAAACACTCATTTCCGTCGTCCAGGTGCAGATATCGTAATTTTTTCTAAGACAACGACCCTCTAGACCTTCTTCCAATGCATTTTCTTTTCCTCAAGACTTTAGAGTAAACAATTCTTGGTGTGTGAGCTTCGACGGTTCGAAAATCGGAGTTACAAAATGCCTAGTATCCACGTTTCCGGTTTGTGAAATTATCGGTTTTGCAGTTGACTGTGCCGATCAAACCCTTCCCGAACTTATTATTTTATGATCCTTTGAAGACAATTATATATTATGTTACGACGAACATATCCAACGGTTGTTTTGTCCAAATTCAATTTCGTTAATACTCTGCTGCAAATGAGCGTCTACTCATGAACACTTAAGTCGTAAAGATTAGTCGATACTTAACATGTTTTAATACGTAAAATTAATCGTCGGTTCAAATTTAACTGTTTATATACACGATGCGTTCATCGATATTGTACGACTATTTCACTCGAATGACAAATCGCTAAATTCCTAGCGAATTATTTTTAAAATTTTTTTTTACGTAATTTGAACCTGGACGACGGATATGGTCATTTTCCGTCGTCCAGGTGTTCACCTGAACGACGGAGAATGACCATCTCCGTCGTCCAGGTTCAAAAACCATGGCGGTTCAAATTTATTTTTGTTTATTTTTTTCATGTAATTTTAACTTGGACGACGGAAACTGACAATCTCCGTCGTCCAAGTCCAAAATTAGGGCGGTTCAATTTACCGCTTCCGTTTTCGGCACCGCTTGAATTTTCACTTAGACGACGGAGAATTAATTCTCCGTCGTCTAAATCCAAAATCATGGCGGTTCAAAACGTCCCGCCGATTAATTACGCGCCGATTGAAAATTTTTAAACCGCCACCTAGACGACGGAAAACACTATTTCCGTCGTCCAGGTGGACTTAGACGACGGAGAATAGTGCTCCGTCGTCTAAGTGCAACTCTATAAATAGAGTTGCACCCCCCCTCATTTTCTCATCATTCCATCTCCTCCTCTCCCTCTCCTCTCCTCTCCTCTCCTCTCCTCCGGCGATCCTCCTCCGGCGATCCTCCTCTGGCGACGCTCCGACGACATTTTTTCCGGCGTGGTTCCTCCTCTCCGACGACTCAAGTCCGGCAAAATTCCCGTAAACTCCGCTTCGGTACATTTCTATTTTTCCCTTATTTAAATAATTTTCATTTTATTAATTAATTAAATTCTAAATATAATTAATTAGTAGAAATTAATTTAGTAATTAATTTTAAATATTTAATAAATGATTAATTGTTGTTATTTATTAATTAAATCATAATTATTGTTATTGTTTCCTAATTAAATGAATAATTGTAAATTTGTTGTTATTAAATAAATAAATAATTAATTATTGTTATTAATTAATTAAATAAATAATTATTGTTATTAATTAATTAAATGGTTAATTATTGCATGCTAAATGGAAAATAAATTATTGCATGTAATTACGTGTATTTTTTAGTAAATTAATTAGTAGTACGTGTTCGATTTAAATTTAGTACATAAGCTTGGTGTAATTAAGTCGCACTCTTTGGAATAGATGGCGCCTCTTTTCCTTGCTTATCTCCTTAACCCCTCGTGATGTGTGGATTTCATCACCGCACACCATAATCTAAGTGAAGTTATGGACAGGAGGTTGAGGGCGGAGTTTGCAAAGGACTTGAGGGAGTGTAAATTTTCGAAAAATTGGCCGAATGTCGGACATGGTGTCTAGAAACGGGTTATGACTGGTGACAGGATTTGGACTAAGAAAGACTTTTGTCGAAATTAGTCCTGCCTCTCGCGTTATCTCTATCCCTAACTGGCCATGTTTTTCGATTTAACCAAGGCTGATTAATTGAAAATTTACACTTTATCGCGCGGGTCGCACGTCCATTGAACGACCGAAAATGCCAAGCTAGTGTACTCTATTTAAATCTTAAACGTACTTAATTAATTAGCGTAAATTTTTAAGTTGTAATTATTATGGTAAGTAGGTATTTTAACGCATCAATCTTAGGTTTAAATGGCTCCGCCAAAGACGACATCCGGCAAGAAGAAAGCCCAACAAGAGGCAGAAGATGCCATGCTCCGCCACTTGGCGGACCAAGTCGGTTGGGAATTACCACCGGAGGGCAACGACGCTCTCAATCCGGACGGATCATCTGGTCCGTCCGTAGCGCCCTCTGGGGAAATTCCCGCTCCCCCTTTCATCTCGAGCGGTGATGACGTCGACCTCTTTTCAACTCCGACGCCCGGTACCGGTTCAACGGCAAGTACTCAGGCGTCCTCGACCGCCGAATCAATCATGTACAGCGCCCACCGTAGGCAAAGGAGGGCCCCCACTGACCCGGAACCGAAAAGGACTCGGGGTCTCGTTAAAGGGGGAAAAGCGGAGCGTATTTGCAAGGTGACCGGTAAAAAGATCGACTTGCCGTACGACGAATTCACCGGTGGCCCTCCCACAGCTCAGCTAGCAAGTCTCTCGGCGCATGGGATAGGGTCAATCATCCGTAACCGGGTTCGTATCACTGCCCCTACTTGGAAGGAGGCGCCGGATCATGAGAAGGCGAAAGTCTTCAAAGATCTTTCGGTACGTAATACGTTCAATTTAGTTATTATATAATATTGTTAATCTCGGCCTAAAATTTCATAATATATACGATTATGATTTTCTATTTATTTTTCATAGGAACAATTTGACGTGGATCCGACACCGGCTATGTTGAGGCATATCAATCAAACCGCCAACTCCATCTACAAAGATTGGAAGTACAGGCTCCATAAGTACTTCAAAGATGTCGGTCCCGTGCCTCCCCCGGTAGAGCTGCAAGGGGAGAGAGAAGATGAGTGGGAGTGGTTGTGTAACCACTTTGCCGATGAACAATTTAAGGTATTAATTTAATTTTTTTATTTCAATTAAAATAATTGAATTATTTAAATTGTAGTTATTCATTTTTTAATGATTTAATTATGTTGTGTAACAGAGATTCTCCGGTGTCAACAAAGCCAACCGGGGGAAGAAGGAGAAACACCATACTACCGGCGCCAAGCAGTTCATTCAAATTGCCAAGGAGCACAAGGATAAGGGTTCCAAACACCCTTTTATTGATGCAAGCGTAAGCGCGTACGTGACGCCAGGGCTCGATAATGAAGCGAGTCAATGCGGGGTAAGTGATATGTATATATATATATATGTGCTTTTAATTATAGTAATTATTATTTAAATATGATTACAAAATTATAATAAATTAATTATAATTTTGTAGGCAAGGGCGATAGAGCGTGCGCATGAAGAGTTGGCCAACACTCAGCTTGCGTTCCCAGATGTGCCGCCGGAAGACCTGCCTCCTCTATCCTTAGAGAGCCAAATTGCAATCGCGGATGAGGTCTACGGTCGTAGAGCTGGCAAGGAGGTTAGGCACTTTGGGCCTAGGGTGGTACGAGATTTGTCGACGACCTCCGGCTCATCATCTACGGGAGGTTCGAGGCAGCGGAGAATGAGTCAAGCTGCGGCCGTCGAAGCAGCCATTCAAGAGGCTCGACTGGCACGAGAGGAGAATCGACGGACACAAGAGCAGAATGAGTCAATGCGGCAAAGACTTGACGAACAACAAGCACAAATAGCCCAACTCATCGCGCTCATGAACCAAAATCGAGAAGTATGTCAACCTCCTCCGAACCCACACCCCGACGACAACGACCCGGCTGGAGGCGGAGGACTCGGCCCCGCATCTGCTCCTCCAGTGTATTAGCTAGCACGTAGTATATTATCTCGTTTCTTTCCGCATTCCGAACAATATTTTAATTTTTAATTTATGGGTTTTTTCGTATGTACAAATTAATTTACTTTGATTATTTAATAATTATATATATAAGTTATTAATTTTAATATTCAAAATTTAGTTTATTTATTTAATATTAGCATTTTTCATTATTTAAATTAAAATAATAACAAATTAAATTAATAATATTTAATTTCAATTTATTTTTAAAAAAAAATTAAATATTCACTTGGACGACGGAGATTATGTTCTCCGTCGTCCAGGTGCACAAACCCTAAACCTAACCCCTAACCCCTAACCCCTAAACCCTAAACCCTGTTGTTCTCCGTGGCCCAGGTGTTCACCTGGACGACGGAAACACTAAGTCTCCGTCGTCCAGGTGAACACCTGGGCCACGGATAATGGTAGCAATGTCCGTGGCCCAGGTGTTCACCTGGACGACGGAGACTTAGTGTTTCCGTCGTCCAGGTGAACACCTGGGCCACGGACATTGCTACCATTATCCGTGGCCCAGGTGTTCACCTGGACGACGGAGACTTAGTGTTTCCGTCGTCCAGGTGAACACCTGGGCCACGGATAATGTCCGAGGTCCAAGTTCACTTGGACGACGGAAACACTAAGTCTCCGTCGTCCAGGTGCTTGGACGACAGCACTTGGAGCACGGACCTTGGACGACGGAGTTTCCGTCGTCCAAGTACTTAGACGACGGAAAACTGCACTTAGACGACGGAAATGGTCCGTGGTCTAAGTGCAGTTTTCTTGTAGTGTTAAGTCCCTCCATTAGATTTCTGCACCCATTCTAGAGGTGTAGACTTGAACTTTAGTCTGAGAATATAGTTGCTCTTCTTAACATTCTTGACCATATTGTAGATAATCGCTGGCAGTCCCTTTAGATCTTCATTTATCTTTATCCATAAATTATGAACAAATCCATTCTCAACTAACCATAACTTGTGCTTTTGCGGATGTTCACTTTGAACATTAACTAAGTATATTAGGAAGAGATCTTCATCGGGTGTATGTATGCCAATGCTTCTGTGAAACTTGAATAATTTAGATTCTTTAAGCGTCTTGATAGGAACTTTTTCACTCTCTGGAGTTATAATATACATCGTTGCTGGTTCATTGACTATACTCGGTGGTTTCTTCTTTTCGCTTAGTTCCACCACCAAGGCGTCCATGATCTCTACCATGAGCCTTTTGTTATTCTCTTGAAAGGCAAACATCAAATTATCTAACAGTGCCCTCTGGTGGGATGCTAGACTTTGGTCAGTCTAGAAGATTGCTTTTGAGAAAGTGTTCAGCTGGTAGCTGAAGATGTTCATGAACCCTGTAGGAAAAATTCTGCTTTTTGGCAAAGCAACAACCATCAACGGTCTTGATTTGCCTTTACTATCTGCCGTTTGAGAGGGGCTAGCCAATCCTTTCCCCTGGGATTGGTCAGTTAAGGTTGGTCTTTTGGGACGCAGCAAAAAACTCTTGAGGAATTTTTCAACTGGTTCTTTTTATTGGTTAGGCTCATTTTCTGGCCTTCTTCTTCTTGGGTTACTACCTTTGTCGTCTCTCTTACTTCTTCTATACATGACCATTTCCCTTATTAAAGCGTCTGGAAGATAGTTTCTGTTACCTGCAATCAATTCCACATCATAATCGTATTGATTAAGAAATAATTGCAAGTTTGCTAACCTTCCCCAGCAGCTTTATCAAGTTTGAAGTTTTTGAAATTTTTCACTTTGGCAAAATATGTTCTCATGGTGAAAGGTTTTCCTATATAGGTTGGAGAATTCTCGATTGTCTTTTTGATAGCCATAATTTATTTTTCCCCTGTGACATAATTCTGCTTTGCAACATTGAACTTTCCACTGCAGAATTTAAAAATCTTCTCGGTGTTAGTGCCTGGCTCTCTTGTCAGTACTACACCTGCCCAGAAGTTGTCACTAGCATAAGTTTGAAGGATGATTTTTTCATTCTCTTCAGGATGATAAACTGGTGGAAATTTTTAATTTGCATAGTCCTTTGATTTGCCTGACAATTTTCTTGTCATCTTCTGTAAACTTCCAAGCTCTTTTTGAGCTTGTTTTGGGTGACAGGATTGCTATTAATTAATCTAACAATTTTTGAAGGAAATCTCTTCCATAATTTATGACTCCTAAAAATCTCTGTAGACTTTTGGCGTTAGGAATTTTGTCTGAGAATTTCCAGACTTTCTCTAAGATATGTGGCTGAAGCTTGATGACTCCGTTCTTTATGTTGATCCCTAGGAAGTCAATTTCATCCAGGACAAGAAATACTTTTTTTTCTCCTAAGATAATTCCATGTTGGACGATGAGCTTGGCTACTTCAAAGAAATGATTCATGTGCTCTTCTTTGCTTTTTGAGAACATAAGAATATCGTCTATATAGAGACACAGAAGTCTGCCACTTGGTTGAATATGTTGTCCATTTTTCTCTGAAAAATGAATGGAGCTTGTTTAAGCCCGAAAGGCATTACTAGCCATTTGTAGTGTCCTTGTGGAGTTCCAAAGGTGGTAAGAGGAATGCTATTAAGATGCATTTTGACTTGCCAAAATCCTGATTTAGCATCAAATTTTGAGAATACCTTGACTCTTCTAAGCCTGTTGATTAACACTCTTGCTTATGCTATTTGATAACCGTCTTTTACGGTTTTCTTGTTGACGTCTCTGTAGTCTATAACCATTCTTGCTTTCCCACGAACTTGTTCTGCATGGTTTCTGACATAGAAGGTTGGAGCATGATGAGGACTCTTTGATGGCCTTATCAATCATTTCTGTAAGAGATCAGCTATATCATTTTTGAACTCTTTTTGATATTCTTCCTTGAATTGGGGAATAGTTTTTACGTGACATATGGAATTCATATCATATAATTTAAGCTCACAGACCACTGGGTCTTTCTCCCAAAACTTTAGAGAATTGATATCGATATTTTGTCTGAGCATGTCTTTGATTTCTCCAAGGGTATGCTTCTTCTGTTTTTTGAGCTTCGCCTTGAAGTGCTTGAGATTATACTCTCTTACGAATGATACTTCAATTGTCTCATCTTCATCTTCTGATGATTCTTCACAGGGCAACTCTTGTTGCTTGTGTTGGTTGTCAGAAGCTTTATAAGATACATAATAAAGATACTTGTCTTGATCGTAAAGCGGCACAATGGTAGGATCTCCATTCTCGAATCTAGTCTTTATACTAGGTTTCTTGGAGTTCTTCGCTTTCTTTTTGAGGATTTTCTCTTGTTTACACTTGTCATAGTCTCTCTTGAGAGTGTTGTAGACAGTGTATTCTTTGAGTTGGATTCTGGTAGGGGTGTGAGGTGGAGCATCAGGATACTTGAATTCTTTGTTGCCATGAAACCTACATAACTCCATTTCATCAGAATCTTCTTCTTCTGATGATGATGATTCCTCGATAAGCAACTTATCTTGTTGCTTATATTGCAGTATGGTTTCGAATCTTGGTGTGTATCCACCATTATTCTGCTGTAATCTCTGATATTGCTCTGTGAATCCTGAACCAACAATACTTTTGGCTTCTTCAAGCCTCTCTGTCCAGAAGAATTTCTGATTCTTCTCGAAGCCTAATAAGTTCACTTCTGGCTTCTAGATGAAAGTTTGTCATAGCAGAAAATCATTGCCGATTAGAACATCGGAGTCTTGGCCTTCTGGTTGCCAAATGTTTTCAATGATAAAGGCTCCTCCTTCTATCGAGACTTAAACCTTCTTGGAAAATGTACATGAAAATTCTTCTCCCTTCTATAGTTTTCCAAGTTGCACTTTTCTTTGGAACAGTTATCCATAACTTTTCTGATATAGCAAACTTTTTTGCTAGACTGAAACCAGAACCATTATCTACAAAGGCGTGTAGATTATACTTCTTGTATCCGGGAAACTTTAATCCAAGCTTCATGTAGTTATTGAATCTACTTGTAAAAATAGTTACTACCTTACACATATTATGTTTTGAAGAACTTGCTTCTTTTTTAGTAAAAGGATTGCATTGTTCTTCTTCACAGTCAGATTCTAAAATGCAACAAACACCCTTGCGAAATTATTTGTCTTTTCTATTGCAACTAACTATTGCTAAATGATCCCAGCAAAAGTAACTAAAAAACAGCAGGTCTCCAAGTCTCGTGAACAATAAAGAATGGAATGTCCCTTAGGCTTGCACATACTGATGCATATAAAGAAGCCCAACTCCAAACAACTCAACTTTTTCATAGAAAAGATCATAGTATTCCTTTCATACGGATCATCGAATGAAATCATGCAAGTCAACCTTCGCAATGGCTTGACTACTTTTATGAGCAGGCAATCTAATTTTCTCTACCATTTCCTAGAAATATTCCCAGAAGTCAACCGATGTCCATTTTATGGAAAACACAGTTTATATATTATGTTTGGAAACAGAACGATTCGGGTACATGTAAACCATTTACAATGTTATCTATCTTTGGTGACCAACATGATTATTACATCGGATATTTATTTGTTTATGGTACTTGAGTTGCATGCTGCATACATTCACTTCCTATATGGTGTAATATCACTATGTCTGGAGAAACTTCAAATTATGTAACGTTTTAATAAATCTTTGCAGGCAGATCTGTTCCTAGCGCCTCAAATCTATGCAGCTTTTACAAGGTTCAATCTAGACATGGTACAGCTCATTCACTGTTCCAGTTAAAGTTATAAACATAGGAAACGTGCATAAAGGGAAATTTATTCTACTGGTATCATAAAAGCTGATTGACATTTCTTTGTGGCATGGCATGTTTCGTTTCTATTCTTTAAGTGCAAATTGAAGGGATCTGACTAATGTGTTCCGATACATCCCCATATGGAATTTCGTAAATTCGGTGTCTACTTTCAGTCGCTTCTGTCTTTGATCTGCATATCTGGCATATCTCTTCTGATTGCATTAAGGGAACTGTATTTTTTTATTTTAAAAAAGCTCAAACCACAGAATTTGGTTTTGTGGTGATTGAAACCTTGACCTCCTCTTGGGGAGTGATGTCATGTGGCCGCTACACTAAAGATAATAGATCATTGTCGCATAATATTGTCTATGTAGAGATTTGGTCCTAGAATTTATGGAGAGACAAGTCCATGAAAATACTCTTTAATCATTTGTATAGAGTGCATGCCAGAGAGGGGAATGCATTAGGATTGTACAAACAATTATATTTGCTACTAAATGATATAATTAAGATAACCATAGTTTCAGTCCTATCTGACTACAGCTAATGACGCTTTGTGAAAGAAGTATTAAATGTTGGTGAAATATAGCCTCAGTTTAACCTCAGCGAGTACTTTATGGACGAGGCTTTGGGTCATAGTGGTAGAGAACCAAAAATCATCACCACTCTATGTGGACTCATGGCATTCAAGGCTTAGGCGCTTGGTGAGGTGGGTGAACCTCATACTGTCTCACTGGACTTGTTTCCACTAAGGTCTATTGACCAAAGAAACATATGACTGATATCGTCGTGGACTCATGGTTCCATTCGTGTATGTTTTTAATTACCAAAATAGTTTCTGGGCTTGGGTGGTTCTATGTTTTCATCACCAGCTGTACCTTTAATTCTTTTTATTTGTTTCCGCCCTCGAGTGTTTCTCACTTAGTTGCAAAAATATGTCTCTCTGGTTTTTAAAACTTAGTGATCTAAATGTCAAGTTTCATTTCCATCTGCATCTTTTGATGAATTAGTTTCCCTTGATTTTTTCCACGGACAAAGTACCCACTCTTATCCAGGTTGCATGAGGCATACAATGAACTACCAGCATTCGTTGATGCTAGACCAGATAAACAGCCGGATGCTCCTTCCTAAGTAGCCATGTGTTCAGGGTATGAACTACTGTTTCTCAAGTGTACTATGTTTGGTTCAACATGATTATACACACAAGTTCGCTGACATTGGATCTTTGTGTAACCTGAGGCACCATATGGATACAGCTGCCCGTATTTCCTGTAACTGTTTCGTTGTTGCTTTAGACGTTTTCCCTTCTCCTGAAACCCTGTTGTTTGTTCTGATAACCTTTCCTATCCACAAATGCAGAAAAACTGCACCAAATAAGGTTTGCGTTGAAGAATTGGCACTGTTGTAACATATAAAGTATACTAAATAAGGGTTGTCCAATGATGTAACAGCATGAAACTGGAGATTGTTCTGATGTATGTATGTTGAGGTGCTGTGAGGACATGTTAGAAGTTTTTAACGGTAGACTTGTAAACTAATTGTGCTCTTGGATCATAAAGCTTCAATAATGTATTCATCTGTACCTTAATGGTATGCTATGCAATTTACCATTCCACCAATCCTATCATGACACTTCTACTTTTAACAACAAAAACCCATTCAAAGTTCTCATATTCATGTATAACCAATGAAGCGTCAGAATTAGCTTGACTACAATACTCCAGTAAAAGGACTGGCAACAATTTCTACACGGTTAATATAGTAATTATAACAGAGCTATGAACGGATACTGCTCGCAAGCAACGAATACCCTCTCGCGAGCAACAGATCACACGTGGGCAGCGGACCTCACGTGATCAACGGGATACCACACACACGTGTCGATAATGCCGATACTCTCCTCATTTAGCCACCCGGGATCCAACGGGTATGAGATTTTATCACAAAAGGCCTCGGCATTAGTGTGTGTGGTACAACTACTTATCAACAATAGACTTCTCCTTTCTGATGTGGGATTCCAAATGGCTCTAATCTAAGCCAAACCTGTTTTCCAACAATCTCTACCTTGGCGAGATTAGAGTCATCCCCAAACATCTCACGATCCGAATTGTAATAGCTCCACCTCGACCACAAGCAAGGGCTTCAAATCTTGTGATCCCTAACCAAAGGCAAGCTCCACCAAATCGTAACTCGATCGTACGAGACCAAATCCCAAGCGTAGCCTGGGCTCTGATACCAATTGTTGCGCGGAAGGGAGCAACGGATACTGCTCGCAGCAAGCAAGGATACCTGGCGAGCAACAGATCTCACGTGATCAACGGGATACCACACACACGTGTCGATAATGCCAATACTCTCCTTATTTAGCCACCCGGGATCCAACGGGTATGAGGTTTTATCACAAAAGGCCTCGGCATTAGTGTGTGTGGTACAACTACTTATCAACAATAGATAATTCTTCTCCTTTCTGATATGGGATTCTAAATGGCTCTAATCTAAGCCAAACCTGTTTTCCAACATTACTTCATAAAACAATGGTCCCATTTGGAATTTTGGGTTGAGGTATTTCTTTCATTTTTTATTTTTCTAACGGGGGCAGCAGGTAGATTTTACTTTGAATAAGTGGCGTATTGACTTTGACTCGGTAAATTTTAAACCCTTCCATAGTTTCATTTTATCTTCTTCATTTCACTTTGCACATTGACAGGTGAGCATGACAGAAACTTGTAAACTGTGGACGAACCAACCATTGACATGGCCATAGGATATGTCTTAGAGACTTTAACCCCCCACACCAGACCTTCCTATCCACTGTACCTGAATAATGCTTCTCCGACAGCGACTCTAAAATTGAAAGAAAAGAAGGGGCATTTGTTTGCTGCCAACCAACCTCTGTTACAATAATAAAGTTTCCAACCAACCTGTGTCAAATGAGTGAAATTTCATCACTTGTTTGTTGTTTTAGACCTAGTGTGCATATATTCAAACTGAATTTGCAGTTGAATGGGTCTAATTCTGCCGCATACGACTACCTATTCTTCAATGCTACTATATTAGCCACTGTCATTTGTTATAGCTATTGACCTTGTGTAGCAAAAACCACTTGCTTGCTGTCATTCTCTTATTATGTAAGTTCAGAAAGAAGAAGAAACAGTGTGATGTATTGTACAAACGAACAAATCTCTATCAGCCTCCTTGGTGAAGCATTTCACTGAACATCTACCAGAATAACGACTAAGAAGTTGATATAGTCCTTTTGTATTCCTCAGTATTTAGATGAGTTCAGCCGAAACTTCTACTTTTAAGTGTTCTTTCACATAGGAACTTGAAAATAACAGTCAGGTTTTTGATTGACCTATGGATCAAAGAGTTCAGGTGTTTCTAATTCTCATCTTCGCTCCGTTTTTCATTTTGGCAAATCATGAGACAAGCAATGAGGATGGTAAGCTCAAGTTAATTAGCTACTGTTTGATTTGCATATTTTTTGATATCAACATTAGCAGGATTGTTATCTCTGGTGTTTACCTTTGTAGAGATTAATATGCTTTGTCGATTTGTTTTTCCCGGTTCACAATTTGCCTGATGCTGAAATAAGATAGAAGTAGATAATCAACTGTGCCTAATCCAGTTCTCCGAGCTATTTTTAATACTTAATTGTGCAAATTAATTGAGGAACCACTGAGAGAGGTATTGATTCTGAAGTCAGATTAGACATCAGAGCAGCCAAGTAAGGCCAAATACGCGAATAAGGTTCCGATGTTAAGTCTGGTAGTGTATAATTTTGCCATTTTGGTAACTTCATTAGTAACGTGAAACGAGGCTGATTCATAGAAGTGCTTGCATTTCTCAAAACTATTGTTGGATCCATATTGATGTTAAACTACCTCTTTATCTTAATCCTATAGCTTTATGAGTGCAATTCAGCCTTTGCTACATTGGATTTTGACAAAGCTATTTTAATGATGTAGTTATTGGTTTAAAGTCTCTAATGGCATTGTGGACTAATACTCCTCCAAATTGGGGAACTCTGCTGGATCCTTGTGAAGATCATTGGGATGGCATTGGGTGCACCAACGCACGTGTTGTCTCTATGTACGCTCTAAACATCCTTTCAAACTCAAGAATCATGCAAACTTCATACTTGCATATTGCAGTGTTTGATATTTATAAATGTCTTGTATTTTTCAGAAAATTATCGAGTATGAACTTGAGTGGCTCACTCTCTGGAGATATCCAACAGTTATTTGAACTTGAGACTTTGTAAGTCTTCAAATTATCCTTTCCTCTACTTTCTTTTCGTTCTATCTCACTAGAGCTATATGCATCCAAACAAGTGGTTATTCCACACTCTTTGTTATATTAGAATGCAATATCCAGATGTCATAAGATTCAAGGGATTCGGTAATGGAAATGGATGTTTCAGTACTATATTCTAATTCGTTTTTTATGAATCTGTTTGTGTAGAGATCTATCTTACAACAAGCTCCTCACAGGACCACTTCCACCAGAAATTGGGAGTTTGACGAAGCTAACTGACTTGTAAGGAATTACTGTATTACCTTGACACTGATGAAAATAGAATGCTGTGGTAAAATCTTCTCAGTTAAATTATGTTCTTGTGTTCATTACAGAATCCTGGTCGGTTGTGGTTTCTCTGGTCGCATCCCTCTGACGATAGGAAACCTACAAAAGCTAGTATTTCTGTAAGAACTTTGTACGCCTTCATCATTTATTTACTAAGCTCAAACATGAATATTCTTGTGGATTTTATGGAATCATAAATGCCACACAATCCATCATCTGCTCATCCATGTCTACTTTCTGTTTACATGTTCTTTTCTCAAATGCTATAAGGTTTTCAGTGCTCTTTTTCGGTAATGAAATGCAGATCTCTGAATTCTAATAGATTCAGTGGAAGCATTCCATCTTCCATTGGTAATCTATCTGCACTTTATTGGCTAGATCTAGCTGACAACAATCTCGAAGGAACCATCCCGGTTTCTAGTGGCGGTATACCTGGTCTTGACATGCTCAGTCACTGCAAACACTTGTATGTCAACTATCTTTTCTATTTTACATTTCATAGTGAATTTAAAATGGTGCTGGATCTTTCACTCATTTAATAATGTATTCTGTCCATACAGTCATCTTGGAATGAATGAGCTCTCAGGACCAATTCCACCAAAGCTTTTCAACTCAAACATGAAGCTCATACATGTGTAAGATTAAATACGAAGATATATTCCAACTTTAGGCATATATTTGTGCATTGTTGAAAATATGAGCTGTCTGTCTTTGAGTAATCTTTTAATTAGTACCATTTTGCACATAAGCTTCGCTACATCTTTAACTCTAATACAGCTTATCTGCGGATTAATGATCTTGCTCATGTATGTACCGCTCACTTACTCATCACATGTTTCCTGCTCAGGCTCTTCGAAAGTAACAAACTAACTGGCAGTATTCCTTCCAGTGTTGGACTTGTAAAATCTTTGGAGGTCGTGTGAGTATCAATATCATGAAATTCTCTGAATTTAACTATGTTTGTCAGTATTCTTTTTGTTCTAATGAATTATAGATGTGTGATTGCAGGCGATTTGACAGCAACATGTTAAGTGGACCTATTCCTGAGAACCTTACCAATCTTCCAAGCGTTTCTCAGCTGTGAGCAGATTAAAAGACTTGCCAAATATTACTTCTATACTGTTTCTTAGGCTTGTTACTGTCTGGTATGGAAACCCTTTGTCAAGACCCTCTCTTCTTTTCTTAGGTTCTTGTCCAACAACAAGCTGAGTGGTCCTGCTCCCGACCTAATGTACATGAGCTCGCTGCATTATGTGTAAGTACTAAGTAGTAATGCTAGAACTAACAGGTAAGTTTCTTCCAGACCTCAGTTCTATGGGGCTATACTAGTCAAGTTATTAGCAGACTTGTTGTTGACAAGTATTTGGTTTATATCCTTTTATCGCCACAATACAATTCGTCCTTGTTTCTTTAGTGAGGTCGTTAATCAGAAAATTCTTGTTTCCTTACAGGGATTTGAGCAATAATAGTTTTGATGTGTCTGATGTTCCACCATGGTTTTCAACATTACAGACCTTGACCACATTGTAAGTCTTTTGTAAGTGCTCCTACCTATGCACCTGACTAGGATATCTAAACTGTTTTATATCATTTTAGATTTTTTGATTTTGTATTCCAGAATGATGGAGAACACACAACTTCAAGGAGCAATACCTACTGGTCTGTTCAGCCTTCCCAATTTACAGACTGTGTGAGTATTGTCATGGCATGATCTCATGCACCATTATAAATGTGTTTTATTGAAGTTAAATGCTGCAGTTCCCTCGGGATTAAAGCATCGGGAATATTCAGTGATATTCACATATTGATTTGACTAAATATTCTTTCGGGCGTTTGGTGACACAGGGTCCTAAAGAACAACAGACTCGATGGCACATTGGATATTGACGTCAGTGAGAAAAGTCAGTTGGAGTTCATTGATTTAGAAAGCAACTTGATTAGTGCATACGATGGTGATGGAGGATATAATGGTACTTTAATGTAAGACATTCTTATGCACTCTTTCGCCAGTTTGCTAGTATAAAGGAAATAGCTTATGTTAGTTCTTATGGTTGGTGTGTATTATTACAGTTTCTTTCCTCTATCCGCAAGGTAATTACCAATTTTCTTCTTTTTCTGGCTGCAGACTTGTGAAAAATCCAATTTGTTCTGAAACAGGAGTGGTGATGAATTACTGCAAGGTTTCGCAATCACCTGATGTGAAGCCTTACAAAACACCCTCAATTAATTGTGTTTCAAGTCATTGCACTACAGATCAAGTTTCGAGTCCCAACTGTAAATGTGGATATCCATATGACGGAACTCTAATCTTTAGAGCCCCTAGTTTCTCAGATTTGGGAAACACAACTCACTACAACGATCTTGAGATTAATCTTACTCAGTCTTTCCTGAGCCATCAACTTAGTGTTGATTCAGTCGCTTTGAGTAACCTCACCGAGGATTCTCTTTCATACCTTAGACTTAGGCTACAAGTATTCCCACTTAGTCAAGATCGTTTCAGTAGAAAGGATATCTCTGGTATTGCTTTTCTGCTGAGTAACCAAACCTTCAAGCCCCTAACATATTTTGGACCGTTCTATTTCATCGGAGATGTTTATGAGCACTTTGAAGGTGATAGTTTATTAATTTTTCCATCTACACAATGAAACAGATTTCTTAATATTCCTAGAAGTATTGACACATTGATCTTTCTTTCTATGTCTCTCTTCTCATAATGCAGAACAAATAGCAGTAGCGTCAAAATCAAAGAAATCATCAAATTTGGTCATTATTGTTGGAGCAGCAGCTGGTGGTACTGTTCTTGTGATAATCTTACTCCTTGTAGGAGTTTATGCAATTCGCCGCAGGAGAAGGACGAAAGGACCTCCTGATCAAAACAATCCTTTTGGTAAGACATATGTTTCATCCAGTTCAGTTCCTTTAGCATCACATATCAATCAATCTTGGATTCAAGAAGTTCATTACCATGCACATTAATGTTTTTTATATTTATATGCAGGCAAATGGGATGTGAATAGGAGCAGCGGAAGCATTCCTCAGTTGAAGGGAGCTAGATCCTTCTCTTTTGAAGAGCTCATGAAATACAGCAACAACTTCTCAGATGGAAATGATGTTGGATCTGGGGGTTATGGGAAGGTACGTAATTCTTTATATTAATGTTACAGTACGCATTCAAAATTATGCCTAAATAAACCCAACATATATAACATGTATAGTTTTGCCTTTAAAAAAAAACATGTATAGTTTCAATGTACGTTCCTGGAAAAGAGCTATATATGATGTATTGCTTTGTACGTAGGTTTATCGTGGAGTACTTCCTGGAGGGCAACTGATTGCCATCAAACGAGCTCACAAAGAATCTATCCAAGGTGGACATGAGTTTAAAACTGAGATCGAACTTCTTTCACGGGTTCATCATATGAACCTTGTCAGCCTTGTAGGATTCTGTTTCGACCGAGAAGAGCAGATGTTGGTCTATGAGTATGTAGCAAATGGGACTCTGAAGGATGCTCTTTCAGGTAATTTTGACTAATTATGGTCTTTCTAATACTATCTGAATCTGTAGTCTAGCTAGAGTGTCAGCGTATTATGCAAAAAGTTGAATATGTTTGAAGGATTTTTCATTGAGGTACTACTTATAAGGAAAATAGATGTACCTAAGAATCATGTCCGTAAATGTAATTCCCGGCCAAAACAGCGGTTGCTTAATGAACATATATATTCTGAGTAGATCGAGGAACCGAACCTCGCTATATATCCAGCAGTTCAGTTGATTTTCAACTCCTCCTCTTTCACAAGTATAAAAGTTCTGAGACCAATCGATCTCTGTAGTGCTCCATGACTGACAACCTATGTATTTTACATTATCAACCACATATTGTAGCTGCAATCATTTCTTCTTTTAATTATTATGATGGCAGAGACACATTTATGTATGCAGGTAAGTCAGGAATCAGATTAGACTGGAAGAGGAGACTTAAAATAGCTCTTGGTACAGCGAGAGGCTTAGCCTATCTTCATGAACTTTGTGATCCTCCAATTATACACAGAGATATAAAATCAACTAATGTTCTGTTGGACAACAACTTGACTCCAAAAGTTGCCGATTTTGGTCTCTGCAAGTCTATGTCTGAGGGTGGAAGGGCTCATGTCTCCACTCAAGTTAAAGGAACCATGGTCAGTTTTCCATGACGATTGATATATATACATTTGCCCATGTATTTAGCAGAAAACTTTAATATATATATATATCGATTCAAAGTTATATTGATTTGCATGCATGCATTGAAACATATGAGTACGTTATGACAAAGCACTCCCTTGTTTTATTGTAGGGATACTTGGATCCTGAATATTACATGACCCAACGGTTGACTGAGAAGAGTGATGTGTATGGTTTTGGAGTGCTAATGTTGGAGATACTTACTGCAAGGAGACCAATAGAACAAGGAAAATACATCGTGCGAGAAGTAAGAATTTCAATGGATAAGACTAAAGACTTGTACAACCTTCATCGAATTCTCGATCCCACGATTGGCCTGGGAACGACACTGAAAGGATTAGAGAGGTTTGTGGATCTTGCAATGATGTGTGTTGCAGAAGAAGGGGTCAACAGACCTACGATGAGTGAGGTGGTAAAGGAGATCGAATATATCATGCAGCTTGCTGGTCTGAATTCAGCGTCCACTTCGTTAAGCTATGAGGAGCCAAGCTCTAATAAGCATCCTTACGGGAGTTACAGCAGCGATGGTTTTGACTACAGTGGTGGAGTAATTCCACCTTCAAAGATTGAGCCCCAGTAAGCAGCATCTCTACATTTAGTGTTCAGTATGTACAACTTGCCTGCTTTTGTATATAACTACTTCTGGTTTCTTCTTTGCCTTTTGTCATGGTAATGTATGACAGTCTAATATTACAGTCTTTAAGTTGATCAGGGCCCTTCCACTTATCCTAATCATCCTATTTTTTGTGCTACCTGTCTAAGACCCTGTAATGTTCAAGTTGGTGATAATTCTACGTGCAGTATAAACTCTACAGTTTTGGTTTGCCTTTTTTTTTTTCATATATTATTTTTGATAAAAGTTTGAACCTTAGAAATCGGTTTTATGATAATTCAAACTCATGATGTGTTCGTTAGGAGTAATATCAGGTTGCGGTTACAATATGTGCATGTTTGGTATGACTTTTAAAAGTACTTTTAATCTAGAAAAAGTACTTATATCCACTACTAGAAAAATGGCCTTCATCAACACATAAATATGTGTCCGTATAGAGGGTCAAAACCAACACATAATAGTCCTCAAACACCATTAGGGACAATGCAGAGACAATTAGATTGAATGTTTATATTGTTAGAGTTTCCATTGCTCATTAGAAACTAAAGAGCTATATGTCCCTTCTATTTTTCCAATTTTATACAAATCTTTGTAAGTTGATTATGAGGAATTCATTGTATAAATACATTACAATTCATTGGCAACAATTTTCAGTCCCCACCTACAAAAAGTTTATTAAAAAAATTACATTTACCTGCCCACTACAGTACTACTATACTATTCAACTTGTACTACACTGTAACCCGGCCGCCCACTCCTCTATTGTAAATTGACTAGTTCATCCCTGGTAAGATGGCCTTCTTCTTCAGCTGCTACTTTTTCTTCGATTTAGGATGTATTCACCTCCCAATCTTCCACCAACATGAAATTTGTTATCAGAACAAAATAAACAATAACAAACACAGCTTGAGTTTCTCAAATCCAACTTTCCATCCTAGTAATTCAAAAACACAATCACAAACTTAACTTAAGAGTGAAACATACTAACACAATGTAAGCATGATTGATATATACATTATGTATGAATGTAAAGATTGGTGTAAGATTTCCCATAACAAAAATTCAAAATAATTCTTAATCCAAAAATTCGAATTCCTAATCCAAAAGTTCATAATCCAACAATCTCATATACATATATATATTTTCATAATCCAATAATATCCAATATATAATCCAATAATTAATATCCAATATATAATCCAATAATTCCAAAAATCCAAAAAAATTAACAATAATTCAAAAATCAACAATAATCCAATATATATTCACACAATTCATCCACATTATCAACAAACTAAACATAAATCTAACCTAAATAAAAAAAATTCAAAATTGGGAATTTAGGGATTTAGGAATTCGAACCTGTTTTTGGGTTGTAGGATGAATGGCGGCGGCTCAATCGGTGGCTAGGATGAACGACGGCCCGTGCTTCAAGGACGGCGGCGCTTGAAATTGATCGGAACGCTTGGAAAAAAAAAGGGCAGCTTCGTTTCTGCCTAAAACGGCTATCCTGGGGGATATAACCCGAGAACTATAGCCGATGACATAAGTATAGTCGTCGGCTATAGTATCACCGACGATATTTATTATGAATATCGTCGGTTATACTATAACCGACGACTATACTTATGTCGTCGGCTATAGTTCTCGGGTTATATGCCTAGAACAGCCATTTTGGATAGTATAACCGGCGATATTTATTATGAATATCATCGGCTATACTTTTTTTTCCTTTCACTTTGCTTTAATTTGTTTTTTCTCATGCATTTATACAAAAAGGCTATGAGTTTTTTTAGTTACTTATAAAAAAAGGCTAATTAAACAAAGTTTCTACTTTACATATCACGAATGTCGACATTATTAATTCATTGCACGTTTATATATACTCAAATTGCACGCCAAAGTCATCGTCGCACACATCATTTTACATTGCACGTTCATACTCAAATTAACATACGTACACTAAGGCGCATAGTTAGAATCATCGCTTGAGTCTGACTCGGTTTCCGAGTTAATTTCAGGTAAGATGTGTAAGCCCTCGTCACTTGAGTCTTCATTGTCTTCATTTTGATTAACATCAATAAGTTCTGGTCGAGGAATTCGTACCACACTGCCCTGTATCACATTATTAAGGCGAATTGTTGAGGATTCAGGAATACCAGTTGCGTTCGGCTCTTGGTATGCACTAACTTCTTCATTATCCAAGGTCACACCAAGTGTCGAGACACTGTATATGTTTCTTGGAAGAACATGGTTAACCACTTTCCACGCGCCTTTGTGCACAAGATCATCAAGATAGAACAATTGTTTCACCGCCGTGGCCAAAACAAATGGATCATCTTCATACCAGCTTGTATCAGTATTCACCAAAAATATGTCGTATTGATCGGTCCTTGTGTTCTCAGGGTCAGTATCAAACCATCTACACTTAAACAAGTGCACTATCATGCCTTCCCCCTAAATTAATTCGACAGCTGAATGGAGAACACCGTAATAGTCAACTCCATTCTGCCCACCATGCACCATTACCACAGAATTTCGTGTTTTTCGTTTGACATCTCTATGTTCACAAATAAATAGCACGCCATTTACCTTACACATGTGATAAATTCTGGAACTTACCGGTTTCTGCGCCAAGAGCCTCAATTCGTGTGACTACTGAGGGATACCATCATCTTGTACATGGTTCATATGAAAATAATCATTTATTAACTTAACTATAAATAGGATATGAGACACTTAAATTCATATACAAGTCAATATATCTATATACGCCCATTTGCCAAAATAGTTTGCGAACGTCTTGTTGTGGTACTCAACATCACTGGCAATAGCAGGGTAGTAAAGGTGCACATTTTTCCAATATTGAACTTCTGGACAGTTAATCAATACCGACCAGTGGGCAATGACCAGCTCATATGGTTCCAAATTGTACGAGTTGGGCAACTTTCCAGAAACTTCAACATCATTGGAGATGATCGAAATGTTGAACTGCGGTTCATCTACCGGCATATGTTGTGAAGGGTCCTCCAATGCTCCTAAATACAACTTGGTGTACGTTACGCACTCGTGCGCAATATATGCTTCAGCGATACACCCTTCGGGTGCGGATTTTTTCATCACATAGTCTTTGTAGTCCCCTAATTGTCTATAAAGTGGTAATTATAGAGCATGTTATGATTATTGTAAAATAAGTGAATAAATAATATTAAAGACATAGCCAGATTCAGAGATGCCTTACGTACCTTTCCATGGGATACATCCATGTGTAGTGTACTGGACCGGTAAGCAACAATTTTTCCGGAAGATGGAGCATTAGGTGAGGCATGATGTCGAAAAAATTTGGAGGAAATATCCTTTCCAATTTGCCTATGATAAAAATGATGTCCTGTTGCATTTCTAACATGTCTGATTTCTTCACTTCTCTCATGCATGACTTCGGAAAGAATCTTGACAAAGCCACTAACGACTCCACCACCTCTTTGGGCAGGTACCCTCAAATGAAAACAGGGAAGATGCGTTGAAGCAGTATATGACAGTCATGACTCTTTAGTCCGTACATCTTATTGTCTTTGAAGTTAACACACTGACTTATATTTCCTGCATAGCCGGAAGGATACCTAACATTACCCATCCAGCCAAAAATTGTCTTCTGGACAGGTTTGACGGTATAAGGAGCTTGAGGTATTTTTTTCTTCCCATCTTTCAACCACAAATATTTTCGCAGTCCCATTCTCTTCAGATCAATGCGTGCCTTCAGGCCATCTTTAATTTTTCCCTCCCAATTCAACACTGTGCCGACCACACTCTTACACACATTTTTCTCTATGTGCATGACATCTAAGTAGTGTCTGATCAGCAACTTGGACCAATACGGAAGTTCCCAAAAAATACTTTTATGTGTCCATAATTTATACCTATCGGGTTTGTCAGGTATTGACGCCACTATCTCAGGATGATTGCTGAGCAACTTGGACCAATACGGAAGTTACGTTCCCAAAAAATACTTTTGTGTGTCCATAATTTATACCTATCGGGTTTGTCAGGTATTGACGCCACTATCTCAGGATGATTGCTGAGTTGCCCAAAATTGTATTCATTTAGTACTTCCAATATTTCATCTCCCGTCCATCTCCTCGGTTGCTCACCTGTTTCCATAGTCCCATCAAATGCCTCCATATTCTCCCGAAATGGGTGATCATGTGGAAGCCAACAACGATGACGCATCTGTACAATCTTCCTGCAATGAGGTCTGTAACACTCAACAGTCATGCACTCTGGACAAGCCCTGTATCCCCTGCTAACGTTGCCCGACAACATCCCGCGTGTAGGAAAATCGCTAATGGTGCCAACAAGTATGGCATGTATCTGGAACATCTCATTTTTGAACTTGTCATAAGTGGGATGACCATGCTCACTCAGGTACTTAAGCTCCTCAATCAAGGGTCTCAAATACACATCGAGACACTTTCCTGGATAACCCGGCCCTGAAATTATCATAGTGAGCATATTGTATTCTTTCTTCATGCACATCCATGGAGAAAAGTTGTACGGTACCAAAATAACTTGCCATATACTGTATTGAAGACTCATGTTGCCGAAAGGGTTGAATCCGTCAGATGAAAGCCTCAGCCAAACATTTCAAACCTCTGATGCAAAATAAGAAAACTCATTCACCATGTGCTTCCAAGCCTCTCCGATAGCAGGGTGTATAAGGGTATCACCGTCGGGCAAATTCCTCTCGGCCCACCATCTCATAGCTTTAGCCGTGTGTGCACACATGAACAACCGTTCTAGCCTATCTATCAGCGAAAAATACCGAAGTATCTTCACAGCTTTCTTGTTTTCGGCAGGAGTCAACTTATACCTATCTATATCACATACCGGGCAACCATCAAGGGATTCAAGATCATTCTCATAAGCATCTTCACCCCAGAACAGAACACAATCATATCTACGAGCATGGATTTTGATGTAGGAAAGGCCAAGATGTTTCAAGATCTGTCGCACCTTACGATGAGTGGTAGGAAGACGAGGACCGGGGGGCAACAACAAACCAAACCACTTCATCCATTCATCAACAGCCTTCACACTCATTTTGGTCTCCACTTTCAGCTTCATTACTCGCATAACACTTTCAAGAACAGTCTTATTACACTCGTTGTACAACGGGGTCTGTTGGAAGGCAATGAGGTTGTTGTACTTGTCCATACTAGCAGTGTTGACAGCTGTAGGTAATTGCTGGACTGGCTCAATATGAGGGAAACCCCCAATGGCGAGAGAGATATCTGGTACTTCAGCAAATACACCGCTCTCATGAGGAAATATATCGTTGATCAACCTTGTTGTTGGATCATTGGATGTACTGCCACTCTCAAAAAATTGTCCCTGATCATGCTGACCAGCTTGTTGTGGTTGATGTTGACGTAGTTGAACCTACTGATCAGCGCTTTCACGTGCCTGAGGTAGGCGATAATAGACTCTCCTTTCTCCTGGAATTCTCCCTCGACCTGGAGCACCACCAGCTGTGAGTCGCTTAATATGTTTAGGTCGAGCGCCTCCGAGTTTTTGGCCAGCTGTAGGCCTGCGATGATCGCCTCATATTCGGCTTCATTGTTGGTTGTCTTGAATTCAAATTTGAGGGTGTACTTTGCGTTTACCCCTCCTGGTCCGGTTAGGGTGATCCCAGCGCTGCTCGCCTTTTTTGTGTAGGATCCATCGACGTAGAGGTTCCACTCCGACAGTGGTCTTGCTTTGATTTCTGGCTTTTCGGGTGCCTCTACCGTCGGATACGCCGGTCGGCGTTGCCTCTGCTTCTATGTATTCGGCGATGAAGTCTGCTACAGTCTGCCCTTTTATTGTTGTTCGGGGCTTGTACTGGAGGTCAAATTCGCTAAGCTCGATTGCCTATTTCGCCAGGCGGCCACTGTGGTCGGGCGACTGGAGGATCTGACGGAGGGGCGCATTTGTGAGGATGTGGATGCTGTGGGCTTGGAAGTATGGTCTCAGCCATCGGGCAGCGGTGATGAGTGCGAGTGCCATCTTTTCGATCATGGGGTATCGGGTTTCAGCGCCCATCATGTCTTTCCCTAAAAAGAAAACGAGCAGTTCCGTGCAGTCCTCCCTGCGGACGAGGGCCGAGCTGACGGCCGTAAGGGAGGCAGCCAAGTAGACTTATAGTACCTCTCCTTTGATGGGCCTGGATAGGAGGGGGATTGAGGCCAAATATTCCTTGATTTGGAGGAATGATGCCTCGCATTCGGGCGTCCATACGACCTTTCGCTTGTTTGTCGTTCGGAGGGCCTTGAAAAATGGAGCGCATTTGTCCGAGTAGCGAGATATGAATATGTTCAGCAATGCGAGTTTGCCCGTGAGGCTCTATAGGTCCGCCTATTTAACGGGCAGCTTCATGTCGATGATCGCCCTCACCTTGGTGGGCGAAGCTTCGATACCCCTCTGGCTCACGATATATCCCAAGAATTTGTCATTTGTGACCTCGAATGTGCATTTGGTCGGATTCAATCTCATGCCGTTTTTGATTAGGACATCGAGCAAAGTCCCCAAGTTTTGGACATGGTCGACCGCCTGGATGCTTTTCACGAGTATGTCGTCCACGTAGACGTCCACGATGTTGCCTATCATGCCATGAAACATCGCGTTCATAAGCCTCTGATATGTGGAGCTTGCGTTCTTCAGTCCAAAAGGCATGACGACGTAGCAGTACATCCCTTTGTTCGTGACAAAGCATGTCACCTCTTGGTCTTCGGGGTCTATGAAGATTTGGTTGTATACCGAGTACGCATCCATCATCGATAGGAGTTCGTGCCCGGCTGTCGCGTCCACCAGCTGGTCTATCCTTGGTAGGGGAAAGCTGTCATTGGGGCATGCCTTGTTGAGGTTGTTGTAGTTGATGCACATCCTCCATTTTTTTATTGCTTTTCTGCACCATAACAGCGTTGGAGATCTACTTCGGGTAATCCACCTTTCGGATAAATCTGATGCCCAGTAGTCGGTTCACCTCCTCGTGCATTGTTGCGTAGTGTTCTGCCTTGTATGCCCTTCGCTATTGCTTTACCGCCCTCGTGCCGGTGTTGATGCTTAGTTTGTGGGATATGATGCTCGTGTTGATCCCAGGCATGTCCTCGTATGACCATGCGAATACCTCCTGCTTCTCCTTCAATAGTGCGACCAACCGTTCGGCTATCGCTGGCAACAATTGGGCGCCAATCTGGATTATCCTCTCCGGATGTTCGGACGATAGCTGAATCGTCTGCAGCTCGTCGCGTTCGGGGATGGGGGACACTGCCGTCAGCCTGTCGCACGGGTCGTCCGGTATTTCCGCCTCTGGCGCCCGTCCTTCCAGAGTTAGGATTTCTTGTCTGTTCCCGGGTTTCGCTGCCTCCTCGTAGTTGTAGCCCCGGATGTGCCATATCCTGTGCTCCGTCGGGAATCAGCCCAGTAACATGCGCCCTGCGATGATCAGTTTTAGCCTGCTGATCCCCGGTCTCCCGAGTATGGCGTTGTATAGGGAGGGCTTATCCATGATGATGAAGTCTGTTTGGAACTCGCTGTGCGGGGAGTCAGGGGCGTCGATCCCGATCCGTATGTTGTCGCTTCCGATTGGGTATAACATCTCGCCCGTGAAGCTTGCAACGCACTTGTGGTCCTGTGTCATTTTGTGCGAGTGTCTGCCCAGTGTCGTGTATGCGTCCAGGTAGATCACGTTCACGGACGCCCCGTTGTCTGCCAGCACCCTCTTCACGAGATATCAATCCACGATCGCGTCGATCACAAATGGCAGGGTGCTGCTCTTTGGACTCCTCTCCTCGTCTTCCGCCGTGAAGATGATGGTCGACGGTTCCCTTATTCCTGCCTTGTTCATCCTCCCTGTTCCGATCGTCAGTACCTCCCTGCTCGGACGGTCGGGCGACGAAGTCCCCTCCTTGCGTTTCCCTCCAGATATTGTGCTGATCGTCCCCCGGGTCTCCACATTTGTCTCATGCGGCCGTTCCTCGATGTTGGGAAGGGCGATTCTTTCATCCCTCTGCATTTCCCTGAGTACCTGTTTTAGCATTATGCAATCGTTGGTGTGGTGGGTGGCGGTGTGGTGGTATTCGCACCACTTGTCCGGGGTTCGATCGATTGGGGCTCTGTCCTTTGACATGTTGTTTGGCGGGGTGATCTGGTTTCGGTGCAAGCGGAGTAGCTGTTCGTTTGACAGCCGGTCGATCGTGTAGACCTCTTGCCCGGTCGATCGGTACCGGGGGGCCTCTCAGGAATGGATTCTCTGCGGTGTTAGTGTCTTCGCTCGGTCGTGTCGGTTGCCTTGGTAGCCGTGGGGGGACGGCCTCTGGTTGTACTGTCCGTGCGCATCTCGGCCTCGCTTGTAGCTTCCGCCCGATTATCCTCTATCGTCGGCGGATTGTAGTGGCTGAGCGTCCGTGCTCTCTAGCCGGTCGGTGCTGGATTTGGAGGTGGTCTCGTATACTCGCGTCTCTACCAGCGCCTTTTGTACGATCAAATCCATTATCTCGTCGTAGTCGAGATGCTCCTTCCGCACGAGTTTCTCTACGAATGGCGTTCCGAGCATGTTATCCATTAGGGCAACCTTAGCCACCTGCTTGTCGAGGCTCCTGCACGTGCTCGCCAACGCCCTCCACCGGTTGACGTAGCTGGATATGCTCTCTTCTGCCCCCTGGCGGACTTTGAGGAGGATGTTTGTGGTGGTATACTTACCTTGGAGCCTGTAGCGCCTTTGAAAGCTTTCCACCAATTCTAGGAACGAATGGATGGAGCCTGGTGGTATCTCGTAGAACCAGCTCCTCGCCTCCTCGGACAATGTCTCTTGAAATAGAAAGCACAAAGTCGAATCCGAGTATCTGGTTCCGTCCGTAGCGGATCGAAACTCGTCGATGTGCGTGCGGGGGTCCCCACTTCTGTCAAACCGGGTGACCTTTATTGTCTTCGCGTTCAGGTCCCTGCCTCTCTCCAGTATATGTGCCGAGAACGGACTGACCCGAGGGGTGAACATCTCACCTTGCCCGGCGTGCTTGTCCTTTCGTAGGCGCGACACCTCCGCCGATAGTTCTTCCATCCTCCGGAGGATTAGGGTGTTGTCCATTGGGGACGTGCCCCTGGGCGCGGGTTCCCCCATTGGTGTGGGTGTTCGGGTAACGGGTGTCGGAGATCCTCAGTGGTGGTATCTTCCCGAACGGGACTCCGCCCGTGTCGTATTTGCTACTGGTTGACGAGTGCGTCCAGCCGTTCTTCCAGCCTCTGCCGGGCCTGGCACTCATGATCTCTTTCGAATGCTACCTCTCGTAGCTCCTGGAGCAGGCAGTCGGCCTGTTACTCGCCGCTCAGTCTGGGACTACTGCTTGTTCCCAACTCGATCACCTGTCACGCCCGTGCGCTCAGGGGTGTTTCCTCGGTGGGCGTGTCACTGATGTTTGTCTCTTGAGTATTCATGTGGGCTTTTGGGTAGTGGCCTTTATACGAAGTTTGCAATTTGTAAGGTTCCCACACACTGCACCAACTGTTTCTACCGGATTACGCGGGACGTAATCAGCAGAAGCAAGTACGAGTAATCTTCTCTTCTGGACGTCCGAACGTTCGGGCTGTTCAGATCATCGGGTACTCTCTCTTCAGGTGTTCGGGTTGACGGGTATGCGGATTCGCGTGTTTGGTTTCAACTGTTAGAAGAATATAACAAACTGGCGGTCAGATGGTCAAGACAGGTTCGGCATGCCTTCAACTCACCGATGCCTAAGTTAGAAGATGTATCGGATATAATAGTCAAGCGAACATGTAAGAAAGAAGGCTGGAGTATTTAAGATTGGAATCCATGATCCTCTTACTTGTAGTTAAATGCCTTACCTATATAGGTGGGTGAGATTGTTGCTTGCTTGTGCTTTTGGATGTGAGATAGGGCTGCACTTGCTGTCCTATGGGCCGAGTATTCGGATGTGCACTTGTCGGGCGCGTGCCTTGTCGGATGGGCTCGGTCTTGCGAGTGAAGTTGTAGTCCGCCTGATGGTTTTTCGGGTGATCGGATAGGTGTTGATTACCTGCTTAAGTGAGTAAATATGTTTAATCTATGAACTAATGGTGTTATACTAACAACTCCTAATCAATTCAATAGGACCCCAATTCACGTGCCCAGAATACAAATAGAAAGCAAAACCCTCCACGGTGGTCCTCCTAGCCGGGGCGACGACGGTTGCTGTGGTACTGGTGCATCATCCCTTTCTATTTCTTCATGCTATTCGTGTAGCAAGTGCATCTTACTTTATGGCCATGAAAGCAATAATTCCAAGGATCTGCCTTTAAAGAATGACCTCGTAATTGGAAGTGATCGATGATGCTGTTGATCACCACATGCTTGGCAGTTGCAATTTGCAGGCAATATACTCTGAACTAAGCAACGTGCAGTAAAAAGGGCAGCATAACTGAGTGTAATTGTTTCTTGGAACTCAATCTGTCATTCATAGAAAACAATAATAGTTCATACTTACATAGGATATACAGCTTAGATCATACCAAGATCCAATGACATTTATAATGTGCAACTTTTGGAACCAAGAATTGTAAAAGCCGGTGATAGAAAGGGAACGAGTAACTGCATTATGGACAACACTTCATTCCCACTCATTATTACTAGCTACATTATGACATTTCTTCCAGCTTTAAAAAACCTCTAGCTTTAAGGCTCTCCACCGTGTCCGGACAGCATCGTCAACTGGTACAAAAACAAGACCCAGGTCAATTAATCTCTTTGCAGCATCTTTGCAATCCTTTAGGGCCGGTTGTGTTTCCCCGTTAAACCTGTATACATGTTCAAGTCAAGCTCTAGTTCAACATATCTTCACCCGGAAAAAAAAAATTCAACTTGAATTTTGTTTAGTAAATGTCCCCAAACACTGTACATATAGAAGTTTAAAATGGCTGACAATATCTATGATCATCTTGAATTTCGTTTCCTACCAAAGTAGAAAAAAAAAACTTAAATTTGTTTTATTTGAATTTCTTCTATGGGTTCACAAAATGATACTAATCTCCAACTTGCCTTGTGTAGCGCAATCAACTAATTCAGGTCTCAGATACCTGACAAACAGTTCAAACTTTTACTATCCAGAAACAATGATAAAAGCTATTTAAGAAGCCTATGAATGGTACCAAACAAGACCACTACAGGGACGGATACACCTAGGTGAAGAATGAGGATACACCTAGGTGAAGAATGAGGATACAGGACATGAAAACTAGGTCAGCTACAGATACATTGGTCCTTTTCTAATTACTAATTTGATTAAGTTGTTACAAATGTGCTTCTTATATCCATGGACACTCTAAACGCCCATAGGAAGTGCATATATTAGACTTGGGGCATATCATTTTGAAAAAGAAAAAGAAAAAGGAAGACAATCAATTGTGTGTTGCATCTAATACTTATCAGAAAAGAAAAATATAAAGAAAGAAGCACCTACACATAAGAGTTATACACAGAAAATGAAAGTGATTCTGATGAATAAAACCCATCAGGTACTATTAGCCCAACAAACTATCAAGAGAACCAGGAATGTTTAAAGCTGGGGCTTCAGAAAAATAGATACCTTTGATGGTAAAGGAATTTAATTTATAGATATAGATTACATAGAGAGCAAGGAAGATAAGGAGTAGCATTGTATCCTTGAGGAAAACTGAAAAGCGAGATCGATAAGGGGTCTCAAAACATTCAAGAGGTTACTTTATCAAAGAGATAATCAACCTCAAGTGCAGTTGTCCAGCACATTAAATGAAATAATAGCAGTCATACAGGATAATAATACTTCAAAGTGAATTTCCCTATGCTTTGAATATGATAATTCTAAAAACTATTGCTTAGATCTTCTATGGTAGGCTAAAAAGTCAAATTTAGCTTATGGTTAGTATCATTATAAGCTAAATTTCAATTTTTAAGATAAAAAATTTAGCCTAAACAATTTTGTAAGTCAAATTTGGCCTTCCACTTTTATAGGCTAAAGCCAAATAATATTTTCACTACAAGAAAAACACACCTAGACCGCGGACCATTTTCGTCATCTAGATGCGCATTTCCGTCGTCTAGGGTACGTGCTCCAAGTGCTGTCGTCTAGGTACTTGGACGACGGAAATTGACTTTTTCGTCATCCAAGTTGCCTCCTGGATGGCGGAGATGTTGCGTCGTCCAAGTACGACTTGGACGACGCAAACGTCATTTGCGTCGTCCAAGTGCACTTGGACGACGCAACATCTCCGTGGTCTAAGTGCTACTCAGACGACGCAATAATTCTGTCGTCCAAGTGGTCACTTAGACTAGGGAATTATTGCGTAGCCTGAGTGAGCACTTAGACCATGCAAAAACTCCGTAGTCTAAGTGTTCACTTAGACCACTGATATCTATATATTCCGTAATTTAAGTGAACACTTAAACCACACATATGAATATCTCCCGTAGTCTAAGTGATTATTTATTTATTTTTAATTAAAATTAAAATTTAAAGTAAAATATTTATAATTTAATTAAAATACTAAATTGTCATTTAAATAATTAAATATTAATAAATTAAATAAAATACTAAATTTTCATTTAAATAATTAAATCGTTCGGAATTTAAAATACGATATCATAAACTAAATAAAATTAATACAAACTACTAAAATACAGGAGGAGCAAACGCGCCGCCGAGTCCCCCGCCTCCAGCCGTGTCGTCATCGTCGGGGTATGGGTTCGGAGGAGGTTGACACTGTTGTCGAGGCTGGTTTTGCATGAGGGCGATGAGTTAGGTTATCTGCGCCTGTTGGTCATCAAGCATCTGACGCATAGATTGTGTTTCCTCCAGTGCGAGTCGAGTCTCCTCAAGGGCTGCTTGACGGACGCATCTCAAGCACATTTCCTCGCCGAACATCCCGTAGATAAGTCAGAAGACAAATCTCGCTGCACCTTGCGTCTCATCCCCTTAACCTCCTTGCCAGCTCGACGACCGTATACCTCATCGGCGATTGCAATTTGGATCTCCATCGATAGAGGAGGCAGGTCTTCCAGCGACAAATCCAGGTGTGCAAGCTGCGTGTTGGCCAATTTCTCTTGCGTCTGTTCTACCAATCTCGCTTGAAAATAATAATAAAAACTAAATAATTATAAATTTGTACGACAGTTTAATAAATAATAATTATGCTAATTAAAAAGAAATATATACGACACTTACGTCGTATTGACTCGCTTCATTGTCGAGCCTAGACGTCACGTAAGCGCTGATGCTAGCATCCACATAAGGGTGTTTGGAACCCTTATCTCTGTGCTCCTTGGCGATTTGAATCATCTACTTGGAGTCGGAGGTATGATGTTTGTCATTCTTCCCCCGGTTGGCCTTGTTGATGTTGGAGAATTTCTGTTGGACAACATAAATCATTAAAAAATTAATAAATAACTAGAAAAATAATAATTCAATTTCGTCTATTTAAATGAAAAAATAATCACCCAATATTCTTCTACTTCGAAGTGGGTGACCAACCCCTCCCACTCATCTTTTCTATCCCCACGCAACTCTACGGGGGTAGGCACTTGGCCGATATCTTCATAATACTTATGAAGTTTGTACTTCCAATCACGGTAGATGGCGTTGGCGGTGCTGTTGATATGCCTAAGCATCTCCGGTGTGTCATCCACCTCATATTGTTCCTATAAGAAAAGAATAAAAAATTATAATCGTATATATTATAAAATTATGATTTTTATTGTTTATTAGAAAATAAATTTAAAATTGTATGTATTACGTACCGAAAGTTTTTTAAACACTTTCCCCTTCTCCTTGGCCGGCAACTCCATCCAGGTAGGCGCAATCATAACAATCTTGTTGCGAAGGATTGACCCGATGCTGTGCGAGGAGAGACTAGCTAGTTGAGAGGTGAGAGGGCCATCGGTGATATTGCCATACGGCAACTGGATCTTTTGCGCGGTCGCCTTGAACAACTTCTCGGATTTTCCGCCCTTTAAGAGTCATCGAGACCTTTTGGGTTGAGGGTCTGACGGGGCCCTCCTGACCTTGCGCCGCGCACTGTAGAGGATAGACTCGGAGGAGGCCGATGATGCATGAGCACTTTCTAACATCGATGTTGGACAGGAAGGGGCGTCATTATCATCGGGCGGGATAGCTGGGGCATCGAAAATTTTCCCAGTCGCCGTTGTCGAAGGACTAGCTGAAGGGTTCGGAGGAGGCACGACATTGTCCTCCTCTAACTGCGAACCGATTTGCTCTGCCAAGCGTTGGAGTATAGCATCTTTGGCCTCCTTTTAGGTTTTTTTCTTACCCCACGGGGCCATTTTAACCTAAGAATTGTAAATATATAATTACCATAATAATTATATATAAAAATTTACCATAATTACTAAATTAGGTATAATTATTAATTTATTACTTTTAATAATGCTTTACTTTTATCTTCATTTGCTCCATCACATACTGCAACACATTCTCTCAACATCTAAGGTACACCGGGATCTACGCTTCAAGTACCATCTTGTTGTACTTATCCATCTCACTAGTGTCAGTGGCCAAGCTAGCAGCGGGGAATGTGTCATCATGCCCATGAGTGGTATTGTAACCTCCATCTTGGTGTTGGTGTACACCATGAATAAATTCTGGAAACACATCATGGACCAAATCTGTAGTTGGGTTCTAAGCAGGAGGGCCAGCACCACTGCTGCTAGATAAGGCACCATGGTAACTGTACCCTGAGCTGAAGTCTGTAGAGCTGAAGTCTACTGCTTCACCATGCTCGCTCCACGTAGTGTAACTCCACATCATACCATTTTCGTACAAGTGTTGCACCATAACATTAACATCTACATACTGACAATTAAGACATTTTTTACACGGACACCTGAAACGCTTCTTTCCCTGACCATGTTCTATTGTAAAATTCACAAATTCTCTAATTCCATCCATATACCGGACATCACTTCTATTCCGCAACTTCGTCTAACTCTTGTCCATATTTCTACGAAATTTAATAATTAATTAATTATCATAGTAGTCAACTATTATATATATACAGATTTTCAAGTAATTATTAAACTATTATATGTATACAAATTTTCAACTACCTTAATTATTAACGTATAATTAATTAAAATATTTATTACTATACATCAATTGATTAATTACTTTAATATGTCTAACATGCATGTACGTTTTTGCTAAATATTAACTAAATTTTTAAACATCCATGCATATATATATATATACTACTGGTCTATATTAATTAACTAATTATATATATATCATCAATTAGTTAACTTAATTATAAATATTACACGTACTAACAATGCAATCGATCAATCAAACATACGTACAATTAATTTTATATATAAATGTTAAGATTGTTGGAAATTAACTACGTGCGTACCTAGCATTCTCCAATATATGGGGAATCGATGGTCAGAGTTGGAGATATACATATATATATAGTACGTACATACGTGCTAGCTAGCTAGTTAATTAGCTAGTTGCATGTACATGTGAGGAGAGTTTTATCAAGAGAGGATGAAGTTGATACGAGCGAGCGGAGAGGAAGAGAGTTCAACATGGACATTATATTATGTTTCACTTAGACGATGGAGCATCGGTTAGTCGTTTAAGTGACCACTTAGACGGCAGGCTGAGCTCTTTTCCGTCATCCAAGTGGAAAACAAGACGACAGACCGACACACCATCGTCCAAGTGGCCACACAGACCACGGCGTGTCGGTCCGTTGTCTGTGTGGCCACTTGGACGATGCAAATTTTTTCCGTCGTCTTAGTTACACTTAGACGACGGAACAGTAAAGGTTCCGTCGTTTAGGTAAGTTTTTCTTGTAGTGTTTATTCAGTTTTATTTTTTTTTCAAATTTGTCGTTCTACCTACCATCTTATTTCATTTTATATCCTTTTAAATTTGAACTAAATTTTTTTAATCTTTCACAACTACATAACTAAAAACTCGTTTCTATTTAATTTTTTTACCATTGTGAAAAGATCTTGACAAGACATTTCATGTAACTCCTATATCTAATATATTTAGATAAAATCATATACTTGATTAATTATTAAATTAAAAAAAGTACATAACTTATTCAATCACATTGGGCATTTGGAGTTCTTCAATCACGTTGGGAAATTATTAAAGGACCAGCACGATTTTGGGATAAATGTATTTTACATGATATAATGACAACATGTATCATAATGCACAACATGATTATCAAGGATGAGCGAGATTTATCGGCTCCGAGTAAGAAATTTAATGAAGCAACTGCCCCTACTGTTGAGAAGGTGGGCCGATGAAACAATAAGATTTAACCAATTTCTTGATCGTTATAGAAAAATTAAAGATAAGAAAGCTCATTATGAACTTCGAGATGCTTTGATTGAACATATTTAGCAGCGACATGGAGGAACAAAAGTTTGAAATCGTGATCGTTCAATGTTTATTTTTGTTTTCAAATAAATTTAGTGTTATATTTTTTTTAATTTTCGTTGGTTGTATCTTTTAATTATCATATATTGAAGGAATAAGATCTATGTGTGTCCTTCTCAATATTTGTAGTTTTAATTTATTTTTAATATTATATATATGAGAAAAGAAAAAAAAATACATAAAAATATAACATTACATTTATATGACAAAAGAATTAGAAATGGCTTTATCTTGAGATTTAGCTTATGATGGGAGTGTATTTTAGAGTCAAAGGGCTATAAATTTGTCTAAGAATTTAGCTTATGGTGGGAGACTTTGATAGGCTAAAAAAAGATTTCACAAAATATTCTTGTTTTTTAAGTCAAATTTAGCTAAGAATTTAGCCTACCATAAGAGATGCTCTTATGCTTTCAATTAGGGGTGAGATCGGTTCGGTATTAGGTCAGAACCCGTACCGTACCGTAATAAAATATTCGGTTCGAATCTTATTTGGTTCGGTTTTTTGGCAAGTCTGTCCCATGAGTTTCGGTCCCAACGGATTTCGGATCGGTATATTTCGGTTTCGGATCGGTTTTTTGATAAAATTTTCTAGGTCTAAATAATTGTTTAAGTTAATTATTATTTGAAAAAGGCAATATCATAGAGAGATTGAATAAATGTGAGAGAATAAGAGTATTTTTGTATGAATTTTCTATATATATGTGTGTGTCCTAAAAAGATTCAAAATTGGTGAATATATATATTCATTTGTGTAAAGAAATAAACACAATTTTGTCACATACATAATTTCAGAACTGTTCGGTTTTATTCGATACAGTACCATAAAAAGTCATTCGGTTCGGTTTCTAAATTAGTCCGTCCCACGAGTTTCGGGCTCAACGAGTTTCGGTTCAGTTTATTTCAGTTTTCGGTTCGGTTTTTTGGTAAAACATCCCACCCATACTTTCAATTATGTTTCCCCTTGCATCACTCTCCTCATCCAACTTCTCCCACTCTTCCAATACCAAAATTAACTAAATGTAAATAAATTCACTTTTAGCACCATTTATTTTAAGAACACCTCCTGTTTCTTAGAGCATATGCACCGGGGAATACTCGAGCAGCAGCTTCCGAGCTCGTCAACGAGCACGCACCGCTGCAAACCTTGCTCGTGCTGCTCGCCGGTTGGGCCCGCCTCCCCTCCTCTCACCCACTCCGTGGCCCCAGCTCTGTTCGTGCTCTCGCTCGTGCAACTGCTCATGCCGAGCGGTCACCGACGATTTTGACGGACCCCGAGACTACTCGTACTGAAAAACGTCCCCGATCGATGCATATGCTCTTACAACTTTCTCTTACTAACACCAAAAGGGAAACGATAATTTTTAAGATCAAGATTATGGAGACGAGCATTTATATCCACTTTTATACTCTTTTTTCTAAGATGCAATTATTATGCTTAGCTAAATACTGATATTTAAATTATTCCTTCTAAAGCACCCCAGTGGTTGGTTCTAACCTTTCTTATACTCTAGTCCAAGGCAACAATCATTTTCACGTTTCAACCCAACCTATTTTCAATGTCACCTTAGAAGAACTAATATGGAATTCTAGATGCTTTATTCAAATTAAAACTGTTTATAGCCGCACATAAAGGAATTATACTAAAACTTCCCCTACATCTCAATGCAGCCTTTATTATTAAACTACTTGTAAGTTATGACCAAAACTCAAATAATCCAGTTCATAAGTAACCTCACTGTCCGAAATAATAACTATAAACCGTGCACATATCTATTTTCCATCAAATTAACACACAACTTGCACCAACTTTGATACTAACCTGTGAACTGGAAAGCTGGGAAACAGTTTGGAGACTCTGTCGGCAAAATCACCAAACTGGTGCAAAGGTACCTCCCCGAAGCGGCAGAAGTCTCAAATAGGAAAACTCGTGCCTGGGCGACATCTTTGACATGCACAGCTCCCAACCAGTGACACTTGCGTATCTTTAGAACCCTGCAGCAAGTTGAGCAAGACGGCCGGGCCGAGACACGTGGCTGGATGTATTGCCACCACATCTAAACCATGCTTCTCTGCAAATTTCCAGGCTGCTTTCTCCGCAAGCGTCTTTGAAACCGGATACAATTTCTGTGCCAAAAAGAATATCACTAATATCAACAACAAATTGTGAAGACAAAAAACAGTTTAATTCACAAAATTGAAACGCATTGATTGACAAACAATTTCTTTGCCGTGTCTCGACAAATTCAAGTTTTCACCTCCAAAGTATTTCATGAGTCCTAACAGACAACTGGAAACGAGCAGCCCCCATTGCATTTTAGTGGAATCTCTAGTTCTCCGATCCACAGCTATTTCGAATTTGCAGCAGACATGTCTGTTTTCAATTTTATCCATGGGTCATACCTCTCAATATCAGTGTTTTAAAAAGAGGCGAATAACGCGCGACGTGGGAAAATCGTGTCATTTTTCGCAAAAACGCGAAAAACGCTAACTATGAGCAAAAAGCGTGAAACGCGATCCAAAATGCGTAAAACGCCGCAAAACTCGTACGTGTCGTGATTTTTTTGGATCAGTTGGTTTAATCGTTTGTGGTACCAAAAGTCGTCCTCGGATGCATAATAAGCAAGAACAGTCCAACAAACTCCTTCGAATCCAATTGCGGCAAGAGAAGAATCCCAAAAGAAGATAGAGCTGCTGGGCTTCTTTTTCAAGGCAAGACCCAAGACCCAATTCAAATCCATCTTGATTTCGAACTGATTCCCAAATGAATTCTGATTGGGGTCAAACTCATTCAATCTATGCTTGAAGGAAATGAGAAACTGATGAATAAACATAGGTGAAATATGGCGTGAAACTCATCAAGCAAAATAAGCAATCTGGGCTACTGGGCAAGATTGGTTATCTAGCTAGCTGTTGTGTTTGGCTGCAAATGAAGAAAATAAGGAGGAAGTTGTTTTGTTTGTTGCGAGGAAAAGAAAGAAGAATGAAAGCATGGCTAGTGATATGCACGTGGAGCAAAGAGGAAAAAAGAGAGGAAATAACAAAAATAAAAAATAAAAAGAGAAAAGAGAGAAAAATGAGTTGAGCTTCCAACAAAAATGGGTTTTGAGTAACACATCCATTTTTCAAACAAGATCACGAGAAAGATTTTAATGATTATTTTTATTGAATTTACGAGTATTATTTTTTTTTTAAAAATTACGCATTTTACATGTTTCACGCTTTAAAACATTGCTCAATATATCATACCGTGGAGGGCCAATTTTCTATTTATCCATGGGTGTATTTCATCTCATCTGGCCATCTCATATTCAAATACCCGTGTTCTTGGTCATTCCCAACCTTTATTCTTGATCAAAAACCAATCACGTTTTACCTTAATCTGGTCCTACGGCTATGAACACTTAGTGAGTAGAGGAAGTTATAAACAGAATCCAATTCAAATGCGATGAGGATCGACCAATAACATAGACCAATTAGTATAACCTAGAATTAGTACAACCCATCCTTGACAATTATACGTTTCTCAGTTCACGAAATTATGCTCACCTCCTCAACAAAGCGGTCTTTGACAACATAAGATGGGTATTAAACTCGTTGCCATTGTCGTTGGCAGGATCTGGAGAGATATTAAAGAGGAAGACAAATTCTAATTTACTGTGATAAGAACGGCGTGCTCGTCACTCATAGATCAGATGATTAAAGAAACTAAAGAAAAGGACTAATGCAGTAATGTAATGCCCAGGAAGTGTGAACCTTAAAAGTTAAAACCATGAGGGAAAAATTGAGAAGAAGAAAGGAGACAATAGCTGAATAGCATAATTGCAGATTTGCAGATGACGTAAAGAAACGGCGAGGTTGATCGACTAATTTTATGTATGCCACGTGTTGAAAGGTTAATGGGCGTCACAGGAATGAGTTAGTTTGACGGAAACATGCAAAAATTTCCCGTGTGTCACTACCCGCAAAGCTACTATTACATAGAAAACTCTAGTCCAAAATCAGTGGGATGCAAACGTCCAAACTCTGATTTTTTAGCCAATCACAGCTTAACAGTTGTCAAATTGTGATAAAATGAGAAAATATAACATGGTTCGACTTGGTCAATTCAGATAGACATAACTCCTTTCTCTCACTCGCTATTTTCGATTTCTAATGCGACACCGTTGTATGATTGAACTGTTGACTCAACCGTGGCTGTTTTTTTATGGTTTCAGATGGAGATGGCTAGATTACTGGAAAATTTTATGGATTTGAGGCAAATTTTGTCTATAGATGAGCACCATCTCCCTAAATTTCAATTTGTGGCATGGGATTTCATTTGATTTGGTCATTTTGCATAATGTTCTATAGGTATTTGATAATGGATTGGAATTAGATGTGTGACTGTTTATTATGCAATTGGAATGATTTCGAGTGAAGAGAGAAAGACAAGTTTTGGTGGTTAATCCTAAAATCTTAATATTGATGTCTATGGGTAATGCCACAAGTTTGTTTATATATATTTGAACCTTTTTGGGGCTGCTGTCAGACTAAATTGTATTGGAGTTAGCATAATCGTAATATGAAACAACAAAGTTACACTTGCAGGTCCAGCCTTACTGCTGAAATGAGAGCTGAATTACGGAGGAGTCTTGAAGGAATTTTGAAATCTTTTTGTACGTTAGGCATGTGATTGTTTGAAGGATTCATTGAGACAGCTTGAATTTGCACTAGACTCCCCAACAACTACTAATTTAGAAATCAGAGTGTCGAACATTGGTCTAAACAATTAGGAGAGGTGTAAGTGATGAAAGATTTTCTTTATATTAGCAGGAGATCACAAGTGTAGTTATTCTTGTTTTGAACTCGAGATTTGGGATGATCGAGTGTTAATATTAGTATAACATTGATAGGTGTAAAAACACCAATAATTTGAATGCTCAGTTTTCATGTGAACATTGATGTCAGTATTAATATCGATATCAGTGTAACATTGATATTTCCTATATAATAAGAACGGGTTACTGTACGTTTCACTATTGTTCATAAGGGGGTAATTTTGTCATTTGGGTCCGCACGTACCACACGTTCACGGTTTCTATGATGACTTCCCTTCCTTTTGAGATCATTGTTCTGGATCAGAGTATCTTCCTTCTCTTAGTCGATCATTTTACTCTCGGCCTCTCTCATCTCTCTCTCAATTGGAGTTGTATCTATCGTTACAATCTTTCCCTCAATCTCTCAATCTTTGATTCCATTTTAAAATCTGCAAACGATCTATCATCCGCTTCCTCCGTCGTTGTGTTGTCTTGCACACTTTCACCGTAATACCACGATCTATCATCCGCTTCCTCCATCGTTGTGTTATCTTGCATGCTTTCACCGTAATACCCAATACGAATAAGGTACATGGTTTGATCGTTCGTCTTGAGATTGTACTTAAAGTTGTGATTTTCTAGGGTTCTTTCGAGAATTAGTTTATTAGTTTGACATTAGTTATTGTCATGGATTTATTATTCCAATGGGTTGTAAGAGAGTTACTGGGTTTTGTTCTGTTATTGGGATTTTCTAAATAAGCGAGATAGTAATAACTGATTGTTATTTTTTTTTCTTCTTCTTCCATCCACTTTGTGAGATTTGTTTTCTAGCTGGTATGATGGCTATAACCGTCTTGTAGGGTTGACCTTGAATGTTGAATATTTTGATTAACTGAGAGAGTTTCTTTTTAGCCAACATGTTAGAGTAGACAGATATGCGTATTGTGTAAGCTCCAATAAACTAGTGGCAACTCCGATTTGTCTTAATATTAGTGAAAGTCACCAAGATAAGAGCTATGAGCTTCCTATAGTATTGAGTATGATAATCTTCTAATCATCGTTGAACAAGCCATACCAATGTTCTCATGACTTTCTTCTTTATCAGAGTGAGTTTTGGACATTAATAATTAAATTCTTGGTATTCTATTTACTTTCCTCAACTATGTTTTGACTAATCATGGACTCAACGAGTTTGATATTCGATTTGTTTTCCTAAAATCTGCCTTTAAGTAGCTCAACTTGGAGGATTTTATATGAAGAATATAATTAAGTATTGAGATTGTATAAGGGAAAATGAAAAGATTTATATAGAGGATAGAATCTGATGATGAAAGCAAAGCTATTATGATTGTCATAGCTATGCAATGAGTATGGCTTTATAAGTTTCATTTTAATTTTTACCGCATCGTTAGTTTTAAGTGTGTGGAAGATGATGAGGTCATGTAAGTGTAGTTGGCTTGTCATGTGTGAATGTCACACTTTACTCTATATTTAATTAACAAGTCACACATTGTCAAAAGAAACAAAAATAAAAAAACCAGAATGTAAGGGTATGAGACCATTATGCATTGATGCACTATATTTTGTATCTGTAATCATGCTCTTTGGTAATAGCTCATAACACTGATTTTCTCCAATTTTCTTTTTTCGTGTCGATATAGGGTCTGTGGTCTTTCGCTGTAGCATGGCTTAAGAAATTTGTTAATTGCTTCTTTTCTCTCGGTTCAACCGATCACCACTACTGTGACGCTACTTCGTTTATGTATGGAGCTAAAAAAAGAGATGCATGCACATATAAATGTCTTCTCATGCTTATAATCTACTCTACTAAATTACTATCATCTTTGATCAAATTGACAATATTAACTATAAAAAGTTTGATAGGTCACTACGCATCTTGTAATGAGTAGGACTATAATTTAATCCCTAAATTATATGTACTTTGATTTCTAAGGTTTAAGTTTCAAAGTTGAAAATGACATGAAAATTCAATTTAAGATCGTTGTGAGATTAAGTCAATAATTCCATAAATGGATTTCGCAAGTTTCTCATCACTCTAATATGCAATATTGTTAAAAGTAAATTGGGACGATGTACTTCAGCAATGAAATGAAATTACATACAATTTACTGCTTGAGTAAAAAATTCAAAAAAAGAAGTTAAATATGCAATAGAAACTTGAGAATTAAGATAACTATTATTGATGAATCAGATCTTAATACACTATTCCACCTCAAACAAAGATAAAAATCACCAAAAAAGATACCAGTATTGACAAAATTTCAAGAAGGTTATTACCTCTAGAATATCCAGAAACTCCACACCAGTTCGGCATATCAACAACAAAATTGATATCAGCTAGGGATGAAACATAATTTCATTAACTCATTCATGAGCACATTAATCTGATTAGAGAAATAAGTCCAAAAACCCTTTGCATGTGAGGTTAATTTGCTTTTATAACAAACAAAAAAAATAAACAACTATAACTCATACAACATGGGTGTCTAGAGTTCTCTTGACATTTGGTATGTGGATCACACATTCTAATACTGGAATGTGCTTGCATGCACTTTCAAAAAGTATTTCGAAAGAATTCCTTAGTATTTAAACAGTATAGTGACGTAGATACAAACTGATATGGAAATGAAAAATATCAAAAACGAAATATAAGAAGGTATGGCTATTGTTTACCTATACACCAAAAGTACCGAGATTATTAACTGTTCTTTTGAAATCAGGGATGTTATACCTATACACACATGTATAACTTTCTAGGTAATATATTCACGATAGTTCTAAATGAAATGTTAGAGCTACTCCATGTTCTTAAGCAACCTCTCAAACACTGAGTTTCATCATTACAATTTCTTACTCTCTCTCTCTCTTTTTCCTTCCCAAACCTTCAGCCACTTTCCAGGTTTACTTTCATTTTGGTATCAAAAGAAATAATAGAAGAAAGATGAAAAGAAACTAAATCTACAGCTCTATCTATAAAAGGTAGGGCTAGGTCCTTATATATATATATATATATATATATATATATATATATGGAGACAATGCATATGAAAGACTGAATGAACAACTCTAACTTGATGCATAACTAATTTTCAGTTTCAATTGGATGTACCTTAATCATTGTTAAGAACCTAGAGTTTCAATCCATCGAACTCCATTAAAAATCTAACTATAAAAAGTCCTAAAAGAAACCACAAAAATCCTTAAGGGTCATACCTATTATGGAAGTCTTGCAATAGGACAAACCAGAACCTGAAAAAAAAAAGGTGAGGATCAACGAAGATTGAAGTTGTAATGGTGGATTCAATTGATCAAACACTGAAAGACAAAGAAAGAGATGTTCCGATCAGTGATCAAACAAGTCGACAATAAAAGGGGGCAACCAAGAGAGTGAGCCACCTTAGTCACTACTTTCTCAAGCTTTATACTAAAAAAGATTAACATTTAGCAAAAATATGTTCCTTGAGTCACACTAATGAAACCATTAGCAATATTTGCCTATCCATGTCAGGTTTATTTGAAAACTCACAGGTTCTAAGCAAGCTACCATCATATACAAACAATGATGAAATACAAATGGTAATGAAAGGATCTCAATGTCGAACTTTATATTTGAGAAATTGTTATATCAATTGAAACTATATAGCTTATTTAGAAAATCAAGAAGCAGAAGAACCAAATACATATATCACGCATAAAGAAAGATTCTTCTTAGATCCAAGTATTTGGGTTTCTACAATTATAAACTTAATAACCTTTCATGTCAGATCGAGTTTTCATATGCTAAATTCTAACGATCTTCTTGCTCATATACTAGCTGATTGAGGATTTTTAAAATAAAAAATATAGCAAGTAACTTAAAAAGAAAAAACAAATAGTCGATCCTAACACAATCATAGTTTCGATCATCATTTTATCAAATTACATAAACAGATATGGAGCTGTACAACAGACTGGTGAACGGGTGTCGACATTCCATGAGACAACAACATCATCAACCTACTTTGAAGATGAGGGTTCAAGTGGACCCAGTTCATGCCATTTAACCAAGAAATCACGTTTCTTTCAAAATCTGCAATCACCGCACCACTTCGAACGTGGAGGTGCAAATACATTGTGTAATGTGCCTATTAAAGATAGGAGAGATGACACAGAAAATGATGGTGATAATACAATAGGTAATTACAGACATATATTGGTTATAGTTTTTAGGAGTATCCTAATGTTGCACAAAATTTTCCCATCAGAATAGCAATTATTTTCTTTTACATGAATTCATGAAATGCAGGTGTTGGTTCAAAATGTAAGGGTCAAGCATCGTATCAAAGAACCCACCAAGGTGAGTCATATATTACATTATCGATCTTCAATTAATTAAAAAATAAGTATTTTTCTTACACAATTTTGAACAAATTATTTATGCAGGTATGATTGCAAATTATTATGACTCTGGGGATGATTCTTATATATGCAATCATTGCGGTGCTTGCTTTTAGTTATATGAATCTATCAAAAAAAATTAAAAATCAATTGATATACACAACATTCTGTCAAAAAGGAAAAGTTAAACTTACATTATAAAATTCTACAATTTTTCTTGAATAGTTTTTAAATTTCAAACAATGGTCGAGATAGCATACTATTTCGTGAAAATATTCGAGTTTACAATTCAATGTTTGTTTTCACTTCTATGGGTGCAAAAATTGATTCTACTATAAATAATAGAACAACTCCATATTTATTTAAAAGATGTACACAAGTGCATTATAAAATGTGGTCTGTATTACCTTCCGGGGATGAATGTCCTAAGATGCTCAATTATATGTCTATGGAACTGCTAATGAAATTTCAAATCGTATTAATGTTATTGATCCAAATAATGCAAATCAAAAAATTAAAGTTGATGTTGTTGAAAAATTAGTATACATGCTTGATGAGTGTAATGAATTAACAAAAAAATTTAGAACTATTAGGAATAATTTTGAAAATGGTTCATTACCTTATTTTAGTATAGCCATACTTGATTGACAACCAACTGATAGTAAACAATACGAATTACCAATTGCTTCAGAAATTGGCGGTCTAATTGTAGGTGACATTAGAGAATTTAATTCTAATAAATATATTTTTATTCAATCAAATAATGGAGAATTAAGACGTATATAAAAAATACATCCGAAGTTGAGGTCATTACAATGCACTGTTCCAGCTGAGTCAACAATCTGGACTTGCGTACTTAATTTGAAATAGTAAATCTAGGACAAGTTTAACAAACTCTGCAGATTGTGATGAATAAACAAGATTCAACGTTTTATGTTTTTCATTTCTTTGATGCCTTCTTTAATTTAGAACTTTCTAGGCCTGATCGGTTCAAATCCTGTAAAAAAATTCACGATCCGGACCTGGAATCGTGTGAATTATTACAATTTTGTTTCTTATTATTGAATGATAGAACCGTAGTGGAACCAAACTGTTGTTAGAAAAATTGTGGTTTTCACCATTTTATTGGAATAATTTAAACAAGAAAATTAAGTGAAATGTACTTAATATTATTGGAAGAGAAATATGGATTTATGTTCTACTACAAGAGTACATAAAGGTTATATAATCATTTGTTTAAATTGGTTAAGAGGTGAACGAGAAACTGTCACCCAAAGTTGGCCACTTAAAACATAAGGAAAACAGTTTGTCCCACATTGGAGAAATTAGAAATGTGATGGTTTTTAAGTAGTATTCCACTCCACTATGTTTCAAGTAAGCAAGTGAATTGGTTTGAAAAATAAACTTGTGTGCATTTGCGTATTATGGACACGAATGCGCTCTAATTTGGGTTGGGCCATAAAAAATTTCTTTTACATCCAAGGATACTGATTTTTGGCTTTCCACATTCCTTTTGGTTAAAAATCTTTTGGCTTATCAAATTACTCCGGTTACAAACTTATTGGCGGATTAAATTTTGGCAATAAGTTACCGGAGAAAGTTTGGCTAGTTAATTGTTACAAAACCAAAGACACTTGAATTGGCTGGCATTGATGTTCCTCTTCATTCTTCTATGTATAAATAGAGGTCTTCTTCTCCTCATTCGATACACCATCAGAAAGCAATCATCCTCTTCTGATCACTTCTCTCTCCCTCTCTTTCGGTGATAGACAAGGTTCTTTCAAGTTCGATGAGGAGTTCTTGTACTGCAGTACAAAAAACTTTATGAGTGGCTTGCTTAAAGGACTCAACCCCAGCTTAACTAGTAAACTAAGGTTAAGTCCTAATGACTTATCGTAATTTAGGAGATTCTAAAAAAAAATTGACATAGTTTTCGTTAAAATTTAAGTATCCCAAAAACCTGCATGAAGAGAAGACTTTAAAAACCAAATCTCAAAAACACACCGTGGGGCACCAATGCCCATCTGGATTTCTCAACAAACAATATAAACAAAACGAGGAACTTAACTCGCGGGTCAAAGACATATACAATGTTCAAAGTCTGAAGTCAAGTGAAAACTAAACTCAAGGACTACATTAGTAACTGACTATTTACAGATACACAAACAGAATCAACATAGTACAACTGGTACTCAGAGCGACTCCTACATACATATTATACATGTTAAAAGTGGAGATGGAACCTACTAGTGAAGACTCTTCAACAAAACCAAGCACTTTCAGGATTAACACTGCAGTCTGGGCAACGAAAACCGAAGAGCCCAGGGAAAGACATGAAAACATAAAATGTTAGCATGAGTGGACAAAAATTGATATTGTATGGTATGCATAAAAATATAATAATGTAGCTTTATGCGATTCCACCGTTTCTATAAAAATGATGTGAGTTCAAAATGATATATAACTATAAAAAGTGGAGGTAGTCGTCTAAGGAGTTTGTCATACCCCGAGATGAAGATATATGAATAAAAAAATGGTGATGGGATCTTCCAGCGAGTTTTTCATAATCCGAGACAATTAAGAGTCGGGCAGAGAGTTTGTCATAACTCGATCCCACCAGACTCTCCGTTGATCAACCGAATAGCAAAGACATTGATGCAACTAATTGTAACCATCACAAACCTAAAAACCTCTAAACTTAAAAGCTTGTAAAACATATCATAAACATAAAACATAATCATATACTCTGCATACTCGCAATGCGACAAGGAAAAGAAAGGTCCACTCACAAGTCAACGACGACTGCTGAGGTCCAACGGAAGTCCTCTGGTCGTTGTCATGGTCTCGATGTCCTATCACAGTGGAAATCACATAGTATCAGGAAATATAAAGATAATACAACACGACACTAAAAATAACCCCTAGGAATCCCATTGGAAAATCTCACACTCTGTGTTTCTACCAGTTTCCGTAAGGATTCCAGCAGAGGTACGGATGGGGTAAGTTTCTGGTGATCCGAGTTGTCGCGCGTATATCGTCATTTACCTACTGTTAAGAGTAATACACAAAACGATCGTTAGAGGTCTTGACGGGTTGTTCCTGCCTTCGACTCTCCGACGCTCAAGTTAGTGTATGAAGCGTAACAAACAATATTGGTTGAGTAACGAGCGTAGGATGGCGTACCTTGTAACCGTCATAAATGTGTTGTATATATTGGTGGTTGAGTATGGAGTCTTTTCTTGCTTTTCGATGTGGGATCTTGCTTTGTTCATGTTTTGTTCTGGTGCCTTCCGTTTGTTTGTTCCGAGCGCGTGGGCTTTCGGATGGTGTTGCTTCCTTGTTTAAAGTTGGAGCCTGTACTGCTGTCTTGCGTTTGGTCTGAGCTGTGTTGACCCATTTGGAGTGACTAAGTATGTGATAATTGTGCTTATGGGATCATGTACTAATAAGTCCCCCAAGTCCCCAAGTCAAGGAAATCAGCTCTTGATTGGGGAGTTGCAAGGCTTTGTCCAGATTTTGCACACGTGGTCACTCGAGAATGGAGGGGGGGGGGATCCTACTAACCCTGAGTCCCCCAACTCTCTGATAAAGAGCTGATTTTGAGGTCGAGAGTCGAAGTGTCGTGCCGCGATGGTGCGGGCGTTTGCTGTTCCGTTATTGGGGTGGACTCTGAAGCCTGATGTTGCTGTTTGGAGCCGCTTATGTGGCGACAAGTGATGTTGCTACTCGTCCCACGGTAGCACGAATGTTGTTGCTGTTCGGCTATCGGGTTGGACTCCGAAACCTGATGTTGCTGTTTGGAGCCGCTTTATGTGTTTAGGTATTGCTCAGTCGGGTGGATGCATGACGGGAGGTCCCAGACCTCAGTCCGTTAGCCCCGAACAATGGCGCAGGTCATGATGCTATCAACCGTGCCCATGATAGTGCAAGCATAATTGCCACTTTGCCTATCGGGTGTTGCTCTATCGGGTTGATGCGTAACGGGAGGTCCCAGATCTCAGTCCATTAGCCCCGAACGATGGCGTAGGTCATGATGGTATCAACCGTGCCCATGATAGTGCAAGCATAATTTCCACTTGGCTATCGGGTGGACTCTGAAACGGTGTTGCTGTTTCCGAGGTGGGCCCCTCTTGTCTTTTCGTATTCCGACCTTTTCGTCTTTGTAATGGTTTTCTGTCGCTTAAGGTGATCGTGTGTCAGACGTTTTATTTTAGTTGTATGCTGCATGCGTGACGCGTGGCGCGTCGAATTCGAAGCGGTAGGGTAATTAATTTTGGCGGGAGCGCGTGGAGCGCGTGAGACACGTGTCGTGATCCTGTGGTTGGAAGCGCTGAAAATAAACGGCAGGCGTTTGCCTAGGGTTAGTGTCACTGCCTATAAATAGTATGGTATTTTCACTTTCACCTTTTACACTTTTGCTGTTCAAGTTGAAGCTCTGCGTAAACGTGTTCTCGAATCTGCTTGCTATCAATCTTGGAGTGTTTCTTGCGTGCTATCCCGTGAATCTTCATCTCATCTCAAAAGGTAGTCTTTGTTCTTGCTTTTCGAAAATTGTGTGGTGTAGTGCCTTTGTATTTGCTTTGGTTTGTGTTTTGTTTTGGGGTAACTGCTGGGTTTTATGTTGCTTTGTGTTGTAATGTAGAGGCGATTTCTGGGTTTTTTCTGGGTAGTGGGAAGAACAGTTTCAAGTTCTTGGATTTTTTATTGCTTTTTGGCTGTTTGATCGATTTTTGGGTACTGGGAAAGATTTTGCACTTGTTTTTCTGGGGGATTGGGGCTGCGACAGTCTGCACGTTCGCCCGTTTGCTTTTCTCTTAGGATCATGGATTTGGTAGCTGTATCCAGTGATGAGTCGCCTCCGTCAACCCCTAGGTTCCGTATAGGGTCCCGAGTTTCATCCCTTAGTATTTCGGACTCCTCGTCCGATAGCGTACTAAGCGTCTATCCCCTGTCCGTTAACACCAGTACTGCCTTGCGTAGGTCGGCGGTGCCGATCATGGAGCAACCTGGATCGAGTGTGTCGAACGTTGTCGCGTCGCCCTCTTCAACGGGATCAGATGCGTACGTCGTGCTCCCACGCGGTGGGCAGGCGTATGGGGCCGCCCTCCCCGTTCTTCCTCAAGGCGAGCCCGTCTTGTGGCGACTGGCAGATGGCTAAGTGGTGCAGGAGCCAGAGGGGTCCCCGTCGGTGCGGGAGATCGAGCGATGGTATCGGGACTACCATATCCCCCGTACCGTGAAGCTGAGGGCGCTCCGCCAAGGCGAATCATTTACACGCCCTCCGTGTGGCTACGTGTGTGTGCGTGAGTGAATTCCAGCTTAAGGCTGGGCTGGAACTTCCCCTGCACCCGTTCTTCTAGTACGCACTTGCGCTCTTCAACATCACGTTAGGCCAATGCGGGCCAACACTGACGCGCAAACTGATTGCCTTCCACAATATCTGGAAGCTGAGTGGGCTGCAGTTCCCCACACGGGCGAAGATCGGGCATTTCTTCCGTTTGAAGTATTCTCCTCGTATGAAGGACAAGGGTACGATGACGGTCGAGCCCCGAACGAAGCGGTGGCTATCGGAGCCCCCTTCCTCCTCCACTGCCTGGTGCCAGTATCACTGCCTTGTCGGAGGCGAGTGGGAATTTGACAAGCCAGATGGTGCTCTCTCGCGCGGACGCGATCAAATGCATCGAGTCCCCGAGTCTTTCCAACCGCTAGGTGTGATATTGTAGTGCCGACTAACGGCGTTTGTCCTGTTTGCGTTTGTATTCGTGCTTCCTGATTCGTTTATGCTTTTGCAGATCAGAGTTCGTATCCCCTCACGCGTTTGGAGGAGCAGCAGTTGGTGAGAATCAAGTTTGCTTTCGACCCCCATCCAGACGTGCGGAACTTTTAGGCGGCCAATCACTGGGAGCTCGTTGAGCGTTGTGGTCTTTCACGCCCGCCTGGTATGTATCGTGTATAGCGTTTGAGGTACCCGTTTGTGTAGGTTATCAGGTTGACCTTGTGTTCATTGTTTGCAGCTAAGATGAAGAAATCCAGATCCTTCACGAAGCAGGATGCTGCCCATCAGAGTATGCTGGTGCTGATGGAGAGGGCCCGACAAGCCCGCATGGTCGTTGAAGATCCGAGCGGCCAGCTGGTGCAGGGCGATACCCTTCAAGGTGTCATGCAGCCTCCCAACTGTAATGAGTACCTGGACCCGGTTCCAGAGGGTGAGGAGGAGGTTGAAGCCGTGGGCACGGCTGTCGGAGCTCCAGCCGTCATCCCAGAGAGACAGGTTGAAGAAGTTGCCCCCGAAGCTCAAAGGGGAGAGGGCGAGCAAGCCCGAAGGAACTGCCTCTGGCAGGAGAAGGAGGCGCGTAGCCGAGAGCGCGGCGAGCGTCGCGTCGAACGCGTGGACAGGTGCGTGAGCCAGAGAAAGTCTCCCTCCACATATACGGGCTATTCAAGAAGTTTGTTTGAGATTTCCCCCATCCGTTAGCCTGGAGGGGCGGATGGCCAGCGGTCCCAGACCTCGGCTGAGAGGCCAGACAGCTAAGGTACCTCCAGTCACCCGCAGAAGCGCCTTCGTCCGTCCAACGAGGCCTCCCCATCTGTTACTGTTGCAGTGGTGGGCGAGACGGCGCTCTCATCGGAGTTCATTACTCGTATCCAGAGCTCCATGGGTGCGGGCATTGAGTCTCTCCAGAAGTGGCGTCCGCTGGGCGCCGACCCGAGCGCATCCCTCAGTGCGGCGTTTGATACCTGCACGCAGCTCCAACATCAGCTTTTTCCTCATCAAGAGGCTTGAGGGGTCGATGTTGCAGACCACCCTGCTGTCGAAGACGAAGGCCGAGAACCAGAAGCTTCAGGCTAACGTGGGCAAGCTGCAACAAGCTCTGACCAAGTCCACCGACATTTCCAACCGGAAGATCGCACGGGTGAACGAGCTTGTGCGTGAGACCGATGAGCTGAAGAAGGACTTAGGTGAGGCGCAGTCCGGGGTGGCGATCCTGGAGACCGACTTGGCTGCCCTCCGAACATCCAGCGGTACGCGGATAGCGGAGCTGGAGCGCGAGCTGGCGGAGGCCCAAGCTTATGCTGTGACGGAGGAGGTCCGTCAAAGGATTTCGGAGGAGGCAGTGGCTGAGTACAAGGCCTCTTCCAAGTTTGAGAAGGTCAGGGCTGACGCAGTCCAGGCTTTTAAAGATTTGGAGGAGTTTGAGGACTTGGTTGCCGCTGAGGCCAATGTCCAATGTGAAGACTTCTCCTCACTCGTGCTGCCATTTGTCAAGGTGGCCGAGGCGGAGAAGCTCAAGCGCTCGCTTGAGGAGCCAGAGGTGGAGGCGCCAGCCGGGGGTGATGGGCCATTGCCTGGGGGAGGTGGAGAAGGCGCTGCTACTGGGGCCAGCTAGTTATCATTTACTTTTGCTCTCTTTTGCTTTTTGCTTTTTTCCTTATACTTTCATGCCTTCGTGCGTTTGATGAATTGTACAACTTTTTTGATAATATATCTAAAGTACCTTTGGTTCCGTTTACATTGCTTGCCCTATTGCGTTTGATGTATACTTATATTGCTACCGGCACTTAACAAAATGTACATATGAATTTTTTTTGAATCACTAGACTAACGTGCATTTAGATTACAAAAGGGATACTCAAACGCAGGTAGAGGAATACTTAGTGAAAATATTTCCTTAGGTGCTGTGTGTTCCATGGATTGCTTATTCTTCTCCCAAACATGTCTTTGATGTAAAACGTACCCGGACTTGCGACTGTGTCGATGATGTATGGGCCTTCCCATGACGGGCGTAATCCTTTGGGCTTCGTTTGAATTGCTTTCATGACCCAGTCCCCCAGTTGAAGTGGGCGCTCCTTCACACGTTGGTTGAATAGTCGAGCGACTCGTTGTTTGTTCGCGGTGTTATGAAGATGCACCGTGTCACGTCTCTCTTTGAGGAGGTCGTTGTCGAATCTGAGTCCTTCGCCATTGGTGGCAGGGTTGTAGCTTTCTATTCTTGGGCTTCTGTACGTGAGCTCGAGTGGTAGTACGGCCTCCATTCCGAATGTGAGGCTAAACGGAGTTTCTTCTGTCGCTGCTGTTGCCGTCGTTTGGATTGACCATAATATTTCGGGGAGTAAAGTGGGCCATCATCCATACCAAACGTCTCTCTTCTCGATGAGTTCAATCTTCTTCTTGATGCCTTCTTTGATGATTTTGTTTGCTGCTTCCACATGTCTGTTCGTTTGTGGGTGCGCCGGTGATGCGAATATTAGATTGGTACCTTGCCTTCTACAGAATGCCTTAAGCTCGTCGTTATGGAATTGTGGTCCGTTGTCGGTGATGATGTTGAGCGGGGTGCCGTAGCGACAGTAGAGGAAACGCCACAGGAATCTCTTCACCTTTTCAGTTGTGATTTTGACCATCGGTTCTGCCTCGATGAACTTGGTGTGGTAGTCGATGATGACTATGATGTATCAGTACTAGCCCTTGGATTTTGGAAGCTCTCCTATGAGATCGAGTCCCCACTGTGCGAACAGAACAGGGGAGGTGAGGATCGATAAGGGAACCGCAGGCGCGTGATTCTTGTGTGCATAGAGTTGGCATTGATGGCATGTTGTAGTGATTGCGGATGCGTCTGCGTGGATGGTGGGCCACTAGAATCCGTAATGGAATGCCTTTTGTGCTATGGATCGTGCTCCCGCATGGTGTCCGCATACGCCCGAATGGATTTCCCTGAGTATCTTGTCGCCCTGCTCCGGTATTACGCATTTGAGGTTGGCCCACGTCTTCCCTTGTCTGTATTGGCTGTCATGTCGGATGCTGAAGTTGACTGCTCAGGCGATGATGTTTCGGGCCTGGGTCCGGTCTGCCGGTAATTCGCCCCTTGTCTTGTACTTGAGGATTGGATCCATCCAGCTGGCTGTGTGTGGTTCGATCGCGAGGATCTCCTTTGTCGTTTTGATGATGCTTGGCTTTTTCAGCACTTCCACTACTCGTTGCCCTGGCTCCGTATGTACGGGCGATGTCGCCAAACGGGCAAGTGCATCTATCTTGGTGTTTCTTCCTCTCGGGATATGGTTGATATTGAAGTACTTGAGCTTGCTTAACATTGTGCGTACGAGGTCGTGGTATGCCGTCATCGTATCATCATTCGTTTTAAAGTCGCCCTAGATCTGGTTGACGACTAGCTGTGAATCGCTGAAGATGTTGATGCTCGGGGCTTCTGAGTTTCGGGCCAGCTGTAAACCGGCGATAAGAGCTTCATATTCGGCCTCATTGTTTGTCGTTTTGAATTCGAACCTTAGCGCATACTGGGCTCGTACACCTCCGGGCCTAGTGAGAATGATCCCAGCCCCATTGGTGTTCTTGGTGCATGACCCATCCACGTAGAGGTTCCATGGTAATTTGGGTGTTGGGGGCTCATCCTTGGGAGATTCCACGCTTACGGGAGGCGTCTCGAGGACGGGCTGTGTCGCTATCGGCCCTTCGGCCTCTGTGTATTCGGATATGAAGTTTGCGATGGCCTGACCCTTTATTACTGTTCGGGGTGCATAATGGATGTCGTATTTGCTTAGCTCGACGACCCATTTTGCCAGTCGACCCCTGTGGTCGGGCGATTGCAATACCTATCGCAACGGGACGTTGGTGAGGACGTGGATGCCATGGGCCTGGAAGTATGGCCTGAGCCGTCTTGCAGCTGAGACGAGCACAAGCGTCACTTTCTCGATTATAGGGTAACGGGTCTCTGAGGGTGTCATGCCCTTCCCGGTAAAGAAGACTGGTAATTCGGAGGTAGTTTCTCTGCGGACCAGGGCCGAATTGACGGTCGTTAGGGAAGCAGATATGTGACGACCCGAACCAGAATCAGATGTGTGTTTGGCTTGATTCTTGAGATTTGGTTATAGTCGCAGTTTTACGATATTGTGTGGTTCGCTGATTCGGTTCGCGACTATATTTTCGGTTGAGAATTTGGGTAGAGTGTTTTCACGGAAATTGTAGAGTACGTGATTTCGAGTTCGTGGGTGGTTTCGGAAGATTTTTCCGATAACCGAGGAATATTTTATGATTATTTGAAGTTTCGGGTTCCGACGAGTTTATCCGAATGTTTCGAGCTTATCCGAATCATTTCGTATTTTCATTTTGGACCTTTGATCGACCCGAGGGACGAGTATAAATATCGAAAAGTCGAAAAATAGTCGAGAAATAGTCAAGAATTCATTATGGGAGTTGACCAGTCGTTGACTTTCCTATTTTGGAAATCTGACCAGTTTGACCGAAGAGGAAAGTTTCCTCTTTGAGCGGTGACCGTCCGGCGACCAAATTCCGGCCATCTCAGACATCGTTAAGGGTATGTATAGCTTCCTTGCATGATATTGAGTTGATTTGTGTTTGGATTTATGGGATTTGGTGAGGTTTGGAAGGGGTTCGGTTAAGGCCGAGATGGGAGGAATCGCCGGTGACGGTGGAGGTGGTTCCGGCGACTGTTGAGGGTCGTGAGGTTGGGGGTTTTGCTCCCCACACCTCGGTGGTGCTTCCTAGTGGCTTGGTTTTGGATGAGGAGGCGTTTTGGGAGGAACCCGATTTGGGATTCGGTTTGGGTTTCCATTCGGGTTTGTTGAATTTTGGAAGGGTTAGAAGCAAAATTGGTCTTCGTAGTAGTTGAGGAAATGGTTCGTGAGATCGAGGCGGTGAAATCTGGAGCTTCCCGCCGTGTGATTCCACCGTTGACGGCGCGCCGTCGCCGGCGGCGGCGGTCAACGGCGGTCAAAAAGTCAACTTTTCAGATTTCGATGTAATTAGTGTCATTTTTCTCGTAATCACACCCTGGTTATCGTACGGAGGTTTTCGGGTTGATTTGGGTAGCCGATTTTCAGTCGAGGTTTCGAGTTGGGATTTCGGGATTTCCGTTATACATTTTGTACCGCATTGCATATTTCCGGGAACAGTTGGTTTCCGTGCATCAGTACAGTGTTGTGGATTACGATATTGATCAGTTATGTTTATATATATATATATATATATATATATTCAGGAGATCGAGATCAAGATCTGGATCGTGATCGTGCTTCAGGCGAGGGAACTTCCGCCGGACCACGAGTTTAGCGCGAGTTCGCGCTAGCTGATCTGTGAGTGGACAAGTTTATGTTTTCACTGTTGATTTGCGAGTTCGTGGATTTTATGATTTCCGTATTTAATTATACGATGTTGTGATATATGTTGTTTCCGGAGGTATTGTTATATGTGTTTATTTGTGATGGCATTTAATACATCGATGTACCAGAGTTGAGAGATTCCTCTGGGCGGGGTTGAGTGGTCCCCTGTGTGCCGCCAGGGTTGAGTGGTCCCCTGGCCTATCACCGTCAGGTTTGAGCGATTCACCTGACGTCGGGTTTGAGAGGTCGCCCGACAACCTCTGTGGTGAAAGGCATATGATTATTTTTGTCCACTCACTCTAACGTTTTTATTTGCCTTTCCCCTGGGCTTTTCGGTTTCCGTGCCCTGGTTGCAGTTCGGATTCCACTGTTTCACGTCGCGGTTTGGAGGCTAGTGATCAGAGTCACCTGTGTTTTCCAGTAGGTTCTTGTTCCACCTACTGATGTACATGTTGTATATATTGTACTCTAGAGGTCGCTCTGATACATTCTGATACATGTTATGCGGATTTTCACGGATATACATATATACATAGTACAGTTTATTTACTGTTGTTGAATATATTGATGTTGAGAAATCCGGATGGGATTGGTGCCCACGGTTTGCTTTTTGTGGCATAGGACGAAGTGTTAATTTCCGCGTGCTGGTTATGGTAATTCCACGTTAGAAACGAAACTCTGCCGAAATTTTGAAAAAAAAATTTTGTTGGTTTGTATTTCCGGAAGGGTTTGATTCCGATTTAGGTAACTGAATCGGGATTGGGTCCTTTCAGCTTGGTATCAGAGCATTAGGTTGTCAGATTCTGTAGACTCTTGTAGTTGTGACGCTTAGGGTATTTGAGTTGATACAGCATGACTGGAGTGATGACCCGACTGGCCAGCGGTACTCATCAATACTTTGGGTGTTGTATGTCCTCAAATATCTGCAGTTTCATGATTACGTTCTTTCTGCTTGTGCCTAATGCTTGTCTTGTATCAGTAGGATGCCTCCTCGACGTGGTCCCCGTGTTGATCGGGATGATGATCCTGATGAGGATCGCCGAACGCGCGACTTGCTTATGCGAGTGCTGCGTTTGGAAGAGCTTTTTGACCCTGTGGTCAAGGCTCGCACTGCGGGTGCTACTGTGTTTTCGGGTTCAGTTGATCCAGAGATATGCGAGGCATGGTTGGTTCAGATTGAGCGTATTTGTGAGCGTCTGCAGTTTACACCTGAGCAGATGACAGTAGCCGCAGTTGGTTTACTTGAGGGTGATGCATACTTTTGGTGGGTCAGCACTGACAGAGTTCCTGTGGATACTCCGTGGACATTGTTTCGTGATCTGTTTATGCGGAGATATTTTAATCAGGCTACCCAGCAGCGCAAGTACGAGGAGTTCACGAACTTGAGGCAGGGCAGTTTGTCTGTACTTGAGTATCGGGATCGGTTTACTCGTTTGTCTCGTTTTGCGCGGGATATGGTGGCTACAGAGGAAGCCAAGTGTCGCAGGTTTGAGCTGGGATTGAATCTGAGCATCAAGGCGACGTTGACTACGATGCCGAGGAACAACTTTGATGAGTTTGTTAGTGCTGCACTCTGAGGCGAGGATATTGAGCAGGAGAGACAGCAGAGGTATCAGCCGAGACGATTTGAGGAAGGTGGACCGAGTCAGGGGCCTTCAAAGAGGCTGAGTTCTGATACTTCCAGTTCAGCTTCATCTTCAGGTGGTGCGTCATATCGACCACCAGCTGGTGTACCGAGGCAGAGATCTAGATGGAGGAGAGATCGTCCACAGCGACCACAGGCTAGTGGGAGTTCCAGCGGTTCTAGTTATCCTCGGCGTACTGGTGGCACTTTTGCCGTACCGAGGGTGTACCCGTTGTGTAGTCTCTGTAGTCGACATCATGTGGGTCCATGTCGGCGAGGTCCTGTTACTTGTTATCATTGTGGCCAGGTGGGTCACTACTTGAGGGAGTGTCCCCAGTTGTTTGGTACCGATGGTCAGGCGGCTCAGAGTTCCGGAGGAGAGCGAGATGCCACTTCGGGAGCGCGACCAGTATGGTTTGCAGGCCAGGGTAGGCAGCAGGGACAGCCCCAACGAGGACGACCAGCCGGACAGGCGAGAGTTCATGCTATGACTATGCGTGAGGGCAGAGCATCACCGGAGGTCGTTATCGGTACGTTATATGTTTTTGGTATTCCAGTAGTTGCATTGTTAGATCCGGGCGCTACACATTCATTCATATCATTTAGACTGTCATCATTGACTACGGTGCCTGCATCTCCACTTCCGGGGTTGTGGAGAGTGTTGTATCCGTCAGGTGAGGTTGTGAGTATCGGTTGGGTTTACCGAGATTGTGAGGTATTTGTTGATGGTCATGGTTTAGCTGCTGATCTGTTACTGCTTGATATTGTGGATTTTGATTTGATATTGGGTATGGACTTTCTGGAGTCGCACTGGGCTATGTTTGATTGCCACAGGAAGGAGGTCACATTTCGACGACCAGGATTACCTGAGATACTATTTCGTGGCGAGAAGAACACTTCCCTACCGTGCTTGATTTCCGCGATGAGGGCGGATCGATTGATGAAGAAGGGTTGTGTTGCATATTTAGCCCATGTTGTGGACACTACAGCTGCAGTGCCGGACCTTGGTAGTATTGAGGTTGTGTCTGAGTTTCCGGATGTGTTTCCAGCGGAGTTACCTGGTATACCCCCTGTGCGGGAGATTGATTTTACCATTGAGTTGTTGCCGGGTACTGGACCGATTTCCCAGACACCGTACTGGATGGCGCCTGCAGAGTTGAAGGAGTTGCAGATTCAGCTTCAGGAGTTGTTGGAGAAGGGATTCATTCGACCGAGTGTTTCTCCGTGGGGTGCTCCAGTGTTGTTTGTGCGGAAGAAGGACGGGTCCATGCGTTTGTGCATCGATTATAGGAAGCTGAATCAGATTACAGTGAGGAACAAGTATCCGTTGCCACGGATTGACGACTTGTTCGATCAGCTGAAGGGAGCGGCAGTCTTTTCGAAGATTGACCTTCGATCCGGATATCATCAGTTGAGGATCCGGGATTCAGATGTTGCCAGGACAGCATTCAGGACGCGGTATGGGCACTATGAGTTTCTGGTTATGCCGTTTGGGTTGACCAACGCCCCCGCAGCTTTTATGGACTTGATGAATCGGGTGTTTCGACGGTTCCTGGACAAGTTCGTGATAGTATTCATTGATGATATTTTGATATATTCGAGGAGTGTGGGCCAGCATAAGAAGCACTTGTGAGTGGTGTTGCGGACTTTGCGGGACCATCAGTTGTTCGCGAAGTTTAGCAAGTGTGAGTTCTGGTTGGATAGTGTGAAGTTTCTGGGCCACGTGATTTCGGCTGAGGGATTTAGTGTTGATCCTGACAAGATCGAGGCCGTGCTGAATTGGAGTCGACCCACTACTGTGCCGGAGATCCGGAGTTTCTTGGGATTAGCAGGTTATTATCGACGGTTTGTACAGGATTTCTCCCGGATAGCTACACCATTGACCAGATTGACAAAGAAAGGCGTCAAGTTTGAGTGGTCTGATGCGTGCGAGGAGAGTTATTTGCTCCTGAAGGAGAGATTGACTACCGCACCGGTTCTGACGTTGCCAGATGATAGTGGTGAGTTTGTTGTATACAGTGATGCGTCGAAGTTGGGCCTTGGCTATGTGTTGATGCAGCATGGTAGAGTTGTGGCGTATGGTTCCAGACAGCTGAAACCGCACGAGGTCAACTATCTGACGCATGATTTGGAATTAGCCGCTATTGTATTAGCGTTGAAGAGTTGGAGAATTACCTGTATGGTGCTCAGTGTAAGATTTTCACTGACCACAAGAGTCTCACTTACTTGCGGACACAGCCGGATTTGAACATGAGGCAGCGCCGATGGATGGAGTTGATCAACGACTACGATTGCACTTTCGAGTACCATCCGGGAAAGGCCAATGTTGTGGCAGATGCACTTAGCCGGAAATCTGGAGCTTCATTGTTTCACATGTGTGTGGCCAGAGTATCAATGTTAGCTGAGCTTCGAGCTACAGGTGCTGTGTTTGGATATGATGATGATGGAGCTTTGTTGGCCAGCTTTCAGGTTCGACCGGTACTGGTTGATCAGGTACGGGAGGCACAGGATTCAGATCCTTACTTGCTGAGCAAGAAAACCATGATTCGGAATGGTGTGCCTACAGAGTTCCGATTGAGCAACGACGGTACGTTGTTGTTCAGGGGCAGATTATGTGTACCCAGAGACGAGGACTTGAAGAAGGAGATTCTGGATGAGGCCCACAGTTCGGCGTATGCAATGCATCCCGGAGGTACGAAGATGTTTCGTACACTTCGAACATACTATTGGTGGCGCAACATGAAGCGGGAGATTGCCGCGTACGTGAGCAGGTGTTTGATTTGTCAGCAGGTGAAGGCGGAGAGGCAGAAACCTGCAAGGAAACTACAGCCACTTGAGATTCCAGTTTGGAAGTGGGAGCATATCACGATGGATTTTGTCTATCAGTTGCCGCGTACTTCGGCGGGCAACACTGGCATTTAGGTTATCGTTGATCGATTGACGAAATCCGCACATTTTCTTGCACTTCCAGGGAAGATTTCAGTGGGCAGATTGGCCAAGTTGTACTTATCCGAGATTGTTCGCTTGCATGGTGTACCTGTGTCGATTGTTTCTGACCGAGATAGTCAGTTCACTTCTGAGTTTTGGCAGGCTTTACAGCGAGCGTTGGGCACGAAGTTGCGGTTTAGTACAGCTTTTCATCCTCAGACTGACGGGCAGTCCGAGCGGACCATTCAGACACTTGAGGATATGTTGAGATCATGTGTGTTACAGTTTCGTGGTAACTGGGATCAGCAGTTACACTTGATTGAGTTCGCCTACAACAACAGCTATCAGGCCAGTATTGAGATGGCACCGTACGAGGCTCTGTACGGGAAGCAGTGTCGCACTCCTTTGTGTTGGAGTGAGGTGGGCGAGCGTTGGCTCATTGGTCCGGATTTGGTGAAAACCACGATGGAGGACATACAGGTTATCCGAGATCGACTGAAGGTCGCCCAAGATTGGCAGAAGAGTTACGCGGATGTGAAGAGGAAGAGTTTAGAGTTCGAGGTTAGTGATTGGGTCTTCCTGAAACTATCTCCGTGGAGGGGAGTAGTGCGTTTCGGGAAGCGTGGCAAGCTTCGACCGCGATACATTGGTCCGTATGAGATTACGGAGAGGGTTGGAGCTATTGCTTATAGACTTGAGTTACCGGCTGAGATGGCTCGTGTGCATGATGTCTTCCATGTTTCGATGTTGCGGAAGTACATCTCAGATCCTTCACATGTGATAGCCCCACAGCAGTTGCCGATCAGGGAGGATTTATCGTATGTTGAGGAGCCAGTACAGATTCTCGATCGACGTGAGCAGGAGTTGAGACACCGTGTGATTCCGCTGGTGAAGGTCTTGTGGCAGAACCATTCGATTAAGGAGGCCACCTGGGAGACCGAACAGCGTATGCGGGAGCAGTATCCTCATCTGTTCACATGACAGGTATGTAAATTTCGAGGTCGAAATTTCTTTAAGGGGGGATATGTGACGACCCGAACCAGAATCAGATGTGTGTTTGGCTTGATTCTTGAGATTTGGTTATAGTCGCAGTTTTACGATATTGTGTGGTTCGCTGATTCGGTTCGCGACTATATTTTCGGTTGAGAATTTGGGTTGAGTGTTTTCACGGAAATTGTAGAGTACGTGATTTCGAGTTCGTGGGTGGTTTCGGAAGATTTTTCCGATAACCGAGGAATATTTTATGATTATTTGAAGTTTCGGGTTCCGACGAGTTTATCCGAATGTTTCGAGCTTATCCGAATCATTTCATATTTTCATTTTGGACCGTTGATCGACCCGAGGGACGAGTATAAATATCGAAAAGTCGAAAAATAGTCGAGAAATAGTCAAGAATTCATTATGGGAGTTGACCAGTCGTTGACTTTCCTATTTTGGAAAGCTGACCAGTTTGACCGAAGAGGAAAGTTTCCTCTTTGAGCGGTGACCGTCCGGCGACCAAATTCCGGCCATCTCAGACATCGTTAAGGGTATGTATAGCTTCCTTGCATGATATTGAGTTGATTTGTGTTTGGATTTATGGGATTTGGTGAGGTTTGGAAGGGGTTCGGTTAAGGCCGAGATGGGAGGAATCGCCGGTGACGGTGGAGGTGGTTCCGGCGACTGTTGAGGGTCGTGAGGTTGGGGGTTTTGCTCCCCACACCTCGGTGGTGCTTCCTAGTGGCTTGGTTTTAGATGAGGAGGCGTTTTGGGAGGAACCCGATTTGGGATTCGGTTTGGGTTTCCATTCGGGTTTGTTGAATTTTGGAAGGGTTAGAAGCAAAATTGGTCTTCGTAGTAGTTGAGGAAATGGTTCGTGAGATCGAGGCGGTGAAATCTGGAGCTTCCCGCCGTGTGATTCCACCGTTGACGGCGCGCCGCCGCCGGCGGCGGCGGTCAACGGCGGTCAAAAAGTCAACTTTTCAGATTTCGATGTAATTAGTGTCATTTTTCTCGTAATCACACTCTGGTTATCGTACGGAGGTTTTCGGGTTGATTTGGGTAGCCGATTTTCAGTCGAGGTTTCGAGTTGGGATTTCGGGATTTCCGTTATACATTTTGTACCGCATTGCATATTTCCGGGAACGGTTGGTTTCCGTGTATCAGTACAGTGTTGTGGATTACGATATTGATCAGTTATGTTTATATATATATTCAGGAGATCGAGATCGAGATCTGGATCGTGATCGTGCTTCAGGCGAGGGAACTTCCGCCGGACCACGAGTTTAGCGCGAGTTCGCGCTAGCTGATCTGTGAGTGGACAAGTTTATGTTTTCACTGTTGATTTGCGAGTTCGTGGATTTTATGATTTCCGTATTTAATTATACGATGTTGTGATATATGTTGTTTCCGGAGGTATTGTTATATGTGTTTATTTGTGATGGCATTTAATACATCGATGTACCAGAGTTGAGAGATTCCTCTGGGCGGGGTTGAGTGGTCCCCTGTGTGCCGCCAGGGTTGAGTGGTCCCCTGGCCTATCACCGTCAGGTTTGAGCGATTCACCTGACGTCGGGTTTGAGAGGTCGCCCGAAAACCTCCGTGTATATATATTTATATGTGTTATGTTTCTTCCGAACTCGCATTGTTTTATATGATAATGTGTATAACTGGTGAAAGGCATATGATTATTTTTGTCCACTCACTCTAACGTTTTTATTTGCCTTTCCCCTGGGCTTTTCGGTTTCCGTGCCCAGGTTGCAGTTCGGATTCCACTGTTTCACGTCGCGGTTTGGAGGCTAGTGATCAGAGTCACCTGTGTTTTCCAGTAGGTTCTTGTTCCACCTACTGATGTACATGTTGTATATGTTTTACTCTAGAGGTCGCTCTGATACATTCTGATACATGTTATGCGGATTTTCACGGATATACATATATACATAGTACAGTTTATTTACTGTTGTTGAATATATTGATGTTGAGAAATTCGGATGGGATTGGTGCCCACGGTTTGCTTTTTGTGGCATAGGACGAAGTGTTAATTTCCGCGTGCAGGTTATGGTAATTCCACGTTAGAAACGAAACTCTGCCGAAATTTTGAAAAAAAAATTTTGTTGGTTTGTATTTCCGGAAGGGTTTGATTCCGATTTAGGTAACTGAATCGGGATTGGGTCCTTTCAAGATATGTATAGGTAGAGGGCTTCTCCCTTCACAGGTTTAGACAAGAGGGGGATTGAGGCGAGGTACTGCTTGATTGATGCAAATGCTGCTTTGCAGTCCGTTGTCCAGACGACACTTCGCTTGTTTACCGTTCGGAGGGCTTTGAAGAACGGTGTGCACTTGTCGGAGTAACAGGAGATGAAGAGATAGAGGGATGCCAGTTTTCCCGTGAGGCTTTGGAGTTCGACCTTGGTCGCGAGGGTTGCATGTCTAGTATTTCCATGACCTTTGTTGTTGATGCCTCGATGCCCTATTTTCTGATGATGTACCCTAGAAATTTGCTTGTTGTTACGCTGAACGTGCATTTGGTCGGATTCAATCGCATGCCGTTTCTGATTAAGAGTTCGAGTATGGTTTGTAGATGTTCGGGGTGATTTGCTGCCTTAGTGCTCTTGACCAGTATGTCATCGATGTAGACCTCTACAATTTCACCCATCATCCCGTCAAATATAATGTTCATCAATCTTTGGTATGTAGAGCCCGCATTCTTCAGACCGAACGGCATGACTACGTAACAGTAGAGCCCCTTGTCCGTAGTGAAGCAAGTCGCCTCCGTGTCTTCGGGGTTCATGAGGATCTGGTTGTATCCTGAGTATGCGTCCATCATGGATAGTAGCTCGTGCCCGGCAGTGGCGTCTACGAGCTGGTCGATTCGGGGTAGCGGGAAGCTATCCTTCGGACAGGCCTTGTTCAAATTGCTGTAATCTATGCACATGTGCCAGGATCCGCTTTGCTTCTTGACCATGACGGCGTTGGAGATCCATCTCGGGTAGTCAACTTTTCGGATGAAACCGATTTTCTGCAGTCTGTCGAACTCTGCGTAATTAGCCGTGTACCGTACTTGGTCATATGCCCGCCGTTTCTGCTTTATGGGCCTTGCAAGTGGGCTGATGCTGAGTTTGTGGGAGATGATGCTTGGGTTGATTCTGGGCATGTCCGTGTAGGACCATGCGAATACCTGTTGGCAGTCCTTCAGAACCTGGGTTATCCAGGCTGCCATGTCGGGCTCCAATTGCGCGCCGATGCAGAATGTGCGTTCCGGGTGTTCAGGGGATAATTGTATCGTACGTTGCCCCTCCCGTTCCTCGGCGGGTCGAATAGCGTTTAATCCGTCACGCGGGTCATCGGGTTGTTGCTCTTCAGGGGAACACTCCACCACTGCAAGCACCTTAAACCGTGTGTTGTCTTTGTCTGGTAGAACAGTTTTTTCCACGAAATCATACCCTCTGATTGTGCCGATTCTGTGGTCTGTCGGGAATTTTGCCATGAGCATGTGGCCTACGATGATCAGTCTCAGCTTTGAGATACCCGGTCGTCTGAGGATCATGTTGTGGGACGTGTAGAGGTCTATGATAACGAAGTCTATTCTGATTTCACTCTGGGGGGTTCCCGGTGCACCGATGCCGAATCACATGTAGTTGCTACTGAAGGGGTAGGTGGTCTCACCAGAGAAGCTGGCGATGCCCTCGTGGTCCTGTGTCATCTTGCATTTCGGGCGCTTGAGGCATTCATATGCCTCTCGAAAGATGATGTTGACGGAGGCTCCGTTATCGATGAGGATGCGCTTGACTAAGTATCGATCTACCATTCCGTCATTGACGAATGGAAGCGTGTTGTTCTGGCTGTCTTCCTCCTCGTAGGTGAAGGTGATTGGGGGCCAATCCTTCTTGATTGCCCATGGTAGATTTCCGGGATGTACCGCAAACACGTCCCGGGGTTGGGATTCTTCTCGTTCCCTTGGGCATTCGGCCTTCCGCTTTCCGCCCGTGATGTTGTTAATGGTGCCTCTTGTTCGTATGTCCGCTGCCGGGCGTTCCTCGTTTGCCATTCGGAAGACCAGCGTTCCTTCAGTATGTAATCGTTCGATTTCCCTGGCTAAGATTTCGCAGTCGTTGGTGTTGTGGGTGTTCGACTCGTGATACATGCACCACGTTCCCTTGTTGTTCCGGCTGAGGGCGATGTCGGGCGCCTTAGGCATGGGCGGGCGAATTTGGCGTTTCTTCTGCTTGAGCACTTCCTCGTTTGTGCCCTATGTGATGGAGAAGACTGCACGTCGCTGGTGTTAATCTCTGGGTGGTGGGTTTCGCAGTGGTGTGCGTTCGCGGCGCGCCTGCTAATATTGCTTATGGTCCCTATACTTGCGATAGTGGTCTTCTGAAAAGACCAAACCCCGATTTAGTTTCCTAAACCGGAATCAAACCCCTTCTGAAAACACAAACCAACAAAAACCATCAAAATTTCGGCAGAGTAACGTTACTAACGCGGAATTACCATTAACCTGCACCCGAAAAATACACTTCATCCTATGCCACAAAAATCAAACCGTGGGCACCAATCCCATCCGGATTTCTCAATATCATAATAGTAATGTAAAGTAATAAATAAAACTATACTTTACAGAAATCCGGGGAAAAATCATATAAAAATATAACATCAGAATGCTCAGAGCGACTTCTAGTATATATATACAAATAGTAGGCCAAACTAAAAACCTACACTACAACATTTCTTTCCATTGCCGGCGACTTTTATGTCGCCGGCAATGTTTTTGGACATTACCGGCGATTTTTGCCGGAAAAATCGCCGGTAATGTCTTTTTTTTTTTTTTTTTTAACATTACCGGCGACATAAATGTAAGTCGCCGGTAATGTCTTGCCGGAAAAGACATTGCCGGCGACATACATTTTTGTCGCCGGTAATGTAAAAAAAAAAGACATTACCGGCGACATAAATTAAGTCGCCGGCAATGTCATTACCATCGAGACATTACCGGCGACTTACATTTATGTCGCCGGTAATGTTAAAAAAAAAAAAAAAAAGACATTACCGGCGACTTAAGTCGCCGGCAATGTTAAAAAATCGTTGGTAATGTTAAAAAACATTGCCGGCGACTTAAAAGTCGCCGGCAATGAGTCATTATGTGGTAGTGCTACTATAAAAGAAACATCGCTCGAATACTAAGCCCCCGACCGCGACGTGTGACACCAGAATCCGAACTGCAAACTGGGCACGGAAACCGAAAAGCCCAGGGGAAAGACAAATAAAAACGTTAGAGTGAGTGGACAAAAATAAACATATATCTTTCACCAATTTCATATACAATAAACAATGTAAAGTATAGCGAGTTCGGAAAATATATATGGAGGTGTCGGGCGAATCTCTAAACCCTGCCCAGAGGAATCACTCAACTCTGGTCAGACTACCAGTGATCAGCCGAGTAGCTGAAGCATCGATGCAAGTAATGTCATCACCATAAAAATATAAAATAATACCTCCAAAAGTAATAAATAAATACGGAAAAATCACGAACTCGCAACGACTGTGAAAATATAAAAGTCAACTCACAGATAAGCGTAACGCGATACGCGTTAATCCCGTGATCCGGCGAAAAATCCCTCGCCAAACGAACGATCACGATCCCCTGGATAATCAAAAAAATCCACTGCTCAAAATCATAACTCAAAACCTCGATTCACATCTCGAGAAACAACCGTTCCCGGAAACATATAATTCAATATCTACGAAATCGTCAAAAATCCGATAATCACACCATAAAACCTCGCTATAATTTATGTTGCTCAATTCGAAAAATAAACCTCACCACTGCGATCGGTGCGCGATTCCGAGCGAAACGACATACAACTCGTCGAAAAAACACGTCGGATGGAAATAGCCGCCGCCGGAAAACCACATCGGCCTAGAAAAATGCAACCTACACATGGATTTGAAGATCTCGACATTTCCAACAACTTTCTAGTTTAAAGTTAAGGCCAATTTTGACCAGAAAAGGTCCAAAACTCACCTCAAAGGTGCAAACCTTCGCCGGAATTTCAATTCCACCGATCTCTCTCCTCCGGCCACGGCAACCCTTCAAACCACTTCCAATAGCTTCCTCTCCTCAAGGCTACCAAAACCCCTCAAAGAGCCACCACCAACTCGGCCGAAACACTGCCACCCGAAGCCGATGAAAACTCGCTGGAAAACGTCGAACTTTACCGCAACAATTCTTCCTCCTCCGGCTACCTCAATGGACGATCCACCTCTCAAATCGAAGAAGAGCTCGAGCCCAACACATTCCATGAAGAGACTCCGGCCAACTATGGCCGGAATCGGGGTCCACGGCGGCGCAAAGCTCACGGCCAAAATGTGAAAAACGGGTTGCCCCTTGACCCGTGGTCAACGCGGGTCAAGGTCCAATTTCCTGTTTTGGAAAGTTTCCAAAATCGGCATGTATTCTCCCGTATTTATACCGTATGCGTATTGAATCCCAAACGGATAAATACAACAATATCCGATGGCCGAAAATATTTACAACTTATTCCTCGTAACTCGGAATAATCCTCCAGAAGTTCCCACGAGCTCGAAATTAAATTCTCTACCACTTTTATGAAGGATCTCAAATCAAATTCTTGCCCAAAAATTTAGTCGTTAACGAAGCCGCCATATTAATCAATTATGTCAAAATCGCGACTAATCGCGAAACTCGAATATGAACGGATTCAGGTCGATCGACGGTCCTAAACGGATCACAATCACGATTCAGATAAACTCGAATATGAACGGATAAACTCGACGATATTCCGAAATTTTAAATATTCTTATTATATTTCTCGGTCGTCGAAATAATAATCCGGAATCACCCACGAACTCGAAATCACACGTACAACAACTCTCGAGAAGAGACTCAACTCAAATTCTCGGCCAATAATTAAGTCGTGATCAAAACCGACAATTCAAACAATTTACGGAAAACTGCGATTACGCGCAAGCTCGTGGTTTAAGCCGATTACACTACTGATTCTGTTCCAGGTCTTCACATCTTCGCGCTTGCGGGGCGTGGTGGGCTGTGCTTTCGGAGGCGGGCTCTTCGCTGTATGGGGAGATGACGGGCGATCTTGTGTGTAGCCCTGCGCCTTCGGGGTCTGTGTCGTGCTCGGGCCTTGCGCTCTGTATACGTGGGTTTCCACCAGTGCCTTCTGGACGATTAGATCGATGATCTCATCGTACCCAAGGTAGTCCTTCCTGACCATCTTCTCCACGAACGGGGTTCCCATCAGGTTCTCCAGCAACGCTGTTTTTGCTACGTTCTTGTCGAGGTTCCTGCACGTGTTCGCAATGGCCCTCCATCGGTTGATGAAACCAGATAGGTTTTCATTGTCCCCCTGACGGACCTTTAGTAGCATGCTGGCAGGGTTGTACTTACCTTGTAGACGGTATCGCTTGAGGAAGCACTCCGTGAGTTCATCAAAAGAGCGGATGGATCCTGTTGGCACCTCGTAGAACCAGTTTCGCGCCTCTTCTGACAGTGTCTCCTGAAACAGGAAACAGAGAGTTGCATCCGAGTATCGGGTACCTGCGGTGGCGAATTGGTATTCGTCAATGTGTGTTCGCGGGTCTCCCTTCCCGTTGAACCTGCTAATCTTTACCATTTTGGAGTATGGATCCCTGCCCTGTGCCAGGATGTCGTCCGATAAGGGACTCACGCGGGGAGTGTACATTCCTTTTGGCCCTGCATGCGTAGTCTTCTTGAGTGACATGATTTCGGCCTCCATCTCCGTCATCCGCCGGAGCATGGCGCTCCCGACCGTAGTGGTGGGTTTCACGTCGTCGTATCTTCGAATCCTTTCGGGCGGCGGTGGAGGTCCTGGGAGCCTATTGTTTCGATGTCCCCACGACGGGTCTACCTTGATGGCTTGCCCGCTCGTTCCTGGCTCCTTCGTTGGTCCGGATTCCTCACATTGGATTTCTTGGCTTCGGATGAACGCGTCAAGCCAATCCTCCAAGCGCTGTCGGGCTTGACGTTCTTGGTCTCTCTCGGCTCGGGTCGTTCGGAGTTCTTTCACGAGGTGGGCTGTCGCTTCGTCCTCCGTTAAGTCGTTGATGTTGTTGATCGCGTCGACGGCGCGTCTCTCGTCTTCCGACTTTTGGGTGTAACGTGGTCTGTTGCCATCTTCGCTGCTATGGTTGCGGGTGGTTTACGATTGCTCGGTTCCCACAGATGGCGCCAATTATTTCTACCAGTTTCCGTAAGGATTCCAGCAGAGGTACGGATGGGGTAAGTTTCTTGTGATCCGAGTTGTCGCACGTATATCGTCATTTACCTGCTGTTAAGAGTAATACACGAAACGATCGTTAGAGGCCTTGACGGGTTGTTCCCACCTTCGACTCTCCGATGCTCAAGTTAGTGTATGAAGCGTAACAAACAGTATTGGTTGAGTAACGGGCGTAGGATGGCGTACCTTGTAACTGTCATAAATGTGTTGTATATATTAGTGGTTGAGTATGGGGTCTTTTCTTGCTTTTCGATGTGGGATCTTGCTTTGTTCATGTTCTGTTCTGGTGCCTTCCGTTTGTTTGTTCCGAGCGCGTGGGCTTTCGGATGGTGTTGCTTCCTTGTTTAAAGTTTGAGCCTGTACTGCTATCTTGCGTTTGGTCTGAGCTGTGTTGACCCGTTTGGAGTGACTAAGTGTGCGATAATTGTGCTTATGGGATCACGTACTAACACTCTACTTCGCCAAAGTTCCTCCATGGACGGTGGCGCGTAGCTGTCACGCGCTACCTCCGGCGACTGTCACCAATGACAACAACTTACACATGCCCAGAATCTTCATGACGAGCCCAACCTTTTTCTCTTCTTTGCCGGAACAAGATTTATCGGCATTGAGCCTCAAACTACCACGATAAGCTACAGTTCCACTTTCTGGCGACTGCCACCAATGGCGGTGCTTGACCCCTCAATCGACGTGTCTCGACAAATCCTATTACTCTTACACTACCCCGACGTCTAACACGACAACCTAAGGCCATGGTGACCCTAGAACTCTGTCAATTCGAACTCACCTGAAAACTCTATCACTCTAATCCTCTATGGCGGGCCACAATACCATAGGGGTTCCATTCTTGACTGAAAACCCAATCGATAAAACCTACCCTCGCAGTCACTAAGTCGTTGGAGCACGGTTGGGCACGGCAACAGTACTCCTTGACGTCGCGAGGCATCTGATCGACCTAAAAATCATCCAAAACCCAACAAATAACAACAGAGGAGGAAGAAAGGAGCTGAAATTACCTAGTTCGACGGTCGGTGGTGGCTTATCGGCGGAGAAATCGTCGAGTTGGGTTGGTAAGTCAGCATGGGTCGATTTCTGGATGAAACGGCTCAAGCCAACGTATTTTTTGGTTAGGGATTTTGGGTTAATTCCTATATATACCCCAAAACAGCTCCACAAACCAACAACTGAGATTTAATCTCAGCAAGATCTGATGGTGGAGATAAAACATGTTTCCCTATTTATCAATACCCAAGTCCACTTCCAAAATTCGTAGAAATTAGCTCGCTTATCAGAAGAAATTCCCTGAAAATTCCTACAGTCTCGAGATAAAATACTCTATAACTCTTGAAAAGAAAGTCAAGTCAAATTCTTGACCGATGAAAAAGTCGTTAATGAGCTAATAAGTACAACTAAAATTTACGATAACGTATAACTTAATTAGATAAGCACGTTGTTTTAGTTCGAGTTATAACAATCCACCCTCCTAAAAAATATTTTGTCCTCGAAATTTATATACCTGCTAGAAAGGGTAAGGGTACTACTCTCTCATCTGCTGCCCTGGTTCCCAAGTGGTTTCTTCTACTGCATGCTTCCTCCATAAGACTTTAACTAGAGGTATGGTCTTATTTCATAAAACCTAATCTCTGCGGTCAAGAATCTCCACTAGCTCCTTGACATAAACTAAGTCCTCCCGTAGAGAAATTTGCTAAGGTACAATGACATGAGAAGGATCAGAAATGTATTTCCATAAAATGGACATGTGGAATACATCATGAACTCAGGCTAACTCTGGTGGTAACTCCAAACGATAAGCTACTACACCCACGCACTTAATATTCTCATAAGGTCCAATATAACGTGGCTGAAGCTTACCACATTTCCCAGATCGCATTACTCCCTTCAATGGAGACAATTTCAAGAATACCCAATCAGCAACCTCGAACTTGAGATCCTTTCTCTTAATGTATACGTAACTCTTTTGTTTATCATGTGCAGCCTTCAGTCTGTCTCAAATGATTTTCACATTCTCTATAATCTCCTGAACTATGTCTGGACCTATGAAACTCCTTTCTCCTACTTCGCTCCAGCACAATGGAGTCTGACACTGTTTCCCGTACAAGGCTTTATACATTGACATTCCGATACTAGAATGAAAACTGTTATTATAAGCAAACTCCATCAGATGTTGGTACTTATTCCATTTCCATGGGAATTGCAGCACACATGATCTCAGCATATTCTCCTCGAGTATGAATCGTCCTCTCAAACTGACTATCCGTCTGATGGTGAAAGGCTATACTGAATCGTAACTTAGTTCCCAAACCCTCTTGTAATGCTCTCCATATTGTGAAATAAAGTAAGAATCTCGATATGAGATAATAGATACAGGCACACCATGTATTTTCACGGTCTTCTGCATATACAACAGAGCTAGCTTGCTCACCAGAAGTTTCTCTGTGCTGGATATGAAATGTGCAGATTTCGTGAGGCGATCCGTAATCACCCAAACACCTATATGACTTTTGGAATTATAAGGCAGCATGTATATGAAGTCCATAGTTATATGTTCCCATTTCTAATCCGGAATCTCCAACCGTTGCATTTTCCTTGAAGGATTTTGCCACTCAGCCTTCACCTGTGGACAAATAGGGCATCGGTTCACATATATCGCTACATCCCTCTTCATATCAGGTCACCAATAGTATTCTCCGAGAGTTCGGTACATCTTTGTGCTACCAGGGTGCATAGCTTAAGCTGGGTAATGAGTTTCGTCAAGTATTTCCCATTTAAATTCCACGTCATTTGGAACACAAAGTCTACCTTTGAATACCAACAACCTATCTCTCCTTAATATGAACTATGGTTGTCCTCCATCATGCATCGTTTCTTTCAGTTTCAACAGTGAAGGATCAGAATTCTGTAATTTACGCACTTTATCAATGAGAATGAGTCGAACTAGAAACTGGCGAATAAAACTCCATTCTCGGTCTCATTAGTATACAACACTGCTCCAGTGGCCCGTAACTTCGCTAGTAGTAGTACCTGAGCCATTTGTATATGAGACAAAGAAACTTCAGACTTCCAGCTAAGGGCGTCTACTACTACATTCACCTTTCCATGGTGATACTCAAAGGTGCACTCTTAATCGCTTATCAACTCTATCCATCTTCTCAGTCTCAAGTTCAATTCTGGTTGTGTGAGGAGGTACATAAGGCTCTTATGGTTGGTAAACATCTGACATATGGCACCATACAAGTAATGTCCCTTGATTTCCAACGTGAAAACTATCATTGCCAACTCCATGTCATGAGTAGGGTAGTTCACCTGATGAGGTTTCAGCTGTCGTAAACTATATGCGACTACCCTGCCATAGTGAAAGGACCCAACCCCAATTTATTTTCCTAAACCGGAATCAAACCCCTTCTAAAAGCACGAACCTGCAAAAACCTTAGAAATTTCGGCAGAGTTTCACTATATCGTGGAATAACCATTAACCTGCACCCGAAAACACACTTCAACCTATGCCACAAAAGCCAAACCGTGGGCACCAATCCCATCCAGATTTCTCAATATCATAACATAATATAAAGTAATAAGCAAAACTGTGCTTTACAGAAATCCGGGGAAAAACATATAAAAGTATCACATCAGAGTAATCAAAGCGACCTCTAGTGTATATATACATACATACACAACAGTAGGCTAAACAAGAAACCTACTGGAAAAGAAAGGTAGATCGAACACTAAGCCTCCGACTGTGATGTGAGACACCAGAATCCGAACTGCAAACTGGGCACGGAAACTAAAAAGCTCAGGGAAAGACATATAAACAGTTAGAGTGAGTGGACGAAAATAAATGTCTTTCGCCGAATAATATATGTTATAAAAACATATGCGAGTCTAAATGAATGAATATGATATAGTACACGAGGGAGACTCTAACTCCTCACGCGTACAAAGCATGCATCGTAAAACTCCGTGGGGTCACTCATGGACACGTCCGCGCTAGTACAGTTCGAATCACGGGATCTCAGACCCACATGTGATTCTAGCCAGAAAGGACTCAGGTCAGAGGTCTGCCCCCCCCCCCCCCCCCCCCCGGTAAAGGCCTCGGGTCAGGGGTCACAGCCTCCCCCGGTAAACATCCTCGGGGATCAGCCGGGATGCAAGTGTATCGATACAACAATATATACAGTGACTGTACTCTATGTAAACCAAATCATAAATAGTTCTATGCAAGTGTATAAAGCATAATGTAAATGCATATACATAATACATAATTCTATAAGCATATTCGTCGATGCGTATTCGCAAATGCATAATCGTAAAACACATGCTCGTATAAATCATAATCTCATAGGCATGCTCATGCTCGTAAAATGTGTAATAAGGACTCGCAACTCATTAGTGAAAAGAAATGTCCACTCACAGACAAGCACAGCGCGCAAACGAGCTAATCACGAGATCCAGCGGAAGATCCCTCGCCCAACGTACAATCTCGATCCCCTGAATAATCACATAACTGATCAAAATCACAATTCATTACTCTGTACCACACCTCAGAAACCAACCATTTCCGGAAACATATAACTCGGATACAAAATAATCGACGAAAACCCCCCAAATTCTCCACATAAACCCTCGACTTAAAATGCGATAACCAAATCAACTCGAAAACCGCAAAGTGATGATCGGGGCGCGATTACAAGCAAACGGCATAAAACTTGTCAAAATCCAAAAAGTCAACCTTTCCTCGGAGCGCTGCCATTGACCGCCGCCGCCGCTGGCCGCGCGGCGTCAACGGTAACGGATTCCGGCAAAAATCTCCAGATCACAAGTATTCTTCAAGCCCAACACATTTCTCTTCTACACCAAGCTCCAATTCCAAGCCCACCGGCCGGAATTGAGCCCGAACCCCACGGAATCCATGGATTCCGGTGAGTTTCCGGCGAGCTCCCAAACCTCAACCAATTACCAAATTGCTTCACCCAAAAGCATCTAGAGGTTGAGGGGAACCCTTCCCCCCACAACCCCAACTCCAACCGTCGTTGGAACACCCAACCCAAATCCGGCAAAACCCTCGATTTTCCTCGAGCTTATTCTCCCTCAAAATTTCATCAATTCACACAATTCCAAGTTCAAAACCATAGGAAATCAAGAGAGGATTCTAACCATACCAAAATTGTAGTCGGAGGTGGCCGGAAACGGAAAGTCGCATGTGACGACCCGGACCAGAATCAGCAGTATGATCAGTTTGATCGATGTGTTACTGCGTAGTCGCAGTTGTTCGACTGTTATTTGAATCGCCAGGCTCGTTAGCGACTTAATTATTGGCCGAGAATTGGAGCTGAGTCTCTGCTCGAGAGTCGTAGTACATGTGATTACGAGTTCGTGGGCGGTTCCGGATCGTTATTTGGACGACCGAGGAATTAGTTATGAATATTTGAAGTTTCGACGGAAACGGATTTAAATGGCAGGTTTGTTCGCGACTAAATTGTCGGACGAGAATTTGGTTTCGGCTTCTTCACGGAAGTTGTTCAGAATTTAATTTTGAGCTCGTGGAAACTTCCGGATCATTGTTTTGAGTTATGAAGAATTAGTTGTGAATATTTCCGATTTTTGGTTATTTAGTCGATTTAATGTGTGTTGGTTCGAAGGGTTGACTTTTTATCCGTTTGACCGATGTATTTGACTTCCGGTGATTATTGAAGAGTACGTCGAGACGAGTTTGTGGCCGCAAGAATTATCGGAATCGGATATACGACGAGAAAGTTACGCGCGTTTGAAGTCGTCGAAATGAATAATTATAAGGTTTCCTTTTTGGGAAAGTTTTTAAATGAGTATTTATTGTGACCTTCCCCTTTGGGAAAGTCAAACCTGGGATTTAAAGCGTTGACCGACCAGTTTTGGCAAGGAGTGAGGGTGTTCGACGGTGGTGCTCGGCCTTGGCGGTGGTGCACATTCCGGCCACCCCAAGGCTCGGGGCAGGCCTTGCTCGACTCGCCTCAGTCCTCTGATGATGTCTCCGGCCACCGTCGACGGCATGGCTCTCTGGAGGGGCTTGTATTTCCGTCAAGAAACGGTAAGAAATTGGGGTTATTCGGGTTTGTGGATTTCGGTTGAATTGAGCTATGATATGGATTGGGCTTTGTAGCTCTTCCCTCCACGAATCTAACTACGTTGGTTTGGAGTTTCAATTTGATGTGTGTAAGGAGAATTCTTGATTTGAAATTTGTGGAACAATTCGGTTTTTCGTGAAATTGGATGAGTTAGAGTTTGAATTGGACTTCGGTGCAGTTGACAAAGTTGCTCAGTGCAGGATTTTCAGTGGAATTGGTGCTGCTCCGCCGTGAAATTTCACGTCCGGCGGCGGCGGCGCCGTGGACGGCGGTCAACGGTCAACATGTTTGACTTTTTGGACTTTCGGCAAGTTGCATGTCATTTGACTCGAAATCGCGCTCTGATCGCAGTTGGGAGGTTCGTTTCTCGATTTGAGCATCCGAAAGTAAAGCGAGGTATTGAGGTGTTATATATGGATTTTCGACGATTCGTCGACTTTGAGTTATGTGTTTCCGGGAACGGTGGTTTCTCGTGGTTTGTCTTGCATTGTCGAGATATGATTTTGAGATATGGATTTTGTGAATATTTAGGTGTTCGTGATCGTTCGTTTGGCGAGGGACTTTCCGCCGGATCACGGGTTAACGCGATACGCGTTACGCCAGTCTGTGAGTGGACATTTCTTTTCACGGATTATTTGCGAGTCTTGATATACATTTTATGAACTTGAGCATGCATATGAGATTTCGGATTACATGAGCATGTGTTTTACGATTATACGATTATACTTATACGGATATACGTATACGAGTATACATATACTTATATGCTGTTTCATGCATTTGCATCGAAATGTTTATGATTTGGTTTACACAGAGTACAGTCTTGGTTACGTTGTTGTATCGATACACTTGCCTCTCGGCTGATCCCCAATGGTAGGCCATACCAGGAGGGGCGTATCCCCGACTGACCGGTGAGGGGCGTTTCCCCGGATCCGAGGCCATTTCTGGCTAGAATCACGTGGAAGTCAGGGACTCCGTGGTTCTGACTGTACTAGCACGGTGTGTGTCCATGAGTGACCCCGTGGGATTTTTACTTGCATGCTCAGTACGCTGGAGGATTATGGTTTTACCTCGTGTACTATATTGTTTTTATTTACCTGGACTCACATATGTTATTTTAAACATATATATTAACTGGTGAAAGGCATTCATTTTCGTCCACTCACTCTAACGTGTTTATTGTCTTTCACCTGGGCTTTTCTGTTTCCGTGCCCAGTTTGCAGTTCAGGCTCTGATGTCGCACGTCGTGGTCGGAGGCATAGTGCTCGAGCTACTTTGTTTCATCCAGTAGGTTTATTGTTCTACCTACTGTGGTATGCGTATACGATTATGTATTAGATGTCGCTCTGAGCTTCCTATTGAATACGTTATACGATTTTACACTGGATTTCAGTAAAGTGCATATATATTTACTACTTTACTTTACTGTTGATATATTGAGAAATCCGGATGGGATTGGTGCCCACGGTTTGCTTTTGTGGTATAGGATGAAGTGTATTTTCCGCGTGCAGGTAATGGTAATTCCACGCTAGTAACGAAACTCTGCCAAAATTTCGAAAAGTTTTTGTTGGTTCGTGTTTTCGAAGGAGTTCGATTCCGGTTTAGGGAGCTAAATCGGGGTTGGGTCCTTTCACGCCGGCGAGTCAAACGGTGGTGCTTCTCATCCTCGGTTAATGCGGGTCAACAACCCATTTTTGGTCAAACGACGGTCAAACTTCCCGAAACAGTGATTTTCGACAATTTTTCGAATATTCCGGTATTTATACTCGCGGCTTGATACGATCGACGTCCAAATCGAATCACATCCACGCTTCGGATAACTCAAACATAAACGGATAAACACGACGAAATTACGCGATTTCAACTATTCATAACATATTCCTCGGTTATCGAAACAATTATTCGAAATCGCCCACGAACTCGAAATCACGCATACTAGAATTCTCGTAAAGAGACTCAATTCAAATTCTCGTAAAGAGACTCAATTCAAATTCTCGTCTGATAATTAAGTAGTGAACCTAACCGCCAATTCGATTAATTTACGATAAACTGTGACTACTCGTAAACTCGCGGATTAAGCCGGTTAACGTGCTAATTCTGATTCGGGTCGTCACAAATCTACCCCCCTAAAAGAAATTCGACCTAAAAATTTACGTACTTGCTAGGTGAACAGATGAGGATACTGCTCCCGCATACGTTGCTCGGTCTCCTAGGTGGCCTCCTCAACTGAATGACTCTTTCATAAGACCTTCACAAGCGGTATAACACGGTGCCTCAACTCCTGCTCACGCCGATCAAGAATCTGTACCAGCTCCTCCACATATGTCAAATCTTCCCGGATAGGAAGCTGATGTGGTGCTAACACATGTGATGGATCTGGAATGTATTTCCACAACATCGAGACATGAAAAATATCGTGTACTCAAGTCATCTCAGAAGGCAACTCTAATTTGTAAGCCACGACACCAACCCTCTCTGTGATCTCATACGGACCAATGTACCGCGGTCGAAGCTTGCCGCGCTTCCCGAAACGCACAACTCCCCTCCAAGGAGATAGTTTCAGGAAGACCCAATCGCCCACCTCGAACTCGAGACTCTTTCTTCTCAAGTCCGCATAACTCTTCTGGCGATTCAGGGAAATCTTCGATCTGTCCCGGATAATCTAAATATCCTTCATGGTGCTCTTCACCAGATCAGAGCCAATAAGCCATCGCTTACCCACCTCACTCCAACATAATGGAGTGCGGCACTGCCTCCCGTATAGGGCCTCATACGGTGTCATATCAATACTGGCCTGATAACTGTTGTTGTAAGCAAACTAAATCAAATGCAGTTGCTGGTCCCAATTTCCTCTAAACTGCAAAACACAAGACCGCAACATATCCTCGAGAGTCTGAATAGTCCTCTCAGACTGCCCATCAGTCTGAGGATGAAAAGTTGTACTGAAACGTAATCTGGTACCCAAGGCTCGCTGCAATGCCTGCCAAAACTCTGAAGTAAACTGACTGTCTCGGTCATAAACAATGGATACAGGCACACCATGCAGACGAACGATCTCCGCCAAATACAGCTTTGCCAATTTGCCCACTGAAATCTTCCCCGGAAGTGCAAGGAAATGAGTGAATGTCGTCAAACGGTCTACGATAACCCAAATACCAGTATTACCAGCAGAAGTACGCGGTAACTGATACACGAAATCCATGGTAATGTGCTCCCACTTCCATACCGGAATCTCCAAGGGCTATAGCTTTCCCGCAGGCTTCTACCTCTCTACTTTAACCTACTGACAAATAAGACATCTGCTCACAAATGCGGCAATCTCCCTCTTCATATTTCGCCACCAGTAATAAGCTCGGAGTATACGAAACATCTTCGTACCGCCGGGATGCATAGCATAAGCAGAACAATGAGCTTCGTCTAAAATCTCTTTCTTTAAATCTTAATCTCGGGGTACACATAATCTACCTCTGAATAGCAATGTACCATCATCACTCAACCGAAACTTGGCACACCATTTCGGATCATGGTCTTCTTGTCCAACAGATAAGAGTCCGCATCCTGAGCTTCCCGAACCTGATCAACCAATACCGGTCGAACCTGGAAGCTAGCCAACAAGGCTCCATCATCATCATCCCACTCGAACTTAGCTCTTGTGGCCCGTAACTCGGCTAACATGAAGACTCTGGCCACACACACATGAAACAATGAAGCTCTCGATTTCCGACTGAGTGCATCAGCAACGACATTAGCCTTCCCTGGATGATACTCAAAGGTGCAATCATAATCATTGATCAACTCCATCCATCTGCGCTGTCTCATGTTCAAGTCTGGCTGCGTGCGCAAATAGGTGAGACTCTTGTGATCTGTGTATATCTTGCACTGAGCTCCGTACAGGTAGTGTCTCCAACTCTTCAAGGCTAATACAATAGTAGCCAACTCCAAATCATGGGTAGCATAGTTGACTTCATGTGGTTTCAGCTGCCTGGAACCGTAAGCCACCACTCTGCCAGGCTGCATTAAAACACAACCAAGTCCCAATTTCGATGCATCGCTGTAAACCACAAACTCTCCACTATCATCAGGTAGAGTCAAAACCGGTGCAGTAGTCAACTTTTCCATCAAGAGCAAGTAACTCTCCTCACATGCATCGGACCACTCGAATTTGACACCTTTCTTCGTCAATCTGGTAAGTAGAGTGGCAATCCGTGAAAAATCCTACACAAAGCGCCGATAATAACCTGCCAAACCCAAGAAACTCTTTATCTCTGGTACGGTGGTAGGTCTACTCCAATTCAACACGGCCTCAATCTTGTCAGGATCCACGCTGACTCCCTCAGCAGATATCACGTGACCCAAAAACTTCACGTTATCCAACCAAAACTCACACTTGCTGAACTTCGCAAACAACTGATTATCTCGCAAGGCTCGCAAAATAGCTCGTAAATGCTTCTTGTGCTGGCCCACACTCCTGGAGTAAATCAAGATGTCGTCGATGAACACAATCACAAACTTGTCTAGAAACTGCCTGAACACCTGGTTTATCAAGTCCATGAAAGCTGCGGGAGCATTGGTCAACCCAAACGGCATAACCAAGAACTCATAATGCCCATACTGTGATCTGAAAGCTGTCCTGGCCACATCTGACTCTTTGATCCTCAACTGATGATATCCGAACCTGAGATCAATCTTCCAAAAGACTGAAACTCCCTTGAGCTGATCAAACAATCATCAATCTACGGCAACGGATACTTGTTCTTCACAGTGACTTGATTCAGCTTCCGGTAATCAATACATAACCGCATGGAACCATCCTTCTTCTACATAAACAGTATAGGAGCACCTCACGGTGATACACTGGGTCTTATGAAACCTTTCTCCAGCAACTCTTGAAGTTGAATTTGTAGTTCCTTCAACTCCGCTGGCGCCATACGATAAGGTGTCTATGATATGGGTCTAGTGCCCGGTAATAGCTCAATAGTGAAATCGATTTCCCGAACTGGAGGAACACCTGGTAACTCATCCGGAAACACATCTGGAAACTCGGAAACCACCTCAATATCACCAATGTCTGGTACAGTAGCCAGAGTATCCACAACATGAGCTAAATAAGCAACACAACCCTTCTTCATCATCCGCTTGGCCTTCATCGCTGAAATCACACATGGCAATGAAGTATTCTTCTCACCGAGAAACAGTATCTCTGGGAACCCTGGACATCGAAACACAACCTCTTTCTTGTGACAATCAAACATGGCCCAATGTTTCTGCAAGAAGTCCATACCCAAAATCACATCAAAATCGACGATATCCAGCAATAACAAATCCGCGGCTAAACCATGACCTCCAATAAAAATCTCGCAATCTCTATACACCCAACCAATACTCACAACCTCACCAGACGGATACAACACTCTCCACAACCCCAGAAGTGGAGATGCAGGCATAATAGCTAAAGATGACAATCTATATGATATGAATGAATGCGTAGCACCTGGATCTAGAAAAGTAAGTACTGGATAGCCAAAAACATGCAACGTACCAATAACAACCTCCAGTGAAGCTCTGCCCTCCTGTAATGACATGGCATGAACCCTGGCCTGCCCGGCTGGTCGTCCACGCTAAGGGTGACTCTGCTGTCCACCCTGACCAGAAGACTGCACTGGTCGAGCCCCAGAAGTGGTACCTTGCCCTCCTCCGGAACTCTGAACTGCCTGTCCACCAACACCCACCTGCTGGAGACACTCCCTCGCATAGTGACCCTCCTGGCCACAACGATAGCAACTGGTAGTGCCTTGCTGATAAGGACCATAATGATGCCTGTTGCAGAAGTTGCACAATGGATACTCCTGCGGTATAGCAAAAGTGCCACCGGTATGTCGAGGATAGCTGGATCCGCTAGAACCCCCACTAGACTGTGGACTCTGCGGCCGATCCCTCCTCCATCTCTGCCTCTGTCTAGCTGAACTACCCGATAGTCTATATGGTCCACTGCCAGATGATGATGCCGATCCGGAAGTACCTGACCTCAGCCTCTTGGAAGGTCCCTGACTCGGTCCACCCTCCTCAAATCGTCGAGACTGGAATCTCATCTGCCTTTCCTTCTCGATATCCTCGCCTCAAAGTGCTGCACTCACAAACTCATCAAAGTTGTTCCGAGGCATCGTAGTCAGTGTCCCCTTAATGTTCAAGTTCAAGCCCAACTCAAATCTTCGGCAATTGGCTTCCTCTGTAGTCACCATGTCACAAGCAAACCGAGATAAGCGAGTAAATCTATCTCGGTACTCAAGTACTGACATGCTACCCTATCTCAAGTTGGCGAACTCCTCATACTTCCGCTGCTGTGTAGCCTGGTTGAAATACCTCCGCATAAAAAAATCCCTGAACAAAGTCCATGGAGTATCAACCAGAACTCTATCAGTGCTGACCCACCATAAGTATGCATCAGACTCAAGTAAACCCACTACTGCCACTGTCATCTGCTCAGGAGTGAAACGCATACGCTCACAAAACTCGTTCAACCTGAACCAACCATGCCTCACACATCTCTGGATCAGCTGAACCCGAGAAAATAGTCGCTCCAGCAGTTCGAGCTTTGACCACAGGGTCAAAACGCTCCTCCAAACGTAATACCCGCATAAGCAAGTCATGCGTCTGGCGATCCTCATCAGGATCCACATCCCTATTGACACGGGAACCACGTCTAGGAGGCATCCTAATGATACAAGAAAAGCATTAGTCACAAGCACAAGGAACGTAATCATGAAACTTTAGACATTTGAGAATACACAACACCCGAAGCATAGATGAGTAACCGCTGGCCAGTCGGGTCATCGCTCCAGACATGCTGTACATACTCAAATACCCTTATTATCACAATTACATAAATCTACAGAACCTGAAACCTAATGCTCTGATACCAAGCTGAAAGGACCCAACCCCGATTTAGTTTCCTAAACCGGAATCAAACCCCTTCTGAAAACACGAACTTGCAAAAACCTTAGAAATTTTGACAGAGTTTCACTATATCGTGGAATAACCATTAACCTGCACCCGAAAACACACTTCAACCTATGCCACAAAAGCCAAACCGTGGGCACCAATCCCATCCAGATTTCTCAATATCATAACATAATATAAAGTAATAAGCGAAACTATGCTTTACAGAAATCCGGGGAAAAACATATAAAAGTATCACATCAGAGTAATCAAAGTGACCTCTAGTGTATATATACATACATACACAACAGTAGGCTAAACAAGAAACCTACTGGAAAAGAAAGGTAGCTCGAACACTAAGCCTCCGACTGTGACGTGAGACACCAGAATCCGAACTGCAAACTGGGCACGGAAACCAAAAAGCTCAGGGAAAAACATATAAACAGTTAGAATGAGTGGACGAAAATAAATGTCTTTCACCGAATAATATATGTTATAAAAACATATGCGAGTCTAAATGAATGAATATGATATAGTACACGAGGGAGAGTCTAACTCCTCACGCGTACAGAGCATGCATCGTAAAACTCCGTGGGGTCACTCAAGGACACGTCTGCGCTAGTACAGTTCGAATCACAGGATCCCAGACCCACACTTGATTCTAGCCAGAAAGGCCTCAGGTCAGAGGACTGCCCCCCCCCCCCCCCCCCCCCCGGTAAAGGCCTCGGGTCAGGGGTCACAACCTCCCCCGGTAAACATCCTCGGGGATCAGCCGGGATGCAAGTGTATCAATACAACAATATATACAATGACTGTACTCTGTGTAAACCAAATCATAAATAGTTATATGCAAGTGTATAAAGCATAATGTAAATGCATATACGTAATACATAATTGTATAAGCATATTCGTCGATGCGTATTCGTCGATGCGTATTCGCAAATGCATAATCGTAAAACACATGCTCGTATAAATAATAATCTCATATGCATGCTCATGCTCGTAAAATGTGTAATAAAGACTCGCAACTAATCAGTGAAAAGAAATGTCCACTCACAGACAAACACAGCGCGCAAACGCGCTAATCACGAGATCCAGTGGAAGATCCCTCACCCAACGTACGATCTCGATTCCCTGAATAATCACAAAATATAACTGATCAAAATCACAATTCATTACTCTGTACCACACCTCGGAAACCAACCATTTCCGGAAACATATAACTCGGATACAAAAATAATCGACGAAAACCCCCCAAATTCTCCACATAAACCCTCGACTTAAAATCCGATAACCAAATCAACTCGAAAACCTCAAGGCGATGATCGGGGCGCAATTACAAGCAAAACGGCATAAAACTTGGTCAAAATCCAAAAAGTCAACCTTTCGCCGGAGCGCCGCCATTGACCGCCGCCAACGCCACCGGCGCGGTGTCAACGGTGACGGATTCCGACCAAAATCTCCAGATCACAAGTATTCTTCAAGCCCAACACATTTCTCTTCTACACCAAGCTCCAATTCCAAGCCCATCGGCCGGAATTGAGCCCGAACCCCACGGAATCCATGGATTCCGGTGAGTTTCAGGCGAGCTCCCAAACCTCAACCAATTACCAAATTGCTTCACCCAAAAGCATCTAGAGGTTGAGGGGAACCTTTCCCCCACAACCCCGACTCCAACCGTCACCGGAACACCCAACCCAAATCCGGCGAAACCCTCGATTTTCCTCGAGCTCTTTCTCCCTCAAAACTTCATCAATTCACACAATTCCAAGTTCAAAACCATAGGAAATCAAGAGAAGATTCTAACTATACCAAAATTGTAGTCGGAGGTGGCCGGAAACGGAAAGTCGCCGGCGAGTCAAACGGTGGTGCTCCTTTTCCTCGGTCAATGCGGGTCAACGGCCCATTTTTGGTCAAACGACGGTCAAACTTCCCGAAATAATGATTTTTGACAATTTTTTGACTATTCCCGTATTTATACTCGCGGCTCGAAATGATCGACGGTCCAAATCGAATCACATCTATGTTTCGGATAACTCAAACTCAAACGGATAAACACGACGAAATTACGCGATTTCAAATATTCATAACATATTCCTCGGTTATCGAAACAATTATCCGAAATCGCCCACGAACTCGAAATCACGCATACTACAATTCTCGTGAATAGACTCAATTCAAATTCTCGTTCGATAATTAAGTCATGAACCGAACCGCCAATTCGATTAATTTACGATAAACTGTGATTACTCGTAAACTCGCGGATTAAGCCAGTTAACGTGCTAATTCTGATTCGGGTCGTCACACATAGTGCATCAATATACAACCCAAACCTAACTTGGAGGCATTACTAAAAACAGTAATTTCACCACTATCATCGAGTAGCGTCAACACTGGGGCTGTGGTCAACCTTGTCTTCAGAGTCTAAAAGATCTCCTCACAACCTTCTGACCATTCAAACTTAACTCCATTCCTCGTGAGTCTGGTTAGAGGTGTTGCAATTCGTGAAAATCCCTGTACAAATCGACGATAGTATCCGGCTAGGCCCAGAAAGCTTATAATATCTGCCACACTCGCAGGGCTCCTCTAATTTTGACACTGCCTTATTCTTGTCAGGATCCACACTAACTCTTTCAGCCGAAATCACAAGACCAAGAAATTTAACACTATCCATCAAGAATTCACATTTACTGAACTTGGCATATAATTGCGATTTCCTCAAGGTCTCCAGTACTACATGTAAATGTCTCGCATACTGCCTCGCATCCTTTGAGTAAATCAAGATATCTTCAATAAAGACAATGATGAACTTATCAAGATAATCCAAAAATACTCTATTCATCAAATTCATAAAGGCATCAGGAGCATTCGTCAGACCGAATGGCATCACAAGAAACTTATAGTGCCCGTAGCGCGATCAGAAAGAGATCTTAGAGACATTTGACTCTTTAATCTGCAACTAACGGTGTCCCGAATAAAGATCAATCTTAGAGAACACCGTACTTCCCTTCAACTGATCAAAAAAATCATCAATTCGAGGCAGTGGATACTTGTTCTTTACGGTAACCTTATTCAACTTCTGATAATCGACACATAATTTCATCGATCCATTCTTCTTCTTCATGAATAGAACTAGAGCTCCTCATGGTGATATGCTAGGACGGATGAAGCCCTTATTAATCAGGTCTTGAAGCTGAACCTATAGCTCTTTCAATTCAGCTGGAGCCATCCTATACGAGGATTGAACTATAGGTTATGTACCTGAAAGTAGCTCTATCGTGAAGTCTACCTCCCTTATTGGAGGAACACCTGGTAAATCCTCAGAAAAAATATCAAGGTATTCTCTAACCACAACAATCTCCTCGATCTTAGGAGTGGTGATATAAGTATTCACCACATGCGCTAAGTACGCGGTACACCATTTCTGCAACATTTTCTCAGCTTTCACTACTGAAATAAGGCAAGACGAAAGAATGTTTCTTTCTCCACAGAATAGAAACTCTGGCAACCCTTAACTTCTAAACACTACTTCTTTCCGATGGCAAATAACCAAGACTTGGTGATTGCTCAGAAAGTCCATACCCAAAATCAAGTCAAAATCCACAACATCAAGAGGTATCAGGTTGGAAAACAACCCAAAACCTCAAACCATAACACTACAATCTCTATAAACTAACCCAACTAAAACCACTTCACTGGAGAGATACTTCACTCGCCACATCCTCGTTAGGGGATAGGCATATTGGCTACTGATTCTAATCTGATTGAAATAAATGAATCTATCGCCCCCAGCTCTATACAAGTATAAACAATATATCGAAAAATATTTAACCTACCAATGATCACCTTTGGAGATGCCCTGCCCTCTTGTAGAGTCGTATGATGAAGTCAGGCTTGTCCAGTCTGTCCAACATGTCTTCCCCTCTGGTTTCGATCCTGATATGTTGGCTATCTAAGTAACGGTGCCGCTCTAACACTTGAAGTGGCTCCCTGATCACAGCCAGAACCCTACCCCACATATCTACCTGAGGTATCCTTCTGCGGGCACTCTCTGACAAAGTGACCCACCTAGCCACAGTGGTAACAAGTTGAGGTCCCAACCTGACATTATTTAAGATGGAGTTTGTGGCAGTTATTACATAAAGGATAATCTCTGGGTGCTGGCTGTGTAAATCGTGACCCACTTGATCCACTGGAACTGGGTCCAAACCCATGACTCTGTGGTCGACTCGTCCTCCATCTCTGTGTATGACTCTGACGATGTGTACCAGGAGAAAAATTATAAGATTCCACATCTGAAGAAGTGGTCGAACCTGAAGTGCTTGGGCTTCCCCTCTTTAAAGGGTCTTGACTAGGCCCACTTGCTTCAAACTGTCGAGTCTGGCCTCCCTCTGATCGAATCCTATCCTCACATCTCACAGCAGCACTAACAAACTCATCAAAATTATCACGTGCCACACTAGATAAGTATGGCGCAATCTCTGGCCGCAAGCCCTGCTCAAATCTCCAACACTTCTCTTTCACTAACCTAATCAAATTTGGCGCAAATTGGGACAAGCGAGTGACGATCTTGATATTCCATCATTGGCATGTCTCCCTGCCAAAGACCCATAAACTCCTCATACTTTCACTGCTATGATACTTCGCTGAAGAAGTGACTCATGAACAACTCTGTGAACTTTGTCCATGGAGTGGTGGCTTCATTCCTCTCAGTACTCAGCCACCAACGATTAGCATGGTCCTTCAAAAGGCATGTAGCTACCTCAGTCCTCCGCTCAGGGGTCAACTGGGGACACAAATAGTCGCCAACTCGGCCAATCTCTACAAGATAGTTCTCGCTAGTCTCAAGGTCATGGGACCTAATAAAGGGGAATGCTCTGACCTTTTTAGCCCTACTAACTAGATCATCACGATCCTCTCATAGTCGTCGAGGCATGATGCGTGAAATTAACTCACGCATCTGTTGAGCCAAAGACTGCGTTGTCGAGGCATAATGACCAACGAGTCAAAAATTGATTATCACTTGGGGAAAATATAAGGTGATGCGTCTTATATGTGGAGACTCACTTCCATATAGAAAAATACGTTTTAGGGTGAGGCCTAAAAGCAAAACCTTGAGCGGTTTGCCCAAAATGGATAATATTTTGCTATGAGGAACTGTACCGTGACAATTGACGTCATATATGACGAAAAGAGCATGGAAGCAATCATACATAAAACAATAGCACGTTATTCACCACAATCAAATGGTGTAGCTGAATGAAAGAATCATACTCTAAAGGATATGATGAATGCAATGTTGTTGAGTTCTGGTTTCCCACCAAACATGTGGGGAGATGTCATCTTATTGATTAATTAAAACGATGCCGGTATAAGAACAAACCATTTGGGCTAACCAAATATAAAATAAAATAAAATTAAACGTCAAACCTAGAAAGCTTTATAGCTAGACAAAGCTTCAAATCCAACAAAATAATAATCATAATACCTTTAGAAAAATTTGGAATATAACCATTCGTAGTAGCAATTTAGCATGTTTACTTACTTGGAATGGATTAGTTCATGAAGAGGAATCAAGATCAATGGGTATTATAATTGATAACTCTTTGAATGACCAAAAAATAATTTGTTTCTCTCTAGAGAGAAACCATAAAGGGGCAGCGCCACTTCCTTTTCATTCTCTTCATCTGCCGTGACCCTAGGTTGGGCTGGTCGTCGACCACATTCTTGCCTAGTGGCTTGCTGCCGGACGAGGATCTTAGCCTTGGTGGCTTTGAGCTTTTGGAGATGAAACTCTTGTTTTGTAGGTTTTCTTGGGAACTCTGGCCGATGCAGCAATTTCCTCGTGTCGATCTGAGGGTGGTTGGGTTTTTTCTCGGCACGCTGTGGATCATTTTGGTTCATTGTAGGTTCGGGAAGGTCGATCAATCTGATGGTTTGGTGGCTTGTATGGTGGGTGTTTGTTGAGGGACGTGTTGATGGCAATCCGATCGGGAAGGTTTTACTGGTTTGTGGCGGTGGTTCTCTTCGGCGGCACTGGAGTGTTGGTTGGATAGTGGATGGCCGGTGCTTGGAGGCGGCTGGGGTGGTGTGGTTCGACTGGAGAACTATAGTGCAAGGGTTTTCAGGTCCATTCCTTTGGGCTATCATTTTAGGTTTCTACCCAAGTTTTTTTTCTAGGTACTTAGTTTATCTATTTAGAATAAAGTCCTATGTATTTAGGATCTTAGCTGGTACTTTTGTATCGATAAGTTTATTTGCGTCTTTTTTAGATTGCGTGATGCATAGGCGTTGCCATACCTACCACAATTGCATGCTTAGGAGTATGTTTCAACTCTTTTTTTTTCATGCCTTTCGTGATCTTCTTAAGATGCAAGTAAGCTCGACTTTTGTTTGAGCTTAGTGATTGTAAAAAATAGTGATAGGCTTTGGCTAGTGTTAGCCCTATTTCTATTATTCAGGTCGAATTCAGTTGGAATCTAGCCATATGCCCGAGTTTTCCAGGGGTGCTCTTAAAAAAATCAATGGCTATATAAGGAATTGGTATGGGATTAATTGGAATAAATCATTCTCATTCACTTGTTTACCATCCATAAGGAAATGGAATAAGAATGTTGCTAATTCGCATTGATGTTGTTTCTTATCTTATCTCACGAATTAAAATGAAATTTAATTAAAATACTAATAATCCATCAAATATAAGTAGCAATTAGCAACATGTTTACAAATTAGCAGGAGTCTTCCACCCAAATTGCATATTTACAGTAATAATCATCCAAAAATAGAAAAGTAACAAATAACCCAATTATCATAAGTCAAAATAGAAGATTATGAACAGGGTTTTTGTTTTATAAATGATGGATAATTTGAAAGTTATAAATTTTTATTGGGGTAGTTTAGGTATAAAAATTTGATTCCAGATGATTTCATTCCAAATACATACCCCTTCCCTCTTGGGTATCAAGTCGAGGGTTTCTTCAGGAATCGATTCCAGATTAAAGTGTGGATCACATTTCATTCCAAATTTAATTTGCATAAGTAAACATAGTAATACTCATCAATTAGAATCAATTCCTGAATTTTCATACCCAATCCAGGTAAATAAACACGCTCTAAAATATATGTATAAGGAAATTGAAATCATTTAATATACAAATTAAAAGAGTCTCTAAAAAAATATACATGTATTAGAGGTGGATCTCACCCCTTTCCTCTTCAGAATCAGATTTCTGGTTTATGTGAAAAACATTCCTGATAAGGGGTGAGATCCACCTCTATTCCAATTCCCTTATAATAAGGGGTGGGATCATCCCAGAATCATTCCCACAGTTTTTATTTCCATTCCTTGTTAGTAAACAGGCAATTAATGGTTTAACTTGTTGGCTTTGCCATTAGAAATGTAGCTACTGAACCCATTTCAACAATTCAGATGGGCATAATCACAGTCCGGTAGTAGGTGGCAGAATTCATAGTCCTTTGTGAAGTATCTCGCCATCTGCCTGAGTCCATCAATCTAAGTGATTTACACCATCCATTTATTATTGAAGGCAGCTCTAAAATTCTCATTGATGCGCTTATGACGATTTCACACATACTATTACTAAAGATATCAGCAACTTGTACAATAGTTTTCAAGCACCGTCTATACACATGTATTTAGGAAAACAATATTTTCGGCAAATAACCTATTTTGATTTGGCCAGTCAATCTTCTTTATGTTATTTTAACACTGTTTATCAATTTGATATGATGTGTGTCAATAAAAGTTTTACTCCCATGATTTATTTTCTTTCTTTAAAAATACGAAAATTGTTTAAGGATAAAATGATATGCAGTAATTGAGACTATAAACTGTATCTTTATTTATTGATAAGAAATCTTAAATACATGCATTACAATCAATACAATCAATGTTCTCGAATAATCAGGGATACTCAGAATCTCTATATCTAATCTAAATACAAAAAGACACATACTGAAAGATATAGAATATACTTTCCTTAAACACTCCCCATTGTGTTGAGCTCCTATTGTATTATACATAACTTGTTGCCTCACTAAAAACCTTGTCAAATAAACAAAAAACACTTGGGCAAAACAAAGACTTGGTCGAAGGGAGAAAGAGTGCAACGCATCAACTGCAGATGATACTACATGTGATGTAAACCCCCCATGTTGTCTACCAAAATGACTTCACTTGATTGCTAACTCAATCTCGGAGCTCACATCGATATACAAGAACTGTTATTGTTGTTGATTATAGAAGAACTTTGGCGAAATGTGTTTTGTATTGTCACCTTAATGTAACTCAATCTCATCTGCTCAATGCAAGCTGTATAATCCTGAAAGATGCAGGTTGGTGCAGTCGTAGTAAATGGTAATCAATTAGACCCTCGAATATGGTGTTTTACTGACCTAAGCTAGATACACTCTTTAACAACTTCATGCAGAGCTATGATTTTAGAATGATTCGAGGAAGTAGCAACAAGAGTCTGCTTTGATCAAAGAATCGAAAAGGTTCCGTTAAGAAACCAAAAAAACACAAACATAGCCAATCCAATCCGACCCGAAAGAAATAACAACTGAAAGGAAAAACACTAGAGAAATTGGAAAGCAAAACTTGAAACTAAGATAGAATCAATTAACCCACAACAAAGATCAATCCTAATGCCCTTCTTATTTACCAATCCAACCACTTTACCCCATTCTGTAGCCCTTAATTAGGCTCTGCAACTTCCTACTTTGTGAAAAGGATAAAATGAAAAGGATAAAATGATAAATGAAAGAATGCCAAAGAATGGGTTGTGTAATGAAGGAATAAAGAAATGAATAATGATTAAGTGGCAAGGGAGTACTCAGTCATCAAGTAAACTAATCTTGGCCTTAAAAATGATCAGACGGTCCAAAACTTTGGACTTTCAGTACTCTAGAGTACTATAAGGAATAAGAACGTGATCCAAAATGTATGGTCACAAAAATCGATGTTCAATAAATGGTGGCTTCATACCATATCTAGAAACCATGATATTCATAAACAATCACTTATAATCAATTACTCTTTTTTTTCCTTTATACCATGACTTCCCTATGACCGTCAAGAGGTTATGAAATCCCCTTCTCTTAATTCACAATATAATATCGAAGAGATTAGTAACCTAATTTCTTGGATGCTACAGAAAATTAAGTTTCAGTTCTAAATCAAGGGTGTTGTAGAAATTAAGTTTAGCAACCTAATCTTTGAAGTAGGATGTTAGAAAAATTTACCTTGAGTAGTGTTATGCTCGGTATATTTACAATTGAAGTTTGTTAACGACAAGGCGGTAACTCTCTCCTAACGCAAGATTTAGGAAGTTGAGCAATTTTGACAATTTGGTGAAGATGCGACAGGTGGTTCATATGACGCTGAGGAGTAAGTGAGGGGATCGATGACGGTCAACGACGGACGAAGGTGATGACTAACGATGTTGATTAGTGACGGTAGTGGTGGCGGTAGTCGGCGGTAGGATTAGTGTTTTAAGGTTAGAATTTTTTTTTCTCTGTGGTGATTGTTGATTATCAACTTAAAACTTGTTGAAACGTGTTGAAGGATAAAAGAGTATATAGTACATGCATTACAATTGAGACTGTAAATTATATCTTTATTAATTGATAAGAAACTTTAAATACATGCATTACGATCAATATTCCCAAATAATTAAGAATATTCAGAATTTCTATATCTAATTTAATTAAGAAAAAAGATATATGAAATATACACTTCTTAAACAAAAATGAAATAAAATACAAGAGGGTAATGAGTAATTCCATGAACATCTCGAGACAGACGGGACAGACGGCCCTCTCCAAACAAGAAAAACCAAATTCCCCAAATCCGTGAGAGACTCTCTGACCGAGAGACACAGCCAGAGAGCCAAACCAGCCTCTCTCTCTCTCTCTCTCTAAAACCTTATCTCCTCTCTCCCTCCCTTGCTATCCCCCCCTCCCTTGGTCGCCTCCCCCACAAAACCCAATCCAAAACCCAATCCCCTTCTCTCAAATACCTAAAACCTAAAACCTAAAACCCTCCCATTTCGCTCAGTACAACCCCCCTCCATTTCACTCAGTCCCAGCCTCCACTATCAAAAAATGGACTCCTCCTCCTCCTCCACCAAGCTCTCCGCTCCTCAACTAGAGCCCCAGCACCACGACCTCCCTCACTCTTCAGGTTCTTCTTCTTCTTCTTACTTCTGTTTACTCTGCTTCTTCATCTGACTCTGAAAAAATCATAGACGATAACAAATCTTCTTCGGCTCTTGCTCCAGGTCTGGGAAGCGACGACGCCGACTCGGAGACCGAAGGCTTCGTCAGCGGCGAGGAGGATTTCGATGCTGTTCTCGACAGGGCTTTTGTCAGAGACGAACTGATTCCGGCTCCGGCTGTGGTTGCCGATGACAGCCCCGTCAAGCTTGTTAGCTCTTCCGAGTTTTTCATCAGGCCGATTGCGAAAGTCTCGGTGGATGACGATGACGGCGACGAGGTGGAGGAGGAGGAGGAGGACGTTGGAGGCGGCAAAGAGGAAGTGTTTAAGGAGCCGGAAGGAGTTGTTGAGAGTGAGAATTTTGGTGAATTGGTTAGAGAGAATGGTGTTAGCCGTGGAATTGAGGCTGAGGATAGTGAAGAGAATAGTAGGGCAGTTGAAGAAGAAGAAGAAGAAGAAGAAGATGATGATGATGCAGTTGTGGAGGCTGTACATGTGAGTGTGACTCACACGGGAGCGGCCGTGGTTGGTGACGTGGAAAAGATTGAGGAGTCAGAGATAATAGGGTTGGAGGTTCCGGCAGGAGTGAGTTTGGAGAATGAGTTTGAACAAATTAGGGGTGAGGAGGTTGAGGAAATGAAAGCTTCGGAGTTGGAGGTGATGGATTCCGAGGCTGAGGGAGTTGCTGTTGTTACTGAACCGGCAGTTGAAAAGTTGGTTGAGGAGAGCGGTGCTGATATTACCAATGAGGGTGACGCTGTTGTGCAAGAGGTCCATGTCGACCTGTTGCACACGGGAGCAGCTGTTGTTGGTGACGTGGACAAGGTTGATGAATCGGAAATTAAAGGGTTAGAGGTTCCAGCAGGGGTGAGCTTGGATAATGGATTTGAGCAGATTAGCGGTGATGTTGAATTGCCGGTTGAGTCTGAGCCGGTGGATGTGAGTTCGGAGTTTGACAATGTAGTGGTCCCTGAACGAGGAGTTGAAAAGCCAGTTGAAGAAAATGGTGCAGATATTACTAGTGAAGGTGATTCAGTTGTGCAAGCTGTCCACGTTGATTTGTCACATTCTGGAGCAGCTGTTGTTGGCGATGTGGAGAAGGTTGAGGAGTTTGAGATTAAAGGCTTGGAGATTCCGGCAGGCGTGAGCTTGGTCAATGGGTTTGATCAGATAAGCCGTGAGGTTGAATTGCAGTCTGAGTCTGCCAAAGTGGTTGTTGCCGAGTCTGGGATTGTGGAGGAGAAAGCTGCCGTTGCTGGTGCTGATGAAGTTGATTCACTGGAGGGAAAGGAAAAAGAAATTGAACTTAGCTCTGATTCTGCAACTGGACAGGAAGGCTCAACAGTGGAGATAGGTGCCACCAAAGAAGAGAAAGTAGTTTCAGAAGAAACCCAGTCTGTGAACCATGTTTCTGATTCACCACAGCATGAACCAGCAGATGTGGCGAGGGTAGATAGTGTTGATAATCAACTGAATGCACCGGGGAGTTTTGAAAAGTGTTCAGTTGACAGAGAAATAAAGATAGAGGAGGAAGAGGAGGATCACAGTAAAGATGAAGGTGGCGTTGAATCTTTAGAACCAAGTCCTGTTGCACAACAAGAGATAAGTGTTGAAGCTGAAGATGATGAGGATGATGATGACGATAAGGATGATGAAGAGGAAAGCGACGGTATGATATTTGGGAGCTCTGCAGCTGCCAAACAGTTCTTGGAAGAGTTGGAACGAGAATCAGTTACTGGTTCTTACTCAGGTGCAGAGAGTTATGGTGACAGTTCTTTGGTTTATCGTGATGATTCTCAGAGAGTTGATGGGCAGATTGTTACAGACTCGGATGAAGAAGTGGACACTGATGAAGGAGGTGGAAAAGAGCTTTTTGATTCTGCTGCATTGGCAGCTCTTCTGAAGGCAGCAACAGGAGGCGCTGCATCAGCAGATGGTGGCAATGTTACATTTACCTCCCCAGATGGTTCCAAGCTTTTTACTGTTGAACGTCCTGCTGGTTTGGGATCCTCAATGCGTCCTATGAAACCCAGTGCAAGAGCAAACCCATCTAGTCTCTTTCCCAATTCTGCAATTGGGGGAGATTCAGATGACAACTTAAGTGAAGAAGAGAAAAAGAAACTGGAAAAGTTTCAGCAGATAAGGGTTAAGTTCTTGAGGCTTGTTGAGAGGTTAGGTGTTTCTACGGATGATTCAATAGCCAAGCAGGTTCTATACCGCCTAGCTCTTGTTTCAGGGAGGCAAAGTAGTCGTGAGTTTAGCTTTGAAGCTGCAAAATCAACAGCTCTCGAGCTTGAAGCAGATGGGAAAGATTTTGACTTTTCATTGAACATACTGGTTCTTGGGAAATCGGGTGTGGGAAAGAGTGCTACTATTAATTCTATTTTTGGCGAGGAAAAGACTCCAATTTATGCCTTTGGACCATCAACAACTACTGTGAAGGAAGCTGTTGGAGTGGTGAATGGAATCAAGATTAGGGTTTTTGATACACCTGGGCTGAAATCCGGTGCTATGGAACAGAACGTTAATCGGAAAATTTTATCTTCTGTGCAGAAGTTCACCAAAAAATGCCCCGCAGATATTGTCCTCTATGTGGATCGGTTGGACACCCAAAGTAGGGATCTGAATGATGTGCCTGTATTAAGAACAATCACTAGTGTCTTTGGCGCTTCAATTTGGCGAAGTACTATAGTCACCCTGACCCATGCCGCTTCAGCTCCTCCTGATGGGCCATCAGGTTCGCCTCTGAATTATGAGTTGTTTGTTGCTCAGAGGTCACAGATCCTCCAGCAGACCATTGGGCAAGCTACTGGAGACATAAGGTTTACAAATCCAAATTTGATGAGTCCAATTTCGCTGGTGGAGAACCACCCCTCATGCCGAAAGAATAGAGAAGGCGAGAAAGTGCTCCCAAATGGTCAAAGTTGGAGACCTCAGTTGTTGCTTTTGAGCTCTTCTATGAAGGTCTTAGCTGAGGCAAATGCTCTCTCAAAACCTGCAGAACCATTTGATCACCGAAAGCTTTTTGGTTTACGCACCCGTCAAGTATCACTCCCATACTTGTTGTCTTGGCTGTTACAGTCTCGTACCCATCCAAAGCTCGCTGGTGATCAAGGTGAGAATGCTGACTCAGATATCGACTTGGCTGACTTGTCTGATTCCGATAATGAGGAAGAGGAGGATGAGTATGGTCAGCTCCCATCATTCAAGCCTCTCAAGAAAGCTCAGATTGCTGAACTTAGCAAAGAGCAGAAGAAGGCATACCTTGAGGAGTATGATTATAGGGTTAAGCTTCTCCAGAAGAAGATGTGGAGAGAGGAGTTGAAAAGGATGAAAGAAATGAAAAAGGGTAATAAGCCTAGTGCCGATGAGTATGCTTACCTTGGCGAAGAAGATCCGGAAAATGCTGGCCCTGCAGCTGTGCCAGTTGCATTACCTGATATGGTTCTGCCACCTTCTTTTGATAGTGAAAGTCCAGCGTACAGGTACCGCTTCTTGGAGCCAACTTCTCAGTTTTTGGCTAGGCCAGTATTGGATGCCCAAGGTTGGGACCATGATTGTGGGTATGACGGTGTCAACCTTGAATTCACTCATGCCATTGCTAGTACTTTTCCATCTGCCGTTGCTGTTCAAGTGACCAAGGACAAGAAAGAGTTTAATCTCCATTTGGATTCTTCAGCTGCTGCTAAGCATGGGGAGAATGGATCAAGTATGGCAGGTTTTGAAATTCAAAACGTTGGAAAGCAGCTTGCATACATTGTCAGAGGAGAAACCAAATGGAAAAATCTCAAGAAGAATAGGACTACTGCTGGAGTATCTGTGACAATTATAGGTGAAAATATGTCCACTGGAGTCAAAATTGAGGATCAGCTTGCACTTGGCAAGCGTCTGGTACTTGTGGGTAGTGCTGGGACTGTGAGGTCTCAGGGTGACTCGGCATATGGAGCCAATTTGGAGTTCCGGCTGAGGGAAGCAGATTTTCCAATTGGCCAGGATCAATCAGTGCTGGGTTTCTCTTTGGTGAAATGGAGGGGTGACTTGGCCCTGGGGGCAAATTTGCAGTCCCAGTTTTCCCTTGGTCGAAGCTACAAGGTAGCTGTCCGTGCTGGATTGAACAACAAACGCAGCGGACAGATCTCAATAAGAACAAGCAGCTCTGAACAACTGCAAATTGCACTTGTGGCTGTTCTTCCTATTGTCCGATCCATTTACAATCTTATCTTCCCTGGAGCTTCACCAAGTGAGGGTTACTCAATCTACTAGGTCTTGCTCTGTTCATTCCTTGTCTGTTTTTCTTTTCCATTATATTATATTTTGTGGAATAAACTCATCAGTTTTATTTGATCTAGAACTTGCTATAAATTTAAGACAAGTTTAGATTGCTTAATGAGTTGTATTAAAATGAGATGAAACCATGAGGCAATTCAATATTTTACTTTTCAGTGAGATGTTTCCATCTTTGTATCAGACGAGGTTGGTCCCCGCGCGTTGCGCGGTTATACAATAAGATGGCAGCATCAAAATCGGAAGTAAAAAATAAAGTAAATTTATATGGGTTTTTTGTTCTTTTCAACAGGTTTTTTTCCATATAAATTTAGCAATCGAATGAAAAAGACATTGATCAACTGAAAAACGTGGGTTTCGTTATTTTTGTTAGATATTCCTAAAAGATAAAAGACAAATTAATATCGGTCTAAATATAAACATGAAAAAGTTCTGTAGAACTAAAAGAACAATATCTGAAAGATTGGGAAACATGAATGATATTGGAAATGTTCTTGGCTGATGATTTTATCTAATGGTTTTGATTTATCATACAGATAGTTGGACATTAATTTATTTGTGCCCAGAGAAAGAGCATGATCTCATAAAGCAACAATGTTGCTTTCATAGAATAGCAGCTGAAATCCAACTACCACGGTTCTATTAACCAAACAAATCAAACTGCCAAGGAGAATTCAGGCAATTAAAATTCAAACTATTGAAAGAAGAAATTTTGGTATGGGGGATAATACTAAAAGAACAACTGATATATTAATTGGGCATAAACTATCATATGCACAGAAATCATTCTAAGAACAAAATGGCAGCAGTTACACACAGACGAAAGTTTGGATAGTCTAGCACAGAAATATGTCACAGACCTTGGACAGAAAATGTGACACACAGGAATAGATTACAGAGGATTAGCATTATGAAGACCATGTTCAGGTTATCTAGAATCTAGAAATGCTTGATATATTACAGACATTGGACAATAGTTGCAAGTTAGATCAGATTCTTCAAGATCAGGTCCATGCTTCTTTTCAGGAACAATGCAATCTCTCTTTGCATCAACCTAAACCATTTCATCAGCAATGTTAAGATAGGAAAAAAGGAGTCAAGAAATAGCCAATGTAAATGAACATCATCATGCATGATATGCGTTGTTAATGTAGCCAAGAACATCACCTAGCATGGGGAAAAAACTAAACAAAGACTGTTTGTTTTCAAAACGAAAGGTGAGGTTCCATGCGACGCCAAATTACTGCTAATATAATATAACAGTCATGTTCTTGTTCCATATCAGAATGAATGTGCAAGTTAAATCAATCTTGCATATATGAGAATAAAGTATAATTTGGAAATACTGTTTTCTGGAACAAAATTATGGAGTGGTGGTTTCCCTAGCATGAATAGATTCTGTACCTGACACATTCCAGTTGAAAGATTGGTTGAACATATTTTCAGGGAAGCCCGGATCAGGTCCATGATTATTGTTGTTTGCAGGCTGTTCCATGGATGTTCTTGCACGGGGTTGATTAATGCCATGAGTTGTCTCGGTTTGTGCCTGTCTGTTGTACCTGTAAGCAGTTAATAAAACAGGGAAAACAAATTAATGAAATTGGAAGCATGCAAGTATTAGTGTAAAATAACATAGGTATGGAGAATGACCTGATGTTGACCTCGGTTGCCTGATCAAAAAATGGCTTAAATCCAATCAAAAACTTTCTGATGTCACTCATCTGGCTTATTTGATCCAACATCAGCATGTTTTGTTGTGCAAGTTGTTCATTTTGTTTTTCCAACAGTTGCACAACATTCTCTAGGGTTTCACCTAGAATGTTTGTTGAACTTGATCTCTCCTGTTTTGTTGGGCTCATATTTTTGTGATGCTCAAGATTTCTGTTGGCATTGATGAAAGAATATGATTATTTAGTTTAACAGTGGATGCATGTGATGATTTTATCCTTTCGTAGAGGAAAGCGCAGTGCAAAATTAACAGGGAGGGAAAAGTTGTTACTCTTCTTGTTGTGTGGTTTTGGTTTTTTTGGCAGGCTCTGGAGTTTCTGTTAGAGGCGTATCCTCTGCCCGTGTCCTGAAAAAGTGCAAGTTAATATTTGGTAATCATTTCTTAGGCTGAATGAGGAATATTTATTTTTGCCACAGATTTCAACATGTCAGACACAACTATCAACCGAGTGACAACAATTTGAATTCAATGAGGCTACAGCTTTGAAAGCATCAGATGGTCATTGCAGCACATAAAGGCAAAATTTGTCAGCTGCATTTTATTCTTGGAGATGGATGTGAAGTTCAAAACTTGTATATATCATACCTAAGCTAGTCATCGATATGTATTCAAGCACTCACAGATGTTTTTTTACGCAAAGAAATTTTCTTGCACACCTATTCACACTTTAATTATGTTTCTTTGACTAAGCAGACCTGTTGAAGAGTTGGTCCAGCAGACTCATTTATTTCAACAGAACTGAATTAGATTAGATAGGTTCAAAGATATGATAGTTATGTTGCTGATGGGTAAAGAACTTTATTCTGTAAATATAAACCATGGAAGCAGCAAACATGTATAATGTATATTCTTGACTGAGAATGTTTGCGCGGCATAACTGAAATTGGTGTTGTGTTTTAGATTGGAAGGTCCAACAGGAAATGATTTTTTAAAATGTGTACCATTGATATGTAGTGTTTTTTGGGTTCTTTGCTGCCTTCTTAGTCCAATTAGGGTTGCCCCGTTTTTTTGCTGGTGCAGGTGTCGCTGTCTCAAAGGTTTGTGCGATGGATTGCTCTTCCTGGTGTGTCCTGAAGGGGAAAAAGCAGGAAATGTTAGATGAAATATGGGGAATGAAGAAAAATGATTGCAAATTATTTGATTGCTTAGAAATACACAATTGCCGAAACAAATAATTGGAGAGAGACAGGCAGTGAGCAAGTGAATGAATCAGTGAAGATAGTAGAGATAGACCTTTTGCACGGCTGTCCTCTTGGCCTCTTTGGGACAGGGTCTCTTGAGATAACCGGATCCTCAACATAGATTCCAACTTTCAATTTGCCTGTTCTTGTAATTGGTCTGCTTGGTTTTGGCATCGGCGGTTTTTTTTTGGCTGCCACAACTGGGTTTGGTTGTTTTGGATTCAGGTTTTTTAACACGCAGATTGCCTTGAATTGTTCTGCATATCATAAGGCAGGCATTTGAAGATTCAGAAATATATATATTATATATGTAATGAATGTAGTGGTCAGATTTTTTGTTTGAATTCACGCTCTGATTTTAGGTAATGTATATGAACTGAAACTAATCACATACAATAAGGAGTGGACCATGTGCAATCAAGCGAGAATTGATAGGATGGGTGCGATAATCTGGTGAAATAACTATGGATTCTATTTGGCTGTGTGCTCTCAACAAACATTGCAGGTGGATGGGAAGTAACCTCAAATGAATAACATATTAAACAGGCCTTCTTAAATTGCAGATCTATACTGCGACAATAAAAAAGTGATGATGAATAAGCTATGGCCTGCACATGTAAAAAGGCAAAGGCGCATGCATTGAACACAGCAAGATTTGTCATAGAGGCTGGAAGCAAACACTATCAAATAAACTCAGCAAGCAAGGAGAAAGAGACCAGAAAATGTTGAAACATCTTTGAATCTGAATAAAGGGGAAAAATGCAAAAAAACTGGGGGAAAATTTAACTATCCAGGTGAACCCAAGCTAACAGACAACATTTTTTGTGTAACAAAGCAGAAAGGATGGTTTAAGGTTTGATTCATCGTTTAGCTAAAAGGCCTTGTTGTTCAAGAATGGTTGAAGCGCTCAATTTGGCGGGTATATGAGATATTTCTTGAGTCTTATATGATAAGTGAATGGAATCAAGAGGAGCATGATGGTATCCTGATTAATACAAATGAAAGCATATATATATAGATTTTGACTTGTCCAAATCAAACATAGCAGGCTTACATAAAAGCACATAAGTTTAGTATAGTGAACCAAGTCCGCTTCCTAGCAGGAAATGTGATTTAGGCTTCCCATATGGTTGCAACTCTTAATGGCCAAATGCTATGAGTATTCAAGACCAAAGGTAAACACCTATACTAAATTAACCTTCCAATCGTTAATTGTACCAATTCTCAACCCTATACCCAATCTATTTTCAACATCAACTCATCTCATAACTCACGTGCAGACACAGTGCATGATTGATCAATCTTGTCAATGCATCAAAGGGTACAAAGATATATGGTCAAGTGGATGCATTGGTAAACATCAGATCTATAAATCCGATCAGCAGGAAAAGCATAAATATTTCTGTTAAGAGCTAGCTGAGATTTCAATCAGTAAAGCCCCAAGTTCTAATTGCAAAAAACCCAACAGATGCAACAGGTAACCGGATTCAAAATCCAAAACCCACATAAAAAAGAAGATTAACAAAGCTGGGAAAACCCCAGCTAGGTTTGCGAAACTCCCGAGAACTTCACTGATAAAGAAGGAAAACTGAAGAACACAGGCTTTGTCTCTTTTATCATACCTTATTTGGAGCAGATGCAAATTTTTTTATCGAATTCAGTTTAGCCACATAAAATTGATCCATCTTTATCAAGATTCCCCTAACATAGCCAAATGTTAGCGGCATTTGTGCTCTTACATGCAGGTCATATACTTCCCATCCAGGCCCTCATTTCTATCAAACTTCGTTTATACAAATTAAGCAGATCTAATTATACATGAAACCCATTGTGGCAAAACAATAGATTGAAAAAGAGGAACGGATCGATGATTGAAGTGGGAAAATGATGGACAAAGGAACAAAGACATGAAATGCTGATAAGCCTAGCAGAGTATAGAGCCCTGAAGCAAAAACTACATTGACAAAGAGCTGAACCAAATGAACATATTGGATTGAATCCCCAATTAGAAAAATGGAAGTAAATGGAACCACATGCTATCAATTCATGTCCCATTGAAGTCACAGCAAATTGGAATCATAGACCATCAAACAGACAGAACAACGAAGAAGAAAATCACCTACAGACAAAACCAAATTATAATCTTATAGGCTGAAAAGAAAAGCAAACAAATCATGAACAAAGAAAAACGTCGAGCATAGACTGAAGAAATGAGACATGCAATTTTGCACAGAAAAGCACACTGGTAATCCAATACACCTAAATTTGGATGTCCATATAACATATCAAAGATACCAAGACACAGGATGAAATACCTAATTGGGAAATGAGAGCGGTGGATACCTTTTGTGCGGGTCATCGTAATTAGATGGTTGAGATATTAGGAAGGAAATTTGCGTGAGCAGGGCGGAAATTAGTTGATTGATTGCAGGTATTTCGTGTGCCATGGACTGGGAAAGATTTGTTTGGTTTCAATCTGCAGGGCAGAGCTGTTTTTTGTTGATGAAAGAGGAGACACACATGGAGACAGAGTGAGAGTGATAGAAAGAGCGAAATCAGTTCAGTTGGAGAGGTGGGTGTGATAGTATTTATGATTGATCGAATGACCTGGCATTGAAATGCAGTATAAGGCTGAATATTTTTTTCTGGCATTATCATTCTTGCAGGAAAAAGGATATTGATACATTTGAACATATGAATTTGTCCAAGTGAAATATAATCAGGTATAAAATATTAATGGGGTTTGTGATTCAAATAAATTGGACCTGCCTAATTTGGGAAATGGCATAAGGTTATGCATAGGCTTCTTACATATAATTAGGAAAAGGACACGAACAAATATCAGAATAAGAACAATTTTGAAGATATTATCATTAGGATATGTACAATAATTTTTTGAGATTGTGCAACATAGAGTAAACAGATTTTAAGATGTCATACGAAGTTGAATTAAATGTTTTTTGCTGTGGACAATTTTACAGGGAAAGAGTAGCCATTTCTGAGCAAAAGCTTAGTTTGAAGCGCATTACATGTAGAAGGTTTTAAGCGTGGATAGTTAAATTCCTATGTGGAGCAAACGCAAGAAAAAACAGGCAGTTGACTTGCACGAAATAGTTGAAGCCATCCACAATCAGACATGATAGGAGGAATCGCCTATGAATAACAGCCATGAAGCAGAAATGCACTTATACACAGGATGATTTTTTGATTGACCTGCTATCCTGGATAGCATAATATGTATGTTAACAAACTACTTTGAAAGGTGCAATGGGCACACTATGATTTAGCAAATTGTTCCACGAAAATGCACCAAGATATTGAAATTTTCAGGTCAATAAACTTGTTTTATGATTTGTCTGTTGTGGTCAGGTCAGAAGCTTATTTTGATTTAAAAAGGCGGCGTGTAAATGGAGGACATACTGAGAAACGTAATTGCCTAAAATTAAGCGGGGGTTTTTTTTTGAAGAACCACCTATGCTGTATAAAGAGATATGTTTCAGATGTCAACTATGATTTATGGAGAAACAAAGAAGCAAAATACCCAACATTGAGTATCATAAGACAATTAATTTAAAGAAACAAAAGTATTGCATACCATATCACACTTAAACTTATTGAGCTGAAGATGGCCCAAAGCTAAGGGGCAAAAGGTAGCTCATGGGTATCAGCATAGGAACCATTTGCAGGTCAAAAAAAAGGGGGCAAGAATAATCTCATTGGGCTCGGTATACAGACCAGTTGGAGGTTGTATTTTGTTCAACATCTTTGTGATATGTATGCAGTTCCACAATCTCATATCCTGTTGCATAGATCCAGTTTTCTGTCCCTTCTATAAATAGGTTGTAAGCAAATTATTTGCTGAGACAGATTTCTTTTGCAGCCAACCAGCCAAGAAGGTGATGAAGCAAACAATCACAGTTCGTTTAGGGTCACTGTCCCAAACAAAACATCCGAACTTCAAACAAACATATCATCATAATTGCAATCTATGGGTGGCACAGAGAGATCTAAGTAATAACCTTTTCCTAGCACATGCATCTATTTTCCCACACAGAGGCCATTTGAGTTATCCTATATGCATTGATCTGTACATCTTGCGATGTTATGGTGCAAAATTCTGTAAGCATAAAGAGCAGCTGGTGTGACACACATATCAGCATCATAGTATTGTTACACAGTTTCAGTGTACATGGGAAACAAAACATGAAAATTCATGGAGGAACAGATGAACATACACAGTTTCATTACATATGATGACATATAAAAAAGATACAGCTGCTAACACCCAGATCAAGAAACGATCCTTGATCACAACATTAGCTGCCGCATATTTGGCATGACAGGTACCAATTAGATAAACTAACCTAAACACTGATAATGAACGACAACAATGCAGCAAAAGTATCGAACGCAAGTGAAGAAAGGCATCATCCAAAAATTTTTGTTGTCAACCAAGAAGTGCGGCGAACACACACTTTTTCTCAAAAAGGTTGCCTATTCTTATTCATTGAGCCACCTGTAAGGAACAACAGAAAGGTAAGAACTTAAACAATGAAACATGGCATAATGCCAGATCTGTCAACCAAATGACAATTTGATGCAGTATGTGAAGAGTGGTGGGCAGAATTATAGCATGGCAAAAGAGAGAGACAGGAACATGAAGATCATATTTGCAGATGCAACGGGTCAATATAATCATATCATATACACACATCATACATGTGTGACCAGTTGTTTCCAAGATTCCACAGGCATATGATTTTTGACATTATCATTTGAAGTGCATATTGTTGATTGTCAACAGGGCTGTTCTATTAACATAGGTATTAATAGCCGGATGTATCTTGAAATCAAACTAACCATGAGCTTATTCGAAACAGATTATAGTTGTATTTCGATAGTTTGGTTTTACTGGGGCAACAGAAAAGGCACAGGTTACTTGCTGAATCACATACCGCAACCAATATTATGAACCTAAGTAAACTGAAAGGGCCACATATTAATTGTCAAATCACCACAGTTATCAATTTTGAAAATAGCATGATGCACCTCCTTTTTGGGGAACTTGCAGTTATGCCATTGAAGTGTCAACATCGTCATCCCTGAATAGATGAGCAAATATCTGAAAGTTCTCTTTGATATTTCGGAAAATAGCATAATTGCAAAAATAGTGTGCGGAAGAAATAAATTTATATCTGTTCCCCTTTTTGTTCATTTCATTGATGAATAATTTCTTCACAACAGACTTGTTCCCACGCTTTTTTACAACTGCTGGTTTTGGTGGAGTCTCCAAGATGGGTTGTTCATTTTCGATTTCTTTTGCAGGTTCTTCATCGATCGACTTTCTCTTTTTTGAATTCTCATCTTCTAGGGCAGACCTAAGGAAAAATTGACCTCGGTTGTTCATGTTTATTTCGAAGACAAAAGTCTTTCCAACCTTGGAACTGATCTCAACTGGGAGGGTTGCTTCTGTTTCATAAAATCTTTTCTCTAGGAGGTCTTGGCAGGTTGCATTAAAGAATTCCTCAGCCGATCTTCCCATCAAAGTCAGATTAACTTGGTCATGTTCATCTTCGATTATCATCGAGACCCTATAACTGGATATATAATTGCACATGCACATGGCTGGGTCAGATACAAAACATCTGTGGTGAAACAGGAAAATGAGGCTGGGAAATTATGCACGGGAATGAAGGAAAGAGGAAACCTTTTTTTTGGGTTTGTTTTCTCCATGAGTGAAATAGAAATACTTATCTTCACCTTCCTCATTCTTTAGCATAACTTTATAACACTTGTTATAGGAACAGGAATTGTACCACCATCCATTTTCTGCAAAAAACCTTGTGACAACTGCTGCACACCACACGGACTTTGTCTGCAATAGTAATTAAATCTATCAAAATGAGACTTTTATGCATAGAAGCTGTGACATAGCATAATCAATTTAGATTTTATGAATAGCGTGATAATTCAAATGGTGCAAATTTTGTTTAATATTCCATGAATGTTATGTGATCAGTTGGAATGTATGTTTGTTTAGATCTTGAATAAACATACTTGGTCACAGAGAACACCAACATTTATAAGATTCGGACTTAGCATATGCCAAATGTTGAGGACTTTCAATTTTGGTTGGATATGAAAATTGGGATAGCGAAAATTTCTTTTCCATCTAGATAGGCAGGGTTTAATCTAAGGCTGGTTATGAGGAACAGTGGAAGGTTGATATTGAAAAAGATTGGCAAACTAAAACCATCTGTGTACGCTGCATAATCCTAAGATCCGGACAATCCATGTGATGCAAATATCAGGAATTCATAATTCTATTGAATGAGGCAAAGTTCCAGTTTTGTCTAACAATTAGGATGGATAGGTTGCGTTGTTACGTACCGTGTGTATTGCAGGATCCAATGCTTTCAGTTCTGCAATAGTTTTCCGATCTGCTTTGTTTATTTCCCCTGACAATGCCAAATTTGTGTATGCACCAGAGACCCTGATCTTGTCCTCTACTCTTGAGAACCTGAAATTGGAATTTTCGCTGGCATCAAGGAACCTTTGTATAATCATACAATTCATATGTGGTTAGAAAAAGCCAGAACCCAGGTGTGATCATTTCATTGTTGCTGGAGATGGAGGCAGTTCAAGAAACAGCAAAAGCAAACGACGTGGATCATCAATATGTTTCATGGTAAAAATGCAGTGCCATTGTGGGTGAGAAGTGCAGGTATGTCATTAATATGCATGAACAGAGTGAGGCTGATGGTGCATCATATTAGAGAGTAGTTGCACTTCATCAGCATTGTGAGTCATCGTGGAAATGAGGTACAATACCAGTCTAAATATCGAAAATGGGCATTTGCATGATGATGTATTGAACATTGCCAATGTCATAACAGATGAAAATTGCACTGATCTAACTAAACATTCATATCAGAAGGGGTGATGTAATGATAAGCCAGTTATTTCTAGGCCTGTACAAATTGCAGTTGTTCATGACATATACCACACAGCAGTAGCTGAAGTGGTGCTCACATTAATACCCCAGAACCGGAGAAATTCTCTCGATTGGTGAGGCTATAAGCTGGCAATGCAACAACGGAATTTTTGGGCGGAGTGTTAAATGAGCAAACAGTTTAGGATTTAAGCATGCTGCACTCACTCAATTTTTAATTTCTTTGTTTGTTCAATCTCTGGATTGAGAATGATGCATGTATGATTTGTGCTAGATGCACTCACTCGTCCTGCAGACAGAAAATGCATGATTGAACATAATTAGATCACCAAAAAGTCAGTGGAGAAGCAAACAGAAGTAATTAATGGAAAACTTGTTTGACAATAACTGATGACAAAAAAGATTTAAACAAAGAATACCTTCATATTTGGTGATCCTCATGCCAGTGAAGACTGCGAGCACTAGTTCATCACAGCTCTTGACTTCTTCCATAGGAAATGACCTGGCAATATCTCCCCATAATGCAATTTTTAATTCTTGCCGCCTGGAGAATCAATGCGAAACATGCACGAAAACAACAATAATTGGAATAATTGATATAGGGATTCCTTGATAATTGCTCTCAGAAGGGAAACACAGCAAGGTAAAACCAACATTCAAACTGTGGGATATCAGAATCAGGAGAGAGGAATATGAATTGAGATTAAAAACTGATTATACAGCAGCGTACCATTGCATTTCATGAATCAACACAAAGAATGCATCTAGCAATAAAGACAAAACCACAGGAAACATGAATATTGTATAATGGGATGGGTATGATAAGCTTATGAGATAAGAATATATTCTATTTCCATGGACTCTCCTTTCTGCATTGATGGGTTTATGTGTTTAATAGATGTTTTACAGGAAATTAGGAATAGGCACTGTGACAACAGTATAGATGGCCATAGAAAGTTGGAACCGGAAGAATTATTCAGCCCCTTGAAACGAATTTGATTGAACAAAGGTTAGATGAGAACTAATGCACCAAGCACAGGTAACATGAAGGAAATTATTGTAATCTAGCGAAAAAGCATTGTGCAGGGTAATATAACTGCAGACTGGAAGCACATGTGCAAGAGGATGTAGATCAACTTACCCCTCAAACATGAATATAAGATCAGTCCTGATCTCAAGTTTTTTGGAATTCTTCACAGCAACTTGCTGTGGTTCTTTGACAGCTTTGATGCAGCCGTAGAAATCTTGCAGTTATTAAATTGAAAAAGTCAGCATATTTTGATGGAGATCAAAAAACTGTGATCAACATGTTTAGTTTGTCACCTGCAAGCACGGACTGAAATTCTGCCTCATCACGAAGTTGGGAAAATTCTAGAAACTTGAAAGCATATCTCGGGATCTTGGGCATATGTTGTCCAACCTCATTGAAAATTGTCTTTGCGGTGAATGTCAAGATGATACCAGTGTTGCAGATCTTCTGTCTGGCAGTATCTATCTTTGAACCAAACCAAGAAATGTCATATACTTCTCCTACTTTCATCAGTTTCGGCATATGTCCATAATAACATTCTTCAATCATGGCATGAATGGATGAACCCTGCATATATCAAAACAATAAATAAACAAAGTTCTATTGTTGCACACAATGATAAGCAACATATCCTTTTATTTCAAGCACATTTGTTGGTTCAGTTTTGTTGGAAGGAAGAAAACATGACCCGTATTTGAGAACCTGAAAGTGATGGTGGCAGGCAAAAATGGGTCCGTTAATACAACTTCCTATTGACATCCGATATATTTGTGCCAATCATGAAACTGAACACTCATGTTGAAGGCAACCAAACAGAAGGAAAGTAATAATGAGGTATTTCCACTATATTTCTGTTACACAGTCCACGTAATGTAATTGAAGATAACTTTAAAGAAATTGGCCCGCCAAAGCAGAAGCAAAATTCTTGTGACAAAGGGAAAGAAATATTGATTGATAGACACAAAAAAGGCATAAGTGCAGACCGTACTGATTATCAAATTTCAAAGACATCATTCCAGCAGAAGTATAGGTTCATGAACCTGCTGAAAGCAGATGCACTGTAGAGATTGCCCTATAGTGCTGTAGTACAGACCATATTTGAATCAGTTCCTTTCAAATGGTGCATTCAAGCTTCATTCTATCAGTATGTATGCACATGATTTGAATGTGATGAATAGATTTGACGATGAATTTCCAAAATGATGCATTAAGATCCGAAACGTGCTGCTGTGGATCAAGAGTGGGATTGACATGAAATGATGCAGATGATTAGGATATAGGTAGGGACTTGGCTATTTTGTAACCAATAAGTCAGATGCTGCAAATTACATGAAAGGAAACAACCATATATCATTGATTAAATGGGGTGAATGTGCAAGCAGGTATAGAAGGAAACAGGGAAGAATTCGGAAGAAGAACAGTGAAATTGACAGAACCTAATAAACATGGCCTGAACTCATTGATTGAATGTCAAATGTTAACCATTATTTTAACGCAGTTTCTTGTAAGATAACCAATTTCCATTCAATGGGACTGGAGCTATACATAATTTAGAGTGAGCCCAATTTTTGTTGACATTCAACAACAAATAGCTGTAACCAGTGACCAAAACAAACACGTGTAAATAAAGATTGGCGTTTGTAATCACCTCTTCATCCACCAAGACATAGTGGAGTCCATCGTAATCAAGACAATCAAATCCGCGAGATCTCCATTCCAAGGCAACTCGTGCCCTGATACTCATTCCAATTGTGAATTTCTTGATGTCCTTAATCAATCTTGTCATCCTTGAACAACCTACAGGAAATCATGAAACAGCTAAATATAGGAAGAAAGTTTCAATCAAATTAAACAGATGAAAGAGAAAGATCAGGCGGTTTAATTCCAAACTGAATTTGATGTGAACTTTTGATCTGACCCATTTAGATAAAAGAACGGAACTGGTGATTGTATGATGCATACACAAAGAGGGAAGCCAAATATGTATGCACATCACGAAGGACAGGAAAAATCTAAAGAAAGCTAATAGAAACTGATAAATGAGTCACTTGGAGAACCAAAGTATGTTGTGATCAAGCTATGACAGAAACTTTGCACAACTCTGAATTAGAACTACCTGGAATGGTTTATTTCTCAAATGAGGTGTATAGAAGATGTAACTTGATTCAGGCTTATTTCACATGAAATATTAGCACCCTCTAATTTTGTTTTTTCCCAGGTTTTTAATATCACCTGGAAAATATTTGCTCCAAATCCAACTCTAGGTGATCTTCAATATCTTGTTTTACTGGTCCAAAAACAGGGATGATTTTAATATGTTCATAGGAAGGTTTCCAGGACTTATGTTTTCTATGTTTCTCTTCTCCCTAGGAAAACACAGAAACTGCAATGGGTACTCTGATCTCTTGCACTCATTCACCTTCACGATGAATCCACTACTTTGTCCTTAGACAACTATTTCAAAATCAGGACATAAAAGCAGATGTATTCAAATATTACTGATATATATATGTCAATCAAATTGGGCCAGCTGAAATTAACTCTATCAGAGGATATGTCTTCTCTACAGATGACATGGAAAGAACAAAGAAACAGATGTAAAAATCATTCAGATCATCAACTTTTCCAGACAGCTGGAACTCTCATTTTTTTCTCTCAGTTGCTGAAAAGCAAATGAATATAATGGCTAAGAACTGATCAGGAATGAAACGATGAGAATTGATGGGCACGGTGCTGATTACAACACGGCAGGAAAACTCTTAACTTGGTAATATAGAAGCCTTGGTAACCACAGAATACATATATCAAATCACACACATAGATGAGAACAAACGAAAGAGCTCACACCTTCACTGCGAAGAGAATTTCTCTGTTTGGTTTTGAAGAACAGCCTGAAACAGACATGCAACCCATTATTGGTATTTATATCGAAGACACACGAGAGCAAAGGCGGTGAATGATCAGACGCAATGGTGGACGTCATCAATCTCCTCTTTCCTCGGTGGAGGATTGCTGGGTTTTTTAATGAAGGCATGCTGTGCTGTTGCGTTGCTGTGGGATATCTCCAAAAGTGGCTGTCGATCAAACATCGAACGGGGGAAAAAGCTGGCGAGGAATAGGATAGATGAATTCAGATCGAACTGGGCTAGTCGGAAGGAACAGTGTGAGAGGGAGAGAAACATCACATTCCACGAAACTAGAAATTGAGTCCGGTCGGTGAGAAATGATTGAAGGAAGAAACAAAGACATGGAGCCTGGGTGACATGACAGAGTGCTAATTATCCAACCATTAGAAAATGAATCTTTAAACGGGACTCATATTATGCACCACTAATTGTATGAGCAGGAAAAAGGATGGACGATGATACGACACGATGGGAATTTTGCAATCATGAATAAAAGATCCTTTCTATTCCATTTCTGATGAATATGTGCACATGACAGGAATGAGCTCTACTGAGGAAACTTGCATTTGACACTCCATAAACCTGGATGTGGGGGGGGGGGGGACCAAATAAAATGTACATCTAAGATAAGCTTAAATTGTATCAAAAAAATGTAGATGTTATCACAAAAATCACAATCATAAGATAATCAGATGCCCTGTAATACATCTTTATAAACTATATTTTTTGTAAAATTATTAGGTATTTCGCCATTATTATTTACAAAAAGTTTGAGACCATTTTTTGACGTAACTCTTGATAATGCCACATATAATTGTCCATGCGTGAAGACTGGTTCTGATAAATAGATTCCAACTTGATTCAGTGATTGACCTTGGCTTTTATTTATTGTCATTGCATAATATGATCGAACAGGAAATTGACGTCGCTTAAACAAAAATGGCCATTTTGTTTCGGTGGCATACGATACAATCCTCGGAATATGTACGTACTTTCTGTCCCGTGTTATTTCCAGTGAGTATTTTTGCCTCAATCAACCTCTCAAATAATTTGGTAACAATTAATCTTGTACCATTACATAAACCACGTATCTGATCTAAATTTCTTAATAACATAATTGGCATGCCAATTTTCAAGCTAAGTTGATGGGTTGGTAATCCATTAAATTCAAGGTTGTTTAAAAATTCCATGGGATATAAAAGATTAATATTATTACTGTTACCGGAAGTATATGAAATTGAATCAAAACTAAAATATGATTTTTCATCACCAGGCAGTAATTTAATTGCATAATTATTGATTTCTTGAACAGTTACATTTTTTGGAGTTACTATTGCACGCTCTTTTAAATAAGTTGTATCATTATATTTTTTCAAGAAGTCAGGATATGTTGCTTGAAAAATTGACTTTATAGGATCAATTGTATGAGCTATAAGTAATTCTTTTGGGATATCAATCCAACTAACATCTTGATCACCTGTATGAAAATTTGATTCCAATCGACCCTCACCGATTTGTAGTATCCATTCAGCAAATTGTTTAATTTCATTCTTTTCGATAGCATTTAAACCAACTGTTGACAATCTCATATTTTCAATAAGATGGAATACTGTAATATCAGGCCAGAGGTAGGAATTATTTAATGATTGTTGAATGACTTGTTCTTTACTACCACCCTGTATTACTGGTAAGGTCTGTCTAAAATCTCCTCCAAATAAAATTGTTTTGCCTCCAAACAGCTCATCTTTTTTTAACAAAATATCACGAAGTGTTCGGTCAACTGATTCAATACACCATTTATTACACATAGGAGCTTCATCCCAAACAATTAATTCAGCCTTTTCAATCAAAGCAGAGAGATTGGTTTTTTTGTTAATGTTACAACTTGAATTTTTATCTATAATGGGTTTGATTGCAAAGCGTGAATGAGCTGTTCTTCCCATTGGAAGTAATAATGATGCAATGCCTGATGAAGCCACCGCCAAGACAATTTTTCCTTCGGATCTAAATTTTGAAATTATCGTAGTCCATAAAAATGTTTTTCATGTACCACCACTGCCATAGACAAAGAATGATCTTGGTTTTTTTTCTTGCACAGCACTTATCACCTGACCATATATTATTTTTTGATTGCAATTTAATTTTGCGAATAAATCAGAATGTTGTGCTTTCAATGTTTGACAATCGAAATTTAATTCTTCTCTAATTTGTCGATTATCTAGCTCATGCATTTGTTGTGTTATTGGCATTGGCAATTGATGATTTTTTAGGCTGCTGGAAGAAACATTAAATAATTTTTCAAGTTCCTGCAAAACAGCATTATTTAAATGATCAGCTGGTATGTTAATATTGGGTATACTCAAATTCAATTTAATTTTGTGCAAGATATCATCAGCCATGCTAATCCAACATGCATCTAATAAACTCGAAGGATCAGAGACATCACAAAACAATATAATTGTAACAAATAGATAACGGATCTGAGAAGAGGTAGCTGTAAATGTAGATTCTAATAGTGCTTCAAGCCATTCTTTATCAACACCCAACAATCCCAAAGCTCGGCATGCCGCTTGATAAGTAGAATACGTGATGTTATTGACTCTCCTAATTGTCTGGAAATCAGTGCATCCTTTTTGGATATTTAAAAGCATTCGCAAGTAATATAATTCACCAGCATTTGGTGGCACATGTGCTATTCTCCCAAGAACATGATATCGTTTTCTTGGAGTCCATACTCTTCTATCATTATTCCAAACAAATTTAGTCGGAAATTGAGTGTATGTCAATGTGGCAGCTTTTTTATAAGTCTTATTAGCAATGAACCAAGCAGTCAGCATTGTAGATTGTATGGATGGATTTTGCATGACATTTTCGATAGAAGTAGATCCATGAAAACAAACAGCTTGTTGATCAGGCAAATGTATTTTTAGATATTGAACAGCAGGAAATCTGGAATGAATTAAAAATTCGAAAAGCCGCCAAACAGATTCATGAGGGGTTAAATATCGACAATTAAGATAATTGTTAATTTCATCATTTACATTGTCACGAATTAAGATTCGTGCTCGATCAGGTCCTTTGTTAATGTATTTGAATAAATATTTAATTAACATTGACTGAGAACATGATTCTACATTGATATGAGCACCGTATCTTAACAACAGATTTCTATTATAGGGTACAACAAAATTATTTCCAATTTCAATTCCTTTTTTCATCAAAAAATGTGAATCAACATCACGACGCCTATATTGAGGAGAGTTTGTTGCCTGAAAAATGGTGTTAGCCTGGAATGTCTTTGGAAAATGTTTTGTGCATAACTTGTCTCTCATACACGGAGAAGATGGATTGAGCTGGCCGCAAGGACCATGAATCATAAACTGGCTAACTATTTCAAATAATCTTGGATCATTATCTTTATCAGGCAATTCAGCTGAAATGATAGAATCCACATCATTTGCTGTGCGACATTTGTAATCATTTTTAAGCCAAAACAATAAATGAGCATGAGGCAGACCCCTTTTTTGAAATTCAATTGTACATACATGGGCATGAACTTTTCCAAAGGGTTCTCCGCCCTTAATATGAGAAATCATGTCATCAACTTTGATTTTAAATATCCGGCAAATAATATCAGGGCGATCTTCAGCTTTATACCCAGGTTTTTTTTTCTAAATATCGCAAAATTTCTAACCATTTGACATTGCATGTAAAAGTGATAAATAAGTCAGGATTCCCATATTCTCTACAAATTGTCATTGCATCTTGATAATTATTAATCATATCTCTTGGACTACCTGTGTGAGAACCAGGGAGAAAAATTCTTTTTCCAACCTCCTGACCCTGAACTATTCCTTCAGCATTATACGCAGATAAATTATTCCAAGTTTCAGACCTCAGTTCTGGTTGATGATGTCTGATATAGTCCAAACGATTTTCTTCGACAGTTGCATATGCATCGACCAAGTATTGTTGGAACAATCTTCCAGATTTCAACAAAGTAGTCGATTGATTTGATCGATCATGAATTTGATAACAGACCAATTTGCTCATAGATAATTTCTTTTCTTTATTTTTAGAATCACTTGGCATAGATTTTAATTTGATGTTGATTTTAAAGCCATCTTCTCCATGCGGGAAAAGAAGCGGATATTGTAATGACATTAATTTTGGATGAATTTTGGAAATACGCTTTAAATATCCTTCGTTAGATCGCACAATGATATCTCTGTTCGAATTGAATTCACCTATATCACCAACAATTAATCCACCAATTTCACAACCGGAAGGTAATTCATATTGTTTGCCATCATTTTTTTCACAATCAAGCACAGTCATGTTAAAAGTTGGCAACGAAGAATTTTCAAAATCATCCCGCACAGATCGATATTCTTTTGTCAATTCATTGTATTCATCCAATAAATCCACCAATTTTTGGACAATATGAGGATCAAGCTTATTATTGGAGTCAGTTGGATCAATTGCTGCAATACGATTTCGAATTTCATGTTCAGTATCATATACATATAATTGAGCATATTTAGGTGATTGTCCTTCAATCGGTAAAATTGAACCCATTAGATGATGTACTTTACCACATATCTTAAAAACATAAGGAGCCCCTCCACAATTAATGCCATTTTCAATTTGAGCTCCCATAGATGTAAAAGCAAACATAGAATTATAAACCCTGATATTATCACGAAACAAAATACTCCTTCTACCATTGTTTGGATCCAATAATTCATCAAGGAACGAATGTGTTAAATGCGATATTGGAAGTTCAACACGGCCTTTTTCACAACAATGAGTATAGATTGGTTGATTTTTTTTTGTCTTAGAACCGATTCATTTAACCAAAAATGGGCGCCACAATGATTGCATGTATAATCATCATCACCACAATCTTCATAATCAACAACCACATCTGCAATTTCAATCATAATAAGATAAATTACACGATGTTTGCTCACCAAAAATTGTTGATGAAAATTGGATTTAACAATTGATAGCGAAATTAGTTCTAACCTGTTCGATTTTGTTGATAAATTGCTTGTCCAAAAGACCCAACATGAACACCTACGATCCATAATGAATGATTGATATTAAATTAACCAACAAATGATAAGAAAGTAAACAACATACAACAGACTAATTTTGACCACAGCAGATCCGGTGTTGGCCAAAACAAAACCAACCTATTATTCCACGAAGAAGTGCACACGGAAACGGTTTGGCATAAGCTCCAGAATTATATAAAAGGTCAGATCAGAAACCAGAGCAGTTTATCAATTTTTGCTCAGACAACACATAATTACAACATGTGTGATCTGACCAAGCAAAATCACCAAAGCAAACAGCCTAAAAAGGGAAAACTGAAAAGGCAACACACAGCAAGAGAATTGATAAGGATAAGAAAATGACACAGAGAAATACTAACGCATGCCACACTATAAATAAGCAATCTCATTGGAAATGATGGGTGTGTTTGATGAAACACACCAATTTGAAAATACATGGAGGGAACAACAAAAATCCATGAGAAGGAAGAAGTTTGCCCGCGTCCAGGCATACAAAGCCCATATAATTCCGCCAGAACAAATCAGCAAATACAAAACTGGAAAAGCAAATAATTAAGAATTCATTAACAAACAAATGAACAACTCTTATATCAACGACAGCACAAAAACAAAACATGACAACATTCAAGAAAACAATAATCTGGAAAACAAATTTTGCACAACCACAACAGGAAGATGATAAGAAATAGTTCACTATAGTTACTGCATCGGACAAAACAATGCACGGAAAAGGACAGAGGAAACGTGATAAAACCTGAGAGCATTCCATGAATTTCTTCATCGTCGCTGTCCTCCTGCACCTCATCATGACTACTTTGGTCAGCATGAATTTCCAACGGATAACCAGGTTGGCGTTGTTGAGAGGTGCAGGCAAAGAGGCATGATCTCTTAGACGAAGAAGCTCCCGCTCCATCCGATGCCATCCCTTTAGCAATAGACTTACGGCTGGTGTTGCTCATGATAGCTAACAAAACGCATTTCGATTCCAGCAAACAATCCAATCAGAACAAAATTGAAACACTCATCAGACTTAAATTTTTGTCGAATATTGATTCTATCACCTGCAATAGTCTTGTGAAGATCAGCATCATCGCCACAAATGTTTGTCCTTGCCCCTACAAAAAATGTGGCAAGAGTTAAACAAAAGAGTGTGTCCAAACAAAAGATTCCATGTCTTGAAAAGGTAAGGAGCATCTAAAGTTTGCAAGAAAATACCTAAGGCATTCTCACAAACACCTTGATTACCAACGCCATTTATTGTGGATAGACAATGCCTTCCACGGACACTTCTCTCCAATTGTGGTGTCACGTTTAGACACACGGACGCATCCTTATTCCCGCAACGGCTCTTTTGATTTTTCCCTATGCCTAAAAAAGATCCCACACAAAAAATAAACAACCTGAATACATTAGTTGGAAATAGAATTGTAAATTACACACCACACGGACATCAATATTCATGGAAACAAACTATGAATGATGTGGAAAAGACCTAAGCTAATGAGCTAAGACGCAGAAAATTGTAATTAGCTTAATCAACCAAACTTTATTGCACCACCCTCAAAGACACACAATAATCCTACACACACCCAAAAGTGCAACACACCTACCACAGATAGGATCGGTATACCAGCTCATAAACCACAACACCAAATAAGATTTGATGAAGAAGCAGACTATAAACACAGAAAATGCATACATTTGTGATCATGCAGACCCAATTTTTTGGTAACCCAGGAATGAGATTAAATAAGAACACACCATACATCACGAAGATCTAGTCACACACACTATGTGACATCAGCTCCTTCAATGTTATGAGCTAAATCCCCAAAAAAGGAGCCTGAAAACGACAATGTCAATATTGAAAACAAAAAACTACCCACCAACCTATTCTGTCAACAGCCCAAATGAAAAAGCACGCAGGGAAAAACATGCGATCGAAGGGAAAACAAAGTTGGTGTATAACACCTGATAAAAACTGATGACCATGTTCATCATAGTTAACAAACTCATCATTTGATTCAGTTATTCCAAGTCGTGGTTTTTTGCCAACATTTCGGTTCAGCTGCGGTGCTGTGTCAGGCAACACCGAGGTGGCTTTGTTTGGAGAAGCCATCATTTTCTTTCGCTTGAAATCTAAAAAAGGGAGTCAATCCAACGAAACAAACTCCAATAATCAATAATCAACCAAAAAACAAAAGGCAAGACATCGTAATACAGCGAGGACATGGAACAGAGGCAGGAACTAAAACACAGCCACCAAAGAAAGCTCAAATTTGCTACCCATTTCACAGCCGCCAAATATAGCACAATCACTAACAAACTTTAGGCCAGGGAAAGAAAAGAGTTGTGAAAGCAAAGATTCGGACAAATAAAGATTACATCACCTGCAATAGGCTCGCGAAGATCAATATCATTGTCATGACAGTTTGTTGTTGTCCCTACAGAAAAGATACCCAGAGAAAAATTAAAAATTGTATTTTACAAAAAGATTTCCTGTCTTTAGCAGCTATACCATGCAATCAGTTTGGTTTACCTATTCTCAGGCCACTGGTAAATGCCACTGTATGATCAGGCATCAATGATTCTCCAACCACAGATCCTAACAGACACTGTCCCTTGCTCAGTTGTTGCCTAACAATATCTATGACATGACATTGCAGGGAAAAAATGTATCATTGTTTTTCCCGGAAAACTCACCTATCAAACGGAAAATAAAAGGAAAGAAACATACACAGTTTGCAAGAAACTACTTGAGGTATTTTCACAAACAACCTGATCATCAAGGCCATTGATTGCAGACAAACGACGTTTTCTGCCAACGCCTCTATCTGATTGTGTTGTCATGTCAAGGCAGGAAATTTTTTTTTTATTTGGACCGCGGTTTTTTGGCTTTTTCCCCATGCCTGGAAAGCATTGGACAAAGAAACAAACAATGTGAAAAACTATCAGACAATCAAAAGCAATAGAGAAGAACTCATCAATTGTCCTTGCACTGATAAGATGACAGCGGAGGAAAAGTGTAAATCACATAGTACACACACAAATATTGGCGAGAACAAAATATGGACGGTGCATGAAATACCGAAAAGAAGGAAAATAAAAAGCAGGAAATTAGGACTGTTCTCATGACGCAAAGTGCATTGCAGTCTTATCAAACAGATACAGCAACTGCACAGAAAGGCAGGAAAATGCAGTATACTTAGCACACACAACATCGTTAACCACCCCACAAAGAACAACAACAAAAAAAGTCGATGAAAATTTAGACCACAACACCCTAAATGCAGAATTTTGGCAGCAAGTACATCCCATGCATACAATCTAATGGAAAAACCGAAATCACACAAAAGAAGCCTGCAAATGACAATCCAAAACGAAAAAGCACCTAGGAAACATCCAGTTCCAAGGGAACAAAAAGCGGTGTAAAAGTACCTGATAAAAATTGATGAAGATCTCCATCATCGCCAATCTTTTCATTATTTGACTCAACTATTCCACCCACATTTTCATCAACATGATCCTGAGAATGAGTTTTTTTCCCTATTGACGCAGCCAATTGTGTACCCGTGCCCTCACCCAGAAAGAACTGTTGTCTCTTGCTGGAGAAAGGTTTTTTTACAACAGTTGGGCACACATTATCAATAGCGGTTGATGAAGTTGTTGTTTCTTGAAAGCACCTCAATGATCCCACCATCTGATATTTCGGAATCGCAGAAAGCAAGTTTCTCTTTTCATCCATATCTAAAATCACAAACATAACAGCATCCATTAGTAATTCAGCCAGAACCTAATTATGACCACCACGACTACAGAGGCCAGCCACGATTATCACCAGATAATCAACCGTTGCATAAAATAGAAGACAACAGAATTCGGGTAGTTGTTTTCTGTTGACCCAGATATCAATTCAAGAACCACCAAGCAACGATTTCGGAATAGACATCAAGCAAAGATATATTGTTCAGGCAGGCCAAAAGAAAGATAGAACCACAGATTCGACCACATAATCATCCAAAGGAAACAACATTTCACGCAGGAGCACGACAACAGGAAAACAAAATTTGACCCTCTAATGCAACCACCACAAATGCAGCATGCACTAATGCACCTACATCTACAACTCTATAACAGGAACTCAACTTCTCCCACACACCATCCCAAAGTAGGCAAACATCCCTGATTAAAGCAAATAAAAACAAACACCCGAACAAACAATAGTTTGACAGCAATCATTCCAACCTACCATGAATTAACACAGAGTCATTTAAACTCCATCAGACTATTCAGCAGCATAAATTTCGACCATGGAGACACATCAATCCCATTATAGTTGGCCATACCATCAGAAAAGGGAAATATTTTCAAATGAATATAACACGTTCACCTATCACAGATGCAAGCAAATACGACCGTCCCAGAAAGGTCGACCACAAACATTGATTCACTCAATGCCAGCATGATAGAATGAATCTCCCCAACAACGTTTCTTTCCATACAGATGATACATACGACACATGTATGCCATAAACAAACGATAACATATTACTGGCAGACGAAATCGATTTAATGAATATGACTCCGTCTGTGTTTTGTAAGAGAGGTGACTGATTATCTCCCAAGAGTAGGAATCAAACTCCTCAAACAAATGCAGACATGAAAAAGTGCAATGAATTTGATTTAATCAACAGATTTTACATGAAAAAGTGCAATGAATTTGATTTAATCAACAGATTTGGCACACAAAACTAACTTTTATCTGCAGATCACTTTCATTCAACGCATCGAGATTTTAGATCACCCTAAACCCCAAACATCAGCACAAATATACACCCATATGATTTGGCAGAAAGTAAGGCGAAGGGAAAAAAAGAGAGGGAGAACCTGTACTTGAAAAGGAAGCAAGTGTGAGACAGACAGCGAAAAGCAGGGTGATCGTCTTGGGGGATGTAAAACAGGACAAATAGGAAGCTCGCCTCCTATTCAAATAGTATAACAAAGGCAGAGGAAAGGGAAAAAATTTCATAACACTGAAGCATGAAAAACAGAACAGATTCAAAACACATTGATTGTGAAACTAAATGAACAAAACCATCCATAATCCTGGACATGCCACATATAACACTGCCAAATCCTCATGACATAATCAACAAAACTTTGAAAGGAATAAAAGGAAGAACAAACCACAAATTGAAATAAAGGTCACCACACTCTACATGCACAAGAAAAGCAGATGTAAGCAGATTGAATTCAGGGAAAATGCAATTCCTCAGAATTAAGCAAACATGCGATGGGATGTAATCAATTTTGGCAAAAAGGACATCCGAGAATCAGGAAAAATGCCAGATCAGATTCACAGGCAAGAACCTGATTAATTTGGTACGTGGTTATCCACAATTTTTTTGTGCGAGGATCATCGGGCCAGATGAAAGGATCGCAAGACTGCAGATCATTGACCAACGGGAAAGTTATTTTTTTCTGATGCGTCGACAAAGATGAGGAATGCATATTTATTTGAGACAGATTGATCCCTAAATAAAACCAATTATCCCCACATCGTTGGCATCCTATTTGATGTTGCTGGCAACAATACCCAGTTCATGCTCTCTATCACAGCACACAATACCCAACCAAAGAAAAGTTTTCATCAAGCACACCATAGATTCAAACGAAACTCACACCACAGCTCATATAGTTTCACAAAGATAAGTTGGATAACAGAATGGTCCGACACAAAATAACCCAACTTTGATCCACCCAAAAGTGTACCTGTCCACTTAATAACGAACTGTTTTTTTCTCAAATTGTTGATCTCAAATATCGGGGAATGCAAGCAAAGGCACAGAGAATAGAAGACTGAACTGAGAAGTTGTCCCAAACGTGAATCTAAAAGCAACACCGCAAATTAAAACAACATGGGACAGAGACAAAAACACGGAGACAAAATTGTTTTCCCACATAACTAACACAAACATGAAATATTGTATTCGCTTGATGTCTATTCAATGCAAACAACAGTTTGACAACTATGAAGGCCCTGCATCACAGCACCCACGAAGCGGGTTTTTGTATAAAAGTCGTTGATGCGGCGGAAACATTTGATCTCTCAATGGAATTTTTTATTGATACATATTGCAAAACAGGATGCAACATGTGTTTTTTACTGGAGATTAAATTGGAAGTCAGAATGTTAAAGACCATAATTGCATGACCAAGTGACCTGGGCATATCAGCATACATCAACAATTGGATGTCCTGCGGTTTGAAACGAAAGAGGAAGATTACCTCAGTCTCAAGGCAGACCGTTGAGAATCAAAAGTTGGTCGATCAAAAGCAGGAGGTTTTGCCTGTTCGATCAACTCCACAAACATCACACACCCCCTGACATCAAAACCGAGAACATCCAAAACAACGAATTAGAAATAGCCAAAACACCCAAACAAAAAAACGCAGGACTGGCATCCAGATTATAATCCATACCAATGAATTAGAAATAGGTAAAAGACCCAAATGACGAAACACAAGACTGGCATCCAAATTAGAATCCAACACTAATCCATAACAATGAATTAGACATAGGTAAAAGACCCAAATTACGAAACGCAGGACTGGGATCCAAATTAGAAGCCAACACGGACGGAGGCGTTATTTTCCCGATGGATGCATGAAGGTCAACAAAACAAAGCGACAGATTACATAAGCAGGTTGATCGAAAGAAGGGAAAAGGCACAAAAATCTCAATGGGTATATAATTGGATATGATCTATGGGCATCGCAGGCACAGAGAAACAACTGATAATGAGGAAATGAGTTGTCATACCCACTGCCGATGAGAAGGAAGAAGTGTTGCCGATCAGATTCGTGGTCCGCCGACCTCTGCACGGAGAAATTGAAGATCGAAAGGAAAGGGCGAAAGATGGTGCTCCACCGACCTCTGGAAGGAAGAATTCAAGCTCGAAAGGAAATGGCTGAGGATCGCTAAGATGAAGGAAACTTGAGGGTTTTGCTCAGAGGATTCAAGACCGAACCGGATCCGGGGAAAAGTGATTGAACGACAATACCGAAAGAGGGAAAAAAGAAAAGCCACCACGTGAGGGACTATTCAAATGAATAGGACTATTCACGTGAACAGTCTGAGGGACGGCACGTGAGTCAACTGTTCAAATGAACAGTTGACCAACTGTTATATAGGGAATTATGATGTATTGCTTCATGGTTGTTGGTCACTTATCAAAGTTAGCCTTACATTCATGAGTTTGTTGTATAACTGTGAGTAATAGATGAACCTTGAGCTTCAGAATGTTGCATAGCACTATGCAGGGTTTCAAATGTATTTTGCCTAGTTTCCAGTTCTGGTATGGTCGGTTTGATGTCTTCTATCTCGCCGGGTCCAGCAGATTTGAAGTCCCTGTGCTCATATGATTATGGTGGTATTGGCAGCTGCGACCCACTTCCACGCAGAGCCAGCATGTCAAGGTACTTGTCTTATTCCTCTATCGATTTAGATTTATCTATTAGAATCTTCGACGATTAGCCAAAAGGTTGTTTTCTCTTTGCTAAAATCTCACTCCAGCTAAAATATCAGTTGTTTTCTCTTTGCTATTCTTTTCTCCACCTTGCTGATTGGGACCCTCACAAGTGCTAAAGCTTTGGATTGCTGTTTTGTGTCACTTTTCTTGAGTTGGTGATCACTATAAGGCTATGTTCGGAAGAGGGATTAACGTTGCCGATTTTTAGAAACTGATTACCAAAAATAACTTTAACACCAATTATCGAACAAATTGTTATACATCCTTTGATAGAGCTTAGTCTAGAGTCTAAAACATTCTTAAAGTCTAAACGTCCTTTGTTTCAGTGCTTTTTGATTGCTTCCTTTGCAATCTGGCAATAACAAGGAGATAAGGTTATCTATCCAGAAAATTTTGGAATGCACCCCAAGGTTATTCATCATAGATAGGCCCGATCTTGGTCCGGGACAGGTAGGGTGACAGCCTAGGATTCAAAACTTGAAGGGGCCCAAAATTAATAAATCATTAATATAGCCTTATAAATCATTAAATTTGGGTCGATATTTATTTTGATTGCAAAATTTCTACTGATTGCTGTTCTCACAGTTTTCAATATTCTGGTCTTCACTCTTTCCTCAATTCCCTAGATATTCTCCCAGTTGCCCGCTAATTTTGTTAATTTTCTCCGAAATTACATAGATCAAAAATTTTCTCTCTATAAATAGCTTGCATATTCTTCTTCATCTCAATGACTTCAAAACTTTTATTACCGACAATGTTCATGAGCTTTTGAAAGGAGATGTTTTTCTCAGGCTCAAAAGTGTGGATCATATTAACCCTGCAGGTCAGAATACTAACTAACTATTAGCCTGTAATCCTTTTTTGTTTCCTTTTTTTCAATTTAATGTTATGATGTTTTATGGATTAGTTGATTTTGTTTTGAATTGATTTAGATTTCGATGTATTTTATAGTATTGGGTATCGAGGGAAAGTTGGGAAATTCATAGAGGCTAATTTCCAACTTAGCATGTGTCACAATAGGATTAGTTCATTTTATCCACTTTTTTCAAAGTTGACTGAACTTATCATAAGCTGAGAGTATGTAATAATTGTCTCTCCCATAATCATCACTCCCATGCGTGCAGCAACGACATCTTTAGCGAGCTGCAACGCCTCCCTTGCCAGCCGTCGCCGAAAAACTTGTTAATCCACATTAGAGGTTCCTGAGCAGCAATCACAACTATTGACGTCTATATTCTTCGTTGGACTGAGTTTTGTCTGTCCATTCAAACTCGGCCTCATGCGATCCCCCAAGTAAATCCTTGATCTATCTCATCTCAAGATTGGTTTTCTCTTTATGCATTTCAAGTGTTTGATCATTTGTCTCATAGAGCTTATATGCACATGTATATGCACCCTTCATGAGCACATATGCAATGAGTATTCAATGGGAATGACACTCTTCACTTCTTTTGTTTTACAGTAGCAGACATTAATCAAATGATGACCAAATCATGGTTTAAAATGGCGCGGTATTAGCGTGCTAATAGTGTAAAGCGTAGCTAACAATACAAAAACGCTAAATAGCGTATCAATATTTATGTGGCACGGTAGTAGTACGGTAATATTTATGCCCTTGTGCTATTTACGGTGAGGTTATTGGCAACGGTGGAGCACGACAGAAAGGAAGAGAGAGACTCACAAAGATGGAGTATTTTTGTGGTGTGATCCACTACAAAAAGCCTAGTGTAAGTTCGGTCAACTATGAAAAAAGTTGATAAAAACAACCAGTTGTTCTGCGATACGTGTTGCTTTTAAAAATTAGCCCTTGGAGTGCTTAGCCCAAGGGTGCATAGTAGTCTGATCCTATCTATACATATATGGAAAATTTTGGAATGCATCTAAGGCTATCCACCTTAGAGGCTAATTCCCAAACGTGACATGTGTCACGATAGGATTGTTTCCGTTAGTCAACTTTTTTCAAAGTTGACTGAGTTTATCATAAGCTCATTATGTAATCCTTGACATTTCTAGGCCTTCAACGACTTCTCTGTTGCAGCAATGACATCTTCGACGAGCTATCGCCGCCTCGCATGTTTGTCGTCGTCAGAAAACACGTCGATATCTACTTCGGAGGATCCTGAGCCACAATCGGCGCTGTACAAGGAGTTTTTACAGAGCAAGAGTTTTTACCAACAGTCAAATCTGTGTCGAAGGGCTTTAATCGTTGTAGATTGCAGTCAAACATACATCTTCGACATTGGTGATTATGGCCTTGTTGGACTTATAGATCAATGGATAGATTGGGTAGGTCGGGTACCCATTCAACAACACCCCCCCCCCCCCCCAACCGACCGCCACTAGGGATAACAAAATAACCCGAATCTGCGAGTATCTGCCCGAACCCAACTCGACCGAACCCGATTTCTAAGGAAAAAAGTTAGGTAATGAATATTTACCTACCCGAATTCGACCCAATGCTGATGGGTTTGGGTCGGGTACGGATATGGATTTACCGAACCCGACTCGCCTATTTTTTTATAGTTTATTTATGATAGTTTAAAATCAGTTATAATCTATTATATATTTTTTAATTTTTGACTAATTTTGGTTTGGGTTCAGATATTATATATCCGACCGGTTCGGGTCAGGTAAAAATCCGAACTAAAAATTTTCGTGTTCAGATCGGGTTTATTTTCGGTTCGGGTTTAGGTACTCAAAACCCGGCCCCGACCCTAACCGCCACATCCACTTCGTATTCTTCTCCTCAGACTGTTCTTGTTCCGGACCCTCTGGCGACGAACAACGTGATCATGGTAGGCTTCGTTTGGCAAATCCCAAATGAGTAGGCCCAACTCATCAATCTGATCCCCAACGAGTATGCCCAACTCATCAATCTGATCCTCGATCCCCAACTCATCAATTATGCCGTCGTCGGCAGGCAGTGTTCTAAAAGTCAGCCGACCGGTGATTTTTAGGATCCAAACAGATTTTGGCAAGTTGGTCGAAAAAGTCGGTCAACGCATAAAACTCGGTCAAAGTCGTAAAAGCAGGTCAATGTCTAGTTACCTGACTAATCGGTCAATTTTTTATTTTTTAATTTTTTTAAAAAATTTATATTATTTTTAAAAAATTTAATTTTTTTTATTTTTCATTAACTTGCATAATTTTGTTAAGAAAAAAAAGAATGTATAAGCCGAAAAATTGGTCAAAACCTTATCTAGACACATTGTACTTCATTTCTTCGGTTTATGCGTATGGATATTATTTTTTTGTTTAATTTTACTCAAGTATTTCTAATTTCTTTCATTTATTTATACGGATATTATTAAATTTAATTGAAAATAGCAAATCGGACTAATCTCCGACTAGTTGCCTATTAATTATTTTGTCCCTCGATCGACCCAACTCTAATTAACGACTGTTAGTGCATCGCTAATAGACTTGTTATTTCAAAAAACAAGTTAAATATTTAAATATTTTATAACTTTTCACATTCCAACATATACCCTGTTAAAGATAGCTTTTAGGTAAACTCATTGTCAAATTTAGCTAACAATGAGAGAGAAATTAACTCATAGATATAATTTTCCCTCCAAATTTTTTGACGTTTTTACTTTATTTTGATTTAACTTCTATATTACTAAGAGCATTTCCAATAGTAAAGCTAAAGTTATGGCTGCCTTTAACTAGAAAAACTAAATGTAGCTCATCATTTTTTGAGTTTAAGTTTAGCAATGATAGCTATTCTAAAGCTAAAGCTAAATATATAGTAATCAATATTTAGTTTTAAGTCATTTTCTCTCTCCTTGATAGCTAAATATAGCGACCAATATGACTAAAAACTATATTTGACTATTGCAACTATGTTGGAGCTAATTTTAGCTAAAAAGTAGCTAAAATTTAGCTTTTAGAGCATTTTCAATGGTGCTCTCTAATTTTTCAACAAATTTGTTGAAAAAATAGCTAAAATTTAATTATTTAGGGAGCCAAAAAATTTATATTCCAACCGTGCAAAAAAAAAGTAGCCAAATTTAATGCATTAAGTATTTTTTCTAATAATTTCATTAAACTCTTAATCTATTTATATTTGACAAAAATTCAAAGAAATAATATAAAATATTTTATAAATTAAATTCTATAATATTGAACCACAAATAGGCAGCCACATTGAATTTATAATAGTTTTGTTTGAAAATTATTTGATTTAAAAATAATTTATTTATGACCTAAATACAAATAATAATACAGTATATGCAATAAATTAAATTCTTCAAATTGTAATAATTATTATGTAATCATTTTATCATATAAAAACTACTTTAATTAATGTTTCAAAAACCTTAGGAGCTCATTTTTCTCTCTTCAAATTTTAGAGCATCTAACTAAGGGTCTCTATTTTAGGAGCCTAATAGGGAGCATAAGTGGGATCTAAAAATTTGACTTTTTTATATTTTTAGACTAAGGAGCTTTAATAGGGAACCTCATTGGAGATGCTCTTAGCTATTTTGTTGGAGATGCTCTTATCCCCAAAGATACCCTAAAGCTAAATATTTTTTTAACTTTAACTACTTTTTTGCTAAAAATATCTCTAACAGGTACCCTATAGCTATGTTATATTTAGCTTTTTGTTAAAAGTTGTAGCTATATTTAAAAATTTTGGAGGGAGAAAATGACTTGATGTTAAACTCTACCAACTTCCACTTTTGTCAGTTACCAATGTTGCAATTTTGAAAATGGCTTGTAAAATTTTGAGATAACTTGAAAATAACTTACTGTTAAAGTGAAAGTTAAATATACATTAGTCAAATTTAACTTTTTAACAAATTTAACTAAAATATTTAACTCTACGTTGGAGATGCTCTAACACTGTTGGAGTTAAAGTGAAAAAGTAAGTAGTTATATATAGTTTTTAGAGTAATATAACTAGAAAATATAAAAATTATATTGGAGATGCTCTTAGAATATGAGTTTATCATAAGTTTAGTCAACATTGAAGAAATGTAACAATATTAACGATTCAAATTATGACACGTCATCACAAAAAATCAGGCTCCGGAGTGTTTAGCTCTAGAGGGCATAGCAGATTGGTTTCCATATATAGATTTATTTTCTATGGGATCATTGCTACCCCGCTATAACCTCATTAAACTCTTCTAATCAATCTTGTCGTTATTAAGACTCAATAGTGTAAAATGATGGTTCTTAATGAATTTGGTACAGAACTACACATCTAACAAACATTTGAGAGCCATAAAATTAGCACTGGTGTCCCCGTCTTTGAGTGGCTTTGAAGATGAAGCTATAGACGCGGTGTCGGTTCTTTTCTACTAAGCTGGCCTCAACTTTCGTATCAAGCTATGCTAGCTTATTTCTTCTTACTTTAGCTATTTCTCCCCAGTCCTCCATTAATTGATATATATATATCATATACACAATACTTATGTACGTAGTGTATTATTTATTCAAGGGTTTCTTTCTATATGCGAAACCACTTCTCTCCGCTGCTGATGTAAGCTTTACAAGCCCAAGCACAAGTGTCTGCACGGATAAATTCTGGCACTTACTTTCAATGATTTTTTTTGCTTGACCAAGATGTGGATGGTCAATTTTGATCGAAATGTTACCCTGGACGGATCTTGCTCAGAGGACAACAACCAGCAGCTGCTCGCTCGCCGAATGGTACGGTGATGGCTTTTTCTATGCCTGTCGTTGGTGATCATCGATAGAAACCAATACGGAGACGAAAACTCAAATCGAGTTTTGGAGATGCAAACTCAGTGGCTACGTAATTTGGACCTGGCCAGGACCTGAGCCTTCTGTGATCTCTTCGTTGACGACGGCGAGGCCGACATCTGCGTCTACAGCAATACAACATCGGCACCAACTCGTCGGGGTGATTGACTTGCTCTAGATTGTACTAGTTGATCTGGTCTCCTACGACGCTGCCACATCCAACGGTCGGAAGAGTATTCTCATCAATTACGAACGCCTGAGCTATGGCTCCGACCAGTGGTCCCCGGGTTCAGCAACGACATCGACCGCTTCAGCCGCTCGTGGTAATCAGACTCCAGATTCCGGTAAACGGAGTCTCCGGATCCAGCCCGGCCATGGACAACAACGAGGGCAAAAGAGGGTATTTAGTGATAGTGAAGTGTTAGTGGAGGTGGAAGGAAGCCTCTCTGTTCTATATGTGAATAATGACAGCAAATCCATCTCGTTCAGCTCCATGACTTCTTATTTTCCATAATCAATTCCAACCATTAATTCGTGCTTGTACGTTCATACATGAAACTAGTTTGAGTCAATGAAATAGAGTGGACATTATAAACCACAGAATGTTCTCCCACCTATATCAATTGATTTGATTGAGATTACGAAATTTCAATATCAAAATTTCTCCACCGGAACAATTTTATCGAAATTTCCTCGCACATATACACTATTAGTCCAAAAAAAACACTATTCTTCAAATTGAGGAACCATTTTCCGGCCGGTCACACGTTAGAAAAAGAAACAAAAAAAGGAATCATTTTTCATCCTTATTTCATTGAAAATAATATTAATTGTACATGCAGTAGTTATCTCCAAAGTTCAAAAAAGCGCTAGGCGGATTTTACACGGTGAAGCTATCGCTTAGCGCCTAAATTAAATTCTCGGTAAATAATTATTTTTTTTATATTTAATTAATTATATAATTATTTAGTATATTATATACATATAATATGAATAATAAAGAAAAAAATAATAAAGAAATATCATCAAAATACATTGTCTAAAATGTCTTCAAAGAAAATGCCATCAAACAATATATAGTACAAATCCAAATAAAATCATAAGAAAATGTATTTTGCACGTGAAAAGATCACTCCAAATTGCGGAACTCAAATGTGTCTTCATTTCTTTCATATTCGGTATCATCTTCGCAGATAAAATCATCTTTGAGTTCTTTGACTTCTCTTCTTGTGGACCCTTCAACACTATCATCTCCATCCGAAGTAAGTCCAAAAATTGAAATGCGAAGGTTTATGTTTTGCCTGTTTTTGTGTGGTTAAATGGCGCATAGTCATCAACTTTTGAGGTAGGCGGGCCAAGGCGGCCATCTAGGCAGACGACCGCCTAGGAAAGAGGCCTATGTTTTTAGTGCCTAGGCAGACACCTTTTTCGAACATTGGTTATCTTTGCTGGTAAGGGCAGACAAAGGCTTGTAGATGCATCTTCCATTGTGTTTCATCTCGGTTGTAATCTCATGTTGAGTGCGCAATCTATGAATTTTCTTGCAGAAATTCATACCTAGGTACTCGTGTTGGGGTTGGTTGTGTAGCATAAGTATATAACCAAGTTCTTATCTAAACTTCATTGTAACGTGTATGGAAAAATAACTTCCCTTTGGTTCTCTCTCTCTCTCTCTCTCTCTCTATATATATATATATATATATCCTCTATTCTCTTTTGTCTCGAACCCTAAACACGCTGTCGACCCTATCACACAGATCTCCCTTATCTCCCTCCCGATCCTAATTCTGACTACACCAAACCAAGCTTTGCATGTCGCATCCTGTCAGAGGAGATGGCCTTGTGCCGAACGACCCCGACTCGCCTATCGATCCACCGTTAGAACCATAATTCCTTGCAGCGGCCCTCGGCGAGGTGGACCTCGCACATTTCGATGATGAAGAAGCCAAACAAGATTGGTTCTATGTAGCATCCCAGCTCTTCTCTCTTAATCCCTTGGTCGCAGACCAAGTGAAAGCGTTCAAAATGAAGATGATTGGACTTTGGCATCATGCCACCGACTCTAGTATCATGGGCTTCACCCAAATTTCTGATGACCGATTTGTTTGTTAGTTTCGGTCCTTTGCCGATCGGCGTTGAGCGATCGTGAGTGGACCTTGGTATTTTCATTCTACTACGATTGTTGTTGAGGATTTGGATGGATTTGATGATCCTTTTTTAGTTTCGGCATTGCGCGACCATGCATGGGTGGTGGTTCGACCCATTTCGGGTCAGTTTTCCGTAGGTGTTCTCTAGGAGCGGTGCTACTGGCGTATTGGTAATGCAGTTGGTGTATAAGGAGTATAATCGTCACACTTTAAACCACCAATTAGACATGAAGATTTGAGTGGAGCTTGAATTTTAGAAGACCTCTTGTGGTAAGAACCTGATTCCGATTCTCTAAAAGTTATATATGCTATGGATGTGTCATTATTGTATGAGAATATAAAAGAATATTGTGAAAATTGTGAATATATGCTATGGATTTGTCATTACTGTATGAGAATATAAATGGATATTGTGGTTCCTTCATGCATAGTGTGGAATGTTGTATTCTTGGAAAGAGAGCAGGACAAGAACTAGTGGCGAAGGCCACTATGGCGGTGGCTGGACCGAGTAAGTCTGTCTAGGGATCTTAGTCGCCTGTGGCGGCTTCGGGTAATGGATGGAACTCGGGGCCCATTCAAGATACTCCTAGGGCCTCTACAGGTCTGGCTGGGGAACTGGGTAACATTCCACAACAGTAGGTTGGAGGAGGAGGCCCTTCTTCTTCTTCTATTATGACACTTTTAGCATTAATGCATCAGACCCCGACACCACCTCTTTCACAACAGTTTCAAGGGGGTGTACCTATGTCCACTACACTTGTAGCAGATGAACAGATGGCCAATGGGGGCCATGGAATGGCGTGGCTACCACTGTTGTAAGAGCCGAAGGCAACTATGAAGGGCAATCCCCTTTTTGGGGAGAGTCTTGCTAACCAAGTGATTTTTATGCAGATGGAACCTTCAGTCAGATACCAGTCTCAGGATCAGAAGGTATGACGACATATGTAGATAGCAGTCTCCTAATTTTTATGAACAGGAGGTCTCCATGGACATTTCCATTTCACCTATGATGACATATGTAGATAATGCACCTATGTCTAAAGGACCTATTCCTTGGTCCATTTCAGCTCTTGAGCCGCCAATGGGATCCCTGGTGCTGGACTCAGATCAAGGCACTTTGATCCTAGCAAGTCCGCAGCAAGCAGAGCCTATGGAAGCTTCCCATGGAGGATTTCAGCAAGCTGGGGAGGAGCTTTCTAATTTGTCAGGGGGCAAGGGCGACAAGCATCGCCGATTAGAGGACAAGAAAGCCAAGTCTAAACTTGGCCCAATAGCATGGGTAACAAAGAAAGTATTACCATAGAACACTACAAGAAAACTGCACTTAGACCACGGACCATTTCCGTCGTCTAAGTGAAGTTTTCCGTCGTCTAAGTACTTGGACGACGGAAACTCCGTCGTCCAAGGTCCGTGCTCCAAGTGCTGTCGTCCAAGCACCTGGACGACGGAGACTTAGTGTCCGTCGTCCAAGTGAACTTGGACCTCGGACATTATCCGTGGCCCAGGTGTTCACCTGGACGACGGAAACACTAAGTCTCCGTCGTCCAGGTGAACACCTGGGCCATGGATAATGGTAGCAATGTCCGTGGCCCAGGTGTTCACCTGGACGACGGAAACACTAAGTCTCCGTCGTCCAGGTGAACACCTGGGCCACGGACATTGCTACCATTATCCGTGGCCCAGGTGTTCACCTGGACGACGGAAACACTAAGTCTCCGTCGTCCAAGTGAATATTTAATTTTTTTTTAAAAATAAATTGAAATTAAATATTATTAATTTAATTTATTATTAATTTAATTTAAATAATGAAAAATGCTAATATTAAATAAATAAACTAAATTTTGAATATTAAAATTAATAACTTATATATATATATAATTATTAAATAATCAAAGTAAATTAATTTGTACATACGAAAAAACCCATAAATTAAAAATTAAAATATTATTCGGAATGCGGAAAGAAACGAGATAATATACTACGTGCTAGCTAATACACTGGAGGAGCAGATGCGGGGCCGAGTCCTCCGCCTCCAGCCGGGTCGTTGTCGTCGGGGTGTGGGTTCGGAGGAGGTTGACATACTTCTCGATTTTGGTTCATGAGCGCGATGAGTTGGGCTATTTGTGCTTATTGTTCGTCAAGTCTTTGCCGCATTGACTCATTCTGCTCTTGTGTCCGTCGATTCTCCTCTCGTGCCAGTCGAGCCTCTTGAATGGCTGCTTCGACGGCCGCAGCTTGACTGATTCTCCGCTGCCTCGAACCTCCCGTAGATGATGAGCCGGAGGTCGTCGACAAATCTCGTACCACCCTAGGCCCAAAGTGCCTAACCTCCTTGCCAGCTCTACGACCGTAGACCTCATCCGCGATTGCAATTTGGCTCTCTAAGGATAGAGGAGGCAGGTCTTCCGGCGGCACATCTGGGAACGCAAGCTGAGTGTTGGCCAACTCTTCATGCGCACGCTCTATCGCCCTTGCCTACAAAATTATAATTAATTTATTATAATTTTGTAATCATATTTAAATAATAATTACTATAATTAAAAGCACATATATATATATATACATGCATATCACTTACCCCGCATTGACTCGCTTCATTATCGAGCCCTGGCGTCACGTACGCGCTTACGCTTGCATCAATAAAAGGGTGTTTGGAACCCTTATCCTTGTGCTCCTTGGCAATTTGAATGAACTGCTTGGCGCCGGTAGTATGGTGTTTCTCCTTCTTCCCCCGGTTGGCTTTGTTGACACCGGAGAATTTCTGTTACACAACATAATTAAATCATTAAAAAATGAATAACTACAATTTAAATAATTCAATTATTTTAATTGAAATAAAAAAATTAAATTAATACCTTAAATTGTTCATCGGCAAAGTGGTTACACAACCACTCCCACTCATCTTCTCTCTCCCCTTGCAGCTCTACCGGGGGAGGCACGGGACCGACATCTTTGAAGTACTTATGGAGCCTGTACTTCCAATCTTTGTAGATGGAGTTGGCGGTTTGATTGATATGCCTCAACATAGCCGGTGTCGGATCCACGTCAAATTGTTCCTATGAAAAATAAATAGAAAATTATAATCGTATATATTATGAAATTTTAGGCCGAGATTAACAATATTATATAATAACTAAATTGAACGTATTACGTACCGAAAGATCTTTGAAGACTTTCGCCTTCTCATGATCCGGCGCCTCCTTCCAAGTAGGGGCAGTGATACGAACCCGGTTACGGATGATTGACCCTATCCCATGCGCCGAGAGACTTGCTAGCTGAGCTGTGGGAGGGCCACCGGTGAATTCGTCGTACGGCAAGTCGATCTTTTTACCGGTCGCCTTGCAAATACGCTCCGCTTTTCCCCCTTTAACGAGACCCCGAGTCCTTTTCGGTTCCGGGTCAGTGGGGGCCCTCCTTTGCCTACGGCGGGCGCTGTACATGATTGATTCGGCGGTCGAGGACGCCTGAGTACTTGCCGTTGAACCGGTACCGGGCGTCGGAGTTGAAAAGAGGTCGACGTCATCACCGCTCGAGATGAAAGGGGGAGCGGGAATTTCCCCAGAGGGCGCTACGGACGGACCAGATGATCCGTCCGGATTGAGAGCGTCGTTGCCCTCCGGTGGTAATTCCCAACCGACTTGGTCCGCCAAGCGGCGGAGCATGGCATCTTCTGCCTCTGCTTGGGCTTTCTTCTTGCCGGATGTCGTCTTTGGCGGAGCCATTTAAACCTAAGATTGATGCGTTAAAATACCTACTTACCATAATAATTACAACTTAAAAATTTACGCTAATTAATTAAGTACGTTTAAGATTTAAATAGAGTACACTAGCTTGGCATTTTCGGTCGTTCAATGGACGTGCGACCCGCGCGATAAAGTGTAAATTTTCAATTAATCAGCCTTGGTTAAATCGAAAAACATGGCCAGTTAGGGATAGAGATAACGCGAGAGGCAGGACTAATTTCGACAAAAGTCTTTCTTAGTCCAAATCCTGTCACCAGTCATAACCCGTTTCTAGACACCATGTCCGACATTCGGCCAATTTTTCGAAAATTTACACTCCCTCAAGTCCTTTGCAAACTCCGCCCTCAACCTCGTGTCCATAACTTCACTTAGGTTATGGTGTGCGGTGATGAAATCCACACATCACGAGGGGTTAAAGAGATAAGCAAGGAAAAGAGGCGCCATCTATTCCAAAGAGTGCGACTTAATTACACCAAGCCTATGTACTAAATTTAAATCGAACACGTACTACTAATTAATTTACTAAAAAATACACGTAATTACATGCAATAATTTATTTTCCATTTAGCATGCAATAATTAACCATTTAATTAATTAATAACAATAATTATTTATTTAATTAATTAATAACAATAATTAATTATTTATTTATTTAATAACAACAAATTTACAATTATTCATTTAATTAGGAAACAATAACAATAATTATGATTTAATTAATAAATAACAACAATTAATCATTTATTAAATATTTAAAATTAATTACTAAATTAATTTCTACTAATTTATTATATTTAGAATTTAATTAATTAATAAAATGAAAATTATTTAAATAAGGGAAAAATAGAAATGTACCGAAGCGGAGTTTACGGGAATTTCGCCGGACTTGAGTCGTCGGAGAGGATAGGAACCACGCCGGAAAAAATGTCGTCGGAGCGTCGCCGGAGGAGGATCGCCGGAGGAGAGGAGAGGAGAGGGAGAGGAGGAGATGGAATGATGAGAAAATGAGGGGGGGTGCAACTCTATTTATAGAGTTGCACTTAGACGACGGAGCACTATTCTCCGTCGTCTAAGTCCACCTGGACGACGGAAATAGTGTTTTCCGTCGTCTAGGTGGCGGTTTAAAAATTTTCAATCGGCGCGTAATTAATTGGCGGGACGTTTTGAACCGCCATGAATTTGGACTTAGACGACGGAGAATGGATTCTCCGTCGTCTAAGAGAAAATTCAAGCGATGCCGAAAACGGAAGCGGTAAATTGAACTGCCATAATTTTGGACTTGGACGACGGAGATGGCAAGTTTCCGTCGTCCAAGTGAAAATTACACGAAAAAATTAAACAAAAAATTATTTGAACCGCCATGATTTTTGAACCTGGACGACGGAAAATGACCATCTCCGTCGTCCAGGTTCAAATTACGTAAAAAAAAATTTTAAAAATAATTCGCTAGGAATTTAGCGATCTGTCATTCGGGTGAAATAGTCGTACAATATCGATGAACGCATCGTATATATGAATAGTTAAATTTGAACCGCCGATTAATTTTACGTATTGAAACATGTTAAGTCTCGACTAATCTTTACGACTTAAGTGTTCATGAGTAGACGCTCATTTGCAGCAGAGTATTAACGAAATTGAATTTGGACAAAACAACCGTTGGATATGTTCGTCGTAACATAATATATAATTGTCTTCAAAGGACCATAAAATAATAAGTTCGGGAAGGGTTTGATCGGCACAGTCAACCGCAAAACCGATAATTTCACAAACCGGAAACGTGGATACAAGGCATTTCGCAACTCCGATTTTTGAACCGTCGAAGCTCACACACCAAGAATTGTTTACTCTAAAGTCTTGAGGAAAAGAAAATGCATTGGAAGAAGGTCTAGAGGGTCGTTGTCTTAGAAAAAATTACGATATCTGCACCTGGACGACGGAAATGAGTGTTTCCGTCGTTCAGGTAATCACCTGGACGACGGATATGAAGTTATCCGTCGTCCAGGTTCTGACCTGGACGACGGAGAATGACGTTCTCCGTCGTCCAGGTGTATAGACCCTGAATTCAGGGGTTAGGGCCTCACTGTTTAGGGTTTAGGGTTTGTGAACTTGGACGACGGAGAATGACCATCTCCGTCGTCCTAGTGTGTACCTGGACGACGGAGAATGACCATCTCCGTCGTCCAGGTGTAAAAACCCCGAATTCAGGGGTTAGGGCCTTAGGGTTTACGGTTTAGGTCGTCCCCGGTCATTTGTGTGTGCGTTCAATTATTCCGATTCAAAAATATAATTAAAAAATTGATCGATCGATCCGAACTGCTAGATTTAGGGTACAGGATTTAGCTAGGGTTTTATATGAGATTGAGATTTGGCGCCAATTAATCTGCAATTAATTTCTCCGTTGTCCAGGATATATAATTCGGATTAATTTCTTACCGTAAACCAGTATCGATCATATATATATATATATATATTACAATAATTACAGTAATTAATTACCAATTAATCTCCCTCGTCGTATGACCGTACTCTTCGTCATAATCATCATCGTCCTCATCCCCGTTAGTCGACGGCTCATCCTCGTCATCGTACTCAACATCGTCCGACGAATAACCTGAGTCCTCGTCCGCGTCCTCTTCCTGCTCGTCTTCTTCATCTACCTCATGGATAATCTCATCTTCAGTTAGATCTGTACAACCATCAGGCATGGGTAACCGTTCACCATCTTGAACCAGGTCCATTATATCGGAGCGGACCATAGAAATATTAGGCTCTTGATAGGCAGGAATGTCTCTTTCTGGTTCAGCAGCATCTTCAGTCGTCGCCGGTGTCCCTTCAATTGTCTCTGTATTCCATATTCCTCGGTGAGAGATATGGTTCACTATTTTCCACCCTTCACCGGCTTTCGGATCGTCGAGATAGAACACCTGCCGAACTAAGGTGACGAGAGCGAAAGGCTCATCCTCATACCAGTGCGAGTTTGTATCGACAGATAATAGTCCCAGGTCTTCCTTTGTACGCTTGAACCATCTGCACTTGAATAGGAAAACGTTGACATCATTCCCGTAACATAGCTGAACCACGTATACAATAGCCCCGTAATATAGATTATTGTCTTTCCCAACGGCTACTCCACTGTTTTGTGTTCTTCTTCCTTCGTCTCGGGCCAATGAATGGAACTTTACACCGTTCACAAAACATCCGGGATAAATATAGTGTTTAACCGGCTTCCCTGCTAGCAAGTGCTTTGGCCATGACCACCACCCTCCGTGGTTATCAGATTTTTGCAGATCAATCATCTGCGAAAAAGGCCAAATTAATATAATGGTTTACTTTCTACAAACATGAGCAATATGTATTTAAATAATTAATACCGAGTCGTACGTACGTACCCATTGGAAGAAATAATCAGGAAACTTCTTCTTAACCATTTTCTCAATCCACGCCGAACTCTTGTTTTGATTTAACGCCTGAAGCCTCTCCCTGTATGACATCATGTACGGCTCAACTTCATCACAGTCTCGCAACACTACCCAATGTGCCTCAATAAGTTCTTCCCGTGTTAACGATTCTTTTAATACTCCTCTAAACGGTCGGACGACATTGGTGACGACAGAAAGATTGATGCGGGCACTGCGATCGGAGGCAGTACTGGGAGGGGGTGGATCTTTGAGGTACCTGTTGCAGTAAGTAACACACTCATGCATTAGGTATGTCTCTGCTATGGAGCCATCCGGGGCCGACCTGTTTTTGACGAATGACTTATACTGTCCAAGCTGTCTACAAAATCAAACGTACACATTACATAAGTACATATAGCTAGCTGGCTAGTATATATATAATCTCCAGTGGAACAAATTAATTAATTAGTTGTACGTACCTTTCTTGAGGATACATCCAAGTGTACTGGACCGGACCAGAAATGAGCACCTGCTCGGGCAGGTGGATCATTAGGTGAATCATGATGTCAAAGAAAGCAGGGGGGAAAATCCTCTCTAGTTTGCAAATGATGTGCACAATTTGTTGTTGCAATTCCACCACATCTGACTTCTTTAATTCTCTGGCGCATAACCTCTGCCACCACCTGCACAATGCCACTATTGGTTCTACGACGTCCCGAGGCAAGTATGGTCGAATTACCACTGGAATCAGACGTTGCAGCATAACGTGATAGTCATGTGTCTTTAGACCAACAAACTTGTGTTGCACCTCGTCCACTGCTCCAGTTATAGTAGCTGCATACGTAGCCGGATAACGAACGCCCTTAAACCAGTGAAATACAGAACGTCTAAGCGTCGGCTTCACTGTGTAAGGTGCATCTGGCATCTTGTTGTACACTCCTTTCCTATCCCTCCTCAACCACAAGGGACGACGTAGATTCATTGATTCCAAATCTTTGCGCGCTTTGGGAGTATCTTTAGTCTTGAACTTAATACCGAGAATTGTTCCCACCACGCTGTCGCACACATTCTTTTCTATGTGCATCGCGTCCAAGTTGTTCCTCAGCTTCAACTTCGACCAGTAAGGGAGTTCAAAGAATATACTCTTGTGATCCCAATAGCTCAGATCATGTGGAGGAATTGGATTGCATTTCTTTACATCCGCGTCATTGCTCAACACACCAAAGTCGAAATAGCTCAACCTCTCTAAAATCTCTTCGCCCGACCAACTACGGGGTTTAGGATTGTTCTCTACCGTACCGTCGAAATGAGCTTCATCCTGTCGCCACGGGTGGTCGTGAGGAAGCCATCTACGGTGACCCAAGTAACACACCTTCCCCGCGTGCCAACTAGAGTTCACGTCGTCCAAACATATAGGACATCCATTATATCCTTTTGTCCTGCAGGCTGCCAACATCCCATAAGCTGGAAAATCGCTGATCGTCCACATTACAGCAGCCCTCATCGTGAACATCGTGTCAGTGAATTTGTCATAAGTTGGGACTCCATTTTCCCACAACAGTTTCAGCTCGTCGATCAAAGGTCTGAGGTAGACATCTAAGCACTTCGATGGAGATTTAGGACCTGGAATTAGTACGGTAAGGAAATTAAATTCCTTGTTCATGCACATCCACGGAGGCAAGTTGTATGGCATCAGAATAACTGGCCAAGTGCTGACGGCGGAGCTATTACTTCCCCAAGGATTGAATCCGTCTGTAGATAGGCCGAGTCTAACATTTCTAACCTCTGAAGCAAAGTCTCCAAATTCTCTGTCGAAATGTTTGAAACCCTCCCCATCCGCGGCGTGTCGCAGGACATCGTCATCTATTCGCTTTTCTGCGTACCATCGCATCGCCTCTGCTGTGTGTAGCGACATGTACAGGCGCTGCAATCTGGGAATCAAGGGAAAATATCGAACAACTTTGACAGGAATTCTCTTTTTCGAACTCTTCCTATTCAACTGGAATCTGCACTGGCCACATACGGGACAATAGTCCAACTCTTTATACTCTTTGTAAAATAGCACACAATCATTCGGACATGCGTCAATTATCCTGTACTTTAGGCCGAGGCTGCTCAGGATATTTCTAACCTTATAATGAGATTTAGGAAGATTGTGATCATCAGGAAGCAACTTACATATTTGCTCCTGAATTTCGTCAAAAGCACTCACTGACATTTTGTGCTTCACTTTTATCTTCATTTGCTCCATCACATATTGCAACACATTCTCTCGACATCCAGGGAACACAGGGGTCTGCGCTTCAAGTAGCATTCGGTTGTACTTTTCCATCTCACTGGTGTCAGTGGCCAAGCTAGCTGCGGGGAATGTGTCATCATGCTCATTGGTGGTACTGTAACCTCCGTCTTGGTGTTGGTGTCCGCCATGACTACATCCCGGAAACGCATCATGGACCAAATCTGCAGTTGGGTTGCAAGCTGGGGGTCCGGCACCACTGCCGCTGGATGAGGCACCATGGTAACTGTACCCTGAGCTGAAGTCTGCTGCGCTGAACTCTACATATTCACCATGCTCGCTCCATGTAGTGTAACTCCACATCATACCATTTTCGTACAAGTGTTGCACCATAACATTAACCTCCGCATACTGACAATTAAGACATTTCTGACACGGACACCTGAAACGTTTCTTTCCCTGACCATGTTCTATCGCAAAATTCACAAATTCGCTAATTCCATCCATATACCGGACATCACATCTATTCTTCAACTTCATCCAACTCTTGTCCATACTGCTACAAAATATTATACTTAATTAATTATTACATATATATATATTTGTCCATTAATTTACGCTTAATTATACGTACTCGATCTACATATCGATCCATCAATTACGTACGTATGTACGTAATTTAATCGATCTGTACATATATATATATATAGCTAACATCAGCTAACATCCTTGCATGTATATATATGTACGTACGTTTTCACTAAATACATATTAATTAAGCAAATTTTAACTGCGTACGTACGTACCTGCTGGCCTTCTCGATATCTTTACGTTAATTAAGCTAACTAGCTAGTCAGCGGAGATCCCTTATCGATCCTGATTCTTCTCGGCCTAGCTAGCTTAAGCTACCTAGCTAACTCGAGCTCCATAGCTAGCTCGAGCTCCCTAGCTTCTCCTTCTCCATTCTCCTTCAATTATTCTTCAAATGGAATCGATCATGAAGAGATCGAGGCTAGCTAGGAATGAATTTGATCAGTTTGGCCGGCAGTGGGCTTATATAATAGTTCACTTAGACGACGGAGGTGTCGGTACGTCGTCTAAGTGGAAGTACGTTTTGTGAACTCGGACGACGGTGTGTCGGTCCGTCCTCCAGGTAATCACCTGGACGACGGAGAATACCATATCCGTCGTCCAAGTGGTCACCTGGAGGACGGAGAAGACTCCGAGGTCCAGGTGACCACTTGGACGACGGAGAATACCATCTCCGTCGTCCAAGTGGTCACCTGGAGGACGGAGAAGACTCCGAGGTCCAGGTGGTCACTTGGACGACGGAGAATACCATCTCCGTCGTCCAGGTGGTCACCTGGAGGACGGAGAAGAGTCCGAGGTCCAGGTGACCACTTGGACGACGGAGATGGTATTCTCCGTCGTCCAGGTGGTCACCTGGACCTCGGAGTCTTCTCCGTCGTCTAAGTGTCACTTGGACGACGGAGAATTATTGTTTCCGTGGTCTAAGTGCTGTTTTCTTGTAGTGGAAGAAGGTGGTTCTCCTTCCACCTGGTATAAGAGCAGAAGAACTTTTCCATAATGCGTCACAGTAGAGATGGTACCTAGACAACTAAAGAGCGGTGCATTTTAGATTTTTTGGCAGTTCCCGCGCTACTCTGGTATGTTTGTCCAGGTTTATTTGCTTAAAACTGCTTTAGCATTGTATCACATTAAAGTTTCAATTTCTCGGGCCGAGAAATCTGGTAGAACTCTGTACAATCACTATTCAAATGAAATTTTCGACCATCTCAAAAAAAATCTAAACTTCATTGTAACAAAAAATACAAGGTAATGTTTAATATATATAAAAAAAATTATATAAGGTAATATCAATTGATATTTGAGTCGTAGTGCATGATTGATTTCGAATTTAGCTGGTGGGGTGGATCGATTCACATCCGTACTACGTATAGAGTCCTTGGACTTGTTTATTGATCAAACTAGCTAGGCTTCTTGATTAGCAGAATAGATAATTGTAAGCTAGCAGCGTGAAATATATTCAATGGCGGATTCTCAGCCAAGGCAAAAGGCCAGCATGTGTTGCGGGTCCAAAGCCAACTCGATCAATCTCTTTCCGCGGCCGGCTCCATCCACCTCCCCTCCATTCCATTCCTTGCCGTTTACTTTTAGCAACATGCATTCTCTTATAAATTCCACACTCTTATCTCACAAGTCATCACAACATTCATAACCTATATACTATTACATACATTGTTCTCTCACAAAGCAAACCAAACTACATCACAACTGCACAAACCGTTTTGCAAGAAGCTCTCTAGCAATCAAAGCACACACACTGATCGACAATGATGATGAGCAGCATTGTGAAGAAGCTCTTGTTCTGTGGAGCAAAAGGGTTTCCCTCCATCGAAGACGGTCGAGTAGTGACGGTGCCAGAAGCCGGCCACGTCCGAGTCTACGTGGGAAGAGACGTTGACATGATGTGCAAGTTCGAATTGGAAGCTCATTACCTTAACCACCCTCTCTTCCAGAGTCTTCTGGAGCTCTCGGCTGAAGAAGAGTTCGGTTACTCCTACGACGGAGCCCTAAGAATAGCTTGCGACGTCGATCTGTTCCATTACCTTCTTCGTCTACTTGAAACCCGTAACCCCTCTGCTCACTACATGGAGCTTTCCGATCTCATCTCCAACTTCTACAACTAGCTGCTGATATTAATTTCTAAGCTAGCTAGCCTCGATCTGGATTTTTTTACGTGGCCGGGGATGTAGATATTTAGCCATTCTTTCTATTCCATTGATTCTTTTGTAACTTTAAAATTGCATCTCCAAAAAATTGAAAGAGCAATTAAGTTTGTACATCAACATTTTAGTGGTATGATACAAAGAAAACGCCAGCAAGCAACTGCGAGCCTTGAAACAATATTTGCATTCGACTGATTTTTGCTTCAAAAATAACAATTCTAGCGTGATGATAATATATATTTTCCTATAAAAATGATTTTCGGACAGATTGAATTTAAAAATAAATAAATTATATATGTGTTTAAAGAAAATAATATTTCTGGTATCCCGGTGTGTGCTTTATCCTAATTAAAATAGAAGTAAATATTCTCTCAATTCCTGATTTATAGAGATATTAATTTGTAACAGATTGTAATGCCTATATAAGGACATCTATCAATGAATAAAGTACAGTTTCAGATCTATCACTTGCGTATATACTTTTCTCCTTCAACATGTTATCAGTAGCTCTTGAGTTGATAGCCACCAACCCAAACCCCTAAACAAAAAAAAACCCAAAACACTATAAACTATCGCTGACCTCTTCCTTGCCAAAAAATCTTCATCATCGCCGGAGCAACATCATCGTCGGGAATTGTCACTGTCGTCGGATTTTTGCTTTCTTGCTTCAAACTTCTTTTAGTGAAGTTTCATTCCGAGCATAATACCCTCGAGATAAATTTTCAAAGTTCTTCAATTTAGAATTAGGTTGCAAAACTTAATTATTGGAACACCCTAGATCTAGATCTAGGTTTAGATTTAGGTTTAATATTGTGAATTTTATATATGTATCTAGTTCCTATGGACTATTGCAGGTATGAGTGAGAGATGATTAAATCCTCCTCCTCAAAGTTTTAAACAATAATGATGGTCCTTGGGGAGTCACGGTATACATGAAAAAAAAGAAGGAAAATCGATATTTTGTGACTCTGAGTTAGTCACGGTTTTATGGGGTTTCGTATGAAACCGTCGGTTATCGCTTCAATATTTGTGACCATACATCAATGGATCATGTTTTCTTATTCCCTAAACTTGATTAGTGATCGTGATTTTTTGATCGGTAAACTAATTTCATCTCTTATATTTTGTAGATGATTGAGCCAACAAAGACAAAATTTGACATCTTTGATCTTCAAGGAGTAGAGTACCATAGATGGGTCTCAAATATAAGGAATACTCTCATTGGTAAAAGACTCCCGGATACGATCCAACTACTACCACTTGACACTCAAACCGATGATGACACTATCGCCCACAAAGGTCAAGATCTTATGTTTCTCAGAAGACATATGCATCATACTCTACGAAAGCAATACTTGTTAAAGGATGACCCCGCGGATTTGTGGGTGACTTTGCAAGAACGATTTAATAATGTGCAAGACGCACAACTTCCTGAACTGCTTGAAAAATGGGATCAAATTCAGTTATTGGATTACCCCAAAATAAGTGATTTCTACCAGCATATGCTGGAGCTACAGTCTGAGCTTGCCATTTGTGGCATTGTCAAGAACGATAAGGCCATGGTCGAAAAGTCATTGACTACCTTTCCTACCTCCATGGGCACACTTGCTCACTAATATCAGATTAATTATGAGCAAGGGAGACTTAGACCCTTCAGTGATCTTATGAGTGTGGTGGCCACAAAAGAATGGCACCAAGAGATTCTTCTCCATAACAATGACAGGCCAACCGGTACAAAGAAAGTTCATGAGGCTCATCATACTAGAAAGGCATGAACAGATAAGCAGAACAATCATTCGAAACCTTATCAAACTAGTGGTGGTAGAGGAGGACGTGGTAGAGGTCGTGGTAGAGGAGGAAACAAATAGAATATGACTTGGACTCGCCAAAACAACTCCAACAAGAATCCATCAAGTTCTGATTCCAGGAAAAATGGAAATTCATCGAGGTTTGCTTCTTCGACTTATAGCTTAACACCTTACTATATGTGTGGTTCGAGCAAGCATATCCACAAGCAGTGTCGTGCACCCAAAGATGTCCAGAATGCCTACAAGAAATGCAAGCAGTACTTGGCTCATGAGACCAATTACACTGCGGATGAAGAGATGGAAGATGGCGGTGAAGCCAATCTAATTGTAGCAGATATCCCAAATGTAAACTTACTGACTACTGATTTCACTTAGACCGATATCTCTATTATGTAATCAAGTCTAGTATTGTATTTGACTTTATTTTTGGTCATGGTATTGAATAAGAACAATCTTTTGATATAACTTTTGATGTTGGAACAGCAATAAAAGTTTTTTCTTTCGGTATTTGAAAGTATTAAGAATGGTTATGTTTATACTTATTGCTTACAAGGTTCAAATTCTACAAAATCTTATGGCATTATAAACACCAAAGTATCATAAAAATGAGACAAAAGAGAGGATGATTTTGATTATAGAGATTTTTCACTCTAGAATGGTTTTTGCATTTTTCGACCCGTTGAACATAATCTTGATCCGTCGAATGCATGACTCTATCTCTACATTGTCACAAACTCGACCCGTCGAGAATTTTCTCCAACCCATTGAAGAAAGATATTGAAATGACCCGATTCCGATTTAGTTGCTTAAATCGAAATCAAACCCCTTCGAAAACATGACCTTAAAATTTTTTTTGCCAGAGTTTACTTTGAAATACATGAGCCAATATTAGAACATGCAAAAAGAATCACACTTCAAATATTCCACAAAAGCCAAACCGTGGGGCTCCGTTCCCCATCTGGATTTCTCAACATCATATACATAATAAACCACAAGGTTTATAAGAAATCCAGAAAACATTCAGGAGTAAACTCAACTGAAAACACAACATAAGTATTCAGAGCGACGCTTATATACATCATATACAACTAGTAGGTCGAACAAGGAACCTACTCGAACTGAAGAGTGATCTGAACTCTACGCCTCCACCGTCGACGTGCAACCCCTGAACCCAAACTGCAAACTGGGCAAAGGAAACCGAAAAACCCAGGCAAAAGGCAAATAAAATCGTTAGAGTGAGTGGACGAAAATAATAATATGCCTTTCACCATTTATATATTTACAAAAATAATGCGAGTTCTATAAATAAATGAAGGTCGCCACTCCGGCGGATTTCCCTGCTAGAGTAGCATGTCGGGCGAATCTCTCAAGCCCGACGGTGATAGACTAGGCGAATCTTTCAAGCCTAGTCGACATATCAAGCAAATCTCTCAAGCCTGATAGATGGACTACTGGTGATCAGCCGCGTAGCCAATGCATCGATACTAAATAAATAAATTCCATCACCAATAAAATATACAATGCCTTCAAAACGATAAATAATTTGAACATTGTACTGGAAACAAATACTGAAACCAAGAACTTGCTACGACAGTGTAAATAAATGTCCACTCACAGTACGAGGCTAACTCTGAAGTCCGGCGGAAGATCCCTTACCAAACGCTCGATCACGATCACTTGAATAACAGGGATACAATCAATACATATAGAATCACAACATACAGAGCTAATACGTCAAGAACCTCACGTTTTCGAAAGACGTATCGTTCAAAATATCGACGAGGATAACAAAATTCCCAAAATACACCCAACAACCCTTGTCCCAAAGTTGAATACTCAAATCAACTCAAAAACCTCACAACTACAATCGGGACGCGATACTAGCAAAACGGTATAAAAATCTCTAAAAATCCCAAAAAGTCAACCTTGCCGGAACTCCGTTGTTGACCTAGGAACTTGGGTTTAAAGTCAACTCTGGCCGGTCAACGGTTAACTCTGGCAGGTCAACGGTCAATTGTGACAAGTCCTTGCCGGAAGGTGTCAAGGCCCAAGACTTCAAGTCCAAGCCCACAAGCCCAATTTGAGAAGATATTTTGAAGAGTCATGTGCCACTCACATGTTGGGTGAGTCATCTTTGAACCACCAACATGTCCCTAAAAATGTGGATTATGTCTTGATTTATTTTTGAATTATTTCAAAGCCAAAATACCTCTCCAAAACCCCTAGGTTCGAGCTCCCCTTTAGACCATAACACAACACACTTCAATTTTCAGATTCTCATAGTTTTACTCTCTCTCTTAAGCCTCCATCCATACCCCATTCAAATAGCTATCTTCTCTACCTCTTAAACACCCATAGCACCACCAAAAGGCTTGAAAATCTTCATTACCACCACCATACTTTCATCTACATCACTATTCCTCTAGTTGTTTGTGGGTGACTCAACTCTTGGAACTTTGGAGCAAGATTAGAGTAAGAAGGAGAGAAGAGCTAGAAGACATTGGAGCTTTTTGGGGACTCTTGGTTATTTCTCATCCTACTTTGTATTTCAATCATGTATCTAGACTCTATGCTTGTTATAGGTAGTGAGTAGTAGATTTTGGGAGGCTAGGGTTTGAACCCTAGCCATGTGATGTGATGAACATGTCTTGGATTATGTAGGTTTCATGGTTTTAGTGTATGTGATGAAAACTTGTGTTGTGAATTAGTTCATTGTGTGATTGTGGTATGTTTATATGCTTGAGCTTGTTGTGTAGTTCTCATATGCATGTGTTGATTCTAGCTAGGTTGATGTATGTGTTAAAGGACTTAAAAATGATCCTTAAATGAATTAGCTACTCACTTAAGGAAAGATGAGCATGTAAACATGATTAGGGTATTATCTATGAGATTTATCTTAAGATTTGATTCCCTAGCACTTAGCACGAACTAGAGCTTCTTTGAGTCTCTATAGACTTGAAGGACTCTAGTTAGGCACACATTAAATCCAAAAGATTATTGTGGCAAATAGTAGACTCACTTAACTCGTAACACACTAGGTGCGAGTTGAGGGAATCACTGACTTTATTTCGGATTCTCCAATAAAGATTCGAGAAAGGGAACCTTTCCACATATTTCACACGATTTGCTTGTTGAATTCACAACATGACATACAATCGAGATGTAAGCTCCAAAAATGGCTTGGGTCTTGGTTCCGATTCACAAAATACTTCAATGTTGGGCTCAAGTCATCTAGAGTTTAAAACGACCTAGGAACTTGAGTTCAAAACCAAACGTGACCCAAAAGGTCATAATTTAGACATTAACTTGTGTGAACGGACTTTAATCCATTACATGAACCGGACATTGTTTGATACATCTGAAAGGACCCAACCCCGATTTAGCTCCCTAAACCGGAGTCAAACCCCTTCGTAAACACGAACCAACAAAAACTTTTCGAAATTTGGGCAGAGTTTCGTTACTAACGTGGAATTACTGTTACCTGCACGCGGAAAATACACTTCATCCTATGCCACAAAAAGCAAACCGTGGGCACCAATCCCATCCAAATTTCTCAATATATCAACAGTAAAGTAAACAATACATATAATATATACTTTACTGAAATTCGGGTAAAATCGTATAACATATTCAATAGGAAACTCAGAGCGACTTCTAATACATAATCATATACGCATACCACAGTAGGTAGAACAATAAACCTACTGGATGAAACAAAGTAGCTCGAGTACTATGCCTCCGACCACGACGTGCGACACCAGAGCCTGAACTGCAAACTGGGCACAGAAACCGAAAAGCCCAGGGGAAAGACATAAAACACGTTAGAGTGAGTGGACGAAAATAAATGTCTTTCACCAGTAATATATACGTATAAAATCATATGCGAGTCAAATGCACATAAAATCAAATGGTACACGAGGGAGACTCTAACTCCTCACGCGTACAGAGCATGCAACGTAAAACATATCGTGGAGACTCTCGTGGGCTTCCACGCGATAGCACAGTCTGAATCACGGGATCCCAGACCCACACGTGATTCCTAGCCAGAAAGGCCTCGGGTCAGGATATCTGTCCCCCCCGGAGCGTACTCGGGGATCAGCCGAGAAGCCAATGTGTATCGATACCACAACATATACTGAGACTGTACTCTGTGTAAACCAAATCATAAATCTTTTCCATGCACATGCATAAAACATAATATGTACATATATGTATATATTCGTATACGTATATTCGTATAAGAATAATCGTAAAACACATGCTCGTAAAATCATAATCAATCTGCATGCTCAAGTTCGTAAATGATTTATAAAAGACTCGCAGTCAATCTGTGAAAAGAAATGTCCACTCACAGACTTGCGTAACGCGATACGCGTTAACCCGTGATCCGGCGGAAAGTCCCCCGCCAAACAAACGATCACGAACTCCTGAATATTCACAAAGTCCATTATTCAAGGTCATAATCCGACAATACAAGACAAATCACGAGAAACCACTGTCCTCGAAAACACGAAATCCGAATACGACAAATCGTCGAAAATCCATATATAACACCTCAATACCTCGCTTTATGTTCGGACGCTCAACTCGAAAAACGAACCTCCCCACTGCGATCGGGGCGCGATTTCAAGTCAAATGACATGCAATTCGTCAAAAACTACTCCGGGCGAAAAATCGCCGCCGTCGCCGCTGCCACCGTCGCCGCAAAATCCAAACCTGCCCAGAAAATTTCGTGCTACACATGGTTTCAAAGATCTCGACGATTCCAACAACTTTCCAGTTATAAGTTAAGGCCAATTTTGACCGGAAAACCTCCAAAAATCAACCCAAAGTTCCAAACCCTTACCGGAATTTCAATTCAACGGATCTCTCTCCTCCGGCCACGGCAACCCTCAAGACCACTTGGAAAAGTTTCATTAGCTCAAGGCTAACAAAACCCCTCAAGGTAGCGCCACCAACTCGGCCTCCACGCTGCCACCCGAACACCACAAAACTCGCCGGAATTTTACTAACTTTGTCGATTCGATTCTCTCTCCTCCGGCCACCCCACGGGACGATCCACCTACCAATCCGAAGAGGAGCTCGAGCCCAACAAGTTTCGTGAAGGAACCATACCCAAATATGGCCGGAATCGGCCTCAATTTTGGCGAACAAAATCGGCAACCCAAGGAACCAAAACGGGTCGACCCACTTTGGTCAACCCAGTCAACAGACCAAAATGGAAAGTGGACTTTCCCAAATGGGAAACTTGCTATTTATAGGCCTTCCCAAAATGGAAACCACATAATTCACTTTTCGGCAAACTTCAAATACCCATAACTTTCTCGTCGTAATTCCGATTCCGATAATTCTCGCGGTCACAAACTCGTCTCGACATGATCTTCAATTATCATCCAAAGTCAAACACATCGGCCAAACGGATAAAAAGTCAACCCTTCAACCAAATACATATTTAATCGACTAAATAACTAACAATCGGAAATAATCAAAACTTAATCTTCGTAACTCAGAAAAATGCTCCGGAAGTTCCCACAAACTCGAAATTAAATTCTGAACAACTTCCGTGAAGAAGCCGAAACCAAATTCTCGTCCAGTAATTTAGTCGCTAAGTAGCTTGCCATATTAATCCGTTTCCGTCGAAACTTCAAATATCCATAACTTATTCCTCGGTCGTCCAAATAATGATCCGGAACCGCCCACAAACTCGTAATCACACGTACAACGACTCTCGAGAAAAGAGACCCAGCTCCAATTCTCGGCCAATATTTTAGTCGTTAACAAGCATGGCGATTCAATCAACTCTCGGCAATCTGCGACTATACGATTTCACTGCTGATTCTGGTCCGGGTCGTCACAACATCATATGGTTAGCGGGATTTCCCTAGCTGACCTACTTTCCTTATCTTGAATTTGTGTTATTTAGTTTCCGCATTCTAGTATAATAACCAACCAATCAAACTTCGTTAATCACTCATCTTAATCTCATCATTCCTCGCAATGCTAAGTCTCCAAAGGACTTAGTGGTGTGAGATTCACTTTCACATTTTATTTCTTTTTAGTGTAAGTATTGTCTAGTAAGTCGTAGTCTTTGTGCTTTTAACCTGAGATAAGGAATCTAAGTGCTTACTCCTCGTGGGTTCGACACTCGATTTCGTTTCTATACTATTACTTGTCCCCGTATACTTGCGAGCGAAGATCGTTCTTGCACTTATGAGTTAGAAAATAGCTTACTAAGTGTGGGGGTGTAAATCTTCGAACAATGGTCACACGTTGCTGTGCTATCCACAAGGAATACAACATTTGCAAAACTCCAAGCACATATTATTAAGCTACAGGCTCACCATCCGGATAATCCAATCAAGTCAATTAGATTGGATAATGCAGAAGAATTCACATCAAAGAATTTTGATGACTACTGTATGTCGATTGGGATTAAAGTTGAACATCTCGTCCCTCATGTTTATACATAGAAAGGTTTAGCAGAGGAACAAATCAAGCGGTTAAAGCTTGTGGCCAGAGCAATGGTTATGCAGTATTACATGCAAAAATGCTTCTTTGCTTAAGAACTGTAGCATGCCAACCATTCAGTGCGTACCAGTTGGTAACTAAATAGGAGCTTGACATTTCATTTCTATGCATCTTTGGTTGTGCAGTGTATGTGCCAATTGCGCCAACACAGCACACTAAAATATGTCCTCAACATCGATTAGGCATATATGTTGGTTTTGAATCTCCAATAGTTGTCCATTACTTAGAACCTTCGACATGAGATCTCTTTACTGCAAGATTTGCAAAATGTGACTTTGAAGAAACTTACTTTCCGACGCTAGTGGGAGATAGGAATGCCTCCATTCTGATTGAACATCAGGAATTGACGCGAAAAGCTCCTCCCACTATGTTTTAAGAAGATCCACGCACATCTCAAAGTGAGACTAAAGTGCAATGTATGCTTGATCATCAGAAGGTAGTAGATTTGATGCCTGACTCCTTCACTGAGATTGCCAAAGTGATGAGATCACACATTCCTCTACAAATGTTCCTGGAAGAGTGGAAGCCCCTAAAGGGTAGTATAACATAACTCCAGGGTAGAGTAACGTCAATTCTTGCCCATGTGGATGAAGTAGCATCGGCCTCAGCTCCCACCAAGAAGAGGGGGAGACCAAGAAAATTCATAGATGAGCTGCCGGCGAAAAGGAAGACCATCCATGTACAAAATGATCTTTTCATCATCGACGTTGTGAATCTCACACATGTTATCATTTTTGACTACAGTTATGTCCTAGAATCATAAATGGCATCTTTGGAGGACGCTTTAGACCCATATGTGATGTCAGAGAACGATGAAATCTCACTAAAATACAATGATGCGCGCATTGTTGTGGATAGAATATCCAAGGTAGTTGATGATGCTTTTGCTCATTTGTCGCTTAGGAGATCCTTGACGATGATGAAGTGAAACCTTGCTTGGTTGCTGAATTTCAGCGGAGAGCGGATTGGCCGAAATTAAAACAGGCAATGCAGACTAAACTAGACTTTCTAAAATAAACGCATGTATTTGGTCCAGTAGTGCTATGCCCACCAAATGTGAAGTTGGTTGGTTATAAATGGGTCTTTGTTGGGAAGCGTAAAGAGAGGAATGAAATGATGCGATATAAAGCTAGACTAGTGGCGCAAAGATTCTCTCAATGCCTTGGCATTGATTATAAGGAGACATACTCTCTAGTTATGGACATCATTACTTTCTGGTACATTGTCAGTTTGGTTGTGTCCAAAAAACTGAACATGCATCGGATGGATTTGATGATAGCATATCTCTATGGAAATCTAGATTAAGAGATATACATAAAAATGTCAGAAGGCGTGGTCATATTCAATTCAAGTAATTCTACACCATGGAGTGCTCATGTGATTAGATCAAAGCGTTCATTATATGAAGTTAAATAATCCGATAGGATGTGGTACACACGCCTCAGTGACTACTTGATTGGGAAGGGATACAAGAACGATGATTTATGCCTATGTGTGTTCATTAAGGGAACAACTTTTTGATTTGCCATTGTAGCGGTCTATGTTGATGATATGAATATCATTGGGTTTGATGATGAAATCAATTAGACGGTTAGCTACCTGAAATCTGAGTTTGAGATGAAAGACCTTGGTAGGACTCGATTTTGTCTTGGTTTTGAATTAGAACATCGAGTTGGTGGAATACTTATTCACCAGTCTGCTTATGTCCAAAAGATGGTAAGACGATTTAACATGGACAAAGCACACCCTCTTAGCACATTGATGGTCGTACGCAGTCTGGAACATAATAAAGATCCATACCATCAGAAAGATGATGATGATGATGAACTATTGGGAGTGGAGGTGCCATACCTTAGTGCCATTGACGCTTTGTTGTATTTAGCCCAATATACAAGATCAGATATTGCATTCTCTGTGAACTTATTAGATCGATTTAGTTTTTCACCTGCACAACGTCATTGGAATGGTATAAAATACATCTTCACATACTTGAAGGGTTCTATAGACTTGGGCTTGTTCTTTCCCTACAAAGAATACAGAGAGAAGAATGAAAATTTCTGAAAAAGAGATGGTTGAATCGCCGCATGCTAGTTCCAGGGCCTTCGACCTGTCGATGAATTCTCCAGACTCGTCGAATGTTGCACCCATATCTTCGACCCATCTACGAAATTACTCAACCCGTTGAAGACAGGTCCGGCTGTAAGAGTTTTTCCTCCATTCAATGCAGTCCCCTACTCAGAGATACTTTGTGATGTCTTGGTTGGTTTTACCGATGTTGAGTATCTCTCTGACCCGCATAAAAGATGTTCCATGACCGGTTATGTGTTTACCATTGGGAACATAGCGATTTCTTGGAGATCAACTAAACAGACCCTGATTGCTACTTCTTCGAATCATTCTGAGATCATTGTTTTACATGAAGCGGTTAAGGAGTGTGTTTGGCAAAGGCAATCATACACCATATTCGAGGAAATAGTGGATTACCTTCCACTACTCCAGCACCAACTTGTAGATTTGAGGACAATGCGACTTGCATTAAACAAATGAAGTTGGGATACATTAAAGGTGATCATACCAAGCACATATTGTCGAAGTTTTCCTTCAATTAGCAATGACAACAGCTATTGAACATTCATGTGAATCAGGTATGTTCAGCCGATAATGTTGCAGACTTATTTACCAAGTCGTTACTGAAATCTACATTTTCTAGGCATGTGAGACGCATTGGTACGCGAAGATTATCTGAACTCAAAGACTGAGTTACTGATCAGAGGATGTGTTGTACTCTTTTTCTCTTTGACCAAGCTTTTGTTTTACCCAAGAGGTTTTTATTTTCTTGGCAAGGTTTTTAGTGAGACAACAGGTTATGCATCATACATTAGGATCGCGACACAAGAGGGAGTGTTTAAGGGAAATAATATTCCTAGTATCTCAGTGTGTGTCTTGTCCTAATTAGAATAGAAGTAGACACACTCAATCCCTGATTTATATGGATATTGATTTCTAACAGATTGTAATGCCTATATAAGGCCATCTATCAATGTATAAAGTACAATTTCAGATCTATCACTTGTGTATTTACTTTTCTCCTTCAGCAATATGTTTATATATCAATAAGAGTGTTTCTATTCACACTTCCAGATTTATTCTTTAGACCTCCAAAAAATTTGTTATCAATTTTCTAGTTATATCCTTTATCTGTTTCTCTCATTTTCTTCCTTTGAATCCAGTGCAACTCAACGAACCGTGAACCAACATCTTGCATATCTATACTACAAGCATTCAATATGGAGAAGAGACGGAGATAATTTTTAGCTTGCATCTGATTCTATGTCATTATTATTTATAGTCTACATGTTATCAATGAGTTCATTTATTTGTTAATTTGTGTGGCAAGTTTTGGCTAAAAACTATTGGTTTGCCAGCAATTCCATCTGTTATCTTAGTAATCTCGATTTCATTTTTCTATTTACATGAAGAACAATTGAGAGTCTTGATATAGATCTTGAACAATGAATTATTACTTGATTATATATGACTTTGGTTGATTAGTTCTTCATCTATGCTATAGAGTCCAACTACATGATTCCAATATATAAATTCTAGGTTTGTTAACCTCCTCTTTTTATGTTGTCCTTGACAATGCACATCATTTCACTTACTTAATTTGAGAAACTGGGAATGATCACTCTTCCGTCATCGAACTTTGATTTTGTTTTGTTTTAGTTTTTGTTAGGGAAAAAATTGTATTTCTAAAGTTACAAAAAAGTAAGGAGGTGTGAAGAGAAAATTTGGCGGTATGAATAGAAATCTTTTATCAATAAATTCTAGTGTACAGATACACAACCAATAGATTACCAATAATGATAGTTTGGGTCAATGGTTCAAAATTCAATTCTTTTTAAGGAAACAATATTTCTAGTATCCTGGTGTGTGTCTTATCCTAATAAGAATAAAAGTAAATATTATTACAATATCTTATTTATAGGGATATTGATTGTAACATATTGCAATGTCTATTTAAGACCATCTATCAATGAATAAAATACAGTTTCAGATCATATTTTCTGCGTATCTATTTTCTCCTTCAAAAATACGTTATCAAAAGTTCTTAAGTTGATAGCCATCACCCCAAACTCTAAAGAACTAAAAAGCCCTCCACCGCCGGAGCACGACTGCCATCCGTTGCAGGAATTCTCCATCGTCGCTGGATTTCGCTTCAAACTTTCCTCATGGTTTTCATACCGAACATAATACCCTCGAGGTAAATTGACTAATCCTCTTCGATTTAGAGATTACGTTGCAAAAGTTAATTACCGCAACACCCTAGTGATCTACGCATTTTATGCTTGATTCTTAACGTCTTTCTCTTTACATTTAGCTTTGTTTTGACCTTAGTACTATCATTTCTTACTTACTTTATGCTTTTAGGTAGAAATAAAAAGGAAAATAATAAAGGAGGTGTTTTGGAGCTAAAAGCGTGCTAAGGAGGAAGTTCCTAATTTCGGAGAAGAAATGGTCCGAGGAATGGTCTTCAAATGGTTACTAAAATGCTTTCCCACATAGTGTCAAGAATTGAAGACCAAATGCCAAAATAAATGGATACCAAAATGGTGGACAAAAAGATGAAGACATTTCTCTTCATGGAATATCCTCCCAAAATTCGTCCATTATATGCTCCATATATTCCGCCATATTTGCTCTTTCCTGGGTCGCGCGGGAGAAATGTCTTCATCTTTTTGTCCACCATTTTGGTATCCATTTCTTTTGGCATTTGGTCTTCAATTCTCGACACCATGTGGGAAAGCATTTTAGTAACCATTTGAAGACCATTCCTCGGACCATTTCTTCTCTGAAATTAGGAACTTCCTCCTTAGCATGCTTTTAGCTCCAAATCGCCTCATTTATTATTTTCTCCTTTATTTCTACCTAAAAGCATAAAGTAAGTAAGAAATGATAGTACTAAGGTCAAAACAAAACTAAATGTAAAGAGAAAGACGTTAAGAATCAAGCATAAAATGCGTAGATCAAATTCCCCCACACTTAGAGTTTGCTAGTCCCTAGCAAAAACTAAATAAAAGAAAGACTAAAAATATAAAACCAACGTTAGAGCTAGCCTCCACGTTGAACAAATTCCATGAACTCAAATAAATAAAAACAACTTCTAAGCCCTTAGCACAATTTGTCTCAGAAGTTTTCTTAAGTATATGGCGATGGAGTCACAAGATTTCCTAGTGGAAAAGTCACAAATTTTCGAGAGATAAGAGAAATATGATCATGTCATGAACAAGTAGGACTTGGAGAAAACAATGGTGAAGTTAAAGCTATGCATGTTTCGAAAAAGTCTAAATCAATCTCACATGGATGCTCTCATCATATTTTCACTCATGAAAAGAGGTTCACTCAAAATGTATATGTATTGCATCGAAATACCTCATAATTACTTGCACAAATGAACCACACCATATGCTCACTCATGTAACTTACTCAACCAATTGAAGGCTACTCATCTTAAGGATCATAAAGGACTTTAGAAAGGTTGTAATGAGGCTAAGGCTAAGGCATTCGAAATTTAGATAAGTGGTGGTGTAAAAACGTTCCAAAGACTTAGTTTAGCACTTAGAATTCTTCAAATTCGTGGCTCATCCTTTCTACACTTCTTCTTGTGTCAAACTTCAAGATCGGGGGCCAATTTTCATCTTTTTGGGCCCTAACTTCATTCTAAACTTCACTTGCCCAAACTTTTACACTTAGAACTTTTGCCGGAGAGCTTTTACACATTTTTTTCTTTTGCTCTCGATTTTTTTCTTTTGTATTTTCGGCAATCAACTTTTTTAAAACTTATTGGACAAGTCTTCCCTTCTTTTGTATTCTTTCATCACTTTTTCCGCCACTTCTTTTATGCTAGCTTCGAAACCTCTTCACCAAGTCTTTGAACAAGGGTTGGAAATTCTACACTAGGCTGAGTGTTTAGATATGTACGTGGTAAATGAAAGAAAAGGCTTAACGTAGGCACAAAGGGGTAATCTAAGGGTGTCGCAACTCGTGCGCACAATGGGACACAAAGCCATTTGGTTTAAGTGGTGGTAACCTAATTTGCCTTTAATCATATCCAAAATCAGAGCATATATCAATTTAAAAGCGTTGTAAATCTACATGAGTAAGTTCTAGTAATCTCTAGTTCATTAAAATCTATGGCAAGTAATTAGATGAAGCATGTTTTGTTTTTGAGAGCCATATGCACGAAATTCACTCTCAAATGAAGTAATGTAGGCTCAAAAACTCACTTTTAGGTTTGTATGATTTAAAACTTCTTCTAACATGCGAAATCTATACCATGTTTAATCAAACCATATCCACTACATGTTATGACAATCAAAATATCTCACTTATCACAAGAAATCAGTTTAGTGCTTATTCATCGCCATATGTATTCTTTTTCCGTCCATTTTCATCATAGACTTACTAAGGGCATCCTAAAATGAAAAAGACTCTTTAAAAACAATTTTTTTAGGGCATCATCCGCCGGAAAGTTCCATTGTCCGCCCGGTTTTAACAATTTATGACTCAAATAAAGTTGTAAACCCCTCCCCCACACTTAAACTCTACATTGTCCTCAATGTATTTAAGGGAATCATAGAATATCGTATGAAGGGAGAGACCCACGAAAATTTTAGCTAAGGAAAGTAAATAAACAACGAAATTAAAAAAATAAGGGAGGAGAGAACAAAGCCTTGGCGATTTCCTCCATTGGGTTGCCTCCCAACAAGCGCTTGTTTTTTAACGTCTTACAGCCTAGACGTGATAGTTCTTCATGTGAGTGAGATGGCTGGATTGGGTCCTCAAGCCGTGAATCATCAATGATGTCTTAGTGTTGTTGAGCTGCCTCTTCCACCATATCCATCGAAAATATGGCATGTACACTTGCCGCGGGAACCTTCATGGCATCTAATATGTTGAATTCGATCTTTTCTCCATCAATCTCCATGGAAAACGTTCCCTCAAACACATCTATCTTCGTTCTTGCAGTCCTTATGAAAGGTCGTCCAAGAAGCAATGGCGTGGTATTCAAAGGACTCTCCTCCATGTCAACAATGTAAAAATCCTCTGGAAAAATCAGGTTGTTGACTTGCACAAGAACATCTTCAAAGTATCCCCTAGGATACTTATGCGAACAGTCGGCTAGTTAAATGATGACGTTGTCTTGTTTGAGCTCGCCTAAATCCATGGATGCAAATAAGTAATAAGGCATTACGTTAATGGATGCACCAAGGTCTAGCATAACATCTTCGAATTTGTTGTCACCAATCACGCAAGGAACAGAAAAGCTCCCCGGATCCTTCAATTTGGGGGGTAACCGACGCTGTAAAACCGCTGAGACGGTTGCATTCACCTTCACAACCTCCTTCGCTCTCGTTTGCCTCCTTTGGGTGCATAAATCTTTGAGAAATTTTGCATAGATAGGCACTTGCTTTATGCACTCGATCAAGGGCAGATTTACTTGCACCTTCCGAAAGATGTCCAAAATGTCTTCGTATTGATCATCTTTCTTAGATTTCCTCAACCTATGTGGGAATGGTGCACGAGCAAACGAAGCATTAGTATTAACCAAACTTGAAGGGATAGAGTTAATACCATTGTTTGGGGCAGATTGTGATGATGAGGGTTGTGCCTTAGTGGCGTGAGGAGCCACATTCTTCTTCTTCTCGGCATCTCTAGTAGCCGGATCTTTTTCTAAGTCCTCCTCCTCAAAATAGTGTTAGTATCAAAAGAATATACAAGTAATGCAAGACACTAACCAAAAACGTTGAAAATTAAAAGAAAGCAATAAAAACACACAAAATCACACCAAAACAAATCACACGAAGAAAAACAAACCAAAAACACACCAAAAACACACGAAAGCTGTAAAACACTAAGTTAAGACACTTCAAGAATAGTAAACGTGAATGCAAGGCTTTAGACTCCCTAAAATGAATGCAAAGTTGATAGAATAAGTTAAGACTCAATTTACACGTTTTCTGCAAAATTAGGCATATTTACAATGCAAAGATTTAGAAACATATATATACACAAGTAGAGTAATGCAAGCACACCACGTTTCATTCAAATTCATGCTCAAAACAATTAAATCGTCATTCAAATGCATCAAACAAGAACCTAAGTGAAATATGAAGTGAATGCATAAGAGAAAATGTTAGAACCTGCAGAAAACACACAAAGTTACGTGCTAAATACATGATGCAACGTGACCATACGTTTGGCCTCATGTCCCTAACTTCACTTAGGTTAGGATACCCGGTGATGAAATCCGAGCATCACAAGGCCGCCAGAAGGTTATGCAAGCTAAAAATGCAATGTGGTTAATCCTTTTACAAGTTAATATGCACAAACACACAATTTCGACATAGTATTATGTCCAAGCATGTCCAAATTGAGTGCGCCTACAATTTAAAGAGAGTACACGAATCTGGTTTTTAGGTCTTTCAATGGACGTGCGACCCGCGCGATAAAGTATGCATTCTCAATCAATCGGCCTTGGATCAATCGAAAAACATGGCCAGTAGGGATAGAGATAACGCGAGAGGTAGGACTAATTTCGAGAAACAACCCAAGGCTACCGTGATCAAGGGATGTACTCCAATGATGTTTCTCTTTCTTAGATCCAAAACCTGTCACCAGTCATATCCCATCTAGACACCATGTCCGACATTCAGCCAATATTTCGAGAATAACACACTCCCTCAAGTTCTTAGTAGACTCCGCCCACAACCTTGTATTTCGAATGAAACACAAAGGGTTAAGGAGATAAACCAGAAAAAGAGGCGCCATCTATTCCAAAGAGTGAGACTTAATCAACCAATTTCATGTACTCAATGTAAATTGAAGACTTCCTTTAACGTGTTAGATGGCTGCAAAACAAAGGTTAGTATGAACAAAAATTAAAATTATAAACATGTATGTATTATTTACAAATTTCAGAACAACTACACAATCCAGAATCGCACAGTTTGAACACAGCTGCATGTCAGAATTTTCCAGAATTATTGGTTAGTCTGATTTTAATGAAATTTTACAGCCAGAAACTAGACACACCAATGAACAACTCTGTAAATTTTCTAAGACCTCTAGCTACGTCAAATAAATTGCACAAAAACGGGACAGTAGGTGTTCCGAAAACTGAAAACCAAAATAAACTTATTTACACAATTTCACATATGCACAAACGAAAACACACAAATAAAACTTAACAATCCCCGGCAACGGCGCCAAAAATTGATAACGCCTAAAGTGACTACTAAATTAACACTCAATAATCAATCTAGACGAAATGCAATTTAAAACCCTTTTGTGTAGATGTAGCATTGGTAAATAGGGTATCGTTCTTAACCGGGGATTGTAGGGTGTTCACCTGCATGAAAACGTTAGAAAGTATGGGGGGAGTTTGAATTGGTGTTCTAATGACCTACGAAATTAAAGACAAAAAATGGCAAGTAAAACACACTTAGAAATCCTAGGACTCTATCATGCTTTATACTCATAGACAAGCAAAACAAACAAGAATCAAAGAACCTAAACATGTTTACTAAACCGAAAATAAAACCTATCTAATATATACATGTGATCATCTCATCTTTTTCTCTAACTCTTTATAACCTAACCAATTTCATGGAACCTAAAAGTGCCTACGTCCTCAACTATATAACTCATGTTAATTTCGTGATTAAGTGCTTCGGGACTCCCCTAACACATCAATAATCTAAACCGGGACTCCCCTGCATTCAAATTAAGTATTAAGCATAGAATAAACATGTATAGAAAAAACGTAAGAACTAGAAGATGGCAGAAAATTAACTAGAATTATATAACCAAAATCCTTTACAACTTCACTCCAAAGAATGCCAAAAATACAAAGAAATAAGAGAAGAGTTATGGTTACACTTTTTGTTGTCGGGACTCCCCTAGACTACTTGGTGTAAGCTGCTCTTCAATGGAGATGGCGAAATACTTCGGGACTCCCCTAATATTTCGGTGGAGGATGGTGTTTATGGCGTTGGAGGGATGGCTTCTTCAGATTTGGTGCAAGGGAGGAGAGATAGTGTTTTGGGCAGAGCTTTGAGTACTAGAATGAGAGATGGTCATGAATGAGTCGAGCTCCCCAATTTATAGAAGAAGATTATGATTTTTCCTACCAAAATAAGACTTTCCTTATGTACCCGGGTAAATCTGATAGTCTGTCTTCAAACGCGTTTTCCTGGAGTTTCAGATCTTGGAAAATTCTGATTCTTGTTTCATTGGAAAGCTTATTTAAAGGGCTATAAAATCCATATAAGGAACGCCATATTTGGAATTGAATTGGATTTACTACGGATTTTAGAAGTCAAGTGACCTGGCTGCCCTGTTTTCTTCTTCTTCAAGGAAAAGGAAATCTTCATATCTTCAAATCTTGCATTCCTTATTCCCTAATAATTCTTGGCTGAATATACCATATTCTTGCACATATTTTGGCCCTCAAATAAGGTATTTATCTTCATGGAATATCCTCCCAAAATTCGTCCATTATATGCTCCATATATTCCACCATATTTGCTCTTTCCTGGGTCGCGCAGGAGAAATGTCTTCATCTTTTTGTCCACCATTTTGGTATCCATTTATTTTAGCATTTGGTCTTCAATTCTTGACACCATGTGGGAAAGCATTTTAGTAACCATTTGAAGACCATTCCTCGGACCATTTCTTCTCCGAAATTAGGAACTTCCTCCTTAGCACGCTTTTAGCTCCAAAACACCTCCTTTATTATTTTCCTTTTTATTTCTACCTAAAAGCATAAAGTAAGTAAGAAATGATAGTACTAAGGTCAAAACAAAGCTAAATGTAAAGAGAAAGACGTTAAGAATCAAGCATAAAATGCGTAGATCACCTAGATCTAGTTCTAAATTTAGGTTGAATTTTCATATTGTGATTTATTTTTTATGCCCTAGTTCCTATAGATTAATACATGTTATAAAAAGTTTTTTTATTAGTGACGATCCTAGAGGAGTCATGGTTATTGGTGAATATCACGGTTAATTGTGATTTTACATTGAAAAAATGGAAGTCGATCTTTGTGACTATTTAACAGTCACGGTTTTCTGGGGATCGAAGTGGTATGAAGCCACCGGTTTTCGCATCGATTTTTTTGACCAAACACCATTGATCATGGTTCTTATTCCCAAAACTTGATATTAGTGATTGTGGTCCATTCGATCGGACACTAATTGCATCTCCTGTCTTTTGTAGATGACTGAGTCGACAATACCAGATTTTGATATCCTTGACATTTAAGGAGCAGAATACCATAGATGGGTATGAGATGTTAAGAATACTCTTCATTGTAAATGTCTCACTAATACTATCTAACCACTACCATCTGGCATTGAAGCCAACAAGGACACCCTAGCTCAAAAATCTCAAGCTCTCATGTTTCTCAGGAGACATATTCATCATTCTCTGAGGAAATAGTACTTGCTAAAGGATGACCTAGTGAATTTGTGGGCAACTTTGCAAGAACGGTTCAACAATGTGCATAACGCACAACTTCTAGAGCTACAAGAAAAGTGGGATAAAATCCGGTTATTGGATTATCTTAAGATAAATGATTTTTATCAAGATATGATAGAGCTACAATCAATGCTTTCCATTTGTGGCGTTGTAAAGACTGACCAAGCTATGGTCGAAAAGTCTTTGAGTATCTTCCCTACTTTTATGGACACCCTTGCACATTAGTATCACATTGATTATGAGAAATGAAGACTTAGATCATTCAGTGATCTTATGAGTGTGCTGGCCAAGAAAGAGAAGTATCGCAAGATCCTTCTCCACAACAATGCTAGGCCAGCCGGTACAAAGAAAGTCCATAAAACTTACAACACTGGTGGGAAGGCATGAAAGGATAAGGGAAAACAACTTCTGAATCTTATCAAACTCGTGGTGGTAGAGGAGGATAGGGTAAAGGTCGAGGTAGAGGAGGAAATAGTCAAAATTTGACTTGGACTTACCATGAAAACAACCACAAAAACTCCAACAAGAATCAATCTGATCCTGGTTCAAGGGATGGTGGGAATTCTTCAACTTTTGCTTCTTGCTTGGCACATTCTGATAGGTGTGGTGCGACTAATCATATGCATAAAAAATTCAGAGCACCAAAGGATATCCAGATTGCCTATAAGATGTGTCAATAGTATGAAGCTAAGCAAAATGAGACACACTATGCTGACTATGAAATGGAAGATGGCAGTAAAGCCAATCTAATTGTAGCTGATATTCCCAAAGCAAGCTTAGAGACTACGAATTATTATTAGTCTGTTAGGCTTATGATTCTTCTATGTAATCAAATTTAGTTTTTTATTTGACTCTAGTTATAGTCATGGTTATTGAATAAGAACAATTTTTTGATGTATGTTTTGATGTTGGCAAAGTAATAAAATTTCTTCCTTTCGGTATTTGAAACTATTAAGAATGGTTATGTTCATATATAGTGTTTGAATGGTTCGAATTCTACAAAATTCTATGGCTTTATGACACTGACATACCATAAAAACAAGACAAAAGAGAGGATTATTTGATTCTGGCAATTTTTGACTCGTAGAGGGTTTTTCTTGACCCATCAAATGTCACACCCTGGAATGGTTTTGGCAATTTTTTGAACTGTCAAAATTTTTGCTTGGTTTTCATTCGACTCGTCGAATGCAGTCCTCCTGCACACTAAATAGCACTTTCGACCCGTCCAGATATTCCCTCGACTCGATGAATAAAAGCTAATGTCTCTAAAATGTCACAATTTTGACCCATTGAAAATTTTCTTCGACCGGTCGGAAAAGGTATCAAAACTTCGATACGCTTTAAGTTTTTTCTTCGACCCATTGAAGTTTTTCCTCAACCCATCGACGGTCAGCCACTGTGACAAAATTTTCCAATTTTCGATCAGTCGGGAAATATCTCCAACCTGCCGAAAATGGTTATCGGAAAATCAAAGTTCATTTTGAGTTATTTCGATTCGTCGAGTGGATTACTTGAATCGTCGAAAATCCTCGGACTTGGTGTTTTTGATGTATTTTATATCGGTTTGCTTATGTCGGACTCTTTAAGGTCCCAACCCTTTGGAAAATGTTTAAATTTTTACTTAAAGTGTTTGACAAAGTCTTGAATACTAATTAAATCACATTATTTTGTAGATGTTTAAAGGCGAGATCGAGTGTCTAACAGATAGTGGAACTACTTATATTATACTGCGGAATAGGCAATTGTTTATAGATCTTGTGTCATACACATAATCAGTGACAATCATGATTGGTTCAATGCCGGTTATACATGGGTATGGTTCAGCAAAATTTTTAATACCACATGGTACTAAAATTTATATCAATGATGCATTGTAAGCGCCTAAGGCCAATCGAACATTGCTAAGTTTTAAAGACATCAGATCCAATGGTTTAAACTTGGAAACTCACTCTGAGGATAGTAAAGAATTCTTAAGCATATATAACTTTAGAGGAGTGCGGTAAAAAACATACCTTAAAGAATTTAGGGACAATTTATAGTGGATTATATCTTACTACGGTTCAGATCATTGAATCAAATGCAGTTACTCTCACCACTATGTGACTCATCCTCATATCAGCTTTGACACTATAGACTGGGACATCCTGGTCGGGATATGATGATCCAAATCTTGAAAGACTCTCATGGTAATCCATTTTTCAAAGCAAAGAAGCATGTTGAAATACCCATTGGTTTTGATGGGATAGATGAGATTGACAGTGTTAATTCGGTTTCAGCCTCTAAGCTAACTACAACACCTAGTATTGGTCCACAAGATTCATTTGTGGCAATCTCTAATGCTTACCGCTCATTTTGCAAAGCTTGTTCATTAGTAAAGTTACAAGGTAGGCCTTCCTTTGCGGTTGATAACACTGAAAATATACCATTCTTACAGAGTGTCCATGGTGACAGTGGATCTATCAAACCGGAATACAGACTGTTTAAATATTTTATGGTTTTAGTAGATGCATCAATGCGATGGTCACACGTTGCTTTGCTATCCACAAGGAATGCTGCATTTGCAAAACTCCTAGCACATATTATTAAGCTTTGGGCTCACCACCCGAATAACCTAATCAGGTCTATTAGATTGAATAATGTAGGAGAATTCACATCAAAGACTTTTGTTGACTATGGTATGTCAATTGGGGATATGCAGTATTACATGCAACAATGCTTTACTTGAGACCTATAGCACGTTAACCATTTAGTGCATACTAGTTGGTAACTAGATATAAGCCTGGTATTTCACATCTATATATGCATCTTTGGTTGTGCAGTGCATGTGCGAATTGTGCCTCCACAACGCACTAAAAAGGGTCCTCAACGTCGATTAGGCATATATGTTGGTTATGAATCTCCAACTATTGTCTGTTACTTAGAACCTTCGACATGAGATCTCTTTATTATAAAATTTGCAGATTGCCACTTTGAAGAAACATACTTCTTGAAGTTAGAGGGAGATAGTGATGCCTCCATTCTGGTTGAACGTCAGGAATTGACATGTAATACTCCTCCCACTATGTTTCAAGAAGATCTATGTACATCTCAAAGTGAGATTGTAATGCGACGTATTCTTGATCTTCAGAATGTAGTAGACTTGATCAGACATTCCTGCTACAAATGTTCTTGCAAGAGTGGAAGTCCCTAAAGGGCAGTATAACACAACTCCAAGGTAGAGTACATTAATTCTTGCCCATATGGATGGAGTAGCATCGGCCTCGACTCCCACTAGGAAGAGGGGGAGACTAAGAAAATCCATAGATGAGCTGCTGGCGTAAAGGCAGGTCATCCAAGTACAAAATGATCTTTTATCGAATGTAAAGCCAATAGGACATAAATGAGTCTTTGTTTGAAAGTGTAATGAGAAAAATGAAGTCATGTATTATAAAGCTAGACTTATGGCACAAGGATTCTCTCCATGCTTTGGCATTGATTATGAGGAGACATACTCTTTGATCATGGACATCATTACTTTCTGCTACCTTGTCAGTTTTGTAGTGTGCAAAATACTGAACATGCAGCTGATGGATGTGGTGACAACATATCTCCATGGAAACCTTGATTCAGAGCTATACATGAAAGTTTCAGAAGGCGTGGTCATACCCAACTCAAGTAACTCTACACCACGAAGTGCTCATATGATTTAATTGAAGCGTTCACTATATGGATTGAAACAATCTGGTAGGATGTGGCACATATGTCTAAGTGACTACATGATTAGGAAAGGATACAAGAACGATGATTTGTGCCCATGTGCGTTCATTAAGAGAATAAGTTCAAGATTTTCTATAGTAGCAGTCTATGTTAATGATATGAATATCATTAGGTCTCTTGATGAAATCAATGAGACAATTGGCTTCTTGAAATTTGAGTTTGAAATGAAAGACCTTGGTAGAACTCGATTTTGTCTTGGTTTAGAGCTGAAACATCTAGTTGGTGGAATACTTATTCACCAGTCAGCTTATGTCCAAAAGATGCTCAAGCAATTTGACATAGACAAAGCACACCCTATTAGCACACAAATGGTTGTTCGCAGTCTGGACCTCAATAAGGATTTGTACTATCCAAAAGATGATGATGAGGAACTTTTGCGAGTTGAGGTACCATACCTTAGTAATATTAGAGCTTTGTTGTATTTAGCTCAATGCACTAGACCAGGTATTGCATTCTCTGTGAACTTGTTAGCTCGGTTTAGATTTTCACCAACACAACGTCATTGGACTGGTGTATAGCATATCTTCAGGTACTTGAAGGGTTAAATAGACTTGGGCTTGTTCTTTCCTTACAAAGAATACAGAGAGAAGCTTGAAATTTCTGAAGAAAGGATGGCAGAATCGCAACATTCAGATTTTGGAATTTTTGACTCGTTGAGTGGATCTCTTGACCCATCGAATGATACACCCTGGATCGATCAGGGATCGAGTGAAGTCTTCGAAACATCAAAAAAAGCTCAAACTGCAAACATTATACCTCAATTAAATGTGGTCCTCTACTCAGAAATACCTTGTGATGTCTTGGTCGGTTTTGCTGATGCTGGGTATCTCTTTGAACCACACAAAGGACGCTCCCAAACAGGTTATGTATTCACCATAGGGAACATGATAATTTCTTAAAGATCAGTAAAGCATACCTCTGTTGCTACTTCCTCGAATCATTCTGAGATCATTGCTTTACATGATGTTGTTAAGAAGTGTGTCTGGCTTAGGTCATTCATATACCACATTCGAGGATCTAGTGGATTACTGACAAGAACCCCCCCAGATTACCATAGTAATCCAAGATAAATCCTGCAAGACTCGTATTAGAGTATCTAGAACCGCTTATTCGATACAAGTTACCTAGCACGATCAACTCTGAAACTCAACCGAGAACCTACACTGAGAAACATAAGCTATGGACTATCATGTCTCATACTCTTGACGGTCATGACTTCAACCGGCTAACCTGTAATCTAGGTAGTCTAAAACAAAGGGTGCATGGAAAGGCATAAAAACATAAAAAGTTAGAGTAAGTAGATAGAAATCATAAATGGTAAATCTATAAAACTATAACTTCATACCTTTCCGCTGATTTCTGTGGAATAATGCGAGTTCAAATATTATAAACTAAAATACAGTAGAGGTGGTTGTTTAGGGTGTTTGTTCTAACCCGGAACAACTATATGTATGTTGACGTTTATAAACAACTGCCACTGTCTACTAATACATCGTCCTGAAACAACGATTATTATTTAATAACTTATCGTCAAAAATCATAATGAATATATAAGATCGTATACCAACGATCATTATCGTCGAAAACCTCGCATTCTAGAATAACGTGCTTTCCAAACTAATGATGAGCTTTTATCAATTCCAAATTCTAATTCTTGAATCCTTTTTAAAGTTGCAACATATTCTTCAAACGTTACGCGACTCGAAGTCAAATCGACAATCCATTTAACTGTTTAATAATAACGTAAAATAGTTTAAATAATATCCGATTAACTACACGTTTTAATCATCAATGTACAAATCAATTCAATAACCTCTTCATTACATTTGGTACGTAATTACAAGTAAAACAACATAAAATTTTTGCCAAAATTCGCTTCGCCAGAGCGCCGCCGTGGACCACCACCGGAGCCGGTGCAATTTTTCGGCGACTCGAAGCTCAACCTGCTCAAAATCAACCCAACAACTTTCTCTTCTACAATAAAGTCCAAGTCTAGCTATAACTCACACAATTTCATGTTGAAACCAAGAACATCAAAAATTTCAAATTGTCGATTCTTTCTCATGGGTTAAATTGGAACACCATCCTTATATGGTTAGTTTCGTGGTAATGAGAGCTTCAAAGCCCAGTAGGTCTCGGTGGTCGATTTAGCTGGAAAATCATCGACCTGAATCCTAGGTTTTCCGGTTAGGTTCCGTCGTTCTCACTGCCGCTACATCTCGAAATATGGTTGAAGATGTTGGGGAAAAAGTAGAGGAGGTCGTGGTGATCATTTTGACACCAAAACCACCGAATTTGGTGGCCAACCGGTGGTCTGTCGCTGGCGAGGCTGATGGGAAGAGAGAGAGGCGCAAGAGAGAGGAAAGAGATGCTAGAGTTGGAGAGAGAAAGTGGGTTGACCAATTAAAAAAAGTCTGACTTTCTATTTCGGAAGAGTCGTATTTTTATCTGTGACTAACCGAATTCGTAAATTGTACAAAACTTTTGTTGAGCATAATTTCTTCATCGTAACTCCGATTTTAACACTCGCCTCGACGAACTCTACAGTTGTCCTCAATAAAATTTCTCGAAATACTTTACGTATAAAATTTTGATAGTAATGCCATTGATAATTACCGACGGTAAAACCTAAGTACCTTTCTCAATTAACCTTAAATAATTAGTAAAAAGTGAAATTCTCGGGACGGGAAGTCAAAATCTGCCCTCCTTAAAAAAATTCCGTCCTCAAAATTTACACGTATACTAGTAAAGCACCAACATATAGTACTCCTTTATGAGTTCTTTCGGCTCTCAAGTAACATCCACCATCGAGAGGGTCAACCGTAATAATTTTACCATGTCATTGCCTAATTATAAAGTCTTGTTCTTCTGATAGAGAGTCACCAACAACTACTTATTATAAAACTATTGGCAAGCTTCGAAACATAAAAGGATCTAGATGCAAGCTTCAGAACATAAACATCTAAAACCTTCTGATGCATATGCCAACACTATTGGCAAGTTCTTTTAATGAGGTGTGACAACCCGAACCAAAATCTACGTGTTAATCAGTACAAAATTGAATTATCGCAAATTAATCGGGTAATTGGGTCTGTTAACGACTTTTTTATCGGGCGAGAATTTGTATTGACTTCCTTCATGAGAATTGTAGAGTATTTAATTTCGAGATCGTGAGAATTTTCAAGGAATTTTTTGGATAAGCGAGCAATATTTTATCGAGTTTTGAAGTCGGTTGGTGAAAATATTTAAAAGTGTTATTTTTATTGTTGATTTAATCGTGACCGTCCGATCTTGATCAGATTTGTTTTGAACTGTTGGTTTGGGCATGTATGAGTACGGTATATATACGGTATAAATATGAGACAATTTAGGAAACTTTCCATTTTGGGATTTTTGGGTTGACCAACGTTGACCCATGGGTCAAATCGACCCATTTTGTGACCGAAAATTCTCACCGGCGGTGTGCCTTTTTTCGACTATATTTGGCCATGCTTCCTTGACAAAAGTTTTTGGTCTCGAGCTCCTCTTTCTTTTGATTAGTGGATCATCAAGTTTGGTGGCCGGAGGAGGAAGAATCGAAGCGATGAAAATGAGGGATTTTCGGCCAAAATTGGTGGCGTTGGTGGCGACTCAAGACGGCGGCGATGGAGGTTGACCTTATAGGGGTTTTGAATCCCATGGAATGGTGAGTTAAACCCAAGTGGTTTCATTCCTTGTCGTGGCCGGTGGTGGCCAATCGAAGGAAATGATTCTGGCGAGGTTTTCGAACTTCATGGTAAGTTTTGGACATTTTCCAGTTAAAATTGGGCTTAGTATTGAACTACAAAGTTGTTGGAAATGTTGAGATCTTAAAATCCATTTATAGGTCAAAATATTTTGGGCCGGTTGGAATTTCGGCAGCCGGTAGCGGCGTCCCCACGCGCCGCCGTGCTCGCTGGAGCCCCGACGAGGTGGATTTTCGATAAAGTTTTATGTCATTTCGCTCATTTTTGAGTACCAAACACAAGGGAGACTCTAACTCCTCAGGCGAGGGAGACTCTAGATGCATAAAAATCATATGGTACACGAGGGAGACTCAAAGTCCTCACGCGTACAGAGCATGCATCAAAAATCCCGCGGGGTCACTCATGGACACATCCGCGCTAGTACAGTCTGAATCACGGGATCCTAGACCCTCATGTGATTCCAGCTAGAAAGGACCTCGGGTCAGGGTATCTGCTCCCCCCCCCCGGTAAAGACCTTGGGTTAGGGTAACAGTCCCCCCCGGTAAACATTCTCGGGGATCAGCAGGGATGCTAAGTGTATCGATACAACTATACATACTGAGACTGTACTCTATGTAAACCAAATCATAAATGGTTTCCATGCATTAATCTTGTAATCCGGCGGAAAATTCCTCGCCAAATGAACGATCACGATCTCCTGAATAATCATAAATACCAATGTTCAAAATCACAATTCAAAACCCTGAATTACATCTTGTGAACCAACCATTCCCGGAAACATATGAAAGGACCCAACCCCGATTCAGTTACCTAAACCGGAATCGAACCCCTTCTGAAAACACGAACCAACAAAAACCATTCAAAATTTCGGCAGAGTAACGTTACTAACGCGGAATTGCATAAACCTGCACCCTGAAAATAACACTTCGTCATATGCCACAAAAGCCAAACAGTGGGCACCAATCCCATCTGGATTTCTCAACATCATATCATAATCAATAAACAGTAAACATACTGTGGTATATATATATATATATATATATATTCGAGAAAAATCCGCATAAAACACGTATCAGAATGTATCAGAGCGACCTCTAGAGTAAATATATACAATATACTACAATATACACATCAGCAGGCGAAACAAGAACCTACTGGAAAGCACAGGTAACTCAGATCACTAGCCTCCAACCAGGACGTGAAACACCAAAACCTGAACTGCAAACTGGGCACGGAAACCGAAAAGCCCAGGGGAAAGACATGAAAATCGTAGAGTGAGTGGACGAAAATAAATGTCTTTCACCGAGTAATATATGTTATAAAAACATATGCGAGTCGAAATATAAATAAATAAAATAGTATACGAGGAAACGCTGACTCAAACTCGTGTACAGAGCATGCATGGAAAATCTCACGGGGTCACTCATGGACACGTCCGTGCTAGTACAGTCTGGATCACGGGATCCCAGACCCACACGTGATTCTAGCCAGAAAGGCCTCGGTTCTGGGGTACTGCCCCTCGCCGGTCAGGTCGGGGTACTGCCCCTCCTGGTAGGCCTACATCGGGGATTAGCCGAGATGCAAGTGTATCGATACAACAACGTAACTGAGACTGTACTCTGTGTAAACCAAATCGTAAACAAGTCGATGCAAATGCATAAAGCAGTATATATAAATGTATATACGTAATATATATACTGATATAAGCATAATCGTATAACACATGCTCATAATAAACATAATCTCATATGCAATATCATGCTCGTAAAACCATGATCATACTGCATGCTCAAGTTCGTAAAACGTATATAAAAGACTCGCAATCAATCCGTGAAAAGAAATTGTGCACTCACAGATCAGCAAGCGCGCACTCGCGCTAATCTCATGGCCCGGCGGAAGACCCCTCGCCTGAAGCACGATCTCGATCTCGATCTTCTGAATATTCACAAAACACAACTGATCAAAATCATAACCCACAACCCTGTACTTAACCACGGAAACCAACCGTTCCCGGAAACAAATTAAACTATACAAAATAACCGACTGAATTTCCGAAATCTCCACTCGAAACCCTTGACTGAAAATCCGCTACCCAAATCAATCCGAAAACCTCTGAACGATAATCAGGGCACGATTACGAGAAAAATGACATTAAAAACGTCAAAAACCAAAAAGTCAACTCATCGCTGGAGCTCCGCCATTGACCTCCGCCGTCGCCGGCGGCGCGCCGTCAACGGTGGAATTCCACGGCGAGATTCTCCAGAAATGAATCTCTCCTCCAACCCAACATCTTCTTCAACTACCACTAAGGCCAATTCAAACCGGAACCATGTCAATTAACCTGAAAACCGAACGGAAAATCCATTCCGGCAACCCAAATCGGGTTCCAACCAAACCTCAACCAAACCGTAATTAAATCACATGGTAAGACTCACAAGGTCAAGGGGAGTCGAACCCCCCTAACCACCACCACCGTGGCTCGCCGGAGGACCACCTCCCGTCACCGGCGAAAAACCCAATTCGGCTTCGAATCGTTCTCCTCCAAAACATAATCAATTTTCACAAATTCAAGCATCAATCAACTTGAAATATCAAGGAGAAGCGAACCTTACCCTTTACTTGGCCGGAGGTGGCCGGAAAACGCAGGTCGGTCGACGGAGACCAATTGGGAAACTTTCCACTTCGGGTCAACGGTCAAGTTTCCAATTTTGGAAAGTCAACGGTCCGGTCAAACTTCAACAGTGTTTTTACGACTATTTCTCGACTATTTTCGATATTTATACTCGCGCCTCGGGTCGATCGACGATTCGAAATGGATAACCATCACGATACGGATAAACACGAAACAATCGGATAAACTCGTCGAAAACTGAAACTTCAAATAATCGTATTATATTCCTCGGTTATCGGAAAAATCTTCCGGAACCGCCCACGAGCTCGAAATCACGTACTCCACAATTTCCGTGAAGACACTCAACTCAAATTCTTGGCCGAATATAAAGTCGCGAGCAAAACTGACAAACCACACATATAATGTAAAACCGCGTCTAAACATAATCTCGTGAATCGTGCCACATACACCACTGATTATGGTTCGGGTTGTCACACATATAACTCGAATATCGACGAAATCGTCAAAAAACCAATCAACACACTATAAAATCTTGCCACAAATTTTGATGCTCAATTCAAAATATAAACCTCACCACTGCGATCGGAGCGCAATTCCGAGAAAAACGACTTAAAACTTGTCGAAAACCACCTCGGACGGAACTCTGCCGCGCAGGGCCGCCGGTCGCCGGAAAACTCATCTGCCCAGAAAATTGCAACCTATACATGGATTTGAAGATCTCGACATTTCCAACAACTTTGTAGTTCAAATCTAAGCCCAATTTTAACCGGAAAACCTCCAAAACTCACCGTGAAGTCGAAAACCCTCGCCGGAATTCATTAACTCCGATCGTCCACCACCAGCCACGGCAAGGTGCAAGACCACTTGGGATCAACTCATCATCCCAAGGGCTTCAAAACCCTTATAGAGTCGACCCCCAACTTGGCCGCCTCCGCCGCCACCGTAGCCGCCGAATCTTGCCGAAATTCTCCCAACTTCAAAACGTCATAACTTCTTCATCTGGTAACCAAAATGAGTGATCCACTTATCAAAAGAAAGAGGAGCTCAAGCCCAACCACTTTCATGAAGGAACCACGGCCAAAAGACGCCGGAATAAGGCACATCGAAGGCAAGAAAGGCTCGGCCAAAAACAGGTCAGTTTGACTCACGGGTCTACGCGGTCAACAGGCCAGATTTCCGTTTTGGGAAACTTTCCAAAATTGTCACGTATTCATACCATATTTATACCGTACATATACCGTCCAAATCGTATCGAAACCAATCGAATAAACACGACTAAATCCAACGGCCAAAAAAATTCATAACTTATTCCACGTAACTCGAAATAATCCTCCAGAAATTCCCACGAACTCGAAATTAAATTATCTACAACTTTCATGAAGGAACTCAAATCAAATTTTTGCCCGATAATTTAGTCGATAACAAACCCACCATATCGACCATTTATGGCAAAACCGCGACTAATCGCGAAATTCGCAAATCAAGCCAATAAACATACTATTTCCGGTTTGGGTTGTCACAAATCTACCCCCCCCTTACAAAAATTTCGACCTCGAAATTTCCAAGCCTGCCAACTGAAAAGTAGGGACACTGCCTCTGCATACTGCTCAATCTCCCAAGTGACTACTTCAACTGAATGACTCTGCCATCATACTTTCACAATAGGAAATATTTATATGTTGTAATCCATACACCCTCAAATCCAGAATCTGAACTGGCTCCTCCACAAATGTCAAGTCTTCCTTTATAGGGAACTGATAGGGTGCTAAACATGCAATGAATCTTAAATGTAATTCCACCACATGGAATACAACATTCACACTTGCCAACGCTACAGGCAATGCCAAACTATACGTCACAACACTAACTCGCCCCATGATCACATACGGACCAATATAACGTGGCAAAGTATACCACACCTCCCAAAACAAATCACACCTTTCCAAGGAAACCTTAGTCACCAACCTTGAACTTAATGACTCAACATACTCACATCTGCATAACTTCTCTAACGAACTCGAGCAATTATCAATATGTCCTTGCTAATTCAAAGGTTTACAGTAGCGCATTTCATTAAAGCAGGACAAAAAGCCATCTCATTCCTAACTCGCTCCAACACAATGGAGTGCAACACTGTTCCTCTTATACAACTTCATACAATGTCATAACAATACTGGTCTGCAAACTAATACTGCAAGCAATCTCGAATAAATGAAACTGCTTGTCCCAAATCCTTCTGAACTGCAATACACAGGACCACAACATGTCCCTCAAAGTTTGAATAGTCCTCTTATATTGCCCACTAATTTGAGGATGAAAAACTGCACTAAACCGTAATCTGGTCCTCAATGCTCACTACAATTCCTGCCAAAACTCTGTTGTAGCTGATTATCTCGACCAGAGACCTGGAACACAAGCATACCATGAAAATGAACAATGAGTAGTAAACACTGAAATCTTTCCTGGAGCAGTGCCTTCACCTGTTGAAAAATGAGGCATCTGCTCACATAAGCTGTTATTTCCCTCTTCATGTTGCTCCATGAGTAGTAAACTCTAAGTATCTGATACATCTTCGTACCACTAGTGCATAACATATGTACAATAATGAGCTTCAATAAGCATCTCTCTCTTCAATTCATCGTCTCTGGCCCATATAGTCTCATTCTGCACGATAAAGTGCCAACATTCCTCAACTGATACTTTGCTGGAACACCATTTTGAATCGCATTCTTCTTGTCCAACCAGTAGGAATCCGCATCTTGAGCCTCACAGACCTGATCAAGTAACACAGGTCGATCCTGGAACTAGCCAACAATGCTCCATCATCTCACTCTAACTCAGTTCCCGTAGCTCGCAACTCAGCTAATAATGAGATTCTTGCAACACGTACATGAAACATAGAAACTCCAAATTTTTGACTAAGTGCATCAGTAACAACGTTGGTCTCCCCTGAATGATAGTCAAAGTACAACCACATTAGCCTTTCCTGGATGAACTCCAATGTGCAGCCATAGTCGTTAATCAACCCCATCCATCTACGCCGCCTCATGCTCAAAGCTGGCTGAATACGCAAGTAGATGAAACTCAAGTGATCAGTGTACATCCTGCTCTACGCTGCACGCCATACCAGTAGTGTCTCCAACTCTTCGATGCTAACACAAAGACAGATACTCCTAAATCATATATAGGATACGTAACTTTATAAAGTTTCCACTACCTGGAACCATATACCATCATATTGCCCTGCTGCATCCCAACACGACCAAAATCTAGTTTCGAAACATCACTATACATAACATACTCCTCACTGACATTATATAATGGTGAACAATGGTGCAGTAATCAACCTCTCCTCTAACCACGACATGTAACTCTCCTCACAGGTACTTGACCATTTCAAACTCGACCCTCTGATTGAAACTGATGATACTCAAATCTGAAATCAATCTCCGAAAACTAAAGCTCCAATAAGCTGATCAAACAAGCCATCAATCCGAAGTGGAGGATACTTGCTCTTCTCTGAAACCTGATTCAGCTTCCGGTAGTCGATGCACAACCTCATCGAACCATCCTTTATCCTTATAAAACATACTGGAACACCTCAAGGTAAAACATTGAATCAAATGAAACCCTCCTCAAACAGTTCCTGAAGTTGAATCTGCTACTCCCTCAACTCTGATAAATTCTTTGAAAAACATCTGGATACTCACAGATAACCTCAACATCACGAACATCAGGTACAACAACCTCAACATCACGAACATGTGCCAAGTACGGCATACATCCTTGCTTCATCATCAGATCAGCCTCATTGCTGAAATCACACATAGTAGAGAGGCATTTCTTTCACCTCTAAACAAGATCTTTTGGCACGACTGGACGTCAAAGGACTACAACATTCTTGCGACGAACAACCACTCCGCAACTAGTCCACAACCTTCTGCCAACCTCATAGTCTCAATACCTAACCTGATACACACAATCTCATCAAAAGAGATACAGCATTCTCCACAAACCCAAAAGTGAATATGCAAGCATAATAGCCATGGATGTCAAGCAACGGTAACCTCAGGGAAACTCTGCCCTCACACAGGGTCGTGGCATGAACTCTGGTATGTTCAACTAACTGTCCACGTTGATTGCGACTGTTGATTGACTTGTCTAGAAGTCTGCGTTGGTCAAACTCCAGAAATGGTACCTTGGCCTCATCCTGAACTCTGAGCTGCAGAACCACTAAAATAACCAATTGAGGACATTCCCTTGTAACGTGACCCTCCTGGCCACCACAATAGTAACTGAGAATGCCCATCTGACACAAACCACAGTGACGCCTATTGTAAAGGTTGCACAATGGAAACTCCTACTGTGTGGAAGGATCACCAATGACCACCCTGACTCATGCCACAGGAACTAGTCCCACTACTCGGTGATCTCCTTCACTACCAAACGGATCTTCTGCCTTGTTCAAATGACCCTCAACATAATCGAAAAGGCCACAGCCTAATGAAGCTACTGATCCCAAGGTGCCTGAACTCAATCTCAACAAAGTATTACAACTAAGTTCACCTTCTTCAAACCAACAAAACTGAAACCATATCTGACTTTCCTTCTAATGTCCTTACCTTTGAGTGTAGTACTAACAAACTCATCATGGTGTCTCGAGGCATAACAATCAAAATCCCTTTGATGCTCAGATTCAAACTCATCTCGAACCTCCTGCATTGCTTCCTCTGAAGCCACATAACACGTGCAAACTGGGACAAACATGTGAACAATACATCCCTGCCTCAGGTTGGTAAACACTCCATATTTCCATTGTTGGGTAGCCTGATTGAACCATTATCGTATAAACAATACCCTGAATGTAGGTCATGGAGTCTCAACAGGAACTCACACAATACCAACCCACAAAATACAATGATCTTACTCAAGCAAACCTTCAACTACCACAATTCTCTGCTATGAAGCAACATGTAGGCACCCATACACGCACAACTGGGAAAACCATGCCACACATATTTCTGAATCCAGAATGCTCATCTAAACCCACAACTCAAATTATCGAGTCGCGCATCGACTGATCCTCAACAAGATCCACAACCCTATTGACATAGAAACCACATCAATGAGGCATCCTAATGAATAAGACATTATTCACAACAAACAAGACTTAATCATGGAACATCAAACAATTGAAAGTATACAACACCCAGAGCATTGATGAGTATCCGCCGGCCGGTGGGGTCATCGCTCCAGACATGATGTACATTATCAAATATCCTTAGTAAACACGACTACAGAAGTCTACAAAACCTAAAACCTAATGCTCTGATACCAAGCTGAAAATACCCAACCCCGATTTAGTTTCCTAAACCAGAATTAAACCCTTTCTAAAAACGTGAACTTTCAAAAATCATAGAAATTTCGGTAGAGTTGCACTATGTCGTGTAGTTACCATTAACTTGCAGCAGAAAATACACTTCATTCTATGCCACAAAAGCCAAATCGTGGGCTCCAATCCTATCTGGATTTCTCAAAAACATATCATAACGTAAAGCAATAAACAAAACTATAGCTTTAAAGAAATCAGGAAAAATCATGTGAAAGTATAAACATAATAGTACTCAGAGCGATCTCTAGTGTGTGTGTATATATATATATATATACACACACACACAACAGTAGGCCAAACTAGAAACCTACTGAGAAAGGAAAAGTGGCTCGAATACTATGCCTCCAACCTCGACGTGTGACACCTGAATCCAAACTGCAATCTGGGCATTGAAAACAAAGAGCCCAGGGAAAGACATATAAAATGTTAGAGTGAGTGGACGAAAATAAATGTCTTTCGCCGAATAATATATATGTTTATAAAACATATGCGAGTCTAGATGCATACAAATCATATGGTACACGAGGGAGACTCTAACTCCTCACGCGTATAGAGCATGCATCGAAAATCCCGCGGGGTCACTCATGGACACATCCGCGCTAGTACAGTCTGAATCACGGGATTCCAGACCCTCACGTGATTCTAGCCAGAAAGGGGCTCAGATCAAGGTATCTGCTCCCCCCCCGGTAAACATCCTCGGGGATCAGCCGGGATACTAAGTGTATCGATACAACTATACATACTGAGACTGTACTCTGTGTAAACCAAATCATAAATGGTTTCCATGCAAATGTATAAAGCGTAATGTAAATGCATATTCGTAATACATAATTATAAAAGCATATTCGTAGATGCTTATTCGTAAATGCATAAACGTAAAACACATGCTCGTATAAATCATAATCGCATATGCATGCTCATGCTCGTAAAACGTATAATAAAGACTCGCAACCAATCAGTGAAAAGAAATGTGTCCACTCACAGACTTGCACATCGCAAAACGCATTAATCCTGTGATCCGGCGGAAAATCCCTCGCCAAACGAATGATCACGATCTCCTAAATAATCATAAATACCACTGTTTAAAATCACAATTCAAAACCCTGAACCAAATCTTGAGTACCAACCATTCCCGGAAACATATAACTCGAATATCGACGAAATCGTCAAAAATCCAATAAACACACTATAAAACCTCACCATAAATTATGATGCTCAATTTAAAATATAAATCTCACCACTGCGATCGGTGCACGATTCCGAGCAAAACGACATAAAACTTGTCGAAAATCACTTCGGACGGAACTTCGGTGCGCTGGCCCGCCGCCGGCCGCCGGGAAACTCATTGGCCCAGAAAATTGCAACCTACACATGGATTCAAAGATCTCAACATTTCCAACAACTTTGTAGTTCAAAGCTAAACCCAATTTTAACCCGAAAACCTCCAAAACTCACCGTGAAGTCGAAAACTCTCGCTAGAATTCATTAACTCCGATCGGCCACCACCGGCCACGGCAAGGTGCAAGACCACTTGGGATCAACTCACCATCCTAAGGGCTTCAAAACCCCTATAGAGTCGACCCCCAACTCGGCCGCCTTCGCCGAATCTCGCCAGAATTCTCCCAACTTCAAAATGTCATAACTTCTTCATCTGGTAACCAAAATGAGTGATCCAACTATCAAAAGAAAGAGGAGCTCATGCCCAACAACTTTCATAAAAAAACCATGGCCAAAAGACGCCGGAATAAGGCACATCGAAGGCAACAAAGGCTCGGCCCAAAACGGGTCAGTTTGACCCACGGGTCAACGAGCCAGATTTTCGTTTTGGGAAACTTTCCAAAATCGTCACGTATTCATGCTATATTTATACCATACACATTCTGTCCAATCGTATCGAAAAGAATCGAATAAACACGACTAACTCTAACGGCCGAAAAAATTCATAACTTATTCCACGTAACTCGAAATAATCCTCCAAAAATTCTCACGAGCTCGAAATTAAATTCTCTACAAATTTCGTGAAGGAACTCAAATCAAATTCTTACCCGATAATTTAGTCGTCAACAGACCCGCCATATCGACCAATTATGACAAAATCGCGACTAATCACGAAACTCGCAAATCAAGCCGATAAACATACAATTTCCGGTTCGGGTTGTCACATATGATTTACATCCACTCACTCTATCGGTTTTATTATTTATATGCTTTTCTCTGGGATTTTCAGTTTTCGCCGCCCAGATTGCAGTATCTTTTCCGTGGTTGCATGTCATCGCATGAGGCTTAGAGTTCAAATCACACTTTCCTTCTAGTAGGTTCCCGATGTAACCTGTTAGTCTTGTATATTTTGTAATTAGAAGTCGCTCTGAATACTTTTGTAGTGTTATTCAGTTTGAGTTATACTCCTGTATATTTTCTGGATTTCTTGTAAACCTTGAGTTTAGTTTTATATATGGATTTTGAGAAATCCGGATGGGATATGGCGCCCACGGTTTGGCTTCTGTGGATATATGGAGAAGTGTGTTTTCTGCTGCAGGTTATATGGTATCGCGCTTTATAGAGTAAATTCTGTCAAAATGGTTTTTTGAAAGGTCACATTTTTAGAAGGGGTTTGATTTCGGTTTAGGCTGCTAAATCGGGGTTGAGTCCTTTCATGAAGTTAGATTATCTGGTCAATCCAGCCTATTATTCTTTTCTTTTGTGGTCTAAATATGCTTTCTATCTAAATGGCAGTGCAGCTCTAATTCCTGACGTGGCTCCCTGGTCACCATCAGAAACCTGCACTGAAAGCCTACCTAAGGTGTCCATCTGCGGGCAATTTTACGTAAAGTTACCCTTCAGGCCACAAAAGTAATAAGCTTAGGATCCCGACCGATCATTTTAAAGTCGTAACATAAGTGGACATCTGACCGACTCAAGAAAACTTCTAATCTTACTTAGTTTTCTTGTTATAGAAAATTCTACATAAAATTTGGCAGAATTTCTCCTAGAACTCAAGGAACCAAAAACCTGCACGATGAGAACAGTTCGAATAACCAAATTCCAAAAACAAATCGTGGGCACCGAATCCCATCCGAATTTCTCATCATCAAACGGAACAACACTATGATAAGTCATTACTTACTTTATAAATCACAATGACCGCAATATAAAATATCTCTACAATTCATAACATTATCTTAGATATCATCAACTATACTGTAAAGAGGCTCGTACGAATTCACCTGAAATTTGCCTCTTATAAACCCAAACTACAGGCAAACTCCAGGGAGTCAAATTGTCATCTTAATTCATTGCTACTCTGGAGATATAAACTTAGCATCTTATCCGAATTTCTCTAATAGTCAGAACTGTTATGTTAACAAGATTCAATATTTCAAAAATCTGAATAATATCGCCTGATTCACTTCATTATATAACTCAATCACCGATAACTACAACATATCTAATCTCTTATGTGATCACCTGATCTTCACCCGCGTTACTCCCAATAATGTGGGTGGACTCCCAAAAGTCATACTGTTATCTCCACACTCACTCTAATATGAAGATATCAACTCAACCCTTTAACTAAAGTCTGACTAATCATGTTAGCTATGCATCTATCAGTGATGAAACAATGACGTCGATGCATAACTTGAGTCTTGAAACTCATTATCACCAGTCTCATGACTCACGTACCACAATCTGCATAACAAACATCGCACCCATATCTGAGCATCAATATCTCACACACATAGAGCTCACATATAAACGTATCTATCACTTTCTAACGCTGAAAGATTCATTGGAAAATAGACATAGGCTTCTACATACGTGACATAAACATATGCATAGTAATTTTCCCACTTGAAGTGGTAAATCACTTAGGTGCTAATTTACTTACCCAGATCCATTATCGGATTGAATAACTAAATTGCTGCAACTTCCTGTACTATACTACCATAAACATTCCTGATTCCTTTAGCATTGTATACTTATCTAATGATAACTAATCAGAGGATTAGACTGCTGTGAAGTCCAAGGAATGGGACAAGTTCTTGCATTAATAAATGGTAAGATTTTGTATCTCATAGAAATAAACTACATCTTCATCGCACACGAATCAAGAACTAGTCAGAAGTTTGCATTTCCGTCTATTATTCCCATAACTAGTTCTGTGCGTGATGATCACTTATTTATCTGCATGATACTCCTACATCTAGTCAAGAAAGAACCCAGAGTTTGTGCAGTATACAATGAATCAAGTCATACTTATCTATCTCTGATCCCCGCACATGCTTGCGATATACACAAATCCTTGCTAGCTCTCAAACTTAGTGGTTCCTAGCTGTACAAGCGTAAAACACATAAGTCTGATCCAGTATCTTGATATTAATGTCTTCACCCTCGTGAACCCCTGTGATTCATAACATGGATAATTACATTTCTGAACTGGTTGCACATCTCTTGAAACACTTTTATAGAGGAAAGCGTGGTCACGACATAAATGAACATAACCAATTCATAAAGAAATTTTAGTAAAGAATTATAAGGTTAATCCCGACAAACAAAACTAAATTAATAGACACACGAGATAGTGAATGAGTCTTCAATACTAATAAAAATTTGAAACTCCCTATATGACGAGTTGACTACAAGGGGTTTAATCAAATATAATCTCGAACTGGTTGTTCCCCGCTGTTAGTGATATCATTGAGTGATGATCAACTCACATAAAGAAAATATAATAAAGTCAAAATCTATGGTCATTTCTTTGAAAACAAAGTTGAATAAATAAACTCACATGTGAGTGGATGAAGTTAAATTGTTGCCATCAACCTAGAATTTGCTGAAAGTCAAGGCACCTACAATCCTGATCTAATCAAACTCCTTACTGTAGTTAAAGGAGGAACAATGCAATTCAACTACTACCTTTTCACTCTACGTACTAACATCAAGCAGAAGATCAAACGCCAGCAATAAAGTAAATAGTATACACTCATGGTTGTATAAAGTCTTGTAGAAGACATCGCCAAACATGGTAAAACTTAAAATTCTCAACTAATGACACACTCCCCGATAAGGGACAACAAGTTCCCATTGCTAAACTAACAAAGACTGCTTACCCAAGAAGCAACAAAAATATCCGCTTGATTAGATATAAAATTGTCGTTGCATCCCAAAAAATAGTTACTATTAACCACCTGATGTCCATGATCGACCGAAGCACAAATGAACATGGCACCAATACTTCCAGAGATATATCTATTTAATTCCCTATGGTATCAATGAAAGGACTCAACCCCGATTTAGTTTCCTAAACCGGAATTAAACCCCTTCTGAAAACACGAACTTGCAAAAACCATAGAAATTTCAGTAGAGTTTCACTATATCGCGGAATTACCATTAACCTGCATCCGAAAACACACTTCATCCTATGCCACAAAAGTCAAACCGTGGGCACCAATCCCATCCCGATTTCTCAAAATCATAACATCATAATATAAAGTAATAAGCAAAACTGTAACTTTACAGAAATCCGGGAAAATCATATGAAAATATGAACATCAGAGTATTCAGAGTGACCTCTAGTATATATACATACATAAATACACAGCAATAGGCTAAACAAGAAACCTACTGAGAAAGAAAGGTAGCTCGAACACTAAGCGTCCGACTGCGACGTGCGACACCAGAATCCGAACTGCAAACTGGCCACGGAAACCAAAATCCCAGGGGAAAGGCAAATAAAGTTGTTAGAGTGAGTGGACGAAAATAAACATATACCTTTCACCATTTACATATCATAAAAATATTGAGAGTTCTTAAAATAAATGAAGGTGTCGGGCGACTCTCTCAAGCCCGACGGTGATAGACTAGGCGAATCTCTCAAGTCTAGTGGGCACATCAGGCGAATCACTCAAGCCTGGAACTGGACTACCGGTGATCAGCCGAGTAGTCAATGCATCGATGCTAAGTAAATGCCATCACCAATAAAACATAAAACAATACCTCCAAAACAATAAATAATGTCAATACTGTACGGGAAATAAATACTGAAACCAAGAACTCGCTACGACAGTGTAAATAAATGTCAACTCACAGATAAGTATAGCATGCAGACGCGCTAATCCTGAGATCCGGCGGAAGATCCCTCGCCCAACGTACGATCTCGATCCCCTGAATAATCACAAAATATCACTGATCAAAATCACAATTTAATACTCTGACCCACACCTCGGAAACCAACCATTTTTGGAAACATAGAACTCAGATAACAGAAAACCCGTCGAAAACCCCAAACACTACACATAAACCCTTCACTTAAAATCCACTACTCAAATCAACTCGAAAACCTCAAGGCAACGATTGGGGCGCGATTACGAGAAAAACGGCATAAAACTTGTCAAAATCTAAAAAGTCAACGCGTCGTCGGAGCTCTGCCATTGACTGCCGCCGCTACTAGTGGCACGCCGTCACCAGAGGAATTTCCCGGCGACTAAGACCCCAAAATCTTCCTCTTCTCAAGCCAAGCCTTTTTCCTCAAAGGGTCAGCACAGTCCAGCCACCACCATGGCCGAAAATTGCCTCGAAAGCTTCAAAAACTCAAACCGGCCGGAAAATTTCTCCGGCGAAATCCTTCACCGTGAGGCCACCTCGGCCTCCCATCTTCAAGGGACTTCATCCCAAGCACAAACCCAACCATTTCCACCTAAAATCCCCCTCGGAAAACCGCCGGAAAACCTGATTCCGGAAAACTTTACATTCAAAATTGGCCAACCAAACCTTAACCAAATCTCACAACATACACATCAATCGAAAGCCCAAACAACAAGCTTCAAAACAATACCTTGAAATCCGGCAACCGCACCGTATTCCGGTGACCATCTCATCGACGAGTCACGGACTAACTTAGTCATCCACGGGTTGACTCGGTCAACTCGGTCCAGAACAGTAAACTCGGTCAAACAGCTCATTTTCGCACTTTTTCGATAACTTTACGACTATTTCGGCTATTTATACATCGCGAATCAACTCTATCCACAATTCGGATAACTCAAACTCAAACGGATAAACACGACTAACTCGGCGATAATTTCAAATATTCATTTTATATTCCTCGATTATCCAAAAAATCCTCAGAAAGCTCCAATGAACTCGAAATCAAATTCTCTACATTTCCCACGAACAAATTCAAATCAAATTCGTGTCCGAAAATTAAGTCGTGATCAAAACCACATATCCGATTAATTACGATAAATCTCGATTACTCGCAAAACTCGCGGATTAAGCCGATTACTATACCAACTCTGGTCCGGGTCGTCACAAATATACCCCCCTTAAAAAAATTTCGACCTCTAAATTTATGTACCTGCTAAGTGAACAGATGAGGATACTGCTCCTGCATATGCTGCTCGGTCTCCCAAGTGGCTTCCTTAACCGAATGATTCTACCATAAGACCTTCACAAGCGGTATGACTCTATGTCTCAACTCCTGCTCACGTCGATCGAGAATCTGTACTAGCTCCTCCACATATGTCAAATCTTCCTGGATAGGAAGCTGATATGGCGCTAAAACATGTGATGGATCTGGAATGTATTTCCGCAACATCGAGACATGAAAAACATCGTGTACTCGAGCCATCTCGGAAGGCAACTCCAACCTGTAAGCCACGACACCAACTCTCTCTATGATCTTGTACGGACCAATATACCGTGGTAGGAGCTTGCCGCGTTTCTCGAAACGAACAACTCCTCGCCAAGGAGACAATTTCAGGAAGACCCAATTGCCCACCTCGAACTCGAGACTCTTTCTTCTCACATCTGCGTAACTCTTTTAGCGATCTTGGGCAACCTTCAGTCTGTTTCGGATAATCTGAATATCCTCTGTGGTGCTCTTCACCAAATCAGGACCAATAAGCCATCGCTCACCTACCTCACTCCAACACAATGGAGTTCGGCACTGCCTCCCATATAGAGCCTCATACGGTGCCATATCAATACTGGCCGGATAATTGTTGTTGTAAGCAAACTCAATCAAATGCAGTTGCTGGTCCCAATTTCCTCTAAACTGTAATACACATGACCGCAACATATCTTTGAGGGTCTGAATAGTCCTCTCAGACTGCCCATCAGTCTGAGGATGAAAAGTTGTACTGAAATGCAATATGGTACCCAAAGCTCGCTGCAATGCCTGCCAGAACTCTGAAGTGAACTGACTGTCTCGGTCAGAAACAATAGATACAAGCACACCATACAAACGAACAATCTCCGCCAAATACAGCTTTACTAACCTGCCCACAGAAATCTTCCCTGGAAGTGCAAGGAAATGAGCAGATTTTGTCAATCGGTCCACTATAACCTAAATACCAGTATTACCAGCCAAAGTACGCGGTAACTGATACACGAAATCCATGGTGATATGCTCCCACTTCCAAACTGTAATCTCCAAGGGCTATAACTTTCCCGCAAGCTTCTTCCTTTCTACCTTCACTTGCTGACAAATGAGGCATCTGCTCACATATGCAGCAATCTCCCTCTTCATATTTCGCCACCAATAATAGGCTCTAAGTGTACGAAACATCTTCGTACCGCCGGGATGCATAGCATAAGCAGAACAATGAGCTTTGTCTAAGATATCCTTCTTTAAACTCTCGTCTCTGGGTACACATAATCTGCCTTTGAATAGCAATGTACCATCATCACTCAACCGAAACTCGGTTGGCACACCATTCCTAATCATGGTCTTCTTGTCCAACAGATAGGAATCCGTATCCTGAGCTTCCCGAACCTGATCAACCAATACCGGTCGAACCTGGAAGCTAGCCAACAAGGCTCCCTCATCATCCCACTCTAACTCAGCTCCCGTAGCTCATAACTCTGCTAACATGGAAACTCTGGCCACACACACATGAAACAATGAGGCTCCAGATTTCTGACTGAGTGCATCACCAACGACATTAGCCTTCCCTGGATGGTACTCAAAGGTGCAATCATAGTCATTGATCAACTCCATCCATCTACGCTGTCTCATATTCAAATCTGGCTGCGTGCACAAATAAGTGAGACTCTTGTGATCTGTGTATATCTTGCACTGAGCTCCATACAAGTAGTGTCTCCAACTCTTCAAGGCTAAAATAATAGCAGCTAAGTCCAAATCATGCGTAGGATAATTGACTTCATGTGGTTTCAACTGTCTGGAACCGTAAGCCACTATTCTGCCATGCTGCATCAAAACACAACCAAGTCCCAATTTTGATGCATCGCTGTAAACCACAAACTCTCTACTGTCATTAGGTAAAGTCAGAACCGATGCAGTAGTCAACTTTTCCTTTAAGAGCAAGTAACTCTCCTCACATGCATCAGATCACTCAAACTTGACGCCTTAATTCGTCAGTCTAGTAAGTAGAGCGGCAATCCGTGAAAAATCCTGCACAAAGCACCAATAGTAACCTGCCAAACCCAAGAAACTCCTGATCTCTAGTACGGTGGTAGGTCTACTCCAATTCAACACGGCTTCAATCTTGTCAGGATCCACGCTGACTCCCTCAGCAGATATCACGTGACCCAAAAACTTCACGCTATTCAACCAAAACTCACACTTGCTGAACTTCGCAAACAACTGATTATGTCGCAAAGTCCGTAAAACAGCTCGCAAATGCTTCTTATGCTGGCCCACACTCCTAGAGTAAATCAGAATATCGTCGATGAACACGATCACAAACTTGTCTAGAAATCACCTGAACATCCGGTTCATCAAGTCCATGAAAGCTGCAGGGGCATTGGTCAACCCAAAAGGCATAACCAAGAACTCATAATGCCCATATCGTGATCTAAAAGCTGTCCTGGCCACATCTGACTCTCTGATCCTCAACTGATGGTATCCAGACCGAAGATCAATCTTCGGAAAGACTGAAGCTCCCTTGAGCTGATCAAACAAATCATCAATCCGCGGCAACGGATACTTGTTCTTCACGGTGACTTGATTCAGCTTCCGGTAATCAATACACAACCGCATGGAACCATTAATTCTTCTTTCTCACAAACAGTACAAGAGCACCCCACAGTGATACACTGGGTCGTATGAAACCTTTCTCTAGCAACTCTTGAAGTTGAATCTGTAACTCTTTCAACTCCGCTGGCGCCATACGATAAGGTGCCTAAGATATAGGTCCAGTGCCTGGTAAAAGCTCAATGGTAAAATCAATTTCTTGAACTTGAGGAACACCTGGTAATTCGTCCGGAAACACATATGAAAACTCGGAAACAACCTCAATGTCACCAATGTCTGGTACAGCAGCCATTGTATCCACAACATGAGCTAAATATGCAACACAACCCTTCTTCATCATCCGCTCGGCCTTCATCGCTGAGATCACACATAGCAATGAAGTATTCTTCTCACTGCGAAACAATATCTCTGGGAAACCTGGACGTCGAAACACTACCTCCTTCTTGTGACAGTCAAACATAGCCCAATGTGTCTCCAAGAAGTCTATACCCAAAATCACATCAAAATCGACCATATCCAGCAATAACAAATCCGCGGCTAAACCATAACCTCCAACAAAAATCTCACAATCCCTATACACTCAACCAAAACTCACAACCTCACCGGACGGATACAACACCCTCCATAACCCCGGAAGTAGAGATGCAGGCATAGTAGCTAAAGATGACAATCTATATGATATGAATGAATCCGTAGCACCTGGATCTAACAAAGTAAGTTTCGGATAGCCAAAAACATGCAACATACCAATAACAACCTCCGGTGAAGCTCTGCCCTCACGCAAGGACATAGCATGAACCCTGGCTTGCCCAGCTGGTCGTCCACGCTGATGGTGACTCTGCTGTCCGCCCTGACCAGAAGACTGCACTGGTCGAGCTCCAGAAGTAGTACCTCGATCTCCTCCTGAACTCTGAGCTACCTGTCCACCGACACCAGTAGACTAGAAACATTCCCTCGCATAGTGACCCTCTTGGCCACAACGATAACATATGATAGGGCCTCGCTGACAAGAACCAAAGTGATGCATATTGCAGAGATTGCACAATGGATACTCCCTCGGTACAACAAAAGTGTCACCGGTACGTCGAGGATAGCTGAATCCGCTAGAACTCTCGCTGGACTGTGGTCTCTGTGCCCGATCCCTCATCCATCTCTGTCTCTGTCTAGGTGTACTAACTGATGGTCTAAATGGTCCACTGCCAGATGATGATGCCAATCCGGAAGTGCCTGAACTCAGCCTCTTCGAAGGTCCTTGACTTGGTCCACCCTCCTCGAATCGTCGAGACTGGAATCTCATCTGCCTTTCCTTCTCTATGTCCTCGCCTCGAAGTGCAGCACTCACAAACTCATCAAAGTTGTTCCGAGGCATCATTGTCAATGTCTCCTTAATGTTCAGGTTCAACCCCAACTCAAATCTCCGGCACTTGGCTTCTTCTGAGGCCACCATGTCACGAGCAAACCGAGATAAGCGAGTAAATCTGTCCCAGTACTCAAGTACTGACATACTACCCTGTCTCAAGTTGGTGAATTGCTCATACTTCCGCTGCTGTGTAGCCTGCTTGAAATACCTCCGCATAAACAAATCTCTAAATAGTGTCCATGGAGTATTAACCAGAACTCTATCGGTGCTAGCCCACCAAAAGTAAGCATCAAACTCAAGTAAACCAACCGCTGCCACTATCATCTGCTCAGGAGTAAAATGCTGACACTCACAAACTCGTTCAACCTGAACCAACCAAGCCTCACATATCTCTGGATTGGCTGAACCCGAGAAAACAGTCGCTCCAGCAGTTCGAGCTTTAACCACAGGGTCAAAACGCTCCACCAAATGCAATACTCGCATAAGCAAGTAATGCGTCTGGCGATCCACATCCTTATTGACATGGGGATCACGTCTAGGAGGCATCCTAATGATAAGAGAAAAACATTAGTCACAAAGCACAATGAACGTAATCATGAAACTTCGGACATTTGAAAACATACAACACCCAAAGCATTGATGAGTTATCGCAGGCCAATCGGATCATCGCTCCAGACATGCTATATAATCTCAAATACCCTTAGTATCACAACTACAAAAGTCTACAGAACCTGAAACCTAATGCTCTGATACCAAACTGAAAGAACCCAACCCCGATTTAGTTTCCTAAACCGGAATTAAATCCCTTCTGAAAACACGAACTTGCAAAAACCATAGAAATTTCTGCACAGGTTCACTATATCGCGGAATTACCATTAACCTGCACCCGAAAACACACTTCATCCTTTGCCACAAAAGCCAAACCGTGGGCACCAATCCCATCCGGATTTCTCAAAATCATAACATCATAATATAAAGTAATAAGCAAAACTGTAACTTTACAGAAATCCGGGAAAATCATATGAAAATATGAACATCAGAGTATTCAGAGCGACCCATAGTATATATATATATACATAAATACACAGCAGTAGGATAAACAAGAAACCTACTGAGAAAGAAAGGTAGCTCGAACACCAAGCCTCCGACTGCGACGTGCGACACCAGAATCTGAACTGCAAACTCGGCACGAAAACCGAAAAGCCCAGGGGAAAGGCAAATAAAATCGTGAGAGTGAGTGGACGAAAATAAACATATGTCTTTCACCATTTACATATCATAAAAATATTGCGAGTTCTTAAAATAAATGGAGGTGTCGGGCGAATCTCTCAAGCCCGACGGTGATAGACTAAGCGAATCTCTCAAGCCTAGTAGGTATATCAGGCGAATCTCTCAAGCCTGGAACTGGACCACCGGTGATCAGCCGAGTAGTCAATGCATCGATGCTAAGTAAATACCATCACCAATAAATCATAAAACAATACCTCCAAAACAATAAATAATCTCAATGCTGTACTGGAAATAAATACTGAAACCAAGAACTCGCTACGACAGTGTAAATAAATGTCCACTCACAGATAAGTACAGCGCGCAGACGCGCTAATCGTGAGAACCGGCGGAAGATCCCTCGCCCAACGTACGATCTCGATCCCCTGAGTAATCACAAAATATCACTGATCAAAATCACAATTTAATACTCTAACCCACACCTCGGAAACCAACCATTTCCGGAAACATATAAATTGGATAACAGAAAACCCGTCAAAAACCCCAAACACTCCACATAAACCCTTCGACTTAAAATCCACTACTCAAATCAACTCGAAAACCTCAAGGCGACGATCGGGGCGCGATTACGAGAAAAACGGCATAAAACTTGTCAAATTCCAAAAAGTTAACACGTCGCCGGAGCTCCACCGTTGACCACCACCGCTGTCGGCGGCACGCCGTCACCGGAGTAATTTCCCGGTGACCAAGACCCCAAAATCTTCCTCTCCTCAAGCCAAGCCTTTTTCCTCAAAGGGTCAGCACCGTCCAGCCACCACCGTGGCCGGAAATGGCCTCGAAAGCTTCAAAAACTCAAACCGGCCGGATAATTTCTCCAGCGAAATCCTCCATTGTGAGGCCACCTCGGCCACCCATCTTAAAGGGACTTCATCCCAAGCACAAACCCAACCATTTCCACCTAAAATCCCCCTCGGAAAACCGCCAGAAAACCTTCCACCATTAAGCCCGATTCCGGCAAACTTTACGTTCAAAATTGACCAACCAAACCTTAACCAAATCTCACAATATACACATCAATCGAAAGCCCAAACAACAAGCTTCAAAACCATACCTTGAAATCTGGCAACTGCACCGTATTCCGGCGACCACCACGTCGGCGAGTCACGGACTTACTGAGTCAACCACAGGTTGACTCGGTCAACTCGGTCAAACAGCCCATTTTTGCACTTTTTCGATAACTTTACGACTATTCGGCTATTTATACGTCGCGAATCAACTCTATCCACAATTCGGATACCTCAAACTCAAACGGATAAACACGACTAACTCGGCGATAATTTCAAATATTCATTTTATATTCCTCGATTATCCGAAAATCCTCGGAAAGCTCCAACGAACTCGAAATCAAATTCTCTACATTTCCCAAGAACAAACCCAAATCAAATTCGTGTCCGAAAACTAAGTCGTGATCAAAACCACATATCCGATTAATTACGATAAATCTCGATTACTCGCAAAACTCGCGGATTAAGCCGATTACTATACCAATTCCGGTCCGGGTCTTTACAATCAACATGTAACAACCCAAACGAAACACGAATCAGGAGATGGAAGCTTCCTGTAAACGACAACAATGGTGACCAACTATAAAAAAATAGTGTCAGGTTGGATGGTCAGGTGGGTCGGAGTGGCAAGGGTCGAGCCAAACACTAAATATGGCTCAAGAAAACGTAGTCTTGATAAAACACATTATCCCATAAAATATCATATGATCAACTTGATCTCTACCATAAACTTCATCTTCAATTTCATGATTATGCCATACCTTGATACTCTATTCGTCTCGTCCAAAACTATGGGACCACACCTTCTCCAACATAATACGTGTTGACGTTACCCGCAGTTCCAACATGCCAAAGCAGCAGGAATCACCACCTCGATGGACGATTACCCAAAGGTATACCCAACAAGGGCTACTCGATTATCAAAATCGTATCTAAGAAAACTCTAGTTCCTGAAATTTCCACATAAGTACTACAACTACACTAGTACTCATGCCCATGACTCATACTTGTAAGATAAAAAAATAAACGAGTACTGAGAAGAGGTTTACTATTACCCAATTAAGTAATGAGGATCCTAAATATAACTGCAAAATGCTACCTTGCTCCTCTAGAGCTTCGGCACATGTACTCATGAAGCAAACTCCCTTAACTTACTACTTAACTCCACCTTCTCGTGTATGAGGCCTAAAAAGTATAGCTCAAATACACCTCAAACAACAAGGAATCATCAAATTGAAACGAATGTGAGTTCTCATTCTCATATTCGAAGAAGAATCGAGAAGCTGCATATGACACACTAAGGGTTCTTGTAGAATAATAAATAGCATGTTGGGTCATTGTATTGAATCTCTAGGACCCGCTCAACATTGACCACATCAAAAGTCTCCCCTGGAAGCATCGTCATGTACTCAACTAACATTCGAGTATACGCTATAGATTAATTACTAACGAACTATAGGCACTGAATTCTCAATGTGCTCCCATTATCGATTCAAGAAGAAGTACACCGTGCTGCTCACTTGACACTCCCCTTCTACGACACGTACAATGGCGACAACCTCCTCATAGTCCCCAAAAATGGGAAAATCTAACTCAAGTTCACTTACCTTTACTAATGGGCTTACACGTATGTAACTGACAAGCCAACACACTAAAGCTGTCGACATATCATATTTGGCTCCTTAGCCGAGAATCGAGATTAGGTAATCTCATAAAAAGGTCTATCCCTAATGACTGACACAGAATTTCCCAAGAATGACTACAATTGATTTCCCTCGCAACTCTACACTACGGGAAAACTAACCACAAAAGACCTTCATCAGTCATCCCCATATGATTACTCAAAGTCCACTCACAATACTATGTCGTGATTTCCACCAAGCCAAAGTTTATCTGTTGGCATTTCTAAACAACTACCGCTGGCTGCAAACACGTTGTTCTGAACAATGATTACTATTTAAATCGTCAAAAATTATAATGAATGGTTAAGCTCGTATACCAACGAGCACTATCGTCGAAAACCTCGCATTCTCTAATAATGTGCTTTCCGAACTAATGACGAGCTTTAATCAATTCCAAATTCTAATTATTGAATCCTATTTAAAAGTCGCAACATATTCCTTAAACGTCAGGTGACTCAAAGTCGAATCGACAATTAATTTAACTGTTTAATAAAATTGTAAAATTCTTTAACTAATATTCGATTAACCACATATTTTAATCATCAATGTCCAAATCAATTCAATAACCTCTATATTACATCTAGTACGTAATTAGAGTAAAACAACATAAAATTTATGCCGAAATTCCCTTCGCTGGAGTGCCACTGTGGATCACTGCCGGTGAACCTGAAACTCAACTTGCTCAAAATCAACCCAACAAGAACTTTCTCTTCTACAACAAAGTCCAATTGTAGCTATAACTCACCCAATTTCATGTTGAAACCAAGAACATCAAACATTTCAAATCGTCGATCCACCCTCCTCGGGTTGAATTGGAACACCATCCTTATATGGTTAGGTTTGTGGTGATGAAAGCTTTAAAGCCTAGTAGGTCTCGCTGGTCGATTTTGTTGGAAAATCATCGACCTGAATCCTAGGATTTTCGGTTCGGTTTCGGCCTTCTCCCAACTGCTACATCTCGAAATATGGTGTGAGATGTTGGGGAAAAGGTAAAGGAGGTTGTGGTTGTTATTTTGACACCAAGACCACCAGATTTGGTGGTCGGCCAGTGGTCCATCTCCGGTGAGTCCAAAGGGAAGAGATTGAGGCGCGAGAGAGAGACGAGAGGGAAGCTTGAGTAGGAGAGAGAAAGTGGGTTGACCAATTAAAAAAATATTGAGTTTCCATTTCGGGAAAGTCGTATTTATATCCGCGATTAACCAAATTCGTAACTCCGATTTTAACACTCGTCTCGACGAACTCTACAGTTTTCCTCAATAAAATTTCTCGAAATACTTAACAGATAAAATTTTGATAGCAAGGACATCGATAATTATCGACGGTAAAAACTAACTACATTTCTCGATTAACCTTAAATAATTCGTAAAATGAGAATTCTCGGGACGGGATGTCACAATTACCTTCCACTATGATAGCACCAACTTGTATCTTTGAGGACAATGTTGTTTTCATTGAATAAATAAAGTTGGAATAGATCAAGGGTGATCACACGAAACACATTTCACCAAAGTTTTTCTTCAATTAGCAACAACAACAGCTATTAAACATTTCATGTAAATCAGGTTTGTTCAGCAGATAATGTTGCAGACTTGTTTACTAAGTCATTGCCCAAATCTAAATGTAAAGCATGTGAGATTCATTGGAATGCGAAAATTGTCTGAACTCCAAGATTGAGTTACTGATTAAGGGAGTTCATTTTGTAAACATCAAGGGGAATCTACATCACGTGTGGTCGCTTATGTAGTTGATGTGTTGAAGTTTTTTTCCCTTAGACCAAGCTTTTGTTTTTACCCAAAAAGTTTTTGGTTTGTTTGACAAGGTTTTTAGTGAGGCAACAGGTTATGCATCATTCATTATGATCGCGACACAAGGTAAGTGTTCAAGGAAATAATACTTTCGGTATCCCAGTGTGTGTCTTGTCCTAATTAGATTAGAAATATATATTCTCTCGATCCCTGATTTACAGGGATATTGATTGTAATAGATTGTAATGCCTATTTAAAGTCATCTATCAATGAATAAAGTACAATTTTATATTATATCTTCTACGTATCTATTTTCTCCTTCAACAAAAATAATTTAAAAACAAAAATAATTTAAATGATGGGGAGATTCATGAAGCATTTCTGGATCAAAGTTATCAAAACAGATTTCCTGAAGGCTTTTTCGTTGTTGTCTTGCTTGTTTATTTCTTAACAGCAACAAAAATAAAATAAAATTGGACGGGAGATTAGAGAGCCGGTTTAGTCAGATGTTTTAGATTCTCTAGTCAGATGTTTTATAGATTCTTCGATGCTAATGGAGCTCTGTTTTACCTTGTTCAGTTAGATTTTATCAATGTTCATATGATTTCGACAAAGCAATATCTAAATTCAAGCGAAAGCATCCCCAGTGCACGGGAGAGTAAACAAGAAAAATCGGGTTCAATATTCATATACTTTGTTTTCTTTCTGGATCAACAAATATTCATATATCATCTGAGGACAGCTGTAACGACAGTTATACTGACATTAAATCAGGAAGTTTGATGCAGAGAAACTAGAACAATTGAACTCGATTGGAAAATTGCATTGAATAAATTCAAATCAGTATTTTCAACCACGGTTCGGGTTTACATGACTTCTTTGGAACAATACAGATATGATATATTAAAAATAAGCAAGAGAACAATTAGATGAACACAAAAAAGGACACTGTCTCAATGGAACAGAAACATATTCTAAATGATTTGTGTAAAGGGTCAGCTGGGCAGGAGTTGAAAAATTAAAAATAAAAACAAGTGTTTTTTCTCATTCCACTGCCTTACCTCAAGCTTTTCCCCTTTTTCCAGCCAAAAATGAGTGCAACATTTTCTAAACTTTAGTTGCTCCAATTTCAACATCCAATTCCAATCCTGCCTTCAAAAGTGTAAGTTCCTCTTCTGTCATGCTTGTTTTGGAATTCGACAAGGGTTTAACCCCAGACTGTTTTTCAACCTCGACAGCCCAACTATAAATTACCATTCCAATGACTGCGAGAATCATCCCCATAATGTTTTTGAAAGTCAGTTCTGAATCAAAGAGCAGCCACCCTAGTGTGAGGACACATACTGTTTTCATGTGACCTAAAACCTGGAATGAAACAGCAGAGAAACGTCCAATGCAGAGGTACTGGCTGATATTGCAGAACACAGCTAGGGAGCAAGAAAAAAGAATGAATACCTGCACATTGCTCACTGCATCATTGCTTAAACTTCAGAAAATACGAGACTTAATAATTGTTGAGCACTACTGCAACTAAAAAGCTATGTGCTTACAATGGCGCCAGTAGACATCTTATAGTTTATTATGAAGGTACCACTGAGATAGTAATCAATGAATGGGCCAAGAATGAGAAGAGACATTGCTTGAATTGGAGCCGTCTTGCTCAGCAATTCAAAGGATCCAATCGAATGCTTCTTTTGCAGAGACCCAATAGTCTGTCACAGATGAAGAATATAACTAACAATTAAGATGGTAGCTCCACAAAGACTTAATCAAATACATCACGTTGTTTGTATAACAGAACCATTTCCACAGTATTGTAAATAAAACTGAAAAGCCAAACAACCCCGATGACTCAATGACTTGACCCTTATTTCAGTGACCTTTTCTCTACCCGTTTCCCCTTTTCTTTTGTCTGATGGAATAATTGACGTTAGAAATTATGCATCTAATAAATGATAAACATATTTAAAACAAACACTTACTATTTGCTGCAAAGAAGTTGACAAAACTGCTAGGCATGCACATATGAAACCTTTGAGATTAACTTTGACATCAGTCACTGTACAAACACCAACACCTATAACCACAATAACAACAGATATTTTAACCTCCTTTGAGTACTGCTTGCTGTTAATAATCCATTCCATCACACAAACCACTGGAATCATGCTCAACTTTGAAATCTGCATGTAATACAAGAGATCATTAGATACTTCACTGGTACAGCAGGTCTTAGAGATTATGATTTGACTTAATTTAAGCAAGCCTAGTTGCCCATGTTATCATAATGGCTCAATGCATTCGAGAAACGCATACAATTTGGCTTTTGTTCAACCTGGTAAAATCCGACTGAGTTGAGCATGAGGCTAAAGTTCATTCCAGTAATGGAGACATTGGCAACAATGGAGAACCAAAGAAGCTCCAAAAACGGAACATGCTTGGAGGCAGAATAGCCACTAGCATTGGAAACAAGGCCGACGAGTGCAGTTACAGCAAAATGGAACCCAGTTAAAGTGGTGGCTGAAAATCACCAAACAAGAAAAATTACAAAACAAAAACTTATGTATCGGCGTCATCACATATGAGAGAAACAAATGTGACATCTTAAACTCCTCGCCGATTTCAGCAAATCCATACACATATTAGACTCAACTTCATCATATTCCACACTTACATACTGCACAAGCGAAAGCATCAGTCTTTATGATTTTCAATTTTTTATTAATTTTCAGGGATAAACTTTTCTGAAATAAAATATTAGACTTTTGCCACATTGTTGCATTGTAACACAATTCCATCATCCCAAATTTGCAAGAATTAATATTCAAATAAATCACGACGAGAGAGAGAGCGCAGACCAAAGGCGAAAGCATAACCGGCGGGAGACATGAGCTGCTTATTGGCCATAATAATTCCAACGGAGCTGATTACGTTCATGGCCCATGCTCCCATATCGGAAACCGCTTTCTTCTGAGTCACTTCCATTCTGCTCTCGCAACTCCAATGCGACGTCGTTTTTAAAACAAATTAGTTTCAGAGGGCGGCGACGAGGAGGCGGAGGGGCTGAGATCCGCTTCAGATCTGCAAATCAGAGTCTGAGAGTTGGGTGCATGTAAGCCAAAACAAACGAAGAAATCCAGATCAAAAAAGGAGGAGAATTGGGCGCACACAAATGTGAAATCTGGATTTTGGATTCTGTGTATTGATTTACCCCCAAAAGTGTAAAAAAAATCAATTTCTTTCTAATTTGATGTAAAATGTAAAAATAATTTATAAGAAAAAGAGTTGGGTAAATTCCGTATATATTTAGTGTCAATGTGTCGTACGTTTTGTGTTTTTGCTGTAAGTCCGAATTTACATTTATTATATACAGAAGTCAGAACAGTCCATCTAAGGTAAGGTAAGTATTCACTGTATAACAAATTTGAGTTTTACTGTAGCACTATTTATAAGGGGCGTTTTCGTCTATCTTTTTCCAGCGTGCGGATGGTATGTGTTTCGTCTCTCTTTTATTCTCATCCAGACCGAAACCTAATCTCTTCTCTCTCATCTCTTCTTTCAACGCCTCTCATCTTTTCTCTTCATGTGCTCTCTGAACTTTGATCTCTGATCTCTTCTTGGATCTTGATCTCGCCGTTGCTCTCTGTCTTCTTTGTGGTTTTGGCTCTCGATCTCACTGCTGTTTTTGTCTTCAAAATCAATCGAGGTTAGTTCATTTTCTATTGATGTCTCTTTTGTTCATTTACGATTCGTCTTTGTTTTGGTTTCTAACGATCTGTTTTGTTTCTCTTCCTTGCAAACTTGGTTGTCTCACTCTTTGCATTTGTGGTAACATTGCCGATTGAGGAGGTTCAGGTTAGTCACCTTGCCGATCAATTTTTTTGGGTGTTATCGATCTATTTTTTTTTTGGCGTTACCGATCCATAATTTTTTTTTGGTGTTGTTTGAAACAACCGTGAACTACTGAACCTGCCCATCTATTGCCGATCTATTCTTCTAGCTAGCTATATAGAAGTGACTATCCTAAACTGATCTTTTGAACGTGATCGACAATTCATATATGGTGCCATGCCTCTCGAATGGTAAGAGATTACATATTATCGATTTGAAATCTCATTCTGGTATCTTCTATGATTGACATATAATTGAGCTGTGTCTGGCATATGTCGAAAACATATCTAGAAAGAATTACCAAAGAGCCGGGTAGTACAACATATGATAGTGTGAAATTGAACCATGTCGTAATAAAGTCATGTCGTAATAGCATCTGGTGGACTAAAATTGAAGTACGATAATGGCTTCATTAAGGAGTTACTGATTCAATACACATCTGTTTGGATAAGATATATATAACCATCTTTCTTTAAAATTTGAAGCTTTTCATGCTTAAGAAATTACAACCATCGATCTATATATCTTCAACTATCATTTTGAAAGTTAAATTGTTGATTTTTGTATGGTTCTGATTTTTGTCTTCTTCTTGCAGTCCCTTATAAAAGAAAAGATGGACATGACATTTCTCCTTTGCTTCCCCATCTGACCCAACCATCTACTAAGGTAATGAAGTCAATTTTTTTTTCTAGATTTGGATTTTCCCAATTGTTATCAACTTTTGCTCGGCTGGTTTTGAATGATTACGTTGTTTATTATATTTATGTAGTATTTTAGGCGAGTATGTCAAATGCATAAATAAAACATATTTATGTTTACTATGCATGTAACGACCCAAACCGTGGAATGTGTACGTATTGGTCCGAGCCGTGATTATTGTGAATTAATTGTACTCGTGGGTTTGTTCACGACTAAATTATCGGGTAATAATTTGGTTTAAGTTCCTTCGCGGGAATTGTAGAGGATTTGATTTCGAGTTCGTAGGAAGTTTCGGAGGATTTTTTGAATAATCAGAGAATATATAATGGATATTTGAAATTGTCGTCGAATTAGTCGTACTTATCTGTTTGGGTTTGAGTTGTCTGAATCGTGAATTTGGTCGGTTTGCGACGTATAAATATCCAATAGTCGTAAAAATTGGAAAATCACACATTTGGACCGAGTTTGACGGAGTTGGACCGAGTTGACTTGGGTTGATCGGAGCTCCACCGACTAGTTTTCTTGCCGCCGTCGGACCCGGCAATTCCTGCCACCTCCGGCCGTGTTCTTGGTATGGTTAGAAAGCTCTCTTGATTTCCTATTGTTTCATGTATTTATTTGTGAGAATTGGTTGAGTTTTGAGAGAGTTTGAGCTTGTTGAAATTCTTGGCTTTCGCTGGAATCGGGTGGCGGTTTCCGGCGAAATTTGGTGTCGGGTTGGTGGGGGGTTTGGTTCCCCTCAACCCGTTGAAGATTTATGGGTGATTAATTTGGGATAAGGAGGTGGTTTGAGGTGGTCTGTGGTGGTGACCGGAGAGGAAAATCCGGCGAGTTTTTCGAGGGGTATTCTGGCCGGTGTGGTGCGTTTTGACCTTGGAGGTAGAAGATAAAAGTATTGGGATTGAGGAGAGGAATGTTGAGTTTTAGGTCGCCAGAGTTGGTCACCGTTGGCTCCGTGCCGCCGTTGGCGGCGACGGTCAACGGCGGAGCTCCGATGAGGGTTAACTTTTGGAGATTTTTATACTGTTTTGCTCGTAATCGCGCCCCGATCGTAGTCATGAGGTTTTTGAGTTAATTTGGGTGTGTTAAGTTGGGACGAGGGTTATTTGGGTCTATTTTAGAAATTTTTTTATCCTCGTCGATATTTCGAGCGATACGCTTTTCAAGAACGTAAGGTTCTTGAACGTAGGGTTCTTGACATATTATGTTGAAATCAAATATGTATTGATCGTATCCCTGTTATTCAGGTGACCGTGATCGAGTGTTTCGTATCCCTGTTATGGTTATGTATTTCTACTTGGAGACATATGTATGATTTGTTTTACATGGTATATGGATTTATGGATGCATGAATGCAATGACTTATCGGCTGATCCCCGAGATGCTCTGGGGGGTTATGAAAAACGTCTGACCCATGATTATATGGCTCCCAAGAAGGTTATGACAACCTCCTTACCTGGTTGAGCATGATCGTAACTTTGAGGAAAATGTACTTAAGTTACGGCCTCCACATTTTATACGGTATCCAGGAAGGTTATGATAACCACCTTACCTGAGTTTGTTGATTTTAGACTCGCATCATGATTATATGTTTATATTGGTGAAAGGCATATTATTATTTTCGTCCACTCACTTTAACGATTTTATTTGTCTTCCCCTGGACTTTTCGGTTTCCTTTGCGCAGTTTGCAGTTTGAGTTCTGGGGTTGCACGTCGACGGTGGAGGCGTAGAGTTCCAGTTATACTTCTATTCAAGTAGGTCCTCAGTTTGATCTACTGGTTGTATATGATGTACATAGGAGTCACTCTGAATACTTAGGTTGTGTTTTCAGTTGTGTTTACTCCTGAAAGTTTTTTAGATTTCTTGTAAACCTTGTGGTTTGTTATATATGAATGCTGAGAAATTCGAATGGGGAATGGAGCCTCACGGTTTGGTTTTTGTGGAATATTCGAAGTGTGATTCTCTTTGCAGGTTTCAATTTTGGCTCACGTATTTCAAAGTAAACTTTGACAAAAAAATTTAAGGTCATGTTTTCGAAGGGGTTTGATTTCGGTTTAGGCAACTAAATCAGAGTCGGGTCCTTTCAATGCATTCATGTAAAAAGGTTATCAGACACAGGGTTTATAGACTTTGATCATAGCAACTTTATATCCCAATTATGTAATATATTATTTGTAATATAGTTTTAGTTTTGGTAGGTGAAATAGAGCATGTATAAATGTACGTGGTTGAGTATATAGAGTGATCATTTTTTAATTTTTTGATGTAATATGAACAATGCTTGATAGCATAGAATGGTCAAATCTTATTCGGTTTATAAGCATTACTTACGTTTTTCATTGATTTGGTTACTGGTTTACTTATATTGTGCATACAGTAACAGTTAGAATTATGGTAGTAGTTCATGTAATAGCTTATGGTTAGACAAACAATTTCACTTCTCAATTTTTGTAATATAATTAATATACTTATTAGTACATTATAACCATTCTACAGGCTCCATAAATGAAGTAATATGGTCAGTCAAAATTGATTCTAATTCGTAGGCAAGTAACGAATATTTGTAATAACTTATATGTTAGCAACATCATATCTGTATAGCTCTTAGCCATCTTTCTAAAAATTGTGCCTTTCCTTTTCTTCTTTTAGGCCATTTAGAGTTGATAAGTTGTATCTTTGGGCAAAGAACAAGACAATAAAAAAACGCAGCTAGATAAGCATAGCTTTGCAACCAAACCAGATGAAAACAATAAGCATTACCATGAAGCTGTATTACAAAAATAGGTAGTCTCTCTCGACTTTAATACAACACCTCTCTTTCTTGATTAGTCTAATGATGTTGTTGGTTACTTAGATTAAAAAAATTTGTCAGAATTGAAGATTACTTAGATGATGATAGATTTAATTACACTTTGTGTTGCTTTAGCATTAGTGTGATTTAATCTCCATCCTAAATCATAATAGCAACAGAAAAAGAAAATTGAAGAAGATGGTGGTCTCAGCTTTGTCATTTGCAGTAATCACTTATGCCCTTAACAAACATAACTGTAGAAGAAACAGTGCAATACAACAACATTATTTGATCCACTAATGCTGTTTTTTTGTTTTTGTTTTCAGGGAGTAATTTAGAAAATTTTACAGGAGTTGCGTCATAATTTATTGTAATGCCAAGCCTAACTAGGATCACGACACAGTTTGTTTTGGTTGATCAATTTATCATCATACATTGGATAAGTGGTGGTAAAACTGCCCCTAACTAGGATCCTGAACTCAAGACTGCTTCTAATATTACATATTAAGTGAGTAATATTGCATAATGATGATGTTTACTTCTATTAAATGAAACTTTGTGTTCATGTTATAGCTACTTGGTCTCTTTTTTCTCTTACGTTTTGTGAATGTTTCACATAGATATAACATATTTGACTAATACAACTTCATGGATAACATTATGGAAAAGGGTTTGAATTGTTTATGTTGGATTAATATTATGTGTTTTGCTATGTTGTGTGACAAATAACTAAATGTTAAACCTAATGTTATTGTATCGACAATGTGACTTTTGTTTCAATTTTAAGACACTTTGGGTATATAGACTTGCCTATACCTATCTATGATCCTAACCATATCAGTAAGCTCAAGCAATTGTTGAGTTATCCATCTCTCAAATGCTTGAAAATGAAAAGAACACTGTATGATCTGATTGACTTTGTAGTTTGTAATAGGGATAGAGTTTAGAGATTAGCATTGTACGCCGCAAGCAATAAATGAATTTTTGTTTTAAAATTTCACTCATCAATTTGTATATACTTAGAATATCGAAGTGAGGCAAATACTTCGGATGACAAGTGTAATATACTTTGGATGACAAGTGTAATATAAGATTGTATCTATTATATTCTATATATTCTATTCATATAACTATAACATCTATTCTTTTCTATTTCCGGATTAATATATTCTTCGTATTTATATCTCAATCTTTGATTGTTGTCATCGGTTGTTACATAATAAGTTTGTAATAATCAATTATCAATTTATTATGACACATTATAACAAAATTGAGTGGTAAAACCTCCCCAACGGGGTGGGCATCCACCTAGTTACTTACCTAACCTAGTATTTTGTACAAATACGGAAACAATCAACCTCGGAAAGAAAGAATAAAAAAGAAATCAAAAAATAAATAGAGAATTAAGGAAATGGCTACTAAACTTTGTTTTGACCGAAAGTTAGGCTATTAATATTTGGATTTTTTTTTACCCGTAGTACCTAGAGTCTCTGGGACAACATAAAAGGGTTCCTATACTTTCAAATCCATTAATGAGTACTCAAACTTATGAAAACATATAAACTTGATACCTACGTCTATTTTTCGTCTCCGCTCCGTCATGTTTAATTATGTGATGTTTAATTATGTGAAACGCGAGATTTTGAAATTTAAGGGTAATTTTGTAATCTTTGCATTTGTCTCAAATAAATCCCAACAACTTCAACTATTTTCTCTTAACCCAATTAAAATATTCAAATACACTGTCATAAGCCCACCCCCAAATCATTTTCGATTGAAACCCTAATTTCTTCAAGTAAAATCGAATCTTAGTCAAGTACGAATGACCATGGCCGAGTACTAGTGGATGTTCAAAGTGAAAGGACCACACCCTGCAGAATGTAAGTAGTTGGCCTTTTATTTCTTGATTGCACATTGGTTGTCTGTAAATTAACGAATATTGCACAGTGTTAGGCTCGTGTTTAATGATTGTTAAGAAGCAGTTGTAGGGTTCATGCTTGTGGTTATGTGTTGATGGGAAATTAATATTGTTTAAGGTTTAGAGTTGAAGGAATTTTTTATGCTTCTGTGTTTGAATTGTAGTAGTTTGACTAAGAAAACAGTGGTCATGGTTTGTTTTGTTTTCATTATCTCACAAGAGTAAGATTGCTGTTAATCGAAAATGATGTTGTGTGTAAAGTGACAGAGATTATATAAAGTGATTTATGTTGGAGCGAGTCACACTCCTTGTATATTTAAGAGGTGCATATTCTATAATTAAGTAGGATTCTATAATTGATTAGGTTAGTTGATTGGCCATTAACTAATGTATCTTCACGTGGATCATGAACCCTAATAAGGAGTTAAAGAAGAAGAAGAAGACTGAGCTAAAGGAGTTAAAGGAGACAGGACTAACATGTACATGCAAGTGCACATGCAAAGAAAACATCAAGAATATTGGAAGTCACAAGTGAAGAAGGAGCAAAGCAACACGTTGAGGTTGAAGAGACATTAAATTTCAAGCACTTTAAAGGAGGCAACCCGAGTAGCTAGTGGAGTCAAGCGTTAATTAGATTTGTTTTCTTTTCCCTTTGCTTTTTAAGTGTGATTTTTAGGTTGAAGTTTTACATTTTTGGAAGTTATTTTCGTGAACATCTTCATCTATGCTTAAATTCTATGTTTTCTATACTTAATTTTGTTACATTGAGGACAATGTAGAGTTGAAGTGTGGGGGAGGGGTTTACAATTTATTTGAGTCATAAATTATAAAATTGGGCAGATAAGAGTTCACTTAAGGATGATGCCCTAAAAAAAATGTAGAGTCTTTTTCGTAGAATTTAAAGTCAATTAATTAGTATTTTTGTCTAAGTGTTCGTGATTTATTTAATATCTTAAGTGTGTTTTGAATCTTTGTGTTTAACTTAGTATTTTCAAGAGTCTTAGGATGCCCTTAACTTGTCAATGATGATAATGGATGCGAAATGAATAAATTCATGGCTTAATTAAGATGATCACTAAATTTCGGAGTTCGTTTGTTAATGGAGATATATTAAATGTTATGAATTGTAGTAGATATGGTTTTGTGAACTTTGGTACAGGAAACTCATGTTAGAATGAGTTTGACATATGAGCCTAAGTGAGTTTTTGAGCTAAATGTGCTTTATTTATTGAGTGATTCTATCATTTCATCTATTTCGTAGATCATAGCTTGATTTATGTCTCATTTGATTACTTGCCATAACTCTTAATGAATTAGAGAATGCTATAACTTATTGATTTTTCGAAGCTTATAGTCAATATTTTTGGATGTGATTAAAGGCACTTAGGATTCACTACTTTGCCAAAAAGCCATGTGTACCATATGTGCGCACGAGTTGCGACACCCCTAGATAAATCATCTGAGCTCACGTTAAGCTTTCTTTCATTATCCTTAATATCTAAATACTTAACCTAGTGTAAAACTTATTTTCCATATGTTCCGGAGGCTTAGTGTGAAGTAATGTCGACAAGAGGAGAAGATGATATTTTTGGTGAAGATTGAAGTGTCTATATGTGTGTTTAGGGAAAGACTTGTCCAATACTATGTAAAAATTTGTAAAAATGCCCAAAAGATTTCGAGACAAAGAAAAAAGAAAGGAAAAAAATGTATAAAGATCTCAAGGCATTGTGTTTAGTATGTAAAATTTGGATTAATGTCCCTTAATGTTGTGTATTTGGAGAGTGTGACGATTTGAAGGTCTATGATGTATAAATATGGCCTTTGTCCTGTCCACAAAGCTCAAAGTTTGAAGAAAAGCTTATGGTGAGGTTTTGGTGAAGATGGATGACGAAATTGATGAAGTTATGGAATTTTCGCTAAGTCTTTGGAACATTTTTAACGTGACCCTCCTGGCCACCATAACAGCAACTGAGAGTACTCCACGAACACAAGTCACAGCGACACCTGCTACGAGAAAGGATCACCAACGATCACCCAAACTCATGCCACAGGTACAAGTCCTCTACTCTATGATCTCCACCATCACCAAACAGATCCTCTGCTTTGATCTGATGACCCACAACATTATCGAAAAGTCCACAGCCTGATGAAGTCACTGATCCCGAGGTACCTGAACTCAACCTCATCAATTATCTTGACTAAGTCCACTTTCCTCAAACCAACACATCGAAAACCGCATATAACCTTTCCTTCTCAATAGCCTCGACTCTGAGTGCAGCACACTAAGCTCCTCACGATTGTCTCGAGGCATAACAGTCAAAATCCCTCTGATGCTCAGGCTCAAACTCATCTCGAACCTCATGCACTGCTTTCTCTGAAGCCACATAACTCGTGCAAACAGGGATAAACATGTGAAAAATACATCTCTGCCTCAGGTGGGTAAACACTCCTCATTCGAACGCTGGGTAGCCTGATTGAACCATTATCGTCTAAACAATACCCCAAATGTAAGCCATGGAGTCACAACAGGAACTTACACAATACCAGCCCACCAAATGCAATGATCTGACTCAGGCAAAACATCAACTATCACAATTCACTGCTCTGAGGCAACATGTCGACACTCATATACACACAACCAGGCAAACCATGCCACACAAATCTGTGAACCCAAAATGCTCATTCAAACCCATAACTCACTGTCAAATCGCGCATCGGTTGATCCTCAATAGGATCCGCGACCGTACCGACACGGAAAACACGTCAAGGAGGCATCCTAATGAATAAAACATCATTCGCAACAAGTAGAACGTAATCATGGAACTTTAAATATTTGAAAGCATACAACACCCGGAGTATTGATGAGTATCCGCCGGCCGGTCGGGTCACCACTCCAGACATGCTGTACATTCTCAAATATCCTTAGTAAACACGACTACAGAAGTCTACAGAACTTATAACCTAATGCTCTGATACCAAGCTGAAAGGACCCAACCCCGATTTAGTTGCCTAAACTGAAATCGAACCCCTTCTGAAAACGTGAACCAACAAAAACCATCAAAATTTCTGTAGAGTTTCGTTACTAACGCGGAATTTTCATTACCTGCACCCAGAAAATACACTTCATCCTATGTCACAAAAATCAAACCGTGGGCACCAATCCCATCCGGATTTCTCAATATATTGACAATAATGTAAAGTAGTAAATATAACTATACTTTACAAAAAAAAATCCGGGGAAAATCGTATGAAAATATACATTAGAATACTCAGAGCGACTTCTAATATAGATATACAAATAGTAGGCCAAACTAAGAACCTACCATAAAAAGAAACATCGCTCGAATACTATGCCTCCGACCACGACGTGCGACACTAGAATCCGAACTGCAAACTGGGCACAGAAACCGAAAAGCCCAGGGAAAGGACATGAAAACTGTTAGAGTGAGTGGACGAAAATAGATGTCTTTCGCCGAATAATATATGTTATAAAAACATATGCGAGTCAAATGTATAAAAATCAAATGGTACACGAGGGAGACTCTAACTTCTCACGCGTACAGAGCATGCATGGAAAATCTCACGGGGTCGCTCGTAGACACATCCGTGCTAGTACAGTCCAAATCACGGGATCCCAGACCCACACATGATTCTAGCCAGAAAGGCCTCAGGTCAGGGTATCTGTTTCCACCCGGAACTGCATCGGCACAAGAAACAGACATCTGTACCCACCCGGAACTACATCGGCACAAGGTACAGTTCCCCCTGGTAGGCACCCTCGGGGATCAGCCGGGATGCGAGTGTATCGATACAACAACATATACTAAGACTGTACTCTGTGTAAACCAAATCATAAATAGTTCGATGCAAATGCAATAAACAATATATAAATGCATATACGTAATATATACTAGTATAGGCATAATCGTATAACACATGCTCATGTAAAACATAATCTCGTATGCATGCTCAAGTTCGTAAAATGTGTATAAAGACTCGCAGTCAATCTGTGAAAAGAAATTGTATACTCACAGACTAGCGTAACACAGTTCGCGTTAATCCCGTGATCCGGCGGAAAATCCCTCGCCAAACGAACGATCACGAACCCCTGAATAATCATAAAATTCATTTCTCAAAATCATATCTCGATACCTCAAACCAAATCACGAGAAACAACCATTCTCAGAAACACATAATTCAATTACGACGAATTGTCGAAAATCCGATAATCACACCTCAATACCTCGCTATAATTTCTGATGCTCAAATCGAAAAACAAAACCTCACCACTGCAATCGAGACGCGATTCCGAGCGAAACGACATGCAATTTGTCGAAAACCCCGAAAAGTCAACCGTTGACCGCCGTTGACCGCCGCCGGTGGCGGTGGAGCCACCCAACATGAAATTTTCTCGGAGGAGCAACACCTATTCCACTCAAAATCACCAAACAAGAAACTTCCATAACTACACCGAAGTCCAATTCTCACTCTAACTAGGTCAATTTCAAGCAAAACCGAATTCACACAAACTTTTCAATCCAACAATTCTTCATGTACAAGCAAAATTAGAACTCCATACTTACATGGTTAGACTCATGGTGATGAGAGCTTCAAAGCCCACTACATCATGTAGCTCAATTCGGCCGGAATAGAAATCAACCAAAACCCCAAAATTTCTCCATTTTTGGCCAGAAATAACTCTCTCCTCCGGTGACCTCGCCGTGAAAGGAGGCCGGAAGTGAGACCGGGAGGCCGAGCCGAGTTGAATGGACCCGAAGCCGAGCCCGGAGGTGGCCGGACGGCGAGCCACCGCCGGCAAGCCGTGACCACCATCGCGCCACCCCTACCTTGCCGAGTTGACCAGTCAAACCTCCTTAATGAACATGTTGACTTTCCCAAAACAGCAACCTCATTAAATACTTTCCTGATTTGGAAACTTCCAAAATACATTTTTCGATAAACTTCAAACACCCGTAAATTTCACGTCGTAATTCTGATTTCAATAATTCTCACGCCAACAAACTCATCTCGACATATTCTTCAATTTCCACCCGAAGTCAAACACTTCGACAAATCCGATAAGCAGTCAACGGTTCAATCCAACACATGCTTATCCGATTAAATAATCAACGATCGAAATATTCATAACACAATCCTCGTAACTCAGAAAAATGATCCGGAAGTTCCCACGAGCTCAAAATTAAATTTTCAATAACTTCCGTGAAGAATCCGAAATCAAATTCTCGTCCGGTAATTTAGTCGCTAACAAAGCTATCATTTTAACCCGATTATGTCGAAATTTCAAATATTCATATTTTATTCCTCGGTCGTCTAAATAATGATCCGGAACCGCCCTCAAACTCGAAATCACACGTACAACGACTCTCGAGAAGAGACTCAGCTCAAATTCTCGGCCAATAATTAAGTCGTGATCAAAGCTGGCGATTCAATTATCTGTCGGAAATCTGCGATTACGCATAACGTCCTGGCTTAAGCCAATTACACTGCTAATTCTGTTCTGGGTCGTCACAAATCCACCCCTCTTAAAAAAATTTCGACCTCGAAATTTCCAAGTCTGCCAACTAAAAGTAAGAGCACTGCCTTTGCATACAGCTCAACTCTCTTGTGGCAACCTCAACTGAACAACTTTGACAACAGACTCCACAGTAGGAGATATCTCCGTACTGTAATCCATGTACCCCCAAATCTCGAATCTGAACTGGCTCCACACAATTGCCAAGTGTTCCTGCATAAGGAACATATAGGGTACAAAACACGCAACAAATCTGAACATAATTCTACCACATGGAACACAACACACACAAAAGCCAACGCTATAGGCAATGCCGAACTATACGGCACAACACAAACTCGCCTAGGATCACATACAGATCAAAATAACGTGGCAAATCACAACTCAACCTGCTCACCTCAACATAACTCAAACACCGAACTCGGGCAATTATTAACCTGTTTCCACTAATCCGAAAGTCTGTGGTAGCACATTCCACAAAGTCAAGATCCAACGTCAGCTCACACCAAACTTGCTCCAACACAATGGAGTACAACATCATACCTCAAAACGACATCATGCAACGTCACAATCATATTGGTCAACAAACTGGTACTGCATGCAATCTCGAACAGTCGAAACTGCTGGTTTCAAATCCCTCAGAACTGCAATACACGAGCCCACAACATACCCTCCAAAGTCTGAATAGTCCTCAAAGATCGCCCGCCAATCTGAGGATAAAAACTGTACTAAGCTATAATCTGGTCCCCAATGCTCTCTGCAATGCTTGTCAACACTCAATTGTAACTGATTATCTTGGTCAGCGAACTGAGACACAGGCACATCACGTAAATGGACAACCTCCCTTAAATACAGCTATGTCAGTCTGCCACTGAAATCTTTTCCGGAAAGTACAAGGAAACGTACCAAGTTCATCAAATGGTCCACAATGGCCTGACAACTGGTACCACAAACCGAAGTGCGTACTGGCACACAAAATTCACAGTGACAAGCTCCAACTTCTAATCGAAAATCTCCAATGGTTGTAACTCTCCGACAAGTCTCTGCCTCCTAGCCATCACCTAACAACAAATGTGGCATCTGCACACACAAGCTGCTACACTCTTCTTCATGCTGCGTCACAAGTAGTAAGCTCGAAGTATCAGATACATCTCCGTACCACCAGTGCACAACGCACACAAAACAATGAGCTTCAATACTAACACACTCTAACTCGGCTCTCGTAGCTCACAATTCGGCTAACACGGAAACTCAAGCCACACACACATGAAACACTGAAGCTTCTGACTTCCGACTGAATGCATCAGCAACAACATCCCAGATGGATAGTCAAAGTACAACCTCTAGCCTTTGTTGAATAAACTCAAATATGCAGCCATAGTCGTTAGTCGACCCCATACATCTATACTGCCTCAAGCTCGAATCTGGCCGAAAATGCAAGTAGATGAAACTCAAGTGGTCAGTGTACATCGTACACTGCGCTGCATGTCGTAGTAGAAGTATCACCAACTCTTCGATGCTAACACAAGGACAGCTACACCCAAATCATACACAGGATGTGCAACTACATAAGGTTCCCACTATCTGAAACCATGAACCATCGCTCTGTAATACAGCATCAACACATAAGTAAATCTAAACCTCGATGCATCGCCATAATCCACGAACTCACCACGATCGTCAGGTAACATCAAAACCGAAGCAACTGTCAACCATCCTTCAGGAGTAAGTAACTCATCTCGCGTACATCGAACCACTCGAACTTGATGCCTTCTTCGTCAATCCGGAAAGTGGAGTGGTAATCTGGGAAAATCCTGCACAAAGCACCGATAATAGCTTGCTAAACCCAAGAGACTCCCGATCTCTGGTACAATGGTAAGTCAACTCCAAATCAACACGGCTTCTAACTGGTCAGAATCCGCGCCAACTCCCTCAGATAACATCACACAGCCCAAAATCTTCATGCTAATCGATCAAAATTCACACTGGCTGAACTTCACAAACAACTTATCATCTCGCGAAGTCCGCAAAACCGCTCACAATTGCTTCAGGTGCTGGCCCACACTCATGGAGTAAATCAGGATGTTGCCAACGAACACGACCGCAAACTCGTCCAGAAACCGTCTGAACACCTGGTCCATCAAGTCCATAAAAACTACGGGGCATTGGTCAACCCAAACGGCATGACCAAGAACTTGTGATACCCGCACCGAGATCCAAAAACCATCCTAGCCACATCTGACTCCCTGATCCTCAGCTGATGGTATCCGAACCCGAAATCAATCTTCGAAAATACTAAAGCTCCCTTGAGCTGATCAAACCAATCGTCAATCTGAAGCGGAGGATACTTGCTCTCCTCTGAAGCCTGTTTCAGCTTCCGATAATCGATGCACCACCTCGTTGAACCAACCATCTTCCGCACAAATAACACAAGAGTACACCACGATGATATGCTGGGTCGTAGGAAATCTCCTCCAGCAACTCCTGAAGTTGAATCTGTAGCTCCATCAGCTCCGCTGGCACTGAACGACAAGATGCCGGTGATATGAGTCCAGCGCCCGGTAAAAACTCAATGGTGTAGTCGGTCTCCCGAACTAGAGGAATACCCGGTAATTCCTCCGGAACACACCTGTAAATTTGGTAACCACCTCAATGTCGCCAATGTCGAGCACAGTAACCAAAGTATCCATAACATAAGCTAAGCAACGACACAACTCGTTTCCACCATCCGCTCGACCATCACCGCGAAACAGTATCTTGGGGAAACCTGGTCGTCGAAACACAACCACCTTCTCGTGACCATTGAACATAGCCCAAATGTGTCGCCAAAAGTCTATACTCAACATCGTAAAAAAATCCATGGTATCCAGCAATAACAGCTCAGCGGCTAAGCCATGTTCTCCAACAAAGATCTCGCAACCTCCGGATGGATACAACACTCTCCAAAACCTCGGAAGTGGAGATGCAGATACAATAGCCATGGATATCAAGCAACGGTAACCTCGGAGAAAATTTTGTCCTCATACAAGGTCTTGGCACGAACTCCAACATGCCTAACTAGCCGCCCACGTCAATTGCGACTTGTTGATTAACTCATCAAAAGGTTGCATTAGTCAACTCCAGAAATAACGTCATAACCTCCTCGTGAATCTTGAGCTGCCGAACTGCTAAAACAGCTGGCTAAGGGCGCTCCCTCGTAACGTGACCCTCCTGGCCACCACAACAGCAACTGAGAGTGCTCCAGGAACACAAATCACAGCGACACCTACTGCGAGAAAAGATCACCAACGATCACCCAAACTAATGCCACAGGTACAAGTCCTATACTCTATGATCTCCACCATCACCAAACGGATCCTCTGCTTTGATCTGATCACCCACAACATTATCGAAAAGTCCACAGCCTGATGAAGTCATTGATCTCGAGGTACCTGAACTCAACCTTATCAATTATCTTGACTATGTCCACTTTCCTCAAACCAACACATCGAAAACTGCATATAACCTTTCCTTCTCAATAGCCTCGACTCTGAGTGCAGCACACTAAGCTCCTCACGGTTGTCTCGAGGCATAACAGTCAAAATCCCTCTGATGCTCAGGCTCAAACTCATCTAGAACCTCGTGCACTGCTTTCTCTGAAGCCACATAACTCGTGCAAACAGGGATAAACATGTGAAAAATACATCTCTGCCTCAAGTGGGTAAACACTCCTCATTCGAACGTTGGGTAGCCTGATTGAACCATTATCGTCTAAACAATACCCCAAATGTAGGCCATGGAGTCACAACAGGAACTTACACAATACCAGCCCACCAAATGCAATGATCTGACTTAGGCAAAACATCAACTACCACAATTCACTGCTCTGAGGCAACATGTCGACACTCATATACACACAACCAGGCAAACCATGCCACACAAATCTCTGAACCCAGAATGCTCATCCAAACCCACAACTCACTGTCAAATCGCGCGTCGATTGATCTTCAATAGGATCCACAACCGTACCGACACAGAAAACACGTCAAGGAGGCATCCTAATGAATAAAACATCATTCGCAACAAGTAGAACGTAATCATGGAACTTTAAATATTTGAAAGCATACAACACCCGGAGTATTGATGAGTATCCGCCGGCCGGTTGGGTCACCACTCCAGACATGCTGTAAATTCTCAAATATCCTTAGTAAACACGACTACAGAAGTCTACAGAACCTATAACCTAATGCTCTGATACCAAGCTGAAAGGACCCAACCCCGATTTAGTTGCCTAAACTGAAATCGAACCCCTTCTGAAAACGTGAACCAACAAAAACCATCAAAATTTCGGCAGAGTTTCGTTACTAACGCGGAATTTCCATTACCTGCACCCGAAAAATACACTTCATCCTATGCCACAAAAATCAAACCGTGGGCACCAATCCCATCCGGATTTCTCAATATATCGACAATAATGTAAAGTAGTAAATATAACTATACTTTACAAAAAAAAATCCGGGGAAAATCGTATGAAAATATACATCAGAATACTCAGAGCGACTTATAATATAGATATACAAATAGTAGGCCAAACTAAGAACCTACCATAAAAAGAAACATCGCTCGAATACTATGCCTCCGACCACGACGTGCGACTGAAAGGACCCAATCCCGACTCAGTTACCTAAACAGGAATCAAACCCTTTCGAAATACGAACCAACAAAAAATTTTCAAAATTTCGGCAGAGTTTCGTTACTAACTTGGAATTACCATAACCTGCACCCAGAAATTAACACTTCGTCCTATGCCACAAAAGCCAAACCGTGGGCACCAATCCCATCCGGATTTCTCAACATCAATATAATCAACAACAGTAAATAAACTGTACTATGTATATATGTATATCCGTGAAAATCCGCACAACATATATCAGAATGTATCAGAGCGACCTCTAGAGTAAAACATATACAATAAGTACATCAGTAGGCGAAACAAGAACCTACTGGAAAACACAGGTGACTCTGATCACTAGCCTCCAAACCGCAACGTGAAACACCAAACCTGAACTGCAAACTGGGCACGGAAACCGAAAAACCCAGGGGAAAGACAATAAACATGTTAGAGTAAGTGGATGAAAATAAATGTCTTTCACCAGTTGATATATATACATAAAATAACATACGCGAGTCCAGGTAAATAAAACAATAAGTACACGAGGTAAAACCATATCCTCCAGCGTACTGAGCATGCAAGTAAAATCCCACGGGGTCACTCATGGACTCCTCCGTGCTAGTACAGTCTGAACCACGGAGTCCTTGACTACCACGTGATTCTAAGCCAGAAATGGCCTCGGTTCCGGGGAATACGCCCCTCACCGGTCTGGTTGGGGAAACGCCCCTCCAGGCGGCCCTCCGTCGGGGATCAGCCGACGAGGCAAGGTGTATCGATACAACAACATAACTGAGACTGTACTCTGTGAAAACCAAATCATAAACAATTCGATGCAAATGCATGAAATAGCATATAAGTGTATGCATATTCGTATACGTATATCCGTATAAGTATAATCGTATTATCGTAAAACACATGCTTATAATAAACATAATCTCGTATGAAATCTCATGCTCGTAAAACCATAACCATGCTGCATGCTCAACTTCATAAAACGTATATAAAGGACTCGCAATAATTCCGTGAAAATAAACTGTCCACTCACAGGTGAGCAAAACGCACACACGCTCTAATCTCGAGGACCAGCGGAAGATCCCTCGCCAGAAGCACGATCTCGGTCCCGATCTCGATCTCGATCCCCTGAATATATTCATAAAACACAACTGATCAATATCGTAATCCACAACACTGTACGGATGCACGGAAACCAACCGTACCTGGAAATACGAAATGCAGTACAAAATGAATTACTGAAATCCAGAAATCCCCACTCGAAATCTTGACTGAAAATCAGCTAATCAAATCAACCCAAAAACCTCTGGACGACGTTCAGGGCGCGATTTCGAGAAAAACGACACTAATTACATCGAAATCTGAAAAAGTCAACTTTCCGGCCGTTGACCGCCGCCGCCGGCGGCGGCGAGCCGTCAACGTTGGAATCACACGACAAAAATCTCCAGTTTTAAAGACCTCATCATGACGAACAACTTTTACAACTACCACTCCAGCCAATTCCATTCAGAACCACCTCAATTTGCTCTCAAACCGAACGGAAACCTAACTCCGGCGACCCAATCGGGTTCACCGGAAAACTCAAATCCAGGCCAAACCAAATACAGGGAAAGCATCCCTGAGCCAAGGGCAAACGAAACCCTCACACCCCGACCACCGAGGCTCACCGGAAACCCACGAACCGTCACCGGCGAAACCCGATAACAAAACCCGATTCGAACTCCAACAAAACCTTATCAATTCTCATAAATCCAAACACCAATCAACTTAAAATCATGCAAGGAAGCTATTCATACCCTCGTCGGAGTCGTTGGTGGCCGGAATCTGATCGTCGGACGGTGAAGCCGGAAACGGAAACTTTCCCTTTCGGTCAATGGTCAGCTTTCCAAATATAGAAAGTCAACTCCTGGTCAACACAGTCAAAGCTTAATCTGAAATTTTCGACTATTTCTCGACTATTCCGCTATTTATACTCGAGCCTCGGGTCGATCGGCGGTCCGAAATGAATATACGATATGATTCGGATAAACTCGTCGGATACCGAAACTTCAAATAATCATAAAATATTCCTCGGGTATCGGAAAAATCTTCCGGAACTGCCTACAAGCTCGAAATCACGTACTCTACAACTTCCATGAAGACACCCAACTCAAATTCTCGACTGAAAACATAGTCGCGAATCGAATCGACAAACCACACAATATCGTAAAACTGCGACCATAACCAAATCTCGAGAATCGTGCCAAACACACATCTGATTCTAGTTTGGGTCGTCACAGCGACACCAGAATCCGAACTGCAAACTGGGCACGGAAACCGAAAAGCCCAGGGAAAGGACATGAAAACTGTTAGAGTGAGTGGACGAAAATAGATGTCTTTCACCGAATAATATATGTTATAAAAACATATGTGAGTCAAATGTATAAAAATAAAATGGTACACGAGGGAGACTCTAACTTCTCACGCGTACAGAGCATGCATGGAAAATCTCACGGGGTCGCTCGTAGACACATCCGTGCTAGTACAGTCCGAATTACGGGATCCCAGACCCACACGTGATTCTAGCCAGCAAGGCCTCAGGTCAGGGTATCTGTTTCCACCCAGAACTACATCGGCACAAGAAACAGACATCTGTACCCACCCGGAACTACATCAGCACAAGGTACAGTTCCCCCCTGGTAGGCACCCTCGAGGATCAGTCGGGATGCAAGTGTGACGACCCTAACCAGGATCAATTGCGTATTCGGCACGATTCACGAGTTTGAGTTTAGTCGCAGTTTTGTGTCGTAAATGTGGTTTGCCGATTCGGTTCGCGACTTTATTTTCGGTCGAGAATTTGAGTTAGGTGTCTTCACGGAAATTGTAGAGTACGTGATTTCGAGTTGATGGCCAGTTCCGGAAGATTTTTCTGATAATAGAGGAATATTTTATGATTATTTGAAGTTTTGGTGTTCGACGAGTTTATCCGATTGTTTCGAGCTTATCTGAATCATTTCGTATATTCATTTTGGACCGTCGATCAACCCGAGGCGCGAGTATAAATATCGAAAATATTCGTAAATTGTCGAAAAATACTGTTTCGCGTTGACCGGCCGTTGACTTTCCAAAAATAGTAAGTGACTTGTTTGACCGAAGAGGAAAGTTTCCTCTTTGAGCTGTGCCGTCCGACGACCTAGATTCCGGCCACCTCCGACTTCGGCAAGGGTATGGTTAGCTTCCCCTTTCAATTTCGAGTTGATTCATACTTGAGTTTGTTGAAATTGGTTAGGTTTTCTATGGGTCCGAATTGGTGCCGATTCGGGTTGATCGCTGTTGATGGTTTGGGTGGTTCCGGCGAGCCACGGTGGCGGTGGTGAGGGGGGTTCGACTCCCCTTTCTCCTCTGAGTCTATTGGTATGCGTGAATTGGGCTGTAGTTGAGATTTTGGGGTACTCCGATTAGGTCACCGGAATGAATATTCCGATCTGTTTCGGGCTAGAATTGAAGGGGTTCCGTTCGGAATTGGGCTTTGTGGAAGAAGAGAAACAGATTTAGCTCATTGAGACCTTGAAATCTGGAGAATCTCGCCGTGGGATTTCACGGTTGACGGCGCGCCGCCGCCGGCGGCGGCGGTCAAGGGTGGTCAACGGCGGCACTCCGGCGAGAAAAGTCAACTTTTCAGATTTTGACAATTTTAATGTCATTTTTCTCGTAATCGCGCCCTGGTTATCGTACAGAGGTTTTCGGGTTGATTTGATTAGCCGATTTTCAGTCGAAGTTTCGAGTGGGGATTTCAGAATTTCCGTTATACATTTTGTACCGCATTGTATATTTCCGGGAACAGTTGGTTTCCGTGCATCAGTACAGGGTTGAGAACTATGATTTTGATCAGTTATGTTTTTGTGAATATTCAGGAGATCGAGATCGGGATCGTGATCGTGCTTCAGGCGAGGGATCTTCCGCCGGACCATGAGATTAGCGCGAGTGCGCGTTTTGCTCACCTGTGAGTGGACAATTTCTTTTCACGGAAATTCTTGCGAGTCTTTTATATGATTTTCGAACTTGAGCATGCGTATGAGATTTCAGATTACATGAGCATGTGTTTTTACGAATATAGGATTATACTTATACGGATATACGTAAACGAATATGCATACAATTATATGTTGTTTCATGCATTTGCATAGAATTGTTTGTGATTTGGTTTTCACAGAGTACAGTCTCAGTTACGTTATTGTATCGATACACTTGCCTCTCGGCTGATCCCCGATGGTAGGCCGCCAGGAGGGACGTCGTTATCCCGACCTAACCGGTGAGGGGCGTTTCCCCAGAACCGAGGCCATTTCTGGCTTAGAATCACGGGGACTAAGGACCTCGTGATTCGGACTGTACTAGCACGGTGTGTGTCCATGAGTGACCCCGTGTGATTTATACTTGCATGCTCAGTACGCTGGAGGATTATGGTTTTACCTCGTGTACTTGTTATTTTTATTTACCTGGACTCGCATATGTTATTTTTAACATATATATCAACTGGTGAAAGACATTTATTTTCGTCCACTCACTCTAACGTGTTTATTGTCTTTCCCCTGGGCTTTTCGGTTTCCGTGCCCAGTTGCAGTTCAGGTTTGGTGTTTCACGTCGCGGTTTGGAGGCTAGTGATCAGAGTTACCTGTGCTTTCCAGTAGGTTCTTGTTTCGCCTACTGATGTGTATATTGTATATATTTTACTTTAGAGGTCGCTCTGATACATTCTGATACTCGTTATACGGATTTTCTCGGATATACATATATACATAGTACAGTTTGTTTACTGTTATTGATTATATTGATGTTGAGAAATCCGGATGGGATTGGTGCCCACGGTTTGGCTTTTGTGGCATAGGACGAAGTGTTAATTTCTGGGTGCAGGTTATGGCAATTCCACGTTAGTAACGAAATTCTGCCGAAATTTTGAAAAATATTTGTTGGTTCGTATTTTCGAAAGGGTTTGATTCCGATTTAGGTAACTGAATCGGGATTGGGTCCTTTCAGCGAGTGTATCAATACAACAACATATACTAAGACTATACTCTGTGTAAACCAAATCATAAATAGTTCGATGCAAATGTAATAAACAATATATAAATGCATATACGTAATATATACTGGTATAGGCATAATCGTATAACATATACTCATGTAAAACATAATCTCGTATGCATGCTCAAGTTCGTAAAATGTGTATAAAGACTCGCAATCAATCCATGAAAAGAAATTGTCCACTCACAGACTAGCGTAACGCAGTTCGCGTTAATCCCGTGATCCGGCGGAAAATCCCTCGCCAAACGAACGATCACGAACCCCTGAATAATCATAAAATCCATTTCTCGAAATCATATCTCGATACCTCAAACCAAATCACGAGAAACAACCATTCTCGGAAACACATAATTCAATTATGACGAATTGTCGAAAATCCGATAATCACACCTCAATACCTCGCTATAATTTCCGATGCTCAAATCGAAAAACAAACCTCACCACTGCGATCGGGCGCGATTCCGAGCGAAACGACATGCAACTTGTCAAAAACCCCGAAAAGTCAACAGTTGACCACCGTTGACCGCCGCCAGTGGGGGCGGTGCCACCCAACATGAAATTTTCCCGGCGGAGCAACACCTATTACACTCAAAATCACCCAACAAGCAACTTCCATAACTACACCGAAGTCCAATTCTTACTTTAACTAGGTCAATTTCAAGCAAAACCGAATTCACACAAACTTTTCAAAACAACAATTCTTCATGTACAAGCAAAATTAGAACTCCATACTTACATTGTTACACTCATGGTGATGAGAGCTTCAAAGCCCACTACATCATGTAGCTCAATTCGGCCGGAATAGAAATCAACCAAAACCCCAAAATTTCTCCATTTTTGGTCGGAAATAACTCTCTCCTATGGCGACCTCGCCGTGAAAGGAAGCCGGAAGTGAGACCGGGAGGCCGAGCTGAGTTGAATGGACCCGAAGCCGAGCCCGGAGGTGGCCGGACGGCGAGCCACTGCCGGCAAGCCGTGACCACCATCGCGCCACCCCCACCTTGCCGAGTTGACCAGTCAAACATCCTTAATGAACATGTGGACTTTACCAAAACAGCAACCTCATTAAATACTTTCTTGATTTGGAAACTTCCAAAATACATTTTTCGATAAACTTCAAACATCCGTAACTTTCACGTCGTAATTCCGATTTCAATAATTCTCGCGGAACCAAACTCATCTCGACATGTTCTTCAATTTCCACCCGAAGTCAAACACTTCGACAAATCCAATAAAAAGTCAACGGTTCAATCCAACACATGCTTATCCGATTAAATAATCAACGATCGAAATATTCATAACATAATCCTCGTAACTCGGAAAAATCATCCGGAAGTTCCCACGAGCTCAAAATTAAATTCTCAGCAACTTCCGTGAAGAATCCGAAATCAAATTCTCGTCCGGTAATTTAGTCGCTAACGAAGCTGTCATTTTAACCCGATTATGTCGAAATTTCAAATATTCATATTTTATTCCTCGGTCGTCCAAATAATGATCCAGAACCGCCCTCAGACTCAAAATCATACGTACAACGACTCTTGTGAAGAGACTTAGCTCAAATTCTTGGCCAATAATTAAGTCGTGATCAAAGCTAGCGATTCAATTATCTGTCGGAAATCTGCGATTACACATAACCTCCTGGCTTAAGCTGATTACACTGCTAATTCTGTTTTGAGTCGTCACACATATACTTTGAGTGAAACCGATTCTCATGAGTGAAAAGATTTTTAGTGCATCCTTGTGAGTTGATTTATACTTGGTTCGAAGCATGCGTAGATATAAACATCATCATTGTTTCTTCCAAGTCTTACTTGTTTATGACATGAGAATGTCTTTATGATCTTTTGAATTCCTTGTGCTTAATTGTAAGTGTTATTCTTGATACCATGATGAACATATGATATATTTTGGACACAATATAGTTAAAAGGCTTAGTGTTGTGTCGTTCATATCTTTGGGAAGAGTTCCTACTCTATGAAGGTATAATTTTACTTAATAATTTTAGAGAGTCTTAGTGTCGAAGCATCAAGGATTCCTAGGGGGAGACGTTGGAGTATTTATTTTCTTTTTAGTCTTTGTTTTATTTATTTATTTTCTAAGGGACTAGCAAAGTCTAAGTGTGGGAGAATTTGATCTGCGCATTTTATGCTTGATTTTTAACGTATTTCTCTCTACATTTAGCTATGTTATGACCTTAATATTATATTTTCTAACTTATTTTGTTATTTTTAAGTCTTAAATAAAAGAGTTGAAGAAAAGAGGTTAATTGGAGCAAAATCGCAAAAGAGATGAAGAATCCTACTTTGACTAGGAATCCTTGTAGGATTAGGAATCATTATTCCGATAAGAGTCCTCGTTCAAGGAGGAGTCCTTGTTAGAGTAGGAAAAGGAGATAAGTATGCTTATACGTATATATACCAAATCCAGGATTGATCAGTATATCAGAAAATTTCACAAACATTTGTGTTCTATTTGACTATTTATAAATGAATAAGATAAGAAATTAATCTAGGAACCATATTGTTGTTTGTTTTTGCAGTACCAGAAGATAGTTACAGTTTCAAAGTACATCATGGAGGGTATTTTGAGAAGTAGATGGATAATGTAAACATGAAGTATAAGGTGGGAAGGTTCAACATTCAGGGTGAGAAGTGTTACATTGATGGGTTTGATCCGGACTAAGTGTCATGGAAGGAGCTTAACAATATAACATGGGACCTCGGATATAGGGAGTGCCCCATTTGTTTCAATTTCAAGCGACCTAGCTAAGACTACTGTTAGAGAGGGATGAATTAGAGTTGCTAATGATAAAGATGCTGGGGAGATTGTGAAGGTTTTACCTAAGAATAGGATTGTTGGACTGTACATAATATGTGGAGGGATGATGAAGAGAAAGGAGGCAGAGTTGGATCACGAGAATGGAGATTCAACACCAAGAAATCCATTGACTAATGCAACCCCTGAAGAGTTATCAACTATCTTTGAAGATGTCAACCTTGCTGCTACACTGTTAAATAGAGTAGACAAGGATGCATGGGCAAAACTAGCCGTAGATGGGATCTTAAATGATGGACCACAAAGTCAACCAAGTTAGTCAACATTTGCTGGCTCTGATGATATTGTGCATGATTTTTTCAAACAACCCACAGAAGAAGATGTAGTTAAAAATGAATTGAGACATTTTGAAAAAATGCAGCCAAGGGAAGTTGAAGTAGCACATGATCAATTCCATAAGTTTGGACCACTTGTAGAAATTACAAGTTCAATTAGGGTGAAGTTGCCCTAATAGATTATGTGGACATAGAGAAAGAGGGTGAACATGAGAGAGAAAAAGCAGGAGATCGAGAAAGACAAAGATAGAGAGGTTGAAATAGAAAGTTAAACATCAGCTACTGAGGAGAGTCAAAGGGTTGTTGAGGAGAGACAAAGGGCTCATGAGGAGAGATAACATGCTGAGTTTAATAGAAGATCTAAAGAACTGAATGCAACCACACTTAGGAGGTAATAAGAATCTGATGTGAAAAAGAGGGTTGCTGAACTAAATCTGATTAAGAGAGGTGCAAAGGAGAAGGAGAAAGAGAAATATGTTGCTCCCAAAGCTAAAGTTAGTGCAATAGACAAGGACAAGTAGTAATAACCCGAACCAAAAAATTATGCACAAATCGGCACAAATTAGGTTTATCGCGAATTAGTCGCATCGTATAATTTGTTAACGAATTCTTCATTGAGCGAGAACTACACTTTATTTTCTTCATGAAAGTTGTAGAGTATTTTATTTTGAGCTTGCCAGAATTTTCGAGAAATTTTTCGGATAAGTGAGTTATTTCTTATGATTTTTGGAAGCCTGCGTAAGGAAAATAATAAAAAGTATTTTTTAGGTCGGTTTAATCTGAGCCGTTGGTTCTTGATTAGACCAAATCTGGACCGTTGATCTCATCAAGAGCTTAGGGGTGTAAATAGGAGTTTTTTTTTTTGAAAAATAAATCAGAAATTCAGAAAAAACAGAAACCCGGTTAACCTATCGACCCGTTTCGCATCCAACCCTACCCGATTTCAGACCCATCGGAAAACGCCACCGTTGCCGGCATTTTTGGTACGATTTTGAAGCTCTTTATTCCCTAGCTATTGCGATTCATGTGTGTGTTATGGAATTTTGTGTGGTTTTATGGTTCGAATCGACGAGTAAAAACTGTTAGGTTTTGGGTTTGTTCGTCGGCGGTGCTGCGACCATTTTCGGATGATGGGGTGGGATGGAAACGGTTTGGTTTCACCCCAAGCCGGGGTCGAACCCCTAAGTTTTTGAGGACCGAGGAGCCTTTAGGACACTAGATTTGATCGGAAACCTTTTCCGGTGATTTTCGGGCCGTGAGATTTCGGCCGTTTTTCAGCCAAATGGCGACGAGTTGGGGGTTGAGCTAGTTGGAAGAGTTGTTGGTCTCGTTGAGATCTTTCCAATGATGTGTTGAATGCTCCCATCAGAGCTATTTCCACTGGAGGCGCGTGTGATTATCGCGCTGCCACTTTTGGATGCGTGTAAGGGCCACGCGCAGCCGTCCATGGCGGGGGTTCCGACGAGGCAAAAATCCAAAATTGACCAGGGAGCTTCTTGTAATAACCCACAATTTTTTATTATTAAATTTTATTTTATTTAATAAGTTTCGGTTATTTAGGAGTATTGTGTTTTTTTTTAATTGTTGAGGTCGAGTAGTAGGTTCGAATAGATTTTTAATGTTCATGAAGATTATTGGCCTAAACAAATTTGGAGTTATAGTTATATTTGTAATTAGAATTTGGTAATTATAATTAGATATATTCAAGAATTCGGTGCTCAGTTAGATTTATTGAGCCAGTAGGCTTAATTCTCCGTAAGCCCATTAGAGCATCAGCATCTGTTGCTCAAGCAAAAGCGAAATTTGCTCAAAGAAAACCAATTCTTTCTTTTGCTTGAAAAAATCAATTTTTTGGTACACCCATTCACTATTTGCTTGAGCAAATCCATTTTGTGATGTTGTAAAATATAAGAAAATTATTTACCGGATAGATTTACGACCAATAATAATGTGACACATCTCATTATCGACTTAATAATTATAAAAGATTTCTGATAAGATTTTCGACTAATAAAAAATTGACACGTGTCAGTATCGACAAAATAATATGACTAGATTTCCGGTAAGATTTTCAACTAATGACGATGCGACACATGTCACTACGCGATAATGTTATCGGCAAAATAATTGAACCAGATTTCGGGTAAGATTTTTGTCCAATGACGATGCGACACGTGTGTTTATCTTCAAAGATCCGCTTATCTACATTTTGCTATAAAACATTTATTTATCACTCACTCTATACTCACATCATCTACAAGTTTCTTCTAATCCGAGCAGATACCATATCTCTTTAAACACTTATCATGATTTCCTACATTATCACTTTGATGAATCCTTTAAGCTTCCAAATTTTTTTCAGGCGGAGGCAACAACAATAAGAAAAGGATGACGATATGGAGCAATCCTTCATCAATCAGGTGGTCATGGAGGAAGCACAATACAACGATGAACCATGAAAAAATGGTTCATGTCGTGGTAAAAAATTGAATCGACCACGACAAAGGGAGCTTAGGGGATGCAATCTCATGGAAGATTACTTCATCGAATGTCCCAACTTCAACACACAAGAATTTCTCCGGAGGTACAGGATGAGCAAAGACCGATTCACCAGTATTTTGACAGATCTCTGCAATTACGGCAAATATTGGCATTAACGAGCAGATGCCACTGGATTGCTAGGTCTTTTTCCCCAACAAAAAATGATCGGTGCTCTATGAATATTGGCGGACGGGGCAACCGCGGGATTAGTGTACTGAAATTACAAGAATGGGGGAATCGACTACCTTAGAATGTATGAAGGAGTTTTGCCGCCAAGTGGTTCGGCTCTATGGTCCAAAATACCTCCACAGTCTAACACTGGAGGACCTCACGCGACTCCAAGCTAAAGGCCAATGCCGACCCTTTCCAGGTATGATTGGAAGCATCGACTGCATGCATTGAAAACGGAAGAACTGCCCAACCGCTCATCAAGGGGCATACTCGGGATGAAAGGGTCGCCCCACTATTATCCTAGAGGCGGTGGCCTCATATGATACGTGGATATTGCATAGTTTCTTTGGGTATCTTGGAGCTAAAAATGACATTAATGTGCTCCACCAATTTGATGTGTTCGACCATATCCTTACCAGAAGAGGCCCAACTGCCGTCTACGAAGTCCACAGAGGGAGGTACTCCACCGCTTATTATCTCACTCACGGAATATATCTAAGGTACTCTATATTTTTCAAAATAATTTTCAATCCCCAGACGCCGTAAGATAAGCTCTTTTCAAAGAAACAAGAGGCATACCGGAAAGATGTGGAGAGGGCCTTTGGCATCTTACAATCTCGTTGGGCAATTATTCGTCATAATTGTACATTGCACAACAAATCTGTAATCACATCCATCATGTTATTCTGCATCATATGATTTTTGAGGAAGAGTACGTGGAGGATGAGGATGAGGAGAATGAAGAAGAAGAAGAAGACATGCAAAACCCATCGAGAGCTTTCCGGGTTTATGATGAGTCGGTAGATGCACAAGGGAATATAATTCTTTTTTGAGCCAATAAGAAAAGATGAATGTAATATACAATGGTTTCACGACTGTGTTGCCGATCTCGAATCCGTTTACATCCATACAGAGCTCCAGAAGAACTTGGTGAAGCACAATTGGAGGTTGGAAACCGGTGAAATACTCTAAATATTAGTCTAAATATGTGAGTTTCAATTTTATTATGTGTTTTCATTAAGAGTGTGTTTAATTTTAGTATGTGTTTAATTTAGTGTGTATTTCAATTTCATCTTAATAAATAAATTGCATCGAGTAAATAATAAATACACGATTTGTCGAACACATGAGCAAAGAAAATTGAAAGGACCCAACCCCGATTTAGCTCCCTAAATCGGAATCAAACCCCTTCGAAAACACGAACCAACAAAAACATTTCGAAATTTGGGCAGAGTTTCGTTACTAACGTGGAACTACCTTAACCTGCACGCGGAAAATACACTTCATCCTATGCCACAAAAAGCAAACCGTGGGCACCAATCCCATCCGGATTTCTCAATATCTCAACAGTAAAGTAAACAATACATATAATAGTACTTTACCGAAATCCGGGTTTAAAATCGTATAACATATTCCACAGAAAGCTCAGAGCGACATCTAATACATAACCATATACGTATACCACAGTAGGTAGAACAATAAACCTACTGGATGAAACAAGATTGCTCGAGCACTATGCCTCCGACCACGACGTGCGACATCAGAGCCTGAACTGCAAACTCGGCACGGAAACCGAAAAGCCCAGGGGAAAGACAGTAAACACGTTAGAGTGAGTGGACGAAAATAAATGTCTTTCACCAAGTAATATATATGTTATAAAAACATATGCGAGTCCAAGTAAATAGAAACAATAAAGTACACGAGGTAAAACCATAATCCTCCAGCGTACTGAGCATGCAGTAAATATCACACGGGGTCGCTCATGGACACACACCGTGCTAGTACAGTCAGAATCACGGGATCCCAGACCCACACGTGATTCTAGCCAGAAAGGCCTCAGGTCAGAGGTCTGCCTCCCCCCGGTACAGGTCACGGGTCAGGAGTCACAGCCTCCCCCGGTACACATCCTCGGGGATCAGCCGGGATGCAAGTGTATCGATACAACAACGTAACCACAACTGTACTCTGTGTAAACAAAATCATAAACAGTTCGATGCAAATGCATGAAACAATATATATATATATAAGTGTATGCATATTCGTATACGTATATCCGTATAAGTATATCGTATAATCGTAAAACACATGCTCATATATCCGAAATCTCATAGGCATGCTCAAGATCGTAAATCATATAAAAGACTCGCAAACAATCCGTGAAAAGAAATTGTCCACTCACAGACTAGCGTAACGCATATCGCGTTAACCCGTGATCCGGCGGAAAGTCCCTCGCCAAAAGAACGATCACGAACCCCTGAATATTCACAAAATCCATATCTCATAATCATAACTCGACAATTCAATACAAATCACGAGAAACCACCGTTCTCGGAAACACGAAATTCAATGTCGACGAATCGTCGAAAATCCTTATATAACACCTCAATACCTCGCTTAACTTTCAGACGCTCAAATCGAGAAACGAACCTCCCCACTGCGATCGGGGCGCGATTTCGAGTCAAATGACATGCGACTTGTCGAAAGTCAAAAAGTCAACTCTGACCGTTGACCACCGCCGTTGACCGCCGTCCACGGCGGCGCCACTGTTGACCGGAAAATTTCACGGCGGAGCTTCACTAATTCCACTCAAAATCGTCCACTGAGCAACTTCCATAACTGCACCGAAGTCCAATTCAAACTTTAACTCACCCAATTTCACGAAAAACCGAATTGTTCCACAAATTTCAAATCAAGAATTCTCCTTACACACATCAAATTGAATCTCCAAACTTATAGGGGAGCATCTATGGGATGAGAGCAACAAAGCCCACCCAAAATTTCAGTTCAAATCGTCCAAAATCATAGAACCCGAATTACCTCATTTTTCTTCAAACTTGGCCGGAAAGTTGCACCTCCTCCAGCGTCCCACGCCGTGAAAGGAGGTCGGAGCCGAGACCAGGAGGCCGAGGCGCGCCGGAAGGGACCGGAGCCATGGTCTATGGTGGCCGGACGGAGCACGGCGCCGGCGAGGCCGTGGCCACCGTCGCACCATCCCTCCAAGCCCGCGTTGACCAAGTCAACGCCAGTCAACATTAATTGCCACCTTTGACTTTCCTTTTTCAGCAGGTCACTATTTATAGCTTCCCAAAAAGGAAACCCCATAAATACATTTCGCGACAAACTCTAAACTCTCGTAACTTCCGCTTGGTAACTCCATTTCCGATAATTCTTGCAGCCACAAACTCGTCTCGACATGTTCTTCCAATATTACCCAAAGTCAAACACATCGGCCAATCGGATAAAAAGTCAACTGTTCAGCCCAAACACATAATAAATCGACTAAACCAACAACAAACGGAAATATTCGCAACTAATTCCTCATCACTCCAAATCATGCTCCGGAAGTTCCTACGAACTCGAAATTAAATTCTGAACAACTTCCGTGAAGAAGCCAAAACCAAATTCACGTCCGATAGTTTAGTCGCGAACAAACTTGCCATTTAAATCTATTTCCGTCGAAACTTCAAATATTCATAATTAATTCCTCGGTCGTCCAAATAACGATCCGGAACCGCCCACGAACTCATAATCACATGTAGAACGACTCTCGAGAAGAGATCCAGCTCCAATTCTCGGCCAATAATTTAGTCGTTAAGAAGCTTCGGCGATTAAATCAACTGTCGCAACTCTGCGACTACGCACAAACTCATCAATCAAGCTGATCATACTGCTGATTCTGGTCCAGGTCGTCACAAATCCAACCCCCTTAGAAAAATTTCGACCTCGAAATTTCCGAGTCTACCGACTACAAGGTAGGAGCGCTGCCTCTGCATACTGCTCAACTGACCAACGGCAATCTCAACTGAACAACTCTGATCACAAACTCCACAATAGGAGACAATTCCGTGCTGGAATCCCTGTACCCTCAATCATGAATCTGTACTGGCTCCACACAATAGCCAAGTGTTTCTGCATAAGGAACAGACAGGGTACACCACACACAACAAACATGAAACACAGTTCCGCCACACGGAACCCAACACACATAAAAGCCAACACTATAGGCGATGCCGAACTATACAGCACAACACCAACTCGCCTATGATCACACATGGATCAAAACAATGTGGCCAAACACAATTCAGTCCACACATATTAACACAACTCACACACTCATAACAGCATAGCTCAACATCGAACTCGGGCAATAATCAATCCATTTCCTCTATTCTGACAGTCTGTGGTAGCAGCTTCCACAAAATCAGAATCAAACATCAACCCAAACTCAGTCAAACTCACTCCAACATAGTGGAGTACAACAACATCCCTCAAAACGACATCACGCAATGTCAATATCACAGTGGTCAACAACCCGGTACTGCATGCAATCTCGAACAGCGAAACTGCTGGTCCCAAATCCTCCGGAACCGCAATACCGAGGTCCACAATATGCCCTCCAAAGTCTGAATGGTCCTCAAAGATCGCTCACCAATCTGAGGACAAGAACCGGTACTAACTCGTAATCTGGTCCCCAATGCTCGCTGAAAAGCTTGCCAACACACAGTCGCATCTGATAATCTCGATCAGCGAACTGGGACACAGGTACATCATATAGATGAACAACCTCCATCAAACACAGCTATACCAGCCTGCCACTGAAATCGCCTCCGAAAGTACAAGGAAACGTACTGAATTCATCAAATGGTCCACAAGGCCTAACAACTGGTATCACAAACCAAAGTGCATACACACACATAATCACAGTAATAAACGCCACGTCTTAACCGGAAATCTCCAATGGCCGACACTTCTCGGCAAATCTCTGCCTCCTAGCCATCGCCAGTCGACAAATGTGGCATCCGCACACTCAAGCTGCTACATTGCTCTTCATGTTGCGTCACGAGTAGTAAACTCAAAGTATCTGACACTTCTCCGTACCACTAGCGCCAAACACGCGCAAAATCATGAGCCTCAGCATCATCACACACTAACTCAGCTTCTGTAGCGCACAACTCGGCTAACACGGAAACTCGAGCCACACATACACACATGCAATACTGAAGCTCCTAACTCTCGGATGAATGCATCAACAACAACATCATCCCAAATAGATAATCAAAGTACAACCACCAGCCTTTCTCGAACAAACTCAAAGGTGCAGTTATAGTCGTCAGTCGACTCCATCCATCGACACTGCCTCAAGCACAAATCTGGCCGAAAATGCAAGTGGAGGATACTCAAATGATCAGTGCACGTCCTACACTGAGCTGCACGCCATAACAGTAGTGTCTCGAACTCTCCGATGCTAACAAAAGGACAGCTACACCCCAAATCAAACAAAGGATACGTAGCCACACAAGGTTTCCACTGCCTGAAACCATGAGCCATCGCTCTGCTATACAGCATCAAAACATTACCAAATCCAAATCTCGATGCATCGCCATAACCCACGAACTCGTCGCGGTCGTCAAGTAAGGACAAAACCGAAGCAACGGTCAACCATCCTGCATGAGTCAGTAACTCTGCTCGCGTGCATCGAACCACTCGAACTCTACGCCTTCTCCGTCAATCCGGAAAGTAGAGTAGCAATCCGGAAAAAATCCTGCACAAAGCCGTCGGTAAAAGCCTGCCAAACCCAAGAGACCCCTGATCTCTGGTACAATAGTAGGGCAACTCCAAATCCACACGGCTTCGAACCGATCAGGATCCACGCCGACTCCCTCGGCTAGCATCGCACAGCTCAAAATCTTCATGCTAAACAGCCAAAATTCACACTGGCTGAACTTCGCAAACAGTTAATCGTCTCGCGAAGTCCGCAAAACCGCTTGCAACTGCTTCAGGTGCTGGTCCACACTCTCGGAGTACATCAGGACATTGCCAACGAACATGACCGCAACTCGTCCAAAAACTGTCTGAACACATGGTCTATCAAGTCCACACGATCTACGGGGCATTAGTCAACCAAATAGCGTGACCAAGAACTCCTGATGTCCGCACCGAGATCCAAAAATCGTCCAAGCCACAACTGACTCATCGAACCTCAACTGATGATATCCGGAACCAAAATCAATCTTCGAAAATACTGAAGCTCTCACGAGCTGATCAAACCACTCATCAATCCGAAGCGGAGGATACACACTCTCCTCTGAAAAGAATCAGGCTTCGGTATTCAACACACCACCACGTCGAACCATCCATCATCCGTACACACAATGCATGAGCACACCACACAAATACGTGGGGTCGTCTGAAATCTCCTAAAACATCCTCCAGCAACTCCTGGAGTCGAAACTGTAGCTCCATCAGCTCCGCTGGCTCCGAATGACAAAACATTGGTAAAATGAGTCCAGCGCCCGGTACAAGTTCAATGGGGTAATCGGTCTCCCGAACTGGAGGAATACCTGATAACTCCTCCGGAACACACCTGGAAGCTCGGGAACCACCTCAATGTCGCCGCAGCAACCATAGTATCCACAATATGAGCTAAGCAAACAACACCACCCGTCTCCATCATCTGCTCGACCACCACCGCGAAACAGCATCTCGGGGAAATCTGGTCATCAAAACACAAACTCCTTCTCGAGGTACTCGAACACAGCCAAATGCGTTGTCAGTAAGTCCATGCTCACAAACACACCAAAACCACGATGTCCAGCTACAACAAATCCACAGCTAAACCATATCCTCCAACAGGGATCTCGTAACCTCCGGATGGATGCAACACTCTCCAAAACCTCGGAAGTGGAGATACAGGCACAATCGCCATGGATATCAAACAACAGTAACCTCGGAGAAAAGTCTGTCCTCAAATAAGGTCATGGCACGAACTCCAACATGCCCAACTAGCCGCCCACGTCAAATGCGACTTGCTGAATGACTCGTAAAAAGGCTGCGTTGGTCACTCCAGAAATAGCATCATGATCTCCTCGTGGACTTTGAGCTACCAAACCGCTAAAACAGCTGGCTGGGGATGCTCCCTCGTAATGTGACCCTCCTGGCCACCGAAACAGCAACTAAAAGTGCTCCTCAAACACAAATCACCGCAACACCTGCTGCGTGAAAGGATCGCCAACAATCGCCCAAACTCATGCCACAGGAGCAAGTTCGCTACTCTGCGATCTCTGCCGTCGACAAACGGATCAGCAGAGGATCCTCAACATAATCGAAAAAGCCACAGTCTGATGACGTCACTAATCCCGAAATGTCGGAACACAACCACATCAAAAACTCGACTAAGTCCACTTCCCTCAAACCATCACATCAAAAATCGTGTACATCTTACCTTCCTCAATAGCCTCGCCACTGAGTGCAACACACTAAGCTCCTCACGGATATCTCGAGGCACATCAATCAGACTCTGTCTGATACTCAGGTTCAAACTCATCTTGAACCTCGTACACAGCTCCCTATGAAGCCACATAACTCGTGCAAACAGGAACCATCATGTGAACAATGCATCACTGCCTCAGATAGGTAAACACTCCACATATGATTGCTGGATAGCCTGCTAAACCATTACCGTATACACAACACCCTGAATGTAGGCCATGGAGTCGCAACCGGAACTCACACAATATCAGCCCACCAAACACAACAATCTGACTCAGGCAAACATCACTGCCAAAAATCTCAGCTCTGAGGCAACATGTAGACGCTCATATACACATCCCCAGGTAAACCGTGCCACACAATTCTTTGAACTCTGAATACTCATCTGAATCCACTGTTCACTGGCAAATCACGCGTCGTATGATCCTCAACAGGATCCACAACCGAAACGACACGGAAAGCACGTCAGGAGGCATCCAAATGAATACAATATCGTTCATAACAAGTGGAACGCAATCATGGAACTTCAAATATTTGAAAGCATACAACACCCGGAATTTGATGATTATCCGCCGGCCGGTCGGGTCACCATTCCAGACATGCTGTACATTCTCAAATATCCTTAGTAAACACGACTACAGAAGTCTACAGAACCTATAACCTAATGCTCTGATACCAAGCTGAAAGGACCCAACCCCGATTTAGCTCCCTAAATCGGAATCAAACCCCTTCGAAAACACGAACCAACAAAAACTTTTCGAAATTTGGGCAGAGTTTCGTTACTAACGTGGAATTACCTTAACCTGCACGCGGAAAATACACTTCATCCTATGTCACAAAAAGCAAACCGTGGGCACCAATCCCATCCGGATTTCTCAATATCTCAACAGTAAAGTAAACAATACATATAATAGTACTTTACCGAAATCCGGGTTTAAAATCGTATAACATATTCCATAGAAAGCTCAGAGCGACATCTAATACATAACCATATACGTATACCACAGTAGGTAGAACAATAAACCTACTGGATGAAACAAGATTGCTCGAGCACTATGCCTCCGACCACGACGTGCGACATCATAGCCTGAACTGCAAACTGGGCACGGAAACCGAAAAGCCCAGGGGAAAGACAGTAAACACGTTAGAGTGAGTGGACGAAAATAAATGTCTTTCACCAAGTAATATATATGTTATAAAAATATATGCGAGTCCAGGTAAATAGAAACAATAAAGTACACGAGGTAAAACCATAATCCTCCAGCGTACTGAGCATGCAGTAAATATCACACGGGGTCGCTCATGGACACACACCGTGCTAGTACAGTCAGAATCACGGGATCCCAGACCCACACGTGATTCTAGCCAGAAAGGCCTCAGGTCAGAGGTCTGCCTCCCCCCGGTACAGGTCACGGGTCAGGAGTCACAGCCTCCCCCGGTACACATCCTCGGGGATCAGCCGGGATGCAAGTGTATCGATACAACAACGTAACCACGACTGTACTCTGTGTAAACCAAATCATAAACAGTTCGATGCAAATGCATGAAACAATATATATAAGTGTATGCATATTCGTATACGTATATCCGTATAAGTATATCGTATAATCGTAAAACACATGCTCATATATCCGAAATCTCATAGGCATGCTCAAGATCGTAAATCATATAAAAGACTCGCAAACAATCCTTGAAAAGAAATTGTCCACTCACAGACTAGCGTAACGCATATCGCGTTAACCCGTGATCCGGCGGAAAGTCCCTCGCCAAAAGAACGATCACGAACCCCTGAATATTCACAAAATCCATATCTCATAATCATAACTCGACAATTCAATACAAATCACGAGAAACCACCGTTCTCGGAAACACGAAATTCAATGTCGACGAATCGTCGAAAATCCATATATAACACCTCAATACCTCGCTTAACTTTCGGACGCTCAAATCGAGAAATGAACCTCCCCACTGCGATCGGGGCGCGATTTCGAGTCAAATGACATGCGACTTGTCGAAAGTCAAAAAGTCAACTCTGACCGTTGACCACCGCCGTTGACCGCCGTCCACGGCGGCGCCACTGTTGACCGGAAAATTTCACGGCGGAGCTTCACCAATTCCACTCAAAATCGTCCACTAAGCAACTTCCATAACTGCACCGAAGTCCAATTCAAACTCTAACTCACCCAATTTCACGAAAAACCGAATTGTTCCACAAATTTCAAATCAAGAATTCTCCTTACACACATCAAATTGAATCTCCAAACTTATAGGGGAGCATCTATGGGATGAGAGCAACAAAGCCCACCCAAAATTTCAGTTCAAATCGTCCAAAATCATAGAACCCGAATTACCTCATTTTTCTTCAAACTTGGCCGGAAAGTTGCACCTCCTCCGGCGTCCCACGCCGTGAAAGGAGGTCGGAGCCGAGACCAGGAGGCCGAGGCGCGCCGGAAGGGACCGGAGCCATGGTCTATGGTGGCCGGACGGAGCACGACGCCGGCGAGGCCGTGGCCACCGTCGCACCATCCCTCCAAGCCCGCGTTGACCAAGTCAACGCCAGTCAACATTAATTGCCACCTTTGACTTTCCTTTTTCAGCAGGTCACTATTTATAGCTTCCCAAATAGGAAACCCCATAAATACATTTCGCGACAAACTCTAAACTCTTGTAACTTCCGCGTCGTAACTCCGTTTTCGATAATTCTTGCAGCCACAAACTCGTCTCGACATGTTCTTCCAATATTACCCAAAGTCAAACACATCGGCCAATCGGATAAAAAGTCAACTGTTCAGCCCAAACACATAATAAATCGACTAAACCAACAACAAACGGAAATATTCGCAACTAATTCCTCGTAACTCCAAATCATGCTCCGGAAGTTCCTACGAACTCGAAATTAAATTCTGAACAACTTCCGTGAAGAAGCCGAAACCAAATTCACGTCCGATAATTTAGTCGCGAACAAACCTGCCATTTAAATCCATTTCCGTCGAAACTTCAAATATTCATAATTAATTCCTCAGTCGTCCAAATAACGATCCGGAACCGCCCACGAACTCATAATCACATGTAGAACGACTCTCGAGAAGAGATCTAGCTCCAATTCTCGGCCAATAATTTAGTCATTAAGAAGCTTCGGCGATTAAATCAACTGTCGCAACTCTGCAACTACGCACAAACTCATCAATCAAGCTGATCATACTGCTGATTCTGGTCCGGGTCGTCACAAAAATAGAATATTTTTAATAAATTAATACAAGTACACTTTCTTCATGAGAGTTGTAGAGTATTTTATTGTGAGCTTGTACGAATTTTTGTATAATTTTTCGGACTCTCGAAATATTTATTATAATTTTTAGATGCTTTCGTTTCAATTTTAGTTATTAAAAATAACCATTTTCTTTAAATCTGGACCGTTGGATCAAAATTCTAAATTAAAATCAAAGGCCCAAATCTAGCGGACCGTTGGAGTGTAAAACCCAGCTGGTAAGCCACGTGTCAGCCACTTATTCGTCCGTTACTTTTTTTAACGCTTTTACTGGCCCGAGCAGTGCATGTGCCTAATAGAAAAAAAAAATGGAACACGCCTGACGTCACCCACGTGTTGTGGGCTCCGCTAGACGTTCGAGCACACACAGGAGCAAATTTTGATCGACCGATCGACGGAGCACAACTTTTGTCTCGCTCCTTTATGTTGATGGTTTGCGCCGAGGACGCCGAGGGACGACAAAGTTACAATAGTGATCGAAGAGCGTGACTGGACAAAGATATAGAGCGACAAATTGATGAGTAGCCAACATTTGCATTGGAGCAGTAGTAAAAACTACGATGTTTTGGCTAAATTGAAGCTCGGCAGGTGAGGGTTTCTTTTGTACTCGATATATGGGATTGTGCGTTTGTTAGGGAATTCAATTTAGGATTTTGAGGTGGTGATTTGTCTTTGCTGTGAGTCTTTGATGGTTAAGGAAATTGACATTGGAATAATGGTTATGATGCTACAGATAGAATGAGGTGAAGGTGTTGGTTGTGTTAATGATAAATAGGTACTGTTAGTTTATTTTACAACAGATGGGCATTAGCTTTGATGCTATGTTTATCGTCAACGGATATATTGATAAATTGTTTGTGTCTTGATAAGCTTTACATTGATAGTGACATAAATGACTGGGTTATTGTTGGCACAAGGTAAAGCTAAGAATGTGTTCTTGGAATTTAGGTTAATGATACATTCACTACCAGAATAACAGGTATAGGCAACGATTTCAAATCGTTGCCTATAGTCCAAAATTCGTTGCCTATAGTTATAGGCAACGAATTTTCGTTGCCTATACTTTCGTTGCCTATACATCGTTGACTATACTATAGGCAACGAAATCAATAACCAATTCGTTGCCTATAGTTCGGGGTTTAGGGGTTAGGGTTTTCAACAATAGGCAACGACCCCAGCTTAATTCGTTGCCTATAGTTTCACTATAGGCAACGACTTCTTCGTTGCCTAAACCCTAAACTGACAGGTCACCTCTCAAACTATAGGCAACGACGTCGTTGCCTATACTTTTGGATTTCGTTGCCTATACTTTTGGATTTCGTTGCCTATAGTTTGAATTTTTGCATTTCTGGCAAACTATAGGCAACGAAATTGGTCCATTTCGTTGCCTATAGTGTGTGTAATTTTTAAAAAAAATACTTGATTCTGGATTGGGCCCAATTCCAGAATCTGCAACATTTACATGAGTTCAAACCACAACAGCGTACACATTTCAACCGAAATCAAAAACTAGCTACGTGCTACTGATCAAAGTTAACAGAATTGAGGAAGTCCTCGTGTGAACCCTCCTGGTGCTGCTGGTCGTCATCCCCATAAAACTGATGAAGCTGCGGCTGCTGGTCACCCCCGTAAAACTGATGCTGCGGCGGCGGAGGCGGCGGCTGCTCGGCACCCGTCCAAAACTGATGCTGCTGCGGCGGCTGCTGGTGGTCCCCATATAACGGCGGCTGCTGGTGACCCCCAAAATACTGCGGCTGTGTTGTAGGCGTGAACAGATTTGGCTGAGTCTGTGGGTGCGGGTGCGAAGCCTCCCGAGGTTGCTGAGATTGAAAGAATGCCCACATTTGGTCGTGCTGCTCCTTCTCACGGGCTCTTTCCTGCTCCATGGCTTCCCTGGCACGCCTCATCTCCTCCAACTCCTCCTGCTGCCTCCGAATCTGCTCATCCTGCCTCCGAATCTGCTCTTGTACGCCGGACGACCTAGAATTGCTGGACCCGCTGGAGAATTCTGGAGTCATCTTCAAGACTCCATTTCCTCTGTAACCCATCCCCTTGGCCCAAAACTTGTTCTTTCCAACGGGAATCGCATCTGACACGCACCTCGCCGCATTAATGGGCGTCATGTGGTCAACCTGAGATGCATACTGGGTCACCTCTTCCTCCGTGCACCCCTGATGCAGCTCTCGAGCTACTTTAGCACGCACCTTTGGGATCGACTCAACCAATCTCTCCTAATAGACAATGCAAAATCGGTGACGCATTAATAATTGAGTAAAATACAAGAATTAATTAAACATGAGATGTATCAAATATGGACAAATATTTATTAGATACTTACAACATATTCAGGGTTGTTCGGATACCCATGTCGGATGGAATACACGAGAGGATCAGTCTCTGGTTCCAACCTTGCCCCACGTCGAGTCCATCTCTCATACGTTCGGGAACCGCAATGATGTGGGTTCACGTTCTGCGCTCGGTTTTTAGCATTTTGTTTCGAAATGTGCTTGTAGAAAAAGAAAATGTGCACAATTATTAGCCAATTATATATATAGCATAAATTAGAGAATATCCTCGCAACATTAATTTTTTTGATTAAAATCCAACCCATTTATTTTTCACATATTTAGTCCTCGGACCTAGAATTGTTTCCTTTAATTTCTAGGTTTTTTCATGTTATTCTGCAGGGAAATAATTTAATCTTTGTTATTTTTGGTTTTAATTTCTAGCATCTCAATCACTAATACAGTTCACTATCTTTACTTCGTATAAACAATGTAAATTGTATAATTTAATTTACCTACACAATATATTAGAGATTTACCTACATATTAAATTAATAACATAGATAGAGATTTACCTACTACCTCTTGCGTATATAAAATAATATATCATAAAATGTAGGTAAATTAATAATAATAATAATATTAGTTTAGATTTAGGTACGCAACATAATTCATGTGCATACCACAAGCTTGGGATGCTTCCAGTGGGCTATAAGCCAGTTCCACTCGTACTCCCGGTATCTGAACTCACTTGGAGTGCCATTTCGGCCTTTATCTATGTTCTCCTCCCAGAACTTCTTCAAGTGAGACTTCCACTCTCGATACCTATATTGATGCAACAAAAATATCATATAACCAACACTTTATATTCACAAATCTAACGTATTCACAAATCATATAAGGATACTTAGCCTTATATAAATCCAAAATCACATCACCTAGACGTGAGCTTTCGTTCACACCACCCCCCGGGCTCCTTCAGCCGATCGTCAATAATAAACCATTGCTGCAATACACGTATACATAATTAGCCTCATAAATATGTATGTTTGGTGCCTTACAATAATATATAAGAACGTCTATTTTTATGACAAATTAATGTAAATTTAACTCACCGACAGTGCATTATGCACTCGGGCCTTCACTTCAGCATCAACTGAACCCCACGAATCCCACAACATCGGGACGAAATCACGTATGACAAATCCTGCTTGGCTAGCATACATCCCTTTGTCAGCATACTCGATAGCCTCCCCATCATCTTCATAATCAATATGAGCCCGATTGTCACCGACTCGATCTTCAATACCCTTCCCGGTTGTGGTACCTCTGCTCTGTTTAGCTTTAGGGTTGACGACGGTGCCTAAGACACGGTACAAAAGAAGGAAATTAAGAAATAGAACCTAATTTAATGTACTGTATCTAGTAAATGAACATAAACTTACCATTCTCGTAAGTGAGCTGACCCTTAACCCTCACACTCAACAGAGGTTGAGAGAACGGCTCATATGTGTATGCTTCCTCAGGCGTCGTGAACGGGTCCTCATCATAGACGGCCACGTTGTTAGGGTCGAGCTGAGGTATCTTCGGAATAACCGTAGGGAAGAACAAGTCCCTTGGCGGGCATAAGTGCACAGAATCCGTGCGGGATGCACTGCCGGATGGCCCAGATGATCCGGAATTAGGTTGTGGCGTCGCCGCATTGGGAGGAAGAGGTGGCATACGCGGTGGGTCCTGCTGCGAACGCCCAAATAGTACCCTCGTACTATTTGGGCGTTCGCCGCTGACTGAGTGACGACCGGATTCCGTGGTGGAGTTTCGGCTGCTGTTGCGGGAGGGTCGTTCATGAGACACCGAGTGACGTGGACCTTGGGGATCCTGGGATGTGGCAAGAAGTTGGAGATGACGATTGGAATGTACATAGACGGTCTCAAGACTGTCCGGTACGGTGCTTCCAGAACTCCCACCAACGGACCTAGACCCACTCCTGGGTCCTTGAGGGTTCAACCCGGAGGACATTTGAGGTGTCGCTCCTTGAGGTGACGAGGAGGAAGCTCCTTTTTGTTTCCCACTTTTCCCGGGAATCAATCTTTTGAACACGGACATTTTTATTTATGTCTGCAACAAAATAACATAATGAATACCTTACAATTGAGGCAACAATAACCTAAATTTAAATTTTGTCTAACTAAAATGAACAACCCAAACTAACAATCACACTTATTCCCGGCCAATTCTAATTACCTAAACTAAATAACCAAACTAAAATCACACTTAATTATTCCCAATTCTAATTATTCCCAATTCTAATTACATAAACTAAATATATATAATCCTAATCCACAATATAATCCACAATATAATCCACAATATAATCCTAATCCACAATCCACAATATAATCCACAATATAATCCTAATCCACAATCCACAATATAATCTACAATATAATCCACAATATATATAATCCTAATCCACAATCCACAATATAATCCTACTCCACAATATAATCCACAATATAATCCTCTAATCCACAATATAATCCTACTAAAATCAATCTAACAAACAACCCAACACAAATCCAACACAACCTAACCTAAATCACAACACAAATCCATCTAAAATCAACCCAACAAACAACCCAACACAAATCCAACTAAAATCACGTTGTTTATTCAAGTAAGGAGAGAGGGAGAATGCGAACCGTACTTTTCGGGTTGCGGAGAGGGCAGAAATCCGGCGAGGTTTGCGGAGAGAATGCTAGTTGCGGCGGAGCTGTTCGCGAGCTGGGAATATATTCCAGGACTATAGGCAACGAAATGGTGGCATCGTTGCCTATACTATAGGCAACGAGGAGGACTTATAGGCAACGAATTTTTCGTTGCATATACATTAGGCAACGAAATAAATACTATAGGCAACGAAGTGTATCGTTCCCTATACTTTAGGCAACGAAATGCACCCTAAAGGCAACGAAATATGTCGTTGCATATACTATAGGCAACGAAATTTTCGTTGCCTATACTATAAGCAACGAAATGCATGATAAAGGCAACGAAATCCATGATAAAGGCAACGAAATCAATGTTAAAGGCAACCAAATCAATGTTAAAGGCAACGAAATCAATGTTAAAGGCAACGAACTTCAATTTATAAGCAACGAAATTCAATTTATGTTTTCCACAACATACATGAAAATAACCGTTAAACTAATCCATCAAATTACACAAGTAAACTTCGATTCGATCAACACATATATACATTTAGGAGTTAATCAACTGAATACAAGCTCGAAGACTATACTCAATTACATCTCTAACTAAGGCTGATAATCAGAATCATCGCTAGAGTCTGACGCAGTTTGATAGTTGAAGTCTGGTAATAGGTGTCGCTCCTCGTCCTCGTCACTCGAGTCTTCATCAAAGTCATTTGGATTAACATTTAGAAGTGCTGCTCCAGAATTTTGAACCACAATACCAGGTCGAACATTATAATGGCGAATTGTATCGGATTTCGGAATGTCAATTCCATTTCCCTCTTGGTATGCTGCAACTTCTTCGTCATCTTCATTTTCACCAAGTGTGGCAGCATTGTACACATTCCTAGCTTGCACATGGTTTACTACTTTCCAGGGGGGTCTGTTCATAAGATCGTCAAGGTAAAACACTTGTTTGACCGATGTGGCAAGAACGAAAGGATCCTCCTCATACCAACTTGTGGCAGTATTCACGGAAATGTATCCATATTGATCGATGCGAACGGTCTCCAGACGAGTATCAAACCATCTGCACTTAAACAAGTAAACTTTCATGCGCTCACCATACATGAGTTCAACCACTGAATGGAGTACCCCGTAGTAGTCAGGGTCGTTATCCCCACCATGCACCATTACCCCACAATTCTGTGTCTTCACCCTATTGTCTCTTTCTTGACACATAAATTTCACGTCATTGACCCTACACATCGCGTAAACTTTTGATGATATAGGTTTCATAGCCAAGAGCCTCAATGCGTGTGACCATTGTGGGTAACCATCATCTTCTACATAGTTCATCTGAAATAAATAACCGTCAACATTAGATACGACATTTCATATAAATAACCGTCACAATTTGCTTTTACACGTCATATATATTATGACTAAATGAATATATACTCACCCATGTGCCAAAAAAATTTGCAAAGGTCCGGTTGTGGTACGCAACATCCCCGCGAACCTCTGGACTTCCAAGGTGTGTGTCTTTCCAATATTTAACTTCTTTACAATTAATGAGTACACACCAGTGTGCAATGTCTAACTCATATGGTGTCAACTCCCACTCCCCGTGCAACCTACTCTGTGGATAAACATCATTAGAGACTACAGAAAGGTTGAACTGGGGTTCATCTACCGACATATTCGAATGTGGGTCCTCAAGCGCTCCCAAATACAGTTTGACGTACGTTACGCACTCGTTCGCAAGATATGCTTCGGCGATACACCCTTCAGGTGCAGATGTATTATGTACATACCCTTTGTACTCTCCCAGTTGTCTACAATGATGAAAACAGCTTGTTATTATTGTTGTACGTAGAACAAGAATAAATTAATATATAAAGACTTAATTAGCAAACATCATACAAATGCGGGGTATATACCTCTCCATTGGATACATCCAAGTGTAGTGAACGGGACCGGTGAGCATCAATTGCTCGGGAAGATGCATCATCAAGTGAGGCATGATGTCGAAGAAATTTGGGGGGAAAATCCTCTCCAACTTGCACATGATAAAAATGATGTCCTTTCGCATTTCTTCGAGGTCTGACATTTTCACTTCTCTGGTGCATAACTTTTGAAAGAACCTTGACAGCGCCACTAACGGCTCTACCACCTCATCATCAAAGTACCCTCGAATCATAATAGGGAAGAGGCGTTGAAGTAGTACATGGCAGTCATGACTCTTTAATCCATAAATCTTATTGTCCCTGTAGTTAACACACCGACTTATATTTCCAGCAAACCCATAAGGATACTGGACGTTAGCCATCCACACAAAAATTTCATGCTTCTCGTCACGCGTGACCGTGTAAGGAGCTTGGGGCATCTTTCTCCCCTTCTTTTTCAACCACAGATGTTCCCGCAGTTTCATTTTTTCCAAATCAACGCGAGCTTTAGGGCCATCTTTGGTTTTACCTTGCCAATTTAGAACGGTGCCCACCACACTTTCACACACATTATTCTCTATGTGCATGACATCTAGATAGTTCCTGATAGGCAACATCCGCCAGTACGGGAGTTCCCAGAAGATGCTCTTGTGTGTCCAGAACTTATACCTGTCGGGTATCTTTGGTATAGTCGCAACAACCTCAGGATGATTGCTCAATGGCCCAAAATTATACTCATTCAGGACTTCTAAGATTTCATCTCCAGTCCATCCCATGGGTTGCAGACCTTCTTCTACAGTGCCGTCAAAAGCCTGGGCGTCCTGGCGAAATGGGTGATGTCGTGGAAGCCAACATCGGTGACGCATATGGACAATCTTCGAGCAATGAGCTTGTCCAAACATGGCAGTCATGCACTCTGGACAGGCCCTGTACCCCTTGGTTGGGTTTCCCGACAACATCCCTCGACCTGGAAAATCACTGATTGTGCCCACAAGCATAGCACGCATTCGGAACATCTCATTTTTAAACCTGTCGTAAGTGGGATGACCAACTGTACTCAACTGCTGAAGCTCTATAATCAATGGCCTCATGTACACATCCAGACACTTTCCTGGATAACCCGGCCCTGGAATCAACAGAGTCAGCATATTATATTCTTTCTTCATGCACATCCACGGAGGAAGGTTGTACGGTACCAATATAACGGGCCATATGCTGTACTTCTGACTCATGTTGCCGAAGGGGTTGAATCCGTCAGTCGATAGCCCCAGCCAAACATTTCGGACTTCAGCTGCAAAATCAGGAAACACATTCACCAGGTGCTTCCAAGCCTGACCATCAGCAGGGTGTCTAAGGATATCATCGTCAGGCAAAGTCCTCTCAGCCCACCATCTCATAGCTTTCGCCGTGAATGCACACATGAACAACCTTTCCAGCCTATCAATAAGTGGGAAATACCGAAGTATCTTCACTGCTTTCTTGTTTCCTGCAGGAGTGTACTTCCACCTTTCCGTACCACACACCGGACAGTATTCAAGCTTCGATAGATCCTTCCCGTCATCGTCTACACCCCAAAAGAGAACGCAATCATACATGCATGCGTGAATCTTGGTGTACGAAAGTCCAAGATCTTTGAGGACATGTCGTATCTTACGATGAGTGGGGGGAAGACGATGACCGGGGGGCAGCAGATCACCAGTCAACTGAAGCCACCTATCGACCGCTGCCACGGTGCTCTTGGTCTCCACTTTTAGCTGCATCACTGCCATCACACTTTCAAGGACTGTCTTAGGACATCCGTGGTACAACGGAGTTTGATGCATCTGAATCAGGTTGTGGTACTTGTCCATACCACGTGTGTTGACATAAACTCTAGGTAATGGCTGGACTGGCTCAATGTGAGGGAAATTCTCAACTTCTGGAGGAACATATACGGGTGCTTCAGAATCATGAAATACACCGCTCTCATGAGGAAACATATCGTCGATGAACCTCCTGGTGGGATCATAATTGGATGACCTCGCAGTATCAGCAAATTGTCCATGATCATGCGGATCGGCTGCTGATGCTTCACCGTGATAAATCCAACGGGTGTACTTATTCCAAAATCCGTTTCTATGAAGGTGTCGCTCAACTGTAGCAATGGGACAACGATTGCCGCGACACCGACATTGTTTACATGGACAATAATGCACTGGCAACTCTCCACAATTAGCCGCCACAAATTCCAGAAATCTCCTAATTCCCTGCCCATATCTTGCATCAGTTCTATCCAGCCTCATCCAACTCTTGTCCATCCTGAAATGTACTGCCGATTCCAAAACGTTTCAGATTTTTCCACCGATTTTGATTTGAATAGCTGCTGGCTCTGATATAATACTAATTATAGGCAACGAAATAGTAATTCGTTGCCTATAATTATTTTTCGTTGCCTATTAACTATAGGCAACGATTTTTTCGTTGCCTATAACCAAACTTTACGCAACGAAAACTATAGGCAACGATTTTTTCGTTGCCTATAACCAAACTTTACGCAACGAAAACTATAGGCAACGATTTTTTTCGTTGCCTATAAAATGGACTTTAGGCAACGATTTTATTACTATAGGCAAAGATGTCGTTGCCTATAGTTTACAATAGGCAACGAAAATCCATTTCGTTGCCTATTGTAAACTATAGGCAACGAAATTCCCTAGTCGTTGCGCGTTGTTTTCAATTTCGTTGCCTAAAGTGCTTATGTTGGTAGTGATTGGATAGTTGTAGATAATAGGATGATTTGAAAATTGTTTTTACATCAGATTGGAATTGTTTAGTTGATTGATGAGACAAGTTTTGTTGAATTACTGTAATTGTTTATTTGGTGTGCGTGAGAAGACGTAGCTGGAGTAGAGGTGATTAATCTCACCGTGTTTACTTGTCAATGAGGTTCACTTGATTAATAGTGTGTCTATGTTGTGGAAAGAATAATAATCGAAAAGAAATTAAGTTTCTGTTTTAAAGTTATTCACTTGATCGTCTACGGTTCATAGGTAAGTGAAAACTTGTTTTGTTTTAAGGTGACATTAGTTAGTGAATGATCTGATGTGATGTCTAAAATGCGATGGGTCTTGTGTTTCCATTCTTAGATGTCTTGGTGTGATTGATTTCAGGTGTGTCGCTAGTAAGTGTGATGTGAGGTTACTAGAGTCAGTTGTTTGTGTTGTCACTCGTATCTGTGATGTGAGGTTACGAGTGTAGTTTTGAGGTATTGTCGTTGATGTGTTGTCGCTTGTATCCGTGATGTGAGGTTACAAATATAGTGTAGAATTGTTTGTCACTCATGTTCTGTGTTGTGAGGTCATGAGTATTGTCAGTTGAGGTGTTGTGTCACTCATTTCCGTGTTATGAGGTTATGAGTGTTGTTTTTGAGATAGTTGTCACTCATGTTCCGAGCTATGAGGTCATGAGTGTCAATTACTTGTGTCTAGGTTGTGAGGTCACAAGTGACGCTGGTTATGAAGTCGGGAGATCCGATCAGTTAGAGCTCTAGTCTGTCTGCCACAAGAACATTGTTGTTGCTTAAAATGAGTCTTGAGTGCATTTTTCTTTTATGGCCCATGAGTGGCATGGTTCAGTTCTCTTGTTTTATTTACTGTAAGTTTTGATTTTTTTGTGGAGAGTCGAGTTATGTTTCTTTAAGAGAAATATTGATGTTGTGTTCTTTGTGATTTGGAGTCGATGAAAGAGTCATGAATTTGAGGTGAAGTGTGATATTGATTTTTGTGAGATATTTTGTCTAAGGAAATCTTCTGAACTAATTTTCATGCAGGAGGTTAGTTTAAACTTGAAATTGTAGTTTTCTGATGTCTCAAAGTAAAATTTGATTTAATTTGAATTATATTCAAGCATGTGAAAGAGTTTACTTGTTAAGTGAGGTATGAATTTAAGGTTACTCATACGAGCTTTTAAAGCTTACCGGGTTTATTTATATTAACCCGGTGCACCAATCAATGGTGTAGGGGTTAATCTTGCAGGATAATGGTGACTTATTGAAGAGGTAGATGCTTCTTAGTATTTCTGTGGTAGTAATGGTTATCAACTTTGTATATGTTATTTTGCTTCCGCTGTGTAACACATTCGTTGGCAATTGGATTTGAATTAGTAAACTTAAGGAATGTAATTTATGATTCGGATAATTGAGTCTCCATTGACATTGTTCGACTTGAGGATTTAATAAAAAAAAAATTCAAGTATTCAAAGGTAGTTCCTCACGTGCTCAGTTTTGGTTTATTTATGGAAATTTTATAAACTAAAATTTGGGGCGTGACTGTTCTAGAATGGTTTATGAGTTTATTTTTGCACATTTTTATCGAATTACAGTATTAAATGAATTTGTTATTTATTTAGGAGACGAAAATCGAGATTTTGGCGAGGGAACTTCTACCGGATCACAGAGCTAGATTTATATTGTTAGTGGACACTTTATTTTCACTGTGTTTTACTATTTTATAGTTATGCATTTACAATTATACATTTTACAGTTATGCATTTTTCAGTTATACATTTATGATTATGCATTTGTATAGATGCACATATGATTTAGTTTTACATAACAGAGTCACAGTTGATGCATCGATGCACAAACTTCTCAGCTGATTTCCGAGATACTTCGGGAGGGCCAGGGACTGGACCCCATGGATTTACATATTACCCAAGACAGCCAGGAACCTGACCTGGGCAATCTTAGGGCTTGTCATCGTTTGACCGAAGTCATAGCCTCCACACATCATATAATACTCAGGAGTCCCAGGAATTTGACCTGGATGATTACATTATTAGACTCGCATCATTTTGTGTATATTTTATAGTGGAAGGCATAATAGTTATAGTTTTCTGTTTAGAACAAAACATTATTTTTGTCCACTTACTCTAATTGTTTTATTATTTTATATGCTTTTCTCTGGGGTTTTCGGTTTTCTGTTGCCCAGTTTGTAGTTTATATCCTATGGTTGCTCGTCATCGTTGGAGGCTTAGAGTTCGAGTCACACTTCTCTCCTAGTAGGTTTCTAGCTTAGCCTACTAGTTCTGTATATTATGTAAATTAGAAGTCATTCTGAATACTAAGTTTAGTTTGCTTCCGTTTGAGTTGTATTTCTTAATAACCACCGAATTCCTTATAACCTTTTCAAATCAGTACATTTATTGTCTGTAAAGTATTTAATTGATTTGAGAAATTCGGATGGCAATCGGTGCCCCACAGTTTATTTTTGTGGACTATTTAAAAGTGTGGTTTCATTGCAGGTTTCTTGAATTTTAGATGTAACTCTGGCTAATGTTTTGTAGGTTCTGTTGTCGTTAGGGCCCAATTCTGGTTTAGGCAACTAAATCAGGGTCGAGTCCTTTCATAAGTACATAGTGTGATAGTGTGAATCAAGATCCAGTTGAAGATCTTGAAGATTCTATAGAAGAAGAAGGATCTAAGGCTGAGTCATGGGAGAATTCTTCAAATTAGTGCAAAGATATCTTTTTATGGAGACTAAGATTATGATTTGTGATCTGAAAATGAAGATGATGCATCTTTAGAAAAAAATGTCTCAAATCCAGCAGAAGTTGATATGGGATATATGGGTGAGTGCTATGATATTAAACAACTTGGATGGGTTAACCTCTAAAGTGGATGAAGCTGGCAACCCAAGATTGCAAAAATTTAAAAGATGATTCATATTTATACCTTGGCACAGAGAAATGGATCTGAAGAACCCTATTTTCAAATTGGCCCATGCTTTTCCAAAGAGAGAGGTGTTGAAGGAAGCTATTAGAGAGCGGACTCTAAGTAAAAGAATAGGACTCTGGTTTCAAAAGAACATCATGAGAAAGATTGAGGTCAAATGTCAGTAGGTGGATGCCCGTAGTGGCTTTATGCATAAAAGATCTCAGGGCAGTGAGATATAATATTCATCAAGTCATTGAATCAACAACATGAGTGTCCTCTTATCTTGAGGAGCTAGTGGTTTACATATGATAGAGTAGCAGAATAGGTGAAGGATGACTTGTTAGTGAGTGATGGTTAGAGCTTAAAGGGAATACACAACTATTGTCAGAAAAAACAAAAACTGGACATTGGCATACAAAGTGTAAGTACAGAATAAGACCAAAAGAATAATTCAAGGCCACTTTATTGTGATCTATGGATTTTATGCTTAGTTCTTAACGTATTTCTCTCTACATTTAGCTTAGTTATGACCTTAGTATTCTTATTTCTAAGTTGTTTTGTTGATTTTAGGTCCTAAATAAAGAAGATGGAGTAAATGAGGCATATTAGAGCTCAAAACGTGCTAAAGAGGAAGTTCCTAAAATGAGGAGAAAAGATGAAGAAGAATGAGTCACGATTTATAAATATTGGATTAAAATGCATTAAGATGAGTCAAAACCATGTTCATAAGTCCAAGATGGTCCAACATCATGTCAATATTGGCCACAAAGAAGCCCAAAAGATGAACATGGATTAAAAGCTAGAAATCAAGAAATCTGCCTATGTAAATCAGCCCACTTCAATAGACCACCGAGAATGGCTCAGAAGCAATTAGGGTACGGATAATGCGTCATTGGAATGTCTAATTTCGAGCGCTGCAAGAATCACTTAATTTAGATATCTACAACTCTGGGAATTTACTGATTTTGTGAGCAAGAGTCAATTTACCTAGGTGGAGTAGAAGTTTACAACTTATTTGAGTCATAAATTGTAAAAGCTGGGTGAACAAAAGGTTTCCGGTGGATGATGCCCTAAAAAATGGTTTTTTGTTAATTAGTGTATTTTGAAAGTCTAATTAGTGTAGTGGATGAATACTTATTTTTGAGTAAGAATATCCTATGTGATTTGCTGTGTAGAAGGGGACGGTTTCTAAGACGGGATTTGGATGTGAGAAAAGAACTTATTCTAAAATCACTCCTTCTTGGTCTCTCTTGCCGACCGACCATTTTAGCAAAGTTGCCCAAAGAGGATAACGACTAAATCTACGCTTGTTTGAGTGTCTTTGAGTGTTTTCGGTTTAACTTCGTATTTTTTAGAGTCTTTAGAATGCCCTTAACTATTCAATAATGGAAATTGAGTGAAACAAAGAAAAATTACATGGTAGTAATTCTTTTGATAATGAAGATGTTTTGATTAACATGATATGTAGTAGATATGGTTTGCAAAACTTGGTACAGATTTCTCAGGCTAGAATAAGTTTTAAAATCATTTGAGCCTTATGTGAGCTTTTGAGCTATCTGTGCTTCTTTCATGAGTGAATATGCATATATTTCGTAGCTACTAGCTTTATATGCCTTATATGAATGCTTGCCATAGATCTTAATGAACTAGAAAATGCTAGAACTTGCTCATGTAAATTTGCAAAGCCTATAATCAACATATACTCTGATTTTCGATATGATTAAAGACATTTATGATTACCACCACTTAGCCATATATCTATGTATCCCTTATATGTGTACACGCTGCAACACCGCTAGATAGCCCTTTTGAGCTCACATTAAGCCTTTCTTTCATTGCCATGCATATCTAAACACTTAGCCTAGTGTGGAGTTCCCTTACCTTTGTTCTAAAGACTTGGTGAAGAAATTCGAAGTTAGCAACATGGCTCGGATGATGATTTTGAAGGAAAATATGTGTGTTTAGGGATAGACTTGTTCAAATAGCTTGAAAAAGTGTGTAACTTGCCGAGAATAGAAAGAAATAAAGGAAAAGAATTTGAGAGCTAGAAAAAAAGAAAAGACTTAATAGAAAAAAATGAGAAACTCTTCGGCAATGTGTTCTAAGAGTAAACGTTTGGATTAATGTCCATTATATTTGTGGATTTGGAGTGTGATACAAATTGAAGGTCCAAAAGTGAAGAAAAATGGCCTTTGTTCTGTCAGTAAAGCTCAAGGGAAGTTTGAATGAAGTCTGGGCCCAAAATGATGAACTTTGACCACCTAAATGGACATCTGACCATGGTGACGTTTTGGAGAAGATGGAGCTCAAATTGATGAATTTTTGGTGCTATGACTAAGTTTTTGGAACGTTTTTAACCACCACATATCCAAAATTTTGAATGCCTTAGCCCCATCCCCATTATAACCCGTAAAAGTCCTTTTTGATCCTTAAAATGAGTAGCTTTTGATCTGTGGGATATGTTGTATGAATAAGCATTGGTTTAGATTCATCTGTGCAAGTAATTCATTCCATTCAAGAAGTTTTTGATTAAATTCATATACACTTTGAGTGAAGCTCTTTCATGAGTCAAAAGATGATGAGTACATCTTTGTGAGTTGATTCAAGACTTGTTCGAAACATGCATGGACATAACAACACTATAGTTTTCTACAAGTCTTACTTGTTCATGATATGATCATATGTGACATCTCGTCCCAAGAATTCTCTTTTTACAAATTATTTAAGATTAATCGAGAAAGGTAGTTAATTTTTACTGTTGGTAATTATTGATGGCCTCGCTATCAGAATCTCGTTAAGTATTTAAAGAAATTTTATTGAGGAAAACTGTAGAGTTCATCGAGACGAGTTCGTAGCCACGTCAAGCGTTAAAATCAGAGTTACGATGAAGAAGTTATGCTCAGTGAAAATTTTGTACAATTTATAAATTCAATTAGTCGTGGATATAAATATGACTTTCCCGAAATGGAAAGTAAGATTTTTTTTTAATTAGTCAACTCATTTTCTCTCTCCTACTCGAGCTTTTCTCTCCTCTCTCTCTCTTCCTGTTGGCCTCACCGACGATGGACAGCTGGCCGGCCTCAAATTTTGGTGGTCTTGGTGTCAAAATGAGCACTACGACCTCCTTTACCTTTTCCCTAACATATTCAACCATATTTCGAGATGTAAGCGACAGTGGTAAGGACGGAATCAAACAGGAAAATGTAGAATTGGAATATGTTGTAGAAGAGAAAGTTGTTGTTAGGCTAATTTTGAGCAGGTTGAACTTCGAGTCGCCAAAAAATTTCACTAGCTCCACCACCGCCGGTAGTGGTCCACAGCGGCGCTCCGACGAAGGGATTTTTGGCATAAATTTTATATTGTTTTACTCGTAATTATGCACCAAATGTATTGAAGAGGTTATTGAATTGATTTGGACATTGACGATTAAAACGTGTGGTTAATCGGTTATTAATTAAACGATTTTATGATATTATTAAACAGTTAAATCGATTGTCGATTCGACTTCGAGTCACATAATGTTTGAGGAATATGTTGCGACTTTAAAAAAGGGATTCAAGAGTTAGAATTTGGAATTATATTAAAATCTCATAATTAGTTCGGCCAACACGTTATTCGAGAATGCGAGGTTCTCGACGATAATGCTTGTTGGTATACGAGCTTAGTTATTCATTATGATTTTTTACTATTAATTATTAAATAATAGTAATTGTTTTAGGATGACGTATTAGCAGCCAGTGACAGATGTTTAGAATCGTTTACATACATGCTTTGGCTGAATGAAAATCAAGGAACAGTACTATGAGTGAACTTTTATTTTCACAGTCGATATCGAGTTCATGTTTTTATGCATTACGTTTTACAGTATGTTTTTAGAGCACTTATTTGAAGGTTTACGTTATGATGGTTCATTTAGTTGTATTGATGTCATAGCTATTCAGCTGATCATCGTATAGCTGGTCAGACTGAGTCAGGATAAATACCTGGCCCAACCCAGATTGTCTTAGGTTAGGACAAACACCGTAGACGATCCCACCACTTTACTTTTTATACATATAGTCGTTCCGAGTTAGAACAAACACCCTAAACGATCACTTGCATTGTATTTTAGTTTATGAAAGGACCCAACTCTAGTTTAGCTAATAAACTAGAATTAAGTCCTAACAACTAAATATACTCTAAGAATTTCTACAAAATTGAAAGGACCCAATCCCGATTCAGTTACCTAAACCGGAATCAAACCCTTTCGAAAATACGAACCAACAAAAAATTTTCAAAATTTCGGCAGAGTTTCGTTACTAGCGTGGAATTACCATAACCTGCACGCGAAAATTAACACTTCGTCCTATGCCACAAAAAGCAAACCGTGGGCACCAATCCCATCCGGATTTCTCAACATCAATATAATCAACAACAGTAAATAATCTGTACTATATATATCTGTATATCCGTGAAAATCCGCACAACATGTATCAGAATGTATCAGAGCGACCTCTAAAGTAAAACATATACAATATGTACATCAGTAGGCGAAACAAGAACCTACTGGAAAAACACAGGTGACTCTGATCACTAGCCTCCAAACCGCGACGTGAAACACCAAACCTGAACTGCAAACTGGGCACGGAAACCGAAAAGCCCAGGGGAAAGACAATAAACACGTTAGAGTGAGTGGACGAAAATAAATGTCTTTCACCAGTTATATATGTTATAAAAACATATGCGAGTCCAGGTAAATAAAAATATAACATAGTACACGAGGTACAACTCATACTCCTCCAGTGTACTGAGCATGCAAGTAAAATCCCACGGGGTCACTCATGGACACACACCGTGCTAGTACAGTCCGAATCACGAGGTCCTTGGTCCCCGTGATTCTAAGCCAGAAATGGCCTCGGTTCCGGGGAAACGCCCCTCACCGGTCAGGTCGGGATGACGACGTCCCTCCTGGTGGCCTACCATCGGGGATCAGCCGAGAGGCAAAGTGTATCGATACAACAACGTAACCAAGACTGTACTCTGTGAAAACCAAATCATAAACAATTCGATGCAAATGCATGAAACAACATATAAAGTGTATGCATATTCGTATACGTATATCCGTATAAACATATTCGTATAATTGTAAACACATGCTCATATAATCATAATCTCGTATGAAATCTCATGCTCGTAAAACCATAATCATGCTGCATGCTCAAGTTCATAAATCACATAAAAGACTCGCAGGATTTCCGTGAAAAGAAATTGTCCACTCACAGACTCTCGATATGCGCACACGCGCTACACTCGTGGTCCGGCGGAAGATCCCTCGCCTGAAGCACGATCACGATCCAGATCTCGATCACGATCTCCTGAATATTCACAAAATATAACTGATCAAAATCGTAGTCCACAACACTGTACGGATGCACGGAAACCAACCGTTCCCGGAATTACGAAATGCAGTACAAAACGAATTACGGAATTCCTAAAATCCCAACTCGAAACCTCGACTGAAAATCGGCTAATCAAATCAACCCGAAAACCTCCGTACGATAACCAGGGCGCGATTACGAGAAAAACGACATTAAAAACGTCGAAATCTAAAAATTTGACTTTTCCGGCCGTTGACCGCCGCCGCCGGCGGCGGCGCGCCGTCAACGGTGGAATTACAAGGCCAAACTCTCCAGTTCTCTAGGTCTCATCAAGGCGAGCAAGATTCCCTTCTACCTCACCAACCAATTCCAAGCCGAACTACCTCAACCGACAAGAATCCGATCGGAATTTCCAACTCCGGCAACCCATTCGGGTTCACCGGAAAACTCCACCAAACACCAAGCAAAACACATAGGAAGCTTCCTTGGGGCAAGGCGAGGTGAAGCCCTCACCCCTCAGCCTCCAACACCCACCGGAAAACCCTCCGCCGATAAGGCCGAATTCCGGCAAGGTTACCCAATTCGGGTTCCCCGAAAAACTCATCAATTCTCATCAACACCTATACCAAACAACTCGAAATTGAACAAGGAATCTAGCCAACCTTCCTCGAAGTCCAAGGTGGCCGGAATCCGGTCGCTGGAAAACAACTTCCCGTTTGGGAAACTTCCTTTATCGGTCAAACTGGTCAACTTTCCAAAATGGGAAAGTCAAAGCAATTCCGTGTTTTTGCGACTATTTCTCGACTATTCGATATTTATACACGTCCCTCGGGTCAATCAACGGTCCAAAATGAAAATACGGAATGATTCGGATAAGCTCAAAACAATCGGATAAACTCGTCGGAACCCGAAACTTCAAATAATCATAAAATATTCCTCGGTTATCGGAAAAATCTTCCAAAACCACCCACGAACTCGAAATCACGTACTCTACGTTTTCCGTGAAGATACTCAACCCAAATTCTCGACCGAAAACAACGTCGCGAATCGAATCGGCAAACCACATAATATCGCAAAACTGCGATTATAACTCAAATCTCGAGAATCGTGCCAAACACACTTCTGATTCTGGTTCGGGTCGTCACAAAAATTTTTGACGTAATTCACCCTGAAAACTGGAGAACCCAAAAACCTGCAAGAAGAGAACAGTTCTAAAATCAAATTCGAAAAAATAAACCGTGGGCCACCGATTGTCCATCCGAATTTCTCCACAAATGTCATAAACAAGAACCAGAAACTCAACTCAAGAATTTAAAAATATATATACAATGTGCTGGTACTGAATATAAAGACAAGCAAACTCGAGTACTACTCGAGTAACTAATAGAAAACTAATATAGCTGATATTTATAGCAACTTCTATAAACATATGATACACATGAAAAAGCCTGACGGTGGACTGGAGCCAACTGAATGAAGAGCTGACAGGTGGACTCAAAGCCTTCGACACTACCATGGGTAAAGAAAACCAAAATTCCCAGGGAAAGACATTAAATTATAAAACGTTAGAGTGAGTGACCAAAATAACATAATCTGCATAAAACGATTAAACTATTTCATGCCTTTCTGCTGGTTTTCGTGAAATAATGCGAGTTCAAATATAATAAACTGAAATAAAATGGAGGTGGTCGTTCACGGTGTTTGTTCTAACTTGGAAAGACTGTATATATGAAAAGTAAGGTGATGAGGTCATCTATGATTTTTTTCCTAACCCGAGACAATCTGGGTTGGGTAGGGTGTTTGTTCTAACCCAGTTCGACTGGTTATTCGGTGATCAGCCGAATAGCTAGGATATCGATGCTACTAAATAAACCATCAAAAAGTAGACCTCAAAATAAATGCTTTGAAAAATATACTATAAAGCGTAATTCATAAAAATATGAACTCACTATCGACTTTGAAAATAAAGGTTAACTCACACGTCTGCGACTACTACTAGGGTCCAGCAGAATTTTCGTTGTTACTGGGGTCATGGTCATAATGTCCTGTGCGAAAGGATCACATAATATCATAATATGAGTAAAACTATAAAAATCGGCCCTAAAAACAACCCCGGAAGCTCTGCCATGGGCAGCAGCACGTGGCCGTCACATGCGATGACGTTTGGGTCACACGTGCCTCCGGTGAAATTTTTTAGATGATGACATTCGACCTCTCATTGGAAAGCTCTTAATGAGGCCAACAACTTTTGTAACTAGGTCGAGGTCCAAATCGACGGCGTTTGGGCAAATTTTGCATAAACAAGCCGAAAAACCTAATTTCGGTGACCACCACCAATGACGGTGATTAACTCCTCAAAACCTTCTTTCCCTTGAGCCCAACCTAACCTCTAAATATATGCACCCCAGAAACCCCTCACGCGGCCGGAATTGGCTTCGAATGCCACGGCTCAAAATCGCCTGGAATACGTTGTGGCGTCAGATCTCCATTGTGGAGCTTCAATGGACTTCACTGTCCATCTTGTTCGACACAGGAGGGGGAGAGCTTCAATAAAATCCCACCCTTGACCCCCAAAACTCGTTGGAGCATCGCCACCGCTGGCGGTGACTCCCCACAGTTTAAACCTGATTTGGGTGACACTCTCCCACCTGCAAATCCCAAACATAATCACATCAATCAATCAAGGAAGCTTCAAGCTTCATTTTCATACCTTAATCGACATCGGAGGTGGCAGGAAAATAGAAGTCCGAACGGGTTGGGTCGAACGATGGCGTAGGTTGTAATTTTCAGAAACGAGTGGAGCCCGTGTTTCTTTTTTTCTTTTGGTTTTGAGTTTCTAACAAAAAAAATCCCCTTCTATACCCTTAAGCTCCTCCTTAGATCAATGGCCCAAATTTAATCCAATCACGATCAAACGGTTGAGATTAAACCGATTAAAAATAATTCCTTTTTTAATAATTTCCTATGCCGATTTCCAATAAACGATAAGAAATCGCTCGCTTATCCAAAAAAAATTCCGAAAATTTGTACGAGTTCGAAATTAAATACTTTGCAACTTTTGTAAAGAAAATCAAATGAAATTCTCTCCCAGTGAAAAACTCGTTAATAACCTCGGTAGTGCGACTAATCCGCGATAAAAGTTAATACGATTCAATAAGCGTGTAATTTTGGGTCGGGTCGTAACAATCTACCCCCTTACCAAAATTTCATCCTCGAAATTTATATACCTGCTAGAAAAGATGAGGGTACTACTCCCAAGTGGCTTCTTCCACTGCATGATTCCTCCACAAAACTTTCACTAAAAGAATAGTCTTGTTTCGGAGCACCTACTCCCTATGGTCATGAATTTCCACTGGTTCTTTAATATAGATCAAGTCCCCACGTAACAGGATCTGTTGAGGCACAATAACATGAGAAAGGTCGGAGATGTATTTCTGCAACAAGGACACATGGAATACATCATGAACACGCGCTAGTTCTGATGGTAACTCCAACCGATAAGCAACGTCACCAACATGTTCAATAATCTCATATGGTCTGATGTATCGTTGTTGAAGCTTGCCACTCTTTCTGAATCGTATTACACCTTTTCATGGCGACAATTTCAAAAAAATACTCAGTCACTAACCTCGAACTCTAGATCTTTCCTCCTAACATCTGCATAACTCTTTTGTTGATCCTGGGTAGCCTTTAATCTATCTTAAATGACCTACACATTCTCTGTTGTTTCTTGAACAATATCTGGACCAATAAGGTTTCTCTCTCCTACCTCACTCCAACACAGTGGGGTCCTACACTATTTCTCATATAAGGCTTTATATGGTGACATTCCAATGTTGGAGTGGAAACAGCTATTATAAGCAAATTCTATCAAATGTAGGTACTTATTCCATTTTCCCAGAAATTGCAAGACGCAAGATCTCAGCATATCTTCCAGCGTCAAAATTGTTCTCTCAGACTGCCGATCCGTCTAAGGGTGAACTACTATACTGAATCATAACTTGGTTCCCATAACTTCTTGTAAAGCTTTCCAAAACTGTGAAGTGAAAAAGGAATCTCGATCTGAGATGATAGAAATGGGCACACCATGTAACTTCACAATCTTCTGCATATACAACTGAGCTAGTTTGCTCACAAAAAGTTTCTTTGTAGCTGGTATAAAATATGCAGACTTCATGAAGTGCTCCACAAATACCCAAATACCTGTATGACCTTTGGATGCACGAGGTAGCTTGTATACAAAATCCATAGTAACATGCTCCCATTTTCAAACCAGAATCTCTAGTCGTTGCATTAAGCCTGAAGGTTTCTGCCTTCACTTGTTGACGTATGGGATACTGGCTCACATATGCCGCTACTTCCCTCTTCATATTAGGCCACAAATAATACTCCTTAAGAGATTGATACATCTTCGTACTACCGGGATGCATTACATATGCTGAACAATGAGCTTCATCGAGAATTTCACGTTTCAACTCCTCATTATTCGAAACACAAAGTCTACCTTTCATCACCAGCAACCCTTCTCTCAGTAATGTAAAGCTTGGTTATTCGCCACCACATACCGCTTCTTTTAGTTTCAACAATGAGGCACCAGAATAATGTAATTCACGAACCCTGTCAATAAGAATAGGTCAAACTTGAAAGTTGGCTAATAAGACTCCCGGTTCATCCTCAGCTATATATAGAAATGCGCCAGTAGCTCGTAATTCAGATAATAATGGAATCCAAGTCATTTGTATATGTGACAAAGAAACTCCTGAATTCTGAGTAAGAGCATTAGCTACCACGTTTGCCTTTCTAGGATGGTACTCAAAAGTGCACTCATGATCACTTAACAATTCCATCCACCTCCTTTGCCACAAATTCAATTATGGTTGTGTGAGGAAGGCTTTTATGGTTGGTAAAAATTCGACACCTGGCACCATACAAATAATGTTCCCAAATCTTCAAGGCGAAAATAATAGCTGCTAACTCCAAGTGATGAGTGGGGGAATTCACTTCATGAGGTTTCAATGGTCGAGAATTGTAAGTGACAACTTTGCCTTGCTGCATAAACACACATCCCAAGCCTAACTTGGAAGCATTGTTAAAAACGATGAACTCCCTACTATCATCTAGTAAAGTCAACATTGGGGCAGTGGTTAGCCTTGTCATTAAAGTCTAAAAACTTTCCTCACAAGCCTCTGACCATTCAAATCTGACTCCATTCCTCGTAAGTCAGGTAAGAGGTGCAACAATACATGAAAAATCTTGCACAAACCGACGGTGGTAACCTGGTAAGCCTAGAAAACTTCTAATATCAGCTATACTTGTAGGTCTTCTCCAATTTAACACCGCCTCCACCTTGTCAGGATCAACACTAACTCCATATGCTGAAATCACATGCCCAAGAAATTTAACTCTGTCCAACTAGTACTCACATTTACTGAACTTGACATATAATTGAGATTCTCTCAAGGCCCTCAGAACAATATGCAAATGTCTTGCATGTTGTCTCACATCTGTAAAGTAAATCAGGATATCGTCGATAAATACAATGACGAATTTGTCAAGATATGCCCAAAATACTCGATTCATCAAATCCATAAAGGAAGTAGGTTCATTCGTCAGGCCAAACAACATAACTAGGAACTCATAGTGCCCATATCGAGATCGGAACACGGTTTTAGAGACATTTGATTCTTTAATCTAGAACTGATGATATCCCGATCATAGATTGATCTTAGAGAACAGCGTAGCTCCCTTAAGCTGATCAAACAAATCATCAATCCGAGGCAGTGAATATTTTTTCTTCACTGTAACCTAATTCAGCTTCCGATAGTCAATGCATAATCTTATCGATCCATCCTTCTTTTTCATAAACAAAAACTGGAGCTCCCTATAGTGATATGCTAGGACGGATGAAACCCTTATCAATTAGTCCTTAAAGATGAATCTACAACTATCTCAACTTAGCTTGAGCCATCATATATAGAGCTTGAGCTATGAGCCTGTACCCAGAAGTAACTCAATCATGAAATCTATTTCCCTTATTGGAGGAAGACCTAGTAATTCCTCAGGAAAGACATCAGGATATTTCATAACTACCTTAAACTGCTCAAGGTTAGGGGTGGAAACACAAGTATTCATTACATGTGCTAGATATGTCGTACACCCTTTCCGCAACATCTTCTGAGCCTTTTTATAGCAGAAATAAGGCACGATGAAAGAACATTTTTTCCCTGGAAAATAAAATCTCAAGTAATCCCAAACTTCTAAATACTACCTCTTTCTGATGACAATCAACCAAAGCTGGATGATTGCTCAGAAATTCCATGCCCAAAATTAAATCAAAATGTACGATGTCAAGAGGTATCAGATCGACAACATTCCAAAACCTCCAACCATAATGTTATAGTCTTGATACATTAGCCCAACTAAAATCACCTCGCCAGAGGGAGTGGCAGGTATGTTAAGTATTGATGCAAATCTTATGGATATGAAAGAGTGTGTCACCCTCGGATTTATTAAAGTGTAAACAACATAACCAAAAATATGCAACGTACTAATGATCACCTCCGGAGACGTTCTGCTCTCCTGTAGAGTCATTCGATAAAGTCTGGCCTGTCCATTCTGTCTGGCCAGTCGCTCTCTTTGTCTCTGGTTCTAGTAAGATGACTATGTAGGTGGTGGTGCGTCTCTTACCCTAGAAGTGGCTCCCTGATCACCACCAGAACTCTGCACCAAAAATCCACCTGAGGTGTCCCTCTGCGGACACTCCCTCGCAAAGTGGCCCATCTGGCCACAATGTTAACAAACTAAAGTCCCAAGCTGACACTGTTCGAGATGGTATTTGTGACATTTAATGCATAGAGGAAAATCTCTGGGTGTAGATGGACTAAATTGAGACCCATTAGATCCACTAGAACTGGTCCCAGACCTCTACATCTGTGATCGATTCCGCCTCCAATTCGAAAAATGACTCGGACGACGTGAATTAGAGGTCTGAGATCCGTCACTAGATGATGATGTGGAACTAGATACTGGAGCCTCTCCTTTTTGAAAGACCTTGGTTGGGCCCACCTTCCTCGAATCGTTAAGTCTGGCCCCGCTCAGATTCAAGCCTATCTTTGCATCTCACATCAGCACTGACAAACTCGTCAAAATCAGGCGTGTCACACCTGACATGTATGGGAAATCTCAGGCCACAAACCTTACTCAAACCTCCAACATCTCTCCTTCACTAACCTGGCAGAATTTGGTGCAAATCGAGATAAGCGAGTGAAACGGTCATAATACTCCATCACAGACAAGTCTCGTTGTCGAAGATTTATAAATACCTCATATTTTCTCTACTCTGCTGCTTCAGTGAAGAAGGGACTCATGAACAAGTCCCTAAACTCTACCCACGGGGTGGTGGTCTCATTTTTTTCAGTGCTCTCCCACCAAAGGTAAGCATGGTCCTGCACCCATAACTATCTCTGTTCTCTGCTCTGAGGTCAACTAGGAACACATGCGATCATATACTCGACCAATCTATATAAGCTAGTTCTTACAAGCCTCAGGATTAAAGGGTCCTACAAAGAGGAGTGCTCTTGCCTATTTGGCTTTGGTAACTAAATCAACATGGCCCTCACATGATGCTGGCATCATGCGTGTAATATTAATTCACGTATTTGTTATGCCAAGGACTGTGCTTCATCCTGTTGAGCTGGTTGTCGAGGCATAATGACCTAAGGGCATCTTTAATGGAGAGGAGATCTAAGATCTAGGGGCTATAATTATAGCTCTTCATCAGAAAAGTCATCTCCAATAGAGAAAAATTGAGGATCTAAGGGCTAAAAATCTATACCCAAGTGCTAAATGGAGTGGTAAAATAAGACTTGGTATAACACCTCTAGCACGTGGGACCCACACATAACATGTAATAACACCTCTATTACAATTTTGTTATAGAATCTTATGAAAGGACCCAACCCCGATTTAGTTTCCTAAACCGGAATCAAACCCCTTCTGAAAACACGAACCAACAAAAAACCATAAAAATTTCGGCAGAGTAACGCTACTAACGTGGAATTACCATTACCTGCACCCGGAAAATACACTTCATCCTATGCCACAAAAGTCAAACCGTGGGCACCAATCCCATCCGGATTTCTCAATATATCAACAGCAATGTAAAGTAATAAATATAACTATACTTTACAGAAATCCGGGGAAAATCGTATAGAAGTATACATCAGAATACTCAGAGCGACTTCTAATATAGATATACAAATAGTAGGCCAAACTAAGAACCTACCATAAAAGAAACATCGCTCGAATACTATGCCTCTGACCACGACTTGCGACACCAGAATCTGAACTGCAAACTGGGCACGGAAACCGAAAAGCCCAGGGGAGAGACATGAAAACTGTTAGAGTGAGTGGATGAAAATAAATGTCTTTCGCCGAATAATATATGTTATAAAAACATATGCGAGTCTAAATGCATAAAAATCATATGGTACACGAGGGAGACTCTAACTCCTCACGCGTACAGAGCATGCACCATAAATACCGCGGGGTCTCTCATGGACTCCCTCGCGCTAGTACAATCTGAATCACGGGATCCCAGACCCACACGTGATTCCTAGCCAGAAAGGCCTCGGGTCAGGATATCTGTCCCCCCCGGAGCGTACTCGGGGATCAGCCGAGAAGCCAATGTGTATCGATACAACCCTGATATCTGAGACTGTACTCTGTATAAACCAAATCATAAAACATTTCCATGCACATGCATAAAACATAATATATATATATGTATGTATATTCGTATACGCATATTCGTAAATGCATAATCGTAAAACACATGCTCATAAAAATCATGATCATACTGCATGCTCAAGTTCGTAAAACGTATATAAAAGACTCGCAATCAATCCGTGAAAAGAAATGTCCACTCACAGGTGAGCGTAACGCAATTCGCGTTAATCCCGTGATCTAGCGGAAAATCCCTCGCCTAAACAAACTATCACAAACTCCTGAATAATCATAAAAATCCATTTCTCAAAATCATAACTCGGATCCCCAAATCAAATCACGAGAAACAACCGTTCCCAGAAACATATTATCCAATAACAACGAAATCGTGAAAATCCAATAATCACACCATAAAACCTTGCTATAATTTCCGATGCTCAAATCGAAAAACAAACCTCACCACTGCTATCGGTGCGCAATTTCGAGTGAAACGACATATAACTTGTGGAAAACCACGCCGGGTGAAAAGTCGCCGCCGCCGGCAGAGGAGTCGTCGCCGTTGCCTTCGGCCACCGGAATTCCAGACCTGCCCAGAAAATTTCATGCTATGCACGGTTTTGAAGATCTCGACGATTCCAACAACTTTCCAGTTATAAGTTAAAGCCAATTTTGACCAGAAAACTTCCAAAAATCAACCCAAAGTTCCAAACCCTTACCGAAAGTTCACATCGACGAATCTCTCTCCTCCAGCCACGGCAACCTTCAACACCACTTGGAAAAGCTTCCTTGGCTCGAGGCTAACAAAACCCCTCAAAGAGGAGCAACCAATTCGGCCGGAAAAGCCACCTCTCGTCGGAAAACACCCAAAATTTCCAAACTATGACAAGTCATAACTTCTTCATCCGGCAACCAAATTAAACGAATGACTTATCAAAACAAAGAGGAGATCAAGCCCAACAACTTTCATGAAGAGACTCCGGCCAACCGTGGCCGGAATCGGCCTCAAAATCCAAGAAAACCGAATGACAGTTTAGAGCTAAATAGGTCGCCCACCCTTGACCCGTGGTCAACGCGGGTCAAGGCCCAGTTTCCTGTTTTGGAAAGTTTCCAATTTCGGCAAGTATGCTCCCGTATTTATACCATACTCGTATCGAACCCCAATCGGATAAATACGACAATATTCGACGGACGAAAATATTCACAACTAATTCCTCGTAACTCCGAATAATCCTCTGGAAGTTCCCACGAGCTCGAAATTAAATTCTCTACAACTTCCACGAAGGATCCCAAATCAAATTCTCGCCCGAAAATTTAGTCGCGTACAAAGCCGCCATATTAAACCGATTACGTCGAAATCACGACAATTCGTGAAACTCGGAAATCAAGTCGATAACCATACCAATTTCAATTCGGGTTGATCAACGGTCCAAAACGGATCACAATCACAATTCAGATAGACTCGAACACGAATAGATAACTCAACAATATACTAAAATTTCAAATATTCATATTATATTCCTCGGTCGTCCAAATACTGATCCGGAACCGCCCACGAACTCGAAATTATGCGCACAACGACTCTCGAGAAAAGACTCAACTCAGATTCTCGGCCAATAATTTAGTCGTAATCAAAGCTGGCGATTCAAACAATTATCGGAAATCTGCGATTACGCATAACCTCATGAATTAAGCTGATTAACACTACTGATTCTGTTCCGGGTCGTCACAAATCCACCCCCCTTAAAAAAATTTCGACCTTGAAATTTCCAAGTCTGTCGACTAAAAAAAGTAGGAGAACTGCCTCTGCATATAGCTCAACTCTCCTGTGGCTACATCAACTGAACAACTCTGTCAATGGAAAATATCTCGGTACCCCAAGCCTCGAATCTGGACTAGCTCCTCACAAATGCCAAGTATTCTTGCATAAGGAACTGATAGGGTACACAACGCGTAACAAATCTGAAATGTGGTTCCACCACACGGAACACAACACACACAAAAATCAACGCTATAGGCAATGCTGAACTATACGGCACAACACAAACTCGCCTATGATCACATACGGATCAAAATAACGTGGCAATTCACAACTCAACCTACTCACACAAACATAACTCAATATCGAACTTGGGCGATTATCAAGCTGTTTCCGCTAATCCGAAAGTCTGTGGTAGCACATTCCACAAAATCAGGATCAAACATCAGCTGAAACCAAAATCGCTCCAGCACAATGGAGTACAACATCGTTCCTCAAAACAACATCATGCAACGTCATAATCATAGTGGTCTACAAACTGGTACTGCCAGCAATCTCGAATAAATGAAACTGCTAGTCCCAAATCCCTCGGAACTGCAATACATAGGACCACAACATGCCCTCCAAGGTCTGAATAGTCCTCAAAGATTGCCCGCCAATTTGAGGATAAGAACCGGTACTAACTTGTAATCTGGTCCCCAATGCTCGCTGCAGAGCTTGCCAACACTCTGTTGTAGCTGATTACCTCGATCAGCAATCTAGGACACAGGTACACCATGAAAATGGACAACCTCCGCCAAACACAGCTATGCCAGCCTGCCACCGAAATCTTTTCCGAAAATACAAGGAAAAGAACTAGGTTCATCAAATGGTCTACAAAGATCCGACAACTGGTATCACAAACTGAAGTGCGTACTGGCACACAAAATCCACAGTGACAAACTCCAACTTCTAATCGGAAATCTCCAATGGCTGTAATTTCCCAGCAAGACTCCGCCTCACTGCCATTGCCTATCGACAAAAGTGGCATCTACTCACATAAGCTGCTACATTCTTCTACGGGTTGCGTCACCAGTAGTAAACTCGAAGTATCAGATACATCTCTGTACCGCTAGTGCATAACGCACGCAAAACAACAAGCTTCAACATCATCTCACTCGAACTCAGCTCCCGTAGCTCGCAACTCGGCTAACATGGAAACTCAAGCCACACACACATGAAACACTGAAGCTCCCGACTTCTGAATGAATGTATCAACAACAATATCCCAGATGGATAGTCAAAGTACAACCACTAACCTTTCTCGGATAAACTCAAATGTGCAGCCATAGTCGTTAATCAACCCTATCCATCTACGTCGCCTCAAGCTCAAAGCTGGCCGAAAATGCAAGTAGATGAAACTCATGTGATCAGTGTACATCCTACACTGCGATGCACGCCGTAGTAGTAGTGTCTTGAACTCTCTGATGCTAACATAAAAACAGCTACCCCCAAATCACACATAGGACATGTAGCTTCATAAAGTTTCCACCGCCTGAACCATGAGCCACCGCTCTGCAATGCTGTATCAAGCATAACCAAATCCAAATCTCGATGCATCGCCGTAAACCACGAACTCACCATGATCGTCAGGTAACATCAAAACCGGTACAATGGTCATCCTTCCTTCAGGAGTAAATAACTCTCCTCACGTGCATCGAACCACTCGAACTTGACGCCTTTCTCCATCAATCTGGATAATGGAGTGACAATCCGAGAAAATCCTATACAAAGCACCGATAGTAGTCTGCTAAACCCAAGAGACTCCTGATCTCTGGTACAATGGTAGGTAAACTCCGAATCATCACGGCTTCAATCTGGTCAGGATCCACGCCAACTCCCTCGGCTGACATCATGTGGTCTAAAATCTTCACGATAACCAACCAAAACTCATACTGGCTGAACTTCGCAAACAGTTGATCATCTCGCAAAGTCCACAAAACCGCTCACAATTGCTTCAGGTGCTGGCCCACACTCCTAGAGTAAATCAGGATGTTGCCGCCGAACACGACCGCAACCTTGTCCAGAATCGTCTGAACACCTGGTCCATCAAGTCCATAAAAATTACGGGGAACCAAATGGCGTGACCAAGAACTCCTGATGCCCGCATCGTGATACGAAAATTATCCTGGCCATATCTGATTCGTTGATCCTCAACAGATGGTATCAGGACCCGAAATCAATCTTCGAAAAGACTGAAGCTCCCTTGAGCTGGTCAAACCAATCGTCAATCCGAAGCGGAGGATACTTGCTCTCCTCTGAAGCCTGATTCAGCTTCTGGTAGTCAATGCACCACCTCGTCAAACCATCCAACATTCGCACAAATAATGCAAGAGCACCCCACAGTGATACACTGGGTCGTACGAAATCTACTCCAGCAACTCTCGAAGTTGAACCTGTAGCTCCATCAGCTCCGCTGGCACCGAACGACAAATTGCCAGTGATATGAGTCCAGCGCCCGGTAAAAGCTCAATGGTGTAGTCGGTCTCCCGAACTGGAGGAATACCCGGTAACTCCTCTGGAACACACCTGGAAACTCGGGAACCACCTCAATGTCACAAATGTCAGGCACAGCAACCGTAGTATCCATAACATGAGCTAAGTAAACGACACAGCCCATTTCCACCATCCGTTCGACCATCATCGCGAAACAGTATCTCGGGAAAAGTCTGGTCGTCGAAACACAACCTCCTTCTCGTGACACTCGAACATAGCCCAATGTGTCTCCAAGAAGTCCATACCCATAATCACATCAAAATCAATGATGTCCAGCAATAACAGATCCGCGGCTAAGCCATATCCTCCAACAAGGATCTCGCAACCTCTGGATGGGTGCAACACTCTTCAAAACCTCGGAAGTAGAGATGCAGGTACAATAGCCATGAATACCAAGCAACAGTAACCTCAGAGAAACTCTATCCTCATATAAGGTCGTGGCACGAACTCTAACATGCCCAACTAGCCGCCCACGTCAATTGCGACTTACTGAATGACTCGTCTAGAAGTCTGCGTTGGTCAAACTCCAGGAATAGCATCATGACCTCCTCATGAACTCTGAGCTGCCGAACCACTAAAACAGCTGGCTGAGGACGCTCCCTCGCAACGTGACCCTCCTGGCCACCACAATAGCAACTGAGAGAGTGCTCCACGAACACAAGTCACAGTGACACCTGCTGCAGGAAAGGATCACCAACGATCACCCAAACTCATGCCACAGGAACAAGTCCTCTGCTCCGTGATCTCCATCATCACCAAACGGATCCTCTGCTTGATCTAATAACCCTCACACGATCAAAAAGTCCACAGCCTGATGGAGTCACTGATCTCAAGGTACCTGAACTCAACCTCATCAATTATCTCGACTAAGTCCACTTTCCCCAAACCAACACGTCGGAAACCGCGTACGCCTTTCCTTCTCAATAGCCTCGCCTCTGAGTGCAGCACATCAAGCTCCTCACGGTTATCTCGAGGCATAACAGTCAAAATCTTTCTGATGCTCAGGTTCAAACTCATCTCGAACCTCGTGCACTACTTCCTCTGAAGCCACATAACACGTACAAACGGAAACAAACATATGAACGATACATCCCTGAATGTAGGCCATGGAGTCACAATAGGAACTCACACAATACCAGCCCACCAAATGCAATGATCTGACTCAGAAAAAACATCGACTGCCACGATTCTCTACTCTGAGGCAACATGTAGACGCTCATACACGCACAACCAGGCAAACCATGCCGCACAAATCTCTGAATTCAGAATACTCATCCAAATCCACAATTCACTGGCAAATCGCGTGTCGATTGATCCACAATAGGATCCACAACCGTACCGACACGGAATGCACGTCAATGAGGCATCCTAATGAATAAAACATCGTTCGCAACAAGTAGAACGTAATCATGGAACTTTAAATATTTGAAAGCATATAACACCCGGAGTATTGATGAGTATCCGCCGGTCGGTCGGGTCACCACTCCAGACATGCTGTACATTCTCAAATACCCTTAGTAAACACGACTACAGAAGTCTACAGAACCTATAACCTAATGCTCTGATACCAAGCTGAAAGGACCCAACCCCGATTTAGTTTCCTAAACAGGAATAAAACCCCTTCTGAAAACATGAACCAACAAAAAACCATAAAAATTTCGGCAGAGTAACGCTACTAACGCGGAATTACCATTACCTGCACCCGGAAAATACACTTAATCCTATGCCACAAAAGCCAAACCGTGGGCACCAATCCCATCCGGATTTCTCAATATATCAACAGTAATGTAAAGTAATAAATCTAACTATACTTTACAGAAATCCGGGGAAAATCGTATAGAGGTATACATTAGAATACTCAGAGAGACATCTAATATAGATATACAAATAGTAGGCCAAACTAAGAACCTACCATAAAAGAAACATCACTCGTATACTATGCCTCCGACCACGACGTGCGACACCAAAATCTGAACTGCAAACTGGGCACGAAAACCGAAAAGCCCAGGGGAAAGACATGAAAACTGTTAGAGTGAGTGGACGAAAATAAATGTCTTTCGCCGAATAATATATGTTATAAAAACATATGCGAGTCTAAATGCATAAAAATCATATGGTACACGAGGGAGACTCTAACTCCTCACGCGTACAGAGCATGCACCATAAATACCGCGGGGTCTCTCATGGACTCCTTCGCGCTAGTACAGTCTGAATCACGGGATCCCAGACCCACACGTGATTCCTAGCCAGAAAGGCCTCAGGTCAGGATATCTGTCCCCCCCGGAGCGTACTCAGGGATCAGCCGAGAAGCCAATGTGTATCGATACAACCCTGATAACTGAGACTGTACTCTGTGTAAACCAAATCATAAAACATTTCCATGCACATGCATAAAACATAATATATATATATATGTATGTATATTCGTATACGCATATTCGTAAATGCATAATCGTAAAACACATGCTCATAAAAATCATGATCATACTGCATGCTCAAGTTCGTAAAACGTATATAAAAGACTCACAATCAATCCTTGAAAAGAAATGTCCACTCACAGGTGAGCGTAATGCAATTCGCGTTAATCCCGTGATCCAGCGGAAAATCCTCGCCTAAACAAACGATCACGAACTCCTGAATAATCATAAAAATCCATTTCTCAAAATCATAACTCGGATCCCCAAATCAAATCACGAGAAACAACCGTTCCCAGAAACATATTATCCAATAACAACGAAATCGTGAAAATCCAATAATCACACCATAAAACCTTGCTATAATTTCCGATGCTCAAATCGAAAAACAAACCTCACCACTGCGATCGGGGCGCGATTTCGAGTGAAACGACATATAACTTGTCGAAAACCACGCCGGGTGAAAAGTCGCCGCCGTCGCCGCCGTCTCCGGCCACCGGAATTCCAGACCTGCCCAGAAAATTTCATGCTACACATGGTTTTGAAGATCTCGACGATTCCAACAAATTTCCAGTTATAAGTTAAGGCCAATTTTGACCGGAAAACCTCCAAAAATCAACCCAAAGTTCCAAACCCTTACCGGAATTTCACATTGACGAATCTCTCTCCTCCGGCCATGGCAACCTTCAAAACCACTTGGAAAAGCTTCCTTGGCTCGAGGCTAACAAAACCCCTCAAAGAGGAGCCACCAATTCGGCCGGAAAAGCCACCTCCGACCACCACGAAATCTCGCCGGAAAACACCCAAAATTTCCAAAATTGACAAGCCATAACTTCTTCATCCGGCAACCAAATAGAATCAATGACCTATCAAAAGAAAGAGGAGCTCAAGCCCAACAAATTTCATGAAGAGACTCCGGCCAAATATGGCCGGAATCGGCCTCAAAATCCAAGAAAACCGAACGGCAGTTTAGAGCTAAACGGGTCGCCCACCCTTTACCCGTGGTCAACGCGTGTCAAGGCCCAATTTCCTGTTTTGGAAATTTTCCAATTTCGGCAAGTATTCTCCCGTATTTATACCGTACACGTATCGAACCCCAATTGGATAAATACGACAATATTCGATGGACGAAAATATTCACAACTAATTCCTCGTAACTCGGAATAATCCTCCGAAAGTTCCCACGAGCTCGAAATTAAATTCTCTACAACTTCCATGAAGGATCCCAAATCAAATTCTCGCCCGAAAATTTAGTCACGTACAAGGCCGCCATATTAAACCAATTACGTCGAAATCACAATAATTCGCGAAACTCGGAAATCAAGTCGATAACCATACCAATTTCAATTCGGGTCGATCAACGGTCCAAAACGGATCACAATCACAATTCGGATAGACTCAAACACGAACAGATAACTCAACAATATACCAAAATTTCAAATATTCATATTATATTCCTCGGTCGTCCAAATACTGATCCGGAACCGCCCACGAACTCGAAATTACGCGCACAATGACTCTCGAGAAGAGACTCAACTCAGATTCTCGGCCAATAATTTAGTCGTAATCAAAGCTGGCGATTCAAACAATTATCGGAAATCTGCGATTACGCATAACCTCATGAATTAAGCTGATTAACACTACTGATTCTGTTCCGGGTCGTCACATATTAACCATTGGAGACATTGAAGTCCTAAATGAAAAGTGCTAAATTGAAGTCCTATATATAAATTTAGCACCCCATATAGGACTCAATGATTGGAGATGCTCTAAGAGTCCATAAAAAAAAAATTTGCCCACTCAAAGCGACCAAGAGAAAATGGCTAAACTAGGAGACTCTAGAGACTTAAGAATGCACAACACTTGGAGATGTGATGGGCCATCCTCCCAGGAGTATTGTACACTATTAAATGCTTGTACCAACAAAACAAAGAGTCTGTAGAATCTGTGACCTAATGCTTTGATACCAAACTAAAAGGACTTAACCCTAGTTTAGCTAGTAAACTAGAATTAAGTCATAACGACTAACTATACTCTGAGAATTTCTACAAATTTTTTGACTTAATTCCCCTTGAAAACTGAACAACTCAAAAACCTGAAAGAAGAGAACACTTATGAAACCAAATTCCCAAAAATAAACCGTGGACCACCGATTGTCGATCCAGATTTCTAAAATAATGTCATAAACAAAAACCATATACTTGACTCAGAAGTTTAAAAACATATTTACAATGTGCTGGTTCTGAATACAAAGGAAAACAAACTCGACTACTACTCGAGTAACTGAAAGCAATATAATATAACTGATATTCAGAGCAACTTCTATAAACATATGATACATATGAAATAGTTTGATAGTGGACTAGAACCTACTGAATCAAGAGCTAATATGTGGACTCAAACCCTTTGATACTACCACGGAAACTCAGCATTTACACTGCAGCCTCAGCAACAAAAACCAAAAGGCCCTTGGAAAGGCATTAAAATATAAAATATTAGAGTAAGTGGACAAAATAACATAATTTGTGTAAAACAATAAAACTATTTCATGTCTTTTCACTGATTTTCGTGAAATAATGTGAGTTCAAATATAATAAACTGAAATATAATGGAGGTGGGCGTTCAGGGTATTTGTTCTAACCCGGAACGACTGTATATATGAAAAGTAAGATGATGGGCTTGTCTAGGATGTTTGTCCTAACCTGAGACATTCTGGGATGGGTATGGTGTTTGTCCTAACCCAGTGTGACCGACTATTCGGTGATCAGCTGAATAGCTAATGCATCGATACTACACCCCGTCGATAAATTCTACAACTTGCCACGCTGGAGACCAGTCATGAGCGGCAGCGTGTGGCCATTACGCGCCTCTATAAACGATGGTGTGTTTAGATGAGGACGTTCAACCCCTCGTTGAAAATTTCTCAACGAGGCCAACAAATTTTATAACTAGGCCGAGGCCAAAATTGACGGTGTTTGGCCAAAATTTGCATAAACAAATCGGAAAACCTATTTCTTGCGACCGCTACAAATGGCAACGAGTAACCCCTCGAAACCTTCCTCTCATCGAGCCCAACCTAGCCCCTAAACATACGCGCCCCAAAACCCCCTCACGTGGCCAAAATTGGCTTCGAAAGCCAAGGGCTAAAATCAGCCGGAATACGTCGTGGCATCAAATCTTTGCCGTGGCGTCGAAGCTCCACAAAATACTAGGCATATATTTATATGTACGCAAAAGCTTATGTCTATTTTCCAATGAATCTTTCAGCATTAGAAAGTAATAGCTACGTTTATATGTGAGCTCTATATGTGTGATCTATTAATGCTTAGATATGGATGTGATGTTTGTTATGCAGATTGTGGTATGCGAGTCATGAGAATGGTGATAATGAGTTTCTGGACTCAAGTTACGCACCGACATTATTGTTTCATCCTTGATAGATGCATAGCTAACATGATTAGTCAAACATTAGCTAAAGGGCTGAGTTGATATCTCCATATTAGAGTGAGTTTGGAGATAATAGTATGACTTTTGGGAGTAATGCTGGTAAAGGTCAGGTGATCACACAAGGGTTTCGATACGTTGTAGTTATCGTTGATTGAGTTATATAATGTAGCGAATCAGGCGATATTATTCAAACTGTTGAGATATTGAATGTTGTTAACATCACCGTTGTGACTATTAGAGAAATTCATATAGAATGCTAAGTTTATATCTCCAGAGTAGCAGTGAATTAAGATGACAGTTTGACTCTCTTGAGTTTGCCTATAGTTTTGGGTTTATTAGAGGCAAATTTTAGGTGAATTCGTACGAGCCTCTTTACAGTATAGTTGATGATATCTGAGACAGTATGTTCATACTGTTATGAATTGTACAGATATTTGATATTATGGTCATTATTATTTATAAAGTAAGTAATGACTTATGTTTATAGTGTTGTTCAATTTGATTATGAGTAATCCCGATGGGCTTCAATGCCCACGGTTCATTTTTAGAATTTGGTTATTGGATGTGTTCTCTTCATGCAAGTTTTTAGTTTCTTCTATTTTAGGGAAAATTATGCCAAATTTTATGTAGAGTTTTCTTGAACAAGAGAACAAAGTAAGATCAGAAGTTTCCTTTATGTTACGTCTTTAAAATGATCAGTCGAGATTCTTTGCTTATTACTTTTGTGGCCTGGAGGGTCACTTTATTTGAGTGCCCATAGAGGGACACCTCAGGTAGGCTTTCAGTGCAGGTTTTCTTGTCATCAGAGAGATATGTCAGGAGTTATAGCGGCACCGCCATTTAGACAGCAAGCATATTTGGACCACATTAGAAGAGAATGACAGACTAGACTGACCGATAGTTTGACTTCATTAAAAGAACTGGCCAATAGTGTTGGCATATGTATAAGAAGGTTTCAGATGTTTATGTTACGGAGATTGCATCAAGATCCTTTCATGTACCAGTTTTATAATAAGTAGTTATTGGTGACTCTCTATTAGAAGAGCAAGACTTTGTAATAAGGCGATGACATGGTAAAAGTATTACGGTTGACCCTCTCGGTTGTGGATGTTACTTGAGAGCCGAAAGAACTAATGCGGGAGTACTATCCGTTGGTGCTTTACTAGTATACGTGTAAATTTCGAGAACGAAATTTTCTTAAGAGGGGTAGATTGTGACATCCCGTTCCGAGAATTTCTTTTTTTACGAATTATTTAAGGTTAATCGAGAACGGTAATTAGTTTTTACCGTACATAATTATCGATGGTCTCGCTATCAGAATTTTATTCGTTAAGTATTTCGAGAAATTTTATTGAGGAAAACTATAGAATTCGTAGCCACGTCAAGTGTTAAAATCGGAGTTACAATGAAGAAGTTACGCTTAGCAAAAGTTTTGTACAATTTATGAATTCGAATAGTCACAAATACAAATATGACTTTCCCGAAATGGAAAGTCAACAATTTTTAATTGGTCAACCCACTTTCTCTCTCCTCTCTCCCGTGCCTCTCTCTCTTTCCGTCGGCCTCGTCGGCGACGGACCACTACAACCTCCTCTACCTTTTCCCCAACATCTTCACTCTTATTTTGAGATGTAGCAACAGTGCAAAGGACGAAACAGAACTGGAAAACCTAGGAATTGAGTCGATGATTTTCCAACCAAATCGACGAGCGAGACCTATTGGGCTTTGAAGCTCTTATCACCATGAAGCTAACCATATAAGGATGGTGTTCCAATTCGAGGAGGGAGAATCGACGATTTGAAATTTTTGATCTTGATTTTAACATGAAATTGGGTGAGTTATAGCAAGAATTGGACTTTGTTGTAGAAGAGAAAGTTATTGTTGGGTTCATTTGTAGCAGGATCGCCGACAAATTTCACCGACGCCGCTGACGGTGGTCCATGGCATTGCTGCGACGAAGGGATTTTCGGCATAAATTTTATGTTATTTTAATAATTAAACGATTTTATGATATTATTAAACAGTTAAATCGATTGTCGATTTGACTTCTAATCATGTAACGTTCGAGGAATATGTTGCGACTTTACAAAAGAGATTCAAGAATTAGAATTTGGAATTAGATTAAAATCTCCTCATTAATTCAGAAAACACATTATTTGAGAATGCGATGTTCTCGATGATAAGGGTTGTTGGTATATGAGCTTAGTTATTCATTATAATCTTTGACGATTAATTATTACATAATAATCATTGTTTCAGAACAACGTATTAATAGTCAATGACAGATGTTTAGTAACGTTTATAGACAGGCTTTGGATCAAAAGAAATCACGGTATAGTACTCTGAATGGACCTTTATTTTCACAATCGATAACGTGTTCATGTTTTTATGGTTTACGCTTTATGGTATATTTTCAGAGCACTTATTTGGAGGTTTACTTTGTGATGGTTCATTTAGTTGCGTTGATACCCTAGCTATTCGGCTGATCATCGAATAACAAGTCAGACTGGGTTATGACAAACACCCTGCCTAACCTAGATTATCTCGGGTTAGGACATACACACTAGCCGATCCCATCACCTTACTTTTCATACATACAGTCGTTCCGGGTTAGAACATACACCCTGAATGACCACCTCCATTTTATTTTAGTTTACGATACTTGGACTCGCATTATTTCATAGAAATCGGTGAAAAGGCATACAATTATAGTTTTACAGATTTATATAATTTATGATTTTTGTTCACTCACTATAACGTTTTATGTTTTTATGCCTTTTCCTGGGCCATTTGTTTTAAATTGCCCAGTTTTTAGGTTTGCCAGCTGAAGTTGTGACCATCCAGAGTAAGAGGCGTGGCAGTCCACAATTTCTGTTTTCTTAGTAGGTTTTCACTAGAAGTTCAGGGTTGCTCATGCTAGGGTAGCTAATACCCATTATGTGCTGGTAGATACTCTAATATTGGTCTTGAAAAACTTATCCTAGATTACTACGAAAATTTTGGGTGGGTCTTGTCATCATATATCTATTATCTCTTTAATTCATTAAGCATTCATGTTGAAATCTTGTGATTCCATCACCATATACTTTGTAAAATTCTTGAGACATTTATAGCAAAGGGATAGATGTGTTTTTGCCAACTTAGAGTTTTCAACGTTTTAAACATAATAACATGATGTTTTGCATGGCTTTGAAACGTTAAAGTGTCTAAGTAATTGAGTCTTTAATTTTTTAGGATTTTCAATTTTAGCTTTTTGTGTGTTTTCTTTATTTTTGAGTCTTTCTTTTGTTAGTATTTGTGGGAAATTCTAGCATGTTTTAATACATATCATGCATCAACTTATAAATTGGTCCTCAAAGTTGTAAAATAATTATCTCAACTAGTAATTTTTTCCTAAAAGTTGTAAAATATTTTTGATTGAGTAATTACTACTATTGAATAAATATACATAGTGTCGCTTACCTGACACTGCTCTTCTATGATACATACGATGTCAACAACCTGTTCACATATCCATGAATGCCCCGTGATCCTACCATGTCGCGGAACTCCTCAGAATATAGTATAAAAAATATATTCTTGAACCGTCTCGTACACTACTGACGGTAGGTTTTACTGAAGTCATCGATCACGTCCATGAGGCATGACAAGAAAAGAACAATAAACTCAAGAAGCTACCTTATACTGTTAGAGAAACCAATGTCAAAAGGCATATGATGCATGGGATCCGCTGCATTCGGTCCATTACACACTAAGTATCACTAAAAGTATAAGATAACCAAAAGGATTTGAAAACCTAATGCTCTAATATCAATTGTCAATACCCACCTTAAATTACCGCAGTAATCCTGGATAAGTATTCTGAGACTCGTCTTAGAGTATCTATCCCTACCTAATCCACACCAGCTACACTAGCACGAACAACCCAGAACTTCTACTGAGAACCTACTGGGAAAACATAAGCTATGAACTGTCATGTATCGTACTCTGGATGGTCACGACTTCCACCGGCTAACCTACAAACTGGGCAATGTAAAACAAAGGGCCCAGAGAAAGGAATAAAACCATAAAACGGTAGAGTGAGTGGACAAAAATTATAAACTATGTATATCTGTAAAACTATAACTATATGCCTTTCTGCTAATTTTTGTGAAATAATGCTAGTTCAAGTATCATAAATTGAACTGCAAATGGAGGTGATCGTTCAGAGTGTTTGTCTTAACCCATAACAACTGTATAAATGAAAAGTATAAGTGATGGGAGTGTTTAGGGTGTTTGTCCTAACCCGAGATGATCTAGGTCGAGAAGAGTGTTTATCCTAACTTGGTCCGACTGGCTATCCGGTGATCAACCGAATAGCTAGAGCATCGATGCAACTAAATAAAACCATCACGGAGTAAACCTCCAAATTAAAACTCTATAAAATATACTGAAAATTAAACTGTAATACTGTAACGCTGAAATAAAATTAATTCACAAAAATGAAATATTGATATTATGAAAATTGAAAATTGAACTCGCTATTGACTGTGAAAATAAACGTCCACTCACTGTATTGTGCCGTGATTGCCATCAATCCAGGGCATGTCTGTCGGCATTTCTATTCGTTTGTCACTGGCTGCTAATACGTCGTCCTGAAACAACGATTGTTATTTAATAACTAATCATCGAAAATCGTAATGAATAACTAAGCTTGTATAACAACGAGCATTATTGTCGAGAACCTCGTATTCTCGAATAACGTGCTTTCTGAACTAATGATGAACTTTGAACTAATTCCAAATTTCAATACTTGAATCCTTTTTAAAGTCACAACATATTGCTCGAATGTTTTTCGACTTGAAGTCGAATCGACAATCGATTTGTGACAACTCGAACCATAATCATGCAGTTATCGATTTGTGTTACACGTTATCGCAGATTAGTCGCATAATTGGGTTTGTTAACAACTATTTTATCAGGTGAGAATTTATGTGGACTTCCTTCATGAGAGTTGAAGTGTATTTAATTTCAAGATCGTGGGAATTTTCGGAGAATTTTTCGGATAAGCGAGCAATGTTTTATCGAGTTTTGAAGTTGGTTGGTGAATATATATAAAAGTGTTATTTTTATTGTTGATTTAATCGTGACCGTCCGATTTGGATCAGTTTGACCCGTAGCCGTTGATTTGGGGATGGTATGTGTATGGTATGCATACGGTATAAATATGAGGCAATTTTGGGAAAGTTTCCATTTTGGGATTTCTGGGTTTGACCGAGTTGACCACGGGTCAAACCGACCCATTTGGCTTTGAATTTTCTCAACGCCGGTGTGCCTTTTTCAGGCCACCTTTCGCCGTGACTATTTGATGAAAGTTGTTGGGCTCGAGCTCCTCTTGAATTTGATACGTGGATCGCTCACATTGGTGGCCGGCGGAGGAAGAATCGACGCGATGAAGATGAGGGAATTTCAGCTAGAATCGGCGGCGTTGGTGGTGGCTCAAGAGGGCGGCGTTGGAGGTCGACCTTATGGGGGTTTTGAAGCCAATGGAATGGTGAGTTGAACTCATGTGGTCTTGGGCCTTGCCGTGGCCGGGGGTAGCCGATCGGAAGAAATGATTTCGGCGAGGTTTTTGAACTTCACGGTCGAAGATTTCTGGGCCGGTGGGATTCCGGCGGCGGCCCCACGCGCTACTGTGCGTGGCAAAGCTCTGACGAGGTGGAATTTTCGACAAATTTTATGTCGTTTCACTCGTTTTCGCGTGCCGAACGCAATGGATATTCAATAATTGTGCCGATCGACACAGTTTCAGATTTATGTTTATCCCGGCAACCTGTGAGCGGACATTTTATTTTCACCGTTAACCTGCAAGTCATGATTTATGCATTTTACGATTATGCATTTGTGATTATGCATTTTATGATTATGCACATACGAGTATGCATTTACGATTATGCATTTTATGATTATATGCCGTACCAGTATGCATTTATGATTATGCATGTGCATGGAAACAAATATAATTTGTTTTACATAGTGTACAGTCTCAGAGGTAGTAGTGGCATCGATGCACTAGCATGCTCGGGTGATCCCCGTGATGCTCCGGGGAGGATAGAGTCCTGACCCGAGTTCTTTCTGACTATTTAATCACGTACGGGTCTGGGATCCCGTGATTTAGACTATACTGTTGTGGATGTGTCCGAGAGGGAGCCCGCGGTTTTAAACTCGCATCATGTTTATTTTCAAACTTGCATTATTTTTATGCACGTTATATGTGAAAGGCATATTATTTACAGTTTTAGTTAAAAAGTGAAATATTATTTTTGTCCACTCACTCTAACAGTTTTTATGATTTTATATGTTTTTTTCCTGGGCTTTTCGGTTTTACTTGCTCAGATTACAGTGTGTATCATGAGGGTGCTGGATGTCGTTGAGGGCGTCGAGTCCACCAGTTAATTCCTTCAGCAGTAGGTCCTTCTCACTATCAATATGTCTCTTGTGTTATTGAAGTCACCTTGGATACTAGTTCTGTCGTATCATGTTGTGAGACTCTTGAGCATAGGTTGTCACTCGCATAGTTGTCGAGTTGAGTTCTTTATATGTGAATAAGTGTATTTACTGGAAGTATGTTTTCCAATTCTGAATAATGTATTAGGTTTAATTCCAGTCTTATGTTGAGAAATCCGGATGGACATCGGTGGTCCACGGTATTGTTTATCGGTTTATCTGCGGAGTGTCAGTTTTCTTTGCAGGTTTTTGGTTGTCTCTTTCATAAGGGAAGTTATGTCAAAATTTTCACAGAAACTCGTAGATTAGGGTCAGTTGTTAGGGCTTGATTCTAGATTACTAGTTAATCTAGGGTCGGATCCTCTCACGATTCAACATTTTAATAATTTCGTAACATTGTTTAATTCATATCTGATTAAACCACTTGTCTTAATTTACAAAGTCCAATTGAATTAAATAAATTCATCGTTACATTCGGTACGTAATTACGAGCAAAACAGCATAAAACTTTGTCGAAATTGAAGTTTGTCGGAGCACTGCCGTGAACTACAAAAATTCAATAAAAAGTCAACTCAAAAGCTCTCACTATTTATCAACGGTAAAAAATTTAACTACCTTCCTCGATTAACCTTAAATGTATCATAAAAAAGAAATTCTCGGGACGGGATGCCACAATCTACACCCCTTAAGAAAATTCCGTCCTTGAAATTTATGCACATACGAGTAAAACACCAACGGGTACTATTCCTGCATGAGTTCTTTTTGCCTTCAAGTAACATTCACAACTAAGAGGGGTTATCTGTAACAACTTCACCATGTATTGCTTTATTACAAAATCTTGTTCTCCTGATCGAGAGTCTCAAACGACTACTTACTATAAAGCAGGTACATAGAAGGTCTTGATGCAAACTCTATGACATAAACACCTAAGACATCTGATATACATTCCTCTCTAATCGCAAATGATAATAATGATGTCGGCATGTCCGGTCAGTCCAGCCTTCAGATGTGGTACTGATATACAAACTATCTAGATGGTGGTGTGGCTCAACCTCCTGAAGTGGCTCATGTTCACTACTAATATCCTGCACCACAAGCCTACCAGAAGTGTCCTTCCGTAGACACGCACATATAAAAGTGACTCTCATGGCCACCAAGGTAACAAGATGAAGATTCAGACTCACAATTCTAAAACTGTAACATAAGTGAGCATCTGACGGATATTGAGGGAATTTCTGATCCTATTCAATTCTCTTACTCTTGAAAATTCTACTGAAAATTTTGCATAGTTTTCTCTAAAACTTAAGGAACCTACAAACCTGCATAAGGAGAACACTTTCAGTGATCAAATCCCAAAAATTAACCGTGGGCATCTAATCGCATCCAGATTTCACATAATCAAACTAATTAACATTTATGAACATACGTCACTCAAAGAATTTATAAATCACAATGATTGCAAAACCAAATATCTCCATAGTTTAATCTATAAGGACTAACACAAAAAAATCAAAATTAATAACTATAATGTACCGAGGTTCATAAGAAATCATTGAAATTTGTCTCAAATACACCCAAAACTAAGGGTGGACTCCAAAGAATCAAAATGCCATTTCAATTCACTGTCTATTTTTGAGATATGAACTCAACTTCCCAAATAAAATCGGAGTAATCCTGATAAGCTATGCATCTCTTTGCGATAAATGAGTAATAATTGTATGCAACTTCAGTCCCAAAACCCAATGTACTATTCTCGTGACTCAAAGACATCTGATATCCATTCCTCTTTAATGGCAAATGTTAATAATGATGTCGGCATATCCGGTCAATCTAGCCTTCGGCTATGGTACTGATATGCCAGCTATCTAGAAGGTGACATGGCTCAAGCTCCTGAAGTGGCTCTTATTCACTACTAAAATCCTACCACATGCCTACCAGAGGTGTCCCTCTGCAGACACCTACACATAAAAGTGACTCTCATGGCTACCAAGGTAACAAGTTGAAGACTCAGACTAACCATTCTAAAACCGTAACATAAGTGAGCATCTAACGGATATTGAGGGAATTTCTGACCCTATTCAATTCTCTTACTCTTGAAAATTCTACTGAAAATTTTGCATAGTTTCCCCTAAAACTTAAGGAACCCAAAAACCTGCATAAGGAGAACACTTCGAGTAATCAAATCCCAAAAAAAAACCATGGGCACATAATCCCATCTAGATTTCTCATAATCGAACTAATTAACACTTATGAACTTATGTCACTCAAACTTATCTGAATTTATAAATCACAATGATTGTAAAACCAAATATCTCCACAATTTAACCTATAAGGACTAACTCAAAAAAATCAAAATTAATAACTGTACTGTACTAAGGCTCATAACAAATCACTAAAATTTGCCTCATATCTGTCTGCGATAAATGAGTAATCATTGTATGCAACTTGAGTCCCAAAACCCAATGTACTATTCTCGTGACTCAGAGACTACAATATGAATATCCCTAGCTCACATACAGGTCTCAAATATACACATCTACTATTATCCAACGCTAAAAGATTCATTGGAAAATTTCCATAGGCTTCAACCTATACATAAATGTATGCCTACAAATATTTTCCCACTTGATATGTAAAACACTAGGGTGATAATTTATTTAGCCAGACCCATTGTTGAATTGAATAACTGTATCGCTACAAATTCTGCCATTGTACTACCATAAACATTCATGATTCCTTAACATTGGATAATTCCCCAACAATAACTAATCAGAAGATTAGAATGTTGTGATGTCTAAAGAACGGCACAATCCTTTAGTAGTAATTAATGATAAAGTTCTGTATCCCATAAAAATGATAAACTACATCTTCATCGAAGACAATCCAAACTTATCGAAAGTTTACATTTTCACGTATGATTCTCATACTCACTCGAGTGATGATTGCTTATTTATCTACATGATACTCTTACATCCAGTCTAGAAAGAACCTAGAATTCGTGTAATATACAGTGAATCAAGTTATACTTATCTGTCTCTGATCCCGCACATGCTTGCAGTATACACAAATCCTTGTTGACTCTCAAACTTATTGGTTCCTAGTTGTACAGGCGTAAAATTCATAAGTCTGATCCATAATCTTGATATCAACATCTTCATCCTCGGGAACCCTTGTGATTCATAACAGGGATAATTACCTCTCTGAATTGGTTGCACATCTCTTGAAACACCTTTATAGAGGAAAGCGTGTTCACGACATAAAATGAACACAACCAACTCTTGAAGAAATTTGAGTAGAAAAACTTAAAGTTAATCTCGACAAAAAAAATTGAATTAATAGAAACACAAGATAGTGAATGAGTCTCCAATACTAATAACAATTTGAAACTCCCAGCAAGATGAGTTGACTACAAGGGGTTTACTCAAATATAATCTTGATCTAGTTATTCCCCGCCATTAGTGATATCAATGGGCGATGATCAACTCACATAATGAAAACCTAATAAAGTCAAAATCTATGGTCATTTCTCAGAAAATAAAGTTGAGTAAATAAACTCACATGTGAGTGGAAGAATTTTAAATCACTGCCATCAACCTAGAATTTTCTTAAGTCAAGGCGACTACAATCCTAATCTGATCGAACTCCTTACTGTAGTCAAAGGAGGAACAATGAAGTTCAACTGCTACCTTTCCGCTCTACGTAATAACGTCAAGTAGAAGATCAAACGCCTGCAATGAAGCAAATATTATACACTCATAACTGTATTAGTTTTAGCTGAAGACATCGCCAAACATGGTAAAACGTAAAATTTCCAACTAATGACACAATCCTCGATAAGGGACAACGAGTTCCCATTGCTGAACTGACCAAAGCTGCTTACCCAAGAAGCAACAAAAATATCCGCCTTATTAGATATAAAGTTTTCACTGCATACCATACTAGAAAATAGTTACTCTTTACCACCTGATGTCCATGATCGGCCGAAGCACGAATGAACATGGCACCAATACCTCCGGATATATATCTATTCAATTTCCTCTGGTATTAACATGTAACAACCCAAACGAAACACAAATCAGCAGATGGAAGCTTTCCATAAACGACAACAATGGTGACCAACTATTAAAGATAGTGTCAAGTTGGATGGTCGGGTTAGGTCAAAGTGGCAAGGGTCGAGCCAAAAATTATACATATGGCTCAAGAAAACGTACTCTTGATAAAACACATGATCCCTGAGGATCAACAGGACCTCTTCCATAAACTTTATCTTCAGTTTCACGACTATGGCATACCTTAATACTCGATTCATCTTGCCCATAACTATGGGACCACACCTTCTCCGACAGAATAAATGTTCACATAACCCGCAGTTCCAATATGCCAAAGGGGCAGGAATCACCACCTCAATGATTAATGATCCAAAAGTACATATGGTGAAAACAACCTGGTAACTAATTTCATTCCCAAGGAATTTTGCTTCCTGAAGTCTTCATCACAAACACATTGTCTACATCAGTACTCATGCCTACGACTTATATCGGCAAACAAGTAATGAATGTAGGAATAGACAAAACAAGTTTTTGGAAGGGGTTCATTGATATACACACAACTAAGGGAAAAAATCTTATAAGACTACTAAATGTTATCTAGCTCTCCTAAAAACCTCGACACTAATACTAAGAAGCAAGTTCTCGTAACTCGTCATGTATTTCGCCCTTCACGTTAAATGCGCTTTTATGATAGCTTGAATGGATCTTAAAAACAAACATGCATAATCATCAAGCTGGGATGAATGCGGGTACTTAGCTTTGTGCTTGAACATGAACTAAGATGCTATATATGACACATTAAGGGTTCTTGAAGAAATTCATGAAACGTGTGAAATATTTAGGGTCGATGTGCATAATCTTTCAGACCTACTTAACAACATTAACAAAAATTTGTACTAGAAGCATCCTCGTGTGCTTTATTAACATCTGAGTCAACAATAATGAAAGGACCCAATCCCGATTTAGTTTCCTAAACCGGAATCAAACCCCTTCTGAAAATGTGAACCAACAAAAACAATTAAAATTTCGGCAGAGTAATGCTACTAACGTGGAATTGCCATTACCTGCACCCGGAAAAATAATACTTCATCCTATGCCACAAAAACCAAACTGTGGGCACCAATCTCATCCGGATTTCTCAATATCATATCAATATCAATAAACAGTAAACATACTGTAATATATAGTATATCCGGGAAAAACCGTATAAAACATGTATCAGAATGTATCAGAGCAACCTCTAGTGTAAATATATACAAAGTATACAATAGTAGGCGAAACAAGAAACCTGCTGGAAAACACAACTAGCCTCCAACAACGACGTGAAACACCAGAACCTGAACTGCAAACTGGGCACGGAAACCGAAAAGCCCAGGGGAATGACATGAAAACCGTTAGAGTGAGTGGAAGAAAATAAATGTCTTTCGCCAGATGATATATGTTAAAATAACATATGCGAGTCCAAATGAATAAATGTAATAAAGTACACGAGCTAAACTCATACTCCTCCAGCGTACTGAGCATGTATAGAAAAGTCCCATGGGGTCACTCATTGACACATCCGTGCTAGTACAGTCCGAATCACGGGATCCCAGACCCACACGTGATTCTAGCCAGAAAGGCCTCAGGTCAGGGTATCTGTTTCCACCCGGAAATACTATGACGACCCGGAACAGAATCAGAAGCGTAATCAGCTTAATTCGTGAGTTAACGTATAATCGCAGATTTCCGATAGTTGATTGAATCGTCAGCTTTAATCACGACTAAATTATTGGCCGAGAATTTGAGTTGAGTATCTTCTCGAGAGTTGTTGTACGCGTGATTTCGAGTTCGTGGGCGGTTCCGGATCATTATTTGGGCGACTGAGGAATATAATATGAATACTTGAAAATTTGGTATATTGTCGAGTTTATCCGTTCGTGTTCGAGTCTATCCGAATCGTGATTGTGATCCTTTTTGTACAGTCGATCGACCCGAACCGTAGATGGAATGATTAATGACATGATTTGCGAGTTTCGTGATTTGTTGTGATTTCGGCATAATCTGTTAATATGGCGGCTTCGTTAGCGACTAAATTATCGGGCGAGAATTTGATTTCGAATCCTTCGTGAAGGTTGTAGAGAATTGAATTTCGAGCTTGTGGGAACTTCCAGAGGATTTTTCCGAGTTACGAGGATTAAGTTACGAATATTTTCGACCGTTGATTATTTAATCGGATAAGCTTGTGATGGTTTGAACCATTGACTTTTTTATCGGATTTGTTGAAGTGTTTTACTTCGGGTGGAAATGGAAGAACTTGTCGAGGTGAGTTAGTTGACGCGAGAATTGTTGAAATCGGAATTACGATACGAAAGTTACGGGTGTTCGAAGTTTATCGAAAATTGTATTTTGGAAGTTTCCTAAAAGGGAAAGTATTTAAGAGGGTTTTTATTTTGGGAAGTCAAACTATCCATTAATGCTTGTTGACTGGTCAACGCGGGGGAGGAGGTGGTGTGCGACGGTGGAGGAGCTCGCCGGCGGTGGCTCGCCGTCCGGCCACCCCAGAGCTCGGGCCTGGACCCAATCGACTCGGCTTGGCCTCCCCGTGGTGATGCCGGCCACCGTTCACGGCGAGGTCGCCGGTGGAGAGAGGAATTTCCGGCCAAAGTTTGTAAAAAATTGGGGTTTCGGGTTGATAACATTCCGGCCAAATTGAGTGGCGCAAGGCACTGGGCTTTGAAGCCCTCATCACCATGAAGCTACCTATGTAAGTGTGGTGCTTCAATTCTTCTTGTGCTTGGAGAATTCATGGATTGAAATTTGTGTGATAATTCGGTTTTGCATGAAATTGAGCTAGTTAGAGTCAAAATTGATCTTTGGTGTAGTTATGGAAATTGCTTGTTGGGTGATTTTGAGTGGAATAGGCTTTGGTCCGCCGAGAAATTTTTCAGTAGGGTGGCGCCACCGCCGCCGCCGGCGGTCAACGGCGGTGTCCGGTCAAAGTTGACTTTTCGGGGTTATCGACGAGTTACATGTCGTTTCACTCGAAATCGCGCCCCGATCGCAGTGGTGAGGTTTGTTTTTCGATTTGAGCATCGGAAATTATAGCGAGGTTTTATGATGTGATTATCGGATTTTCGACAATTCGTCGTAATTGAATTATGTGTTTCCGAGAACGGTTGTTTCTCGTGATATGATTCAAAGTACTGAGTTCGTCGTAATTGAATTATGTGTTTCCGAGAACGGTTGTTTCTCGTGATATGATTCGAAGTACTGAGTTATGATTTTGAGAAATGGATTTTATGATTATTCAGGGGTTCGTGATCGTTCGTTTGGCGAAGGATTTTATCACGAGATTAACGCGAACTGCGTTACGCTAGTCTGTGAGTGGACAACTTCTTTTCACTGTTAATCGCGAGTCTTTATACACATTTTACGAGCATGAGCATGCATACGAGATTATGTTTTATATGAGCATGTGTTATACGATTATGCCTATACCAGTATATATTACGTATACGCATTTATATATTGCTTTACGCATTTGCATCGAACTATTTATGTTGTTGTATCGATACACTTGCATCCCGGCTGATCCCCGAGGATGTTTACCGGTGGAGGCTGTGACTCCTGACCCGAGGCCTTTACTGGGAGGACGCAGACCTCTGACCTGAGGCCTTTCTGGCTAGAATTACGTGTAGGTCTGGGATCCCGTGATTCGAACTGTACTAGCACGGATGTGTCTACGAGCGACCCCGTGAGATTTTCCATGCATGCTCTGTACGCGTGAGGAGTTATAGTCTCCCTCGTGTACCATTTTATTTTTATACATTTGACTCGCATATGTTTTTATAACATATATTATTCGGCGAAAGACATTTATTTTCGTCCCCTCACTCTAACGATTTTCATGTCTTTCCCCCGGGCGTTTTGGTTTCCATGCCCAGTTTGTAGTTCAGATTCTGGTGTCGCACGTCGTGGTCGGAGGCATAGTATTCAAGTGATGTTTCTTTTATGGTAGGTTCTTAGTTTGGCCTACTATTTGTATATGTATACTAGAAGTCGCTCTGAGTATTCTGATGTATATTTTTATACGATTTTCCCCGGATTTCGGTAAAGTATAGTTATATTTATTACTTTACATTATTGTTGATATATTGAGAAATCCGGATGGGATTGGTGCCCACAGTTTGATTTTTGTGGCATAGGATGAAGTGTATTTTCCGGGTGCAGGTAATGATGACCCGACCGGCCGGCGGATACTCATTAATACTCTGGGTGTTGTATACTTTCAAATATTTAAAGTTCCATGATTACGTTCTACTTGTTGCGAACGATGTTTTATTCATTAGGATGCCTCCTTGACGTGCTTTCCGTGTCGGTACGGTTGTGGATCCTATTGTGGACCAATCGACGTGCGATTTTCCAGTGAATTGTGGGTTTGGATGAGTATTCTGAATTCAGAGATTTGTACGGCATGGTTTCCCTGGTTGTACGTGTATGAGCGTCTATATGTTGCCTCAGAGCAGAGAATCGTGGTAGTTTATGTTTTTGTCTGAGTCAAATCATTTCATTTGGTGGGCTAGTATTGTGTGAGTTCCTGTTGTGACTCCATGGCCTACATTTGGGGTATTGTTTATACGGTAATGGTTCAATCAGGCTATCCAACAATGGAGATATGGAGTGTTTACCCACCTGAGGCAGAGATATATCGTTCATATGTTTGTTTCTGTTTGTACGTGTTATGTGGCTTCAGAGGAAGCAGTGCACGAGGTTCGAGATGAGTTTGAACCTGAGCATCAGGGAGATTTTGACTGTTATGCCTCGAGATAACCGTGAGGAGCTATGTGCTGTACTCAGGGGCAAGGATATTGAGAAGGAAAGGTGTACGCGGTTTTCGACGTGTTGGTTTGAGGAAAGTGGACTTAGTCGAGATATTTTGATGAGGTTGAGTTCAGGCACCTCGGAATCAGTGACTTCATCAGGCTGTGGCCTTTTTGATTATGTTGGGGATTATCCGATTAAAGCAAAGGGTCCGTTTGGTGGTGATGGAGATCACAGAGTAGCGGACTTGTTCCTGTGGCATGAGTTTGGGTGATCGTTGGTGATCTTTTCTCGCAGCAGGTGTCGCTGTGACTTGTGTTCGTGGAGCACTCTCAGTTGCTATTGTGGTGGCCAGAAGGGTCACGTTGCGAGGGAGCGCCCTCAGCCAGCTGTTTTAGCGGTTCGGCAGCTCAGAGTTCATGAGGAGGTCATGATGCTATTTCTGGAATTTGACCAATGTAGCCTTTTTGACGAGTTAATCTGCAAGTCGAAATTGACGTGGGTGGCTAGTTGGGCATGTTGGAGTTCATGCCACGACCTTGTATGAGGATGGAGTTTCTTTGAGGTTACCATTGCTTAACGTCCATGGCTATTATACCTGCATCTCCACTTCCGAGGTTTTGGAGAGTGTTGCATCCAACCGGAGGTTGCGAGATCCTTGTTGAACGATATGGCTTAGTCGCGGATCTATTATAGCTGGATATCGTTGATTTTGATGTGATTATGAGTATGGACTTCTTGACGGCACATTGGGCTATGTTCGATGGTCACGAGAAGGTGGTTGTGTTTCGACGACCAGACTTTTCCCGAGATACTGTTTCACGGTGAAAAGAATATTTTATTACCATGTGATATTTCAGCGGTGATGGTCGAGCGAATGGTGGAAACGGGTTGTGTTGTTTGCTTAGCTCATGTTGTGGATATTACGATTGTTGTCCCGATATTGGCGACATTGAGGTGGTTCCAGAGGTTCCAGGTGTGTTCCGGAGGAGTTACCAGGTATTCCTCCAGTTCGGGAGACCGACTACACCATTGAGCTTTTACCGGGCGCTGGACTCATATCACCAGCATCTTGTCATTCGGTGCCAGCGGAACTGATGGAGCTACAGGTTCAACTTCAAGAGTTGCTGGAGGAGATTTCGTACAACCCAGTGTATCACTGTGGGGTGCTCTTGCATTATTTGTGTGAATGTTGGATGGTTCGACGAGGTGGTGCATTGACTACCGGAAGCTGAATCAGGCTTCAGAGGAGAGCGAGTATCCTTCGCTTCGGATTGACGATTTGTATGATCAGCTCAAGGGAGCTTCAGTCTTTTCGAAGATTGATTTCGGGTCCGGATACCATCAGTTGAGGATCAATGAGTCAGATGTGGCTAGGATGATTTTCGGATTACGATGCGGGCATCAAGAGTTCTTGGCCATGCCGTTTGGGTTGACCAATGCCCCCGTAGCTCTTATGGACTTGATGGACCAGGTGTTCAGACGGTTTCTGGACAAGTTTGCGGTTGTGTTCGTTGGAAATATCCTGATTTACTCCAGGAGTGTGGGCCAGCACCTGAAGCAATTGCGAGCGGTTTTGCGGACTTCGCGAGATAATCTGCCGTTTGCGAAGTTCAGCCAGTGTGAATTTTGGTTGGTTAGCGTGAAGATTTTGGACCACGTGATGTCAGCCGAGGGAGTTGGTGTGGATTCTGACGAGATAGAAGCCGTGTTGATTTGGGTTTGACCTACCATTGTACCAGAGATCAGGGGTCTCTTGGGTTTAGCAGGCTACTATCGGTGCTTTGTACAGGATTTTTTCTCGGATTGCCACTCCACTTTCCAGATTGACGAAAAAGGCGTCAAGTTCGAGTGGTTCGATACATGTGAGTTGAATTATTTACTCTTGAAGGAAAGATTGACCGTTGCTTCGGTTCTACCTAACGATCGTGGTGAGTTCGTGGGTTATGGCGATGCATCGAGGTTTAGATTTGGTTAGGTTTTGATGCAGTGTAGCAGAGCGATGGCTCATGGTTTCAGACAGTGGAAACCTTAGGTAGTTGCATATCCTGTGTATGATTTGGGTGTAGCTATCCTTATGTTAGCATCGGAGAGTTGGAGACACTACTACTATGGCGTGCAGCGCAGTGTAGGATGTACACTGATCACATGAGTTTCATCTACTTGCATTTTCGGCCAGATTTGAGCTTGAGGCGACGTAATTCGAAGTACTGAGTTATGATTTTGAGAAATGGATTTTATGATTATTCAGGAGTTCGTGATCGTTCGTTTGGCGAGGGATTTTCCGCCGGATCACTGGATTAACGCGAACTGCGTTACGCTAGTCTATGAGTGGACAACTTCTTTTCACTGTTAATCGCGAGCCTTTATACACGTTTTATGAGCATGAGCATGCATACGAGATTATGTTTTATATGAGCATGTGTTATAATATTATGCCTATACCGGTATATATTATGTATATGCATTTATATATTGCTTTACGCATTTGCATCGAACTATTTATGATTTGGTTTACACAGAGTACAGTCTCAGTATATGTTGTTGTATCGATACACATGCATCCCGGCTGATCCTCGAGGATGTTTACCAGGGGAGGCTGTGACTCTTAACCCGAGGCCTTTACTGGTGAGAGGCAGACCTCTGACCTGAGGACTTTCTGGCTAGAATCACGTGTCGGTCTGGGATCCCGTTATTCGGACTGTACTAGCACAGATGTGTCTACGAGCGACCCCGTGAGATTTTCCATGCATGCTCTGTACACGTGAGGAGTTAGAGTCTCCCTCGTGTACCATTTGATATTTATACATTTGACTCGCATATGTTTTTATAACATATATTATTCGGCGAAAGACATTTATTTTCGTCCACTCACTCTAACGATTTTCATTTCTTTTAAAAGGACCCAATCCCGATTCAGTTACCTAAATCAGAATCAAACCCTTCCGGAAATACAAACCAACAAAAATTTTTCAAAATTTCGGCAGAGTTTCGTTACTAACGTGGAATTACCATAACCTGCACGCGGAAATTAACACTTCGTCCTATGCCACAAAAAGTAAACCGTGGGCACCAATCCCATCCGGATTTCTCAACATCAATATAATCAACAACAGTAAATAAACTGTACTATGTATATATGTATATCCGTGAAAATCCGCACAACATGTATCCGAATGTATCAGAGCGACCACTAGAGTAAAACATATACAATATGTACATCAGTAGGCGAAACAAGAACCTACTGGAAAACACAGATAACTCGGATCACTAGCCTCCAAACCGCGACGTGAAACACCAAACCTGAACTGCAAACTGGGCACGGAAACCGAAAATCCCAGGGGGAAAGACAATAACCACGTTAGAGTGAGTGGACGAAAATAAATGTCTTTCACCAGTTATTATGTATGTTATAAAAACATATGCGAGTCCAGGTAAATAGAAATAATAAAGTACACGAGGTAAAACCATAATCCTCCAGCGTACTGAGCATGCATGTATAAATCCCACGGGATCACTCATGGACACACACCGTGCTAGTACAGTCCGAATCACGAGGTCCTTAGTCCCCATGATTCTAAGCCAGAAATGGCCTCGGTTCCGGGGAAACGCCCCTCACCGGTCAGGTAGGGATAACGACGCCCCTCCTGGATGGCCTACCATCGGGGATCAGCCGAGAGGCAATGTGTATCGATACAACAACGTAACCAAGACTGTACTCTGTGAAAACCAAATCACAAAAAATTCGATGCAAATGCATGAAACAATATAAAAGTGTATGCATATTCGTATATGTATATCCGTATAAACATATTTGTATAATCGTAAACACATGCTTATATAATCGTAATTTCGTATGAAATCTCATGCTCGTAAAACCATAATCATGCTGCATGCTCAAAATCATAAATCACATAAAAAAACTCGCAAGATTTCCGTGAAAAGAAATTGTCCACTCACAGACTCTCGAAACGCGCACACGCGCTACACTCGTGGTCCGGCGGAAGATCCCTCGCCTGAAGCACGATCACGATCCAGGTCTCGATCTCGATCTCTTGAACATATTCATAAAACATAACTGATCAAAATCGTAGTCCACAACACTATACTGATGCACGGAAACCAATCGTTCCCGGAAATACGAAATGCAGTACAAAATGTATAACGGTAATCCCGAAATCCCCACTCGAAATCTCGACTGACAATCGGCTAACCAAATCAACCCGAAAACCTTCGTACTATAACCAGGGCGTGATTACGAGAAAAATGACACTAATTACATCGAAATCTGAAAAGTTGACTTTTTCTCGCCGTTGACCGCCGCCGCCGCCGGCGGCGCGCCGTCAACGGTGGATTTTTGTGGCCAAAATTTCCAGATCAGTCCATCTCATCCATGCGAATCTCTTTCCCTTCTATCACTAAGCTCAATTCACAAAGGAACCAACTCAATATCACAAAACCCGATCGAAATCCCAAACCGAAATCCCTATTCGGGTTCACCCAAAAACTTTATCTCGTCCAAAACCAATTAACTAGGAAGCTTCAATGAGGTGTGGGGAGCAAAACCCCCAACAACTCGACCCTCAAAACTCGCCGGAACCACCGTCACCAACACCGGTGATTCCAACCCGTTCGGCCTAGCTCAGGTTACCTCAAAACCATATCATTTCAACCCAAACCAAGTTCTAACACACTCGAAATCAAGAGAGGAGTCTAGCTATACCTGTCCCGTGGCCTGAGGTCGCCGGAATTAGGTCGCCAGAAATGTGAGGCCGAAAACGGAAACTTCCCTTTTCGGGCAGCAAGTCAACTTTCCAATTTTGGAAAGTCAAAGTTCAGTCAATGCAAATCTGTGTTTTTATGACTATTTACGACTATTTCGATATTTATACTCGTCCCTCGGGTCGATCGACGGTCCAAAACGAACATACGAAATGATTCGGATAAACACGAAACAATCGGATAAACTCGTTGAAACCCGAAACTTCAAATAATCATAAAATATTCCTCGGTTATCGGAAAAATCTTCCGAAACCACCCACAAGCTCGAAATCACGTACTCTGCCATTTCTGTGAAGGCACTCAACCCAAATTCTCGACCGAAAATATAGTCGCGAATCGAATCGGCAAACGACACAATATCGCAAAACTGCGACTAAACTCAAATCTCGAGAATCGTGCCAAACACACATCTGATTCTGGTTCGGGTCGTCACAAATCTAACCCCCTTAAAGAAATTTCGACCTCGAAATTTACATACCTATCATGTGAACAGATGAGGATACTGCTCCCGCATACGCTGCTCGGTCTCCCAAGTGGCCTCCTCAACTGAATGGTTCTGCCACAAGACCTTCACCAGCGGAATCACACGGTGCCTCAGCTCCTGCTCACGACGATCGAGAATCTGCACTGGCTCCTCAACATACGATAAATCCTCTCTGATCGGCAACTGTTGTGGGGCTATCACATGTGAAGGATCTGAGATGTACTTTCGCAACATCGAAACATGGAAGACATCATGCACACGAGCCATCTCTGCCGGTAACTCAAGTCTGTAAGCAACAGCTCCAACCCTCTCCGTAATCTCATACGGACCAATGTATCGCAGTCGAAGCTTGCCACGCTTCCCGAAACGCACAACACCTCTCCACGGAGATAGTCTCAGGAAGACCCGATCACCAACCTCGAACTCTAAACTCTCCCTCCTCACATCCGCGTAACTCTTCTGCCGATCCTGGGCAATCTTCAGTCGATCCCGAATAACCTGAATGTCCTCCATCGTGGTTTTCACCAAATCAGGACCAATGAGCCAACGCTCGCCCACCTCACTCCAACACAATGGAGTGCGACATTGCTTCCCGTACAGGGCCTCGTACGGTGCCATCTCAATACTGGCCTGATAGCTGTTGTTGTAGGCGAACTCGATCAAGTGTAACTGTTGATCCCAGTTCCCACGAAACTGCAACACACATGATCTCAACATATCCTCAAGAGTCTGAATGGTCCGCTCGGACTGCCCGTCAGTCTGAGGATGGAAAGCTGTACTAAATCGCAACTTCGTGCCCAAAGCTCGCTGCAACGCCCGCCAAAACTCAGATGTGAACTGACTATCACGGTCAGAAACAATGGACACAGGCACACCATGCAAGCGAACAATCTCAGACAAGTACAACTTGGCCAACCTACCCACTGATACCTTCCCTGGAAGTGCAAGAAAATGTGCGGATTTCGTCAATCTGTCAACAATAACCCAAATACCAGTGTTGCCCGCCGAAGTACGCGGCAACTGATAGACGAAATCCATCGTAATGTGCTCCCACTTCCAAACTGGAATCTCAAGTGGCTGTAGTTTCCCTGCAGGTTTCTGCCTCTCCGCCTTCACCTGCTGACAAATCAAATACCAACTCACGTACGTGGCAATCTCCCGCTTCATGTTGCGCCACCAATAGTACGCTCGAAGTGTACGAAACATCTTCGTACCCCCGGGATGCATCGCATACGCTGAACTATGGGCCTCATCCAGAATCTCCTTCTTCAAGTCCTCGTCTCGGGGCACACATAGCCTGCCTCTGAACAACAACGTACCGTCGTCGCTCAAATGGAACTCTGTAGGCACACCATTCCGAATCATAGTCTTCTTGCCAAGCAAGTAAGGATTTGAATCCTGTGCCTCCCGTACCTGATCAACCAACACTGGTCGAACCTGAAAGCTGGCCAACAAAGCTCCATCATCATCATACCCAAATACAGCACCTATAGCTCGAAGCTCGGCTAACATCGACACTCTGGCCACACACATGTGAAACAATGAGGCTCCGGATTTTCGGCTAAGTGCATCTGCCACAACGTTGGCCTTCCCTGGATGATATTCAAACGTGCAATCGTAATCATTGATCAACTCCATCCATCGACGCTGCCTCATGTTCAAATCCGGCTGTGTCCGTAAGTAAGTGAGACTCTTGTGGTCAGTGAAAATCTTACACTGAGCACCATACAGGTAATGTCTCCAACTCTTCAACGCTAACACAATAGCGGCTAACTCCAAATCATGCGTCGGATAGTTGACCTCGTGTGGTTTCAGCTGTCTGGAACCATATGACACGACTCTACCATGCTGCATCAACACACAACCAAGGCCCAACTTCGACGCGTCGCTATACACAACAAACTCACCACTGTTCTCTGGCAACGTCAGAATCGGTGCGGTAGTCAATCTCTCCTTCAGGAGCAAATAACTCTCCTCGCACGCATCAGACCACTCAAACTTGACGCCCTTCTTTGTCAATCTGGTCAGTGGTGTAGCAATTCGGGAGAAATCCTGTACAAACCGTCGATAATAGCCTGCTAATCCCAAGAAACTCCGGATCTCCGGTACAGTAGTGGGTCGACTCCAATTCAGCACGGCCTCGATCTTGTCAGGATCAACACTAACACCCTCGGCCGAAATCACGTGGCCCAGAAACTTCACACTATCCAACCAGAACTCACACTTGCTAAACTTCGCGAACAGCTGATGGTCCCGCAAAGTCCGCAATACCGCTCGCAAGTGCTTCCTGTGCTGGCCCACACTCCTCGAGTATATCAAAATATCATCAATGAATACAATCACGAACTTGTCCAGGAACCGTCGAAACACCCGATTCATCAAGTCCATGAAAGCTGTGGGGGCGTTGGTCAACCCAAACGGCATAACCAAAAACTCATAGTGCCCATACCGCGTCCTAAATGCTGTCCTGGCAACATCTGAATCCCGGATCCTCAACTGATGATATCCGGATCGAAGGTCAATCTTCGAAAAGACTGCCGCTCCCTTCAACTGATCGAACAAATCGTCAATCCGTGGCAACGAATACTTGTTCCTCACTGTAATCTGATTCAGCTTCCGATAGTCGATGCACAAACGCATGGACCCGTCTTTCTTTCGCATGAACAACACTGGAGCACCCCACGGAGAAACACTCGGTCAAATAAATCCCTTCTAATAACTCCTGAAGCTGAATCTGCAACTCCCTCAACTCTGCAGGAGCCATCCGGTACGGTGTCTGGGAAATCGGTCCTGTACCCGGCAACAACTCAATGGTAAAATCAATCTCCCGCACAGGGGGTATACCAGGTAACTCCGCTGGAAACACATCCGGAAACTCAGACACAACCTCAATACTACCAAGATCTGGCACTGCAACTGTAGTGTCCACAACATGGGCTAAGTACGCAACACAACCTTTCTTCATCAACCGATCCGCCCTCATCGCGGAAATCAAACACGGTAGGGAAGTGTTCTTCTCACCACGAAATAATATCTCAGGCAACCCTGGTCGTCGAAACGCGACCTCCTTCCTGTGGCAATCAAACATAGCCCAGTGCGACTCCAAAAAGTCCATACCCAATATCAGATCAAAATTCACAATATCAAGCAATAACAGATCTGCGGCTAAGCCATGGCCATCAACAAACACCTCACAATCTCGGTAAACCCAACCGATGCTCACAACCTCACCTGACGGATACACCACTCTCCACAACCCCGGAAGTGGAGATGCAGGTACCGTAGCCAATGATGATAATCTAAATGATATGAATGAATGTGTGGCACCTGGATCTAACAATGCAACTACTGGAATACCAAAAACATGTAACGTACCGATAACGACCTTCGGTGATGCTCTGCCCTCACGCATAGTCATAGCATGAACTCTCGCCTGTCCGGCTGGTCGTCCTCGCTGGGGCTGAACCTGCTGTCTACCCTGACCTGCAGTCTGTGCTGGTCGAGCTCCCGAAGTGGCACCTCGCTCAACTCCAGAACTCTGGGCCGCCTGTCCACCAGTACCATACGACTGAGGACACTCTCTCGAATAATGACCCACCTGGCCACAGCTATAACAAACAACGGTGCTCTGCTGACATACACCAAGATGACGCTTGTTGCAGAAGCTACACAAGGGATACTCCCGCGGTACAGCAAAAGTGCCACCTGTACGTCGAGGATAACTAGAACCGCTGGAACCTCCACTAACCTGTGGTCGCTGCGGTCGATCTCTCCTCCATCCCGGTCTCCGTCTAGGTACACTAGCTGGTGGTCGATATGACCCACCGCCCGAAGATGAAGCTGAACCGGAAGTATCAGAACTCAACCTCTTTGAAGGCCCCTGACTCGGTCCACCTTCCTCGAATCGTCTCGGCTGGTATCTATGCTGTCTCTCCTGCTCAATGTCCTCGCCTCGAAGAGCTGCGCTGACAAACTCATCAAAGTTGTTCCTCGGCATCGTAGTCAACGTCGCCCTGATGTTCTGATTCAATCCCAGCTCAAACCTGCGACACTTGGCTTCCTCTGTAGCCACCATATCCTGCGCAAAACGAGAAAAACGAGTAAACCGATCCCGATACTCAAGTACAGACAAACTGCCCTGCCTCAAGTTCGTAAACTCCTCGTACTTGCGCTGCTGGGTAGCCTGATTAAAATACCTCCGCATAAACAGATCACGGAACAACGTCCACGGTGTATCCACAGGAACTCTGTCAGTGCTGACCCACCAAAAGTATGCATCACCCTCAAGCAAACCAACTGCGGCTACTGACATCTGCTCAGGTGTAAACTGCAGACGCTCACAAACAGGCTCAATCTGAACCAACCATGCCTCGCATATCTCTGGATCAACTGAACCCGAAAACACAGTAGCACCCGCAGTGCGAGCCTTGACCACAGGGTCAAAACGCTCCTCCAAACGCAGCACTCGCATCAGCAAGTCGCGCGTTTGGCGATCCTCATCAGGATCATCATCCCGGTCAACACGGGGACCACGTCGAGGAGGCATCCTACTGATACAAGACAAGCATTAGGCACAAGCAGAAAGAACGTAATCATGAAACCGCAGATATTTGAGGACATACAACACCCGAAGTATTGATGAGTACCGCTGGCCAGTCGGGTCATCACTCCAGTCATGCTGTATCAACTCAAATACCCTAAGCGTCACAACTACAAGAGTCTACAGAATCTGACAACCTAATGCTCTGATACCAAGCTGAAAGGACCCAATCCTGATTCAGTTACCTAAATCAGAATCAAACCCTTTCGGAAATACAAACCAACAAAATTTTTTCAAAATTTCGGCAAAGTTTCGTTACTAACGTGGAATTACCATAACCTGCACGCGGAAATTAACACTTCGTCCTATGCCACAAAAAGAAAACCGTGGGCACCAATCCCATCCGGATTTCTCAACATCAATATAATCAACAACAGTAAATAAACTGTACTATGTATATATGTATATTCGTGAAAATCCGCACAACATGTATCAGAATGTATCAGAGCGACCACTAGAGTAAAACATATACAATATGTACATCAGTAGGCGAAACAAGAACCTACTGGAAAACACAGATAACTCTGATCACTAGCCTCCAAACCGCGACGTGAAACACCAAACCTGAACTGCAAACTGGGCACGGAAACCGAAAAGCCCAGGGGGAAAGACAATAAACACGTTAGAGTGAGTGGACGAAAATAAATGTCTTTCACCAGTTATTATGTATGTTATAAAAACATATGCGAGTCCAGGTAAATAGAAATAATAAAGTACACGAGGTAAAACCATAATCCTCCAGCATACTGAGCATGCATGTATAAATCCCACGGGGTCACTCATGGACACACACCGTGCTAGTAAAGTCCGAATCACGAGGTCCTTAGTCCCCATGATTCTATGCCAGAAATGACCTCGGTTCCGGGGAAACGCCCCTCGCCGGTCAGGTAGGGATAACGACGCCCCTCCTGGATGGCCTACCATCGAGGATCAGCCGAGAGGCAATGTGTATCGATACAACAACGTAACCAAGACTGTACTCTGTGAAAACCAAATCACAAACAATTCGATGCAAATGCATGAAATAATATAAAAGTGTATGCATATTCGTATACGTATATCCGTATAAACATATTCGTATAATCGTAAACACATGCTTATATAATCGTAATTTCGTATGAAATCTCATGCTCGTAAAACCATAATCATGCTGCATGCTCAAAATCATAAATCACATAAAAAAACTTGCAAGATTTCCGTGAAAAGAAATTGTCCACTCACAGACTCTCGAAACGCGCACACGCGCTACACTCGTGGTCCGGCGGAAGATCCCTCGCCTGAAGCACGATCACGATCCAGATCTCGATCTCGATCTCGATCTCCTGAACATATTCATAAAACATAACTGATCAAAATCGTAGTCCACAACACTGTACTGATGCACGGAAACCAATCGTTCCCGGAAATACGAAATGCAGTACAAAATGTATAACGGTAATCCCGAAATCCCCACTCGAAATCTCGACTGACAATCGGCTAACCAAATCAACCCGAAAACCTCCGTACTATAACCAGGGCGTGATTACGAGAAAAATGACACTAATTACATCGAAATCTGAAAAGTTGACTTTTTCTCGCCGTTGACCGCCGCCGGCGGCGGCGGCGCGCCGTCAACGGTGGATTTTTGTGGCCAAAATTTCCAGATCAGTCCATCTCATCCATGCGAATCTCTTTCCCTTCTATCACTAAGCTCAATTCACAAAGGAACCAACTCAATTTCACAAAACCCGATCGAAATCCCAAACCGAAATCCATATTCGGGTTCACCCAAAAACTTCATCTCGTCCAAAACCAATTAACTAGGAAGCTTCAATGAGGTGTGGGGAGCAAAACCCCCAACAACTCGACCCTCAAAACTCGCCGGAACCACCGTCACCAACACCGGCGATTCCAACCCGTTCGGCCTAGCTCGGGTTACCTCAAAACCATATCATTTCAACCCAAACCAAGTTCTAACACACTCGAAATCAAGAGAGGAGTCTAGCTATACCTGTCCCGTGGCCTGAGGTTGCAGGAATTAGGTCGCCGGAAATGTGAGGCCGAAAACGGAAACTTCCCTTTTCGGGCAGCAAGTCAACTTTCCAATTTTGGAAAGTCAAAGTTCAGTCAATGCAAATCTGTGTTTTTACGACTATTTACGACTATTTCGATATTTATACTCGTCCCTCGGGTCGATCGACGGTCCAAAACGAACATACGAAATGATTCGGATAAACACGAAACAATCGGATAAACTCGTTGAAACCCGAAACTTCAAATAATCATAAAATATTCCTCGGTTATCGGAAAAATCTTCCGAAATCACCCACAAGCTCGAAATCACGTACTCTACCATTTCCGTGAAGACACTCAACCCAAATTCTCGACCAAAAATATAGTCGCGAATCGAATCGGCAAACGACACAATATCGCAAAACTGCGACTAAACTCAAATCTCGAGAATCGTGCCAAACACACATTTGATTCTGGTTCGGGTTGTCACATCTTTCCCCTGGGCTTTTCGGTTTCCGTGTCCAGTTTGCAGTTCAGATTCTGGTGTCGCACGTCGTGGTCGGAGGCATAATATTCGAGCGATGTTTTTTTTATGGTAGATTCTTAGTTTGGCCTACTATTTGTATATCTATACTAGAAGTCGCTTTGAGTATTCTAATGTATATTTTTATACGATTTTCCCCGGATTTTGGTAAAGTATAGTTATATTTATTACTTTACATTACTGTTGATATATTGAGAAATCCGGATGGGATTGGTGCCCACGGTTTGATTTGTGTGGCATAGGATGAAGTGTATTTTCCGGGTGCAGGTAATGGTAATTCCGCGTTAGTAGCGTTACTCTGCCGAAATTTTAATGGTTTTTGTTCGTTCGTGTTTTCAGAAGGGGTTTGATTCCGGTTTAGGAAACTAAATCAGGGTTTGGTCCTTTCAAATACATCGGCACAGGAAACAGAAATATGTACCCACCCAGAAATACATCGGTTCAAGGTACAATTCCCCCCTGGTAGACATCCTCGAGGATCAGCCGGGATGCAAGTGTATCGATACAACAACATAAACTGTGACTGTACTCTGTATAAATCAAATCATAAATAATTTCATGTATACGTTATATATCGTAATATAAATGCATAACCGTAAAACACATGCTCGTATAACTCATAATCTCATATGCATACTCATGCTCGTAAAACGTGTATAAAGACTCGCGATTATCAGTGAAAAGAAATTGTCCACTCACAGGTGAGCAAAACGCGCACTCGCGCTAATCACGTGGCCCGGCGGAAGATCCCTCGCCCGAAGCACGATCTCAATCCCCTGAATAGTCATAAAATATATCTGATCAAAATCATAATCCATAACCCTGTACCACACCTCGGAAACCAACCGTTCCCGGAAATATATAACACAGTGTAATTTAATCTGCGAAATTCCTGAAATCTCTACTGGAAACCCTCGACTGAAAATCCGATACCCAAATCAATTCAAAAACCTCAAGGCGACGATCACGGCGCGATTACGAGAAAAATGACACTAAAATCATCGAAAACCAAAGAGTCAATGTTCTCGCCGGAGCGCCGTCATTGACCGCCGTCGGCGACGGCAGCGCGCCATCAACGGAGGAATTTCACGGCGAGGAAAACCCAGTTCTCTAGCTCTCCTCAAGCCCAACATAATCTATAACTACCACAAACCTCAATTCTCATCAAATCAACACAAAATCAGCTCGAAACAAATCGGATTCCAATCTCCGGCAACCACCACGGGTTTCACCGGAGACCCCTCCTCTTCCAGAATTACTGACCCAGGAAGCTTCATTGGAGCAAGGGGAGTCGAAACCCCCTCACCCCCGCCACCGTCGCTCGCCGGAGCACCACCCCCCGTCACCGGCGAAATCCACGAAAACAACCCTATTCGAACTCAACTATAACTCAACCAATTTCCACAAACTCAACCACCAATCAATAAAGGAACTCAAGGGGCAACGAAATATACCCCAAACGTGGCCGGAGGTGGCCGAAAAATCCGGGTTGGCCGGCGAAATCCAACCGGGTCGATATTCCTTCACGGGTCAACAATCAACGTTCCAACAGTGAAAGTCAACAGTTTCCGCCTCTCCACTTTAACCTGCTGACAGATCAAACATCGGCTCACATACGTGGCAATCTCTCGCTTCATGTTACGCCACCAGTAATACGCTCGAAGTGTACGAAACATCTTCGTACCTCCGGGTTGCATCGCATACGCCGAACTATGAGCCTCATCCAGAATCTCCTTCTTCAGGCTCTCGTCTTGGGGTACGCACAATCTGCCTCTGAACAATAACTTACCGTCGTCACTCAATCGGAACTCTATAGGCACACCATTCCATATCATGGTCTTCTTGCCCAACAGGTAGGAATCTGAATCCTGAGCCTTCCGCACCTCATCAACCAATACGGGTCGAACCTGAAAACTGGCTAACAAGGCTCCCTCGTCATCCCACTCGAACTCGGCACCAGTTGCCCGAAGCTCGGCTAACATAAATACTCTAGCCACACATACATGGAACAACGAAGCTCCGGATTTTCGGCTAAGTGCATCAGCCACAACATTGGCCTTCCCTGGATGATACTCGAAAGTACAGTCGTAATCATTGATCAACTCCATCCACCGGCGTTGCCTTATGTTCAAATATGGCTGTGTCCGCAAGTAAGTGAGGCTCTTGTGGTCGGTGAAGATCTTACACTGGGCTCCGTACAAGTAATGTCTCCAACTCTTCAACGCTAGCACAATAGCGGCCAACTCCAAATCTTGGGTCGGATAGTTGACTTCGTGTGGTTTCAACTGCCTGGAACCGTAGGCTACAACTCTGCCATGCTGAATCAGCACACAGCCTAGTCCCAACTTCGACGCATCACTATAAACCACAAACTCACTGCTGTCGTCGGGTAATGTCAGAACCGGTGCAGTAGTCAACTTCTCCTTTAGGAGCAAATAACTCTCATCACATGCATCAGACCACTCAAACTTGACGCCCTTCTTCGTCAACCTGGTCAATGGAGTAGCAATCCAAGAAAAATCCTGTACAAACCGCTGGTAGTACAGAAACCGTCTGAACACCCGATTCATCAAGTCCATAAAAGCTACGGGGGCGTTGGTTAACCCAAACGGCATAACCAAAAACTCGTAATGCCCATACCGCGACCTGAAAGCTGTCCTGGCCACATCAGACTCTCGGATCCTCAACTGGTGATATCTGGATCGAAGATCAATCTTCGAAAAGACTGAAGCTCCCTTGAGCTGATCGAACAAATCATCAATCCGCAGTAACGGATACTTGTTCTTCACCATAACCTGATTCAACTTCCGGTAGTCGATGCACAATCGCATAGATCCATCCTTCTTCCGCACATACAAAACCGGGGCACCCCATGGAGAAACACTAGGTCTAATAAAACCCTTCTCCAGCAACTCCTAGAGTTGAACCTGCAACTCTTTCAACTCCGCTGGCGCCATACGATACGATGCCTGAGAAATCGGTCCTGTACCCGGTAACAGCTCAATAGTAAAGTCAATCTCTCGAACAGGAGGTATACCTGGTAACTCCTCCGGAAACTCAGAAACAACCTCAATACTACCAAGGTCCGGCACTGCAGCCATAGTGTCAACCACATGAGCTAAGTAAGCAACACAGTCTTTCTTCATCAACCGATGCGCCCTCATTGCGGAAATCAAACATGGTAGTGAAGTGTTCTTCTCGCCGCGAAACAATATCTCGGGAAAGCCTGGTCGTCGAAATGCGACCTCCTTCTTGTGACAGTCAAACATGGCCCAATGCGTCTCCAAGAAGTCCATACCTAAGATCAGATCAAAGTCAACGATATCAAGCAACAACAAATCTGCGGCTAAACCATGGCCTCCAATAAAAATCTCACAGTCTCGGTACACCCAGCCAATACTCACAATCTCACCAGACGGATACAAAACTCTCCACAACCCCGGAAGTGGAGATGCAGGTACCGTAGCTAATGATGATAGTCTATATGACATGTATGAATGTGTGGCACCTAGATCTAACAATGTAAGTACTGGAATACCAAATACATGCAACGTACCGATAACGACCTCCGGTGAAGCTCTGCCCTCTCGTAAAGTCAAGGCATGAACCCTCGCCTACCCGGCTGGTCGTCCACGCTGAGGCTGTCCCTGCTGTCTGCCCTGGCCCGCAAACTGTGCTAGTCGAGCTCCCGAAGTGGCACCTCGCTCTCCTCCGGAACTCTGGGCCGCCTGTCCACCAATAGGCTGAAGACAGTCCCTCGCAAAGTGACCCTCCTGGCCACAACGATAACAAAGGGTAAGGACTCCCTGACAAGGACCATAGTGATGCTGGTTGCAGAAGTTGCAAAGTGGATACTCCCTCGGTACAGGAAACGTGCCTCCGGTACGCCGAGGATAACTAGAGCCGCTAGAACCCCCACTAGCCTGTGGTCGCTGCGGCCGATCTCTCCTCCACCTCTGCCTCTGTCTCAATGCACTAGCTGGTGGTTGATATGGTCCACTGCCTGAGGATAAAGCCGAACCGGAAGTATCAGAACTCTACCTCTTTGAAGGCCCCTGACTCGGTCCACCCTCCTCAAACCGTCTAGGCTGGTACCTCATCTGCCTCTCCTTCTCGGTATCTTTACCTCGGAGTGCTGCACTAACAAACTCATCGAAGTTGTTCTAAGGCATCGTAGTCAGAGTCCCCTTGATGTTCAAGTTCAAACCCAGCTCAAATCTGCGGCGCTTGGCTTCCTCATTAGCCACCATGTCACGCGCAAAACGAGATAAGCGGGTAAACCTGTCCCGGTACTCAAGCATAGACATGCTGCCCTGTCTCAAGTTTGTAAACTCCTCATACTTGCACTGCTAGGTAGCCTGGTTAAAGTACCTCCGCATAAATAGATCTCGGAACAAAGTCCACGGAGTATCAACTGGAACTCTGTCGGTGCTAACCCACCAGAAGTATGCATCTGACTTAAGTAATCCGACTGCAGCCACTGTCATCTACTCAGGGTTAAATTGCAGACGCTCATATACACGTTCAACCTAAACCAACCATGCCTCACATATCTCTGGATCTGCTGAACCTGAAAAGCCAGTCGCACTAGCAGTACGAGCTTTGACCACAAGGTCAAAACGCTCTTCCAAATGCAACACTCGCATCAGCAAGTCGTGCGTCTGGCGATCCTCATCAGGATCCGCTTCTCGATCAACACGGGGACCACGTCGAGGAGGCATCCTACTGATACAAGACAAGCATTAGGTACAAGCAGAAAGAACGTAATCATGAGACCTCAGATATTTGAGAACACACAACACCCGAAGTATTGATGAGTACCGTTGGCCAGTCGGGTCATCACTCCAGTCATGCTGTACAAACTAAAATACCTTAAGCGTCACAACTACAAGAGTCTACAGAATCTGACAACCTAATGCTCTGATACCAAGCTGAAAGGACCCAACCCCGATTTAGTTTCCTAAACCGGAATCAAACCCCTTCTGAAAACGTGAACCAACAAAAACCATTAAAATCTCGGCAGAGTAACGCTACTAACGTGGAATTGCCATTACCTACACCTAGAAAAATAACACTTCATCCTATGCCACAAAAGCCAAACCGTGGGCACCAATCCCATCCGGATTTCTCAATATCATATCAATATCAATAAACAGTAAACATACTATAATATATAGTATATCCGGGAAAAACCGTATAAAACATGTATCAGAATGTATTAGAGCGACCTCTAGTGTAAATATATACAAAGTATACAACAGTAGGCGAAACAAGAAACCTACTGGAAAACACAGGTAGCTCGAACAACTAGCCTCCAACCACGACGTGAAACACCAGAACCTGAACTGCAAACTGGGCACGGAAACCGAAAAGTCCTGGGGAAAGACATGAAAACCGTTAGAGTGAGTGGACAAAAATAAATCTCTTTCGCCAGATGATATATGTTAAAATAACATATGCGAGTTCAAATGAATAAATATAATAAAGTACACGAGGTAAACTCATACTCCTCCAGCGTACTGAACATGTATAGAAAAGTCCCACGGGGTCACTCATGGACACATCCGTGCTACTACAGTCTGAATCATGGGATCCCAGACCCACACGTGATTCTAGCCAGAAAGGCCTCAGGTCAGGGTATCTGTTTCCACCCGGAAATAGATCGGCACAGGAAACAGAAATCTGTACCCACCCGGAAATACATCGGCACAAGGTATAGTTCCTCCCTGGTAGACATCCTCGGGGATCAGCCGAGATGCAAGTGTATCGATACAACAACATAAACTGTGACTGTACTCTGTGTAAATCAAATCATAAATAATTTCATGTATACGTTATAAAGCGTAATATAAATGCATAACCGTAAAACACATGCTCGTATAACTCATAATCTCATATGCATGCTTATGCTCGTAAAACGTGTATAAAGACTCGCGATTATCAATGAAAAGAAATTGTCCACTCACATGTGAGCAAAACGCGCACTCGCGCTAATCAAGTGGCCCGGCGGAAGATCCCTCGTCCGAAGCACGATCTCGATCCCCTAAATAGTCATAAAATATATCTGATCAAAATCATAATCCATAACCTTGTACCACACCTCGGAAACCAACCGTTCCCGGAAATATACAACGCAGTGCAATTTAATCTGCGAAATTCTCGAAATCTCTACTCAAAACCCTCGACTGAAAATCTGATACCCAAATCAATTTGAAAACCTCAAGGCGACGATCAGGGCACGATTACGAGAACAATGACACTAAAATCATCGAAAACCAAAAAGTCAACGTTCTCGCTGGAGCGCCGCCGTTGACCGCCGCCGCCGGCGGTGGCGCGCCATCTACAGAGGAATTTCACGGGGAGGAAAACCCAGTTCTCTAGCTCTCCTCAAGCCCAACATAATCTATAACTACCACAAACCTCAATTCTCATCAAATCAACCCGAAATCAGCTCGAAACAAATCGGATTCCAATCTCCGGCAACCACCACGGGTTCCACCGGAGACCCCTCCTCTTCCAAAATTACTGACCCAGGAAGCTTCATTGGAGCAAGGGGAGTCAAAACCCCCTCACCCCCGCCACTGTGGCTCGTCGGAGCACCACCCCCCGTTACCGGCGAAATCCACGAAAACAACCCGATTTGAACTGAACTATTATTCAACCAATTTCCACAAACTCAACCACCAATCAATAAAGGAACTCAAGGGGAAACGAAATATACCCCAAACGTCGCCGGAGGTGGCCAGAAAATCCGGGTCGGCCGGTGTGACGACCCGAACCAGAATCAGTTGCGTATTCGGCACGATTCACGAGTTTAAGTTTAGTCGCAGTTTTGTGTCGTAAATGTGGTTTGCAGATTCGATTCGCGACTTTGTTTTCGGTCGAGAATTTGAGTTGGGTGTCTTCACGGAAATTGTAGAGTACGTGATTTCGAGTTCATGGGCAGTTCCGGAAGATTTTTCTGGTAACCGTGGAATATTTTATGATTATTTGAAGTTTCGGTGTTCGACGAGTTTATCCGATTGTTTCGAGGTTATCCGAATCATTTCGTATATTCATTTTGGACCGTCGATCGACCCGAGGCGCGAGTATAAATATCGAAAATAGTCGTAAATTGTCGAAAAATACTGTTTCGCGTTGACCGGCCGTTGACTTTCCAAAAATGGCAAGTGACTTGTTTGACCGAAGAGGAAAGTTTCCTCTTTGAGCTTTGCCGTCCGACGACCTAGATTCCGGCCACCTCCGACTTCGGCAAGGGTATGGTTAGCTTCCCCTTTCAATTTCGAGTTGATTCATACTTGAGTTTGTTGAAATTGGTTAGGTTTTCTATGGGTCCGAATTGGGGCCGATTCGGGTTGATCGTCGTTGATGGTTTGGGTGGTTCCGGCGAGCCACGGTGGCGGTGGTGAGGGGGGTTCGACTCCCCTTGCTCCTCTGAGTCTATTGGTATGCGTGAATTGGGCTGTAGTTGAGATTTTGGGGTACTCCGATTAGGTCACCGGAATGAATATTCCGATCTGTTTCGGGCTAGAATTGAAGAGGTTCCATTCGGAATTGGGCTTTGTGGAAGAAGAGAAACAGATTCAGCTCATTGAGACCTTGAAATCTGGAGAATCTCGCCGTGGGATTTCACGGTTGACAGCGCGCCGCCGGCGGTCAACGGTGGTCAACGGCGGCGCTCCGGCGAGAAAAGTCAACTTTTCAGATTTCGACAATTTTAATGTCATTTTTCTCGTAATCGCGCCCTGGTTATCGTACAGAGGTTTTCGGGTTGATTTGATTAGCCGATTTTCAGTCGAAGTTTCGAGTGGGGATTTCGGAATTTCCGTTATACATTTTGTACCGCATTGTATATTTCCGGGAACAGTTGGCTTCCGTGCATCAGTACAGGGTTGAGAACTATGATTTTGATCAGTTATGTTTTTGTGAATATTCAGGAGATCGAGATCGGGATCGTGATCGTGCTTCAGGCGAGGGATCTTCCGCCGGACCACGAGATTAGCGCGAGTGCGCGTTTTGCTCACCTGTGAGTGGACAATTTCTTTTCACGGAAATTCTTGCGAGTCTTTTATATGATTTTCGAACTTGAGCATGCGTATGAGATTTCGGATTACATGAGCATGTGTTTTTACGAATATACGATTATACTTATACGGATATACGTATACGAATATGCATACAATTATATGTTGTTTGATTCATGTCTTTTCAAGCACTTAATTAAACACTCAATCAAACACGAAAGCAATTAAAACCCTTCTTTGTTGATGTAGCATTGGTAAATAGGGATCGTTCTTAACCGGGGATTGAGGGTGCATGCATAACTATGCTAGGTTTAGTTTATGGGGGTGCAAGGTTTGTTTTTACTAATTTTCCTACAAGATAGAACCTAAATCTACTATTTACATGTGATCATCACATTTATTCAACCTAGCCGTTTACCTCATCCTTATTTGATCCCAACGAAACTCATAGCTCAAGTTAAAACATACGCACATGTATACATCGAAAGTAGGGAGCAACCAAATCGAGTTAACCACCTAAGTCCAATTTTATCTTTGATTAGTTCATTAAAACATGCGAGGGTGAACTGGATATTCGAGTATCATCCTAACAAGCTCTAACGCATTAAGTGTTGGTATACTAGCATGCATATTCGAACCTAAGGCTATGAACACATGGAAGGTTTCAAACAATCTGAAAATAAACATCTTACAACAAAACATAACCTCACTACACAAAGTTTGGAAAATTCCTTACAAAACCGAAACAAATTACAAGACATTGTTACACTTTTTGATCCGAGGGATATTCGCTCCGCAATCTCCAAGTGTAGCAGCTCCTTGATGGTTGATGAAGTCGCACGAACTCAAAGCCAAATCGAGCAAGAGAGGCCGCGGGTGAAGGTAGGTTTATTTGGAAGGTGGTGGAGATGGTGTTTCGGTTTCTTGAGAATTCTCTTGGCTAAGTGTGAGAGGAGGTGATGTAGAGACAGGGGTTCGGCCCTCTAAATGTGTGATCCCCCTTGAAAGAGTCGAGCTTCCCTTTATATAGAAGAAGATTAGGAAACTTCCCACCTTCTGAAAGCTGTCAAATCTGACCCTTCTGTATTAAAAGCTACGTTTCGGACGTTTTACAACTTCAAACGGCGTGATTATTTCGGTACTAGAAAATAGACTTCCAGGGCTTTCCAGCTATGTATTAATCGTGCCATAATTCCTGCTAACGCGCCTTCACTGCCCATTTAAAGTTGGCTGTTACGCAGAATGACCTGTACCTACGAAATCCGGGATTGCTGAATATTTACACATTGTAACGGCATGATTCCAGTGGGGTTGAAAACTATACTTCCATATCTTTCTAAGCATGCCTCACATGTGTCCAAATTCGTTTTCAATTAATTTTGGTGGCCTGTTGAAGTGGGCTGATCTGCACAGGCAGATTTCCTGATTTCTAGCTTTTGATCCATTTTCTTCTTTTGGGCTTCTTTGTGGGCGACTCTTGACATGATCTTGGACCTTCTTGGACATATGAGCATGGTCTTGACCCATCTTAGTGATCTTTGATCCATTCTTTATAAATCGTGGCCCATTCTTCTTCATCTTTCCTCCTCATTTTAGGAACTTCCTCCTTAGTAGGTTTTGAGCTCATTTCTGCCTCCTTTACGGATTCCTCCTTTATTTCTACCTACAAACATAAAGTAAGTTAAAAACATATTTACTAAGCACAAAACAAAGCTAAATATAGAGAGAAAGTGATTAAGAATCAAGCATAAAATGCGTAGATCAAATTCCCCCACACTTAGACTTTGCTAGTCCCTAGCAAATACAAAACAAAACAAGGACTCAAAAACAAAGAAAAACAATAAAGGGAAAATAACAAAAGGGAAAAACATTTCAACGTTTCAAAGCCGCATATCATCATGTTAACATGTTTAAAACGCTGAAAACACTAAGTTAGTAAGACCACACCTAAAACTAAGGCCATAACTTAGTCAAATGTAGAGAGAAATTGAATTCCCCCACACTTAAACTTTGCTAGTCCCTAGCAAATACTAAACAAAACAAAGACTTTCTACACATTAAAAGAGATGGAATCACAAGCTTTTTTTTTTTTTTTTATATATGGCGATGGAATCACAAGTTTTCAAGAGATAATAGAGATATGATCATATCATGAACAAGTAAGACGTGGAGAAAGCAATGGTGATGTTAAAGCTGTGCATGTTTCGAACAAGACTTAAATCAACTCACATGGATGCACTCATCATATTTTCACTCAAAATGGATAAAAGTAATTGAAAACCTCATGAATGAAATACTTGCACAAATGAACCAAACCATATGCTTACTCATGCAACTTACTCAACCAATCGAAGGCTACTCATCTTAAGGATCATAAAGGACTTCAAAGTGGTTGTAATAGGGCTAAGGCTAAGGCATTCGGAATATAGATATGTGGTGGTAACAACGTTCCAAAGACTTAGTCTAGCACAAAAATCTTTATCAAATTCGTCACTTTTCTTCATTCCCACGTTACCATGGTCAGATTTCTATTTCGGGGGCCTAATCGCATCATTTTGGGCCCGGACTTCATTCTAAACTTCCATTGAGCTTTGTGAATAGGACAAAGGCCATATTTCTTCATCTTTGGGCCTTCAATTCGTGGCATACTCCAGATTCACAAGTATGGGGGACATTAATCCAAACATTTACAGAACAGAACACATTGCCATGAGAGATTACACATTTTTTTTCTTTTTCTTTTCATTCTCTCAATTTTTTTTTTTTGGCAATAACACAATTTTTTAAGCTATTTGGACAAGTCTATCCCCATACACACATCATAACAATCAATGTACATCACCAAAATTGTCATCTTCTCCTCTTGTCGACATTACTTCACACCAAGTTTGCAGAACATAGGGTAAAGAAGTCCTACACTAGGCAAAGTGTTTAGGTATTACGGGTGATGAAAGAAAGCTTAACGTGGGCTAAAATGGTTTATCTAGGGGTGTCGCAACTTGTGCGCACATAAGGGACTCATGGCTATTTTGGCTAAGTGGTGGAAAACCTAAGTGCCTTTAATCATATCCAAAATCAGAGTATATATTGACTTAAAAGCTTTGCAAATTTACATGAGTAAGTTCTAGTAATCTCTAGTTCATTAAAATCTATGGCAAGTAATCAAAGGAGGCATATGACTATTTTTGAAACTAATATGCACGAAATTCACTCTCAAGAAATGTATAGGCTCAAAAACTCACTTTAAGGTTCATATGATCTGAGAACTTATTCTAACATGCGAAATCTGTACCAAGTTTAAATCCATATCTACTACATGTCATGACACTCAAAATACTTCTATTAGCACAAGAAATCTTGAAACGCCATATGTATTCATTTCTGGTTCAAATTCATCCTAAAGACTCTTTAAAACACTAAGTTAAACAAAAAGACTCAAGACACTCAAACAAGTGTAGATTTAGTCCTCATCTTCTTTGGGCAACCTTATTGAAATGGCCAGTTGGCGAGAGAGACCAAGAGAGGTAGGAGTGATTTCGAACAAGTTCTTTCTCACATCCAAAACCCGTCTTAGAAACCGTCCCCTTCTAGACACCAAGTCACAAGGATTTCTTACTCAAAGACAAGTATTCATCCACTACACTAATTAGACTCTCAAAATACACTACTTATGACTCAACTAAGATTTACGAAACTAAGCTAACTAAAAACACTAAAAACACTAGAAATTTCAAAATAAAAAGATAAAGGGAAGAGAAAGCAAATCTGTTGTCGTCTCCTCCATTGGGTTGCCTCCCAACAAGCGCTTGTTTTTTAAAGTCTTGCAGCCTAGACTTGATGCATCATTTTTGCTCTACGAATAGCCTGATCTTGAGGGCATCTCCTCCACGTTTGGTCCTTTAATGAGCTCTTAAGAAGAATGTACACAAGTTAGTAATCACAAAACGTATAATCACAAGTTAGAAATCTTAGAAAATGAGCACAGCTGCAAGTAAAATTCATGTAGAATTAATGGTACTTCAGAATACAACGAGACATGTTAGTTTGAAACTAACATATATACAAAACTCTGTAAATTTTCAGAAAATTCCGAGACATGTAGCTATGTCAAAAAAATTCACAAAACAGAAAAATTGTCAGTCAGTAAATCTCGAAAATTTATGAACACTAATGTATTATGCACAAAATTTATATATTCATATAAAATGAGTAAAAAAAAATGTTATGTTAGTCAATTCATGTTAGTAAATTAGAGTTAGTGTGGCCTGCAAAACAGAGGTTAGTATGAACAAAAACTAAAAATTACAAACATGTACAAATTTCAAAACAAAGGACACATACAAATTCCAGATTCGCGGAAATTGCGCGCAGCTACTTGTCGATTTTCTGCAGAATTATTGGTTAATCCGATGGGACTGAAAATTTACGAGCAAAAACTAGACATATATATACAAAACTCTGTAAATTTTCAGAAAATTCCGAGACATGTAGCTACGTCAAACAATTTACCCAAAACTGGGCAGTGTGCAGCCCTGCAAAACAGAAAGTTATTAACATAATGTACAAGCATAATCAAACAATTCTTTTCAATCCCCGGCAACGGCGCCAAAATTGATTCATGTCTTTTCAAGCACTTAATTAAACACTCAATCAAACACGAAAGCAATTAAAACCCTTCTTTGTTGATGTAGCATTGGTAAATAGGGATCGTTCTTAACCGGGGATTGAGGGTGCATGCATAACTATGCTAGGTTTAGTTTATGGGGGTGCAAGGTTTGTTTTTACTAATTTTCCTACAAGATAGAACCTAAATCTACTATTTACATGTGATCATCACATTTATTCAACCTAGCCGTTTACCTCATCCTTATTTGATCCCAACGAAACTCATAGCTCAAGTTAAAACATACGCACATGTATACATCGAAAGTAGGGAGCAACCAAATCGAGTTAACTACCTAAGTCCAATTTTATCTTTGATTAGTTCATTAAAACATGCGAGGGTGAACTGGATATTCGAGTATCATCCTAACAAGCTCTAACGCATTAAGTGTTGGTATACTAGCATGCATATTCGAACCTAAGGCTATGAACACATGGAAGGTTTCAAACAAATCTGAAAATAAACATCTTACAACAAAACATAATCTCACTACACAAAGTTTGGAAAATTCCTTACAAAACCGAAACAAATTACAAGACATTGTTACACTTTTTGATCCGAGGGATATTCGCTCCGCAATCTCCAAGTGTAGCAGCTCCTTGATGGTTGATGAAGTCGCACGAACTCAAAGCCAAATCGAGCAAGAGAGGCCGCGGGTGAAGGTAGGTTTATTTGGAAGGTGGTGGAGATGGTGTTTCGGTTTCTTGAGAATTCTCTTGGCTAAGTGTGAGAGGAGGTGATGTAGAGACAGGGGTTCGGCCCTCTAAATGTGTGATCCCCCTTGAAAGAGTCGAGCTTCCCTTTATATAGAAGAAGATTAGGAAACTTCCCACCTTCTGAAAGCTGTCAAATCTGACCCTTCTGTATTAAAAGCTACGTTTCGGACGTTTTACAACTTCAAACGGCGTGATTCTTTCAACACTAGAAAATAGACTTCCAGAGCTTTCCAGCTATGTATTAATCGTGCCATAATTCTTGCTAACGCGCCTTCACTGCCCATTTAAAGTTGGCTGTTACGCAGAATGACCTGTACCTACGAAATCCGGGATTGCTGAATATTTACACATTGTAACGGCATGATTCCAGTGGGGTTGGAAACTAAACTTCCATATCTTTCTAAGAATGCCTCACATGTGTCCAAATTCGTTTTCAATTGATTTTGGTGGCCTGTTGAAGTGGGCTGATCTGCACAGGCAGATTTCCTGATTTCTAGCTTTTGATCTATTTTCTTCTTTTGGGCTTCTTTGTGGGCGACTCTTGACATGATCTTGGACCTTCTTGGACATATGAGCATGGTCTTGACCCATCTTAGTGATCTTTGATCCATTCTTTATAAATCGTGGCACATTCTTCTTCATCTTTCCTCCTCATTTTAGGAACTTCCTCCTTAGTAGGTTTTGAGCTCATTTCTGCCTCCTTTATGGATTCCTCCTTTATTTCTACCTACAAACATAAAGTAAGTTAAAAACATATTTACTAAGCACAAAACAAAGCTAAATATAGAGAGAAAGTGATTAAGAATCAAGCATAAAATGCGTAGATCATTGTTTCATGCATTTGTATAGAATTGTTTGTGATTTGGTTTTCACAGAGTACAGTCTCAGTTACATCGTTGTATCGATATACTTCCCTCTCGGCTGATCCCCGATGGTAGGCCGCCAGGAGGGACGTCGTTATCCCGACCTGACCGGTGATGGGTGTTTCCCCGGAACCGAGGCCATTTCTGGCTTAGAATCACGGGGACTAAGGACCTCGTGATTCGGACTGTACTAGCACGGTGTGTGTCCATGAGTGACCCCGTGTGATTTATACTTGCATGCTCAGTACGCTGGAGGATTATGGTTTTACCTCGTGTACTTGTTATTTTTATTTACCTGGACTCGCATATGTTATTTTTAACATATATATCAACTGGTGAAAGACATTTATTTTCGTCCACTCCCTCTAACGTGTTTATTGTCTTTCCCCTAGGCTTTTCGGTTTCTGTGCCCAGTTGCAGTTCAGGTTTGGTGTTTCACGTCGTGGTTTGGAGGCTAGTGACCAGAGTTACCTGTGCTTTCCATAAGGTTCTTGTTTCGCCTACTGATGTGTATATTGTATATATTTTACTTTAGAGGTCGCTCTGATACATTCTGATACTCGTTATACGGATTTTCTCGGATATACATATATACAGTTTGTTTACTGTTATTGATTATATTAATGTTGAGAAATCCGGATGGGATTGGTGCTCACGGTTTGGCTTTTGTGGCATAGGACGAAGTGTTAATTTCTGGGTGCAGGTTATGGCAATTCCACGTTACTAACGAAACTCTGCTGAAATTTTGAAAAATTTTTGTTGGTTCGTATTTTTGAAAGGGTTTGATTCCGGTTTAGGTAACTGAATCGGGATTGGGTCCTTTCAGCCAGCGAAATCCAACCGGGTCGATATTCCTTCACAGGTCAACGGTCAACGGTCCAACAGTGAAAGTCAACGCTCGGTCAACGCCACAAACAGTGTTTTCGACAATTTTTCGACTATTTTCAATATTTATACTCGCGCCTCGGGACGATCAACGGTCCACAATGGATAACCATTACGATTCGGATAAACACGATTCGAACTGATAAACTCGTCGATAAACCGAAACTTCAAATAATCATATTATATTCCTCGGTCATCGGAAAAATCATCTGGAACTGCCCACGAGCTCGAAATCAAGTGCACTACAACTCTCGAGAAGAGACTCAACTCAAATTCTCGGCCGATAATTAAGTCGTAAACGAAACCGGCAAACCACACAATAATCGATAAACTGCGATTACACATTAACTCATGGATTACGCTAATTACTCTACTGATTCTGGTTCGGGTCGTCACAAATAATCAATAATTGAACAACTACTGGCACTGATTCTCATAATGCCATCGTCATCGATTAAAAAAAAGTACACAGTGTCGCTTTCCTGATGTTGAGAGGAATTGTACCCCTACACCTGTGAATTATTACCTAACCCATAAGTGTAAAGAATTCCTCTATCCATAAGTATATGAGGTCAAGTTATAGAATTTGTAAGAAAGTCGATTGTCGAACCCACGAAGATTGACCGCTTAAACTCCTTAGCTTGACCCGATTAAGCACTCAAATTACGGATTAACTAGAGACACGAAACATGACATTAAAATAAAAATAAAATATGGAAATGTATCTCACAAGAGTAAGTCCTTTGGAGACTTAGCATTGCAAGGGGTGGTTAAGCTATGGTGAGTGATTAAACGAAAGTTGATTGATGTATTAGTCTAAAGTAAGGAAACTAAATAGCAAACAAATTCACGATAAGAAAGAATGGTTGGCTAGGGAAATCCCCACTAACTATTTGATTCTCAAACAAGGTCCCAATTTATATATGTAATTAAAGTCCATTTCATAGAAATGGATGTCCAAATCGTAACATTTTGGGTCACGTTTGGTTTTGAGCCAAAGTCGTCGGACTCTAGATGACTTGAACCCAACTTTAAAGTATTTTGTGAACCGGGATCAAGATCTAAGCCCTCCTGAGCTTACATCTTGACCGTATATCATGTGAGTGAAGTCAACATGCATACCATATGATAATTGTGGAAGGTTTCCCTTCCCAAACCTCTTTTGGAGGACCCGAGAGAAAATCTAAGTGAATCTCCAAATCCGCACATTTTGAGTTATGAATTGAAAGACTCAACTAGTAGCCACAATAACCTCTTGATTCAATGTGTGCTTGAGTAAATCTCCTCAAGTCTATTGAGACGCAAGGAGGCTCTAGTCCTTGCTTAATGCTAAGGAAACTAAGCCTTAAGGTAAACCATGTCAGAATAGAGTCTAATTATATTTACATGCTTATCTAGCCTAGGTGAGTAGCTAATTCAACAAAGGTCTCATTTTTAGTTCCTTAATACATATATTAACTTAGCTAATGTTAACACATGCATAAATGAAACCATATATGAAGCTTAAGTACATAAACATCCACAAACACATAGTAGCTCGTTCACAAACACATGTTTCACAAAACATACCTAAAAACATAAACTATACATGAATCAAACCATCATTTATCTACATCAATTGGCTAGGGTTCAAACCCTAGCCTCCCAAATAAGACTACTTACTATACATAAATAAAATCAAGTTTAAATACATCAATAGTATAAATAGGATGAAGAAATAACCAAAAAATCTCCCCAAATCAAGCCAAGCTTCGTCAAGTCCACCCTTGTGCTTTTACCTTCACCTTCTTTGCTCTAAAGTGCCTTCAAGCTTGTAGAGGAGGAAATGGGAATGTCTAGGATTCAAAGAAAACAAGGGGAAGAGGGATTACTTCCCACTTCTTCAAACTCTAGAGAATGACCCAAATCTTGGAGGCAAGAATGAGATGAGGAAGTGATAGATGGTGGTGAGGGATAGTGGAAGACGTTCGGCAAAGGCTTGCAAGGCTAGGATCGTTGGATTTGTAGAGGGCTGGAAGGGAGGAAGATTGAATGAGAAATCTAGCTTCTCTCCATAGAAATCAACAAAGAACCCTAGAGAGAAGCTAGAGTGAAAACTAGAGAGAAAAAGAACTCAAAAGTAGGAAAAATGAGTAAAATGAAGTGTGGTGTGTATGATGGTGTTCGAGAGCTCGACCAAGGGGAATAATAGGAGAGAAAATGGGGTAGTTTGTGATCCCTTGGATGTGTTAAAGTGGCCATAAAGTTTTATCCAAGGGCCACAACTTGTGATCCCATTTTCTTGGCTTCTATCTACGTCCTAACCATGCCTAATAGATCCAAAATTCAAATTGTGTGACACCCTAACCAAATCATCTAGGGTTTCTATGTAGGTAGTTTGGACCTTCCTTTGGGCTTAGCTTAGAGTTTTTGGGCCATACTTGATAGTTCGGTCGCATGGATAAATCCGGCGATTTTCTGGCAGCTTCCGATAACTTTTGGTGACCACTTTTCGTCATTTTTCAAAAGTTGCTCCAAATGCTCTTATGACTTAGGAAATGTGCTCGGCTTCTCCAAAAACTGAATCATTTACATCTTCATAAGCGTTTTCATGTCAACTCCTAATTTTCTAGCATGAACAGAAAACGTTATATGAACGATGTTTTATTCATAGAAAATAAGCAATAAGAATGGAGTTAGAAACATAATTCAAACACAATTATGGACCTAACAAACTACCTCACACTTAACTTTGATTGTCCTCAAGCAAATAAAGAAGAAAATAATTATGCTAAGCTAGACTCAAAGCATAAAAATACACAAGGCATGTAAGCATCTCAAATTGATGATCGATTTCCCTCAAAGAACCATGGCTAGATGGATTGAAATTCTTTTGAGCAATACTTTAAAACATGAAAATAATGCATATGTAATAAACCGAAATGGTTATGCAATATGTCAACCCAAATGCATCACAATGAGATGTATTCAAACTAACATGTCTTCTAACCATCTAACTCACAAGATATCACTCAAAGCACTCAAGTCTTTAGAAGGTTAATGTTTTCACTCAAAAATCGTATTGATCAAATTTTTTTCATAAGCTTGCTTTTCAACGAAGTGCTCCAACAATCCAAAAAAAACACGAGCATGTCAAATCAAGAGGGCTTTAATTTAGGTTTTAACGGGGCTTAAGGAATGGGCTTATGAGAGAAGGGGATAAGAATTCAAGAACTAAGCAACTTAGTAAGAAATTCACATCTCGAAGTTCCTCACTAAACATCTAAGTGCCATAAAATTCCCTTTTTACACAAAGGTACTTCCCAAAACTCTTCTTCTTTATGTATAACTCATACTTTTTTTTGTGAAACTCTTTTCTACTTCTTATTTCTTATTGTTTTCTTTTCTTTGATACTTTTCTCATCATTTTTTTGTTTCTTTTCATTTTTTTCTTTTTGAACAAAACACAACACAAATGAACATCACAACAACCTCCTCCACCTCACACTTAAGCTTTTGCTAAACTTCACAATAGGCACAAACTCTAAGCACATCCTAATAGAACTTTATTATCTCTTGCTTGATTGCCCAGTTAAAGGTAGGAGTAAGTGTTAGGCTTGGTAAGGATTTGTGGTGTGCAAGAATAAAAAGGTTAAATAATATAAGGCTCAAATTGGCTATCTAAAGGATGTACGTATCATAGGGTTCAAAAGTAATTTGGACAAAGTGGTGATCATCCTAATGCCTCTATCATTTTCAAAACAACTTATGATTTGAAAAATATTTTACATGGTTTCAAGCAAGTTCTAGATTACACAATGATCAAACGATGTCAAACATGAAAGAACTGATGCATAATGTAGCTATGCATGCATAACAAGGCTCAAAATCTCACATGGGCTATAGATAGTTTTAAAAACATGTCAATCCTTCTTTTTCTCATGTACACACATTTTGAAACACATATGCGCTTTTCAAACAGATTAAACATGCATTGTTTTCTCTTTTTAAACATACTCAAAATTATGCAATTTACTAGCTGTTAGTTCAATCTCCTCATTGGGAGTAGTTATTGGAATATAAAAGATACCAAAACACGTATATTTTTGTATTACCTTTTCTCAAATTTTTCAAATTTTTATGGATTTTAAGATAAGGAGTGATACGACTTAGCCTTCTACCTCACACTTTAAAATCAAATTATCCTCAATTTGCATTAAGCCACATAGTAAACAAAAAGTGTACAAGAGATAACATAGGCATCATCATTTCATATTTTATTCTCATAACACATGTTATCCTACTCATAATAACTAACATGCAATCACACTTAAAGAGTCCTATAGTCTCTAAGAAGTAATGAAGTTATTAGAGTCCTATCAACCACAATGGGGGAATGAATTAATCCTAATCACAATTCAAAGGAGAATGACATTGTAATCTAGCATATAACATGAGGAGACCTCACACTTATACAAGACTACCACATTCTACGTAACTCAAAATAATACACTAGTGTTACTAAAGCATCATTCCTAATCATGTCCATATGAAGCAAGGAAATGAAGAGAGTAGGCATAAAGAGGGTGCAAACGTTTTGTTGATCGATCCTTAGCTCCATAGACACAAACATGTAAACTAACGAAGGTCAACTTAGGCCTCGTCATCCTAGCTCCGCTATCATAAGCCCCCATTGGTGCTCTCGGACTTGGTTTGACCTTATGGTATTGCGATATGATCCATGCCTCAAAGGTTCAAACTCCTTTTTCTTCCAAATTCAATGTCAGGGTATTCCTCAAAAGGTCAAGGATTTCCCTCTACGGGTAAAACTTGTCCAGGGTAGGTTTTTCGACGAGTCAAAAATTTCCTCCGACCTCCAGGGTCAAAAATTGCTAGATTTGGCTCCTCTTCAAGTTCTTGACTTCCATGCTCATTCCACAATATTCTATAATCCTCCAACCTCACACTTATTCCTCTAACATACCAATGATTTTTGACCATCACGAGTTCGAGTTTAATGACCTTAACACGGTCGGATTAGAGAGCAAGGCTTCAAATCATCATGGTCGGGTCCTTAGAGTAATAGACCTTCCTATTCTATTTCCTTAGCAACTACTCCAAAGCTACCACTTTCTCTCTATGAAGCATAAAATTTCTCCCATAAGTCAAGTTCCTCAAATGCAGCACTCCATTTGGGCATATCTTAAGCAATTTGTAGCTTGTATCCCTTCAGAGGTCGAAGTTCCTCCGATGACTAGATTGTCATCCATATTCGTCTGGTTTCCACTTCTTCTTTACACAACCCTTGACCTTATTTGGTGTCTTTACCTCTTCGATACTTAACTCATCGCCTTTCGGCTCCTTGTAGCTCACATCTTCAACATCCACAACTTTAATGCTTATGGCTTGTAGTGAAGGTTGACTTTGAGTCCTTAAAGATCTTGAATGTCTCTATCTTCTCAAAGACTGTGATGGTAAGCACACCTCCCTCAACATCTATCTTTGTTCCGGCCATAGCCATATAAGCTCTTCCGAGGATGAAAGGAAGATCTTCGTGTCCTCTAAGCTCCTCCATGTCAAGTATCACTAACACATCTTCTACTATTCCCCTTAGATGCCCCACACTTCGATCGGTAAGTTGTAGTGACATACTCACTGATTTGATTCTCGCAAAGCCAAGCTCTTTGTATACAGTGTAAGCTAGGCATCAAATTGATAGAAGCACCTAGATCCATCAAGGTCCTCGGAAAGTACTTCGTTCTAATGATACATGGCACAGTAAAGCTTCCTAGATCCGTTAACTTTTTACTTACCTTCCTTTGGATAATCGCCAATATCGTGGCATTAAGCTTTACTTTCTTAGACCTTTCCTCCCCTTATATCTTGTTCTTATACCTTCGGTTGATGTATAGGTCTTTCAAGAACTTGGAGTACATTGGAATGGTTTGGATGGCCTCAAGGAGAGGAATGCTGATTTCTACCTTCTTAAATACATCCAAGTACTCTTTACTCTTCCTATCCAAGGTTGTTTGGGCTCTCTCCTTGTTCCTTACTTCAGAGAAGGGTAGACATACTTCTTCCTCACTTTGAACCTTCTCAAAATTCCCATTAGCCTTATCTTGCCTCTGTTTCTTGGCGGGTAGAAAAGTTGTGCCATCCGGGACAGTAAGTTGCATTCAACGGGTCGACTGGGGGTCTTGACCCATTGAATTCTAGGCAGCTTCTCCACCTTGTTCTTTCCTCAAATCGATCCCAGAATGCTCTCTAGCCAAATCTCTTCCTTCTAGACTCTTTCCAGCAGCCCATGTCAAGTCATTCTACTCTTAGAGCTTACATGCTCAACCTCAAACTCGTCGTTTTCATCTTCTGACTCACTAACATTTTCATACAGAATTAAAGAGGTATTATCTTGAAATTTCACCAGTTTATCTCCATTTATGGTAGCCGTCTCAACTCTAGCTAGGTTTTTAGACACAAATGGTGTGTCCAAGTAATTTTCATCATTACTCTCCATAATAGGAGCATCACCATAGTTGTCAAATCCTCTCCCGGATCTCAATACCAACCTCACTATATTGACTTGGTGTTTGGGGTTCTTCTCCGTGGTGAAGGGAAACTCATGAGCTCTACTACTCCCTTAGCCTTGATGTGACTTAGCCAATTGGCTCACATGCATCTCCAACTTGTGAATAGTGTTTTGGCTCTCATTGCGAAGTGTTTTGTTAATTATCTCCTTTCAAACTGATGAAGATCTCAAGAAAAGCCTTTTTATCTTCCATCTGAGTCTTTGCTAAATCTTCAAGGCTCTACACTAGCCTAGCCAAGAGCTCATCCGTATTGAAGTTAGGCACCTCCAATTGTGGTGGAGGGATTGGTGCTTGGAGTAGAGGTGCTTGTTGAGCTCTTGGAATAAAATTTGCTCGTGGTTTGTAAATGTTACCACCCAAGGCATTGGAAATTCCTCCACTTGATCTTAGTGCAAAACCGAGAGCTCTTTGAGAATTTGAGAATCCCTTACTTCAAATTCCGGAAGCACCAAAGATTCCTTGGTTTCCCCTTTCATTGTACCTTCCTCCTTGTCCTTGCAAACCACCATTTGGCCTTGGCAACCCACCTCGACCTCCCTTGTTGCCTTGTTTTTGATTTTGACCACCCTATGAGAAGTTAGGGTGGTTCTTCCATCCAATGTTGTAGGTGTTGGAGTATAAATCATTCTTTTGTTGGTCATAGAAGATTCCCTTACACTCTTCGATAATTTTGGATAATCCTATTGATGAGCGCAACTTAGAGTCTCATGCACCATGCTTTCACATATCAAACAAGTGACTGGCTCCACATTAATCAATGACACTTAGTTAACTTGGCCTCCAGTTCTATTTTGTTTCATTAAAAGCTCAAACTTCTTGTTCATTGACTCTTCAAGCCTCTTGAGGGCTTCATCTTCCATATGGGATCCCTTGACTTCATAGATGCCACCCTTATTGGTTTGGCTGATCTCCCTCATTAAGATCATCGGCTTCCTCACACTTGGCTTCACATCCCATAAAGCCGATTTCTCTGCTAATTTCTCAAGAAAAATATGGGCTTCCTCCGTGGTCTTATCCATAAAATCTCAACCACAAGCATTGTTCTAAGTCAGACGAGGCCACCTAACCTCCCCTGACTAATCTATCCGGTGATAAGCCGAATAGCTAGAGCATCGATGCAACAAATCAAACCATAACAAATAAACCTCCAAAATAACACTTCAAAAAATATACTGGAAAGTGTAATAAAATAACATAACTCGCTACGACTGTGAAAATAAAGGTCCACTAACTGATTTTGCCGGAATAATTACACAGCTGAAACCTGTCGATCGGGCACAATTATTCCTCTGACACACCCACTAACTCAATATCCATTGCATTTGGCACGCGAAAATGAGCGAAACGACATAAAACTTTGTCGAAAATTCCACATTGCCAGAGCTCCGCCGTACACGGCGGTAGCTAGAAACCCACCGATGCCAAAATGATACATCATTTAGGGCGGCAGCTACAAATGATACATCATTTGAAAGCTCATGACAAGCCCAACAACTTTCAAAACTGAGACAAACCCAAAAACTAACCGGCGGTGGCCGGAAATCTCCCTCGGTCAGTCAGTGCCGTCGCTCAACCTCGGACCTCAAAACCATAGGGATTCAACCCCTAGGACCCAACCCAGTCGAACCCACCCAACAACCTCGCCGGAAAACGGCCAGAGCACCACCGTCCAACAACCACTACCACATATGGCATCATTACCGGCGAGATCACCGGAGACAAGGCCGGCGACCGGAAAATTCGCCGGTAATGTTCATCATTACCGGCGACTTACTCCCTCGCCGGTAATGTGGCCGGAAAATCGCCGGTAATGTTTCAAAACATTACCGGCGACTCCAACCGTCGCCGACAATGTCAAGCCGAACATTTCCGGCGATTTTCCGGCAGGAATTTCGCCGGAAATGTGTGGCTCGACATTGCCGGCGACGGTTGGAGTCGCCGGTAATGTTTTGAAACATTACCGGCGATTTTCCGGCGTAAAGTCGCCTGTAATGTCTTCATTTCCGGCGACTTACTCCGTCGCCGACAATGTCTCTTATATTAGACGCAGATTGCAGCAGCTCGATCATTCATTCATTTTGATCGAAAAAAATCCAGAGAAATCGAAAGAAGGAAAACGTACGCTCTGAAATCGATCCTTCGGTATATTGTCAAAATTAAGGCGCATGTCGAAAACTCGATCACTCGGGAAGCTATATATATAGGTACGTGTATATATACGTATATGTGTATGTATATATATATATATATGTGTGTGTGTGTTGATCAAATCCAATTCGTGAGATATATATGAAATGTTGTTGATGTCACGGAAACGAGAAAACTGCTTGTAGTTAATCTTATCTCGTGTCTGAATCAACGACTGGTATTATCGTAGTGTTATCGGAGCCAGGCTTAACAGAGCCTCCTACCTAGTCAAATACGTTTTGAATTGAAAAAAGAAGAATACCATCATCGAGTACTGAATCGAATTCAGAGATTAGATCGATATATATATATATATATATATATATGCATGCATGTGTTAATTTAATTAGAGTTGATTTGAGATATCGCGTCGATTATTAGTAGTGAATGTGTGTATATATATATATATAATTAATCCGTAAAATTGTTAGAATTTTTAGGATGGACAAGAGTTGGATGAGCCTCGAAAGATGGGATGTCAGATATCACAGGGAATTAGGAGTTTTGTGGATTTTGTGAAGGCTAATTGTGGAGACACTACACTTCATTATTGCCCGTGTAAAGAATGTAAGTGTTTCAGCGATCGATTTCGTTTTCCCATTGATAAAGTCCAGAGGCACCTGAGTAAATACGGGTTTTGGGATAAGTACACTTGTTGGATTTATCACGGTGAAACATCGTTAGCGGGTCCGCATGATCATGGACAATTTGGTGAGAGGGCCAGTCCACGCTATGATCATGGAGATTTTGCTGAGAGGGGCAGTTCATCCTATGATCCAACAGCGATGTTAATCAATGATATGTTTCCTCATGAGAGAGGTGTATTTGCTGATGAAGCACCAAATGTCCCTCCCGTCGTTGAGGGTTTCCCCCATATCGAGCCAGTCGAGCCATTACCTGGAGCTCATGTCAACACAAGCTATATGGACAAGTACAACAACCTGATTGCATTGCAACAGACTCCGTTGTACGACGGTTGTAGTAAGACTGTTCTTGAAAGTGTGATGGGAGTGATGCAGCTCAAAATGGAGAACAAAATGTCTGTCAAAGCTGTTGATTCTTGGTTGAAGTGGACTGCTTCGCTACTGCCATCCGGTCATCGTCTTCCTACCACTCATCATAAGGTGCGACATAGCCTGAAAGATCTTGGGCTTTCCTACATCAAAAACCATGCATGCAGATATGATTGTATTATCTTCTGGGGAAAAGATCTCGAAGACCTTGAAGCCTGCCCGGTATGTTTTACAGAAAGGTATAAGTTGACTCCTGCAGGCAACAAGAAAGCTATGAAGATACTTCGATATTTCCCGCTTATTGATAGGCTGGAGCGGTTGTTCATGTGTGCTTTCACGGCCGAGGCAATGAGATGGTGGGCTGAGAGGAACTTGCCTGACGATGACACCCTTATACACCCTTCCGACGGAGAGGCTTGGAAGCACATGGTCAGGGAGTTTGATCATTTTGAAGCAGAGGTCCGAAATGTTTGGCTAGGGGTCTCATCTGACGGATTCAACCCTTTTGGCAACATGAGTCTTCAATACAGTATATGGCCAGTTATTTTGGTACCGTACAACCTTCCACCATGGATGTGCATGAAGAAGGAATACAATATGCTGACTCTGTTAATTCCGGGCCCGGGTTATCCAGGAAAGTGTCTCGATGTGTATTTGAGGCCTTTGATTGAGGAGCTTAAGTACCTGAGTGAGTGTGGCCACCCCACTTACGATAGGTTCAAAAACGAGATGTTCCAGATGCATGCCATGGTTGTTGGCACCATCAGTGATTTTCCTGCCCGCGGTATGTTGTCGGGCAACGTTACCAGGGGTTACAGGGCTTGTTCAGAGTGCATGACGGTTGATTGTTGCAGTCCTCATTGCAGTAAAATTGTTCAGATGCGTCACCATTGTTGGCTTCCATATGATCACCCGTTTCGGTTCTATAACAAATCGGAACCGGAACGGTTTGGAACCGGAATCGTTTGGAACCGGAACTGTTTGTAACCGGAACCGTTTGTAATATAACGGTTCCAGGTTCAAACGGTTCCGGTTCCAAACCGTTCCGGTTCCGATTTGTTATAGAACCGAAACGGTTTGGAACCGGAACCGTTTGGAACCGGAACTGTTTGTAACCGGAACCATTTGTAATATAACGGTTCGAGGTTCAAACGATTCCGGTTCCAAACCGTTCCGGTTCCGATTTGTTATAGAACCGAATCCATGACTATTACGGTGTCCAGGAGGTTTTGCGGCTAATTGGCTTTGGAAAGGTTCCCGAAATAGTGGAGGGAACAGTAGTCAAGCTTCCTTCTCGCCCGCAGTTAGCAACACGCCCAGTGGGCCAATGATGACTGCTCGCATGAGAGCCTTGCTAGAGGCGCGAGCTGAGGAGGAAGTTGCACGATCAAGAGCCGTGCAACCGGAAGTCGAGGCTCGAGCCTCAGTCTCCAGACGCTCAATCAGCAGACGTCCCTCCGGTGGCAGAGCCTCAGACGAGCGACAGTCAACGGGGGCATCAGAAACTCCCTCAATCCGAATGCCCCATATTCGCCCGGTGCCTACTTCCGTTTCACGAGAATCATCTGAGACACATGGTGGTGCTGGCGCCTCATCGTCCAGGCCTCGTCTATCTCCGTCGTCCGGTCTCTTCCTACCCGACGAGATTCTTGTCATCCCTGAATTCGATGATAGGGGGATGCCTGTTTATGTTGAAGGACGGCCGAAGTTCCTGACCGTGGAGGAAGCGTATAACTTCCTCCCGTTCGACCCCGTGTATCTTTGGAGTGTGAGGTGCACCAACCAACAAACGGACGATGCAGGTAAATTTTATTTAACATCAGATTGATTACTTAATTATTACTTAAGACTTGCGATAGGTTCAATTAATGATATCAATTTGTTGACATTGTATTATTAGGCAATTTCGTTAATGGGACTGGAAAACGGAAAAGGGCTAGAGGCACCTGCACCGGGAAGAGACTTGAGCAGGCCACCGGCGGAAGGAAAATGCCCATAAGGGCCAATGAGGATGGTGAGGTGATCGAGGCATTCGACACCACGCGCAAATATGTCAGCATGGCCGGTGCGATCGTGCGGGACAAGGTCCCAATGCTTTGGCCAGATTGGGAATCTGTGCCTATCGACGTGAAGATGCAAGTGCATAATGCACTCAGAGTGAGTAAAATCGTATTTTCATTACGTAAATTTTACATTTATTAATTAAGTCCGAATAAATATATAATTTTACCTTTTATATATTCATATTGCAGGTGTGGTTTGACGTGGATGAAGTTCTTATTCACACGTGGGTAGAGCGTCAACTACATATGAGGTGATGTGCTTCGACTTATTTGAATATATATCGAGTTAGATTTTTGTTTATCAAGTGTTTTAATATCTCTAACTTTTTTTCCTTGTTTTAATATAGGTATAAAGAGTGGAAGAACGAGCTTTCTTCCCATTACACTATATACAAGGAGCTAGGCCGAGGTTCTACCCCTAGCAAATTCCGGTTTAGGGAGTACGAGTGGCTGTGGCTGATAGCCCACTTCGAGCACCCCAAAGCTCAGGTATGCATCCTTAATATATCTTACAAGCCTAATGTATCGTATCATATTGAAATAGTTAGTTACTAATTTTTTTCCATATGTTTATCAAACAAGGCGATTTCGAAGACGAACCGGGCGAATAGATTGAAAAACACCAGGGCCCATCATGCAGGTTCACTCAACTACATGGGTTGGTCGACTAAAGCGCAGCAACAACAAGAAGTGAACCCCTTGGTGTATATTCATCAAAAGTTCTATTCGCAGTGCCCTGACGAAGCGGTAAGTCTTTCGCCTCTCCATGTGTTAATAAAACTATTTTTCGATATTAATAGATTTTGTTAGTTAATACGTTGTTCATTTTCGCTTTTCATTTAGGCGAGAGTGGAGGAGGCGACCGCAGAAGTGACCATGAGTATAGCTCGGACTAACCATCTTGACTGCTCTGAGGAAGAAGTCACACAGTATGCCTCTCAGATCGATCCGCTTGATCCCCCGATAGTGGCTCAGATCATGGCAAAAGCGTGCGGGACTGGAAAGAATACCTACTACTGTAGGGGAATGGGCTCGGCGGGCGAAGGAGTATTGAAAAACACTTCACAATACTCTACCGGGTCAAGAAGTTCAACTTCTAGTCGTAACCTCACAGCGGAGCTTCAGAGGACGCAGAGGGAGTTGGAGGAGCAAAAGAGGCAGATGGCCGAGTACCAAAACATGGTCCAGCAGGAGACATAGATGCAGGCTCAGATGTACACATGGATGCGGACGATGTACGAGGCTCAGACTACCGGACAACCGTTCCCCACACCTCCCCCGGTCCCTCCCTTCCCTAGCTATCCACCACCACCACCGCACCAGTCAACGCCAGAGCAAGACCAAGGTAGCCACCGGAATTCAAATGAGTACATAGATTACTTCGACCCTGACCCGTAAGTTCCTGGACCCTGACCTGTAGTTGTAGTTAATTTTCGTATCGTCGTTGCTATTTGTACTGTACGTTGGACATTTATGTGTACTGTTGAACTTGTATGATTGTACGGTTTATGTCTTTCAATGCAGGTTCTGGAATTGGGCCCAATCCAGAACTGCGTTTTTTTTTCAAAATTTTTCCACACATTTCCGGCGACATGGACCTCAGTCGCCGGCAATGTCTCACATTCCGGCCACGGCGGCACTGCCATTGCCGGTGACGCCGTCGCCGGTAATGTCCTAGACATCACCGGCGACTTGACATTGCCGGCGACGGTGATGTCTACGACATTACCGGCGACAGCGTTTCCCGTCACCGGCAATGTTAACACCGGCGGGGAATTTCTGGCGACGTCATTGCCGGCGACTTGTCGCCGGTAATGACAATTCCGGTGAAAAAAAAAGACAAGGCCGGCGACGGCAGGTGGCCGGTAATGTCTCCATTTCTGGTAGTGAACCCCGAAAACCGGCGGAAACAATGAATCAATTCACGTCAAAAACTCCATAAAAACCCAACAATGCATATACCAACCAATAGAGGAGGAGGAAGGCTTTCGAATGGTACCTATGGTGTCGCTAGAAGTGGCCGAAATCATCGGGTGGGGAGGCCGGAATTTGACGGGTCGGGGAGGTATACAGATCAATCCATATACATACGTATTTACTTCCAAAAATGGAAACTTTCCAAAAATAGCTCGTATTTATACATGTATTAATACTCGTAAACATACATAACTCAAATCAACGACTATACTTCAATCTGATCAAAATCGGACGATCACGATTAAATCAGCAATTAAATCAATACATTTTAAATATTTGCACCTAGCGACTTCAAAATTGGTTAAATAATAGCTCGCTTATCCGAAAAATTCCCTAAAAATTCACATGAGCTCGAAATTAAATACTCTACAATTCTCGTGAAGGAACTCAACACAAATTCTTTCCTGATGAAAAAGTCGTTAACAATCCCAATTACACGACTAATCCGCGATAACGCGTAACACAAATTGATAACTTCTTGATTATGATTCGGGTTGTAACAATCCACCTCCCTTACAAAAATTTCATCCTCAAAATTTACATACCTGCTAGGAAAATGAAGTTACTGCCCATACAAACTGTTCTGGCTGCTACCTGATTTCTGTAACACACTTTCACTAACAGAATATTCTTGTTCCAGAGAATTTATTGTCGACGGTTAAGAAATTCATCGGTTCCACAACATGAACTGAAACTGTTTTCAACAGAAATTTTTTGAGGCACGCTAACATCAGAGGATTAGGAATATACGTCCATAACCATGATATATAAAATACATTATATACATATGCCAGTCCTGATAATACTTCTCAAACGGTAAACCATAACGCCCATATCCTTACTAATCTCATATGGTTCCATGGCGATAGCTAGAGGGATACTCAATTACCATTCACTACAACATTTTTACCCATTGCCGGCGACTTTTATGTCGCCGGCAACGTTTTTGGACATTATCGGCGATTTTTGCCGGAAAAATCGCCGGTAATGTCTTCTTTTTTTTTTTTTAACATTACCAGCGACATAAATGTAAGGCACCGGTAATGTCTTGCCGGAAAAGATATTGCTGGCGACTTACATTTATGTCGCCGGTAATGTAAAAAAAAAAAAAAAAAAAGACATTACCGGCGACAAAAATTAAGTCGCCGGTAATGTCTTTTTTTTTTTTTTTACATTACCATCGAGACATTGCCGGCGACGGACATTACCGGCGACAAAAATCGCCGGTAATGTAAAAAAAAAAAAGACATTACCGGCGATTTTTCCGGCAAAAATCGCCGGTAATGTGCAAAAACATTGCCGGCGACTTACAAGTCGCCGGCAATGAGTCAATTTCCAGTAGTGATTGTATACTCTAACTGACAATTGCGCAATGTTTTTTGATAATCTGACAACTTTAGTCTGTTAAGAACAATCTGCATGTTATCTGTCATCTCTGGCTCACTAACTAGATTGATAACGCTTCCTTATTAACTTTATCTCAACATAGCTGAATACTACATGGCTTACCATAAAATGCTTTATAAAGTAGTATCTTGATATTCAAATGAAAAATGTAATCGTAGACGAATTCCGCCCAATGGCTGACACTTCATAAGAAACTATAATACACACAATCTTAGCATACCACAATAATCTAAGTAGGTTCTCACGAACTAACACCCCGCCTGGGATGGAAACTATGTTCTGCAACTGATATACAACGCTACAATTTATTTACTTATGCATAATTAACTGAATACCGGTATGTTCTTGACTATACGTGAACTTTATGTCCAACAATAATAACCTGCTTCCACCTCTTACATGCTGCTACACATCTGAAAGTTCCTGACATTCGGCATTAACTGGTTGTCAAATGGTGCATTGACTTACATAGATGGAAATTTTTGGCCATAAGTTCGGCTACCCATAAGACTTCTTCAAGGTTCAATATATTTTATATACTTTAGAATACCCAACAAAAATCGAGCAACAAGCCTCACTAAGAATCTTTTGTTTTCGGCAAATCTTTAACTGATACACAAAATCTGCCTTTATATAACATCTCACTTTTTATCTGCAAGAAATCAGGCAATCCACCAACATACAAATTACTAAAGAAAGATCACAATTATGGAGTTCACGAACTTGATAAGAAGAAAACTTGTCGAATCAGGAAGTAGCAACAAAACCTCTGGCTCAATTACTACGATATAAAAGAAAACACTCCTAACACGCATCTCTGACTGAAGTTGTAATCGCGATTCCTGAATACGCAATAATACAACACCAGATTTCTAGTTAAATATATCAGCAATAAAATCGAATTCTTTTTCTCAACAATGAAGTCAGTAGCGCCGTAATACGTGAAAAGTCTAACACAAATCGGCGATAATAGGAAACTAAACACAAAAAAACTCTGAATAACTGCCACGTTAATAGGTTTACTCCAGATCAGCACATCTTCAACCTTATCTGGTTCTGTACTGACATACCCTGCTGATAACACATGGCCCATGAATTTAACATTGTAAACTTAAAAGCTTATGCTCACTGAACCTGATATACAACTAAAATTTTCCCAGTTTCTGATCAATTAAACTTAACTCTCTTCCACGAAAGCTTACGTGAAATCCTGTATTAATCGGTAGTTGCAACCAGCTCAAACCCAAAAAGCTTCTAATATTTATTACACTCACTGATCTACTTTAGTTCAACACCACTTCAATCTTAACTAGGTCAATGCCAACATGCTTTAATAATAATACATGACCGAGAAATCTAGCACCACAAACCAGAATCTGTACATACTAAATCTGATATCTCCCCTCCTGCTGTACATCTCCAAAAATAAAAACAAATGTCGGCAATGCAGTCGATAACGAAGTCACCTAGAAAAGCTCATACATGACAACAATATCCCGTAATAGAGGAAGACCTAATAATTCCTCAGGACAAACATCAGGTTATTCCCTGACTGCTGCAATCTCTTCAAGATTAGGAAGGGAACAAAAGTATTTACATCATTCGCTAAATATGAATTACACCATTATACAGTATTCCGCAACTTCACAGCGACGATCACTGATAGAAATATTTCACCCCTCCAAAAGCTATATAATGCTATCAGCTCGACTAGTCTGTCCAATCCTCACAACCTCTGATCCTGCTAAAATGACTTCCTGGGTGGTAGTGCGACTCTAACCTCTGAGGTGGCTCCCTGAATCACTACAAGAGCTCTGAATCAAATTATGGATGTGATTCGATTTGGACCGTCGATCGTATCGAGCCGTGAGTATAAATATCGGAATAGTCGAAATTTTTTGGAAATCACTGTTTCGGGAAGTTTGACCGTCATTTGACCAGAGGAGACCGTTGACCCGCGTTGACCGAGGGAGAAACGGACCACCGTTTGACTCACCGGCGACTTTTCATTTCTGGCCACATCCGACTCCGATTTGGGTATAGTTTGATTCTCCTCTAGATTTCCTATGGTTTAGCACATTGATTTGTGAAATTTGGTGAGATATTGAGGGAGAACGAGGAGCTTAAAGTTGTGGGATTTCAGGGTCGACGGACGGTGGTGCTCCGGCCACGGTGGTGGCAAGAAATTAGGGGGTTTTGCTCGTGGGGCCACTGCGATGCCTTTAGGAGTAACCTCGAGGGCCGTCGTACGCCGTGGCCGAAGTTTCAACAGAGAATAGGGTCGTAGGCCAGATTTGTATTTTGGAAGTTTCGAGCTGAATTCCAACAATTCACGGCGGAATTGGAGGAGGCCGTAGTTGTGAGATATGTTGGGCTCGAGGAGGAGAGGAGTTCTGGGTTTTCCTCGCCGGGAAATTCTTCCGGTGACGGTCAACGCCGGAGCTCATAATCGCGCTCCGATCATCGCCTTGAGGTTTTCGAGTTTATTTAGTTATCGGAGTTTAAGTCGAGGGTTTATGTGGAGAATTTGAGGGTTTTCGTCGAGTATTTTGTATCCGAGTTTTATGTTTCCGGAAATGGTTTGCTTCCGAGGTGTGGTATAGAGTAATGAATTGTGATTTTGGTCAGTTATATTTTGTGATTATTCAGGGGATCGAGATCGTACGTTGGGCGAGGGATCTTCCGCCGGATCTCGTGATTAGCGCATTTGCGCGCTGTGCTTGTCTGTGAGTGGACATTTCTTTTCACTGATTAGTTGCGAGTCTTTATTACACGTTTTACGAGCATGAGCATTCATATGAGATTATGATTTATATGAGCATGTGTTTTACGATTATGCATTTGCGAATACGCATCGACGAATATGTTTATACAATTATGTGTTACGTATATGCATTTATATTATGTTTTATACACTTGCATAGAACTATTTATGATTTGGTTTACAGAGTACAGTCACAGTATATATTGTTGTATCGATACACTTGCATCTCGACTGATCCCCGAGGATGTTTACCAGGGGAGGCTGTGACCCCTGACCCAAGGCCTTTACCGGGGGGGGGGGGGGGCTGACCTCTGACCTGAGGCCTTTCAGGCTAGAATAACGTGTGGGTCTGGGATCCCGTGATTCGGACTGTACTAGCGCGGAAGTGTCCATGAGTGACCCCGCGGAGTTTTACGATGCATGCTCTGTACGCGTGAGGAGTTAGAGTCTCCCTCGTGTACTATGTCATATTCATTCATTTAGACTCGCATTTATTTATATAACATATATTATTCGGCGAAAGACATTTATTTTCGTCCACTCACTATAACGGTTTATATGTCTTTCCCTGGACTTTTCGGTTTCCGTGCCCAGTTTGCAATTCGGATTCTGGTGTCTCACGTCGCCGTCGGAGGCTTAGTATTCGAGCTACCATTCTTTTCCAGTAGGTTTTTTGTTTAACCTACTGTTGTGTATTTATGTATATATATATATACTACGGGTCGCTCTGAATACTCTGATATTACATTTTCATATGATTTTTCCCGGATTTCTGTAAAATTACAGCTTTTGTATATTACTTTACATTATGTTATGATATTGAGAAATCCGGATGGGATTGGTGCCCACGGTTTGGCTTTTGTGGCATAGGATGAAGTGTGTTTTCAGGTGCAGGTTAATGGTAATTCCACATTATAGTGAAACTCTGTTGAAATTTCTATGGTTTTTGCAAGTTCGTATTTTCAGAAGGGGTTTGATTCCGGTTTAGGAAACTAAATCGGGGTTGGGTCCTTTCATCCGTGTCTTTCATATTGATTTGGATCCACAAATTGAGCAAGAGGTTAAGCCTATAGTACAAGGGCAACTTGACATGGAGGACGAAGTCTACGAAGGAAGGCCATTGAGGGAATGTGCCTTACCCTCTTTGGAGGCGCACACCAAATGTATTGTGTTGCAACCATTGGTGGGTGAATCTTTTGAGATAAAGCCTAGCTTCTTCCAAACTCTCCCTATCTTTCTAGTCCATGCCAAGTTCGATCCCTATTCACACCTTTTGGGGTTCGAAGAGGCATGTGCTCGATTGAATATCCGTAACATGGATGATGGGCAATTGAGATTACGGGTGTTCCCATCAAGCTTACAAGACAAAGACAAGGAGTACCTTAACAAGCTCCCTTCCAATTCTATCAACTCTTGGGAGACCTTCACTACTAGAAATTCTCACTTAAGAGACGAAACCTTGCCAAAGTACGCCTTAGACTATGAAAATTTAATTCGTCGCCCATGACATTTTTTCCTCGTCTAATACCAACTTAGATGACAAATAATATATTTCGTCATCTAAGTTATATCTTAGACGATGAATTATGTAGTTCGTCGTCTAAGTTTGTCCTTAGACGACGAATTACATAATTCGCCATCTAAGTTCAACATCTTGGACGAGGAATTGTATAATAATTCATCTAAATATAACATCTTAGATGACAAAAACGACATCCATTGTCTAAAGACAAACTTAGACGACGAAGGTGGTTTCGTAATCTAAGTATGTACTTAGACAACAAAACGTTATACTTAGAGAACGAATTATTTCTTCATCTAAGAAAATTCAATTATTTAGATTAGATTCCTTTTTCAGATCGGGCATTTTTCTTTCTCCTCTCTCAACTTCTCTCTCTCGCACTCAACACCCACCTCCGGCCGGCCACAATTCAATTTCATCGGTATTCTAATTTACCCACTTATCTCCTTATAAGTGAATGTATTAACTCGTTTCTCTCGATTATTTTTTTAAAAATTTAATTACGTATGATGATGGAGTTCTCCGGTGAAATATTCCGACGAATATATATAAAGTTTCGGGCGACCTTGTTTGTATATATGTTGCATTAATTAATTATTTGTTTAATTGTTCAGCTAATTGTCCACAGAGGTAGGTTATACGACATGAGAATAACTGGCCAAGTCCTAACGGCAGCACTATTAATACCCCAATGATTGAATCCAGATATACAAAGTCTGAGTCTAACATTTTGACCTTTGCTGCAAAGTCTTGAAATTGACTGTCGAAATGTTTAAAAGCCTCCCTATCTACCACATGTGTGAGCACATTTTCATATATTCTCTGTTTCGCGTATCATGTCATCGCCCCTGCTGTGTATAGAAACATGTACAGACACTGTAGTCTGAGAATCAATGGAAAAAAGCCAAGCACTTTCGCAGGAATTTGCTTATTTAAACTCCTCCTATTCCCCCGATTCAATCTGCACTGGTTGCATACAGGACAGTAGTCCAAATGTACATACTTTTTGTAAAACATCACTCAATCATTTATGCAGCATGAATTTTCTTATACTTCAGGCCGATGATGCTCAAGATCTTTCTAACCTTATAATGAGTTTCCAAAAGTTTGTGATGATCAGGAAGCAACTTACATATATGCTCCTGCATTTTGTCAAAAGCACGGTCTGGAAATTTTGTCCTTCACTTTTATCTGAATTTCCTCCATTACATATCGCAACACACTCTCTAGACATCCAGGGTACACCGAGGTCTGGGCTTCAAGTAACATCCTATTGTACTTATCCATCTTAGTAGTGTCAGTGGCCAAGGAAGCAGGGTCTGTGTCATAATGAGGAGTATCATAATCTCTCTCTTCTGATTGATGTCTACCATGACTAAATCCCAAAAAAGCATCATGGACCAAATCCACAGAGGGGTTCTAAGAAGGGGTGCCACTACCACTGGATGAGGTACCCTGGTAACTGTACCCTAAGCTGAAGTCTACTACTTCACCGTGCTCATTCCATGTAGTGTAACTCCACATCATACTGTGGTCATACAAGTGTTGAGACATAACATTAATCTCCACAAACTGATGGTTAAGAGATTTTTTGCACGAACACCTATAAACCTTCTTTCCTTGACCATGTTCCATCGCAAACAACATAAACTCTTTGATTCCGTCAATATACCTCTCATCACTTCTATTGACCAACTGTATCCAACTCTTATCCATATTTCTGAGTAAGTTAATTATCATATTATATAATTTTTAAACTAATAATTTCAAAAGACCCAACCCCAATTTAGTTTCCTAAACCGGAATCAAACCCCTTCTGAAAATATAAACCAACAAAAACCATCAAAATCTCGGCAGAGTAACGTTACTAACGCGGAATTGCCATTAACCTGAACCCAAAAAATACACTTCATCCTATGCCACAAAAGCCAAACCATGGGCACCAATCCCATCCGGATTTCTCAATATCATATCAATTCATAACATAAAGCAGTAAACATAATTGTACTTTATAGAAAATCCGGGGAAAATCACATAAAAACATGTATCAGTAACGTATCAGAGCGACCTCTAGTGTATATATAAAAAAATATACAATAGTAAGGAAACCAAGAAACCTACTGGAAAAGAAAGGTAGCTCGAACGACTAGCCTCCGACCACGACGTGAGACACCAGAATCTGAACTGCAAACTGGGCACGGAAACCGAAAAGCCCAGGGGAAAAACATGAAAACCGTTAGAGTGAGTGGACGAAAATAAATGTCTTTCGCCGAATAATATATGTTATAAAAACATATGCAAGTCTAAATGAATGAATATGACATAATACACGAGGGAGACTCTAACTCCTCAGGCGTACGGAGCATGCAGCGTAAAACTCTGCGGGGTCACTTATGGACACGTCCGCGCTAGTACAGTTGGAATCACGGGATCCCAGACCCATACGTGATTCTAGCCAGAAAGGCCTCAGGTCAGAGGTCTGCCCCTCCCCCCCTCCCCCGGAATAGGCCTCGGGTCAGGGGTCACAGCCTCCCCCGGTAAACATCCTCGGGGATCAGCCGGGATGCAAGTGTATCGATACAACAATATATACTGTGATTGTACTCTGTGTAAACCAAATCATAAATAGTTCAATGCAAGTGTATAAAGCATAATATAAATGCATATACGTAATACATAATTATTTAAGCATAATCGTCGATGCGTATTCGCAAAATGTATAATCGTATAACACATGCTCATATAAATTATAATCTCATACGCATCCTCATGCTCGTAAAACATGTATTAAAGACTCGCGACTAATCAGTGAAAAGAAATTGTCCACTCACAGGTGAGCAAAATGCGCACTCGCGCTAATCACGTGGTCCGACGGAAGATCCCTCGCCCGAAGCACGATATCGATCCCCTGAATAATCACAAAATATATTTGATCAAAATCACAATTCACAACACTGTACCTCACCTCAGAAACCAACCGTTCCCGGAAACGTATAACGGATACAAAAAAATTAACGAAATTCCCAAAATCTCCACTCAAACCCTCGACTGAAAATCCGGTACTCAAATCAACTCGAAAACCTCAAGGCGATGATCGGGGCGCGAATACGAACAAAACAACATTAAAATCATCAAATTCTAAAAAGTTAACGGGTCGCCGGAGCTCCACTGTTAATCGCCGCCGCCAGCGGCGACGCGCCGTCAACCGGAGAGATTTTCCGACGGCCAAGATCCCATAAGGTTCTCCTCAACGAGCCCAACAACTTTCTCAACTGAGGCCAAGTCCAATTTCGGTAACACACGCTGGAAATCAGCTCGAAACCCACGGGGTACAACTACCGCCGGCGAAGCTGTTCGCTGTCGATCCTCCGTCTACGGCTCACGGCAGCCTTCGAGACCCCTCCCAAAAGCTCCGCCATGGCCCCACGATCAGAACCCCTCCATCCCCGGCCACCCCCGTGGCCGGAGCGCCACCGCCAAGTCAACCCGAAACCGGCCGGAATTTCCCCAAATTTCAACTCCACATTTCTCCCTCAAATCGAAACCAAATCGAGAAATTCCAAGTGCTAAACTGCTTAGAATCACGAGGAGAATAATTTACCTTCCAAGGTCGTGGCTTGAAATGGCCGGAATCGGCCAGTCCGCCAGTGAAATTCAAACGGTCCAAATATCACCTTGGTCAACTGTGGTCAACACCTCCAGAAACGGTCAACGCCGGTCAAACTTCCCGAACAGTGTTTTTGACAATTTTTCGACTATTTCTGATATTTATACTCGCGGCTCGGGATGATTGACGGTCCAAAACGGATAACAATCACGATTCGGATAAACTCGATACGAACAGATAAACTCGAAGAGATTCCACAATTTCAAATATTCATATTATATTCCTCGGAACCGCCCACGAACTCGAAATCACGTGTACAACAACTCTCGAGAAGAGACTCAACTCAAATTCTCGGCCAATAATTAAGTCGTGATTAAAACCGGCAAATCAATCAATTTACGTAAAACTGCGATTACGCGCTAACTCGTGAATTAAGCCAATTACTCTACTGATTCCATTCCGGGTCATCACATAATTAATTAATCTAATATACCATTTTATCAAATTACATAACACAATTAAGTTAATATGCTATAATCTAATATACTATAATTAATCAAGCTAATATTATATTATATTATTAACTTAATATAAATGCAATTACATATTATATATAATTTTTCAACTAATTATTCTAACATATATTAGCTAGCTTAATAATTAATTAAATATAAAATTAGCTTAATTAAACAATTAGCTTAATCTAACATTTTTCAACTAATCAAATTAAACATCCAATTAGCTTAACCTATACAATTAGAGTGACAATACAATAAAATAAATAATTAATACAATTTATATGCAAACAAGGTCGCTGAAAACTATATATTCACCGGAATATTTCACCGAAACACTCCATCATCGTATGTAGTTAAATTCATAAAAATTAATTGAAAGAAACGAGTTAATACCTTCACAAATAAGGAGATAAGTGGATAAACTAGAACTCCGGGGGTTGAAAAACCGATGAATTGAATAGTGGCCGGTCGAAGGTGGGAGTTGAGTTAGAGAGAGAGAAGTTGAGAGAGGAGAATGAGAAATTCCCGATCTGGAAAAGGAATCTGATCTAAATAATTGAGTTTTTTTAGACGATGAAATAATACGTCGTCTAAGTGTAAAGTTATGTCGTCTCGGTACATACCTAGATGACAAAACTATTTTCGTCGTCTAAGCTAAATAATTGAGTTTTCTTAGATGATGAAATAATTCTTCATCTAAGTGTAAAGTTTTGTCGTCTCGGTACATACATAGTCAACGAAACTATTTTCGTCGTCTAAGCTATAACTTAGACGATGAATTTTATCTCTTAGACGATGGATAGTGTTTTTGTCATCTAAGTTGTTAAACTTAGAAGATGAATTATGTAATTCATTGTCTAAATATAAATTTTAGACAAAAAAATTTATAATTCTTCGTGTAAGTATACTTAGACATGACGAATTACATCGGATTATGTAATTCGTCGTCTAAGGTATTTCTTAGACGAATATCATGTTTCTTCGTTTAAATCCAACTTAGACAACGAAAAAGTTTTTTGGGTGAAGAAAAAAATTTCATCGTCTAAGTCGCACTTAGGCGATGAAACCTTTAATTATTTTTCATCGCCTAAGTGAATTTTTTCTGGTAGTGGTATTAACTTAATAATGTAATATATTAGCTAGATTAATTATAGTATATATATTAACTTAATTGTGTTATGTAATTTGATAATATATATAGTATATTTGAATAATTAATTAGTTAAAAAAATTATATAATATGATAATTAACTTACGCAGAAATATGGACAAGAGTTGAATACAGTTGGCGAATAAAAGTTATCAGAGGTATATGGATGCAATCAGAGAGTTTATGTTGTTTGCAATGCAACATGGTCAAAGAAAGAAGCGTTACAGATGGTCGTGTAAAAAATGTCTGTTACAATGCTTCTCCTATTTTCTTGGACGAGGTCAACAATAGTTGGCACGCGGAGAAGGTGTGTTACATGGGCCACCGTAGATAGCTTTTTCATGATCGCCCGTGGCGACAAGATAAAGATCATTTCGATGGGATAAAAGAGAATAATCCTAAACCCCGACAGTGATCTAGGAAAGAGATTTTTGAGAGGTTAAACAGCTTCTAATTCAGTGTGTTGACCAATGACGCCGATGTGAAGAAACGCAATCCACACCCTTTACAAAAGCTTAGCTATTTGCATCACATGAATTGAAACTCAGGAACAACCTAGATGTCATGCACATAGAAAAGAATGTGTATGATAGCCTAGTGGGAACAATTCTCGGTATTAAGTTGAAGACTAAGGATACTCCCAAACTGCAAATAGACCTGGAATCCATGAATTTACGTCGTCCCTTGTGGTTAAGGAGGGATAGAAGAGGAGTGTACAATAAGATGCCAGATACACCTTACATAGTGAAGCCGACACTGAGGGGTTCTATATTCAATAGGTTTAAAAGTGTTCATTATCCGTCTAATTATGCAATGAATATATTTGGAACAGTCAACATTGAGCAACACAAGTTCATTGGTCTAAAGACTCATGACAATCATGTTATGCCGCAATGTCTAATTCCAATGATAATTTGACCATATTTGCCTTGTGACATCGTCGAACCGATAATGGCATTGTGTAGACGGTGACAGAGGTTATGCGCTAGAGAGTTGAAGAAGTCAAATGTGGTAGAATTACAATACCAAATTGTCCACATCCTTTGCAAATTTTCCCCCTTCTTTCTTTGACATCATGATTCACCTAATGATCCACTATTTCGAACAAGTATTGGTTTCTGGTCTGGTCCACTACAGTTGGATGTATCCTCAAGAAAGTTACAATTAATTATAACTATTTTTCATGATTTATATATATTTTTGTGTTTCTACTATTTTTCAAATAATTAATTGTATCATTTTGCAGACAACTCAGACAGTATACATGATTCGTCAAAAATAAATCTGCCTCGGATGGCTCAATAGCAGAGACATACCTAATGCAAGAGTGTGTTATCTACTGTAACAGGTACCTCAAGGATCCAGTCTAGACTATCCCTCCAATCCAAATGCTAAAAATAATCTTTCAGTCGTCATAGATGTTGTACGACCGTTTAGAGGAGTATTAAACGAAATATTAACTAAAAAAACTGATTTAAGCTCATTGGGTATTGTTACGAGACTGTGACAAGAGAACCAAACCGGACAAGAGTCATAACTAGGTTGAAAAGTGCTTAAGAAAAAGTTGCCTAATTATTTCTTCCATTTTCTAAAATATTATATAAACATAATAATTACATCTGACGGCTAATTTCTTCGTATTTTTAGGCAGGTGACCAAATTTCTTTTTTGTTTTTTAAATTATCTAAAAAAAATTAAATAAGTTATCACTTAGACGACGAAACGCCTAGGTTTCATCGTCTAGGTTCCTTCTTAGACGATTAAATCATGTAGTTTCGTAGTCTAACCCCAAAAATTTGGCGGTTTATTTTTTGCGCCAATATTTTGGGGGCATATTTAAAAATGAATTAGACGACGAAATGCATATAAGTTGATCAATATGAATCTATCTAGGAACCATTTTCCCTAAATTGAATCTGGACCTAAACAAATCCTCTCTCTCTCCTCCCTCTCGGATTTCTCTATTTCATCGCCACTGGCCGACTGTCTCTCTCCTTGCCACCGTGTCTCTCCTTGATCCTCTCGATTTACTGTCTTTCTCATCACCACCGTGTCTCTCCTCTATCCTCTCGATTTACTGTCTTTCTCATCGCCACTGTCTCTCTCTCTCTAACCATCTCTCTCCCTTTCGGTCGCTGTCGCCTCTCCTCTCCTCGCCATTATCACTATGTCCTCCCTCTCCTCACCACTGCCACACCATCGCCAGCTCCTCCCTCACCTCGGTCAATCTCTCGGTGAATCTCTCTCTCTCTCTCTCTCTCTCTCTCTCCAACTATATATATATATATATGGATTTTGTGACTTTGTGAAGATATATGTGGGTGAATTATATTTGTGAAGATATATAAGGAAGAATTTGTGAATTTTTGTATTTTATGAATTTGTGAAGTTATATGGATATATATATATGGATGAATCTGTTGGATGCCGATGAATATATAGATATATATATATATATTGGATGATGAATTTTGGATGTGAATTTGTGAATTTTTAGAAACTTATGAATTTGATGGATGAATTTTGGATGCCAATATACACACATATATATATATATGGATGAATATGTCTATGCTAAGTTTTGTATATATATGATGAATATGTTGAAATTTGTTGTATGTTAAATATTCAAATTAGTTGGATTGTGGATTGTTGGATTGTTGGATTGCAGAGTAAATGTTGTTAATATCTGATGTCGTACAGCTTAATTAAGATGCCTGGTGGTAGGATGAGGTGCAGTGCTCAAGAGAAGACTATCGAATTCCAATCTATTGGACGACATATGGGTTAGGGTCAAATCTAATAGGAGACCGTTACGACTCCTACGGTTCATGCGGCTCCGGTGGCTTCTCAGTCGATACCGAATGCTCTAACTAAAATGGCTATTGAATATACAGACGAGCCTGTGATTTCCACGTTGGCGAAAGCATCACACGGTCCCCAAGAATCCATCAACGATTTTGTTCACTACAGCGCTCGACGCAAGACTAAGAGGAAGCCCTTAGATTTGGTCCCCAAATGCACTCGAATAATTAGGAAGGGAGCTAAATGCGAGCAAATAGTAAAGTCAAAGGGAAAGAAGATCGAGGTGTCGTTCGACGAGTTCACCAGAGGCTCTCCGATGCCGGAGCTGAGCAGTTTGTGCTAGCACAACAGCAGATCAATCATACGGAATAACGTACCTATGATTGCCCCTTCTTGAAACGATTTGCCCCAATCTGAAAAATGCAGGATGTACTATGAACTATCGGTAATAGGGGTTATTGAATTTATTTACTTTCATAATTAATTACAAAGTAGAGGCATGGGGTCTAGGAATTTAATTTTTATTTTTTTATTCTAGCTACATTTTGACTATGAAGACAGACCGGAGATGTGGGAATTCATAGAGGATACGGCTACCCGCATTTGCAAGGATTGGAAGTATGACCTCCACAAGTACTATAAGTAACACTGCACCTTGCCTACCCCAAAAGAGTTGCAAACGGAAAGGGAAGACGAGTGACAATGGTTGGTCGGGCTCTTTAAGTCCGAGAAGTTTAAGGTACGTCTTCTTCTTTTTTTAATGTAATGAAAATGAATAATTTCTTACTTTTAAACATTTATTTATTATTTAATATTCTTTGTTGTGAAATAGATAAGGTTGGAGGCCAACAAGGGTAATCGTGAGAAGAAGACCGACCACCATATTTTGGACTCCAAAAAGTTCATCTACATGGTAAAGGCTGATAGAGATGTGGGTTTGATGCATTGGTTTCTGAATGCCAGAGTGTCTGGTTATGTCAAGCCCGGGCAAGTCAATGTCGCGAGTGAACGTGGTGTAATTATCTATTTTTTTTAAATTGATTGAATTTAATCATACTTTTGAAAATTTATTAAATTTAATCATACAGTTGGTTTGAAGAAATTGAATTATGATTAGGACATTTAATTAGGTGGTGCTCTTGAAATTTGGTTTAGTTGGCTAAATTATTATTCTGAAATTGAGAAATTCGATGGGAATCGATGCCCATGGTTAATTTGTTATGTTGGAATTGGTTATTCGAAGTGTTTTATTTCATGCAGGTTTTTGGTATGCTCCATTTTTAGGGGAAACTATGTCAAATTTTGTTGAGAAATAAACATTCATATATTGTTCACATGAATAGTTTCATGAGGTTGATACAAATGGCTAAGAAGGAATTAGGGCAGGCACATTTGCTAAACTCGGAGATGACACCTGAAGAGTTGCCTCCTCTATCGAAGGAAACTCAGATCTGTATAGGAAGAATGTTCGTGGGGTTGGATGAGCGGACAAGAGAGATTTGACCAAGTCATCCTCATCGTCGAGTAGGCGAAGTCGGGCGGACGTTGAGGCGGTCCGAGTTGCCTAAGAAGAGGCTCGATCGGCCCGGGATGAGGCTAAATTGGCGCGGGAGGAGGCTTCATCTTTATAGTAGCAAGTTCCTCAAGTCGATGGGAATGCAACTCCGCCCTACTGTCATCCCCCCATGCCTCCTAGGCTAGATGAAGACAACGGTGATCTGAGCAGCGGTGGGGGAATCAGTAGGATCCATACTCCCAGTTTAGTTTCATAGTTTATGTATATTTTGATCGATGTACGTACGTACACTTTTTTATGTACACGTTTTATATTTAATACATATATATATTCAATGACTATTTAATTAATTTAATTAATTTAATTTATAATTCTGAAACAATTATTAGAAAAAATAAAAAATTGAACATAGATGACAAAACAAGAAAAAATTATCATCTAGGTTCAATCACTAAGACGACGAATCTATTTCTTTATTCGTCGTCTAGGTGTTATACCTTAGGCGATGAACATTGATCTTCGTTGTCTAAGTAATAACACTTAGACGATGAAGGATATTCGTCGTTTAAGTGATAACACTTAGATGACGAACTGTTGTTCGTCGTCTAGGTTCAATCACTTAGACGATGAAGATCAATATTCGTCATCTAAGGTGCTTCTAAGACGAGGAACAATTTCGTCACTTTTTTAGAAATGTTTCGACGTCTAAGTACAAAGGTGACGAAACATATTTTGTTGTCTAATTAGCACCTTATGAAAGGACCCAACCCCGATTTAACTCCCTAAACCGGAATCGAACCCCTTCGAAAACACGAACCAACAAAAACCGTAGAAATTTCCGCAGAGTTTCATTACTAGTGTGAAATTACCATTACCTGCACGCGGAAAATACACTTCATCCTATGCCACAAAAAGCAAACCGTGGGCACCAATCCCATCCGGATTTCTCAATATATCAACAGTAAAGTAAAATAGTAAATATAGCTATACTTTACTGAAATCCGGAGTAAAATCGCGTAACATAAACAATAGAAAGCTCAGAGCGACTTCTAATACATAATCATATACGCATACCACAGTAGGTAGAACAATAAACCTACTGGATGAAACAAAGTAGCTCGAGCACTATGCCTCCGACCACGACGTGCGACACCAGAGCCTGAACTGCAAACTGGGCAAGGAAACCGAAAAGCCCAGGGGAAAAACATAAAACACGTTAAAGTGAGTGGACGAAAATAAATGTCTTTCACCAAGTAATATACGTTATAAAAGCATATGCGAGTCCAAATAAATATATATAATAAAATACGCGAGGTAAACTCATACTCCTCCAGCGTACAGAGCATGCAAGTAAAAATCCCACGGGGCCACTCATGGACACGTCCGTGCTAGTACAGTCTGAATCACGGGATCCCAGACCCACACGTGATTCGAGCCAGAAAGGCCTCAGGTCAGGGTAACTGTTTCCACTCGGAAATGCCTCGGCACAAGAAACAGATAACTGTACCTACCCGAAAATACATCGGCACAAGGCACAGCGTCCCCCCTGGTAGGCACCCTCGGTGATCAGCCGGGATGCTTGTGTATCGATACAACAACATGAACTACGACTGTACTCTGTGAAAATCAGATCACAAATATCTCGATGCATGTACCGTAAACAGCATAAAAATGCATATGCGTAACATAATCGTATATAACACATGCTCATAATAATCGTAATCTCGTAAATATGCTCATATCTGTTTATTCGTATACGTATATCCGTATATATATATATAACTGTAAACACATGCTCATGTAATCCGAAATCTCATACGCATGCTCAAGTTCGAAAATCATATAAAAAGACTCGCAATCATTCCGTGAAAATAAATGTCCACTCACAGACTGGCGTAACGCGTATCGCGTTAACCCGTGATCTGGCGGGAAGTCCCTCTCCAAAAGAACGATCACGAACACCTGAATATTCACAAAATCCATTTCTCAAAGTCATAACTCAACAATACAAATCAAATCACGAGAAACCACCGTTCTCGGAAACACGTAATTCAAAGTCGACGAATCGTCGAAAATCCGTATATGTATACCTCAATACCTCGCTATACTTTCGAACGCTCAACTCGAAAAACGAACCTCCCCACGGCGATCGGGGCGCAATTTCGAGTCAAATGACATGCAACTTGCCGAAAGTCCAAAAAAAGTCAAACACATCGGCCAAACGGATAAAAAGTCAACTGTTCAACCAAACATACATTTAAATCGACTAATTAACCAACAATCGGAAATAATCACAACTTAATCTCCGTAACTCAGAATAATGCTCCGTAAGTTCCCAAAAGCTCGAAATTAAATTCTGAACAACTTCCGTGAAGGAACCGAAATCAAATTCTCGTCCGGTAATTTAGTCGCGAACAAACCTGTCATTTAAATCTGTTTCCGTCGAAACATGTACTACAACTCTCGAGAAGAGACCCAGCTCCAATTCTCGGCCAATAATTTAGTCGTTAACAAATCTGGCTATTCACATAACTGTCGAACATCAGCGCGCGATAACTCACGAATCAAGCTGATTATACTACTGATTCTGGCCCGGGTCGTCACAAATCCACCCCCCTTAGAAAAATTTAGACCTCGAAATTTCCAAGTCTGCTGACTAAAGGTAGGAGTACTGCCTCTGCATACTGCTCAACTCTACAACAGCAATGTCGACTGAATAACTCTGATAACAAACTCCACAATAGGAGATAGCTCCGTGCTGAAATCCCTGTACTCTCAAATCTCAAATCTGAACTGGCTCCACACAATAGCCAAATGTTCCTGCATAAGGAACAGATAGGGTACACGACACACATACAAACCTGAAACATAGTTCTGCAACACGGAACACAACACACACAAAATCCAATGTTATAGGCGATGCTGAACTATACGGCACAACACAAGCTCGCCTATGACCACATACGGATCAAAAACAACATGGTAAATCACAACCCAGTTTACACACATCAACATAGCTCAAACATCGGACTCGAGCAATTATCAACCTATTTCCGCTCATCTGGCAGTCTGTGGTAACACACTTCACAAAATCAGAATCAAACATCAACTCAAACTCAACCAAGCTCACTCCAACACAATGGAGTACAACATCGTTCCTCAAAACGACATCATGCAACATCAAAATCACAGTGGTCAACAAACTGGTACTGCAAGCAATCTCGAACGGGTGAAACTGCTGGTCCCGAATCCTCCGGAACTGCAATACCGAAGTCCACAACATGCCCTCCAAGGCCTGAATAGTCCTCGAAGATCGCTTGCCAATCTGAAGATAAGAACCGGTACTAACTCGTAATCTGGTCCCCAATGCTCACTGCAAAGCTTGCCAACACATAGTCGTAGCTGATTATCTCGGTCAGCGAACTGGGACACAGGTACATCACATAGATGGACAACCTCAGTCAAACATAGCTATACCAGCCTACCACTGAAATCATCTCCGAAAGTACAAGGAAACGTACTGAATTCGTCAAATGGTCCACAATGGTCCAACAACTGGTATCACAAACCAAAATGCATACAAACACACACAATCACAGCAACAATCGCCACGTATAACCGGAAATCTCAAATGGCTGACACTTCTCGGCAAGTCTCTACCTCCTAGCCATTGCCAATCGACAAATGTGGCATCTGCATACTCAAACTGCTACACTGCTCTTCATGTTGCGTCACAAGTAAGACACTCGAAGTATATGATACATCTCCGCATTACCAGCATCAAATGCGCGTGAAACCTCGAGCCTCAACATCATCACACACTAACTCAGCTTCCGTAGTGCATAACTCGGCTAACACGGAAACTCGAGCCACACACACATATGAAACACTGAAATCCCGACTCTCTATTGAATACATCAGCAACAACCTCCCAGATGGGTAGTCAAAGTACAACCTCTAGCCTTTCCTGCACAAGCTCAAAGGTGCAGCCATAGTCATTAATCAACCCCATACATCTACACTGCCTCAAGCCCAAATCTGGCCGAAAATGCAAGTGGATGAAACTCAAATGATCAGTGTACGTCCCACACTGCGCTGCACACTATAGCTGTAGTGTCTCGAACTCTTCAATGCTAACATAAGGACAGCTACACTCAAATCATACACAGGATACGTAACTACACAAAGTTCCACTGCCTGGAACCATGAGCCACCGCTCAACTACACAACATCAAAACACAACCAAATCTAAACCTTGATGCATCGCCATAACCTACGAACTCATCACGATCGTCAGGTAAGGTCAAAACCGAAGAAACAGTCAACCATCCTGCAGGAGTAAATAACTCTCCTCGCGTGCATCGAACCACTCGAACTTGACGCCTTCTTCGTCAATCCGGAAAGTGAAGTGGCAATCCAGGAAAATCCTGCACAAAGCCGTCGGTAATAGCCTGCCAAACCCAAGAGAAACTCCGAATCTCTGGTACAATGGTAGAGCAAACCCCAAATCAACACGGCTTCAAACTGGTCAGGATCCACGTCACCCACTCGGATAGCATCATGTGACCCAAAATCTTCACGCTAATCAACCAAAATCCACACTGGCTGAGCTTCACAAACAGCTAATCGTCTCACGAAATCCGCAAAACCACTCACAATTGCTTTAGGTGCTGGCCCACACTCCTGGAGTAAATCAGGACATTACCAACGAACATGACCACGAACTCGTCCAGAAACCGTCTGAACACCTGGTCGATCAAGTCTACACGATCTACGGGGGCATTGGTCAACCAATGGCGTGACCAAGAACTCCTGATGCCTGCACCATGATCTGAAAGCTAACATAACCACATCTAACTCATCAAACCTCAACTGATGGTATCCGAAACCAAAATCAATCTTCGAAAAGACTGAAACTCTCTCGAGCTGATCAAACCAATCGTCAATCTGAAGCGGAGGATACTCACTCTCCCCTGAAGCGAATTAGGCTTCGGTAGTCAATGCACCATCTCGTCGAACCATCCAACATCCGTATACACAATGCAAGTGCACACCACGCAAATGCGCGGGGTCGCCCAAAATCTCTCAAAACCTCATTCAGCAACTCCTGGAGTCGAAACTATAGCTCCATCAGCTCCGCTGGCTCCAAACGACAAAATACCGGTAACATGAATCCAGCGCCTAATACAAGCTCAATGGTATAGTCAATCTCCCAAACTGGAGGAACACCTGGTAACTCCTCCGAAATACACTTGAAACTCGGGAACCTCATCGATGTCGCCAATGTCGGGTACAGCAACCGTATTATCCACAACATGAGCTAAGCAAACAACACAACTCGTCTCCACAATCTGCTCGACCATCACCGCGAAACAGTATCTCGGGGAAAGTCTGGTAGTCGAAACACAACTTCCTTCTCGAGGCACTCGAACACAGCCAAATGCGTCGTCAGTAAGTCCATACTCATAATCACACCAAAACCACGATGTCCAGCTGTAACAGATCTGCGGCTAACACATATCCTCCAAAAGGATCTCACAACTTCCGGATGGATACAACACAATCCAAGACCTCGGAAGTGGAGATGCAGGTACAATAGCCATGGATATCAAACAACAGTAACCTCGGAGAAAAGTCTGTCCTCAAACAAGGTCATGGCACAAACTCCAACATGCCCAACTAGTCACCCACGTCAATTGCGACTTACTAAATAACTCATCAAAAGGCTCCAGTGGTCAAACTTCAGGAACAACATGAGGATCTGCTCGTGTACTCTGAACTGCCGAACCGCTAAAACAGTTGGTTGAGGGCACCCCCTCGTAACGTGACTCTCCTGGCCACCGAAACAGCAACTAAAAGTGCTCCATGAACACAAATCACCGCAACACCTGCTGCGTAAAAGGATCACCAACGATCGCTCAAACTCATGCCACAGGAGCAAGTCCGCTCCTCCGTGATCTCCACCATCACCAAACGGATCCTCTGCTTAATCTGATGACCCTCAACATAATCGAAAAGGCCACAGTCTGATGACGTCACTGATCCCGAAGTATCGGAACTCAACCTCATTAAAACATCTCGACTGAATCTATTTTCCTCAAACCATCACATCGGAAAACCGCGTACACCTTTCCTTCTCAATAGCCTCGCCACTAAGTGCAGCACACTAAGCTCCTCACGGATGTCTCAAGGCACACCAATCAGACTCTCTCTGATGCTCAGGTTCAAACTCATCTCGAACCTCGTACACAGCTCCCTCTGAAGCCACATAACTCGTGCAAATAAGGACAAACATGTGAACAATGCATCTCTGCCTCAGGTGGGTAAACACTCCACAGTCGAATGCTAGGTAGCCTGATGGAACCATTACCGTATACACAACACCCTGTATGTAGGCCGTGGAGTCGCAACAGGAACTCACACAATATCAGCCCACCAAACACGATAATCTGAATCAGGCAAACATCACCGCCACAATTCTCAGCTCTGAGGCAACGTATAGACGCCCATATACACATCCCCAGGCAAACCGTGCCACACAATTCTCTGAACTCTGAATACTCATCTGAATCCACTGTTCTCTGGCAAGTCGCGCGTTGATTGATTCTCAACAGGATCCACAACCGAAACGACAAGGAAACCACGTCAGGGAGGCATCCTAATGAATACAATATCGTTCACAACAAGTGGAACGTAATCATGGAACTTTAAATATTTGAAAGTATACAACACCCGGAATATTGATGAGTATCCGCCGGCCGGTCGGGTCACCATTCCAGACATGCTGTACATTCTCAAATATCCTTAGTAAACACGACTACAGAAGTCTACAGAACCTATAACCTAATGCTCTGATACCAAGCTGAAAGGACCCAACCCCGATTTAGCTCCCTAAACCGGAATCGAACCCCTTCGAAAACACGAACCAACAAAAACCGTAGAAATTTCGGCAGAGTTTCGTTACTAGCGTGGAATTACCATTACCTGCACGCGGAAAATACACTTCATCCTATGCCACAAAAAGCAAACCGTGGGCACCAATCCCATCCGGATTTCTCAATATATCAACAGTAAAGTAAAATAGTAAATATAGCTGTACTTTACTGAAATCCGGAGTAAAATCGCGTAACATAAACAACAGAAAGCTCAGAGCGACTTCTAATACATAATCATATACGCATACCACAGTAGGTAGAACAATAAACCTACTGGATGAAACAAAGTAGCTCGAGCACTATGTCTCCGACCACGACGTGCAACACCAGAGCCTGAACTGCAAACTGGGCACGGAAACAGAAAAGCCTAGAGGAAAGACATAAAACACGTTAGAGTGAGTGGACGAAAATAAATGTCTTTCACCAAGTAATATACGTTATAAAAGCATATGCGAGTCCAAATAAATATATATAATAAAATACGCGAGGTAAACCCATACTCCTCCAGCGTACAGAGCATGCAAGTAAAAATCCCACGGGGCCACTCATGGACACGTCCGTGCTAGTACAGTCCGAATCACGGGATCCCAGACCCACACGTGATTCGAGCCAGAAAGGCCTCAGGTCAGGGTAACTGTTTCCACCCGGAAATGCCTCGGCACAAGAAACAGATAACTGTACCTACCCGAAAATACATCGGCACAAGGCACAGCGTCCCCCCTGGTAGGCACCCTCGGTGATCAGCCGGGATGCGTGTGTATCGATACAACAACATGAACTACGACTGTACTCTGTGAAAATCAAATCATAAATATCTCGATGCATGTACCGTAAACAGCATAAAAATGCATATGCGTAACATAATCGTATATAACACATGCTCATAATAATCGTAATCTCGTAAATATGCTCATATATGTTTATTCGTATATGTATATCCGTATATATATATAATTGTAAACACATGCTCATGTAATCCGAAATCTCATATGCATGCTCAAGTTCGAAAATCATATAAAAAGACTCGCAATCATTCCGTGAAAATAAATGTCCACTCACAGACTGGCGTAACGCGTATCGCGTTAACCCGTGATCCGGCGGGAAGTCCCTCGCCAAATGAACGATCACGAACACCTGAATATTCACAAAATCCATTTCTCAAAGTCATAACTCGACAATACAAATCAAATCACGAGAAACCACCGTTCTCGGAAACACGTAATTCAAAGTCGACGAATCGTCGAAAATCCGTATATGTATACCTCAATACCTCGCTATACTTTCGAACGCTCAACTCGAAAAACGAACCTCCCCACGGCGATCGGGGCGCGATTTTGAGTCAAATGACATGCAACTTACCGAAAGTCCAAAAAAAGTCAAACACATCGGCCAAACGGATAAAAAGTCAACTGTTCAACCAAACATACATTTAAATCGACTAATTAACCAACAATCGGAAATAATCACAACTTAATCTCCGTAACTCAGAATAATGTTCCGGAAGTTCCCACGAGCTCAAAATTAAATTCTGAACAACTTCCTTGAAGGAACCGAAATCAAATTCTCGTCCGGTAATTTAGTCGCGAACAAACCTGTCATTTAAATCCGTTTCCGTCAAAACTTCAAATATTCATAACTAATTCCTCGATCGTCCAAATAACGATCCGGAACTGCCTACGAACTCGAAATCACATGTACTACGACTCTCGAGAAGAGACCTAGCTCCAATTCTCGGCCAATAATTTAGTCGTTAACAAATCTGGCTATTCACATAACTGTCGAAAATCAGCGACTACGCGGTAACTCACGAATCAAGCTGATTATACTGCTGATTCTAGCCCGGGTCGTCACACCTTAGATGACAAAAAGTTTATGTTTCATCATCTAAGTACTTAGACTACGATTCTTAGACGACGAAACCTAGGCAACAAAACTTTCATCGCCTAACTACTTAGGCGACAAAAAATGCCACTTAGGCGAAGAATTGCTTCGTCATTTAAGTGCATTTTTTTGGTAGTGCTTACAAAGGAAGTTCATTACCAAGTACTTTCCCCCGGGCAATATTAATGAAACAAGAACAAGTTTGATGACTTTTTGTGAAGAGGATGGAGAACTATTTTGTGAGGCATGTGAGCGCTTCAAAGATCTCGAGCTTGGATGTCCGAATTATGGACAAACACAAGACATGCTTATGTCCCTTTTGTACCAAGGGCTAAGTACGGAGATAAGGCGGAAGGTAGACAATGCTTGCAGAGGAGATTTTAGGATAAGATCGGGAAGAAGCCTAGATTTTGCTTGAGAAATTGACCGAAATATCGGCTCTATAGGATGCGAAGCCTAGTGTGAGGTAGCCCACGGTTTCTATGAGAGAGGCTACTCAAGCCAAACGCGGAGGCATTTATGAAGTCAAAGATGCCATCCATATCCAAGATGAAGTCATCAAGAGGCTTGAGCAGTCAATGAACAAGAATTTTGAGATTTTGATGAAGCAAAATAGAAGTGGAGGTCAAGTTCACTAAGTGTCGAAGATTAGTGTGGAGCCGGTCACTTGTTCGATTTGTGAGAGCACGATGCATGAAACGCTTGGTTTCCCTCACCAAGAAGATTACCCGGACATTATCGAACAGTGTAAAGGAGTCTTCTATAACCAATAAAGGAATGATCCGTATTCAAACATTTATAATCCTGGTTGGAGGAATCATCCAAACTTCTCATTGGGGGGTGGGTCACAATCAAGGGAACCAAAAAGGCCAAGGTGGGTTTCTTCCTTTCTGTTATTCTCTTTTGCCTCCTTCTCATTCTATTTCGATATCTTCTTCTTATCTTCATCTCTCTCTCACACTCTCTTACCCTTACACACTAATTACTCAAATATCTTCAACAACCTCCTCAAGATTTCGAATTACTTGCTTGATTGTGACTTTGGAGTGTTTTCCTCGATAGTTAGAGTGCTTTTGAGCCATCTTCAAGAGGTTTGTTCTTCATAACCCATATTTTTTAAATTGAAATTTTTTGTGATAAGTTGTGATTTTGTGATATTTTTGGTTAGTTAGAGCTATATTACTCTATTTTGATGCATGGGTTTAGTGATTGTAACATCTATATGCATGAAATTATTGAAATTGGAAACTCTGAATTATGCATGAACCCTAGTTTCAAAATTTTGGAATTGGCTTGTGTTTTGTGTTTTTCTTGCCAATGTATGCTTAAATTCATGATCTAGGACTAATGAGTAGTTGATTTATGAGGCCAATTGCGTATATGAAACCTTATCGAAAAAATTTGGTAAACTGTTGACTATCTTTAACTTTGGTCGAAATGATGATGCAAGTATGCTTTGGTTGTGTGTTATTGTGTTGAGTTCTAAGTGTTAGTGTGTTAATATTGTTTTCTAGGTGTCTTCGTGTACTCATCCATCATCATCATCATCATCATCATCATCATCATCATCATCATCATCATCATTATCATTGTCACTATGGGCAAACCAAAGGCAAACAACAAGTGTTGGGGTAAGGCTAGGGTGGAGGAAGAAGAGGAAGAGGAGGAACCGGTGTACGAGAGAGCACCTACTTACTATAATATGGACGATCTACCTCTAAAGGTTAAGTGCCCGAAGACCAGTTTTTCTAAGATGCCAACTATCAAGGAGGCGCGTGGTATTCACTCTGAGATGAATGTTCAACTAGCGCCCAACTGTTCTGAGCTCAAGACCTTGAGAGAACTCTTGGACGCCTATAAATACTGAGGTAAGACTAGGGTTGAGGAAGAAGAGGAAGAGGAGGAACCGGTGTACGAGAGAGCACCTACTTACTATAATATGGACGATCTACCTCTAAAGGTTAAGTGCCCGAAGACCAATTTTTCTAAGATGCCAACTATTAAGGAGGCACGTGATATTCACTCTGAGATGAATGTTCAACTAGCGCCCAACTGTTCTGAGCTCAAGACCTTGAGAGAACTCTTGGACGCCTATAAGGCCAATATATAGTCTCGCTATAGATTTTGATGGCTATGATGAGCCCTTGGTGTGGGAATTCTATGCCGTGCTCAAGGAGGCTAACATAAATTCTACCGGGATAGGACGCATCCTCACTCTTCGGGGCAAGAAAATGACACTCTTACCGCAATCCCTTGAGAAGCTCCATCGCTTGCCTCGCCTCTCCCCGGAGGCAGGAATTACCTTTTAGGAGCGCTATGATGAGGTGAATTGGGTGGACTTCCGACAAGAGGCATGCGGGGCCAACATAGTCCCCAATAGGAGGAATGCTTGTTTCCATATAGGTGACCTTGATGATCTTCATAAGGTGCTTTGGCTCTTTGTCAAGCATAATGTTTCACCTCATGATCATACCGCCGAGATCCACATCAAGGGGTACAAGACTATGTTTATGATGATGCATGGTGTCAATCTTATGGAGTATGGGAGACTCCTTTATGATACTTTGATTTCTAGTGCGGAGGCGAAGAAAGGGTCATTGGTGTTGCCATCTACCATCACCCAGTGGTGCATCAAGAAGAAGTTTGAGAAAATTCCCTATGTATATACCCAAGGGAGAGCTCAATGACACAATTATGGCCAAGAGCTTGGCCCAAAGAGCCAAACATCGAGCGCAAGTGCAAGAGAAAGTGCAACCGAAAGAACCTCAAGCAAGAGCAAGCCCCAAATGCCCCTTATCACCCTCATCATCTCCTCAAGGAATTTTCCAAGTGCACTTTCATTATCTCAAGAGGTATTTTGGTCAAATGTTCACCAACTAAGCCGCAATCATAGAGATGATTTGTTCTCTCGGTAATCGGATCTCTAACTTGGAGCTTTACCACTCTCGTGGGAAAGGAACTTCTGAGCCGGCACCAATGGAGCATGTGAAAACATTGAGAGAAAACCAGAGCCATTTCTTGTATTACTGAAAATGCAGAAAGCGTGAGCATTACAGAAGAATGTTAATTACACAGTACAATATATATATACTGGTAGAGATAAGGACACGTGTGTGGATCCTATACAGCATGAGCTAGCTAAGCTAAGTGAACTTAATCAGTTTCTAATCAGGGATTTAATCAGGTATAACTAACACTCCCCCTCAGCTTGATGGTGGTGGTGGCTGAAGCATCAAGCTGTGACTTAAGTACATGTGCTGAGGTGAACATAAACCCTTTGTAAAGAGGTCTGCAAGCTGTTCTTGAGATGAAACAAATTGAAGTTTGATGGAACCATCTTTGACCTTGTCACGGGTGAAGTGAACATCAACTTCAACATGCTTCATCTTCGAGTGCTGAACAGGATTTGAAGCCAATGCCAAGGCTGAAATGTTGTCACAGTACAGAACTAGAGTAGAACTTAGAGGGATGTGTAGATCCTGTAACAAGTGTTTAAGCCACTGAAGTTCACATGTAGTGTCTTCTATGCTTCTATATTCTGCCTCTATAGATGATCGTGATACATCATGATGCTTTCGGCTACACCAAGACACTAGCATTTGATTTAACAAGACAACAAAACCAGTAGTAGATCGACTGTCATTGGGATCTCCAGCCTAATCAGCATCACAGAATGCTTGGAGATCTACCTCACAATGAGCTTGTATAGTTACTTGAGGAATAGAAACATTTGAAGATCTTTTGAACAAAAGACCTATGTCACAATATGCCTTTGATATATCTCATAATTGTCTTAATTGCATTGAAATGGTCTTGAGTTGGTGAATGTAGAAATTGACACACATTGTTAACAGTAAATGCTATATCTAGTCTAGTGAAAGTTAGACATTAAAGACAACCAACCAGGGTTCTGAAGTGAGGAACATCACTAGATTTCAATGGAACACCACTGTCCCTCAAAAGCTTCACACTAGATTGACACGGTGTAAGATGTGTATGACAATCATCCAAACCAGCTCTGTGTATCAGATTTCGAGCATACTTATGTTGGGAGAGGAACAACCCTTCCTTGAAATACTTAATTTTTAATCCTAAGAAGTACTTCAGCAGCCCCATGTCAGTCATTTCGAACTCAGTTCTAAGTGCAGCTTTGATCTTTGATATAAGACTCTCACTATCACCCGTGAGAACAATATCATCAACATATAGTAGTAAGTAGAACCTGGAGCTGGAAGTAATCTTTACAAATAATGAGGGATCATCATGAGAGGTTTCGAACCCAAGACTAGGAAGAAACTGTGTAAAGCTCTCATTCTAAGCTCTAGGAGCTTGTTTGAGACCATACAAAGATTTTTGCAATTTACAGACATGAAAAGGCATATTTGGATCTTCAAATCCACTTGGTTGAGACATAAAGACTTCCTCAGTTAATGTACCATTCAGAAATGCATTCTTTACATCAAGTTGATGAAGATGCCATCCAAAAGAAGCAGTAAGAGCAAGTATCAGTCTTACAATGGTGTGTCTTACAACTGGTGAGAATGTCTCCTCATAATCTACACCATACTCCTGGCTAAAACCTCTTGCAACAAGTCTGGCTTTATGCCTGGCAATGGTGTCATCAGTATGTCTCTTGATTTTGTATATCCATTTGCAAGAGACCAGATTATTGTCAGGTGGTAGATGTACAAGAGTCCATGTGTTTTGCTTCATTAAAGCATCATACTCCTCTTGCATTGCCTATTTCCATACTGAAATTTTTAAAGCACTCTTGTACCCAATTGGCTCTGTATCCACAGAATTAGAAGAATGACTAGTTAAGGCTGACAAAAAACACTTCTTCTTGGATACACCTCTTTTACTGCGTGTGAACATATCATGATTGTTGAGAGAGGTGGGATCAGTTAAACCTGCAACTGGATGAAGAATATTGGATACATATATCTCATAACGAGGTTTAGCTGGTGTATAATCAATAGTAACTGAAACACCCTGACCTGGACTAGAATGAACATTCACTGAACCTTCATTTTCCTAAAAAATGACCTCTGTGTGAGTATGAGGACCAAAATGGACATTTGTAGCACTATAATCACTGTGACTATCACCAAAAACACTAGGACCAGTAATATGATTATACTCATGACCAGAATTATTGCCATGACTCACTGAACTGCGACCAACATGATTAATATTTTGCTAAGAATGTAAGGAACAATTCACATCGGAAGTGGACAGACCTGAATGAGCATCATTATGCTTGCTCTAGTGCAAGCAGGATTGGTGCACGAGAATTCTCTGAAAAAGAAGGCCACTGAGTGATCATATAAGGCAAGATACCTCCTGATGTTGAAGTTGAGCTAGAAACAGTACTGAAATAAGGTGTCACCGGACCCTTGAGTTTGTCATAAGGAAAAATATCCTCAGTAAATATCACATGTCTTGAAATGATATACTTCCTGGTTGTAATATTGTAGCATAGAAACCCTTTATAACCAGAGGGATAGCCAAGAAAGATACACTGTGTACTTTTAGCTTGAAGTTTGTTTATGTTGTAAGGAGTCATAAGTGGATGACATGCACAACCAAACACTCTAAGTGTATCAACAGAAGGAAATTTGTTGAAGAGTTTCTCAGAAGGAGATTGGTGTTTGAGAGACAGAGTAGGCATCCTATTGATAAGGTATGTAGCATGAGCACAAGAGTGATACCAAAAACTAGGTGGAAGATGAGACTACTGAAGTAATGTTAAAGTAGTTTCTCTAACATGTCTATTTTTCCTCTCAGAAACACCATTCTGCTGAGGAGTGTAGGACCATGAGACATGATGATGAATGCCATGTTCACTCAAATACAGTTTAAATTGAGTACTTAGGTACTCACCTCCTCCATCACTTCTAAAGGTTTTGATATCAGTAGAAAATTGATTCTTAACATAAGCATGAAACAGTTTGAAGTAGGAAAAGACCTCAGATTTGAATTTCATAGGAAAAAGCCAAGTGTATCTACTGAAATCATCAATGAAAAGCACATAGTATCTGTAACCATCAACAGATAGACAAGGGGAAGGACCCCAAACATCAGAGTGCACCAGCTCAAAAGGTTTTACACACTTAGATTCTAAATTAGGAAACACAAGTTTACTGAACTTTCCTAAAAGACAGGCTTCACAGACATGATCATTAGATTTTGTAGAGCTACTTGAAACTCCACATTTATTTAACATAGTCTCAATCACTGCATTTGCTGGATGTCCACACCTCTGATGCCACAGATTATGTTTAACTACTTGTCCTAGATGAGCAGAAGCCTTAGGAACACTGGATAAGCCTCTATTCTTCTCAGAATGGAAATGTTGTAATGGCAGATCACAAGGCATGGGATAAAGTCCATGATCACTCAGGCCTTTAAAGAGAATTCTCCCCTGCACTTTGTCCTGTATAATGCACATATATTAATCAAACCATGCAGCACAATTATTTTCCATACATAGTTGATAAACTGATAACAAGTGAGTAGCAAGATCAGGTAGAAGAAGGACATTTTTAAGGTTAAGAGTGCCTAACAAGGCAGTTGCAGTATGAGTCACACCCAATTGAGCACCATTGCCAATCTGAACAATTTCATGATCTGGAAAAGTGGTGACATTGTGGAGAAGCTGAGGATTATTGGTCATGTGGTTGGTTGCTCCTGAATCTCCAAGCCAAAACTGAGGTGAAAAAGTTTGTGCACCTGTAAGTAATACTGCATGATGAGCTTAAGGTTGATTAGGATAAGCAGCTGCCAAAAGAGCTACAGCATTTGCCAATTCTTGACTGATCTGAGTGTTAAGAGTAGATTGTGGAGTAGCTGGTATGGTTGGAGTATTCTGTTGACCACTCTGAGCATTTTGTTGCCTTCTAGGTGGGAAACCAATTATATGAAAGCATATGTTAGCAGTGTGACCTTCTCTTCCACAGTATTGACATATCACAGTACTTGGACCAACACCATCACTCTGAACATTGTAATTTACAAGGGTTCTACAATGCTTGGCAATGTGACCTGACTTCCCACATAGTTGACACGCATCTTTATACCCTGAAAATTGGCTTGATTTGTTGCCAAAGCCACCAGAATTACCTCCAAAAACTGAGTTGTGAGGTCCAACATTAGCAAGAAACCCAGCAAGTTGAGTGGCAAGCTGAATTGCACTTGGATTAACTCCTTGAGATGAAGAAAGAGGATGATATGGAGTAGGAGTTGAAGGACTAGGAGGTTGAGACAGGGAGCCAAACACTGGTGAGGGACCAAAACCAGGAGGAGGTATATGTAGTGTATTGGATTGTGGTGTAGTAGATAAGGATTGAGAGATAGGAACTGATGAGTTATATGGTGTAGCATGTGCTTGCACAGGTGTATGAGTTTGTACAGGTGTGCTCTGAGCTATCATGGCATTAAAGGGAAGAGGAGCTGTGACATATTCAGATGCAATGTCAACTTCTGCAGCCTTAAGAAGAGCTTTCAGTTGAGCAAATGAGCATGAGGTAAACTATGCTCTAACTACTGTCTTAATTGCAGCATACTGAGAAGGGAGACCCTTAAGCACTGTGACCACCACATCCTCATCATCCAAAGTAGCACCAACTGTATGCAATGCATCCCTAGCTGCCTTAATCCTATCTAGATAAACCTCAATGCTATCACTGCCCATGGTAATATTCTATGTTCTGCCTATCAGTTGCAACAAACTTTTCCTTGAGATTAAACCAAAGTTCCTTGGCAGATTTACTACCTACAGCACAAGACATAGCAGGAGTACCTAGGGTTTGACATATCATATGAACAATACTCTGATCCTGAGCTCTCCAAGCCACATAAGCACTAGATAAGGTGCGAGTTCCATCCTCAGAAACCTCAAACTGTGGTGGACATGGTATACTTCCATCAACAAATCCTATCAACCTCTGAGCCTCCAGAAACGACTCAAGCCTAAATGACCAAGCATGATAGTTTGACTCATCCAACAGTACAATAGGAAGAAACACAAAGGTTTGAGTAACATTTGCAAAGTTCGACATGATTTCACAATTGATTGTAGCAACAACAAAGAAAATCAGATCTACTGAGATTTACTACACCAAATCACATAATATGCACACCACTAGATACAGAATCACAAACCAAAGCTTTGATGCTACCAAACAACTTCAACAGAATATATGAAATACCAAACCACAACCAAAATGAAAGAACGAGCTTAGGGACTTAGCTAAAAATTGGAGCAAACCACCACAGTACAAACCCTTGACCACAATAACACCAGTTCGCTGGAGAGGATGACCAGAAAATAGAGAATCAGACCGACCTAGGCTCCTGATACCATGAAAACATTGAGAGAAAACCAGAGCTATTTCTTGTATTACTGAAAATGCAGAAAGCGTGAGCATTACGGAAGAATGTTAATTACACAGTACAGTATATATATACTGGTGGAGATAAGAACACGTGTGTGGATCCTATACAGCATGAGCTAGCTAAGCTATGTGAACTTAATCAGTCTCTAATAAGGGATTTAATTAGGGATTTAGTGTAATATAACTAAAAGCATGATGATGTGGATAATGATGGATTTGATGGATGAAGACATTAGTGTGCTTATGCTTCTTATTTAGCTTATTTTCTATAGTTTTTATCTAACCTCTCTTCTTTCAAGATTTGGTAGGGATTTTTCGTGGTTTTGTAACCTATGAACATCGTATCTACTCTTCGGTTGGTGTCATTGTGTTACTTGCTCTATTTTGTGTTTTCTGGTGATACTTATCTTTGTCAAGCTTTCATGTTTATCACTACCAGAAAAAATACTTTAGCTGACGAAAAAAAAATTTCGGCTTGTTAGAACTTTTCGACGGCTAAAGTAAAAGTCGACGAACTTTCGTCAGCTAAAGTTTGTATTTTTCTAAATTTTGTTTTGGGTTTTGGGAATAAAAATCTAGAATCTGTCAATTTGAAAGAAAAAAATTCCACAACAGATAACAACACCTAAAAAAATGAAAAAAAATCACATTTTCATTGACAAACACAATTTCACCTAAACCCTAAATTCCAAAACAAATCTCAAATTTTAAACTTTACCCAAGGGATTTCTAGCCAGTAACGATGGTAGGCGGCTGGGCAGCAACAAATAGAGAGAGGGCGGCAGACAGGGAGAGAGATTACTGGGTTTTGAGAGAGACTGCAACTAGAACGAAACATATCGATTTAAACCTAAGGACTTTAGCCGACAACACAAAAATATCGTGGGCTAAAGTATAGCCGATGAAAATGCATTTATTATTGTTGGCTAAAGTACGTATAGCCGACGACACATGTCACATACGTTGGCTAAAGTTACTTAAATTTTATTGGCTAAAGACTAAATTTTCGTCGACTAAAGTCACACTTTAGCTGACAATTTTTTTTCAACTAAACCCGACGACATTTTATTTCCAGTCAGCTAAAATACATTAGCCGATGAATAAAAACTTTTGCCGACGATAATTTTTCTTCGTCGGCTAAAATATAGTATAACCGATGAAAAAAATAGCCGTCGGCCTGTTTTGATTAATTTCAACAGCTAAAGTACTTTTTCTGGTAGTGTATGTGATCCATCTTGGATGAATTGATTGAGCCTTTAACCACTTTGTTTGTGTTTAGCTTGTGTTAGTTTTCTTTAATTAGTGTGTTGAATGTCAATTGAGTAGGGAATGGCGAGGAAATTAAGGTGGACATTAGAAAAATTCTGGACATTTTCATAGTCCAAAATCTGAGGCATTGGATCGAGGGTTTTCCTCGATCCATCGAAGTTGCCTGTAGTTTGGAACCCATGGCATTGCCTCTATGGATTGAAGGTTTTCCTAGATGAATCAAAGCTTTCTGCACTTATGGGATCCAAGGCGTTGCCTCGATGGATCGAAGCATTCCTTCGATCCATTGAAGGTCCTATCCCATTTCATGTTTTTCAAGCCTATTGTGGAGACGAAGAGCTATGGACTCTCTGGCATGCCCCTTTGCACTATCCCTTGAGAGCAATATCAATCCGAATGCACCGTTTTTCGATCATGATCTAACTTATACACCTTTGGATGGAAAGACCTAACTTGGCCTTCGTGGGTTTACATGTTCATGCATATGGAGCTAGGAGTCGGTCTTCAAAGCGTTTGCACCCTTTTTATCCCTACATTCTTTACGTATTTGCATGATATGGATATGTTTTTGAATGATGCTTAAGTAAAGTATTGCTTGGAATCACGTAGAATGTAGTAGTTTTGTGTAAGTGTGAGGTCCCCTCATATTATATGCTTGATTACAATGTCATTTTTGTTTTGAAATATTATTAGTATGCATGCCCAATTGAGGTTGATAGGACTCTAATAGCTTCATTACTCCTTAGAGACTATATGACCCTTTAAGTGGAAATGTATGCTAGTTGTTATGCGTAGGAGAACATGTGTTAGGAGAATAAAATGTGAAATGTCGATGCCTATGTTAACTCTTGTACACTTTTGTTTACTATGTGGCTTGATGCAAATTGAGGACAATTTGATTCTAAAGTGTGAGGTAGTAAGCTAGGTCGTATCACTCCTTATCCTAAAATCCATAAAAAATTAAAAAAAATTGAGAAAATATAATGCAAAAATATAAGTGTTTTAGTGCGTTTGTGTCCTAATAATGGTTCTGAATGATGAAATTGAATTTATGGCTAGTGGATTTCATGATTTTAAGCATGTATAGAACAAAAATGGAAACAATGTATTTTTAATCAGTTGAAAAACATGTGTTCTTCAAAATGTGTGCATGTGAGAACAAGAAGGATTAACATGTTTCAAAACTATCATTGCTTATGTGGAATTTTAAGCCAAATTGTGCATGACTAGCTTATTTAATGCACCAATTATTTCATGTGTGATATCAATTGGTTATGTGTGATCTAGAACTTGCTTTAAACTGTGTAAAGCATTTTTCCAAAACATGAGTAGTTTTCAAATATGATAAAGACATTAGGATCACCACCATGGTCAAATAGCTTAATTTTGAACCTATAATGCATATATAATTTAGTGAGCTTATTTGAGCCTTTTAATACTTAGTCTTTTATGTCGTGAACACCACAAATACTTACTTAGCTTAAACACTTATCCTATCCCCTAACTCGGTAAACTAGCAAGTGATGATGAAGTCCTATCAGGATGAGGTTTTAGTGTTGTACTTGTTGCAAAGAATAAGTGTGAGGTGGAGGAGGTCTTGTATTGGTCATTTGTTTATTGAGTTGTTGAAAAAAAAATGGAAAAACTGTACCAAATAAAAGAATGAAAAAAATAGAAAACAAAAAAAAGTTTTACAAAATAGTGTATGTGTTGTACATAAAGAATAAATAGTTTGGATGTGGCTTGATTCGACAAAGGGAAATAGTAGCACTTAGGAGTAGTTTAGCGGGACTTCAACTTGTGAATTGCTTACTAGGTTGCTTGGTCTTTGATTATTTTATCTATTTCTTTATATTGAACCGCCCTTCCTTAAAGCCCCATTACAACCTACATAAAAGTCCTCTTGATTTGAAACTCTTGTGTATGGTATGGTTGGAGTAATTGGTTGAACAACAAGCCTATGGAAAACATGTGATCAATTTTTTTTTTTTGAGTGCAAACACTAACCCTCTAAACACTTGGGTGCATTGAGTAATATCTTGTGAGTTAGATGGTTAGAAATACGTTAGTTTGAACACATCTCAATGCATGCATTTGGTTTGACATATCAGATGTTTGACTTATTAGACATGCATTAATTCTATATTCTAATTGTGCTTAAGAAAATGTCACTCCATTATCCATGGTTCTTTGAGAGAAAATATTCACCATTCATGACACATGCGTTCTTTTGTGTTTAGTCTTATATTTCTTTTGTACTTTGAGTCTAGCACAGCTTACTTTCTTTCACTACAAGAAAACAACACTTAGACCACGGAAACGTAAACGTTCAGCGGTCTAAGTGTAACTTGGACGACGGAGAATTCTCCGCGGTCCAAGTGCAACTTGGATGACGGAGACGATTATCTCCGTGGTCCAAGTTCCACCTGGACAACGGAGAATTCTCCGAGGTCCAAGTGTGGACTTGGACGATTGAGACTATGATCTCCGTCGTCCAAGTCCACACTTAGACCTCGGAGAATTCTTCGTTGTCCAGGTGATCACTTGGACGACAGAGATCATAGTCTCCATTGTCCAGGTGCACACCTGGACCTCGGAGAATTCTCCGTTGTCCAGGTGTTCACCTGGACGACGGAGATCATTGTCTCCGTTGTCCAAGTGCTCACCTGGACAACGGACCGACACGCCATGGTCCGAGTGGCCACTTAGACGACGTACCAACACCTTCGTCGTCTAAGTGAAGCATTATATAAGGCCAATGCCAAACTCTCTTCCTCTCGCTCCGCTTACTCGTCTCTCAACTGATCGATCATAATCTCTTCCTGTCTTGATCAGTGCCTCACACATGCACGCAATTAATGCAAACAATGACGTCCTAGCTAGCTAGATAGCACTATATATATATATATATATATATATATCGATTTTCGTCTCCGACCATCGATTAATTCGCCATATATCGGAGAAGACCAAGTACGTACGCAGTTAATTTTCCAACACCATTAACGTAGGTTTATATATATATAATTAATTGCATGTACGTTTGTTAAAATGCCCATTGTTAATAATTAATTAGTACGTCTAATATATAATTAATATATTAAGTTAGGATATTGATGATATATATTAGTTAATTATAGACCTGTTGTACGTATATATGTATGGATGTTTTAAAATTTGGTTAATATTTAGTTAAAACGTACATACATGCATGTATGTTAGCTAGACATATATATTAAAGTACGTAATTGATGTAGATCGAGTATGTATAATTAATAGTTAATTGACTAATATATATGTAAGAATTAATTAATTATAATATTTTGTAGCTAGAAGTATGGACAAGAGTTGGATGAAGTTGCAGAATAGATGTGATGTCCGGTATATGGATGGAATTAGCGAATTTGTGAATTTTGCGATAGAACATGGTCAGGGAAAGAAGCATTTCTGGTGTCCGTTCCAGAAATGTCTTAATTGTCAGTATGTGGAGGTTAATGTTATGGTGTAATACCTGTACGAAAATGGTATGATGTGGAGTTACACTACATGGAGCGAGCATGGTGAAGTAGTAGACTTCAGCTCAGCAGACTTCAGCTCAAGGTACAGTTACCAGGGTGCCTCATCCAGCGGCAGTGGTGCCGGCCCCCTGCTTGCAACCCAACTGCAGATTTGGTCCATGATGCATTTCCGGGATTTAGTCATGGTGGACACCAACACCAAGAGGGAGGTTACAGTACCACTCATGAGCATGATGACACATTCCCCGCTGCTAGCTTGGCCACTGACACTAGTGAGATGGATAAGTACAACTGGATGCTACTTGAAGCGCAGACCCCGGTGTTCACTGGATGTCGAGAGAATGTGTTGCAACATGTGATGGAGCAAATGAAGATAAAAGTGAAGCACAAAATGTCAGTCAGTGCTTTTGACGAAATTCAGGAGCAAATATGTAAGTTGCTTCCTGATGATCACAATCTTCCTAAATCTCATTATAAGGTTAGAAATAACTTGAGCAGCCTCGGCCTAAAGTACAGGATAATTGACGCATGTCCGAATGATTGTGTGTTTTTTTATAAAGAGTATAAAGATTTGGACTAGTGTCCCGTATGTGGCCAGTGCAGATATGAGCTGAATAGGAAGAGTTCGAAGAAGAGAATTCCTGTGAAAGTTGTTCGATATTTTCCCTTGATTCCCAGATTGCAGCGCCTGTACATGTCTCTACACACAGCAGAGGCGATGCGATGGTACACAGAAAAGCGAATAGATGACGATGTCCTGCGACACGCCGCGGATGGGGAGGGTTTCAAACATTTCGACAGAGAATTTGGAGACTTTGCTGCAGAGGTTAGAAATGTTAGACTCGGACTATCTACAGACGGATTCAATCCTTGGGGTAGTAATAGCTCCGCCGTCAGCACTTGGCCAGTTATTCTGATGCCGTACAACTTGCCTCCGTGGATGTCCATGAACAAGGAATTTAATTTCCTTACTGTACTAATTCCAGGTCCTAAATCTCCGGGGAAGTGCTTAGATGTCTACCTCAGACCTTTGATCGATGAGCTGAAACTGTTGTGGCAAAATGGAATCCCAACTTATGACAAATTCACTGACACAATGTTCACGATGAGGGCTGCCGTAATGTGGACGATCAGCGATTTTCCAGCGTATGGGATGTTGGCAGCCTGCAGGACAAAAGGATATAATGGATTTCCTATATGTTTGGACGACGTGAACTCTAGTTGGCACGCGGGGAAGGTGTGTTACTTGGGTCACCGTAGATGGCTTCCTCACGACCATCCGTGGTGACAGGATGAAGCTCATTTCGACGGGACGGTAGAGAACGATCCTAAACACTGTGGTTGGTCGGGCGAAGAGATTTTAGAGAGATTGAGCTATTTCGACTTTGGTGTGTTGACCAATGACGCGGATGTAAAGAAATGCAATCCAATTCCTCCACATGATCTCCGCTATTGGCATCACAAGAGTATATTGTTTGAACTCCCTTACTGGCCGAAGTTGAAGCTGAGGAACAACTTGAACGCGATGCACATAGAAAAGAATGTGTGCGACAGCGTGGTGGGAACAATTCTCGGTATTAAGTTCAAGACTAAAGATACTCCCAAAGCACGGAAAGATTTGGAATCAATTAATCTACGTCGTCCCTTGTGGTTGAAGAGGGATAGGAAAGGAGTGTAAAACAAGATGCCAACTGCACCTTACACAGTGGCATTGTGCAGATGGTGGTAGAGGTTATGCGTGTTCCACTGGAGATTACTAGCTATATGTACTTATTGTTATTATACGTTTGATTTTGTAGACAGCTTGGACAATATAAATGATTCGTCAAAAACAGGTCGACCCCGGATGGCTCCATAGCTGAGACATACCTAATGCATGAGTGTGTTACTTACTGCAATAGGTACCTCAAAGATCCACCACCTCCCACTGCCTCCGATCCCAGTGCTCGCATCAATCTTCAGGCGTTAAATCCAGACAAGAGTTCAGCGTGGATTGAGAAAATGGTTAAGAAAAAGTTCCCTGATTATTTCTTCCAATGGGTACGTACGTACGTCTCGGTATTTAGTAATTTATATACATATCGATCATGTTTGTAGAAAGTAAACCCTTAAATTTTCCCATTTTCGCAGATGATTGATCTACAAAAAACCGAAAACCACGGGGGGTGGTGGTCCTGGCCAAAGCACTTGCTAGCAGGGAAGCCGATTAAACACTATTTATCCCGAATATTTTGTGAACGGTGTAAAGTTCCATTCATTGGCCCGAGATGAAGGAAGAAGAACATAAAACAGTGGGATAGCGGTTGGGAAAGACAATGATCTATATTACGGGGCTATTGTATATGTGGTTCAGCTATGTTACGGGAATGATGTCAACGTTTTCTTATTCAAGTGCAGATGGTTCAAGCCTACAAAGGAAGACCTGGGATTTTTATCAGTCGATATAAACTCAAGCTGGTATGAGGATGAGCATTTCGCTCTCGCCACGTTAGTTAGGCAGGTGTTCTATCTCGACGATCCGAAAGCTGGTGAAGGGTGGAAAATAGTGAACCATATCTCTCATCGAGGAATATGGAATACAGAGACAATTGAAGGGACACCAGCGACTGAAGATGCTGCTAAACCAGAAAGAGACATTCATGCCTATCAAGAGCCTAATATTTCTGTCATCCGCTCCGATATAATGGACCTGGTTCAAGATGGTGAACGGTTACCCATGCCTGATGGTTGTATAGATCTAACTGAAGATGAGATTATTGTGGCAATTAATGAGGTAGATGAAGAAGACGTGTAGGATGAGGACAAGGACGAGGACGAGGACTCAGGTTATTCATCGGACGATGTTGAGTATGATGAGAATGATGAGCAATCGGATAACAGGGATGAGGATGATGACGATTATGATGAAGAGTACAATTATACGACGAGGATTATTAATTGGTGATTAACTATTGTAATTATTGTAATATATGATGCATCATCGATCAATAATTAATATAAATATTATAAGGAGGAGTACGTATGTACGTATGTAAAACTATTATTTTTGTACTTTATTAATTACACGCGTCCATACTCGGATCGGATCGACCGACGTACGTAAATTAAATTAAATTAATTAATTAATCTATCCGGATCGGATCGAATCGATCGTGGAGCGGATCAGATCGGAGCGGATCGGATCGATGATTTTTTCGATCGAATTGAATCAGAAGAATTGAACGGAGACACTTGGACGACGGAGAATCTCATTTGCGTCGTCCAAGTGAATTCAGGGTTGTGTACTTGGACAGTTAAGCCTAACCAATAATCATACAGAACTCTTCAGATCACAAGATTATGATGACTTACATCATGAAGTTTGACAACGTCAAAGTAAGTATTTGAAGTATCAAAAATACTATAGCAACTTAGCAAATTATGTCACGATATAAAAGCATGTTAGGTTAGGAAACTGATGAGAACTAGTGCTTTGTTATAGAAAACGTTGATTTATATCAAATTCTTTCATTATTGTTCCTAAACATCTTAACAAATTACTTATTTTCATTTGTTAGGGTTTAGACGAAAGTCGTTTAGCTATTCGCCAGGCTCTAACAAATCCATTATACTAGCATCATGTATCATCTATTGCAAAGTGTGTGAATTATGAATGTGACCTTATATAATTGTTTTTAAATTACAGGACGTAGAAGATGGTGATGACTATGTTGATAATATTTTAGGGGTTGATTACAGTAGTGAATTCACTACAGATGAGGTAAACATTTATTTAAAGAATTTCTTATTAGCTTATTATTATTGATAACTTAATGTCGCATGATGATACTAAGCAATTTGTTTCTATTTTGAAGATATTTGAAAGCAAAGATTCACTGGTAACTTGGGCTCGTTTGCAAGAAATTCGAAATAAATTTGTTATTGTCACGAGAAAAAGAAAAAGAAAACAAGAGAGACTGGTACAAAGAAATGTGGATGTCCATTTATTTTAAGAGGGTAAAGTGTTGGAGATAGTGATCAGTGGAAGTTGAGAGTTATATTTGGAATGCATAACCACAAAAATTCAAAGTATCTTGAGGGACACTCATTTGAAGGAAGCTTGTTTAATGAAGAGAAGGAAATGTTAGTAATTATGTCAAGAAGGATGGTGAGACCCAGAGATATATTGAATGCTATAAAGGAAAAGAACGAGGTAGTCGTTGTTATCCTATTTATAATGCCAAGCAACGATAGAAAACTGAAGAACTTGATGGGAGAACACAATGCAATAGTTGTTGAAAAATTTATCTAATTTTAACTACATGGTCATAGAAGTTCTAAGCCTAATAACTGCATAACAAAATTGTTCTGGACTCATCCTATTAATGTTAAGATCTTATGTTCATTTCTAGAAGTACTTCTTATGGACTGCACTTACAAGGTAAATAGCTACCGTCTTCCACTCTTAAAGATTGTATGAGTGACTTCCACTTAAAATGATTTTTTTTTGTGACATTCGCATTCATAAACTCTAAGAATGAAGAAAATTTTACCTGGGCATTGAGTACGATGAAGACGTTGTTTTGTGATGGTTGTCTTCCTAAAGTTATAATGACAGATCGAGATCAGGCACTCATGAATGTTTTTCCTCATGTTTTTCCTACATCTCAACATATGTTGTGTACATGGCATTTAGAAAATGATGTGGTGAAAAATTGCAAAAGGCTTTTTGAGAAAAAAGAACAGCTTGACACATTTTACCGTGATTGAGAAAGTGTGATGTATGCAAATACGAAGGAGTACTTCGATAATCTTAGACGTTTCCTAACTAGATACAAAAGTAGCTATCCAGATGCTATTAATTACTTAAAAACCACAAGGTTGATTAAGTACAAGGATAGGTTTATGTCAGCATGGACAACAAACAGGTAACCTCAAAGACATTCAATGTTTAGTCAATCTTCTTTTCCTTATTGTTATTGATTATTTGATGATGTTCATAAATAGAGCGGAAAGTGCACATTCAAAGCTTCAACACCAAATTCTGTGTGGTACACTAAATTTTGATTCCTTATGGGATAACATTCACATGTTACTGAAAGTGCAACACACTGAAATCAAGGCATCATTTGAAAACAGTCAGTGTTACTTACCACATAATGGTTTTAAGAGTTGAGAGGCTTGGTATCCATAGCAGAATTAAAAGAAATATTGGCTGAAAGAAGAATGTACATTTTATTAAAGGATAAAAGAAGAATGTACATTTTGTCTCAATTACTGTGTATCTTTATAAGAATGTACATTTTGTTGAGATTGTAAATTGTATCTTTTTTTCATTGATAAAAGACCTTAAATATCAGCATTACAATCAATACAATCAATGTTTCCTAATAATCAAGGATTTCCAAAATCTCCATATCTAATCTAAATAGGACAAGACACACACCGGAAGATATGGAATATACTTTCCTTAAACATTCTCTCTTGTGTCGAGCTTCTAATGTATGATGTATAACTTTTATCTCACTAAAAACCTTGCCAAGTAAACAAAAATCTCATGGGCAAATAAAATCTTGGTCGAAGGGAAAAAGTGTACAAAGCATCAACTACACATGATACGACATGTGATGTAGACTCCTCATGATGTCTACCAAAATAACTCCTCCTGACTGTTAACTAAATCTTGGATTTTAGACAAGCATCATACCAATGCGTTTCACAAATGCGAATTTTGGAAGTAGCTTGGTGAATAAGCCTGCAACATTGTCCGCAGAACTAATCTGGCTCACATGGACATTTAAGAACTGCTACTGTTGCTGATTGTAGAACAATTTTGGCAAAATGTGTTTAGTATTGTCACCATTAATGAAACTGAACCTCATTTGTTAAATGCAAGCTACATTATCCTTAAAGATACTGGTTGGTACAGTCGTAGTAAATGGTAATCCACTAGACCCTCAAATATGGTGTATTACCGACAAAAGCCAGACACAATCTTTAAAAGATTCATGTAGAGGTATGATTTCAGAATGATTCGAGGAAGTAGCAACAAGGTTCTGTTTTGTAGATCTCTTTGAGAATGCCCTCTTTATGGGTCAGAGAGATAGCCAGCATCAGTAAATCCTACCTACACATCAATCAGTATCTCGGAATAGTGGACTACTGTGACGACCTGACCTTACTAGAATAGCGTAAAATCAGTTAAGTATTAACATATATTAAGTAAACAATCAACCCAGATTAAACTATATCAAAACGAGTAGAAACTCTTTCTGATTATCTTGTTACAACACAACAGTCGCAACAATATGAAACACTAATTTACTCAGTCGACCGCACTGCCACTAGCAGCAACATGTAACCCCATGCGTCACCACCGCCTACCCACTAGGTCGACGATATCTAAAAATTAATTAAACATCACGACTATATTCATGAAGTTGTTACGATTCTAACGACATATAACTTGACTGATTACATACATCTTTTTTTGGCCAGACGCTCTGCCATAGACGGCGGTGCGTGCAACCATGCCGCACCACAGGCAACCATCACCGATGGCAGAGGTTAACCCACCTTGGAAAAGATCTAGGAGAGCCCATACAACTGCCTAACTACACTTTGACCTGAATCGACCTAATTTGGTTAGAATTTAGCCCAAAAGTTGACTACCTAAATTTAGACGAAAAATTTCAATTCACCATTCCGGAGCCGTTAAAGCAGCTTGAGACTCGAGGGCTGGTCTCGTTCGAGTCGCCCCGACGAGATGAGAAAAAGTCCCCTAACCCTCGCCGGCTGAAACTACCGAAATTGCCGACCACGACGGCGCCCTATTCGAATTCGATGGAGATCGATTGATCTCATCAAATACCACCTACAAACACAAAATTCCAAGCATAACACCATCCACAAATCAAGAAGGATCAAACCATACCTCAATTGACAACCAATTTGGCCGGAAAACCATCGACCCCAAAATTTGAGTTTCCAACACCACCAACGTACTATTTGACAATCTTTCGACTCCCTCCAGCAAAATTGACGGTGGAGACATTATAGAAATAAAATAGGAGGTCGAGCCGATCAATTTTATACTGAGATTGTCCAATTTGGTGGCCGGAATCTATTACGCCGCCGACCGACTGTCGACCGACTGCTTACAGGCGATTTTCATTGCCAGAGCCCGGTCAACACGGGTCAACAATTCAGCTACCCCCAAAATGGAAAGTCCTCTTTCCTTTTTAGGAAACCTCTATTTATAGTCCCATCATTCCATTTTCGTAATTTCTGACAAACTTTCATTGACCATAAATTTTATGTCATAACTTCCTTTTCGACGTTTTGTGTGTCAACGAACTCGTCTCTATTAATCCTATGACTTCAATCTGAAGTCAACTGACATATTTAATTCGTTAAAAATTCAACCATAATTTGTGTGCTCATGAGTGTCGGTGAATATTATTTACTGTTCTTGGCAAATCAATTTAGAAATATCGTTAAATACAAGTAATCATACGGAAAATTCGTGATATCACAACTACACTAAAAGAAGATTCAGTGTTGGCAGTTAGAAGATCCTTCGACGGGTCGAAGGATTCTCTTGATGGGTCGAAAATCCCAGAGTGAGAAAGCTGTGTTTCTGGCACACTGTGCTAAAATGGTGTGCTTTGTCCATGTTAAATCGCCTTAGCATCTTTTCGACATAAGCAGACTGCTGAATAAGAATTCCACCAACTCGATGTTCTAGCTCTAAAACGTGGCAAAACTGAGTCCTTCCAAGATCTTTTATCTCAAACTCAGATTTTAAGTAGCCAACTGTCTCATTAATCTCATCAAGAGACCTGATGATGTTCATGTCATTGACATAGACAGCTACAATGGCAAATCCTAAACTTGTTCATTTAATGAACACGCATGGGCATAATTCAACATTCTTGTATCCCTTCCCAATCAAGTAATCGCTTAGACGTGTGTACCACATCTGACTGGATTGCTTCAATCCATATAGTGAACGTCTCAATCTTATCACATGAGCACTCCGTGGTTTAGAGTTACTTGATTTGAGTAAAACTATATTGTTTGGCACTTTCATGTATATCTTTGAATAAAGATGTGACGACCCGGAACAGAATCAGTAGTGTAATCGGCTTAATCCATGAGTTTGTGCGTAATCGTAGTTTCCGTAAATTGATTGAATTGCCGGTTTTGATCACGACTTAATTATTGGCCAAGAATTTGAGTTGAGTCTCTTCTCGAGAATTATTGTACGCGTGATTTCGAGTTCGTGGGCGGTTCCGGATTATTATTTCGACGACCGAGAAATATAATATGAATATTTGAAATTTCGAAATATCGTCGAGTTTATCCGTTTGTATTCGAGTTATCCGAATCGTGATTGTGATCCGTTTTAGACCGTTGATTGACCCGAACCGAAATTAGAATGGTTATCGACTTGATTTGCGAATTTCGCGATTAGTCGTGATTTCGACGTAATCGGTTAATATGGCGGCTTCGTTAGCGACTAAATTATCGAGCAAGAATTTGGTTTGGGATTCTTCATGGACGTTGTAGAGAATTTAATTTTGAGCTCGTGGGAACTTCCGGATGATTTTTCCGAGTTACGAGGAATAAGTTGTGAATATTTTTGGGCGTCGGATATTGTCGTATTTATCCGTTTGGAATTCGATACGCGTACGGCATAAATACGGGAGATACTTGCCGAATTTGGAAACTATCCATAAAGGGAAACTGGACCTTGACCCGCGTTGACCACGGGTCAAGGAGGCGACCCGTTTTGCCCATTTTCACCATTTGGGTTTCTTGGTTTTTGAGCCCGATTCCGGCCACGGTTGGCCGGAGTCTCTTCATGGAATATGCTAGGCTCGAGCTCCTCTTCGGATTGGTATTTGGATCGACCCGTGAGGTGGCCGGGGGAGGAAGAATCGAATCGGCAAAGTATGGTGTTTTCCGTCGAGTTTTCATCGACTTCGGGTGACGGCATGGAGGCCGAGATGGTGGCTCCCCTTTGGGGGGTTTTGTTAGCCATGAGGAGAGGAAGCTATTGGAAGTGGTTTGGGAGGTTGCCGTGGCCGGAGGAGAGAGATCCGTGATGTTGAAATTCCGGTAAGGGTTTGTGACTTTGAGGTGAGTTTTGGACCTTTTCCGGTCAAAATTGGCCTTAACTTTGAACTGGAAAGTTGTTGGAAATGTCGAGATCTTCAAATCCATGTGTAGGTTGCATTTTTTGGACCAGTATGATTTTCCAGCGACATTTTTTTCGACGAGTTGTATGTCGTTTCGCTCAGAATTGCGCACCGATCGCAGTGGTGAGGTTTATTTTTCGAATTGAGCATCGGAAATTGTTGCGAGGTTTTATGGTGTAATTATCGGATTTTGATGATTTCGTCGATATTGAATTATATGTTTCCGGGAATGGTTGTTTCTCGTGATGTGATTCGAGGTTTTGAGTTATGGTTTTGAGTAGTGGATTTTATGATTATCCAGGGGATCGTGATTGTTCGTTTGGCGAGGGATTTTCCGCCAGATCACGAGATTAACGCTTATCGCGTTACGCTCATCTGTAAGTGGACAATTTCTTTTCACTGATTACTTGTGAGTCTTTAATACACGTTTTTACGAGCATGAGCATGCATATGAGATTATGATTTACATGAGCATGTGTTATACGATTATACATTTGCGAATACACATCGACTATTATGTTTATACAATTATGTATTACGTATGTGCATTTACATTATGCTTTATACACTTGCATAGAACTATTTATGATTTGGTTTACACAGAGTACAGTCACAGTATATATTGTTGTATCGATACACTTGCATCCCGGCTGATCCCCGAGGATGTTTACCGGGGGAGGCTGTGACCCCTGACCCAAGGCCTTTACCGGGGGGGGGGGGAGGGCAGACCTCTGACCTGAGGCCTTTCTGGCTAGAATCACGTGTGGGTCTGGGATCCCGTGATTCCGATTGTACTAGCGCGGACGTGTCCATGAGTGACCCCGCAGAGTTTTACGCTGCATGCTCCGTACGCGTGAGGAGTTAGAGTTTCCCTCGTGTACTTTGTCATATTCATTCATTTAGACTCACATATGTTTTTATAACATATATTATTCGGCGAAAGACATTTATTTTCGTCTACTCACTCTAACGGTTTATATGTCTTTCCATGGGCTCTTCATTTTCTTTACCCAGTTTGCAGTTTGAATTCGGGTGTCGCACGTCGCGGTTGGAGGCTTAGTATTCGAGCGATGTTTCTTTTATGGTAAGTTTTTAGTTTGGCCTACTAGTTGTATATATATACTAGAAGTCGCTCTGAGCATTTTGATGTTATACTTTCATACAATTTTGCCCCAGATTTCTGTAAAGTATATTTTTATTTATTAATTTACATTACTGTTATGATATTGAGAAATCCGGATGGGATTGGTGCCCACGGTTTGATTTTTGTGGCATAGGATGAAGTGTATTTTCCGGGTGCAGGTTAATGGCAATTCCGCGTTAGTAACGTTACTCTGCCGAAATTTTGATGGTTTTTGTTGGTTTATGTTTTCAGAAGGGGTTTGATTCCAGTTTAGGAAACTAAATCGGGGTTGGGTTCTTTCAAAAGATCCTTATAGAGATATGTTGTAACCATATCCATAAGCTTCATACTCAATTTTTCGGACACTACCAAATTTACCAGGTAGCGGAAAGTAATGATGCCTATAGCCGGAGAATATGTGTCCTTTTAATCAATGTCAAGGCGTTGAGAAAATGTTTGCACCACTAGTCTAGCTTTATACCATAAGACTTCATTCTTTTCACTGCCCTTCTGAACAAAGACCTATTTATGTCCAATCTGCTTAACATTTGGTGGGCATAACACTACCAGACTGAAAACTTGCCTTTTGTAAGAGAGTCTAGCTCAGCTTGGATTGCATCTTTCCATTTTGGCCAATCTACTCTACGTTGACAATCTACAACAGAGTGAGGTTCCCCTTCATCATCGTCAATTATTTCCTGAGCGACAGAATAAGTGAATGAATCATCAACTAACGTGGAAGATTTATCCATAATAATGCACGTACTTGTGTTACTTAGTGAGATTTCTTTGTTCTCTAACATCACTATTGACTCTAAAGTGTCCCCCAGAGATGTCAATTGTGATTTTAGGACATAATTGTAATCTGAACAAATCTCATGTAAAGGATTCACAGTGTTGATGATGAATGGATAGTTTTGTTCCTGGATGGTGTTGTGCGTATCAGTGTGACCATTTTACACTTCCACAACTATACAGAGTCAAGTTATAGTATAAATGATTAGAAATTGGATGTCGAACCCACAAGGATTGAACACTCAAAATGCAAACAATGTTCAATTTATGATTAAAGTGATTTAGTCCAGTTTACCCAACTTTTGTCTAAATTGTAACCTTTTAAGTTACGTTTGGTTGTGAGCCGAAGCTCCTAAACCACAAGAGAGGTTAGAAGGATTCGGACCGACACAGTCACACATGGCAAATCAAAGCTAAAGTCTAGGTTTTTAGTGCCTAGACTCTTACCATATGTTGCGAAGGAATGAGTGCGGATAGTCAATATGTGTTCGATGTGGAAGATTTCCTTCCCAAGCCTCTATTGGAGGACCCGAGATATGTGACTCTTATGATTCTCCCAATCCATACCCACTTATATATGAACCAAAAGAACCAACTAGTACCCATATAGATTTTGGCATATATTATCTTGACCCAAGCCTCTTAAGCCCATTTGGACTCAAGAATACTTGAGTTCTTACTATTGTTCAAGAGGAAATCAACTAATGAAGCCTTACTTTGTTCAAGTCAAACTTGAGTCATGTTTACATGCTCATCTAACTCTAGGTGATTAGCTATTTCAAAAAAAGTTCATGTTTTAGATTCTCAATACCCATATCAACTTAGTTAAGGTAAACACAAGTACATAGAACCCATTCAATAAGCGCAAGCATAAACAACCCACGAACTCATAATAGATCAATCACAACCCATTCACAACACACATATACTAAAAACAAGAATCATGGCATAAATCAAACCATTGTTTAACACATCAAGTGGCCAGGGTTTGACTTCTGGCCTCCCATAAGAGTACTACTCACTATACATGCTTAGAATCAAGTTTGAATACATCAATAGAGGAAATAGGGTGAAGAAGTAACTGAAAAATCTCCCCAAACAGACCAAGCTTCTTCAAGTCCACTCTTGTACTTCAAACTTCATCTTCTTTGCTTCAAATGCCTTCAACCTTATAGAGGAGGTAAGGGAGAAGAGGTATTACTTCTCACCTCTTTGAATTCTAGAAATCTAATCAAACTCTAGAGATAGAGATAAGAGGAGGAACACCCAAACTAAACTAAAATGATGGTGGAGTCGTGGAGGTTAAGAGAGGTTCGGCTAATCCCTTGAAGGAGGATCTAGTTCTCTTTTGGTGGTGGTGTAGTGGTGATGTTGGCCTAGATGAGGGGTAGAGAGAGGGAGAAGAACTCTAGAGGGTTAGGAGAGAAAATGGTTGGAGAGAGGAGAGCTAAAACTTGGAAATGTGAAAAAGGAAGTGAGTTGTGTGTAGGTGTGATGGGGAGCTCGAAAATTATATGGGAGAAGAGATATTTTTAGATTTAATTTGAATTTCAAATATGAGAAAAGGTTAGGACATGATCTACAATTTTAGGGATAAATGTGGTCATAAGGTGAGCTGTCACAAATGTGACTCACCTTGCAAGTGCATGTTATGTGCCTTCATCTCACTTGAATTTCATTTGCATTTGGTCTCCAAATATCTTCCATGTGTGGTTGAAGTGTTTACCAAGACCTTAACCGGCGTTGACTATCGTTGACCGGCGTTGACCACCGAAATCTTAGAATATTCCAGCGAGCCTCCGACGACCCTTTTTCGTCATCTAACCAAAGTTGCTTCATCTTCTCTCATGACTTTGGAAATACATAGGCTTTCTCAATTATATGTGTAATTTCTATTCCTTAGCGCATTTTTGAGTCAAACCATGATTTCCTATCAAGAATAGGAAACGTCATAAGAATGATGCTTTATTCATGAAAAAACAAGCAAGAAGTGTGAAGTTAAGGACATAATAAGTGCATAATTATGGACCTAACAGATGGCTTGCCTTCTAACCGACGGCTCATCTGCGGATTTTCTTGGCATCTTCCTTTTCCTGGTGGGAGTCGAGGCCGACACCACACCCCCACTGTGGGCATCAAAGATGTTGCCCTTCCCGGGAGTGGCATTAACTTGCCTAGTTCTAAGTACTTCTAACCTTGCAGGAATGTTTGCAACAGGTATATCTGACATCACCACTTTTGTGATATCAGTAAAGGAGTGAGGCAACGAATTTGCTACTTTCTGAAACACGAAAATGCGTCGCACTTCTATCTCACTATGAGATTCGTGGGGTTTGATCACGTAAATTCCTGAAGTTCAACTAAAATAGAACCATTCCTCTCTCCCTCTAACGGTATGAAGTATGTCTCATCAAAGTGAGAATCTGAAAATCTAGCAACAAAAGATCTCCAATCAAAGGTTCTAAATATTGGACAATCATTGGAGCTTCATAACCAACATAGATACCTAATTGTCTCTAAGGACCCATTTTTTGTACGCAGTGGAGGCATAATAGACAAATATACATGTTAAAGAAAAAAAGACCCTTTACACTTATTGAATTAAGAACTAACTCATAAATGTAAAATATTTCTCCACTCGCAAGTATACGAGGCAAGTTATAGTATTTTTTAGGTAGTCGAGTTTCGAACCAGCAAGGATTAGTCACTATAACTCCTTAGCTCACAATGATTAATACTTAACCTACAGACATAACTAAACACTAATTTGACACTAAATGAAAAGTAAAATGCGGATGTGTGTATCTCACACTACCAAGTCCTTTGGAGAATTAGCATTGTGAGGGGTGATTGAATTACGATGAGTGGTTATATGACTTTGATTGGTTGGTTGGTTACACTATAATGCACAAACGAAAATAGCAAACAAATTTAATATAAGGAAAGATGGTCGACCAGGGAAATCTCCACTAACAATATGATGCATCAAATATTGTCCCGATATAGGGTATTAGATTAAAGTTCGTTCACACAAGTTAATGTCCAAATCGTGACCTTTTGGGTCATGTTTGGTTTTGAACCCAAGTTCCTAGGTCATTCCGAACTCTAGATGACTTGAGCCTAACATTGAAGTATTTAGTGAACCGGAACCAAGACTGTTTCTACCGAATTACGCGCGAGGGCGCAATGGGGCAGAAGCAACAGTGATGTGCTTCCTTCCTTCCCGTACGTCCGAACGTTGGGACTGTTCGGATGGGCGGGCGCTTCTCCTTCTCTTCGTGCGTGCGGGCTTCTCCTTCCTGTCGTGCGCTTCCTCTTCCTTCGGGTGATCGGGCGGGTGCGTTCGCGTGCGGCTGTTAGAACACAACAATGAATAGACGGTCAGGGGTCGAGACGGGATGGCCCGCCTTCAACGCTCTGATGCCTAAGTCAGATGATGTATCGGATATAACAGTCAAGCGAACGTGCGAATAGAATGATATGAATCGAGTGAGTCAGCTGGCTCTCGATGGGATATGAATGAGTCCGTGAATTCGTTAAGATGGAACGAATGAGATGATCTTACCTGTAATAAATACCTGATATATATAGGTGGTTGAGTTTGGAACCTGGTGGTGTTCTTCGATGTGGGACTTTGGTGTACCTGCTGGTGTGTGATCCGCATGTTCGGGCGCGTGCGCGCCCGGAGGGGGTGGGTCCGGTGAGTGAAGTTGGAGCCTCCTTGGTGGTCTTGCGTATGGTGTGGTAGGTGTTGCTAATCTGCTTAGTGGATAAGTATGTTAATCGTACAACTAATGATGCAATACTAACAAGTCCCCCAATTCCCCAAGTCAAAGAGCACTTTCTTGACTGGGGAGTTGAAAAAGGGTGTGCGATAAACAAGACTACTTATCCGCTTGAGCAGTGGTGTGCGATCCTGTGCACCCGACCGTGCGCATGTGCGCATGATCGCGTACCTGTGCGCCCGCGCCTCAATCGTGTATCTGCGCGTGCACGCCAATCGTGTACCTGCACACATGCGCGCCAATCGTATACCTGTGCGTGCGCGCCAATCGTGTGCCTGCGCGTGCGCGTGATCGTTTATTCGCGCGCCTGCGCACAATCGGGTACCTGACGAGTATTGCGTATTATGCCTGACTTGCATGATCATGCTATGCGAACGAGCAAATATGGCCTTACGAATGATGCATGAATGGTTCCGAGCGCTGACCCCGACTCCCAAACGAATCTTGCTGTTTGTAGTCGTTAAGCCTCGAAACGGTCTTACGAGGTGCATGGATGGTTCCGAGCGCTGCGTTGGTGTACCTGTGGGCCCGACTCCCAAACGAATCTTGCTGTTTGGAGCCACCCGACTCCCAAACGAATCTTGCTGTTTGGAGTCGTTAAGCCTCGGAACGGACTTGTACATGATGCATGAATGGATCTGAGCCGCTTGCGCGCGACTCCCGAACGGGTCTTGCTGTTCGGAGTCCGCCAAGAATAGGCCTCAGAACGGTCGTGCGGGTGGAGTACGAATACACTTTCAACATAAGAGTGGTGTGAAATCAAGAATACTTATCTTTTGGAGTGACGAGCGCCAAGATGTCGCTCGGAATGATCGTGCGGAATCGGGATGATCGTACGTGATCGGGTCGACCTTAGCAGCAACATATGGAACACATGTCTTTTGGGTAGTGGTGTTTATACGAGGTTTGCAATTTGTAAGTTTCCCACAGACGGCGCCAGATGTTTCTACCGAATTACGCGCGTGGGCGCAATGGGGCAGAAGCAACAGTGATGTGCTTCCTTCCTTCCCGTACGTCCGAACGTTGGGACTGTTCGGATGGGCGGGCGCTTCTCCTTCTCTTCGTGCGTGCGGGCTTCTCCTTCCTGTCGTGCGCTTCCTCTTCCTTCTGGTGATCGGGCGGGTGCGTTTGCGTGCGGCTGTTAGAACACAACAATGAATAGACGGTCAGGGGTCGAGACGGGATGGCCCGCCTTCAACGCTCCGATGCCTAAGTCAGATGATGTATCGGATATAACAGTCAAGCGAACGTGCGAATAGAATGATATGAATCGAGTGAGTCAGCTGGCTCTCGATGGGATATGAATGAGTCCGTGAATTCGTTAAGATGGAACGAATGGGATGATCTTACCTGTAATAAATACCTGATATATATAGGTGGTTGAGTTTGGAACCTGGTGGTGTTCTTCGATGTGGGACTTTGGTGTACCTGCTGGTGTGTGATCCGCATGTTCGGGCGCGTGCGCGCCCGGAGGGGGTGGGTCCGGTGAGTGAAGTTGGAGCCTCCTTGGTGGTCTTGCGTATGGTGTGGTAGGTGTTGCTAATCTGCTTAGTGGATAAGTATGTTAATCGTACAACTAATGATGCAATACTAACAAAGACCTCAAGCCATTTCGGGCTTGCATCTCGATCGTATGTCACGTTGTGAAGTCAACAAGAATATCGTGTGATATATGTGGGAGGTTCCCCTTCTCAAATCTCTATTGGAGAATCCGAGAGAAAGTCTATGTGATTCCCTTGACTCGCACCTATTGGGTTACGAGTCAAGAGAATATATTATTACCCACAACAACCTTTTAGATTTAATATGTGCTTGACTAGAGTTCCATAAGTCTATTGAGACTCAAGGAGACTCTAGTCCGTGCCTAGTGCTAAGGTAACCAAGTCTTAAGGTAAACCTCTAAGAAAATATCTTAATCATGTTTACATGCTCATCTAGCCTTAAGTGAGTAGCTAATTCAATTAAGGACAATTTTTAGTCTATTTACATATACATTAACTTAGCTATGGTCAACCCATGCATAAGTAAACTAGACATGAAGCTCAAACACAATAAACATCCACAATCACACAATTGCTCATTCACATTACACAATCACACAATAAACTCTAAAACCAAAAATCATACATAATCCAAGACATCATTTGTTCATCACATGGCTAGAGTTCTAACCCTAGCCTCCCAAATGGGACTACTCACTAAACATAACTAAATACAAAAGTTGATACGTGCTTAAAATAGAAAGAGAGTATAAATAACCAAGGCCCCCCTAGCCAAAGCTTCACCAAGTGACTCCAAGCCTTCTAGCTCCACTTCTTTTCTTCAACAAGCACCAAGTCTTCAAGAGGAGGTAAGGCAAATCCTTAGGATTCCAAGGAGCAAGGGGAAGAAGGATTACTTTCCACTCCTTTGAACTCTCAAAGCTTAGCCAAACCCTAGGAGGTGAGGATGAGAGGAGGAATACCCAAACTAAGCCAAAGTGGTGGAGATGTGGTGAAGAGGTTCGACTCTACCCAAGAGAGGGAAGAGCTAGGTCTCTAGTAGTGGTGGTTATAGAGGTATTTTTGCCTAGAAATGGAGGATGAGAAGTATAAGAGAGTGCTAGAGGGTTGGTATATGGATAAGGGGTCTAGAGAGAGTGTAAAACTATGGAAAATCTGAAAATGAGGTGAGTTGTGTGTGTGACGACCCGAAACAGAATCAGAAGTGTAATCAATTTAGTTCGTGAGTCAGCGCGTAATTGTAGTCCTCCAATAATTGATTGAATCGCCAGCTTTGATCATGACTAAATTATTGGCCGAGAATTTGAGTTGAGTCTCTTCTCAAGAGTTGTTGTACGCGTGATTTCGAGTTCGTGAAAGGTTTCGGATTATTATTTGGACGACCAAGGAATATAATATGAATATTTGAAATTTCAGAATACTGTCGAGTTTATCCGTTTGTGTTCGAGTCTATCCGAATTGTGATTGTGATCCGTTTTGGACCGTTGATCGACCCGAACCGTAAATGGAATGGATATCGATTTGGTTTGCGAGTGATTTGATTTGTCGTGATTTCAACGTAATCTGCTAATATGGCGGCTTCCTTAGCAATCAAATTATCGGGCGAGAATTTGATTTCGGATTCTTCGCGGAAGATGTAGAGAATTTAATTTCGAACTTGTGAGAACTTCCAGAGAATTTTTCCGAGTTACGAGGAATAAGTTGTGAATATTTTCGTCCGTCTATTATTGTCGTATTTATCCGATTGAGGTTCGATACGTGTACGGTATAAATATGGAAATGATACTTGCCGAATTGGGAAACCTGCCAAAAAAGGAAACCTGGGTGTTGACTGGGTTGACCACGGGTGGGTCGACCCATTTTGGAGGCCGAATGGGTTGCCGAAAATTGAGGCCGATTCCGGCCATATTTGGGCAAGGTGTCTTCACGAGTTTTATTGGGCTTGGGTTGCTCTTTAACATGGTAGTTGGTTCCCCTCCTATGGTGGCCGGAGGAGGAAGAATTTCGGTGGCAAAATTCATGGTTTCCGGAGAAACTTTGGGGTAATCGGAGGTGGTTTTTCCGGCCAAGTTGATGGTGGAGCTTTGGGGGATTTTTTTAGCCTCGAGCCAAGGAAGCTTTTCCTAGAGGTCTTGTGGGCTGCCGTGGCCGGAGGAGAGAGATCCGTCGATTTGAAATTCCGGTAAGGGTTTGGAACTTTGAGTTGATTTTTGGAGGTTTTCCGGTCAAAATTGGCCTTAACTTATAACTGGAAAGTTGTTGGAATCGTCGATATCTTCAAAACCATGTGTAGCATGAAATTTTCTGGGCAGGTTGGATTTTCCGGCGGCTGGAGGCAGTGGCGACGGTGGCGGCGCCACCGTCCGCAGCGGCGACTTTTCGCCCGACGTGTTTTTCGACGAGTTATATGTCATTTCGCTCGGAATCGCGCCCCGATCGCAGTGGTGAGGTTTTTTTTTTCGAATTGAGCGTCCGAAATTATAGCGAGGTTTTGTGGTGTAATTATCGGATTTTCACGATTTCGTCGATATTGAATTATACGTTTCCGGGAACGGTTGTTTCTCGTGATATGATTTGAGGTGTCGAGTTATGAATTTGAGCAGTGGATTTTATGATTATCTAGGAGTTCTTGATCGTTCGTTTGGCGAGGGATTTTCCGCCGAATCACGGGATTAACGCGTATCGCGTTATGCTCACATGTGAGTGGACATTTTTATATTTTCACAGTTGTTGCGAGTTCGTGATTTTTCGTGATTTTCCGTATTTAGTTTATACGATGTTGAAATATATGTTATTTTCGGAGGTATTATTTTATGTTTATTGGTGATGGCATTACTGCATCGATGCTTCGGCTACTCGGCTGATCACCGGTAGTCCGCCAGAGTTGAGAGATTCCTCTGGACCAGAGTTGAGAGATTCCTATAGGCAGGGTTGAGAGATTCCCCTGTATGCCGCCGGGGTTGAGAGATTCCCCTGGCTTATCATCATCGGGTTTGAGCGATTCACCTAACCGTCGGGCTTGAGAGATTCGCCTGGCAACCTCCATATATAGTTTCCGAACTCGCATTGTTTTACATTGATTATGTATATAACTGGTGAAAGGCATATGTTTATTTTCGTCCTCTCACTCTAACGTTTTTATTTGCCTTTCCCCTGGACTTTTCGGTTTCCGTGCCCAGTTTGCAGTTCGGACTCTGGTGTCGCACGTCGTGGTTGGAGGCATAGTGTTCGAGCTACCTTGTTTCTTCCAGTAGGTTTCTTGTTCTGCCTGCTGTGGTATATTTATATAATTATACACTAGAGGTCGCTCTGAACATTCTGATGATATATTTTCATACGATTTTCCTCGGATTTCTGTAAAGTATAGTTATATTTATTACTTTACATTACTGTTATGATATTGAGAAATCCGGATGGGATTGGTGCCCACGGTTTGATTTTTGTGGCATAGGATGAAGTGTATTTTTCGGGTGCAGGTAAAGGCAATTTCGCGTTAGTAGCGTTAATCTGCCGAAATTTTGATGGTTTTTGTTGGTTCGTGTTTTCAGAAGGGGTTTGATTCCGGTTTAGGAAACTAAATCAGGGTTGGGTCCTTTCATGTGTGAGGGGAGAGGGGAGCTCGAATTTGGGCTGAGTAGAAAGGCTAATTTGTACCCTTAGATGATAAAAAAAATGGTGAGATGGAAAATCTAAATGTTAGTTTTGAATTAGGGAGACCATGATCTACTTATTTAGGCTTTGTAAGGCTAAAGTCCTAATTAGATGACATCATGTAGTCCAACTTCTTCTCTTTCTCTCCAAATCAGATTGGTAAGCACAAATGTGTTGATTGGGCCTCCATTGGGCAGGACTGCAGGTGATTGGGCTGGGAATGGTGGTCTGGCTGGTCATGGTGAATTCCGGCGACGTCCGGGCAACTTCCGATGACTTCCGATGAAGCTATTTTGTCCTTTTCCCAAAGTTGCTCTAAATTCTCTCGTGACCTCGAAAATGTATATGTCTTCTCCAATAAGTATCTAATTCTTCATATTTAATACATTTCTGAGCCAACTCCACTTTTCCCAGTAAAACAAGAAAATGTATTAAAAACGATGCTTTATTCGAAGAAGGCAAGACTTAAGCATAGGGCTATGCACATAATTGGAACGTAATTATGGACCTAACAATACCACACTACCAAAGATGCGTAAGTGTGAAATGTTAGCCTCATATCCAGTTACCAGCTGGTACGTACTGAATGGTTGATGGGCAACTGGTCTGAAACGAATGAGCATAGATGTATGTAAAATTGCATAGCCCCATGCAAAGATGGGTAAATTGGTGTGCAGTTCGAGCCACAAGCTGTAACTGCTTGATATGTGCTTCTAGAAGACAGTTATTTAAATGAACATGGGAAACAGGATGTTCAACACCAATCCCAATAGACATACAATAATCATTAAAAGACTTTGATGTAAACTCTTCTGCATTATCCAATCGAATAGACTTGACTGGGTGAGCTGAGTGGTAAGCCCTGATCTTAGTGATGTGAGCTATGAGTTTTGCAAATGCAGCATTCCTTGTGGATAGCAAAGTGACATATGACCAACACATCGATGCCTACCAAAATTATAAAATATTTAAATGGTCTGTATTCAAGTTTGATAGGTACAAAAATATCCCCTTGGATTCGTTGTAAGAATGAAATGTTCTTATTTGTGTCTACGGCAAAAGAAGGTCATGTATGTAACTTTGCTAATGAACAAGCTTTGGACAACGAGCATTGTGCATCAGAGATTGCCACGAAGGAATCTAGTTTGATAACACACAATGCCTCAGCACTAGATGGTTGGGATCATGCTGCACTCGTCTTGGAAACTGAGCCTGGACCGAGAGGCGTAATCTCAGCCCCTCCATCTAAACCGATGGTTTTAGATATTCTCACATATTTCTTTGCTCTAAAGAACGAATGACCATGTGAATTTTTCAATATCTTGATCTTCATATCTCGACCTGGGTGACCCAGAAGATAATGCCAAAGCTTATATGAGGCAGAGTCACACATAATATTGTGCGTGACTGCATTGAATTTAATGATCTGAACTGTAGTAAAATATAAACCACTACGAATGTTCATAAACTTCTCCAGAATGCAGTTTCTGCCACAATTTACGGAGGTTATACACAAAAATTATTTTTTGTTCTCTTAGTATGTTTCCAAGTGAAAACAGTTGGCTCGAATGTCCTTAAAATTTAGCAAGGTTTGGCCTTTGGTGCATATAAGGAATTAGTAACATAAATTTAATTTCCATATGGCAACAAGAATTGTGCAGAATCATGCCCTTGTATAACCGATATTGAACCAGTCATGGTTTCCATTGAGGAACTACATGGTATAAGACCATAAATAATTGCCTATTCTGCAGAATAGTGTGTGTAGTACCACTATCAGCTAAACACTCAATCTTGCCATCAGACATCTACAAAAGAATGTAAATTAATCAGTCTTTGAACTTAAAGACACAACGGACACTTTAAGTAAATTCTTGAAGATTTTTAAAGATTGTGACCCTTATAAAGTGTTTGACATGGCAAAGCAAAATTGAAGTAAAAACAACATCAAACAACACAGTTTATGTCTATGAATTGACGGGTCGAAGATATTTTCGACGGGTCCAAATTGGTTGAGTTCGAGTCCACAGCCTAACTCGACATGTTGAGGGCCCATCTTTGACGGGTCGAAGAAAATCAAGGAAGAATTTTCAATGGGCGAAAAACATGCCAAAACGTTCCAGGGTGATTGGTTTAATGGGTCAAGAATTTCTCTTGACCAGTCAAAATGCCTGGAAACAAAATGTCCTCGTTCTTCTGTTTTTTCTGTGCCATAGTGCCATGGATTATTGTATATCATGAACCATTGATTATGAAGTAAAATAAAATTCTCAACACTTTTATATAAATGAAAAATAGAGAAATTTTTTTATTTGCCAACTGAATTACATCAAAGATGTCTTATTCCAAAACAACTATAAACAAATTCTCAAAAATATGACTAAACAAGCCAAAAACTAAACTTCAAAGGTTACGTAGCAGAGATAACAGCCTAATACATAGACTAATCAAAATCAGGAGTCTCAAGACTCTCTTTCTTGTTGTCTGCTACAATGAGATTGACATCAACGTCTTCTTCCATCTCATAGTATTGCTTGTGCCTCTTGTAGATACTTTGAATTTCTTTGCTTGCACGACATTGCTTGTGCATGTGCTTAGTAGAGTCACATTTAAAATATGGATACTTTCCAGATGGAGCAGAATGTGAAGAATTTCCTTCATTGTTGGAACCTGGCTGCTTCTTGTCAAGTTGACATCCTAATTTTTGTGCAAAGTCAAGTTTCGGCTTTGGTTTCTACCTTTTCCACACCCTCCTCTCCCACCACATGAAGCACGCCGGCCACGGTTGTAAGGCTTAAAATGATTATTCTTCTTGTCTTTACGTGTCCTCCCTCCAGTGTTGTAATTCTAAAGAGTTTTCTTGGTCCTGGCGAGCCTTGATTTGTTGTTGAGAATTATTTCATGATGTCTCTCATTTTTTCTCAAAATATTCATGAGATCAGTGAAAGTTTTTATTCTTCCTTGTTCCTACTCAAGCCAGTGCTGATGAGCAAGGATACTCATGGAAAAATGAAAGGTGTTCAACGACATCTCGATCATATCTTGATCAGTCTTTTCAACCCCACAGAAACTAAGCTCGGATTAGAGTTCTAACATAGCTTGGTTGTAAGTATCAACCTTTGGATATTTCAGTAAACCGATGGTTTACCATCTCTGTCAATTCTTGAAGCTGTGTGTCATGCACATTGTTGAAGCGTTACTTCAGAATATCCCACAAATCCTTGGGATCTGTCTTTTTCAAGTACTACTTCTTGAGAATGGGATGAATATGACGCCTCAAAAATATGAGGGTTTGAGCTTTGATATCCTCACTTGGGGTGGTCGTATTAGGCTCAGTCGGTGAAAAGATGGTGCCGCTGTATATCTTTCCGATGAAAGTATTTTCTACATTAGAGACTCAACGATGATACTCTATTCCTTTTGGATCAAGGATAACAAACTCTGACCTAGCCGGCTTAGTTATCATAGTAATATACAAAATGGACAATGAAAATAATTAGTATCGAAACCACGATTACTAATATCAAGTTTAAGGAACAAGAAAGACTTTTAATCAACGGTTATTATTTGAAAATTCGACAAATCAGTCGTTAGAAATATATTATTTGTTCTATTAAGTCAATTCTTATTACAATTTTAAAGTGGACGATTAATTAGTCCCGGTTTTGCTTTCTTAAAAAAAAATTCTTGAGAAATAGACAAAAAATAATTATATGCAAAAATATATTTCGATAAATTTGGCGCCATATATCCAACAATCCAAACTTCACATACATGCTCGCAATCGCAGTCTCAACTGAACCACTAGCATTCCCACTTCTTATCACATAATAATGCATCTGCTTCCCAATCCCCAAACCTGAATTGCCACTCAAAGACTTTAACAAGCTCGTAAAAATCGACAGGTTCGGCTTAACCCTACACTCCAACATCCTTTGAAACATCCCAAAAGTTTTTTCCAAATCACCACTCTCAACATAACCTAATATTATTACAAGCCAAGACACCAAATCCCTGTGGAGCATTTCGTCCAACACTTTATGTGCATCCCTCAAAGTCTTGCAATTACAGTACATTTGAAGCACATCATTCTCGAGAAACTTAGCTGGGTTCTTCATTGTCCTCATTAACCACTTGTGCACGAATCTTCCGTCGGATAAAGAACCCAAATCCCCACACTTTTCGTGTAGACACTTGTACGACTGAGCATTAATCGCAAAATTGGCTCCGACGACTTCTTCGTCATCAATGACTGCCTCGTACTCGTCGAAATTTACATCGAGCCTAATTCGGGGTTTGTGTCCGTCCCCTCCAAGCAAGATCCGTCCACGGGCAACGTCAAAATTTTCAAAGAACTTGACCATCCACATCTAGTTAAGAAAAAAAAAATTCATTAAAAATCTAAGGGTCGTGATTAATATGTGAGACACACTTGCGCTTGTGATCGTTAATTGACATCGGAGAGAAGTGGTTTCGTAAATGTAAATCTGAAAAAGAAAAAAAAAATTCGAAATTCGGAGGACCAAACTGCAAAAGAGGGAGTAGGAGAAACGCTGGGTGTGACCGTGCATCAACACTAGAAAAGAGAGACAAGAGAGAGCTCGCAAAGGAGAAAGAAGAAGAAGAAGAAGAAGAAGAAGAAGAAGAAGAAGACAATGGGAAGCAGTAAGCCTTTGGGACCCACAGGGGAGTTCTTCAGGAGGAGGGACGAGTGGAGGAAGCACCCGATGCTATCGAATCAGCTTCGCCACGCCACTCCTGGCCTCGGCATCGCCATCGTCGCTTTCGGCGTCTACCTAATTGGTGAGCAGTTCTACAACCGCGTCATCTCTCCGCCTCCTCCTTCTTCTCATCACTGACGAGGTAAACCAACAACTCAGTTCAATTCAATTTAGGGTTTCTTCTGTGTTTGCGAAATTTTAGGGCAATCCAATTGAATCTTAGATTTACTTACTGTTTGTTATAAAATTTGTCCAATCACTCCTTCGCTTAATTGAACGACCAGATTGTACTGCAAAATATGTGTGAACTGTATACATACCTGAAATCGATTGTTTAGTTCCAGATGCGAGGATCATAATACAGTTTTTTTTTTGAAAGGATACAGCTTTTACATTTGTTTGGTGGTTTTCTAGAAGCTTTTGCTCGTCCAAATTTTAACAGTGTGCCCACAGTCCCACTTTTGTTTTTTATCCATTTTAGTGAATGTTCAGTTACGCTTTGCCATAGTCACCTTCAACTCCTTTCCACTTCTTTCGAGTCTCATGGCTGTGAAAAACTTAGTAATTGTTTTGTGGTATAGAGAAATAACCCTGCTTGCCATGATCGTAAGGTGAGAAGAGGATGGTGTTTGATGACATCTATCACTGGGAGGACTAAAGTGGTAATCTGGCAAAACTTGAGCAATGCAAATATCGACTTTGCCACTTATGATAGCAATTTAAAGTCTTCGAGTAAATAGTGGTGTAATAAGCCCGTGAAAAGCTAGAACAGCAATGTTTTTGTTTGTAGAATAGTGCAACAATGTGATTTAGTTGGGAAAGCTTGTTGTAGAAGCTCTGGTAGAGATGGATCTTTCATATATTTTCCCTTACCCATTTGATGTAGAATCTTTGTCTTATCAACTTCTGTACTTGATGTTGGCTGTTCTTGCAGATTGAAGCTCAGCTAGAGGAACAAAGCATCAAATTTCTCATATTCCAGTTCTTCCTTTCTGGTTTGTATTCCAATAAAAAGTTTTCAGTTAACTGGAGCCTTAAAATTCTTGAATGCTATGAATTTTATTATGTAGAGTTTTGATGTGTTACTCTACCCTGAATGGCTACAGTTGAAGGTTGCATAAGTTGATTTATGTATTTTACTTCTCTTGTTCCCCTTAGAGTTTTGGATGTTGCCAAGTTATGTTACTAACGTTGGATCCAGAGAAGTACTTCTGAAATCAAGGGGTTCTTGCATTGAGAGGTAATGCTGCTCAATGAGAAACAAAGAACTTCCCCCTTTTTATGAGTTAATGCATTGAGATAATAGACCTCTATTGGTCTATGCCGAAATTTACTTCCGTTGAACTTGTTCCCTGTGTATTTTTGGACTATAGTTTCTGATCAACTTTCTGTGAGGCGTTTGACATTGGTCATAAGTGAGGGTTGTATTTCTCACTAACACTGATGGCCATTTAGTCTCGTCCAACTTGAAGTGATTTTGCTATCACATCTAGTGTTCACCGAACATAATAGGAACTAGAATTTCTTATAGGTTCTGCTAGGTGTTTGACATTGGTCATGTAAGAGCATTCCAACAGCTCTTTTTTTAAAATAATTTTTCTACTATAAGATTTATTTTATGTTTCAATTTTAATAGATTTTTCATTTAACAGATTTTATCATTTTTCTCTATTTTCTTCCCTATAAGTATAGAATTGCTGTAAATATAAAGAACGTTGTTTTCTCTCTCATCACATTCCTTATTTCAGAGAATGTGTTGAAGGAATACGTTAGAGCAAAACAATCAAAATATTCCCTAAAATGAAGAAAAAACTCAAATATGAGGAAATTGAGCTCGAATTGAGGGGTTGCATTTCTCATTAATGTGTGATGAACTTTGACTTCGAAATGAGACAATTTCTGAGGAAATAGCTTTTCAGGTATCGTGCCAACTCCCAATTAGATGTGGAAGCTTCAAAGTTTGGGTTTACAAGTTCTGTTTTCCTTGGTGACATCTTATCATGCCCTCCATTTCTTCACTTTCTCTCTGCCACCTTTTGCTCCCGCTCGACTTCCACATTTACTTCCATGTCTGACTGCCAGAATTTATGTCTTCACGCACGTGAGGTGTTCGACGAAAGTCTTCACAAAGATGTGGTCTCATAAAATGCAATGCTCGACGGTCTTGAGGGTGATTGTTCTAGCTGGGTATGCATAGTTGAACGATTGTGACAAAGTTATTGTGTTGTATGATTACTGATCAGATGATTGAGTTAAAGATAAGGGCCAACCATGTCCGCGTGGTCTGGAACGAGGGAGAACTATCTCTGATTATGTCAAACTAATGAGGGCCAAACTAAGGTCATCTTTTTATAATTTCATTGGTGAATTTGTATGTAAACTGTGGGGTGCATTGGGACTGCTATGAATATTTTCGAGACGAGCTATGATAAGAATGTGGTTACAATGGACAAGTTCTCCAAATTGATAGAGGCTGGAGTTAAGCCGGATGGGATTAACTCCTTAGGGGTTTTGGTGAGCTGCGGCCATGGAGGTAGAGTAGACCAAGTTCGGAAGATTTTCAACATAATGGAAGCAGTCGGGGTCACCAGAGAGTACAAGCATTAGAGCATCCGCAATAAGAATTCATATTTGACGAATTGAAATCACTATTCATCGAGTAAGATGTGTTATTCATGTTTTTCTTACAATGGTGCAAAAAATAAGACTTCTTATTACTATTAATTAATTATAAAAAATTATTATTCTATTTTTTAGTAATATTTATAGAAAAATGGTAACGGGTTATTTGATTTTTTTTTGTAATTTTGTAGAATATTTTAAGCAAAAATTGAGATCAACCCGTTATTAAAAAAAATTAGCCGTTTTGTTTGACTTTGGGCCGTTAGATTAAATTTTGGATTCAAAATAGACTGCTCAGATGGAGAGCACCGTTGGAAACCAAATGGGAAACAGTCTCGCCATGTGGCATGCTGTCATTGGTTAGTAACTCCCAAGTTAATTTTTTTTTTTACTTTTTAGATTAAAAATAAAAAAGGAAGTAGACTGGCATCACGCACGTGCGTGAGCTCCACCAGCTGTCTTCCTCTCCGACGATCAATTTTTGATCGGCTAATTTCTCTCGGTCAATGATCGGTCTTTGAAACGACCTGACCCCGATTTAATTTTCTAAACCAGAATCAGACCCTAACGACATGACTTAGCACAAAAGAAACTGTTGAAAATTGGACATAGTTTCCCCCAAAATTTTATGAACCCAAAACCTGAACTTGAAAACACACTTTTAAATCAATTCAAAAAAACAAACCATGGGACGCCGATTCTCATGCGAATTTCTCAACACACTTAAAACATAACAAAACAGTCGTACTTGTTTATATTGTACTACATACAAACAAAGACAAAACATGATATGGTTATCATAGCGACATCTATTATACATATTACACAAGCAGTAGGAGAAATTTGGACCTACTTGTGATGACAAGTGACTCATTCTCTAAGCCTCCGAACCGCCCCAAAATAAATTCTTTTTTTATTTTACTCAAGATCAACTTCAAAAATTCGTAAAATATAGCTCGGGTATCCGAAAAATATACCGTAAAATCCCACGAGCCCAAAATAAAAATCTCTACAACTCTCATGGAAGAAGTTAAATCCAAAACACAACGAAGAATAAAGTCGTTAATAAACCCTTAAGTTTATTGCATACGCGATAATGCAAATTACGAGTCGTGAAGCATGAAATCTTGGTTCGGGTAGTTACAGTCTTTGAACCCGATTTACACCGCTGCAATTTTTTTGGCCAGGGACGTCCTATTTCTCACGGGGTCCACGAAGAAGACGTCTGATTTTGTCCTGTTTTCCTAGCCGGTGCAAATGCTCTTATGGATGCATGACTGATATGCTAGGAAGAGCATATTTGATCAAGGAGGCAATAGAGATGATAGAGAAGATGCCAATTGGTGGTAATGTGTTTGTGTGCGGTGATTTGGTTGGAGACTGCTGCAGTATGCATTGTGATATTGAGAGTGCAACGATAGTAACAGAACATGTGATGGAGTTGGAACCTGAACATGGCAATGTGTTGTAAATCATGGCTAGCGTTTATGCCGATGCAGATAAATGGGATGATGTGGTCAAGACCAGAAAGGCCATTAGTGTTGATAAGGGGTCAAGATCTCTGGTTTTAGTTTGATTAGGTTGAGTGGAGTCACCCACTGGGGGCAGAGTTTCTGAGGAGGGGCCTGAAATTATTATTATTATTTTAATAAATAATTTAAATAAAAATATTAAGATTTTGCTAGTAAAGTACTATCCGTCAAAATACTAGCAATCAGGTTTTATACATTAAATAATTTTCTTAATAACCGTTATGATTAATAGTGATGATCAGAGTGCATACATGTTCTTCAATATATGTTGAGAATATTGAAATAAACAGAGACTGCCAAGAGGAAACTAATAACAATTAAACTAAGGAATAGTGATTATCCTGACACAATAAAACTCAAATGAATGTGCAAAGAAGGGCTGCTGGGGCTCGATCCCATGATCTTTGTAAGTAGAAATAAAATATCTTTTACCTCTCTAGGCTGGACTCGGTCACCCATGAGTTTTTTGCTGGAGATAATTTGCATCCTCAAACAGAAGCCATTTATTGGATGGGCACCGGAAACATCAACAAAAATCATGCTAAGCCGTTTAAACAGAGGTTGTACTTACATTTCATGCTTTGAGGTTTTCGTAGTGTTGCTAAGGCGGTGCTTCATGAAGCTTTTGGTGACACTCAGCTACCTGTAATACTTTGACTTCTGTCCCTTTGGGCTCTCAACAGTGATACGTGGCTCCAGAACTCTCTACCTGTTCACAGCAACTGTTACCTTTCCTTCTCATCTGATAAGCAAGATGATTATCCAATAGCACAAGTAAGTCAAGAATCACTCGTTAAATTTGAGATAAAACTGGGATCTGCTACTGTTACTGTAGAAGACTTTTGTTCAAATTTCTATCGTTGTTAAGGATCATGGCTTTTAGATCAATGAATCAATGGCAACGAATTGTGAATGGTCCTAAGAGAATATGCAACCAGGAAGGTGAATCTCCTGAAGTGCACTTTATATAAAATGCAGTTAATCTTGTTCATTTAACTGCTCTAACGGTATCAACAAGTGCCACCACATTAATTCTGGGAAACTAGCCAATTGGAATTAACGCCAATTGAAAAAAAAAACAATTGGAAAAGTTGCATATACCTATTTGTGATCTGTAGGACTAGAAAAGTATTAAAAAAAAACATTGTTCTTAAACCCTAGTTCAACACCAAGAACACAAACCAAGTTATAGCTGCACACTAGCTAGTGCTGAGGTCCGCGCTGCGCCGTAGCGTTGTGAGCATAGAACATAGTAATATTTGTTATAGACATGATAATTTGGTAGGTGGTAAAACTTACTAATATATTGGTTACGGATATTAATTAAGTTTACACTGAGAAGTTGTGTTGCAGTTGTAGAACATTATCGTTACATATGATACAGTACCAAAAATGGTCAGTTGCTAGAGCAAACTATATTCTTAGTACAACAAGGTGAAACTACAGAATCTCTGTTGCTCAGTTTCTAATGCTGCTTCTCCAAATCTGTCAGACATTCAAACGTTGTTGATAGTGTCAAGTATTGAAAAGGAAAGTAACACACTAAACATACTAATATATGGTACCTGCAAAAAATCTCCGTTCCTGAAACAGTTGTGCAAACTATTTAATATATGGTGTTCATTTTTTTTAATTATCAAGCAGATTTTCAAGTGCTGCCATGTATTGGCTGTAATACGAAAGACATACAGGTAATGTCGTTTTAGTCTAATGACATGTGTACGTATTGAATATTAAGTTTGAAGCTATTTACCTCTTGGTTCTCTTTTCATATTCGACACTGCATTCTTCTTTTTCTGTGTAGTCAGGAGTTCTTTTTCTTACTGTGATAACGCGATCTGGTGATGAAGTTGTTAGTTCATCTTGGGCTAGTGGTGAAAATGAGCTCACATATGGGAAAATACCTTTGATGACAGTTATTTGAGTTACCAAATCTGATTTGAAGAAGGTGAATTTGCTCTTGTGTTACTGCTATTTCTGGTGGGATTGTTTGTTTTTGTATGTTTGGGTTTCTTTTGAATACTTCTTCACATGAAGATCCGATGAGTTGTTCAGCTGCCCTGCCCATGATCAAAGTTGTAGCTTCATCACTTTCATCTTCTATAATAGCAGATATTTTGTAGCTATACATAGTTTACAAAAAGAAATTGCTGTTAGTGATGTCATATGGGAAAAATATTAGTGTCATGTACATCTGATGGTTAATGATGTACATGCTTCAGCATTATAGAACTAAAAATCTGCACGAACAATAACCATGATTGTGACAATATATTGCGTACAACCCAAATACCATGACATCACTATTTTCTTTTCTCTAAACTGAGCATACAATGCATACAATGCCATGAAAAAAACTCTTAGAAAGTTTACTAATAAAGCATGACAAAGTAAATGTAGAAAGTAATATGAATTTCAAACTGAACATAGAGTATCATATTAAGGCAAAAAACACAAAGTCAACGTGGAGTATCATCCGAACATGAGACATTCTTGTACCTAGAAAGTGAATAATTACCAGATTGGCCAGATGAAGGTTCATTTTCAAGCACACATTGATATAATTGCTGTTAGTGATGTCATATGGGAAAAATATTACCTGAAGGTTGGCTTTTGCATATTGTGTTCTTAGCAAAGCATTAGGCCACTGTTTTCTTTCCGTTTCAGTTGGCAGAAACAGCGGGGGCATGCTTCATAATACCATCCACTGGTTTCTAAAAATCTTGAAAGAGCAGCTCTACAATATATGATCGTGTCCTGTAATGTTCCAATATGTAATCTTTAGTTCATGAACAGCACATCATTACATTTGTTGGTAACAGTTTAGTTTAGATTTTTACCTTTGCTTGCCCATGCTCCAAAATGTTGAGCTGTCGAACCGATGTTTTAGTGATTGCTTGGAGTTTCTGTGGAGTCATGTATGGTTTCACCTTTGGTTCGGTTATTTCAATAGATTTCTGATCTGAAAATCTCTAAAAAAAAACTGACATGAGAGTGTCATATGATTTAACATGAGTACTAACTCTTATTTATAGGTTTCTGCTTGAGGCACATCAGGAATCATGTATATGCGAGTACAATGTGTGCTTGACATGGTAGGAATTCCTGTTAATAGTTAGTTGAGTTGTTGGTGTTGTATGAGTAGTTGTTGTAAACTGATATATATATATATATATATATATATATGTATACATATATGATGGATACCTTGGTACATTTGAACTTTGCAACTCCTCACCACTATCATGACAGGTGAGGGCAGATTTTGTATGCCTAGTATGTTAAGCTCAATTGCCTTGTCTCCCGAAAGAGTGACTTTCGGCACTTGTTTCCTGAGTGTGTTTATAACTATTTTCAAATTTCATTGCAGTACTGAAGTGGCATTATAACAATCTAAATCAAAGATTAAGCATTTAAATATGTAGGGGATTACCTGAAGTTCTGAATGTTGATCTCACATTTTTTTTCTATTCTGTCTTCGACGCATTTGTCCTATATTTCTTCCATTGATTGCACGCAGCCGTAGATGTCTTAGATATATCAGTAAAGTAAAGTAAAGTAAAGTTGTAAGTAGTTAGTAATTGAGTAATCACAGTTGTAACAATAGTGGTTATCAATGATTTTTTGTGTGTATACCAGTGAGAATAGAGTTGTTATTGAGTCTGTTCGGCACTTGGTTATATTCAATGAAATAGGAACGATGCATTGGAAACTTGGGCAGGACAACTGAAACGAATTCAAATTTAGTTCTCAAGTTGAAGCGGGCTAGAACAAAAATTTTGACACTCTAAAGGTAGACATTGTCCTTTGAGTAACGAAGTTGTAGATGTCATAAGTTTGTCCTTTAGTAATTCTGTTAGCAACATATTTGTAATCGCTTTTGTTGATGATTGCATGAATTACATCAGCGTGTAGATTTAATAAATCTTATATGCATTAGTGAAAATGATTAAAATAATAGGATATAAGTGGTCCCCCCCCACCCACCCACACACATACACACACGCATTTTGCACTATTATCTAGCCCATAAGTATATAGAGTTATTTCCGCCCACAAGTATACGGGGTCAAGTTATAGTATTGACCACTTAAACTCTTTACCTTGACTCGATTAAGCACTCAAATTACGGATTAACTAGACACTAATCTTGACACTAAAACTAAAATGAAATGCAGATGTGTATCTCACACTACTAAATCCTTTGGAGACCTAGCATTACAAGGGGTGATTAGACTACGGTGAGTGATTATACGACTTGATTGATTAATTATAGACTAATACAAAGAGATTAAATAGCAAACAAGATCACAATAAAGAAAGATGGTTTGCTAGGGAAATCCCCACTAACCATTTGATGCTCAAACAATATCTCAATTTATGTATATAATTAAAGTTTGTGTCACACAAGTGGATGTCCAAATTATAACATTTTGGGTCACGTTTGGTTTTGAACCCAAACTCTTAGGCCATTTCGGACTCTAGACGACTTAAGCTCAACTTTGAAGTATTTGGTGAACCGGGACCAAGAGCTAAACCATTTTGGGTTTACATCTTGACCGTATGTCACATAAGCATACTATGTGATACTTGTGGAAGGTTTCTCTTTCAAAACCTCTATTGGAGGACCCGGTAGAAAATCTAAGTGAATCTTTCAATCCGCACTTTGTGAGTTACGAATCGAAAGACCCAACTAGTAGCCACAATAACCTCTCGATTTAATGTGTGCTTGAAAAAAGCTCCTTAAGTCTAGTGATACTCAAGGAAGCTCTAGTCTGTGCTTAGTGCTAAAGAAACCAAACCTTAAGGTAAACCCTGTCGTAATAGACCATAATCATGTTTACGTGCTCATCTAGCCTAGGTGAGTAGCTAATTCAACCAAGGTCCCATATTTAGTTCCTTAATACATATATGAACTTAACTAAGGTCAACACATGCATAAATGAAACTATACATGAAGTTCAAGCACATGAACATCCACAAACACAAAGTAAACCCATTCACAAACACATGCTTCACACAACATACACTAAAACATAAACCATACATAAGTCAAATCATCATTTGTCAACAGCAAAAGGCTAGGGTTCTAACCCTAGCCTCCCAAATAGAACTACTCACTACACATAATTAAAATCATGTTTAAAAGAGTAAATAGAGTGAAGAAATAACCAAAGAATCTCTCCAAAGAAAGTCAACCTTCTTTAAGTTCGCCTTTGTGTTTCTAACTTCACCTTCTTTGCTCCAAAGTGTCTTCAAGCTTGTAGAGGAGGAAAGGGAAATCTCTATGACTTAAAGAAGCCAAAGAAAAGAGGGTTTCCTTCCCGCTTCTTCATACTCTAGAGAATCACCCAAACTTTGGAGTCAAAGATGAGAGGAGGAAGTGATAGATGGTGGCGAGGGAGAATGGAAGAGGTTCGGCCAAGACTTGCAAGGCTAGGTCTCTTGGATTTATAGAGGGTTGGAAGGGGAAGATTGAAAGAGAAATCTAGCTTCTCTTTAGATAACTTAACAAAGAACCTAAGAGAGAGAAAATGAAGCTCAAAACTTGGAATAAACAAGTAAATTAAAGTGTGTTGTGTATGGTGGTGTGGGGAGCTTGACAAAAAAGGGATATGTATGAGAAAATGAGATTTTTTTGTGAGTCCTTAAATGTTCTAGAGTGGCCATGAAGTTTGATCTAAGGGCTACAACTTGTGATTCCCTTTTCTTGGCTTCAAGGCTAAAGTCCAGACCAAGCTAATACATCCAAAATTCAAATGTGTGACACCCTAACCAAATCAGCTAGGTTTTGTATTTAGGTGGTTTGGGCTTTCTCTTGGGCTTAGATTGGAGTACTTGGTACATACTTGGTAGTCCGTCCAGCCATGGATAAAAATGGCAATTTTTCGGCAGCTTCCGATAACTTTCGGCGACCACTTTTTGTCATTTTTCCAAAGTTGCTCCAAATGCTCTCATGACTTCTGAAATGTGCTCGACTTCTCCAAAAAGTGATTAATTTTCATCTTTAAGAGCGCTTCCATGTTAACTCCCAATTTCCTATCATAAACAGGAAATGATATAAGAACAATACTTTATTGATAGAAGACAAGCAATATGTATAAAGTTAGGAACATAATTATGGACCTAAGAAACTACCTCACACTTAAACTTTGCTTGTCCTCAAGAAAAAGAAAAAGAAAAGAATGAAGCTAAGCTAGACTCAAAGAATAAAAACACACAAGGCATGTAAGTGTCTCGAGTTGATGATCGATTTCCCTCAAAGAACCATGGCTAGATGGATTGAACTTATCTTGAGAAACATGAAATCAATGTATATGTAATAAGCCAAAATGGTTATGCTATATGTCAAACTCAAATGCATCATAATGAGATGTATTCAAACTAACATGCCTAATAACCATCAAACTCACTAGATATCACTCAATGCACCCAAGTGTTTACACTCAAAAATCGTATGGATCACATGTTTTTCATAAGCTTTTCTTTTCAAACAAGTGCTCCAACAATCCAAAAACACAAGCATTTTAAATCAAGAGGACTTCATCAAGGGTTGTAACAGGGCTTAAGGAATGGACTTATGAGAGAAGGGGACAGGAATTCAATATGTCGAAGTTGCTTACTAAACATCTAGGTATCACTAACTTCCCAAAACACTTATTTTTTATGTACAACTCATACTTTTTTTGGGAAACTTTTTTTTTCTTTCTATTTTTTATTGTTCTCTTTTCTTTTCTTTGACACTTATTTTCTCATTTTTCTTTTCTTTTCTTTTCTTTTAAAAAAAAAACACAACACAAATGAACATCACACAGCCTCCTTCACCTCACACTTAAGCTTTTGTCAATCTTCACAATAAGCACAAACTCTATGCACATCCTTATAGGACTTCATTATCACTTGCTCGATTGCCTAGTTAAAGTTAAGAGTAAGTGTTTAAGCTTGGTAAGGATTTGTGGTGCTCAAGAAATAAAAGGCTAAGTCATATAAGGCTCAAATTAGCTCACTAAAGGATATATGCATCATAAGGTTCAAAAGCAATTTTTTTATGGTGGTACTCTATCATTTTTGAGCAACTTATGATTTGAAAAACGTTTTACATGGTTTCAAGTAAGTTCTAGATTACACAATGATCAAACGATGTACACACATGAAAGAATAAGTGCATAATGTAGCTATGCGTGCACAACAAGGCTCAAAATCTCACATGGGGCATGGATAGTTTCGAAAACATGTCAATCCTTATTTTTCTCATGTAAACGCATTTGGAATGACATATGCACTTTTCAAACCGATTAAAAATGCATTGTTTTCTCTTTCTAAACATGCTCAAAATTATGCAATCTACTAGCCATTAGTTCAATCTCATCGTTGGGAGTGGTTATTGGGACACAAAACATACCAAAACACACATATTGTTGCATTACATTTTCTCACATTTTTCAACTTTTATAGATTTTAGGATAATGAGTGATACGACTTAGCCTACTACCTCACACTTTAGAATCAAATTGTCCCCAATTTGCATTAATCTACATAGTAAAGAAAAGTGTACAAGAGATAACATAGGCATCATCATTTCACATTTTATTCCGCTAACACATGTTCTCCTAGGCATAACAACTAGCATGCTTCACACTTAAAGGGTCATCTAGTCTCTAAGAATTAATGAAGCTATTAGAGTCCTATAAACCATAATGAGGGCATGTATACTAATCATATTTCAAATGGAAACAACAATGTAATCAAGCATATAATATGAGAGGACCTCATACTTACACAAAACTACCACATTCTACGTGACTCCAAATAATACACTAATGATGAATCCCTCATCGAAAAAGAGTGAGCCATTAAGACATTGCAAGGCTAACAACCCTTGGAAGAATTCTACTCTTGGAGATTACAGTTAAACATAAGCATCCTAACATAACATCATTCTCAAACATAATCTCATAGGTGCTAGAAAGTAGAGAAAGAGTAAGAGAGAAAGAAAGTGTAAACGCTTTGTCGACCAACTCCAAGCTCCATATGCGTTAGAATATAAACCAACGAAGGCCAAGTTAGGCCTCATCATCCAAGATTGCATAGGCTTGGTCATGATCATCAAACGGTGCTCAAGGACTTGTCTTGACCTTAAGAAATTTCTTTATGCTCCAAGCCTCAAAGCCCCAAACTCTTGGTCTTTAAAAGTCAATTTTGGTAGGACACTCATCGACGAGTTGAGAAATGTCCTTGACGGGTCGAGAAAGTGACTCGGAATGGACAATAGCTTGCAACTGATAGGTCGAGAAGAACCTTCGACCCGTTAAACAATTCCAGAAATTAAGCTCTCCAAGTTCATGACTTCAGTGCTCCATTCTTCATTCCTAATACTCCCCCAGCCTCACACTTATTCTTCTTGCATTCCAATGATGTCTGGCCATCGCGGGTTGTAGTTTAAAGACATAAACATGGTCCGTAACTCTACCATCTTGTTATGGTAGATACTTCTTGAGTAGTACCACTCTATTACTTAGAGTTAGAGGACTTCTTGATTTGTCATAGAGGCAAACATCAAAGTGATCCGTGCATTTTCCAATGTTAGATCGAAATGGAAACCTTCTTGATGTCTTCCTCTTCTTCTCGATCGCTCTTCCAAGTAGCATTCCAAACTCTTTCTTCAATGTTGATGTGGACTTGATGTGGGGGAAGGAAGTAGGTGGTTGTGGTATCTTAAGACAAGGTGGAGAGTCGGCAACATAGCTTCATTTCCAATCCTTCACTTCTTCATAGAAACATTGGTTGCTAAATGGAGGAACAATAGGCATGGATGCCTTGATCTTAATCCTATCGTCATGATCATAACTCAATACTTATTCTTGCTCCATGGGGAGTTCTTGGTGGTATTCTTTTAATGGTGGGGGAAGGAATAGTGGTGCCTTTTCAACTTGGTCTTTAATGCTTGGCATATTCTCTTCAGTTTAGGCATCCCTTTCATCTAACTTATTCATCAATTCTTCACGATAGCCCAATACCAGTCACGTAGATGAGTCCAAAAGTATATTTTCCTCAACACTCCAAGCTTCATCATACACGGTCGTACAATCATCATTGGATGAGAATTCATCATCTATAGCGCCTTGACAAGCTTTCACCCAATATGGATTTAGCTCTCCTTCCTCGGATGAGGAATCATCATACTCGACTCCTTGAGAGGTTGCCACTGAAGCTTCATGGTTGATGGAAGGCTCATGAGGTGCCAGTTCTTCTTCAATAGTCTCTTATGCTCTCTCGGCTAGAATACTCACTTGAGCTTCCAATTCTTGACTATCTTTGTGAAATTTCTCTCTCACCCTTTGAGGTTCCTCTTGTACACATTGGAATTCATTCCACATATATTGCCTTGAAGGTTCTTGTTGAGCAAGCAAATTGGCACGTATCTCCTCCATGTTCAGATTAGAGCTTTCTTCTTGAGGTGGAGAGGGTGCCACCAATTGCCTAAAGTGTGCATGGGTCTCCTCTTGTGGAGCTAGGTGCTCCTCAACTCGGGCTAGGTTGGTGTGAATGAGTTCTTTGATATTTGAACAAGGGGCTTCTTCTTGAATAGGTACTGAGTGTGCTTGATGCATCCTCATGTTGTACTCGTACTCTTGAACGTACTCAGGATACTCATATCTCAACTTGCAATCAAGAGGTGAATGCACTTGAGAACCATATAGAGCACACGCCTTCATATAAGAATACGTCGGCTCCTCGACTTGATAATTCCATTCTTGATAGCCTCCATTGTAGGTCACTTGTTGCTCATAACCACTTGAATTCTCCCAACCGTTATACCATATGTCTATGGTGAGTTCTTCCTCAAAAAGCTCCTGTGTCTCCTCCAAACTGACTCTCGACGGGTCAAGAATGATGGTCGACGGGTCGAACAGAATGTCTTGCAAAAGGTTAGTAGCACAAGTTCAAGCAAAAATTCACCTCAAAGCTATCAACCAAAGTATTCAAGGGATCAAAGGCACTAAAAACAAAGTCATAAATGATAAAATGAAGAAAACTATACAAAAGTAAGAAGCTAAGAAACAATGAGCAAACGAAATGTCCAGTTTTACCGCGGTCAAGGCTATCCGAAGCTAAGGAATTAAGATGAGCCTAATCCTCGCCAGTGGCGCCAAAAACTTGTTGAAGATTTTCCCCTTACACACTTTTAGCACTATTATCTAACCCATAAGTATATAGAGTTATTTACGTGACAGGTATACGGGGTCAAGTTATAGTATTTATAAGATAGTCGAGTGTCGAACCCATGAGGATTGACCACTTAAACTCCTTAGCTTGACTCAATTAAGCACTCAAATTACTGATTAACTAGACAATAATTTTGACACTAAAACTAAAATGAAATGCGGATGTGTATCTCACACTACTAAGTCCTTTGGAGACCTAGCATTGCAAGGGGTGATTAGAATACGATGAGTGATTATACGACTTGATTGATTAATTATAGACTAATGAAAAGAGATTAAATAGCAAACAAGATCACAATAAAGAAATATGGTTGGTTAGGGAAATCCCCACTAACCATTTGATGCTTAAACAATGTCCCAATTTATGTATGTAATTAAAGTCTGTGTGAAAGGACCCAACCCCAATTTAGTTTCCTAAACCGGAATCAAACCCCTTCTGAAAACGTGAACCAACAAAAACCATCAAAATTTTGGCAGAGTAATGCTACTAACGCGGAATTACCATTACCTGCACCCGAAAAATACACTTCATCATATGCCACAAAAATCAAACCGTGGGCACCAATCCCATCCGGATTTCTCAATATCATAACAGTAATGTAAAGTAATAAATATAACTATACTTTACAAAACTCCGGGGAAAATCGTATGAAAATATACTTCAGAATACTCAGAGCGACTTCTAATATAGATATACAAATAGTAGGCCAAACTAAGAACCTACCATAAAAGAAACATCGCTCGAATACTATGCCTCCGACCACGACGTGTGACACCATAATCTGAACTACAAACTGGGCACAGAAACTGAAAAGGGGAAAGACATGAAAACCATTAGAGTGAGTGGACGAAAATAAATGTCTTTCGCCGAATAATATATGTTATAAAAACATATGCGAGTCAAATGCATAGATATCAAATGGTACGTGAGGAGACGCTGACTCCAACCCACGTACAGAGCATGCATCATAATACCGCGGGGTCACTCATGGACTCCCTCACGATAGCACAGTCTGAATCACGGGATCCCAGACCCACACGTGATTTCTAGCCAGAAAGGCCTCAGGTCAGGATATCTGTCCCCCCCGGAGCGTACTCGGGGATCAGCCGAGAAGCCAATGTGTCTCGATATAACCCTGATAACTGAGACTGTACTCTGTGTAAACCAAATCATAAATCCTTTCCATGCACATGCATAAAACATAATATATATATATATATGTATGTATATTCGTATACGCATATTCGTATATGTATAATCGTAAAACACATGCTCATAAAAATCATGATCAAACTGCATGCTCAAGTTCGTAAAACGTATATGAAAAAACTCGCAGTCAATCCGTGAAAAGAAATGTCCACTCACAGGTGAGCGTAACGCAGTTCGCGTTAATCCCGTGATCCGGCGGAAAATCCCTCGCCAAACGAACGATCACGAACCCCTGAATAATCATAAAATTTATTTCTCAAAATCATAACTCAGTACCTCGAATCATATCACGACAAACAACCGTTCTCGGAAACACATAATTCAATAACGACGAATTGTCGAAAATCCAATAATCACACCTCAAAACCTCGCTATAATTTCCGATGCTCAAATCGAAAAACAAACCTCACCACTGCGATCAGGGCGCGATTCCGAGTGAAATGATATATAACTCGTCGAAAAACACGTCGGGCGAAAAGTCGCCGCTGCCTCCGGCCACCGGAATTTCAGACCTTCCCAAAAAATTTCATGCTACACATGGATTTGAAGATCTCGACGATTCCAACAACTTTCTAGTTATAAGTTAAGGCCAATTTTGACCGGAAAACCTCCAAAAATGAATTCAAAGTTCCAAACCCTTACCGGAATTTCACATCGACGGATCTCTCTCCTCCGGCCACGGCAACCTCCCAAACCACTTGCAATAGCTTCCTCTCATTGAGGCTAACAAAACCCCTCAAAGAGGAGCCACCATCTCGGCCTCAACGCCGTCACCCGAATCGAACAAAACTCGCCGGAATTTCCCCATTTTCGCCGCCACTTTTCTTCCTCCTCCGGCCACCATAGGAGGGGATCCAACAACCAAACCGAAGAGCAGCCCAAGCCCATCAAATCTCGTGAAGGAACCTTGCCCAAATATGGCCGGAATCGGCCTCAATTTCTGGCAACCCATTCGGCCTCCAAAATGGGTCGACCCACCCATGGTCAACCTAGTCAACACCCAAGTTTCCCAATATGGCAGGTTTCCAAAAACGGCAAGTATCATTTCCGTATTTATACCGTACGCGTATCGAACCCCAATCGGATAAATACGACAATAATCGACGGACGAAAATATTCACAACTAATTCCTCGTAACTCGGAAAAATTCTCCAGAAGTTCCCACAAGCTCGAAATTAAATTCTCTACAACTTCTACGAAGGATCCGAAATCAAATTCTTGCCCGATAATTTAGTCGCTAAAGAAGCCACCATATTAACGGATTATGCCGAAATCACCACAAATTGCGAAACTCACAAATCAAATCGATAATCATTCCATTTACGCTTCGGGTCGATGAACGGTCCAAAACGGATTAAAATCACAATTCGGATAGACTCGAACACAAACTGATAAACTCGACAATATACCGAAATTTCAAATATTCATATTATATTCTTCGGTCGCCCAAATAATAATCCGGAACCGCCCACGAACTCGAAATCACGCGTACAACGACTCTCGAGAAGAGACTCAACTCAAATTCTCGGCCAATAATTTAGTCATGATCAAAACTGGCGATTCAATCAATTATCGGAAATCTGCGATTATACGCTAACTCACGAATTAAGCTAATTACGCTTCTGATTCTGTTCCGGGTCGTCACATATCCACCCCCCTTAAAAAAAATTTGACCTCAAAATTTCCATGTCTGCCGACTAAAAAGTAGGAGCACTGCCTCTGCATACTGCTCAACTCTCCAGTGGCTACGTCGACTGAACAACTCTGTCAATGGCAAAATATCTCCGTGATGATATCTCTATACCCTCGAATCTCGAATCTGAACTGGCTCCACACAAATGCCAAGTCACCCTGCATAAGGAACTGATAGGGTACAAAACACGCAACAAATCTGAAATGTAGTTCCACTACACTGAACACAACACACACACAAGCCAACGCTATAGGCAATGCCGAACTATACGGCACAACACAAATTCGCCTATGATCACATGTGGATCAAAATAACGTGGCAATTCACAACTCAGCCTACTCACACAAACATAACTCAAACATCAAACTCGGGCATTTATCAAATATCCTTAGTAAACACGACTACAGAAGTCTACAGAACCTAAAACCTAATGCTCTGATACCAATCTGAAAGGACCCAACCCCGATTTAGTTTCCTAAATCGGAATCAAACCTCTTCTGAAAATGTGAACCAACAAAAACCATCAAAATTTCGGCAGAGTAATGCTACTAACGCGGAATTGCCATTACCTGCACCCGGAAAATACACTTCATCTTATGCCACAAAAATCAAACCGTGGGCACCAATCCCATCCGGATTTATCAATATCATAACAGTAATGTAAAGTAATAAATATAACTATACTTTACAGAAATCCGGGGAAAATCGTATAAAAATATACATCAGAATACTCAGAGCGACTTCTAATATAGATATACAAATAGTAGGCCAAACTAAGAACCTACCATAAAAGAAACATCACTCGAATACTATGCCTCTGACCACGACGTATGACACCAGAATCTGAACTGCAAACTGGGCACGGAAACAGAAAAGCCCAAGGGAAAGACATGAAAACCGTTAGAGTGAGTGGACGAAAATAAATGTCTTTCACCAAGTAATATATATGTTATAAAAAATATGCGAGTACAATTAAATAAATATAATAAAATACGCAAGGTAAAACCATAATCCTCCAGCGTACAGAGCATGCAAGTAAAATCCCACGGAGCCACTCATGGACACGTCCGTGCCAGTACAGTCCGAATCACGGGATCCCAGACCCACACGTGATTCGAGCCAGAAAGGCCTCAGGTCAGGGTAACTGTTTCCACCCGGAAATACCTCGGCACAAGAAACAGATAACTATACCTACCCGGAAATACATCGGCACAAGGCACAGCGTCCCCCCTGGTAGGCACCCTTGGTGATCAGCCGGGGGTGCGTGTGTATCGATACAACAACATGAACTACGACTGTACTCTGTGAAAATCAAATCACAAATATCTCGATGCATGTACAGTAACAGCATAAAAATGCATATGCGTAATATAATCGTATATAACACATGCTCATAATAATCGTAATCTCGTAAATATGCTCATATCTGTTTATTCGTATACGTATATCCGTATATATATAATTGTAAACACATGCTCATGTAATCCGAAATCTCATACGCATGCTCAAGTTCGAAAATCAAATAAAAAGACTCGCAATCCTTTCCGTGAAAAGAAATTGTCCACTCACAGACTAGCGTAACGCGATATGCATTAACCCGTGATCTGGCGGAAAGTCCCTCGCCAAACGAACGATCACGAACTCCTGAATAATCACAAGATCCATTTCTTAAGGTCATAACTCGACAATACAAATCAAATCACGAGAAACCACCGTTCTCGGAAACACGTAATTCGAATACGACGAATCGTCGAAAATCCATATATAACACCTCAATACCTCGCTTTACGTTCGGACGCTCAACTCAAAAAATGAACCTTCCCACTGTGATCGGGGCGCGATTTCGAGTCAAATGACATAACTTGCCGAAAGTCCAAAAAGTCAAACTTTGACCAATGACCGCCGCCCACGGCGGCGCCACCGCTGACCGAAAAATTTCACGGCGGAGCAACCCCTATTCCATGCAAAACCACCCACTGAGCAACTTTGTCAACTGCAACAAAGGCCAATTCTCACTCTAACCAGGTCAATTTCATGAAAAACCGAATGTTCACACAAATTTCAATCCCAAAATTCTCCAAGCTCAAGCAAATTAGATCACCAAACTTACATGGTAGCTTCATGATGATGAGGGCTACAAAGCCCACTCCAAATTGTAGCTCGAATCGGTGTAAAACATGGAACCCGAATTCACAAGTTTCTTCCAAAGTTTGGCCGGAAATAACTTCTCCTCCGGCGAGCCTCGCCGTCGATGGTGGCCGGAAACAAGGTGAGGGAACCAAGGTGCATCGATAGAGACCAAGGCCAAGCCTTGGGGTGGCCGGAAACGTCGCGCCACCGTGAGACGTCGTGAGTCCGTCGCCATTCTCTCTCTCTCCACCGAGTTGACTCGGTCAACTCGGTCAACACCCAATATGGAAAGTCTCTGACTTGCCCAAAATAGCAGGTTTCTATTTATAGCTTTCCCAAAATGGAAACTTCATACTTATCATTTTCGACGAACTTTGAACACCCGTAACTTTCGCGTCTTAACTTCGATTCCGATAATTCTCGCGGCCACGAACTCGACTCGATATATTCTTCAATAATCACCCGAAGTCAAACACATCGGCCAATCGGATAAAAAGTCAACTGTTCAAACCAACACATAATTAGATCAACCAAATAATCAACAAACGGCAATATTCGCAACTAAATCTTAGTAACTCATAATAATGCTCCGGAAGTTCCTACGAGCTCGAAATTAAATTCTGAACAACTTCCGTGAAGAAGCCGAAACCAAATTCTCGACCGGTAATTTAGTCGCGAACAAACCTGCCATTTAAATCCGTTTCCGTCGAAACTTCAAATATTCATAACTAATTCCTCGGTCGTCCAAATAACGATCCGGTACTGCCCACGAACTCATAATTACACGTACAACGACTCTCGAGAAGAGACCCAGCTCCAATTCTCGGCCAATAATTTAGTCGTTAAGAAAGCTGGCGGTTTCAACACTGTCGTAACTCTGCGACTATGCGACTTAACTGCTGATTCTGTTTCGGGTCGTCACAAATCCACCCCCCTTAGAAAAATTTCGACCTCGAAATTTTTCGAGTGAGCCGACTACAAGTAGGAGCACTGCCTCTGCATACTGCTCAACTGCCCAGTGATAATGTCGACTGAACAACTCTGATGGCTGACTCCACAATAGGAGATAACTCCGTGCTGAAATTCCTGTACCCACAAATCACAAATCTGAACTGGCTCCACACAAGCGCCAAGTGTTCCTACATAAGGAACAGATAGGGTACACAACACATAACAAACCTGAAACACAGTTCCGCCACACGGAACACAACACACATAAAAGCCAACACAACTCAAACATCGAACTCAAGCAATTTATCAACTCATTTCCGCTAACCAGACAGTCTGTGGTAACACATTCCACAAAATCAAAATCAAATGTCAACTCATACTCAAACCAAACTCGCTCCAACACAATGGAGTACACATCGTCCTCAAAACGACATCACGCAACGTCAATATCACAGTGGTCAACAAACTGGTACTGCAAGCAATCTCGAACAACTGAAACTGCTGATCCCGAATCCTTCAGAACTGCAATACCGAGGTCCACAACATGCCCTCAAAGGTCTGAATAGTCCTCAAGATCGCCCACCAATCCGAGGATGAAAACTGGTACCAAACCGTAATCTGGTCCCCAATGCTCGCTGCAAAGCTCGTCAACACACAGTTGTAGCTAATTGTCTCGATCAGCGAACCAGGACACGGGTACACCACGGAAATGACCAATCTCCATCAAACACAGCTATACCAGCCTGCCACTGAAATCGTCTTCGAAAGTACAAGGAAACGTACTAAATTCATCAAACGGTCCACAAAAGTCTGACAACTGGTATCACCAACAAAAGTGCATACAAACACATACAAACACAGCAACAATCGCCACGTCTAACCGGAATCTCAAATGGCTGACACATCTCGGCAAATCTCTGCCTCCTAGCCATCGCCAGTCGACAAAAGTGGCATCTGTACACACAAGCTGCTACATTGCTCTTCCATGTTGCGCTACGAGTAGTAAACTCGAAGTATCTGATACATCTCCACGTCACTAGCGCCAAACGCGCGCAAAATCACGAGCCTCAACACCATCATACTCGAACTCAGCTCTCTTAGCCCATAACTCGGCTAACACGGAAACTCGAGTCGCACACACATGAAACACTGAAGCTCCTAACTCTCGACTAAATGCATCAACAACAACATCATCCCAAACGGATGGTCAAAGTACAACCACTAGCCTTCCTCGAACAAATTCAAATCTGCAGCCATAGTCGATAGTCGACTCCCTCCATCTACACTGCCTCAAGCCCAAATCTGGCCGAAAATGCAAGTAGATGAAACTCAAGTGATCAGTGTACGTCCTACACCTCGCTGCACGCCATAGCTGTAGTGTCTCGAACTCTCTGATGATAACATAAGGACAGCTACACTCAAATCATACACAGGATATGCAACTACACAAAGTTCCACCGCCTGGAACCCTGAGCCATCGCTCTGCAAAGCTGCATCACGCATAACCAAATCCATACCTCGATGCAACACCGAAATCCATGAACTCATCGTGATCGTCAGGTAAGATCAAAACCAAAGCAACGGTCAACAATCCTGTAGGAGTAGATAACTCTCCTCGCGTGCATCAAACCACTCGAACTTGACGCCTCTTCGTCAATCCGGAAAGTGAAGTGCCAATCTGGAAAAAAATCCTGCACAAAGCCGTCGGTACAAGCCTGCCAAACCCAAGACACTCCCGATCTCTGGTACAATAGTAGGGCAATTCCCAAACCAACTCGGCTTCTAACTGGTCAGGATCCACGCCAACTCCCTCAGCTGACATCACACCGCCCAAAATCTTCACGCTAATCAACCAAAACTCATACTGACTGAACTTCGCAAACACCTGGTCATCTCGCAAGGTCCGCGAAACCGCTCACAATTGCTTCAGGTGCTGGTTCATACTCCTGGAGTGAATCAGGATATTGCCAACGAACATGACCCCAACCTCGTCCAGAAACCGTCTGAACACCTGGTCCATCAAGTCCACACGATCTACGGGACCAAGGCGCATCGATAGAGACCAAGGCCAAGCCTTGGGGTGGCCGGAAACGTCGCGCCACCGTGAGCCATCGTGAGTCCGTCGCCATTCTCTCTCTCTCCACTGAGTTGACTCGGTCAACTCGGTCAATACCCAATATGGAAAGTCTCTGACTTGCCCAAAATAGCAGGTTTCTATTTATAGCTTTCCCAAAATGGAAACTTCATACTTATCCTTTTCGACGAACTTTGAACACCCGTAACTTTCGCGTCTAAACTTCGATTCCGATAATTCTCGCGGCCACGAACTCGACTCGACATATTCTTCAATAATCATCCGAAGTCAAACACATCGGCCAATCGGATAAAAAGTCAACTGCTCAAACCAACACATAATTAGATCAACCAAACAATCAACAAACGGCAATATTCGCAACTAAATCTTCGTAACTCAGAATAATGCTCCGGAAGTTCCCACGAGCTCGAAATTAAATTCTGAACAACTTCTGTGAAGAAGCCGAAACCAAATTCTCGACCCGTAATTTAGTCGCGAACAAACCTGCCATTTAAATCCGTTTCCGTCGAAACTTCAAATATTCATAACTAATTCCTCGATCGTCCAAATAACGATCCGGTACCGCCCACGAACTCATAATTACACGTACAATGACTCTCGAGAAGAGACCCAGCTCCAATTCTCGACCAATAATTTAGTCGTTAAGAAAGCTGGCGGTTTCAACACTGTCGTAACTCTGCGACTATGCGACTTAACTGCTGATTCTGTTTCGGGTTGTCACAAAATCCCTCGCCAAACGAACGATCACGAACCCTTGAATAATCATAAAATCAATTTCTCAAAATCATAACTCAGTACCTCGAATCATATCACGAGAAACAACCGTTCTCAGAAACATAATTCAATAACGACAAATTGTCGAAAATCCAATAATCACACCTCAAAACCTCGCTATAATTTCTGATGCTCAAATCGAAAAACAAACCTCACCACTGCGATCGGGGCACGATTCCGAGTGAAATGACATATAACTCGTCGAAAAACACGTCGGGCGAAAAGTCGCCGCTGCCTCCGGCCACCGGAATTTCAGACCTGCCCAAAAAATTTCATGCTACACATGGTTTTGAAGATCTCGACGATTCCAACAACTTTCCCGTTATAAGTTAAGACCAATTTTGACCGGAAAACCTCCAAAAATCAATTCAAAGTTCCAAACCCTTACCGGAATTTCACATCAACGGATCTCTCTCCTCCGGCCACGGCAACCTCCCAAACCACTTGCAATAGCTTCCTCTCATTGAGGCTAACAAAACCCCTCAAAGAGGAGCCACCATCTCGGCCTCCACGCCGTCACCCGAATCGAACAAAACTCGCCAGAATTTCCCCATTTTCGCCGCCACTTTACTTCCTCCTCCGGCCACCATAGGAGGGGATCCAACAACCAATCCGAAGAGCAGCCCAAGCCCATCAAATCTCGTGAAGGAACCTTGCCCAAATATGGCCGGAATCGGCCTCAAATTCCGGCAACCCATTCGGCCTCCAAAATGGGTCGACCCACCCATGGTCAACCCAGTCAACACCCAAGTTTCCCAATATGGAAGGTTTCCAAAAATGGCAAGTATCATTTCCATATTTATACCGTATGCGTATCGAACCCCAATCGGATAAATACGACAATAATCGACGGACGAAAATATGCACAATTAATTCCTCGTAACTCGGAAAAATTCTCCAGAAGTTCCCACAAGCTCGAAATTAAATTCTCTACAACTTCCACGAAGGATCCGAAATCAAATTCTTGCCCGATAATTTAGTCGCTAAAGAAGCCACCATATTAACGGATTATGCCGAAATCACCACAAATCGTGAAACTCACAAATCAAATCGATAATCATTCCATTTACGCTTCGGGTCGATCAACGGTCCAAAATGGATTAAAATCACAATTCAGATAGACTCGAACACAAACTGATAAACTCGACAATATACCGAAATTTCAAATATTCATATTATATTTTTCGGTCGCCCAAATAATAATCCGGAACCGCCTACGAACTCGAAATCACGCGTACAACGACTCTCGAGAAGAGACTTAACTCAAATTCTCGGCCAATAATTTAGTCGTGATTAAAACTGGCGATTCAATCAATTATCGAAAATCTGCGATTATACGCTAACTCACGAATTAAGCTGATTACGCTTCTGATTCTGTTCCGGGTCGTCACATGTGTCACACAAGTGGATGTCCAAATTGTAACCTTTTGGGTCACGTTTTGTTTTGAACTCAAGCTCCTAGGCCATTCCTATATGGTTTCCCACAGAAAGCGCCAATGTAATACCGAAAACTACTAAGAGTTTAGGATATTTAAACGATTTGAATGTTTTTCAATTCGCACTTTTGTTTCCGATCTTCCATTTTTGCCAATCACTTTCAGATAATCGTTCTCAGAATTCGCTATCAGTGTTTGCTTTCGCTATCCTATTATGCTCTCTCTTTGTGAATCACTCACGGTGCTAAGATGGACAACTGTTAAAGAGAGACCGAGCTTGCCGACCTTCAACCCTCCAATGCCTAAGTCAGTAACGAGATGTAATCTAAACAGAGTAACAGCGTAAAGAGTAGTGAATGCGTACCATTCATGCCGAACTACCAGGCTTATAAAGGTGGTTGAGGTTAGGTCCTTACCACTTCTTCGATGTGGGATCAATATTCCTATCCTTTTGCTAAAGTATTCTCTGACAGCCTCTCATTCAGACATGTGAGCAACACTGACTCCGAATCAGGACTCAGGCTGGTCATCGAACTTGTTATTTTCTGGGTGGTCTATGCTTTGGTACTGGCTGTGAGAATTAGTTAAGCACGTATGTAATTAGGTGATTAAGGAAGTATATATACAAGTCCCCCAACTTGCTCAGCCAAGAGGATCAATCTTGGTTGGGGAGTTGCGAAACCGGATACTGGTTAACCATATGTGCATGCTTAACAACCTTATTCCTTTGATGCCAGTTATTGGCCGTATAGTCCCCCGACTCGTTGGCCAAGGTTGTTTTGCTTCTGCGTTAAGTACCTGTTGTATGTATAAAAATAAGATGTAAAGGTAATTTTTGTTAGTATGGTTAGTTTTGGCTAGGACAGTAAGTAGCTAGTTTACTGTCTCCCTAATATGCATTTTCGGCTACCATGATGAGTTTCTCATGGTTTAGCTTCGCTGAGGCATATCATCGCAAGTATCAGCGGATTTAGTAAAAATGCATATGGTGATAAAAGGTAAATTTTTGTAAATAATTCCGAATGAGTCATGACGTCATTCAGGGTTCCTCCAAGTAGCAGAACCCAATAGGCCCGCTCCCAATGAAGCCCTTCCTGGTTACTGGCGTACTCCTTCATATCTTTCCAGTAAGAAGGTGGCGTAAGTGGCAGCTCAGCTTGCTCTGGCCATAGCGACATACTCTTCAGAATGCTACACTCGATCCTTCCTACCGGTCACTTATCGCTACACTGGTAGTTGTGCTATTGTAGGTAGGAACTCATTATCGAAAATCCTTGAGCCCCCAAATTTTGGATCTTCGTGCGATTTTCAGCTCTTTGTTGAAAACAAATTGTTGGTCTGTCCGTGGTTGTGCCTCGCTGATTGGTGACTTGGCGTGTCTTTGGTTGATTGTATTTGGTGTTACTAAGCGTGTTGCATTTGTTAGAGTCCACTTGTTTCCCTTGGTGCGCCAATCTCTGGATGGTTCCTTATAAGGCGATTCTATCTCGTGTAGGTGTTGAGCCCACTTCTGGCCCTCATTAAATGTTGCCAAATCTTTTACTTCTAAGTGTTGACCTAGGGCATTGGGCTTCCTAAATGTCCCATCGTAAGGAAACGTTGTGATCATGTCTCTTGAGAGTCGTGCGTCCGAAATCAACCATATATGTCGTGCCTTTGATGCTACCAACCACACGTCTAAATCCGGTGAACCAACGTGTCGCCTTGAATGGTCGTGATTCCTCGCCTGGGTTGATATTTAAACCCTCGTGCCAGACCTTTTCCCTCACTTTGAGTTTTTCATCTGAGCATTCTAATTTTCAAACCGAGAGAGAAACTTCTTGTTCGACGTTACTCCATGACCTTTCATCTGATTTTGTTCTCCGTTCTAGCCTGTTCGACTACTTTCACTCCTCTTAACACAGTAAGTCTCGGATCTCTAGTTTGTTGCTTCCTGGATTTCTTTGTTAACTTGCTTTGTTTGTAGTTGTTTTTTGTTTTGGTTTTGTGGGTTTTTACATCTGCATTCTTGAGATCTGCTAAGTAGACATTATTGTCTTGCTTTTCTCCTTGGTGTTGATGTGGTTGCACTTCTGGGTATCCCTGCCGTTCGTGGTGATCGGAGTTAACTTTGCCCTCGTGGAATGTTAGAGGTTTGTGCCCTTGCTGATCTGAATTGGGCTGTTGTTTGCATCTGCTTTGCTTTTCTTTGGGATTGGGTCCAGTCCCTAGGCCTAACTGCATAGTGGATTATCTTTTTGTTGTCTTGTGTTGCATCCATTGTTGTCATTACACTAGGTATAGGTTTCTTAGATCCACTGATGTTCCCCTACGAGTCGTTCTATAGGTTAATTATGAAGATCGTAGTTGTACTTTCTAACAGTAGCAAATCCTCTAGTTCTAATGGTTCTATAAGTTCCGGGGCAATGGAGGCATTGCTTGACGACATTAGAACCACTGCGTCGTCTAGTAGTAGGTTCGTAAATCTGAGAAAACCTGCTTCTAAGTTGAGGGGACTAGGTATGTGTTTCTTGGCAAATCGTTTACAGATTGGGAAGCTAATATAAGTGAACCTTTGGCTAATCTTATCTGTAAACATTTTGCAGGTAGCATGGCATCCTCCCAGCAAGGTCAGGGCAGTACTTAGGATGGCACGTCAACATCCACGACACTCTCTATTTCCACAAAATGTGGTGCTCCTCTGGTTCAATACATGCGGCCAGGGAGAGGGAGCACCACCGTGGGGGTGACGCATCTGAAGCTCGGTATTGAAAATGGTTTCTCGGAGAAGTTCCGTGACATCTACCTTTTAAATGATTAGGACTTCCTCAGCCAAGAATGCCTTACATTAGCTCCTGGTATGATTCTTTCCCTTTTACTTGTGATCTTTTACTTAGTCTGTAGTCATGTTCTTATGTTCTATTGGATTTCAATGGATATTGCCAACACACGCCATCACCGGAAGATGGATGGTTTCAGTGATATTGACGATCTTATCATGCATTTTGCGACGGATGAGGATGAGTCACAGAAGATTGACATCCATGTTGGCCATAGGGCGACCCTGACCCTCGCCCAACCGCAGCCCATTCTGCCTCTGGAGGTTTGGGAAGTGGACGACAATGGTGTAGAAGGTGTCGTTAGGAGGCATAAGGCCGCTGGGTCTTCCTCCTCTGCTGCCCCGACCCAACACGCTAATCCCGTAAAGTGGAAGGCTGTTAAGTTGACCGTTGGGGCTAGAAAGATGCCGAGGTTAGAGTCTCAGGGTGAGAGCGACGCAGTTACTATCATTGGCCAGTTGGGCGACCTTGCCATCCGCCCAAGCGGAGAGATTGTTCAACCCGTCCAGGACCCTGTAGATCTTGTTACTGTCGGTAATGATAGCTTTGAGTCGGGTGACCGTGATGAGACTCCTCGGGGGTTGCCCTAGGGAAATGCATCGCTATCGAACGCAGTTGTTGACATTCCCAATTCCTATGGTTAGGTGGCTCCTTCCCCCTACTCCGCCGAGATCATATCCTTGCTCCAGATTAAAGTGAACATGACAGCAGACTTGACTACTAGCATGGACAAGTGTATCCGTCAGTCAACTACTTCTGTGCAAATGTTGTGTCATCAACGAAGGGAGATGACCAAGTCTGCCGAGGAATTGACTCGTGTGGCCAAGGAGTTGGCCAAGAAGGAGAAGTTGTTGGTGAAAGCCAGTAAGGAGTGGCTTCAGCTCTTATAGAAGGAGCTCGGTCTGGCGAAATCCTCCCTAGTCGAGTCTTGTCACCGAGTTTCGGAGCTAGAGTCTAGGCTCAAGCAGTTTTTGGAGTTGGAGTTTGAGCTGAAGCAGGCCTAAAGTGACCTCAGGGTGGTCCGCGGGGAGTCAGGTGACTTCGCTTCAGGCCCAAATTAAGGTGTTGGAGTCTCATTATGAAGTTGAAGTCGATGACGCTGTTGAGGACTTCAAGCTTGGCACCGAATACATAAATTCGATGAAGAGGGTGTACGCCAAGGATGTCCAGGAAATGATCGTGAGGTATAAATTAAACAAGTGGCTTAGTGAGAAGTTCTTTGAGGACAACCGCCGGGCTAACCAGAAGAAAGAGAGGAAACAGGCTGAGCTCCTTGCTACAATAAAGAAGGAAGAAGAGGAGACCGAGCGGAGGTGGCAAAATGTTGAGTAGGTTCTGACCACGGAAGGTGAGCACCCCCCGAATCCCCATAGGTTGCACTTTTCCAACCTTAACTGCTATACCCTGAACAAGGAGTCGTTGTCAATCGCGGCGTGCTACAGGGAGAGCCAGAGTGTTGGTGAGCAGGAAGCGGACGCAAAACAGACGTTGTTGCTAGGGCTTTTGTATTTTGTAGTGTACATACTTAATATTTTTCATTTGAACACTTTGGGTTTTATTTTTATGTCCCTGCCTCTTCTACCGTTTAGGCTTTTGTGCTTCGGTCAGTGTTGTGACCGTTGGTCACGGTCCTGACCAAAAACGTTACTTTTTGAATTGGCAGGTGATTTTTTGCAAGAATTTTCCAAGTGTCAGGGCTTTCCGCTGATTAATGAAAAGTGTGAAGGAAATTCGTTTGCTTGCCAGTTTTGAGTTTGAATTGTCTAAGTAAGTTAGAATAGATCAATTACACAAAGTAGTTACATTTTGAAGTAAATTTGTCTCGACAAGCAAATGTGGGAAGAATTTTCATTTCATTGATTGCGGTAGAAGTGATTATACAAAGTAATTGGGTTTAACCTAGTGCATAAATTTTTTATTTTTGTTTTATGGACCAAAATGTAATGCCATAGCATAGAACCTACTCAATGATGGCAATATCTAATTAACGTGGTTCGCGTTCCACGTTCGAAGTACTTTGTTGCCATCCTTGTTCGTGAGGTAGAATTTTGTTGGTCCTATGCTCTCGATGATTTTGATTGGGCCTTCCCATTTCGGCATGAGTCCCTTTGGTTTCGGGATGACTTCTCTCTATACCAGATCTCCCACTAGGAGTTTCCGTGCCTTGACTCGACGGTTGTAATGTTGCGCCACCAATTGTTTGTTTTCCAGGAGTTCAACTTGGGTTTCATTCTCATGTTCTTCATCATATCCAATCCTTTGTCGTTTGTGTCTTCATTGAATCCTTCAAGACGAGAGCTTTGGTGCATGATTTCGAGGGGTAATGCCGCCTCTGCTCCGAAAATGAGGGAAAATGATGTCGCTCCTGTTGCCTCTGTTGGTGTCATTCTGATGGACTAGAGTACCTCGTAGAGGCATTCCACCCACTTATGGTTGTAGCCTTCTATTCATTTCTTCAGTCCGTTCTTGATCTTCTTATTCGCTGCTTCTACTTGACCGTTGGTTTGGGGGTACGCGACCGAAGCAAATAGAGGCGAGTTCCCAAGTCACTTGTGAATTTCTGCATTTCGTCGTTGTTGAATTAGGTTTCGTTGTCCGTGATGATTGTAAGTGGTGCTCTATATAGGCAATAGATGTTTCGCCAAAGTAAATTGATGATCCTCTGAGTGGGTGATGAGGACCAGCGGTCCGGCTTCTATGTACTTTGTGTAGTAGTCTATGCTAACTACAATATACTTGAAATTACATGCAGATGCCTTGAGTGGGCCGATGAGGTCGAGTCCCCACTGAGCGAACGAAATACGGCTGACCATGATTGACATTAGGGTTGTCGGGGCATAGATCATGGATGCGTATCTGGCGCACATATCACATCCGTCCGCTATCACCCTTGTGTTTGTCTACATTCCCTTATAGTAGAATCCATAGCGTAGAAACTTGTGGATTAGAGTTCTTTGTCCTCCATGGTTCCCATAGTTGCCTCCATGTATGTCCTCCATGATTTTTTGCCCCTCTTCCCGTGTAATGCACTTGAGCATAGAGAATCCCTTCTTGCTTATGTACAACCTCCCTTCGTGCATGTTGTAGAATGCTGCTCGCCAAATCCGCTTCCTTGCCTTGACCCGGTCTGTGGGCAACGTCCCGTTGAGTATGTATTCCATCAACTTCTTCCTCCAGTCTTTCGTGGGTAATGGAGTGGACAACACCAGCGTAAACACTTCTAAGAAATTCTTTGAAATGCTAGCCTTTGTTAATGTCTCCACCATTGTTTGTTCTCTTATTGTGTGCACCGGGAGTGTTGCTAGCCTCGCTAGGGAGTCCGCTTTTTCATTTTTCTCCCTAGGGATGTAGGTTATGTTATAGAATCAAAACTTGTTTAAGATTGCTTTTACATACCCGAGATATGTTGACATATGTGTCCCTTTGGCTTCAAAGTCCCCAGTAACTTGGCTCATGACGAGTTGGAAATCGCTGAATATGTTTACGTCTTTGGCTCCAGATTCAGTCGCCAATTGTAAGCTTGTGCGTATTCAGCTTCATTGTTGGAGGCTAGGAAAGAGAATCAGAGAGCGTATTTGGCATAAATTCTTGCTGGGCTTGTTAGGATTGTTCCCACCCCTACTGTGTTAGGTGTTTGTGATCCGTCCATGTAGAGATTCCAGGCGGATAGCCTTGGCGGCGTTCTGCTATTGTGACCTCTGTCATGGTAATGTCAACCGAGGCAGGTTCCCTTTCCACCATTGGAGTGAGCTCTGCTATAAAGTCGGCTACTTCCTGCCCTTAGTGGTTGTTCAGGATTGGTACTTGATATCGAATTTGCTGAGCTCGATTGCCTGTCCACCAACACCAGCAAGCTGGAAACAATCCCTCGCATAGTGACCCTCCTGGCCACAACGATAACAAACGACAGGGCCTCACTGACATAGACCAACATGATGTCTGCTGCAGAGACTACACAATGCGTACTCCCTCGGTACGGCAAAAGTGCCACCGGTACGTCGAGGATAGCTGGAACCGCCCGAACTCCCCACTAGACTGTGGTCTCTGCGGTCGATCCTTCCTCCATCTCTGTCTCTGTCTAGCTGAACTACCCGGTGGTCGATATGGTCCACTGCCCGATGATGATGCCTATCCAGAAGTATCAGAACTCAGCCTCTTGGAAGGTCCCTGACTTGGTCCACCCTCGTCAAATCGTCGAGACTGGAATCTCATCTACCTTTCCTTCTCGATATCCTCGCCTTGAAGTGCAACGCTCACGAACTCATCAAAATTTTCTGAGGCATCATAGTCAGTGTCCCCTTGATATTCAGGTTCAAGCCCAGCTCAAATCTACGGCACTTGGCTTCCTCTGTAACCATCATGTCACAAGCAAACCGAGATAAGCGGGTAAATTTGTCCCGGTACTCAAGTACTGACATACTGCCCTGTCTCAAATTAGTAAACTCCTCATACTTCCGCTGTTGTGTAGCCTAGTTGAAATATCTCCGCATAAACAAATCTCGAAACAAAGTCCACCAGAAGTATGCATCCGACTCAAGTAAACCAACTGTTGCCACTGTCATCTGCTCAGGGGTGAAACGCAGATGCTCACAAACGCGTTCAACCTGAACCAACCATGCTTCACAAATCTCTGGATCAGCTGAACCCGAAAAGACAGTCGCTCCAGCAGTTCGAGCTTTGACCACAGGGTCAAAACTCTCCTCCAAACGAAACACTTGCATCAACAAGTCATGCGTCTGGTGATCCTCATCAGGATCCACATCCCTATTAACACGGGAACCACGTATAGGAGGCATCCTAATGATACAAGAAAAGTATTAGTCACAAGCACAAGGAACGTAATCATGAGACTTCAGACATTTAAACATATACAACACCCGAAGCATTGATGAGTAACCGCTGGCCAGTCGGGTCATCGCTCCAAACATGTTGTACATACTCAAATACCCTTAGTGTCACAACTACAAGAGTCTATAGAACCTAAAACCTAATGCTCTGATACCAAGCTGAAAGGACCCAACCCCGATTTAGTTTCCTAAACCAGAATCAAACCCCTTCTGAAAACACGAACTTGCAAAAACCATAAAAATTTCGGCAGAGTTTTGCTATAACGTGGAATTTCCATTAACCTGCACCCGAAAAAAACACTCCACCCTATGCCACAAAAGCCGAACCGTGGGCACCAATCTCATCCGGATTTCTCAATATCATAACAATAATGTAAAGTAATAATCAAAACTATACTTTATAGAAATCCAGGGAAAACATATAAAAGTATAGTGATAGAGTAATCAGAGCGACCTCTAGTGTATACATACAAAAATATACAATAGTAGGCAAAACAAGAAACCTACTGGAGAAGAAAGATAGCTCGAACACTAAGCCTCCAACTGCGACGTGAGACACCAGAATCCGAACTGCAAACTGGGCACGGAAACTGAAAAGCCCAGGGGAAAGGCAAATAAAACCGTTAGAGTGAGTGGACGAAAATAATCATATGCCTTTCACCATTTATATATATCATAAAACAAAGCGAGTTCATAAAATGAATGGAGGTGTCAGGCGAATCTCTCAAGCCTGACGGTGATAGACTAGGCGAATCTCTCAAGGTTAGTTGGCACATCAGGGGAATCTCTCAACCCTGGATCTGGACAACCGATGATCAGCCAAGTAGCCAATGCATCAATGCTAAGTAAATGCCATCACCATATAAAATATAAAACAATACCTCCAAAAAAAAATAATCTCAATACTGTAATGAAAATAAATGCTGAAACCAAGAACTCCCTACGACAGTGAAAATAAATGTCCACTCACAGATAGCATAGCGTGTAAACGCGCTAATCACGAGATCCGGCGGAAGATCCCTCGCCCAACGTACGATCTCGATCCCCTGAATAATCACAAAATATAAATGATCAAAATCACAATTCATTACTCTGTACCACACCTCGGAAACCAACCATTTCCGGAAACATATAACTCGATACAAAATAATCGTCGAAATTCCCCAAACTCTCCACATAAACCCTCGACTTAAAATCTGATAATCGAATCAATTTGAAAACCACAAGGCGATGATCGGGGCGCGATTACGAGCAAAACGACATAAAACTCGTCAAATTCCAAAAAGTCAACTCCCTCGTCGGAGCACCGTCGTTGACTGTCGCCGCCACCGGCGGCGCGGCCTCAATGGTGACGGATCCCGGCCAAAATTTTCAGATCACAAGTCCTCCTCAAGCCCAACACATTTCTCTTCTACACCGAGACCCAATTCCAAGCCCACCGGCTAGAATTGAGCTCGAAACTCACGGAATCCATGGATTCCGGTGAGATTCCGGCAAGCTTCAAACCTCAACCAAATCACAATTCCTTCACCCAAAAGCTTCACAACGATGAGGGGAACCTTTCCCTCCAAACATCCGACCCCAAAAGTGGCCGGAGCCGGCCACCCGAATCCGGCAAAATCTATGAACTTCACTGAGTTCGTTCTCCCTCATATCCTCATCAAATCACACAAATCCAAGTTCTAAACCATAGGAAATCAAGAGAGGATTCTAACCATACCAATTTCGTGGCCGGAAAATCTGGGTCGGACGGTGGCAGTTTGCAACACGCGGTGGAGCTCCGGTCAACAAAAGTCAACGAGTCAAACTTCGGTCAACGCCGGTCAAACTTCCCAAAACAGTGTTTTCGACAATTGTTCGACTATTTCCGATATTTATACTCGCGGCTCGATACGATCGATGGTCCAAATCGAATCACAATCACGTTTCGGATAACTCAAATTCAAACGGATAAACACGACGTAATTACGCGATTTCGAATATTCATAACATATTCCTCGGTTATTGAAACAATTATCCGAAACCGCCCACGAACTCGAAATCACGCGTACTACAATTCTCATGAGGAGACTCAACTCAAATTCTCGCCCGATAATTAAGTCATGAACAGAACCGCCAATTTAATCAATTTACGATAAACTGTGATTACTCGCTAACTCGTGAATTAAGCCGATTATCATGCTAATTTCTGATTCGGGTCGTCACACCCACTTAGTCACCAAGCCTAGTCACCTAGATCAGCCACAAAAAGCTAAGAGTCATCAAGATTAGTCACCAAGTTTGAGTCACCAAGCCTAGTCACCAAGTTCAGCCACAAAAAGCTAAGAGTCATCAAGGTTAGTCACCAAGTTTGAGTCACCAAGCCTACCAATCTTGACTTTTCCTCTTCACCAAGTGGCTTGGGCTGCCGAAATATTGGGCTTGGGCCTCCAATATGAACTGACTTGGACCTTGCAAAATGATCCTAAAAAAATGCTTAATGGGCCGGCCCATCTCCGATGATCCAAAATCGTAAAATTCCTCCGAAGTGCACTGTTATTCTTCTCCACCGTAAATGACCTAAAAATAACAAACTAAGTAAAAAAACATAAAAACTAAGATTATAACATAACTAAATGCAGGGAGAAATGTGTTAATAATCGAGCATAAAATGCGTATATCAATTGGGGAAGACTAAAAGGGGCTGGTTCAGGTTGGTTCTGTGCTTCATTTTTGGGGTTCGATTTGGGGGTTTCTAGTGTGCTCTGTTTTTGTTTTTGTGTAGTAAATTACAGGGGAGAGAGAAAAGCAGAGGAAAAAGAAGAGGGTAACAAATTTTAGGGCAGGGGAAGGAAGACGGAGAGAGAGAGAGAGGCTAAGGGAGAGAGTGAAATCGGCGGCGTGAGGGATTAGGATCCAGAGAGGAGAGACAGTCACGTCGAAGGCTTCTGGGTAACATTTCCGGCGTCCCTTCTCTCCGGCGAGGCAAGGTCACCGGTGGTTGATGATGAAGGGCAGGGACGAGGATACCCTGCATGAGATTATTTGGGAGAATGAGCGTGAATGAAACCTGCGTGAATAGCCGAAGGCAAAACCTAATCTCTCTCTCTCTCTCTCTCTCTCTCTCTCTCTCTCTCTCTCTCTCTCTCTCTCTCTCTGTGCCCAGTCCACTCAGCCCTTACCGCCTGAACACCGACTCCTACGAAGCCTGGCACATCTCGCCATCCTCCAATTACTCAGCGGTCTCGACCGCTCGACGAGCTCGACTCGAAATGTAGTTCGTCACCTCAACTATGTCTATGTGCTCTTCTACCTCTCTGTGCCTCATCTTCTCTGTCTCTCCCTGACCGCGTACTCCCTCGGCTCACCATATCACCCGCGCCGCAACAGCTTGGGCTCCACCGTCGCATGGATCTACTTGCCAGCCTTGTCGCGCTTAAGGTCTTTCGTCGCTCCTTGGCATCGCGCGCCATGTCAGAACCTTGAATTTGACCTCTTAGTGCTCGCAGCAGCCCCATCTTTATAATAGGTGAGCTCAGCCTTGAGTCCCTCCACTTGTCGAGCACCAGAACTTTCCACGATGAAGAACATCGGGGATCGAGCTGCGACATAGGCTATAACTCGATGCCGACGTCTCTTAATCCAATTGACCAATTTTCCGTCCCGAAAGGTTTTCAAGCACGGTTTTGGTAGGGTTAGCCTTTGCATCCCTCTCTCTTTCTTAGTTGCATACAAGTTGAAATGAAAAGATATGAATATATTCTGCTTGTTGAATTTTCTAATGTTCTTATGTCGTTGCTTGTTGGGTTCCCTGATTTGTTGAATTTGTGTTTTGATCTTGATTTTTTTTGGGATTATAACGTAAAATGAAAATTCTATTACTAATCTCTTTTGAGTGTGTGAGTGTGCAGGTGGATTTTGGGTCTTCATCCATCTATTCCGACAAAAAGCAGTTTCAAAGGCCTCACTTTGTCGGACACTAATTACAAGAATCACTTCTCAGGAAAGATGATGCAAGTTCTTTTGTTCACTTGACACAAGGACAAATCATACAATTACTTTTTGTGTTGGTTTATAGAATCCAAAGGGTGTGGCCTTCTCTGAATGTTTGTGTTGGGATTCATTTGGAATCGAATAGATCCACCATATATTGTGGTGTGGTTTTCTTATTTTTTGGGCTTATGTTGGATCTCATATGCTCTTTAGTTCTTTCTGATACCTTTACAGTCTATATTACCGCTTGTATAACTCAAAATAAGCATGGTACCTTGTGCTACAACTCTTTACTTATCATCACAGCTTCGTGTTCAATATGTGCAAGCCTAGATTGACCTTGAATATCAACCTCATACTGTTCACATGTGGTGATGTACAACTTGATTGTCAGGAAAACTGATAATGCTTTAATGCATTGGCAGGACCCTTGCTATTTTCTTTCTCGAAATTTATATTCTGAATGTGTATGCCAAGGTGGGACATTGTCATTTGCTTATTCTAGGGATCTCGTATTGTTTAGCAAGTATTTTAGACTTATGATCCACTATGTAGAAGACATTTGCACTATAAAAGTAATAGTTGGAATTATATTTTAGAATTGTTTATGTGTATGGTATGATTCCCTAAATTGCTAGGCCATTCTATTGATTTTTTAGCAGTGCTTTTGCCCGTGTCAAAAGTGCTTTAGTAGTCTTTTCACCTTCCCTCTAAGGTTGAGAAACTTAAGTCTTGAAAAGCACTTCTAGTAAAAGTCTGTGCTTCTAATGGAAGATGTGCTCAGTAAAATTGATTTAAGAAAATGCGATCTCATACAAGCTGATGTAGTGGTGTTCTGCTTTTCTTGCATTGCTTGTGGTATGTCTTTTGTTTGTACTTTTTTATTTCTTGCATATTTGCATATCACTTGCTTAATATCTCTTATCAGGTGTTCTTGAGACTGCAAAGTTGTGTTCAGATGGCTTTGAAAGGTATGTGGCAACTGAAGAAACTGGTTGTGAGCTATTCTGATTGGGGAGGTAGCAGTAGGGGAATCAGGTATACTCTGTATAAGTTTATATCATTACTAGCTGCAAACCTGTGCATTCTAGAAGTAATCATGACTGATTCTATTTCATATTTAATTCTTTACTGAATTTGGCCAGGTTGTCTTCCTTTGTTTCCCAAATGGACTAATGCATCTTTTTGCTATAAAGTGGGCATCGTTTTAACACTTAATTTCATGATGACAGGTTTGCTTCATGCCAGTCATACTAAAGCATTACAGGGAAGTGCTCTATGTTACTCGCGTGGATAATATGAGACTGATGATGATATTGTTACACCCAGCTGAGTCTCATCATAGGAATAGCTTAGTGTAGGATATAGAACTGATGATCAAATCAAACGAGAATGAAGAATTGGCCCTTGCTAGTCCAAACAAGGTAGCAAAAGTGCAAACGTGGGAGCTTTTATGTTGTGGGTTTAGGTGCAAAAGATTTTATAAGTTTAAAAGCTATCATTGTTGGTCAATGTCTCTTCTTTAATATCTAGGGATGGTTTGAACTTGTGTGGAATGGATATTTGATTTATTTGAATGTTTATGAATGGAGTGAATTATTGCTAATAAATGTTGTTAGATGACATTCAAAAGATGCATTATGACACTTAAAACTATTGGCGAAACTAATAATATGTAACACAATTTTGAACAGAGTGTATTGTCTGAGAAAGTAATGCAATAATCAAAATAGTTTAAATAATAGTTATTTGAGAGAACTTGATACAATGTTACAACACAAATGAACGATTATTGACTAAAACGATATTATACAATAAAATTTTGAAAAAAAGTATTGTCTTATTTTTATTCAGACAATGATTTTTATTGAAATAAAAGTATTGTCTCATTTTTACTCGAACAATAGTTTTTTATCGCAATAATGTGTTGACTGATTGTTTTTTGTACAATGGTCTGCAAACTATTGTCTGATATGGCTTCTCTCCTCAGCTCAATAGACAACACCCCAACTCTATATCAGACAAAGGTCTAAAATTATTGTCTGAAGCCTTTTTTGGCGTAGTGTGATCAAACTATTGTATAGAATGTACTCACCAAGTCCTCGCCATAGAGGTCCTCAATAGAAAAGCTCCCTGGATATATATATATATATATATATATTAGTGAAATTTTATATATATTGGTGAAATTGGATATATTGATGTGATTTTATATATGTATATAAATTTGATAAATTTGGATAATTTGGATAGATTTGGTGATGATATATGTATATGAATTTGCGAAATGATGAATTGAGTTTGATTTTGTTGAATATGTGAAATGAATATATTTATATTTGATGAAATTTGGATGAATTTGTAAATTATAATACCAATGAATATTAAATTGTTTATATTTGATTTTTTCCAGCTTAATCAAGATGCCTGGCTGTAGGAAGAGGTGCACGCCAACAGAGAAGCCTACTGAATTCCAATCCATTGCATGACAAATTGGTTGGGTTCAAACCTCAGAGGACACCGTTACGGCTCCTTCGAATCCTTCAGCTCCGGCGGATGGCCAAGAAATTCTGAATGCTCCAAATGAGGCAGTCACAGCCTATACGAATGAGCATGATATTTTCGCTTCAGCAGCGGCATCACAAGGTCCGGAAGAGTCTGTCGACGATTCTATTCACTACAACGCCCGACACAAGACCAGGAGGCAGCCCTCAGACCCGGTCCCCAAACACACTTGGGGACTTGAGAAAGGCACCAAAAGTGAGCACATAGTCAAGTCAACAAGGAAGAAGATCGAGATGTCGTTCAACGAGTTCACCCGAGACCCTCCGTCCTTGCAGCTCGACAATCTGTGCTCGCACAATATCAACTTAATCAATGAACAACATACGTATGATTGCTCTTTTGCGGAACAAGCTGTTCGAATTTGAAAAGTTTAGGGTGTATCGCAAACTCTTTGTAATAGGGTATATTTAATTTTATTTAATTTCATAATTTATTACAAGGCATATGTGACGACCCGAACCAAAATTGGTATATTAATCGGCTTAATTCGCGAGTTTCACGTATAATTGTGGTTTATCGTAATTAATCGGTTATGTGGCTTTGTCCACGACTTAATCTTCGGGCACGAATCTGATTTGGGTTTGTTCGTGGGAAATGAAGAGAATTTGTTTTCAAGTTCGTAGAAGCTTTCCGAGGATTTTTCGGATAATCGAGGAATATAAAAAGAATATTTGAAATTATCGTCGAGTTAGTCGTGTTTATCCGTTTGAGTTTGAGTTATCCGAATCGCGGATAGAGTTGAATCGCGACGTATAAATAGCCGAATAGTCGTAAAGTTATCGAAAAGTTCGAAAATGGGCTGTTTGACCGAGTTGACCCGTTCTGACCGAGTTGACCGAGTCAACCCGTGTTTACTCAGTGAACCGTGACTCGTCGTCGTTGTGGCTGCCGGAAAACGGCACGGTAGCCGAAAACAAAGGTAAGGGAATGAAGCCTAGAACCTATGCATTCATTTGATGTACTTTGTGTGATGTATGGTGGAGGTTTTGGGATGAAATTTTGTATGAGAAGTGGAGGATTTTTTGGGGCGACGGACGGCGGTGCTCCGGCCACGGTGGAGGCCGGAGTTTGGGAGGAAATGTTGTGTGGATCACGATGAAGCTTTTGGGAGTGGTCTTGTGAGCCGCCGTGCGCCATGGTCGGAGTTCCGGTGGCGGATCGATCGCCAGCCGGTTTGGAATTCAAGAAGCTTTCGTGCAAAATTCCGGTGGATAACGGTGGAATTGGAGGAAGGTGAAGAAGAAGAAAGTGTTGGGCTCGAGAAGGAGTTGAATTCTGGGCTTTCCCCGCCCGAAAATGTCGTCGTTGACGCCACACCGCCTTCAGCGGCGGCAGTCAACGGTGGAGCTCTGGCAATACGTTGACTTTTTGGATTTTAGAAAGTTTTATGTCGTTTTACTCTTAATCGCGCCCTGATCGTCGACTTGAGGTTTTCGAATTGATTTGAGTGGTGTATTTTATGTCGAGGAATATGTGGTGTATTTAGGGGATTTTCGACGATTTTCTTGATATCCGAGTTATATATTTCCAGAAATGGTTGGTTTCCGAGGTATGGTTCAGAGTATTGAATTGTGATTTTGATCAGTGATATTTTGTGATTATTCAGGAGATCGAGATCGTACGCTTGGCGAGGGATCTTCCGCCGGATATCGAGATTAGCTAATTTGCGCGCTGTGCTTGTCTGTGAGTGGACACATTTCTTTTCACTGATTGGTTGCAAGTCTTTATTATACGTTTTACGTGCATGAGCATGCATATGATATTATGATTTATACGAGCATATGCTTTACGATTGTGCATTTACGAATATGCATCGACGAGTATGTTTTTATAATTATGTATTATGAATATGTATTTACATTATGCTTTTATACATCTGCATAGAAAATATTTATGATTTGGTTTACATAGAGTACAGTCTTAGTATATATGGTTGTATCGATACACTTAGCATCCCAGCTGATCCCCGAGGATGTTTACCGGGGGGGACTGTTACCCTGTGCCGAGGTATTTTCCGGGTGGGAACAGATACCCTGACCTGAGGCCTTTCTGGCTAGAATCACATGTGGGTCTGGGATCCCGTGATTCGGACTGTACTAGCGCGGTTGTGTCCATGAGTGACCCCGCGGAATTTTCGATGCATGCTCTATACGCGTGAGGAGTTAGAGTCTCCCTCGTGTACCATATTATTTTCATGCATTTAGACTCGCATGTGTTTTTATAACATATATTATTCGACGAAAGACATTTATTTTCGTCCACTCACTCTAACGGTTTATATGTCTTTCCCTGGGCTCTTTGTTTTCAATGCCCAGTTTGCAATTCGGATTCTGGTGTCATACTTCAAGGTTGGAGGCTTAGTATTCAAGCTACTTTTCCTTCTCAGTAGGCTTCTTGTTTGGCCTACTGTTATGTATTTATGTATATACTAGAGGTCTCTCTGAATACTCTGATGTTTATATTTTTATATGATTTTTCCGGATTTTTGTAAAGTTACAGTTTTGTTTATTGCTTTATGTTATGTTATGTTTTTAAGAAATCCGGATAGGATTGGTGTCCACGGTTTGGCTTTTGTGGCATAGGATGAAGTGTATTTTCGGCTGCAGGTTAATGGTAACTTCGCGATATAGTGAAACTCTGCCGAAATTTCTATGGGTTTTGAAAGTTCATGTTTTCAGAAAGGGATTGATTTCGATTTAGGCAACTAAATCGGAGTCGGGTCCTTTCAGCATAATGTCTAGAATTTTAATTTTTTATTTATTTCTCTAGGTACATTTTGATGTCGAAGACATACTAGAGATATGGAAACACATAGAGGACATGGCTACCCGCATTTTTAAGGATTGGAAGAATGACCTCTGCAAGTACTACCAGCAACACGATGCCTCGCCTACCACACAAGAGCTGCAAACAAAAAGGGAAAATGAGTGGAAATGGTTGGTTGCTCACTTTAAGTCCAACAAGTATAAGGTTCGTCTTCATTTTCTTTAATGTAATGAACATGAATAATTTCTTATTTTTAACCATTTTTTATTATGTAATATTCTTTGTTATGAAACAGACAAGGTCGCACGCTAACAAGGCAAATCGTGAGAAAAAGACCATCAACCATATTTCGGGCTCGTGAGGATTCATTTACATGGAAAAAGAGCATATAGATGCGGGTTCGAAGCATTGTTTCTTGGATGCCAGCGTCTCTGCTTATGTCAAGCCCGAGGTCGTCATTGACGCAAGTGAACGTGGTGTAACTAACTATCTTTCCCAAATCAATTGAATTTAATCGTACTTCCAAAATTTATCGAAATTTAGTATAACAGTAATTGGTTTGAAGAAATTGAATTATGATTAGGACATTTAATTAGGTTTTGCTCTTGGAATTTGCTTTAGTTGGTTAAATTATGATTATGAACTTGAGAACTTCAGATGAGAATCGGTGCCCACGGTGAATTTGTTATGTTGGAATTGGTTATTCGAAGTGTTTTCTTTCCTGCTGGTTTTTGGTTTTCTCCAATTTTAGGGGAAACTATGGCAATTTTTTTTAGAAATTAATATTTATGTATTTTTTACATGATTAATTTCAGGAGAGGTTGATACAAATGACCCAGCAGAAATTGGCGAACACACAATCGGAAAACCTAGAGATGACACCTGAATAGTTGCCTCTTCTATCGAAGGAGAGTTAGATCGGTATTGCCGATGCTGTTTTCGGCTGCCGAGATGGCAAGGAGGTTCGTGGTCTAGGACGGGCGGTATAGAGTGATTTGACTCAGTCTTCCGCATTGACAAGTAGGCGTAGTGCGGCGGATGCTGAGGCGGTTCGAGCCGCCCAAGAGGAGGCTTGATCGGCCAAGGAGTCGGCTAGATTGGCCTCAGAGTAGGCGAGGTCGACCCAGGCTTAGCTTAACATGACAAACACCCAGATGAGTGCCGTCCTCGAGTTCCTCCATGGGATGGGCATGCAACCTCCGCCGGTGTGTCAGCCCCCCCCCCCTTCTCAAGCCCGATGACGACGACGACGTGATTAGCGGCGGGGGAATCTGCCGGATGTCTACTCCGGGTTTCGGTTTAGTTTCGTAGTTTAGTTTATGTATATTTCGATCAAAGTACGTACACTTTTTTATATTTAATGAATATTTTATTAATATTTAATTTTATATTTTAAATTTAATTTATAATTATGAAACAAAAAAAATTAAAAAAAATTAAAATTGAAACTTAGACGACGAAACAAGGATAATTTGTCGTCTAAGTCAGTCACTAAGACGACAATTGATTCGCCGTTTAGGTTTTATACCTTAGACAACGAACATTGATCTTCGTCGTCTAAATGGTTGACCCTAGACGACGAACAACATTTCGTCGTTTAAGTGAATCACTTAGACAACGAGCAATAGTTCGTCGTCTAAGTGGCACTACTTAGAAGACGAATATTGTCCATCGTCTAAGGTTCAACCACTTAGACGACGAAGATCAATGTTCGTCGTCTAAGATGCATTTAAGACGACGAACACTTTCGTCGTTTAGAGGTTCGATTTTTTGACGTCTAAGTAATTAGGCGACGAAAATTATTTCGTCGCCTAAATAGCACCTTAGACTACGATTGTTAGGCGACAAAACTTTCATCACCTAAGTACTTAGGCGACGAAATTGCTTCTTCGCCTAAGTACGTTTTTCTGGTAGTGCTAAGGTTTTATGGTAATTAAGTTTTCAAACATAATTTCTATATCGAAGAAGACAGAAAATTTACCTCGAGGGTATTATGCTCTGAATGAAAAACTTAAATTTTTTTGAGAAATCGTAAAATCCAACGACGAACAGAGGTGGTCTGGCGACAGTGAAGATGCTCCGGCGGCAGTATAGAATTTTTGGTAAGGAGGAGGACCGGCGGTGGTTGTAGGTTTAGGGGTTTGAGGTTTTTTCTATTTAGGGGTTTGGGTTGGCTATCAACTCAAGAGTTGCTGATAACATGTTGAAGGAGAAAAATACATACACAAGTAGATAGATCTGAAACTGTATTTTATTCATCAATAGATGACCTTATAAATGCATTACAGTTGTTACAAATCCATATCCTTATAAATCAGGGATTAAGAGAATATCTATTTCTACTCTAATTAGGACAAGATACATACCGAGATACCAAGAATATTACTTCCCTTAAACATTAACTATTTTATAAGTAAACCTCTATTAAGGAATAACTTTTATAACAAACTACTCTTAAGGACACTTTGGAGATGTCAAATACACTTAAGGACAAGCTTCTTTATTTTGGACAATGAAGGATAAAATTTTACAAATAAGGACAGAGTAATATGGCGCTGACATGTGTTGACATATTTTTTTACTGATATACCCCTATCGTTTCACAGTATATACATTCTTTTCTTTCTTTTCAAAAAAAAATGGATCGTACAAAATTGAGCTGACTACTCGTCGCCCGAGTACTCGTCACCACTGCGTCTCTGTTACACTTCACCTTCAGCCTCGTCGGGTCTCTCCCTTCTATCTCGCCTCGCTGCCACACAATCCTCTGGTACACCTTGCCGTGTCGAGCCTTCGTCGACGTCCTCGAGCCTCGCCAGCTACTCACATGACCCTCCTCGCTAACTCCTCTGCACTTAGTCTCGGCCATGCGAGCCTCCCTCTGGCACGACTGGCTCACAGAGATCGCACCTTTATCTCCTCACACATTCTCAACATCAATCCTCGGGTCGTCGTGTTACCCTGCAACATCCGCCGACCAAGCTTTGGTGAACACCGCCTCACACGCCACCAAAAATCCAGGTCAATTTCATGTTTTCTTTCTATGTTTGGATCTGCATGTGATAGTTTGTGAATCTAACAATCAACATCAATTGAATCTAAAAATTTTAATTTTGTTAGGTTTGTTGTTAGTCGTGCTTACTGATTTTGATTGAATGAATCTTTATAAGTTTTAGTCGTATTCCTTATGTATGGATTAGGCTTAGTGATAGTGTGACTTGCATGATTCTATGTGATTGAGTTTTCGTGTTCCAATCTAATCCTGTTGATATGTAATTTGCAGATAAATTTGTGGCTCCAGTAGCAGTCCTTACTTTTTCTTCAGTAGCAGGTCTTTCGTCGGACCATGTCTTACAGTAGCAGTCTCTACTTTACCTTCCGTAGCAGGTCATTCAAACTATGTCCTCATTAGCAATCCTATCTTTTCTTCAGTAGAAGGCCATTCACATGATGTCTTATCAAACTATGTAAATTTGATGATGTTGTTTGATTCATATTGGAACTGTGATGCTTTTCAATACAATAATACTGTATTTCAGATCACAAATTTGAGCATTTCAAATTCAGTAGCAGATCTTGATCGCAGTAGTAGTAGCAATTGCATATCTGACTTGTTTTGTAATTTTTTCTGTTTGTGAAAGTGTCGATCTATTCTTTAGAGTTTTGTTATGTTTTTTTCAATACTTTTGTTATTGTAGTTTTTGATGTTATATTTTACAGGGATTGCTTTTGCTACTAGGCAGTGAGACCTGCTACTACTAGGCAATGCTTTTAATGTTTTTTTTCAAGCAAGTACTCATACTACTACAAGGACTGCAACTGTAAGGATGACTACCACAAGAACCGCTATTGAGTTTTCAAGCGAGACTGCATTTGAAGAGAGAACTCCCACTGCGAGGATTGCTACTACTAAGATTTCAATAGAAGACTGTTACTACAAGGACTACTACTACTGAGATTTTAAGAGAGGACTGTTACTGTGAGGAATCAATTTTTGTCAATTCGTCAAATATGAGTTTTTGTTGTTGAAGCTGTATTAATTTTTCAGTACCAGTACCACGAGGAGACCTTCCTTGAGCTTTTTCATGATGCGAGGCCTTCTTTGTTCATGAGACACATGGGATTTGTTTTTTTTATATAGAATTTGTGTGCCTAGTTTGGTATTATATTAGGATGTAACAAATTTATCTTGTGTTTATTTGATTCGTTTTTGTTTTACAATAGCAGAACATGTGATTTGCAGAACATATGTGATTTGATTTTTCTTTTTCTTTTTTCTATCTAAAACTTGTGAAATTTGGTTTAGTTTTATCGATTGTGAGTTTGATTTAGTATGATTGATGATAGTAGAAGGATCAATAGTCTGACGTGAAAGTTTGGATATTTCTTATGACAATTGTTTTTGTTTGAACTTCGAAAAATAATAGCTACTATGTGATTTGTTCAATTGTTGTTACTGTCTTTAAACTGTTGCTAGTATATTTTTCCAACTGCTATTGCATTTTTCCAACTGATACTATGTTTTTGAAGTTACTACTGCATGCTACTGCATTTTTCAAATTGGTGTTGTTGTTTCTTTTAAAAAAAAATAGAGTATCAATAAATTTCATATTTCATAGTTTGATCAAAATCATGAACTGACCTTGACAAAATTTATATACTTGCATTGTCAAAATCCAAAACTATCGACAACTTCTCATCGACAAATATAGTATAACACACTTGCAGAACACAATTTCTTATGTGTAGCCGTGGTGAACCAAATCTTAAACTAATTCTTTGTTTGAGGATATACCTGTTAAAAAATAATATAATTTCTTTTTACAAGAAAAAAAACACACAATTTTCAGAAACTTTTTCTGTTTAACTATACTACTACTACTGCAGTAGCAGTACCTTTACAATGTATTAGCATTGTACCAGTACCTTGATGTTCTAGCAGCACCTTCACAAAATTCTATCTCACCATCTTTCAATGAACCAACAACATCACAATTCACAACCATTAACAAACTAATACTGAGAAATTCAAAACACTGATACTGAAAAAATAACCAAAAAGTACAAAAATGCTATTGAAAAATTCAAAAAACGAGAATAACTTTCCAACTTTTCATATGATCTCGGATTTGACAGTGAACCAAATCAACACAGTAGCATATCACAAGTTCATAACAACACAACAGTAGCATAGCACAATTTCTTACAAAAAAAATCAACAAAGTGACACTAATACAAGCCTTACAATTACTACATGATCGAGTAACAATTACTGAATAATACAAGCCTTAACATCATTAACATGAAACTAGCATCATCAACATAAATATAGCCAACATGCAACTTTCCACTGCTTGAACGTTTAAGTAGAACTATCCAACCATAACATCATTAACATGAAACTATGGAACGCTGCTGCCACAATCACAAATAAAAGGATTGTGGCACCACTTTGAAAAGTTTTTCTTAATAGTATTATCCATACATATGTGTTTCAAGTATTTCAGTTCTCAACAAGCTCTGAATGTCATGGTAAGCATGGAATGTTCATTCCGCACCTCTAGCCTTGAACTTGCTAGCGTGACCTTCTCATTCCATAGGTGACAGACCCCCACCTTCAGCCTTTGTCCTACAAACAAGCAGAATTGACAAGCAGCATAGACATCAAACATACTTATTCACATCACTTGCTTTCAGCACTAGGCAATTCTACCCTTCTACTAGGATAAAGAAGACGTACTTGTGATCAGAAGGATTTGGCCTGATTTCGTAAACAATGGTTGCGACAACATCCCTCTTCAACTATTCGTGATCACAAAAGTAAATGGATTAATGACACAACCATGGAAGAAAATTCTACTATTATATGTGAAATTACCTAAGTAGCTTCACCTTTAAAGCCAATGTATTCGATCTTAGTTATATTACCACCAAAGCTATCCGAAAAATGCAATGTGATCTCAGATTTGACAATGAACCAAATCAACACAGTATAGTAGCAGTAAACCAAATCAACACAGTAGCATATCACAAGTTCATAACAACACAGCAGTAGCATAGCACAATTTCTTACAAAAACCAACAAAGTGACACTAAACCAAATCTAATCCAATCACATACCAGATCGATCCAAATCACAAATAAAGATCTCCATGTTAAAATTTAACCTATGACTAGTGTTATTATGCTAAAAGGAAAACACAATTCCAGTACTACCATTTTAAAGCAAAACGATCAATAGCAATGTCAGGAGGACTCAACGGCGCCAAAATTGGGATTGCGGAGATCCAGCAAGTGCATCTAGTGCAAGCCGCATAGGCCTTGATGGCGACAAGCCAGCTGCAAGTCTCGCCTGAGGTGTGGCTGCTACTGAACTACCGAGTGCCCTCTAAGTGGTGAGATGCATAGGTCAAGGACACTCAACGAAAGCTCGACGACGCACAGTAAATGCTCCACAACGCATAACAGATGCTCAACGACACTTGACGGACCTCGACGGCGCACGACGGATGCCCAGATGCTCTCGGCGAAGACTAGACGTTGCTCGACAGAGTTTGAGGATGGATGACGGGTGCTGAGGCGGAGGATGTCGGGAAGTGGCCATGCCAAGGCTGTTAAAGGCGAGGCGCAGCGCGGCGGTGGTTTAACCACTGCTACTGAGGTCGAAGACGCGCGTGTGCGAGGAGTAGAAGAGATGCTACTCGTGGTCAACGTATAGATTCGATCGAGAAGGCGTGAGAGTTGGCGAGGGACCGAGGGAGGAGCAATGGTGCGGAGCTCGATTGCACGGCGGCGCAGAGTTTGGAGGCGCGACGGTGAAATGTTGAATCACAAGTCTACTGCATTTTGATCTCGAGAGAGGAAATAAAATGAAATTTTCCTGGTTTGGGTTTTATCAATTATATACGAGAGTAGAAATGTCTTTATGAGAGGTTTGGCTATTGATATCATATTTTGGGTTCTGGGCTGTATTCTTGGTTGTCTAAATATTATATTGGTTAATTTTTTTGTATTATTGATTGTGATGACCCAGAACAGAATCAGTAGAGTAATTGGCTTAATTCACGTGTTAGCGCGTAATCGCAGTTTTTCGATAATTGTGTGGTTTGCCGGTTTTAATCACGACTATATTATCGGTCGAGAATTTGAGTTGAGTCTTTTCTCGAGAGTTGTTGTACACGTGATTTCGAGTTCGTGGACGGTTCCAGATGATTATTTTGACGACCGAGGAATATAATATGAATATTTGAAGTTTCAGAATATCGTCGAGTTTATCCGAATCGTAATGGTTATCCGTTTTGGACCGTCGATCGTCCCAAGATGTGAGTATAAATATCGGAAATAGTCGAAAATTGTCGAAAATCACTGTTCGGGAAGTTTGACCGGCGTTGACCGAATTTGGAGACATTGACCCGCGTCGACCGAAGGAGAAAACCGACGACCGTTTGACTCGCCGGCAACCTTTCGTTTCCGGCCACCTCCGGCTCCGATTTGGGTATGAAACGATTCCTCTCTTCATTTGCAATTGTTTAGAACTTGGAATTTTGTAAATTGGTGTTGAATTGAGGGAGAAATGTCGATTTGAAATTTTGGGGATTTTGGCCCGAATCGGCTTCGACCACCGTGGCCGGAGCGTCGTCGTCCGACAACTCCGATTCCATCAAACTTCAAGCATCTCGTTCTCCCACAAAACCTCACCAATTTTCACAAATCAAAATCCTAAACCATAGGAAATCAAGAGGAGAATCGAACCATACCCAAATCGGAGCTGGAGGTGGCCGGAAAAGAAAAATCGTCGGAGAGTCAACGGTTGTCCGGTTTTCCCCTTTGGTCAACGCGGGTCAACGCCAATTTCTTGGTCAACGGCAGTCAAACTTCCCAATACAGTGTTTTCGACAATTTTCCGACTATTTCCGATATTTATACTCGCAGCTCGATACGATCAACGGTCCAAAACGAATCACATCCACGTTTCGGATAACTCAAACACAAACGGATAAACACGACGAAATCACGCGATTTCAAATATTCATAACATATTCCTCGGTTATCGAAAAATTATCCAGAACCGTCCACAAACTCGAAATCACGCATACTACAATTCTCGTGAAGAGACTCAACTCAAATTCTTGCCTGATAATTAAGTCGTGAACCGAACCGCCAATTCAATTAATTTACGAAAAACTGTGATTACTCGTAAACTCGCGGATTAAGCCAATTAATGTGCTAATTCTGATTCGGGTCGTCACAGGAAGTCGTAGATTTTATCAAGACGAGTCTGCAGATGAGAGAAATGTCAAAAACGGAGCTACGACGAGAGAGTTATGATTACCAGAAGCTTATCGTGAATTACTTCCCGTAAATGGAATACTATATAAAGGGGGTTTCTCTTTTTGGAAATCAGTATGTGGTGACTGTGGTCAACCTTTCCCATTTTTAGTTGAGAGAGCTTCGATTCGACACGTGTAGGGTCTTTTCACGTCGGTTAGCGGCACGGCGCAATCCGGCCATCTCTAGTCACCAAAAAAGTCAGGTTCGATCAATCTCTTTCTTCTAATCCCTTCAATTACGACATTTGTTGCCTGAGGAGATTGAAACAATTTGGTGAGTTTTAGGGTTTTCACGAAGAAATCGTCGTGGTCGCCGGTGATAGCTTAGGCCACCTCCGATCGAGCTCTTGGTATGGTTAGAAAGCTCTTTGTATCTTTTATGTGTTGTTGTATTGGATATTTTGGATGCAAGTGAGGTTAGATGGATTCAAACCCATTTCCGTCGAACCTATTTTCTGCCTCCGCCGTAACAGGCGGTTGCTGGTGGTCTGGGCCATCGAGGGTAGAGGGTTTTACTCCCCTCATCTTCGCGAGTGGATTGATTTATGCCTCAAGCTCTGAAATGGCTCGATGTCATTGCTAGGTCGCCGGAAAGATTTTTCAGCCGATTAGTTTTGGGGCCAATTCCAGCCAAATGAGCCAGAATATGCCTATGGTCCTTTGAGACAGATTATTGGGCTTGGCGTGAGCTTTCCAATCGTGGGTCAATCGCCACCATCGGCAATGGTCACTGGTGGCGCGTGACAGGAAAAATATTTCCAAAAATGTGACGTGTGATATGTCATTAATTTCGTAATGACAACAGGAACATAGTCATGAAGTTTATTTGTCGTTTATGCTTCGTCGACCCAGTGGGTGGGTGGTAGTGATGAGGGTCTCGACATGTGGTAGTGCGATCTACAGAGAAATTATATTTGTCTTATATCTGTATGATTGTTTTGTCGTAACAAGTTTAATACGTTCTTCAACTAGATTAGTCGAAATTATTTTATAATCGAGTACTTTCCTTGATTCACGCATTTATTTATTAATTTTGACAATTATTGACAAAGGTTTTCACAAACACGATCAATGATTTTGGGGTGATTGTGAGCAAGTTGAAAATTAAAGGGGAAATAGAATATGAGAAAAAGATATGTTTTGGTATTGATGGTGTTTGTGTGAAATTGAAGTACGATGACGTTGAAGAACTCAAATATGCTATTTTGAAACTGAATGAGTTTATTGGGAATACAATGGTTAACAATGAATGGATTATTGATGAGGGTGCAATTTTGATTATGTCTAATCGGTATCCCGACATTCATGTGAGCCGAAAAATTGAAAGAAAAGTAAGGAGCGTTCTTATACACCAAGTTGCTTGAGTTTCCTGATGAACTTGACCCACTTCATGAACTGTTGTTGTTCTGAGAATTGAGCTCGAGTCATGTTCTTGGACATGTGCACTTTTCCGGCGAAGTTTCCCAACCTAATTTCTAGAAAAGAACAGAAAAGGAGTAATTACTGTTGTGATTTTATTTTAGCTTCAGAAATTAAAGGAAATAAAGGGCGAAGGACAAAATGGTCTTTTAGTTTTAAGTTTTTAATTTTGTGTGTGACATGTCATCAAAAATGATAGAGTTGGATGAAAAACTTAATAAAGGTATCTCAATGATACGTTTTTGAAAACCCGGGTATCACATTGGTAACTTTGAAAGTTCAGATATTAACTTGATCTGACAGCCAAATTTCAGGTACCACTGATGAAATTTTTCCTTATAATTATGTCGGACTTCCAACTCAAACTATGTTTTAGTTATATTAGGTTTTTACCTATTTTGATATAGATCTCCAAATTAAAACATGCAATCAAGTTCCACATTATAAATTAGTTTGTTGTGAAGTTGTGTGTCGAGATCATTGTTAGGTCCATAATTGTGTTCCAATTATGTTCCTAACTACATTTTTTTTTTATGAATAAAGCATCATTTTTATTATGTTTCATTGTTGTGCTAGAAAATGAGGGATTGTCACGAAAACACTCTAAGAGATGGAATGTAATCACTTTTTGGAGAAACTGAGCGCCTTTTTGAGGCCCTTAGAGAAGATGGAGCAAACGCGAAAAAATGACAAAAAGTCAACGGTCAACTCCGGAAAATCATCATCGGTCAATGGCAAGGGTCGAGTCAAGTTGGGCCAAGTTATAAATCGAATTGGACTTTGGTGTAGTTATAAAAAAAAATTTAGGTTGATTTTGGACAGGATGTGCTTCTGTTCGTCGGAAAAAGGAGGTGTCGCCGCCACGCTGTCGCCACTGGCGGTGGTTCACAACAGCGCATTGGGCAGAGGAGTTTTAATTGAAATTTTATATCATTTTTCTCGTATTTAAGTACCAATTTTAATAAAGAGGCTATTGAGTTGATTTTGATATAGTTTATTGAGACGTAAGATTTATTGGATGTTAGCTAATTTAGTTAACGATTTTAATAATCGGATGAGTCAAACGTCGATTAAACCTTGAGTAGCGTAACGTTCGAGAAATGTGTTGCGACTTTTGTGAGGATTAAGAAAACACAAACTAGAATTAAGCTTGTTAGAACATTAGAAAGAACGATGTTTGAGAATGCGATGTTCTTGACTGGAATGCTCGGTTGGTGAACGAGTTTAGTGATTCGATATGGTTTTCGACCATTAGCTACTAAAGTATAATCGTTGTTTCGGGACAACGTATAAGCAGTCAGTGACAGATCTATAGAAACGCCGACAGAAAGGCTTTGACCTGATGGACATTACGACATAGTATGGTGAGTGGACCTTTCTTTTCACTGTCGCATTGTGAATGTGTAGATTATATGATTATGCTTTATGTTTATGATATGTTTTACAATTTTAAGTTTGGAAGTTTTTAGTTTTTTGATAGTCATATTTAGTTATATCGATGTCTTTGCTATTAGGTTGATCACCAGATAGTCTGGTCGGACCGAGTTACGACAACCTCTCTGCCCAACCCAGAATCATCTCAGATTACAACAAACTCCCTGGACGATCCCATCACCTCTTTTTATTCACATATCTTCATCTTCGGTTACGAGAAACCCCCTGGACAACTACCTCCACTTTCTTATAGTTATACATCAATTCAAACTCGCATCATTTTAATAGGAACAGTGGAAAGGCATAAAGCTACATGATTACAGTTTTATGCATATCGTACGATTAAGATTTTTGTCCACTCACTCTAACATTTTATATTTCAATGTCTTTCCATGAGATATTTGTTTTAAATTGTTAAAATTGCAAATTAATAGTGTAATGACCAAAACTCTGATTAGTTGGTTAATCATCGTTAATCGTGTGGATTAATGAGCTAACTATCTTACTTCACTTTTATGGATATTCGTCGCGACTACAAATTGACTTTTTAGTAAGTTATGATTTTAGATTTCCCTTCTTCATGAAATTTGTAGAGGATATTATTTCAAGATCATGCATATTTTTATTGAATTTTTCAGAGACCCAAGTTAATTTTTATGAATTTTGGAAATTTGTAGTAGAAAAAAATTGGATTAGAAAATCTACCATTGGCCAAATTATTTGAACCGTCTAATCAATCTGAGTTATGATTTGGGCCGTCGATCAATTTTAACCTTAGAGTACAAATTTCAAAATTTGTAACTGGATGGGTAGAACCCATTCCCACAACCCGGATACCGACCCAGAGAACCAACCCGAGCAGTTTCAGACCCGAATCGTGACTTGATCAAAATTTCTTCGACAGGCCACCTTTGACCGTATGACCAGTCGAAATCGATCCCCATTTTCATCCTTGACTTCCCAATGTCCTCAATTCCATCATGCATTGAAGGTGGGGGAGAATTGGACGGAAGAAAATCCTAAAGATTTCTCCGTTCGGCCTCCGACGTCGACGAGATCTGTTGCCGACTCTGACCAGGAGACTACTCGAGTTTTGTAGCCCTTCATCCTAGGAGTCGAATGACACCAACCATGTCATGCATCTCAACCTAGGGACGTCAAACACTCGACGCTTGAATCTGGCGAGTTCAACGAACTTCGAGGTGCAATTTTGGCTGTTTCGATTAGTTTCTCATCTTTCTCTAGTTGAGGTATGTGTTGGGCTTATTGTGAACTTTTTATTGATATGTAGATTGGGCAAATCAGAGAACTTTGGTTCCTACCACACCCTGTGGTGGCGCGTGGGCCCTACGCGTCGCCGTGCGTGGCAGAGCTTTGACGACCAGAATGACAATTTTTCATTGGGGAGTTTCCTATACTAATTTATATTCATTTCCATATACTCTCGTATAGCTTGGCATATTTGGGGTAATGTTTCGACTGTTGTACAGGTTGAGGCGACTCAATGAATTCAACGCGGTTGATTTTGTGTGTCGAGTTGAGACTCCATTTCTAAAGAACTTGAGTAGTATGGCACGAAGAATGTGACCGAAGTATTGTTTTGTTGATTACGAGGGCGAGTAGGGTTGCGATTCAAGAATTTTGAAAATAAATGTAAGTTTCGATCGACATTCTGTCTCGGATTACTGTATCCACTTTAGTGGCACGATGGAACTTCTATTAATTGATTGAGATCTTTGATTTTGCTTAGGGGTGTTGAGTACGTACGATTTACGAGTGGGTGGTGATAACACTAAAACTAACTACAAAATAAATACTTAATAATTAGCAATAACGCACACAATTTAAAACTCTTTTCTGTTGATGTAGCAATGGTAATAGGGATCGTTCTTAACCGGGGATTGATGGTGCATGCATGACTATGCTAGTTATAGGAAGATATGGAGAGTTGTTTATTATCTACAAAATTAAAGGCTAAAGACGGCAAGCAAACACATCCAAGAACCCTAAATTCTATCATGCTTCGACTCATAGACAAGCAAAACAAACAAGAACATAGAGTCCTAAACATGCTTACTAGACCAAAAATAAAACACTAAGCTAACATATATACATGTGATGAACTGATTCTTTTACCTATCTCTTTATAACGTAGCAGATTAAATGCAACATATTAGTGTCTAAGTCTTTAACTACCTTTTAACATGCATATTCAAATATTAAGTGTCAAATGGAGAATTGACTCTGTATTTAACACATCAATGATCTAAAACGATAATAAAAAAACTCTACATCTAAATCAAGCACTAAGAACAAAATAACATGTTTAGTTAAAGGCTAAAGACACAAAACAGATCACATAAACAAGTTAGAATCATATAAACAAAAAACTTCCTTAAACCAATCTATAATAACCAGAAATTCGTACAAGAAGGAAAAGGAAGTAGAAAAAATCATGTTCAACTTTTTATTTCGAGAATATGCTATAATAACTAGTGTAGATGGTGTTGGAGAGTGGCAGCCTTCTTGGAGATTTTTGGTGTTTTGGAGGTGAAGAAGTGTTTTGGAAAGAGGTTCAGCTACTAGAATGAGAGATGATGATGAATGAACTGAGCCCTCCCTTTTATAGATGAAGAATGAGATCTTTCCTCACAAAACTAGGTTTTCCTAGTGTACTAGGGTAAATCTGGCAGTTTTCAAAGAATCGCACTTTCATAGAGTTGTAGATCTCCAAAAATTATGAACTTTGGCTCGGTTGAAAGAAGACTTCAAGAGCTTTCTAGAGAGGTATTGTTTCTACCGAATTACGCACGAGGGTGCAATGGGGCAGAAGCAACAGTGATATGCTTCCTTCCTTCCCGTACGTCCGAACGTTGGGACCGTTCGGATGGGCGGGCGCTTCTCCTTCTCTTCGTGCGTGCGGGCTTCTCCTTCCTGTCGTGCGCTTCCTCTTCCTTCGGGTGATCGGGCGGGTGCGTTCGCGTGCGGCTGTTAGAAGAACACAACAATGAATAGACGGTCAGGGGTCGAGACGGGGTGGCCCGCCTTCAACGCTCTGATGCCTAAGTCAGATGATGTATCGGATATAACAGTCAAGCGAATGTGCGTAGAGTATAGTGTTTGGGATGTTGAGAGATGTCTCGAGTTGAATGAATGAATTCGTTAAGAAGGAACGAATGGGAGAGGCTTACCTGTAATAAATACCTGATATATATAGGTGGTTGAGTTTGGAACCTGGTGATGTTCTTCGATGTGGGACAACCTGCACTCCTGGTGTGTGTTTTGCTCATTCGGGCGCGCCCCCTCTTGGCGCGTGCGCGCTCGGAAGGGGTGGGTCCGGTGAGTGAAGTTGGAGCCTCCTTGGTGGTTTTGCATGTGGTCGAGTAGGTGTTTGCTAATCTGCTTAATTGGATAAATATGTTAATCGTACAGCTAATTAGTGCAATACTAACAAGTCCCCCAATTCCCCAAGTCAAAGAGCACTTTCTTGACTGGGGAGTTGAAAAAGGGTGTGCGATTAACAGGAATACTTATCCGATTGAGCAGTGGTGTGCGATCCTGTAACCCCCAAGTCCCCCAACTCTCCGGTCAAGAAAGCGATCGCATGACGAAGTGGGACCTGGGCATCCGAGCGTGTACCTGTTCGTGCCGTGGTGTTGCCTGGTGGTGCGTTTGGTGTACCTATGGGCCCGGCCTCCAAACCAGATGGGGTCGGTGTTGTAAGCATACATAAACAGGTATACAAATATGTAGATATGATGTATGAATGTATGGTATGATGTATGAATGTATGGTATGATGCATGAATGTATGCAGATGTTTTTCGTGACACCAGCGCTGGGATGACGCGGTGCACCACGTACATCAACGGGGATGCCGTTCCGTACGGTGTAGTATCAACGGAGGGATCAAGACAGCGACCTACAAGTAACGCTCTACGGAGGGGACGGACCGCATGCCCGTGCCGTTCTTCGGCTTAGCACCCTCAGAGAGGGGGCGAACCCCATGCCTCCGTTATGACAGCCGGCTTGTATTTCGCGTCCGGGTAGGGCGTGCCATTTCCCGCGACGCTCATCAATCCCGGAACGCGCAAGGAGGGGTCGGACCGCACGCCCTTGACGTCCCAAGTCGGGGCCGAATGTTAACGTTGCGCTCACACGGAGGGGTAGTACCCCACGCCCGTGCCGCCCATCGACTTAGCACGCCCAGAGAGGAGTTGGCCCCATGCCTCTGTCATGACAGCCGGCTTGCTCTTCGATCATGTAACGGTGCGCTCATGGAGGGGGCGGACCCCATGCCCGTACCGCCCATCGGTCTCAGCGCACGCTCAGAGAGAGGGCGGACCCCATGCCTCTGCCGCCTGATCCGGCTTGTAAATGCGTACGTGTACGTAGAGGAAGAACCCCATCCCGTACAGCGCAGCTCTTCACTCGGGACACGACCAAAAGGGAATTCAGGCGTTAGCCCTCTTTCGGGGCGCCCGAGTGGTTACGTGTACTAACCTGATGGTGTGTTGTTTCTGATCGTCCGGTCGTGTGGGTGGTGTATGCGCCCGTAGAAGTGTTTGGTGTCGTGGCGTGTTATCCTTGCCTTGGGTTTGGTGGTGCCTTGATGGGACGTTGTTGAGGTGACATTCCTTTTGACTGTTCTGGGAACCGGTTCGCAATAAATGCTAGCTGTCGTACTTAATGTTGGCGTGCCCTTACATTAAACGCCTGTTACCGTCATGATTGCCCGAAGGGCAGACGTCACGCGTGTGGGAGCGTGGGAGTGGAGCGTGGGAGCCACGTGTTGAGCTTTTGAAGACCGTGCTAGGTTTTGAAATCGAGGCGGGAAGTCGAGGAGTTGTGCGGTTACTTACGAGGGAAGGTAAACCGCCCTGGGCCACGCGTTACGATCCAACGGTGGACACGCGAAGAACGGACGGTTGGCGTTCGTTCGCGTACCCCGTCCGAGTAGTATAAATAGGGTCCTCTTGGTTTGCCTTTTTCATCACTCTCATAATTTACCAAAATTCTGCCGGAATTAACTTGCGATCTGCATCTGTCTGAAGCTTGCCCTTCGTTTGTGTCCTCTGTTTCGCCGGGATACCTGCTCAACCGTGAATTTTCAGCCTCTACAAACCGAATCTGGTGAGGCTCCTGTCGTTTGTCTCTGTCTTTGCTTTTGTTTCTGTTTTTTGATTTATCTGGGTTTTGAGTTCAGGGACGGGGTGTTCTTGAGTGGGGTGTTTTTGATCTGTTTGTGGGTAAGTTCTGTGGGTTTTTGGTGTTTCTGTTTGGGGAGGGAATTTTGTGCTAAGTGTTGGTTTGCGCGTGCGTGCGTCTTAGGATGGAGCCAATAGAGATATTGAGCGATCAGTCGCGTGAGCGGATCTACATCCCGGGTTATGGGTGGATTAGTTATGAGTCGGGCGGGTCCGATCCATCGAGTACGTCGTCGTGCGAGTCTGTTTTGAGTGTCACGCCCTTGGAATGTATTGTGCCTGATACTTATCCCGTGTAGTCAATGGATCCCAAGGAAGCGTGTGCCAATGTTGGATTGGGGAGTTCGTCTGAGACGTCGGACGGGCACTCGGGCGGGTACTCGGGCGGGTCCAATCCTTGGGGTGAGGAGCGGGTGGAGGAAGGGGATTCTATTCCTCAGCTGGCGGGTGGCGGACCCGTTCACTGGCAGTTTCCTGATGGGACGCCCGTGCAGGAACCAGTGCGTGCGCCGTCTGTCTCAGAGATGGCCAGGTGGGCGCGGGAGTACCATATCCCTGACTCGGTGCAGTTGAGGATACCTGGGGGAAATGACACGTTCACTCGCCCGCTGCGCGGTCACGCCTGCCTGAGTGAGTTTCATCTGAAGGCGGGGATTAAGCTACCGTTGCACCCGTTCTTCCACTATATGCTGGCGCTGCTGAATATCGCGCTTGGTCAATGTGGGCCTACGCTCACCCGTACGCTCGTGGCTATGTTCAACATCTTCCGTTCGAGCGGGTTGGATCACCCTACACGGGCGGAATTCCTGCACTTCTTCCGCGTTCGGTACTCCACGCGTAAGAATGACTCAGGAACCATTACCGTGGAGCCCCGTGGTAGGTGGTGGTTGTCGGACCCACCGAGTTCTTCAACCAACTGGCGCACGATCAACTGCCTTGTGGGTGGTGACTGGGATTTGGGTAATTTTTCGTCGGATATAATCAACAACGCCCACCTGATCGATCGAGTCCCCCAAGTCTTCCAACCCCTGGATACGAACGAGTATCCGATGACGCCCACAGAAGAGGCCCGGGTCAACCGTCTGAAGTTTGTTTTTGACCTGGCGCCCGAGGCGCGAACGTTCTTCGCCGCCTGTCACTGGGACTTTATTAAGCAGACGCATCTTGCTACGAGGCCGCGTACGTGGGTCTTGTAGTTTTTTTTTAGGAGCAGGAGTGAATTTGACCAACTGTTCTTCCGTCGCTAACCCTCTGTTTATTTGTGTGTCTTTTCAGTGAAGAGGAAGATGTCTGGCAAGAATGTTAAGATGGATGATGCGCTCAAGCGCCGGATGTCCAGCCTGAATGAGGCGGCGGGAAAGGTCAGAATGGTGGTGGATGACGGGCGGGGTAATCTGGCGTTGGGGGAGACTTTGCAGCCCAAGATACCCATGCCTGCCGTGGCCGATTATGCCCCTGCCATCCCAGCGGGCGCCCGTCTGTCGTCTACCGATGTTGGCGGCGCGAAAGCACAGGCCAAGGCCAATCGCACGGAGAAGCGCCAAGATGAACGCGATCAGCGCCGGCACGACCGGGATGAGCAGCGGGACAAGCGGGGGTCGGCCCGTACGCCTGACACAGCTCGTGGCTCTCCCACCCGCCAGTCGACCGGGCGCACCCCTGCTACGACCAATGTGTCCAAACGTCCGCCCAGTCCCCAACGGGTATCGGAGCAGGGAGGAACTGGCGGGGCTTCCGTGAAGCGCCAGCGGGTGGATAATCCAGTTGCCGGTCCGTCCGCTGATCCGTTCTTCTTCTGCCCGCCGCTGGTGAAGGCTATTGAGGTGAGCGCGAGGGCTGTCGAGGCGATGGCGCTCGAGGTGGTGCAGGGTCAGAGGGATGACATGGACAAGTGTTTCAACCTCTGCATGGCGCTGCAACATAGGATGCATCTGGCGCGTGAGCGTTTCGCCAATAGGCGCTATGTGGAGGGAGCGGAGGAGGAGGTTCGCCAGCTCAAGGCTGCCAACAAACAACAAGAGTATGAGTTGGGCAAATTCGGGCAGCTGGCGGATCGTCTTACTGAAGAGGCCCGGGTGGCGATGGCTAAGAGCCGGGAGGCGGCCGAGCAGGTTGCAATTTTCAAGGCCGAACGCGACTCAGCCCTGGCGGCCCTGGAGGAGGAGAAGGCCCAGGCGGCCAATCGGGTGGCGGAGGTGGAGTCCCGCCTGATGGCTGAGATGCAGTCCCAAGTCCAGAAGGCGCGAGAAGAGGAGCGCGCGGTGGCGGTCGCCTGCTTCAAGAGTTCTTCGGAATTCAAGGAGTTGGTAGAAGCTGAGGCCGACGTTCAAGTCGCTCAGTTCCAGGAGGTGGTGATGCCCTTTTTGGACAAGGAAGGGTATGCGGCCTTCCTGGCGGAGCAGTTGGGCACGGATGGAGATGATGGAGCTGGCGCAGGTGGTGCAGGCGCGGTGTAGTGTAGCTTTCTGTTTTTCCTTTGTAGTAGAGTAGGTTTTTTTGTTTTTTTTTTCTCGGGCCTTCGTGCCCTCTGCTTCCCGCTGGTTGTTTTTTGGATTCTGGCGGATGAATGAAGATTCCTTTTTGTCCGCTTGTGTGCTTTTCTCTCCCTTTTGACTGTTGCATTTGTGTGTTTTTTTTTGTAACTTGTTTGAACGTGCGCTTCCCCTCTGCTCCTGATGGGATTTTGACCAAGTGTTACTCATATGAGCCGCCTATCCCTAGTCCCCCGAGTGTGTGGGCGGGCGAGGTAAGGACAAGTGAACATAGTGACCATTTGCACTGATCGAAAGTACAACGTAGTATTTAATGAAGATATTTCCGCAAGTGTTGGATGTTCCATGGGTGGCGTAGTCGTTGACCCTGCATGTCTCTAAGGTAAAAAGTGCTGTCGCTTACGACCTCGTCAACGACATACGGACCTTCCCACAACGGGCGAAGCGCCTTCACCTTCTGTTGGATTGCCTTCATAACTCAGTCCCCCAGTTGGATTGGGCGGGCGCGTATGCGTTGATTGTATAGTCGGGCGATCCGTTGTTTGTTCGCGGCGTTGTGCAGGTGCGCCATGTCTCTTCGTTCCTCCAGCAGGTCATTGTTGAGCCTCAGCCCCTCGCAGTTCATGCGCGGATCGTACCCTTCGATCCGTGGGCTCTGATGGGTGATTTCCAGGGGTAGCACTGCTTCCGTTCCGAACGTCAGGCTAAACGGGGTTTCGCCCGTGGCTGCATTGGCTGTCGTTCGGATGGACCACAGAATCTCTGGGATGATCTCGGGCCAGCGCCCGTAACCCGCATCCCCAGGTTCGATGTCCTCAATTTTCCTCTTGATCCCAGTTTTGATGATTTTGTTTGCTGCTTCCACCTGTCTGTTGGTCTGGGGGTGTGCTGGCGATGCGAAGATGAGGTCCGTTCCCTGGCGCTTGCAGAAGTCTATCAGTCTGGTGTTGTTGAACTGTGGTCCGTTGTCCGTGATGATGCTAATCGGCGTCCCGTAGCGACAAAAAAGGAAGCGCCAGAGGAAGCGTTCTACCTTCTCCGTGGTGATCCTTGCCATGGGCTGGGCCTCGATGAACTTCGTATGGTAGTCGATGATGACGATTAGGTATCTAAACTGTCCCTTCGATTTCAGAAGCTCTCCAATCAGGTCCAGTCCCCACTGTGCGAATGGAACGGGTGACAGGAGGATGGATAGTGGGACGGCTGGCGCATGGTGGTGGTGTGCGTGTAACTGACACTGGTGACACTTGCTTGTTAGTGCCGTGGCGTCTGCGTGGATGGTGGGCCACCAGAAGCCGTGCCGAAGGGGAGAGAGAGAGAGAGAGAGAGAGAGAGAGAGAGAGAGAGAGAGAGTTCATTACGTGAAAAAGTACTTTAGACGATAGGATGTCGACAACAGAAGCACTTTTATCTATCATCCGAGTTTTTCAACACATTATGATGACAATTATTTTAACAACTGTCATTCTAATGCATATTTTTTCGATGATTTTCAACTTCTAATTTTACATCTTCGATTTATGTCGTATGAGTAAATCACTATCATGAAATGTTTCCCTTAGGCATTATTACAATGACATATATATGTAGTTGAAGGAAACAATCTCTAGAGAAGTTTTTGTACGTAATTTTTGTTTTTGAATACGACAGATATACGTAGTATGGGTTTATAATATTTTTGTTTGAATTTGAGAATTTTAAAAGACGACTGATATTTATCGTATCAAATACGTGGAAAATTGAAAAAAAAAATTTGTATTATATTGAACTTTACAACAACGCATATTTGTCGTCGCTGAAGTTGATAGTTGATATCAACTTGTTAAAATTTTAGACATTTTCATTGCATTGTATTGAAGTCAAAGACGATTATTATTTACTAAAATTTATGTGATTCTACACATATTTTAACTTTGACACAGGAGTCGACTCTTTAACCCAGCTAAAACTAAAACGGGCCAGTATGTCCACACTTAGAGATAGAGAGGTCCCGGCCGTAAATGGTACCCAGCATAATGTTCTTGTCCGATAAGCCCCACTACCCAGAAGAAGAAGAAGACGTCGTCGCCGCCGCAGTCAACAACAACAACAACAAGAACATGATGATTGAGATAATTCCAATTCAACAACAAATCCATCAATTTCAACCCAATCAAAATCAGAATCAGATACAGCAGCTTATGGTGTTGGGCGATAGCAATCGCGGCGAAGATCACGAGCCTACGAAGCAGCGACAGCGGCAGCTGAAGAAAAGAGCCGAGACATGGGTGCAAGACAAGACTCAGATTCTGGTATCACTACGGAGAGAGATGGACAGACTCTTCAACACTTCGAAATCGAACAAGCATTTGTGGGAGCAGATTTCGGTCAAGATGAGGGAGAAAAGGTTTGATAGGAACCCGAATATGTGTACTGACAAGTGGAGGAACTTGCTTAAAGAGTTCAAGAAGGCTAAGCATCATGATAATAGAGGGATTGGTGGGTCGGGGAAGATGTCGTGTTATAAAGAGATTGAGGAGATTTTGAGGGATAGGAACAAGACTAGTAGACTACTGTTACTATTATTCAGTATAAGAATCCTACAACTCCTCACAGTAACAACAACAAGGTTGATTCTTTCATGCATTTCTCTCATAAAGGTGAGGCCTTTTGTTTGTTTTTGAGCTGGAAATAGTTCATGAGTTCATGTTTGTCTCAATTGGAAATTTTGGTAATCTAGGTGGTGTAGGCTTAGCATTGTGCTTAACTGCAATCTAATCTTTTCAATTTTGGGGGTAGATGCAATGAAATAGTATCTGCTTTTTTTTTTATAAAGTAATAGATTTTTGGAAATGTACTCCTAATTTACTGTTTCTATGTCGGATAAGACCATTTTTCAGAAGTTACATAAGTCTGTTATGTCTTCTACAGATCTTTTCAGATATTTGTGTCCTGGAGTTGGGTTGTCAGGTTTAACTTTTGTAAATGACAGCCTAGCGGTTTTAGTTTTGCTGCTTTGTCAGTAGAATGTCCATTGATTAATTTCATGTTCATGCATGGATTGAAGATACAAGCATCTCTTTTGCACATGTAGAAGGTAATCTGCTAAGTGATTTAAGTTTGTGTATGCTTTTCATCATCACTCATCTGATATAACTGATGACCACTGTGATAAGTGGCCGTATAAGATTACTAGAAATTCAGTGTCCAGGTGAAGAGTCATTAACCATACCCTGCTTTACATATATATAGGTATGTATGTATATATGTGTGTGTTAATATTGTTGATTTAGAGTTGATTAATGTTTATTATATATAGATATGAATGAATTTGAAAATTTTGAGTTAATTGTTGTGTTTTAGTTGAGTTGAGTTGATTTTGAGTGAATTGTTGATAAATATATATATATATGTATGTGTGTTAATTTGTAATTAAGAATATATATATATAGAAGAATTAATGTAATTAATTTGAGTTGATATTGTTGATGTTGAGGTGATCGATTAATGTTGATTTTGAGTTGTTTTTTAGTTGAATTCAATGAAATTTTGTATATAACTATGTTAATCGTTGATATATATATATATGTGTGTGCGCGCGCGCACGCTAATTTGTAATTAAGAATAGAAGAATTAATGTAATTAATTTGTAGGTTAAAGAGATTTAGATATATTGTTGAATTTTTAATTTGTGCATGTATATATTAATTTATGTATATACAGTAGGAATTTTGAGGATGGATAAGAGTTGGATGTTCCTTCCAAAATGGGATCGAAGATATGACGTTGGAATGTGAAATTTTCTGGAATATGTGAAGTGTAATGCGAAGGAGAATACAATTCATTATTGCACGTGTACGCAATGTTAGTGTCGCAGCGATTTGGTTCGTTTTCCCATTGATATAGTATGGGAGCTGTTGAAAGATTTACACCCCTACACTTAGTGAGTTATTAGCCAACTCCCAAGTATAAGAATGGTTTTTGCCCGCAAATGTACGAGGACAAGTAATAGTATAGAAAAGAAATCAAGTGTCGAATTTATGAGGATCAAGTACTTAGATTCCTTAGCTCAGAAATGAAAGCACAAAAATTACGACTCACTATACACTACAATACTTGACACTAAAAAGGAAATAAAATGTGAAAATGAATCTCACCCTACTAAGTCCTTTGGAGACTTAACATTCCGAGGGATGGTAAAATTAAGATGAGTGATTAACGAAAGTTGATTGGTTGGTTATTACACTAGAATGCGGAAACTAAATAACACAAATTCAAGATAAGGAAAGTAGGTCGGTTAGGGGAGTTCTGTTAACCACATGATGCATCAAACAATGTCCTGATTTATGTATAGATTAAGTCTGTTTACACAAATCTTCATAACATACACTAAAACCATGAAATATACATAATCCAAGACATGTTCATCACATCACATTGCTAGGGTTCTAACCCTAGACCATAGCCTTCCAAAATCTACTACTCATTATCCATAACAAGTATAGAGCTTAGATACATGATTAAAAGATAAAAAGGATGAGAAATAACCAAAAGTCCCCAAAAGCTCCAAAATCTTCTAGTTATTCTTTCCTCTTTGCTCCAACTTTGCTCCAAAGCTCTTGATGTTGAGTCACCCACCTAAGGCTAGAGAGTTGGTGGTGTAGTGGAATGTATTGTGGTGGTGATGGAGATTTCTAGGCCTTAGATGATGATTATGGGTGTGTTTTTGGTGGAGGAGATGGCTATGCAATGAGTATGGATGGAGAGAGTTCCTAGAGAGTTAAAACTTGAGAAATCTGAAAAATGAAGTATATTCTATGTGGATGCCAAAGGGAGCTCGAATTTTGGCTGAATGGGGAGGAAAATATGGATCCTTAGATGATAAAAAATGGTGAGATGAAAGATCTAAAGGTTAACTTTGAATGAGATAGACCATGATCCACTATATTTTGATCACATATAGAATTTGTACCTTTTATTAGTCTTATGCCATCACAATAACAGTGGCATATATAATTGTATTAAGAGGGAAAGATATATTTTTCTTTTTGACAACTAAAAATATACCTTCTATGTATTCACTGCTATTAGATGGATTTATAATATTTGGTTACACGATTATAAATGAATCATCAAACAATATGCAATATCAGACATTGAATTTGCAATTTCTTCAACTAAAAATGCTCGCGGCAACATGTGGGTTCAATTTACTAGTGCAAACTAAGACCCTTGTTCAACCCGTGTGTGACCTACCTAACTTGTTTACCAAATAGATTGTGACGTGTTGAATTATGTAAAAGAAAAATTGTTCGGATGATCACTCAAGTATGTCACGTTTTAAAATTTGTTGATTATATGACAAATATCACTAAGGTCACTATAGAACAACACCGTTAGTCACTTTGATCACTCAATCTCTAACTAACGTTAAAAAATTTATTACGTTGTTAAAATACATGTGCCAGTGGCATTTTTGAGAATTTTCATGCTTTATATTTTCTTTTCTTCTCTCTCTCCCTCTCTCTTCGGATGGTTCTCGAGAGGGAGAGATGGCAATGAGGGTTTTTTGAGTTCGGCATCATCGACACGCCCCTCGACATCGACATTAATGCCCATCTGCCAGCGCAAGATCCAGATCGTGAGATACCCAAAACCGGCGAAGGAGGTCTGATCTCGTTCCGATCCGGTAAAACCTCGCCGAACAAAAGCGGCGGTGAGTCGATCTCAATCATCCCGATCCGGCTAAACGCCTAAACCTCACCGAACAGTAGTGACCTCAACCAGATCAAACGAGATTCAAAATTGCCAACCCATTTGCAAATAACAACATGCCTGGAATCAAACTCCACAAACCCATCTTGATCTTCTGCATCACATACAAGGGTATTAGTTCAATACAGATCTTAAAAAAAAAAGATTCAACAACAATTAAATCAAATCTCAAAACAGAGTTATGTTAAAGGTACACAAAGTAATTATGAATATTGCTACATACATAATTCAAAGTTGAATTGCTTACGAACAAAGTTGTTCGTTTTCTGAGTTTACAAAGCCTTGGCCTTGATTTCAACGACATAGTCTCAAGAAACTAAAACATCCTAGAAACGGTTTTGACCACCAATAAGGTCTCAAAGGCCGCCAAGTTATTACTTGATGCATCATCGATGAAGGCGGCGGCAGATGACTGGGTTTAGAGGCCTCTCGAACCATTGATATCAATTTCATCTAGATCGTCGTCGACCATCGATGTTGCTATCGTAGGCGTCGGGAATGAGATGATGATGATGATGATGTGTGTGTGTGTGTGTGTGTGTGAGAGAGAGAGAGAGAGAGAGAGAGAGAGAGAGAGAGAGAGAGAGAGAGAGAGAGAGAGAGAGAGAGAGAGAGAGAGGAGTTAGGCTTGGGTACACGGGCAACTCATACACGCCCAAAAATGTTTTTAATTTTGACCGTAGGATCTTTCTCCAATCTTAGACTTACGGTGAGCAAAGGCCACAGGATCACCACCTTGGCCCAACTCAGTCCGGCCTGACTCCGTCCGTGGGCGGCGCCTATAATCTCGTCTCTCTCTCTCTCTCTCTCTCTCTCTCTCTCTCTCTCTCTCTCTCTCTCTCTCTCTCTCTCTCTCTCTCTCTCGCTGAGGAAGAGGAAGAAGAAGCAGTCTCTTCGCTCCCGATCCGTAATCGAACGGTCGTCTTCGTTTTCAGGTAAACATATCGCTGCTCTGCTATGGAATCATCGATTTGACTTGGGGTTTTGAGGATAGCGTTGTGCGTTTGATCTTGATCTTATTGTGCTCGGTTGACGTTTCATTCAGCTCGAGCACTTCAATTTTGATACTTCAGGAAGCTAATTGATCGGTGATTTTTTGTTTTGTTTTGGTTGATTTGTTGAGGATTTGGTGAAATCGATTGTGTGTATTTTCTCAGCTGATCGGTGATTTTGTTGTTGTTGTTCAAATTTCATTATTAGTTTTCATTTTGTGTGGAATTTGTGTTAGGTTGTGTTGTGGATTGACCTTAGTGTAAGCTGAGGCTTTTGATTATGTGAGTGTATTGATCGCTGTTATTTGAATTCGATCTGTGTATATTGTTGGAAATTGTGGTCTGAGAAGATAAGATGTGACCTTGGATTGATCTATTGTTTGATAATTTTTTGTTTTGATACTTCAGATACAATGGCGTTGGAAGTTACACAGGTGCTTCTGAATGCTCAAGCGATAGATGGAGGTGTGCGGAAGCAAGCCGAAGAAAGTTTGAAACAGTTTCAGGAGCATGATCTTCCTTTGTTTTTGTTGTCTCTGTCAAGAGAGCTAGCGAACGAAGAGAAACCTGTGGAGAGCCGAAAATTAGCTGGTCTGATACTCAAGAGTGCTTTGGATGCTAAAGAACTACATAGGAAATCTGATCTTGTTCAAAGGTGGCTGGCACTAGATCCTAATGTGAAAAGCCAGATTAAAATGTGCTTGCTACAGACACTGTCTTCCCTTGTGGCTGATGCTCGCTCGACTACATCACAAGTCATTGCAAAAGTTGCAGGCATCGAGTTGCCTCAGAAACAGTGGCCTGAATTGATTGGATCATTGTTGTCAAATATTCACCAGTTACCCCCCCCCCCCCCCCCATGTAAAGCATGCCACTGTGGAGACTCTTGGATACTCATTGTTTCCCAGCATATCTGTGATTTTCTGTGTTAGGATAATTCGTAGTATAGAGTATTGACCAATCTGTTATAACCATATTATTCCCAATTTTTGTGGTTAGTTCAAGTTAGTTAGAATGTGTAAGGTGTGTAATGACTTATGGTATGCTCATACAGTTATCCTAATGACTCTGAGAAGCTAATGTTGGCATCACAAACAGGCCTGTCCAAGAATCAAGTAAGATTTCCCAACAGTTTTGTCTATGTTCTGGCTTTAGGATATGTCATATATCATTCTTTTCATAGCTTTAGTCTAACTAATTGATCATGTCGATATGGACATGAAATCGATCTGTGTGTTTCAGGTTTCGAATTGGTTCATCAATGCCCGTGTTCGGCTGTGGAAACCTATGATTGAGGAAATGTACAAGGAAGAATTTGGGGAGTCTTCACAGGACTCAAACCCACAAGCTAGTAGTTCCATGACAGGTGAAAGCAACACAGATCACACAGAAGATTAGAGAAGAACCAGTTTCAAGTCTGCATTCTCTCTTTTTTGGGCTAGTGATTTCAAGTTGCGGTGTAAGCTGTGATGTAATCAATCTAGAGAGAGTTAAAAGGTCGTCTAGTGAAGTAGAAAGAAACTCCTGGAAAAAATAGGGGGTTTGCTTACATGTACTTTGAACTACTAATTATATTTGATTTTAGGGATCTTTAGTACTGAGTACAATTATTTGCCTAAAGGCTGAATGCTAAAGAATTAGAAGTAATATAACTCGAAATGAACAAGTGTAACATTGTTGCGTACTGAACATAGCTAATGCCAAGTGAGAGTTCTCATACTCTACTCCCATGTTTCCACTATCAACAAAAGTCTCCACTCTACTTGAGGCTGTAGAAGCTTGTCAGTCGAACTTCACTTGTGTAGGAAGTGTTTTGATCCTGGTGTGGTGACAACCCCTAGTTCAACATCAGCAGAAGCTTCAGTTGAAAATGTCTTCTGAAGTTTATCTATGCCTGAAGACAAAAAAATTCAATCCTCTACTCATCTGGGTTTCACAATACCATATTAAATTTCTGAAACCCAGAATGTAACCGCAGCTATACCGGTTATATGGTTTAACCTACTCCTCCCCTGGCTACTCCTGGACTTGTCCATCTGCACAATGAACAGGTCCAATACATATTGATGGATTTGAAGCTTTACAAAATCTAGTAAACTTGATATATGCAATTTCTGTTTCAAAAGTCCTACCAGGAAGTAATTGCCAAGTTTGCTTGAACATCTGCCTCCGAATTTAGGTCCTGTATAAGTATACATGAATATGTCATAATGTTATAATTAGCCCTAATGAAGCAAACAACATACATGCACTTAACAACAAGAGTATCTACAAGAAGTATCATTGAGACCATATAAAGAATCAGCTTTTCTCACCCTAAGCACATGACTGATCTTGAAGAAGACAAATTTATCTTCTAGTTTCTTCACTTCTTCATACAAAGTAGCGATGTTCAGGTGTTTTACCTGCCATTGACCTTGAACCTGTGCCAGTAACCATCATCAGTTATATAAACACCATATCTAAAGGTTGTCTGTTCATCAGTTATATATACACAACAATTTGAAGACCATGAATCAGACCTGACATGAAATACTTCAGAATAACAGAATAACCAACCTGCATACAGACAAGTTTGGAGTCACCTTGGACGAATATCCTGGAAAAACCTTTTTCAAGAGCATACTTTAAACCCAAAATAACAGCTCGATACTCAGCAACATTATTGGTTGCAACACCCAGACCTTCACTTAGTTTACAGATTTACAACTAATATACATGATCAAAGTATTTTAAAGAGGTGAAGGAAGAGAGACATGAGGTGCAAAAGCAAGACTTGTACCAAGCTTCCATCATCAGCTCGCAGTACAGCTCCAGCACCAGCTGCTCCAGGATTTCCTTTGGATGCACCATCAAAGTGAAGAGTACAGCCCTCCAATTGTAGCATGAACACATTGAAGTTTACTGCGAATCCCACATCCGACATTGTAGCATTGCATTTTGTTATTATGATAATATGACAAAGTTGCAGAAACGAAACACCCATGATAATATGACTATGAAAAGCACCTAAATCAAGGAGTTCATATACAAGACGTTCATACTTTGCTGCATATGCTTCAGAATGTGTTACAAAGTACCAAACTTTTACCATGAGACAATTATAAAGCAAAAAAATGGGGATGACCTACGTGAGGATAAAAAGAAACTAATGCTGTCAACCATCACCAGGATATGAACTTACACGGCCGGAAGGAGGAACTTCAACTTCAGCCTTAGTCTTAGCCTGCTTTTTGGAAGGCACCACTGATACTGAAGATGAATCAATTACTTCCTACAACCCAAAAGCACTTAAGTAAACAAAAGCAGCCATACGAAAGTTCATCTTACACTTGATGAACGAAAAATGCACAACTTTCTACTTGATAAACGAAAAAAATGCAGAGGTTGTCATTACCACATTTTCTGATTCCGACACTTGACGTGATCTCTTTTTCGCTGCAGCCTTGACAGATGATGTTTTGCATTTTGAAGATGCTAGATCCTAAACAGGAACACAAAAATGCATCACATTTTTCAAACAAGTCACTAATCCCTCCATAAAACACAATCATTTCACTATAAAAGCCAGATTCTTCGTCATGAATCTTACTTGTAGAGAGCACTCCACAAGCTCCCCGAGAAGATTATCTCTCATATCCGCAGCTGAGATAGTGTAAAGCACATTCCGAAGTCCAACTGAAGCAAGAAATTCCTCATCTTTCTTCAACATTGAGTAGCCTTTGTACACACTCACAGGCTCATCACATATCTAAATACACCAGTTTATCCAAGCTAATCAAAAATCGAACACAAAATAACACAAAATTTGGAGAGAGAGAGAGAGAGTACCGAAGGACCTTGCTGAGCTTGGCATTCAGCTAAGCTCTTATAGACGCCGACGATGTTTCCTTTGCGAACTGCCTAGTAAGGCTCCTTCTCCATCGATTTCTTCTTCCTCGGCGACCGAGACGACGTCGTTTTGGTTTTCGTCGTCGAAGAAGACGAGTAGAGCCGAGTCCGGAACCTCGACACCGCCGATTCGAAGCTGATGACCTTAACACCGGCGCAATCAAATCTACTACTCGGTGATTTTGATCGGAAAAAAATAGAGAAGAAAACGACGACCAATCACGAATTTTGGAAACTTTCCTAACGAATCTAACATATTTTCTTCACATCAACATACCGAAATTCGCAAAATTTCTGCCACCTCAACCCCTCATCCCCAATCGACGACTGCGCGTCGTCCAACTTAATCTCGTCGTCGAAAATTGACCGGGCGGCAGAGATCGATCAATCGGGGTTGCTGATAATGACAGTTGTGGTCGAGAATCGCCTCAGGTGAACTTATTGTAAGCTCGTGCACGTAGGAAACAAGTAACCAACGAACTGATGAAACGTGGAAAAAAAATTGGGAGAAAGGGCGTGTATGAGTTGCCCGTGTATACAAGCCTAACTCGAGAGAGAGAGAGAGAGAGAGAGAGAGAGAGAGAGAGAGAGAGAGAGAGAGAGAGAGAGAGAGAGAGAGAGAGAGAGAGAGTTGGTACCCCTGAATTTTTCTAAAAAATCCTCGTATATTGGCATATGTATGACACATGATGTGTTTTTAACGTCGTTATTAATTTTTTAACGTTCGTTAGAGACAGAGTGATCAAATTGATTAACGATGTTATTTTTTAGTGACCTTAGTGATATTTGTCATACATTAGTGAGCAAAGTTTAAAACGTGTGATATATTTAAATATTTGAGTGATCATCTGAACAATTTTCTCTCGTGTAGATTATGACAATATGTAACACATTTGACTATGTAAACCGATTTATAATACAACTAACTTTACCGACAAAAAATAAAACATTTTTGTTAATACACAAAAGAAGTATACAACACAAATAAATTAGTGGATTTCTTTTTTTGAAACTATAAATTAGTGAATCTTATGCAAGTTGTATTTTATTTGATCCAACTTATTTTTCTTTGACTTGTGGTTGGCCTATTTATTAAACTAATCACGGCCAGGTAAATATTGGCCAACTTATTTTTTAATCGTGCAAATTTCGAATTGTGTTATCAGTTCTTGAAATTAACTAGCCAATAACTAGGATCCCATATTCCTGGCGGGGGAGGGAAAGCTATGTGAAGAATAACACATTGATTATTTGCTACACAACATTAGGAAATGATCGATGTACAAACAACATTAGTAGTGGATGAGAAATGGAGGGAGTAATGTGTAGGCAACTACGCAGCTTGGCTTTCCCCAACTGTTTAATTTGGGCTTCTCTCTAGTTTTAGCTCGAGAGGAAATAATTAAAATAATTAAACAAATGCAAAGCTCGGTGCCATTCTTCTCTGTGGCGAAGCCTCCTCTCTCAGTCTCACCTCCGATTCGCATCAACTGTCGTTTTGTCACCTCTTCTCCGAGCACCACCGCCGACGACCCCAATTCGATGTCAGCTCCAGGTCCCAAGTGGGTCCAGAAGACCGTAACTCTACCTCCTCTAAGGAGAGGTTGCCATCTCATCACTCCCAAGGTACTCTTCATCTTCATCATCATCTTCATCATCATCTCTAACTTGTTTCAATTCTTAAAACCCTAAACCCCAGTTCAATTCTGACTACATCTCTACTGGTTGTGATTTCAGATAGCGAAGGAAATCGACTCGGAATTGTCAGGATTCAATTGTGGACTTGCTCACCTCTTTTGTAAGTCAGCTTAATTAGGATTTAGGCCCAGTCTTGTATTAGTAGTTTGATTGTTGCACTAACTTGTTTTATTTATTGATATTGCAGTGCAACACACAAGTGCTTCTCTTACTATCAATGAGAACTATGATTCTGATGTTCGTGCTGATACAGAAACATTCCTCAATAGGATAGTTCCCGAGGTTAGTTTTGTTTTGCTCTGATATCGTATGTGGCCTTTTGCAGATTCATATAAGGATGAGGGATGAGGCATTTGAATGTTATTGTTTATTTTTCAGGGAGCATCTGCACCATGGAGACATACCCTTGAAGGTTAGTATCGTTTCATCAAATAAGATCATGGTTTCTTTCGTTTTCTCTGTTTAGTCGAAACTAGTCAAGATGCTACCTATCAAAGCATTTAGCTCGGCTTATAAGGGTTAGTGGCATTGTGTTTATGACATGATACTCAATTTGAAGAGGTGGGAATTGAAGTTGAGCTTCATCCAACATTGTCGTATGGTTGATATTTCTATTTGCTTATTTGCGAGTGTCCTGAACTCTTGTGTCTGTATTTTGTGATCTTTGTAGGCCCAGATGACATGCCGGCACATATTAAGTCATCAATGTTTGGCTGCCAACTGACGTAAGGATATCTTGTTAGTTTGATCGCAACTGTCTTCTTTTTTATTAATAAGGTTATTTTCTCATTGACATATTCACACTTTTGATGGTCTTATGCAGGATTCCAATCTCCAATGGGAAGCTTAACATGGGAACATGGCAGGTATGCGAAGCCAATATCTTAGTTTTCAGAAATTTCTACTTTCTTAAAAGCTGCATTTCTCAACCTTTTCATAATTATTTTCCCCATGCATGTTCTGCTTAGTAAATTTTGAGTGATAGACTAATGATTAGTTATGTAAGTTGAACAATAAAGTAATGGCTGGACATAAAATGTTTCATGGTTAGGAAAGGTGAACAAAACAATGATAAACTGTCAAACTAGTTTTGGACAATAAACGGCCTCTAGCTTGCTAAGATCTAAACATGGTGGCTGCCATGACATCCTTTCTTTGTATGTGATTGTTGAATATCAAGAAGTGTCCTATATTCAACAATCTTGTACATATAAATCAGGCTACTGACAGTGTCCTAATTCTAAGCTTGCTAAGATATCAGACAACCTGCAAGAGTCCTAAATTGTCACGTTGTTCCTTTTATACAAAAAACATCACATATAAGTGTCTATTAGATTTAAGTCATTTAACACTCGATCGTTTTGAGATTCAGAGGCCAGCATGATGTAGCAAGAAATTCACATTCTAGTTTGAATATAACCACAGATTGAGCAGCAGCCTAAGTTTCAAATCCTAGAGTAAATTTGGCCCCTTCTGGTCACCACTGGAAGTTTTCTGCAACCTCCTCAAATGATGGCACAAATATGATCAACCCATTTTATTATCTAATTTTCTTTCTATTTTTCCTTTGTTGTCGATGTGTGAGTGGCTGAAGAGATCGCTTGATGGTGGTTGGTCCAGTTTGCAAATTTGTGTGTTAGGGTGCTAACTAAGAGTGGCATAAGTACGGTATTAACTTCTTTTTGAATTTGGTGACTGGCAAAGTAGATAGGTGGTGTAAACCTAGAAGTGGTTATGAGGGTGACAATGGTTGCTCTGTGAGAATATAGCAACACTTGCCATATCAATAATCCCCAACACAAAAAGAAGAAGAAAAGAATCCTAGGCCTTGAACTGTGTTGTGTACACCACCCAGTAAGTCAAAAGGGCTTTAGATAATGAACAGAGGTGGTGGCGGTAAATGTATTGCACCAGTAATACACTATATATGGAAGATCTATTTGTGACAAACTTGACTTTTTGGAGAGAGCAGGCTGCAATTCAGTGTAAAATCATGAAAATGTCAAGGGGGAGATACATGACTTTTTCTTGAGATTTAAGAAGTGCTTCCTCCAGTATCAGACAATTCATAAATTAACATTATTGTGGGAAGTTCACATCATGAATTATTTTGAGCTATTGAATATGTTTTTTTACTTAAACTACGTCCAAACACACAGTTCGCATGCATACTGTTATTTGTTTTGTGATAGCCTGGAAGTTTCATTTTATCTTGTTCAAGTGCTTGGAAAAACAAATTTTAAAAATTTCCACTGCTTTATGTCAGTCTCATAATTCCTTATATTGATTTCTTCAGGGAATATGGTTGTGTGAGCATCGTGACGATCCTACTGCTCGAAAGGTTGTGGTCACCCTTAATGGAATATAAGATGCTACAATTTGGAAATTGGTTTCTTCCCTACTCCAGTGTTCGAATGAAGTTGTATTTAAGCATCTGCTCTGATAATCAGTTCACAACATACTATTGTCTGCATCTTGTTGAACTGAATATCTGGTAATACTAGATTACTAATGCATTATGTACTTCCAAATCTTATAAAGAATTATAGACTTGTAGACTACGTAGCAAAATAATGATTATTCTAAATCTCATAAAAGAATTATGGTTCACACTACAGAGGAAAAAGAATGAATGAATATTTTGTCAATGGAAGGATTGGAAGCAACAAAGAACACTAGATGATGGACAGTTGCTCATTTGCTATATACAGAAACACAATGTGGGCAGCAGCGTGGTTCACGCCATCATCATCCTGAACTCTTCAAAGTTGAGAACTCCATCTCCATTGAGGTCAAACATCCGAATCATGTTCTTGCAGTCCTCGACGGAGCGGGACTCGCCTAACCTTGCCAGCATCCTCTTCAAGCTCGTCGGAGTTATGCAGCCGGAGCGCTCCATTTCATACATGGCAAATGCATCCCTCAGCTCCTTGCTCTTGTCTTCGTCGTCTCCGTTAGCACCCTCCATCAACTTCTGGAACTCTTCAAACCCCAACAGCCCGTCTCCGTCCAAGTCCGAAGCCTCCACCGCCACCTGCGCCTCCTCCTCAGACAGTTCACCTCCTACATTCCTCACGCAGGTCTGTAGCTCTGCCGGGGATATCTTCCCGTCACCGTTCTCGTCAAAGTACTCAAACACCTTCTCTAGCTCACTACTGCATGCACTTCTCGTCGGGCTCGAAACAGAGCGCGTCTCGGACTTTCTCGACGATAGCTTACGGCACAGTTTGGCGAAACCCGACTGGGGTGAATGCTGCTGCTTCTTCTCCACGGAAACTGCTGGAGTCAAAGAAACTGCGTCGATTTTCATGATGATTAACTAGTGTAAGAAACCCAGATAGCAGGAAAGAAGTTGAAATGGTTATTGTGTGGTGTTCTCTTCAGGTTGTGTTGCTAACTTGCTATATATAGAAAGAGAGAGGGAGCTTGTGACGGTTAGAATATTGGTCGATCTGTAAGACTGTAACAGACAAGGTTGGGCCTTTATATAAGGAAGCGATGGCAAATTGGGGATATGGTTGAGAGTCAGAACACGGTTTTAGACTTTTACGCAGCCAAAGTTTTAAAAATCGAGCCAGTTGTTTTAGTTGTGCGTTACGTGAGGGAGTGCGAAGGTTTTAGACGCGTGAGGGAAGCTTCGTCGTGCCGAGGGAGTAGATGATTCATACTTTGTGTTTTCTGCGTGGTTGAAATTTTGGGAGACGTGGAGAGCAGTGTCGCGTAATATTTGGGTACTGAATAGTGCGAAGTGTGTCGGTCACCGTCTTCTTACTTCGTGTCGTTGACAAACCGACTCTTTCCCTTAATACTGAGAGTCAATCCCAAAGAGAAGAAAAAAAAATGGAAACTGCGCAATAAATATCGTTTACTTAATAGTTTTGACTATATTTTTAATTTTATTTTCTAAAAAAAAATCGATAGTACATTTTCCAGGACTATGACGGTACGCAGCAGTATGAGCAACCAACACCGAGATTGATGACTAGTGCTGAAGAGTGTAATTGGCGATTTCCAAAGAGAAATTACGTTAAAAATTGAGTTATGTTGAGGGATAGAGAAGTAAACAATTGTTTAGGCCCAAGATAAAATATCTTGTTATTGGGTTTTAGAGGTTGAATTAAGTGAATGGTCCGAGAAGTATTCTTTAAACTGAGTTGTGATGGACTGGAAGAGAGAAAAGGTCGAGCTCCGCGGCTCATTAATGAATGACAATTGAAAGAGCGTGAGATTCTTGTGATTCAAAGATGCAAAACACCTGCAACCGACGATCAAGATGCTTGTCACCAGGAAGAGTGAGAGCTTGGAGATTCAAGGACGCAACCACTATGTTCTCAACACCGCGTCAAGGAGATTGCTCTGCTTTAGACCAGAAAGAGTGTGAAGTATCGATCTTCGTGGCTCAGCTAGAGACACGAAAACCATAAGTCCTAAGGCATTAGCAAGAAAGATCCATTCAGGTGAGGTTGGTGCTCTCCCCGTCTAAATTGCTTATTAAGAAGTCAGGTAGCAGCCAGCCTACAAATCAACGATTCCGTTGCAAGACGGTGGCACGCCAGCGCACGAAGCACACGATCGATAAAAGAGACGGTTTGCAAGGCCTCTCAGCTCACTGGGAGATTTTGGTGTCAAACATTTGGCACGTCCAGTGGGACCAACTTTTGTGTCTCTAAGCGGCAATTGGGAACCCCTATCAAAAGGAGTATCCTCAGTGTCGTAAACATTGACAACCGAACTACCGGGAACACACTTCTTCTAGGTGTCGTTCGCTATTAGAGAATGCAGTTGCAATCATTTTTCAAGTCCATCACAGTTCAACAATGAATTTCAACTTCTTGACTGAAGCTGAGATCAATCAGTTGGGTTATAAAGAATACCAAACGTATGCTACCCAGTGAGAGAGGCAGTTGGGAGAGTACTTCGCGTCTCTCAAGCGGAGGATAAAAGATCAGGCAGAATTGCTCGCCAGTAGTAGTGAAAAAATAGATACAGTTATTGTTGAGATCAAGGCCTTTGGGTTAGAATATCACAAGGGTTTGGATTAAAGGCTTAAATAGCGACCTTCGCAGAGGGGCAAGACAAGATGCTTGCTGATCTCTTATGTGCTCTAGAGGTAAATCAGTGGAACTAGGTCAGAGAAATGGCCAATTTCTACAGGAGGACGGACATGGACATCTCGGCGTTAACCAAGGATGTCTCTGACCTTACCAGGAAGTCCAGGCAAGCTGAGGCCTTCCCAGCCTCTTGGGAAAAGCGCTTGGAGATGTTTATGGAGGAGTGCAATATTCACATCGCCAGAGGGCACGAGCCATATAAAACTCCATACCCGCCTATGCATAAAGACAATGCCAATGCTTGGCAGTGGTCGTTTCACTACATGCCAATCAATTTCCAGACCTGTACAGGGGATGACGATGCTAATACGGCGACACGTTTGGCTTATTTTACATTTCAACTAGGGAAATTTGCAGAAGACCCAGAGCTTAAGTTAATAGTCTTTGTCTCATCCCTATCAAGATCGGCACTGGTTTGGTATACTGGTCTGGAGAAGAGGTCGATAACTGAGTGGTCAACAATGGAAGCATTGTTTATCGATCACTTTGGGACAACAAGGCCAGAAACCAGCATTGGAAAGCTAGTGGCCATGTGTCAATCAACATTGGAGAGTCCGGTAGCTTTCCTTCATCGGTTTAGGTTCGAGTATAACTTGTATAGAGCCCAATTGAGGAAGGATATAGTCGTAGAGATGGCTATCAATGGTCTGGAGGATGAGTACCACAGGCTGTTCTACAATTTCAAACATCTCACTCTCAATGAGCTGATAACAGCGGTGACAAAAGCGCATAATACCATGCAGAAGAGGGACAACCGACGCAATTCCTCAAAGGGAACATATGCGTCAAGATCCTACGACAGAAACAAGCCAAGAACTGTGGCTTATATTGAAGATCCGGAGGACCAGGAAGCAAGTTATAAAGACGAGCAAGTGGGGGCTGTCGAGTTGACAACAAACAAAGTCTTGAAACCCCGCAAGCTGCAAAAGAACAAAGGTCCTATAAAGCTCTCAAAAGTGGCTTTTAGAAAGCCAGAATTCGAGAAGTATACTTATGATGCCAACATGGCACATGAAATTCTAGACGAGTTCTTCAGTCTGCGAACCGTCAAGACAAATTTTGGCCCACTTCCTAGTGCTGAACAGTTGAAAGGGAAGAAGTATTGCAAGTTCCACAGTATGTGGAACCACATGACCAAAGACTGTGTTAAGTTAAAGGATCAAATCCAAAAGTGGATAAACGAGGGCAAGCTGGTGTTAGAGATGGTGCCTAAGACAGTTTCGTTGGTTGATTCTCAGCCATTCCCGGAGTCTCAAGTAAATATGGTGGAAGTTGATTGGTCATCAATTGTTAGTTTTGCGGTATAAGGAGAAGGAGAAAACGCACCAGTCCACCCGCGATACACTTTCCCACAAGACAAGGCTGAGGAGATCTTCGACGAGCTTTTAGAGCAGAGGCTCATCATCTATTGGCCAGTGTTCGAGCTAAAAGATTTAGACTATGTTAGGCCAGGTGAGAATTTTTGCAGGTTCCACAACTAGCTTGGGCACAAGACATCCTTATGTTATGTGTTGCAGGATAGGATACAGAGTTTGGTTACCTGGAACATAATCAGAGTCAGCTATGAAAGTGTCGTTGAATGGTTTCCACCAATGTTTCCACCTTACTATACAATTTCAGGGTTTACTCCTTCAAGCTGCGCGTTTGAACCAACACAATGGAAGCGGAAGAGGAGGTCAAGACAGAAGCCTAAGCCTGAGGTCACCTACGATGCATTGAGGTGAGCTGGGATTTTTGAGCAGTTGGTCCAAGCAGGGATAACAGTGGAACTAGATAACTAGGGAACTCCAGACCCAGACCCCGAAGACTTAAAGGGTCTCCCTCATTGCCGATACCATAACAAGTGGGGATCACACTCCATTGATCAATGCAACAAGCTAATGTATAAAATTCAGCAGTGGATCGACGAGGGAGAAGTACAGATTGCAACACCCTCACCAAATCTCGAGCCTGAAGGAGATTTGTTTGTCGGAATGTTAGAATTGACAGGGGATAACCCACACAAAAGAAAGCCAACTCTTGATATTGATACCAGTGGTGAGGGAAGTTCAAGGAGGTCGCCAGGAACCAGAGCTAAAGGAAACGACAAGGTCGACCGAAAGGCAGAATCACCAGTGGCTTTGTGTGCTCGTTGCAAGCTTCATTGTGGTCTCAAAATTACATATGAGGAGTTGATGGAAGCAGTCATAGTCTACCCTGAATTAATTTCTGCACCTAAGCATTATTAGCCTAGCAGTCCAAGGGAGCTTCATGCGAGGGACTCACAAGTTCTCAAGCGAAAGCGAGCAACAAAGAAGTTCACTAAAGTAGAGATGTATGAAACAGCCGCAGCTGATGCACTCGTTATACCATATTTCCCGCCATCTTCAAGGAACATATCTAAAGAGAACGTGTGGTATGTAAAGGAGAAAGGGAAGACCGTGGAAGTGACCCCTAGCCGGCGGCGTAATCTACAACGTCGTTTTCGAGAAACCAAAAGAGCATTGGAAGCTTTGGAGCTAGGTTTGGTATAGCCAGAACAACTAGCATGCACCATAGAAAAGCTGCAAAGGCGACTTAATACTCTAGCAGCTAATCCATTGGTAGTTTTTGGAAAGAAATCTCGCGAGCCTAAAGTGCGAGCAGTTAGACCAAACGTCTTTGATCGCAACCCAGAATTATGGGTCAGAGAAAAAATACCATAACCTATACATGAGGTTCCCTGTGATCCTAAGAAGCGCAAAGCTGTTAGATGAGTCCTCCATTTTCACGAAGAATTTAAACCAACCGGTACATCGAAGGATCTCCAACAGAGAAAGGAGATTGCCCAGGGTCGTCTTACCTCAAGTGAGGCAAGATGACTTCGATGGAGGCCAAAGCCATTGGTTAAGGAAGAGAAAAAGAAAAAAACCAGTTTGGACAAGTCTAAATTCACTCATCAAAAGAGAAGCACTGGTTTATTTCAACCAGCCACTATTGATCCTATTCCTGAGGTCCAATTTCAACCACAGATCATAGCCACCTTAGACATCACACAAGATGCAGGTATAGCAGCTGAACGAGCTGATGATGACGTGGATGAAAACAACGAGGTGTTGGTTGATTATGGTGAAGACGAGGAAGTTGAGATGCAGGAGTATGAGGATGAAGTAGATGTTGGAGTTGATGTTAATGTTTTGTTTATATTACCTTCCAAATTTGTAGGTACTTCTGCCCCAGCAACGACAAAAATCAATAGCAGCTCAACCAGAAGCGTCAATAACGTGGCAGTCATAGGAGAGGATGACACCAAATCAAGCCAGCAGTTGCTCGCCAAGCAACCAGAGATTGAACTATCCTTAAGGAAGGCATACATGTTGTTTAGGAAGCCTACCTTGAACATGGCCATGCATATGCGACCACTATACGTCACGGGGAAGATCCAGGGTAGTCAGATCAATAAGCTTTTGGTGGATTCAGGGGCAGCTGTTAATATTATAACCGTGAAGGCCATGGCATTGTTAGGTATTCTCAAATCTGCCATTCAAAAAACAGCTTTGAATGTCCGCAACTTCCAAGGCAGCATATCCAAGACCTTGGGTATTATCTTCCTACATGTACAAGTAGGACCAGCAGCTGGGGTGTACACATTCTTCATGGCAGAATGTACAACGCCCTACAGTGGAATCTTGGGACGAGATTGGATTCATCGAAGCTACAGTGTGCCATCTTCCCTTCATCAATAAATGGTACTCTGGAATATGGAGTCAGGCGAGGCATAAGTGGTTGACGCTGATCCACGCCCTTATTCAGTTTCGGCCAATGCTTTAGACGCCAACTACTACAATAGTGACCTTCGACCACTGGATGTATGTGGCGTAGAACACAAAGGCTGCTCGGTAGGTGTCACGACCTCTGAATTCGCTCAATGGGGTATTATCCAAGTAGGCGAGGAAAATCGTCGCCCTTATACCCTTGAGATACCATTTAAACCATCCCAATGTTAGAGCCTCTATCGAGCATAGAGGCCATGGCTTGCTACTCCCTGTATGAACAATTCTACAATTTCTTGATGGAGAGCCAAGCCTACGAGCACGTGCTAAAGATTGCAGCATTAGAATATGTGGATGATGACAAACTGCATGAATCAGACGAGGAGGACGTGATCAAACTAGCTCCAGCAACCTTAGATGATACTCCTTCTAAAGTTAAAGACCCCATTGAAAAGATTAATCTTGGGACTTCAGACGAGCCAATTTATGTGGCTATTAGCACCTTTTCAAAGTATGAGGAACGACAGAGGCTCATTGAATTCTTACATGAATAAGCAGATTGTTTTGCAGAGAAGTATGAAGACATTCCAGGACTATCACCAGAGTTGGTATGCCATAATTTGCCTGTCTTAGAAGGAAAGAAGTCTATAAAGCAGGAGATGCGTCGCATGAATACAGAGACAACAATTCTAGTAAAGGAAAAAATCAAAAAGATGCTCAAGTCAAGCATCATTGGAGTAGCCAAATATAACGAGTGGCTTTCAAATGTGGTCATAGTTAAGAAGAAGAATGGAAAAATGAGAGTCTGTGTGGACTATCGAGACCTTAATAATGCAACGCCAAAATATGCTTATCCAATGCTAGTAGCGGATTTGTTGGTAGATTCTGTAGCTCGCCACGAGATGTTATCATTCATGGATGGGACAGCAGGATACCACCAGATCCCAGTGACGGAGGCTGATAGGCATAAGACAGTATTTTGGTGCCCCAGTTTTGCAGGAGTATTTGAGTAGGTAGACATTCCATTTAGACTCAAAATGTAGGGGCAACCTACCAACGTGCTATGAACCTGATTTTCCATGACCTCATAGGGAAGTCCATGGAGGTATATATCGATGATGTGGAAGTAAAAATGAAGTGCAAGACTGATCATATAGAGGACTTGAGGAAAGTATTTGTTCTAATGAGGTAGCATCAGTTGAAGATGAATCTAGCCAAATGTGTCTTTTGGGTCCAAGCAGGAAATTTTCTGGGTTTCCTGGTTCACCAACGAGGAATTGAAGTCCCGGATGATAAGAAAGAAGTAGTGCTCAACGCTATGCTGCCAAGGAACAAGTAGGAGTTACAGAGGTTGTTGGGTAAGATCAATTTCCTTTGGCGATTCATTGCAAATGCTGCAGGCAAGACACAACCATTCTCACCATTGCTCAAGTTGCAAAATCAGAAGGATTTTGTATGGGAGCCTATTCACCAAGAGGTTTTCGATACCATCAAAGCATATCTGGCGAACCCACCAGTCTTGGTCCAGCTAAGACCAGGTGTACCTTTTAAGCTATACATTTCAGCTACTGGTCATTCAATTGGGAGCTTACTGGCATAAGATGATACGACAAAAGATGAACGAGCTATCTTATGATACGATAGGAGATGAAAGAGCTATCTTTTATTTAAGCTGTACATTGACAGATTGTGAAACGAGATATTTGCCAATGGAAAAGTTGTGCCTAGCCTTGTATTTCTCAGGATGCAAGTTGAGGCACTACATGTTGTCATTTACCACTTGTGTCATTGCATAGACTGATTTGGTAAAGTATATGCTTTCAAGGCCTATACTAAGGGGCCGAATTAGAAAGTGAATATTGGCTCTTTCGGAGTTCTCATTGTAATATGTGCCACAGAAGGCAGTAAAGGGCCAAGCGGTGGCCAATTTTCTTGCTCATCATCCGATGGTAGATGCTCGTGAAGGCCCAGAACTGGAGTCAGGTCGTATTGTTCTAGCACCGTGGTATTTATATTTATATGGGTCAAGTAGGCTAGGGCAGGAATTGCCTTAGTTACCCTAAATGATCGGATTTTTCTTATTCTTTCAGGTTGGACTTCCATTGTACGAACAACCAGGTAGAATATGAGGTGCTTATCATAGGATTGGAGCTCTTGCTGGATATGGAGATTATGAACATTCACGTTTGTGGAGATTCCCTATTGGTGATAAAGCAACTCGACCAGAAGTATAAAGCTGGTCTAGTTCTAGAACCTCATGCTAGACGAGCATGTGATCTACTCAAGCTGTTTACTGATGTATAATTGAGTCACATCCCTTGCGAGGAGAATTATGCAGCAAACGAGTTGGCATAGTTAGCGACTGAGGTAAGCCTACATGATGGAGTACGCGAGTGGATCCTGAAGGTTGAACGACGAACGCTGTCTTCTTTCTTTGCTCGCTAAGAAGAAAACAATGAATGGTATGTAACCACACTAGATCATATTAACATAGATTGGAGACAGCCCATTATCTTTTATCTCCAGAATCATAACGAACCGGTGGACAAGGGGATTTGTTTTCTAGCTCCTAATTATATACTTAAGGATGATAAGTTGTATAGGCGAGGTGAGGAAGGTTTGTTATTACGGTGTGTATACGGATGTGACACCAAACGAATAATGAGACGGAAGTACACTTGGGGGTAGCAGGGGCACACCAAGCTGGCCCAAAGATGAGATGGTTACTACGACGTTATGGATACTATTGGCTAGGAATGCTCAAGGACTGTAATGTGTTCGCTAATGGTTGTGAGGAATGCTAGGCACACGGCCCAATCAACCATTACCCAATATGTTTTTACAGCCAATCATTAAGCCTTGGCTAGCAAGAGGATGAGCTTTGGACTTAATAGGGATGATTCATCCTCACTCGTCAGAGGGACATAAGTTCATAATTGTTGCAACTGATTTTTTCACCAAATGGGTGGAAGCTAGACCTTTAAAAGTGGCCTCGGAAAAAATCATTCGCCAGTTCTTATTCGAGAATATTTTGTGTCTGGCGAGGTAGATAACTTGATGCAGGACCTCGGTATACACTTTCTTCATTCCACTCCATATTATGCCCAATCAAATGTTCAGGCAGAGACGAGCAACAAGATAATTTTACACATCCTAAAGAGAATGCTTGCCAGCAACGCTTGTTTGTGGCATGAGGAGTTATTTAACACATTATGGGCATACCGGACAAGCAAAAGAAATCTAGCAGGGACGACTCCTTACGCATTGATGTTTGGCCCTGATGCAGTGCTGCCATTAGAAATTAATGTGCAGTCCTTACGAGTTATGGAGCAACATGATTTGATAGGTGAGGATTATGTCAAGGCAATATGGCAGGAGCATGAGGACTTAGACCAGAAACGACTAGAGGCATACGAGCAGTTGTGTACCGAGAAACTTAGAGTTGCTCGTGCCTATGACATGTGCACTAGAGGCAAGAGTTCTGCAGATGGGGACTTAGTCTAAAAAGTGATACTTCCTGTTGGCGAGAAGATTGACGGTCGAGGAAAGTGCTCTGAAAAGTGGGAAGGACATACATCATAGACTGTATTCAAGGCCGTGGAGCAGTTCGCCTGCGGGATCGAGATGGCACAGTCCATGCTAACTTTATTAATGGTCGTTTCCTTAAGAAGTATGTACAGTCAATCTGGGAATACTATGACCCGCCAGCAGCTGAATAATTTAGTTCATCCAGGCTCCTTGGTAGCTATTCGCCTGAATAAGCTGCAGGGGCATAACATAGGAACTTCATGTATTTCAGCATAAGGCCAGTAGCAGTGGCTAAGTATTCTGAAAATTTCAAACCAAGCCAATCTCGTTGGCTAAACCTTTTGTTTAAATTTTTAAGTTTTTTAGTGGTTAATCTGTATTAGCCAATTTCTGTGGCCAAATACAAAGTTTGTTGATTCATGCACAAACAATGTTTAAGTTTGTCAATATGAACAACATTTTTTAGAAAAATATTATTCTTCAAACACAAGCAGATTACATCAAATACTTTGTATATTAAAATACAAGGTACAAAGGCTTTGTGGCCTTAAGCTTTGATACCATAAGGAAGAAATATGGAAGAAATTTTGATTAACAGAAGAACAAAAGAAACAAAAGGAGGTGTACTATACTCCAATCCCTCAAACAATTGATAACCAATATCTGTGGCACTCAAAGCAAATATGTATACACGGAGCATGGAGACGAAGAGGCCGTAAGGACCAATAGCTCCACTAGAAGACGGAGAAGGGCCTCAAGAGACAAAAGAAAGAGGAATTGACAGATGGTTTGGAAACCAGTTCAGCAGATGAAGGACTAAAGGAATGGAGGGAAATAGCCCTCATTCGTCTTTCATTAGTAGCACCGATGTACTAGCTTTCACCTTGGCGCCTTTTTTGTAGGAATGAACCAAGCGCTGGAAGTTGATCGGTCCTGGGAAAGGGAAAGCCGTCCTTGGGGCATGCCTTGTTGAGGTCCGTGAAGTCGACGCAGACCCTCAGCTTCCCATTTTTCTTCTTGACAAGGACCGCGTTAGAAGCCACTCAAAGTGTGGGACTTCCCTAACGAATCCCGCTGCAAGTAGCTTTTCCACTTCCTGTTTAATTACCCTGTTACGTTCCACTGCGAACGTTCTCTTCTTTTGTGCTACGGGCCTGAACTTGGGGTCCACGTGAGGCCGGTGCTCAATCACTTGCCTGTTAATCCCCGGCATGTCCCGTGCCGACCACGTAAATACATCCTTGTACTCCCTCAGCAAGCTCATCAAGTTTTGATGTTCGATTCCATTCAAGCCCGATCCAACTTTTACACACCGATCTAGTCGATCTCGATTGAAAGGTTCAAGTACCACATCTTCCTCCACCCTTTCCTTGAAGGGCAGTTCTTGAGGGTCGAGTTCTACATCTAACTCATCATTCTTGGCATCCCGAACCCCGCTCTGTAATTGCTACGCCGACAGAGATGGGGCAACCGTGCCCCTAGTTTCGCTAGTAACTTTCTTTTCTATACCCTTGGTGGCCAACACCGTACATAATCTTGTTGCTGCTCTATCCCCTTGGATCGTGACGGTGCCCTCAGGGGTTGGATACTTCGAACGTGGTGGTAAGTTGATGCCACTGCTCCCATCCGATGGAGCCAGGGCCTCCCAAGGATTGCATTATAAGGGGAAGAGGCGTTCACCACGGCGAACCACATGGTCGGGTTGGTGAGGGGCACGCCCAATTGGAGGGGAATAGTCCCCAAGTTTCTCACCCGTGATCCCTCGAACCCCATGAGAGTCATCCGATGGTCTTGGATTACCCCCATCAAGCCCAAACTCTCTACGGCGTCCTTGAATATAACATTCACGGCGGCTCCATTGTCAACTAGTACCCAGGCCTCTGTCATGTGGGCTATCCTGATGTCGACGACTAAGGCATCGTAGTGGTCCTCTAGGGAGATCTGCGTCCAAAAACTTGAGCGCGTTTTTCCTTATTCGGGGCACGAGTCCGCTCTCCATTCTTGGCCTTTTCGATTTGCGCTCCCTCCCTTCGAGGGTGACCCCCAAATCCTCTACCTCTACCATAATACAATTCAAGTCAGGGAAGGTGGCATCCTCGGGATACTCGGGGGCCTGGAGGATACAGTTCAGCACTGGGTACTTCTCCTCTTGGCTCTTAGGTGGCGGTGGCAAGGTCCCATTGTTTCTCTGACGTTTGCCATTACCTTGGGGCCTCAGTAAATCTTCGAGCTTTTTCTTGTAATCCTCTATCAAGTATTCCCATTAGTACCCCTGTTCCACCAATTCTCTGAAATGCCGCTTGAGGACTCTGCAATCGACCGTCTTATGCCCGTTGGCTTTGTGGTAGGCGCAAAAGTCTCTTGAATCGCTCTTATCTGTCATCGGTTGTGGCCTTTTGAGCTAAGGCTCATTCTTGATGTGATGGAGTATAGTCGTGATCGAGATCGTTGTGGGAGGAACGAACAACTTTCCACCCTGAGTGGTAGGCTGGTGCCCTGAGGTCTCCCTCTTGTTATCATTGCTGCTCTTCCCCTGATTGGCATTGCGATAGGTCATGCTCCTCCGCGAGTTGGAGCTATTCCCAGCTCTGGGCGCTTTTTCCATTGGGGTGTCCCTGGCATTGTAAGTCCGCATGTCCTCTACTCAGGCGTAGTCTAGAGCCTCATGATAGACCGTGGACAAGTCCTTGGTCTTTTTCCTGATCAACTTGCTTGCTAGCTCCGAATCCATGTCAAGCCCGTTGATGAATGCCGTGGCCGCTACTGTGTCGTCCTTGCAGTCGACCGTTGCGTATTCCTTTTGGAACGTCGTGACCCAATCCTTCAGGCCTTCCCCCCTCCCTATCTTGAGGGATGTGACGTAGGTCACGTCTTTCATTCCCTCAGCATTACTTTCATATCTTTTGAAGAAAGCCGCCTTCAGACTTGGCCAATCCTCGATTGATTCCAAGGGGAGCGTTTCGTACCGCTACAAGGCGTGGTCATTCAGGCTTACATGGAACATCTTGCACATCCAAGCGTCGTTCGATTAGCTAGTGGCCATGGCAGACTGGTAGTTCTTAACATGCTGGTATAGGTCCGAATCCCTTGAGTACCTATCAAACTTGGGGTGACTCCACTTTTTGGGAGGCTCAGCGTCCTAGATAAACTGGGCCAGAGGATTCTGAGATATCCTCCGGGCCCTCTGTTCCACTTCCAATTCCTTCTTGGACATCCCTTCCTTCTTTAGCCTCTCCGTTTCCTGGTTAGCCTGGACATTATGGGCATGTTGCATCTCCATAAACTCCTCCATTAGGTTCCTGAGAGCAGCTACTTCCTGGGTCTCTGGTTCGGGCACTACCTCCTGCTGGTCGTTTTACTCTGCCGCTAGGGCCCCTCGCACCTCTGGCACTGGTGGATCGGATGGGACTAACCCTTGGTTTCTCAGTAGCTTCACCAGATTTAGCAAGGTGGTCTGCATGGTAGTTACAGTGCCTGCCAACTTGTTCGTGTTCTTAGCGGCCTCTTCAGTAGATTGCTGCAACACAGCCATGTCGACTCGAAAGTTCACGTGTCGTTCCTCGTCCCGGTGGAGGTCCTGATCGACCTTGGCCCTCCATCCCCTGGCCCTTTTGTTTTCTTGGTCAGAAGTGTGCTCGTCGCTGGCGTGCCCTTCTTCCGCGAGGTTCCTCGGTTGAACCTGATGCGTGAGGGCACTTCCGCGTCTCGATGCCCCTAAGTCAGGGGTGATCTGGTTGTCCCCTGTCGGTAGGGTTACTTCTTTATCGTGCTGATTACCTGCGTTGGTGTTGCCTTCCATAATCCTTCCATTCGCAGGAGTTAGCCTAGGGTTCTGCTCTCAATGAAAGCACCAATTTGGGAGAGCAGATTTATCCCGCTTTAGCTTAGATCTCCGTGAACCTGCAAAACAAGTCAGAGTACGGTGTGGTACCGTGCTTAGACCTTTCGACGCCCAAGTCAGTTCTTATCTTAAGAATCGAATAGTAAAATTGGGCAGAGTAACGTTACCTTAGACCATGTAGGGATGGTCTATATATAGTGATCGAGTTAGGTCTAAGCATAATCCACATTGAATAGGATTACCTTACTTTCGGATAGAAGGAATCCATTAAGGAATGGATCTCCATATCTAAGGCCAATCATATCTCATGATTACCACAGGCCCTTTGGCATAATTCTACTTTGATTCGTACAAATCTTTCCTTTTCCTCCTCAGATTATGTCAACCCCTCAAGGTTTGATCGAACTGTCCCTTGAGGTCAGACTGCCCCGAGGTCCTATCTTACTTAGGATTATTATGCCCATTGAACATTCTAGAAGACTCTAAATCATTCCAGAGACTTCTAGAAACCCCCCAAATCGTTCATTCTTTGATCAGGCCCATAATCGACCGAGCCCAGGCCCATATTTGATCTCATTGGACCCCATCCAGAACCGTCCTATCTGAGCTCATTTTTCCCCAGCTCGGGTGGCCAAAACTAACTTCCACATCATCAAAGTGACAATCTGTAAATTTTGTAGTAAAGTGATCTTCTATCAAAGTTCTAAATAGTGGACAATTGTTGGAGCTTCATTGCTAACATAAATATATAATCATCTCTAAGGACCCATTTTTGTACGCATTGAAGGTGTAATAGGCACATATACCGTGCAACCAAAAATGCGTAAGTGTGAAATATCAAGCTCATATCCAATTACCAACTGGTACGCACTGAATAGTTGACGGGCAACGTGTCTGAAACAAATAAGTAAAGATGCATGTAAAATTGCATAGCCCAACACAAAGACAGATAAATTGGAGTGCATAACCAAAGGCCATGCCACAAGCTATAACCGCTTGATATGTTCTTCTGCAAGACCATTTTGTAAATGAACATAGGGAACAAGATGTTCAACATCAATCCCAACAGGCATCCAATAATCATCAAAATACTTTGATGTGAACTCTTCTGAATTATCCAATCGAATAGACTTTATTGGGTTATCAGCGTGGTGAGCTTAATGATACGAGCTAGGACTTTAGCAAAAGCAGCATTCCTTGTGGATAGTAAAGTGACATGAGACCAACGTGTCGATGCATCTACCAAAATCATAAAGTATTTAAATGGTCCGCATTCAGGTTTGATAGGTCCATAAATATCTCCTTGGATTCGTTGTAAGAACGAAATGTTCTCAGCTGTGTCTACAACAAAAGAAGGTCGTCCCTATAACTTTGTTAATGAATAAGCTTTGCAGAATGAGCAATGTGCATCAGAAATTTCCACGAAGGAATCTAGTGAGATAACACATGACACTTCAGCACTAGATGGTTGGGATGGTGCTCCACTCATCTTGGAGACTGAGCATGGTCCGAGGAGAGTAATCTTAGCCCATCCATATAAACCGATGACATTAGGTATTCTCGGCCACATACTTTTTTGCTCTAAAGAATGAATAACCATGTGGATTTTTCAATATCTTGATCATCATATCTCGAATGGGGTGACCCAGACGATAATGACAAAGCTTATATGAGGCAGAGTCACACACAGTAGTGTGAGCAACTACATTAGATTCAATGATCCGTACTGTAGTAAGATATAAACCACTATGGATGCTCATAAACTTCTGTAGAATGCACTTTTGCCACATTCTACGAAGGTTACACTTAAAAATTCTTATTCATTCTCACAATATGTTTCCAAGTAAAAATCGTTGGTGCGAATGTCTTTAAAAGTGAGCAAGTTTCAATTGGCATTTGGTGTGTATAATACATCAGTGACATAAACTTGAGTACCATGTGGCAACAAGAATTGTGCAGAATCACGCCCTTGTATAATTCTCATTGAACCAATCATGGTTGTCACCAAGTAACTATATGGCATAAGATCCATAAATAGTTGCCTATTCGGCATAATAGTGTGGGTAGTACCACTATCTGCTAAACACTCAATCTCACCTTCAGACATCTACAAAAGAATGTAAATCATTTAGTCTTTGAACTCAAGACAAAATGAACACTTTAAGTGAAGTCTTACAAATTTTCAAGGGATTGTGACCCCTTATAGAGTGCTTGACATGACAAATCAAAACTGATGTACAAAACAATATCAAAACATTGTTCCTATTTACAAATATCGAAGGGTCGAAGGGATTTTGATGGGTCAAAAAATGTTCAAAGTTGAGTCCAGGATTTCTAGCTTGATGCGTCAAGGAACATCTTCAATGCGTCAAAGAAAAACAAGGTAAAATTTTCGGCGGGTCAAAAATATGTCAAAACAATTCCAGGGAATTTGGGTCGACGGGTCAAAGGATACCTTCGATGGGACGAACCTTCATGAACCTGTATATCCTCTTTTGTCCTTTTGTTTTGTTTTTTTTCTTTCAGCTTTTCGATGTTATAGTGCCATGAGTATTGTACATCATGAAACATTCATGAATTATGAAAAAATAAAATTCTCAACACTTTCATATAACCAAAAAATAGAGAAATTTGATTACTTGCCAACTGAATTACATCAATGATGTCTTATTCCAAAACGACTAAAGACAAAGTCGCAAAAACATGACTAAACAAGACAAAAACTAAACTTGAAACATTATGTAGCAGAAATAACATCCTAATACACAGACTCAATCAAAATCTAGAGTCTCTAAACTCGCTTTCTTGTTATCTTCTACAGTGAGATTGACACCAACGTCTTCTTCCATCTCATAGTCTCCCCCAGCAAAGTGAGCCTCTTGTGCCAAGTATTGCTTTTTCCTTTTGTAGTTATTTTGAATTTCCTTACTTGCATGACATTTCTTGTGCATATGCCTAGTAGAGCCACATTTACAACATTGATACTTTCCAGACGGAGCAGAGTATGAAGAATTTCCATCATTCTTAGAACCTGACTGGTTCTTGTTGGAGTTAGCGCCCTAATCTCCGTCCCAAGTAAGGTTTCAGCTTTAGCCTCTAATATTATCACGCCCTCCTCTCCCACCATGTGGAGCATGCCCTCCACGGTTGTAAGTTTCTAAATGATTGTTCTTCTTTTCCTTATTTCCCTCCAGTGTTATAATTCTCAAGTGTTTTCTTGGTCCCAATGGGTTTGGAGTTGTTATTGAGAATTATCTCATGATGTCTCTCCTTTTTAGCTAGGATATTCATGAGATCATTGAAAGTCTTGATTTTTCCTTTTTTGTACTCAAGCCGGTACTGATGAGCAAGTAGACTCATGGAAGAAGGGAAGGTGTTCAATGAATTCTCGATCATATCCTGATCAATATTGTCAACCCCACATAAACTAATTATAAGCTCATATTGGGGATCCAACATAGCTTGGTTGTAAGCATCAACCTTTGGATAATTCAAAAGACGTATTGTCTCCCATCTTTATGTCAACTCAGGAAGTTGTGCATCATGCACATTGTTGAAGCGTTGCTTCAGAAGGCCCCATAAATACTTGGGATCTGTTTTCTTTAAATATTGCTTCTTGAGTGAGGGATGAATATGACGCTTCAAAAATATGAGGACTTAAGCCTTAATTTCCTTACTTAGGATGACCACATTAGGACCTATAAATGGGATAATGGTGTTGGTGTATGGTTTAACGATGAATGTATTTTTCACATCACATACCAAATGATGATATTTTGTTCCTTTTGAATCAAGAATGTCAAACTCCGGCCTAGCCGGCTTAATAGTCATCTACAAAATAGACAATGGAGATAATTACTATTGAAACTACGGTCACTAATATCAAGTCTAGGGAATAAGAACGTAATCCAAGATGTATGGGCATAGAAATCGATGCTCGATAAACGGTGGTTTCATACCACGCCTAGAAACTATGATATTCATAATTAATCACATATAATCGATTTCTCTTCTTTTTTTTATTTATATCGTGACTCCCCTATGATCGACACTAATTAAACATTTTTATCAAATGGGCGATGAAATTCCCTTCTCTCAATTCACAATATAATATCAAAGTGATAAACAACCTAATTTCGAGGGTCCTATGTAAAGTAAGTTTGTCTACCTAATCTCTGACGTAGGATGATATAAAATTTACCTCATCTGATTCACAAATAGGTAAAACTACGAGATTAGACTGTGGATGACTTGGAGGTAATGCTCATTTAACGTAGGATTTAGGCAGGGGAGTAATATTAACGTTTGAGAAGATGTTGCAAGAGGTGTTGTGCAAGGGGTGAGATCGACGACTTACGGCAATTGACAACGGCGCTGGTGATCGGCAACAATGGTGGTAGTCGGTGGTGGGTATTGGTATTTTAGGGTTTAACATTTTTTTTCTTTCCTCTTTGGTGGTGGTTGGCTATCAACTTAGAGCGTGTAGATAACATGTTGAAGGATATTGGAGTACATAATAACAGAAACAGTAAACTGTATCATTATTCATCAATAAGAGGTTTTAAATACAAGCATTACAATCAATACAATTAATGTTCCCGAATATTCAAGGATTCCTAGAATCTATATTCTAATCTAATTAGAACAAAACACACACCGAAAGATACGAACTTTAATTTCCTTAAACAAGCTATTGTTTTAAATCTTGGCACAGGTTGATTAATCTCATGTTTAGACAAAAAAAAACAAGTAAGGACAAGATACATTCAAATAATACTAATAAACCAACTACCATAATATTTAGACAGTAAAAGGCTGGGCCTAAAGCCTAAACGTAGTATCAGTAAACCCAACCCATTAAACAAGGTCGAAAAGATAAAACTACCCTTCTATAAATAGTAAAAACTCTAACAAAAAATTGTAGTGGTAGACATTCTATTTTGCCGGCCTTTGTAAAATCTCAAGTTTCTATCAATTGCACAACCTGTCAATCTTCTCACCCTCTTCATCCAAACCCTCATCACGAATCGTTCGTCCAAACCCTCCCCACTCGCAAGTCAATAATCTTTGCCCAAAATGACAGTTTGGTCACTATCGTATGACATATATTAATATAGTCATCCAACATCGATCTCCATCTATCAATTTGGTCACTCCGTCTAATTTAGACGTTAAACACTTGACTTTTTATGGGTAAAAATGTATTTCTATAATTTAATTTGATATATTTATAGTAATTCCATTCAAAATTTCTAAAATTTACGAAATATGCAATGGCATTACAACAAAATTTCAAAAAATTTCGAAATATGCAATTATAGATCTCTCTCTCTCTCTCTCTCTCTCTCTCTCTCTCTCTCTCTCTCTCTCTCTCTTCGTTATCAGATTTATAACGAATGTGGTAGCTTAGGCAACCGCTCGCCTTCGCCCTCATGCTTGACGTTCTCGGCGCTTGTCGCCTCGCGAGCTTCCTCTCATAGAATGTGGTCACGTGCTACCTCCACTGATGAACTAGAGATCTCGCCGTGCCGACGAACTTGAGATCTGGTCTCCTCTCAGCGGATATGGTCGCACTCTTCTCAACCTATCTCATGTACCACCTCGAGATCGCCACCACCCATGCCTCACACTTACCTTGCCTCGAGCTCTATGCCGCCGCCGATTTCAGATCTGCTCTGACTCGTCTGAGACCTTTATCCTTCACTCGAGTGTTCTGTGACCTCCTTCGAGCCTCGATCTTGACGACCAGTTCCATCCCCGCAAAATTTTGCAGCCGCGAGTGACTAATTCAGATGTCATGATTGGCTAACTCAGATGCCGCAAATGGCTAACTTAAGCCACGGCTAAGAAGTGTAATTAATAAATGAAATTTTCAGAATTGTTTTTTTTTTCAAATGAGGATAAAATGAGAAAACTACCTCTGAAAATAAACGAAATATTCTTTTTTTAACGGGCGTTTGAGCTCGAATGACCAATTTGAGAATGAAACATTAGCGGGAGTGACCATTTTAACATGTCATACGATACTGACCAAACTGTCATTTTGGGCAAACATTAATGACTATTTATGTAATGGGAGAATGACAGGCAAAGACATTTTGAAAGATACTTTACGTTTAAAGAAATTTTTGGACAAAAAAAGGCTATAATACCCTTATTGCATTATACAAAAATTCTAATTTTAAAGCAAAAACTTTGACAAAGTCTTCTGACTGTTTGAGTTGAAAATTCGTCTTCTTACTCATTCTTGCTCCTGCTCCTTGTGTTCCTTCATTGTCTTAGATCTTATCCTTCCATCATATTTTTTATGTTATGTTGTTTAGGATCAGAGAAATCCAGTTCAACATCGGATAAGTTTAACCAATGGTTGGCTTCATCTTCATCTTCATCTCCTTGGAGCATTGCTATCCTTGCTGCTTCTTGTGCTCGAAAGTGTTTGTAAGCAACTTCAGTGGGTAAGCTCATGTGGAGGTGACGATCATCTCTTTTTAATCTTCTGGCCATTCTTGTGGAGTAGAGACTGTAATCTTTGCCTTGCTTAACAAAGTTGAGATGTATATCTTCCCAGAGTTCATGTTAAGCCATTTGTGCTCCTCGATATCTCTTGATATCTTCTATATTGGGTATTCTAGTGACATTTGGTCATGCTAATCCAGATACATAGATGGCTTGCTCCATAACAATATTATGTTGGGCTGAATCATGGCTTAAACTACTATTAAATATTGCTAATGAAATGCTGTTAATGTTCAGAAGAAGACTGCCTTGTAGAGTTTCAAAGCAATGTATTATGCTCTCTCTAAGATTGCTCGAAAATGACTCTATATGGTTACTTCTGCTCAGGTTAAGATGTACTAGAAAACTATTTTCTAACAAGAGTTCTGGAGTAAGAGTATGAACTACTTCTTCATGCTCAAAATGTAGTTCTTGCTAGGTTGTCATAACCATGCTTACTAGAAGGATTTGATACTTAATTTTTTCATCAGGATGTTGATGCTCTGCTTTGCTAATAATTCTCATTCCAAGTTGGAGATTTCCCTTATATCAAAGATATACCTTTGGATTGCTCTTTGTAAAGAAAGAAGCTTTGATTTTTGGTAGAGACAAAACACTTCTTTTGCTTCATGACCACAAAATAGATCAATTATAAGAACATCCAGAGAATATGTGCTCAATTTTGGAGGAAGCATTCCTTGCAATTCATTTATAGGATTAGTTGCTAAAATATTATGCTAAGGAATGTATCATTGTGTGCTCACTGCTCTATTTCTCTCAAACTCTAACTGCTCTTGAAGTTGTGCATAATTAAGATACCAGTTGCTATGTAGTTTGTGTTAGTATTGCATCATTAGTTGTACGATTAACATACTTATCCACTTAAGCAGATTAGCAACACCTACCACACCACACGCAAGACCACCAAGGAGGCTCCAACTTCACTCACCAGACCCACCCCATCCGAGCGCACACGCGCCCGTGGAGCGCACGCTCAAACGCACGGATCACACACCAGCAGAACCACCAGTCCCACATCGAAGAACACCATCCAACTCCAGATTCAACCACCTATATAGGTAAGGCATTTACTACAGGTAAGGACATTTCCATCTCATCAAACTAATTCACGTCTCAACACCCCAACCTACTTGCACGCTCGTTCGCTTGACTGTTATATCCAATACATCATCTGACTTAGGCATCGGAGCGTTGAAGGCGGGCCACCCCGTCTTGACCCCTGACCACCTGCTTTGTTGTTGTATTCTTCTAACAGCCGCACCCGAACGTGCCCACCCGATCGCCGAAGAGAAGAGGAAGCGCCCGACAGAAGGAGCCCGCACGCACGAAGGAAGAAGAAGAGGAAGCGCCCGACAGAAGGAGCCCGTACGCACGAAGGAAGAAGAAGAGAGTGCATGTCCATCCGAACAGCCCCACCGTTCGGACGCACCGAGGGAAGGACGGAAGGAGTATCCGTGGAAGTGTATTCGTGTTGCTTATGCCCCGTTACGCCCTCGCGTGTAATTCGGTAGAAACATCTGGCGCCGTCTGTGGGAAGCTTACAAATTGCAAACCTCGTATAAACACCACAAAAATCAAAGGTCTACATGCTCAACCCGGTGACTAACGGCAGCAACACGCCCGATGGGGAGACACCGCCAGACTCGCAGGGACGGAATGCACTGGCGGCTGACAGGAACGACGACGAGGGGTGCATCAACAGCCTGGTCGAGGAGTTACGGGAGGCGGCGCTCGAGAGAGCAGATGAGCGCCAAATCCGTCAGAGGTTGGAGGATCGACTGGACGCGCTCATTAGCCAGTAGATGGAGCAGCACGAGGAAACCCAGGAGACCACCAGCGAGGAGCAACACCTGTTCGACGGGACCAACGCCCAGGCAGCCCGAGGGCCCACACCCGTGGAAGAGTCGGCGCCCCCGACGAACAATGCTCTGATCCTTCGAATGGAGGAGCTGGCGGAGGAGGTCTCGCGCCTGCGCAAAGACAGGTTGGCTGGTCAGGGCGGGACGTTCGCCCCCTGGGTCAGTCCGTTCTCGGCGCACGTACTGGAGAGGGGAAGGGACCCCTATGCCAAGATAACGAAGATCGCTCGGTTCGACGGGAGCGGAGATCCACGCGCGCACGTGGACGAGTTTCGATCCACCACGGATGGAACCCGATACTCGGACCCAACCTTGTGTTTCCTATTCCAGGAAACGCTGGCGGAGGAAGCACGGAGCTGGTTTTACGAGATCCCGCCAGGATCCATTCATTCCTTCCTTGAACTGGCGGAGAGTTTTCAGAAGCGTTATCGGCTCCAGGGGAAATACAACACCGCGAGCATCCTCCTCAAGGTCCGCCAGGGGGCGGACGAGAGCCTGTCGAGCTACATCAACCGATGGAGGACGCTCGCAAGCACGTGTAGGGATCTTGATAAACGAGTAGCCAAGGTAGCCCTGATGGACAACCTGCTCGCCACCCCATTCGTGGAGAAGCTTGTAAGGAATGAGCATCTCGACTACGACGAGGTCATGGACCTGGTCGTACAGAAGGCGTTAGTGGAGACGCGGGTATACGGGTCCGCCTCGGAATCTAGCACCAACAGACCGGAGGAGAACGCTCAGCCGGGGCGACCCTCGGACTGCGGAGGGGCACTGATCCAAGGCTACAAGAGGTACCGGGACGCGCCGGGGCAGAACAATCAGAAGCCCTTTATCCGCAACCACCGGGGCAACCACTACAACCGGCCGAGGGGACCGGCGCAGCAGGACGCCCATCTGCCGCCAGCTTCAGACCGACAACCAGCGGAACGGGAGGTCTTCACGATCGACGGGCAGTCACCCGAACAGCTTCTCCACCTACATCGACGCCGGCTCCCACCACCGAGCGGCGTAACAGCAGCAATGGCCCCGGTTGGCCGGATCCCGAGCATTTGGTGCGAATACCACAACGTCGCCGCCCACCACACCAACGACTATCCCATGCTAAGAAAGGCCCTCGAGAATATGAGGAAGAGCGACCAGACCACTCCCAGGGTGGAAGGACGACAACGCCAGACAAACGCCAGGACCCGTGAGACTATCAACACGATATCCGGGGGCAAGCGCAAGGAGAGAACGTCATCGCCTGATCACTCGAGCAGGGAAGTGCTGGCGATCAGGGCGGGGAGAACGCCCAAGGAAGGAATGAGGGGGGCGCCCACCATTAGCTTCACGGCGAGGGACGAGGAGGAGAACCCAAAGGACAGCACCCTACCGTTCGTGATCGACGCGATCATCGACCAAATCCTTGTGAAGAGGGTGCTGGTTGACAATGGGGCATCTGTCAACATAATCTATTTCGACGCATACAAGGCGCACGGAAGGCCCGCACGCAAGATGACGCAGGACCACGAGTGCGTGGCCAGCTTCACGGGCGAGACATCGTATCCAATTGGGAGCGACAGCCTCCGGGTCGATATTGGCTCGCCCGACTCCCCGCACGGCGAGATCCGAACGGACTTCATCATCATGGACACCCCCTCCCCCTACAACGCCATACTCGGGAGGCCAGGGATCTGCAGGTTGAGGATGATCATCGCAGGGTACATGCTCTTGGGACGATTCCCAACCGAGCACGGAGTCGGACATGTCCGAGGATACGCCAGCGAAGAGACAACGAAACCTCGAGACAAACATGAGGTCCTCGCCCTGGAACCCGCGCCAGGATCAGAAGCACCCAACGATCCACGCGACGGGTTGATGGCCGTATCACCCGTCCCCGAGCGCGAAGGACTGAGGACGATCCAGCTATCCTCCGAACACCCGGAGAGGACGGTCCAGATCGGGGCGTCGTTGGCTCCCGCGATTGCCGGGCGACTGATCGCGCTACTAAAGGAGAAGCAGGAGGTGTTCGCTTGGTCGTATAAAGACATGCTCGGGATCAGCACGAATATCATATCCCATCGACTGAGCGTCAGCACCAGCGCCCGGGTAGTGAAGCAGAAGAGACGAGCGTACAAAGCGGAGCATTACGCGGCCATGCACGAGGAGGTGGACCGATTACTGGGCATCGGGTTCATCTGGAAGGTGGACCATCCCAAGTGGATTTCCAACGTTGTGATGGTACAGAAGAGCAACAAGAAATGGAGAATGTGCATCGATTACAGTGATCTCAACAAGGCGTGCCCAAAGGACAGCTTCCCGATACCAAGGATCGATCAGCTGGTGGACGCAACTGCAGGGCACGAACTCCTATCGATGATGGACGCATACTCAGGCTACAACCAAATCTTCATGGACCCCGCGGACCAGGAGGCAACAACGTTTGTCACGGACAAGGGCCTTTATTGCTACGTTGTCATGCCTTTCGGGCTGAAGAACGCCGGTTCCACGTACCAGAGACTCATGAACACGATGTTTCACGGCCTGATCGGCAATATCGTAGACGTGTACGTGGATGACATATTGGTGAAGAGCGTCCAGGCGGTCGACCACGTCCAGAACTTGGGGACTGTGCTCGACGTCCTCATCAAGAACGGCATGAGGCTAAACCCCGCCAAGTGCACCTTCGGAGTCACCAACAGCAAGTTTCTGGGGTATATTGTCAGCCAGCGGGGAATCGAAGCCGCGCCAGCCAAAGTCAAGGCAATCATCGACATGAAGCCGCCCGTTAGGAGGGTGGACCTGCAGAGCCTCACTGGCAAGCTCGCTTCCCTTAAACCGTTTCATCTCACACTACTCGGACAGGTGTGCCCCGTTCTTCAAAGCCCTAAGAACCACGAACAAACGCGAGTTTGTGTGGACGCTCGAGTGTGAGGAATCTTTCCTTCAGATCAAGGAATACTTGGCATCCGTTCCGCTCCTATCCAGGCCCGTCCGAGGGGAAGTCCTGTACCTCTACTTGGCTACTTCCCTCACCGTCGTCAGTTCTGCCCTCGTCCGCAGGGAGGACTGCACGGAGTTGCCCGTCTTCTTCTCAGGGAAGGGCATGACAGGCGCTGAGACACGATATCCGACAATCGAGAAGATGGCGCTCGCACTCGTAACCGCTGCCCGGCGGTTGAGGCCATACTTCCAGGCGCACAGCATCCACATCCTCACCAACGTACCCTTGCGCCAGATACTCCAATCGCCCGATCATAGTGGCCGCCTGGCGAAGTGGGCCATCGAACTTAGTGAATTTGACCTCGAGTACAAACCCCGCACGGCAATCAAAGGGCAGGCCGTGGCGGACTTCATCGCCGAATACACGGAGGCAGAGGGGGCACCGGCCCAAGCGCCCGATGGTCCGACGGTAGAAGCGTCCGACAAACCGGAGGTCAAGGAGCGACCGGTGTCAGAGTGGAACCTCTACGTCAACGGCTCCTGCACGAAAAAGGTGAGCGGCGCCGGCATAATCTTAACCAGGCCAGGAGGGGTAAACGCGGAGTACGCCCTCAAGTTCGAATTCAAGGCGACCAACAACGAGGCCAAGTACGAAGCGCTCATCGCAGGCCTACAATTGGCCAAAAATTCAGAGGCGCCCGACCTCAACATATTCAGCGACTCACAGTTGGTGGTGAGCCAGGTCGGAGGAGAATTCCAGGCAAAGGAGGAGTCCATGATCGCCTATCTAAAACATGTGCAGGCGCTGATCAAGGGGTTCAAGTACGTCAACATCAACCATATTCGCCGAGGATTCAACGCGAAGGCAGACAAATTGGCCCGACTAGCCACGGTGCTCGTACACACGGGGCCAGGGCAGCGCATCGTCGAAGTACTGCGACGACCAAGCATCTCAGGAGCGGAGCAAGTCCTGGCAATCGAACCACACGAGCATAGTTACATGGACGTGCTCATTGCCTATAAAACCAGGGGAGAGCTGCCAGGGGATAAGCGAGAAGCCAGGACCATCATCGCACGGGCGGCCAACTTCAGCGTACGGGATGGGGCACTTTATCGACAAGGGAGGACTTGGGCCAGCCTCAAGTTCGTCACTCCGACGAAGGGCAGCTCGATCCTAAAGGAGATCCACTCGGGCACGTGCAGCCATCATGCGGGCGCCAGGTCAATCGTGCACAAGGCCCTTCGGCACGGCTTCTGGTGGCCCACCATCCATGCAGACGCCACGGCACTGACGAACAAGTGTCACCAGTGTCAGCTGCACGCACATCACCACCACGCGCCCGCCGTCCCACTGTCCATCCTCCTGTCGCCCGTTCCATTCGCGCAGTGGGGACTGGACCTGATCGGAGAGCTTCCAAAGTCAAAGGGGCAGTACAAATATCTGATCGTCATCATCGATTACCACACGAAGTTCATCGAAGCCCAACTCATGGCAAAGATCACCACGGAGAAGGTAGAATGCTTCCTCTGGCGCTTCCTTTTCTGTCGCTATGGGACGCCGATCAGCATCATCACAGACAACGGGCCACAATTCAACAACCCCAGACTGATAGCCTTCTGCAAACGTCAGGGAACAGACCTCATCTTCGCATCGCCAGCGCACCCCCAGACGAACGGACAAGTAGAAGCAGCAAATAAAATCATCAAGTCTGGCATCAAGAGAAAAATTGAAGATATCGAACCCGGGAATGCCGGTTACGGGCGCTGGCCCGAGGTCATCTCAGAAATTCTGTGGTCCATCTGAAAGACGGCCAATGCAGCTACAGGCGAGACCCCGTTCAGTCTGACGTTCGGAACGGAGGCCGTGCTACCCCTGGAAATTACCCATCAGAGCCCACGGATCGAGGGGTACGATCCACGCACGAACAGTGAGGGGCTAAGGCTCAACAATGATCTGCTGGAGGAACGAAGAGACATGGCGCACCTGCACAACGCCGCGAATAAACAGAGGATCGCCCGGTTATACAATCAGCATATACGAGCTCGCCCAATCCAACTGGGGGACTGGGTGATGAAGGCGATCCAACAGAAGGTGAAGGCACTCCGCCCGTTATGGGAAGGCCCGTACGTCGTTGACCAGGTGATAAGCGACAACACTTTCTACCTAAGGGACATGCAGGGTCAACGACTACGCCACCCATGGAACATCCAGCACTTAAGGAAGTACCTTCATTAAGTCTTACTTTGTACTTTCGTGAAGTATGACCACTGTTGCGTTTGTTTGTCCTCACCCCGCCCGCCCACATACTCGGGGGACTGGGGATAGGCTACTCGCAAAGATGTAAAAGGGAAGCGCGCGCCCGCACAAGTTACTCAAAGGATGCCAAACAAAAATTCAACAAAAAAGGGGACAAGGCACACAAACGGACAGAAAAAGGAATTTCATTCATTCGCCAGGTTACAAAAAAAAAACGCCCAGCGACAATCAAAGGCACGAAGGCCCGATTACAAAAAGACCTGCTCTATTACAAAAGAAAGGAAAAGAAAAGCTACTCCGCGCCCGCGCCCGCCCCACCAGCCCCGCTTGCTCCGGCAGGAAAGCATCATACTCCTCCATCTTCAGAAAAGGCGCTACCATCTCCTGGAACTGAGCAACCTGTACATCGGCCTCAGCGTCCACCCACTCCTTAAAATCCAAAGAATTCTTGAAGTCAGCGACCGCCTCCGCCCGCGCCCTCTCAACTTGGGCTTGCGCCTCAGCCATCAGGCGGGACTCCACCTCCGCCACCCGGTTGTCCGCCAAGGCCTTTCCCTCTTCCAGGGCAGCAAGGGCTGTATCACGTTCGGCCTTGAGCAGCGCCTCCCGCTCACTCGCCTCCTGGCCTTTTTCCGTCGCCTCCCGGGCATCTTGACGCAGGCGACCCACCAGCTGCTCACACTTACCCAGCTCATACTCGTACCTCTTACAAGCATCGACGAGCTTGCTTATCTCCGCCTGCGCCTCCTCTGCACAGCGCCTGTTGGCGAAGCGCTCGCGCGCCAGGTACATCTTGGGTTGCAGCACCATGCACAGATTGAAGGTTTTATCCATATCATCCCTATTACCCTGCGCCACCTCCGGCGCCATCGCATCAACAGCCTTCACGCTCAGGTCGATGGACCGCATCAACGGCGCGTAGAAGGCGAACGGATCGGACGGCTCGGCGGACGGATTGACGGCCGGATTATCCGTCCGGGGACACTTCAAGGAAGGCCCACTGGCTCCTCCCTGCTCCGATACCCGTTGGGGGCTGGACGGACGGACGGACGCTTGGGGCGTCGGGGGGGCACGAGCAGACGATTGGGGCTTAGGAGAAGAATGAGCAACTGTGTGAGGCGTGCGAGATGTTTCCCGCCTGTCCCGCTGATCGTCCCGGTCCTGCCGGCGCTGGTCGCGGCTCTCCTGGCGCTTCTCCCGGTGCTGTTCAGCACGATCAGCCTTGGCCTGCGCCCTCGAACCACCAGCATGGCTTGGCGGCGGGCGGGGGGCACCTGCCGGGATGGCTGGAGCGAAGTCAGCCACGTCAGGAATGGGGATCTTGGGCTGCATGGTCTCCCCCAACACCAGACCACCTCGTCCGTCATCAACCACCTTTCGAACCTTGCCGGCAGTTTCTCGAAGGGCGATCAAGCGGCGCTTGGCCACATCATCCGCAGCAACATTCTTGCCAGACATATTCTTCTTAACTACAAAAACAACAAACGGAAGGTTAGCGACAGACGAACAGCTGGTCAAATCTACTCCTACTCCTAGACAAAGAACTACAAGGCCCACGTACGCGGCAGCTCGGCAAGGTGCGTCTGCTCGATGAGATCCCAATGGCAGGCGGCGAAGAACGATCTTGCCTCGGGCGCTGGGTCAAAAACAAACCTCAGACGGTTGACCCGGGCCTCTTCAGCAGGCGTCATCGGGTACTCGTTCGTATCAAGGGGATGGAAGGCTTGGGGGACTCGATCAATCAGGTGGGCGTTGGCAGCATACTCTTCCGAGAAGGAACCCAACTCCCAATCACCACCTACTAGACAGTTGATCTTACGCCAGGAGGTGGAAGAACTCGGCTGATCCGTCAACCACCACTTCACGCGGGGCTCCACGGTGATGGTCCCCCAGTCCCCCTTGCGCGTAGAGTAACGAAGACCGAAGAAGTGAAGGAACTCCGCCCGCGTGGGCTGGTCCAGGCCGCTCACCCGAAAGATGTTGAACATGGCCACGAGCGTGCGGGTGAGCGTGGGACCGCATTGACCAAGCGAGATCTTCAGCAGCGCCAGCATATACTGAAAGAACCGGTGCAGTGGCAACTTGATCCCTGCCTTGAGATGGAACTCGCTCAGGCACACGTGGCCGGGCGACGGGCGGGTAAACGTGTCGCCCCCACCAGGCATTCGCAGCTCCACAGAGCCCGGGATATGGTACTCCCTCACCCACCTGGCCATCTCCGAGACGGATGGCTCACGCTCAGGCTCTTGGACGGGCGTCCCATCAGGAAACACCCAGTGGACGGGCCCACCTCCCACAAGTCGAGGAAGCGAATCTCCTCCCTCCGCCCTCTCCTCACCCCAGGGATTCGAACCACCCGAGTGCCCGCCCGACGATCCAGACGAGCTCTCCAATCCCACATTAACGCACGCTTGCCTAGCTTCCATTGACTGCACGGGAGAGGTATCAGGCAAAATACATTGCAGGGGCGGGACACTCAAAACAGACTCGTACGACGACGTACTCGACCCGCCCGACCCACAACTAATCCACCCCAACCCCGGAATGTAGATCCGCTCATGTGACTGATCGCTCGGTATCTCTATTGGCTCCATCCTAAAGACAAATGCACGCACACAACCAACACTTAGCAAAAAATCCTCCCCCACACAGAAACAAAAAAAAACCCACAAAGAATCCCCCACAAACAGATCAAACACACCCCACCCAAGAACACACCCTATCCTTTAGTTCAAAAAACCCAGAAAAACGCATACCACAGAAAAAACAACAACAAAACAGAACCAGGGACGAGAGCCTCACCAGATTTAGTTTGTGGACTGAGTCTTTCACGTTGAGCAGGTATTCCGGTAACCAAGGACACGAACACAGAGAAAAGCTTAAAACGGATGCAGGTCGCAAGGTAATTCCGGCAGAATTTCGGTATGTTATGAAAGCGATGAAGAAGACGGAGGCAAGGGAAGCCCTATTTATACTGCTCTAACGGGATACGCGAACGAACGCCAGTCATCCATTTTTCGCGTGTCCACCGTCGGATCGTGACGCATGGCCCGGGCGGTTTACTTGCCCTCCTCAGTAACCGCGCCAACTCTTCCACTTCCTGCCTCGATTTCGAACCCTAGCTTGGTCTCCAAACAGTTCGACACGTGGCGCCCATGCCCCACTCCCACGCTCCCACGCACGTGACGTCTACCCTCCGAGCAATCATCACAACATCAACATTTAATGCAAGGGCACACTAGCATTAAATGCGACGGCTAGCATTTATTTCACCGGTTCCCGAAGAGAAGTCAAAAGGAATGTCACCTCCAAACGTCTCATCGGAGCACCACCAAACCCAAGGCAAGGACAACACACCACGATATCAACTATTCCTACTGGCGCGTACACCACCCACACGACCGGGCGCTCGAGAAACACCATCAGGTTAGTACATGTACCACTCGGGCGCCCCAAAAGAGGGCCAACGCCTGAATTCCCTTTTGGTCGTGCCCCGAGTGAAGAGCTGCGCCGTACGGGATGAGGTTCTTCCTCTACGTACGCGCACGCATTAGCAAGCCGGATCAGGCGGCAGAGGCATGGGGTCCGCCCCCTCTCTGAGCGCGCTCTGAGCCCGATGGGCGGCACGGGCATGGGGTCCGTCCCCTCCGTGAGCGCACCGTTACATGATCGAAGAGCAAGCCGGCTGTCATGACAGAGGCATGGGGCCAACTCCTCTCTGGGCGTGCTAAGTCGATGGGCGGCACGGGCGTGGGGTGTTTCCCCTCCGTGTGAGCGCAACGTGAACATTCGGCCCCGACTCGGAGCGCCAAGGGCGTGCGGTCCGACCCCTCCTTGCGCGTTCCGGGATTGATGAGCGCGGACAAAGGTACGCCCTCCCCGGTCGCGAAAGCAAGCCGGCTGTCATAACGGAGGCATGGGGTTCGCCCCCTCTCTGAGGGTGCTAAGCCGAAGAACGGCACGGGCATGCGGTCCGTCCCCTCCGTAGCGCGTTACTTATAGGTCGCGGTCTTGATCCCTCCGTTGACGCTATACCGTACGGAACGGCATCCCCGTTGATGTACGCGGTGCACCGTGCCATCCCAACGCCGGTGTCACAAAAAACATTTGCATACACACACATCATACCACACATTCATGCATCATAACATACATTCATACATCATAACCATACATTCATACTTATATACCTACATATCTGTTGTACTTGTGTATGTTCGCAAGACCGATCCCATCTGGGCGCACGGCTCCAGAATAGCAAGTCTTGTTCTGGAGGCCGGGCCCGTAGGTACACGAACGCACGAACAGGCAACACCCCACGGGCGCGCGGGTCCAAACTAGCAAGATCAGTTCGGACGCCGAGCCCAGAATACAGGAACAGGTACACGATTGAACGAACATGTACATACTCGGACGCCCAAGTCCCACTCCGTCATGCGAGCCCTTTCTTGACCGGAGAGTTGGGGGACTTGGGGGTTACAGGATCACGCACCACTGCTCAATCGGATAAGTATTTTGTTTAATCGTACGGACCCTTTTTCAACTCCCCAGTCAAGAAAGTTCTCTTTGACTTGGGGACTTGGGGGACTTGTTAGTATTGCATCATTAGTTGTACGATTAACATACTCATCCATTTAAGCAGATTAGCAACACCTACCACACCACACGCAAGACCACCAAGGAGGCTCCAACTTCACTCACCAGACCCACCCCATCCGAGCGCAAACGCGCCCGTGGGGCGCACGCTCAAACGCACGGATCACACACCAGCAGAACCACCAGTCCCATATTGAAGAACACCATCCAACTCCAGATTCAACCACCTATATAGGTAAGGCATTTACTACAGGTAAGGACATTTCCATCTCATCAAACTAATTCACGTATCAACACCCCAACCTACTTGCACGCTCGTTCGCTTGACTGTTATATCCAATACATCATCTGACTTAGGCATCAGAGCGTTGAAGGCGGGCCACCCCGTCTTGACCCCTGACCGCCTGCTTTGTTGTTGTATTCTTCTAACAGCCGCACCCGAACGCGCCCACCCGATCGCCGAAGAGAAGAGGAAGCGCCCGACAGAAGGAGCCCGCACGCACGAAGGAAGAAGAAGAGGAAGCCCCCGACAGAAGGAGCCCGCACGCACAAAGGAAGAAGAAGAGAGCGCCCATCCATCCGAACAGCCCCACCGTTCGGACGCACCGAGGGAAGGACGGAAGGAGTATCCGTGGAAGTGTATTCGTGTTGCTTCTGCCCCGTTACGCCCCCGCGCGTAATTCGGTAGAAACAGTTTGATCAATCTTTCATGATGTTGCTCCAAAGTAGTAAGTTTGCCTACTAATGTATTACGCTCAAAAGATAGTAAGGCATAACTTTCTTGTAAAGGTTGGAGTTGCTTATTAAGGTTATCAACTATTTGATTATACTCTGTAAATTGATTTTCTAATGCTCTTACCAATTTCTCAATTGCTATGTTCATTTGAGGAGATTGATTCCTTAAGCTCCAAAAGTTGTCAAGCAATGCCTTTTGCTTTGGCCAAAGTTGTTGCCAAGAGTTATATCGATATGCAGGCTTTATGACGTTCTGATTATGGATATTACCATAAATGTGTATCACAGGTCTTATGGGTGGCCTTACTGGTATGCTCATACTCAAAGTGTTTGGAGGAATGCTTCATGGTCTTCTAGGATTTGAAGAAGATGCTCCTCTTTGATTCATTTCTGCAAAGTTATTCAAAGAATTAGTCTAAATAATATATTTACTAAAGTATTGTCACTTCCTTTAATATGCTCAAAATGTGGTTTAAAGCCATTGCCAGTAATTCCATCTATAAAATTAACCCATCTACGTGATGTTTGTGTATTGCTACTAATTTTATCATAATGAGAGACAATGTTTTGACAATTAGTTCTTATAGTAAACATTTCATTATGTAAGAACAAAGAAAATGCTTCAAGAGAATTTATGATACCTAATATCTCTAAATCAGTTTCTGGTAATCGAGATTGAATATCATTAAATTTGTCAGAGACATATCTACATATTTGCTCATCGGATTTTGATTACTCTTTGCTATTTTTCTGGTATAAAATTTCTGCCCATCCAAGGGACGGTGCATCGGTTTCAACTATTTTAAACTCTTATCTAAAGGTAATGCTAAAGGTTTTAATTGAGTAATTTCCTTTTTAATTTGCTTTACTGATTCAATAACTTCGGTATTAAAATACTTTTGCCCAGTTTTGCTATGTAAAAATGCTTGTAATTACTTTTTATCTTCTAATTTATCAGAAAATTCAATAACTTTCTTAGCTATATGCTCTTGTAGTTGTATATATAGTACCTAACTTGATATATATTCCTTTGCAAATTCTTGTGGGGCCCACCGGAGTTGGATTAGGGTCAGACTAGCATGTGCCTGTGACCCAGGCCTTGCTCAATAACCGCAAAACTCTTCCAAATTTTTTGGACCCGAGTAGAAATATAATATATATATATATATATATGTTTCAGTTAATTCTATTACAGTAAGTGATTTAGTCAAAATATTGAGGTTCACCACAAAAAAACATTAAAAATGTGGGGATGATTCTCTGAGTGAGAAAGCCTTCACCTAAAAATATAGGAAAAATTCATGTTTCTTCATGTTACTAAACAAGTCGATTAATATGACTTATTTTCATAAGACTAAGAAAATTGTCCAAACCGATTTCTTTGACTCAAGATAGAAAGTGATGAGAAAATAAAACCAAAAAGTAATATATTCAAAAAATTGATACCCTAGAGAGTAACATGAAGAATAGTAAAAATGAAACAATCAAAACCTTAGAACATCTCCAGCAGCATTACTCAAAAAGTTCTTATTTTATTAAATGTAACTCTAAAATATTTTGGCTAAGCATTTTTTAAAAAAAATAAAAAAATTTGTTCCAACAAGTTACTAGAAAATATAGAGTTAAAATTGATATTTTTTTTATAATATTAACTATTCTCGTTACCTATAATCTTCTTTTCGGTATAAAATAGATGATGAAAATGAGAAATTTAAGGATTCCTTTATAATAAAGAATGATATAATGCACGTGTTAGAAATGAAATTTATGAAAAATCATCAAATTATTGATAAAATCAATATATAGGAGATCTATTGGAGTTGTTCTGAAGTATTAACATTAAAAAATACCTAAATCTGGATAATAATGAGGAATTTATCCAAAAATAGTACTGTCCATGCTTCTAATAATTCTATGGAATTGTTATCTTGAGGGGAGGAATTTTCTCAAAAAGTTATTATATTTGTCCACCTCAAAATGTTCGTATTTTTATCATGTGGAAGGTGTTTCAGAGACAAAAGTTACACTGAAGCAATCGCTGACTCTTAGTCGAACCTTCATAAATACAGGCAGAGGTTTACAGAATTACTGAAGGGGAATAACCCTTTAAGCTCTAATATTAGCTTACCCACATATACAGAATTACAGCCAGAAAAACCCTTGTTCCACTAATAATACATCTATCTAACCGCATTTCACCAAATACATACATATTATCAATTGACGCATTTTACCAAATACATTCATCAATCAGACAGCAGGTCACACACGAGAAAGACCAGGTCATATCATAGGTTAGGGAAATTCCACAAATCACAGATCCCCAAACTTGAGAGAATGGCGAAAGACACGAGCACATAATACTTTGGCCAAGCAACTAAATGATCCGGCTTGCTGCTTATTCTTTGTCATGCCATGTGAAATGCCCTTTGCCCTCCCGTAAGCTTCTCCCTCTCCTGTAGTCAACTTCTGCATCTGAACAAGATTCCCCCATCTGATACTTTCTGCTCGATTTGGATGACCCCATCTTTGAGAATATATCTTCGTCATTGGTCACTGTACGTATACCAGGCGTACTTGATCGAGAGACACCACAAGGCTGTCTCCAGGACTTGTGATCTGAGTCATACAAGAAAGAAGCATTACAATCTACAAATAACACAAAAGTTCAATTACATATTATTACTACCCTATTCCACAATACTATTTCTCACTCCCCTTCAGTGTCTGTCATTCACATTTTTTTTCCCTCTCATTGCAAAAGTACACAAAATAGAATTATGGTTGTTGAAGAACACAAAAGCCAGATATATACATAATCACTGTAACTTGAAGTTTTGTCTCCTTTCGTTTAAACAAACAGCGCATGCCTTACATCTACAATGACTTAGTCAGATGTGTTACTATAAAAGATTAAAAGTCTACCATCAACAGTTTTCTTTTATGTACGGTTCATCTGGTTGCTAAGAAGATGCATATAGGGAATTAAAATAAGGTTGAAGTAGTCAAAATTTGATCATTTTTCTTATTTTATTCCTTGCTTTCTGGAAACCAATTAACGATAGTATATTAATGATTAAATAGCATACTGAGATAAAGTGCTAACAGTTCACCTTCATATCCATTGGACAATACCAGCAAGTCAGAGCGTCCTGCAATGGCAGATTTAGGCTCTACATTTTCCTCTGTGGGAGATTTCTGAGAGCCAAATGGTGTCATTGTAAATGAGTCATCCATGACATCAGTAATCTCAACATACTGGCTAGTGGTAATTATCTCATCAGCACTGAACCCAAAGGAAGCCCTATAAGCTTCTAGTTCTTCCACATCTTGCTTGGGGCTTCTAGTGTGCCTGTTCTGACTTCCATTTACATTCCCATTCCCATTTCCACTAGTTAAGTAAGCATCTGAATCCTTGGAAACACTTAACCTTCCACCAGTGTGAGGAAATGGTGGGTTATCCAGATAGAACTGTGCAAATGTGGCAGGACAGAAGAAATTTGAGTCTTGAGCTGCCACAGAGGGTCCAGCTGTATCATGGCTAAACAACCTGCCAGAACCACTCCTTGTATAGTTTCCATTTTGGGAAGAAACTGATGGATCCCACTGTGGGGGGAAATCATGTTCTGGAAATGATGATGAACAATCATTTGATGCCCTCGAAATTGGTGATCGTAGACTACTAGCAGGACTTCCAGGATAGAGTGAATATGTTGTGTGAAGATCATTTGCAGCAATGTAATTAGTTTTCTCAGAGCTTTTAATATCTGCTGAAGATGAGAGGAAACGAGCAAATGGCACATCCGGGGAGGACGGAGTAGTTAGGTGAGCCAATTCTGGTGGGGGAGTGAGAGGAGCTGTGGAAGGCTCAGTGGTGAAGGTTGAGAAAACAGGAGGTGAGACCAGCTGCGTTTCATTGGCATAAGGCCCAGTTGCAAACATTCTGTTTGAAGGACCTCCAGGTGAGTTGGCAGCTAATGACAAGTAACAACTGGGTGACTGAGCCGTTGAAGGAAGGGCAGAATTTGTAAATGACGCTGGTGAGGACGGCGGGGCTAAAAGAGATGGAGCCAGTCCTGTGGCTTGGTTTGCCATTCCAGGTGCTTGGGGTCCATTTGGCTGGGATGCTGATGCACTGCCGTCAGGCATACGAGATGCAGGGACAATGCGCTTTCCTCCTTTTTGTGTACCGAAACAAGAGAATGCACCCAAACATCCTCCCCATCTCTTTCTCTGTCATTACAAGAGAGGCATAATAAGCTGAATTGGAAACAGATATTAAAACTTGTGAAACAAATTAAAGCCTGGCAAAGTTTAAATCTCGAATACCAAGTCAACATGCGCAAATTTAAACATGTATAAAAGAGAAACACTTATCACAGTCCCACGTAAGCGGAAGCATAAATTTCAAAGCGGAGCACCGCCAACTTCTAAGTACGGGATGGTCAGATATCATAAAACTAAATATCAATCAACATTGAAGAAAACAGACTTGTCACTGTAAATTATCATACTAAAGAAATTCCCAGAGTTCATATAGCAGATGCATTTCATTTGTAGAACACATTGTTCCCCATGGGACAAACTCCCAAAGATTCTTTCAGAGTTTAAACGTATTGGGATAGTTTGTGATCCAAGCAACAACTTCCAGAGTTGGAATGATCCAAAACCAATGTCAAACCTGACATCACTCAGCCCATGCAAGATAATGACAAAAGAAATGTTAGGTAAATAAACGGTTTGATCCTCAAAACTGGACTGTGATTGGTGACCCCAACAATCATGCACATCATAAAAATTAAATTAATTTTATATATATAAAAAGTGGGCAGATCTATCCAGGCCAAAACACCTGATGCAAATAAAGACATAGCTCATCCCCAGATCTGAGTAAAACCCACACTAGACCAAAATGCCAAGCATAAATCCCCAGATCTGACACTTAAACCCTCCCTAACAGAATTCCCACCACATCAATTGAAAAGGGTCTACTGGGTCTTATCCCCATTAATCAAACAAACAAAGCCAATGAGAGAGTGAAAGTTGAAAGCATTACCCTTTCTGGCTGAGGAAACCTGTTCTGCTCGGAGCCCATCAAAACCTGCAGCACCCACCTACACCCTTTTGAGCTTCCTTGATTTGCTTGTGAGCTGTTATAGACAAAACCCAGTACAGTCTAGTGTCGCATTTGTACATAGCAGCTGAGTGTCAGTAGAGATTGTTGTTGGCGTTGTTGTTCTTCAGTCTCCATGAGTCGACCGAAACAAGGTCATATAAAAGCCGAAATCTGAAAGCAATCTAATCTTAGGTTATATTAAATGGAAAAGGATATGTTGTGGAGATCAAAGGACAGGGAAAGACAAAAAGAGAGAGAGAAAAAGAGACCAAGAGAGAGAGAAGAGCAAAGATAAACTGAAGTTAAAGATTGTGAAGTGACAGATAGAGGACCTTCTAAGAGAATATCTCCCTCTGCAAATTTTTAGTTAAATTTGAATTAAAAAATAAGAATATTTTGTAAATTTTTTTTTAACCTATCAAAGTCTTCCACCATAAGTTAAATTCTTAGCCAAATTTATAGCATTTTAACTCTAAAATATACTTATATCATAATCTAAATCTCAAGGTAAAACCATTTCTAATTCTTGAAATCTTTTTTTAGTCTATCATCATCCTATAGACCAATTAGAACAAAGAAAGCAAAGCATAAAAGAAAATAGGAGAATGAAAAGAAAAAACTTGGTAGGCAAATTCTCGAAGAAAATCAGCGACTAAAGGAGTTGGTAGAAAAAAATATGTGATAGATATATATTTTTTACCAAACATGAACAATATGCGGCTACGAAATTAAAGATTCAACAACACCGTGAGGATAACAAAATTATGCTCATGAGTTTGGATTCTATTTCAGATCCGAAAGATCGTGAGTATTTTGAAATGAGAAAAAATGAAATTAGGCAAAGAGGTTGTGAATCTCAACAACAACAATCACCCATGACATTTGGCTATAACAATTTTGCTATCATGAATCTGTTCCAAGGTGACACACAAGCTACATTCAACTCTGGAAGCTTTGATAATGCATTTCAAGTTTCAAGTCAATATGGATCAAGCAATGAATACGGAACAATGCCAAATTATAGAGGAATTGGTGACTATGGAGAAATGAGTCTTTATGAAGGACCTTTTGGATATGGAAAAAGTAAAGATTATAGAGGAAGCGGAGGTACCGAAACAAACGATGGACATGGAGGAGCCCCGTGATGAAAGCGGTGGAGTACCGAATTACTATTGATGGTTCTTATAATATATATTTTTTTATTGAAAAATAATGTGTTTTTAATAAGTCTAGCATTTTATATTAGTTATTTCGTTATATTGTAATTTTTTTGAGTTTAACATTTTGTGTTGTTTACGTTTTAATACGTAACGTAACTCTTTTCATGAATAATTATGTACTTTTTTTAATTTAATAATTAATCAAGTATATGATTTTATCTAAATAGATTAGATATGAGAGTTACATGAAAGATCTTGTCGAGATCTTCGCAATAGTAAAAAAATTAAATAGAAACGAGTTTTTAGTTATGTAGTTGTGAAAGATTAAAAAAATTTAGTTCAAATTTAAAAAGGATATAAAATAAAATAAGATAGTAGGTAGAAGGACAAATCTGAAAAAAAAAAAAAACTGAATAAAATATTATTTAGCTTTAGCCTATAGAAGTGGAAGGCCAAATTTGGCTTACAAAACTGCTTAGGCTAAATTTTTTGTCTTGGAAATTGAAATTTAGCTTATGATGAGAGTAACCATAAGCTAAATTTGGCTTTTCAGCCTACCATGGGAGATGGTCTTAGAGTTAGTCTCAAATACTTCCCCTCTCTTTACGATCCTTGTCTTTTTTTCAATCTCAGCCGTCGATTTTAAAACATAAAACAAGCTTATGATGAGTCAAGGGCACCAAATCATCACCTTGCCTAGATCCCTCCGCCTCTCTGCGCCACTAGAGATTATGTCCGTCGCTAAAAAAATTCATCGTAGCTTTCTCTCTCTCCTCCTTATCTCTCTCTTTCTGGCTCCTCCTCCCTCTTACCATCACGGCGTCGCCCTCAGCCAATCTCTCTCCCCTCACTGGCCTCCGTTGTTGAAACACTGATGGCACATGATGAAGACCTACCCAAGGATATAGTGTTCAGAATCCTCGCTCCCCTTCCGGAGGAATCGCTCCTCTATTTCGCTTGCGTATGCCGACTTTGGTACAACACCTTCATGTACGACCGTAACTTCGTAAGAGTTTAGCATTAAGCCGCTCACGAGCAGTCGAGCCACGAGCGCCTCCTTGTTTCCTCCGTCCTCTACAACGACACTGAGCCTCCTCAGATATAGTCCTTCCACTTGGATACGCCTTCGTTTCGGGGCAGAAAAATATACTTCCCTCATTAAGACCAACTCACACTACTCGGCTCCTGCAACGGCCTTGTGTTCGTCACTCCGTTCAGCTTGAGTCAATGAGTTTGCATTTGGAACCCATCAACTTACAAATGTAGTAAGTACCCGACGTAGAATTTGATATGGTCAAACGCGGTGGATTCAATGATGTGGAATGGAACATTTTCTTTGGCTCTGGCTATGTGGGGGCCACCGACGACTACAAGGTTCTTCTCCCCCACTCTAAATACCAGCCCAAATTTGAAGAAGAAGATTTTGAAGAGTATATTGAACATGCAGAAGAAGAAGGTGATACTATTTCTTCCGTCGTAGTGGATGTTAGGATATTCTCAATCAGATAAAACAATTAAACCCCAAAATGTGACAATCAATTGTAAAGAGATTCCGGATGCATTGCGATAATTTGGTGCCTTGAGTTTATTGTAAACTCGTTAACTTTTTACTTCATTAACCAATCGTTTGTTAACATGTGGCATTTTAAAAAAAAGGCGTGTAGAGAGAGAGGGAGTATTTGAGACTAACTCGACATCTTCCTCTCTAATCTCTATCACACTGCAAAGCCAAAATTGACACTGCTACTCGCATATGTTTTACCTTCCTTTATATTAAAAATTACATCGCAAATTAACATTTTTTATTGGGAAAATTGTTGTTTAGCTACATGTGGTTTAGTGTAGACATCAGTTTACTACCTCAGTTTTTGAACTTCATCAGTTTGCTACATATACTTTCAATTTCTCATCACTTTGGATGGATAGTTAACTGGAGGTGTTAAATGGTTTACGTGACGCTAATGTGGCCGACACATATATGCCACATCACTTCAAGTGGGCCACGTCTATTGCAAAAAAATTAAAATACCCTTGTTAGTTTTTTTTCAATTAAACCTTGATTAAGTTCAAAAACATAAAAGAAAAACATTTTATGTGTTAATGGGCCAAAAATCCCAAAACAATTCAACTCAAATCATTTTTTTTTGAAAGGGTTTAAGTGTTTAACTCAAATCATTTAACAAACAAGAATTAATTTTTTTTTTTGTGATTTAGCTGAATAATGGTGAATAACTCATTTTTATTTCTAATTTGTTAAATTATTTGAGTTAAAAAGTCTTTTTTGGCCCATTAGCACATAAAATATTTTTATTTTAATTCTTTAATTGGAAAAAATTAACTAGGGAATTTTGAGAATTTCATAATGCACCTAACTCACTTGAACTGAGGTGGCGAATATATGTTGGCCATATCTGTTCCATGTAGACTACTTAACACCTCGAGTTAACTTTTCATTCAAAGTGATGAGAAAATAAAAATAAACTAATGAAGTACAAAAATTGAGGTAATAAACTGAGGTGATCATCGACCCGTCAAGCCCTCACTCTCGACCCATCAAAAACTCAGCATCAGATAACCAGGAGGCCATGGTTGCTATCGACCCGTCGAAACTGACAAAGAAGAATTACCAATTGCACAACATCGAGATAGTATTGGAGAACCTCATCCCCTTTCTACATCATCAACTGAGATCTATGTTCAGAATGCTCCATCTGAGGTACGTAAATCCAACCTAATTACTAAGGGAATCCTTAAACAACAATATGAGCCTAGGCGAGATGTCAAAACCAAATACCATATTGCTAACTATATCTCTCACCATAGGTTATCTGTGCCTCATGCACTTGTTATCAGTTAATTATCTACAATATCTATTCCTAGTAATGTACATGATATTTGGTGGATCACAAATGGAAGCAAGCTATGAAGGAAGAACTAGAAGCCTTGTAAAAGAATGAAACTTGGGACATGGTTTCTATGCCATCTAGTAAGAAGACCGTTAGATGTCGTTGAGTGTTTACTGTGAAACTTAAAGATGATAGAAGCATTGATCGCTATAAAGCTAGATTGGTTGCCAAGGGTTATACTTATAAATATAGAAATATAAAGTAGATTATCAGGAGACTTTTACATTGTAGTGAGGTCTAAAATTTCATTTAGGCTTCGTCGTTCTAGTGGATGGGCGGTGGCGACGGGGTTCACCACCAGAGGCGGTGCGGGTGACGGAGAAATTAGTTCTGTTGTTTGTCATTACAATTGCTTCGTCGTAACAAGTTATCATCTATTCTTCGACTGAATTAGTCAAAAAATTTCATATCGAGTACTTCCTTGATCTGTCCGATTTTTTTTTATTTAGACAATTTCGAGAAGAGTCGAGTCATCACACTTCAACGTTCTTCATAAAGCTATAATTCATAAAGACCATATAATTTTTTTTTGTGTTTCTAGAATAAAGCCAAACTTCGTATTTAGGTTCTATATTGGTGTATGAGATATTAGCTAATAGCGATGATCTGAGAGAAAAGAGAGTGGTAAAAGGTTTGATGAATGATGACTTAGAGGAAGAAGTATACATGGGTAATCCTCCAAGAATCAGTTGCAATCCAGATAATGAGGGAAATGTGTGTCATATGAAGAAGTATCTATATGGTTTGAAGTAATCACCTAGAGCTTGATTTAGACGCATCTCCAAGGCAATGAAGAAATTTGGGTATCGTTAGTGCAACTCTAACCACACCTTGTTTGTCAAACGTAAAGATGGTAAGACTATTTTCTTAGTTGTGTACATTGATGATATAGTTGTTATAGGAGATGATCCGTGCGAGATGGCAAGTCTCCAGAAATAGTTATCACATGAGTTTGACATGAAAGATCTAGGTGACTTGAAATACTTCTTGGGAATTAAAGTTGCAAGGTCCAAACAAGGGATTACATTGTCCCAAAGGAAGTATATTTTGAATCTTCCTACTGAGATAGGGTTGTTAGACTATAAGCTTGTTGATACTTCTATTGAGCAAAATCACAAGTTGGAGCTTCTCCCAGATCAGGTTCCAGCAAACAATGGAAGATATCAATGCGCGTGTAGTTGTGAGACTTATTTATTTATCACATACTAGACCTGATATTGCATATGCTGTCAGTGTGGTGAGTTAGTTCATGCATAATACTAAAGTAGAACATATGTGTGATGTCTTACGTATTCATAGATATTTGAAGGGCACACCTGGTAAAGGATTATTATTTGCAAAACACAGTGAATTGTGTGTTTCAGGCTACACTAGTGAAATGTGTGTTTCAGGCTATAGTGATACAGATTGGGCTTGTGATCATACTGATGGGGAGTGTACTTCTAGATATTTTACTTTTATTGGTGGAAATTTAGTAACTTGGCGCAATAAGAAACAAAATATGATTGCCCGTTCTAGTGCAGAAGTTAAATACCGTGGAATGATAAGTGAAGTATGTGAATTGTTGTGGATCAGGAATGTGCTGAAAGAATTGGGTTTCAGGCTTTAGAAGCTTATGGATTTGCATTGTGACAATACATTTGTTATTCAGATTGCTCATTACCCAGTACAACATGATAGAACCAAACATGTGGATGTTGACATTTAATAATGGATAACCTTGACAATAAAATTATTTGATTTCCCTTTGTGACATCTGAGGAACCGTTAGCTGATTTTCTTACTAAACGGTTGCCACTTGAAGCCTTTAATAAGTAATTGGATAAGTTAGGCATGATTGACATCTACTCTCCAACTTGGGGGGTGGGGGTTGTGAACTATTAAACTTGTAGATATATTATATTCCTATTATAATTAGAATTGAATCATTCTTTAATATATATATATTTTCGACCTATTAGGAATATACCTATAAAGCTGTATATATACCCAATTTGGGAGTGAATGAAAGTATTGCATTCTACTCTAAACACATTTACCTATACTTTTCTACTGAATATGCCAACACAAATGCATCATCTTATATGTCACCTTCTCAAAATTGTCTTCTCTGATAATCCAGGTGTTTATCTTGGTCTCCCTACCTTCTGGGGGAGATGTAAGAAACACTTATGAGGGTTTGTCAGAGAGTATTTTGAAGAGACTAGAAGGCTAGAAGTAATGCACATTGTCTATTGTTGGTCGAGAAACTTTGCTTAAATATGTGGCACTGGCCATCCCTTCCAACTCTATGGCATGTTTCAAGTTCCCTTTTACTTTTTGCAAGGAATTGAACTCTATCATTTGCAATTTTTGGTGAGGAGTGACTAGTAAGGGAAATAAAACTCATTGGAGAGATTCGGATTTTATTTGTCAAGCTAAGCAGATCGGTGACATGGGATTTAGAGATTTAGAGACCTATAACTTGGCTCTTTGGGGAAGCAGGTGTGACGTTTGGTCAATGAGCCTCACTCTCTTTGGGCTACCCTTATGAAAGCTGGGTACTACCCCTCTGTTGACTTCATGCATGCTTTGACGAGATATTGTGCCTCATGAGGTTGGTCGAGCTTGATTGAGGCCAGAGATACTATGATGAAGGGGGCTTCATGGCAGGTGGTCAATGGAAAAAAACATTGATATATTTCGTGATTCTTGGATACTTGACCTCCCAAGTGGTAAGTTGACTTCGGAGGGTGATTATGTGGATGAATTTTCAAACATTGTAAATACCCTCATCGATGTTGATACTAGGCACTAGAATTTGGAAATCATTAGTGAGTTCATAACAGAGGAAAAGCCTGATCACATCATGAATATTCCTATTGGTGACTACAATGGGAGTGATAAGAGAATATGGCCATGGACAAAGAATGGGTTGTACTCGGTTAAATCTAGTTATCATTGGAAACACACCAGGAATTGCTCTGATAATCCCATCTAATGTCACAATTCGAGCGTGCTTGATTATAGAAGATATTGTGGAGCAGTATAGCTATTCCTAAAGTGAAGAATTTCATTTAAAGGTGTGTTACTCTCTCTACCCCTTGTTTCCTTAATCTGTATCGCCGTAAGCTACGCCCTTACCCTTTGTGTCAAATATGTGAGGAACATGAGGAATCCATTGAACATGTTCTCATTCTTTGCCCTTGGGTGAAGAAGGTTTGGTTTGGCTCCCCTCTTGGCATTAGAATTGAGAAGGAGAATATTATTATTTGGAATGAGTGGTTCTTTGCATTGATTCGTTTGAATAGTGAAAATCACATACAAGGACAAGGGGAATTTCAATAATACAAATAAACCAACCACTACTATATGTAGACAACTAAGGATACGGGCCAGAAGCCCAAAACATAATATCACTGATCCAACCCATTAAACTTATTAAAAAGATGACTTTACCCACCTATATAATTAAAACCAAAACCCTATCTCTCAATCTCTTGATTCTCTCTTTGTATACAGTAGTAGAAGAGCAAAAGCTTGTCCACACCACCATCAACGTATCAGCACACAAAAAAAGAGAAAAAGATTACCAAAGAAAAGAAAAGAAAAAAGTAGAAAATAGAAAAGAGTTTCATAAAAAAAATAGTAGTTGTACATAAGAAATTATGTTTTTTTTTTAAATATTTGTTTGAAAAGGGAAATTTGGTAGCACCTAGAGTTATGTTGGAAATTCAACATGTGAGTTGCTTGCTAGGTTGCTTGGTTCTCGAACTCCCATACCCTTCTTTCATGTGACCCATTTATTTAAGCCCTATTACAACTTGAATAAAAGTCATTTTGATTTGAAATACTTATAATTTTGGATTGTTGGAGCATTGGTTGAAAATCAAGTTTATGGAGAACATGTGATTGATGCGATTTATGAGTGCAAACACTAACCATCAAATACTTGTGTGCATTTAGTGCTATCTAGTGAGTTTGATGGTTATAAAAAAATATATCAATTTGAATACATCTCATTCTGATGCATTTGGCCTAACATATCTTATTTCAGCTTATTACATATGCATTTATTTCATGTTTTAAAAGTGTTGCTAAAAAGTAGTTCAATCCATCTAGCCATAATTCTTTGAGGGAAAACAATATACCATTTAGGACACTTACATACTTGTGTGTTTTAATGCTTTGAGTCTAGCTTAGCTTAATTTTTCTTCTTCTTAGTTTGCTTGAGGACAAGCAATGTTTAAGTGTGAGGTAGTTTGTCAGGACCATAATTGTGTTCCAATTATGTGTCTAACCTGATGCTTAAAGCTTGCCTTCTTGGAATAAAGCACAGTTTTTAATACGTTTCCTTGTCATGTTAAGAAATGGAGAGTTTACGAGGAAATGAGCTAAAAGATAGAAATTAACCACTTTTTGGAGAAGCCAAGCAAGTTTCTGAAGCATTGGGAGAAGAATGAGCAAAACTGAAAGAAGGACAAAAAGTCAACTCCGGCCGATCAACGGTCAACTCCAGCAAGCCCTTGCCGGAATGTGTCAAGGCTCAAGACTTCAAGTCGAAGCTCACAAGTCTAATTGGAGAAAATATTTTGAAGAGTCATGTGTCACTCACATATTGGTGGTGAGTCATCTTTGGACCACCAACATGTCCCTAAAATTGTGGATCATGTCTTGATTTATTTTTGAATTATTTCAAAGCCAAAATATCTCCCAAAAAGCTTTAGGGTCGATCTTCCCACTACACCCACACATAACTCACCTCATTTCTTAGTTTTTCATAGTTTTAGTCTCTAGAAATAACATCCATCCATATCTATACTCAATAGCCATCTCCTCCACCTCTCAAACACCCATTAGCATCACCAAAAGGCTTGAAAACCTCCATCACCTCCACCATACTTTCATCTACACTATTTTCTCCTAAGCCTAAGGTGGGTGACTCAAGTTCTTGGAGCATATGAACATATTTGGAGCAAGAAGGGAATGAGAGCTTGAAGAACTTGAAGCTTTTGGGACTCTTTGGTTATCTCTTCTCCTATATATCTCTAATTTATATATCTATACTATATCGTAGCTATGGGTAGTGAGTAGTTATCTTTTGGAAGGTTAGGGCTTAGCCTTAGCCAATTTGATGTACATACAACTATGTTTTGAGTTATGGATTTGAATTTGGTTTAGTTTATTACATGTTGTGAATGAGTTTGATAGCTTGTGATGTGATTGTGGTATGTTTGCATATTTGTGCTTGATTCAATATTTTCATATTCATGTTTTGGCCATGACTAAGTTAAGATGTGTTTAATGAAGCTAAAAATGAACCTAAGTGAATTAGTCACTCACCTAAGGAAGATAAGCATGTAAACATGACTTAGGTCTACACTTAAAATGTTGGGCTTAAGGTTTGATTTTCATTGGGCTTGAGCATAGACCGAAGCCTTCTTGGAGTCCAAATGACTCAAGGAGCTTTGGTCAAGCTTACATTGACTCGAAAGAGCTTTGTAGCTAATCATTACTTCTTCTAATTCATGTTCTAAAAGGTATGGATTAGGAAAGTCATTATAACATACTTTCATGTCCTCTAATAGGGACTTAGGAAGGAAAGCCATTCACATTCATCATAAGTGATCACATATTGAACTCATTAGGCATGTGTTATGATTATGATACAGTTCATAATTGAGTTGCATTCTAGTTTCGGTTTTCTTTATACTTGAATGTTGGATCGGAACACTTCTAGTGCCCTAATGGCTTAGGAGATTCGGTTCACAACCATTGGTGACTCCAAAAGATCACGAATTAGACAAACACAGGTGAATCGAACTAAACTCATAACTTGGTCAGTGTTTCTACATTGAGTTGGCTAGTAGCAATGTCTCTAGCCGACCAAACATTTCCTTTGATTTGCTTTTACTTTATGCTTTCACTTTATTTAGTTAGTTAATCAACCAATCAACTCGTATAATCATTCACCGTAATTGCATCATCCCTCGCAATACTAAGTCTCCAAAGGACTTGGTAGTGTGAGATACACTTCCATATTTTCTTTTACTCTTTATGTCAAGTCATGTCCAGTTGTCCGTTGAAAGGACCCAACCCCGATTTAGTTTCCTAAACCGGAATCAAACCCCTTCTGAAAACACGAACCAACAAAAACCATCAAAATTTCGGCAGAGTAACGCTACTAACGCGGAATTGCCATTACCTGCACCCGGAAAACACACTTCATCCTATGCCACAAAAATCAAACCGTGGGCACCAATCCCATCTGGATTTCTCAATATATCAACAGTAATGTAAAGTAATAAATATAATTATACTTTACCGAAATCCGGGGAAAATCATATAAAAATATACATCAGAATACTCAGAGCGACTTCTAGTATACATATACAAATAGTAGGCCAAACTAAGAACCTACCATAAAAGAAACATCGCTCGAATACTATGCCTCCGACCACGACGTGCGACACCAAAATCTGAACTGCAAACTGGGCAAGGAAACCGAAAAGCCCAGGGGAAAGACATGAAAACTGTTAGAGTGAGTGGACGAAAATAAATGTCTTTCGCCAAATAATATATGTTATAAAAACATATGCGAGTCAAATGCATAAAAATCAAATGGTACACGAGGGAGACTCTAACTCCTCACGCGTACAGAGCATGCATGAAAAATCTCACGGGGTCGCTCATAGACACATCCGTGCTAGTACAGTCCGAATCACGGGATCCCAGACCCACACGTGATTCTAGCCAGAAAGGCCTCAGGTCAGGATATCTGTTTCCACCCGGAACTACATCGGTACAAGAAACAGTTCCCCCTGGTAGGCACCCTCAGGGATCAGCCGGGATGCGAGTGTATCGATACAACAACATATACTAAGACTGTACTCTGTGTAAATCAAATCATAAATCCTTTATATGCACATGCATGAAAAGTAATATATATGTATGTATATCCGTATACGCATATTCGTATATATATAATCATAAAACACATGCTCGTAAAAATCACGATCATACTACATGCTCAAGTTCGTAAAACGTATATAAAAGACTTGCAATCAATCCGTGAAAAGAAATGTCCACTCACAGGTGAGCGTAACGCAATACGTGTTAATCCCGTGATCCGACAGAAAATTCCTCGCCAAACAAACGATCACGAACCCCTGAATAATCATAAAATCCACCGCACAAAATTATAACTCGAAACTTCAAATCATATCACGAGAAACAACGGTTCTCGGAAACGTATAATCCAATAACAACGAAATCGTGAAAATCCGATAATCACACCATAATACCTCGCTATAATTTTGGATGCTCAATTTGAAAAACAAACCTCACCACTTCGATCGGGGCGCGATTTCGAGTGAAATGACATATAACTCGTCGAAAATCACGTCGGGCGAAAAGTCGCCGCCGCCGCCGTCGCCGCTGCCCCGCCACCGGAAAATCCATACCTGCCCAGAAAAATACATGTTACACATGGTTTTGAAGATCTCGACGATTCCAACAACTTTCCAGTTATAAGTTAAGGCCAATTTTGACCGGAAAAGGTCCAAAACTCACCTCAAAGTTCCAAACCCTTACCGGAATTTCAAATCGACGGATCTCTCTCCTCCGGCCACGGCAACCCTCAAGACCACTTGGAAAAGCTTCCTTGGCTCGAGGCTAACAAATGCCCTCAAAGCTCCACCATCAACTTGGCCGGAAAAGCCACCTCTGATTACCCCAAAGTTTCGCCGGAAAACACTAAACTTCAAAACGTCATAACTTCTTCATCCGGCAACCAAATTGAACGATTGACCTATCAAAAGAAAGAGGAGCTGAAGCTCAACAACTTTCATGAAGACACCATGGCCAATCGTGGCCGGAAAAGGGTCCAAAAACTGTGAAAACCGAACGGCAGTTTTGGGTAAAACGGGTCGCTCACCCTTGACCCGTGGTCAACGCGGGTCAAGGCCCAGTTTCCCAATATGGCAGGTTTCCAAAAACGGCAAGTATTTTCCCGTATTTACCGTACGCGTATCGAACCCCAATCGGATAAATACGACAATATTCGACGGACGAAAATATTCACAACTTATTCTTCGTAACTCGGAAAAATTATCCCGAAGTTCCCACAAGCTCGAAATTAAATTCTCTAGAACTTCCACGAAGGACCCCAAATCAAATTCTTGTCCGATAATTTAGTCGTTAATGAAGCCATCATATTAACTGATTATGTCGAAATCGCGACAAATCGCGAAACTCGCAAATCAAGTCGATAACCATAACAATTTCAATTCGGGTCGATCAACGGTCCAAAACGGATCACAATCACGATTCGGATAGACTCGAATACGAACTGATAAACTCGAATACAAACGGATAAACTCGACGATATTCCAAAATTTCAAATATTCATATTATATTCCTCGGTCGCCTAAATAATGATCCGGAACCGCCCACGAACTCGAAATCACGCGTACAACGACTCTCGAGAAGAGGCTCAACTCAAATTCTCGGCCAATAATTAAGTCGTAATCAAAGCCGACGATTCAATCAATTATCAGAAATCTGCGATTATACGCTAACTCACTAATTAAGCTGATTACGCTACTGATTCTGTTCCGGGTCGTCACAAATCTACCCCCCTTAAAAAAAAATTCGACCTCGAAATTTCCAAGTCTGTCGACTAAAAGTAGGAGCACTGCCTCTGCATACAGCTCAACTTTCCAGTGGAAATCTCAACTGAACGACTCTGACAACATACTCCACAATAGAAGATATCTCCGTACTGTAATCCATGTACCCTCAAATCTCAAATCTGAACTGGCTCCACACAAACGCCAAGTCTTCCTGCATAAGGAACTGATATGGTACAAAACACGCAACAAATCTGAAATGTAGTTTCACCACACGGAATACAACACACACAAAAGCCAACGCTATAGGCAATGCCGAACTATACAGCACAGCACAAACTCGCCTATGATCACATACAAACCAAAATAACGTGGAAAATTCATAACTCAGCCTACTCACACCAACATAACTCAAACATCGAACTCGGGCAATTATCAACTTGTTCCCGCTAATCCGAAGGTCTGTAGTAGCACATTCCACTAACTCAGGATCCAACGTCAGCTCACATCAAACTCGCTCCAACACAATGGAGTACAACATCGTTCCTCAAAACAACATCATGCAACGTCAAAATCATAATGGTCCACAAACTGGTACTGCATGCAATCTCGAATAGTTGAAACTGCTGGTCCCAAATCTCTCGAAATTGCAATACATAAGACCACAACAGGCTCTCTAAGGTCTGAACAGTCCTCAAAGATCGCCCACCAATCTGAGGATAACAAGCGGTACTAAACTGTAAGGTGGTCCCCAATGCTCACTGCAACGCTTGCCAACACTCCGTTGTAGCTGATTATCTCGGTCAGCGAACTGGGACACAAGCGCACCACGTAAATGGACAACCTCCGTCAAATATAGCTATGTCAGCCTGCCATCGAAATCTTTTCCGAAAGTGCAAGGAAATGTACTGAGTTCATCGAATGGTCCACAAAGATCCAACAACTGGTACCACAAACTGAAGTACGTACTGGCACACAAAACCACAGCGACAAACTTCAACTTCTAATCGGAAATCTCCAATAGCTGTAACTTTCCGGCAAGTCTCTGCCTCGCTGCCATCGCCTGTCGACAAATGTGGCATCTGCTCATACAAGCTGCTACATTCTTCTACGGGTTGCATCACGAGTAGTAAACTTGAGGTATCAGATACATCTTCGTACCAATAGTGCACAACGCAAGCAAAACAATGAGCTTCATCATCATCACACTCGAACTCAGCTCCCGTAGCTCACAACTCGGCTAACACGGAAACTCGAGCCACACACACATGAAACACTGAAGCTCCCGACTTCCGACTGAATGCATCAGCAACAACAATAGCCTCTCTCGAATAAACTCAAATGTGCAACCATAGTCGTTAGTCGATCCCATCCATCTACGTTGCCTCAAGCTCAAATCTGGCCAAAAATGCAAGTAGATGAAACTCATATGATCAGTGTACATCCTACACTACGCTGCACGCCGTAGCAGTAGTGACTCAAACTCTCTGATGCTAACATAAGGACAGCAACCCCCAAATCATACATAGGATATGCAACTACACAAAGTTCCACTGTCTGAAACCATGAGTCACCGCTCTGCAATACTGCATCAAAGCATAATCAAATCCAAACCTCGATGCATCGCCATAAACCACGAACTCACCATGATCGTCAGGTAAGGTCAAAACTGAAGCAACGGTCAACAATCCTTCAGGAGTAAGAAACTCTCCTCGCGTGCATCGGACCACTCAAACTTGACGCTTTTCTCTGTCAATCCGGAAAGTGGAGTGACAATCCGAGAAAATCTTGTACAAAGCACTGATAGTAGCCTGCTAAACCCAAGAGACTCCTGATCTCTGGTACTATGGTAGGTCAACCCCAAAAAAACACGGCTTCTATCTGGTCAGAATCCATGCCAACTCCCTCGGCTAACATCGCGTGGCCTAAAATCTTCACGCTAATCGTTCAAAATTCACACTGGTTAAACTTCGCAACAACTGATCATCTCGCGAAGTCCGCAAAACTGTTCACAATTGCTTCAGGTGCTGGCCCACACTCCTGGAGTAAATCAAGATGTTGCCAACGAACACGACCGCAACCTTGTCCAGAATAGTCTGAACACCTGGTCCATCAAGTCCGTAAAAGCTGCGGGGGCATTGGTCAACCCAAAAGGCATGACCAAGAACTCGTAGTTCTCGCACCGTGATCCAAAAGTCGTCCTAGCCACATCTGACTCCCTGATCCTCAACTGATGGTATCCGAATCCGAAATCGATCTTCGAAAAGACTGAAGCTCTCGTGAGCTGATCAAACCAATCGTCAACCTAAAGCGGAGGATACTTGCTCTCTTCTGAAGCCTGATTCAGTTTCCGGTAGTCAATGCACCACCACGTCGAACCATCCAACATTCGCACAAATAATGAAAGAGCACACCACGCAGATACGCTGGGTCGCATGAAATCTCCTCCAGCAACTCCTGGAGTTGAACCTGTAGCTCCATCAGCTCCGCTGGTACCGAACGACATAATGCCAGTGATATGAGTCCAGCGCCCGGTAAAAGCTCAATGGTGTAGTCGGTCTCCCGAACTGGAGGAATACCTGGTAACTCCTCCGGAACACACCTGGAAACTCGGGAACCACCTCAATGTCGCCAATGTCAGGCACAGCAACCGTAGTATCCACGACATGAGCTAAGTAAACGACACAACCCATTTCCACCATCCGCTTGACCATCACCGCGAAACAGTATCTTGGGGAAATCTGGTCGTCGAAACACAACCACCTTCTTGTGACCATCGAACAGCCCAATGCGTCGTGAAAAGTCCATACTCAACATCGTAACAAAATCAACGGTATCCAGCAATAATAGATCCGTGGCTAACCCATAACCTCAATCAAAGATCTCACAATTTCCCGAATGGATACAACACTCTCCAAAACCTCGGAAGTGGAGATGCAGGTACAATAGCCATGGATATCAAGCGATGGTAACCTCGAAGAAACTCCGTCCCCATACAAGGTCGTGACACGAACTCCAACATGCCCAACTAGCCGCCCACGTCAATTGCGACTCGCTGATTAACTCGTCAAAAAGGCTACATTGGTCAAACTCCAGAAATAACATCATGACCTCCTCGTGAACTCTGAGCTGCCGAACCGCTAAAACAGCTGGCTGAGGGCGCTCCCTCGCAACGTAACCCTCATGGCCACCACAATGGCAACTGAAAGTGCTCCACGAACACAAGTCATAGCGACACCTGCTGTGAGGAAGGATCACCAACGATCACCCAAACTCATGCCACATGAACAAGTCTGCTACTCCGTGATCTCCACCATCACCAAACGGATACTCTGCTTTGATCAGATGACCCTCAACATAATCGAAAAGGTCACAGCATGATGAAGTCACTGATCCTGAGGTACCTGAACTCAACCTCATCAAATATCTCGACTAAGTCCACTTTCCTCAAACCAACACATCAGAAACCGCGTACGCCTTTCCTTCTCAATATCCTCGTCTCTGAGTGCAACACATCAAGCTCCTCACGGTTGTCTCGAGGCATATCAATCAAGATCCCTCTAATGCTCAGGCTCAAACTCATCTCGAACCTCGTGCATTGCTTCCACTGAAGCCATATAACACATACAAACTGGGACAAACATGTAAACGATATATCCCAGCCTCAGGTTGGTAAACACTCCATATTTCCATCGTTAGGTAGCCTGATTGAACCATTATCGTATAAACAATACCCTGAATATAGGCCATGGAGTCCAAACAGGAACTCACACAATACCAGCCCACCAAATGCAATGATCTGACTCAGATAAATATCAACTGCCACAATTCTCTGCTCTGAGGCAATATGTAGACACTCATACACGCACAACCAGGCAAACTATGCCGCACAAATCTCTGAATTCAGAATACGCATCCGAACCCACAATTCACTGGCAAATCATGCGTCGATTGATCCTCAATAGGATCCACAACCGTACCGACACGGAAAGCACGTCAAGGAGGCATCCTAATGAATAAAACATCGTTCGCAACAAATAGAACGTAATCATGGAACTTCAAATATTTGAAAGCATACAACACCCGGAGTATTGATAAGTATCCGCCGGCCGGTAGGGTCACCACTCCAGACATGCTGTACATTCTCAAATATCCTCAGTAAACACTACTACAGAAGTCTACAGAACCTATAACCTAATGCTCTGATACCAAACTGAAAGGACCCAACCCCGATTTAGTTTCCTAAACCGGAAACAAACCCCTTCTGAAAAAACGAACCAACAAAAACAATCAAAATTTCGGCAGAGTAACGCTACTAACGCGGAATTGCCATTACCTGCACCCGGAAAACATACTTCATCCTATGCCACAAAAATCAAACCGTGGGCACCAATCCCATCCGGATTTCTCAATATATCAACAGTAATGTAAAGTAATAAATATAATTATACTTTACCAAAATCCGGGGAAAATCGTATAAAAATATACATCAGAATACTCAGAGCGACTTCTAGTATACATATACAAATAGTAGGCCAAACTAAGAACCTACCATAAAAGAAACATCGCTCGAATACTATGCCTCCAACCACGACGTGCGACACCAAAATCTGAACTGCAAACTGGGCACGAAAACCGAAAAGCCCAGGGGAAAGACATGAAAACTGTTAGAGTGAGTGGACGAAAATAAATGTCTTTCGCCAAATAATATATGCTATAAAAACATATGTGAGTCAAATGCATAAAAATCAAATGGTACACGAGGGAGACTCTAACTCCTCACGCGTACAGAGCATGCATGGAAAATCTCACGAGGTCGCTTGTAGACACATCTGTGCTAGTACAGTCCGAATCACGGGATCCCAGACCCACACGTGATTCTAGCCAGAAAGGCCTCAGGTCAGGATATCTGTTTCCACCCGGAACTACATCGGCACAAGAAACAGTTCCCCCTGGTAGGCACCCTCGGGGATCAGCCGGGATGCGAGTGTATCGATGCAACAACATATACTAAGACTGTACTCTGTGTAAACCAAATCATAAATCATTTCTATGCACATGCATAAAACATAATATATATGTATGTATATCCATATACGCATATTCGTATATATATAATCATAAAACACATGCTCGTAAAAATCACGATCATACTGCATGCTCAAGTTCGTAAAATGTATATAAAAGACTCGCAATCAATCCGTGAAAAGAAATGTCCACTCACAGGTGAGCGTAACGCAATACGCGTTAATCCCGTGATCCGGCGAAAAATCCCTCGCCAAACAAACGATCATGAACCCCTGAATAATCATAAAATCCACCGCTCAAAATTATAACTCGACACTTCAAATCATATCACGAGAAACAACCGTTCCCGGAAATGTATAATCCAATAACAACGAAATCGTAAAAATCCGATAATCACACCACAATACCTCGCTATAATTTCGGATTCTCAATTTGAAAAACAAACCTCACCACTGCGATCGGGGCGCGATTTCGAGTGAAATGACATATAACTCGTCGAAAACTACGTCGGGCGAAAAGTCGCCGCCGTCGCCGCTGCCCCGCCACTGGAAAATCCATACCTGCCCAGAAAAATACATGGCACACATGGTTTTGAAGATCTCAGCGAGTCCAACAACTTTCCAGTTATAAGTTAAGGCCAATTTTGACCGAAAAAGGTCCAAAACTCACCTCAAAGTTCCAAACCCTTACCGGAATTTCAAATCGACGGATCTCTCTCCTCCGGCCACAACAACCCTCAAGACCACTTGGAAAAGCTTCCTTGGCTCGAGGCTAACAAAAGCCCTCAAAGCTCCACCATCAACTTGGCTGGAAAAGCCACCTCCGATTACCCCAAATTTTCGCCGGAAAACACCAAACTTCAAAATGTCATAACTTCTTCATCCGGCAACCAAATTGAACGATTGACCTATCAAAAGAAAGAGGAGCTCAAGCCCAACAACTTTCATGAAGACACCACGGCAAATCGTGGCCGGAAAAGGGTCCAAAAACTGTGAAAACCGAACGGCAGTTTTGGGTAAAACGGGTCGCTCACCCTTGACCAGTGGTCAACGCGGGTCAAGGCCCAGTTTCCCAATATGGCAGGTTTCCAAAAACGGCAAGTATTTTCCCGTATTTATACTGTACGCGTATCGAACCCCAATCGGATAAATACAACAATATTCGACGGACGAAAATATTCACAACTTATTCTTCGTAACTCGGAAAAATTATCCGGAAGTTCCCACAAGCTCGAAATTAAATTCTCTACAACTTCCGCGAAGGACCCCAAATCAAATTCTTGCCCGATAATTTAGTCGTTAATGAAGCCGCCATGTTAACTGATTATGTCGAAATCGCGACAAATCGCGAAACTCGCAAATTAAGTCGATAACCATACAAATTTCAATTCGGGTCGAGCAACGGTCTAAAACGGATCACTATCACGATTCGGATAGACTGGAATACGAACCGATAAACTTGAATACAAATGGATAAACTCGACGATATTCCGAAATTTCAAATATTCATATTATATTCCTCGGTCGCCCAAATAATGATCCAGAACCGCCCACGAACTCGAAATCACGCGTACAACGACTCTCGAGAAGAGGCTCAACTCAAATTCTCGGCCAATAATTAAGTCGTAATCAAAGCCGACGATTCAATCAATTATCAGAAATCTGCGATTATACACTAACTCACGAATTAAGCTGATTACGCTACTGATTCTATTCCGGGTCATCACATCCGTAGTCTATGTGCTTTTCACTCTGAGCTAAGGAATTTAAGTGCTTAATCCTCGTGGGTTCGACACTCGATTTCCTTTTCTATACTATTATTTGTCCTTGTATACTTACGGGTGAAGATCATTCTTGCACTTACGAGTTAGCCAATAGCTTACAATGTGTGGGGGTATAAATCTTCGAACAAATACTTACCAAAATCTTCTATATGTTGTAAATCATACCAAAATCTCAAAACACGGGAAAAAATATTAGAGTGAGACAATTCCACCCGGACTTAAATTCAGCATGAAGATGTTCTGGCATATCAAAAATTGAATTGGTCCAGGGTAATTCAAAATCAAAACAGTTATAAGAAGCAGATGAGCGTACCCAGACACCATAACAATCGAATTCAGAAACTACTCATGTGACGACCCGGACCAGAATCAGCAGTTTGATTAGCTATATACGTGAGTTACTGCGTAGTCGCAGCTGTCCGACAGTTATTCGAATCGCCGAAGCCTCTTAACGACTAAATTATTGGCCGAGAATTGGAGCTGGGTCTCTTCTTGAGATTCGTTGTACGTGTGATTACGAGTTCGTGGGCGGTTCCGGACCATTATTTGGATGACCGAAGAATTAATTATGAATATTTGAAGTTTCGACGGAAACGGATTAATATGGCGAGCTACTTAGCAACTAAATTACCGGTCGAGAATTTGGTTTCGGCTTCTTCACAGAAGTTGTTCGGAATTTAATTTCGAGTTTGTAGGAACTTCCGGAGCATGATTTGGAGTTACGAAGATTTAGTTGCGAATATTTCCGATTGTTAATTGTTTAGTCGATTAAATATGTGTTGGTTCGAAGGGTTGACTTTTTATCCGATTGGTCGATGTGTTTGACTTTGGGTGATTATTGAAGATCATGTCGAGACGAGTTTGTGGCCGCGAGAATTATCGGAATCGGAATTACGACGAGAAAGTTACGCGCGTTTGAAGTTCGTCGAAAAGGATAATTACAAGTTACCATTTTGGGAAAGGCTATAAATAGAAACCTGCTATTTTGGGCAAGTGTGAGACTTTCCATTTTGGGTGTTGACCGAGTTGACCGAGTCAACTCGGTGGAGGAAGGGAGGTGCGACGGCTCGCCGGCGGCGAGGTGTATTCCGGCCACCTCACGGCTTGGGATTGGTCCCGTTCTCTTCGGCTCAACCTCCCGAGTCTATCTCCGGCTACCCCTCACGGCAAGGGTGGCGGTGGAGAGGAGTTTTTCCGGCCCAAAAATGGAGGTTTTTGGGTAATTTCGGGTTCTATGAAATTGGCCGAATTGAGCTACAACTTTGAGTGGGCTTTGAAGCTCTCATCACTAGCAAGCTACCATGTAAGTTTGGAGTTCTAATTTTGATTGTGGAAGGAGAATTTTGGATTTGAAATTTGTGTGTCACTACCAGAAATGGAGACATTACCGGCGACCTGCCGTCGCCGGCCTTGTCTTTTTTTTTCGCTGGAATTGACATTACCGGCGACTTGTCGCCGGCAATGACGTCGCCGGTGATTCCCCGCCGGTGTTGACATTGCCGGCGACGGGAAACGCCGTCGCCGGCAATGGCAGCGCCGCCGTGGCCGGAATTTGAGACATTGCCGGCGACTCGAGTCCATGTCGCCGGCAATGTGGGAAAAAATTTTGAAAAAAAAACGCGATTCTGGATTGGGCCCAATTTCATAACCTGCATTGAACCGGATAAACCGTACAATCATACAAGTTCAACAGTACACGTAGTAAAGACAGTCATACAAGTTCAACATAAATGTCCAACGTACAGTACAAATAGCAACGACGATAAAAAAATTAACTACAACTACAGGTCAGGTCCAGGAACTTGCGGGTCATCAGGGTTGAAGTAATCCATGTACTCATTTGAATTCCGGTGGCTACCTTGGTCTTGCTCTGGCGTTGACTGGTGCGGTGGTGGTGGTGGATAGCTAGGGAAGGGAGGGACCGGGACTGGGGGAGGTGTGGGGAACGGTTGTCCGGTAGTCTGAGCCTCGTACATCGTCCGCATCCATGTGTACATCTGAGCCTGCACCTGTGTCTGCTGCATTTGGTACTCGGCCATCTGCCTCTTTTGCTCCTCCAACTCCCTCTGCGTCCTATGAAGCTCCGCTGCGAGGTTACGACTAGAAGTTGAACTTCTTGACCCGGTAGAGTATTCTGAAGTGTTCTTCAATACTCCTTCACCCGCCGAGCCCATTCCCCTGCAGTAGTAGGTATTCTTTCCAGTCCCGCACGCTTTTGCCATGATCCGAGCCGCTATCGGGGGATCAAGCGGATCGATCTGAGAGGCATACTGGGTGACTTCTTCCTCGGAGCAGTCAGGATAGTCTGTCCGAGCTATACTCATGGTCACTTCTGCGGTCGCCTCCTCCACTCTCGACTAATTGAAAAGGGAAAATGAACAACGTATTAGCTAACAAAATCTATTTCCATCTTCAAAAATAGTTTTATTAACACATTGAGAGGCGAAAGACTTACCGCTTCTTCAGGGCACTGCGGGTAGAACTTCTGATGAATATACACCAACGGGTTCACCTCTTGTTGTTGCTGCGCCTTAGTCGACCAACCCATGTAGTTGAGTGAACCTGCATGATGGGCCCTGGTGTTTTTCAATCTATTCGCCCGGTTCGTCTTCGAAATCGCCTTGTTTGATAAACATATGAAAAAAAATTAGTAACTAACTATTTCAATCTGATACGATACTTTAGGCTTGAAAGATATATTAAGGATGCATACCCGAGCTTTGGGGTGCTCGAAGTGGGCTATCAGCCACAGCCACTCGTACTCCCTAAACCGGAATTCGCTAGGGGTGGAACCTCGGCCTAGCTCCTTGTATACAGTGTAATGGGAAGAAAGCTCGTTCTTCCACTCTTTATACCTATATTAAAAGAAGGAAAAAAAGTTAGAGATAGTAAAACACTTGATAAACAAAAATCTAACTCGATATATATTCAAATAAGTCGAAGCACATCACCTCATATGTAGTTGACGCTCTACCCACGTGTGAATAAGAACTTCATCCACGTCAAACCACACCTGCAATATGAATATATAAAAGGTAAAATTATATATTTATTCGGACTTAATTAATAAATGTAAAATTTACGTAATAAAAATACGATTTTACTCACACTGAGTGCATTATGCACTTGCATCTTCACGTAGATAGGCACAGATTCCCAATCTGGCCAAAGCATTGGGACCTTGTCCCGCACGATCGCACCGGCCATGCTGACATATTTGCGCGTGGTGTCGAATGCCTCGATCACCTCGCCATCCTCATTGGCCCTTATGGGCGTTTTCCTTCCGCCGGTGGCCTGCTCAAGTCTCTTCCCGGTGCAGGTGCCTCTAGCCCCTTTCCGTTTTCCAGTCCCATTAACGAAATTGCCTAATAATACAATGTCAACAAATTGATATCATTAATTGAACCTATCGCAAGTCTTAAGTAATAATTAAGTAATCAATCTGATGTTAAATAAAATTTACCTGCATCGTCCGTTTGTTGGTTGGTGCACCTCACACTCCAAAGATACACGGGGTCGAACGGGAGGAAGTTATACGCTTCCTCCACGCTCAGGAACTCCGGCCGTCCTTCAATATAAACAGGCATCCCCCTATCATCGAATTCAGGGATGACAGGAATCTCGTCAGGTAGGAAGAGACCGGACGGCGGAGATAGACGAGGCCTGGATGATGAGGCGCCAGCACCACCATGTGTCTCATATGTTTCCCGTGAAACGGGAGTAGGCACCGGGTGAATATGGGGCATTCGGATTGAGGGAGTTTCTGATGCCCCCGTTGATTGTCGCTCGTCTGAGGCTCTGCCACCGGAGGGACGTCTGCTGATTGAGCGTCTGGAGACTGAGGCTCGAGGCTCAACTTCCGGTTGCACGGCTCTTGATCGTGCAGCTTCCTCCTCAGCTCGCGCCTCTAGCAAGGCTCTCGTGCGAGCACTCATCATTGGCCCACTGGGCGTGTTGCTAACTGCGGGCGAGGAGGAAGCTTGACTACTGTTCCCTCCACTATTTCGGGAATCTCTCCGAAGCCAATTAGCTGCAAAACCTCCTGGCATGGACACCGTAATAGTCATGGGAACTGGGGTTCTAGAACGGTTTGGAACCGGAACGGTTTGGAACCGGAACCGTTTGGAACCTGGAACCGTTATATTACAAACGGTTCCGGTTACAAAAAGTTCCGGTTCCAAACGGTTCCGGTTCCAAACCGTTTCGGTTCTATAACAAATCGTTGCCGAAACGGTTTGGAACCGGAACCGTTTGAAACCGGAACTGTTTGTAACTGGAACAATTTGTAACATAACGGTTCCGGTTACAAACAGTTCCGGTTCCAAACCGTTTCGGTTCTATAACAAATCAGAACCGGAACGGTTTGGAACCGGAACCGTTTGAAACCGGAACCGTTTGTTTTCAAACGGTTCCGGTTATAAACAGTTCCGGTTTCAAACCGTTCCGGTTCCGATTTGGTATGGTTCCAATATCACCTATTATACGTTAAATTAACAACGTACTATATCACATAACTTAACATATATACATACATCATTTCCGGCTTTAAACTTTTCACACATATATACATCGATCATGCATCTTAATTTCACCTTAATTCGTGCATATATATATACATCACATATTAATCCAATTCACCCTAGCTAATTAATTTTCCATATTTTTCAAACATACGTATATATATACATTCCATATATATTAATTAATTTTTCACATATATACATCACATATATTGCTCCTTCACCCCACAATTATCCACATTTTTTTCCCACAATTTTCATACATACCTTAATTACATTTTACAAATATTGTCCACATGCATACATATATACATCCCACAATTATCAAAAATTAATTAATTAAAATACAGAAAAAAATATTGTGGAATGAGAGAGAGAGAGAGAGGGAGAGAGAGAGGGAGAGAGAGTGAGCTCAAACCTGCCATGGTGGAGCTCGACCCAACTTTGCCGGCGACGGAGGTGAGGGGAGGAGGAAGAGGAGGAGGGGAGGAGGAGAGAGGGGAGGAGAGAGGGGAGAGGGAAGAGAGAAGAGAGGATTGAGGAGAGGGGAGAGGGAAGAAATTCGAGCTAAGAGAGGGAAGAGAGAATTGAATTAGGCCGAAGAGAAATGGGGAGGAGGAGCTCGAGCTCGAGCTATACCGCCACCATTGCCGGCGAGGTAGGTCAACGTCGTTGGTAATGACATTACCAACGAGTTGAGAAGCAACTCGTTGGTAATGACATTACCAACGACTTAGCAACTCGTGGGTAATGTCTAGGTTTGTCGACTATTATCCGATCGACTAATTTCCGACCATTTTCCGATTTCCGACTAATTTCCGACCATTTTCCGATTTCCGACCATTTTCCGATTTCCGACTAATTTCCGACCAATTTCCGATTTCCGACTACGTTCAATTTCCGACTACGTACAATTTCCGACTACGTATAATTTCCAACTACGGTTCCGATTTCCGACTACGTTCAATTTCCGACTACGGTTCCGATTTCCGACTACGTTCAATTTCCGATTTCCGACTACGTTCAATTTCCGATTTCCGATTTCCGACTACGTTCAATTTCCGACTACGTTCAATTTCCGAGTACATTTTCCGAGTACATTTTCCGACTACAATTTCCTTAAACATTTTACTACGTACATTTTACTACGTACATTTGTCGACTACAATTTCCGACTACAATTTCCAACGTACTAAGGATGATAATCGTAATCATATTCATCACTTGAGTCTGACTCGGTTTCATAGGTAACCTCTGGCAATATGTGCCGCTCCTCGTCATCTGAATCAGCGTCAACTTCATATGGATTAACATCGAGAAGTTCTGCTCCAGTAATTCGAACCACACTCCCAGATCTCACATTATTAAGGCGAATCGTAGATGATTCAGGAATGTCAAAAGCGTTTGGCTCTTGGTATGCAGTAACTTCCTCATCATCTGCGGTATCACCAAGTGTAGCAGCACTGTATATGTTTCTATGAGCAACATGGTTAACCACCTTCCACGGGACTTTGTTAAGAAGATCGTCCAGGTAAAACACTTGTTTTACTGATGAGGCAAGAACGAAAGGGTCATCTTCATACCAGGTAGTAGCAGTATTCACCGAAAATGTTCCGTACTGATCGGTCCTTGTGTTCTCCGGGCTAGTATCAAACCATCTACACTTGAACAAGTGCACTTTCATGCGGTTCCCATAAATTAGTTCAACAACTGAATGAAGGACACCGTAATAGTCAACGCCATCCTGCCCACCATGGACCATCACCCCACAATTCTGTGTTTTCAGTCGGTCGTCTCGATTTTCACATATAAATTTCACGCCATTGACCTGACACATGGAGTAAACTTGTGAAGCTATCGGTTTCATCGCCAGGACCCTCAATTCGTTTGACCACTCTGGGTAACCATCATCTGCTACATGGTTCATCTGAAAACGTCCATATATTAATACGTACAGAAGAAATTATGTCATCTTGAAACCACAAAACCACGTACATACATACATGCTATGTAAGGATATATATAAAAATAGACATATACTTACCCATTGACCAAAGTAGTTTGCAAACGTCTTGTTGTGGTAATCAACATTTCCGGCAATAGCAGGGCAGTGAAGATGATAGTTTTTCCAATATTGTACTTCTTGACAGTTAATCAGTACCGACCAGTGGGCAATGGCTACCTCATTTCCATCCAACTTGTACGACTTTGGCAACCTTCCCTGTACTACCACGTCACTGGAGATGATAGAAAGGTTGAACTGTGGTTCATCTATCGGCATCTGTTGTTGGGGGTCCTCTACATTTTCCAAGTACACTTTTGTGTACGTTACACACTCGTGCGCAAGATATGCTTCAGCGATACACCCTTCAGGTGCATATTTATTCTTCACATAGTCCTTGTAGGCTCCCAATTGTCTACAAGTTAACAAGTGCATGTTAACTTACTTAAAAAATAAGAATTTACATATAAAAACATAGGCAAACCAAATGTATGAATCATTTGTACCTTTCCATGGGGTACATCCAAGTGTAGTGTACGGGACCGGTAAGCAACAATTGTTCGGGAAGATGGATCATCAGGTGAGGCATTATGTCGAAAAAATTTGGGGGAAATATCCTCTCAAGCTTGCACATGATAAAAATGATGTCATCTTGCATCTCCCTGAGGTCTGTTTTTTTAACTTCCCTGGTGCATAACTTCTGAAAGAATCTTGACAAGGCCACCAACGGCTCCACCACCTCTTTGGGCATGTACCCTCGAATGAAAATAGGGAAAAGGCGTTGAAGCAGTACATGGCAGTCATGACTCTTTAATCCGTACATCTTATTGTCCCGGAAGTTAACACACCTGCTTATATTTCCTGCATAGCCATAAGGATACCTGCATATATATAGATAAAGCCACATATATGGACCAATTATATTTCTCGCATATAACCATATATACTCCGCTAAAAATTTAAGGCCAAATTCCTACATAGCCATAAGAATATATACCTGACATTACTCAGCCACCGAAAAATTTCATGCTTATGCTTCGGCTTTACGGTGTACGGAGCTTGCGGCATTTTTCTCTTACCATCTCTTAACCACAAATGTTTCCGCACACCCATTGCTTTCAGATCAATGCGTGCCTTAGGGATGTCTTTTGTTTTCCCCTCCAAGTTAAGAACTGTGCCCACCACACTTTCACACACATTCTTCTCTATGTGCATGACATCTAGGTAATGTCTGATAGGCAACCTGGGCCAGTAGGGGAGTTCCCAGAATATGCTCTTGTGTGTCCAAAACTTATACCTTTCGGGCTTTTCTGGAATTGACGTCACTATGTCAGGATGATTGCTCAGCTGGCCAAAATCATATTCATTCAACACTTCCAAAATTTCTTCCCCTGTCCATCGCCTGGGTGCCACACCTGTTTCCACAGTCCCATCAAACGCGTCTGGATCCTGCCTAAATGGGTGATCATATGGAAGCCAACAACGGTGACGCATCTGAACAATTTTACTGCAATGAGGACTACAACAATCAACCGTCATGCACTCTGAACAAGCCCTGTAACCCCTGGTAACATTGCCCGACAACATACCGCGGGCAGGAAAATCACTGATGGTGCCAACAAGCATGGCATGCATCTGGAACATCTCGTTTTTGAACCTATCGTAAGTGGGGTGGCCACACTCACTCAGGTACTTAAGCTCCTCAATCAAAGGCCTCAAATACACATCGAGACACTTTCCTGGATAACCCGGGCCCGGAATTAACAGAGTGAGCATATTGTATTCCTTCTTCATGCACATCCATGGTGGAAGGTTGTACGGTACCAAAATAACTGGCCATATACTGTATTGAAGACTCATGTTGCCAAAAGGGTTGAATCCGTCAGATGAGAGCCCTAGCCAAACATTTCGGACCTCTGCTGCAAAATGATCAAACTCCCTGACCATGTGCTTCCAAGCCTCTCCGTCGGAAGGGTGTATAAGGGTGTCATCGTCAGGCAAGTTCCTCTCAGCCCACCATCTCATTGCCTCGGCCGTGAAAGCACACATGAACAACCGCTCCAGCCTATCAATAAGCGGGAAATATCGAAGTATCTTCACAGCTTTCTTGTTGCCTGCAGGAGTCAACTTATACCTTTCTGTAAAACATACCGGGCAGGCTTCAAGGTCTTCGAGATCTTTTCCCCATAAGAGAATACAATCATATCTGCATGCATGGATTTTGATGTAGGAAAGCCCAAGATCTTTCAGGATATGTCGCACCTTATGATGTGTGGTAGGAAGACGATGACCGGGTGGCAGTAGCGAAGCAGTCCACTTCAACCAAGAATCAACAGCTTTGACAGACATTTTGTTCTCCATTTTGAGCTGCATCACTCCCATGACACTTTCAAGAACAGTCTTACTACAACCGTCGTACGACGGAGTCTGTTGCAATGCAATCAGGTTGTTGTACTTGTCCATACCGCTTGTGTTGACATGACCTCCAGGTAATGGTTCGACTGGCTCGATATGGGGGAAACCCTCAACGACGGGAGGGACATTTGGTGCTTCATCAGCGAATACACCGCTCTCATGAGGAAACATATCATTGATTAACATCGATGTTGGATCATAGGATGAACTGCCCCTCTCAGCAAAATCTCCATGATCATAGCGTGGACTAGCCCTCTCACCAAATTGTCCATGATCATGCGGACCCGCTACCGATGTTTCACCGTGATAAATCCAACAAGTGTACTTATCCCAAAACCCGTATTTACTCAGGTGCCTCTGGACTTTATCCATGGGAAATCGAAATCGATCGCTGAAACACTTACATTCTTTACACGGGCAATAATGAAGTGTAGTGTCTCCACAATTAGCCTTCACAAAATCCACAAAACTCCTAATTCCCTGGTGATATCTGACATCCCATCTTTCGAGGCTCATCCAACTCTTGTCCATCCTGAAAATTCTAACAATTTTACGTATTAGTTATATATATACACACACATTCACTACTAATAATCGACGTGATCTCTCAATTCAACTCTAATTAAATCAACACATGCATGCATATGTATATATATCAATCTAATCTCTGAATTCGATTCAGTACTCGATGATAGTATTCTCCTTTTTTCAATTCAAAACGTATTTGACTGGGTAAGAGGAGGCTCTGTTAAGCCTTGCTCCGATAACAATACGATAATACCAGTCATTGATTCAGACACAAGATTAACTACAACCTGTTTTCTCGTTTCGGTGACCGTACATCAACAACATTTCATATATATCTCACGAATTGGATTTGATCAACACACACACACATATATATATATATACCACATATACGTATATATACACCTACGTACCTATATATATAGCTTCCTGAATGATCGAGTTTTCGACGCGCGCCTTAATTTTGACAATATACCGAATGATCGATTTCAGAGCGTACGTTTTCCTTCTTTCGATTTCTTTGGATTTTTTTCGCTCAAAATGATTGAATGATCGAGATGCCCCATCCGGCATCAAATATAAGACACATTGCCGGCGACGGAGTAAGTCGCCGGAAATGAAGACATTACCGGCTACTTTACGCCGGAATCTCGCCGGTAATGTGCCCTAGACATTGCCGGCGACGGTTAGAGTCGCCGGTAATGTCTAGGGCACATTACCGGCGAGATTCCGGCCACATTACCGGCGACGGAGTAAGTCGCCGGTAATGATGGACATTACCGGCGACTTTTCCGGTCGCCGGCCTTGTTGGCCGGAATCTCGCCGGTGATGACTCATTTTCTTGTAGTGTGTACATTCGGTTTTTCGTGAAATTGACATGGTTAGAGTGAGAATTGGCCTTTGTTGCAGTTGACAAAGTTGCTCAGTGGTGATTTTTAGTGGAATAGGGGTTGCTCCGCCGTGAAATTTTTTGGTCAGCGGTGGCGCCGCCGTGGGTGTTTGTCAACGGCGGTCAACGGTCAAAGTTTGACTTTTTTGGACTTTCGACAAGTTGCATGTCATTTGACTCGAAATCGCGCCCCGATCGCAGTGGGGAGGTTCGTTTTTCGAGTTGAGCGTCCGAACGTAAAGCGAGGTATTGAGGTGTTATATATGGATTTTCGACGTTTCGTCGCATTCGAATTTCGTGTTTCCGAGAACGGTAGTTTCTCGTGAATCGATTTGAATTGTCGGATTATGACTTTGAATAATGGATTTTGTGAATATTCAGGGGTTCGTGATCGTTTGTTTGGCGATGGACATTCCGCCGGATCACGGGTTAACGTGATACGCCAGACTGTGAGTGGACAATTTATTTTCACGGATTGTTTGCGAGTCTTTTATATATGATTTACGAACTTGAGCATGCCGCTTGATTATGATTTTACGAGCATGTGTTTTACGATTATACATATACGGATATACGTATACGAGTATACATACACTGATATGTTGTTACATGCATTTGTATCGAAATGTTTATGATTTGGTTTTCACAGAGTACAGTCGTAGTTTATGAGGTTGTATCGATACACTGCATCCCGGCTGATCCCCGAGGATGTTACTAGCTAGGATCACGTGTGGGCTAGGGACCCCGTGGTTCTGGATCACGTGTGGGCTAAGGACCCCGTGGTTCCGACTGTGCTTCTGCAGCTAGGATCACGTGTGGGCTAGGGACCCCGTGATTCTGACTGTGAGATTTTACTTGCATGCTCTGTTTACGAGTTGGAGTCAGCGTCTCCTCGTATACTATTTGGTTTGATTTATTTCGACTCGCATATGTTTTATAACATATAATACTTGGTGAAAGACATTTATTTTCGTCCACTCACTCTAACGTGTTTTATGTCTTTCCCCTGGGCTTTTCGGTTTCGGTGCCCAGTTTACAGTTCGGACTCTGGAGTTGCACGTCGTGGTCGGAGGCATAGTGCTCGAGCAATCTTGTTTCATCCAGTAGGTTTATTGTTCTGCCTACTGTGGTATGCGTATATGATTATGTATTAGATGTCGCTCTGAGCTTTCTGTGGTATATGTTATACGAATTTATACCGGATTTCAGAAAAGTATATATATATTTATTGTTTTACTTTACTGTTGATATATTGAGAAATCCGGATGGGATTGGTGCCCACGGTTTGCTTTTTGTGGCATAGGATGAAGTGTATTTTTCGCGTGCAGGTAATGGTAATTCCACGCTAGTAACGAAACTCTGCCCAAATTTCGAAAAAAATTTGTTGGTTCGTGTTTTCGAAGGGGTTTGATTCCGATTTAGGAAGCTAAATCGGGGTTGGGTCCTTTCAACTCATCCTTGCTTGAATGATATCAAGAGCAAGACTAATCTATGAAGAAACTAGAGTGATGAATGATGTAGAAAAATTGGAATTACGCTTGGAACAATTGGAATTAGTTGGATTTTGATGCACTCTTCATGCTATTGGAGGCCGGAATTACCCAAATAGAGAAGAAAAACTCGATGGCCAACGAGAAAGAAAACCGAAAGGAAGAAGTTGAGAAAGTGTAAGGGTAATTTTAGAAATTTGTTTGATAGTTTCTGGGTGGGAGTATGGTTTGTCAATTAGGGAGTGTTAATTTCAATGCCCTTTATAAATGAGTTTATACTTATCAGAAAGGATAATGCTGTTATGCACTGAAAGGCTATGCACCCCTTACTCTAAATTTCTCATGTGACACATGTCGCAATATGAGAGGTTAGTTGTTTCAAAATTCTTCAAACTTGACTGAGCTTATCATAAGCTCAGTGTGAACCTATTCTTTGACCTCTAGCAAAATGACCACACTATACCGTCTTCGACCTTGCGCCCATCTCCTTCACGTCTTCCGCCTTCACCACTCTTTCCTCGATAGTCTCCTCATTTTCGACTTCGATTTAATTTTATCGTCGGAAAAGAGCTAGCTAACTGAAGCTCCCCTACAACATAATTGACCAGAGTCATAATTCACCAAAACCCGATTAATCAAACCTAGAACTGCAAGAGCTAACACAACATTTGAAATTGTGATAACTTTGGGGAGTAAATTGGAGACCCTTGTTGTCGTGGACATTCTCTATGATCTCAAGAGGCAAGGAAGAACCCTCTAAGGGTTTGGAGGCTAGATTTGGGGATTTTAATCTTTGTATTATGGGTATTTTGTGTATGACTTGCTCCAAATTTGGGTGTAATGATTATTTGATATCCTGTGGTTAAGTTTGCTGGCCCATATGTAATTTTCTCTATTATTTCGCTGTAGGATTGGAGTTTTGTTTAGTGGTTTATAAATTACAAGTAAATCTGTCCCATTTTCATGTTTAGCATCTTTTACTTCCATTATTTGGATGTCTAAATCTATTTTCCTGTAGCAAGCAATTTTTATGCGATGAGATCTAGGTTTGGTGTTGTCCCAGATTCGATTATGGAGGTCTAACTCCACATTTAGGATCTGGATTCGATACGTCTATGTTTTATACCATGTGACTTTGGACTCGCTCAGGTCATGGTGGCGTGAGGCGGAGGAGCAGCATGGCGGCACACGAGATGCCGTGTAGCTTAGCGACAAGGGAATGGGAGGAGGAGGAGGATAAAGGAGGAGGTTTTGCAATGGACGAAGACGATAATTCCGACAACGGCGGCTGGTTTTAGTTTATCCTACACTCAGTCAACGCTAAGAAATGTTGACAAAACTAGCCATTTAAGGAATGACACGTGTCACTTTATATTTTAGACTCCACGGTGAATAGTCTTATGGTGCATTCCAAAATTTTCCTAGAAGATTGTGTTCCTAATCTTGTTACACATGAGAAAGAGTACTATGGTATTGGGTTACTCAAAAGAGAGAGAGGATGGGTAGATTTATTGTAGTTATCAGAAGGTTGAATTCGTACTTATCAAAATATTGAGTTTGTACTTGAAAGAATATTATGTTGCTACTGAAGTAAGCTTTCTCCTCGGTTCAATTTCTTTTGTAGATGTGACTAGCAACTTAAGCTGTTCAAGTATTGATTAAATATTTATATATATATATATATATATCTATTAATTAAAATAGATGGTCTTACGCATCCTAAAACCTTGGCCGGAGAAGAAGGAAAGAAAACACCTTCATTTTGTCTTGCTTTCGTCCGGCGCCCCTAGGGTTGGCAGGGACCTTCTAGCCTCGTCAGCTTCTTCAGGGTGTGGCCGGACGGGACGTGGTGCTCGTTATGGGCAAGGTTTTGCACAATGGTCTGATTAGGGGTGGATTGTTTTCGGTTCGATGTCGGAGGAGAAGATGCAGCGGGTTGTGTGTGCAAGGGAATCAGGTATGTAGTGTTGCGAGACGGCATTGCAATTTTCGGTTGATCGGCAGCCTTGGCCGAGAGTTGTTGGAGGCGCACCACGGGGTTGATTGGCCGGACGTTTTTCGGATATGGGATTCAACGATTTCGGTGGTTGATTCTTGGTGCATGCTATTCTTGGAGGGATGGTGGTTTATGGTGGGCTTAGCTGCAGCACGGGGTTGGCCTAGGCAGATCGAAGATTGTTGGCGAGAGTTGAGCGGCGGCCACCATATCTGGGGAGGTGCAAGGCCAGTGGCGACGACAGTCTTCTCTCCGTTGTTGGGCTGGGTATGCGGCCCACAATTAACCATTTGTGGCAGTTGGGCCAGTTTCATATGCCTTGACCCCAAAAATTTAGTTAATATTTTTTTTGTTTTTTTGTTTGTATGTAGGTGTTTTTTCGTGGTTAAATCATTAATAAGGCTCTATTTATATACACCGGGGCTAGTCTGACAATCAAGACGATTTGCCGGTTTGTGCATTTTCTATGCCTTGTTTAATCTAGTGCAGGTGAGGGTTATTGTAATATGGTTCAATCCTCCTAGTGGTAAGATGAAATATAGTGCAGACGACACAATCGCCGTTCAAAAATGGATTAGATGGTTTTTTTTTTGGGGGGGGGGGGGGGGGGGGGGGAAGCAACAAGTTGACTTTTCCAATGTTGTTGCTACATTTATAAAGCGAATAGAATAGTATGTTTGCAATTCTTTACTAGTTGGTACCTAATTGAATGCATAGTTATTAAATTATATTTTGTAATTATCCGGGATGTCTTATATGCGCTCATTATAATATGCGGTTCAGGTTTTATGTCCCCCCCCCTATGTACTCATCGATTTCATTAGTAAAGGCTTGAAGACCGTCTTCTTTTTTTTAAAAAAAAATAGAGAGATGTTCATTCGACAGTTGAGAGGAACAGTTTACGTCACACATTCATAATTCATTTTTTTTACTCTTCTATTTCTCTAACTTGATGATTGAAGAATTTGGAATTTAGATGAAATAGGGATACAAGAGTAAAGACGAAAGAAGAGCAGTTGATTTGATCAGAGACGATTTCTCCTCGCGGGATACAAATAAACTGTGTTGCAGTTTTATTATCACACGTTCACAACAAAAGACCACCTCCTCACTAAAGTCGCGTTAAATCCAAATTTTGTATACCATAGCAAAGCGTTTGACTCAAAGATTGGATCGATAGACAGTTGTCGGAGGTAGGCTGGGGAAAGACTAGAATCCTCGCATCTCTATGTGACGGTGTCATTTACCAGGGCTGATTACCAAATCATAAATTACCCCTTACAATATATAAGTTCAATGCAGTAGAATTTAATAAAGAAAAGGCAATATAGTCAAACAATATAAACACATTTATGAAAGAAAAAAAATTGACAATTTACAGTTTTTTATCTAAAAAAAACACTACCTCCTCTCATACCCATCTTAGAGAGAGAGAGAGAGAGAGAGAGAGAGGAGAGAGAGGAGAGAGAGAGAGAGAGAGAGAGAGAGAGAGAGAGGAGAGAGAGAGAGGAGAGAGAGAGAGAGGAGAGAGAGAGAGAGAGAGAGAGAGAGAGAGAGAGAGAGAGAGAGAGAGAGAGTCCTTCCACTAAGGTATCCCTATTTTTGGGTAATTTCTAAACCGTTAAACAGTGAATACTGAACAAACTTTCTCTTTCTTTCACTCTCCTCTCTCTCTCTCTGGATGAACTCGCTCGTCTTCGACCAAAACCAACACAAATCAAGTAACCACTTTTTACTCAATTCAATTAACCACTTTTTACTCAATTCAATTAACAATCATTTTAACAACTCAGTTACGGAATCCTCTCAACTATTATGAAGATTGAATTTAAAGAATACCATCTCAAATCAAAACCCAGGTAATCGATTAATCTCAGTACAAAAAGACAAGTTCAAATGGGTCTATCCCAATTCATCACAAACAATACAAAAATAATGATCTAATTATATGGATTAAATTCTAGTTTGTTGTAATAACTATTAGATTGAGTTGGAATGGGAGATTGAAACCAAGGCAGACCGATCCCAAAACTCAGAAATCACTGTACCAATCCCAAATCCACCGCCTTCTTCGAATCACTCTCAAACCCCAAAACTCAGAAATCTTAAACCCATAAATCAATAAATCAATCAACACCCATGAATCAATTGAATACCACCGATCCAGAAATCAATCAAATCCCAAAAATCAAGATCAAACTCAATCGAAACCCAAAAATCAATTCAAATCCTACTCCATTTGCTTAAATTGTTTTGATCGGGGAGCATAAAGATAGAGATTAACAATAGTTTGGGTTGGTTTATTGTGTCTTTACTTTGGAGAAAGATAGGGAGATACGGGTGGTACGTACGTAACATCAGGGAGAGAGAGAAAAGGAGAGAGAGATGTGTGTTTAATTTTTTCTTTAGTTTGTTTTAATCTGAACCATACAAGCTCATTTAAAGAGATCCAATGGCTGAGAATGTCTAAAATCAGATATACCTAAGTAGAAGAGGATTGATATAAATATATATATAGGGCCCTTCCACTACGGTATATCTTTTTTTTGATCATTTTCAGGTATAGGGCATTAGACAAACTTTTCGATTATATTTTAATATCTCCACCGTCCAAATATTAAGTCTATATGAGTAAATCATTCATGTAAATTTTCAGCCAAAATGGTGACCGTTAAGATATCGAACTACATTAAATCAAAGAACAGACTAAATCTGTCAAACTTGAACCATTCATACTTATAAACGTCAATTGCAGTTTTGAATACCTTAATCATCACCATTTTGACTGAAAATTTACAGGCTTGATCTACACATTGGGACCTAAGATCTGAACGGTGGAGATGGTAAAATATGATTCGAAAAGTTGGTGTAATGCTCCATACCTGAAAATGACCAAAAATAGGTATACCTTAGTGGAAAGATGGTGTGTGTGTGTGTGTGTGTGTGTGTGTGTGTGTGTGTGTGTATATATATATATATATATATGATTGCTTGAGACCAAAGATGTCTACCTTCTAGGCTTCAAATAAAGGAGGATTGGGAATTACATCATGCGAGGAAAGAGTTGAGCATTCAGAAGTATGCAACTTACAAAATGGCTACATGTGTGTTCTTGTTTTGTTAAAAAAAAAACTGAGGGAAAAGAATTAACTCAATGGCAACCAAAGTCACCCTCAAACTAATGTTGTTGCTGTTGCTGTGTTGTTGTTGAATTCCAGTTTTCTTTTCCCAGTGCATATAATAACAAGACGGGGAAACCGAAAGAACCAATCCAGAACCGGACATTCTAACCAAGTTTCAACCATAAGACACAAAACCAAATGAAAGTAAATGGTTCTGAATCCGAATGCTGATTTTTCTACCAGATACAGTTGCAGCTTTCAAAGAATTGTTAGTAGTGTTTATCTCTTTCTAATTTTCTCCTTTGGAAGTAGTCTTTCTCGGGAAAAAAAATAATTAAAAAAAAAATCTTCTTCTCTTTAAAAGGAAGGATGAAGGAATATCAAAGATATGACTAAAGTATCTCATAACTAAAAGAAAGCATAGCAATATCACATTTACTCGGAATGAAACCATCATATGTTCGGGTGAGGAGCCTAAACCAAAGTTGTTTCAAAAGAGTTTAGACCTGAATATGGAGCCTGAATCAATCTAAAACATTGGTAGACAAACATAAGAATCTCAACTGAATTTACAATGAAATTTAAGATCTTTGATCAATGTAGAAAGCTATCAGAAATAACAAGGAAAACTCACCACCAAATCAACGTTTCGAAAATTGAGGGGCTTTACGAGCTTTCTTCAAACCAGGTTTCTTCCTCTCAACAACTCTGGAGTCCCTCGTTAGCAGGCCTTCCTTTCTCAGAGGTCTTCTGTGGTCCTCGCTTACTTTAAGCAATGCTCGAGCAATGCCAAGTGATATAGCTTGAGCCTGACCTGAAAGGCCGCCGCCATGAGCCTTGACAAATACATCATAGTTACTTTCATATCCCAGAGTCACAAGGGGAACTTTAACATACTGCAACCATAATGGATTGCCTTGAAGGTACTCCTACACAGGATTAAAGAACAACATACAAAAATATCAGTAAAACAAGAAGACTACAAGGCAATGCGACAGAGTAAGCACCAGATTAAAGCAGCAATACGTTACAAGAATGGAGAAAGGCTAAAATCAAACTCTTCACAGTTGCATGAAATTGTTCACAGATATTTGCATAACAGCTAAAGTGAAAGAAAAGGCAGCATACTACAGATCATTGGTATTCACCATTATTTCTATGAGCAGTTGAAAAACAACATCGACCATTATGTGTTTAAAGGAACATATAACATATCCAAAATCCTACTTGCAAGTGTTGAATATAGGGGAAGAGATAAAGACCTTGGCATCACGATAATTGATAACAACTTTTCCAGTGCCCTCCTGGAGTACAACACGAGCAATTGCACACTTTCTCCGACCAGTGCCAATGATTGTCTGAGCAGCAAATCCACCCGGAAGCCTTGATTTGACGTACTTCTTGAGGTTCACAGTCTCCAACTCTGGGGAAGCTACAGTTGCAGAGACAACAAGCCGAGGGGTTCGGATAGGGGTCCCCCGTATGTTATCGGAGGCTGATCTGGACCGGGGAAATGAAACAGTGGTAGGTCTCTGAGCTACATTTGACGAAAACGAGAGAGTAGAAAGGGAGGATGTAAGACCTACTATGGAAGTAGCCATTCTGCGGTGTCTCTAAAGTCTACCAGAGAATTGGTTCTGTAGGCCCTCCGCTGAGAACGAGTTACCTGAAACGCCGTGTAATAGTCAATGAGCATGAGAAATTAATAACAAGAAACATATCAGGTTAATAAAGAGAAACATATCAGCATTGTAAAGTATATCAAACAAATATAACTAAAGAACACTAAATAACTGATAAATCAACAAACCAGCACCAAAATACCAAAACCATATGAGAAATCTGATTCGAGTAGCAAATAGGAAAGAAGAAAGAAATGAAGGAGGGCAGGGCCTTAACAAAATCCCAAATCCCACAAAGTTATCAGATTATTAGAGCAAACATCCCCAACCTTTTTTACATGAATTGAGAAGTGAATCAAAACCCCAAGCTGATTTAGCATTCTATGGTAAAACGCAAACCTGATGCTGCCGCCGCAACCCAACGGAGGAGTGTCTTCGGTGACCGTCTAAACTGTGGTATTTTCGAATTAGGAAGAGAGCGAGTGTTGTAAGAGGGGAAAGTATGAAGGATGGATTGTATCCCAGAGAGGCCACGACGTCGACTGAGAGAGCTGACATCTGGATAAGGCTCCAAGCTAATTTTCGCTTTTAATTGTTTTCTGCAATTTCACACGTTATAAAATAAAAAGTTTTAAAAAAATTGAAGTTGACCCTCTCTTTTGCAAATCACAAATCCTAATTTAAGTACCTGGTGGTTTGACGGTCAAATATCATAAATGATCACTCAAGTTTAATTAATTTAAATTTTAATTATTAAAATTTTAAAAATATAACTTTATTAACTTATTATGTGTTCAAACTAAGCAAGTCTGTGTATAGTCTCAAACGAGTTCCTAGAGCTTGGTATAAGAAGTTGACCACTTATCTTGTCAATCAAGAATATACCAGGGGCATAGATAAAACCTTGTTTGTCAAAAGAAAAGATCATCATATCATGATAGCTCAAATATACTTTGGTAGCATAGTTTTTTGTTCTACTTATCCCACCATGGTCAAAGACTTCACTGATGTTATGCATGGTAAGTTTAAAATGAGTGCTCTTGGTGAACTTACTTACTTACTTTCTTGGTCTTTAAGCTAAGCAATTGCTTACAAGTATGTTTCTCTCAGACTAAATATACTGAAAACTTGGTAAAGAAATTTGGTCTAGCCTCAGCTAAACCAGTAGGCAATCCAATGAGTACCACAAAACTCAGTGGAAATATCACTGGTACTCTAGTTGAACAAACCTTATACAAAAGTATAATTGGTAGCCAGACCAGATATCACTGGTACTCCAGTTGAACAAGTGTATTGTATTTAACTGCTAGCAGACCAAATATTACTTACAGTGTGGGTGTTCGTGCTAGGTTTCAGGCAAATCCAAAGGAGTCTCATCATTGAGCACTTAAAAGAATTATCTGATATGTTCATGGAACTGTCAACTGTGGAGTGTTCTATACTGCTTATACAAATGTTGAGATTGCAAAATACTATGATTCTGATTAGGGAGGCAATCTTAAAGATAGGCTCAACACCTCTAGTGGATTTTTCTTTGTTGTAAACAACTTAGTAGCATGGCCCAATAAGAAGCAAAATAGCATCTCCTTGTCTATTGCTGAGGCAGAATACGTTGCTACTGGAAGTTGCTGCTGGAAGTTGCTTCACACAACTTCTCTGGATGAAGAACATGATGTGAGATTATGGTATACTTCAAAGTAAGTTGACCCTTTTCTGTGATAATACAAGTGCAATTCAGATATCGAAAAATCTAGTTCAACACTCACGTACTAAGCACATTGATCTTCAATATCATTTCATTCGTGACCTGGTTGAGAAACATATTTTGACTATGGATTTTGTGTCCACCAAAAATCAATTTGTTGATGTGTTCACAAAACCATTAGATACTGCTCGTTTTGAAACATTGCACAATGCTATTGTAGTCTACTCTATGGTTTGAATGATCCAGTCTGTTTGTTGTATCTCGTATATGTATCTGCAAAAATTGTATACGAACCTAAAATTATTAGTGTTAAACTCTACGCTTACTTCTCATTACTTTGTGAGTTTCTGAGTCTTTCCAAGACTATTCTCTTGCTTGACAAGTCTTATTTGAGTGCATGTTTGATTGTTTCCTATCTAGAACTTGCATAATCACTTATTGTTGCATGATGTACATTTGCATCATCACATGTGAATTAAAATGATTGAGGCATTAGGACTATTTCTCTTACCATGCATGGCTAAATATTAAAATGTGTCATGATGTTTTTCCCCATTTAGTGAACTTCTTGAAACTATATCATTTTCTTCTCCACCTTGATTATTTTAGCTTGAATGCCTTCCAATGAAAATGTTACTTGAAAGATTGCACTAGTTGGTCCTCAAGCTCTTGAACACAGTTCGATCTCCCATAGCATCTTAAACATAAAAAATATTGTTTGATGAGTTCTACAACTGCCACATACAGTTGAAATTATGCTCCTAAGTGCTTTTGTGATGTGTGTGACTTGAAAAAAAAAGGGAGTACATGAAGGATAATTGACCAACTTTTCCCATTTGTGCAATAAGAGGACAATGCACAAAATGAGTTTTTCACACCCTATGCACCATAGTTGTTGACAGGTTAATTCCCCTAGTTCAGTAGTTCAACTCAGTACAGAAAGGCAAGGACCATGTTGCAATTGTGTTTAAATGTGCCTGTTGTTATAGATTAGATAATTTCTCTCACTTTCTTTACTTTCATACCTTACACCCATTCCCCATTACAACCTGATTAAAGTCCTCATGATTTTTTCATTGTATTGATGTATTAATGCTCAATTGCAGGAGGTGAGACATTTAAGCTTATGGTACATGCTATTTTCAACAGGATTGTGTGTAGTTTGTTATCATCACCTATATTATTGTGAGCATACACATGAGTGCATCAATTAAGGGGGAGTTCCACAATTTCAGCACTATAGTCTTGTTCTTGATTTATGGGTCACATATCTATTTATATATATATATATACATACTAGCTATATTAGACTGAGTCCATTATTCATGATTTTTGAGAGCTTTAGTGCTTTTGGTGCATATCTTTTTAGTATCTATGGTCATAAATCTCTTGATTTTTGTGATCTCCCAAATAGCTTTTCACTTTGATAATTTGTTACCTCTACGATAATTTTATTTACAATCATGATTACATTGGGAGATATCAGAATATTTTCCTCTTTTGACTCAGTTTTCTTTTCTCGAGATGGTTTGATTTGATGGTTTGCTTCTCAAGGAAGTTTTGGGTTCTCCTTTTATAAAATGACTCTAACAGTTCCCTTCTTCCTCTACAATTCTTACCTACTCTCTAAGTGTGTAAGTCTCTCATTTGTAAAAATCTTACATGTGTGATGCCTCGGACTCCCAGAATGACCATTTCTCAGACATTCTCACTCTGCTGGAGCGCACTGAGGCCATTCAGCATGACATTCTCACCCTGACTCTCAGGGCCGCTATTGAGGATCACTGTGCTGCTAAAGAAGGCACTGCGGGGGCTACTGCGTTAGCCCGTGGCATTGGCTTCAGCAAGCACCGTCGCTTCTGATCCTTTTCGCCATCTATGCATAAAGGGGGAGTAGAAGGATCTGCTGCACTTTTCAACTCGAGCTTTTTAGGAAGTTTCATTTTTACTTTTTGCTTTTACTTTTTGGGTTTTAATCCCTTATCTAGTTTGTAAAGATAATTGTTCTACTTTTGGTTGAATTCTAGGATGGCTTGTTTAAACTATTTTAGATCTGGATAGTTTGCATATGCTTGTGTACTTTGTAGCTGGTTGCAGATCTAGTCTTTTGTATGGAATGTCAAATGGGGAGATTGTAAGTACTTAATTTGGCATTCCATGATAAAATAGGTATTAGAGTCAACATTAGTCGCCAGGCTGATGATCTCACTCACAATGGTAGGTAGTTTCATATATTCATCTAGGTAAGTTCTAGTAACTGTCTAGATTAATATAGTTCTGATTTGGTTGTGATCTGTGAGTGAATTCCATTGTGCTTAGTATAGTATGCTAGGTTAGTTAAGGACTGTAAGATCAATGTGCTATTGATTTTATTACAGTTACCTTTTATATTTGTCCTTATTAAGTACGAGAATTGGAATCACTTAAAAGATGATTTGAATGAATAACAATATTTGTGTTTGTGTTTTGCAATCCATGGAAAGAAAGGGATTGCAGTTTTTGTGTTTTGCATAAACTCTATAAGGCTAAAAATGCTTGGTTATATAAGGGACTTTTAGTCCCCTGTACTGGGTGTGTATTTTTGTGTGAGAAATATTGCATCTTTAAACTTACTGCATACTTTAAACTCGCTTCCTTGTTTGAGAGTTTAATTAGACTTACACTTTATTGTTACTTGAGTGTGTTGAAATAATCATCCAAGCTAGTGGTATGAGTAAAACATGCATCAAATATTAACACAAATTAAAGTAGACACTCAACGTATAGTTCACACGTATGCAATTTAAAACCCTTCCTTATAGATGTAGCATTGATAAGTATGGATCATTCTTAACCAGGGATTGAGGGTACTAATGCATGGCAACATTTATAAATAGAAAATTAAATGTATGAGGGGTTTGCTTTGGTTATTGATCTACGAAATATAAAGACAAGACATGGTAGAAAACACATAAAGAAACCCTAAGTTCTATCATGCTTCAACTCATAGACAAGCTAAACAAACAAGAACATAGAATCCTAAACATGCTTTCTAAACCAAAAATAAAAAAGATAAACTAACATATTTACATGATCAACTCATTCAATTTGTCTAACTCTAAATAACCTAACAGATTATATGCAACCTATTAATCTCTAAATTATTAGCTACGGTTTCTCATATAGGTTTCTCAAATAAGTGCTTCGGGATTGCCTTAACACATCATTGATATAAACCGGGATTGCCCTACATTTAATCAAAGCATTAAGCATAAGTCCAAAACCAACACGTTGTAACTAAACACAAAGAAGAAAAACAGATTGTAAAAACTTGAAAAATTATTAACCAAAAAAAAATCCTTAAGTCGATTCAAAATATATAGAGTTTCATACAAGGAGATAGAGAGAAAAGAGATCATGGTTACACTTTTTGAGTTCAGGATTGCCCTAATCTACTTCGTGCACTAGATTCTTTAATGAACGAAAGGAGGCACTTAGGATTGCTTGGAATGCCCACGGGGAGGAACTTGTTGATGGTGGTGGAGATATCGGCCTTGTAGAGAGCTAAAGTGTTTGGAAGGTGAGGAGAGTCTATGGCAGAGCTTCGGCTTCTTGAATGAGTGATCCTTTTTTCTAGCCGAAGCTCCCTTTATATAGGCCAAGCAAAGCCTAGTTCGACTTCTTCGAGGACTCTAACTACTCCACCCGGGCAAATCTGTTGTCGTCTCCTCCATTGGGTTGCCTCCCAACAAGCGTTTATTTTTTAACGTCTTACAGCCTAGACATGATGCTTTGCTAATTCTTCAATTACGACATCCAACATTCTTGACGTTTTCTTTGCATGTGCTCTTGCATGTACATGTTGGTGCCATCTCCTCTAACTCCTTTAGCTCGGCCTTCTTCTTCTTCTTCTTCTTCTTCTTCTTCTTCTTCTTCTTCTTCTTCTTTACGAGCTTGTTAGGGTTCATAATCCACGCAAAGATACATTAGTTAGTGATCAATTAACTAATTAATCATAAACGTAGCTCACGTAGAATTTACAACAAGTAGGTTTATCTTTCGTTACAAATTCATTACAACATGATCAACTAGACAAATACAGTTTACCAAACAATGTCCCAATTGATTTTTTTTCGCCAGAGATATATAATTATCACATCCATCTAGAATTTAATTTAAGACTTAGATGATTAAATTGTGTAATGGCTCGAAATCTATTCCACTCCTTTGGGAAAGTCCGCAAATGGCCAGTTGAGATAGATACAACGCGAGAGGTAGGACTAATTTTGAGAATATTCTCTTTCTTAGATCCAAATCCCGTCACGAGTCATAGCCCTTCTAGTCACCATAACCAAAAATTTCTTACTAAGAGCAAAAGTTCAATACGATATTACATCAACTATTTCAATCAAAATCCAACTTAAAAACTAAATAACAAGTGATAAAACATAGCTAAGACTTATTATTAACATTTTACAAAATCGGAGAAACTGAACATAACTACTTGCAGAATTTATACAGAATTAATCACACATAGGAATTTCACGAAATTTTAAGAGATCATACTAGACACATATATACTTAACTTTGTAAATTTTCATAATTTTTCAAGATATGCAACCACGTCAGATAAATCACACAAAATAGCACATATCACAGTCTCGAAATTGTCATTAACACTAAAAGTAAAAGAATTATAGTCACATTATACAACAACAATAATGAATCTCTTTACAATAACATAACTCTTTGACCTTATACAATTGACTCTTTTACCTGCAAAAATAAAAACAAAGTTACAACATTGATTGGAACTAAATAACACATGCTAATATCCGAATTCGCACAACATTGAACACAGTAGATTGTCAGATTTTTCCAGACTTATTGGTTGCTCTGATTGCAGTACAATTTTACAACCATAAACAACACACATATCCAAACACGTCTGCAACTTTGCAGATTTTTCGGAGATATTTAGGTATGTCAAAAAAAAATTCATGAAAAAGGGCAGTGTACAGTTCCAAAAACATAAAACAAAAACATAAGCACATGTATATTATTCACACAGTATGAACATATTTACATAAACAAAATCATACTAGATTTTTCAATCCCCGGCAACGACACAAAAAATTTGATATACGTAAAAATATGCATCAAATATTAACACTAAGTAGACACTCAACACATAGTTCGCACGTATGCAATTTAAGCTTCTACTAGTAGGAAGCTACTCTGACTTGAGCTTGTTCCCTACGTTCTTCTAGCAAATCGAGCCCGTACCTCAGGCTCTCTGTGTTCCTTTCTGTTGTTCGTTCTGTAACCTTGTGGTTAGAAATCTAATGGTTGATAGGGATGAGAGCTTCGGTCCCGTAAACCAAGGTGAAGGGAATTTTCCCAGTGGATTTCCTCTTAGTCATTTTGTATTCCCAAAGCACTTTTGGTAGTTGGGATACCCACTGCCCTTTCATCAGCTGGTCCAGTCTTCTTCTCAAATCCTGCAAAATTGTCTTATTTGAAGCTTCTACATGTCTATTACCCTGAGGGTACCTCAAGGTAGAGAATTTGATCTTGATCCTCTGCTCAGCACAATAGTTCTTGACCTCTTGGCAGTTGAACTAAGGACCGTTATTTGCTATGATCGTCGATCTATGGAATCCCAAACCTGCATATGATGAACTTCCAAATGAAATTCTTTAATTCTGCTCCCCTTATTTTTTATAGAGCCTCCGCTTCGATCCACTTGAAGTGATAGTCTGTAGCAACCAGGAGATACTTCTTTTGCCCACCCCAAGCTTCGGTTAGAAATTCCCCCATTATATCCAGCCCCCACTGGGAAAATGCACATAGAACCGAGTGAAAGGACCCAACCCCGATTTAGTTTCCGAAACCGGAATCAAACCCCTTCTGAAAACACGAACTTTCGAAAACCATGAAAATTTCGGCAGAGTTTCGCTACTACGTGGAATTGCCATTAACCTGCACCCGAAAACACACTTCATCCTGTGCCACAAAAATCAAACCGTGGGCACCAATCCCATCCGGATTTCTCAATATCATAACAATAATATAAAGTAATAAGTAAAACTATACTTTACAGAAATCCGGGGAAAAATCATATGAAAGTATAACCGTAGAATAATCAGAACGACCTCTAGTGTATAAATACATAAATATACCACAGTAGGCAAAATAAGAAACCTACTGGAAAAGTAAGGTAGCTCGAACACTAAACCTCCGACTGCGACGTGCGACACCAAAATCCGAATTGCAAACTGGGCACGGAAACCGAAAAGCCCAGGGGAAAGGCAAATAAAATCATTAGAGTGAGTGGACTAAAATAATCATATGCCTTTCACCAAATATATATCGTAAAACAAAGCAAAGCGAGTTCAGAAAATAAATGGAGGTGTCAGGCGAATCTCTCAAGCCCGATGGTGATAGACTAGGCGAATCTCTCAAGCCTAGTGGGCACATCAGGGGAATCTCTCAACCCTGGATCTGGACTACCGGTGATCAGCCGAGTAGCCAATGCATCGATGCTAAATAAATGCCATCACCATATAAAATATAAAACAATACCTCCAAAAACAATAAATAATCTCAACATCGTATCGTAAATAAATACGGAAATCAAGAACTCGCTACGACAGTGTAGATAAAAAGGTCCACTCATAGATAAGCATAACGCAATATGCATTAATCCAGTGATTCGGCGGAAAATCCCTCGCCAAACGAATGATCAAGATCCCCTGAATAATCATAAATTCCACTGCTTAAAATCATAACTCAAATCCTTGAATCACATCTCGAGAATCAACCATTCTCGGAAACATACAACTCAATATAGACGAAATCGTCAAAAATCCAATAAACACACCATAAAACCTCGCTATAATTTCTGATGCTCAATTCAAAATATAAACCTCACCACTGCGATCGGTGCGCGATTCCCAGCAAAACGACATAAAACTTGTCGAAAAACACCTCGACCGAAAAATCGCCGCCGCCGGAAAAAGCTATCGGCCCAGTAAAAATTTGACCTACACATGGATTTGAAGATCTCGACATTTCCAACAACTTCTAGTTCAAAGTTAAGGCCAATTTAGACCGGAAAAGGTCCAAAACTCACCTTAAAGTCACAAACCCTCGCCGGAATTTCTCCACGTCTGATCTCCCTCCGCCGGCTATGGCAAGACTTGAAACCACTTCTAAAAGCTTCCTCTCTCCAAGGCTAACAAAACCCCTCAAGGTACCACCACCAACAAGGCCGCCATCGCCGCCACCAAAGGCCGCCGATTCCGCCGGAATTTCACGGACTTTGTCACGCCGATTCTCTCTCCTTTGGCTACCATAGAGGACGATCCACCTACCAAATTGAAGAGGGGCACGAGCCCAACACTTTTCATGAAGAAACCTCGGCCAACCGTGGCCGGAATCGAGCTCCACGATGGCGAGAATATCTCGGCCCGTTAACACCCCATTTCCCGATTTGGAAACTTTCCCAATTCGTCACATATTCGCCCGTATTTATACCGTACACGTATCGAAACCCAAATGGATAAATATGACAAAATCCAACGGCCGAAAATATTCATAACTTATTCCTCGTAACTTGAAATAATCCTTCGGAAGTTCCCACGAGCTCGAAATTAAATTCTCTACAACTTTCGTGAAGGCTCTTAAATAAAATTCTTGCCCGATAATTTAGTCCTTAACGAGGCCGCCATATTAACCAATTATGACAAAATCGCGACTAATCGCGAAACTCGCAAATCAAGTCGATAAACATTCCATTTTCGGTTCGGGTTGTCACACCGAGACTGAGTGTAATTCTTCTGGGTGCATTGATTGTTGAGGAGCATGTCTCTGACAAGTTTCACAGGCGTTCGCGTACTCCACGCAATCATTTTTCATTGTGGGCCAATAGTATCCTTCAAACAAGCATCAGACTATAAGATTCTTTTCACCAATGTGCAAGCCGCATATCCATGAGTACAGTTCCTACATTATCATTTTGGCTTGAGTAGGGGGCACTGCTTGGTGATCTGGTCCGCCAAAGAACCGACGATAAAGTTTACCGTCTCTGATGTTGTAACGTGTTGCTTGGCCAACGACCTTTCTGGCCTTAACTCGCCCCTCAGGTAAGGCTCTAATCTCTTTGTAGTCCGTTATCTCATCCATCCATGATGATTCTTGTTGTATCGGCATCACTGCTACTATTTTGACTTCCTCATCCGTGCTCGGGCTAGAGAGGTGCTCTATTAGAATTGTTCTTCTTAGCTGGTAGTCTATGCTGGAGACTAGATTCTCTAAAGGGTCTGTGTGCGTGTTCTTCATCCTAGGGAGCTGCATGATGGAAAACACTTCAAACTTGCTTACCAAGTTCTTTGCTAACCTGAGGTATACTTCCATGGAGGCATGATGGACTGCGTACTCTCCAAGCACTTGGTTGCCAATCAGTTAGGAATCACAAAACACCTTGATTTTTTCTTATTCAAATCTTGAGCTAACCTTAGTCCCGCTAGAAGGGCTTCATACTCGACCCCGTTATTAGTCGCCTTCCACCCTAGTGTTAGGGCCTGCTCCATGATCGTTCAATCTGGGGTTTTCAACCCCAGTTCCACACTTGCGCCTTTGTCTTTTGAGGATCCATCAGTATACATGGTCTAGTGATCGACCCTCGGCTCAATAACTTCCTCAGCTCTTTCTCTTCTTTCCTACACTTCCGACTCTAGCATTGTGAACTCGACCAAAAAAATTGTCAATGCCTGTCCTTTCATAGCCGTTCAAGGCCTATGTTCAATGTCATGTTGTGTGAGTTCAATAGCCCACTTGGTTACCCTATTGGAAGAGTCCGGGGTATAAAAAATCGTTCTTAATGGGTACTCGATCTTGACAACTATCTTGAAAGCCTGGAAGTAAGGTATGAGCTTGCGTGATGACATGATGAGCACCAATACTAATCTCTCCAGCTTGGGATAATGAGTTTCTGGGTCAAGAAGAGCTTTAGAAATGTAATACACTACCCCCAGTATCTTCTCATACCAAAGCCTTACTCACAGCCACCTCTGAGACTACTAGGTACATATACAGGTCCTCCCCCAGTACGGGATTACTCAGGACGCATGGGTGGGAGTTGGAATCAAGTAGTGCTTGAGGTCCTCGAACACCTTTTCACGCTCCTCTGTCTATAGCTCCCCCTTGGTCTTCTTGAGTGCCTCGAAGAATGGCTTGCATTTGTCTGTTAATCTAGAAAAGAATCTGCTTAAGGCCACTAGCTTTCCATTCAGACTCTAGATTTCTGTAACCGTTTATGAGGACTTCATCTTAACGATCACGCTACCTGGTCAGGGTTTACTTCTATCCTACGCTGAGTTACCAGGTACCCCAAGAATTTCCCTGACCTTATGCCGAATGTGCACTGTTTTGGATTTAGTTTCATCCCATGCTTTTACAGAAGGTCGAAACATCCCCTTAGGTCTGACACCCAGGGGGGAGTGGGAATCAAGTCATGCTTGAGGGCCTGGAACACCTTTTCACACTCCTCTATCTATAGCTCCCCCTTAGTCTTCTTAAGTGTCTCAAAGAACGACTTGCATTTGTCTGTTGATCTAGACATGAATCTGCTCAAGGCCATTAGCTTTCCATTCAGACTCTGGATTTCCTTAACCTTTGATGGGGACTTCATCTTAACGATCACGGCTACCTAGTTCGGGTTTACTTCTATCACACGCTGAGTTACCAGGTATCCCAGAAATATCCCTGACCCTACGTCGAAAGTGCACTTTTCTAGATTCAGTTTCTACCCATGCTTTCGTAGAAGGTCGAAACATTCCCTTAGGTCTGACACGTGATCTTGCCTCTTCTTGCTCTTTACTAGTATGTCATCCATGTATACTTCCATTGTGTCTCCTATCAATGGTTTGAATACCTTGTAGACCAATCTTTGATATGTTGCTCTTGTGTTCTTTAAACCAAAAGGCATCACCTCATAAGCGTAGATTCCATTTTTTTTGTCACGAATGCTATCTTTGCATGATCACCTTCGACCATCTTGATCAGATTATAGCCATTGTATGCATCCATAAAGCTAAGAAGATCATGTCCTGCTATGGAGTCCACCAACTGATCTATCATGGGCAAAGGGAAACAGTTCTTGGGGAAAGCTTTATTGAGGTCTGTGAAATCAATACAGACCTTTGATTTCCCATTCTTCTTTCTAACTAGGACTACATTGGACAACCATTTTGAGTGTGACACCTCCTTGATGAACCCTGGTGCAAGTAGCTTCTTGACCTCCTATTCGATTGTTTTGTTGCATTCTGCTACAAAGGTTCTCTTCTTCTGGGCCACAGGTTTTTCCTTTGGATCCAAGTGGAGATGGTGCTCAATGACCATTATGTCTATTCCCGGAATATTCCTCGCTGACCATGCGAACACGTCTTTGTACTCCCTCAGCAAGTTCATCAGGCTCTTCTGCTCAGCTTCGCTTAGTTTGGATTTAATCCTCGCACATCGGTCAGGTCTCTCGTGATGGAATGGTTCAAGGTTCACGTCCTCCTCTGCCTTCTCCTTGAAAGGCAGCTCCTAGGGGTTAAGTTCTATATCTAACTTATTAATCAACTCTTCTCGAGCCCCGTCATGTGATTATTATGCTGGAGTGTTTCCTTCTTCACCCCTTCAGTGGGGAGGACTGCACACAATCTTGTTACAGGTCTATCCCCCATGATGATGATCTAGCCCTCGGGAGTCAGGTACTTCAAAACCTGGTGGTAAGTAGATGCCATCGCCCTCATCCAGTGTAGCCACGGCTTCCCTAGGATGGCGTTGTGAAGGGAAGGTGTATCAACAACTACAAACCATGTGGTCAGGTTAGTGGGCATTTTTCTGACCTGGAGGGGGATGATCCTTATAGTTCTTACTCTCAATCCTTCAAACCCCATAAGCATTGTGCGATGGTCTTGAATCGCATCCATTAGGCCCATTTGTTCCACTGCATCCTTAAAGATGAAATTCACAATAGAACCGTTGTCTACAAGGACCCTAGATATCGTCATGTGTGCCATTCAAATATTCATGACCAATGCATCTTCATGGTCTTCCTCTTCCTTGGATAGATTTGCATCCGAGAACTCAAACATGTTCGCCCTTGGTCTTGCCCTGGGTTCGCCCCTGCCCTGAGCTTCTTTATTGTGTGCTCTTTCTCTTTCAGGGTTGCCGCCAGCGCTTCTATTTCTGCCATGATACAGTTTAGGTTGGGGAAGATGGTGTCCTCTGGATAATCTGGGGAATGAAGGATACAGTTTAGCACCGGGTACTTCTCCTCCTGGTCCTTAGGTGGTGGCGGTAAGGTCTTATTGTTTCATTAACGTTTACCATTACCTTGTGGCTGTCATGAATCTTCAAGCTTTTTCTTGTATTCCTCAGTCAGGTATTCCCAGCAGTATCCTTGGTCTACTATCATTACAAAGTGTCACTTAAGGACCCCGTAGTAAATTGTCTTGTGTCCGTTCCTCTTGTGGTAGGCACAAAAGTCTTTCGAATCATTCTTGCTCATCATGGGTAGAGGCCTCTTGAGCCATGGCTCAATCTTGATATGGTGAAGTATAGTTGAGATTGGTATGGTTGTAGGGAGGACGAATAGCTTTCCTCCAGAGTTAGAGGGTTGATTTCCCGAGGCTTTCATCTTATTGTCGTAGCTACCCATTCCCTGGTTCGAGCTATTGGTACTCGAGTTTCTCCTCATGCTAGTGTTACTCCCTAATGCCTTTTTCGTTGGAGAGTCCCTGCTGTATGTCCGTACGTCCTCTACATGGGCATAGTCCAAGGCTTCGTGGTAGATAGTGGACAAATCTTTTGTTTTCTTCCTGATTAGCTTATTGGCTAACTCTTATTCCATGTCCAGCCTATTGATAAATGTTGTAGCTACAATGGTATCATCCTTGCAGTCGACCATGGAGTACTCCCTCCTGAACCTTACGACTCAATCCCTCAAGGATTCTCCTCGTTTCATTTTGAGGGACGTGAGGTAGGTCACATCCTTCACTCCTTTTGCATTAATTTTGTACCTCTTAAAGAATGCAGCCTTCATACCTCTCTAGTCCTCGATCGATTCTGTGGGGAGGGTCTCGTACCAATGTAGTACGTGGTCTTTCAAGCCTGCCTAGAACATCTTACACATCCACGCACCGTTTGATTGGCTGGTGGCCATGGCCGACTGGTAATTCCTCACGTGCTGGTATGAATCTGAGTCTCCTGAGTATCTATCGAACCTAAGGTGATTCCACTTCTTGGAAGGCTCGGTGTCTTGGATGAACTGAGCCAAGGAGTTTTGGAATATCTTCCGAGCCCTCTAGTCTGCTTCAGATTCCTTCTTGGACAACCCTTCTTTCCTCAACCCCTTCGTCTCTTGGTTCGTCCGGTTATTATGAGCACGTTTGGTTTCCATGAATTGTTCCATCATACCCCTGAGGGGCGTTACCCCAGGAGCCTCCATGATTGCGGTTGGTTGGGGGGCTGATTCTTCTTGGTCGTAGTGGTCGCCTTCCTCCTGTAAGTCATTCAGTTCGATCATTGGGATCTCCTGTCTCACCTCCATGATCGGGTTGGGTAGGACCACCCCCTATTTCTTCAGCATATTTACCAGATCCAAAAGGTGGCCTGAACAATAGCAATGGTACCGGCCAATTTGGTTGCGCTCTTGGCGACCCCCTTCATTGACTACTGCAATGTGGTCATGTCGAGTCTCAGTTGCACGTACCTTTCTTCAGCCCAGCGGAGGTCTTGATCGACCTTGGCCTGGCCCTCTACCCTCTGGCTCCCTCGTTCTTCAGCTCCGAGGCCTCCTCAACGGCGATGTGGAAGTCGTCAGAGATATTTTTTGGATGGACCTGATGCGAGACGGTGTTGCCGTACTTCGACGCCCTTGTGTTACGGGTGGTCTGGTCATGCTCCCCAGGAGGGGTTATCTCCTTGCAACGCTAGTCGTTCATATCAGTATTTCCTTACATAGTTCCTCATTCATAACAGTTAGCATAGGGTTCTGCTCTCAATGAAAGTACCAATTTTTGAAAGCACTAATTTGTGAAACCTTCAATACCAAAGGGTTCTCCCCTCTAGCTTGAATCCTCGTGAATCTGCAAAATAACTCAGAGCACAGTGTGGTACCGTGCTTAGACCCTCTGATGCTTAAGTTAGAACTTATCTAAAGAATCAAAGAGCGATTAGGCCAGAACAACGTTACCTTCGACCATACCAGGTTGTTTTATATATAGAGGTCGCATTAGGTCTAAGCATAGTCCTTATCAAACCGGACTACTTTACTTTTGGAGATGAGAAATCTATTAAGGACTGAATCGCCATATCCAGGGTTAATCATATCTCATGATTACCACATGCCCTTTGGCATAATCCCTCTAGAATTCGTACAAATATTACACTTTTTCCTTATGGATTCTACCGATCCCCCGAGGTTCGACCGTGCAATCCCTCGAGGTTCGACCGTGCAATCCCTCGGGATCTGATCTTACCTCGGGATTATCATGCCATCGAACATTCCAGAAGCCTCTACAACATTCCAGATACTTCCAGAAGTCTCTAGATAATCCGTTCTCTACTAAAAACTCTAACCGATCAAGCCCAGGCCCATTATTCACATTATCGGACCCCATTTGACCCACCAAGCCTATCTTCCCCTAACTCAGGGTGGCCAAAACTAACTCCCACAGCCAGAAACACATAACTTATTATTTCTTGCAATAATAGACCTTTACAAGGTGTGCCCTTTAGATACCTGAGAATACATAAGATAACACTTATGTGCACTACTCCAGGATTATGCATAAACTAACTCACCATACTAACAACATATGCAATATCAGGTCTAGTATATGACAAATAGATAAGTCTCCCAACTAAACTTTGATACCTGCCTTTATTTGCCAGACCTGATTTGGGAGAAGCTCCAACCTGTGGTTTTACTCAATTGAAGTAGCAGCAGGCTTACAGTTTAACAACCATGTCTCAGAAAGAAGATCCAAGATATAGTTCCATTGGGACAATGTAATCCCTTACTTGAATCTTGCAACTTCAATTCTCAAGTATTATTTTAAATCACCCAGATCCTTCATGTTAAATTCCAGTGACAACTGTTTCTGAAGACTCGCCATGTCACATGGATCATCTCCTGTAACCATCATATCATCAACATACACAATTAAGGCGGTAGTCTTACGATCCTTGTGTTTGACAAACAAGGTATTGTCAGAATTGCACTGGCGAAATCCAAATTTCTTCATTGCCTTGGAGAAACATCCAAACCATGCCCTAGGTGATTGCTTCAAGCCATATAAAGATTTCTTCATATAACACACATTTTCCTTATCACCTTGTTTGCAACTGATTCCTGGTGGAGTATCCATGTATACTTCTTCTTCTAAGTCACCATTTAGGACAGTATTTTTCACATCAAACTGACACAAATGCCAATCATAATGAGTTACAAGAGCAATAAGAATTCTTACAGTATTAATTTTAGCAACAAGTGAAAAAGTCCCCTGATAATCTACTCCATATTTCTAAATATAACCCTTGGCAACCAATCTAGCTTTATGGCGATCAATGTTTCCATTAGCTTTAAGTTTCATAGTAAATACCCAGCGACATCCAACATTCTTCTTACCAGGTGGCATAGGAACCATGTCCCAAGTTTCATTCCTCTGCAAGGCTTCTAACTCTTCATTCATAGCTTGTTTTCATTTGGGATCTACCAAAGGATCTTGTACATTGCTAGGAAAAGATACTAAAGATAATTAACTAACAACAAGTGCATGAGATTCAGACAACCTATTGTGGGAGATATAGTTGGCAATAGGGTATTTAGCTTTGGCATCTATCCTAGGCTCATATTGTTGATTAGGAATTCCCTTAGTAACTTGATTAGATTTACGTACCAGATGGAACATTCTGATAATAGATCTCATTTGGTGATGTAGACAGGGGAATAGAAGCTTCAGTACTATCGCGATGTTGTTCAGAAGGAATATCAGTCGCCGGGTTCTCGACGAGTCGAGAGGATTCACTCAATGGGTCGAAGGTAGTATTCTAGTCTTCTGAGGCAGATTCTTCAATGGGTTGAGGAACATCCCTTGATGGATCAAGGGCATCCCTTGGGTTTTCACTGGCAAAAAGGTATGATGGGTCGAGATGATCACTCGACCCATCGAGGGCATCCCTCAGGTCTTCGCTAGCATGAAGCTTTGATGGGTCGAGAGTATCGCTCGACCCATTGAGGGCACATTTTTGAACCTCTGTTCGAGACATACCGGAACATCCAAATCACGTCTCCAATTGTTCAAACTCTTCAAATTCAGGCAAATTCAGAGTATTTCCTTCACATCCTCTTCTCTCCCCCTGAAGGGAAGACTCTGAAACTCCTCCTGAGTAAAAAGGTTTAGATTCTCGAAAAGAGACATCAAAGGAAACATGAGACTTCTAGGTAAGGGGATCATAACACCGATAACCTTTCTAGAAGTCAGCATAACCAATAAAGACACATTTCAAAGCACATAGATCATGCTTGCCCTGGAGAAGCTTGTGAATTTGAAAGCACATTCATGCCAAACAATGAAGCACGAACATCCTCTAGTAATTTCCTATTTATACGTTCTGCCAAGCCATTCTGTTGAGAAGTATAAGCAATAGAGGTTTGGTGATGGATCCCATGAGAGGCCATAAGTATACATTGCGCCATTAATATACTCATCTCCATTGACAGATTGAAGAACTCGGATGGGCTACTGGAATTGTGTAGTCGCCATCTTATGAAACTCAGTAAAGCGAGAGAATACATCACTCTTGCTAGTCATCAAGGAAACCTATGTCATCCGAGTACATTCATCAATAAAAGTAACAAAGTAACGAACTCCAATAGGTGTAGAGATTCTAGCATGACTCCAAACATCAGAGTGAATTTTCATAAAAGGAACTGAACATTTATTCAAACTTAGGAATATGAAATATGGTGGCTCTTGGCTGGTTCACAAATATAACACTTAAAATCAGACTCATCAACACCCGAAAACAAATGGGATTGTAACTTCCTAAGAAAACCAAAAGAAATATGACCAAAACGACGATGCCATAACCAGATGGTTTCCTTAGCTTTATTGAAATTGATAACAATGTTTGCTTGATCCAACGAACTTAGTTGATCCTTTCCACTAAATGTCAAATCGAGATAGTACAACTTGCCCCATCTAATACAATAACCAAGAATCTACTGAGTCAAAATGTCCTGAAAAACACAAAAATTGGGATAAAACGTGACAGAACAAGAAAGGGCTATAGTCATTTGACAAATAAATAAAATGTTATATGCTAGAGAGGGGACAACTAAGATAGAATCAATGGTTAAATTTAGAAAGAGGGTAACAGAGCCTTCACCAACAACAGAAAGAGAACCATCAACAGTAGAGACACTAGATAAAGAAGAAGGATGAATATAATGAACTAAACTAAGAGTATTGGTCATATGATCAGATGCACTAGTGTCAATTATCCAAGCATTATTCCCACAAGATGTAGCAAGAGAGGCCTTACCAGACATACCTGATTGGAATATATAAGCAGAAGCAGTAGAGGTACTTGTGTAAGAAGGGTCTTGCGTGGGCGATCACCTCACCAGTCAAGATATCCAATAGATGGAAAGCAATTGTCTTTGGAGTGACCCTTATCCTTGCAGAATGGCCAGATAGAGTTGGCATATAGGTTTGGAGGACAAACACTAAACATGGAAGAGTTAAAGGAGTGTGAGGTGGAGGAAGACCGTCGTTGAGCCATGGCGGCTTAAGCGTTGAAGGGAGATGCCAGTGGGGGTGGCAGTGGAGAGGAGGAGGTGGTGGTTGTCATGACAGTAGGCTGAGCAGGAACAGCAGAATGGGTAAGATGGTCATTGTGAGCCCAAAAAATATGAGCATAGGTCTTATCAAGACTCAATAATTCCTCTCAACGAAGCAACTCTCCTCACATCTGATCATATTCAGAATCTATACCTCCCAAAAACATGTGGACCCAGAGCATAGATTTGTAGTTGTTGTCTTCGACAATGATAGTCACGGTATTAGAAAATAAGGTAACACACTGATAAGTTCCTCGAGCCAAGTGACCAACTCATTGTAATAGACAGAGGGGGGCCGCCTTGCTTGTTTGGTGGTGAAGCAAAGGCGGTACAACTCATAGATTTGGGTAAAGTCTGAATCATTATAGTAAGTGTGGTGTAGGGCACTCCAAATTTATGTGGCAGTCTTGAGATGAAGATAGCGGTTGATGATGGATGGGGATATGTTGTCTATCAACCAACTCTTCACCTTCTCGTTGTTAGTGGCCCAAGTAAGATACTCAAGTGTGCCCGCAGGAGGAGCTGTTAAAGCATCAGTAAGGAATCCAAGCTTGTTACGGCCTCCAATGCGCATATGCATAATAGGATCTTAAGTAGAGTAATTAGAATTATTCAAGAGAACTCCAATGGGAAAAGAGGAGTTTTCTTGGTAGTAGTGGATAACAAGTGGTGGAGGTCGAATCTGAGTTTGAGATTAGGGGGAAGAAATCACAGCACAGTCAGATTCTCCTTCCATGGCAGCGGAATTTATGTGTAGTGGGTGACATAAAATAGAGTTTTGTCGATAGGTCTACAGGTTTGGCTCTGATGCCAAGTAGAAAAGTATAGGTAAAAGTATTTATGTAGAATGCAATATTTTCATTCTCTCCCAAATTGGGTATATATACAGCTTTACAATGCATATTCCTAATAGGTAGAGAATAACTATAATAAAGAATAAATCAATTATAATTACAATAGGAATATAAATATCTACATAATCAATACTTGCCAACACTCGTAAAACAATTATTAAAAACCAAGCTGGTTTGGAAGAGTACGTGCCCCTTCTAGACGATTGCCCACTTCTGCTCCAACTCTTCAATCATGTCTCATATGATACTCTTTGACATGGATAGCATTCTACCTTTTTTCGACTAACATTCCCGTCCTGAGATTCTCCACCTCGTATGATCCATTGTAGCATTCTCCAATGATTCTGTAAGGCCCTTCCCTGTTTGCCCCAAGTTTTCCCTCTCCTATGACCTTGGTATTTTCAAAGATGTTTTGTAAAACCATAGTACCTGGGAGGAAAACTCTAGGTTTGACATTTCTGTCGTAGTAAGCTTTTAAGTTCTGTTAGTATGCTGCTACTCGTAATTGGGCATGCTCCCTGCGTTCCTCAAGGAGGTCAAGCTCGTGTCTCAAGCTTTCTATGTTTTGCTCAATCAGTCGTTCTGTGGTCTTCAAATTTGGAACTCTATGGTTGATAGGAATTATAGCTTCGGTCCCGTATACCATAGCAAATGGGGTCTCTCCAATAGATTTCCTCTTGGTCATTCGATAGGCCCACATCAAGTTTGGTAGTTGTGACACCCAGTTTCCCTTTGCCATTTGATGTAACCACCTTTTCAAGCCATGTAATATCGTCTTATTAGATGCCTATGTCTGCTTGTTCCCTTGTGGATACCTTGGGGTGCAAAATTTTAGCTTGATCCCTTGCTCCTCACAATTGAATTATGGTCTGTTATCAGCCACAATGATCATAGGAACCCCAAAGTGATATATGAACATCTTCCATATGAAATTCTTCACTTCCGCCCCATGATCCTTGACAATGCTTCAGCCTCGATCCACTTTGAGTGATAATCGGTGGTGATCAAGAGGTATTTTTACTGCTAGCAAGTTTGGTCCAATGAAAGACCATTGATACAGCTTGATGTCCTTGATGTTATATCGCGCCGCCTGCCTAACGACCCTTCTAGCTTTTGACCTTCCTTATGGTAAAACTCTATCCTCTATGTAGTTCATAATTTCATCCATCCACGAGGGCCCCAACTATATGGGCATAATTGTTGCCGACTCCTCCAAGTCAATACTTGGTGTAAGAAAATGCACCACCGAGATTGTACGCCTCATGTGGTAATCAATGGATGAGGCAAGGTTGGTCAATGTGTCGACGTGGGTGTTCTTAATTCGTGGGAGCAACATAATCGAGAACTCTTCAAACTGTCCGACCAACCCCCTTGCTACCTTGAGATATGCTTCCATAGAAGCATGATGAGTCATGTATTCTCCTAGCACCTGATTCGCTATTAACTAGGAGTCACAAAATACTTTGATTTTCTTCACATTTAGTTCTCGTGCTAGCCGTAACCCTACTTCGTTATTTGTCACCTTCCACCCCGAGGTCAGAGCTTGCTCCATGATCGTACCATTTGGGGTTTTGAGTACCAGACCTACCTCAGCTCCTTTGTCTTTCGACGATCCATCATTAAACAAGGTCCAATGGTTAACCCCCAGCTCGCTCACCTCGGCCTTCTCCCTTTTTTCCTAAATGTCTGGTTTGGAAGTCGTGAATTCCGTTAGAAAGTCTACCAGTGCTTGACCTTTCATGGTCGTCCTTGGTAGGTATTCTATATCGATGCTGATTAAGTTCTATGACCCACTTTGTCACCCAGAACTGGGGGCGAGACTGGATAGTGCTTGAGGGCTTGGAAGGCCTTTTCACAATCTTCGGCTCAGATTTCCCCCTGGTCTTCTTAAGTGCTTAAAAAGTGGCTTCCATTTGTTGGTGGATCTTGGCAGAAACTTGATCAAGGCTGCGAGTTTTCTATTCAGGCTTTGTATCTCTTTCACAGTCGACGGGGACCTCATCTTGACGATTGCTGCTACCTGGTCTGGATTTACATCTATCCCTCGATATGTTACAAGATAGCCAAGAAACTTTCTTGATCCTACGTTAAAGGTGCACTTTTCAGGATTTAGCTTCATGCCATTCTACCTAAGAAGATCGAAGCATCCCCTTAGGTTCGATACATGGTCTTCCATCTTCTTACTCTTTACAAGTATGTCATCAACGTATACCTCCATTGTATCTCCAATCAGGGGCCTGAAACACTTTGTAAACTAACCTCTAGTACATAGCTCCTACGTTCCTCATCCCAAAGGGCATTACCTTGTACATATGGACTCCTTTTTCTTTTAGAAATGTTGTCTTTACTCGATCCTCCTCTGCCATTCTAATCTGATTGTAGCCATTGTACTCATCCATAAAGCTGAGAAGCTCATGCCCCGAGGTCGAGTCCACTAACTTATCAATCTGAGGTAGAAGGAAACCATCCTTTGGGCACACCTTGTTCAGATCCGTGAAATCCACATGGACCATTGGCTTTTCGTTATTCTTATTGACCAGCACCACGTTTGGATAGCCACTTCGAATGTGGTACTTCCTTTATAAACCATACCACGAGCAGTTTCTCTACCTCTTGTTCAATTACCTTGTTTCATTCCGTGGCAAACGTTCTCTTCTTCTGCGCCACTGGTTTGGCTTTTGGGTCTACATGCAACTGGTACTTGATGACCGATCGATCTATTCCATGCATGTTGCTTGCCGACCAAGCGAATACATCATTGTACTCTCTTAGTCGCTCCATCAACTTCTTTTGTTCAGCTCTGTGATATGCCCCTAACTAACTACTAACTTAAACACTTAGAAATCAGAAAAGACACAACAATTAAAACCCTTTGTTGTAGATGTAGCATTGGTAAATATGGTATCGTTCTTAACCGGGGATTGAAGGTGCATGCATGATTACGCTATGGTTTAGGGGGCTTTTATAAGTTGGTTTTTGTTCATCTACGAAATATAAAGACAAAACATGGCAGAAAACACATAGAGAAAGCCTAAGTTCTATCATGCTTAAACTCATAGACAAGCAAAACAAACAAGAAGATAGAATCCTAAACATGCTTTCTAGACCAAAAATAAACACTAAGACTAACATATTTACAAGTCATCATCACATACTAACAACCTAGCATATTTATCCGATTAATCCTAAGTGTCAACGAAATTTATAGCTTCAATCAAAACACATACACATGCTTATATTGAACAAGAGAGCAACCAAATCGAGTAAACACCTTAGTTCAATTTCACCTTTAGAGATCATTGAAACATGCATAGAAAACGTAACCAAATCGAGTCCTATTCTAAAACACATTTCAAAGCATTAAGAATATAAGCTAGCATATGAATTCGAATCTAAACTATAAACACATGGAAGAAACTTATTAGAAATCTGAAATAAACATCCTTTTATCAAAACTTGTTCTGTCATACAAAAGTAAAGGAAACTACATAAAACCGAGAACAAAAATAAAGAGGTCATGTTACACTTTTGATTCCGTAAAATCACACCGCAAATCTTGATGTAGCAGCTCCTTTGGTTCATGGAGAACACAAATATCCAAGGCCAAATCGAGCCAAGAACACTTGTGGATGTATGAAGGTTATTTTGGAGGTGGTGCTTGGTGGTGTTTCGGCCTTGGGAGGAATACTTCGACTTTTGGATGCAAGGAGGTGACTTGGGTAGAACTTTGGCTATTAGAATGTGTGATGATCTGTTTTGAGGCCGATCTCCTCTTTATATAGGAGAAGGAAAACCTAGTTCGACTCCTTCTAGGACTCTAACTACTCCACCCGGGTAACCTGACCTTTCTCCACTAAAACAGGAATTTCTCTCGTTTTAGGACTTCAAATCGTGTGATTTCAGTTGCGTTGGAAACTAGAATTCTAGATCTTTCCAAACATATACTAAACGTGTCAAGATTCATCTGGATCTATTCACAGTGGTCTTTCGAAGTGGGCTGATGTACAAATGCCGATTTCTGATAATTCATTTTAATCCATCTTCTTTTTTTGGGCTTCTTTGGACATGCTCTTGGTCTTTGACCCATCTTCATTAATCTTGATCCATTTTTAAGTAATTTGGGCTCCCATTCAACAATAGGGTCGGCATTTTCAATATATAAGCAAGCCCGTGACAAATCCTTCTTCTAGGTGGACTAGGATTTCAATTCTTCTCCAATCACAATTAGGAAATGTTTCCTTCATCAATTAGGAAAGATCGGACACTTCCTCTTCACTTTAGGAAATATTTTGCACATGTGTTCCGAATTCACTTTCTTATTCTCCCAAGGACTTCTTCTCCAACAAGGATTCCTAGTCGAAATAGGATTCTTCATTTTTCTGCGCTTTTGCTCCATTTTACCTCATTTATTGTTTCTCCTTTATTTTCAACCTAAAAACATAAAGTAAGTTAGAAACATGTTTACTAAGGTCAAAACAAAGCTAAATGTAAAGTGAAAGACGTTAAGAATCAAGCATAAAATGCGTAGATCAAATTCCCCCACACTTAGACTTTGCTAGTCCCTAGCAAAAACTAAATAAAAGAAAGACTAAAAATAAGAAAACACACAAAAATCCAACGTTGGAGCTAATCTTCTTATTGGGAAGAATCTAAGGACTTTTAAATAATACAAACACTTCTAAGCCCTTAACTAAAATGTCTCAGAAATTTCTTTAAGTGTATGGTGATGGAATCACAAGAATTTAGAATTTAAAGCTCAATAATTTCGAGAGATAATAGAGATATGATCATGTCATGAACAAGTAAGACTTGGAAGAAAACAATGGTGAAGTTAAAGATGTGCATGTTTCAAACAAGTTCAAATCAATCTCACATGGATGCACTCATCATATTTTCACTCATAAAAAAAGGTTTACTCAAAGTGTATATAAATTGAATCAAAACCTCATGAATATGATGAATTACTTGCACAAATGAACCTAAACCATATGCTTACTCATGAAATTTACTCAACCAATATGCTTATTCATGAGTAAGCATATGGTTTAGGTTCATTTGTGCAAGTAATTCATGAGTAAGCATATGGTTGAATAAAAAAAGGTTTACTCAAAGTGTATATAAATTGAATCAAAACCTCATGAATATGATGAATTACTTGCACAAATGAACCTAAACCATATGCTTACTCATGAAATTTACTAAACCATATGCTTATTCATGAGTAAGCATATGGTTTAGGTTCATTTGTGCAAGTAATTCATCATATTCATGAGGTTTTGATTCAATTTATATACACTTTGAGTAAACCTTTTTTAAAGTGTGGGGGAATTTGATTCAAAGTGTGGGGGAATTTGATCTACGCATCTTTACTCATGAAATTTACTCAACCAATATGCTTATTCATGAGTAAGCATATGGTTTAGGTTCATTTATGAATTACTTGCAAATCTACATGAATAATTTCTAGTATTCTCTAGTTCATTGAAATCTATGGCAAGTAATTTGATGAGGCATGTAAACATTTTTGAGACCATGATGCACGAAGTTCACTCAACAAAGGATACAATGTAGGCTCAAAAACTCACTTTTATGGTTTGTATGATTTAAAACTCATTCTAGCATGCGAAATCTGTACCATGTTTATGCAAACCATATCTACTACATGTTATGACAATCAAAATATCTCAATTAGCATTAGAAATTGTTTAAGTGATTATTCAACGCCAAATGTATTCTTTTCGGTCCATTTTCATCATAGACTAACTAAGGGCATCCTAAAGACTCTTTAAAATACTAAGTTAAACAAAAAAACTCAAGACACTCAAACAAGTGTAGATTTAGTCCTCATCTTCTTTGGGCAACCTTAGTAAAATGGCCAGTTGGCGAGAGAGACCAAGAGAGGTAGGAGTGATTTTCGAGCTTGTCTTTTCTCACATCCAAAACCTGTCTTAGAAACCGTCCCCTTCTAGACACCAAATCACAAGGATTTCTTACTAAAAGACAAGTGTTCATCTACTACACTAATTAAAAACAAGAAAACACAAAAGATTTCTTTTTAGGGCATCATCCGCCGGAAAGTTCCATTGTCCGTCCGATTTTTATGATTTTATGACTCAAATAAAGGTGTAAACCCCTCCCCCACATTAAACTCTACATTGTCCTCAATGTACTAAAGTATAGCATAGAATTCAGCAAGAAGGCTAGGATTTACGAAAATTTAACTAAGAAATTAAGGGAAGAGAATGCAAATATGAGTTGTAGACTCCTTCATTTGGTTGCCTCCGAACAAGTGCTTGTTTTTTTATGTCTTACAGCCTAGACGTGATGCATTTCAGGTGTTTGAAGTGGCCGGCTCCTCAAGTATATCGTCTTCCACGTCATGTTCCTTCAAATGTTCATAGTATGGCTTCAATCGGTGACCATTCACCTTGAAAATTTTTCCGGTCTCCAAAGAATGTATCTCCACAGCTCCGTGGATAAAAACTTGAACAACAATGTAGGGACCGACCCATCTTGAGCGTAGCTTTCTCGGAAAAATTCTAAGTCGGGAATGAAAGAGTAAAACCTTGTCATGGATCCTCTTGGTTTTCTCCTAGCTTGTAAATCCATGCATTGTCGAAAGCATCTTGCCTTATTTCCTCAAGTTCACAAAGTCGTAGCTTTCGATGCAAACCAGCCTCATCCCGATCCATATTGAACTTCTTGACAGCCCACCATGCCTTGTGTTCTAGCTCCACCGGAAGATGACATGTTTTCCCATAAACTAATCGAAAAGGTGACATTCCAATGGGAGTTTTGTAAGCAGATCGGTATGCCCATAATGCATCATCTAAGCATTGGCTCCAATCTTTCCGGTTTGGCTTAACGGTTCTCTCTAAAATCTTCTTGATCTCACGGTTGGACACTTCAGCCATTCCATTTGTTTGAGGATGGTACGAGGTAGAGACTTTGTGCGTGACACCATATTTCCTCAATAATGCTTCCACCGTCTTGTTGCAAAAATGATTCCCTCCATCGCTGATTAGAACGTGTGGCATTCCAAACCTGGTGAAAATATTAGCCTTAAGGAAAACTGCAACAACTCGCAAATCATTAGTACGGGTGGCTTTCGCTTTCACCCGTTTCGAAACATAATCAGCGGCGAGTAAAATGTAAGTGTAACCGTTAAACATAGGAAATGGTCCTATAAAATCTATGCCCCACACATCAAAAATTTCGACATTAAGCATATACTTTTGTGGCATTTGATCTCGTGGTCCAATGTTGCCGGATCTTTGGCACCTATCACACTTAGTACAAAATTCATGAGAGTCACGAAAAATGTTAGGCCATAAGAATCCACAATCTAATACTTTCAAGGCTGTTTTCCTAGAACCAAAATGACCTCCACATGCACCATTATGACAAAACTCAAGAATGGACTGAAATTCACTATCGGGGACACACCTCCTAATTACTAAGTCCGAACATTGTTTCCACAAGTAAGGTTCATCCCAAATAAAAGTCCTAGCATTACTCTTAAGCTTCTGACGTTGAGAACTATGCATGGAAGATGGAAACTCATTGGTGACTAAATAATTGACTATATCCGCATACCATGGAGTTTCGGAGGCACTTACTTGAATTCTGAAGAGTTGTTCATCTGGAAATGTTTCCTCTATTGGCACAACCTCTTTGTCATATACAATTCTAGACAAGTGGTCAGCCACCACATTTTCTACTCCCTTCTTGTCCTTCACTTATATGTCGAATTCTTGAAGTAAAAGTATCCAACGAATTAGTCGTGGATTGGCATCCTTCTTTGCCATGAGATACTTCAATGCAACGTGATCTGTGTAGATAATCACCCTGCTTTGCAACAAGTATGATCGAAACTTATCAAGTGCAAACACCATAGCAATCATCTCCTTCTCGGTTGTTGTATAATTTGCTTAAGCATCATCAAGTGTTCGAGAAGCATAGTAGATGGCGTAGGGCTTCTTGTCCTTCCTTTGCCCTAAAACAGCTCCAACGGCGTAGTCAGAAGCATCACACATAAGTTCAAATGGTTGAGACTAATCCGATGCACAAAGGATAGAAGCACTCGTGAGAAGCTCCTTCAATTTGTCAAAGGCAGCTCGGCATTCATCATCAAACACAAAGGGAGTTTCTTTTTGTAGAAGCTTGCACAAGGGACGAGATATGTTGCCAAGAAAAGAATGTATCTCTCTAACCAAAGTCGGAGAGGGTAAGTACCGCACAAGATCTACTTTAGCTTTATCAACTTCTATTCCTCTTTTCGAAACTATGTGACCTAAGACTATCCCTTGAGTGACCATAATATGGTATTTCTCCCAATTAAGAACTAGGTTTGTTTCAACGCATCTTTGCAATATTAACTCTAAGTGCTCTAAACATGCATCAAAATCCCTCCCAAATACACTAAAGTCATCCATAAAAACTTCTATGATTTTCTCTATGTAATCGGAAAAAATTGAAAGCATACAACGTTGAAATGTACCTGGTGCGTTGCAAAGTCCAAATGGCATCCGTCGATATGCAAACGTTCTAAATGGGCATGTGAACGTTGTCTTCTCTTGATCTTCTTCGGCAATGCTGATTTGGTTGTAACCAGAATAACCGTCAAGGAAGCAATAATGAGCATGACCTGCCAACCTCTCAAGCATTTGATCGATGAATGGCAAGGGGAAGTGGTCCTTGCAAGTGGTGGCATTGAGCTTCCTATAGTCGATATAAACTCTATAACCGGTTACAGTTCTTTGTGGCACTAGTTCATTCTCCGCATTCTTTACCACGGTGATTCCGGACTTCTTAGGAACGACTTGCACAGGTGAGACCCATTGGCTGTCCGAAATCGGATATATGACGCCACAATCCAAGAGCTTGATCACTTCCTTCTTCACTACTTCCATCATAGGCGGATGGAGTCTCCTTTGAGCTTCCTTAGTCGGTTTAGCTCCATCTTCAAGAAAGATTTGATGCACACATGTGGTTGGATTTATTCCTTTGATGTTCGTGAGTGTTCAACCAATGGCGGTCTTGTGCTTTGAGAGCACACGAACTAGCTTGACTTCTTGTTCTTCCTCCAATGTTGATGAGATGATAACCGGCAAGGTGTCATTCTCTCCCAAGTATGCATACTTCAAATGATCCGGTAACACTTTGAGCTCTAATTTTGGTGCTTGTATAATAGAGGGAACAAGCTGATTTGTACCATAGGCCAAGGGAATAGGTGGAGGACTAGTGGTTATCTTGGGAGCCTCATTGAGTGCCATAGCCATTTCCCGGATTCTAGGCTCCAAGATGTCGATCAATGCATCAATAAGGGCTTCATCCCCGAGTCGAGTCAGCCCCGCTCCTTCTTGAATGGCAATGTCGAGCTCATCATCTCTGATGGTGTCTAAGTGGCTTTGCGCCATGTCTTCAACCATATCCACCAAAATACAAGCATTGACACTTGCCGTAGGGACCTTCATGGCATCTAGGATATGAAATTCAATCTTCTCTCCATCAATCTCCATGGAAAATGTTCCTTCGAATACATCAATCTTTGTTCTAGCAGTCCTCATGAAAGGTCAACCGAGTAGCAATGGTGTGGTATTCTATGGACTCTCCTCCATGTCAACAATATAAAAATCAGCTGGAAATATCAAGTTGTTGACTTGCACTAGAACATCTTCAACGTATCCCCTAGGATACTTATGTGAACGATCGGCTAGTTGGATGATGACATTGTCGTGCTTGAGCTCACCTAGCTCCATGGAGGCATAAAGATAGTAATGCATGACGTTGATTGATGCCCCAAGGTCTAGCATGACATCTTCGAATTTATTTTCACCAATCACACAAGGAACGGAAAAGCTCCCTGGATCCTTCAATTTGGGGGGTAGCCGACGTTGGAATACCGCTGAAACGGTTGCATTCACCTTCACAACCTCATTCGCTCTCGTTTGCCACCTTTGGGTGCATAGCTCTTTTAGAAACTTGGCATAGATATGCACTTGCTTGATGCACTCGATTAATGGTAGATTTATTTGCACCTTCTAAAAGATGTCCGACATGTCTTCGTATTGATCATCCTTCTTAAATTTCGTCAACCTATGAGGGAATGGTGCACGAGCAAACGACGCATTAGTATTAACCAAACTTGAAGGGATAGGGTTAATACCTTTAGTTGGGGCAGGTTGTGTAGATGAAGGTGCCTTAGTGGCATTGGATGCCACATTCTTCTTCTTCTCGGCCTCTTGAGTTGCCGGGTCTTCTTCTAGGTCTTCATCTTCAAAAATGGTATGTTGAGGTGTCTTGCTTGTCTTTGGCAAAGGAGATGCCAATGTCTTCCCACTCCTAGTAACCATAGCACGTACGTTCCGTGGGTTTGGAAATGTTTGAGGAGGTAGTTAACCGTTCTCCCTTATTTGATACATGAAGTCAACGATTTGGCCGATTTGCTTCTTCATCTCGGATATATCTGAAAGGACCCAACCCCGATTTAGTTTCCTAAACCGGAATCAAACCCCTTCTGAAAACACGAACCAACAAAAACCATAAAAAATTTGACAGAGTAACGCCACTAATGCGGAATTGCCATTACCTGCACCCGAAAAATACACTTCATCCTATGCCACAAAAATCAAACCGCGGGCACCAATCCCATCCGGATTTTTCAATATATCAACAGTAATGTAAAGTAATAAATATAACTATACTTTACCGAAATCCGAGGAAAATCGTATAAAAATATACATAAGAATTCTCAGAGCGACTTCTAGTTATAGATATACAAATAGTAGGCCAAACTAAGAACCTGCAATAAAAGAAACATCGCTCGAATTCTATGCCTCCGACCACGACGTGCGACACCAGAATCTGAACTGCAAACTGGGCACGGCAACCGAAAAGCCCAGGGGAAAGACATGAAAACTGTTAGAGTGAGTGGACGAAAATAAATGTCTTTTGCCGAATAATATATATGTTATTGATATGACCAAAACATGCATCAAATAAACACTTAACACATAATTCAACCATATACAATTTAAAACCCTATAGATGTAGTATTTTGAGCAAGTAGGGATCGTTCTAACCGGGGATTGAAGGGTGCATGCAATTTTTGTGGTAATAAAAAGGGGGGTAAGAAAGTTGATTTTAATTTCCTAAATTTTCTATCTAATTACTAACTAAAAACGTCAATCACATAGCAAGTATTCCTAGGACTCTATCATGCATCAACTCATAGACAAGCAAACACATAAGAAAATCCCAAAAACCCTTACCATATTTTCGACAAAAACCTAATTAATTATTTACATGTGATCATCCCATCCTACCCACATGCATATTAGACGGCTCTAATCCTCCCATCATCTTCGAAATCTACAAACCTTAATTCCAATTACATGTTATGGTTTTCTTTATCTTTTAATCAAAGTGCAATGAACAGCATATAAACACCTTAACTAAATCATCGATTTGATAAAAGTAGGGACTAACATGTTCCGTGAACAGCACTGCAAACATCCTAGTGATCCTAACCTCTACCCATACCGAAGCTTTATGCCCAACACATAACACATAAAAGAAACTAAGATTCATAAACACATGGAACACGTATGGAATTCATAAAGTGTATAAAACCAAAATAAACATTCATTCACCGAGTTTTTACACAAATAAATACAAAGACAAAGGAGACTACGGAGTAAAGAGTTCATGTTACACTTTTAGTTCCGTGAACAGCACTGCAAACTTCAAGAGCAAGACGACCCTTTGATGGAGTTGGTATCGGTTTTTAGGAGGTAATGATGGCGTAGTCGACCTTGGCTCTGGAGATCTTTGTGGTGGAGAATGTTTGAGGACTTTGGCAGCGTGAGAGCGTAAGATAGGTGATGATCTGTTTTGAGGCCGAGCCTCTTGTATTTATAAGCTCACAAGAATCATTCTCCTCCTAGAATAAGGTTTCCTTCTATTTTCGGGCAGATCTGGCAGTCTGTAAAGATTTGCACTTTCCTGGAGTTATACATATCCGAATTGCGTGATTCTTGCGGCATTGGAAAGATCATTCCGAGAGCTATAAAATATCTTCATTAATCACCTCAATCGGAGTTGATATGAAATTTCTACAGCTTGTCGAAGTTGGCCCATCTGCACAGGCAGATTCTGCTTTCCTTATTCTTCATGATTTCCTTTTTCTTTTGACTTTGGGAAACCTTTTCTTACCAAAACTTGATCTCCACGAAATTGGCTGATTGGATCTTTATATTTGGGCTATCTAAATGGTCTTCTAATTAATTGGACCCATTTTCATTTGTTCTTCTTCAAGATCCTTCCGGAAGCTTTCAAATCCTAGTCAACATAGGAAAGGTTTTCCTAGTCAACAAATGATTTCTTTTTCTCCTCAATTTTTCTCCTTTCTTCCTTGGAATTTCGAACCAATTTCTTGTCTCCATTATTTTGTAGTGTTTTGCATGCTTGTAGACTCCTTTACTCCGTCTCTTTTGGTCAACACCTGAAATTAACAAAATAAGTTAAAACTAATAAAACTAAGCAATTATCAAAGTAAAAATGTAGAGAAAATATGTTAATTAATACGCCTAAAATGCGTAGATCAAATTCCCCCATACTTAAACTTTGCTAGTCCCTTAGCAAACACTAAATTAAACTAAGACTCAAAATTTCAACAAAAAGACTACTAAGCCCTTTAACAAATGAATTTCGAAAATTCCATGAAAATTCACAAAATTAAAGCACAAGGAATTCAAGAGTTAATAAAGACATTCTCATGCATGAACAAGTAAGACTTAGATGAAAACAATGGTGATTTATACGCTATGCATGCACTAGAAAAGTTCAAAATCCTCACATGGATGCACTCATCATCTTTTCACTCATGAAAAAGGGGTATTCACTCAAGATATATCGAAGAATAAACAAAATACCTCATAAATACCAGCCCACCAAATGCAATGATCTGACTCAGACAAAACATCAACTGCCACGATTCTCTGCTCTGAGGCAACATGTAGACGCTCATACACGCATAAACAGGCAAACCATGCCGCACAAATCTCTGAATTTAGAATCCTCAACCAACCCACAGCTCACTGGCAAACCGCGCGTCGATTGATCCTCAATAGGATCCACAACCGTACCGACACGGAAAGCATGTCAATGAGGCATCATAATGAATAAAACATCATTTACAACAAGTAGAACGTAATCATGGAACTTTAAATATTTGAAAGTATACAACACTCGGAGTATTGATGAGTATCCGCCGGCTGGTCGGGTCACCACTCCAGACATGCTGTACATTCTCAAATATCCTTAGTAAACACGACTACAGAAGTCTACAGAACCTATAACCTAATGCTCTGATACCAAGCTGAAAGGACCCAACCCCGATTTAGTTTCCTAAACCGGAATCAAACCCCTTCTGAAAACACAAACCAACAAAAACTATAAAATTTTTGGCAGAGTAACGCTACTAACGCGGAATTGCCATTACCTGCACCCGGAAAATACACTTCATCCTATGCCACAAAAATCAAACCGTGGGCACCAATCCCATCCGGATTTCTCAATATATCAACAGTAATGTAAATTAATAAATACAACCATACTTTACCAAAATCCGGGGAAAATCGTATAAAAATATACATCAAAATACTCAGAGCGACTTATAGTATAGATATACAAATAGTAGGCCAAACTAATAACCTACCATAAAAGATACATCCCTCGAATTCTATGCCTCCGACCACGACGTGCGACACTAGAATCTGAACTGCAAACTGGGCACGGCAACCGAAAAGCCCAGGGGAAAGACATGAAAACTGTTAGAGTGAGTGGACGAAAATAAATGTCTTTCGCCGAATAATATATATGTTATAAAAACATATGCGAGTCAAATGCATGAAAATCAAATGGTACGTGAGGAGACGCTGACTCCAACCCACGCACAGAGCATGCATCATAATATCGCGGGGTCACTCAAGGACTCCCTCGCGATAGCACAATCTGAATCACGGGATCCCAGACCCACACATGATTCCTAGCCAGAAAGGCATCGGGTCAGGATATCTATCCCCCCCCCCCCGGAGCGTACTCAGGGATCAGCCGAGAAGCCAATGTGTATCGATACAACCTTGATAACTGAGACTGTACTCTGTGTAAACCAAATCTTAAATCCTTTCCATGCACATGCATAAAACATAGTATATATGTATGTATATTCGTATACGCATATTCGTATATGTATAATCGTAAAACACATGCTCATAAAAATCATGATCATACTGCATGCTCAAGTTCGTAAAACGTATATAAAAGACTCGCAATCAATCCGTGAAAAGAAATGTCCACTCACAGGTGAGTGTAACGCAGTTCGCGTTAATCCCGTGATCCGGCGGAAAATCCCTCTCCAAACGAACGATCACGAATCCCTGAATAATCACAAAATCCGTTTCTCAAAATTATAATTCGACACCTCAAATCAAATCACGAGAAACAACCGTTCCCGGAAACATATAGTTCAATAACGACGAATTGTCAAAAATCCAATAATCACACCTCAAAATCTCGCTATAAATTCCGATGCTCAAATCGAAAAACAAACCTCACCACTACGATCGGGGTGCGATTCCGAGTGAAATGACATATAACTCGTCGAAAACCACGTCAGGCGAAAAGTCACCGCCGCCGTCGCCGCTGCCGCCGTCGCCAAAATTTCAGATCTTCCCAGAAAAATTCATGGCATACATGGTTTCAAAGATCTCGACGATTTCAACAACTTTCCAGTTATCAGTTAAGACCAATTTTGACCGGAAAACCTCCAAAAATCAATCCAAACTTCCAAACCCTTACCGAAATTTCACATTGACGGATCTCTCTCCTCCGGCCACGGCAACCTCTCAAACCACTTGCAATAGCTTCCTCTCATTGAGGCTAACAAAACCCCTCAAAGAGGAGCCACCATCTCGGCCTCCACGCCGCCACTCGAACGCCACAAAACTCGCCGGAAAATCCATAACTTTGCCGATTCGATTCTCTCGCCTCCGGCCACCCCACGGGACGATCCACCTACCAATCCGAAGAGGAGCACGAGCCCAACATATCTCGTGAAGAAACCATACCCAAATATGGTCGGAATCAGCCTCTACGATGAAGAAACCGATCAGCCCCAAATCAGCCCAAATGGGTCGACCCACCCAGTCAACCCAGTCAATTCAGCTTTCCCAATATGACAGGTTTCCCAATTCGGCAAGTATCGCTTCCGTATTTATACCGTACGCGTATCGAACCCCAATCGGATAAATACGACAATATGCGGCGGACAAAAATATTCATAACTTATTCCTCGCTACTCGGAAAAATTATCCGAAAGTTTCCACGAGCTCGAAATTAAATTCTCTACAACTTCCACGAAGGATCCGAAATCAAACTCTCGCCCGATAATTTAGTCGCTAATGAAGCCGCCATATTAACAGATTATGCCGAAATCACAACAAATCGCGAAACTCGCAAATCAAATCGATAATCATTCCATCTACGGTTCGGGTCGATCAACGGTCCAAAATGGATCACAATCACGATTCGGATATACTCGAACACGAACGGATAAACTCGACAATATACCGAAATTTCAAATATTCATATTATATTCCTCGGTCGTCTAAATAATAATCCGGAACCGCCCACGAACTCGAAATCACGCATACAACAACTCTCGAGAAGAGACTCAACTCAAATTCTCGGCCAATAATTAAGTCGTGATCAAGTCTGGCGATTCAATCAACTATCGGAAATCTGCGATTACGCATAACCTCATGGCTTAAGCTGATTAACACTACTGATTCTGTTTCGGGTCGTCACAAATCCACCCCTCTTAAAAAAATTTCGACCTCGAAATTTCTAAGTCTGCCGACTAAAAGTAGGAGCACTGCCTCTGCATATAGCTCAACTTTCCAGTGGCAACCTCAACTGAACGACTCTGACAACAGACTCCACAATAGGAGATATCTCCGTACTGTAATCCATGTACCCTCAAATCCCGAATCTAGACTGGCTCCACACAAACGCCAAGTCTTCCTGCATAAGGAACTGATAGGGTACAAAACACGCAACAAATCTGAAATGTAGTTCCACCACACGGAACACAACACACACAAAAGCCAACGCTATAGGCAATGCTGAACTATACGGCACAACACAAACTCACCTATGATCACATACGGATCAAAATAACGTGGCAAATCACAACTCAGCCTACTCACACCACATAACTCAAACATCAAACTCGGGCAATTATTAACCTGTTTCCGCTAATCCGAATGTCTATGGTAGCACATTCCACTAAATCAGGATCCAACGTCAGCTCGCACCAAACTTGCTCTAGCACAATGGAATACAACATCGTTCCTCAAAATGACATCAAGCAACGTCATAATCATAGTGGTCCACAAACTGGTACTGCATGCAATCTCGAATAGTTGAAACTGCTAGTCCCAAATCTCTCAGAATTGCAATACATAAGACCACAACATGCCCTCCAAGGTCTGAATAGTTCTTAAAGATCGCCCACCAATCTGAGGCTAAGAACCGGTACTAACTTGTAATTTGGTCCCCAATGCTCACTGCAACGTTTGCCAATACTCTGTTGTAGCTAATTATCTCGATCAGCAATCTGAGACACAGGTACACCACGAAAATGGACAACCTCCGCCAAACATAGCTATGCCAGCCTGCCACTGAAATCTTTTCCAGAAGTACAAGGGAAAAGAATTAAGTTCATCAAATGGTCCACAAAGACCCGACAACTGGTACCACAAACCGAAGTGCGTACTGGCACACAAAATCTATAGTGACAAGCTCCAACTTCTAATCGGAAATCTCCAATGGCTATAACTTCCCAGCAAGTCTCTGCCTCTTAGCCATCGCCTGCCGACAAATGTGGCATCTGCACACACAAGCTGCTACATTCTTCTACGGGTTGCGTCACTATAGTGCATAACAGATACATCTCAGTACCGCTAGTGCATAACACACGCAAAACAACAAGCTTCAACATCATCTCACTCGAACTCAGCTCCGGTAGCTCGCAACTCGGCTAACACGGAAACTTGAGCCACACACACATGAAACAATGCAGCTCCCAACCTCCGATTGAATGCATCAGCAACAATATTAGCCTCTCTCTCAAATAAACTCAAATATGCAGCCATAGTCGTTAGTCGACCCCATACATCTACACTGCCTCAAGCTCAAATTCTCGGCCAATAATTAAGTCGTGATCAAGTCTGGCGATTCAATCAACTATCCGAAATCTGCGATTACGCATAACCTCATGGCTTAAGCTGATTAACATTACTGATTCTGTTCCGGGTCGTCAGAATATCTCGGCCATGACTATCCAATGTCTCCTTCATTTTTGCTTGTCTGTCCAAGAGCACTTGTGTTGAAGCAGACAGTTGGGCCAACATCTTGTCATAGTCCAAATTAGTGAATTGTTGTTGGACCGGAGGAGCTTGAGGCATAGGTTGCAAAGATGCTTGAGGTAGTGGCGGCCTTGCTTGAAATGGTGCACGTTGATAACCTTGTTGAGGTGCCGGAGGGTTCGAACATCCCTCATTGCTACTCCACTTGAAACCCGGATGATCTCGGTTGCCAAAATTGTTGTTATTGTAGTTGTTGTAACGTTGGCCCCCTTGATATCCACCAATCGCATTTACTTGCTCCGCCTCATTATTTTGCTCCGTTATTGTAGGGCATTGATCATTATGGTGCCCTTGCATATGGCAAACACCACAAACAGGTCCTAGGCTTGCCTTGGCTCTCTTAGTTTCGAGTTCTAGTACTTTTCTAGCATAGATGCTAGCTTGTCATACTTCTCATCCGTCCCTTGCTTTGAACTTACTTCATGCACTGATTTTCGTGGAGCCATCCCATATTGAGCATCATTATTTGCTCGGTTCTCTAAAAGTGTACGAGCTTCCGCTTCATCTAAGTCCATAAATGCTCCGGTTGCAGCGGCATCAAGAAGCTCTCTATCAATCGGTTTGAGACCATCATAGAAGTAGTTCATAAGGTTGGTCTCCGAAAAACCATGGGAAGGGCAACTGGCACATAAAACCTTAAAATGATCGTAGTATTGGCCAAATGACTCATCGACTGCTTGTGAGATTCCCGTGATCTTCTTCCTCAAAACAGTAATCTTTGAGGCCGGAAAATACTTGCTTAGGAAAGCATCTGCTAATTGCTTCCAAGAGGTGATGTGATTCGGTGGGAGTTCCATAAGCTAAGTTTGAGCTCTTTCCGTCAAGGTGAAGGGAAATGCCTTGAGTTTCAAGAGTTCTTCATCCGCATCCGAGGGCTTCATACTCGAACATACAAACTGAATTTTTTTTAAATGCATGTTCGGATCTTCATGGGACATTCCTTGAAAGGTAGGCAAACGGTGAAGGAAACCACTCTTAAGCTCAATGTCCTTGTTGTCCTCTTGAGGATTTGGGAATCATATGCACGAAGGACCACTACTCCACTTAGTTGAGCAGGTACGTTGGCAAAGAGATCGTCTCTCATTGTTGGGTATGATGTTGTTGTTATTGGCCATTTCTTCTTGTTCCTCTTCTGAAAACTGCTCTGTGGAGTGATGGGATGAATGTGAAGAGTCAAAGCCTTCCTCAATGAGAGGTTGATCGATGTCTTGCTCCCTAGGATCCACTTGAGACCTCAAACGAGTTAGACAATGTGTAAGTGCTTGGATATCAATATTAGGAGTCGAATGGGAACTGGACATTCATAGAATCTGATCATCCACCAAAGATCAAGTGTTAGTATCAAAAGAATACACAAGGAATAGAAGATACTAACCAAAAAGGTTGGAAATTAAAAGAAAACAACAAAAACACACAAAAACACACCAAAACAAGCCAAACGAATTTAAACAAGCCAAAAACACACTAAGATGACACAAAAGCTCTAAACACACTAAAACACTAAGTTATAACACTCTAAATAATTTAAATGTGAATGCAAGGCTCTAGAGATCCTAAAATGTATGTAAAATGGTGAAAATGATCTAAAAACAAGTTAAGACACAATATACACGTTTTCTGCAAAATTAGGCATATATACAATGCAAGGCTTGGAATAAACGTTAGAAACACATATATATACATGTTAAAATGCAAGCACACAATAATCACATCAAATTCAAGCATAACACACTTAAATCGTCATTCAAATGCATCAAACAAGAACCCAAGTGAAGTATGGAGTGAATGCATAAGAGAAAACGTTAGAAACCTGCAGAAAACACACAAGTTACGTGCTAAATTATGAATGCAACGTGACCTTTCTTTTGGCCTCATGCCCCTAACTTCACTTAGGTTAGGGTACCCGGTGGTGAAATCCGAGCATCACAAAGCCGCAAGAAGGTTATGCAAGCTAAAATGCAATGTGATTAATCTTTTACAAGTTTAAGTTTACTAATGTACACACACACACACACAAATTTCCAAGTATTATGCACAAGTATTTTGTATTTTGAGTTGTGTCTTTGATTTAAAAAGAGTATACTATCTTGATCTTTAGATCATTCAATAGACGTACGACTCGCGCGATAAAGTATAAACTTTCAATCAATCAGCCTTGGTTCAATCGAAAAACATGGCCAGTTAGGGATAGAGATAACGCGAGAGGTAGGACTAATTTCGACAAAACACCCTAAGGCTAACCGGGCCAATGGTATATACTCTATTGGTGTTAGTCTTTCTTAGATCCAGAACCTGTCACCAGTCATAACCCGTTTCTAGACACCATGTTCGACATTCAGCCAATCTTTCGAAAATTTATACTCCCTCAAATCCTTTGTAGACTCCTCCCTCAACCTCATGTCCATAACTTCACTTAGGTTATGGTGTACGGTGATGAAATCTACACATCATGAGGGGTTAAGGAGATAAACAAGAAAAAGAGGCGTCATCTATTCCAAAAAGTGTGACTTAATCAACCAAACTTATGTACTAAATTTAAATCAAAGACTACATTTAACACGTATGCTGTAAAAGTAAATTAAATTGTAAGTAAAAAAAAAGTATTGAATTATAAACAAGTATGTAAATTTCTAAATTATAGACATGCTTTCTATATACACAATTTCACATATTCACAAAGAACACATGCAAATTCCAGAATCGCGCAAAATTGAACACAGCTACTTGTCGAATTTTTACAAAATTATTGACTAGTCCGAATGCAATAAAATTTTACAGGCACAAACAAGACACAAAACCAAATAGTTCTGCAAATTTTCGATTTTTAGGCAACGTCTAGCTATGTCAAATAATTCACACAAAACAGGGCAGTGCATAGTTCCGAAAATAGCAAATAAAAGCATATTTACACAAACGAAATCACACAATTCTTTATAATCCCCGGCAACGGCGCCAAAATTGATATGCCCCTAACTAACTACTAACTTAAACACTTAGAATCAGAAAAGACACAACAATTAAAACCCTTTGTTGTAGATGTAGCATTCGTAAATAGGGTATCGTTCTTAACCGGGGATTGAGGGTGCATGCATGATTACGCGATGGTTTAGGGGGGCTTTTGAAAGGACCCAACCCCGGTTTAGTTACCTAAACCGGAATCAAACCCCTTCGAAAACACGAACCAACAAAAACCGTAGAAATTTTGGCAAAGTTTCGTTACTAACGTGGAATTACCATTACCTGCACGCGGAAAATACACTTCATCCTATACCACAAAAAGCAAACCGTGGGCACCAATCCCATCCGGATTTCTCAATATATCAACAGTAAAGTAAGACAATAAATATATCAATACTTTACTGAAATTCGGTGTAAAATCGTACAACGTAAACAACAGATTTCTCAGAGCGACCTCTAATGTATAAACATATAAGTATACCATAGTAGGTAGAACAATAAAACTACTGGAAGAAACAAGGTAGCTCGAGCACTATACCTCCGACCACGACGTGCGACACCAAAGTCCGAACTGCAAACTGGGCACGGAAACCGAAAAGCCCAGAGGAAAGGCAAATAAAAACGTTAGAGTGAGTGGACGAAAATAATCATATGCCTTTCACCAGTTTATATACAAACTCAATGTAAAACAGTGCGAGTTCGGAAAACATATACATATGGAGGTTGTCGGGCGACCTCTCAAACCCGACGTCAGGTGAATCGCTCAAACCCGATAGTGATAGGCTAGGGGACCTCTCAACCCTGCCCAGAGAACCTCTCAACTCTGGTGGACTACCGGTGATCAGCCGAGTAGTCGAAGCATCGATGCAGTAATGCGATCACCAATAAATATAAAACAATACCTCCGAAAAACAATACATATCACAATATCGTATAAAGTAAATACGAAAATCATAAAATCCATGAACTCGCAAATCAACTGTGAAAATATAAACTTGTCCACTCACACGCTAGCGTAACGCAGTTCGCGTTAACCCGTGATCCGGCGGAAAGTCCCTCGCCAAACAAACGATCACGAACACCTGAATATTCACAATGTCCAATTCTCACAAACATAATTCGACAATTCAAAACAAATCACGAAAAATCACCGTTCTTGGAAACACATAATCCGATCACGACAAACTGTCGGAAATCCGGAAATCACACCTCAATACCTCGCTGTAATTTCGAACATTCAACTCGAAAAACGAACCTCCCCACTGCGATCGGGGCGCGATTTCGAGTGAAATGACATGCAATTTGTCGAAAATTCCAAAGAGTCAAACTTTGACCGCCGTTGACCACCGCCCACGGCGGCGCCACCACTGACCTGAAAATTCCACGGCGGAGCAACCACCATTCCATGCAAAATCACCCACTCAGCAACTTTGTCAACTACAACAAATGCCAATTCTCACTCTAACTTGTCCAATTTCACGAAAAACCGAATGTTCATACAAATTTCAAATCCAAAATTCTCCAAGCACAATCAAAATTAGAACTCCATACTTACATAGTTAGAATCATGGAGATGAGGGCTACAAAACCCAGTCCTTGTTTGAGCTCAACACAGTCCGAATCGAAAACCACCATTAAACCCAAAATTCACAAACTTTGGTCCAAGGTTTCTCTCTCCACCGTGAGACTTGCCGGAAAAGGAGGTCGGGGATGAATAGAGGACGTTCAGGCGAGTCGGAAGCTTCCTCCTCCGTGGCCGGAGACGGCCGGACGGCAGTTCGCCGTCGACCACCGTGGAGCACCGACGTGATTCTTCCTCTCTCCACCGAGTTGACTCAGTCAACTCGGTCAACACCCTTTATGGCAAGTTTGACTTGCCCAATATGGCAACTGCTATTTATAGACTTTCTATTTTGGGAAGCCCTTCGAATATCCGTAACTTTCTCGTCGTAATTCCGATTCCGATAATTCTCGCGGCCACAAACTCGTCTCGATATGTTCTTCAATAATCACCCGAAGTCAAACACATCGACCAATCGGATAAAAAGTCAACTATTCAAACCAACACACATTTAAATCGACTAAATAATCAACAAACGGAAATATTCACAACTAAATCTTCGTAACTCATAATAATGTTCCGGAAGTTCCCATGAGCTCAAAATTAAATTCTGAACAACTTCCATGAAGAAGCCGAAACCAAATTCTCGTCCGGTAATTTAGTCGTTAAGTAGCCCACCATTTAAATCCGAACTTCAAATATTCATAATTAATTCCTCGGTCGTCCAAAGAACGATCCGGAACTGCCCCCGAACTCGAAATCACACATACAACGACTCTCTAGAAGAGACCCAGCTCCAATTTTCGGCCAATGATTTAGTCGTTAACAAATCTGGCTATTCCAACAACTGTAGTAAATCTGCGTCTACGCAGTAACTCACGTATATAGCTGACCATACTGCTGATTCTGGTCCGGGTCGTCACAAATCCACCCCCAGTGGCTACGTCAACTGAAATTTCCAAGTCTGTCGGCTAAACATAGGAGCACTGCCTCTGCATACTGCTCAACTGCCCAGTGGCTACGTCAACTGAACAACTCTAATAACAAACTCCACGATAGGAGATAGCTCCGTGCTGAAATCTCTATACTCTCAAATCTCAAATCTGAACTGGCTCACACAATCGCCAAGTGTTCCTGCATAAGGAACAGGTAGGGTACACAACACGTAACAAACCTGAATTACAGTTCCACAACACGGAACACAACACACATAAAAACAAACACTATAGGCGACGCCGAACTATACGACACAACACAAACTCGCCTACGATCACACACGGATCAGAATAACATGACAAATCACTACTCAGTCTGCTTACATCAACACAACTAACACACTCATCTCAACACAGCTCACACACTCATATCAACACAGCTCAAACATCGGGCTCGGGCAATTATCAACCCATTTCCGCTAATCTGACAGTCTGTGGTAACACATTCCACAAAGTCCGAATCAAATGTCAACTCAAACTCAAACCAAATTCGCTCCAGCACAATGGAGTACAACATCGTTCCTCAAAACGACAACACGCAACATCAAACCACAGTGGTCAACAAATTGGTACTGCAAGCAATCTCAAACAAGTGAAACTGCTGTCCCAAATCCTCCGGAACTGCAATACCGAGGTCCACAATATGCCCTCCAAGGTCTGAATAGTCCTCAAAGATCGCCCACCAATCTGAGGATAAGAACCGATACTAACTCGTAATCTGGTCCCCAATGCTCGCTGCAACGCTTGCCAACACTCTGTTGTAGCGGATTACCTCGATCAGCGAACTGGGACACAGTACACCACGTAGATGGACAATCTCCGTCAAACACAGCTATGACAGCCTGCCACTGAAATCTTTTCCCGAAAGTACAAGGAAGGGTGCTAAGTTCGTCAAATGATCCACAATGGCCTAACAACTGGTATCACAAACCAAAGTGCATACTGGCACACAAGATCACAGCGACAAACGCCACGTCTAACCGGAAATCTCCAATGGCTGACACTTCTCAGCAAGTCTCTGCCTCCTAGCCATCGCCAGTCGACAAATGTGGCATTTGCACACACAAACTACTACATTGCTCTTTATATTACGTCACGAGTAGTAATCTCGAAGTATCAGACACATCTCCGTCCACTAGCGCCAAACGCGCGCCAAACAATGAGCTTCAACGTCATCACACTCGAACTCAGCTCTCGTAGCCCATAACTCGGCTAACACGGAAACTCGAGCCACACACACATAAAACACTGAAGCTTCCGACTTCCGACTGAATGCATCAACAACAACATCCCAGACGGATGGTCAAGGTACAATCCCTAGCCTTTCTCGAACAAGCTCAAAGGTGCAGCCATAGTCGTTAGTCGACCTCAACCATCTACACTGCCTCAAGCCCAAATCTGGCCGAAAATGCAAGTGGATGAAACTCAAATGATCAGTGTACGTCCTACACTGTGTTGCACACCATAGCTATAGTGTCTCGAACTCTCTGACGCTAACACAAAGACAGCTACATCCAAATCATACATAGGATACATAGCTACATAAAGTTCCACGCTGCCTGAAACCATGAGCCATCGCTCTGCAAAGCTGCATCACGTATAACCAAATCCAATCCTCGATGCATCGCCATAACCCATGAACTCGTCACGATCGTCAGGTAAGGTCAAAACTGAAACAACGGTCAACCATCCTTCAGGAGCAAATAACTCACCTCGTGTGCATCGAACCACACGAACTTGACACCTTCTTCGTCAATCTAGAAAGTAGAGTGGCAATCCAGAAAAACCCTGCACAAGCCGTTGGTAATAACCTGCCAAACCCAAGAGACTCCCGATCTCTGGTATAATGGTAGAGCAAACTCGGAATCAACACGGCTTCTAACTGTTCAGGATCCACGCCAACTCCCTCGGCTGACATCACACAGACCAAAATCTTCACGCTAATCGCCCAAAACTCACACTGGCTTACCTTCGCAAATAACTGATCATCTAGCGAAGTTCGCAAAGCCACTCACAATTGCTTCAGGTACTGGCCCATACTCCTGGAGTGAATCAGGATATTGCTGACGAACATGACCGCAACTCGTCCAGAATCGTCTGAACACATGGTCCATCAAGTCCACACGATCTACGGGGGCATTGGTCAACCAAACAGCATGACCAAAAACTCCTGATGTCCGCACCGTGATCCGAAAACTGTCCAAACCACATCTGATTCATCAAACCTCAACTGATGGTATTCGGACTCGAAATCAAGCTTCGAAAAGACTGAAGCTCTCGCGAGCTGATCAAATCAATCGTCAATCCGAAGCGGAAGATTCTCACTCTCCTCTGAAACGAATCAGGCTTCGGTAGTCAATGCATCACTACGTCGAACCATCCAGCATCCACACAAACAATGCAAGAGCTCACCACGCACATCCGCGGGGTCGCATGAAATCTCCTAAAACCTCCTCCAGCAACTCCTGGAGTCGAACCTGTAGCTCCGCTGGCTCCGAACGATAAAATGCCGGTAAAATGAGTCCAGCGCCCGGTACAAGCTCAATGGTGTAGTCGGTCTCCCGAACTGGAGGGACACCTGGTAACTCCTCCAGAATACACCTGGAAACTTGGGAACCACCTCAATGTCGCCAACATCGGGCACAACAACCGTAATATCCACAACATGAGCTAAGCAACAACACAACCTGTTTCCATCATCCGCTCGACCATCACCGCGAAACAGTTTCTCGGGGAAAGTCTGGTCGTCGAACACAACCTCCTCCTCGAGGCACTCGAACACAGCCAAATGCGTCGTCAATATGTCCATACTCATAGTCACACCAAAACCACGATGTCCTGCTATAACAGATCTGCGGCTAAACCATATCCTCCAACGAGGATCTCGCGACCTCCGGATGGATGCAACACTCTCCAAGACCTCGGAAGTGGAAATGCAGATACAATAGCCATGGATATCAAGTAACAGTAACCTCGGAGAAAAGTCTGTCCTCAAACAAGGTCATGGCACGAACTCCAACATGCCCAACTAGTCATCCACGTCAATTGCGACTTCCTGAATGGCTCGTCTAGAAATCTGGGCTAATCAAGCTCCAGAAACAGCATCATGATTTCCTCGTAAACTCCGAGCTGTTGAACCGCTAACACAGCTGGCTGAGGGCGCTCCCTCGCAACATGACCCTCCTGGTCACCGAAACAGCAACTGAAAGTACTCCTCGAACACAAATCACCGCAACACCTGCTGCGTGAAAGGTTTACCAGCAATCACTCGAACTCATACCACAGGAGCAAGTCCGCTACTCTGTGATCTCCACCATCATCAAAAGGATTCTCTGTTTGATCTGATGACCCACAACATAATCGATAAGGCCACAGCCTGATGAAGTCACTGATCTCGAGGTGCCAGAACTCAACCTCATCAAAATCTCGACTAAGTCCACTTTCCTCAAACCATCGCATCGAAAACCACGTACACATTTCCCTCACAATAGCCTCGCCACTGAGTGCAACACACTAAGCTCCTCACGGATGTCTCAAGGCACATCAATCAGACTCTCTCTAATGCTCAGGTTCAAACTCATCTCGAACCTCGTGCACCGCTTCCTCTGAAGCCACATAACACGAGCAAACTAAAACAAACATGTGAACAATGCATCTCTGCCTCAGATGGGTAGACACTCCACATTCTAATGCTGGGTAGCCTAATTAAAACCATTACCGTATAAACAACACCCTGAATGTAGGCCATGGAGTCACAACCGGAACTCACACAATAATAGCCCACCAAATACAACGATCTGACTCAGGCAAACATCAACTGCCACAATTCTCTGCTCTGAGGCAACATGTAGATGCTCATACACACACAACCAGGCAAACTGTGCCACACAAATCTCTGAACTCAGAATGCTCATCCAAATCCGCAGTTCACTGGCAAATCGCGCGTCGATTGATCCTCAATAGGATCCACAACCGTACCGACACGGAAAACACGTCAAGGAGGCATCCTAATGAACAAAACATCGTTCGCAATAAGTAGAACGTAATCATGGAAATTTAAATATTTGAAAGCATACAACACCCGGAGTATTGATGAGTATTCGTCGGCCGGTCGGGTCACCACTCCAGACATGCTGTACATTCTCAAATATCCTTAGTAAACACGACCACAGAAGTCTACAGAACCTATAACCTAATGCTCTGATACCAAGCTGAAAGGACCCAACCCCGGTTTAGTTACCTAAACCGGAATCAAACCCCTTCGAAAACACGAACCAACAAAAACCGTAGAAATTTTGGCAGAGTTTTGTTACTAACGTGGAATTACCATTACCTGCACGCGGAAAATACACTTCATCCTATGCCACAAAAAGCAAACCGTGGGCACCAATCCCATCCGGATTTCTCAATATATCAACAGTAAAGTAAAACAATAAATATATCAATACTTTACTGAAATCCGGTGTAAAATCGTACAACGTAAACAACAGATTTCTCAGAGCGACCTCTAATGTATAAACATATAAGTATACCATAGTAGGTAGAACAATAAACCTACTGGAAGAAACAAGGTAGCTCGACCACTATGCCTCCGACCACGACGTGCGACACCAGAGTCCGAACTGCAAACTGGGCACGGAAACCGAAAAGCCCAGGGGAAAGGCAAATAAAAACGTTAGAGTGAGTGGACGAAAATAATCATATGCCTTTCACCAGTTTATATACAAACTCAATGTAAAACGGTGCGAGTTCGGAAAACATATACATATGGAGGTTGTCGAGCGACCTTTCAAACCCGACGTCAGGTGAATCGCTCAAACCCGACAGTGATAGGCCAGGGGACCTCTCAACCCTGGCGGCATACAGGGTACCTCTCAACCCTGCCCAGAGGACCTCTCAACTCTGGTGGACTACCGGTGATCAGCCGAGTAGTCGAAGCATCGATGCAGTAATGCCATCACTAATAAATATAAAACAATACCTCCGAAAAACAATACATATCACAATATCGTATAAAGTAAATATGAAAATCATAAAATCCACGAACTCGCAAATCAACTGTGAAAATATAAACTTGTCCACTCCCACGCTAGCGTAACGCAGTTCGCGTTAACCCGTGATCTGGCGGAAAGTCCTTCGCCAAACAAACGATCACGAACACCTGAATATTCACAATGTCCAATTCTCACAAACATAATTCGACAATTCAAAATAAATCACGAGAAACCATTGTTCTGGGAAACACATAATCCGATCATGACAAACTGTCGGAAATCCGGAAATCACACCTCAATACCTCGCTGTAATTTCGGACGTTCAACTCGAAAAACGAACCTCCCCACTGCGATCGGGGCGCGATTTCGAGTGAAATGACATGCAATTTGTCGAAAATCCCAAAGAGTCAAACTTTGACCGCCGTTGAGCACCGCCCACGGCGGCGCCACCACTGACCTGAAAATTCCACGGCGGAGCAACCACCATTCCATGCAAAATCACCCACTGATCAACTTTGTCAACTACAACAAAGTCCAATTCTCATTCTAACTTGTCCAATTTCACGAAAAACTGAATGTTCATACAAATTTCAAATCCAAAATTCTCCAAGCACAATCAAAATTAGAACTCCATACTTACATGGTTAGAATCATGGAGATGAGGGCTACAAAACCCAGTCCTTGTTTGAGCTCAACACAGCCCGAATCGAAAACCACCATTAAACCCAAAATTCACAAACTTTGGTCCAAGGTTTCTCTCTCCACCGTGAGACTTGCCGGAAAAGGAGGTCGGGGATGAATAGAGGACGTTCAGGCGAGTCGGAAGCTTCCTCCCCCGTGGCCGGAGACGGCCGGACGGCAGTTCGCCGTCGACCACCGTGGAGCACCGACGTGATTCTTCCTCTCTCCACCGAATTGACTCAGTCAACTCGGTCAACACCCTTTATGGCAAGTTTGACTTGCCCAATATGGCAACTGCTATTTATAGACTTTCTATTTTGGGAAGCTTTCAAACACCCATTTCGGCAAACTTCGAATATCCGTAACTTTCTCGTCGTAATTCCGATTCCGATAATTCTCACGGCCACAAACTCGTCTCGATATGTTCTTCAATAATCACCCGAAGTCAAACACATCGACCAATCAGATAAAAAGTCAACTATTCAAACCAACGCACATTTAAATCGACTAAATAATCAACAAACGGAAATATTCACAACTAAATCTTCGTAACTCAGAATAATGCTCCAGAAGTTCCCATGAGCTCGAAATTAAATTCTGAACAACTTCCATGAAGAAGGCGAAACCAAATTCTCGTCCGGTAATATAGTCGTTAAGTAGCCCACCATTTAAATCCGAACTTCAAATATTCATAATTAAATCCTCGGTCGTCCAAATAACAATCCGAAACCGCCCACGAACTCGAAATCACACATACAACGACTCTAGAAGAGATCCAGCTCTAATTTTCGGCCAATGATTTAGTCGTTAACAAATCTGGCTATTCCAACAACTGTCGTAAATCTGCGTCTACGCAGTAACTCACGTATATAGCTGACCATACTGCTGATTCTGGTCCGGGTCGTCACAGCTTTATAAGTTGGTTTTTGTTAATCTACGAAATATAAAGACAAAACATGGCAGAAAACACATAGAGAAAGCCTAAGTTCTATCATGCTTAAACTCATAGACAAGCAAAACAAACAAGAAGATAGAATCCTAAACATGCTTTCTAGACCAAAAATAAACACTAAGACTAACATATTTACAAGTCATCATCACATACTAACAACCTAGCATATTTATCCGATTAATCCTAAGTGTCAACAAAATTTATAGCTTCAATCAAAACATATACACATGCTTATATTGAACAAGAGAGCAACCAAATCGAGTAAACACCTTAGTTCAATTTCACCTTTAGAGATCATTGAAACATGCATAGAAAACGTAACCAAATCGAGTCCTATTCTAAAACACATTTCAAAGCATTAAGAATATAAGCTAGCATATGAATTCGAATCTAACTATAAACACATGGAAGAAACTTATTAGAAATCTGAAATAAACATCCTTTTATTAAAACTTGTTCTGTCATACAAAAGTAAAGGAAACTACACAAAACCGAGAACAAAAATAAAGAGGTCATGTTACACTTTTGATTCTGTGAAATCGCACCGCAAATCTTGATGTAGCAGCTCCTTTGGTGCATGGAGAACACAAATATCCAAGGCCAAATCGAGCCAAGAACACTTGTGGATGTATGAAGGTTATTTTGGAGGTGGTGCTTGGTGGTGTTTCGGCATTGGGAGGAATACTTCAACTTTTGGATGCAAGGAGGTGACTTGGGTAGAGCTTTGGCTATTAGAATGTGTGATGATCTGTTTTGAGGCCGATTTCCTCTTTATATAGGAGAAGGAAAGCCTAGTTCGACTCCTTCTAGGACTCTAACTACTCCACCCGGGTAACCTGACCCTTCTCCACTAAAACAGGAATTTCTCTCATTTTAGGACTCCAAATCGAGTGATTTCAGTTGCGTTGGAAACTAGAATTCTAGATCTTTCCAACCATATGCTAACCGCATCTAGATTCATCCGGATCTATTCACAGTGGTCTTTCGAAATGGGTTGATGTACAAAGGCCGATTTCTGATAATTCATTTTAATCCATCTTCTTTCTTTGGGCTTCTTTGGACATGCTCTTGGTCTTTGACCCATCTTCATTAATCTTGATACATTCTTAAGTAATTTGGGCTCCCATTCAATAATAGGGTCGGCATTTTCAATATATAAGCAAGCCCGTGACAAATCCTTCTTCTAGGTGGACTAGGATTTCAATTCTTCTCCAATCACAATTAGGAAATGTTTCCTTCATCAATTAGGAAAGATCCGGACACTTCCTCTTCACTTTAGGAAATATTTTTCACATGTATTCCGAATTCACTTTCTTATTCTCCCAAGGACTTCTACTCCAACAAGGATTCCTAGTCGAAATAAGATTCTTCATTTTTCTGCGTTTTTGCTCCATTTTGCCTCATTTATTGTTCCTCCTTTATTTTCAACCTAAAAACATAAAGTAAGTTAGAAACATGTTTACTAAGGTCAAAACAAAGCTAAATGTAAAGAGAAAGACGTTAAGAATCAAGCATAAAATGCGTAGATCACTCTGCTCATGCCTGAGCCTATTCGCACGCGCCACACCTATCTGGCCTCTCCAGGTCAAATGGTTCGAGGGCCACATCCTCCTCAGCCTTTTCCTTGAAAGGCTCCTCATGGGGATTGAGATATATATGTAGTTTACCGAGATTGAGGTCTCGACCCTCACTCTTTGATTGTTATGCAGATGTCGTCGGAGTTGGGGTAGCCGTACCCCCAAACTCCTCTGTAGATATGTTCTACATGCCCTTGGTGTCCAAGACCATACATAGCCTCGTTGCTGCCATATCCCTCTTGATAACAATCGTCCCATATGGGGTCAAGTACTTTACTATCTGGTGATAGGTGGAGGCCACTGCCTTCATACGGTAGAGCCATGGTCTCCCTAAGATAGCATTGTGAGGAGAGGGGGCATCCACCACTACAAAAAGGGTGTTCAGGTTGGTTTTAGGCGTAACCACTTGAAGGGGGATGATCCCCAAGGTCATTACATTTGATCTTTTGAATCCCATGAGGGTGGTGCGATGATCCTAGATTACTCCCATCAGGCTCATTCGTTCCACTGCATCTTTGAATATGACGTTTACGACTGCGTCGTTATCCATTAGGACTCTAGCTACGATCATGTGGGTCATCCAAATTTTGATGACTAAGGCATCGTCATGGTCTTCTTCCTCTTCTAGGAGGTCAGCGTCCGAGAACTCGAGCACATTTGTTTTGGATCGTACTTTGGCCACTTCTTCAACTCTGGACCTTTTCGTGTCACGCTATTTCTACTTCAAGGTCTCCCCAAGCTCCCCCGCTTAAGCCATTATGCAGTTGATGTCCGGGAAGATAATCCCCTCAGGGTTCTCAAGGGCCTAGATGATATAGTTTAGCACCATGTACTTCTCTTCTTGGCCCTTAGGTGGTGGCTGCAATGTGTCATTTTATGATTTAGGGTCGCCCCAAGCTCCCCTGCTTCATCCATTATGTAGTTGATGTCCGCGAAGATAATCCCCTCAGGGTACTCAGGGCCTAGATGATATATTTTAGCATCGGGTACTTCTCCTCTTATCCCTTAGGTGGTGGCTGCAAGGTGTCATTGTTTCGTTGACTCTTGTCATTACCTTGAGGCTCCAATGAATCTTCAAGCTTTTTCTTGTAATCCTTCGTTAGGTATTCCCATTAGTATCCCTGATTGACTAGCTCGGTGAAGTGTCGCTTGAGGACCCCACAATTGATCATCCTGTGCCCGTTACCCTTATGGTAGGCACAGAAGTTCTTGGAATCATTCTTTGTTGCCATATGTGGGGGTCTTTTTAACAAAGGCTCGTTCTTGATATGGTGGAGTATGGTCGAGATGGGGATCGTGGTAGGGGAATAAATAGTTTCCTTCAAGATCTAGAGGATTAATGGCTTGTGGCCTTTCACTTGTTGTCGTAGCTGCCCCTCCTTGGACGAGAGTTATTGTTGGAGGAGGTCTTTCTCAAGTTCTGGGTTCTCTGAGCCTTGCCTTTTGAGGAATCTTGGTTGTACCCCCTTACATCATTCATGCAAGCAAAGCCAAGGGATTCATGATATGTCGTGGCTAGGTCCTTAGTCTTATACCTGATCAGCTTACTCGCAAGCTCTGAATCCATGTCCAACCCATTGATGAAGGCATTGGAAGCAATGACATCGTCCTTACAATCGACAGAGGCGTACTCCTTCTTGAACTAGGTGACCCAATCCCTCGAGGACTCTCCTTGACTCATCCTCAAGGAAGTGAGATAGCTTATGCCATTTACCCCTATACGTTACATTTGTACCTCTTGAAGAACATTTCCTTCGAGCTCTTTCAGTCCTCGATCGGCCCAGGGGAAAAGTCTTGTACCACTATAAAGCATGGTCATTCAGGCTCACTTGAAACATCTTACACATCCATGCGTCATTCAACTTTCTTGTCGCCATTGTCGACTAGTAGTTTCAAACATGCTGGTACAGGTCTGAGTCCCCCACATATCCATCGAACCTCGGGTGACTCCACTTCTTTGGAGGCTCAGCTTCTTGGACGAACTGTGCTAAAGGATTCTAGGACATTCTCTGAGCCCGTTGTTCCACTTCTTACTCCTTCTTAGAGAGGCTTTCCTTCCTTAGCTTCTTTGTCTTCTAGTTTACTTGGATGTTATGGGATCGCTGAGCTTTCATAAATTCCTCCATCATCCCCATATGGGCAGTCACACTAGGTTCTCTTGTTCGCCAATTTGCGAAGCTAGTTCATCCGCGTCGGCTCGATCCTTTGCCCTTGGTGTGTCGCCAGCTGTGGTAGGCGAAATCCCTTATTCTTCAATGGAGGTGGCGTTGGTCAAGCTTGCTCCCTGTCCCTTTACAAAGTTGATGAACTCGGACAAGGTGGCCAGCACCGCATGCCCGCCAGTTTGTCGGTGGCCTTCGTGATACCCTCAGTGGAGTGTTGTAGTGTCGCCATGTCAATCCTCAAGGTTATGTATCGCTCGTCGGCTCGGAGGAGATCCTAATAAATCTTGGACCTCTACCCTCAGGCCCCTTCGTTCTCGGGGTCAGAGTTCTCTTCATCACTGATATGAATTTCTCCCGAGAAGTTCCTCCGTCCAGCTTGATGCGAAAGAGTGCATCGTACTCTGATGCTCCCGTGGTAGGGGTTGTCTGTCTCATTCCCTGAGGATGGATGATGTATTTGTCATGCTAGTCGTTCGCATTGGTATTGCTTGTATCTCTCTCCATGGTCCTCCATTGACGAGAGTTAGCCTAGGGTTCTACTCTCAATGAAAGCACCAATATGTGAGAGAATATTCAGATCTCCCTCAAGCTTGATTTCTCATGAACCTGCAAAATAAGTCGGAGCATGATGTGGTACTGTGTTTGGACTCTCCAATGTTTAAGTTAGATATTTGCTCAAGAATCAAAGAATAATAAGGCTAAAATAATGTTACCTTGAGACATTCCAGGATGGCCTATATATAGAGATAGTACTAGGTCTAAGCATAGTCCTTGTTTAAATCGGACTACTTTACTTTCGGAGAGGAGAAATCCATTAAGGAATGAATCTTCTATATTTAGGGTCAATCATGCATCATGATTACCACAGATCCTTTGGTGTAATCTCCCTATGATTTGTATAAATCTTTCCCTCTTTCCTCGAGGGATTCCGCTAATCCCTCGAGAGATTCCGCTAATTCCTCGAGGTTCGCATCGTACCTTGGGATTGTCACACCATCTTACGAACATTCTAGGGGCTTGTATAGTATTCTAGATACTTCGAGAAACCTCTAGACACCTCGTTCCCACTCGGAACCTTAATCGTTCAAGCCCAAGCCCATTATTCAAGTTATCAGACCTCCTCCATAGACGGACCTAGGGATCAAGATCCCTCAAGCTCTATGTGGCCAAATTGGACTCCCACGAGTAGAAATATTAATGACATACAATATACAATAAGCTCATAACTAAACTACTTTTTTTCTTCAATAATTCAATTTACCCAAAAATTATTTTTATGGGCAATTGAACTCCTGACATCTCAGCTTATGAGAGTAATATCAGGGTGGTCAACCACCACGCTATCATCAGTTGGTTAACTAAACTACTTGAATATGGAGTATAATTTTGTATCTCATCTTGCATACCGACAATGAAAAATGTAAAATGGTCAAAACTTTTATACTCACAAAATTAAGTGCATACTTGGATGCCATATCAACATTAGTCTTGATATATATATAAATATATGTGTGTGTGTGTGTGTATACACAAATATGGGTGGTGCAATTGACACATGGGTGACAATTTTACATATATATATATATATATATTCATTCTCCTTGACCTAGACATACAAAATGCAAGTCTTGCCTGGGCCTGATGATTCTTGCCCGCCCCGGCAAGTGTTACGTGGGAACTTCATTTAAATAGTTGTGTTATCGATCTAATTTTTGTTAAGTCACATTAAATTATTTAGGAATATTGGTGTTCTTACAGTCGTGCCTGATATGACAAATCTATCTATAATGGAATCTACATTATTAATGAAGCTGTCGGCTTCGTGCATTAAAAAAATAAAATGATTACAGCGACCAACTCAGTTAGTTTTGAAAGGTAGTATAAGAATCCATAATCAGTATTTAATGTTTATCATTGGTGGAAGGAAAAAAATTCACCCATGGTGTCTGAACATTTTCAATAAGGTCAAAAGGGTGCCCAGACTCTCAAAACTATCAAAATGATACCTGAATTCCTAAAACGCTATATGTGTGATGTATGCAGCCATTTCCATTACGGCTCTGTTTGTACCAATGATGTGACATTTTTTTGGAAAAAATACATATTAAAAGACCATTATGTCCTTATAATTTCTATATTTTTTTTAAACTTTTTTACTTCATCTCTCTAACCAAGTAACTAACCATGCAAGCCATTCAATCCTAGACGCTCTGACCCACCCCGCTCGACCGCTCTGACTTCCCCAACCTCACTCACAAGCCCGCCTTCTCCACCCAACGCACCTCCTTCATCTCCTCTTCCGCCGCCTGAAGTGCGAGACAGATTCGAAGATGCGCGTGGTCATCACAAGCCTCGACCCCGTCACGATCCGTCTTCGGCAACGATGTCAATTCTTATAACGACCAACTCCTCACCGGCAAGAGCGGTGTCGACCCCATCGACCGCTTCGGCTGTCAGATCCGTTGCTTCACCTACGAGGGTTACCACTCCAGCCGGTGCTCCCACGACGTCGCCACCACCAGGGTGGCCAGATCCACTGATTTTAGCCTCTTTTGCATCAACCTCGTTGTGCATGAAGGGTGTGCTGACCAACATTGAGGTGGTGCTCTAGAAAGTGGGCCGGGTGGCCTCGAACTCAGCTTGGACTGCCACGCCACCCAATACTCAGCTCAGCCAGGCCTATCGCTTAGCCTCGAACTTAGCTCGCCTCTTCTCGATCCCGACTTTCGCAAAGCCTCAACATTGTGTGGATGAGCATATCAGATCGAGCAGGTTGAGTGAGCTTGCCGTCGAGGGCGAGGATGATTTGGCGACGACCATACTTCGAGAGTGAGGTTGCCAGAGGCAAAGAGAGAGAGGATCTGATGTCTAAGCTTATCATAAGCTCAATTATTTTCATCAAAGATCAACTACTGAGTTTTATGTGAGATATATGAAATAAATTAATTAGGTTTAGATTAAAACAAATGTAACCGATCATAATACTCTTATTTTTTAAATTTTCATTACGTAATGTCATGAGGAAAAACAGAACCGTGATAGAAATAAGCATGCATCACACATATAGCTTTTTAAGAGTTCGGATATCATTTAAATAATTTTAAGAATCAGATATCATTTTAATATTTTGGTATACCATGAGTGAATTCTTTTTTTTTGATGAAATGTGTAAACAGATAAACATGATACAAATTCAATAAGCAAAATAATAATTTTTTTTAGAGTAGATAAAATGGTATCCGTAAGATTTGAACACGAGAACGTGAAAACGTGACATCGTTTAAAACTTCATGTCAATGAGTTTAGTGACCGTAAACGATCGTTGCCCTTTTTACCATTACAGAACCTTGCAAGACGAAGTGAGCGACACTCCCTTAAAATCAAGTGAGATGCACATGAGTATGAGTGCTAATTGGGAGCAGTAGATATGGTAGACCATCCCCCCGCGCGTGATCCAAAACAGTGTACAACTATTGTACAAGCTAGAGACTAGAAATGCCCATTTCTACACAGCTGTAACTGTAATCCCCTTCTTCCCAAACCAAACTCGTTATAGAGCCGACATTCCCCAGCAACCCATGTGACTCAAGACTACTCTTGCTGCTTCTTCTCTTCTGTTCTCACATTTAATTTATATCATCTCAACCCGCTACTCTGCTCATCAGCCTTCTCTTATTTGTGGCCACCTTGCTCAGAGATTCCAGCTCAAGTTGCAGTCATGTGGGAATCAGAGACTGAGTCTGTTGCAGGCAGAGACTACGGCAATGGAGTCTTTAGTTTGAGCAAGCAGAGTGTTCAGAATGATGGGTTTGAGCTAAAAGGCAATTCTTGGTATGTATCTAACTGTGTATGGTATGAACTTCTGTACATAACAATACTTTCTATGTTTTTTTTCCTGCTGTTGTATACCAACAATGATATGTTACTTTGAATGAAGTTGTATCTTGGTGTTGATAGCTAAGTAACTCAAGTGGGATTCGGACCAATTTTTTAGCCAAGTCTGCAAAAGTAGTCTGGATTTTGAGCAAGGAATTATGTCTTCCATGATTTATAGTCCCCATGCTTCTTGAGTTAGACCAGAAGGATAGTACTGATGGGACAAAAATTGAAAAATAAATAGATAAAAAGTGGGATTCAATTTCTTCATGCTTGAGCTAATGTTTGTGCTATGGAACATGATATTTGAATTGTTGGGATTAATGTTTGGAATGTTATAGGTATGTTGCAACTGATATTCCAAGTGATCTGTTGGTTCAAGTTGGAGAAGTCAATTTTCACTTGCATAAGGTAGCACCTATTTCTGGTTAACACTAAGCTTAATGTCTTAATCTATTACTTCTTCACTGAATTTCTTCTAAATATGGTTAGAATTTTCATTTAAGACTTGTACATTCTTTCTGTTGGCTTAATTTCAAGCAGTATCCCCTGCTGTCAAGAAGTGGAAAGATAAACAGAATAATGTATGAGTTACGAGACCCGGATTTGAATAAGATCATCTTGGATGACCTTCCTGGTGGACCTGAGGACTTTGAGCTAGCTGCAAAGTTCTGCTATGGCATTGCAGTTGATCTGACAGCAGCCAATATATCAGGCCTTAGATGTGCTGCAGAGTTTCTCGAAATGACTGAAGACTTGGAAGAAGGTAATCTCATTTTTAAAACCGAAGCCTTTCTCAGTTATGTGGTTTTGTCCTCGTGGAGAGACTCCATAGTGGTGTTGAAGAGTTGCGAGAAGCTGTCACCGTGGGCTGAAAACCTTCAGATTGTTCGAAGATGCAGCGAGTCTATTGCCTGGAAAGCTTGTGCTAATCCAAAAGGGATACGATGGCCATATACAGGCAGTAAGCCAGGTGTAAAAGTTTCAAGCCCAAATTGGACTGACATGAAGGATTCGAGTCCAAGTAGAAACCAAATGCAAGTTCCTCCTGATTGGTGGTTTGAAGACACATCAATCCTTCGGATCGATCATTATGTTAGGGTTGTTACTGCAATCAAGGTAAAAGGGATGAGATTTGAACTCATTGGAGCTGCAATAATGCACTATGCAGCTAAATGGCTCCCTATGATCAGTGATCAGGGCTCTGGGTTACCAGTCAATGAAGGAAGCAACAGCAGCAATAGTAGTGGAAGCAGTTGGAAGAGTGGACTCCACCTGATTGTGGCGGGGGGAGCTAAAGACGATGAGCCTTCAACTGTTCAGGCCAAAGATCAACGAATGATCATCGAGAGTCTAATAAGCATAATCCCACCACAGAAGGACTGTGTATCATGCAGCTTCCTTCTTCGGCTTTTGAAAATCGCAAACATGTTGAGAGTGGCTCCTGCACTGGTTACTGAGTTGGAGAAACGGGTGGGAATGCAGTTCGAACAGGCTACATTGGCCGATCTCCTTATTCCGTCCTACAATAAAAGTGAAACTATGTATGATGTTGATCTTGTGCAGAGGCTTCTGGAGCATTTTCTTGTTCAAGAACAGACTGAAATGTCAAGTCCAAGCCAGCAATCTTTCATTGAAAAACACTATGAAAGGGGTACAGGCCCAAATGCTAAGATGAGGGTAGCTAGGCTTGTTGATAGTTATCTAACAGAAGTGTCAAGAGATAGAAGCCTGTCCCTAACAAAGTTTCAGGTACTCGCCGAAGCTTTGCCTGAATCTGCAAGGGTCTGTGACGATGGACTTTACAGAGCAATTGATTCCTATCTCAAGGTAAATATAATTCCTTCCCTGCTTCTTGATAGGAACGTAAACAACTGTGTCATAACAATGTCAATTCTGTCATATCATGCCATGCACACTTTGAATATCCTTTGAGATAAAATAAAGATATAAGATGAAGTACATAGAAACATGTAGCAATCAAATGGAAGTTGCAGAAATCTTAGAAGAACTATATATATGCATGATTGACATGAAAGTTTGTTTGTAATGCTTGCTGTTAGAGCATTACTGATTTGATTTTAAAAACCATGTGTTGCTAGAAATGCCATGATATGAATGAACCATTGTTGCGATGAAAGATCGAGTGACGTATAGCATTTCTGTAACAATTTCTTCTCTGGGATGCTTGCACCTTGATTATAATGAAAATGGTAAAGCATTTATAATTTGTTAAGATTTGGAGCGTGCTATTTGTAAATTTAACAGGCCCATCCAACACTGTCTGAGCACGAAAGAAAGAGGCTATGCCGGGTGATGGATTGCCAAAAGCTATCAATTGATGCTTGCATGCATGCTGCACAAAATGAAAGGTTGCCATTAAGAGTGGTGGTGCAAGTTCTTTTCTCTGAGCAAGTCAAAATAAGCAATGCGCTAGCCAACAATGCCCTTAAAGAACCAGGAGACGACTCTCACTATCAGCCACTGGTATCAAATCGGAAAACACTACTCGAGGGAACCCCACAGTCCTTCCAAGAGGGATGGGCAGCAGCTAAAAAAGACATCAACACTGTAAAGTTTGAACTGGAGAGTGTAAAAGCCAAGTACCTTCAGCTCCAGAACGACATGGAAAGCCTGCAAAGACAGTTTGACAAGATGAATTCAAAGCAGAAACATACTTCAGCGTGGAGCAGCGGATGGAAGAAACTCGGCAAACTCACTAAGACTACAGCTTTCGAGAGCCAGAACATTGGCCCGGAGCAACCAACAGCTGCCACTGCAGAGCAGACTAGAAAGACTCCTAGGAGGTGGAGGAATTCCATTTCTTAAATGTCTTTTTGATTCACAGTTACATGTTGAATTCATATTCCAAATGTTGTGTCATATTACTTGGAAAGCCTGCGTATCACTGGTGTCTTTTTGTTTCAAAGCCTATTAGCTAGCCTGAAAGCCATTCATGTTGATTTGATGTAAAATGTGTGATGTCAATGACCAAAAGACCAACACAGCAGTTTAATGAAATAATGGCACTGAGAAAATACATGAGCCTCTCGATCTGTAGGGCACTGTCCCATTAGTTTAGAACAGAACAAAGTAGTCAGCAAAGCACCAGGAAGATATGAAGATATGGATGAAAGAAGCGCTGGTCACAATAATGAATGGATGTAGTCAATAATTCATGGGGGACCTCCTGCCTTCATTATTTGGGAAATTGGAGAATGTTTTGAAAGGATGGGTCGCTGTGAGTCTGTGACCAAGTTTCACGTTAATTTCAAATATACAGTGAACCAATTTTTGGACAAAGATTGGCACCTGAACAATGCTCTCAATTTGTTACATGTCGAGGTATCATTAACAAAACCAATTCTTTCATTCTTATTAGATTTCTTTTGAAAAAAACAAAAAAACAAATTCGTCTTATTATCATCCCCACCAATACTATGGTGAGCAACTGGTTCATGGTCATATATTGCACCGATACTAACACTGACACACGGAAAAAAAATATTTATATATTTTCATGCATTAAACTAATACCAATACCAGGCATAAATTCATTACATAACAAAATAAAACTCTTATTTTTTTTTATCATATCAATTTATAGAGTAATGCAGCAAACGTTTGAAAATAGAGACTTGAAGATGAGATGGGGAATGAGGTTGGTTCTTGAAAAGATAGACGGATATAATCTGAGATTTATGTACAGTGCTTTAGTTCGTTCTCTTTTTTATTTGCATATATATATATATATATTTAATTGGATTGACACGGTGTGTTGGGCCGTATGATCAAAGTGTCGGAAAGTCAATTTTTTGTGACACGCTACTTGATATGTTGGACATGGGGAGGTGTTAGACACCAAACACTCCAATATGAATGGTAAATTATAGGTGTCAAATAGATGAGAATAATCTTTATTTTAAGGGTAAATTTTAAATAAGGTCATTTACATTAGATTACTTATGTATAAGGTCATCTGGTATTTTTAACTCAAATAAGGTCACCTAATTTAACAAAAAACTTTACATTCAATTTATTTACGTTTAATACCATTTATATGAACTTGCTCTCTCTCTCTCTCTCTCTCTGATTTCAGACCAAAATCAAACCCAAATTCTTAAAATCAAATCATGCCCTAGCAGAGCTCCATCCCAAAATCAAATCGTGTTGTCTCTCTCCATCGTCCATCTCTCTTCATCGCCGTCTCTCTTCATCGTCCTTCTCTCTCCATCCCAAAATCACAACTCCGCTGTCTCTGTCAATCGTCCTCCTCAATCGCAGCTCGGGTTTCTCTCTTCCTCTCTCTACTCTACGGTTTGTACCGCGATCGGGTTTGTCATGATGGGATTCGTTGGATTCTTTGTCAAGCTCGTCTTCATTCCCATCAACAACATCATCTTCAGCTATGTTTAGGTATTTTCAATTATGATTCGCGTTTTCATTTGATTGGGATTTGCATGCATCATCTTCTGTCTTGTGATATGTTAGAATTTTTGAGATCCTAGATGATTAGATTAAGGCTTAGTAGTTTGTGACAACCTGGAAATTGAATATATTTATAAGCTTTTGCATGTAGAATTAATTTAGGAGCAGTGGGCTTATAGCTGGATCATGTGTTGTCTATGATAGTGTATCAGAAATGGTTCTTTAAATTGAGTTGTCCAACATTATTGTATTCTTGTGTTTCGTACATTACGTACGTAGTAGTGTCTATAATAGTCTGTGGTAGTACTTATGTTAGTCTGTAGTAGTATGTATAAATTGATATTCTTTAGTTTTTATGCAGCAGTATTTACAATAGTTTGGGGTAGTGTTTATGTTAGTCTGCAGTGTACTCTGTAGTAGTATGTAGTATTATATGTAGTAGTTTATAGTGTTGTCTGTGAGGAGTACGTAGACCTGTTGTGAGTAGTTTGTAGTGTTGTCCTGAATAGTATGTAGTGTGCTCTGTACTAGTTTGTACTACTGTCTGTGAGTAGTATGTAGACCTGTTGTGAGTAGTTTGTAGTGTTGTCTTGAATAGTATGTAGTGTGCTCTGTACTAGTTTGTACTGCTATCTGTGAGTAGTATGTAGACATGTTGTGAGTAGTTTGTAGTGTTGTCCTGAATAGTATGTAGTGTGCTCTGTACTAGTTTGTACTGTTGTCTATGAGTAGTATGTAGACCTGTTGTGAGTAGTTTGTAGTGTTGTCCTGATTAGTATATAGTGTGCTCTGTACTAGTTTGTACTGTTGTCTGTGAGGAGTATGTAGACCAGTTGTGAGTAGTTTGAAGTGTGTTATGTGAGTAGTATGTAGTATATTTTCCAGTAGTATGTAGAATTGATGTAAGTAGTATACAAAATTTATTTGATGGTCTATTACATTGTTTTGCAGAAATGGCACAAATGGAAGACCCTAAGAAACCAAAAGTCCAAATAAGATTGACATTAAGAGGCTTTTGCAAAGTCATGAGTGACCTTCACAAAAAATTGCCTCCAAAGACAGTGAGGATTCTGTAGAAAATACCATTTCGAAGTTTCATATGGTTGTTTGCACAAGGCTTAATGACATTTGATGATTCACACAAGAACAAAAAGAGGAACACTACGACAAATGAGCCACTTTTTGATTACCGAGTTACAAGAAGAAGCAAAGCAAAGTCCAAGTAGTGATTATGTGTTGTGTTAGGTCTGATGTAATACTTTCTTTTCTGTTAGCGTCTGATGTTACTGAACAATAGTACTTGCATTGTACCCTGGATATTGGTACTACTTAATGGATACAACAGTAGTGGTAGTAATACACTGGCACATTTGTGAAGTAGTACTTTTTGTTGTAGTGTGTTCTGTGAGTAGTTTGTAGTGTGATTGTGAGTAGTTTGTAGTGTGTTCTGTGAGTAATATGTAGTGTTAGTAATACACTAAATTTTTGTGAAGTAGTACTTTCTGTTGTAGTGTTGTCTTTTAGTAGTTTGTAGTATGACTGTGAGTAGTTTGTAGTGTGTTCTGTAGTAGTTTGTAATGTGACTGTGAGTAGTTTGTTGTATAATGAGTGTACTACTACGGTTGTTGGATAGTACTAATGTAATTAGTTTTACACACAAAGCGTTGTCACATACAAAAACACATAATTGATCAACCCAAAATGGCAAAATCGAAGAACAACAAACTCGAATTAGTATGTTAAACCAATTGCATAAGTAAAAATTACCTTAATGTAGTATGTATTGTACAATAAAGAATCATATTGTATGTTTTCTATGCTATCACATAGAAAACACTGCAACAATTTATTGAAAGTACTACTATAGTTTTCAGAATGTACTACTCTAGTTTTTGGACAGTCTTACTCCACTGGGACTTGATGCATTCTAATTACAACAGTTTGTTGAAAGTACTACTATAGTTTTCAGAATGTACTACTTTAGTTTTTGGACAGTACTACTCTACTGGGACTTGTCGAACATGATTGTATGGTTGTTGTAGGTGCACTTCGCATACAAATCCAAATCCATGGCGACCAATCTGCAAATCAAACAAAAAATGCTTACAAAACAGAAGTAGTATCCTTAATAGAAATCAGTAGTGTATTCACTCAATGGGACACACAGAACACACAGAACAGCTGACTAGTGTGTTCAATGGGATGAAGTAGTGTATTCAATCAACAGAGGTAGTATAATCAAGTCAAAACACATATAGAACAGCTGACTCGTGTGTTCAATGGGATGCAGTAGTGTACTCACTCAAAAGAGGTAGTACTATCAAGTCAGAACACACACAGAACAGATAACTAGTGTGCTCAATCGGATGCAGTAGTGTGCTCACTCAACAGAGGTAGTATTATCAAGTCAGAACACACACAGAACACACATAACAGATAACTAGTGTGCTCAATGTGATGCAGTAGTGTACTCACTCAACAGAGGTAGTACTAACAGTCTGTAACTTTCTCATAATTTATACGAAATATCAAAACACACAAATTAGCCACATCAATCACACACAAACACATAAAATAATATCAATACAATTTGCCATACATAATCTAAAGTAGAAGAATCAAAATCGAAAAACCGAAATTCGAAATCGGTTCATCACCGGAATCAAATTAAACAACACATCAATCAAAAGCATCAATCAAACAAAACAAAGCACAAAATATTTATAAGTGAACAGAATGGAAACCTTACCCAAGCTTTTATCACCGGAATCCTTCGATTCGCCGGAATTTTCTTCTAACTTGTAGATGTTTCTCGCCGGAATCTTCCTCTAATCGTTGACTACGTCCATCTCTCTCTCTCTCTCCCTCCTCCGTGCGGATCACCCAGCCTCTCTTTTTCAATTTGAAAGTAAAACAAATTGTTATATGGGTTGTTTATGAGAGAGTGGTAAATTTGGAAAGTATAAAAACTAGAAAATTAAAATGACCTGATTTATACAAAAAAGATTAAATGACCTTATGTGTAACCTAAGGCCTCTAAGTGACCTTAGGTGTAATTTCCTATTATTTTAAAGGCACATATATATATATATATATTTTAATTCAGGAAAAATTCATCCACAATATTCTAATTTACATACTTAAATCAAGGAAAAATTATTTAAAAATTCAAAAAATTAGATAAAATTTAAAAAGTAATAATAATTTATAACACTAAAGTAAAAAAATCTAATTTATGACTTTTTTTTAAGAAAAAAAAATTCAATACTTGTCATTTTTTTTAAAAAAAATTCAATAAGTTATAAAATTTATTTCTTTTTTCGATTTTACCCCTAAAATCAATTGCTTGTCGTGGTCGACCGCATATCATCTCCCTCACGACTCCCTCAACCAAGGGACTTCTCCGCCGCCACCGCCGACGAGGCTACATCTGATCGAATGGGGCGACAACAACCGAGATGATGAAAGAGAAGTTTGCAGCTCCGGTTTCAAGTACTGCTGCATCCGGTGAGGTTCCTAATTCCAAGTCTGAAGTTGAATCCGATGACGACGCCGTGTGCGGCTAAGAGCGCGGCGGAGGTTGGGTTTGTTAAGGCTTGTATGAGCTCAATTTATCAGAGACGATTGTAAAGCATGGATTATATTTAGTCGGAGAATCGGAGCGTGCTAAGCTGAAGAAGAATTGGGACAAGGTTCACATTGCAGAGTTGGAGCAATATGTTGCGAAAACCAAGCAGATGAGGGATGATTTGAGTTTGATTCTCAAGGCCATGAAGTGACCAAATCATTAGGCTCTGTGTAGAATGGGAGGGAAGGTATAAGTTCTAGAATCGATTTCGTGTTATTTATTGTTTGTCTATGATTGTGTGGATAACACCGGCAATGTTGTGAACTTGTTGCAGTGATCATGTGTGTAACTGGTTCGACACAATGTTAATTTACTTTTGTACAGAGATATAGAAATTTGTTAGATTTAAGCAAAAAGAATTTGTATGGATCTTATCTCTGAATAGATTCATAGAATGATGACTTTTGTTTCGGCTAAGAATAGAAGTAAACTAAGGATTTGATAATCGTCTCATTGTCAAGTGAATGAATCTGGAAAAGAAATGTTTTGAGTTTTTCCAAATTATTTATTCTCAATTGTTTTGTTGAAATGCAATTATGGCAAATGAAGGAGGGGCCAGCCTGGTTGATTTAGATGATATGCAAAAGCGCGATAAGGAGTGTGATTATTCAAGCTGGGAGTATATCAAGGTTCACGAAAATAAGGGCGCAATTGGGCAACATCGGGAGAGTTTGTATGCATGCATCTACAGGAAATCGCGAATTCAAAACGAATTTAAGGATGATGATTGATGCTAGTCAGACGGAAAAACATGCAACTGTTGGTGATGGATTATCGGAGAAACATGATGAGTGTGGATTATATCAGTGGAGGCTGGAAAAGGTTTATATGAACATTTGAAAATAACCATGTCTCTAGAGCTGTTAAGTAGACCCATTCTGAACTTGATGCTCCTTGTTTTCTGATTGACAGTGAAGGTGGAAAGTTCAGCTGTGGCTATTCAAGCTTCAGGGGGAAAAGAGCCACCATGGAGGACTTTTATGATAAAAAAAAACTTCCAAGAATGATGGACAAACAGTCTACCTCTTTGGAATTTTTGATGGTTAGATATCTTCTTACCTTATGTGCAGTTATATTGATTACTTCTCTCCACTAGAAAGAGAAGTTTTCTAAAAAGAAAGTTATGTATTACAAAATCACTAGGTTCTCCTACTTCTTGTTTGAACGTGAAATGAATTAAGGATTTCAAAAATAATTATTGCCAATCTTGGGTAGTCTGAGTATCTATGAAATAACTCCAAGGTCAAAGTTGTGCTTGGGTATCTGTCCGGATATTTTCTAGGTAATTACAAGGTTAAAGTTGTGCTTGGATATTTGTCTAAATATTTGTATGAGTATATGTTCAAGTATCAGTCTAAGTATCGATCTGTCTAAATATCTGTTTAAGTATCTGTCTAAATATCTCTCTTTCGTCAAGTTTAACAATAGTGTAAACAACACTCTTTATAACTTCAGCGGCAACGAGCCCGCCAAAGTTACTTGCTCCCTATCAACACATGAGTATTTCAGCAATATATTTCTTGTGTTTACTTGAATGTATGTGCTTATGCCTGCGTGGAAAATTGTTTTCTACACTTACAGACACTTTGGAGAAACAAATACGAATGCTCGGAGTAGCAGATCTCACACAATATTTAGAATGGTACTTTCATACTGACTTTATGCTTGTACAACTTCATTGAAATACTGGATGTGGTGTCTATTTATGCATATATCATACACCTTCAGGTAATTGAAAGCAAAGTGAAGGACATTCTGATGTTATTCGCGTCTCAATCTTGGTTTGTATTCTTTCTACTGTCTATTAAAGTTGACTTACTAAAGTAGTTCCTCTGAGCTTTATATTAATTTGTATTCTGCATTTATTGTAGAATTTGGTTGATTTAGCTGGTTCTGAATGAATTGCTAAAACTAGTGCTGGGGAAGTATGTTTGAAGGAATGAAACCACATAAACAAGAGCTTAATGATACTTGGTAATGTGATCAACAAACTTAGTGATGGTACAAAAAATAGGTATCTTTTCAGTTTAATAATCATTTGGTTTACATTTTCTACTGTGAAGCTCTTTTGGCAAAGCTTATTGTATACTGATTTCTGATCCTCTTCTCCTAACTGTATTGATGACATCTTTACATGTATCAGTCTTGCAGTAGGAGTATTCAGTTTGTGCTCCTTATTCTCCTACATGTTCATCTTTATGCTCTCGGAAGTATCTTGTCTCTACTTGCAGTTGTTACAACATGCGTTGCTCAAATTGTATCCTCAATGAAGTTGTCTTATTTTTTCTTTATTTCAGTGGGTACTGCACTTATAAAATGAGTCATCTAGACATGCATTACTGTAATGTTTGAACAAAGAAAATACTAGGACATAAAGCATTAATTACATGCTCTCTGAACCTTAGTTCAATAGCTTTTTGTGGAGAACCTAGATAAAGCATATAAAAAAAGTTGCACATATGTGGTTTATCTGTAAGAGAAAACATTCTTTTTTTTGTGGACTGGTTGGATAAAGAACTAACTAATATGTATCTGTAGTAGTTGGGTACATGTGCTTTCAAATACTGGCTATTCATACATCATAATATTGAGGTGACACAAGTCTTGGTTGTTAATGAAATTTCTTTATTCTAAGCATGGATGGTAAAAAGTTACCATCTGCAGGTAGGTGTCTCCTATATTTTATTGAAATCCTTAATTCGTCTCTTTCAGATGACCAATATCATCCAGAAGAAGTATAAGATTTTTTCAACACAACTTCTGTATCAATCATGCCCCTATCAGTCAGGCACCTTATTAATCACTTTTGGTTTTGCATGACATTTATTATGGATGCAATTAGGTACATGTTGAGAAAACAAAAGGAACCCTTCAGTTTGCTAGTACAGCTAAGCGCATTACTAACTGTGCTCAAGGGACTGAGGTGTGGAACTTGTTAAATTTTGTATATATCTAACACCTGTATTTATCCATTGAATATGACAACACAGTTTAACCATTATCAATTATGTCACAGATTTTGACAGAAGCAGCCTTACTGAAGAAGTGTTGGAACTCAAGATCTGTTGGAGGAAACAGATACAACAGCATAAGTCAACACTAATCTGTTTAGCTATAGATATATCCAGTAATTGTTGACCTTTTAGTCTATACTTAGATGAGATTATGGGAATTTTGATCGCAAGACTCGATCTCAAAGTGTGTCGTGTTGGTGATACTATGTTTGTGCTTGTAAGTCGTTTGTACTGTTCTAATGTTTCAGAGATGTTCTTATGTTTGTCAAGTTGAAATTGTCTAGAAATTTCCAGTTTCACATTGATATAATTAAAGAGTCACCGACTAATTAAAGCTTTCATTTGGGTATCTGTTTAAGTATCTGTTCAATTTTAAAATTATCAAAATTATCATGCTATCTGTTTAAGTATCTGTCAAACTATCTGTTTAAGTATCTATTCAAATTTCAGAATTATCAAAACTTACAGAAAAAAGCTTACATTTGGGTATCTGTTTAAGTATCTATTAAGCTATCTATTTAAGAGTGTTCAAATTTCAGAATTATCAAATCTGAAAGGAAAAAGCTTTCATTTGGATATCTTTTTATGTATCTGTTCAATTTTAAAATTATCAAAATCATCATACTATCTATTTAAGTATCTGTTAAGTATTTGTCGAGCTATCAATTTAAATATCTGTTCAAATTTCAGAATTATTAAATCATAAAGGAAAAAGGTTTCATTTGAGTATTTGTCCAATTATGTATCCGTTCAATTTTAAAATTATCAAAATTATTATACTATTTGTTTAAGTATTTGTTCTTATACACGCAACCAACCTTTCTCATCTCCCTCATCAACTCCATACACGCCTCCAAGTCCTCCTTCTTCTCACAAGCCAACATTATCTGCAAGTGAATTCTCTGAGTCGCCGTATATCCCTTCTCTATCATACTCTCTAAAATATCGTAACTCCTCACAATCTTCCCCCACTTACAAAACCGAGTAACCAAAGCATCATAAGTCACAGCATCAGCCACACAACCACTCCTCTCCATCTCCACAAACACTCTCATCGCCTCCTCTATCTTCTTCTGCCCGCAAAGCGCCTGAATCACAGTCGTATACGAAGCCGCATTCGGCTCACACCCCTTCCTTCTCATCTCCTTCAACAACTCATACGCGTCTGCCATCTCCCAACAAGTTATTATACACCACAATATCAGGCTCGAAACCAGCCTCTGTCATCTGAACCAACACATGTTTCGCCTCTATAAGCTTCCCTTCCCTACACCAACCATACAACAGAGAAGTAAAATGCTTAATGCTCGGCGCAAATCAGACTCTCATGTCTTCAAACAACGAAGCCGCCTCTTTCACACTACTGTTTTTGCACAGAGCATCCATTAAGCAACCAAACACATACTCACCGGGTTCGCATCCGTACTTAGACATTTCACCGAGCACCTCCACTACCTTGTTCACCATCCTGGCTGAGGCAAACTGCCTCATCAGAACCAAGAACATCTTCTGCATAATCAGCTGTGGATTCTCCCTCCTCATCTCCTCCAGCAAAGCCCAGATGGCGCCAAACTGCCGCATTTTGCTCAGGGATTTGACCATAGCCTTGTAGACATCATAGCTGTGTCTGTAATTGGGCTGCTGCGAGGCCCACGCGAAGAATCTTTACCTTAAGTGCTCGACGTCGCCGTACCGACTCAAGACACGCTCGGTTAAGCCAGCGCATAAAATGATGCCGGATTGCTGCAGCGTGAGCTCTAATTTTGGGACACGCGAGTGGAATTTGCCTAGTACTCGGTAGATCTTCTCTACGTCGGCAGCAAACTCGCAGTTGGCCGGGTCGTCTGGGCTTGGTTCCGGCTCAGACTCCAGGCAAACTAACCCGAGTCTAGATCTTGTTTCATAAACAGCGACGACAGAATTGCTTTGTTTTGCTTCTTGGAGGCAGAGTAGAAAAGCGATTCGGAGAGGCTTACGACAACGAGGGAAGACAAAAAGGAGTAGCGAGAGGACGACAATGAGGATGAAGCGAATAAACGAAGAGGAGCTCTGATTCGAAGAGAGAGAGAGAGAGAGAGACAAAAAGAGGGAGAGGGTTTCAAAAATCGGTGGTATTTTTAGTAAATATGATAAACACCCTCGTCTATTACATACTTAAAAATAGAATGAATTTTTTGGGATTGAAAACTTATAATGGGTTTTTGAGGAAAAAGAGTGATAAAATTGAGTTTTTTTTTCTTTCATTTCCCCTTAAATCAATTTGATATTTGAATTTTTTTTCGTACTAGAACTATGTCCGAACTAAATTTGACGTAAGTTTTACGTAAATATCCCAATAGTACAAAAAAATAGGTCATACATGTTTTTAATACGAAAAAAATAACCATCGGTAAGTTTGAATATATGAGTATTGTGGGTGAACTTTTAGGGGGTGTATTCAATCACAGATTTGGTATGATTGTTTTGTATTTCAGAAATTCTTTAAAATCTTGATGTATTCAATCTGGATTTTAAATAATCCTTACAAATTTTGATGTATTCATTATGGATTTTAAACAATCCATAAAAATCCCGTGGTATTCAACAATCTACGGATTTTTAAGGATTTTATTAAATAACCGATTTTGAAGGATTGTTTACACACAAAATGACATTTTGAAATCAGGTCTCCCATCCAAGAGATTTCCATGGATTTTGATGGATTTCAAAATAGAACATCTCTCTCTCTCTCTCTCTCTCTCCCTCAATTTTTTTTTACATACGTCTTTAAAGCGTTTACCTTGGTGTCACAATAAAGATAACGTCATTAACCTTTGTTTTCCTTACCATTTCCTCATGGTTTGATTTTATTAATGACTTCAACTACTATACTTTCAATAATTAACTTCTATAAGGTATAAACTTTGGTCTAATTACTACGACTTTATAAATATTATTAAAATGATTATCAAAATCTTATTTTATAGCAATAAGATATCTTCGTCATTTATCGGTCTCTTCTAATTTAAAATATTGAGTGATCTATTATAATACAAACAAATTTTCTCATATAGAAGTGTTTATAATTTTTGTTTTCAAACAATAAAGAACTTCATTTTCTACGGAAATGACAATATTACTTAATAATGGAACAATGAATGTTAAAGAGAATCAAGATAATGAGAACGTGAATTAGAAATACGATGACGGTGCCAATTCAAGACTCAAGAGTGTGATCATAATGTTGGAAAGATCAAAAATAGTGCATTTTATTTTTGAATATGTGACAGTGTATTTTAACATTGAGTTTTTTTATTAGACTTTAATTATTTGAACAATCCTTATAAATCTAACTAAATCCTTATAAAATAATACAAAAGAATTTTTTCAAATCCATGTGAATTAAAATAATCCGTGAATTTAAAAAAATCTACAACAATCCCAAATTATAAAAAATTCTTTAAAATTCTTTAAAATTCAAATACACCTCCCTTAATTTTAATTAATTTTGTATCTAAAGTTGGTTTGTTGACCACAGAAGAGAAGAGTTACTTCCATAGTTGAATGCTCCTGTTAACTTCCGGTCTAGAAGTTGTGCTTTTGCTCTTTTTACAGAAGTGAAAAGTGACCCTTTTGGATTATCTAAGTTGTACAAAATGTTCTCCTCACTGCGTTATCTTCCAAATCCATCTGAGCCACCCCTTCTATCCACAAAGCAGATTCCTTGCTCATCTCACATTTGGTTCTCTATATTCTTCTTCAGGTGTGTGGGTCTTTTTATCTCTCGCAGTTCCGTGTTCTTAATCTATTGAACCGCCAAAAAGATATGCTTAGTTTCTCCAGTGAGATATATTGTCTGTGGAGTTAGAAAGCTTGTCACTTTAGATTGGTTTTAGTTTTGGTTCGAATAAAGATTGTAGCTTTGGTTGCTCACTGATTTGGCATTGCATTTGATAACCCAAGAAAGGAACTAAATGATGAGAATGGGGTTTTGGGTCCATTATGAACTGGAAGAAGAACCAACATTCCTCCGTTTACGTTAGTACAAATCAGGGTTTTAGTTTCATTTTCTACTTTTGGTTTCCTGAATAACCTTTTGGGTTTCGAAATCTATCTGATCTTGGTTTTGCATATCTTCTTCATATGGTTGTGTTTTCCAGATTATACATTGCTAAGGTCGTTTAAAAACTTAGAGCTTTGATGAGCAAGTGTCCATATTCATGATTGTTTACCATTCAAAATGGATATGAATTGGGCTTTCCTATTGCTGTTTCTTTATCTTGGGTTGTTCTCATTTGGGACTAGTAAAAATATTTCTTCAAGACCAACTGTTGTCAACATTGGAGCTCTTTTCAGTTTCGACTCCACGATCGGTAGAGTTGCCAAGATTTCCATTGAGGAAGCGGTGAATGATGTGAACTCCAATTTCAGCATTCTCCATGGAACCAAACTTGTTGTGAAAATGCAAAATACCAATTGCAGTGGGTTTCTGGGAATGGTTGAAGGTACTTTACTTTTACTTCCATTATTTTCCTTCACAGTTTTGGTGGTTTGTTTTCTTTCATTTCCTTGAATATCAAAGTCGAGAGTTAGGTTTCAGTCTTTCAGACTATTTGAAGTACTTATGCTATTAGTTACGTTATTTACAGCTTTGCAATTCATGGAGACTGATATCGTCGCCATTATTGGCCCACAATCTTCTGTAGCTTCTCATATTGTGGGACATGTTGCTAGTGAACTCCAAGTACCACTGTTATCATTTTCGGCCACAGACCCAACCCTCTCATCCCTGCAGTTCCCATATTTTATTAGGATGACACAGAGCGATTTGTATCAAATGGCTGCAGTTGCTCAGATTGTTGATCATTATGGTTGGAGGGAAGTGATTGTCATTTTTGTAGATGATGATTATGGGCGTAATGGCATATCAGCTTTAGATGATAAACTTGCGGAGAAGCGCTGTAAAATTTCCTACAAGTTGGCAATTCCCCCAGACACTGGAGCTAATCGCAGTGAAGTCATTGATCTTCTTGTTACAGTTGCTTTATTGGAATCTCGAGTTATAGTTCTGCATGTGAATCCTGATTCTGGTTTAACAATTTTAGCTGTGGCACAGTATCTAAAAATGATGGGGGATGGCTTTGTATGGATAGCTACTGATTGGCTCTCATCTGTTTTAGATTCTGCTTTTCCTCTTCCTTCTGAAATCATGGATACACTGCAAGGACTTCTTGTGTTGCGTGTACATACACCAGATTCAGATAGAAAAAGGACGTTCTTTTCTAGGTGGAATAGGCAAACTGGTGGTTCTTTGGGACTGCATTCTTATGGACTTCACGCTTATGATTCAGTAAGGCTGGTGGCTCATGCTATTGATGCATTTTTGAACCAGGGTGGGGTTATTTCATTCTCTGATGATCCTAGGATAAAATCTGTGGAACAAGGTGGTAGTCTTCACCTTGATGCAATGAGCATTTTTGATGAGGGACCACTCCTGTTGAAAAAAATATTGCAAAGTAACTTTGTTGGTTTGACAGGTCCCATTAATTTTGATTCAGAAAGGGCTCTTCCACTTCCAGCATATGATATTATTAATGTGGTTGGAACTGGGTTTCGACGAATTGGTTACTGGTCCAACTATTCTGGTTTATCAACTGCACCTCCCGAGGAGCTTTATTCAAAGCCACCTAATCGTTCAAGTGCTAACCAACAGTTATTTAGCGTCATCTGGCCAGGGGATACATTAAGAAAGCCCCGTGGTTGGGTTTTTCCAAACAATGGGAAACTGTTGAGAATTGGTGTGCCTATTCGGGTCAGTTACCGGGAATTTGTATCACAAGTTCAGGGAACTGATACTTTCAAGGGTTTCTGCATAGATGTATTCAATGCTGCTGCTAACTTGTTGCCATATGCTGTTCCATACAAGTTTATCCCTTTTGGAGATGGTCTTAAAAACCCAAGCTACACAGAACTTGTGCATTCTATCACTACGGGTGTGAGTAATAATATCCTACATGTGATGTATATAATTTTAATATGGATAGACATAGTTTGATTAGTAAATGTCTGATATCTCACCATATTTATGTGCATTCATTGACTTATTCTCTTGCTTCTACTTTACAGGCCCTTGATGCTGCAGTTGGTGACATTGCCATTGTTACAAATCGAACGAAGATTGTGGATTTTACACAGCCATATGCTGCATCTGGACTTGTTGTAGTCGCCCCCTTTAAAAAATTGAACACTGGTGCTTGGGCGTTCCTTCGACCATTTACTGCACGCATGTGGATAGTCACTGCTGGTTCCTTTCTTTTTATTGGTGTAGTAGTGTGGATTTTGGAGCATAGGATAAATGATGAATTCAGGGGTCCGCCTAAGAGACAATTCATAACAATCTTGTGGTAAGTTCTTTAGGATCAGGACATTGCTAATGTTTACTAACTGCTTACCAATAGTATTTCCTTGAACTCCTACTTTGATCAACAATCTAATCCCAAGCAACGAGGAAAGTCATTTTGACTGCTAAATGTGGCCTTACATTAATACTAATTTCGTGTCCGTATATCTTGTTTAAGTCCTTGAAATATGTTTTTTTTTTAATATGATGACCATGAAGGCAGTAGCAAAGGAAGCAGTACTGAGATCCTGTTCATAAAAAAAGTATTGCTCGTCATCTCCGTTACAATGTATGTAAATGGCATTCGCTGCTGGCGAATTTTATGAGATGGCAAGTGGCTGTTAATCGTGATCAAACATCCTATATGGAATATGAAATTGGATTAAAACAGGAAGAGGAAAACGAAAGAAAAAAGAGGAAGAATAAGAAATTTGTATACTTGAAGCAATTTTAAATTTTTCCTTGTTGAAAGTAAGGAATGCGTCATCCGGCATAGGGTTTCCTCAGAAGAATAGACATTGACAAGATAGAAAGATAAGAAGGTTTTGTTATGGTTAGTCTTAGAATGATTCTGGAAAAGAAACAGTTTCTGTGTGAAGAAGAGTAAGGTCAATATGTGTTCAAAATCTGTGAGAGAACAGATGCATACTCGACCAAGTTTCTTTTCTTTTAATATTCTTCTCTTTTGTGTATGCTACATTAGTATAATTATGTAAGCATTGCTTCTGTTATCCTTTTGTGCTACATCTGGGACTCTATTCCCTGTATCTTCTTATTCAGTAATAGCTCTCCGTGTTTGTATGAAGTTTTTTGCTGCTAATTAAACAGACTTGCTACTTCTCCCCAAGTTTATGAACTGTTTAGTGTAGAGGACCGAGGACCCAAGAATATGATATAAAATTTTATCATTCATATTTCCCAACTTAGGCTCCCAAGTCTGCCATCTGGGTCTATATGATGTCTTTTTCTTTTTGAAAATAGTTGGTTTCTAATATTATATCTTGTTTCTTTACCTTGCAGGTTTAGCCTCTCAACTCTATTCTTTACTCATAGTAAGTAAGACTTGATTTTTGTGCCACCATTCTCTTTTTCTATGCTTGGTCCTTTTTCTATAAAAAAAATTTGGAACTGAATCGGTGCTTTTTTCCATTCCGCAGGAGAGAACACTGTGAGCAACCTTGGTCGAGTAGTGCTACTGATATGGCTCTTTGTAGTTTTGATAATCAACTCTAGTTACACTGCTAGTCTGACATCGATCCTCACAATGCAGCAGCTCTCTTCTCCTATAAAAGGAATTGAAAGCTTGAAAAGCAGTGGGGAGCCAATTGGTTATCAAGTGGGTTCCTTTGCTGAGCATTATTTGAGTGAGGAACTTGGCATAGCCAAGTCTAGGCTCATTGCCCTTGGCTCCCCTCTAGCCTATGCTCAAGCCCTTCAGCTTGGTCCTAAAAAGGGAGGGGTTTCTGCTGTGGTTGATGAACGTCCTTATGTTGAACTTTTCTTGTCAACACAGTGCAAATTCCGGGTTGTAGGCCTAGAGTTCACTAAAAGCGGATGGGGTTTTGTAAGTATATTTTCTTATAGCATTATCATTCTGAAAACAAGAGCAGTAGATCTTCTAGATGTTAGCCTAATGTAGATGAGAACTTAAGAATTTGAACCTTCTTTTCTTTCTTGTCCGTATTAGGCATTTCCGCGAGACTCACCTTTAGCTGTTGACATGTCAACTGCAATTCTACAATTATCAGAGAATGGTGATCTGCAAAGAATTCATGATAAGTGGTTGATGCAAAGCACGTGCAGCTTTGAGAGCAGTGAAATTGAATCGGACCAGCTTCAACTAAGAAGCTTCTGGGGACTTTTTCTCATATGTGGAATTGCTTGCTTCATTGCTCTCTTGGTATACTTTTTGCAAATCATGAACAAGTTACGCCATGCTGATCCACCAGAGTGTGTTTCAACTAGTCCGGGTGACTCACAAACTGGGCGACTCCGGCGATTTATATCATTGATTGACAAGAAGGCTGACCGATCCGATAGAGGAAGTAAAAGAAGGAAAATTGTTAGATCATTGTCCGACAATGATATCAATGGCAAGTCGGGGTGGACCCCCAAGAAGAAACAGAAAGAAATGATTCATACGGGGCGACATTAACTCCAGCAGTTAACTCAAGTTAGAATATCACTACTGTAACAATACAGGTAAGCTATATTCTTGACCATTCCTAGTTAGGCATTTATCACTTCTAGTATTACTGAATTATTTATTTTGATAACATGTACGACCGTCTCTTGATGTTATTATCAAATATCTTCTGTACAAGCTTTGAGCTCCGTTTCAGCTTTTGCTGTTATCAAGCTGGACATCCTGATGTAGAACCACAAGGATAACAAAGAACAAGTAGAATTGTTTGGTCCCTTTAGCACAGATGGCTTTATTTTCTCAGTCACTGCAAATTTAGGAGTGCCTTTTATATGATGTTACATTGCTATAGAACGGAATGAAATTTAGCTTCACAATCTTTATGATTATTTTGGTACTAGGTTAAGTCATGATAACGTTGAGACTGAAAGTCAGGTCCAGTTATCCCCAGTATATCCAACTTTGTGTGAGCTTTGCTTTTCATTTTGCCGGATGAATTTGAGGAGGAACTTTAAAATATGTAGCAAGAATTCATAGGGATGTCTCTGAGAATCTGTGAAAACTATGCTCATGAAAGAACACCTAACTGGAGTCATACTGCATTCTAATATCTTACATATTCTCATAGCGCTCTATGTTTATAGCAAGTAACTTTTACTGTGATCTGTCAAAAATGGTCATTTCTGTATGTTGTCACTCTATCCTTTCAATCTATCATAACTTTCCTTTCCACCAATTTGCTTGAAAGATTGATAGTTCGTGGTATATAAGTCCTTAGAGCCTTGCAGTTGGATCAAATCAGGAAGAAAATTAAGGGTAGAAACGGAAGAAAAGATTCCATATCCTAAAAGAGGGAGATTTTTTGTTTGTGTTTTATCAAACAAGAAACCCATTGATTGTGGAGACATCTTACTTTTAACCATGTGCACCCAAATAAAAAAAGACTCGTGCTTTTTTAGAAGACAAATCAGCCTAAAGTTCAAAGTTCTTGAGAACCACATTCAAACTTTTTTCTTCCTTTTACATTTGATAATGCCAAACCAAGGCTACATTTTCACTTTAACAACAAAAAGTCAAACACTACTGATGAAAAGAGTGAAGAGTGAACAATTCTTGGTAGCTGTCTATCACCTTAAGCTGTTTGCCATTCCTTCCTTGTTTGGTTTACTGTTGAGGATACCGGCATCTCCCATATGCTGATAGATAATGGACAGCACAGAAATATCAATAGTTACTAGTTGGTAACAGTTAAAATTGATCAATCAAATAGCCGATAATTTCATATGTATGAAATGGAAGTTAATCTCATTTGTAGTGTGTATGCTTACTTGGATCACTGAAAGTAACTAAGCCAGTGCCCTTGAAGTCACAGTTCCAGTAGTTCCTTCCATGCATCTGGTAATAAGCATTCATGGCATATGATGCATGAGCAAGTAGCTTATTAGGCTCAAAGCAATTCCCATTGTCATATATCTCTCTGCAGTCCACTCCACCAGCACCACAACAAAAATCCAACACAGCTTGAAGCACCTTGTCATCAGCATGTGGCTTAGCAATGCACCAAACCGATGGTCCCCTAATCGCGCCGGCTAACTTCTCGCCAAACCCTCCACTACCACCATTATTACTGTCTCCGCTGCAAAACTGGCAGCTCAAGTCCATTTCATAGACTTTTGATCCATCCCCATTGAAAATCCCGAAGTTCCTCTCACTTGCACCCCCTTCTTTCTTGTTCTCATTGAACAATGCAAACACAAACACCTCAATCTTGTCTTTAGGCTTCATTGGTGTACCTCTGTTAGACTGCGCGCGTTCGATCAGCCTTGTATTGTAAGTCTTGGCATTTTCAGGGGATGCAGCAATCTCTCCAGTGTCTCCTTTCGAGGGCCACCCAGATTCCGAGACCATCATCTCCACTGTCCGGTGTGGTCCAAGTCCTAGGGCATCAACAGCTGCCCGCATAGCGTCAATTTGTGCATCCAACATGTTGGTGTAAATGTAGCCTTTAGGGTCACGCACACCGGTTGATGTTGAGTTCCCTAGTAATGCATATTGTAGGTTAACCATGTCCGGATTATCCCTGATTGCATTTCCTCGTTAATAAGAAAACAATATGGTCCGAATATAAATAAGTAAAGTAACAATCTTGAGGAAAATGTACCTGTATGCGAAATAAGGGTATGCATTGATCATAAATGGGGCACCAGTGTCAGCCAAGAACGCAACTATTGAAGTCATAGTCGGTACAAGATCTGTAGCGAAACTTGAAGCTGAAGGAGGAAATGAGGAGGCTAAAATGGCCATGCTGTGTGGTGTAGAGATCTTGATCTTTCTGTCGAGTGCTCGGGATATGAGCACTGAGTGCAAGTTCTGCATTGCTTGGACAAGTGCAGCAGGGTCAAGTACTTGGTGATCACTGCTTGAAGTTAGGTACTCGTTTCCGACAACAATGGCTGTGATGGAAGTGGCTGGTATGAAGGGCAGGACACGAGTGGCAAACCACTCATCGGCAGAGGACACATCAGAGCTGATGTTGGCCACTCGGTTGTTCTCCACACAGACAATGAGGTCGATCCCAGTGTTGGAAAAGGCCTGGAGGATTTCAGGGTTGGAGTCATAAATTTTGACCTTGTCTAAGAGAGTGGACTGGAGGAGCTGAGCTACATTCTTTGGTGGTGGGAGGTTGTTTCCAAGGGTGCCGTAGTTTATGCCAACACCGTTAACGACTACATTTTGAAGCTGAATTAAAACCAAATTGATGAGTAGCAGCAGGGTGGCTGCCATGGTTGCTCACTACTTGCTCAAGTTCAGGTTGAGCTTTTAGTGTTTGAGGCCTTTAAAAGGGTGAATATATTAGGTTTACAACTTTGGCAATTATCTACTTTCTAAGTGGAGATGAAGCTCTCCTTTACTTGATCGAGTAGGGTCATCTCTCAGTCATTTCAACCGAGTGATGATGAAACTGGAGACTATCGTGTGGTAGGAATGAAAGAAACAAAAGCGGCAGTAGAAAATTCAGAAAGTAAATATCCGTTTCAGGCTCTTCACATGTGTGAGCTTGACTGGTTCCACACTGCGGCCAACTTTTTTCGGTGGACAAAATCTGGGATCTGCAAGGATAGGATAATCATAACAAATGAACTTGCATCCTTTTTTCTTTTCTTTTTTTTATAGAAATTACATCTCAAACTTAAATAACTAGATTCGGAATAAAAAGAACAACCTTAAAAAAGAAAAAAAAATATTCTACATCTAAACTACTATTGCAACCACTACCTAGTCGCACTGTTATAAAATGTAGCACAATGAGAACTAATAATGTCGATAGAGAAATTAAATCTAGGCAATACAATCCGTGCCGATATCAACAATATTCCAAAACACACATCAACAGATCACCAATACTAACATGAATACATTCTCTACCACCGGGACCAAGGAAAAACCACAATTGTCGATTAGGATCTAGGATCTAGGATCTAAATATAAACACCCTTGGCCAATCCTCTCATTTCATTGAGGTTGGGGGTAGAAGAACACGAAACAATATGGGCTTGACTGATCTTTGATTTGAAAACGTATGAGATAATGTGACTATAATAAAACCTAAACCTGGATATAACCGATAGAGCCACCACAAGGATGTACGATCTGGACCAGGCCAACAAAGCCACCACAATGCGAGAAGATAATTTGGCGATACCAGGTATCACCAAACATATTATTAGAATATTTGAATTAGTATTCATATTGATCACAGTTACAAACTTACAACAGTATGTATAATACTTTTAATTACAAAAGGTTTACTTACTTGATTGCAAGTTTGCAACAAGTCTAGAATGGTGGGTGGCAAGGAAAGAGATCATACCCGACTGCCTTTTATATACTTGATAAAAAACTCTTCCTCTTTGCAATATCGGTACAACACTTTATAAACCTCAATTAATAATTTTGGAAATCGCCTTGAAAAATAACTGTCGAAGCCCTCAGGAACTACCCCCAATAGTTCCTGGATCTCTAGGGGAAGTTCTCTGTAGTGATTTAACTTGTTCCTAATCACACGCAGCAAGTCCCGAATGCTGTCAAACTTGTACCGCCTGTAGCGACCAATATTATTGAGGAATGCAGGTTCCAACTTTTCATCCCACTTCCCATCTAAGGCAACAGATGCGGTACTCTCTAATGAACTTAATAGTTGGGAAGCAGTCTCCCTATCCTCCAATTCAACCCGATCACTAGCATCACGGAGAAATGAAAGTCTTGTCTCTGAACTCCAGAAGAAGGGATGATGCAACACATCCACAGCAGTCGGCCTAGAAAATAATAATTCCACGTCAATATATTTCAAGACATCAAGTAACATTTGATGGCAATGAATAATTGAAGGTGTAGGTAATCTCTGAAACGCATTTTGAAAATTTTAACTTCTGTGTGCCATGTATCCATGTATTGCGTGTCTGTGAAGTAATATATAGTCTGCATGAAGCTCTAAATGATGGATGCATTGCTGGAACCACTAGACTATAGGAGATTACAAAGGAAACTTACCTCATGTCAGGGTTGGGATCCAAGAGACGAGTAAAAAGATCTACGGCTTCGGGTATATTCTCTACCAAAAATAGGTCTTTCCGATCATTCACTATATTCACATCACGCTCGATACTATCCCCATAAGGGTGTTTACCCCCAGAGACGCAGAAAAAGAGAAGACAACCTAAGCTAAATATATCTACTGCACGTGTTTGGCGCTGATGAAGAAGTTGTTCAGGTGCTTGCCAACCTGAGCTCCCATAACCTGAAATCCAAAACAGTGAAACAAATAAGTACACAAAGAGATGCAAAGGAGGAGGGGCCAATAGACTGTTTAGAGGAGACTGTTTAGGGGGACACTCATTCAATCACACATCTAAATAACCCCTAGCACGTGTATAAATCAGAATTAGCAAACAATATTAATCCAAATAGTTTAGGTGATTACCAGTAGCATGCTGTGTTATGGAAGACCTATCACCTTGAAGGCGTTTGCTGATTCCCATATCTGAAAGCTTGGCACATAATGATCTGCCCTTTACTATCAATACATTTTGAGGCTTTAGATCCCGATGTATAATTCCAAGTTCATGCAAATGCGCAAGTCCAGAAACAAGATCACTGGAAATACAATGATATTGTCAAATTCTCAAGTACCACAGAAGCCAAAACTTAAACAAAATATCAGTACTTTCTTTCCAAGACTTGAGGAACACAACTATAGCAAATAGTAAATTGATGCCTGAGCTTAGCAAAAAAGGAAGCAACTCAAAAGTTAAAAAGTGCCACACATAAGAACTCAATATTCACTAAAATGAAGTTGAGATCATTTAAATAGCAAATTTGAAAGATCCCCTTTGTCAGTTGCTGAAAATTAGAGATTCTAAATGTATGGAAAATTGTATCCAAAAAGAAATTACCACCCATAATAAGCCAGTATCAAAATTCCTCTAATGTATGGAAAATTGTGGATGCTTATCTTCAAGAAGATGATGAAATAATGAACCAAATCCCACTGTAATACTTATCATTGCCGGCGGGAATACATGACAATCATAATTCAACACCTTTGAAGGTTCAAAAGAAAGTTGTTTATTCCAAAATAAAAACACCGAGAGGAAACAAAATGAGAAGTTTTAAAAAGACATTAGACTAACCTCATTAATATTAACATCTGGGGTGAAGGGTATCCATTTGACTTCCACAATTCCACATTCTTGTTCTTTCCCATGATCGACTGCAATTGGATGCGATACTCGGCCATAAAGTGAGGATCCTCATTCTTATTGATGATTTGCCCTTGATAAGACTCCGAGTGATAGTAAATTAGGTCATTTAAGCTACAAAAACAGCGCTCCAAGGACAGATAAACAAAATCTTGATCATGCTCCACGCCATACCAACGAACAATATTTGGATGCTGATCAGAGGCAATAAGATTCTGAATCTCTTTCAAAGCCACATCATGATGAGTTCGCACAAGACGTTTAACGGCTACGGGACGACCATCATAGATTCCCTCAAGTACAATGGTTCCATTACTTCCCTTGGCAATTTCATTACTAGAAACAAGTAACTTGCCAATCCTACGTCCTTCTGTTGGACAATCAACTAGATCAGAAGAAGTCAAGAGCAATTTCTTTTCACTTCTCTCCCCATATGCAGGTCCATTTGATTCACTAATCTTATATTTAGGCGACATACTGCTTGAGTCTTTCTCAAAACTATTATTTTTCTTGTTTCCCAATCTTCGAGTTTTCTTCTTTTTGGTAACTGATGCTTGAGCTTTAGTTTCCTCAAGCACAGCTTTTCGTCTACCCCATTTTCCAGTCAGGGAGCGGTAGATATATCCCATAATGGGTAATAGGGTGACAAGAAATACAAATATGGATTGTAGGCTGAAATTAGCTATAGATTCAGCCATAGTGCTTGTGATGTTACCAACATCTCTACCAGGAAGAGCCAAGGTCGTAGAGTCAGCAACTTCAAGAGAGGGCAAAGCAAGCATTTCTCTGCCTTCATTGTTGTGAGATGGCAGAGGACCTTTGGCTAAAGGCAATGCCAGAAGATTCTGATGAGGACCTTCCAGGGGGAGAGCTCTGCCTCCATAATACCCATCAGTTAGACCATCAAGTACAGAGCGTGCTTCCACCAAGCTAGGATAAGGAACTCGAATAACAATGGGTTTCTCTTTGTGATAGAGTAATGTTGAGTCAGCAATGAGCCTGTTCTCTAGACCAAACTCATTTCCAAGTTTAGGATACCGAAAATGAGCATCAAACTCTGCAGTTTCTAATTTCCACAAAAGATCTCCCTTGGCAGTACAATGCTGCAGTGTGTAATCCGATCTCTCAATATACAAAAGTTGTTCATATGTTTCTAAGCCCTCGGGACCACTACACTCCACCCCTAAAGTCGCTGAAGCTAAATCACCCAACATAAATGTGTGAACTACTTTTCCAGTCCTGGCATCAACAGCAAATACAGTGGTAACCTTTGATCCCAAAGTAACTCCCCCATCCTCAGACACTAGAGGAGTACTTCCCACATACTCTCTAATACTCGATGACAGTTTCTGGTACACCACAAATCATAACAAAACAAGCAATGCACATCAAACATAGACATTATGCATTATCCCATTTGCGTAAACTAATACATTGAGTTTTAATACGAAATATCGAGTCAGGTGGGTATGTAACCTACCTTTCTTCCCTTGCTGTTGCTATGACGATAAAGGGCCCAGTCTTCCCCAACGTCAACGAAGAAGTGATCATCACTCCTGCAGTTGTTGAAATACGAAACGTTCTGATAAGAAGAGTGAATTCTTGGGCCAGAGGACAAAGCCCACTCAATCTCCATGGTCATCGGGTTCATGAAAACTATCTTCCCGTCCAATGTCACCAACAAGGCTCCATCGTTCTTTCTGCACCAAAATTCCACATTAACGATCAAAACCAAAGAACACAGAAAAAATGGAAAAAAAAAATTGAGGGGGTGGGGGGAGTGGTGTTACAGTGCAGGAGGAAGGAGAGAGCTGAAGAGCTGAAGAGCTGAAGAGTCTGGGTAAGCGAGGGACGTGGTATCGGGATCGGGATCGGAGACAGATGACTTGAAGAAAGTGCCGATCAGAGGAGCAAAGAGGAGGAGGAAGATCACGGAGCGTCGCATTTCTTGATTTGAATCGATGGAGACTACGGGAATTGGATTGGGTTGGGTTCGAATTTTGAGTCTCGAGAATCTAGGGTTGATTGAAATTGGGGATTTTCGGGGAGAGGGAGAGGAACTGGAGAAGACAGCTGACCATCAATCGTGGCCGTTATTAGGCGCGGGGTTGTCAACTTACGTTTGGCAGCTGCGGACCAGTGATGTGGCCGATAACTGAAAATTTAATGCCGCGTGTTAAACTGTCAATTGGCACATGCGATTTTTTCAATTCAACAGACCGAATATCCGAGACCCGACAATCAATCCGAGATCGAGATCGTGCGGTTTGGGTTTCTAAATTATATTCGTGTTCTTTGAATCGATGGAATTTGGAATCTAGTTAAGTGTTATGCTAAACAGCTCATTCTCATGTTTGATATTATTGTTCAAATGTAAAACATAATTATGCACCAGAGGACTTAATATCTTGACCCCAGACTACAATAGACCTAAAACGTTGCTCTTCGTAAATGATATCCTGAATAATAGTGAAACCCTCACCAAACCACTTCTCATCAACATCACATCTCATAGCAAGAAGGGCAAGTCTATGTGCCACTTCATTTGTTTCGCGGAAGACATGGCGAATATTTACGAATCGAAAGGCCGTCAAGTAACCCTTACAATCCTTAAAAATTTGTCCTATCTCCAAACAATCCTCTGCCCCACTACAAAGTGTAGAAACAAACAAAGTACTATCACTTTCGATATCAATGTCCGACCACTCTTGATTAATACCAAGGAGTAGACCAGTGGCGGATCTAGGAATATAAACTAGGGTGGGCTAATTTTCACCTATTATAATTTTTGTTTTAGTGTTATTAATACTTTCAAAAATTTGAAATGATATTTTTTTTTTTTGTAATGGAATACATTAGAATTCACAAGAATTAAAGAAGAAATGAAGACTAAAAAAAATAAATCAATGAAACTTTTGAAAACTGAGGAGGAAAAAATGGAAAGAAAGCAATTAAGGGAAGTAAACTCTGCCATAAAAAATAGAAATAAAGTAATTAAAAGAAGTAAACTCTGCTATAAAAAATGAAAATAAAGCAATAAAAAGAAGTATGCTTAGCTATTCGGATTCGAACAAAGGATCTAGCGGATATCAACCAATTTCTTTACCAACTAAACCAATCTGACTATTGAACATCATATAACATAAAAACATTCATTACTCTTTCAGGATTCTTACCTAGGCTGCAGCCCAATCAGCCACCATGTAGATCTGCGCATGGAGTAGACCCCTTACACGTCATAGCCTCAATACAAAGGGTCGAGAGTGCATGAGGAAAGGTCTTCGACAACCCAACGATAGTACTACCCTACTCACCTTGAGTAATCACCCTGATGCCACTATAGCCCCGAGCACTACTGTAAGTCCCGTCCACATTTATTTTGACTCTGTCACTAGGCGGACACTGTCAACGTACTCGGGATCTTTGTTGTTTCCTCCTAGCTTAGATTATGCCTATAAATAACACTCCAGGTAACTGGCCACCAAATGAATCAACCACAAATACCTAAAATTTGCTCCATCCCACATAACCTTATTCCTTGAATAAGTCAACACATTCCACCACCCTACAAAAAAGAAAGAAAAAGCTTAACCAAAAGTCATCAAGCTTATCCATCATGTCAATTGACCATTCTACCATATTAGAGCATCCACACCGGCGAGCAGCCTGTGAGCTTTTGCTCGAGCAGTTGGCAGGGCCGATCGGGTTTTACTAGAGCGAACTGAAAACGGCGACGCACTGGCAAAATAAGGGACAATGATTACTCGTTGACTTCGTACTCAAGCGATTGCTTGAGCGATGTTTGCTCATCCGGTTGATCGAGTGTGTGGCGGAGCCTACGACACATGGGTGACGTCAGGCGCATTTGTTTTTTTTTTTCCTGTCAGATGTGTGCGTTGCATGTGCCAGTAAAACAGTTAAACAAAAAAGTGACAGACGTATAGAATTTTGACACATGGCTTACCGGCTGAAATTTACTCTCCAACGGTCCAGTTGATCTAGGCCTTTTATTTTGAATCTGAAATTTCGATCCAACGGTCAGGATTCAAAGGCAACAGCTACTATATTTCAGAACGGAAATAAATGGGAAATAGCTCCAAAAAATTCTAAAAAAATCCCAAAAATTTCCAAACTCTCCTAAAAATTTGGCTATAAATACTACTTCAATTTTTGATCAACTCACACTAATTTGTGCCCAACAAATTTCACATCTCCCTCCATCTAGTTCAATTATTTTTTCAACAACGCTATCTCGTAGCGACACGTCTCGCATCGTAATTGGTCAAAAATTTTACCGGAAATCTGGTCCTATTATTTTTGTCGACAAAGCTATCTTGTAGCGACACATGTCGCATCGTCATTAGTCAAAAATCTTACCGAAAATTTAATCCAATTATTTTGCCGACAATGACACGTGGCTGTGACACATGTCAATTTTCTATTAGTCGAAAATCTTATTAAAAATCTTGTATAATTATTGTCGAAATGACACGTGTCACATTATTATTGGTTGTAAATCTATACGGTAAATAATTTTTTAACATTTCACAACATGACAAAATAGATTTGCTCAAGCAAATAGTGAATGGGTGTGCCAAAAAAATAGGGAATTGGTTTGCTTTGAGTAAATTTTACTTTTGCTTTAGTTGTTGCTCAAGCAATGGGTGCGAATGCTCTTAGGTGCCGGGTGCGCAGCAGAACACATCTTCAAGGGTCCCTCTTCCCAAAATTCCCTCACCACACCACAATTTTTAAATAGATGCAAAGGAGTTTCATTCTCAATTAAGCACATAAGGAAACCTCATGCAAGGGCATTTTCTTGTTTGCTAATGCAACTCTCGTGGGCACCATTCCCACCATTAATTTTCATGCAAATATCTCGACTTTTGGAGGAGCTCGAACACACACAATTTTCTCCAGTAAACTCTCATCTTTGAAGAAGATGAAGAGGCATTAGACACTGCATGCATGCAATTCTAGAACGTACGTACTCGCTCTTCACTGTGTAATCTCCATTCTGTTCATGGTGCCATATAATTTTGTCTCCTCGTCGACGGTTTGATGAAGGTTAAGGTGTAGATGGACCTTAGCTGCGGGGTGGTGGTCCGCCACAAGATCCGGTTTGCTCTGACCTGTATGCAGTCAGTAAGTTTTGAATTCCCTAATGTGAAGGGTTTTGCCCCCTTTATGTGTTATTTGTGCATAGTAGTGCAGGCTGCATTGTAGAGTGAACCCCGGTGGAGTAGAGGGCGGAGAAAGAGCGGCGAGAGCTACAAAGCCGCCCCCGGGTTTTGAACTGGGACCGGCAGGAACCACGATGACGCATCTGGACCCTTCAGTTGGTCCTTCGGCAATGGTGACTGGGGAAATTCTCGATGCCCCAGCTATACGGATTGATGATGATGACGCCCCTTCCGGTCCAATATCTATGTCAGAAAGTGCTCAGACATCGGCGGCCTCCGCCGAGTCTATCCTCGACAACGCGAGGCGCAAGGTCAGGAGGGTCCCGTCAGACCCTCAATCCAAAAGGTCTCAAGGACTCGGAAATGGCAGAAAATCTGAGAAGTTGTTCAAGGCGATCGGGAAAAAGATCCAGTTACCGTACGACAATTTCACTGATGGCCCTCCCACCTCTCAGCTAGCTAGTCTCTCCTAGCACAGCATCGGGGCAATCCTTCGCAACAAAGTTCGTATGATTGCGCCTACATGGAAGGAGTTGCCGGCCGAGGAGAAGGGTAAAGTGTTTAAAGAAATTTCGGTACATAATACGTACAATTTTAAATTTATTTTCTAATAAACAATAAAAATCGTAATTTCATAATATATACGATTATAATTTTTTATTCTTTTTTTATAGGAACAATATGAGGTGGATGGCACATCGGAGATGCTTATGCACATCAACAGCACCGCCAACGCCATCTGCCGTGATTAGAAGTACAAAATTCATAAGTATTATGAAGAATTCGGCCGAGAGCCTATCCCCGTAGAGCTGCGTGGAGATAGGGAAGATGAGTGGGACTGGTTGGTCACCTACTTCAAAGCAGAAGATTATCGGGTGATTATTTTTTTATTTAAATTGACGAAATTAAATTATTATTTTTTAGTTATTTATTAATTTTTTTAATGATTTATGTTGTCCAACAGAAATTCTCCAACATCAACAAGGCCAACCGAGAGAAGAAAGACAAACATCATACCTCCAGCTCCAAGCAGATGATCCAAATCGCCAAGGAGCACAGAGATAAGGGCTCCAAACACTCTTATCTAGATGCTAGCGTCACCGCTTACGTGACGCCTATGCTCGACAATGAAGTGAGTCAATACGGCGTAAGTGCCCTATATATTTCTTCTCAATTAACATAATTATTATTTATTAAACTGTCGTACAAATTTATAATTATTTAATTTTTATTATTATTTTCAGGCGAGGTTGGTAGAATGGGCGCAGCAAGAATTTGCCAACACGCAACTTGCACACCCGGATTTGCCGTCGAAAGACCTGCCTCCTCTATCGATGGAGAGCCAAATTGCAATTGCCGATGAAGTATACTGTCGTCAAGCTGACAAGGAGGTTAGGGGGATGGGACGCAAGGTGCAGCGAGATTTGTCTTCTGACTCGTCTACGGGATATTCGGCGAGGAAAGGTGCTCGGGATGCGTCGGTCCAAGCAGTCCTTGAGGAGGCTCGACTCGCATGGGAGGAAATGCAATCTATGCGTCAGAGGCTTGATGACCAACAAGTGCAGATAGCCCACCTCATCACCGTCATGAAAAACCAGGTTCGACAATAGTGTCAACCTCCTCTGAACCCATACCCCGACGATGATGACAAGGCTGGAGGCAGGGGACTCGGCAGCGCGTCTGCTCATCCTGTATTTTAGTAGTTTGCATTCTATGTAGTTTATGATATCATATTTTTGATTTCGAACGATTTAATTTGATGTATGTACACATTTTAATTATTTAAATGACAATTAAAATAAATATATTCATGTGCGTGGTCTAAGTGATCACTTAGACTACTAAATATATAGAGATCCGTGGTCTAAGTGGTCACTTAGACTACAAAATTTTTACGTGGTCCAAGTGATCACTTAGACCACGCAATAATTCCCTAGTCTAAGTGACCACTTGGACGACGGAATTATTGCGTCGTCCGAGTGGAACTTAGACCACGGAGTATTTGCGACATCCAAGTTGTATTTGGACGACGCAACTTTCATTTGCGTCATCTCATCAAAGCTTGGACGACGCAACATCTCCGTCGTCTGGGAGGCGACTTGGACGACATAAAAGTCCATTTTTGTCATCCAAGTACCTATATGACGGCACTTCGAGGACGTACCCTAGACGACGGAGATTCCGTAGTCTAGGTACTTGGACGACGAAAATTCGCACTTAGACCACGGAAATGGTCCGTGGTATAGGTGCGTTTTTCTTGTAGTGCATAAATCTCCAGCAAAATTATGTCGTCACATCGTAGCTTCACAAGGGTCCGCTCGAACTTGGCCTCGATTCATAATAGCAGTAACCCGCCGCCTCATCCTTCTGACCTCGCCGCATCAAGTCACTATCGTGACGCAGTATCAGACTCGATTCAAAAAGGTATGCACTAAAATTGCGTTTTTCTACTAAGAAATCAATTTTTCATAAAAAAAAAACAATTAGGGTTTGTTTCTGGATGCTAGTTCATTTGGGTTGTTGAAGTTCTAATCATTTTCACTTTATTTTCGAAGTGATACTGTGTTTAGTGTTGGGATGATACTATGTTTAGTGTTGTTTGTTGTATATCAATACATATTAGGTTTCCTTGTAATGACTTTGAGTTGATACTGTGCTTTTGATTAAAAAATCTATTAGTTTTTCGCTTGAATTTTGAGTTGATATTGTGCTGAGTTTTGTCTTTTGGTGTATTTGATAGACTGGTATTGTGTTTGTTTCCCAGATTTAATGGTTAATGCTTTGTTGTTTCACTGCTATTGTGTTTCTCTGCACTCACTTGATACTGTAATATTTTATTGTTTGTGAATGGCTGACACTTGAATTTTTTTTGCTATGTTACTAAGTTTTGTCGTTGTATTTGTGACGACCCGGACCAGAATTGGTATAGTAATCGACTTAATCCGTGAATTTTACGAGTAATTGTGGTTTAGCGTAATTAATTGGATATGCAACTTCGTTCACGACTTAAATTTCGGACACGAATTTGGTTTGGGTTTGTTCGTGGGAAATGTAGAGAATTTGATTTCGAGTCCGTTGGAGCTTTCCGAGGATTTTTCGGATAATCGAAGAATATAAAAAGAATATTTGAAATTATCGCCGAGTTAGTCGTGCTTATCCGTTTGAGTTTGAGTTATCCGAATTGCGGATAGAGTTGATTCGCGACGTATAAATAGCCGAATAGTCGTAAAGTTGTCGCAAAAGTTCGAAAATGGGCTGTTTGACCGAGTTGACCGAGCTGGGCCGAGTTGACCAAGTCCACTCGTGGTTGACTCAGTGAGTCCGTGACTCGCCGACGTGGTGGCTGCCGGAATACGGCGCGGTTGCCAGATTTTAAGGTATGGATTTGAAGCTTATCTTATGGGCTTTCGATTGATGTATATATGGTATGTTTTGGTGGCGGTTTGGTTGGAGATTTTTGGAGGGGAAAGTTGCCGGAGATTTTAAGGTGCTCTGGCATTTTCCGGTGGGTTTTCAGATTGGAATGGGTTGGGCTCGAGCCAAGGGTGAAAACCCCCTTGGTTTGGGGCATTTTGGTGCCGTGACGGCGCCGGAATCGGCCGGGAAAGTTTTCCAGCGATTCTTGGCTGTGGTGCTTTCGAGGTGGTTTTGGAGGGGTTTCCGGCCGAATTGGGTCTTGGTGAAGAAGAGTTTTAGGCTTGGATTGAGGAGAGGAAGCAGTGGTGGTCTTGGTCGCCGGAACATCTCTCCGATGATGGCGCGCCTCCGCCGGCGGTCAACGGCGGAGCTCCGGCGACGCGTTGACTTTTTGGATTTTGACAAGTTTTATGCCGTTTATCTCGTAATCGTGCCCCGATCATCACCTTGAAGTTTTCGAGTTGATTTGAGTAGTGGATTTTAAGTCGAAGGATTATGTGGAGTATTTTGGGATTTTCGGCGATTCTTTTTTTTATCCGAGTTATATGTTTCCGGAAATGGTTGGTTTCCAAGGTATGGTTCAGAGTAATGAATTGTGATTTTGATCAGTGATATTTTGTGATTATTCAGGGGATCGGGATCGTACGTTGGGCGAGGGATCTTCCGTCGGATCTCAGGATTAGCGTGTCTGTGCGCTGTGCTTATCTGTGAGTGGACATTTATTTACACTGTTGTAGCGAGTTCTTGGTTTTAGTATTTATTTTCAGTACATAATTGACATTATTTAATTTTTTGGAGGTATTGTTTTATGTTTTATTGGTGATGGAATTTACTTAGCATCGATGCATTAACTACTCGGCTGATCACCGGTAGTCCAATTCCAGGCTTGAGAGATTCGCCTGATGTGCCCACTAGACTTGAGAGATTCGCCTAGTCTATCACCGTCGGGCTTGAGAGAATCGCTCGACACCTCCATTTATTTTAAGAACTCGCAATATTTTTATGTTGTGTAAATGGTGAAAGGCATACGATTATTTTCGTCCACTCACTCTAACGATTTTATTTGCCTTTCCCCTGGGCTTTTCGATTTCCGTGCCCAGTTTGCAGTTCGGATTCTAGTGTCGCACGTCGCTATCGGAGGCTTACTGTTCGAGCTACCTTTCTTTCTCAGTAAGTTTCTTGTTTAGCCTACTGCTGTGTATTTATGTATATGTGTACTAGAGGTCGCTCTGAATACTCTAATGTTCATATTTTCATATGATTTTCTCAGATTTCTGTAAAGTTACAGTTTTGCTTATTACTTTATACTATGATGATATGATTTTGAGAAATCCGGATGGGATTGGTGCCCACGGTTTGGCTTTTGTGGCATAGGATGAAGTGTATTTTCGGGTGCAGGTTAATGGTAATTCTGCGATCTAGTGAAACTCTGCCGAAATTTTTATGGTTTTTGCAAGTTCGTGTTTTCAAAAGGGGTTTGACTCCGGTTTAGGAAACTAAATCGGGGTTGGGTCCTTTCAGCTTGGTATCAAAGCATTAGGTTTTAGGTTCTGTAGACTTTTGTAGTTGTGATACTAAGGGTATTTGAGATTATATAGCATGTCTGGAGCGATGACCCGACTGGCCAGCGGTAACTCATCAATGCTTCGGGTGTTGCATGTTTTCAAATGTCCGAAGTTTCATGATTATGTTCCTTGTGTTTTTTGACTAATGCTTTTCTCATATCATTAGGATTCCTCCTAGACGTGGTCCTCGTGTCAATAGGGATGTGGATCCTGATGAGGATCGCCAGACGCATGACTTGCTTATGCGAGTATTGCGTTTGGAGGAGCATTTTGACCCTATGGTCAAAGCTCGAACTGCTGGAGCGACTGTTTTCTCAGGTTCAGCTGATCCAGAGATATGTGACGCTTGGTTGGTTCAGGTTGAATGAGTTTGTGAGCATCTGCGTTTCCCTCCTGAGCAGATGATAGTGGCAGCAGTTGGTTTACTTGAGTCTGATGCTTACTTTTGGTGGGTTAGCATTGATAGAGTTCTGGTTGATACTCCATGGATTTTGTTCAGGGATTTGTTTATGTGGAGGTATTTCAGCCAGGCTACACAGCAGCGGAAGTATGAAGAGTTCACCAACTTGAGACAGGGTAGTATGTCAGTACTTGAGTACCGGGACAAATTTACTCGTTTATCTCAGTTTGCTCGTGACATGGTGGCTACAGAGGAAGCCAAGTGCCGGAGATTTGAGTTGGGCTTGAACCTGAATATCAAGGGGACATTGACTACGATGCGTCAGAATAACTTTGATGAGTTTGTGAGTGCTGCACTTCGAGGCGAGGACACAGAGAAGGAAGGCAGATGAGATTCCAGTCTCAACGATTCGAGGAGGGTGGACCGAGTCAGGGACCTTCCAAAAGGCTGAGTTCAGGCACTTCTGCATCGGCATCATCATCTGGCAGTGGACCATTTAGACCATCAGTTAGTACAGCTAGACAAAGACAGAGATGGAGGAGGGATCGGCCACAGAGACCACAGTCCAGTGGGAGTTCTAGCGGATCCAGCTATCCTCGACGTACCGGTGGCACTTTTGCTGTACCGAGGGAGTATCCATTATGCAATCTGTGCAATAAGCATCACTTTGGTCCTTTTCAGCGAGGCCCTATCATATGTTATCGTTGTGGCCATGATGGTCACTATGCGAGGGAATATTTCTAGTCTACTGGTGTTGGTGGACAGGTAGCTCAGAGCTCAGGAGGAGATCGAGGTACTACTTCTGGAGCTCGACCAGTGCAGTCTTCTGGTCAGGGCGGACAGCAGAGTCATCATCAGCGTGGATGACCAACAGGGTAGGCCAGGGTTCATGCTATGTCATTGCGTGAGGGCAGAGCTTCCCCAAAGGTTGTTATTGGTATGTTGCATGTTTTTGGCTATCCAGTACTTACTTTGCTAGATCTAGGTGCTACGCATTCATTCATATCATATAGATTATCATCTTTAGCTACTATGCCTGCATCTCCACTTCCGGGGTTGTGGAGGGTGTTGTATCCATCCGGTGAGGTTGTGAGTATTGGTTGGGTGTATAGGGATTGTGAGATCTTTGTTGGAGGTCATGGTTTAGCCGCGGATTTGTTATTACTGGATATTGTCGATTTTGATGTGATTTTGGGTATGGACTTCTTGGAGACACATTAGGCTATGTTTGATTGTCACAAGAAGGAGGTTGTGTTTCGACGTCCAAGTTTTCCAGAGATTGTTTCGCAGTGAGAAGAATACTTCATTGCCATGTATGATTTCAACGATGAAGGCTGAGCGGATGATGAAGAAGGGTTGTGTTGCATATTTAGCTCATGTTGTGGATACAACGGCTGCTGTACCAGACATTGGTGACATTGATGTTGTTTCCGAGTTTTTAGATGTGTTTCTGGAGGAGTTGCCAGGTGTTCCTCCAGTTCGAGAAATAGATTTTACCATTGAGCTTTTACCAGGCACTGGACCTATATCTTAGGCATCTTATCGTATAGCGCCAGCGGAGTTGAAGGACCTACTGATTCAACTTCAAGAGTTGCTGGAGAAAGTTTTCATACGACCCAGTGTATCACTGTGGGGTGCTCCTGTTCTATTTGTGCGGAACAAGGATGGTTCCATGCGGTTGTGTATTGATTACCGGAAACTGAATCAAGTCACCGTGAAAAAAAAGTATCCGTTGCCGCGGATTGATGATTTGTTTGATCAGCTCAAGGGAGCTTCAATCTTTTAGAAGATTAATCTCAGGTCTGGATACCATCAATTGAGGATCAGAGAGTCAGATGTGGCCAGAACAACTTTCAGATCACGGTACAGGCATTATGAGTTCTTGGTTATGCCATTTGGGTTGACTAATGCCCCTGTAGCTTTCATGGACTTGATGAACCGGGTGTTTAGACGATTCCTGGACAAGTTTGTGATCGTGTTCATCGACGATATTTTGATTTACTCCAGGAGTGTGGGCCAGCACAAGAAAAATTTGCGAGCTGTTTTGCGGACTTTGTGAGATAATCAGTTGTTTGCGAAGTTCAGCAAGTGTGAGTTTTGGTTGAATAGCGTGAAGTTTTTGGGTCACGTGATATCTGTTGAGGGAGTCAGCGTGGATCCTGACAAGATTGAAGCCGTGTTGAATTGGCGTAGACATACCACCGTACCAGAGATCAGGAGTTTCTTGGGTTTGGCATGTTACTATCGGCGCTTTGTGTAGGATTTTTCATAGATTGCCGCTCCACTTACTAGACTGACGAAGAAATGCGTCAAGTTCGAGTGGTCCGATGCATGTGAGGAGAGTTACTTGCTCTTGAAGGAAAAGTTGACTACTGCACTGGTTTTAACTCTACCTGATGACAGTGGAGAGTTTGTGGTTTACAGCGATGCATCGAAATTGGGACTTGATTGTGTATTGATGTAGCATGGCAGAGTGGTGGCTTACGGTTCCATCCAGTTGAAACCACATGAAGTCAACTATCCTACGCATGATTTGGAGTTGGCTGCTATTATTTTAGCCTTAAAGAGTTGGAGGCATTACTTTTATAGAGCGCAGTGCAAGATATATACAGATCACAAGAGTCTCACTTATTTGCGCACGCAGCCAGATTTGAATATGAGACAGTGCAGATGGATGGAGTTGATCAATGACTATGATTGCACCTTTGAGTACCATCCAGGGAAGGCTAATGTTGTAGCTGATGCACTCAGTCGGAAATCTGGAGCCTCATTGTTTCATGTGTGTGTGGCTAGAGTTTCCATGTTAGCAGAGTTACGAGCTACGAGAGCTGAGTTAGAGTGGGATGATGATGGAGCCTTGTTGGCTAGCTTCCAGGTTCGACCAATATTGGTTGATTAGGTTCAGGAAGCTCAGGATGCAGATTCCTATCTATTGGATAAGAAGACCATGATTCAGAATGGGGTGCCAACAGAGTTTCGGTTGAGTGATGATGGTACATTGCTATTCAGAGGCAGATTATGTGTACCCAGAGACGAGGGTTTGAAGAAAGAGATTTTAGACGAAGCCCATTGTTCTGCTTATGCTATGCATCTCGGCAGTACGAAGATGTTTCGTACACTCAGAGCCTATTACTGGTGGTGAAATATGAAGAGAGAGATTGCTGCATATGTGAGCAGATCTCTTATTTGTCAGTAGGTTAAAGCAGAGAGACAGAAGCCTGCAGGAAAGTTACAACCCTTGGAGATTCCGGTTTGGAAGTGGGAGCACATCACCATGGATTTCTTGTATCAGTTACCGCGTACTTCGGCTGGTAATACTGGTATTTGGGTTATTGTTGACCGATTGATGAAATCCGCTCATTTTCTTGCACTTCCAGGGAAGATTTCTGTGGGTAGGTTAGCAAAGCTGTATTTGGCGGAGATCGTTTGTTTGCATGGTGTGCCTGTATCCATTGTTTCTGATCGAGACAGTCAGTTCACCTCAGAGTTTTGGCAGGCATTGCAGCGAGCTTTGGGTACCAGATTGCATTTCAGTACAGCTTTCCATCCTCAGACTGATGGGCAGTCTGAGCGGACTATTCAGACCCTGAGGATATATTGCGGTCCTGCGTATTGCAGTTTAGAGGAAATTGGGACCAGCAACTGCATTTGATTGAGTTTGCTTACAACAATAGTTATCAGGCCAGTATTGATATGGCACCGTATGAGGCTCTATACAGGAGGCAGTACCGTACTCCGTTGTGTTGGAGTGAGGTAGGTGAGCGATGGTTTATTGGTCCTGATTTGGTGAAGAGCACCACAGAAGATATTCAGATTATCAGAGATAGATTGAAGATTGCCTAAGATCGCCAAAAGAGTTATGCAGATGTGAGAAGAAAGAGTCTTGAGTTCGAGGTGGGCGATTGGGTCTTCCTGAAATTGTCTCCTTGGCGAGGAGTTGTTCGTTTCAGGAAGCGTGGCAAGCTTCGACCACGGTATATTAGTCCGTACGAGATCATAGAGAGAGTTGGTGCCGTGGGTTACAGGTTGGAGTTGCCTTCCGAGATGGCTCGAGTACACGATGTTTTCCATGTCTCGATGTTGCGGAAATACATTCCTGATCCATCACATGTGCTAGCACCATATCAACTTCCTATCCGGGAAGATTTGACATATGTGGAGGAGCCGGTACAGATTCTCGATCGGCGTGTACAGGAATTGAGGTACAGAGAGATTCCGCTTGTGAAAGTCTTATGGCAGAATCATTCAGTTGAGGAAGCCACTTGGAAGACCGAGCAACATATGCAGGAGTAGTATCCTCATCTGTTCACTTAGCAGGTACGTAAATTTCGAGGTCGAAAATTTTGTAAGGGGGGTAGATTTGTGACGATTGATGTATATATGGTATGTTTTGGTGGCGGTTTGGTTGGAGATTTTTGGAGGGGAAAGTTTCTGGAATCAGGTTTAATGGTGGAAGGTGCTCCGGCGTTTTTCGGTGGGTTTTCAGATTGGAATGGGTTGGGCTCGAGCCAAGGGTGAAAACCCCCTTGGTTTGAGGCATTTTGGTGGCGTGATGGCACCGGAATCGGCCAGGAAAGTTTTCTGGCGATTCTTGGCCGTGGTGATTTCGAGGCGGTTTTGGAGGGGTTGCCGGCCGAATTGGGTCTTAGTGAAGAAGAGTTTGAGGCTTGGATTGAGGAGAGGAAACTGTGGTGGTCTTGGTCACCGGAAAATCTCTCTGATGATAGTGCGCCGCCTCCGGCGGAACTCTGGCGACGCGTTGACTTTTTGGATTTTGACAAGTTTTATGCCGTTTTTCTCGTAATCACGCCCCGATCATTGCCTTGAGGTTTCGAGTTGATTTGAGTAGTGGATTTTAAGTCGAGGGATTATGTGGAGTATTTTGGGATTTTCGGCGATTCTTTTGTTATCCGAGTTATATGTTTCCGGAAATGGTTGGTTTCCGAGGTATGGTTCAAAGTAATGAATTATGATTTTGATCAGTAATATTTTGTGATTATTCAGAGGATTGAGATCGTACGTTGGACGAGTGATCTTCTGCCGGATCTCAGGATTAGCGCTTTTGCGCTGTTCTTATCTGTGAGTGGACATTTATTTACACTGTTGTAGCGAGTTCTTGGTTTTAGTATTTATTTCCAGTACATAATTGAGATTATTTATTATTTTGGAGGTATTGTTTTATGTTTTATTGGTGATGGCATTTACTTAGCATCGATGCATTGACTACTCGGCTGATCACCGGTAGTCCAGTTCCAGGCTTGAGAGATTCGCCTAGTCTATCACCGTTGGACTTGAGAGATTTGCCCGACACCTCCATTTATTTTAAGAACTCGCAATATTTTTATGTTGTGTAAATGGTGAAAGGCATATGATTATTTTCGTCCATTCACTCTAACGATTTTATTTGCCTTTCCCATGGGCTTTTCGGTTTCTGTGCCCAGTTTATAGTTCGGATTCTAGTGTCGCACGTCGCTGTCGGAGGCTTACTGTTCGAGCTACCTTTGTTTCTCAGTAGGTTTCTTGTTTACCCTACTGCTGTGTATTTATGTATATGTGTACTAGAGGTCGCTCTGAATACTCTAGTGTTCATATTTTCATATGATTTTCTCATACTTCTGTAAAGTTACAGTTTTGCTTATTACTTTATACTATGATGATATGATTTTGAGAAATCCGGATGGGATTGGTGCCCTCGGTTTGGCTTTTGTGGCATGGGATGAAGTGTGTTTTCGGGTGCAGGTTAATGGTAATTCCGCGATATAGTGAAACTCTGCCGAAATTTTTATGGTTTTTGCAAGTTCATGTTTTCAAAAGGGGTTTGATTCCGGTTTAGGAAACTAAATCGGGGTTGGGTCCTTTCAGCTTGGTATCAGAGCATTAGGTTTTAGGTTTTGTAGACTTCTGTAGTTGTGATACTAAGGGTATTTGAGATTATATAGCATGTCTGGAGCGATGACCCGACTGGCCAACGGTAACTCATCAATGCTTCGGGTGTTGTATGTTTTCAAATGTCCGAAGTTTCATGATTACGTTCCTTGTGTTTTGTGACTAATGCTTTTCTCATATCATTAGGATTCCTCCTAGACGTGGTCCCCATGTCAATAGGGATGTGGATCCTGATGGGGATCGCCAGACGCATGACTTGCTTATGCGAGTATTGCGTTTGGAGGAGCATTTTGACCCTGTGGTCAAAGCTCGAACTGTTGGAGCGACTGTTTTCTCAAGTTCAGCTGATCCAGAGATATGTGACACTTGGTTGGTTAAGGTTGAATGAGTTTGTGAGCGTCTGTGTTTCACTATTTGAATGGATGATAATGAAAAGATGCTTGTGTAATAGGTTGCACTGATATGGCTACAGCAAATTGTGAGTAGAGGCCGCAATACAGATGCAACACATCGACAATTGAAAAATTAATCATCCGTGTCGATAGAGAGAAAATGCAGTAGCAGAGATCTCGAGCGACGATGCCTCCTCCCTCAACCTCCGCCGCCTCAAGCCGCAGCTTGGTCTCTCGCATCATCGCCTCCATCGTCAGAACTCAAGTTTGTGCCATCGTTAGCCTCAGTCGGCCGTCAGAACGTAGTATTAGGGTCGATTCACAAAGGTTTGCCTGGCACTACATTTTTCTACTACGAAATCAATTTTTGATAAAAAAAAAATTAGTTAGGGTAGGTTTTGGGATGCTACTACATGTGGGTTGTTGAACTTCTAAGCATTTTGACTTTGTTTTTTGTTGATTTTGAGATGATACCGTGTTTAATTTCGAGATGATATTGTGTTTATTGCTATTACTTGTATATCAATAAAGATTGGGCTTAGTTGTTACTTGTATATCAATACAAAATTTGAGTTGATACTGTGCTTAAATTAGTGTTCTGCTAGAAATTTCACCAAGTAATCAGTGTGTTTGTTGTTTAAATTTGGATGTTGTTGATGCATGCATGATCTGATATTGTGATTCTTTGTTGTTGTTATCTATTGAATGGTTGTTACTGAACTTTTCATGGTTTTAACTGGGTAATATTATGATATGTATGTTTTCTCTACTACTACTGTATTTACCAGTTCCAATGGTTTTTATTTGACATATTCATTGTTACTCTGTTTTGTTTATGCACTCAATTGATAATGTGTTTTGAAATGTTGATTTTATATTTGTTTGTGAATTGTTGATACTGAGAAAATTAGGAAATCATGATATATGTGTATTGATTTCTATAAATGTGAAGAAGAATGTTGTAATGTCAAAGAATAGGGGAATCAAATAATCTCTGTAGACACTAATACTAAGCTTGAGAATGGTGATACAGACATGGAGTCCTTAGAGGAACACAGTGATACTTGAGGATAGTAATGATGAAACAGAGTCCTCGGAGGATATTGACACTGAATCTGAGGATAGTGAGGATGAAGTAGATTCATCAGAGGAAGACACTGATACCGAAACTAAGGATAATGAGGATGGTGACACTGAAATGGAGTCATGAGATGAAGACACTGATACTGAGCTTGAGGATTGTGAGTATGAAGTGGAGTCGTCAGAGGAAGCCACTTAGGAAGCCCCTGATACTGAGAATGAGGCTAAGAAGCACTAGTTTACAATGTCTATTTGACGTAAATTAGAAACTATGTTATGTAAACTTAAATAGCTTCCATTGATACTATGTTATTTAGTTTTTTCGTACATTGATTCCAGAAGCATTTCCAAGACCAGATGTGCTCAAATATCGCCTAAAGATTCTAACAGCTTTTATGGACGACAAAGAGAGCTATATGTCGAAGTACATGGGGCTTGGGATGTAGTTGCTAGCACTGTTCTATGTAGGATTTAGAATATGTAAGTGATTTCGTATAGGGTTTAGTACATATAAGAATGTCTATGTAGAAGTTAAACATCTGATACTGATACTACTGTTATTATGCTAAATTTTTATTATTGAATCACTAGTAATGAAAAAAAAAGTTCATTACTATTGTAGTGCAATTAAAGATTAGTCAAGCTGTACCTCAGATATAGACTAATATATCACAAACATGACTTTGATACTGCAACGTTAAACTTGGCATTCCCCCTCAATGAGAAATGTACTAATACTAAACATGGGACATCCGTTGATATTGAATACTGTAGATGCACTGATAATGAACATATAACATACACTGATACTGGAAATTGAAATATGCATTGATACTGCACATGTATTACTGCTCAATATATACCCTCTAATATTGGGCTGCTATTTATTCATATAACTACATTAATGAAAACAGAAATGAAATGAAACATCCGTTGAAGCTTAAAATAATAATATATTAAACAGGATTCAAAACAGAAATCCTTTAAAATTCAAAAAAACATAATATAGTCTGCTGAATTACAAAAAAAAAAGACATAGAAAAATAAATACTGAAACTAAATAACTTCAATCTTAAGAAATAGCAGCAATTTCAGAGTCCCCAGACCCTCTTACTTTGTGGCTGAAAAGAACACTGCTACTATAAGCAGCTGCAACTGGAAAGAACATTGCTACAATAAGCAGCCGCGACTGATAGAACACTGCTGCTGATAATGACAAAAAAAAACATACTAGCTGCTACCGGAAACAAAAGACACTAGCTGCTACTAAACAAATAGACTAACAAAAGGTCTGATACTAAACAAAGTTTCCCATTATCATGTTGTTATCCTCCTCATAGTCTGAATCATCGCTATTGACACCTTCATTTTGGTAAGTCGCAACTGTATCGGGAACACATGCTTCTTGCTTGAAGTTTTAGTGGATGTCCTTGTAGTAGCATGCCTCACTGCCTAGTAGCAAAAGCAATCCCTGCAAAATATAACATCAAAAACTACAATAGCAAAAATATTGAAAAAAAACATAACAAATCTCTATAGAACAGATCAACACTTTCACAAAAAGAAAAAATCGCAAACAAGACAGATATGCAATTGTTACTGCTACTGTGATCAAGATCTTCTACTGAATTTGAAATGCTCAAATCTATGATTTGAAATACAGTGATATTGTATTGAAACGCATCACAGTTCCAATATGAATCAAACAACATCATCAAATTTACACAATTTCATCCCACATAGTTAACAATATTTCAATCAACACAACTCGACAATGATCTATTCACTTCTAAAATAATTTAGTAGCGACACAGTAAGTGATTCAGTATCAGCTTTGAAATAAACATATAACATCTTCGAAACAGACACAATGGCAGCTTTGAAACAAACATAGTAGCATCTTCAAAAACATACTCAATATCAAACTTCAAAACAAACACAATAACAGCTTCGAATAGACATAGTAACAACTTCGAAGCAATCATAGCATTAGCTTCGAAAAAAATATAGTATCAGCTTGGAAACATGCAATAACAACTAAAAAAACAATAGCAGTAATACTACATCACCAAAAACAACCCATACGTAGTACTATAACATGACCAAACAAACAACAACATTCTGCATCAAATATAATAGCATAATTGACACTACACACTAACCAAAAATCACTCAATTTTGATGAGGAGATCGCTATGGTTGTGCAAGACGTGCGAGGCTGGATTTGAGCGCGACATGGCGGGGGTGAGGTCGAGCTAGACTAGAGGCTAAGAGCTGCGTGACGATGTCGATTGCAAGGGAGGAGGAGGCTGAATGGTCTTGAAGCCACAACGACGAGGTTGGAGCCCGAGCTCCCTGTTGTTGTTACTGTGCAGGCCCAACCCAAGAGGTGATGGAAATGTGGTGGGGCTGCGACGAGGCCTCAAGGGAGACGCTTGAGGCACAGCGGCGTGCGTTGGAGACAAAGGCGCGGCGGCGAGAGCTAAAGTAGCAGTGTGGGTCAGGGCGGAGACAGAGTCTTGCGAGGGCGGAGTTTCAAAAATCGAGGCCGAGCTTGATGTTTACATGCGGAGGCAGCAGAGCTTGAGCTTCTCTGCTCCTACGTTATTTTTATTGCTACTGTATTATGAGAGAGAGAAGGAGAGAGAAGAGAGAAGAGAGAGAGATGAATGAATTGTAATATATTTTTAATATAAATAACAGGGTAAAAACGTAAATTTGTTGCTACCACATAGCAGGTTATAGGGCTTTTGTCTTTATTAGTAAGATTTTGTCACTTATTGTCTAAAATAAAGAACACATTGTTCTTAAGTATATCTGACTCTTCCAAATTATCCTTACACGTGGTTTGCTATATTCTTTTTGTTTCAATGGTTGCTATGGACCTAGAAATGCCATCAGATAAAATTATTTTATTTGTATGGAATAATAGGTCCATTACAACCCCAAGTTTGTTGGTATGAAAAAGTGAAAAACAATGCTATCAGATAAAATTATTTTATCTTATTTTCGTTCTTCTGTAAATTATGATATTGAATCCCAGCAAACTTATTTGCTGCAGTTGTGGTCAATATACAACATAAGCATCCGCTGATAACAAATTTTGCTAAGCCCCGGCTAATATACAGTTGGCCAAAAATTTCAACCTAAGCTTCATAGACTTTGCACTCTTCATCAGCAGGGTTATCCTTGCAGAAATCCTCCAATGGGTCTCCGCTTCCTACTGCCGGTGTCCCCGGCCACTTGCTTGCAACCAAATGTGCCAAATCCACAACCCTTTGGCTGCAATGAGATCAAGAACAATCAAGGTTGTCACTTCAAAGCAATCACATATTGAGATCGTTTGTCTTTTGTAATTATGCGGCATTGGTATTTAATTTAGGACAATCAAACTGATGATGCCAAGTCTGTCTGTAGTAGCAAGTAAGCTCACCTGTATCCCCACTCATTGTCGTACCAGGCCACGACCTTGACCATATCATCACCCATGACCATGGTCAAGGAGGAGTCAATGGTGGAGGAAACATCCGAGCACCTGAAGTCTACAGATACTAGAGGTTCATCACACACTGCCAATATGCCCTTAAGTGGTCCGTCGGCTGCCTTTCTGAAGGCTCCATTGACATCTTCTGCTGAAATACCCTTTTTTGCAACATTTATAACAAGGTCGACTACTGACACGTTAGGTGTTGGCACACGGAGTGCAATGCCATTGAGCTTGCCTTTTAGCTGAGGTAGCACTAGAGACACAGCCTTAGCTGCACCAGTGCTTGTGGGAACAATGTTCAGTGCTGCTGCCCTTGCTCTCCTCAAGTCCCTGTGTGAAGCATCCAAGAGTCTCTGCATATACACATGTACAATTGGTCAGGCTATACAATTTAATACTTTACTTTTGGCTACGTACTGAAATGGTGATGCCACATTTACTATACGAGTCAAATATATATTTACTTTTCGAAGCACTTGATTTTCACAAATGAAAGAATCACTCTTACCTGGTCTCCGGTGTAAGAATGAGTGGTTGTCATGGTACCCTTGACAATGCCTGCAAGATATCATTAGGGACAAAGTATTAGTCCAACGAGCCATTTTGTTTGATTGGTTCATGCATGTATAATTGTCTGCTTACCAAATTCTTCATCGAGGACCTTCACGAAAGGAGCCAAACAATTTGTGGTACAAGAAGCATTGCTGCAAACACAAACAGGCAGAGCAAGGCAAGGCAAGTTTTGTACCATTAAAAGATAGTTTTCAGTTCAGTCAATTAACTTGAGCAGCAATATAATTGTTTTGGTTTGTTGTGTTGTGTTACTAATCCATTTGAGAATACCGACCTTATGATGTCAGCAACATTATGACCATAGTCTTGTTCATTTACCCCACAAACATAGGTAGGAATGTCGGCACCTTTAGCTGGAGCTGTAATGATAACTTTCTTGGCACCAGCCTGGATGTGTTTACCAGCACCAGGGCCGTCAACAAAGACTCCTGTCCCCTATAGGTTAATCCAAATATGGTATAAGGTACTTGTCTCCATTATCATTTATATTTTCTTTGCAGTGATTAAAACTGCAATTACTTACCTCAATAACAATGTCAATGCCAAGCTCAGCCCATGGAAGCTTCAAGGGATCCCTGTTTGAGACAACCTTGATAGGCTTACCATCGACACTGATAGTTTCATTGTCCACAATTTTCACATCTGCTTTAAAAGTACCAAGCATTGAATCATATTTCAGCAAGTGTGAAGCCTGCATTTGAAAATAATACTCATTTATTAGCAAATAGTAACAGTAACAATAAATTGAGTACTTAAAGTCTCCAAAAGAATCTCACTATTTTAGTAGTCGTGATGGAATATATTCACTTACATTCTTGACACCACCACTGTCATTGACAACAATGACCTCAAGGGGTGAGTCTTTTCGGCCATGCCAGCACCGAAGAAAGTTCCTGCCAATACGCCCAAATCCGTTGATTGCAACCTTCAGTTTGGCCACGGTTTGTCCCCTCACAGGAGCTGATCCTGTCTGATACATACAAAAGGAAATGAGAACATATAAGTACCAAGATCAGTATATCAAAATATTCACAAGCTTTTGAGAAGGTTTGCTAATGCTAATCTTATATGCAATGTTTGTAAATACATTTTCTGATCTTACATTGTTTCTAAAGAATTTGCTATAGATTGTGTGGAGCAAATAATTTTTCATATACTGGCTTGTGAAAAAGAAGTAAAATAAACACCTTGGGAGTGAGTTGAGCAGCCACAGTATCAAAGAACGATGCCTCTCTACCATTGCTTGCATAGGTCAAGCATGAACTGGATTTCAAGCCAGAGAATTCAGCAACTTCCAGCCTCTGCATAATCAAAGACAACAATCTAAGTATAAGATTCATGCAAGTCAAAAATGATTTTATTCGAAAACGTGTCGAGGGCCAGAGAGAGAGAAAGAGAGACCTCGGAGAAGCATTGAGTGGGACAAGAGTAGGAGGGCTTGGAAGGAAGCCTGGTGTTGGCTGTAATTCTTGAAGAAGCTAGAGCTGCGTGGGAGGCCATGGTTTGAAACTAATGCTTGATGAGTTACTTGGAAAGCATATATATATATTTAAGTTAGAAGTCTGCATGATAAGTATTCAGAAGGTTCCATTCCTTCAAAATATGGTCGCTGTTGAGTTAAAGGAACATGTGGTTAGCAGAGTATATGAAGTAGACATATGAGATAAGATCATGTTCTATATATGCGCCTTCCAATCTATGAACCACAGATTACTGCATTCCTGGAATACCCTTCCAAATGGGGATGTCAAATTACATAAAGAGGTAAACAAGGGAAGGTCACACATTCAATTTGACCTATCCAATACCAAATCCAGACCAAGAGCCTTCAGCCTTTGCATAAGCAGAGACTAATGCCACCCAGGAACTCGTGATGGATGTGCAAACTGCAAACTGCTTCAACTTAATGAGAATATCTCCCACATTTCACCTTTGAAGATAAACTGTAAGCACCAGTTGACAGCAGATCAAGCACCACTTGTTCAAAGAGCCCGACCTATTAAACTAAGCTCATACAAGTGAATTTACTTGGAGAAAATACGAAAAAGGGACTAAATCATTAACCTAATACAGTATATATTTTCACAGATCAATAGGCTCCAAACTATAGTCGAAGAAATCCCTATTCAATGTTGTCCAAACACAGCTACCAAGTAACGGCCTTCACGAAATACAACTAATTGCCCTTATTATAGCGGAAAATTGGGTACATTGAGTTGCATCTATCTCGGAGCAATCTCATTTGGCAGCTTCAACTTCCTCTGCACTCACATGTACTTCTTCGGGGTCTTCGGATCGGAGCTGACCAGAGACTCCGTCAATAGCAGAGTTCAACTGTGCAATCTTTTCAGCCAGTACTTTTCGTGTTTTCTGTGAAGAAAAAGCAGATATAATGCGACTTTATAGCAGAAGCATTCTAAGCTTATCTATCACCATAACTGAAATAAAATCGAAACAAAACTTTGCCAGAGCAATACTGCCTTTTCAGCAATAAGTAATGAAAAATGGATAGAAAAGCAAAGACAGATCTAAATAGAGACAAAAATACAGTTGAAAACGTCCTTGACAGTCATAATAGACGGATACATTCAATTGGACATGGACAACTTCTCACCTCAAGAGCCTTTTCTTCATCGTATATGAACTTGGGCAGCTTTCTCATTATTTCCTTTCGGTCAGCTCCAGCCAGCGTTTTACTGATCTGTTGATGATAATTTATAAAATTATAAGTGAGCAGGGATTAAATGATCAAATAAAGAAAACTCTATAGCCACAAACAGAAAACACAGCACCAACCAGCAAGAAGGTTTGAGGTACAGAATGTAGATTTGGATTACTTGATAAACATTAACCTATTAACTGATATACTGTCAGAAAGTCCAAAAGATATGGGAGTTTAGGAATCTTGAAGTGTCATGAGGAGTTAGATAGAACCTACAATATATTAATGAATATCATGCATTGATACAGAGGGATTGAAGATCTTGTAATGTCCACATGGGGGATTGAAGGACATTAGAGACATCATTTTCAAAAATCAAAGAGATGTCTATTATGGGAAAAGAAAACTATGACTAAATTGGTTTAAATGTTGACACGAAGAATAGATTATTTTCCATACAAAAAGAAAAAGTATATCAGCTAGTGATGGTGTGTTTATTTGCTAAAACAAGCAGACCAAAGATATTTTCCTGAAATATGGCATATGCTTGGTTGCCTATAATAATGCATCCATAAACCAGTCTACTATTACTATAGCACTGACCCAGTCTGTCATAGTTGGACCAGACCTATAGCATTCAGTATCAATCTGTCAGCAATGCAAATTGCAGATAAGAAGACAAACTTGCTGATATCCACAAGGCAGTTCAAATAGAGACATTTTTCAGCAGCTAAGAAAAGCTTTTGGCAGTTGAAAACTTAGCGCAATAAGGGAGAAATGTGTAACTGTTGAAACATATGGTGCTAGGCTAGCACCAAACTAAGAATAGCTTTTGGCAGTTGAAAGCCCTAGCACCATAAGGGACAAATTACAAACTAATGTGCTGTCAAATTCAATGTGTTCTCGGTCAAATTGTTAATAAATTGTTGGAACTTAGTACTTTTAGGAGTGACGATAAGTATGTAGAAATCTTAGGAGTGAGTTAGAAAATATAAACAGTCAAGTAACGACTATCATGCATTTATAATAAGGGGTTTGAGACTATAAAACTGTGTAATCGTCTCTATGGTCGTGAATATGTGAAATGCATTATCTCAGAAGCCTCTTTACTCTTCACATTCTCTCATTTCCTTTTTAACACGATGTATATCATAAACGAAAGACTAACAGGTCACAACACAATGACTACATCAGTATTTGCAAAAACAATTATGTTGTGTGGAAGAACAACCTGAGGGGCATACACACAAGCCAGTGTGCCAACTATAAGTCCACCCAATACAAAGCCACTAATAAAGATGCTTCCACTGTTTGACCTCCCACCATCACTGTAGATACACAAGAAGAGAGCAAAATTAAAACACTGCTGAAAGCTAAACCTTTGATAAAATATTGTCTCTCAAACTCCAAATAAGTATCCCATAGCCTAATATATAAACTCACAAAAGCACTCTTGAGTACATCCTCGAAAAACTAATATAATAGTTATAACTACTTCATACACAAGCTAATTTTTCCAAACCACGAGTTCACAAAGTCTTATACACCTGAGGGTGAAAAGAGCTGGTAAATAATAGACTGAGACTTTTCTTCGCACTCTCTTAGTTTTGCTCCCTGTTATTAAGAGAGTTGTAGTCTTTCCTATATCTCATTCGGTCGTTTTACAATTCAGCAGATACTTTAAACATATCCCGTCACATCTTTTACCAGTGTTTGGACATGTATTTCCAGTTAAGCTTTCCAAACGAAACATATTTGACTTGAGTATAGTTTTTTACTGTATAACTAGGGATGGACTGTTTTGTAACAAACAGTCTTGAAACAAACAGTGAATCATGGAAACATGGCAGGTAGGATCAATGTTTTGAATAGTGATTGATACCTTCTTGCCGTCATAAGCATATTAATGCGCCATTGTCCAGATATACATGTTTTCAAAAAGTGAGATCATTTTGGGAGGAATAAACTGATCAGGGAGAAAGTACAGATTGACAGATCTTGTTATCTATAACAAATCCGCCACTGGAAATCTTATTCCCACGTACCCGTGCATTCTCTTATACCACTACTGCAAGTCAACTCTAATCTCGTGTCATTCCCCAATTCATATCTATTACGAATTCAATACTTTGGGCACAACAAACAAAACTCTCAAGAATTTCTATTATTATGTCCACCAGTAATCCAAAACTCCCACATCCAGAATATAGAACTCGACTGAGCAACTCAAACTTATCTGTGATTAATTTATGTTGCACTACACACCACTAGCAAGCCCGAATCACAAACAAGACTTAAAATGCACAAAGATCAGTAGGCAAGGACAAAAGAGAATACCTATATGAAGCTTGAACTGCAAAAGACCTTTTGGAGGTCGAAAGTTGAAGTTTACCAACATTGTTGGAATCCAGTGACATATAATTAGGGGCCATAAACCTAAGACATTGCTGCGACGGCTTCAGATGAGATCCTGGGTGCATAAAAAAAAGACGTACATTATTCCGAATCAGTTTTCGCCAGTGTCACCAAAACATCCAAGACATCCAAAATGAACCATTCGGATATTGATAAAGTATTATATATAATGGTACATAAGATTGCTCTACTGGGTTGATACCAAGTTGATCAGAAAACTGAACTGGGAAATCATCAATTTGCTAACACATGTGAACAAGACTGGTTCAAAGACGAAACCTTTTGAACCCAGTTTATATCTTTTGCATTTCGTCTATATTCCAACTCAGCAAAAAGCACATTAAGTCTGAGACTGAGGAGCAGTTTTAGTTAGATCAAGTGAGAAATTACCTGAAGATAGCTGGAGAGAAGGGTTTTTAGTGAAAGCCAACGAATTCGAAATAGCAGTCATCGCTTGAAGGTTGCAGAAACAAAGAGAGCGGAAATGAGTTCTCGAGTATGGAGGAAAGAAAAAGAGAGAAGAAGATTTTAACGGGCTCGAATGCTCGATAACACCTACGCTTTTGGTTTATTTGATTTCGCAATCAGACAGTAGATATTATCGAAGCGTTTTCTAAATCTCTCTCCCGCAGCACTCTTTCCGATTACATTCATCGATTCCATTAATTTTTAAGTATTATGTAAGAGTTTTTTTTTGGAAAAATTTCACCTATAATAGTACCTGAATTTTCGCTGTAAAGTTAGTTTAATACCTGAACTTATAAATTTATCAATGTCATATTTAGACTTACATTTTCGTACCGACAAGATACTTCCGTCTCTATTCCATCCATACGTTGTTATATCTGAGGATAAATTCGACAATTCACTTGTTTTTTTTGTATATAATTATATTTTTGTCGTTTCTATAAATTTTTATTTCAATTTTCTTTATGTTTCTATTTTTTATTTATTGATGGCCTTTTCAATTGCTTCTCCTTTCTGGCAATGTTGTATCCTCGATATTTTTTGCCCGAAGTGATACATACCGATCCAAATCAAGTAATCAACAATAATCTCATATGCAGTTCTAAAAGACGTGATTAAAAACCCGGTATTAAACTGAACCAAGTATCAATTTGAACCCAATATCAACAATGATACATACCAATCGACATCAACAATTGAATCCAGTATCAATTTGCAAGAGCCCATTACAATTACCAAGTATTCGGCGGCTCCAGCGGAGGAGACGAAGGAGGCGGATGTCAGTAGGGGAATTTGTCTTCCTCGTGGTTGATGACGCCTCTCCTCGGTTGCTGCTGTTGCGAGTCCAATCTTCCTCCTCATCCTCAATTATGGGCTTGGGGTTGAGCTTGATCTCGGGCATGCTAGCGGCGTGCTCTAGCGTCGCAGTAGAAATTAGGGGGAGGCGGAGGCGTATAAGGAAGGATTTGAAGATATTCTTCATTCTCGTTAGAGCATTCAGGTTTTTTTTTCTTTTCTTTTGATATCATTACAACTCATTTATAATTGAGAGCTTGAACAACAATGGCAGAAATAAAAGAATGTATGATCCGTGAAGAAGAAGAATCTAGTTCCTTGCAAATGACAAAATATGTGAGAAGAACATGAGAGAGTGAGACTATGGGTAATGGGGAGTGGATTTGAAATGTTGGAGGAGCCTAAAGATGGAGCAGGCTAAAGATGGTGATCGGCAATCCATTTGCTCAAGAATTTGGGAAAAGAAAAGGTCAAAATTGGATCATGAACAAAAAGAACAGAGTACACAAAAATTAATTTAATTTTTCTTTCATTTTAGTAGATATTGAAATTACTTTAAAATGTCATAATAATGATAATAAAATTATTAGGCACAAAATGACGCTTTTACCCTTTCATAATGAATTTTGTGTGTGCCACATCAACAAAGTTAAGAGAGTATTGATGGAATAGAGACGGAGGTACCTTGCTTGTACAAAAATGTAAGTTAGATATGACATTGATAAGTTTAGAAATCCAGGTAGCAAATTGACCTGACAGTGAAAGTTCAAGTATTATTGGTAAAAATTAATTTTTCTTTTTTTTTTAGGGAAAAGATGTTAATCAAAATATTAAAAGTTACTGAGAAGAACATAATGTAGCTACGAAGCTAATAGGAGGGGCATTTCCACTCCACATATAAGAAATAAAAGTCCAAACTATGTCGAGCCACCAAATGTGCAATCCATTAGCTTCTTTGAACACATGTCGAAGCCCACATCCTAGAAGTTAAGCCATCAGACTTATAATATCGTCTACAACACGATCAATATGAGAAGTATCAGCATCTCCATTGTTCACGGCTCCCACCATGCTAAGAAAATCAGATTAAAAAATAACCAGTGATAAACCAAACTCCACGATCATCTCACAAGCTAAACGCAAAGCAAGAGCTTTACTAACCTCTGGGCTACACACATTCAAGTGTGAGACACACCCTCCTCCGATAATCATTCCATTCTCTTAAAGGAAAGATCTTCTTTAACTTTATCACCATTATACTCATGATTTGTTATAAAGCTAGGATCTTAAGATCATGTGATTATTATGCAGTGATTGCATGATTAAGGGAATCTTTGTTTTATTTCTTCCCTAGTATAGAGTGGAGGTAGCCATATTGATGTATATAAGTTCATACCATTGTACAGTTCGTGATATATGAATTACAAAATACATTCACTCATACATATTTCAATTTTTTCATGGTATCAAAGCATCGATTTTGGTGACTCTAGTCATTCATTTACCATTCGCTATGAACACGTCAAAGAAGACAACATATCTACCACAACACCAACATCGACCATCATGATACGTACGGATAACCACTATAATCATCACTCATTTGCATGTGTGACAGGAATTTACACACCTACATGAAACATTGCACAACATAATCTACATTTGACATTATATTGGATTATGGATAGTGGAGCGACGGATCATGTTTCACATTATTCACCCACTCACAACAAAGTCAAAGCATCACATGACTTTGTTGGTCTACCCAATGGAGGACAAGCCACTATAGAGAACACGGGATCCATTCAGTTGTCACAAGACATAACTCTTGATGGAGTTTTACACGTACCCAAATTTCGTGTAAACTTATTATTTGTGAGTAAATTGACTCGAGCCTTGAAATGCGTAGTGATATTTTATTCGAATTTTTGCGTTGTGCAGGATGTAGGTACGAAGAGAACGATTGGTTTGGGCAAGCACTTTAATGGACTATACTACCTATTACCGAACCAAAATCTCCACCTAGTAAACCATGTCCATCGCACCATACCTCAGATATTTGGCACCAACGACTAGGGAAACCATCCTCTGCACCATCTCAATTTTTATCTCAAACCATTTCGGGTATTATGTTTGACTCCACTCATGTTTGTGATACTTGTCATTTGGCAAAACAAACTTGTTTAACTTTTCCTTCTAGTTCCGTAAAATCTGTTGCACCTTTAGAATTAATCCATTGTGACATCTGGGGTCCACACAAAACTTGTACGCATTCGGGAACACATTATTTTCTCACCATCGTTGATGATTTTACTCATTTCACTTGGGTTTATCTCATGAATTTCAAATCCAACACCCAATCTTTTTTGAAAATCATTTTTCTCTTGAGTTAAAACACAATTTAATCGTGATATCAAAGTTTTACGTGCTGACAATGGTGGTGAATTCACATATATGCATTCTTTTTTTGATGATCACAACATAGTTTTTCAACACACTTGTGTTTACACTCCACAACAAAATGGAGTTGTTGAATGCAAACACCGACATCTTTTAAATGTTGCTCATGCTCTATGTTTTCAAGCAAATTTACCATTGATATTTTGGGGAGAGAGCATCCAAATAACTTTTTATCTTATAAATTGACTTCCAATTCCTCTTTTATCTAACAAATCACCTTATGAACTCCTACGTCATACTCCACCTACTTATTCCCATCTCTGAGTTTTTGGTTGTTTATGCTATGCTACAAAGCTCACTCCTATGCCTAAATTTGATGTTCGTGCATGTCGATGTATTTTCCTTGGGTACCCCAACAATCAAAAGGGTCATCGAGTTTTTGATCTCGAAACTAAAAAGTTTTTTACCTCGCGACGTTGTTTTCCATGAAAAATTTCTCTCATATTCTAGTTTACCACTAGAGAATCACTCTGTGGTTCTACCCAATTCTATCGATCTCATCAGCAACTCACTAGCCCACATGTCCATACAACCCAATTCTTCAACGCCACCTCCCAGTCCAGTATCTACTCAACCTAAATCACCAATGCAACCTCCCAGCCAAATCATCGATCCACAGATGCCACAAGATCACAACCCCTAAATTCCCCATGCCACAGATGCCTCTGACTTCTTCCCAAACCTGCTACCGTCGCAGTAGCCTGAGCCATTCGACCAATCACCGACAACCACCTCGGTGCAGCCACTTCTTGAACCACAACCTGAGTTGTGACCTCAATCATAGCCCGAGCCTCACACTGAGCCCCTTGAGCCCTCTGTCGCCTTCCCCATCTCGACACCATCACCATTGCCTGATGCTCCGGATTCACCGCCTCTTATGCCCGACCCTCCACCACTACATTGGTTTGAGCGTTCGCGAAATCCACCATCATACCTCAGCACTTACAAACCAATCATGTTGTCCTGCTTAGCCCAAACGTCGCTCCTTCCTCTACATCTGGCACTCGTTATCCGCTACAGAGGTATATCTCTTACTCTTGTTTGTCACTTGGTTATTGCTCATTTGTGCACATTATATCTCAATTAGTGGAACCATCTAGCTTTGAACAAGCCGGTCATGATCCCCGGTGTGTTGCAACCATGCATTTTGAAATACAGGTGCTTGAAGACAATCAAACGTGGTCCATGGTTCCATTGCCTCAAGGTCTACACCCTATCAGTTGCAAATGGATTTACAAGATCAAATACCATTATAATGGTTATAAGGCCCGACTTGTGGCGAAAGGGTTCACTCAGCGTGAAGGAATCAATTACAAGGATACATTTGCTCCAGTTGCTAAAATCACCACTGTTTGCTGCCTATTAGCTATTGTTGCTGTTTGGAATTGGCTTTTACACCAAATGGATGTCCAAAATGCATTCCTTCATGGTGAACTCACAGAGGAAGTATATATATTGCCGCCTCCTAAGTATCGTTGATAGGGGGAGAACATGGTATGTCGACTTCATAAGTCTTTATACAGACTTAAACAAGCATCTCGGAGATGGTTTCATAAGTTTTCATCGGTTATCCAAGAAATTGGTTTTCAGCAATCTCACGCTGATTACTCTCTGTTTACTCAGGTTCGAAAGGATTCTATCACTGTTGTGTTACTTTATGTTAATGATATGGTCATAATAGGGAATAATGAGAAAGAAATTGATAACCTCAAGAAGTTTCTTAGTAGCTGTTTCAAGATAAAAGATCTTGGACCACTCAAGTACTTTCTTGGCATCGAAGTTGCACGTTTTAAGACTAGGATTATAATTTATCAGCGTAAGTACACTATAGATATATTGGAAGAAGCAAGTTTGTTAGGTGTAAAACCTGTTAAGCTTCCTATGGAGGCAGATTTGGTGTTGACTGCAAAAAGAAGTGATGCTCTCAAGGACCCAAGCCGCTATCGTCGTTTAGTTGAAAAATTGATTTGTCTAACAATCACATTTGCAGTGAATAGTCTTAGCCAATTCATGCTCTTACGGACCTAAGCCACATCACCTTCTTCAATACCTCAAAGCAGTTCTGGGACAAGGCATACTATTGTCCTCATGAGGTCCACTTGATTTGATTGCTTACTGCGATGCAGATTAGGTTAGGTGTCCAGTCACTCGTTAATCAGTAACTGGATATTGTGTTTTCCTTGGCAAGTCATTGGTTTCATGGAAAAGCAAGAAATAAGCTACTGTATCAAGATCCTCAGTTGAAGCTGAATATCGATCCATGGCTGCAGCCACTTATGAACTTACATGGCTTGGATACTTGTTGAGAGACTTGCATGTATACCATCCTCACCCAACTAGATTGTTTTGTGATAACCAAGCTGCTTTACATATTGCAGCAAACCTGGTTTACCATGAACGAATGAAGCACATTGAGTTGGATTGTTATACAATCCATGAGAGAATTAAAAGAGGAGAACTCAAGACAGCATATGTACCAACAGAAAAAGAACTAGCAGATTTGTTTACAAAGCCACTGCGAGCACCTCTCTTCCATACTCTTCTCAGTAAGTTAGGTGTGATAAACATACACACTCCAACTTGAGGGGGAGTCTTAAAGAAAAGATCTTCTCTGACTTTGTCACCATTATACTCATGATTTGTTATTATAGCTAGGATTCTAAGATCATGTGATTATTATGCAGGGATTGGATGATTAAGGGAATCTCTATTTTATTTCTTCCTTAGTATAGAATGGAAGTAGCCATATTGATGTATATAAGTTGATACCAATACATTCACTCATACATATCTCAATTTTGTCACATTCTTATTGTGGGCTAGAACTTCCAGTCCTCCGAGAAGCTGGATCTGATCCCAAGCTCCATCACAATTGATCATCACCCAACCTACAGGGGGTGGACTCCAAAGGACACGAGTTCTTGCTGCTTTAGGAGCTTTCTTATGTACAGCACAAAACTGAGAGTAGAACTTGAGGCACCATCAGTCGCTTACCCTTCCATAATCTAGCATTCCGTTCTGTCCATATTGCCTACAACAACATCAAAACCCCTTCTAAGTCAGTAGCTTCCAAACTGCCAACACAAACCTCAAGCTATTCTCTTGTTGGATAATTAGCATAAGCACTAACAACCTTACTTCCCACAGTAGGAACTGCATGTAAAAGCTCCTGAGTGAAATCATAATGACGACTAATATGAAGGGTAGATTCAGCCTCCCTTTCACATAAATCTCTTTCCAGGAAATAACGAGCTTTATATAACCGAGCAATTAAACTATCTGGATGGGTAGCTATTCTCCACCCTTGCTTAGCCAAATGAGCAAGATTGTGAGCATATAAATCCGGGAATCCTATACCACCTTCTTCCTTTGGTTTGCAAAGTTGTTCCCAGGATAACCAATGATTTTTTTTTTCATCAGTACCTCCCCACCAAAACTGGGCACATTTTTGGTGCATAGCTTGACAAAAAAATTTTGGAAGTAAAAAAAAGCTCATGGTGTAAGATGGAAGTGCCTTCCATCACCCAAATAAGCAGATCCTTACTTGCTCCACTAAGAAGTTTTCCTTGTCATCCCTCTAATTTCTTGCTTAACCTCTCCTTCAAATATGAAAAAGTCTCAGATCGATTACGCCCAAGATTAGTAGGTAAACCTAAATACTTGTCATGCCTGGGAACAATATTCACTCCCAGTAGATCCGTCATATTCTGCTTCTACTCAGAATTCAATTCCTTACTAAAAACAACGCTACTTTCTTTAAAGTTCACTTGTTGACCTGAAGCCAACTCATAATCAGCAAGCACTTCTTTAATAACCATGCTTCATTCATAGTAGTCTTATCAAACAATAAACTATCATCCGTGAAAAGTAAATGATGTATAACCAGTTCACCGTCACAAATTTGCAAGCCACTCAAACTACCAGCCCGAAACCTGTTCTTCAATAATGCAGAGAATACCTCCGCACATAAAACAAATAGGTACGGGATAATGGGTCTCCTTGTCGAAGACTTCTGGAAGGAGTCAAAAGACCATTTGGTACCTCGTTTATCAAGAAAGAATATTGGACTGTAGTAACACACTGCTTCACAGTCTTCACCCAATATGCATCAAATCCTAGTCTCAGCAAAACTGCCTTCAGAAAATCTCATTCCATTGGATCGTAGGCTTTACTCATATCTAGTTTCAAAGAAAAGAAGCCTTCAATAGTCGAATCGTTATGAATAAAGTTTGAAACCTCATTAGCCACTAGATTGTTATTAGTTAAGCGCCCCAGGATAAAAGCACTTTGAAACGACGACACTATTTTGTTCAGAAACTTCTTCAGTTTGTTTGTAACCGCCATTAAACAAATTTTGAACACCACATTACACAGAGCAATATGCCATAAATCTGAAACCTGAGTTGGCTTAGGAACCTTAGGAATCAAACATACATGAGTAAAATTCATCTCCTTCAACAATTGGCTTACATGCAGAAAATTTTGGATAGCACTAACCACATCATCACTAATAGTATCCCAATATTTTTGAAAAAATAGAGGAGGCATACCGCTTAGGCCGGGAGACTTAGTCGGATACATCTAAAACAAGGCATGTTTGATTTCCTCATTGGAATAATCCACATATAGCTACATATTCATATCTGCAGTAACTCGAGGTTGCAACAGATCAACAACATTGTGCACATGCCCTGCATTGTTTGGAGCCGTAGAGAATAATCTATCATAGTAATTAAGAACTACATTCTTTATGCCCTCAGCTGTGTCACACCACACTCCCGATGAATCAAATAATCTGGTCAGTCAATTTTTCGCTCAACTATTCGAAGCTTTCCGAAAAAAGTACTTCAACCTTGTATCTCCTTGTTTCAAGTACGTAACTTTTGAACATTTCCATTAAGCATGCTTATCTGCCAAAAGTGAATCGATTTTCAAAGATAGCTCTGCATATTCAGTTTATTGTGGCGCTCCTAAAGTTGAACGAAGAAGAACGTCTAATCTCCCCTGTATTGAAGCAATCTCTTGGTTACGTCGCCCAAAAGTCAGCCTCTGCCAATCATTCAAAGAAAAGCGGGTTTTCTTAATGAGAGTGGCAATCCGAAACATTGGAAAACCACTCATTCGGTCCTCCAGCCTTGCTTTATGACATTAGCACAATCACCATGGTGCGACCAAAACTCTTGGAACGTCGATGCTCAGATCTTGGTTTCACCGCTAAAACTCCAACCAGTAACGGAACATGATCTCCATGAATTGGCTATAAGTGTAAAACCCTAGAGTGGGGAAATACATCAAGCCAAGTTCTTGTGGCTACAGCTCAATCGAGATGACTCCTCACATCTTGGCCTTTCCATGTAAAAGGATTGCCAGAAAACCCTAAGTCTCCCAATTCACAATATGAAAAAGTATCACGAAAGAGTTGCATCTGACTTTCACATCTCCTATCTCCGGCTTCTGTCTCCGTAGCATGCAACAACTCATTGGAATCACCGACTACCACCCATGGATGGGATGACTGATCCCCAAGATTTTTCAACAAATCAAAAATGATATGACGTGATGCAGTAACAAACCCGTCAAACGCTAGAGTAAACTTGAACCATCCTACTCCCCAAGCTCAACATCAATATGATTCAGTGATTTAGATCTAAAACGCACATCCAGATCTTCATGCTAGAATAGGGCCAAACCACCAGATTACCCTGCACTCCACACAGCCTCCCCATTACAAAATCCAATCTCACTATTCAACCAACACTTATAATCCTAGTCATCAACCTTACTCTCGCTAAGGAATACGAAGGACAGACGATGAATTCACACCAAATCCTTCAAAGCTTAAACAGTGGCCATATTGTTAATACCCTTGCAGTTCCACGCCAAAATCTCCATGAGATTTGGAGTACAAAGATGTTGTCAACGACTGCTAGATCTCACGAAACCCTAAAGCCTTGAAACCCTAGCAGATGACACTTTTTGTTTGTTTTTGTTTAACATGATACCCACAATCTAATTCTGCCTTGTTTATTTTCCTGGAAATACATATCGTATTTTAAGTATTATGCAGAGTTAGGAAAACACTTTCGAGTATTTGGAAGAGGTAATAATTTTATTCCAACAAGATAATAGTAATACAAGATTTCATCGAGATCTCGGCCAGATAAAATGAAATCTTAATGCATCAGTATTGTTCACTCAGTTCTCAGTTCACAACCTAGATGGACAAATTGAATAGCGATAAGCGTGGCACGTGAGGTTTGTATTGTATTGATATTGTCCCAACTTAACCACCTTTAAGGTGTTGTGTTTTATCCACAAAAGGCCTTGGTATAATTAGGACTGATCTATTTACTTTTAAGTTATATTTCATCTTGTCTTATTTCGATGTGGGATCTCCAATCCAACACGCCCCCGCACATGCAACCTAACTACTAGGTTGGCACGTGTAATTACATTCAGGAGCCAACGCATCTTTTTGAAGGATCAATTCATTCATTCAGTTGGAACTAGATCAATTTGGCCCGGATTTCAATTCGAGCCCTCGGGACGCGATGGAGAGGAACCCGGTTTGATACCAAGTTAAATAGCGATAAGCGTGGCATGTGGGGTCTGCATTGTACCGATATTGTCTCAACTTAACCACCTTTAAGGTGTTGGGTTTTATCCACAAAAGGTCTTGGTACAATTAGAACTGATCTATTCACTTTTAAGTTATATTTCATCTTGTCATATTTCGATGTAGGATCTCCAATCCAACAAGACAAATCACAGTAGTGCAAAGACTAAAAAAATTTGGGGGTACAACTTCTTAGTGTATCTAGTCACCTCTTCTACTATGCGATGCTTCGTCGTAGTTCCTCCACATTTGTGCCGAATGGTAACATAACCAGCTTCTTCTTGGGAGAGATCTTTTTCGGTCCATGAACTAGCTTCAGATTAGACTTTCTTCCTCTATCCTCTGTTTTCCCCTTGTTCTTGTCTCATCATTTGACACTCGTGATTGACCCACCATATCAATCACCTCATCCTCCAGCATTGGCTCTCCAGATTCCACAGAGTTGATCGTGTCTCCACTACCATCTGCCAAACCCTCACCTGATCCTTGCGGCCCCACCAAAATGTTTAGAGTGCGTGTAGTCACCTCTACTCCAGGGGTAAAAGCTATAGTGGGTAAGTGAAGACGGTTCGCCGTTGACTCCATCGGGAACCACCACAGACATAGATTTAGTGATTATTGGAATAGGAGCAACGAGAGGAGGAATCCCCATTACATTAACTGGCCTACCACCTAGTTCTGATATAGGGATAAAGCTCTTATCTTCCATCTACAAAAGAATAACTTTGTTAGGTAGGTTTTCCCTATACAGGGGATTCATTTGAAACACATTTCGTGGGTCCACGGGGGAAACTACGTACCATTTTTGTCATCCCCTGCTACTCAGCCTGAGGGAGAATCACCTATTGTTGAACAGCCTTCAGAAGCTCCATCATCAAGTTTGGATTGGAAATATGGGTCTCAATACCAGCCCTTTTACCCAAAGATCATTGCTCTCAGCGAAAGCAAGAAGCTAATATAGATGAAGCACCACTACCGAATCGCATGGTTATTATTACAATACATGGAAGAGAAGTAGGTCTAGAGCTAGCATTACCTTGCCCCAACAAGCAGCATTTTGATCCATGTCAAAAGAACTACAATCTGAACAAAACCCCGAATCTTTTCATATTCAAGTACACAATCCTCTGAATAATCTTGATCAAATCTAAACTTCTTATAGACTTCTAGAGGTTTTTGAAAGTTCAAAGAAATACAGATCCGAATAGTAGCTTTCATATCAAGTGAAAGAGGATCATGTTCTACGAAGTCACAAATGTTATTGCCGATCTGTCGACACCATTTCAACCGAAGAACTCCAAGCATCAGTTTCCCCTGAGTCAGCCTCACGGTGGCCCAAACACTCCCATGCGCCATTGGAACCTTCATGAAATTAGTCATCCCTTCGAAACCTTGGACAATAGGTATGAGGTTTTGGAAATACCAAGGTCCTTTTGATACAGCTATTTTTTGATTTAACTCGGATTCAAACTTCACCACAAAATGATCATCTGCTATATGAGTGAAGCGGATCTTGCCCGAACCTCGTATGTCACTCCAAAGATTTGACATACGGACCTTCGAGGGTTGAATTCGATCTGGGCTAAGAGGGTTTACTGTAAAGATCCTTGCCACAACAAAGAAACATTCAACGTCATCCTCGTTCTCCCCATCCGGGAGGGCTTCTAGATTGACTTCATCTAGATCCGCAGTTAGGCGTTAGAGATCCAGATGAGGATCGGGAAAATCCTCATCAGCCGGGCGATTTGGGACTAACTCTATAAGTATGAAATTAGGAAACAAGATAAAGATTGAGTGAATGGAGATGAGAGATCTAGAACTAGAATTGGAAAAGGAGAAAAATTGGAAGGAAATTGGTGAACACAAGTTCAAGGCTGGTAAGGGGTACGTCGCACACGAGTGAAAACACTTTTGAGTTGTGATTAAATCTCAATGGATAGAATTATGTGTTGAGACATTGAGAGTGTTGAAAACCCTATCCAAGTAGCTGCTTCCCCAAAAATTCCTTCGACATTGATTTGAGCCTTTCGACCTTATCGACGTCTTTCTTTCTCTTTTGTTCTCTCTGAGCTCTCTTCCCTCTCCTTTGTGGCCTCATGGCAGAGGATACTGATGATGTGGTAAAACATTTAGCCACAGTAGGTTTTGACCAAGAACTGGACGAAGTCGAGATTATCGACCTAGTCCCGGATGCGGATATGGTGGACGGTAATGCATGCCAGTACGCCATAGTAAGGATTTTCAAACTGTTGGCTTTGCTGAAGGACCTTGAACCATCCTTTAAATTGGCCATGGTAAGGCTGTGGCATGGAGCTTTAGGGTAAGCACACATCTCCCTTACTCGACACGGTCCTGATAGGTTTTTTGGAATGTTTAAGGATTCGGCGGCTCTATATCGGGTGGTGAGGCAAAGCCCATGGTATTTTCAGGGTCACACCGAGGTCGTTTAGGAGTTCAATGGGTTCTCAGTGCTAGCAGCGGTACCGACGACTAAGGTCACGGTGGATGTGTTCGTGATTGAGGTGTCGGATGCAGGAATAGATAAGAGCTAGGGATGGTGGATCGGTAAGGCCATTGGTGCTTATTGGATTAGTGATGAGCCTCTTCTTCAAACCAGAAAGATGAAGATGTCGGTGACTATCGATCTTCGACAAGGAGTAGCGGTAAGAAATCATTTTTGTTTTACACTGTGTGTGGCGATGGTTGGTTTTGTGTACCCCGATTTGAAGGGATATTGTGAGTTGTGTGGCCTCTTTGTCCATGAGGAGGGGGATGCTAGATTTTGCAGGCTAGGAAGGCCAAGTTGGTGGCTAAGGTAGCGACGGAGGTCTCGAGTCCGGGTTTTAGGGTTTCGAGAGTTACTTTGTTGTCAGGATTTGAAGAGAGAGCAAGCTTGGCCGCAACTTGGCCAGATACTAGGCCACCGGTGGTAGCAGCGACGGTCTTACGGTCATACTAGGCCAGATACTAGGCCACCGGTCTTTCTTTTGAAGCCATGCATGTTGACTACGTGTCGTACATTCAGAAGCCTTTAGGAGAGCCTACGGGACAAGTGTCCTGCATGCAGGACAACCCTTCATTTGGGGGTGATCTACTGGCTTTGTCAGATTCTTTGCAGGTTACTCAGTCACCTAATGGTGGTAGCTCACGGCTGGTAGGAATGCCCTCTGATACTTTCTCAGGTATAGAGGCCGCTTATGAGGTTATGGTTTCTTATGTCAGATCGGATCGACGTCGCGTTACGTGAGCTCATATAGATGAGGCATCTTCGTTGAAGATGATTGCTCAAGAAGAGACTCCCCCATCAAGAGTGAATGGCTTGAATGGACGAGTCAAATGGGCACATAAGCTGGAGTCCCCTCAGAAGAAAGTGGCTATGGACACGGTGGAACTTGCGATGATACAAGCGGATGAGCGTTGGTTAACTTTACTATAGTTTGTAGTGCATAGGTAGATAGGGTGTAGGCCCCCCGATTTGTTTAGTCTTTGTTCTACACCTAGTTCCATTTAGCTATATTGGTAGGTAGCCATTTGAACTATAATAGTGTAGGTTACTTTTGGGAGGTTCTTTCTATCGGGCCGGTAATCAGTGTTTGTCTTTATAACTTACTTGTTTCCTATTCTACCGTTTCACTTAAAAAAAAATATCACCATGAATTTTTTTAGGTGAAACAATAGAATAAGGAGCTGGTAAGTTACAAGGGATTTCACCGATTAATGGCACGATAGAAAGAACTTGTTGGAAAATGGTGGTTTTTCACCATTTTAATATGACAATTTAAACAAAATAATTGAGTATGTTGCACTTAATTTTGATATAAGGGAAACATGGATTTGTGTACTCCTACAAGAGTACATAAAAATTATGCATTCATTTGTTTAAATTGGTTAAGGGGTGAATGAGAAATTGTCACCCAAAGATGGCCACTTAAAACAAAAGGAATGAATGTGATCCCACAGGGGAGAAATTAGGAATGTGGAAGTCTTGAGTGAGTGAGTGAGTGAGTAGAGAGGCTCTTTCTCACGCGCACAGGGGGGGGTGCAAATCTTGGTTGAATTGATTATGCGATATGGACTTGTGTGCACCCGCATTCTGCGGACACGAATGTCGTTCCGATTTGGGCCAGGCCGCACGAGTTTCCTTTTGCACTCAGGAAAGACTTTTTGCATTCCTCAAGACCTTTCAACTTCTCCAAATTATGGTGGATTTTTCTCACCATTATTGGCCAAATTATGGTGGGTATTCTCACCATTATTGGTCGGAATTATGGTGGGTTTTCTCGCCATTATTGGCCGGAATTATGTTGCATAGTTAATGAGTTGTAACTCATAACCTTTTGGTGGCCGGCCTTAATGTCATACTCCATCTCCTCCATGTATAAATAGAGGTTTCATCCTCCCTCATTCTTTATCCCATCAGAAAGCAATCTCTTCTTCTGATCACTTCTCTCCTTATCTCAACAAGTGTGCAAATCCGATGATAGAGTATGGTATTCTTCAGTTCAATGAGAAGTTCTTGTGCTGCAGTACAAAACTTTGAAGTTGTTTTATCCTGGGAGAACAACGTCATACAAGCCTGTGGGCGGCGCAAAAGTTCTCAAGGAAAGCGTGTGATACACGTGACTCAACTTAGTTCATCTTCTTACCCATAATTTGTTCTTCGTTCATATGTTTACATTTTATTAATTATTTAATTAGTATTTGTTATATTTTATTTAGTTTAATATCACTTATTTTTCCTACAATCTTAATAATTTTTATATGTGATATTCACTAACGTGGTATCTTAAAGGCATTGCTTGCCTAAAGGGTGTTGGCATAAGGAATTGGTTACTAAACAAAAATCATGTTGCCTTAAGGAAGTGGTTGCCTTTGGAGTTGTGTTGTGAAATACAAAACGTTGCCTAAGAGAAATAGACTCCAAAGAAATTTGAGGGATGGTGAGATTAAGATGAGTGATTAACGAAGTTTGATTGGTTGGTTATTACACTAGGATGCAGAAACTAAATAACACAAATTCAACATAAGGAAAGTAGGTCGACTGGGGAAGTCCCGCTAACCATATGATGCATCAAATAATGTCCTGGTTTATGGAATAGATTAAAGTCCGTTCACACAAATTAATGTCCAAATCGTGACCTTTTGGGTCACATTTAGTTTTGAACCCAAGTTCCTAGGTCGTTTTAAACTCTAGATAACTTGAGCTCAACATTGAAGTATTTCATGAATCAGAACCAAGGCCCAAGCTATTTTGGGCTAGCTTGCATCTCGATTGTATGTTACGTTGTGAATTCAACAAGCATATCATGTGATATATGTGGAAAGGTTCCCCTTCTCGAATCGCTAGTGGAGAATCCGAGAGAAAGTCTAGTTGAATCCCTCAACTCGCACCTAGTGAGTTACAAGCCAAGAGATCCTACGATTTGCCACAATAACTTTTTCAATCAATGTGTGCTTGATTAGAGTTCTTCAAGTCTATAGAGACTCAAAGAATATTTAGTCCATACTAAATGCTAGGGAACCGAATCTTAAGATAAATCTCATAGATAATACTTTAATCACGTTTACATGCTCATCTATCTTTAAGTGAGTAGTTAATTCATTCAAGGGTTATTTTTAAGTTCTTTAACACATACATCAACCTAGCTAGAGTCAACACATACATATAAGAGACTTAGACAACAAGCTCAAGCATATAAACATACCATAATCACACAATAAACTCATTCACAACACAAATCTTCATAACATACACTAAAACTATGAAGCATACATAATCCAGGACATGTTCATCACATCACATGGCTAAGGTTCTAACCCTAGCCTCCCAAAATTGTCTACTCATGCCACTACCCATAACAAGCATAGAGTCTAGATACATAATTTAAATACAAAATAGGATGGCAAATAACCAAGAGTCCCCAAAAGCTCCAAGGTCTTCTAGCTATTCTCTCCTTCTTGCTTCAAAGCTCCAAGAGTTGAGTCACCCACCTAAATCTAGAGGGATAATGAAGTAAATGGAAGTATGATGGTGGTGATGGTGATTAAGGGTGTTTGAGAGGTAGAGGAGATGACTACATGGGTTGGGTATGGATGGAGGCCTAAGAGAGAGACTAAAACTATGAAAATCTAAAAATTGAAATGAGTTGTGTGTGGGTGTAGTAGGGAGATCGATCCCTATAGCTTTGGATGAGATATTTTGGCATCAAAAAATTCAAATTAAATCACGACATGATCCACAATTTTAGGGACTTGTCGGTGGTCCAAAGATAACTCACTACCAACGTGTGAGTGACACATGACTCTTCAAAATTAATATCTTCTCCAATTGGGCTTATGGGTTTGTACTTGAAGTCTTGGGCCTTGACACATTTCGGAGTTGACCGTTGATTGGTCGGAGTTGACTTTTACCGGCAGTTGACTTTTTGTCATTTTCTCGGTTTTGTTCCTTCTTCTCCCAATGCTTCGGAAACTTGTTTGCCTTCTCCAAAAAGTGATTAATTTCCATCTTTTGGCTTGTTTCCTCGTAAGCTCTCCATTTCCTAGCATGACAAGAAAACTTATTAAAAACGATGCTTTATTCCAAGAATGCAAGCTTTAAGCATAAGGTTAGGTACATAATTGGAACAAAATTATGGTCCTAACACTAGGCTGAGCTGGGCTTAGTCAACGGTCAAACATAAAGAGGCCGGCCCGAGCTGATGCCACAATTTAGAAGCCCTACCCCGCCCATTAAGGCTAGGCAGCCAATTAGGCTAAAAAGGCCGAGCCAGGCTGATTTCTATGGGCCGGGCCAAGATGGGCTTTCAATTGAGAATAGTTCATATATAAAAATTTTAATGTATTGTTATTATTGATGTATAATATTTATTTTCAATATATATTTTTGTATGGAGAGAACATTGAGAAGAATAAGAAGAAGAAAAAATGAAAGAAATAAGAAAAAAAATATGATAATAATCATAAATTATATTGTTTTTTTTTTATTTATAAAAAAGACCAAAATAGGCCGGGTTAGGCTTGGCCTCTAGAGTGATATAAATATATTTAAAAAGAGGCCGGGCTAGACGAGGCTTATGAGGCCGATGCTGGGCTAGGTTGAAGAGGCTCAAATGGGCTAGGCTGGGTTTCCAATGTATAGCCCAGAGCGTACCCTATTTTAAAAGAGACTGAGCCAATCCACCCTAAGTTAAGGCTGGGTTGGGCTTCGGCCCTAAAGGTTGTGCGGACTAGAACAAGGCTCGAGACCCAAGGTCTAAATGATCGATGAGACCTACAACAAACATAGCTAAATGGACTGAGTGTAGAATAAGGTCTAAAAAAATAAGGGGCCCAACACCTTATCTAGCTATGCACCTAAACTACATTAAAGTCATTCAGCACTCCTCCGCTTGTATCTTCGCAAGTGCTTCCGGATCCATTGCGACTTTCTTCTGCGGGGACTCTAACTTATGTGCCTCCCTTGCTGCATCCATTAGACTCAGTTATTGGAGAAGGCGTCTCTTCATAAATAGACCGCTTCAACAAAGATGCCCCATATACATGGGAGAGCCTATCCCTTGGGAAGGATGTGAAGCACATCGTCAGTTCGATTTTGCATAGGAAATTAAAGCCTTCGAGGTGAATCCACTATAGCCGCGGCCACCACCTCCGCCATCATCGGCAGTTCCTCCATCTTCTCTCCACTCGAGGCTTTGGCATTTGTCGTCGCCGCCATCCTGGCCTCCTTAGCCTGCAAAATTTGGCATCCCTCCATTCTATACACAAATTGGCCACATAACTCACAAAATCCCCAATAGTGAGATAATCAAAGCCAACCAATAACGTACACAAGGGAGCAAATCAAGAGTGCTTCCTTACCACCACACCGCAACGAAGATCTAAATCCACTACTATCTCCATCTTCCCTGATTGGAGGAGAAACTCATCATGGGTGCGAAAGGCGCCAATGATATTTCCAATATTTCTCGTCCATACCTTATCTATCGCCGTATTCTGGATATCATGGGCGAACACCTCCACCGTCACTCAAGCTGCTGGCACGGCATCTAGGACTAAAAATCCATCATACTCTTTAATGACCACCGTGAGGTCACGGTAATACCAAGGACCGACCTTCTTCTCACGACGAAAAGCCACCGAATCTTTGAACTTGTAGAAAAAGCGATCTGTTGTGATGACCCGGACCAGAATCAGCAGTATGATCAGCTTGATCGATGAGTTACTGCGTAGTCGCAGCTGTTCGACAATTATTCGAATCGCCGAACTTGTTAACGACTAAATTATTGGCCGAGAATTGGAGCTGAGTCTCTTCTCGGGAGTCGTTGTACGTGTGGTTACGAGTTCGTGGGCGGTTCTGAATCGTTATTTGGACGACCGAGGAATTAGTTATGAATATTTGAAGTTTCGACGGAAACGGATTTAAATGGCAGGTTTGTTCGCGACTAAATTACCGGTCAAGAATTTGGTTTCGGCTTCTTCACGGAAGTTGTTTGGAATTTAATTTCGAGTTTGTGGGAACTTCTGGAACATGATTTTGAGTTACGGAGTTTAAGTTGTGAATATTTCCGTTTATTGATTGTTTAGTCGATTTAATGTGTGTTGGTTCGAAGGGTTGACTTTTTATCCGTTTGGTCAATGTGTTTGACTTCGGGTGATGATCGAAGATCATGTCGAGACGAGTTTGTGGCCGTGAGAATTATCGGAATCGGATATACGACGAGAAAGTTGCGGGTGTTTAAAGTTCGTCGAAATGGATAAGTATGAGTTTCCTTTTTGGGAAAGTGTATATATTGTGACTTTCCCCTTTGGGAAAGTCAAACCTGGCATTTATGTGTTGACCTTGGTTTAACTGTTTGACCGTGGGAGGAGGAGATGACCGACGGCGAACGGCGGTGCTCCACGGTGGTGAACCTGTTCGGCCACCCCACAGCTCGATTCCGGTGTCAATCAACTCGCCTTGGAGCCCTCGACGTGTTCCCGGCCTTTATTTTCCGGTATGGCTCATGGTGGAGGAGTAATTTCCGGCATAAAATGGAGGAATTTTGGGTTGATTCGGGTTTGGAGATTTCGGCCGAATTGAAACTCAAGAGGTACTGGGTTTTGTAGCCCTCTTCATTGTGATTCTAACCATATAAACATGGTGTTCTAATTCGATTTGAGTGTGGAGAATTTTGAAATTGAAATTTGTGGAACAATTCGGTTTTTCGTGAAATTGGGTGAGTTAGAGTTTGAATTGGACTTTGTTGCAGTTATGAAAGTTGCTCAGTGGGTGATTTTGCATGGAATAGGGGTTTCTCCGCCGGAAAATTTTCAGGTTGAAGGTGGCGCCGCCGTGGGCGGTGGTCAACGCGGCGGTCAACGGCGGTCCAGTTTGACTTTTTCTAGTTTTCGGCAAGTTGCATGTCATTTGACTCAAAATCGCGCTCCGATCGCAGTGGGGAGGTTCATTTTTCGAGTTGAGCGTCCGAACGTAAAACGAGGGGTTCGTGATCGTTTGTTTGGCGAGGGACTTTCCGCCGGATCACGGGTTAACGCGATACGCGTTACGCTAGTCTGTGAGTGGACAAGTTTATATTTTCACTGTTGATTTGCGAGTTCGTGGATTTTATGATTTCCGTATTTGATTATACGATGTTGTGATATATGTTGTTTCCGGAGGTATTGTTATATGTGTTTATTGTGATGGCATTTAATACATCGATGTACCAGAGTTGAGAGATTCCTCTGGGCGGGGTTGAGTGGTCCCCTGCGTGCCGTCAGGGTTGAGTGGTCCCTTGGCCTATCACTGTCAGGTTTGAGCGATTCACCTGACGTCGGGTTTGAGAGGTCGCCCGACAACCTCCGTGTATATATATATGTGTTGTGTTTTTTCCGAACTCGCACTGTTTTATATTGAGTATGTGTATAAACTGGTGAAAGGCATATGTTGTTTTCGTCGACTCACTCTAACGTTTTTATTTGCCTTTCCTCTGGGCTTTTCGGTTTCCGTGCCCAGTTTGCGGTTCGGACTCTGGTGTTGCACGTCGTGGTCAGAGGCATAGTACTCGAGCTACTTTGTTTCATCCAGTAGGTTTATTGTTCTACCTACTGTGGTATGCGTATATGATTATGTATTAGAAGTCGCTCTGAGTTTCCTATTGAATATGTTATACGATTTTACCCGAATTTCAGTAAAGTATATATTATGTGTATTGTTTACTTTACTATTGATATATTGAGAAATCCGGATGGGATTGGTGCCCACGGTTTGCTTTTTGTGGCATAGGATGAAGTGTATTTTCCGCATGCAGGTAATGGTAATTCCACGCTAGTAACGAAACTCTGCCGAAATTTTGAAAATTTTTTGTTGGTTCGTGTTTTCGAAGGGGTTTGATTCCGATTTAGGAAGCTAAATCGGGGTTGGGTCCTTTCAGCTTGGTATCAGAGCATTAGGTTGTCAGATTCTGTAGACTCTTGTAGTTGTGACGCTTAGGGTATTTGAGTTGATACAGCATGACTGGAGTGATGACCCGACTGGCCAGCGGTACTCATCAATACTTCGGGTGTTGTGTGTCCTCAAATATCTGCGGTTTCATGATTACGTTCCACTTGTTGTGAACGATGTTTTATTCATTAGGGTGCCTCCTGACGTGCTTTCCGTGTCGTTTCGGTTGTGGATCCTGTTGAGGATCAATCGACGCGCGATTTGCCAGAGAACAGTGGATTCAGATGAGTATTCAGAGTTCAGTGAACTGTGTGGCACAGTTTGCCTGGTTATGTGTATGAGCGTCTGGATGTTGCCTCAGAGCAGAGAATTGTGGCAGTTGATGTTTGCCTGAGTCAGATCATTGTATTTGGTGGGCTGATATTGTGTGAGTTCCGGTTGCGACTCCATGGCTTACATTCAGAGTGATGTTTATATGGTAATGGTGTTATCAGGCTACCCAGCATTAGAATGTGGAGTGTTTACTCACCTGAGGCAGAGATGCATTGTTCCTATGTTGTTTCGGGTTGCATGAGTTATGTGACTTCAAAGGGAGCTATGCACGAGGTTCGAGATGAGTTTGAACCTGAGCATCAGAGAGAGTCTGATTGTTATGCTTCGAGATTGCCGTGAGGAGCTTAGTGTGCTGCACTCAGTGGCGAGGCTATTGTGAAGAAAAGATGTATGCGGTTTTCGATGTGATGGTTTGAGGAAAGTGGATTTAGTTGAGATATGTGATGAGGTTGAGTTCCGACACTTCGGGATCAGTGACTTCATCAGACTGTGGCCTTTTCGATTATGTTAAGGATCCTCTGCTGACCCGTTTGGCGATGGCGGAGATCACAGAGTAGCGGACTTGCTCTTGTAGCATGAGTTTGGGCGATTGTTGGTGGCCCTATTACGCAGCAGGTGTTGCGGTGATTTGCGTTCGAGGAGTACATTCAGTTGTTGTTTCGGTGACCAGGAGGGTCACGTTGCGAGGGAGCGCCCTCAGCCAGCTGTGTAAGCGGTTCGACAGCTCTGAGTTTATGAGGAGATCCTCATGTTGTTCCTGCAGTCTGATCAATGTACTCTTTTGATGAGTTATTCAGCAATGTCTCTATTGATGTGGGCGGCTATTGGGCATGTTGGAGTTCATGCCATGACCTTGTTTGAGGACAGATTTTTCTCCGAGGTTACTGTTGCTTGATATCCATGGCAATTGTACCTGTATCTCCACTTCCGAGGTTTTGGAGAGTGTTGCATCCATCCGGAGGTTGCGAGATCCTTGTTGGAGGATATGGGTTAGCCGCGGATCTGTTATTGCTGGACATTGTGGTTTTGGTGTGTTTGTGAGCATGGACTTACTGACGACGCATTTGGCTATGTTCGAGTACCTCGAGAAGGAGGTTGTGTTTCGACGACCAGATTTTCCCGAGATACTGTTTCGCGGTGATGGTCGAGCGGATGGTGGAGATGGATTGTGTTGTTGTTTAGCTCATGTTGTGGATACTACGGTTGATGTACCCGACATTGGTGACATTGAGGTGGTTCCCGAGTTTCCAGGTGTGTTCCGGAGGAGTTACCAGGTGTTCCTCCAGTTTGGGAGATTGACTACACCATTGAGCTTGTACCAGGCGCTGGACTCATTTTATCGGCATCTTGTCGTTTGGAGCCAGTGGAGCTGATGGAGCTACAGTTTTGACTCCAGGAGTTGCTGGAGGAGGTTTCAGGAGATTTCTTGCGACCCCGTGTATTGCGTGGTGTGCTCTTGCATTGTGTATGGATGTTGGTTGGTTCGACGAGATGGTGCATTGACTACCGGAAGCTTGATTTGCTTCAGAGGAGAGTAAGTATCCTTCGCTTCGGACTGACGAGTGGTTTGTTCAGCTCGCGAGCACTTCAGTCCTGTCGGAGATTGATTTCGGATCCGGATACCATCAGTTGTGGATCGGTGAGTCAGATGTGGCTATGTTAGCTTCCAGATCTCGGTGCGGGCATCAGGAGTTTTGGTCACGCTGTTTGGTTGACCAATGCCCCCGTAGATCGTGTGGATTTGATGGACCAGGTGTTCAGACGGTTTCTAGACGAGTTGCGGCTATATTTGTCAGCAACATCTTGATTTACTTCAGGAGTGTGGGCCAGTACCTGAGGAAATAACGAGTAGTTTTGCGGACTTCGCGAGACGATTAGCTGTTTGCGAAGTTCAGCCAGTGTGAGTTTTGGCAGATTAGCATGAAGATTTTGGGTTGTGTGATATTATCCGAGGGAGTCGGCGTGGATCCTGACTAGATTGAAGCCGTGTTGATTTGGGGTTGACCTACCATTGCACCAGAGATCTGGAGTTTCTCTTGGGTTTGACAGGCTTTTACCGACGGCTTGTGCAGGATTTTCCCGGATTGCCACTCTACTTTCTGGATTGACGAAGAAGGCGTCAAGTTCGAGTGGTTCGATGCACGCGAGGAGAGTTACTTACTCCTGCAGGATGGTTGACCGTTACTGCGGTTTTGACCTTACCTGACGATCGTGACGAGTTCGTGAGTTATGGCGATGCATCGAGATTTGGATTTGGTAATGTTTTGATGCTGTATAGCAGAGCGGTGGCTCATGGTTACGGACAGTGGAAACCTTATGAGGTTACGTATCCTATGTATGATTTGGGTGTAGTTGCCCTTGTGTTAGCACCAGAGAGATGGAGATACTACTGTTATGGCGTGCAGCGCATTGTAGGACGTACACTGATCACTGGAGTTTCGTTCACTTGCATTTTCGGCCAGATTTGGGCTTGAGGTAGTGTAGATGGAGGAAGTCGATTATCGACTATGGCTGCACATTTGAATTTGTTCAAGGAAGGTTAGTGGTTGTACTTTGACCATCCGTTTGGGATGATGTTGTTGTTGATGCATTCAGTCGAGAGTTAGGAGCTTCAGTATTGCATGTGTATATATGTGGCTCGAGTTTCCGTGTTAGCCGAGTGCGAGCTTCGGAGCTGAGTTCGAGTGTGATGATGTTGAGGCTCATGGTTTTGCGCGCGTTTGGCGCTAGTGATGCGGTGATATATTAGATACTTCGAGTTTACTACTCGTAACGCTACATGAAGAGCAATGTAGCAGCTTGTGTGTGCTGAGGCCCCACTTGTCGACTGATGATGGCTAGGAGGCAGATGCGTGCCGAGGTGTGTCAGCCATTTGAGATTTCCGGTTAGATGGGGCGGTTGCTGCTGTGTTTGTGTGTGTTCGTATGCACTTTGGTTTGTGATACCAGTGGTTAAGCGTTTGTGGACCACTTGACGAACTCAGTACATTCCCTTGTACTTTCGGAGACGATTTCAGTAGCAGGCTGTCATGACTGTGTTTGATGGAGATTGTCCATCTACGTGGTGTACCTGTGTCCCAGTTCGCCGATCGAGGTAATCAGCTACGATTGTATGTCGTGAGCTTTGTAGCGAGCATTGGGGACCAGATTACGAGTTAGTACCGGTTCTTATCCTCAGATTGACAGACAATCTTTGAGGACTATTCAGACCTTGGAGGACATGTTGTGGACCTTGGTATTGCTGTTCCGGAGGATTCGGGATCAGCAGTTTCAGCGGTTTGAGTTTGCTTGCAGTACCAGTTTGTGAACCACTGTGGTTTTGAGGTTGTTTGATGTTGATTTGAGGTATGTTGTTGTACTCCATTGTGCTGGAGCGGGATTGGTTTGAGTTTGAGTTGATGTTTGATTCTGATTTTGTAGAATGTGTTACCACAGACTGTCAGATTTGCGGAAATGGATTGATAATTGCTTGAGTTTGATGTTGAGTTATGTTGATGTGTGCAGACTGAGTTGTGATTTGCCACGTTGTTTTGATCCGTATGTGGTCATAGGCGAGTTTGTATTGTGCCGTATGGTTCGGCACCGCCTATAGTGTTGGCTTTTGTGTGTATGTTGTATTCCGTGTGGCGGAACTGTGTTTCAGGTTTGTTATGTGTTGTGTACCCTATCTGTTCCTTATGTAGGAACACTTGGCGATTATGTGAGCCAGTTCAGATTTGTGATTTGAGGGTACAGGGATTCCAGCACGGAATTATCTCCTATTGTGGAGTTTGTGATCAGAGTTGTTCAGTTGAGATTGCCGTTGGTGAGTTGAGCAGTATGCAGAGGCAGTGCTCCTACCTTGTTGTCGGAACACTCGGAAATTTCGAGGTCGAAATTTTTCTAAGGGGGGTGGAGTTGTGACGACCCGGACCAGAATCAGCAGTATGATCAGCTTGATCGATGAGTTACTGCGTAGTCGCAGCTGTTCGACAATTATTCGAATCGCCGAACTCGTTAACGACTAAATTATTGGCCGAGAATTGGAGCTGAGTCTCTTCTCGGGAGTCGTTGTACGTGTGGTTACGAGTTCGTGGGCGGTTCTGAATCGTTATTTGGATGACCGAGGAATTAGTTATGAATATTTGAAGTTTCGACGGAAACGGATTTAAATGGCAGGTTTGTTCGCGACTAAATTACCAGTCGAGAATTTGGTTTCGGCTTCTTCACGGAAGTTGTTCGGAATTTAATTTCGAGTTTGTGGGAACTTCTGGAACATGATTTTGAGTTACGGAGTTTAAGTTGTGAATATTTCCGTTTATTGATTGTTTAGTCGATTTAATGTGTGTTGGTTCGAAGGGTTGACTTTTTATCCGTTTGGTCAATGTGTTTGACTTCGGGTGATGATCGAAGATCATGTCGAGACGAGTTTGTGGCCGTGAGAATTATCGGAATCGGATATACGACGAGAAAGTTGCGGGTGTTTAAAGTTCGTCGAAATGGATAAGTATGAGTTTCTTTTTTGGGAAAGTGTATATATTGTGACTTTCCCCTTTGGGAAAGTCAAACCTGGCATTTATGTGTTGACCTTGGTTTAACTGTTTGACCGTGGGAGGAGGAGATGACTGACGGCGAACGGCGGTGCTCCACGGTGGTGAACCTGTTCGGCCACCCCACAGCTCGATTCCGATGTCAATCAACTCGCCTTGGAGCCCTCGACGTGTTCCCGGCCTTTATTTTCCGGTATGGCTCATGGTGGAGGAGTAATTTCCGGCATAAAATGGAGGAATTTTGGGTTGATTCGGGTTTGGAGATTTCGGCCGAATTGAACTTCAAGAGGTACTGGGTTTTGTAGCCCTCTTCATTGTGATTCTAACCATATAAACATGGTGTTCTAATTCGATTTGAGTGTGGAGAATTTTGAGATTGAAATTTGTGGAACAATTCGGTTTTTCGTGAAATTGGGTGAGTTAGAGTTTGAATTGGACTTTGTTGCAGTTATGAAAGTTGCTCAGTGGGTGATTTTGCATGGAATAGGGGTTTCTCCGCCGGAAAATTTTCAGGTTGAAGGTGGCGCCGCCGTGGGCGGTGGTCAACGCGGCGGTCAACGGCGGTCCAGTTTGACTTTTTCTAGTTTTCGGCAAGTTGCATGTCATTTGACTCAAAATCGCGCTCCGATCGCAGTGGGGAGGTTCGTTTTTCGAGTTGAGGGTCCGAACGTAAAATGAGGGGTTCGTGATCGTTTGTTTGGCGAGGGACTTTCCGCCGGATCACGGGTTAACGCGATACGCGTTACGCTAGTCTGTGAGTGGACAAGTTTATATTTTCACTGTTGATTTGCGAGTTCGTGGATTTTATGATTTCCGTATTTGATTATACGATGTTGTGATATATGTTGTTTCCGGAGGTATTGTTATATGTGTTTATTGTGATGGCATTTAATACATCGATGTACCAGAGTTGAGAGATTCCTCTGGGCGGGGTTGAGTGGTCCCCTGCTTGCCGCCAGGGTTGAGTGGTCCCTTGGCCTATCACTGTCAGGTTTGAGCGATTCACCTGACGTCGGGTTTGAGAGGTCGCCCGACAACCTCCGTGTATATATATATGTGTTGTGTTTTTTCCGAACTCGCACTGTTTTATATTGAGTATGTGTATAAACTGGTGAAAGGCATATGTTGTTTTCGTCGACTCACTCTAACGTTTTTATTTGCCTTTCCCCTGGGCTTTTCGGTTTCCGTGCCCAGTTTGCGGTTCGGACTCTGGTGTTGCACGTCGTGGTCGGAGGCATAGTACTCGAGCTACTTTGTTTCATCCAGTAGGTTTATTGTTCTACCTACTGTGGTATGCGTATATGATTATGTATTAGAAGTCGCTCTGAGTTTCCTATTGAATATGTTATACGATTTTACCCGGATTTCAGTAAAGTATATATTATGTGTATTGATTACTTTACTATTGATATATTGAGAAATCCGGATGGGATTGGTGCCCACGGTTTGCTTTTTGTGGCATAGGATGAAGTGTATTTTCCGCATGCAGGTAATGGTAATTCCACGCTAGTAACGAAACTCTGCCGAAATTTTGAAAATTTTTTGTTGGTTCGTGTTTTCGAAGGGGTTTGATTCCGATTTAGGAAGCTAAATCGGGGTTGGGTCCTTTCATCTGTTCCTTGACATTGGAGAGAGATCCTCGCCAAACCAAGTGGGACATAACACAGTTACACCATCTCCACTTTGAATGACTACTCATGGACCTCCGGCAAAGCCATCAGCCTATACAGTCGTTCCATCTGAGTATTAGCACCCGTCCTCAGCTTTGACGTCAGCTTCCGAGGCAAGATCGATAACCTCGGTGTCATCGATCTGAGAATCAAAACTCACCACTGCTAATCGATCGGAAACATCATTGGTCTCCTCAGCCATAGAGGCAAAGAGGAGAAGTGAAGGAGAAGAAATAGAAATAAACAACTTTTGAGTTTAATGCTTAAAACTTTGGTGAGTTGTGTTTATAAAGTATGTAAAATTCAATTTTTTACATGTAAAATTCAACTATCATGATAAAGTAACGAAAACCATTAGAAAAAAAAATCGTGTGTTGCACAGTACATATTGCCGAGTTACAATTAGCCCGGGTAATAATTAATTTTTGGCTCCGCCACTATGTGTGTGGGTGAAAGGACCCAACCCCGATTTAGTTTCCTAAACCGGGATCAAACTCCTTCTGAAAACACGAACCAACAAAACCATTAAAATTTCGGCAGAGTAACGCTACTAATGTGGAATTGCCTTTACCTGCACCCGGAAAATACACTTCATCTTATGCCACAAAAGCCAAACTGTGGGCACCAATCCCATCCGGATTTCTCAACATCATAACAATAGTAATAAACAGTAAACATAACTGTATAATATAGAAAATCCGGGAAAAACCACATAAAATATGTATCAGTATCGTATCAGAACGACCTCTAGTGGATATATATACAAAATATACAATAGTAGGCGAAACAAGGAACCTACTGGAAAAGACAGGTAGCTCGAACAACTAGCCTCCGACCGCGACGTGAGACACCAGAATCCGAACTGCAAACTGGGCATGGAAACCGAAAAGCCCAGGGGAAAGGCAATAAAACGTTATAGTGAGTGGACAAAAATGAACATATGCCTTTCACCAATTTCATATACAATAAACAAGTATAGCGAGTTCGGAAAATGTATATATGGAGGTGCCAGGCGAATCTCTCAAGCCCGACGGTCAGGCGAATCGCTCAAACCCGATGGTGATAGGCCAGGGGAATCTCTCAACCCCGGCGGCATAACAGGGGAATCTCTCAACCTTGCCCAGAGGAATCTCTCAACTCTGGTCCAGAGGAATCTCTCAACTCTGGTCAGACTACCAGTGATCAGCCGAGTAGCCGAAGCATCGATGCAAGTATGCCATCATCATAAAACATAAAATAATGCCTCCGAAAATAATAAATAAACTCAACATCGTATATAAACAAATATAGAAAAATCACGAACTCGCAAACGACTGTGAAAATATAAAAGTGTCCACTCACAGATAAGCAAAGCACGCACTCGCGCTAATCACGTGGTCCGGCGAAAGATCCCTCGCCCGAAGCACGATCTCGATCCCCTGAATAATCATAAAATATAACTGATCAAAATCACAGCTCACAACACTGAATCACACCTCGGAAACCAACCGTTCCCTGGAGCACCGCCGCGGACCACCGCCGGCGGCGGCGGAGCAATGGTGACGGCGTCCAATCAAGGCCAAACTTTCCAGAAATGCTCATCTCCCCAAGCCCAACAACTTCTCTCAAAGGACCACCTCCATCCAACCACCACAGTGGCCGGAAAAAGCCTCGAAAGTCACGGAATCCATGGATTCTGGTGACTTTCCAACGATCTTCAAAACGGCAACCAATCAACAATTCCTTCTACCCAAAGCATCTAGAGGTTGAGGGGAAGCTTTCCCCCCAAACACCCAACCTCAAACATCGCCGGAACACCCAACCCGAATCCGGCAAAAATCCCAATTTTCTCCACGTTCGTTCTAACTCAAATCGGCATCAATTCAAGTGAAATCAAGTTCCAATCCATAGAAAATGAAGAGAGGAAGCTAACCATACCAGTCTCAAGGTCTAAGGTGGCCAGAATCACAAGCTCCGGTGGTGGCAGTTCGACACAGCGGCGGTGGACTCCGGTCAACGAAAGTCAACGGTCAACCCAAGGTCAAACTTCCCTAATAGTGATTTTCGACAATTTTCGATTATTTCCGATATTTATATTCGTGTCTTGGGACGATCGACGGTCCGAAACGGATAACCATTACGATTCGGATAAACTCGACGAGATTCCAAAACTTCAAATAATCATATTATTATCCTCGGTCGTCGAAATAATCATCTGAAACTGCCCACGAACTCGAAATCACGTGTACAACAACTCTTGAGAAGAGACTCAACTCAAATTCTCGGCCAATAATTAAGTCATAATCAAAACCGGCAAACCACACAATTATCGAAAAATTGCGATTACGCGCTAACTCGTGAATTAAGCCGATTACTCTACTGATTCTGTTTCGAGTCATCACAGTGGGTGATGGGGAGCTCGAATCTGAGAGAAATATAGAGAAAATTCCAGCCCTTAAATGATAGGAAATGAGGAGTTGGAAGATCTAAAGGTTGACTTTGAACAAAGGGGACTATGATCCACTATTTTAGGCTTTGTAAGGCTAAAATCCGAAATATGTGAAATCATGTGGTCCATCTTCTTCCTCTTCTCTTCAAATCAGATTGGCATGTATAAATGGGTGGTTTGAGCCTCCATTGGGCTGGAAACAAAGTGGTTGGGCCGGCAAGGGCGGTCCGGCCAGCTGTGGAAAATTTCTAGGTGTTCCGGGAAACTTCCGACGAAGCTATTTTGTTCTTTTCCCAAAGTTGCTTCATTTTCTCTCGTGACTCCAGAAATGTATACGTCTTCTCTAATAAGTGTGTAATTCTTCTTCTTTAATACATTTTCGAGTCAAACCATGATTTTCTAGTAAGAACGGGAAACGTCATAAGAACGATGTTTTATTCATGAAAAATAAGCAATAAGCATGAAGTTAGGACATAATAAAAACAAAATTATGGACCTAACACTTTTACAAATGCAGCATTCCTTATGGATAGCAATGCGATGAGTGACCACCGCGTCGACGCATCTACCAAAACCATAAAAAATTTGTATGGTCTGCATCCAAGTTTGATAGGCCCACAATTATCCCGTTGGATTCGTTGTAAGAATGAAATATTCTCATTCCCGTTTACAGCAAAAGAGGACGTGCCTATAACTTTTCTAATGACAAATATTTGCAGAACGAACGATGTGCATAGGAGATTGCTATGAAGGAATCTGGTGTGGTAACACACGGCGCCTCATGTTTTATATCGTCGGGATTGTACTACACTCATCTTATAGACCGAACCTGGATCGAGAGGGGTAAAATCAGCCCCTCCATCTAAACCAATGGTTTTTGATAATCCTACATGCTTCTTTGCTCTAAAATACGGATGACCATATGAATATTTCAATATCTTGATCATCATATCTCGACCTGGGTGACCTACACGATAATGCACTACAAGAAAACTGCACCTAGACCACGGACCATTTCCGTCGTCTAGGTGACGTTTTCCGTCGTCTAAGTACTTGGACGATGGAATCTCCGTCGTCCAAGGTCCGTGCTCCAAGTGCTGTCGTCCAAGAACCTGGACGACGGAGAATTAGTTCTCCGTCGTCCAAGTTCACTTGGACCGCGGACATTATCCGTGGCCCATGTATGAACCTGGACGACGGAAACGCTAATTCTCCGTCGTCCAGGTGACTACATGGGCCATGGACATTGCTCGTTTCTCCGTGGCCCACGTGTTCACCTGGACGACGGAGTATTAGCGTTTCCGTCGTCCAAGTGCATACATAGGCCACGGATAATGCTAGCTTCTCCGTGGCCCAGGTGTTCACCTGGACGACGGAAAACTTATCCTCCGTCGTCCAGGTGAACACGTAGGCCACGGAGAATGGCAGGGTTTAGGGTTTAGGGGTTAGGGGTTAGGGGTTTAGGGGTTAGGGGTTTAGGGTTAGGTTTAGGGGTTAGGGGTTAGGGGTTTAGGGTTAGGTTTAGGGTTTTGCACCTGGACGACGGAGAACATAATCTTTGTCGTCCAAGTGACTATTTAATTTTAAAAAAAAAAAATTGAAATTAAATATTATTAATTTAATTTATTATTAATTTAATTTAAATAATGAAAAATAGTCGAAAATAATTAATTAAACTAAATTTTTAATATTAATTAATGTATTAATTAAATAATTAATTAATTTGTACATACACATCCAAATTAAAAACCCACAAAAATTATAAAATATTGTTCGGAACTCGGAAATAAAGAAACGCGATAATTAACTAGCTAGCTAATACACTGGAGGAGCAGATGCGCCGCCGGGTCCTCCGCCTCCAGCCGGGTCGTTGTCGTCGGGGTATGGGTTCGGAGGAGGTTGACATACTTCTCGATTTTGGTTCATGAGCGCGATGAGTTGGGCTATTTGTGCTTGTTGTTCGTCAAGTCTTTGCCGCATTGGCTCATTCTCCTCTCGTGCCAGTCGAGCCTCTTGAATGGCTGCTTCGACGGCCGCTGCCTGACTCCTTCTCCGCTGCCCCGAACCTCCCGTAGATGATGAGCCGGAGGTCGTCGACAAATCTCGTACCACCCTAGGCCCAAAGTGCCTAACCTCCTTGCCAGCTCTACGACCGTAGACCTCATCCGCGATTGCAATTTGGCTCTCGAAGGATAGAGGAGGCAGGTCTTCCGGCGGCACATCTGGGAACGCAAGCTGAGTGTTAGCCAACTCTTCCTGCGCACGCTCTATCGCCCTTGCCTACAAAAGAATAATTAATTTATTATAATGAAATCATATTTAAATAATAATTACTATAATTAAAAGCACATAATTAATATATCACTTACGCCGCATTGACTCGCTTCATTATCGAGCCCTGGCGTCACGTACGCGCTTACGCTTGCATCAAGATAAGGGTGTTTGGAGCCCTTATCCTTGTGCTCCTTGGCTATTTGAATGAACTGCTTGGCGCCGGTAGTATGGTGTTTCTCCTTCTTCCTCCGGTTGGCTTTGTTGACACCGGAGAATTTCTGTTACACAACATAATTAAATCATTAAAAAATAAATAACTACAATTTAAATAATTCAATTATCTTAATTGAAATAAAAAAAATAAATTAATACGTTAAATTGTTCATCGGCAAAGTGGTTACACAACCACTCCCACTCATCTTCTCTCTCCCCTTGCAGCTCTACTGGGGGAGGCACGGGACCGACATCTTGGAAGTACTTATAGAGCTTGTACTTCCAATCTTTGTAGATGGAGTTGGCGGTTTGGTTGATATGCCTCAACATAGCCGGTGTCGGATCCACGTCAAATTGTTCCTATCAAAAATAAATAGAAAATTATAATCGTATATATTATGAAATTTTAACTAATATTAACAATATTATATAATAACTAAATTGGACGTATTACGTACCGAAAGATCATTGAAGACTTTCGTCTTCTCATGATCCGGCGCCTCCTTCCAAGTAGGGGCAGTGATACGAACCCGGTTACGGATGATTGACTCTATCCCATGCGCCGAGAGACTTGCTAGCTGAGCTGTGGGAGGGCCACCGGTGAATTCGTCGTACGGCAAGTCAATCTTTTTACCGGTCGCCTTGCAAATACGCTCCGCTTTGCCCCCTTTAACAAGACCCCGAGTCATTTTCGGTTCCGGGTCAGTGGGGGCCCTCCTTTGCCTACGGCGGGCGCTGTACATGATTGATTCGGCGGTCGAGGACGCCTGAGTACTTCCCGTTGAACCGGTACCGGGCGTCGGAGATTGGAAGAGGTCGACGTCATCACCGCTCGAGATGAATGGGGGAGTGGGAATTTCCCCAGAGGGCGCTACGGACGGACCAGATGATCCGTCCGGATTGAGAGCGTCGTTGCCCTCCTGTTGAACCCAACCGACTTGGGCCGCCAACATTCGGAGCATGGCATCTTCTGCCTCCTGTTGGGATTTCTTCTTGCCGGATGTCGTCTTTGGCGGAGCCATTTAAACCTAAGAGTACGGTGTTAAAATACCTACTTACCATAATAATTACAACTTAAAAATTTACGCTAATTAATTAAGTACGTTTAAAATTTAAATAGAGTACACTAGCTTGGCATTTTCGGTCGTTCAATGAACGTGCGACCCGCGTGATAAAGTGTAAATTTTCAATTAATCAGCCTTGGTTAAATCGAAAAACATGGCCAGTTAGGGATAGAGATAACGCGAGAGGCAGGACTAATTTCGACAAAAGTCTTTCTTAGTCCAAATCCTATCACCAGTCATAACCCGTTTCTAGACACCATGTCCGACATTCGGCCAATTTTTCGAAAATTTACACTCCCTCAAGTCCTTTACAAACTCCGCCCTCAACCTCGTGTCCATAATTTCACTTAGGTTATGGTGTGCGGTGATGAAATCCACACATCACGAGGGGTTAAGGAGATAAGCAAGGAAAATAGGCGCCATCTATTCCAAAGAGTGCGACTTAATAAACCAAGCCTATGTACTAAATTTAAATCGAACACGTACTACTAATTAATTTACTAGAAAATAAACGTAAATATTAATTAATAATTTTTAATTAGATGCAATAATTTATATTTATTTATCATGCATTTAATAAAAAATTGATTCATTTAATAAATTATGAATAATAATTTATTCATTTAATAAATTTAATAATAAATTCATTTAATCATGCAACTAATAATAAATAATTACAATAATTATGATTTAATAAATTAATAACAATAATTAATAATTTATTAAATATTTAAACTAATTAATCAATTAAATTCTACTTCTAAATTATATTTAGAATTTAATTAATTAATTAAATGAAAATTATTTTAATAAGGGAAAAATATATATTTACCGCATCGGAGTTTTCGGGAATATCGCCGGAGTTGAGTCGTCGGAGATGAGGAACCACGCCGGAAAAAATGTCGTCGGAGCGTCGCCGGAGGAGGATCGCCGGAGGAGAGGAGAGGAGGAGATGGAATGATGACAAAATGAGGGGGGGTGCAACTCTATTTATAGAGTTGCACTTAGACGACGGAGCACTATTCTCCGTCGTCTAAGTTCACTTGGACGACGGAAATAGTGTTTTCCGTCGTCTAGGTGGCTGTTTCAAAAAATTTCAAGCGGCGCCAATTAATCGGCAGGACGTTTTGAACCGCCATGATTTTGGACTTAGACGACGGAGAATGATTTCTCCGTCGTCTAAGTGAAAATTCAAGCGGTCCCAAAAACGGAAGCGGTAAATTGAACCGCCATAAAAATTGGACTTGGACGACGGAGTGAAAATTACATGAAAAAAATAAACAAAAATAAATTTGAACCGCCATGGTTTTTGAACCTGGACGACGGAGATGGTCATTCTCCGTCGTGCAGGTGAACACCTGGACGACGGAAAATGACCATCTCCGTCGTCCAGGTTCAAATTAAGTAAAAAAAATTTTAAAAATAATTCGCTAGGAATTTAGCGATCTGTCATTCGAGTGAAATAGTCGTACAATATCGATGAACGCATCGTATATATGAACAGTTAAATTTGAACCGACGATTAATTTTACGTATTGAAACATGTTAAGTATCAACTAATCTTTACGACTTAAGTGTTCATGAGTAGACGCTCATTTGCAGCAGAGTATTAACGAAATTGAATTTGGAAAAAACAACCGTTGGATATGTTCGTCGTAACATAATATATAATTGTCTTCAAAGGACCATAAAATAATAAGTTCGGGAAGGGTTTGATCGGCACAGTGAACCGCAAAACCGATAATTTCACAAACCGGAAAAGTGGATACAAGGCATTTCGCAACTCCGATTTTCGAACCGTCGAAGCTCACACACCAAGAATTGTTTACTCTAAAGTCTTGATGAAAAGACTTTGCATTGGAATAAGGTCTAGATGGTCGTTGTCTTAGAAAAAATTACGATATCTGCACCTGGACGACGGAAATTAGCGTTTCCGTCGTTCAGGTAATCACCTGGACGACAGATATGAAGTTATCCGTCGTCCAGGTTCTAACCTGGACGACGGAGAATGATGTTCTCCGTCGTCCAGGTGTATAGACCCTGAATTCAGGGGTTAGGGCCTTACTGTTTAGGGTTTAGGGTTTGTGAACTTGGACGACGGATAATTACCATATCCGTCATCCTAGTATGTACCTGGACGACGGATAATGACCATTCTCCGTCGTCCAAGTTCTAAACCCCGATTTCAGGGGTTAGGGCCTTAGGGTTTACGGTTTAGGTCGTCCCCGGTCATTTGTGTGTCCGTTCAATTATTCTGATTCAAAAATATAATTAAAAAATTGATAGATCGATCCGAACTGCTAGATTTAGGATCCAGGATTTAGCTAGGGTTTTATATGAGATTGAGATTTGGCGACAACCTGCAATTAATTTCTCCGTTGTCCAGGATATATAATTCAGATTAATTTCTTACCGTAAACCGGCATCGATCATATATATATTACAATAATTACAGTAATTAATTACCAATTAATCTCCCTCGTCGTATGACCGTACTCTTCGTCATAATCATCATCGTCATCATCCCCGTTAGACGACGGCTCATCCTCGTCATCGTACTCAACATCGTCCGACGAATAACCTGAGTCCTCGTCCGCATCCTCTTCCTGCTCGTCTTCTTCATCTACCTCATCGATAATCTCATCTTCAGTTAGATCTGTACAACCATCAGGCATGGGTAACCGTTCACCATCTTGAACCAGGTCCATTATATCGGAGCGGACCATAGAAATATTAGGCTCTTGATAGGCAGGAATGTCTCTTTCTGGTTCAGCAGCATCTTCAGTCGTCGCCGGTGTCCCTTCAATTGTCTCTGTATTCCATATTCCTCGGTGAGAGATATGGTTCACTATTTTCCACCCTTCACCGGCTTTCGAATCGTCGAGATAGAACACCTGCCGAACTAAGGTGGTGAGAGCGAAAGGCTCATCCTCATACCAGTGCGAGTTTGTATCGACTGATAATAGTCCCAGGTCTTCCTTTGTACGCTTGAACCATCTGCACTTGAATAGGAAAACGTTGACATCATTCCCGTAACATAGCTGAACCACATATACAATAGCCCCATAATATAGATCATTGTCTTTCCCAACGCTACCCCACTGTTTTGTGTTCTTCTTCCTTCGTCTCGGGCCAATGAATGGAACTTTACACCGTTCACAAAACATCCGGGATAAATATAGTATTTAACCGGCTTCCCTGCTAGCAAGTGGTTTGGCCATGACCACCACCCTCCGTGGTTATCAGATTTTTGCAGATCAATCATCTGCGAAAAAGGGCAAATTAATATAAGGGTTTACTTTCTACAAACATGAGCGATATGTATATTGGAATAAATAATCGGGAAACTTCTTCTTAACCATTTTCTCAATCCACGCCGAACTCTTGTTTTGATTTAACGCCTGAAGCCTCTCCCTGTATGACAACATGTATGGCTCAACTTCGTCACAGTCTCGCAACACTACCCAATGTGCCTCAATAAGTTCTTCCCGTGTTAACGATTCCTTTAATACTCCTCTAAACGGTCGGACGACATTTCTGACGACAGAAAGATTGATGCGGGCACTTCGATCGGAGGCAGTGGGAGGGGGTGGATCTTTGAGGTACCTGTTGCAGTAAGTAACACACTCATGCATTAGGTATGTCTATGCTATGGAGCCATCCGGGGCCGACCTGTTTTTGACGAATGACTTATACTGTCCAAGCTGTCTACAAAATCAAACGTACACATTACATAAGTACATATAGCTAGCTAGTATATATATAATCTCCAGTGGAACAAATTAATTAATTAGTTGTACGTACCTTTCTTGAGGATACATCCAAGTGTACTGGACCGGACCAGAAATGAGCACCTGCTCGGGCAGGTGGATCATTAGGTGAATCATGATGTCAAAGAAAGCAGGGGGGAAAATCCTCTCTAGTTTGCAAATGATGTGCACAATTTGTTGTTGCAATTCCACCACATCTGACTTCTTTAATTCTCTGGCGCATAACCTCTGCCACCACCTGCACAATGCTACTATTGGTTCTACGACGTCCCGAGGCAAGTATGGTCGAATTACCACTGGAATCAGACGTTGCAGCATAACGTGATAGTCATGTGTCTTTAGACCAACAAACTTGTGTTGCACCTCGTCCACTGCTCCAGTTATTGTAGCTGCATACGTAGCCGGATAACGAACGCCCTTAAACCAGTGAAATACAGAACGTCTAAGCGTCGGCTTCACTGTGTAAGGTGCATCTGGCATCTTGTTGTACACTCCTTTCCTATCCCTCCTCAACCACAAGGGACGACGTAGATTCATTGATTCCAAATATTTGCGCGCTTTGGGAGTATCTTTAGTCTTGAACTTAATACCGAGAATTGTTCCCACCACGCTGTCGCACACATTCTTTTCTATGTGCATCACGTCCAAGTTGTTCCTCAGCTTCAACTTCGACCAGTAAGGGAGTTCAAAGAATATACTCTTGTGATCCCAATAGCTCAGATAATGTGGAGGAATTGGATTGCATTTCTTTACATCCGCGTCATTGCTCAACACACCAAAGTCGAAATAGCTCAACCTCTCTAAAATCTCTTCGCCCGACCAACTACGGGGTTTAGGATTATTCTCTACCGTACCGTCGAAATGAGCTTCATCCTGTCGCCACGGGTGGTCGTGAGGAAGCCATCTACGGTGACCCAAGTAACACACCTTCCCCGCGTGCCAACTAGAGTTCACGTCGTCCAAACATATAGGACATCCATTATATCCTTTTGTCCTGCAGGCTGCCAACATCCCATAAGCTGGAAAATCGCTGATCGTCCACATTACGGCAGCCGTCATCGTGAACATCGTGTCAGTGAATTTGTCATAAGTTGGGACTCCATTTTCCCACAATAGTTTCAGCTCGTCGATCAAAGGTCTGAGGTAGACATCTAAGCACTTCGATGGAGATTTAGAACCTGGAATTAGTACGGTAAGGAAATTAAATTCCTTGTTCATGCACATCCACGGAGGCAAGTTGTACGGCATCAGAATAACTGGCCAAGTGCTGACGGCGGAGCTATTACTTCCCTAAGGATTGAATCCGTCTGTAGATAGGCCGAGTCTAACATTTCTAACCTCTGAAGCAAAGTCTCCAAATTCTCTGTTGAAATGTTTGAAACCCTCCCCATCCGCGGCGTGTCGCAGAACATCGTCATCTATTCGCTTTTCTGCGTACCATCGCATCGCCTCTGCTGTGTGTAGAGACATGTACAGGCGCTACAATCTGGGAATCAAGGGAAAATATCGAACAACTTTCATAGGAATTCTCTTTTTCGAACTCTTCCTATTCAACTGGAATCTGCACTGGCCACATACGGGACAATAGTCCAACTCTTTATACTCTTTGTAAAATAGCACACAATCATTCGGACATGCGTCAATTATCCTGTACTTTAGGCCGAGGCTACTCAGGATATTTCTAACCTTATAATGAGATTTAGGAAGATTGTGATCATCAGGAAGCAACTTACATATTTGCTCCTGAATTTCGTCAAAAGCACTCACTGACATTTTGTGCTTCACTTTTATCTTCATTTGCTCCATCACATATTGCAACACATTCTCTCGACATCCAGGGAACACCGGTGTCTGCGCTTCAAGTAGCATCCGGTTGTACTTTTCCATCTCACTGGTGTCAGTGGCCAAGCTAGCTGCGTGGAATGTGTCATCATGCTCATTAGTGGTACTGTAACCTCCGTCTTGGTGTTGGTGTCCACTATGACTACATCCCGGAAACGCATCATGGACCAAATTTGCAGTTGGGTTGCAAGCTGGGGGTCCGGCACCACTGCCGCTGGATGAGGCACCATGGTAACTGTACCCTGAGCTGAAGTCTGCTGCGCTGAACTCTACTGCTTCACCATGCTCGCTCCATGTAGTGTAACTCCACATCATACCATTTTCGTACAGGTGTTGCACCATAACATTAACCTCCGTATACTGACAATTAAGACATTTCTGACATGGACACCTGAAACGTTTCTTTCCCTCACCATGTTCTATCGCAAAATTCACAAATTCGCTAATTCCATCCATATACCGGACATCACATCTATTCTTCAACTTCATCCAACTCTTGTCCATACTGCTACAAAATATTATAATTAATTAATTATTACATATATATATTTGTCCATTAATTTACGCTTAATTATACGTACTCGATCTACATCGATCCATCAATTACGTACGTACGTAATTTAATCTGTATATATATAGCTAACATCCATGCATGCATGTACGTACGTTTTCACTAAATATATATATATTAAGCAAATTTTAACTGCGTACGTACCTGCTGGCCTTCTCGATATCAGTTAATTAAGCTAGCTAGCTAGTCAGCGGAGATCCCTTATCCTGATATCCTTCTCGGCCTTCGATCTCCCTTCTCCTTCTCCTTCTCCCTTCTCCTTCAATTCTTCTTCGAATGGAATAATGAAGAAAGGATCGGATGGAATGAAGAGAGTTTGGCAGCGGGCTTATATAATGCTTCACTTAGACGACGGAGGTGTTGGTACGTCGTCTAAGTGGAAGTTACTCGGACGACGGCGTGTCGGTCCGTTGTCCAGGTGATCACCTGGACGACGGAGAATACCTTTTCCGTCGTCTAGGTGATCACCTGGAGGACGGAGAAGACTCCGAGGTCCAGGTGATTACCTAGAGGACGGAGAAGACTCCGAGGTCCAGGTGAGCACCTGGACGACGGAGAAGGTATTCTCCATCGTCCAGGTGATCACCTGGACCTTGGAGTCTTCTCCGTCCTCCAGGTGATCACCTAGACTACGGATAATACCTTCTCCGTCGTCCAGGTGTTACTTGGACGACGGAGAAGTCTCCGTCGTCCAGGTGTAACTTGGACCACGGAACAATTACGTTTCCGTGGTCTAAGTGCTGTTTTCTTATAGTGATGCCAAAGCTTATGATAAAAAAACGAATCAAGCAGAGTCACACACAGTAGTGTGAGTGACTGCATTGGATTCAATGATCTGAATTGTAGTAAGATATAAACCAATACGGATGCACATAAACTTTTCCAGAATGCGCTTTCTACCACATTCTATGGAGGTTACACACAAAAATTCTTTTTCATTCTCACATTACGTTTCAAAAAATAAACCGTTGGTGCAAATTTTTTTAAAACTTAGCAAGGTTCAATTGGCCTTTAGCGTGTATAAGGCATCAATGACATAAATTCTTGTACCATGTGGCAATAATAATTGTGCTAAACCACACTCTTGTATACCCAGTTATGAATCAATCATGGTTGTCACTAAAGAACAACATGGCATAAGATCCATTTACAATCGCATATTCCACAGAATAATGTGGGTAGTAGCACTATCTAATAAACACTCGATCTCACCTTTGAAAATCTAAAAAAAAAATGTAAATCAAGCAGTCTTTGAACTCAAGATATGGCGAATATTTTAAGTAAACACTTAAAGATTTGTAAGGGATTGTGACCCTTATAGAGTGCTTGACATGGCGATGCAAAAATGATGTAAAAACAACATCAAAACAACACTGTTTCTGTCTACAATCCTCGACGGGTTGAAAATGGTTCAAGGTCGAGTCCAAGGTGCTAGTCTCGATGGGTCGGGACTCTCTCGAGACGGGTCAAGAGTGCTTGGAGTAGAGTGGAAGACCATCTTCGATGGGTTCAAGAAAACATGGAAAAAATTTTGACGGGTCGAAATACATGCCAAAATGATCTAGGGTGATCATCGCAATTTGGTCAAAATGCATGGTATTTGAATGTCCTCATTTTTGTTTTTGTTTTAGTGTCATAATGCCATAGATTATTGTATATTATGAATCATTCATGCATTATGGAGTAATATAACATTCTCAATACTGAAAGGACCCAATCCCGATTCAGTTACCTAAACCGGAATCGAACCCCTTCTGAAAATACGAACCAACAAAAACTTTTCGAAATTTCGACAGAGTTTCGTTACTAACGTAGAATTGCATAACCTGCACCCTGAAAATAACACTTCGTCCTATGCCACAAAATCCAAACCGTGGGCACCAATCCCATCCGGATTTCTCAACATCATATTATAAACAATAAACAATAAACATATTGTACTATATATATAGTATATCCATGAAAATCCGTATAAACACGTATCAGAATGTATCAGAGCGAACTCTAGTGTAAATATATACAATATACACATCAGTAGGCGAAACAAGAACCTACTGGAAAACACAGGTAGCTCAGATCACTAGCCTCCAAACCGCGACGTGAAACACCAAACCTGAACTGCAACTGGACACGGAAACCGAAAAGCCCAGGGGAAAGACATGAAAATTGTTAGAGTGAGTGGACGAAAATAAATGTATTTCACCAGTTGATATATATGTTATAAAAACATATGCGAGTCGAATGAATAAATATAATAAAATACGCGAGGTAAACTCATACTCCTCCAGCGTACTGAGCATGCAAGTAAAAATCCCACGGGGTCACTCAAGGACACCTTCGTGCTAGTACAGTCTGAATCACAGGATCCCAGACCCACACGTGACTCTAGCCAGAAAGGCCTTAGGTCAGAGGTCTGCCTCCCCCCGGTAAAGGCTTCGGGTCAGGAGTCACAGCCTCCCCTGGCACACATCCTCGGTGATCAGCCGGGATGCAAGTGTATCGATACAACATCATATATAAACTGTACTCTGTGTAAACCAAATCATGAACAGTTCAATGCAAATGCAATAAACAGCATATAAATGCATATACGTAATATATAGTGATATAAGCATAATCGTCTAACACATGCTCGTATAAATCGTAATCTCGTACGCATGCTCAAGTTCGAAAATCGTATTAAAAGACTCACAATCAATTCCGTGAAAAGAAATTGTCCACTCACAGGTGAGCAAAACGCGCACTTGCGCTAATCTCGTGGTCCGGCGGAAGATCCCTCTCTTGAAGCATGGTCACGATCTCGATCTCGATCCCCTAAATATTCATAAAATACAACTGATCAAAATCATAGTCCACAACCCTGTACTGAACCACGGAAACCAACCGTTCCCGGAAATATACAATGCAGTACAAAATAATTAACGGAATTCCTGAAATCTCCACTCGAAACCCTCAACTGAAAATCGGCTACCCAAATCAATCCGAAAACCTCTGGACGATAATCAGGGCGCGATTTCGAGAAAAACGACATTAAAAACGTCGAAATCTGAAAAAGTCAACCCTCGCCGGAGCTCTGCCGTTGACCGCCGCCGGCGGAGGCGGCGCGCCGTCAACGGTGGAATTTCACGGCGGAAAGCTCCAGAATTAAAGACCACATCAAGGCGAACCATTTTCATAACTACCACAGATCCCAATTCAAACCACAAGCCACCCAAATCAGCTCGAAACCGAACGGAAAACCCAATTCCGGTGACCTAATCGGACTTCACCAAAATCTCATCCTCCACCCAAACCAAGCATATGGAGAGACTCACCAGGGCAAGGGGAGTCTAACCCCCCTAACCACCACCACCAAAACTCGCCGGAAAACGGCCAACCATCACCGGCGATCAAACCCAGTTCGGCCCGATTCGAACCCACATAAAACCTCAACAATTCCCACAAATTCTTATACCATTCAACTCGAAATCAAATGGAGAAGCTAACTATACCTTTCACTTGACCAGAGGTGGCCGGAAAATGGGTCGTCGGACGGCAAGCCGAAACGGGAAACCTTCCCTCTCTCGGTCAACGGTCAACTTTCCAGTTTTGGAAAGTCAAAGTTTGGTCAACGTCAGTCAATGCTTTTACGACTAATTCTCGACTATTCCGATATTTATACTCGCGCCTCGGGTCGATCGACGATTTGAAATGGATAACCATCACGTTTCGGATAAACACGAAACAATCGGATAAATTCGTCGAAAACTGAAACTTCGAATAATCACAAAATATTCCTCGGTCATCAGAAAAATCTTCCGGAACCGCCTTCGAGCTCGAAATCATATACTCTACAACTTCCGTGAAAACACTCAACTCAAATTCTCAACCGAAAATATAGTCGCGAATAGAGTCGACGAACCACACAAATATCGTAAAACTGCGACTATGACCAATCTCGAGAATCGTGCCGAATACGCAACTGATTCTGGTTAGGGTCGTCACAAATACTTTCATATAACTGAAAATAGAGAAATTTTATTATTTTGCCAACTCAAATTACATAAAGGATGTCTTATTCCAAAAAATGACTTAAACAAAGTCTGAAAAACATGACTAAACAAGCCAAAAACAACTAAACTTGATTACTATAACATCAATAGCAGCCTAATACATAGACTAATTAAAATTCGGACTCTCAAGATTCTCCTTCTTCTTGTATGTTACCATGAGATTGACATCAACATCTTCTTCCATCTCAAAGTCTTCCCCATCAAATTTAGCCTCTTATGCTAAGTATTATTTGTGCCTCTTGTAGATATTTTGGATTTCCATGCTTGCATGACATTGCTTGTGCATATGCTTAGTAAAACCACATTTGAAACATGGATACTTACCAGATGGAGCAGAGTGTGAAGAATATCCTTCATTCTTGGAACCGAAAACTGACTGGTTCTTGCTCGAAGTACTAAGGTTGGCGTCGTAGCGCTGCCAAGTTCAATTTTAACATTGGAGTCTACCACGTCCTTTGCTACGGCCTCCTCCAACAATACGGTTGTAAAGCTCAAAACGGTTGTTCTTCTTTCCTTATGGGCCTTCCTTCTAGTGTTGTTATTCTCAGGTATTTTCTCAGTCCCAGCATACCTTGAATTATTTTTTAGAATTGTCTAACGATGTCTCTTCTTTTTAGCTAGGATATTCATGAGATCACTGAAAGTTTTAATTCTTCCTTGTTCAAACTCAAGCTGGTAACAATGAGCAAGTATACCCATGAAAGAAGGGAAGATGTTCAACGACTTCTCAATCATATCCCGATCAGTCTTTTCAACCCCACAGATCCTAAGCTCAAATTGTAGTTCCAAGATAACTTGGTTATATGCATTAATCTTCGGATAATCCAATAAACGGATGGTTTTCCATCTCTCTGTCAATTCTAGAAGTTGTGCATCATGCACGTTGTTGAAGCGTTGCTTCAGAATGTCCCATAAATCCTTGGGATCAGTCTTTTTTAAATACTATCTTGAGAATTAGGTGGATATGACACCTCAAAAATATGAGGGCTTGAGCTTTAATCAGCACTTGAGGTGGCCACACACAGCTCGGTTGGTGGGTAGATGGTGCTGGTGAATTTATTTCTGATGAAAGAATTTATACATAAAAAACCCAGCAATGATACTCTTTTTCATTAGAATCAAGAATGTCAAACTCTAGCCTAGCGGCTCAGTTGAAGTCATCTAAAAAAGAGACAAAGGAGATAATTAGTAACGATCGAAACCTTGATCACTGATATCAAGTTTAGGGAATAAGAATATTATCCAAGATGTATGATAAAAAAATCGATGCATCATAGACGGTGACTAGCTTTATACCACACTCAGAAACCATGACATTCATAATCAGTCACTTATATCGATTTCCTTTTTCTTTCTTTCTTTTATACCGTGAGTAAAAGGGTGATGAAATCCTCATTGCTCGGCATATAGTTCCACAATATAATAAGCAGTAGAGTGTTGCAGAAATTAAGTTTTCAACCAAATCTCTAAAGTAGTATTGTAGAAAATTTACCTTGATTAGTGTTATGCTTGGAATGGGTAAAGATGGGCAAAAAGGAGATAACACTCATCTGAAGCAGGATTTGGGCAATCGAGCAATTGTGTCGAAATTGGAAGAGATACAACAGCCGTAGGAGGTGCAAGCGTCACGCACAGAGGAGTGGTGATATCGTAAATTAAAGTCCAATAGTTGTTAGCGGTGGTGTCGACGGCGGTGGTGATCGATGATGATAGGTGATCAGCAGTGATAGGTGAACAACAACTATGATGGGAGTATTTAGGGTTTAGGTTTTTTTTTCGTGGTGACTATCAACTCAGAGCTGCTTATAACGTGTTGAAAGATACACAAGTACACAATAACATTTCAATCAATTATAATATAGCAAACTACTTATAAGGACAAGCTAGAGAGTTTGCATACATTTAAAGACAATGGTCCAATATCTGAACACTTAAAGAAAATTTTTTATGGTTAAGGACAAATGGGAGAGGAGCTAACACGTGTTAACGTATTTTTTTTACGGTTATACCCTCACCTTCATAAAATATAAAAAAATTTCTGAAAAAATAATATTCGATCAAACAAAATCCCCCCCCCCCCCCCCCCCGCTCTCTCTCTCTCTCTCTCTCTCTCTCTCTCTCTCTCTCTCTCTCTTTCTCTATCTACCGAGAAGAAATGTAGTAGTAGTGGGTCACGACCTCGCCGCCGCCCTTTGACAACCTTGCTGCCACCGTGCCTTCGCTCCCTCCACATCGAAGCTCCTCCATAAGCCTCTTGCTCACCATTACATCGCGTTGCCCCGTTTGTGCCCTAGATCGAGTACAACCGCCGCCTCAATTAACTACGACAGCCGCAAAGCATCGTTGCTCCTCCGTCGTCATGCTCGATCTATGGCCTTTGCTAGTTCGGCCTCTTGGTCGCTGTCACAGCAAATAAAATCGTTAGAATGAGTGGACGAAAATAAACATATGCCTTTCACCATTTATATAGTCATAAAATAGTGCGAGTTCAATAGTACATAAAAGTCGTCACTCCGGCGAATTTCCCTGCCAGAGTACCAGGTCGGGTGAATCTCTCAAACCCGACGGTGATAAACTAGGCGAATTTCTCAAGTCTAGTCGACATATCAAGTGAATCTCTCAAGCCTAATGGATGGACTACCAGTGATCAGCCGCGTAGCCAATGCATCGATGCTAAATAAATAAATGCCATCACAGATAAAATAAACAATACTTTCCAAACGATAAATAATATGAACATTGTACTGGAAACAAATACTGAAATCAAGAACTCACAACAATAGTGTAAATAAATATCCACTCACAGAACAAAGCTAACCCGGAGGTCCAGCGGAAGATCCGTCGCCAAATGCTCGATCTCGATCACCTGAATAACAGGGATACAATCAATACATAAAGAATCACAACATACGGAGCTAATACGTCGAGAACCCCGCGTTCTCGAAAGACGTATCGCTCGAAATATCGACGAGGATAACAAAATTATCAAAATATACCCAATTAACCCTTGTCCCAAAATATAATACTCAAATCAACCCAAAAACCTCAAGACTATGCTTGGGACGCGATTACGAGCAAAGCGGTATAAAACTCCCTAAAATCCAAAAAGTCAACCCTTCGCCGGAGCTCCGTTGTTGACCGCTGCCGCCGGCGGCGGCGCGATGTCAACAATGACCAATTCCGATGAAAAATTCCAGAACTCATCTACTCCTCAAGCCCAACAACTTTTCCTTCTACACCAACCTCTAATTCGAAACACACCGGCCGGAATCGAGCTCGAAAGCTGACAGCCTCCATGGATTCCGGCGTGATTCCGGCGAGATCCAAACGTCGTCCAATTCCAAAATTCTTCCACCCAAAAGCATCTATAGGTTGAGGGGAGCAAAACCACCAACCCCAACAACCTCAAATCATGCCAGAAACCACCAATCGAATCCGGCAAAAACCCAAAACTTCACCGAGTTCGTTCTCCATCAAAAAAACATAAATTCTTATAAAATCAAGTTCAAAACCATAGGAAATCACGAGAAGATTCTAACCATACCAAGATTGTGGTCGGAGGTGGCCGAAATCGGTGGGTCGGACAGTGACAGCCCGTGGGTCGCGGTGGAGCTTCGGTCAACGCGGTCAATGCCGGTCAAACTTCTCAAATGTGACTTTCCGAAAATTTTACGATTATTCCGATATTTATATGCGTGTCCCAAGATGATTGACGGTCCAAAATGAATCGAAACCAAAACGGATAAACACGACTAAATCCAACGGTCGGAAATATTCATAACTTATTCCTCGTAACTCGAAATAATCCTCCGGAAATTCCTACGAGCTCGAAATCACGTACACTACAACTCTCATGAAGGAACTCATCTCAAATTCTTACCCGAAAATTTAGTCGTAAACAAATCTGCCATATCGACAATTACTATAAACTGCGATTATTCGTGAATCTCGCGAATTAAGCCAATTAACATACTATTTCCGGTTCGAGTTATTACAAATCTACCCCCCTAACAAAAAGTTCGCCCTCGAAATTTACATACCTGCTAGCTGAAGAGATAAGAATACTGATCTCGCATGTGCTGCTCGGTTTCACAAGTAGCCACTTCAACGTAATGGTTCTGCCACAATACCTTCACAAGAGGAATAGCTCTGTGTCGAAACTCTTGGACTTTCCGATCAAGTATCTAAGTGGTTCCTCCACATAGGTCAAGTCCTCCTAAATAGGAAGATGATATGGTCCCAACACATGGGAGGGATCGAAAATGTACTTCCATAACATGGATACATGAAACACATCGTGAACTCTGACCATCTCAGAAGGTAATGCCAATCTATATGCCACCGCACCAACTCACTCAGTGATCTCATAAGGGCCTACATATCGTAGACGAAGTTTACCGCACTTCCCGAAATGAACAACACCCTTCCGAGGAGAAAGTTTTAGGAAGACCCAATCACCAACCTCGAACTCGAGATCCTTTCGTCGCACGTCAACATAACTTTTCTGTCGATCCTGAGCAGCCCTCAATCTGTCCTGAATAATTTGAACGTCTTCCATGGTAATATTTACCAAATCGGGGCCAATAAGCCATTTCTCGCCAACCTCACTCTAACACAATGGAGTTCGACACTGTTTGCCATACAACACCTCGAAATGTGCCATGCCAATACTAGCCTGATATCTGTTGTTGTACGTAAGCTCAATCAAATGAAGTTGCTGATCCCAATTCCCTTTGAACTGCAAAACACAAGATCGCAACATATCCTCCAGAGTCTGAATGGTCCTCTCCGACTGACTATCTGAATGAGGATGAAAAGCTGTGCTGAAATGTAGTCTAGTCCCCATTGCCTTCTGCAATGCCTGCCAAAATTCGGAAGTGAACTGACTATCCCGATAAGAAACTATGGACACAGGTACACCATGTAGTCTTACAACCTTTTTCAAGTACAGCTTCGCCAATCTGCTCACGGGAAGCATTCCTAGAAGTGCTAGGAAATGAGCTGACTTCGTAAGGCGGTCAACAATCACCCAAATACCAGTACTACCACCCGAAGTACGAGGTAACTGATACACGAAATCCATAGTAATATGCTCCCATTTCCACACTAGAATCTCCAAAGGTTGTAGTTTACCTACCGGTTTCTGACGTTCTTCCTTCGCTTGCTGACAATCAAGCATCTGCTCACATACATTGCTATTTCCCTCTTCATGTTTCGCCACCAATGATGAGCTTTAAGTGTCCGGAACATCTTTTTACTACTCGGATGCATAGCATATGCGGAACAAAGAGCTTTGTCGAGTATTTCCTTCTTCAAATCCTTATCTCTGGGCACACATAATCTCCCCCTGAACATCAAAGTGTCATCACTCCTTATCCAAAATTCGGTCGGTACACTATTCTGAATCAAATTCTTCTTGCTCAGCAGATAGGCATCTGAACCTTAAGCCTCACGAACTCGATCAAGTAGTACCAAACAAACTTGGAAACTGGCCAACAATGCTCCATCATCATTCCACTCACATTCTGCTCCCGTTGCTCGCAACTCTGTTAAAAGTGGCACTCTAGCAACCCGCACGTGGAAAAGAGAAGCACCATGTTTCCGACTGAGAGCATTAGCAACCACATTAGCCTTCCCTAGATGATACTCGACAGTGCAATCGTAATCATTAATCAGCTCCATCCATCTCCGCTGCCTCATGTTCAAATCCGGTTCTGTACGTAAGTAGGTAAGACTCTTATGATTGGTGTAGATCTTGCACTGTGCCCCGTACAAATAATGTCTCTAACTCTTCAATGCTAATACAATGGAATCTAAATCTAGATCATGAGTAGATTAGTTGACTTTGTGTGGTTTCAACTGTCTCGAACCATAAGCCACCACCTTTCCATGCTACATCAAAACACAACCCGGGCCTAGCTTCGAAGCATCACTGTACACCACTATCGTCAAGTAAGGTCAACACTAGTGCAATAGTCAACTTTTCCTTCAAAGTCAAATAGCTTTCCTCGCAAGCATCAAACCATTCAAACTTGACCCCTTTCTTCGTCAAACGGGTAAGCGATGTCGCTATCCGTGAAAAATCCTGCACAAATCGGTGATAATAACCTGCTAAGCCCAAGAAACTCCGTATCTCTGCCACGTTGGTAGGTTTGTTCCAATTCAGCACCGCATCAATCTTATCTAGATCCACACTGACTCCCTCAGCTGATATCACGTGGCCCAAAAACTTTACACTGTCTAGCCAAAATTCACATTTACTGAACTTGGCGTACAACTGAGCATTTCGTAAAGTCTGCAAGACTGCATGCAAATGCTTCTTGTGCTGCCCCACACTCTTGGAATAGATCAGGATGTCGTCGATGAACACAATGACGAACTTGTCCAGATAACATCTGAAAATCCGATTCATCAGGTCCATAAAAGCAGCTGACGCATTGGTCAACCCAAACGGCATAACAAGGAACTCATAGTGCCCATAACGTGACCGAAACGCCGTCTTGTCCACATCGGACTCCCGAATCCGCAACTGATGATACCCAGACCTGAGATCAATGTTTGAGAAGACTGAAGCTCCTTTCAGCTGATCGAACAAATCATCAATGCGTGGGAGCGGATACTTGTTCTTCACCGTAACCTGATTCAACTTCCGATAATCGATACATAGCCTCATCGAACCATCATTCTTCCTCACAAACAACACTGGAGCACCCCAAGGTGAAACACTAGGTCGAATGAAACCTTTCTCAGTCAATTCTTCAAGCTGACTCTGAGACTCCCTCAACTCTGCGGGTGCCATACGAAAGGGTGTATGCGAAATAGGTCCGGTACCCGGAAGTAACTCGATGGTGAAATCAATCTCCCTAACTGGAGGAATACCAGGTAAATCTTCAAGAAACACATCTGGATACTCGTAAACCACTGAAATATCACTAATATCCGGCACACGAACACTCGTATCAACTACATGTGTAAGATAAGTCTCACAACCCTTCCTCATCATCCGATCAGCCTTCATTGCTGAAATCAAACAAGGCAAAGTAGTATTCTTTTCACCCCGAAATAAGATTTTCGGCATGCCTGGACTCCTGAATATAACCTTCTTCTTGTGACAATCAAGAATAGCCCAATGGTTCTCCAAGAAATCCATGCCCAAAATCACGTCAAAATCCACAATATCCAGCAGCATCAAATCCGCCGCTAACCTATAACCTCAAATAAAAATCTCACAATCTCTATATACCCACCCGACACACACCACCTCGCCAGATGGATACAACACTCGCCACATACTAGGGAGTGGAGATGCATGTATAGTAGCCAATGATGCTAATCTATATGAAATGAATGAATGCGTAGCCCTTAGATCTAGTAAAGTAAGAACTGAATGACCAAAAATGTATAACGTACTGATGATAACCTCTGGACAAGCTCTGCCTTCATGTAGAGACATGGCATGAACCCGAGCCTGTCCAGCTGGTCGTCCATGCTGGCCATGATTCTGCTGACTACCTTGACCAGAAGACTGTGTTGCACGATCACCAGAAGCAGTACCCTGATCACGTTCAACACTCTGATCCGCAACACCACCAAAAGTACCACGCTGAGAACACTCCCGCGTATAGTGGCCCACCTGACCACAACGGTAACAAGTAGAGGGACCATACTGACACTGACCAAAGTGATGTATGTGGCAGTTGTTGTATAATGGAGTCTCCCTCGGTGTAGCTGGTGTACTCAAGAAAGGTCGAGGATAACTCGAGCCATTAGTACTCTCACTCGACTGCTGTCTCTGTGGTCGACTCCTCCTTTATCTATGACTCTTCCTAGCAGTGCTAGTAGTATATCTGTAAGGTCCACTACCTGAAGATGATGCCGATCCAGAACTACCTGAACTCAGCCTCTTCGAAGCACCCTGACTAAGTCCACCCTCTTCAAGTCGAGGCGTCTGAAACCGCATATGTCTCTCTCTCTCTCTCTCAATATCCTCACCTCTGAATGCAGCACTAACAAACTCATCAAAGTTATCTCAAGGCACAGTGGTCAAAGTCCCCTTGATATTTAGATTCAGACCCAACTCAAACCTTCTGCACTTTGCTTCCTCTGATGCCACCATATCACGTGCAAACCGAGACAAACGAGTGAACTTATCCCGATAGTTAAGCATTGACATACTCTATTGCTTCAGGTTGGTAAACTCCTCATATTTCCGCTGTTGAGTAGCTGGATTGAAATACCGACGCATATACATCTCTTTAAACACCGGCCAAGGAGTATCAATAGGAACCCTGTCTATACCAACCCACCAGAAGTAAGCATCTGACTCAAGCAAACCCACTGCTGCTACTGTTTTCTGTTCAAAAGTAAAATGCAGGCGCTCACAAACACGCTCAACCTGAACCACCCAAGCTTCTCACACTTCAGAATCAGGGGAACTAGAGAAAACAGTTGCTCCCGCTGTCCTGGCCTTAGCCACTGGGTCAATACGTTCCTCTAAACGCAATACTCGCATAAGTAAGTCACGCGTACGTTAATCCTCATCAGGATCCCCAGTCCGTTCAGCATGGACTCCACGTCGAGGAGGCATCCTAAGGATAAAAGATATTAGTCACAGAACAGAAAAGATGTAATCATGGAACTTCAAACGTTTGAAAACATGCAACACTCTATAGTATTGATGATTATCCGCCAGTCGCTCGGGTCATCGCTCCCGATATGCTGTACATTCTCAAATGCCCTTAGTAATATAACTACAAGAGTCTACAAAACCTGAAACCTAATTCTCTGATACCAACTGAAAGGACCCGACTTCGATTTAGTTGCCTAAACAGAAATCAAACCCCTTCGAAAACACGACCTTAATTTTTTTTGTCAGTGTTTACTTTGAAATACGTGAACCATTCTTAGGACCTGCAAAGAAATACACTTTGAATATTTCACAAAAGCCAAACCGTGGGGCTGCGTTCCCCATCCGGATTTCGCTATAATATATACATAATAAACTCAAAAGTTTACATGAAATCCAGAATCATTCAGGAGTATACTCAACTGTAACACAGTATAAGTACTCAGAGCGACGCCTATATACAACATTTACATCGAGTAGGTAAAACAAGAAACCTACAGAAACTGAAGAGTAATCCGAACTCTATGCCTCCACCAATGACGTGCAACATTGGAACCCAAACTGCAAACTGGGCAACGAAAACCGAAAAGTCCAGGGGAAAGGCAAATAAAATCATTAGAGTAAGTGGACGGAAATAAACATATGCCTTTCAACATTTATATAGTCATAAAATAGTGCGAGTTCAATAGTACATAAAAGTCGTCACTCCGGCGGATTTCCCTGCCAGAGTAACAGGTCGGGTGAATCTCTCAAACCCGACGGTGATAAACTAGGCGAATCTCTCAAGTCTAGTCAGCATATCAAGCGAATCTCTCAAGCCTGATAGATGGACTACCGGTGATAAGCCGCGTAGCCAATGCATCGATGCTAAATAAATAATTGTCATCACCGATAAAATAAACAACCTTTCAAACGATAAATATTATGAACATTGTACTGGAAACAAATACTGAAATCAAGAACTCGCAACAACAGTGTAAATAAATGTCCACTCACAGAGCAAGCCTAGCCGTGAGGTCCGGCGGAAGATCCCTAGCCAAACGCTCGATCTCGATCACCTGAAAAACAGGGATACAATCAATACATAAAGAATCACAACATACGGAGCTAATACGTCGAGAACCCCGCGTTTTCGAAAGACGTATCGCTCGAAATATCGACGAGGATAACAAAATTCTCAAAATATACCCAATTAACCCTCACCCCAAAATATAATACTCAAATCAACCCAAAAACCTCAAGACTATGCTTGGGACGCGATTACGAGCAAAACAGTATAAAACTCCCCAAAATCCAAAAAGTCAACCCTTCGCCGGAGCTCCGCCGTTGACCTCCGCCACCGCCGCCGGCGCGGCGTCAACGGTGACAAATTCCGGCAAAAAATTCCAAAACTCATCTACTCCTCAAGACCAACAACTTTTCCTTCTACACCAATCTCCAATTTGAAACACACCGGCCGAAATCGAGCTCGAAATCTCACGGCCTCCATGGATTCCGGCGTGATTCCGGCAAGCTCTAAACGTAGTCTAATTCCAAAATTCTTCCACCTAAAAGCATATATATGTTAAGGGGAGAAAAACCCCAAACCCCAACAACCTTAAATCATGCCGGAAACCACCACCCGAATCCGGCAAAAATCCTTCACCGAATTTGTTCTCCCTCAAAACTCCATCAATTCTCACAAAATCAAGTTCAAAACCATAGGAAATCACGAGAGTATTCTAACCATACCAAGATTGTGGCCGGAATCGGCGGGTCGGACAGTAGAGCTTCGGTCAACGCCGGTCAAACTTCCCAAATGTGACTTTCCGACAATTTTACGACTATTTCGATATTTATACGCGCGCCCCAAGATGATCGATGGTCCAAAATGAATCGAAACCAAAACGAATAAACACGACTAAATCCAACAGTTGGAAATTTTCATAACTTATTCCTCGTAACTCGAAATAATCCTCTGGAAACTCCTACAAGCTCGAAATCACGTACACTACAACTCTCATCAAGGAACTCATCTCAAATTCTCGCCTGATAATTTAGTCGTAAACAAATATGTCATATCGACAATTACGATAAACTGCGATTATTCGTGAATCTCGCGAATCAAGCCAATTAACATACAATTTCCGGTTCGGGTCATTACACTCGATTTTGCTTATGCATTCCACATACTATAGTAGCTTTAAATTGAACGAGTTTAAATTTGAATGTTTTAGTAGCAACCGCTTTGAACTGATCTACAAAACTTGCAATAGCACCACTAATGTACCTGAGTATCAATATCAAATTATTGAAAACTAGAAGTCTCATATTTTAGTAAAAATATATTACTTTAACTTTAGTAGCAGTTTCGATACAAATGTAATAACAATCTCGCTCAAAATTGTAGTAGCAGTCCTAAAAGTTGAGGTAATAATCTCCAAAAATGCAGTACCACTGAACAATAATGCACTAGAAGTCTTAAAATTTGCAGTAGCAGTCCCGAAAGTGACTGTAATCCCCTGAAAATGTAGTAACGACCCCAAAAATGCAATAGCACCAAACAATAATGCAGTAGTAGTCCCTAGAAAATGTAGTAACATTCCCTAAAATGCAGTAACAGTCTCAAAATTTGCAGTAACAGTCCCAAAAGTAGAGTAGCAGTCCCCTAAAAATGTAGTAGCAGTCCCAAAAATGTAGTAGTAGTGAACAATAATGTAGTAGCAGTCTCAAAAATACATAGTAGTCCTCGAACCGAAAATGCAGTAACAATCCCAAAAATGAAATAGCAGTCCGTGAACAAATAATGCCGTAGCAATTTCTAAATTGAAATTATTCAAAAATTATTTAGTAGCAATCTAAAAGGACTCAGTAGTACTTCGATAATGATTCAGTAGCAGTCTAAAACGACTCAATAGTACTTTGATAATGATTCAACAGCAGCTGGACAAAACTTCAGTAACAGCTCGACGAAGAATATAGTAGCAGCTCAACTAACGATTTAATAGCAGTTTGATGAACAGATAGTAGTAGTAGTTTGAAACACAATAAAAATTTGAAAAACATAGTAGCAACAGTATGTAAAATCCAGTAGCAAAAGTTACAAAAACCTAGTAGCAGCAATTTAAAAAACGTAGTAGAAATAATTTATAAAACGTAGTATCATCAATTTAAAAAAAATGTAGTAGCCACAATTTAAGAAATACATACAGTAGCAGTTTGAAGAACATAATATCAGTCGTTTGAAAACCGCAGAATCAACTGTTTAGAAAATACAACAATAAGAAAATGTATTTTTTTAAGAAAAGAATTAAGATTATGTTGAAGAAAAATTAAAATGTCAGATTTCGCACTGAAATAGCTATGTAACAGAAAACATATCTGCTAATATACAAAAACCAAATCAATTATCTAAACACACATATATGCTATTGCTATGATCATAAACAAAAAATCTATGAGCAAGCAAGAAATTAATGCAGTAGCAGTGTTAATAAAAACAACCAAAATATGATGTACTAGCCAACAATTCCAAAAACAATTGAATAAAATTCAATCCCAAACTTCACACAAAAATCATCAATATAGTTCTCAAAATTTAGAGTACCATCAGAAACAAAAATATCTATAAAATAGAAAAGGAAAAGCAAAATCAAAACATGAAGTGCAAAAGCTGTAGTTATAGATCAAGTGTGTTGATGTTCTTGAGGTGCGTACGAGCTTATGCAAGCAACAAAGGAGGAGTACGAGGCGGCGGCACAAGGAGCGAGGCTGAGATGTGCGAGGAGTTGGAGGTGCAACACTGAAAATCGCTGATCTACAACTTCGTGGCTCGCGAAAGCGTGATCACGGCCGAGGGATGCTCGCGAGGTTATGAGGCTCGCGAGGTCGAGCGAGGCGGTGTTGTGATGTGTCGAGGGAGGCACGAGGCTACAATGCTTGCGGGAGAGGCAGATTGTCAAGGCATGATGGAGCAAAAGGAGAGCGTCGGTGCAAGGCTTGGAGTGGACGGGCGCCATAGACGGCAAGGCCGAGGGACGTTGCAAAAGTAGTGGAGGCAGGTGACGAGTTGTGGCGGCGAGCTTAGATTTAGCCGACGATGTAGAGAGGCAGCATCACGAGGAGAGTCAGCAGTGTGCATCACGACGTTGGGCTCGCGGTGGAGTGACGAGTGTGAGGGATTGAAGCAGAGGTGCGGCGGAGGATTCCACTGCTACTACATTGCTTCTCAGTTGAGAGAGAGAGAAAGAGAGATGAGTTTCTGATTTAGGTTTTTAATATATATGTAAGGGTAGAAATGTACTTTTTGTCCGTTAAATTTGGTTATTGTTATTATATTTTGGGCTTTAAGCCCGTGTCCTTTATTGTTTAAATGTTATAATGATTGATTTATTAGTATTATGTAAATATATCTTCTATGTTTTTTCTAATTATAATAAACATTCTGGTGAATCAGAATCAGAATCTCTATATCTAATCTAATTAGAACAAGACGCACACCAAAGATCAGGAATATATTTTCCTTAAACACAATCACATTTATCATCTTAAGAATAGTTCACCCGAGCTTAAAAAGCATTGATACATGTATTATCCACTGTATCACAATCCTGATACGGATATGAACACAATATGCCTTGGATACTTCTGGATAACACAACCCGATTAGATATTTTATTGGTCACTAAGACACATTGTTTAGTCAAAGAGATGTCACCACTCACCACACGGCCTACAAAAGTCTACAACTCTATTACTTGTAATATACCATTTTGTACCCTTTCAAAAAAAAAATACCATTTTGTACTACGAACATAAAAGTGACATTGTAAGTGTTTTATTGTAGGTTTTGGCACCCTAATTCTCCTTCATTACTTGAGCTAATAAACTGAAATGATAGATTGTACTTATTCATGGTCTTGCTCTCCAGCTTGCTTTGCTTCTCAATTGAATTTCTCCTCGACTTGAGAATCTGCATGCATCAATGGCAATGTGGACCATTAGCATACAAAAGGTGAAAACACTACAAATTTGCCAGTGATTTCTTTTTAACAAGTGTTGTAATCTGTATATAGCTTGCTTTAGAAACTAGTGTTGTTTATCCCAACGGCAACACACTTGTAATGTTTGTAGAAAAAAAAAATTACGCTTGTAACACCCGGAGCCTTGAGAAAAAGCTATTTCTAAGGAAGAAATGTGGGCAGCTAATGGGGCTAGAATTTTAGAACACCCAAAATTGAAGTAGAGTCCTCAAAGGTGGGTAAGAAATCTACCTGGACCACATTCAATCCGGCACTTTCTATCACAGTGTGACATAGACCTTGCTGCATTTTAAATAGCCAATTCATTTATCAGTATAATCAGATACTACATCAGATTGAATTATAATATTAACATGAACGAACGAACGAACGAACTGGATAATCATAACCAAATTGTTTCTGACAAGATACAAAACATGCATGTTCCAATATTTCAGATGCAAGATTCAAACTTGGGACTTAATTTTTCTTCATTTACTCCACCAATTTCTGAGTTGGTAAATAAAATAACAAGAAAAATGAACCATACTGATGATGCATAGTGTTTATCTCAAACCTTAACAATGGCAGAGTTTGGCTACTAGATTAATCATGTTTCTAATTTGAGGTAAGCAAAAAAAGCTCAAGGGTCTTAGAACAACATACTTTTCTGGATTAAGAAAGTTGGGAACCCAGATTTATTTCATTAGATAATTAAATAGCTAGGAAGCGGACACCACTGTACTAATTTACAATAGTTTTGACAGACACAGACTACCATATATTCGATATTACTGATTTCTGCATACAAGATCTAACTAATTAATTGTACTTGGCTCAAGCTCTTAGCATTCATTTTAAGCATTTAGCTGATCCAGCATCAAGCAAAGTTATTCAGCTATTACTGTAAATGAAACTGAAACCCAGAGTAGTGCATGCAAGAGAAAGAGGGAGATATGACTGATCTTACGGTCGTTTATGAACTGGCCTACACAGCCTGTGGTGCAACTATCCATGCAGTCGATCTGAGCAAAGCTTTGCTCCACATTGGAAGCCATGACGCACAGGACCAACACGACTAGCACAACACTCATCTTCTTGTTATCCAATTCCATTCCATGAATGGTGTGTTTGGGCAGACGAACCATTAACAAGGATGGTGTGCAATGAGAGCAATGCTGCCATGTGACTGTGATGGTTAATTAGATCGATCACCTCTTCTCCCATGGGCCAAAATAATGAGGCCCAGCAAGCCAGTGTTGGCCCATATTTGGTTTTTATTAATTGGGCCTAATTGGTCCTGTTGGTAAATACCTAGGCCACCTCATCTCTTGTTCCCGCCCTTCTCTCACCCCATGGAAAATGTGAGTCGCATCACCGTCGCAGAGCTACTCCAACGCAACCGCCCTCTCACCGGAGCCTACTCTTTCGCTTCTCCAAAACCAAACCACACCTTAAAACCCTCCACCTCTCCCATCAACCTGAGCCCTAACCCTAACCCTAACCCTAATTCCACTTCCAAGCTTCTCCCTCCTCTGGACCACTTTTCACTCATCATCGGAACCCTAACCCTCCCCTCCATCATCGCCGCCGCCACTCATCGGTGCTCCTCCAACACTTGCCTCCGATTCTCCGACGGTTCCGGCTCTATCTGCTGCGACGTTCTCGATTTCGATCTCCGGATTCTCGACAAGAGAATCCAAGTTCTCGCTTGGAATTTCATTCCGTTCAAACGCGGAGGTGGATTCTTGGAGATTATTCGATGGCGGTTTCATGATTCAATCGCCGGAATTTCTCCGTGTCCGAATATCATTTCCATGGCTTTGGGCTCTTCTACTTCCACAGAAGAGGATCCCAAGGCTCGGCGTGGCGTTTTCGGTGCGTTGGATTCGGTTAGTCCCTTGTCCATTGTGTCATGTAGAACAGGTGACAGCAATTCCAAAAGCAATGAGGCTTTCAATTCGGGCCCATCGACCAGCCTCCGCTGCTTCTTAGCCCGAATTGTGGTTTGCGAGTGTAAATTATGTAGTTCAAAGGAATCGTTATTGGTTCTGGAGGATTCAATTCGAGATAGAACTACACATTCTTATACCAAACAGATGTTTGTATATTGTTGTGGTTCTGCTTCGTCCTGGCATCCTGTGTTTACGAAACTTGTGGGAAATATCGTTACGGTAACAGGCTTGAAAAAGAAGTTGGTTTTTATTGGCAATGAAGAGTCTAAAGTAATGTGTGTAACTACCCGAAGTTCTGCCTTGCATTTGAGCAGATTGTCTAAGAGATGGTCGCCCAAAGAGAGAGTAGTTAGAACGGGAAATGGTGAAGTTGGTACATATAGAGGGATAGTTAAAGGGGTGTATATGCAAGGGATGGTTGTGGAATTGGACAATGAGGTGTGGCTTTTGTTAACCGATCAACTGCTTACTCCACCGCACAGTCTTCGTGTGGGAGCTATTGTAAGTCGTATAGCTTTTGTTATTCTGCCTTTCAATAACTACTTCTATAAGTCTACTTTAAATTTGGCTTCTTTTTTCCCCTTGGTTCTAGGTTTCTGTGAGAAATGTCCACTTTGTGAATCCTACATTTTCTTGGACAAGAAGAATGCTTATAGTTGGTTCTTGCTTTAGGACCAATGTAATTGTGGAGTCCTTCTCTCCTTTAGAAGCTCGGTAAACCATGTATTTTCAATTAATATTCATATAGGTTTCAGTCATGGCCTTTAATTTTTGGATACATGAGGAAAGAGAATCACACAATCACATTACTTGACATATTGAAAGAGACTCCAGATTCCTTCTGTTGCATTATGCTATGCATTCTAGCTACTTAATCGCTTTGTGATTCCCAAACTTTCATGTAACTAGCAAGTAATCCACTTTTATGATGCAGGTGTCATATAGTTTCACAATCACAGAGTTCATTGGGGAAGTTCATTGAGTCATTAGCATTTTCTTCTAGATTATGGTATTGGTTTCTCTGTCACCTCATTTGTATTTTGCATTGGACTTTTTTGACTTATCTTTATCTTCTTTTTTCCATTTCAGGGTAATGCTTGTTGCCTCGTGTTTCCGGAAGAAGTTTGCTGGTATCTTATCTGAGAAGGAAATTTTGGGATCAAAACATGTAAATTACTTTTTTCTGAAACTTCTGTTTTCTTGAACTATAGTTTTTGTGCGCTCTTCTGATAAGGTAATTTGGGTGGTTGCAAGGTGCTACCAGAAGGGAGGATTAGTTGAGATGTATGCTAGCTCACAAATTCCTTTGTTGAAGCATCAAACTCGGGTAATTTAGTCATTATTTCAGATAAGCAGACTTTGTTCCTTATTGTAGTTTGGTTTCATATTCTCTTATACCTTCTTTTTGCAGCCTGGAGTCTTCATGGAATTTTGCAAGCATGATTCATGTGCCTATGGTTATGAACCATACATTGATAATCTGAATCTGGTACGGCCGGCCTGAATAGCTTATCTGATCTAGTTTTGTATAGGTTTCTTACTGGTTTAGATTAACTTATTTGATTTGCTATAATACTGTTACCTTCTTATGACTGTTTATGGTCAGGTTACTCTGGTGAGTACCAGTACTAAAAGTAACATTTTTCATATTCAGGTGATCCCCTTATCTCTTTTCATATTTCACTGTGAGCGTACATGGATGAGAGCCTTGAATTTGGAAAATAAAAGTAAAAATCTGAATAAAGAAAAGCAGTACAGCCTTCAATGTGAAGCGAGACCATACATTCAGTCAATTAGGAAGATCTTTTCAAGCGATAGTATAGGCATAACTTTGATCGGCAGTTTGAAGGTCAGTTGTTTTGTTCGTGGCCATCTATTTTGTCTGGTTGAAATACATTTATGATAGTGAATCACTGTCCTCTGATATAAAGATTCATAATTCAACAGCTCAATCTGGGTAATGGTTTTCTATTTCCATAGATATTTTAAGTATTTGAGTTTATTATTATTGGTTTGTCCACTTTTTTATGTTGATGATATACAGACTTCTCCTACTTCTGGAAGACTGCAGCTGGTTGATGCAACTGGTAGCATTGATGTTCTTGTGCCAGACCTTCCATCAACTTGGGATGCTGATAGAATATTCAAGGTCATGTGAGGATAATGCCATATTCTGTATAGTAACATTCATTGCAGAGTGAGATGTCAATTGATATCGGTCAGATATGAGATATCTCCTTTGTATCTCTGAGTCTGGACTCACTTGGGTCATTTTTTTTCTTTCCAGGTAGTTGAGTATAGTTTTATTATTGAAGGTGTGCCTGGGTTTGTGAATTCCGAAAGATTGCTTGTGAATGATTTTTTTGCGAGCCGAACTATCTTCGATTTTGTACCTTTGGCAAGAAAGGTGAACTTAAATGTATGTGTTTACTTTCGCTTGAGAACTCCATTGTGCCAAAATCTTCCTTTTCATCCTTGTACTGAGATTGGAGAAGATTTGAAAAGATTTCAAAGTGGAACATTTCACCTGCTTCGGGTTACCCACAAATTTCCTGTGCTACAGAAGGTATACTCCTGCTTTATCTCTCATGTAATGTAATTGCTGTAATGATTTTAAAGTTGGCCTATGACTTTTATATATGTTTTCAAAACCCCCAACAATGAATGGGGGGAATTCATTTGTAGAGTAGCAGTCTGATAGTAAACATGGATCCTAGTTCTAGTTTTACTTAATATGACACTTTTTTCGTTCTACTAGTTCCAAGGTGACCTGGTGATAGCAAGTTCATCAAGCATGTTTGTCGAGGCTATAATTTTTCTGTGGAATTTATCTGTTGCTGAAAATGATTGTATTTCGTGTCAAACGAATGTTGTGGGGGACAATCCCAAGAATTCTATGAAATCTTGTGCAATCGGACGCTGCTTAGAGAATGGTTCATCCAAGAGACTGAAAGGTAGTGATGCATCAGGGAAGGGGGTATCTTTAGGTTCAGTGGACTGTTATTGTGAATCAGTCCAAAAATTGAAAGTTTGCTCTAATTCTTACATAGAATCCAGTGAGAATAGAATATATAGCGAATTGAGTTCTCATGAAATACCATGTTCGGCTATAATTAGTGGAGTTACTCATTCAGTTATCTTGTACCGCACAAAAGCCAAATCAAACAGTGGTGGCTCTTGCGGTCCAAGTGGGCGGAAGGTATTGCTGGAACTCAAGTCTGAAAGCTTTTACAAGTATCAGGTGGGTCCGCTTCCTCCTTTTCTTGGTTAGTACATGGTGCATGAGATTTTTTTATTTTTGGTTTTGTTTTTTTATTTACTTTTTATAAACTTTCTAATTTTCTGTATTTTATGTTGCAGATCGGCTGTTATTATATCACAAAACATGATAAAGAAGATCTTTTTTGTAATCTTAAGGGCTCTGATTATTTCACTGGTGTAAAAGTTCTTATTCCTTCCAAAACTCATTTGTGGAGCCTTTCATTTGGTTCTGATGAGGTTTGTGAAAATAATAGTTCATCGAAGTGTCTTCCATCATATGAATCTCTAAGAAATGACGAGGTTCTATCTGGATTGCACAATGAAGTACTTCTTCAGATGTCCCTAGGAAGTTCATCCCCTACATCTTTCGACATGTATCTTTCTCCTTCTTCCACTGTATTAGGCACTGGAGAGCTACAGCTAAAGGAACTGAAGGAAAGATTAATCAAGCCAGTTGTGACACCTGACGTGATACCTAAAATCTCTTCTTGCATTGAACATGTCACTCTATCAACTGAAATCAACTGCATGTTTTCTGAGGGCAATCTAATATCTATATGTGGGCATGTGGTTTCAGTTCATAGCATCGAGGACAGCTTATTTGATCCATATTCGAACTGTCAAAACCTTTGTGATCCTCTAGAGCTGAAATTCTTTCAGAGGGCTGCAAACATTTGCATTCACGTCTTGGTGGACCATCAAATTGTAAATTTATGCTTTTTTCCTTAAAAACTTTCCTGAAGTTTCTTTTATTGAGAAGAAATTATAAGTATCTATTGAACTCATGGCAAAATTTTAATAAAACAGGTAAAGCTATCCAGTTGGTGTAAGCATGATTTTCCTGTTGGATTTGGACCTGGAGTAGATGCAACGTTTCATCGGATTCTTGGGTTGCGGTATGCACTCTAGTTTTTCTTTTTACACTTCTCTGATTTGTATTTTGGCATTCTGGCTAGTTTGTAATGGTATATTGTGATGTCTTTAAGGCTTTCAGTACCAGTTATATAACAGATACAATTCAGTTACTTATACATGTTTTCTTATTTATTCTAAAAATGTAACTAATAGTATATGATAAATTCAGGAATTTGGTCTGAAATTTTCTCAAACATATGAAGTTAGTTTCTATTCTTCAAAAGTTGGTAGCTTGAAATCATCTGTTTCATAAATTGGTGTGAAATTTTTGGTACTTTGAAGTACTTTCTAATTGGAAAAACTCAGAAGAGAAAATATCTGGAGGATATGCACTGCTGATTTAGGAGCTGTTGTTATATATTAAATATATAGTTTGCTAGCTTGCTAGAAGTTTCAATCCTCCATATGTTGGGTGCTGTGTACGTGTGTAATCATCTAGTTCCAAGATACCATGGTGTTTGTGTACTTCTAACTTTCCAGTCAAAGTTTGAAAAAATAAATAAATCAAGAGGAAATCTGACTACTGATCAAGAATCCTTGGTATATATTAAATATATGTCCTGATGTCTAATTTTTTCTTTAATTCTTCAGGGAGCAGAATAGATGGATGTTGACATCTGTGTCGTTTATTGTAATCCATTCCATAAGGGCAGTCACTGAATCATGTGATGTCAAGTGCTCTAGTCCTGCTTCATACATGTCCAATGCTGCGGCGCCACCCATACTTTGTTCCGGGTTGGTATCTAAATTGGTTCAACATGTGGACTCTAAGCCTTCATTGCAGGGTGGGTTACATTTTGTTTGTTACTAGCAGCAAGCCAATTACTTTTCTTTACTATTCTTGTAATCTTGTTTTGAGAAGGATGAAGCTTTATCTTCATGTCAACGTTGGCAACTCTATAGGTTGTTGCTGTTCATTTCCTAGTTCTGGAGAGAAGTACAAATGTCAATCATCAACTGAAAAGTCCCTTGAGGCCCCATCTGGTTGACATCCCTCTTGCTGGTTTTGTTCTAGGTAATACATATGATTTAATTCGTGAAGATTTTATGGAGTCTACTTTTTTTTATATTAGGGGTAAATCTTGTCTACACAACAGAACATTTGTTTCTGTACCTGTTTCCATACATTTCTCTATCCCTTCAGTACATACATGTGATAAAACTCCCAATAGTACAAGGTGTTACTAAGACAGATGATATGGTAATGCCCGTATTGGCGAGCTTAAATACATAATATTATTATGGGAGTTAGGTCAACAAGCTGTATAGGTTTGAAACACATGGTGCTATATAAGCTGCCTTATAAGTTGCCTTGTCAATTTGTTAAACTTGTTTTCCAAAGATCTTTCAAAAAGTATTCTATTGTTGAATATTATCTCTCTTTGTTTCATGGATACTGCACATTTCTGATGTTTAACAGACAGCTATACATGATGGCCAAGTCTCTGTAAAATTGTGTGCATAATGCATTTTGTGCCACTTTTCAATCGATACTCTCTTATATAATGTCCTAATTGGAGGCCTATCTTCAGTACTGTGAAGTCATCTGCTTTGTATGTTCTGATTAGATGAAAGAATTTGTGTTTTCCCTCTTTTGGCATTATTTGTTTCCCTTAAAATTTGTTGAAGCTTTATCCCATGTGTAGATGATGGTATTTCCCCATGCTGTTGGGCTAATGCTGAAAGAGCGGCAACCTTGCTAAGGCTCTATGAAAAGTTCCCGAAGCCAGATTTTGAAAGAAGTGGCTGGACATTGAAGTGGATCAACACAGGCAAGGCATGGAGTTCAACCATCTATCATCTTGAAAGAATTTTAAGTAATCATCACCGGATTGTGGTGAGGAACCATGGATCAATGTTCGATTCTTCCTATCAAGATATTGCTGTTTCTGTGAGTACAGATGATGCCCTCAGCAGCTACGATGAAAACCTGCTAAAACATATAATTTTCAATGCTTGCTTCAGCAAAGTTTGGGTGCGTTTATTTCCAAATCAGAAGTCGTTTATGAAATCAGTTCACTCTGCTAAAACTTTATTCTTCATGTTCAATTATTGACAATTATCAGGTCTGTCTTTTGGCAGAGCATTGGGGCTAGTATGATGGACTTGGATGCTGTGAAAAGATTGAAGACGGAAAACCTTATGGAAATGGAGATGTCTACGCATTCCATGCCGCATATATGGGCTGAAGAAGTTCAACTCGTTAATCCTCTCACACAAGCGAGAAATATTGCCCAAGAACTGATAGACGGGTAAATGTATCATATACCAATTATCTGCCCGATCCTTTTCCAAAAATGTTGCAGAAGAACAAAAGACAATTGGAAATCAAGCCCATTTTTGCCTTACAATGAGGGCCGGACCTAAATGATTAGAAAAAGGGTAATTCTGTATTAGTTATTTAATGAGAAATGAATTACAGAGGTGTTATTGTCTATATACAATCAATACTTCAAAGTTGAAACTGAATAAACTAGAAATGTTTCATCAAAGGGAACGATTTCTTTTACATTTTATGGGTTACGCTTCACACATCATAGTTCCAAGACACATTACAACTTAGAGAGGTCGCAACCTGTTATAGGTTGCAATTTGCAACATTTTACATCCAAATATGTTTATTGTTGTAAATTGCTTTACTTTATTCTCAACCTGATATATCGACCCTCCTAGGTGAAAATTCTGCCGGCACCACTGGTCACCTGTGAAGAAGAGCTTGATAATAAGAACAGCGATCGATGCATCTGCAGCAGGTAGTTATTCAAGCCTTGTTCCTCCAACATGTGCATAAACTCCATAGCTTCATTTTAAAATTTTTTTTTTTTAGATAAGGGATTTGATACCTAGCCAAGGGAAGGGGGGTTTCGTAAAACCTAAACCCCGGGCTACAATCTGAATAATAACAGGCAATGCTCACCTAATCCTCCTAAACTAGCAAGATGTGTTAACTTATGAGCAACACCCTTTGCTTCACGAAATATGTGTTCAATCATCCACCACCCACCCTACATTAGAGATCATTCTCCTTAGAGCATATGCACCGGTGGGAGGGCTTAGGAGGAGTAGACACTATTTGAGGTGGAGAAGACACTATTAATCAAATAGGAGGTGCAATTCCTGTTTTTCGTACAGCTATGCACAAAAATAGCACATTCTATTATTGTTCATAAATTATTTTTTTAATTTAAATTTTATTCCGATTGATTTTCAACCAATACATAGACGACACATGTCGTTGTCGTATGAAGAATTGAATAAGACTTGTCCTACCAATGACGAGTTGACACGTGTCACATCGACAGAACATTATCTTATAAATAATTGTACAAAAATTTCGATAAGATTTCCAATCAATCACTTGACGACACGTCTCATTTTCACGTGTCATTGTTGTGTGAATAATTGTCGAAGATTTCCGATGAGATTTCCGACCAACCACGAGATGACACATGTCATCATCAGACATTAGATAACCTAAAATCGAGTATAAAAGGATCTTCTTGGGCAGCTTATATTCTCACACCATCTACAAATTACTTGTTATTTCTTCACATTCCAGCATCAGTAAGATGGATCCTTTTAGTTTAAATACTTTTTTCACGAGGAGACGACAACAACGCCAAAAAAATACATAAATAGCTAACGCCTTCGTCACTGACGCGGTCATGGTAGCTACAACGTTCGATGATGAACCACCTTGCTGCCCTCCAAACAAAGAAAGGTTAAGGGTGCAAAGGGGACAAAATCTTATGGAAGATTACTTCATCGAGCGTTCTGTCTTCAACGAGCAAGCATTTCGTCGGAGGTACCAAATGTGTTCGAACTTATTCAATCATATCTGCATGGATCTCTGCAACAACGACCCATTTTGGCATCAGAGAGCAGATGTCATTGAATTGCAAAGACTTCTTCCACAACAGAAGATGACCAGTGCTCTCCGAATGTTGGCGTACGGCATAGCCGTAGATCAGTGTGCTGAATACACGAGAATGAGTGAATCAACCACACTAGAATGCTTGAAGAAGTGGTGCACCAAAGTGTACGAGCTTTACGGTGACATTTACCTCCACATTCCAAATGCAGCTAACATCACTCGGCTTCTAAGCAGGGCCAGGCATCGAGGATTTCTAGGTATGATCGGAAGCATCAACTGCATGCACTGGGAATGGAAGAACTGTCCAACAGCTTGACAAAGGGCATACTCGGGCTGGTCTAAGCGTCCCACTATTATCTTTGAGGCAGTGGCCTCATATGACACGTAGAAATGACATAGCTTCTTTGGGGTACCTGGAGCACACAATGATATCAACGTGCATCACCAATCGGATATCTTCGATTTGCTTCTTGCCGGAAGAAGCCCGCAAAAGAGTTATAATGTCAACGATATGACATACTACAATACTTACTATCTGGCTGATGGAATTTATCCGAGGTACTCGTCATTTGTCAAAACTATTTCCAATCCTCAGACTCTATCACATAAGTTGTTCTCAAAGAAACAAGAGGCATACAGCAAAGATGTGGAGAGCTGCTTCGATATTTTGCAATCTCGTTGGGCAATGATTCATCATGCAGCTCGGTCTCCCCACACAGAGGTAATAAAAAATATTTTGTTGGCTTGCATCATTATGCATAACATGATAGTTGAGGAAGAGTTTGATGAGGTAGAATTTGAGGAGAATGAAGAAGAAGATCTACAAAACCCATCAAGTGCTTTCGCAAATTATAATGGGCCAGTGGATGAACAAGGTAATCAGATTCCTTTTGAGCCAATTGGAAGGGATGGATTGGATGAACAACGGTTTCATGACCATGTTGTCGATCTTCAGTCTTCTTATATCCATAGAGAGCTTCAGAAGGACTTGGTGAATCACAACTGGTTTCTAGAGACCGGTGAACATATCTAAAAATGTTGTTTGAAATATATGTTTTTGCATTATGTTTGTTTTAATTTGGTGTATTTGAATTTGGTGTGTTTTAATTTGGATTTCATGTAATGTTATTTTGTATCATCTCTAAATAAAAAATGTATTTTGATTTCTTAAAAATTTAAATTACATAATGACAAGCCAAACCTAGATTTATTACGAAAACTAAACTATTGAAAAAATGGGCGATAACAATTTGAAAAGGTTCTCTCGCTATCTTGTTGTTCGTTGTTGTTTCCTTCTCCTTGCTTAATGATTTTCGCTTTCCTATTCGTGAAATATCTCTTTGAATTTGGGGTCATTCTCTCCATATCCATTGTTATGATCCTTGTTTCTTCTTGTAGAGCTCTCAATTTGTAGTCTTTCTCTTGAAGGAGGAGTTACGTTTTGTGTAAAGCAAAATCGTTATCCTCACTTGATTTTTGAGCGGCGGCCCAAATGGCTTGATTGGCCACAATGGTCTTCAAAGCCTCATCTCGTAGCTCACTTGTAGGAGTCATGATTTTTTCCCCTTTTTTTTGCTTCTTTTGCCGCCTTCACTCCTGGTGATCTAGGGGGACTCGAAGGACCTTCGCGGTTGCTCGTTGGTGTTGCAATCACCTCATCCTCATCCAAATTAACGATAGGAGGCATTTCACTAATGGTAGGAGTAGTAGCTTCGTAGTTGTAAATACGTGGAGTAGTAGCTATGGTTTCCCTAAAGAAAGTATGAGTCTTCACCACTTCCCAACATTCAAACTTCGAAAACTCTTTCTTTGTCTTTGACACAAACCACATTTGAGCTTTTCTTAACTATAAAAAATAACAAATTTCTATGTCACAAGTTATTTATGTTTAATGGAGATGACAACATTTAGTTCATAAAATCAAAATAATAGATATGGAAAAATTATAAGGACTTACTTGATCTTGTGGAGAGGTGCCAGATGGTGGTGGATTCTTTCGTGCATAACTAAGACCTTCGCCCCAAAGATTAAAAATCGGCTTCAACTTAATTAGTAAAACGAGATGAAATTGCGGTTTGGGTCCTATCTTCCTTTGTTGATTCACCATGACTAATCACCCAATTTTCGATATAATTGACATAGACATTTTTCCACAATTTGTCGACTTTTTGCTTGTTGCCGGTGATAGGATAAATGCTAATATGCATATAAGAAATGCACAATTGCAAATCTTTCGAAGCAAGCCAATTCAAATTTTTTTGGAGAAAACAACACAAATGAATGAGAGAAGATCGAGATGGAGGGAGATGATGAACTTGTTGTGTACAAACTGGTGTGGGAAGTTTGTAAAATTGATGTAGTATTTATAAGAAAATTGTACGGTAGTGTTTGTAAATTTTTGGAATTTTTAGAATATTTTTGGGGAAAAAAAGTCTTCTGCTTGTTAACAATTCAGGGGAAAAAAGAGAGCTGCTCGTTATCGGTACGTTACATGTTTTTGGTATTCCTGTACTTGTATTGTTGGATCCGGGCGTCACACATTCATTCATATCATTTAGACTGTCATCATTGGCTACGGTACCTGCATCTCCACTTCCGGGGTTGTGGAGAGTGTTGTATCCGTCAGGTGAGGTTGTGAGCATTGGTTGGGTTTATAGAGATTGTGAGGTGTTTATTGGAGACCATGGTTTAGCCGCAAATCTGTTACTGCTTGATATTGTGGATTTTGATCTGATATTGGGTATGGACTTCTTGGAGTCGCACTGTGCCATGTTTGACTGCCACAGGAAGGAGGTCGCGTTTCGACGACCAGGGTTACCCGAGATACTGTTCTGAGGCGAGAAGAACACTTCACTACCGTGTTTGATTTCCGCGATGAGGGCAGATCAGTTGATGAAGAAGGGTTGTGTTGCTTACTTAGCCCATGTTGTGGACACTACAGCTGCGGTGCCGGACCTTGGTAGTATTGAGGTTGTGTATGAGTTTCCGGATGTGTTTCCAGCGGAGTTACCTGGTATACCCCCTGTGTGGGAGATTGATTTTACCATTGAGTTATTGCCGGGTACTGGACCGATTTCCCAGACACCGTACCGGATGACGCCTGCAGAGTTGAAGGAGTTGCAGATCCAGCTTCAAGAGTTGTTAGAGAGGGGATTCATTCAACCGAGTGTTTCTCCGTGGGGTGCTCCAGTGTTGTTTGTGCGGAAGAAGGACGGGTCCATGCGATTGTGCATCGACTATCGGAAGCTGAATCAGGTTACAGTGAGGAACAAGTATCCGTTGCCGCGGATTGACGACTTGTTCGATCAGCTGAAAGGAGCAGCAGTCTTTTCGAAGATTGACCTTCGATCCGGATATCACCAGTTGAGGATCCGAGATTCAGATGTAGCCAGGACAGCTTTCAGGACGCGGTATGGGCACTATGAGTTTTTGGTTATGCCGTTTGAGTTGACCAACGCCCCCGCAGCTTTCATAGACTTGATGAATCAGGTGTTTCGACGATTCCTGGACAAGTTCGTGATTGTATTCATTGACGATATCCTGATTTATTCGAGGAGTGTGGGCCAGCACAAGAAGCATTTGCGAGCAGTGTTGCAGACCTTGCGGGACCATCAGTTATTCGCAAAGTTTAGCAAGTGTGAGTTCTGGTTGGATAGTGTGAAGTTTCTGGGCCACGTGATTTCGGCCGAAGGAGTTAGTGTTGATCCTGACAAAATCGAGGCCGTGCTGAATTGGAGTAGACCCACTACTGTGCCGGAGATCCGGAGTTTCTTGGGCTTAGCAGGCTATTATCGACGGTTTGTACATGATTTCTCCCGGATAGCTACACCACTGACTAGATTGACGAAGAAAGGCGTCAAGTTTGAGTGGTCTGATGCGTGCGAGGAGAGTTATTTGCTCCTGAAGGAGAGATTGACTACCGCACCGGTTCTGACTTTGCCAGACGACAGTGGTGAGTTTGTTGTGTACAGTGACGCGTCGAAGTTGGGCCTTGGCTGTGTATTGATGCAGCATGGTAGAGTTGTGGCATATGGTTCCAGGCAGCTGAAACCGCATGAGGCCAACTATCCGACGCATGATTTGGAGTTAGCCGCTATTGTGTTAGCGTTGAAGAGTTGGAGGCATTACCTGTATGGTTCTCAGTGTAAGATTTTCACTGATCACAAGAGTCTCACCTACTTGCGGACGCAGCCGGATCTGAACATGAGGCAGCGCCGATGGATGGAGTTGATCAACGATTACGATTGCACGTTCGAGTACCATCCGGGGAAGGCCAATGTTGTAGCGGATGCACTTAGCCGGAAATCGGGAGCCTCGTTGTTTCACATGTGTGTGGCCAGAGTATCGATGTTAGCCGAGCTTCGAGCTACGGGTGCTGTGTTTGGGTATGATGATGATGGAGCTTTGTTGGCCAGTTTTCAGGTCCGACCGGTATTGGTTGATCAGGTACGGGAGGCACAGGATTTAGATTCTTACCTGTTGGGCAAGAAGACCATGATACGGAATGGTGTGCCTACAGAGTTTCGATTGAGCGACGACGGTACGTTGTTGTTCAGAGGCAGGTTATGTGTACCCAGAGACAAGGATTTGAAGAAGGAGATTCTGGATGAGGCCCACAGTTCAGCGTATGCGATGCATCCCGGAGGTACGGAGATGTTTCGTACACTTCGAGTGTACTATTGGTGGCGCAACATGAAGCGGGAGATTGCCGCGTACGCGAGTCGATGTTTGATCTGTCAGCAGGTGAAGGCAGAGAGGCAGAAACCTGCAGGGAAATTACAGCCACTTGAGATTCCGGTTTGGAAGTGGGAGCACATTACGATGGATTTCGTCTATCAGTTGCCGCGTACTTCGGCGGGCAACACTGGCATTTGGGTTATTGTTGACCGATTGACGAAATCCGCACACTTTCTTGCACTTCTAGGGAAGATTTCAGTGGGCAGATTGGCTAAGTTGTACTTATCCGAGATTGTTCGCTTGCATGGTGTGCCTGTGTCCATTGTTTCTGACCGAGATAGTCAGTTCACTTCTGAGTTTTGGCAGGCTTTACAGCGAGCGTTGGGCACGAGGCTGCGGTTTAGTACAGCTTTCCATCCTCAGACCGACGGGCAGTCTGAGCGGACCATTCAGACTCTTGAGGATATGCTGAAATCATGTGTGTTGCAGTTTCGAGGGAACTGGGATCAGCAGTTGCATTTGATCGAGTTCGCCTACAACAACAGCTATCAGGCCAGTATTGAGATGGCACCGTACGAGGCTCTGTACGGGAAGCAGTGTCGTACTCCATTGTGTTGGAGTGAGGTAGGCGAGCGTTGGCTTATTGGTCCAGATTTGGTGAAAACCACGATGGAGGACATACAGATTATCCGAGATCGACTGAAGATTGCCCAGGATCGGCAGAAGAGTTACGCAGATGTAAGGAGGAAGAGCTTAGAGTTCGAGGTTGGTGATTGGGTCTTCCTGAAACTATCTCCGTGGAGGGGAGTTGTGCGTTTCGGGAAGCGTGGCAAGCTTCAACCGCAGTACATTGGTCCATATGAGATTACGGAGAGGGTTAGAGCTGTTGCTTACAGACTTGAGTTACCAGCTGAGATGGCTCGTGTACATGATGTCTTCCATGTTTCGATGTTGCGGAAGTACATCTCAGATCCTTCTCATGTGTTAGTCCCACAGCAGTTGCCGATCAGAGAGAATTTATCGTATGTAGAGGAGCCAGTGCAGATTCTCGATCGTCGTGATCAGGAGTTGAGGCACCGTGTGATTCTGCTGGTGAAGGTCTTGTGGCAGAACCACTCAGTTGAGGAGGCCACCTGGGAGACCGAGCAGCGTATGCGGGAGCAGTATCCTCATTTGTTCACTTGACATGTATGTAAATTTCGAGGTCGAAATTTCTTTAAGGGGGGTAGATTTGTGACGACCCGAACCAGAATCAGTTGCGTATTCGGCACGATTCACGAGTTTGAGTTTAGTCGCAGTTTTGTGTCGTAAATGTGGTTTGCCGATTCGATTCGCGACTTTATTTTTGGTCGAGAATTTGAGTTGGGTGTCTTTACGGAAATTGTAGAGTACGTGATTTTGAGCTTGTGGGCGGTTCCGGAAGATTTTTCCGATAACCGAGGAATATTTTATGATTATTTGAAGTTTCGGTATCCGACGAGTTTATCCGATTGTTTCGAGTTTATCCGAATCATTTCGTATATTCATTTTGGACCGTCGATCGACCCGAGGCGCGAGTATAAATATCGGAAATAGGCGTAAAATCGTCGAAAAACACTGTTTGAGTTTGACCAGTCGTTGACTTTCTTTTTTTGGAAACTTTGACCGTTGACCGTGGGAGGGGAACTTTCCGTTTTGGTTTCAACTTCCGACGACCAAATTTCGGCCACCATCGGCCACGGGACAGGTACAGTTCGCTTCCTCTCTTGATTTTGAGTCTGATGGTAATTGGTTTGATGAGAATTGTTTGAGTTTTGGAGGAGAACGAATCGGGCCGAACTGGGTTTTGTCGCCGATGTTGGTTGGCTGTGTTCCGGCGAGCCACGGTGGCTGTAAGGTTGGGGGTTCGACTCCCCTTGGTCTAGGGATGCTTCCCAAGTGATTAGTTTTGGGATTGGTGAAGGTTTTAGGGTAACCCGATTAGGTCATCGGAGGGGAATTCCGTTCAGATTTCGGGCTGATTTTGGACGGGTTCTGGTGGGATTTGGACTTTGTTATAGTAGGGAAAACGGTTCGCCTTGATGAGACCTTGAAATCTGGAGAATCTTGCCATGGGATTTCACCGTTGACGGCGAGCCGGCGGCGGCGGCGGCGGTCAATGGTGGTCAACGACGGCGCTCCGGCGAGAAAAAGTCAACTTTTCTGATTTTGACGTTTTTAATGTCATTTTTCTTGTAATCGCGCCCTGATCATCGTCCAGAGGTTTTTGGGTCGATTTGATTAGCCGATTTTCAGACGAGGTTTCGAGTGGGGATTTCGGGATTTCCGTAATTCATTTTGTACTGCATTTCGTATTTCCGGGAACGGTTGATTTCCGTGCATCAGTACAGTGTTGTGGATTACGATATTGATCAGTTATGTTTTTCTGGATATTCAGGAGATCGAGATCGTGACCTGGATCGTGACCGTGCTTCAGGCGAGGGATCTTCCGCCGGGCCACGAGATTAGCGCGAGTGCGCGTTTTGCTCACCTGTGAGTGGACAATTTCTTTTCACGGAAATGATTGCGAGTCTTTTATATGATTTATGAACTTGAGCATGCGTATGAGATTTCGGATTACATGAGCATGTGTTTTTATGATTATACGATTATATTTATACGAATATACATATACGAGTATACATACACTTATATGTTGTTTCATGCATTTGCATCGAAATGTTTGTGATTTAGTTTACACAGAGTACAGTCGTTATATGTTGTTGTATCGATACACTTGCATCCCGGCTGATCCCCGAGGATGTGTACCGGGGGAGGCTGTGACTCCTGACCCGTGACCTGTACCGGGGGGAGGCAGACCTCTGACCTGAGGCCTTTCTGGCTAGAATTGCGTGAAAGTCTGGGACTCCGTGATTCTGACTATACTAGCACGGTGTGTGTCCATGAGTGACCCCGTGGGATTTTTACTTGCATGCTCAGTACGCTGGAGGATTATGGTTTTACCTCGTGTACTTTGTTATTATTATTTACCTGGACTCGCATATGTTATTTTAAACATATATATCAACTGGTGAAAGACATTTATTTTCGTCCACTCACTCTAACGTGTTTATTGTCTTTCCCCTGGGCTTTTCGGTTTCCGTGCCCAGTTGCAGTTCAGGTTTTGGTGTTTTCACGTCGCGGTTTGGAGGCTAGTGATCAGAGTTACCTGTGCTTTCCAGTAGGTTCTTGTTTCGCCTACTGATGTGTATATTGTATATATTTTATTTTAGAGGTCGCTCTGATACATTCTGATACTTGTTATACGGATTTTCTCGGATATACATATGTATATAGTACAGTTTGTTTACTGTTATTGATTATATTGATGTTGAGAAATCCGGATGTGATTGGTACCCACGGTTTGGCTTTTGTGGCATAGGATGAAGTGTTATTTTCTGGGTGCAGGTTATGGCAATTCCACGTTAGTAACGAAACTCTGCCGAAATTTTGAAATTTTTTTGTTGGTTCGTATTTTCGAAAGGGTTTGATTCCGGTTTAGGTAACTGAATCGAGATTGGGTCCTTTCACTTCGAGCCCTATTAACGTGACCACTCTCTTTTTCTCCTCCAAATTTATTGAAGTATGCTTGTACATGTGTTTTGCAAACTCTAAACGTATAGTGGTACTGTCATCATATTCCGACATATTTCTGAACTCATAAACTTTATTCACAATTTCTTTACATCCTCAAGTAAGCCATAAATCCTATCTGATACCCTCTTTCTCTTTTGATTATGAGAGAACTGACTATCATAGTCTATAACAAAATCTTCTCTTCGATGGTACTTTAGCCAAAAGTTATAAACTACTAAACTTCTTTGTAAGTTCAACTGCACTGCATGATGATTCGTCATTCTTCTAAGTACATCTATTGGAAGATTTCTTGCTAGCATTCTCTTGAAAGTGGTTTATCTCTGCCCAGTTGTATCTTGTTTGTGTAGCACTACTGAGATAATCAATTGTATTCAGCAGGTATGCTTTGAAGTTGCATTAGTTCTCAACGGAAAACATGTTTCCTTTTTCCTCGTCCTCGACCACTACAGTGATATTTGGTTCTTATTTGGTTTGCATTCTTAACTCACTTAAAGAATTGTTCATCTAAAACAAGTAATTGAAACCTAATCGCTAATTGAACTTGTTCTAGGTAGTTAAACATTTACTTAACTTGTAGAAATTAATACATAAAAGAAGTGTGACCATTGTAATCTTGACCGGATGCAATGAGGGTTATTAGGTAGTGCATTGCATCATTCTCATTTGAACATTCTTACTTGCATACAAGGCTAGAGGTGGAAAACTTCAACCCTTAAGAACAAATGCACCACATTTACTTTTGCCCAACCAAGACCAAAGCTTTTTGCAACTAAGCCCCTGTTATATACTATAAACTAAAGAAAGACCCAAGTCAACCACACTGTCAGACAGTTTTTTCCTTCTGTATTGGTCGATCAAGCCACATAATACTTTATTCATTTACACTGCAAAACAATCCCTTTGCCAGAGCCTTTTGCCTCCCAGCGGTGCATTTGCTCTAAACTTCCATCACTTTAATTGTCACATTTTGGTTAAGCTTAATCTAGTAGCATTTACCTTTATACAAGTAGCATAATCACTATCCTTGAAAATTGAACCACTTTACCTCATATTTTTCATAATTCACTCATCTAGTTCCCTTCTAGGTTCACCTAGATTAGAAAGAGATTGTCAATCCCTGTGGATTTGACAACTCTACTTATCTCATATTAAAACTTCATCTCTTCAACTTGAGAGTAGATTTTTAGCTAACAATTATTTATTTTTCGATAAAATAATAATTTTGTTTAATTAATTTTCTTCGTTTCCAAGTTATTCATCTATAAAAGTTTCACTTTATGACAAAGCAAACTTCATCATACACATATAATGTCTCCAAAATTGAAATCCACAACAAGCCAATATGTATCAACGTATGTATATATGTTAAAAAGTACTTAGTACGTAAAGATCTAAATCCAAGTTTGGCTCTATATTAAAATAAAAAAATTATTCTACCATTTCACTTAAAAAAATTACATCTCTTTGCTCGCTTCAATTTTAGATGATCCATAAAAAAATTATTCTACCATCAAATGCCGCTTAAACCAAAAACAATACCACTCTCGTCTGAAGCACCCATAAGTGTCGATTAGGGCGAAGTTGCCATTGTGCCAAAGGCCGTAGGATGAGACTAGATCTGAGAAAACTAGAAAAGTTTGCAGTTGGAGACTAGAGGAAGAGAAACTAGGGTTCATATAGTATGAGAGCTATCTTGAAGCCATGATACAGTTAAATTTGATTTAGAAACATAGCACAATAGTCTTTGTGATACAACTCTTCATAACTAACCGATAGCTCTTTATATTTTTCAAATGACTTAAAACATTTATTTTTAAGAAGAAAATATATCTAGACCACATTTTCCCAATGATCTCCAACTCCCTAATTTGTGTTCCAAACACATCAATTATTTTTCGAAGAAGTAAACTTTGTAGCTGATAAGTTGAGAGTTGAGAGCCCTACCTCCTTCTTTTTTTCTCCCTTTTCCCTTCGAGTTTTCCTTCCTAAACCCTAGTTGACTGGTGCCACCTAGCCTGCTCGAGCACCTTCACCTACTCAATTATGGTGTCTCCTATCCTTCCATAGCAGAGGATACAAATGGCATTTCAGATTGATTGACAATGATGAGTTTTGAGGCTGACAATGATGACCTCGAAGAGGTCTGCCTAGTCCCGGAGGCAGCCGATGTAGAAGCCGAGGGAGGGTGTCGTTATGTCGTGGCGTGGCTGTATGGGATGATGACTTTGCCAGAGGTCTAAGAGTAGTCATTCCGGGTGGCAATAGTTCGCTTGTGGCACGGGTTGCTCAACCCAAGGGAGATCATCGAATTGACATTTTTGCAAATCCAAGGATCCAGAGGGCGATTAGTCTGGAACCGTGGTACTACCATGATCTCATGGTGGTAATGGAAAAATTTGACAGGTTCTCAGCTTAGGAGGTAGTCCTAGCGGCGCAGGTGAAGCTGGAGGTAATGGTCCAATACCTACCGGATGGTACTTTGGACAAGAGTTGGGCGAAGGCCGAGAAACGGATTGGAAATTCCATCAGGATTTTCAAGTCCTATGACGAGCTTCTCCTCCAATCCGCGAAGATGAAACTGATGGTAATGATGGATCTCAGCCGCGGGGTGGTGGTAAGAAAATGAAGATGATTTGCTTCCTCTTGCTCATTGGTTGTTAGATTTGATTACCCCTCAGTTCGAGGGTTTTGTGAGGTTCGTGGTTGTTTTGTGCATGGAGAAGGTGGTTGTTTAGTCTTACATGCCCAAGAGGAGAAGAGGGCGGCGACCCTCGCTACTCATGAGCATGTTGGGAAGGAGATGCGGGTGGAGGTGCCGGTTGGTCCTCTAGGGTTAAATGTTACACCAAGGGGTTCAATGATGGATCTGATGGTGACAACAACGAACCCTGAGGTGGCGGTGACAGTTGGGATAGGCTCGGGTGGTGGGATGATTTCCAAGTCAATGGTAATACCTGAGGTAGAGCATGATGGCCATGTGTTAAGCATGCATGTACCTTAGCTAGAGAGTTTTAGACACTTGTCTAAGATGTAGGGTAACACTATTTTCGAGGGGGCTCGTTAACCTTTATTGATTTTATGCAGTTTATATGTTCTTCTGGTAACACGCTATCAGGCCCAACTGGAGCAATCACTAAGGCCTAAGCGAGTCAGGTGGGCACCTCTAGTATCATGGTTCCTTTTGTTAGGTCGGAGCAACGACTTGTTTCCCAGGCACTACATGCAGATGGGGCGTCTTCACAGGCATGTGAAGCATCTCGACATGTAGATGAAGCACCTCTATCTGGTAGGAAGCGGTTATCCCGAGAAGAGATGCCATCGCTGGTGAATGTGTCAAATGGTGGTCTGAAGGGGATTCAGAAGCTTTAGCCCCCTTAGATCGAAGAAGGTTGCAATGGATATGGTAGCACTTGTGAAGATACAAGCTCAGGAGTACCTGATATCACCAATTTTGTTAGTTTTTGTCTTATGCCTAGACCGTTTAATTATGTATTGGGTACCATAAAATTAATGTAATAGAGTAAGTTACTCATGAATTCTTCTCTATCATGTCGTTCACTGATAGACTCTTCATAACATCTCATTTTTTTAGCGTTTCACGTAAAAAGAACTTTGTAGCTCATATCATAAGTCTTGAAAAAACTGTACTTTTATCAGGAAGGGGCGAGAATAATCTAGCGCCTAGGACCAATTCAACAATCAGTTCATGCGCACTGTAATTTCATATTTTGTGTTCACAACCCAATTTCTATCGAGGTATCTAGCCGCACTGTCCAACTCTCTTGCTCTTTTTCTCTAAGAGCCCCTAAAGCTATTACCAGCCACCATGGCTCTTCTCTCTCTTCCATCACAACTTCATCTATTAGTTTCTCCATATCCTCTAAAACCACCAAAGGTATCAATTTTTTTCTTTTCACCAATTTTCATAGCAAAGTTACATGCTTGAGTTAAAGTTTGAATCTTTCTTCAATTTGGGTATGTATAATCTGCAAGAAGCATTAAGCATACTAGTAAAAGTTATTAACTATTTTATTTTCATCAATTTTCATACCAAAGTTACATGCTTGAGTTAAAGTTTGATTCTTTATCAATCCGCGTATATATAATTTGCACAAAGCAGTAAGCACACTGCATACTAGTAATTACTTGAGTATCTTATTAAGGCATTGAAACACATTGTAAGTGAAAGTTATGGAACTTTGTATAATAAGTGGGTTGATTTTAAAATGATGTCATTGTATAACAGATAGCTATTGTGAAATTGTAGGTTATCACATAGTAGTTAAGCCGGTGAGGTTGGGCCGGTTTTTGGTTGTTGCGGTTGTTGGTGGTGATACTGCCTCTTTTCCAAAAGATTGTTCTAATGGGGAAGAGTTGTCTGTTTCTGATTTTTCTAGTGGAGGAAATGGTGATAAGGAGGAAGAAAATGGTGTTGGGTCTTTGGATGACCACAAAATGATACGAATATGAGATAAGCTGATTGAGGTTTTCATGGTTGACAAGCCCACTCCAACTGACTGGAGAAGATTATTAGCTTTTAGTAGGGAATGGGATGATATCAGGTCTTATTTCTTTAAACGTTGTGTGGACCAAGCAGATTCCGAGGATGATCTTAGAATGAAGCATAGAATACTTGGGATAGAGCGGAAATTAAAAGAGGTACATAAGAATTTGAATGTAGCAAGTGACTCTGTGGTACTAATTACTTGAGTGTCGTCGATTCTGTATCTTGTGCTTTTATGTGTGAATGGGAAGAGCTCAACTGATTTTTCCTTTGGTGTGTTATTCTAATTTAGCTTTATTTTCTCATGATCGTAACTACCACTACAAGAAAAATGCACCTAGACCACGGACGATTTCCGTCGTCTAGGTGCAATTTTCCGTCGTCTAAGTACTTAGACGACGGAATTTCCGTCGTCCAAGCTCCGTGCTCCAAGTGCTGTCGTCCAAGCACTTGGACGACGGAGATGGAGAATTCCGTCGTCTAAGTGACACTTAGACCGCGGACATTCTCCGGGGTCTAAGTGTCCACTTAGACGACGGAGATTGTCATCTCCGTCGTCTAAGTGAATTTTTACGTTTTTTATCAAAAAAAAATAATTTTATTTTAAAAAAATAAAATAAAATGTAAAAATTCACTTAGACGACGGAGATTGTCATCTCCGTCGTCCAAGTGAATTTTTAAATTTTAATTTTTTTTAAAAAAAATAATTTTTTTTTTTAAAAAAAATGTAAATTAAAAATTCATGAAATGCTAATTAATAATTTAATAATTAGCATTTAATGAATTTTTTGTTTAATTTTTTGTATATCAATATTCATAATATTGCAAAATTTATTGAATATTAATTATTAATAATATATAATACGTACAAAATTCATAATGAATAAATAATTTAAATTATAATGGATTTAAATACAATGAATACAAAATTCATAATATAATAAAGTAAATTAATCTAGCCTAAATAAACAAAATTAAGCTAAAACTAAACTAATTATAGGCGGCGGCGGTGGTGGCGGCGCCGGTGGTGTTGGCCGGAATGTGGAGGCCGGTGGTGGAGGTGACAATGTAGGCGGTAGCTAGTGGTGTGTGGTGGTGGTGGAGGCGACGTTGTAGGTGGTGGTGGTGTGTGGTGGTGGCAGCGACGGTGGTGATGTCGGTGGTGGTGGTGATGATGATAGTGGATGGTGATGGTGATGATATATGGTGGGTGGTTTGATTGGGGGGGGGAGAGATGGAGAGGGAGAGAGGGAGAGGGAGAGTGGATTGAGGGAGAGGAAAAAATGAAGAGAGATTGAGAAAATGATGAATTTATAGAGTTTTAAAACACTTAGACGACGGAAAATCAGTATTTCCGTCGTCTAAGTGCTTTAAATTTTCAAACAATACCGCCAATTTTTCACTTAGACGACGGAAAATTAGTATTTCCGTCGTCCAAGTGATTTAAATTTTTGCCAAAATTTTAGCGGGAAAAGAATACCGCCAATTATTTTTACTTAGACGACGGAGATGACAAATTTCCGTCGTCTAAGTGGATTTAAATTTTTGCCAAATTTTTAGTGGGAAAAATACCGCCAGAAATTAAAAATTAAAAATTTCAGTTAGACGACGGAAATGTCTTTTTCCGTCGTCTAAGTGAATTTTTTTTAATTAAAATAATTTTTTTATTTTTTTTAAAAAAATTAAAAATTTAAAAATTCACTTAGACCACGGAGATGACCATCTCCGTGGTCTAAGTGAAAATTCTGTAAAATTATTTTTTAAAAATAATTTGTAATGAATTTTTGGATCTGTAATTTGAATGGAATTGTCGTAAAATATCGATTAAAGAATCGTATATATAAAAAGTGGGATTTAAGACGATGAATTAATTTACGTATTCAAACTTGTTAAGTATCTACTACTATGTATAACTTAAGTGTCGGTACGTATAAGCTCATTGCACATTGATATTAACGAAATTGAATTTGGAAAAAACGACCGTTGGATATACTCACCATAACACCATATATAAGTAGAATAATTTCCACTAAATACTGAGTTCGTTCAGGGTTTCATCGGCACAGTTAACCGCAAATCCAAAATTTTTACAAAACGGAAACCTGGATACACGAAAATCCGTAAGTCCTATTTTAAAACCGTCGACGCTCACACTCCAAGCATTGTTTACTCTATGGTCTCGACGAAAAGAATATGCATTGGGACATGGTTTAGATGGTCGTTGTCTTAGGTGAAATTACGAAATTTTCACTTAGACGTCGGAAATGCACATTTCCGTCGTCTAAGTTCTTACTTGGACGACGGAAATGTACATTTTCGTCGTCTAAGTAAAAACATGGTTTAGGGGATAGGGCCTTAGGGTTTAGGGTTACAGTACTTAGACGACGGAGATGAGTATTTCCGTCGTCTAAGTGAATTTTTAAATTTTTTTTTAAAATAATTTTTTTATTTTTTTTTTAAAATTTAAAAATTCACTTAGACCACGGAGATGGTCATCTCCGTGGTCTAAGTGAATTTTTTAATTTTTAATTTTAAAAAATATTTTTTTATTTTTTTAAAAAAAATTAAAAATTTAAAAAAATTCACTTAGACGACGGAAAAAGACATTTCCGTCGTCTAAGTGAAAACTTAGACCGCGGAAACTTTCTCCGCGGTCTAAGTGAAATTTTTAAATTTTTGAAATTTCACTTAGACGACGGAAAAAGACATCTCCGTCGTCTAAGTGTTCACTTAGACCGCGGAGAAGTTTCCGTGGTCTAAGTGTTACTTAGACGACGGAACCTTTAAGGTTCCGTGGTCTAAGTGCATTTTTCTTGTAGTGTACAGTTCAATTAGATCTATCTAGCTACAATGATAGACCAGTTCCCAAAAGAATTACTTATTTTTTGAAGTTGAGAACTGAAAAGATGTTAAAAATTTATGCATAGATCAGTGGTAATGAGGATAGTATTCAACTAATGCTTCTCTTTTTAGAGATAGTACTAGAAAAACTGATATGTTTTTCTCTTATGTGTAATTTAGTCATCAGATTCTTGTTTGAGGTACTTGTGCGTCTAAGTTTACAATTGTGGGGACTTATTCTTCATAGATTGATGAAGATGTGCAAAGACACAATGAACTGCTTAAACTGCTAGTGAGAGGGGCTCCATCTAATATCAGTGAAATTGTTCGCAGACGCCACAAAGATTTCACCAAAGAATTTTTCGTGCATCTTCTCACTGTCTCTGAGTTCTATTACGAGAATAAGGAAGAGCAAAATGGTGAGCTTGTATTCACTTCATCATGACATTTTTTACCACTTGTTTATGTAGTTCATCTCTATAGTAATTTCCTGTACATGGCAAAGCGGCAAGTAGTAGACAAGTGACTCAGCCGCTGAAACGAATGCCAACTTAGTGTAAGACTCATTGAAATTTGATGTTATATGCAAATATTTGATTTCAAGTTAATATTTCTAATGTCTAAACTGACCTCATACATGTAAAAATGATATATAAGCTCCTTAGCTCATTTGTGTCGTAGTAATGTAACTATGTAAACCTTTTCCATTAAAGTAGTACCTAGGCCATTCTCAAGGAGGGCCTTAGAGATAGCTGATTTCAGGATTTAGTTTTCAGATGTTATGTAGTCTCCTCCGTCAAATAGTTTTACCCTCAATTATATATCTGAAGTAATGCAATCCGATTATGCAAGGTCCTAATAGTACATTAAGTCTGAAAGGAAAAGCTTTCCAAAATTGAGCCAGTTTAAATGGTTAGGCCTACAAATGCAACAGTTCATAACACTCCCTAACCATTGTACTGGTAAAATTGATAATGTTCTTGTCTTGTATGTTTAGCTTTGGAAAGCATTGGAAATACGTGCTTGGCAGCTGTACAAGCGTATGATTCTGCAACTGAGAGCATTGAAGCACTAAATGCTGCAAAGTTGAAACTTCAAAATACCATCGATTCTCCTACTATCGATGCTGCTTGTAGGAAGATAGACGAATTGGCTGAGAAAAATCAACTCGACTCCACATTGGTGATGATGATTACAAAAGCTTGGTCAGCTGCGAAGGAATCAAGCATGACGAAAGATGAGGTAAATGATGGCTTGCCTCGTAAACACTTGATCTATTTATGAATAGTTAAGTTGCATGACAAACCGATGCATTCATATCCATAAAGAGACGAGTATAAATATGCCTCTATTTTGTCTCATAATGTCATACATAATAGAAGTCACCTTACAAAATCATTGGTGGTCATATAAGCTATTTTATATTTATATTTTTATATTATACGAATTTAGATGCTACTCAATGGAAGTAGGCTCCCCTTAGTTGCTAACCTTTTTTTTTTTGCTTTCTGTATGAGTAGGTAAAAGACCCGTCTTATATCATTTGTATGTGACTGCAAGAGCTAATCTTCAGAAGCTCATTCCAAAAGAAATTCGGATAATTAAGTATCTGCACACGATTGAGGATCCCAAGAAGCGCCTGTCTGTCTTAACCCCAAGAGAGGAACTTGAAGATAAGGATGTGGATTACCTCTACACGTATGCATCCAACACTCATGTTACTCTTACTTATGAGCTTCTTTATTACAATTTATTCTTTATGAAGTATAATCACTATGCTTCTGTCTTTTATTATTTTCTCAGGACACCCGAGAAACTTCACGCATCAATAAACGCTGTTGTGGATGCTTACCATTTGAGCAAAGAATGTACAATAAGGGAGGCAAGGGATCTGATGAGTCCAAACATCATAAAAAAAATTGGAGGACCTACAGAGAGTAGTCGAAAACAAATTCTTGTGACCGTGAGCATTGTCAAATGATTTGTCAGTCGTATAGGTTATTAACTTAGAAGTTAGAAGTACTAGCTGCAGTTTAGTAGGAATCTGTAGTATGATCACTCTGATGTAAAGCAAGTTCCTCACATTGGTGGAGATAGGAAAATATAATTTCTTATATGTCACTCAGTCTCTTCATATTGGGCCGTGAGATAGTCCACTAATCAATGTCTGGTAGACAAGTCTTGCTATAGTATACACAATGTATTTTCAATACTAAATAATGACTTCAATATCAATTTAGCCTATTTTGGGCCGTGTAAGATTATATACAAAGCATTTTAAAAAAAATAAAAATTACATATATAAAGAGATTTTAGACGATTCCAGATCAAATTGACTACCTGCTCACCAATATTCCAGACCAAAAGTTTATTTGCCTAGTTCACAAAACCCACCGCAGCCGGAGAAAAATGTATTCTTCAAAATTTCCAATCGAGCTTCTTTCTGAAAGTGATGAGGGATGAAATCTCTTTTATTTTTGGTTTTTCTCGTTCACGTGTCCTATTGTGGTGATCGTCTATTGCATTTTGAGTTTTTTATTTATAGTTCTATCCTCTCTTTAATTTAATTCAGTTGTCGTACTTACAAAATAAAAAAGGTAATTTTCGACACTAACAATGTTCTACCATCTAACTCATCTTTAATTGCCCCAAAAGGTTTTGCCTTAATTGATAGAGTTACAAACTTATGACCTGACCCGACCCGAAAAGCAAAACAGATCCTGTATTTCAGACTCGCCGACGCTTATCTCTATTTCAAACCAAAACAACAACGGTCATGAAAAGAAAGAAAGTTTAAATTTGATTCAACTCACGAATTCTCCGACTCAAATTTCAAATGGGTTTTTTCCCACAACACAACGGCTCATTGCAGCTTCTCTTCGTCTCTCTCTCCCTCTCTCTCTCTCTCTCTCATTTGTCCACAAATGGAGTTTTGAATTTTTGAATCGCAAGCTTGGCTACCACAAAAGAGAAGAAAAGAGAATAGAAGAGAAGAGAAGAGAAGAGAAGTCCGATGTGGGTTTCGAAATTCTTCAATGTTATCTCGATCGGTAAAGCCTCTCTGGTATGGTAATGGATTCAATCTTCTGCACATAATATTTGTGTTTCAATTCAATCTTCTGCATATATATATGTTGTGGGTGGGTTTCACATCCTAGATTTTGATAGTAGAATGCTTTGGCATTCTGATTTCTGTCAAACTCTACATAGAGTAAATGTTATTAGTTGCCGGTAATTGGTTGAAGAATCTTGTTGCCTTTGATAGTATTATGTTTGATGAATTGGGTTCTGAAAGATGATGCCTTTTTATGAATCTGAATGTTGTTATATATAACGTTGGATTCACTCGGTGCCTTTTGATAAGTTGGGTTGCTTTCCCTTTGATGGTTTTGGCGAATGTGGACCTTTTTTTGATGCCATTGATGATTTTGGTTTCCTCTTGATGCTCTTGATTAATTGAGTTTCCATTGATGCCATGTTGAATCCGGTTTCATTCGATTGAGACCTTTGATTCTCTCAATGCTTTTGGTAAATTGAGTTTACTTTGTAAAACGGTTGCCTTTGGATGAATCTGGAATTTCTCTGATGCCTTTGATCAAACTGGATTATTTGGATGGATTCTACATTGGGTTGTCGTAGATAAAGATGTCTTTGATGCACTTATGATTCTGGTTTCATGTGAAACCTACAATGAATCTGGCTAGTTTTGATGCCTTTTCGATTAATCGGTTGCCTTTGAGGTGTCCTTGTGATTCTGGTTTCAAGTGAAACCTACAATGAATCTGAAAAGTTTTGATGACTTCGATAAATCGGTTGCCTTTGAGATGCCCCTATGATTCTGGTTTCATTTGAAACCTATAATGAATCTGGATAAGTTTTGATGCCTTTGATAAATCGGTTGCCTTTGAGATGCCCTTATGATTCTGGTTTCATGTGAAACCTACAATGAATCTGGCTAGTTTTGATGCCTTTTCGATTAATCGGTTGCCTTTGAGGTGTCCTTGTGATTCTGGTTTCAAGTGAAACCTACAATGAATCTGAAAAGTTTTGATGACTTCGATAAATCGGTTGCCTTTGAGATGCCCCTATGATTCTGGTTTCATTTGAAACCTATAATGAATCTGGATAAGTTTTGATGCCTTTGATAAATCGGTTGCCTTTGAGATGCCCTTATGATTCTGGTTTCATTTGAAACGTATATGAATCTGAAAAGTTTTGATGACTTCGATAAATCGGTTGCCTTTGCTGCCTTTGAGGCTTTAATGAATCAGGTTGCATTTGATGCCAATGATAAATCTGGTTGCCTCTGATCAATTGAGTTGATTGCAATACCTTTGGCCAAGCAAGTTGCCTTTGATGTCTTTGAGGCTTTGATAAATCAGTTGTCCTTTGATGCCTATGATGAAAAAGTAGCATATGATGCTTTTGATAAATCATGTTGCATCTTATAATTCAGGTTGCCTTTGGATGAATCTGGAATCCTCTGATGCCTTTGATCAAACTGGATTGTTTTGATGGATTTTACATTGAGTTGTCGTAGATGAATAAGTTGTCTTCGATGCCTATATGATTTTGGTTTCATTTGACTTGATTTACTTGATAGTACGTATAATTGAACTTGATTATCATTTCTTGAGAATCATTTGCCTATGAAAGCTTTACAGAATGGAAGAGTTTTCCTTCTGAAGTGGTACAAATATACATTTAAATTACTAAGTCCTGCCTCCACAGTAATTTGTATGGATATGATAGATAGTAAGGTGTCCCCCGATTTGCGTAGTTTTAACATTATGGTGAATGCTTACTGTAAAATGGGCAATGCTTACTGTAAAATGGTCATTTGGATTCTGCTTATAGGTTGCTAGATCTGATGAAAGACAGTGGTATTGTTCCTGTTTGATTCTCTTGAGGAAGGCATAAAGCCAGATGAAGTGTCATTTAACTGTGATTGATGGTTACTGCAAGGTTGGGAAAATCGTTGATGCGCAGTCTTTGTTTGATATGATGCCTACAGAGGGTTGTTTGCCTAGAGCACATAGATTTACAATACCTTGATATATGGTTTGAGGAAAGGCAGAAAACTGCAGGAGGCATTATTACTGGTGGAGAAGATGTTTAAGTATTGGCCTGAATCTAACTCCACATACTTGTTCAATTTTGATATGCTGAAACAAGGGGACTTTGAAATTGATATCAAACTTCATTGATACTGCTGATGTGTGGAAGAGGATGGACTTTGAAATAGATATTGCTGAAACAAGGGGACTTTGAAATTGTTATCAAACTTCATTGATACTGCTGATGTGTGGAAGAGGATGGATTTTGAAATTGCATTAGAGCTCTTTGAAAAGATGGCTGAATAAGTCTGTGCTCCAAATGCTAACACATATGTAAAGCTTATAGTAGGTCTTTGCAAGGTGGGGCGCTAGGAACTAGCGCATGAGAGATAGGGGGGTATTTCTCGCAGTGAAATATATTTTTCAAGTATGAAGAAAAAGCTAGGCTTAATTAAGGGACCGGGAGATCTTATTTGAACCTGGTGCATGTTCATAATTACAGTTCAACTTTATAAAAGAAATCATCAAGTTCTGCAGCCAAAAGAAAACTAGTGACTCATGGCATCCAAAGAACATTCTCAGGTTTTTTTTTTCGAGTTCAATGAGCAGAAATTGTATTGAGAAGTTCAGTACAAACAGCTAATGGAAAGCATTTACACCAAGTTCATAGAAACAAACCAAGAAACTAAAAATCCGTTTTCAGTTGCAGCAAACATACTTCAACTCCTAGAGGAGCCAGGAAACCATCAACCTTGAGAGCAATCGGCAAATTGGTTGTAGTGTGTTGCACCCACATTTATAGCATTCCAACTTCTTTTTTCCTACAGTGAGTACTTTGAGTTTGCAAGCTAATTCGCAGCTACATCTGAAGTTGTGTGCACCAAAACCCCAATTGCATTGCTTGACACCAGATCAAGAAGCTTCATAGAAATGTACTATCCAGAGCTATGAATCAAACTCTGAGTTGAGTGAAAGCACTCTCTTTATAGACATCAACATACCAAGTCTCCTCGTGGATACCAAGTGCTATTTCGAATATATAGTGACCAGCATATGAAACCAGAGAAGAATGTTCGTCGTCGGACCTGGCATTAGAAACTTGCCGAATGGTTTTATAGTATACAACTATACGGTTCCATGCCCAGAGGCAGTATACGTCACTGTCACATAAGTGGGTACAGATGAGGAAATTGCCTGACCTTAAATTGCTCATTGCGGATCGATATCAAAAGAAATGGTGAACAACTCAGTGTCATTCGACGCATATATAGCCCAGTGCACACGTAAGCACATTTCTTTTCCAAGAATTCGAATTAAGACTGTAAACCTCAACTTGGCATGCTGCACAAACTTTATAACCTTGTAGTCATTCCCACTATAATCACAGTCATTACCCATACTGATGAGACCTTGCGGAAGTTGTCTGATTTTTCTTGTTGATGGATTCCACTAATATATCTCAAAATCGAATTCCAGGTCGACTTTGAATCACTCTCTCTCTCTCTCTCCTTTTTATTTTTTCTTCTTCATATATCTCAAAATCAAATTCAAAACCCTCGTTGTTATTGATCTCGTCGATCACGACGACGACGACTCGCTCCGGTAAGCTCGCTTCTCCAATTCTCTTACCCCTTCAATTTCACATCAAAATTTTTATATCTGCTCATAAAGATTTGAAATTAATATTTCTAGGTTGAATTATCCGAAACCTCAAATTTTGATTCGAACGATGTATGAGTCTGATATTTAGTGACTTTTGATTTTGATTTTATTTATCTGTTGTATTTTTATTTTGATTGTGAAAAACCAGATGATGATGTTTATGAACAAAAACTCCAGTACTTGTGGAATCTGTGAGAGCCAGAATCTCGCTTCTATTTGTACTCTTTGTGTCAATTACAGGTACGATACATTGGAATTTCGATGCCCATTGTATTCGAGCAATCCAGTTGATTGTAATCTTTGTAGGACAATTGGAGTTTATATACATATTTTTTTATTGTTATTTATTTTGTGGATGTTTGTATCAGATTGAGTGACTTCAACAGTGAAATGAAGGCACTGAAGAGTCGTCGGGACTCCTTGTATACGAGATTGAGTGATGGGCTTATCACAAAGGTTTGTATCTTTATGTGCTGTTCTTCAGTTTTCGTATCTATATATTCAATTTGTGAAAATGTACTATCAAGTTAGGAATGTACATGTTAAGATCTATAGAACATGCCTTCCAGAAGATATTATCAATTAGTCCATGATAGGAGAGTTTGCAAATGGCTGTGGAATATGATACGGATAGAAGTGTTCCATTAATGTGCTTGTGTCATATAAGTATCCCTTTACGGTGGCTCAAAACAAGGGGTATGAGTGTAGGAGTAGTAATATGGTTGGTGACATGCAATTATTACCATATACCTTATATTTACAACCCCACCTATTCTAGAATCAGAAGCATTTGCATTCATCTTTATGATTTGAAAGTCAGATATGGTGTGCTTGAATCGGCCCTCGCTGTGGTACAACATACTTTTTTAATGTTTTGTATTCTCTTCTATGATTCAGCTTTTGAGATATGTGTCGACTCTAACATTTTTATTTGCAGCTGGAAAAAAATCGTACTGAACAGCTGGAGAAGTTCTATCCTAATCTTATATGCACTCAGAGCTTGGGACATGTACGACAATTTCCACTTCATTAGATATGGATTTTGTGCATTATTAACTAGAGGAAGTTATTTGGAAAAAGTCATATATCCTTAGCGGTATCAGAAGATGTGAAATACTATATATTAATTTGGCATTTATCACTTTCTTTTTCCATGCTATTTTGAGGTGGGAGATCTATCTGGTTTATCACTTTATTTCTTCTCTACTTTACATTGTGATTATCTGCACGAGAATTTGATTTTTGATACATACATTATATGATTGCAGGTGGCAATTACTTCTGAACGTCTTCACAAGCAGTCAGTGGTTATCAAACAAATATGCAAATTATTTCCCCAACGTCGGGTAAGTACTTAGAATTAAAATAATTGGGATAATTGTGAACTCATTTGTTGAATATGAATTTTCAACCTTGATGACTGCTACATGAAACTTTCAATGGTCTCACTACAGTTTGGGACTCATTTGTGAATTATTCATCGGTGTTTGTATTTCCTCTATGCAATTTTTGTATTTGCAAGTTTGCACTGCCAATTATTGTTGCATCCTCTCTTTCTTTTAGGTGGTGGTTGATGCAAAGAGGAAAGAGGGTTCCAGTGGTCAATATGACCAGATTTGCAATGCTTCTTTGCCTGGAGGGCTAGATCCACACTCAGTTCCCTCAGAAGAGCTTGCTGCTTCTTTGGGGTAATATCTCTCTTTAAGTTTATATTTGAAGAACTGAAAATATTCTTTTAAGCAGGATAATATGAATTGCTGACAGTATTGCTTTTCTTTTTTGGTGCATGTTAGTATACAAAATTCAATTAATTTCTTACTTTCTAGAAAGTTGAATATAGTGTATTGGCTTCAACTGTTGAAACTCATTCAACATGGAAATTATTGTACTTTACACTGATAACTCAACACTTTTGTTGAAGAACAGGTATATGGTTCAACTATTGAATCTTGTTGTTCAGAACTTGGGGGTGCTCCAGCACTTCATAACACAGGTTTTGCGGTAAGCAATCACCTTCCATACAATGACTTTTAAGTTTCTCTGAAGATTATGTGAATTTTTCATTCTCTTTAATCACTGACTCTTTTAGGGGTTTAGAAGTGATATTTTGAATATAAGATATCAAGATGTTTTCAGGGAGGACTTGGAAATATGGTGTTCACAATCTGAGAAAGTTTTCCGACGCTAAATATACAAGAAAAATTATTAGTAACTAGGTTAAACTTTGGGTTCTTTGGCTTGCGTAGTCAGAATGTTTTCTAAGAGCACTTGGGAATATGTGTTCACAATTTGAGATAGTTATCCCACGCTAAAGCTACGATGAAAATTGATCAGTATTTAGGTTAGACTTTGGGTTCCTTGGCATAGGAAGTCAAAAGCTTTTGGGAAAATTAGAATTAACTCCTTGCCACATATATTTTCAAAAAAAAATCCATGTATATTTTTGTTCTTAGATTTAGTCCCTTGACTTGGTGACGGTAAGCTTCATTCCGTTTTTAAACCATCGAGTCACTTTTTATAATTTGAGATACCCAAAATATCCAAATACTCTATGTTTATATTTAAATTCAATTTACTATCTTTATATTGAAATTTAAATCCTCCCCCTCCTAAATTGTTTCTAGCATTGATGAACAGATTTTTTTAATACACAAATCTGTTGTATTTTTATTCCCTTACATATATCTATTGTTTAGTTTGATTTACTCTAATCGATCACTTGCTAAGTTTTATATATTTTTTTTCCACAATCATTCCTTTACTCTATGAGCTGTCCGCTTCCATTTGCAAATTATTAGTATGCCTTCCCTGTTAGTAAATCCATTTTTGATCAATGCATGATTCATGAAGAACGAGAGCTTAAGAAGGGTAGCGGTAAGAACAAAATTTTGGGTTGTGTTTTTTGCTTCATTACATACGTACGTTGATTTCATTATTATTTTTCTATTATTTTTCTTTTATCTACTTATTATTTGATTTTATGTGAAACTGTTAACAAAACACTCTCCATGACTTCAGTCACAGAATCTTCACATTAAAAACATAATTCCAGGATTGTAGCCAACTGATATTATTCTGTTGTAATGCTCTTTATTTGCTTTGATTACATTCCTTATAGGAATATGAATCTACTGTATATATACTAGAGCTGCTGTACACTTATAAGTTGAGTGTGTGTGAAATATAAACAATCAGTTTCTACAGTTTCTACATGGTATCAGTAGTCCTAGGTTCTTAGCTTTTCCTTGTCCGTCTCTCCCTCGGTTCAGCGTCTTCCTCTCCTCTTCCATGGCTTCCACTCAAACTAGCCCCTCCCAAAACACATCTCAATTCCTCAAACTCAATCACACCAATTACCTTGCTTGGCTCCGTTAGATCGAACCATATCTTCACGGTCATGATCTCTGGGGATACGTAGATGGCTCCTTCGCTGCTCCTGATCGCCATATCACCACCACTTCTGCTGCTACATCACCTACTACCACTCCCAATCCTGAATACACCAAATGGTTCAAAGCAGATCAAATTGTTGTCAGTATTCTCACCACTACACTCACCGAAAAAGTTTTGAAACTCACCATTGGCAAAAACACATCCAAAGAAATTTGGGACTGCCTTGCTCGGCACTTTGCTCAACCCAACATTGCCAGTGCCAATCACCTGAAGATGCAACTCTTTGACCTCAACAAAGGTACCCAATCCCTTGATGATTATCTTGAACAAGCTAAGGAAATTGCAGATGCCCTTGCTGCCATAAACCAACCTGTTTCGGATGCCGATTTGGTGATTGCAGTCCTCCATGGTCTCGGTCCAGACTACCTCATCTTGCGTACTGCTCTCACTCAACATTCTACACTTCCTGATTTCACCGAGTTACGATCAAGAATTCTCTCCTTTGAAAGCCAGCAACCACCCCATCCTACTTCTGAATCCAACTCAACTACAACTCTCTTCCATCAAAGCTCCACATCTCAGTCTGGTTCCCAACGTCGTGACCAAGGAAGTACCAACAACCCAAACTCTCATGGTAATCACGGAGGCCGCTCAGGTTCTCAAGGATCCCGCAACTCTGGCAATCACGGTGGTCGCCAAAACTCTAGTGGTGGTCGCTGGACCAATGGCAACAACAACAATCAAGGTCATCGATCTCGCCGTAATTGGCGTCCGCAGCAACAAAGTAATAAATCTCAGCCTTCTTTCGCTTCACAAGGGTTTCCATCTCCCCAGTGGGCTCCTCGATCAAATTGGGCTCAGGGATTACTTGGCCCAATCCCACTCTGGTGCTCCAATTGCAACACAAATCAGCATGGGCCTCAACAATGTCCACACCGTTACTCTGGGCCTGCCAATGTCCCTCCTTTTGCTGGAGCTCACTTTGCTGCTGACCCAACATGGTATCCTGACATTGGAGCTACGCATCATATGACCTCCATGCCTCTTTACAACTCTCAATCCTATGGTGGCCCACATAATGTTTATATGGGAAATGGTGAGACAATGCCAATTTCTCATACCGGTACCCTTCCCTTGTCTTTAGGCTCTTCTAGTTTCTCTTTAAATAATGTCTTTCGTCTTCCTTCCATTCGTAAGAATCTATTATCTGTTGCTCAATTCACCAAGGATAATCTTGTCTTCTTTGTGTTTGCTCTAAATTTTTATCAAATCTATTGTTTACGTACCGGTCGTTTATTGTTTCAGGGCCCCTGTAAAGATGGTCTATATCCGCTTCGTTTGTCATCCGAGTCTCAAGTTCCTCATGCTCTTTCCTCCGTTCACTCCTCTCTTTGGCACAATCGCTTGGGTCACCCTTCCTCATCGGTCCTTGCTCGTCTTAGTTCCTCTATAGGCTCTAAAATGTCGTTTACTACTTTTTGTAATAATTGTGCGCTCAGCAAGTCGCACCAACTTCCCTTTCCCGTTCGTGAATCTTCCGCTTTATCCCTTTTTCATATTATTCACAGTGATGTTTGGCAATCTTCTGTTCTTTCTGAAAGTGGATTCAAATTTTATGTCTTATTTACCGATGAGTTCTCTCGATATACTTGGGTTTATCCAATGCGGCGTAAAAATGAGGTTCTAGCCCACTTTCAAACATTTGTTGCTATGATTTCAAATATTTTTGGTGGCTCCGTCAAATTTCTACAAAGTGACAATGGCACTGAATATGTGAACAATGCTTTTTCTCACTATTGTGCATCTTCAGGCATTCAACAACGGTTTTCACGTCCTCACACTCCCCAACAAAAAGGCCTTGCTGAACAGAAACACCGTCATATTGCCACAATGACTCGTACTCTCCTCACCACTTCTGGGGTCCCTCAAAAATATTGGGTCGATGCTATTCTCACCTCTGTTTACCTCATTAACCTTCTCCCTACTCCAACTCTCCACTGGGCTACGCCTCATTATCATCTTTATGGTCATCCTCCCTCCTACTCTGCTCTTCGTGTCTTCGGGTGTTCTTGTTTTCCATATCTTGGTGCTTATGTTTCCAATAAGTTGTCGAGTCATAGTGTTGAGTGTGTCTTCCTAGGTTACAGTCCTCGTCACAAAGGTTATCGTTCTCTTCATCCAAACACTCGTCGAGTCTATACGTCGCGTCATGTTTTATTTAACGAAACACATTTTCCTTTTAAGCACTTGCAGGACTCCTCATCGTCCGCATCCACTGCCTTGGACTTCACTGTGTTGACCAGCCCACTTCCTCCGCAAACCCAAATGCTGAGCCCATTCTCTCCATTTAATTCTCCACCTGACTCCACATCCCTTCCAGCGTCGCACTCCTCTCCGTCCACCACCGACGTCGCATCTCTGACTATCGACGCCATATCTCTGCCCCACGCTGATGTCGAAGTTTCTGCCTCTCCTCTCCACCAATCAACCTCCTCTGGTCCTCTCCCCACCGCTGCTGTTAATGAACCTGCCTCCATTCCCGCTTTGTCCACCATCGATGCTGCCCCTGTCATCACCGACCGTCGCCGACATGCGAACCCAGCACCTCAGGCGAACCCCCCTGCGAACCCAGCACTGGATGTCCCAGCGCCTGTCCCACCTTCAGCCTCTGGCACCTCATCTCACCCCATGGTCACTCGCTCCAAGTCTAGTGCCTTCCCTACCAAACCTCGTTCTGATAATGCCACAAGGTATCCCGTTCCACGTGCTTTACTTACTGCAATTGATTCAGTTGATCCTACATGCTATTCTCAGGCCGCCAAACATGAATATTGGCGCCACGCCATGACTGAGGAAATTAATGCCTTGCTGAAAAATCAGACCTGGATCCTTGTGCCTCCCTCACCATCCTCCAAACCCATTGGTTGCAAATGGGTCTTTCGTACCAAGAGAAATTCTGATGGCTCTGTTGAGCGGTACAAAGCTCGGTTAGTTGCTAAAGGCTTTCATCAACAGCCTGGAATTGACTTCGATGAAACGTTCAGCCCGGTTGTCAAACCAACTACCATTCGCACTGTTCTCACTCTCGCTGTGTCTCGTAACTGGTCTCTTCGGCAATTGGATGTCAAAAATGCCTTCCTCCATGGTTTGCTTCGTGAAGAGGTTTATATGACTCAACCGCCTGGTTTCATTGATCATGTGAGACCATCGTATGTTTGCAAACTTCGAAAAGCTCTCTATGGTCTGAAACAAGCTCCTCGAGCATGGTTTCAGCGCATCAGCTCCTTTTTGTTATCTGTTGGTTTTCGACAAAGTTTGGCTGACTCCTCTCTCTTCATCTATCGCACTGGATCTCACATCATTTATTTCTTACTCTATGTAGATGATATTGTTGTTACTGGAAATCATGATCAGGTCCTCCAACATTTCATTGATGCCTTAGGCCGCGGTTTTGACATCAAAGACCTTGGTCCTCTTCACTACTTTCTTGGTCTGCAGGTTACTCGTCTCTCTAATGGCCTCCAGCTTAGTCAACTCAAATATGCTCATGATATCTTAACCAAACATTCCCTCGTCGACAGCAAACCTGCAAGCACACCTATGTCTGCCAAGTCCTCCATTACCGCTACTGATGGTGCTCTGCTTGAGAATCCCACTGTTTTTCGGGAGATCATTGGTTCCCTCCAATATCTCACCATTACAAGGCCTGATATTGCCTATGCAGTAAACTCCATCTCTCAATTCATGAGTGCTCCTCGTGTTCCTCACCTTGTTGCCGCCAAGCGCATCCTACGGTATGTCAAGGGCACACTTGCTTATGGCCTTCATTTCAGCCCCCAACAGCAACCTGTTCGTCTTCTTGGTTATTCAGATGCCGATTGGGCTGGCTGCCCTACATCACGTCGCTCCACATCTGGATATCTCATCTTCTTGGGGTCTAATTTACTCTCTTGGTGCTCCAAGAAACAGTCAACAATTGCTCGTTCTAGCGCAGAATCAGAATACCGCTCCCTTGCTCATGCCAGTGCCGAATCGACTTGGTTGTGCTACTTATTGCATGAACTTGGTGCTCATATTCAGTTTCCGGTCCTATTATTCTGTGATAATTTGAGTGCCACGTACATGGCATCCAACCCGGTTTTTCATGCTCGTACCAAACACATTGAACTTGACTACCACTTTGTGCGTGAAAAAGTTGCTCTTGGCAGTCACCGTGTCTGCTTCATCCCCGCGATTGATCAGCCAGCTGACCTTCTCACTAAGCCTCTTCACAAGAACCGTCATCGTCTTCTTCAACACAAACTTGTCCGTCCCCCACCGCCAAGTTTGAGGGGGGATGTTAACAAAACACTCTCCATGACTTCAGTCACAGAATCTTCACATTAAAAACATAATTCCAGGATTGTAGCCAACTGATATTATTCTGTTGTAATGCTCTTTATTTGCTTTGATTACATTCCTTATAGGAATATGAATCTACTGTATATATACTAGAGCTGCTGTACACTTATAAGTTGAGTGTGTGTGAAATATAAACAATCAGTTTCTACAGTTTCTACAGAAACTGACGTAAAAAAAATATTCTGCAATTATTTACAATGTACTTACAATTTACTACTAAATAGGTACATTACCTACTATTGTTGGTAAACAATGTACCTACAATTATTTACCTATTAATATTACTTTTTATCTATAATGCACCTTAGAATTCTTCGACTGGCATGTTGAATTCTTAAACTATTTTACTTCTACATAATTAATCTAATTTCTTTAGCTATTCCTTATTATTTGCCTACATTTTTTGGAGAGTTTTAATTTACATACTGTAATTAAGTAATTACTATTACTGTTAGTATTGAATGGTAATGCTTACCATTTGAATCTACTTTGCTTTTTATTTATTGGAAATGATAACAATTTGACTGATAGCTTAACTGTGGGCGTTAACTTTCAGTGGTGAATATATATTAGATTCTTTTTTAAAATTTTAGGGTCTATGGCATTCATGTAAATTATTGGCAAACTGAGGAAGAAGAAATATCGAAGTATTGTTAATAATTACTAATTGGACTAGTAATCAAAATGTTATTGGATTAGATTCTCTAAAATAAAAGTAGTTGGGGTGTTTATCTAATTGACCCATATCGTCAGTCTTCACTTTCGTTTTCTAAAGGTAGGCCCCTGAAAACACATAATAAGCTTCATCATTTGTAGTTTAGCCTTATCAATTTTGTGAATGGGTCTTTATTTCAGGGTTCTTGCTCTCGGATCTGGCAAAGAGATTCTTATTGGGATGCTCGGCCTTCTTCTCGAAGGTACTTTGCTGGACATTAGTCTTTGACAATGGAAGAACTAGTTTCTGTTGAGTGACAAAGTTTTATTTTCTTTTTTTTTGCAGCAATGAATATCCCCTCTTTATTCCCGTCAAAATTATTGCTCTTCAAGTGGGGAAAATTCATGGTCTGATAGAAGCTCAATTAATTTTGGTGTTTCTTCAATAGAATCAGAAATGAAACCCCCGTCTGGATTCTTCTGGAAGTAGCAGCTTTAACTATTCTTCTGCATCTCAACATTCTGTTGAATCTCACAAAGATTTGCAGAGAGGAATTTCACTTCTCAAAAAAAGCGTGGCATGCATTACTGCATACTGTTACAACTCACTATGTTTAGATGTCCCTTCTGAGGCATTTGCAAAATTGCTCTCAACTTTATCTTCTTCCAAGGAGGTTCATTCCGTTTTTTTTTTGAAAATGGCTTGTTCAAGGTACACTGTCTGACAACTCCTTTAATATTTATGTTCTGTTTCCTCATTTTAATTATATTATGTATAATAGTAACAATTTTTGGATGAACACTTAGTTTTAGGAGTATTTTCTGCAAAATAGATCATTGTGATCTTTGGAAGTAGCGTATTGATTACTCTTTTATGCTATTTGGAACATCATTACTCTTTTTTACCATGGAAATTATGATATTTTAAAGCAAAGGTGATATCGTTTATTTTTACATTTTTATATCAAAAGTGAGGAAAAAGAATTATGTACAAGAATATTATGTGCTTTCTTGATGTCTTTGTAATCATCTTCTCTCAGAACATCTGAATGTTGAAAATGAAAAGGAGAAATGTCGTTTGGAAATGGGCTTTATACGAGAAAGCCGTGTGTTGTTGCTTTTGTTAAAATCTAAAGTCTAAAGTACAATAGCATCTTAGTTAGCAGCATCTCATGGATTTTGAACTCTTTCCCATTATTTGCATGGACTAGGAAAATATTTCTAGTAAGTTTGGGCTATTTTGAACTCTAGTGCATGTGTTTCATGGGATATGGGTAAACACTAATTGAGTCTCTTCCTCTAATTTGCAGGTCATGTAAGCAAGTGCCACAATTGAACAAATCTATATGGAATGTGAATTCTGCTATATCTTCAACCACTGTATTGGATAGTGCACATGCAATGACAATGACTGTACATGTCTGGCCTTCAACTCTTGTTTTTTTTTTAATGTGGTTTTTGGCTTAACCTTTTGCTTTGGGTTGATCAGCAACTTAACACTATATTGCACAATGACATAGATGATTGTTGCTTCACAGAGATATTCCTCTTTCTTCCTATCTTTAACCATAATGCTACTGTTTGTTCCTTTCTCATCTGCTTGCTTTAATTGTGAAATCTTAAATGTGAGCTTTTGCATTTTATTGTCGATGATTTTTGCATCGACGCGGTAATAACCCAAAAAAGAGTTGTGTAAAAGTTTAGTTATGGCATATCCTCAACTAAAGCTCTGTTTAACTGCATACATGGAGGTTTAAAATTGCTGTTGTAGAATGTTCTTGTTACATAGCTCAGTGTTGTTTCTTCATCTAATTTACAACTATTAAATCTAGAAAAGAAACAAGTTGCTTCCTGTTAGATTGGTATACTTTTGTTCTTTGGATTATCATTGCTCTTTTGTTCATACTATTGTTTTCCTTTGCAGAAACACTTTTTTGAAAATAATATTCCTAATTATGCCACCAGCTTCCTTTCTTCGAATGAGATGTCTGACACTGGGAAGACTGAAAGCACGATTGAAGGGTGGGATCTTGTGGAACATCCAACAATTCCTCCACCATCCCAATCTGAAGATATTGAGCATTGGATTCGAGCAATGTTCATTGATGCAACAAAGACATGATTTGGTGCCACAGTTTTTTATTGTAAGTTGTCGTTCAGAGAGTTCTATTTTCATGATTCCTGCTTGGTACTCTTTGTATAGTCCTTTCTAAAACATACTTTTCACTGAAATATTATGAAATCACTACCTCTATTTGCTGACTGAAAAACATTCTTTGACGGTCATCTTTTGTATGGAATGCAAACCGCCAAGTAATTTTACATGCAATTTTTTTTTAATAAAAACATTTAGATTTCAAACCACTATTTTGATTTGTCTTGCATTTCACAGATCGTGGTGGTCTGTTAGATGAGTTATGTGGTTATGCTCGAATCATAGGCGGATACAATTTTTTCGATGCTCTTTTTTGCTAGGCTTCTTTGATTATTCTCACACATTATTTACCTCCGTCGTTTTTGACTGTCCCCTCTTGGACCATTTGAAATTTTATACATCTCCTGTCTTCTACTGACAGGTATATTGAACAAAAGCTATGACTTAATTGACCAACGAATCTGGGAATGAACCTTGCTTACTGTAAATAGAACTGATCGATATCCGTGGTTGCTATATATATGTAAATGGCGTTGGTTAATTTTTACTACTTACTGTATCAACTGTCAGTTACCTTTGTTCAAGATAACAGATGTTTATGTTTTCAACTTGGTTTATAAAAGTGGTGTCAAATTCCAGATAAATGTAAATTAGGTAAAATACAGGTACTCTCGACTATAGTATGTTCAGTACGTTTTATGTTAGGTTGGCATGATTATCAGATTTTGTATACTATCTAGTACTGTCTATTACTACCACATGAAATTTAACATGAAATAAAGTTCCTCTCTTATTTCAAAGAAGTTAAAAATGCAAATTTAACCAACAATTTTGAATGAAAAAAATGACAGCTGAATGATGAGGAAGGAAGACTGTAAACAGATGGTATAACCTAGCTAGAACTCTAGAAGGGAGCTGAACTGGTTCGCCTAAGTTGACGACTATCTGAGAAATTATCAAGATGCATGGCTGATGACGAGTTGTCGAAATGTGACTCACAAATCTTGAAATTCGAGTCCAACTGCGCAGCAGCCAGTTGAAACTGAAACCAATCTGCTTGTTATGACACACCAGCTGTAGTAGGATCAATTGGCACCAGTGAATAAAAGTTTAGGATTGTTGGAGTGTATAGTTAGGAGATGTATATTCTGTAATAAAGTAGGATTCAATAGTTGATTTAGTTTCCTTTTAGGAATGTAAGTACTTGTGTATATGTACCACAATTTTAGATTGATTAATATATCAGAAAATTCCCATAAACCTTGACTTGGTATCAGAGCCTAAGTCGCTCCTGAAAATCTAACCTGACCTGATTTCCGTTACCTAACCTGAATCTGACTTGACTTGATCTTGGCTATTTGACCTGACTTGAATCAGATCAATTGCCTGAATTTGTTTGAAAAACTGCTATTGTTCACTTATGAAGAATTTAACATGATTATGGATATTTCACTGTTTGAAGAACCTGTCTTCTGTCACATGAAGAGTCAAGACCACTTGATGGGTAATGTTTATCTCATTGAGAAATATCAAGGTAAAATTGGTATTGTTTTGAAAGTTTCTGACTTTACCGGTGGTGATACATGAATAATTGATTCTGGTGCGTCTGATCATATGACCTTTGATAAGACCTTGTTTTTGAGTCTGTCACCTTCTCCGATACAAGATGTATCTAATGCAAATGGTGTGTCTTTTCCAGTCTTAGGTATTGGGTCAATCCAAGTTACTCCATCTTTTGTGTTACATAACGTTATTTATGTTCCCTCTTTATCTCATCATCTGTTGTCAGTATTTGAGTTGAATTGCCAAAACAAATGCTCTGTTACTTTTTACCCTATGTATGTAGTATTTCCGGATCTATGTACTCAGACAATAATTGGCAAGGGAGATCGGAGAGGGAGATTGTTTCACTTGGATTGCATGTATAGCGGGGAGACACAAGAACCATCCAGACCTGTTGCTTTGACATTGAATTCTGATCGAGTTAAGAAAATTTGGTTATGGCATCGCCGGTTGGGTCATCCGTTTTGGTGTCATGAAGAAGTCTATGCCATCCTCGTTCATGGGAATAAATGAATCTAGTCTCCATTGTGAAACCAGTGTGTTCGCCAAGAGTCACAAGTCTAGTTACACTCCTAGTTCTTCTTCCAGTTCAGCACCATTTGAATTAATTCACTCTGATGTATGGGGACCTTCCAAGAATACAACATTTTTAGGCATGAGATACTTTGTTTTATTTATTGACGACTTTACAAGATTAACATGGGTTGTGTTACTTAACACGAAGGATGTTGTGTTTCCTGCATTCACTGCTTTCCATAATCTTATTCGGAAGCAGTATGATGCTCGTGTGAAAATATTTCGATCTGATAATGGCGGAGAGTTTGTCAACCACTCTTTCCAAGACTATTTTTGACAATATGGAATAATCCATCAGACTACTTGTCCTCAGACACCTGAACAAAATGGAGTCTCTGAACGAAAGAATCGTCATCTATTGGAGATGGGCCGAGTTCTCTTGCTTAGTGCCAACATGCCTAAATATCTATGGGGCGAAGCTATATTATGTGCCTCTCACCTCATTAACCGACTACCATCTGCTGCTCTGCAAAGTCAGATCCCGTTTGAGGTGTTGTCTCAAATAGTTGTCATTCCATCTCTGAACAAGCTTCCTACCCGAGTCTTTGGTTGTGTGGCATATGTTCATCTTCATCAGAATCAACGGACCAAGTTAGAGGCCCGTGCCCTTAAGTGTGTCTTAATTTGTAGGCTATGGTACTTACCAAAAAGGGTACAAGTATTATCACCACCCGTCTCAAAGATTCTACGTCACCATGGATGCCACTTTTAGTGAAGAAGTGTGTTATTTCACTCCGTCAGCCACTCCTCGTGAGGAAGAGAAAAATGGATTTTATGAAGATCAGTTTGGGGCACCAGAAGAAGATATTTCAGAAGAAAGTACTCCAGCTGGACAAGATATTCGACCGGTCGAGGAAATTTTTCGACCGGTCGAAAACGACCACCCAGATCATGCAGAACCTGAGCATCGACCGGTCGAGGTCATTTTTCGACCAGTCGAAAACGGTCACCCTGATCAGACAGATCCTCAACGTCGACCGGTCGAGGGTTTCCTTCGACCCGTCGAAAATCCTCAGCCAGAACGTGTTCCGCGTGTCACCGATGACACGTGGAAAGGAGGAGAAGAAATCAGTGATCCGCAGCCAGTTCTAGATAAGGTACATGCAAGCACAGTCTCTCCCTCTCCATCAATGATCTTTCCTGACCTGTCATCACCTGAGGTTTGTATTCCTTTGCCTAGATCTAGTATTCCTAAAAAAGTATTACCTGCTAGGTCAACTCTTGGTGAACCATCCAAAAGATATGAACCTCTTATATCGGCTAAAGCCAAGTATCCTGTGGCTGATTATGTGTCAACCCATAGACTATCCAAACCTTATATAGCCTTTGTGAATCAATTATCTGTTGTATCTCTTCCTAGTAAAGTGCAGGATGCAATCAAGGAGGAGAAGTGGGCTAAGGCGATGGAGGTTGAGATGGATGCTCTCAACAAGAATGATACATGGGATGTGGTACCACTACCACCTAGTAAGAAGACTGTTAGGTGCAGATGGGTTTATGCTGTGAAACATAATGCAGATGGATTAGTTGACAGGTATAAGGCAAGATTGGTGGCAAAAGGATATACTCAGAAGTATGGAGTGGATTATGATGAGACATTCGCACCATTAGCAAAGATGAATATCATTCGAGTTCTCATGTCCCTAGCAGCTAATCTAGACTGGCTCTTACAACAGTTTGATGTGAAGAATGCTTTTCTCCATGGATACTTGAATGAGAAAATTTACATGGATCTTCCTCCAGGATATGGAACTTCTACTAGAGAAAAGATAGTGTGCAAGTTAAAGAAGTCCTTATATGGATTGAAACAATCACTAAGAGCCTGGTTTGGTAGATCCACAACTTTCATGAAGAAAATTGGGTATAGACAAAGCAACTCAGATCACACCCTATTCTTCAAACAGCAACAGAACAAGTTGACAACATTGATTATTTATGTGGATGACATGGTGGTAACAGGTGACGATCTCGATGAGATTAAGAGATTGAAAGTTCAGCTGTCATTTGAATTCGAAATAAAAGACCTTGGAGATTTAAAGTACTTCCTAGGTATTGAAGTAGCTAGGAACGGAGACTGCATTATGTTGAGTCAAAGAAAGTACGTTTTAGATTTGTTAGCTGAAACTGGTACGCTTGATTGTAAACCAGTGGATACACCCATTGAGTAGAATCATCGGGTTGCAGAATATCTTGATCAGGTTCCCACGGACAACTCAAAGTACCAAAGATTAGTTGGAAAGCTGATTTACTTGTCCCATACTATGCCCGATCTTGCTTATGCTGTTAGTGTGGTAAGTCAGCATATGCATAATCATAGTGAAGTTCATATGAATGTGGTGGTGAGAATCCTAAGGTACTTGAAGTCTGCTCCTGGTAAAGGTCTTGTGTTTCGAAAGAATAGAGATTTGGGACCCTGTGGCTACACCAATGCTGATTGGGCAGGTAACATTGAAAGGACCCAACCCCGATTTAGTTGTCTAAACCGGAATCGAACCCCTTCGAAAACGCGAACCAACAAAAACCGTAGAAATTTTGGCAGAGTTTCGTTACTAACGTAGAATTACCATTACCTGCACGCGGAAAATACACTTCATCCTATGCCACAAAAAGCAAACCGTGGGCACCAATCCCATCCGGATTTCTCAATATATCAACAGTAATGTAATACAATAAATATAACTGTACTTTACTGAAATCCGGAGTAAAATCGTATAACATAATCAACAGATTACTCAGAGCGACCTCTAATGTATAAACATATAAGTATACCACAGTAGGTAGAACAATAAACCTACTGGAAGAAACAAGGTAGCTCGAGCACTATACCTCCGACCACGACATGCGACACCAGAGTCCGAACTGCAAACTGGGCACGGAAACCGAAAAGCCCAGGGGAAAGGCAAATAAAAACGTTAGAGTGAGTGGACGAAAATAAACATATGCCTTTCACCAGTTTATATACATACTCAATGTAAAACAGTGCGAGTTCGGAAAACACAACAACACATATATATATGGAGGTTGTCGGGCGAATCTCTCAAGCGTGACGTCAGGTGAATCGCTCAAACCTGACGGTGAAAGGCCAGGGGAATCTCTCAACCCCGGCAGCACTCAGGGGAATCTCTCAACCCTGCTTCAGAGGAATCTCTCAACTCTGGGCCAGAGGAATCTCTCAACTCTGGTAGCATCGATGCTATAAATGCCATCACCCATAAACACATAACAACACCTCCGAAAATAACATATATCTCAATCATCGTATAATTTAAATACGGAAAATCATAAAATCCACGAACTAGCAAATCAACAGTGAAAATAGAAACTTGTCCACTCACACGCTTGCGTAACGCAGTTCGCGTTAACCCGTGATTCGGCGGAAAGTCCTTCGCCAAACAAACGATCACGAACACCTGAATATTCACAAAATCCATTTCTCAAAATCATAACTCGACAATACAAGATAAATCACGAGAAACCACCGTTCTCGGAAACACATAATCTGATCACGACAAACTGTCGGAAATCTGGAAATCACACCTCAATACCTCGCTATACTTTCAGATGCTCAAATTGAGAAACGAACCTCCCCACTGCGATCGGGGCGTGATTTCGAGTGAAATGACATGCAACTTGTCGAAAATCCAAAATGTCAAACTGTTGACCACCGTTGACCGCCGCCCACGGCGGCGCCGCCATTGACCGGAACATTTCACGGCGGAGCAACCACCATTCCATGCAAAATCACCCACTGAGCAACTTTCATAACTGCACCGAAGTCCAATTCAAACTCTAACTCATCCAATTTCACGAAAAACCGAATGTACACACAAATTTTAAATCCAAAATTCTTCTTCCACAATCAAAATTAGAACTCCAAACATACATGGTAGCTTGCTAGTGATGAGAGCTTCAAAGCCCACTCAAAATTGCAGCTCGAATCGGCCTAAAACTATGAACCCGAATTCAGAAATTTTTCCTCCATTTTGGCCAGAAAATTCTTCTCCTCCAGCGAGCCTCGCCGAGGAGGGAGGTCGGAAATGAGACAAGCAGGCCGAGACGCTTCGTTTGGGACCAACCCCGTCCCACGGGGTGGCTGGAATCTATCGCCACCGTGGAAGCCGTCGGCCACCGACGAGAAATCCTCCTCCACCGAGTTGACCCAGTCAACTCGGTCAACCCCCAAAATGGCAAGTGTTGACTTGCCCAAAACAGCAAGTTTCTATTTATAGGCCTTCCATTTTTGGAAACTTCGTATTTATCTTTTCGACAAACTTCAAATATCCGTAACTTTCTCGTCGAAATTCCGATTCCGATAATTCTCGCGGCCACGAACTCGTCTCGACATGTTCTTCAATAATCACCCGAAGTCAAATACATCGATCAAACCAATAAAAATTCAACTGTTCACACCAACACATATTTAATCGACTAAACAATCTACAATCGGAAATATTCGCAACTAAATCTTCGTAACCCAAAATCATGCTCCGGAATTTCCCACAAACTCGAAATTAAATTCTGAACAACTTCCATGAAGAAGCCGAATCCAAATTCTCGACCGGTAATTTAGTCGCTAACAAACCTGCCATTTAAATCCGTTTCCGTCGAAACTTTAAATATTCATAATTAATTCCTCGGTCGTCCAAATAACGATTCGGAACCGCCCACGAACTCGAAATCACATGTAAAATGACTCTCGAGAAGAGACCCAGCTCCAATTTTCGGCCAATAATTTAGTCGTTAACGAGCCTGGCGATTCAATCATCTGTCGGAAATCCTCGATTAAGCAATAACTCACGAATCAAGCTGATTATATTTCCAATTCTGGTCCGGGTCGTCACAAATCCACCCCCCTTAAAAAAAATTTTGACCTCGAATTTCCGAGTCTGCCAACTACAAGGTAGGAGCACTGCCTCTGCATACTGCTCAACTCTAATAACAGACTCCACAATAGGAGATAGCTCCGTGCTGAAATCCCTGTACCCTCAATCTCGAATCTGAACTGGCTCCACACAATAGCCAAGTGTTTCTGCATAAGGAACAGATAGGGTGCACAACACGTAGCAAACCTGAAACACAGTTCCGCCACACGGAACACAACATACATAAAAGCCAACACTATAGGCGATGCCGAATCATACGGCATAACACAAACTCGCCTATGACCACATACGGATCAAAACATCATGGAAATTCACAACTCAGTCTACACACATCAACATAACTCAAACATCGAACTCAAGCAATTATCATCTCATTTCCGCTAATCTGACAGTCTGTGGTAGCACATTCCACAAAATCAGAATCAAACATCAACTCAAACTCAAACCTGCTCCAACACAATGGAGTACAACATCGTCCTCAAAACGACGTCACGCAACGTCAATATCACAGTGGTCAACAAACTGGTACTGCAAGCAATCTCAACAACTAAAATTGCTGGTCCCAAATGAAAGGACCCAATCCCGATTCAGTTACCTAAACCGGAATCAAACCCTTTCGAAAATACAAACCAACAAAATTTTTTCGAGATTTGGGCAGAGTTTCATTACTAGCGTTGAATTACCATAACCTGCACGCGGAAATTAACACTTCGTCCTATGCCACAAAAAGCAAACCGTGGGCACCAATCCCATCCGGATTTCTCAACATCAATATATTCAACAACAGTAAATAAACTGTACTATGTATATATGTATATCCGTGAAAATCCGCACAACATGTATCAGAATGTATCAGAGCGACCTCTAGAGTAAAACATATATAATATGTACATCAGTAGGTGAAACAAGAACCTACTGGAAAACACAGGTGACTCTGATCACTAGCCTCCAAACCGCGACGTGAAAACACCAAACCTGAATTGCAAACTGGGCACGGAAACCGAAAAGCCCAGGGGAAAGACAATAAACACGTTAGAGTGAGTGGACGAAAATAAATGTCTTTCACCAGTTATAATATATGTTATAAAAACATATGCGAGTCGAAAGTATAAACAACAAATGGTACGCGAGGGAGACTCTAACTCCTCACGCGTCCGGGTACACGAGGGAGACTCTAACTCCTCACGTGTACGTACACGAGGGAGACTCTAACTCCTCACGTGTACAGAGCATGTGTATAAATCACACGGGGCCACTCGTGGACATATAACAACGTATAAATAGTAATCACATAACACATGCTCAATATAAACATAATCTCGTACAAAAACTCATATTCGTAAAATCATAATCATATTGCACACTCAAGCTCATAAAGAGAATATAAAGGACTCGCAATAATTCCGTGAAATTAAACTGTCCACTCACAGACTCGCGTAGCGCGCACTCGCGCTAAACTCGTGGTCCGGCGGAAGATCCCTCGCCTGAAGCACGATCACGATCCAGATCTCGATCACGATCTCCTGAATATTCACAAAACATAACTGATCAAAATCGTAGTCCACAACACTGTACTGATGCACGGAAACCAACCGTTCCCGGAAATACGAAATGCAGTGCAAAATGAATTACGGAAATCCCGAAATCCCCGATCGAAATCTCGACTAAAAATCGGCTAATCAAATCAACCCAAAAACCTCCGTACGATAACCAGGGCGTGATTACGAGAAAAATGACACTAATTACATCGAAATCTGAAAAATTGACTTTTTCCTCGCCGTTGACCGCCGGCGGCGGCGGCGGCGGCGGCGCGCCGTCAACGGCAAGATTTTCCGGCGGAAAACTTCCAGTTCTCAAGGTCTTGCCCAACCAAACACAACTCTCTTCTGTCACTAAGCTCAATTCCCACTCCATCCTTACCAAAACCCCTCGAAATCAAACTGAATCCCAGATTCCGGCCACCCACTCGGATCCGACAAAAACTCAACCCAAACCTTAATTAAACACATGGTTAGACTCCCCAGGACAAGGGGAGTCGAACCCCCATATCCTCCACCATCGTCGTCCACCGGAGGACCACCTCCGAACACCGTCGAAATCCGACGGGATAACCCGATTCGGGTTCCACCTAAACAGCCTCAAATCTTCCCAAACCAAATACCAACATGCTCGAAATCATTCAAGGATACAATTCCAACCTTTTACTTGGCCAGAAATGGCCGGAATTTGGTCGCCGGATGGTGACTTCCCGTTTGGGAAACTTTCCCCTTCGGTCCGATGACTTACTTTCCAAATATGGAAAGTCAACAAGATTCAAGTCAGTCAACGCCCCAAAATGAAGTTTTCGACTAATTCTCGGCTATTTTTCGACTTTTCGATATTTATACTCGTCCCTCGGGTCGATCAATGGTCCGGAATGAGTATACGATGTGATTCGGATAAGCTCGAAACAATCGGATAAACTCGTCGGAACCCAAAACTTCAAATAATCATAAAATATTCCTCGGTTATCGGAAAAATCTTCCGGAACCACCCACGAACTCGAAATCACGTACTCTACACTTTCCGTGAAGACACCCAACTCAAATTCTCGACCGAAAATAAAGTCGCGAATCGAATCGGCAAACCACATAATATCGCAAAACTGCGACTAAAACCAAACCTCGAGAATCGTGCCAAACACACATCTGATTCTGGTTCGGGTCGTCACACAAATCCTCCGGAATTGCAATACCGAGGTCCACAATATGCCCTCCAAGGTCTGAATAGTCCTCAAAGATCGCCCACCAATCTGAGGATAAGAACCGGTACTAACTCGTAATCTGGTCCCCTATGCTCGCTGCAAAGCTCGTCAACACTTTGTTGTAGCTAATTACCTCAACCAGCAAACTGGGACACAGGTACACCACGTAGATGGACAACCTCCGTCAAACACAGTTATGCCAGTCTGCCACTAAAATCGTCACCGAAAGTACAAGGAGCTGTACTGAGTTCATCAAATGGTCCACAAAGGCCTAACAACTGGTATCACAAACCGAAGTGCATACAAGCACACACACACAAGATCACAGCAACAAACGCCACGTCTAACCGGAAATCTCGAATGGCTGACACTTCTCGGCAAGTCTCTGCCTCTTAGCCATCGCCAGTCGACAAATGTGGCATCTGCACACACAAGCTGCTACGTTGCTTTTCATGTTGCGTCACGAGTAGTAAACTCGAAGTATCTGACACATCTCCATACTGCTAGTGCATAACGCACGCAAAACCATGAACTTCAACACCATCACACTCAAACTCAGCTTCCGTAGCTCGCAACTCAGCTAACACGGAAACGCGAGCCACACACACACATGAAACACTGAAATCCCGACTCTCGACTAAATACATCAACAACAACATCCCAAACGGATAGTCAAAGTACGACCTCTAGCCCTTCCTGAACAAACTCAAAGGTGCAGCCATAGTCGTTAGTCGACCCCATCCATCTACACTGCCTCAAGCCCAAATCTGGCCGAAAATGCAAGTGGATGAAACTCAAATGATCAGTGCACGTCCTACACTAAGCTGCACGCCATAGCTGTAGTGTCTCGAACTCTTTGATGCTAACATAAGGACAGCTACACTCAAATCATACACAGGATACGTAGCCCCATAAGGTTCCACTGCTGAAACCTTGAGCCACCTCTGCTATACAGCATCAAAGCACAACCAAATCCAAACCTCGATGCATCGCCATAACCCACGAACTCGTCGCAGTCGTCAGGTAAGGTCAAAACCGAAGCAACGGTCAACCATCCTGCATGAGTAAGTAACTCTCCTCGCGTGCATCGAACCACTCGAACTTGACGCCTTCTTCGTCAATCTGGAAAGTAGAGTGGCAATCCAGGAAAATCCTACACAAGCCATCGGTAATAGCCTGCCAAACCCAAGAGACTCCCGATCTCTGGTACCATGGTAGGTCAACCCCAAATCAACACGGCCTCTAACTGATCAGGATCCACGCCAACTCCCTCAGCTAACATCACACAGCCCAAAATCTTCATGCTAATTGTCCAAAACTCACACTGGCTGAACTTCGCAAATAGCTGATCATCTCGCGAAGTCTGCAACATCGCTTGCAACTACTTCAGGTATTGGTCCACACTCCCGGAGTACATAAGGACATTGCCAACGAACATGACCGCAACTCGTCCAGAAACCGTCTGAACACATGGTCCATCAAGTCCACACGATCTACGGGGGCATTGGTCAACCAATGGCGTGACCAAGAACTCCTGATGCCCGCACCGAGATCCGAAAGCTGTCCAAACCACGTCTAATTCATCGATCCTCAACTGATAGTATCCGGACCTGAAATCAATCTTCGAAAAGACTAAAGCTCTCGCGAGCTAATCAAACCAATCATCAATCCGAAGCGGAGGATACTCGCTCTCCTCTGAAGCAAATCAGGTTTCTGGTAGTCAATGCACCACCACGTCGAACAATCCATCATCCGTACAAACAATACGCGGGGTCGCATGAAATCTCCTGAAACCTCCTCCAGCAACTTCTGGAGTCGAAACTGTAGCTCCATTAGCTCCGCTGGCTCCGAACGACAAAATGCCGATAAAATGAGTCCAGCGCCTGGTACAAGCTCAATGGTGTAGTCAATCTCCCGAACTGGAGGAACACCTGGTAACTCCTCCGGAACACACCAGGAAACTCGGGAACCACCTCAATGTCTCCAATGTCGGGCACAACAACCAAAGTATCCACATCATAATCTAAGCAAACCACACAATTTGTCTCCACCATCCGCTCGACCATCACCATGAAACAATATCTCGGGGAAAAGTCTGGTCGTCGAAACACAACCTCCTTCTCGAGGCACTCGAACACAGCCAAATGCATCGTCAGCAAGTCCATATTCACAAACACACCAAGACCACAATATCTGGCTATAACAGATCCGCGGCTAAGCCATATCCTCCAACAAGGATCTTGCAACTTTCGGATGGATGCATCACTCTCCAAAACCTCGGAAGTGGAGATGCTGGTACAATGGCCATGGATATCAAGCAACAGTAACCTCAGAGAAAAGTCTGTCCTCAAACAAGGTCATGGCATGAACTCCAACATGCCCAACTAGTCGCCCACGTCAATTGCGACTTACTGAATAACTCATCAAAAGAGTACATTGATCAAACTTCAGGTACAACATGAGGATCTCCTCGTGAACTCTGAGCTGTCGAACTACTAACACAGCTGACTAAGGGCGCTCCCTCGCAACGTGACCCTCTAAGCCACCGAAACAGCAACTGAAAGTGGTCCACGAACACAAATCACCGCAACACCTGCTGCGTGAAAGGATCATCAACGATCGCCCAAACTCATGCCATAGGAGCAAATCCGCTACTCTGCGATCTCTGCCATCGTCAAACGGATCCTCTGCTTGATCTGATGGCCCTCAACAATATCGTAAAGACCACAGCCAGATGAAGTCACTGATCTTGAAGTATCATAACTCAACCTCATCACAACATCTCTACTGAATCCACTTTCCTCAAACCATCACATCAAAAACCGCGTACACCTTTCCCTCTCAATAGCCTCGCCACTGAGTGCAACATACTAAGCTCCTCATGGATGTCTCGAGGCACAACAATCAGACTCTCTCTGATGCTCAGGTTCAAACTCATCTCGAACCTCATGCACTGCTTCCTCTGAAGCCACAATACATGTGCAAACAGGAACAACATGTGAACAATGCATCTCTGCCTCAGGTGGGTAAACACTCCACATTCGATTGCTGGGTAGCCTGATTAAATCATTACCGTATAAACATCACCCTGAATGTAGGCCATGGAGTCGCAACAGGAACTCACACAATACCAGCCCACCAAATACAACAATCTGACTCAGGCAAACATCAACTGCCACAATTCTCAGCTCTGAGGCAACATGTAGACGCTCACACACACAACCAGGCAACCCGTGCCGCACAATTCTCTGAACTCTGAATACTCATCCAAATCCACAGTTCTCTGGCAAATCGCGCGTCGAATGATCCTCAACAGGATCCACAACCGAAACGACACGGAAAGCACGTCAGGAGGCATCCTAATGAATAAAATATCGTTCACAACAAGTGGAACGTAATCATGGAACTTCAAATATTTGAAAGTATACAACACCCGGAATATTGATGAGTATCCGTCGGCCGGTCGGGTCACCATTCCAGACATGCTGTACATTCTCAAATATCCTTAGTAAACACGACTACAGAAGTCTACAGAACCTATAACCTAATGCTCTGATACCAAGCTGAAAAGACCCAACCCCGATTTAGTTGCCTAAACCGGAATCGAACCCCTTTCGAAAACGCGAACCAACAAAAACCGTAGAAATTTTGGCAGAGTTTCGTTACTAACGTAGAATTACCATTACCTGCACGCGGAAAATACACTTCATCCTATGCCACAAAAAGCAAACCGTGGGCACCAATCCCATCCGGATTTCTCAATATATCAACAGTAATGTAATACAATAAATATAACTGTACTTTACTGAAATCCGGAGTAAAATCGTATAACATAATCAACAGATTACTCAGAGCGACCTCTAATGTATAAACATATAAGTATACCACAGTAGGTAGAACAATAAACCTACTGGAAGAAACAAGGTAGCTCGAGCACTATACCTCCGACCACGACGTGCGACACCAGAGTCCGAACTGCAAACTGGGCACGAAAACCGAAAAGCCCAGGGGAAAGGCAAATAAAAACGTTAGAGTGAGTGGACGAAAATAAACATATGCCTTCCACCAGTTTATATACATACTCAATGTAAAACAGTGCGAGTTCGGAAAACACAACAACACATATATATATGGAGGTTGTCGGGCGAATCTCTCAAGCCCGACGTCAGGTGAATCGCTCAAACCTGACGGTGAAAGGCCAGGGGAATCTCTCAACCCCGGCGGCACTCAGGGGAATCTCTCAACCCTGCTTCAGAGGAATCTCTCAACTCTGGGCCAGAGGAATCTCTCAACTCTGGTAGCATCGATGCTATAAATGCCATCACCCATAAACACATAACAACACCTCCGAAAATAACATATATCTCAATCATCGTATAATTTAAATACGGAAAATCATAAAATCCACGAACTCGCAAATCAACAGTGAAAATAGAAACTTGTCCACTCACACGCTTGCGTAACGCAGTTCGCGTTAACCCGTGATCCGGCGGAAAGTCCTTCGCCAAACAAACGATCACGAACACCTGAATATTCACAAAATCCATTTCTCAAAATCATAACTCGACAATACAAGATAAATCACGAGAAACCACCGTTCTCGGAAACACATAATCTGATCACGACAAACTGTCGGAAATCTGGAAATCACACCTCAATACCTCGCTATACTTTCGGATGCTCAAATTGAGAAACGAACCTCTCCACTGCGATCGGGGCGCGATTTCGAGTGAAATGACATGCAACTTGTCGAAAATCCAAAAAGTCAAACTGTTGACCGCCGTTGACCACCGCCCACGGCGGCACCGCCATTGACCGTAACATTTCACGGCGGAGCAAACACCATTCCATGCAAAATCACCCACTGAGCAACTTTCATAACTGCACCGAAGTCAAATTCAAACTCTAACTCATCCAATTTCACGAAAAACCGAATGTACACACAAATTTCAAATCCAAAATTCTTCTTCCACAATCAAAATTAGAACTCCAAACTTACATGGTAGCTTGCTAGTGATGAGAGCTTCAAAGCCCACTCAAAATTGCAGCTCGAATCGGCCTAAAACTATGAACCCGAATTCACAAATTTTTCCTCCATTTTGGCCAAAAAATTCTTCTCCTCCAGCAAGCCTCGCCGAGGAGGGAGGTCGGAAATGAGACAAGCAGGCCGAGACGCTTCGTTTGGGACCAACCCCGTCCCACGGGGTGGCCGGAATCCATCGCCACCGTGGAAGCCGTCGGCCACCGACGAAAAATCATCCTCCACCGAGTTGACGGCCTCATTCACGGAAAATCATCCTCCACCGAGTTGACGGCCTCATTCATGACGGCCTTCTCGAGGCCTTACTAGAGCTTGAACCTCGTATTCAAGACATGGCCATGGCCCTAAATGCGGCACCACGAAAAGTAAGCTTTTCTCCTCCTTTACCAATTACTTTTGGTACTAATAAAATGGTTCCTTCCATCGTAGAAGCTCCAGTTTTAGAACTCAAGCTACTACCGGACCATCTGAAGTATGCGTACTTGGGCGAGAATGACACTTTACCCGTCATTATTTCATCCGCGCTAGAAGAGGAGCAGGAGGAGAAGCTCGTGAGTGTGCTCAAGAGGTACAAACCCGCAATAGGCTGGACACTTGCGGACATCAAGGGAATAAATCCAGCAACATGTGTGCATAGGATTTTCCTTGAAGAAGGCACCAAGCCTACGCGGGAAGCACAACGTCGGCTCCACCCTCCGATGATGGAGGTGGTAAAAAAGGAGGTAATTAAACTCATGGACTGTGGAGTTATTTACCCTATTTCTGATAGCCGTTGGGTTTCCCCAGTGCAGGTTGTACCTAAGAAATCGGGAATAACCGTCGTCGAGAATCTGGAAAATGAGCTTGTGCCACAACGGACGATCACTGGACACCGAGTGTGCATTGATTACCGGAAGCTCAACGCCGCGACCCGCAAGGATCATTTTCCCTTACCATTCATCGACCAAATGCTGGAAAGATTAGCCGGCCATGCATTTTATTGTTTTCTCGACGGATACTCCGGCTACAACCAAATTAGCATTGCGGAGGAGGATCAAGAAAAGACAACGTTCACGTGCCCTTTCGGAACGTTTGCCTATCGCCGCATGCCATTTGGACTGTGTAACGCACCAGGTACATTTCAACGTTGCATGCTCTCAATTTTCTCCGAGTACATTGAAAAAATTATTGAAGTATTCATGGACGACTTTAGTGTATTTGGGAGTGATTTTGATGCATGCTTAAACAATTTAGAAACTATTTTACAAAGATGCGTTGAAACGAATTTGGTGCTTAATTGGGAGAAGTGCCATTTCATGGTTACGCAAGGGATAGTGTTAGGTCATATTATTTCGGAAAAAGGGTTAGAAGTTGATAAATCTAAAGTAGATCTTGTGCGTCACTTACCCTCTCCAACTTCGGTTAGAGAGATTCGTTCATTTCTTGGACACGCAGGATTTTATCGTAGGTTTATCAAGGACTTTTCCCACATCTCGCGCCCGTTGTGTAAACTGCTGCAAAAGGAGACCCCGTTCGTCTTTGATGAAGAATGCAACGCTGCCTTCAACAAGTTGAAGGAACTTCTCACGAGCGCTCCTATTTTGTGCAGCCCTGATTGGACTCTGCCATTTGAACTCATGTGCGACGCCTCGGATTATGCCGTAGGAGCCGTCTTGGGTCAGCGGAAGGACAAGAAGCCTTGCGTAATCTATTACGCCTCTCGGACGCTTGATGAAGCACAAAGAAATTATACTACAACCGAGAAGGAGTTTCTTGCCGTGGTTTTTGCTTTAGATAAATTTCGATCTTATTTACTTCAAACTAAAGTAACTGTGTTTACCGATCATGCAGCTTTGAAGTATCTAATGCTCAAGAAGGACGCAAAACCACGACTTATCAGATGGATACTTCTACTCCAAGAATTCAACATCGAAATCAAGGATAAGAAGGGAGTAGAAAACGTCGTCGCTGACCACCTATCACGTTTGATAGGTGACCATGAGCCTGTCGAGATTGAAGAAACTTTTCCGGATGAAAAACTCTTCGGAATTGAGGTAACTATTTCGGAAACTCCATGGTATGCAGATATCGTAAATTACTTAGTTACCGGTGAGTTTCCGTCTACCATGCATAAATTTCAACGTGACAAACTTAAGCATAATGCTAGAACCTTTATCTGGGATGAGCCTTATTTGTGGAAACAATGCTCCGATTTAGTAATTAGGAGATGTATCCCGGATAGTGAGTTTAAGCCCATTCTAGACTTTTGTCACAATGAAGCATGTGGGGGACACTTTGGTTCTAGGAGGACAGCCCTTAAGATTTTAGATTGCGGTTTCTTTTGGCCTAGTTTATTTCGCGATGCTCATGCATATTGTGCTGCATGTGATAAGTGCCAGAGATTCGGTAATTTAGGCCCTAGAGATCAAATGCCACAACACTACATATTTAATGTTGAAATTTTTGATGTGTGGGGTATTGATTTTATGGGACCATTTCCTCCCTCCAATGGTTTTACTTATATCTTACTCGCAGTAGATTATGTTTCTAAATGGGTGGAGGCAAAGGCCACCCGTACTAATGATTCGCGAGTTGTTGCAGATTTCCTACGAACTAACATTTTCAGTAGATTTGGAATGCCACGCGTTCTAATCAGCGATGGAGGAAGTCACTTTTGCAACCGCACGGTGGAAGCACTAATGAGGAAGTATGGCGTAAAACACAAGGTTTCCACACCATACCACCCTCAAACCAATGGAATGGCTGAAGTTTCCAACCGTGAGATCAAGAAGATTTTGGAGCGAACCGTCCGCCCCAACCGGAAAGATTGGAGTCAATGCTTAGACGATGCATTGTGGGCTTATAGGACTGCCTACAAGACCCCCATTGGTATGTCACCTTTCCGATTAATTTATGGGAAGGCATGCCATCTTCCGGTTGAATTGGAGCACAAGGCATGGTGGGCTGTGAAGAAATTCAACATCGATCGAGATGCCGCAGGCTTGCATCGGAAGCTACAACTATGTGAACTAGAAGAAATCAGAAATGATGCTTTCGACAATGCGTGGATTTACAAAGAGAAGACGAAAAAGATCCACGATCAGATGATTCGCGGGAAGAGTTTTGAACCTGGGCAGAAAGTATTGCTTTTCAATTCAAGACTTAAGCTCTTTCCGGGAAAGCTTCGCTCTCGATGGATGGGGCCATTCATAGTTTCTCAAGTTCTACCTCATGGAGCAGTTCTCATTCGATCTATCGACAAAGGTAGTGAGTTCAAAGTAAATGGCCATCGCTTGAAGCCCTATTTTGAGGCATTTGCGGAGCACACCGTGGAGGAGATGCAACTCCAAGAACCGGCCATTTCAAAAACAAAATGATGCATCACGTCCAAAGCTAACGACGTAAAACGAGCGCTCATTGGGAGGCAACCCAATAGGGAGACAACAGATTTGTTTTCTTCTCCCCTTTTAATTAATTTAATGGCTTTTTGCGTATTAGATTAAAATTTTCGTAGATCCTATACTCCATTTTTAGTACATTGAGGGCAATGTAGAGTTTAAGTGTGGGGGAAGGGTTTACAATTTAATTGTGTCTAAATTAGTGTTTTTCAAAGTATTTAGGATGCCCTTAGCTCGTCGATGATGAAATTTGACCGATACGAACACATGGCGTATGAATCACATGCATCGAATTCTTGTGCTAATTGAGATATTCTATATGTTTTTAACATGTAGTAGATATGAATTGCAAAACATGGTATAGAAAATCGCATGCTTGAATAAGTTTTTAATCATATGAACCCTATGTGAGCTTTTGAGCTATCTGTTCTTTATTCGAGTGAATATGCATCCATTTCGTAGCTACTAGCTTATATATGCCTCATTCAATTGCTTGCCATAGATTTTAATGAACTAGAGAATACTAGAACTTACTCATGTCAATTTACAAAGCTTTTAAGTTGATACATACTTTGATTTTGGAAATGATTAAAGGCATTTAGGATTTTCCACCACATTGCCATATATCCATGTATCCCATTTGTACGCACAAGTTGCGACACCCCTAGATAAACCAATTGAGCCCACGTTAAGCTTTTCTTTCATCACCATATATACCTAAACACTTACCCTAGTATAGAATATCCTTACCCTTGTTCCGGAAACTTGGTGAGAATTTTTCGAAACTAGCACATAAGATGGTGGTTCGGTAGGAAAGATTGGAAGAGTTAATGTGAGTAAGGGGAAAGACTTGTCCAAATAGCTAAAAAAAAAGTATGTGATTGCCAAAAAGAAAAGAAAAAAATATATTCGAGAGAATGAAAAGAAAAAAATATTATCTCTCATGGCAATATGTTGTGTTCTAAAATAGAAACCAATTGGATTAACGTCCCCCTTATTTGCGGATTTGGAGTTTACGATAAATTGAAGGCCTAAAAATAGAACAAAATATGGCCTTTGTCCTGTCCGAAAAGCTCAAAGGGTAGATTAGCTTGAAATATACATGGTAACATTCAAATGGAGATGGAGGACTGATTATGGTGCTAGACTAAGTCGTTGGAACGTTTTTATCACCACATATCTAAATTTCGAATGCCTTAGCCTTAACCCCATTACAACCTCACTAAAAGTCCTTTATGATCCTTAAAATGAGTAGCTTTCAATTAGTAGAGTAAGTTGCATGAGTAAGCTTATGGTTTTGGTTCATTTGTGCAAGCAATCAAACTTTATTCATGTGGTTTTCATTTCAATTCATATACACTCTAAGTGAACCATTTTCATGAGTGAAAAATATGATGAGTGCATCCTTGTGAGTTGATTAAACCTTTATTCAAAGCATGCACAGCTATAACATAACCATTGTTTTCTCTATGTCTTACTTGTTCATTACATAAATATATCGCAATTATCTCTTGAATTCGTTGAGCATGCAAAGTTGAAAATCATGTGAGACATCGCCATATACTTATGAAAATTCTGAGACAAATTTTAGCTAAGGGCTTAGTTGTGTTCTTTCTTTTAAATTTTTAGAGTGTCTTAGTTTAACTTAGTGTTTGCTAAGGGACTAGCAAAGTCTAAGTGTGGGGGAATTTGATATACGCATTTTATGCTCGTTTCTTAACGCATTTCCCTTTACGTTTAGCTATGTTATTATCTTAGTTTTATGTTTTCCTTATTTAAATTGTTATTTTGAAGTTTATTACGGTGGAGATTAATATCGACGCAATTCGGAGGAATTTCGGCGATTTTGCGATTTTTGCGATTTTGGACCTCCGAAAATGGGCCGGGCCACAAAGCAAATTGTGGGCCGAATTCTCAACTCTTGTTTCGGCCCATTATCAAGCCCATTACCATCTAGTTCGGCTAGGAAGCAAAGTGGGGAAGAGGAAAAGTCAACAATATCAAGCCATGACTCACTTTGGTGACTCTTGCTTGCATTTAATGAAAAGATGACTAAGGGAGTGACTTGCCATGGTGACTCTTGCTTAGGGTTCACAAATGATCATCACACATGGTGACTTGCATGGTGACTTGCCTTAATGATCATTGCTTGCATTTAATGAAGCAAGGCAAGGTGGAAGAGAGAAGAGCAACATCCTTGCCCTATAAATACAAGGAGGCCGGCCTCATTCATTCCCATCTCTCATTTTACAAGCCAAAGCTCTACACAAATACTCTTCCACCATAAACACTCCAAAGTTCATTACAAAGCCGAAGCACATCCTTTACCATTCCAAGCCGAAGCAAGCAAGGTTACTCCTTCCAAGCCGAAGCTATCAAGCCTCCTCCATCCAACACAATACGCTAAGTCCCTTGTGAAGGAAGTCCATCTCCACCGTAGTTCATCAAGCACTCAAGACAAAAAGTGTAACCATGATCTTCACTCTCATTTCTTTAGCTTTGTATTTGAATCTTTTGATGTATTGGAATAACAAGTTTAGAAAGTTTAGATTTGTGTATCAAATGAATAACAAGTTTAGATTTGTGTTTCATGTGCCTAAACCGATTTGTAATATGCATGTGTTTGTGATTTAAAGCTTTTTATGCATGTTTGATACAATCTTAAAGCTTCGAATGCATGTATTAGAAAATACGCTAAGTCCCTCTCTTTTGCATGTTTCGATGATCGTAAGTTGTTTAGGATGTTTATACGCTAAGTTGCATTCCTACACAATTATCACGCATGTGTATTTAGTTAGAAGTTATGAATTTCGCAAGTTACAAAAAGGTTTGATGCATGAAAAGGGTAGGTTAATAAGATGAGTTGATCACATGTAATTAGTAGTGTAACTTCTTATTTTTAGCAAGCATAATTAGACTTTAAGTTTCTTGATTGTTGAAACTTGTCTATGAGTAAAACATGTTAGATACCTAAGAGTTTTAGTTGTGTTTGCATGTTATGTACTTTAATTTCGTAGATTAAATAACCAATTTCCAATCCCCCCAAACTTTTATATTTCCGCTTAATAACGAAACCATGCATGCGCCCTTAATTCCCCGGATAAAGAACGATCCCTACTCGCCAATATTACAAATGACAAAAGAAGGGTTTAAATTGCAATGCGCGTAATCAATGTTTTTAGGGTCGACTTTGTGTTATCGTGAATGCATGTTTTGCACGTATCAATTTTTGGCGCCGTTGCCGGGGAATTAGAATGTTTTTGTATGTTTCGTTGTACATTTGTGATTAAAAGCATGTCTAAATTTTCGAAGTACATACTTGTTCATTTTTTTATACTTCGAGAAATTTTCATACATGTTTACAATGCCTACTTTTACTTAGCCGAATTTATTCATACTTAGTTTATTTTACACTTGCATAATTTATTTCCATGTTAAAGGATAGTCTTTGATTTAATTTGAGTACTAGTACTTAGTTATTAAATAAATCTCTATGGAATAGGTGGTGCCTCTTTTGTTTGTCTATCTCCTTAACCCTTCGTGATGTGTGGATTTCATCACCACACGCCATAACCTAAGTGAAGTTATGGGCACGAGGTTGTGGGCGGAGTTTACAAACACTTGAGATTGTATACTATCTTGTGAGTTCGAGTAAGAGTTGGTTATGATGTCTAGAAGGGTTATGAATGGTGACGGGTTTTGAACTAAGAAAACAGAACACCAATGGAGTACATACTCTTACGAGTAAGCCTCGGGGTGTTTCTAAGAACAACAATGGAGTATATACTCTCACGAGTTAGCCTCAGGTTGTTCCCAGAAATTAGTTCTCACCTCTCGCGTTACATCTATCCCAACTGGTCATTTCCAACAATTACGAGGATTAACGATAGTTGGTATACATTTTCGCGCAGGCCGCACGGACAAGAGATTTATTCAATAACTAAGTCGTGTATTCCTTTTAAATCATAGGCGCAATCAAAACGTAGACGTACTTAAATTGATTTACATTGAGTACGAGTATTGGTTATAAGGTTTCGTTCTTTGGAATAGGTGGTGCCTCTTTTTCTGGTTTATCTCCTTAACCCCTCGTGATGTGTGGATTTCATCACCACACGCCATAACCTAAGTGAAGTTATGGGCACGAGGTTGTGGGCGGAGTTTACTAAGAACTTGAGATTATATACTATCTCACAAATTTGGCTGATTGTTGGATATGGTGAATGGGTTTATGATTGGTGCCGGGTTTCGGATCTAAGCAATAGAACACCATTGGAGTATATACCGTAACTGGTTAGCCTCGGGGTGTCTCTAGGAACAACATTGGAGTATATACTCTTACGAGTAAGCCTCGGGTTGTTCTAAATATTAGTCCTTACCTCTCGCGTTATCTCTATTCCTACTAACCATTTCTAAACGTAACTAAGCTGAATTGTAGTCGGTATATATTTTCGCGCGGGCCGTACGTCCAAGAAATTTACCGAATGATCATTTCGCGTACTCTCTGTAAATCATAAGTGCATATGAATACGGTTAAATACGAACTAAATAAATACGACATAATCCTTTAAATAGATGGTATATCGGATTATGCATGCTTAGACCTCCTGGAATCAGACTTCATCTTCGGATGAACGAGACCCATTGCACAGTCGAGAGCCTCTGCACCACGTACCATCGGGGCCAAAGGAAATAAATAAAACTTAGTCAAATTTGTGTGTTTGTTTGTGCATTAAAAACTGTAAAGGACTAACAAACGTTACTTAGCTTGCATAACCTCTCTAAGGCTTTATGATACTCAGATTTCACTACCGAGTACCCTAACCTAAGTGAAGTTAGGGGCATAAGATCGAAGAAGAGGTCATTCTTTTCATTCATATTTTAAACACGTAACTCGTTTGTTTTCTGCAGGTTCTAACGTTTTCTCTTATGCATTCACTCCATCTTTCACGTAGGATTATTGTTTAATGCATTTTATTGCAAGAAAATGTGTGGTGCATAAATTCAATGTGAATTATGGTTTGCTTGTATTTCAACCTTGTTTATATATGTTCTAACTAAATTTTTAGGTTTAGCATTATATAGTGTTAATTTGCAGAAAACATGTGTCTTAGTTTATTCATGTGCATAGCCCCTAAAATTGATTAAATCAATTGCATTACTTAGTAAAATACATATAGTGTCTTAACTATTATAAATTTTGTATAAATTTTGTGTGTATTAGTAGTTTTTAAGTATTTGTGTGTATTTATAGTATGCTTTGATAGTTTTACTATTTTATTTGTTATCACCTTGTTTTCTAAATATGCATTACAATTTTGGTTAGTATTCCTATATACATCTAAAAATTATTTGTTGATACTAACACTTGGTCTTTGGTGGATGTCAGGCTAATGAATGTCCGATCAGAATCCAGGACCATCTAGAACCACGTTTGAGGAACTCACAGAAAGACTAGCGAGACTTAGAGCTGACATCCTGGATCATCCCATCCTCGAAGAAGTTTCCGAGTCTTCACATTCATCATTCGAACATACTTTAGCCTCATCAACCGACCACAACTCAGAAGCAGAAGCACAAGAAGTCAACATGGCCAATGCAGGACAATCTCTTCGCCAGCGCACCTGCTCAACCGAATGGAGCAGCGGGCCTTCGAGCATTGCTTTTCCACAACCGGAGGAAAACATGAAGGATATCGAGCTAAAGAGTGGCTTCCTCCACCGACTACCCATTTTCCACGGACTTTCCAATGAAGATCCGAACAAGCATCTCAAACAATTCCAATTTGTTTGCAACAGCATGAAGCCATCTGATGCTGATACGGAGCTCTTCAAGCTGAAGGCATTTCCATGCACCCTAGTCGACAGGGCCGAGTCTTGGCTAATGGAACTACCGCCGAACCATATTACCTCATGGAAGCAACTTGCGGATATGTTCCTAGCGAAGTACTTCCCGGCCTCAAAGATCACCGTCTTGAGAAAGCAAATCACTGGCATCACACAGAAACCGGACGAGACCTTCGGCCAATACTACGACCGATTCAAAGTTTTGTGTGCCACTTGCCCATCGCATGGATTCTCCGAGACCAATCTGATGAATTACTTTTACGATGGTCTCAAGCCGATCGATAGGGAATTGCTGGATGCAGCAGCCACCGGTGCATTCATGGACTTAACCGAAACCGAAGCTAGAGCTCTTCTAGAGAATCGGGCGAATAATGATGCACAATACGGAATGTCCAACAGACGAGCAGTCGGTGAGGCGAGTTCAACAACCGACGCGGACGAGAAGTACGACAAACTAGCTCATATGCTAGAGAAGGTGTTAGAACTCGAGACGACAAGAGCGAAGGCAACTCAACGGCCTGTTTGCGGCATATGTCAAACACACGGTCACCACAATGACCAATGCCCTCAAGCGCAGGAGCAGGCAAGCGAGCCGGAGCACGCTAACGCCATTGGCGGATATCAGGGAGGACAAAGGTATAACAACTACAACAACTATGTCAACCGTGATCATCCAGGTTTTAGATGGAGCAGCAACGAGGGAACTTTGAACCCTCCAGCATCTCAACCTCAACAAAGCTACCAACGCCCTCCATTTCAACCACGACCACCGATGCAGCATGGTTCGTCATCACAACCCTTCACCAATCCGGATTACGACAAGATGTTGTCGCAACTTTCGGCCTCAACTCAAGTTCTCCTCGACGGACAATCGAAGACAAAGGAGACACTTGACTCACATGGCCGCGACATCACCGAAGTGAAGAAGCAGCTTGGCCAGCTTGTTGATTTCATGGGCCAAATCAAGGAAACCGGTCGGCTTCCACCTCAAACCACTCCTAATCAAAGAAACGTGAATGCTATAGTCACAAGGAGTGGGAAGATACTTGAGGAACCAAAGACCAAGCGATCTCATCTTGATGAAGTCACCATCGAGGACATCACCAACGAAGAAGAAGATGAGATCGATCCGGCAATTCAAGAGGCCGAGAAAAAGAAGGTGACGCCTACTGTCACCAAGGCACAATCACCTCCACAACCTACCCCAATCAAAGGTAAAAGCCCTATTCCTTCAAATACGGTGATTACTAATTCTCCGTTTGCTGTTGCACCTTTCCCAAGCAGATTAGCAAAATCAAAGAAGAAGGATGCCCAATATGAAGATATCCTGGACATCTTCCGAAAGGTGCAAGTGAATTTGCCCTTGATCGAGTGCATAAAGGAAGTGCCTATATACGCCAAGTTTCTGAAAGAATTATGCACTCAGAGGAGGCAAACTCGAGAGAAGGAGGTTGTGAAGGTGAACGCAACCGTTTCGGCGGTTTTGCAGCGTCGGCTACCCCCAAAACTGAAGGACCCAGGGAGCTTTGCAGTTCCTTGCGTAATCGGTGACACCCACTTTGAAGACGTGATGCTTGATCTCGGAGCTTCCATCAACGTCATGCCTTACTATCTTTTCGAATCAATGGAGCTTGGAGATCTCAAGCAAGATGGTGTTGTCATCCAGTTAGCCGATCGCACCCACAAGTATCCGAGGGGATACGTAGAAGACGTTCTCGTGCAAGTCAACAACTTGATATTCCCAGCCGATTTCTATATAGTTGACATGGAAGAGAGTCCACTGAACACCACGCCACTGCTGCTTGGGCGACCTTTCATGCGGACTGCGAGAACGAAGATTGATGTGTTTCAAGGCACTTTCTCCATGGAGATTGATGGAGAAAGAATCGAGTTCAACATCCTGGACGGGATGAAGTTTCCAATGTCGAGCGTAGCTACCATTTCGACATACGATCCCGTGGATACCTTAGCACAAGGCTACCTCGACACCATCAATGAGGATGAACTCGACATGGCCATTCAACTTGGGCATGACGGCCTTCTCGAGGCCTTACTAGAGCTTGAACCTCGTATTCAAGACATGGCCATGGCCCTAAATGCGGCACCACGAAAAGTAAGCTTTTCTCCTCCTTTACCAATTACTTTTGGTACTAATAAAATGGTTCCTTCCATCGTAGAAGCTCCAGTTTTAGAACTCAAGCTACTACCGGACCATCTGAAGTATGCGTACTTGGGCGAGAATGACACTTTACCCGTCATTATTTCATCCGCGCTAGAAGAGGAGCAGGAGGAGAAGCTCGTGAGTGTGCTCAAGAGGTACAAACCCGCAATAGGCTGGACACTTGCGGACATCAAGGGAATAAATCCAGCAACATGTGTGCATAGGATTTTCCTTGAAGAAGGCACCAAGCCTACGCGGGAAGCACAACGTCGGCTCCACCCTCCGATGATGGAGGTGGTAAAAAAGGAGGTAATTAAACTCATGGACTGTGGAGTTATTTACCCTATTTCTGATAGCCGTTGGGTTTCCCCAGTGCAGGTTGTACCTAAGAAATCGGGAATAACCGTCGTCGAGAATCTGGAAAATGAGCTTGTGCCACAACGGACGATCACTGGACACCGAGTGTGCATTGATTACCGGAAGCTCAACGCCGCGACCCGCAAGGATCATTTTCCCTTACCATTCATCGACCAAATGCTGGAAAGATTAGCCGGCCATGCATTTTATTGTTTTCTCGACGGATACTCCGGCTACAACCAAATTAGCATTGCGGAGGAGGATCAAGAAAAGACAACGTTCACGTGCCCTTTCGGAACGTTTGCCTATCGCCGCATGCCATTTGGACTGTGTAACGCACCAGGTACATTTCAACGTTGCATGCTCTCAATTTTCTCCGAGTACATTGAAAAAATTATTGAAGTATTCATGGACGACTTTAGTGTATTTGGGAGTGATTTTGATGCATGCTTAAACAATTTAGAAACTATTTTACAAAGATGCGTTGAAACGAATTTGGTGCTTAATTGGGAGAAGTGCCATTTCATGGTTACGCAAGGGATAGTGTTAGGTCATATTATTTCGGAAAAAGGGTTAGAAGTTGATAAATCTAAAGTAGATCTTGTGCGTCACTTACCCTCTCCAACTTCGGTTAGAGAGATTCGTTCATTTCTTGGACACGCAGGATTTTATCGTAGGTTTATCAAGGACTTTTCCCACATCTCGCGCCCGTTGTGTAAACTGCTGCAAAAGGAGACCCCGTTCGTCTTTGATGAAGAATGCAACGCTGCCTTCAACAAGTTGAAGGAACTTCTCACGAGCGCTCCTATTTTGTGCAGCCCTGATTGGACTCTGCCATTTGAACTCATGTGCGACGCCTCGGATTATGCCGTAGGAGCCGTCTTGGGTCAGCGGAAGGACAAGAAGCCTTGCGTAATCTATTACGCCTCTCGGACGCTTGATGAAGCACAAAGAAATTATACTACAACCGAGAAGGAGTTTCTTGCCGTGGTTTTTGCTTTAGATAAATTTCGATCTTATTTACTTCAAACTAAAGTAACTGTGTTTACCGATCATGCAGCTTTGAAGTATCTAATGCTCAAGAAGGACGCAAAACCACGACTTATCAGATGGATACTTCTACTCCAAGAATTCAACATCGAAATCAAGGATAAGAAGGGAGTAGAAAACGTCGTCGCTGACCACCTATCACGTTTGATAGGTGACCATGAGCCTGTCGAGATTGAAGAAACTTTTCCGGATGAAAAACTCTTCGGAATTGAGGTAACTATTTCGGAAACTCCATGGTATGCAGATATCGTAAATTACTTAGTTACCGGTGAGTTTCCGTCTACCATGCATAAATTTCAACGTGACAAACTTAAGCATAATGCTAGAACCTTTATCTGGGATGAGCCTTATTTGTGGAAACAATGCTCCGATTTAGTAATTAGGAGATGTATCCCGGATAGTGAGTTTAAGCCCATTCTAGACTTTTGTCACAATGAAGCATGTGGGGGACACTTTGGTTCTAGGAGGACAGCCCTTAAGATTTTAGATTGCGGTTTCTTTTGGCCTAGTTTATTTCGCGATGCTCATGCATATTGTGCTGCATGTGATAAGTGCCAGAGATTCGGTAATTTAGGCCCTAGAGATCAAATGCCACAACACTACATATTTAATGTTGAAATTTTTGATGTGTGGGGTATTGATTTTATGGGACCATTTCCTCCCTCCAATGGTTTTACTTATATCTTACTCGCAGTAGATTATGTTTCTAAATGGGTGGAGGCAAAGGCCACCCGTACTAATGATTCGCGAGTTGTTGCAGATTTCCTACGAACTAACATTTTCAGTAGATTTGGAATGCCACGCGTTCTAATCAGCGATGGAGGAAGTCACTTTTGCAACCGCACGGTGGAAGCACTAATGAGGAAGTATGGCGTAAAACACAAGGTTTCCACACCATACCACCCTCAAACCAATGGAATGGCTGAAGTTTCCAACCGTGAGATCAAGAAGATTTTGGAGCGAACCGTCCGCCCCAACCGGAAAGATTGGAGTCAATGCTTAGACGATGCATTGTGGGCTTATAGGACTGCCTACAAGACCCCCATTGGTATGTCACCTTTCCGATTAATTTATGGGAAGGCATGCCATCTTCCGGTTGAATTGGAGCACAAGGCATGGTGGGCTGTGAAGAAATTCAACATCGATCGAGATGCCGCAGGCTTGCATCGGAAGCTACAACTATGTGAACTAGAAGAAATCAGAAATGATGCTTTCGACAATGCGTGGATTTACAAAGAGAAGACGAAAAAGATCCACGATCAGATGATTCGCGGGAAGAGTTTTGAACCTGGGCAGAAAGTATTGCTTTTCAATTCAAGACTTAAGCTCTTTCCGGGAAAGCTTCGCTCTCGATGGATGGGGCCATTCATAGTTTCTCAAGTTCTACCTCATGGAGCAGTTCTCATTCGATCTATCGACAAAGGTAGTGAGTTCAAAGTAAATGGCCATCGCTTGAAGCCCTATTTTGAGGCATTTGCGGAGCACACCGTGGAGGAGATGCAACTCCAAGAACCGGCCATTTCAAAAACAAAATGATGCATCACGTCCAAAGCTAACGACGTAAAACGAGCGCTCATTGGGAGGCAACCCAATAGGGAGACAACAGATTTGTTTTCTTCTCCCCTTTTAATTAATTTAATGGCTTTTTGCGTATTAGATTAAAATTTTCGTAGATCCTATACTCCATTTTTAGTACATTGAGGGCAATGTAGAGTTTAAGTGTGGGGGAAGGGTTTACAATTTAATTGTGTCTAAATTAGTGTTTTTCAAAGTATTTAGGATGCCCTTAGCTCGTCGATGATGAAATTTGACCGATACGAACACATGGCGTATGAATCACATGCATCGAATTCTTGTGCTAATTGAGATATTCTATATGTTTTTAACATGTAGTAGATATGAATTGCAAAACATGGTATAGAAAATCGCATGCTTGAATAAGTTTTTAATCATATGAACCCTATGTGAGCTTTTGAGCTATCTGTTCTTTATTCGAGTGAATATGCATCCATTTCGTAGCTACTAGCTTATATATGCCTCATTCAATTGCTTGCCATAGATTTTAATGAACTAGAGAATACTAGAACTTACTCATGTCAATTTACAAAGCTTTTAAGTTGATACATACTTTGATTTTGGAAATGATTAAAGGCATTTAGGATTTTCCACCACATTGCCATATATCCATGTATCCCATTTGTACGCACAAGTTGCGACACCCCTAGATAAACCAATTGAGCCCACGTTAAGCTTTTCTTTCATCACCATATATACCTAAACACTTACCCTAGTATAGAATATCCTTACCCTTGTTCCGGAAACTTGGTGAGAATTTTTCGAAACTAGCACATAAGATGGTGGTTCGGTAGGAAAGATTGGAAGAGTTAATGTGAGTAAGGGGAAAGACTTGTCCAAATAGCTAAAAAAAAAGTATGTGATTGCCAAAAAGAAAAGAAAAAAATATATTCGAGAGAATGAAAAGAAAAAAATATTATCTCTCATGGCAATATGTTGTGTTCTAAAATAGAAACCAATTGGATTAACGTCCCCCTTATTTGCGGATTTGGAGTTTACGATAAATTGAAGGCCTAAAAATAGAACAAAATATGGCCTTTGTCCTGTCCGAAAAGCTCAAAGGGTAGATTAGCTTGAAATATACATGGTAACATTCAAATGGAGATGGAGGACTGATTATGGTGCTAGACTAAGTCGTTGGAACGTTTTTATCACCACATATCTAAATTTCGAATGCCTTAGCCTTAACCCCATTACAACCTCACTAAAAGTCCTTTATGATCCTTAAAATGAGTAGCTTTCAATTAGTAGAGTAAGTTGCATGAGTAAGCTTATGGTTTTGGTTCATTTGTGCAAGCAATCAAACTTTATTCATGTGGTTTTCATTTCAATTCATATACACTCTAAGTGAACCATTTTCATGAGTGAAAAATATGATGAGTGCATCCTTGTGAGTTGATTAAACCTTTATTCAAAGCATGCACAGCTATAACATAACCATTGTTTTCTCTATGTCTTACTTGTTCATTACATAAATATATCGCAATTATCTCTTGAATTCGTTGAGCATGCAAAGTTGAAAATCATGTGAGACATCGCCATATACTTATGAAAATTCTGAGACAAATTTTAGCTAAGGGCTTAGTTGTGTTCTTTCTTTTAAATTTTTAGAGTGTCTTAGTTTAACTTAGTGTTTGCTAAGGGACTAGCAAAGTCTAAGTGTGGGGGAATTTGATATACGCATTTTATGCTCGTTTCTTAACGCATTTCCCTTTACGTTTAGCTATGTTATTATCTTAGTTTTATGTTTTCCTTATTTAAATTGTTATTTTGAAGTTTATTACGGTGGAGATTAATATCGACGCAATTCGGAGGAATTTCGGCGATTTTGCGATTTTTGCGATTTTGGACCTCCGAAAATGGGCCGGGCCACAAAGCAAATTGTGGGCCGAATTCTCAACTCTTGTTTCGGCCCATTATCAAGCCCATTACCATCTAGTTCGGCTAGGAAGCAAAGTGGGGAAGAGGAAAAGTCAACAATATCAAGCCATGACTCACTTTGGTGACTCTTGCTTGCATTTAATGAAAAGATGACTAAGGGAGTGACTTGCCATGGTGACTCTTGCTTAGGGTTCACAAATGATCATCACACATGGTGACTTGCATGGTGACTTGCCTTAATGATCATTGCTTGCATTTAATGAAGCAAGGCAAGGTGGAAGAGAGAAGAGCAACATCCTTGCCCTATAAATACAAGGAGGCCGGCCTCATTCATTCCCATCTCTCATTTTACAAGCCAAAGCTCTACACAAATACTCTTCCACCATAAACACTCCAAAGTTCATTACAAAGCCGAAGCACATCCTTTACCATTCCAAGCCGAAGCAAGCAAGGTTACTCCTTCCAAGCCGAAGCTATCAAGCCTCCTCCATCCAACACAATACGCTAAGTCCCTTGTGAAGGAAGTCCATCTCCACCGTAGTTCATCAAGCACTCAAGACAAAAAGTGTAACCATGATCTTCACTCTCATTTCTTTAGCTTTGTATTTGAATCTTTTGATGTATTGGAATAACAAGTTTAGAAAGTTTAGATTTGTGTATCAAATGAATAACAAGTTTAGATTTGTGTTTCATGTGCCTAAACCGATTTGTAATATGCATGTGTTTGTGATTTATAGCTTTTTATGCATGTTTGATACAATCTTAAAGCTTCGAATGCATGTATTAGAAAATACGCTAAGTCCCTCTCTTTTGCATGTTTCGATGATCGTAAGTTGTTTAGGATGTTTATACGCTAAGTTGCATTCCTACACAATTATCACGCATGTGTATTTAGTTAGAAGTTATGAATTTCGCAAGTTACAAAAAGGTTTGATGCATGAAAAGGGTAGGTTAATAAGATGAGTTGATCACATGTAATTAGTAGTGTAACTTCTTATTTTTAGCAAGCATAATTAGACTTTAAGTTTCTTGATTGTTGAAACTTGTCTATGAGTAAAACATGTTAGATACCTAAGAGTTTTAGTTGTGTTTGCATGTTATGTACTTTAATTTCGTAGATTAAATAACCAATTTCCAATCCCCCCAAACTTTTATATTTCCGCTTAATAACGAAACCATGCATGCGCCCTTAATTCCCCGGATAAAGAACGATCCCTACTCGCCAATATTACAAATGACAAAAGAAGGGTTTAAATTGCAATGCGCGTAATCAATGTTTTTAGGGTCGACTTTGTGTTATCGTGAATGCATGTTTTGCACGTATCACTTCTTTCATTCGTTCACTTCTTCTAGTTTATATACAAAGATGATTTCCTAAAATAGAAAATAAAAATAACAAATGAATATAAACCATAAAGGATAAATGGTTTACGTTCTTCAATGAACGTAAACCTTTAACTTTGATCGGTTTAAAACTGAATGTTTTAAACTGTAAAAGTTTAATGGTTTTAAATTATTTTCATAATATAATATGATATATTTTAATATCATATTTTGTAAGATCCTCCTGGATCATGGTTTCCCCATTTAGAAACCTTGAGCTCCTGTTCAAGGTATGTTAAGATGAGGAAACTCTGTAGAAGCCTTAGTCCGTAGGTACCACTTGGATTTGCTAGGAAGTTGACCTTTTCTACCAATGTGAAAAGTCTCATACTTACCATTCCGGGTTTCACGAACCTTCTGCTCTAAGATACAGTCCTCCTCTAATGGATCTCCTCGCTCCATCTTCAAGTCATCAACTGAAGGAAGACGGGTATCCTCATCAGTATCATCATCCAATAGAGATGGTTCAAAGAGCTTTAAATTTTCGGCGTTAATGACCGAGTACATATGCATATATGGTGGTAGAACGAGCTGAAAAGCATTGTCACCAATTTGTTTGGTGATCTTGAACGGTCCATATCGAATAGGCTTGAGTTTCTTTCCTTCACCTTGTAATCGCTCTTTACCTAGATGTAGCCATACTAGGTCACCTTCTTTAAAAGTACACGGAACTCGATGCTTGTCATGCCGAGTTTTATACTGTTGCTGAGAGCGTGTCAGCTGTGCTTCCACTTCTGAATGAATTTTCGAAACTCGTTCGAGAAACTTTTGTGCTCGAACATGTTGTTCTTCTTCTTTTCCATTCAATGGCTTGTCACCTATAGTGAATGCCATATCAAAGGGACTTTGAGGTAAGTAACCCAAACATACCTCGAATGGAGACTTCAGCGTAGAGCCATGAATTGCTCGATTAAAAGCAAACTGCAAATAAGGGAGACTTTCATCCCAAGTTTTTGGGTGTTTAGAGTTATAACCCCTTAACAAATGAACCATAGTGTGGTTAACGACTTCAGTTTGTCCATCAGTTTGTGGATGAAATGCAGTACTATGTTTCAATTTAGTATCCATCATTCCCCATAAAGACCTCCAGAAATGTCCTAAGAATCGACTATCCTTGTCTGATATAATCGATGTTGGGAGACCAAAATGTTTCCAAACATGCTCGAAAAATAGTTTAGCTGCTCCCTCTCCAGTTACAGTCTTCTTGCAAGGAATAAGTATTATCATCTTGCTGAATCGATCAACAATTACAAACAAATAATCATTCCCAGACTTGGTCTTAGGCAATCCTCCAAGAAAGTCCATTGAAATGCACTCCCAAGGTCGGCTAGGTACTGGTAGTGGTAGATACAAACCTAGCTTCCTGTTAGAAGGCTTTGAGGTGTTACATAAAACACAACCTCGTATGTACTTGGAAACATCAATGTGCATCTTTGGCAATAGACATATCGACGAAGATCCAATAAGGTCTTCTCTACCCCAAAATATCCTGCTACTTTGGAAGTATGAGCTTCTCGAATTCATTGCAGCCTGTCACCATCTTTTGGTATGCACAATTGGCTTCCTTTGTACATTAGCCCATCCTTCAGTTGAAACTCACTAGTCTTTCCTTGTTGCAGCTTAGCATGAGCCGAACTAAAATCAGCGTCAATACCCTTTGGCATATTCAGAAGGAATAATAGGTTGGATCTGCATTGCTACCAATAATGCGGAATTTATTGGTGTAGGTGGTCGAGATAACATATCTGCCAACTTATTAGTCATTCCTTTCTTGTATTTGATTACAATATTGAATTGTTGTAGGTAAGACATCTACTTCATATGTCGAGCTTGCTGTAACTTCGACTGTGTAGTTAGATACTGAAGAGGCTTATGATCTGAGTGAACCATGACTTCTTTTCCTAACAAGTAAGCTCTCCAATGTTTTACTGCTTGATGCAATGCATAAAGCTCCTTGTCATAAGTCGAATAATTTAACACCAGTCCACTAAACATCTCAGAATGGTATACCACTGGTTTACCTTCCTGAAGTAATACGGCTCCCATTGCATAATTTGATGCATCTGTTTGAGACTGCCATTAAGACCACACGACAAGGACAAGGACGAGACCAGCCTTAATCTGTGTCGTTGCCGCTGTCAGACGAGACTTGAGACTAAGATCTGCCGCCACTTAGGTTGGAGAGAAAATGTTAAGGTCATAAGTAGTAGAACATATTATTGACAAAGTTCATCCTGCCACAAGTGATTAGCCGTCGCCTAAAAATACGTTTAAAGCAATACCTTAACGCCGGGTAATTCTTTCGTATGGCCGCTCTACTGTAATGTAGTTAATAGAACCTTTACAAGGTAGCTAGATGGGTTTCTTTTTCTAACATGTAAATAGCTTACTGGCTGGCCTTACCGTATTGTCACGTCCCATTTCCGGGAGTGTCTATCGTGGGCATTGCTGGTTCTTTGTGCTTAATGCATATATGGGATTGCTCCAAGGCCAGAGTATGTGTGGGAGTATATGTGCTGCCCTTCGGAGTTCAGGCAGGCCGACTCGGTTAAGTTCAAGGAGTTTGTCGCTAGTCGAGGACTTGACACTGAAGAAGGGATTAGGCCATCCCTACACAAACTGGTCGGGGTCTGGAGCTGATCCCTTGATGAGCCCAAGGCATGGCGAAACCAGTCTATTGCCCCTTTGGATAAGGCTGGCTCCTTGGTGGGGAGCGCCGCATGGACCTCGTGTGGTGGCCATTCGGTTAGGTCCGTGACAAGTGGTATCAGAGCCGCCTTAGCATATGCGTCTGTTGCTCGCCAAGCGCTCCATGGGAGTAGGCAGGGTGCCTCTCTGGGAGAGGATCAGATCATCCGTTGTTCGCCAAGCGCTCACACACAATGTGTCCTCGTGGATGGGGTCGAGTAGGCAGGGAACATCTGTAGGGGAGATGTGGATTGAATCTGACGCGGAGCTATGTTGGGCGATCTTGGGGAGTCTCCCTTCGTCTCTCGGGTATTTGGGCATGGTGCCGCGGAGGTGCCGTGTACGAGGATGTACACCTTGATTGGGTGGGGGAGAGTATCACGTCCCGTTTCCGGGAGTGTCTATCGTGGGCGTTGCTGGTTCTTTGTGCTTGATGCATATGTGGGATTGCTCCAAGGCCAGAGTATGTGTGGGAGTATATGTGCTGGCCTTCGGAGTTCAGGCAGGCCGACTCGGTTAAGTTCGAGGAGTTTGTCGCTAGTCGAGGACTTGACACTGAAGAAGGGATTAGGCCATCCCTACACAAACTGGTCGGGGTCTGGAGCCGATCCCCTAATGAGCCCAAGGCAGGGCGAAACCAGTCTATTGCCCCTTTGGATAAGGCTGGCTCATTGGTGGGGAGCGCCGCATGGACCTCGTGTGGTGGCCATTCGGTTAGGTCCGTGACAAGTGGTATCAGAGCCGCCTTAGCATATGCGTCTGTTGCTCGCCAAGCGCTCCATGGGAGTAGGCAGGGTGCCTCTCTGGGAGAGGATCAGATCATCCATTGTTCTCCAAGCGCTCACACACAATGTGTCCCCGTGGATGGGGTCGAGTAGGCAGGGAACATCTGTAAGGGAGATGCGGATTGAATCTGACGTGGAGCTATGTTGGGCGATCTTGGGGAGTCTCCCTTCGTCTCTCGGGTATTTGGGCATGGTGCCGCGAAGGTGCTGTGTACGAGGACGTACACCTTGATTGGGTGGGGGAGAGTATCACGTCCCGTTTTTGGGAGTGTCTATCGTGGGCGTTGCTGGTTCTTTGTGCTTAATTCATATGTGGGATTGCTCCAAGGCTAGAGTATGTGTGGGAGTATATGTGCTGCCCTTCGGAGTTCAGGCAGGCCGACTCGGTTAAGTTCGAGGAGTTTGTCGCTAGTCGAGGACTTGACACTGAAGAAGGGATTAGGCCATCCCTACATAAACTGGTCGGGGTCTGGAGCCGATCCCCTAATGAGCCCAAGGCAGGGCAAAACCAGTCTATTGCCCCTTTGGATAAGGTTGGCTCCTTGGTGGGGAGCACCGCATGGACCTCATGTGGTGGCCATTCGGTTAGGTCCGTGACAGTATGGTGGCCTCACCTTAATGCTAGCCCTTTACGCTTAAATAGTGCAGTGTCATTAATGCCAATAAATCCCAAGTCATAATCACACTAATGTTTCCTAATCAACCAACTGCCCAACTCTAGTCTGATCATGACTCACCTCCAACCATTTTCCATTGGATGGCATGTGCCCCAAACCCAATACCTCCCCGTGTGATGTTAACTCGGTTGCCCAAAACTTGAACTAAAATGATGGACACCAATTGCTCGCTAAGGCCTCTCTCTCTCTCTCTCTCTCTCTCTACTCGAGACATCGTCATTTTGATTTATATGGCAGCAATCGTAAGACTCAAGAGCTTGAGCTGGAAACTGGCAGAAGCAGAAACCAATGCGCCTAATTGTTAATCGTGGACTTTAAATCTTGATTATGTCATCGTTAGAGCTGAGCCGGAGTGATGGGATGCATTATTAAGAAAGAGCATGCTAGAACTCGAAACAGGGGCTCCAATGAAATTCATCGCGACGGGAGTATCAAGGTCAACTCGTCCTCTCTCGCCTTAGTCGTCAAGGGAGTCGCTAGCGTTAGAGAGCGTAGAAAAAAGGAGGCGGTGGATGTTTTTATGAGTCACACTCCTAGGAATATTAAAAGTTGTATATTCTGTAAGTAGTTTCCTAGTAGGTCTGTAAGTAGCTTTATATATATGTCCCAATTTGGGAGTGATTAATATTCTCCATCTTTATGTCGTCTTTGACTCGGCATCAAAGCCTAAGTTTGATCCTGAATTTTAAAGTCTTTGTTTCCGCTACAAACTGGTCATTGTTCCTTGTTCAGAAAAGATTTGTCTTGTCTTGTTCAACGTGTCAAAAATTTCTCTCGACCTATCAAAATCTGTTCTGTCCAACTGATTTCTTGATCTGCTTGTTGTTTCTTTCCTCCTTGTGAAGAAATTGAGATGGCTTTTGATTTGTTTGACGAAGACTAGCCAACCCTTAAAAACTTTGAAGTTGTGGTGATTCAAAATACCACAGGTAATGCTGGATTTAGTGTCATACTTGATGGAAAAACTTATTAAGTTTAGCAAAAGTTGATTAAGCTCCACATGCAGGGTATTGGCAAGTGGGGATATGTTACTAGAACTATACAAAGACCAGTTCACGCCGGGAAGAAGCAAGATGCATGGGATATATTCAACACTTATGTGAGGACACTTCTCCTCAAGGCGATAACTACGGAGATCATGTTGTTGTTTGACAACTTTGATTCACTAAAGACGATTTGGGAATCCGTTGCTTCTACCTACAATGATTACAGTGATTTTATTAGGGTATACGACTTGATCACCCAGCATATAGAATCACCCGAACGACCAATTTGTTGCTGCGTATTACGCAAGTTTGAAGAATATTTGGCAAGAGCTTGACATTAGGTATCCTAATCTGATGACAAGTGTAGTTGTTATTGCCATATATAATATGGAGCAAGATAGGTTGCAAATGCACATCTTCTTGAGAGGATTTTGTGAGAGAAAATTTTGTCGACACTCAAGTTCGCTCCTTCATGAACCTGCAAAACAAGTCTAAGCATGGTGTGGTACCGTACAAAAACTCTCCGACGATCAAGTCAATAAATATACCTGATAATAGTATGCATATGTGTAGAAAGAGATACCTTAATGTCTTCCCTAGCTCTCGTTATATAGCATATGATTTATTTTCTTATTCAGGACCAATTGAGTTTTTTCAATTACCACAGGCCCCTTTGCCAGTATCTTGGCCAAGTTCATGACCATATCTCGACAGGATTATGGAATCCTCAATGGCCAAGGATTCCTCTTTCCTAGAAGATATGATGTCTTGCTTCCGCGGACCTAAAAGAAATATCCAGCTGTAGCGGACCTCGAGGGAATGTTCTATTGTCGTGAAGACCTTGAGGGATTACATTGTTGAGAACCCTAGATTAGTGGATTCACTTAGAATATTCTAGCTTTCATGGATGGTCAAATACGACGCCCACATATTGGATTTGAAATTTACCAATGTAAAGAATGAATTATTATGCCTGTAACGACCCGAACGTGGAATGTGTACGTATTAGTCCGAGCCGTGATTATTGTGAATTAATCGTACTCATGGGTTTGGTTACGACTAAATTATCGGGAAAGAATTTGGTTTGAATTCCTTGGTGGAAATTGTAGAGGATTTGATTTCGAGCTCGTAGGAGGTTTCGGAGGATTTTTCGGGTAATCGGAGAATGTAAAATGAATATTTGAAATTATCGTTGAGTTAGTCGTACTTATCTAGTTGTGTTGGATTTATTCGAGTCGTGAGTTTGGTCGGTTCGCGTCGTATAAATATCGAATAGTCGTAAAAATTGGAAAATCACACATTTGGACCGAGTTGACCCGTTGACCCGTTTGAGCTCCACCGACCCAGTTTGTTTCCGTCGTCGGACCCGGCAATTCCGGCCACCTCCAGCCGTGTTCTTGGTATGGTTGGAAAGCTCTCTTCACTTCCTATTGTTTCATGTATTTGTTTGTGATATTTGGTTGAGTTTTGGAGGTGTTTGAGCTCGGTAAAGTTTGGGATATTCGCCGGAAACGGATGGCGATTTCTGGCAAGTTTTAGTGTCGGGTTGGAGGGGGGTTTGGTTCCCCTCAACCCCATGAAGAGTTCTGGGTGTTTAATTTGAGTTAAGGAAGAGGTTTTAGGTGATTCGTGGTGGTGACCGGAGAGGAAGATCCAGCGAGTTTATCGAAGGGAATTTCGGCCGATGTGGTGTGTTTTGGCTTTGGTGGTAGAAGGGAAATGTATTGGGCTTGAGAAGAGGAATGTTTTGAGGTAAGGGTCGCCGGAGTTGGTCAACGGCAGAGCTCCGACGTGGGTTGACTTTTGGAGATTTTGCAGATTTTTATACCGTTTAGCTCGTAAATCGCAACCCGATCGTAGTCATGAGGATTTTGAGTTTATTTGGGTGAGTTAAGTTGGGACGAGGGTTATTTGGGTGTATTCTAGGAATTTTGTTATCCTCGTTGATATTTCAAGCGATACGTTTTTTGAGAACATAGGGTTCTTGACGTATTTGCTCCGTACGTTGAAATCGAATATGTGTTGATCGTATCCATGTTATTCAGGTGATCGTGGTCTAGTGTTTGGCGAGGGATCTTCTGCTGGACCTTAGAGTTAGCCTCGTACTGTGAGTGGACACTTTGATTTTCACTGTCAATTTGCGAGTCTTGATTATGTATTTTATGTTATGTATTTTACGAGTATGCAATTATGATTATGCATTTACGGTTATGTATTTTTACTTGGAGGCACATGTATGATTTATTTTACATGGTGTATGGATTTATGGATGCATCGATGCAATGGTTTCTCGGCTGATCCCTGAGATGCTCCGGGGGGAGGGGGGGGGGGGGTTATGACGAACACCTGACCCGTGATTATATGGCTCCCAGGAAGGTTATGACAAGCTTCTTACCTAGTTGAGCATGATTGTAACTTTGAGGAAAAGTAACGGCCTCCACATTTTATACGGTATCCAGGACGGTTATGACAACCACCTTACTTGAGTTTGATGATTTTAGACTCTCATCATTATTTCATGTTTATATTGCTGAAAGGCATATTATTATTTTCATCCACTCACTCTAACGATTTTATTTGCCTTCCCCTGGGCTTTTCGGTTTCCTTTGCCCAGTTTGCAATTTGAGTTCTGGGGTTGCACGTCGACGGTGAAGGTGTAGAGTTCCAGTCACACTTCTGTTCGAATAGGTTCTTAGTTCGATCTACTGGTTGTATATGATGTATATAGGAGTCGCTCTGAATACTTATGTTGTGTTTTCAGTTGAGTTACTTCTGAATATTTTTTGGATTTCTTGTAAACCTTGTGATTTATTATATATGTGATGTTGAGAAATCCGGATAGGGAACAGAGCCCCACGGTTTGGCTTTTGTGGAATATTCGAAGTATGATTCTCTTTGCAAGTTCTAATTTTGGCTCACGTATTTCAAAGTAAACTTTGGTGAAATTTTATTTAAGGTCATATTTTCGAATAGGTTTGATTTCGGTTTAGGCAACTAAATTGAAGTCGGATCCTTTCATGCTAGTCTACTCTACTAATGTTGGAACAAGCATTTCAGTATATACAGATAGATGAGGCAAATTGGACTAGTGCAAAGGAATTGCACACTTAAGTCTCCAACAGCTTCACTATGCAAGAAAAACCAAATTTGTTTCCCCTCAGATGCCTTAGCATAATTGGAAGACTAAGAACTCAGAAAATCAGCCTAGAATTTAGCATGCTCGTGGTCCTCATACTAGCAAATTGTAATGCTTCTATTGCAAGTAGTTTGGCCACTATAAGAGATCATGTCTTTAGATGTCAAATCAAGGAAGCATCACCAACAAAAAGAGCTGCAGAAGCAAGGCTGCAATCCAATTAGTTCAAGAGCTCGATTTCAATGGACTGGAAGGCCAAGATCACACTATAGGTTGTTGCCCTCATCCAAGGAAAAATGAGGTAAAATTGGTATCGCTTTGAAAATTTCTAACTTTACTGGTAGTGAGTAATACATGGATAATTGATTCGGGTGTGTCTTATCATATGATCTTTGATACATCCTCGTTTTCGAGTCTGTTTACTTCCTTTTTCCTGAAGTGTTTAATGTGACTGGTGTGTCTTTTTCGATGTTAGGTATTGATTCAATCCAACTTACTCTATCTATTGTGTTACATAATGTCATTTATGTTCCCTCTTTATCTCATAATCTATTGTCAGTTTCTGAGTTGAATTCACACAATAAATGCGTGTAATTTTTTATTCTACGTATGTGATATTTCAAGATTTGTTATCTTATGCAATAATAGACAAGGAAGATCAAAGGAGGAGACTGTTTCACGTGGATTGCATGTACAATGAAAAGACACAAGCGCCATACTGAAATGTTGCTCTGACATTGAGTTACAATAGAGTGAAAGATTTGCTATGGTATCGCCAGTTGGGTCATCCGACCTTTGGTGTTATGAAGGAATCTATGCCATGTTTGTTTTTCGGAATAAAAGAGTTTAGTCTCCATTGTGAGACCTGTGTTTCTGCTAAAAAACATAAGTCAAGTTACTCTCCTAGTTTTCAGCACCGTTTGAGTTGATTCATTTTGGTGTATAGGGCCTTCGAAAAATCCAACCTTGACAAGAATGAAATACTTTGTTTTGTTCATTGATGGCTATAAGATTAACATGAGTTGTGTTGCTGAAAAAACAAGGATAAAGTATTCTCTGCATTTCTTAGCCTTATTTGAACTCAGTATGATGCTTGTGTGAAAGTGTTTCCGTCTGATAATGGATGAGAGTTTGTAAATCACTATTTTCAAGACTTCAACAGTATGGAATTGTTCATCAATCTACTTATTCTCGGACATCGGAGCAGAGTGAAGTATCTAAAAGAATGAACCGCCATCTCTTAGACATGGGAAAATCTCTCTTACTAAGTGCCAACATGCGAAAATACCTTTGGGGGGAAGCTATATTTTGTGCCTCTCATCTGATCAATTGCCTACCATCTGCATCTCTTCAGATTCGTGTTCCAATTGAGGTATTATCTCAGCATGTTGTCATTCCATCACTCAACAAACTTCTTGCTCTTACTTTTGGTTGTGTGCCATATATTCATCTATACAAGAATCACATATTGAAGTTGGATGCTCGTGCTCTCAAGTGTGTGTTTGTTAGTTATGGCTCCCATCATAAAGGAAAAAAGTTCTACCATCCCCCATTTCAACAGTTCTATGTCACCATAAATGTTACCTTTAGATAAGACTTGTGTTATTTTTTTCCCACAACAATTATAAGTGAGGAGGAGAAGCATATGCTCTATGAAGAATAGTTTGAAGGCCAACAAGTCAAATATGTTAAAGTAGGGAAAAAAAAGTCTAGTAGCACTTTCGACCTATCAAAAATTTCTTGTCCCGTCAAAAGTGCTCTGTTGACAGGTCCATAGGCTCTAGTAGTAGAGATACGATTCGTCGAAGATCATTCTTGAAGAGTCAAAAATTATTCCAGGGAGCATAATCGATCCAGGGAGGAGGTTTGACACATGAAGAAGGATCATGACTAGTCAAAGATGGTTCTAGGGGGTCTCCGAGAGCTGTGTTTGACGGGTCAAAAAATTCTCAGGTCGTTGATTGTGTTCCAAAGTATGTGGTTGTTTGACTGATCAAAGCATTGTTCGGCCTATCGAAAGGGGGAGAACCAGTTACTGAGGTTGATTCCATTTTAAAATATGTACATACAACTCCAGTCTCACTCTCCATCAACGGTTTCTCCTAACCTATCATCACTTGAGGTATGTAGTAGTCTTCCTTTGTCAAATCCTAGTGTACCTGATTCTAGGAAAGTTTTACTTGATAGGTCAACCCGTACTCAACCTTCAAAGAAGTATGAGCCTACCTTGTCAGCTAAAGCCAAGTATTCAGTAGCTAATAGTGTGTAGTTGTTTAAGCTATATGTAGCCCATGTGATTCTATTATCTGTTGTATTTTTTCTTAGTAAAGTGCATGATGCGATGAATGAGGAGAAGTGGGCCAAGGCAATGGATGTTGAGATTGATGCTCTCAACAAGAATATTACTTGGGACTTGGTACTTCTACCACCATGAAAGAAGATAGTTGAAAGTAGACAGGTCTATATAGTAAAGCATAATGCAGATGGTTCAGTCGAAAGGTATAATGCAAGGTTCAGTGCAAAAAGGTATACTTAGAAATATGAAGTGGATTATGAGACTTTTAGACCCGTGGCTAGATGTGCGAATCAATCCAAGCTGTCACATCCCACTCCACATAGTAAGATATTGTCCGCTTTGGATCTCGCCAGCATGGTTTTACTTTTGGGCCTACCCTCAAAACACGTCTTACTATAGAGATGTGGGCATGCACATATAAGCACATCACCTTCCCACTCCCAAGTGATGTGGGATTGCATGCCCATGTAGGAAGCTAGTGCCCTTGGCACCCCCACACATGGGTCATCACAATCCACCCTCCTTAAGGGCTCGACGTCCTTGTCGGTACACTTTCGGTCGGGACAGGATCTGATACCATTCTGTCACATCCCACTCCGCATAGTAAGATATTGTCCATTTTAGGCCTCGCCCGCACGATTTTACTTTTGGGCCTACCCCTAAAATGCGTCTTACTATAGAGATGTGTGTATGCACATATAAGCACATCACCTTTCCACTCCCGAGCGATGTGGGATTGCATGCCCATGTAGGATGCTATTGCCCTTGGCACCCCCACACATGGGTCATCACATGAACGGTTTAGTTTTTGGTTAAAACCAAAACTGAAATATTTTTTCGGTTCGGTTTTTCATTTTCTTAAAGAAAAACCGAGAGTATTTGGTTCGGTTTGAATTTTTCTTTCGGTTTTTTTTTCTTTAGTTTTTTACATAATGCATAAAAAGACATTGTTTCGAGTCACTTAATAGTTTAACTCATCTATGTGAGAGAACTTGATGAGGATTCTGCATTAAAAAAAATTAGGATTTTAGGGTTTATATTTTGCATGCATATATATATATATAATATTACTAAATACCCAAAAAAATATTATTTTTTGCATACTTCAATTTTTCGGTTCGGTTTTTAATGTTTTTTTTTTAAATTTAAAACCAAAACAGAACCAAAAGTTTCATTTTTTTCAGTTCGGTTTATATTGAGTTTGGTCTTCTTCGGTATCAGCCCGTTTTTTTTTTGGGTTTTCGGTTACAGTGTCTCATCCCTACCATTTAGGCTCTCATATCTTTAGTGGCTAACTTGGATCGGCTGTTACAACAATTTGAAGTGAAGAATGCATTTCTCTATGGTGGTGCACAAATTGAAGAAGTCTTTGTATGGATTGAAGTAGTCCCCAAGATCTTGGTTTGAAATATTCATGGTGTTTATGAAGAAGATTGGTTATCGACAAAGCAATTCGAATCATACCCATTTTCTTAAAGACTGACAGGGTAGGGCCCAAAACTTGTAGGATGGGCTTGCCGAGAAACTAAACCGAATAGGATCCAAACCGAATAATTTATTACTGTACAGTACGGGTTTCAGCCTAATACCGAACCGATGCGAATGGATCCCACCCCTACTAATCACATGAGCACTTTGTGGTTTAAAGTTACTTGAATTGGATATGACAATGCCTTCCGGCACTCTCTTGTATATTTTTAATCAAGGTTTCCATAAAGAAATACTGTAACCACATCCATCAGGTACATGCTCAGTTTTTCGGAAACTACTAAGCTGACAAGGTAGTGTAAAGTAATAATGTCCATGACCGGAGAGTATGTCTCCTTAAAATCAATGCCAGTTCGTTGAGAGAATCCTTATGCCACAAGTCTAGCTTTATACCGCATGACTTCATTCTTCAAATTATGCTTCCGAACAAAGACTTATTTATGTCCTACCGGCTTCACATTCGGTGGCCATAGTACTACCGGACCAAAAACTTACATTTTCTTCAAAGAGTCTAGTTCAACTTGCATTGCCTCTGTCTATTTCAGCCAATCTGCTCTCCACTTGCATTTAAAAATTGAGTGAGGTTCCACTTCATCGTAGTCAATAATCTCCTGAGTAATGGAATAAGCAAAAGCATCATCAACTACCTTGGATGATCTATCCATAAAAATCCACGCATCTTTGTTAGTAAGTGAGATTTCACGTTTCTCTGACATCACATGTGGGTCTGAAGCGTTTTCCAGAGATGTTATTTGTGATTCTAGGACATAAATGTACTCATGAACAATCTTATGTGAAGGATTCACAACGTTGATGATTAAATGATCATTCTATGCCTGGATGGCTTATCTTTTCACCTGCAGGTTATCTGTGGATTTTCTTAGTCTCCTCCTCTTCCTGGTGGGAGTCAAGGCCGATGCTACTCCTTCCACATGGGCAGGAGGAACGTTTTCCTACCCTGGAGTGGTGTTAATTCACCCCTTCTTGGGGACTTTCAGCCTTACAAAAATATTTACAGTAGGTATGTCTGATCTCATCACTTTGGCAATATCAATAAATGAGTCAGGCATTGAGCCTGCTACCTTTTGAAGATCAAGAATACGTCGCACTTCAATCTCACTTTTAGATGTGCATGGATCTTCTTGAAACATAGTGGGAGTATACCACGTCAATTCCTGACATTCAACCGGAATTGAGGCATTCTTATCTCCCCCTAATGCTGAGAAGTATGTTTCATTAAAGTGACAATCTGCAAATCTTACAATAAAGAGATCTCCTACCGAATGTTTTAAGTAACGAACAATTGTTAGAGATTTATAACCAACATAGATGCCTAAACAATGTTGAGGACCTATTTTAGTATGTTATGGAGGCATTATAGAACACATATATCCCGCAACCAAGATGCGTCTAGATGTGAAATGTCAGGCTCATACACAACTACCAACTGGTACGCATTGAATGGGTTGTATGCTACGGGTCTCAAGCAAATAAGCATTGTTGCATGTAATACTGCATATTCCCAAGCAGATATCGGCAAATTTGTATGCATTACCATTGCTCTGGCCACAAGCTGTAATAGCTTGATTTGTGTCTCTTACTAAACTGTTCTGTGAATGAACATGAATGACGGGATGTTCAACTTCAATCCCAATTAAAATGCAGTAATCATTAAAAAAATTCGATATAAACTCTCATGCATTATCTAATCTAATAGATCTGATTGAATTGTCTTGGTGGTGGGCCCGGAGCTCAATAATCTATACTAGGAGTTTTACAAATGCAACATTCATTGTGGATAGAAAAGCAACGTGTGACCAAAACATTAATGCATCTACAAAAACCATAAAGGCTAGCATTTAAAAAGGTCTGCATTCCGGTTTGATAGGTCTACAAATATCACCATGGATTCTCTGTAAAAATCGTATATTTTCAGTGTTATCAACCACAAAGGAAGGTCTAGTCTGTATCTTTGCTAATGAACAAGGTTTTCAGAATAAGCGATGAGCATCAGATAGAGATTGCCACAAAGAAATCTTATGGACCAACACTAGATGTCTTACTCATCATCAAGACCGAGACTGCATGAAGATTGTTAATCACATCCATACGATCAAAATCGATGGGTATTTCCAACAATGAGAGTTTTTCAATACCTTCATCATCATGTCATGATCAAGATGTCGCAGACAAAAATACCAAAGCTACTAAGAGGCTAAGTCACATATAGTACGTAGTAAGAGTGACTGCATAGAGTTTAATGATCCTAACCGTAGTAAGATATAAACCACTATGAATGGCTACTAACTTCTCTAAGATGTGCTTTCTACTGCTCTCCTCAAAGATTATTCATAAGAATTCTTTACCATTCTCACAATGAGTTTTCAAGTGTAAACTGTTGGCTAGAATGTCCTTAAAACTTAGTAAGGTTCGATTGGCCTTAGGCGCATCAATTCTTTACCATGTAGTAGCAAGAGTTGTGTTGAACCACGCTCTTGTATAACCGACTTTGAATCAATCATGGTAGTTACTGATGAATTGTATGGCACAAGATCCATACATAATTGATTATTTTGCAGTATAGTATGAGTAGGATCATCGTCTGCTAGACACTCAATCTCGCCTTCTAACATCTATAAAAGAAAGTGAGTTAATTAGTCTTTTATCTCAAGACATGGCGATCACTTTAAGTAAAGACTAAAAAAATTCCAAAGGGTTGTGATCCTTATAGAGTGCTGATATGGCATGATAAAACCGATGTAAAAAAACATCAAAAACACCAAATCCGAGATGGGTCGAGATGAACATCTCGACGGGTCGAAAACCAACGAAAACATGTCTAGACAACCTCTTCGACGGGTCGAAAATATACCTCGAAAAGTCAAAATTTGGACAAAATCGAGATAGTACCTAGCCTTTGACATGTCAAGAGGAAGCATTGATGGGTCAAAGGTGCAATTTTGGTGACTAGAAGACAAAATTCGACGGTCAAATGAAGAGTAGGCAAAAATTTTGACGGGTCGAAAAAGTGCCAAAATCGATCCAGGGGCTACCATTCGACAGGTCAAGAGAGTGTCTAGACACGTCAAAAATACCCTGAATCAAACCATAATCTATTTTGCCTCGTTTTTATGGTATTTTGATGTCATAGTACCATAATATGTTATAATAGAACCATTCAAGCAATACGTATAAAAAGAACCATTCTTAACACTTTCTAATACTGAAAGGAATCAATTTTATTAATATGCCAATACCAAAAACTTACATCAAAGATTGTCTTATTTCACAAACCAAGACTTAAATCAAAGTCTCAAACGATGACTAAAAATAAACCAAAATAAATCTAAACTTGATTACATAGCAGAAACATGTGTCTAATACATAAACTAATCAAAATTTGTAGTCTTCAGATTTTCTTTTGTCATCTGCTACAATAAGATTGGTTTCACCATCATCATGCATCTCATAATCTTCAGCATAGTTGGTCTCATGCGCCAAGTACTGCTTACACTTTTTGTAGGTATTCTAAATATCCTTAGGTGCACGATAATATTTGTGCATATGTTTGGCAGAACCACACCTATAGCAAGGTGACAAGAGAGAAGTAGAAGTAGAGAGGTATTTTCATTCCTAGGACCAGAATTGGACTAATTCTTGTTGGAGGTGTTTTGGCTATTATCTTGGCGAGTCCAAGTCAATTTTCAACTTTGTCTTCCTCTACCACCACTAGTACTGTAAGGCTCAGAACGACCATTCCTCTTATCCTTACTTATCTTCCCACCAGTGTTGCATGTCTCATGAGCTTTCTTTGTACCACCTAGCCTAGCATTATTGTTGAGAAGTTTCTCATGATATCTGTCATTTTTGGCTAGCACATTCATGAGATCACTTCTATGCTCTACATTTGTGCGATATTTATGTGCAAGCATATCCATGAAAGTAGGGAAGATGATCAAAGACTTTGTCCTCCTCTTCCACCACGAGTACTGTAAGGCTTAGAACAACCGTTCCTCTTATCCTTACGTGCCTTCCCACCAGTGTTGTATGTCTCATGAACTTTCTTCGTACCAGCTAGCCTAGCATTTTTGTTGAGAAGTATCTCATGATATCTCTCCTTTTTGGCCAGCACATTCATGAGATCACTGAATAATCTGATTCTTCCATGCTCAACATCTGTGCGATATTGATGTTCAAGTGTATCCATGGAAGTAGGGAAGGTGCTCATAGACTTCTCAATCATACCTTGATTGGACTTTACTATGCCACAATATACCAACTCAGATCGAAGCTCCAACATAGCTTAATTAAAATCACTAATCTTTGAATAATCCAATAACTGGATTGAATCCCATTTTTCTTGAAGTTCTGGGGTTGTGCGTCATGCACATTTTTGAATCTGTATTTTAAAGTCGCCCACAAATCTACAGGGTCATTCTTTAGAATATATGTCCTTTTCAGAACTGGATGAATGTGCCTCCTCAAAAACATGAGGCCTTGAGTTTTTCGGCTCAAAAGAAGCTGGAGTTGTTATGGAGTTGGTGGCACCACATTTTGACCAAGTGGTGTTGTTGCTTGGATAATATCAGTCAGATTTTTACCGAGAAAAGTATTCTCAACATCTGATATCCAACTCATGCCTAGCCGGCTCTGTTGATGTCATCTATAAAAGAGACAAGAGATGTAATTAGTACTGATCAAAAAGCTACGATCACTAAATATCAAGTTTAGGGAATAAGAAGCATAATCAATGATGTTTGGTCACAAAAATCGATGCGAAAACCAGTGGCTTCATACCACACCCAAAAACCATGACTTTCACAATTAGTCACAAATATCGACTCAATTTTTTCAATGTGAAATCACAATTAACCGTAATATTTACCAATAACCGTGACTTCCCCAGAACTATCACTAATACTAATTTATCAACATATATTAATCCATAGGAACTAGGGCATGAAAAATAAATCACAGTAAAATAAACCTAAAACTAGACTTAGATATAGGGTGTTGCAGTAATTAAGTTTTGCAAACTATTTTCTGAATCAAAGAAGGTAGAAAATTTACCTTGACGGTGTTATGATCGGTACGAAAACTTATAAAAAGTTTGAAACAATGAGGATTCCGGCGAGCTGCTATCAGCAGCGGTGGTGCTCCGGTGGTGATGGTGGAGGTTAGGTGTTTTAGGAGATTTTGTTTTCTTCTATTTGGGGTTTGGGGTGATGATTATCAACTCACGAACTGCTAATAATGTGTTAAAAAAAGAAGTAAATAATAGATACACAATAGACTAAAACTGTACTTTATTTATTAATTGATAGATGACCTTAAATATAGGCAATACAATATGTTACAATCAATATCCCTATAAATCATGGATTAAGAGAATATCTACTTTTATTTTAATTAAGATAAGACACATACAGAGATACTAAAAATATTTGTCCTGGAACAATTTTGATAATGTAGTTTACTTTAACCAATAGAATTAGTAAGAGAAATAAAGTATTATAGTCTATTTAAGCAATTAATAATACTACTAGAAAAACCCTTATAGTTACTGAGAGTTTTTTACCCCAACTTCCTCTCTCCCACGACTCCCTCGTAACCCGACTTCGCCAAGTAACCCTAGTCGCCGCTAGACTGTCCTGGGGCCGGCGACCTGTTTCTCCGACTCACTAGCCTTTTCCCTTTCATCTGTCTTTCCTCAGACCATCTTGCCTACACCTTCTTTCATCAAAAACAGTGACATTTGTCAAAGCCTCTTAATTCGAACCCTAGGGTTTCCTAGCAGTGCTTGGTTTGTCGTCTCCTCTCCTAGTTTCCACCCTATCCCATATACTCTCACCCTAATCTAGTTTTAGTTTACTTCTCTTCCATTCAGTTACCTTTGGTACACATATGGATCCCAAAATTCTATAACCCCCCCCCCCCCCCCCCCCCCCCATTTTTCCTTCGATCTATCACTGGAAAGTGAGGAGGACGAAGATGAGTTCAAGTTTGCCACGATGAAGGTCTTCTATTCGACCAACATCACTCGAGGAAAAGCTGATTCCATTAAGTTCTTGATGATCAGGCTTTGGAAAGGATCCAAAAGCTCAAGTGCTATCTCTATTAGGCTCGAAACAAAGGATCGGTTTTGGTGAAGTTCTGTGAAAATGGAGCTTTTAAGATTGTGATTAGCTTTAGTCCTTGGTTCTTTGAGGATACTACGATTGTGGTACAAGCATTTGATGCCTTCATGTCGATTGTATCGGTGTCGATAGGTCAAGTCAAGGTTTGGGCTACTCTTGACTTCAAAAATGGCGCTTTGCATGGTGAGGAGGCATCCTTTACATGGCTGAAAACCATAGGTGGGCACCTAAGTACCTATGTGGACTATGATGAGCGACGGTTGGTTAACAATGAGGAAATTCATCTGTTGATTGATGTTGATTTGAACAAGCCCTTGATTATCCATTTTCGAGCACTAGTTGGCGAGAAGGTTTGGGTTGAGTGTTTGGTAGAATACTAGACCTTGAAGGGTGTCTGTATGGGATGCAGCTCCTTCGATCATACCCTGATTTGTTGTCCCTTTAAGTGTGTCAGGCGAGAGGCAGAACTAGAAGAGGAATGAGAGGCCAGGGTGGAAGAGAGGATGTGGCGTATGAGGGATGAACTCCCAATTTACTCGGAGTTGGGGGGAGGAACTGGTGACTACCAGGAGGTGGTAGCGGATAACAGAGATAGTGATGTTGTCACAGTATCTGAAGAACGTGCAAGCAAGGGTCGCAAAATGGCAAAGGGACCAAGGCCGAGTAAGGATGTCACTTCTATGCCGAAGCTGCAGTTTTACAACTAGTATCATTAGGTGATAATGGATGTGGAAGAGTATACTGATGGGACACAGATGCAGGAGGTCGACTTAGGCATTTCGGGCACTATGTAGAAAGGGTCTCTAGCTAACTAAGGAGTGATGCAATCTAAATTTGACATCTCACTCATGCTACTCTAATTTGTTAGCCTAGGTCTTTTATGCGTCATGTTGTTATTCAGTAAAAGCATACTTTAGGACTTGTTCTTTATCGTGTCGGGTAATCCAGTGGAGTTCTGTATTCCTATTATAAGTTTCTGAGTGAATATAAAATGTGCCCTCTTACAAAAAACAATAAGTAATTTTTTATAAAGCATTACTAGCTTTTTCGATTGATAACTACAATGCTTTGTTTGATTTTTTTTATCTTAATTAGTTTTTCAAATACGGTCAAAATTAAATATTTTTTTACTATATATAAAGTGTGCATATTTGTGTTATTAATCATTTTGTAAGGAAAAAAACTTGACACAGCTGAGTAAGATTTTTGACTATATCATTACGAAGATACCCAAATTAATCAAATTCGCTATCACCACAATACCTTCAAAGCATGACCTCACTGACGTCGTCGCCAACGCAATACTCTAGTACAAGAGGATTCCTCTAAGACAACAGGACTTAGAATTCCTCAAGAACAAGAGACTTTTTAAACTTCATATCCGACAATTAGCCCATTTGGTACCGGTTTTGTTTTACTCTAACGATTAGGGATAAAATGAGGTCATGCTCTTACGTAGATCTAAAGAAAACAAAAAGATGTAGTTTGAAGAAGTCTATGCTTGACCCAAAGAGAAAAAGAGTCCATGCATATAATGTGTAACCCAAACGCACATTTTCGTGAAGAAGAATTGGTCAAGCATATAATATAGGTACTTTGTTGAAGCCTAAATTCATATAATTCATAATCAAGTAACAAAGCGTTTGTACAATAACTGGGTCAACAAATTCTATTTATAGTGCGCAAGCGCATGCAAACAAAGGTTAGGTCATACTTCGTCAATATCACCCCTGAATCATCGATCGATCACTTCGGTGTGTTCCAAGAAATCCAAGAAGACATGCATATAGAGAATTCCCATCTTGATCGACTCCTAGTTTTCAATGTCAACTAATACCGCATCGCAACTTTCATTAAATAAGATAAGCATATATCATCAGATTTCATTAAATAAGATCAGGATACATCATCTGATAGCACACTAATTAAGAATGTCAATACGACGTACCTCAAGGAAAATATGCGTATTTATCGCATTTACAATCACTCACCTAAATAAAACATGAACTACCCTATTACATTCTCCTGAGTAATGAACAAAGACCAAATTCAGATTCTATGCGAAAAGCTCTCTAACGTCCTCCATCGAATTCTGGAATTCTACCGCAATTGTTGTGACGTCATGGGTTGCCTTTATTAATATAAGTGAATCTGAACTGAACCGGACCAGGTGAAGGTTATGCAACCTACTAAACTGACACAATTCGTAGGCAGCCTCAACTTCCACTGATAAGGGAGAATATTTTCCATCGATGCGCTGGGCCAGGGCCATGATGAAACGGCCAAGCCAATCTCGGACAACTATACCCACCTCTTCTCGTGCAGCAGCGTGGTCAAAAACCCTCATCCATACTCACACAGTAGCGACCAGTCGGCGGTGCTTTCCAACGTTGGGGTTGTCGCACGGTTTAAGTGGTTTCTAATTCACAAAAAGATAGTGCTCATGGCAAGCTAGGGTTTCAATGCATAACCTGTCGCCAATGAATTCCATCTGATTCAATACCTTGTCATTCCATACTTTCCATAAAAAACCACATCAGTGCAATAAGTTTTGCGAATTGGGCTTCTTGGGGACTTGTTTGACAAGCTAAGAACCAATAAGTGAATGAAGTAGTAGTGTTCCCTACACCAGAGGTGATTTACTGAATCAGAGGGTTAGTGCATTTATAATCCCTGAACAGGTGCAATTTTGTTTCTGCTAGCTCACCACATAAGGCACAGTCTGGACTAACGTCCACCATCCTGGAATGTAGACGTGTACATACTGGGAGAAAACCCTTTTAGGCCTTCCAAGCATAGACTTTAGCTATTAGACCTACTGCTGTTGACCAAAACTTCTTAAATAAATCTGAATGGGCTTGAGGTAATGGAACATTCTATTGGGGAAGTATTATCAGATCTCTTATAGTAATATAACCCGAACTCACCTTGTACTCACCCTTGGCATTGTAATGCCAAATTAGTCTATCTGGTCTTGAACGATGACTTAAAGGTATCGATCTAATCGCAGTTACATCCGCCAGACTGAAATGTCTTTCTAAAGGACGAACATTGCACTGATGCTGAGGCAGAATGAATTGGGAAACACAACGAATAGGTGCAGGGTACCTCAACGGTGTTTCTGATTTAAACAAACTAGGACGGGATAACTAATTATCTTCTCAAACCGTAATAGAAGTACCATCACCCACCAGCCAACGAGCCCCACCGTCCAGTATTGGCCTAGCAACTAAAAGACTACGTCATGTATGAGCAGGAGAGCCACTCGCTTTAGTATCTCAAAAGGAACAAGAATGAAAATACCTGGCTCGATATATCTGGCTGGCCAACGAATCCAGATTTTTGAGCACCTGCCATAAGTTATTTGCCAACATTGCTAGGTTAAAAGCATAAAAATTCTGAAAACCCAGGCCTCCCTATTCTTTTGGCTTACACATGTGATCTCATGTACACCGGTAAATCTTCCTCTTATCCGCTGTATCATCTCAATAGAAGTCCGCACATAACAATTGTAATTCATCACAAAAGGATTTGGGTAGCAGATAACAATTCATCACATAGTTAAGAAGGGCTTGAATCACAGCTAGTCAATACATCTTTCCATGCAGTGCTGAGAAGCGATCCTTTCCAGCCAGCCAATCTATCTCGGACTTTATCCTTGACAATCACAAATGTTGCCTTCTTGCTACAGCCCGCATGCATTGAGAGACCTAGATACTTGTCATAATAAGGAACCAACTCCATACCAAGTAACCTGGCTAGCTTTTTTTGACTACCCTCATCTAAATTCTGGCTGAAGCATACACTGCTCTTGCTGCAGTTCATCAATTGACTGGATGCTTCTTCGTAAGTTTATAGTAACTCCTTTACCCAGTCAAACGATCTACCAGATGCCTGAGCAAAGAGAAGACTATCATCAATAAATAGAAGGTGATGCAACGATGGTGCTCTTGTACAAACCTTGATACCGTGTAGTTCCTTTGCTTGGTGTGCCCTTCTAATTATGGCTGACAATCCTGACGTGTCGGCCTCAGATTACCTCAAGGAGACCCATTCACCACTACTAAATATTGTACTGTAGTGATTCAAGTCATCACTAGTGATGACCATTGAGCTGGGAAGATCAGGCAGTCCAAAACTGCTCCGAGGAAGCTCCACTCCAGTATGTCATAAGCTTACTCACATCAAGCTTCAACGCTATTTTTCATGGATCTCCTTTTTTCTTCGTCCAATGGTAATTATCCACCTCATTCACCACAAACTTATTATTTGTTATTATGCGGTCTAGAATGAACGCACTTTGAGAAGGATCAATGATGTAATTCAAAAATGGTTTAAGCCGATCTGCCAACACTTTCGTGCAGATCTTGAGTATAACACAAAACAATGTGCCTGTAATCCTTAATTTTTATAGGCTGCAGATCCTTTGGCAATAACCAAATATAAGTTTGATTCAATTTCCCTAATAACTGACCCAAAACAAGAAACATACTTTATGGCAGTAGCAATAACATCTAGCCCAACAATATCCCAATATTTCTGATAAAGGAGATGAGGCATACTATCAGGGCTAGAGGCCTTGTTAGGTCTAGCAATAAGATCAATCCCAATATATATAATGCTACTCTGATCTCAATATATATAACGCTACTCTGATCTCCTCATCCAAATACTCAGCAATAAGATTTGCACCTATGGATTCCTTAATCACTGGGGAAAGAGAAGGCAAAACTGGCTCCATCTGTGCTAATGTGATATCTCTCGCTTTGAAAAGATCATTGTAGTAACCCAATACCACTTCATCTAGACCAGCAGGAGTATCCTATCACACACCATTATCATCATATAATCCTTCAATCCACTTCTTTTGTTTGCGATTGGAAGCTCGTAGATGAAGATAGCCAGTATTCTTGTCCCCTTTATGAAACCACTCACTTTTCGATCATTGCTTCTAACAAGTCGCCTCTTGATGTAAGAGGACTTCTTATCTAGCATATAGCTCCTTACGCTGCAGATTATCAATGGCATCAAAAGACTTATTTAGAAAAGTTCCCAATTCAGTTTGAATGTCAGCAAGCTCTTGTTTCGACTTCCAAACACCTATTTAGACCAATTCTTCAGGTGCATCCGGGTATTAGCAAACTTCATGACTAGATGAATTTGCAAATACCCCTAGCTAGAGCTAATCCACGCGATCCTAATTGTCTCCCCACAACGATTATCATCCGCCCATATGGCCTCGAATCAGAAGAAACTTTGTCGTCCCAAAAAACGTATATCTTTCTTCTGTTTTTCCATTAACAGTATATATACATGATCAAAACAGAGAGGAGGTAGATTGATCGCTTGAGCTTCTAAAAATTGTTGTTTCCACTCTATCGTAGTAAGTGCTCGATCTAGGCGCTCTTGGGTTATTGAATAATGCCAAGTAAAGTGACCTCCTGTATACCCAAAATCCTCTAGCGCACAATCATTCATACATCATCTTCTAGTCTGGTCGCACTGGTACTCCAGACTTCTCCGTTGATCTCGTAATCTCATTGATGTCTCCCATCACACACCAGCTAGACAGTCTCGGGCGTCATGCCAGGTTCCTCAATACAGTCTACGTTCTATGCCTCAAATGTGTGTACTACTCACCATAAAGGCCGGTAAACCTCCATGACTGGCCTGCCGATGACGAAACTCGGATTTCCACATCAATGAGCCAATGTGAATGATCTCGATAGTAAAGATCGATGTCGTCCACCCATAATAAAATGAGACCGATGACGCTTGTATTCGAACATACACTCATCAATCCTTTTTGAAACACTAACTGAGGTTTGATGAAATCAAATCTCAATTGATTTTGCCATTTGGTCTCTTGGAGAAGCACTAAACTTGGTTTATTGTTGAATATCAAGGACCTTAAAAGCGCTAATCTTTGAATCCACCCTCGATCCTCGCATGCTCCAAGCAAGGATATTGATGTCGCACATGGTTCAAACCCTAATTTGTTAACTCTAGACTGTGGTAGAGTGAGGTGTGAAGGGAGAGATCGATCAGGAAAAAGAGTGGAAGAAGGAGAGATTAAACCAGAGCAATCGTCATGATCAAAGCGTGAAAAAGTCCCTAGCCTTGATGGCGTTGGGGACAATTCTTCGATTTCACGAAGAGAGGCGGAGCCCGAGCGGCGAATTCAGAAAGAGAGGCTTCGCATATGATGAAATTGTTATCGCTCAAAGTTTTATGTCACCTAATACATTTTTCTTTAGATAATTAATAACTCTTTTTTAAAAATAAAAAAATTAAACCTCGACTCTTTATCCTTATTGAACATCAACTAAACAATACAATATACCAATCATGTATGACTGACAAAAGAATACCATCATATTGGCCACTTTTTTATAAGACATTAAACCCCCTTATAAAACCCTAAGACATACAAATCTCGCGAACATTGAAAATGAACAGAGGACTTGGCTCAAGGTTAGGTAATGTGAAATCAAACATTAATGCAAGTGGCAGATACAGGTATTGGCTTACCAGGGCTTAAGCCCTGGTGAGTTTTCTGAGGTAAAAAAAATTACTAGTTTACCATATTTAGTTATTTACTTCAAATTGGCTTAGAAATAGACTCACCCAACCCATTGTAAAAATACCAAACCCAAGTACCCAACCGGCCAACCTCCAAGTCCCAACTGCCCATTCTAATTACCTTTATTCTCAACCAATTCCCGTACCAGCGATGAACATCATCGGTGATTGGCGAAGATGAAGTTCATCTCTATCTTCAACTTGCACTCCAACTCTTCAACTTTAAGCCAACTCCATCTTTGGTAAACTCCTCTCATATTCTTCAGGTTTTCACTGCTTGGAGATTGAGTTATTTGGAGGTTTTGTCCTTTTGGGTATTTGGAATTTTTTTTCTGTTCTAGGAAAATAATTGGGTAATCTGGATATGTGTTTTAGTTGATTAATTGTTGAATTTAAGATTTTTGTATTTTTTTTGTATAGATCTGATTAACAAAAGAGAATGTCAGAAGAAGAAGGAGCTACAGAGAGGGGAAAACAGACCAAAGCTGGTTCCAAATTGATTAGTTTAAGGTTTACAAGATCATCAAATTTGTGTTCCCATATTGAGTTTGATCCCCATAGTAATATCAATTGTATCGAATGTGATCCTGTAATACGTCATCTAATTTGGAAGTATCCTGTAAGAGAATGTGATAGTATTTGAAAAGCCTATATTGCCTTAGGTCCCTATCAGCCAATATTGAGAGATTATCTACTCACACCTCATGGGTCACAAAATCGTAAATTTAGCGCCAGTTAGTACGAAGGTAATCTATGACTCATAATGTCCCCTTGATAACTAAGTGTATCTTTCTTGTCAATTTATAAAAATTATCTTGTACTGTCGAGATTTGTTCAAAACAGGTGAGTTTTTGATCCTGAATCCACCCCTGCGTCTATTGATAGCTTCAGAACTGGATCCTCTGAAACTGTAATCATAGTAGAATACTTATATAGTAGGATATATATATATATATATATTGAGAAAATGCATAAAACAAGCACTAATCAAATTCTCGTAATCATAAAATTATACTTGTAAAAAGTATATTCAACTCATCTGAAATCATTTTTGTAAAACCTAAAAATGAAACATGCATTTAGGGTGTTTTTTTTCTTCTGTAAAAAATATATTAATAAAACTAATGCGAACTACGGGAAAAACGGACTTAGGCGACAATGCAATTTCGTCGCCTAAATTTCATCGTCTAAGAATCGTAGTTTAAGGTGCTATTTAGACGACGAAATATGCTTCGTCACCTTTATACTTAGACGTCGAAACATTTATGATCTAAACGCCAAAATTGTTCGTCAGCTTAGATGCACCTTAGAGGATGAATATTGATCTTCGTCGTCTTAGTGATTGAATCTAGATGACAAATTATTCTTGTTTCGTCAACTAAGTTCAATTTTTTTTTATTTTGTAATAATTGTTTCATAATTAAAAATTAATAAACTTAATAAAATATTCATTGAATATAAAATGTGTACATACGTACATCGATCGAAATTTACATAAACTAAACTACGAAACTAAACCAAGAGTACACATCCCGTCGATTCCCCCACCGCCGCTCACATCGTCGTCGTCATCGTGCCCCGGGGGGGTGTTTTGACACTCCGGCGGAGGTTGAATGCCCATTGACTCGAGGTACTTGAGAACGACGCTCATTTGAGTGTAGGTCGATTGAAAATGATCCTGTGTCGACCTCGCCTCCTCCCGGGCCAATCTAGCCTCATCTTGGGCAGCTCGGACCACCTTACCATTCGCCGCACTGTGCCTACTCGTCGATGTGTGCATGGATGACTAGGTCAAATCTCTCTGGATCGCCTATCTAAGCTCACGAATCATCTTACTAACTCGGCGACTGAAAATAGCATCGACAATACTAATCTGAGCCTCCTTCGATAGAGGAGGGAGCTTTTCAGGCGTCATCCACGAGTTTTGCAACTGTGCATTTGCCATTTTCTCCTGGGCCATTTGTATCAACCTCTCCTGAAATATATCATGTGAACAATACATAAATATTTATTTCTAAAAAAAAGTAGCATAGTTTCCCCCAAAATTGGAGCAAAACCAAAAACCTGCAGGAAAGGAAACACTTCGAATAACCAATTCTAACATAACAAATTCACCGTGGGCACCGATTTTTATCCGGATTTCGCAAGTTCAAAATCATAACTTAACCAACTAAAGCAAATTCCAAGAGCACAACCTAATTAAATGTCTTGATCATAATTCAATTTCTTCAAACCAATTACCGTAAGATTAAATTCAATAAATTTTGGAAGCACGATTAAATTCAACTAATTTCAGGGAAATAGTTACTTACGCCATGTTCACTCGCGACATTGACTTGTCCGGGCTTGACATAAGCATCCACGCTAGCATCCAGAAAATAATACTTTGAACCCCCATCTTTGTGATCCTTTCCCATGTAGATGAACCCTCGCGAGCCCGAAACATGGTGGTCGGTCTTCTTCTCACGATTTACCTTGTTGGCCTGTAACCTTATCTATTTCCCAACACTGAATATTAAATAATAAATAAATGTTTAAAAGTAAGAAATTATTCATTTTTATTACATTAAAGAAAATGAAGACGAACCTTAAACTTTTCGAACTCAAAGTGCCCGTCCAACCATTGTCACTCGTCTTCCCTCTCCGTCCGTAACTCTTCTAGGCTAGGCGAGGCGCACGCCGTCTTGCTTGTAGTACTTGTGGATGTCGTACTTCCAATCCTTGAAAATGTGGGTAGCCATGTCCTCTACGTATTCCCACATCTCCAATCTTCCTTCATAGTCAATATATATGTAGAAAAATAAATAAAAAATTAAGTATGTTCCATGAATGGGCAATCATAAGTATGTTATTCTGTATGATTGACTCGATGTTGTGCGAGCACAAACTCCTGAGCTCCTTGGTCGTATGGCCTCGAGTGAACTCGTCAAATGGCACCTCAAGTCCCCTTCCTTGTTGACTTTACTATGAGCTCGCCTTTAGTGCCCTTCCCAAGTCCCCATTGTAGTGAACAGAATCATCGACAGATTCTCGGAGACCTTGTGACGATGCTTCCATAGTGGAAATCATAGGGTCGTTTGTATATTCATTAGCTGCCTTAGGTGGAGCATTCAGTATTGGCTGTGAAGCTGCATGAGCTGATTCAGCCAAAGAACTCAGAGGAGCCGTAACGGTCTCCTTTCAGGTTTGACCAGAACCCCTCTGTCATCCAATGGATAGGAATTCGACAGCCTTCTCCGCTGCAGTAGTTCTTCCATGACGAATATATGTTCGTCGTCTAAGTCTACTGTGACGACCTGAACCAGAATCAGTAATGTAGTCGGCACGAATCACGAGTTAGCGTGTAGTCGCGGTTTCACGTTATATGTGTGGTTTGTCAACTTCGTTCGCGACTTTATTATCGGCCGAGAATTTGAATTGAGTTTCTTCACAAAAGTTGTAGAGCACGTGATTTTAAGTTTGTGGGTGGTTCCGGATGATTTTTCCGATAACCGAGGAATAAAATATGATTATTCGAAGTTTCAGCTTTTGACGAGTTTATCCGTTTGTTTCGTGTTTATCCGAATCGTTTTGATTATTCATTTTGGATCGTCGATTGACCCGAGGCGCGAGTATAAATATCGGAAATAGTCGTAAAATCGTCGAAAAACACTGTTTGAAGTTGACCAGCGTTGACTTTCCGTTTTTGGAAGTTTGGCCCGTTGACTCGTGGAGGAAACTTTCCCGTTTGGTTCTCGCTGGCCAACTTGCATTTTCTGGCCACCTCCGACCTCGTTGAGGGTATGAATCGTTTCCTCTTGTGATTTTAAGTTGTTTTGCAATTGGAACTATGGAAATTGATGGAGATTTGAGGTGACCCGATTCAGGGTTGGTTGCCGGATTTCGCCGGTGACGGTTAGGGGGGTTCCGGTGAGTTGTGGAGGTGGGGATGTTGGGGTTTCAACTCCCCACACCTTGGTGATGCTCCCTGGGTGGTTAGTTTTGGCTGAGGAGGTGCTTTTGATGGAACCCGACTAGGTTGCCGGAGGAGAAGTTCCGTTCGGTTTTGGGTGAAATTGAAGGTGCTGTGGTTTGAATTGAAGGTTGTGGTAGTTATAAAAGAGGATGGGCTTGAGGAGAGCTTCAATTCTGGAGTTTCCTCGCCGGAGAGAGTCTCTGTTGACGGCGCGGCGGCGGCAGCGGCGGCGCTGCGGCGAGAGGGTTGACTTTTTGATTTTCGATGAATTTAATGTCATTTTTCTCGTAATCGGGCCCTGATTATCGTCTTGAGGTTTTCGTATTGATATGGGTATCGGATTTTCAGTCGAGGGTTTCGAGTGGAGATTTCAAAAATTCAGTTGATTATTTTATACAGTTTTATATGTTTTCGGGAACGGTTGGTTTCCGTGGTTAAGTACAGTGTTGTGGGCTATGGTTTTGATCAGATGTGTTTACGATTATTCAGAGGATCGAGATCATGCTTCAGGCGAGGGATCTTCCGCTGGACCACGAGATTAGCGCGAGTGCGCGGTTGCTGATCTGTGAGTGGACATTTTTATATTTTCACAGTTGTTTGCGAGTTCGTGATTTTTCGTGAATTTCCGTATTTACTTTATATGATGTTGAGATATATGTTATTTTTGGAGGTATTATTTTATATTTATTGGTGATGGCATTACTGCATCGATGCTTCGGCTACTCGGCTGATCACCGGTAGTCCGCCAGAGTTGAGAGATTCCTCTGGACCAGAGTTGAGAGATTCCTCTGGGCAGGGTTGAGAGATTCCCCTGTATGCTGCCGGGGTTGAGAGATTCCCCTGGCCTATCACCGTTGGGTTTGAGCGATTCACCTGACGTCGGGCTTGAGAGATTCGCCTGACAACCTCTATATATATACTTTCCAAACTCGCACTATTTTGCATTAATTATGTATATAACTGGTGAAAGGCATATGTTTATTTTCGTCCACTCACTCTAACATTTTATTTGCCTTTCCCCAGGGCTTTTCGGTTTCCGTGCCCAGTTTACAGTTCGGATTCTGGTGTCTCACGTCGCGGTTGAAGGCTAGTGATTCGAGCTACCTGTGTTTTCCAGTAGGTTCTTGTTTCGCCTACTGATGTATATATTGTATATATTTACACTAGAGGTCGCTCTGATACATTCTGATACATGTTTTATACGAATTTTCTCGGATATATTATATATATTACAGTATGTTACTATTTATTGATTATGTTATGATATTGAGAAATTCGGATCGGATTGGTGGCCACGGTTTGGCTTTTGTGGCATAGGACGAAGTGTCATTTTCAGGGTGCAGGTTAATGCAATTCCGCGTTAGTAACGTTACTCTGCCGAAATTTTGAATGGTTTTTGTTGGTTCTCATTTTCAGAAGGGGTTCGATTCCGGTTTAGGCAACTAAATCGGGGTTGGGTCCTTTCAGCTTGGTATCAGAGCATTAGGTTGTCAGATTCTGTAGACTCTTGTAGTTGTGACGCTTAAGGTATTTGAGTTTGTACAGCATGACTGGAGTGATGACCCGACTGGCCAGCGGTACTCATCAATACTTCGGGTGTTGTGTGTTCTCAAATATCTGTGGTCTCATGATTACGTTCTTTCTGCTTATACCTAATGCTTATCTTATATTAGTAGGATGCCTCCTCGACATGGTCCCCGTGTTGATCGGGAAGCGGATCCTGGTGAGGATCGCCAGACGCACGACTTGCTGATGCGAGTGCTGCGTTTGGAAGAGCGTTTTGACCCTGTGGTCAAAGCTCGTACAGCTGGTGCTACTGTGTTTTCGGGTTCAGCTGATCCAGAGATATGTGAGGCATGGTTGGTTCAGGTCGAACGTGTTTGTGAGCGTCTGCGGTTTACCCCTGAGCAGATGACAGTGGCAGCAGTCGGATTACTTGAATCTGATGCATATTTTTGGTTGGTTAGCACTGACAGAGTTCCAGTTGATACTCCGTAGGCTTTGTTCCGTGATTTGTTTATGCGGAGATACTTTAATCAGGCTACCCAGCAGAGCAAGTATGAGGAGTTTACGAACTTGAGGCAGGGCAGTTTGTCTGTTCTTCGGGTGTGATGACCCGACTGGCCAGCGGTACTCATCAATACTTCGGGTGTTGTGTGTTCTCAAATATCTGCGGTCTCATGATTACGTTCTTTCTGCTTGTACCTAATGCTTATCTTATATCAGTAGGATGCCTCCTCGATGTGGTCCCCGTGTTGATCGGGAAGCGGATCCTGGTGAGGATCGCCAAATGCACGACTTGCTGATGCGAGTGCTGCGTTTGGAATAGCGTTTTGACCCTGTGGTCAAAGCTCGTACAGCTGGTGCTACTGTGTTTTCGGGTTCAGCTGATCCAGAGATATGTGAGGCATGGTTGGTTCAGGTTGAACGTGTTTGTGAGCATCTGCGGTTTACCCCTGAGCAGATGACAGTGGCAGCAGTCGGATTACTTGAATCTGATGCATATTTTTGGTTGGTTAGCACTGACAGAGTTCCAGTTGATACTCCGTAGACTTTGTTCCGTGATTTGTTTATGCGGAGATACTTTAATCAGGCTACCCAGCAGAGCAAGTATGAGGAGTTTACGAACTTGAGGCAGGGCAGTTTGTCTGTACTTGAGTATCGAGACAGGTTTACTCACTTATCTCGTTTTGCGCGTGATATGGTGGCTACTGAGGAAGCCAAGTGTCGCAGGTTTGAGCTGAGTTTGAACTTGAATATCAAGGGGACTCTGACTACAATGCCTCGGAACAACTTTGATGAGTTCGTCAGTACAGCACTCCGGGGTGAGGATATCGAGAAGGAGAGGCAGCTGAGGTACCAGCCTAGACGGTTTGAGGAGGGTGGACCGAGTCAGGGGCATTCAAAGAGGCAGAGTTCTGATACTTCCGGTTCGGCTTCATCCTCAGGCTGTACGTGGATCTTATCGACCACCAGCTAGTGTACCTAGACAGAGGCAGAGATGGAGGATAGATCAACCGCAGCGACCACAGGCTAGTGGGGGTTCCAGCGGTTCTAGTTATCCTCGGCGTACTAGTGGCACTTTTGCTGTACCGAGGGAGTATCCGTTGTGTAGTCTCTGCAGCAGGCATCATGTTGGTCCATGTCAGCGAGACCCTGTCACTTGTTTTTGCTGTGGCCAGGTGGGTCACTACGCGAGGGAGTGTTACCAGTATGATGGTGCTGATGGACAGGCGGCCCAGAGTTCTGGAGCCGAGCGAGGTGCCACTTCGGGAGCTCGACCAGCATAGTTTGTGGGCCAGGGCAGACAGCAGGGACAGCCTCAGCGTGGATGACTAGCCGGACAGGTGAGGGTTCATGCGATGACTCTACGTGAGGGCAGAGCTTCACCGGAAGTCGTTATCGGTACATTACATGTCTTTGGTATTCCAGTACTTACTTTGTTAGATCCAGGTGCCACACATTCATTCATGTCATATAGACTATCATCATTAGCTACGGTACCTGTATCTCCACTTCTGGGGTTGTGGAGAGTGTTATATCTGCCAGGGGAGATTGTGAGTATCGGTTGGGTATACAGAGACTGTGAGGTGTTTATTGGAGGCTATGGATTAGCCGCAGATTTGTTGTTGCTTGATATTGTGGATTTTGATCTGATCTTGGGTATAGACTTCTTGGAGACACATTGGGCCATGTTTGATTGTCATAAGAAGGAGGTCGTGTTTCGACGACCAGGGTTACCCGAGATACTATTTCGCGGCGAGAAGAACACTTCACTACCATGTTTGATTTCAGCGGTGAAGGCGGACCGGTTGATGAAGAAAGGCTATGTTGCTTATTTAGCCCATGTTGTGGACACTACAGCAGCTGTGCCAGATCTTGGTAGTATCAAGGTGGTTTCTGAGTTTCCGGATGTGTTTCCAGCGGAGTTACCTAGTATACCTCCTGTGCGGGAGATTGACTTCACTATTGAGTTGTTACCGGGTACATGACCAATTTCACAGACCCCGTATCGTATGGCACCAGCGGAGTTGAAAGAGTTGCAGGTTCAACTCCAGGAGTTGTTGGAGAAGGGTTTAATTCGACCTAGTGTTTCTCCGTGGGGTGCCCCGGTGTTATTTGTGCGGAAGAAGGATGGATCTATGCGTTTGTGCATCAATTACCGGAAGCTGAATCAGGTTACAGTGAAGAACAAGTATCCGTTACCGTGGATTGATGATTTGTTCGACCAGCTTAAGGGAGCATCAGTCTTTTCAAAGATTGACCTTCGATCCGAATATCACCAGTTGAGGATCCAAGATTCTGATGTGGCCAAGACAGCTTGCAGGTCGCGGTATGGGCATTACGAGTTTCTGGTTATGCCATTTGGATTGACCAACGCCCCCGCATCTTTCATGGACTTGATGAATCGAGTGTTCAGACGGTTCCTGGGCAAGTTTGTGATTGTGTTTATCGACGATATCTTGATCTATTCCAGGAGTATGGGCCAGCACAAGAAGCATTTACGAGCGGTGTTACGGACTTTGCGGGACCATCAGTTGTTCGCGAAGTTTAGCAAGTGCGAGTTCTGGCTGGATAGTGTGAAGTTTCTGGGCCACGTGATATCGGTTGAGGGAGTCAGCGTTGATCCTGACAAGATCGAGACCGTGCTGAACTGGAGTAGACCTACCACTGTACCGGAGATCTGGAGTTTCTTGGGTTTAGCAGGCTATTACCGGCGGTTTGTACAGGACTTCTCTCGGATTGCTACACCATTGACCATATTGACGAAGAAGGGCGTCAAGTTTGAATGGTCTGATGCATGTGAGGAGAGTTATTTGCTCCTGAAGGAGAGGTTAACCACTACACCGGTTCTGACATTGCCAGACGACAGCGGTGAGTTCGTAGTGTACAGTGATGCGTCGAAGTTGGGGCTTGGCTGTGTGTTAATGCAACATGGTAGAGTGGTGGCCTATGGTTCCAGGCAGCTGAAACCACATGAGGTCAACTATCCGACGCATGATTTGGAGTTAGCCGCTATTATGTTAGCATTGAAGAGTTGGAGACATTACTTGTATGGAGCTCAGTGTAAGATCTACACCGACCACAAAAGTCTCACTTACTTACAGACGCAGCCGGATTTGAACATGAGGCAACGCCGGTGGATGGAGTTGATCAACGACTACGATTGTATTTTCGAGTACCATCTAGGGAAGGCAAATGTTGTAGCTGATGCACTTAGCCGAAAGTCTGGAGCCTCGTTGTTTCATGTGTGTGTGGCCAGAGTGTCGATGTTAGCCGAGCTTCAGGCTACGGGTGCCGAGTTCGAGTGGGATGATGAGGGAGCTTTGTTGGCCAGTTTTCAGGTTTGACCCGTATTGGTTAATCAGGTACGGGAGGCTCAGGACTCAGATTCCTACTTGTTGGGCAAGAAGACCATGATACGGAATGGTGTACCTACAGAGTTCCGATTGAGCGACAACGGTACGTTGTTGTTCAGAGGTAGGTTATGTGTACCCAGAGATGAGAGCCTGAAGAAGGAGATTCTGGACGAGGCCCATAGTTCAGTGTATGCGATGCATCCCGGTGGTACGAAGATGTTTCGTACACTTCGAGCGTATTACTGGTGGCGCAACATAAAGTGGGAGATTGCCGCGTACGTGAGCCGATGTTTGATCTGTCCGCAGGTTAAAGTGGAGAGGCAGAAACCTGCAGGGAAACTACAGCCACTCGAGATTCCAGTTTGGAAGTGGGAGCACATTACGATGGATTTCGTCTATCAGTTGCCGCGTACTTCTGCTGGCAACACTGGTATTTGGGTTATTGTGGATCGACTGACGAAATTCGCTCATTTTTTCGCACTTCCGTGGAAGATATCTGTGGGCAGATTAGCTAAGTTGTACTTATCCGAGATCGTTCGACTGCATGGTGTACCTGTGTCGATTGTTTCTAACCGAGATAGCCAGTTTACTTCTGAGTTTTGGCAGGCGTTGCAGCGAGCCTTGGGCCCAAAATTGTGATTTAGTACAGCTTTTCATCCACAGACTGACGGGCAGTCCGAGTGGACTATATAGACACTTGAGGATATGTTGCGGTCTTGTGTGTTGCAGTTTCACGGTAATTGGGACCAGCAGCTATATTTGATAGAGTTCGCCTACAACAACAGCTATCAGGCCAGTATCGAGATGGCACCGTACGAGGCCCTGTACGGGAAGCAGTGTCGCACTCCGTTGTGTTGGAGTGAGGTGGGCGAGCGATGGCTTGTTGGCCCTGATTTGGTGAAGAGCACTATGGAGGACATCCAGATTATCCGAGATAGATTGAAGTGTGACGACCCGGACCAGAATCAGCAGTATGATCAGTTGTATACATGAGTTACTGCGAAGCCGCAGATTGACGACAGGGTTTGAACTGCCAGGGATTGTTAACGACTAAACTATTGGCCGAGAATTGGAGCTGGGTCTCTTCTCGAGAGCCGTTCTATATGTGATTACGAGTTCGTGGGCGGTTCCGAATCGTTATTTGGATGACCGAGGAATTAGTTATGAATATTTGAAGTTTCGACGGAAACGGATTTAAATGGCAGGTTTGTTCGCGACTAAATTACCGGTCAAGAATTTGGTTTCGGCTTCTTCACAGAAGTTGTTCGAAATTTAATTTCAAGTTTGTAGGAACTTCCGGAGTATTATTCTGAGTTACGGAGATTAAGTTGTGATTATTTCCGATTATTGGTTATTTGGTCGATTCATTATATGTTGGTTTGAAGGATTGACTTTTTATCCATTTGGCCGATGTGTTTGACTTCGGGTGATTATTGAAGAACATGTCGAGACGAGTTTGTGGCCGCGAGAATTATCGGAATCGGAATTACGACGAGAAAGTTATGGATATTCGAAGTTTGTCGCAAATTAATTGGGAAAGTTTCCTTTTTGGGCAAGTCTATAAATAGCAGGTTACCATAAGGGGAAAGTCAACATTTCATTTATTAACCTTGACGCGGTCAACTCGGTTTGACCGAGGTGGTGGTGATGCTCTCGGCGGTTCACGGCGGCTCGCCGGTGATGGTGCTTTTCCGGCCACCTTAGGGTGTGTGGCTTATCTCGTTCGGAGCGCCTCGGCCTCCCGAGTTCCTTTCCGGCCACCCCTCACGGCGAGGGTGGCGGTGGAGAGGAGGAATTCCGATCAAAAAGGGGGAAATTATGGTGAATTCGGGTGCATGGTTTTAGGCCGATTCGAGCTGCAATTCTTAGTGGGCTTTGAAGCTCTCCTGACCTACATGCTACCCTGTAAGTTTGGTGCTCTAATTTTGCTTGAGCTTGGAGAATTTTGGGATTGAAAATTTGTGTACAATTCGGTTTATCATGAAATTGGATGTGTTAGAGTGAGAATTGGACTTCGATGCAGTTGACAAAGTTGCTCAGTGGACGATTTGGAGTGGAATAGGGGTGGCTCCGCCATGAAATTTCACGTCCGGCGGCGGCACCGCCGTGGACGGTGGTCAACAGTCAACAGGTTTGACTTTTTGGACTTTCGACAAGTTGCACGTCATTTGACTCGAAAGCGCGCCCCGATCGTAGTGGGGAGGTTCGTTTTTCGAATTGAGCGTCCAAACGTAAAGCGAGGTATTGTGGTGTTATATATGGATTTTCGACGATTCGTCGGCTTTGAGTTATGTCTTTCCGGGAACGGTGGTTTCTCGTGATTTGTCTTGTATTGTCGAGATATGATTTTGAGATACGGATTTTGTGAATATTCAGGTGTTCGTGATCGTTCTTTTGGCGAGGGACTTTCCGCCGGATCAAGGGTTAACGCGATACGCGTTACGCCAGTCTGTGAGTGGATAGTTTATTTTCAAGGAATTATTGCGAGTCCTTTATATACGTTTTATGAACTTGAATATGCAGTATGATTATGATTTTACGTACGAGATTATGTTTATATTGAGCATGTGTTATGTGATTATATTTATATGTTGTTATATGTCCACGAGTGGCCCCGTGTGATTTATACACATGCTCTATACGCGTGAGGAGTTAGAGTCTCCCTCGTGTATGTATACGTGAGGAGTTAGAGTCTCCCTCATGTACCCGGACACGTGAGGAGTTAGAGTCTCCCTTGTGCACCATTTGATTGTTTATACTTTCGACTCGCTTATGTTTTTAAAGTACATATTACTTGGTGAAAGACATATATTTTCGTCCACTCACTCTAACGTGTTTATTGTCTTTCCCCTGGGCTTTTCGGTTTCCGTGCCCAGTTTGCAGTTCGGACTCTGGAGTCGCACGTCGTGGTCGGAGGCATAGTTCTCGAGCTGCCTTGATTCTTCCAGTAGGTTTATTGTTCTACCTACTGTGGTATACGTATATGTTTATGTGTTAGAGGTCGCTCTGAGAAATCTATTGTTATGTTAGACGATTTTAACCCGGTTTTCAGTATAGTGCATATATATTTACTACTTTACATTATTGTTGATATATTGAGAAATCCGGATGGGATTGGTGCCCACGGTTTGCTTTTTGTGGCTTAGGATGAAGTGTATTTTTTGCGTGCAGGTAATGGTAATTCCACGCTAGTAACGAAACTCTGCCCAAATTTCGAAAAGTTTTTGTTGGTTCGTGTTTTCGAAGGGGTTTGATTCCGATTTAGGAAGCTAAATCGGGGTTGGGTCCTTTCAGTTTGGTATCAGAGCATTAGGTTATAGGTTCTGTAGACTTCTGTAGTCGTGTTTACTAAGGATATTTGAGAATGTACAACATGTCTGGAATGGTGACCCGACCGGCCGGCGGATAATCATCAAATTCCGGGTGTTGTATGCTTTCAAATATTTGAAGTTCCATGATTACGTTTCACTTGTTGTGAACGGTATTGTATTCATTAGGATGCCTCCTGACGTGCTTTCCGTGTCGTTTCGGTTGTGGATCCTGTTGAGGATCAATCAACGCGCGATTTGCCAGTGAACTGCGGATTTGGATGAGTATTCAGAGTTCAGAGAATTGTGTGGCACGGTTTGCCTGGTTGTGTGTGTGTAAGCGTCTACATGTTGCCTCAGAGTTGAGATTTGTGGCAGTGATGTTTGCCTGAGTCAGATTGTTGTATTTGGTGGGCTGATATTGTGTGAGTTCCTGTTGCGACTCCACGGCCTACATTCAGGGTGTTGTGTATACGGTAATGGTTCCATCAGGCTACCCAGCAATTGAATGTGGAGCGTTTACCCACCTGAGGTAGAGATGCATTGTTCCTATGTTGTTTCGGTTTGCACGAGTTATGTGGCTTCAGAGGAAGCAGAGTATGAGGTTCGAGATGAGTTTGAACCTGAGCATCCGAGAGAGTCTGACTTTTATGCCTCGAGATAGCCGTGAGGAGCTTAGTGTGTTGCACTCAGTGGCAAGGCTATTGAGAAGGAAAGTTGTACGCGGTTTTCGATGTGATGGTTTGAGGAAAGTGGATTTAGTCAAGATTTTGATGAGGTTGAGTTCTGACACTTCGGGTTCAGTGACGTCATCAGACTGTGGCCTTTTCGATTATGTTGTGGATCCTCTGCTGATCCGTTTGACGACGGCGGAGATCACAGTGTAGAGGACTTGCTCCTGTGGCATGAGTTGGGTGATCGTTGGTGATCCTTTCACGCAGTAGGTGTTGCGGTGACTTGTGTTCGAGAAGTACCCTCAGTTGCTGTTTCGGTGGCCAGGAGGGTCACGTATTGAGGGAGCGCCTTGGCCAGCTATTCTAGCTGTTCGGTAGCTCAGAGTTTACAAGGAGATCCTCATGTTGTTCCTGCAGTCTGACCAATGTACCCTTTTGACGAGTTATTCAGCAAGTCACAATTGATGTGGGCGGCTAATTGGGCATGTGTGAGTTCGTGCCATGACCTTGTTGAGGACAGACTTTTCTCCGAGGTTGCTGTTGTTTGATATCCATGGCTATTGTACCTGCATCTCCACTTCCGAGGTCTTAGAGAGTGTTGCATCCATCCGGAGGTTATGATATCTTTGTTGGAGGTAATGTGTTAGCTGCAGATCTGTTATAGTTGGACATTATGGTTTTGGTGTGATTGTGAGTATGGATTTGCTGACGATGCATTTGGCTGCGTTCGAGTGCCTCGAGGAGGAGGTTGTGTTTCGACGACCAGATTTTCCCGAGATACTGTTTCGCGGTGATGGTCGAGCGGATGGTGGAGACGCGTTTTGTAGTTTGCTTAGCTCATGTTGTGGATACTACAGTTGCTGTGTCCGACATTGGTGACATTGAGGTGGTTTCCGAATTTCAAGTGTATTCCGGAGGAGTTATCAGATGTTCCTCGAGTTCGGCACACTGACTACACTATTGAGCTTGTACCAGGCGCTGGACTCATTCTACCGACATCTTGTCGTTCGGAGCCAGCGGAGCTGATGGAGCTACAGATTCGACTCCAGGAGTTGCTGGAGGAGGTTTCAGGGAATCTCATGCGACCCCGCATATTTGCTTGGTATGCTCTTACATTGTTTGTACGGATGTTGGATGGTTCGATGAGGTGGTGTATTGACTACCGGAAGCTTGATTTGCTTCAGAGGAAAGTGAGTATCCTCCGCTTCGGATTGATGATTGGTTTGATCAGCTAGCGAGAGCTTCAGTCTTTTCGAAGATTGATTTCGGGTCCGGATACCATCAGTTGTGGATTGGTGAGTCAGATGTGACTATGTTAGCTTTCGGATCTCGGTGTAAGCATCTGAAGTTCTTGGTCACTTCATTGGTTGACCAATGCCCCCGTAGTTCTTATGGACTTCATAGACCAGGTGTTCAGACGGTTTCTGGACTAGTTGCAGTCATGTTCGTTGGCAATATCCTGATTTACTCCAGGAGTGTGAGCCAGTACCTGAAGCAAATGCGAGCGGTTTTGCGGACTTCGCGAGACGATTAGTTGTTTGTAAAGTTCAGCGAGTGTGAGTTTTGGCTGATTAGCATGATGATTTTGGGTTGTGTGATGCTATCCGAGTGGGTAGCGTGGATCCTGACCAGATTGAAGCCGTGTTGATTTGGAGTTTGCTTTACTATTGCGCCAGAGATCCAGAATTTCTCTTAGGTTTGCCAGGCTTTTACCGACGGCTTTGTGCAGGATTTTCCCGGATTGCCACTCTACTTTCCGGATTGACGAAGAAGGCATCAAGTTCGAGTGGTTCGATCCACGTGAGGAGAGTTATTACTCCTGCAGGATGGTTAACCGTTGTTTCGGTTTTGACTTTACCTGACGACCACGACGAGTTCGTGGGTTATAGCGACGCATCGAGGTTTGGATATGGTTGTGTTTTGATGCTGTGTAGCAGAGCGGTGGCTCATGGTTACAGACAGTGGAACTTTGTATAGCTACGTACCCTATGTATGATTTGGGAGTAGCTGTTCTTGTGTTAGCACCAGAGAGTTGGAAATACTACTGCTATGGCGTGCAGCGTGGTGTAGGATGTACACTGACCACTGAGTTTCATCCACTTGCATTTTCGGCTAGATTTGGGCTTGGGGCAGTGTAGATGGATGAGGTCGACTAACGACTATGGCTGCACCTTTGAGTTGTTCGAGAAGGCTAGAGGTTGTACTTTGACCGTCAGTTTGGGATGATGTTGTTGTTGATGCATTCAGTTGAGAGTTAGGAGCTTCAGTATTACATGTGTGTATGTGTGGCTCGAGTTTCCGTGTTAGCCGAGTTGTGGGCTACGAGAGCTGTGCTTGAGTGTGATGATGTTGAGACTCGTGATTTTGCGCGCGATTGGCGCTAGTGGTGCGGAGATGCATCAGATACTCCGAGTTGTCTACTCGTGATGCAGCATGAAGAAGAATGTAGCGGTTTGTGTGTACATTTGCCACTTTTGTCGACTGGTGATGGCTAGGAGGCAGAAATTTGCCGAGATGCGTCAGCCATTTGAGATTTTCGGTTGAACGTGGCGTTTGTCGCTGTGACCTTGTGTGTGTTTGTGCGCATTTTGATTTGTGATACCAGTTGTCAAACCATTGTGGATCATTTGACGGACTTGGTACATTTCCTTGTACTTTCGGGAAAGGATTTCAATGACAGACTGGCATAGCTGTGTTTGACGGAGATTGGCCATTTACGTGGTGTACCTGTGTCCCAGTTTGCTGGTCGAGGTAATCAGCTACAACAGAGTGTTGACGAGCTTTACCGCGAGCATTGTGGACCAGATTACGAGTTAGTACCGGTTCTTATCCTCAGATTGGCGAGCGATCTTCGAGGACTATTCAGGTCTTGGAGGGCATATTGTGGACTTCGGTATTACAGTTCCGGAGGATTCAGGACCAGCAGTTTCAGCTGTTCGAGATTGCTTGCAGTACCAGTGTGTTGACCACTATGATTTTGATGTTGCATGATGTCGTTTTGAGGAACAATGTTGTACTTCATTGTGTTGGAGTGAGCTTGGTTGAGTTTGAGTTGATGTTTGATTCTGATTTTGTGGAGTGTTTTACCACAGACTATCAGGTTAGCGGAAATGGGTTGATTGTTGCCCGAGTTCGATGTTTGTGCTATGCTGATATGAATGTGTGAGTTATATTGATGTGTGAACTGAGTTGTGATTTGCCTTGATGTTTTGATCCGTATGTGGTCATAGGCGAGATTATGTTGTGCCGTATAGTTCGGCATCGCCTATAGCATTGGCTTTTGTGCGAATTGTGTTCCGTGTGGCGGAACTATGTTTCTGATGTGTTACGTGTTGTGTACCCTATTAGTTCTTTATGTAGGAACACTTGGCGATTGTGTGAGCCATTTCAGATTTGTGATTTGAGGGTATAGGGATTACAGTACAGAGATATCTCCAATCGTGGAGTCAGTTGTCAGAATTGTTCAGTTGATGTGATCACTAGGCAGTTGAGCAGTATGCAGAGGCAGTGCTCCTACCTTTAGTCGGCAGATTCGGAAATTTCGAGGTCGAAATTTTTCTAAGGGGGGTGGATTTGTGACGACCCGGACCAGAATCAGCAGTATGATCAGCTGTATACATGAGTTACTGCGAAGCCGCAGATTGGCGACAGGGTTTGAACCGCCAGGGATTGTTAACGACTAAACTATTGGCCGAGAATTGGAGCTGGGTCTCTTCTCGAGAACCGTTCTATATGTGATTACGAGTTCGTGGGCGGTTCCGGATCGTTATTTGGATGACCGAGGAATTAGTTATGAATATTTGAAGTTTCGACTGAAACGGATTTAAATGGCAGGTTTGTTCGCGACTAAATTACTGGTCAAGAATTTGGTTTCGGCTTCTTCACGGAAGTTGTTCGGAATTCAATTTCGAGTTTGTAGGAACTTCCGGAGTATTATTCTGAGTTACAGAGATTAAGTTGTGATTATTTCCGATTATTGGTTATTTGGTCGATTCATTATATGTTGGTTTGAAGGGTTGACTTTTTATCCGTTTGGCCGATGTGTTTGACTTCGGGTGATTATTGAAGAACATGTCGAGACGAGTTTGTGGCCGCGAGAATTATCGGAATCGGAATTACGACGAGAAAGTTATGGATATTCGAAGTTTGTCGCAAATTAATTGGGAAAGTTTCCTTTTTGGGCAAGTCTATAAATAGCAGGTTACCATAAGGGGAAAGTCAACATTTCATTTATTAACCTTGACGCGGTCAACTCGGTTTGACCGAGGTGGTGGTGATGCTCTCGGCGGTTCACGGCGGCTCGCCGGTGATGGTGCTTTTCCGGCCACCTTAGGGTGTGTGGCTTATCTCGTTCGGAGCGCCTCGGCCTCCCGAGTTCCTTTCCGGCCACCCCTCACGGCGAGGGTGGCGGTGGAGAGGAGGAATTCCGATCAAAAAGGGGGAAATTATGGTGAATTCGGGTGCATGGTTTTAGGCCGATTCGAGCTGCAATTCTTAGTGGGCTTTGAAGCTCTCCTGACCTACATGCTACCCTGTAAGTTTGGTGCTCTAATTTTGCTTGAGCTTGGAGAATTTTGGGATTGAAAATTTGTGTACAATTCGGTTTATCATGAAATTGGATGTGTTAGAGTGAGAATTGGACTTCGGTGCAGTTGACAAAGTTGCTCAGTGGACAATTTGGAGTGGAATAGGGGTGGCTCCGCCATGAAATTTCACGTCCGGCGGCGGTCAACGGTCAACAGGTTTGACTTTTTGGACTTTCGACAAGTTGCATGTCATTTGACTCGAAATCGCGCCCCGATCGCAGTGGGGAGGTTTGTTTTTCGAATTGAGCGTCCGAACGTAAAGCGAGGTATTGAGGTGTTATATATGGATTTTCGACGATTCGTCGGCTTTGAGTTATGTGTTTCCGGGAACGGTGGTTTCTCGTGATTTGTCTTGTATTGTCGAGATATGATTTTGAGATACGGATTTTGTGAATATTCAGGTGTTCGTGATCGTTCTTTTGGCGAGGGACTTTCCGCCGGATCACGGGTTAACGCGATACGCGTTACGCCAATCTGTGAGTGGACAGTTTATTTTCACGGAATTATTGCGAGTCCTTTATATACGTTTTATGAACTTGAATATGCAGTATGATTATGATTTTACGAATATGAGTTTTCGTACGAGATTATGTTTATATTGAGCATGTGTTATGTGATTATATTTATATGTTGTTATATGTCCACGAGTGGCCCCGTGTGATTTATACACATGCTCTATACGCGTGAGGAGTTAGAGTCTCCCTCGTGTATGTATACGTGAGGAGTTAGAGTCTCCCTCGTGTACCCGGACACGTGAGGAGTTAGAGTCTCCCTCGTGCACCATTTGATTGTTTATACTTTCGACTCGCTTATGTTTTTAAAGTACATATTACTTGGTGAAAGACATATATTTTCGTCCACTCACTCTAACGTGTTTATTGTCTTTCCCCTGGGCTTTTCGGTTTCCGTGCCCAGTTTGCAGTTCGGACTCTAGAGTCGCACGTCGTGGTCGGAGGCATAGTTCTCTAGCTGCCTTGATTCTTCCAGTAGGTCTATTGTTCTACCTACTGTGGTATACGTATATGTTTATGTGTTAGAGGTCGCTCTGAGAAATCTATTGTTATGTTAGACGATTTTAACCCGGATTTCAGTATAGTGCATATATATTTACTACTTTACATTATTGTTGATATATTGAGAAATCCGGATGGGATTGGTGCCCACGGTTTGCTTTTTGTGGCTTAGGATGAAGTGTATTTTCCGCGTGCAGGTAATGGTAATTCCACGCTAGTAACGAAGCTCAGCCCAAATTTCGAAAAGTTTTTGTTGGTTCGTGTTTTCGAAGGGGTTTGATTCCGATTTAGGAAGAAAAATCGGGGTTGGGTCCTTTCATGAAGATCGCCCAGGATCGGCAGAAGAGTTACGCGGACGTGAGGAGGAAGAGCCTCGAGTTTGATGTAGGTGATTGGGTTTTCCTGAAACTATCTCCGTGGAGGGGAGTTGTGGGTATCGGGAAGCGTGGCAAGCTTCGACCACGATACATTGGTTCGTACGAGATCACAGAGAGGGTTGGAGCTGTTGCTTACAGACTTGAGTTACCAGTTGAGATGGCTTGTGTTCATGATGTTTTCCACGTTTTGATGTTGTGGAAATACATTTCAAATCCTTCTCGTATGTTAGCCCCACAGCAGTTACCGATCCGAGAGGATTTGACGTACGTGGAGGAGCCTGTACAGATACTCGATCATCGTGAGCAGGAGTTGAGGCACCGTGTGATCCCGCTAGTGAAGGTCTTGTGGCAGAACCACTCAGTTGAGGAGGCTACCTGGGAGACTAAGCAGCGTATGCGGGAGTAGTATCCTCATCTGTTCACTTGACATGTATGTAAATTTCGAGGTCGAAATTTTTTTAAGGGGGGTAGATTTATGACTGAAAGGACCCAACCCCGGTTTAGTTGCCTAAACCGGAATCAAACCCTTTCTGAAAACACGAACCAACAAAAACCATCAAAATTTCGGCAGAGTTTCGTTACTAACGCGGAACTACCATTACCTACACCCGGAAAATGCACTTCATCCTATGCCACAAAAATCAAACCGTGGGCACCAATCCCATCCGGATTTCTCAATATATCAACAGTAAAGTAAAACAATAAATATATCTGTACTTTTACTGAAATTCGGAGTAAAATCGTATAAAAATATACAACAGAATACTCAGAGTGACCTCTAATGTATAATCATATAAATATGCCACAGTAGGTAGAACAATAAACCTACTGGAAGAAACAAGGTAGCTCGAGCACTATGCCTCCAACGACGACATGCGACATCAGAGTCTGAACTGCAAACTGGGCACGGAAACCGAAAAGTCCAGGGGAAAGACATGAAAATCGTTAGAGTGAGTGGACGAAAATAAATGTCTTTCACCACATAATATACACGTTATAAAAACATATGCGAGTCAAATGCATGAAAATCAAATGGTACGTGAGGAGGCGCTGACTCCAACCCACGTACAGAGCATGCATCATAAATATCGCGGAGTCACTCATGGACTACCACGAGAAAGCAAAGTCTGAATCACGGGATCCCAGACCCACACGTGATTCCTAGCCAGAAAGGCCTCGGGTCAGGATATCTGTCCCCCCCCCCGGAGCGTACTCGGGGATCAGCCGAGAAGCCAATGTGTATCGATACAACCCTGATAACTGAGACTGTACTCTGTGTAAACCAAATCATAAATCTTTTCCATGCACATGCATAAAACATAATATGTATGTATGTATATTCGTATACGTATATTCGTATGTGCATAATCGTAAATCACATGCTCATAAAAATCATGATCAAACTGCATGCTCAAGTTCGTAAATCATATATGAAAGACTCGCAATCAATCTGTGAAAAGAAATTGTCCACTCACAGACTAGCGTAACGCAGTTCGCGTTAACCCGTGATTCGGCGGAAAGTCCCTTGCCAAAAGAACGATCACGAACACCTGAATAATCACAAAGTCCATTCCTCAAAGTCATAATTTGATATCTCAAAACAAATCATGAGAAACAATCGTCCTCGAAAACACATAATCCGAATACGGCGAATCGTCGAAAATCCAATATTCACTGTAAGTTCGAACGCTCAACTCGAAAAACGAACCTCCCTACTGCGATCGGGGCGCGATTTCGAGTGAAACGACATGAAACTCGTCGAAAACCCCGAAAAGTCAAACTGTTGACCGTTGACCGCCGTTGACCACCGCCGGCGGCGGCGGCGCCACCCGAACGGAGAATTTCCCGGCGGAGCAACCACTATTCCACTCCAAATCACCCACTGAGCAACTTTCTCAACTGCATCAAAGGCTAATTTTTTGTCTCACAAATTTCAAATCCAAAATTCTCCAAGCACAAATCAAATTGGAACTCCATACTTACATGGTTAGAATCATGGAGTTGAGGGCTTCAAAACCCAGTATTTGATTAAGCTTGAATCGGCCGGAATCGGTATCCACCATTAACCTCAAAATTCCTCCATTTTGGCCGAAATTTTCCTCCCTCCACCGTCCACCTCGCTGTGAACGGTGGCCGGCATGAGGATGAGGGAGCCACGGCGAGTTGAATGAGGAATAGGTCGAGCCCGAAGGTGGCCGAATGAGGGATCACTGCCGGCGAGCCGTAGGCCGTCGCACCTCCTCCTTCCCAAACCGATTTGACCGGTCAAACACCATTAATGACCCAGTTGTCTTTCCCAAAATAGCAACCCACTATTTATACTTTCCAAAAATGGAAACCAACAAGCACATTTTTCAGTAAACTTCAAATACCCGTAACTTTCACATCGTAATTCCGATTTCGATAATTCTCGCAGCAACAAACTTGACTCGACATGTTCTTCAATTACCACCTGAAGTCAAACACTTCGACAAATCAGATAAAAAGTCAACGGTTCACCCAAACACATACTTTAACCGACTAAATAATCAACAATCGGAATATTCACAACTTAATCTTCGTATCTCAGAATAATGCTCTGGAAGTACCCACGAGCTCGAAATTAAATTCTCAACATCTTCCGTGAAGAATCCGAAACCAAATTCTCATTCGGTAATTTAGTCGTTAAGAAGGTCGTCATTTTAACCCGATTACGTCGAAACTTCAAATATTCATATTTTATTCCTCGGTCATCCAAATAATGATCCGGAACCGTCCACGAACTCAAAATCACACGTACAACGACTCTCAAAAAGAGACTCAGCTCCAATTTTCGGCCAATGATTTAGTCGTTATCAAGTCCGGCGATTCAAACAACTGTTTGAAATCTATGATTACGCGCAAGATCGTAGATTAAGCTGATTTCACTGCTGATTCCGTTCTAGGTCGTCACAGTGACGACCCGAACCAGAATCAGTAATCTAGTCCGCACGATTCACGAGTTAGCGTGTAGTCGCGGTTTCACGTTATATATGTGGTTTGTCGACTTCGTTCGCGACTTTATTATTGGCTGAGAATTTGAATTGAGTTTCTTCACGGAAATTGTAGAGCACGTGATTTCAAGCTTGTGGGAGGTTCCGGATGATTTTTCTGATCAATGAGGAATATAATATGATTATTCGAAGTTTCGGCTTTAGACGAGTATATACGAATCGTTTTGATTATTCGTTTTGGACCGTCGATTGACCCGAGGCGCGAGTATAAATATCAAAAATAGTCATAAAATTGTTGAAAAACACTGTTTGAAGTTGACCAGCGTTAACTTTCCGTTTTAGGAAGTTTTACCCGTTGACCCGTGGAGGAAACTTTCCCGTTTGGTTCTCGGCGGCCGACTTGCATTTTCCGGCGACCTCCGACCTCGTTGAGGGTATGAATCACTTCCTCTTGTGATTTTAAGTTGTTTTGCAATTGGAATTATGGAAATTGATGGAGATTTGAGGTGACCCGATTCGTGGTTGGTTGCCGGATTTCGCCGGTGACGGTTAGGGGGGTTCCGGTGAGTTGTGGAGGTGGGGATGTTGGGGTTTCAACTCCCTACACCTTGGTGATGCTCCCTGGGTGGTTAGTTTGGGCTGAGGAGGTGGTTTTGATGGAACCCGACTAGGTTGCCGGAGGAGAAGTTCCGTTCGATTTTGGGTGAAATTGAAGGTGATGTGGTTTGAATTGAAGGTTGTGGTAGTTATAAAAGAGGATGGGCTTGAGGAGAGCTTCAATTCTGGAGCTTTCTCGCCGGAAAAAGTCTCTGTTGACGGCGCGCCGCCGCCGGCGACGGCGGTCAACGGCGGCGCTCCGACGAGAGGGTTGACTTTTTGGTTTTCGATGAATTTAATGTCATTTTTCTCGTAATTGCGCCCTGATTATCGTCTTGAGGTTTTCGTATTGATTTGGGTATCAGATTTTCAGTCGAGGGTTTCGAGTAGAGATTTCGGAAATTCAGTTGATTATTTTATACAGTTTTATATGTTTTCGGGAAATGTTGGTTTCCGTGGTTAAGTACAGTGTTGTGGGCTATGATTTTGATCAGATGTGTTTATGATTATTCAGGGGATCGAGATCGTGCTTCAGGCGAGGGATCTTCCACTGGACCACGAGATTAGCGCGAGTGCACGCTTGCTGATCTGTGAGTGGACATTTTTATATTTTCATAGTTGTTTGCGAGTTCGTGATTTTTCGTGAATTTCCGTATTTACTTTATACAATGTTGAGATATATGTTATTTTCGGAGGTATTATTTTATATTTATTGGTGATGGCATTACTGCATCGATGCTTCGGCTACTCGGCTGATCACCGGTAGTCCGCCAAAGTTGAGAGATTCCTCTGGGCAGGGTTGAGAGATTCCCCTGTATGCCGCCGGGGTTGAGAGATTCCCCTGGCCTATCACCGTCGGGTTTGAGCGATTCGCCTGACGTCGGGCTTGAGAGATTCGCCTGACAACCTCCATATATATACTTTCCGAACTCGCACTATTTTGCATTGATTATGTATATAACTGGTGAGAGGCATATGTTTATTTTCGTCCACTCACTCTAACGTTTTATTTGCCTTTCCCCAGGGCTTTTCGGTTTCTGTGCCCAGTTTACAATTCGGATTTTGGTGTCTCACGTCGCGGTTGGAGGCTAGTGATTCGAGCTACCTGTGTTTTCCAGTAGGTTCTTGTTTCGCCTACTGATGTATATATTGTATATATTTACACTAGAGGTCGCTCTGATACATTCTGATACATGTTTTATACTGATTTTCTCGGATATATTATATATATTACAGTATGTTACTGTTTATTGATTATGTTATGATATTGAGAAATTCGGATGGGATTGGTGCCTACGGTTTGGCTTTTGTGGCATAGGACGAAGTGTCATTTTCAGGGTGCAGGTTAATGCAATTCCGCGTTAGTAACGTTACTCTGCCGAAATTTTGAATGGTTTTTGTTGGTTCTCGTTTTCAGAAGGGGTTCGATTCCGGTTTAGGCAACTAAATCGGGGTTGGATCCTTTCATCTACTCTCTAGTCGACGAACTTATATAATTTCGTCATCTAAGATGTCATCTTTATACCAGAAAATGATATTGCATTTGTCAATTATAAATAATTCTTTTAAGACATAACTAATGCAAACGTAAGTATGTACACTCTTAATTAAGAAACCTCTTTTATAATTTATGCACCTTAATTAATTAATTAACTAATTATTAATATAATGAGTATTTCGTATATTTAATTTACAAATTCATATCACTCATCATCATCATCATAATCGTCATCGTTTGAATTATCCTCCTCACTATCAATTGAATACTTCTCATCGTCATAATCTCCATCGTCTGATTCGTATCCGATATCGTCGTTGTCATCCTCCAGCTTCTCTTCAGGGGCATTTTTCTCTAAGTCATTAATCTCCTCTTGAGTAAGATCTGTTGTGCCATTAGGCATATATAAGTGTTCATTAGATTGAATCAGTGTCTTTATGTCGGAGATGATAGACGTATTAGGCTCTTGATATGAATTGTTATTATGCGCTTCATTGTCCGTCGCTGACGTCCTTTTAAGTGTTGTGGTACTCCATATTCTTCGATGAGACATATGGTTTACTATTTTCTAACTTGTGTCAGCTTTCAGATCATCCAGATAGAGCATCTGTCCAGCTAAGGTGACAAGACCGAATGGCTCATCCTCATACGAGCTTGATTTTTTGTATCGACTAATGAAAAATAAAGATCTTCTTTTGTACGCTTGAACCATTTACACTTGAATAGAAAAACGTTGATATCATTCCTGTAAAGTAGCTTCACAACATTAACAAGAACCCCATAATATACATCAGCACCCAACCGTGATCCCCCTGTTTTATGTTCTTCTTCCTTCATCTTGGTCCAATAAATGAAACTTTACACCATTAATAAAACATCCGGGGTAAATATAGTGTTGAACCAACTTATGAGCCAATAAGTGTTTTTCCCATGACCACCACCCCTCGTGGTCACCAAATTTTCTAGATCGATCATCTGCCGAAAAATGTGAAGAAGATATATGAATGTGTATTTAATTTCTACTGAAAATTTGACATAGTTTCCCTTAAAACAAAAGAAAACCAAAAATTTGCATGCACAAACAAAGGAAAAACACTTCACATAAGCAAACACCAAATCTCATTCTAATTTACCGTGGTCATCTATTCCCATCCCGATTTCTCAATTTCAAAAAAACTAGTCACAAACTTATATGCATGGTTTAAATTAATTAAACATACGTACCCATTGGAGGAAATAATCATAGAACTTCTTATTAAGCACTTTTTCAACTCAGTTATGACTCTTGTCCGGTTTGGCTCTCTAAATTTTCTCCATGTAAGCTTGCATGTACAAGTCGACCTCATCATAGTCTCGCAATATTACCCAATGTGCTTCAATAAATTCTTCTTTAGTTAATCTTTTATTTAATACTCCTCTAAACGGTCGTATAATATCCGTGATGACTGAAAGATTGTTGCGGGCATTTGGATTGGAGGTGGTGGTCTGGACTAGATCGTTGAGGTACCTATTGCACTAGGTAGCACACTCATGTATTAGGTATGTCTCTGCAATGCAGCCATCCGGGGTAGATTTATTTTTGACGAATCATTTACATTGTCCAAGTTGTCTGTAAAATTATATAATTAATTATTTGACAAATAGTAGAAACACTAAAAGATATGTAAATGATGAAAAACCGTTATAATTAATTGTACATTTCTTAAGGATACATTCAAGTGTAGTAGACTAAACCAGAAAGCAACACTTGTCCGGGAAGGTGGATCATGAAGTGAATCATGATGTCAAAGAAAGTAGGGGAAAAAAATCCTCTCTAATTTGTAAAGGATGTGTACAATTTCGTATTGTAGTTCGACCACATCTGACTTCTTCAACTCTTTAGCGCATAAGCTCTGCCACCATCTACACAATGTTATTATTAGTTTGATGACTCACGAGGCAAATATGGGCAAATTATCATTGGAATCAAACGTTGCAGCATAACATGATAGTCATGAATCTTAAGACCAATGAACTTGTGTTGCTCAATGTTGACCGCTCCAAATATATCCGTTGCATAATTAGATGGATAACGAACACTTTTAAACCAGTCGAATACATGACCCCTCAGTGTCGACTTCACTATGTAAGGTGCATATGGCATCTTGTTGTACACTCTTCTTCTATCCCTCCTTAACCACAAGGGACGACGTAAATTCATAGATTCTAGATCTTTTCGCGCTTTGGGAATATCTTTAGTCTTCAACTTAATACCGAGAATTGTTCCCACCGTGCTGTCTCACACATTCTTTTTAAAAAAAATTACTCATGTGATGTCAATAGCTAAGATTGTATAGATGGTGTGGATTGAGTTTCTTCACATCGGCGTCGTTGGTCAACACACCGAAATAGAAGCTGTTTAACCTCTCAAAAATCTCTTCGCCAGACCACTATCAAGGTTTAGGATTATTCTCTATTGTCCCGTCAAAATGATCTTTATCATGTTGCCATGAGTGATCATGAGGAAGCCATTTATGGTGACCCATGTAACACACCTTCTCCGCATGTCAACTGGAGTTGACGTCGTTCAAGCAGAAAGGACAACCATTGTATCTTTTGGTTGTGCAAGATGCCAACATCTTATGCGCAGAAAAATCGCTGATTGTCCACATTATAGCTGCTCTCATCATGAACATTGTGTCAATGAACTTGTCATAAGTTGGAACTCCATTTTCTCACAATAGTTTCAGCCTATCAATCAATGATCTGAGGTACACATCTAAACACTTTCCAGGAGATTTAGGACCTGAAATTAGCAGAGTAAGAAAATTAAATTCCTTGTTCATACACATCTACGGAGGCAAGTTGTGCGACATTAGAATAATTGGCCAAGTGCTGACGGAAGTGCTATTATTACCTCAAGGATTGAATCCATCTGTACAAAGTTTGAGTCTAACAGTTTTAACCTCAGATGCAAAGTCTTGAATTCCCTGTCAAAATGTTTAAAAGCCTTCCTATATGTCACATGTCTGAGCATATCGTCATTTATTCTTTGTTCCGCGTACCATCTAATCACCTCTATTGTGTATAGAGACATGTACAGATGCTGCAGTCTGGGAATCAACGAAAAATAACGAAGCACCTTCACAGTAATTTTCTTCTTCGAACTCCTCATATTCTCTCGAGTCAAATATATGCACTAGTTGCATATAGGACAATAGTTCAAATGTGCATACTCTTTGTAAAACAATACACACTTATTTATGCACGTGTGAATTTTCTTGTGCCTTAGGCCGAGACTGCTCAAGATCTTTCTAACCATATAATGGGTTTCCGGAAGTTTGTAATGATCAGAAAGCAACTTACATATATGTTCCGGCATTTCGTCAAAAGCACAATCTGAAATTTTGTTCTTCACTTTTATTTGAATTTCCTCCATTACATATTGCAACACATTCTCTGGACATCCAGGGTACACCACGGTCTAGGCTTCAAGTAGCATCATGTTGTAGTTATCCATCTCAGTAGTGTCAGTGGCCAAGGCAGTGAAGACTGTATCATAATGAAGAGTATCATAACCTCCCTTTTCGTGTTGGTGTCTACCATGACTAAATCTAGAAAAATCATCATGGACCAAATTCACAGTGGGGTTCCAAGAAGAGGCGTCATTACCGTTGGATAAGGCACTCTGGTAATTGTATCCACTACCACATAACTTCTCATTGCCGACGACTTAGAGAAATAAAGGCCGATGATTTTTGAAGTCGTCGGCAATAGTGTACTATTGCCGACGATTTGTTACAAAAATCGTCGGCAATAGTACTAAAGCCGACGATTTTTGCAACAAAATCGTCGGCTATACTCATTGCCAACGCTTTATAGCCTACAGGACTATAGCCGACGATTTTTACGAAGTCGTTGGCTATAGTATAAAACCCCTGTAGGCTATAAAGCGTCGGCAATAGTACTATTGCCGACGATTTTTGCAACAAATTGTTGGCAATAGTACACTATTGCCAACGACTTCAAAAATCGTCGGCCTTTATTTCTCTAAGTCGTCGGCAATGAGAAGTTATGTGGTAGTGATCCTAAGCTGAAGTCTGGTTCTACTGAGCTGAAATCTACTACTTCACCGTGCTCACTTCATGTAGTGTAACTCCACCTCATACCGTAGTCATACAAGTGTTGAGACATAATATTAATCTCCACAAACTGATGGTTAAGACATTTTCTACACGGACACTTGTAACGCTTCTTTCCTTGACCATGTTGCATGGCAAACAACATAAACTCTCTAATTTCATCTATATACCTCTCATCATTCACAAACTGTATCCAACTCTTGTCCATATTTCTGCATAAGTCAATTATCATATTATATATTTTTTTAACCAATTAATTAATCAAATATATTGTATATATTACCAAATTACATCACATAATTACGTTAATATGCTATAATCTAATATACGTACTATAATTTTTCATGGCAAACAACATAAACTCTCTAATTTCATCCATATACCTCTCATCATTCACCAACTATATCCAACTCTTATCCATATTTCTACATAAGTCAATTATCATATTATATATTTTTTAACCAATTAATTAATCAAATATATTGTATATATTATTAAATTACATAACATAATTACGTTAATATACTATAATCTAATTACATAACATAATTACGCATTTACATATATATAATTTTTCAACTAATTATACATATATTAGTTAGCTTAACAATTAATTAAACATAAAATTAACTTAATTAAATAATTAGCTTAATTAACATATATACAATTAAGCTTAGCATACCATTAAGCTTAAACCATTAGCTTAACAATTAAACATACATTTAGCTTAATCTAATATTTTTCAACTAATCAATTATATAAACATACAATTAGCTTAATTAACCAGCCCATACAATTAGCTTATCAATAAAACAATTAATTAATACAATATATATGCAAACAAGGTCGCCGGATCGAAACTATATATTCACCGGAATATTTCACCGGAAAACTCCATCACCGTATGTTATTATGTATGTAATTAAATTTAAAAAAATTAATCGAGAGAAACGAATACCTTCGCCAATAAAGAGATAAGTGGGTAAACTTGAGCTCCGGAGGTGGGAAAATCATATATTTAATTAAGCTTTGACCGGAGGTGGTATTGAGAGATTTTTTTTGACGAAGAGGATGTTGAGAGATATGAGAGAGAGAGAGGACGAGAGGACGAGAGATCTGGATAAGAAATCTGATCTAAATAATTAAGTTTTCTTAGACGACGAATTCGTCGTCTAAGTGTAAAGTTTTGTCATTTAGGTATGTCAAACTTAGATGACGGATATTAGTTTCATCGTCTAAGATTTTAAATTTTGACGACGAATTATGTAATTCGTCTAAAGACACACTTCGACGACGAATGACGACATAATTCGTCATCTAAGTAGGTGTTAAACGACGAAAAATTATCTTGGGCAACGAAATAAATTTATGTCATCTAAGGCGTATTTAGGCAACAAAGTAAGAATTTCTGGTAGTGGCGAGACGGAAGAAATTAATTAAACAGATTATTTTTTTTTACAAATGTTTGTAGAAATTAATATAATATGTATACAGTATATACTGTATGTTAGCATGCTAGTTTTGCTTCAAATAGCCGGCCTGATGTTACAAAATTGATCAGACTTATATATTCCACAGTCGCATAACTTACTACCATTCCAGACAAGCACAAAATCACATTCTGCATAGGGACGTACAACAAGTTTATATATACAAACCACGTGTAATACCAAATTCCAATCATACCATGGACCGATCAATTATAAATTGATCGAGTTCATCCTCCAGCAGATTCCATAAAATTAACTTGCATGAACAACTAGCCATGGCTCCTGCTGTTCCGGGAGAAAGGACTCTGAAAGAGACGCCGACATGGGCCGTGGCGATCGTTTGTGCAGTTTTCATCATCATATCTCTCATCATAGAACATGCAATTCATGCTCTTGGCAAGGTACGTACTTGTCGAAAATTCGATCTACGTATACGAATCTCATAAGTCTAGGTACGTGTCAATATTTTGACAAATTTATATATATACTCCTACTAATACGTACGTAGCATCGTGTCAAGTTCTTAAGTCTCATGATCGAATTGCTTCCATATATAACAACAGTGGTTCCAGAAACGCAGCAAGAAAGCCATGCTTGAAGCTTTGGAGAAAATCAAAGCTGGTTAGTGCTCAGAGACTGTCAAAATTAACTATACTTTCCCTCATCAGTTATCGCCTTATGTGTACATGAAAAGTTAAAGACCGGATTAGCAGACATATATATATCATTAAATTCTTCTCCATGATTATTTTCTTATTATTCCTCTCCATGATTGAAAATAAAAAGAACAATCGAAACTAATTTGGTTGTTGGAAAGGACATGGTTTTAGAGAGTGTATGTGAGGGACAAATAAATTAATATAAAGATTATACAAGTGATTTACTTAATTAGTTTAGTTTTGGATATGTACGTGCAGAGTTGATGCTGCTGGGATTCATATCCCTACTCCTAACTGTTGGAACAAGATATCTTCCAAAAATATGCATCCCAAAGAGTGTGGGAAACACAATGCTTCCCTGCGTGTTAAAAGAGCCGTATGCAGACGACAATGGTGAGGGTGGCAAAGGAGGCGGAGGAGGAGACGATGGCAGGCGAAGGTTACTTTCGCTGGCTGAAAACATGATATGGCGTCGAGCGTTGGCAGAGCCTAGCGGAGGAGATTCCACTTCTTGCCCATATGTACGTACACACACATATATATAGATGCTACTTATGTAACTAATACATTGTTTTCTAAGAAAAATTATCACCATCAGAGTCTGAACAATTAATGATGCTCACACTTTGAAAATTATTAAAGTGATGCCCAGAATTCTAAAACATCATTTTCGTGATGCCTAGAGCTATTTTCTGTCACGGCTCCATTTATGTTGATGACGTGACAAATTTCAATCATCACCACCCAAGTCTGAACTTTTGTAATGTCGTCAATGTGATGCGCACAGTTTGAAATTAAACTATCAAAATGATGCCCAGAGTCTCAAAACTATATGTACGTAATGCCTACACTCATTTTCCGTCACATGACCATCGATATCGCTGACGTGTGAATTTTTTTTTTCAAAACAGATAAGAAAAGACTTTAATACTCTTAATTTTTATTAATTTTATTCTTATTAATTTTTTTAGTCTCTCTCACTCTACTCTCTCTCTATTTCTCTCCATTCAATGAGAGATTGTGACTCACCTTCATCGAGCCCGAACCTACTGTTACATCATCGATCTACATCATCCTCGTTCAATCACAACTTTGGTGTCGTCAGTTTTCACTTCAGCAACTACGATGCCGACGTCGTCAACCTGATAATTATCGAGAAAATAAATTAACCGGATTGCTTAACCAAACTCGTTGACATCTAACTCTATCGCTTAAGCTTCTCTTTTCATCCATACTTCAACCTGTGCACCAACGACGATGGTTCGTTACTCAGCAAAGACAACATATTTTCTCTAATTGTGTTCACCTCTATTTCACTTCAGTTCAGACGGGCTAAGATTTGGTTAGCGAAAGAATACGACAATATAATCTCAGGTACTATTTCGCTGAGCCCTCAACAAATTTAGTAGATCTGTAGATCCTTTGGGGCCATAATGTGATGTAGCAAAAGAATATGACATATGAGTTCATGTGGATGTTGCCTATGCTGGTAGTGTTTGCATTTATTTAGAGTTTCGACATTTTTTGGACGACATTGAAGGTGCAAATTCTTTTAGTTTCAATTTGCATAAATTGTTATTCACAGGTGTTAAGTGTTGTTGCCTTTGGGTTAAGAGCGGAAGTGTATTCACAAATTTATTGTCCACGAATCTGGAAATTTTAAAGAACAAAGTCAGTGAGTTAAATTAAGCAAGTGCTGGACTATAAGAATTGGCAGATAACACTAACTTGGTGGTTATCAATGAGTAGTGTTGGGTCTCTGAACTGGTCTTGAGAGAGAGAGAAAAATAAAAGAAAAAAATAAAAGAAATATTAAGGGTATTATTGACCCAGCATTATGTTTTTAGGAAAAAAAATGAGAAAAAATAATACCCTTAATTGTCACGTCAGCAACATAGTTTATAACTCTGGGCATCACGAAAATATTAAGGGTATTATTGACCCAGCATTATGTTTTTCGGACAAAAAAATGACAAAAAATAATACCCTTAATACACATCATCAAAAATAATTTTAGGCACCATGAAAATGTTGTTTTAAAATTTTGGGCATCACTTTGATAGTTTTCAAAGTATGAGTATCACATTAAAGACTTTGCAAAAGTTCAGACTCTGGTGATGGTGGTGATAATTTTCCTAATTAGAAGCAAGACTTACATACTTACTTATATAAGTTTATATAGTGTTAAATTAAATCTCAATAGCTGTGATGGATCAAATAAATTGCAGGGTAAAGTGCCGTTGATATCAATATCTGGGATGCACCAACTGCACATATTCATTTTCGTCCTTGCTGTTTTTCATATCTTCTACAGTGTCCTCACCGTTGTGCTGGCTCAGGCCAAAGTAAGCTATTAATCAAATTGTATTTGCATCTAATTAATTAGTACGTACGTAGTTTGTAGCGTACGTGCTTTCCTCAATTTTCATGGCGGAGCTAATTAAGAGTATATATTATTTGCATGGCGGAGCTAATTATTTTTGACCAATTTGGTGGGGTAGAAGTTATTTTTCTTTTTGTCTACAAACCAGTTTGCTAATAATTAAGTTCGAGTTAATAATTAGGAGGAACGGAAGCTGATTCTATTATATTAATTTTACAGCTTGATCTCATCATCAATTAGAACAACTCGACGAGTTTGATGATGCAACATTTTGTTATCTCTAGCGAACTTATTAATTGATCGATGAATAATTTATGTATGTAAATATACATTTCTTTCTCTTAATTTGGCATTTCTCTCTTGTAGGCTTTGGTATTCCACTGCATGCACGTAAAACAGCCATATGTAAGATGAAAACGTTTAAAAACAACACCTAAAAATAATGAAATAATAGCTAGATGAAGATGAGAAAGAAAGGACAAAGACAACGATAAAACAGATGTAACTAATTAAGTCATTGTTTTAATTGATTGGTTTTATCCTTTCATGGATCTTGCTCAGATGAAGAAATGGAAGTCATGGGAATCTGAGACAGCTTCCTTGGAATATCAATATAGAAATGGTATGCCTTATTGCATCTATTACATAAATATTTGCTGCCCTAAAAGGGCGCTGCTAGAGGCCACAATTAATACCACTTGAAAACTATTGACGACGTTTAAATTGTAGGCTTATAGCTTAATTAAGGATCGAGTATAGTAATAGAAGAGCTGAGAATGTCTTATAATTGTACGTAATTAATCTGTTGCAGATCCAGCGAGGTTTAGGCTTACTCGTCAAACTTCATTTGTGAAGCGCCACTCTGGCTTCTCCACAACACCAGGAATTAGATGGATCGTAAGTTTAATTTTGTCATTTTAATATTGATTGGCAATCTCTATTCTTTTTTGTTACTAAATTATAATATTGTTCGACCTTAATTACTTTGAATTTATAGTTTAACTCAATTTCAATAATTATATATAAGAGCTTTAATTAAACCATATATCCTATATATCATTTATTCTTGGCACTTGTTTGTACGTATAGGTTGCATTCTTTAGGCAATTCTTTGGTTCGGTGACAAAGGTGGACTATATGACCATACGCCACGGATTTATTAATGTAAGTAGACTAATTAACCTTCTAATTTTATTAATTTTTTATTTCATCATTCTCAGTTGTTGTGCTTAACGTGATAGGCACATTTTGCTCCAAATAGCAAATTTGATTTCCACAAGTATATCAAGAGATCCATGGAAGATGATTTCAAAGTGGTCGTGGGCATTAGGTATATAAATCTCTCCCTTCTTGATCCGCATACGTGTGTGTATATACACACACTAGATGAACCGCACATTATGTGTGTGTATGACTAAGATAAAATGTAAATTTTATTTATAATTGATTATGGTAAACGTTCAATAGAATAAAATAACAACAGTGAGTTTTTTTCTTTGAATGTTCGATCTGAAACGTAGAGGAGTTGGTACAATCGCTAAAAAGTAGGAGAAGAGAGGAGAAAAAAATAATTGTATGTTTTTCAGTTTTTTTATCTTATTTTGTTAATTGCTATATTAATGTTTTTATTTAACTACACCTATTTAAAAAGGGTAATATAGGAAAAAATTACAAAAAAGGAGAACAATATATTATAGATATACAGTATAAAAAAAATGATATTAGACCCTGAAGAAGACCATAAAATTATGGCCTTAAATGTACGTGGCATGATGCATAGATATGTATTCTCATGTCATTATATTAAAAAGTCAATCATATCCTTTTCCAATTTGATGGTTAAGATAAATGAAAAAGAAATAAAATCAAATAAAAGAATCAGAAGAAGCAGAAGATAGAGGATCGGATATATATAGTAGTTTCTGGGCTACAACCAAAGAAAAGAGATGTAAGATGGATAGAGAAGAAGAAGAAGAATGAAACAAATAAAAAAAAATCAGATCGAAGATAAATAGAAGTAAAAAAGAATAATTCCTTTAAACATTACAAGACTGCTATAGTGCTATTATTTTTTTGGGGTCAAATACGAGACTGGACTTTGTCGATGCCTTAGATGAACATCCTTCTTTGTTGTGGCATCCGGTGAAAGTGAATATATAACGCCACATCGATAAAACTATGCAGGAATATGTCTTTCAGGTTTTAAATCTTCATGTGGTTTCATATGAGTTCATTAACTCTTTAATTAGTGGTTCTTGATAAAGTTATGTGCCCAGGAAGACGTACGAATTCAAATATACAAGTTTATGATCAGAGATTCATTCAGAGTCGTCAGACCAAAACCGAAGAAATAGATAACCAATTGAAACTTTGAAAGACGACTTAATTAGCCCCAACCAACTGTCAGTAAGGAAATCATAACTTTCGATATGAATCGAAGTATGGAATTCGATAAACATGAGATTTATATACTTTGAGTTTGTGGCTTTTGCTTTAACCAATCGTCTTGTGTTCTATCTAGCTAGGGTTATGATCCATAGATAGATCCCAGAAAATTAATATAGTAAAATAATAAAAATAAAATAAAAAGGGTAAGATTAGTGTCGTGTTATTATGATGCAGCAATTTATATATATGTGGATTTAATAATATAATTATATATAATGCCCCACAAATTTAGCTTTCTTTAAGGCCCTATCACTACTCTATATATATATAACATGCATGATACAGATCTTCCATCCATTACTGAAATTTCTGCCCTAAGCCTTGCTTCACTGAATTTGCCAGTATACCGTTATGGATATTCGCCATCGTCTTTCTGCTTCTAAACGTTTACAGTACGTAATCTCTCTCTCTCTCTCTCTCTCTCTCTCTCTCTCTCTCTCTCTCTCTCTCTCTCTCTCTCTCTCTCCCTCTCCTAGATACTGATCGATATATAATTCTACTATGCTCTATACATGCAGAATGGTACACGCTCACTTGGCTGTCAATGGCGCCACTCATTGTAAGTAGAGAATGAATCTGAATCGATCAAATCCCCAATATATATGAATTTAATCAAGTCATTAACTAGAGCCAAAAGCATGCATGCATATCAATGATTATTATGATGTAATAAGTATTTGAATTTGAAGAAGTAATAAGTATTTGAAGAACTGCAGATTCTTCTGATAGTGGGTACAAAGTTAGAGCTCATAATAATGGAGATGGCTCAAGAAATGCACGACAGAACTACAGTAGTTAAAGGGGCACCAGTAGTAGAACCAAACAACAAGTATTTTTGGTTTAATCGACCCGAGTGGATTCTCTTCTTGATTCATTTCACGTTGTTTCAGGTAGCTAGCTCAATAATAAGTTAATTTAGTGTAATAATACATTAAAATTAGATGGCTCGTCTAGAAAACTAGAATAAAGTCGAATATTTCTAACAATTGGTTTACTTGAAGTGCAGAACGCATTTCAAATCGCGTATTTCTTGTGGACATCTGTAAGTATAATAGATCATAAAACTATCTTACGTACGTAACATCGATCACCGGAGTTGATTCATTTATCATGCATATGTATATACCAATTACGTACCAACGAATATATTATGTGTTTTGGCAATTTAATTTGCAGTCTGAGTTCGGCTTCAAATCATGCTTCCATGAAAACTTACCTCTCATAATCTCAAGGGTTTGTCTTGGAGTTGCCCTACAAATCTTATGCAGTTACATTACCTTCCCGCTTTATGCTTTGATCACACAAGTACGTGCGTGAGAACATTTATATATATTTATCGCATCAATAACAACCCTAGCTAGCTAGCTTGCTTGTTGGTTATTATCATGACTTACGTACATATATATATGCATATGGATGAACTCGCAGATGGGATCTCACTGGAAGAAAGCAATTTTCGAGGAGCAAACAGCAAAGGCTCTTAAGAACTGGCAGAAGGCTGCAAAGAATAGAAGAAGTTGAGGACCAAAGGAGGTGATGCTTCTGTCAACTCCATGTTTATGAGCGGAGAGAATACACCGAGCCGGGGCTCATCACCAATGCACCTTCTCCACAATCAAAAGCACAGATCCAATCAGTCGGACCTAGAAAATGTCCTTAATTCTCCGAGATCTGTTTCTTACCAATCTGATACCGATTTATCTGAAATCGAGGGCGGCTCTGGTCAACATGGGAGTATTAATGCTTTAAGGAGGGAAAATCATCATCAACCAGAGTGGAATGAAGGATTGCACAGCACGGACTTTTCCTTTGTTAAGCCTTGAATTTAATTGATTTGAAGATCGAATGTCACTCAAGTTCAATTTCTTATGAACATACATCAATAATCTATTTCCTAGATTCTCTTAGCTAGATTCATCATCAGATAACCATGTACTCGCTGTCATGCATTGTTGTACGTGGCTTTCCGATCACCATATATGCTATATATATCATTGCTATGGAATAGACTAGACATCAACTTAATGCATAATGAAGGAGAACATTGAGAAATTAGGCAAGGTAATCATGATCAATATTGAAGAAAGCCTCGTTTGATTGAGTGAAGGTATATACATAACAATGTTTTAAATAGCGAATAACGTAACACACGCGTTTTTGCTCCGTCTGTTCTGCCTTAGTGCTATAATGTGTAACGCGTACGTTTTTCACGCACTAAATATAATATATTAGAAAAATACAATTCTCCATTTATAAAACAAAAATAGACATAAATTAACATTCAAACTTCATTAAAAATATGACATATTAGCACACAAACATTATCAAATTAACTTTAAACTCGAAAATACATAACAAACAACAAAAGAAAGATATAATCTATCTCTTCTACTTTTGTCAATCCCTGCCTTCCTCATCACTAAGATCACCCGCATCAACATCACTATGAAATTCATCCCAACCATTAAAGTGAGTAGGGAAATTTGCACTATCAATTATATAGGTTGATCTATATCATCAAGTTGAACCTCTCATATTACTCTAGCTACATCAGAACCTTCCCCAACTTCACGAAGCAATGAATTTTGCTTAGCTTGTTTAATCTTAAAATTTGTTAATGCATTAAGACAAGCCGGCTTATCAGCATTAAAAACTCTCAGACATGGTGCATGTCATGCCATCTCTTGTAATACCCCATCATTTTTACATCATTGATAATTTATGGATAATTCACGTTCGATTTAGTTATCGTGGTAAATATTTTTTACCGTCGATAAATATTGAGAGGTCTCAGGTTGACTTTTTATTGAATGATTGAAGTTGGTTGACTTCGAAAAGAAATTGTAGAACTTGTCGACACGAATTCATAGACACGAGAATCGACGAAATCGGAATTACGACGTAAAAGTTATGACTATTGGAAACTTGTCGTAAATTAATTACCGTAAATAAAAAAGTATAGAAAGGTGGTTTCTCTTTTTGGAAGGTCAGAATAGTCTGGGTGGGCTCACTTCATTAACTCTCCCTCCCATGAGAGAGAGAGAGTGTGTGTGTTCTGTTCAGTGGCCGGCAGTGCAACGCCGTCCGACCATCTCTGACGTCGAAATTGGTCATGTCCGAAGTGGATCAACCTCCTCTACCTATTTCCGGTCTTAATTTCGGTTTAAGCTCCATTTATTTGTCGAAAGAAAAATGAGATATTAGTATATTCTTTATTACGAATTTTAATAAAAGCTCACGACGTCGTTGTTATAACAACTCGATTATTCAAGAGATTTTACTTGTCAAGTAATTAGACGGCTTTGATTATCAGAATTTACGGTAGAGATTCTATGGAAACCTTCCTATATTGTTGTTATGATTTTGTATATTACCATTTTATTGTTATTATCAAATTTATGCTGTTGTTATAGTAAATTATCATATTCATGCATTGCAAGGATATGAGTGTATAGATTTGGGAAGAGGCCTAGGTAAATTTGAGATAAAATAATTATATTTGTGTAGTTGAGGTTATGCTCGTAAGGGACCAGCTTCTCCAGCCTAAAAGTATATACGAATAGGGAGAGAAGTTCTTTCAACTAAATGTTGATAAAATGATCTTATATTTGTGTAGTTGAGCATAACATGCATATGACACTGGCAACCAAGACTAGTTCAGGAGTACTGACAAATTAGAAATACTGAGTGTGGGTGATCAGGATATGATGATTGAGTCAACATCTCATATGCATTTTATTATTCAAATGTGCATAATGTTGAAGGCCCTATTGAGCTTTGCTCACCCTTTTTTATTATTGATTCAAGTGACGAAGGAAATAAGCTATACGGATATTTGTAGTTAGTACATAATATGTATTGTAAAATATTGTATTCTTTGTAACGAGTTTGTAATTATAATTATATCACAGTGGTATCCGTTTTGTTTATTTATTTTTACTTTCCCAACCCGTCACATCCCAACTCGCGAAATAAAACAACAACTCGAAATTATCGACCATTTTATGGGTCAGGGTATGACACGAGGGTAGGGGGTTTCGATTCCCCTCCTCCTACTAGTTAGATTGGGTCCAACATCGAGCGCATTGGTGGCTTAATGGTAGAGATCGGTGCCGGAAAGTATTTCTAGCCGAGTTATTTTTTGGGGCCGATTCTGGCCAAACGAGCTGGAATCTACCTAGAGTCCTTTGAGACAAGTTGATGGGCTCTTCATGAGCTTTTGATTTATGGGTCAATCGTCGCCGCTAGTGGTGGCGCGTGGCTTTCAAACGGCAGCACGTCACCGAAAAATTATTTCTGAAAACTTGTCGTGTTATATGTCATTAGGTTCGTATTGTCGATACGAACATAGTCATGAGGTTAATTTTTCGTTTAAGTTTCGTTAACCCAGTGGGCGAGCAGTTGTGATGGGGTTTGGCATCAGTGGCGATGCGGCCGACGAATAAATTAGATTTCTCTTATATCGTTGTGATTGTTTCGTCGTAACAAGTTTGTCGGATACGGTCTTCGACAAAATTAGTCGATGTTGATTTTTTGGATCGAATACTTCTTCTATTTATCTCTTTATTTATTGATTTTGACGATTTTTGACAAGGGTCGAGTCGTCACAAGTGGTATCAAAGCACGTTTCAAGTCTCGGACTTTGCTTTGGATGTGTTTTGTGATTTAGATTTTGGTTGTGAAAGTATGAGTCTAGAAATTGCATATTTATGTTTCTGTGATCGTCGCGAAGACAGTGTATGGTAGTCTTGGATGAGAAGTGGTTACGCATTGTCGTTGTTGGACCGGAGGTACGCGGTTCTTTATCTTACTTCTTATTGTACATTTGCGTATCCATTATCGATAATCATTTATCTATATATTATTGATATTCAATTATCGATATGTTTTTGATATTCGCTTATTGATACATATTTGATATTATATTATTGTGTTAAAAAGAACCCTAATTGAAACACAAAAATTGAGATCGTTACGAAGTGGTAACGGAACGACAACATGAGTTGTCAAACGAAATGGAAATGAGATGATATTAGAACGATAAACGAATACAATACGAGTTGAAACTTGAGATCAAAATGAAAATGAAAAGAGTTATATTCTATTATACTTGTGATTATTTGTACAGTTTGTACAAATATACGAAATGATCATTTGTATATCAATACAAATATACAAATGATGATCATGATTGATGTTCAGTTTGACTTGATTAAAATCCAACGGGATTCATCAAAAATTACGAAATTGGAACTATTATGAGACATTTATAACTATAAACGAGAATTACATATACAAGAAGAAAAAAACCTTAATTGTATTATATATACAATAATATATGAGATATGAGATATATGGATAGGCTACCAAAAATTGGTGGGGCTACTAGGTTGTGGCTTGGTTTGAAATCCTGATTGGGTCCATTTACGGGCGATAGTTAAGTAGGAATATAATTGTGCCTTCCTGGGGTAAAAGAGCCAAAACCAATCAGGTGGTGTTCTCGATGTTCTAAATCGAGAGATACCGTATATATGGGGTGTTCCCGATAACCTGAATGTTTGAGAGTATATTATATATTTGATTACTATTGATAGACGGGGTATTATTGATGTCTTAAATTCGAGTGTATATTATATATGATTACCATTGATAGACGAGGTGTTCTCGATGTCCTGATTTCGAGAGTATTATATATTTGATTACTGTTGATATATAGGGTGTTCTCGATATCCTAAATTTGAGAGTATATTATATCTAATTACTGTTGTTAGACGGGGTGTTCTCGATGTCTTGACTTCGAGACTATATTATATATTTGATTATCGTTGATAAACGGGGTGTTCTCGATATCCTTAACTCGAGAGTATATGATATATGACGATATGATTCGAAACGTAAAACAAAAATGTGAAACGATTTATTGAGATATATAATTTGATTACCGTCATTGGACAGATGATGATGTGATATGATTGAGCTCACAAGATGAGCATCATGATTTGTGATTTGAAAAATGTGACTTGAGCTCATGAGATGAGCACTGTGATTTGAGATTTGAGCTCATGAGATGAGCAATACGATATACCATATAACTTGAGCTCACAATGGGACACTACAAGAAAACATCACTTAGACCACGGAAACTTAATTGTTCCGTGGTCCAAGTGACACTTGGACGACGGAGACTTCTCCGTCGTCCAAGTACCACCAGGACGACGGAGATGGTATTCTCCGTCGTCCAAGTGATCACCTGGACGACGGAAACGACTCCGAGGTCCAGGTGGTAACCTGGACGACAGAGATGGTATTATCCGTCGTGCAGGTGATCACCTGGACCTCGGAGACTTCTCCGTTGTCCAGGTGATCACCTGGACGACGGAGAATGACGTTATCCATCGTCCAGGTCAATTTACCATGGCGGTTCAATTTATTTTTTATTTTTTTTTCTCAATGAAAATTACACTTGGACGACGGAGAATGACATCTCCGTCGTCCAAGTCTAAAATTATGGCGGTTCGATTCACCGCCTCAAATTTTTGCACCGTTTAAATTTTTACTTAAACGACGGAGATGTCATTCTCCGTCGTCTAAGTCCAAATTTATGGCGGTTCCAAAACGTCCCGCCGATTAATGGGCGCCGTTTCAATTTTTTTAAACTGTCACTTAGACGACGAAAAACACTGTTTCCGTCGTCCAAGTTCACTTGGACGACGGAAAATAGTGCTCCGTTTTCTAAGTGAAAGCCTATAAATAGCACAGCACCCCACCCCTTTTCTCATTCCATCTCCTCTCCTCTCCTCCTCTTCCTCTCCTCTCCTCTCCTCCGGCGATTTTCCTCCTCCGGCGACGCTCCGACGACAAATTTTTCGGCGTGGTTCCTCATCTCCGACGACTCAACTCCGGCGATATTTCCGATTACGTATACTCCGGTGAGGTAAATTTCTATTTTTTACCTTATTAACATTATTTTCATTTAATTAATTAATTTCTAAATATAATTTAATAATTAGTTTTAAATAATTCATTATTGTAATTATAATAATTTTTAGTGTTTAATTATTGTAGTTAATAATTAATTAAATGCATAATTGTAATTAGTTGATAATTAATTAAATGCATAAATTATTATTGTAATTATAATAATTTAATAATTAGTTTTGCATAATTCATTATTGTAATTAGTTTTAAATAATAATTATTGTTAATAATAATTAATTATATTGGTAAATGAATAATTATTATTAAATGCATGATAAATAATAATTCATTATTGTCATTATTTATTGTTTTAATTAATTGATAATTACGTGTATTTTCTAGTAAATTGCATGGTAGTACGTCTTCGATTTAAATTTAGTACATAGGCTTGGTTTATTAAGTCATACTCTTTGGAATAGATGGCGCCTCTTTTCCTAGCTTGTCTCCTTAACCCCTTGTGATGTGTGGATTTCATCACCGCACACCATAACATAAGTGAAGTTATGGACACGAGGTTGAGGGCGGAGTATGCAATGGACTTGAGGGAGTGTAAATTTTTGAAAAATTGGCCGAATGTCGGACATGGTGTCTAGAAACGGGTTATGACTGGTGACAGGTTTTGGATCTAAGAAAGACGACACCAATAGAGTATATACCATTCATTTGGTTAGCATAGGGGTGTTTTGTCGAAATTAGTCATGCTTCTCACGTTATCTCTATCCCTAACTGGCCATGTTTTTCGATTGAACCAAGGCTGATTAATTGAAAATTTACACTTTATCGCGCGGGTCGCACGTCCATTGAACGACCGAAAAAGCCAAGCTAGTGTACTCTATTTAAATCTTAACCGTACTTAATTAGCGTAAATTTTGCACTTGTAATTATTATGGTAAGTAGGAATTTTAACAACGTACTCCTAGGTTTAAATGGCTTAATTCGGCAAGAAAAAAGCCCAACAGGAGGCAGAAGATGTCATGCTCCGTCGCTTGGCGGACCAAGTCGGTTGGGTTCAACAGAAGGGCAACGACGCCCTTAATCCGTACCCTTCATCTGGTTCGGAGGTGGCGCCTCTTGGGGAAATTCCCTCTGCCCCATTTATCTCCTGCTGTGATGACGTCGACCCCTTTTCAACTCCGACGCCCGGTACCGGTTCAACGGCAAGTACTCAGGCGTCCTCGACCGCTGAATCTATCATGTATAGCGCCCGCCGTAAGCAAAGGAGGGCCCTTCATCTGGTTCGAAAAATATATATATGCATGATATATATATATATATGTGTGCTTTTAATTATAGTAATGATTATTTAAATATTATTTCATTATAATAAATTAATTATTCTTTTGTAGGCAAGGGTGATAGAGCGTGCGCAGGAAGAATTGGCTAACACTCAGCTTGCGTTCCCAGATGTGCCGCCGGAAGACCTGTCTCCTCTATCCATGGAGAGCCAAATTACAATCGCGGATGAGGTCTACGGTCGTAGAGCTGGCAAGGAGGTTAGGTACTTCGGGCCTAAGGTGGTTCGAGATTTGTCCACGACCTCCGACTCATCATCTACGGGAGGTTCGGGGCAGCGGAGAAGGACTCAGGCTGCGGCCGTCGAAGCAGCCATTCAAGAGGCTCGACTGGCACGAGAGGAGAATCAATCCATGCGGCAAAGACTTGACAAGCAACAAGCACAAATAGCCCAACTCATCGCCCTCATGCAACAATCTCGAGAAGTATGTCAACCTCCTCCGAACTCATACCGCGACGACGACGACCCGGCTGGAGGCGGGGGACGCGGCGGTGCATCTGCTCCTCCAGTGTGTTAATTAGCTAGTAGTTTTTTAATTATCTCATTTTTTTCCGCATTCCGAACAATATTTTCATTTTTATGGGTTTTTTGGATGTGTATGTACAAATTAATTTTAATTATTTAATAATTAATAAGTAATATTAAAAATTTAGTTTATTTAATTAATTTTATCATTTTTCATTATTTAAATTCAATTAATAATAAATTAAATTAATAATATTTAATTACAATTAATTTTTTTAAAAAAATTAAAAGACACTTGGACGACGGAGAACTGAATCTCCGTCGTCCAGGTGATTACATGGGCCACGAAGATTGTTCGCGGTCCCAGTGAACTTGGACGACGGAAAACTTAATCTTCGTCGTCTAAGTTCTTGGACGACAGCACTTGGAGCACGGACCTTGGACGACGGAGATTCCGTCGTCTAAGTACTTTGACGACGGAAAACTCACTTAGACGACGGAAACGCTCCGTCGTCTAAGTGAGTTTTTCTTGTAGTGATGGACAAGAGTTGGATGAAGTTGAAGAATAGATGTGATGTCCGGTATATGGATGGAATTAGCGAATTTGTGAATTTTGCGATAGAACATAGTCAGGGAAAGAAGCGTTTTAGGTGTGTGTGCCAGAAATGTCTTAATTGTTAGTATGTGGAGGTTAATGTTATGGTGCAATACCTGTACGAAAATAGTATGATGTGGAGTTACACTACATGGAGCGAGCATGGTGAAGCAGTAGAGTTCAGCGCAGTAGACTTCAGTTCAGGGTACAGTTACCAGGGTGCCTTATCCAGCGGTAGTGGTGCCGGACCCCCAGCTTGCAACCCAACTGTAGATTTGGTCCATGATGCGTTTCCGGGGTTTAGTCATGGTGGACACCAACACCAAGACGGAGGTTACAGTACGACTAATGAGCATGATGACACATTCCCCGCAGCTAGCTTGGCCACTGACACCAGTGAGATGGATAAGTACAACCGGATACTACTTGAAGTGCAGACCCCGGTGTTCCCTGGATGTCGAGAGAATGTGTTGCAATATGTGATGGAGCAAATGAAGATAAAAGTGAAGCACAAAATGTCAGTGAGTGCTTTTGACGAAATTCAGGAGTAAATATGTAAGTTGCTTCCTGATGATCACAATCTTCCTAAATCTCATTATAAGGTTAGAAATATCTTGAGCAGCCTCGGCCTAAAGTACAGGATAATTGACGCATGTCCGAATGATTGTGTGCTATTTTACAAAGAGTATAAAGATTTGGACTATTGTCCCGTATGTGGCCAGTGCAGATTCCAGGTGAATAGGAAGAGTTCGAAAAAGAGAATTCCTGTGAAAGTTGTTTGATATTTTCCCTTGATTCCCAGATTGCAGCGCCTGTACATGTCTCTACACACAGCAGAGGCGATGCGATGGTACGCAGAAAAGCGAATAGATGACGATGTCCTGCGACACGCCGCGGATGGGGAGGGTTTCAAACATTTCGACAGAGAATTTGGAGACTTTGCTGCAGAGGTTAGAAATGTAAGACTCGGCCTATCTACAGACGGATTCAATCCTTGGGGAAGTAATAGCTCCGCCGTCAGCACTTGGCCAATTATTCTGATGCCGTACAACTTGCCTCCGTGGATGTGCATGAACAAGGAATTTAATTTCCTTACTGTACTAATTCAAGGTCCTAAATCTCCAGGGAAGTGCTTAGATGTCTACCTCAGACCTTTGATCGACGAGCTGAAACTGTTGTGGGAAAATGGAGTCCCAACTTATGACAAATTCACTGACACGATGTTCACGATGAGGGATGCCGTAATGTGGACGATCAGCAATTTTCCAGCGTATGGGATGTTGGCAGCCTGCAGGACAAAAAGATATAATGGATGTCCTATATGTTACTTAGGGTAACATATATGTTACTTAGGGTAACTTAGGACAAAAGGATATAAAGGATATATGTTTCCAACGTGAACTCTAGTTGCCACGCGGGGAAGGTGTGTTACTTAGGTCACCGTAGATGGCTTCCTCACGACCACCCATGGCAACAGGATGAAGCTCATTTCGACGGGACGGTAGAGCACAATCCTAAACCCCGTAGTTGGTCGGGCGAAGAGATTTTAGAGAGGTTGAGCTATTTCGACTTTGGTGTGTTGACCAATGACGCGGATGTAAAGAAATGCAATCCAATTCCTCCACATGATCTGAGCTATTGGGATCACAAGAATATATTCTTTGAACTCCCGTACTGGTCGAAGTTGAAGCCGAGGAACAACTTGGACGCGATGCACATAGAAAAGAATGTGTGCGACAGCGTGGTGGGCATAATTCTCGGTATTAAGTTCAAGACTAAAGATACTCCTAAAGTGCGTAAAGATCTGGAATCAATGAATCTACGTCGTCCCTTGTGGTTGAGGAGGGATAGGAAAGGAGTGTACAACAAGATGCCAGTTGCACCTTACACAGTGAAGCCGACACTTAGACGTTCTGTATTTCACTGGTTTAAGGGCGTTCGTTATCCGGCTACGTATGCAGCTACTATAACTGGAGGTGCAACACAAGTTTGTTGGTCTAAAGACACATGACTATCACGTTATGCTGCAACGTTTGATTCCAGTGGTAATTCGACCATACTTGCCTCGTGACGTCGTAGAACCAATAGTGGCATTGTGCAGTTGGTGGCAGAGGTTATGCGCCAGAGAATTAAAGAAGTCAGATGTGGTGGAATTGCAACAACAAATTGTGCACATCATTTGCAAACTAGAGAGGATTTTTCCCCCTGCTTTCTTTGACATAATGATTCACCTAATGATCCACCTGCCCGAGCAGGTGCTCATTTCTGGTCCGGTCCAGTACACTTGGATGTATCCTCAAGAAAGGTACGTACAACTAATTAATTATACAGGTTTTTCGATTCATAATTTGTTCCACTGGAGATTACTAGCTAGCTATATGTACTTATTCTTACTGTACGTTTGATTTGTAGACAGCTTGGACAGTATAAGTCATTCGTCAAAAACAGGTCGGCCCCGGATGGCTCCATAGCAGAGACATACCTAATGCATGAGTGTGCTACTTACTGCAACAGGTACCACAAAGATCCACCACCTCCCACTGCCTCCGATCGCAGTGCCCGCATCAATCTTTTTGTCGTCACCAATGTCGTCCGACCGTTTAGAGGAGTATTAAAGGAATCGTTAACACGGGAAGAATTTATTGAGGCACATTGGGTAGTGTTACGAGACTATGATGAAGTTGAGCCGTACATGATGTCATACAGGGAGAGGCTTCAGGCGTTAAATCAAAACAAGAGTTCGGCGTGGATTGAGAAAATGGTTAAGAAGAAGTTTCCCGATTATTTCTTCCAATGGGTACGTACGTACGTCTCGGTATTTAATTAGTAATTTATATACATATCGATCATGTTTGTAGAAAGTAAACCCTTATTTTAATTTGCCCTTTTTCGCAGATGATTGATCTACAAAAATCTGAAAACCACGGGGGGTGGAGGTCATGGCCAAAGCACTTGCTAGCAGGGAAGCCGATTAAACACTATATTTATCCCGGATGTTTTGTGAACGGTGTAAAGTTCCATTCATTGGCCCGAGATGAAGGAAGAAGAACACAAAACAGTCGGGTAGCGGTTGGGAAAGACAATGATCTATATTACGGGGCTATTGTATATGTGGTTCAGCTATGTTACGGGAATGATGTCAACGTTTTCCTATTCAAGTGCAGATGGTTCAAGCGTACAAAGGAAGACCTGGGACTATTATCAGTCGATACAAACTCAAGCTGGTATGAGGATGAGCCTTTCGCTCTCGCCACCTTAGTTAGGCAGGTGTTCTATCTCGACGATCCGAAAGCCGGTGAAGGGTGGAAAATAGTGAACCATATCTCTCATCGAGGAATATGGAATACAGAGACAATTGAAGGGACACCGGCGACGACTGAAGATGCTGCTGAACCAGAAAGAGACATTCTTGCCTATCAAGAGCCTAATATTTCTGTCATCCGCTCCGATATAATGGACCTGATTCAAGATGGTGAACAGTTACCCATGCCTGATGGTTGTACAGATCTAACTGAAGATGAGATTATCGATGCCATTAATGAAGAAGATGAAGAAGACGAGCAGGATGAGGACGCGGACGAGGACTCAGGTTATTCATCAGACGATGTTGAGTATGATGAGGAGGATGAGCAATCGGATACCAGGGACGAGGATGATGACGATTATGATGATGACTACTTAACTAAGACGAGAAAAATTAATTGGTAATTAATTTATGTAATTATTGTAATATATGATGCATCATCGATCAATAATTAATATAAATATTATAAGGAGGAGAATGTATATATGTACGTAGATCTTAATATTTTTGTACTTAATTAATTAATTACACGCGTCCATGCTCGATCAGATCGGATCGACCGACGTACGTAAATTAAATTAAATTAATTAATTAATCCGAATTATATATCCTGGACAACGGAGAAATTAATTCCAGATTTCGCCTTTTGAGTATTTTAGGTTTTGGGTAGTAAAAAAGGGACGTGAAAGCTTTCTATAATTATGTCCAAGAAGCTTCCTCAAGAAGCTTTCATTCGTTTATTTGTTTTTAAATAATATTTATGTGTAAATTGGATTAATTATGGGTCCCTATATATAATTATATATTGCGAGAGATTAATGAAATAAATGTTTCAGAAATTATACTATATTATTCTATGATTGATTATATGTCGACATGTGATAGCTAGTATTATTGTGAGCACAAATGTAGTATATATATATATATGTTGTTTTAATTACGGCGTTAAATTTATTTATCATGCGAGAAGGAAAGTTCATACATAAATACCTTGAGCTATCTCCCTAAATCCTCGACCCTAAATCTAGCAAATCGGATCGATCGATCATTTTTTTAATTATATTCTTGAATCAGAATAATTGAACGGACACACAAATGACCGGGGACGACCTAAACCCTAAACCCTAAGGCCCTAACCCCTGAATTCAGGGTTTGTACACTTGGACGACGGAGATGGTCATTCTCCGTCGTCCAAGTTCACAAACCCTATACCCGAAACCCTAAGGCCCTAACCCCTGAATTCAGGGTCTCTGAACCTGGACGACGGAGATGAGCTTCTCCGTCGTTCAAGTTAGTACCTGGACGACGGAGAATCCCATCTCCGTCGTCCAGGTTCAGAGACCTTATGCCCTAAACAGTAAGGCCCCTAACCCCTGAATTCAGGTTCTCTGAACCTGGACGACGGAGAAGCTCATCTCCGTCGTCCAGGTGTAGATTTCGTAATTTTTTCTAAGACAACGACCATCTAGACCATCTTCCAATGCATATTCTTTTCGTCAAGACTTTAGAGTAAACAATTCTTGGTGCGTGAGCTTCGACGGTTCGAAAATCGGAGTTGCGAAATGTCTTGTATCCACGTTTCCGGTTTGTGAAATTCTCGGTTTTGCAGTTGACTGTGCCGATGAAACCCTTCACGAACTTATTATTTTCTGAAAATTATTGTAATTATATATTATGTTACGGCGAACGTATCCAACGGTTGTTTTGTCCAAATTCAATTTCATTAATACTCTGGTGCAAATGAGCCTATACTTATGAACCATTAAGTCGTAAACATTAGTAGATACTTAACAAGTTTAAAGACGTAAAATTATTCGTCGTTTCAAATTTAACTGTTCATATATACGATGCGTTCATCGATATTGTACGACTATTTCACTCGAATGACAGATCGCTAAATTCCTAGCGAATTAATTTTTAAATTTGTTTTACGTAATTTGAACCTGGACGACGGAGATGGTCATTCTCCGTCGTCCAGGTTCAAATTACCATGGCGGTTCATTTTAATTTTAATTTTTTTTTCAATGTAAATTGCACTTGGACGACGGAGATGGTCATTCTCCGTCGTCCAAGTTGAAAATTATGGCGGTTCAATGTGCCGCCTCAATTTTCGGCACCGCTTGAAATTTCACTTAGACGACGGAGAATCAATTCTCCGTCGTCTAAGTCCAAATTTATGGCAGGTAAAACGTCCCACCCATTAATTACGCGCCGCTTCGAAAAAATTTAACGCTTCACCTAGACGACGGAAAAGCCCGTTTCCGTCATCCAAGTGAACTTAGACAATGGAAAATAGGGCTCCGTCGTCTAAGTGAACGCCTATATATAGAACAGGATCCCCCCCCTTTTTCTCATTCCATCTCATCTCCTCTCCTCCTCTCCTCTCCTCTCCTCCGGCGACTCAATTTCCGGCGTGGTTTCTCCTCTCCGACGACTCAACTCCGGCGATATTCCCGATTATTCCGGCGAGGTAAATTTCTATTTTTTACCTTATTAACATTATTTTTATTTAATTAATCAATTTCTAAATATAATTAAATAATTAGTTTTAAATAATTAATAGTTGTAATTATAATAATTATTTAGTTGTTATTATTAATATTTAGTAATCATTTAGTTATTATAATTATTATAATAATCATTTAGTTGTTATCATTTAATTATTTAGTTATTTGGTAAATAATAATTATTGTTATTAAATAATAGTAATAATAATTATTGTTAATAATAATTAATTATATTGGTAAATGAATAATTATTATTAAATGCATGATAAATAATAATTCATTATTGTCATTATTTATTGTTTTAATTAATTGGTAATTACGTGTATTTTCTAGTAAATTGCATTGTAGTACGTCTTTGATTTAAATTTAGTACATAAGCTTGGTTTATAAAGTCGCAATCTTTGGAATAGATGACACCTTTTTTCCTAGCTTATCTCCTTAACCCCTCGTGATGTGTGGATTTCATCACCGCACACCATAACCTAAGTGAAGTTATAGATACGAGGTTGAGGGCGGAGTTTGCAAAGGACTTGAGGGAGTGTAAATTTTCGAAAAATTGGCCGAATGTCGGACATGGTGTCTAGAAACGGGTTATGACTGGTGACAGGTTTTGGATCTAAAAAAGACGACACCAATAGAGTATATACCATTCATTTGGTTAGCCTCGGGGTGTTTTGTCGAAATTAGTCCTGCCTCTCACGTTATCTCTATCCCTAACTGGCCATGTTTTTCGATTGAACCAAGGCTGATTGATTGAAAATTTACACTTTATCGCGCGGGTCGCACTTCCATTGAACGACCCAAAAAGCCAAGATAGTGTACTCTATTTAAATCTTAACCGTACTTAATTAGCGTAAATTTTGCACTTGTAATTATTATGGTAAGTATGTATTTTAACAACGTACTCCTAGGTTTAAATGGCTCCATCCGGCAAGAAAAAAGCCCAACATGAGGCAGAAGATGCTATGCTCCGCCGCTTGGCGAACCAAGTCGGTTGGGTTGAACAGGAGGGCAACGACGCCCTCAATCCGGACCCTTCATCTGGTCCGAAGGCAACGCCTTCTGGGGAAATTCCCGCTACCCCATTTATCTCCAGCGGTAATGACGTCGACCCCTATTCAACTCCGACGCCCGGTACCGGTTCAACAGCAAGTACTCAGGCGTCCTCGACCTCTGAATCTATCATGTACAGCGCCCGGCGTAAGCAAAGGAGAGCCCCAACTGACCCGGAACCGAAAAGGACTCGCGGTCTCTTTAAATGGGGCAAAGCGGAGAAAATTTGCAAGGCGACCGGGAAAAAGATCGACTTGCCCTACGACGAATTCACCGGTGGCCCTCCCACAGCTCAGCTAGCAAGTCTCTCGGCGCATAGCATAGGGTCAATCCTTCGTAGTCGGGTTCGTCTCACTGCCCCTACTTGGAAGGAGGTGCCGGATGATGAGAAGGCGAAAGTCTTTAAAGAACTTTCGGTACGTAATACATACAATTTTAGTTATTATATAATATTGTTAATATTAGTTATAATTCCATAATATATACGATTATAATTTTCTATTTATTTCTGATAGGAACAATTTGCGGTGGATCCGACACCGGCGATGTTGAGGCATATCAACCAAACCGCCAACTCCATCTACCGTGATTGGAAGTACATGCTCCATCAGTACTTCGAAAATATCGATCATGTGCCTGCCTCCGTAGAGCTGCGTGGGGATAGAGAAGATGAGTGGCAGTGGTTGTGTAACCACTTTCAGGATGACAAATTTAAGGTGTTTACTTTTTTTATTTCAATTAAGATAATTGAATTATTTAAATTTTAGTTACTTATTAATTTTTTAATGATTTAATTATGTTGTCTAACAGAAATTCTCCGAAGTCAACAAAGCCAACCGGGGGAAGAAGGACAAACACCATACTTCCGGCGCCAAACAACTCATTCAAATAGCCAAGGAGCACAAGAATAAGAGCTCCAAACACCCTTATCTCGATGCAAGCATAAGCACGTATGTGACGCCTGGGCTCGATAATGAAGCGAGTCAATACGGCGTAAGTGATATATATATATATGCTTTTAATTGTAGTAATTATTATTTAAATATTATTTCATTATAATTTTTTAATTATTCTTTTGTAGGCAAGGGTGATAGAGCTTTCGCAGGAAGAACTGGCTAACACTCAGCTTGCGTTCCCAGATTTGCCGCCGGAAGACCTGCCTCTTCTATCCATGGAGAGCCAAATTGCAATCGCGGATGAGGTCTACGGTTGTAGAGCTGACAAGGAGGTTAGGCACTTCAGACCTAAGGTGGTTCGAGATTTGTCGACGACCTCCGACTCATCATCTATGGGAGGTTCGGGGCGGAGAAGGACTCAGGCTGCGGCCGTTGAAGCAGCTATTCAAGAGGCTCGACTGGCACGAGAGGAAAATCAATCCATGCGTCAAAGACTTGATGAGCAACAAGCACAAATAACCCAACTCATCGCCCTCATGCAACAATCTCGAGGAGAATGTCAACCTCCTCCGAACCCATACCCCGACGACGACGACCCGATTGGAGGCGGGGGACTCGGCGGCGCATTTGCTCCTCCAGTGTATTAGTTAGTAGTTTATTATCTCGTTTCTTTCCGCATTCCGAACAATATTTTAATTTTTATGGATTTTTTCGATTATGTATGTACAAATTCATTTTAATTATTTAATTAAGTAATATTACAAATTTAGTTTATTTAATTAATTTTAACCTTTTTCATTATTTAAATTCAATTAATAATAAATTAAATTATTAATATTTAATTACAATTTAATTTTTAAAAAAAAATAAATAAGCACTTGGACAACGGAGAATTTAATCTCCGTCGTCCAGGTGCTTACCTGGGCCACGGAGAATGTCCGCGGTCCAAGTGCACTTAAGTGCTTGGACGACAGCACTTGGAGCACGGAATTTAGACGACGGAAAAGCGCACTTAGACGACGGAAACTCTCCACGGTCTAAGTGCGTTTTTCTTGTAGTGGGAGCATTGCAATGCGATATTTGTTCACTTGGCAAACATGACGATGTAATATAATGTTCGCTCCATTGATGAGCATACGAATTTGTGATGATTTGAACTTGAAATACAAGATTACAAAATGATATTTACTCGTATAACGAGTATGATGATATAATATACTCATTTGATGAGTATGAGAATACGATACAATTTAAACTCGTAAATGTACACGAGTGTGATTATAATATTCCATGTTTATGCGGAAATACGATGATTGAAAATTTGAAACAGTGATTATAGATTTTATCCAAATAACATAGAAATAAATCATTATATTATTTAATGATTCGATAATTATATTACCATTCATGATTACTACTGTTTAATTTTAACCAGCTAGAATTTGAGAATTAAGTTTATTGTTTTAAATATGTTATATGTTATTTGATTTGAAATTCTGTTGATATGTTAGTGGAGAAATTCGGACGAGTATCGGTGGCTCGCGATATAGGTTGTGATCTGTGATTATTGAAGTGTATTTGGACATTTATAGGTTTTGGGCATCCTACTTTTAAGAGAGACTCTGCCCAATTTTTTGCAAAAATATTCTGCGATCTTTGTTTTATAATTTCAAGGACAAAATTATTTTAACAGGAGTAGATTGTAATAGCCCGACCTTTTTATATAATTGATATCCTTTATGGATAATTTGCGCGTTCGATTTAGTGGTTGCGGTAAATAATTTTTACCGCCGATAAATAGTGAGAGATCTCAGGTTGAGTTTTTATTGAACTATTGAAGTAGGCTAACTTAGGGAAGAAATTGTAGAATTTGTCAAGACGAGTTCATAGACACGAGAATCGTCGAAATCAGAGTTACGATGTAAAAGTTATGACTATTAGAAGTTTGTCGTAAATTCATTACCACTACCAGAGTCGTAAACATTATAGCTGACGAAAAAAAAAAAAAAAAACAAGCCAACGAGTTTTCTTTCATCGGCTAAAGTATACTTTACTTTATCCGACGACAAAATTTACATCGTCGCCTAACGTTTATGCTCATTTAGCCGACAAAATTTTTGGAACTTTAGCTGACGACAAAAAATTACATTGTTGGCTAAAGTATCGGGTTTAAATTCCAGATTTTGGGACTTTAGCCAACGACTTTAAAACAGTAGTCAGATAAAGTATTTCCAACGATAATAAATTTCATCATCGGCTAAAGTATTGGGTTTAAATCCTAGATTAAGGTTTAATTTTCTCTCCGCCGCTCGCCCCTCCTCTCTGAAATCTAAGGTTTATATCTCTGTCCACTGCTCGCCCAGACTGTCACCTCTCTCTCCTCTCCTAAATTTCAATTTTTAATTCACCTCTCTCTCTCTCTCTCTCTCTCTCCCCCCAAATTTCTGGTTTAATTTACCTCTCTCTCCTCTCCCAAATTTCAGGTTTTACCTCTCCTCTCGCTGCTGCCCGCCCAACCCTCTCTGCCGCCGAGTTAACTATGTAATTTGTGTAATTGTTATAATTTGTGTAATTTTGCGAATTGAAATCTAGAATCGTTTGTGTAATATGTGTACTGTAGCTAGTCCACTTCAACAACCTAGAATAGAAATCCAGAATCTTGGAATTGGCAGGTTCTGGGAATAGAATTTCTAAAATCTGCAGTATTTTTTTTCAGAAATCTGCGGACTTTAGCCGACAACTTTGTCATCGTCTATAACTATAGCCGATGAAATTGGCTAACAGGCCGACGAATATTTTTCGTCAGCTATAGTACTTTTTCTAGTAGTGTACCATAAATGAAAAAGTATAAAAATGGGGTTTCTCTTTTTGGAAGGTCAGAAGAGTCTGAGTGGGTTGACTTCGGGTCAACACTCCCTTCCGTGAGAGAGAGAGAAAGAGACTGTCCAGTTCGGTGCAAGGGTGGCCGGCGGTGCAATGCCGTCCGACCACCTACGACGTCGAAATTGGTCATGTTCAAAGTGGGTCGACCTCCTCTACCTACCACCTAGGTATTTATGCTAGTTGTGTTGTTGTATGTGATTTTTGGTTTACAGGTGAGGTTGGTCGGAATCAAAGAGGATTTTGTCGAACATATAACTGGCCTCCGCCGTAATTGGCGGTTGTCATCTGTTTCGGGCGGTGAGGGTAGGGGGTTTAAGTTCCCCTCCTTCTGCTGGTTCGATTAAGTCTAGCGTCGATCCCATTGGTGGCTCAACGAAGGAGATCGGTGTTGGAAAGTATTTCCGGTTGAGTTATTTTCATGGCCAATTTCAGCCAAATGAGTTGGAATCTACCTAGAGTCCTTTGAGATAGGTTGATGGGCTCTTCATGAGCTTTTGATTTATGGGTCAATCGTCACCGCCAACGATGGTCACCGATGGTGGCACGTGTGCTCAGGTGGCGGCGCGTGATTTAAAAATTATTTCCAGAAACTTGTCGTGTTATATGTCATTAGATTCGTATCGTCGATACGAACATAGTCGTGAGGTTAATTTGTCATTTAGGCTTCGTCGACCCAGAAGGAGGGCAGTGGTGATAGGGTTTGTAACTAGTGGCGGTACGGCTGACGAATAAATTAGGTTTCTCTTATATTGTTACGACTGTTTCATCGTAGCAAGTTTGTCGGATACGTTCTTCAACTAAATTAGTCGTTGTTAATTTTTTGGATCAAGTACTTCCTTAATTTACCTCTTTATTTATTAATTTTAACGATTTTCGACAAGGGTCTGGTAGTGACATCTCTAGTCCCAGTCAAAATGTTCTTCAACCTTGCAATTGTGTGATTCTTCTGAAGACTGCCTTTGAAGACCTGATCACTGTATCTTCAACCTAATAATGTTTCTTTTCAATAGTACTATGAAATCTAAATCTTTTTATTGTGTGAATTTATCATTAGTTTTTTTCTTTCCACGCTATACTGAAACTTTTTCTTTGATATACTTGATCACTCAATTCATTTTGTATTTTTCTCATGCACGATGATGTTTTTCTCAATGCTTAGTTGTCGATCAGAAATAATTTAAGTATGTGAATTGACCCACGAGGAAGCAGACAAACAATGAGAGAGAGAGAGAGAGAGAGAGAAGAGGTGTACTGAGAACAAGTAGGGGGAAAATTTGATATCATGTGTACAATTTTGTTTGAGGAGGTCTAAATAATAAAATAGGAGGTGTGACTAGACACACCCTCCTATAGTTCGATTTATTTGAGATTAAACATACCTTTATTTTAGACATAGTCTTTTATTTGAGTTTTTATCTTTTTTTAAGACATAGATTATATTTGAGATTAAACATACATTTATTTTAGACATAGTCTTTTATTATACCTTGTGGGTAGATAGACTTTTTGTTCTTTATTTTCTATCATTCTCAAGTTCTCGAATTATACCTTATAATTAGGTTGACTTGATGTTCTTTAAGTGGTTCTTTTTGTTAGGTTTATTGTATTTATTTTTAATTAGTATGAAAATTCAAATTTGAATGTAGAATAAATAAATGTAATTCATAGAAAAATACAGTTTATGAAATTTAAATCATTTCCTTAGTTTAATCCGAAAGGGAAAATTGGTCAAAATAATTGATCAAGGACCTTAACTAAAATAAATGACAGGATTAAATCTAATATTAAATTAAAAAATAGGACCTGAATTCAAATGTCTCTATTATTAATTTAGTGGAGTACATTGAAAACGTCAATTATGATGATAGTATCGATCTTCAGTTACTATCGATCTTATTGGATGGTATATGATCTTATATTTGAAAGGTACTTATACTGTCTCCTGATTTTTATTTTTAACTCATGTAAAATAACTTAGCAGTCGTGTGACAAGCAGTGGCAGAGCCAGTATGTAAAACCAGGGGTGGCCCAAAGTATAGGAGAAAATAGTAAGAAAAAGTTGTACATAATTTGACGAACAAATTGAAATAAAATAACATGAGAAACATTAATTTTTAGTTTTTATACACTGTAAATAAGAACATGGTTAACACTATTTTTTGAGGTAAGCCGAGTAAAAGTTAATATAGCCAGAAAACAAAATTTTAATATAAACAATGTGATAGTCAGAAAAATGAAAGTTATAGTGATCACTCGGGTTTCGAACATTCGATATTAATGACCTACCACGGTACTATAGCAAGTTTCATCCTTTTTCTCACAAAATATATGTACATATGAAAGGTTTTTTTTTGGGGGGGACCCTCATGTGATGACCCAAATCAGAATTGGTATGGTAATCGGCTTAATCCGCGAGGTTTGCGAGTAATCGAGATTTATTGTAATTAATTGAACTGGTGGTTTGGTTCACGACTTAATTATCGAGTGAAAATTTGAGTTGAGTCTCTTCACGAGAATTGTAGTATGCGTGATTTCGAGTTCGTAGGCGGTTCCGGATAATTATTTCGATAACCAAGGAATATGTTATGAATATTTTTGAAATCGCATGATTTAGTCGTACGTGTTTATCCGTTTAAATTTGAGTTATCCGAAACGTGGATGTGATTCGATTTGGACCGTCGATCGTATCGAGCCGCGAGTATGAATATCGGAATAGTAAAAAAATTGTCGAAAATCACTGTTTGGGAAGTTTGACCGTCGTTTGACCCGTTGACCCGCGTTGACCGACTTCAAACTGGACCACCGTTTGACTCGCCGGCAACTTTCTGTTTCCGGCCACCTCCGGCCTTGATTTTGGTATGGCTAGCTTCCTCTCTTGATTTCCTATGGTTTAGAACTTGGTTTGGTGTGAAGAGATGAGGTATAGGTGGAGAACGAGTCGGGTATGCCTTTTGCCGTCGTCGGGGGCGGCGCTCCGGCGACTTTTGGGGTCGGGGTGGTGGGGGGAAAGGTTTCCCTCATCCTTGTGAAGCTTTTGGGTGAAGGAATTTTGGTTTGGTTGAGGTTTGGAGCTTGCCGGAACCTCGCCGGAATCAATGGATTCCGTGAGGTTTCGGGCTCGATTCCGGCAGGTGGGCTTGGAATTGGGTCTTGGTGTAGAAGAGAGATGTGTTGGGCTTGAGGAGTACTTGTGATTTGGAAAGTTTGGCTGGAATTCGCCACAGTTGACGCTGCGCCGCCGTCGGCGGCGGCGGTCAACGGCAGGGCTCCGGTGACCAATTGACTTTTTGGATTTCTATGTTTTTAATGTCGTTTTTCTCATAATCGCGCCCCGATCGTTGCCTTGAGGTTTTCGAGTTGATTTGAGTATCGGATTTTTAGTCGAGGGTTTTGAGTAGAGTTTTCGGGAATTTCGTCGATTATTTTGCACTGTGTTGTATATTTCCAGGAACAGTTGGTTTCCGCGGCGTGGTACAATGTTGAGAATTGTGATTTTGACCAGATATATTTTGTGATTATTCAGGGGATCGAGACCGTGCTTCGGGCGAAGGATCTTCCACCGGACCACGTGATTAGCGCGAGTGCGCGCTCTGCTGATCTGTGAGTGGACATTTTTATATTTTCACAGTTGTTGCGAGTTCGTGATTTTTCATGATTTACCGTATTTACTTTATACGATGTTGAGATATGTGTTATTTTCGGAGGTTTTATTTTATATTTATTGGTGATGGCATTACTGCATCGATGCTTCGGCTACTCGGCTGATCACCGGTAGTCCGCCAGAGTTGAGAGATTCCCCTGGACCAGAGTTGAGAGATTCCTCTGGGCAGGGTTGAGAGATTCCCCTGTATGCCGCTGGGGTTGAGAGATTCCCCTGGCCTATCACCGTCGGGTTTGAGCGATTCACCTGACCGTCGGGCTTGAGAGATTCGCCTGGCAACCTCCATATATACTTTCCGAACTCGCATTGTTTTATATTGATTATATATATGAAACTGGTGAAAGGCATATATTTATTTTCGTCCACTCACTCTAACGTTTTTATTTGCCTTTCCCCTGGGCTTTTCGATTTCCGTGCTCAGTTTACAGTTCGAATTCTGGTGTCTCACGTCGCGGTTGGAGACTAGTTGTTCGAGCTACCTGTGTTTTCCAGTAGGTTTCTTGTTTCGCCTACTGTTATATATTTTGTATATATTTACACTAGAGGTCGCTCTGATACGTTCTGATACATGTTTCATACGGTTTTTCCCGAATATACTATATATTATAGTCATGTTTACTGTTTATTGCTATTGATATGATATTGAGAAATCCGGATGAGATTGGTTCCCACGGTTTGGCTTTTGTGGCATAGGATGAAGTGTTACTTTTCGGGTGCAGGTAATGGCAATTCCACGTTAGTAGCGTTACTCTGCCGAAATTTTAATGGTTTTTGTTGGTTCACGTTTTCAGAAGGGGTTTGATTCCGGTTTAGGAAACTAAATCGGGGTTGGGTCCTTTCAGTTGGGCTTGAGGACCCAACCCTGGGGTTTTCGATTTCCGTGCGCAGTTTGCAGTTCGAATTCTGGTGTCACACGTCGCAGTCGGAGACTTAGTATTCGAGCTACCTTTCTTTTCCAGTAGGTTTCTTGTTTAGCCTACTGTTGTATATTTATGTATATATATACTAGAGGTTGCTCTGATTACTCTAATGTTATACTTTCATATGATTTTTCCCGGATTTCTGTAAAGTACAGTTTTGCTTATTACTTTACATTATTGTTATGATATTGAGAAATTCAGATGGGATTGGTGCCCACAGTTTGACTTTTGTGGCATATGATGAACTGTGTTTTCTGGTGCAGGTTAATGGTAATTCCACATTATAGTGAAACTCTGCCGAAAATCTTATGGTTTTTGCAAGTTCGTGTTTTCAGAAGGGATTCGATTCCGGTTTAGGAAACTAAATCAGGGTTGGGTCCTTTCACTCGCCTCTGAATGGCTCCGCCTCTAATAACAAGCATAACATAACATATGCTACCCAACTCCGTATGCAAATCTTGTTCGGCTTTGAACAACACAAATGAAAATTGCCTTTTGAGGTGGCCGGTTATCGCCGTTCCCTCGAGAGTACTAGACTCTTCTCCACACTTCAACTCTACTTTGGCATCTATATGTGCGTGCAAGAACAAGAAATAAATGAACCGTGCGTAATCGATCAACAATGGTTTCAAGATCGATTTTATTAGTCTACAAACAAATCAAACATGCAGTAAATTAGTTATAACTAAATAACTTACTCGGGAAAGAAAGATTGTTTCGGCAAGTGACGATGCCTGAAATGAGGAGATTCTTATTATCAGGAAGTGATACGGCTGTGAGGCCTCCTACTCCAACCTCTTGTGCGACTGGAACAACAATTGTAACTGCAGCAACCAACAAGCACACATATAATATCGTCTGTTTCGAGGACGCCATCAATGAATGCTAAAATTGAGAGCTTGTGATAAATTAATTATATTGTGTGCTTGTGATAAATTAATTATTTCTGCTGCTAGACTAAATTTACAAGTTATATGTTTGATGGCTTGATGAAATATTGTGTGTAATTAAACCAATTTATAGGGTAGTTGTAAGTTTCGTACAATATTGTGTGCTTGAATATTTGTTTTTTGAAGTATGTGTGCTTGAATATTAACCTAAACTGCTCTTTTGAATTGATTTCAGTGTTGGTCGCCCAATATATTTTAGAATCTGCCTTACCTAACTTTCAATGTTTTCTAGGCAACTCTAACATTTGAAATCCCTATTGTATATTGTGTTTTGGTTCATAAGTGGAATATTAGGCGCATTTAGGGCCTTTTTAGCAATGAAATTTCAAAATCTAAAGGGATTTTGAAATTCAGAATTTTAAAATACTAGAATCTTGAAATAAAGGAATTTGTTGAAGAGATTTTCTAAATGACTTATTTTGATAAATGAAGAATTCAAAGAAGATTTTACAAATTCTATTTTCTTATTCTATTTTTTTTAATATGTATTTTTTTTTGAAATCTTTTTGTGTTAAAAACTTAAAACTAACCTGAAATTTTATTTCATGTCACAAATATTACTAGTAATATTAGAAAAGAAAATAACCATAGCTTATCCAAATTTAATCAAAATTGTTGAAATTTAACCATACAAAGTCTTTAATAAAGACATCAATGTCTTAATTAAACTCTACGTACAACAATCCTACTCATCTTTTGGCATGGATCTCAAAACAAAGTCCTCCTTCTCCATTGAAATCTTCTTCAGTATGCGGAATTTGTGTCGTTATTGGTAAACACTTTCATAGCTTCTAGATAAACATCTTCATCCAAATCGGGTATTTGAGTCAACTCCTCATAGACCTCATCAACGATTAATGCAACTGTTTTAGAAGTAAAACCAAACATCATTTCTTTAATCAAAAATGCCATTTCTAGAACATGCAGCTAGAATAATAGTGTCTTTGGCCTTAAATGGATCTAGTTACTTGCAGTTTAAAGGTCATCTATTCGTTTCACCTTTTTTCTCATGTATAAACAGGAATTGGTTCTTGCTACTAATATAGTTATACCACTTATCTACTTATACATGCACATTCATCTCATTATTGGGTTAATAAGCATTTGAATTTCTGACCAAGCTAATATTAGTAAACTAAGATGTACGCATATGTAATACATCCTCAAACCCACCTGGACTAAACTGATATCCTTTCATAAAGTTCACCGGTTTGTACTCATACGAAAGTCCTGAAAATTTAATTCAACAACAAAACTAACAAATAAGATCTACTTATTCAGAATACAGTATTGTAGTAAACACCAAACAACAAAGTTGAGCATATAGAACAGGAAAGCCTATATGATAACTACAATACTGTGATTTTAGACCAGAAAAATACTAATGCTCCAATTTCAAATACTATTACGTTACGATAATTTGGGAGCATGAATCAATTTGGGTTGAACGCATCACCAAAAGAAGACTAAGTATATTAGATCAAGAGAGAATAGTAAAGCACAGACGTACATTCAAAGAGATTAAAATGAAGAGATACAAATCAATTGGGTTAACATAATTTAGAAAGGCTTAACTTGTTCATCATCGTCCTACTAGTCCCAAAAATCAAACCAGATTATGCAACTGTTGTATTGAGATATATCAGTATCTGATTTTGAAGCATAAAGAGCATTAACAAATATGTAGCCATCTTGTATGCCATGCGTTACCTTGATATAAATACTTGGACATAAGTTTTCAAGCATTGTAATAGAGTTATAACTTATAACAAGTCTATATATTACTAATCATCTTTACTCACCACAGAAATCAACAAACTACAATTGCAGACAATGTTTATACATCGCAGATGTTTTTCTCTCTACGCATCTAGCTTCTCAATCTTCAGATTACTAGCTATTTTAGTCTGTACACGCAGCAGAAACACTTTTTTTTTTTTGCTTTGAGACTTGTCCAGTAAAACTAATACATATATTCACAGAGAATCTCAATCTCTATTCAGAAATCAAATCATTAAGTACTCTCCTTCCTTCAGTCTTACCCAACAACCATGCATATCTGTATGCACAGTCTTCAAAAGAATGGAGTGGTCCTTCCTTGACTGAAGAGTGAAGACCAGATCAAACCAATGTTTTAAAATAGTGACTATACTCATTAATAGTGCAAAGTTGATGAACAATTGAACATCAATCACGTACCTAAATCACATATAAGTAAATAAGATATTTCCTCACAAACGATTAGTACGCCTGCAAAGATTTCCTAATGCAATGACTCAAATCACATATGAATGAGATGTTTTCAGGGATTCTATAAACTCTTGGAAGCTCTAAACTCTTTTGGAAATCAAATTTAAGAGAGCATATGGATCCAATTGGATAGTTCAGGAGGCGAAAGAAAGAGCAGTAAAAGTCTAAAAGAAAAAAAGGGCCCACTTCAATAGGAGATAAACACGACCATCCACGTATTCCCACATTATCTCAATTCTTGCTTCTACTCCTCTCAATCTATCTTTCTTCTTCTTCTTCCTTCTTCTTCTCAATGTGTCTGCATTACAAACCCAGCTGAGCAATCAAATGCCATTGACAAATGCAAAAAAACCAATGCGTAATATGTCTTCGTACCACAATTAAACATGACACATAATTAAACAAAATCCAATGTTAAATACTAGATAAATGTGCAGTAGTGGTACCGGTAGTACTACTAACCCAGTACCTAATTGCCTCCACAACAAATTTACCCATGCTTTTGTATTCTGATAACGGTAGAGAACAGTAATACATCAAACTACAAAAAATTCATTTCACAAAACACAAAACTATCGAGAAGATAATTGTATTCATATTCAAAATTGATGGATAAGTACTTCCAATTCACACCAAACTAGGATTCAAAATCCTAAATGCAAGTAACCCAATTCATTGCATATCCAGATTCAAAATAGTCTCTATTAACAACCCAACTCAAGCAATGAATCGATTGAATCCATTCTAATTCGTCAACAAAGTCCAGAGTATCAAATTTGATAACCAAAGAAAGAAACACTTATAACAAAGTAGTCCAAAATTAGAGATCCAAACAACCCAAGTTCATCGAAAAAAAATCCTAGACTAACACAATGGAATGGACCCCAACCTATAGAATGAACTTGGAATTGACGATGACCTGAGATCAAAACACGTGTTTTTGCTCTGGTCGTGTCTCTCTGACGAGAGATTTTGAGATTTTCAAATGACGTATCTTGAGGCGAAATTTGTAAATCTCGTGTTTTGTTCTCTCTCAAAATCCCTCTACAAATTTCACTTTTACAAAATTTCTTATTTTTTGCCAAATAAGGAATTTGCAACGTGGGATTTTGAAATCCCTTCATTTGGTCGGATTCTATGTTTTGATTCCGTTGTCAAACGAACTCTTATAGATTAGGCACATTTAACCCACTACAAGAAAAGAGGACTTAGACGACGGAACAGTATTAGTTCCGTCGTCTAAGTTACACTTAGACCTCGGAGATTTCTCCGTGGTCCAAGTAACACTTAGACGACGGAGATGTAATTCTCCGTCGTCTAAGTGTTACTTGGACCACGGAGAAATCTCCGAGGTCTAAGTGTAACTTAGACGACGGATGTGAAATTTCTCCGTCGTCTAGGTAAGTACCTGGACCTCGGAGACGTATCCGTCGTCCAGGTTATCACTTGGACGACGTAGAATTACATCTCCGTCGTCTAAGTAACATTTAGACCTCGGAGATTTCTCCGTGGTCCAAGTAAAACTTAGACGACGGAGAATTACATCTCCGTCGTCTAAGTTTTACTTGGACCTCGGAGAAGTGATCACCTGGACAACGGACCGACACGTCGTGGTGTAAGTTCCACTTAGACGACGTACCGACACCTCCGTCGTCTAAGTGAAGCATTATATATATAGGCCATGCCAAACTCTCTTAGCTTCGATCATTCCATTATATTTTCTCCCGTGGGGAATTTTTGAGATCGAAGGAGAAGGAGAAGGCCGGATTAGGCTAGGCCGGGGCTAGAAATTAAAGGATCTCCGGTGTTCGATCACTAGCTAGCTTAATTAACTGCAGATATCGAGAAGGCGAGCAGGTACGTACGTACGTACGTAGGCAGTTAAAATTTGCATGATTAAATATATATATATATATTTAGGGAAACCGTACGTACGTACATACATGCATGAATGTTAATTAGCTATATATACAGATTAAATTACGTACGTAATTTGATGGATCGATGTAGATCGAGTACGTATAATTAATGGTAAATTAATGGACTAATATATATATATGTAATAATTATTTAATTATAATATTTTGTAGCAGTATGGACAAGAGTTGGATGAAGTTAAAGAATAGATGTGATGTCCGGTATATGGATGGAATTAGCGAATTTGTGAATTTTGCGATAGAACATGGTCATGGAAAGAAGCGTTTCAGGTGTCCGTGCCAGAAATGTCTTAATTGTCAGTATGCGGAGGTTAATGTTATGGTGCAACACCTGTACGAAAATGGTATGATGTGGAGTTACACTACATGGAGCGAGCATGGTGAAGCAGTAGAGTTCAGCGCAGCAGACTTCAGCTCAGGGTACAGTTACCATGGTGCCTCATCCAGCGGCAGTGGTGCCGGACCCCCAGCTTGCAACCCAACTGCAGATTTGGTCCATGATGCGTTTCCGGGATGTAGTCATGGCGGACACCAACACCAAGACGGAGGTTACAGTACCACCAATGAGCATGATGACACATTCCCCGCAGCTAGCTTGGCCACTGACACCAGTGAGATGGAAAAGTACAACCGGATGCTACTTGAAGCGCAGACCCCGGTGTTCCCTGGATGTCGAGAGAATGTGTTGCAATATGTGATGGAGCAAATGAAGATAAAAGTGAAGCACAAAATGTCAGTGAGTGCTTTTGACGAAATTCAGGAGCAAATATGTAAGTTGCTTCCTGATGATCACAATCTTCCTAAATCTCATTATAAGGTTAGAAATATCCTGAGCAGCCTTGGCCTAAAGTACAGGATAATTGACGCATGTCCGAATGATTGTGTGCTATTTTACAAAGAGTATAAAGAGTTGGACTATTGTCCCGTATGTGGCCAGTGCAGATTCCAGTTGAATAGGAAGAGTTCGAAAAAGAGAATTCCTGTGAAAGTTGTTCGATATTTTCCCTTGATTCCCAGATTGCAGCGCCTGTACATGTCTCTACACACAGCAGAGGCGATGCGATGGTACGCAGAAAAGCGAATAGATGACGATGTCCTGCGACACGCCACAGATGGGGAGGGTTTCAAACATTTCGACAGAGAATTTGGAGACTTTGCTTCAGAGGTTAGAAATGTTAGACTCGGCCTATCTACAGACGGATTCAATCCTTAGGGAAGTAATAGCTCCGCCGTCAGCACTTGGCCAGTTATTCTGATGCCGTACAACTTGCCTCCGTGGATGTGCATGAACAAGGAATTTAATTTCCTTACCGTATTAATTCCAGGTCCTAAATCTCCATCGAAGTGCTTAGATGTCTACCTCAGACCTTTGATCGACGAGCTGAAACTGTTGTGGGAAAATGGAGTCCCAACTTATGACAAATTCACTAACACGATGTTCACGATGAGGGCTGCCGTAATGTGGACGATCAGCGATTTTCCAGCGTATGGGATGTTGGCAGCGTGCAGGACAAAAGGATATAATGGATGTCCTATATGTTTGGACGACGTGAACTCTAGTTGGCACGCAGGGAAGGTGTGTTACTTGGGTCACCGTAGATGGCTCCCTCACGACCACCCTTGGCGACAGGATGAAGCTCATTTCGACGGGACGGTAGAGAACAATCCTAAACCCCGTAGTTGGTCGGGCGAAGAGATTTTAGAGAGGTTGAGCTATTTCGACTTTGGTGTGTTGACTAACGACGCGGATGTAAAGAAATGCAATCCAATTCCTCCACATGATCTGAGCTATTGGGATCACAAGAGTATATTCTTTGAACTCCCTTACTGGTCGAAGTTGAAGCTGAGGAACAACTTGGACGCGATGCACATAGAAAAGAATGTGTGCGACAGCGTGGTGGGAACAATTCTCGGTATTAAGTTCAAGACTAAAGATACTCCCAAAGCGCGCAAAGATTTGGAATCAATGAATCTACGTCGTCCCTTGTGGTTGAGGAGGGATAGGAAAGGAGTGTACAACAAGATGCCAGCTGCACCGTACACAGTGAAGCCGACACTTAGACGTTCTGTATTTCACTGGTTTAAGGGCGTTCGTTATCCGGCCACGTATGCAGCTACTATAACTGGAGCAGTGGACGAGGTGCAACACAAGTTTGTTGGTCTAAAGACACATGACTATCACGTTATGCTGCAACGTCTGATTCCAGTGGTAATTCGACCATATTTGCCTCGCGACGTCGTAGAACCAATAGTGGCATTGTGCAGATGGTGGCAGAGGTTATGCGCCAGAGAATTAAAGAAGTCAGATGTCGTGGAATTGCAACAACAAATTGTGCACATCATTTGCAAACTAGAGAGGATTTTTCCTCCTGCTTTCTTCGACATAATGATTCACCTAATGATCCACCTGCCCGAGCAGGTTCTCATTTCTGGTCCGGTCCAGTACACTTGGATGTATCCTCAAGAAAGGTACGTACAACTAATTAATTATACAGGTTTTTCGATTCATAATTTGTTCCACTGGAGATTACTAGCTAGCTATATGCATGTACTTATTTTTATTGTACGTTTGATTAATTTTGTAGACAGCTTGGACAGTATAAGTCATTCGTCAAAAACAGGTCGGCCCCGGATGGCTCCATAGCAGAGACATACCTAATGCATGAGTGCGTTACTTACTGCAACAGGTACCTCAAAGATCCACCACCTCCAACTGCCTCCGATCCCAGTGCCCGCATCAATCTTTCTGTCGTCACCAATGTCGTCCGACCGTTTAGAGGAGTATTAAAGGAAACGTTAACACGGGAAGAACTTATTGAGGCACATTGGGTAGTGTTACGAGACTGTGACGAAGTTGAGCCGTACATGATGTCATACAGGGAGAGGCTTCAGGCGTTATATCCAGACAAGAGTTCGGCGTGGATTGAGAAAATGGTTAAGAAAAAGTTCCCCGATTATTTCTTCCAATGGGTACGTATTTAGTGATTTATATACATATTGAGATCATGCATGTTTAATTTGTAGAAAGTAAACCCTTACATTTTTCCATTTTCGCAGATGATTGATCTGCAAAAATCCGAAAACCACGGGGGGTGGTGGTCTTGGCCAAAGCACTTGCTAGCAGGGAAGCCGATTAAACACTATATTTATCCGGGATGTTTTGTGAACGGTGTGAAGTTCCATTCATTGGCGCGAGATGAAGGAAGAAGAACACAAAACAGTGGGATAGCGGTTGGGAAAGACCCTGATCTATATTACGGAATGATCGTATATGTGGTTCAGCTATGTTACGGGAATGATGTCAACGTTTTCCTATTCAAGTGCAGATGGTTCAAGCGTACAAAGGAAGACCTGGGACTTTTATCAGTCGATACAAACTCAAGCTGGTATGAGGATGAGCCTTTCGCTCTCGCCACCTTAGTTAGGCAGGTGTTCTATCTCGACGATCCGAAAGCTGGTGACGGGTGGAAAATAGTGAACCAGATCTCTCATCGAGGAGTTTGGAATACAAAGACAATTGAAGGGACACCGGCGACGACTGAAGATGCTGCTGAACCAGATAGAGACATTCCTGCCTATCAAGAGCCTAATATTTCTGTCATCCGCTCCGACATAATGGACCTGGTTCAAGACGGTGAACGGTTACCCATGCCTGATGGTTGTACAGATCTAACTGAAGAAGAGATTATTGAGGTAGATGAAGAAGACGTGCAGGATGAGGACGATGACGACGACTCTGGTTATTCCTCGGACGATGTTGAGTACGATGAGGAGGATGAGCAATCGGATAACGGTGATGATGATGATGACGATTATGACGAAGAGTACGGTCAAACGACGAGGATCATTAATTGGTAAACCCTAATTTATTATTGTAATATATATATGATCGATCGATGCATCGTAAAAAGGTGAAAGATTTCTATTATGTCGAGACTTTAAGATTCCTCGTCCAGCTTTGGTTGGTTTTATTGTTTTTAAATACTATTTATGTATAAATTGGATTAATTATGGGTCCCTATATATGATTATATATATTGACTTGTGATAGTATTATTGAGAGCACAAATTTTGTACGTAGTCCCGGCCCCTCTCTTTGCTTTCAACTTCATCGGTGTATTCTCCGATCTTATTAAAAGTAAGCTGAAGCTGCTCTACATTTCGCTCAAGCAGCCCTTCAAACCCTAAATCCTCGACACTAAATGTAGCATGATCGGATCGATCGATCATTTTTTTAATTATATTCTTGAATGAGAATAATTGAACGAACATACAAATGACCGGGGACGACCTAAACCCTAAACCCTACGGCCCTAACCTCTGAATTCAGGGTTTTACAGTTGGACGACGGAGACAGTCATTCTCCGTCGTCTAGGTACACACTTGGACGACGCAGACAGTCATTCTCCGTCGTCCAAGTGACAAACCCTATACCCTATACCCTAAACCCTAAGGACCCCTAACCCCTGAATTCAGGGTATATTCACCTGGACGACGGATACGACATTATCCATCGTCCAAGTACACACCTGGACGACGGATATTAGCGTCTCCGTCGTCCAGGTGTGTACTTGGACGACGGATAATGTCGTATCCGTCGTCCAGGTGTAAATTTCGTAATTTTTTCTAAGACAACGACCATCTAGACCATCTTCGAATGCATATTCTTTTCGTCAAGACTTTAGAGTAGTATATTCTTGGTGTGTGAGCTTCGACGGTTCGAAAATCGGAGTTGCGAAATGTCCTGTATCCACGTTTCCGGTTTGTGAAATTCTCAGTTTTGCGGTTGACTGTGCCGATGAAACCCTTCCCGAACTTATTATTTCCTGGTCCTTTATAGTAATTATATATTATGTTACGACGAACATATCCAACGGTTGTTTTGTCCAAATTCAATTTCGTTAGTACTCTGCTGCAAATCAGCAACTACAAGTGAACACTAAAGTCTTAAAGATTAGTCGATACTTAACAACTTTCAAAACATAAAATTATTCGGCGGTTCAAATTTATCTGTTTATATATACGATGCGTTCATCGATATTGTACGACTATTTCACTCGAATGACAAATCGCTAAATTCCTAGCGAATTAATTTAAATATTTTTTTTTGCATAATTTGAACCTAGACGACGGATACGGTCATTTTCCGTCGTCCAAGTGTTCACCTGGACGACGGAAAATGACCGTATCCGTCGTCTAGGTTCAAATTACCATGGCGGTTCGAATAAAATTTTTATTATTTTTCGATGTAAATATTGACTTGGACGACGGATATGTCGTTTTCCGTCGTCCAAGTGAACACTTGGACGACGGAAAACGACATATCCGTCGTCCAAGTCGAAATAACATGGCGGTTCGATTTGCCGCCTCAATTTTCGGCACCGCTTGAAATTCCACTTAGACGACGGAAAACACTGTCTCCGTCGTCTAAGTCAACATTTATGGCGGTGAAACGGCCCGCCCATTTATTTGGCGCCGGTTCGAAAAAATTTGACTCTTCACTTAGACGACGGAAAACACTGTTTCCGTCGTCTAAGTGCACTTAGACGACGGAGAATAGTGCTCCGTCGTCTAAGTGAAACTCTATAAATAGGCCGAGCCTCATCTTCTTTTCCTCATCCCTTACAACTTTCTCTCCTCCATCTCCTCTCTCTCTCTCATTCCGGCGATTCTCCTCCGGCGACGCTCCGACGACATTATTTCCGGCGTGGTTCCTCCTCTCCGACGACATAACTCCGGCGATTTTCGCAGAAAACTCTCGAAAAACTCCGATTCGGTAAATTTCTATTTTTCCCTTATTAAAATAATTTTTTTTTAATTAATTAGTTTTAAATATTTCTTAAATGATTATTTTAATGTTATTTATTAATTATTGCTATTAATATTAATTAAATGAATAATTGTAAATTTATTGTTATTAATTATATTTAGATTAATTATTGTTATTAATTAAATAAATGATTACATATTGTTATTAATTAATTAAATGGTAAATTATTGTTATATATTAATAATAATTAAATGAATAATTGTAATTACTTGATAATTTATGAAATGAATAAATATTATTGTAATTATTTATTAATTAGTTGCATAATTAAATAAATATGAGATTAAATTAATTAGTAGTACGTGTTCGATTTAAATTTAGTACATAGGCTTGGTGTAATTAAGTCGCACTCTTTGGAAAAGATGGCGCCTCTTTTCCTTGCTTATCTCCTTAACCCCTCGTGATGTGTGGATTTCATCACCGCACACCATAACCTAAGTGAAGTTATGGACACGAGGTTGAGGGCGGAGTTTGCAAAGGATTTGAGGGAGTGTAAATTTTCGAAAAATTGGCCGAATGTCGGACATGGTGTCTAGAAACGGGTTATGACTGGTGACAGGATTTGGACTAAGAAAGACTTTTGTCGAAATTAGTCCTGCCTCTCGCGTTATCTCTATCCCTAACTGGCCATGTTTTTCGATTTAACCAAGGCTGATTAATTGAAAATTTACACTTTATCGCGCGGGTCGCACGTCCATTGAACGACCGAAAATGCCAAGCTAGTGTACTCTATTTAAATCTTAAACGTACTTAATTAATTAGCGTAAATTTTTAAGTTGTAATTATTATGGTAAGTAGGTACGCGTATTTTAACACCGTACTCTTAGGTTTAAATGGCTCCGCCAAAGACCACATCCGGCAAGAAGAAAGCCCAACAGGAGTCAGAAGATGAGATGCTCCAAATGTTGGCGGCCCAAGTCGGTTGGGTTCAACCGCAGGACGACGCCCTCAATCCGGGGCCTTCTGGGGAAATTCCCTCTGCCCCATTTCTCTCAAGCGGTGATGACGTCGACCCCTTTTCAACTCCGACGCCCGGTACCGCTTCAACGGGAAGTACTCAGGCGTCTTCGACGGCCGATTCTATCATGTACAGCGCCCGCCGTAAGCAAAGGAGGGCCCCCACTGACCCCCAACCGAAAAAGACTCGGGGTCTCGTTAAAGGTGGAAAGGCGGAGAAAATTTGCAAGGCGACCGGGAGCAAGATTGCCTTGCCCTACGACGAATTCACCGGTGGCCCTCCCACACCTCAGCTAGCAAGTCTCTCGGCTCATAGCATTGGGTCGATTGTTCGTAACCGGGTTCGTATCACTGCCCCTACTTGGAGGGAGGTGCCGGATTCGGAGAAGGCGAAAGTCTTTAAGGATCTTTCGGTACGTAATACGTACAATTTTAGTTATTATATACTATTTTTAATATTAGTTATATATAATTTTATAATATATACGATTATAATTTCCAATTTATTTCTGATAGGAACAATTTGCGGTGGATCCGGATCCGGCGATGTTGAGGCATATCAACCAAACCGCCAACAACATCTTCAAAGATTGGAAGTACAGGCTCCATCAGTACTTCCGAACTAACGGTCCCGTGCCTCCCCCCGAAGAGCTGCGTGGGGATAGAGAAGATGAGTGGGAGTGGTTGTGTAACCACTTTGCCGATGAGCAATTTCAGGTGTTAATTTACTTTTTTTATTTCAATTAAGATAATTGAATACTCTAAATTTTAGTTACTTATAAATTTTTTAATGATTTCATTATGTTGTCTAACAGAAATTCTCCGGTGTCAACAAAGCCAACCGGGGGAAGAAGGACAAGCACCATACTTCCGGCGCCAAGCAACTCATTCAAATTGCCAAGGAGCACAGGGATAAGGGCTCCAAACACCCTTATCTCGATGCAAGCGTAAGCGCGTACGTGACGCCTGGGCTCGATAATGAAGCGAGTCAACGCGGCGTAAGTCATATATATATATGTGTGTGTGCGCTAATAATTATAGTAATTATTATTTAAATATTATTTCATTATAATAAATTTATTATTCTTTTGTAGGCAAGAGTGATAGAGCGTGCGCAGGAAGAATTGGCTAACACTCAGCTTGCGTTCCCAGATGTGCCGCTAGAAGACCTGCCTCCTCTATCTGTGGAGAGCCAAATAGCAATTGTGAATGAGGTCTACGGTCGTAGAGCTGGCAAGGAGGTTAGGCACTTCGGGCCTAAGGTGGTTCGAGATTTGTCGACCTCTGAGTCATCATCTACGGGAGGTTCGGGGCGGCGGAGAAGTTCTCAAGCTGCGGCAGCCTATGAAGAGGCTCGAATCGCACGGGAGGAGAATATTGCCATGCGCCAAAGAATGGACCAGCAAGACGAGCGAATAGCCCAACTCATCGCCCTTATGCAACAAGCTCAAAGACAATGTCAACCTCCTCCGAACCCATTCCCCGACGACGACGACCCGGCTGGAGGCGGAGGACGAGGCGGCGCATCTGCTCCTCCAGTGTTTTAGCTAGCTAGTAGTTTATTATTTCGTTTCTTAATTTCCGCATTACGAACAATATTTTCATTTTTAATTATGGGTTTTTTCGATTATGTATGTACAAATTAATTTTAATTATTTTATTAATTTAGTGTATTTAATTAATTTAATTAATTTTTTTTCAATTAATATTAATAATATTTTTGAATTTAATTTTTTTTTAAAAATTAATTTTTCACTTAGACGACGGTGTGACGACCCGAACCAGAATCAGTTGTGTGTTTGGCACGATTCTCGAGATTTGGTTATAGTCGTAGTTTTGCGATATTATGTGGTTTGCCGATTCGATTCGCGACTTTATTTTTGGTCAAGAATTTGAGTTGGGTGTCTTCACGGAAAGTGTAGAGTACGTGTCTTCACGAGTTCGTGGGTGGTTCCGGAAGATTTTTCCGATGACCGAGGAATATTTTATGATTATTTGAAGTTTCAGGTTCCGACGAGTTTATCCGATTGTTTCGAGTTTATCCGAATTGTGATGGTTATCCATTTCGAATCGTCGATCGACCCGAGGGACGAGTATAAATATCGAAAAGTCAAAAAATAGTCGTGAATTGTCGGAAACTTCATTGTGAACTTTGACCAAGCTTTGACTTTTGGTTGACTTTCCTATTTTGGAAAGTGGAGGAGCTGCCGAGAAGGGAAGTTTCCCGAACGGGAAAGTGAACTCCGGCGACCGGATTCCGGCCACCATCCGCCACGGGACAGGTATGGTTAGAGCCCTTATGTGATTTTGAGTACATTGGTGTATGGCTTGTTGGGTTTTGGTGTCGTTTGGGATGGACCCGATTAGGGTCGAATTCGTCTCCGTCGGTGGAGATGTTTCCGGCGAGTTTCGAGGGACAAGATGTTGGGGGTTTTGCTCCCCGTGCCTTGTAGATGCTACCTAGGTGGTTAGATTTGGATGAGGTTGAGTTTGGTGGCAAACCCGAATGGGTTTTCCGGTGGAAATTTCCGGTCGGGTTCCGTGAATTTGAGGTGGTTCCGGGCTGAATTGGACTTCGTGGTAGAAGAGAAATATGCTCGCCTTGACGAGACCTTGAGAATTGGAGAGTTTGGCCTTGTAATTCCACCGTTGACGGCGCGCCGGCCGCCGGCGGCGGCGGTCAACGGCGGTCAACGGCCGGAAAAGTCAACTTTTCAGATTTCGATGTAATTAATGTCTTTTTTCTCGTAATCACGCCCTGGTTATCGTACGGAGGTTTTCGGGTTGTTTTGGTTAGCCGATTTTCAGTCGAGATTTCGAGTGGGGATTTCGGGATTTCCGTAATTCATTTTGCACCGCATTTTGTATTTTCGGGAACGGTTGGTTTCTGTGCATCCGTTCAGTGTTGTGGATTACGATTTTGATCAGTTATGTTTATATATATTCAGGAGATCGAGATCGAGATTTGGATCGTGATCGTGCTTCGGGCGAGGGTACTTCCGCCGGACCACGTGTTTAGCGCGAGTTTGCGCTAGCGGATCTGTGAGTGGACAATTTCTTTTCACGGAAACGATTGCGAGTCTTTTATATGATTTATGAACTTGAGCATGCGTATTGAGATTACGGATTACATAAGCATGTGTTTTTACGATTATACGATTATATTTAAACGGATATACGTATACGAATATGCATACACTATATGTTGTTTCATGCATTTGCATCGAACTGTTTATGATTTGGTTTTCACAGAGTACAGTCTTTGTTACGTTGTTGTATCGATACACTTGCCTCTCGGTTGATCCCCGATGGTAGGCCATCCAGGAGGGGCGTCGTTATCCCTACCTGACCGGTGAGGGGCGTTTCCCCGGAACCGAGGCCATTTCTGGCTTAGAGTCACGGGGACTAAGGACCTCGTGACTCGGACTGTACTAGCACGGTGTGTGTCCATGAGTGACCCCGTGGGATTTATACTTGCATGCTCAGTACACTGGAGGAGTGTGAGTTTTACCTCGTGTACCATGTTATGTTTTTATTTACCTGGATTCGCATATGTTTTTATAACATATATACTCGGTGAAAGACATTTATTTTCGTCCACTCACTCTAACGTGTTTATTGTCTTTCCCCTGGGCTTTTCGGTTTCCGTGCCCAGTTTGCAGTTCAGGTTTGGTGTTTTCACGTCGTGGTTTGGAGGCTAGTGATCAGAGTCATCTGTGTTTTCCAGTAGGTTTCAGTTTCACCTACTGATGTACATGTTGTATATATTTTATACTAGAGGTCGCTCTGATACATTCCGATACTTGTTTATACGGATTTTCTCGGATATACATATATATAGTACAGTATGTTTACTGTTTGTTGATTATATTGATGTTGAGAAATCCGGATGGGATTGGTGCCCACGGTTTGTTTTTTGTGGCATAGGACGAAGTGTTAATTTCCGCGTGCAGGTTATGGTAATTCCACGCTAGTAACGAAACTCTGCCGAAATTTTGAAAAGTTTTTGTTGGTTCGTATTTTCGAAGGGGTTCGATTCTGGTTTAGGGAGCTAAATCGGGGTTGGGTCCTTTCAGCTTGGTATCAGAGCATTAGGTTGTCAGATTCTGTAGACTCTTGTAGTTGTGACGCTTAGGGTATTTGAGTTGATACAGCATGGCTGGAGTGATGACCCGACTGGCCAGCGGTACTCATCAATACTTCGGGTGTTGTGTGTCCTCAAATATCTGCGGTTTCATGATTACGTTCTTTCTGCTTGTGCCTAATGCTTGTCTTGTATCAGTAGGATGCCTCCTCGACGTGGTCCCCGTGTTGATCGGGATGATGATCCTGATGAGGATCGCCGAACGCGCGACTTGCTGATGCGAGTGCTGCGTTTGGAAGAGCGTTTTGACCCTGTGGTCAAGGCTCGTACTGCGGGTGCTACTGTGTTTTCGGGTTCAGTTGATCCAGAGATATGCGAGGCATGGTTGGTTCAGATTGAGCGTGTTTGTGAGCGTCTGCAGTTTACACCTGAGCAGATGTCAGTAGCCGCAGTTGGTTTACTTGAGGGTGATGCTTACTTTTGGTGGGTCAGCACTGACAGAGTTCCTGTGGATACTCCGTGGACATTGTTTCGTGATCTGTTTATGCGGAGGTATTTTAATCAGGCTACCCAGCAGCGCAAGTACGAGGAGTTCACGAACTTGAGGCAGGGCAGTTTGTCTGTACTTGAGTATCGGGATCGGTTTACTCGTTTGTCTCGTTTTGCGCGGGATATGGTGGCTACAGAGGAAGCCAAGTGTCGTAGGTTTGAGCTGGGATTGAATCTGAACATCAAGGCGACGTTGACTACGATGCCGAGGAACAACTTTGATGAGTTTGTCAGTGCAGCTCTCCGAGGCGAGGATATTGAGCAGGAGAGACAGCAGAGGTACCAGCCGAGACGATTTGAGGAAGGTGGACCGAGTCAGGGGCCTTCGAAGAGGCTGAGTTCTGATACTTCCGGTTCAGCTTCATCCTCAGGTGGTGGATCTTATCGACCACCAGCTAATGTATCTAGACGGAGACCGGGATGGAGGAGAGATCGACCGCAGCGACCACAGGCTAGTGGGAGTTCTAGCGGTTCTAGTTATCCTCGACGTACAGGTGGCACTTTTGCTGTACCGCGGGAGTATCCCTTGTGTAGCTTCTGCAACAAGCGTCATCTTGGTGTATGTCAGCGGAGCACTGTTATTTGTTATAGCTGTGGCCAGGTGGGTCACTATTCGAGAGAGTGTCCTCAGTCGTATGGTACTGGTGGACAGGCGGCCCAGAGTTCCGGAGTTGAGCGAGGTGCCACTACGGGAGCTCGACCAGCACAGTCTGCAGGTCAGGGTAGACAGCAGGGACAACCCCAGCGAGGACGACCAGCCGGACAGGCGAGAGTTCATGCTATGACTATGCGTGAGGGCAGAGCATCACCGGAGGTCGTTATTGGTACGTTACATGTTTTTGGTATTCCTGTAGTTGCATTGCTAGATCCAGGTGCCACACATTCATTCATATCATATAGACTATCATCATTGGCTACGGTACCTGCATCTCCACTTCCGGGGCTGTGGAGAGTGTTGTATCCGTCAGGTGAAGTTGTGAGCATCGGATGGGTTTACCGAGATTGTGAGGTGTTTGTTGATGGCCATGGCTTAGCCGCAGATCTGTTATTGCTTGATATTGTGGATTTCGATCTGATATTGGGTATGGACTTTTTGGAGTCGCACTGGGCCATGTTTGATTGCCACAGGAAGGAGGTCGCGTTTCGACGACCCGGGTTACCTGAGATACTGTTTCGTGGCGAGAAGAACACTTCCCTACCGTGTTTGATTTCCGCATTGAGGGCGGATCGATTGATGAAGAAGGGTTGTGTTGCTTACTTAGCCCATGTTGTGGACACTACAGCTGTAGTGCCGGATCTTGGTAGTATTGAGGTTGTGTCTGAGTTTCCGGATGTGTTTCCAGCGGAGTTACCTGGTATACCCCCTGTGCGGGAGATTGATTTTACCATTGAGTTATTGCCGGGTACTGGACCGATTTCCCAGACACCGTACCGGATGGCGCCTGCAGAGTTGAGGGAGTTGCAGATTCAGCTTCAGGAGTTGTTAGAGAAGGGATTCATTCGACCGAGTGTTTCTCCGTGGGGTGCTCCAGTGTTATTTGTGCGGAAGAAGGATGGGTCTATGCGTTTGTGCATCGACTATCGGAAGCTGAATCAGATTACAGTGAGGAACAAGTATCCGTTGCCTCGGATTGACGACTTATTCGATCAGCTGAAGGGAGCAGCAGTCTTTTCGAAGATTGATCTTCGATCCGGATATCACCAGTTGAGGATCCGGGATTCAGATGTTGCCAGGACAGCTTTCAGGACGCGGTATGGGCACTATGAGTTTTTGGTTATGCCGTTTGGGTTGACCAACGCCCCCGAAGCTTTCATGGACTTGATGAATCGGGTATTTCGACGATTCCTGGACAAGTTCGTGATAGTATTCATTGATGATATTTTGATATACTCGAGGAGTGTGGGCCAGCACAAGAAGCACTTGCGAGCGGTGTTGCGGACTTTGCGGGACCATCAGCTGTTCGCGAAGTTTAGCAAGTGTGAGTTCTGGTTGGATAGTGTGAAGTTTCTGGGCCACGTGATTTCGGCCGAGGGAGTTAGTGTTGATCCTGACAAGATCGAGGCCGTGCTGAATTGGAGTCGACCCACTACTGTGCCGGAGATCCGGAGTTTCTTGGGGTTAGCAGGCTATTACCGACGGTTTGTATAGGATTTCTCCCGGATAGGTACACCACTGACCAGATTGACGAAGAAGGGCGTCAAGTTTGAGTGGTCTGATGCGTGCGAGGAGAGTTATTTGCTCCTGAAGGAGAGATTGACTACCGCACCGGTTCTGACATTACCAGATGACAGTGGTGAGTATGTTGTGTATAGCGACGCGTCGAAGTTGGGCCTTGGTTGTGTGTTGATGCAGCATGGTAGAGTTGTGGCGTACGGTTCCAGACAGTTGAAACCGCACGAGGTCAACTATCCGACGCATGATTTGGAGTTAGCCGCTATCGTGTTAGCGTTGAAGAGTTGGAGACATTACCTGTACGGTGCTCAGTGTAAGATTTTTACTGACCACAAGAGTCTCACTTACTTGCGGACACAGCCGGATCTGAACATGAGGCAGCACCGATGGATGGAGTTGATCAACGATTACGAGTGCACTTTCGAGTACCATCCCGGGAAGGCCAATGTTGTGGCAGATGCACTTAGCCTGAAATCGGGAGCCTCATTGTTTCACATGTGTGTGGCCAGAGTATCGATGTTAGCCGAGCTACGGGCTACGGGTGCTGTGTTTGGTTATGATGATGATGGAGCTTTGTTGGCTAGCTTTCAGGTACGACCCGTATTGGTTGATCAGGTACGGGAGGCACAGGATTCAGATCCTTACTTGCTGAGCAAGAAGACCATGGTACGGAATGGTGTGCCTACAGAGTTCCGTTTGAGCGACGACGGTACGTTGTTGTTCAGAGGTAGATTATGTGTACCCAGAGACGAGGACTTAAAGAAGGAGATTCTGGACAAGGCCCACAGTTCAGCGTATGCGATGCATCCCGGAGGTACGAAGATGTTTCGTACACTTCGAGCTTACTATTGGTGGCGCAACATGAAGCGGGAGATTGCCGCATACGTGAGTCGGTGTTTGATTTGTCAGTAGGTGAAGGCGGAGAGGCAGAAACCAGCAGGGAAACTACAACCACTTGAGATTCCAGTTTGGAAGTGGGAGCATATTACGATGGATTTCGTCTATCAGTTGCCGCGTACTTCGGCGGGCAACACTGGCATTTGGGTTATCGTTGATCGATTGACGAAATCTGCACATTTTCTTGCACTTCCAGGAAAGATTTCAGTGGGCAGATTGGCAAAGTTGTACTTATCCGAGATTGTTCGCTTGCATGGTGTACCTGTATCGATTGTTTCTGACCGTGATAGTCAGTTCACTTCTGAGTTTTGGCAGGCTTTACAGCGAGCGTTGGGTACGAGACTACGGTTTAGTACAGCTTTTCATCCTCAGACTGACGGGCAGTCCGAGCGGACCATTCAGACTCTTGAGGATATGCTGAGATCGTGTGTATTGCAGTTTCGTGGAAACTGGGATCAGCAGTTGCACTTGATCGAGTTCGCCTACAACAACAGCTATCAGGCTAGTATTGAGATGGCACCGTACGAGGCTCTGTACGGGAAGCAGTGTCGCACTCCATTGTGTTGGAGTAAGGTGGGCGAGCGTTGGCTCATTGGTCCTGATTTGGTGAAAACTACGATGGAGGACATTCAGATTATTCGAGATCGACTGAAGATTGCCCAGGATCGGCAGAAGAGTTACGCGGATGTGAGGAGGAAGAGTTTAGAGTTCGAGGTTGGTGATTGGGTCTTCCTGAAACTATCTCCGTGGAGGGGAGTTGTGCGTTTTGGGAAGCGTGGCAAGCTTCGACCGCGGTACATTGGTCCGTATGAGATTACGGAGAGGGTTGGAGCTGTTGCTTACAGACTTGAGTTACCGGCTGAGATGACTCGTGTGCATGATGTCTTCCATGTTTCGATGTTGCGGAAGTACATCTCAGATCCTTCACATGTGATAGCCCCACAGCAGTTGCCGATTAGAGAGGACTTATCGTATGTTGAGGAGCCAGTACAGATTCTTGATCGACGTGAGCAGGAGCTGAGGCACCGTGTGATTCCGCTGGTGAAGGTCTTGTGGCAGAACCACTCAGTTGAGGAGGCCACCTGGGAGACCGAGCAGCGTATGCGGGAGCAGTATCCTCATCTGTTCACATGACAGGTACGTAAATTTCAAGGTCGAAATTTCTTTAAGGGGGGTAGATTTGTGACGACTCGAACCAGAATCAGTTGTGTGTTTGGCAAGATTCTCGAGATTTGGTTATAGTCGCAGTTTTGCGATATTATGTGGTTTGCCGATTCGATTCGCGACTTTGTTTTTGGTCAAGAATTTGAGTTGGGTGTCTTCACGGAAAGTGTAGAGTACGTGATTTCGAGTTCGTGGGTGGTTCCGGAAGATTTTTCCGATGACCGAGGAATATTTTATGATTATTTGAAGTTTCAGGTTCCGACGAGTTTATCCGATTGTTTCGAGTTTATCCGAATTGTGATGGTTATCCATTTCGAATCGTCGATCGACCCGAGGGACGAGTATAAATATCGAAAAGTCAAAAAATAGTCGTGAATTGTCGGAAACTTCATTGTGAACTTCATTGTGAAACTTCATTGTGAACTTTGGTTGACTTTCCTATTTTGGAAAGTGGAGGAGCTGCCGAGAAGGGAAGTTTCCCGAACGGGAAAGTGAACTCCGGCGACCGGATTCCGGCCACCATCCGCCACGGGACAGGTATGGTTAGAGCCCTTATGTGATTTCGAGTACATTGGTGTATGGCTTGTTGGGTTTTGGTGTCGTTTGGGATGGACCCGATTAGGGTCGAATTCGTCTCCGTCGCCGGAGTCGGTGGAGATGTTTCCGGCGAGTTTCGAGGGACAAGATGTTGGGGGTTTTGCTCCCCGTGCCTTGTAGATGCTACCTAGGTGGTTAGATTTGGATGAGGTTGAGTTTGGTGGCAAACCCGAATGGGTTTTCCGGTGGAAATTTCCGGTCGGGTTCCGTGAATTTGAGGTGGTTCCGGGCTGAATTGGACTTCGTGGTAGAAGAGAAATATGCTCGCCTTGACGAGACCTTGAGAATTGGAGAGTTTGGCCTTGTAATTCCACCGTTGACGGCGCGCCGGCCGCCGGCGGCGGCGGTCAACGGCGGTCAACGGCCGGAAAAGTCAACTTTTCAGATTTCGATGTAATTAATGTCTTTTTTCTCGTAATCACGCCCTGGTTATCGTACGGAGGTTTTCGGGTTGTTTTGGTTAGCCGATTTTCAGTCGAGATTTCGAGTGGGGATTTCGGGATTTCCGTAATTCATTTTGCACCGCATTTTGTATTTTCGGGAACGGTTGGTTTCTGTGCATCCGTTCAGTGTTGTGGATTACGATTTTGATCAGTTATGTTTATATATATTCAGGAGATCGAGATCGAGATTTGGATCGTGATCGTGCTTCGGGCGAGGGTACTTCCGCCGGACCACGTGTTTAGCGCGAGTTTGCGCTAGCGGATCTGTGAGTGGACAATTTCTTTTCACGGAAACGATTGCGAGTCTTTTATATGATTTATGAACTTGAGCATGCGTATTGAGATTACGGATTACATAAGCATGTGTTTTTACGATTATACGATTATATTTAAACGGATATACGTATACGAATATGCATACACTATATGTTGTTTCATGCATTTGCATCGAACTGTTTATGATTTGGTTTTCACAGAGTACAGTCTTGGTTACGTTGTTGTATCGATACACTTGCCTCTCGGTTGATCCCCGATGGTAGGCCATCCAGGAGGGGCGTCGTTATCCCTACCTGACCGGTGAGGGGCGTTTCCCCGGAACCGAGGCCATTTCTGGCTTAGAGTCACGGGGACTAAGGACCTCGTGACTCGGACTGTACTAGCACGGTGTGTGTCCATGAGTGACCCCGTGGGATTTATACTTGCATGCTCAGTACACTGGAGGAGTGTGAGTTTTACCTCGTGTACCATGTTATGTTTTTATTTACCTGGATTCGCATATGTTTTTATAACATATATACTCGGTGAAAGACATTTATTTTCGTCCACTCACTCTAACGTGTTTATTGTCTTTCCCCTGGGCTTTTCGGTTTCCGTGCCCAGTTTGCAGTTCAGGTTTGGTGTTTTCACGTCGTGGTTTGGAGGCTAGTGATCAGAGTCATCTGTGTTTTCCAGTAGGTTTCAGTTTCACCTACTGATGTACATGTTGTATATATTTTATACTAGAGGTCGCTCTGATACATTCCGATACTTGTTTATACGGATTTTCTCGGATATACATATATATAGTACAGTATGTTTACTGTTTGTTGATTATATTGATGTTGAGAAATCCGGATGGGATTGGTGCCCACGGTTTGTTTTTTGTGGCATAGGACGAAGTGTTAATTTCCGCGTGCAGGTTATGGTAATTCCACGCTAGTAACGAAACTCTGCCGAAATTTTGAAAAGTTTTTGTTGGTTCGTATTTTCGAAGGGGTTCGATTCCGGTTTAGGGAGCTAAATCGGGGTTGGGTCCTTTCAGACGGAGACATTAATCTCCGTCGTCTAAGTCCCCACATGGGCCACGGACGTTGTTAGCTTGTCCGTGGCCCAGGTGGTGACTTAGACGACGGAGAATTTAATCTCCCGTCGTCTAGGTTACTACCTGGGCCACGGAGAAGCTAACAATCTCCGTGGCCCCACTACAAGAAAAGAGGACTTAGACGACGGAACAGTATTAGTTCCGTCGTCTAAGTTACACTTAGACCTCGGAGATTTCTCCGTGGTCCAAGTAACACTTAGACGACGGAGATGTAATTCTCCGTCGTCTAAGTGTTACTTGGACCACGGAGAAATCTCCGAGGTCTAAGTGTAACTTAGACGACGGATGTGAAATTTCTCCGTCGTCTAGGTAAGTACCTGGACCTCGGAGACGTATCCGTCGTCCAGGTTATCACTTGGACGACGGAGAATTACATCTCCGTCGTCTAAGTAACATTTAGACCTCGGAGATTTCTCCGAGGTCCAAGTAAAACTTAGACGACGGAGAATTACATCTCCGTCGTCTAAGTTTTACTTGGACCTCGGAGAAGTGATCACCTGGACAACGGACCGACACGTCGTGGTGTAAGTTCCACTTAGACGACGTACCGACACCTCCGTCGTCTAAGTGAAGCATTATATATATATATATAGGCCATGCCAAACTCTCTTAGCTTCGATCATTCCATTATATTTTCTCCCGTGGGGAATTTTTGAGATCGAAGGAGAAGGAGAAGGCCGGATTAGGCTAGGCCGGGGCTAGAAATTAAAGGATCTCCGGTGTTCGATCACTAGCTAGCTTAATTAACTGCAGATATCGAGAAGGCGAGCAGGTACGTACGTACGTACGTAGGCAGTTAAAATTTGCATGATTAAATATATATATATATATATATATTTAGGGAAACCGTACGTACGTACATACATGCATGAATGTTAATTAGCTATATATACAGATTAAATTACGTACGTAATTTGATGGATCGATGTAGATCGAGTACGTATAATTAATGGTAAATTAATGGACTAATATATATATATGTAATAATTATTTAATTATAATATTTTGTAGCAGTATGGACAAGAGTTGGATGAAGTTAAAGAATAGATGTGATGTCCGGTATATGGATGAAATTAGCGAATTTGTGAATTTTGCGATAGAACATGGTCATGGAAAGAAGCGTTTCAGGTGTCCGTGCCAGAAATGTCTTAATTGTCAGTATGCGGAGGTTAATGTTATGGTGCAACACCTGTACGAAAATGGTATGATGTGGAGTTACACTACATGGAGCGAGCATGGTGAAGCAGTAGAGTTCAGCGCAGCAGACTTCAGCTCAGGGTACAGTTACCATGGTGCCTCATCCAGCGGCAGTGGTGCCGGACCCCCAGCTTGCAACCCAACTGCAGATTTGGTCCATGATGCGTTTCCGGGATGTAGTCATGGCGGACACCAACACCAAGACGGAGGTTACAGTACCACCAATGAGCATGATGACACATTCCCCGCATCTAGCTTGGCCACTGACACCACTGAGATGGAAAAGTACAACCGGATGCTACTTGAAGCGCAGACCCCGGTGTTCCCTGGATGTCGAGAGAATGTGTTGCAATATGTGATGGAGCAAATGAAGATAAAAGTGAAGCACAAAATGTCAGTGAGTGCTTTTGACGAAATTCAGGAGCAAATATGTAAGTTGCTTCCTGATGATCACAATCTTCCTAAATCTCATTATAAGGTTAGAAATATCCTGAGCAGCCTCGGCCTAAAGTACAGGATAATTGACGCATGTCCGAATGATTGTGTGCTATTTTACAAAGAGTATAAAGAGTTGGACTATTGTCCCGTATGTGGCCAGTGCAGATTCCAGTTGAATAGGAAGAGTTCGAAAAAGAGAATTCCTGTGAAAGTTGTTCGATATTTTCCCTTGATTCCCAGATTGCAGCGCCTGTACATGTCTCTACACACAGCAGAGGCGATGCGATGGTACGCAGAAAAGCGAATAGATGACGATGTCCTGCGACACGCCGCAGATGGGGAGGGTTTCAAACATTTCGACAGAGAATTTGGAGACTTTGCTTCAGAGGTTAGAAATGTTAGACTCGGCCTATCTACAGACGGATTCAATCCTTGGGGAAGTAATAGCTCCGCCGTCAGCACTTGGCCAGTTATTCTGATGCCGTACAACTTGCCTCCGTGGATGTGCATGAACAAGGAATTTAATTTCCTTACCGTATTAATTCCAGGTCCTAAATCTCCATCGAAGTGCTTAGATGTCTACCTCAGACCTTTGATCGACGAGCTGAAACTTTTGTGGGAAAATGGAGTCCCAACTTATGACAAATTCACTAACACGATGTTCACGATGAGGGCTGCCGTAATGTGGACGATCAGCGATTTTCCAGCGTATGGGATGTTGGCAGCGTGCAGGACAAAAGGATATAATGGATGTCCTATATGTTTGGACGACGTGAACTCTAGTTGGCACGCAGGGAAGGTGTGTTACTTGGGTCACCGTAGATGGCTCCCTCACGACCACCCTTGGCGACAGGATGAAGCTCATTTCGACGGGACGGTAGAGAACAATCCTAAACCCCGTAGTTGGTCGGGCGAAGAGATTTTAGAGAGGTTGAGCTATTTCGACTTTGGTGTGTTGACTAACGACGCGGATGTAAAGAAATGCAATCCAATTCCTCCACATGATCTGAGCTATTGGGATCACAAGAGTATATTCTTTGAACTCCCTTACTGGTCGAAGTTGAAGCTGAGGAACAACTTGGACGCGATGCACATAGAAAAGAATGTGTGCGACAGCGTGGTGGGAACAATTCTCGGTATTAAGTTCAAGACTAAAGATACTCCCAAAGCGCGCAAAGATTTGGAATCAATGAATCTACGTCGTCCCTTGTGGTTGAGGAGGGATAGGAAAGGAGTGTACAACAAGATGCCAGCTGCACCGTACACAGTGAAGCCGACACTTAGACGTTCTGTATTTCACTGGTTTAAGGGCGTTCGTTATCCGGCCACGTATGCAGCTACTATAACTGGAGCAGTGGACGAGGTGCAACACAAGTTTGTTGGTCTAAAGACACATGACTATCACGTTATGCTGCAACGTCTGATTCCAGTGGTAATTCGACCATATTTGCCTCGCGACGTCGTAGAACCAATAGTGGCATTGTGCAGATGGTGGCAGAGGTTATGCGCCAGAGAATTAAAGAAGTCAGATGTCGTGGAATTGCAACAACAAATTGTGCACATAATTTGCAAACTAGAGAGGATTTTTCCTCCTGCTTTCTTCGACATAATGATTCACCTAATGATCCACCTGCCCGAGCAGGTTCTCATTTCTGGTCCGGTCCAGTACACTTGGATGTATCCTCAAGAAAGGTACGTACAACTAATTAATTATACAGGTTTTTCGATTCATAATTTGTTCCACTGGAGATTACTAGCTAGCTATATGCATGTACTTATTTTTATTGTACGTTTGATTAATTTTGTAGACAGCTTGGACAGTATAAGTCATTCGTCAAAAACAGGTCGGCCCCGGATGGCTCCATAGCAGAGACATACCTAATGCATGAGTGCGTTACTTACTGCAACAGGTACCTCAAAGATCCACCACCTCCAACTGCCTCCGATCCCAGTGCCCGCATCAATCTTTCTGTCGTCACCAATGTCGTCCGACCGTTTAGAGGAGTATTAAAGGAAACGTTAACACGGGAAGAACTTATTGAGGCACATTGGGTAGTGTTACGAGACTGTGACGAAGTTGAGCCGTACATGATGTCATACAGGGAGAGGCTTCAGGCGTTATATCCAGACAAGAGTTCGGCGTGGATTGAGAAAATGGTTAAGAAAAAGTTCCCCGATTATTTCTTCCAATGGGTACGTATTTAGTGATTTATATACATATTGAGATCATGCATGTTTAATTTGTAGAAAGTAAACCCTTACATTTTTCCATTTTCGCAGATGATTGATCTGCAAAAATCCGAAAACCACGGGGGGTGGTGGTCTTGGCCAAAGCACTTGCTAGCAGGGAAGCCGATTAAACACTATATTTATCCGGGATGTTTTGTGAACGGTGTGAAGTTCCATTCATTGGCGCGAGATGAAGGAAGAAGAACACAAAACAGTGGGATAGCGGTTGGGAAAGACCCTGATCTATATTACGGAATGATCGTATATGTGGTTCAGCTATGTTACGGGAATGATGTCAACGTTTTCCTATTCAAGTGCAGATGGTTCAAGCGTACAAAGGAAGACCTGGGACTTTTATCAGTCGATACAAACTCAAGCTGGTATGAGGATGAGCCTTTCGCTCTCGCCACCTTAGTTAGGCAGGTGTTCTATCTCGACGATCCGAAAGCTGGTGACGGGTGGAAAATAGTGAACCAGATCTCTCATCGAGGAGTTTGGAATACAGAGACAATTGAAGGGACACCGGCGACGACTGAAGATGCTGCTGAACCAGATAGAGACATTCCTGCCTATCAAGAACCTAATATTTCTGTCATCCGCTCCGACATAATGGACCTGGTTCAAGACGGTGAACGGTTACCCATGCCTGATGGTTGTACAGATCTAACTGAAGAAGAGATTATTGAGGTAGATGAAGAAGACGTGCAGGATGAGGACGATGACGACAACTCTGGTTATTCCTCGGACGATGTTGAGTACGATGAGGAGGATGAGCAATCGGATAACGGTGATGATGATGATGACGATTATGACGAAGAGTACGGTCACACGACGAGGATCATTAATTGGTAAACCCTAATTTATTATTGTAATATATATATGATCGATCGATGCATCGTAAAAAGGTGAAAGATTTCTATTATGTCGAGACTTTAAGATTCCTCGTCCAGCTTTGGTTGGTTTTATTGTTTTTAAATACTATTTATGTATAAATTGGATTAATTATGGGTCCCTATATATGATTATATATATTGACTTGTGATAGTATTATTGAGAACACAAATTTTGTACGTAGTCCCGGCCCCTCTCTTTGCTTTCAACTTCATCGGTGTATTCTCTGATCTTATTAAAAGTAAGCTGAAGCTGCTCTACATTTCGCTCAAGCAGCCCTTCAAACCCTAAATCCTCGACACTAAATGTAGCATGCGCAGATCGGATCGATCGATCATTTTTTTAATTATATTCTTGAATGAGAATAATTGAACGAACATACAAATGACCGGGGATGACCTAAACCCTAAACCGTACGGCCCTAACCTCTGAATTCAGGGTTTTACACTTGGACGACGGAGACAGTCATTATACGTCGTCTAGGTACACACTTGGACGACGGAGAATGACTGTCTCCGTCGTCCAAGTGACAAACCCTATACCCTAAACCCTAAGGACCCCTAACCCCTGAATTCAGGGTATATTCACCTGGACGACGGATACGACATTCTCCATCGTCCAAGTACACACCTGGACGACGGATATTAGCGTCTCCGTCGTCCAGGTGTGTACTTGGACGACGGAGAATGTCGTATCCGTCGTCCAGGTGTAAATTTCGTAATTTTTTCTAAGACAACGACCATCTAGACCATCTTCGAATGCATATTCTTTTCGTCAAGACTTTAGAGTAGTATATTCTTGGTGTGTGAGCTTCGACGGTTCGAAAATCGGAGTTGCGAAATGTCCTGTATCCACGTTTCCGGTTTGTGAAATTCTCGGTTTTGCGGTTGACTGTGCCGATGAAACCCTTCCCGAACTTATTATTTCCTGGTCCTTTATAGTAATTATATATTATGTTACGACGAACATATCCAACGGTTGTTTTGTCCAAATTCAATTTCGTTAGTACTCTGCTGCAAATCAGCAACTACAAGTGAACACTAAAGTCTTAAAGATTAGTCGATACTTAACAACTTTCAAAACGTAAAATTATTCGGCGGTTCAAATTTATCTGTTTATATATACGATGCGTTCATCGATATTGTACGACTATTTCACTCGAATGACAAATCGCTAAATTCCTAGCGAATTAATTTAAATATTTTTTTTTGCATAATTTGAACCTAGACGACGGATACGGTCATTTTCCGTCGTCCAAGTGTTCACCTGGACGACGGAAAATGACCGTATCCGTCGTCTAGGTTCAAATTACCATGGCGGTTCGAATAAAATTTTTATTATTTTTCGATGTAAATATTGACTTGGACGACGGATATGTCGTTTTCCGTCGTCCAAGTGAACACTTGGACGACGGAAAACGACATATCCGTCGTCCAAGTCGAAATAACATGGCGGTTCGATTTGCCGCCTCAATTTTCGGCGCCGCTTGAAATTCCACTTAGACGACGGAAAACACTGTTTCCGTCGTCTAAGTCAACATTTATGGCGGTGAAACGGCCCGCCCATTTATTTGGCGCCGGTTCGAAAAAATTTGACTCTTCACTTAGACGACGGAAACAGTGTTTTCCGTCGTCTAAGTGCACTTAGACGACGGAGAATAGTGCTCCGTCGTCTAAGTGAAACTCTATATAAGGAGGAGCACCCCCCCCTCATCATTCCATCTCCTCCTCTATACTCTCCTCTCCTCTCTCTCTCACTCCGGCGATCCTCCTCCGGCGACGCTCCGACGACCAACTTTCCGGCGTGGTTCCCCCTCTCCGACGACTCGATCAACTCCCCGATATTCCCGAAAACTCCGATTCGGTACATTTCTATTTTTCCCTTATTAAAATAATTTTCATTTAATTAATTAATAAAATTCTAAATTTAATTAATTAGTAGAATTTAATTTATTACTTAGTTTTAAATATTTAATAAATGATTAATTTATTGTAAATTTATTGTAAATTTATTGTTATTAATTATATTTAGATTAATTATTGTTATTAATTAAATAAATGATTACATATTGTTATTAATTAATTAAATGGTAAATTATTGTTATATATTAATAATAATTAAATGAATAATTGTAATTACTTGATAATTTATGAAATGTTTAAATATTATTGTAATTATTTATTAATTAGTTGCATAATTAAATAAATATGAGATTAAATTAATTAGTAGTACGTGTTCGATTTAAATTTAGTACATAGGCTTTGTGTAATTAAGTCGCACTCTTTGGAATAGATGGCGCCTCTTTTCCTTGCTTATCTCCTTAACCCCTCGTGATGTGTGGATTTCATCACCGCACACCATAACCTAAGTGAAGTTATGGACACGAGGTTGAGGGCGGAGTTTGCAAAGGACTTGAGGGAGTGTAAATTTTCGAAAAATTGGCCGAATGTCGGACATGGTGTCTAGAAACGGGTTATGACTGGTGACAGGATTTGGACTAAGAAAGACTTTTGTCGAAATTAGTCCTGCCTCTCGCGTTATCTCTATCCCTAACTGGCCATGTTTTTCGATTTAACCAAGGCTGATTAATTGAAAATTTACACTTTATCGCGCGGGTCGCACGTCCATTGAACGACCGAAAATGCCAAGCTAGTGTACTCTATTTAAATCTTAAACGTACTTAATTAATTAGCGTAAATTTTTAAGTTGTAATTATTATGGTAAGTAGGTACGCGTATTTTAACACCGTACTCTTAGGTTTAAATGGCTCCGCCAAAGACCACATCCGGCAAGAAGAAAGCCCAACAGGAGTCAGAAGATGAGATGCTCCAAATGTTGGCGGCCCAAGTCGGTTGGGTTCAACCGCAGGACGACGCCCTCAATCCGGGGCCTTCTGGGGAAATTCCCTCTGCCCCATTTCTCTCAAGCGGTGATGACGTCGACCCCTTTTCAACTCCGACGCCCGGTACCGCTTCAACGGGAAGTACTCAGGCGTCTTCGACGGCCGATTCTATCATGTACAGCGCCCGCCGTAAGCAAAGGAGGGCCCCCACTGACCCCCAACCGAAAAAGACTCGGGGTCTCGTTAAAGGTGGAAAGGCGGAGAAAATTTGCAAGGCGACCGGGAGCAAGATCGCCTTGCCCTACGACGAATTCACCGGTGGCCCTCCCACACCTCAGCTAGCAAGTCTCTCGGCTCATAGCATTGGGTCGATTGTTCGTAACCGGGTTCGTATCACTGCCCCTACTTGGAGGGAGGTGCCGGATTCGGAGAAGGCGAAAGTCTTTAAGGATCTTTCGGTACGTAATACGTACAATTTTAGTTATTATATACTATTTTTAATATTAGTTATATATAATTTTATAATATATACGATTATAATTTCCAATTTATTTCTGATAGGAACAATTTGCGGTGGATCCGGATCCGGCGATGTTGAGGCATATCAACCAAACCGCCAACAACATCTTCAAAGATTGGAAGTACAGGCTCCATCAGTACTTCCGAACTAACGGTCCCGTGCCTCCCCCCGAAGAGCTGCGTGGGGATAGAGAAGATGAGTGGGAGTGGTTGTGTAACCACTTTGCCGATGAGCAATTTCAGGTGTTAATTTACTTTTTTTATTTCAATTAAGATAATTGAATACTCTAAATTTTAGTTACTTATAAATTTTTTAATGATTTCATTATGTTGTCTAACAGAAATTCTCCGGTGTCAACAAAGCCAACCGGGGGAAGAAGGACAAGCACCATACTTCCGGCGCCAAGCAACTCATTCAAATTGCCAAGGAGCACAGGGATAAGGGCTCCAAACACCCTTATCTCGATGCAAGCGTAAGCGCGTACGTGACGCCTGGGCTCGATAATGAAGCGAGTCAACGCGGCGTAAGTCATATATATATATATATATGTGTGTGCGCTAATAATTATAGTAATTATTATTTAAATATTATTTCATTATAATAAATTTATTATTCTTTTGTAGGCAAGAGTGATAGAGCGTGCGCAGGAAGAATTGGCTAACACTCAGCTTGCGTTCCCAGATGTGCCGCTAGAAGACCTGCCTCCTCTATCTGTGGAGAGCCAAATAGCAATTGCGGATGAGGTCTACGGTCGTAGAGCTGGCAAGGAGGTTAGGCACTTCGGGCCTAAGGTGGTTCGAGATTTGTCGACCTCTGAGTCATCATCTACGGGAGGTTCGGGGCGGCGGAGAAGTTCTCAAGCTGCGGCAGCCTATGAAGAGGCTCGAATCGCATGGGAGGAGAATATTGCCATGCGCCAAAGAATGGACCAGCAAGACGAGCGAATAGCCCAACTCATCGCCCTTATGCAACAAGCTCAAAGACAATGTCAACCTCCTCCGAACCCATTCCCCGACGACGACGACCCGGCTGGAGGCGGAGGACGAGGCGGCGCATCTGCTCCTCCAGTGTTTTAGCTAGCTAGTAGTTTATTATTTCGTTTCTTAATTTCCGCATTACGAACAATATTTTCATTTTTAATTATGGGTTTTTTCGATTATGTATGTACAAATTAATTTTAATTATTTTATTAATTTAGTGTATTTAATTAATTTAATTAATTTTTTTTCAATTAATATTAATAATATTTTTGAATTTAATTTTTTTTTAAAAATTAATTTTTCACTTAGACGACGGAGACATTAATCCCCGTCGTCTAAGTCCCCACATGGGCCACGGACGTTGTTAGCTTGTCCGTGGCCCAGGTGGTGACCTAGACGACGGAGACATTAATGTCTCCGTCGTCTAAGTTCCTACCTGGGCCACGGAGAAGCTAACAATCTCCGTGGCCCAGGTGGTGACCTAGACGACGGAGACATTAATCTCCGTCGTCTAAGTCACCACCTGGGCCACGGAGATTGTTAGCTTCTCCGTGGCCCAGGTAGGAACTTAGACGACGGAGACATTAATGTCTCCGTCGTCTAGGTCACCACCTGGGCCACGGACGTTCTCCGTGGTCCAAGTGAACTTGGACGACGGAGATGAAATTCTCCGTCGTCTAAGTACTTAGACGACAGCACTTGGAGCACGTACCTTGGACGACGGATTTTCCGTCGTCCAAGTACTTAGACGACGGAGACTGTCACTTAGACGACGGAAATGCTCCGTCGTCTAAGTCACTTTTTCTTGTAGTGCCCATGTGGGGACTTAGACGACGGAGATTAATGTCTCCGTCGTCTAAGTTCCTACCTGGGCCACGGAGATTGTTAGCTTCTCCGTGGCCCAGGTAGTAACCTAGACGACGGAGACATTAATCTCCGTCGTCTAAGTCACCACCTGGGCCACGGAGATTGTTAGCTTCTCCGTGGCCCAGGTAGGCACTTAGACGACGGAGACATTAATCTACGTCGTCTAAGTCACCACCTGGGCCACGGACGTTCTCCGTGGTCCAAGTGAACTTGGACGACGGAGATTAAATTCTCCGTCGTCTAAGTACTTAGACGACAGCACTTGGAGCACGTACCTTGGACGACGGATTTTCCGTCGTCCAAGTACTTAGACGACGGAGACTGTCACTTAGACGACGGAAATGCTCCGTCGTCTAAGTCACTTTTTCTTGTAGTGACCCCCACCTCCTTGTCAGTGGATAATGGTCGTAACGCCTTCATTCATAAATTTTTGATGCAATATCAAATTATATATGTACTAGGTCTTATAAATCAAAATATTGATGTCCTGTAATGAACCTTATAGTTATTCTATTTGTCCATTGTGATAACTCAGGTATCACAAACTAACTTTATAAAGTGTAGTGGAGTCAAGATTATTTTGTCGCCTGTGATAATTGTAACTCGGGATTGTATTGTGCAACGCACAATTTTATTTTAATGAAGTTTGTTACTCCACTGCGATATTTTACTTGCTGGGGCAAATTCTACAAAGATAAAAAAGATATACTTAAGCATACAATGTCATTAGTTCACATTATGTTTGATACCCTAGCAAATCTTATATTAAACTAAAATTTGAGGAATATACCATAATATATCAGAAAATCTAGTAAAATAAATCTCACATTTTTGTCTTGTGTAGAGTGTTGGATTAATATTCTCAAGCAAATTTCTAGAACACCACATAAAGAAATATGCCTAAAATATGAAGACTGAAGATAACCCCGAAAAGTCACACTATTCGTGTAAAACTCCTGCAACTGATCATATACTTGCAAGGAAGAAATGAAAACCCATGCTAAACTTAGCAATAAAGACAAATTCACAATTCAAAACTTCGACTTAGTGAATTTATTGAGTTTCTTTGCAACTACAAGTCTACGACAACGAAGGACTTTGAGCACTTGAGCAGAAGACAAGTGTGTTTAAGCACTCGACAATCACAAACTCGTGATTGAGAATTTGAGAGCAAGGAATTAAGTCCCTATTAGGAAGAGAAGACAATTTGAGTATACTAGTGTACCTCTTTTATTAGGTGAAGTTAGGGTTGTTAATACCGAATCGAAAACCGGAAAGAAAATTGAACCGAAAACAAACCGTAACCGAAAAAATCGAAATCGAACAAATACCGAACCGAAAAACAAAAAAACCGAACCCAACCGAAAAATTCGGTTCGGTTTCGGTTTTCGTCTCTAAAAAAACCGAAAAAACCGAACCGAATCGTTTGAACCGAAATGAATAAAACGACGTCGTTTTACAAGTGTCAATCAAGTTTGATGTTGTTGGGTATGTTGTTGAATATCTCTCTTTGTCCCATATGAAAGTAGTATTTTGTATGTGCCATAGTTTGATACTTAACAATGATTATTGGGGTTCTTGTAGGTTTAACAAAATGAATGCTAAGTTGCCAAAGAAAAACTCTCTAGCTGAGAAAGTGAGAATGGTAGACAAGTTAAGTATAGTTTGAGAATGGATTCAATTGAGTGTTTTTATGTGATATTTGTATTGTATTTTTATTTGGATGGACTGTAGATTGTTTTAAACTTGGACTATGGAGTGTGAAATTTGGTTTATGTTTGTTGATGTTTGAAACTTTGAATTTGTGATGTAAACTTTAGGTAAACATTTGGCCATTTGCTATGGTTTGAAACTTTGAATGTGTGATTTGTGACTAATTATATTTGTTGTAGTTTGATTTGACATAAACTATGTTTCACACTTTCACAAAGTTATTGAAAAAATATCTAATGAAGATCTTCGAATTTTCGAAACTAATAGAAAGAAACGGTATTTTTTTAGAAAGTTATTTTTATTGAAAAAAAAAACCAAAAAAAAAAAACCGAAAAAAAAACCGAACCAAACCAAACCGAACAATTCGATTTTTTGTAAAAAAATCAAGAAAACCGAATCGAACCGAACCGATTAAAAAATACGATTCGATTTTCGATTCGGCCTAATAACCGAATCGTTTGTACCGATTAAGAGCCCTAAGTGAAGTATTATTATTAATTTCTTAACCTCCAAAATTTTGTCTGGCCTTAAGCCTTGAGCTGGTTCCGCCCCTGCGCATCTTATAATTTATTTCTAGTGGCATTGCCCACAATTATTTCTAATACATGACGAATAGTTCAGTTAGCAAAGAAAAAACTATGACGAATAGTTTTCAATGTTTTACTGAAATGAGGTATGTTTAATAGAATTAAGAAATATGTATCAAGTCCTCTTAATCAAAATTATGACTTATTGTACGCAATTAATTGGCCAAAAATCCAAGGCGATTGCATTTGGAGAAACTCCTATTGCGCAGCGGGTTGAGTTAAGAAGCACCAAGCACAGAATATGAGGTTATAATTGTAGATGAGTAAGAGATTAGGTTGTTGATATTTCTCCTGTTTGGGCCTCTAGCTTTAAAACTTGGATGAAAGTCTAGTAAATTACTAAATTATGCTACAGAGCTAATTAACTTTAGCATTACTAGTTGCAAAAAAAGATTAAGTATAAGCATGTTCGATTAATCATTTAACTTACATGAGGAAACCCCGAGGGATTACTCAGCCTCTACATCAATATGGAAACTAATATTGGCATTGTTGTAACCATAACATTATATTATTCTTAGTTGCTAGCTTAGTCATTTGACATCCCAAATCTTTGTTGTGTTTTAATTTTGTATTTTTGTTATAATTTAGATAGGTACACTACAAGAAATATAGTGTTTAGCAACAAATGGGGTTGCGACGACCATGAATTCGTCGCTGAAAGTCAGTATAGGCAAAAAAATTTTAAGTCGTCGCAGTTGATCTCATCAACAACAACCATTTCTTCGCTGAATAGTAAATAGGCTACAACTTATAAAAAATACCTCTTAATGTTTCAGCGACGACTAAATTCGGTCACTAACGATCTATTTGGCAACAACTTTTTGAGTTGTCACTAACTATATCTATGACAATTTAGTCTTCCTCGTAGATTACATATCTGGCGACGATTTTCACAAATTGTCAGTAAATACTTATGTGACAACTAAAAGTTCCTCGCGGAAAACCTATTTGGCGATGACTTATACTATTTGTCGCTAAAAGTTTATGTGACAACTACAGTTTCCTCGCAAAATAAGTATTAGGCGACGATCGACAAAAGTTGTCGGTGATACTTATTGTGACAAAAAATACATTCCTCCAAAGGACCTATTAGGCAACAACTAATTTGAGTCGTTGCTAAGATTTAATGTGACAAAAAAAACTTCCTCATAGTATACCTATGTAGCGACGATTTTTATGAGTGGTCGCTGAGTGTTTATACAATGAATAAGACTTCCTCATAAAAAAAAACTATTAGGCGACGACTTGTATGAATAGCCGCTAACATTTAATGTGAAAAATGGAACTTTCCCACAAAACACATATTCGTCGACAAATTGTATCAGTTGTCGCAGAATATTTATATGACAAATAAGATTCCTTGCAAAAGTTCTATTAGGCGACAACTTAATTATAAGACACTCATATAATACTTACTAGCTAGATAAAGGTACACCCAATGGGTGTGTATGTATGGGAGTTGTTTGAAAGTAGTTTTATCTCCCTTTAAAAGTTTTTCTTTGTAGAGAAAATAATGGAAATTTTTTATTATTATAGTTTGTTTTCTATGATTTATTCCTGATGTACACGTGGGCTCTTTTCTTTATTTAATTTTTATTTTTTTATTTGATTAATTGATTTACTTTTTTATCCATGATATATGAAATTCTTTTAATTAAGAGTTGATTAGATAGAAGGACAAAACATGGTATATAAAATGTTTGACTATAACTGTCTAAATAACTGTAGAAGGCACAACTCTCTTAATATATAGAAATTTGCCGACAATTTTATGATTTGTCGCTGAATGTTTAATTAAATGTCAAAAATGCCCACAATACTAATAAAACTATATCTACTTAATATGATGCAGATCTGAGGAGACTATTATTGTAAAAACTTTAAATTCAAATTCAAATTACATGCGACTTACAAGCTACCTACTTACTTCTAACATTAGCAAATTTGTACTTTCTTTGATAGAATCATACCCTAATATGAATTGATAATCTAATTAATCCTCAATAATAGTGGATCAAGAAAATCTTAATCTTAATTGAAGAAAAGAAAATCAACCTACATATATGTACGTGTTATATAATATATATATATATACACATGTATAGGTTGCGTAGCCGTATGTAATATAATGATCATAATAACTATAGAATTTAGAATATAATTAAACACACTAAAATATAAAAGTGTATAGTTTGAATTTAGGGATAACATGTTTTGGGTTTGAGATTTATGGTTTAAGGTTTAGGGTCATGTTTTTCGGCTAATATGAATATTTAGGTATCATTTTATATTTAATAATTTTAGCGTTTAGGATTTAGAGGTTAGAATTTTTAGGATTTGGTTAAGGTTTTTCCGACAAAGACCATGATTTTTTTTATAAGAGACAAAGACCATGATATATATATAGTACACAATTTAAAAAAAAAATCGGAAAAAGGGGAAGACAAAAGATTCCTAGCCGTGGCTTAATTATATATATACAATTTTTTCTTAAAAAGTGTATTATACTCAATATAAATAAGTACTTGTTGATTACGTCTAGGTTATTCGGGGTGAGAAAGGCAGCCCCAAGAAGAGAAAGAAAGGCCATTACAAAGCCAAAATAACTACCTCGATCTATATTCTCAATCTTTGGGAGTTCAATCTTGTTGGAAAAAATTGTGGTTTTCCACTATTTTAGTTGGATAACTTAAACAAAATAATTAAGTGAGATGCATTTACTATTAATAGAAGAGGAATATAGATTTTTTTTTCTTTTACAAGAATAAGTAAAGATTATGTATTCATTTGTTTAAATTGGTTAAGAGGTGAATGTGAAATTGTCATCCAAAGTTGGTCACTTGAAACAAAAGAAATGAAATTTATCCCATATAGGAGAAACTAAGAATATGGAGTTCTTTATATATGATTGCTCTCTACTATGCTTTGAGTGAGTAAGTAGAAAGGTTTTCTTTCATGTGCGCACAGGAAAGGTGCATATCTCAGTTTAATTGGGCTTGCAAAGATGGATTTGTGTGCGCTTCGGGCCCAAATCCCACGAGTTTCATTTTGCACTTCTGAAAACTGATGTGATTTTGGCTTTCCACATTCCAATTCTTACATACCTTTTGATCTTTCAACTTTTTAGTTGGTTACAAAATAATTACCGAATTTAGGTTGGCTAGTTATTTGTGTGTAACCTAAGACGTTTAAGTGACCAACAATGATGATCCACTCCATCCCTACATGTACAAATAGAGGTCTTCTCCTCCTTATTCTTTACACAATCAGAAAAGCATGCATCACTTCTCTTTCGATGAAAGGACCCAACCCCGATTTAGTTTCCTAAACCGGAATCAAACCCCTTCTAAAAACACGAACCAACAAAAACCATAAAAATTTCGGCAGAGTAACGCTACTAACGTGGAATTGCCATTAACCTGCACCCGGAAAAATACATGCACTCCATTCTATGCCACAAAAGCCAAACCGTGGGCACCAATCCCATCCGGATTTCTCAATATCATATCCATAATAATAAACAGTAAACAGAACTGTACTATATAGAAAATCCGAGAAAAACCATATAAAACATGTATCAGTATCGTATCAGAGCGACCTCTAGTATATACATATACAAAATATATAACAGTAGGCGAAACAAGGAACCTACTGGAAAACACAGGTAGCTCGAACAACTAGCCTCTAACCGCGACGTGAGACACTAGAATCTGAACTGCAAACTAGGCACGAAAACCGAAAAGCCCAGGGGAAAGGCAATAAAACGTTAGAGTGAGTGGACGAAAATAAATATATGTCTTTCACCAATTTCATATACATAATCAATGTAAAACAATGTGAGTTCGAAAAATATATATGGAGGTGCCAGGCGAATCTCTCAAGCCCGACGGTCAGGCGAACCGCTCAAGCCCGACGGTGATAGGCCAGAGGAATCTCTCAACCCCAGCGACATAACAGGGGAATCTCTCAACCCTGCCCAGAGGAATCTCTCAACTCTGGTCAGACTACCGGTGATCAGCCGAGTAGCCGAAGCATCGATGCAAGTATGCCATCACCATAAAAATATAAAATAATACCTCCGAAAATCATAAATAAGCTCAATATCGTATATAAAAAAATACGGAAAATCACGAACTCGCAACGACTGTGAAAATATAAAAGTGTCCACTCACAGGTGAGCAAAGCGCGCACTCGCGCTAATCACGTGGTTCGGCGAAAGATCCGTCGCTCAAAGCACGATCTCGATCCCCTGAATAATCATAAAATATAACTGATCAAAATCATAGCCCACAACACTGTACCACACCTCGGAAACCAACCGTTCCCGGAAATATATAATGTAGTGTAAAATATTCGACAAATTTCCCGATATCTCCACTCAAAATCCTCGACTGAAAATCCGGTACCCAAATTAACTCGAAAACCTCAAGGCGACGATCGGGACACGAATACGAGCGAAACGACATATAACTCGATACATTTCCAAAAAAAGTCAACGGCAACCGGATCTCCGCAGTTGACTGCCGCCACCTGCGGCGCGCCGTCAACCGGAGAGATTTTCCGGCGACCAAGCTCACCAAAGCTTCTCCTCAACGAGCCCAACATATCTCTCAACTGTGGCCAAGCTCAATTCCGGCTACACACGCCGGAAAACAGCTCGAAAGTCCAAAATCTCTAACCGGCCGGAAAAAGCTCCTCCGCCAAAATCCGTCGCCGTGAGGCCATTCCGGCCTCCCATCTTCAAGGGTCCAATAACCTACGTCAAACCCAATAATTTCCAACACAAACCCCCCTTGGAAAGTCGCCGGAACACCTTCCCCCGTCGAAGCCGATTACGGCCAAAATCCCCAAAATTTCAAATCGACATTTCTACCTCAAATCGACACCAATTTACAAAATTCCAAGTTCTAAACAGTTGTAAATGAAGAGAGGAATCGTTTCATAACCCAAATCGGTGCCGTAGGTGGCCGGAAACGAAAGGTCGTCGGCGAGTCAAACGGTGGCCGGTTTTCTCCTTCGGTCAACGCGGGTCAACGTCTCCAAATTCGGTCAACGCTGGTCAAACTTCCCGAACAGTGATTTTTGACTATTTCCAATATTTATACTCGCGTCTCGGGACGATCGACGGTCCAAAACGGATAACCATTATGATTCGGATAAACTCGATACGAACGGATAAACTTGACGAAATTCTGAAACTTCAAATATTCATATTATATTCCTCGTTCGTTGAAATAATCATCCGGAACCGCCCACGAACTTGAAATCACGTGTACAACAACTCTCGAGAAGAGACTCAACTGAAATTCTCGGCCGATAATTAAGTCGTGATTAAAACCGGCAAATCAATCAATTATCTGAAAACAGTAATTACGCGCTATTCGTGAATTAGGCTGATTACTCTACTGATTCTGTTCCGGGTCGTCACATTCGATCTCTTCTCTCTCTCAAACAAATCCGTTGAAAGAGTAAGGTACTCCTCAATTCGACGAGAAGTTCTTGTGGTGCGGTACAAAAAATTTCAAGTTATTTTATCTTGGGAGAACAACATCATATAAGCCTATGGGCAGCGCGAAAGTTCTTAAGGAAAGCGTGTGATACATGCGACTCAACTTTATTCATCGTTCATCCACATTAACCAGTTGGTTAATAAATTCAAAGTTTTCAGATTTTGTTCCTCCCATTTTATTTTATATTTATAAATTATTTAAACAAGTAATTTTTAATTTTTTTTAATATCACATTACTTTCCTAAGAATTTTCATATGTGATATTGACTAACGTGGTTGTCTAAATGAAATGGTTGTCTAATGGAAAGTTGTTACCTTAAGGAATTGGATGCCTAAACCAAAATTATGTTGCCTTTGAAAAATAGTTTCCTTAAGGAAACGGTTGCCTTTGGAGTTATGTTGTGAAACACAAAACGTTGCTTACAAAATTTAGACTCCAAAGGAATTTTCAATTAGCTACCTACGCTAATGAGGATCTTTTCAAGGATAATAGAAAGTTTTTTTGAAATAAGGAAGCCTTATGATTTGGTTATATGTCAAATTCAAGTGATTGAATACTGAGATATTTGAATATGAAATTCTTTATGAATTTGACCAAAAGTAATCAATAAAGAATAATATCGAATATTATTTGTTGATTAGGAAAATAACACGTTGTTGTGTGTATTTTCAGAAAAGACAACGTAAGGTGTAAAGACATTAAAACAACTAGATGTCATATCGAGTCATTTGGTTGAAAAAGAGGATGTGATAATAAGTGGTCATCAATGCAAACTATGAGTGGCTTGCACTTGATGATGTGAGATGTCACATCATTCGGGGGAGATGAGATAATGTAGGGGTCGGCAAAAAGCCCAGCCCGGCCCATGTATAGCCGGCACGGGCCGGGCCTCAACAACATTTTAATATATGCGGGCCGGGCCGGGCCGGGCTTTATCTTTTATATAAGGATCCGAGCCCGGCCCATTCAAGCGGGCTTTGCGGGCTTTTGCGGGCCGGGCCTATCGGGCTTTAATTATTAAAAAAATAAGACATTTCAAAATAAACGTAACCTTCATCCATGCACCGGGGTTTAAACGTACTCCGACGAGTCTAAATTTTACGTACGATGTTTATCACTATAAGATGGAGTTTTCTACATGTCCTCGTTTATTATTAAAACATATTTAATTCTTATATTGCTTGAATTCTCCATATGTATATTAATGTTCTTACGTTTGTTCATTTGTTATATGGAATGAAATACTTTTGTGAAACTTAATCGAACATGTTTAATTATTTTATAAAATTGACCGTTAGATTGATTGGTTAGAATATTATAACCATGCCTTTAAAATTTTATAAATTTTGGACTTGATTTAGACATCGATCCATGTATTTCGCCAAATGTGACCATAGTACTCTTACAACTAAAACGGAAATTACCCCTCCCGAAAATAATTTTTTAACATCAAATTTTGGACACATACTCTAATGGAATACATATCTATCTCATAGTATCAAAAAAAATGACATAAAAAATTGATTTATCTACTCCCCCCATAGGAAAATAAGATGAGTGTATTTTAGTGTTTTCACAAATTTTGTTTAATTGTATTGACTGGGATCCAAACGTACTTCGATTATGCTAATTTTTACGTACGGTGTCTTTTATTACAAGGTGAACTATTATATATGGCCTTCTTTATTGTTAAAACATTTTTAATTCTTATATTGCTTGAATTCTCTACATGCTCACTAATGTTCTTACCTTTATTCTTTGGTTATATGGGTTGAAAGTCCTTTGTGAAACGTAATCGATCATGTATCATCATTTTACAAAACTGACTGTCAGATTGGTTGTTCATAATATTCTAAGCATGCCGTTAAAAATTTATAAATTTTGGACTTGATTTAGACCTACATGGCTACATCTATGAGTTTCGCTAAATGTGACCGTAGTACCCTTACAACTAAAACATAAATTACCCATCCCTAAAGGAATTTTTTAAGATCAAAATTTTAACACACATTCTTGTAAATTACATATCTATCTCATAGTGTCAAAAAAATTGATATAAAAATTTAATTTATCTAGTTTCTCCATGGAAAAATAAGCAATATATAAGAGAAGGGTATTGATGTCATTTCACACACTCTCAATTAAACTCTCACCATTGAAAAATTACAAGATCTAATCTGAACAATCTATTATATTTACTGTTTTACTGTGTAAATCGATAAAAAAAATTACAATGAAACCCTAACCCTAAACCCTAAACCCTAAACCCTAACCCTAACCCCTAAACCCTAACTCCTAACCCCTAACCCCTAAACCCTAACCCCTAAACCCTAACTTACTCTAAACCTCAAAATTCCTAAAACCTAAAATCTAACTTACTCTAAACTTCAAAATTCCTAAACCTTAACTTACCCTAAATCTCAATCCCCTAAACCCTAACTTACCTTAAACCTAAACCCTAACTTAATTATCCTAAACTCTAAACAATGATTTAATAGTAAAATAGATACACAAATATAACTATATATGGAATTCCAATATTTGATCAATATATGTATATGTAATATATTAATATAGACATACGTACACAAATATAAAAAATATATATATAGTACTAGTCACTATATTATATATATATATAAGTGTAGGTATAATGATATACGTACTACGTACTATCTTATATATATAAAAAATTGACTGTCGGATTGGTTGTTCATAATATTCTAAGTAGGCCGTCCCTAATTTTTATAAATTTTGGACCTAAACCCTTAACCCTAAACCCTAAAACCTAAACCCCAAACCCTAAACCCTAAAAAAATTATAATAAAATCCTAGAACCGGAACCCTAACTTACCATAAACCTCAAATTCCTAAACCTTAACTTACCATAAATCTTAATCTCCTAAACCCTAATTTACCCTAAACCTAAACCCTAACTTATGCTAAACTTTAAATAATGACTTAATAGTAAAATAGATACACAAATTTAATTATATATGGAATTCAAATATTCAATCTATCCATGTATATGTAATATATTAATATATATACACAAATGTAAAATATATATTTATATAGTATTAGTCTATTAGACTACTAGTCACTATATTTTATATATATATATATGTCAATATGTGTGTAGGTAAACATTAACTAGGTATAAATTGTATAATGATTAAAATTCATTAAATGATTTAATGATATATGTCAATATGTGTGCGGGCTTTGACGGGCCGGGCCTAACGGGCTTTGACGGGCCGGGCCTAACGGGTCTTGACGGGCTTTTGGCGGGCCGGGCTCGCGGGCCGGGCCGGGCTTTAGATCTCTAAACCATGGTCGGCCCACCAACCACCTTGGCGGGCTTTTGCGGGCCGGGCCGGGCTTTTAGCCCACGGGCTTGCGGGCCTCCACCGGCCCACGAGGCCCACGGGCCAAATGATGACCCCTAAGATAATGTGCCTTATGTGTGGAGACTCACCTTCATATAGCAATACGCATTTTGTGGTGAGGCTCAAAACCAAAACCTTGAACAGTTGGCCCAAGTGAATAATATCTTGCTATGAGGAACTATGCCGTGACAAATGACGAATAAGGCATGGAACTAGTCAAAGATTATGACTGGCAGATGGAAGACTTGGAGTGGTGGTATGACCAACCCAAGTTGGATGAATAATCAAGGGTTAAGTAAAGAAGATCAAATGTTAATTTCTAGAAAGGAACTAAACAGCGTACTATATGTTCCTAATAACTAAGTGGAGGCTCAGTGAAGTTGATTTTCGTTTACTGAATAAAGGAAAATGAATCCTAGTAGAATGTATATTAGTAATAGATACATGAGTGGTGGAAATAAATGTAATGATCATGGTCAATTATATGAATAAAGCTAGTGCTTCCACCTTTGTGTCGATCTACCAATGTATGGTATGGTAAGCAAAGACAAGTTAATTATGATAGTTTGTAGAGGCTAATTAACTTGGAAACTTTACTAATATTTCAAGCATAAGTGTGGAGCTTGTGCTGAGATAAACTAAATGAAATCTTCTTTCAAAAGCATGGAAAGAGACAATGAACCTCTTGATTTATCCACAGTGATACATGTGATTTAAAATCAAAACAAACAACATGTGATAATAAGTATTTTATCACCTTTATCGATGATAACACAAAAAATTGCTATGTGTACCTCATAAAGAGTAAATTAAGATGAGGCTATAGAGAAATTTATTCTTTATAGAATCGAGGAGGTGAGTATGAATCACTATTTACTGATTGTGCTCCATATGGGAATACGCATGAAACAACAATACCTTATTCACCACAATCATATGATGTGGTGGAACGGAAGAAACATATCTTATAAGATAAGATGAATGTAAAAAAAAAGACCATGACTTCCCGATGCTATACTTACCATTTCGTTGGAGAGTGCCTTTGAAAAACCAAGAATCTTATCAAGACATATTGCACCTAGCTATCGAAAAAGCTCCTCTTGATGCCTATTTGATGGCTATATTTGTTAGTGTGTTCGATTCAGTGAATCATATAAGCTTTATGTCTCATCCTCTTATTTTTCTATCATCAAAAATATCAAAAATATTTTTATAAGCTTCTTACATTGGTATTTAATATAGTTATTATTAGACTACATTTGAATTTGAATATGAAATAAAAAGTACCAATAACGAATTGTACAAAGTACCCACAAAACAAGATTTGCAACATAAACTAGTTCGATCTTGCATTTAGTAACAACAAATAGTGGAGTCATTAATCATTTACGACAAAACAAAAATTACATATTACAGGAAATTAAACATCAAACGTCACATTGCATATAATAATTGCAAAAAAAATGAATTGTCAAAAATATTACTTGCAAAAAAAATCAATTCTCGCTTTTGAAATCTCCAAGAAAATGAAAGCGTCACATTTGAATTTTGCAACAAATAGAGAACATCATATTTATTATTCGCGACAAACACAGAACCTCACACTTTGTTTTTTCTTCGACAAACGCAAAACGTTGCGTTTAATGTTTGCGACGGATGTCAAACGTCGCATTCAATTATTGTGACGAAAATGAAACGTCAAACTTATGTTTTGTAATACACTTGAATTCCTCGCCAAACATAATATATGACGAAACAATTACGTCACGAATCAAAAAATTGACGAAACAAATTATTTGTCGCTTTTTACATTCCGCCATATCAATAGGATGATGGACATTGCGACGACTCAAAATTCATCGCAATTTCATTTTAACGAGGAATTTAAACTTTAGTGACAAAATTCAGTCGTCTCCAAAATCGTTTTTCTTGTAGTGGTAGAGGATTAGGCGCATTCAACGGGGTTAATTTAGTTACCTGCGTACCTAAAAGCCAAGCATTAGAGTTGCAAGATGGTTGCCGGAACTTCTATCATGTTGTAAGAAGTATGGAATTTCTCCATCTACTGAACTTGACCCAGTCTATCTTAATAGTTAGCTTTAATTACGAAAACTCATTTCCAAAAAGACCAAGCTAGATTAATTGATTACAGGGGCCAACTTCTTCTTGAGCTCTTGGCTACAATAATTGTCACTTCATCTTCGGTTATAGATCAGTTACAAGATTGCGTACATCATCATCAAGATGGGGTTGCCTCACTTGCCTGCATATATGGGATCTGGGATCGACGAAAAGCGATTCGCCAAATACCGTGAATGCATTTTGGAGGCACTTGATCAAGTTTTCATTAGAATGACATATCTACCTTGGGATACACACAATATCATTGCAATGGCTACTAAGTGTTCAAATATGCATATTGTGTCCGTTAGTCCATCGGGTTTTTTCTTTCTTTCTGAAGAAGGGTCTATCAGGCTGTTTGTGGAGCAGCTATTTATATTGGATAATATTGATGTAGTTACAGCTATATGTATGCTATGTAATACACTAGATAGCAACTCAGTGCATCGTGAAGAAGATCAAGAAGAAATTGCTAGGCAAGGAAATCATGATCAAGATTGAAGAAAACCTCGATTGAGCGAAGGCATATACATACATAGGGTCAGTTTTTCATAGTATATGCATATTGAAAGATTGAAAAAACTGTTGTGCTATTGAAAGTAATTTCTATCTCTAGCTAGATTGATGATAAATTTATTGCCTAAGCATAAAGATAACTATAACAAAAAATAACAGAAGGAATAGATTAAACCGAAAGAGATGTGAAGTTTAATTATTACATTAATTTAGTGAGAGTACATTGAGAACTTCAATTATAATTTCAATTATAATGATAGTATTGATTTTATTGAATGGTATATTATCATATTGCAATATAAATATATCGTCTCTTGAAGTTTATTTATTATTTATCATGTAAAATGACTTAGCAGTCACCAAGTGGTGTGACAAGCACAACATAACATGTGCCGCCTATCTTCGCATGCAAATCTCGTTCGTCTTTGGACAACACAAATGAAAATTATCCTTTGGCGATGGTTGTTGCAGTTCCCTCAAGAGTACCAGACCATTGTTCACACTTCAACTCTACTTTGGCATCTACATGTGCAAGAACAAGAACTAATTAATAGTGCATATTCGATCAACAAGTTTCAAGATCGTTGTCATTAGTCTGCAAACAAATCGATCAAAACATACAGTAAATTAGTTATAATTAAGGACAAATTTTAGTGTACCCCATTAACTTTGTTCTAAACATAAAGTTGGTCCCCATTCTTCAAAGTTGAATTTTATCTTCCTATTGTTTCAACCTTCAATCAACCATGCCCCTAACCCATCTACCATCCAATCCTGACGTCATCTGCTGACATGGTGATTGTCATGTCAGCATATGGTCCCATATATAACCGATAAAATCCTAAGATTAACCTCATATATATCTTCTTACTAGAAGTGAAAGCCCTAATCTCACTCTTACTAGAAGTATATCGTAAAAATTATACGAGTGTTGAGACATCTCGTCTGCCCAAACCCAGAGTCATGTCCCATACCCTAAATCATATGCTCCAGTGATAAGATATATGAGACCCATATCTTGAAATTTTAAAAATTATGTGAGACCCATATGTTGACATGGCTATCACGATGTCATTAGATGAAGTTAATATTGGATGGTAGATGGGTTTAGGGGGCACCAAATATAGTGTTCCGTCCCCCCCCCCCGGTTGCATAGTCAGCAAGTAAGAGTTTCATATAGTGGGTTGCCGATTGATGTAGGTGTTTAAATCCTGAATAACGGGTATTCGAGATATGACCAAATGTTGATATTTAACATCTGCGGTATGGATATCGGGTATTGGACGGGAGCAGGGACAGATTGAGATCGCGGGATGATCGAGGTCGGGCGGTATCGGTGGATGATTGATGTCGGGCGGTATCGGTGTATGATCGATTTCGATGTTCCGCAGCGATCTCGGCACTGCTAAGATCAACAACGGTTAAGGAGAGACGGGGTGGCCCGCCTTCAACCCTCCGATGCCTAAGTCAGAATCGATATAGAGATTGGACAGAATAACGGTATAGTAAGTTAAGAGCGCGTACCATTTAATGCTGTGTTGACCGGTATATATTGGTAGTTGAAGGTTGGATTACTCCTCTACTTTCGATGTGGGATTGGTGTGCACATGCCTTTTGCTGGGTTGTTGTCTGACTGTTATTGGCGTGGGCGCGTGACCGTTATCCTGATCGAGGCCCGGGCGGGTTTGGTCATCAAAGTTGGAGCTTTCCCGGTGATGGTTCCTGTCATGGTGGCGGTGAGACATAACTATAATTTATATTTAAGTTATCTAAGCACGTACCTAGGTGATCTAGCCAGGTATATGAACAAGTCCCCCAACTTGCTCAGCCAAGGAGATCAACCTTGGTTGGCGAGTTGAAAAAGAAGTGATGCCGGCGAGATCATCGGTGCGTGCTTATCGGCGATTTTTTACTTTTGTTGGGAGCCGGGTATCATGCCATATAGTCCCCCAACTTGGCGACCCAGGTTGAGAATCTTGGCTGTGGGCGTTCCTGTACCTGCATGTGCCATATTTGATAGGTTATGGGCGAGATCGGTGAGTAGCTAGTTCACCGTTCTGCTGTAGTACTTCGTGTAATGGTGATTTTTGTACTCAAGTCCCCGAGTCTGTTCCTCCTAGTGGCCAGTAATGAAGAGTGATGCCGCGTAATGAAGAGTGATGCTGTTTAATGAAGAGTGACTGTGTCGTTATCGTGTTGTGGGCGCTATGGAAGGGGGAGCTCGTTTGAATTGGTAACCCTTAAGTCCCCGAGTCCGTTCCTCCTAGTGGCCAGTAATGAAGAGTGATGCCGCGTAATGAAGAGTGATTAGGGCGATATTGGTGATGGAGATTGACTATGGCGATATTGCAAAGGCGTGCTATTCGCGTTCTGTTAACGGTGTGGTTGGTGTATCTACTCTGCCCATCATTAAATGTTGTCCTTGTCGTGCTGCCATGTGTCCGTGTAGGGTGTCTCGGGGTTCCCAAACGTCTCGTCGTAGCCATAAAGCGTGATGATTGCTTTTTCTCTCAGGGGTCGCGCCCCTTCTTGAAACGGTGCGTACCGGTTCTCGTTCCAGACCCTTCTGGTTCTGGCTGCCACGTGCCGTGATCCCCTGGACCGACGTGTCTGTTTCAACGGTCACGATTTCGCCGTTACGCCTATATATATCTGTGTTTGTTTGTTTGTACGTTTTCTTTTACTCTTTTGCTTTCTGAAAATTTTCGTGTTTCTGTTGCCGGATTTCCTTGTTCTCCTCCTGCTTCCGTCGTGCCGTTGCTTGCGCTACCGTTGGTTCTCCTTACCCTCCTCTTTCCGGTAAGACGTCGCTGCCTATTCTTTTGTCATTTTGTTTGCTTGACATTTTGGTTTTATCTTGGGGTTTTGGGGTGTCTGTTTGCTGGTGTGTTTGGTTGATCTCGGTTTGCCGTTGTAGTTTTACTGTTTTGTCCTCGTGCGTGTTTCTACTTCTTCTTTTGCGTGTTTTTTTGTTTATCGTGGGGGTATGTCGCCTGGGAAACTAGTTGCGGGCTGGCGAACCGTTTAGGTTTTGACTTTGTCCGTGACTGTTTCGCAGGTGATATGTCTTCTTCTCGCCACGACGCCGATGTGTCTTCTGGTTCTCGCCGTTATGGGCTTGACGGGCAGCTCTTATGGACCCTAAAAGATGGTCAGGAGGTCGATGAGCCTGCAAAGGCGTTATCCATGGCGGAATTGGAAAAGGTGAGGTCCGAGTTCCAGATCGGTCCGGGTGTCGTTCTGAAGTGCCCGGCTCCTGGCGAGCAGTTCTCTAGGCCGCCTAGGGGTTTTATCGCTGTTGATCGCGCTCAACTGCGGTACGGTGTTCGTCTGCCTCTTTATCCTTTCCACGAGTATATCTTTGGCGAGCTAGGTTGTGCCGTGGGCCAGGTGTCGCCGTTAATGCTTCAGGTGCTGAGCGTGATGTTCACACTGTGGAAGTTGGCTGGTCTCGACTATCCCACTCGGAACGAGGTGCTTTACTACTTTGATGTGGCGTATTCTACGAAGAAGGGTTGTGGTGGAACGCTCTCGCTCCGCCAGCGAAGAAAGAGTTCGCTGGGGCTTACCGATTTCGCGAGTTCGTGTCCTGATTGGCGGGGTGAGCACTTCTTTGCTAGTGGGTGGTCGTCCTTCCCCCACAGCCTTGTTCCTACCCGGTTTCATGCCCGAGGTGACGTTTCTATATCGGCGTGATCCTCGTCGTAGGTCGTTTGTGTGATTGTCTTACTTGTCTTTATTTTTGTAGTTTCTCGTCAGTATTCTTTGACCGCTACGGAAAAACGGCGGTGCCATAGGGTTGAGAGGGGCTTCAGTGATAAGTTTAAAAGTGTATATCTCCTTGCTGATTACCGGATTATGGAGATGACCGGTCTCGCTAAGACGCCCAGTATGCCGTTTTGTTTGTTTGTTTGACTGTTTGTATTGCTTGCTTTTGTTTGCATCTTCTGTTGTATCTCGGTTTCTTGACCTTCTTGCCCTTACTTTTCAGTTGGTTATAAAAATCAAAAGCGAGACCGGAAGATGTCGAGCTCCTATGGTGATATCGACGAGCTTATCGCCAAGCTGGCGGAGGAGGCCGCCGCCGCTAACGTGATTGACCTGGACATTCGTTCTGGGTGGACCGTTACCCTCACAGAGCAGACGGATCTTCCTCCCCCAGAGTCCCAGACCGATATGGTGGGGGCCAGTGTGCCTGTCCGGGTTGTGAATGCTCAGCCTGGGAGTCCTCCACGCTCCCCTGCTCGCCTGAAGAGGAGGTCTGAAGGTGAGGGCAGTCAGCCTAAGCGTCAGAGGCGGATGAGCGAGGCGCCTTCCTCTCCCATTATCGTGCAGGATGATGGGGACGCCACCCGAGTCACCATTGCGGTCCCGGTGAGCCGTGTTGGTGATGCTGCTGCTGAAACAGGTGATGCTGATAATCTTTGGTACTTTGGCACAGAGACTTCTCCTTTGGTTGCTGATATTGGTGCCCATCCTTACTGTTTATTAGGCGACGTACCTCGTGGTGAGCCCAACATTGCTGTGGATGGCAGCGTCGTTATCGCCCGTTCAAGCACCTGGGAAGGGCCACCACCCTACTCGGCCGAGATCCTCGCTCTCCTACCTCCAGACGTGGCCACAGTGGCCAATGTCGAGAGTGGGGCCGATCAGTGTCTGCGGTCCTTTGCCGCCTCCCTCCAGTTGATGTGTCATCAACGTCATGCTATGGTGGCGTCCTCCGAGGAGCTGGCCCATGTCAATGGCCTCTTATCGGAGAGAGATGAGCAACTCGTGAAAGCGAGCGAGGAGTGGCAGTCCTTGCAGCAGAAGTACGAGGTTTTGGAAGGCGAGAAGAAGCTCACCGATGAGTGCCTGGATGCTTCCTTTATCCGAGGTCGCCAGCTTGAGCTGGAGGTTAAGAAGGAGCGCCAGCGGGCTGAAGATCTGAAGGCTCGTCTGGCCATTGCTGAGGGCCAAGTCACGACTCTACGCGGCCAGGTAAAGGAGTTGGAGGATCGGCGCGAGCAGGAGCTGATCGATGCTGTAAATGATTTCAAGGCCAGTCCCGAGTTTGATGGCGCTGTCAAGAAGGCTTTTACTGACGGCCTGCAGCAGACTCAGAAGTGCTTTTTTGATAACGGTTGGGTGAACGAGAAGTATAACGCTGACCTGAAGCGTATCAACGAGGAGCGCCGTCTGAAGCGTGAGTCCAATGTTAAAGCCTTTATGAAGATTAAGGAAGAGAAGGCCGATGAGGAAGAACGGCAGCGGTCGAATGTTTCCCAAGGTATGACTCCTGATGGCTTTCATCCTTTAACGCCTAGTGCGTTTCCGTCGACTCCTCTAACTCGTCATATTCGTGACGTTGAACTTTTTTCTCAGGCACGGAGTGAGAGGCTGGCGGGCTTGTATCAGGAGCGGTTTTCTGATGACGGCGCTGCGGATCTGCTGTGAAGCTCGGGCATCTGCTACTTTTAGTTTCAGTGTTTTTTTCCTTTAGCTTAGTGTAGGCGTGTTTGAACTTTGTATCCGTGCCGTAACGGCCTTTTGAATGAAATGGACTTTTTCTAAGTGTGGTCCGGTATCGCCAGCGATGAAAGGTCTGAAAAAAATTCATTTGTCTGTTTGTGGATAACCGGTATCTTTGATAACGCCCGAGAGCGATTTAGTGTTTGGTGTTTTACCAAATGAGACGAATGTTTTATAGTGGTTCACCAATTTGGCTACTCCACTTGTGCTTCACTGAGCTTTTTACTATTCTTTTTTTGGTTTACACAAGTATCGGGTTTTGGGGACGCGATGTAGTCAAACGACAAAGGTCTGAAGAATTTTTGTTTCATTGGTGGCGGTGCCGGATGACCGAGCGAGATGAGTCCCGGCGTGCTGGAACTAGTTGTTTGGACGCCCTGACCGTGTTGGTACGTGGAATTTTGCCCTATTGGTGGCAATATCGGAGGTGTTCTGTGTTCCATGTGCGTGGTATCTTTAGGCCGTTCTTGTCTTGGAGGATGAATGTGGTTGGTGTGACGCTCTCGGTGATTTTGAAAGGGCCCTCCCATGTTGGTGCTAGGCCTTTGGGTTTGGGGATGACTTCTCTCCAGACTATGTCGCCGACGTGCAGCTTGCGTGCCTTTACCCGTCTGTTGTAATGTCGGGCGACTAGTTGCTTGTTTGCTGAGAGTGTGATGATGGTGTCGTCCTGCCTTTCTTCCCGGAGTATGTTGGCCATGTTTAAGCCGTCCTCGTTGGTGTCCTGGTCGTACCCCTCGAGTCTCGGGCTTCGGTGTGTGATTTCTAATGGTAAGACGGCCTCGGCGTCATAGACCAGTGAGAACGGTGAGTCCCCAGTTGCCTCTGTTGGCGTTGTGCGTATCGCCCAGAGAACCTCGTAAAGACTTTCTGCCCATTTGTGGTTGTAGTCCTCCATTCTTCTTTTTAGGCCGTTCTTTATTTTTTTGTTTGCCGCTTCTACTTGTCTGTTTGTCTGAGGGTAGTATACCGATGCGAATACCAGGCGAGTTCCCAAGTTGCTGGTGAACTTCTTCATCTCGTCATTGTTGAATTGTTTCCCGTTGTCGGTGACTAACATTAGTGGGGCCCCGTACCGGCAATATATATCCTTCCAGAGGAAGTTGATGACCTTTTTCGTGGTAACGAGGACGAGCGGTCTGGCCTCGATGTATTTCGTATGGTAGTCTATGCAGACGATGATGTACTTGAATTGGCCGGATGATGCCTTTAGTGGCCCGATCAGGTCGAGTCCCCATTGTGCGAACGGTACCGGGCTGACGATGATGGACATTGGTGCTGCCGGGGCGTGTATCCGGTGTGCGTGTTGGGCGCAGGCCTGGCACTGATCGACAATATTTCTTGCATCCTGTCGCATTCCTCTGTAGTAGAAACCATATCGGAGTAGTTTGTGTATGATGCTATTTGGTCCACCGTGGTTGCCGTATTCGCAGTCGTGGAGGTCTTTCAGCATGCTCCTACCTTCCGTTTGCGTAATACACTTTAGGATTGGGAACCCCCTTTTGTTCATGTATAGTTGGCCGTTTTGTATGTTGTAGTATGCCGCCCTTTGGGCGAGTTGTCTTGCTTCTGTTCGATCGGCTGGCGTTGTTCCATCTGTCAGGTATTTGGTTATGCTTGTTCGCCAGTCTTCCTCTGGTGTCGCTGGTGGAGCCGTTGTGGTGATTGTAAATATTTCTTGGAAGCTTTTGGATATGCTTGGTCGTTCTAATGTTTCCACCATCGTGTGCCCTCTTGCCTCGATTAATGGAGCGGTTGCCAGTCTTGCCAAAGCGTCGGCCCTCCTGTTTTGCTCTCTTGGGATGTGCGTTATGTTGTAAAAGGAGAATTTTCCCAGTAGCGCCTTTACGTATCCTAGGTATGCCGACATCTGTGTTCCTCGTGCCTCGAATTCCCCGGTTACGTGATTGACCGTTAGGGAGTCGCTGAATATATTAACGTCTCTAGCCCCTGTGTCTAGGGCGAGTTGTAGACCGGCAATCAGGGCCTCGTATTCGGCCTCGTTGTTGGATGCCGGGAATGTGAATCGTAGGGCGTACTCGGCGTAGGTTTTGCCAGGCCCGGTCAGGATTGCCCCTGCCCCTGCTGCTATGGCCGTTCTGGATCCGTCAACGTATAGGTTCCAGTATGACGGTGCTGTTACCTGGGTTGAGGGCGAGCTCGCCGATTCTGGCTGTTGTTGGTCGGTAATTGTCGGCGTCAGTTCTGCTATGAAGTCTGCTATCGCCTGTCCTTTTATCGCTCCTCGTGGTTTGTATTCGATGTCGAACTCGCTGAGTTCTATCGCCCATTTGGTTAATCTTCCGGAGTGGTCGGGGCTAGCCAGCACTTTGCATAGTGGTTTGTCCGTTAGGACGTGCACAGTGTGGGATTGGAAGTATGGTCGCAGGCGTCTTGCCGCCGTTATTAGTGCTAAGGCCAGTTGCTCGAGAGCCGGGTATTTTGTTTCTGCTTTTTCCCATCCTTTTTCGGTGAAGAATACTGGTAACTCGGTGTCGGTATCTCGTCTGTCTAGTGCGGAGCTTACGGCGGTGAGCGAGGTAGCGAGGTAGATGTATAAGACCTCGCCCGGGACTGGTGCGTAGAGGAAAGGGATGTGGGCGAGATACTGCTTGATGGCGGTTAGTGCTGATTCGCACTCGTCGGTCCATTCTACTGCCTTCTTTTTTGTGAGTCTGATTGCTTTGAAGAACGGCTCGCATTTGTCTGTGTATCGTGCAATGAATCGGGCCAGTGATGCTAGTTTTCCGGTGAGTGCCTGGAGCTCCTTTTTGGTTATTGGGCGTGTTGTGTCCAGGACAGCCTGCACCTTTCCCGGGTTGGCCTCGATCCCGCGTTGGCTTACCATGTACCCCGGGAATTTCGTTGTTGTTACCCCGAAGATGCACTTTTCCGGGTTGAGCCTCATGCCGCTGCCGATGAACGTGTCTAACACTGCTTTCAGATTTTTGACGTGGTCTTCCCGGTGACGGCTTTTTACAATTAGGTCGTCCACGTAGACCGCGACAGTGTCGTTATCCAGTGGTGCCAGCAGCGCTGTCATGAACCTCTGGTATGTGGCTCCGGCGTTCTTCATTCTGAAAGGCATGACGTTGTAGCAGTATAGTCCTCGGTCTGTGATGAAACACGTTGCCTCGCTGTCCGCCGGGCTCATCTTGATTTGGTTGTATCCCGAGTAGCAGTCCATTGTTGATAAGAGTTCGTGGCCGCTGGTGGCGTCTGCGAGTTGGTGGATTCGTGGTAATGGGAAGGAATCTTTTGGGCATGCTTTGTTAACGTCGGTGTAGTCTACGCACATTCTCCACTTGTTGTTGCTTTTTTTGACCATCACGACGTTTGAGATCCATTCCGGGTAGTGGATTTTTCTGATGAACCCTATGTCGAGTAGCCTGGTTACCTCCTCTCGCATGGTGCTGTATTGTTCTTCGTTGTATGCACGCCGCTTTTGTTTTTTTGGGATGGTGTCGGGCGAAATATTTAGTTTGTGTGAAACGATATCCGTTGCTATTCCTGGCATGTCGGCGTATGACCATGCGAATACGGTACCGCACTCCCTGAGGATGTTGACGAGGGAGGTCTCGATTGTTGGGTCCAGGTTGGTTCCGATTCTGATGGTTCGCTCGGGGTGCTCGTCAGAGATGGAGATTGGTTTTGTGGATGTCTCGGCGGTTGGGCGGGCTGTCAGTGATTCCGCCCGTGGGTCGTCGGGAGTCTCGTGTAGTCTGTTGTCTTTTAGGGCGCATACCTCTCTTGCCGGGTAGTTGGCGTGAGTGGGGGATCCTGGTAGAGTGGGCGTTGTTCCTTTGACGGTGCACACTCCCCCGGTCGTTGGGAATTTCATTGTTAACATCCGTTGCGATACGATAGCATTTATCCTGTTTAAGGTATTGCATCCGATAATGGCGTTGTAGAACGAGGGGGCATCGACGATTAGGAATTCGATGTGTGTCTCGGCACTGCAGCCCTCTTGTCCTAGTGCGATTCTGAGGTAGTCGCTTCCCAGTGGTTGTATTTGGTCGCCGCTGAAGCTTACCAGTGGATGGTGGTCCCGTTTCAGCTTAGATGGGAGTCGCTTGAGTGCTTCGTAAGCTGGCCGGAATATGACGTTGACCGATGAGCCTGTGTCCACGAGGCATCGTCCGACGCTGCATAGGTCGATCACGGCGTCTATTAGGAAGGGGTAGTCTTTAGATACCGGCGGTCTCTCCTGTTCTTCTGATTCGTGGAATGTTATGGACCCCCATCCGGTCTTGGCGGCTTTTGCTGGTCCCTGTCGTAGGTTACATATCGCTCGTTCGTTTCTTCGTTCCGTTTTGGACTTGCCGCCCGTGATTGCGTTGATTCTTCTGACGCTATTGATGTTCGTTACCGAGCGCTCTGGTTGAGCGCTGTGCCCTGTCCTGAATGTCGATAGGTTTCCTTTCTCCAGCTGTGCCTGTACCGCCTTTTTTACGTCGTGACACCTTTCTGTGTCGTGGGACTCGTTTTGGTGGAAGTCGCACCATTTCCCCGTGTTCCTGTAATCTGTTGCCCGGAATGACTTTTTGGGCAGTGTGAATAGTTCTGGGTGGGCCGTGAGGATATCGGCGTATTGGGCATTTAGTACGCTGAACACCGGCTGCGGTGGCAGGGTGGTGAAGTTTGTTTTCTCATCTCGTTGTCTCTTTCCAGCGTTGGTGTAACCTTTGCCGTTGTTGGCGTAATTGTGACTTCCGGCGTTGTGCCGTTGTCCGCCTTGTCGCCATCTCTGTTGGTCCTGGTCGTGTGATCTTCTCTTATTTCTGGGTGGGGTTGCCCGTGATCGATCGTGGGCGGGGAGCACATCCTGTACGTTTATGGTGAATGTGTTTACCTGTTGTGTTGTTGTGGGGTTGGAGCCAAAAGTCTGCAGTTCTAGTTGGGCGTGCGATGTCACGCGGTCTAGTAGGTCGGCGTATGTGGTCGCTGGATTCTCGTTGAGCTTCCAGGTCAGTGATCCTGGCTGTAGGGCATTTCTGAGTACGCAGAAGGCCGAGTCGTTGGATATGCCGCGGCAGTTGGCGATGACGGTGTTCCAGCGAGAAATGAATGCGGATAGTCCCTCCACGGGTTCTTGTTTTATAGCCTGCAATTGATTGTAAGTTAGTGAGCAACTCGCCGATGTTATGTATCTCTTTAAAAAAGCTTTAATGAGTTCTGGGAAAGATTTTATGGATTTTGGCGGGATGCTAAAGAGCCAGCTGAGCGCCTCGCCCGTTAGGCTCTCCATGAATAGGTAACAGTTTGTGGCGTCGTCGTAGCCCCTGCCGGTTGTTGCTGATGTGAAAACGTCGATGTGGAGGGATGGGTCTATTTTTCCCCTGTATCGTTCTAACTTGATTTTTGCCAATGGATGTCGTCCTCGGCGCATAATGTCGCTCGAGAATGGTTCTTTGCGTACTGCTGGGAGTGTGCGGTCAAGGTAACTGGGCTCCGGTTGTGATAACCGTCGTATCACCATTTCGAGGTCGGCCACTCGTGCCGCCATCTGCCCGCCGAGCGGGTCGCTTACATTCATTCTAGTGTTGATGTGTGGGGGCGGTGATACCGGTGAGCGGGTGAAGTTATTTGGTTCTGGCCCGTCAATGCCTTGCAGTCCGTCGTCGCCCTCGGGCGATTCTGGCTCTCGGTTGCTGGATTGGGGTGGGGGGGTTGCCTCTGATAATAAGCCTGGGTTAGGCCCCACGCGTTCCGTGGTTCTCATCCCCGTGGATGCCCCTATGTATCGCTGGTGCTCGAAGTCCCTGGCCTTTTCGAGCTCTACGCATCTTTCCATGGCCGATTCGTACCGGCGTTGCATGTCGGTGATGTGGTCACGCGTGACGCTTATGTGGCGCTTACCGGGCCGTTGCAACGTCTGATCGTCGTGTTCGTTATCGTGATGGGTTTCTCGTTGTCCGGTACCGGGTGATATTCCTAGTGTCAGGCTGGTGTCCATGCTCGTCGTTCGCTGAGAGTTTCGTGGTTTAGGGAAAAAAATTTCCTGTGCGTGATTCCCACAGACGGCGCCAATGTTCAGATCCTGAATAACGGGTATTCGAGATATGACCAAATGTTGATATTTAACATCTGCAGTATGGATATCGGGTATTGGACGGGAGCAGGGACGGATTGAGATCGCGGGATGATCGAGGTCGGGCGGTATCGGTGGATGATTGATGTCGGGCGGTATCGGTGTATGATCGATGTCGATGTTCCGCAGCGATCTCGGCACTGCTAAGATCAACAACGGTTAAGGAGAGACGGGGTAGCCCGCCTTCAACCCTCCGATGCCTAAGTCAGAATCGATATAGAGATTGGACAGAATAACGGTATAGTAAGTTAAGAGCGCGTACCATTTAATGCTGTGTTGACCGGTATATATTGGTAGTTGAAGGTTGGATTACTCCTCTACTTTCGATGTGGGATTGGTGTGCACATGCCTTTTGCTGGGTTGTTGTCTGACTGTTATTGGCGTGGGCGCGTAACCGTTATCCTGATCGAGGCCCGGGCGGGTTTGGTCATCAAAGTTGGAGCTTTCCCGGTGATGGTTCCTGTCATGGTGGCGGTGAGACATAACTATAATTTATATTTAAGTTATCTAAGCACGTACCTAGGTAATCTAGCCAGGTATATGAACATGTCCCATACCCTAAATCATATGCTCCAGTGATAAGATATATGAGACCCATATCTTGAAATTTTAGAAATTATGTGAGACCCATATCTTGACATGGCTATCACGATGTCATTAGATGAAGTTAATATTGGATGGTAGATAGGTTTAGGGGGCACCAAATATAGTGTTCCGTCCCACACCCCCCCCCCCCCCCCCCCCCCCCCGGTTGCATAGTCAGCAAGTAAGAGTTTCATATAGTGGGTTGATGTAGGTAAATTAGTTTTACCTACTTTGAAGAAAGAGGCAAACATAGCGAAGAAGCTAGTATAGGCATGACTATTTAAAAATAGAGAAAACCCTATTGTAGCCGCCACAACTCATCGAGATATCTAAGTTGAAAACTCACCCAACACTCGGAAACACACGCCTCCGAAATTAGTTTCTTCTTCCTCTTTAAGAACATTGTCCTTCAATGAAATTCACCATGTAAGGAGTTTGAGAATTCAGCTTGGTTTTCATTTGGGAAAATTGGGAGTATCATCTGGTCGGCTATAACATCTATTCCTAAGTCACTTTCCGACGACAATGATGATGTCTTCGAGTAATTCCATCTTCCTCAGTCTGAAAGCTTGCTCTTTTGAGAAACCCAATAATTATAGAGTTCATATGAAACTTATTCTCCTATTTTCTAGTATCCTAGTATGACATTATCGCTAAGTTTAGCTAGTATATTAGAGAGGTGTTGGGAGATGTTGCTTTCTTATTTTAGTCAAGTTGATGCTTTTTCACCTTTTCCATATATTTCTCCTGAAACATGATGACAGTTTTTGATAAGGATACCATGTTCTTTGTAAACGATGGATGATTCATATAACTGAGCTATTTGAATATGTGAAAGCTTTGGTTTTTGTTAGGGAGGGATAAATTGATGGTAAAGTTTTATTTTTGAGTAATGATTGAGTTAAGGAGAGGCAGCAAAAGCTAAGATTTGTTTCTATCATTGTTCATATGTAAAATTTTATTTTGAGTGACTTATATGTGGCTTAACCAATCAGTGTTGAATCTAAGGGACAAAATTTATTGATTCACTACAAGAAAACAACACTTAGACCACGGAAACGTAATTGTTCCGTGGTCCAAGTGACACCTGGACCACGGAAAATACTCCGTGGTCCAAGTACCACCTGGACGACGGAGAATACCATCTCCGTCGTCCAGGTGGTCACCTGGACCACGGAGTCTTTTCCGAGGTCCAGGTGATCACCTGGACGACGGATACGGTATTCTCCGTCGTCCATGTGATCACTTGGACCTCGGAGTCTTCTCCGTCCTCCAGGTGATCACCTGGATGACGGAGAATGCCATCTCCGTCGTCCAGGTGATTACCTGGACAACGGACCTACACGCCATCGTCCGAGTACGTAACGTACTTCCACTTAGACGACGTACCGACACCTCCATCGTCTAAGTGAAGCATTATATAAGCCCGATGCCAAACTGAATTCATTCCTCGATCTCTTCATTCCATTTGAAGAAGAATTGAAGGAGAAGGGAGAAGGAGAAGGGAGCTAGCTAGCTAGAAGGCCGAGAAGAATTAGGATCGATAAGGGATCTCCGCTGACTAGCTAGCTAGCTTAATTAACGTACAGATATCAAGAAGGCCAGCAGGTACGTACGTACGCAGTTAAAATTTGCTTAATTAATATATATTTAGTGAAAACGTACGTACATACATGCAAGGATGTTAGCTATATATATATGTACAGATCGATTAAATTACGTACGTACGTAATTGATGGATCGATGTAGATCGAGTACGTATAATTAAGGGTAAATTAATGGACAAATATATATATATATATGTAATAATTAATTAATTATAATATTTTGTAGCAGTATGGACAAGAGTTGGATGAAGTTGAAGAATAGATGTGATGTATGGTATATGGATGGAATTAGCGAATTTGTGAATTTTGCGATAGAATATGGTCAGGGAAAGAAACGTTTAAGGTGTCCGTGTCAGAAATGTCTTAATTGTCAGTATGCGGAGGTTAATGTTATGGTGCAACACCTGTACGAAAATGGTATGATGTGGAGTTACACTACATGGAGCGAGCATGGTGAAGCAGTAGAGTTCAGCGCAGCAGACTTCAGCTCAGGGTACAGTTACCATGGTGCCTCATCCAGCGGCAGTGGTGCCGGACCCCCAGCTTGCAACCCAACTGCAGATTTGGTCCATGATGCGTTTCCGGGATGTAGTCATAGTGGACACCAACACCAAGACAGAGGTTACAGTACCACTAATGAGCATGATGACACATTCCCCGCAGCTAGCTTGGCCACTGACACCAGTGAGATGGAAAAGTACAACCGGATGCTACTTGAAGCGCAGACCCCGGTGTCCCCTGGATGTCGAGAGAATGTGTTGCAATATGTGATGGAGCAAATGAAGATAAAAGTGAAGCACAAAATGTCAGTGAGTTCTTTTGACGAAATTCAGGAGCAAATATGTAAGTTGCTTCCTGATGATCACAATCTTCCTAAATCTCATTATAAGGTTAGAAATATCCTGAGCAGCCTCGGCCTAAAGTACAGGATAATTGACGCATGTCCGAATGATTGTGTGCTATTTTACAAAGAGTATAAAGAGTTGGACTATTGTCCCGTATGTGGCCAGTGCAGATTCCAGTTGAATAGGAAGAGTTCGAAAAAGAGAATTCCTGTGAAAGTTCTTCGATATTTTCCCTTGATTGCCATATTGCAGCGCCTGTACATGTCTCTACACACAGCAGAGGCGATGCGATGGTACGCAGAAAAGCGAATAGATGACGATGTCCTGCGACACGCCGCGGATGTGCAGTGAACAAGGAATTTAATTTCTACAGACGAATTCAATCATTGGGGAAGTAATAGCTCGGCCGTCAGCACTTGGCCAGTTATTCTGATGCCGTACAACTTGCCTCCGTGGATGTGCATGAACAAGGAATTTAATTTCCTTACCGTACTAATTCCATGTCCTAAATCTCTATCGAAGTGCTTAGATGTCTACCTCAGACCTTTGATCGACGAGCTGAAACTGTTGTGGCAAAATGGAGTCCCAACTTATGACAAATTCACTGACACGATGTTCACGATGAGGGCTGCCGTAATGTGGACGATCAGCGATTTTCCAGCTTATGGGATGTTGGCAGCCTGCAGGACAAAAGGATATAATGGATGTCCTATATGTTTGGACGACGTGAACTCTAGTTGGCACGCGGGGAAGGTGTGTTACTTGGGTCACCGTAGATGGCTTCCTCACGACCACCCGTGGCGACAAGATGAAGCTCATTTCGACGGTACGGTAGAGAACAATCCTAAACCCCGTAGTTGGTCAGGCGAAGAGATTTTAAAGAGGTTGAGCTATTTCGACTTTGGTGTGTTGAGCAATGACGCGGATGTAAAGAAATGCAATCCAATTCCTCCACATGATCTGAGCTATTGGGATCACAAGAGTATATTCTTTGAACTCCCTTACTGGTCGAAGTTGAAGCTGAGGAACAACTTGGACGCGATGCACATAGAAAAGAATGTGTGCGACAACGTGGTGGGAACAATTCTCGGTATTAAGTTCAAGACTAAAGATACTCCCAAAGCGCGCAAAGATTTGGAATCCATGAATCTACATCGTCCCTTGTGGTTGAGGAGGGATAGGAAAGGAGTGTACAACAAGATGCCAGATGCACCTTAGACAGTGAAGCCGACGCTTAGACGTTCTGTATTTCACTGGTTTAAGGGCGTTCGTTATCCGGCTACGCATGCAGCTACTATAACTGGAGCAGTGGACGAGGTGCAACACAAGTTTGTTGGTCTAAAGACACATGACTATCACGTTATGCTGCAACGTCTGATTCCAGTGGTAATTCGACCATACTTGCCTCGGGATGTCGTAGAACCAATAGTAGCATTGTGCAGGTGGTGGCAGAGGTTATGCGCCAGAGAATTAAAGAAGTCAGATGTGGTGGAATTGCAACAACAAATTGTGCACATCATTTGCAAACTAGAGAGGATTTTCCCCCCTGCTTTCTTTGACATCATAATTCACCTAATGATCCACCTGCCCGAGCAGGTGCTCATTTCTGGTCCTGTCCAGTACACTTGGATGTATCCTCAAGAAAGGTACGTACAACTAATTAATTAATTTGTTCCACTGGAGATTATATATATACTAGCTAGCTATATGTACTTATGTAATGTGTACGTTTGATTTTGTAGACAGCTTGGACAGTATAAGTCATTCGTCAAAAACAGGTCGGCCCCGGATGGCTCCACAGCATAGACATACCTAATGCATGAGTGTGTTACTTACTGCAACAGGTACCTCAAAGATCCACCCCCTCCCACTGCCTCCGATCGCAGTGCCCGCATCAATCTTTCAGTCGTGAGAAATGTCGTCCGACCGTTTAGAGGAGTATTAAAGGAATCATTAACACGGGAAGAACTTATTGAGGCACATTGGGTAGTGTTGCGAGACTGTGACGAAGTTGAGCCGTACATGATGTCATACAGGGAGAGGCTTCAGGCGTTAAATCAAAACAAGAGTTCGGCGTGGATTGAGAAAATGGTTAAGAAGAAGTTTCCCGATTATTTCTTCCAATGGGTACGTACGTACGTCTCGGTATTAATTATTTAAATACATATCGCTCATGTTTGTAGAAAGTAAACCCTTATATTAATTTGCCCTTTTTCGCAGATGATTGATCTGCAAAAATCTGATAACCACGGAGGACCCTCCTTGGGGTGGTCATGGCCAAAGCACTTGCTAGCAGGAAAGCCGGTTAAACACTATATTTATCCCGGATGTTTTGTGAACGGTGTAAAGTTCCATTCATTGGCCCGAGACGAAGGAAGAAGAACACAAAACAGTGGGGTAGCGGTTGGGAAAGACAATGATCTATATTACGGGGCTATTGTATATGTGGTTCAGCTATGTTACGGGAATGATGTCAACGTTTTCCTATTCAAGTGCAGATGGTTCAAGTGTACAAAGGAAGACCTGGGACTATTATCAGTCGATACAAACTCGCACTGGTATGAGGATGAGCCTTTCGCTCTCGCCACCTTAGTTCGGCAGGTGTTCTATCTCGACGATCCGAAAGCCGGTGAAGGGTGGAAAATAGTGAACCATATCTCTCACCGAGGAATATGGAATACAGAGACAATTGAAGGGACATCGGCGACGACTGAAGATGCTGCTGAACCAGAAAGAGACATTCCTGCCTATCAAGAGCCTAATATTTCTATGGTCCGCTCCGATATAATGGACCTGGTTCAAGATGGTGAACGGTTACCCATGCCTGATGGTTGTACAGATCTAACTGAAGATGAGATTATCGATGAGGTAGATGAAGAAGACGAGCAGGAAGAGGACGCGGACGAGGACTCAGGTTATTCGTCGGACGATGTTGAGTACGATGACGAGGATGAGCCGTCGTCTAACGGGGATGAGGACGATGATGATTATGACGAAGAGTACGGTCATACAACGAGGGAGATTAATTGGTAATTAATTATTGTAATTATTGTAATATATATATGATCGATGCCGGTTTACGGTAAGAAATTAATCCGAATTATATATCCTGGACAACGGGGAAATTAATTGCAGGTTGTCGCCAAATCTCAATCTCATATAAAACCCTAGCTAAATCCTGGACCCTAAATCTAGCAGTTCGGATCGATCAATCAATTTTTTAATTATATTTTTGAATCAGAATAAGTGAACGGACACACAAATGACCAGGGACGACCTAAACCGTAAACCCTAAAGCTCTAACCCCTGAATTCGGGGTTTAGAACTTGGACGACGGAGAATGGTCATTATCCGTCATCCAGGTACAAACTAGGACGACGGATATGGTAATTCTCCGTCGTCCAAGTTTACAAACCCTAAACCCTAAACAGTAAGGCCCTAACCCCTGAATTCAAGGTCTATACACCTGGACGACGGAGAACGTCATTCTCCGTCATCCAGGTTAGCACCTGGACGACGGATAACTTCATATCCGTCGTCCAGGTGATTACCTGAACGACGGAAACGCTCATTTTCGTCGTCCAGGTGCAGATATCATAATTTTTTCTAAGACAACGACCATCTAGACCTTCTTCCAATGCAAAGTCTTTTCATCAAGACTTTAGAGTAAACAATTCTTGGTGTGTGAGCTTCGACGGTTCGAAAATCAGAGTTGCAAAATGCCTTATCCACGTTTCCGGTTTGTGAAATTATCAGTTTTGCGGTTGACTGTGCCGATCAAACCCTTCCCGAACTTATTATTTTATGGTCCTTTGAAGACAATTATATATTATGTTACGACGAACATATCCAACGGTTGTTTTGTCCAAATTCAATTTCGTTAATACTCTGCTGCAAATGAGCGTCTACTCATGAACACTTAAGTCGTAAAGATTAGTCGATACTTAACATGTTTCAATACGTAAAATTAATCGTCGGTTCAAATTTAACTGTTCATATATACGATGCGTTCATCGATATTGTACGACTATTTCACTCGAATGACAGATCGCTAAATTCCTAGCGAATTATTTTTAAAATTTTTTTTTACGTAATTTGAACCTGGACAACGGAGATGGTCATTTTCCATCGTCCACGTGTTAACCTGAACGACGGAGAATGACCATCTCCGTCGTCCAGATTCAAAAACCATGACGGTTCAAATTTATTTTTGTTTATTTTTTTCATGTAATTTTCACTTGGACGACGGAGACTGACCATCTCCGTCGTCTAAGTCCAATTTTTATGGCGGTTCAATTTACCGCTTCCGTTTTTGGGACCGCTTGAATTTTCACTTAGACGACGGAGAATTAATTCTCCGTCGTCTAAGTCCAAAATTATGGCGGTTCAGAGCGTCCCGCCGATTAATTGGCGCCGCTTGAAATTTTTTGAAACTGCCACTTAGACGACGGAAAACACTGTTTCCGTCGTCCAGGTGAACTTAGACGACGGAGAATAGTGCTCCGTCGTCTAAGTGCAACTCTATAAATAGAGTTGCACCCCCCCTCATTTTCTCATCATTCCATCTCCTCCTCTCCTCTCCTCTCCTCTCCTCTCCTCCGGCGATCCTCCTCCGGCGACGCTCCGACGACATTTTTTCCGGCGTGGTTCCTCCTCTCCGACGACTCAACTCCGGCGAAATTCCCGAAAACTCCGATTCGGTAAATTTCTATTTTTCCCTTATTAAAATAATTTTCATTTAATTAATTAATTAAATTCTAAATATAATTAATTAGTAGAATTTAATTTATTAATTAGTTTAAATATTTAATAAATTATTAATTATTGTTATTAATTTATTAAATCATAATTATTGTAATTATTTATTATTAGTTGCATGATTAAATGAATTTATTATTAAATTTATTAAATGAATAAATTATTATTCATAATTTATTAAATGAATCAATTTTTTATTAAATGCATGATAAATAAATATAAATTATTGCATCTAATTAAAAATTATTAATTAATATTTATGTTTATTTTCTAGTAAATTAATTAGTAGTACGTGTTCGATTTAAATTTAGTACATAGGCTTGGTTTATTAAGTCGCACTCTTTGGAATAGATGGCGCATCTTTTCCTTGCTTATCTCCTTAACCCTTCGTGATGTGTGGATTTCATCACCGCACACCATAACCTAAGTGAAGTTATGGACACGAGGTTGAGGGCGGAGTTTGCAAAGGACTTGAGGGAGTGTAAATTTTCAAAAAATTGGCCGAATGTCGGACATGGTGTCTAGAAACGGGTTATGACTGGTGACAGGATTTGGACTAAGAAAGACTTTTGTCGAAATTAGTCCTGCCTCTCGCGTTATCTCTATCCCTAACTGGCCATGTTTTTCGATTTAACCAAGGCTGATTAATTGAAAATTTACACTTTATCGCGCGGGTCGCACGTCTATTGAACGACCGAAAATGCCAAGCTAGTGTACTCTATTTAAATCTTAAACGTACTTAATTAATTAGCGTAAATTTTTAAGTTGTAATTATTATGGTAAGTAGGTATTTTAACACCGTACTCTTAGGTTTAAATGGCTCCGCCAAAGACGACATCCGGCAAGAAGAAATCCCAACAGGAGGCAGAAGATGCCATGCTCCGAATGTTGGCGGCCCAAGTCGGTTGGGTTCAACAGGAGGGCAACGACGCTCTCAATCCGGACGGATCATCTGGTCCGTCCGTAGCGCCCTCTGGGGAAATTCCCGCTCCCCCATTCATCTCGAGCGGTGATGGCGTCGACCCCTTCCAATCTCCGACGCCCGGTACCGGTTCGACGGGAAGTACTCAGGCGTCCTCGACCGCCGAATCAATCATGTACAGCGCCCGCCGTAGGCAAAGGAGGGCCCCCACTGACCCGGAACCGAAAAGGACTCGGGGTCTCGTTAAAGGGGGCAAAGCGGAGCGTATTTGCAAGGCGACCAGGAAAAAGATCGACTTGCCGTACGACGAATTCACCGGTGGCCCTCCCACAGCTCAGCTAGCAAGTCTCTCGGGGCATGGGATAGGGTCAATCATCCGTAATCGGGTTCGTATCACTGCCCCTACTTGGAAGGAGGCGCCGAATCATGAGAAGGCGACAGTCTTCAAAGATCTTTCGGTACGTAATACGTCCAATTTAGTTATTATATAATATTGTTAATATTAGTTAAATTTTCATAATATATACGATTATAATTTTCTATTGATTTTTGATAGGAACAATTTGATGTGGATCCGACACCGGCCATGTTGAGGCATATCAACCAAACTGCTAACTCCATCTACAAAGAATGGAAGTACAAGCTCCATAAGTACTTCCAAGATGTCGGTCCCGTGCCTCCCCCGGTAGAGCTGCAAGGGGATAGAGAAGATGAGTGGGAGTGGTTATGTAACCACTTTGCCGATGAACAATTTAAGGTGTTAATTTATTTTTTTTATTTCAATTAAGATAATTGAATTATTTAGATTGTAGTTATTAATTTTTTAATGATTTAATTATTTTGTGTAACAGAAATTCTCCGGTGTCAACAAGGCCAACCGGGGGAAGAAGGAGAAACACCATACTACCGGCGCCAAGCAGTTCATTCAAATAGCCAAGGAGCACAAGGATAAGGTCTCCAAACACCCTTATCTTGATGCAAGCGTAAGCGCGTACGTGACGCCTGTGCTCGATAATGAAGCGAGTCAATGCGGCGTAAGTGATATATTAATTATGTGCTTTTAATTATAGTAATTTTTATTTAAATATGATTTCATTATAATAAATTAATTATTCTTTTGTAGGCAAGGGTGATAGAGTGTGCAAATGAAGAGTTGGCTAACACTCAGCTTGCGTTCCCAGATGTGCCACCGGAAGACCTGCCTCCTCTATCCTTAGAGAGCCAAATTGCAATCGCGGATGAGGTCTACGGTCGTAGAGCTTGCAAGGAGGTTAGGCACTTTGGGCCTAGGGTGGTAGGAGATTTGTCGACGACCTCCGGCTCATCATCTACGGGAGGTTCGGGGCAGCGGAGAAGGAGTCAGGCAGCGGCCGTCGAAGCAGCCATTCAAGAGGCTCGACTGGCACGAGAGGAGAACGAGTCAATGCGGCAAAGACTTGACGAACAACAAGCACAAATAGCCCAACTCATCGCGCTCATGAACCAAAATCGAGAAGTATGTCAACCTCCTCCGAACCCATACCCCGACGACAACGACCCGGCTGGAGGCGGAGGACCCGGCGGCGCATCTGCTCCTCCAGTGTATTAGCTAGCTAGTTAATTATCGCGTTTCTTTATTTCCGAGTTCCGAACAATATTTTATAATTTTTGTGGGTTTTTAATTTGGATGTGTATGTACAAATTAATTAATTATTTAATTAATACATTAATTAATATTAAAAATTTAGTTTAATTAATTATTTTCGACTATTTTTCATTATTTAAATTAAATTAATAATATTTAATTTCAATTTATTTTTTTTTTAAATTAAATATTCACTTGGACGACGGAGATTATGTTCTCCGTCGTCCAGGTGCACAAACCCTAAACCTAACCCTAAACCCCTAACCCCTAACCCCTAAACCCTAAACCCTGCCATTCTCCGTGGCCCAGGTGTTCACCTGGACGACGGAGAATTAGTTCTCCGTCGTCCGGGTGAACACCTGGGCCACGGAGAAGCTAGCATTATCCGTGGCCCACTTGTTGACCTGGACGACGGAAACGCTAAGTATCCGTCGTCCAGGTCAACACATGGGCCACGGAGAAACGAGCAATGTCCGTGGCCCATGTAGCTACCTGGACAACGGAGACTTAGAGTTTCCGTCGTCCAGGTGAACACGTGGGCCACGGATAATGTCCGCGGTCCAAGTTAACTTGGACGACGGAGAACTAATTCTCCGTCATCCAGGTTCTTGGACGACAGCACTTGGAGCACGGACCTTGGACGACGGAGATTCCGTCGTCCAAGTACTTAGACGACGAAAAACGTCACCTAGACGACGGAAATGGTCCGTGGTCTAGGTGCAGTTTTCTTGTAGTGATTGAAGCTCTTGATTGTTTGTTAAATGTGTTGTCTCTGATTGGTAATATCTATTCCAAATCTACTTAGAAGGAGAGTTAGCATTTGAGCACATAATATTGGATTAAGGTATAGTTAACCTTAACAAAATATGAAAATATTGTAAGTTTACATTATTTTCTGGATGGGGAGTTTTTGTCACGATGGTGAAGTTTGTAATGAAAAGACAGAAAGTGAAGCTGAACAAGCACAAAGAGTGCTATCAGAGGATGAGGATTAATTTTCAGAGGACTGGTTTATGCTTTTTGGACTAAGTTGTGGAAGCTGGTGAGGAGGAATAAGCAGCTATGGCATTGCTTACTCTCTCTCTCCATTGGCTGCTCGGTTTTCAGTTGGTGGTGTGACACTAATTTTTGGAAGGCATATAGAAGTGCAGTAAGACAGTGAGATTCTGATCAAAACCTTTTGAGTGTTTTGAGTTTAGTTACTACTTAGTATTTGTAGATTTGGACTTAGTATGGGAGATTATGATTTTTATCTACCCTCATCGATGGTATTTTGGTGGGTTAATCCATGGGAAGTGTTAGTGTTTGCGACAAGTAGGAGAATGATATGTTATGGATCAGAAATGAAAAGTTGGGAATTGGAGAGAAAGACATTCCTGTATTTTGGGGTATCACAATATCTTTGGAACTTAGGTCTGTCTTGGGGTATCGACTCTAATCATATTGTATGTACAACTCTTATAAGTATCAGTAATTAATGAAAATCTTTCTAATCTATTTTCTGAGCTGAATTCTTAGTATATGATTATTTGTTTGTTTGGCTTGTTTATTGCTTCCAATGTGAAAATGCATTCTGGAGCTGTATTTTAGGTGTATGTTTTGGTTGTGTTCTTTGTTTCTAAAAATGTCAGTTGAGGATATTTGATTTTCTGATGTCTTCTTATTAATGAATATTGTACATCTTTTTTATTAACAGAAATGAGAGGCTTGAGAGGTAGCAAAAATGTTGAATATGTTATCTCTGTATTAAAGAAGAAACTTGATGATGACTTTTGTTCCTTCAAAACCCATATGGAAACTATCATTCAGGATAATATTGATCAATTGCGCAAAATATCAAGGGACCTCAAACAACAAAAGTTTTTTGTTGTTGTAGTAGAAATTATGAAACTAATGCAATGTCATGGAAGCTGAACATTGAGGCAAAATATGTGAATGGGCAGGTCAATGAACATAGAGCTCGTGTCATTGAGTCTGAGGGCGAAAATGATCTACCAACTCTTGTAATTGTTGGCCAGTGCCAGGGAACTCCAAAAAACATTTGAATACCCCAGGTACGTATACTTATTCTTATGATGCATATAGGAACTATAGACATGTTAACTATGGGTATATTCTTCATATATGTAATTGTTTGAAAATTCAAGGAGCCCAACTATAGCTGAAGAACCGGCCATAACTAAGAAGCCCTTGAGTACACACGTTTTATTCTCTAAACGCAAGGCTGTTGATAAGCACCAAGTTCGGGAAAACAAACGATCACAAAACATTATGCTCATGAAGAAGAAGAAGAAGAATGCGTCTAAGCCTGGCTCTTCAAGGGTGATGAAGCCATTAACGAATTTGGATGATGAAATTTTAAATTTCCTATATTACGAGAGAACCAGTTTTCAGAAGCCCAAGTACATACTGCGAGCTAAATCTCAATTTAATCATTATCATGATATTAAGTAGTTAGTAATTAAACTGTGATTAAGTACATTGTTTCTTATTTTGCAGCGTTATTATTGCTGGTTGTGGAGGACTGTATCTAACTTGCATAGAAATGAAATGTCTCCAACCTCGGACCTACATCAATGATGGTGTATGACTCATCAGACCTAACGCAAGGTTGTTGATAAGCACTAAATTGAGGAAAATAAACGATCACAAAACGTTATGCTCATGAAGAAGAAGAATATGTCTAAGCCTAGCTCTTCAAGGATGATGAAGCCATTAACGGATTTGGATGATGAAATTCTGAATGTCCTATATTACGAGAAAACTGGTTTTCAAAAGCCCAAGTACATACTGCGACTACTTATTCATTATCATGATATTAAGTAGTGGGTAATTAAACTGTAATTAAGTACTTGTTTCTTATTTTGAAGCTTTATTGTTGCTGGTTATGGAGGACTGTATTTAACTCGCAGAGAAATAAAATGTCTCTAACCTCGGACCTACATCAGTGATGGTGTATGGCTCATTATCCTTTTCTTTGGTTTCATAATATTGATTCTATGAAACACCTCTCTCTCTCTCTCTCTCTCTCTCTCTCTCCCTCTCTCCCTCCCTCCCTCTCTCTTAATTTGTACTTACTAGTTCCTTGAATTTCCAAAGTATTGCATTTGTATGTGTGAATATCACAGAGTGTTTTTATTTCTGTGGACCATTTACATATATGGTGATGAGTAATCACTAATCTAGAAAAAAATATTGGATGTATATGAAGGGAAAAAAGAGCTGAGCTTGTGAAAGGTTGCTATGCTAATATTACTATTTTCAAGATTTTTCCTTACACCTAAACAATATGTTTGATTGTTTGAAGTTCCTTTCTGTACTATACTAGTTAAGATCTCATACTAATTACTACTGAATCACTCTCTCTCTCTCTCATTATCCAAAGCAGGAGACTCATTCCAAGTATAACTAGAGGATGTAGTTACTTTGTCTATATAGCTTATGAAATTTAATGTATTGGCAGGTCATCAGTATTATGTATGCTTACAGTTACGAAAGAAGTAACCGCAACTGGTTCTTACCAACTTATTTTGGGGTAAGTATATGATATATAACAAAAGGATATAATTGACTAACTACATGCGCTGGTATAAAGTAATGTTGATATGAAATAGGTACAAGCCCAAGGTCAGCCACCAGCTAATGGTGCGGCTCATAATGCATGGATTAGTCATACAAAGGTGATGTGTCACCTTTAATGCTTTGATGGGAGATTTATTCCAATCAACAAGGTTAATCACTTTATGAACCAGTTTAATAATGAGTAACCAGTTTTACCTTGGCTGATTCATCTCATGTATGTTTTTCTTTCCAACGGATATATATATATTCATTTGCATGACAATGTTGTTGAACATTAGTTTTTGCAGATTGTTAAGACCAATGAATGTCAGGCGGAGCTCTATAACAGTTAGACGAATGAAGAGCGAAATCAACCATGTCTTGATATAGCTAATGTTGTTGTAAGCATCACTCGCTATTATTTTAAACATGTCTAGATTTTATTTTATTTTTTGGATGTGAAGTTGAATTTTTTTTTCCAACAAGTTTGTCGTTGATTTAATTAACAATTTCTTAGGTTTCTTCACTGCTCTTGTGGGCTCCCAAACAGTTTCTAATAGCAAACATGTCTATATTGTATTTGTGTGTTTATCAGCCGAGGCATCTAGACCGTGTGTTTTCGGATGATGTCCTTGCTCATTCCAACACGTATTTTGAGTTTAGAAACTTTCCTATTATTGCTTCTAACTTCACCCTGAGGCAAACCAATTGCTATGATTATGGATTGTTTATCATCAGACACATGCAGTATGGTGGTGGGCAATGGAACTTCAACATATGTCAAAATACAATTTTAAATTTGTGTGTGTTTGCCACTATATTTTTGTACGATTGAATGGAATTTTGTGTGCTAAATCTCATCTCAACAACTCATATAAGTCATGTTTGATTATTCATTTTCCAGTTTAACCCTGGAGATCAACATGTTCACCTAGCACTAGAAATCGTAAAAAATCGTAAGAATGAGGGTCAACCCTATATGTTTCGCTCGATGGACAACATTGTTGCAGCTAAATATTCCAAGAACCCAATGAAGTGATGCTTCAAGCTCCGTAGGCGTTGAAACAAATGAGACTATTGAAACAAACCCACCCTCTTAAGTTGCGACTAAGTGGCGTGGTGTTCTCTTTTTGGATCTTTATCTTTTTGTACATTACTTGAACCATAGCTTGGTAAGCATTTGTGAATGGAGTGCCGACTTGACCCAATGGATATCTAAACTTGGATTGACCTTAGATAGGTTATCATCTTGTGAGATGATTGTTTGAGAGGACTTATTTTGTAGAGGAAATCCTCTACGCAAGTAAGATCTTAACTGACTGTAGCAACACTGGATAACTATTAGTTGAACGATTTAATCAGCAAATAACTAAGAATGGAACTTGCAAACATCACAAGGATGTTGTAGTCCAACTGATTCATCCATTAGGTGGTGGTATGTTTGGAAAGACAAGAATATAACCATATGCTTTATGAAATTTTATTTCTACAATCAGATGAAGAATATATGCTAAGGATAACAAAATGAATCCAAAATTTCTGTAAAATTGGACTTAAAAACAGTAGTAGATATAAAAAAGGTAATGTAAAAACATTAGTAGATTCAAAAAAGCCCATTTTGTAAAATAACTCAGTCACATACATTATACAACTCTAATAGTAATCTATACTTCAGACTTTAAATTTGCAATACATCATACATCATACATGATTACAACCTCAAAAGTTCAATTTGCATAATCAAGATTTCTGCCCAAAACAAAATTTTGTACCACCTTAAAACACTTAATTGTTATGCTAATATGATACTCCACCACTAAAAAAAATAACTAAGGATAGCTCTCTAATCAGTTGTGTCCTTGTGTACTCTTGGATGTGGAACCATTCAAATGAGTGTTTTGTGATGTCGAAGCAACACCTCAAAATCTTGGCACATTGGCTTGACCTAAAAAGACATTATTATCAGGGTACATAACAGATGATTGTGACATAAAAGGTAACTTGGTATGAGGAGAAGATTGAGACATTCATGGGAACATGGTGTATGAAGAATAATGAGACATCACTGGGAACATGGTGTGTGTAAATGATTGAAACATTGACGGGAACATGGTCATTGTAGAAGAGTGTGATAGTAAGCTATTTGAATGATTGTTAGGACCAGAATGTTGAGTTTCACCATTTGAATAGGCTTGAGGAGCTCTGCTTGCCTCATTAGCTGCAAAGTCAGCTTCCTTATTTTGGCAAGTCTTAATATTGTGACCAGAATGTGAGGAAATATGAACATTTCTTATCACTCCTTCTTGCTTCATGTCTTGTATCTTTCTCTTATGCTTGTTTAGCTTTGTTAGACTTGTGAATCTACAGATCCCTTATAACATTAGGGTGGTTTTGCACATCATGGTTATGATTTCTATCTTCCATTATTGTTTTATTGTGTTGGGCATGGTATTTCTCCCCTACAATCTTCAACTTCATCAGTTCAGCACATATAAATCTAAATCCTTCTCCTATGAGAACCATCATAACAAATGCTATTTGTAATTGAATGTAGTGCAACACACCTTCTAACTTGCATAGCCATGTCAGATCCACTTTGTAAACGAGAGAGATCATTGTATGGTTCTCTTGCTAACTTTATCCACCGTTTGTGAACAAGTGAATCTGGTAAGACCTCTATTTGATTGTACTTCATCACACAAAATATGTGTGCATAAGGAATACCATTTGATGCATAAAGTATGCACGAACATTTGAACCTAATGTCTCCATGCACTTCAACTATCCACCCTCTTTTAGGTTTAGTGTATTTTGTTAAATAATACACTGCCGAATTTGAGAATGGGACATTTTTAAGTACAACATACTTTTTTTCACGCTAGATTTGTATTCGTGCTACCTTGTAACTGTCATGTGTGAGTTTTGCAGCGAGCTTTTCCTCTGCAGACCATATGTGAGGGACAAGCACAGGCTTTGAGTTCCTACAATTGTAATCATCCTTGATGCCTTCATTGCGCATCCTCCTCAATTATCTAGCAATCCATGGAAAAATTTCATATATCTTTGCAACTCTTCTAATGCTAAACTTCAAATGTTTATTCATTCCTTCACACCTTTGAGTGCTAGTCATACCAGCTAAAAAAATGTTCTGTGAAAAAGGCTTCAGCCCATCTTTCCCTTTTAGAATACATCATTTTCAGCCACGAATCTCAGGATTCGGAAAGTGTAACGATCCAAACCAAAAGTTACGCTAACTTTTACGATTTAGGTTTTCCGCGAATTATGCACCTCGTAAAATTTTGTTAACGACTTTTTCTTCAGGCGAGAATTTGATCTGACTTTCTTAGTGAAAATCGTAGAGTATTTAATTTCGTGCACCTAGGACTTTTTTGGGAATTTTTCGGGTTATCGAGCTATTTCAATTCTTTCGATTTTTGGAAGTTCGTACGCGAAAATATGTATTTTAAAATATTTTTCTTGGCGGTTTACTTTGCGCCGTTGGATCTTGATCAAATCAAACCTAAAAAATTGATCTGATCAGAATTTTTTGGTATAAATACTAAATATTTGGTAGAAATATGGATTATTACGTAGAAATACAAAAAATCGTACGAAATATCGATTTTGACCCACCGGAAAATGCCATGGTTGCCGACGTTCTTGGTATGGAATTGAAGCTCTTCTTCTTACCGAAAAATATCGATTTTGACCCATTGGAAAATGCCACGGTTGCCGGCAACCGTGGCCTCTTTCCATTCATGTATTCATTTGTGAGTTTTTGATGTGTTTTGTGGCCGAAAAATGGCCAGGAACACGTTGGAATCCGGGTGGATTCGGTGGCTGCATTCCAGTTATTTTCCGGCGTGGTTTTTGGGTGGGTTCGACTGGGTTTGGTCCAAGGATCAAAACCCCTTTGGTTTGGGTGACCGAGGTACGTCGCCGGCGTCGAAATCGAGCGGAAAAGTTTTCCGGCGATTTTCCACCCGTGGACTTTCGGGCTCAATTCCGGCTAATCGCTGTGGAATTAGGCTTAGGTTCAGTTCAGAAATGTGTTAGGCTCGTTGAGATCTTTCCAACGAGTGGTCAAACGCTCCTATCGAAGTAGTTTGCACCGAAGACGCGTGTGGTTTACACACCACCACCAGTGGTGGCGCGTGACGGCCACACGCCGCCGCCCGCGGCTGAGTTCCGGCGAGTCAAAAATTATATTTTTCCTGTGGGGTTTCTGGGATGGTCTCTGAGTTGTTTCTCGAGTGTTTTATTGAATTCTGAAATTAAACGAACCTGTTACTTATTCAGGAAACCGCGAGAGAGATTTTGGCAAGGGAACTTCCACCGGACCTTCGATCTAGCTGTATACTGTTAGTGGACATTTTATTTTTACTGATTGACGTGCGAGTCTTGATTATGCATTTTATGATTATGCACGTACGAGTATGCATTTACAATTATGTATTTTATGATTATATGTCGTACGAAAACAAATATTATTTGTTATACATAGAGTACAGTCTCAGTGATACTAATGGCATCGATGCATTGGCATGCTTAGCTGATCCCCGAGATGTCCCAGAGGGGGGACAGATATCCTGACCCGAGGTATTTCTGACTACATAATCACGTGTAGGTCTAGGATTCCCTGATTTAGACTATATTGAGGCAGAGGTGTCCGAGAGTGGGACCCTGCTGTTTTTAGACTCACATAATGTTTATTTGCTTATATATTGTGAAAGGCATGTTATATTTATTCCTATCAGTTTAAAAATAAAAGTTTATTTTCATCCACTCAATCTAACAGTTTTTATTATTTTATATGCCTTTCCCTGGGATTTTTGGTTTCCTTCTTGCCCAGTTTGCAGTTTCAATCCTGTGGTTGTGCATCGTCATTGGAGGCCTACAATTCAAGTCACCGTTCTTTTCTAGTTGGTTCTTGGTTTAACCTACTAGCTTTGTTTATTTGTAAATTAGAAATCACTCTGAGTACTATGTTAGTTTATTTTCCTTTGTAATGCATTTCAAGTACTTATTGGATTTTGAATAATAAATGTAAAGAAATACTTTTACTGTTATTCAGTAGTTGGTGAATTTGAGAAATCCAGATAGGAATTGGCATCCCACGGTTTGACTTTTGTGGACTATTCGGAAGTGTGTTTTCATTGCAGGTTTTTGGTTTACTCATTTTATAAAATAAACTAGGGAAAAAAAAATTAAAAAGGTTGTAGTGTTGTTAGGATCTAATTCTGGTTTAGGCAACTGCATCGGGGTTGGGTTCTTTCAGTTGGTATCAGAGCATTAGGCTTTAGGTTCTGTAAAATTTTGCAGTTATGTTACTAAGAACCTTTGAGAATGTATATCATTTCCGGAGCGATGACCCGACCGGCCATCGGATAATCATCAATGCTCTGGGTGATGTATGCTTTCAAATGTTTGAGGTATAATTATTGCATCCACTACCACATTTGTCATCATTACCGGCGAGATTACCGGAGACAAGGCCAGCGACCGGAAAAGTCGCCGGTAATGTTCATCATTACGGGCGACTTACTCCGTCGCCGGTAATGTCGCCGGAAAATCGCCGGTAATGTTTCAAAACATTACCGGCTACTCAAACCGTCGCCGGCAATGTCAAGCCGTACATTTCCGGCGATTTTCCGGCGAGAATTTCGCCGGCAATGTTTGGCTTGACATTGCCGGCGATTTTCCGGCGTAATGTCGCCGGTGATGTCTCCATTTCCAGCGATTTAATGAATCGCCGGCAATGCCTCTTATATTAGATGCAGATCGCAGGAGCTCATTCATTTTGATCGAAAAAAATCCGGTGAAATCGAAAGAAGGAAAACACTCTGAAATCGATCCTTCGGTATTATCAAAATTAAGGCGCGCGTCGAAAACTCGATCACTCGGGAAGCTATATATATATATAGGTACGTATATATACGTATATGTGACGACCCGGACCAGAATCACCAGTATGATTAGCTATGTACGTGAGTTACTGCGTAGTCGCAGGTTTACGACAGCTGTTTGAATCGCCGAACTCGTTAACGACTAAATTCTTGGCCTAGAATTGGAGCCGGGTCTCTTCTCGAGAGTCGTTGTACGTGTGATTACGAGTTCGTGGGCGGTTCCGGATCATTATTTGGACGACCGAGGAATTAGTTATGAATATTTGAAGTTTCGACGGAAACGGATTTAAATGGCGGGTTTGTTCGCGACTAAATTATCGGACGAGAATTTGGTTTCGGCTTCTTCAATGAAGTTGTTCAGAATTTAATTTCGAGTTCGTGGGAACTTCCGGAGCATGATTTGGAGTTACGAGGAATTAGTTGCGAATTTTGCCGATTGTTGATTGTTTGGTTGATTTAATTGTGTGTTGGTTCAAAGGGTTGAATTTTTGTCCGTTTGGTTGATGTGTTTGACTTCAGGTGATTATGAAAGATTATGTCGAGTCGAATTCGTGGCCGCGAGAATTATCGGAATCGGAATTACGACGAAGAAGTTATGCGCGTTTGAAGTTCGTCGAAATGGATAAACATGAAGTTTCCGTTTTGGGAAAGGCTATATATAGTAACCTGCTATTTTGGGCAAGAGGAAGACTTTCCAGTTTGGGTGTTGACCGAGTTGACTCGGTCAACTCGGTGGAGAGTGAGATTTCACGTTGGCTTCATGGTGGCTCCACGGTGGTGGATCGATTCCGGCCACCCTAGGCTTCGACCTAGGGCTAGTTATGCTCGGCGTGGTTCCCTCGTGGTGGTGCCGGCCACCATTTGCGGCGAGGCTCGCCGGAGAGAGAGAAAAATCCGGCCAAGTTTGCAAATTTTTGGGTTTAATGGTGAACTCCGATTTCGGCCGAATTAAGCTACAACTTTGAGTGGGCTTTGAAGCTTTCATCCCATTGATGCTCCCCTGTAAGTTTGGTGATTCAATTCGATGTGTACATGGAGAATTTTAGATTTGAAATTTGTGGAACAATTCGGTTTTTCATGAAATTGAGCTAGTTAGAGTGAGAATTGGCCTTAACCTATAACTGGAAAGTTGTGGGTCTCGTCGAGATCTTTGAAACCATGTATGCCATGTATTTTTCTGGGCAGATTGGAGTTTTCCGGAGACTGTGGCAGCGGCGACGGCGGCGACTTTTCGCCCGGCATGGTTTTCGATGAATTGCATGTCATTTGACTCAAAATCGCGCCCCGATCGCAGTGGGGAGGTTCGTTTTTCAATTTGAGCATCCGAACGTAAAGCGAGGTATTGAGGTGTTATATAAGGATTTTCGACGATTCGTCGACTTTGAGTTATGTGTTTCCGAGAACGGTGGTTTCTCGTGATTTGTCTTGTATTGTCGAGATATGAGTTTGAGATATGGATTTTGTGAATATTCAGGTGTTCGTGATCATTCGTTTGGCGATGGACTTTCCGCCGGATCACGGATTAACGCGTATCGCATTACGCCAGTCTGTGAGTGGACAATTTCTTTTCACGGAAATGATTGCGAGTCTTTTTATATGATTTTCGAATTTGAGCATGCGTATGAGATTTCGGATTACATGAGCATGTGTTTACAATTATATATATATACGGTTATGCGTATACGAATAAACAGACATGAGCATGTTTACAAGATTACGATTATTATGAGCATGTGTTATATACGATTATGTTACGCATATGCATTTTTATGCTGATTACTGTATATGCATCGAGATATTTGTGATTTGATTTTCACAGAGTACAGTCGTAGTTCATGTTGTTGTATCGATACACACGCATCCCCGGCTGATCACCGAGGGTGCTTACCAGGAGGGACGCTGTGCCTTGTGCCGATGTATTTCCGGGTAGGTACAGTTATCTGTTTCTTGTGCCGAGGTATTTCCGGGTGGAAACAGTTACCCTGACCTGAGGCCTTTCTGGCTCGAATCACGTGTGGGTCTGGGATCCCGTGATTCGGACTGTACTAGCACGGACGTGTCCATGAGTGGCCCGTGGGATTTTACTTGCATGCTCTGTACGCTGGAGGATTATGGTTTACCTCGCGTATTTTATTATATTTATTCATTCGACTCGCATATGTTTTTATAACATATATTATTCGGTGAAAGACATTTATTTTCGTCCACTCACTGTAACGTGTTTTATGTCTTTCCCCTGGGCTTTTCGGTTTCCGTGCCCAGTTTGCAGTTCAGGCTCTGGTGTCGCACGTCGTGGTCGGAGGCATAGTGCTCGAGCTACTTTGTTTCATCCAGTAGGTTTATTGTTCTACCTACTGTGGTATGCGTATACGATTATGTATTAGATGTTGCTCTGAGCTTCCTATTGAATACGTTATACGATTTTACACCGGATTTCAGTAAAGTACTATTATATTTTCTTATTTACTTTACTGTTGATATTTTGAGAAATCCGGATGGGATTGGTGCCCACGGTTTGCTTTTTGTGGCATAGGATGAAGTGTATTTTCAGCGTGCAGGTAATGGTAATTCCACGCTAGTAACGAAACTCTGCCCAAATTTCGAAAAGTTTTTGTTGGTTCGTGTTTTCGAAGGGGTTTGATTCCGATTTAGGAAGCTAAATCGGGGTTGGGTCCTTTCAGCTTGGTATCAGAGCATTAGGTTATAGGTTCTGTAGACTTCTGTAGTCGTGTTTACTAAGGATATTTGAGAATGTACAGCATGTCTGGAATGGTGACCCGACCGGCCGGCGGATAATCATCAAATTCCGGGTGTTGTATGCTTTCAAATATTTGAAGTTCCATGATTACGTTCCACTTGTTGTGAACGATATTGTATTCATTAGGTTGCCTCCTGACGTGCTTCCGTGTTATTTCGATTGTGGATCCTGTTGGGGATCAATCGACACGCGATTTGCCAGAGAACAGTGGAATTGGATGAGTATTCTGAGTTCAGTGAACTGTGTGACACTGTTTTCCAGGTGGTTGTGTATGAGCGTCTACATGTTGCCTCAGAGCTGAGAATTGTGGTAGTTGATGTTTGCCTGAGTCAGATCATTGTGTTTGCTGGGCTGATATTGTGTGAGTTTCGGTTGCGACTCCACGGCTTACATTCAGAGTGATGTGTATATGGTAATGGTTTATCAGGCTACCCAGCATTCGATTGTGGAATGTTTACCCACCTGAGGCAGAGATGCATTGTTCACATGTTAGTTCCTGTTTGCACGAGTTATGTGGCTTCAGAGGGAGCTATGCACGAGGTTCGAGGTGAGTTTGAACCTGAGCATTAGAGAGAGTCTGATTGATATGCCTCGAGATTGCCGTGAGGAGCTTAGTGTGCTGCACTCAGTGGAGAGGCTATTGTGAGGGAAAGATGTACGCGGTTTTTGATGAGATGGTTTGGGGAATGTGGACTTAGTCGAGATTTTGATGAGGTTGAGTTCCGGCACATCGGGATCAGTGACTTCATCAGGCTGTGGTTTTGTTTGATTGTGTTGAGGATCCTTTGCTGATCCGTTTGGTGATGGCGGAGATCACAGAGTAGCGGACTTGCTCTTGTGGTATGAGTTTGAGTGATCGTTGGTGATTCTTTCACGCAGCAGGTGTTGCGGTGACTTGTGTTCGTGGAGCACTTTCAGTTGCTGTTTCGGTGACCAGGAGGGTCACGTTATGAGGGAGCGCCCTCAGCCAGCTGTAGTAGCGGTTCGGTAGCTCGGAGTTTACGAGGAGATCCTCATGTTGTACTTGAGGTCTGACCAATGTAGCCTTTTGATGAGTTAATCAGCAATGTCGCACTTGACGTGGGCGGCTAGTTGGGCATGTTGGAGTTCGTTCCATGACCTTGTTTGAGGACAGACTTTTCTCCGAGGTTACTGTTGTTTGATATCCATGGCAATTGTACCTGCATTTCCACTTCCGAGGTCTTGGAGGGTGTTGCATCCATCCAGAGGTTGTGAGATCCTTGTTGGAGGTTATGTGTTAGCCGTGGATCTGTGATAGCTGGACATTGTGGTTTTGGTGTGCTTGTGAGTATGGACTTACAGTCGACACATTTGGCGATGTTCGAGAGCCTCGAGAAGGAGGTTATGTTCGACGACCAGATTTTCCGAGATGCTGTTTCTTGGTGATGGTCGAGCGGTTTGTGAAGATGAGTTGTGTGGTTTGCTTAGCTCATGTTGTGGATGCTGTGGTTGCTGTGTCTGACATTGGTCAAGTTAAGGTGGTTCCTGAGTTTCCAGGTGTGTTTCGGAGGAGTTACCAGGTGTTCCTCCAGTTCGGGAGACTGATTACACCATTGAGCTTATACCGGACGCTGGACTCATTTTACCGGCATTTTGTCGTTCGGGGCCAGCGGAGCTGATGGGCTACGGGTTTGACTCCAGGAGTTGCTGGAGGAGGTTTCAGGAGACTTCGTGCGACCCCGCGTATTTGCGTGGTGTACTCCTGCATTGTTTGTACAGACGTTGGATGATTCGACGTGGTTGTGCATTGACTACCGAAGCCTGATTCGCTTCAGAGGAGAGTGAGTATCCTCCGCTTCGGATTGAAGACTAGTTTAATCAGCTCGCGAGAGCTACAGTCTTGTCGAGGATTGATTTCAGGACTGGATATTATCAGTTGAGGTTTGATGAGTCAGATGTGGCTGCGTTAGCTTTCAGATCGTGGTGCGGGCATTACGAGTTCTTGGTCACGTGTTTGGTTGACCAATGCCCCGTAGATCGTGTGGACTCGATGGACCAGATGTTCAGGTGATTCTGGACGAGTTGCGGTCATGTTCGTCGACAATATCCTTATTCACTCCAGGAATGTGGGCCAGCACCTGAAGCAATTGTGAGCGGTTTTGCAAACTTTGCGAGACGACCAGGTGTTTGCGAGGTTCAGCCAGTGTGAGTTTTGGTTGATTAGTGTGAAGATTTTGGGTTGTGTGACGTTATCCGAGGAAGTTGGCGTGATTCCTGACCAGTTAGAAACCGTGTTGGTTTGGGGTTGCCCTACCCATGTACTAGAGATCAGGAGTTTCTTGCTTTTGGCAGGCTATTACCGACGGCTTGTACAGGATTTTCCCGAATTGCCACTTCACTTTCCGGATTGACGAAGAAGACGTCAAGTTCGAGTGGTTCGATGCACGCGAGGAGAGTTACTTACTCCTGCAGGATGTTTGACCGTTGTTTCGGTTTTGACCTTACCTGACGATCGTGGTGAGTTCGTGGTCATGAGTTATGGTGAGGCATCGAGGTTTGGATTTGGTTGTGCTTTGATGATGTGTAGCAGAACGGTGGCTCATGATTTCGGGCAGCGGAAACCTTATGTAGCTACGTATCCTGTGTATGATTTGGGAGTAGCTATGTTTATGTTAGCATCAGAGAGTTCGAGACACTACTACTACGGCGTGCAGCGCAGTGTAGGATGTGCACTGATCACTTGAGTTATATCCACTTGCATTTTCGGCCAGGTTTGGGCTTGAGCCAGTGTCGATGGATGGAGTCGATTAACGACTATGGCTGCACCTTTGAGTTTGTTCGGGGAAGGTTAAAGGTTGTACTTTGATCATCCGTCTGGGATGATGTTGTTGCTGATGCATTCAGTCGAGAGTCAGGAGCGTCAGTGTTTCATGTGTGTGTGGCTCGAGTTTCCGTGTTAGCCGAGTTGCGAGCTATGGGAGCTGAGTTCAAGTGTGAGATGTTGAAGCTCATTGTTTTGCGTGCGATGTGCACCAGTGGTACGGAGATGTGCCTGATACTCCGAGTTTACTACTCGTGACGCAACATGAAGAGCAATGTAGCGGCTTAAGTGTGCAGATGCCACATTTGTCGATTGGCGATAGCTTGGAGGCAGAGACTTGCCGAGAAGTATCAGCCATTTGGGATTACCGGTTAGACGCGGCGATTGTTGCTATGTTTGTATGCACTTTGGTTGTGATACCAGTTGTTAGGACGTTGTGGACCATTGGATGGACTCTGTACATTCCCTTGTACTTTCGGAGTTGATTTCAGTGGCAGGCTGGCATAGCTGTGTTTGACGGAGATTGGTCATTCCCGTGGTACACTTGTGTTCCGGTTCGCTGGTCGAGGTAATTAGCTATGATTATGTGTTGGCGAGCTTTGCAGCGAACATTGGGGACCAGATTACGAGCTAGTACCGGTCCTTATCCTCAGATTGGTGGGCGATCTTCGAGGACTATTCAGACCTTGGAGGGCATGTTGTGGACCTCGGTATTGCAGTTCCGGAGGATTTGGGACCAGCAGTTTCACTTGTTTGAGATTGCATGCAGTACCAGTTTGTGGACCACTATGGTATTGACGTTGCTTGATGTTGTTTTGAGGGACGATGTTGTACTCCACTGTGCTGGAGCGAGTTTGGTTTGAGTTTGAGTTGACATTTGATTCGAATTTTGTGGAATGTGCTACCACAGACTTTTCGTTTAGCAGAAACAGGATGATAATTGCTTGAGTTTGATGCTAAAGTTATGTGGATGTGTGTCGACTGAGTTGTGTTGGCCACGTTGTGTTGATCCGTATGTGGTTATAGGCGAGTTTGTGTTGTGCCGTGTGGTTCGGCATCGCCTATAGCGTTGGTTTTTATGTGAGTTGTGTTCCGTGTGGCGGAACTACATTTCAGGTTGTTGTGTGTTGTGTACCCTATATGTTCCTTATGTAGGAACACTTGGCGATTGTGTGAGCCAGTTCAGATTTGTGATTTGTGGGTACAGGGATTCCATCACGGAAATATCTCCTATTGTAGAGTTTGTGATCAGAGTTGTTTATTTGAGATTGCCGTTGGTGAGTTGAGCAGTATGCAGAGGCAGTGCTCCTACCTTGTAGTCGGCAGACTCGGAAATTTCGAGGTCGAAATTTTTCTAAGGGGGGTGGATTTGTGACGACCCAGACCAGAATCACCAGTATGATCAGCTATGTACGTGAGTTACTGCGTAGTCGCAGGTTTACGACAGCTGTTTGAATCGCCGAACTCGTTAACGACTAAATTCTTGGCTGAGAATTGGAGCCGGGTCTCTTCTCGAGAGTCGTTGTACGTGTGATTACGAGTTCGTGGGCGGTTCCGGATCATTATTTGGACGACCGAGGAATTAGTTATGAATATTTGAAGTTTCGATGGAAACGGATTTAAATGGCGGGTTTGTTCGCGACTAAATTATCGGACGAGAATTTGGTTTCGGCTTCTTCATTGAAGTTGTTCAGAATTTAATTTCGAGTTCGTGGGAACTTCCGGAGCATGATTTGGAGTTACGAGGAATTAGTTGCGAATTTTGCCGATTGTTGATTGTTTGGTTGATTTAATTGTGTGTTGGTTCAAAGGGTTGAATTTTTGTCCGTTTGGTTGATGTGTTTGACTTCAGGTGATTATGAAAGATTATGTCGAGTCGAATTCGTGGCCGCGAGAATTATCGGAATCGGAATTACGACGAAGAAGTTATGCGCGTTTGAAGTTCGTCGAAATGGATAAACATGAAGTTTCCGTTTTGGGAAAGGCTATATATAGTAACCTGCTATTTTGGGCAAGAGGAAGACTTTCCAGTTTGGGTGTTGACCGAGTTGACTCGGTCAACTCGGTGGAGAGTGAGATTTCACGTTGGCTTCATGGTGGCTCCACGGTGGTGGATCGATTCCGGCCACCCTAGGCTTCGACCTAGGGCTAGTTATGCTCGGCGTGGTTCCCTCGTGGTGGTGCCGGCCACCATTTGCGGCGAGGCTCGCCGGAGAGAGAGAAAAATCCGGCCAAGTTTGCAAATTTTTGGGTTTAATGGTGAACTCCGATTTCGGCCGAATTAAGCTACAACTTTGAGTGGGCTTTGAAGCTTTCATCCCATTGATGCTCCCCTGTAAGTTTGGTGATTCAATTCGATGTGTACATGGAGAATTTTAGATTTGAAATTTGTGGAACAATTCGGTTTTTCATGAAATTGAGCTAGTTAGAGTGAGAATTGGCCTTAACCTATAACTGGAAAGTTGTGGGTCTCGTCGAGATCTTTGAAACCATGTATGCCATGTATTTTTCTGGGCAGATTGGAGTTTTCCGGAGACTGTGGCAGCGGCGACGGCGGCGACTTTTCGCCCGGCATGGTTTTCGATGAATTGCATGTCATTTGACTCAAAATCGCGCCCCGATCGCAGTGGGGAGGTTCGTTTTTCAATTTGAGCATCCGAACGTAAAGCGAGGTATTGAGGTGTTATATAAGGATTTTCGACGATTCGTCGACTTTGAGTTATGTGTTTCCGAGAACGGTGGTTTCTCGTGATTTGTCTTGTATTGTCGAGATATGAGTTTGAGATATGGATTTTGTGAATATTCAGGTGTTCGTGATCATTCGTTTGGCGATGGACTTTCCGCCGGATCACGGATTAACGCGTATCGCATTACGCCAGTCTGTGAGTGGACAATTTCTTTTCACGGAAATGATTGCGAGTCTTTTTATATGATTTTCGAATTTGAGCATGCGTATGAGATTTCGGATTACATGAGCATGTGTTTACAATTATATATATATATATATACGGTTATGCGTATACGAATAAACAGACATGAGCATGTTTACAAGATTACGATTATTATGAGCATGTGTTATATACGATTATGTTACCCATATGCATTTTTATGCTGATTACTGTATATGCATCGAGATATTTGTGATTTGATTTTCACAGAGTACAGTCGTAGTTCATGTTGTTGTATCAATACACACGCATCCCCGGCTGATCACCGAGGGTGCTTACCAGGAGGGACGCTGTGCCTTGTGCCGAGGTATTTCCGGGTGGAAACAGTTACCCTGACCTGAGGCCTTTCTGGCTCGAATCACGTGTGGGTCTGGGATCCCGTGATTCGGACTGTACTAGCACGGACGTGTCCATGAGTGGCCCGTGAGATTTTATTTGCATGCTCTGTACGCTGGAGGATTATGGTTTACCTCGCGTATTTTATTATATTTATTCATTCGACTCGCATATGTTTTTATAACATATATTATTTGGTGAAAGACATTTATTTTCGTCCACTCACTCTAACGTGTTTTATGTCTTTCCCCTGGGCTTTTCGGTTTCCGTGCCCAGTTTGCAGTTCAGGCTCTGGTGTCGCACGTCGTGGTCGGAGGCATAGTGCTCGAGCTACTTTGTTTCATCCAGTAGGTTTATTGTTCTACCTACTGTGGTATGCGTATACGATTATGTATTAGATGTCGCTCTGAGCTTCCTATTGAATACGTTATACGATTTTACACCGGATTTCAGTAAAGTACTATTATATTTTCTTATTTACTTTACTGTTGATATATTGAGAAATCCGGATGGGATTGGTGCCCACGGTTTGCTTTTTGTGGCATAGGATGAAGTGTATTTTCAGCGTGCAGGTAATGGTAATTCCACGCTAGTAACGAAACTCTGCCCAAATTTCGAAAAGTTTTTGTTGGTTCGTGTTTTCGAAGGGGTTTGATTCCGATTTAGGAAGCTAAATCGGGGTTGGGTCCTTTCAGTATATGTGTATATATGTATATATATATGTGTGTTGATCAAATCCAATTCGTGAGATATGAAATGTTGTTGATGTCACCGAAACGAGAAAACTGATTGTAGTTAATCTTATCTTGCGTCTGAATCAACGACTGGTATTATCGTAGTGCTATCGGAGTCAGGCTTAAGAGTGCCTCCTACCTAGTCAAATACATTTTGAACTGAAAAAAGAAGAATACCATCATCGAATACTGAATTGAATTCAGAGATTAGATCGATATATATATATATGCATGCATGTGTTGATTTAATTAGAGTTGAATTGAGATATCGCGTCGATTATTAGTACGTAGTGAATGTGTGTATATATAATACGTAAAATTGTTAGAATTTTCAGGATGGACAAGAGTTGGATGAGCCTCGAAAGATGGGATGTCAGATATCACCAGGGAATTAGGAGTTTTGTGAATTTTGTGAAGGCTAATTGTGGAGACACTACACTTCATTATTGCCCGTGTAAAGAATGTAAGTGTTTCAGCGATCGATTTCGTTTTCCCATTGAGAAAGTCCAGAAGCACCTGAGTAAATACGGGTTTTGGGATAAGTACACTTGTTGGATTTATCACGGTGAAACATCGTTAGCGGGTCCGCATGATCATGGACAATTTGGTGAGAGGGCCAGTCCACGCTATGATCATGGAGATTTTGCTGAGAGGGGCAGTTTATCCTATGATCCAACATCGATGTTAATCAATGATATGTTTCCTCATGAGAGCGGTGTATTTGCTGATGAAGCACCAAATGTCCCTCCCATCGTTGAGGGTTTCCCCCATATTGAGCCAGTCGAGCCATTACCTGGAGCTCTAGTCAACACAAGCGGTATGGACAAGTACAACAACCTGATTGCATTGCAACAGACTCCGTTGTACGACGGTTGTAGTAAGACTGTTCTTGAAAGTGTGATGGGAGTGATGCAGCTCAAAATGAAGAACAAAATGTCTGTCAAAGCTGTTGATTCTTGGTTGAAGTGGACTGCTTCGCTACTGCTACCCGGTCATCGTCTTCCTACCACTCATCATAAGGTGCGACATATCCTGAAAGATCTTAGGCTTTCCTACATCAAAATCCATGCATGCGGATATGATTGTATTCTCTTCTGGGGAAAAGATCTCGAAGACCTTGAAGCCTGCCCGGTATGTTTTACAGAAAGGTAGAAGTTGACTCCTGCAGGCAACAAGAAAGCTGTGAAGATACTTCGATATTTCCCGCTTATTGATAGGCTGAGCGGTTGTTCATGTATGCTTTCACGGCTGAGGCAATGAGATGGTGGGCTGAGAGGAATTTGCCTGACGATGACACCCTTATACACCCTTCCGACGGAGAGGCTTGGAAGCACATGGTCAGGGAGTTTGATCATTTTGCAGCAGAGGTCCGAAATGTTTGGCTAGGGCTCTCATTTGACGGATTCAACCCTTTTGGCAACATGAGTCTTCAATACAGTATATGGCCAGTTATTTTGGTACCGTACAACCTTCCACCATGGATGTGCATGAAGAAGGAATACAATATGCTCACTCTGTTAATTCCGGGCCCGGGTTATCCAGGAAAGTGTCTCGATGTGTATTTGAGGCCTTTGATTGAGGAGCTTAAATACCTGAGTGAGTGTGGCCACCCCACTTACGATAGGTTCAAAAATGAGATGCTCCAGATGCATGCCATGCTTGTTGGCACCATCAGTGATTTTCCTGCCCGCGGTATGTTGTCGGGCAACGTTACTTGGGTTACAGGGTTTGTTCAGAGTGCATGACGGTTGATTGTTGCAGTCCTCATTGTAGTAAAATTGTTCAGATGCGTCACCGTTGTTGGCTTCCATATGATCACCCATTTAGGCAGGATCCATAAGCGTTTGATGGGACTGTGGAAACAGGTGTGGCACCCAGGCGATGGACAGGGGAAGAAATTTTGGAAGTGTTGAATGAATATGATTTTGGCCAGCTGAGCAATCATCCTGACATACTGGCGTCATTCCAGACAAGCCCGAAAGGTATAAGTTTTGGACACACAAGAGCATATTCTGGGAACTCCCCTACTGGCCCAGGTTGCCTATCAGACACTACCTAGATGTCATGCACATAGAGAAGAATGTGTGTGAAAGTGTGGTGGGCACAGTTCTTAACTTGGAGGGGAAAACAAAAGACATCCCTAAGGCACGTATTGATTTGAAAGCTATGGGACTACGGAAACATTTGTGGTTAAGAGATGGTAAGAGAAAAATGCTGCAAGCTCCTTACACCGTCAAGCCGAATCATAAGCATGAAATTTTTCGGTGGCTGAGTAATGTCAGGTATATATTCTTATATATGACTATGCAGTACGGAAATTGGTTTGCCTTAAATTTTTACCGGATTATGGTGATATGCGAGAAATATAATTGTTGCCTATGGCTATATATATATATATATATATGCAGGTATCCTTATGGCTATGCAGGAAATATAAGCAGGTGTGTTAACTTCCGGGACAATAAGATGTACGGATTAAAGAGTCATGACTGCCATGTACTGCTTCAACGGCTTTTCCCTATTTTCATTCGGGGGTACCTGCCCAAAGAGGTGGTGGAGCCGCTGGTGGCCTTGTCAAGATTCTTTCAGAAGTTATGCACGAGGGAAGTTAAGAAATCAGATCTCAGGGAGATGGAAGATGACATCATTTTTATCATGTGCAAGCTTGAGAGGATATTTCCGCCAAATTTTTTCGACATCATGCCTCACCTAATGATCCATCTTCCCGAACAATTGTTCCTTACCGGTCCCGTACACTACACTTGGATGTATCCCATGGAAAGGTACATTTGGTTTGCCTCTGTTTTTATATGTAAAGTCTTATTTTTACCTTAGTTAACATGCACTTGTTTACTTTTAGACAATTGGGAACCTACAAGGACTATGTGAAGAATAAATATGCACCTAAAGGGTGTATCACTGAAGCATATGTTGCGCACGAGTGTGTAACGTACACCAAAGTGTATTTGGGAGCGCTTGAGGACCCCCAACAACAGATGCCGATAGATGAACCTCAGTTCAACCTTTCTATCATCTCCAATGACGTGGTAGTACAGGGAAGCTTGCCAAAGTCGTACAAGTTGGATGGAAATGAGGTAGTCATTGCCCACTGGTCGGTACTGATTAACTATGAAGAAGTACAATATTGGAAAAACTATCATCTTCACTGCCCTGCTATTGCCGGAAATGTTGATTACCACAACAGGACGTTTGCAAACTACTTTGGTCAATGGGTTAGGGTATATGTGTATATGTCTTTTTTTTATTGCCATTTTCCTTATATAGCATGTGTGTACGTGGTTTTATGGTTTCTATGTTCATAATTTCTTGTGTGGTTTCTTATCGTTTTCAGATGAACCATGTAGCAAATGATGGTTGCCCAGAGTGGTCAAACGAATTGAGGGTCCTGGCAATGAAACCGATAGCTTCAAAAGTTTACTCGATGTGTCAGGTCAATGGCGTTAAATTTATATGTGAAAATCGAGACGACCGACTGAAAACACAGAATTGTAGGGTGATGGTCCATGGTGGGCAGGATGGCGTTGACTATTATGGTGTCCTTCATTCAGTAGTTGAACTAATTTATGGGAACCGCATGAAAGTGCACTTGTTCAAGTGTAGATGGTTTGATACTAGCCCGGAGAACACAAGGACCGATCAGTACGGAACATTTTCGGTGAATACTGCTACTACCTGGTATGAAGATGACCCTTTCGTTCTTGCCTCATCAGTAAAACAAGTGTTTTACCTGGACGATTTTCTTAACAAAGTCCCGTGGAAGGTGGTTAACCATGTTGCTCATAGAAACATATACAGTGCTGCCACACTTGGTGATACCACAGATGATGAGGAAGTTACTGCATACCAAGAGCCGAACGCTTTTGACATTCCGGAATCATCTACGATTCGCCTTAATAATGTGAGATCTGGGAGTGTGGTTCGAATTATTGGAGCAGAACTTCTCGATGTTAATCCATATGAAGTTGACGCTGATTCAGATGACGAGGAGAGGCACATATTGCCAGAGGTTACCTATGAAACCGAGTCAGACTCAAGTGATGACGATGATTACGATTATCATCCTTAGTACGTTAATGATGTAGTCGGAAATTGTAGTCGGAAATATGATGTACGTAGTCGGAAATCGTAGACGGAAATTGTTGTCGGAAATTGTAGTCGGAAATCGTAGACAGAAATTGATAATGGAAATTGTAGTCGGAAATAGTAGACGGAAATTGTAGTCTAAAATCGTAGACGGAAATTGATAATGGAAATTGTAGTCGGAAAATGTAGTCGGAAATCGTAGACGGAAATTGTAGACGGAAATTGTAGTCGGAAATTGTAGTCGGAAATTGTAGTCGGAAATTGTAGTCGGAAATTGTAGTCGGAAATTGTAGACGGAAATTGTAGTCGGAAATTGTAGTCGGAAAATGTAGACGGAAATCGTAGACGGAAATTGTAGTCAGAAATTGTTGTCAGATATTTTTCGGGAAATGTCAACATTACCAACGAGTTATAAGCAACTCGTTGGTAATGACATTACCAACGACGAGTTACCTCGTTGTTGGTAATGTCATTACCAACGAGTTGAAGTCATTGGTAATGTCATTACCAACGAGTTATAAGCAACTCGCCGGCAATGTTGTCTGGATAGGAACTGCCCAGCTCGAGCCCGAGCTTCATTTCTCCTTATCCTCTCCTCCTCCGATCCTCTCATCCTCTCCTCCTCCCAACTCGGTCCGGCGAAAAAACTAGCTCACCTCCTCCTCCTCTCCCTCTCCTCCTCCTTATCCTCTACTCCTCCTTATCCTCTCCTCCTCCGATCCTCTCCTCCTCTCCACCGATTCTCATCTCCTCTCCTCCTCCGATCCTCTCATCCTCCTCTCCTCCCCTCCGATCCTCCCCTCACCTCCGTCGCCGGCAAAGCAGAACGGACTCCACCATGGCAGGTCCGATCCTCTCTCTCTCTCTCCCTCTCTCTCTCTCTCAATTTTTAATTATTTTTGTGTATGTGTATGTGTAAATTAATTAGGGTGCTAAGTTGGAAATTAGGGTGATAAGTTGTAAATTTATATGCAATGTATATATATATAGGTATGTGAAAATTAAGTGATGTATATATATGTGAAAATTATGTATATATGTGGTTTGGATGAATATGCGATGTATATATATGTGAAAATTAAACCTAATTAAGATGCATGATGTATATATATGTGTGAAAAATGTGGAAAATTAATTAGGGTGTGTGATTTGGATGAATATGTGAAACTTAAATTTAATTAAGATGCATGATCTATATATATATATACATCGAAAATGTATATATGTTAATTTAGGTGATATAGTTGTTAATTAATCGTATAAATTAAGGTGGAAATCGGGATCGGAACGGTTTAGAACCAGAACGGTTTTAAACCAGAACGGTTTGGAACCGGAACCCTTTGGAACCGGAACTGTTTCTAACCGGAACCGTTTGAAACCGAACGGTTCCAGTTCCAAACGGTTCCAAGTTCAAACGGTTCCGGTTCCAAACCGTTCCGGTTCCGATTTGTTATAGAACCGAAACGGTTTGGAACCGGAACTGTTTGTAACCGGAACCGTTTGTAACATAACGGTTCCAGTTCCAAGCGGTTCCAGGTTCAAACGGTTCCGGTTCCAAACCGTTCCGGTTCCGATTTGTTATAGAACCGAATCCTTATGACTATTACGGTGTCTAGGAGGTTTTGCGGCAAATTGGCTTCGGAGAGGTTCCCAAAATAGTGGAGGGAGCAGTAGTCAAGCTTCCTCCTCACCCGCAGTTAGCAACACGCCCAGTGGGCTAATGATGAGTGCTCGCACGAGAGCCTTGCTAGAGGCGCGAGCTGAGGAGGAAGCTGCACGATCAAGAGCCGTGCAACCGGAAGTCGAGCGTCGAGCCTCAGTCAGCAGACGCTCAGTCAGCAGACGTCCCCCCGTCGGTGTACCCTCAGACGAGCGACAGTCAACGGGGGCATCAGAAACTCCCTCAATCCGAATGCCCCATATTCGCCCGGTGCCTACTCCCGTTTCACGGGAGGCAGATGGTGGTGCTGGCGCTTCATCGTCCAGGCCTCGTCTATCTCTGCCGTCTGGTTTCTTCCTATCCGACGAGATTCCTGTGATCCCTGAATTTGATGATAGGGGGATGCCTGTTTATGTTGAAGGACGGCCAGAGTTCCTGAGCGTGGAGGAAGCGTACAACTTCATCTCGTTCGACCCCGTGTATCTTTGGAGTGTGAGGTGCACCAACCAACAAACGGACGATGTAGGTAAATTTTATTTAACATCAGATTGATGACTTAATTATTAATTACTTAAGATTTACGATAGGTTCAATTAATGATATCAATTTGTTGACATTGTATTATTAGGCAATTTCGTTAATGGGACTGGAAAACGGAAAGGGGCTAGAGGCACCTGCACCGGGAAGAGACTTGAGCAGGCCACCGGGGGAAGAAAAACGCCCATAAGGGCCAATGAGGATGGCGAGGTGATCGAGACATTCGACACCACGCGCAAATATGTCAACATGGCCGGTGCGATCGTGCGGGAAAAGGTCCCAATGCTTTGGCCAGATTGGGAATCTGTGCCTATCTACGTGAAGATGCAAGTGCATAATGCACTCAGTGTGAGTAAAATCGTATTTTCATTACGTAAATTTTACATTTATTAATTAAGTCTAAATAAATATATAATTTTACCTTTTATATATTCATATTGTAGGTGTGGTTTGACGTGGATGAAGTTCTTATTCACACGTGGGTAGAGCTTCAACTACATATGAGGTGATGTGCTTCGACTTATTTGAATATATATCGAGATAGATTTTTGTTTATCAAGTGTTTTAATATCTCTAACTTTTTTTCCTTGTTTTAATATAGGTATAAAGAGTGGAAGAACGAGCTTTCTTCCCATTACACTGTATACAAAGAGCTAGGCCGAGGTTCTACTCCTAGCGAATTCCGGTTTAGGGAGTACGAGTGGCTATGGCTGATTGCCCATTTCGAGCACCCCAAAGCGAAGGTATGCATCCTGAATATATCTTACAAGCCTAATGTATCGTATCAGATTGAAATAGTTAGTTACTAATTTTTTTTCATATGTTTATCAAACAAGGCGATTTCGAAGACGAACCGGGCGAATAGATTGAAAAACACCAGGGCCCATCATGCAGGTTCACTCAACTACATGGGTTGGTCGACTAAGGCGCAGCAACAACAAGATGTGAACCCGTTGGTGTATATTCATCAGAAGTTCTATCTGCAGTGCCCTGAAGAAGTGGTAAGTCTTTCACCTCTCCATGTGTTAATAAAACTATTTTTTGATATTAATAGATAGTTGTTAGCTAATACGTTATTCATTTTCGCTTTTCAATTAGGCGAGAGTGGAGGAGGACCAAAAGAGGCAAACAACTGAGCAGCAGGCAATCAGAGATGCCGAGTACCAAAACTTGGTCCGGCAGCAGGCAATCAGAGATGCCGAGTACCAAAACCTGGTCCAGAGTCAGGCATAGATGTTCACATGGATGCGGACGATGTACGAGGCTCAGACTACCGGACAACCGTTAGCCACACCTCCACAACCACCACCACCGCACCAGTTCCCTATGTTCCCTAGTTATCCACCACTACCACCGCACCAGTCAACGCAAGAGCAAGACCAGGGTAGCCACCGGAATTCAAATGAGTACATGGATTACTTCGACCTTGACCCGCAAGTTCTTCGACCCTGACGTGTAGTTGTAGTTAATTTTCGTATCGTCGTTGCTATTTGTACTGTACGTTGGACATTTATGTGTACTGTTGAACTTGTATGATTGTACGGTTTATATCTTTCAATGCAGGTTCTGGAATTGGGCTCAATCCAAAACTGCATTTTTTTTTCAAAATTTTTCCAGACATTGCCGGCGACATGGACCTCAGTCGCCGGCAATGTCTCACATTCCGGCCACGGCGGCGCTGCCATAGCTGGCGACGCCGTCGCCGGTAATGTCCTACACATCACCGGTGACTTGAGTCGCCGGCAATGTCAAGACATGACCGGCGACTTGAGTCGCCGGTGATGTTTAGGACATTACCGGAGATGGCGTTTCCCGTCGCCGGCAATGCTATCTCCGGCGGGAAATTTCCAGCGACGGCATTGCCGGCGACTTCTCGCCGGTAATGTCAATTCCAGCGAAAAAAAAAAAGGCCAGCGACTTAAAGTTGCCGGCAATGTCTCTTAATAAGGTTGTGATCCTGTTCGTTTTGGTGACTAATGTTTGGTTTTCTTAGGATGCCTCCTCGACATGGAGTCCTAGTTGATAGGGCTGGGGATCCTGTCAAGGATCAGCGAACGCACGACTTGCTTACGCGAGTTTTGCATTTAGAATAGCGTTTTGACCCTGTAGTAAACGCTAGGAACGCTGGAGCAAATACTTTTTTTTGACTCTACTAATCCTGAAGTATATGAGGCTTGGTTAGTCCAGGTGGAGCGTGTTTGTGAGCGCCTACATTTTACTCATAAACAGAGGACTGTTGCTGTTGTTCGATAATTAGACTCAGATGCTTATTTCTGATGGGATAACACCGAGAGGGTTCCTATTGATACTCCATGGTCTACGTTCAGAGACTTGTTTATGCGTCAATATTTCAACCAAGCTACCCAGCAATGGAAATATGAAGAGTTTACTAACTTGAGGCAGGGAGGTATGCCAGTGCTCGAATATTGAGCTAAATTCACCCGTTTGTCTCAATTTGCGTGTGATACGGTTGCATATGAGGAAGCAAAATGCAGAAGGTTTGAGTTGGACCTGAATTTGAATATCAAGGGAACTTTGACAACTATATCTCGGGATAACTTTGATGACTTTGTCATTGCTGCACTCAGAGGCGAAGACATTGAGAGAGAAAGACAGATGCAGTTTCAGTCTCGCCGTTTCGAGGAAGGTGGATCTTGTCAGGGTCCTTCAAAAAGGCTGAATTCTGGTACTTCTGGATTAGCATCCTCTTCGAGTGGTGGATCTTACAGGTTTTCTACTGGCTCATCTGGTCAGAGAGGAAGCCGGAAATGGAGAAGGGATCGACCCCAGAGGCCGCAAGCAAGTACGAGTTCCAGTGGATCAAGTTATTCTCGACGTTCATTTGGCACACCAACTCTACCAAGAGATGTTCCATTGTGCAACATTTGCAACAGGTGAGATTATGGGTTGTGTCAGCAATGCACTACTGGTTGTTTCCGCTGTGGCAAGAAGGAACACTTTGGGAGGGATTGTCCGCTAGGTGGCAGTTCAGAAGGTCTTGCAGCTTAAGGTAGCAGACATGGTCAGGGTACCACTTCCGAAGATCGAACAACACAGTCTTCTGGGAAAGCACACCAGCAGAATCGTAGTCAATGTGGACGACCAGCTGGACAAGCTCGTGTGCATGCCATGAACCTGAGAGAGAGCAGAGCTTCCCCTGAATCCATCATCGGTACGTTTGTGACGACCCATACCGAAATTGGTATAGTAATCGGCTTAATCCGCGAGTTTTACGAGTAATGGAGGTTTATCGTAATTAATTGAATATGCAACTTCGTTCACGACTTAATTTTCGGACACAAATTTGATTTGGGTTTGTTCGTGGGAAATATAGAGAATTTGATTTCGAGTTCGTGGGAGCTTTCCGAGGATATTTCGGATAATTGAGGAATATAAAATGAATATTTGAAATTATCGCCGAGTTAGTCGTGTTTATCCGTTCGAGTTTGAGTTATCCGAATCGTGGATAGAGTTTATTCGCGACGTATAAATAGCCGAATAGTTGTAAAGTTGTCGCAAAAGCTCGAAAATGGGCTGTTTGACTGAGTTGACTGAACTGGGACGAGTTGACCGAGTCAACCCGTGGTTGACTCAGTGAGTCACGGAATCGCCGTCAAGGTGGCCGCCGGAATATGGCACGGTTTTCGGATTTCAAGATATGGATTTAAAGCTTGTTCTTTGGGCTTTCGATTAATATATATATATATATGGTGTGATTTGGTTAAGGATTGGTCGGAGATTTTTGAGGGTGAATGTTGCCAGAAACGGGTTTAATGGTGGATGGTTCCCCGGCGTGTTACCGGTGGTTTCTTGGGGTGGAACAGACTGGGCTCGAGCCAAGGGTGAAAACCCCCTTGGTTTGAAGCATTTTGGTGACGTGACGACGCCGAAATCGGCCGGGAAAGTTTTCAAGTGATTCATGGCCGTGGGACTTTCGGGGAGGTTTTGAGCAGGTTGCCGGCTGATTTGGGTCGAGGTGTAGAAGAGTTTTGGGCTTGCATTGAAGAGAAGAAGCTGTGGTGGTCTTGGTTGCCAGAAAATCTCTCCAGTGACGGCGCGCCGCCGCCGACGACGACGGTCAATGACGGAGCTCCGGTGACCCGTTAACTTTTTGGGTTTTGTCAAGTTTTATGTCGCTTTGCTCGTCATCGCGCCCCGATCGTTGCTGAGAGGACCCAACCCCGATTTAGTTGCCTAAACCGGAATCGAACCCCTTCGAAAACACAAACCAACAAAAACCGTAGAAATTTTGGCAGAGTTTCGTTACTAACGTGGAATTACCATTCCCTGCACGCGGAAAATACACTTCATCCTATGCCACAAAAATCAAACCGTGGGCACCAATCCCATCTGGATTTCTCAATATATCAACAGTAAAGTAAAATAATAAATATATCTGTGCTTTACTGAAATCCGGAGTAAAATCGTATAATACTTATAATAGATTACTCAGAGAAACCTCTAATGTATAATCACATAAATATACCACAGTAGGTAGAACAATAAACCTACTGGAAGAAACAAGGTAGCTCGAGCACTATGCCTCCAACCACGACGTGCGATACCAAAGTCCAAACTGCAAACTGGGCACGGAAACCGAAAAGCCCAGGGGAAAGACATGAAAATCGTTAGAGTGAGTGGACGAAAATAGATGTCTTTCACCAGTTGATATATATGTTTAAAATAACATATGCGAGTCCAGGTAAATAGAAATAACAAAGTACACGAGGTAAACTCATACTCCTCCAGAGTACTGAGCATGCAAGTAAAAAATCCCACGGGGTCACTCATGGACACACCCGTGCTAGTACAGTCCGAATCACGAGGTCCTTAGTCCACGTGATTCTAAGCCAGAAAAGCCTCGGTTCCGGGGAAACGCCCCTCGACGGTCAGGTCGGGGTAACGACGCCCCTCCTGGATGGCCTACCATCGGGGATCAGCCGAGAGGCAAGTGTATCGATACAACAACGTAACTGAGACTGTACTCTGTGAAAACCAAATCATAAACAGTTCGATGCAAATGCATGAAACAACATATAAGTGTATATACGTAATATATATACTGGTATAAGCATAATTGTATAACACATGCTCATAATAAATATAATCTCGTATGAAATCACATGCTCATAAACCATAATCATACTGCATGCTCAAGTTCGTAAAACGTATATAAGAGACTCGCAATCAATCCGTGAAAATAAATTGTCCACTCACAGACTAGCGTAACGCAGTTCGCGTTAACCCGTGATCCGGCGGAAAGTCCCTCGCCAAAAGAACGATCACGAACCCCTGAATAATCACAAAGTCCATTACTCAAAGTCATAACTCGACAATTCAAAACAAATCACGAGAAACCACCGTTCTCAGAAACACATAATCCGATTACGAAAAATTGTCGGAAATCCAAAAATCACACCTCAATAGCTTGCTGTAAGTTCGGATGCTCAATTTGAAAAACGAACCTCTCCACTACGATCGGGGCGCGATTTCGAGTGAAATGACATGCAACTTGTCGAAAACTCCAAAAAGTCAAAGTTGACCGCTGCTGACCACCGCCAACGGCGGTGCCGCCACCAACTTGAAAATTTCTCGGCAGAGCAACCACCATTCCACTCAAAATCATCCACTGAGCAACTTTGTCAACTGCATCGAAGACCAATTCACACTCTAACTAGCTCAATTTCACGAAAAACCGAATGTTCACACAAATTTCAAATCCAAAATTCTCCATGTACAAGATGAATTGGATTACCAAACTTACATGGTAGCTTGTAGGTGATGAGAGCTACAAAACCCAGTCCTTGGTTTAGCTCGAATCGGCAGGAAAATACAAACCCGAATTCACCAAAATTCCTCTATTTTCAAGTCGGAAATTCTCACTCTCCGGTGAGCCACACTGTGCGTGGTGGCCGGGGATGGAACCGGAACGTCGGGGCGAGGTGAATGGGATCGGAGCCGAGCTCCGTGGTGGCCGGATGGGCACCGTCGCCGGCAAGGCCATGGTCGCCGTCGAGAAACTCTCCTCCACCGAGTTGACCCGGTCAACTCGGTCAAACTAATTAATGCCAACTGTTGACTTGCCAAAACAGGAAACTTCACTATTTATAGCTTTCCCAAAATGGAAACCCCAAAATTCACTTTTCGGCAAACTTCAAATGCGCGTAACTTCCTCGTCGTAATTCCAATTCCGATAATTCTCGCGGCAACAAACTCGACTCGACATGTTCTTCAATTATCACCCAAAGTCAAACACATCGACCAATTGGATAAAAAGTCAACTGTTCAAACCAACACATATTTAAACCGACTAAATAATCAACAATCGGAAATATTCACAACTTAATCTTCGTAACTTGGAATAATGCTCCGGAAGTTCCCACGGGCTCGAAATTAAATTCTCAGTAACTTCCGTGAAGGAACCGAAACCAAATTCTCGTCCGGTAATTTAGTCGTTAAGAAGATCACCATTGTAATCCAATTCCGTCGAAACTTCAAATATTCATAATTAATTCCTCGGTCGTCTAAATAACGATCCGAAACCGCTCACAAACTCGAAATCACACGTACAACGACTCTCAAGAAGAGACCCAGCTCCAATTCTCGGCCAATGATTTAGTCGTTAACAAGCCTGGCGATTCAAATAACTGTCGTAACTCTGCGACTACGCGCAAGCTCGTAGATCAAGCTGATTCTGTTTTGGGTCGTCACAGTTGCCTTGTGGTTTTCTAGTTGATTTGGATGCCGGATTTTAAGTCGAGGGTTTATGTGGAGTATTTTTGGATTTTCGGAGATTATTTTATTATCCGAGTTATATGTTTCCGGAAATGGTTGGTTTCCGAGGTGTGGTTCAGAGTATTGCATTGTGAATTTGATCAGTGATATTTTGTGATTATTCAGAGGATCAAGATCATACGCTTGGCGAGGGATCTTCCGCCGGATCTGAGGATTAGCGCGTTTGCGCGCTGTGCTTGTCTGTGAGTGGACATTTCTTTTCACTGACTGATTGCGAGTCTTTATTATACGTTTTACGAGTATGAGCATGAGCATGCGTATAAGATTATGATTTATACGATTTATGATTTGGTTTACATAGAGTACAGTCTTATTATATGTGGTGGTATTGATACACTTGCATCCTGGCTGATCCCCGAGGATGTTTACTAGGGGGAACTGTTACCTTGTGCCATGGATTTCCGGGTGGGTACAGATTTCTGTTCCTTGTGCCGATGTATTTTCCGGGTGGGAACAGATACCCTCACCTGAGGTCTTTCTGGCTAGAATCACGTGTGGGTCTGAGATCCCGTGATTCGGACTGTAATAGCACGGATGGATGTGTGCATGAGTGACCCCGCTGGATTTTGATGCATGCTCTGTACGCTTGAGGAGTTAGAGTTTTCCTCGTGTACATTATTATTTTCATACATATGTTTTTATAACATATATTATTTCGGCGAAAGACATTTATTTTTCGTCCACTCACTCTAACGGTTTATATGTCTTTCCCTGGGCTCTTTGTTTTCAATGCCCAGTTTGCAGTTCGGATTCTGGTGTCGCACGTCGCATTCGGAGGCTTAGTATTCGAGTTACTTTTCTTTTTCAATAGGTTTCTTATTTAGCCTACTGTTGTATATTTATGTATATATATACTAGAGGTCGCTCTGAATACTCTGATGTTCATATTTTTCTATGATTTTCGCGGATTTCTGTAAAGTTACAGTTTTACTTATTACTTTATATTATGATGATATGATTTTGAGAAATGTGAATGGGATTGGTGCCCACGGTTTGGCTTTTGTGGCATATGATGAAGTATGTTTTCAGGTGCAGTGAAAGGACCTAAACCCTATTTAGTTTCCTAAACCGGAATCAAACCCCTTCTAAAAACACGAACTTGCAAAAACCATAGAAATTTCGGCAGAGTTTCACTATAACGTGGAATTGCCATTAACCTGCAACCAAAAATAACACTTCATCCTATGCCACAAAAGCCAAACTGTGGGCACCAATCCCATCCGGATTTCTCAATATCATAACAATAATGTAAAGTAATAAGCAAAACTGTACTTTACAGAAATCTGGGAAAAATCATATAAAAGTATAACATCAGAGTAATCAGAACGACCTCTAGTGTATATATACATAAATATACAACAGTAGGCTAAACAAGAAACCTACTGGAAAAGAAAGGTAGCTCGAACACTAAGCCTCTGACTACGACGTGTGACACCAGAATCCGAACTGCAAACTAAGCACGAAAATCGAAAAGTCCAGGGGAAAGGCAAATAAAATCGTTAGAGTGAGTGGACGAAAAATAATCATATGTCTTTCACCATATATATAGCATAAAACAAAGCGAGTTCTTAAAATAAATGGAGATGTCAAGCGAATCTCTCAAGCTCAACGGTCAGGCGAATTTCTCAAGCCCGACGGTGATAGACTAGGCGAATTTTTCAAGGCTAGTGGGCATATAAGGGGAATCTCTCAATCTTGGATCTGAACTACCGGTGATCAGCCGAGTAGCCGATGCATCGATGCTAAGTAAATGCCATCACCATATAAAATATAAAACAATACATCCAAAAACAATAAATAATCTCAATACTATACTGGAAATAAATACTGAAATTAAGAACTCGCTACGACAGTGTAAATAAAAGTCCACTCATAGATAGAACCAACGCGCAAACGGGTTTAGGGTTTAGGGTTTAGGGTTTAGGGTTTGATGCATAACCTACCAGAAGTATGCATCAAACTCAAGTAAACCAACCGATGCCATTGTCATCTGCTCAGGAGTGAAACGCAGACGGTCACAAACTCGTTCAACCTGAACCAACCATGCCTCACATATCTCTGGATCAGTTGAACCTGAGAAAACAGTCGCTCCAGCAGTTCGAGCTTTGACCACAGGGTCAAAACACTCCTCTAAACGCAATACTCGCATAAGCAAGTCATGCGTCTGGCGATCCTCATCAGGATCCACATCCCTATTGACACGGGGACCACGTCTAGGAGGCATCCTAATGATAAGAGAAAAGCATTAGTCACTAGGCACAATGAACGTAATCATGAAACTCTAGACATTTGAAAACATACAACACCCGAAGCATTGATGAGTAACCGCTGGCCAGTCGGGTCATCGCTCCACACATGTTGTACCTTCTCAAATACCCTTAGTATCAGAACTAAAAAATTCTACAGAACCTAAAACCTAATGCTCTGATACCAAGCTGAAAGGACCCAACCCCGATTTAGTTTCCTAAACCGGAGTCAAACCCCTTCTAAAAACACAACTTGCAAAAACAATAGACATTTCGGCAGAGTTTCACTATATCGCGGAGTTATTATTAACCTGCACCCGAAAATACACTTCATCCTATGCCACAAAAGCCAAACCGTGGGCACCAATCCCATCCGAATTTCTCAAAATTATATCATCATAATATAAAGTAATAAGTAAAACTATAACTTTACAGAAATCCGGGAAAACCATAGGAAAATATAAACATCAGAGTATTCAGAGCGACCTCTAGTATATATATACATAAATATACAATAGTAGGCAAAACAAGAAACCTACTGAAAAAGAAAAGTAGCTCGAATACTAAGCCTCCGACTGCGACGTGCGACACCAGAATCCGAACTGCAAACTGGGCATTGAAAACAAAGAGCCCAGGCATATAAACTGTTAGAGTGAGTGGACGAAAAAAAAATGTCTTTCGCCGAAATAATATATGTTATAAAAATATATGCGAGTCAAAATGAATGAAAATAATAATGTACACGAGGAAAACTCTAACTCCTCAAGCGTACAGAGCATGAATCGAAATCCCACGGGGTCACTCATGGACATAACCGTGTTAGTACAATCCGAATCACGGGATCCCAGACCCACACGTGATTCTAGCCAGAAAGGCCTCAGATCAGAGTATCTGTTCCCACCCGAAAAATACATCGGCACAAGGAACAGAAATCTGTACCCACCCGGAAATACATCGGCACAAGGTAACAGTTCCCCCCTGATAAACATCCTCGGGGATCAGCTGGGATACAAGTGTATCGATACAACCACATATACTAAGATTGTACTCTGTGTAAACCAAATCATAAATCGTTTCATGCAAGTGTAATAAGCATAATGTATATAAATATTCGTAATATATAATTATGAAAGTATATTCGTCGATGCATATTCGTAAATGTATAATCGTAAAGCACACGCTCGTATAAATCATAATCTCATACGAATGCTCATACTCGTAAAACGTATAATAAAGACTCACAATCAATCAATGAAAAGAAATGTCCACTCACAGACAAGCACAACGGGCAAACGCGCTAATCCCGAGATCTGGCGGAAGATCCCTCGCTAAGCGTATGATCTCGATCCTCTGAATAATCACAAAATATCACTGATCAAAATCACAATTCAATACTCTGAACCACACCTTGGAAACCAACAATTTCCGGAAACATATAACTCGGATCACAAAATAATCTTCGAAAATCCCAAAATACTCCACATAAACCCTCTACTTAAAATCCGGCATCCAAATCAACTCGAAAACCTCAAGGCGACGATTGGGGCGCGATTACGAGCAAAACGACATAAAACTTGATAAAATCCAAAAAGTCAACTGGTCACCGGAGCTCCGCCGTTGACCGCCGGCGCGCCGTCACCGGAGAGATTTTTCGGCAACCAAGACCACCACAGCTTCTTCTCTTCAATCCAAGCCCAAAACTCTTCTAAACCTAGACCCAAATTGGTCGGCAACCTGCTCAAAACCTCCCCGAAAGTCCCACGGCCAAGAATTGCTGGAAAACCTTCCCGGCCGATTTTGGCGCCGTCACGCCACCAAAATGCTTCAAACCAAAGGGGTTTTCACCCTTGGCTCGAGCCTAGTCCGTTCCACACCAAGAACCCATCGGAAACACGCCGGAGAACTATCCACCATTAACCCGATTCCGGCAACATTCACCCTCAAAAATCTCCAACCAATCCTTAACCAAATCACACCATATATATATTAATCGAAAGCCCAAAGAACAAGCTTCAAATCCATACCTTGAAATCCGGCAACCGTGCCATATTACGGCGGCCACATCGACGGCGATTCCGTGACTCACTGAGTTAACCACGGGTTGACTCGGTCAACTCGGCCCAGTTCAGTCAACTCGGTCAAACACCCCATTTTCGAACTTTTACGACAACTTTACGACTATTCGGCTATTTATACGTCGCGAATCAACTCTATCCACAATTCGGATAACTCAAACTCGAACGGATAAACACGACTAACTCGGCGATAATTTCAAATATTCATTTTATATTCCTCGATTATCCAAAAAATTCTCGGAAAGCTCCCACGAACTCGAAATCAAATTCTTTACATTTTCCACGAACAAACCCAAATCAAATTTGTGTCCGAAAATTAAGTAGTGAACGAAGTTGCATATCCGATTAATTACGATAAACCTTAATTACTCGTAAAACTCGCAGATTAAGCCGATTATTATACAAATTCAGGTCTGGGTCCTCACACCGTCCCTAACCCTATTCCGAACGGGACGAGATTAGGCATTTTAAAAGTCTGTTCCGAAACCTGAATTGGACGGGATAGGTCTAATTTTGGGCCCAATTTAAGATAAACATTTAATAGAGTATTTAACAACAAAAAATCCGAATGAGACGAAATGAACCAAATTTCGGACTCAGTATAAGATAAACATAGTTTGATAAGACTTAGAAGTCTGCAACTAAAAAAAGTAATACCGTTTTACTTAATGTTGAATTAAAAGTAGTAAAACTACGAGCACACTAAAAAAAGTAATACCGTTTTACTTAAAGTCGCCGGCCTTTCTTTTTAAGTCGCCGGTAATACTCTCGCCGGAAATTTGGCGCCGGTGAAAGTATTACCGGCGACTTTTTTTTAAAGTCGCCGGCAATGCTTAAGGACATCACCGGTGACTCAAGTCGCCAGCAATGCTTGGGCATTACCGGCGACTTCAGTCGCAGGCAATAATTGAGCATTGTCGGCGACTTAAGTCGCCGGTAATGCCCTTAAGCATTGCCGGTGACTTGAGTCGCCGGTAATGCCCCCTCCGCCGTGGTCAGAAAATGAGGGGTATTGCCGGCGACATTGGTCCAAGTCGCCGACAATACCCGGAGAAATTTGTCAAAAAAAAGCCGGTTCTGGATTGGGCCCAATTCCAGAACCTGCACTGAAAAACAGAAACCGTACGAATACAAGTTCAACAATACACACATAATTGTCCAACGTACAGTACAACAGCAATAATACGTAAATAAACTACAACTACACGTCAGGGTCGAGGAAATCCCACGTCAGGGTCGAGGAAATCCATGTGGACGTAATCATTTGAACTCCGGTGGCTACCCTGGTCTTGCTGTGACGGTGACTGCTATGGTGGTGGATCAGTGTGGAACAGAGGGACCGGGGGAGGTGTGGGGAGCGGTTGTCCGGTAGTCTAGCACACATACATCGTCTGCATCCATGTGAACATTTGTGTCTACTGCTGGACCATCATTCGGTGTTGCTCGGCCATCACCTGGTACTCGGCATCTCTGACTGCCTGCTACTCAGCCAATTGCCGCTTCTCCTCTATCTGCCTCCTTTGCTCCTCCAACTCCCTCTGCGTCCTCTGAAGCTCCGCTGCTAGGTTAGAGTTCCTAGAAGTTGAAGTTCTTCACCCGGTAGAGTATTCCGAAGTGTTATTCAATACTAATTTGCCCACCGAGCCCATTCCCCTGCAGTAGTAGGTATCACTACAAGAAAAACTCACTTAGACGACGGAGCGTTTCCGTCGTCTAAGTGAGTTTTTTCGTCGTCTAAGTACTTAGACGACGGAATCTCCGTCGTCCAAGGTCCGTGCTCCAAGTGCTGTCGTCCAAGAACTTAGACGACGGAGATTAAGTGTTCCGTCACCCAAGTTCACTTCGACCGCGGACAATCTCCGCGGCCCATGTAATCACCTGGACGACGGAGATTAAGTTCTTCGTCGTCCAGGTGATTACCTGGGCCACGGAGATTGTTACATTCTCCGTGGCCAAGGTGATTCACTTGGACGACGGAGAACTTAATCTTCGTCGTCCAGGTGATTACCTGGGCCACGGAGATTGTTACATTCTCCGTGGCCCAGGTAATCACCTGGACGACGGAGATTAAGTTCTCCGTCGTCCAAGTGATTACCTGGGCCACGGAGATTGTTACATTCTCCGTGGCCCAGGTAATCACCTGGACGACGGAGATTCAGTTCTCCGTCGTCCAAGTGTCTTTTAATTTTTTTCAAAAAATAAATTTTAATTAAATATTATTAATTTAATTTATTATTAATTGAATTTAAATAATGATAAATGATAAAATTAATTAAATAAACTAAATTTTTAATATTACTTATTAATTATTAAATAATTAAAATTAATTTGTACATACACATCCAAAAAACCCATAAAAATGAAAATATTGTTCGGAATGCGGAAAAAAACGAGATAATTAAAAAACTACTAGCTAATTAACACACTGGAGGAGCAGATGCACCGCCGCGTCCCCCGCCTCCAGCCGGGTCGTCGTTGTCGCGGTATGGGTTCGGAGGAGGTTGACATACTTCTCGAGATTGTTGCATGAGGGCGATGAGTTGGGCTATTTGTGCTTGTTGCTCGTCAAGTCTTTGCCGCATGGATTGATTCTCCTCTCGTGCCAGTCGAGCCTCTTGAATGGCTGCTTCGACGACCGCAGCCTGAGTCCTTCTTCGCTGCCCCGAACCTCCCGTAGATGATGAGTCGGAGGTCGTGGACAAATCTCGAACCACCTTAGGCCCGAAGTGCCTAACCTCCTTGCCAGCTCTACGACCGTAGACCTCATCCGCGATTGCAATTTGGCTCTCCATGGATAGAGAAGGCAGGTCTTCCGGCGGCACATCTGGGAACGCAAGCTGAGTGTTAGCCAATTCTTCCTGCGCACGCTGTATCACCCTTGCCTACAAAAGAATAATTAATTTATTATAATGAAATAATATTTAAATAATAATTACTATAATTAAAAGCACATATATATATGTATATCACTTACGCCGCATTGACTCGCTTCATTATCGAGCCCAGGCGTCACGTATGCGGTTATGCTTGCATCGAGATAAGGGTGTTTGGAGCCCTTATCCTTGTGCTCCTTGGCTATTTGAATGAGTTGCTTGGCGCCAGAAGTATGGTGTTTGTCCTTCTTCCCCCGGTTGGCTTTGTTGACACCGGAGAATTTCTGTTAGACAACATAATTAAATCATTAAAAAATTAATAAGTAACTAAAATTTAAATAATTCAATTATCTTAATTGAAATAAAAAAAAGTAAATTAACACCTTAAATTAGTCATCGGCAAAGTGGTTACACAACCACTGCCACTCATCTTCTCTATCCCCACGCAGCTCTACGGGGGGAGGCACGGGACCGACAGTTTCGAAGTACTGATGGAGCCTGTATGAAAGGACTCAACCCCGATTTAGCTCCCTAAACCGGAATCAAACCCTTTCGAAAACATGAACTAACAAAACTTTTCGAAATTTCGGTAGAGTTTCGTTACTAGCGTAGAATTACCATTACCTGCACGCGGAAAATACACTTCATCCTATGCCACAAAAATCAAACCGTGGGCACCAATCCCATCCGGATTTCTCAACATATCAACAGTAAAGTAAATCAATAAATATATCTATACTTTACTGAAATCCGGTATAAAATCGTATAACATATACCACAGGAAGCTCAGAGCGACATCTAATACATAATCATATACGCATACCACAGTAGGTAGAACAATAAACCTACTAGATGAAACAAAGTAGCTCGAGCACTATGCCTCCGACCACGACGTGCGACACCAGAGCCTGAACTGCAAACTGGACACGGAAACCGAAAAGCCCAGGGGAAAGACATAAAACTCGTTAGAGTGAGTGGACGAAAATAAATGCCTTTCACCAGTTAATATATATGTTTAAAACAACATATGCGAGTCCAGGTAAATAGAAACAATAAGTACACGAGGTAAAACCATAATCCTCCAGCGTACTGAGAATGCAAGTATAAATCCCACGGGGTCACTCATGGACACACACCGTGCTAGTACAGTCCGAATCACGAGGTCCTTGGTCCCCGTGATTCTAAGCCAGAAATGGCCTCGGTTCCGGGGAAACGCCCCTCACCGGTCAGGTCGGGATGACGACGTCCCTCCTGGTGGCCAACAGTCGGGGATCAGCCGAGAGGCAAAGTGTATCGATACAACAACGTAACCAAGACTGTACTCTGTGAAAACCAAATCATAAATCTTTTCCATGCACATACATAAAACACAATATGTATGTATATATATATTTGTGTACGTATATTCGTATAAATATAACCGTATAATCGTAAAACACATGCTCATAATAAATATAATCTCGTATGAAATCTCACGCTCGTAAAACCATAATCATGCTGCATGCTCAAGTTCGTAAATCATAAATAAAAGACTCGCAAACAATCCGTGAAAAGAAATGTCCACTCACAGACTGGCGTAACGCGTATCGCGTTAACCCGTGATCCGGCGGAAAGTCCCTCGCCAAAAGAACGATCACGAACACCTGAATATTCACAGAATCCAATACTCAAAGTCATAACTCGACATTTCAAAACAAATCACGAGAAACCACCGTTCTTGGAAACACGTAATTCAAAGTCAACGAATAGTCGAAAAATCCGATATTCACACCTCGATACCTCGCTGTACTTTCGGATGCTCAAAACGAGAAACGAACCTCCCCACTGCGATCGGGGCGCGATTTCGAGTCAAATGACATGCAACTTGTCGAAAGTCCAAAAAAGTCAAAGTTGACCGTTGACCGCCGCCGTTGATCGCCGTCCACGGCGGCGCCACAGCCGGACGAAGAATTTCACGGCGGAGTAACCTTCATTCCACTCAAAATCGTCCACCGAGCAACTTTGTCAACTGCACCGAAGTCCAATTCTCATTCTAACACATCCAATTTCAAGTAAAACCGAAATGGAACACAAAAATTCAAACCCAAAATTCTCCATGCTCAAATCGAATTGAAACACCAAACTTACATGGTAGCTTCATGGTGATGAGGGCTACAAAGCCCACCCCAAAGTTCAGCTCGAATCGGCCTGAAAAATCGAACCCGAATTCTTCAAAATTTCATGAACTTTGATCGGAAATATCTTCCACCTCCGACGACCTCGCCGTGCGTGGTGGCTGGGGGTAGGCTCAGGAGGTCGGGGCGAGCAGAACGGAGTAAGCCCCAAGCCGTGGGGTTGCCGGAATCTCATCGTCGCCGGTAAGCCGTGAGCCACCGTCGAGCACCTTCCTCCACCATGGTCAACCAAAGTCAAACAAGGTCAAACTTACTATTTCCATCTTTGACTTTCCCAAAAGGGAAACTGCCATATATAGACTTTCCCAAAACGGAAACTCATAATTATCCATTTTAACGAAATTCAAACGCACGTAACTTTCTCGTCGTATATCCGATTCTGATAATTCTCGCGGCCACAAACTCGTCTCGACGTACTCTTCAATAATCACCCGAAGTCAAACAAATCGGTCAAACGGATAAAAAGTCAATCCTTGAACCAACACACATTTAAATCGACTAAACAATCCGCAAACGGTAATAATCACAACTAAATCTTCGTAACTCCGAATAATGCTCCGGAAGTTCCCACAAACTCGAAATTAAATTCTGAACAACTTCCGTGTAGAAACCAAAACAAAATTCTCGTCCGGTAATTTAGTGGTTAAGGAGATCGCCAATATAATCTGATTCCGTCGAAACTTCAAATATTCATAATTAATTCCTCGGTCGTCCAAATAACGATCCGGAACCGCTCACGAACTCATAATCACACGCACAACGATTCTCGAGAAGAGACCCAGCTCAAATTCTTGGCTAATGATTTAGTCGTTAAGGAGCCTGGCGATTCAATCAACTGTCGGCAATCTGCGACTATGCGATAACTCACGTATACGGCTGATCATACTGCTGATTCTGGTCCGGGTCGACACAAATCCACCCCCTTTAGAAAAATTTCGACCTCGAAATTTCCAAGTCTGTCGGCTAACATAGGAGCACTGCCTCTGCATACTGCTCAACTTTCCAGCGACAATATCGACTGAATAACTCTGATAACAAACTCCACAATAGAAGATAGCTCCGTGCTGAAATCCCTGTACCCTCAAATCTCGAATATGAACTGGCTCACACAATAGGCAAATGCTCCTACATAAGGAACAGATAGGGTACACAACACATAACAAACCTGAAACGTAGTTCCGCCATACGGAACACAATACACACAAAAGCCAACGCTATAGGCGATGCCGAACTATACGGCACAACACACCCTCGCCTATGACCACATATGGATCAAAACCACATGGTAAATCACAACTCAGCATACTCACATCAATATAACTCACATATTCATATCAGCACAGCTCAAACATCGAGCTCAAGCAATTATTAACCTGTTTCCGCTAACCTGACAGTCTGTGGTAAAACATTCCACCATAATCAGAATCAAACATCAACTCAAACTCAAACCAAACTCGCTCCAGCATAATGGAGTACAACATCGTCCTCAAAACGACATCATGCAACATCAAAATCACAGTGGTCCACAAACTGGTACTGTATGCAATCTCGAACAGCTGAAACTGTTGGTCCCGAATTCTCCGGAACTGCCATACTGAGGTCCACAACATGCCCTTCAAGGCCTGAATAGTCCTCAAGATTGCCCACCAATCCGAGGATAAAAACTGGTACCAAACTGAATCTGGTCCCCAATGCTCGCTGCAAAGCTCGTCAACACACAGTTGTAGCTAATTACCTTGATCGGCGAACAGGGACATAAGCATACCACGTAGATGGCTAAACAATGGGTACCACAAACCAAACTGCGTATAAACACACACAATCAAAGGAGCAACCATCACGTCTAACCAGAAATCTCAAATGGCTGACACATCACGGCACGTCTCTGCCTCCTAGCCATCGCCAGTCGACGAATGTGGCATCAGTACACACAAGCTGCTACATTGCTCTTCATGTTGCATCACGAGTAATAAACTCGAAGTATCTGACACTTCTCCGCGTCACTAGCGCCATACGCGCACAAAAAATCACGAGTCTCAACACCATCACACTCGAACTCAGCTCTCGTAGCCCACACTCGGCTAACACAGAAACTCGAGCCAGACATACACACATGCAATACTAAAGCTCCTAACTCTCGACGGAATGCATCAACAACAACATCATCCCAAACGGATGGTCAAAGTACAACCACTAGCCTTCCTCGAACAAATTCAAATGTGTAGCCACAGTCGATAGTCGATCTCATCCATCAACACTGCCTCAAGCTCAAATCTGGCCGAAAATGCAAGTGGATGAAACTCAAGTGATCAGTACACGTCCTACACCTCGCTGCACGCCGTAGCCGTAGAGTCTCGAACTCTCTGATACTAACACAAGATAGCTACCCCAAATCATACATAGGATACGTAGCTACATAAGGTTTCCACACCACCTGAAACAATGAGCCACCGCTCTGCTACACAGCATCCAAACACAACCAAATCCAAACCTCGATGCATCGCCATAACCCACAAACTCGTCACGATCGTCAGGTAAGGTCAAAACCGAAGCAACGGTCGACCATCCTGCATGTGTAAGTAACTCTCCTCGCGTGCATCGAACCACTCGAACTTGACACCTTCTTCGTCAATCCGGAAAGTGAAGTGGCAATCCGGGAAAATCCTGCACAAGCCGTCGGTAATAGCCTGCCAAACCCAAGAGACCCCTGATCTCTGGTACACTGGTAAGTCAACCCCAAATCAATACGGCTTCTATCTGGTCAGGATCCCCACCAATTCCCTCGGCTAACATCACACAGCTCAAAATCGTCACGCTAATCGGCCCAAAACTCATACTGACTGAATTTCGCAAACAACTGATCGTCTCACGAAGTCCACAAAACCATTCACAATTGCCTCAGGTGCTGGTCCACACTCCTGGAGTACATAAGAAGATTGCCAACGAACATGACCGCAAACTCGTCCAAAAACCGTCTGAACACCTGTTCCATCAAGTCCACATGATCTACGGGGCATTGGTCAACCAAACAGCGTGACCAAGAACTCCTGATGTCCGTACCGAGATTTGAAAGCTAACATAGCCACGTCTGCCTCATTGCTCCATAACTGATAGTATCCGGATCAATCAATCTTCAACAAGACTGAAGCTCTCGCAAGCTAATCAACCCATCGTCAATCCGAAGCGGAGGATACTCGCACTCCTCTGAAGCAAATCGAGCTTCCGGTAGTCAATACGCCACCTCGTCAAATCATCCAACATCCGTACACACAATGCAAGAATACACCACGCAAATACGCAGGGTCACATGAAATCTCCTCCAGCAACTCCTGGAGTCGAAACAATAGCTCCATTAGCTCTGCTGGCTCCGAACGACATAATACCGGTAACATGAGTCCAGCGCCTGGTACAAGCGCAATGGTGTAGCCAATCTCCCGAACTGGAGGAACACCTGGTAACCCCTCTGGAACACACCTGGAAACTCGGAAACCACCTCAATGTCATCAATGTCAAACACAGCAACCGTCGTATCCACAGCATGAGCAAAGCAAACCACACAACTCGTCTCCATCATCCGCTCGACCATCACCACGAAACAGTATCTCGGGGAAACCTGGTCGTCGAAACACAACCTCCTTCTCGAGGCACTCAAACACAACCAAATGCGTCATTCGTAAGTCTACATTCATGGTCACATCAAACCACGATGTCCAGCTATAATAGATCCGCGGCTAACACATAACCTCCAACAAGGATCTCGCAACCTCCGGATGGATACAACACTCTCCAAAACCTCGGAGGTGGAGATGCAGGTACAATAGCCATGGACATCAAACAGCAGTAACCTCGAAGAAAAGTCTGTCCACAAACAAGGTCATGGCACGAACTCCAACTTGCCCAACTAGCCGCCCACATCAATCGCGACTTGCTGAATGACTCATCAAAAGGCTACATTGGTCAAACCTCAGGTACAACATGAGGATCTCCTCGTAACTCTGAGCTACCGAACCACTAACACAGCTGGCTGAGAGCGCTCCCTCGTAACGTGACCCTCCTGGTCACCACAATGGCAACTGAGAGTGCTCCACGAACACAAGTCACCGCAACACCTGCTGCATGAAAGGATCACCAACGATCACCCAAACTCATGCTACAGGAGCAAGTCCGCTATACTGTGATCTTCGCCATCGTCAAACGGATCATCTGTGACCCTCAACACAATCAAACGAAACCACAGCCTGATGCAGTCACCGAACCCGAAGTGTCAGAACTCAACCTCATCAAATTCTCGACCAAGTCCATTTTCCTCAAACCATCACATCGAAAACCGCGTACATCTTTCCCTCACAATAGCCTCGCCACTGAGTGCAACACACTAAGCTCCTCATGGATGTCTCGAGGCATATCAATCAGAATCTCTCTGATGCTCAGGTTCAAACTCATCTCGAACCTCGTACACTGCTTCCTCTGAAGCCACATAACTCGTACAAACAGGGACAAATATGTGAACAATGCATCTCTGCCTCAGGTGGGTAAACACACTACATTCTATTGCTGGATAGCCTGATAAACCTTTACCGTATAAACAACACTCTGAATGTAGGCCATGGAGTTGCAACCGGAACTCACACAATATCAGCCCACCAAATACAATGATCTGACTCAGGCAAACATCAACTGTCACAATACTCAGCTCTGAGGCAACATGTAGATGCTCATACACACATCCCCAGGAAAACCGTGCCACACAATTCTCTGAACTCTGAATACTCATCCAAATCCACAGTTCTCTGGCAAATCGCGCGTCGATTGATCCTCAACAAGATCCACAACCGAAACGACACGGAAAGCACGTCAGGAGGCATCCTAATGAATACAACATCGTTCACAACAAGTGGAACGTAATCATGGAACTTCAAATATTTGAAAGTATACAACACCCGTAATTTGATGATTATCCGCCGACCGGTCGGGTCACCATTCCAGACATGCTGTACATTCTCAAATATCCTTAGTAAACACGACTACAGAAGTCTACAGAACCTATAACCTAATGCTCTGATACCAAGCTGAAAGGACCCAACCCCGATTTAGCTCCCTAAACCGGAATCAAACCCTTTCAAAAACACGAACCAACAAAAACTTTTCGAAATTTCGGCAGAGTTTCGTTACTAGCGTATAATTACCATTACCTGCACGGGGAAAATACACTTCATCCTATGCCACAAAAATCAAACCGTGGGCACCAATCCCATCCGGATTTCTCAACATATCAACAGTAAAGTAAATCAATAAATATATCTATACTTTACTAAAATCCGGTATAAAATCGTATAACATATACCACAGGAAGCTCAGAGCGACATCTTATACATAATCATATACGCATACCACAGTAGGTAGAACAATAAACCTACTAGATGAAACAAAGTAGCTCGAGCACTATGCCTCCGACCACGACGTGCGACACCAGAGCCTGAACTGCAAACTGGGCACGGAAACCGAAAAGCCGAGGGGAAAGACATAAAACTCGTTAGAGTGAGTGGACGAAAATAAATGTCTTTCACCAGTTAATATATATGTTTAAAACAACATATGCGAGTCCAGGTAAATAGAAACAATAAGTACACGAGGTAAAACCATAATCCTCCAGCGTACTGAGCATGCAAGTATAAATTCCACGGGGTCACTCATGGACACACACCGTGCTAGTACAGTCTGAATCACGAGGTCCTTGGTCCCCGTGATTCTAAGCCAGAAATGGCCTCGGTTCCGGGGATACGCCCCTCACCGGTCAGGTCGGGATGACGACGTCCCTCCTGGTAGCCTACAGTCAGGGATCAGCCGTGAGGCAAAGTGTATCGATACAACAACGTAACCAAGACTGTACTCTGTGAAAACCAAATCATAAATCTTTTCCATGCACATACATAAAACACAATATGTATGTATATATATATATATTTGTGTACGTATATTCGTATAAATATAACCGTATAATCGTAAAACACATGCTCATAATAAACATAATCTCGTATGAAATCTCACGCTCGTAAAACCATAATCATGCTGCATGCTCAAGTTCATAAATCATAAATAAAAGACTCGCAAACAATCCGTGAAAAGAAATGTCCACTCACAGACTGGCGTAACGCGTATCGCGTTAACCCGTGATCCGGCGGAAAGTCCATCGCCAAAAGAACGATCACGAACACCTGAATATTCACAGAATCCAATACTCAAAGTCATAACTCGACATTTCAAAACAAATCACGAGAAACCACCGTTCTTGGAAACACGTAATTCAAAGTCAACGAATAGTCGAAAAATCTGATATTCACACCTCGATACCTCGCTGTACTTTCGGATGCTCAAAACGAGAAACGAACCTCCCCATTGCGATCGGGGCGCGATTTCGAGTCAAATGACATGCAACTTGTCGAAAGTCCAAAAAAGTCAAAGTTGACCGTTGACCGCCGTCCACGGCGGCGCCGCCGCCGGACGAAGAATTTCACGGCGGAGCAACCTTCATTCCACTCAAAATCGTCCACTGAGCAACTTTGTCAACTGCACCGAAGTCCAATTCTCATTCTAACACATCCAATTTCAAGTAAAACCGAAATGGAACACAAAAATTCAAACACAAAATTCTCCATGCTCAAATCGAATTGAAACACCAAACTTACATGGTAGCTTCATGGTGATGAGGGCTACAAAGCCCACCCCAAAGTTCAGCTCGAATCGGCCTGAAAAATCGAACCCGAATTCTTCAAAATTTCATGAACTTTGATCGGAAATATCTTCCACCTCCAGCCACCTCGCCGTGCGTGGTGGCCGGGGGTAGGCTCGGGTGGTCGGGGCGAGCAGAACGGAGTAAGCCCCAAGCCGTGGGGTTGCCGGAATCTCATCGTCGCCGGTAAGCCGTGAGCCACCATCGAGCACCTTCCTCCACCATGGTCAACCAAAGTCAAACAAGGTCAAACTTACTATTTCCATCTTTGACTTTCCCAAAGGGGAAACTGCCATATATAGACTTTCCCAAAACGGAAACTCATAATTATCCATTTTAACGAACTTCAAACGCACGTAACTTTCTCGTCGTATATCCGATTCCGATAATTCTCGCGGCCACAAACTCATCTCGACGTACTCTTCAATAATCACCCGAAGTCAAACACATCAGTCAAACGGATAAAAAGTCAACCCTTGAACCAACACACATTTAAATCGACTAAACAATCCGCAAACGGTAATAATCATAACTAAATCTTTGTAACTCCGAATAATGCTCCGGAAGTTCCCACAAACTCGAAATTAAATTCTGAACAACTTTCGTGAAGAAACCAAAACCAAATTCTAGTCCGGTAATTTAGTCGTTAAGAAGATCGCCAATATAATCTGATTCCGTCGAAACTTCAAATATTCATAATTAATTCCTCGGTCGTCCAAATAACGATCCGGAACTGACAACGAACTCATAATCACACGTACAACGACTCTCGAGAAGAGACCCAGCTCAAATTCTCGGCCAATGATTTAGTCGTTAAGGAGCCTGGCGATTCAATCAACTGTCGGCAATCTACGACTATGCGATAACTCACGTATACAGCTGATCATACTGCTGATTCTGGTCCGAGTCGTCGTACTGTACTTCCAATCTTTGTAGATGGAGTTGACGGTTTGGTTGATATGCCTCAACATCGCCGGTGATGGATCGACCGCAAATTGTTCCTATCAGAAATAAATAGAAAATTATAATCGTATATATTATGAAATTCTAACTAATATTAACAATATTATATAATAAGTAAAATTGTATGTATTACGTACTGAAAGTTCTTTGAAGACTTTCGCATTCTCATCATCCGGCACCTCCCTCCAAGTAGGGGAATTAATTCGAACCCGGCCCTCCTTTTCTTACGGCGGGCGCTGTACATGATAGATTCAGCAGTCAAGGACGCCTGAGTACTTGCCGTTGAACCGGTATCGGGCGTCGGAGTTGAAAAGGGGTCGACGTCATCACCACTGAAGATAAATGGGGCAGAGAGAATTTCCCCAAGAGGCGCCACCTCCGAACCAGATGAAGGGTCCGGATTGAGGGCGTCGTTGCCCTCCTGTTGAACCCAACCGACTTGATCCGCCAAGCGGCGGAGCATGGCATCTTTTGCCTCCTGTTGGGCTTTCTTCTTGCCGGATGGAGTCATTTAAACCTAGGAGTACGTTGTTAAAATACCTACTTACCATAATAATTACAAGTGCAAAATTTACGCTAATTAAGTACGGTTAAGATTTAAATATAGTACACTAGCTTGGCTTTTTTGGTCGTTCAATGTACGTGCGACCCGCGCGATAAAGTGTAAATTTTCCATTAATCAGCCTTGGGTAAATCGAAAAACATGGCCAGTTAGGGATAGAGATAACGCGAGAGGCAGGACTAATTTCGACAAAACACTTATTGGTGTCATCTTTCTTAGATCCAAAACCTGTCACCAGTCATAACCCGTTTCTAGACACCATGTCCGACATTCGGCCAATTTTTTGAAAATTTACACTCCCTCAAGTCCTTTGCAAACTCCGCCCTCAACCTCGTGTCCATAACTTCACTTAGGTTATGGTGTGCGGTGATGAAATCTACACATCACGAGGGGTTAAGGAGCTAAGCTAGGAAAAGAGGCGCCATCTATTCCAAAGAGTGCGACTTAATAAACCAAGCATATGTACTAAATTTAAATCGAAGACGTACTCCCATGCAATTTACTAGAAAATACACGTAATTATCAATTAATTAAAACAATAAATAATGACAATAATGAATTATTATTTATCATGCATTTAATAATAATTATTCATTTACCAATATAATTAATTATTATTAACAATAATTATTATTTAAAACAAATTACAATAATGAATTATTTAAAACTAATTATTAAATTATTATAATTACAATAATAATTTATGCATTTAATTAATTATCAACTAATTACAATTATGCATTTAATTAATTATTAACTACAATAATTAAACACTAAAAATTATTATAATTACAATAATGAATTATTTAAAACTAATTATTAAATTATATTTAGAAATTAATTAATTAAATGAAAATAATGTTAATAAGGTAAAAAATAGAAATTTACCTCACCGGAGTAATCGGAAATATCGCCGGAGTTGAGTCGTCGGAGATGAGGAACCACGCCGGAAAATTTGTCGTCGGAGCGTCGCCGGAGGAGGAAAATCGCCGGAGGAGAGGAGAGAAGAGGAGGAGAGGAGAGGAGATGGAATGAGAAAAGGGGGGGGTGCTGTGCTATTTATAGGCTTTCACTTAGACGACGGAGCACTATTTTCCGTCGTCCAAGTGAACTTGAACGACGGAAACAGTGTTTTCCGTCGTCTAAGTGACGGTTTAAAAAAATTGAAACGGCACCCCTTAATCGGTGGGACGTTTTGGAACCGCCATAAATTTGGACTTAGACGACGGAGAATGACATCTCCGTCGTCTAAGTGAAAATTTAAACGATGCCAAAATTTGAGGCGGTGAATTGAACCGCCATAATTTTAGACTTGGACGACGGAGATGTCATTCTCCGTCGTCCAAGTGTAATTTTCATTGAGAAACAAAATAAAAAATAAATTGAACCGCCATGGTAAATTGACCTGGACGACGGAGAATGACGTTCTCCGTCGCTAGGAATTTAGCGATCTGTCATTCGAGTGAAATAGTCGTCCAATATCGATGAACGCATCGTATATATGAACTGTTAAATTTGAACCGACGAATAATTTTACGTCTTGAAAGTTGTTAAATATCGACTAATCCTTACGACTTAAGTGTTCATGAGTAGAGGCTCATTTGCAGCAGAGTATTAACGAAATTGAATTTGGACAAAATAACCGTTGGATATGTTCGTCGTAACATAATATATAATTGTCTTTTAAGGACCATAAAATAATAAGTTCGAGAAGGGTTTCATCGGCATAGTCAATCGCAAAACCGAGAATTTCACAAACCGGAAACGTGGATACAAGGCATTTCGCAACTCCGATTTTCGAACCGTCGAAGCTCACACACAAAGAATTGTTTACTCTAAAGTCTTGACGAAAAGAATATGCATTGGAAGAAGGTCTAGATGGTCGTTGTCTTAGAAAAAAATACGAAATCTGCACCTGGACGACGGAGAATCTCATCTCCGTCGTCCAGGTGTATAGACCCTGAATTCAGGGTTTAGGGCCTTACTGTTTAGGGTTTAGGGTTTGTGAACTTGGACGACGGAGAATAACCATCTCCGTCGTCCTAGTTTGTACCTAGACGACGGATAATGACCATCTCCGTCGTCCAGGTGTAAAAACTCTGAATTCTGGGGTTAGGGCCTTAGGGTTTAGGTCGTCCAGGGTCATTTGTGTGTCCGTTCAATTATTTTGAATCAAAAAAAAAATTAAAAAAATGATCGATCGATCCGATTTACTAGATTTAGGGTCGAGGATTTAGGGAGATAGCCAAAATACCCAAAGGCGACAACCTGCAATTAATTTCTCCGTTGTCGAGGATATATAATTCGGATTAATTAATTAATTTAATTTAGTTTACGTACGTCGGTCGATCCGATATATCTGATCGAGCATGGACGCGTGTAATTAATTAATTAAGTACAAAAAGTCGAAGATATACGTACGTACATATATATATACATTCTCCTCCTTATAATATTTATATTAATTATTGATCGATGATGCATCGATTATATATTACAATAATTACATAAATTAATTACCAATTAATTTTTCTCGTCTTAGTTAAGTAGTCATCATCATAATCCTCATCATCCTCGTCCCCGGTATCCGATTGCTCATCCTCCTCATCGTACTCAACATCGTCCGACGAATAACCTGAGTCCTCGTCCGCGTCCTCATCCTGCTCGTCTTCTTCATCTTCTTCATTAATGGCATCGATAATCTCATCTTCAGTTAGATCTGTACAACCATCAGGCATGGGTAACCGTTCACCATCTTGAACCAGGTCCATTATATCGGAGTGGATGACAGAAATATTAGGCTCTTGATAGGCATGAATGTCTCTTTCTGGTTCTGCAGCATCTTCAGTCGTCTCCGGTGTCCCTTCAATTGTCTCTGTATTCCATATTCCTCGATGAGAGATATGGTTCACTATTTTCCACCCTTCACCAGCTTTCAGATCGTCGAGATAGAACACCTGCCGAACTAAGGTGGCGAGAGCGAAAGGCTCATCCTCATACCAACTTGAGTTTGTATCGACTGATAATAGTCCCAGGTCTTCCTTTGTATGCTTGAACCATCTGCACTTGAATAGGAAAACGTTGACATCATTCCCGTAACATAGCTTCACCACATATACAATAGCCCCGTAATATAGATCATTGTCCTTCCCAACCGCTACCCCACTATTTTGTGTTCTTCTTCCTTCATCTCGGGCCAATGAATGGAAATTTACACCGTTCACAAAACATCCGGGATAAATATAGTGTTTAATCGGCTTCCCTGCTAGCAAGTGCTTTGGCCATGACCACCACCCCCCGTGGTTTTCAGATTTTTGCAGATCAATCATCTGCGAAAAAGGGCAAATTAATATAAGGGTTTAATTACTTTCTCCAAACATGATCGATATGTATATAAATTACTAATTAAATACCGAGACGTACATACGTACCCATTGGAATAAATAATCGGGAAACTTCTTCTTAACCATTTTCTCAATCCACGCCGAACTCTTGTTTTGATTTAACGCCTGAAGCCTCTCCCTGTATGACATCATGTACGGCTCAACATCGTCACAGTCTCGCAACACTACCCAATGTGCCTCAATAAGTTCTTCCCGTGTTAACGATTCCTTTAATACTCCTCTAAACGGTCGGACGACATTGGTGACGACAGAAAGATTGATGCGGGCACTGGGATCGGAAGCAGTGGGAGGTGGTGGATCTTTGAGTTACCTGTTGCAGTAAGTAACACACTCATGCATTAGGTATATGTCTGCTATAGAGCCATCCGGGGCCGACCTGTTTTTGACGAATGACTTATACTGTCCAAGCTGTCTACAAAATCAAACGTACAATAAGAATAAGTACATATAGCTAGCTAGTAATCTCCAGTGGAACAAATTATGAATCGAAAAACCTGTATAATTAATTAGTTGTACGTACCTTTCTTGAGGATACATCCAAGTGTACTGGACCGGACCAGAAATGAGCACCTGCTCGGGCAGGTGGATCATTAGGTGAATCATGATGTCAAAGAAAGCAGGGGGAAAAATCCTCTCTAGTTTGCAAATGATGTGCACAATTTGTTGTTGCAATTCCACCACATCTGACTTCTTTAATTCTCTGGCGCATAACCTCTGCCACCACCTGCACAATGCCACTATTGGTTCTACGACGTCACGAGGCAAGTATGGTCTAATTACCACTGGAATCAGACGTTGCAACATAACGTGATAGTCATATGTCTTTAGACCAACAAACTTATGTTGCACCTCGTCCACTGCTCTAGTTATAGTAGCTGCATACGTAGCCGGATAACGAACGCCCTTAAACCAGTGAAATACAAAACATCTAAGCGTCGGCTTCACTGTGTAAGGTGCAGCTGGCATCTTTTTGTACACTCATTTCCTATCCCTCCTCAACCACAAGGGACGACGTAGATTCATTGATTCCAAATATTTGCGCGCTTTGGGAGTATCTTTAGTCTTGAACTTAATACCGAGAATTGTTCCCACCACGTTGTCGCACACATTCTTTTCTATGTGCATCGCGTCCAAGTTGTTCCTCAGCTTCAACTTCGACCAGTAAGGGAGTTCAAAGAATATACTCTTGTGATCCCAATAGCTCAGATCATGTGGAGGAATTAGATTGCATTTCTTTACATCCGCGTCATTGGTCAACACACCAAAGTCGAAATAGCTCAACCTCTCCAAAATCTCTTCGCCCGACCAACTACGGGGTTTAGGATTGTTCTCTACCGTCCCGTCGAAATGAGCTTCATCCTGTCGCCACGGGTGGTCGTGAGGAAGCCATCTACGGTGACCCAAGTAACACACCTTCCCAGCGTGCCAACTAGAGTTCACGTAGTCCAAACATATAGGACATCCATTATATCATTTTGTCCTGCAGGCTGCCAACATCCCATACGCTGGAAAATCGCTGATCGTCCACATTACGGCAGCCCTCATCGTGAACATCGTGTCAGTGAATTTGTCATAAGTTGGGACTCCATTTTCCCACAACAGTTTCAACTCGTCGATCAAAGGTCTGAGGTAGACATCTAAGCACTTCCCTGGAGATTTAGGACCTGGAATTAGTACAGTAAGGAAATTAAATTCCTTGTTCATGCACATCCACGGAGGTAAGTTGTATGGCATCAGAATAACTGGCCAAGAGCTGACGGCGGAGCTATTACTTCCCCAAGGATTGAATCCGTCTGTAGATAGGCCGAGTCTAACATTTCTAACCTCTACAGCAAAGTCTCCAAATTCACTGTCGAAATGTTTGAAACCCTCCCCATCCGCGGCGTGTCGCAGGACATCGTCATCTATTCGCTTTTCTGCGTACCATCGCATCGCCTCTGCTGTGTGTAGAGACATGTACAGGCGCTGCAATCTGGGAATCAAGGGAAAATATCGAACAACTTTCACAGGAATTCTCTTTTTCAAACTCTTCATATTCACCTGGAATCTGCACTGGCCACATACGGGACAATAGTCCAAATCTTTATACTTTTTGTAAAATAGCACACAATCATTCGGACATGCGTCAATTATCCTGTACTTTAGGCCGAGGCTGCTCAAGATATTTCTAACCTTATAATGAGATTTAGGAAGATTGTGATCATCAGGAAGCAACTTACATATTTGCTCCTGAATTTTGTCAAAAGCCCTCACTGACATTTTGTGCTTCACTTTTATCTTCATTTGCTCCATCACATATTGCAACACATTCTCTCGACATCCAGGGAACACCAGGGTCTACGCTTCAAGTAGCATCTGGTTGTACTTATCCATCTCACTGGTGTCAGTGGCCAAGCTAGCAGCGGGGAATGTGTCATCATGCTCATTAGTGGTACTGTAACCTCCGTCTTGGTGTTGGTGTCCACCATGACTACATCCCGGAAACGCATCATGGACCAAATCTGCAGTTGGATTGCAAGCTGGGGGTCCGGCACCACTGCCGCTAGATGAGGCACCATGGTAACTGTACCCTGAGCTGAAGTCTGCTACGCTGAACTCTACTACTTCACCATGCTCGCTCCATGTAGTGTAACTCCACATCATACCATTTTCGTACAGGTGTTGCACCATAACATTAACCTCCACATACTGACAATTAAGACATTTCTGGCACGGACACCTGTAACGCTTCTTTCCCTGACCATGTTCTATCGCAAAATTCACAAATTAGCTAATTTCATCGATATACTGGACATCACATCTATTGTTCAACTTCATCCAACTCTTGTCCATACTGCTACAAAATATTATAATTAATTAATTATTACATATATATATATATATTAGTCTATTAATTTACGCTTAATTATACGTACTCGATCTACATCGATCCATCAATTACGTACGTACGTAATTTAATCTGTATATATAGCTAACATCCATGCATGTATGTACGTACGTTTTCACTAAATATATATTAAGCAAATTTTAACTGCGTACGTACCTGCTGGCCTTCTCAATATCAGTTAATTAAGCTAGCTAGCTAGTCAGCGGAGATCCCTGATCCTGATCCTTCTCGGCCTTCTCCCTTCTCCTTCTCCCTTCTCCTTCAATTCTTCTTCGATCTTTAAAATTTCCCGCGGGACAGAGGATCGGATGGAATGAAGAGAGTTTGGCATCGGGCTTATAAAATGCTTCACTTAGACGACGGTGGTGTCGGTACATCGTCTAAGTGGAAGTTACTCGGACCACGGCGTGTCGGTCCATTGTCCAGGTGATCACCTGGAGGACGGAGAAGACTCCGAGGTCCAGGTGTCCACCTGGACGACGGAGAATCTCGTCTCTGTCGTCCAGGTGGACACCTGGACCTCGGAGTCTTCTCCATCCTCCAGGTGATCACCTGGACGATGGAGAAGTCTCCGTCGTCCAAGTGTCACTTGGACCACGGAAAAATTACGGTTCCGTGGTCTAATTGCTGTTTTCTTGTAGTGTATTCTTTCCAGTCCCGCACGCTTTTGCCATGATCTGAGCCGCTATAGGGCGATCGAGCAGATTGATCTGAGAGGCATACTGGGTCACTTCTTCCTCCGAGCAGTCAGGATGGTTGTTTCGAGCTATATTCATGGTGACTTCTGTGATCGCTTCCTCCACTCTCGCCTAATTGAAAAAAGAATATGAATAACGTATTATTAAACGAGTTAAATTAATAGAGAAAAATAGTTTTATTAACACATGCATATATGAACTACAAACTAATGAGGGTAAATACTTACCGCTTCTTTAGGGCACTGCGGATAGAAATTCTGATGAACAAACATCAATGGGTTGACTTCTTGTTGTTGTTGCGCCTTACTCGACCAACCCAAATAGTTGAGTGAACCTGCATGATGGGCCTTGGTGTTTTTCAATCCGTTCTCCCTGTTCGTCTTGGAAATCGCCTTGTTTGATAAACATATGTAAAAAAATTAGTAACTAACTATTTCAATGTGATACGATACATTAGGGTTGTAAAATATATTCAGGATGCATACCTTCGCTTTGGGGTGCTCGAAGTGGGCTACCAGCCACAGCCACTAGTACTGCCTAAACCAGAATTCGCTAGGGGAAGAACCTCGGCCTAGCTCCTTGTACTGTGTGTAATGTTTTGAAAGCTCGTTCTTCCACTCTTTATACCTATATTAACACCAGAAAAAAAAGTTAGAGATATTAAAACACTTGATAAACAAAAATCTAACTCGATATATACTCAAATAACTCGAATCACATCACCTGATATGTAGTTGACGCTCTACCCACGTGTGAATAAGGCCTTCATCCACGTCAAACCACACCTGCAAGATGAATATATAAACGGTAAAATTAAATATTTATTCGGACTTAATTAATAAATGTAAAATTTACGTAATGAAAATACGATTTAACTCACACTCAGTGCATTATGCACTTGCATCTTCACGTAGAGAGGCACAGATTCCCAATCTGGCCAAAGCATTGGGACCTTGTCCCGCACGACAGCCCTGGCCATGCTGGCATACTTTCGCGTGGTGTCAAATGTCTCGATCACCTCACCATGCTCATTGGCCCTAATGAGCGTTTTCCTTCCCCCGGTGGCCTGCTCAAGTCTCTTCCCGGTGCAGGGGCCTCTAGTCTTTCATTTTCCGGTGCCATTAACGAAATTACCTAATAATACAATGTCAACAAATTGATATCATTAATTGAACCTATCGTAAGGCTTAAGTAATAATTAAGTAATCAATCTTGTTAAATAAAATTTACCTGCATCGTCCGTTTGCTGGTTGGTGCACCTCGCACTCCAAAGATACACGGGGTCGAACGGGATGAAGTTGTACGCTTCCTCCACGCTCAGGAACTCCGGCCGTCCTTCAATATAAATAGGCCTCCCCATATCATCGAATTCAGGGATCACAAGAATCTCGTCGGGCAGGAAGAGACCGGACGGCGGAGATAGACGAGGCCTGGACGATGAGGCTCCAGCACCATCTGCCTCAGATGATTCCCGTGAAACGGGAGTAGGCACCGGGCCAATAGGGGGCATTCAGATACAGGGAGTTTCTGATGCCCCCGTTGACTGTCGCTCGTCTGTGGGTCTGCTGATTGAGGCTTTGCTGACTGAGCGTCTGCTGATTGAGGCTCGAGGCTGGACTGGGGGTTGCATTGATCCGGATCGTGCAGCTTCCTCCTCTCCTCGCGCAGCTAGCAACATTTGTGTGTGAGCATTCATAATTGGCCCACTGCGCGTGTTGCTAACTGCGGTTGAGGAACCGTGACTGCTGCTCCCTCCACTGTTTCTAGTCCCTCTCCGTTTGATGCCTCCAAGCCAATTTGCCGCAAAACCTCCTGCACATCCAACAATTAGTCCTGGATTCGGTTCTATGAAAATTAAGGATGGAACCGTTTGGAACCGGATCTGTTTGCAACCGGAACCGTTTGGAACCGGAACCGTTTGAAACCGGAACCGTTCGAAACCAGAACCGTTTGGAACCGAAACCGTTCTGTTCCGGTTCCGGTTATAGCGGTTATCGGTTCCAAACGGTTCCGGTTCGAACAATTAGTCCTGGATTCGGTTCTATGAAAAACCGGAACCGGAAGCGTTCAGAACCGGAACCGTTTGGAATCGGAACCGTTTGGAACCGGATCCGTTTGGAACCAGAACCGTTTGGAACCGGAACCGTTCGGCTCCGGTTCCGGTTATAGCGGTTATCGGTTCCAAACGGTTCCGGTTCCGGTTCTGAAAGGACCCAACCCCGATTTAGCTCCCTAAACCGGAATCGAACCCCTTCGAAAATACGAACCAACAAAAACTTTTCAAAATTTCGGCAGAGTTTCGTTACTAGCGTGGAATTACCATAACCTGCACGCGGAAATTAACACTTCGTCCTATGCCACAAAAAGCAAACCGTGGGCACCAATCCCATCCGGATTTCTCAACATCAATATAATCAACAAACAGTAAACATACTGTACTATATATATGTATATCCGAGAAAATCCGTATAAACAAGTATCGGAATGTATCAGAGCGACCTCTAGTATAAAATATATACAACATGTACATCAGTAGGTGAAACTGAAACCTACTGGAAAACACAGATGACTCTGATCACTAGCCTCCAAACCACGACGTGAAAACACCAAACCTGAACTGCAAACTGGGCACGGAAACCGAAAAGCCCAGGGGAAAGACAATAAACACGTTAGAGTGAGTGGACGAAAATAAATGTCTTTCACCGAGTATATATGTTATAAAAACATATACGAATCCAGGTAAATAAAAACATAACATGGTACACGAGGTAAAACTCACACTCCTCCAGTGTACTGAGCATGCAAGTATAAATCCCACGGGGTCACTCATGGACACACACCGTGCTAGTACAGTCCGAGTCACGAGGTCCTTAGTCCCCGTGACTCTAAGCCAGAAATGGCCTCGGTTCCGGGGAAACGCCCCTCACCGGTCAGGTAGGGATAACGACGCCCCTCTTGGATGGCCTACCATCGGGGATCAACCGAGAGGCAAGTGTATCGATACAACAACGTAACCAAGACTGTACTCTGTGAAAACCAAATCATAAACAGTTCGATGCAAATGCATGAAACAACATATAGTGTATGCATATTCGTATACGTATATCCGTTTAAATATAATCGTATAATCGTAAAAACACATGCTTATGTAATCCGTAATCTCAATACGCATGCTCAAGTTCATAAATCATATAAAAGACTCGCAATCGTTTCCGTGAAAAGAAATTGTCCACTCACAGATCCGCTAGCGCAAACTCGCGCTAAACACGTGGTCCGGCGGAAGTACCCTCGCCCGAAGCACGATCACGATCCAAATCTCGATCTCGATCTCCTGAATATATATAAACATAACTGATCAAAATCGTAATCCACAATACTGAACGGATGCACAGAAACCAACCGTTCCCGAAAATACAAAATGTGGTGCAAAATGAATTACGGAAATCCCGAAATCCCCACTCGAAATCTCGACTGAAAATCGGCTAACCAAAACAACCCGAAAACCTCCGTACGATAACCAGGGCGTGATTACGAGAAAAAAGACATTAATTACATCGAAATCTGAAAAGTTGACTTTTCCGGCCGTTGACCGCCGTTGACCGCCGCCGCCGCCGGCGGCGCGCCGTCAACGGTGGAATTACAAGGCCAAACTCTCCAATTCTCAAGGTCTCGTCAAGGCGAGCATATTTCTCTTCTACCATGAAGTCCAATTCAGCCCGGAACCACCTCAAATTCACGGAACCCGACCGGAAATTTCCACCGGAAAACCCATTCGGGTTTGCCACCAAACTCAACCTCATCCAAATCTAACCACCTAGGTAGCATCTACAAGGCACGGGGAGCAAAACCCCCAACATCTTGTCCCTCGAAACTCGCCGGAAACATCTCCACCGACTCCCGCGACGGAGACGAATTCGACCCTAATCGGGTCCATCCCAAACGACACCAAAACCCAACAAGCCATACACCAATGTACTCGAAATCACATAAGGGCTCTAACCATACCTGTCCCGTGGCGGATGGTGGCCGGAATCCGGTCGCCGGAGTTCACTTTCCCGTTCGGGAAACTTCCCTTCTCGGCAGCTCCTCCACTTTCCAAAATAGGAAAGTCAACCAAAAGTCAAAGCTTGGTCAAAGTTCACAATGAAGTTTCCGACAATTCACGACTATTTTTTGACTTTTCGATATTTATACTCGTCCCTCGGGTCGATCGACGATTCGAAATGGATAACCATCACAATTCGGATAAACTCGAAACAATCGGATAAACTCGTCGGAACCTGAAACTTCAAATAATCATAAAATATTCCTCGGTCATCGGAAAAATCTTCCGGAACCACCCACGAACTCGAAATCACGTACTCTACACTTTCCGTGAAGACACCCAACTCAAATTCTTGACCAAAAACAAAGTCGCGAATCGAATCGGCAAACCACATAATATCGCAAAACTGTGACTATAACCAAATCTCGAGAATCGTGCCAAACACACAACTGATTCTGGTTCGGGTCGTCACAAATCTACCCCCCTTAAAGAAATTTCGACCTCGAAATTTACGTACCTGTCATGTGAACAGATGAGGATACTGCTCCCGCATACGCTGCTCGGTCTCCCAGGTGGCCTCCTCAACTGAGTGGTTCTGCCACAAGACCTTCACCAGCGGAATCACACGGTGCCTCAGCTCCTGCTCACGTCGATCAAGAATCTGTACTGGCTCCTCAACATACGATAAGTCCTCTCTAATCGGCAACTGCTGTGGGGCTATCACATGTGAAGGATCTGAGATGTACTTCCGCAACATCGAAACATGGAAGACATCATGCACACGAGTCATCTCAGCCGGTAACTCAAGTCTGTAAGCAACAGCTCCAACCCTCTCCGTAATCTCATACGGACCAATGTACCGCGGTCGAAGCTTGCCACGCTTCCCAAAACGCACAACTCCCCTCCACGGAGATAGTTTCAGGAAGACCCAATCACCAACCTCGAACTCTAAACTCTTCCTCCTCACATCCGCGTAACTCTTCTGCCGATCCTGGGCAATCTTCAGTCGATCTCGAATAATCTGAATGTCCTCCATCGTAGTTTTCACCAAATCAGGACCAATGAGCCAACGCTCGCCCACCTCACTCCAACACAATGGAGTGCGACACTGCTTCCCGTACAGAGCCTCGTACGGTGCCATCTCAATACTGGCCTGATAGCTGTTGTTGTAGGCGAACTCGATCAAGTGCAACTGCTGATCCCAGTTTCCACGAAACTGCAATACACACGATCTCAGCATATCCTCAAGAGTCTGAATGGTCCGCTCGGACTGCCCGTCAGTCTGAGGATGAAAAGCTGTACTAAACCGTAGTCTCGTACCCAACGCTCGCTGTAAAGCCTGCCAAAACTCAGAAGTGAACTGACTATCACGGTCAGAAACAATCGATACAGGTACACCATGCAAGCGAACAATCTCGGATAAGTACAACTTTGCCAATCTGCCCACTGAAATCTTTCCTGGAAGTGCAAGAAAATGTGCAGATTTCGTCAATCGATCAACGATAACCCAAATGCCAGTGTTGCCCGCCGAAGTACGCGGCAACTGATAGACGAAATCCATCGTAATATGCACCCACTTCCAAACTGGAATCTCAAGTGGTTGTAGTTTCCCTGCTGGTTTCTGCCTCTCCGCCTTCACCTGCTGACAAATCAAACACCGACTCACGTATGCGGCAATCTCCCGCTTCATGTTGCGCCACCAATAGTAAGCTCGAAGTGTACGAAACATCTTCGTACCTCCGGGATGCATCGCATACGCTGAACTGTGGGCCTCGTCCAGAATCTCCTTCTTTAAGTCCTCGTCTCTGGGTACACATAATCTACCTCTGAACAACAACGTACCGTCGTCGCTCAAACGGAACTCTGTAGGCACACCATTCCGTACCATGGTCTTCTTGCTCAGCAAGTAAGGATCTGAATCCTGTGCCTCCCGTACCTGATCAACCAATACGGGTCGTACCTGAAAGCTAGCCAACAAAGCTCCATCATCATCATAACCAAACACAGCACCCGTAGCCCGTAGCTCGGCTAACATCGATACTCTGGCCACACACATGTGAAACAATGAGGCTCCCGATTTCCGGCTAAGTGCATCTGCCACAACATTGGCCTTCCCGGGATGGTACTCGAAAGTGCACTCGTAATCGTTGATCAACTCCATCCATCGGCGCTGCCTCATGTTCAGATCCGGCTGTGTCCGCAAGTAAGTGAGACTCTTGTGGTCAGTAAAAATCTTACACTGAGCACCGTACAGGTAATGTCTCCAACTCTTCAACGCTAACACGATAGCGGCTAACTCCAAATCATGCGTCGGATAGTTGACCTCGTGCGGTTTCAACTGTCTGGAACCGTACGCCACAACTCTACCATGCTGCATCAACACACAGCCAAGGCCCAACTTCGACGCGTCGCTATACACAACATACTCACCACTGTCATCTGGTAATGTCAGAACCGGTGCGGTAGTCAATCTCTCCTTCAGGAGCAAATAACTCTCCTCGCATGCATCAGACCACTCAAACTTGACGCCCTTCTTCGTCAATCTGGTCAGTGGTGTAGCTATCCGGGAGAAATCCTGTACAAACCGTCGGTAATAGCCTGCTAACCCCAAGAAACTCCGGATCTCCGGCACAGTAGTGGGTCGACTCCAATTCAGCACGGCCTCGATCTTGTCAGGATCAACACTAACTCCCTCGGCCGAAATCACGTGGCCCAGAAACTTCACACTATCCAACCAGAACTCACACTTGCTAAACTTCGCGAACAGCTGATGGTCCCGCAAAGTCCGCAACACCGCTCGCAAGTGCTTCTTGTGCTGGCCCACACTCCTCGAGTATATCAAAATATCATCAATGAATACTATCACGAACTTGTCCAGGAATCGTCGAAATACCCGATTCATCAAGTCCATGAAAGCTGCGGGGGCGTTGGTCAACCCAAACGGCATAACCAAAAACTCATAGTGCCCATACCGCGTCCTGAAAGCTGTCCTGGCAACATCTGAATCCCGGATCCTCAACTGGTGATATCCGGATCGAAGATCAATCTTCGAAAAGACTGCTGCTCCCTTCAGCTGATCGAATAAGTCGTCAATCCGAGGCAACGGATACTTGTTCCTCACTGTAATCTGATTCAGCTTCCGATAGTCGATGCACAAACGCATAGACCCATCCTTCTTCCGCACAAATAACACTGGAGCACCCCACGGAGAAACACTCGGTCGAATGAATCCCTTCTCTAACAACTCCTGAAGCTGAATCTGCAACTCCCTCAACTCTGCAGGCGCCATCCGGTACGGTGTCTGGGAAATCGGTCCAGTACCCGGCAATAACTCAATGGTAAAATCAATCTCCCGCACAGGGGGTATACCAGGTAACTCCGCTGGAAACACATCCGGAAACTCAGACACAACCTCAATACTACCAAGATCCGGCACTGCAGCTGTAGTGTCCACAACATGGGCTAAGTAAGCAACACAACCCTTCTTCATCAATCGATCCGCCCTCAATGCGGAAATCAAACACGGTAGGGAAGTGTTCTTCTCGCCACGAAACAGTATCTCAGGTAACCCGGGTCGTCGAAACGCGACCTCCTTCCTGTGGCAATCAAACATGGCCCAGTGCGACTCCAAAAAGTCCATACCCAATATCAGATCGAAATCCACAATATCAAGCAATAACAGATCTGCGGCTAAGCCATGGCCATCAACAAACACCTCACAATCTCGGTAAACCCATCCGATGCTCACAACTTCACCTGACGGATACAACACTCTCCACGGCCCCAAAAGTGGAGATGCAGGTACCGTAGCCAATGATGATAGTCTATATGATATGAATGAATGTGTGGCACCTGGATCTAGCAATGCAACTACAGGAATACCAAAAACATGTAACGTACCAATAACGACCTCCGGTGATGCTCTGCCCTCACGCATAGTCATAGCATGAACTCTCGCCTGTCCGGCTGGTCGTCCTCGCTGGGGTTGTCCCTGCTGTCTACCCTGACCTGCAGACTGTGCTGGTCGAGCTCCCGTAGTGGCACCTCGCTCAACTCCGGAACTCTGGGCCGCCTGTCCACCAGTACCATACGACTGAGGACACTCTCTCGAATAGTGACCCACCTGGCCACAGCTATAACAAATAACAGTGCTCCGCTGACATACACCAAGATGACGCTTGTTGCAGAAGCTACACAAGGGATACTCCCGCGGTACAGCAAAAGTGCCACCTGTACGTCGAGGATAACTAGAACCGCTAGAACTCCCACTAGCCTGTGGTCGCTGCGGTCGATCTCTCCTCCATCCCGGTCTCCGTCTAGATACATTAGCTGGTGGTCGATAAGATCCACCACCTGAGGATGAAGCTGAACCGGAAGTATCAGAACTCAGCCTCTTCGAAGGCCCCTGACTCGGTCCACCTTCCTCAAATCGTCTCGGCTGGTACCTCTGCTGTCTCTCCTGCTCAATATCCTCGCCTCGGAGAGCTGCACTGACAAACTCATCAAAGTTGTTCCTCGGCATCGTAGTCAACGTCGCCTTGATGTTCAGATTCAATCCCAGCTCAAACCTACGACACTTGGCTTCCTCTGTAGCCACCATATCCCGCGTAAAACGAGACAAACGAGTAAACCGATCCCGATACTCAAGTACAGACAAACTGCCCTGCCTCAAGTTCGTGAACTCCTCGTACTTGCGCTGCTGGGTAGCCTGATTAAAATACCTCCGCATAAACAGATCACGAAACAATGTCCACGGAGTATCCACAGGAACTCTGTCAGTGCTGACCCACCAAAAGTAAGCATCACCCTCAAGTAAACCAACTGCGGCTACTGACATCTGCTCAGGTGTAAACTGCAGACGCTCACAAACACGCTCAATCTGAACCAACCATGCCTCGCATATCTCTGGATCAACTGAACCCGAAAACACAGTAGCACCCGCAGTACGAGCCTTGACCACAGGGTCAAAACGCTCTTCCAAACGCAGCACTCGCATCAGCAAGTCGCGCGTTCGGCGATCCTCATCAGGATCATCATCCCGGTCAACACGGGGACCACGTCGAGGAGGCATCCTACTGATACAAGACAAGCATTAGGCACAAGCAGAAAGAACGTAATCATGAAACCGCAGATATTTGAGGACACACAACACCCGAAGTATTGATGAGTACCGCTGGCCAGTCGGGTCATCACTCCAGCCATGCTGTATCAACTCAAATACCCTAAGCGTCACAACTACAAGAGTCTACAGAATCTGACAACCTAATGCTCTGATACCAAGCTGAAAGGACCCAACCCCGATTTAGCTCCCTAAACTGGAATCGAACCCCTTCGAAAATACGAACCAACAAAAACTTTTCAAAATTTCGGCAGAGTTTCGTTACTAGCGTGGAATTACCATAACCTGCACGCGGAAATTAACACTTCGTCCTATGCCACAAAAAGCAAACCGTGGGCACCAATCCCATCCGGATTTCTCAACATCAATATAATCAACAAACAGTAAACATACTGTACTATATATATGTATATCCGAGAAAATCCGTATAAACAAGTATCGGAATGTATCAGAGCGACCTCTAGTATAAAATATATACAACATGTACATCAGTAGGTGAAACTGAAACCTACTGGAAAACACAGATGACTCTGATCACTAGCCTCCAAACCACGACGTGAAAACACCAAACCTGAACTGCAAACTGGGCACGGAAACAGAAAAGCCCAGGGGAAAGACAATAAACACGTTAGAGTGAGTGGACGAAAATAAATGTCTTTCACCGAGTATATATGTTATAAAAACATATACGAATCCAGGTAAATAAAAACATAACATGGTACACGAGGTAAAACTCACACTCCTCCAGTGTACTGAGCGTGCAAGTATAAATCCCACGGGGTCACTCATGGACACACACCGTGCTAGTATAGTCCGAGTCACGAGGTCCTTAGTCCCCGTGACTCTAAGCCAGAAATGGCCTCGGTTCCGGGGAAACGCCCCTCACCGGTCAGGTAGGGATAACGACGCCCCTCCTGGATGGCCTACCATCGGGGATCAACCGAGAGGCAAGTGTATCGATACAACAACGTAACCAAGACTGTACTCTGTGAAAACCAAATCATAAACAGTTCGATGCAAACGCATGAAACAACATATAGTGTATGCATATTCGTATACGTATATCCGTTTAAATATAATCGTATAATCGTAAAAACACATGCTTATGTAATCCGTAATCTCAATACGCATGCTCAAGTTCATAAATCATATAAAAGACTCGCAATCGTTTCCGTGAAAAGAAATTGTCCACTCACAGATCCGCTAGCGCAAACTCGCGCTAAACACGTGGTCCGGCGGAAGTACCCTCGCCGGAAGCACGATCACGATCCAAATCTCGATCTCGATCTCCTGAATATATATAAACATAACTGATCAAAATCGTAATCCACAACACTGAACGGATGCACAGAAACCAACCGTTCCCGAAAATACAAAATGCGGTGCAAAATGAATTACGGAAATCCCGAAATCCCCACTCGAAATCTCGACTGAAAATCGGCTAACCAAAACAACCCGAAAACCTCCGTACGATAACCAAGGCGTGATTACGAGAAAAAAGACATTAATTACATCGAAATCTGAAAAGTTGACTTTTCCGGCCGTTGACCGCCGTTGACCGCCGCCGCCGCCGGCGGCGCGCCGCCAACGGTGGAATTACAAGGCCAAACTCTCCAATTCTCAAGGTCTCGTCAAGGCGAGCATATTTCTCTTCTACCACGAAGTCCAATTCAGCCCGGAACCACCTCAAATTCACGGAACCCGACCGGAAATTTCCACCGGAAAACCCATTCGGGTTTGCCACCAAACTCAACCTCATCCAAATCTAACCACCTAGGTAGCATCTACAAGGCACGGGGAGCAAAACCCCCAACATCTTGTCCCTCGAAACTCGCCGGAAACATCTCCACCGACTCCCGCGACGGAGACGAATTCGACCCTAATCGGGTCCATCCCAAACGACACCAAAACCCAACAAGCCATACACCAATGTACTCGAAATCACATAAGGGCTCTAACCATACCTGTCCCGTGGCGGATGGTGGCCGGAATCCGGTCGCCGGAGTTCACTTTCCCGTTCGGGAAACTTCCCTTCTCGGCAGCTCCTCCACTTTCCAAAATAGGAAAGTCAACCAAAAGTCAAAGCTTGGTCAAAGTTCACAATGAAGTTTCCGACAATTCACGACTATTTTTTGACTTTTCGATATTTATACTCGTCCCTCGAGTCAATCGACGATTCGAAATGGATAACCATCACAATTCGGATAAACTCGAAACAATCGGATAAACTCGTCGGAACCTGAAACTTCAAATAATCATAAAATATTCCTCGGTCATCGGAAAAATCTTCCGGAACCACCCACGAACTCGAAATCACGTACTCTACACTTTCCGTGAAGACACCCAACTCAAATTCTTGACCAAAAACAAAGTCGCGAATCGAATCGGCAAACCACATAATATCGCAAAACTGCGACTATAACCAAATCTCGAGAATCGTGCCAAACACACAACTGATTCTGGTTCGGGTCGTCACAGGTTCCAAACGGTTTCGGTTCCAAACAGTTCCCGTTCCAAACGGTTCTAGCGGTTATGATATCGTACATTAAATTAAATTGCATCATATAATATCGATCATTACGAATATAATTATCAAAATATCAATTAATTATTACCCAAATGCTTATTTAACCAATTAATTAAGTTAACAAATATACCTTAAATTATCAACTATATATATCAATTAATCCAAATAACCTTAATTTGCCCAACACCTTCATCAACCTTAAATTACCTATATCAATGAATCCAAATTACCTTAATTTGCCCATGCAACACCTAAAAAATACAATATAATTTTCAACTATATATATCAATTAATCCACCCAAATCACAAATTACCTCAATATTTTCCACATATATACATACATACACTTGCCTAATAATGAATCAAAAATTAAAACAACACCCAAAACTATAATGTACCAAGTTAATTAAAATGCTTACACCTTAATTAAAATGCATATATATATACATAATTAAAAAAAATTGAGAGAGAGAGAGAGAGAGAGCTAGGACCTGTCATGGTCGAGCTCGATCCGCTTCCGGCGACGGAGGTGAGGGGAGGAGGGGAGGAGGAGAGGAAATTGACATTTGGGGCTTTTTGTGTGGAGAGGGGAGAAGAGGAGGGGAGAGGGGAGGAGCTAGAGGAAGAGAGGTGAAGAGGAGAGGGTGGCGAGCTAGGTGAGGAAGAGAGAGGATATGGGGTTTAAGGGTTTTGAAGGAAGAGAGAGGTGAAGAAATGAGGAAGCAGCTCGAGCTGCCTCCTAGGAAATCAAAAACTATTGCCGGCGAGTTACGAGTTAACTCGTGGGAATACTATTACCAGCGAGTTAACTCGTTGGTAATAGTATTGCCCACGAGTTGATAAGCAACTCGTGGGTAATAGTATTACCCACGAGTTGATAACTCGTGGGTAATACTATTACCAACGAGTTATCAACTCGTTGGTAATGATAGTGATTTCCGGCCTATAATTTCCGACTACAATTTACGACTATAAATACGTACGACTAGAATTTTTGACTATAATTTCGACTATAATTTCCGACTATAATTTCCGACTATAAATACGTACGACTAGAATTTCCGACTATAAATATGTACGACTATAATTTCCGACTAGAATTTATGACTAGAATTGACGACTATAATTTACGACTATATATAATTTCCAACTAGCTAGCTATAATTTCAGACTATAATTTACGACAAGAATTTCCGACTAGAATTTCCGAGTATAAATACGTACATGCACGTTTATATAACAAACATACATGCACGTTTATATATACTAAAATACGTACATCATTAACGTACTAAGGATGATAATCGTAATCATCTTCATCACTTGAGTCTGACTCAGTTTCATAAGTAACCTCTGGCAATATGTGCCGCTCCTTGTCATCTAAATCAGCGTCAACTTCATATGGATTAACATCGAGAAGTTCTGCTTCAGTAATTCGAATGACACTCCCAGATCTCACATTATTAAGGCGAATCGTAGATGATTCCGGAATGTCAAAAGCGTTCGGCTCTTGGTACGCAGTAACTTCCTTATCATCTGCAGTCTCACCAAGTGTGGCAGCACTGTATATGTTTCTATGAGCAACATGGTTAACCACCTTCCACGGGACTTTGTTCAGAAGATCGTCAAGGTAAAACACTTGTTTTACTAATGTAGCAAGAACGAAAGGGTCTTCTTTATACCAGCTTGTAGCAGTATTCACCGAAAATGTTCCGTACTGATCGGTTCTTGTGTTCTCCGGGCTAGTATCAAACCATCTACACTTGAACAAGTGCACTTTCATGCGGTTCCCATAAATTAGTTCAACAACTGAATGAAGGACACCGTAATAGTCAACGCCATCCTGCCCACTATGGACCATCACCTCACAATTCTGTGTTTTCAGATGGTCGTCTCGATTTTCACATATAAATTTCACGCCATTGACCTGACACATCGAGTAAACTTTTGAAGCTATCGGTTTCATCGTCAGGACCCTCAATTCGTTTGACCACTCTAGGCAACCATCATTTGCTACATGGTTCATCTGAAAACGATAAGAAACCACACAAGAAATTATGAACATAGAAAAACAAAACCACGTACACACATGCTATATAAGGATATAAAAAATAGATATATACACATATACCCTTACCCATTGACCAAAGTAGTTTGCAAACGTCCTGTTGTGGTAATCAACATTTCCGGCAATAGCAGGGCAGTGAAGATGATAGTTTTTCTAATATTGTACTTCTGGACAGTTAATCAGTACCGACCAGTGGGCAATGGCTACCTCATTTTCATCCAACTTGTACAACTTTGGCAAGCTTCCCTGTACTACCACGTCATTGGAGATGATAGAAAGGTTGAACTAGGGTTCATCTATCAGCATCTGTTGTTGGGGGTCCTCAAGCGCTCCCAAATACACGTTGGTGTACGTTACACACTCGTGCGCAATATATGCTTTAGCGATACACCCTTCAGGTGCAGATTTATTCTTCACATAGTCCTTGTAGGCTCCCAATTGTCTACAATCTAACAACTGCATGTTATGATACTTAAAAATTAAGAATTTACATATAAAAACATAGGCAAACCAAATGTATGAATCATTTGTACATTTCCATGGGATACATCCAAGTGTAGTGTACGGGACCGGTAAGCAACAATTGTTCGGGAAGATGGATCATTAGGTGAGGCATGATGTCGAAAAAATTAGGGGGAAATATCCTCTCAAGCTTGCACATGATAAAAATGATGTCATCTTGCATCTCCCTGAGATCTGATTTTTTAACTTCCCTGGTGCATAACTTCTGAAAGAATCTTGACAAGGCCACCAACGGCTCCACCACCTCTTTGGGCAGGTACCCTCGAATGAAAATAGGGAAAAGACGTTAAAGCAGTACATGGTAGTCATGACTTTTTAATCCATACATCTTATTGTCCCGGAAGTTAACACACCTGCTTATATTTCCTGCATAGCCATAAGGATACCTGCATATATAGCCATAAGCAACAATTATATTTCTTGCATATAACCATATATAAGTAAAAATTATATTAATTTCCTGCATAGCCATAAGAATATATACCTAACATTACTCAGCCACCCAAAAATTTCATGCTTATGCTTCGGCTTGACGGTGTAAGGAGCTTGCGGCATTTTTTTCTTACCATCTCTTAACCACAAATGTTTCCGCAGTCCCATAGCTTTCAGATCAATGCGTGCCTTAGGGATGTCTTTTGTTTTCCCCTCCAAATTAAGAACTATGCCCACCACACTTTCACACACATTCTTCTCTATGTGCATGACATCTAGGTAGTGTCTGATAGGCAACTTGGGCCAGTAGGGGAGTTCCCAGAATATGCTCTTGTGTGTCCAAAACTTATACCTTTCGGGCTTGTCTGGAATTGACGCCACTATCTCAGAATGATTGCTCAGCTGGCCAAAATCATATTCATTCAACACTTCCAAAATTTCATCCTCTGTCCATCGCCTGGGTGCCACACCTGTTTCCACAGTCCCATCAAAAGCGTCTGGATCCTGCCTAAATGGGTGATCATATGGAAGCCAACAACGGTGACGCATCTGAATAATTTTACTGCAATGAGGACTGCAACAATCAACCGTCATGCACTCTGAACAAGCCCTGTAACCCTTGGTTACGTTGCTCGACAACATACCGCGGGCAGGAAAATCACTGATGGTGCCAACAAACATGGCATGCATCTGGAACATCTCATTTTTGAACCTATCGTAAGTGGGGTGGCCATACTCACTCAGGTACTTAAGCTCCTCAATCAAAGGCCTCAAATACACATCGAGACACTTTCCTAGATAACCCGGGTCCGGAATTAACAGAGTCAGCATATTGTATTCCTTCTTCATGCACATCCATGGTGGAAGGTTGTACGGTACCAAAATAACTGGCCATATACTGTATTAAAGACTCATATTGCCAAAAGGGTTGAATCCGTCAAATGAGAGCCCTAGCCAAACATTTCGGACCTCTGCTGCAAAATGATCAAACTCCCTGACCATGTGCTTCCAAGCCTCTCCGTCGAAAGGGTGTATAAGGGTGTCATCGTCAGGCAAATTTCTCTCAGCCCACCATCTCATAGCTTCGGCCGTGAAAGCACACATGAACAACCGCTCCAGCCTATCAATAAGCGGGAAATATCGAAGTATCTTCACAGTTTTCTTGTTGCCTGGAGGAGTCAACTTATACCTTTCTGTAAAACATACCAGGCAGGCTTCAAGGTCTTCAAGCTCTTTTCCCCAAAAGTGAATACAATCATATCTGCATGCATGGATTTTGATGTAGGAAAGCCCAAGATCTTTCAGAATATGTCGCACCTTATGATGAGTGGTGGGAAGATGATCACCGGGTGGCAGTAGCGAAGCAGTCCACTTCAGCCAAGAATCAACAGCTTTGACAGATATTTTGTTCTCCATTTTGAGCTGCATCACTCCCATGACACTTCCAAGAACTGTCTTACTACAACCGTCGTACAACGGAGTCTGTTGCAATGCAATCAGGTTGTTGTACTTGTCTATACCGCTTGTGTTGACATGAGCTCCAGGTAATGGATCGACTGGCTCAATATGGGGGAAACCCTGCACGACGGGAGGGACATTTGGTGCTTGATCAGCAAATACACCGCTCTCATGAGGAAATATATCATTGATTAACATCGATGTTGGATCATAGGATGGACTGCCCCTCTCAGCAAAATGTCCATGATCATAGGATGGACTGGCCCTCTCACCAAATTGTCCATGATCATGCGGACCCGCTAACGATGTTTCACCGTGATAAATCCAACAAATGTACTTATCCCAAAACCCGTATTTACTCAGGTGCTTCTGGACTTTATCAATGGGAAAACGAAATCGATCGCTGCGATACTTACATTCTTTACACGGGCAATAATGAAGTGTAGTGTCTCCACAATTAGCCTTCACAAAATCCACAAAACTCCTAATTCCCTGGTGATATCTCATATCCCATCTTTCGAAGCTCATCCAACTCTTGTCCATCCTGAAAATTCTAACAATATTACGTACTATAAATATATATATATACACATTCACTACTAATTAATTAATAAATCATCATTAATTACATTTGAATTCATCCGATTAATTAACAAAAATCGACCCATGCATGCATATATATAAATTAAAAAACATATATATATACCAACAATTCACAATTACAAATTAACATGCATGTATATATATATAGACATATTAACAATTAATATTCACAAAATAATTTTATATCCATACATATATATATATACACAAATTAACATATTTTCATCGAAATAATCTCAAATCTACTCAAAATCAATAGTCAATCACTCGAAATCAACAATATATCCACTCTATTTGCATATCAAACCAATAATCGATATCTCAACTATAAATCAACACATGCATATATATATATATATATATCGATCTAATTAAATCAACACACATATATATACATACGTATATACGTACCTATATATAGCTACGTATATAGCTTCCCAAGCGGGTTTTCGACGCTTGGCCTTTTGACAATACCCAAGGATTTCAGAGCATTTTCCTTCTTTCGATTTCACCGGATTTTTTTCTATCCAAATGAATGAGCTGTTGCGATCTGCATCTGATATAAGAGGTATTGCCGGCGATTCATTAAATCGCCGACAATGGAGTTATTGCCGGCGAAATTCCGGCCAAAAATCGCCGGAAATGCTTGAAACTTATTGCCGGCGACTTTCTCCGTCGCCGGCAATAATTTTTCACCATTGCCGGCGATTTTCCGGCCGGAATTTTGCCGACAATGGTTGAGAGATTATTGCCGGCGACGGAGAAGGTCGCCGGCAATAATTTTGAGCATTGCCGGCGACTTTTCGGACTTTTTGCCGGCGACAGAGCAAGTCGCCGGCAATAATGAGCATTGCCGGCGAGTTGCCCGGTCGCCGGCCTTTTTTTTTGAAATATCGCCGGCAATGGTACTTAATGTGGTAGTGGCAATTTTATTTCATGTGTAATTGATACATTTAGTTCATATTACAAGTAGTGTAATACTTTGATCATTGTAGAGTAATTTTATTTTTTTGGTTGAATATTGATAATTCAATATGTCAACTCTTAATAAAATAAATGATAAAATAGACAAAATATATTATGCGGGACGGGTCTATCGAGATCTTGAAATCAAGACCCGTCTAGGAAAAAATTTGAAAGAGCAAAAATTTGCACAAGAAAGCATTATTTAATCAACTCAATCAATGATAAGGATTCAATCGTGCATCACACTTGCACATGTTAAGTTGGTTGGGAGGTGAACCAAAGCCTCTCTCTGATCAAAAATTTGCATTGGAGTATCTAACTTTAAAACAATTACAATAGTTTAACACTTTAGTACCTCCATCTCTCACTTGGTCAAATTGCTCAGATCTCACTAAAATCTCAGGGGTAGTTTTGTCAACCCACTCTGTTTCTCTCCATCTTCTCATTTCAAGTGTTTTTTCTGGGTTCTCCTCCCTCACTGTTCGTTAACATGTTTTTTTTTCAATCAAAATGAATCTTATCTATGAGCCACTGATCTACTCTCTTTAACCAACATAAGTACCAAGCAAATATCAAACCCAACCATGGCATGTTTGATATGGAGCAAAACAAATCAAAGATCAAGGGAAAGGAAATGGTGTTGCTGGCAATCAACCACGGCCCTTTTTCTTTCCCATGTAATATAATTACCCAGAAATATCAAGACAACTACATACAAGGTTAGATGGAAGAGCGACATGATATGAGAAAAGACGACATTGAGTTGCGTTCTGCATATTAGGATTTCAGATTAATAAGAACTTAAATTAGTTTTCCTACTGTAATTAGAAGAAGTAGTAATTAGCTATTTTAAACTTTAAACTCGTTTGAGGAGGGTTCGACACGTGTCCAGGGGACTAATGTGTCTTGTTGCATAGCAACGTCTATATGTGCTGCAACATTCCTTTTGGAATGATATCAATGAAAACAATAATTTTCTCTTCTCTTTGTTTTGCCTTTTTTCTTGTTTTCTTTCTGGTTTTGGTATTTTTCTTTACCTTATCTCTACCTTATCTCATTTCAGATCTAGATTATCTAGTATCCTATCATCTGGTTATCACAGCTTTGGTTCAAATGGTGGTTTTAAGATCTAAATCATCCACCTCACTAGCGTCTGTTGAGGATGCTGCTAGTTTGGAAGATCATATTGTAGCAAACTGAGAGGAGTCTAATAAACAAATCATTGCTATCAAGGAAACGCTCTCTGAGCTCATGGCAGAGGTGAGAACCATACGAGTTGCTATTCCAAACACTGGTCCAAGCCCTCCATAAAATGTTGTTGACTTAGATATTGAGCTAAGGCGTTCTGGTTCAGGTAGTTCTTCAACCCATGCTAATGTTACTAGATCTTTTGCACCTATTCAACATGTGTTATCTTATAAGGGAGATCTAGATCTATCTGTACTACTACTATTTTTGAGTTACATGGCTAAATATCCTACCCATGCTCACTTAGAATCTAGACTTGGTAATATGAGTGTATCTGAAATACAAACATCCATGAGTGACTATCAAGCTCCTAATTTTGATAGATTCATCTCACTTGAGGGTCAAACTAGTGCTCAAGGGGTTGTCAATCAAGAAATGGACCCTAGAATGATATTACCGGCCCTTAACCTAATGGCACAACAGGGAGAGCTCAACAAGGGACCTCTTTCTCTAACTCTCAGAACCAGCTACCTAAGAAAACCAACATTTTTAGCCATATACCTTCCTCTCCTGTAACACCTGGTTTTACTACTCCATCACTCTTAGCCCCAACATCCATTTCTACCACAAACACTACTATTCCAGCCAATACCTTTAGGAATAATTCTGGAATGCACCAAGAGTCTATACACCCCTTACACTTTTTAGTATTTCGACACGTGTCACCATTTTAGTGATTGATGAAGTCAAGTTTTACAAATCATGGCCGAGCTTATCATAAGCCGATTGTATGTGATCCCATTCTTTGGCAAAGAACACCACCAAAAAATTGCTGGGGCCACAGCTAAAACTGCCAAGAATCACCGACTACTCTCTCTGTCTCTCTCTCTCTCTATCTGTCTCTCTGTCTCTCTCTGCTCCCATTGAGTAGCAACATCACGAGATTCAACGTCGGCCTCCACCTCGCCGTCGACCAATCGCGTTGCATCTTTTGTCTTCCGTTTGTCACGCCGTTGTCCCAAGCTTCCCCTCCGATTGGGTATTGCTTTAGCACGCATTATCCGCCTGCTCGTATTTTGGTGGTAGCTAGGGCCGCCAGACTTGTTGCTGCTAAGCAAAAGCTAAAAGCAACAATAGCTGAAGATAATGGCAAGAACAAGAAGAAGAATAAGGTCAAGGATAAGGTCAATGACTCACTCGACGTCGAAAAGCTCGCTAACATTCTAGAAGATTTCAAAATGGTGTGTATTATCAAGTTCACGCTTAACAACAATTGATTTTTAACCTGGTAGATATGGTTTAAACTTAATGTTGGTGCACTTTGTTCAAGTTTTGGTGGTCCGAAATAATCTTAAGATGGGGAAAGGAAAAATTGCTGCACAATGCAGGTACATTGTTTTTTGCTAATCAGTTAGTTTCGGTTTGAGTGATTATGTGTTTTTGGCATCAGTTACATAATGCATTGTTCGAATTTGTGCCTTTGTTCTCTAGTCATGCGACTTTGGGCCTCTACAAGAAGCTTTTACGCAGAGCACCAAAATCTTTAAACAGGTAGTGCAATGCACCAGTATGTAGTATTATATGTTGACCGAAATCAATATCATTTCCTTTTTATATCTGGTAATGGTGTTATGTCAATATGCAGGTGGGAGATATATATATGGCTAACCCGAAGTTGTTCTGAAAGTAGAAATTGAAGAAGAGATGCTCGTCTTGCAAGTCAGTATTACTTAAACTATCATCTAAAAGCTATATTTAACATAAACCAATTTTATTTCTTGCATGTTCTTATGAATCACATAGTCTCAGCAAAGTTGCAACTATGGCAAACAAGTGCCATTTCATTTGGAAGGTTGTTCATGTGATCATTGTTAAATTTACAGGAGAGAGGAAAATTGCTTAACCTACCAAACCATATTACAATTAATGCTGGGAAGACTTAGATTGCACCAAGTTAGTTGCTTCTTTTGAGGTTTTGATAATATTAGTTTGGATGTGCATAAGTGAAACGAGATCGATCAGGTCGGGAGATCTTAAAGTGAATCGATTGATTGCTCGATTGAGCAGCTCTGGTGTCTAGAGTATTTCTGGGTGTCCAAAGTCAGAGGAGGAGAGTGCGTGTCCGAGGGAAAAGGAAAACGAGGGAGGAGGAGAGACCGAGAAAGATGGAGGTTTTCCGCCGTGGTTGGCAATGATGAAACCGGTGAAAGAGTTGGGTTTTCACGACAACGAAGACCGATGGAGAGAGTTGTTTATGGATGTGTGATCCTCTATACACAGCTCACTATAGGCTTAGTCAACCATTGAAATTTTGACAATTTTAAGCAATCAGGTAATGACATGTGCTACTTTGACAAATTAGCTCATGGGGTGTTTAGCCCCGGGGTGCATTGCAGCCTGATTCTACTTTTGAAGCCCCAAAATTTCACCCACAAGTGCAAACACCAGCCTTTTAACCATTTGTTTCAGCCATAAACTTAGCAAACCAGCCCTCACAATGACCCATTCACCAACCATCAAACAAATGAAACTTGATTTCCCCATCTTTGGAGGAGAAGACCCTTTAGAGTAGTTGAGCAAAGCTGAGCAATTCTTTTAGCTAGTTAGATACTTAAGTACAAAAAGGTGTCTATTGCATCTATGCATCTCACTGGCTTAGCTTCAAGCTTATGACTCTTGTACTGTCAAGATAATGTGGGCACTTGGAACAACATGGTTCAATTGGTTGCAGCAATCTGGAGGTCAGGACAGAGTTCAATTTCAAGTTGCATTAGCTAAGCTAAAGCAAAAGCGTACTGTAGCACACTTCATTGAGAAATTTTCCAAAATGTGCGTGAAGGCTCTTGGTTTCTCACCAAAACGTAGGTTGGCTTGTTTTTTGGGAGGCTTGAAGCCAGAAATCAAGGATGAGCTTGATTTAATGAAGCTTACAAGTTTAATGAAAGCATTTGAGTTAGTTCAGACTTGTGAAAAGAAATCTAATATAATGACCATCTCAACCTCAACCATAGTATCAATGTGCTAAGAAAACAACACTTATACTCAGTAAAACAACTCCAAGCCCAAAACCACCAGTGATAAGGTTTGGACTCAGGATGAGTTTACAAAGAAGATGCAAGGTAACAAGTGTTGGTATTGCCCTGAGATTTACTTTTGAGGGCATAAATGTAAGAAGAAGGAAGAGAGAGCTGTGACGACCCGAACCAGAATCAGTAGAGTAATCAGCGTAATCCACGAGTTAGCGCGTAATCGTAATTTTTCGATAATTGTGTGGTTTGCCGGTTTTGATTACGACTTAATTATTGGTCGAGAATTTGAGTTGAGTCTCTTCTCGAGAGTTGTTGTACACGTGATTTCGAGTTCATGGGCGGTTCCGGATGATTTTTCCGATGACCGAGGAATATAATATGAATATTTGAAGTTTCGGAATATCGACGAGTTTATCCTTTCGTATCGAGTTTATCCGAATCGTAATGGTTATCCGTTTTGGACTATCGATTGTTCCGAGACGCGAGTATAAATATCGGAAATAGTCGAAAATTGTCGAAATTGCACTGTTTGGAAGTTTGACCGGCGTTTGACCATAATTGGAGCGTTGACCCGCATTGACCGGAGAAGAAAATCTCCACCGCCGCTGACTCGCCGGCGACCTTCATTTTCTGGCCACCTCCGGCCTTGTGGTTGGTATATTTCGAATCCTTGTTTGATTTCCTACTGTTTAGAACTTGGAATTTTGGAATTTGAGGTTGATTTGAGGGAGAACGGAAGAGATGAAGTTTGAGATTTTCTGGCCGGTCACGACCTTGTTTGGAGGCGGCGCTCCGGTGACTTTCCGGGGTGAACACTTGGTGGGTTTTGTTGTGTTTTGGATGGAGATCATTTCCTCTTTGGTTTGGAGGGACGAGGAGACGTAATGGCACCGGAATCGGCCGGGAAAGTTTTCCGGCGATTCTTGGTCGTGGCTCTTTCGAGCTGATTTCCGGCCACGGTGGTGGTTGGATGGTGGTGACCCCTTTGGAAAAGTTGCTCAGCTTGAGGAGGAAACAGTTTGGGAGCTTGGCCGCCGAAAAATCTCTCCGGTTGAGAACAGTTTGCTCTGGAGCTCCGGCGACCCGTTGACTTTTTAGAATTTGATGATTTTAATGTCGTTTTACTCGTATTCGCGCCCCGATCATCGCCTTGAGGTTTTCGAGTTGATTTGGGTATCGGATTTTCAGTCGAGGGTTTTGAGTGGAGATTTCGGGAATTTCGTCGATTATTTTGCATTGTGTTATATATTTTCGGGAACGGTTGATTTCCAAGGTGTGGTACAGTGTTGTGAATTGTGATTTTGATCAGATATATTTTATGATTATTCAGGGGATCGAGATCGTGCTTCGAGCAAGGGATCTTCCGCCGGGCCACGTGATTAGCGCGAGTGCGCATTTTGCTCACCTGTGAGTGGACAATTTCTTTTCACTGATAATCGCGAGTCTTTATACACGTTTTACGAGCATGAGCATGCATATGAGACTATGATTTATATGAGCATGTGTTATACGATTATGCCAATACAATTATACATTACGTATATGCATTTACATATTGCTTTATACATTTGCATCGATCTATTTATGATTTGGTTTACACAGAGTACAGTCACAGTATATGTTGTTGTATCGATACACTTGCATCCCGACTGATCCCCGAGGATGTTTACCGGGGGAGGCTGTGACCCCTGACCCGAGGCCTTTACCGGGGGGGGGTAGACCTCTGACCTGAGGCCTTTCTGGCTAGAATCACGTGTGGGTCTGAGATCCCGTGATTCTGAATGTACTAGCATGGATATGTCCATGAGCGACCCCGTGGGATTTTTCATGCATGCTCTGTACGCTGGAGGAGTTTGAGTTCACCTCGTGTACTATATCATATTCATTCATTTTGACTCGCATATGTTATTATAACATATATTATTCGGCAAAAGACATTTATTTTCATCCACTCACTCTAACGATTTTCATGTCTTTCCCCTGGGCTTTTCGGTTTCCATGCCCAGTTTGCAGTTTGGATTCTGGTATCTCACGTCGTGGTCGGAGGCTAGTTGTTTGAGCTACCTGTGTCTTCCAGTAGGTTTTTTGTTTTGCCTACTATTGTATATTTTGTATATGTATACACTAGAGGTCACTCTGATACATTACTGATACATGTTTTATACAGATTTTCTATATATTACAGTTATGTTTACTGTTTATTGTTATTGATATGATATTGAGAAATCCGGATGGGATTGGTGCCCACGGTTTGGCTTTTGTAGAATAGGATGAAGTGTTATTTTTTGGGTGCAGGTAAAGGCAATTCCGCGTTAGTAGCATTACTCTGCCGAAATTTTAATGGTTTTTGTTGGTCTGTGTTTTCAGAAGGGGTTTGATTCCAGTTTAGGAAACTAAATCGGGGTTGGGTCCTTTCAAGAGCTTTCTATATCGAAGGTTTTGTCATTAAGGAGCAGGACTTAGAGAAGGGTGGTGACATTACTCCAATCTATTTACAGAACCTATTAACTGGAGAAATGGTGAAGCAGAAAGAAGAACCACCCATGATCAACCTACATTCCATAAAGGATATGGAAAAGGCAGAAACCCTACAACTCAAGGGATCCCTATTTGGTAAACATGTGCATATACTGATGGATGGTAAAGCAAGTCACAATGTCTTGCATCCCAGTTTGTTGCATCACTTCACCGAAGAAATTTTACATGATAAACCAATGAGGGTGAGAGTGGCTAGTGGTCAAATAATGCAGACAAGGTGAAGAATCAACAATCTACATATTGGTGTCCAAAACCAAATGATTGTCGCAGACTTCTATATTTTTCCTATATCAAGTTGTGGTATGATCTTAGAAGCTTCTTGGCTCAAGAAATTAGGGGATATCATTTGGAACTTTGAAAAACTTTACATGAAGTTTGTGGTGAATGAGAAGCTGTATTTTTTGAAGGGAATAAAGGATTTGGACTGTGAAATGCTGATAGGTAAGCAGATGCTGCATACTTTGAGGAAGGAGAAAGAGGCCATTCTTTTGGACATCAAGCATAGTTCTGATGAAAATAAATAGTTTTTTATCTACCCTAAGCTCAAGCCTGTGTTGGAAACTTTTGGAGGTTTCAACCTCGTACTTCACTGCCACCATCAAGAAAGCATGATCACAAAATCCCTTTCCTTCCCAACAGTGCACCATTAAACATCAGAGCTTACAGATAAGCTCACTTCCAAAAGGATGAGATTGAGAGACAAATCAAGGATATGCTGAAAAAGGGTATAATACAACCAAGTGAGAGTGCATTTTCTTCTCCCCTCATTGTGGTTAAGAAAAATGATGGCTCTAACAAGATGTGTATGGATTATAAGGCCTTGAATTCTATCATAGTGGAGGATATGTACCCTATTCCCATAATGGATAAGCTAATGGATAAAGTTGCTAATTACTTCACCAAACTAGACTTGAGGTCTGGTTAGCACTAATTCAGAATGAAATGTGAAGACATTCCAAAGATAGCCTTCAAAATACATGATGACCATTATGAATTCCTGGTCATGCCCTTTGGGTTAACTAATGCTTCTTCCACATTTGAATCAGTGATGAATGAAACCTTAAGAGACATGTTAAAGAGGTTGTCTTGGTATTTTTTGATGATATTTTGATATACAGTAAGACATTGGAAGAGCATGAGCAACATTTGAAACAAGTACTTTAGAGGCTGAGAGTGCATTACTTCAAACTCAAAATGGTGAAATGTACTTTTAGAGCTGAAAAGGTGGAGTACCTTGGACACATAATTTCTGGTGAATGAGTGGTTGTAGATCCTTCCAAAATAAAATGTATTGCTGAATGGTAGAAACCTAAGACCTTGAGAGAGCTTAGAGGATTTCTGGGATTAGCAGGATATTATAGGAAGTTTGTGAAAGATTTTGGAATCATTGCTAGCCCCATGACTGCAATGACAAAAAAGAACAACTTTAGCTGGTCACCTGAGTCAGAGTTGACTTTTGAAAAACTGAAGATAACTCTTACTACTACTCATGGTTTAGCCTTACCTGATTTTTCAAAACCCTTTACAATGAAGTGTGATGCATCCGATGAAGGTATTTGTGTTGTTCTATCACAAGAACGTCACCCTCTGGCTTTTTTCAGCAAGTCTCTAGCCCCAAAACACAAGGCATACTTAGACTATGACAAAGAAATATTGACAATGGTTTCAACAGTGCAACAATGGAGATCTTACCTCCTTGGGTGCCACTTTAACATCCTTACTGATCATAAGAGCATACAATACTTACTGGATCAAAAAGTCACCATTCCTACTCAACAGAAGTGGCTCCTTAAGTTACGAGGTTATAACTATAAACTACAATATAGAGCTAGTAGAAATAACATAGTAGCTGATGCACTATCTAGATTGGGATAGCTCAATGCAATCACAGGTATGTCTACATCTGTCTCTCAATTCATTTTTGACTTGCAAAATGATGTTTTGTTGGACCAGGAGACAACTGAGATCAAAGTTGATATTGAGGGTGGTACTAGCACTAGAAAGAATTATTTTATGATAAATGACAACTTGTGTTACAAGGGAAGGCAGTATGTGCCAACAATAAACAATTAGAGAACCAAGGTTTTTAAGGAGAACCATGCTGGAGTGAATGAAGGGCATTTAAGATTTCTCAGATCTTACAAAAGGGTCATAATATCCTTTATGTGGTCAGGTGTGAAGAAGGAGATTAAGAAGCTTGTTGCAGAATGTGAAGTGTGCTAAAAGAGTAGTTATGAAACCATTGCTTCACCAGGACTCTTAATGCCTATACAAATACCTGAAGGAGCATATCTATAGACTTCATAGAGGGTTTGCCAAATGATCAAGGCAAATCTATCATTTGGGTTGTTGTTGATAGGTTCTCAAAGTTTGTTCACTTTGTAGCCATTTCACACCCATATTCTACTAAGTCAATTGCTGAACTCTTTGTTAAGAAAATTTTCAAATTCCATGGCATACCAGAGTCAATTGTGACTGATAGGGATCATGTTTCCCTAAGCAAGTTCTAGGAATCATTTTTCAAGCTTCATGGAATTGTTTTAAGCAGGAGCACTGCATATCACCCTGAGAATGATGGAAAAACTGAGAATCTCAACAGAACTTTGGAGCAATACCTCAGGTGTTTAGTCATTGAAAATGAGAGAAGCTGAGTCTTATTGTTACCTTGGGCACAGTGGTGGTATAATACAAACTATCACCCAGCTCTTAAGTCTTTGAGGTTCTGTTTGGTTATCCCCCTTCTAAAATCTCACCTTATAAACCAAATTTTAGTGTTGTGCATGAAGTTGATAAGGACTTAAAGACCAGATATGAGATTTTGTCTAGAACCAAGAGTAATCTAGAGTAAGCTCAAGGCATAATGAAGATGTTTGTAAAAAAACACAGGACTAAGAGGAGCTTTGAGGTGAATGATTTGGTATATTTGAAATTACAGGCTTATAAACAGCATTCAGTAGAGCCAATAATCAACAACAAATTGGCCCCTATATTCTTTGGTCCTTTCTAAATAGTGGCCAAGATCAATGTAGTGGCTTACAAGCTTGTTTTTCCTGTAGATTCTAATGTACATCCTGTGTTTCATGTATCTTTACTCAAGAAGAAAGTTGGAGATAATGTGGTTGCTCAGGTCCATTTGCCTCCTACACTTGATCCCCTCAATCCATGTTGGTATCCAGGTCAAATTCTAGCTCAAGGAGTGTTCAGAAAAGAAAATGTGGCAATCACCAAATGGTTGATATAGTTGGAAGGAGCATATGCAGATGATGCAACTTAGGTGGAAGCTGATGAAATTCGAAGTAATTACCCACTTTTCTCAGATGACTGAGTTGTTTCTCAAGGAGGCTGGGATGATAAGAATTTAATTTAGTTTTCCTGTTATAATTAGGAGAAGTATTAATTAGCTGTTTTAAACTTTAAACTCGTTTTCAGAGGACTAATGTGTCTTGTTGCACAACAACGTCTATATGTGTTGTTGCATTCCTTTTGGAATGATATCAATGAAAACAACAATTTTCTCTTCTCTTTGTTTTGTCTTTTCTCTTATTTTCTTTCTGGTTTTGGTATTTCTCTTTACCTTATCTCTACCTTATCTCATTTTCAAATCTAGATTATCCAGTATCCTATCACAAATCCAATTGAGGACGATGGTTTGTCTCTCTGGGCTCATCCTCAATCAGCCTCCTTCGTGCCTCCATGACCCTGGCGGCGAGGGCGATTACAAAATAGATCTCATGTTTCTGATGATGGGGATTTCGATGGCGATGATGTACGTGTGGGTGTTGTTCATGTTGGTCATAACTAGGGTTCTTCTTGATATCGTGGGTATTGTGGTCACAACTAAGATTGTATGGTGTTTTATGTGATCAGAGCGGTTAGTTTTGATATGCTTCAGCGAGGACGACGATATGGGAAAAAGGGAAAGCAGAGTGGGTTAACAAAACTACCCCTGAGATTTTAGTGAGACCTACATTTGGGTAACACAGAGACGCCACGTCAGCAGAAGATGGAACAATTTGACGGGACGAGAGATGGAGGTACTAAAATGTTAAACTATTGTAACGTTAGGTACTCAAGTACAAATTTTTGATATAGGTACTAAAAGAGTGATCACAAAATTTGGAGGATCTTTTGTAATTAATTCATTTTTTGTTCAGCTTTAAATGGTAATCATTGAGAGATTGAATCTCCATGGCCAATGTTGGATTTTGAAATGGAGTGAATCAGCTTTAAATGTCAAAAAAATTTAGTGGACTGTTCAAATAAAATAAGTCTTAATTGGAGTAACAAAGTCACTAACGCATGCAATGAGAGAATATGTCGACCAATAGTAGGGAGAGACAAGGAGCGCAACAGGCGGTAGTGTGACAGGTGTTAAGTTGGATATTGGGTGAGACATATATCAAGATTGTGAAATTTTATTGACTGGGAGTTTTGAGTGAGAGAGAGATAAATTTTTTTATCAATTTTTTATCAATTGATTTCGGATAAACTCTTCTTGTATACCTATGTATTTACTATAATGTTTTTTTAGATTTCCGATAAACTCTTCTTGTATACATATGTACTTACTATACTTTTTTTTAGCATATGTTAACTCAAAATATCAAAATGTCACGTTTGTGGCTAGAGGCCGGCACATTAATGGTTTTCTCAAAATTTAGCAAGAAAATTATTTAGGATGACAAAATAACCTGAACTTGCGGGCATCCGGTCGAACTGAATTCGATTCCTAAGAAAAATAACAGGTATCGAGTATTTACCGAATCCGAATTCAACCATATGGTAACGGGATCGGGTCAGATACAGATGTGTATATACCGAACCCAGTGAAAGGACCCAACCCCGATTTAGTTTCCTAAACCGGAATCAAACCCCTTCTGAAAACACGAACCAACAAAAACCATTAAAATTTCGACAGAGTAACGCTACTAACGCAGAATTGCCTTTACCTACACCCGGAAAATAACATTTCATCCTATGCCACAAAAGCCAAACCGTAGGCACCAATCCCATCCGGATTTCTCACTATCATAGCAATAACAATAAACAGTAAACATAACTGTATAATATAGAAAATCCGAGAAAAACCACATAAAAACATGTATCAGTAACGTATCAGAGCGACCTCTAGTGTTTATATACAAAATATACAACAGTAGGCAAAACAAGGAACCAACTGGAAAAGAAAGGTAGCTCGAACGACTAGCCTCCGATCGCGACGTGAGACACCAGAATCCGAACTGCAAACTGGGCACGGAAACCGAAAAGCCCAGGGGAAAGGCAATAAAACGTTAGAGTGAGTGGACGAAAATAAACATATGCCTTTCACCAATTTCATATAAAATAAACAATGTAAGTAATGCGAGTTCGGAAAGTATATATGGAGGTGCCCGGCGAATCTCTCAACCCCGACGGTGATAGGCCATGGGAATCTCTCAACCCCGGCGGCATAACAGGAGAATCTCTCAACCCTGCCCAGAGGAATCTCTCAACTCTGGTCAGACTACCGGTGATCAGCCGAGTAGCCGAAGCATCGATGCAAGTATGCCATCACTATAAAAATATAAAATAATACCTCCGAAAATAATAAATAAGCTCAACATCGTATATAAACAAATACGGAAAATCACGAACTCGCAACGACTGTGAAAATATAAAAGTGTCCACTCACAGATGAGCAAAGCGCGCACTCGCGCTAATCACGTGGTCCGGCGGAAAATTCCTCCCTCGAAGCACGATCTCGATCCCCTGAATAATCATAAAATATATCTGATCAAAATGACAATTCACAACACTGTACCACACCTCAGAAACTAACCGTTCCCGGAAACGTATAACTGATACAAAAAAAATTAACGAAATTCCCGAAATCTCCACTCAATCCCTCGACTGAAAATCCGGTACCCAAATGAAAGGACCCAACCCCGATTTAGTTGCCTAAACCGGAATCGAACCCCTTCTAAAAACGTGAACCAACAAAAACCATTAAAATTTCGGCAGAGTAACGTTACTAACGCGGAATTGCCATCACCTGCACCCAGAAAATAACATTTCATCCTATGCCACAAAAGCCAAACCGTGGGCACCAATCCCATCCGGATTTCTCAATATCATAACAACATCAATAAACAGTAAACATACTGTAATATATAGTATATCCGAGAAAAACCGTATAAAACATGTAACAGAATGTATCAGAGCGACCTCTAGTGTAAATATATACAATATATACATCAGTAGGCGAAACAAAAAACCTACTGGAAAACACAGGTTGCTCGAACAACTAGCCACCCACCACGACGTGAAACACCAAAACTTGAACTACAAACTGGGCACAAAAACCGAAAAGCCCAGGGGAAAGACATGAAAACTGTTAGAGTGAGTGGACGAAAATAAATGTCTTTCGCCGAATAATATATGTTATAAAAACATATGCGAGTCAAAATGCATAAAAATTATATGGTACACGAGGGAGACTCTAACTCCTCATGCGTACAGAGCATGCATCATAAATACAGCGGGGTCTCTCATGGACTCCCTCGCGCTAGTACAGTCAGAATCACGGGATCCCAGACCCACACGTGATTCCAAGCCGAAAGGCCTCGGGTCAGGATATCTGTCCCCTCGGAGCGTACTCGGAGATCAGCCGAGAAGTCAATGTGTATCGATACAACCCCGATAACTGAGACTGTACTCTGTGTAAACCAAAAATCATAAATCCTTTCCATGCACATGCACATGCATAAAACATAATATATATATATGTATGTATATTCATAGATGCATATTCGTAAATGCGTAATCGTAAAACACATGCTCATTTAAATCATGATCATAACTACATGCTCATGCTCGTAAAACGTATATAAAAGACTCGCAATCAATCCGTGATAAGAAATGTCCACTCACAGGTGAGCAAAACGCGCACTCGCCCTAATCTCGTGGCCCGGTGGAAGATCCCTCGCCCGAAGCACGATCTCGATCCCCTGAATAATCATAAAACATATCTGATCAAAATCATAGCCCACAACTCTGTACTTAACCACAGAAACCAACCGTTCCCGGAAACATATAAAACTGTATAAAACAATCGACTGAATTTCTGAAATCCCAACTCAAAACCCTTGATTGAAACTCTGATACCCAAATCAATTCGAAAACCTCTAGGCGACGATCGGGGCGCGATTACGAGAAAAATGACACTAAAATCATCGAAAACCAAAAAGTCAACTTTCTCGCCAGAGCGCCGCCGTTGACCGCCGCCAAGCGCCGTAAACGGAGAGTTTCTCCGGCGAGGAAGCTCCAATTCTCAAGATCTCCTCAAGCCCAACACAATTTCCAACTACCATAAGACCCAATTCTAACCGGAACCTCTCCAAAACAGCTCGAAACCAAATCGGAGTTCAACTCCGAAAACCACCACAGTTCAACCTAAAACCACCACCCCGTCCAAATTCAAGTACCTAGGAAGCATCACGGTAGCTAGGGGAGTCGAAACCCTCACTCCCCCGCCACCGTGGCTCGCCGGAATACCTCTTCCCGTCACCGGCGAAAACCGAATACTAAACCCAATTCGAAACCATTCAAAACATCACCAATTTTCAAAATTTCAACCACTAAACCACTTAGAAACTCAAGGGAAGAAGGATTATACCCCTCATGTGACTGGAGGTGGCCGGAAAATCCAAGTCGGCCGGCAAAAATTCAAACGGGTAAATTCTCCTTCACGGTCAACGGTCAACAGCCTCAAAAAGGAAAGTCAACGCCTCAAACAGTGCTTTTGACAATTTTTTTCGACTATTTCCAATATTTATACTCGCGCCTCGGGACGATCAACGGTCCAAAACGGATAACCATTACGATTCGGATAATTACAAAACGAACGGATAAACTCGTCGATAAACCGAAACTTCAAATAATCATATTATATTCCTCGGCTATCGGAAAAATCATCCGGAACCGCCCACGAGCTCGAAATCACGTGCTTTACGACTCTCGAGAAAAAACCCAACTCAAATTCTCGGCCGATAATTTAGTCGTAAACGAAAACCAGCAATCCACACAGTTATCGATTAAATGCGATTACGCATAATCTCGTAAATCGTACTGATTACACTACTGATTCTTGTTCGGGTCGTCATACCAAATCAACTCGAAAACCTTAAGGCGACGACCGGGACGCGAATACGAGCAAAACGACATATAACTCGACACATTTACAAAAAAGTCAAACCTCCGTCGGAGCGCTGCCATTAACCGCCGCCGCCAGCGGCGGCACGGCGTCAACGGTGACGGATTCCGGCCAAACTTTCCAGAAATAAAAACTACTCCTCAAGCCCAACATATTTCTCTTCTACACTGAGACCCAATTCCAAGCCCACCGGCCGGAATTGAGCTCGAAACTCACCGAATCTATAGATTCCGGTGAGATTCCGGCGAGCTTCAAACGGAAACCAAAACCAAATTTCTTCTACCAAAAGCATTTATAGGTTGAGGGGAACCTTTCCCCCCAAAGCCCCGACCCCAAAAGTCACCGGAGAAGGCCACCCGAATTCGACAAAATCACCCAACTTCATCGAACTCGTTCTCCCTCAATTCTCAACCAAATCAAGAAATTCCAAATTCTAACTAGTTGCAAATCACGAGAGGAAGATTTTACCTTCCAAGGTCGTCGCCTAAATCGGCCGAGAACAGAAGCTCTGACGGTGAACAGTAACTTGGTGAATAGTCCCCTCGGGTCAACGGGTTCAAATTTCGGTCAACGCCTCAAACAGTGTTTTCGAAAAAATTTCGATTATTTCCGATATTTATACTCGCGGGTCGGGACGATCGACGGTCCAAACGGATAACAATCACAATTCGGATAAACTCGATACGAACGGATAAATTCGACGAGATTCTGAAACTTCAAATATTCATATTATATTCCTCGGTCGTCGAAATAATTATTCGGAATCGCCCACGAACTCGAAATCACGCGTACAACAACTCTCGAGAAGAGACTCAACTCAAATTCTCGCCTAATAATTAAGTCGTGATCAAAGCCGCTAATTCGATTCATTACGGAAAACTGTGATTACGCGCAAATTCATGGATTAAGCCGATTACATTATTGATTCTGTTCTGGGTCGTCACACCCAGATCCAGACCCGGACCTGAACACGAACCTGATTTGCCTATATTTATGGGGGTGTATTCAATCTGGATTTTTAAGAATTCTTTATAATCCGTGGATTGTTGTAGATTGTTTTAAATCCACGGATTGTTTTAATTCCACATGAATTTGAAATGATTCTTTTGTATTGTTTATAAGAATTTAGTTGGATTTCTAAGGAGTGCTCAAATAATTAAAGTCTAATAAAAAACTCAAATGTCAAAATATACTATTACATATTCAAAAACAAAATGCACTATTCTTGATCTTTCCAACACTATGATCACAGTCTTGAGTCTTTAATCCGTCATCGCATTTTTAGTTCACGTTCTCATTATCTTGATTCTCTTTAATATTCATTGTTCCATTATCAAGTAATGTTGTTAATTTCATAGAAAATGAAGTTCTTTATTGTTTGAAAACAAAAATTATAAACACTTCTATATGAGAAAATTTGTATGTACTATAATGGATCACTCAATATTTTAAATTAGAAGAGACCGTTAGATGACGAAGACATCTCATTGCTATAAAATAAGATTTTGAGAATCATTTTACTAATATTAATAAAGTCTTAGTAATTAGACTAAAGTTTATTCCTTATAGAAGTCATTATTGAAAGTATAGTCGTTGAAGTCATTAATGAAATCAAACCATGAGGAAATGATAATGAAAGCAAAGGTTAAGGACGTTATCTTTATTGTGACATCAAGGTAAACACTTTAAAGACGTATGTAGAAAAAAAAATTGAGAGAGAGAGAGAGATGTTCTATTTTGAAATCCATCAAAATCTATGGAAATCTCTTGCGTGAGAGACCTGATTTCAAAAAGACATTCTGTGTGTAAACAATTCTTCAAAATCCTTTAAAATCAGTTATTTAATGAAATCCTTAAAAATCGGTGGATTGTTGAATATCACAGAATTTTGATGGATTGTTTAAAATCCAGAATGAATACAACAAATTTTTTAAGGATTGTTTAAAATCCAGATTAAATATATCAATATTTTAAAGGATTTCTAAAATACAAAATAATCATATCAAATCCGTAGTTGAATACATCTCCCTTAAAAGGGAATATATTATATTTTATAATTTATATACAAATTAATTTTAATATATGTTTTATTGAATGGTAAATATTTAATCCTAATAGTTATACAATTTTTTATTTTTTTATATTTTAATTCGAGTAAACGAGCCGTGTTTGGATATTAATATATATATCTGGTGGGTTTGGATTGGGTAAAAAGTTGAACTAAATTTTTTGGGTACGAGTCGAATTTGGTCGGATGGGTTAATTTTGAGTTTGGGTATCCAAAATTTGACCCCAACCCGAACCGTTGCCACTCTTTAATCACTCCTGGTCGTTAGCAACAAACTTGCATAATATTTGGGGTAAGTGAATTAGATTGGTTTTGACTCTCTAATGGAATTTCAAGTTGATTATGTCAATCGCCAATATTATGGCTGCTTTACTGATAATTCTATTATTACTACTAATTATTAGAGACGAGAATATTGTCTCATAGAAAAATGGTGAGACTAATTTCACTCCACAAACATTTAAGTTCACTTCACCTATTCAGATTTGTCTATTTTACCCTTGAATTTATATAAACATCAAACAACTCTCTTTTAAAAAATAATTAAATTAAAAATCTAGAAAAACTTCTCTGTTTACGTGAGAGTTGCACCACCGCTCTCAAACTAACCTAGAGTAGCCAACTCCCTCTTTATTTGGTCCTTCAATTTATCGCAAACAGGCGTATATAATGTTTTTATTGTAGTAGAATCAACCTATAAAGGAGATCTTATTTATCATGCTATTTTGGTGGAGTTTGATGTTGTCGGTTAAATTAGATTTCAAGTTTGAGAAGAGTAGATAATAGTAGGTCAAGTTTAATTTCTTATTTTTCTTTTTCTTTAAGTTTTTTTTAATTTTAGATTAGAGGGTAAAATTGGATATTTAACTGTAAAATATCAAATGTAAGGTGAACTTTGATGTTTGTGGGGTGAAAATAGTCCCACTAGAAAAATTCAAATTGCAATTATGTAATTTCCAAATATAGTAATTGATTGGAGGAGTGGAAATGAGAGGTTTAATTTGTGGATGAATTAACATTTTTTACAATAAAAAATCACTCGATACGACACAAACTCTATTATCGGTTTCCAACACGAGAATGTTGTTTACAAAAGAAAATTGTTTCGCGTAAAACGGATAAAAATGACTTGTAATTGTTTACAAGTAAAATAACTCCTTGATTTTCAAGTCAATACCCAACAAACAAAATCTTCCTTGCATATTGACCACATTGAATTGTGGTCAAATCATATCTTAGAGGCTTCCGTAGCAGTAAAAACTATCCAAATGGAAAACTAGAGGGTAAACATTAGTTGAAGTTACAAGAAAAAATTTGGTCTATTTAATTTGAAAAAATGAAAGAAAACTGATGTAATGGCATTAATTTGAAGTGTGGAGGAGGGTCATGGGAGAGAAGTCAGAAAACTGTGGTTAAACATAGGAGGGTATGACTTTCAAAAGCACTTTTAAACTTAAAAAAGTACTTTTATCAATTCAGATTGTTTGGTTAAAATTAAAAATATTTTGAAATTTTTTAAGGAATACTTTTAAGTCTTAGAAGTAATTTGATAGAAAGCACCCTTATCTTGAAAGTGCTTCTTCTAAAACTGTGAATAGTAAATAGCACTTTGAGAATCAAAGACACTAATAAAGCAAGAAGAAGTGTCGCCGCATTTTCAATAAAAAGAAGAAGTGTCGCCGGCTAACACACAGGGAAGTCATGTGACCAAAAACTACAGCAGACTCTCTGCCGTTTACTTTTTAAAAACACAAGACAGATAAGTCCTTCTTCTTCTTCTTCAGATTTTCTGACTGCCCCTGAATCCCAGAAGCACTCGAATACAAAAGCAAACTCAATGGGCTTCCTCGAAACTCGTTTTGCCATCTGGTTCTGCATTGAACTCGTAAAACAGAGACTCTACTTTATTCAAAGGCTTGGGGAGTGTTGTGTGGTATGAAGCAGGACACGATGCCCAGAATGTGGTTAAGATTTGTTTGAAGGGCGGTTATCGTATTTAAGTGTTAGTGTTGTTGTTTAAAGTCTTCGCGGATTTTGGAGTCTGTTTTTGTGGGTCATGGCTCGCCGTCATGGATGGGAACTCCCTGCTCACACTTTACAGGTTCGTCTATATTGCTCTTAATAATTTGGTTGATAGTAATTCACCACTTTTGTTGCATTATTTGAGTTGTCAAAGTTACTATATCATTGTTACTTTGTGACTAACAATCACGTTTATAAGAATGTGAAAGCTTGAGAGGCTCTGTGTTTCTGAAAATGACATCACATATTGGTTTTCAAGAACTTGCTCCAATTACCGATTACTCTAAAGTTGAACAAAAGAAGCAATGCACATCTTTTGTATTTATCATTGTAATTCTTTGCTAAGGTATTGAACGAAACTACTAAGCATGTTATAGAACAAGCCATACAATCAGATACTGATAATGTGGTTATTATGTGAATATTCCACGAGGATAATTTATTCAAGGTGAACTTGAGAAGTAGCTGAGATGAATACTGATAAGAGATAAAAGGAAAGTGGGAACTATCAAATTAACTACAAAGTAGGTAAACTGTTGTTTTTCTGTAGGGCATCACAACATACGAGTATGTAGTTGCCATGAGAGCACAAGGTGAACCTCCCGGACCATCTGTTGATGGAGGCGATCAGCAAAGTATGGCATCTTCACCAACCAGTTCAGCTGTGACTGCCATAAGTGGAAGGAGCTCACTTGGAATGAATTTGCAATACAAAGGGTCTTGGTGCACCCCTCCAAGGATCTTTGTGGATAAACAGGTACTACTTCTGTTGGATAGGAAGTGAACTTTCACTAAAACGAAAGAGAAACAATACAGGTGACGGTGTGACCTGAAGAAGTTAAAGTACACTGTATTGCTATACTTAATTTTTTATTTATTAAATTTAAGAGTTTAGGACACAACCAGGTATGCAAGTACTAGTACCGTTTCATATTTTTAGTGACGTATGTAGGAAAAGTTGCTAATAGTAATGGATTTCACTTACAAAAAATTGAGAAATGGTGAAAGAAAAGGAGCTGTTGGATTCTGAAACATATTTTTTCTGAAAATTTCACCATATCTGAGGATTATTGCATGTACATTAACAATAAATGGATTTCTTCTCAATGTAGTAAGCTTAGCGACTAATGATTTATTGAAAGACGTTGGACTGAGTCTCTGAGGCATAACAATGGGAATGTCATAAGCTGTCTATAAGACTTTAACCTTCAAAAAACAAAGTTGAAATTGATTGTTTTGTGGATCATATAGATGCAGGATGAAATTATTCCACATTTGGAGCCAGGACACTTACCATCCACACTGGATCCAGATGCAATACAGCAGCCTGACAAGGAAAAGAAACTGCCCCAGCGTCCAGTTCAAATAAGTGCATGGAAGCTTGCTAAACTAGACGCTAATGAGGCAACCAAAGCAGGTGCCAAAGCTAGAGCATCATCATCTGTGCTTCGTCCAATTAGTTCTCGACATCATCCTTATGAAGCTGACTATGTATCAAGTAGTAGTGTGAGTGGACGAAGTAGTCCAACTAGTACTGATCAGGGGTATAACAATAGAAACGTTAGAGCTGGGACATCAAAGTTATCTCCCAAGAGCTCATACCCACCTAGTCGTGCTAGCAGAGATGAAGCTGAAATTGGACGGTACACTGCTAGCAATGTGAGCAGTCCTCATGTTTCTAGCCTCAGCCCTTCTCCTCTAGACCAGAAAGCTTCAAATATGGATCAGTTCAACCCCATTTATCAGTCATCAAATGGTCAGTCCATTTTCTGAAAAACAATCTCAAAGGAATGGAAATGCAAGACAGATTCTCATAGAAAAAGGTAACTCAAGTGTTGAAGGCAATATGGGATCCTCGGTATTTTGGGATCAAGAAGCAGGACGTTATGTCTCATCCTCCAGATCAGGTGGTTCCTCTTCAGGAGCAGAGCTTACGTACACAGGACAATCCATATTTTTCGGTGGACCTGTTAAGAGTGAACCAGCAGCCAGAGGGACAAGGAATATCGGTGCATTGGGCGCTTCCGAACATGACAGAAGTTCTACATATCAACAGGGTGGATCACAGAGAGGTGCCCAGTTGCCTGTGTTTGTTCCAAGTGATTCGGAGCATAATCAGTTTTCTTCTAGACTGATTTAAGCATCGTAGTGAGAAGTACAGATGACTATACAGCTCTAGCCAGGATGTTTCTTCCATGTGCATAGTAGTAGCGTACTGTACTAACTATCCCAACACATTACTTTGTTCTTTAACTAGGCTGGCACATGCGAAAAGGATATTCAAGAGATTTGTAGGTGAAATTTAGATCTCAGTGGAATGTTTTTTTTCAGAGCTTAATTGACTTTAAGTACATTAATCACCATCCTTTATATGGTTCACAAACTCAAAGGAGCTGCAGACTGTAGTTCATATTATGAACGCCGCAACAGCAATCACAAATAGAATAATAAACCCAACTCAAACATTCAAATCGTTGACCAATGAAAAAAAGACACATTATACGTGTCAAATACTGACATACTCATGCCCAATGTATAAGCAAGCACATCGTTCGGCATTGCCCACTTCCAATAGTTGAATCCCCTCTAGCTCTGTTAAAAGAAAAATGTGATCAATTAATCAATACCTGTAGACTGATCTATTGCCTATTCTTGGGGAGTGGTACCGATGATGGTACTGAGAAATATCATGTGTATAGGCTTTGGATAGTCAGTGCGTAGCACATCTGTTCCTATGTGTTTACGAATAGACTGCTGCGGAGCAATGCAACTATTATTGCCTTTCAGGGATTTATGCTCTAGATAGTGTGACCAAATCGAGTTGTCTTTCAAATTTTGAGGTCCAATTTCTGATCATTAATCGACACAGACAATATACCATCAAGTGCTGAACATACAAAACCAACAACAGTCTCAAGAGTTACATCAGCAACAAGTGTTCTGGCAGTCTACATTATCAATATGCATCAGCGGACACGACGCGCTTTCTCTTCCTGTCCTATACCAAGTGACTTCTGCGCGTTTGCAATACCTTCAGGATCTGCATAAAAGTAACCACATTAAGCAAGATTGGTTATATCATGAACATTAGTTAGCATGCATATACATAAATTAGTTAAATGGAGCATAATGAGGCTGAAGGCGTTACTGGATGGCCAAGTTTATGATAACTGGCCTGCAAGAAACGTATCAAATAAATCGCATTCATCACGACTGAGATTCAAAGTTCAACCAATCATTACTATGAAACAGTTCCTTGAGGGACATGGATACCAGTGGCTAAACTACGTGTAGAACTCAATATAGTTTGGCATTGTGTGGTTTTTTTGAGAAACAGTTCAAGGAATAGTTCAGGCTACATCCTATAGCTACAGTTCATTCACAGTAAAAGTTGGGCTTATTTTCCCCCTGTACATGGCACCCACAGCCAGTAAGCAAGCAGATAAACTTACCAAAAAACTGGGTGAAAATGCGTGTGAAGAAATTCAAGTTGCGGGAGACATTGTAAGCCATGGAGGGCGGAAGAGGCTTCACAATAGTATCCAGGCTAAAAACTCGTTGAAGGAACTGGAAACAGATAAGATATAAATCAAATTAGAGCTATCACACAGAAAATATTAGATGCCACAAAAAAAGAAGAAGATCAAAAACAGAGGGAATACATTTGTGAAGTAATCTATGAAGAATAACCGAGCACTGGTTTAGAAAGTCAATTCAACCTGAAGTCACGACCTTCGAAACTAGGAAAACACAGCAAAGACACCTAGCTACCTATCTCAAACTCTTACAATCCTCACTTGCATACAGCATACTATATGACTCACCAAGTCCAAGTACATGAAACATTTCCGAAAACAGTACTAGAAGTCATGTTGCAGCATATATATGGATCAATTTGTTCAAACTCGGTAATTGCGCATCAACAAAGCAGTTTATTAATATTATTTTATTTTTTATCTCCCCAATTCCTACGTACAACTCGTCCATTGAGAATTGTAAGCTTTCAAAAGTGGCCCAAACCAACCTGATAGTTGCGGTGAAAGCTGTAGCGGAGCTCCGGGTCAATCTCCGTCAGAGAGTCGCCGTCGCCATCGCTTTGTTGATTGGTAGTTGTTTTCTTGCGAGAAGAAGGCACGTGCATCTTCGCCTCCGCTCCGGCTTGCTGACGTGTCACTTTGAGCTTGGCGTCGGGAAATTCATCTCCGTCGTCTTCCTGAACCCTCCACGGCGCCGACGACAGTAGCTCCTTCTTTCCCCCCTTGGACCCCATTTTTTCTTCTTCTTCACTTTCTTTTTCGGCTAACAGATAATATGTAAAACTCTCTGCTCTCTACTATATTTAAAGGACACCTCAAAATTTAATTTTTTTTTTAAAAAAAAACCCAATTTCATCGAATCTGTTTTCTAAAAAATTCATCATAATTTCTAATTCTAAATCAACTTATTCTATTTTTTTTAAAGAGATTACGGACCATGATATTTGAATTATTTACGAAAAAAATGATATCTCTCCCTCTCACGGTGATTCTCGTCGGACCTACTCCTTCGCCGCTCCTCTCTTATATTAGCCTAGATCTCTGCGTGTCTCTCCTTCACGGTGCGATGCATGTCGTCGGCTCACCACCGCGCGACACTCCTCAGCCTCGTTGTCTCGTCCTCAAATTCAAATCTAAATCTAAATCGATGACGTGAGGTAGCTGATGTGGTGGTGTCTCCTCCGAGAAGGAGAAGTTCAACGAGTATCGGATCATCGCTGATTCAGATAATGAATGAGCTGCAGACATTATGTGGGCAAATAATTGTCTTGGTCAATCTCGTTGCCCGTGGTGACGGTGGTCGGAAGCAAAAGTAGTAACAAGTCCAGCATACTTGAGGCGCTCGTCGACCGTGACTTTCTTCCCTGATATTTGCACTCGCAGACCTCTCGTCCTGATGCTCGAGAATCATGCCGACCAATTCGAATGAAGCGAGTTCTGAAATTTTCCTGCAAAGCACTTCTGCGATTTCAACATGATTCGCCGAGAGATTCAGGTCAGTTTCACTGTTTGTGGTCCAAAGTTCGGATTCATGTTGGTTCTATATTGGTTTATGATCCTTTAGCAATTGGAATAGATTTATCAAAATTCATTTCTTAAGAATCTGTTGTCCCGATTGTTTAGACCCGAAATAAAATATTTCCTATTGGGCTTTAAGGGCTAGATTAGGTGAGCGGCCCGAGTGAAGTGTGCGAATCCAGATTGGAATGGGCTTGAAGGAAATAATATGGAAAGTTGATCTATGCGATTTGTTTTTATCTAACCTTTCTTATAGCGGTTAGGACTTTGTTATGAGCGTTATCTATAAATATCGGATTAGCTCTATTGAGTACGTAGAGTTGTTTTGTGAATCTAATTACCGGTATCAAAGAGTTCCAAGTGAAGTGGAATACGGCTACTATCTGCTATATAAAGAGTTGAAGAACGATTTAGAAAGGATCCTCGATCAAATACATATTTTGCTCCCAGCAAACTATCCTTCTCTATACGAGAAATCCCTTGCAATCAGCGATCAAGAGAGTTGTCACCAGAAAAGCGTGAGATTCTTGGGATTCAAGGATGCAAAAACCTGCAACCGGCGATCAAGAAACTTGTCACCAGGAAGAGTGAGAGTTTCGAGGTTTAAGGAAGCAGCACCCTGTGTTCTCAACACCGAACTGAGGAGATTACTCTACTTTACACCAGGAGGAGTGTAGAGTATTGATTTCCTTGGCTCAGCTAGAGACACGAAAATCCGCAAGTCCTAAGGCATTAAGCAAGAAGGATCAATTCAGGTAAGGTTTGTGCTCTCCTCGTCTATCGCTTATTAAGAAGTCAGTAGCCGCTAGCCTATAATTCAACATTCCGTCGTGAGATGGTGGCAAACCAGCGCACGAAGCACAATCAAGGAAAAGAGACAGTTTGAGAAATCTCTCAAGTGCGCTAGGAGATTTTTGAGTTAAACACTGATTACATGAAACATAACTACCAAGAGGATGGAATACAAAGATTTATTCAAATTTAACTACGGTAGGTTTGCACTGAAACATATCCTTGTACGTATGCTAAAAGAATGTTGATATTGCACTTAACTATGAGATTGCCCGTAGCATATGTTCATATATATGATTCTCCTCGTTTGTTATTTGTGTGTTATTCATGCAGTTTCAAGATTGCACAGTTGATTGGCCGCAAGCTCTTATTCGGCTGGCACCATTGAGTACATAAAATCCTTAGATGCTGAGCAAGGTATTGCTCTTATGAAGTTTTATGGACGGGACATGCCTATTGAGTGTGCCCGTACTCTTCGTATTTCAACTATGCTTCTGAAGAAAGGGGTAGAGAGAGGTGTCACCCCCTTTGTCATCGGTAGCCTCATGTGTAGGGAAAATATTAACAAAGAATCAGTGATCGAGGAGATTGTTCATGAAGCTTAGGATTCTTTTCTCTTGGGTATGAGTGAAGCGGCATTTCTCGAAGCCATTTCAGAGATCATGGATTCCCGGCTTGACAAGCTTGCAAAGTAACTTTTCCTTTATTCTATACATACAATACATATTTGTATGTATGGATCCAAATTACTAGTCCATAGACCTCGTCAAGTTTGTGAAGCTAGTGGGAGCTAGTGGACTCTATCTCCATCTTCGCATAGGGCCTTATGTCTGCACTGAGTGGAACTTTGGGTCTCAACTACTTCCCTTACCATGTTTAATACATGTTCATTTCCTTTTAATTAGGTTTCTATTTGTGTGTTGCATGTTGTATGACGATTCCTTTTGCATCTTTAGTGTCTGCTATATTCTGTTTGAACTTATGATCGTGGTTGGTTTGTGCACTAGTTATATATCTGTCAATGTTGGGAAACATGCTCTTCTTGGCTTGTATTGAAATGAAAGTTTGAAGGTAGATATTTATTGAATATTTTACACTTAACAAAACATGGATCAGAAGACTCAAACAAGTGAAGAATGAAAATAAAAGACCAACATCATCATACCATGAAAACCTCATGATCTCAGGTAAAACGCATGCATATGCATTTCACTGTTTTTATTGAGGATAACAAAAGTGCTTTCTTTTCTTGAAGTCTCTGGATCATTATTGTTTTATTTGAAAAACTATCTCAAGACTTCAAGCTGTTAAAACACTTTTAAAACTCTTCTCTAGTCAAGTTATTTAAATCAGTAAGTTAAGTTTTTATTCCCTTAAAAACTTAATCTTTAAGCTTCATCTTTATCTCTGATAAAGTGAAGATATTTTCTACTAAAGAGTAAACGAGTTTTTTTGTGGCTGTCAAATTTTAACACTTGGTCTAGGATTAAAAACTGTTTAAAAACTCATGATTTCCTTGGCTGAGACATGCTGGTCTCTTTCTTAGGACATTTCATTTGTCCTATATAAAGAACAAGCATGCCTTGTCTTTCTTAGTTGTGAAAATTGTTTTTGTTCATTTTCTCACTAAGGTTGAGTCTATTTATACAAGCTCTTTTGTGCTGATCTTTATGTCTTAAAGTCTTCACAAAACACCCTTTAAACTCATGCATACATCTTGCATACCATGAGGTTGGACTGGTAGGTGCAAGCATCTCAAGTATTCATAGTGAGTTAGTTGTGCGATAACTAAATTTATGTCTGGAACTTGTGTATCTTTCAATTGTAAATCTATATATAATATGATGTAGTATAGCTCTTACATCTAGCGCGCAAGTCTAGAGAAAGGATAGCACCGAAATTTTGCTATTATCAGAACTATAGTCTTGTAATAAGAGTTGTTTCATAGTGGAAAGATTTTGCACTTTTCATCCCTGAATTCAAGGGTTTCTACAAAGAGAAAACATAATTGTGTTATTAGTTTCATCTACTTATAAGCACTATTTTGTTTTCTTTCTGCAAAGAAAGACTATTGAAAGGATTTCAAAACCTTTTAAACCTTTTTCTAGCTATGAAAAACCTTGGGATCTATGTGGAAATAGTTTAGATGATGAAGAAAATCATGTAAGTAATTTCTTGTAACGACCCGAACCGAAATTGGTATGTTAATTGGCTTGGTTTGCACATTTCACGATTAGTCTTTGTTAGTCGTAATTAATCAATCTGGTGGTCTTTTTCACGACTTAATTATCGGACACGAATTTGGTTTGAGTTCCTTCGTGGAAATTGTAGAGGATGTGATTTCGAGTTCGTAGGAGGTTTCAGAGGACTTTTTGGACGATCAGAGAATATAAAATGAATATTTGAAATTATTCTTGAGTTAGTCGTGCTTATCCATTTGAGCTTGAGTTATCTGAATCGTGGATTGGGTCGGTTCGCGAAATATAAATAGCGGAATAGTCGTAAAGTTGTCAAAAAGTTGAAATTGGGCAGTTTGAGTAGAGTTGACCATGCCAGAACTGAGTTGACCGAGTCAACCGAGTTGACCTGCCAAGTTCGTGACTCGCCGTCGCGCTTTCTACCGGAAAATGCCACGGTTGCGGGAGATTAAGGTAGGGAAATGATCCCCTTGGTCCAAGCTTTCCATTGATGTATATATTGTGATGTTTTGAGGTGGTTTGGGTGATTGATTTTGGAGGTGAAGTTGGCCGAAATTGGGGCTAACGGGGGGAGGTTTTCCGGCGGTTTTCCGATGGGGATTTTGGGTGGAAACGGTTGGGCTTATATTGGGGATGAAACCCCTTGTGTTTGGGAGGACGAGGTGGCCTCGCGGTGGTGAATTTCACCAGAGAAATTTTCCGGCCGATTTGGGTTCATTGGCTTTCGAGATGATTTTCGGCCACAGTGGTGGTTGGATGGTGGTGGTCCTTTGGGGAAAGACGTTGGGCTTAAGGAGAGGAAGGTTTTGGGGTCTTGGTTGTTGGAGAACATCACCGTTGACGCCGCACCCCCAGCGGCAGCGGCGGTCAACGGCGGAGCTCCTGCGAAGGGTTGACTTTTTAGATTTTGGGGAGTTTTATACCATTTTGCTCGTAATTGCGTCCCGGTCATAGTCTTGAGGTTTTTGAGTTGATTCGAGTATTCGATTTTGGGGCGAGGGTTAATTGGGTATATTTTAAGAATTTTGTAATCCTTGTTGATATTTCGAGTGATACGTCTTTCAAGAACGCGGCGTTCTCGACGTATTAGCTCCGTATGTTGTGTTTCAATATATATTGATTGTATCCCTGCTATTCAGGTGATCGAGATTGAGCGTTTGGCGAGGGATCTTCCGCCGGACCTCAGGGCTAGCTTTACTCTGTGAGTGGACATTTTATTTTCACAGTTGGATTTGCGAGTCTGGGGCAGCACAAGAAACATTTGCATGCAGTCTTGCAGACTTTACGACATGCTCAGTTGTACGCCAAGTTCAGTAAATGTGAATTTTGGCTCGACAGTGTAAAGTTTTTGGTCCACGTGATATCAGCTAAGAGAGTCAGTGTGGATCCAGATAAGATTGATGCGGTGCTAAATTGGAGCAGACTTACCAACGTGGCAAAGATAAGGAGTTTCTTGGGCTTAGCAGGCTATTATCGCCGATTCGTGTAGGACTTTTCACGGATAGCGACACTGCTTACCTGTTTGACGAAGAAAGGAGTCAAGTTTGAATTGTTTGATGCTTGCAAGGAAAGCTACTTGACTTTGAAGGAAAGGTTGACTACTGCACCGGTGTTGACCTTACCTGACGATAGCGGTGAGTTTGTGGTATACAGTGATGCTTCGAAGCTAGGCATGGGTTGTGTTTTGATGCAGCATGGAAAAGTGGTGTAGCATATGGTTCGAGACAGTTGAAACCACACGAAGTTAACTATCCTACTCATGATCTGGAGTTAGCTGCCACTGTGTTAGCATTGAAGAGTTGGAGACATTACTTGTATGGGGCACAGTGCAAAATCTACACCGATCACAAAAGTCTTACTTACTTGCGTACACAGTCGGATTTGAACATGAGGCAGCGGAGATGGATGGAGCTGATTAATGACTACGACTGCACTTTCGAGTATCATCCAGGGAAGGCTAATGTGGTTGTTGATGCTCTCAGTCGAAAATATGGTGCTTCTCTCTTTCATGTATGTGTTGCTAGAGTGTCACTTTTGACAGAGTTGCGAGCAACGGGAGCAGAGTTGGAGTGGAATGAGGATGGAGCATTGTTCGCCAGCTTCCAAGTCCGTCCGGTATTACTTGATCGAGTTCGTGAGGCTCAAGATTCATATGCTTATCTGCTGAGCAAGAAGAATTTTATTCAGAATAGTGTACCGACAGAGTTTAGGATGCGGAGTGATGGCACTTTGATGTTTAGGGGAAGATTATGTGTGCCCAGAGATGAAGATTTGAAGAAGAAAATACTCGACGAAACCCATTGTTCTGCATATGCTATGCATCCGGGTAGTACAAAGATGTTCCACACATTGAAAGCTCATTATTGGTGGCGAAACATGAAGAGGGAAATAACAATGTACGTGAGCAGATGCCTGATTTGTCAACAAGTGAAGGTAGAACGTCAGAAACTAGCCGGTAAATTACAACCTTTGGAGATTCCAGTGTGGAAATGGGAGCATATCACTATGGATTTTTTGTATCAGTTACCTCGTACTTCTGGTGGTAGTACTGGCATATGGGTGATTGTGGACCGCCTTACGAAGTCAGCTCATTTCCTAGCACTTCCAGGAAAGCTTCCCGTGAGCAGAGCTGTACTTGAAAGAGGTTGTGAGACTACATGGTGTACCTGTGTCTATAGTTTCTGATCGGGATAGTCAGTTCACTTCCGAATTTTGGCGGGTATTGCAGAAGGCAATGGGGACTAGACTACATTTTAGCACCGCTTTTCATCTTCAGTCAGATGGTCAGTAGGAGAGGACTATTCAGACTCTAGAGGATATGTTGCGATCTTGTGTTTTGCAGTTCAAAGGAAATTGGGATTAGCAACTTCATTTGATTGAGTTTGCGTACAACAATAGCTATCAGACTAGTATTGGCATGGCACCTTACAAGGCGTTGTACGACAAACAGTGTCGAACTCCATTGTGTTGGAGTGAGGTTGGCGAGAAGTGGCTTCTTGGCCCTAATTTGGTAAAGAGTACCATGGAAGATGTTCAGATCATTCGAGCAGATTGAGGGCTGCTCAGGATCGACTAAAAAGTTATGCTGACGTGCGACGAAAGGATCTCGAGTTCGAGGTTGGTGATTGGGTCTTCTTGAAACTTTCTCCTTGGAAGGGTGTTGTTCGTTTTGGGAAGCGCAGTAAACTTCGTTCGCAATATGTAGGCCCTTATGAGATCACTGAGCGAGTTGGTACAGTGGCATACAGATTGGCATTACCTTCCGAGATGGCCAGGGTCCACGATGTGTTCCATGTATCCATGTTGCGGAAGTACATTTCCGATCCCTCCCATGTGTTGACACCATATCAGCTTCCTATACGTGGAGGAACCAGTTCAGATACTTGATCGAAAAGTCCAAGAGTTGCGGCACAAAGCCATTCCTCTTGTGAAGGTATTGTGGCAGAACCATTCAGTTGAAAAGGCTACTTAGGAGACTCAGCAGCACATGCGAGATCAATATCCTTATCTTTTCAGCTAGCAGATATGTAAATTTCGAGGGTGAAATTTTTGTTAGGGGGGTAGATTTATAACGACCCGAACCGAAATTGGTATGTTAATTGGCTTGGTTTGCACATTTCACGATTAGTCGCTGTTAGTCGTAATTAATCGATTTGGTGGCCTTGTTCATGACTTAATTATCGGACACGAATTTGGTTTGAGTTCCTTCGCGAAAATTGTAGAGGATGTGATTTCGAGTTTGAGTTTGAGTTTGAGTTATCCAAATCTTGGATTGGGTCGGTTCGCGATGTATAAATAGCGGAATAGTCGTAAAGTTGTTGAAAAGTTAAAATTGGGCAGTTTGACCAGAGTTGACCGAGCCAGAACTGAGTTGACCGAGTCAACCGAGTTGACCCACCGAGTTCGTGACTCAGTGTCGCGATTTCTACTAGAAAAAGGCACGGTTTCCGGAGATTAAGGTAGGGAAATGATCCCCTTGGTCCAAGCTTTCCATTGATGTATATATTGTGATGTTTTGAGGTGGTTTGGGTGGTTGATTTTGGAGGTGAAGTTGGCCGGAATTGGGGTTAACGGGGGGAGGTTTTCTGATGGGGATTTTGGGTGGAAACAGTTGGGCTTGTGTTGGGGATGAAATCCATTGAGTTTGGGAGGACGAGGTGGCCTCACGGTGGTGAATTTCACCGGAGAAATTTTCCGGCCGATTTGGGTTCATTGGCTTTCGAGATGATTTCCGGCGACAATGGTGGTTGGATGGTGGTGGTCCTTTGGGGAAAGACATTGGGCTTAAGGAGAGGAATGTTTTGGGGTCTTGGTTGCCGGAGAATGTCACCGTTGACGCCGCGCCGTTGGCATCAGCGGTGGTAAACGGCGGAGCTCTTGCGAATGGTTGACTTTTTGGATTTTGGGGAGTTTTATACCGTTTTTCTCGTAATCGCGACCCGGTCATAGTCTTGAGGTTTTTAAGTTGATTCAAGTATTCGATTTTGGGGCGAGAGTTAATTGGGTATATTTTGAGAATTTTGTAATCCTCGTCGATATTTCGAGCGATACATCTTTAAAAAAAGCGGGGTTCTCGACGTATTAGCTTCGTATGTTGTGTTTCAATATTTATTGATCGTATCCCTGCTATTCAGGTGATCAAGATCGAGCGTTTGGCGAAGGATCTTCCGCGGGACCTCAGGGCTAGCTTTGCTCTGTGAGTGAACAATTTATTTTCACAGTTGGATTTACGAGTTTGGATTTATACATTTTATAAGTATGCATTTACGATTATGCATATACATTATTGATTATGCATTTACTATATGCATTTACGTTTATGCACTTTACGATTATGCATGTGCATGGAAATGATTTATGATTTGGTTTACACAGAGTACAGTCTCGGATATAGAGGAATGCATCGAAGCTTTGGCTTCTCGGCTGATCCCCGAGTTGCTCCGGGGGGGGGGGGGGGGACAGATATCTTGACCCAAGGTCTTTCAGATTTATGTTAATCACGTGTGGGTCTGAGATCCCGTTATTAGACTGTACTATGCGGAGGAGTCCATGAGTGACCCCGCAAGATATTACGTGCATATTTATGGATAAGAGAAAATGTACCTGGTCAGAATTTTCATATGCATTGACTCGCTTTATACTTTTATGAGCATATATATATATATTTGGGAAAGACATATTATTATTTTTGTCCACTCACTCTAACGATTTTATTTGTCTTCCCCTGGGCTTTTCGGTTTCCTTTACCCAGTTTACAATTTGGGTTCCAGTGTTGCGCGTCAACTGTGGAGGCATAGAGTTCGGATCACTCTTCAGTTTTTGTAGATTTTCTTGTTTGATATACTCGTTGTAAATGATGTATATAGGCGTCGCTCTGAATACTCATGTTTGTTTTCAGTCGAGTTTACTCCTGAATGTTTCTGGATTTCTTGTAAACCTTTGAGTTTATTATATATATATATTGTTGAGAAATCCGGATGGGGAACGGAGCCCCACGGTTTGGGTTTTGTGGAATATTCAAAGTGTATTTCTTTGCAGGTTCTAAGAATGGTTTATGTGTTTTCAAAGTATACTATGGCAAAAAAAAATTTAAGGTCGTGTTTTCGAAGGGGTTTGATTTCGATTTAGGCAACTAAATCGGGGTCGGGTCCTTTCATTTCTCATGTGTTATCTCTTCACCCAAGGAAGACAACAAGATTGTTGCTATCTACAATGTTACTCTTACTGCCCTTACTGGAAGAAAGTCTGATTCATGGTACATGGATAGTGGATGTTTCAAACACATGACAGGAAACAAAAAATGGTTTACCTCCATGAATGAGTCTTTTTCATCTGGAAAAGTTGTGTTTGGTGATGGTGCTCAAGCTAGCATCATTAGATGCGGAATGGTGAACACACCTGGTCTTCCAAATCTTAATAATGTGTTTCTTGTTAAAGGATTGGAAGTCAGTCTTTTGAGTGTACACAAAATTGTGAATGAACATTATTCTGTGACGTTTGATAAAATAAGATACATTGTCCTAGATAGAAAAAGAAGAATTCTTATGAAAGGTGAAAGAACAAAAGAACATTGTAACTATATTCTTGCAAATCTGAAATTTTCCTTTGAAATATGTTTTAGATCACTTGTATCTAAAAACATGTTAGAACTATAGCATAGAAGAATGTGTCATCTAAATCATCAAGACATTGTCAAATTATCAACCAAGGGAGTGGTAAGGGGTTTGCCAAACCTTGCTTGCAAACTAGATGGTGTGTGTGGTGACCATAAAATTGGTAAGTTTACTCGTACCTCTCATTGTTCTTTAAATGTCAAACCAACTTCAAATGTGCTAGAACTATTGCACCTTGATTTAGTTTGTCTAGTTGAAACTCATAGTATTCATGAAAAAAAATATGCACTTGTTGTTGTTGATGATTTTTCAAGGTTTACTTGGGTGAAGTTTCTAGCTGATAAAACTACAAATTTTGATCAATATTTCAATCTGGCAAAAACAATTTCAAATGAAAAACTTTATGAAGATAAGGAAATCATTAGAATTAGATCTAATCATGACACAGAATTTGAAAATGCATCTTTCCGTGAATACTGTGATGAATATGGCGTGTTTCATAATTTTTTTGCACTTATCACTCCTCAACATATTGGAATTGTTGAAAGAAAGAATCGCGTTCTAGTTGAAATGGAAAGAGTTATGATTAACTCTGCAGATCTTAAACATTCTTTTTGGGAAGAGGTTGTATCTAATGCTTGTTATACTCTAAATAGAGTCATTTTCAGACCAAGAACAGATAAGACACCCTATGAACTTTGGAGAGGAAGAAAACGAAACATCTCGCACTGGAAAGTTTTCAAAAGCATCTGCTACATCTACAATGATAGAGACTACCTCACCAAATTTGATCTCAAATGTGATAGAGGAGTATTCCTTAGATATGCAACGAATAATCGTGCATATAGAGTTTATAACAAAAGATTATGCAAAATTATAGAAATTGTAAATGTTGCTATTGATGATGGTCCCATTTTTACTCACACATCTTCCACTGTTGATCAGGTTATCACTGCCTCATCTCCTTCAACTGAGAAGGACATTCCCATAGATAATCAAAATCCCATATCAGATGATGATGGAAATGAACGTGAACCAGAAACTAATCATGCCAGCACATAATGAGATTGTTGAAAAAAAAGAATCGTGTTCTTGTTGAAATAGGAAAATTTATGATTAACTCTACGGATCTTCAACATTCTTTTTGGGAAGAGGCTATATCTAATGTTTGTTATACTCTAAATGTAGTCATTTTCAGACCAGGAACAGATAAGACACCATATAAACTTTGGACAGGAAGAAAACCAAACATCTCTCACTTGAAATTTTCGGAAGCATCTGCTACATCTACAATGACAGAGATCACCTCACCAAATTTGATCACAAATGTGATAGAGGAGTATTCCTTGGATATGCAACGAATAGTCGTGCATATAGAGTTTATAACAAAAGATCATGCAAAATTATAGAAGCTGTAAATATTGCCATTGAATATGGTCCCATTTGTACTCACACATCTTCCACTGTTGATCAGTTTATCACTGCCTCATCTCCTTCAACTGAGAAGGACATTCCCATAGATAAAACTACAAAATCAGGCACTATAGCCGACGACCTAAAGTTGACGGCTATAGCAAGACTAGCCATCGGCTATAGTCATAGCCGATGACAGGCTGTCGGCTATATCGTTGATGGAAAAAGGCCGTCAATAAAACTATAGCCGAAAACCTTATGGGGAGTCGTCGATTATAGTCAAGACTATAACTGACGACATGAAGTTGTTGGCTATAGTCTTGACCGGTCAACAACTGGCATTGATTGAGGGAAACTATAACCGACGACCAGGTCACCAAGTCGTCGGCTATAGTATTTACCCTAGTCAATGACATTGAATTGTGTCGTCGGCTATAGTATAAAATTTAAGGAAACAAAAAATACCCGAAAATGTACAATTCTAATCCCCGAACATACAATTGCATAATATTATTGATCAAAATTGCAAAACACATTTCAAATTCATTAACAAAATACAAATTCACGCATATTACACACCTACACTATGGGTGATCCTGTGACAACCCGAACCGAAAATGGTATGTTTATCGGCTTGATTTGCGAGTTTCGAGATTAGTCGCGATTTTGTCGTAATTGGTTAATATGGCGAGCTTGTTAACGACTAAATTATCGGGCAAGAATTTGATTTGAGATCCTTCATGAAAGTTGTAGAGAATTTAATTTCGAGTTCGTAGGAATTTCCGGAGGATTATTTCGAGTTACGAGGAATAAGTTATGAATATTTCCGGCCGTTGGATTTAGTCGTGTTTATCCGTTTGGTTTCGATACGATTTGGACGATACGTGTACAGTATAAATACGGGGAGAATATGTCACGATTTTGGAAACTTTCCATTTTGGGAAATTTGGCCCGTTGACCAAGTTGACCCGTGGGTCAAAACTGACCCATTCCAGGCTGAGTTTTGTTTGCCTTCGTTGAGCTCCTCTTTCTTTTGATAGGTCATTCACTCAATTTGGTTGCCGGATGAAGAAGTTATGGCTTGTCAAAGTTTGGGAATTTCGGTGGTATTCCGACGAGTTTTGGCGACGATGGTGGCGGCGGAGGCAGCCGAGTTGGGGGTCAACTTGTTAGCGATTTTGTAGCCCTTGGGGAGAGGAAACTTTTATAAGTGGTCTTGCACCTTGCTGTGGCCGGAGGAGAGAGATCGGAGTTAATGAATTCCGGTGAGGGTTTTCGACTTCAAGGTGAGATTTGGACCTTTTCCGGTCAAAATTGAGCTTAACTTTGAACTTGAAAGTTGTTGGAAATGTCAAGATCTTCAAATCCATGTATAGGTTGCAACTTTTTGGGCCGATGACATTTTCCGGCGGCGGCGGTTTTCTGGCCGAGGTGATTTTCGACAAGTTTTATGTCGTTTTGCTCGGAATCGCGCACCGATCGCAGTTGTAAGGTTTATATTTTGAATTGAGCATCGTAAATTATAGCGAGCTAGGTTTTATAGTGTGTTTATTAGATTTTTGACGATTTCGTCGATATTCGGGTTATATGTTTTCGGGAATGGTTGGTCCTCGAGATGTGGTTCAGGATTTTGAAATGTGATTTTGAACAGTGGTATTTGTGATTATTCAGGGGATCGTGATCGTTCGTTTGGCGAGGGATTTTCCGCCGGATCTCAGGATTAACGCGTTTTGCGTCGTGCAAGTCTGTGAGTGGACATTTATTTACATTGTCGTAGCGAGTTCTTAGTTTCAGTATTTATTTCCAGTACAGTATTGAGATTATTTATTGTTTTGGAGGTATTGTTTTATGTTTTATTGGTGATGGCATTTACTTAGCATCGATGCATTGGCTACTCGACTGATCACCGGTAGTCCAGTTCCAGGGTTGAGAGATTCCCCTGATGTGCCCACTAGGCTTGAGATATTCGCCTAGTCTATCACCGTCGGGCTTGAGAGAATCGCATGACCGTTGGGTTTGAGAGATTCGCCTGACACCTCCATTTATTTTAAGAACTCGCATTATTTTTATGTTATATAAATGGTGAAAGGCATATGATAATTTTTGTCCACTCACTCTAACGATTTTATTTGCCTTTCCCCTGGGCTTTTCGGTTTCCGTGCCCAGTTTGCAGTTCGGATTCAAGTGTCGCACGTCGAGGTTGGAGGCATAGTATTCGAGCCACTCTTCCTTTTTCAGTAGGTATCTTGTTTGGCCTACTTTTGTGTATATATGTATATACTAGAGGTCGCTCTGAATACTCTGATGTTTATATTTTCATATGTTTATCCCGGATTTATGTAAAGTTACAGTTTTGTTTATTACTTTACATTATGATATGTTTTTGAGAAATCCGGATGGGATTGGTGCCCACGGTTTGGCTTTTGTGGCATAGGTTAAAGTGTATTTTTCGGGTGCAGGTTAATGGCAACCGCGCGTTATAGAGGAAACTCTGTCGAAATTTTTGGTTTTTGATAATTCACGTTTTTAGAAAGGGTTTGATTCTGGTTTAGGAAAGTGTGACGACCCGAACCAGAATCAGATGTGTGTTTGGCACGATTCTCGAGATTTGAGTTTAGTCGCAGTTTTGCGATATTGTGTCGTTTGCCGATTCGATTCGCGACTATATTTTTGGTCGAGAATTTGGGTTGAGTGTCTTCACGGAAATGGTAGAGTACGTGATTTCGAGCTTGTGGGTGGTTTCGGAAGATTTTTCCGATAACTGAGAAATATTTTATGATTATTTGAAGTTTCGGGTTTCAACGAGTTTATCCGATTGTTTCGTGTTTATCCGAATCATTTCGTATGTTCGTTTTGGACCGTCGATCGACCCGAGGGACGAGTATAAATATCGAAATAGTCGTAAATAGTCGTAAAAACACAGATTTGCATTGACTGAACTTTGACTTTCCAAAATTGGAAAGTTGACTTGCTGCCCGAAAGGGGAAGTTTCCGTTTTCGGCCTCATATTTCCGGCGACCTAATTCCGGAGACCTCAGGCCACGGGACAGGTATAGCTAGACACCTCTTTTGATTTCGAGTGTGATAGAAATTGGTTTGGGTTGAAATGATATGGTTTTGAGGTAACCCGAGCTAGGCTGAACGGGTTGGAATCGCCGGTGTTGGTGACGGTGGTTCCGGCGAGTTTTGAGGGTCGAGTTGTTGGGGGTTTTGCTCTCCACACCTCATTGAAGCTTCCTAGTTAATTGGTTTTGGACGAGATGAAGTTTTTGGGTGAACCCGAATAGGGATTTCGGTTTGGGATTTCGATCTGGTTTTGTGAAATTGAGTTGGTTCCTTTGTGAATTGAGCTTAGTGATAGAAGGGAAAGAGATTCGCATGGATGAGATGGTTTGAACTGGAAAATTTGGCCGCGAAACTCCACCGTTGACGGCGCGCCGCCGGCGGCGGCGGCGGTCAACGACGAGAAAAAGTCAACTTTTCAGATTTCGATGTAATTAGTGTCATTTTTCTCGTAATCACGCCCTGGTTATCGTACGGAGGTTTTTGGGTTGATTTGATTAGCCGATTTTCAGTCAAGATTTCGAGTGGGGATTTCGGGATTTCCGTAATTCATTTTGCACTGCATTTCGTATTTCCGGGAACGGTTGGTTTCCGTGCATCAGTACAGTGTTGAGAACTATGATTTTGATCAGTTGTGTTTTATGAATATATTCAGGGGATCGAGATCGAGATCGGGATCGTGATCGAGCATCTGGCGAGGGATCTTCCGCCGGTCCTCGAGATTAGCGCGTGTGCGCATTTTGCTCATCTGTGAGTGGACATTTCTTTTCACGGATTGATTGCGAGTATTTTATAAATGATTTATGAACTTGAGCTTGCAACATGATTATGGTTTTACGAGCATGAGATTTCATACGAGATTATGATTATATCAGCATGTGTTTACGATTATACGAATATGTTTATACGGATATACGTATACGAATATGCATACACTTTTATGCTGTTTCATGCATTTGCATCGAACTGTTTATGATTTGGTTTACACAGAGTACAGTCTCAGTTACGTTGTTGTATCGATACACCTTGCCTCGTCGGCTGATCCCCGACGGAGGGCCGCCTGGAGGGGCGTTTCCCCAACCAGACCGGTGAGGGGCGTATTCCCCGGAACCGAGGCCATTTCTGGCTTAGAATCACGTGGTAGTCAAGGACTCCGTGGTTCAGACTGTACTAGCACGGAGGAGTCCATGAGTGACCCCGTGGGATTTTACTTGCATGCTCAGTACATTGGAGGAGTATGAGTTTTACCTCGTGTACTTATTATTTTATATTCCTGGACTCGCATATGTATTTTAAACATATATATATTTTAACTGGTGAAAGACATTTATTTTTGTCCACTCACTCTAACGTGTTTATTGTCTTTCCCCTGGGCTTTTCGGTTTCCGTGCCCAGTTTGCAGTTCAGGTTTGGTGTTACACGTCGCGGTTTGGAGGCTAGTGATCAGAGTCACCTGTGTTTTCCAGTAGGTTTTTGTTTCGCCTACTGATGTACATATTGTATATATTTTACTCTAGAGGTCGCTCTGATACATTCTGATACATGTTGTGCGGATTTTCACGGATATACATATATACATAGTACAGTTTATTTACTGTTGTTGATTATATTGATGTTGAGAAATCCGGTTGGGATTGGTGCCCACGGTTTGCTTTTTGTGGCATAGGACGAAGTGTTAATTTCCGCGTGCAGGTTATGGTAATTCCACGTTAGTAACGAAACTTTGCCGAAATTTTGAAAATTTTTTGTTGGTTCGTATTTTCGAAAGGGTTTGATTCCGGTTTAGGTAACTGAATCGGGATTGGGTCCTTTCAGAAACTAAATTGGGGTTGGGTCTTTTCAGGTTGGTATCAGAGCATTAGGTTTTAGGTTCTGTAGACTTTTGTAGTCGTGTTTACTAAGGATATTTGAGAATGTACAGCATGTCTGGAGCGATGACCCGACCGGCCGGCGGATACTCGTCAATGCTCTGGGTGTTGTATGCTTTCAAATGTTTGAAGTTCCATGATTACGTCATGTTTGTTGTGAATAATGTCTTATTCATTAGGATGCCTCATTGACGTGCTTTCCGTGTCAGTAAGGTTGTGGATCCTGTTGAGAATCAGTCGAGGCGTGACTGGATAAATGAGTTGTGGGTTTGGATAAGCATTTGGGTTCAGAGAGATGTGTGGCATGGTTTGCTCGGTTGTGCGTGTATGGGTGCCTACATGTTGCTTTATAGCAGAGAATTGTGGTAGCTGATGGTGTGCTTGAGTCATATCATTGTATTTGGTGGGTTGGTATTGTGTGAGTTCCTGTTGCGATTCCATGACCTACATTCAGGGTATTGTTTATACGGTAATGGTTCAATCAGGCTACCTAACAACGGAAATATGGAGTGTTTACCAACCTGAGGTAGGAATGTATCGTTCACATGTTTGTCCCAGTTAGCACGTGTTATATGGCTTCAGAGGAAGCAATGCAGGAGGTTCGAGATGAGTTTGAACCTGAGCATCAAAGAGATTTTGACTGTTATACCTCGAGACAACCGTGATGAGTTTGATATGCTGCACTCAGAGGCGAGGACATTGAGAAGGAAAGGCATATGCGGTTTCAGACATGTCGGTTTGAGGAAAGTGAACTTAGTCGTGATATTTTGATGAGGTTGAGTTCAGGCACCTCGGGATTAGTATCTTTATCAGACTGTGGCCTTTTCGATTATGTTGAGGATCATTTGGACAAGGCGGAACACCCATTTGGTGGAGAAGGAGATCACAGAGTAGTGGACTAGTTCCTATGGCATGAGTTAGGGTGGTCATTGGTGATCCTTCCACACAGCAGGAGTTTCCATTGTGCAACTTTTACAGCAGGCATCACTATGGTTTTTGTCAGAGGGGCATTCTCAGTTGCTATTTTGGTGGCCAAGAGGAACACGTTACGAAGGAATGTCCTCAGTTAGCTGCTTTTCGTGGTCCTGCAGCTAAGAGTTCAGGAGGAGGCCAAAGTACTATTTCTGGAGTTTGACCAACACAGACTTCTAGACAAGTCAATCAGCAAAGTCGTAATCAACGTGGACGGTTAGTTGGACATGCCAGAGTTCATGCCACGACCTTGTGTGAGGGTAGATTTTTCCTGAGGTTACAGTTGCTTGACATCCATGGCTATTATGCTTGCATCTTCACTTCTAGGTTTGTGGAGAATGCTGTATCCATTTGATGAGATTGTGTGTACCAGGTGGGGTATTGAGACTATGAGGTTTGCAGGAGGTTGTGGACTAGCTGCAGAGTGGTTATTTGTCGCAAGAATGTTGTAGTCCTTTGACATTCAGTCGTGCTAAAAGATCTTGTTTAGAGGTGAAAGAAATTCTTCTCTACTATGTGTGGTTTCAGCAATGAGGCTAAGCGGATAATGAAGCAAGGATGTATGCCGTACTTGGCACATGTTCGTGATGTAGAAGTTGTTGTACCTGATGTTCGTGATGTTGAAGTTATCTGTGAGTATCCAGATGTTTTTCAGAGAATTTATCAGAGTTGAGGGAGTTGCAGATTCAACTTTAGAAATTGTTTGAGGAAGGTTTCATTTGATTCAGTGTTTTACCTTGAGGTGTTCCAGTATGTTTTACGAGGATAAAGGATTATTCAATGAGGTTGTGCATCGACTATCGGAAGTCGAATCAGGTTTCGGAGACGAGCAAGTATCCTCCACTTCGGATTGATGGCTAGTTTGATCAGCTTATTGGAGTTTCATTTTTCGGAGATTGATTTCAGATGTGAGTATCATCAGTTTCGATCAGAGGGTCGAGTTTGAAATGGCCAGATACCTGTGATGTGAGTTACGTGTAGTAGTTAGAAGAGAGGTTGATTACTGCACCATTGTTCACCATTATGTGATGTTAGTGAGGAGTATGTTATGTATAGTGATGTTTCAAAACTAGATTTTTTTTGTCGTGTTGGGCTGCGGCATGGCAATATGATAATATATGGTTCCAGGTAGTGGAAGCTTTATGAAGTTACGTATCCTATGTATGATTTAGGAATAGCTATCTTTGTGTTAGCATCGAAGAGTTGGAGACACTACTGGTATAGCGTGCAGCGCAGAGCAGGATGTACACTGATTACTTGAGTTTCATCTACTTGCATGTTCAGCCAGATTTGAGCATGAGGCAACGTAGAGGGATGGGGTTAATTAACGACTATGGCTGCACATTTGAGTTCATCTAGGAAAGGCTAATGTGGTTGCACTTTGAATATCATTCAGAGGAGACCAACGTTGTTGCTGATGCACTTAGTCGGAAATTTGAAGTTTCTATGTTTCATGTACGTGTTGCAAGAACCTCATTATTAGCTGAGTTGCGAGCTACAGGAGCTGAGTTAGAGTGAGATGATGGAGCATTATTGGCTAGTTCCATGATCGACCTTTGTTACTTGATCAGGTCTGTAAGGCTCAGGATGCAGATTCCTACTTGTTGGATAAAGAGAATGCGATTCAGAATGGTGTTCTAGCAGAGTATCCACTAAGGAATGTTGGTACTTCGTTGCGCAGAGGGAGGTTATGTGGGCCTCGAGACAATGATTTGAAGAAGGAGATGCTTATTGAAGCTCATTGTTCTACGTATGTTATGCACTAGTGGTACGAAGATGTATCAGATACATAGAGTTTACTACTCGTGGCGCAACATGAAGAGGGAAATAGCAGCATATGTGAGCAGATGCCACATTTGTCGGCAGGTGAGGGCAGAAAGACGGAACTTGCTGGGAAGTTACAGCCATTGGAGATTTCCGATTAGAAGTGGTAGCATGTCACTGTGGATTTCGTGTATCAGTTACCGTGTACTTCAGATAGTAACACTAGTTATCGGATCATTGTGGACCGTTTGACGAAATCAGTTCTTTTCCATGTACGTCCAGGAAAGATTTCAGTGGGCAGGCTGGCATAGCTGTATTTGGCAGAGGTTGTCCATTTTCATGGTGTGCATGTATCCCAGGTCTCTGATCGAGATCATCAGTTACAACAGAGTTTTGGCAAGCATTGCAGTGAGCATTGGGGACCAGATTACAGTTTAGTGCAGTTTTTCATCCTCATATCGGTGGGCAATCTGAGAGGACTATTCAGACTTTGGAGGGCATGTTGTGGTCCTATGTATTGCAGTTCCGAGGGATTTGGGACCAACAGTTTCATTTGTTCGAGATTGCTCGCAGTACCAGTTTGCAGACCAGTATGGTTATGGCATTATATGAAGTTGTGTATGAAAGGACCCAACCCCGATTTAGCTCCCTAAACCGGAATTCAACCCCTTCGAAAACACGAACCAACAAAAACTTTTCGAAAATTTGGGCAGAGTTTCGTTACTAGCGTGGAATTACCATTACCTGCACGCGGAAAATACACTTCATCCTATGCCACAAAAAAGCAAACCGTGGGCACCAATCCCATCCGGATTTCTCAATATATCAACAGTAAAGTAAAGTAGTAAATATATATATGCACTTTACTGAAATCCAGTGTAAAATCGTATATCGTATTCAATAGGAAGCTCAGAGTGACATCTAATACATAATCGTATACGCAAACCACAGTAGGTAGAACAATAAACCTACTGGACGAAACAAAGTAGCTTGAGCACTATGCCTCCGACCACGACGTGCGACACCAGAGCCTGAACTGCAAACTGGGCACGGAAACCGAAAAGCCCGGGTGAAAGACAATAAACACGTTAGAGTGAGTGGACGAAAATAAATGTCTTTCATCAGATAATATATATGTTATAAAAACATATGCGAGTCCAGATAAATAAAACAACACATGTACACGAGGTAAAACTCACACTCCTCCAGTGTACAGAGCATGTAAGTAAAAATCCCACGGGGTCACTCATGGACACCTCCGTGCTAGTACAGTCCGAATCACGGGATCCCAGACCCACACGTGACTCTAGCCAGAAAGGCCTCAGGTCAGAGGTCTGCCTCCCCCCGGTACAGGTCACGGGTCAGGAGTCACAGCCTCCCCCGGTACACATCTTCGGGGATCAGCCGGGATGCGAGTGTATCGATACAACAACATATAACGACTGTACTCTATGTAAACTAAATCACAAACATTTCGATGCAAATGCATGAAACAGCATATGAGTGTAAGTATACTCGTATACGTATATTCGTATAAGTATATCGTATAATCGTAAAACACATGCTCATGCAATTCGTAATCTCAATCCGCATGCTCAAGTTCGAAAATCATATAAAAGACTCGCAAACAATCCGTGAAAAGAAATGTCCACTCACAGACTGGCGTAACGCGTATCGCGTTAACCCGTGATCCGGCGGAAAGTCCATCGCCAAAACAACGATCACGAACCCCTGAATAATCACAACGTCCAATATTCAAACTCATAATCTGACAATACAAATCAAACCACGAGAAATCACCGTTCTCGGAAACACAAAATCCAAAGTCGACGAATCGTCGAAAATCCGTATATGTATACCACAATACCTCGCTTTACGTTTGGACGCTCAACTCAAAAAACGAACCTCCCCACTGCGATCGGGGCGCGATTTCGAGTCAAATGACATGCGACTTGCCGAAAGTCAAAAAGTCAACTCTGACCGTTGACCGCCGTCCACGGCGGCGCCGCTGCCGGCTGAAGCATTTCACGGCGGAGCCACCCTTGTTCCACTCAAAATCACCCACTGAGCAACTTTGTCAACTGCACCGAAGTCCAATTCTCACTCTAACACATCCAATTTCATGATAAACCGAAATAGAACACAAAATTCAAATCAAGAATTCTCCCAACTCAAACCGAATTGAAACTCCAAACCAATTTAGTTAGATTCGTGGAGGGAAGAGCTACAAAGCCCACTCCATTTCATAGCTCAATTCAACCCGAATCAAAGAACCCGAATCATCAAAAATCTCACCATTTTCTCGCCGGAAAAGCTTCCTCCACCGTGGACCACGCCGGAAAATGAGACCGGGGCGATGATGGGGACACCGAGACGCATCGATGGGGTCCTTCCCCAAGGCCGGAGGTGGCCGGAAGTCCCTCGCCGGAAGTAAGCACGTCGGCCCCGTCGTTCTTTTCCTCTCTCCACCGAGTTGACCGAGTCAACTCGGTCAACACCCAAATAGGAAAGGTCTGACCTGCCCAAAATAGCAACTTCTATTTATAGACTTTCCATTTTTGGAAACTTCATGTTTATCCAATTCAACGAATTTCAAACGCGCATAACTTCCTCGTCGTAATTCCGATTCCGATAATTCTCGCGACCACGAATTCGTCTCAACATACTCTTCAATAATAACCCAAAGTCAAACATATCGGCCAATCGAATAAAAAGTCAACCCTTCAAAGCAACACACATTAAATCGACTAAATAATCAACAAACGGCAAAATTCGCAACTAATTCCTCGTAACTTCAAATCATGCTCCGAAAGTTCCCACAAACTCGAAATTAAATTCTGAACAACTTCCGTGAAGAAGCCGAAACCAAATTCTCGTCCGGTAATTTAGTCGTTAAGTAGCCCACCATTTAAATCCGAACTTCAAATATTCATAATTAATTCCTCGGTCGTCCAAATAACGATCCGGAACCGCCCACGAACTCGTAATCACACGTACAACGACTCTCGAGAAGAGACCCAGCTCCAATTCTCGGCCAATAATTTAGTCGTTAACAATCTCTGGCGGTTCAAACCTTGTCGTCAATATGCGGCTACGCAGTAACTCATATATACAGCTGATCTTACTGCTAATTCTGGTCCGGGTCGTCACAAATCCACCCCCCTTAGAAAAATTTCGACCTCGAAATTTCCGAGTCTGCTGGCTAAAAGTAGGAACACTGCCTCTGCATACTGCTCAACTGCTAAGTGGCTACATCAACTGAACAACTCTGGCAACTGACTCCACAATAGGAGATAGCTCTGTGCTGGAATCTCTGTACCCACAAATCACAAATCTGAACTGGCTCCACACAAGCGCCAAGTGTTCCTATATAAGGAACAGACAGAGTACACAACACGTAGCAAACCTGAAACATAGTTCCGCCACGCGGAACACAACACACAAAGCCAACACTATAGGCGATGCCGAACCATACGGCATAACGCAAACTCGCCTATGATCACACATGGATCAAAACAACATAGCAAACCACAACTCAACCTGCTCACATCAACATAACTCATATACTCAAGACAACATAACTCAAACATCGGACTCGGGCAATTATCAACCCATACCGCAAATCTGACAGTCTGTAGTAGCACATTCCACAAAATCAGAATCAAACATCAACCCAAACTCAAACCAAACTCACTCCGACACAATGAAGTACAACATCGTTCCTCAAAACGACGTCAAACAATATCAAAATCACAGTGGACAACAACCTGGTACTGCAAACAACCTCGAACAGCTGAAACTGCTGGTCCCGAATCCTCTGAAACTGCAACACCGAGGTCCACAACATGCCCTCCAAGGCCTGAATAATCCTTAAAGATCGCTCGCCAATCTGAGGATAAGAATCGGTAATAGCTCGTAATTTGGTCTCCAATGCTCGCTGCAAAGCTCACCAACACTTAGTCGTAGCTGATCACCTCGATCGGCGAACTGGGACACAGGTACACCACGTAGATGGACAACCTCCATCAAACACAGCTATACCAGCCAACCACTGGAATCATCTCCGAAAGTACAAGGAACTATACTGAGTTCGTCAAATGATCCACAAAGGCCCGACAACTGGTATCACAACCAAAGTGTACACATATACACACAATCACAGCAGCAACCGTCACGTCGAACCGGAAATCTCAAATGGCTAACACATCTCGGCAAGTCTCTGCCTCCTAGCCATCGCCAGTCGACGAATGTGGCATCAGCACACACAAGTTGCGCTCGCACAAACTGCTATATCGTTCTTCATGTTGCGTCACGAGTAGTAACTCGAAATATCAGACACATCTTTGTACCACTGGTGCACATCGCACGCAAAACAATGAGCTTCAACATCATCACACTCGAACTCAGCTCCCATAGCTCGCTCTCGGCTAACGCGGAACTCGAGCCACAAGCACACATGAAACACTGAAACTCCCGATTCTCGACTGAATGCATCAACAACCACATCCCAGACGGATGGTCAAGTACAATTACTAGCCTTCCTCGAATAAGCTCTAATGTGCTGCCAAAGTCGTCAATCGACTCCATCCATCGACACTGCCTCAAGCCCAAATCTGGCCGAAAATGCAAGTGGAGGGAACTCAAATGATCAGTGTACATCCTACACTGCGCTGCACATCATAGCAGTGGTATCTCCAACTCTCTGGTGCTAACACAAGGGCAGCTACACCCAAATCATACATAGGATATGTAGCCTCATAAGGTTCCCACTGTCCGTAACCATGAGCCACCGCCCCGCTACACAGCATCCAAACACAACCAACTCTAAACCTCGATGCATCACCATACTCACGAACTCGTCGCGGTCGTCAGGTAAAGTCAAAACCGAAGCAACGGTCAACCACCCTGCAAGAGTAAGTAACTCTCCTCGCGTGCATCGAACCACTCGAACTCGACTCCTTCTTCGTCAATCCGGGAAGTGAAGTGGCAATCCGGAAAAATCCTGCATCATGCATCGATAGTAGCCTGCTAAAACCCAAGAGACTCCCGATCTCTGGCACCATGGTAGGTCAACCCCAAATCAATACGGCTTCCATCTGGTCAGGATCCACACCAACTCCCTCGGACAACGTCACATAGCCCTATATCTTTACGCTAAATAGCCAAAACTCACACTGGCTAAACTTCACAAACAGCTAATCGTCTCGCGAAGTCCGCGAAACCGCTCGCAACTGCTCCAGGTACTGGTCCACACCCTCGGAGTACATCAGGACACTGTCAACGAACATGACCGCAACTCGTCCAGAAACCGTCTGAACACCTGGTCCATCAAGTCCACACGACCTACGGGGCATTGGTCAACCAAACAGCGTGACCAAGAACTCCTGATGCCCACACTGTAATCCGAAAGCTAACATAGCCACATCTGACTCACCGATCCTCAACTGAAGTTGCGACTATCCGAATCCGAAATCAATCTCCGACAGGACTGAAGTTCTCGCGAGCTGAACAAACCACTCGCCAGATGAAGTCACTGATCCCGAAGTGTCAGAACTCAACCTCATCAAAATCTCGACTAAGTCCACTTTCCTCAAACCGTCACATCAAGAACCGTGCACATCTTTTCTTCTCAATAGCCTCGCCACTGAGTACAGCACACTATGCTCCTCACGGATGTCTCGGGGCACAACAATCAACTCTCTCTGATGCTCAGGTTCAAACTCACCTCGAACCTCGTGCATACCTCCCTCGTATAAACAACACCCTGAATGTAGGCCATGGAGTCGCAACCGGAACTCACACAATACCAGCCCACAAATTACAACAAACTGACTCAGGCACACATCACTGCCATAAATCTCAGCTCTGAGGCAACATATAGACGCTCAAATACACATCCCCAGGCAAACCGTGCCACACAAATCTCTGAACCCAGAATACTCATCCAAACCCGCTGTTCCCTGGAAAAATCACGCGTCAATTGATCCTCAATAGGATCCACAACCGAAACGACACAGAAAGCACGTCAGGAGGCATCCTAATGAATACAATATCGTTCACAACAAGTGGAACGTAATCATGGAACTTCAAATATTTGAAAGTATACAACACCCGGAATTTGATGATTATCCGCCAGCCGGTCGGGTCACCATTCCAGTCATGCTGTACATTCTCAAATACCCTTAGTAAACACGACTACAGAAGTCTACAGAACCTACAACCTAATGCTCTGATACCAAGCTGAAAGGACCCAACCCCGATTTAGCTCCCTAAACCGGAATTGAACCCCTTCGAAAACACGAACCAACAAAAACTTTTCGAAAATTTGGGCAGAGTTTCGTTACTAGCGTGGAATTACCATTACCTGCACGCGGAAAATACACTTCATCCTATGCCACAAAAAAGCAAACCGTGGGCACCAATCCCATCCGGATTTCTCAATATATCAACAGTAAAGTAAAGTAGTAAATATATATATGCACTTTACTGAAATCCAGTGTAAAATTGTGACGACCCGAATCAGAATCAGATGTGTGTTTGGCACGATTCTCGAGGTTTGGTTTTAGTCGCAGTTTTGCGATATTATGTGGTTTGCCGATTCGATTCACGACTTTGTTTTTGGTCGAGAATTTGAGTTGGGTGTCTTCACGGAAAGTGTAGGGTACGTGATTTCGAACTCGTGGGTGGTTTCGGAAGATTTTTCCGATAGCCGAGGAATATTTTATGATTATCTGAAGTTTCAGGTTCCGACGAGTTTATCCGATTGTTTCGAGCTTATCCAAATCACATCGTATATTCATTTCGGACCGTTGATTGACCTGAGGGACGAGTATAAATATCGAAAAGTCGGAAATTAGTCGAGAATAGTCGTAAAAATTCAGTTTTGCATTGACTAGTCTTTGACTTTCCCGTTTTGGAAAGTTGACCAGGTTGACCGTGGGGAGAAGTTTCCCGTTTCGGCTTGCACTTTCCGGCGACCAATTCCGGCCACCATCGGCCACGGGACAGGTATAGCTAGACTCCTCTCTTGATTTCGAGTATGTTAGAATTTGGTTTGAGTTGAAATGGGTTGGTTTTGAGGTAACCCGAGTTAGGCCGAGTTGGATGGAATCGGTGGTGATCGGAGTTATAGTTCCGGCGAGGTTCTTGGGTTGGGATGTTGGGGGTTTTGTTCCCCATCCCTCTGTGATGCTCCCTAGATGATTAGTTTTGAACGGGATTGAGTTTGGTGGCAAACCCGAATGGGTTTTTCCGGTGGGAATTTCCGATCGGGTTTCGTGAATTTGAGGTGGTTCCGGGCTGAATTGGTCTTCATGCTAGAAGGGAAAGAGATTCGTGGAGTTGAGATGGTCTGAACTGGAGATGTTGGCCGTGAAATTCCTCCGTTGACGGCGCGCCGCCGCCGGCGGCGGCGGTCAACGGCGGTCAACGGTGGTCCGAAAGTCAATTTTTCAGATTTCGATGTAATTAGTGTCATTTTTCTCGTAATCACGCCCTGGTTATCGTACGGAGGTTTTCGGGTTAATTTGGTTAGCCGATTTTCAGTCGAGGTTTCGAGTGGGAATTTCGGGATTTCCGTAATTCATTTTGCACTGCATTTCGTATTTCCGGGAACGGTTGGTTTCCGTGCATCAGTACCGTGTTGTGGATTACGATATTAATCAGTTATGTGTATATGTATTCAGGAGATCGAGATCGAGATCTGGATCGTGATCGTGCATCTGGCGAGGGATCTTCCGCCGGACCACGTGTTTAGCGCGAGTGCGCGCTACGTGAGTTTGTGAGTGGACAGTTTATTTTCACGGAATTATTGCGAGTCTTTTATATACGATTTATGAGCTTGAATATGCAGTGTGATTATGGTTTTACGAATATGAGTTTTTGTACGAGATTATGTTTATATTGAGCATGTGTTATGTTATTATACCTATATGTTGTTATATGTCCACGTGTGGCCCCGTGTGATTTATACACATGCTCTGTACGTGTGAGGAGTTAGAGTCTCCCTCATGTACGTATACGGGAGGAGTTAGAGTCTCCCTCGTGTACTCGGACGCGTGAGGAGTTAGAGTCTCCCTTGCGTACCATTTATTGTTTATACTTTCGACTCGCATATGTTTTTATAACATATATGTTACTTGGTGAAAGACATTTATTTTTGTCCACTCACTCTAACGTGTTTATTGTCTTTCCCCTGGGCTTTTCGGTTTCCGTGCCCAGTTTGCAGTTCAGGTTTGGTGTTTCACGTCGCGGTTTGGAGGCTAGTGATCAGAGTCACCTGTGTTTTCCAGTAGGTTCTTGTTTCGCCTACTGATGTACATATTGTATATGTTTTACTTTAGAGGTCGCTCTGATACATTCTGTTACATGTTGTGCGGATTTTCACAGATATACATAGTACAGTTTATTCATTGTTGATGATTATATTGTTGTTGAGAAATCCGGTTGGGATTGGTGCCCACGGTTTGCTTTTTGTGGCATAGGACGAAGTGTTATTTTCCGCGTGCAGGTTATGGTAATTCAACGTTAGTAACGAAACTCTGCCCAAATTTTGAAAAGTTTTTGTTGGTTCGTGTTTTCGAAAGGGTTCAATTCCGGTTTAGGTGGCTAAATCGGGGTTGGGTCCTTTCAGCTTGGTATCAGAGCATTAGGTTGTCAGATTCTGTAGACTCTTGTAGTTGTGACGCTTAGGGTATTTGAGTTGATACAGCATGGCTGGAGTGATGACCCGACTGGCCAGCGGTACTCATCAATACTTCGGGTGTTGTGTGTCCTCAAATATCTGCGGTTTCATGATTACGTTCCTTCTGCTTATGCCTAATGCTTGTCTTGTATCAGTAGGATGCCTCCTCGACGTGGTCCCCGTGTTGACCGGGATGATGATCCTGATGAGGATCGCCGAACGCGCGACTTGCTTATGCGAGTGCTGCGTTTGGAAGAGCGTTTTGACCCTGTGGTCAAGGCTCGCACTGCGGGTGCTACTGTGTTTTCGGGTTCAGTTGATCCAGAGATATGCGAGGCATGGTTGGTTCAGATTGAGCGTGTTTGTGAGCGTCTGCAGTTTACACCTGAGCAGATGACAGTAGCTGCAGTTGGTTTACTTGAGGGTGATGCATACTTTTGGTGGGTTAGCACCGACAGGGTTCCTGTGGATACTCCGTGGACTGTGTTCCGTGATTTGTTTATGCGGAGGTACTTCAATCAGGCTACCCAGCAGCGCAAGTACGAGGAGTTTACGAACTTGAGGCAGGGCAGTTTGTCTGTACTTGAGTATCGGGATCGGTTTACCCGTTTGTCTCATTTTGCGCGGGATATGGTGGCTACAGAAGAAGCCAAGTGTCGCAGGTTTGAGCTGGGATTGAATCTGAGTATCAAGGCGACGTTGACTACGATGCCGAGGAACAACTTTGATGAGTTTGTCAGTGCAGCTCTCCGAGGCGAGGATATTGAGCAGGAGAGACAGCAGAGGTACCAGCCGAGACGATTTGAGGAAGGTGGACCGAGTCAGGGGCCTTCCAAGAGGCAGAGTTCTGATACTTCCGGTTCAGCTTCATCTTCAGGCGATGGGTCATATCGACCACCAGCTAGTGTACCTAGACGGAGACCAGGATGGAGGAGAGATCGACCACAGCGGCCACAGGATAGTGGAGGTTCCAGCGGTTCTAGTTATCCTCGGCATACTGGTGGCACATTTCCTGTTCCGAGAGACTATCCTTTGTGCAACCTCTGCAATAGATATCATTTGGGCCCATGTCAGCGGAGTCCTGGTGCTTCTTATCGTTGTGGCCAGGTGGGCACTTTTCGAGGGAGTGTCCTTAGTTGTATGGTGGAGATAGACAGGCGGCCCAGAGTTCCGGAGTTGAGCGAGGTGCCACTTCGGGGGCTCGACCAGCACAGACTGCAGGTCAGGGTAGACAGCAGGGACAACCCCAGCGAGGACGACCAGCCGGTCAGGCGAGAGTTCATGCTATGACTATGCGTGAGGGTAGAGCATCACCGGAGGTCGTTATCGGTATGTTACATGTTTTTGGTATTCCTGTAGTTGCATTGCTAGATCCAGGTGCCACACATTCATTCATATCATTTAGACTGTCATCATTGGCTACGGTACCTGCATCTCCACTTCCGGGGTTGTGGAGAGTGTTGTATCCGTCAGGTGAGGTTGTGAGCATCGGTTGGGTTTACCGAGATTGTGAGGTGTTTGTTGATGGCCATGGTTTAGCCGCTGATCTGTTATTGCTTGATATTGTGGATTTTGATTTGATATTGGGTATGGACTTTTTGGAGTCGCACTGGGCTATGTTTGATTGTCACAGGAAGGAGGTCGCGTTTCGACGACCAGGGTTACCTGAGATATTGTTTCGTGGCGAGAAGAACACTTCCCTACCGTGTTTGGTTTCCGCGATGAGGGCGGATCGGTTGATGAAGAAGGGTTGTGTTGCATATTTAGCCCATGTTGTGGACACTACAGCTGCAGTGCCAGAGCTTGGTAGTATTGAGGTTGTGTCTGAGTTTCCGGATGTGTTTCCAGCGGAGTTACCTGGTATACCCCCTGTGCGGGAGATTGATTTTACCATTGAGTTATTGCCGGGTACTGGACCGATTTCCCAGACACCGTACCGGATGGCGCCTGTAGAGTTGAGGGAGTTGCAGATTCAGCTTCAGGAGTTGTTGGAGAAGGGATTCATTCGACCGAGTGTTTCTCCGTGGGGTGCTCCAGTGTTGTTTGTGCGGAAGAAGGACGGGTCCATGCGTTTGTGCATCGACTATCGGAAGCTGAATCAGATTACGGTGAGGAACAAGTATCCGTTACCGCGGATTGATGACTTGTTTGATCAGCTGAAGGGAGCAGCAGTCTTTTCGAAGATTGATCTTCGATCTGGATATCACCAGTTGAGGATCCGGGATTCAGATGTTGCCAGGACAGCTTTCAGGACGCGGTATGGGCACTATGAGTTTTTGGTTATGCCATTTGGATTGACCAACGCCCCCGCAGCTTTCATGGACTTGATGAATCGGGTGTTTCGACGATTTTTGGACAAGTTCGTGATAGTGTTCATTGATGACATTTTGATATATTCGAGGAGTGTGGGCCAGCACAAGAAGCACTTGCGAGCGGTGTTGCGGACTTTGCGGGACCATCAGCTGTTCGCGAAGTTTAGCAAGTGTGAGTTTTGGTTGGATAGTGTGAAGTTTCTGGGTCACGTGATTTCGGCCGAGGGAGTTAGTGTTGATCCTGACAAGATTGAGGCCGTGCTGAATTGGAGTAGACCCACTACTGTGCCAGAGATTCGGAGTTTCTTGGGTTTAGCGGGCTACTACCGACGATTTGTGCAGGATTTCTCCCGGATAGCTACACCACTGACCAGATTGACGAAGAAGGGCGTCAAGTTTTAGTGGTCTGATGCGTGCGAGGAGAGTTACTTGCTCCTGAAGGAGAGATTGACTACCGCACCGGTTCTGACATTGCCAGACGACAGTGGTGAGTATGTTGTGCACAGCGACGCGTCAAAGTTGGGCCTTGGCTGTGTGTTGATGCAGCATGGTAGAGTTGTGGCGTACGGTTCCAGACAGTTGAAACCGCACGAGGTCAACTATCCGACGCATGATTTGGAGTTAGCCGCTATTGTGTTAGCGTTGAAGAGTTGGAGACATTACCTGTATGGTGCTCAGTGTAAGATTTTCACTGACCACAAGAGTCTCACCTACTTGCGGACACAGTCGGATCTGAACATGAGACAGCGCCGATGGATGGAGTTGATCAATGATTATGAATGTACGTTTGAGTACCATCCAGGGAAGGCCAATGTTGTGGCAGATGCACTTAGCCGGAAATCGGGAGCCTCATTGTTTCACATGTGTATGGTCCGAGTGTCGATGTTAGCCGAGCTTCGGGCTATGGGTGCTGTGTTTGGATATGATGATGATGGCGCCTTGTTGGCTAGCTTTCAGGTTCGACCCGTATTGGTTGATCAGGTACGGGAGGCACAGGATTCAGATCCTTACTTGCTGAGCAAAAAGACCATGATTCGGAATGGTGTGCCTACAGAGTTCCGATTGAGCGACGACGGTACGTTGTTGTTCAGAGGCAGATTATGTGTACCCAGAGACGAGGACTTAAAGAAGGAGATTCTGGACGAGGCCCACAGTTCAGCGTATGCGATGCATCCCGGAGGTACGAAGATGTTTCGTACACTTCGAGCGTACTATTGGTGGCGCAACATGAAGCGGGAGATTGCCGCGTACGTGAGTCGGTGTTTGATTTGTCAGCAGGTGAAGGCGGAGAGGCAGAAACCTGCAGGGAAACTACAGCCACTTGAGATTCCAGTTTGGAAGTGGGAGCATATCACGATGGATTTCGTCTATCAGTTGCCGCGTACTTCGGCGGGCAACACTGGCATTTGGGTTATCGTTGATCGATTGACGAAATCTGCACATTTTCTTGCACTTCCAGGGAAGATTTCAGTGGGCAGATTGGCCAAGTTGTACTTATCCGAGATTGTTCGCTTGCATGGTGTACCTGTGTCTATTGTTTCTGACCGTGATAGTCAGTTCACGTCTGAGTTTTGGCGGGCGTTACAGCGAGCTTTAGGCACGAAGTTGCGATTTAGTACAGCTTTTCATCCTCAGACTGACGGGCAGTCCGAGCGGACCATTCAGACTCTTGAGGATATGCTAAGATCCTGTCTATTGCAGTTTCGCGGAAACTGGGATCAACAGTTACATTTGATCGAGTTCGCCTACAACAACAGCTATCAGGCCAGTATTGAGATGGCACCGTACGAGGCTCTGTACGGGAAGCAGTGTCGCACTCCATTGTGTTGGAGTGAGGTGGGCGAGCGTTGGCTTATTGGTCCGGATTTGGTGAAAACCACAATGGACGACATTCAGATTATTCGAGATCGACTGAAGATTGCCCAGGATCGGCAGAAGAGTTACGCGGATGTGAGGAGGAAGAGCTTAGAGTTCGAGATTGGTGATTGGGTTTTCCTGAAACTATCTCCGTGGAGGGGAGTTGTGCGTTTCGGGAAGCGGGGCAAGCTTCGACCGCGGTACATTGGTCCGTATGAGATTACGGAGAGGGGTTGCTTACAGACTTGAGTTACCGACAGAGATGGCTCGTGTGCATGATGTCTTCCATGTTTCGATGTTGCGGAAGTACATCTCAGATCCTTCACATGTGATAGCCCCACAGCAGTTGCCGATTAGAGAGGACTTATCGTATGTTGAGGAGCCAGTACAGATTCTTGATCGACGTGAGCAGGAGCTGAGGCACCGTGTGATTCCGCTGGTGAAGGTCTTGTGGCAGAACCACTCAGTTGAGGAGGCCACCTGGGAGACCGAGCAGCGTATGCGGGAGCAGTATCCTCATCTGTTCACATAGCAGGTACGTAAATTTCGAGGTCGAAATTTCTTTAAGGGGGGTAGATTTGTGACGACCCGAATCAGAATCAGATGTGTGTTTGGCACGATTCTCGAGGTTTGGTTTTAGTCGCAGTTTTGCGATATTATGTGGTTTGCCGATTCGATTCACGACTTTGTTTTTGGTCGAGAATTTGAGTTGGGTGTCTTCACGGAAAGTGTAGGGTACGTGATTTCGAACTCGTGGGTGGTTTCGGAAGATTTTTCCGATAGCCGAGGAATATTTTATGATTATCTGAAGTTTCGGGTTCCGACGAGTTTATCCGATTGTTTCGAGCTTATCCGAATCACATCGTATATTCATTTCGGACCGTTGATTGACCCGAGGGACGAGTATAAATATCGAAAAGTCGGAAATTAGTCGAGAATAGTCGTAAAAATTCAGTTTTGCATTGACTAGTCTTTGACTTTCCCGTTTTGGAAAGTTGACCAGGTTGACCGTGGGGAGAAGTTTCCCGTTTCGGCTTGCACTTTCCGGCGACCAATTCCGGCCACCATCGGCCACGGGACAGGTATAGCTAGACTCCTCTCTTGATTTCGAGTATGTTAGAATTTGGTTTGAGTTGAAATGGGTTGGTTTTGAGGTAACCCGAGTTAGGCCGAGTTGGATGGAATCGGTGGTGATCGGAGTTATAGTTCCGGCGAGGTTCTTGGGTTGGGATGTTGGGGGTTTTGTTCCCCATCCCTCTGTGATGCTCCCTAGATGATTAGTTTTGAACGGGATTGAGTTTGGTGGCAAACCCGAATGGGTTTTTCCGGTGGGAATTTCCGATCGCGTTTCGTGAATTTGAGGTGGTTCCGGGCTGAATTGGTCTTCATGCTAGAAGGGAAAGAGATTCGTGGAGTTGAGATGGTCTGAACTGGAGATGTTGGCCGTGAAATTCCTCCGTTGACGGCGGCGGCGGTCAACGGCGGTCAACGGTGGTCCGAAAGTCAATTTTTCAGATTTCGATGTAATTAGTGTCATTTTTCTCGTAATCACGCCCTGGTTATCGTACGGAGGTTTTCGGGTTAATTTGGTTAGCCGATTTTCAGTCGAGGTTTCGAGTGGGAATTTCGGGATTTCCGTAATTCATTTTGCACTGCATTTCGTATTTCCGGGAACGGTTGGTTTCCGTGCATCAGTACCGTGTTGTGGATTACGATATTAATCAGTTATGTGTATATGTATTCAGGAGATCGAGATCGAGATCTGGATCGTGATCGTGCATCTGGCGAGGGATCTTCCGCCGGACCACGTGTTTAGCGCGAGTGCGCGCTACGTGAGTTTGTGAGTGGACAGTTTATTTTCACGGAATTATTGCGAGTCTTTTATATACGATTTATGAGCTTGAATATGCAGTGTGATTATGGTTTTACGAATATGAGTTTTTGTACGAGATTATGTTTATATTGAGCATGTGTTATGTTATTATACCTATATGTTGTTATATGTCCACGTGTGGCCCCGTGTGATTTATACACATGCTCTGTACGTGTGAGGAGTTAGAGTCTCCCTCATGTACGTATACGGGAGGAGTTAGAGTCTCCCTCGTGTACTCGGACGCGTGAGGAGTTAGAGTCTCCCTTGCGTACCATTTATTGTTTATACTTTCGACTCGCATATGTTTTTATAACATATATGTTACTTGGTGAAAGACATTTATTTTCGTCCACTCACTCTAACGTGTTTATTGTCTTTCCCCTGGGCTTTTCGGTTTCCGTGCCCAGTTTGCAGTTCAGGTTTGGTGTTTCATGTCGCGGTTTGGAGGCTAGTGATCAGAGTCACCTGTGTTTTCCAGTAGGTTCTTGTTTCGCCTACTGATGTACATATTGTATATGTTTTACTTTAGAGGTCGCTCTGATACATTCTGTTACATGTTATGCGGATTTTCACAGATATACATAGTACAGTTTATTCATTGTTGATGATTATATTGTTGTTGAGAAATCCGGTTGGGATTGGTGCCCACGGTTTGCTTTTTGTGGCATAGGACGAAGTGTTATTTTCCGCGTGCAGGTTATGGTAATTCAACGTTAGTAACGAAACTCTGCCCAAATTTTGAAAAGTTTTTGTTGGTTCGTGTTTTCGAAAGGGTTCAATTCCGGTTTAGGTGGCTAAATCGGGGTTGGGTCCTTTCAAAAATCGTATATCGTATTCAATAGGAAGCTCAGAGCGACATCTAATACATAATCGTATACGCAAACCACAGTAGGTAGAACAATAAACCTACTGGACGAAACAAATTAGCTCGAGCACTATGCCTCCGACCACGACGTGCGACACCAGAGCCTGAACTGCAAACTGGGCACGGAAACCGAAAAGCCCAGGTGAAAGACAATAAACACGTTAGAGTGAGTGGACGAAAATAAATGTCTTTCACCAGATAATATATATGTTATAAAAACATATGCGAGTCCAGATAAATAAAACAACACATGTACACGAGGTAAAACTCACACTCCTCCAGTGTACAGAGCATGTAAGTAAAAATCCCACGGGGTCACTCATGGACACCTCCGTGCTAGTACAGTCCGAATCACGGGATCCCAGACCCACACGTGACTCTAGCCAGAAAGGCCTCAGGTCAGAGGTCTGCCTCCCCCCGGTACAGGTCACGGGTCAGGAGTCACAGCCTCCCCCGGTACACATCCTCGGGGATCAGCCGGGATGCGAGTGTATCGATACAACAACATATAACGACTGTACTCTGTGTAAACTAAATCACAAACATTTCGATGCAAATGCATGAAACAGCATATGAGTGTAAGTATACTCGTATACGTATATTCGTATAAGTATATCGTATAATCGTAAAACACATGCTCATGCAATTCGTAATCTCAATTCGCATGCTCAAGTTCGAAAATCATATAAAAGACTCGCAAACAATCCGTGAAAAGAAATGTCCACTCACAGACTGGCGTAACGCGTATCGCGTTAACCCGTGATCCGGCGGAAAGTCCATCGCCAAAACAACGATCACGAACCCCTGAATAATCACAACGTCCAATATTCAAACTCATAATCTGACAATACAAATCAAACCACGAGAAATCACCGTTCTCGGAAACACGAAATCCAAAGTCGACGAATCGTCGAAAATCCGTATATGTATACCACAATACCTCGCTTTACGTTTGGACGCTCAACTCGAAAAACGAACCTCCCCACTGCGGTCGGGGCGCGATTTCGAGTCAAATGACATGCGACTTGCCGAAAGTCAAAAAGTCAACTCTGACCGTTGACCGCCGCCGTTGACCGCCGTCCACGGCGGCGCCGCTGCCGGCTGAAGCATTTCACGGCGGAGCCACCCTTGTTCCACTCAAAATCACCCACTGAGCAACTTTGTCAACTGCACCGAAGTCCAATTCTCACTCTAACACATCCAGTTTCATGATAAACCGAAATAGAACACAAAATTCAAATCAAGAATTCTCCCAACTCAAACCAAATTGAAACTCCAAACCAATTTAGTTAGATTCGTGGAGGGAAGAGCTACAAAGCCCACTCCATTTCATAGCTCAATTCAACCCGAATCAAAGAACCTGAATCATCAAAAATCTCACCATTTTCTCGCCGGAAAAGCTTCCTCCACCGTGGACCACGCCGGAAAATGAGACCGGGGCGATGATGGGGACACCGAGACGCATCGATGGGGTCCTTCCCCAAGGCCGGAGGTGGCCGGAAGTCCCTCGCCGGAAGTAAGCACATCGGCCCCGTCGTTCTTTTCCTCTCTCCACCGAGTTGACCGAGTCAACTCGGTCAACACCCAAATAGGAAAGGTCTGACCTGCCCAAAATAGCAACTTCTATTTATAGACTTTCCATTTTTGGAAACTTCATGTTTATCCAATTCAACGAACTTCAAACGCGCATAACTTCCTCGTCGTAATTCCGATTCCGATAATTCTCGCGACCACGAACTCGTCTCAACATACTCTTCAATAATCACCCAAAGTCAAACATATCGGCCAATCGAATAAAAAGTCAACCCTTCAAAGCAACACACATTAAATCGACTAAATAATCAACAAACGGCAAAATTCGCAACTAATTCCTCGTAACTTCAAATCATGCTCCGGAAGTTCCCACAAACTCGAAATTAAATTCTGAACAACTTCCGTGAAGAAGCCGAAACCAAATTCTCGTCCGGTAATTTAGTCATTAAGTAGCCCACCATTTAAATCCGAACTTCAAATATTCATAATTAATTCCTCGGTCGTCCAAATAACGATCCGGAACCGCCCACGAACTCGTAATCACACATACAACGACTCTCGAGAAGAGACCCAGCTCCAATTCTCGGCCAATAATTTAGTCGTTAACAATCTCTGGCGGTTCAAACCTTGTCGTCAATATGCGGCTACGCAGTAACTCATATATACAGCTGATCTTACTGCTAATTCTGGTTCGGGTCATCACAGTGTATGAGAAACAATAGGAATGAGATGGCGTTTGGTCCTGATTTAGTGGAATGCGCTACTGTAGACCTTCGGATTAGTAAGGACAAGTTGATCATTGCTCGTGATCGTTAGAGTTGTTATGCAGATGGGAGTAGGTTGAGTCATTAAGTTCAAGGTTGGTGAATAAGGGTTCCTTGGAAAGGCGTGATTTATTTTGGGAAGTGTTGTATACTTTGCCATGTTATTTTGGTCTGTATGTGATCATGGGGTGAGTGACGTATAAATTGGCATTGCCTGTAGCGTTGGCAAGTGTGTATGTTGTATTCCATGTGATGGAACTATATTTTAGATTCATTGCATGTTTAGCACCCTATCAGTTCCCTATACAGGAAGACTTGACATTTGTGGAGGAGCCCGTTCAGATTCTGCATTTGAGGGTGCAGGGATTATAGCACAGATATATTTCCTATTGTGAAAGTCTGATGGCAGAGTCATTCAGTTGAAGTAGTCACTTGGGAGGTTGAGCAGTATGCAGAGGCGATATCCCTACTTTTCAGTTGGCAGACTTGGAAATTTCAAGGTCGAAATTTTTATAAGAGGGTAGATTTGTGACAACCCGAACCAGAAATGGTATGTTTGTCGGCTTGATTTGCGAGTTTCGAGATTAGTCGCGATTTTGTCGTAATTGGTTAATATGCCGAGCTTGTTAACGACTAAATTATCGGGTTAGAATTTGATTTGAGATCCTTCACGAAAGTTGTAGAGACTTTAATTTCAAGTTCGTAGGAATTTCCAGAGGATTATTTCGAGTTACGAGGAATAAGTTATGAATATTTTCGGCCGTTGAATTTAGTCGTGTTTATCCGTTTGGTTTCGATACTATTTGGATGATACGTGTGAAAGGACCCAACCCCGATTTAGTTGCCTAAACCGGAATTGAACCCCTTCTGAAAACGTGAACCAACAAAAAACATCAAAATTTTGGCAGAGTTTCGTTACTAACGCGGAATTACCATTACCTGCACCCGAAAAGTACACTTCATCCTATGCCACAAAAATCAAACCGTGGGCACCAATCCCAACCGGATTTCTCAATATATCAACAATAATGTAAAGTAGTAAATATAACTATACTTTACAGAAATCCGTGGAAAATCGTATAAGAATATACATCAGAATACTCAGAGCGACTTCTAGTATACATATACAAATAGTAGGCCAAACCAAGAACCTACCATAAAAGAAACATCGCTCGAATACTATTCCTCCGACCACGACGTGCGACACCAGAATCTAAACTACAAACTGGGCACGGAAACCGAAAAGCCCAGGGGAAAGACATGAAAACTGTTAGAGTGAGTGGACGAAAATAAATGTCTTTCGCCAATTAATATATGTTATAAAAAATATGCGAGTCGGAATGCATAAATAATTAAATAGTACACGAGAAAGACTCTAACTCCTCACGCGTACAGAGCATGCATAAAATTCTCACAGGGTCACTCATGGACACATCCGTGCTAGTTCAGTCTGAATCACAGGATCCCTAGCCCACACGTGATTCTATCCAGAAAGGCCTCAGGTCAGAGGTCTGCCTCCCCCCGGTAAAGGCCTCGGGTCAGGAGTCACAGCCTCCCTCGGTAGACATCCTCGGGGATCAGCCGGAATGCGAGTGTATCGATACAACAACATATATAAAGACTGTACTCTGTGTAAACCAAATCGTAAATAGTTCGATGCAAATGCATGAAACAATATATAAGTGCATATATGTAATATATACTAGTATAGGCATAATCGTATAACACATGCTCATGTAAATCGAAATCTCGTATGCATGCTTAAGTTCGTAAAACGTGTATAAGACTCGCAATCAATCCGTGAAAAGAAATTGTCCACTCACAGACTAGCGTAACGCAGTTCGCGTTAACCCGTGATCCGGCAGAAAAACCCTCGCCAAACGAACGATCACGAACCCCTGAATAATCACAAAATCCATTTTTCAAAATCATAACTCGATACTTCAAGTCAATTCACGAGAAACAACCAATCTCGGAAACACATAATTCAATTACGACGAACTGTCGAAAATCCGATAATCACACCTCAATACCTCGCTACAATTTCAGACGCTCAATTCGAAAAATGAACCTCCGCACTGCGATCGGGGCGCGATTTCGAGTGAAACGACATGCAACTTGTCGAAAACCCCAAAAAGTCAAACTTTGACCGTTGACCGCCGCCGGCGGCGGCGGCGTCACCCGAACTTGAAATTTCTCGGCGGAGCAACACCTATTCCACTCAAAATCACCCAACAAGCAACTTTCACAACTGCATCAAGGGCCAATTCTCACTCTAACTAGGTCAATTTCAAGCAAAACCGAATTGTCACCCAAATTTCAAATCAACAATTCTCCAAGCACAAATCAAATTGGAACTCCATACTTACATGGTTAGATTCATGGAGAGGAGAGCTTCAAAGCCCAATACTTTTTATAGCTCAACATGGCCGGAATCAAAATCAACCAAAACCCCAAAATTCCTCCAACTTTAGGCCGGAAAATCTCTTCCTCCGGTGACCCACGCCATCGATGGTGGCGGGCAAGATGAAGAGGAAGTCGAGGCGCATCATTTGAGGTCTAAACCAAGGCCGGAGGTGGCCGAACGGAGAACCACCGCCGGCGAGCAAACCACCGTCGCACGCCACCCTCCAAGCCCGCGTTGACCAAGTCAACAACCAACATTACAACTTTGACTTTCCTGATTTAGTAACCCCATTAAATACTTACCATTTAAGGAAACTTCCATAATTATCTTTTCGACAAACTTTAAACACCCGTAACTTTTACGTCGTAATTCCGATTTCAACAATTCTCGCGGCAACAAACTCAACTCGACATATTCTTCAATTACCACCCAAAGTCAAACACTTCGACAAACCCGATAAAAAGTCAACGGTTCAATCCCACACATGCTTATCCGATTAAATAATCAACGGTCGAAATATTCGTAACTTAATCCTCGCAACTCGGAAAAATCCACCGGAAGTTCCCACAAGCTCGAAATTAAATTCTCTACATCTTCCGTGAAGAAGCTGAAATCAGATTCTCGTCCAGTAATTTAGTCGCTAAGAAGGCCGCCATTTTAAACCGATTATGTCAGAATTTTAAATATTCATATTTTATTCCTCGGTCGTCCAAATAATGATCCGAAACCGCCTACAAACTCGAAATCACACATACAACGACTCTCGAGAAGAGACTCAGCTCCAATTCTCGGCCAATGATTTAGTCGTGATCAAAGCTAACCATTTGATTATTTGTCGGAAATCTACAATTACGCGCAAGCTCGTAGATTAAGCTGATTTCACTGCTAATTCTGTTCTGGGTCGTCACAACGTGTATGGTATAAATATGGGGAGAATACGTGACGATTTTGGAAACTTTTCATTTTGGGAAATTTGGCCCGTTGACCAAGTTGACCCGTGGGTCAAAACTGACCCATTCCAGGCTGAGTTTTGTTTGCCTTCTTTGAGCTCAATTCCGGCCTCTTTTGGCCTTGGTGTATTCATGAAAGTTGTTAGGCTTGAGCTCCTCTTTCTTTTGACAGGTCATTCACTCAATTTGGTTTCCGGATGAAGAAGTTATGGCTTGTCAAAGTTTGGGAATTTCGGTGGTATTCTGGCGAGTTTTGGCGACGATGGTGGCGGCGGAGGCGGCCGAGTTGGGGATCAACTTGTTAGGGGTTTTGTAGCCCTTGGGGAGAGGAAACTTTTAGAAGTGGTCTTGCACCTTGCCGTGGCCGGAGGAGGGAGATCGGAGTTAATGAATTCCGGTGAGGGTTCTTGACTTCAAGGTGAGATTTGGACATTTTCCGGTCAAAATTGGGCTTAACTTTAAACTTGAAAGTTGTTGGAAATGTCGAGATATTTGAATCCATGTATACTTTTCAATTTTCTGGGCTGATGACATTTTCCGGCGGTGGTTTTCCGGCCGAGGTGATTTTCGACAAGTTTTATGTCGTTTTGCTCGGAATCGTGCACCGATCGCAGTGGTGAGGCACTACAACATTTTTACCCATTGCCGGCGACTTTTATGTCGCCGGCAATGTTTTTGACATTACCGGCGATTTTTGCCGGAAAAATCGCCGGTAATGTCTTTTTTTTTTTTTTTTTTTTTACATTACCGGCGATTTTTGTCGCCGGTAATGTCCGTCGCCGGCAATGCCTCGATGGTAATGTAAAAAAAAAAAAAAAAAAAAAGACATTACCATTACCGGCGACAAAAAATCGCCGGTAATGTCCGTCGCCGGCAATGCCTCGATGGTAATTTCTTTTTTTTTTTTTTTTTTTTACATTACCGGCGACATAAATGTATGTCGCCGGTAATGTCGTTTTTTTTTTTTTTTTTTACATTACCATCGAGGCATTGCCGGCGACGGACATTACCGGCGATTTTTTGTCGCCGGTAATGTAAAAAAAAAAAAAAAAAAGACATTACCGGCGATTTTTCCGGCAAAAATCGCCGGTAATGTCCAAAAACATTGCCGGCGACTTAAAAGTCGCCGGCAATGGGTAAAAATGTTGTAGTGAGGTTTATATTTTGAATTGAGCATCGGAAATTATAGTGAGGTTTTATAGTGTGTTTATTAGATTTTTAACGATTTCGTCGATATTCGGGTTATATGTTTTTGGGAATGGTTGGTCCTCGAGATGTGGTTCAAGATTTTGAAATGTGATTTTGAACAGTGGTATTTGTGATTATTCAGGGGATCGTGATCGTTCATTTGGCGAGGTATTTTCCACCGAATGTTAAGATTAACACGTTTTGTGTCGTGCAAGTCTGTGAGTGGACATTTATTTACACTGTCGTAGCGAGTTCTTGGTTTTAGTATTTATTTCCAGTACAGTATTGAGATTATTTATTGTTTTGGAGGTATTGTTTTATTTTTTATTGGTGATGGCATTTACTTAGCATCGATGCATTGGCTACTCGGCTTATTACCGGTAGTCCAGTTCCAGGGTTGAGAGATTCCCCTGATGTGCCCACTAGGCTTAAGAGATTCGCCTAGTCTATCACCGTCGGGCTTGAGAGATTCGCCTGACCATCGGGCTTGAGAGATTCACCTGACACCTTCATTTATTTTAAGAACTCGCATTGTTTTTATGTTATATAAATTTTGAAAGGCATATGATTATTTTCGTCCACTCACTCTAACGATTTTATTTGCCTTTCCCCTGGGCTTTTCGGTTTCCGTGCCCAGTTTGTAGTTCGAATTCAGGTGTCGCACGTCGAGGTTGGAGGCATAGTATTCGAGCCTCTCTTCCTTTTTCAATAGGTTTCTTATTTGGCCTAGTGTTGTGTATATATGTATATACTAGAGGTCGCTCTGAATACTCTGATGTTTATATTTTCATATGTTTTTTCGGATTTCTGTAAAGTTACAATTTTGTTTATTACTTTACATTATGATATGTTTTTGAGAAATCCGGATGGGATTGGTGCCCACGGTTTGGCTTTTGTGGCATAGGTTAAAGTGTATTTTTCGGGTGTAGGTTAATGGCAACCGCGCGTTATAGAGGAAACTCTGTCGAAATTTTTGGTTTTTGAAAGTTCACATTTTTAGAAAGGGTTTGATTTCGGTTTAGGAAACTAAATCGGGGTTGGGTCCTTTCAGATCCAAGTTGATGTTATTGAAAACATCGGCGTTAATATCAGGGTCTTTGGGATCCTCCTGCGGCTGTGTGGCAGGAAAAGGGAACGCAGGTGGAGCCAAGATCGGGAATCCAGATGACTGGAGCTATGCAGCCCAATCCTGAAACTAGGAAGCCATCGCAGAATGCTTGGCTGATCTCGCCCGCTCCATCTCCTCAACCTGCCTTCAAGTCTCTTCCAGCCCCCTCTGGTTCTCTACTGCCTGCTTCTGGTGCTCTGCCGTCACCCTCTGGAGTTCTTCCTGTAGATGAGAAGATCTCAAACTTAACGACCTGTGTGAGAATCCGAAAGTTTTATTCAAGACCCCGTCCCCCTTCTATCCCAGACCCCTGTAATAGTAGCCGCTTCCCCTTGGTGGGAAAACTTCACCCATGATCCTCGCCGTTACAAGCGGGTCAGATTAATCAATCTGAGAGATAGCCTGGGGGAGGTCCGCATCCTGGGTCTCAGGCCATTGCTTTCTCACGATCTAAGTTAACACCTCCGGAGTCACCTTTTACACTCTTGCCTAATTAACAATGAAAAAAAATTGACCAGTAAACATACGTAAAAAAATTTAGAGATATATAAGCAAATATGTTAATTAAGTTATAAGGGTATAAGACTTACAATATCTTTGAGGAAATGATGATATGTTTTTTGTAACGTATACTCCAAAGAGGGGACTTCAAGGTGTTGGGCGGCCTCCTCCATCTAACCCGCAAAGGATCTCGAACCGCCATGATGGTTCTTCGTGTTTTTCCCCTGTTCGCCGCGTTTATTGTAGAAATAGCCTTCTTGGATGAATATATGTGAAAAAAAATTAATTAGGAAACTATTTTCGCCAAATACGATGCAAGTAAGCACAAACGGAGTGTTGCATACCTCAAACTTTTGGGTGTTGAAGTGGACTACGAGCCACTGCCACTCGTACTCCCTATATATAAAGTCCATAGGGGTACCCCCATAGAGGTTTCCATGCTTCTTCCAGTGCCGTTTGAGCTCACTCTTTCACTCCTTGTACCTATATATGGGAGGTATATGTTATAAATTGACAATACATGATCAACAAAATGTCTAAAATTTAACTCCATATCTCATCACCTTCTTCCTTGCACCTCAATTACCCACGTGCATTTGAACTCCTCCGACATAATAAACCACACCTGCAATGTATATATAAATGGTAGACATACATAATGAATATATAAAGGATAAATATACATAATGAATATATAAAGGATAAATATACATAATGAATATATAATTAACTTACCGACAACGCATTGTTGACACAGTCCTTCACACATTTTGCTAGAGTTTACTTTGAAACAAGACATACCATTATTAGAACATGCAAAGAAACACACTTCAAATATTCCACAAAAGCCAAACCGTGGGGCTCTGTTCCCCATCCGGATTTCTCAACAACATATATATAATAAACTCGAAGGGTTTACAAGAAATCCAGAATTATTCAGGAGTAAACTCCACTGAAAACAAACATAAGTATTCAGAGCGACGCCTATATACATCATTTACAACAAGTAGGTCGAACAAGAAACCTACAGAAACTGAAGTGTGATCAAAACTCTAGGCCTCTACAGTCGACGTGCAACACAGGAACCTAAACTGCAAACTGGACAAAGGAAATCGAAAAGCCCACGGGAAGACAAATAAAATCGTTAGAGTGAGTGGACAAAAATAATAGTAATATGTCTTCCACCAATATAAACATGAAATGATGATGCGAGTCTAAAATCATCAATCCCAGGTAAGGTGGTTGCCATAACCTTCTTGGATAACGTATAAAATGTGGAGACCGTAACTCGAGTACATTTCTCCTCAGAGTTACAATCCTGCTCAACCAAGGTAAGGGGTTTGTCGTAACCTTCTTGTGAGCCATATAATCACGAGTCATAACACCCCCCCCTCGGAGCACCTCGGGGATCAGTCGAGAAGCCATGCATCGATGCATCCATATATCCATAATCCATGTAAAACAAATCATGCACATGCCTCCAAAATAAAATACATAATTGTATATGTATAAACGTAAAAGCATAATCATAATTGCATACTCATAAAATGCATAACATAAAATGCATATCCAAGACTCACAAATCGACAGTGAAAATAAAGTGTCCACTCACAGAACAAGGCTAGCTCTGAGGTTCGGCGGAAGATCCTCCGCCAAACGCTCGATCACGATCACCTGAATAACAGGGATACAATCAATACACATTGAAACACAACATACGGAGCTAATACGTCGAGAACCCCGCGTTCTCGAAAGACGTATCGCTCGAAACATCAACGAGGATTACAAAATTCACAAAATATACCCAATTAACCCTCATCTCAAAATAGACTACTCAATTCAATCCAAAAACCTCAAGACTATGCTCGAGACGCGATTACGAGCAAAACGGTATAAAACTTCCCAAAAATCCTCGAAAAGTCAACATCGCCGGAGCTCTGCCGTTGACCACTGCCGCCGCCGCCGGCGCAGCGTCAACGGTGACCAATTCCGGCGAAAAATTCCAGAACTCATCTACTCCTCAAGCCCAACAACTTCCTCTGCTACCATCAAAGCCAATTCCAACTACACCGCCCGGAATTGAGCTCGAAAGTTACAAACTCCATGCAATTCCAAAATTCTTTCACCCAAAAGCATCTATGGGTTGAGGGGAACCTTTCCCCCCACCAACAAAAGTCACCGGAAAACGCCACCCGATTCCGGCGAAAATCCCAAACTTTGTCAAGCTCGTTCTCCCTCAATTCTCAACCAATTCTTACAAAATAAAGTTCAAAACAATAGAAAATCTCGATAGAATTCTAACCATACCAAGATTGTGGCTGGAATCGGCGGGTTGGACGGCGGCAACCCGTGGATTGCGTGGAGCTTCGGTCAACGCGGGTCAACGCCGGTCAAACTTCCCAAATGTGACTTTTTGACAATTTTATGACTATTCCAATATTTATACGCGCGTCCCAAGATGATCGACGGTCCAAAATGAATCAAAACCAAAACGGATAAAAATGATTAAATCCAACGGTCGAAAATATTCATAACTTATTCCTCGTAACTCGAAATAATCCTCCTAAAACTCATACGAGCTCGAAATCACGTACACTACAACTCTTGTGAAGGAACTCATCTCAAATTCTCGCCCAATAATTTAGTCGTAAACAAATCTTCCATATTGACAATTACGATAAACTGCGATTATTCGTGAATCAAGCCAATTAACATATCATTCTGATTCGGGTCGTTACATGACTCCCTACCATGCCGGCGTACTTCCGTGTATTCTTTCCCACTATAACATCTTCATTCAAATTGGTCTGTATGACCACTTTCCCCTTGTTCTTGATCGCCTTGTCAAGCAGTTTGCCGCTGACCGTGCCACTAGTTGTCTTTTTTGCATTGCCTCCAGCGTCGATGTTGGCTAACAGAAGGGAAAAACACATTTCAACATAACCACTTAAGCAGTATATGCGCTAATATTAATGAGTTTCAAATTAAATACTAAGTTCGATAATATTTACCCGATTCGGATGTTGATGTATTTGATACCCTCGTGCTATACAGAGGTGTATCAAACGACACATAGAAGTATGTCTTTTCTGGGGTAGTGTAACCAATCTGTCCTGCAATGGGCACTCCCCGATCATCAAGCACTGTATAGATGGTATCGTATCGGGCATGAAGAGGTGCGGCAGTGGACCACCAAGTGTCCCCATAGAGGAACTATCTGAAGGACTTGCATTAGAGGCTGACGGCTGCGGCGAGGGAGTAGGCATCGTTGGCCGAGATATGGGAGACATATAGACACCTGAATGTACGGGACCCGTAGAGGTGGCCGACTGCGGCTAGGGAGTGGGGCCTCCATTGAAGAGCGGCCTCGTGCAGGCAGGTTAGCGGGCCCCTGCATCTTGTTGCGGCTGCTGAAGCAGTTGAAGGTGTCGAGAGGTCATCGGGCCGCTATAAGTATTACTTATAGAGGCGGATGAGAAACTATCACCACTAGACCCGGTTCCTTTGAACTCTTCCGACTTAACCAATTCATGATCCGTAATTATTTAAACCATAATTAATTAAACCCTATTAAAATTAAACCATACATAAATCACAAAATTCATGCATAATTCACCAAATTCATACATAAATCGCTAAATTCACAAAATTCATACATAAAGCATAAAATTCATACATAAATCACAAAATTCACACCACAAATTCATACATAAATCACAAAATTCAAAAAATTCATACATAATTCACATAAAATTCACATAATATTCCCTCAAAATAATCACATATTCCATATATCACAAATTCAATTAACCCAATCACAAATTCCATACACAAATTCAATAAGCCAATCACAAATTCCATACACAAATTCAATAACCCAAACTAATAACCTAATTACTAAATCCATAACCCATAATCAAAACTCATACACATTCACATAATCCAACACATATCAAACTAAAATCTCTAAATAAAATTTAGGGGGGAAATGAGAGAGAGAGAGAGAGAGAGAGAGAGAGAGAGAGAGAGAGAGAGAGAGAGAGAGAGAGAGAGAGAGAGAGAGAGAGCGAGAGGGAGAATCGATTTGGGGGCATTTCTGGCAAATTGGGAAGTCCTAGGAGGGATTCCGGGGGTTTGGGGCGCTTTGGGGGACAGGGGGATAGTTTTTGAAGGAGGAGCGGCTGAATAAGTGAGGTCTCGGGCTGGCGGGTTATAACGTGAACCATAGCCGATGACATTCATTAAGTCGTCGACTATGCCTTAGTTGACAACTTAATTGATGTCGTCGGCTATGATTAATTTTTTTTATATTTTTTTTAACTATACCCGATGACTTTTGTTCAAGTCGTCGGGCATAGTATGTAAAAAAATTTAAAACACAGGCCTCATCGAAAAAATTCACCTGTTTCGCAGTAACACTTATTTATCTAATAATAGAACAGAAATGAAGCAATCATTTCAAAAACATCCTCATGATCAACCCACACATTTAATTAATTAACAAACATTCATGTTTAACTAAGGCTCATAATCAGAATCATCACTTGAGTCTGGATATGTGTCGGAGTTAATTTTCGGTAATATGTGCCGCTCATCGTCCCAGAGTCTTCGCTGACTTCATTTAAATTAACATCAATAAGACTTACATCCTTCTGTGGAAGTCGAACCACACTACCGAGCCTCACATTATTTAGGCGAATTGTAGAGGATTCAGGAATACCAATTGCGTTCGGCTCTTGGTATGCAGTCACTTCTTTAATATTGTCAACCTCACCAACATGGTTGACTACTTTCCAGGACTCTTTGTGCACAATATCATCTAGATAAAACACTTGTTTTACCGATGTGACAAAAATAAAAAGGTCATCCTTATACCAGCTTGTAGCAATATTCACCGAAAAAGACCGTATTTATCGGTCCTTGTGTTCTCAAGGTTAGTATCAAATCATCTACACTTAAACAAGTGCACAGTCATGCCCTCCCCAGAAATTCGTTCAACCACTGAATGGAGAACACTGTAATAGTCAATGTTATGCTGCCCACTATGTATCATTACCCTAGAATTCTGTGTTCTTCGTCTGTCGTCTCTATGTTGACATATAAATTGCACGTCATTGACCTTACACATCATATACACTCTTGAAGTTATCGGTTTCACCGCCAAAAGCCTAAATTCGTGTGACCAGTGTGGGTCACCATCACATTGTACATGGTTCATCTGAAGATAAAAACAGCAACCATTAACTCATAATCTTCACATTGATTTATGAATATATAGAAGTAAATCAATTTGAAACACGTACCTAGCCGCCAAAATAGTTTGCAAACTCCCTATTGTGGTACTTAAGATCATTGACAACTGCAGGGCAGTTTAGATGGATGTTTTTCCAATATTGAACTTCTGGACAATTTATCAATACCCACCAGTTGGCAATGACTAGCTCATACTGTTCCAACTACTACGACTTTGGCAACAAACCATATACTTCAACTTCAGTCAAGAGGATAGAAAGATTAAACTGGGGTTCATCTACCGGCATATGTTGTGGAGGGTCCTCCAACGCTCCCAAATACATCTAGGTGTACGTTACGCACTCGTGCGCAAAATATGCTTTAGTTATACACCCTTTAGGTGCAGATTTATTAGCTACAAAACCTTTGTAGTCCCTAAGTTGTTTATCAAATTGTAAAGTGCATTTGAGGATTATGGAAATACAATTATATAAAAAAAAATCATGCCAATTTATCATATGTTGAATCGTACGTACTTTTCCATGGGATACATCCGAGTGTAGTATACTAGACCAGTAAGCAACAATTTTTCGGGAAGATGGATCCTCAGGTGAGGCATGATGTCAAAATTTTTTGGGAGAAATATCCTCTCAAATTTGCACATGATAAAAATGATGTCCTGTTGCATTTCCCTCAAGTCTGATTTTTTCACTTCTCTAGTGCATAACTTCTGAAAGAATCTTGACAACGCTACTAACGGCTCTACCACCTGACGGGGAAGGTATGATCGAATGAAAACAAGGAAAAGACGTTGAAGCAGTATATGGCAGTCATGACTCTTTAATCCGTACATCTTATTGTCTCAGAAGTTAACACATCGGCCTATATTTCTTGCATAGCCTGAAGGATACCTAACATTACCCATTCACCTAAAAATTTCATTCTTCTGGTCAGGCTTGACGGTGTAAGGAGGTTGAGGCATTTTTTTCTTCCATTCTCTCAACCACAAATGTTTTCGTATACTCATTCTTTTCAGCTCAATGCGTGCCTTAGAACTGTCTTTACTTTTTCCCTCCCAATTTAGCACAGTGCCCACCACACTTTCGCATACATTCTTCTCAATGTGTATGACATCTAGGTAGTACCTGATGGGCAACTTGGACCAGTACGGAAGTTTCCAAGATATGCTTTTGTGCGTAAAAAATTTATACCGGTCGGGTATGGGAGGTGTTGTTGCCACTGCATCAAGATGATTACTGAGCTGCCCAAAATTGTATTCATTCAGAACTTCCAGAATTTCATCCCCCGTTTATCTCCTGGGTTGCACACCTGTTTCTACAGTCCCATCAAATGCCTCATTATCCTCCCGAAATTGGTGATCATATGGAAACCAACAACGGTGACGCATATGGACAATCTTCTTGCAATGAGGGTTGCCGCAATCAACAGTCATGCACTCTAGACAAGCCCTGTATCGCTTGGTAATGTTGCCCGACAACATCCTGCGAGCAGAAAAATCACCGATGGTGTCAACAAGCATGGTATGCATCTGGAACATCTCATTTTTTTACTTGTCATAAGTAGGATGACCAACATTACTCAGGTACTTAAGCTTCTCAATCAAGGGTCTCATATACATATCGAGACACTTTCCTGGATAACCCGGCCCTGGAATTAACATAGTCAGCATATTTGAAAGGACCCAACCCCGATTTAGCTTCCTAAATCGGAATCAAACCCCTTCGAAAACACGAACCAACAAAAACTTTTCGAAATTTGGGCAGAGTTTCGTTACTAGCGTGGGATTACCATTACCTGCACGCGGAAAATACACTTCATCCTATGCCACAAAAAGCAAACCGTGGGCACCAATCCCATCCGGATTTCTCAATATATCAACAGTAAAGTAAAGTAGTAAATATATATGCACTTTACTGAAATCCAGTGTAAAATCGTATAACATATTCCACAGAAAGCTCAGAGCGACATCTAATACATAACCATATACGCATACCACAGTAGGTAGAACAATAAACCTACTGGATGAAACAAAGTAGCTCGAGCACTATGCCTCCGACCACGACGTGCGACACCAGAGCCTGAACTGCAAACTGGGCACGGAAATCGAAAAGCCCAGGTGAAAGACAATAAACACGTTAGAGTGAGTGGACGAAAATAAATGTCTTTCACCAATTTATATATATGTTTAAAATCACATATGCGAGTCCAAGAAAATAAAAACAACATAGTACACGAGGTAAAACTCATACTCCTCCAGTGTACTGAGCATGCAAGTAAAATCCCACGGGGTCACTCATGGACTCCTCCGTGCTAGTACAGTCAGAATCACGGGATCCCAGACCCACACGTGATTCTAGCCGGAAATGGCCTCAGGTCAAAGGTCTGCCTCCCCCCGGTAAAGACCTCGGGTCAGGAGTCACAGCCTCCCCTGACATATGCCTACCATCGGGGATCAGCCGAGAGGCGAGTGTATCGATACAACAACGTAACCACGACTGTACTCTGTGTAAACCAAATCATAAACATTTCGATGCAAATGCATGAGACATCATATAAGTATATGTATACTCGTATACGTATATTCGTATAAGTATAATCGTATAACTCATGTTCATGTAATCCGTAATATCAATACGCATTCTCAAGTTCGAAAATCATATAAAAGACTCGCAAGAATTCCGTGAAAAGAAATTGTCCACTCACAGACTAGCGTAACGCGTATCGCGTTAACCCGTGATCCGGCGGAATACCCCTCGCCAAACGAATGATCACGAACCCTGAATATACACAATGTCCAATATTCAAAATCATAATTCGACAATACAAATCAAACCACGAGAAACCACCGTTCTCGGAAACAGATAATTCAAAGTCGACGAATCGTCGAAAATCCGTATATACCACTTCAATACCTCGCTTTACGTTCGGACGCTCAACTCGAAAAACGAACCTCCCCACTGCGATCGGGGCGCGATTTCGAGTCAAATGACATGCGACTTGTCGAAAGTCAAAAAGTCAACTCTGACCGTTGACCGCCGTCCACGGCGGCGCCACTGTTGACCGGAGAATTTCAAGGCGGAGCCACCCCTATTCCACTCCAAATCACCCACTGAGCAACTTCCATAACTGCACCGAAGTCCAATTCTCACTCTAACTAGGTCAATTTCATGTAAAACCGAATTGGTTCACAAATTTCAATCTCAAAATTCTCAATCCACAAATCGAATTAGAACACCATGTTTATATGGTTAGAATCACAATGAAGAGGGCTACAAAACCCAGTACCTCTTGAAGTTCATCTCGGCCCGAATTGAAAACCACCATTAACCCAAAATTCCTCCATTTTTGATCGGATTTTCCTCTCTCCTCCATGAGCCACGCCGTGCGTGATGGCCGGGGAAAGGCTCGGGAGGTCGGGGCGAGCAGAACGGAGTAAGCCCCAAGCCATGGGGTCGCCGGAATCCGGTCGCCGGCGTGGAGTCACCGCCACCACCGTGAGCTCTCCCTCAACTCGGTCAAACCGAGTTGACCCAAAGTCAACCCATTAATTTCAGTCAACACTTTCCCAAAAGAGCAAGTTACTATTTATAGTTTTCCCAAAACGGAAACTCCATGTTTATCCTTTTCGTCGAACTTCAAACGCGCGTAACTTCTTCGTCGTAATTCTGATCCCAATAATTCTCGCGACCACAAACTCGTCTCGACGTACTCTTCAATAATCACCCAAAGTCAAACATATCGGCCAACCGAATAAAAAGTCAACCTTTCAAAGCAACACACATTAAATCGACTAAATAATCAACAAACGGCAAAATTTGCAACTAATTCCTCGTAACTCCAAATCATGCTCCGGAAGTTCCCACGAACTCGAAATTAAATTCTGAACAACTTCCGTGAAGGAACTGAAACCAAATTCTCGTCCGGTAATTTAGTCGTTAAGTAGCCCACCATTTAAATCTGAACTTCAAATATTCATAATTAATTCCTCGGTCGTCCAAATAACGATCCGGAACCGCCCACGAACTCATAATCACATGTAGAACGACTCTCGAGAAGAGACCCAGCTCCAATTCTCGGCCAATAATTAAGTCGTTAACAAGCTCGGCAATTCCAAACAACCATCGGATACCAGTGACTACGCGGTAACTCACGTACATAGCTGGTCGTACTGCTGATTCTGGTTCGGGTCGTCACAAATCCACCCCCCTTAGAAAAATTTCGACCTCGAAATTTCCAAGTCTGCTGGCTAAAAGTAGGAATACTGCCTCTGTATACTGCTCAACTGCCCAGTGGCTACATTAACTGAACAACTCTAACAACTGACTCCACAATAGGAGATAGCTCTGTGCTGGAATCTCTGTACCCACAAATCACAAATCTGAACTGGCTCCACACAAGCGCCACGTGTTCATGCATAAGAAACAGATAGGGTACACAACACGCAACAACCTGAAACATAGTTCCGCCACGCGGAACACAACACACAAAGCCAACACTATAGGCGATGCCGAACCATACGACATAACACAAACTCGCCTATGGCCACATATGGATCAAAACATCAAGGCAAATCACAACACGACCTGCTCATACCAACGAAACTCAAGCATCGAACTCAAACAATTATCAACTCATTTCCGCTAATCTGACAGTCTGTGGTAACACAGTCCACAAAATCGAAAACAAACATCAACTCAAATTCAAACCAAACTCACTCCAACACAATGAAGTACAACATCGTTCCTCAAAACGACGTCAAACAATATCAAAATCACAGTGGACAACAACTTGGTACTGCAAACAACCTCGAACAACTGAAACTGCTGGTCCCGAATCCTCCGGAACTGCAACACCGAGGTCCACAACATGCCCTCCAAGGCCTGAATAATCCTCGAAGATCGCTCGCCAATCTGAGGATAAGAACCGGTACTAGCTCGTAATCTGGTCTCCAATGCTCGCTGCAAAGCTCACCAACACTTAGTCGTAGCTGATTACCTCGATCGGCGAACTGGAACACAGGTACACCACGTAGATGGACAACCTCCATCAAACACAGCTATACCAGCCAACCACTAGAATCATCTCCGAAAGTACAAGGAACTGTACTGAGTTCGTCAAATGATCCACAAAGGCCCGACAACTGGTATCACAACCAAAATGTACACATACACACACAATCACAGCAGCAACCATCACGTCTAACCGGAAATCTCAAATGGCTAACACATCTCGGCAAGTCTCTGCCTCCTAGCCATCGCCAGTCGACAAATATGGCATCAGCACACACAAGCTGCGCTCGCACAAGCTGCTATATCGTTCTTCATGTTGCGTCACGAGTAATAAACTCGAAGTATCAGACACAACTCCACATCACTAGCGCCAAACACACACAAAATTACGAGCCTCAACACCATCATACTCAAACTCAGCTCTCGTAGCCCATAACTCAGCTAACACGAAAACTCGAGCCACACATACACACATGCAATACTGAAACTCCTGACTCTCAACTGAATACATCAGCATCAACATCATCCCAAACAGATGATCAAAGTACAATCTCTAGCCTTTCTCGAGCAACTCAAAGGTGCAGCCATAGTCGTCAGTCGACTCCATCTATCGACACTGCCTCAAGCTCAAATCTGGCCGAAAATGCAAGTGGATAAAACTCAGTGGTCAGTGTACATCCTACACCTCGCTGCACGCCATAGCAATAGTGTCTCGAACTCCTTAATGCTAACATAAAAACAGCTACACCCAAACCAAACTCCGGATACATAGCTTCATAAAGTTCCACTACCTGGAATCATGAGCCACCGCTCTGCTATACAGCATCAAAACATAACCAAATCTATACCTCGATGCATCGTCATAACCCACGAACTCGTCACAATCGTCAGGTAAGGTCAAAATCGAAGCAACGGTCAACCATCTTGCAGGAGGAAGTAACTCCCCTCGCGTGCATCGAACCACTCGACTTAACACCTTCTTCGTCAATCCGGAAAGTAGAGTAGCAATCCGGGAAAATCCTGTACAAAGTCGTCGGTAAAAGCCTGCCAAACCCAAGAGACCCCTGATCTCTGGTACAATAGTAGGGCAACTCCAAATCCACACGGCTTCGAACCGGTCAGGATCCACGCCGACTCCCTCGACTAGCATCACACAGCCCAACATCTTTATGCTAACCAGTCAAAACTCACACTGGATGAACTTCAAAAATAGTTAATCATCTCGTGAAGTCCGCAAAACTGCTTGCTATTACTTCATGTACTGGTCCACACTCTCGGAGTACATCAGGACATTGCCAACGAATATGACTGCAACTCGTCCAGAAACCGTCTGAACACCTGGTCCATCAAATCCACACGATCTACGGGGCATTGGTCAACCAATGGCATGACCAAGAACTCCAGATGCTCGCTCCGAGATCCGAAAGCTGTCCAAATCACATCTGACTCATCGGTCCTCAACTGATAATCTCCAATCCTGAAATCAATCCTCAACAAGACTGTAGCTCTCACGAGCTGATCAAACCAATCGTCAGTCCAAAACGGAGGATACTCGCTCTCCTCTGAAGCAAATCGAGCTTCGGTAGTCAATGCACCACCATGTCGAATCATCCAACAACCACACAAACAATGCAGGAGCACCCCACGAAAATATGCGGGGTCGCACGAAGTCTCCTGAAATCTCCTCCAGCATCTCCTGGAGTCAAAACTGTAGCTCCATCAGCTCCGCTAGCTCAGAACGACAAGACGTCGGTAAAATGAGTCCAGCGCCTGGTACAAGCTCAATGATGTAGTCGGTCTCCCGAACTGGAGAAACACCTGGTAACTCCTCCGGAATACACCTGGAAAACTCGGGAACCACCTCAATGTCACCAATGTCGGGCACAGCAACCGTATTATCCACAATATGAGCTAAGCAAACAACACAACTCGTCTCCATCATTCACTTGACCATCACCGCGAAACAACATTTCGGGAAAATCTGGTCGTCGAAACACAACCTCCTTCTCGAGGTACTCAAACACAACCAAATGCGTCGTCAGTAAGTCCATACTCACAAACTTACTAAAACCACAATGTCCAGCTATAACAAATCCGCGGCTAACACATAACCTCCAACAAGGATCTCGCAACCTCCGGATGGATGCAACACTCTCCAAAACCTTGGAAATTGAGATACAGGTACAATAGCCATGGATATCAAACAACAGCAACCTCGGAGAAAAATCTGTCCTCAAATAAGGTCATGGCACGAACTTCAACATGCCCAACTAGCCGCCCACATCAATTGCGACTTACTGAATGGTTCGTCAAAATGGTACATGAATCAAACCACATGAATAGCATCATGATCTCCTCGTGAACTCTGAGCTACCAAACCGCCAACACAGCTGGCTGAGGGCGCTCTCTCGTAACGTGACCCTCCTGGCCACCGAAACAATAACTGAGAGTGCTCCACAAACACAAGTCACCGCAACACCTACTGCGTGAAAGGATCACCAACGATCGCCCAACTCATGCCACAGGAGCAAATCCGCTACTCTGTGATCTCCGCCATCGCCAAACGAATCAGCAGAGGATCCTCAACATAATCGAAAAGACCACAGTCTGATGAAACCACTGATCCCGAAGTATCGGAACTCAACCTCATCAAAATCTCTACTGAATCCATTTTCCACAAACCGTCACATCGAAAACTGCGTACATCTTTTCATAGCCTCGCAATAACCTCGCTGCTGAGTGCAACACACTAAGCTCCTCACAGATATTTCGAGGCACATCAATCAAACTCTCTCTGATACTCAGGTTCAAACTCATTTCGAACCTCGTGCATAGCTCCCTCTGAAGCCACATAACACGTGCAAACAAGAACAAACACGTGGACAAAGCATCTCTGCCTCAGGTGAGTAAACACTCCACATATGATTGCTGGATAGTCTGATTAAACCATTACCGTCAAAACAACACCCTGAATGTAGGCCATGGAGTCGCAACCGGAACTCACACAATATCAGCCCACCAAATACAACAAACTGACTCAGGCACACATCACTGCCACAAATCTCAGCTCTGAGGCAACATATAGACGCTCATATACACATCCTCAGGCAAACCGTGCCACACAATTCTCTGAACTCTGAATACTCATCCGAATCCACTGTTCTCTGGCAATTCACGCGTCGTATGATCCTCAACAGGATCCACAACCGAAACGACACGGAAAGCACGTCAGGAGGCATCCTAATGAATACAATATCGTTCACAACAAGTGGAACGTAATCATGGAACTTCAAATATTTGAAAGTATACAACACCCGGAATATTGATGATTATCCGCCGGCCGATCGGGTCACCATTCCAGACATGCTGTACATTCTCAAATACCCTTAGTAAACACGACTATAGAAGTCTACAGAACCTATAACCTAATGCTCTGATACCAAGCTGAAAGGACCCAACCCCGATTTAGCTTCCTAAATCGGAATCAAACCCCTTCGAAAACACGAACCAACAAAAACTTTTCGAAATTTGGGCAGAGTTTCGTTACTAGCGTGGGATTACCATTACCTGCACGCGGAAAATACACTTCATCCTATGCCACAAAAAGCAAACCGTGGGCACCAATCCCATCCGGATTTCTCAATATATCAACAGTAAAGTAAAGTAGCTAGTAAATATATATGCACTTTACTGAAATCCAGTGTAAAATCGTATAACATATTCCACAGAAAGCTCAGAGTGACATCTAATACATAACCATATACGCATACCACAGTAGGTAGAACAATAAACCTACTGGATGAAACAAAGTAGCTCGAGCACTATGCCTCCGACCATGACGTGCGACACCAGAGCCTGAACTGCAAACTGGGCACGGAAATCGAAAAGCCCAGGTGAAAGACAATAAACACGTTAGAGTGAGTGGACGAAAATAAATGTCTTTCACCAATTTATATATATGTTTAAAATCACATATGCGAGTCCAAGAAAATAAAAACAACATAGTACACGAGGTAAAACTCATACTCCTCCAGTGTACTGAGCATGCAAGTAAAATCCCACGGGGTCACTCATGGACTCCTCCGTGCTAGTACAGTCAGAATCACGGGATCCCAGACCCACACGTGATTCTAGCCGGAAATGGCCTCAGGTCAAAGGTCTGCCTCCCCCCGGTAAAGACCTCGGGTCAGGAGTCACAGCCTCCCCTGACATATGCCTACCATCGGGGATCAGCCGAGAGGCGAGTGTATTGATACAACAACGTAACCACGACTGTACTCTGTGTAAACCAAATTATAAACATTTCGATGCAAATGCATGAGACATCATATAAGTATATGTATACTCGTATACGTATATTCGTATAAGTATAATCGTATAACTCATGTTCATGTAATCCGTAATATCAATACGCATGCTCAAGTTCGAAAATCATATAAAAGACTCGCAAGAATTCCGTGAAAAGAAATTGTCCACTCACAGACTAGCGTAACGCGTATCGCGTTAACCCGTGATCCGGCGGAATGCCCCTCGCCAAACGAATGATCACGAACCCTGAATATACACAATGTCCAATATTCAAAATCATAATCCGACAATACAAATCAAACCACGAGAAACCACCGTTCTCGGAAACAGATAATTCAAAGTCGACGAATCGTCGAAAATCCGTATATACCACTTCAATACCTCGCTTTACGTTCGGATGCTCAACTCGAAAAACGAACCTCCCCACTGCGATCGGGGCGCGATTTCGAGTCAAATGACATGCGACTTGTCGAAAGTCAAAAAGTCAACTCTGACCGTTGACCGCCGTCCACGGCGGCGCCACTGTTGACCGGAGAATTTCAAGGCGGAGCCACCCCTATTCCACTCCAAATCACCCACTGAGCAACTTCCATAACTGCACCGAAGTCCAATTCTCACTCTAACTAGGTCAATTTCATGTAAAACCGAATTGGTTCACAAATTTCAATCTCAAAATTCTCAATCCACAAATCAAATTAGAACACCATGTTTATATGGTTAGAATCACAATGAAGAGGGCTACAAAACCCAGTACCTCTTGAAGTTCATCTCGGCCCGAATCGAAAACCACCATTAACCCAAAATTCCTCCATTTTTGATCGGATTTTCCTCTCTCCTCCGTGAGCCACGCCGTGCGTGGTGGCCGGGGAAAGGCTCGGGAGGTCGGGGCGAGCAGAACGGAGTAAGCCCCAAGCCATGGGGTCGCCGGAATCCGGTCGCCGGCGTGGAGTCACCGCCACCACCGTGAGCTCTCCCTCAACTCGGTCAAACCGAGTTGACCCAAAGTCAACCCATTAATTTCAGTCAACACTTTCCCAAAAGAGCAAGTTACTATTTATAGTTTTCCCAAAACGGAAACTCCATGTTTATCCTTTTCGTCGAACTTCAAACGCGCGTAACTTCTTCGTCGTAATTCTGATCCCAATAATTCTCGCGACCACAAACTCGTCTCGACGTACTCTTCAATAATCACCCGAAGTCAAACATATCGGCCAACCGAATAAAAAGTCAACCTTTCAAAGCAACACACATTAAATCGACTAAATAATCAACAAACGGAAAAATTTGCAACTAATTCCTCGTAACTCCAAATCATGCTCCGGAAGTTCCCACGAACTCGAAATTAAATTCTGAACAACTTCCGTGAGGAACTGAAACCAAATTCTCGTCCGGTAATTTAGTCGTTAAGTAGCCCACCATTTAAATCTGAACTTCAAATATTCATAATTAATTCCTCGGTCGTCCAAATAACGATCCGGAACCGCCCACGAACTCATAATCACATGTAGAACGACTCTCGAGAAGAGACCCAGCTCCAATTCTCGGCCAATAATTAAGTCCTTAACAAGCTCGGCGATTCCAAACAACCATCGGATACCAGTGACTACGCGGTAACTCACGTACATAGCTGGTCGTACTGCTGATTCTGGTTCGGTTCGTCACAATATTGTATTCCTTCTTCATGCACATCCATGCAGGAAGGTTGTACGGTACCAAAATAACTGGCCATATACTATATTGAAGACTCATGTTGCCAAAAGGGTTTAATCTGTCAGATGAGAGCCCGAGCCAAACATTTCGGACATTTCATGCAAAATGAGAAACTCCCTAACCATGTTCTTCCAAGTCTCTCTGTCTGTAGGGTGTATGAGGGTATCATCGTCAGGCAAATCCCTCTCCGCGTGCCATCTCATAGCTTTGGCCGTCTGTACAGACATGAACAACCGTTCCATCCTATCAATCAAGGGGAAATACTGAAGTACCTTTACAGCTTTCTTATTCCCTGCAGGAGTCAACTTATACCTATCGATGTGACATACCAGACATGCATCAAGGTTTTCAAGATCATTCCCTTCAGCATCTTCACCCCAGAAGAGAACGCAATCATATCTACATGCATGGATTTTGATGTAGGTAAGACCAAGATGTTTCAGGATATATCACACCTTACGATGAATGGTATGCAGACAATGACCAGGGGGCAGCGCCGAAGCTATCAACTCCAGATAAGCATCAACAGCCTTGATACTGAATTTGTTCTCCACTTTGATCTTCATTATTCCCATGACCATTTCAAGAATAGTCTTGTTACACCCGTTATATAACGTGGTCTGTGGAACGCAATAAGCTTGTTGTACTTGTCAATACCGGCAGTGTTGATAGCTCTGGGTAATTGCTGGACTAGCTCAATAAAAAGGAAGCCCTCAATGTCGGCAGAGATATCTTGTACTTGAGCATATACACCGCCCTCATAAAGAAACACATCGTTGAGCCACCTCGTTGTTAGATCATTGTATGTACTGGTCCTCTCAGAAAATTGCCCATGATCATGCTGACCCGCTGATGATGTTTCACTGTGATAAATCTAACATGTGTACTTATCCCAAAACTAGTTTTTCTTCAGGTGCTCCTATACTATATCAATGGAAAATTGAACCCAATCACTGTGACACTGACATTGTGGACACGGACAATAATGAATTGTATTCTCGTTAGCATTACACTTCACATATTTCACAAAATTCCACATTCCAACGCCATATCTTTGATCTCATTTTGGAAGGAAATTTAACTCTTGTCCATCCTCAAAATCCCTACTGTATATACACAAATTAATATATACATGCACTAATTAAAAATTCAACATTATATCTATAAATCTCTTTAACCTACAAATTAATTACATTAATTCTTCTATTCTTAATTACAAATTAACACACATACATATATATATATATCAAAAATTAACGTATTTATATACATACTTTCATTGAATTCAACTCAAAATCAACTCAACACAACTAAAAAATAACTCAAATTAATTACATTCATTCTTCTATATATGCTTAATTACAAATTAACAAACATACATATATATATATATCAACAATTCACTCAAAATCAACTCAACCTAACTAAAACACAACAATTCACTCAAAATCTTCACATTCTATATATATCAACAATTCACTCATAATCAACTCAACTTAACTAAAACACAACAATTAACTCAAAATCTTCACATTATATATATATATATATAATCAACATTAATCAACTCTAAATCAACAATATTAACAGACATATTGGGAGAGTATCACGAACTCTTTTTTGGACAGCTTCCGACGACACCCACGATTTAAGAGCGTTTTGGGATTTTTTGGGCGATTTCTTTTCAAATGGTCGAGCTGCTACCTAGATCTTTATAAAAGGAACTATAGTTGACGACTTAATTAAAGTCGTCGGCTATAATATAGTCAAACTATACCCAACGACTTTATAGGTCGTTGGGTATAGTTGCATCACCATAGTCGACGACTTAGGGGGTGGTCGTCGGCTATAGTATCGTAGCCGATGACTATAGCCGTCGTTGGGTATAGTTTTGACTATACCTAAAAACTATACCCAACGACTTAATGTTGTTGTTGGTTAAAGTACCCTATAGCCGACGACCAGAAAAGTGGTAGGCCTATTTTTTCAAAAGTCGTCGGCTATAGTACTTATTCTAGTAATGTAATCAAAATCCCATAACCGATGATGATGGAAATGAACATGAACCAGAAACTGATCATGCCAGCACAGGGGTAGATGTTACTCTTCCTATCCATCCTCCACACAGATCAGGAACTCGATAAGTGAGGAAAGATAACTCAACTTCTGATGTTATTGGTAATGTATTTGAACCAATGAAAACCATAAGTGCATCACAAAAATTTGTAAGAAATTTCTCAGTCCTTCGATCTTTTCTTGCTTGTTTTCGAAAAGATATTAACATCATATCACATTTTAGTTTTGTATCCACTATTGAACCAAAAAACATCAAAGAGGCCTTATGTGATGTTGAATGGATTTCAGCTATACAAGAGGAGTTGAACCAATTTGAAAAAGTGATGTTTGGGAATTAGTACCTAAACCTAGTAACAAGAGCATCATTGGAACTAGGTGGGTTTACAAGAACAAAACTGATGAAAAAGACACTATAACCCAAAACAAAGCACGATTAGTAGCTCAAGGCTATAATCAAATTAAGGATTTAAACTTTGACGAAACGTTTGCACATGTTGCAAGGTTAGAATCAGTAAGACTCTTGTTGGTTATTTTTTGTCATTTGAAATTTACTCTATATCAAATGGACATCAGGAGTGCTTTTCTCTATGTGGACATTAACGAAGAAGTTTATCTCAAACAAACTCCAAGCTTTCCTGAAACAAGTCATCCAGATCATGTTTACAAATTAAAAAAGGATGTGTATGGACTGAAATTGAAAGGACTCAAGCCTAGATTAACTTGTAATATAGGATTACGCCCTGACGACAAGTCTTAAACTACGGATTTCTATAAAATTTTTGACATAATTTTCTCTACGAAGTGGACTACCAAAAAACTGTTGGAGAAAATTCACACTTCGGATTTCCCACAAACAATACCGTGGACCACCGATGTCCATTCAGATTTCTCAATAAAGTGTGGAAAGGAATTTAATTAAAATGCTAGAATAATAATATAGAAACTGAAAATTCAAATCCAGCAATACTATTAATTCACAACCAGCACTGAAAAACATTTAGTACACTAGTGTCCAGAGCGACTTCTAGGAGAAGAATAAAACATAAGAAAATACACTGCTAATAGGCCGAAACCTACAGTAAGGTATGATAATCCAATGGACTCAAAACCTCAGGGGATCAAAATTCAGCTCAGGAGAAGCACTGCAACCTGGGCACAGAAAACCGAAAGGCCCAGGAAAAAGCAGATAAAAATATTAGCCTGAGTAGAAAAAAACTCATAATTAGTGCAAAATAATCTCTATTAATTAAGAGAGTTCTTGCTTCTACGGTTTTTAAGCGGTTTTAGCTGATGTGGACGTCAAACATTGCCAATTCCATTAAGTACCCTTGGATGTTTTATTTATCTAATTGCCAATATAATTGCTTGGAGGATATGCAGGTCATTCAGACATACAAAAAAAATTGATTCGCAAAACCTCTCCATCTTATCCGCTATTGCAGGTTCACTTCCAACCATTCTAATCAGAAATAGAGGAGGTTTCATTCTCCCATCTCGCTTTCGAGAAACCTGCTCGATTAAGATTTCAAAAACTTTGCTCTATCTAATCGAGAAAGCTGCTCGATTAAGATTTTATTCCAATCTGAGTTTTATTGATGATTTAATCGATTGGGTTGAGTCAATCGAGTTTTGTAGGAAGACATTGCTGCTGTTGCTCGATAAGTATCTCTCTCTTTCTCTATTTCAATGGGCTGGATTTAATTATAAAAAAAAACTATGCTTTGTTATCTATGGTTTGTATCTCAAATCGTTGTTGCTCGATAAGTATCTCTCTCTTTCTCTGTTTCAAGGGGCACGAAACGCTCTAGCTCATCGCAAACCCCCAAGCTCCTGCATCGCTCTGGCAATTGGCACTTAGTTTCAAAGCTTGAATCTCTATTGAAGAAAGTGAAGGTGTGCTACCAAGAATCAGCCTCACCATAGTAAGTGTAAAGCTTGATGTTTCCATTGATTCTGAGCTTGAGGTACGTCAAGGTGCCATCGAATTTAGGTCTATCAAGATAGATTGTTCCACCAGAAGTCTCTAAGGTTAAATCCCAAACATAACCGTCATCTGTTGCACTATTTAACGTAGAGATTGCCCTACCAACAAAGTATCAGTAGGGTAGTTGAAACTTTGCCTTAGTTGGTAGTGTTTGTTTGCCACACTACCCGACCATCGGCATCGGCCAAGACGACCATGCCAGTACGTAGCATACATACATTACAAATGAATCTGTCTTCATTCGTTAAAGCTGTACGTGCAGAGTCTTCTAGGTTTAAAAAGGCGAGCCGATCTGCAAATCTATGTGTTGAAAATGTGAAGCATATACTGCCATTAAAACAGAGGGACCTTGCATTTTGAGTTTTTAAGGATTAATCATGATCCCTCCGATTCGATTGTAAATTTTTTTCACATAGCCATCTAGGAAGTGGCACACCGTTGGTTTTGCCGCCTACGTGCCGCTAATTTCCTACTTGCATCTTAGCTCGATCAATGCTTTTAACTTTGATGTTACTCAAAGATGGTGGCATGAAGAAAAGAAAGAATTCTTGCTCCTAAAGCCACCCACCTTATGCCTGCATGCATGCATTTCATGCATCGTGAGCTTGATGATCGAGATCTTTCATTATTCTAACATTTCTTTTGTGTGCGTTGAGAGGAGTTGTGAATAAGAAGCCTGCGGTTCATGATGTACTATAGAGATGCCAAGATGCCGATGATGATGTATGAAAGAGGAGCAGTCTGAATTCCATACACCATAGCAACGCGTTTGACTCAGAGAATTACAAGTTGGCTGTAATTGCGTGAACCTCGAGTATCTGTCATGTTCATATGCGGTTTTGTAATTGCATGATCTTCATTCAATTTGTGATGATCATACCTTTATTTGGGTTGTTTTTGGGTTTGTAGAGTAGAGTAGAAGGAAGAAGATAAACCTCTTTGACTTTTTGGGCGATCTATGAGAGAAAGAAGGTATGGACTGTGCCATAATTTTTTCTCTATCCTCAGTGTTTATATTTCCTTCTTGAGGTATTTCCTCTGCTCCAATTCACATACGGTTTCTAATTCTTCTTTTCATGCTTTAGTAGTAACTATCCATTCTGAATTTGAATTCAATATGAATATAACTATTCCTCGAGGGATGTTTCGACCTCGCTGAAAGTCCTACTACTGACTCGAGATTCATATAACCAAAGTACTATTTTTATGAACTTTTCAGAATTAGAAACATATTTTTTTTCGGTTATGCAAACTTTGTGAAAATATATCAATTGAAAGGGGATGACCTGTTATTTATTGACAAATGATGATGATAACAATATAAAACATTTAATTTGTGCAATGGCATGGTTATAGTTCAATTACAGCAAGTGTAAAATTATCTATGGCCATTCTTTTCAAGTATAAAAGAATAGTGTGAATATGGCTGTAATTAAGTAGAAAAGAATAGATGAATGAAGGATGTACAAAAATATGAGATCTGGAGTAGCAATCAAACCATCCCATATTAAGTGAAAATATTTAGGAGCTAAAGGATGAAAGCCAAGTGAAAACAGGGCATGTCCGATGAAGACTTATAATTCCTCTCTATTATTGTCATTTTTCACTTAACATGCTGCATGATCTCAAATTTCAACTTAGTATCATAATAGAAAAAAACTTCGACATCTTGAAGACTGAAGCTATAGTAAATGGTAGAACGTGACAATAATCTAGCCATTGGTATTACTAATACTGGGCTCTTTTTCTGAATCCGATATTCTTGCATACATCTTCTTTGTTTAAGTAAATACATAATTTGCACGGGCGAGTGCAATACTCTTCCGCACGCACATACGCCACTGACATCTCCTTTTACATTTTTTTTTCTGAATTTTTTTCTAGTCTTTCGACTATTTGATATTCGAAAGAAAGAGGAAGAAGATCTCAGTCAAGGTGAAGGTATCATCACTTAATTATCGGCTATTTGGTAAGCAAGTATTCAATATTGATTTCCCTTCTTCTATTTACGTAAAATTTGTTTACATCTATGTAGCTCCAATTTTCATTTTTTGGAGAATCTCATGGACAAGTCACTATGTGGCGAGCAAACAGAGTATTTAAAATTTGTATGCTTTTACCTTAACAGATCAAAAACCGTATGGATCAAATAAACACATCACGTGCTTCACGCAGTACACAATGGCGACACTCAATGAGTCATGAGCAACATGAAGCTTATTTGGCACGACGACGAGACCATGCGAGAGGAAAACGACCAATGCTAGAAAGTAGTCATGACCAACCCAACACACATCGAGATAATATGAACGACCAACCTACAGGTATATACATATCTTGATACATGCTAAAGTGTATACATACAAAGTATGTATATATATAGTGTTGATGTATTTATGCTTCAATAAATAGGACAAAATGAGAATCACGTCAACCATGATGAAGAGATTCCAAGAGTGCGTCTAACTCACATTAGACAGCGAGCGCGAACAATAGGAATACAAATAAATGATGAGAACATAGTACATGACCACACCCTCCAAAATGAACAAACTGAGGGAGCTGTGAATAACGGTGAAGAGCTTACAAGAATGTGTTTAAATCACATAAGGCATCGAGCGCATACACCCATGATAAGATTGAATGATGGAGAAAGAGTGCATGGTCGTGGCCTTCAAATAAACCCCAATAATATGGAAGAACAATTCACAGGTTATTTTTTCTTTTAAAAATAACCCATATATTACTCTATCTTTTTCCATACTTCTAGCTTGAGGTATTCAAATTTTTTATCATAATATTAGCAATACCTTTTCATGAATATAAATTTTATATTCATGCGAGTTTTTGTACGTGAATTGAATGTACAAAATTTTAATTTTTCTTTTACAGAAGCCCCAAATTTGGCCACTAATAATATGGAAGACAATGATGATCAAGATGAAGAAGATGATAATGAGAACATGATTGTTGGGGACATGCAATGTGATGCTCCTACTATACGCCGGGTAAGGAGAGTGAGAATATGTTATAATAGTGCGAGAAATTTTCATGAGGACGATGTCATTCAGTTCTGTCAGTTACCCCCATTAAATGAATGTCCATATTGCAAGGCACAATTGTTTCATAGAGAGACATTTAGTTTGTGTTGTTCAAAAGGGAATATTGATTTACCCTTACTTCCTTCTCTCCCACAAATGGCTGAACTATTTTCGGACCAAACAGACTAGGGAAAAAAGTTCAAACAGAATATTCGAGCCTACAATAATGTGTTTGCGTTCACTTCAATGAGTGTACACGTTGATGAAAGAATAAATGTCCGAGCCCAATACACATTTCGTGCACAAGGTTCTATATATCATAAAATTGGAGGACTTCTACCTAATGATGGGAGACGACCACGTTATTTACAAGCTTATATATACGACACCGAGCATGAAATTGAAAATAGATTGTCTGAGAGTACTGTTTTGGATAGGGGAATTGTGAACCGGATACAACATATTTTGGATCAATACAATCCATTTGTTCATACATTTAGAAGTCTCGGACAACGACAAGATTTGCTCAATTGCAGGCTAATCATAAGAGAGCAGTCTTCTGACCGTCGACAATATATTTTACCATCAGCATCACAAGTTGCTGCTATTATAGTAGGGGGAGACAATGTGAATCCAAGTGGAAGAGATTTCGTTATTCAAACAATTGCTGGGCGACTTCAAAACATCCAGGATTCAGTCGGATTCTATGACCCCATGCAATATCCGTTATTATTGCCTTATGGAACATATGGATGGGACATCAATACTAAAGACAATAATAATGAGGATATGTCATGTTGTGACTATTACTCATATATGTTACAGGTTGGTGTTTCTTTTTCATATTTTTTAACACATAAATTATACTTTTATAAAATTAGACATTAATTAACTAATTTTTGTAGATACGTGAAGGTCATGCAAATCCTCTACATCGAGGTAGACGCCTCTTCCAACAATACGTTGTAGATAAATATGTAAAGATTGAGTCACAAAGACTAAGATATATCAGGCTTGAGCAAGAAAAATTCAGAAAAGAATTTCGTCAAGGACTACAAGACTCATTACATGCAGGGGAAAACAATGCAGGTACTTATAATCTTTTCTCTTATTTCTAAAGTCCTATTTATGTGTAAGCATGTTGTATTTGAATATTTATGTCAATTCAAAAATAATTTATTATCAGGAAACGTTGGAATTAGAACCATTCTTCCCTCATCATTTATTGGAAGCCCGCGTGATATGTATGAAAGGACCCAACCCCGATTTAGCTCCCTAAATCGGAATCAAACCCCTTCGAAAACACGAACCAACAAAAAATTTTCGAAATTTGGGCAGAGTTTCGTTACTAACGTGGAATTACCTTAACCTGCACGCGGAAAATACACTTCATCCTATGCCACAAAAAGCAAACCGTGGGCACCAATCCCATCCGGATTTCTCAATATCTCAACAGTAAAGTAAACAATACATATAATAGTACTTTACTGAAATCCGGTGTAAAAAATCGTATAACATATTCAACAGAAACTCAGAGCGACCTCTAATACATAATCATATAAGTATACCACAGTAGGTACAACAATGAACATACTGGAAGCAACAAGGTAGCTCGAGTACTATGCCTCTGACCACGACGTGCGACATCAGAGTCTGAACTGCAAACTGGGCACGGAAACCGAAAAGCTCAGGTGAAACACAATAAACACGTTAGAGTGAGTGGACGAAAATAAATGTCTTTCACCAGTTCATATATATGTTTAAAATACATATGCGAGTCCAGGAATATAAAATAATAAGTACACGAGGTAAAACTCATACTCCTCCAATGTACTGAGCATGCAAGTAAAATTCCACGGGGTCACTCATGGACTCCTCCGTGCTAGTACAGTCTGAACCACGGAGTCCTTGACTACCACGTGATTCTAAGCCAGAAATGGCCTCGGTTCCGGGGAATACGCCCCTCACCGGTCTGGTTGGGGAAACGCCCCTCCAGGCGGCCCTCCGTCGGGGATCAGCCAACGAGGCAAGGTGTATCGATACAACAACGTAACTGAGACTGTACTCTGTGTAATCCAAATCATAAACAATTCGATGTAATCGCAAGAAACAGCATATAAATGTATGCATATTCGTATACGTATGTCCGTATAAATAAATCGTATAATCGTAAAACACATGCTCATATTATCATAATCTCGTATGAAATCTCATGCTCATAAAACCATAATCATGTTGCATGCTCAAGTTCATAAATCATATATAAAAGACTCGCAAGATTTCCATGAAAATAAACTGTCCACTCACAGACTAGCGTAACGCAAATCGCGTTAACCCGTGATCCGGCGGAAAGTCCATCGCCAAACAAACGATCACGAACCCTTGAATAATCACAACGTCCAATATTCAAAGTCATAATCCGACAATTCGAATCAAACCACGAGAAACCACCATTCTCGCAAATACACAATTCGAATACGACGAATTGTCGAAAATCCATATATACCACTTCAATACCTCGCTTTACGTTCGGACGCTCAACTCGAAAAACGAATCTCCCCACTGCGATCGGGGCGCGATTTCGAGTCAAATGACATGCGACTTGTCGAAAGTCAAAAAGTCAACTCTGACCGTTGACCGCCGCCGTTGACCGCCGCGCACGGCGGCGCCACCGCCGACCGGAGAATTTGAAGGCGGAGCTACCCTTGTTCCACTCCAAATCACCCACTGAGCAACTTTGTCAACTGCACCGAAGTCCAATTCACCCTCTAACACATCCAATTTCATGATAAACCAAAATAGAACACAAAATTCAAATCAAGAATTCTCCAAACATAAACCGAATTGAAACTCCAAACCTACGTGGTTAGATTCGTGGAGTGAAGAGCTTCAAAGCCTAATCCATTTCATAGCTCAATTCAACCCGAATCAAAGAACCCGAATCATCAAAAATCTCACCACTTTCTCGCCGGAAAAACTTCCTCCACGGTGATCCACGCCGGGAAAGGTGACCGGAACGATGATGGGGACACCAAGGCGCATCATTTGGGACTGGTTTCGGGCTCGGGGTTGGCCGGAAGCACCACGTCGCCGGCGAGCCGAAACCCACCGTCGCACCTCCTCCGTTTAGCTCGGTCAAACCGGTCAAGAAAAGTCAACCATTTATTGCAAACTTTGTCTTTCCCAAAGGGGAAACCTCCTATTTATACCTGCCCAAAATGGAAATTTCCAAAAATAGATTTACGACAAACTTAATATATTCGTAACTTTCTCGTCGAAACTCCGATTCCAATAATTCTCGCGGCCACAAACTTGTCTCGACATATTCTTCCAATATTACCTAAAGTCAAACACATCGGCCAATCGGATAAAAAGTCAACTGTTCAGCCCAAACACATAATAAATCGACTAAACCAACAACAAACGGAAATATTCGCAACTAATTCCTCATAACTCCAAATCATGCTCCGGAAGTTCCTACGAACTCGAAATTAAATTCTGAACAACTTCCGTGAAGAAGCCGAAACCAAATTCACGTCCGATAATTTAGTCGCGAACAAACCTGCCATTTAAATCCATTTCCGTCGAAACTTCAAATATTCATAATTAATTCCTCGGTCGTCCAAATAACGATCTGGAACCGCCCACGAACTCGAAATCACACGTACAACAACTCTTGAGAAGAGACCCAGCTTCAATTCTCGTCCAATAATTAAGTCGTTAACAAGCTCGGCGATTCCAATAACCGTCGGACAACTGCGACTACGCAGTAACTCATCGATCAAGCTGAACATACTGCTGATTCAGATCCGGGTCGTCACAATGTATCAACGGTATCAAGATGCTATGGCTTTGGTTCAAAAATATGGTAGACCAGATCTTTTTATTACCATGACATGTAATCCTAATTGGGAAGAAGTAAAAAAAGAACTCCTCCCTGGACAAACTGCTCAAGATCTTCCTGATATAGTCACAAGGGTGTTTCATGCTAAGCTTGAGCATTTGAAAGAAGATATCATCAAAAAGGGAGTCTTGGGAAGAGTTGTTGGTCATGCTTTTGTCGTTGAATTTCAAAAACGTGGTGTTCCACATGTTCATATGTTGGTCATGCTAGAAGAAAGTGATAAGCTTTACACTGCAGATGAATATGACCACATAGTTAGAGCAGAACTACCAAATATGGATGCAGAGCCTCAACTTTACGATGCAGTATGTACACATATGATTCATGGTCCGTGTGGAAGATTTAATCGAAACCTTTCCTGTATGAAAAATGGACGTTGTACGAAAGGATACCCGAAACCTTTTGTAAATTTCACCGTCCAAGGGAATGAAGCATATCCAATATATCGAAGACGAGCAAACAAATTATCAGTACCCTTGCAAAGGCGAAGAGATGTTATGGTGGATAACAGTTGGGTAGTTCCTTACAACCCGTGGTTGTTACTACGGTACAATTGTCACATTAATGTTGAAATTTGCGGGAGCATAAAAAGTGTCAAATACTTATATAAATATATCTACAAAGGTCCAGATAAAGTGGCACTAGAGCTTCAGGAAGATCCGAATCATAATGAAATCAGACAATTTGTTGTTGCTAGGTGGGTCTGTGCACCTGAGGCCTTATGGAGGATATTTAAATTTGGATTGAACCGTCAGTATCCAACAGTAGAACGTTTGCAAATACATATTCCCAATATGCAACAAGTAACATTCAATGCATATGAAAATATAGAAGACATTTTGGCTGATGTTGATGCACAAAAGACAATGCTTACTGAATTCTTCACTCTAAATCAAAGGGATAATGAAGCAAGAGAATATTTGTATCGAGAAATTCCGGAAAAATATAGGTGGGATGGCCGCAGAAAATGCTGGGCAAAACGAAGAAGCAATGTGAAGGTTATTGGCCGAATTTACAGTGTTTCACCCTTTGATGTTGAAAAGTTTTATCTACGTGTTCTTCTTAATCATGTAAGAGGACCAAGATCATTTCGTCATTTGCTCACTGTGCAAGGTATTTTGCAACCAACTTTTAAGCAAGCAGCTGAGAAAGCAGGTTTGTTTGAGAATGATAACAGTGTTCGAGACTGTTTGTTAGAGGCCTCCACAATCAGGATGCCATCTGTTTTAAGAAGATTGTTCACTACAATCTTAGTTTACTGTGAACCAACTGGTATTCGAGGATTGTGGGATGAATTTTACCATTTCATGGTTGAAGATTATCCTCCATCCAGTGATTCTGTTTGTAAAAATAAGCTTCTACGAGATTTAAACAGAATGTTGGAACAATTTAATAAGGATATTAGAGATTTTGATCTTCCAAAAAGATCAAGTCAAGTGGATGAAAATTCAGACATGCTGAGATGTATTCAAGATGAGCTTTCTATACAAGTTTGTCAAGAAGACATGGATGCAATAGACCAACTTAATGATGACCAAAGAGTTGCATTTAACACCATAATGAATGTTGTGGAGAGACAAGATAGTGCTCTATTTTTTGTTGATGGTCCTGGTGGAACTGGGAAAACATACTTATACCGTGCGTTGCTAGCTAACTTACGAAGAATGAATCGCATTGTTTTAGCAACGGCATCATCTGGAATAGCTTCAACTGTATTGCCCGGTGGAAGAACAGCTCACTCAAGATTCAAGATACCAGTTAGCGTAGATGCTTCATCCTCATGTTTACTCAGTAAACAATCTGATCCCGCCGAATTGATGACAAATGCGACTGCAATCATTTGGGATGAGGCGCCTATGACCCATAGACATGCCTTTGAAGCAGTTGATCGACTTTTGCGAGACATAACAGATGTTGGGTTACCGTTCGGGGGAAAGATCATGATTTTCGGAGGAGATTTCCGTCAAGTGCTTCCTGTTATTCCAAAAGGTACAAGGTCCGAACTCATTGAAGCATCTATTGTAAAATCATCATTCTGGCCACAAACCAAGATTTTAAGGTTGCGACAAAATATGAGATCCATAAATGATCCACAATTTTCAGAGTTTTTACTTCGGGTTGGAGAAGGAAATGAACATGTCGTGCAAAACGAAATGATAAAGTTACCAAGATCCATGGTAGTATCGTGGCAAGGAGAGCAATCAATTACCGAAATCATTGACGAAGTCTTTCCCAACCTGGGAGATCATGTAAATGATGCAAGATACATGGTGGAGCGAGCACTTATTACTCCTATAAATGACGATGTCGACATGTTGAATGAAAAGATAGTCAATATGTTTCCAGGAGAGCCAATCACTTTGTTTTCCTTTGACTATGTGGAAGATGATACCAAAAATTTGTACCAACCAGAATTCTTAAACACAATAACTGTAGGAGGTCTCCCGCCACACAAGTTAACTTTGAGAATAGGTGCTCCTATCATGCTTCTGAGAAACATTGACCCAAACTTGGGTCTATGTAATGGTACGAGATTATTATGTCGCGGTTCATACCATAACTTAATAGATGCTGAAATTATTAGTGGACAGTTTGCCGGAAATAGAGTATTTCTACCTCGAATTCCGTTGAAACCTGCAGAAAATGTTCGCCTACCATTTGTACTCACAAGAAAGCAATTTCCAGTGAAACTGAGCTTCTCTCTCACCATAAACAAGGCTCAAGGTCAAACTATTCCCCACGTAGGTGTTTACCTTCCAGATCATGTTTTCAGCCATGGTCAATTGTATGTCGCATTGTCTAGAGGAGTTTCGAGATCAACTACAAAGATACTGATAAAAAATGGCTCATTAACTGGCCAAGATGGAGTATATACCAGAAATGTAGTATTTAAAGAGGTGCTTCTTCATTCAGACACAAGTAATGATGCATCTTCTTAGGTACTTCATCCATACATATCTATAAATAGTTACATATTTTGTGGTAATCTTTATCTATTTCATTGTCTAAATAATTTTCTTTTGTTCTCTATTTGTCTATAGATATTGCACTCCAATCGCTTCGATCTTCTTCTAATGGAAACAACTAAAATAGATCAAGGTGCATGCTACCATAGTGTTTATGTGAGATATCCCCATGACATTGGATTTCTCGACTTTGTTTAATCCTTTTAATGGATTCTCTTTGTATGTATTTGGTTTCATTTTATATACAAGTAGTTATTTAAATACAGATTTTGGTAACAAAGAATTAGCAATGTTTGAATTATTTATTGCGTAAAATAGTATTAGCCTTCTTGCATAAAAAGTCCACCATTTTAATAAGTGAAATGACAATTCCCACACATGAGCGTGACGCAATTTCGCGCACGCTAGCACGATGTAGTTCTATACGTGCGTTATATACTTTCATACTTTAAAATAAACAATACGACAATTCGCACGCGCAAGCGCGACGCACTTCCGCACACGCGTCTGCGCGTGCAAGAAGGCTAGTAAAATATTATATCTGTGCCTTTTTGCTTATTTCTGAGAAATACAGCAAGTTCAAAAACTGTAAACTGAAAACAATGGAGGCGCTCGCCCATGCCACCTAACCTGAGTCAGATAGCTGTAAGATAAATAAATAAAATAAATGTGACAGGATCGTTTCCAGGCCACCTAACCTGAGTCGATCTGGGTCAGACGAGGCCACCTAACGTCGCCTAACTAAAATATCCGGTGATCAGTCGAATAGCTAAAGCATCGATGCAATAAAATAAACCATCACAATAAACCTCCAAATTTAAAAGCTGTAAAATAAAGCTGTAGAGCATGTTGTATAAAATAAGAACTCGCTACAACTGTGAAAATAAAAGACCACTCACCGTTCTATGCTGGGATATTCATAAAGCAATAATCATCCGACACGGCCTGCTAACTTGTAATCCTGAAAACACGATTATAATTAATATCTACTCGTCTATATTGAATAGCTAAGTTGATAATCCTATTAGTAATAATGTCGATAATCTCGCATTCTCGAATAATATATTTTCCAACTAAATATATACTTAATCAAATTCCGAATTCAGTTCCTTACATTCCTTCACTATAACTAAATTTTTTGAGTTGCAACATAAATCTTAAATATCGAGCGACTCAAATTTAAATTGGTAGTCGGATCGTCTGTTAATAATATCGTGAAATCAATCAATTATTATCTGCTTCAACAATTGTCTAACATGTCTAAATTAATCAAGTCCAGATCCATACAAGAACCTCACCATTACATTCGACACGAAATTACGAGCGGAATGACATAAAAAATTTCCGAAAATTCCACCTCACCGGAGCTCTGTCGCGTACGGCAGCGCATGGGGCCATGCACCACCGCTGGTGGCGGCCAAAATCCCACCGGGCTCCAGATTGAGCACCAACACATCAAAACATTCATCTCAACAAACTCAATAATATTATAGTACAACACAACATCAAAATTAAACCGGAAATTAACGAAATCCGCCGTTGAAATTATAAACCCTCGCCGGAAAACACTTTCTCCATTTGTTGCCGTATGGCCACGGTAGGGTCTAAGACCCATCGAAATTAATCTGCCTCATCCAGGGCTTCAAAACAAACCCCTCAGGGTTTGACGTCCATGATAGTCGCATATTTATGAGTCTATTCGGTTTTTAATTTGTTTCCTATGTTTAGTTTATTATTATTATTCGAGTGAATTAATTATGTTTATTAGTTTTTTTAGGTATTTTGGAGATTAATGAAGAAAATTTGGAGTAGCTTGACGAGAGGAAGCTTGGCGAGGAAAAGAAAGAGAAGTCCATTTGCAATTTGGATAGCTTGCCACGTGGGAATAGCAATTTATATATATTTGGCTAGAAAGAAGTGGGTTGGATGATGGAGTGCACGTGATGATTGCTAGGTGAAATAGCTCTAGCTAATTAACATATATATAGCTAGTGGCAGTAGACTTGTGCTTGGCAAGGCAGTTTTGGCGAGGAACAGAAAGAAGTGGAGTTGGACTTGGAGTCTAGCTAGCACGTGATACATCATAATAGGCTGGGTTAAATAACCTAGCTCTAGCAAAATATATAGAGAGAGCTACAGAGAAGTAAAGGGACAGCTGGACTTGGGAGAAAGAAACAAGAATAAAAGAAAGAAGAAGAAGTTGTACGTGAAGGGAGGATCCAAACTGCAAGCCTACGATTCCAATGTTGTCAAGAGTTTATTATTTTTCCTTCATTTAATCTATCTCTTATAGATTCTTTGATGTTATTATCTAAGACTATGATTAGCTAAATTTTCATTGGTAAGGGGCTGCTTGAAGCCCCGTACATGAAGTTTTTTTAATGCATACACTTTAACCTAGTTTTGCATATTCTTGAATGAGGTTTCTTTCTCTGAATGATTCACCGTATGAATCTGTGTATGTTTGCTTTGGTGGCCAAATTACTATGCATACTAGGATTCTATTTTCATGAGATACAGGCGACTAAAGATAATTTCTTCCACCAGATTATCTATAGTGATACACAGATTTTACTGTCAGGAGATTGAAATCCATAGGTCTAGCGAGACACGCCCATCTTGTACTTGTGAATCCCTGTAGCTTCTCAACCCTTTTCTAGAGTTTAATGCTTTTTTCTTTGTAAACCTTGGGGTCCATGACTATGGGTTCATAGAGGGATAGATGTAGGGGAGGTCCATGACAAACTTGCATAGACATAAGGATTAGGTAATAGGATGTGGGTGTAACGATAAATTCTTCGTGGGAAATTTCATTCATCGGATATGTGCATTAGGTTAAGTATGTGTTAGAAATGTTGAATGGTGGTGGTGGATTGCATGCTTCTTAACTTATTAATCATATAGTTTAAATCCATTTGCATTCATTAGCATATTTACTTTCAGCATTTATTTTCGGCATTAGCTGTAGCTTGGCTGAATTATTTTAGCGACCAAGACTATTCAAAACACCCACAAATGTTTTGTGGTAGTCCACCACTGTGTCTAGTATATTGTGTTAAATTTTCGTAGCTTTTAGAGTAGTCTAACTTAGGTTCATAGTATCATTAGTGTACTGTAGTCGAGTCTGTCAGCATTGTAGTCTAGTGTTAGGATTTAGTTTGACCAACTCCTTGTGTTCGATAACCCTTATAATTAACCATTACAATGATATATCTTGGTTGAAAATAAGGTATCTTTGAGTAGGTTTTTTCCCGCCTTTCAAATTTTTGTGCCGTTGCCGGGGAGTTGCTCAATTCTAAGTCCTAAAAAAATCTTTAATTTTCAGTTTTGTTTTGTTTTGTTTCTTTTTCTTTTGAATCTTACTGCTTCTTCCATGTGCAGGAGCATAGTATATGCGTACTAGGCACACAAAACGCGCTGAGCCATTATTACTTGATCTAGAGATTGAACGCTCAGTAAAGCAAAACAGAAAGCAGTAGAGAGAACGGTCTATGAGTGTGAATAGTAGTGGTGAACCATCTGAGCAAGGAAGACATTCAAGTTCAAATTTTGAGTTTGAGGAAGAACAAAATATTCCAACACCACCACCATCACCAAGAAGAACGGCAAACGCAACCAAGTTGAGAGAGTCCTTTATACCGGGCACAGGTGCAGCAAATTCACCAATCGTGCTACCAGAGAATCTAGGGGGCTTATTCTATTCCTCCATCACTTATTTCGAATCTACCACACTTCAGAGGAATGCCTTCTGAAGACCCTCAGGATCATCTCAATGAGTTCACAGCTTTGTGCAGAATCCAGAAATCGAAAAATGTAGAGGAAGACACAGTGAAGATCATCTTATTTTCATTTCTCTGAAGGAGCAAGCAAAGGCATCGTACAATTCTTTAGCTCCTTTATCTATTGACACATGGGAGAAGATGTGTGTTGCATTTATGAAAGAATTCTATTATGCTTCCCATACCAAGAATTTGAAGAAGTAAATAAGCACATTCAGACAAAAACATGAAGTTGAACTACATAAAGCCTAAAGTCAATTTAAGGGTCTTCTTCGACAATTCCCTCACCATAAGTTTGACATCAACACTTAAATGGAGTTCTTCTAGGAAGGACTTGATTCACTACAAGAAAACAGCACTTAGACCACGGAAACGTAATTGTTCCGTGGTCCAAGTGCCACTTAGACGACGGAGACTTCTCCGTCGTCCAGGTGATCACCTGGACGACGGAGAACACTCCGAGGTCTAGGTGATCACCTGGACGATAGAGATGGTATTCTCCATCGTCCAGGTGATCACCTGGACAACGGACCGACACGCCGTGGTCCGAGTAACTTCCACTTAGACGATGTACCGACACCTCCGTCGTCTAAGTGAAGCATTATATAAGCCCGATGCCAAACTCTCTTCGATCGAATCATTCCATCCTCTGTCACGCGGGAAATTTTAAAGATCGAAGAAGAAGGAGAAGGGAGAAGGAGAAGGAGGAGGATCAGGATATTAGGATCTCCGCTGACTAGCTAGCTAGCTTAATTAACTGATATCGAGATCGGCCCAGCAGGTACGTACGCAGTTAAAATTTGCTTAATATATATTTAGTGAAAACGTACGATGTTAGCTATATATATAGATTAAATTACGTACGTAATTGATGGATTGATGTAGATCGAGTACGTATAATTAAGCGTAAATTAATGGACTAATATATATATATATATGTAATAATTAATTAATTATAATATTTTGTAGCAGTATGGACAAGAGTTGGATGAAGTTGAAGAATAGATGTGATGTCCGGTATATGGATGGAATTAGCGAATTTGTGAATTTTGCGATAGAACATGGTCAGGGAAAGAAGCGTTTCAGGTGTCCGTGCCAAAAATGTCTTAATTGTCAGTATGTTGAGGTTAATGTTATGGTGCAACACCTGTACGAAAATGTTATGATGTGGAGTTACACTACATGGAGCGAGCATGGTGAAGCAGTAGAGTTCAGCGCAGCAGACTTCAGCTCAGGGTACAGTTACCATGGTGCCTCGTCCAGCGGCAGTGGTGCCGGACCCCCAGCTTGCAACCCAACTGCAGATTTGGTCCATGATGCGTTTCCGGGATTTAGTCATGGTGGACACCAACACCAAGACGGAGGTTACAGTACCACTAATGAGCATGATGACACATTCCCCGCAGCTAGCTTGGCCACTGACACCAGTGAGATGGAAAAGTACAACCGGATGCTACTTGAAGCGCAGACCCCGGTGTTTCCTGGATGTCGAGAGAATGCGTTGCAATATGTGATGGAGCAAATGAAGATAAAAGTGAAGCAGAAAATGTCAGTGAGTGCTTTTGAAGAAATTCAGGAGCAAATATGTAAGTTGCTTCCTGATGATCACAATCTTCCTAAATCTCATTATAAGGTTAGAAATATCTTGAGTAGCCTCGGCCTAAAGTACAGGATAATTGACGCATGTCCGAATGATTGTGTGCTATTTTACAAAGAGTATAAAGATTTGGACTATTGTCCCGTATGTGGCCAGTGCAGATTCCAGGTGAATAGGAAGCGTTTGAAAAAAAGAATTCCTGTGAAAGTTGTTCGATATTTTCCCTTGATTCCCAGATTGCAGCGCCTGTACATGTCTCTACACACAACAGAGGCGATGCGATGGTACGCAGAAAAGCAAATAAATGACGATGTCCTGTGACATGCCGCATATGGGGAGGGTTTCAAACATTTCGACAGAGAATTTGGAGACTTTGCTGCAGTGGTTAGAAATGTTAGATTCGGCCTATCTACAGACGGATTCAATCCTTGGGGAAGTAATAGCTCCGCCGTCAGCACTTGGCCAGTTATTCTGATGCCGTACAACTTGCCTCCGTGGATGTACATGAACAAGGAATTTAATTTCCTTACTGTACTAATTCCAGGTCCTAAATCTCCAGGGAAGTGCTTAGATGTCTACCTCAGACCTTTGATCAACGAGCTGAAACTGTTGTGGGAAAATGGAGTCCCAACTTATGACAAATTCACTGACACGATGTTCACGATGAGGGCTGCCGTAATGTGGACGATCAGCTATTTTCCAGCGTATGGGATGTTGGTAGCCTGCAGGACAAAAGGATATAATGGATGTCCTATATGTTTGGACGACGTGAACTCTAGTTGGCACGCGGGGAAGGTGTGTTACTTGGGTCACCGTAGATGGCTTCCTCACGACCACCCATGGCGACAGGATGAAGCTCATTTCGATGGGACGGTAGAGAACAATCCTAAACCCCGTAGTTGGTCGGGCGAAGAGATTTTAGAGAGGTTGAGCTATTTCGACTTTGGTGTGTTGACCAATGACGCGGATGTAAAGAAATGCAATCCAATTCCTCCACATGATCTGAGCTATTGGGATCACAAGAGTATATTCTTTGAACTCCCTTACTGGTCGAAGTTGAAGCTGAGGAACAATTTGGACGCGATGCACATAGAAAAGAATGTGTACGACAGCGTGGTGGGAACAATTCTCGGTATTAAGTTCAAGACTAAAGATACTCCCAAAGCGCGCAAAGATTTGGAATCAATGAATCTACGACGTCCCTTGTGGTTGAGGAGGGATAGGAAAGGAGTGTACAACAAGATGCCAGTTGCACCTTACACAGTGAAGCCGACACTTAGACGTTCTGTATTTCACTGGTTTAAGGGCGTTCGTTATCCGGCTACGTATGTAGCTACTATAACTGGAGCAGTGGACGAGGTGCAACACAAGTTTGTTGGTCTAAAGACACATGACTATCACGTTATGTTGCAACGTCTGATTCCAGTGGTAATTCGACCATACTTGCCTCGTGACGTCGTAGAACCAATAGTGGCATTGTGCAGATGGTGGCAGAGGTTATGCGCCAGAGAATTAAAGAAGTCAGATGTGGTGGAATAGCAACAACAAATTGTGCACATTATTTGTAAACTAGAGAAGATTTTCCCCCCACTTTCTTTAACATCATGATTCACCTAATGATCCACCTGCCCGAGCAGGTGCTCATTTCTAGTCCGGTCCAGTACACTTGGATGTATCCTCAAGAAAGGTACGTACAACTAATTAATTATACAGGTTTTTCGATTCATAATTTGTTCCACTGGAGATTACTAGCTAGCTATATGTACTTATTCTTATTGTACGTTTGATTTTGTAGACAGCTTGGACAGTATAACTCATTCGTCAAAAACAGGTCGGCCCCGGATGGCTCCATAGCAGAGACATACCTAATGAATGAGTATGTTACTTACTGCAACAGGTACCTCAAAGATCCACCACCTCCCACTGCCTCCGATCGCAGTGCCCGCATCAATCTTTCTGTCGTCACCAATGTCATCCGACCGTTTAGAGGAGTATTAAAGGAATCGTTAACACGGGAAGAACTTATTGAGGCACATTGGGTAGTGTTGCGAGACTGTGACAAAGTTGAGCCGTACATGATGTCATACAGGGAGAGGCTTCAGGCGTTAAATCAAAACAAGAGTTCGGCGTGGATTGAGAAAATGGTTAAGAAGAATTTTCCCGATTATTTCTTCCAATGGGTACGTACGTACGTCTCGGTATTTAATTAGTAATTTATATACATATCGATCATGTTTGTAGAAAGTAAACCCTTATATTAATTTGCCCTTTTTCGTAGATGATTAATCTGCAAAAATCTGAAAACCACGGGGGGTGGGGGTCATGGCCAAAGCACTCGCTAGCAGGGAAGCCGATTAAATACTATATTTATCCTGGATGTTTTGTGAACGGTGTAAAGTTCCATTCATTGGCCCGAGACGAAGGAAGAAGAACACAAAACAGTGGGGTAGCGGTTGGGAAAGACAATGATCTATATAACTGGGCTATTGTATATGTGGTTAAGCTATGTTACGGGAATGATGTCAACGTTTTCCTATTCAAGTGCAGATGGTTCAAGCGTACAAAGGAAGACCTGGGACTATTATCAGTCGATACAAACTCTAGCTGGTATGAGGATGAGCCTTTCGCTCTCGCCACCTTAGTTCGGCAGGTGTTCTATCTCGACGATCCGAAAGCCGGTGAAGGGTGGAAAATAGTGAACCATATCTGTCACCGAGGAATATGGAATATAGAGACAATTGAAGGGACACCGGCGACGACTGAAGATGCTGCTGAACCAGAAAGAGACATTACTGCCTATCAAGAGCCTAATATTTTTGTCATCCGCTTCGATATAATGGACCTGGTTCAAGATGGTGAACGGTTACCCATGCCTGATGGTTATACAGATCTAACTGAAGATGAGATTATCGATGCCATTAATGAAGAAGATGAAGAAGATGAGCAGGATGAGGACGCGGACGAGGACTCAGGTTATTCGTCGGACGATGTTGAGTATGATGAGGAGGATGAGCAATCGGATACCGGGGACGAGGATGATGACGATTATGATGATGACTACTTAACTAAGACGAGAAAAATTAATTGGTAATTAATTTATGTAATTATTGTAATATATGATGCATCATCGATTAATAATTAATATAAATATTATAAGGAGGAGAATGTATATATGTACGTAGATCTTCGACTTTTTGTACTTAATTAATTAATTACACGCGTCCATGCTCGATCAGATCGGATCGACCGACGTACGTAAACAAAATGAAATTAATTAATTAATCCGAATTATATATCCTGGACAACGGAGAAATTAATTGCAGACTGTCGCCTTTTGGGTATTTTGGCTATCTCCCTAAATCCTCGACCCTAAATCTAGCAAATCGGATCAATCGATCATTTTTTTAATTATATTCTTGAATCAGAATAATTGAACGGACACACAAATGACCGGGGATGACCTAAACCCTAAACCCTAAGGCCCTAACCCCTGAATTCAGGGTTTGTACACTTGGACGACGGAGATGGTCATTCTCCGTTGTCCAGGTACTCACTAGGACGTTGGAGAAGGTAATTTGCGTCGTCCAAGTGCAAAACCCTAAACCCTAAACCCTAAGGCCCCCTAACCCCTGAATTCAGGGTATCTGCACCTGGACGACGGAGATGAGCTTCTCCGTCGTCCAGGTGCAGATTTCGTAATTTTTTCTAAGACAACGACCATCTAGACCTTCCCGAACTTATTATTTTCTGGTCCTTTATTGTAATTATATATTATGTTACGACGAACATATCCAATGGTTGTTTTGTCCAAATTCAATTTCGTTAATACTCTGCTGCAAATGAGCCTCTACTCATGAACACTTAAGTTGTAAAGATTAGTCGATACTTAACAACTTTCAAGACGTAAACTTATTCATCGGTTCAAATTTAACTGTTCATATATACGATGCGTTCATCGATATTGTACGACTATTTCACTCGAATGACAGATCGCTAAATTCCTAGCGAATTAGTTTTTAATTTTTTTTTTTACGTAATTTGAACACCTGGACGACGGAGAATGACAATCTCCGTCGTCCAGGTTCAAATTACCATGGCGGTTCGAATTAATTTTTTTATTTTTTTTTTCATGTAAATTTCACTTGGACGACGGAGATTGTCATTCTCCGTCATCAAGGTGTAACCTGGATGACGGAGAATGACAATCTCCGTCGTCCAAGTTCAATAATTATGGCGGTTCAATGTGCCGCCTCAATTTTTCGGCGCCGCTTCAAATTTCACTTAGACGACGGAGAATGAATTCTTCGTCGTCTAAGTCCAAATTTATGGCGGGTGAAATGTCCCGCCCATTAATTACGCGCCGCTTCGAAAAAATTTAACGCTTCACCTAGACGACGGAAAACCCTGTTTCCGTCGTCCAAGTGCACTTAGACGACGAAAACTAGTGCTCCGTCGTCTAGGTGAAAGCCTATACATATAATAGCACCCCCCCCCTTCTCTCATTCCATCTCCTCTCCTCTCCTCTCCTCCGGCGATCCTCGTCCGGCGACGCTCCGACGACTAAATTTCCGGCGTGGTTCCCGCTCTCCGACGACTCTACTCTTCCGATGAGGTAATAATTCTATTTTTTACCTCTTTAACATTTTTTATATTTAATTAATTATTCAATTTCTAAATAGTTTTAATTTATTATTTTTTAAATAATTAATAGTTGTAATTATAATAATTATTTAGTTGTTATTATTAATATTTAGTAATCATTATTAGTTGTTAATTATTTGGTAATGAATAATTATAAAAGGACACAATCCCGATTCAGTTACCTAAACCGGAATCGAACCCCTTCTGAAAATACGAACCAACAAAAACTTTTCAAAATTTCGGCAGAGTTTCGTTACTAACGTGGAATTGCATAAACCTGCACCCTGAAAATAACAGTTCATCCTATGCCACAAAAGCCAAACCGTGGGCACCGATCCCATCCGGATTTCTCAACATCATAACATAAGCAATAACAGTAAACATACTGTACTATGTATATATATATCCGAGAAAATCCGTATAAACATGTATCAGAGCGACCTCTAGTGCAAATATATACAAATATACACATCAGTAGGCGAAACAAGAACATACTGGAAAACATAGGTAGCTCAGATCACTAGCCTCCAAACCGCAACGTGAAACACCAAACCTGAACTGCAACTGGGCACGGAAACCGAAAAGCCCAGGGGAAAGACATGAAAACTGTTAGAGTGAGTAGACGAAAATAAATGTCTTTCACCAGTTGATATATATGTTTAAAATAACATACGCGAGTCCAGGTAAATAGAAATAACAAAGTACACAAGGTACACAAGGTAAAACCACAATCCACGGGGTCACACATGGACACACCCGTGCTAGTACAGTCCGAATCACGAGGTCCTTAGTCCCCGTGATTCTAAGCCAGAAAGGCCTCGGTTCCGGGGAAACGCCCCTCGCCGGTCAGGTAGGGATAACGACGCCCCTCCAGGATGGCCTACCATCAGGGATCAGCCGAGAGGCAAGTGTATCAATACAACAACGTAACTGAGACTGTACTCTGTGAAAACCAAATCACAAACAATTCGATGCAAATGCATGAAATAACATAAAGGTGTATGTATATTCGTATACCTATATCCGTATAAATATAATCGTAAAACACATGCTTATGTATTCCGAAATCTTATACGCATGCTCAAGTTCATAAATCATATAAAAGACTTGCAAGAATTCTGTGAAAAGAAATTGTCCACTCACAGGTGAGCAAAACGCGCACACGCGCTAATCTCGTGGTCCGGCGGAAGATCCCTCGCGTGAAGCACGATCACGATCCCGATCTCGATCTCCTGAATATTCACAAAACATAACTGATCAATATCATAGTCCACAACTCTGTACTGAACCACGGAAACCAACCGTTCCCGGAAATATGCAATGCAGTACAAAATGATTAACGAAATTCCCGAAATCTCTACACGAAACCTCGACTGAAAATCGGCTAAAAAAATCAATCCGAAAACCTCTGGACGATAATTAGGGCGGGATTACGAGAAAAACGACATTAAAAAAGTCGAAATCTGAAAAAGTCAACCCTTCACCGTTGACCGCCGGCGGCGGCGGCGGCGCACAGTCAACGGAGAGATTCTCCGGTGGAGAAACTCCAGATCACAAGGTCTTGACCAGCCAAACCTTTTCCATAACTGGCACCCAGGCCAATTCCAACTCTAACCTTACCAAAACACATCAAAACTGAACGGAAATCTAGATTCCGGCCACCACTCGGGTCCAACGAAAAACTCACTCAAAACCTAATTCAAACACATGGCTAGACTCCCAAGGACAAGGGGAGTCGAACCCCCTTATCCACCACCACCGTGGTTCGCCGGAGGACCTCCTCCTGATACCGGCGACGTAACCAAATCGACCACACTTCGAAACCCCACAAACCGTAATCAATTCTTATAAATTCATACATGAAACGAAAGAGGAGCTCAAGGTGAGTCGAAATATACCCACAGCCTGGCCGGAGATGGCCGGAAAAGTCGGGTCGGCCGACGAGTTCAAACGGGTCGTCCTCCTCCTTCACGGGTCAACGGTAAGTTTCCAAATTTGGAAAGTCAACAGATGGTCAACGTCAGTCAAAGCTCAAAACTGCCATTTTCGACTATTTCTCGACTATTCCGATATTTATACTCGCCCCTCGGGTTGATCGACGATTCGAAATGGATAATCATCACGATTCGGATAAACACGAAACAATCGGATAAACTCGTCGGAAACCAAAACTTCAAATAATCACAAAATATTCCTCGGTCATCAGAAAAATCTTCCGGAATCGCCCTCGAGCTCGAAATCACGTACTCTACAACTTCCGTGAAGACACTCAACTCAAATTCTCAACCGAAAATATAGTCGCGAATAGGGTCGACGAACCACATAAATATCGTTAAACTGCGACTATGACCAATCTCGAGAATCGTGCCGAATACGCAACTGATTCTGGTTCGGGTCGTCACAAATCTACCCCCCTTAATGAAATTTCGACCTTGAAAATTACGTACTTGTCAAGTGAATAGATGAGGATATTGTTCCCGCATGCGCTGCTCAGTCTCCCAGGTGGCCTCCTCAACTGAATGGTTCTGCCACAAGACCTTCACTAGCGGGATCACACGGTGCCTCAACTCCTGGTCACAACGATCGAGAATCTGCACTGGCTCCTCTATGTACGATAAATCCTCTCTGATCGGCAACTGCTGTGGGGCTAACACATGTGAAGGATCTGAGATGTACTTCCGCAACATCGAAACATGGAAGACATCATGAACACGAGCCATCTCAGCTGGTAACTCAAGTCTGTAAGCAACAGATCCAACCCTCTCCGTAATCTCATACAGACCAATGTATCGTGGTCGAAGCTTGCCATGCTTCCCGAAACGCATAACTCCCCTCCACGGAGATAGTTTTAGGAAGACCCAATCACCAACCTCGAACTCTAAACTCTTCCTCCTCACATCTGCGTAACTCTTTTTTCGATCCTGGGCGATCTTCAACCGATCCCGGATAACCTGGATGTCCTCCATCGTGGTTTTCACCAAATCAGGACCAATAAGCCAACGCTCGCCCACCTCACTCCAACACAACGGAGTGTGACACTGCTTCCCGTACAGAGCCTCGTACGGTGCCATCTCAATACTGGCCTGATAGCTGTTGTTGTAGGCGAACTCAATCAAGTGTAACTGCTGATCCCAGTTCCCGCGAAACTGCAACACACATGATCTCAGCATATCCTCGAGAGTCTGAATGGTCCGCTCGGACTGCCCGTCAGTCTGAGGATGGAAAGCTGTACTAAATCGCAACCTCATGCCTAACGCTCGCTGCAACGCCTGCCAAAACTCAGAAGTAAACTGACTATCTCGGTCAGAAACAATGGACACAGGCACCCCATGCAAGCGAACAATCTCTGATAAGTACAACTTGGCCAATCTACCCACTGATACCTTCCCTGGAAGTGCAAGAAAACGAGCGGATTTCGTCAGTCGGTCAACAATAACCCAAATGCCAGTGTTGCCCGCCGAAGTACGCGGCAACTGATAGACGAAATCCATCGTAATGTGCTCCCACTTCCAAACCGGAATCTCAAGTGGTTGTAGTTTCCCTGCAGGCTTCTGCCTCTCCGCCTTCACCTGCTGACAGATCAAACATCGACTCACGTACGCGGCAATCTCCCGCTTCATGTTGCGCCACCAATAGTACGCTCGAAGTGTACGAAACATCTTCGTACCTCCGGGATGCATCGCATACGCTGAACTATGGGCCTCATCCAGAATCTCCTTCTTCAGGCTCTCGTCTCTGGGCACACATAATCTGCCTCTGAACAACAACGTACCGTCGTCGCTCAAACGGAACTCTGTAGGCACCCCATTCCGTATCATGGTTTTCTTGCCCAACAAGTAGGAATCTGAATCCTGAGCCTCTTGTACCTGATCAACCAGTACGGGTCAAACCTGAAAACTGGCCAACAAAGCTCCATCATCATCATACCCAAACACAGCACATGTTGCTCGAAGCTCGGCTAACATCGATACTCTGGCCACACACATGTGAAACAACGAGGCTCTAGATTTCCGGCTAAGTGCATCTGCTACAACATTAGCCTTCCCCGGATGGTACTCAAACATACAATCGTAATCGTTGATCAACTCCATCCATCGGCGCTGCCTCATGTTCAGATCCGACTGCGTCCGCAAGTAGGTGAACCTCTTGTGATCAGTGTAAATCTTACACTGAGCACCATACAAATAATGCCTCCAACTCTTCAACGCTAACACGATAGCGGCTAACTCCAGATCATGCGTCGGATAGTTGACCTCATGTGGTTTCAGCTGCCTGGAACCATATGCTACAACTCTACCATGCTGCATCAACACACAGCCAAGCCCCAATTTTGACGCATCGCTATACACAACAAACTCACCACTGTCGTCTGGCAATGTCAGAACCGGTGCGGTAGTCAATCTCTCCCCCAGAAGCAAATAACTCTCCTCGCACGCATCAGACCATTCAAACTTGACGCCCTTCTTCGTCAATCTGGTCAGTGGTGTAGCAATCCGAGAGAAATCCTGTACAAACCGTCGATAATAGCCTGCTAACCCCAAGAAACTCCGAATCTCCGGTACAGTAGTGGGTCTACTCCAGTTTAGCACGGCCTCGATCTTGTCAGGATCAACACTGACTCCCTCGGCCGAAACCACGTGTCCCAGAAACTTCACACTATCCAACCAGAACTCGCACTTGCTAAACTTCCCAAAAAACTGATGGTCCCGCAAAGTCTGCAACACTGCTCGCAAATGCTTCTTGTGCTGGCCCACACTCCTGGAATAAATCAAAATATCGTCATTGAATACAATCACGAACTTGTCCAGGAATCGTCTAAACACCCGATTCATCAAGTCCATGAAAGCTGCGGGGGCGTTGGTCAACCCAAACAGCATAACCAAAAACTCATAGTGCCCATACCGCGTCCTGAAAGCTGTCCTGGCTACATCAGAGTCACGAATCCTCAACTGGTGATATCCGGATTGAAGGTCAATCTTCGAAAAGACTGATGCTCCATTGAGCTGATCGAACAAGTCATCAATCCGCGGCAACGGATACTTGTTCCTCATTGTAACCTGATTCAGCTTTCGATAGTTGATGCACAAACGCATGGACCCATCCTTCTTCCGCACAAACAACACCGGAGCACCCCACGGAGAAACACTCGGTCAAATGAATCCCTTCTCTAACAACTCCTGGAGCTGAATCTGCAATTCCTTCAACTCCGCTGGCGCCATCCGGTACGGTGTCTGGGAAATCGGTTATGTACCCGGCAACAACTCAATAGTAAAGTCAATCTCCCGTACAGGGGGTATACCAGGTAACTCCGTTGGAAACACATCCGGAAACTCGGACACAACCTCAATACTACCAAGATCGGGCACTGCAGCTGTAGTGTCCACAACATGGGCTAAGTAAGCGACACAACCCTTCTTCATCAACCAATCTGCCCTCATCGCGGAAATCAAACACGATAGTGAAGTGTTCTTCTCTCCACGGAACAGTATCTCGGGTAACCCTGGTCTTCGGAACGCGACCTCCTTCCTGTGGCAGTCAAACATGGCCTAGTGCGACTCCAAGAAGTCCATACCCAAGATCAAATCAAAGTCCACAATATCAAGCAATAACAGATCAGCGGCTAAACCATGGCCATCAATAAACACCTCACAGTCTCTGTAAACCTAACCGATGCTCACAACCTCACCTGACGGATACAACACTCTCCACAACCCCGGAAGTGGAGATGCAGGTACCGTAGCTAATGATGACAGTCTAAATGATATGAATGAATGTGTGGCACCTGGATCTAACAATGCAACTACTGGAATACCAAAGACATGTAACGTACCGATAACGACATCCGGTGATGCTCTGCCCTCACATAGAGTCATAGCATGAACCCTCGCCTGTCCGGCTGGTCGTCCTCGCTGGGGCTGTCCCTGCTGTCTGCCCTGACCTGCAAACTGTGCTGGTCGAGTTCCTGTAGTGGCACCTCGCTCAGCTCCAGAACTCTAGGCCGCCTGTCCACCAGCACCATACGACTGAGGACACTCTCTCGAATAGTGGCCCACCTGACCACAACTATAACAAATGACCGTACTCCGCTGACATATACTAAGGTGACGCTTGTTGCAGAAGCTACACAATGGATACTCCCGCGGTACAGCAAACGTGCCATCGGTATGCCACGGATAACTAGAACCGCTGGAACTCCCACTAGCCTGTGGTCGCTGCGGTCGATCTCTCCTCCATCTCGGTCTCTGCCTCGGTACACCAACTGGTGGGCGATAAGATCCACCACCTGAGGATGAAGCTGAACCAGAAGTATCAGAACTCAGCCTCTTTGAAGGCCCCTGACTCATTCCACCCTCCTCCAACTGTCTCGGCTGGTACCTCTGCCGCTGTCTCTCCTGCTCAATGTCCTCGCCTCGGAGTGTAGCACTAACAAACTCATCAAAGTTGTTCCGAGGCATTGTAGTCAGTGTCGCCTTGATGTTCAGATTCAATCCCAGCTCAAACCTACGACACTTGGCTTCCTCTGTAGCCACCATATCCCGCGCAAAACGAGACAAATGGGTAAACTGATCCCGATACTCAAGTACAGATAAACTGCCCTGCCTCAAGTTCGTAAACTCCTCGTACTTGCGCTGCTGAGTAGCCTGATTAAAGTACCTCCGCATAAACAGATCACGGAACAATGTCCACGGAGTATCAGCTGGAACTCTGTCGGTGCTAACCCACCAAAAGTATGCATCACCCTCAAGTAAACCAACTGCACAAGAGTATACTGCAGACGCTCACAAACACGTTCAATCTGAACCAACCATGCCTCGCATATCTCCGGATCAACTGAACCCGAAAACACAGTAGAACCAGCTGTATGAGCCTTGACCACAGGGTCAAAACACTCTTCCAAACGCAGCACTCGAATCAGCAAGTCGCGCGTTCGGCGATCCTCATCAGGATCCTCATCCCGATCAACACGGGGACCACGTCGAGGAGGCATCCCACTGATACAAGACAAGCATTAGGTACAAGCAAAAAGAACGTAATCATGAAACCGCAGATATTTGAGAACACACAACACCCGAAGTATTGATGAGTACCGCTGGCCAGTCGGGTCATCACTCCAGTCATGCTGTATCAACTCAAATACCCTAAGCATCACAACTACAAGAGTCAACAGAATCTTACAACCTAACGCTCTGATACCAAGCTGAAAGGACTCAATCCCGATTCAGTTACCTAAACCGGAATCGAACCCCTTCTGAAAATACGAACCAACAAAAACTTTTCAAAATTTCGGCAGAGTTTCGTTACTAACGTGGAATTGCATAAACCTGCACCCTGAAAATAACACTTCATCCTATGCCACAAAAGCCAAACCGTTGGCACCGATCCCATCCGGATTTCTCAACATCATAACATAAGCAGTAACAGTAAACATACTGTACTATGTATATATATATCCGAGAAAATCCGTATAAACATGTATCAGAATGTATCAGAGCGACCTCTAGTGTAAATATATACAACTATACACATCAGTAGGCGAAACAAGAACTTATTAGAAAACACAGGTAGCTCAGATCACTAGCCTCGAAACCGCGACGTGAAACACCAAACCTGAACTGCAACTGGGCACGGAAACCGAAAAGCCCAGGGGAAAGACATGAAAACTGTTAGAGTGAGTGGACAAAAATAAATGTCTTTCACCAGTTGATATATATGTTTAAAATAACATACGCGAGTCCAGGTAAATAGAAATAACAAAGTACACGAGGTAAAACCACAATCCTCCAACGTACTGAGCATGCAAGTATAAATTCCACGGGGTCACTCATGGACACACCCGTGCTAGTACAGTCTGAATCACGAGGTCCTTAGTCCCCGTGATTCTAAGCCAAAAGGGCCTCAGTTCCGGGGAAACGCCCCTCGCTGGTCAGGTAGGGATAACGGCGCCCCTCCGGGATGGCCTACCATCGGGGATCAACCGAGAGGCAAGTATATCGATACAACAACGTAAGTGAGACTGTACTCTGTGAAAACCAAATTACAAACCATTCGATGCAAATGCATGAAATAACATAAAGGTGTATGTATATTCGTATACGTATATCCGTATAAATATAATCGTATAATCGTAAAACACATGCTTATGTAATCCAAAAACTCATACGCATGCTCAAGTTCATAAATCATATAAAAGACTTGCAAGAATTCTGTGAAAAGAAATTGTCCACTCACAGGTGAGCAAAACGCGCACACGCGCTAATCTCGTGGTCCGGCGGAAGATCCCTCGCGTGAAGCACGATCATGATCCCCATCTCGATCTCCTGAATATTCACAAAACATAACTGATCAATATCATAGTCCACAACTCTGTACTGAACCACAGAAACCAACTGTTCCCGGAAATATGCAATGCAGTACAAAATGATTAACGAAATTCCCGAAATCTCTACACGAAACCTCGACTGAAAATCGGCTAACCAAATCAATCCGAAAACCTTTGGACGATAATCAGGGCGCGATTACGAGAAAAACGACATTAAAAACGACGAAATCTGAAAAAGTCAACCCTTCACCGTTGACCGCCGCCGCCAGCGGCGGCGCACAGTCAATGGAGAGATTCTCCGGCGGAGAAACTCCAGATCACAAGGTCTTGACCAGCCAAACCTTTTCCATAACTGGCACCCAGGCCAATTCCAACTCTAACCTTACCAAAACACATCAAAACTGAACGGAAATCCAGATTCCGGCCACCACTCGGGTCCAACGAAAAACTCACTCAAAACCTAATTCAAACACATGGCTAGACTCCCAAGGACAAGGGGAGTCGAACCCCCTTATCCACCACCACCGTGGTTCGCCGGAGGACCTCCTCCCGATACCGGCGACGTAACCAAATCGGCCACACTTCGAAACCCCACAAACCGTAATCAATTCTTATAAATTCATACATGAAACGAAAGAGGAGCTCAAGGTGAGTCGAAATATACCCACAGCCTGGCCGGAGATGGCCGGAAAAGTCGGGTCGGCCGATGAGTTCAAACGGGTCGTCCTCCTCCTTCACGGGTCAACGGTAAGTTTCCAAATTTGGAAAGTCAACAGATGGTCAACGTCAGTCAAAGCTCAAAACTGCCATTTTTGACTATTTCTCGACTATTCCGATATTTATATTCGCGCCTCGGGTCGATCGACGATTTGAAATGGATAATCATCACGATTCGGATAAACACGAAACAATCGGATAAACTTGTCGGAAACTGAAACTTCAAATAATCAAAAAATATTCCTCGGTCATCGGAAAAATCTTCCAGAACCGCCCTTGAGCTTGAAATCACGTACTCTACAACTTCCGTGAAGGCACTCAACTCAAATTCTCAACCGAAAACATAGTCGCGAATAGGGTCGACGAACCACATAAATATCGTAAAACTGCGACTATGACCAATCTCGAGAATCGTGCCGAATACGCAACTGATTCTGGTTCGGGTCGTCACAAATTGTTACTTAAAATTAAATAATAGTAATAATAATTATTGTTAATAATAATTAATTATATTGGTAAATGAATAATTATTATTAAATGCATGATAAATAATAATACATTATTGTCATTATTTATTGTTTTAATTTATTGATAATTACGTGTATTTTCTAGTAAATTGCATGGTAGTACGTCTTCGATTTAAATTTAGTACATAGGCTTGGTTTATTAAGTCGCACTCTTTGGAATAGATGGCGCCTCTTTTCCTAGCTTATCTCCTTAACCCCTCGTGATGTGTGGATTTCATCACCGCACACCATAACCTAAGTGATGTTATGGACACGAGGTTGAGGGCGGAGTTTGCAAAGGACTTGAGGGAGTGTAAATTTTCGAAAAATTGGCCGAATTTCGGGCATGGTGTCTAGAAACAGGTTATGACTGGTGACAGGTTTTGGATCTAAGAAAGACAACACCAATAGAGTATATACCATTCATTTGGTTAGCCTCGGGGTGTTTTGTCAAAATTAGTCCTGCCTCTCGCGTTATCTCTATCCCTAACTGGCCATGTTTTTTGATTTAACCAAGGCTGATTAATTGAAAATTTACACTTTATCGTACGGGTCGCATGTCCATTGAACGACCGAAAAAGTCAAGCTAGTGTACTCTATTTAAATCTTAACCGTACTTAATTAGCGTAAATTTTGCACTTGTAATTATTATGGTAAGTAGGTATTTTAACAACTTACTCCTAGGTTTAAATGGCTCTATCCGGCAAGAAGAAAGCCCAACAGGAGGCAGAAGATGCCATGCTCCGCCGCTTGGCGGACCAAGTCGGTTGGGTTCAACAGGAGGGCAACGACGCCCTCAATCCGGACCCTTCATCTGGTCCGAAGGGGGCGCCTTCTGGGGAAATTCCCAGTGCCCCATTTATCTCCAGCAGTGATGACGTCGATCCTTTTTCAACTCCGACGCCCTGTACCGGTTCAACGACAAGTACTCAGGCGTCCTCGACCGCTGAATCTATCATGTACAGCGCCCGCCGTAAGCAAAGGAGGGCCCCTACTGACCCGGAACCGAAAAGGACTCAGGATCTCGTTAAAGGGGACAAAGCGGAGAAAATTTGCAAGGCGACCGGGAAAAAGATCGACTTGCCCTACGACAAATTCACCGGTGGCCCTCCCACAGCTCAACTAGCAAGTCTCTCGGCGCATAGCATAGGGTCAATCGTTCGTAGCCGGGTTCGAATTAATTCCCCTACTTGGAAGGAGGTGCCGGATGATGAGAAGGCGAAAGTCTTTAAAGAACTTTCGGTACGTAATACGTACAATTTTAGTTATTATATAATATTATTAATATTAGTTATAATTTCATAATATATACGATTATAATTTTCTATTTATTTCTGATAGGAAAAATTTGCGGTGGATCCGGCACCGGCGATGTTGAGGCATATCACCAAACCGTCAACTCCATCAACAAAGATTGGAAGTACAGGCTCCATCAGTACTTCGAAACTATCGGTCTCGCGCCTCCCCCCGTAGAGCTGCGTGGGGATAGAGAAGATGAGTGGCAGTGGTTGTGTAACCACTTTGCCGATGAAGAATTTAAGGTGTTAATTTACTTTTTTTATTTCAATTAAGATAATCGAATTATTTAAATTTTAGTTACTTATTAATTTTTTAATGATTTAATTATGTTGTCTAACAGAAATTCTCCGGTGTCAACAAAGCCAACCGGGGGAAGAAGCACTACCAGAAATGGAGACATTACCGGTGACCTGCCGTCGCCGGCCTTGTCTTTTTTTTTTTCGCCGGAATTGACATTACCGGCGACAAGTCTCCGGCAATGACGTCGCCGGAGATTCCCCGTCGGTGTTAACATTGCCGGCGACGGCGTCGCCGGCAATGGCAGCGCCGCCGTGGCCGGAATGTGAGACATTGCCGGCGACTGAGGTCCATGTCGACGGCAATGTGTGGAAAATTTTTGAAAAAAAAACGCGATTCTGGATTGGGCCCAATTCCAGAACCTCCATTGAAAGACATAAACCGTACAATCATACAAGTTCAACAGTACACATAAATGTCCAACGTACTATACAAATAGCAACGACGATACGAAAATTAATTACAACTACAGGTCAGGGTCGAGGAACTTGCGGGTCAGGGTCGAAGTAATCCATGTACTCATTTGAATTCTGGTGGCTACCTTGGTCTTGCTCTGGTGTTGACTGGTGCGGTGGTGGTGGTGGATAGCTAGGGAACGGAGGGACCGGGACCGGGGGAGGTGTAGGGAACGGTTGTCCGGTAGTCTGAGCCTCGTACATTGTCCGCATCCATGTGTACATCTGAGCCTGCACCTGTGTCTGCTGCATTTGGTACTCGGCCATCTGCCTCTTTTTCTCCTCCAACTCCCTCTGCGTCCTGTGAAGCTCCGCTGCGAGGTTACGACTAGAAGTTGAACTTCTTGACCCGGTAGAGTATTTTGAAGTGTTCTTCAATAGTCCTTGGCCCGCCGTGCCCATTCCCATACAGTAGTAGGTATTCTTGCCAGTCCCGCACAATTTTTCCATGATCTGAGCCGCTATAGGGCGATCAAGCGGATCGATCTGAGAGGCATACTGGGTGACTTCTTCCTCGGAGCAGTCAGGATGGTTAGTCCGAGCTATATTCATGGTCACTTCCACGGTCGCCTCCTCCACTCTCGCCTAATTGAAAAGTGAAAATGAATAACGTATTAGGTAACAAAATAAATTAATATCGAAAAATAGTTTTATTAACACATGGAGAGGCGAAAGACTTACCGCTTCGTCAGGGCACTGCGGATAGAACTTTTGATGAATATACACCAAGGGGTTCACTTCTTGTTGTTGCTGCGCCTTAGTCGACCAACCCATGTAGTTGAGTGAACCTGCATGATGGGCCCTGGTGTTTTTCAATCTATTCGCCTGGTTCGTCTTCGAAATTGCCTTGTTTGATAAACATATGGAAAAAAATTAGTAACTAACTATTTCAATATGATATGATACATTAGGGTTGTAAGATATATTAAGGATGCATACCCGAGCTTTGGGGTGCTCGAAGTGGGCTATCAGCCACAGCCACTCGTACTCCCTAAACCGGAATTCGCTAGGGGTAGAACCTCGGCCTAGCTCCTTGTATATAGTGTAATGGGAAGAAAGCTCGTTCTTCCACTCTTTATACCTATATTAAAACAAGAGAAAAAAGTTAGAGATATTAAAACACTTGATAAACAAAAATCTAACTCGATATATATTCAAATAAGTCAAAGCACATCACCTCATATGTAGTTGACGCTCTACCCACGTGTGAATAAGAACTTCATCCACGTCAAACCACACCTGCAATATGAATATATAAAAGGTAAAATTATATATTTATTCGGACTTAATTAATAAATGTAAAATTTACGTAATAAAAATACGATTTTACTCACACTGAGTGCATTATGCACTTGCATCTTCACGTAGATAGGCACAGATTCCCAATCTGGCCAAAGCATTGGGACCTTGTCCCGCACGATCGCACCGGCCATGCTGACATATTTGCGCGTGGTGTCAAATGCCTCGATCACCTCGCCATCCTCATTGGCCCTTATGGGCGTTTTCCTTCCCCCGGTGGCCTGCTCAAGTCTCTTCCCGGTGCAGGTGCCTCTAGCCCCTTTCCGTTTTCCAGTCCCATTAACGAAATTGCCTAATAATACAATGTCAACAAATTGATATCATTAATTGAACCTATCGCAAGTCTTAAGTAATAATTAAGTAATCAATCTGATGTGAAATAAAATTTACCTGCATCGTCCGTTTGTTAGTTGGTGCACCTCACACTCCAAAGATACACGGGGTCGAACGGGAGGAAGTTATACGCTTCCTCCACGGTCAAGAACTTCGGCCGTCCTTCAATATAAACAGGCATCCCCCTATCATCGAATTCAGGGATGACAGGAATCTCGTCGGGTAGGAAGAGACCGGACGGCGGAGATAGACGAGGCCTGGACGATGAGGCGCCAGCACCATGTGTCTCAGATGATTCCCGTGAAACGGGAGTAGGCACCGGGCGAATATGGGGCATTCGGATTGAGGGAGTTTCTGATGCCCCCGTTGACTGTCGCTCGTCTGAGGCTCTGCCACCGGAGGGACGTCTGCTGATTGAGCGTCTGGAGACTGAGGCTCGAGCCTCGACTTCCGGTTGCCCGGCTCTTGATCGTGCAGCTTCCTCCTGAGCTCGCGCCTCTAGCAAGGCTCTCGTGCGAGCAGTCATCATTGGCCCACTGGGCGTGTTGCTAACTGCGGGAGAGGAGGAAGCTTGACTACTGTTCCCTCCACTATTTCGGGAACCTCTCCGAAGCCAATTAGCCGCAAAACCTTCTGGCATGGACACCGTAATAGTCATGGATTCGGTTCTATAACAAATCGGAACCGGAACGGTTTGGAACCGGAACCGTTATATTACAAACGGTTCCGGTTCCAAACTGGGGTTCTATAACAAATCGGAACCGGAACCGGAACCGTTTGAAACCGGAACTGTTTCATAGGCAACCGTTTGTAACATAACCGTTATATTACAAACAGTTCCGGTTCCAAACGGTTCCGGTTCCAAACTGGGGTTCTATAACAAATCGGAACCGGAACGGTTTGCAACCGGAACCGTTTGAAACCGGAACTGTTGGGAACCGGAACTGTTTGTAATGTCATTACCAACGAGTTGCTTATAACTCGTTGGTAATGTTGACATTTCCCGAAAAATGTCCGACAACATTTTCCGACTTCAATTTCCGACTACATTTTCCGACTACAATTTCCGACTACATTTTCCGACTACATTTTCCGACAACATTTTCCGACTTCAATTTCCGACTACATTTTCCGACTACATTTGCCGACTACAATTTCCGACTACATTTTCCGACAACATTTTCCGAATACATTTTCCGACTACAATTTTCGACTACATTTTCCGACTACATTTTCCGACTACATTTTCCGACTACATTTTCCGACTACAATTTCCGACTACATTTTTCGACTACATTTTCCGTCTACGATTTCCGACGACATCATTAACGTACTAAGGATGATAATCGTAATCATCGTCATCACTTGAGTCTGACTCGGTTTCATAGGTAACCTCTGGCAATATGTGTCTCTCCTCGTCATCTGAATCAGCTTCAACCGACGACATCATTAACGTACTAAGGATGATAATCGTAATCATCGTCATCACTTGAGTCTGACTCGGTTTCATAGGTAACCTCTGGCAATATGTGTCTCTCCTCGTCATCTGAATCAGCTTCAACTTCATATGGATTAACATCGAGAAGTTCTGCCCCAGTAATTCGAACCACACTCCCAGATCTCACATTATTAAGGCGAATCGTAGATGATTCCGGAATGTCAAAAGCGTTCGGCTCTTGGTATGCAGTAACTTCCTCATCATCTGCGGTATCACCAAGTGTGGTAGCACTGTATATGTTTCTATGAGCAACATGGTTAACCACCTTCCACGGGACTTTGTTAAGAAGATCATCCAGGTAAAACACTTGTTTTACTGATGAGGCAAGAACGAAAGGGTCATCTTCATACCAGGTAGTAGCAGTATTCACCGAAAATGTTCCGTACAGATCGGTCCTTGTGTTCTCCGGGCTAGTATCAAACCATCTACACTTGAACAAGTGCACTTTCATGCGGTTCCCATAAATTAGTTCAACAACTGAATGAAGGACACCGTAATAGTCAACGCCATCCTGCCCACCATGGACCATCACCCCACAATTCTGTGTTTTCAGTCGGTCGTCTCGATTTTCACATATAAATTTCACGCCATTGACCTGACACATCGAGTAAACTTTTGAAGCTATCGGTTTCATGGCCAGGACCCTCAATTCGTTTGTCCACTTTGGGTAACCATCATCTGCTACATGGTTCATCTGAAAACGTCCAGTAATACGTACAGAAGAAATTATGTCATCTTGAAACCACAAAACCACGTACATACATACATGCTATATAAGGATATATATAAAAATAGACATATACACATATACCCTTACCCATTGACCAAAGTAGTTTGCAAACGTCCTGTTGTGGTATTCAACATTTTCGGCAATAGCAGGGCAGTGAAGATGATAGTTTTTCCAATATTGTACTTCTTGACAGTTAATCAGTACCGACCAGTGCGCAATGGCTACCTCATTTCCATCCAATTTGTACGACTTTGGCAAGCTTCCCTGTACTACCACGTCACTGGAGATGATAGAAAGGTTGAACTGGGGTTCATCTATCGGCATCTGTTGTTGGGGGTCCTCAAGCGCTCACAAGTACACTTTGGTGTACGTTACACACTCGTGCGCAAGATATGCTTCAGCGATACACCCTTCAGGTGCATATTTATTCTTCACATAGTCCTTGTAGGCTCCCAATTGTCTACAAGTTAACAAGTGCATGTTAACTTACTTAAAAAATAAGAATTTACATATAAATTTCCGATTTCCACCAAATGTATGAATCATTTGTACCTTTCCATGGGATACATCCAAGTGTAGTGTACGGGACCGGTAAGCAACAATTGTTCGGGAAGATGGATCATCAGGTGAGGCATTATGTCAAAAACATTTGGGGGAAATATCCTCTCAAGCTTGCACATGATAAAAATGATGTCATCTTGCATCTCCCTGAGGTCTGATTTTTTAACTTCCCTGGTGCATAACTTCTGAAAGAATCTTGACAAGGCCACCAACGGCTCCACCACCTCTTTGGGCAGGTACCCTCGAATGAAAATAGGGAAAAGGCGTTGAAGCAGTACATGGCAGTCATGACTCTTTAATCCGTACATCTTATTGTCCCGGAAGTTAACACACCTGCTTATATTTCCTGCATAGCCATAAGGATACCTGCACATATATATATATATATATATATATATCCATAGGCAACAATTATATTTCTCGCATATAACCATAATCCGGTAAAAATTTAAGGCCAAATTCCTGCGTAGCCATAAGAATATATACCTGACATTACTCAGCCACCGAAAAATTTCATGCTTATGCTTCGGCTTGACGGTGTAAGGAGCTTGCGGCATTTTTCTCTTATCATCTCTTAACCACAAATGTTTCCGCATACCCATTGCTTTCAGATCAATGCGTGCCTTAGGGATGTCTTTTGTTTTCCCCTCCAAGTTAAGAATTGTGCTCACAACACTTTCACACACATTCTTCTCTATGTGCATGACATCTAGGTAGTGTCTGATAGGTAACCTGGGCCAGTATGAGAGTTCCCAGAATATGCTCTTTTGTGTCCAAAACTTATACCTTTCGGGCTTGTCTGGAATTAACGCGACTATGTCAGGATGATTGCTCAGTTGGCCAAAATCATATTCATTCAACACTTCCAAAATTTCTTCCCCTGTCCATCGCCTGGGTGCCACACCTGTTTCCACAGTCCCGTCAAACGCGTCTGGATCCTGCCTAAATGGGTGATCATATGGAAGCCAACAACGGTGACGCATCTGAACAATTTTACTGCAATGAGGACTGCAACAATCAACCGTCATGCACTCTGAACAAGCCCTGTAACCCCTGGTAGCGTTGCCCGACAACATACCGCGGGCAGGAAAATCACTGATGGTGCCAACAAGCATGGCATGCATCTGGAACATCTCATTTTTGAACCTATCGTAAGTGGGGTGGCCACACTCACTCAGGTACTTAAGCTCCTCAATCAAAGGCCTCAAATACACATCGAGACACTTGCCTGGATAACCCGGGCCCGGAATTAACAGAGTCAGCATATTGTATTCCTTCTTCATGCACATCCATGGTGGAAGGTTGTACGGTACCAAAATAACTGGCCATATACTGTATTGAAGACTCATGTTGCCAAAAGGGTTGAATCCGTCAGATGAGAGCCCTAGCCAAACATTTCGGACCTCTGCTGCAAAATGATCAAACTCCCTGACCATGTGCTTCCAAGCCTCTCCGTCGGAAGGGTGTTTAAGGGTGTCATCGTCAGGCAAGTTCCTCTCAGCCCACCATCTCATTGCCTCGGCCGTGAAAGCACACATGAACAACCGCTCCAGCCTATCAATAAGCGGGAAATATCGAAGTATCTTCACAGCTTTCTTGTTGCCTGCAGGAGTCAACTTATACCTTTCTGTAAAACATACCGGGCAGGCTTCAAGGTCTTCGAGATCTTTTCCCCAGAAGAGAATACAATCATATCTGCATGCATGGATTTTGATGTAGGAAAGCCCAAGATCTTTCAGGATATGTCGCACCTTATGATGAGTTGTAGGAAGACGATGACCGGGTGGCAGTAGCGAAGCAGTCCACTTCAGCCAAGAATCAACAGCTTTGACAGACATTTTGTTCTCCATTTTGAGCTGCATCACTCCCATCACACTTTCAAGAACAGTCTTACTACAACCGTCGTACAACGGAGTCTGTTGCAATGCAATCAGGTTGTTGTACTTGTCCATACCGCTTGTGTTGACATGAGCTCGAGGTAATGGCTCGACTGGCTCGATATGGGGGAAACCCTCAACGACGGGAGGGACATTTGGTGCTTCATCAGCAAATACACCGCTCTCATGAGGAAACATATCATTGATTAACATCGATGTTGGATCATAGGATGGACTGCCTCTATCAGCAAAATGTCCATGATCATAGCGTGGTCTGGCCCTCTCACCAAATTGTCCATGATCATGCGGACCCGCTAACGATGGTTCACCGTGATAAATCCAACAAGTGTACTTATCCCAAAACCCGTATTTACTCAGGTGCCTCTGGACTTTATCAATGGGAAATCGAAATCGATCGCTGAAACACTTACATTATTTACACGGGCAATAATGAAGTGTAGTGTCTCCACAATTAGCCTTCACAAAATCCACAAAACTCCTAATTCCCTGGTGATATCTGACATCCCATCTTTCGAGGCTCATCCAACTCTTGTCCATCCTGAAAATTCTAACAATTTTACGTATTAATTATATATATATATACACACATTCACTACTAATAATCGACGCGATATCTCAATTCAATTCACAAATTCTCTGAATTCAATTCAGTACTCGATGATGCATGGTATTCTTCTTTTTTCAATTCAAAACGTATTTGACTAGGTAGGAGGCTCTGTTAAGCCTGGCTCCGATAACACTACGATAATACCAGTCGTTGATTCAGACACAAGATAAGATTAACTACAAGCAGTTTTCTCGTTTCGGTGCGTGACATCGATCAACAACATTTCATATATATATATCTCACGAATTGGATTTGATCAACACACACACATATATATATATACATACACATATACGTATATATACACGTACCTATATATATAGCTTCCCGAGTGATCGAGTTTTCGACGCGCGCCTTAATTTTTACAATATACCGAAGGATCGATTTCAGAGCGTACGTTTTCCTTCTTTCAATTTTTATGGATTTTTTTCGATCAAAATGAAAGAATGATCGAGCTGATGCAATCTTCGTCTAATATAAGAGACATTGCCGGTGACGGAGTAAGTCGCCGGAAATGAAGACATTACCGGCGACTTTACGCCGGAAAATCGCCGGTAATGTTCCAAAACATTACCGGCGACTCCAACCGTCGCCGGCAATGTCGAGCCACACATTTTCGGTGAAATTCCGGCCGGAAAATCGCCGGAAATGTTCGCCTTGACATTGCCGGCGACGGTTGGAGTCGCCGGTAATGTTTTGGAACATTACCGGCGATTTTCCGGCGACATTACCGGCGACGGTGTAAGTCGCCGGTAATGTTGAACATTACCGGCGACTTTTCCGGTCGCCGGCCTTGTCTCCGGTGATCTCGCCGGTAATGACAACAAATGTGGTAGTGAAGTACAAACACCATACTTCCGGCGCCAAGCAACTCATTCAAATAGCCAAGGAGCACAGGGATAAGAGCTCCAAACACCCTTATCTCGATGCAAGCATAAGCGCGTACGTGACGCCTGGGCTCGATAATGAAGCGAGTCAATGTGGCGTAAGTGATATATATATGTGCTTTTATTTATAGTAATTATTATTTAAATATTATTTCATTATAATAAATTAATTATTCTTTTGTAGGCAAGGGTGATAGAGCGTGCGCAGGAAGAATTGGCTAACACTCAGCTTGCGTTCTCAGATGTGTCGCCGGAAGACCTGCCTCCTCTATCCATGGAGAGCCAAATTGCAATCGCGGATGAGGTTTACGGTCGTAGAGCTGGCAAGGAGGTTAGGCACTTCGGGCCTAAGGTGGTTCGAGATTTGTCGACGACCTCCGACTCATCATCTACGGGAGGTTCGGGGCGGCGGAGAAGGATTCAGGCTGCGGCCGTCGAAGAGGCCATTCAAGAGGCTCGACTGGCACGAGAGGAGAATCAATCCATGCATCAAAGACTTGATGAGCAACAAGCACAAATAGCCCAACTTATCGCCCTCATGCAACAATCTCGAGAAGAATGTCAACCTCCTCCGAACCCATACCGCGACGACGACGACCCGGCTGGAGGCGGGGGACGCGGCGGCGCATCTGCTCCTCCAGTGTGTTAATTAGCTAGTAGTTTATTAGTTATCTCGTTTCTTTCCGCATTCCGAACAATATTTTAATTTTTATGGATTTTTTGGATGTGTATGTACAAATTAATTTTAATTATTTAATTAAGTAATATTAAAAATTTAGTTTATTTAATTAATTTTAACATTTTTCATTATTTAAATTCAATTAATAATAAATTAAATTAATAATATTTAATTACAATTTAATTTTTAAAAAAAAAATTAAATAAGCACTTGGACGACGGAGATTAAGTTCTCCGTCGTCCAAGTGCTTACCTGGGCTACGGAGATTGTTAGCTTCTCCGTGGCCCAGGTAAGCACCTGGACGACGGAGATTAAGTTCTCCGTCGTCCAGGTGCTTACTTGGGCCACGGAGAATGTCCCGCGGTCCAAGTGAACTTAGACGACGGAGAATAAATTCTCCGTCGTCTAAGTGCTTGGACGACAGCACTTAGAGCACGGACCTTGGACGACGGAGATTCCGGAAAAACTCACTTAGACGACGGAAACGCTCCGTCGTCTAAGTGCGTTTTTCTTGTAGTGATTCTTTCAACATATCAAAGCTTGATTCAGCTTGTGGGGAAAATTGGTGGAATATGATTAGAATAGAAGCCAAGGAAGTTTTTGAGAACCAAGCAAATAATTCAAGGCAATTTCAGTCAAGGGATAAATCCATGGAAGCAAGTAGAAGATCTCTCAATACAGTCACAATCGATGGAGCCATGGAAAAAAGATTAAGCTCTATGGAGAATGACATTGCTCTGATTGCTAGTAGTCTACAAGTGGCCAAGAAGAAAACAGTTGCTGCAGCTCAGGTTGTGTGCACTATATGTTCAGCTACAGATCACCTAGCTGAAGATTGTCCAAAGTTCAGAGCAGATGAGGAAGTCAATCATGAGGAAGAAGAGGCGAATTACTTCCAGAGGTAGTCCAATACTTATGGTTGAAATAGAGACCATCCACTGTTGAGTTATAGGAGCAACCATGTGCTAAATCCTCGTAGTGTTCTACCGGGTTTTCAGCCAAGGCAGCCCACAGGACATGGACAACAGTTTGGCCAGAGGCGTATTCCTTAACAACAACAAGCTCCAGCTCAAACATCAACTGAAACTTCAACTCTAGAAGCCATGTTGCAACAAATGATGTTTGACAGCAAGAAAGAATGAGAGGAAAGTAGTGCTTTTGGCTAAGATATCAAGGCTACAACTCAGCAACAAAGAAAAACAATCGATTTGCTAAAGAGGCAAGTAAACCAAATTCAGAAAACACTCGCTCAAGCCACTTCCTAGTAACACCCTTCCCAATCCCAGGGGGCAGTATGAGGCCCATGCTATAATCTTGAAAAATGGGAAGGTGTTGGATGCAAAACCAGAGGTCAAGAAGCCAAGAAGACAATGGGAAGAGCCTGTTATTGAGCAAGTTTTGTTTGATGAACCATTGAAAACTTTTTCAGGAACCCCAACTCAATCCGTTGAGGAAATTCCGCAGCCTGTTGAGAATGCACCTGGAATGAAAATTGTGCAAAAACCGAAACCAGCTCAGGTATGTCCCTCACACTCACCTTTGATTACTACTAATATCTTCAAGAAAGTTGGGGTGAACATTCCATTGCTGGATGTGATCAAAAAAATTCCGCAGTATGCAAAATTCCTCAAGGATTTGTACACTACTAAAAGAAAGTTCAAGGGAACTAAAACAGATGCCTTAAGTGAGAGAGTATATGTTGTTCTTCAGAGGAAGATACCACCAAAACTTGGTGATCCATAACGTTTTACTATTCCATGCAGAATTGGTGATCTTAGGTTTGTGGGTGCTTTACTTGTTTTAGGTGCTTCCATTAATTTAATGTCATACACTGCTTATAACATGTTAAAAATGGGAGAACTTATTCCTACAGGTGTCACCATTAAACTTGTAGATCGGTCTAACTGTTACCCTCAGGGTATTATTGAGGATGTTTTGTACAGGTGGAAGATTTGATATCCCCAGCAGATTTCTTTGTACTAGAGATGGAGCACGAGTCAATGCCATCAGAAATACCATTGATTCTTAGGAGACCTTTTTTGAGAACAGCGCATACAAAGATAGATTGTTTTGATGGATCATTGAGTATGGAAGTAACTAAGGAGAATATACACTTCAATATTTATGAAGCTCTCAAACACCCAAATAGTGATGATGCATATCCATGTTATTCAATTGATACTTTTGAGAGTTTTGTGCAAGAGTTCATTCAATATTCATTGGAGGAGGATCCTTTGAGAAGGGTCATAGAGGTATCCGGGAAAGAAGACTTTCCAGGGGTGGAATTCGACCCGTCAAAAATTTCCCCATAGAAATTTTGACCTATCGAAAGAGAGCTTGGCGAGAGGAAGCTTGGTGAGGGAGGTTTGGGTCTTGGCGAGGAGAAGAAATTTTGACCGGTCAAATTTGAGTCTATTTTTGAAATTGCTTATGCTGAAAATCTTGAGATGGAAGAAGAATATTATGCAATGGAAGAGGCATTTGAATCAATGCCAAGCATGAAAGGTAAGCCTTCTAAACCAATCCGTCTTTCGGTTTCTACTGACATTCTTGCTCCATCTATTCAGGCAGCGCCAGAGTTAGAACTTAAACCTTTACCTGAACATTTGAAGTATGCTTTTCTTGGTGACGGTGAAACTTTGCTGGTCATAATTTCTTCAAAGCTTTCGGAATTACAAGAGGAGAAACTCTTACTTATTCTTAGGGAATATAAGCACGTAATTGATTGGATAGTTGTAGATATCAAGGAAATTTGCCCTACTTTGTGCACTCACAGGATACATCTTGAGGAAGAAGTGATCAAACTCCTCCTATGATGGATGTTGTCAAGAAAGAAGTGATCAAACTCTATGATGCTGGTATAATTTATGCTATTTCTGACAGCAAGTGGATTAGTCATGTGCAGGTTGTACCAAAATGTTTTGGAATAACGGTGGTGAAGAATGATGAGAACGTGTTGGTGCCTCAACATGTGCAAATGGGATGGAGAGTGTGCATTGATTATCGCAAGCTCAATGTCACCACACGAAAAGATCACTTTCCACTCCCATTCATTGATCAGATGTTGGAAACGTTGGAAGATTATTGGATGGTTATTCAAGGTAGAACCAGATAGCCATACACAAGGATGATCAGGAGAAGACCACATTCACCTGCCCCTACGGCACCTTCACCTGCAACGTTTCAAAGATGCATGATGAGTATCTTTTCAGACATGGTTGAAAAGATCATTGAGGTATTTATGGACAATTTTTTAGTTTTTGGTGATTCTTTTGACATGTGTCTACATCATTTATCTATGGTCTTAGAACATTGTGTGAAAACTAACCTGGTATTCAATTGGGAAAAATGCCACTTCATGGTGGAATAGGGTGTAGTTTTAGGACATGTTATTTCTGCTAGAGGAATTGAGGTAGACAAGGCTAAAATGGATATTGTGCGTACCTTACCACCTCCTTCTACTGTGAAGGATGTGAGATCTTTTCTTGGACATGCAGGATTTTATCGCAGGTTTATCAAGGATTTCTCCAAGATAGCCAGACCCTTATGTGCACTACTCCAGAAGGATGTGGCCTTCAATTTCACTGAGGAATGTCTACAAGCCTTTAATAAGCTCAAGGAGTTGTTGACTATAGCTCCCATCGTACAAGCACCGAATTGGAGTCTACCATTTAAGCTTATATGTGATGCTTCAGACTATGTTGTTGGCGCTGTTCTTGGCCAATAACCACAAAGACTTCCACATGTCATCTATTATGCCTCCAGGACTTTGAATGGTGCACAGTTGAACTATTCAACTACTTCGAAGGAGCCTTAGCAGTGGTTTTTGCTCTTGAAAAATTTCGATCTTACTTGCTTGAAACTAAGGTTATCATATTTTCTGACCATGCTATTTTGAGATATTTGATGACTAAACAGGATGCCAAGCCTCGATTGATTCGATGGATGCTCTTGCTACAAGAGTTTGACATTGATATCAAAGACAAGAAGGGTTTTGAGAATGTGGTGGCGGATCACTTGAGTAGACTTAACCATGGTTCCAACGCATAAGATGCCATGGTATGCCGACGTTGTTAACTTCAAGGTAATTAAGTGCATTCCACCTAATTTCAGCAGAACTCAGAAACACAAACTGGTCAAGGAAGCCAGGTATTACATATGGGATGAGCCATACCTCTGGAAACATTGTACTGATGCCATCATCTGCAGGTATGTACCCGAGTCTGAATTTCAATCTATTTTATCTTTTTGTCACTCACATGCAGGTGATGGACACTTTGGAGGGAAGAAGACTGCTCTCAAAGTGCTTGAGAGTGGATTTTATTGGCCAACCTTGTTTCATGATGCTCATGTCATGTACAAATTATGTGAAAGGTGCCAAAGGACAGGTAACCTCGACCCAAGAGACCAAATGCCTCAACATTCTATTCTTGTTGTTGAAATATTTGATGTGTGCGGTATTGATTTCATGGGACCATTCCCTAACTCCCAGGGTTATTTGTTTATTCTTCTCACCGTGGATTATGTTTCTAAGTGGGTGGAAGCTAAAGCCACCCGCACTAACTAAGGTTGTTCTTTGTTTTCTGAAAGATATTTTTACTAGATTTGGAACACCTAGATGCATTATCAGCAATGGAGGATCTCATTTTTGCAATAGAACCGTTGATGCTTTACCCCAGAAGTACAGTGTAACACATAAGGTGGCCACACCTTATCATCCTCAAACCAGCAGGCAAGTGGAGGTGTCAAATAGAGAGATCAAGCAAATCCTTGAGAAGACAGTCGAGCCAACTCGGAAAGATTGGAGTCAATGCCTTGATTAAGTGTTGTGGGCTTACAGAAAAGCATATAAGACACATATTAGAATGTCACCCTATAGGTTAGTGTATAGGAAAACTTGCCATCTTCCGGTGGAATTAGAGCACAAGGCATTTTGCGTTGTCAAGAAGTTCAATTTTGACATAGATGCTGCGGGTTTGCATAGGAAGTTATAGCTAAATGAGTTTGATGAGATTAGGCACAATGCCTATGAGTCCAGCAAGATTTATAAGGAAAAGACTAAAGCTTTTCATGACCGGAATATGATATAAACCCCACCCCACACTTAAAATTTTCATTTGGTATTTTTTAGTTTTTCTTTGTTTTTCTTGTGTGTTTTAGTGTCTTAGATGAAAACCAAAATACAAAAATAAAAAGTTTCAAGAAAAACAACACAAAAAGAGTCTCTTGTTTTGAGTCTTAGGTGTCCTTAATTAGTCCATGATGTGATTATATTTTCCAATTTGTGACTAAAAGATGATCATGTTATATGAGTTTTTTTTGTTAATCTTGATATATGGTGCATATGCAAATGTGTAGAAGATGTAGAAACGAGTTAACATGGTACATATTTTTTGAGCATACTTAAACTTTGTTGAGATTCAATTAACCCGTGAGCTTTTGAGCCTAAATGTGATACACATGCTTTCTTTATTGAGTGTTAATTGCTTGCCACAGATTAAGTTAATGGACTCGAGATATTATTAGAACTTGCTCTTGTGCTTTTCAAAGTTTTTTGTCAATACTTGTTTTGATTGAGGAAGTGATAAAGGCATTTAGGGGACACCACCATAGCCATATAAGCATGTGTCCTGACTTTGTGTACACAAGTTGTGCACCCCTTAGTTCATCACTTTGAGCCTACATATTTAAACTTTCTGTCATCACCCACATATCTCGGACCTTAAACCTTAGAATAGTTATATGTTTACCCTTGTTCTAGGACTTGGTAGAGCTATACATGAGACATGTACGTGAAGACGGCGACAATGTTGAAAGGTGATGCAAAAAAATAAGTGTGGGGTATCAAGCTAATCTAAAAAAATAAAAATTCGAAAAAATATATTTTCAAAAAAAAAGGGGTGTGATGTTTAGCTTAATACCCCATGTTAACTGTTGATGAAAACAATGATGTGAATGCCCAATAAGATGAAATTCGGCCACAAAAAGTGAGAAAGTTCATGGTTGTTAAGTTTGAAGAAGTCTCTTATTCAGTGCTCTACTAGGTTCTAGAATCATATTTGATTCCGTATCTATTTATTCTTTAACCTATGAATCAAGCCCTATTACAACCTTTTAAAGTCATTTTGATCCTCAAGATGGTAGCCTTTGATCTGTGGAGATTAGTCACAAGATGAGCATATGGTTTGGTCCATTTGGCAAGTAATTGAGTTGAGTGAAAACCTTAGACATATTTTGAGTGAAACACTTATGAAAGCATATCTATGTGAGGTTGAATCTTGACTTGTTTGTTGCATGTTGCAGCTCCTTTCACCATGATTATGTCTTCATCCTACATATTACATGTGTCATACATTGAAATTCACTTTCGAAACTTTGTGGAATAGAAATTTGGAGTCATACTAATCTTGGTGTTGCAATTGTTGAAGATTGTTGAGACAACATGTTGAGGGCGTTAGAGTCATGTAGTTAGAGTCTTTCAGTATTTTTAGAGTCTTAGTTTAGTGTTTTACTCGAGGACTAGTAATGTTTAATTATGGGGTATTTTGATAGTCGCATATTTATGCGTCTATTCGGTGTTTAATTTGTTCTCTATGTTTAGTTTATTGTTATTATTCGAGTGAATTAATTATGTTTATTTATTTTTTTACTTATTTTGGAGATTAATGAAGAAAATGAGATTAAATAATATACTTTGGAGTAGCTTGGCGAGAGGAAGCTTGGCGAGAAGAGGCTTGGCGAGGAAAAGAAAGAGAAGTCCATTTGCAATTTGGATAGCTTGGCACGTGGGAATAGATATTTATATATATTTGGCTATAAGGACTGCTTGAAGCCGCCCCGTACATGAAGTCTTTTTAATGCATACACTTTAACCTAGTTTTGCATATTCTTGAATGAGGTTTCTTTCTTTGAATGATTCACCGTATGAATGCTTGTATGTTTAATTTCGTGACTAACTTACTATGCATACTAGGATTCTATTTTCATGAGATACGGGCGACTAAAGATAATTTCTTCCACCGGATTATATATAGTTATACATTGATTTTACCGTCAGGATATTGAAATCTATATGTCTAGCAAGACACGCCCATAGTGTACTTGTGAATCCTTGTACCTTCTCAAACGTTTTCTAGAGTTTAATTCTTTCTTCTTTGTAAACCTTAGGGTCCATGGCTATAGATTCATAGAAGAATAGATGTAAGGGAGGTCCATGACAAACTTGCATAGGCATAATGATTAGGTAATAAGATGTGGTTGTAACAATTAATTCTTCCTGGGAACTTTCATTCATCGGATATGTGCATTAGGTTAAGTATGTGTTAGAAAGGTGGAATGGTGGTGGTGGATTGCATGCTTCTTAACTCATTAATCATATAGCTTAAATCTATTTGCATTCATTAGCATATTTACTTTTAGCATTTATTTTTGGCATTAGCTGTAGTTTGGCCGAATTATTTCAGCGACCAAGACTATTCAAAATACCCTCAAATTTTGTGTGGTAGTCCGCCACTGTGTCTAGTATATTGTATTAAATCTTCATAGCTTTTAAAGTAGTCTAGCTTGGGTTCGAAGAGTTATAGTGTACTGTAGTTTAGTCTGTCAGCATTGTAGTATAGTGTTAGGATTTAGTTTCACTAACTCTTTGTGTTCGATAACCCTTATAATTAACTATTACAATGATATATCTTGGTTGAAAATAAGGTATATTTGAGTAGGTGTTTTCCCCCCTATTAGTCCAACGCCGCCACCGTTGTCGAGAAAAACCTCCCTGAATCGGCCAACGTTCTCCTCCTCTATTCTCTTTCCTCCAGCCACCAACATCGGTGATGCTACTACCAAACGATAGAGGAGTGGGAGCCCAACAATTTCCACAAAAAAAAGAAAATATTTATTGACATATCTTATACTCAACAAAACATGGATTAGAAGATTCAAACAAGAAAAGATTGAAGATAAAAAACCAACATAATTACCATAATAATTATAATAACTACCATAATTAATCACTTACCATAATTATAATTTTTAATCACTACAATAATTACATAATTATGAATTTTTTATTTTTATGCATTACAAATTTACCATAATTAGAATAATTACTATAATTACCAATTTATTATTTTTAATAATTCAATAATTTACCATAATTACTAAATTATCATAATTACTAATTTATTATTTTTAATAGTTCAATAATTTATCATAATTATTAAAAAAATTAATATAATTAGAATATATAATTACAAATTATTATTACAATAATAATTACAAATTATAATTACAACAATAATTATAATTTACAATAGTTACAATAACTAATTACAAATTTACCATAATTAGTAAATGACCATAACTATCATAATTTACCATACTTACAAAAATTTACTGTAATTATCAATAATTTACTAATTTATTATTTTTACTAATAAATTTATCAATTTACTAATTTATTATTAAACACAAATTTAAAATATAAATATTTTAAAAAATTTAAAAAATATCGGAGAGAGAAGTCGCGAGAGAGTGGAGTCGTCGGAGTCGCCAAACTTTGAGAGAGAGTGAGAGAGAGGAGAGGAGGATTGAAGATGAGATGCGGAAAAAAGGATCGGCATATGCTTTTATATTGACTTTCACCTAGACGACGGAGGCCTTTTTTCTATCGTCTAGGTGCACCAACTCAATAATGGAAACAACACCCAATAAATTTGGCGAGTGGGAGTTAACCGCCTTAATTTTGGGGAACGTTTCAAATTTGACTGAGACAATGGATATATCCATCTCCGTCGTCCAAGTGAAATTTGAACTGTTCCAAAAAAAATGGCGGTGGAACTTGTACCGCCACAATTTTGAACCTAGACGACAGAGATGGTTTATCTCCGTCATTTAGGTTCAAAATTTCATAAAATTAATTTTTAAAAATAATTCGTAAGGAAGTTTTCGATCTGTCATTTGAATGAAATAGTCATAAAATATCGATTAAATAATCGTATATATAAAAAATGAAATTTAAGACGACGAATATTTTTACGTCTTTAAACTTGTTAAGTATCTATTAATCTGTATAACTTAAGTGTTATTAAGTATATGCTCATTGTACATCGATATTAATGAAATTGAATTTGGACAAAACAACCGTTAGATACATTCACCATAAGACAATATATAAGTAGAATAATTTTCACTAAATAGTAAGTTCGTTAAGGGTTTCATCGACACAGTCAACCACAAAATCGAAATTTTTACAAACCGGAAACGTGGATACACGGAAATCGTTAACTCCTATTTTGGAACCGTCGACGCTTACACTCAAAGAATTGTTTACTCTATGATCTTGATGGAAAGAATATGCATTGGGACATGGTCTATATGGTCATTGTCTTAGATGTGAAATTACAAAATTTTCACTTAGACGACGCAAACGTGTATTTGCGTCGTCTAAGTTAAAATTTCAAGGTATAGAGTTTTAGGGTTTAGGGTATATTTAGAAGACGGTATTTCGCTTTTGCGTCGTCTAAGTAAAATTTTGGGATTAATTTAGGGTTATATACATAATTAATTATTATTGTGTTTAATTACCTTGGTATAGACTACGAAAAGTCGTTTCGTTGTCTAAGTTTTAGGGTTTAGAGAATAAATTAAAATGTACGTGTGATTCTTGATCCGATCCTCCAGTTCAGGATTAATTAATTAACTTTTATTTTTATTTTCGTCTGTCGAACCGACATCACTCTTTAATTAATTTGAAGTTAATTATGCAAAAAAGTTAAAATTAATTGATTAATTAATTATAGAATTAAAGGGTTTACTTGTACGTACCTACTCCTCCTCATAATATGTATAATTAATCATGCATTATTACGTCGGTCCAAAAAGTATAATTACAATATTTAATTACCAATTAATATTCATTATCGTTATATTGTACTCTTTGTCATCATCCTCACCACTGTTATCCGATTGCTCCTCCTGCTTATCATACTCAACATCGTCCGACAAATATCTTGGGTCCTTGTCCTCGTCCTCATCCTGCGCCTCTTCTTCATCTACCTCATTAATTGCATCAATAATCTCATCTTCAGTTAGATCCGTAAAACCATCAAGCATGGGTAACCGTCCACCAGCTTGAACCAGGTCCATTATGTCAGAGCGGATGACAGAAATATTAGGCTCTTGATATGCAGGAATGTCTCTTTCCGGTTCATCAGCATCTTCAATCGCCGACGTCCCTTCAGTTGTCGTAGTATTCCATATTCCTCGATGAGAGATATGGTTCACTATTTTCCACCATTCACCAGCTTTCGGATCATCAGGTCTTCTTTTGTACGCTTGAACCATTTGCACTTGAATAGGAAAACGTTGACATCATTCTCGTAACATAGCTGAACGACATATACAATAGCCCCGTAATATAGATCATTGTCTTTCTCAACCGCTACCCCACTGTTTTGTATTCTTCTTCCTTCATCTCGGGTCAATGAATGAAAATTTACACTGTTCACAAAACATCTAGGGTAAATATAGTATTTAATCGGCTTCCCTGCTAGCAAGTGCTTTGGCCAGGAACACCACCTCCCGTGGTTTTTGAATTTTTGTAGATCAATCATCTGGGAAAATGAAAAATATATATATATAATTAAAGGGTTTACTTTCTACAAACATGTATATAAACTAAATAATTAAACATACGTACCCATTGGAAGAAATAATTGGAGAATTTCTTCTTAACCATTTTCTCAAACCACGTTGAAGTCTTGTCCAGATTTAACGCCTGAAGCCTCGCCCCGTACCCAATCATGTACGGCTCAACTTCGTCACAGTCTCGCAACCCTACCCAATGTGCCTCAATAAGTTCTTCTCGTATTAACGATTCCTTTAATACTCCTCTAAATGGTCGTACGACATTTGTGAAATGACCCAATCCCGATTTAGTTTCCTAAACCGGAATCAAACCCCTTCTGAAAACACGAACCAACAAAAACCATTAAAATTTTGGCAGAGTAACGCTACTAACGCAGAATTGCCATTAACCTGCACCCGGAAAATAACACTTCATCATAGGCCACAAAAGCCAAACCGTGGGCACCAATCCCATCCGGATTTCTCAATATCATAACAGTAACAATAAACAGTAAACATAACTGTACTTTATAGAAAATCCGAGAAAATCACATAGAAAACATGTATCAGTAATGTATCAGAGTGACCTCTAGTATATATATATACAAAATATACAACAGTAGGCAAAACAAGTAACCTACTGGGACAGAAAGGTAGCTCGAATGACTAGCCTCCGACTGCGACGTGAGATACCAGAATCTGAACTGCAAACTGGGCATGGAAACCGAAAAGCCCAGAGGAAAGACATGAAAACCGTTAGAGTGAGTGGATATGCATGCTCATGCTCGTAAAACGTGTATTAAAGACTCTCGACTAATCAGTGAAAAGAAATTGTCCACTCACAGGTGAGCAAAACGCGCACTCGCGCTAATCACCTGGTCCGGCGGAAGATCCCTCGCCCGAAGCACGATCTCGATCCCCTGAATAATCATAAAATATATCTGATCAAAATCATAGCTCACAACACTGTACCACACCTCGGAAACCAACCGTTCCCGGAAACGTATAACGGATACAAAAACAATTAACGAAATCCCCAAAATCTCCACTCAAACCCTCAACTAAAAATTCGGCACCCAAATCATCTCGGAAACCTCACGATTGCGTTCGGAGTGCGAAAACGAGTCGAAAACACATAAAAATCTCGAAAAACTGGACCTCGCCGGAGCACCGCCGCGGACATCTGTCGGCGGCGCGGTGGCGACGGCGCCCAAACATGACCAAACTTTCTAGAAATGCTCATCACAACCAGCCCTACAACTTCTCTCAAAGGACCGCCACAATCCAACCACTACAGTGGCCGGAATTTGCCTCGAACGTCAAGGAATCCATGGATTCCGGTGACTTTCTGGCGAGCTTCAAATCGGCGACCATCCTTCAATTCCTTCTACCCAAAGAATCTAGAGCTTGAGGGGAACCTTTCCCCCCAAACACCCGACCTCAAAAGTGACAGGAGCCGGCCACCCGAAACCGGCGAAAATCCAAAACTTTCCCGAGTTCAAACTACCCCAAAACGGCATCAATTCAATTGAAGTCAAGTTCCAATCCATAGGAAATGAAGAGAGGAAGCTAACCATACTGGTCTCAAGGTCTGAGGTGACCGGAATCACAAATTCCGATGATCGCACTTTGGCACAGCGGCGGTGGAGCTCCGGTCAACGAAAGTCAACGGTCAACGCAAGGTCAAACGACGGTCAAACTTCCCGAACAGTGTTTTCGACAATTTTTTGACTATTTCCGATGTTTATACTCGCGTCTTGGGATGATCGACGGTCCTAAACGGATAACCATTATGATTCGGATAAACTAAACGAAATTCTAAAACTTTAAATATTCATATTATATTCCTCGGTTGTCAAAATAATCATCCGGAACCGCCCACGAACTCAAAATCACGTGTACAACAACTCTCGAGAAGAGACTTAACTCAAATTCTCGGCCGATAATTAAGTCGTGAATAAAATCGGCAAATTAATCAATTTACGTAAAACTGCGATTATGCGCTAACTCGTGAATTAAGCCGTTTACTCAACTGATTCTGGTTCGGGTTGTCACAATTTGTGACGACAGAAAGATTGATGCGAACACTGGGATCGGATGTGGTGGGAGGTAGTGGATCTTTGAGGTACCTGCTGTAGTAAGTAACAGACTCATGCATTAGGTATGCCTCTGTTATGGAGCCATCCGGGGCCGACCTATTTTTGATGAATCCTTTATACTATCCAAGTTGTATATAAAATCAAATGTTCAATTAATTCATTGTAGAATAAGTACATATAGCTAGTAATCTCTAGTGGAATAAATAATGGATCGAAAAACCTATATAATTAATTAGTTGTACGTACATTTCTTGAGGATACATCCAAATGTACTGGACCGGACCAAAAATGAGCACCTGCTCGGGCTGATCGATCATTAGGTGAATCATGATGACAAAGAAAGCAGGGGCAAAAATCCTCTCTAGTTTGCAAATGATGTGCACAATTTGTTGTTGCAGTTCCACCACATTTGACTTCTTTAATTCTCTGGCGCATAACCTCTGCCACCAAGTACACAATGCCACTATTGGTTCTACGACATCGAGAGGAAAATATGGCTGAATTACCACTGGAATCAGACGTTGCAACATAACGTGATAGTCATGTGTCTTTAGACCAACAAACTTGTGTTGCACCTCGTCCATTGCTCCAATTACAGTAGCTACATACGTAGCAGGATAACGAACGCTCTTAAACACATGAAATACAGAACCTCTAAGTGCCGGCTTCACAATGTAAGGTGCAGCTGGCATCTTGTTATACACTCCTCTCCTATCCCTCCTCAACTACAAAGGACGACGTAGATTCATAGATTCCAAATCTTTGCGCGCTTTAGGAGTATCTTTAGTCTTGAACTTAATACCGAGAATTGTTCCCACCATGTTGTCACACACATTCTTTTCTATGTACATCGCATCCAAGTTGTGCCTCAGCTTCAACTATGACCAGTAAGGGAGTTCAACGAATATACTCTTGTGATGCCAATAGTTGAGATCATATGAAGGTATTGGATTGTATTTCTGTACATCCTTGTCATTGGTCAACACACCAAAGTTGAAATAGCTCAACCTCTCTAAAATCTCTTCCCCCGACCAACTACAAGGTTTAGGATTATTCTCTACCGTCCCGTCGAAATGAGGTTCATCCTGTCGCCACGGGTGGTCGTGAGGAAGCCATCTACGGTGACCCAAGTAACACACATTCCCCGCGTGCCAACTAGAGTTCACGTCGTTCAAACATATTGGATATCCATTGTATCATTTCATTCTGCAGGCTACCAACATCTCATACGCTGGAAAATCGCTGATCGTCCATATTACGGCAGCCCTTATCATGAACATTGTGTCAGTGAATTTGTCATAAGTTTAGACTCCATTTTCCCACAACAGTTTCAGCTTGTCGATCAAAGGTCTGAGGTAGATATCTAAGCGATTCCCCAGAGATTTAGGACCTGGAATTAGAAGAATAAGGAAATTAAATTCCTTGTTCATGCACATCCACGAAGGCAGGTTGTACGACATCAGAATAATTAGCCAAGTGCTAACGGCAGAGCTATTACTATCTCAAGGATTAAATTCATCTGTAGAGAGTCTGAGACTAACATTTCTAACCTCTGCGGCAAAGTCTCCAAATTCGCTGTCGAAATGTTTAAAAGCCTCCCCATCCGCCGCATATCTCAGCACATCATCATCTATTCGCTTTTCTGCGTACCATCGCATCGCCTCTGCTGTGTATAGACACATGTACAGACGCTGCAATTTGAGAATCAATGAAAAATATCGAAGAACCATCACAAGAATTTTCTTTTTCAAACTCTTCCTATTCAGCACATATATGCACTGCCCACATACGGGACAATAGTCCAAATCTTTATACTTTTTGTAAAACAACACACAATCATTTCGACAGGCGTCAATTATCCTGTACTTTAAGCCGAAGGTGCTCAAGATATTTCTAACCTTATAATGGGATTTAGGAAGATTGTGATCATCAAGAAGCAAATTACATATTTGTTCTTAAATTTCGTCAAAAGCACTTGTGACGACCCGGACCGGAATGGGTATAGTAATTGACTTAATCTGAGAGTTTCATGAGTAATTGTGGTTTAGTGTAATTAATCGGATATGCAACTTCGTTCACGACTTAATTTTCGGGCATGAATTTGATTTGGGTTTGTTCGTGGAAAATGTAGAGAATTTGATTGCGAGTTCGTGGGAGCTTTTCGAGGATTTTTCGGATAATCGAGGAATATAAAATGAATATTTGAAATTATCTTCGAGTTAGTCATGTTTATCCATTCGAATTTGAGTTATCCAAATTGTGTACAGAGCCGAGTCGCGACGTATAAATAGCTGAATAGTCGTAAAATTGTCGCAAAAACGCGAAAATGAGCTGTTTTGACTCAGTTGACCAGAGCTGGGCCAAGTTGACCGAGTCAACCGGGTTGACTCAGTGAGTCACGACTTGGTTGTCGGAATACGGCGCGGTTGCCAGATTTCATGGTAGGGAATTGAAGCCTATGATTCATGCTACCTTTGGATATATGTTTTGTGATGTTTGGTGGAGTTTTCGGTATGGAATTTTGGAGGAGAAACTGTGTGGAATCGGGGGTGACGGACGGTGGTGCTCCAGCCACGGTGGTGGCCAGGGATTTGAGGGGAATGACTCATGGGGACACGGCGAAGCCTTTGGGAGTGGCCTCGAGGGCCGCCGTGCGCCGTGGCCGGAGTTCTAGTGGTTATTCGTGTTGCCGACCAATTTGAAATCCAAGGGATTTCGGGCTGATTTCGGGCAGTTCACAGCGGAATTGGAGGAGGACTTAGTTGAGAGATGTGTTGGGCTCGAGGAGGAGAGGAATTCTGGACTTTCCTCGCCGGAAAATTCTTTCCAGTGATGGTGCGCCTCCGCCGGCTGCGGAGGTCAACGACGGAGCTCCGGCGAGGCGTTGACTTTTTGGATTTTTGTCATGTTTTATACCGTTTTGCTCGTAATCGCGCCCCGATCATAGCCTTGATGTTTTCTAGTTGATCTGAGTAGCGGATTTTAAGTCGAGGGTTTATGTGGAGTATTTGGGTGCTTTCGACGATTATTTTGTATCCGAAGTGTGGAATAGAGTAATGAATTGTGATTTTGATCAGTTATATTTTGTGATTATTCAGGAGATCGAAATCGTATGTTGGTCGAGGGATCTTCCGCCGGATCTCACGATTAGCGCGTTTGCGCGCTGTGCCTATCTGTGAGTCGACCTTTATTTACACTGTCGTATCGAGTTCTTGATTTCAGAATTTATTTCCAGTACAGTATTGAGATTATTTATTGTTTTTGGAGGTATTGTTTTATATTTTATTGGTGATAGCATTTACTTAGCATCAATGCATTGGTTACTCGGCTGATCACCGGTAGTCCAGTTCCAGGGTTAAGAGATTCCCCTGATGTGCCCACTAGGCTTGAGAGATTTGCCTAGTCTATCACCGTCGGGCTTGAGAGATTCGCCTGACACCTCCATTTATTTTAAGAACTCGCATTGTTTTTATGTTATATAAATGGTGAAAGGCATATGATTATTTTTGTCCACTCACTCTAACGATTTTATTTGCCTTTCCACTAGGCTTTTCGATTTTCGTGCCCAGTTTGCAATTCGGATTTTGGTGTTGCACGTCGCAGTCGGAGGCTTAGTATTCGAGCTACCCTTGTTTTCCAGTAGGTTTCTTGTTTAGCCTACTGTTGTATATTTATGTATATATATACTAGAGGTCGCTCTGAATACTCTGATGTTATATTTTCATATGATTTTCCCCAGATTTTTGTACAGTTACATCTTTTGTTTATTATTTTACATTATGTTATGATATTGAAAAATCCGGATGGGATTGGTGCCCACGGTTTGGCTTTTGTGGCATAGGATGAAGTGTGTTTTCGGGTGCAGGTTAATGGCAATTGCGCGTTATAGTGAAACTCTGCCGAAATTTCTATGGTTTTTGCAAGTTCGTGTTTTCAGAAGGGGTTCGATTCCGGTTTAGGAAACTAAATCGGGGTTGGGTCCTTTCAGCTTGGTATCAGAGCATTAGGTTTCAGTTTCTGTAGACTTCGGTAGTTGTGATAGTAAGGATATTTGAGTATGTACAACATGTCTGGAGCGATGACCCGACTGGCCAGCGGTAACTCATCAATGCTTCGGGTGTTGTATGTTCTCAAATGTCTGAAGTCTCATTATTACGTTCCTTATGCTTGTGACTAATGCATTTCTCTTATCATTAGGCTGCCTCCTAGACGTGGTCCCCATGTTAATAGGGATGTGGATCCTTATGAGGATTGCCAGACGCATGACTTGCTTATGCGAGTATTGCGTTTGGAGGAGCCTTTTGACCCTGTGGTCAAAGCTCGAACTGCTGGAGCGACTGTTTTCTCGGGTTTAGCTGATCCAGAGATTTATGAGGATTTGTTGGTTCAGGTTGAATGAGTTTATGAGCATCTGCCTTTCACTCTTGAGCAGATGATAGTGGCAGCAGTTGGTTTACTTGAGTCTGATGCATACTTCTGATGGGTTAGCACTGATAGAGTTCCGGTTGATACTCCGTGGACTTTGTTCAGAGATTTGTTTATGCGGAGGTATTTCAACCAGGCGACACAACAGCGGAAGTATGAGGAGTTCACCAACTTGAGACAGGGTAGTATGTCAGTACTTGAGTACCGGGACAGATTTACTCGCTTATCTGGGTTTGCTCGCGACATGGTGGCTACAGAGGAAGCCAAGTGTCAGAGATTTGAGTTGGGCTTGAACCTGAACATCAATGGAACTTTAACTACGATGCCTCGGAACAACTTTGATGAGTTTGTGAGTGCTGCACTTCGAGGCGAGGACATAGAGAAGGAAAGGCAGATGAGATTCCAGTCTCGACGATTTGAGGAGGGTGGACCGAGTTAGAGACCTTCCAAGAGGCTGAGTTCTGACACGAAGGGACCTTCCAAAACTCATCAAAGATTCCAGTCCGGATCGGCATCATCATCTGGCAGTGGACCATATAGACCACCAGTTGGTAAAGCTAGACAGAGACAGAGATGGAGGAGGGATCGACCACAGAGACTGGGAGTTCTAACAGATCCAGCTATCCTCGACGTACCGGTGGCACTTTTGCTGTACTGAGGGAGTATCCATTATGCAATCCCTCCAACAGGCATCATTTTGGTCCTTTTCAGCGAGGCCCTATCATTTGCTATCGTTGTAGCCAGGAGGGTCACTATGCGAGGGAGTGTTTCCAGCCTGCTAATGTTGGTGGAGAGGCAGCTCAGAGTTCAGGAGGAGATAGAGGTACCACTTCTGGAGCTCGACCAGTACAGAATTCTGGACAGGGTGGACAGCAGAGTCAACCTCAGTGTGGACGACCAGCCGGGCAGGCCAGGGTTCATGCTATGTCATTGCGTGAGGACATAGCATCACCAGAGGTTGTTATTGGTACGTTGTGAAGGCATACATAATATTGGCTATTCCTTGACAATGAACAAAACACAATAGACTGTAGGATCATCAAGGAAAGAGATTAAAGATGTTGGCATCACATATTTATCTCAATGGAAAAATAGGTTATTCATGCATTACATAACATGCTTTTCATCTAGGATAGCACTTGATGCACGTATCCCTGCTGTTCTGGTGTCATTCTGGAAATGTGTTCATAACTGGTTTCTGTTGCCTAGGTTATTCTTGATTCTGTATGCATGTGATTTACAGCAGCCTAGGTCATCCTTAATTCAAAATACATGTGCTTTGTTTCATGATAGTTGACTTTATGAAAGGTGTGTTTGATTTATGTTCTTAAGTGATAAAACTCAAGGTCAAACTTTTGGGAAGTTTTTAGAATTGGCAAAACGTATTTCAAATGAAAAGCTTTCTGAAAACAAACGCATAATAAGAATTAGGTCAGATCATGGAACCGAGTTTGAGAATTCTTTATTTGCTGAGTATTGTGCAGAAAATGGTGTGCACCATAAGTTTCTGCCCCCATCACACCACAACAAAATGGGATAGTAGAAAGGAAGAATAGAGTCTTGGTTGAGATGAGGAGAGTAATGCTTAGTTCAGCTGACTTACCTCATATGTTTTGGGCCGAAGCAATTTTCAATGCTTGTTATACACTTAACTGTGTGATCCTTATGCCGGGTACTAGCAAAACACCATATGAACTCTGGAAAGGTAAGAAGCCAAATATCTCACACTTAAAAGCTTTTGGTAGCCCTTGCTTCATCTGTAGAGATCGTGAGTATTTGACAAAGTTTGATGCTAAATGTGATCGAGGTATTTTTCTAGGTTATGCATTGAATAGTCGTGCTTACCGTGTTTATAATAAAAGAACTTGCAAATTCATAGAAACGGTAAATGTGGCTATCAATGACTCTCTTGTGTGCTCTCACAACCACTCTTCAAGAAATGTGCAGGATGAGGATATGAGTACTGAGACATCTCCCACAGCTGCTGCGACTCCTATCGATGAACAGAATCCCATACCTGATGATGTATCCTCGGATACAGAATCTGGCACTGAAGGTGCCGGGATAGATCACACTCTGACTATCCAGAAGTCACATCGCATTGGGAAACGCCAAGTTCAAAAGAATCACTCTCCCTCGGATGTGATTGGCACGGTTGATGAACCAAGAAATTAAGACCCGGAGTAAGTCAAACATGTTTGTGAGTAATCTTGTTAGTCTCAAAAGTTTTCTTATAATGCATAGGCTAGCTATCAATCGAATTGCATGCTATGGTTTTGTTTCAAATGTTGAACCTAAGAACATTAAAGATGCATTGAAAGACTCGGATTGGATTGTAGCTATGCAAGATGAACTTAATCAATTTGAGAAAAGCAATGTTTGACATTTGGTTCCTAGACCTAAGGATAAGAATGTAATAGGAACAAAATGGGTTTTCAAAAACAAGACGGATGAAAAGGGAATCATTACTAGAAACAAGGCTAGGTTGGTTGTGCAAGGTTATTCCCAAATAGAAGGCCTAGACTTTGATGAAACTTTTTCTCCCATAGCTAGACTTGAGTCCGTTAGACTTCTCTTGGCCATTGCTTGCTTTCTAAAATTCGATCTCTTTCAAATGGATGTTAAAAGTGCTTTTCTAAATGGAATTTTGAAAGAAGAAGTTTATGTGGAACAACCTCTGGGATTCCAGAGCTCTAGCCATCCCGATCATGTTTACAGATTAGACAAAACTCTTTATGGTTTAAAGCAAGCTCCTAGAGCTTGGTATGAAAAATTGTCTACACATTTGATTGACCATGGGTATGTGCGTGGTTCTATTGATAAGACCATGTTTGTTAAGAATGTTTCCCATCATATGATTATTGCTCAAATATATGTGGATGGTGTGGTGTTTGGTTCCACCTCTCAAAAACTTGTTGAGGAGTTTGTCACTCTCATGAAGCAAGAATTTGAAATGAGTCTTTGTGGTAAGCTAAGCTTCTTCCTTGGACTACAAGTTCAGCAAAGGAAAGATGGTTTGTTCATTTCACAGGAAAAGTATGCGAAGGAACTAGTGAAGAAATTTGGGATAGAATGAGCTTCTCCCATCCGAAACCCAATGGGAACTTCATGCAGAATTAGTGCTGACTTGGAGGGAATCAATGCTGATCAGACTCTCTATAGAAGCATGATTGGGAGCTTACTCTACCTCACAGCCAGTAGACCTGATATCTCCTTTAGTGTGGGTGTTTGTGCTCGATATCAAGTCAACCCCAAGGAATCCCAAGTGAAGGCTGTCAAGCGTATCATTCGATATGTTTCAGATACATGTGCCTTTGGAATTCTGTATACAACGGATACTAACACTGAGATTGCAGGGTACTCTGACTCGGATTGGGCTGGGGATGCCATATATAGGAAGAGCACCTCGGGAGGTTGCTTCTTTGTTGGGAACAACTTGGTGTCGTGGCATAGCAAGAAGCAGAACTGTGTATCCTTATCCACTGCCCAAGCAGAATACATAGCTGCAGGGAGCTGCTGTACACAACTTCTCTGGATGAAGCATATGCTGAGCGACTAAGGATTTGAGCAAGGTATCCTATCCCTGTTCTGTGATAACACCTATGCAATCAATATCTCAAAAAATCATGTGTTGCATTCTAGGACCAAGCATATAGATATTATGTATCATTTCATTCGAAACTTGGTTGAAGATAATCAGCTTGAAATGACATTTATTCCAACTGAACAACAATTGGCTGATTTGTTTACTAAGCCCTTGGACAATCTGAGATTTGAAAGTCTTAAGAAGGCTATTGGTGTATGCACCATCACTTGAGATATCTCCCTCACTGCCTAAATTTATTTTTCAGCATTTTCCTTTATGAAATAATTTTCTGAAAATAATGGTTGGCTCACGCTGGGATATGAGTCTGTGAATGCATCCCTGGAAATATTTCTGAACTTGATCTAAAATGTTGTGTTCTTATTTCATGTATCTTGATAGACATTTGCTGCATCTTTCACTTGTGTATATGCATCTATGCTCTTAAGAATGTTTGTGCATGTGGTCTAAATCTATGACGACCCAGAACAGAATTAGCAGTGGAATCAGCTTAATATACGAGCTTGCGCGTAGTCGCAGATTTACGACAGTTGTTTGAATCGCCAGGCTTGATAACGACTAAATTATTAGCCGAGAATTAGAGCTGGGTCTGTCCTCGAGAGTCATTGTACGTGTGATTTCGAGTTCTTGGGCGGTTCCGGATTGTTATTTGGACGACTGAGGAATAAATTATGAATATTTGAACTTTTGACGTAATCGAATTTAAAATGGTGGATTTGTTAGCGACTAAATTACCGGACGAGAATTTGGTTTCGGTTTCTTCATGGAAGTTATTGAGAATTTAATTTCGACCCCGTGGGAACTTCCGGAACATTACTCCGAGTTACGAAGATTAAGTTGTGAATATTTCCGATTGTTGATTATTTAGTCGGTTTAAATATGTGTTAGTTTGAACAATTGATTTTTTATCGGTATGGTCGATGTGTTTGACTTCGGGTGATAATTGAATAATATGTCGAGTTGAGTTTGTTGCCGCGAGAATGAGTGGAATCGGAATTACGACGAGAAAGTTACGTGTGTTTGAAGTTTGTCGAAAAGATAATTACGAAGTATCCATTTTGGGAAAACTATAAATAGTGGGGTTGCCATTTATGGAAAGTCAAAACTGCAATTAAATGTGTTGACCGAGTTGACCGAGTCAACTCGGTGGAGAGAGGAGAGGTGCGACGTGCTCGGCGAGCTCCACGGCGGCGATGGGTTTCCGGCCACCCTAGGGCTCGGACTAGGGATGGTTCTGCTCGGCGTGGTTCCCTCGTGGTGGTGCCGGCCACCGTTCACGGCGAGGTGGACGGTGGAGAGAGAAATTTTGGGTGAAAGTTTGGGATTTTTGGAGTTTTTGGGGTGATCCGATTCCGGCCATGTTGGGCTGCAATTTGGACTGGGTGTTGTAGCCCTCATCACCATTAAGCTACCATGTAAGTTTGGTGTTCCAATTCATCTTGTACATGGAGAATTTTGGAATTCAAATTTGTGTGAACATTCGGTTTTTCATGAAATTGACATGGTTAGGGTGAAAATTGGACTTCGGTGCAGTTATGGAAGTTGCTCAGTGGGTGATTTTGTATGGAATGGTGGTTGCTCCGCCGGGAAAATTTCAGGTTGGTGGTGGCGCCGCTACCGCCGGCGGTCAACGGCGGCGGTCAACAGTCAACGGTCAACTTTGACTTTTTGGGGTTTTCGACAAGTTGCATATCATTTCACTCGACATCGCACCCCGATCGCAGTGGGAAGGTTCATTTTTCAAATTGAGCGTCCGAAAGTACAGCGAGGTATTGAGTAATGGGATTTTCGGATTTTCGACAGTTTATCGTAATTGGATTACGTGTTTCCGAGAACGGTGGTTTCTCGTGATTTGTTTTGAATTGTCGAGTTATGACTTTGAGTAATGGACATTGTGATTATTCAGGGATTTGTGGTCGTTCGTTTGGCAAGGGACTTTCCGCCGGATCACGGGTTAACGCGAACTGCGTTACGCTAGCGTGTGAGTGGACAAGTTTCTATTTTCACAGTTGATTTGCGAGTTCGTGGATTTTATGATTTTCGTGTTTACTTTATACGATGATTGAGATATATGTTATTTTCGGAGGTGTTATTATATGTTATTGGTGATGGCATTTATTGCATCGATGCTTCCAGAGTTGAGAGATTCCTCTGGACCAGAGTTGAGAGATTCCTCTGGGCAGGGTTGAGAGATTCCCCTGTATGCCGCCGGGGTTGAGAGATTCCCCTGGCCTATCACTGTCGGGTCGAGCGATTCACCTGACGTCGGGCTTGAGAGATTCGCCCGACAACCTCTATATATATATGTGTTCCGAACTCGCATTGTTTTACATTGATTATGTATATGAACTGGTGAAAGGCATACGTTTATTTTCGTCCACTCACTCTAACGTTTTTATTTGCCTTTCCCCTGGGATTTTTGGTTTCCGTGCTCAGTTTGCAGTTCGGACTCTGGTGTCGCACGTCGTGGTCGGAGACATAGTACTCGAGCTACCTTGTTTCTTTCAGTAGGTTTATTGTTCTACCTACTGTGGTATATTTATATGATTATACATTAGAGGTCGCTCTGAGTATTTTGTTGTATATATTATACGATTTTACTCCGGATTTCAGTAAAGTACAGGTATATTTACTACTTTATATTGTTGTTGATATATTGAGAAATCCGGATGGGATTGGTGCCCACGGTTTTGATTTTTGTGGCATAGGATGAAGTGTATTTTCAGGGTGCAGGTAATAGTAATTCCACGTTAGTAGCGAAACTCTTCCAAAATTTCTACGGTTTTTGTTGGTTCGTGTTTTCGAAGGGGTTTGATGCCGGTTTAGGCAACTAAATCGGGGTTGGGTCCTTTCAGCTTGGTATCAAAGCATTAGGTTATAGGTTCTGTAGACTTTTGTAGTCGTGTTTACTAAGGATATTTGAGAATGTACAACATGTCTGGAATGGTGACCCAACCGGCCGGCGGATAATCATCAATATTCCGGGTGTTGTATGCTTTCAAATATTTGAAGTTCCATGATTACGTTCTACTTGTTGTGAACGATGTTTTATTCATTAGGATGCCTCCTTGACGCGCTTTCCGTGTCGGTACGGTTGTGGATCCTATTGAGGATCAATCGACGCACGAGTTGCCAGAGAACTGTGGGTTTGGATGAGTATTATGAGTTCAGAGATTTGTGTGGCACGGTTTGCCTGGTTGTGTGTGTATGAGCGTCTACATGTTGCCTCAGAACTGAGAATTGTGGCAGTTGATGTTTTCCTGAGTCAGATTATTGTATTTGGTGGGCTGATATTGTGTGAGTTCCTGTTGTGACTTCATGGCCTACATTCAGAGTGTTGTTTATATGGTAATGGTTTAATCATGCTACCCAGCATTTGAATGAGGAGTGTTTACCCACCTGAGGCAGAGATGCATTGTTCATATGTTTGTCCCTGATTGCACGTGTTATGTGGCTTCAGAGGAAGCAGTGCACGAGGTTCGAGATGAGATTGAACCTGAGCATCAGAGAGAGTCTGATTGATATACCTCGAGACATCCGTGAGGAGCTTAGTGTGCTGCACTCAGTGGTGAGGCTATTGAGAAGGAAAAATGTACGCGATTTTCGATGTGATGGTTTGAGGAAAGTGGACTTAGTCGAGATTTTGATGAGGTTGAGTTCCGACACGTCGGGATCAGTGACTTCATCAGGCTATGGCCTTTTCGATTATGTTGAGGGTCATCAAGTCAAGCAGAGGATCCGTTTGATGATGGCGGAGATCTCAGAGTAGCGGACTTGCTCTTGTGGCATGAGTTTGGGCGATCGTTGGTGATCCTTCCTCACAGTAGGTGTCGCTGTGACTTGTGTTCGTGGAGCACTCTCTGTTGCCATTGTGGTGGCCAGGAGGGTCACGTTACGAGGGAGCGCCCTCAGCCAGCTGTTTAGCGGTTCAGGCAGCTCAGAGTTCACGAGGAGATCCTCATGTTGTTCCTGAAGTTTGACCAATGTAGCCTTTAGATGAGTTATTCAGCAAGTCGCGATTGACGTGGGTGGCTAGTTAGGCATGTTGGAGTTCATGCCATGACCTTGTTTGAGGACAGACTTTTCTCCGAGGTTACTGTTGTTTGATATCCATAGTTGTTGTACCTGCATCTCCACTTCCGAGGTTTTGGAGAGTGTTGCATCCATTCGGAGGTTGCGAGATCCTTGATGGAGGATATGGCTTAGCTGTGGATCTGTTATAGCTGGACATTGTGGTTTTTGATGTGACTATGAGTATGGACTTACTGACGACGCATTTGGCTGTGTTCGAGTGCCTCAAGAAGGAGGTTGTGTTTCGACGACCAGATTTTCCCGAGATACTGTTTCGCGGTGATGGGCGAGCGGATGGTGGAAACGAGTTGTATTGTTGTTTAGCTTATGTTGTGGATGGTGGAGACGGGTTCTGTTGTTTGCTTAACTCATATTGTGGAGACTACAGTTGCTGTGCCCGACATTGGCGACATTGAGGTGGTTCCCGAGTTTCCAGGTGTGTTCCGGAGTGGTTACCAGGTGTTTCTCCAGTTCGGGATACTGACTACACCATTAAGCTTGTACCGGGCGCTGGACTCATTTTACCGACGTTTTGTCGTTCGGAGCCAGCGGAGCTGATGGAGCTACAGGTTTGACTCCAGGAGTTGCTGGAGGAGGTTTCACACTACCACCAATTGAAACATTACCGGCGAGATTCCGGCCAACAAGGCCGGCGACCGGAAAAGTCACCGGTAATGTCCATCATTACCGGCGACTTACTCCGTCGCCGGTAATGTCGCCGGAATCTCGCCGGTAATGTTTTGGAACATTACCTACGACTCCAACCGTCGCCGGCAATGTCAAGCTGAACATTTCCGGCGATTTTTCGGCCGGAATTTTGCCGGAAATGTGTGGCTAGACATTGCCGGCGACGGTTGAAGTCGCCGGTAATGTTTTGGAACATTACCGGCGAGATTCCGGCGTAAAGTCGCCGGTAATGTCTTCATTTCCGGCGACTTACTCCGTCGCCGGCAATGTGTCTTATATTAGTTGCCGGCTACGGCAGCTCGATCATTCAATCATTTTGATCGAAAAAAATCCAGAGAAATCGAAAGAAGGAAAACGTATGCTCTAAAATCGATCATTCGGCATATTGTCAAAATTAAGGCGCGCGTCGAAAAGTCGATCACTCGGGAAGCTATATATATAGGTAGGTGTATATATACGTATATGTGTATGTATATATATATGTGTGTGTGTTGATCAAATCCAATTCGTGAGATATATATGAAATGTTGTTGATGTCACCGAAACGAGAAAACAGCTTGTAGTTAATCTTGTGTCTGAATCAACGACTGGTATTATCGTATTGTTATCGGAGCCAGGCTTAACAGCTAGAGCCTCTTACCCAGTCAAATACGTTTTGAATTGAAAAAAGGAGAATACCATCATAGAGTACTGAATCGAATTCAGAGATTAGATCGATATATATATATATATATATGCATGCATGTGTTGATTTAATTAGAGTTGAATTGAGATATCGCGTCGATTATTAGTAGTGAATGTGTGTATATATATAATTAATACATAAAATTGTTAGAATTTTCAGGATGGACAAGAGTTGGATGAGCCTCGAAAGATGGGATGTCAGATATCACGAGGGAATTAGGAGTTTTGTGGATTTTGTGAAGGCTAATTGTGGAGACACTACACTTCATTATTGCCCGTGTAAATAATGTAAGTGTTTCAGCGATCGATTTTGATTTCCCATTGATAAAGTCCAGAGGCACCTGAGTAAATACAGGTTTTGGGATAAGTACACTTGTTGGATTTATCACGGTGAAACATCTGTAGCGGGTCCGCATGATCATGGACAATTTGGTGAGAGGGCCAGTCCACGCTATGATCATGGAGATTTTGGTGAAAGGGGTAGTTCATCCTATGATCCAACATCGATGTTAATCAATGATATGTTTCCTCATGAGAGCGGTGTATTTGCTGATGAAGCACCAAATGTCCCTCCCGTCGTTGAGGGTTTCCCCCATATCGAGCCAGTCGAACCATTACCTGGAGCTCATGTCAACACAAGCGGTATGGACAAGTACAACAACCTGATTGCATTGCAACAGACTCCGTTGTACGACGATTGTAGTAAGACTGTTCTTGAAAGTGTGATGGGAGTGATGCAGCTCAAAATGGAGAACAAAATGTCTGTCAAAGCTGCTGATTCTTGGTTGAAGTGGACTGCTTCGCTACTGCCACCCGGTCATCATCTTCCTACCACTCATCATAAGGTGCGACATATCCTGAAAGATCTTGGGCTTTCCTATATCAAAATCCATGCATGCAGATATGATTGTATTCTCTTCTGGGGAAAAGATCTCGAAGACCTTGAAGCCTGCCCGGTATGTTTTACAGAAAGGTATAAGTTGACTCCTGCAGGCAACAAGAAAGCTGTGAAGATACTTCGATATTTCCTGCTTATTGATAGGCTGGAGCGGTTGTTCATGTGTGCTTTCACGGCCGAGGCAATGAGATGGTGGGCTGAGAGGAACTTGCCTGACGATGACACCCTTATACACCCTTCCGACGGAGAGGCTTGGAAGCACATGGTCTGGGAGTTTGATCATTTTGCAGCAGAGGTCCGAAATGTTTGGCTAGGGCTCTCATCTGACGGATTCAACCCTTTTGGCAACATGAGTCTTCAATACAGTATATGGCCAGTTATTTTGGTACCGTACAACCTTCCACCATGGATGTGCATGAAGAAGGAATACAATATGCTGACTCTGTTAATTCTGGGCCCGGGTTATCCAGGAAAGTGACTCGATGTGTATTTGAAGCCTTTGATTGAGGAGCTTAAGTACCTGAGTGAGTGTGGCCACCCCACTTACGATAGGTTCAAAAACGAGATGTTCCAGATGCATGCCATGCTTGTTGGCACCATCAGTGATTTTCCTGCCCGCAGTATGTTGTCGGGCAAAGTTACCAGGGGTTACAGGGCTTGTTCAGAGTGCATGACGGTTGATTGTTGCAGTCCTCATTGCAGTAAAATTGTTCAGATGCGTTACCGTTGTTGGCTTCCATATGATCACCCATTTAGGTAGGATCCATACACGTTTGATGGGACTGTGGAAACAGGTGTGGCACCAAGGCGATGGACAGGGGAAGAAATTTTGGAAGTGTTGAATGAATATGATTTTGGCTAGCTGAGCAATCATCCTGACATAGTGGCGTCAATTCCAGACAAGCCCGAAAGGTATAAGTTTTGGACACACAAGAGCATATTCTGGGAACTCCCCTACTGGCCCAGGTTGCTTATCAGACATTACCTAGATGTCATGCACATAGAGAAGAATGTGTGTGAAAGTGTGGTGGGCACCGTTCTTAACTTGGAGGGGAAAACAAAAGACATCCCTAAGGCACGTATTGATCTGAAAGCTATGGGACTGCGGAAACATTTGTGGTTACGAGATGGTAAGAGAAAAATGCCGCAAGCTCCTTATACCGTCAAGCCGAAGCATAAGCATGAAATTTTTCGGTGGCTAAGTAATGTCAGGTAAATATTCTTATATATGACTATGCAGTACGGAAATTGGTTTGCCTTTAATTTTTACCGGATTATGGTGATATGCGAGAAATATAATTGTTGCCTATGGCTATATATATATATACATGCAGGTATCCTTATGGCTACGCAGGAAATATAAGCAGGTGTGTTAACTACCGGGACAATAAGATGTACGGATTAAAGAGTCATGACTGCCATGTACTGCTTCAACGCCTTTTCCCTATTTTCATTCGAGGGTACCTGCCCAAGGAGGTGGTGGAGCCGTTGGTGGCCTTGTCAAGATTCTTTCAGAAGTTATGCACCAGGGAAGTTAAAAAATCAGATCTCAGGGAGATGCAAGATGACATCATTTTTATCATGTGCAAGCTTGAGAGGATATTTCCGCCAAATTTTTTCGACATCATGCCTCACCTAACGATCCATCTTCCCGAACAATTGTTGCTTACCGGTCCCGTACACTACACTTGGATGTATCCCATGGAAAGGTACATTTGGTTTGCCTCTGTTTTTATTTGTAAAGTCTTAGTTTTACCCCTTTTAACATGCACTTGTTAACTTGTAGACAATTGGGAGCCTATAAGGACTATGTGAAGAATAAATATGCACCTGAAGGGTGTATCGCTGAAACATATGTTGCGCACGAGTGTGTCACGTACACCAAAGTGTATTTGGGAGCGCTTGAAGACCCCCAACAACAGATGCCGATAGATGAACCTCAGTTCAACCTTTCTATCATGTCCAATGACGTTGTAGTACAGGGAAGCTTGCCAAAGTCGTACAAGTTGGATGAAAATGAGGTAGTCATTGCCCACTGGTCGATACTGATTAACTGTGAAGAAGTACAATATTGGAAAAATTATCATCTTCACTGCCCTGCTATTGCCGGAAATGTTGATTACCACAACAGGACGTTTGCAAACTACTTTGGTCCATGGGTAAGGGTATATGTGTATATGTCTTTTATTTATTGCCATTTTCCTTATATAGCATGTGTGTACGTACGTGGTTTTGTGGTTTCTATGTTCATAATGTCTTGTGTGGTTTCTTATCGTTTTCAGATGAACCATGTAGCAGATGATGGTTACCCAGAGTGGTCAAACGAATTGAGGGTCCTTGCGATGAAACCGATAGCTTCAAAAGTTTACTCGATGTGTCAGGTCAATGGCGTGAAATTTATATGTGAAAATAGAGACGGCCGACTGAAAACACAGAATTGTGGGGTGATGGTCCATGGTGGGCAGGATGGCGTTGACTATTACGGTGTCCTTCATTCAGTTGTTGAACTAATTTATGGGAACCGCATGAAAGTGCACTTGTTCAAGTGTAGATGGTTTGATACTAGCCCGGAGAACACAAGGACCGATCAGCACGGAACATTTTCGGTGAATACTGCTACTACCTGGTATGAAGAAGTCCCTTTCGTTCTTGCCTCATCAGTAAAACAAGTGTTTTACCTGGATGATCTTCTTAACAAAGTCCCGTGGAAGGTGGTTAACCATGTTGCTCATAGAAACATATACAGTGCTGCCACACTTGGTGATACCGCAGATGATGAGGAAGTTACTGCATACCAAGAGCCGAACGCTTTTGACATTCCGGAATCATCTACGATTCGCCTTAATAATGTGAGATCTGGGAGTGTGGTTCGAATTACTGGAGCAGAACTTCTCGATGTTAATCCATATGAAGTTGACGCTGATTCAGATGACGAGGAGAGGCACATATTGCCAGAGGTTACCTATGAAACCGAGTCAGACTCAAGTGATGACTATGATTACGATTATCATCCTTAGTACGTTAATGATGTAGTCGGAAATTGTAGACGGAAATAGTAGACGGAAATCGTAGGCGGAAATTGATAATGGAAATTGTCGTCGTTAATCGTAGACAGAAATTGATAATGAAAATTGTAGTCGGAAATCGTAGACAGAAATTGATAATTAATGTTCATGTAGTCGGAAATCGTAGACGGAAATTGTAGACGGAAATTGTCGTCGTTAATCGTAGACGGAAATTGATAATGAAAATTGTAGTCGGAAAATGTAGCCGGAAATCGTTGACGGAAAATGTTGTCGGATATTCTTCGGGAAATAATGACATTACCAACGAGTTATAAGCAACTCGTTGGTAATGACATTACCAACGAGTTAACTCGTCGTTGGTAATGTCATTACCAACGAGTTCCTTCAACTCGTTGGTAATGTCATTACCAACGAGTTGAAGTCGTTGGTATTGTCATTACCAACGACTTATAAGCATGTCGCCGGCAATGTCTTCTGGATAGAAACCCAGTCGAGCCCGAGGCTTTCATTTCTCCTCCTCTCCCTCTCCTCCTCCTCTCCCTCTCCTCTCCCTCTCCTCCTCCCAAATCGGTCCGGCGAGTTCAAACTAGATCACCTCTAGCTCACCTCCTCCTCCTCCTTATCCTCTACTCCTCCTCTCCCTCTCCTCCTCTCCACCGATCCGGAATCCTCTCCTCCTCCGAAAATCTCCTCCTCCCCTCCTCCCCTCCTCTCCTCCCCTCACCATTGTAGTCGGCAAAGCATTGTAGGTGGAAATCCATGGCAGGTCCGATCCTCCCTCTCTCTCTCTCTCTCAATTTTTAATTATTTTTGGGTATGTTTATGTGTATGTGTATGTGTATGTGTATGTGTATGTGTATGTGTATGTGTATGTGTATGTGTATGTGTAAATTAATTAGGGTGCTAAGTTGGAAATTAGGGTGATAAGTTGTAAATTTATATGCAATGTATATATATGTGATGTATATATATATTTAGGTATGTGAAAATTAAGTGATGTATATATATGTGAAAATTATGTATATATGTGGTTTGGATGAATATGTGATGTATATATATATGTGGAAATTAAATAAAATTAAGATGCATGATATATATATGTGTGAAAAATGTGGAAAATTAATTAAGGTTTGTGATTTGGATGAATATGTGAAAATTAAATTTAATTAAGATGCATGATGTATATATATATACATCGAAAATGGATATATGTTAATTTAGGTGATATAGTTGTTAATTAATCGTATAAATGAAGGTGGAAATCGGGATCGGAACGGTTTAGAACCAGAACGGTTTTAAACCGGAACCGCGCGGAACCGGAACCCTTTGGAACCGGAACTGTTTGTAACCTGAACCGTTATGTTACAAACGTTTCCGGTTACAAACAGTTCCGGTTTCTAACGATTCCGGTTCCAAACCGTTCCGGTTCCGATTTGTTATAGAACCGAAACGGTTTGGAAACGGAACCGTTTGGAACCGGAACTGTTTGTAACCTTTCCCGTCATGTTACAAACGGTTTCGGTTACAAACAGTTCCGGTTTCTAACGGTTCCGGTTCCAAACCGTTCCGGTTCTATAACAAATCGGAACCGGAACGGTTTGGAACCGGAACCGTTAGAAATCGGAACTGTTTGTAACCGGAAACGTTTGTAACATAACGGTTCCGGTTACAAACAATTCCGGTTCCAAAGGGTTCCGGTTCCGCGCGGTTCCGGTTTAAAACCGTTCTGGTTCTAAACCGTTCCGATCCCGAAGGTTTAAAAATTGACTATTACGGTGTCCAGGAGGTTTTGCGGCTAATTGGCTTCGGAGAGGTTCCCGAAATAGTGGAGGGAACAGTAGTCAAGCTTCCTCCTCGCCCGCAGTTAGCAACACGCCAAGTGGGCCAATGATGACTGCTCGCACGAGAGCCTTGCTATAGGCGCGAGCTGAGGAGGAAGCTGCACGATCAAGAGCCGTGGAACCGGAAGTCGAGGCTCGAGCCTCAGTCTCCAGACGCTCAATCAGCAGACGTCCCTCCGGTGGCAGAGCCTCAGACGAGCGACAGTCAACGGGGGCATCAGAAACTCCCTCAGTCCGAATGCCCCATATTCGCCCGGTGCCTACTCCCGTTTCACGGGAATCATATGAGGCACATGGTGGTGCTGGCGCCTCATCGTCCAGGCCTCGTCTATCTCCGCCGTCCGGTCTCTTCCTACCCGACGAGATTCCTGTCATCCCTGAATTCGATGATAAGGGGATGCCTGTTTATGTTGAAGGACGGCCAGAGTTCCTGAGCGTGGAGGAAGCGTATAACTTCCTCCTGTTCGACCCCGTGTATCTTTGGAGTGTGAGGTGCACCAACCAACAAACGGACGATGCAGGTAAATTTTATTTAACATCAGATTGATTACTTAATTATTACTTAAGACTTGCGATAGGTTCTATTAATGATATCCATTTCTTGACATTGTATTATTAGGCAATTTCGTTAATGGGACTGGAAAACGGAAAGGGGCTAGAGGCACCTACACCGGGAAGAGACTTGAGCAGGCCACCGGCGGAAGGAAAACGCCCATAAGGGCCAATGAGGATGGCGAGGTGATGGAGGCATTCGACACCACGCGCAAATATGTCAGCATGGCCGGTGCGATCGTGCGGGACAAGGTCCCAATGCTTTGGCCAGATTGGGAATCTGTGCCTATCTACGTGAAGATGCAAGTGCATAATGCACTCGGTGTGAGTAAAATCGTATTTTCATTACGTAAATTTTACATTTATTAATTAAGTCCGAATAAATATATAATTTTACCTTTTATATATTCATATTGCAGGTGTGGTTTGACGTGGATGAAGTTCTTATTCACACGTGGGTAGAGCGTCAACTACATATGAGGTGATGTGCTTCGACTTATTTGAATATATATCGAGTTAGATTTTTGTTTATCAAGTGTTTTAATATCTCTAACTTTTTTTCCTTGTTTTAATATAGGTATAAAGAGTGGAAGAACGAGCTTTCTTCCCATTACACTGTATACAATGAGCTAGGCCGAGGTTCTACCCCTAGCGAATTCCGGTTTAGGGAGTACGAGTGGATGTGGCTAATAGCCCACTTCGAGCACCCCAAAGCTCGAGTATGCATCCTTAATATATCATACAAGCCTAATGTATCGTATCATATTGAAATAGTTAGTTACTAATCTTTTTCCATATGTTTATCAAACAAAGCGATTTCGAAGACGAACCGGGCAAATAGATTGAAAAACACCAGGGATCATCATGCAGGTTCACTCAACTACATGGGTTGGTCGACTAAGGCGCAGCAACAACAAGAAGTGAACCCCTTGGTGTATATTCATCAGAAGTTCTATCCACAGTGCCCTGACGAAGCGGTAAGTCTTTCACCTCTCCATGTGTTAATAAAATTATTTTTCGATATTAATTTTTTTTGTTAGCTAATACGTTATTCATTTTCGCTTTTCAATTAGGCGAGAGTGGAGGAGGCGACCGTGGAAGCGACCATGAATATAGCTCGGACAAACCATCCTGACTGCTCCGAGGAAGAAGTCACCCAGTATGCCTCTCAGATCGATCCACTTGATCGCCCTATAGCGGCTCAGATCATGGCAAAAGCGTGCGGGACTGGAAAGAATACCTACTACTGTAGGGCAATGGGCACGGCGGGCGAAGGACTATTGAAGAACACTTCAGAATACTCTACCGGGTCAAGAAGTTCAACTTCTAGTCGTAACCTCGCAGCGGAGCTTCACAGGACGCAGAGGGAGTTGGAGGAGCAAAAGAGGCAGATGGCCGAGTACCAAATGCAGCAGACACAAGTGCAGGCTCAGATGTACACATGGATGCGGACGATGTACGAGGCTCAGACTACCGGACAACCGTTCCCCACACCTCCCCCGGTCCCCGTCCCTCTGTTCCCTAGCTATCCACCACCACCACCGCACCAGTAAACGCCAGAGCAAGACCAAGGTAGCCACCGGAATTCAAATGAGTATATGGATTACTTCGACCCTGACCCGCAAGTTCCTCGACCTGACCTGTAGTTGTAGTTAATTTTCGTATCGTCGTAGTTATTTTTACTGTACGTTGGACATTTATGTGTACTGTTGAACTTGTATGATTGTACAGTTTATGTCTTTCAATGCAGGTTCTGGAGTTGGGCCCAATCCAGAACCGCATTTTTTTTTCAAAATTTTTCCACACATTGCCGGCGACATGGACCTAAGTCGCCAGCAATGTTTCACATTCCGGCCACGGCGGCGCTACCATTACCGGCGACGGCGTTTCCCGTCGCCGGCAATGTTAACACCGGCGGGGAATCTCCGGCGACTTGTCGCCGGTAATGTCAATTCCGGCGGAAAAAAAAGACAAGGCCGGCGACGGCAGGTCGCCGGTAATGTCTCCATTTCTAGTAGTGTCAGGAGATTTCATGCGACCCCGCGTATTTGCGTGGTGTGCTCTTCCATTATTCGTACGGATGTTGGCTGGTTCGACGAGGTGGTGCGTTTACTACCGGAAGCCTGATTCGCTTCAGAGGAGAGTGAGTATCCTCCGCTTCGGATTGACGATTGATTTGATCAGCTCGCGAGAGCTTCAGTCTTGTCGAAGATTGATTTCGGGTTCGGATACCATCAGTTGAGGATCGATGTGTCAGATGTGGTTTGGACAGCTTTTGGATCTCGGTGCGGGCATCAGGAGTTCTTGGTCACGCCATTGGATGACCAATGCTCCCGTAGATCGTGTGGACTTGATGGACCATATGTTCAAACGGTTTCTGGACGAGTTTGCGATTGTGTTTGTCAGCAATCTCCTGATGTACTTCCGGAGTATGGGTCAGTACCTGAAGCAATTGTGAGCAGTTTTGCGGAATTTGCGAGATGACCAGGTGTTTGTGAAGTTCAGCCAGTGTAAGTTTTGGCTGATTAGCGAGAAGATTTTGGACTGTGTGATGCTATCCGAGTGGGTGGCGTGGATCCTAACCAGTTAGAAGCCGTGTTGAATTGGGGATTGCCCTACCCTTGTACCAGAGATCAGGAGTGTCTTGGGTTTGGCAGGCTATTACCGATGGCTTGTGCAGGATTTTTGCTAGATTGCCACTGTACTTTCCGGATTGACGAAAAATGCGTCAAGTTCGAGGGGTTCGATGCACGCGAAGAGAGTCATTTACTCCTGAGAGATGGTTGACCGTTGCTTCGGTTTTGACCTTACCTGACGATCATGGTGAGTTTATGGGTTATAGTGATGCGTCGAGATTTGGATTTGGTTGTGTTTTGATGCTGTGTAGCAGAGCGGTGGCTCTTGGTTATGGGGCTACGTATCCTATGTGTGATTTGGGTGTAGCTGTCTTTGTGTTAGCATCAGAGAGTTTGAGTCATTACTGCTACGGCGTACAGCGCAGTGTAGAGTGTACACTGATCACTTGGGTTTCATCCACTTGCATTTTCGGCCAGATTTGGGCTTGAGGCAGTGTAGATGGATGGGGTTGACTAACGACTATGGCTGCACCTTTGAGCTTGTTTGAGAAAGGCTAGAGGTTGTACTTTGACTATTCGTCTGTGATGTTGTTGCTGATGCATTCAGTCGGAAGTCAGGAGCTTTAGTGTTTCATGTGTGTGTGACTCGAGTTTCTGTATTAGCCGAGTTGTGAGCTACAGAAGCTGAGTTCGAGTGTGATGGTGTTGAAGCTCATTATTTTGCGTGCGTTGGCACTGGTGATACGAGAATGTATCAGATACTTCGAGTTTTCTACTCGTAACACAACCTGTAGAAGAATGTAGCGGTTTGTGTGTGTGCAGATGCCACATTTGTCGACAGGCAATGGCTAGGAGGCAGAGATTTGCCGGAGAGTTACAGCCATTTGAGATTTCCGATTAGAAGTTGGAGTTTGTCACTGTGATTTTGTGTGCCAGTACGCACTTTAGTTTGTGATACCAGTTGTCAGGCCATTGTGGACCATTTGATGAACTTGGTACGTTTACTTGTACTTTTTGAGAAAGATTTCAGTGGCAGGCTGGCATAGCTGTGTTTGACAGTGATTGTCCATCTATGTGATGTACCTGTGTCCCAGTTCGCCGATCGAGGTAATCAGCTACAACAGACTGTTGGCAAGCTTTGCAGTGAGCATTGGAGACCATATTGCAAGTTAGAACCGGTTCTTATCCTCAGATTGGTGGGCGATATTTGAGGACTATTCAGACCGTGGAGGGCATATTGTGGACCTCGGTATTGCAGTTCCGGAGGATTTGGGACCAGCAGTTTCACTTGTTCGAGTTTGCATGCAGTACCAGTTTGTGGACCACTATGATTTTGATGTTGCATGTTGTCGTTTTGAGGACGATGTTGTACTCCATTGTGCTGGAGTCTGTTCGATGTGGGTTGACGTTTGATTCTGATTTTGTGGAATGTACTGCCACAGACTGTCAGATTAGCGGAAACAGGTTGATAATTACCCGAGTTCGATGTTTGAGTTATGTTGGTGTGTGTGGACTGAGTTGTGATTTGCCATGTTGTTTTGATTTATATGTGGTCATAGGCGAGTTTGTGTTGTGCCGTATAGTTCGGCATCGCCTATATCGTTGGCTTTTATGTGTGTTGTGTTCCGTGTTGCGGAACTAAGTTTCAGGTTTGTTACGTGTTGTGTACCCTACCTGTTCCTTATGCAGGAACACTTGGCTATTGTGTAGAGCCAGTTCAGGTTCGTGATTTGAGGGTACAGAGATTTTAGCACGGAGCTATCTCCTATTGTGGGGTCTGTTGTCAGAGTTGTTCAGTTGACGTTGTCACTGGAGAGTTGAGTAGTATGCAGAGGCAGTGCTCCTATGTTTAGGCGGAATATTTGAAATTTCGAGGTCAAAATTTTTTTAAGGGGGTGGATTTGTGACGACCCAGAACAGAATTAGCAGTAGAATCAGCTTAATATACGAGCTTGCGCGTAGTCGCAGATTTACGACGGTTGTTTGAATCGCCAGGCTTGATAATGACTAAATTATTGGCCGAGAATTGGAGCTGGGTCTCTTCTCAAGAGTCGTTGTACTTGTGATTTCGAGTTCGTGGGCGGTTCCGGATCGTTATTTGGACGACCGAGGAATAGATTATGAATATTTGAAGTTTCGACGTAATCAGTTTTAAAATGGTGGATTTGTTAGCGACTAAATTACCGGACGAGAATTTGGTTTTGATTTCTTCACGGAAGTTGTTGAGAATTTAATTTCGAGCCCGTGGGAACTTCTGGAACATTATTCTGAGTTACGAAGATTAAGTTGTGAATATTTCCGATTGTTGATTATTTAGTCTGTTTAAATATGTGTTGGTTTGAACAGTTGACTTTTTATCGGTATGGTCGATGTGTTTGACTTCGAGTGATAATTGATGAATATGTCGAGTTGAGTTTGTTGCCGCGAGAATGAATGGAATCGGAATTACGACGAGAAAGTTACGTGTGTTTGAAGTTTGTCGAAAAGATAATTACGAAGTTTCCATTTTGGGAAAACTATAAATAGTGGGGTTGCCATTTATGGAAAGTCAAAACTGCAATTAAATGTGTTGACCGAGTTGACCGAGTCAACTCAGTGGAGAGAGTAGAGGTACGACGTGCTCGGCGAGCTCCACGGCGGCGATGGGTTTTCGGCCACCCTAGGGCTCGGCCTAGGGATGGTTCTGCTCGGCGTGGTTCCCTCGTGGTGGTGCCGGCCACCGTTCACGGCGAGGTGGACGGTGGAGAGAGAAATTTTGGGTGAAAGTTTGGGATTTTTGGAGTTTTTGTGGTGATCCGATTCCGGCCATGTTGAGCTGCAATTTGGACTGGGTTTTGTAGCCCTCATCACCATGAAGCTACCATGTAAGTTTGGTGTTCCAATTCATCTTGTACATGGAGAATTTTGGAATTCAAATTTGTGTGAACATTCGGTTTTTCATGAAATTGACATGGTTAGAGTGAGAATTGGACTTCAGTGCAGTTATGGAAGTTGCTCAGTGGGTGATTTTGCATTGAATGGTGGTTGCTCCGCCGGGAAAATTTTAGGTTGGTGGTGGCTCCGCCGCCGGTGGCGGTCAACGGTCAACTTTGATTTTTTGGGGTTTTCGACAAGTTGCATGTCATTTCACTCGAAATCGCGCCCCGATCGCAGTGAGGAGGTTCGTTTTTCGAATTGAGCGTCCGAAAGTACAGCGAGGTATTGAGGTGTGATTTTCGGATTTTCGACAGTTTGTCGTAATCGGATTACGTGTTTCCGAGAACGGTGGTTTCTCGTGATTTGTTTTGAATTGTCGAGTTATGACTTTGCGTAATGGACATTATGATTATTCAGGGGTTCGTGGTCGTTCGTTTGGCGAGGGACTTTCCGCCGGATCACGGGTTAACGCGAACTGCGTTACGCTAGTGTGTGAGTGGACAAGTTTCTATTTTCACAGTTGATTTGCGAGTTCGTGGATTTCATGATTTTCGTGTTTACTTTATACGATGATTGAGATATATGTTATTTTCGGAGGTGTTATTATATGTTATTGGTGATGGCATTTATTGCATCGATGCTTCCAGAGTTGAGAGATTCCTCTGGACCAGAGTTGAGAGATTCCTCTGGGCAGGGTTGAGAGATTCCCCTGTATGCTGCCGGGGTTGAGAGATTCCCCTGGCCTATCACTGTCGGGTCGAGCGATTCACCTGACGTCGGGCTTGAGAGATTCGCCCGACAACCTCCATATATATATGTGTTCCGAACTCGCATTTTTTTAGATTGATTATGTATATGAACTGGTGAAAGGCATACATTTATTTTTGTCCACTCACTCTAACGTTTTTATTTGCCTTTCCCCTGGGCTTTTCGGTTTTCGTGCCCAGTTTGCAGTTCGGACTCTGGTGTCGCACGTCGTAGTCGGAGGCATAGTACTCGAGCTACCTTATTTCTTTCAGTAGGTTTATTATTCTACATACTGTGGTATATTTATATGATTATACATTAGAGGTCGCTCTGAGTATTTCGTTGTATATATTATACGATTTTACTCCGAATTTCAGTAAAGTACAGGTATATTTACTACTTTACATTATTGTTGATATATTGAGAAATCCTTATGGGATTGGTGCCCACGGTTTGATTTTTGTGGCATAGGGAAGTGTATTTTCAGGGTGCAGGAAATGGTAATTCCACGTTAGTAGCAAAACTCTGCCAAAATTTCGACGGTTTTTGTTGGTTCGTGTTTTCGAAGGGGTTTGATTCCGGTTTAGGCAACTAAATCGGGGTTGGGTCCTTTCAAAATCATTCTTGGAATTAAAAAGAATCTTTTCGCACAAAGGTTACTCTTGGGGGGTGTACACGGTTTGAGCTAGAAAACTAAGATGAGTTGAACTGGTTACTGAAGAACTAAACTATGAAAATCTGGTGATTATTGATGAATGAACAAAGTAAATGAACGGGCTAGTCTTTTGCTGGGTGCACCTTAATCAGAACCAGTGGGGATCCCTGAGATGTTATTTATCCTTCGATGGGTTCGGACTAGTTATCCACTGAGTGTCCTTGAAACACACATTATTCTTTCGAGCATTGCGCTCAAGACATAATGATAATTACTCTGCTACATGGATCTATGATGACGTATTTCTCATATAAGCTCTTGGCCAAATCTAACAATGATGGCAAAAAATGCCTTGAATTTAAGTGACAACGGCCAAAGGCCAAGTTGGGACAAAGTCCTTGATATGCTGAAATATCAATTCTCCCAAAAAAGTTGTGACAAAGTCACTTGGTTACCCTTGATGTCCTCATAACATTTGATGCTCCAAACTTGTACTCCCTTAGATGGACCTTTCACACACACACTCTTATGGTTCCAAGGATTGATTTTTCAGAACATAGCATTGATGTTACTTTGTAGTCATATACTCATGTGAAAAATTTGAGCCATCAAGACATGAAAATTAGTTGTCACATTTTTGTGAGTCATGCTTAAAATTTCCTGTTGTCTGGGATTTCACTGACTGTTTCCATCCCAGGGTTCATGTTGACAGGTTGTACAAATATCCTGAAATTAGTTTTTCTTGTAAGCACCATGTGAGGGGGAGCAATCCTTGTACTGGTGGGTACACTGATACCTTCCGTTATTCAGGGTACCTCAGATATCCCAATGGATATTAGGGGTGTACGTGCATGGGTGCCCTTTTATATGCTTTTAAGGAGTTTTCTAGGTGCATGTGACCTTTACCTAGGTATAGGTCATTATTGCTCTTTATTTCTGACATAACTTTGCAGAAGTTTTAAAGTGGAGGTGGTGTGTTTAAGAGGAGAAACATCTTGGTTCAAGAACCCTTGAGTGTATTTGGTCTCGATTCTGCTACAACTCTCTCTCTCTCTCTCTCTCTCTCACTGGCCTGTTTCTGTTCCGTTCTTCCTTTAGTTATTCTCACTAATTGGCACGGATAAGAAACGGCAAGCCACACATCTTTTCCTCTCACACCTTCCATCTCCCAAACTCTCCCATGGCAAATATCGATCCCTTCATCCCTGAAGAAGTAATCCTCCTACCTCGTACCTCCTCCTCGGAAAATTCCACCAAGCTCAGCAGCTAAGAACAAAAAGGCCTCTCCTGCTCCTCCAGTCACGACCACCTATCAATGCCATTGGCGTACACCCAAACACTCTGTCAAGCCGGTCAAAGCACCTTAGTCTGCACCATCTGTTTCCAAGGAGCCATCTCCTCCACCCTCTCCGCCTCAGGTCACCGAAGAATCTGGTCTCCCCTCTCCTCCAACAATGACCCTTGTTGCCGCTGAGTCACCACAAGTCTCTTCTATGGATGCTACTATACCTTCTGCTTCTCCTACTGTTGCACAGCCTCAATCTGCATCAGCTACTCTCTCTCTCCCGCTACTGCTGGATCACCTGGCCTCCCCTCGGGTCCTCTCCACAGGAAGCGAAAACGGACGGCAATGACTACCGTCTGCTCCTCTGCATCTTCTCCGACCTCGTCTTCTTCAGAACCTAAAAGGAAACTGGTTACCCGGTCCAAGGCTAGGGCACCATCTGTGGCTGCCAAAGGAAAGTCAGTGGCTGCAGAGCCCAAGTCCAAAGCGCCTCCTAAGCCTCGTCTGGGTGACTCCTCTTCACTACCTCCCAGCTCTCACTTTGTTTCTCCTGATACTTGTCGATTATTTGGATATGTGATTGTGAACCGGCCTATCGTTGCGGAGTGGCCCATTGATCTCTCTTCCTTGCACCCTGCCTTGCAATCTCTAGTCTCCCGTCTGGGATGGGTGACGGCGTTGAGCTCCTTGCCTAGGTACAATCGTACCTTAGTGCAAGAGTTTTATGCCAACTTCCCTGAGACGGTGTCAGCGGAAGTGCGTCTGCGGTCTAAATAACAAGTCTGTATCACTGTTCGAGGTATCGAAGTCAACTGCTCACCCTCTGGGATCCGACGTGCCTTAGCTCTCCCTCTCACCACTGACGGCGTTTTATAAGGCTATACTGCGTATTCAAACTCTTATACCATTCAAGACTTAGCCAATTGCCTCTACTCCTCCCCTCCAGTGGAACCGGTTTCTGGCACTTTCCTCTCCAGCAGATACATGACCGAATGGTTTAAGGCTCTCGGGTTCTTAGCTCAAACTCTGTTCCATCTGGCTTCCCAAACTAGCAAAATCCCTCATAAGCAAGCCGTGTTGATGGCCTACCTCAGCCATGATCCTTCTCGTCCAACTATCCCTGCAGAATACTTCATGTATCAAGTTATCCGGACTGCCGGCGTGAGTCATCGTAGCTCCCTGACCAAAGCTTTGGTGTTTCCTTGTCTCATCACCAAGCTTTGTGGTGATGCTGGAGTCCCTATCTGGGAGGGCGACGCTCTTGGCCCTGAACTCTGCATGGTTGATGCACTTACCATTATCAAATATGCACATCAATCCAACGAATATGTGGAGCCCATGGACCAGCAGTTCCTGAAGACGGCGGTTCAATCCATGCTCAACTCCGCGGTCAAGGATATGAAAGAGCATCTAGTGGAACAATTTGAGAAGTTCAAATCAAAGATCTTCGTACTAGTCTTAAGTTCAGCTGGACGAGTTCCTATTCCTGAGCCTACCGTCTCCTCTCCTCCTGAGGATAGCACCGCGGATTCCTCTCCTTCGGACTCTGGTGCCACTATCCATTTGGGGGAGATTGGAGCTGAGGATGAGGATGCTTTTGGGGATGCTGCTTAACCAACTATCTGCTCATCTGTTGTGTTTCTGATCTGTTTGTTTTTTCTTTTTGGTTCCTTTTTTTGTTTTCCTAAACATCTTGGGTTTGGTTTTGTGTTTTGATTCCAAACAATGTTACTTTTCTCTACGGTTTTTATACTATCTGTGGTTTTACCCTTTGTCTTTCCTAGACAAAAAGGGGGAGAACTAGCTAATCTATGCAGGTACTTATGGATAGGGAAAACTACCTAGCTGGGATAGGTACTTGTGTTCCTATCATGGTAAACCAGTCAGGGGGAGTACTGAACTGTACTTTGAACACTTTTTGGCTACATGTGTTGTTTGTGTTATACTCCTTTCATGCAGGTACTCTTTGAAGATTGTGTTTTGTCAAGGAATGCCAAAGGGGGAGATTGAACGCATACTTAATATTGGCTATTCCTTGACAATGAACGAAACACAATAGACTGTAGGATCATCAAGGAAAGATATTGAAGATGTTGGCATGAAAGGACCCAATCCCGATTCAGTTACCTAAACCGGAATCAAACCCTTTCGAAAATACGAACCAACAAAAAATTTTCAAAATTTCGGCAGAGTTTCGTTACTAACGTTGAATTACCATAACCTGCACCCAGAAATTAACACTTCGTCCTATGCCACAAAAAGCAAACCATGGGCACCAATCCCAACCGGATTTCTCAACATCAATATATTCAACAACAGTGAATAAACTGTACTATGTATATATGTATATCCGTGAAAATCAGCACAACATGTATCAGAATGTATCAGAGCGACCTCTAGAGTAAAACATATACAATATGTACATCAGTAGGTGAAACAAGAACCTACTGGAAAACACAGGTGACTCTGATCACTAGCCTCCAAACCGCGACGTGAAAACACCAAACCTGAACTGCAAACTGGGCACAGAAATCGAAAAGCCCAGGGGAAAGACAATAAACACGTTAGAGTGAGTGGACGAAAATAAATGTCTTTCACCAGGTATATATACATATAAAATCATGTGCGAGTCAAATAAACGAAAATCAATTGAAACGTGAGGAGACTCCAGCTACCACTCATGTACAGAGCATGCAACGTAAACATATCGCGGAATCACTCATGGACTACCACGCGATAGCACAGTCTGAACCACGGGATCCCAGACCCACACGTGATTCCTAGCCAGAAAGGCCTCGGGTCAGGATATCTGTCCTTCCCGGAGCGTACTCGGGGATCAGCCGAGAAGCCAGTGCGTATCGATACCACAACATATACTGCGACTGTACTCTGTGTAAACCAAATCATAAATCTTTTCTATGCACATGCTTAAAACATAATATGTACGTATATGTATATATTCGTATACGTATATTCGTATAAGCATAATCGTAAAACACATGCTCGTAAAATCATAATCAATCCGCATGCTCAAGTTCGTAAATCATAAATAAAGACTCGCAATCAATCCGTGAAAATAAATTGTCCACTCACAGACTCTCGAAACGCGCACACACGCTACACTCGTGGTCCGGCGGAAGATCCCTCGCCTGAAGCACGATCACGATCCAGATCACGATCTCGATCTCCTGAATATATTCACAAAACATAACTGATCAATATCGTAATCCACAACACTGTACGGATGCATGGAAACCAACCGTTCCCGAAAATATGCAATGCGGTACAAAATGAATTACGGAAATCCCGAAATCCCGACTCGAAATCTCGACTGAAAATCGGCTACTCAAATTAACCCGAAAACCTCCGTACGATAACCAGGGCGCAATTACGAGAAAAACGACATTAAAATCGTCGAAATCTGAAAAGTTGACTTTTTCCCCCACCGTTGACCGCTGTTGACCGCCGTTGACCGCCGGCAGCGGCGCGCCGTCAACAGTGAAATCTCACGGTGGAAAGCTCCAGATCAGCTCATCTCAACCATACGAACATCTTTTCCTTCTAACACGTAGCTCAAATCCTACCGGAAACACCTCAATTCCTCGAAACCAAATCGGAATTCCCAAACCGGATCTCAAATCGGGTTCACCCCGAAACCTCACCTCTTCCAAAACTAGCTACCCCGAGAGCTTCTCCTAGGTGTGGGGAGCAAAACCCCCAACAAATCCCCTCAAAAATCTCGCCCGAAACCTTCCTCCCATCACCGGCGACCAACACCAAATCGGCCCTAATCGGGTTCCCACAAAACGGAACCAATTCTACTCAAACCAATTACCATCATGCTCGAAATCACAAGGAGAAACGATCTGTACCTGTCCCGTGGCCGACGGTGGCCGGAATCCGGTCGCCGGAAGTGCAAGACCGAAACGGAAACTCTCCTCCACGGTCAACCAGTCAAACTTTCCAAAACGGGAAAGTCAACGCAAGTCAATGCAAATTCGTGTTTTTACGACTATTTCTCGACTATTTTTCGACTTTTCGATATTTATACTCGTCCCTCGGGTCAATCAACGGTCCGGAATGAATATACGATGTGATTCGGATAAGCTCGAAACAATCGGATAAACTCGTCGGAACTCGAAACTTCAAATAATCATAAAATATTCCTCGATTATCGGAAAAATCTTTCGAAACCGCCCACGAGCTCGTAATCACGTACTCTACAATTTCCGTGAAGACACCCAACTCAAATTCTCGACTGAAAACATAGTCGCGAATCAAATCAACAAACCACACAATATCGTAAAACTGCGACTATAACCAAATCTCGAGAATCGTGCCAAACACACATCTGATTCTGGTTCGGGTCGTCACATGGCATCACATATTTATCTCAATGGAAAAACAGGTTATTCATGCATTACATAACATGCTTTTCATCTAGGATAGCACTTGATGCACGTATCCCTGCTCTTCTTGTGTCATTCTGGAAATGTGTTCATAACTGATTTTTGTTGCCTAGGTTATTCTTGATTCTGTATGCATGTGATTTACAGCAGCCTAGGTCATCCTTAATTCAGAATACATGTGCTTTGTTTTATGATAGTTGACTTTACAAAAGGTGTGTTTGATTTATGGTGTTTTAGGCTCACATGTCACTCTTAGGATTGTGTGTTACTTTTGAGTTGTGCTTTACAGCCTGGACAACTTTCTTGCCTTCCTTGTTTTTCTGTCCTTCACGTGCTTGCTATAACTGTCTTTGTCGTTTCTGGTATTAGGCTTTGAAAGGCTTTTTCCCTCCTAAAACATTCTTTGCCCAAAATGGAAAATTGATGTTGACATTACTATTGTCTCTTAAGCATGCTTTTGCTTTGCAAACTATGTTCAAAGTGTTTTGTCAAATCTGGGATAGTTTTAGGTCTGCTATAGGGGTGACTTTGTAGTTGTTTTTCACGTTCCTACTTGCTGTCATTGACCTCTGTTTGTGTTGCCTATATAAGGGAGTCTAAAGCTGTCTTGACTCCCTTGGTTGGTTGAGTGAAATAGTTTATGGGTAGGTTGTTCTTTTCGGGTCACTCTTAGAGAGCACAATTCTGTGTAGTTTCTCTTCTCTCTTCTCTTCCCCTTCTGTGTCTTTTGGTTGCTCGTTACTGTGCATAATAGACATGGATTCACAAACATAAAAACTATTTTCAAAACTCATATGCATCATTGCATAGTGCATTCCATTGAGATAAGTATGGAGATGCCCAACCCAAAGAAGTAGATCAAGAAGATTTAACTTGAGAGTAGTTAAGATCTGAGTTGATGCTTCTGAATATTTTCCAAGGTGTAAACACATAGATCAAGTAGTGTAGCTCTGTTAGAACTGGTAGTCAGACTAGTTAGGATAGCATACGGGTTATGTATCCCCAGAGTACGAGAGACTTGTAATTATGTGTGTTACTTGATAGTGAAAATGTTTATCCCTCAAGAGTTAGGAGCACGTAGTTTTAATCCTGGTTGTAGGATTTCTGCGTTAACAAAAACATCTTGTGTTATTCTTTACTTACTGTTTTTTCGTTTTAACACTCGTATCTTGTATTTCGGGATAGGTCTCTATCTTGCTATCCCGAGAACAGATTAAGCAAAAAAGTGGTAAAGGCCTATTCACCCCCCCCCCCCCCTCTAGGACCTTCACGTTGCATGTTTTTGGCTATCCAGTACTTACTTTGCTAGAACCAGGTGCTACGCATTCATTCATATCATATAGATTGTCATCTTTAGCTACTATGCCTGCATCTCCACTTCCTGGGTTATGGAGGGTGTTGTATCCATCCGGAGAGGTTGTGAGTATTGGTTAGGTGTATAGGGATTGTGAGATCTTTATTGGAGGTTATGGGTTAACCACAGATTTGTTATTACTGGATATCGTCGATTTTGATGTAATTTTGGGTACGGACTTCTTGGAGACACATTTGGCTATGTTTGACTGTCACAAGAAGGAGGTTGTGTTTCGACGCCCAGGTTTTCTAGAGATACTGTTTCGCGGTGAGAATAATACTTCATTGCCATGTGTGATTTCAGCAATGAAGACCGAGCGAATGATGAAGAAGGGTTGTGTTGCATATTTGGCTCATGTGGTGGATACTACGGCTGCTGTACTAGACATTGGTGATATTGAGGTGGTTTCTGAGTTTCCAGATGTGTTTCCGGAGGAATTACCAGGTGTTCCTCCAGTTCGAGAAATCGATTTCACCATTGAGCTTTTACCAGGTACTGGACCCATATCGCAGGCACCGTATCGTATGGCGCCAGCGGAGTTGAAAGAGCTACAGATTCAACTTCAAGAGTTGCTAGAGAAAGGTTTCATACGACCTAGTGTATCACCATGGGGTGCTCCTGTACTATTTGTGCGGAAGAAGGATGGTTCCATGCGGTTGTGTATAGATTACCGGAAGCTGAATCAAGTCACCGTGAAGAACAAGTATCCGTTGCCGCGGATTGATGACTTGATTGATCAGCTCAAGGGAGCTTCAGTCTTTTCAAAGATTGATCTCAGGTCTGAATACCATCAGTTTGAGGATCAGAGAGTCAGATGTGGTCATGACAACTTTCAGATCACGATATAGGCATTATGAGTTTTTGGTTATGCCGTTTGGGTTGACCAATGCCCCTGCAGCTTTCATGGACTTGATGAACAGAGTGTTCAGGCTTTTCGGTTTCCTTTGCCCAGTTTGCAATTTGGGTTCCAGTGTTGCACGTTGACGGTGGAGGCGTAGAGTTTGGATCACACTTCAGTTTTTGTAGGTTCCTTGTTCGACCTACTAGTTGTATATGATGTATATAGGTGTCACTCTGAAAACTTTATGTTGTGTTTGCAGTTGAGTTTACTCCTGAATGTTTTTGGATTTCTTGTAAACCTTTTGGTTTATTAAATATGATGAGAAATTCGGATGGGGAACGGAGCCCTACGGTTTGGCTTTTGTGGAATATTCGAAGTGTATTTCATTACAGGTTCTAATAATGGTTCACGTATTTCAATGTAAACTCTGGCAAAAAAAATTTTAAGGTCATGTTTTTGAAGGGGTTTGATTTCGGTTTAGACAACTAAATCGGAGTCGGGTCCTTTCAGTTGGTATCAGAGCATTAGGTTTTAGGTTCTGTAGACTCTTGTAGTTGTGTTACTAAGGACATTTGTAAATGTATAGCATTTTAGGAGCGATGACCCGACCGGCCAGCAGATAATCATCAATGCTCTAAAGTGTTGTGTGTTTTCAAACGTTTGAAGTTTCAGGATTACATCCTTTCTGTTCTATGACTAATATCTTTTATCCTTATGATGCCTCCTCAACATGGAGTCCATGCTGAACGGACTGGGGATCCTGATGAGGATCAACGTACACGTGACTTTCTTATACGAGTGTTGTGTTTGGAGGAACGTATTGACCCAGTGGCTAAGGCTAGGACAGCGGGAGCAACTGTTTTCTCTGGTTCCCCTTATCCTGAGGTGTGTGAAGCTTGGGTTGTTCAGGTTGAGCTTGTTTGTGAGCGTTTGCATTTTACTCCTGAATAGAAAATTGTAGCACTTGAGTCAGATGCCTACTTTTCGTGGGTTGGTACAGACAGAGTTCTTATTGATACTCCTTGGCCGATGTTCAAAGAGATGTTCATGTGTTGGTATTTCAATCCAGCTACTCAGTAGCGAAAATATGAGGAGATTACTAATCTAAAGCAGAGGAGTATGTCAGTGCTTGAGTATCGGGATAAGTTCACTCATTTGTCTCAGTTTGCACATGATATGGTGGCATCAGAGGAAGCAAAGTGCAGGAGGTTTGAGTTGGGTCTGAATCTGAATATCAAGGGGACTTTAACCACTATGCCTCGAGATAACTTCGATGAGTTTGTTAGTGCTGCACTCAGAGGTGAGGATTTTGAGAGGGAGAGACAGATGCGGTTTCAGACGCGTCGATTTGAAGAGGGTGGACCTAGCTAGGGTGCTTTCAAGAGGTTGAGTTCAAGTACTTCTGGATCAGTATCATCTTCGGGTAGTGGACCTTATAGACATCCTACTAGCACTCCTAGCCAGAGTTATAGATTGAGGAGGGGTTGATCGCAGAGGCACACCAGCTACACTGAGGGATCGAGTTATCCTCGACCTTCTTTTGGCACACCAGCTACACTGAGGGAATATCCATTGTGCAACAACTGCCACAGATATCACTTTGGTCAGTGTCAGTATGGCACCTCTACCTGTTACCGTTGTGGCCAGGTGGGTCACTTTGCGAGGGAGTGTCCTCAGCTTGGCACTTTTGGTGGTGTTGCGGATCAGAGTACTAGACGAGATCAGGGTACTGCTTCTGGTGATCGTGCAACACAGCCTTCTAGACAGGGTGGTCAGCAGAATTGCGGCCAGCATGGACGACCAACAGACATGCCCAAGTTCATGTCATGTCTCTACGTGAGGATAGAGCTTCCCCAGAGGTTATCATTGGTACGTTGTACATTTTTGGTCATCCAGTTCTTACTTTACTAGATCCAGGGGGTACGCATTCATTCATGTCATATAGATTAGCATCATTGGCTACTATACTTACATCTCCACTCCCTAGTTTGTGGCGAGTGTTATATCCATCTGGCGAGGTAGTGTGTGTCGGGTGGGTATATAGAAATTGTGAGATTTTTATTGGAGGTTATGGGTTAGCTACGGATTTGATGCTGCTGGATATCGTGAATTTTTACGTGATTTTGGGAATGGATTTCTTGGAGAACCATTGGGCTGTTCTTGATTTCCACAAGAAGGAGGTTGTTTTCAGGAGTCCAGGCATGCCGGAAATCTTGTTTCGGGGTGAAAAAAATACTACTTTATCTTGTTTGATTTCAGCAATGAAGGCTGATCGGATGATGAGGAAGGGTTGTGAGACTTACCTTGCACTTGTGATTGATACGAGTGTTCGTGTACCGGACATTGTTGATATTGCGGTAGTTTATGAGTATCCAGATGTGTTTCCCGAGGACTTACTCGGTGTTCCTCCAGTCAGGGAGATTGACTTCACTATCGAGTTACTTCTAGGTATCAGACCTATTTCGCATACACCCTATCGTATGGCACCAGCGGAGTTGAGGGAGTTGCAGATTAAACTTCAAGAATTGATTGAGAAAGGCTTCATTCGACCTAGTGTTTCACCTTAGGGTGCTCCGGTGTTGTTTGTGAGGAAGAAGGATGGTTCGATGAGGCTATGTATTGATTATCGGAAGTTGAATCAGGTTATGGTGAAGAACAAGTATCCGCTCCCACGGATTGATGATTTGTTCGATCAGCTAAAAGGAGCTTCAGTCTTCTCGAAGATTGATCTCAGGTTTGGACCATCAGTTACGGATTCGAGAGTCAGATGTTGACAAGACGGTGTTTCAGTCACGCTATGGGCATTATGAGTTCCTTGTTATGCCGTTTGGGTTGACCAATGCACCAGCTACTTTCATGGACCTGATGAATTGGATCTTTAGACGTTACCTGGACAAGTTCATTATTGTGTTCATCGACGACATCTTGATCTATTCCAGGAGTGTGGGGCAACACAAGCAGCATTTGCATGCAGTCTTACAGACTTTACGAGACGCTCAGTTGTATGCCAAGTTCAGCAAATGTGAATTTTGGCTAGATAGTGTAAAGTTTCTGGGCCACGTGATATCAGCTGAGGAAGTCAGCGTAGATCCAGATAAGATTGATGCGGTGCTGAATTGGAGCAGACCTACCAATGTGACAGAGATACGAAGTTTCTTGGGCTTAGCAGGTTATTACCGCCGATTCGTGCAGGACTTTTCACGGATAGCGACACCGCTTACCCGTTTGACAAAGAAAGGAGTCAAGTTTGAATGGTTTGATGCTTGCGAGGAAAGTTACTTGACTTTGAAGGAAAGGTTGACTACTGCACCAGTGTTGACCTTACCTGATGATAGCGATGAGTTAGTGGTGTACAATGATGCTTCGAAGCTAGGTCTGGGTTGCGGTTTGATGCAGCATGGGAAGGTGGTAGCATATGGTTCGAGACAGTTGAAATCACACGAAGTTAACTATCCTACTCATGATCTGGAGTTAGCTGCCATTGTGTTATTATTGAAGAGTTGGAGACATTACTTGTACGGGGCACAGTGCAAAATCTACACCAATCATAAAAGTCTTACCTACTTGCGTACCTAGTCAGATTTGAACATGAGGCAGCGGAGATGGATGGAGCTAATTAACGATTACGACTGCACTTTCGAGTATCATCCGAGGAAGGCTAACATGGTTGTTGATGCTCTCAGTCAGAAGCATGGTGCTTCTCTCTTCCATGTACTTGTTGCTAGAGTGTCACTTTTGACAGAGTTGCAAGCAACGGGAGCAGAGTTGGAATGGAATGAAGATGGAGCATTGTTAGCCAGCTTCCAAGTTTGTTCGGTGTTACTTGATCAAGTTCGTGAAGCTCAAGATTCAGATGCCTATCTGTTGAGCAAGAAGAATTTGGTTCAAAATAGTGTACCGACTGAGTTTCGGATGAAGAGTGATGGCACTTTGATGTTCAGGGGGAGATTATGTGTGCCCAGAGATGATGATTTGAAGAACGAAATACTTAACGAAGCCCTTTGTTCTGCATATGCTATACATCCGGGTATTACAAAAATGTTCTGGACACTGAAAGCTCATTATTGGTGGCGAAACATGAAGAGGGAAATAGCAATGTACATGAGCAGATGCCTGATTTGTCAACAAGTGAAGGCAAAACGTCAAAAACCGGCAGGTAAACTACAACCTTTAGAGATTCTAGTGTGGAAATGAGAGCATATCACTATTTGGAGATTTTGTGTATCAGTTACCTTGTACTTCTGGGGGTAGTACTGGTATTTGGATGATTGTGGATCCCCTTAAGATGAAAATAGAATAGAAAATGATCTTACAAATGAAAATAACATAGCCCATTTAACCAAAGAGATAACAGTCAACACATTATTCTAATTATTTTTCATCATTATCTATTCAAGTCCTTATCTAAATTTTAGAAACTAAATTGAGCCAACAACAAATATAGTTGAGAATTTTATAAATGGTGTACATAGAATTACACAACACAATTTTCTTCAATCAATGTTACCTTCTCTCTCTTTTTGAGGTAAAACGGTAGAATATTCACTCAGTGTCACTTGGTCACTTGTTTTATCTTCTGCCATCTCGACCCTTGTATCCACTTAATATTCAGTAAACCACCATCTTTTCCCTGAAGAATAAATAAAAAAATTAAACAAAAGAGCAACATCAACATAGCAGCAAAAAAAAAACCAGCACTGCAATAAACCAGTTGTGGTGCCTCTGACCAGCAACTTAACCTCAACAATGATGTCCCTAAACCAAAGCAACAATAATATAATTTCTAAAACAAAGCATCAACATTTTAAACCAAGTCAAACATCAAACTATGATCGAATATCTAACATGCCCACAAATTCAATAGGCCACACCAAAACCCACATTTCAATTTAGGAAACCCCAATACTCAAAAGTGTAAACCTTAGAAAAACCCCCCAACATATTCAATCTGTCCATGAGATTCGCAATGCCAGTGGAAATTGGTACATATACCTTTTTTTTCTTTTCTTCTTTCTATGGAACATATAAAAGTGCTTCAAAAAATGTTCAAAACCAAAATCAAATAGTACAACTGGACCAAGATCTAGTTTTATAAATTCACCAAGTTAAGGAAATCAAAATTCGGGGTTCATTAAAAAAATTCAATTGTAGATACCTCCCAATATAGAATGCATTCAAAACTCCATACCCCAAATGATGTCTAAAGTCAAATATGAATCATATTGCACAAATATGATAATTTATGATCACTTTATCATCTAGCTCAAATCTCAAAGAGCCTCAAAATTCTTTATCTACCAACTGATTTCCACATCCAAAACTTTGTTTTTATTCTCATGGAATATTAACAGGCTTCTACATAAGTTTTTGTTGATTAAATTACATTTTACATCATCTATGTTTATCAATGATATCTGATTGTACATGTATTAAAACTCAGATCCTTGTGTTCTAGAAAGCGGTAGCCAGACCCTTAAAACATGGGTAGACATATTTTACTAAGGTGACGAATCGATGACTACGGGTCTTCTGTGTATAGTATTGTCATAATGGCAACTTTAAAGATCACGGTGGATTGGTATCTATCTACATTTTCATAAGTTTTCATTAAACAAACTACCAATAAAATTCAACAAATAATTCCAGGACCGTAATTCATCGTGTACAACTGCCCTCCACATCTAGCTAAAAGTACCGGACTGAGAATAAAGAAGTAAAGCAACCATATGCAAATAAATAAAACTCATAGTAGAAACTCTAAGTTGTGGTTTCTAATACAAGTATCTTGGCCCAATTTGATGTCTAGTTCTTCATACTTCTGGTGCTTCTTCATGTTTGAGGTGGTTGCCAGTTAATGGAGCACATTAATCACAGTGGTAATTTTCTTCTTAGAAAACTATTTTACAATTACCGCTTCCAAGTTTAATCATTACATCCTAGATCTTAGAGTATAAATAGTGCTCCGGAGTACCAAAACTCTCCAAGTTTAGAGCGTTGGATAATTTTTGCCGGCCCCACTTTTTAGATAAATGAAGTGATCCAATGCTCCAAAATTGGAGAGTTTTGGTACTCCGGAGTATTATAGAACACCCCACCTCTCTTTATTTTGGGGTGCTTCTTATCTCTATATGACCTCTCAATTTTGAGATTGTGTTTAAGCTAAATCTCTGGAAATCTCTTCATTTGCCGCGTGGTTGTTTCATCTTCTTGCATGGGTGTTTATATTCCACCATGCAAATGGGGTTCTCAGGGGTGCTCTACAATACTCCGTAGTACCAAAATTTCCCAGTTTTGGTGCGTTAAATCACTTCATTTCTCCAAAAGTGGGGACCATAAAAGTTATCCAGTGCTCCAAAATTGGGAAGATTTTGTACTTCGGAGCACTATAAAAATTTTGAGGTTCTCAAAATCCCATAACCTATTTCACCTCTTCCTCTCATGTTTCAAACATGGCTCACAACAAACCTTGCTCGTCTGGAGAACTTCACCTTCACTTTTGTCCTTCCAAATCTGATGTCCCTTCTAATACCAGACTTATTGGTCGACATCTTGCTCGTTGTCCTTTTAAGGCATATCTCACTGTGGAGATGGTTGAAGATGCATGGCGTAAATATGGAGACTTCACTATTGTTCCTATCCTAGGCAATACCATATTCTCCATCACAGCACCCTCAGCCAAAGCAGCTACTGAAGTACTCAAAAATATCAACAGAAGCCTTTTTGTTGTCCATCTTTGGCCTTCTCATGAGAGAGAGAGAGAGAGAGAGAGAGAGAGATTGGAGGATTTACCTTTGGATAAGGTCAAGTTTTGGGTGCAAGTTCATGGCCTGTGTCCTGATCTCATCAAGTCAGAGCATGCAGAGTAGTTAGCTTATCAAATCGGTCGACTTATGGATTTCAATCCAATCGAGGAGGACCCGATTTGGTATGGTTACTTCTGCTTGCGTGTACAGGTGGATCTTAGAGAGCCTATCACTCCTGGTTTCTGGTTCTATCTATCAACTTAATGGGAAACAAATTAGGCAGAAATCAGGTACAAGCAGCTTTGTGAATGGTGTTACCATTGTGGATGTATGGGTCACACAAACGTTTGAGTAGGTTGTAACTGGAATCCGCATCCCTTTTCTTACTGGATAGGTCTACAGAATGCTATAGATGTTTTCAAGCCTTTTAGTTCTCTCCTCGTTGTTTGATCACCAAGATCAATGGCATCCTCTTCCTCAGCAAAGAAACATCGTCATGAGGTTCGTAATGAATTGAACATACTCAGTCTCCTTTCTTACTGTTAGATTTGTCCATGCCTAGTTATGTTCCCACATACACTAAAAAGGGAGACTATCTGGTGGTTCCGACGACGCATGCAACGCAACTCTTTGGAATCCTATGGTTGCAGATCGAAAATTCTATAGTGCTCCAGAGTACAAAACTCCCCAGTTTTGGAGCGTTTGATAACTTCTGCGGTCCCCACTTTTTGGAGATGAAGTGATCCAACGCTCCAAAACTAAGGAGTTTTTGTACTCCGGAGTACTATAGACAATGTTCTAAAGTCGTTAATCAAGGTCAGGCCGGTCGAGGGACAAAATGATTAGTCAAATTTGTTATTTTTTAATTAAATTTAATAATATGCATACAAATAAATGAAATAAATTAGAAGTACTTAGGTAAAATTAAACAAGAAAATAATATTCATACACATAAACCAAAGAAATAAAGTACTTGTGTGTCTAGATATAATTTTTTCTCCATTTTTTTGGCTAATGCACTCTTTTTTTCTTATTAAATTTATGCATGTTTATAAATAAAAAAAATTGACCAATTAGTCGGGTCAACCCTATTTTGACTGACTTTTTGGCGTTGACCGACTTGCTAAAATCTGTTCGGATTCTAAAAATCACTGACTAGTCGCCCGATTTTTTGAACACTGACCGTAGACACCCTATTGCAGATGGCGACACGGTTCTGGTATTGACACCTCAGCACCGAATATTATTTCTTTAGGGCTTTCTCCTGTCTATGCGAAGGAAAAAGCTCGCAAAGAAAAATTCCATGTATACGAGTATGGGCCCTTCACAACACATGCAAACTCAGGAGCCTACATCTTTAGAGGAGACTACTTTACACATAGGCCAAACGGAAATGGATTTTGATTTATAGGTAGTTGCCGATTCGAAGGCTGCACTTGGGCTTCATATATTCTGACCCAATGCTACTACTGGATATCATTCTATAACTGGACTTTATACTAATCCACCTCAGCTCAACCTAGTCTCCACCGCATCGACCAAGCTCATCCATGATCATTGACTCTACTCCATCGGCCACCATCTTGTATTGTTATAATGCCACCACTAATTGGATCTCCTGCGATGCTGGTGTCTCAATTTCGGAATTTAAATCTTAAAAGGAAGCTACATGAGGCAGTGGAAGTAAGAGTCAATCGCTGTCGAGAAAAGAAGGAGAAAAGTCACTGATTCTTCCCCACTTTTGGCCTCCTCTTATGCCTTGGGAGTTCGATTGGCAGCTTCCTCTTCAACAACTACTAATGAATCTTCTTCTGATCCCATGCCTTTTACCCCTCCCTGTCTCATCTAAGAATTTTGATCTGCCTTATGTTGGATGTATTCTTGTGGGTAAACAACAATATTATTAGTGATTCTGGTTTGGTTTGATCATGTTCATGATGATTTAGATATTCCTGCTACTGGGACCCACCTTAGACTATTGTTTTTGGATGCAATGTGAATTATAAGCAGGTACAAATTTTGGCGCTGGGTATAATCCTCACTACTGCTGCTACTCAGGTGTCCTCTGTTAGCCCTCGTAGCCAAGCTCATATGGTTGGCTACCAAGGAGCCATGAAGATTATGAGTTGAAACTATTAAGGGCTGGGATCATCCTTGACAGCTAAGACGCTGCGTCGTCTTAAGAGGAAACATGATCTAAAGCTTCTTTTTTAATGGAAACTAGGTCTTCTATTGATGTAGTTGTAGATTGGTATTCGAATTTAGGGTTTTATGACTGCTTTATTGTTCCTCCAGTCTCCCGTGGCGGTCTAGCTCTATTTTGGACGGAGAATGTCATAGTGGATGTAGTAGCTAGTAGTTTGTCATATGTTGATGCTAATGTCACTTTTAGCGTTGACGAGTTTCCCATAATGGTTTCTTGGATGTATGGTTCACCTATTTCAAATAAAAAGGCTATCTAGTATAGTATGTGTAGAGATTTCCCTGTGTTGGACAGGTCTAGGTTCTTTATTGGTGATTTTAATGACCTACTATGGAGTTTTAAGAAATGGGATGGTGCTTCCCAGCCATTGTGGCATATGGAGTTATTTCATAACTTTGTGAATATGCATTGCTTGCGAGACTTGAGCTTTAAAGGTCTCCAGTATAGCTATTTTTGTTCCAGGGATGGTCAGCTCTACTTGAAATAAGGTTTGGACCGAGCAATGACTAATTTGTCAGGATCTACCCAATACCCTTGTGCTCAGGTGCGGCATTTGCCTAGGGTTGGTTTTGATCATAGACCGATCCTATTGGATTTGAATCCTTGTCCAAATAAGGGACCTCCCTTATTTAGGCTTGAGAACTTATGGACTCAGCATCCATAGGTTCTCCAAGTTCTATAATCAGCCTGGCATTCTCAAACGTTTCTTCTCCAGCTGATACATGGTATACAAATCTGAAGCATTGTGCTAACAGGTGAGGAAATGGTCTTTTGAGACTTTTCCACAATTTGCCAACATTACTTCAGATTTATTATCAAAGGTTGAGGAGTCCTTCCAAGATGTCAAAAAGACTATGGTTGAGTTAGGCAATTACTGGAAGCTTGAGGAGCTATACTGGCACTAGAGATCTAGAATTCAATAGCTTCAAGTTGGTGACAGTAATACAGTGTTCTTTCATCAGACTAATATTCAGCAGCGTCAGTTTAATAGAATTAAATTATGCATTTGAAAGATAACAGTGGCAAATGGTTGACTTCTTATGCTGATATTTCACAGCATCTTACAGATGATTTTGCAAACCTGTATTATGCTGGGTCAACTTCCTCTACTAATGTCGTTCTCTCCTTCCTGGACCCTCTAACAATAGATGAAATGAACTCTCCATTACTCTCTCCAGTATCTATTGATGAAGTTATGGCTGCTGCTTTTGATTTGGGCAAGCTTAAAGTTCCTAGACCGGACGGGTTTTTCGACAGATTATCTCTCCAATCATTAAGGTAGCCATCATTGATTCAATCAATCAGGCCTCCCTACTGCTGGAGTTTAACCGCACACACATGGTATTAATCCCCAAGGTTAAATCTCCCTCATCAGCTACCCAATTCAGACCCTTATTGGACTGTGTAATTTTTCTTATAAAATCCTGTCCAAGATCCTTGTCAATCGTATGAAGCCTCTGATGCCAAATCTGGTCTCTGACAACCAGGCTGCTTTTGTCACTAGCAGACAGATCTAAGATAACATATTATGGCTCATGAATTATTCCATCATTTGCGTATCTACAAAATAGGGGACTCAAAAATTTTTGCCATGAAACTGGATATGAATGAATAAGAATTACGATCGGGTGGGTGGAGTGGAGTTTTCTACGGGCGGTTATGGATTGGGTAAACTTAATTATGCAATGCCTTTCTACTGCTTCGTTCTCTATCCACTTAAATGGAAAGCCAAGCCCTACTTTTCACCCTACCAGAGGTCTGCGTTCTCCGTTTCTATTTTTACTGGTCAATGATGTTCTATCCACCATTGTGTTAGTTCAAATTATTCCTCATGGTCCTGCTATCAGTCACCTATGTTATTTTTTAAATGATGCTCTATTCTTCCTTGAAGCCTCTTTGCACAATAGCGAAATCTTGTCAGATGTCCTCCACCACTACTGTATGGCATCGGATCAGCTAATTAACAAAGATCATGTTCTCTCCAAATACAAGGCCGGAAATTCGCAAACTTGTAGCCTATATTGGGAAATATTTGGGTCTTCCTATGTTCAAAAACAGGGGCTCTGGCGTTCATTTACGAATCAATTTCTAAGAAGCTCTCAGGTTGGAAAAAACAACTTTTGTCCTCAGCTGGAAAAGAGGTTATAAGTAAGTTAGTGGCTACTTATTCAATGCATCGTCTCGTGCAGGAAAATAAACGCTTTGGTGGCAGACTTCATTGGAATTCTTTATGCAGTAGACCTAAGGAGGGAGGACTCGATTTTCGTGACCTTTTAGCTAAGCCAATCTTGATGCATTTTGGGCACGCCTGATCAAAGCTCATCATTTTCCAAACTCCATCTCTAGTGAAACAAATTCATCATGGTTTTGGACAAGTTTACTCTCGGGACGAGAGCTCAGGTGAGGAATTCAATGCTCATGCAAGTTGGGAAGATCCTTGGATTCCTAATTTGCTATTTGAGTAGAATTTTGGTTTTAGGGATAATTCATTAATACATTGATCCTAATTTTTTGGGTTAATAAAGATGTACAAGTGGTATCTTAATAGGAAAGGATATCTACATTCTCATTCCATCTATACAACTTTAATTATAATTACAAGAGAATATATTCTGTAATTCTTTCCAACACTCCCCCTCAAGTTGGAGCATAGATGTTAATCATGCCCAACTTGTCGATCCATCCAGTAAATGCATGATGTGACAACCCTTTAGTGAGCACGTCTGCCAACTACTCTTCAGATGTTAAAAACGGAAAGCAAATATTTCTTTTATCAAGGTGATCCCTGATGAAATGTCAATTAATCTCCACATGCTTGGTTTGATCATGTTGTACAAGATTATGAACAATTTCAATTGCAGCAGTGTTGTCACAATATAGATCTATGGCTTTATGGAGCTTGACACCTGAAAAGACACAACCCTAGATTCACCATTAAAAGCGCTACAAAACCCCCATAAGGTCGACCCCCATCGCCGCCACCTCCGTCAACGGCGAAATTCGCCGGAAAACCCTCCACTTCATCACGTCGTTTCTTCCTCTTCTGGCCACCAAATTCGATGATCCACCTATTAAAAGAAAGAGGAGCTCAAGCCCAACAACTTTCATCAAGGAAGCACGGTCAAAGGTTGCCGGAATAGAGCACACCGCCGGCGACAAGTTTCAAGAGCAAAACGGGTCGACTTGACCCATGGTCAACGCGGGTCAACGGACATTTTACCAAAATGGAAACTTTCCCAATTTGTCACGTATTAATACCATATATATATTGTACACATACCATCCCCAAATCAACGGCTATAATTCAATCTGATCCAAATCGGACGGTCACGATTAAATCAACAATAAAAATAACACTTTTATATATAATCACCAACCGACTTCAAAACTCGTTAAATAATTGCTCGCATATCCAAAAAAATTCTCCAAAAATTCCCACGAGCTCGGAATTAAATACTCTAAAATTCTCGTGAAGGAAGTCAACCCAAATTCTCACCTAATAAAATAGTCGTTAACAAACCCAATTATGCGACTAATCTGCGATAACTCAATTTCGTGCTGATTAATACGTAGATTTTGGTTCGGGTTGTCACGAAACCTAGCTCCTTCAATACATTTCGAATCCATAGCAATTCACACACTCCATTTTCCATTCCCTAGTATTCAGCTTCAATACTAGAACGGGAAATCATATTCTGCTTCTTACTACGCCAGGTTACTAAGCTTCCTCCAATAAATGTAAAGTACCCAGATGTAGATGCCCTATTCATTTTGTCACCGGCCCAGTTTGCATCAGAATATCCTGTGACACCAAACTCACCATTCTTGGAAAATAGTATACCTTTTCCAGGTGAAGACTTCAAGTACTTGAGTATTCACATCACAGCTTCCATATGCTCTTCACTAAGATCATGCCTGAACAGACTGACAACACTTACAGCATATGCAATATCTGGATGAGTATGTGACAGATAAATTAGCCTCCCTACTAAGCTTTGATACCTACCTTTGTTTGTTGAAACCTGTCCAGGACACAACTCCAGTTTGTAATTCATCTCAATAGGAGTTTTAGCAGGTTTACAATCCAGCATTCATGTTTAAGCAAGAAGGTCAAGCACATACTTTCATTGAGACAGTGTGGTTCCCAATTTGGATCTGGCAACTTCAATGCCAAAGAATATTTCAGTGGACCCAAATCCTTCATCTCAAATTCTTGGAATAACCGTTTTCTCAAATCTTCTGTCTCAGCTAGATCATCACTTGTAACAATCATGTCATCAACAATACAATTAGAGTAATAATCTTACCACCCTTGCGTTTAACGAACAAGGTATGATCAGAGTTGCTCTGTCGATATCCAAACTTCTTCATTGCTCCAGAAAATCTCTCAAACCACGCTCTAGGAGATTGCTTCAGCCCATACAATGACTTCTTCAATGTGACGACCCGAAACAGAATTAATATAGTAATTGGCTTAATCCACGAGTAAGTGAATAATCGCAGTTTTCCATAAATGAATTGAATTGGCGGTTTTGATCACGACTTAATTATCGGGCCAGAATTTGAATTGAGTCTCTTCACGAGAGTTGTTGTACGCGTGATTTCGCGTTCATGAGCAGTTTCGGATAATTATTTCAACGACCGAGGAATATCTTATGAATATTTGAAATCGCGAAATTTCATCGTGTTTATTCGTTCGTATTTGAGTTATCCGAAACGTGGATGTGATCCGTTTTAGACCGTCAATCTTATCGAGCCGTGAGTATAAATATCAGAAATTGTCGAAAATTTTTCGAAAAACACTGTTTGGAAGTTTGACCAGTCTTGGAAGCGTTGACCCGCGTTGACCAAAGAAGAAAACCGACCACCGTTTGACTCGCCGGCGACCTTTCGTTTCCGGCCACCTCCGGCTCCGATTTGGGTATGAATCGAATCCTCTCTTGATTTGCAACTGTTTAGAACTTGGAATTTTGAAAATTGGTTTCAATTTGAGAGAGAACGAAGTGTTTGAAATTTGTGATTTTCCGGCCGGAATCGGCTCCGTTTGGGGAGCGGCTCTCCGGTGACTTTCTGGGGAGGTTTTTTGGGTGGAATCGTTTGGGTTTTTCCCAAGGATGATTTCCCCTTTGGTTTGGAGGGACGAGGTGGCGTGATGGCGCCGAAATCGGCCGGGAAAGTTTTCCGACGATTCTCGGTCGTGGATGTTTTGAGCTGTTTTCCGGCGATTTGGGCCAGAATTGGAGGTTGTCACAGTTGAGAGATGTGTTGGACTTGACGAGGAGAAGCTACGATCAGCTTCGCCGCCGGGAAATTCCTCCAGTTGATGGCGCGCCGCCGCCGCCGGTGGCGATCAACAGCAGAGCTCTGGCGACTCGTTGACTTTTTGGTTTTCGACAAGTTTTATGTCGTTTTGCTCGTAATCGCACCCCGATCATCACCTTGAGGTTTTCGAATTGATTTGGTGAAAGGACCCAACCACGATTTAGTTTCCTAAACCAGAATCAAACCACTTCTGAAAACGTGAACCAACAAAAACCATTAAAATTTCGGCAGAGTAACGCTACTAACGCGGAATTGCCATTACCTGGACCCAGAAAATAACACTTCATCCTATGCCACAAAAGCTAAACCGTGGGCACCAATCCCATCCAGATTTCTCAATATCATAACAATATCAATAAACAATAAACATAACTGTAATATATAGTATATCCGGGAAAAACCGTATAAAACATGTATCAGAACGTATCAGAGCGACCTCTAGTGTAAATATATACAAAATATACAACAGTAGGCGAAACAAGAAACCTACTAGAAAACACAGATAGCTCGAACAACTAGCCTCCAACCACGACGTGAGACACCAGAATCTGAACTGCCAACTGGGCACGGAAATCGAAAAGCCCAAGGGAAAGACATGAAAACCGTTAGAGTGAGTGGACGAAAATAAATGTCTTTCGCCAAATAATATATGTTATAAAAACATATGCAAGTCTAAATGCATAAAAATCAATTGGTACACGAGGGAGACTCTAACTCCTCACGCATACAGAGCATGCATCGTAAATACCGCGGGGTCACACATGGACTCCCTCGCGCTAGTACAGTCTGAATCACGGGATCCCAGACCCACACGTGATTCCAAGCCAGAAAGGCCTCGGGTCAGGATATATGTCCCCCTCCCCCCCGAGCGTACTCGGGGATCAGCCGAGAAGCCATGTGTATCGATACAACCCTGATAACTGAGACTGTACTCTGTGTAAACCAAATCACAAATACTTTCCATGCACATGCATAAAACATAATATATATATATATATGTACGTATATTCATAGATGCATATTCGTAAATTCATAATCGTAAAACGTATAAAAAAGAATCGCAGTCAATCCGTGAAAAGAAATGTCCACTCACAGGTGAGCAAAACGTGCACTCGCGCTAATCACGTGGTCCGGCAGAAGATCCCTCGCCCGAAGCACGATCTCGATCCCCTGAATAGTCATAAAATATATCTGATCAAAATCATAATCCACAACACTGTACCACACCTCGGAAACCAACCGTTCCCGGAAATATACATCACAGTGCAAAATAATCGACGAAATTCTCGAAATCTCCACTCGAAACCCTCGACTGAAAATTCGATACACAAATCAACTCGAAAACCTTAAGGCGACGATCGGGGCGCGATTACGAGAAAAACGACATTAAAAACATCGAAATCCAAATGGTCAACGGGTCGCCGGAGCTCCGGCGTTGACCGCCGCCGCCGTCAACCGGAGAGTTTTCTCGGCGACCGAACTGCCACAATGATCTCCACAACAAGGCGAAAAACTTTAACAAAGGGACCACCACCATCCAACAACCACCGTGGCCGAAAATAAGCTAGAAAGCCACGGTGGTCCAAAATCTCCGGCTAACCTATCCACCGCCGTTCCTCCGCCAACGGCGCACGGCAGCCCTCGAGGCCTGTCCTAAAAGAACCACCGTGGCCCCATGGTGAAAACCCCACCATCCCTGGCCGACCTCGTGGCCGGAGCACCGCCGTCACAACAACCCGAAACCGGCCGGAAAATCCTCAATTTTCAACTCAACATTTCTCCCTCAATTCTCAACCAAATCAAGAAATTCCAAGTTCTAAACTATTTAGAATCACGAGGAGAACATTTTACCTTCAAAGGTCGTGGCCTGAAACGGCCAGAATCAGCCGGTCCGGTGACGGAATCCAAATGGTCCGTTTTTCTCCTCTGGTCAACGGTCCAAACAGTGAAAGTCAACGCTGGTCAAACTTCAAACAGTGTTTTTGACAATTTTTCAACTATTTCCGATATTTATACTCGTGCCTCGGGACGATCGACGGTCCAAAACGGATAACCATAACATTTTGGATAAACACGATACGAACGGATAAACTCGTCGATAAACCAAAACTTCAAATAATCATATTATATTCCTCGATCATCGGAAAAATCATCCAGAATTGCCCACGAACTCGAAATCATGTGCACTACAATTCTCGAAAAGAGACTCAACTCAAATTCTCGACCGATAATTAAGTCGTAAACGAAACCGGCAAACCACACAATTATCGAAAAGCTGTGATTACGCATAACCTCGTAAATCGTGCTGATTACTCTACCGATTCTGGTTCGGGTCGTCACAAATCTAACCCCCTTAAAAAAATTTCGACCTCGAAATTTACGTACCTGTCAAGTGAACAAGTGAGGATACTGCTCCCGCATACGCTGCTCAGTCTCCCAGGTGACCTCCTCAGCCAAGTGATTCTACCACAAGACCTTTACCAGCGGTATAACACGGTGCCTTAACTCCTGCTCACGACGATCGAGAATCTGTACCGGCTCTTCAACATATGTCAAATCCTACCGAATCGGTAACTACTGTGGGGCTAACACATGCGAAGGATCTGAGATGTACTTCCGCAACATCGAAACGTGGAAAACATCATGAACACGAGCCAACTCAGCCGGTAACTCAAGTCTATAAGCAACAGCTCCAACCTTCTCGGTGATCTCATACGGACTAATGTATCGTGGTCGAAGCTTGCCACGCTTCCCGAAACGCACAACACCCCTCCACGGAGATAGTTTCAGGAAGACCCAATCGCCTACCCCAAACTCAAGACTCTTCCTCCTCACGTCCGCATAACTCTTCTGACGATCATGGGCGATCTTCAATCTGTCCCGGATAATCTGGACGTCCTCCATGGTGCTCTTCACCAGATCAGGGCCAATAAGCCATCGCTCGCCCACCTCACTCCAACACAATGGAGTGCGGCACTACCTCCCGTATAGGGCCTCGTACGGTGCCATCTCGATACTGGCCTAATAGCTATTGTTGTAGGCAAACTCTATCAAATGTAGTTGCTGGTCTCAATTCCCGCGAAACTGCAACACATATGACCGCAACATATCCTCAAGTGTCTGTATAGTCCGCTCAGACTGCCCATCAGTCTGAGGATGAAAAGCTGTACTGAAACGCAACCTCGTGCCCATGGCTCACTGCAATGCCTGCCAGAACTCAGAAGTAAACTGACTATCTCGGTCAGAAATAATGGATACAGGCACTCCATGCAGTCGAACAATCTCCGATAAATACAGCTTGGCCAACCTGCCCACTGATATCTTCCTCGGAAGTGCGAGAAAATGAGCGGATTTCGTCAGTCGATCCATAATAACCCAAATACCAGTGTTGCCAGCCGAAGTACGCGGCAACTGATAAACGAAATCCATAGTAATGTGTTCCCACTTCCAAACCGGAATCTCCAGTGGCTGTAACCTCCCTGCAGGTTTCTGCCTCTCCGCTTTAACCTGCTGACAGATCAAACATCGGTTCACATACGCGGCAATCTCCCGCTTCATGTTGCGCCACCAGTAATATGCTCGAAGTGTACGAAACATCTTCGTACCTCCGGGATGCATCACATACGCCGAACTATGGGCCTCATCCAGAATCTCCTTCTTCAAGCTCTCGTCTCTGGGCACACACAATCTGCCTCTGAACAACAACATACCGTCGTCGCTCAATCGAAACTCTGTAGGCACACCATTCCGTATCATGGTCTTCTTGCCCAACAGGTAGGAATCTGAATCCTGAGCCTCTCAAACCTGATCAACCAACACAGGTCGAACCTGGAAACTGGCTAACAAGGCTCCCTCGTCATCCCACTCAAACTCAGCTCCTGTAGCCTGAAGCTCGGCTAACATAGACACTCTAGCCACACACACGTGGAACAACGAAGCTCCGGATTTCCGGCTAAGTGCATCAGCTACAACATTGGCCTTCCCCGGATGGTACTCAAAAGTGCAATCATAGTCGTTGATCAACTCCATCCATCGGCGCTGCCTCATGTTCAAGTCTGGCTGCGTCCACAAGTAAGTGAGACTCTTGTGGTCGGTGTAGATCTTACACTGGGCTCCGTACAAATAATGTCTCCAGCTTTTTAACGCTAGCACAATAGCGACCAACTCCAAATCATGGGTCGGATAGTTGACTTCGTGTGGTTTTAACTGTCTGGAACCGTAGGCTACAACTCTGCCATGCTGCATCAGCACACAACCTAGTCCTAACTTCGACGCATCACTATAAACCACAAACTCACCGCTGTCGTCTGGTAATGTCAGAACTGGTGCAGTAGTCAACTTCTCCTTTAGGAGCAAATAACTCTCCTCACATGCATCGGACAACTCAAACTTGACGCCCTTCTTCGTCAACTTGGTCAATGGGGTAGCAATCCAAGAAAAATCCTGTACAAACTGCCGGTAGTAGCCTACCAAACCCAAGAAACTCCGGATCTCCGGTACAGTGGTAGGTCTACTCCAATTCAGCACAACCTCGATCTTGTCAGGATCAACACTGACTCCTTCAGCCGATATCACATGGCCCAGAAACTTCACATTGTCCAGCCAAAACTCGCACTTGCTAACCTTCGCAAACAACTGATGATCCCGCTAAGTCCGCAACACTACTCACAAATGCTTCTTATGTTGGCCCACAATCCTGGAATAGATCAAAATATCATCGATGAATACAATCACGAACTTGTCCAGAAACCGTCTGAACACCCTATTCATCAAATACATGAAAGCTGCGGGGGCGTTGGTCAACCCAAACGACATAACCAAAAACTCGTAATGCCCATACCGCGACCTGAAAGCTGTCCTGGCCATATCAGACTCTCGGATCCTCAACTGATGATATCTGAATCAAAGATCAATCTTCAAAAAGACTGAAGCTCCCTTGAGCTGATCGAACAAATCATCAATCCGCGGTAACGGATACCTGTTCTTCACTGTAACCTGATTCAGCTTCCGATAGTCGATGCACAATCGCATAGATCCATCCTTCTTCCGTACAAACAAAATCGGGGCACCCCATGGCGAAACACTGGGTCGAATAAAACCCTTCTCCAGCAACTCCTGGAGCTATACCTGCAACTCTTTCAACTCAGCTGGCACCATACGATATGGTGCCTGCGAAATGGGCCCGGTACCAGGTAACAACTCAATAGTGAAATCAATCTTCCGAACTGGAGGTATGCCCGGTAACTCCTCTGGAAACACATCCAGAAACTCAGAAACAACCTCAATACCACCAAGGTCCGGCACAGCCGCCATAGTGTCAACCACGTGAGCTAAGTAGGCAACACAGCCCTTCTTCATCAACCAATCCGCCCTCATCGCGGAAATCAAACATGGTAGTGAAGTGTTTTTCTCGCCGCGAAACAATATCTCGGGAAAGCCTGGTCGTCGAAACGCGACCTCCTTCTTATAGCAGTCAAACATGGACCAATGCGTCTCCAAGAAGTCCATACCCAAGATCAGATCGAAATCAACGATATCAATCAACAACAAATCTGCGGCTAAACCATTGCCTCCAATAAAAATCTCACAATCTCGGTACACCCATCCAATACTCACAATCTCACCAGACGGATACAACACTCTCTACAACCTCGGAAGTGGAGACGCAGGTATCGTAGCTAACGATGATAGTCTATATGACATGAATGAATGCGTGGCACCTGAATCTAACAATGTAAGTACTGGAATACCAAAGATATGCAACGTACCGATAACGACCTCTGGTGAAGCTCTGCCCTCTCGCAAAGTCATGGCATGAACCCTCGCCTGTCCGGCTGGTCGTCCACGCTGAGGCTGTCTCTGCTGTCCGCCCTGGCCCGCATACTATACTGGTGAAGCTCCCAATGTGGCACCTCGCTCTCCTCCAGAACTCTGGGCTGTCTGGTCACCAACACCAACCAACTGAGGACACTCCCTCGCAAAGTGACCCACCTGGCCACAATGATAGCAGTTGTGGGTACCTCGCTGACATGGACCAATATGATACCTATTGCATAAATTGCACAATGGGTACTCCCTCGGTGTAGCAAAAGTGCCAAAAGGTCGTCGAGGGTAGCTGGAACCACTGGAACCCCCACTAGCCTGTAGTCGCCGCGGTCGATCTCTCCTCCATCTCTGCCTCTGCCTCGATGCACCAGCTGCTGGTCTATATGGTCCACTACCTGAGGATGAAGCCGAACCGGAAGTATCAGAACTCTGCCTCTTTGAAGGCCCCTGACTCGGTCAACCCTCCTCAAACCGTCTAGGCTGGTACCTCATCTGCCTCTCCTTCTCAATATCCTCACCTCGGAGTGCTGCACTGACAAACTCATCAAAGTTGTTCTAAGGCATCGTAGTCAGAGTCCCCTTGATGTTCAAGTTCAAACCCAGCTCAAATCTGCGGCACTTGGCTTCCTCAATAGCCACCATGTCACGCGCAAAACGAGATAAGCGGGTAAACCTGTCCCGGTACTCGAGCACTGACATACTGCCCTGCCTCAAGTTCGTGAACTCCTCATACTTTCGCTGCTAGGTAGCCTGGTTGAAATATCTCCGCATAAACAAATCTCGGAACAAAGTCCACGGAGTATCAACTGGAACTCTGTCGGTGCTAACCCACCAAAAATATGCATCTGACTCAAGTAATCCGACTGCTGCCACTATCATCTGCTCAGGGGTAAATCGCAGATGCTCACATACACGTTCAACCTGAACCAACCATGCCTCACATATCTCTGGATCAGCTGAACCCGAAAAGACAGTCGCACCAGCAGTACGAGCTTTGACCACAGGGTCAAAACGCTCTTCCAAACGCAGCACTCGCATCAGCAAGTCGTGCGTCTGGCGATCCATATCAGGATCCTCTTCCCGATCAACACGGGGACCACGTCAAGGAGGCATCCTACTGATACAAGACAACCATTATGTACATGCAAAAGGAACGTAATCATGAAACCTCAGATATTTGAGAACACACAACACCCGAAGTATTGATGAGTACCACTGGCCAGTCGGGTCATCACTCCAGTCATTCTATACAAACTCAAATACCCTAAGCGTCACAACTACAAGAGTCTACAGAATCTGACAACCTAATGCTCTGATACCAAACTGAAAAGACCCAACCCCGATTTAGTTTCCTAAACCGGAATCAAACCCCTTCTGAAAATGTGAACCAACAAAAACCATTAAAATTTCGGCAGAGTAACGCTACTAACGCGGAATTGCCATTACCTGCACCCGAAAAATAACACTTCATCCTATGCCACAAAAGCCAAACCGTGGGCACCAATCCCATCTGGATTTCTGAATATCATAAAAATATCAATAAACAGTAAACATAACTATAATATATAGTATATCCAGGAAAAACCATATAAAACATGTATCAGAACGTATCAGAGCGACCTCTAGTGTAAATATATACAAAATATACAACAGTAGGCGAAACAAGAAACCTACTGGAAAACACAGATAGCTCGAACAACTAGCCTCCAACCACAACGTGAGACACCAGAATCTGAACTGCAAACTGGGCACGGAAACCAAAAAGCCCAGGGGAAAGACATGAAAACCGTTATAGTGAGTGGACGAAAATAAAAATCAAATGGTACACGAGGGAGACTCTGACTCGTCACGCATACAGAGCATGCATCGTAAATATCGCGAGGTCACACATGGACTCCCTCGCGCTAGTACAGTCTGAATCACGGGATCCCAGACCCACACGTGATTCCAAGCAAAAAAGGCCTCGGCTCAGGATATCTGCCCCCCCCCCCCCCCCCCCCCCGCGCCCGGAGCGTATTCGGGGATCAACCGAGAAGCCATGTGTATCAATACAACCCTGATAACTGAGACTGTACTCTGTGTAAACCAAATCACAAATACTTTCCATGCACATGCACATGCATAAAACATAATATATATATATATATATATATGTACGTATATTCATATATGCATATTCGTAAATGCATAATCGTAAAACACATGCTCATTTAAAATCATGATCATAACTGCATGCTCATGCTTGTAAAACATATATAAAAGACTCGCAGTCAATCCGTGAAAAGAAATGTCCACTCACAGGTGAGCAAAACGCGCACTCGCGCTAATCACGTGGTCCGGCGGAAGATCCCTCGCCCGAAGGACGATCTCGATTCCCTGAACAGTCATGAAATATATCTGATCAAAATCATAATCCACAACACTGTACCACACCTCCGAAACCAACCGTTCCCGGAAATATACATTACAGTGCAAAATAATCGACGAAATTCCTGAAATCTCCACTCGAAACCCTCGACTGAAAATCCGATACCCAAATCAACTCAAAAACCTCAAGGCGACGATTGGGGAGTGATTACGAGAAAAACGACATTAAAAACATCGAAATCCAAAAAGTCAACGGGTTGCCGGAGCTCCGGCGTTGACCACCGCCGCCGCCACCGGCGCGCCGTCAACCGGAGAGTTTTCTCGGCGACTGAGCTGCCACAATGATCTCCACAACAAGGCGAACAACTCTAATAAAGGGACTACCACCATCCAACCACCACCGTGGCCGGAAATCAGCTCGAAAGCCACGGTGGTCCAAAATCTCCGGCGAACCTGTCCACCGTCGTTCCTCCGCCTACGGCACACGGCAGTCCTCGAGGCCTGTCCCAAAAGGACCGTCGTGGCGAGGAAAACATTTTACCTTCAAGGGTCGTGGCCTGAAACGGCCGGAATCAGCCGGTCCGGCGACGGAATCCAAACGGTCCGTTTTTCTCCTCCAGTCAACTCGGTCAACGGTGCAAACAGTGAAAGTCAACGCTAGTCAAACTTCAAACAGTGTTTTCGACAATTTTTTGACTATTTTCGATATTTATACCCACGCCTCGGGACGATTGACGGTCCAAAACGGATAACCTAACGATTCGGATAAACACAATACGAACGGATAAACTCGTCGATAAACCGAAACTTCAAATAATCATATTATTTTCCTCAGTCAACAGAAAAATCATCCGGAACTGCCCACGAACTCGAAATTATATGCACTTCAACTCTCGAGAAGAGACTCAACTCAAATTCTCGGCCGATAATTAAGTCGTAAACAAAACCGGCAAACCACACAATTATCGAAAAGCTGTGATACGCATAACCTCGTAAATCATGCTGATTACTCTACCAATTCTGGTTCGGGTCGTCACATTTGGATATCAGATTTTTAGTCGAGGGTTTAAGTGGAGAGTTTGGGGAAATTCGACGATTATTTGTATCGAGTTATATGTTTCCGGAAATGGTTGGTTTCCGAGGTGTGGTACAGTGTGATGAATTGTGATTTTTATCAGTTACATTTTGTGATTATTCAGGGGATCGAGATCGTACGGTGGGCGAGGGATCTTCCGCCGGAGCTAGTGACTAGCGCGTGTGCGCGCTGTGCTCATCTGTGAATGGACCCTTTTTATTTCACTGTCGTAGCGAGTTCTTGATTTCCGTATTTATTTACGATACGATGTTGAGATTATTTATTATTTTTTGGAGGTATTGTTTTATATTTTATATGGTGATGGCATTTATTTAGCATTAATGCATTGGCTACTCGGCTGATCACCGGTAGTCTAGATCCAGGGTTGAGAGATTCCCCTGATGTGCCCACTAGGCTTGAGAGATTCACCTAGTTTATCACCATCGGGCTTGAGAGATTCGCCTGACCGTCGGGCTTGAGAGATTCGCCTGACACCTCCATTCATTATCTGAACTCGCTTTGCTTTATTTTATGATATATGTTTGGTGAAAGGCATACGATTATTTTCGTCCACTCACTCTAACGAGTTTATTTGCCTTTCCCCTGGGTTTTTCGGTTTTCATGTCCAGTTTGCAGTTCGGATTCTGGTGTCTCACGTCGCGGTTAGAGACTTAGTGTTCGAGCTACCTTTCTTTTCCAGTAGGTTTCTTGTTTTGCCTACTGTTGTATTTTTTTTATATGTACACTAGAGGTCGCTCTGATACACTACTGATATGTTTTCATATGATTTTCCCCGGATTTCTATAAAGTACAGTTTTGATTACTACTTTACTTTATTGTTATGATATTGAGAAATCCGGATGGGATTGGTGCCCACGGTTTAGGTTTTGTGGCATAGGGTGAAGTGTGTTTTTGGGTGCAAGTTAATGGCAATTCCACGTTAGTAACGAAACTCTGCCAAAATTTTTGTGGTTTTTGCAAGTTCGTGTTTTCAGATGGGTTTTGATTCTGATTTAGGAAACTAAATCAGGGTTGGGTCCTTTCAGCTTGGTATCAGAGCATTAGGTTTCAGGTTTTGTAGACTCTTGTAGTTATGACACTAAGGATATTTGAGTATGTACAGCATGTCTGGAGCGATGACCCGACTGGCCAGCGGTTACTCATCAATGCTTTGGGTGTTGTGTATTCTCAAATGTCTGAAGTCTCATGATTACGTTCCTTGTGCTTGTAACTAATGCTTGTCTTGAATCAGTAGGATGCCTCCTCGACGTGGTCCCCGTGTTAATCGGGATGTGGATCCTGATGAGGATCGCCAGACGCATGACTTGTTGATGCGAGTGTTGCGTTTGGAGGAGCGTTTTGACCTTGTGGTCAAAGCTCATACTGCTGGAGCGACTGTCTTTTCGGGTTTAACTGATCCAGAGATTTGTGAGGCATGGTTGGTTCAGGTTGAACGTGTTTGTGAGCGTCTGCGTTTCACCCCTGAGCAGATGATAGTGGCAGCAGTCGGTTTACTTGAGTCAGATGCATACTTCTGGTGGGTTAGCACCGATAGAGTACCGGTTGATACTCCGTGGACTTTATTTCGAGATTTGTTTATGCGGAGATACTTCAACCAGGCTACACAACAGCAGAAGTATGAGGAGTTTACTAATTTGAGACAGGGCCGTATGTCTGTGCTTGAGTACCGGGACAAATTTACCCATTTATCTCAGTTTGCTCGTGACATTGTGGCTACAGAGGAAGCCAAGTGCCGCAGATTTGAGCTGGGTTTGAACCTGAACATCAAGAGGACACTGACTACGATGCCTCGGAACAACTTTGATAAGTTCGTGAGTGCAGCACTTCGAGGCGAGGATATCGAGAACTAAAGGCAGATGAGATTTCAGTCTCGACGATTTGAGGAGGGTGGACCGAGTCAGGGACCTTCCAAGTGGCTGAGTTCTTATACTTCCGGATCGGCATCATCCTCGGGCAGTGGACCATATAGACCACCAGCTAGTGCACCGAGACAGAGGCAGAGATGGAGGAGGGATCGACCGCAGAGGCCACAGTTTAGTGGGGGTTCTAGCGGATCCAGTTATCCTCGGCGTACCGGTGGCACTTTTTCCGTACCGAGGGAGTACCCATTGTGTAGTCTCTGCAGCAGGCATCATGTTGGTCCATGTCAGCGAGGCCCTGTCGTTTGTTATCATTGTGGCCAGGAGGGTCACTATGCGAGGGAATGTTTCCAGCTTGCTGGTGCCAGTGGAGAGGCAGCCCAGAGTTCTGGAGGAGAGCGAGGTACTACTTCTGGGGCTCGAGCAATTGAGTCTTCTAGCCAGGGCGGACAGTATGGTCACCCTCTGCGTGGACAACCAGCCGGGCAGGTTAGGGTTCATGCCATGTCTTTGCCTGAGGGCAGAGCTTCACCGGAGGTTGTTATTGGTACGTTGCATGTCTTTGGGTATCCAGTACTTACATTGTTAGATCCAGGTGCTACGCATTCATTCATATCATATAGATTATCATCTTTAGCTACTATGCCTGCATCTCCACTTCCGAGGTTGTGGACAGTGTTGTATCCGTCTAGTGAGGTTGAGTATTGGCTGGGTATATAGGGACTGTGAGATTTTTATTGGAGGTCATGGTTTAGCCGCGGATTTGTTATTGCTGGATATCGTCGACTTTGATGTGATTTTGGGTTTGGACTTCTTGGAGACACATTGGGCTATGTTCTATTGTCACAAGAAGGAGGTTATGTTTCGACAACCAGGGTTCCCCGAGATATTGTTTCACGGTGAGAAGAATACTTCATTGCTGATTCACATCTTTTCAAGCACTTAATTAAACACTCAAAGAGACGCGAAAGCAATTAAAACCCTTCTTTGTTGATGTAGCAATGATAAGTAGGGATCGTTCTTAACTGGGGATTGAGGGTGCTTGCATAACTATGCTAGGTTTAAATGGGGGTGCAAAGTTGGTTTGTTTAATCTACGAAATTAAAAGACAAAAGATGGCAAGTAAACACACATAGAAATCCTAAGTTCTAACATGTTTCACTCATAGACAAGTAGAAACAATTAAAGAACATAAAAATCATAAACATGCTTACTAGACCAAAAATAAAATCTAAGACTAACATATACAAGTGATCGACTCATCTTTTTACCTAGCCTTTAATAACCTAACCGATTTCATGCAACCTATTTAGTATCTAAGTTTTTAGCTACGTTTTGCATGCATGTTCCATAGTTAAAGTGCCAAACTTGGGAATTGCCCTACATTCAAACACTTTCATAATCTAAACCGGGAATTGCCCTGCATACAAATTAAGCATTAAGTGCCAACAAGCATGTGTAACTAAATTCAAAGAACACTAAATAAAATACAAGAAAAACATATTAGAATTATTTAACCAAGAGACTTCTTGAAACCAATCCATAATAACTGAAAATACATACAAGGAAGAATAAAGAGAAGAAGACATGGTTACACTTTTAAATCAGGGAATTGCCCTAGACTAGCCGTGTAGATGCTCTTCAATGGAGAAGACGTTGACACCTTGGGATTGCCAAGCTATGCCTTCGGCTTCAATGGAGGGGACGACACCTTGGGATTGCCAAGCTATGCCTTCCTTGGAGGATGGTGACGACGGTTTGTGGTGGAGGGGCGGCTTCCTTGGAGACTTTTAGTGTTTTGGAGAGTAAGAGAGCTCTTGGACAAGATTTTAGCTCTAAGATGAGTGATCATTTTTCTCTTCCCCAAAGCTCTCCTTATATAGGAGATGGTGATGGTGCCGTTCAAAATCAAAGGAATGAATTTGTAATTAAGCTCTATATTAAGCTCCAAAACCGTTCATGCAATTTGCTCCATGCCGTTGCATGCTAGAAACCGTTCCCTCCAATTATCTCATAACCATGCATGCGTACAGCACCATTATTTGTCATCATCTCATCACAAGTCCGTTCCTTCATTATAGCTCAAGACCGTTTTGCATATTTTTATTAGCTCAACTCCGTTTTGTCCATTTAGCTAGCTCATGTCCGTTTGCTGTTTTGCATGTATCTCACCGTTTTGCTCCTCTTGCAATACAGCTCCTATCATCACCATTAGCTCATCATGTAATTAAGCATCCTTTCATCATGCTCCATGCAAGCCATGTAATTCCACGTGACCATTTATTCTTCGGAGTTTAGGAACGTCTTTCTTAGCACACATTTTGCTCCAAATCGCATCCTTTATTATTTCTCCTTTATTTTCTACCTAAAAATATAAAATAAGTTAAAAACATATTTACTAAGCATAAAACAAAGCTAAATGTAGAGAGAAAGATATTAATAATCAAGCATAAAATGCGTAGATCAAATTCCCTCACACTTAGACTTTGCTAGTCCCTAGCAAATACAAAACAAAACAAGGATTCAAAGAAAAACAAAAGAAAGAAAGAAATTTCAACGTTGGAGCTAGTCTCCATGTTGAGTCATAGATATTTTTTTTTTTTTAACAAGGAGACTCAAAAACAAAAACATTTCAACGTTTCAAAGCCGCATATCATCATGTTAACATGTTTAAAACGCTGAAAACACTAAGTTAGTAAGACCACACCTAAAACTAAGGCCATAACTTAGTCAAATGTAGAGAGAAATTGAATTCCCCCACACTTAAACTTTGCTAGTCCCTAGCAAAACTAAACAAAACAAAGACTTTCTACACATTAAAAGAGATGGAATCACAAGATCAATTTTTTTTTGTGTATATGGCGATGGAATCACAAGATTTCAAGAGACAATAGAGATATGATTATATCATGAACAAGTAAGACGTGGAGAAAACAATGGTGATGTTAAAGCTGTGCATGTTTCGAACAAGACTTAAATCAACTCACATGGATGCACTCATCATATTTTCACTCAAAATGGATAAAAGTAATTGAAAACCTCATGAATGAAATACTTGCACAAATGAACCAAACCATATGCTTACTCATGCTACTTACTCAACCAATCGAAGGTTACTCATCTTAAGGATCATAAAGGACTTCAAAGTGGTTGTAATGGGGCTAAGGCTAAGGCATTCGGAATATAGATATGTGGTGGTAACAACGTTCCAAAGACTTAGTCTAGCACAAAAATCTTTTCAAATTCGTCACTTTTCTTCATTCCCACGTTACCATGGTCAGATTTCTATTTCGGGGGCCTAATCGCATCATTTTGGGCCCGGACTTCATTCTAACTTCCATTGAGCTTTGTGAATAGGACAAAGGCCATATTTCTTCATCTTTGGGCCTTCAATTCGTGGCATACTCTAGATTCACAAGTATGGGGGACATTAATCCAAACATTTACAAAACAGAACACATTGCCATGAGAGATTACACATTTTCTTTTTCTTTTTCTTTTCATTCTCTCAAATTCTTTTTTTTTTTTCTTTTGGCAATAACACAATTTTTTTTTTAAGCTATTTGGACAAGTCTATCCCCATACACACATCATAACAATCAATGTACATCACCAAAATTGTCATCTTCTCCTCTTGTCGACATTACTTCACACCAAGTTTGCAGAACATAGGGTAAAGAAGTCCTACACTAGGCAAAGTGTTTAGGTATTACGGGTGATGAAAGAAAGCTTAACGTGGGCTCAAATGGTTTATCTAGGGGTGTCGCAACTTGTGCGCACATAAGGGACTCATGGCTATTTTGGCTAAGTGGTGGAAAACCTAAGTGCCTTTAATCATATCCAAAATCAGAGTATATATTGACTTAAAAGCTTTGCAAATTTACATGAGTAAGTTCTAGTAATCTCTAGTTCATTAAAATCTATGGCAAGTAATCAAATGAGGCATATGACTATTTTTGAGACTAATATGCACGAAATTCACTCTCAAGAAATGTATAGGCTCAAAAACTCACTTTAAGGTTCATATGATCTAAGAACTTATTCTAACATGCGAAATCTGTACCAAGTTTAAATCCATATCTACTACATGTCATGACACTCAAAATACTTCTATTAGCACAAGAAATCTTGAAACGCCATATGTATTCATTTCTGGTTCAAATTCATCCTAAAGACTCTTTAAAACACTAAGTTAAACAAAAAGACTCAAGACACTCAAACAAGTGTAGATTTAGTCCTCATCTTCTTTGGGCAACCTTATTGAAATGGCCAGTTGGCGAGAGAGACCAAGAGAGGTAGGAGTGATTTCGAACAAGTTCTTTCTCACATCCAAAACCCGTCTTAGAAACCGTCCCCTTCTAGACACCAAGTCACAAGGATTTCTTACTCAAAGACAAGTATTCATCCACTACACTAATTAGACTCTCAAAATACACTACTTATGACTCAACTAAGATTTACGAAACTAAGCTAACTAAAAACACTAAAAACACTAGAAATTTCGAAATAAAAAGATAAAGGGAAGAGAAAGCAAATCTGTTGTCGTCTCCTCCATTGGGTTGCCTCCCAACAAGCGCTTGTTTTTTAAAGTCTTGCAGCCTAGACTTGATGCATCATTTTTGCTCTACGAATAGCCTGCTCTTGAGGGCATCTCCTCCACGTTTGGTCCTTTAATGAGCTCTTAAGAAGAATGTACACAAGTTAGTAATCACAAAACGTATAATCACAAGTTAGAAATCGTAGAAAATGAGCACAGCTGCAAGTAAAATTCATGTAGAATTAATGGTACTTCAGAATACAACGAAAATTTACGAACAAAAACTAGACACATATATACAAAACTCTGTAAATTTTCAGAAAATTCCGAGACCTGTAGCTATGTCAAAAAAAAATTCACAAAACAGAAAAATTGTCAGTCAGTAAATCTCGAAAATTTATGAACACTAATGTATTATGCACAAAATTTATATATTCATATAAAATGAGTTAAAAAATGTTATGTTAGTCAATTAATGTTAGTAAATTAGAGTTAGTGTGGCCTGCAAAACAGAGGTTAGTATGAACAAAAACTAAAAATTACAAACATGTACAAATTTCAAAACAAAGGACACATACAAATTCCAGATTCGCGCAAATTGCGCGCAGCTGCTTGTCGATTTTCTGCAGAATTATTGGTTAATCCGATGGGGCTGAAATTTTACAGATACAAACTAGACACATAACCAAACAGTCGTGCAAATTTTCAGAGTTTTATGAGCTCTGTAGCTACGTCAAACAATTTACCCAAAACTGGGCAGTGTGCAGCCCTGCAAAACAGAAAGTTATTAACATAATGTACAAGCATAATCACACAATTCTTTACAATCCCCGGCAACGGCGCCAAAATTGATTCACATCTTTTCAAGCACTTAATTAAACACTCAAAGAGACGCGAAAGCAATTAAAACCCTTCTTTGTTGATGTAGCAATGATAAGTAGGGATCGTTCTTAACCGGGGATTGAGGGTGCTTGCATAACTATGCTAGGTTTAAATGGGGGTGCAAAGTTGGTTTGTTTAATCTACGAAATTAAAAGACAAAAGATGGCAAGTAAACACACATAGAAATCCTAAGTTCTAACATGTTTCACTCATAGACAAGTAGAAACAATTAAAAAACATAAAAATCATAAACATGCTTACTAGACCAAAAATAAAATCTAAGACTAACATATACAAGTGATCGACTCATCTTTTTACCTAGCCTTTAATAACCTAACCGATTTCATGCAACCTATTTAGTATCTAAGTTTTTAGCTACGTTTTGCATGCATGTTCCATAGTTAAAGTGCCAAACTTGGGAATTGCCCTACATTCAAACACTTTCATAATCTAAACCGGGAATTGCCCTGCATTCAAATTAAGCATTAAGTGCCAACAAGCATGTGTAACTAAATTCAAAGAACACTAAATAAAATACAAGAAAAACATATTAGAATTATTTAACCAAGAGACTTCTTGAAACCAATCCATAATAACTGAAAATACATACAAGGAAGAATAAAGAGAAGAAGACATGGTTACACTTTTAAATCAGGGAATTGCCCTAGACTAGCCGTGTAGATGCTCTTCAATGGAGAAGACGTTGACACCTTGGGATTGCCAAGCTATGCCTTCGGCTTCAATGGAGGGGACGACACCTTGGGATTGCCAAGCTATGCCTTCCTTGTAGGATGGTGACGACGGTTTGTGGTGGAGGGGCGGCTTCCTTGGAGACTTTTAGTGTTTTGGAGAGTAAGAGAGCTCTTGGACAAGATTTTAGCTCTAAGATGAGTGATCATTTTTCTCTTCCCCAAAGCTCTCCTTATATAGGAGATGGTGATGGTGCCGTTCAAAATCAAAGGAATGAATTTGTAATTAAGCTCTATATTAAGCTCCAAAACCGTTCATGCAATTTGCTCCATGCCGTTGCATGCTAGAAACCGTTCCCTCCAATTATCTCATAACCATGCATGCGTACAGCACCATTATTTGTCATCATCTCATCACAAGTCCGTTCCTTCATTATAGCTCAAGACCGTTTTGCATATTTTTATTAGCTCAACTCCGTTTTGTCCATTTAGCTAGCTCATGTCCGTTTGCTGTTTTGCATGTATCTCACCGTTTTGCTCCTCTTGCAATACAGCTCCTATCATCACCATTAGCTCATCATGTAATTAAGCATCCTTTCATCATGCTCCATGCAAGCCATGTAATTCCACGTGACCATTTATTCTTCGGAGTTTAGGAACGTCTTTCTTAGCACACATTTTGCTCCAAATCGCATCCTTTATTATTTCTCCTTTATTTTCTACCTAAAAATATAAAATAAGTTAAAAACATATTTACTAAGCATAAAACAAAGCTAAATGTAGAGAGAAAGATATTAATAATCAAGCATAAAATGCGTAGATCAAATTCCCTCACACTTAGACTTTGCTAGTCCCTAGCAAATACAAAACAAAACAAGGATTCAAAGAAAAACAAAAGAAAGAAAGAATGAGATTTTAGACGAAACTCATTGTTCGGCGTATACGATGCATCCTGGTGGTACGAAGATGTTTAGTACACTTCGAGCGTATTACTAGTGGCGCAACATGAAGCGGGAGATTGCTGCATATGTGAGCCGATGTTTGATTTGTCAACAGATTAAAGAGGAGAGGCAGAAGCCTGCGGGAAAGTTGCAGCCCCTGGAAATTCCGGTTTGGAAGTGGGAGCACATTGCCATGGATTTCGTGTATCAGTTACCGCGTACTTCGGCTGGTAATACTGGTATTTGGGTTATCGTAGATCGATTGACGAAATCCGCTCATTTTCTTGCACTTCCGGGGAAGATTTCAGTGGGCAGACTGGCTAAGCTGTGTTTGGCGGAGATCGTTCGTCTGCATGGTGTGCCTGTATCTATTGTTTCTGATCGGGACAGTCAGTTTACTTCAGAGTTCTGGCAGGCATTGCAGCGAGCCTTGGGTACTAGATTGCATTTCAATACAGTTTTTCATCCTCAGACTGATAGGCAGTCTGAGAGGACTATTCAGACTCTCGAGGATATGTTGCGGTCTTGTGTTTTGCAGTTTCGAGGAAATTGGTGTGACAACCCGAACCAGAATCAGTAGAGTAATCAGTACGATTCACGAGAATATGCGTAATCGCGATTAATCGTTAATTGTGTGATTTGTCGGATTAGTTCGCGACTTAAATATCGGTCGAGAATTTGAATTGAGTTTCTTCACGAGAGTTGTAGAGCACGTGATTTAGAGCTCGTGGGCTATTTTGGATGATTTTTCCGATAACCGAGGAATATAATACGATTATTTGAAGTTTCGGTTTATCGACGAGTTTATCCGTTCGTTTCGTATTTATCCGAATCGTAATGGTTATCCGTTTTGGACCGTTGATCGTCCCAAGACGCGAGTATAAATATCGGAAATTGTCGAAAAATTGTCGAAAACACTGTTTGAAGCGTTGACCAGCGTTGACTTTCCATTTTGGGCAGTTTGACCCATTGACCCGAGGAGACTATTCACCCGGTTACTGTGTGACGACCCGGACCAGAATCAGCAGTTTGATCAGCTATATACGTGAGTTACTGCGTAGTCGCAGCTGTTCGGCAGTTATTTGAATCGCCGAAGCTTCTTAACGACTAAATTATTGGCCGAGAATTGGAGCTAGGTCTCTTCTCGAGAGTCGTTGTACATGTGATTTCGAGTTCGTGGGCGGTTCCGGATCGTTATTTGGACGACCGAGGAATTAATTATGATTATTTGAAGTTCAGATTTAAATGGTGAGCTACTAAACGACTTAATTACCGGACGAGAATTTAGTTTCGGCTTCTTCACGGAAGTTGTTCAGAATTTAATTTCGAGTTTGTGAGAACTTCCGGAGCATGATTTTGAGTTACGAAGAATTAGTTACGAATATTTCCGATTGTTGGTTATTTAGTCGATTTAGTGTGTGTTGGTTCGAAGGGTTGACTTTTTATCCGCTTGGCCGATGTGTTTGACTTTGGGTGATTATTGAAGGGTACATCGAGACGAGTTTGTGGCCGCGAGAATTATTGGAATCGGAATTACGACGAGAAAGTTACGCGCGTTTAAAGTTCGTCGAAATGGATAAACATGAGTTTCCAAATCGGGAAAGTCTATAAATAGCAGTTGCCACTTTGGGCAAGTCAAACATTTCCATTTTGGGGGTTGACCGAGTTGACCGAGTCAACTCGGTGGAGAGAGGATGGTGGCCGACGTGCTTCACCGTGGTTCATGGCGGCGCGACGATTCCGGCCACCCCAAGGCACGGGGTTGGTCCCATTTGGTGCGCCTCGGTTCCCTCTACCCATCCCCGGTCACCGTTCCCGGCATAGCTCACCGGAAAAGAAGGAAAATTCGGCCAAAAATGGAGGAAAAACTTTGTGATTCGGGTTCTTGGATTCGGGCCGATTCGAGCTGGAATTTTGAGTGGGCTTTGAAGCTCTCATCACTAGCAAGCTACCATGTAAGTTTGGTGATCTAATTTTGCTTGTGGAAGGAGAATTTTGGATTTGAAATTTGTGTGTACATTCGGTTTTACATAAAATTGACCTAGTTAGAGTGAGAATTGAACTTCGGTGCAGTTATGGAAGTTGCTCAGTGGGTGATTTTGAGTGGAATAGGGGTTACTCCGCCGTGAAATTTTCCGGTCAGCGGTGGCGCCGCCGTGGGCGGCGGTCAACGGCGGTCAACGGTCAAAGTTTGACTTTTTCAGACTTTCGACAAGTTGCATGTCATTTGACTCGAAATCGCGCTCCGATCGCGGTGGGGAGGTTCGTTTTTCGAGTTGAGCGTCCGAACGTAAAGCGAGGTATTGAGGTGTTATATACGGATTTTCGACGATTCGTCGACTTTGGATTATGTGTTTCCGAGAACGGTGGTTTCTCGTGATTTGATTTGTATTGTCGAGTTACGATTTTGAGATATGGTTATTGTGATTATTCAGGGGTTCGTGATCGTTGTTTTGGCGAGGACATTCCGCCGGATCACGGGTTAACGCGTATCGCGTTACGCCAGTCTGTGAGTGGACATTTCTTTTCACGGAAAATATTGCGAGTCTTTTATATGATTTATGAACTTGAGCATGCGTATGAGATTTCGGATATACGAGCATGTGTTTTATGATTATACGATATATTTATACGAATATACGTATACGAGTATACATACACTTATATGCTGTTTCATGCATTTGCATCGAAATGTTTATGATTTGGTTTACACAGAGTACAGTCGTGGTTACGTTGTTGTATCGATACACTCGCCTCTCGGCTGATCCCCGATGGTAGGCATTTGTCAGGGGAGGCTGTGACTCCTGACCCGAGGTCTTTACCGGGGGGAGGCAGACCTTTGACCTGAAGCCATTTCCGGCTAGAATCACGTGTGGGTCTGGGATCCCGTGATTCTGACTGTACTAGCACGGTGTGTGTCCATTAGTGACCCTGTGGGATTTATACTTGCATGCTCAATACGCTGGAGGATTATGGTTTTACCTCGTGTACTTTATTATTTCTATTTACCTGGACTCGCATATGTTTTTATAACATATATACTTGGTGAAAGACATTTATTTTCGTCCACTCACTCTAACGTGTTTATTGTCTTTCCCCTGGGCTTTTCGGTTTCCTTGCCCAGTTTGCAGTTCGGACTCTGGAGTCGCACGTTGTGGTCGGAGGCATAGTACTCAAGCGGTCTTATTTCTTCCAGTAGGTTTATTGTTCTACCTAATGTGGTATATATATATATATATATGTTTATACATTGTGGTCGCTCTGAGTAATCCGTTGTTGATGTCATACGATTTTTAACTCGGATTTCAGTTTAGTGCATATATATTTACTACTTTACATTATTGCTGATATAATGAGAAATCCGGATGGGATTGGTGCCCACGGTTTGCTTTTTGTGGCATAGGATGAAGTGTATTTTCCGCGTGCAGGTAATGGTAATTCCACGCTAGTAACGAAACTCTGCTCAAATTTCAAAAAATTTTTGCTGGTTCGTGTTTTCGAAGGGGTTTGATTCCGATTTAGGAAGCTAAATCGGGGTTAGGTCCTTTCATACTGTTCATAGTCGGAGCTGCTGTTCCAGGCCGAATTTGGCCACGACCTTGAAAGGTAAAATCTTCCTCTCGTGATTCTAAGCAGTTTAGAACTTGGAATTTCTTGATTTGGTTGAGGATTGAGGGAGAACGAGCTCAGTGAAGTTCTTGGATTTTGCCGGATTCGGGTGGCCTTCTCCGGCGACTTTTGGGGTCGGGGATTTGGGGGGGAAAGGTTCCCCTAAACCTATAGATGCTTTTGGTAGAAGGAATTTGGGTTTGGTTGCCGTTTGAAGCTCGCCGGAATCTCACCGGAATCCATGGATTCCGGGAGTTTCGATCTCAATTCCGGCCGGTGGGCTTGGAATTGGGTCTCGGTGTAGAAGAGAAATGTGTTGGTCTTGAGGAGAACTTGTGATCTGAAAATTTTGGCCGGGATCCGTCACCGTTGATGCCGCACCGCCGCCGCTGGCGGCGGTCAACGGCGGAGCTCCGGCGACCGTTGACTTTTTTGGAAATGTGTCGAGTTATATGTCGTTTCGCTCGTATTCGCGCCCCGATCGTCGCCTTGAGGTTTTCGAGTTGATTTGGGTATCGGATTTTCAGTCCAAGGTTTCGAGTGGAGATTTCGAGAATTCAGTCGATTATTTTATTCAGTTTTATATGTTTCTGGGAACGGTTGGTTTCCGTGGTTAAGTACAGAGTTGTGGGCTAAGATTTTGATCAGATATGTTTTATGATTATTCAGGGAATCAAGATCGTGCTTCGGGCGAGGGATCTTCCGCCGGGCCACGAGATTAGCGCGAGTGCGCATTTTTCTCACCTGTGAGTGGACAACTTCTTTTCACTGTTAATCGCGAGTCATTATATACGTTTTACGAGCATGAACAGACATATGAAATTATGTTTATTATGAGTATGTGTTATACGATTATGCTTATATCATTATATATTGCTTTATGCAATTGCATTGACCTATTTACGATTTTGTTTACACATAGTACAGTCTCAGTATATGTTGTTGTATCGATACACTTGCATCTCGGCTGATCCCCGATGGATGCCTACCAGGAGGGGCAGTACCCCGACCTGACCAGCGAGGGGCAGTACCCCAAAACCGAGGCCTTTCTGGCTAGAATCACGTGTGGGTCTGGGATCCCGTGATTCGGACTGTACTAGCACGGATGTGTCCATGAGTGACCCCATGGGATTTTCCATGCATGCTTTGTACGTGGGTCGGAGCCAGCATCTCCTCACATACCATTTGATTTTCATGCATTTGACTCGCATATGTTTTTATAATATATATTATTGGCGAAAGACATTTATTTTCGTCCACTCACTCTAACAGTTTTCATGTCTTTCCCCTGGGCTTTTCGGTTTCTGTGCCCAGTTTGCAGTTCAGGTTCTGGTGTTTCACGTCGTGGTTGGAGGCTAGTTGTTCGAGCCACCTGTGTTTTCCAGTAGGTTTCTTGTTTTGCCTACTGATGTATATATTGTATATGTTTACACTAGAGGTCGCTCTGATACATTCTGATACATGTTTTATATGGATTTTCTCATATATATTATATATTACAGTTATGTTTACTGTTATTTGATATTGAAATGATATTGAGAAATCCGGATGGGATTGGTGCCCACGGTTTGGCTTTTGTGGCATAGGATGAAGTGTTATTTTCTGGGTGTAGGTATTGGCAATTCCACGCTAGTAGCGTTACTCTGCCGAAATTTCTAAGATTTTTGTTGGTTCATGTTTTCAGAAGGGGTTCGATTCCAGTTTAGGCAACTAAATCGGGGTTGGGTCCTTTCAATTGGGACAAGCAACTGCATTTGATGGAGTTTGCTTACAACAACAGTTATCAGGCCAGTATTGAGATGGCACCGTATGAGGCTCTATACGGGAGGCAGTGCCGCACTTCATTGTGTTGGAGTGAAGTGGGCGAGCGATGGCTTATTGGCCCTGATCTGGTGAAGAGCACCATGGAGGACATTCATATTATCCGAGATAGATTGAAGATTGCCCAGGATCGCCAGAAAGTTATGCGGACGTGAGAAGAAAGAGTCTCGAGTTCGAGGTGGGCGATTGGGTCTTCCTGAAACTATCTCCGTGGAGGGGAGTGGTACGTTTCGGGAAGCGTGGCAAACTTTGACCAAGGTACATTGGTCCGTACGAGATTACTGAGAGGGTTGGTGTCGTGGCTTACAGACTTGAGTTGCCTTCTGAAATGGCTCGTGTAACACGATGTTTTCCATGTTTCGATGTTGCGGAAGTATATTCTAGATCCATCACATGTGTTAGCGCCACATTAGCTTCCTATCCGAGAGGATTTGACATATGTGGAGGAGCTAGTACAGATTCTCGATCGGCGTGAGCAGGAGTTGAAGCACCGTGTTATACCGTTGGTGAAGGTCTTGTGACAGAATCACTCGGTTGAGGAGGCCACCTGGGAGACTGAGCAGCGTATGCGGGAGCAGTATCCTCATCTGTTCACCTAGCAGGAACGTAAATTTTGAGGTAGAAATTTTTTTAAGGGGGGTAGATTTGTGACGACCCGAAACAGAATTAGTATAGTAATCGGCTTAATCCATGATTTAGTAAATAATCGCAGTTTTCCGTAAATGAATTAAATTTGCGGTTTTGATCACGACTTAATTATCGGGCGCGAATTTGAGTTGAGTCTCTTCACGAGAGTTATTGTACACATGATTTCAAGTTTGTTGGCAATTTCGAATAATTATTTCGACGACCGAAGAATATCTTATGAATATTTGAAATCGTGAAATTTCGTCGTGTTTATCCGTTCGTATTTGAATTATCCGAAACGTGGATGTGATCTATTTTGGACCGTCGATCGTATCGAGCCGAGAGTATAAATATCGAAAATAGTCGAAAAATTGCCGAAAAACACTGTTTGGAAGTTTGACCGACGTTGACCAGTCTTGGAAGCGTTGACCCGCGTTGACCAAAGGAGAAAACCGACCACCGTTTGACTCGCCGGCGACCTTTCGTTTCCGGCCACCTCCGGCTCCAATTTGGGTATGAATCGATTCCTCTCTTGATTTGCAACTGTTTAGAACTTGGAATTTTGAAAATTGGTTTCGATTTGAGGGAGAACGAAGTGTTTGAAATTTGTGATTTTTCGGCTGGAATCGGCTCCGTTTGGGGGCGGCGCTCCGGTGACTTTCCGGTGAGGTTTTTGGGTGGAATCATTTGGGTTTTGCTCAAGGATAATTTCCCCTTTGGTTTGGAGGGACGAGGTGGTGTGACGGCGCCAGAATCGGCTGGGAAAGTTTTCCGGCGATTCACGGCCATGGATGTTTCGAGCTCTTTTCCGGCGATTTGGGCCGGAATTGGAGGTTATCACAGTTGAGAGATGTGTTGGGGTTGAGGAGGAGAAGTTACAGTGAGTTTAGCCGCCGGGAAATTCCTCCGTTTGGCGGCGCGCCGCCGCCGGCGGCGGCGATCTACGGCGTAGCTCTGGCGACCCGTTGACTTTTTGGTTTTCGACGAGTTTTATGTTGTTTTGCTCGTAATCGTGCCCCGATCATTGCCTTGAGGTTTTCGAGTTGATTTGGATATCGTATTTTTAGTCGAGGGTTTAAGTGGAGAGTTTGGGGAAATTCGACGATTATTTTGTATCGAGTTATATGTTTCCGGAAATGGTTGGTTTCCGAGGTGTGGTACAGTGTGATGAATTGTGATTTTGATCAGTTACATTTTGTGATTATTCAGGGGATCGAGATCATACGTTGGGCGAGGGATCTTCCGCCGGATCTAGTGACTAGCGCGTGTGCACGCTGTACTCATCTGTGAGTGGACCCTTTTTATTTCACTGTCGTAGCGAGTTTTTGATTTTCGTATTTATTTACGATATGATGTTGAGATTATTTATTGTTTTTTGGAGGTATTGTTTTATATTTTATATGGTGATGGCATTTATTTAGCATCGATGCATTGGCTACTCGGCTGATCACCGGTAGTCCAGATCCAGGGTTGAGAGATTCCCCTGATGTGCCCACTAGGCTTGAGAGATTCGCCTAGTTTATCACCGTCGGGCTTGAGAGATTCGCCTGACACCTCCATTCATTATTTGAACTCGCTTTGCTTTATTTTATGATATATGTTTGGTGAAAGGCATACAATTATTTTCGTCCACTCACTCTAACGATTTTATTTAACTTTTCCCAGGGCTTTTTGGTTTCCGTGCCCAGTTTGCAGTTCGGATTCTGGTGTCTCACGTCCCGGTTAGAGGCTTAGTGTTCGAGCTACCTTTCTTTTCCAGTAGGTTTCTTGTTTTGCCTACTGTTGTATATTTTTGTATATGTACACTAGAGGTCCCTCTGATACACTACTGATATGTTTTCATATGATTTTCCCCGAATTTCTGTAAAGTACAGTTTTGATTACTACTTTACTTTATTGTTATGATATTGAGAAATCCGGATGGGATTAGTGCCCACGGTTTGGCTTTTGTGGCATAGGATGAAGTGTGTTTTTGGGTGTAGGTTAATGGCAATTCCACGTTAGTAACGAAACTCTGCCAAAATATTTGTGGTTTTTGCAAGTTCGTGTTTTCAGAAGGGGTTTGATTTCGGTTTAGGAAACTAAATCGGGGTTGGGTCATTTCATTCAATCTGTAAACTTTTCCAACATCACATGGTTTACAGTTAACACCCGGAGGAATATCTATATAGACCTCTTCTTCCAAGTCTCCAATCAAGAAGGCATTCTTCACATCGAATTGATGCAATTTCCACTCATGTCTAGCTGCTAAAGCTATGAGTATGCGTACAATGCTGATCTTTGCCACTGGAGCGAATGTCTCTTGATAATCTACTCCATATCGTTGAGTGTAGCCTTTTTCAACTAGACGAGCTTTATACCGATCAATGTTTCCATCTGCCATTAGAACTGCATAAACCCATCTACATTCATCTGTCTTCTTTCCAGGTGAAGCAGGAACAAGTTCCCACGTTCTATTCTTCTGTAGGGCTTCTAATTCTTCATGCATTGCTTGCTTCCACTTTGAATCTGCCAAGGCATCTTGCACATTACTGGGAATAGCTATTGTAGATAATTGATTACTAACAAGCGCATGTGATCCAAACAACCTATGGTGGGATACAAAGTTAGCAATAGGATATTTGATTTTTGCTTCTACAGTTGGTTCATATTGTTTTTTGGGGACCCCTTTTGTTTTCCGTTGTGACCTCCTAGGCATACTAATTTCTAAACTATCCAACTCATTTGTATTAATACGTACCTCAGGAGAGACACTCTTGGAAGACTCTTCAGTTGTTGGAATAGAAGGGGGGTCTTTATGGGACACAGCTTCAGAAGAGGAATGAACTTCAGGTAACACTGTCTCAGCAATATTTCTTGACGGGTCAAGGATTTCTTCATGGTTTTCCCTCGACGGGTCAATGAGAGGAAACTGTCTCGTTGTGACCCTTTGTTTAGACCGGTCGAGAATATCTCTCGACGGGTCGATGCGATCAATCTGCTCCGCGGACCTAGTTTTCGATCGGTCGAGAATAATGCTCAACGGGTCGATGCGATCACTCTGCTCTATGTTGCACATCTTTTTCGATAGGTCGAGAGGATTTTTTTACCGATCAAAAAATCCTCCTGTACCTTCTTCCGTTTGAGTTTTTTCACAATATGTTTCCAACTTCTCCAAGTCTTCAAATTCATCTAAAAAGGGAGGATTGCCTTCATGTACACTTTTCTCCCACTGAAGGGAAGACTCTGAAACTCCCCCTGAGTAATAAGGGTCAGACTCACGAAATGAAACATCCAGAGAGACATGGATCTTATTCAGAACTAGATCATAACAACGGTAGCCTTTCTGGGATTCAGCATAATCAATAAACATGCATTTCACAGCACGCGAAACAAGCTTCCCACGCAACTCTTTATTGATGTAAACGTACACAGTGCATCTAAAGACACGGGGTTCTAGATTAGGCAAAGATGGCGCCTACAACAAATCATGCAATTTATGATATGAGTTCTAGAACTCAATCACATGAGAAGGAGTGCGATTGAATAAATATGCAGCAGAACACACGGCTGCTCCTCATAAACTTGTAGGAACATTCATACCAAATAGGGAAGCACGCACTACCTCCATCAATTGTCGGTTCTTGCGTTTAGCTAATCCATTCTGTTAAGGAGTATAGGCAATGGAAGTCAGATCCCTAATCCCATGAACATCTAAATATGCTGACATATCTCCATTCACATACTCTTCACCATTGTCAGATTTGAGGACTCAAATTTTCTGTTGATATTGATGGGCCACCATCTTGTGGAATTCAACAAATCGAGCATAGACTTCACTTTTGTACTTCATCAAGGAGACCCAAGTCATTCTAGTGAATTCATCAATAAAAGTCACAAAATAGCGAAATTCAAAGCGGGAAGGAATTTTAGCAGGACCCCAAACATCTGAATGAATTTTCATGAAGGGAACATAACTTTTATTCAAACTGGGAGAATACGTAATACGATGGCTCTTGGCCAGTTCACATACATCACATTTAAAGTCTAATTCATCAACAACTGAAAACAAGTGAGGTTGCAACTTTCTAAGATATCCAAAATTCAAATGGCCTAAGCGACGATGCCATAACCACACTGTGTCCTTGGCTTTATTCAGGCTACTAATACTATTTGCTTGGCTACTCTGTGGTTGTTCACTTCTTGTCAACTCCAAATAGTATAACTTCCTCCTTCTAACACCATAACCAAGAGTCCTCATTGTCAGAATGTCCTGAAAAATGCAGAAATCGGGATAAAAGGTTACAGAACAATAGAGGTCCCTAGTGATCTGACTAACAGATCAGAGGTTATAAGCAAGAGAGGTAACAACAAGAATAGAATCAAGAGTGAGTTCAGAAGAGAATTGGACAGATCCTTCACCAAAAACAGGAGAAGGGGAACCATCAGCAGTAGACACAACATGTTCAGGAGAGGTATTAATGGTATCAACTACACTAACAGTATTTGTCATATGATCAGTAGCACCTGTATCAATTATCCATGATCTATTCGCAGAAAATGTAGTAAGAAAGGATGCCTTACCCTAGTTACCTGTTTCAACGATTAGCGCAGTCGGTTGAGCAGAAGATTCAGTGGTGGTGACAGTTGCTTTCGGGGTGGGCTTGCGAGGCTTCCTAGTAAAATCCCACCATTCAGGATATCCAACAAGCTCATAGCAGCACTCTTTGGTATGACTGAGCTCTTTATAGTGAGCACATGTAAAATGAGGGTTTTTGGGAGGAGGTTTTCCACCAACACGAGGAGGGTCAGAGAAGCCAAGAGGAGGACCTTGGCGGCGCTGGGACTGAGCAGTGTTAACTATTAGAGAAGAGGAAGTGGCCAAGACAGAGGCTTCACGCAAAGGAGGTACAGAGAGGGTTACGCGATTGGTGTGAAACCGCCGGACATGGGCATATGTTTGGTCAAGATCCAACTTTTGTTCTCTCCGCAACAACTCTTCACAGACTTGACTGAATTCAGCATCAAATCCCATTAAAAACATGTATACACGTTGGTGGGTCATGTAGGAAGATTCATTCACAACCCCTTCAACAGTTTCTTGTGATTGCGTCATGCGGTGATCCATTTCATCGAACCATTCAACAAGCTCATTGTAGTATGTGGAGAGGGGTCTTCCATTCTGCTTTGTTGTGTAGCATAAACGATGAAGCTCAAAAATGCGAGTTTCATCAAAATCATCATAATATGTTCTGTATAGGGCTTCCCAAATTACTTTGGCTGTGGGCAATCGGAGATACCTTTTTCGTACTCCAGGAGACATATTCTCAATGGGCTAGCACTTCACCTTGCCATTGTCGGTAGCCCATGTTGAATACTCAGCATAGGCAGTGGTAGGAGGTTCCTTGATGATGAGATCAAGCTTGTTTCGACCTTCAAGTCGAATTTTCATATAGCCAGACCAACTAGAGTAGTTGGTTTCAGTGAGGAGTTCGTCGATGAAAAAAACAGAGGTGTCTTGGATGGTGTTGTAGAAGTGATTGTGAATAGGTTGTATGATTGCTTCATTGTTGGGGATGAGTGCTCCATCATTCTCGTTTGCCATCTCTTCACGGTTCACAAGATTTCACAATTTCAGATTTCGGATTCAGATGCAGCGGAAAAAATTGGTGGTGGGAATTCAGGGTTTCAATTTCAATTTGATTCAGGGTTTTTCATAAGCCAGGTTCGGCTCTGATACCAAGTAGAATTCTGGTTTTAGGGATAATTCATTAATACATGGATCCCAATTTTTGAGGTTAATAAAGATGTACAAGTGGTATCTTAATAGGAAATGGTATCTACATTCTCATTCCATATATACAACTTGAATTCTAATTACAAGAGAATATATTCTGTAATTCTTTCCAACAATTTGCTTCCCTCCAAAGATGTGACAATCAGCATCGGCTTTGGTTCAGCATCTCTTAACTATCCAGATCGTCTTCTTTAATGCCATAAAGAAACTGTCACAATCTCAACTGCCTAATCAATTCAAAATGTATAACTGTAATGTTTGATCTGTTTTTTTTGAATTCAAATTCAAACAGTATTGTGTTAATCTCTATTAATTAATAGAGTTCTTGCTTCTACGGTTTTTAAGCGGTTTTAGCTGATGTGGACGTCAAACATTGCCAATTCCATTAAGTACCCTTGGATGTTTTATTTATCTAATTGCCAATATAATTGCTTGGAGGATATGCAGGTCATTCAGACATACAAAAAAAATTGATTCGCAAAACCTCTCCATCTTATCCGCTATTGCAGGTTCACTTCCAACCATTCTAATCAGAAATAGAGGAGGTTTCATTCTCCCATCTCGCTTTCGAGAAACCTGCTCGATTAAGATTTCAAAAACTTTGCTCTATCTAATCGAGAAAGCTGCTCGATTAAGATTTTATTCCAATCTGACAATCTGAGTTTTATTGATGATTTAATCGATTGGGTTGAGTCAATCGAGTTTTGTAGGAAGACATTGCTGCTGTTGCTCGATAAGTATCTCTCTCTTTCTCTATTTCAATGGGCTGGATTTAATTATAAAAAAACTATGCTTTGTTATCTATGGTTTGTATCTCAAATCGTTGTTGCTCGATAAGTATCTCTCTCTTTCTCTGTTTCAAGGGGCACGAAACGCTCTAGCTCATCGCAAACCCCCAAGCTCCTGCATCACTCTGGCAATTGGCACTTAGTTTCAAAGCTTGAATCTCTATTGAAGAAAGTGAAGGTGTGCTACCAAGAATCAACCTCACCATAGTAAGTGTAAAGCTTGATGTTTCCATTGATTCTGAGCTTGAGGTACGTCAAGGTGCCATCGAATTTAGGTCTATCAAGATAGATTGTTCCACCAAAAGTCTCTAAGGTTAAATCCCAAACATAACCATCATCTGTTGCACTATTTAACGTAGAGATTGCCCTACCAACAAAGTATCAGTAGGGTAGTTGAAACTTTGCCTTAGTTGGTAGTGTTTGTTTGCCACACTACCCGACCATCGGCATCGGCCAAGACGACCATGCCAGTACGTAGCATACATACATTACAAATGAATCTGTCTTCATTCGTTAAAGCTGTACGTGCAGAGTCTTCTAGGTTTAAGAAGGCAAGCCGATCTGCAAATCTATGTGTTGAAAATGTGAAGCATATACCGCCATTAAAACAGAGGGACCTTGAATTTTGAGTTTTTAAGGATTAATCATGATCCCTCCGATTCGATTGTCAATTTTTTTCACATAGCCATCTAGGAAGTGGCACACCGTTGGTTTTGCCGCCTACGTGCCGCTAATTTCCTACTTGCATCTTAGCTCGATCAATGCTTTTAACTTTGATGTTACTCAAAGATGGTGGCATGAAGAAAAGAAAGAATTCTTGCTCCTAAAGCCACCCACCTTATGCCTGCATGCATGCATTTCATGCATCGTGAGCTTGATGATCGAGATCTTTCATTATTATAACATTTCTTTTGTGTGCGTTGAGAGGAGTTGTGAATAAGAAGCCTGCGGTTGATGATGTACTATAGAGATGCCAAGATGCCGATGATGATGTACGAAAGAGGAGTAGACTGAATTCCATACACCATAGCAACGCGTTTGACTCAGAGAATTACAAGTTGGCGGTAATTGCGTGAACCTCGAGTATCTGTCATGTTCATATGCGGTTTTGTAATTGCATGATCTTCATTCAATTTGTGATGATCATACCTTTATTTGGGTTGTTTTTGGGTTTGTAGAGTAGAGTAGAAGGAAGAAGATAAACCTCTTTGACTTTTTGGGCGATCTATGAGAGAAAGAAGGTATGGACAGTGCCATAATTTTTTCTCTATCCTCAGTGTTTATATTTCCTTCTTGAGGTATTTCCTCTGCTCCAATTCACATACGGTTTCTAATTCTTCTTTTCATGCTTTAGTAGTAACTATCCATTCTGAATTTGAATTCAATATGAATATAACTATTCCTCGAGGGATGTTTCGACCTCGCCGAAAGTCCTACTACTGACTCGAGATTCATATAACCAAAGTACTATTTTTTTGAACTTTTCAGAATTAGAAACATATTTTTTTTCGGTTATGCAAACTTTGTGAAAATATATCAATTGAAAGGGGATGACCTGTTATTTATTGACAAATGATGATGATAACAATGTAAAACATTTAATTTGTGCAATGGCATGGTTATAGTTCAATTACAGCAAGCTAGTGTAAAATTATCTATGGCCATTCTTTTCAAGTATAAAAGAATAGTGTGAATATGGCTGTAATTAAGTAGAAAAGAATAGATGAATGAAGGATGTACAAAAATATGAGATCTGGAGTAGCAATCAAACCATCCCATATTAAGTGAAAATATTTAGGAGCTAAAGGATGAAAGCCAAGTGAAAACAGGGCATGTCCGATGAAAACTTATAATTCCTCTCTATTATTGTTTCATTTTTCACTTAACATGTTGCATGATCTCAAATTTCAACTTAGTATCATAATAGAAAAAAGCTTCGACATCTTGAAGACTGAAGCTATAGTAAATGGTAGAACTTGACAATAATCTAGCCATTGGTATTACTAATACTGGGCTTTTTTTCTGAATCCGATATTCTTGCATACATCTTCTTTGTTTAAGTAAATACATAATTTGCACGGGCGAGTGCAATACTCTTCCGCACGCACATACGTCACTGACATCTCCTTTTACATTTTTTTTTTCTGAATTTTTTTCCAGTCTTTCGACTATTTGATATTCGAAAGAAAGAGGAAGAAGATCTCAGTCAAGGTGAAGGTATCATCACTTAATTATCGGCTATTTGGTAAGCAAGTATTCAATATTGATTTCCCTTCTTCTATTTACGTAAAATTTGTTTACATCTATGTAGCTCCAATTTTCATTTTTTGGAGAATCTCATGGACAAGTCACTATGTGGCGAGCAAACAGAGTATTTAAAATTTGTATGCTTTTACCTTAACAGATCAAAAACTGTATGGATCAAATAAACACATCACGTGCTTCACGCAGTACACAATGGCGACACTCAATGAGTCATGAGCAACATGAAGCTTATTTGGCACGACGACGAGACCATGCGAGAGGAAAACGACCAATGCTAGAAAGTAGTCATGACCAACCCAACACACATCGAGATAATATGAACGACCAACCTACAGGTATATACATATCTTGATACATGCTAAAGTGTATACATACAAAGTATGTATATATATAGTGTTGATGTATTTATGCTTCAATAAATAGGACAAAATGAGAATCACGTCAACCATGATGAAGAGATTCCAAGAGTGCGTCTAACTCACATTAGACAGCGAGCGCGAACAATAGGAATACAAATAAATGATGAGAACATAGTACATGACCACACCCTCCAAAATGAACAAACTGAGGGAGCTGTGAATAACGGTGAAGAGCTTACAAGAATGTGTTTAAATCACATAAGGCATCGAGCGCATACACCCATGATAAGATTGAATGATGGAGAAAGAGTGCATGGTCGTGGCCTTCAAATAAACCCCAATAATATGGAAGAACAATTCACAGGTTATTTTTTCTTTTAAAAATAACCCATATATTACTCTATCTTTTTCCATACTTCTAGCTTGAGGTATTCAAATTTTTTATCATAATATTAGCAATACCTTTTCATGAATATAAATTTTATATTCATGCGAGTTTTTGTACGTGAATTGAATGTACAAAATTTTAATTTTTCTTTTACATAAGCCCCAAATTTGGCCACTAATAATATGGAAGACAATGATGATCAAGATGAAGAAGATGATAATGAGAACATGATTGTTGGGGACATGCAATGTGATGCTCCTACTATACGCCGGGTAAGGAGAGTGAGAATATGTTATAATAGTGCGAGAAATTTTCATGAGGACGATGTCATTCAGTTCTGTCAATTACCCCCATTAAATGAATGTCCATATTGCAAGGCACAATTGTTTCATAGAGAGACATTTAGTTTGTGTTGTTCAAAAGGGAATATTGATTTGCCCTTACTTCCTTCTCTCCCACAAATGGCTGAACTATTTTCGGACCAAACAGACGAGGGAAAAAAGTTCAGACAGAATATTCGAGCCTACAATAATGTGTTTGCGTTCACTTCAATGGGTGTACACGTTGATGAAAGAATAAATGTCCGAGCCCAATACACATTTCGTGCACAAGGTTCTATATATCATAAAATTGGAGGACTTCTACCTAATGATGGGAGACGACCACGTTATTTACAAGCTTATATATACGACACCGAGCATGAAATTGAAAATAGATTGTCTGAGAGTACTATTTTGGATAGGGGAATTGTGAACCGGATACAACATATTTTGGATCAATACAATCCATTTGTTCATACATTTAGAAGTCTCGGACAACGACAAGATTTGCTCAATTGTAGGCTAATCATAAGAGAGCAGCCTTCTGACCGTCGACAATATATTTTACCATCAGCATCACAAGTTGCTGCTATTATAGTAGGGGGAGACAATGTGAATCCAAGTGGAAGAGATTTCGTTATTCAAACAATTGCTGGGCGACTTCAAAACATCCAGGATTCAGTCGGATTCTATGACCCCATGCAATATCCGTTATTATTGCCTTATGGAACATATGGATGGGACATCAATACTAAAGACAATAATAATGAGGATATGTCATGTTGTGACTATTACTCATATATGTTACAGGTTGGTGTTTCTTTTTCATATTTTTTAACACATAAATTATACTTTTATAAAATTAGACATTAATTAACTAATTTTTGTAGATACGTGAAGGTCATGCAAATCCTCTACATCGAGGTGGACGCCTCTTCCAACAATACGTTGTAGATAACTATGTAAAGATTGAGTCACAAAGACTAAGATATATCAGGCTTGAGCAAGAAAAATTCAGAAAAGAATTTCGTCAAGGACTACAAGACTCTTTACATGCAGGGGAAAACAATGCAGGTACTTATAATCTTTTCTCTTATTTCTAAAGTCCTATTTATGTGTAAGCATGTTGTATTTGAATATTTATGTCAATTCAAAAATAACTCATTATCAGGAAACGTTGGAATTAGAACCATTCTTCCCTCATCATTTATTGGAAGCCCGCGTGATATGTATCAACGGTATCAAGATGCTATGGCTTTGGTTCAAAAATATGGTAGACCAGATCTTTTTATTACCATGACATGTAATCCTAATTGGGAAGAAGTAAAAAAAGAACTCCTCCCTGGACAAAATGCTCAAGATCGTCCTGATATAGTCACAAGGGTGTTTCATGCTAAGCTTGAGCATTTGAAAGAAGATATCATCAAAAAGGGAGTCTTGGGAAGAGTTGTTGGTCATGCTTTTGTCGTTGAATTTCAGAAACGTGGTCTTCCACATGTTCATATGTTGGTCATGCTAGAAGAAAGTGATAAGCTTTACACTGCAGATGAATATGACCACATAGTTAGAGCAGAACTACCAAATATGGATGCAGAGCCTCAACTTTACGATGCAATCTGTACACATATGATTCATGGTCTGTGTGGAAGATTTAATCGAAACCTTTCCTGTATGAAAAATGGACGTTGTACAAAAGGATACCCGAAACCTTTTGCAAATTTCACCGTCCAAGGGAATGAAGCATATCCAATATATCGAAGACGAGCAAACAGATTATCAGTACCCTTGCAAAGGCGAAGAGATGTTATAGTGGATAACAGTTGGGTAGTTCCTTACAACCCGTGGTTGTTACTACGGTACAATTGTCACATTAATGTTGAAATTTGCGGGAGCATAAAAAGTGTCAAATACTTATATAAATATATCTACAAAGGTCCAGATAAAGTGGCACTAGAGCTTCAGGAAGATCCGAATCATGATGAAATCAGACAATTTGTTGATGCTAGGTGGGTCTGTGCACCTGAGGCCTTATGGAGGATATTTAAATTTGGATTGAACCGTCAGTATCCAACAGTAGAACGTTTGCAAATACATATTCCCAATATGCAACAAGTAACATTCAATGCATATGAAAATATAGAAGACATTTTGGCTGATGTTGATGCACAAAAGACAATGCTTACTGAATTCTTCACTCTAAATCAAAGGGATAATGAAGCAAGAGAATATTTGTATCGAGAAATTCCGGAAAAATATAGGTGGGATGGCCGCAGAAAATGCTGGGCAAAACGAAGAAGCAATGTGAAGGTTATTGACCGAATTTACAGTGTTTCACCCTTTGATGCTGAAAAGTTTTATCTACGTGTTCTTCTTAATCATGTAAGAGGACCAAGATCATTTCGTCATTTGCTCACTGTGCAAGGTATTTTGCAACCAACTTTTAAGCAAGCAGCTGAGAAAGCAGGTTTGTTAGAGAATGATAACAGTGTTCGAGACTGTTTGTTAGAGGCCTCCACAATCAGGATGCCATCTGCTTTAAGAAGATTGTTCGCTACAATCTTAGTTTACTGTGAACCAACTGGTATTCGAGGATTGTGGGATGAATTTTACCATTTCATGGTTGAAGATTATCCTCCATCCAGTGATTATGTTTGTAAAAATAAGCTTCTACGAGATTTAAACAGAATGTTGGAACAATTTAATAAGGATATTAGAGATTTTGATCTTCCAAAAAGATCAAGTCAAGTGGATGAAAATTCAGACATGCTGAGATGTATTCAAGATGAGCTTTCTATACAAGTTTGTCAAGAAGACATGGATGCAATAGACCAACTTAATGATGACCAAAGAGTTGCATTTAACACCATAATGAATGTTGTGGAGAGACAAGATAGTGCTCTATTTTTTGTTGATGGTCCTAGTGGAACTGGGAAAACATACTTATACCGTGCGTTGCTAGCTAACTTACGAAGAATGAATCGCATTGTTTTAGCAACGGCATTATCTGGAATAGCTTCAACTGTATTGCCCGGTGGAAGAACAGCTCACTCAAGATTCAAGATACCAGTTAGCGTAGATGCTTCATCCTCATGTTTACTCAGTAAACAATCTGATCCCGCCGAATTGATGAGAAATGCGACTGCAATCATTTGGGATGAGGCGCCTATGACTCATAGACATGCCTTTGAAGCAGTTGATCGACTTTTGCGAGACATAACAGATGTTGGGTTACCGTTCGGGGGAAAGATCATGATTTTCGGAGGAGATTTCCGTCAAGTGCTTCCTGTTATTCCAAAAGGTACAAGGTCCGAACTCATTGAAGCATCTATTGTAAAATCATCATTCTGGCCACAAACCAAGATTTTAAGGTTGCGACAAAATATGAGATCCATAAATGATCCACAATTTTCGGAGTTTTTACTTCGGGTTGGAGAAGGAAATGAACATGTCGTGCAAAACGAAATGATAAAGTTACCAAGATCCATGGTAGTACCGTGGCAAGGAGAGCAATCAATTACCGAAATCATTGACGAAGTCTTTCCCAACCTAGGAGATCATGTAAATGATGCAAGATACATGGTGGAGCGAGCACTTATTACTCCTATAAATGACGATGTCGACATGTTGAATGAAAAGATAGTCAATATGTTTCCAGGAGAGCCAATCACTTTGTTTTCCTTTGACTATGTGGAAGATGATACCAAAAATTTGTACCAACCAGAATTCTTAAACACAATAACTGTAGGAGGTCTCCCGCCACACAAGTTAACTTTGAAAATAGGTGCTCCTATCATGCTTCTGAGAAACATTGACCCAAACTTGGGTCTATGTAATGGTATGAGATTATTATGTCGCGGTTCATACCATAACTTAATAGATGCTGAAATTATTAGTGGACAGTTTGCCGGAAATAGAGTATTTCTACCTCGAATTCCGTTGAAACCTGCAGAAAATGTTCGCCCACCATTTGTACTCACAAGAAAGCAATTTCCAGTGAAACTGAGCTTCTCTCTCACCATAAACAAGGCTCAAGGTCAAAATATTCCCCACGTAGGTGTTTACCTTCCAGATCATGTTTTCAGCCATGGTCAATTGTATGTCGCATTGTCTAGAGGAGTTTCGAGATCAACTACAAAGATACTGGTAAAAAATGGCTCATTAACTGGCCAAGATGGAGTATATACCAGAAATGTAGTATTTAAAGAGGTGCTTCTTCATTCAGACACAAGTAATGATGCATCTTCTTAGGTACTTCATCCATACATATCTATAAATAGTTACATATTTTGTGGTAATCTTTATCTATTTCATTGTCTAAATAATTTTCTTTTGTTCTCTATTTGTCTATAGATATTGCACTCCAATCGCTTCGATCTTCTTCTAATGGAAACAACTAAAATAGATCAAGGTGCATGCTACCATAGTGTTTATGTGAGATATCCCCATGACATTGGATTTCTCGACTTTGTTTAATCCTTTTAATGGATTCTCTTTGTATGTATTTGGTTTCATTTTATATACAAGTAGTTATTTAAATACAGATTTTGGTAACAAAGAATTAGCAATGTTTGAATTATTTATTGCGTAAAATAGTATTAGCCTTCTTGCATAAAAAGTCCACCCTTTTAATAAGTGAAATGACAATTCCCACACATGAGCGTGACGCAATTTCGCGCGCGCTAGCACGATGTAGTTCTATACGTGCGTTATATACTTTCATACTTTAAAATAAAAAATACGACAATTCGCACGCGCAAGCGCGACGCACTTCCGCACGCGCGTCTGCGCGTGCAGGAAGGCTAGTCTTTTCATAAACGTACTTTAGTGTATATATACAAGTATATCAGCTTTTGTACTTAAAGCTGCAAAAACTGTGTCTTGTTCATAAGGTTTCTAACAGTTGAAAGGAAATGTGAGATAACCATCCAGGCAAATAAAACCAGGTTTGGCGCCTGTTTTATCTTATTCATTGGCATTATGTCGGTTATAATCAGTTTCATCACCTATTTTAATATTCCACACGGACATACCTCCAGCAGGTTCATGCCTTTGCAACATTGTCACTTGTGTCATTTAGATATCGTGAAAGTACTGAAGAGGAAGAAGACCTTTTCCGTTCCCAAGCAGACCACCCTCCAATTTTCCATCATAATCTGATGAATCTCTTTCTCACGTTCTCACTTCTGATCTGACGAAATGTGCAAATCATCCCCATCAGTATTTAAGTTTAAAAAGTTTTACATATTCTCTCACATCTAACATCAGTCTCATGTCCTGAACAAACATGAACATCCCCATTTCCCTTATCACTTGTGTCATCACTATATATCATGACCAGAATAAGTAAGCAAATCAAAATGTTGGGAAGCATGTTGACCTTCTCTATGTACACAAGACTAGCATGCTCAGTGGCATCACAGATTGAAATAATGTACATATTTGTACACATTAGATGACCTGCACCTGTCATCTAAATTTTTTGGCACAAATGTCGTGAATACTTTTCATGAAATCATAAGATTCCGAAGGGGCAGTGAGTGTCATCTAAGCTATGGCATTCTCTTCGTGTACTTGGACCAAGAGCATCTCCAATAATCTAATTAACTAAAACGCTAAACACAACCACACTGCTTATTTGTAACCAAAAAGAAAAATTACATTGCTAATAGAATACTTACTCTTTTATGCATTTATTGAAAGAAAAAAACATTATTAATTTCTTTACATGGAGATCTCAAATTTTCTATCTGACTATTGCTGTCTACTGCCCGCCTATGATATAATGAATGCCTCACATGTTGGAGGAAGAATAATTGAATCTACTAGAATTTGTTAGTCATTGTTCTTTTCACAAAAGTCAGTGATCTGATATCCTGATGGTCTGTGGCATCCTTTTCATTTTTCGTCTTCAGCATCTTACTCTGCAGAAAGTGCAACCTCGCAATTAAGGGTTTTGGTGCTCTTGTATTACTGTCAAAGCCTCTTACACAAACATATCCTGCAAATAAGAATTAAACAATTAAGTAAATAAGCTGTACGGACCTGTTGAAGCTTTTATTTCAACTGCCAACACTATGAAGTTAAAATGAATGGTATTGTGTGATCTTTCTAGTTTCATTCTATGTGGATGGATGTGCCTAAATATTTGTTCTCAAACAACTTAGTATGCCGAATACAAGTTAGTACATACCTCTCCAAAAGCAGTGCTGGATTTCCTCTGTTGTTAGACCTGTTACACAAGTAAATTGTAAGTAAACTTCATATGTTCAACGGTCGTGCTATGTACAAATACTTATAATCTTCTTTTATTATTACCTCTGAATATTGATGTTGCAGAAGTTCCAAAGTACACAGTCCTTCACAAATGCCATATCCACTTTGTTGGAACATCTATTGGCTTGACACTAGAAGCATGATCTGCAAACATCTGCATGGTGAAACAACTTTGTTATACATCTAAGCTTGGTTACAAAGTGAATGAAGTAGTTGATAGCTTAGTAAATCTAGCCATTAAAGTGTACTCGTGATACTGGTAATAGTTCATCAAGAATCTGCACCGTTGAGAAACATAATTTTGACAGAGACCTACCTCGTTAACCTGAAAGTATGTGACATTGAGTGGAAAGCTCCCTCTCATTGCTGTTCTACAAGATATCTGTGACAGGTTAAGTTAATTTCAGTTAGCATTTGCAGAGTAGTCTCTATATCACATATCACCGAAAAAATTGATTCCTTACCAAAATTGTCCCTCTAACTATTTGCGATTGTTGTTCTCTTGTACTGCAGCACGAAAAGCATGTCTTCTCATTGCACAATTTGTTTCCATCTTGGGAGTGACACCTGCTTTCCGGTGGTTGAAATGAATGTGCAGTTTCACCTAGGATATGAAGTGCACAATCTATGTTATTTGTTTCCAAAATGCCTATACCTACATTATAGCAACAAGAAATGGATAAGTGGATTTTTTGCGTCTATATATATACAGTGAGCTTCAGCTGCGGACGTCCACACCAAGCCTATATGTACGGATTCCGGCTTTTGGTCGGCGTTCCGGTCACCAAATCTCATATCCACCGTTCAGAATATAGATATATATGTATAGATCAACCCTGTAAAATTTCATCCAATTTGGTGATCCTTTGGGTCCTCAAAATCGCGATTTACACGAACGGACAAAAATCAGTAAACCGGAACCGTTCGTGTAAATCGTGATTTTTGAGGACCCGAATGATCACCAAATTGGATGAAATTTTACAGGGTTGATCTATATATATATATATATATTATAAACGGTGGAGATGGGATTTGGTGATCGGAACGCCGGCCAAAAGATAAAATATAATCTGCTAGATATTTTTTCGATATAATAAAAACACAGAGATAAAAGGAGTTAGCTATAAGTGTTTAATGTTGAGTAATTTTCTGTAAAATCTTTATTGATCAATGATTTGTTAGCACACCTTATAACGTGATGCATAAATTTCAACTCGCTTTGCTCTGCTAACGTATTATGGGTTTCCTCCATGCTACTCGATGCAGGAGTAACCGTGCAAATAAGCTGGTATATGGCATAGCATAAAAGGAAGCAAGTTATTATTACTGTACTAGCCTAAAGTTTCAGAGCTGACTTCAAATCAAATGGTCACGTATAAAAGATTTCAAAATAATTATTAACTGAATGAATAAAGGAACATAAAAACACATACTCATGTGTCATCTTGTAAACTAAAGGGTTACCACAACAAATTTATGAGCAGGCAAATATACCATCTCAAACTCCCCGAAATATGTCCATGCCCGTTTAGCGAAGATTGTAGAAGGAGAGTGAGCTTTGAATCTCGATATGGAACATGGGATGCTTTTCCCTCACTTAGCTTTCCGATTACCTTCATTCCAACCAAAACATCAAGTTCAAAACTAAAACATTATCACTTATCAATTGGAACTTCAAAGTGATTTCACAAAAGTAACTGTTCATTTTACTTCCATCCGTCTTTATTTAGTAATGTTTCCTTTGTATAATAGAAAGAGTAGCCATTAACCAACAGATTTATCGTCATGTATTGTCTTCTAAGAGATGCATGTCTTAGAGAGCTAAAGAAAAGACCATCAGCTATAAAGTCGAGAAAAAAAGTAATGCTCTTAACAAAGCTCAATATACTAAAAAGATACCAAGTATTATGAACATGCAGTAATATAAATAAGTTGCAAGGTACATACTGTTCCAAGAGTTAAAAGGCTCTTGTTTATGTAAGATCCTTCCTTTCTTCTTAATCCAGTTGTTTCAGTTTTCGAGCTTTCAGATCCAGCTAAATCAATCGAGTTCTTAAAATAAAAACAAACAAACAGTTAAGATAATATAAACAATGTTTCCAAAAGAGTAATGTGATATTCAGGAATAACAATCTAATTTAACCATACAAGTTGAGAGAAGATCACTCCATCATATTCATCCCCATGGGCACTACTTTCGATCATCTGCAAATGCACATGGATTAAAATTTAGCAGACAGAACCTGTAGACACATTATTCTTACTATGTTAGTGACATAGATGATCAGTGGCGGATCCAGGTATTGGCGAGCTTGGGCAGCTGCCCAATCTGGATTTCAGAAAAAACCATGGAAGTGTCTGTTACATACGACGTTTTGCTGGAAATTTTGTGAGAGAGAAGGCCAAGATTGGAAGCGATGAAGCCAGTCACACATACAATGTCGTTTCTCTTCTTTCCCTTATTTAAGCCACGTGCACATGTCTTTTGGGATTGGAGTCTTTGGTCTCTAGTACTTCCCTCAAATTCAAAAGTCAAAACTATAAAAATAATTTCTTTTTAGGAAATTCGTATTAAATTTCTTTTTTGTTTCTTGTCTTTTCCTTTCAAAGGAAAAAGATTTCTTTTGTTATAATTCCTAAAATCTCATCAATTCCCACTTCAATTTCTCACCGAATTATATGTTGATAGATGAAAATTTTTATAGACTGAAACCAATTTTTTCTTTTTATAATTAATTAGTTAGTCAAGATTTCAGTGATAAGTAATCGTCAAATTTTTTTTTAAAAAGAAAGAAACTATTTTCACTCTTCAAAATATATAGAAATAAAAATTCTTTTCATAGAAAATCTAACTTAACTTTTGCCCTACCTGGAATTTTTCTCTGGATCCGCCACTGTAGATGATTAATGAATGCATTACTGTGGTGATAACTTGGTGCATTAAGCTACATACAGTATAGAAGGCAAATCAGATCACAACTACGTTGATTGAACTATTGACATCTAATAGCAACCATGGCGTGAAAATTGATAATTTATGAAGGAAGTTTACCAGTGTGAATATGGTGCAACTTCTACTACTGAACAGATTGTAATTATTTGACCCAACATGACGATGCTCTGCAGGACTATTTGACAATTATAAAAACTAGTCAACAAAACTAGATCAATCAATCAGTTCAAACAAATAAACTAATAACAAAAGCCACGACCACAAGTACCTTCTCCAGCAGCAATAAACGAAAGTGCATGTCCCAGAGACAAAACAACTTCTTCTTTAATACCCTCAACATAAGTACCCTGAAAATTTAAGCATTATTATAGTCAAACCAAAAAAAATACTATGAATAACAAATATTACACACCAGTCAAAATATAGGGAAAAAAAGTAATAAGAAAACACAATTAATGCCACAGCATAAATAAACCTGTGTATGCAACTCTGCATACAGCAAAGAAAAAGGAGGGAAAATGAACCAACAAGAGAAAAAGAGTATAGAAGGTCTCTAGATGAAAAAGAAAATAGATGTTATTAGTATGGCTTATTAAAATTTTCAGTAGAGAAATTTAGTGAACCTGGCCATCTTCTCGAACGCGCAAATTTTTACCGGTTGGATCAAGCAAGTCATTTATCACCTGATATCATATACACAATGAGCACCCAAAACACAATTATCTAAGAAAATGAGTAGAGGCAAGTCCAACAAAGATGTGGATTGTAAATATAAAGATATTGAATAATGGCTGGAAAGCATCTTAGAGCCTAAGATATTAGAAAACCGCAAAGAGTCTTATAAAGACATAAAACTGGAAATAATCTTAAATTTGTGATTGTCAATGAATATAATTCTATTAACCTCATTGTAGATCTCAAGATACGAGACACGAAGTAAAAACTCCCTTCCTGGGGTCTGAAATCAGAATTAGCTTTCGGTTAACAATTTGCAACTCAAGTCAGTCAAATGAATTATTGGCATGCAACAAATAAATACAAACTGAACGGTTCACATAAACTGGTAAGTCATATCTGTTAGGTTCTTATACCAATACATGAAAACTTTAGCTTCAAATGAAAAAAGATAAAGAAAAAAAAGAGTAGCAGATACGATTAACTTTTATGCCATTATAACTTGTTAAACACATGTAAGAATCGAGGGTAATACGGAAAAAATGTTTGAATAGATCTACATAGTTGTGTTCACCAGAAATGCTCAGGGTCAGGAAAAGTTATTCTGATAACATAAATAATAACAAGTTGAATTTGGAAATAATGTCTGAATAGATGTACATAGTTTTATTCACTTGAAATGCTCAGGGTCAGGATAAGTATTTCTGATATTATAAATAAAAACAAGGATCACCACAGCAAATTCCTCAAATTAAGAAGAATTATTAAAGGTTTCAACCTAATTCTGAAAATGTATATAAATTTTTTGAGCAAAAAAATAAATAAATAAATAAGAAGACACTTACATCTTGGATCATACTGAATACATCTTTTATGGCCAATGGTATAACACCTGGAGCAATATGATCACCCTGTGTAGAAAACGATTGAGTCAAGTCAATAATAGCAAATATGTGCAAGTCTACTTTTACATCGAGCATATTCCATGATGTATAAAAGGGACAACTCCTTTTTTGTAATAATGGAAAACAAAAAAAAGAGACAGAAACAACAACACATCGAGTATCTATCAAAGACAATAATACCAATTACTAGCTCAAGATTACAATTATTTACCATTAACTTAAAGATTGTGATTGTTAATTGAAGATCATGATGCATTAGATTGAGATTTCTTACACTTTTGTCTTGTGGCCTATCAGCTTTGGTGTAAAGTCATTAAATTTCAAAGGCTTATTGGTTATGTTATGTATAGCGTATTGACTTTCTTTAGATGACCTGGTTAATTTGGACAATAAGACTGTTGGGATACGATATGATAGAAGTATGGTGTGGTTACTACCGTCCAAGAGCAATTAGAGCTTCTGAGAGGCTGAAACATTCTGAAACCCAACTGATGGCTCAACTGTTGAAATGGCTATATGAAGTTTCTAAAAATTGGTTGACAGTACATTTTGCTAGAATTCCCAGTTAACCTTGTATACATCTTTGTTGATAATCATGTAATAAGGCTTGTTTTACACTCCTACTGTGTGGATTTGAGTAAACATGACCACTCTTGTGTTTCCTCACTAGCAATCGACGAAAACGACAATATTTAGGTTTTCCAAGTCGTGGAAAGAAGGGATGCATCCTTAGGCAGGTGCAATTAATTTCGATTATACTAGAACCACAGCAAGTACAGAAACATCTAGGATTTCTGACTGCCAATATAACTCGTATCGGTCTTTGCAAAGGAACGAAATAGGAAAATAACACCATCAGTAGTCTCTTATAAGTATATTCCATCTTATTTATAGGCAACTCAAGAAGCTTATATGCAGTTGCATAGCACTAAATCAAATATAAACAGACTCAGAAAATAGATGATCACGGTTTTGAGATATCTCAAAGACATAAGAACAAACCCCAAGCAAAGACAGGGACACTTACATGCATTGTGTGCGTCTTTCCACTACTCATCACACCATAAGCGAAAACAATGCCTGCATAGTTAAAATCCAAGTGCTAAGAATGGATAGTTAACAAATGGAGCTGAATGCAACACTAGATTCAGGTTTCCGACTAAAAATCAAAAGAGCAATATGTCATACCACTGACACCTTCCATGGAAGCTTTGACTAGAGGTTTTGCAGCAACATCATACACTTGTTGTGACTCCGTATCCTGTCCGAAAACTTTATCGGCAAACAAGAAAGCCTTTCATCAGTTCCAACAAACTTGGAAATCAAATCAATTCCACCGCATTCAAAATTAGCCAAACTGATAATGAAACAGTACCGAATGCATAAGCTGTAGCTGGATTGTACACATTCCTCACAATCTTATCACCGTCTGCATACCAAGTGACCTTGTCTCCTCTCGCTGTAAAACCAAAGACAATCGAATCGCATTAACCCTCAGATCAAAATTAGATCCGATCCGACCCCTACAGATCTACCAAAATTTACCTGAGCGGACGAAACCGAATGGTGACGGATATACTATCCCCCGACCTAGGCGCGTCGAGTGTCTCCGCCGCGAAACCGACCGGCGTTGTAAAACGAGGTCGCGGAGCTGGAGCGTGGAATAGGGGCGCGTGAGGAGTTGATGAAGGAGGAGGTTGAGGAAGTAGAGCTGCTCCTTGCTCTGGAGGAGGACGAGAGTCAACTCGCTCTAAAAGCTGACTCGGAGCGAACCGAATTTGGAAATTCAAGATTTAAACTGACTTTTTTCCGGCATTGACTGACCCATGAGCCGAAGTTGGGTAACTCTGAGACTCATAGTCAGATCCGTGAGCTCTATTACATTTTACTGTTTTCTTCGTTTCTCTCATTTAATTCATGCGGTATTCACCAATAAATGAAGATTTTGTGTTTCCAACTTTTCAAATAAAATATCTTTTGCGATTTTGAAATTTAATTTCATATTTAGCCAGTCAATTTACATAAGTTTTTTCATAAATGTTAATATCAATCCTGAGTTTTTTCACAAGTGTATCAAAAAAAAATCATGAGTTATTCTCTCTCTCTACTTTTAATTTTGGGTTTCTTAATTTTATGTTTGCACGAAAAGAAACATGTCTATTCTTTATTGTGTGAAAGAAAATATTTGATTGTAAATGATCTGGTACATTATGTCAAATACATTTTAGTAATCCGAAGATTTTTCAATTAATTTGCTCAATATCGACCAAGAGATTGAAGATTCTGTAAAGATACATGGTTTGACTCATAATTTCTATAATTTAATTTTTATAGAAATCAATTAATTCACAAATATTTTGCATTGGTTATATCGTTTCTCAGTTAAAATGTGTATGTTTTGTTTTAATTTTGGCTTTCTATTGCAATTGATATTATCCTGTAATCAAAACATAACTGGTTTTAGTTGTAGAGAAATGCCTGGTTCAAATATTTTTTGAGCCTTATGTCAGATATGGTATCCAACTTTCTTTTTCCTAATTGAAATAAATTAGTTTCTTAAATGTGAGTTATATTTTATGCAATGCATTTCAGGTAGAGGTTGTTTTGTCAAAGGAATCCATTTGTGGATTTTGGTCTGCAGAAGAAGTATTGAACATTTCAATACACTGATCAATGAAATAAGAAAGTGAAGGAAAGTTGTGTTAGTTTTAAAGGGGCTTGTGCTCAAGGATGAACTTTGGAGAGGAATTTTCAACTCTGGAGAATGAGGATTTTCGATCCATGCCTCCTTGGGTACCAGTAACACCCCTGAAAACAAGAGTCTTAGTAGAAGTGTTAAGATGGCAGCAAATGCACCTCGTACTCCTCACATGCATTCTCAAGTGGCCAACCAAAGGAACACTTCAAGCAGTTTCTTGCTGATGAATCAAAATTACGACAATGGATCATATCATTCCAGTGTGGTGACAAGGAGGCCTATAGTTGAGGATTTCCCTTCTCAATGTGATGATAACATTCGGGGAGCATCAAATGTAACCAATTGGTTGCTTAACAATGACAATCACTGCTCCAGTTCTAACCTATTGAATAACAGTAACTCCGCCTCTATAGGTAAATGTAAGTATTTTGGATCACTACTAATATTTCTTTTATTTACAAATCGAAAGTTTGCATTCTCGAATATTAAGTAGAATCATATTATACAGTATTTAGCTATAATTCCCTCAATAATGACCAAAAATTAAGAGAAGAAGGGAAATGAATACACATATCACTATGTTCAGTACATGAGATTTATTATAATGAGAAATATCTTGTCCTGTTGAAATTAAATTTGGCAGAAATGTCAAAATATATTCTTTTAATAAAACAACTCATATCCTGAACAATCATGTCTTTGATGATTCTTTTATAGATGAGGTAAAGATCTAAATGTACAAACAAATTATTTTTAATACTTTTGTTTTGTTTGTTTTAGTTTTAACATTTTATACGACAAATTTATGAACTTATAATTTTCAATTTGGTTTTGGGTACTACATTTGTATATAATCTAACGTGAGATACGAATTATCATATGAACATTTTAACACTACTTGAAAGGACCCAACTCCGATTTAGTTTCCTAAACCAGAATCAAACCCCTTCTGAAAACACGAACCAACAAAAACCATAAAAATTTCGGCAGAGTAACGCTACTAATGCGGAATTGTCATTAACCTGCACCTGGAATATACACTTCATTCTATGCCACAAAAGCCAAACCGTGGGCACCAATCCCATCCGGATTTCTCAATATCATAACAATAATAATAAACAGTAAACATAACTGTATAATATAGAAAATCCGGGAAAAACCACATAAAACATGTATCAGTATCGTATCAGAGCGACCTCTAGTGTATATATACAAAATATACAACAGTAGGCGAAACAAAGGACCTACTGGAAAAAACAGGTAGCTCGAACAACTAGCCTCCGACCGCAACTTGAGACACCAGAATCCAAACTACAAACTGGGCACGGAAACCGAAAAGCCCAGGGGAAAGTCAATAAAAACGTTAGAGTGAGTGGACGAAAATAAACATATGCCTTTCACCAATTTCATATACAATACACAAGTATAGCGAGTTCGGAAAATATATATGGAGGTGCCAGGCGAATCTCTCAAGCCCGACGGTCAGGCGAATCTCTCAAGCCCGACAGTGATAGGTGTGACGACCCAGAACAGAATCAGAAGTGTAATCAGCTTTATTCGTGAGTTAGCGTATAATCGCAGATTTCTGATAATTGATTGAATCGTCGGCTTTGATTACGACTTAATTATTGGCCGAGAATCTGAGTTGAGTCTCTTCTCGAGAGTTGTTGTACTCGTGATTTCGAGTTCGTGAGCGGTTCCGGATCATTATTTGGACGACCGAGGAATATAATATGAATATTTGAAATTTCGGAATACTATCGAGTTTATCCGTTTGTGTTCCAGTCTATCCGAATTGTGATTGTGATCCGTTTTGGACCGTTGATCAACCCGAACCGTAAATGGAATGATTATCGATTTGATTTGCGAGTTTCGCGATTTGTTGTGATTTCGACGTAATCTGCTAATATGGCGGCCTTGTTAGCGACTAAATTATCGGGCGAGAATTTGATTTGGGATTCTTCGCGGAAGTTGTTGGGAATTTAATTTCGAGCTTGTGGGAACTTCCAGAGAATTATTCCGAGTTACGAGGATTATGTTACGAATATTTTCGACCGTTGATTATTTAATCGGGTAAGCTTGTGATGGTTTGAACCGTTGACTTTTTATCGGATTTGTCGAAATGTTTGACTTCGGGTGGAAATTGAAGAACATGTCGAGATGAGTTTGTTGACGCGAGAATTGTTGGAAACGGATTTACGACGCGAAAGTTACGGATATTCGAAGTTTGTCGTAAATTTAATTATGGGAGTTTCCTAAAATAGCAAGTATTTAAATGGGCTTCTATTTCTGAAAAGTCAAAGCTAGCATTGATGATGGTTGACCGAGTCAACTCGGCTTTGGGAGGGAGGCGCGACGGAGCCACGGCTCGCCGGCGGTGGCACGCTGTCCGGCCACCCCAGGGCTCGGCCTTGGTCTCTTTCATCTTGCCTTGGCCTTCCCAAGGTGATGCCGGCCACCTTTCACGGCGTGGGACGCCGGAGGGGAGTGTTTTTCCGACCAAAGTTTGATGAAATTTGGGGTTTTAGGGTCGATCTTCTTCCGGCCAAATTGAGCTACAAGAAGCATTGGGATTTGAAGCTCTCATCACCATGAATCTAACCATGTAAGTATGGAGTTCCAATTCGATTTGTACATGGAGAATTGTTGGATTGAAATTTGTGAGTGATTTCGGTTTTGCATGAAATTGAGCTAGTTAGAGTTTGAATTGATCTTTGGTGTAGTTATGGAAGTTGATTGTTGAATGATTTTGAGTGGAATAGGCTTTGGTCCGCTGGGAAATTTCATGTTTGGGTGGCGTCGCCGCCGGCGGCGGCGGTCAACGGTGGTCAACAATTGACTTTTTGGAGTTTTCGACAAGTTGTATGTCGTTTCACTCGGAATCGCGCCCCGATCGCAGTGGTGAGGTTTGTTTTTCGATTTGAGCATCGGAAATTATAGCGAGGTTTTGTGGTATGATTATCGGATTTTCGACAATTCGTCGTTATTGAATTATGTGTTTCCGAGGATGGTTGTTTCTCGTGATATGATTCGAGGTACTGAATTATGATTTTGAGAAATGGATTTTATGATTATTCAAGGATTCGTGATCGTTCGTTTGGTGAGGGATTTTCCGCCGGATCACGGGATTAACGCGAACTGCGTTACGCTAGTCTATGAGTGGACAATTTCTTTTCACTGATCATCGCGAGTCTTTATACACGTTTTACGAGCATGAGCATGCATACGAGATTATGTTTTATATGAGCATGTGTTATACGATTATGCTTATACCATTATACATTACGTATATACATTTAAATATTGCTTTATGTATTTGCATCGAACTATTTATGATTTGGTTTACACAGAGTACAATCTCAGTATATGTTGTTGTATCGATACACTTGCATCTCGGCTGATCCCCGATGGATGCCTACCAGGAGGGGCAGTACCCCGACCTGACCGGCGAGGGGCAGTACCTCGAAACCGAGGCCTTTCTGGCTAGAATCACGTGTGGGTCTGGGATCCCGTGATTCGGACTGTACTAGCACGGATGTGTCCATGAGCGACCCCGTGGGATTTTTCCATGCATGCTCTATACGCGAGTTGGAGTCAGCGTCTCCTCGTGTACCATTTGATTTTTATGCATTTAGACTCGCATATGTTTTTATAACATATATTATTCGGCGAAAGACATTTATTTTTCGTCCACTCACTCTAACAGTTTTCATGTCTTTCCCCTGGGCTTTTCGGTTTCCGTGCCCAGTTTGCAGTTCAGATTCTGGTGTCGCACGTCATGGTCGAATGCATAGTATTCGAGCGATGTTTCTTTTATGGTAGGTTCTTAGTTTGGCCTACTATTTGTATATCTATACTAGAAGTCGCTCTGAGTATTCTGATGTATATTTTTATACGATTTTCCCCTGATTTCGGTAAAGTATAGTTATATTTATTACTTTACATTTCCGTTGATATATTGAGAAATCCGGATGGGATTGGTGCCCACGGTTTGACTTTTGTGGCTTAGGATGAAGTGTATTTTCCGGGTGCAGGTAATGATAATTCCGCGTTAGTAGCGTTACTCTGCCGAAATTTTGATGGTTTTTGTTGGTTCGTGTTTTAAGAAGGGGTTTGATTCCGGTTTAGGAAACTAAATCGGGGTTGGGTCCTTTCAATAGGCCAGGGGAATCTCTCAACCCTGCCCAGAGGAATCTCTCAACTCTGGTCCAAAGGAATCTCTCAACTCTGGTCAGACTACCGGTGATCAGCCGAGTAGCCGAAGCATCGATGCAATTATGCCATCACCATAAAAAAATATAAAATAATACCTCCGAAAATAATAAATAAGTTCAACATCGTATATAATCAAATACGGAAAATCACGAACTCGCAACGACTGTGAAAATATAAAAGTGTCCACTCATAGGTGAGCAAAACGCGCACTCGTGCTAATCACGTGGTCCGGCGGAAGATCTCTTGCCCGAAGCACGATCTCAATCCCCTGAATAATCACAAAATATATCTGATCAAAATCACAATTCACAACACTGTACCACACCTCGGAAACCAACCGTTCCCGAAAACGTATAACTGATACAAAAATAATTAACGAAATTCCTGAAATCTCCAATCAAACCCTTGACTGAAAATCCGGTACCCAAATCAACTCGAAAACCTCAAGGCGACGATCGGGGCGCGAATACGAGCAAAACGACATATAACTTGACACGTTTCCAAAAAGTCAACGGTCGCCGGAGCTCCGCTGTTGACCGCCGGCGCGCCGTTAACAGGAGAGATTTTCCGGCGACCAAGCTCACCGAAGCTTCATCTCAACGAGCCCAACACATCTCTCTTCTATGGCTAAGATCAATTCCGGCCACACACGGCGGAAAACAGCTCGAAAGTCCAAAATCCCTAACCGGCCTGAAAATGCTTCTCCGCCGAAATCCGTCGCCGTGAGGCCATCTCGGCCTCCCAACATCAAAGGTCCACCTACCTACCTCAAGCCCAACAATTTCCAACACAAACCCCCCTCGGAAAGTCGCCGGAACACCCTCCACCGTCGAAGCCGATTCTGGCAAGTTTTCCCCAAAATTTCAACTCGATCGTTCTCTCTCAATTTCAACTCAAATTCTAAAATTCCAAGTTCCATTCAATAGCAAATCAAGAGAGGCTTCAGAATATACCAACAATAGGGCCGGAGGTGGCCGGAAACGGAGAGTCGCCGGCGGTGGAGTTTTCTCTCTCTGGTCAACGCGGGTTAACGCGTCAGAGTGGGTCAACGCCGGTCAAACTTCCAACCGTGCTTTTTCGACAATTTTTCGACTATTTCCGATATTTATACTCGCGTCTCTGGATGATCGACGGTTCAAAACGGATAACCATTACGATTCGGATAAGCTCGATACGAATGGATAAACTCGACGATATTCCTAAACTTCAAATATTCATATTATATTCCTCGATCGTCAAAATAATCATCCGGAACCGCCCACGAACTCGAAATCAAGCGTACAACAACTCTCGAGAAAAGACTCAACTCAAATTGTTGGCCGATAATTAAGTCGTGATTAAAACCGGCAATTCAATCAATTATCGGAAAACTACGATTACGCGCTAAGTCGAGAATTAAACCGATTACTCTACTGATTCTGTTTCAGGTCGTCACACTACTTCACAATAAAACTGCCTTTTGTAACCGATATTTTTCCCATGCTTATGCAACCAACCTATTTGAATTTATGAAGTAGTATTGTTTACCAACACTTGAGGTGGTGCACTTGAAATTCGGGGTACGCTATCGAAATTATAGTGACGAGAGAGACATCAAATATAGTAGCCTCACGATGAGCCCATGAAATATAGGTCGCTACAGAGTTTTTGAACTCAAATGGTGGGTATCGAACATAGTTCTTCCTTAGGGTTGGATATACATGTGGTATACAAAGTAAATTAGATTATTTTTAACGTTTGGATCAGACTATTTGGGTGACGGTGTTTGTTGCGACCTTTTCTAATAATATTTCATTCGTTTGGGTAACGAATGAATTATGATTTCAAATATGTATTTCTTACAACCATTACATTGAAATAGTGTCATGGTTATCAGTTTCTAGTTACTATTTAAACTCAGGATCAACAGCTTGGTTAAGTAAGTTGTTTAGGTAGTTTTAGCTTTCTTAAATAACTTAGGCTGCTTATATGATATTTTTTTTCTTCTAACAGTGGCTATCAAATCATTCATCTCGTTAACACTTCTCTTAATAAAATTGACACTACAATGCCCAATTCACTGTATCAATTTGCATTAGTACGTGATAATGTTTTTATTATTTTGCAAGACACAATAGGATACACATATAGACATCTATGGCTATGCCATATATGATAATCATTTTCAGAGAAGTGGTCGAAGTTTGTTTTATGGAGATTTACATCTAAATTTAAATAATTTGTTATTAATTTTTGGAAAATACTTTATTTTGTGGCAAACAAATAGAGTAAGGTATTACTGGTTACAATCATGTTTTTATGGTCAATGAATTTGTGGTCATTCGTGGTCAATTAGTGGTTTATCGTGATCAATTCGTGTGGTCTTACTGATTGATGTTGTGACGAGATAGTGAGGCACTGCAGGGTCAAAGTACACAAAATCCACATATGTCTCTTCAAAATTGATTTTTTCTTTTAAAAAAATAGATCACTTATCATTGACCTCTTGCTGTAGAAAAAGAAAAAGGTATTCTTGGTTGACGCAATAAACGGACAATAGACATTGAATGTCAGAATACACGAAATCCATGCAAGTCTCGTCATAAATGAAAATTTGCTTTTCTTCAAACATATTGATGCGCATCGCGATATCATGTTTAAAAATGTGGTCGAAGTTCTTTTAAGAAGATTTATATCTAAATTAAAATGGTTTCTCATTAACTTTTTTACGCTAAAAAAGAAAAACTTTATTGTTGGTTGACGTAATGACGAAATAGTGAGACATTGCAACATTGAACTACATGATACTCATACAGATTTTGTTATAAATGACAATCTGCTTTCGTTCTCAATTCATAGATGCACATCCCGAGATTTACGATTGTGATGACTGATATAAATATTTGCATATGTAGTCAAATCTGCATTTCAAGAAAAATAGTTCCGAGATAGAAATGAATCAATTTTCTGTCGACCCCCTACGAGTCATATAAAAGGGTTGTTGCTTTGAAACATTAGAGCTGTATTCGTATATGCAGATTTAAAAGGAATGCTGGTCTAGTAGCAATGTAGCATCAGGTATTGCTACAAATTTAAACAGAATATGCCACCATATAAAACAGAGTATGGATAACATCTTCTTTGGAAGGTCCAAATAACATGTCAATTTTACCTATAATAACATTATAGTTGAGCAATGGTTTTTTGTTGTTCTTAACCTTACTGTAGTCTGACACTTTTACTCATATACATGTTTGTCAAGTCGAGATTGTCTCTATAGGCTCTTTGATTAGAACATGGTGCATTATGTCTAAGGTGATAATATCCTTAGGTTTCTAGATTCGGAGACATTTTAGTAAAAAAATCAAATTGATATTGCAGTGACGATTAAATATCCAAAATTAATATATAACGCGAAAGAGGTAATTGAGAAAATTGGATATTAATCGGTTAATTATCAAAATCAAGTATATATGCGATGACCATAAAATGAGTTGCAGATTAACGCTTTTATATATCTATATACATCTCGACGAAATTCCAATTTATTTTAAATATTAAACATCTTTTTTAATGAGAAAATACAATGGTGACATCAAATTTATAAATAGCCAGATACATAAAAAAATATACAAACATATAAACTAATTTTCTTGAATATTGAAAAAAAATGCCTAAAGAGTGATGCACAAATGCATCAATGTTCTACCGTTTCACTTTTAAAAAAAGTGACAAAAAAACTAAATACTAAAAAACGCAAAACAAGAACATTTTTATTGATAATCGAAAAAGAGAAAATAAAAATGGCTTATTGACGTCCGTCGCCCGAGAAAAGACTCTCTACTAGGCCACATTTGGTTCGCAGAAAAAGGGAAAGGAAAGGAAATTTGAGTGTTTTCGATGTTTGGTGAAACTCAAGAAAGGAATCAGAAGGGAACCCAATTCCCGAAAGGAGAGGAAATTGGGGGGAGTTTTGTTCCCACAATTCACCCTTACTAAAATTTTGCAGATACGTTCATTCCATATGTATCTAAAAGGTGATTGATTTCAATGATCAAAATATTTTCTCAATTTTATGTAAACTTGAACTTCACACCGAAGTTTCAGTGTGAAGTTTCGCACTTGATAGGATTTGTATATAGATAATTTATGAATAATATAAAAAATAGAAAAATGTCGTCAAAACATATTGTCTTCAACTTATCATCTTGGAGTCTCCAATACTATTATCTATAATATGAAGTAAGCTAAAAACTGAAATGCAAAGGTTTTGGTGTTGGTTTGTCCCATTTTTGAATTAGGCAGGTCTAGACGTATTGGGCGGTCGACTAGTCATTTTTGTTGTTTTCAACGCCTAAGCGGCTAGCCTGACACATTTTTAAATATTGGTTTTATATTAGTTATGAATTATCTTACAAGGTGTCTATAATTTATTTTTGTTTCTTAAAAAAATCAATCTTATTAAAAAGAAAGTTGTTTTCCATGTGAGGTTATAATATGCACATCAAGAGAAACTGACCAACATCAATTTTTAGTGTAGAACATCTCCCACCTATTTGTACACTCTTAGGTGATATATATTTATTGGATCTCCCACCTAAACCAATGCGATAATCCAATGCAAATATATGGTATTGTACACTCCTTGATGGTCACTTGATGCTCTAAAAATAGGTTAAATTATCACCTAAAAATTGATGCAAATATATCACCTACTTTGCATTATTTTCTGTGAAAGTTATTATTGTTTAAGGAAATAATATTCATGATATCTCTGTATGCGTCTTATCCTATTTAGAATAGATATAGAGATTCTCTCAATTCCTGATTTACCGGGAGATTTATTGTTTTAGATTGTAATGCATATTTAAGGCCATATATCAATGAATAAAGTACAGTTTTAGATCTATCTACTTGTATATCTACTTTTTTCCTTCAACACATTATTAACAGCTCTTGAGTTGATAGCTAACCCAAAATCCTAAACAGAAAAATCCTAACCCCTAAACACTACAAACTCCACCGCCGGCCTCTTCCTCATTGCCGGAAATCCTTCACCGTCGTCGGAGCACCACCGCTGTTCGTCGCCGGATTTTGCGATTTCTCAAAAAAATTTAAGTTTTTCATTCCGAGCATAATACCCTTGAGGTAAATTTTCTCCCTTCTTCGATTTAGAATTAGGTTGTAAAACTAAATTACCGCAACACCCTAGATCTTAGTCTAGATTAGGTTTAAATACCATTAATTTTATTTTTCCTCTAGTTCCTATGGATTATTTGTGACGACCCAAACCAAAATTTGTTGCGTATTCGGCACGATTCTCGAGATTGAGTTTAGTCGCGGTTTTCGTCGTATATGTGATTCGTCGACTCTATTCGCGACTATGTTTTTGGTTGAGAATTTGAGTTGAGTGTCTTCACGGAAGTTGTAGAGTACGTGATTTCGAGCTCGTGGGCGGTTCCGGAAGATTTTTCCGATAACCGAGGAATATTTTATGATTATTTGAAGTTTCGGTTTCCGACGAGTTTATCCGATTGTTTCGAGTTTATCCGAATTGTAATGGTTATCCATTTCGAATCGTAGATCGACCCGAGGCGCGAGTATAAATATCGGAATAGTCGAGAATTAGTCGAAAACTTCATTTTGGGCTTTGACTGACGTTGACTTACTTTGACTTTCCAAAACTGGAAAGCTGACCCGTTGACCAAAGAGGAAAGGTTTCCCGATTGGGTGTGGCCATCCGACGACCAACTTTCCGGCCACCTCCGGCCACGTGACAGGTATAGCTAGCTTTCCCTTGTAATTTCGAGTTGGTTGGTGTTTAGATTTATGGAAATTGGTGAGGATTTCATGGAGCCCGAATCGGGCCGAGTTGGGAGTTTCGTCGGAGTTCGTTGGTCACTTTCCGGCGAGCCACGGTGGTGGTGGTTAGGGGGGTTTGCTTCCCCTAACCTAGGTGATGCTCCTAGGATGTTTAATTTTGAGATTTGATGAGGTTTTAATGGCAACCCGATAGGTCACCGGAATCTGGGTTTCCGTTCGGATTTGTTGTGTTTTGGTAAAGTTAGAGTTGGAATTGGCTTGTGTGTCAGTTATGAAAAGGGTTTGGAAGGTCGAGATCTTGTGAACTGGAAGTTCTCCGCCGGTGAATCTCGCCGTTGACGGTGCGCCGCCGCCGGCGGCGGCGGTCAACGGTGGTCAACGGCGGAGGAGTTGACTTTCTCAGATTTTGGTGAAATTAATGTCATTTTTCTCGTAATCGCGCCCTGATTATCGTCTAGAGATTTTCAGGTTGTTTTGGTTAGTCAATTTTCAGTTGAGATTTCGAGTGGGGATTTTGGAATTTCCAATATTCATTTTGTACTGCATTGCATATTTCCGGGAACGGTTGGTTTCCGTGATTCAGTACAGGGTTGTGGACTATGATTTTGATCAGTTATGTTTTGTGAATATTCAGGAGATCGAGATCGAGATCGGGATCGTGATCGTGCTTCAGGCGAGGGATCTTCCGCCGGACCACGAGATTAGCGCGAGTGCGCGTTTTGCTCACCTGTGAGTGGACAATTTCTTTTCACTGAATTCTTACGAGTCTATTATATGATTTACGAACTTGAGCATGCGTATGAGATTTTGGATTACATGAGCATGTATTTTACGATTATACGATTATACACATACGGATATACGTATACGAATATGCATACACTTATATATTGTTTCATGCATTTGCATCGAACTGTTTATGATTTGGTTTTCACAGAGTACAGTCTCAGTTACGTTGTTGTATCGATACACTTGCCTCATCGGCTGATCCCCGATGGAGGGCCGCCAGGAGGGGCGTATCCCCGACCTGACCGGTGAGGGGCGTTTCTCCGGAACCGAGGCCATTTCCGGCTTAGAATCACGTGGAAGTTAGGGACTCCGTGATTCCGACTGTACTAGCACGGAGGTTTCCATGAGTGACCTCGTGAGATTTTTACTTGCATGCTCTGTACACTGGAGGAGTATGAGTTTTACGTCGTGTACTTGTTATTTTTATTTACCTGGACTCGCATATGTTATTTTAAACATATATATCAACTGGTGAAAGACATTTATTTTCGTCCACTCACTCTAACGTGTTTTATGTCTTTCCCCTGGGCTTTTCGGTTTCCGTGCCCAGTTTGCAGTTCAGGTTTGGTGTTTTCACGTCGCGGTTTGGAGGCTAGTGATCAGAGTTACTTGTGCTTTCCAGTAGGTTCTTGTTTCGCCTACTGATGTGTATATTGTATATATTTTACTTTAGAGGTCGCTCTGATACATTCTGATACTTGTTTATACAGATTTTCTCGGATATATATATATATATACTACAGTACTGTTTACTGTTTATGATTCATATATTGATGTTGAGAAATCCGGATGGGATTGGTGCCCACGGTTTGGCTTTTGTGGCATAGGACGAAGTGTTATTTTCAGGGTGCAGGTTTATGCAATTCTACGTTAGTAACGAAACTCTGCCGAAATTTCGAAAATTTTTTGTTGGTTCGTATTTTCAGAAGGGGTTCGATTCCGATTTAGGTAACTGAATCGGGGTTGGGTCCTTTCATTATTGCAGGTATAAGTGAAAGGGGATTTAATCCTCTTCCTCAAAGTTCAAACAATAGTGACAGTCCTGGAGGAGTCATGGTTATTAGTCAATATCACGGTTAATTGTGATTTCACAGTAAATAAAAGGGAAGTCGTCATTTTGTGACTCTGAGTTAGTCACGGTTTTATGGGGAGTGGTATGAAACCACCATTTATTGCATCAATTTTTGTGACCATACATCAATGAATCATGTTTCTTATTCCCTAAACTTGAGTAGTGATCGTGATTTTTCGATCGGTAAACTAATTTCATATCGTCTTTTATAGATGACTGAGACAGTAAGGCCAGAACTTAACATCCTTGATCTTCAAGGAGAAGAGTACCACAGATGGGTCTCAGATGTGAGGAATACTCTCATCGCTACAAGTCTCACAGATACGATCCAACCACTACCACTTGGCACTAAACCCGATGATGATACTATAGTTCGCAAAGCTCAAGCTTTTATGTTTCTCAGAAGACACATTCATCTTGCTCTAAGGAAGCAGTACTTGGTGGGACGACCCCGAGGATTTTTGGATGACTTTGCAAGAATGGTTTAACAGTGTGCATGGCGCACAGCTTCCTGAACTCACAGAAAAATGGGATCAAATCCATTTATTGGATTATCCTAAAATCAATGATTTTTACCAGGATATGCCAGAGCTACAGTCTGAGCTTGCAATTTGTGGCGTTGTCAAGAATGACAAAGCTATGGTTGAGAAGGTTTTGACTACCTTTCCTACATCAATGGACACCCTTGCTCACTAGTATCAAATTGATTACGAGCAAGGAAGACTTCGATCATTCAGTGATCTTATAAGTGTGTTGGCCAAGAAAGAAAGGCACCAAGAGATCATTCTCCACAACAATGCCAGACCAGCCGGTACGAAGAAAGTTCATGAGGCTCATTATACTGGAAAGACTCTAAAGGATAAGCAGAACAAACATTCAGAACCTTATCAAACTCGTGGTGGTAGAGGAAGACATGGTAGAGGTCGTGGCAGAGGGGGAAATGGTTGGAATATGACTTGGACTCGCCAAGATAACTTTAACAAGAATCCATCAAGTTCTGGTTCTAGGAATAATGACAATTCTTCTAAGTCTGTTCCTTCAACGTATAGCTCAGCACCTTACTATAGGTATGGTTCGAGCAAGCATATGCACAAGCAGTATCATACTCCCAAAGATGTCCAGAATGCCTACAAGAGATGCAAGCAGTACCTGGATCATGAAACCAACGACACTGCGGATGAAGAAATGGAAGATGACGGTGATCGAAACCAATCTAATGGTAGCAGATATCCCTAGTGTAAACCTAACGACTACGGATTTTTCTTAGATCGATATCTCTACTATGTAATCAAGTTTAGCTTTGTATTTGACTTTATTTTAGTCATGGTTATTGAATAAGAACAATCTTTAGATGTTGACAAAATAATAAAAGTTCTTTCTTTCGGTATTTGAAAGTATTAAGAATGATTATGTTTATACATATTGCTTACAATGTTCAAATTCTACAAATATCTATGACATAATAACACCAAAATACCACACAAACGAGACAAAAAGAGAGGATGGTTATTGATTCTGGAGAACTTCGACCCTTCAGATTCTTTCTCAACCTGTCAAATGTCTCACTCTGGAATGGTTTTGGCACTTTTCGACCCGTCAGAAATTTTTCCTGGTTTTCTTTCGACCCGTTGAATATAGTCATATGGTACACTAATTGGCATTTTCGACTCGTCGAAATAATCCTTGACCCGTCAAATGCACGCTTTTGTCTCCAAATTGTCACAAATTTGACCAGTCAAAAATCTTGTTCGACCCATCGAGAAAGATATCGAAAAATCAATATTGGTTTTAGGATTTCTTTTACCCGTCGATGGTTTAACTCAACCAGTCAAATTTTTCCCACTGTGACAAAAAATTTCAATTTTTGACTCGTCGAAAACCATCGTCGACCCGTCGACAAATAGTTATTGGAAAATCAAAGTTTAATTTGGGTTCCTTTGACCCGTCGAGTGGTTCTTCTCAACCTGCCGAAGAGGTCACCCGGGATTGGTGTTCTTGATGTATTTTAAATCGGTTTGCTTATGTCATATTAGCACTCTTTAAGGGTCACAACCCTTTGGTAAATCTTTAAGTCTTTACTTAAAGTGGTCAGCAAGTCTTAAAGACTAATTAATTTAAATTATTTTGTAGATAACGGCAAGATCGAGTGTCTAGCAGATAGTGGTACTACTCATACTATACTGCAAAATAAGCAATTGTTTATTGATCTTGTGCCATATACATCATCAGTGACAACCATGATTGGTTTTGCACTGGTTATACAAGGGCGTGGTTCAACATAATTTTTGCTACCACGTGGAACAATAATTTCTATCACTGATGCATTGTACGCGCCTAAGGCCAACCAAACCTTGCTAAGTTTTAAGGTTATTAGAACCAACGGGTTACACCTGGAAACTCATAGTGAGAATGAAAAAAATAAATTATGCATAACTTCAGAGGAGTGTGGTAAAAAGCACACATTGGAGAAGTTATAGGCCATTCATAGTGGATTATATGTTATTACAGTTTGGATTATTGAATCCAATGTTGTCACACTTACTACTGTGTGTGAGATGGCCTCATACAAGCTTTGACATTATCGACTGAGACATCCAGGTCGTGACATGATGATCAAAATATTGAAAAACTCTCATGGTCATCCACTTTTCAAAGGTAAGAAGCATGTAAAAATCCCTAAAATCATCGGATTTGATGGAGTGGATGAGATTAACAATCTCCATCCGATCTTAACGCCTAGTGTTATTTTACAAGATTCCTTTATGGCAATCTCTGATGTTCATCACTCTTTTTGCAAAGCTTACTCGTTAGCAAAGTTGCAAGCTAGGTCTTCCTTTACGGTTGATAACACTGAAAATATACCATTCTTACAGAGAATCCATTGAGATATTTATGGACATATCAAACTGGAATGCGGAACATTTAAATAATTTATGATTTTGGTAGATGCATCAACGCAATGGTCACACATTGCTTTGCTATCCACAAGGAAAGTTGCATTTACAAAACTCCTAGCACAAATTATTAAGTTTCGGGCTCACCACTCGGACAATCTAATCAAGTCAATTATATTGGATAAAGCAGGAGAATTCATATCAAAGAATTTTGATGACTATTGTATGTCGATTAGGATTGAAGCTGAACATCTCATCCCTCATGTTCATTCTCAGAACGGCTACAGCTTGTGTCCAGAGCAATAATTATGCATACTAATTTGTGGGTATCTTCTTGGAGATATGCAGTATTACATGCAGCAATGCTTCTTCGCTTGAGACTTGTAGCACGCCAACCATTCAGTGTGTACTATTTGGTAACTAAGTATGAGCTTGACATTCGTTTCTACACATCTTTGGTTGTGCAGTGTATGTGCCAATTGCGCCACCACATCGCGTTAAAATGGATCTTCAAAGTCGATTAGGCATATATATTGGTTAGGAATCTCCAAAAATTGTTCATTACTTAGAACCTTTGACAAGAGATCTCTTTACTATAAGATTTCCCGACTGTCGCTTTGAAGAAACATACTTCCCGACGTTAGGGGGAGATAAGAACGCCTCGATTATGATTGAACGTAAAAAATTGACGTGGAAAGCTCATCCCACTATGTTTCAAGAAGATCCATGCACATCTCAAAGTGAGATTGAAGTGTGACGTATACTTGATCTTCAGAAGGTAGCAGATTTGATGCCTGACTCTTTCAATGATATTGCCAGAGTGACGATATCACACATTCATGCTGCAAATGTTCTTGCAAGGTTGGAAGTCTCCATGGGGTGGTTTAAAGTAACTCTAGGGTAGAGTAGCGTGCCTCTTGTCCATGTAGATGGAGTAACATTGGCCTCAGCTCCCACCAGGAAAAGAGGGAGACCAAGAAAATCGACGGATGAGTTGCAGGCAAAAAGGTAGGTCATCCAGGTACAAAATGATTCTTTCATCATCAACGTTGTGAATTCCACACATGAGATTGTTCTTGACTATAGTTATGTCCTAGAATCACAAATAACATCTCTAGAGGGCGCTTCATACCGATATGTGATGTTAGCGAACTGTAAAATCTCACTAAATAACAAAGATGCGCGCATTGTTATGGATAGATCATCCAAGATAGTTGATGATGTTTTTACTTATTCCCTCGCTCAGGAGATTATTGACGATGATGATGTGGAACCTTGCTCGGTTGTTGAATGTCAGCGGAGAACGGATTGACCGAAATGGAAAGAAGCTATGCAGACTAAACTAGACTCTATAAAGAAAAGACAGGTTTTTGGTCCGATAGTGTTATGCCCACTAAATGTGAAGTCGGCTGGACATAAATGAGTCTTTGATCTAAAGTGTAATGAGAAAAATGAAGTCATGCGGTATAAACCTAGACTTTTGGCATAAGGATTCTCTCAACACCCTGACATTGACTATGAGGAGACATACTTTCTGGTTATGGACATCATTACTTTTCACTACTTTGTTAGTTTGGTAGTGTCCAAAAAATTGAACATGCAGCTGATGGATGTGGTGATAACATATCTCTATGGAAACTTTGATTCAGAAATATACATGAAAGTGCTAGAAGGCATGGTCATACCTAATTCAAGTAACTCTACACCACGGAATGCTCATGTGATTAGGTTGAAGTGTTCACTGTATGGATTAAAACAATCTAGTAGGATGTGGTACACACATCTCCGTGACTACTTAATTGAGAATAGATACAAGAAATGATGATTTATGCCCATGTATGTTCATTAATAGAACAAGTTCAGGATTTGCCATTGTAGCAATCTATGTTGATGATATGAACATCATTGGGTCTCTTGATGAAATCAATGAGACGGTTAGCTACTTGAAATTCAATTTTGAGATGAAAGACATTGGTATGACTCGATTTTGTCTTAGTTTGAAATTAGAATATCAAGTTGGTGGAATACTTATTCATCAGTCTGCTTATGTCCAAAAGATGCTCAGGCGATTTAACATGGACAAAGCACACCCTCTTAGCACACTAATGATCGTACGCAGTCTGAAACCCAATAAAGATCTGTACCATCCAAAAGATGATGATGAGGAATTATTGGGAGCTGAGGTACCATACTTTAGTGCTATTGGAGCTTTATTATATTTAGCTCAATACACAAGACCAGACATTGCATTCTCTGTGAACTTGTTAGCTCGGTTTAGTTTTACGCCTACATAACGTCATTAGAATAGTATAAAGCACATCTTCAAGTATCTGAAGGGTTCCATAGACTTAGGCTTGTTCTTTTCCTAAAAAGAATACAGAGAGAAGCATAAAATTCCCAAAAAATAGATGGTTGAATCGCAGCATGCTAGTCACAGGGCCTTCTACCCGTCAAAGAAATCATCTGACCCGTCGAATGCTGCACCCTGGACAGACCAGAGCAATACCTTCGACCCGTCGAACGGTGGTCCGGCTGCAAGCACTATTCCCCTGTTCAGTGTGGTCCCCCATTCAGAGACACCTTGTATGTCTTGGTTGGTTTTATTGATGTTGGGTACCTCTCTGACTCACACAAATGAAGTTCCTAAATAGGTTATATATTTACCCTAGGGAACACAATGATTTCTTGGAGATTAACTAAGCAGACCCTGGTTGCTACTTCCTCGAATCATTCTGAGATCATTGCTTTACATGAAGTGGTTAAGGAATGTGTTTGACTTAGGTCAATCATACACCACATTTGAGAAACTAGTGGATTACCATCCACTACTACAACACCAACTTGTATCTTTGAGAATAATGCGGCTTGCATTGAACAAATGAAGTTGGGATACATCAAGGGTGATCATGCCATGCACATATCGCCAAAGTTTTTCTTCAATTAGCAACAACATCAGCTATTGAACATTCATGTGAATTAGGTTTGTTTGGTAGATAATGTTGTTGACTTGTTTACCAAGTCATTGCCCAAATATACATTTGCAAAGCATGTGAGACGTATTGGTATGCGAAGATTGTCTGAACTCCAAGATTGAGTTACTGATCAGGGGGGTTTATATCATAGACATTAGGGGGAGTCTACTTCACATGTGGTCGTATGTGTAGTTGATGCGTTGTATTTTATTTTTCCTTCAACCAAGCTTTTGATTTACCTAAAAGGTTTTTGTTTACTTGGCAAAGTTTTTAGTGAGGCAACAAGGTATGCATCATACATTAGGATCGCGACACAAAGGGGAGTATTCAAGGAAATAATATTTCTGATATCTCTGTGTGTGTCTTGTTCTAATTAGAGTAGATATATAGATTCTCTCAATCCCTGATTTACCGGAAGATTTATTGTATCAGATTGTAATGTCTATTTAAGGGTATCTATTAATGAATAAAGTATAGTTTCAGATCTATCTACTTGTGTATCTACTTTTCTCCTTCAACAATTATAAAATTTTAAACTTTAAAGAGCAATTAAAAATGTAACAATGGAGTAAGTGAGACTTCATAGTTAAAACTTGAGAGTTGAGACCACGACAATGACCACAGCCACCACCATATATAATATTAGATGGAGTGCACATATATTGTGTGTGATAAATAAATAAAAATAATTACGGGAAGTTGAGAAACAAAAAAAAGTTTTTCAAAAAAAAAAACAAAAAGGTCAGTTTTTAGTAGTATCCAATATGGAAGGGACTTTTCTTTTTTTGAAGGTAAACGCGAGGCATTCTATTGAAAATCAATAAAAGAGTACAACTGAAAAGATAAAACGGTGTAAATAATCACTGAACTAAAAGCAAAAACATAGAGCGACGCATAAAAGCGACGTAAACAATAGTAACCTAAAGGAACCAGGAGATGATGCGAGGGACATCTAAAGCTGCACTGCGTATCAGATGGGCAGTGTAAATGTGAACGTAACTGTAACCGTAGCAAGTAGTTGCTCCAGGCCAACTCGTAAAACTTAAGACGAGAAATGGGAGGCTACTGCAAGAACAGTAACAAGGACCGTAACCAAGTTGTAGTTGCTCCAGACCAACCCGTAATACTGAAGAAGGGAAGTGAGAGACTACTTCAAAGAACCAATACCAGTAGGAGATGTGCAACTGAACCGGAATCCAAGTCCGGATTGAAATCTCACCCGGATACCAGATTCGGATCCAGATCCAGCCTATGGCCCAAAAAAGACTAGCAACATGGTGGGTCTGAATGCCCAAAGCCCACCCAAGCCCAAAACTCCAAAACCTACTGACCAAGCCAAGGCTATGGTTGACTACCGTGCTTCTTCTCCACCAACCGGCTTCCGGCCGTCGCAACCACTGAAGAACGACCTCCATCGTCTGCACCCAGGCCTGTGCTGATGTTTTATTGCCACGGGAGTACATGACCACTTCCGATCCCATCAAATTCCAACCTGTAGGACCCAAGCATCCACTGCGGACAGGCATCGACCAACCTATTCTTTATTGTCGACGTCATCAACCAATGCCACGCATAAATGACGATCTTCAAACGTGCCCGCGTCGGAAGCCGACCCCAAGGCAGCCCACACTTGGAGAGCACAATCTTGCCCCATGATCCATGGAGCCATGAGCCATCCCCGTCGAACCAACTCGGGCCAGAGGAGATCCCGAACATGGTTTTAGAACACCGTGGTGCTACGCCAGTGGATGGTGGCATCAAATCTATCGAGACCAAGAGGATGGCCGACTTGCTGGGCTTGTAGCACCTCCAAAGGAGAGCTGCCGCTGCTAGGGTAGGGTTGAGAGCGAAAACCCTCATCGGCTCTCAACTAAATATTTTTCTCTGGTTATCCATGGATTTTAATGAGGCAAAAATATATGGAAGGGAGCTAAGAAAGAGGGAATATGTACTTGGATTATGAAGAGAGAAAACATAGATTTTTTCTTTTTAAATTTTATTTATAGTTTGCTGTTTCCAATAATGACATTGAATGATTTAATTTTGTTAAAGAAAAAAGAGTATAAACAAAAAAAATGGGTAAATTATGGGAAATAAACCCTCTTCTCTTAATAATAGTACTAGAGATAGATGTGAAAGAAAGTAGTTTTTCTTTGAGAGATAAAAAAATTATAAATATTTAATTTTATTTTTTTCAGTAAGTATTTATATTATTTTTTTCTATTGTTTTTTTTTATTAAATTTTATTACATTGAACTTATCTCTATTAATTAAGACAAAAAACCTTAGGACAATTAAGAAGGTAGAACTTTCAATATTTTATAATATTTTGAATATCAACCGTAAAAGGCTCGTCTCTTTTAATGTATACATTAAGATAGAATAGACAAATAATATTATTTATTTCCCTTCTTTCTGTGTCCCTTCATACTTTCCTTTTTTATATGACGAGCTCTTTTTCACAATTAAAAAACTCCAAATATTCATTCCCATCTATCTAAGAATCTTTCCATCTCAGATTGATTGAGAGCTCTTCTTTATCTCTCTCTCTTTCCTTCACCTTCTTTCCCACTATCCCAGATCGCTGCTCTCTCTGGCCAATGCCCTCGTAAGTTTTCTGCTCTTTCTTGTTTTGCTTGCCTTTCAGTTCAATCTTCTGCTGAATTTATCTGTTCTTCATCTGTATGTAGAATGTTGGTAAATCTCATTTGGGTCTTCTTGGAATCCAGTAAAGTTACAATCTTTGGTGTCATTTGGAATCGAATGTTGTTAGACGATTAGGTTTTGACAGAAGTGTAACTTATAAAGAGTAATCATTTGCTCTAGACTTTAGGGCAGTCATAACTAGAAAGGAAAGGAAAGGAAAGAAAAAGAAATATATTTGTATCTGTTGTTTCATTTGATCAATTTGCATGTGTCCTTGACTCCTCTGATTAGTGAATGGGATTGTATGTTTGTATAGCCCTATGGGTTTGTTGTCCTCAAGTAGAAATGCTTGATATTATTATGCTTACAGAGTTGGAGAATTGAGTTTTAATATATGGAGTGTCGAAAGGTCTATACATTATGTATGTTCCTCTTATTCTGTAATGGTATTGCTGGACTTATGTCGAGAATTTGGTACTTGGCTTTGCTTTTATGCCTATTGAAACTTATGTGTATATAAACATATGCTTATACTTTGCTTGTCTGCGCTTGCACTCTTGATGACAATCTTATGCGTACTCTATGTCTTCAGTCAGGGTTCATGACTTTTGCAACATTGTGCATGCTTTTCCTTTCAATGTCTAAACAACAGAATGTATACGGGGAGACTTTCTGATGAAGATTCTCTTCATCAAGATTTTGCAGCTTTGAGGGTGTCAAAGTGTCTGATGAGAAGCGTTAGTCAGAAGTTGAAGAAGAAGGGTCAGAAATCTGGAGGAGAAGAGGAGGATGATTTGAAAGGGATATCGTTGAGATGTCTTACTTTGTATGGTAGGGGTGGGGGGTGCAAAGTAGGCGCAGACACAGGAGATGAGTTTGGGGATCCAAGTACCAGGAGGCGGTCAAGTGCCAGTGATGAAGGAAAGGGGTACAGACCAATATGTGGCACAGAGGAATCTGGAGTGGATTGCTTTTCGTATGGGGTGAGGGAACGATTTTGGAAGAAACATAACAGAAAGGAATTTGAGCTTGAAGAATCAATAAGACATAGCAGAATGCACATATTTCTTCCAGATGACATCCTGGAGTTGTGCTTGGTAAGGCTTCCACTAACCAGTCTCATGACTGCGCGCCTTGTGTGCAAGAAATGGAAACACTTGACTACCACTCCTCGATTCCTTCATATGAGACGAGAAGGTTCATATCAGAATCCATGGCTGTTTCTGTTTGGTGCTGTTAAAGATGGTTATTGCTCTGGGGTGATACATGCATTGGATGTGTCTCTAAACCAATGGCATGGGATTGATGCTGATATATTAAAAGGAAGATTCATGTTTTCAGTTGCGAGCATCCAAGATGATATTTATATAATTGGAGGCTGTTCTAGCTTGAACAACTATGGGAGGCTGGACAGAAGCTCATATAAGACGCACAAAGGGGTAATGATGTTTAGTCCCTTAACCAAGTCTTGGCGTAAAGTTGCATCTATGAAGCATGCAAGGTCAATGCCTATTTTAGGAGTGTCTGAGATCAGTTTTGATTTTTCAATCATGCAAAGCCACCATAATAGACAAGATAGACGCATTCCCAGGTCACGAGTTGGTGGGGTGTCAGATGTTTATGAAGATCCTCACAGGCTTTCTTTGAGGCGTCAGAGCAGATATGCAGTTGATGGTAATGAATCTTCCATCTTGACTGGTAGAAGGTCATACAAATTTCTCAAACATAAAAGTGATCACTCCGGGATGAAGAGTAGAAGGTTTGTGCTCATTGCTGTAGGTGGTCTTGGACCATGGGATGAGCCTTTGGACTCTGGAGAAATTTATGATTCTGTCTCAAATAAATGGACAGAAATTCAAAGGCTGCCTTTGGACTTCGGGGTCATTTCTTCTGGGGTTGTCTGTAATGGGATGTTTTATGTTTATTCTGAAAGTGACAAACTTGCAGGGTACGACATTGAACGGGATTTCTGGGTTGGGATCCAGACGTCTCCCTTTCCACCTCGTGTTCATGAATATTACCCCAAACTGGTATCTTGTAATGGCCGGTTGTTCATGCTCTCTGTCTTGTGGTGTGAAGGGGATGGTCAAATAGGGCGCAGAAACAAGGCTGTTAGAAAATTATGGGAGCTAGATCTCTTGTATCTTAACTGGTCTGAGGTCTCTGTGCATCCAGATGCTCCGATGGACTGGAATGCGGGTTTTGTGGCAGATGGAAATCTGATATTTGGCATCGAGATGTTCAAAATATTTGGTCAAGTATTGGATTTTGTCACTGTTTGTGATGTGTCTGACATGGGGATGAACTGGAGTCATATCTCAAGGAACCATATAACTCGCGAACTGGATGCTTCTTCTTGCATGACGAAATTGATGGCTGTCCTACATCTTTGAATTACAGGTGACTATCCTCTGTATGTTGTAACACATAGATACAGGAAATTACACACATGTTCATGCCCCCTCTCTCACAAGTCCAATTTGGGGTGTTGTACCAGCGGCTGCATATTATTCTTTAGGTGCAGTTGATGTGTATCTTGGTAGATTCCGATGGAGTTTCTTTTAAAAACACTACAGGAGAGGTCCGGTATGCCAATGCTCATCCTTCTGTTCTCTTGGATATAATCCTCATCAACATGCATACAATTGATTCTGTAATCTAAGTCCCATCCTTTTTCTTTTCCCACCTCATTTGATAAACCAATTTGACGTTGTGTGTTATTGTATTGAATTGTATTGTATTGGTGGTTTTCTTGCAATAAGTTTCAATGTATATTTAGGCACCCCATTTTCTCAATAGGATCTTGGAATTTTGGTACAAGGTTGGATTCTATGGCATCCATTTTATAAAATCTTTCTAAGCAAGTACAAATTCTTAGAACACTGTTCTAAGCTAGCAAAGATGAGTAATGTTTCTTGACTATGGATTTGTTTCCTCCGGTTTGGTCACCCCATATATACATTTTGCAATCCTAAACTTCTAAATTTATAATATCTTTAATATTTAAGATCTGAGGCATCAAAGCATGTACAGTAGTCATGGGAAGAACTTGAACAGATTCAAAACATGGTATACCAATATAATCAGTTTGCAGAAAAGATTTCTTTCAAAAGGCCATTTAACCAATAAGAGATGACAAGATTTCTTTTAACTATAGTTGATGAAGACATCATACTCAAAAACAAAAAAACTTGGGAACAAATAAAAAATCTGTATACATCAATATATGTATCCTCTCCCATTTGGAGCTCTAAAACCACAACAAACCACTAGAATATCGATAGCTATCCTACATTCGGAAATACCCCAGAGAAGTTTGGTAACCGATCGACATGCTTCAGAGCACGCTCGGCGATCTGGCAGGTTCGATAGTCACCATGCTGGAATGCATCAACAAGTGCAGTAATCACATTTGGATCCCCAGAAACTTCGTACGCTATCTCATCACTCCGCAATAATCTCTCAACAACCCAAACTGCCCTCCTCCTCAGATTCTCTGTCCGTTTCTCTAGCAACACATCAAGAATGGGTCTGACTCCCTCTGCTTCACACAACACCATGACCCCTTGTTCAATATCAATCCCATCATCCAACAAAGTAGACAGAGCTGCAAGTACTGCTTCAACAACCTTCTCATTTGTGTGGTCCAGCAGAGCTACCAATTTGTCCACGGCCTGTCCTTGCAAGAGACAAAAACTATCTTTTAGGGTGCATGTTCCTCGGTGAAGCCGACACAGTCCATTTATAGCTGGTTTTTTGCTAAAGCATGGAAAAACTGAGGCACAAACACCAGGTGTAGGCAACTCGGGAAGTTTGGTCAAATTTTTTGATTCTTGTGACAAGTTTTCCAATGCAGTAGCAGAACTCATCTGTACATTGTCCAGTCCACTGGATTGAAGAAGTTCAATGAAAAGTGCAGCAACATCAAGCTCACGACAGAGTGCTATTGCAGCTTGCTCAACAGCCAACACAAGAGTAACCCTTGCCAGAACCCGTACAAGCCCTTCTTGAAAAGGTGTGACAAAGCGGCCCCCCTTAGTCCCTCCCTGTCGGATCTTGACTATTCTGGAATACACCAGCTCGAAGGCACCTTCATCTAGCATTTGTCGGGCAAGGCCCAGATCTCTCTCTGGAAGTTCAGCTAAGAGGCCGATGGCTGCTGCTTGCTCTTCAGTGATTGCAATGTTTTCTGATATCACTTTGATTAGGCTGCCAAGTTGGCCCACTGTGCCACGTAGAGCGTCAGCTAGTTCCTGACCCACGTGTGGGGACAGATTATGGAGAAGTTTAATGGAAGCCACACGCAATTCCTTCTGCGGAGCCTCGATAAACTGCACCAAACTGATAATGGCACCAGAGCTTTTAATGGCGGCTACAACACTCATAACTGTAGAGGGAGAGCTAGTGAGTCCAACAAGAACCTGGAGAAGCTTGCACTCGATCGCTGGGCCCGTGTTGCTAATTAGATGTAGTAGGTTATGGACTATGTCTTCTGAGACTAGTGTCTGGTGATCAGGTCCAACTAGTATGGAATTAAAGTCATAGTCTGAGATAACAACATTAGCAAGAATTGTAGCTGCAACCTCTTTTAATCGCATAGGAAGATGATTAGGGCCAACAGTAAAGAGGTCTTTCACCAGAGATGGAAGTATTCCTGCCTCTATCAGCACCTTGGAGCTTGCCTCACAAGACGAAATTTGGTTCAGAGCTTTCAAAGCAGCTTCTCTGGACTGCATATTACCACTTCTCATGATATTGATCAAGGATGCACCCAGACTTTTAGCCACTATGACCTTTACATCATTGTCCAAAACAAGATCACCGAGGAAATTAGACATTGATAATTTGGTTTCCGGGGGGCCTGCAATAACAATCAACGCAATAGAATTGATGCTTCACATATTAACAAGAGAAACGTAACATGAGAAAGTTAAAACAGGAATATCTTGGTTTAAACTACCTGGACAATGGAAAGAGACGTGGTGCCTAGTACATGATATAGATAAACCTTAGTACTACTCCATAGTCCCTTGCCTTCACTATTGGTCTTTAATTTATTTGGAAGTAGAGGTGTACATTGTTATTTGATACTAGCTCCAAGCTTCCATTATTAGCCTAATCAAATAATTCAGGAAGATGCTACTCAATGGTCTGCTACTGATTTGATTAATATAATAAGCACACAAAAACTATTATCAATGTGCAGTTGTTTTCTCCTACTTCTGGCACTGTCAAACTTAAAGGTGCATGGTAGCTAAAAAATAATAGTGGAAACTTTTATGCTGGAGGATTGCTAGACTCTAGAGGTGACTGGCATATTGGTTATTCTGCCACTCTTGGTATACTGACTACGTATCGGACGCTGCACTGTCTGTTTAATAGCCTGCAGATTTTGAAAAGCTTGTTGAGTGACTCGGTGATGAATTTGGTTTCCTCACTCATATGTGATAAACATCCAGCTAGTAATCGAATCAAGAGGTACAAACTTCTTATTGCTAGAAGTTTGTCTTACGATATGACTAGCATCTACAGAAAGCAAAATGTTACTGCTGATAAGCTAACTGGTCAGGTATGATTTCAGTACAGGTGTGCACTTTTTATGACTCCCTCCTCCAGTTGTTTGGTCTTTTTCACAATCAAATAAATGGACACCTTATAAGTGTGAAACAAATTAACCAACAAGCATCGCTGTTTGATGTTATGCGTTGAATGAAATTTTGAGAGATCCATAAAGATACAACAAACTGCAAGTACCTTCAAGAATCTGTGTCAGAAGAGGCTGCAGTCTACCATTTTCTGCCATCTGTAGCACATTATTCTCACACTTCTCCAGATTCTCTAGTGTTTTATCAGACTGTTGAACAGTCCTAATGTTATCTGACTTGCTGCTTGTCATACCAACCAACATAAGAATCGCTCCAGGAATTGAACCAATCTTCTCACATAAGGCTTCAGATTTGGATAGTTCATATAGCAAAGAGACGGCTTCCTCCCTCTCTTCAGACTGCTTATGAGACAAGAACTTCACTATTGTGCGTACAATGTCCCCATCGGCCAATATTTCCTATAGCAAAAGAAACTATCTAGTAAGAGGCTCTGGAAGTGTCCCTGATGTTGTCAGTGAAAATGTAAACAGAAACTCAAAAATCAATTTAATAAAGAATAAGAAATAAATCCCACCTTGTTATCGGAATCATCCTCTACAACAATTTTAAGGGTGTCCAAAGCTTTGCACCTAACTCTACGACTTCCGCTTTTCAACATGTCAACAATCATGGGTAACAGTCCTGCACTCCGTGCAATGTGCTTATTTGACCTGCTCTTCTTGCAAATTTTCTGTACATACTCCAACGCTAAGAGGATATCCCCTTCTGAGCAGGTCAGAATCAACGACTTACGAGCCATATCAAGCTGAGCAGCTTCATTCCTAGCACTCCACTCCTCAATGGTGTTCCGCAGAGCTATGCTAGGCTTCAATTCAGTGCTCTTCAATTCTCTTTGCGTCAGCGGGCACTGTAACTTCCTTCCACTCTCCCTGCACTCCCTGAACCACTTCTCAATTGCTTCGCGTTCAAATGTTTGGCCATTTTCTAAGGTAACAGGATCACTCATAACTTGCTTCGTCAAAGGACAAAAAAAGGCATCGTAGATAGGCTCAATGTGCAATCTCTCAAATCTATAGCTATCATCTGACTGACTGCCAGTGTCATAATTCCCGTACAAACTTTCAGCCATCTCTGCTTAATCACCAACTGCACCATATTAGCACACTTTTCGGATTAAACCCACTCGACAAACAATTCTAAATCTATCTATGTATACAACCAAATCGAAAACTCTAAAATTGCAAATGTGTTATATTTGCTAGATCCTTGAAAATTAAGGTGTCACCAACAACATATGCAAGACTAGAATTTGGGTTTGATCTGATATAGCTTGCTTTTGATAATTTGATTGAAGCTGGATTAAGCACTATATATGATGATTCAAGCAAGGAATGTAAGAAAGTGCATACCTTTGGGTGAGTTATAGACTTGTAGTCAACGATGGGCCCAATTCAGGTCTGAGCACAAGTACATCTGTAGCAGTTCTGTAGAAGAAGAAGAGCTTGGAAACCTCAGCATCATGGTTTCATGGAAGTGACCCGGAGCAGGATGACAGAATTTAGGCTTCTATTTTTGGGTTGTGTTGTGGTGTTGATGAGGATATTGCGTTTTGAGAGATAGAGACAGGAAGCAGAAGCCAAAAACATAACAATACTCAAGACTGGAGAGAGAGAGAGAACAAAGAACAATATGGTAGGGGAGAAAAAGGAGAAGGGAGGGATTGAATTGAATAGAATAGAAAAGAATAGGGAAAAGTTATATATATTTTTGATTTGTTGTAGTAATGAGTTTAAATATGATTATTATGAGGCAAAGAGGAGGAGGAGGAGGAGAGACGAGGTTGGTTGACTGGGATGAGAATAGTCATCGGACTCTCTCTCTCTCCGTCGAGTGATGAAACAGAGAGAGAGAGAGAGAGTTTCACCAGCCGCCGACCCCACTCGAGCTGTGCTCGCATTACCCGCGCTGGTTTTTAACTACCGGTTAAATAATATAACAAAACGACGTCGTCGCATCCTTACCATTTTAACATTTCATTTTAATTTGATCTGGATTTTTAAGAATTTTTAAGAATTCTTTATAATCCGTAGATTGTTGTATATTATTTTAAATTCACGGATTATTTTAATTCCACATGAATTTGAAATGATTTTTTTGTATTGTTTTATAAGAATTTAGTTGGATTTCTAAGGATTGCTCAAACAATTAAAGTCTAATAAAAAGTTCAAATGTCAAAATACACTATCACATATTCAAAAATAAAATGCACTATTTTTGATCTTTCCAACATTATGATCACACTCTTGAGTCTTGAATTGGCATCATCATCGTATTTCTAATTCACGTTCTCATTATCTTGATTCTGTTTAATATTCATTGTTCCATTATCAAATAATGTTGTCATTTTCGTAGAAAATGAAGTTCTTTATTGTTTGAAAATAAAAATCATAAACACTTCTATATGAGAAAATCTGTATGTACTTGATGGATGACTTAATATTTTAAATTAGAAGAGACCGTTAAATGATGAAGATATCTCATTGCTATAAAATAAGATTTTGATAACCATTTTAATAATATTTTAAAATCGTAGTAATTAGACCAAAGTTTATACCTTATAGAAGTTAATTATTGAAAATATAGTAGTTGAAGTCATTAATGAAATTAAATCAGGAGGAAATGGTAATGAAAACAAAAGTTAATGACGTTATCTTTGTTGTGACACCAAGGTAAACGTTTTAAAGACGTATGTAGAAAAAAAATTGGGGAGGGGGGGGGGAGAGAGAGAGAGATTCTGTTTTGAAATCCATCAAAATCCATGGAAACCTCTTGAGTGAGAGGTCTGATTTCAAAAAGTCGTTTTGTATGTAAACAATCATTTAAAATCGGTTATTTAATGAAATCCTTAAAAATTCGTAGATTGTTGAATCTTCAAATCAAAGAGAGAAAGTACAATATAGAGATCCATAAGACAAATCTTTTACTAGAAGAGAGAATTAAATTTGCTCAACTGAGTTTACATGTAGATGAATATTTGCTATAGCAATCCAAAAGCCTTGCCTTCCTCTTTGGGGATGTTAGGCTCATCAACCAATATTTGCTGGAGCGAGCCCAAATCACTGGCACTGGAAAAATAACAAGGTGGTATTAGCTATGCAAAAGTAATGACATAAGAAACATTATGCGCAAAAACGTCAATCTTATGATGTAACAAATTAAGAGAGAGAAAGAAAGAGGCCTGACATGGCTATGCTACAAGATGACACGACCGAGACCAAATTTTAAATAAAAGTTTAAGCACACTGAAAAATCCAACATAAGAGAATGTGAGAGACAGCAGATATAAACTGCACCCCTCAAAAACAAAAACAAAAATAAATGGGATATTCAAGGGGGGACCTCAACATTCATAGCTGTAGGGATTGGTCATGCCGACATGTATAGAACAATGCCAGTAAGCTACATTGGAGAAATGTTCTAATTATTGTCTTATATACCATGAAATCTTCATATTTGAGGGGATCAAATTACTGAGCAAAATTGTAAAGGGAAATAGCAATTGTGATATTAAGGACTCACACACCTGGGTTTTAAGGCAAGTTCTGATAGCGCGAGGGGTGCACCGAGCCCAAGGGCTGGATGAGCTGCAATTCACCTCAATTTTTTGGCAATTAAAAAAATAATAATTTGGCTATGCATCGGGTGAGCCAGCTCAACCCAATAGCCCATTCTCATCTATGCTCAAGCTGAAACTCATTAGTCTCATCTCCTCATTCGATTAATATTTTCTCCCTGCTTTATGCTCTGTGCTCACTTGCTCAGTTTTGTAGTTCCTGGATCTCCTTTGTCGCTGATCTTCCGATCGCTGACTGCCAACCCACCAACCACCGATCCGGCCCAACGACCCTCCCGGTATCTCCATTTTTCTCTCCCTCTATTTTGTTACCAATTTCAATTTCAAATTTTCAATTTCAATTTGATTTTATAATTTTTGTTGGATAACTTGGAGTAATGAAATAATGGTTAGTGGTTCAGTGGTTGCATCACTTGCATATGTATGATTTGAACGATTAGTGGGTTTGGAGAGTAGCTCGCGTACAAGGCTATATCTCAACTCTGAATTTCTATATGTAAGTGTTAGCTATCATTTGAAGCTGTCTAAATGACATATAAATACACCTTCCACCCTAATTTGGACACCCCCAACATTGTGTTCATTGTCAAGCACGTCATGAAAAATAATTACACCCTGTTGTCAGCAAAAATTAAAAGATCAAAAGAAAATATACTATGGTCTAAAATTCCACATAAGGAATCCCTCATGCATGTGCCATTAGTATACATCTTAGTGATAATGAGAATTCATAATTTTGATTTACTATGTGCAAAACGAAAATTCCAGGTACAAAATCCATTTGTTGAACCAGGTGAATTTTTTGATGTGGGTGTTTGAATCTATTTGATTCTGTATAGAACTACAAATGATGTGCATTGAATGATACGAAAGTCTGATACTTTTAACAGATGTAGAGTTTTTTCTCGTATGAATTCTGAATCTGTGATCATCATAAGTGTTCAAAATGCTGACCTGCATATAATGTACACCACTTATTTTTGTCAGTGTGCTAACTAATTCGATGACAGAGTTGCCATTAGCTTTCGTAGATTCTGGAAATCTATAGGAGCTATTTGTAGAATCAGAAAACTTCCAAATCCCTGCGCATCACATAACAATGAACATAATCAGATAAAGTTTACACACCTACACTAGGAAAGGATTCAAATTTTAAACTTTACTATAAAGGCTCCACTAAATACAGTTGTTTTAGTTGGTGTTTATAGCTTAAGAATTAAGTTAGTAATAATGTAGATCTTTTAATTCACGGAGTTTGGTTTTATGCCCCTTCCGATGTATGTTTTTCTTTTATATAATAATAAATGCGTGAGGATGAGTCTTCCAATGAGTTACAAACCTCAAAAAAAAAAAAAAAACGTGCGTTGCACAATAAATTACAGCCCACCCAAGATTGAAATTCTAAATCCGCCCCTAGATAGCGCTGAAACCAATGAAGACTTCAAAAGGTACTTGAAACAGAAGAGCAAAAGAGTAATTACCTAGCTAAGTTAAACTCATCTCGCTCCATGTATAATCTACAAGCAAAGTTCTATTACAATATTGAGTTGGACATTGTGTGAACAGAAAATATGTGTGTTGGGTGCTTGAGTGTGAAGGCAATGAGGATCATGTACTCAAGCTGAAACTCTACAATAGCAAAGCATATATATAACCAAGGACCTATAGTATCAATAATACAAAAAACTCAACCACAACTTAATTTAGATAATAAAGGACAGAATCTGAAGCCCACGAATTAACTTAAACCCAGCCCAACAATTATAATAAAATGACGCTTCTACCCTCCCTTATATGTTAGAAACCCTACCCAACATATTTTAGCCAGACATCTCTCTCTCTCTCTCTCTGAACAACAGCAGTGTTCGCATCTAAACAACACGGCTAGATTCCATGCCTCCCGCCGCTGCGCGACCTCACCGTTGACGCCTACCTTCTTGTTCCATTGGTCACGGCCTCCACTGCTTGTTTTTCGCCGCCGTCGTCCTCCAGCAGTAACAGGTCGGCCTCGCGACCTCCGCAGCTCTATCTCTACCTCGCCACGGCCTCCTTCATTACGGCTTCGTCGTTCTGCCTTCGAATTCTCCGATGCCTCTCCGCCACTAGGCTGCCTCTTAACCTCGTCTTCTCATCCTCGCGACGCCGCAACATCGTGGGCTTCTCCATTGCCTTTTGGCATCGCAGCAACCTCGTGATTGGTCTTTGACACCGAGATCCAGCCAACACATCTCCACATCCTCCAAGTTTGAATGAGCACAACGAGCCGCCTCAAAGATCTTCACATCGTCGGTGGTAAAGTCGCACACATTTGAGCAATTGTCAAATAATTTTCTAATTCCAAGAGATTTTTAATTTGTGACGAAATAGGCGAGAGAGAAATTTCTGTACTGTAGTTCTTTGTCTTGTGAGATCAAATAGAAATTTTTTGTATAGCTTCTTGTGTTTTTGGACCTACCACTGAGCTCCTGTTCAAAATGCTTTAAGAGTTAGGAATTGTTGCTAGTCTGCTACTGTGTTCAAGAGTAGCATTGAGTTTTTTTTCATTATTTTAAATCTACCATTAGTTTGAGAATTATTCAATTGCATTTGGTTGTGTAGTATTAGTCAAGAGTGAAAAAAAAATTGTTCAGTCGCAATTTTAAATTTCAACAGCTACTAAACATGTAACTATTATAATTATGATTTTGTAGTTACACCTTTAAATTTTTCAGTAGCAACAACTTTATTGTGTTATTCACATGTTACGCAGATTGTGTTTGTGCTTTTGTCATTGTGTTTGTGTCTTTGTTATAGTGCAAAGTTATTACTAATTTTTTCTGCTGCTATTACTTTTTTTAATGCTACTGAATTTTCAGTGCTCTTACTGTGTGGTTTCAACAACTTTTTCAAATTGCTAATTAATTTTTTCAACTGCTATTACAGTATTTTTGAAACTGTTGGTATTTTGTTTTTGAAGCCAGTGCCATTAAATCATTCGTTGAATTTCTACTAAATCAGTAGTCGAGCTGCTACTATATTGTTTGCGGATTGCTATTGCATTTTCAGCTCGAGGACTGCTACTGTGTTTTAGTTATTTTTTTGGTTTGTGGACTGATACTGCATTTTTTTTAATGCTACTGCATTTTCGGTTCGAGGACCGCTACTGTTTTTCGGTTTGTGGACTACTATTGCATTTTTGAATTTTCGGTTCGAGGACTGCTACTGCACTCTCGGTTTGATGACTGCTACTGCGTTTTTGGGACTGCTATAGTATTTTTGGATCGATGAATGCTATTGCATTTTTAAATTGCTACTGTATTTTCGGTTCGATGACTGCTACCACGTTTTTGGGACTGTTACTGCATTTTCGGTTCGAGGACTGCTACTATGTAATCTGGTTGGAAATGTTATGGAATATGCTTCGAAATTGCTAATGTGTTTGTATCGAAATTATTACTCGATCTGTATCGGAATCTCATAGTGAATTTGTATCGAAATTACTATTAAAGTTGTTATTGAATTGATATTGAATGTTTATTGATAGTGCTAATAAATTGAATAATCAATTCACGTTAAAAATAATAATAATTGAATTCAGAACAAATTTGAATAAACAAATCAGACTAAAAAGTATTAAAAAGAAAAATAAAAAAAATAATTTATGTAATTTTGAATAATTTTTTTTTTTAAAAAGAAAAAAATAATAAGAAAAAAATTAAGTACACACAAAATACAAGGCAGGGTATAAAAGTAAATTTATACCTGTCACATGGCAGCCTATAAGCAACTTGTCCTTATTTGTAAAATTTTGTCTTTCATTGTCCTTAAATATATTTGACTTTTCCAAACTGTCCTTAAAAGTAGTTTGTTATATATAAATATAGGCATTTATGCTAAAGAGGTCATTAGAATAAATTGGCGTGAATTTTTTCAATTTTATCTCACTTAAGCATATAAATCTTGACAATCAAGCCACTCATATGATAGATCCCACTTTAACAGTGACACTTACAAAAATGGAGTCCAATGGAAATCACTTGTTTATTCGATTAGCCCATTTTATAATCTTAGGACGCTCCATAATTGTTTCCGATGTTTCACCCATTTGGATGAGAATTGAATTACCAAATTGGCTCTGCAGGTCTTTCTCACCTGGGATATTAGGTTTGCTTTACATGTAGTTGATCCTACAGCTCCGTCATGACGAACTTCGACAGCCCCAAGAGGAGCACATGTAAAGGGTGGGATTACTTTCATCGACTTTAATCACATTTTTCAATTAAATAATCAATGATGTGGTCCCCACACAAGTGTTTTGAACCACACTACCAGTAACGTTCTAGATCCATAGACATAGAATTGTTGGCCTCTTAAGGTGGGAAGAGACCAAGAAAATAAGTTAAATGTCACCGCAAGATCCAATAGAAGTTTTATTGGCCTTTACCCATCTCAAATGGAACTCTTGATACTGGTCTATGGCTTCAGAACTCATAGACAAAGAATTCTACATCAGGACTTCCAGAAAAACCAGCAAGAAAAAAAAACACAAAGATGCAAAACCAAATGTTAAAGTTTAGTCTTGAGCAACTTGTAAAAGCTAAAGGAGAGGGACTTTCACATATTAAGACGGATGAAATTACAACTCAATCGATAATTGGCATCCTGGGGGCAATCAGAAAAGTTTAAGAGACCACAAAGTGACATTAAAAAGAACATAAGGTTCATACTCGAGTTTCTTTCAACCCTCTGATCATTTAAGAATTTTGCACTAGAATAGAAGCCAGCAAAAATGTATTAATCCCTGGAGGCCGGACTCCTCTATAAAATTCTGTAGGGTATTCTAAGCTATCCCATTAGTTTCCATATTAATCTTGGATTCTTAGGCTTTTAATATTAATGGGATAGTTTTCAACTTGTAAAGGGATAGATCGACAGACTTTCCAAATGGGAAAAAAAATGGTGGATGAGCAGACTACTTGCACATCATACACAACTGCAAATGAGCCACACCATAAAAACTGAGGGGCTATCTGTATTCTACTAGGGCCAATGTTCTCACCAGTCCTGCGTTTTTCCATATTTCACCAGTCTTGTGTTTTTCCAGAACTCACCGAGTTGGTGATTAACAGCATAGGGGTACTGTTTAGGCCCAAAATAAACTCAACATTTATTCTGATGCTTTTCGGGAATAAAATGGGCCAGCTACGAGTGGCTCAATAAGGAGCTGCGAATCTGCAAGGGTATCTAGCTACGAATCCGGAAAGAAATCTATGCTGTTCCTGGATAATCTAGGAAATTTAAAGGCAGGATATCATTCCTAATTAATAACTATTACCCTGTCAAGCAAGGGGGATTTGAGTACCTACTATTATAAATAGACGAAGCAGAGCAGATTGGTAAAAATGGACTTACACATACACAAATTTGCGCACCAGTAAATCTACTCACCCCGAGTAAACAACTAGCAACCAGCAAACTCAAAATCTAGGCTACACGACAGAGCATGAGGATTTGAAGGTTCACTCAAGCTAACCAACCGGCGACAACGAATTCAGGATCTAAGCCACCCAACAGAGCGTGGAGATTCAAAGATTCACTCGAACTACGACAACAGAAGTCAGCGGAGTCTTGGCCACCCGACAGAGCATATCGATTCTTAAGATCTATGGAGTCAAACTATCCGGTGTTCTCAACACTACGTCATTAGAATTGCTCTGCTTTATACTTGGCCGAGGATGTAAAGTATTGATTCTTTGTGGCTCAGCTGAGAGACACGAAGTTTACATCTTGAATCATGACAAGTAGAACTCAACGAGTAGGGTTGGTGCTCTCCTCACTCTAATCGTTTGCAAGAAGCATAGACTATGCGTCGCACTACAGAACTACATTCTGCCCTCGGCAGTGGCACGCCTCACAAACAGCACACAACAACTACAGATAAGAAAATAGATAGTTTGTGATCACTCCACTCCCAGCGACCTGACTGGAGAAAAATCGAAGCCAAACATTTTGGCACGCCCGGTGGGACTCAGGTAGTGTCTTCAAATCATTGATCCGTACCGAAAAACCTTCATGAGTTGCCTTAAACATCCAGCACCAACGTTCCGAGAACACAACTCAGCCGCTTGCAGAGGTTTAAGCAACAAAGAAGTAATCTAGAGGTTCGGGGTGACGACGACTAAAGGTCGATCATCATCATCATCGCTAGAACCTAAGAACATTGAGGAGATAAAGGCCATGGATTTCGAGGCCTATAAGAAATTCTCACTTGAACAAGAACAATGGCGAAACGCCAATATGGAGCGAATTCTGAACAACATGGAAGCTAGCGACAGGACGGTCTCCAGAGTTCAGAATAAACTTGACAGCTTGTATGAGGCTCGAGAGGTTGAGCGTGCCAATAACGATAGAAAATTTGATGCTCTCGCTAACCTCACTAATACTATGACAGCCAGCTTCGCGCTGATCAACGACAAGTTGGGGGAGCGAGAACCCCTTTTCCACGATGATGAGGACGTCAAGGATGATGATATTCCAGCTACACCTCCTCTGCAAGCAAATCCTGAGGGAGAGCTGGAAGAAAGAATTAACCACATCATCAATCAGAGGCTGCCGGGTGTGGGAGGAACTTTGATAACCTACAACAATCCCTTCCCACCACCACTGTTTGGTTGGAAGTGGCCAAAAGGCTATCGGCCTATCTCGTTTACTCGCTTCAGCGGAGAGGGAGCGGAGCCTGTAGCTACCCACATTTCCCGATTCAGGATCGAGTGTGGACCGTGGGGTAGGCTCGGCGAATTCAAGTTATGAGTTTTCGCGTCCTCGCTGTTAGGTGCAACATTATGTTGGTAGAAAAACTTACCGCAGGGCTCGGTCCGTGACTGGGCAATAATGGAGAGATTGTTCACTGAGCACTTTGGGGGGTCAGAACCGGCTCTGAAGCTCAGTAAGCTGTGCCAAATGGTACAGATGCCAAGTGAATCACCAGTAGCATACCTACACCGGTTTTGAACCGAATACACCAAGAGCCGAACTTCATGTAGCATGGAAGAATTGGTGGACATCGCAGTAGGAGGACTCGAGGAAAGATTACACACTAAATAGATAGATGCAAGGTTCACATCGGTTAACGGTCTTATTGACGCTGTAGCTTAGACGCATGCTGCGTATGAAGAAGCCGTTAATAGGCGAAACGCGTCTAGGGGAAAGTATACTCCAAAGACTCCATATTGGGAACGCCGCAAGATGATTGTGGCCTTGCAAGAAGAGGAAGAATCTGACGGATATGATTCGGATGACGCAACGGTGGCTGGTCTTGAGTTGATAGCCAAGCACACGGTCAAGTCAAAGAAGATCATTCCTTCAAAGGGACCAGTGCGAGTGTTGACTAGTGTGTTCACAAAATCAAAATTTGACTCCTATACTTACGATGCGAATGCAGCTCATGAGATCATAGAGGATTTGATTGATAGGAAATTGACCAAGTCGGACTTCGGAGCATTCCCTACTGCTGAGTATCTCAAAGGGAAGAAGTATTGTAAGTTCCACAACATGTGGAATCATACCACTAAAGATTGCATCAAGCTAAAAGATCAAATCCAGAAGTGGATTAACGAGGGCAAGCTTGCGATCGATGCATCACCACAATTTTTTTTACCTGATCGACAACCTTTCGCAGACACCTCAGTAGGAGCAGTAGAGCTGGCAGGACCGAACACTACCAACGGGTTTCACAGTGACAATCTTGAAGAGATCCTGAAGGAGCTGATCAAAGCTGGTATCGCAAATGTACCGAACCCCAGGGCTACTCCTCCGCAGAAGGGATTGTATTGCAAGTTCCATCATTCTTGGTCACATAATACCAACCAGTGCACGACACTGCGGGAACAAATCCAGCAAAGGTTTGAGAACTAGTCCAGAACTGAAGGGCCTGAGCTTTGGTACTATGACCTAAGCCAGGCTTGAGCTTTGGTACTTCGACCTAGAAACATCTAGCAAACTACAAGATTTGGAGGCTTTGCTTTGAAGCAAGAAAGGAGCAGACTATAAACTAGACAAGCCATTTTTCTTTTGCAACTAAGGATCTTGAGGGACGAAGGAGAAGTTTCGAGCTATTTATAGGCCTAGAAATTCTAAGAGGCTTTGAATGGAAGACCTTGAGCGTTGTATCAATTCAATGAAGCAATTAAGGGGATCAATGCTCGATTACCAAACTGTGTATCTCTTGAAAGGCTGTAGAATTATCGTTTTGAGATATAGAGTTATGAGCCATTAAAGATGGGCAGTCATTCTCAAGGACCAGTGTGATCCTTAGAGGCGCGAAGTTATTCTGTGGTAGAGATGCACAGTAAATGATTAAGGCCATGGGCCACGGAGCATAAATTAAACTAAGCTAGAGTTTATAAAAAATAAAATACAGAGCCCATATGTGGAGCTTAGTCAAATACAGTCTAAAACTTCATAACGGAGCTGTCGAGAGCTCGCAGACTGGTCTTCTCTTGAAGGTTTTGGGCCTGTGCAGTGGCCCAAACTCTTTCAGCATTCGCAACTGCGGCACGAGTTTGTTGAACGCTTTTAGATTGAGCCTTCCCGGCATTAAGAAGAGCAATCATAGCTTATTCATTGCCAAAGAATTCTTCCTCCTTTTCACGCAGCTTGGTCTGAAGCTTAGCCATCTCCACACGCATGGATAGAATGTCCACCCATTCACCTTGATAGCTTTTTCCCATCGTCGTAATTTTGTCTAAGTCACGTTTCCACCTGCGATTATGATGTACACGGAGGGAAATAGCTTTGTTGAGCTCGTGGGTCATGGAGACAACAATGTCATAAAGGCTGGGAAGTCTTCGCAGAATTTCCTCCATTCTATCCAAAATGGTGCGATCTACACCTTCCACGGAGCGGCGAGCCGTTTGAATATGGACAGCAAGCTCTTGACGTACGAACTCATTTTCAAGATTCAGAGTCTATAGATCACGAAGAAAAGCAGTAGCAAGTTGAACCTCTGGAGGATCTTTTTTAGAATGGACCAGGTCATTATAAATTTTCGCCGCCTCTCACAGAGTCTTGGCTATTCCCTCGCTACCATCTACAGGAACCGGAAGGGCTGGAGTTGTAGACTTGGGGGCAGTAACCTCATTGCAACCACATATGATGTTGGAAAATTCCCCAAGCCTTCGCTGACCCTCAGCAAGAGATAATTCCTCAGTGCCTGGATCTTTCTGTGAGAACACCTATACTTAAGGAGTTATGAGGTGTTCAGAAAACTTATGTAACGAGAACCTACATGAGTAAAGTCAGAATATACCTGAGATAGGCAAGGAGGATATTGGTCATCATATAGAGTTGTGTTGATGCAGGGAGGAGAAGGAGCTTCAGTTGCAAACTGTAGAAAATAAGAGTAAATTAGATCCTAGTGAAAGGTAAGAAAACCAAACGCAGTGGTTCAAGGGAAAAGTAGTACGGTAAGCTCCACATGGCCAGTTTCAATGGCCAGAGTGATTGAAGGGGCGTCCAGAACAAATGTTTGTACTTCAATCGTAGGAACGGGGGTTACATCCACAGCAGCAGGAGAAGGTGCAGGTTCTTCTTGAACAATGGCATGAGATTCCATAACCAAAAACAATGGCTAGAGAGGTACAAATATTTCAAGAAAGATAAAGTTAGAGAAAATACCTCAGCAATAGAGGAAGTTTGTACAACAGCAGCTCCAAGGACTTCATTAGCTTCTCCAGGTTCAGCAGCCTGCATCAGAGGCTCTCCATTGTCCGCAGTGGTAGCTATCTCCTCTACTGTAGAGGTCGTAAAGGAAACTAATCGATCAAAAGGTTGATCATAGACCTGCTCAAGAAGTTTCTTGCGCTGAGCCTCTTCATCCGCAAGGTTGGAACGACCTACATCCAGAGGTTTAGGAACTGGAGGAGCCTCGGACACATTAGAAGAGGGCTCAGGGATAGCAGCTGGTGGTGCACCTTTGCCTTTGGCCTACACAGTTTCAAAGAACAAGTCTTCTTCTGAATACTTTTTATCGAGCATCAGTTTGATAGAGAGGGAATTATCACTCAGTTTATCCCTTGGCAGTCGCTTGCATTCCTTAACAGCATGACGACGGGAGCAGTGAGTCTGAACCATAAAAAAACAAGAGTTGATGGTTGAAGGACAGAGGAATGGCAACTGAAAGAAGTATTAAATCAATTTCCAGAGAGGAGAAAACCATACGAGTGGAACTTCTTCGTTTGAATCTCCATCCTCATCATCCCATGCTTCAACTACCTCTTTCTTCTTTTTCTTGGTGGCAGCCACTTTTGCAGCCTTCTTCGCAGCAAGAGAAGCAGCTGTGAGAGTCGCACCCATAAATTTCTTGCGTTTTGAGACAAAGGGGGGAAAAGCACTAATCTATCGTTTCTTTCTCTTCTGGCCCACTTCCTTTGGGACGTTAGGACCTACGACCTTCCTGTCTACTGTTCTCTTGAAATAGTCAAGGAAAGAAGCTGGAAAAATGGTGCAGAAAACTTCAGATTTGGACTGCGACCAGAGTTCACCATAGTAACACCTGTTCCATTCATGATATTCTTCAACCGCAGAGTAGGTCACATAGAGTGATTGACGGCTGAACTCGGAGAGGTCCAGTAGAGGAAAGGTTGGTGTAGCAAGAGCCTGAAGAAGCGCTGCGGAGGGTTTCTCCACACAAGTCCTCTCCGAGGTGTAGCCATTGCGGGATTCTATCAAGGGACAGGGGAGACCTTGCTTACAACCTAGTTGACGTGCAAAATGGTTGGGTGTATACAGCTTTATCCACAGAACCGTATCGGGGACAACAATATCAGCGTACATGATGCACTGAGCAAAGAGTTTCTTTGCAGCAGGATCCTGGCGAGGGGTTACTGCGAATCCAGTTGCTAATTTCGCAGGGAATCTTCTTGTCACTACAAACTCAGCCATGTCCTTGAGAAACAGTTTCTGCTGCATAATTCAAGGAAATACACCTATAACTACAACGACATAATTCAGATAGGCCCTGCAAATTTCAACTTGAAGGGGTCCAATGAAATCCACCCTAGTCCGCGATACAGAGCGCCCAATGGGGGTTGCGCAAGGCCAAGATTGCGGCCATTATACAGTGTCTCCGCTGCCTTAGTGAAAGTGTTGGTAATCCTATCTGCAGTGACACATGATACATAACGACAAAGCTAAAACTCCAAAAAGGCAATGCCGTCGTAGGCATTCTTTACCCGCTAGTCATCAGAGGCAGGAGTAGCTTGGAATTCCTCGGTATTGTAGTGTTTGCGCCAATTAGAGTAAGCCGTACTGATAGTGGCGTGAGCAGGATCCGAAGGAAAGGGGAAGGACTTACCATCTAGAACACTGAGAAGAAAAGGCCCATCTGCATTAGGCAAGCTAGTGATAGTAACTACATCGAGAAGCGTAATTCCTAAGTGCCCAAAGGGGAGAATAAAGCTATTGCTACTCGTCTCCCAATAGCATAAAACAGCAATGGCGACAACGCGATTCCCACCTTGGGGAAAATGAAAACATAAATCCAGAGCATGAGAAATACTAACCTGTTACCAAAGCTCCTCATCAAGGAATTTTTGTTCTTGGTACCATTGAAGCTCTTCAACCCGAGTATTAGGCCATTTCCCCAGTTTCACATCGAGCTCCTTCTAATCCCATTGAACAGGGGCAGCGGCTTCACCTTGCAATACCAACGGAGGGCGATACACAGCCAAATCAAGAGCGGATGAGGCCTTCGTCGTACTAGTTGTTGGATCTAATATAACTTCATCCCCCTACGTAAAATTAACCCACGAATAGTGAGTATCCGGGTCTCGATGAAGGTGTACGTAGTCCATGTGGTCGCGGAAGGCATCCACATCCTTCTCAGAGACGTCTGGGCAGAAATTTTGATATGGAGCCATCAACGAAGAAATGTGTAAAAATCGGAGTGCAAAAAATAATTGTAAATTCGGAATTGGGGATCGAGGAAAATTTCGGAGAGAAGGTGAAGAGAGATAGATGACCAAAGAAGCTTAAAAGAATTAAAAATAGATGGCGCGATTCAAAAAAAAAACACTTGAGTGGCCTAGAGCGAGGCTATTTCAAAACCGCTGACTTAAGAGGCAGCACGTCATATCAAGACCCCTTCGATTGCCCATGGGTTAATCTCGAGGTCTGGGGGGCAATTTTTGGGCCCAAAATAAACTCAACATTTATTCTAATACTTTTGGGCTTTGGAAATAAAATGGGCTAGCTACGAGTGGCTCAATAAGGAGCTCCGAATCTGGAAGGGTATCTAGCTGCGAATCTAGAAAGAAATCTATGCGATTCCTGGATAATCTAGAAAATCTAAAGGCATGATATCATTCCTCATTAATAATTGTCACCTTGTCAAGCAAGGGGGATTTGAGTACCTACTATTATAAATAGACGAAGCAGAGCAGATTGGTAAAAACGGACATACACATACACAAATTTGCACACTAGTAAATCTACTCACCCCAAGTAAACAACTAACAACCAGCGAACTCAAAATCTAGGCCACCCGATAGAGCATAAGGTTTTAAAGGTTCACTCAAGCTAACCATCTGGCGACAGTGAATTCAGGATCTAGGCCACCCAACAGAGCGTAGGGATTCGAAGATTCACTCGAGCTACGACAACGGAAGTCAGCGGAGTCTAGGCCACCCGACAGAGCGTAGGGATTCTTAAGATCTATGGAGTCAAACTATCTAGTGTTCTCAATACTACGTCATTAGAATTGCTCTTCTTTATACTTGCCTGAGGGTGTAAAATATCGACTCTTTGGGGCTTAGCAGAGAGACACGAAGCTTATGTCTTGAATCAAGACTTGTAGGACTCAACGAGTGGGGTTGGTGCTCTCCCCACTCCAATCGTTTGACAAGAAGCAGTGACTACACGGCGCACTACACAACTACATTCTGCCATCGGCAGTGGCACGCCTCGCACACAGCACACAACGACTGCGAATAAGAAAATAGACAGTTTGTGATCACTCCACTCGCAGCGACCTGATTGGAGAAAAATCGAAGCCAAACAGGGACCAACATTAATTCCATTATCAACTTCCTCAGTGAAAACGACATTATTCTATCAATGGTTTCAACTTCGCTTGTGTCTCTTCTATATCTACGAAGAACCTTTAAGTTATTAACAATAATATTTGATACTATCTTGTACCGGGTATTACAAATAGTTAAGGTCTCACTTGCAAGTTGGAACACACATAAATGATCACTAGAACATCCAGGAAATTAATGGTGATATCAAGATATTTGTGGAGCATTTCAGAAAAGTAAATCCGCCTTGCTAAGCCAACAACAAACAACAATAAAAGAGAGAAAGAAATGACATACTCAGAGCAATGCATATCCTGAAGAAGCATAAGCCCATCCACGCAGTTTGCAAGGCTCGGTTTTATGCCAACTCGTCGCTGCAATTGTCTGATACTCAGATTACTAGAACCACCTTTAATCATCTTCCTACCATCACGATGAATCCTCCCAAGAGATAACACAATGCCATGAAACTGTTCCCTAGAAATTTATTAATAAACACAACTTTTAAGACATGAAAATCTTTTGTTTCAGAATAACAACAACTATGGAACATAATAGCTAAACTATTCCAGAAACTGGCAAGGTAGTCTTCATGGAAATGAAGATTGCTTGCAAGGACTGCATTTGCTTCATCAACTTGGCCTCTTGAATAGCAACAACTCCATTCAAGCCACCACCGTAGTTGTTGGAATCTTGAAGCAGTTGCTTTTAAAATCAAATTAATAAAGAGACATTGATTGAGAGAGAGAGAGAGAGCAGAGAGAGTGGACTTGTAGCCTCTGGATGATGGAGGAGGCATTTCTGTAGTGTGAAATAAAGAGAGATTGTGTTAGAAAAAATAACGATGATCAAACTATGAATCACAATAAATATCACTATAAACGTAATTGAATATAGAAATTAATGAAACTAAATAACAGAGAATTAAATTCGAATTGAATGCTTGAATCAAATATGAAAATCAAAATAGAGAAAACATTTCGAATTCACTAACTTGATTCTTGAGAGATGTTTGCTTAATCGCAATGTCTTGAGATAGAAATTTGTCCTTACATTTTTGCTTGTGGAATCTTATTGACGTCTGTCTCCAAGGTTTTGCAGATTGTCTTGATTTCTATTTCGAACTTCAGTATGTGTTTTTCTCTTGATAGTAATGAAGATGTATGTCGAATTTTTAGTGAATTGAAGAAAATCCTTCAGACTTCTTTTATAGACGCTTGACGCCTGTTCGGTGTTTTGAACTAAAGGTCGTCTTGTTTCAATGACGAACAAAACGTCGTCTTGTTCCAATGACGAACGATTGTGTCTTAACGTAAAAATAATTGATTTCAAAAGTATTCTGATTTCAACAAAGTCCCCAGAGCTCAAGAGCCCTAAGACCCAGTCTTTGATTATAAAATAATCTGCATAACCCACTAGGAGCCCAAGGAAATTTTTTAATGAAACCCATTGAAATTCCCTCAGCCAAGCATACTTCCATTTAATCCCTTATAAGGGGTATCCTTTATTAAGGGTAGAAGTCTTTATACATCTTCTATGTGGGACTAGAGTCCTACAAAGTTCCAATAGATTGAAGATTAGACCATGTGTCCATCTCATCCCTCACTTTTCGGAATCTCTACTGGTATTTCTTCACTATCGCTTCCATTTGGGGTTCACAAATATAAGAGTGATAAGACCAAGACTAAACCCAAATAAATAAAAAGAACCAAAACTAACCAAAATTCCAGAAACTAGGGTTGCCTTCCTTGTAAAGTTGAAGAAGAAGAAGAAGAAGAAGAAGAAGAAGAAGAAGAAGAAGAAGAAGAAGAAGAAGAAGAAGAAGAAGAAGTATCACAAGCAATATGCTACTTCCCCACTGGAAACAAAAAAAATATACAAATAAAAATACAAATGACAAGATAAGTATCAATAATACAAATAACATGAGACTCACAAGTTGATAAGGCCTGTTTGTGTGGCTGAAGTGAAGAACTCTTTACCTTCTGTTGTAGGTTTCAAGGCACTTGGGAAAGATGGATTTCCTACCATCTTCTATCAGAGGCATTGGAGTCTTTATACAAAGGAGATTGTTGAGATTGTGAAAGGGGATTTTTAGTCTGGATCAATTTCTAGAGGTCTTAACCACACCATAATTGCCTTGATCCCCAAGATTGAAGGGCCACAACACATGGTGAATTTTAGACCAATCAGCCTCTATAATAGCATTTATAAAGTTATATCTGAAGTTCTTGTGGCAAGAATCAAACCTCTAATGAAGTCTTTGATTAGCCCCAATCAAGTCAGTTATGTCCTTGATAGATATATCTCTGATAACTTAATGATTGCTTAAGAACTCCTATTCAAATTCAGAAGGTCCTATGGCAAACAAGAATTTTTGGCTTGGAAAGTGGATCTCTCCAAAGCATATGATAGACTAAGCTGGAAGTTCATTGCTTCTGCTCTGTATGAAAGTCAGCTTCCCCAAGCCATTGTTGATTTGATTATGAGCTGAGTCACCTCTACTTCCTTTCAAATCTCCTTGAATAGTAAGCTCACTGGTAGCTTTATTGCTCAAAGGGGATTTAGGCAAGGAGATCTCCTCTCTCCTTACATTTTTGTGCTTTGCATGGAGAAACGTTCTCAATTAATCACTTCATCAGTTGAGTCTGGGTACTGGCAACCTGTGCAAGCCTCTCAAAATGGTCCTAAAATTTGTCATTTGTTTTTTGCTGATGATTTGATGTTGTTCTCTGATGCCACTATTGTTTGGGCTAAGAATTTGAAGCAATGTCTTGATAGTTTTTGCTCTTTATCTGGTCAAGCTGCCAGTTTCGAGAAATCTTCCATATTTGTCTCTCGTAACACTTGTAAAAATTTAGCCCATGAGATTAGTGATATTTGTGGCTCTCCTATCACTGAACATTACGCAAGTATCTTTGTATGCCTCTTGTCCATTCTAGGATTAATAAGCACACTTATGTTGGAATCCTTGATAAAGTGCAAAATCGATTGGCTGGTTGGAAGAGTAAGTTTTTGAGTTTAGCAGGAAAAATCACTTTGGTTCAATCTGTCACCTCCTCTATTCCTATGTATGCTATGCCTACATCCAAGTTACCTGTTGATATGTGTGATAGATTGGACAGGTTAAATATAAACTTTATATGGGGTGATACTGATACACAAAAGAAAATTCACTTGGTTAGGTGAGATAATGTCTGTAAACCCAAGAAAATGGTGGACTATGTATAAAGAAAACGGCTGATATGAATGTTGTTATGCTTTCTAAAACCAGTTGGAGGCTTTTTAAGGGTAATGAGGGTCTGTGCGCTTCCATATACAAAGAGAAGTATTGCAAGAAGTAATGCTTATTCTCTCCTAACTATAATTGTCCTCCTGATTGTTCTTCTAAATGGAGTGTTGTTCCCTGAAATGGAGAATTGGGGAAGGCAGGAAGGTTAAATTCTGGTGTGATAATTGGATGCCCCTTTCTTCTCTTTCTGATCATACTATTTGGCCTCATGATGTTGACTTGTCTGCCACTGTGAACTCCTTTTGGAATAAAGATGGTTGGGATGTGGAGCTTCTTGAGTCTATCTTATCCACTGATATTGTTCAAAGAACCATATGTGTGCCTACTGGGTTTGAGGGAAGTGGTATGGATACCCGAGTCTGGAATGTTTCTTCTAATGGCATTTTTAGTGTTAAATCTGCTTATGTCTCTAGTTTTGATATGTCCAAAAATAATCTTGTATGGCAAAAGATATGGAAAATGTCCATACCTCCTAAACTGAAGTCCTTTTTCTGGGTTGTCATTCATGGTAAGCTCATGTCTAATGTGCAAAGAATGAGGAGGAATTTGACTAATAATGACACCTGTCCAATATGTAGAGATGGTGATGAAACTCTCTTACATATTTTTAGAGATTACCAAAGAGCTAAAACCTTTTGGAGGAGCTTTACTATCCCTCATGCTGTGAAGGGAACTTTTTGTTTAAACTAGGAGGGCTGGCTCTATGCTAATCTACATTGCCAGACTCTTGTTCATGATATATGGTGGGCTAATATGTTTGTGCATTGTTGTTGATATCTCTAGAAATGGCATAACAAACACATCTTTGATACTGCCTTTGTTCTACCCCATGATAAAGCTAAGATTTGTGTTCAATCTACTATTGATTGGCATGAGGCTTGCTTAAAGAGTGTTAGCCCCGAAGTATATGAATATATTTTTTTCGCTTGGCAAAAGCCTCATGTGAACTGGTGCAAGTTGAATATTGATGGAACTAGGAACCGTTTTGGTTGTATAGGAGCAGAATGATTGATAAGGGATGAGCAAGGCAATTAGAAATCAGGTTTCCGGATCAACTTGAGTAAAGGAGAAATATCGGAGGCGAAGACTTGGGGATTGTTATATGGCCTCCAACTGATAATGAAAGCTGGCATTACTAGGATTGAAAATTAAATCTGACTCAGCCTTGCTGGTGAATCTCCTCCAACCTGATTTTAGTGCTCACCCCCCGGGATCCTTGTTATTTGGCTACAAAAATGCCATGAGAATGATTGGTGAGGTTACTATCACTCGTGTGTTTCGTGAGTGCAATATGATAGCAGATGTTTTGGCTAAGATTAGTATCACTCATGGTTTTGAAATGGTGGTTTTGAGGACCCTTTTATTCATGTCTTGCAGAACTTCTTTGATGATTTGGCTGGAACCTCGTTTCCTAAACGGTTTAGGATGAGCTAGTTTGCTTTCTGCTTTTTGGGCCTTTTAGGCTTCGATTTTTACCAAAAAAAAATACAAATAAATATAAGGATAAATTACGTATAAGGTCATATACATAAGATGTATACTAGATAAGGTCACTCAGCAATTTTATCTCAAATAAGGTCACCTGTCATAAAACATAAAATAGATAGAACCTTAAAATTTAATCTATTTACAAATATACCATCATATATAGAGATAAGAATTAGTCACAAAATCGTCTACGCTTTCATTTGTTTATACCCAAAACCATAGCAGAGCAATCCATCTCTCCTCTCTTCATTCGCAGCCCTCTCCATGTCGTCCTCCTCCTCTCTCCACTCGACAGCGCCTTCGTCGCCCCTATTCATTGCGCCGCTGCAAAGCTCGCCGATTCTTACCGCCACCTGATTCTGATTGGTACAACTCTCTCTCTCTCTCTCTCTCAATCACCTACATTTAACCACTCACGCGTCGAAGGTGCATGGATAAATTACCTCTGCCACAGCTAGCCATCACTGATTTGATCGATCCATTCTCTCCAGGGAAGGAGACTCAGCTCGCCACTCCATCTGTTCCGATCCGAACTCTATTATAAGGTTTGCAGTAGATATATACATGTGCAGTTGTAAAACCTAGCCTCTACTGATGGCTCCTACCGCAGCTGCAAAGCACCTCCCTTCGCAACATGTGGCAGAAATAGGTAAAGGTTATAAGATTTACTGCATTTGTGGTAGTAGTGCATCTGTGAAAGTGTAGTAGTCCATATGTGAAATAGTGGTAGTAATGCATCTGTGAAAGTGGTAGTAGTGCATATGTGAAAGTGTAGTAGTGCATATGTGAAACAGTAGTAGTGTATATGTGAAATAGTGATAGTAGTACATCTGTGAAACAGTAGTAGTAGTGCATATGTGAAACAGTAGTAGTGCATATGTGAAATAGTGGTAGTAGTGTATATGTGAAATAGTGGTAGTAGTGCATATGTAAAAGTGTAGTAGTGCATCTGTGAAAGTGTAGTAGTGCATATGTGAAACAGTAGTAGTTCATATGTGAAATAGTAGTAGTAGTGCATATGTGCAATAGTGGTAGTGGTGCATCTGTGAAAGTGTAGTAGAGCATTTGTGAAACAGTGGTAGTAGTGCATATGTGAAATAATGGTAGTAGTGCATCTGTGAAAGTGGTAGTAGTGTATATGTGAAAGTGTAGTAGTGCATCTGTGAAACAGTAGTAGTGCATATGTGAAATAGTGGTAGTAGTGCATCTGTGAAAGTGTAGTAGTGCATCTTTGAAAGTGTAGTAGTACATATGTAAAACAGTAGTAGTGCATATGTGAAATAGTGGTAGTAATACTGAAAGGACCTGACCCTAGATTAACTAGTAATCTAGAATCAAGCCCTAACGACTGACCCAAATCTATGAGTTTTTGTGAAAATTTTGACATAACTTCTCTTATAAAAGAGACAACCAAAAACCTGCAAGGAAATCTGACACTTCGCAGATAAACCCACAAATAATACCGTGGACCACCAATGTCCATCATAATTTCTCAACATAAAACAGAAATCAAAACTGATACATTATTCAGAATTCGAAAACATAACTCCAGTAAATACACTAATTCATAAACAAAGAAACTCAACTCGACAACTATACGAGTGACAACCTATACACAAGAGTCTCACAAAGAAGATACTACATAACTAGTATCCAAGGTGACTTCAATAACACAAGAGATATACTGACAATGAGCAAGGACCTACAGCTGAAGGAATTAACTGGTGGACTCAACGCCCTCGACGACATCCAGCACCCTCATGATACAGACTACAATCTGGGCAAAGAAAACTGAAAAGTCCAGGAAAAAGGCACATAAAATCATAAAAACTGTTAGAATGAGTGGACGAAAATAATATTTCACTTTTAACTGAAACTGTAAATAATATGTCTTTCATATATAATGTGCATAAAAATAATGCAAGTCTGAAAATAAATATGATGCGAGTTTAAAACCGCGGGGTCCCTCTCGGACACATCCGTAACAGTATAGTGTAAATCATGGGATCCAAGACCCACACGTGATTAAATAGTCAGAAAGACCTCGAGTCAGGACTCTGTCCCACCCCCCCCCCCCCCCCCCGGAGCATCTCGGGGATCAATCGAGCATGCCAACGCATCGATGCTTTTACCTCTGAGATTGTACTCTGTGTAAAACAAATCATATTTGTTTCCATGCACGTGCATAATCGTAAATGCATACTCGTGCGGTATATAATCATAAAATGCATAATCGTAAATGCATACTCATACGTGCATAATCATAAAGTGCATAATCACAAATGCATAATCGTAAAATGCATAAATCAAAACTCGTAGGTCAACGGTGAAAATAAAATGTCCACTCACAGGTTGCCGAGATAAACATAAACCTAAAACCATGTCGATCGGCACGATTATTCATCTGATACAGCCGCTAACTCAATATCCATTGTGTTCGGCACACTAAACGAGTGAAAAAACATAAAACTTCATCGAAAATTCTACCTCACCGGAGATCCGCCGAGCACGGCAGTGCGTGGGGCCGACGCCGGCCGCCGGAATTCCACCAACCTCGAAATCTTCGACCATGAAGTTCAAAAACCTTGCCGGAATCACATACTCTGATCGGTCATCACCGGCCACAGCAAAGGCCAAGACCACATAGGTTCAACTCACCATTCCAAGGGCTACAAAACCCTATAGTTGCATCTCCCAACGCCGCCGTCTCCGCCACCTCCAACACCGGCGAAATACCACTGTTGCCGGCCGGATTTCATCGCGTTGGTTCTTCCTCCTCCGGCCACCAACGAGGGCGATCCACCTATCAATTTGAAGAGGAGCTCAAGCCCAACAACTTTCATCCAGGATGCACAGCCAAATGTGGCCGGAAAAAGGCACACTACCGGCGAAAAGTTTCGGTGACAAAACGGGTCGATTTGACCCGTGGGTTAACGCGGGTCAACCTAGTAATCCTAAAATGGAAACTTTCCATTAATCTTGTATTTATACCGTATACATACCGTACACATATCAGCCCCAAATCGACGGCTATAATTCAATCTGATCAAGATCGGACGGTCACGATTAAATCAACAATAAAAATAATACTTTTATATATTTTCACCAACCGACTTCAAAACTCGATAAAACTTTGCTCGCTTATCCGAAAAAATTTCCTGAAAATTCTCATGATCTCGAAATTAAGTACTCTACAATTCTCGTGAAGGAAGTCAATACACATTCTCGTCTAATGAAATAGTCGTTAACAAACTCCAATTACGCGACTAATCTGCGATAATTCAATTTCGTGCTGATTAATACGTAGATTTTGGTTTGGGTTGTAAAAATCCACCCCCTTACAAAAATTTTGTCCTCAAAATTTACATACTTGCTAGGAGAACGAAGCCACTGCTCACACAAACTGTTCTGGCTGCTACGTGGTTACATTTACTGCATGAGTTCTATACAAACACAAACACTGACACTAACTGAATATTCTTGTTCTAGAGAATCTACTCTCGATGGTTACGAACATCCAATAGTTCCACAACCTGAACTGAAGCATGCTAACATCAAGGGATTAGGAATAAACGTCCACAATCACGAAATCTGAAATACGTTATATACATATACCAGCCCTGATAATATTTCTCAAACGGTAAACCATAATGCCCATATCCTTACTAACTTTTATATCAGCATATCCGTATACTACATGGCTTACCATAAAATGCTTTACAAAGTGGTATCTTGACATTCAAATAAAAACTGTAATCGTAGGCGAATTCTGCCCAAATGCTGACACTTCATAAGAAACTGTAATACGCATAATCTTAGTATACCACATCAATCTGAGTAGTTCTCACGTCCCCGCCTGGGATGAAAACTATGTTAACCTGCAACTGATATACAACACTGCCATTATTTACTTCTATATAATAACTGCGCCAACTAATTCACGAAAGGATTTCTCTGCGACTGAACTAAATTAACAAATCTTCGTAAGACAATTAACTATTAGCTGAATACCGATATACTCTCGACTATACGTGAAAGTTATAGACAAACTATAATGATCTGCTTCCACCTCTCACACGCTGCTACAAGTCTGGAAATTCCTGACATTCTGCTACCCATATGACTGTTTCAAGGTTCGATACATTATATACTTTAGAATGCCCAACCGAATTGAGCAACAAGCCTCATCAGAATTCTTCTATTTTCGACTAATCTTTAACTGACACACAGAAACTGCCTTTATATAACACCATCTCACCATTTCTCTGTAAGAAATCAAGCGATCTACCAACATACAATTTACTAAAGAAGAATCACAATTCTGGAGTTCACGAATTCGATAAGAGAAAACTGATCGAACTAGAAATTAATAACAAAACCTCTGGCTCAAAACCTGCAATATAAAATAAAACACTTCTAACACACATCTCTGATTGAAGTAGTATTCGCGATTCCTGAATACGCAATAATATAACACCAAATTTCTAACTAAATAGCAATAAAATCGAATTATTTTCTCAACAATGTCGTAATATGTGAAAAGTCTAACACAAATCGGCGATAAAAATAAACTAATCATATGGCCGGACAAAGGCACCCGTGGGTTAACACGGGTCAACCCAGTAATCCCAAAATTGAAACTTTCTATTAATATCTCGTATTTATATTGTATACATACCGTACACACACCAGCCCCAAATTGACGGCTATAATTCAATCTGATCAAGATCGGACAGTCACGATTAAATCAATAATAAAAATAACACTTTTATTATTTTCACCAACCGACTTTAAAACTCGATAAAACATTGCTCGTTTCTCCAAAAAATTTCCCAAAAATTCTCACGATCTCGAAATTAAATACTCTACAATTCTCGTGAAGAAAGTCAACACAAATTCTCGCCTAATGAAATAGTCGTTAACAAACCCCAATTACGCGACTAATATACGATAATTCAATTTTGTGCTGATTAATAGGTAGATTTTGGTTCGGGTTGTCACAAATGCATATGTGAAAATATAATAGTGCATTTGTGAAAGTGTAGTAGTGCATATGTGAAATAGTGGTAGTAGTACATATGTGAAATATTTGTAGTAGTGTATCTGTGAAATTGTAGTAGTGCATATGTGAAACAGTAGTAGTGCATATGTGAAATAGTAGTAGTAGTAGTGCATATGTGAAAGTGTAGTAGTGCATATGTGAAATAGTATTAGTGCATATGTGAAATAGTGGTAGTAGTGCATCTGTGAAAGTGTAGTAGTGCATATGTGAAACAATAGTAGTGCATATGTGAAATAGTGGTAGTAATGCATATGTAAAAATGGTAGTAGTGCATACGTGAAACAGTAGTAGTGCATTTGTGATTCTCAGTGGTAGTAGTGTATTTGTGAAACAGTAGTAGTGCATTTATGAAATAGTAGTAGTGTATATGTGATTCAGTGGTAGTACATGTGTTGTTAATCATTAGTGTCTAAGTTGGTGTGTGGAAGTGTCTATGGTAGTGTGTAGTAGTATTTTGATGTCCATTTTGTTGTTTCGCAAATGAAGAAATGCAAGCAGTGGTGAAAAAACCTTCAAAAGTACAAATTCGGTCTACATTTTTTGGCTTCTTCAAATTGATGCAACGATGAAAAAATGAATTTCCTAATGAAACGCTAAAATTACTTACTGATACACCCTTTGGAAGGGTGATTTGGCTATTTGTTCGTGGCACGATGTTATCCGAAGATACGCCCAAGCGTGTGGATGACATTATAAGAATGAAGAACTTCTGGGACGTAGAGAAAAAGGCTTTTATAATCTGTGGGAGAGCGCATCATCTCACACCAGAAGATATTCAGAACCTCTTTGGTCTTCCAATTTAATGTTCTGGAGTAGTGGTTACTAGAGACAGCAGTAGTGTTAGTACACTAACTATTTTGAAGTAGTATACTATTTATTGCGAAGTAGTAGTGCTTGCTAGAGAAATCAGTAGTACATTTTACATTGATGTAACGTGATATTTTTAATAGGAGTAGTGCTACTTTTGTTGTATGATGAGTGTACTACTATTTTTGTTGGTTTCAAACACAAAGCGTTGTCACATACAAAAACACAAAATTGACCAACACAAAATCACAAACCGAAGGACAACAAACTCAAATTAGTATGTTAAACAAATCGCATAAGGGAAAATTACGTTACATTAAAGTAGTATGTATTATATAATGAAGAATCATATTGTATGTTTGTTTATCGAAAAACACTTGATGACAAGAGATTCGGACCAAGTGTACTATCAATGACTTGTATGGTTGTAACAAACTATATCTTGTGGCTAATATAGTGTATTTAAAGGAAATGGACATGCCTCAGAAAAATTATCTGTTCAGGCAGAATGTATTACTCTAGACTAGTGAAAACATTACCTGTGAATAATATAAACACTAGTTACTCAAGAAAAATATCTATTCAAGTAGTGTACTATTGTAGACTGGTGAATACACTACCTGTGAGTAATATAAACACTAGTTAGCTGCTGATAACTTTGGTACATGTCAATTTGTTGTGTCTTCCTTTTTTGCCATAACGACCACATCTGTTGGCCTCGTCGCCTTCACACCTTCAACAGAAGACTTCATGCGTATATCCTTTAGACGACCGGATGAGATTCTTGTCAACGAAGGCTTTACAATGAGCGGTTCATTAAGAGAATCAATATCCGAACTACTCTGTCCATAATCCCTGGCTACAACATCCAACTTTATATGTAATTTCTTACAAAAATAATACAATAAACTAACTGACATAATATTTAGACAATTAAAAACTGAGTTTGAAGTAGTATCAATAAATCCAACAAACTAAATGGAGCTAAATGAAATTTGTACCCTGTGTATCTATAAACCCTAACAATAAAATAACAATTCATTTTCTTTCATCTCTCTCAAACAGTATCTGTGCTGCACCGAGATCGAGGTCGACTGACCGCCAGATTCGACTCGCCTCGCCTGAGATCGCATCGCGGCTGGTTTTGTGACCGAGTAGCAGTCGCGGCTTGGATCGCACACCACCGCCGTGCCTCATCGTCACGCAACTCACCGTCGCAAACGCTTGCCCCACAAAGTTTTTCACGGCTTGCCCTTGCGCTCGAATTTGGCCTCAGCCCGGAGCTCCGCCTCGTTGCCTCATCCTCTCCGCACAGCAACAGAACGCGTGACTCATCCACCGGCCTGCATCTGTTACCTCCCTGTAGCCTCTGCCGGTCAACGCCACTCCACGCCGCCTCCAGTAACAGTTCAGCTTCACCTCTTCCTCATGTCCACATCAGCCATCTCGACTTCTGAAATTTGTAACCGAATAAGTAGAATCCACACGTTCTTTTGTTGTTTGCTTTTGAAATGGAAATATTGATTTGTTTGTGTTTGTGTTTTTGTACAATGAATTTGTTCGCGGCTAATCTGGTTTATGCAACAGCACCCAAAAATTTATATCTGTTTTGGTGTTGATTTAATAGGAAATTACACCTAAGGTCAGTTAGAGGCCTTAAGTTACATATAAGGTCAATTAATAAGTTTTACACACATAAGGTCATTCTATTTTTTTAAGTTTCCAAAATTACCCTTATAAGAGAGAGTTGTTGTTTGTAGTATGTATGTGATTGTGAGTAGATCCATCGGTAGCTTTTAGAGAAAGAAGGAGGGAGTTGTGGTAGAGAGAGAGAGAGAGAGGAGACAGTTCAACGGGAAAAAACTCATGTGAGAAGAAGTTCCGGCGAATTGTCGGAGGATTCCGGCGAGATAAGATTGGGTAAGGCTTCGATTCTGTTCATCTATATATAAACGAGCTCCAAGCCTTCAAGCCATGCATATCTGCCTCTGCATCTGCGTTTCTTTCTTCTCATCTCGTTGGTGTTGTTGTTCTCTGAATACTACCAACTGTGTGTTGGTTTTCGCTTAGAAAAAAAGGGTTCGAGGCTGTGATGTTGATTAACTACCTATTTTATGAAGGGAGGTACTCCCTCGTGATTACAAAACTACTAGTGGATCCTTCTGAGCCTTCACTCTTGATTCTTTTATGTTGTTTTTACCTTCTGTTTTGTAAGCATTTTTTGTTTGATTTGCAGATTGGTCGCCATGGATTTGGATTTGTATGCGAAGTGCACCTACAACAACCATACAATCATGTTCTATCAAGTCCCAGTAGAGTAGTACTGTCCAACAACTAGAGTAGTACTTTCTGAAAACTACAGTAGTACTTTCAACAAACGGTTGTAATTAGAATGCATCAAGTCCCAGTAGAGTAGTACTGTCCAAAAACTAGAGTAGTACATTTTGAAAACTACAGTAGTACTTTCAACAAACTATTGTAATTAGAATGCATCAAGTCCCAGTAGAGTAGTACTGTCCAAAAACTAGAGTAGTACATTCTGAAAACTACAGTACTACTTTCAACAAACTGTTGCAGTGTTTTCTATGTGATAACATAGAAAACATACAATATGATTCTTCATTGTATAATACATACTACTTTAACGTAATTTTTCCTTATGCAATTGGTTTAACATACTAATTCGAGTTTGTTGTTCTTCGATTTTGCCATTTTGGGTTGGTCAATTGTGTGTTTTTGTATGTGACAGCGCTTTGTGTGTAAAACCAACTACATTAGTACTATCCAACAACCGTAGTAGTACACTCACCATACAAAAAATTACTCACAGTCACATTACAAACTACTGCAGAACACACTACAAACTACTCACAGACAAACTACAAACTACTCACAGTCACACTACAAACTACTAAAAGACAACACTGAAAGGACCCAACCCTGATTTAGCTTCCTAAATCGGAATCAAACCCCTTCGAAAACACGAACCAACAAAAAACTTTTCGAAATTTGGGCAGAGTTTCGTTACTAACGTGGAATTACCTTAACCTGCACGCGGAAAATACACTTCATCCTATGCCACAAAAAGCAAACCGTGGGCACCAATCCCATCCGGATTTCTCAATATAACGACAGTAAAGTAAAGTAGTAAATATATATATGCACTTTACTGAAATCCAGTGTAAAATCGTATAACGTATTCAATAGGAAGCTCAGAGCGACATGTAATACATAATCGTATATGCAAACCACAGTAGGTAGAACAATAAACCTACTAGATGAAACAAGGTAGCTCGAGCACTATGCCTCCGACCGCGACGTGCGACACCAGAGCCTAAACTGCAAACTGGGCACGGAAACCGAAAAGCCCAGGTGAAAGACAATAAATACGTTAGAGTGAGTGGACGAAAATAAATGTCTTTCACCAGATAATATATATGTTATAAAAACATATGCGAGTCCAGGTAAATAAAAACAACATAGTACACGAGGTAAAACTCATACTCCTCCAGTGTACTGAGCATGCAAGTAAAATCCCACGGGGTCACTCATGGACTCCTCCGTGCTAGTACAGTCAGAATCACGGGATCCCAGACCCACACGTGATTCTAGCCGGAAATGGCCTCAGGTCAAAGGTCTGCCTCCCCCCGGTAAAGACCTCGGGTCAGGAGTCACAGCCTCCCCTGACATATAAAGCCTACCATCGGGGATCAGCCGAGAGGCAAGTGTATCGATACAACAACGTAACCACGACTGTACTCTGTGTAAACCAAATCACAAACAATTCGATGCAAATGCATGAAACAGCATATAAGTATATGTATACTCGTATACGTATATCCGTATAAGTATAGTCGTATAATCGTATAATTGTAAAACACATGCTCATGTAATCCGAAATCTCATACGCATGCTCAAGTTCATAAATCATATAAAAGACTCGCAATCATTTCCGTGAAAAGAAATTGTCCACTCACAGACTGGCGTAACGCGTAACGCCTTAACCCGTGATCCGACGGAAAGTCCCTCGCCAAAACAACGATCACGAACCCCTGAATATTCACAATGTCCAATAATCAAAATCATAATCCGACAATACAAATCAAACCACGAGAAAACACCGTTCTCGGAAACACGAAATCCAAAGTCGACGAATCGTCGAAAATCCGTATATGTATACCACAATACCTCGCTTTACATTTGGACGCTCAACTCGAAAAACGAACCTCCCCACTGCGATCAGAGCGCGATTTCGAGTCAAATGACATGCGACTTGTCGAAAGTCAAAAAGTCAACCCTGAGGCGGTCAACGGCGGCGCCGCTGCCGGCTGAAGCATTTCACGGCGGAGCCACCCTTGTTCCACTCAAAATCACCCACTGAGCAACTTTGTCAACTGCACCGAAATCCAATTCTCACTCTAACACATCCAATTTCATGATAAACCGAAATAGAACACAAAATTCAAATCAAGAATTCTCCCAACTCAAACCGAATTGAAACTCCAAACCAATTTAGTTAGATTCGTGGAGGGAAGAGCTACAAAGCCCAATCAATTTCATAGCTCAACTCCACCGAAAATCATGAACCCGAATTGGTCCAAAACCTCACCGTTTTCTCGCCGGAAATTTCCTCTCCACAGCCACCCTCGCCGTGAGGGGTGGCCAGAATCATGGTCGGGACACCGAGACAAAACGTTTGGGTCCGGTCTCGGCCTCGGAGGTGGCCGGAAACCCCTCGCCACCATGGAAGCTATAGCCACTGTCGAACACCACCTTCTCTCCACCGAGTTGACCGAGTCAACTCGGTCAAACACATTTATTCCTGTTTTGACTTTCCCAAAGGAGCAAGTCCACTATTTATACTTTCCCGAAAAGGAAACCCATAATTATCCAATTCGACAAACTTCAAACGCGCGTAACTTTCTCGTCGCATATCCGATTCAAATAATTCTCGCGGCCACAAATTCATCTCGACGTACTCTTCAATAATCACTCGAAGTCAAACACATTGGCCAATAGGATAAAAAGTCAACCATTCAACCCAAACATATATTAAATCGACTAAATAACCAACAAACGGAAATATTCGCAACTAAATCTTCGTAACTCCAAATCATGCTCCGGAAGTTCCCACGAACTCGAAATTAAATTCCGAACAACTTCCGTGAAGAAACCGAAACCAAATTCCTGTCCGATAATTTAGTCGTTAAGTAGCCCATCATTTAAATCTGAACTTCAAATATTCATAACTAATTCCCTGATCGTCCAAATAACGATCCGGAACCGCCCACGAACTCGTAATCACACGTACAACGACTCTCGAGAAGAGACCCAGCTCAAATTCTCGGCCAATAATCAAGTCGTTAACAAACCCTGGCGAGCAAATCCGTTATCGGAAATCCACGTCGATACACTAACTCGCGAATTGAGCTGATTCCACTACTGATTCTGTTCTGGGTCGTCACAAATCCACCCCCCTTAGAAAAATTTGGACCTCGAAATTTCCGAGTCTGCCGACTACAAGTAGGAGTACTGCCTCTGCATACTGCTCAACCCACCAACTGCAATCTCAACTGAACAACTCTGATCACAAACTTCACAATAAGAGATAACTCCGTGCCGGAATCCATGTACCCTGAAATCACAAATCTGAACTGGCTCTACACAATAGCCAAGTGTTCCTACATATGGAACAGATAGGGTACACAACACATAGCAAACCTGAAACACAGTTCCGCCACACGGAACACAACACACATAAAAGCCAACACTATAGGCGATGCTGAACCATACGGCATAACACAACTCGCCTATGGCCACAAACAAATCAAAACAACGTGTCAATTCGCAACTCAGCATACTCGTATCAACTCGACTCAAACATCGAACTCGGGCAATAATCAACTCATTTCCGCTAATCTGACAGTCTGTGGTAACACACTCCACAAAATCAGAATCAAACATCAACTCAAACTCAGCCAAACTCACTCCAACACAGTGGGGTACAACATCGTTCCTCAAAACGACATCACGCAATATCAAAACCATAGTGGTCCACAAACTGGTATAGCAAGCAAACTCGAACAAGTGAAACTGCTGGTCCCGAATCCTCCGGAACTGCAATACCAAGGTCCACAACATGCCTTCCAAGGCCTGAATAATCCTCAAAGATCGCTCGCTAATCTGAGGATAAGAACCGGTACTAACTTGTAATCTGGTCCCCAATGCTCGCTGCAAAACTCGTCAACACTTAGTCGTAGCTGATTACCTCGATCGGCGAACTGGGACAAAAAATACACCACGTAGATGGACAACTTCCATCAAACACAGCCACGACAGCCTGCCACTGAAATCGTCTCCGAAAGTACAAGGAAACGTACCGAGTTCATCAAACGATCCACAAAGGCCTAACAACTGGTATCACAAACCAAAGTGCATACAAACACACACACTCACAGCAACAAACACCACATCCAACCGGAAATATCAAATGGTTGACACTTCTCGGCAAGTCTCTGCCTCCTAGCCATCGCCAGTCGACAAATGTGACATCTGCACACACAAGCTGCTACATTGCTCTTCATGTTGCGTCACGAGTAGTAAACTCAAAGTATCTGACACTTCTCCGTACCACTAGCGCCAAATGCGCGTAAAACAATGAGCTTCACATCATCATACTCAAACTCAGCTCTCGTAGCCCATAACTCGGCTAACACGGAAATTTTAGCCACACACACACAAAACACTGAAACTCCTGACTCTCGACTGAATGCATCAGCAACAGCATCATCCCAAACGGATGGTCAAAGTACAACCACTAGCCTTTTTCGAACAAACTCAAAGGTGCAGCCATACTCGTCAATCGACTCCATCCATCGACACTGCCTCAAGCCCAAATTTGGCCGAAAATGCAAGTGGATGAAACTCAATGGTCGGTGTACATCCTACACCACGCTGCACGTCATAGCTACAGTGTCTCAAACTCTCTGATACTAACACAAATACAGCTACACCCAAATCAAACTCCGGATACGTAGCCTCATAAGGTTTCCACTATCCGTAACCACGAGCCACCGCTCTGCTATACAGCATCAAAATATAACCAAATCTATACCTCGATGCATCGCCATAACCCACGAACTCGTCACGATCGTCGGGTAAGGTCAACACCGAAGCAACGGTCAACCATCCTGCAGGAGTAAGTACTCTCCTCACGTGCATCGAACCACAATTCCGAAAATGAAGTGGCAATCCGGGAAAATCCTGCACAAGCCGTCAGTAATAGCCTGCCAAACCCAAGAGAAACACCGGATCTCTGGTACAATGGTAGGTCAACCCCAAATCAAAACGGCTTCTAACTGGTCAGGATCCACGCCAACTCCCTCGGCTAGCATCACACAGCTCCAAAATCGTTACGCTAATCGGCCAAAACTCACACTAGCTGAACTTCACAAACAGCTAATCGTCTCGCGAAGTCCACAAAACCGCTCGCAACTGCTCCAGGTACTGGTCCACACTCTCGGAGTACATCTGGACGTTGCCACGAACATGACCGCAACTCGTCCAGAAACTGTCTGAACCCATGGTCCATCAAGTCCACAAGATCAACGGGGCATTGGTCAACCAAACAACGTGACCAAAAACTCGTAATGCCTGCAACGAGATCCGAAAATCATCCAAGCCACAACTGACTCATCGAACCATAACTGATGGTATCCGGAACCAAAATCAATCTTCGAAAATACTGAAGCTCTCGCAAGCTGATCAAACCATTCATCAATCCGAAGCGGAGGATACTCACTCTCCTCTGAAGCAAATCGAGCTTCCGGTAGTCAGTGCACCACCTCGTCAAATCGTCCAACATCCGTGTAAATAGTGCAAGAGCACATCACACAAATATGTGGGGTCGCACGAAGTCTCATGAAATCTCCTCCAGCAAATCCTAGAGTCGAAACAATAGCTCCATCAGCTCCGAACGACAAGACGTCTGTAAAATGAGTCCAGCGCCTGGTACAAGCTCGATAGTGTAGTCAGTCTCCCGAACTGGAGGAACACCTGGTAACTCCTCCGGAATACACCTAGAAACTCGGGAACCACCTCAATGTCACCAATATCGGCACAGCAACCGTAGTATCCACAACATGGGCTAAGCAGGCAACACAACTAATCTCCACAAACCGCTCGACCATCACCAAGAAACAGCATCTCAGGAAAATCTGGTCGTCGAAACACAACCTTCTTCTCGAGGCACTCGAACACAATCAAATGCGTCGTCAGTAAGTCCATACTCACAATCATACCAAAACCACCACGTCCAGCTATAACAGATTCACGGCTAAGTCATAACCTCCAACAAGGATCTCGCAACCTCCGGATGGATACAATACTCTCCAAAACCTCGGAAGTGGAGATACAGGTACAATCACCATGTATATCAAGCAATAGTAGTCTCGGAGAAAAGTCTGTCCTCAAACAAGGTCATGGCACGAACTCCAACATGCCCAACTAGTCGCCCACGTCATATGCGACTTGCTGAATAACTCGTCAAAAGGATACATTGGTCAGCCTACAGGAACAACATGAGGATCTCCTCGTAAACTCTGAACTACCGAACCACTAACACAGCTGGCTGAGGGCGCTCCCTCGCAACGTGACCCTCCTGGCCACCGAAATAGCAACTGAAAGTGCTCCACAACACACGTCACCGCAACACCTGCTGCGTGAAAGGATCACCAACGATCACTCGAACTCATGCCACAGGAGCAAGTCCGCTACTCTGTGATCTCCGCCATCGTCAAACGAATCAGCAGAGGATCCTCAACATAATCGAAAAGATCATAGCCTGATGAAGTCACTGATCCTGAAGTGTCGGAACCCAACCTCATCTAAGTCTCACTGCTGAATCCACTTTCCCCAAACCGTCACATCGAAAACTGTGTACATCTTTTCTTCACAATAACCTCGCCGCTGAGTGCAACACACTAAGCTCCTCACGGCAATCTCGAGGCAGAACAGTCAGACTCTCTCTGATGCTCAGGTTCAAACTCATCTCGAATCTCGTGCACTGCTTCCTCTGAAGCCGCGTAACACGTGCAACCGGAACAAATATGTGGATAATGCATCTCTGCCTCAGGTGGGTAACCACTCCACATTCAATCGCTGGATAGCCTGATAAAACCATTACCGTGTAAGCATCACTCTGAATGTAGGCCATGGAGTCGCAACCGGAACTCACACAATAACAGCCCACAAAATACACTGATCTGACTCAGGCACACATCAACTGCCATAACTCTCAGCTCTGAGGCAACATGTAGACTCTCACATACACATCCCCAGGCAAACTGTGCCACATAAATCTTTGAACTCAGAATACCCATCCAAATCTGCAGTTCACTGGCAAATCACGCGTCGATTGATCCTCAACAGGATCCAAAACCGAAACGACACGGAAAGCACGTCAGGAGGCATCCTATTGAATACAATATCGTTCACAACAAGTGGAACGTAATCATGGAACTTCAAATATTTGAAAGTATACAACACCCGGAATTTGATGATTATCCGCCGGCCGGTCGGGTCACCATTCCAGACATGCTGTACATTCTCAAATATCCTTAGTAATCACGACTACAGAAGTCTACAGAACCTATAACCTAATGCTCTGATACCAAGCTGAAAGGACCCAACCCCGATTTAGCTTCCTAAATCGGAATCAAACCCCTTCGAAAACACGAACCAACAAAAAACTTTTCGAAATTTGGGCAGAGTTTCGTTACTAACGTGGAATTACCTTAACCTGCACGCGGAAAATACACTTCATCCTATGCCACAAAAAGCAAACCGTGGGCACCAATCCCATCCGGATTTCTCAATATAACGACAGTAAAGTAAAGTAGTAAATATATATATGCACTTTACTGAAATCCAGTGTAAAATCGTATAACGTATTCAATAGGAAGCTCAGAGCGACATGTAATACATAATCGTATATGCAAACCACAATAGGTAGAACAATAAACCTACTAGATGAAACAAGGTAGCTCGAGCACTATGCCTCCGACCGCGACGTGCGACACCAGAGCCTAAACTGCAAACTGGGCACGAAAACCGAAAAACCCAGGTGAAAGACAATAAACACGTTAGAGTGAGTGGACGAAAATAAATGTCTTTCACCAGATAATATATATGTTATAAAAACATATGCGAGTCCAGGTAAATAAAAACAACATAGTACACGAGGTAAAACTCATACTCCTCCAGTGTACTGAGCATGCAAGTAAAATCCCACGGGGTCACTCATGGACTCCTCCGTGCTAGTACAGTCAGAATCACGGGATCCCAGACCCACACGTGATTCTAGCCGGAAATGGCCTCAGGTCAAAGGTCTGCCTCCCCCCGGTAAAGACCTCGGGTCAGGAGTCACAGCCTCCCCTGACATATAAAGCCTACCATCGGGGATCAGCCGAGAGGCAAGTGTATCGATACAACAACGTAACCACGACTGTACTCTGTGTAAACCAAATCACAAACAATTCGATGCAAATGCATGAAACAGCATATAAGTATATGTATACTCGTATACGTATATCCGTATAAGTATAGTCGTATAATCGTATAATTGTAAAACACATGCTCATGTAATCCGAAATCTCATACGCATGCTCAAGTTCATAAATCATATAAAAGACTCGCAATCATTTCCGTGAAAAGAAATTGTCCACTCACAGACTGGCGTAACGCGTAACGCGTTAACCCGTGATCCGGCGGAAAGTCCCTCGCCAAAACAACGATCACGAACCCCTGAATATTCACAATGTCCAATAATCAAAATCATAATCCGACAATACAAATCAAACCACGAGAAAACACCGTTCTCGGAAACACGAAATCCAAAGTCGACGAATCGTCGAAAATCCGTATATGTATACCACAATACCTCGCTTTACGTTTGGACGCTCAACTCGAAAAACGAACCTCCCCACTGCGATCGGAGCGCGATTTCGAGTCAAATGACATGCGACTTGTCGAAAGTCAAAAAGTCAACCCTGACCGTTGACCGCCGTCCACGGCGGCGCCGCTGCCGGCTGAAGCATTTCACAGTGGAGCCACCCTTGTTCCACTCAAAATCACCCACTGAGCAACTTTGTCAACTGCACCGAAGTCCAATTCTCACTCTAACACATCCAATTTCATGATAAACCGAAATAGAACACAAAATTCAAATCAAGAATTCTCCCAACTCAAACCGAATTGAAACTCCAAACCAATTTAGTTAGATTCGTGGAGGGAAGAGCTACAAAGCCCAATCAATTTCATAGCTCAACTCCACCGAAAATCATGAACCCGAATTGGTCCAAAACCTCACCGTTTTCTCGCCGGAAATTTCCTCTCCACAGCCACCCTCGCCGTGAGGGGTGGCCGGAATCATGGTCGGGACACCGAGACAAAACGTTTGGGTCCGGTCTCGGCCTCGGAGGTGGCCGGAAACCCCTCGCCACCATGGAAGCTATAGCCACCGTCGAACACCACCTTCTCTCCACCGAGTTGACCGAGTCAACTCAGTCAAACACATTTATTCCTGTTTTGACTTTCCCAAAGGAGCAAGTCCACTATTTATACTTTCCCGAAAAGGAAACCCATAATTATCCAATTCGACAAACTTCAAACGCGCGTAACTTTCTCGTCGCATATCCGATTCAAATAATTCTCGCGGCCACAAATTCATCTCGACGTACTCTTCAATAATCACTCAAAGTCAAACACATTGGCCAATAGGATAAAAAGTCAACCATTCAACCCAAACATATATTAAATCGACTAAATAACCAACAAACGGAAATATTCGCAACTAAATCCTCGTAACTCCAAATCATGCTCCGAAAGTTCCCACGAACTCGAAATTAAATTCCGAACAACTTCCGTGAAGAAACCGAAACCAAATTCCTGTCCGATAATTTAGTCGTTAAGTAGCCCATCATTTAAATCTGAACTTCAAATATTCATAACTAATTCCCTGATCGTCCAAATAACGATCCGGAACCGCCCACGAACTCGTAATCACACGTACAACGACTCTCGAGAAGAGACCCAGCTCAAATTCTCGGCCAATAATCAAGTCGTTAACAAACCCTGGCGAGCAAATCCGTTATCGGAAATCCACGTCGATACACTAACTCGCGAATTGAGCTGATTCCACTACTGATTCTGTTCTGGGTCGTCACAAACACTACATCAGAAAGTACTACTTCACAAAAATTTAGTGTATTACTAACACTACATATTATTCATAGAACACACTGCAAACTACTCACAGTCACACTACAAACTTCTCACAGAACACACTACAACAAAAAGTACTATTTCACAAATGTGCTAGTGCATTACTACCACTACTGTTGTATCCATTAAGTAGTACCAATATCCAGGGTACAATGCAAGTACTATTGTTCAGTAACATCAAACGCTAACAGAAAATAATGTATTACATCAGACCTAACACAACATATAATCACTACTTGGACTTTGCTTTGCTTCTTCTTGTAACTCGGTAATCAAAAAGTGGCTCCTTTGTCGTAGTGTTCCTCTTTTTGTTCTTGTGTGAATCATCAAATGTCATTAAGCCTTGTGCAAACAACCATATGAAACTGCCAAATTGTATTTTCTACATAATCCTCACTGTCTTTGGAGACAATTTTTTGTGAAGGTCACTCATGACTTTGCAAAATCCTCTTAATGTCGATCTTATTTGGACTTTTGGTTTCTTAGGGTCTTCCATTTGTGCCATTTCTGCAAAATAATGTAATAGAGTATCAAATAAATTTTGTATACTACTTACAACAATTCTACATACTACTAGAAAATACATTACATACTACTCACAGAGCACACTTCAAACTACTCACGGACACACTACAATCTACTACAAAACAAACTACAAACTACTCACAGATAAACTACAAACTACTCACAGAACACACTACAAACTACTCACAGATAACACTACATATTACTACAGAGCACACTACAAACTACTCACAGATAAACTACAAACTACTCACAGAACACACTACAAACTACTCACAGATAACACTACATACTACTACAGAGCACACTACAAACTACCACATAACACACTACATACTACTCACATACCACATTACAAACTACTCACAGACACACTACAAACTACTACAGAATACACTGCAAACTACTCACATACACACTATAAACTATTCACAGACAAACTACAAACTACTCATAGAATACACTACAAACTATTCACAGAACACATTACAAAATACTCACACACTACAAACTACTACAGATGACACTACAAACTACTACAGAACACACTACAAACTACTACAGAGGACACAATTTTCAGAAGCACCATCTCCCCATGAATGGCTACGAAGTCCTTACGAATGTCCATCACTTCTTCACTGAACTCACTATCTGAGGTAAAGACTGCGCCTCTGCTGCTCCTTTCTTTAACTACCTTGATTCTTCCTTTCAACTCCTGTCATTATTCCAGTTCAAAGATGAGAAACAAGCTATAACTCCCATAAACCATTGCCACAAACACTGTATCATCCTACTAGACCCGTAAAAACAACAGGACACACTTAATCTTTAGCAGACAACCCAACAGAAGGAGCTGGATTAACAACACATGCATTACTTGACATTTCGACAATTAACATTCATTTGTAGACAAGGCTATGTTGTCTGGTCTGTAATTTCACTGCTTTTCAATGTTATCAAACACACAATATTCCAGCTATAACAGTCCATTTCAATAACCAATACAATCTTATCATAATGTTCATACGAATCTATTCCAAAGAAAAAATAAACGAAAAAGAAAAAGAGAGCAAAAGAAAAAGTCAAAGTTTCTGAACCTGGAATCGAATAATGAAGTCCTCCTCTTTATCCATGAAGAAATCGTTAAGCTTCTCAAGCTCGTTGTTAAGAAGCCCAACGAACCAATCCTTGAGTACACCTGCCACCAACGGGCGGGGCCCATCATCGGCGGCAGCGTCAGAGAGGCGTTGATAAAACACGGAGGGCGGAGGCAGAGCTTCGACGACGGCGGAGGGGAGGTGCTTGAGAAGCTTCTTGAGGAGCTTGTAGCAGAGGAACTTGTCTCTCCACTCCGGGATCGTCTCTTCCAAGTGGGTCGTGATTTTGGGACGGAGCTCTGATTTTGGGTTTGGGAATTTTTTGGGGAAATTTTGTTCTGGCAAAGAGAAAGAGCAGTTTAATAGGATGGCACTAAATGTAAATAAATTGAACGAGATGGTTTTTGTTAAACACAGGTGACCTTATTTGGGATAAAAATGTGGAGTGACCTTATGTAGAATATATCTTATCTATATGACCTTACGTGTAATTTACCCTTGATTTAATGCTTTTTTTGCTGTTTGATTTGGTAGTGCAAAACTGTAGGTGTTTTTTTTTGAAAGGGAGAAATGCACCAGTTTTAAATGTAGCAATAACTTTTTTTTAGTAGCAGATCTAGTTTTTTATTGTAGTAGCAGATCTGTGTTTTTTTTATAGTAGCAGTGTGTGAATTTCGTTTGTTCCGATTTTCCTTAAACGAAATATTTTACTTTTCTCGAAACAGTACTATTTTTGAAGCTGGCCTCTAACTGCAATGGTTTTATTTATTTTTTGTCAATAGGAGCATGTAAAATTTGTTAATGTCATGTTTATGGTTTTCATACAACTTTGTTTACGAAACTAATACTAAAATTGTGTTTTATTGATACTGCTATGGTGTGTTTTTGTGCTTACTACTGATTTTTTTTTAAATCGTGTTTATCGAAATTGCTACTATATTTTGAGAAGGGTCAGTGCATTTTAGTTTGGAAATTGCTACTACATTTTTTGTTCGAGGACTGCTACTGTATTTTTGGTTCCAGGATTGGTACTGTATTTTCGGTTTGAGGACGTACTGTTATTGTATTTTCAGTTCAAGGACCATTATTACGTTTTTTAGACTGCCATTGCATTTTTGGTTCGATGATTGTTACTACGTTTTTGAGACTGCTACTACATTTTTGATTCGAGGACTGCTATTATGTTTTTGAGATTGCTGCTGCATTTTCGATTCGAGGACTACTATTACATTTTCTATTTGAGGACTGCTACTACGTTTTTGGGACTGTTATTGTATTTTCGGTTTGAGAATTGTTACCATGTTATCAGCAACTCCTACTATTATTTAGGGATTGAATTGTATTGGAAAATGTTATTGAATGTGTACCAAAATTGCTATTGAGTTTGTATCGAAATTGTTATTTAATTTTTATCGAAATCTCTAGTGAATTTGTATCAAAAATATAATTAAACTTATGTTTGAATTGATATTGAATCTTTATAGATGGTGCTACTGAATAAAAATAATCAATTCAAGTTTGAAAAAAAAAGAATACAAAGAAGTTTAGATGAAAAAATAATCTAACTAAAAAATATTGAAAAAAATAAATTAAAAAGAAATATTAAATATTTTCCAAAAAAAATAAAATTTAAATGCACAAAAATGTATGGTATAAAAGTAAATTTGCACTTGTCACATGACAACTTATAAGTAACTTATCTTTACTAGTAAGATTTTGTTCTCTATTATTTAAATAAAAACACATTGTCTTTACTTGTATCTGACTTCTTTAAAGTGTCATTTAGTATAGTTTGTTAAAAAAATAAAGAGGGTAAAAATAACATTTTACAACATTGTACTACTGTACACTTTTTGTACAATACAAAATTCACGTCAGCAATATACACAGACCGTAAACGAAATCGTCACGAGGGCATCGAGATGATATGAAACTAATAAAGAGTTCGAATATCAAACTCATAATTTATCGCTTTGACCGATTTTTTCGGCCCACTTCCCAAAATCTATTAGGATTCGAAAAATACCGAACACTGCCTGACAGTAAAAGTGAATCCCAATACACAATGCCCCAGAATGTGACATGCTAATTTACCCCCACAACCGAATGACTAGTGCTTATGCCACTGAGACCATTTACACAGTAATACATTGCTATGTTCTTTGAACCAAAGTAACCTGGATAATTAGAAGCTATCAAACAATACGAACATGTAAACCGAGACTAAACTTTGACAAAAGAGCTGCTGAGACAAGTTTTCGAAATTTCAAAAACAGTAAAACGTCTCCAATTTGAGGGCTTAGAGATTGTGGAGTCCATAAGGACACAACTTATTGCAAGAGGAAAAAAAAAAGTCAAAACCTTTACTCGTTTTCATCTTTTTATACAGAACTGATCAAATAGGTCTCAATCAATGTAAATACAAGCATACAACAGTGGACCAAAAAAATGTAATACAACAAGGCCATACAAACAAAAACATAGGTGTCCAGCGAGTCACTAAGCTATACAACTCACAAAAATTGGCTACAAATGCACTACCCTTGGACAATACGGGAAAGGAGAAAAGAATACCAAGTTTTCTGAGGTACAATTATATATGGTAGGTTGCCGGTTAGAAGGCATTCCAATTATCAGATCCTTTCTTGGGATTTTGACTCTCTGATGATGAGACCTTAAAGGGGCCAGTAGAGCCAAATGGATCTGCGTCATCAAAAGTGTGTGTATTCTGGCCAAAATCTTGGGTGCTATTTATGGAGTCAAACCTTGTGAGGCCCCCATGATTTTGACCAAAGTCCGCGCTGCTGCTTATGGAATCAAACCTCGAGTGGCCAAAATCTCTAGTGCTATTTATGGAATCGAACCTTGTGAACTTCTCAGGTTGCGAAGAGAACCCACTATCTTGCCTACTGCTGAATGAATCAAATCTTGAGAAATTGTCGAAGTACTGATCCCCGGCCTCACTGTATCTTGGCGAGTTGTTAAACCTTGAGGCTGGTGTACTTGGAACAGAGTCTTCAAAGAAAATGCTCTTTTTCGGAAAGGTGGTATCTGCATTTGGGGACCCAGTTCTTACTGGGTTGACACCAAAGTCATCAGATCCAAAGAAATCTCTGCCCTGCAGGTTGACATCAAAGATGGAAAATATCAATACAATTGGTGTTATCTTACAGTCAGTAGCTAGAGTGGTACTTCTAATGTTAGGCTTACCTTGCCCTTGTCAATATTAAAACCCCAGACGGAGTCAACATCATCATTATTGTCAAAGGCACCCCAGGTCGAGTCATCGAAACTTCTGTCAACAGAAATACATAATATAGGTCAGCATTAGCAATAAGCATTAGCATGAAGAGAATTACATTTACACTTACCCATGTGCATCTCCATCTGCTTCCGAATTTTTACCATAGTGATCGTCTGAAAACTCTCGAGACAGGCTGTGTAGAGCTGGACCTCCATCAGGGCTTCTTAGATGTTCATCATCGCCATGGTTGAAAACAGATTCACTTTCATTTGCATGATCACCATTGCTGTAAAAAATTCCCGACTTGCCATCAGCAACTGATGATGAATCAGGAGTTGTACTACGATCTGGAGATGCATTTTCTCTCTGGGAAGACGAAGATTGTTGTTTTGTTGAGGAATCAATTATGAGGTCATTGCCAAATCCTGAAAAGTTATTTAGATTAAATTTCTGTTTGATTATTTAAGTACATTTTGCATTTCAAATGCAAAAACAAATAATAAAATAACATCATGAGCTACAAGACCATGAAGATCAAGACTAGGAAAATAAGGACAAACCTTCATCTTCAAACTTGTCCCAATCTTCATCCCAAACAGCTGCTCCATCTTGAATTCCAGGTTGCCAGCCTTAAGAGCCATCACATGTAAAATGTCTTAGAACAGAACCAAAATAAGAAAGCCGATCATTTAACTTCACTATTAAGAACTGTAAATAAAGTAAAACTTGAGAATAGTGAGTGCATTTGGTGAATGACCAATGTTGTTTGTCAGCATATGCCATTCACCCTAAATCACTGAAATAAATTATGTACTAAAGTTTCTTCAGATATCTAATAAAGTTTCATTTACAGTTTCGATGTTGTTCTCACAACTTCCTTCATTTCTTTCAAACTTTTACTGGTTTACAGCTTTGAGATGTCCTATTTGGAGACTGATACTTTCAGGATCTGATTTTCCTCCAGTGTGTCCTTGCTTAAGTTAAACAACAGAAAATGAAGCTTGAAAAAGATATGAGATCGTGCATACCAATTGGAAGCTCAATTATTGCAGATGACATCATGTCTAGCCCATGTTTTTTGCAACGTTCAGTTAGAGCCTTTATTAGCTCTTCAAGATCATATTGTATACGATCAACACGAACCTAAAGCAGCAATAATCAATCAGTCAGTAGACAAATTAACAGAGAATGATAGCCCATATAGCTATTGACAGAGAATATACCTGAAGAATACCATCAGCACTACCTCCTTGCTCCATTTTAATTATTGCTTGATGCAATTCCATTTTCCTCTCCTGAGATGAATTGAGTGAAATCAAAATATTAAAATACGTTTTCATGAATAATTCTAGGTCATCCAAAGAGGCTACACTTCTAGAGAGCACAGAAGAATGAATGGGATTACTGATGTATGTTTGTCCTAATATGTAATGCCTTCACCCATAAAGAGGATGTCAAAAGGTATAATTGGAAATAATAAATAAATAAAAGAAAGAAGATAAAACATGTTAGTGAATGAAATAAATGACATGGTTCTGAGCCCACAACATGGAAATTATATGACTAGCACCCACTTGAAACAAATCATTACCTGAACTTCACGAAAGGTGGCCTCCTCAATGGTTAACTTAGAAGCTATTTCTCCCACTTGTTTGTACTTCTCCTCATATTTCTTAGACAATAATTCAGCCTGCAATACCAATTGTTTAGACAAGCTGAAGGGATTCCAATTTCTAAACGAGAGCACTGCAATTTGTGTGTGATAAGCAAATACCTCACGCTTGTCTGCCAGCGCCCTTTCTGTGATCTCGTTTAGTCTGTTATCACATCTGCTTTTATACAGAACCTGTAAGCAAAAATGATAAAATAGAGGAACCACTGAAGAGTCAGCAATCACCAGAATTCCACTGCTTAAGAAAGAGGACAGTAGATAGTAATTTATAAAGTATATCTAGAGAGTGAATTACCAAAGGAACCAAAGCCATTAAAATGATTTACTTATGTCTCATAACTTAAGCAGTTTTGCAAACAAAGTTATATAGTGAGATACTTCAAGCACCAGTTCAGAGAAAAGATAACCAGTCGACCCGATTATTGTATACCGTGAACCAGCATGCATTTTAGCCTCCTAGTTTGATGCCAGAAACTCTAACTCTAGCATATAGCTAGGTAGGACATTGAGGGGCCCTGGAAACTTAGGGGCAAACCATAGCATCCCAAAAACCTCATGAGCCAGTGAGTTATTCTTGCCTATTTTATTATATCTCATCATATCTGAACCTTTATGCTTAAACAAGAATTAAATAGCATTTCCATAATGACAAGCGCAGGAAAAAAAAATTGAAGCTACTTACAAGCTCCTGCATTTTTGTGCGATAGAACTCAATCTTCTCTCTCGAATCCAAAATCACATTCTCAGTTTCTTCGCCCTATCAAATCCAAAAATATATATGATTATTAGTGATCTTTTAAGTAAAATTAAAAAAGAAACAAATAGGCACACAGAGAACTATGGAACAACAAAAAAAATGGGGATAACAACTTGGCAAGTCATCTAAAATTTTTAGATCTGAATCCACAAAGCCATGCCAGCTGATGAAAGCTTATTCATAATATCTGTTCAGAGTGCAAAATGTCATCCCAATCAAAGCCAACACAACATGCCAAGCTAACCCCAAGATTAAGCCGACAACGAGGGCAAGCAAACACCTAGGTAAACACCAATACCAGGACCAATACAATGAAAAGAGCTTGGCTAATCTAAAGCTAGAGCTAAACCCAGAAAACATCATCAGGCAAGCATGATGTCACTCTTTGAATGACATGATAACCCACAAACTAATTATTTTAATAGTGACCAATTATCAGGACTTGTGCCCTTCCTCTACATTTTATATCAATATCTTATATGGTAATTGACAAGGGATGACTCAGACAAACGACTTCCATGTTATATCTATTTCACCGGGATGCATCGAGTCATTCCAACCGTCAAATTTAATTGATTCTGTCAATAAACTCTAAGGCCATCAGAATGTTGTAAACCTTGGGATTTGTATCTTTGCGGTACAGACTTTCTTATTTGACAAGTTTCTTAAAGAAAGATTCCATAGAAGACCAAAGTGATAAGTAGTTTGTTTCGTGGCAGTACATGGCCTATTGATGAGGTCTACTCATCATTGACTGTCTATTATTAATTTGTATGTATCATCTTATCACCATCCTATCTCCCAAACGAGAATGCAGACACTAAAAGGGCCTGCTATCTAGATTCAGGCAAGATTTTGGTATGTGAAAACAAAAGGGATAAAAATAGAATAATAACAACAAAAAATAAAAACTTGCCTTCTTCCCTGCATCACTAGGATCTTGAGGTTTTGAGTTGGCTGAATCCTGCTTCCCATTATCAAGATGGTTTGGAGCCAAACCCTCCATCCCTCGTACCCTTAAATATTGCTGATTTGGTTTCCCTGTACGATCAGCCTGAGGGACGTTTCCTTGAAGTGGCGGCTTCAAATTACTGCCAGCTGGCATCATCTGGGAAGCTTGCATCCCTTGATGTTGTCCAACGCCTAAATGCAAGGAGAAGGATCACCCATATAAATATAATAAGTAAAACTAAAGAAGTTAGAACAGTAACACAAAAAGTTACCCTGGTGAGGACTCCAAGCTGCACTTCCATATCCCACTTTGGGTTGACCCGTCATCGACAGTAGAGTCTCATCCAGTATAACATTGCTTGGAAGTGTAGCTGGAAGAGGGCGACCTTCCCTGTAACGTTCCATCAAATAGAGAGAAAGGCAGAACTCTCTGAAGGAAAGCATGCTGTCATTGTCCTGATCAGATAAGTCCCACACCTGCTTCAGAACCTCTGAGAAAGACCCAAATAAATATTAATGAGCATTTTCAAAACCGAACAAAGTGTGGAGAAAAATTTCCAAATTTTTAGGTAAAAATAAATTAAGCCGTCATATTTAAAGGTGTGAGAAAATCAAATAACCAAAAGTAAATAACAAATTATTAATCTGCCCAAGAACAAATAATCATGTGAGAAAATCAGGAATATCCACAATTTAATAATATTAGATACATTCATAATCAGCATTATCTTCCTGATGGAAGGGAAGGTGACAAATCCCTACCTAACGTAAACCAACATCTGAAATGTTTACCAGATAGTTCCTGACATGATAACCAAAACATGTAAAAGCACACCAGATCACACCACAATCCGAGGAGCCAAACAAAACAAAAATATTCAAATAAATTGGTTCATGAGGTAGACATTAGTAATTTGATTAAACAACAAAACCATACAAACACAGAATGATGGACTGAAGTTCAAGAAAAAGTTATTAGTCGGTTAATAAGTTTAGAAATCGTGGTCACATATTAGTTATCCAACCTAGTGCAATGTCTACAATTGATCAAAAAAATGTTACCTCTTGGTAGCCTCCAGCTCAAAAATAGTATTCGAGCCTGCTCTCCAGTTATTTTCCCATCTCTGTCGGTGTCTACTTCCCTGAATACTTTACTATATTTCTCAACATCCGATGGCTTCATCTTTGGCCAAGGAGACTGTGAATTTTCAGAAATGGAGTTTGCAACTCCCGCTGAAGTTGCAGGTGACGCAAAAGAGGAAGGCCCCGCTGCTGGAACTTGCTGGCTTGGGTTTGATGGTGCATGGGGCCGCTGATTCTGGGGACCAGAAGGCTGCATTGTTAATGCACTCAGTGAATCAAGTGCAGTGAGCTTACTAGAAGATTGGGAGCCACTTGAAACTGGAACGACTGCTGATGGCATAGGTGCACTACTAGCAGAATATGTTGGCCCAGAAGCTCCTGGTTGTGATTGAGGGTTTGCAGAATACATATCACCAGAGAATCCCAAATTGGATGGAAACCCATTTGCAGAAGGAACTAATGATTTAGAGCTACTAACTGTAGGCAGGGAAGATGATGACACTGGAGGTTGTGGTTGTGGTTGCGGTTGTGGTTGTGTTGTAGATGAAGGTATGGAAGAACTAACCCCTCTAGGACCAGAAGGAGGTGCACCTGTGCTTCCACTAAGCCAATTATTCGGGTTCATTACATTAGGACCGCCCATATGACCTCCAACACCCTGTTGTGGACGGGAATGAGTACTTGCAGGCATCCCATGGGACATGGCCTGAGGAGCTCTCATGGACTGGTTCTGCTGATGCTGAAAATAACTCTGGTTATTAGCTGCATTAGGAACTCCAGGTCCTCTAAATCCATAACTTTGAGATGATGGCGGTATCCCCATACCCATCTGTGGAGCAGGTGCACCAGCAACAGGATTTGTTTGAGGTGCTGATATGGCTGGGAGATTAATTTGTGGAGGGGGAATTTTTGCAGCTGCTGGCCCATATATGGCCGCCTTGACAATATCCGGCGTTAAGTCTCTCTTGCTTTGAGCCACAGTCACAAGTCTAAGAGCATTATAAAACTCAGGCCGACCAAGGAAACCAGTTTTGCTCTGATCCGCATGCATCCATATCTGCAAATCATAAACAAACACTTGATCAGCTAGAAGTGACATGCAAATAAAATTCACCCAGGAAGTTAATTGTTTATGGAACAAAATGAATTCAGTAAATTAAAACTATTTTGTATACATAAGATTGACAACCACCAAAATAGTTCTGGGCAGCATGCTAATCAGCTAATCTATACTCATAATCTGTAAATGTGGCTACTTGTTGTGGTAAGCTTAAGTTAGAGGATGCAATGGAGTTGGAAACTTGGTACAAAGAGAAAAAAAAATAGCAAAATAGCTTCAGAAATTGTTTGGAAACAGGTTCTTTTTGGTGTTTTATGATCAAAAGCTAACATACTGCATAGGAATGGTTGAAATTCTAACATCCAAAAATATATTTCAAAACTAAAATTCAATCGCTTCTTTTTGCAGTTTTTGCTGATCATCTTTTCTTCTTCCTCTGTTGCCTTATTGTGGAATGAGTGAATGAGCTCATTATTAAGATACTGACTAACCTAAACAAGTTGTGCCGGTCCCACCCAAGCAGAATCATGACGTTAACTTTCTCATAAGTCCTATTAGACAATCCTAATGTTTACCTTCTCTTCTATACCTTTTCTTCTCTTTTTGGTCCCTTTCAAGCAATCTGGATATCTACAGTACACTAGCTTGAGTTATTGCTCATAGGCAGGACAACAAGAGTGACTTGGTGCAAAGGAGATCATTACCGGTACATATCTAAGTCCTCGGGTAATATGTGAAAGAAATGCTGAAAACTTGAATGCTATAATACATGGTTCACTTGTCCGACGCCAGCACAAAAAGCCTTCACGACTATGGATATCTATCTATTCACTCTTCATCCTACACTTCTATTATAGAGTACCTACTCACTCTCCAGTTGGTTTCCTAGATGCAGTGTTTTGATAGAGTTCCCTCGCGCCCTTCGTTCCTTTCTCCAATTGAAAATTTCTCGCCATAATTATCATTAAAGAAAAACTGAACCGAACTGTAACCAAAACATAGACTCAGCACCGGCGTCTATCGACAAGCACAAACACAAGCAGCACCACAAATTCTTCCAAATCATTTAGGTACATAACTAACTATACCAAATCAAACCTTCATTTCCATACAGAATTATCCATTAGAACTCAATCAGTGAATCTGAAGCTGTTTTCCGGCTTTGATCTCACAAATTCTACTCTCAGCATTCCAAAAATCACACATGCACACACAATTCAACGCCACTATGCACTATTAACTAAGACAAATAATTCGATATGTTCAAGCTCATAATTCAAAATCTGAGAGATGATGATACACGAGGAGGACTACGAACCTGAGCGAGAACTGGTTTGGGCAAATTGGCGCCTTGAAAGAAAGCGACGGCCTCAGCTCCGCTGATCCTGCCATCTCCGTCCAAATCCGCTCTTCTGAAGAAAGCTTCCAGCTGATCCGTATACGCTCCCGCCGCCATTGGTCTCCGATTTGGCGCGGATCACATTCGAATCTGAGAAATTGAAGACGGAAAATCGAATTGGGATCGATAAGAGAGGAAAATGGAATCTGTGATGTGTGCTGCGCGGTGTGTGCTGTAAATTGTTCAGACCAAAAAACAGTTGCGAACTCAAACTCGCGCAATTGTTTTTTATTAATAGAAAAAATATATATAAAGACGAAGAGAAATTCAATAATACAAATAATACCTCAATCATCGTTATATTTAGACAACTAAAAGCCCAAAACGTAATATCACTGACTCAATATTATGTTTTGGGCTTTCATTGCCGCGCGAGCTTGGCCGTGACCCCATCCCTCTAGTGCCGCGGAGCTTGCTCCGTAGCGCTACATCACAAGCTTCATCGACACCGATATCCACCACCGTCGACCTCTGTCTCCTCGAATCGTCGTTGTCGTGCCTAGTTGAGCGTTCTCGACTGTATCGCCGCCTCTGGTAGTCGCTCGACTTTGCGCTGCCTCCAACACTATCTCAAGCCGCAGCCTCTTTCATGTCAACTCGTTACTACACCACATCCCTTGAATCCTGGGACAACGTGACGCCTCAACGCGCCGTGCATCTCTTTTCTGCCTTGCTTCGCCACAGGTCGTCGTCGCAACCTTTTAGATCAACAACACAATTGATAATTTTGTGCTCTTACTGCAGCGCGAATGAAAATATTTTCCAATGTTTTTTTCGTGTTTTTTTTTTTTGAATAGAAATTTGCAAAACTGTTATTGACAATAAGCGAATCAATAGGTGATGTTTTCAAATGTGTTTTTATTTTCTTTCAATTAATGATGAGTTATACATTATCAGTGAGTTAAATATGATGTTATTGCTACTAGGTGTTACTGTGTTTATCGAAACTGTTATTGCGGTTTTTGAATATATGTTGCAGTGGAGTCTAAGGTTACATGATCATGGAATGCGCTAATGTGATGTTTTAGTTTTAATTTTTGTTTTGTTTTTTTATCTGATCATGGAGTGTGCTACTATGTTGCTGAGATCTATTGGAATTAAACAATTGTTGGGGTTGATTGGATATGGTAGGTTTGATTCATGTCGTTTAGTGTGGTATGGTATGTCGACTGTTACTGTGTTTTCTTTTGATTTGATTTCTGCAATAGCAACATATTTGGAATCAAATTAGAATTTAGATTCTTCGTTTTTAAATATAGTAGCAGTTAAAGAGTAAAATATCGGATATCGAAAATATATTAATAATCTGAAATACGGATATTTCGATAAAAATATCAAAATAATATCGATACTTGTGATAGAGGGTTTTTCTGGCGATTAGGGTTCAAATCCCATCAATGTTGGCTTTATTTTGCTTTGAATTGGCTACATGTGAATTGCTGGGCTTGGGAGCATGTGCTTTAGTAATTGGGCTGGTGTGACGCGTGATTTGGGCGAGAAATCCGAAAATATCGGAATATCGCAAAATTATGGCTCCTAAATATCCAGAGGAGAGCGTTTATTCTTACCTCCTAATATTTTTGTAACTTTCATAATTCTATTTTGCCTTTAAAAAATAAACTGATGACATTGTTTACAGAGGGGTATCGATTAGTTAACGGGAAAATTAATGAGTTGCATAGATGAATTTATCATATGTATGAAGGGATAGCCCAATTCGGTGGTTAATTGATACATCAATCAACTAAATCAAGCAAGCTGCTTGTATCAAAATCAAGTTGCTATGTTCTTCACGTATATAATTATGCATCTACACGTATATAATTCTTCTGCTTATAACGACATTGACTATTATCCTATCGAAACAACATCTTCTTTTCTTTAATTTTATAACATCCTATTGAATTCATGAGTTGTTCAAACTGGTGCCAAAATATTTCTTGATGGTAAGAGAGTGAAAAGACATGACTTGCTTCCCTAAGAGAGAACTAGCTTAACTTAGAAGCACAATCATCCAACTTCGGCGCGATCAGTGACTGATCCATTGAGGATGATTTCATGTTTTGGATGGAGATCAACAATGGACTTTTTTGTTTTTAAGAACAAGGGATATTTAAAATGAAAGAAAAGTGGGTGTACAGAGAAACAAAACCCAAAAAGGGGGTATAATTGGAAAATTTATAGAAATTTTTTTAAAGGAGGTGTAAATAGAAATTTAAAAGGTATGAATAGACGTTCCATATCGAGAGTCGCCAAAAACAAAAAATTTGCAGACATTTCAGCAAAATTATCGATTTTTAATACCTTCGTAGCAACAGATTTCACTTGTTTGTGAATGTTAATTTTACTTACAGGCAATGCTCCGACTCTTGTCTAAAAAATTGCAGTTCATTGTGTTAATTGCTTGCATCAAACTAGTGTGCATATATTAGATATTATCTTTGAAATTGTGCTCCTCTATTTTACTGAAAACAAGACTATGCTACTGTTTTTTGATTGGAAATGCATAAAATTTAATGGTGTTATTGTTTTACATTTCTTGTGGCAAATAGTGTTGTTTGAATTTTAGAATATCAAGTGTTACTTCGTTTTCAGGAACTTTGCTACTTCATGTTTTTTTAGACAAACTTATTGTTGTTACTGTTTTGTTTCTTTGTTGAGTAAGTATTGTCGTTTTTTATTTTTAAATATCAATTACTACTGTTATTATATTTTTATGGACTGCTACTATAATTTCGAGGATTATTATTACATTTTTGGGGATTGTTACTTTGTTTTTTGAGATTTTCAGGGGACTGCTACTGCATTTTCAATTTTTGGAACTGCTACAACGCTCTCGGTTCAAGGATTTTTACTGCATTTTCAGGAAATGCTATTTCATTTTTGGTGCAAAGACTGCTATTGCATTTTTCAGGACTGCTGCTACGTGTTTGGGAACTATTGTTACTTTGGCACTATTACTACATTTTCGGGAATTGCTACTGCCTTTTTTTTTATTATTTTATTTCGGGGACTGCTATTGTGTTTTATTTTAATTTAGGAACTGCTACTGTGTTATCGGTTCAAGGATTGCTACTGTGTTTTCTGCTTAAGGACTACTACAGTGTTTTCGATTGAAGGACTGTTGCTGCATTTCCGGGGATTGCTACTGTGTTTGTTTGATTTCAGGGACTGCTACCGTGTTACCGGCTCAAGGACTGCTATTGTATTTTCAGCTCAAAGACTGCTACTAGTTTCATTTTAGGGAATTATTCCCAGCTTGTGGTTGTTGGCTTTAGCCCAATGGCTTTATTCGTTCTTGAGCTGCTACTGAATTGTACTCAAGTTGTTATTGACTTCAGAGCGCTACTATATTTTCGAGAATTACTAATGCATTTTCAATTTGGATTGATATAGTATTTTTTGGGAGTATTGCAATTTTGAGGAATGCTATTGCATTTTCAGTTTGGAGGCCGCAATTATTGTAAATTTGCTAGAGTATTTTTTCAAATTATTGCTACTGAGTTTTTCAAACAAATGTTATTGAGTTAGTCGAGCTTGCATTGTTTGTCTAGTTGTTACTCAATTTTTTTTTCAATTGCTACAAAATCATTCTTTCAATTGCTACAAAATCATTCTCGAAGTGCTATTGAATCTATCGTCGTGCTGCTACTAAATCTCTCGTCGTGCTACAATTAAATTAGTAACAATTCTACTAAATCAGTAACAATGCCAATACAACATCAATAACAATGCTGATACAACTTCAGTAAAATTTTCGATACAAATTTTAAAGGAAACATTGCTACGAAATATACTCTATACCCTAAAATGCCTACACACCCTAAACCCTAAACGGCTAAACCTTATTCTCTAAGACCCCTACACCCTAAAAACCCTAAATACCCTATACCCTAAAATTGCTAAATTACATCTAACTCATATAAGCACACTGCTACTGAAAAAGAATGCATATTGGTACTCAAAAATGATTGAACACTGATACTGAATAAGAATGCACACTAATACTTGAAAAAGAACTGCCACTAACCCAATATCCTAAAACCCCAAAACCACCCTATAACTCATATATGCCCATTGCTAATGAAAAAAATGCACATTTAAACTCGAAAAATATTAAGCACTGATCTTGAAATTGAATACACGTCGCTACTAAAACTCTTAACCCTAAAATCTCTAAATACCATATACCATATAACTCTATAACCCTCAAACTCTAAACCCTAAACTCTAACCACTAAAAATACCCTATGCCCTAAAACCCTTAAATCACCTATAATTCATATACGCACACTGCTACTGATAAAGAATGCACGTTAGTTCTCAAAAAAGTATAAACAATGATATTGGATAACAATACACGCTACTACATGAAAAAGAATGCACATTGCATCTGAAAAAAGCACCACCACTAACCCCAAACTCTATACCCTAAACCCCTAAACCACCCTATAACCCTTATAAGCACATTGCTACTAAAAAAATGCACGTTGTTACTTGAAATATAATGAACACTGATACTGAAAACGAATGCACATTGCTACTGTTACTAAATCTTACACCCTAAAACTCCTACACATCCTAAACTCTAAAACCTACACCCTATACCCTAAAACTTGTACACAACTTAAACCCTACACCTTATACCATATACCGTGGTACTTTGTGAATAATTCAGTAGCAGATAGATGAAACTTTAGTAACAGCTCGACGAATGAATTAATAATATCTCGACTAACGGTTAGTAGCATATCAACTAACTATTTAGTAACAGTTGACGAAACGATTCAGTGACAATAGTTTGAAAAACACAATAGCAGCACTTGGAAAAACACAATATCAATTAGAAAAAACTACCAAATTCTGCAATATAAATATATATATAATTGGTGTTATTTTTATAAAATAAAGAAACACAATCCAAAGTAGCAACACATGCTAGAGCTAATTAATGCAATATTGGTTATGATATCTTCACCACCATCCGCAAAATGAAACACACAGATTGGACTGCTACATCTTCTTCTTATCTCTACACAAACCAACCTTCTCTCCAAAATCGCTGAATAATGGATTGAATGTTAAGTTGCTTCAAGCTCTAGGGACTTCCTCTTCTCTACAGTAGGATATTCATACATGTTGGGCGACAAGCTCATGCTCAGCAGCCTGGTCGTTTATACTTTCTCATTGGACGTAGCACGGAGGCCGACCAAGGACTGCTACTACTGAAGAAAAGGAGGCGCTCAATTTCTGATTGATCTCCAAAAACTTCTTTCCTCGAATCTAAAAATTTCATAGCACAATCTCTGTAATATATTGAAAGAAAACAACAACAAAAATAACTAAATTTTTACAATTAGGAGGAGCTAACTCACACGTTCGTAGAGTGAGACGCAGATCTAGAACCCTCACCGAACTGTAAATCCATTGATACTACAAATTGTGAAGTCGGAGGTGCGAGCAGATGTGGCTGCTACTAATCGCGTTGTCGCGTGACGCCAGAGAAGCTGGTGCGAATAGGGTGCACAACGCGAGGTAGAATAACAGGAGATGCGACGAGCCGTCGACGAGCCACGACGGCGGCATCTTCATTTTCGAGAAGGGACGACTAGATTGGGATTCAACTGCTACTATGTGTTTTCTCTCGCTGGTGAGAGAGAGAGAGAGAAGAGAAAAAGTTTTGTCTGATCGATATTTTGATTTCTTTCAGAAAAATGTTCATCTGAGAAGGTAAGGTATTAACGTAAAAAGCACGTCGACACATGTCATCTCCTCTGTCATAGACCTTAAATTTTTGTCTTTAAGTGTTCAAATAATGTCTCATTGTCCTTAAGTGTATGGCACACCTCCACCTTGTTCTTAAGAGTAGTTTAATATTTTTATTTACGTACTAGAGTATAGGCACACCCCATTGGGATGTGAGATGTGGGAGTTTTTTTCCCTTCTGAAAATACAAAAGAGAGAGAATGAAAGAACGACAAAAATAGGAATCGTGATTTTTAATTTTTTTATATTTAATTTGTTAATTTGCCCCAATTATAATTTTATCCTTTAATTAAATTCTTTTTATTCTCGGCATATATATACCAGAGACACTTTTTGGTATTTTGAATGTTTGACCGTTTGATAACTGTAAAATGGTCATCTCTATTAATATATAGAAATTAAATAATCAGTTTTCCTTTTCTAGCACCCTTTTCTGTAAATTGTTTTTTTGCAAATTATTTAAAAACCCAAATTCAGTTTCTCTTTCTTAAAAAACCCAATTGTTTAAGGAGATTTATTCTCCTTAACTATCAGTGTGTGTCCTGTCCTAATTAGCTACGGATTAGTATAGATTGAGATACATAGAATATCTATTATATCAGAACATTTATTATAACTGATTGTATCAGCTTATATATAGGGCATTCTATCAATGAAAGAGATACAGTTTCGGTGTATCATATTTTCTCCTTCAACACGTTATCAGCACGCTCTGAGTTGATAGTCAGCCATCATCACAAAAAAAAATTCTAACCCCAAAACACTAAACTCCCACCGTCGGCAGTTCCTCCTTCATTGCCGATATCCACCAATCGGCGTCTCCTTCTCCCAGAATCTTTTATTTTCAAGCAAAAATTGAGCTTATGCAAAATAAAAAACTTCTACAGAGGATTTCGAGCAACTCAAGATGAACTAGAGATAAATCTTCACATGCACGGAAATCTCCAAATGTCTATTTCCAAAACATCCTGAAAATATCAATTCGAATGTGCCTAAAGAAAGTTATGGTTGATTGAGTGCACAAAGGTCAGTCTGCGCGAAAAGAAGAAGAAATCTTCCTTCTACTTGAAGTTTCGTGGACGTGTTTCCTTTCTTCAAACTTCTTTCACAGCAAAGTTTTCATACTAAGCATAACATCCTGGATATAAACCTTTCTAAACCATCAATCTATAGATCTAGGAATAAAACTTACTTCCTTCAAAACCTTAGATTTGTGATTATTGTGAATATTGCATGTTTTTTCCCTAGTTCATATGGATCTATATCCACAGAGTATAAGTGACGGTCCTGGGGGAGTCACGGTTTAGAAAAAGAAAAGAAAATAAAGGAAAATAGATCATATGTGATGGTTCATCACAGTTTCTGAAAGGACCCAACCCTGATTTAGTTTCCTAAACCGGAATCAAACCCCTTCTGAAAACACGAACCAACAAAAACCATCAAAATTTCGGCAGAGTAACGCTACTAACGCGGAATTGCCATAACCTGTACCCGGAAAATACACTTCATCCTATGCCAAAAAAATCAAACCGTGGGCACCAATCCCATCCGGAATTCTCAATATCATAACAGTAATGTAAAGTAATCAATAAATCTATACTTTACAGAAATCCGGGGAAAATTGTATAAGAGTATATATAAGAATGCTCAGAGCGACCTCTAGTGTATAATTATATAAATATACCACAGCAGGTAGAACAAGAAACCTACTGGAAGAAACAAGGTAGCTCGAACACTATGCATCCGACCACGACGTGCGACACCAGAATCTGAACTGCAAACTGGGCATGGAAACCGAAAAGCCCAGGGGAAAGACATGAAAATTGTTGGAGTGAGTGGACGAAAATAAATGTCTTTCGCCAGATGATATATGTTAAAATAACATCTGCGAGTCCAGATAAATAAATATAATAAAGTATACGAGGTAAACTCATACTCCTCCAGCGTACTGAGCATGCAGGTAAAAATCCCACGGGGTCGCTCACATCCGTGCTAGTACAGTCCAAATCATGGGATCCAGACCCACACGTGATTCTAGCCAGAAAGGCCTCAGGTCAGAGGTCTGCCCCCACCCCCCCGGTAAAGGCCTCGGGTCAGGGGTCACAGCCTCCCCCGGTAAACATCCTCGGGGATCAACCGGGATGCAAGTGTATCGATACAACAACATATACTGAGACTGTACTCTGTGTAAACCAAATCATAAATAGTTCGATGCAAATGCGTAAAGCAATATATAAATGCATATACGTAATGTATAATGGTATAAGCATAATCGTATAACACATGCTCATATAAATCATAATCTCGTATGCATGCTCATGCTTGTAAAACATGTATAAAGACTCGCGATTATCAGTGAAAAGAAATTGTCCACTCACAGATGAGCGTAACGCAGTTCGCGTTAATCCCTTGATCCGGCAAAAAATCTCTCGCCAAACGAACGATCACGAACCCCTGAATTATCATAAAATCCATTTCTCAAAATCATAACTCAGTACCTCGAATCATATCACGAGAAACAACCGTTCTCGGAAACACATAATTCAATAACGACGAATTGTCGAAAATTCGATAATCATACCACACAACCTCGCTATAATTTTCGATGCTCAAATCGAAAAACAAACCTCACCACTGCGATCGGTGCGCGATTCCGAGTGAAACGACATATAACTCGTCGAAAACCCTAAAAAGTCAACTTTGACCGGAGGACCGCCGTTGACCACCGCCGGCGGCGGCGGCGCCAGCCAACCATGAAATTTCCCGGCGGACCAACACCTATTCCACTCAAAATCATCCAACAAACAACTTCCATAACTACACCAAAGTCCAATTTTGACTCTAACTAGTCCAATTTCAAGCAAAACCGAAATCTCACACAAACTTTAATCGATCGATTCTCCATGTACAAAACGAATTGGAGCACCATACCTATATGGGTAGCTTCGTGGTGATGAGGGCTTCAAAGCCCAGTGCTTCATGTAGCTCAATTCGACCGGAAAAATTGTCAACCAAAACCCCCAATTTTCACAAACTTATGACTGGAAAATCTTCTTCCTCCGGCATCCTCGCCGTGAACGGTGGCTGGCAAGAGGACGAGGGCATCAAGGTGAGTCGATTGGGTCCTAGGCCGAGGCCGGAGGTGCCCGGACGGCTGCTCACTGCCGGCAAGCCGAGCTCCACCGTCGCTCCTCCCTTCCCAGCCGAGTTGACTCAGTCAACGAAATAAATGCCAGCTTTGACTTTCCCAAAACAGCAACCCATTTAAATACTTTCTATTTTAGGAAACTTCCAAATACACTTTTCGATAAACTTCGAACACACGTAACTTTCACGTCGTAAATCCGTTTCCAACAATTCTCGCGTCAACAAACTCATCTCGACATGTTCTTAAATTTCCACCCGAAGTCAAACACTTCGACAAATCCGATAAAAAGTCAACGGTTCAAACCATGACAAGCTTATCCGATTAAATGATCAACGGTCGAAAATATTCATAACATAATCCTCGTAACTCGGAATAATCCTCTGGAAGTTGCCACAAGCTCGAAATTAAATTCTCAACAACTTTCACGAAGGATCCGAAATCAGATTCTCGCCCGATAATTTAGTCGCTAATGAAGCCGCCATATTAGCAGATTACGTCGAAATCATGACAAATTGTGAAACTCGCAAATTAAGTCGATAATCATTCCATCTACAGTTTGGGTCGATCAACGGTCCAAAATGGATCACAATCACGATTCGGATAGACTCGAACATGAACGGATAAACTCGACAATATACCGAAATTTCAAATATTCATTTTATATTCTTCAGTCGTCCAAATAATAATCCGGAACCGCCCACGAACTCGAAATCACGCGTATAACAACTCTCGAGAAGAGACTCAGCTCAAAGTCTCGGCCAATAATTTAGTCGTGATCAAAGCTGACGATTCAATCAATTATCGGAAATCTGCGATTATACGCTAACTCACGAATTAAGCTGATTACGCTTCTGATTCTGTTCCGGGTCGTCACAGTTTCTGGATGTGGTTTTGAGCCACCGTTTATTGATAATCGATTTTTGTGAGCAAACATCATTGATCATTATTCGTATCCCCTAAACTTGATATTAGTGATCATGATTACATCCCCTAAACTTGTAGATGACATCAATTGAGCCGAAACGACTTGAATTTGATATCCTTGATCCTCAAGGAGTAGAATATCATTGTTGGGTGTCAAATGTTGAGAATGCGCTTCTCGGTAAGAATATGACGGATACAATCCAACCACCACCACCTGGTATTGAGCCAGTAACTACAGCTCGCAAAGCTCAAGCCCTCATATTTTTTAGGCGACATATACATCCAGCTCTAAATAAATTTGCTAAAGAATGACCCCGCGGTTTTGTGGGTGACTTTACAAGACAAGTTCAATAATGTACATAATGCACAATTTTGAGAACTGCAAGAAATACGGGATTCAATATGGTTATTGGATTATCCAAGTATTAATACTTTTAATCAAGCTATGTTAGAGCTTTAATCAAAGTTGAATGTTTGTGGCATTGTAAAGACCGATCTGGCTATAATCGAGAAGTCTTTAAACATATTCCCTACTCCCATGGACACATTTGATATTCAATATCGTACTGATTATGAGCAAGAAAGACTAAGATCCTTTAGTGATCTCATGAGCGTGTTGGCCAAGAAAGAGCGGTATTGTGAGATTCTTCTCCACAATAATGCTCGGTCAACTAGTACTAAAAAGATCCCTGAGTCGTACAATACTAGTGTGAAGGCACGTAAGGATAGGAGGAACGGTCGTCCTGAGCCTTACAATAACCTTGGTGGAAAAGGCGGACGAGGAAAAGCTCGTGGTAGAGAATATAGTTAGAAATTGGACCAAGACAATAGCCATAACTCTAACAAGAATCATTCTGGTTCTAGGAATGGGAGAAATTCTTCAAATTTTGCTTCTAATTCGCGCTTGTCATCTTGTTATAGATGTAGTTCTGCTAAGCACATGCACAAAAAATGTTGTGCACCCAAGAATATTCAAAATGCCTACAAAAAATACACACGATTCATGGTAAATGAGACTAACTTCTTTTGAAGACTATAAGATAGAAGATTGCAGTAAATCCAATCTCATACTAGCAGACAATACAAAAGCAAGCTGGAGACTGCGGTATTTTGAGTAGTCTATGTATTAGGCTCAAGTTTTTGTTATGTAATCAACTTTAGCTCTATTTTTGACTTGGTTTTAGTCGTGGTTTTTTTTTGACTTAGTTTAGTCATGGTTCGAGACTTTATTTTAAGTCATAATTTTTGGAATAACACATTTATGATGTAATTTTAAAGTTGACGAGTAATAATTTTTTTTTCTATTTTCGGTATACGAAAGTGTTCAGAATGTTATTTTCATACCAATTCAATGTATAGTTCGATGTTTGAATATATATGGCAAAAGGACACAAAGATACCATACAAATGAGACATAAAAAGAGGAAGTTTTTCTCACAGAAATTTTTTGACCCGTCGAAGATTTCTTCGACTCGTCAAAAGTGAGCTTCTGTCTCCAATTTGTCCATTTTTCGACCCGTCGAGGATAATCCTCAACCCGTTAAAAATTTGATATCAAAAAATCGACATTGTTTTAGGTTTTCGTCCGACCGGTTGAAAAATACCTAGACCCGTCGAAAGGACGCTCCTGGACAAAATTTCGACCCGTTGAAATTTGGCTTCGACCCATTGAAAATATGGTATCGAAATATAAATTTTTATTTTGGGTTTTCTTCGACCCGTCAAAGAATGTACTCGGATGTGTTGTTTTTAGATATATTTTACATCGATTTTATTGGAAAACGTTGAAAAAAAATTCAGCACAAGATGTGGTTTTAAATTGGTTTTTGTCATGCCATGGAATTTAATATACAGCGGTCATTTTGACCAATCAGATGTTGTTATAAATCGGTTTTGGTTAGGTAATATCATACCATATCAGCACTTTATAAGGGTTACACCCTTTGAAATCTTTGAGTATTCACTTATAGTGTTTGCCATGTCTTCGATTCAAATACGGATTGATTGACATGGTTTGTTGATATATGATGACGAGATTGAGTGTTATATGCATCTAAAAGGCCATTCGAGCCTTGCTCAGATTTGAAAACATTTGTGCCAACGGTTTTCACTTGAAACAATATTGTGAGAATGGAAGAGAGTTCTGTGTCAAATCTCTGTAGAAAGCTGCCAACGATGCAATCTGGAGAAGTTTATAAGGATTTGTAATGGTTTATATCTTACTACGGTTTGGATCATTAAATCCAATGCAGTCACTTATATTACTATGTGTGACTTAGCCTCATATGAGCTTTTGCATTTTGATGATCAAGCTATTGAGAAATTCTCATGGTCATCTATTCTTAAGTGTGACGACCCGGAATAGAATTAACAGTGTAATCAGCTTAAGCCATGAGGTTATGCGTAATCGCAGATTGTCGTCAGATAATTGAATCGCCAGCTTTGATCACAACTAAATTATTGGCCAAGAATTTGAGCTGAGTCTCTTCTCGAGAGTCATTGTACGTGTGATTTCGAGTACGTGGGCGCTTCCGGATCGTTATTTGGACGACCGAGGAATATACTATGAATATTTGAAGTTTTGACGTAATTGGGTTAAAATGGTAGGTTTGTTAGCGACTAAATTACCGGACGAGAATATGATTTCGGCTTCTTCACGGAAGTTGTTGAGAATTTAATTTCGAGCTCGTGGGAACTTCCGGAGCATTATTCCGAGTTACGAGGATTATGTTGTGAATATTTCCGATTGTTGATTATTTAGTCGGTTAAAGTATGTGTTTGGTTGAACCGTTGAATTTTTATCGGTTTGGTAGATGTGTTTGACTTCGGGTGATAATCGAAGAATATGTCAAGTCGAGTTTGTTGCCGCGAGAATTATCGAAATCGGGTTTACGACGCGAAAGTTACGGGTGTTTAAAGTTTGTCGAAATACGTAATTTTGGAAGTTTCCTATTTTGGAAAGTATTTAAAGAGGGTTACCTGTTTAGGAAAGTCAACATATGGCATTTATTTGGGTTGACTGGTGTTGACCGAGTCAACACGTGGAGGAGATGGGAGTTCGACGGTGCCACGGCCTCGCCGGCGGCGAGCTGCCGTCCGGCCATCTCCGGCCACGGGGGAGGTGCTATCGACTCGTCTCAATGTCCTCTACCCATCCCCGGCCTCCTTTCACGGCGTGGGACGCCGGAGGAGGAAAGAATTCCGGCCAAAAATGGAGAATTTTGGAGTTAATGGTGGATTTTGATTCCGGCCGATTCGAGCTGCAAAAAAGACTGGGTTTTGTAGCCCTCATCACCATGAAGCTACCATGTAAGTTTGGTGTTCCAATTCATCTTGTACATGGAGAATTTTGGAATTGAAATCCTGTTTGGAATTCGGTTTTACATGAAATTGACATGATTAGAGTGAGAATTGGCCTTTGATGCAGTTGTGAAAGTTGCTCAGTAGGTGATTTGGAGTGGAATAGTGGTTGCTCCGCCGTGAAATTTCACGTTCGGGTGGCGCCGCCGCCGCCGGCGGTGGTCAACGGCGGTCAACGGTCAACAGTTTGACTTTTTGGGGTTCTCGACAAGTTGCATGTCATTTCACTCGAAATCGCGCCCCGATCGCAGTGGGGAGGTTAGTTTTTCGAATTGAGCGTTCGAAATTGTAGCGAGGTATTGAGGTGTGATTATCGGATTTTCGACAGTTCGTCGTAATTGAATCGTGTGTTTCCGAGAACGGTTGTTTCTCGTGATTTGTTTTGAATTGTTGAGTTATGACTTTGAGAAATGAACTTTGTGTTTATTCGGGGGTTCGTGATCGTTTGTTTGGCGAGGGACTTTCCGCCGAATCACGGGTTAACGCGAACTGCGTTACGCTAGTCTGTGAGTGGACATTTCTTTTCACGGATTGTTTGCGAGTCTTTCATATATGATTTTCAAATTTGAGCATGCAGTATGATCATGATTTTTATGAGCATGTGTTTTACGATTATACATATACGGATATGCGTATACGAGTATACATATATATATATATTATGTTTATGCATGTGCATGAAAAGGATTTATGATTTGGTTTACACAGAGTACAGTCTCAGTATATGTTGTTGTATCGATACACATTGGCTTCTCAGCTGATCCCCTAGTACGCTCTGGGGGGGGGGGACAGATATCCTGACCCGAGGCCTTTCTGGCTAGGAATCACGTGTGGGTCTGGGATCCTGTGATTCAGACTGTGCTATCGCGTGGTAGTCCATGAGTGATTCCGCGATATTTATGATGCATGCTCTGTACGCGTGAGGAGTTAGAGTCTCCCTCGTGTACCATTTGATTTTATGTACATTTGACTCACATATATTTTTATAACATATATTACTTAGTGAAAGACATTTATTTTCGTCCACTCACTCTAACAGTTTTCATGTCTTTCCCCTGGGCTTTTCGGTTTCCATGCCCAGTTTGCAGTTCGGATTCTGGTGTTGCACGTCGTGGTTGGAGGCATAGTGCTCGAGCTACCTTGTTTCTTCCAGTAGGTTTATTGTTCTACCTACTGTGGTATACTTATATGACTATACATTAGAGGTCGCTCTGAGTATTCTGTTGTATATATTATATGATTTTACTCCGGATTTCAGTAAAGTACAGATATATTTATTATTTTATATTACTGTTGATATATTGAGAAATCCGGATGGGATTGGTGCCCACGGTTTGATTTTTGTGGCATAGGATGAAGTGTATTTTCCGCGTGCAGGTAATGGTAATTCTACGTTAGTAGCGAAACTCTGCCAAAATTTCTACGGTTTTTGTTGGTTTGTGTTTTCGAAGGGGTTTGATTCCGGTTTAGGCAACTAAACCGGGGTTGGGTCCTTTCAACTTGGTATCAGAGCATTCGGTTATAGGTTCTGTAGACTTCTGTAGTCGTGTTTACTAAGAATATTTGAGAATATACTGCATGTCTGGAATGGTGACCCGACCGGCCGGCGGATACTCATCAATATTCCGGGTGTTGTATACTTTCAAATATTTGAAGTTCCATGATTACGTTTCACTTGTTGTGAACGATATTTTATTCATTAGGATGCCTCCTTGACGTGTTTTCCATGTCGGTACGGTTGTGGATCCTATTGAGGATCAGTCGACGCGATTTGCCAGAGAATTGTGGGTTTGAATGAGTATTCTGAATTCAGAGAATTGTGTGGCACAGTTTGCCTGGTTGTGCGGGTATGAGCGTTTACATGTGGCCTCAGAGCAGAGAATCGTGGCAGTTGATGTTTTTGCCTGAGCCAGATTGTTGTATTTGGTGGGCTGATATTGTGTGAGTTCCTGTTGCGACTGCATGACCTACATTCAGGGTGTTGTTTATATGGTAATGGTTCAATCGGGCTACCTAGAAATCGGATGAGGAGTGTTTACCCACCTGAGGCAGAGATGCATTGTTCACATGTTTGTCCCTGTTTGCATGAGTTATGTGGCTTCAGAGGGAGCTATGCATGAGGTTCGAGATGAGTTTGAACCTGAATATCAGAGAGATCTTGATTGATGTGCCTCGAGATAGCCGTGAGGAGCTTAGTGTGCTGCACTCAGTGGCGAGGCTATTAAGAAGGAAAGTTGTATGCGGTTTCCGATGTGTTGGTTTGAAGAAAGTGGACTTAGTTGAGATATTTGACGAGGTTGAGTTCAGGCACCTCGGGATCTGTGACTTCATCAGGCTGTGGCCTTTTCGATTATGTTGAGGGTCATCAGATCAAGCAGAGGATCCGTTTGGTGGTGATGGAGATCACAGAGTAGCGGACTTGCTCCTATGGTATGAGTTTGGGGTGATCGTTGGTGATCCTTTCACGCAGCAGGTATTGTGGTGACTTGTGTTTGTGGAGCACTTTCAGTTGCTATTGTGGTGGCCAGGATGGTCACGTTGCGAGGGAACGCCCTCAGCTAGCTGTTTTAGCGGTTTAGGCAGCTCAGAGTTCACGAGGAGGTCATGAAGCTGATACTGGAGTGACCAATGTAGCCTTTGTGATGAGTTAATCAGCAAGTCGTAATTGACGTGGGCGGCTAGTTGGGCATGTTGGAGTTCATGCCACGACCTTGTATGTGGACGGAGTTTCTCAGAGGTTACTGTTGCTTGACGTCCATGGCTGTTGTACCTGCATCTCCACTTCCGAAGTTTTGAAGAGTATTGCATTCATCCGGAGGTTGCGGGATCCTTGTTGGAGGATATGGCTTAGCCACGGATCTGTTATAGCTGGACATCGTGGTTTTGATGTGACTATGAGTATGGACTTACTGACAACGCATTTGGCTGTGTTCGAGTGCCTCGAGATGGAGGTTGTGTTTCGACGACCAGATTTCCCCGAGATACCGTTTCGCGGTGATGGTCGAGCGGATGATGGAGTCGGGTTATATTGTTTGCTTAGCTCATGTTGTGGATACTATGGTTGCTGTACCCGACATTGGTGATGTTGAGGTGGTTCCCGAGTTTCCAGGTGTGATCCGGAGGAGTTACCAGGTGTTCCTCTAGTTCGGGAGACCGACTACACCATTGAGCTTGTACCGGGCGCTGGACTCATTTTACCGGCATCTTATCGTTCGGAGCCAGCGGAGCTGATGGAGCTATAGTTTTGACTCCAGGAGTTGCTGGAGGAGGTTTCAGGAGATTTTGTGCGACCCCGCGTATTTGCGTGGTGTGCTTTTGCATTGTGTGTACGGATGATGGATGGTTCGATGTGGTGGTGCATTGACTACCGGAAGCCTGATTCTTTTCAGAGGAGGGAGAGTATCCTCTGCTTCGGATTGACGATTGGTTTGATCAGCTCAAGGGAGCTTCAGTCTTTTCGAAGATTGATTTCGGGTCCGGATACCATCAGTTGAGGATCGATGAGTTAGATGTGGCCATGTTAGCTTTCGGATCACGGTGCGGGCATCAGGAGTTCTTGGTCACGCCATTGGTTGACCAATGCCCCGTAGTTTTTATGGACTTGATGGACCATGTGTTCAGACGATTTTGGACAAGTTGCTGTCATGTTCGTTGGCAACATCCTGAGGTATTCCAAGAAAGTGGGTCAGTACTTGAAGCAATAGCGAGTGGTTTTGCGAACTTCACAAGATGATCAGCTATTTGTGAAGTTCAACCAGTGTGAATTTTGGTTGATTAGCGTGAAGATTTTGAGCCACGTGATGTCAGCCGAGGGAATTGGCGTGGATCCTGACCAGCTAAAAGCCGTGTTGATTTGGAGATGATCTACCATGGTACCAGAGATCAGGGGTCTCTTGGGTTTGGCAGGCTATTACCGACGGCTTGTGCAGGATTTTTCCCGGATTGTCACTCTACTTTCCGGATTGACGAAGAAGGCGTCTAGTTCGAGTGGTTCGATGCACGCGAGGAGAGTTACTTACTCCTGAAGGATGGTTGACCGTTGCTTCAGTTTTGACCTTACCTGATGATCGTGATGAGTTCGTGGTTTATGGCGATGCATCGAGGTTTGGATTTGGTTATGTTTTGATGCTGTGTAGTAGAGTGGTGGCTTATGAGTTCAGACCGTAGAGCTTGGTGAAGCTACGTATCCTATGTATGATTTGGGAGTAGCTGTATTTACGTTAGCATCGGTGAGTTGGAGACACTACTGCTACGGCGTGCAGCGCAGTGTAGGACGTACACTGATCACCTGAGTTTCATCCACTTGCATTTTCGACCAGATTTGGGCTTGAGGTAGTGTAGATGGTTGAGGTCGACTAACGACTATGGTTGCACCTTTGAGCTTGTTCGGGAAAGGTTAGAGGTTGTACTTTGACTACCCATCTGGGATGTTGTTGCTAATGCATTCAGTTAGAAGTCGGGAGCTTCAGTATTTCATGTGTGTGTGTGGCTCGAGTTTCCGTGTTAGCCGAGTTGCGAGCTACGGGAGCTGAGTTCGAGTGTGATGATGTTGAAGCTCATTGTTTCGCGCGCATTTGGCACTAGTGGTACGGAGATGTGTCTGATACTTCGAGGTTACTACTCGTGACGTAACATGAAGAGCAATGTAGCAGTTTGTGTGTGCAGATACCACATTTGTCGACTGGTGATGGCTAGGAGGCAGAGACTTGCCAGGAAGTTGTAGCCATTGGAGATTTTCGATTAGAAGTTGGAGTTTGTCGCTATGGTTTTGTGTGCCAGTATGCACTTCGGTTTGTGATACCAGTTGTCAGGCCATTGTGGACCATTTGATGAACTTGGTACGTTTACTTGTACTTTTCAGAAAAGATTTTAGTGGCTAGCATAGCTGTGCTTGGTGGAGGTTGTCCATTTACGTGGTATACCAGTGTCCCAGTTGCTGGTTGAGGTAATCAGCTACGACTGTGTGTTGGCAAGCTTTGCAGCGAGCATTGGGGACCAGATTACGAGTTAGTACCGGTTCTTATCCTCAGATTGGTGGGCGACCTTTGATGACTATTCAGACCTTGGAGGGCATATTGTGGACCTCGGTATTGTAGTTTCGGAGGATTTGGGACCAGCAGTTTCAACTGTTCGAGATTGCATGCAGTACCAGTTTGTTGACCACTATGATTATGATATTGTGTGATGTCATTTTGAGGAATGATGTTGTACTCCATTGTGTTAGAGCGAGTTTGATGTGAGTGACGTTGGATCCTGATTTTGTGGAATGTGCTACCACAGACTGTCAAATTAGCGGAAATGGGTTGATAATTGCCCGAGTTTGATGTTTGAGCTATGTTGATGTAAGCAGGTTGAATTGTGATTTTCCAGGTTATTGTAATCCGTGTGTGATCATAGGCGAGTTTGTGTTGTGCCGTATAGTTCGGCATCACCTATATTGTTGGTTTTTGTGTATGCTGTGTTCCGTGTGATGGAACTATATTTCAGGTTTGTTACGTGTTGTGTACCCTACCTGTTCCTTATGCAGGAACACTTGGTGATTGTGTAGAGCCAGTTCAAATTCGTGATTTGAGGGTACAAGGATTTCAGCACGGAGCTATCTCCTATTGTGGAATCGATTGTCAGAGTTGTTCAGTTGACGTTGTCAGACTGTTTATATATGGTTTTGATTGCTGCATTGACGCATGGGTCACATGTCTTCTCAATCCACATGGTACGCTGCATTTTCAAAACTCCTAGCACATATTATTAAGCTTTGTGCTCACCACCCGAACAAATCAATCAGGTCATTCAGATTGGTTTAATACAAGAGAGTTTACATTGAAATATTTTGTTGATTATTGCATGCTGATTGGGATTGAATTTGAACATTTTGGTTCCCCATATTCATTCATAGAACAATTTAGCAGAGACAGAAATCAAGCAGTTACAGCTTGTGGCCAGCACAATGGTAATGCATATTGATTTACCGGGTTTGGCTCAGGAATATGCAGTGTTACATGCAGCTATTCTTATTTACTTGATACCCATAAACCGCCAACCATATAGTACGTACCAGTTGGTAACTAGATATGAGCCTGATATCTCACACCTATGCATCTCTGGTGGTGTGGTACATGTGCCTACTCTGCTTCCACTGTGTATAAAAATGGGTCATCAATGACGATTGTGCATTTATGTTGGTTATGATACTCCAATGAATGTCTGCAATTTAGAATCTTTTATAAGAGATCTCTTTACTGCTAGTTTTTGCAAATAGTCACTATGATAAGACATACTTTCCGCCGTTTAGGGGAGATAGGAATGGTTCCATTCTGGTTAAACGTTGGAAATTGACGTGGTATGTCCCCACTATGTCTCAACATGATGGCTCATCATGATCCCTGTGTGACGACCCGGAACAGAATCAGTAGTGTATCGGCTTAATCAACGAGCTTGCGCGTAATCGCAATTTTCCGTAAATTGATTGAATTACCGGTTTTGATCACGACTTAATTATTGGCCGAGAATTTGAATTGAGTTTCTTCTCGAGAGTTGTTGTACGCATGATTTCGAGTTCGTGGGCGGTTCTGGATTATTATTTCGACGACCGAGGAATATAATATGAATATTTGAAATTTCGAAATATCGAAATATCGTCGAGTTTATCCGTTCGTATTCGAGTTATCCCCGAATCGTGATTGTGATCCATTTTGGACCGTTGATCGACCCGAACCAAAAATGAAATGGTTATCGACTTGATTTGCGAGTTTCGCGATTAGTCGCGATTTTGACGTAATTGATTAATCTGGCGGCTTCGTTAACGACTAAATTATCGAGCAAGAATTTGATTTGGGATCTTTCATGAAAGTTGTAGAGAATTTAATTTCGAGCTTGTGTGAACTTCCGGAGGGTTATTCCGAGTTACGAGGAATAAGTTGTGAATATTTTCGGCCGTTGGATATTGTCGTATTTATCCGTTTGGGATTCGATACGCGTACAGTATAAATACGGGAGAATACATGCCGATTTTTGGAAACTTTCCAAATCTGGAAATTGGGCCTTGACCCGCATTGACCACGGGTCAAGGGGAAACCCGTTTTGCACGTTTTGGCCATGAGCTTTGCGCCGCCGTGGAGCCTGATTCCGGTCACGGTTGGCCAGAGTCTCTTCATGGAATGTGTTGGGTTCGAGCTTCTCTTCGATTTGAGTGGTGGATCGTCCCTTGAGGTGACCGGAGGAGGAAGAATCGAAGCGGCGAAGTTGGGCGGTTTTCCGGCGAAATCGGTGGCGTTCGTTGGCGACGTTTCCGACCGAGTTGGAGGTGGTCCTTTAGGGGCTTTTGTTAGCCTTGAAGAGAGGAAGCTATTGGAAGTGGTTTGAAGGGTTGCCGTGGCCGCAGGAGGGAGATCAGTGGAATTGAAATTCCGGTGAGGGTTTGCACCTTTGAGGTGAGTTTTGGACCTTTTCCGATCAAAATTGGCCTTAACTTTGAACTGAAAAGTTGTTGGAAATGTCGAGATCTTCAAATCCATGTGTAGGTTGAATTTTTCTGGGCCGGTGAGGTTTTCCGGTGGCGGCTGCGCCGCCGTGCGCGGTGGCAACTTTTCGGCCGTGGTGTTTTTGAACGAGTTGTATGTCGTTTCGCTCGGAATCGCGCACCGATCGCTGTGGTGAGGTTTATTTTTCGAATTGAGGATCGGAAATTATAGCGAGGTTTTATGGTGTGATTATCGCATTTTTGATGATTTCGTTGATATTGAATTATATGTTTTCGGGAACGGTTGTTTCTCGTGATGTGATTCGAGGTTTTGAGTTATGATTTTGAGCAGTGGATTTTATGATTATCCAGGGGATTGTGACCGTTCGTTTGGCGAGTAATTTTCCGCCGGATCACTGGATTAACGCGTAATGCGTTATGCTCATCTGTGAGTGGACTTTTCTATTTTCACTGTCGTTGCGAGTTCGTGATTTTTCGTGATTTTTCGTATTTATTTATATACGATATTGAGATTATTTAGTAATTTTGGAGGTATTATTTTACATTTTATGGTGATGGCATTACTTGCATCGATGCTTCGGCTACTCAGCTGATCACCGGTAGTCTGACCAGAGTTAAGAGATTCCTCTGGACCAGAGTTGAGAGATTCCTCTGGGTAGGGTTGAGGGATTCCCCTGTTATGCCGCTGGGGTTGAGAGATTCCCCTAGCCTATCATCGTCGGGCTTGAGAGATTCGCCTGGCACCTCCATATATATTTCCGAACTCGCTTTGCTTTATATTGTTTTATGTATATGAAATTGGTGAAAGGCATATGCTTATTTTTGTCCACTTACTCTAATGATTTTATTTTCCTTTCCCCTGATCTTTTCGGTTTCTGTGCCCAGTTTGCAGTTTCAGACTCTGGTGTCGCACGTCGCGGTCGGAGGCTTAGTATTCGAGCGATATTTCATTTATGGTAGGTTCTTAGTTTGGCCTACTATTTGTGTGTATATATATATATACACACTAGAGGTCGCTCTGAGCATTTTGATGTTGTACTTTCATACGATTTCCCCGGATTTCTGTAAAGTACAGTTTTATTTATTACTTTACATTACTGTTATGATATTGAGAAATCCGGATGGGATTGGTGCCCACGGTTTGATTTTTGTGGCATAGGATGAAGTGTATTTTCCGGGTGCAGGTTAATGGCAATTCCGCGTTAGTAACAAAACTCTGCTGAAATTTTTGTAGTTTTTGTTGGCTCGTGTTTTCAGAAGGGGTTTGATTCTAGTTTAGGAAACTAAATCGGGGTTGGGTCCTTTCAGCTTGGTATCAGAGCATTAGGTTTTAGGTTCTGTAGACTTCTGTAGTCATGTTTACTAAGGATATTTGAGAATGTACAGCATGTCTGGAGTGATGACCAGACCGGCCGGCGGATACTCATCAATGCTTCGGGTGTTGTATGCTTTCAAATATTTGAAGTTCCATGATTATGTCCAGTTGTTGTGAATAATGTTTTGTTCATTAGGATGCCTCCTTGACGTGCTTTCCGAGTCGGTATGGTTGTGGATCCCATTGAGGATCAATCGGCGCGCGACTTGATAATGAGTTGTGGGTTTGGATGAGCATTCTGGATTCAGAGATATGTGTGGCATGGTTTGCTCGGTTGTGCCTGTATGGGCGACTATATATTGCTTTTGAGCAAAGAATTGTGGCAGTTGATGGTTTGCCTGAGTTAGATCATTATATTTGGTGGGTTGGTATTGTGTGAGTTTCTATTGTGAAAGGACCCAACCCCGATTTAGTTTCCTAAACCGGAATCAAACCCCTTCTGAAAACACGAACCAACAAAAACCATAAAAATTTCGGCAGAGTAACGCTACTAACGCGGAATTGCCATTAACCTGCACCCGGAAAATACACTTCATCCTATGCCACAAAAATCAAACCGTGGGCACCAATCCCATCCGGATTTCTCAATATCATAACAGTAATGTAAAGTAATAAATAAAACTATACTTTACAGAAATCCGAGGAAAATCGTATGAAAATATATCATCAGAATGCTCAGAGCGACCTCTAGTGTATAATTATATAAATATACCACAGCAGGCAGAACAAGAAACCTACTGGAAGAAACAAGGTAGCTCGAACACTATGCCTCCGACTGCGACGTGCGACACTAGAATCCGAACTGCAAACTGGGCATGGAAATCGAAAAACCCAGGGGAAAGACATAAAAATGGTTAGAGTGACTGGAGGAAAATAAATGTCTTTTGCCGAATAATATATGTTATAAAAACATATGCGAGTCTAAATAAATGAATATAACAAAGTACACGAAGGAGACTCAAATTCCTCACACGTACAGAGCATGCAGCGTAAAACTCTGCGGGGTCACTCATGGACACATCCGCGCTAGTACAGTCCGAATCACGGGATCCCAGACTCACACGTGATTCTAATCAGAAAGGCCTCAGGTCAGAGGTCTACCCCCCCCGGTAAAGGCCTCGGGTCAGGGGTCACAGCCTCCCCCGGTAAACATCCTCGGGGATCAGCCGGGATGGAAGTGTTTCGATACAACAACATATACTGTGACTGTACTCTATGTAAACCAAATCATAAATAGTTTGATGCAAGTGTATAAAACAATATGTAAATGCATATACGTAATGTATAATTGTACAGGCATAATCGTATAACACATGCTCATATAAATCATAATCTCATATGTATGCTCATGCTCGTAAAACGTGTATTAAAGACTCGCGGCTAATTAGTGAAAAGAAATTGTCCACTCACATGTGAGCGTAACGCAATACGCGTTAATCCCGTAATCCAGCGGAAAATCCCTCGCCAAACGAACGATCACGAACCCTTGGATAATCATAAAATCCACTGCTCAAAATCATAACTCGACACCTCAAATCATATCACGAGAAACAACCGTTCCCGGAAACATATAATTCAATAACGACAAAATCGTCGAAATCCGATAATCACACCACAAAACCTCACTATAATTTTCGATGCTCAATTCGAAAAACAAACATCACCACTGCGATCGGTACGCGATTCCGAGCGAAACGACATATAACTCGTCGAAAAACACGTCGCAGGAAAAGTCGCCGCTGCCGCCGGCCACCGGAAATTCAACCGGCCCAGAAATTTGTAACCTACACATGGATTTGAAGATCTCGACATTTCCAACAACTTTCCAGTTCAAAGTTAAGGCCAATTTTGATAGGAAAACCTCCAAAATTCAACTCAAAGTTCCAAACCCTTACCGGAATTTCAAACCGATTGATCTCCCTCCTCCAGCCACGGCAACCTCCCAAACCACTTGCAATAGCTTCCTTACCTCGAGGCTAACTAAACCCCTCAAAGGACCACCTCCAACTTGGCCAGAATCGCCACCTCCGACCGCCACCGATTCTCCCTCCTCCGACCACCTGACGGGTCGATCCACCTACCAATCCGAAGAGGAGCACGAGCCCAACCATTCTAAAGAAGGAACCCCGGCCAATCGTGGCCGGAAAATGGGTCAAATCCGGCGAAAGTCGAAAGGCACAAAATGTACCAAAACGGGTCGCCCATGACCCGCAGTCAATGCAGGTCAACCCAGGTTTCTATTTCTGGAAACTTTCCCAAATCGGCATGTATCGCTTCCGTATTTATACCGTACGCGTATCGAACCCCAAACGGATAAATACGACAATATCTGACGCCCGAAAATATTCATAACTTATTCCTCGTAACTCAGAAAAATCCTCCGGAAGTTCCCACAAGCTCGAAATTAAATTCCCTACGACTTCCGCGAAGGATCCCAAATCAAATTCTCGCCCGAAAATTTAGTCTTTAAAGAAGCCGCCATTTTAATCAATTACGTCAAAATCACGACTAATCGCGAAACTCGCAAATCAAGTCGATAACCATTCCATTTACGGTTCGGGTCGATCAATGGTCCAAAACGGATCACAATCACGATTCGGATAGACTCGAATACGAACGGATAAACTCAACGATATTCCAAAATTTCAAATATTCATATTATATTCCTCGGTCGTCAAAATAATAATCCGGAACCGTCCACGAACTCGAAATCACGCGTACAAAAACTCTTGAGAAGAGACTCAACTCAAATTCTCGTCCAATAATTAAGTCATGATCAAGATCGGCAATTCAATTAATTATCGGAAAACTGCGATTACGCGCTAACTCACGAATTAAGTCGATTACACTACTGATTCTGTTCCGGGTCGTCACAATTGCGACTCCATGACCTACATTCTGGGTATTGTTTATACGGTAATGGTTCAATCAGGCTACCTAACAACGGAACTATGGAGTGTTCACCGACTTGAGGCAGGGATGTATCGTTCACATGTTTGTCCAAGTTTGCACGTGTTATGTGGCTTTAGAGGAAGCAATGCACGGGGTTCGAGATGGGTTTGAGCCTGAGTATCAGAGGAATTTTGACTGTTATGCCTCGAGACAACCGTGATGAGTTTGATGTGCTGCACTCAGAGGCGAGGATATTGAGAAGGAAAGGCGTACGCGGTTTCCGACGTGTCATTTTGAGGAAGGTGAACTTACTCGAGATATTTGATGAGGTTGAGTTCAGGCACCTCGGGATCAGTGACTTCATCAGACTGTGGCATTTTCGATTATATTGAGGGTCATCTGAATAAGGCAGAAGATCCGTTTGGTGGTGAAGGAGGTCTCAGAATAGCGGACTTGTTCCTGTGGCATGAGTCAGGATGGTCGTTGGTGATCCTTCCACACAGCAGGCGTCGCTGTGACTTGTGTCCGAGGCCTCTCAAATGCTATTTTAGTGGCCAGGAGGGTCACGTTACGAGGGGACGTCCTCAGTCAGCTGTTTTAGTGGTTCGGCGACTCAGAGTTCAGGAGGAGGACAAGATGCTATTTCTGGAGTTTGACCAATGCAGCCTTCTAGACAAGTCAATTAGCAAAGTTGTAATCGACGTGGATGGTTAGTTGGGCATACCGGAGTTCGTGCCACGACCCTATGTGAGGATAGAGTTTCTCTGAGGTTACCGTTGCTCGACATCCATGGCTATTGTGCCTGCATCTCCATTTCCGGGGTTATGGAGAGTGTTGTATCCATCCGGAGAGGTTGTGAGATCTTTGTTGGAAGTTATGGGTTAGCCGCGGATCTGATATTGCTGGATATCGTCGATTTTGATGTGAGGTTGGGTATAGACTTCTTGATGACACATTGGGCTATGTTCGATTGTCATAAGAAGAAGGTTGTGATTCGATGACCAGGGTTCCCAGAGATACTATTTCGCGGTGAAAAGAATACCTCATTGCAATGTGTGATTTCAGCGATGAAGGTCGAGCAGATGATGAAAAGGGGTGTGTAGCATACTTAGCTCATGTTGTGGTTACTACAGCTTGTGCCAGACCTTGGTGATATTGAGGTGGTTCCCGAGTTTCCAGATGTGTTTTCCGGAGGAGTTACCGGGTATTCTTATAGTTCGGGAGATCGATTTCACCTTTGAGGTTTTACCGGGCGTTGGACCCGTACCACAAGCATCTTATCGTTTGGCACCAGCGGAGTTGAAAGAGCTACAGATTCAACTTCAAGAGTTGCTGGATGAGGTTTCATATGACCCAGTGTATCACCGTGTGGTGCTCCGGTATTGTTGTATGGAGGAAGGATGGTTCCATGTGGTTGTGCATCGACTATCGGAAGCTGAGTCAGGTCATTGTGAAGAACAAGTATCCGTTGCCGAGGATTGACGACTTGGTTGATCAGCTCACGGGAGCTTCAATATTTTCGAAGATCGATCTCAGGACCAGATACCATCAGTTGAGGATTCGAGAGTCAGATGTGGCCAGGACAGCTTTCAGATCATGGTGCGGGCATCACGAGTTCTTGGCCATGCCGTTTGGGTTGACCAATGCCCCCGCAGCTTTTATGGACTTGATGGATCAGGTGTTCAGACGGTTTCTTGACGAGTTTGTGATCGTATTCTTCGGCAACATCCTGATTTACTCCAGGAGTGTGGGCCAACACAAGAAGCATTTGCGAGCGGTTTTGCAGACTTTGCGAGATAATCAGCTGTTTGCGAAGTTCAGCCAGTGTCAATTTTGGTTGATTAGCGTAAAGTTTTGGGTCACGTGATATCAGCTGAGGGAGTCAGCGTGGATCCTGATTAGATAGAAGCCGTGATTGAATTAGAGTAGACCTACCATTATACCAGAGATCAGGAGTTTCTTGGGTTTGGCAGGTTACTATCGGCGCTTTGTGCAGGATTTTCTCGGATTGCCACTCCACTTACCAGTTTGATGAAGAAAGGCGTCAAGTTCGAGTGGTCTGATGCGTGTGAGAAGAGTTACTTACTCCAGAAGGAAAGATTAACCACTGCACCGGTTTTGATTTTACCCGAGGACCGTGACGAGTTCGTGATTTATAGCGATGCATCGAGATTGGATTTGGTTATGCTTTGATGCAGCATAGCAGAGCGGTGGCTCATGGTTTCAGGCAGTGGAAACTTTATGAAGCTACGTATCCTATGTATAATTTGGGAGTAGCTGTCTTTATGTTAGCATCGGAGAGTTGAAGACACAACTGCTACGGCGTGCAGCGCAGTGTAGGTTTACACTGATCACTTGAGTTTCATCTACTTGCATATTCAGCCAGATTCGAGCTTGAGGCAGTATAGATGGATGAGGTCGATTAACGACTATAGCTCTACATTTGAGTTTATCCGAGAAAGGCTAGTGGTTGTACTTTGACTATCTTTCTGGGGTGTTGTTGCTGATGCATTCAGTTGGAAATCGGGAGCTTCATTGTTTCATGTGTGTGTGGCTCGAGTTTCCAAGTTAGTCAAGTTGCGAGCTACGGGAACTGAGTTAGAGTGTGATAATGTTGAAGCTCATTGTTTTGCGTACGTTATGCACTAGTGGTACGAAGATGTATCAGATACTTCGAGTTTACTATTCGTGACGCAACATGAAGAGGAATATGGCAGCTTATGTGAGCAGATGCCACATTTGTCGGCAGGCGAAGGCAGAGAGGCAGAAACTTGTTGGGAAGTTACAGCCATTGGAGATTTCCGATTAGAAATTGGTGCTTGTCACTGTGGGTTTTATGTAACAGTTCTTTTCCTTGTACTTTCGGAAAAGATTTCGATGGCAGGCTGGTATAGCTGTATTTTGTGGAAGTTGTCCATTTTCGTGATGCGCCTGTGTCCCAGATTGTTGATCGAGATAATCAGTTACAACAGAGTGTTGGCAAGCATTGCAGTGAGCCTTGGGGACCAGATTACAGTTTAGTACAGTTCCTTATCCTCAGATTGGTGGACGATCTTTGAGGACTATTTAGACCTTGGAGGGCATGTTGTGGTTCTATGTATTGCAGTTCCGAGGGATTTGAGACCAACAGTTTCATTTGTTCGAGATTGCTTGCACTACCAGTTTACAGACCCGTATTGATTTGACATTGTATGAAGTTATGTATAGAAACAGTGTTGCATTCCATTGTGTTAGAGCGAGTTAGGTTTGAGTTGGCGTTTGATCCTGATTTAGTGGAATGCGCTATTGCAGACCTTTGAATTAGCAGGAACAGGTTGTTAGTTGCTCGAGTTCAGCTGTGAGGTTATGTTGATGTGAGTAGGTTGAGTTGTGAATTTGCCACGTTATTTTGGTCCGTATGTGATCATGGGGCGAGTTGGTGTTGTGTCGTATAGTTTGGCATTGCCTATAGCGTTAGCCTTTGTGTGTGTTGTATTCCGTGTGGTGGAACTACATTTCAGATTTGTTGCGTGTTTTGTACCCTATTTGTTCCTTATACAGGAAGACTTGGCATTTGTGGAGGTGCCAGTTCAGATTCGGGATTTGAGGGTACAGAGATTACAGCACAGAGATATTTCCTATTGTGAAGTTTGTTAACAAAGTCGTTCAGTTGAGGTTGCCACTTGGGAGTTGAACTGTATGCAGAGGCTGTGTTCCTACTTTCCAGTTGGCAGGCTTAGAAATTTCGAGTTCGAATTTTTTTTTAAGGGGAGTAGATTTGTGACGACCCAGAACAGAATCAGTAGTGTAATCGGCTTAATCCACGAGTTTGCGCGTAATCGCAGTTTTTTCGTAAATTGATTGAATTACCGCTTTTGATCACGACTTAATTATTAGCCTAGAATTTGAGTTGAGTCTCTTCTCGAGAGTTGTTGTACGCATGATTTCGAGTTTGTGGGCGGTTCCGGATTATTATTTCGACGACCGATGAATATAATATGAATATTTGAAATTTCGGAATATCGTCGAGTTTATCCGTTCGTATTCGAGTTATCCGAATCGTGATTGTGATCCGTTTTGGACCGTTGATCGACCCGAACCAAAAATGAAATGGTTACCGACTTGATTTGCGAGTTTCGTGATTAGTCGCGATTTTGACGTAATTGATTAATATGGCGGCTTCGTTAACGATTAAATTATCGGGTAAGAATTTGACTTGGGATCCTTCACAAAAGTTGTAGAGAATTTAATTTCGACCTCGTGGGAACTTCCAGAAGATTATTCCGAGTTACGAGGAATAAGTTGTGAATATTTTCAGCCGTAGGATATTGTCGTATTTATTCGTTTGGGATTCGATACGTGTACGGTATAAATATGGGAGAATACATGCCGATTTTGGAAACTTTCCAAATCTGGAAATTGGGCCTTGACCCGCGTTGAGCACGGGTCAAGGGGCGACCCGTTTTGCAGGTTTTGGCCGTGAGCTTTGCGCCGCTGTCACTACAAGAAAACAGCACTTAGACCACGGAAACACTAATTCTCCGTCGTCCAAGTGAAACTTAGACGACGGAAAACACTCCGTCGTCCAAGTACCACCTGGACGACGGAGAATACCATCTCCGTCGTCCAAGTGGTCACCTGGAGGACGGAGAAGACTCCGAGGTCCAGGTGGTCACTTGGACGACGGAGATGGTATTCTCCGTCGTCCAGGTGACCACCTGGACCTCGGAGTCTTCTCCGTCCTCCAGGTGACCACTTGGACGACGGATATGGTATTCTCCGTCGTCCAGGTGACCACCTGGACCTCGGAGTCTTCTCCGTCCTCCAGGTGACCACTTGGACGACGGATATGGTATTCTCCGTCGTCCAGGTGACCACCTGGACCTCGGAGTCTTCTCCGTCCTCCAGGTGACCACTTGGACGACGGAGATGGTATTCTCCGTCGTCCAGGTGATTCCCTGGAGGACGGACCGACACGCCGTCGTCCGAGTTCACAAAACGTACTTCCACTTAGACGACGTACCGACACCTCCGTCGTCTAAGTGAAGCATTATATAAGGCAGTGACGTACTGATCGAATTCATTCCTAGCTAGCCTCGATCTCTTCATGATCGATTCCATTTGAAGAATAATTGAAGGAGAAGGGAGAAGGAGAAGCTAGCTAGGGAGCTCGATCGAGCTAGGTAGCTAGAAGCTAGCTAGGCCGAGAAGAATCAGGATCGATAAGGCCGGGATCTCCGCTGACACGCTAGTTAGCTTAATTAACGTAAAGATATCGAGAAGGCCAGCAGGTACGTACGTACGCAGTTAAAATTTGCTTAATTAATATGTATTTAGTGAAAACGTACGTACATATATATATACATGCAAGGATGTTAGCTGATGTTAGCTATATATATATATATATATATATATGTACAGATCGATTAAATTACGTACATACGTACGTAATTGATGGATCGATATGTAGATCGAGTACGTATAATTAAGTGTAAATTAATGGACAAATATATATATATGTAATAATTAATTAAGTATAATATTTTGTAGCAGTATGGACAAGAGTTGGATGAAGTTGAAGAATAGATGTGATGTCCGGTATATGGATGGAATTAGCGAATTTGTGAATTTTGCGATAGAACATGGTCAGGGAAAGAAACGTTTCAGGTGTCCGTGTCAGAAATGTCTTAATTGTCAGTATGCGGAGGTTAATGTTATGGTGCAACACTTGTACGAAAATGGTATGATGTGGAGTTACACTACATGGAGCGATCATGGTGAAGCAGTAGAGTTCAGCGCAGCAGACTTCAGCTCAGGGCACAGTTACCATGGTGCCTCATCCAGCGGCAGTGGTGCCAGACCCCCAGCTTGCAACCCAACTGCAGATTTGGTCCATGATGCGTTTCCGGGATGTAGTCATGGCGGACACCAACACCAAGACGGAGGTTACAGTACCACCAATGAGCATGATGACACATTCCCCGCAGCTAGCTTGGCCACTGACACCAGTGAGATGGAAAAGTACAACCGGATGCTACTTGAAGCGCAGACCCCGGTGTTCCCTGGATGTCGAGAGAATGTGTTGCAATATGTGATGGAGCAAATGAAGATAAAAGTGAAGCACAAAATGTCAGTGAGTGCTTTTGACGAAATTCAGGAGCAAATATGTAAGTTGCTTCCTGATGATCACAATCTTCCTAAATCTCATTATAAGGTTAGAAATATCCTGAGCAGCCTCGGCCTAAAGTACAGGATAATTGACGCATGTCCGAATGATTGTGTGCTATTTTACAAAGAGTATAAAGAGTTGGACTATTGTCCCGTATGTGGCCAGTGCAGATTCCAGTTGAATAGGAAGAGTTCGAAAAAGAGAATTCCTGTGAAAGTTGTTCGATATTTTCCCTTGATTCCCAGATTGCAGCGCCTGTACATGTCGCTACACACAGCAGAGGCGATGCGATGGTACGCAGAAAAGCGAATAGATGACGATGTCCTGCGACACGCCGCGGATGGGGAGGGTTTCAAACATTTCGACAGAGAATTTGGAGACTTTGCTTCAGAGGTTAGAAATGTTAGACTCGGCCTATCTACAGACGGATTCAATCCTTGGGGAAGTAATAGCTCCGCCGTCAGCACTTGGCCAGTTATTCTGATGCCGTACAACTTGCCTCCGTGGATGTACATGAACAAGGAATTTAATTTCCTTACCGTACTAATTCCAGGTCCTAAATCTCCAGGGAAGTGCTTAGATGTCTACCTCAGACCTTTGATCAACGAGCTGAAACTGTTGTGGGAAAATGGAGTCCCAACTTATGACAAATTCACGGACACGATGTTCACGATGAGGGCTGCTATAATGTGGACGATCAGCGATTTTCCAGCTTATGGGATGTTGGCAGCCTGCAGGACAAAAGGATATAATGGATGTCCTATATGTTTGGACGACGTGAACTCTAGTTGGTACGCGGGGAAGGTGTGTTACTTGGGTCACCGTAGATGGCTTCCTCACGACCACCCGTGGCGACAGGATGAAGCTCATTTCGACGGTACGGTAGAGAACAATCCTAAACCCCGTAGTTGGTCGGGCGAAGAGATTTTAGAGAGGTTGAGCTATTTCGACTTTGGTGTGTTGACCAATGACGCGGATGTAAAGAAATGCAATCCAATTCCTCCACATGATCTGAGCTATTGGGATCACAAGAGTATATTCTTTGAACTCCCTTACTGGTCGAAGTTGAAGTTGAGGAACAACTTGGACGCGATGCACATAGAAAAGAATGTGTGCGACAGCGTGGTGGGAACAATTCTCGGTATTAAGTTCAAGACTAAAGATACTCCCAAAGCGCGCAAAGATTTGGAATCAATGAATCTACGTCGTCCATTGTGGTTGAGGAGGGATATGAAAGGAGTGTACAACAAGATGCCAGATGCACCTTACACAGTGAAGCCGACGCTTAGACGTTCTGTATTTCACTGGTTTAAGGGCGTTCGTTATCCGGCTACGTATGCAGCTACTATAACTGGAGCAGTGGACGAGGTGCAACACAAGTTTGTTGGTCTAAAGACACATGACTATCACGTTATGCTGCAACGTCTGATTCCAGTGGTAATTCGACCATACTTGCCTCGGGACGTCGTAGAACCAATAGTGGCATTGTGCAGGTGGTGGCAGAGGTTATGCGCCAGAGAATTAAAGAAGTCAGATGTGGTGGAATTGCAACAACAAATTGTGCACATCATTTGCAAACTAGAGAGGATTTTCCCCCCTGCTTTCTTTGACATCATGATTCACCTAATGATCCACCTGCCCGAGCAGGTGCTCATTTCTGGTCCGGTCCAGTACACTTGGATGTATCCTCAAGAAAGGTACATACAACTAATTAATTAATTTGTTCCACTGGAGATTATATATATACTAGCCAGCTAGCTATATGTACTTATGTAATGTGTACGTTTGATTTTGTAGACAGCTTGGACAGTATAAGTCATTCGTCAAAAACAGGTCGGCCCCGGATGGCTCCATAGCAGAGACATACCTAATGCATGAGTGTGTTACTTACTGCAACAGGTACCTCAAAGATCCACCCCCTCCCAGTACTGCCTCCGATCGCAGTGCCCGCATCAATCTTTCTGTCGTCACCAATGTCGTCCGACCGTTTAGAGGAGTATTAAAGGAATCGTTAACACGGGAAGAACTTATTGAGGCACATTGGGTAGTGTTGCGAGACTGTGATGAAGTTGAGCCGTACATGATCTCATACAGGGAGAGGCTTCAGGCGTTAAATCAAAACAAGAGTTCAGCGTGGATTGAGAAAATGGTTAAGAAGAAGTTTCCTGATTATTTCTTCCAATGGGTACGTACGTACGACTCGGTATTAATTATTTAAATACATATTGCTCATGTTTGTAGAAAGTAAACCATTATATTAATTTGGCCTTTTTCGCAGATGATTGATCTGCAAAAATCTGATAACCACGGAGGGTGGTGGTCATGGCCAAAGCACTTGCTAGTAGGGAAGCCAGTTAAACACTATATTTATCCCGGATGTTTTGTGAACGGTGTAAAGTTCCATTCATTGGCCCGAGACGAAGGAAGAAGAACACAAAACAGTGGGGTAGCCGTTGGGAAAGACAATGATCTATATTACGGGGCTATTGTATACGTGGTTCAGCTATGTTACGGGAATGATGTCAACGTTTTCCTATTCAAGTGCAGATGGTTCAAGCGTACAAAGGAAGACCTGGGACTATTATCAGTCGATACAAACTCGCACTGGTATGAGGATGAGCCTTTCGCTCTGGCCACCTTAGTTCGGCAGGTGTTCTATCTCGACGATCCGAAAGCCGGTGAAGGGTGGAAAATAGTGAACCATATCTCTCACCGAGGAATATGGAATACAGAGACAATTGAAGGGACACCGGCGACGACTGAAGATGCTGCTGAACCAGAAAGAGACATTCCTGCCTATCAAGAGCCTAATATTTCTATGGTCCGCTCCGATATAATGGACCTGGTTCAAGATGGTGAACGGTTACCCATGCCTGATGGTTGTACAGATCTAACTGAAGATGAGATTATCCATGAGGTAGATGAAGAAGACGAGCAGGAAGAGGACGCGGACGAGGACTCAGGTTATTCGTCGGACGATGTTGAGTACGATGACGAGGATGAGCCGTCGACTAACGGGGATGAGGACGATGATGATTATGACGAAGAGTACGGTCATACGACGAGGGAGATTAATTGGTAATTAATTACTGTAATTATTGTAATATATATATATGATCGATGCTGGTTTACGGTAAGAAATTAATCCGAATTATATATCCTGGACAACGGAGAAATTAATTGCAGATTAATTGGCGCCAAATCTCAATCTTATATAAAACCTTAGCTAAATCTTGGACCCTAAATCTAGCAGTTCGGATCGATCGATCATTTATTTAATTATATTTTTGAATCAGAATAATTGAACGCACACACAAATGACTGGGGACGACCTAAACCATAAACCCTAAGGCCCTAACCCCTGAATTCGTTGTTTTTACACCTGGACGACGGAGATGGTCATTCTCCATCGTCCAAGTTCACAAACCCTAAACAGTAAGGCCCTAACCCCTGAATTCGGGGTTTTTACACCTGGACGATGGAGATGGTCATTCTCCGTCGTCCAAGTTCACAAACCCTAAACCCTAAGGCCCTAACCCCTGAATTCAGGGTCTATACACCTGGACGACGGAAACACTCATTTCCGTCGTCCAGGTGCAGATATCGTAATTTTTTGTAAGACAACGACCATCTAGACCTTCTTCCAATGCAAAGTCTTTTCATCAAGACTTTAGAGTAAACAATTCTTGGTGTGTGAGCTTCGACGGTTCGAAAATCGGAGTTACGAAATGCCTAGTATCCACGTTTCCGGTTTGTGAAATTATCGGTTTTGCGGTTGACTGTGCCGATCAAACCCTTCCCGAACTTATTATTTTATGATCCTTTGAAGACAATTATATATTATGTTACGACGAACATATCCAACGGTTGTTTTGTCCAAATTCAATTTCGTTAATACTCTGCTGCAAATGAGCGTCTACTCATGAACACTTAAGTCGTAAAGATTAGTCGATACTTAACATGTTTCAATACGTAAAATTAATCGTCGGTTCAAATTTAACTGTTTATATACACGATGCGTTCATCGATATTGTACGACTATTTCACTCGAATGACAGATCGCTAAATTCCTAGCGAATTATTTTTAAAATTTTTTTTTACGTAATTTGAACCTGGACGACGGAGATGGTCATTTTCCGTCGTCCAGGTGTTCACCTGGACGACGGATAATGACCATCTCCGTCGTCCAGGTTCAAAAACCATGGCGGTTCAAATTTATTTTTGTTTATTTTTTTCATGTAATTTTCACTTGGACGACGGAGATGGTCATTCTCCGTCGTCCAAGTCCAAAATTATGGCGGTTCAATTTACCGCTTCCGTTTTCGGCACCGCTTGAATTTTCACTTAGACGACGGAGAATTCATTCTCCGTCGTCTAAGTCCAAATTCATGGCGGTTCAAAACGTCCCGCCGATTAATTACGCGCCAATTGAAAATTTATAAACCGCCACCTAGACGACGGAAAACACTATTTCCGTCGTCCAGGTGGACTTAGACGACGGAGAATAGTGCTCCGTCGTCTAAGTGCAACTCTATAAATAGAGTTGCACCCCCCCCTCATTTTCTCATCATTCCTCCTCTCCCTCTCCTCTCCTCTCCTCTCCTCTCCTCCGGCGATCCTCCTCCGGCGACGCTCCGACGACATTTTTTCCGGCGTGGTTCCTCCTCTTCGACGACTCAAGTCCGGCGAAATTCCCGTAAACTCCGCTTCGGTACATTTCTATTTTTCCCTTATTTAAATAATTTTCATTTTATTAATTAATTAAATTCTAAATATAATAAATTAGTAGAAATTAATTTAGTAATTAATTTTAAATATTTAATAAATGATTAATTGTTGTTATTTATTAATTAAATCATAATTATTGTTATTGTTTCCTAATTAAATGAATAATTGTAAATTTGTTGTTATTAAATAAATAAATAAATAATTATTGTTATTAATTAATTAAATAAATAATTATTGTTATTAATTAATTAAATGGTTAATTATTGCATGCTAAATGGAAAATAAATTATTGTATGTAATTACGTGTATTTTTTAGTAAATAAATTAGTAGTACGTGTTCGATTTAAATTTAGTACATAGGCTTGGTGTAATTAAGTCGCACTCTTTGGAATAGATGGCGCCTCTTTTCCTTGCTTATCTCCTTAACCCCTCGTGATGTGTGGATTTCATCACCGCACACCATAACCTAAGTGAAGTTATGGACACGAGGTTGAGGGCGGAGTTTGCAAAGGACTTGAGGGAGTGTAAATTTTCGAAAAATTGGCCGAATGTCGGACATGGTGTCTAGAAACGGGTTATGACTGGTGACAGGATTTGGACTAAGAAAGACTTTTGTCGAAATTAGTCCTGCCTCTCGCGTTATCTCTATCCCTAACTGGCCATGTTTTTCGATTTAACCAAGGCTGATTAATTGAAAATTTACACTTTATCGCGCGGGTCGCACGTCCATTGAACGACCGAAAATGCCAAGCTAGTGTACTCTATTTAAATCTTAAACGTATTTAATTAATTAGCGTTAATTTTTAAGTTGTAATTATTATGGTAAGTAGGTATTTTAACACCGTACTCTTAGGTTTAAATGGCTCCGCCAAAGATCACATCCGGCAAGAAGAAAGCCCAACTGGAGGCTGAAGATGAGATGCTCCGAATGTTGGCGGCCCAAGTCGGTTGGGTTCAACAGGAGGGCAACGACGCTCTCAATCCGGACGGATCATCTGGTCCGTCCGTAGAGCCCTCTGGGGAAATTCCCGCTCCCCCATTCATCTCGAGCGGTGATGACGTCGACCCCTTCCAATCTCCGACGCCCGGTACCCATTCAACGGGAAGTACTCAGGCGTCCTCCACCGCCGAATCAATCATGTATAGCGCCCGCCGTAGGCAAAGGAGTGCCCCCACTGACCCGGAACCGAAAAGGACTCGGGGTCTCGTTAAAGGGGGGAAAGCGGAGCGTATTTGCAAGGCGACCGGTAAAAAGATCGACTTGCCGTACGACGAATTCACCGGTGGCCCTCCCACAGCTCAACTAGCAAGTCTCTCGGCGCATGGGATAGGGTCAATCATCCGTAACCGGGTTCGTATCACTGCCCCTACTTGGAAGGAGGCGCCGGATCATGAGAAGGCGAAAGTCTTCAAAGATCTTTCGGTACGTAATACGTTAAATTTAGTTATTATATAATATTGTTAATCTCGGTTCAAAATTTCATAATATATACGATTATAATTTTCTATTTATTTTTCATAGGAACAATTTGACGTGGATCCGACACCGGCTATGTTGAGGCATATCAATCAAACCGCCAACTCCATCTACAAAGATTGGAAGTACAGGCTCCATAAGTACTTCAAAGATGTCGGTCCCGTGCCTCCCCCGGTAGAGCTGCAAGGGGAGAGAGAAGATGAGTGGGAGTGGTTGTGTAACCACTTTGCCGATGAACAATTTAAGGTATTAATTTAATTTTTTTATTTCAATTAAAATAATTGAATTATTTAAATTGTAGTTATTCATTTTTTAATGATTTAATTATCTTGTGTAACAGAAATTCTCCGGTGTCAACAAAGCCAACCGGGGGAAGAAGGAGAAACACCATACTACCAGCGCCAAGCAGTTCATTCAAATTGCCAAGGAGCACAAGGATAAGGGTTCCAAACACCCTTTTATTGATGCAAGCGTAAGCGCGTACGTGACGCCAGGGCTCGATAATGAAGCGAGTCAATGCGGGGTAAGTGATATATATATGTGCTTTTAATTATAGTAATTATTATTTAAATATGATTACAAAATTATAATAAATTAATTATAATTTTGTAGGCAAGGGCGATAGAGCGTGCGCATGAAGAGTTGGCCAACACTCAGCTTGCGTTCCCAGATGTGCCGCCGGAAGACCTGCCTCCTCTATCCTTAGAGAGCCAAATTGCAATCGCGGATGAGGTCTACGGTCGTAGAGCTGGCAAGGAGGTTAGGCACTTTGGGCCTAGGGTGGTACGAGATTTGTCGACGACCTCCGGCTCATCATCTACGGGAGGTTCGAGGCAGCGGAGAATGAGTCAGGCTGCGGCCGTCGAAGCAGCCATTCAAGAGGCTCGACTGGCACGAGAGGAGAATCGACGGACACAAGAGCAGAATGAGTCAATGCGGCAAAGACTTGACGAACAACAAGCACAAATAGCCCAACTCATCGCGCTCATGAACCAAAATCGAGAAGTATGTCAACCTCCTCCGAACCCACACCCCGACGACAACGACCCGGCTGGAGGCGGAGGACTCGGCCCCGCATCTGCTCCTCCAGTGTATTAGCTAGCACGTAGTATATTATCTCGTTTCTTTACGCATTCCGAATATTTTAATTTTTAATTTATGGGTTTTTTCGTATGTACAAATTAATTTACTTTGATTATTTAATAATTATATATATAAGTTATTAATTTTAATATTCAAAATTTAGTTTATTTATTTAATATTAGCATTTTTCATTATTTAAATTAAAATAATAATAAATTAAATTAATAATATTTAATTTCAATTTATTTATTTTTAAAAATAAAATATTCACTTGGACGACGGAGACTTAGTGTTTCCGTCGTCCAGGTGAGCACCTGGGCCACGGACACACGAGCAATGTCCGTGGCCCAGGTGTTCACCTGGACGACGGAAACACAAAGTCTCCGTCGTCCAGGTGAGAACCTGGGCCACGGATAATGGTAGCAATGTCCGTGGCCCAGGTGTTCACCTGGACGACGGATACTTAGTGTTTCCGTCGTCCAGGTGAGCACCTGAGCCACGGACATTGCTACCATTATCCGTGGCCCAGGTTCTCACCTGGACGACGGAAACACAAAGTCTCCGTCGTCCAGGTGAGCACCTGGGCCACGGACATTGCTACCATTATCCGTGGCCCAGGTGTTCACCTGGACGACGGAGACTTTGTGTTTCCGTCGTCCAGGTGATAACCTGGGCCACGGATAATTTCCGAGGTCCAAGTTCACTTGGACGACGGAAACACTAAGTCTCCGTCGTCCAGGTTCTTAGACGACAGCACTTGGAGCACGGACCTTGGACGACGGAGTGTCCGTCGTCCAAGTACTTAGACGACGGAAAACTGCACTTAGACGACGGAAATGGTCCGTGGTCTAAGTGCAGTTTTCTTGTAGTGTGTGGAGCCCGATTCCGGTCACGGTTGGCCGGAGTCTCTTCATGGAATGTGTTGGGCTCGAGCTCCCCTTTGATTTGAGTGGTGGATCATCCCTTGAGGTGGCTGGAGGAGGAACAATCGAAGCGGCGAAGTTGGGTAGTTTCCGGCGAAATCGGTGGCGTTCGTTGGCGACGTTTCCGACCGAGTTAGAGGTGGTCCTTTGGGGGATTTTGTTAGCCTTGAAGAGAGGAAGCTATTGGAAGTGGTTTGAAGGGTTGCCGTGGCCGGAGGAGGGAGATCGGTGGAATTGAAATTCAGGTGAGGGTTTGCACCTTTGAGCTGAGTTTTGGACCTTTTCCGGTCAAAATTGGCCTTAACTTTGAACTGGAAAGTTGTTGGAAAAGTCGAGATCTTCAAATCCATGTGTAGGTTGTATTTTTCTGGGTCGTGAGCTTTTCCGTTGGCCGGCGGCAGCGACGGTGGCGGTGGCGGCGGCGACTTTTTGGCCGTGGTGTTTTTCAATGAGTTGTATGTTGTTTCGCTCAGAATCGCGCACCGATCGCAGTGGTGAGGTTTATTTTTCGAATTGAGCATCGGAAATTATAGCGAGGTTTTATGGTGTGATTATCGGATTTTTGACGATTTCGTCTATATTGAATTATATGTTTCCGGGAACGGTTGTTTCTCGTGATGTGATTCGAGGTTTTGAGTTATGATTTTGAGCAGTGGATTTTATGATTATCTAGGGGATCGTGACCGTTCGTTTGGCGAGGGATTTTCCGCCGGATCACTGGATTAACACGTAATGCGTTGTGCTCATCTGTGAGTGGACTTTTCTATTTCACTGTCGTTGCGAGTTCGTGATTTTTCGTATTTATTTATATACGATATTGAGATTATTTAGTACTTTTGGAGGCATTATTTTATATTTTATGGTGATGGCATTACTTGCATCGATGCTTTGGCTACTTGGCTGATTACCGGTAGTCTGACGAGAGTTGAGAGATTCCTCTGGACCAGAGTTGAGAGATTCCTCTTAGCAAGGTTGAGAGATTCCCCTGTTATGCCACTGGGGTTGAGAGATTCCCCTAGCCTATCACCGTCGGGCTTGAGAGATTGGTCTGACCGTCGGGCTTGAGTGATTCGCTTGGCACCTCCATATATATTTCCGAACTCGCTTTGCTTTATATTGTTTTATGTATATGAAATTGGTGAAAGGCATATGTTTATTTTCGTCCACTCACTCTAACGATTTTTTTTGCCTTTCCCCTGGGCTTTTCGGTTTCTGTGCCCAGTTTGCAGTTCGGACTCTGGTGTCGTACGTCGCGGTCGGAGGCTTAGTATTCGAGCGATATTTCATTTATGGTAGGTTCTTAGTTTGGCCTACTATTTGTATATATATATATACTAGAGATCGCTCTGAACATTTTGATGTTGTACTTTCATACGATTTTCCCCAGATTTCTGTAAAGTACAGTTTTATTTATTAATTTACATTACTGTTATGATATTGAGAAATCCGGATGGGATTGGTGCCCACGGTTTGATTTTTGTGACATAGGATGAAGTGTATTTTCCGGGTGCAGGTTCATGGCAATTCCGCGTTAGTAACGAAACTCTGCCGAAATTTTTGTGGTTTTTGTTGGTTCGTGTTTTCAGAAGGGGTTTGATTCCGGTTTAGGAAACTAAATCGGGGTTGGGTCCTTTCACCCTGCACATCTCAGTGTGCGATTGAAGTGCAATGTATTCTTGATCTTCAGAAAGTAGTAGATTCGATATCTGACTACTTTACTGATATCATAAAAGTGACGAGGTCGGTTATACATGCTGCAAATTCACTGATGAGTTGTTGGTGAAAAGGCAAGTCATCAAGGCACAAACATTCTTCATCAACATATGAAATTGTTTCTGACTGCAATTGTGTCTAAAGTCGACATTGACAAACGTTGGGGGACGCCTAAGAGTCCATGACAATGTCAGTAAACAAAAAAATCTCACCAAGTTAAATAAATGCTAGCGGTATTATGGATGGTTCATCCAGGTTCATTGATGATGCATTTACTTATTATATCGGTCAGGAATTGACGATGATGAAGTGGAATATTGCTCAGTTGCGGATTGCCAACGGTTAATATAGAGAAAACTGACCGATATGGAAAGTTACAATCTAGGCTAAACTAGACTCTTACAAATGGCAAGTTTTCAGTATGGTAGTGCTATGACCACCGAATGGTGAGCCGGTTGGACATAAATGAGTCTTTGTTCGAAAGCGTATTGAATATGATGAAGTCATGCTGTATAAAGCTAGACTTTTGGTGCAAATATTTTCTCAACGTCCTAGTATTGATACGAGGAGATAGATTCTCTAGTCATGGACATCATCACTTTTCGCTACTTTATCAGTTTGGCAGTGTCCAAAAATACTGAGTATGCAGCTCATATATATGGTTACAATATATCTCTATAACGATCTTAAATTAGAGATATACATGAGAGTGCCAGTTGGCATGGTTGTGCCCAATTCAAGTAACTCTAAACCACAGAGTGCTCATGTAGTTAAATTGAGACGTTCACTATATGGATTGAAACAATCACGTAGGTTGTGGTATACACGTCTTAGTGACTGTTTGATCGGGAAGGGATACAAGAATGAAAAGTTATGCCCATACGTATTTAGTAGATGAACAAGTTATTTGAGATGATAGACCTTGGTAGGACTCGATTATGTCTCGGTTTAGAGGTGGAACATCGAATTTGTTGAATTCTGATTCACCAGCTGCTTATGTCTAGATCAGGCAATGGATAAAGCACACCCTCTTGAGCACATCAATGGTTGCTCGTAGTATGGAACCCAAAAGGATCCGTTTCATCGGAATGATGATGATGATAAAGATCTTTTGGATATGAGATTTTATATCTTAGTGCGGTTAGAGCTTAGTAAAATATAGCTTAGTGCACATGTCCAGACATGTGCCAACGCAAAGTTATTAGAATGGAGTATAGTGCATCTTCTAATACTTGAAGGTAACCATTAACTTGGACTTGTTCTTTCCCTTACAAAGTAAACAGAGAGAAGCTTGAAATTCTCGAAAAGGGGATGGTTGAATCGCAACATACTGGTTCTAGGCTCTTTGACCCGTCGAGTAGGTCTCTCGACCCGTCAAAAATTGTGAACTGTGATAACCCGAGCGCGTCATTCGACCCATGGATCAAACAGAACCATTCATTCGACCCGTCGAGTGAGGATTTCGATCCGTCGAATTCCTCCCCTGTTGAGAGCAGTTTTACTGCAGTCCCCTATTTTGAAACACCGGTTGATGTGTTGGTCAGATTTGCTGATGTTGGGTACCTCTCTAACCCACAAAAAGGTCGTTCATAGACTAGTTATGTTTTCACTATGGAAACACGACGATTTCTTGGAGATCAACTGAGCAAACCTTTGTTGCTACTTCGTCGAATCATTCAGAAATTATTGCTTTGGATGAAGCGATTAGAGAATGTGTCTGGCTTAGGTTAGTCATTCATCATATTCGAGGGTCTAGTGGATTATCATCTACTACGACAACTCCCACTTACATCTTTAAGGATAATGCAGCATCCATTGAACAGATGAAGTTGGGTTACATTAAGGGTGACAATACAAAGCATATATCGCCAAAATTCTTCTTCAATCAGCAACAACAACAACTGTTAAATATCCATGTGAACTAGGTGAGTTCGGCGGATAATGTTGCGGACTTATTTACCAAATTACTACCTAAATCTACATTCGTAAAACATGTGAAACGCATTGGTATGCACAAGTTATCTGAACTCCATGACTAAGTTTATAGTCAAGGGTAATTACATTTCTGTAGACATCAATGGGAGTCTACATCACATGTAGTAGCGTTTGTAGTTGATGTGTTGTACTATTTTTTCCTTAGACCAAGCTTTTGTTTTATCCATGAGGTTTTTATTTGCTTGGCAAGGTTTTTAGTGAGGCAACAGGTTATGCATCATTTATTACGCCATCGACACAATGGGGAGTGTTTAAGGAAATTTATTCTCCGAAACTTCTTGTGTGTGTCTTGTCCTAATTAAATACTAATTAATATAGATTGAGATATAAAGAATCTCTGTTATATCGGGACATTCATTGTAACAGATTGTATCGGCTTATATATAAAGCATTCTATCAATAAAAGAGATACAGTTTCAGTCTATCATATTTTCTCTTTCAACACTAAAAGTTTTTCCCTGTAAAAAAAACTCAACAGTTTTAGTCTTTTTTTTAAAAAAAAACTCAAATTCAATAACCGATTCAATTCTTAAAAAGACACATTCTTTTCCCGAACCCAGAAGTTTCTTTCCATTTTACCCCCCTCTGAGGCTTGATTGTTGTTTCAGAAGAGAGCTCACTCTCTCTCGCTCCTCTCTCATGGCCTCGTTTCATAGATCCTCCAACGCCTCACCTTATGAATCTCGATGTTGATCTTCGCCTCTGAAATTCACGAGCAGAGATCGAAATGGCTCAAACGCAACCCCAATTTCCCTAATTTTGTGGGACCCAGCAAGCCACGAGTGCTGCTCGTCACCTAAACCCTACGAGAATCCAATAGGTGATCACTATCTGTTGAAGTCTATGAAGAACAAGATTGATTATTGTAGGCATTATGGGATTGAGATATTCTATAACATGGCATTGTTGGATGCTGAAATGATTATTTGGGCTAAGCTTCCGTTGATTCGGAAGCTGTTGTTGGCGCACCTGGAAGTTGAGTTTTTGTGGTGGATGGATAGTGATGCTATGTTTACAGATATGGCATTTGAGCTGGCGTGGGAGAGGCACAAAGACTCAAACTTTGTAATGCATGGATGGAATGAGATGGTGTATGATGAGAAGAATTTTTGGTTTGAATACGGGGAGCTTTTTGTTGAGGAATTGTCAGTGGTCATTGGACATGCTTGATGCGTGGGCCCTGCCTATGGGGCCGAAAGGAAAGATTAGAGATGACGCGGGGAAGATACTCACTAAGGAGCTTAAGGGTAGGCCGGTGTTTGAAGCGGATGATCAGTCGGCTATGGTTTATGTATTGACTACGCAGAGGGAGAAGTGGGGCGATAAGGTTTTTCTCGAGAATGCATATTATTTACATGGTTATTGGGGGATTTTGGTTGATAAATATGACGAAATGATTGAGAACTATCATCCTGGTTTGGGTGATCACCACTGGCCGTTGGTGACACATTGTGGGTTGCAAGCCGTGTGGGAAGTTTTGGGAATACCCTATTGAGAGATGCTTGAAGCAGATGGACAGAGCTTTTAACTTTGGTGACAGTCAAGTTATTCAAATCTATGGATTCACACACAAGTCGTTGGCTAGTAAACGAGTTAAGAACGAGCAAGCCTCTTGCGGTTAAAGATGAGCTTGGATTCACTGTCAGTTTAAGTTTTAGATATGTGACTACTCACTCGATAATTGAGATCCAAAGTCGATCAATCTCCAGCCACCCACCTCAAATCATATCATCTCATATTGAACCCATTTATTGATCAAGGCCACCAAAACCATTGTCTCAAACAAATTTGTGAAACTCAAATTCTTCATTTACCATCTCTTTTCTTCTCAGCTGTTGGTATTTCATTTCTTTCTTCTTTGTTTTTTTTTTCAAGTTAAATATCTTTCAAATTCCATTAATAAACAAACAAAGCATAAGAAGCTGGACAACTCCCAACTCCTCCATATGCAAAGTACAAAACTAGCAGCAACCTCACCTAGTTTAGTATGTAGAACAAGGGCAAGATGCAGACTAATAATAACTGCTACACAAAAAATCTAGCCTATTCAGTTGGACAATGTGATTGTGGGTAGCTGTGGGAGTTCGCTGTTGGGTTAGCTGTTGTTTGAGTTAATTGTGGGTAACTGGAAGTATAGAGCTATGAGTTAACCGTAGTTCATTATGGGTAAACTGTAGGTAGATAGGTATGGATTAACTATAGTTCACTGTAGGTTAACTGTAGTTCATTGTGAGTTAACTGTATTTTACTGTGGGTTAGCTGTAGTTCACTGTGCATACTTATGAGAGTTCACTATAAGTAGATAGCTATAGGTTAAATGTAGTTCACTGCGGGTTAATTGTATTTCACTATGAGTTAACTTGTAGTTCATTGTGGGTAGCTGGAGGTAGATATCTATGGGTTAACTGTAGTTCACTGCGAGTTATCTGCATTTCACTGTGGATTAATTGTATTTCACTATGGGTTAACTATAGTTCACTATGTGTAGTTCTAAGAATAGGTCAACTGTATTTCATTGTGGGTTAACTATAATTCACTGTGCGTAGTTCTAAGAATGTGTTAACTTGTAGTTCACTGTGGGTTAATAATAATTCACTGTGCGTAATTATGAGACTTCACTGTAGGTAGATAGTTATGGGTTCACTGTAATTCATTGCAGATTAACTGTATTTCACTGTGGGTTAACTATAGTTTACTGTGCGAAAAACCCAATAAATTTTTTCTTGTCATAAAAAATCCAACACTGAATTAACTATAGTTCACTGTGCATAGTTTTGAAAATGGGTTAACTGTACTTCACTATGGGTTAACTATAATTTACTGTGCGTAATTATGAGAGTTCACTTTGCATAATTCTGAGAACGGGTTAACTGTATTTCGCAGTGGGTTAACTATAGCTCACTACACGTAATTCTGCAACATAACGATAGACAAAAGAGGAATGGAAGCAATCAAGAAAATATAGCAGCATCAGGCAGACTAACAATAATCGCACAGAGAAATGCGGTGAAATAATATTCACAAAATGTACCTTAAAAATCATGATGAGGTTACTATGAGGCCAACAAGGCATTGTATTCCTGCAATTAAAATTAAAAACTACACAATAGAAGTACATTTGTGTTGCCATCATCAGACATTATAATACACACAAACTAATTAAACTACATTAGACTTCCGAAGTAGCAAGGACATAAAGCATGTCCGGTGCACAACTGATGGTCTGGATTCATCATAATCCGCTTAGGTTACATGGATGGATTCTGGGGAAACACAACTTTGGCCAGTATGACACTTTCCACCCATCCACCCATGCTGAATAATTTTTCAAATTCTCTGGCGTGTATTCTGAGGCTTACATTGAACCAACAAAAATAAAGGATTAGAGCAATAAGCTGATTTGCAAATGCAATGTTAAGGAAGTATCAACAAGAGGATCTCTTTTCCAGCCTCTAGAATCCCCATTGCTGCACACCTTGAAACTGCATTTCCCTGAAAAGATCGATTACCTCCTCATGGTCCTCATTCTGGTAATAGCCAAAGAGTGTGGCGTTCAAGGATATCACATTTGGGGACAAGATGTTATCAAACATTTGACGCCCACTTTTTATATCACCAGACTTGACACATGCTGCAAGGAAATTGATATATGTGACCTGATCAGGTTCAAATCCACAGGATCACTTGCTTTGTAGATATTCTATAGTTTTCTATTAACTCTGATATCTCAGGCACTCTTCGCATACATGTCAAGCAATGAGTTGCTCAAATGAAGATCTCCCTCTGATCCAAGTTTGACTGTAAGGCCATGTATTTGTTGCCCATTCACATTATTCGCAAACTCATCACTAATATTTGCAATCTTGCCACACCCTCTGGCACAAACATCCAACATGCTCGACAACCACACACATATAAACACTATGATCACCAATTATTGTAAACACTGACAATGTGAAGGACAAAACTTTGTGAAGTCCAGAGGTCAATTGTGAGGGCTGTGAAATTACAACCTGAGTCTGTGCTTCATTACCAGAATCTAATCCTTAGAACCAAGCATCACTTTCCACTTCTCTATGCTCACAAAATCACAACACATGTTTCGCATGAACAAATTCAGCTACAATACCGCAAAATCTGAACCCATGGAATCACATATATTCACAAACACACTAAAACTAACCAAATCCTCAATAAAATTCAGTGAATTGCTAATCTCTCATTCGCGTTCTGGTCATGTTCTGCGTCTAACTTAATCGAGAGAATCTAACATTGAAGAAAAAGGAATTAAGAAAACGAACAAAGCGCAGCCTAGGGTTTATGATTCTGAGTTACTAAGCCCTAACAGAGATTATTAGGGGTTTGCTGACCTCTATTGTTGTGCTCGACGAAGCTCGATTACGGCGGCGTTAATGGAATCGTCGAGGAAGATGAGGACGATCGGGCTTCTTGAACTTGACCACCTCTTCGTCAACCTCCTCGCTCTTCGACGTCGACGAGTCGGCGGAGGCGATGGAGGAGACGGCGGCCGTCAAGTGATCGGCAACGGCGGTGGAGGAAGATAAAGAGAGTGAGAGAGACTGATAGAATGAAATGAAAAAAAATCAAAGGGGAAGGGTTTGAAAATTACGGTGGCATTTTACGTAAATAAAATAAAAAAGTTTAGTTAATTGCTTGAGACACGAAAACATATCGGATATTTTTAAAAATTAAAAGGCTTTTGGATTTTTAATTTAGAAAGGAAACCTAAAGCGGGGGTTTTTTTTTCATTAGTCCTTTTTTTATAAGAATTGATTTTTTATATCGAAAGAAAATTCTTAGGCATATCTTGGAGTGCACTTATAGTGTGCGAAACACAAGTATGCGAGACATTTATCATAATCTTACCCGTGAATTGATTTTTTATATCGAAAGAAAATTCTTAGGCATATCTTGGAGTGCACTTATAGTGTGCGAAACACAAGTATGCGAGACATTTATTATAATCTTACCCGTGTTAGGTTTAGATGAATAGTGCATGAGAAAAGATAGACCGTAGATTTTTCCCTTGCACATCTGTGTTTCGCACATTTTAGAATTACACGTCTATCTTGGATTGAATTCTAAATAGATTTTCAGGATTAGGTTATTGTGCCTTTTTGGGATTGCTTCCTACAACTTTGGAAGCGCTTTTGAAAATCTTTAAAAGTGTTGAAGGATAAAGAGATACGCAATACATTAAGACTGAAGATTGTATCTTTATTCATTGATAAATGGCCTTAAATTCGGGTATTACAATCAATATCTCTATAAATCATGGATTGCTAGAATCTCTACTTCTAATCTAATTAGGACAAGACACACTCCGGAAGATATGGAATATACTTTCCTTAAACACTTCTCATTGTGTCGAGATCCTAATGTATAATGTATAATTTGTTGTCTCACTAAAAACCTTGTCAAGTAAACAAAAACTTCATTGGCAAACCAAAGACTTGATCGAACCGAAAAAGAGTATCACGCATCAATTACAAAAGATACTCCATGTGATTTTGACTCCCCCTGATGTCTACTAAAATGTGACTCCTCCTGAGATAAGTCAATCTTGGAATTCAGATAATGTTCGGATTCTAATATGTCTCACATGTTTCACAAATATAGATTTTGGAAGTGACTTGGTAAACAAGTTCGCAACATTATCCGCAGAATCAATCTGGCTCACATGCATATTCAGTAACTGTTGTTGATGCTGATTGAAGAAGTACTTCAGCGAAATATATTTACTATTGTCACCCTTAATGTATCTCAACTTCATCTACTCAATGTAAGCTACATTATCCTCATAGATGCAAGTTGGTGTTGTCATAGTAGATGAAAATTTACTAGACCCTTGAATATGGTGTATAACTGACCTAAGATAGACACACTATTTAACAACTTCATGTAGAACTATGATCTCATAATGATTCGAGCAAGTAGCAACAAGAGTTTGCTTTGTAGATCTCTAAGAAATCGTCATATTCCCAATGGTGAAAACATAACTAGTTTGGGAACATCCTCTATGCGAGTCAGAGAGATACCTAGTATCAGTAAATCCTATTAACACATCATTCGATGTCTCGAAATAGGGATTACATTGAAAGATGATTCAGTGCTTGTAGTCGGAAGACCCTTCGACGGGTAGAAGGTCTCACTCGATGGGTCGAGAGACATACTTTGATCATTCCAGGCACTACTATTTGATGTATCGAGAGAAGATCTTGACGGGTCAAAAATCCCAGAATCAGAAAGCTGCGTTTCAACTATTCCTCTTTCCAAAATTTCAAGTTTCTCTCTTACTTCTTTGTAGGGAAAGAATAAGCTCAAGTCAATGGATCACTTCAAGTACCTGAAGGTATGCTTTACTCTATTCCAAAGAGTTGTGTTGCCGCATAGCTAAACCTAGCTAATAAGTTCATAGAGAATGCAATGTCTGGATATGTGCACTAAGCTAAATACAACAAAACTCCAATAGCATTGAGATATAGAACCTCAGCTCCCAAGAGTTCCTCATCATCATCTTTCCGATGAAATAGAGATCTTTCTTGGGTTCCAGACTACGAACAACCATTGGTGTGCTAAGAGTGTGTGCTTTATCCATGTTAAATCGCATGAGCATATATTGGATATAAGAAGACTGGTGAATAATGATTCCACCAACTAGATGTTCTAGCTCTAAATCGAGACAACATTGAGTCCTACTAAGGTCTTTCATCTCAAACTCAAATTTCAAGTAGCCAACTGTCTCATTAATCTCATCAAGAGACCCGATGATGTTGATATTATCTACATAAACTGCTGTAATGGCAAATCCTAAACTTGTTTATTTAATGAACACACATGGGAATAAATCATCATTCTTGTATGTCTTTCCAATCAAGTAGTCACTTAAACATGTGTACTACATCTGACAGGATTGCTTTAATCTATATAGTGAATATCTCAATCTTATCACATGAGCCCTCTGTAGTTTAGAGTTACCTGAATTGGGTACAGCTATGCCTTCTGGGACTCTTATGTATATCTCTGAATCAAGATCCCTATAGAGATATGCTATAACCACATTCATAAGCTGCATACTCAATTTTTTGGACACTACTAAACTAATCTAGTAGAGGAAATTAATGATGTCTATGACTGAAGAATATGTCTCCTCATAATCAATACCTCAGAAAAATTTTGCACCACAAGTCTAGCTTTATACCACAAGACTTCATTCTTCTCATTGTGCTTCCAAACAAAGACCAATTTATGTCCAACTGGCTTAACATTTGGTGGGCATAGAATTATCGGACCGAAAGCTTTTTTTTTTCTTAGAGAGTCTAGTTTATCCTGGATTGCATCTTTCCATTTTGTCCAATCTACTCTACATCGATAATCAGCAACAGAGCGAGGTTCCACTTCATAATCGTCAATGATCTCGTGAGCAATGGTATAAGAAAATGCATCATCAACTAACATGGAAGATCTATCCATAATAACGCGCGCATCATTATTACTTATTAAGATTTCCTTATTCTCTGACATCACATATAGCTCTAAAGCGTCCCCCCAAACAAGTCAATAGTGATTCTATGAGATAACTATAGTCAGGAACAATTTCATGTGAAGGATTCACAATGTTGATAATGAAATGCTCATTTTGTGCCTTGATGGCCTGCATTTTCAGCAGCGGCTCATCTATGGACTTTTTTGGTCTCCCCATTTTCCTGGTAGGAGCTAAGGTCGACGTCACACCCTCCACATGGACATGAAGGACGTTTCCCTACCTGGGATTGGCATTAACACGCCCCTTACTGAGGAATTTCAACCTTGCAGGAATGTTTGTAGTAGGTATACCCAATCTCATCATTTTTGCAATGTCAATAAAGGAGTCAGGCATAGAATCTGCTACTTTCTAAAGATCGAGAATACGTCTTACTTCTATCTCACTCTGAGATTTGCTGGGATCATGATGAGACATAGTGGGGTTTGACCACGTAAATTCTTGACGTTCAACTGGAATAGAACCATTCCTATCTCTCCATAACAGTAAGAAGTATGTCTCATTAAAGTGACAATCTACAAATCTAGCAGTAAAGAGATCTCATGTCAAAGATTCTAGATAATGAACAATTGTTGGAGATTCAGAAATAACATAGATGCCTAATCGTATTTGAGGACCCATTTTTGTACACATTAAAGGCGTAATAGGCATGTATACCGCGCAACCAAAAATGTGTAGATGTGAAATGTCAGGCTCATACCTAGTTACTAACTGATACACACTAAATGGTTGGTGTGCTAAGGGTCTGAAACAAATCAGCATTGCTGCATGTAACGTTGCATAATGCCAAGCAGATACATGCAAATTGGTGTGCATTACCAAAGCCTTAGCCATAAGCTGTAACCGCTTGATTTGTGCTTCTGCAAGACCATTTTGTGAATGAACATAGGGAACAAATGTTCAACATCAATCCCAACTGACATGCAATAATCATCAAAAGATTTTAATGTAAACTCTTCTGCATTATCCAATCAAATAGACTTGATTGGATGGTACGAGTGGTGAGCTCGGAGCTTAATGATCGGTGCTAGAAGTATTGCAAATGCAGCATCCCTTGGGGATAATAAAGTGACGTATATCACGTTGATGCATCAACCAAAATTATAAAGTATTTAAATGGTCGACATTCAGGTTTGATAGGTCTACAAATATCAGCATAGATTCTTTGCAAGAATGGTTTATTCTCAATGTTGTGAACAACAAAAGAAGGTCGTGCCTGTAACTTTGTTAATGAACAAGCTTTGTAAAATGAGAGGTGTGCATCAGAGATTGTCAAGAGAATCTGGTGGGATAACACACGATGTCTCAGCAGTATGTCGCCATGATTGTGCTGCACTCATCTTAGAGACCGAGTCTGGACTAAGAGGAGTAATCTTAGCCCATCCATCTAAACTGATGGTTTTGAGTATTCTCACATGCTTCTTTGCTCTGAAAAATGGATGAGCATAGAATTTTTTAATATCCTTATCATCATATCTTGACCTAGATGACCCAGACGATAATGCCAAAACTTATATGAGTCAGGGTCACACATCGTAGTATGAGTGACTGCATTGGATTCAATGATTTGAGTTGTAGTAAGATATAAACCACGACGAATGCTCATAAACTTCTCCAGAATACGCTTTTTGCCACATTCTACAGAGGTAACACACAAGAATTCTTTTATATTCTCACAATATGTTTCCAAGTGTAAACTGTTGGCTTTATTGTCCTTAAAACTCAGCAAGGTTTGATTGGCCTTTGATGTGTATAAGGCATCAGTGACATAAATTCGTGTACCATATGGTAGCAAAAATTGTGCCGAACCACGCCCTTGTATAACCGGACTGAACCAATATAGTTGTCACTAATGAACTATATGGCATAAGATCCATAAATAATTACATATTTTGCAGAATAGTGTGGGTAGTTTCACTGCCTACTAAACATTTAATCCTCACCTTCAGACATCTGTAAAATAATGTAAATGAATCAGTCTTTGAACTAAAGACATGGCGAACACTTTAAGTGAATACTTAAAGATTTTCATAGGGTTGTGACCCTTATAGAGTGCTTGACATGGCATGATAAAACTGATGTACAAACAATATCAAAACAACACTGATTCTGGTCACGAACCTCGACGGGTCAAAAATGGTTCGATGTTGTTCCAAAGTGCTAGTCTCGACGGGTTGAGACTGTTTCTTGACGTGTCTAGAGAGTCTTGGGTACCCCCTTCGACGTGTCGGGTACATGTCAAAATGATCCAAGGTGATCATCCGACAGGTCGAGAGTTCTCAAAGTCGGACGGGAGGACCATCTTCGACGTGTCAAAGAAAATAGGGCAAAAAATTTCGACGGGTCAAAAAGGTGCCAAAACCGTTCCAAGATGATGGTCACGATGGATCGAAGGAGGACCTTCAACGAGTCGAAACCTATAGGAACTTGAAGTGTCCTCATTTTTTCGGGGTATTTTCTAGTTTTTAGTGTCATGTTGCCATGGAATATTGTATATCTTGAACCATTCATGCATTATGAAGTAAAATAACATTTTCAACACTTTCATATACCAAAAATAGAGAAATTTCATTACTTTTCCAACACAAATTACATCAAAGATGTCTTATTCCAACAAAGACTAAAAACAAAGTCTCAAAACATGACCAAAATAAGCCAAAAATAAAACTAAACTTGATTACATAGCATAAATAACAACCTAATACATGACTAATCAAAATTCAGAGTCTCAAGGTTCTCCTCCTTGTTGTCTGCTACTATGAGATTGAGTTCGTTGTTTTCTTCCATTTCATAACCTCCTCTAGAAAATTAGCCCCTTGTACCAAGTATTGCTTGTATCTCTTGTAGATATTTTGGATGTCCTTGCTTGCACGGCATTGATTGTGCATATATTTAGTGAAGTCACACTTTAAGCATGGTTTTTTCCAGATGGAGCAAAGTTGGAAGAATTGTCATTATTCCTTGAATCGGAACCGGACTGATTCTTGTTGGAGTTACTGAAGCCTGTGTCTTAGCGAGACCAAGTCAAATTCTGACTACGACCTCTACCATGACCTCTGCCACGTCTTCCTCTCCCACCATGGTTGTTGTAAGACTCAGAAGGGTTGTTCTTCTTTTCCTTACCTGTCTTCCCACCAATGTTGTAATTCTTAGGTGATTTCTTGGTCCTAGCGGGCCTTGCATTATTGTTGAGAGTTATCTCATGATGTCTCTCATTTTTAGCTAGGATATTCATGAGATCACTGAAATTTTTTATTCTTCCTTGCTCGTACTCAAGCCGGTACTGATGAGCCAAAATACTCATGGAAGAGGGGAAAGTGTTCAAAGAATTTTTGATCATTTCTTGATTAGTCTTGTCTACTCTGTAGATGTTGAGCTTAGATTGTAGATTTAACATAGCTTGGTTGAAGGAATCAACCTTTGGATAATTTAACAAACGGATGGTGTCCCATTGCTCAGTCAATTCTGGAAGTTGTGTGGCATACACATTGTTCAAGCGTTCTATCAAAACAACTCATAAGTCCTTGGGATCATCCTTTTTAAAATACTGCTTCTTTAGAATTGGATAGATATGATGCCTCAAAAACATGAGGGCTTGAGTTTTAACCGCAGGAGTTGATTGAACTGCATTCACACCATTTGGTGGGTGGATGATGCTAGTAAAATCATTTTCGATGAAAGTATTTTGTACATCAAACAAATTCATTCCTGACTGGCTCAGTTGATGTAGTCATCTACAAAAGAGACAAATGAGATAATTAGTAACTATCAAAAATCATGATCACCAATATCAAGTTTAGGGAATAAGAACATGATCCAAGATGTATGGTCACAGTATTCGATGCTTGATAAACGGTGGCTTCATACCACATCCAAAAACCGTGACAATAAAAATCAGTCACAAATATTGATTTTTTTTTATTCTGTGACTCCCCCAGGACCGTCACTAAATCAAACTTTTTGATTGAAGGGGTGATGAACTCTCCTTCTCTCTCATATAATTGTACAATTTTTCAAAGCAATAAACAACCTAAATCTAATTCTAGATCTAGGGTGTTGCGGTAATTAAGTTTTGCAACCTAATTTCTAAATTTGAGAAGGTTGAAAATTTTGCCTTGTTAATGCTCAGTATGGATAAAAATTTAGTACAAGAAGGAAGAGCGCGTCGAATACGAGATGCAGAAAGACGAACAATCTTAACAAATTGAGGAAGATGCAAGCAATGAAGCGACTTTCTTCTCTTTTCTTCTTCTTTCCGCCGAAGGAAGGATGGCGAACGATGGTGATCACGATGGAGGAGGGTGTTGGTGTTTTAGGGTTAGGATTTTTCTTTGTGGTGATGGCTATCAACTCAAGAGCTGCTAATAAGGTGTTAAAGAATAAAGAGATACACAATAGATGAAGACTGAAAACTGTATCTTTATTCATTGATAGATGACCTTAAATACATGCATTATAATCAATTACAATCAGTATCCATATAAATAAGGGATTTCTAGGATCTCTACTTCTAATCTAATTAGGACAAGACACACTCTGAAAGATTTGGAATATACTTTCCTTGGACAAAAAGTACTTTTAAAATCAAGAAATTCCTATTATGTGCTTGTCAAATGTTGCCAAAACTAAATGAAATCACTTTTCTATTTTTTTTTAAAAAATTTCTATTATGATTAATTATTTTTATTTATCAAAAAGAGCTTTTAGGCATTCTAAAAGTAATCCCAAACATGCATGTGCTTCCAAAAAAATACAGTTCTAAGAGTTATAGGTGATTCCCTAAATTTTCTCAAAGTGCTTCTTTTATAACCAAACACCTTAAAATTAATAAAACTACTTATTCAAGTATAGAAGTTCTTTCAAAAGTCATTTCAAACATGCATTAAAACAATTGTTCTTAACAATTGTCTTTTTCACTTTTCAGAATAAACCGATAGCGTGATTTATCGATATGGGAAGAGAAGAACACATAATAGTCAAGCGAAAGCTTAAGCAAAACTATAATCAACCAAAAAACTTAGTTTCTCTAAAAATATGTTGAAACAACGTGCCCAGAAATAATTGAATCAGGTGCTTGATATCTTTCATAATCACACATATCCTCAAGGGTGTATCGGTGATCTTGTTGATTTGTCAATATGGATTTTGGAGTTTTCTGGCACCCTTTAACTTCTGTGTTTATGGATCATTTTCTTCAATAAAGGATAAATCAAACACGATTGTTGAAATAACATTTTCTTTCTAACCACTACGCAACACACCAAATACCTAACTATGTCAAGTTACGGTGTTTCAAGGCGATTTAGAATCACCCTATTGTTTTATCGAGAGATGCAAGACGACTTTCGAGTGGCTAGTCTCGAAGCCATACCGGTCGTGTGATCGTTGATACAAAGCGGATTATCATTTTTTTAAAAGGGAGCATGTTATCAACTTCGTGGAGTTTTATTGTATTTCACTCATTTTCTTCTTCTTGAAAAGTAGATACAACCACCATATTGAAGCTGTTTTTATTGGAAAAAAACTCCCATACAAACTCATTTGTATGAACTTTCTTCAACCTAATCCAATTTGTATGCATGTTATTGTGATTTTATAATCAAGACCACTTAGGGAATATTTGTTACTCCTTATATATGGTAGAGGAGTTTATTCTTAAGAATTGTCCCTCTTAGGGTAGAATGATAGATAAGGCTACTATGCACCCCAAGACTAAGCACCCAATAGCTTATTCTTAAGAACTGTCTCTCCTAGAGGAGGAAGTGCTTCTGTCAAGTGATGACAGCTTAGAGATTCTTGTAGTGATCCTTGTGAAATGACATCGTAAAGCATTCATCGTGATCCACATGTTGGCAGCGTCCGGTCAACAATCGAAGGCATCGGTGGCGAAGTCAACATTTGAGTCATACTGGGCAGCATGTACACAGAGGGGAAGCAGTTATTCTGCTTCTGTGTATACAACAAAAGGAGTGACGCATTGCTTTTTATGACGCCACAGACAATGCACGATGACTACAAGAGTTGTTGTGGTCGGAGGGAGCGTTGATGCTCAAAGGTGGCGTGACTGTGTTACGATTGAGGCCGGGAGCCAAACAGAGGCATGGAGACTGACAGAAACTGATTGTATTGTGCAGCATGAGCATATTTGAACTTGCTTGGGTCATGGTGGTACAAGGTGCAAAGCGGTGTAGCGCAGCGTCGAGGGAGTGGCGATGATGAGGGAGGCACAAGGTGTGATCAGTTTTTTGGGTGCCTAGAGTAAATTCTAAGTTTTCAGAGCAGAGGAAGTGACTGTGGGAGGAGGAGAGAGGAGGTTTTGTTGTCGACAGCGGCAATAATCCCAGCAACAACGATTGAATTTTTGGGCAAGGTAGAGCTTCACCTATACTGAGCTTATCGTAGGCTCAATCAACACTTAAAAAAGTTGACAAAACTGATCTACCTATAAATTGTGACATGTGTCACTTTTAATTTTAGACTATGGGTTAAATTGTTTTGGGTTGCATTACATAATTTTCCTAGAATAACTTACTAAAGAATGTTTTGTCTATGTTTAATATCTCAACTCTAAAGTATAGGCATAGCCAAATTTCTCTTATCGAATTGGTGTTTACATAAAGAGAGAGAAATAGGTGGTAGTCTTATCAGCTAAAATTTATAGATTCTTACTCTTTATTGCGCAGACCATTACCTAAGTCATCATCGTCTTCGTTCTCTTCTCCTTATAATTCTGACTTCACTCGTTATCTTGGTTCATCGGCCTTCAATCGGTGCTGCTTCCAACCAAGATCCAGACGTTTTTTATACAATGATCTTTAAATATGAAACTTGTTGTTTAAGGGAGACGTCTTATGCCATTGAGTTGGGTCTAGTGCCATATACAATGATCTTCAAAGGCGTCTTATGCCATTGCCATTGATGTAGCGTCTTGACTCGGTCCTCTTTGATCGTAGAACAACAAAAATTTCCAAATTTCAAGATCCAATCACGAGGTACATTTGAGAAATAGAGAACAAAGATCTTAGCAAGAAATAATGAAGTGGGAGGTTTATATTAAAAATGAAGAAGAAGGAGTGATCCACTGGAGCTACAAGACATATTCGGGCGAACAACTAATGGATATATGAGTATTTTGTCGTCCCTGTATAAGAGTTTGAGTTTCTTTATTTTTGGGCCTCTAGAATAAAATAAAAATAATCCGGCTTAAACCCAAACACAAACCAGATAATATTTTCTCTTATAAATTAAGCAATCCAATATGTCCGTATAATATATCTTTTAAGAATTATATATACAAAATATTGAATAAATTAGAGATTACTTACTGATTAAATTTTGTAAAACAAATGAACACTCGTTATTATCTTGTTAACTTTCACTATAACTGTTATTTTTTGTTAATTATATAATATTGGCTCAAGTAATTCGTGTATTATAATTATGAATGTTAATATCAGCTTGTGTATTACAGACCTTATAACTGTTGCTTCACTTAACATGAAAGTACACCATAAACACTCAACACTCAATAGGTATGTATAGGGGTGGGACATTGTAACCGAAAATCGAAGAAAAACCCGAGCCGAAATCGAGCCGCAGCTGAGAAAAACCAAACCGGATAAAAAAACTTAACCGAAAAAAGCCGAAACCGAAACATTTGGTTCGATTTTAATTTTTTATTTATAAAAATCGAACCGAACCGAAAAAATCGAAGTACACAAAAAATGACATCATTTTGGGTATTTTGTAATATATTATATAAATATTTACAAAATAAAAATTTTAAACTCCTAAAATCCTAATTCCGTTATGCACAATCATTGTCAAATTATCTCATAGAGACGAATCAAAATATTAGGCGACTCAAAAAAAGTGTTTTATAGGGAACTTTTCATTTAGCTTTTTAAAAATTTAGTTTTATGCATTATGTAAAAAATCGAAGGAAACCAAAAAATCCAAAAAATAACTCTAACCAAACCGAACCAAATAGTCTCAGCTTTCTTTTAAGAAATAAAAAACCAAACCTAACTGAAAAAAAAAATATTGTGGTTTAGTTTTTTGTTTTTTTACCAAAAACTGAACCAAATCATCCAAATCCCACCACCCCTAGGTATGTATAAGGAGTAAATTAAAGGTTTGAGTTTTTAATTTTCTAGTCTTCGAAAGGAAATTAAAATAGTCTGGGTTAGAACCAAACAAAAACTAGATTTCTTTGATAAACTAAGCAGTCTAATATGCCTGTATAATTAGGGGTGAGACACTATAAATGAAAATTGGAAGAAAAAAAACTGGGCTGAAACCAAGCCGTGGTAAAAAGAAAACAAACCTAATACAAACCGAACCAAAAAACGATACCAAAAAAATAGAAACGTTTGTTTCGGTTTTTAATTTCAAAAAATTGAACCGAACTGAAAAATTGAAGTATGCAAAAAAGAACGTCGTTTTGGGTATTTTGTAATATATTATATATATATATATACATGCAAAATAAAAACTCTAAACTCCTAGAAACCTAATTTATTTATGCACAATCTTCGTCAAGTTCTCTCATGCATATATACGAGTCAAAGTGTTAGGTGACTCAAAAAAATTATCTTTTTGTGTATTTTTTAAAAAATTTGTTTTTTTATATATATTATGTAAAAACCCGAGAAAAAAAAAACCAAAAACAAAATCTGGAGAAAAACTTGAACTGAACCGAGTAGGCAGTTTTTCTTTTTAAAAAAATGAAAAACTAAATCGAATTAAACCAAAAAAGTATTTTAATTTTGGTTATGATTTTAATCAAAAATCGAACCATTCGGACCAATTACAAATTAAACTTTACAAAACAAACAAATGATTTTTTTTTTTATGAAAATGAAACTCTTTACGTACATTAATCACAAAGGACAGCACCTTGGCATGTGGTGATGAAATAATATATCAACTTTAGTACGTGTAAATTGCAAGTAACTAGAAAGAATTCACACTAAATTGTACAGGTACTTTTTCATGGCAGACTACAATTTTTGCTTGAGCTGTTTTGTTTGAAATATAAATACCATGTACAGATTGATTTCAGAATATATAATTTTCCACTTGTGCATCCGAAATTATTATAACCCACAACAAATATACTACCTGCTTTAAATACAACCAAAAATATTTGAAAACTTGAATAAGCCATAGCAGAGTAGCAATATATGCAAAAAAAAAACATCAATCTGATAGGAAAGTTGAAGCCACAACTATGTGAATCAGGGAATTGTTAAACCCATCTACAGGAAAGAAAGTTTTGTTGTAGACCGACTTGCCAATGAAAAATCAAACAAGACCCTCCTTTTTAGTTTAGCTATATATATTCATGGATAACATTGATGGGACTCATACGGCTAGCTAGCCAAGAATGTTGTACTCGGTAGTTAGTGTTTGTTATCTTACTAGGTGAAGTCCCGCACCTCGGCGCGGTTGAACGTTAAGGTGAAACGAAGAGTTGTTTGAGGATGATGTTATTGGGAAGGAAGGAGGAAGATATTAGGATATGATACAGAACTTAAAATGTACTGCATATATATATGTTATAGATATTGGAGTGTAGAGTACTTAAAATCCAGAAATCACATATATATTACAGACATTACATTCATAACGGATAGCGTTATTGAAAATCATAAATTAACCGATTATCTAGTGTTCTTAAAATGCAGAAATTACTTATATATTACACACATTACATTTGTTCTGAATAGCGCTCTTAAAAATAAGGAATTAGACGATTATCTAGTATGCACAATAGTCGCAAAACATGGGCAGTACATCACATCTTAGTCAGTTGCTTTCAGTGGCATCTGTTCAACACCAGAAAGAAGAAAACAAACGATTAGAGAGAATGTAAAACTGAATTATTTAGACGATTACAACCTACCATCAACATAATTTCAAATCTAGTTTGAAGCAAACTAACACTATGCTATAAAGCATATAATTTGAAGAAAAAAACATATTGTCAGATATAAAAATTTATATTAGATGAGATACTAAATGTCTAGATAGCAGATTTCAGTACCTTTAGCATGAACACAATCACCAACAAACTAACTCGAGTTTCAGTTATTTACTTAAAATTAAATAACAAAATTAATCTCTTTAAGTACTTAGAATCAGTTGTAAAGAAAAACATAAAAACCATGAGAATGTTCTTTTCAGTCAGTATAAACAATATAATGTATGACCTATAAACAATATAATGTATGACCTAGGTACCTGACCATTCCAAGCAGCCAACTCATTTGGATTTACAACTGTTGCAGACAAACATATGAGTTGAACTTCAATAACCTGAAAAATATCATACATGTTGCTAAACACAGTGATGATAATGTTGGGCAGTAAAGTATATATATGATGGCTATAACTTACTATTTCTTCCCAAACTGTGCCCTATATATGTCTTTTAGGTAATGGACTTCATCCAAAATTATTATATCCACGTGAAAAAAGAATCCCGAGTAGAAGCCCCTCCGACACTGCACTAAGAAACCAAGGTAAAACATCATCCTTTCCTCTAACAACATACTCAATTGTGCGAAGCTACACTAAAATGACCAAATATACCTCTGATACAACATGTTGCGCAAAAACTCTGTAGTCATAATCAAAACCTGAGGTTCTTTGCTTATAGTTGAATATTATCCTAACCAAAATTTTCACTGAAATAACAACACCAATAATTCAACTACTAACTTACAACCACAAACCTACATTGCAAAAATAGTCTCCATATACATATTTTCATCACATTGACATATTGTTGATCAACATCTTTAAATTTCACTCTGGTAATTTGTACCAAGAGCAGAGCATCTAACTTGTACTGGAGTATGTAAGTCTAGGGAAGTCTTATAGATGCCTAATAGTGGATAGGAGATCATCAGGGGAAGTTCTCACAAAATTTGGTTCAGTAACTGCAACAATCATAACTGTGATTAAAAATAACCCTCTTGCAACAGTCAATTTCTGAACCCGACTCTTATTATGGCACTCCATCTCCCTCTTCTTCTATGGCTTTGATATAAGCTCAAGCATTTTGTGATGACCCAGTACAGAATCAGCAGTGAAATCAGCTTAATCTACGAGCTTGTGCGTAATCGCAGATTTCCGACAGTTGTTTGAATCGCCGGACTTGATAACGACTAAATTATTGGCCGAGATTTGGAGCTGAGTCTCTTCTCGAGAGTCGTTGTACGTGTGATTTCGAGTTCGTGGGCAGTTCCGGATCATTATTTGGACGACCGAGGAATAAATTATGAATATTTGAAGTTTCGACGTAATCGGTTTATAATGGCGGCCCTCTTAGCGACTAAATTACTGGATGAGAATTTGGCTTCAGATTATTCACAGAAGATGTAGAGAATTTAATTTCGAGCCTGTGGGAACTTCCGGAGGATTATTCCGAGTTACGAAGAATAAGTTATGAATATTTCCGATTGTTGATTATTTAGTCGGTTAAAGCATGTGTTAGATTGAACCGTTGACTTTTTATCAGTTTGGTCGATGTGTTTGACTTTGGGTGATAATTCAAGAATACGTCGAGTCGAGTTTATTGCCGCGAGAATTATTGGAATCGGAATTACGACGAGGAAGCCTACCAGAATAACTGCTTTAGGCAACGATCTCAAATCGTTGCCTAAAGTTATAAAATCGTTGCCTATAAGTATAGGCAACGAAAATTCGTTGCCTATACCGTCGTTGCCTTTTCATCGTTGACTATACTATAGGCAACGAAAAACCAAACCCATCGTTGCCTATAGTTCAGGGTTTAGGGGTTAGGGTTTTCAACTATACGCAACGAGGAAGGTAAATCGTTGCCTATAGTTTCACTATAGGCAACGATTTCTTCGTTGCCTAAAACCCACCGACAGGTCAACTTTGACCACCTTTCAAACTATAGGCAACGATGACCTCGTTGCCTATACTTAAGAATTTCGTTGCCTATAATTAAGAATTTCGTTGCCTATAGTTTGAATTGTTGTATTTCTGGCAAACTATAGGCAACGAAATTGGTCCATTTCGTTGCCTATAGTTTGTGTAATTTTTTAAAAAAATACTTGATTCTGGATTGGGCCCAATTCCAGAATCTGCAACATTTACATGAGTTCAAACCACAACAGCGTACACATTCCAAGCTAAATCAAAAACTAGCTACGTGCTACTGATCAAAGTTAACACAATTGAGGAACTCCTCGTGTGAACCCTCCTGGTGCTGCTGGTCGTCACCCCCGTAAAACTGATGAAGCTGCGGCTGCTCGTCACCCCCGTAAAACTGATGCTGCGGCAGCGGCTGCTCGGCACCCCCAAAAAACTGATGCTGCTGCGGCGGCTGCTGGTGGTCCACATATAATGGCGGCTGCTGGTGACCCCCAAAATACTGCGGCTGTGTTGTAGGCGTGAACAGATTTGGCTGAGTGTGTGGGTGCGGCTGCGAAGCCCCCCGAGGTTGCTGAGATTGATAGAATGCCCACATTTGGTCGTGCTGCTCCTTCTCACGGGCTCTTTCCTGCTCCATGGCTTCCCTGGCACGCCTCATCTCCTCCAACTCCTCCTGCTGCCTCCGAATCTGCTCCTCCTGCCTCCGAATCTGCTCTTGTAGGCCGGACGACCTAGAACTGCTGGACCCGCTGGAGAATTCTGGAGTCATCTTCAAGACTCCATTTCCTCTGTAACCTATCCCCTTGGCCCAAAACTTGTTCTTTCCAATGGGAATCGCATCTGACACGCACCTCGCCGCATTAATGGGCGTCATGTGGTCAACCTGAGATGCATACTGGGTCACCTCCTCCTCCGTGCACCCCTGATGCAGCTCTCGAGCTACTTTAGCACGCACCTTCGGGATCGACTCAACCAATCTCTCCTAATAGACAATGCAAAATCGGTGACGCATTAATAATTGAGTAAAATACAAGAATTAATTAAACATGAGATGTATCAAATATGGACAAATATTTATTAGATACTTACAACATATTCAGGGTTGTTCGGATACCCATGTCGGATGGAATACACGAGAGGATCGGTCTGTGGTTCCAACCTTGCCCCACGTCGAGTCCATCTCTCATACGTTCGGGAACCGCAATGATGTGGGTTCATGTTCTGCGCTCGGTTTTTAGCATTTTCTTTCGAAATGTGCTTGTAGAATAAGAAAATGTGCACAATTATTAGCCAATTATATATATAGCATAAATTAGAGAATATCCTCGCAACATTAATTTTTTTGATTAAAATCCAACCCATTTATTTTTCACATATTTAGTCATCTGACCTAGAATTGTTTCCTTTAATTTCTAGGTTTTTTCATGTTATTCTGCAGGGAAATAATTTAATCTTTGTTATTTTTGGTTTTAATTTCTAGCCTCGCAATCACTAATACAGTTCACTATCTTTACTTCGTATAAACAATGTAAGTTGTATAATTTAATTTACCTACACAATATATTAGAGATTTACCTACATATTAAATTAATAACATAGATAGAGATTTACCTACTACCTCTTGCGTATATAAAATAATATATCATAAAATGTAGGTAAATTAATAATAATAATATTAGTTTAGATTTAGGTACGCAAATCAATTCATGTGCATACCACAAGCTTGGGATGCTTCCAGTGGGCTATAAGCCAGTTCCACTCGTACTCCCGGTATCTGAACTCACTTGGAGTGCCATTTCGGCCTTTATCTATGTTCTGCTGCCAGAACGTCTTCAAGTGGGACTTCCACTCTCGATACCTATATTGATGCAACAAAAATATCATATAACCAACACTTTATATTCACAAATCTAACATATTCAGGATACTTAGCCTTATATAAATCCAAAATCACATCACCTAGACGCGAGCTTTCGTTCACACCACCCCCCGGGCTGCTTCAGCCGATCGTCAATAATAAACCATTGCTGCAATACACGTATACATAATTAGCCTCATAAATATGTATGTTTGGTGGCTTATAATAATAAGAACGTCTATTTTTATGACAAATTAATGTAAATTTAACTCACCGACAGTGCATTATGCACTCGGGCCTTCACTTGAGCATCAACTGAACCCCACGAGTCCCACAACATCGGGACGAAATCACGTATGACAAATCCTGCTTGGCTAGCATACATCCCTTTGTCAGAATACTCGATAGCCGAGCCATCGTCCTCATAATCAATATGAGCCCGATTGTCACCAACTCGATCTTCAATACCCTTCCCGGTTGTGGTACCTCTGCTCGCTTTAGCTTTAGGGTTGACGACGGTGCCTAAGACACGGTACAAAAGAAGGAAATTAAGAAATAGAACCTAATTTAATGTACTGTATCTACTAAAAGAACATAAACTTACCATTCTCGTAAGTGAGCTGGCCCTTAACCCTCACACTCAACAGAGGTTGAGAGAACGGCTCATATGTGTATGCTTCCTCAGGCGTCGTGAACGGGTCCTCATCATATATGGCCACGTTGTTAGGGTCGAGCTGAGGTATCTTCGGAATAACCGTAGGGAAGAACAAGTCCCTGGGCGGGCATAAGTGCACAGAATCCGTGCGGGATGCACTGCCGGATGGCCCAGATGATCCGGAATTAGGTTGTGGCGTCGCCGGATTGGGGGGAAGAGGTGGCATACGCGGTGGGTCCTGCTGGTTTGGCCATAGTACCCTCGTACTATTTGGGCGTTCGCTGCTGACTGAGTGACGACCGTCGACGGTGGTGGAGTTTCGGCTGCTGTTGCGGGAGGGTCGTTCATGAGACACCGAGTGACGTGGACCTTGGGGATCCTGGGATGCTGTATATAGTTGGAGGTGACGATTGGAATGTACATAGACGGTCTCAAGACTGTCCGGTACGGTGCTTCCAGAACTCTGACCAACGGACCTAGACCCACTCCTGGGTCCTTGAGGGTTCAACCCGGAGGACATTTGAGGTGTCGCTCCTTGAGGTGACGAGGAGGAAGCTCCTTTCTGTTTCCCACTTTTCCCGGGAATCAATCTTTTGAACACGGACATTTTTATTAATGTCTGCAACAAAATAACATAATGAATAGCTTACAATTGAGGCAACACTAACCTAAATTTAAATTTTGTCTAACTAAAATGAACAACCCAAACTAAAATCACACTTATTCCCAATTCTAATTACCTAAACTAAATAACCAAACTAAAATCACACTTATTCCCAATTCTAATTACATAAACTAAATAACCAAACTAAATCCTCTAATCCACAATATAATCCCAACCTAATTAAATCAACAATCCAACATAACATAACCTTACCAAAATCCAACCTAAATAAAACCTAAATTCAACAATACAAACTAAATAACAACACAAATCCAACTAAAATCAACCTAACCTAAATCCAACACAAATCCAACACAACCTAACCTAAATCACAACACAAATCCAACACAAATCCAACTAAAATCAACCTAACAAACCACCCAACAGAAATCCAACACAACCTAACCTAAATCACAACACAAATCCAACACAAATCCAACTAAAATCAACCTAAATCACGTTGTTTATATATTCAAGTAAGGAGAGAGGGAGAGAATGCGAACCGTACTATTCGGGTGAGGGCAGAAATTCGGCGAGAGTTGTGTGGGCAGTCTTTCGAATCGTTGCGGCGGCGCTGGTCGCGACTGGGGGATTTATTCCACCTAGTATAGGCAACGAATAAAAGAATCGTTGCCTATACTTTAGGCAACGAGAAGTTCTTATAGGCAACGAGTCTGTCGTTGCCTTAACTTTAGGCAACGAGATGTATCCTTTAGGTAACGATTTGTGTCGTTGCTTATACTATAGGCAACGAAATCATTATTAAAGGCAACGAAATTGTCGTTGCCTATACTATAGGCAACGAAATCATTATTAAAGGCAACGAAATTGTGGTTGCCTATACTATAGGCAACGAAATCATTATTAAAGGCAACGAACTTCAATTTATAAGCAACAAAATTCACATGTTTTCCACAACATACATGAAAATAACCGTTAAACTAATCCAGAAAATTACACAAGTAAACTTCGATTCGATCAACACATATATACATTTAGGAGTTAATCAACTCAATACAAGCTCGAAGACTATACTCAATTACATCTCTAACTAAGGCTGATAATCAGAATCTGAATCATCGCTAGAGTCTGATGCGGTTTGATAGTTGAAGTCTGGTAATAGGTGTCGCTCCTCGTCCTCGTCACTCGAGTCTTCATCAAAGTCATTTGGATTAACATTTAGAAGTGCTGCTCTAGAATTTTGAACCACAATACCAGGTCGAACATTATTAAGGCGAATTGTATCGGATTCCGGAATGTCAATTCCATTTCCCTCTTGGTATGCTGCAACTTCTTCGTCATCTTCATTCTCACCAAGTGTGGCAGCACTGTACACATTCCTAGCTTGCACATGGTTTACTACTTTCCACGGGGGTCTGTTCATAAGATCGTCAAGGTAAAACACTTGTTTGACCGATGTGGCAAGAACGAAAGGATCCTCCTCATACCAGCTTATGGCAGTATTCACGGAAATGTATCCATACTGATCGATGCGAACGTTCTCCGGACGAGTATCAAACCATCTGCACTTAAACAAGTAAACTTTCATGCGCTCACCATACATGAGTTCAACCACTGAATGGAGTACACCGTAGTAGTCAGGGTCGTTATCCCCACCATGCACCATTACCCCACAATTCTGTGTCTTCACCCTGTTGTCTCTTTCTTGACACATAAATTTCACGTCATTGACCCTACACATCGCGTAAATTTTTGATGATATAGGTTTCATAGCCAAGAGCCTCAATGCGTGTGACCATTGTGGGTAACCATCATCTTCTACATAGTTCATCTGAAACAAATAACCGTCAACATTAGATATGACATTTCATATAAATAACCGTCACAATTTGCTTTTACACGTCATATATATTATGACTAAATGAATATATACTCACCCATGTGCCAAAAAAATTTGCAAAGGTCCGGTTGTGGTACGCAACATCCCCGCGAACCTGTGGACTTCCAAGGTGTGTGTCTTTCCAATATTTAACTTCTTGACAATTAATGAGTACACACCAGTGTGCAATGTCTAACTCATATGGTGTCAACTCCCACTCCCCGTGCAACCTACTCTGTGGGTAAACATCATTAGAGACTACAGAAAGGTTGAACTGGGGTTCATCTACCGACATATTCGAATGTGGGTCCTCAAGCGCTCCCAAATACAGTTTGACGTACGTTACGCACTCGTGCGCAAGATATGCTTCGGCGATACACCCTTCAGGTGCAGATGTATTATGTACATACCCTTTGTAGTCTCCCAGTTGTCTACAAAGATGAAAACAGCTTGTTATTATTGTTGCCGAACAAGAATAAATTAATATATAAAGACTTAATTAGCAAACATCATACAAATGCAAGGTATATACCTCTCCATTGGATACATCCAAGTGTAGTGAACGGGACCGGTGAGCATCAATTGCTCGGGAAGATGCATCATCAAGTAAGGCATGATGTCGAAGAAATTTGGGGGGGAAATCCTCTCCAACTTGCACATGATAAAAATGATGTCCTTTCGCATTTCTTCGAGGTCTGACATTTTCACTTCTCTGGTGCATAACTTTTGAAAGAACCTTGACAGCGCCACTAACGGCTCTACCACCTCATCATCAAAGTACCCTCGAATCATAATAGGGAAGAGGCGTTGAAGTAGTACATGGCAGTCATGACTCTTTAATCCATAAATCTTATTGTCCCTGTAGTTAACACACCGACTTATATTTCCAGCAAACCCATAAGGATACTGGACGTTAGCCATCCACACAAAAATTTCATGCTTCTCGTCACGCGTGACCGTGTAAGGAGCTTGGGGCATCTTTCTCCCCTTCTTTTTCAACCACAGATGTTCCCGCAGTTTCATTTTTTCCAAATCAACGCGAGCTTTAGGGCCATCTTTGGTTTTACCTTGCCAATTTAGAACGGTGCCCACCACACTTTCACACACATTCTTCTCTATGTGCATGACATCTAGATAGTTCCTGATAGGCAACATCCGCCAGTACGGGAGTTCCCAGAAGATGCTCTTGTGTGTCCAGAACTTATACCTGTCGGGTATCTTCGGTATAGTCGCAACAACCTCAGGATGATTGCTCAATGGCCCAAAATTATACTCATTCAGGACTTCTAAGATTTCATCTCCAGTCCATCCCATGGGTTGCAGACCTTCTTCTACAGTGCCGTCAAAAGCCTGGGCGTCCTGGCGAAATGGGTGATGTCGTGGAAGCCAACATCGGTGACGCATATGGACAATCTTCGAGCAATGAGCTTGTCCAAACATGGCAGTCATGCACTCTGGACAGGCCCTGTACCCCTTGGTTGGGTTTCCCGACAACATCCCTCGACCTGGAAAATCACTGATTGTGCCTACAAGCATAGCACGCATTCGGAACATCTCATTTTTAAACCTGTCGTAAGTGGGATGACCAACTGTACTCAAGTGCTGAAGCTCCATAATCAATGGCCTCATGTACACATCCAGACACTTTCCTGGATAACCCGGCCCTGGAATCAACAGAGTCAGCATATTATATTCTTTCTTCATGCACATCCATGGAGGAAGGTTGTACGGTACCAATATAACGGGCCATATGCTGTACTTCTGACTCATGTTGCCGAAGGGGTTGAATCCATCAGTCGATAGCCCCAGCCAAACATTTCGGACTTCAGCTGCAAAATCAGAAAACACATTCACCAGGTGCTTCCAAGCCTAACCATCAGCAGGGTGTCTAAGGATATCATCGTCAGGCGAAGTCCTCTCAGCCCACCATCTCATAGCTTTCGCCGTGAATGCACACATGAACAACCTTTCCAGCCTATCAATAAGTGGGAAATACCGAAGTATCTTCACTGCTTTCTTATTTCCTGCAGGAGTGTACTTCCACCTTTCCGTACCACACACCGGACAGTAATCAAGCTTTGATAGATCCTTCCCGTCATCGTCTACACCCCAAAAGAGAACGCAATCATACATGCATGCGTGGATCTTGGTGTAAGAAAGTCCAAGATCTTTGAGGACATGTCGTATCTTACGATGAGTGGGGGGAAGACGATGACCGGGGGGCAGCAGATCACCAGTCAACTGAAGCCACCTATCGACCGCTGCCACGGTGCTCTTGGTCTCCACTTTTAGCTGCATCACTGCCATCACACTTTCAAGGACTGTCTTAGGACATCCGTGGTACAACAGAGTTTGATGCATCTGAATCAGGTTGTATACTTGTCCATACCACGTGTGTTGACATAAACTCTAGGTAATGGCTGGACTGGCTCAATGTGAGGGAAATTCTCAACTTCTGGAGGAACATATACGGGTGCTTGAGAATCATGAAATACACCACTCTCATGAGGAAACATATCGTCGATGAACCTCCTGGTGGGATCATAATTGGATGAACTCGCAGTATCAGCAAATTGTCCATGATCATGCGGATCGGCTGCTGATGCTTCACCGTGATAAATCCAACGGGTGTACTTATTCCAAAATCCGTTTCTATGAAGGTGTCGCTCAACTGTAGCAATGGGACAACGATTGCCGCGACACCGACATTGTTTACATGGACAATAATGCACTGGCAACTCTCCACAATTAGCCGCTACAAATTCCAGAAATCTCCTAATTCCCTGCCCATATCTTGCATCAGTTCTATCCAGCCTCATCCAACTCTTGTCCATCCTGAAATGCACTGGCGATTCCAGAACGTTTCAGATTTTTCCACCGATTTTGATTTGAATGGAGGAGCTGCTGGCTAGATCTGATATAATAATAATTATAGGCAACGAAATAGTAATTCGTTGCCTATATTGTTTTTCGTTGCCTATTATACTATAGGCAACGATTTTTTCGTTGCCTATAACCATACTTTAGGCAACGATTTGAATAGGCAACTATTTTTTTCGTTGCCTATAAACCAGACATTAGGCAACGATTTGACTTATACAGGCAACGAATTTGTTGCCTATAGTTCACAATAGGCAACGAAAACCCTTGTCGTTGCCTATTGTGAACTATAGGCAACGAATTTACCAGCTCGTTGCGCGTTGTTTTAAAATTCGTTGCCTAAAGTGTTTATGTTGGTAGTGAAGTTACGTGTATTTGAAGTTTATCGAAAAGGGTGTTTGAAAGTTTCCTAAAATAGAAGGTATAAATAGTGGGTTGCCATAATTGGAAAGTCAACAGGTGGCATTTAATGGGTTGACTGGTGTTGACCAGTCAACCCGTGGAGGAGAGAAGGGTGGCCACGGTAGCCACGGCTTCGCCGGCGGTGAGCTTCATCCGGCCACCCCACGGCTTGGTTTTTATCCCGTTCTCTTCGCCTTGATGTCTCGAGCCTATCCCCGGCCTCCTTTCATGGCAAGGGACGCCGGAAGTGGAGGATATTTTCGGCCAAAGTTAGAGAATTTTGAGGGTTTTGGTTGGTTTCGATTCCAGCCGAGTTGAGCTACAATTTGTAGTGAACTTTGAAGCTCTCCTCTCCATGAATCTAACCATGTAAGTATGGAGTTCCAATTTGATTTGTGCTTGGAGAATTCTTGAATTGAAAGTTTGGTTTGATTTCGGGTTTTCATGAAATTGACCTAGTTAGAGTGAGAATTGGCCTTTGATGCAATTTTGAAAGTTGCTTGTTGGAGGATTTTGAGTGGAATAGGGGTTGCTCCACTGGGAAATTTTCTGATTGGGTGGCGCCGCTGAAAGAACCCAACCCCGATTTAGCTCCCTAAACCGGAATCGAACCCCATCGAAAACACGAACCAACAAAAACTTTTCGAAATTTGGGCAGAGTTTCACTACTAACGTAGAATTACCATTACCTGCACGCGGAAAATACACTTCATCCTATGCCACAAAAAGCAAACCGTGGGCACCAATCCCATCCGGATTTCTCAATATATCAACAGTAAAGTAAAGTAGTAAATATATATGCACTTTACCGAAATCCAGTGTAAAATCGTATAACGTATTCAATAGGAAGCTCAGAGCGACATCTAATACATAATCGTATACGCATACCACAGTAGGTAGAACAATAAACCTACTGGATGAAATAAAGTAGCTCGAGCACTATGCCTCCGACCATGACGTGCGACACCAGAGCCTGAACTGCAAACTGGGCACGGAAACCGAAAAGCCCAGGTGAAAGACAATAAACACGTTAGAGTGAGTGGACGAAAATAAATGTCTTTCACCAGATAATAAATATGTTATAAAAACATATGCGAGTCCAGGTAAATAAAACAACATATGTACACGAGGTAAAACTCATACTCCTCCAGTGTACCGAGCATGCAAATAAAATCCCACGGGGTCACTCATGGACTCCACCGTGCTAGTACAGTCTGAACCACGGAGTCCCTGACTACCACGTGATTCTGAGCCAGAAATGGCCTCGGGTCCGGGGTACTGCCCCTCACCGGTCTGGTCGGGGTACAGCCCCTCCAGGCGGCCCTCCGTCGGGGATCAGCCGACGAGGCAAGGTGTATCGATACAACAACATAACCACGACTGTACTCTGTGTAAACCAAATCATAAACATTTCGATGCAAATGCATGAAACAGCATATAAGTGTATGTATACTCGTATACGTATAATCGTATAATATATCGTATAATCGTAAAACACATGCTCATGCAATTCGTAATCTCAATACGCATGCTCAAGTTCGAAAATCATATAAAAGACTCGCAAACAATCCGTGAAAAGAAATGTCCACTCACAGACTGGCGTAACGCGTATCGCGTTAACCCGTGATCCGGCGGAATGTCTCTCGCCAAACAAACGATCACGAACCCCTGAATATCCACAATGTCCAATATTCAAAGTCATAATCCGACAATACAAATCAAACCACGAGAAACCACCGTTCTCGGAAATACACAATTCAAAGTCAACGAATCGTCGAAAATCCGTATATGTATACCACAATACCTCGCTTTACGTTCGGACGCTCAACTCGAAAAACGAACCTCCCCACTGCGATCGGGGCGCGATTTCGAGTCAAATGACATGTAACTTGTCGAAAGTCAAAAAGTCAACTCTGACCGTTGACCGCCGCCGTTGACCGCCGCCCACGGCGGCGCCACCGCCGACCGGAGAATTTCAAGGCGGAGCCACCCCTATTCCACTCCAAATCGTCCACTGAGCAACTTTGTCAACTGCACCGAAGTCCAATTCTCACTCTAACACATCCAATTTGATGATAAACCGAATTGTACACAAATTTTCCAATCTAAAATTCTCCAAACTCAAGCAAAATTAAAGCTTCAAACTTACATGGTAGCTTCAAAAGGATGAGAGCTACAAAGCCCACTAAAAAATTTAGCTCGAATCGGTTCAAATCACCAAACCCGAATACCTCAATTTTCCTTGTATTTTGGCCGGAAATATCTCCTAATACCGGCCACCTCGCCGTGAAAGGCGACCGGAAGTGGAACCGTGAGGCCGAGGCGCACCCAACGGGTCCTCCCCCGTGGCCGGAGACGGCCGGACAACCTCGCCGCCGACAACCCACCGTGGCCACCGTCGAGCATCTCACCTCCTCCATCGGTCAAACAAGTCAAACCAAGTCAATAATTCATTTCAGCTTTGACTTTCCCAAAGGAGTAAGTCCTCTATTTAAGGCTTTCCCAATTTAGAAACTCATAATTATCCATTTCGGCAAACTTTAAATACCCATAACTTTCGCGTCGTAACTCCGATTCCAATAATTCTCGCGGCCACGAACTCGACTCGACATAATCTTCCATAACCACCCAAAGTCAAACACATAAGCCAAACGGATAAAAAGTCAACCATAACAAGCATCACACATTAAATCGACTAAACAATCCACAAACGGAAATAATCACAACTAAATCTTCGTAACCCAAAATCATACTCCGGAAGTTCCCACAAACTCAAAATTAAATTCCAAACAACTTCCGTGAAGAAACCGAAACCAAATTCCCGTTCGATAATTTAGTCGTTAAGTGGCCCACCAATTAAATCTGAACTTCAAATATTCATAATTAATTCCTCGGTCGTCCAAATAACAATCCGGAACCGCCCACGAACTCGTAATCACACGTACAACGACTCTTGAGAAGAAACCCAGCACCAATTCTCGGCCAATCATTTAGTCGTTAACAAAACTGGCGGTTTCAACACTGTCGTATCTCTGCGACTATGCGACCTAACTGCTGATTCTGTTTCGGGTCGTCACAAATCCACCCCCCTTAGAAAAATTTCGACCTCGAAATTTCTGATTCTGCCGACTACAAGGTAGGAGCACTGCCTCTGCATACTGCTCAACTCACTAACGGCAATCTCAACTGAACAACTCTGATCACAAACTCCACAATAGAAGATAATTCCGTGCTGGAATCCTTGTACCCTCAAATCACAAATCTGGACTGGCTCACACAATCGCCAAGTGTTCCTACATAAGGAACAGATAGGGCACACAACACAAAGCAAAACTGAAACATAGTTCTGCCACACGGAACACATCACACATAAAAGCCAACACTATAGGCGATGCCGAACCACACGGCATAACACAAACTCGCCTATGGCCACACACGGATCAAAATAACATAGCAAATCTCAACTCAAACATCGAACTCGGCAATAATCAACTCATTTCCGCTAATCCGACAGTCTGTGGTAACACACTCCACAAAATCAGAATCAAACATCAACTCAAACTCAAACCAAACTCACTCCAGCACAGTGAAGTACAACAACATACCTCAAATCAACATCAAACAACCTCAAAACCACAGTGGTTCACAAACTGGTACTGCAAGCAAACTCAAACCGCTGAAACTGCTGGTCCCGAATCCTCCAGAACTGCAATACCGAGGTCCACAATATACCCTCCAAGGTCTAAATAATCCTCAAAGATCGCTCGTCAATCCGAGGACAAGGACCGGTACTAACTCGTAATCTGGTCCCTAATGCTCGCTGCAAAGCTCGCCAACATTTAGTCGTAGCTGATCACCTCGATCGGCGAACTAGGACACAGGTACACCACGTAGATGGACAACCTCCATCAAACACAGCTATACCAGCCAACCACTGGAATCATCTCCGAAAGGTACAAAGTACTGTACTGAGTTCGTCAAACGATCCACAAAAACCTAACAATTGGTATCACAACCAAAGTGCGTACAAACATACACAAACACAACAGCAACCGCCACGTCGAACCGGAAATCTTCAATGGCTGACACTTCTCGGCAAGTCTCTGCCTCCTAGCCATCGCCAGTCGACGAATGTGGCATCAGCACACACAAGCTGCTACATGGCTCTGTGGATTTCGTCACGACTGGTAAACTCGAAGTATCTGATACCTCTCTGCATCAACAGTGCATAACGCACGCAAAACTACAAGCCTCAACATCATCACACTCAAACTCAGCTCTCGTAGCCCATAACTCGGCTAATACGGAGACTCGAGTCATACTCACACATGAAATACTGAAGCTCCCAACTCTCGGCTGAATGCATCAACAACAGCATCATCCCAAACGGATGATCAAAGTACAACCTTTAGCTTTTCCCGAACAAACTCAAAGGTGTAGTCATAGTCGTTAGTTGACCCTATCCATCAACACTGCCTCAAGCCTAAATCTGGCCGAAAATGCAAGTGGATGAAACTCAAGTGATCAGGGTACCTCCTACATCACACTGCACGCCATAGTAGCAGTATCTCCAACTCTCTGGTGCTAACACAAGGGCAGCTACACCCAAATCATACATAGGATATGTAGCTATACAAGGTTCCACTGCCTGGAATCATGAGCCATCGCTCTGCTACACAGCATCAAAGCACAACCAAATCCAAACCTCGATGCATCGCCATAACCCATGAACTCGTCACGATCGTCAGGTAAGGTCAAAACCGCAGTAACGGTCACCAATCTGCAGGAGTAAGTAACTCTCCTCGCGTGCATCGAACCACTAAAGCTTGACGCCTTCTTCGTCAATCCGGAAAGTGAAGTGGTAATCCGGGAAAATCCTGCACAAGCCGTCGGTAATAGCTTGCCGAAACCAAGAGACTCCCGATCTCTAGCACAATAACAGGGCAATCTCCAAATTAACACAGCTTCTAACTGGTCAGGATCCATGCCAACTCCCTCGGCAATCATCACACAGTTCAAAATCGTTACGCTAATCGGCCAAAACTCATACTGGCTGAACTTCACAAACACAAGATCGTCTATCTAAGTCCGCAAAACCGCTTACAACTGCTTCAGGTACTGGTCCACACTCCTGGGATACATCAGGAAGTTGCCGACGAACATGGTCGCAACTCGTCCAGAAACTGTCTGAACACATGGTCCATCAAGTCCACACGATCTACGGAGCATTGGTCAACCAATGAAGTGACCAAGAACTCCAGATGCTCGCTCCGAGATCCGAAAACCACACCTGACTCAACAAACCACCACTGATGGTATCCGGATCCGAAATCGATCTTCGACCAGTCTGAAGCTCTCACAAGCTGATCAAACCAATCATCAATCCGAAGCGGAGGATACTCACTCTCCTCTGAAGCGAATCAGGCTTCCGGTAGTCAATACACCACCACATCGAACCATCCAACGTCCGTACACACAATGCAAAAGCACACCACGCAAATACGCGGGGTTGCACGAAATCTCCTGAAACCTCCTCCAGCAACTCCTGGAGTCGAAACAATAGCTCCATCAGCTCCGCTGGCTCCAAACGACAAGACGTCGGTAAAATGAGTCCAGCGCCTGGTACAAGCTTGATGGTGTAGTCAGTCTCCCGAACTGGAGGAACACCTGGTAACTCCTCCAAAATACATCTGGAAACTCGGGAACCACCACAACGTCACCAATGTAGGGCACAACAACCGAAGTATCCACAACATAAGCTAAGCAAACAACATAACTCGTTTCCACCATCTGCTTGACCATCACCGCGAAACAGCATCTCGGGGAAATCTGGTCGTCGAAACACAACCTCCTTCTCGAGGTACTCGAACACAGTCAAATGCATTGTCAGTAAGTCCGTACTCACAAGCACACCAAAATCACAACATCCAGCTAACAGATCCGCGGCTAAGTCATAATCTCCAACAAGGATCTCGCAACCTCCGGATGGATACGACACTCTCCAAAACCTCGGAAGTGGAGATGCAGGTACAATAGTCATAGATATCAAACAACAGTAACCTCGGAGAAAAGTCTGTCCTCAAACAAGGTCATGGCACGAACTCCAACATGCCCAACTAGTCGCCCACGTCAATTGCGACTTCAGAATGGCTCGTCAAAAGGACACACTGATCAGATTTCAGGAACAACATGAGGATCTCCCTGTAAACTCTGAGCCGTCAAACCGCTACAACAGCTGGCTGAGGCGCTCCCTCGCAACGTGACCCTCCTGGCCACCGAAACAGCAACTAAAAGTGCTCCTCGAATACATATCACCGCAACACCTGCTGCGTGAAAGGATCACCAATGATCGCTCAAACTCATGCCACAGGAGCAAGTCCGCTACTCTGCGATCTCAGCCATCGTCAAACGAATTCTCTGCTTGATCAAATGACCCCCAACATAATCGAAAAGGCCACAATCTGATGAAGTCACTGATCCCGAGGTGACAGAACTCAACCTCATCAAAATCTCACTACTGAATCCACTTTCCTCAAACTGTCACATCGAAAACCGTGTACATCTTTCCCTCATAATAGCCTCGCCACTGAGTGCAACACACTAAGCTCCTCACGGATGTCTCGAGGCACAACAATCAGACTCTCTCTGATGCTCAGGTTCAAACTCATCTCGAACCTCGTGCATAGCTCCCTCTGAAGCCGCATAACACGTACAAACAGGAACAAACATGTGAACACTGCATCTCTGCCTCAGGTGGGTAAAAACTCCACATATGATTGCTGGATAGTCTGATTAAACCATTACCGTCTAAACAACACCCTGAATGTAGGCCATGGAGTCGCAACCGGAACTCACACAATAATAGCCCACCAAACACAACAATCTGACTCAGGCAAACATCACTGCCACAAATCTCAGCTCTGAGGCAACATGTAGACGCTCATATACACATCCCCAGGTAAACCGTGCCACACAGTTCACTGAACTATGAATACTCATCTGAATCCACTGTTCTCTGGCAATTCACGCGTCGAATGATCCTCAACAGGATCCACAACCGAAATGACACGGAAAGCACGTCAGGAGGCATCCTAATGAATACAATATCGTTCACAACAAGTGGAACGTAATCATGGAACTTCAAATATTTGAAAGTATACAACACCCGGGATATTGATGATTATCCGCCGGCCGGTCGGGTCACCATTCCAGACATGCTGTACATTCTCAAATACCCTTAGTAAACACGACTACAGAAGTCTACAGAACCTATAACCTAATGCTCTGATACCAAGCTGAAAGGACCCAACCCCGATTTAGCTCCCTAAACCGGAATCGAACCCCATCGAAAACACGAACCAACAAAAACTTTTCGAAATTTGGGCAGAGTTTCACTACTAACGTAGAATTACCATTACCTGCACGCGGAAAATACACTTCATCCTATGCCACAAAAAGCAAACCGTGGGCACCAATCCCATCCGGATTTCTCAATATATCAACAGTAAAGTAAAGTAGTAAATATATATGCACTTTACCGAAATCCAGTGTAAAATCGTATAACGTATTCAATAGGAAGCTCAAAGCGACATCTAATACATAATCGTATACGCATACCACAGTAGGTAGAACAATAAACCTACTGGATGAAATAAAGTAGCTCGAGCACTATGCCTCCGACCATGACGTGCGACACCAGAGCCTGAACTGCAAACTGGGCACGGAAATCGAAAAGCCCAGGTGAAAGACAATAAACACGTTAGAGTGAGTGGACGAAAATAAATGTCTTTCACCAGATAATAAATATGTTATAAAAACATATGCGAGTCCAGGTAAATAAAACAACATATGTACACGAGGTAAAACTCATACTCCTCCAGTGTACCGAGCATGCAAATAAAATCCCACGGGGTCACTCATGGACTCCACCGTGCTAGTACAGTCTGAACCACGGAGTCCCTGACTACCACGTGATTCTGAGCCAGAAATGGCCTCGGGTCCGGGGTATTGCCCCTCACCGGTCTGGTCGGGGTACTGCCCCTCCAGGCGGCCCTCCGTCGGGGATCTGCCGACGAGGCAAGGTGTATCGATACAACAACATAACCACGACTGTACTCTGTGTAAACCAAATCATAAACATTTCGATGCAAATACATGAAACAGCATATAAGTGTATGTATACTCGTATACGTATAATCGTATAATATATCGTATAATCATAAAACACATTCTCATGCAATTCGTAATCTCAATACGCATGCTCAAGTTCGAAAATCATATAAAAGACTCGCAAACAATCCGTGAAAAGAAATGTCCACTCACAGACTGGCGTAACGCGTATCGCGTTAACCCGTGATCCGGCGGAATGTCCCTCGCCAAACAAACGATCACGAACCCCTGAATATCCACAATGTCCAATATTCAAAGTCATAATCCGACAATACAAATCAAACCACGAGAAACCACCGTTCTCGGAAATACACAATTCAAAGTCAACGAATCGTCGAAAATCCGTATATGTATACCACAATACCTCGCTTTACGTTCGGACGCTCAACTCGAAAAACCAACCTCCCCACTGCGATCGGGGCGCGATTTCGAGTCAAATGACATGTAACTTGTCGAAAGTCAAAAAGTCAACTCTGACCGTTGACCGCCGCCGTTGACCGCCGCCCACGGCGGCGCCACCGCCGACCGGAGAATTTCAAGGCGGAGCCACCCCTATTCCACTCCAAATCGTCCACTGAGCAACTTTGTCAACTGCACCGAAGTCCAATTCTCACTCTAACACATCCAATTTGATGATAAACCGAATTGTACACAAATTTTCCAATCCAAAATTCTCCAAACTCAAGCAAAATTAAAGCTTCAAACTTACATGGTAGCTTCAAAAGGATGAGAGCTACAAAGCCCACTAAAAAATTTAGCTCGAATCGGTTCAAATCACCAAACCCGAATACCTCAATTTTCCTTGTATTTTGGCCGGAAATATCTCCTAATACCGGCCACCTCGCCGTGAAAGGCGACCGGAAGTGGAACCGTGAGGCCGAGGCGCACCCAACGGGTCCTCCCCCGTGGCCGGAGACGGCCGGAAGTGTATGCATGTTCGTATACGTATAGCCGTATAAACATATTCGTATAATCATAAACACATGCTTATATAATCATAATCTCGTATAAAATCTCATGCTCATAAAACCATAATCATGCTGCATGCTCAAGTTCATAAAACGTATATAAAAGACTCGCAATCAATCCGTGAAAATAAAATGTCCACTCACAGACTGGCGTAACGCGTATCGCGTTAATCCGTGATCCGGCTGAAAGTCCCTCGCCAAACAAACGATCACGAACCCCTGAATAATCACAACGTCCAATATTCAAAGTCATAGTCCGACAATACAATACAAATCACGAGAAACAGCCGTTCTCGGAAACACGTGATTCAAAGTCGACGAATCGTCGAAAATCCGTATATGTATACCACAATACCTCGCTTTACGTTCGGACGCTCAACTCGAAAAACGAACCTCCCCACTGCGATCGGGGCGCGATTTCGAGTCAAATGACATGCGACTTGCCGAAAGTCAAAAAGTCAACCCATTGACCGTTGACCGCCGTCCACGGCGGCGCCACTGTTGACCGGAGAGTTTCACGGCGGAGCTACCCTTGTTCCACTCAAAATCACCCACTGAGCAACTTCCATAACTGCACCGAAGTCCAATTCTCACTCTAACATGGTCAATTTCAATGAAACCCGAATTGTACACAAATTTTCCAACCCAAAATTCTCCATGTACACATCGAATTAAAACTTCATACTTACATGGTTAGAATCCTTGAGAGGAGAGCTTCAAGACCCAGTGTTTGATTGAGCTCAATTCAGACCGAAACCAAGAACCCGAATTCATCCCAAAATCCACCATTTTTGATCGGAAAACTCTTCCTCCACCGTCCACCCCGCCGTGAACGGTGGCCGGCACCAAGATGAGGAGGTCACGGCGAGCCAAACAAGACCGGTGCGACGTCGTGGAATGGCCGGACGGGGCTTCGCCGTTGGCGAGCCGTGGAGGACATCGCACCTCCTCCTCCTCCACGTGTTGACCAAGTCAACACGGTCAACAATTAAACTCAGCCTTTGACTTTCCAAAACAGGTAAGTGCACTATTTAAAGCTTTCCCAAAAAGGAAACTTCATGTTTATCCATTTCGACGAACTTTAAACTCCCGAAATTTTCTCGTCGTAACTCCGATTCAGATAATTCTCGCGGCCACGAATTCGACTCGACATAATCTTTCATAATCACCCGAAGTCAAACATATCGGCCAATCGGATAAAAAGTCAACCCTTCAAAGCAACACACATTAAATCGACTAAATAATCAACAAACGGCAAAATTCGCAACCAATTCCTCGTAACTCCAAATCATGCTCCGGAAGTTCCCACAAACTCGAAATTAAATTCCGAACAACTTCCGTGAAGAAACCGAGACCAAATTCTCGTCCGGTAATTTAGTCGCGAACAAACCCGCCATTTAAATCTGAACTTCAAATATTCATAACTAATTCCTCGGTCGTTTAAATAACGATCCGGAACCGCCCACAAACTCGTAATCACACGTACAACGACTCTCGAGAAGAGACCCAGCTCCAATTCTCGGCCAATAATTAAGTCGTTTACGAGTCTGGCGATACAAGTAACTGCCGACAAACTGCGACTACGCAGTAACTCATCAATCAAGCTGATCATACTGCTGATTCTGGTCCGGGTCGTCACATTAATAACTAAACTTTCAAACCCCCCATACCTTTTATTTTCTATTTACAAACGTTGTCATGCTTAGTACCCTCAATCCCCGGTTAAGAACGATCCCTACTTATCAATGCTACATCTACAAAGAAGGGTTTTAAATTGCATACGTGTGAACTATGTGTTGAGTATCTACTTTGTGTTAATATTTGATGCATATTTTGCGCGTTATCACCAACCCACCTAAGATCCTAAAGTAGTACTGTAAATAAAGAGGTGATATCCTGTGGGCAGAAGGTAATATCTTACTAATAATATCAGAGGAAACTATTACAGAGCATGTAATGGGGAAGTGGAGAGATTCAAAAAGAAGAAGAGTAAAAGCAACCAACGTATTTGTCACATGCTGTGAATTATCCTATCCCAGGATATCACGTAAATGAAATCCACTCGACACGATTATAGAATCAACACAAACTAAGAAATAGTATATAACAACGGATTAGGAAAATTTGCAGTAGTTGTTTGTGGTTTAGAGACTTCTTCAAGACTCTTAATTTTACTACATGAAACAAAGAATAGCAGCATAGGTATTTAGAAGAATTTCACCCACAGATATAAAGAATCCAATACGTAGACAAACCCAACATGCATGTGAAAATGCCTTCAATCCTAGAAACTAAAAATACTAATTTAATTTAAGGTAGCTACACAGTGAAAACCGAACACAGACGTAAAAGCCAAAACACAAACATGTCACGCCAGTAGCCAACAATCCTAGAAACTTTGTAATGGAGAAAAGATGGGTTACACTTCTGGTCCAAAAGTTTGTCCTGCATACATTTCAGGAGAGTTACAACCTGCAAACATTTATCCAACACTTAATTATAACTCATATATATAAACAACTAATACTCACTGGGACTTTCTTCTGAGTCACAACACAGATCGAATCCTTTCCTCGAACACCGATGAAAGTTATCCCAACAGGTTTTATTGCCTTAAACACATACTCTATTCACAATATCACAAAACACAACTCAGCATATAATCATACAGAGGAAAAGGAAACGGCTGATACATATACACATAATATAAACATACACAAAAACTTTGTCATAATTGGATCAAGTTCATCTATTCATATCATAAGTTAAACTATTTCCTATAACTCAAACATATGATAAAATTAATATGATGGAGCACAAAAATAACATACTATAGATACTTTTTGGCTCGCATAAAGCATGTAGATTTATGCACATTGTCATACTATCATGGAGCCAAAACGCCATCTATCGATTCAGGACCGGTCTCCCATCAATATAGACATACATGTCTCTCCTTGCATAGACAATTAGACACACCCAAATCTCTTTGATCTACAACAAATAGAGGAATTATTATAGAATGACCAACTAAAGTATAAAAAATGATATCAAAAACTAAACTATAAATGAATTGCCATGAAGTGAACATATATAATAACACATACGTTTGTCATTGATGTGACTGAAGTAGTTCTCATAATCTTTTACAACACAATCCCAAACTGAACAGAAGTATCTTGCCTGCAGATAAGAGAGCAAAGAAATTCCAATTAAGATTTTTTTTTAAAAAATTACACTCTCTTAAGAACTTGTACACTCTCTGTTAAAGAACAAACTCAATTAAGAGAAATATAAAAAACACACAGTAACAACAAAAATGAAAAATAAAACCCAGGATGTGATCCATTCATAGAAAATAAAGAAAATCCAGATGAGAGAATAAACCAACCTCCTAGTCTATCTTTTTCCCCCAGCCACGAGGACTTATAAACCGAGGTCGACTTGAGCTTCAATTGAAAGCTTAGAGCAAACAAAAGAAGACCCATCGACTACCATCAAGCAAGTTCAACGTGATCAGAGTTTTGGAGGTCTTGTTGGTCTTCAATTTCATCAAAAAACTTGTTCCAGGGAGGGTTTATGGCTGGTAAATTTGAGGGTGTGATGAAGAAATTTGTCTTATTGCTCTTGAAGAAGTGAAAACGAAAAAGAGAAATGATATGTGGTACCTGAACTCAAGAAAGTGCTCTTGAAAGGTGAATATGAACCGTGAAGAATTTTGAATAGATAAGCTATCCATAGCAGAATCATAGAAGAAATAATCAATAGCCACGTCATCATGAACCGTGGAGAATTGTTGACAGGTTGATGATGTTTTAGTCACTTGGTCATTGACCAAAAGGTAGTGTATGTTGTCATACTTTATATAAAAATGACATACAACTAAAATTCAGGGAAATTGATAGAAGAAAACGACAAATAACTCAAATTCGAGCGAATTCAATGTTTACCCAAAACAGAAATTCTAACAAATAATAATCAGATTTACCTTGATTTGGATCAGTTGCACCGTTGGATCATCATGAAATTTGATTATGGCATAGATGGCACAGTTTTGAGAAACTTTTATGAAGACATTGAGTGCAACCACGAATTCTATCATGTAGATTTTGGCCATGGAATGCAGATGACGAAAATAATTTTTGTGACAAAAACTGTAGTTCGTTTGCTTATGGTTCTTTCCAGATCAACCCCACAATTTTTCACCTGCATGCACCCAATTTCTCCCATCAATCATAGATCAAAACCAACCCAGAAATCCCCTACAATATTGAACCCAAAATTGATCACAGCTGCAGAACTAAAAACCTAACTCCATAAATCAACTACTCACCTTTCTCACCACGATCTCTTCTTCTTGATCAAGAGGTTGGGAATCATGTACTTCCGATCGTGACCCAAATTTAATATTTGTGTACTTCGATCGCGACCGATTGAAGCATGCACCCTATCTTATATAGAAAATGAGCCCTGATAAGGTTGTGGCTCATGTCAATGAAGCCTTGACTGGTTATCTCAAGTCGTAACCCAAATAATGAATTATCAAACTAAAATGAATCATTAGTATTTTTATTGATACATAGCTAAAATATATATTTTGTATGTATTATCTTGTGTGTTATATATTGTGTCATATATTTTGTAATACATCTCTGTAGACAATATTTTTCGTATAGTTATTAGGTACATCATCACCATTTTTTATCACTATCTTAAGACCTTTTTTTGACGTCACCCTCGACATTGCTACATATAATTGTCCGTGGGTGAAAATCGGTTCCGACAAATATATTCTGACTTGATTTAATGATTGACCTTGACTCTAATTGATTGTCATTGCATAACAGGGTCTAACAGGAAACTGACGTATTTTAAATGTAAAAGGCCATTTAGTTTCAGTTGCATATAATACTATTCTTGGAATATGTACTTTTTCTCCAACGTTACTCCCAGTAAGTATTTTTGCTTCTATTAATCTTTCAAACAATTTTGTCACAATTAACTTTGTGCCATTACACAAACCACGTATTTGATCTATATTTCTTAATAACATAATGGGCATACCAATTTTCAATATAAGTTCGTGTGTAGGCAAACCACTAAACTCAAGGTTATTCAAAAATTTCATGGGATACAAAAGATTAATATTATCGCTATTACCTGAATTATATGAAATAGAATCTGAACTAAAATATGATTTCATGAACAGTCACATTTTTGGGAGTTACAATAGCACGTTCTCTCAAATAATTTGTATTATTATATTTGGTATCAAAGTTGGGATATGTTGCATCAAAAATCGATTTTATGGGTTCAACTGTGGCATCGGTTAGCAAATCTTTCGGTATTTCAATCCAACTTACATCAGGATCATCCATGGGCAATTTAGATTCTAATCGACCTTCACCTATCTGTAACATCCATTCAGCAAAATCTTTAATTTCAATTTTTTCAAGAGGAGTTAAACCAATCGTCCCCAACCTCATATTTTCAATTAGATGAAATACTGTAATGTTAAGCCATAAATATGAATTATTAAATGATGCTTGAATGATTTGTTCTTTACTACCACCTTGTATCATCGGCAATGTTTGTCAAAAATCTCCACCAAATAAAATTATTTTTCCTCCAAATGGCTCTTCTTTGTTTGACAAAATATCACGCAGTGTTCTGTCAACTGATTCAAAACACCATTTATTGCACATAGGAGCTTCACCCCAAACTATTAATTCAGCCTTTTCAATTAAATCAGAAAGATGAGTTTGTTTATTTATATTACAATTTGAATCTTTGTCTATAATCGGCTTTATTTTGAAACGTGAATGAGCTGTTCTGCCTATCAGAAATAGCAATGAAGCAATGCCTGACGAAGCAACTGCTAAAACAATTTTTCCTTCAGATCTCAATCTTGAAATTATAGTATTCCATAAAAAAAGTTTTGCCTGTACCTCCGCTACCATAAACAAAAAATAATCTTGGGTTCTTCCGTTCTACGGCTTTGATCACCTCATCGTATATATTTCTTTGATTATTATTTAGTTTATTGATCAACTCAGAATGCTCTAATTTTAATATTTCACAATCAAAATCTAATTCTTCTCTAATAAGCCTATTTTCAAGTTGATGTATTTGTTGTGTCTTTGGCATTGATAATTTATGGTCTTTTAAACTACTGGACGACATGTTAAACAATTTTTCAAGTTCATGTAGAACAACATTCTTTAATTCGTCATCGGGTATGGTAAGATTTAGCATATTAAAATTTAATTTCATTCTGTGTGATATGTCATCGGACATCTTAATCCAATATGCATCAAACAAAGCTTGAGGATCCGGGACATTACAAAATAGAATAATCGTAACAAATAAATAACGAATTTAAGGAGAAGTGGCAATAAAAATAGATTCCAACAATGCTTCGAGCCATTCTTTATCATCACCTAGTAATCCCAAAGCTCGACATGCATCTTGATAAGTAGAGTATACTGTTCCATTTACTGTTCCTATTGCCTTAAAATTGATACATCCTTTTTGAATATTCAAAAACATTCTAAAATAGTACAATTCACCCGCATTTGGTGGCACATGTGCTATTCTACCAAGAACGGTATATTTTTTCCTTCGGGTCCATAATTTTTTATTAGCATTCCACACAAATTTTGTAGGAAATTGAGTATATGTTAATTTATTTGCTTTCTTATAAGTCTTGTTAGCAGTAAACCAAGCAGTCAGCATTGTAGTTTCTATACCTGGATTTTGTAAGACATTTTCAAGAGAACTAGCTTGATGAAAACAAACATTTTGTTCGTTTGGTAAATGAATCTTCAAATATTGAACTGCAGAATATCTAGAATGAATGGAAAATTTAAATAAACGCCAGACGGACTCATGAGGAGTTAAATATCGACAATTGAGATAATTTTGGATGTCATCATTTATATTATCGCGGACCAATACATGTGCTCTATCAGGTCCTTTATTTATGTACTTGAATAAATATTTTGTGACGACCCGGATCTGAATCAGCGGTATGTTTAGCTTGATCGATGAGTTACTGCGTAGTCGCAGTTGTCCGACGGTTATTGGAATCGCCGAGCTTGTTAACGACTTAATTATTGGCCGAGAATTGGAGTTGGGTCTCTTCTCGAGAGTCGTTGTATGTGTGATTACGAGTTCGTGGGCGGTTCCAGATCGTTATTTGGACGACCGATGAATTAGTTATGAATATTTGAAGTTTCAACGGAAACGGATTTAAATGGCAGGTTTATTCGCGACTAAATTACCGGACTAGAATTTGGTCTCGGCTTCTTCATGAAAGTTGTTCAGAATTTAATTTCGAGTTCGTGGGAACTTCCGTAGCATGATTTGGAGTTACGAGGAATTAGTTGCGAATATTTCCGTTTGTTGTTGGTTTAGTCGATTTATTATGTGTTTGGGCTGAACAGTTGAATTTTTATCCAATTGGCCGATGTGTTTGACTTCAGGTGATTATTGAAGAATATGTCGAGACGAGTTTGTGGCCGCGAGAATTATCGGAATCGGAATTACGACGAGAAAGTTATGTGCGTTTGAAGTTCGTCGAATGGATAAACATGAAGTTTCCAAAATTGGAAAGGCTATAAATAGAACTTGCTCCTTTGGGAAAGTGGTTGACTGAAATAAATGGGTTGACTCTGTTTGACTTGTTTGACCGAGTGGTGGAGGAGATTTTGACGGTGACTTCGGCCTTGCCGGCGGCGATGGGATTTCGGCAACCCCACGGCTCGGGGCATAGCCCGTTCTGCTCGCCTTGGCCATGCGAGTCTACCCTCGGCCACCACGCACGGCGTGGTTCACGGAGGAGGATGGAATTCCGGCGAGAAATTGGTGGATTTTAGGTGATTTCGGGTTCTTGGTTTCGGATTGAATTGAACTTCAAGAGGTACTGGGTTTTGTAGCCCTCTTCATTGTGATTCTAACCATATAAACATGGTGTTCTAATTCGATTTGAGTGTGGAGAATTTTGAGATTGAAATTTGTGGAACAATTCGGTTTTTCGTGAAATTGGGTGAGTTAGAGTTTGAATTGGCCTTTGTTGCAGTTATGAAAGTTGCTCAGTGCATGATTTTGAGTGTAACAGGGGTTTCTCCGCCATGGAATTCTTCGGTCAGCGGTGGCGCCGCCGTGGGCGGCGGTCAACGCGGCGGTCAACGGTCAAAGTTTGACTTTTTGGACTTTCGGAAAGTCGCATGTCATTTGACTCGAAATCGCGACCCGATCGCAGTGGGGAGGTTCGTTTTTCGAGTTGAGCGTCCGAACGTAAAGCGAGGTATTGAGGTGGTATATATGGTTTTTTCGACGATTCGTCGACTTTGAGTCGTATGTTTCCGAGAACGGTGGTTTCTCGTGATTTGATTTGAATTGTCGAATTATGTTTGTGAGAGTTGGATATTGTGATTGTTCAGGTGTTCGTGATCGATTGTTTGGCGAGGAACTTTCCGCCGGATCACGGGTTAACGCGATACGCGTTACGCCAGTCTGTGAGTGGACATTTCTTTTCACGGATTATTTGCGAGTCTTGATATACGATTTATGAACTTGAGCATGCATATGAGATTTCGGATTACATGAGCATGTGTTTTACGATTATACGAATATACTTATACGGATATACGTATACGAGTATACATATACTTATATGCTGTTTCATGCATTTGCATTGAAATGTTTATGATTTGGTTTACACAGAGTACAGTCTTGGTTACGTTGTTGTATCGATACACTTGCCTCTCGGCTGATTCCCGATGGTAGGCTTATACCAGGGGAGGCTGTGACTCCTGACCCGAGGCCTTTACCGGGGGGAGGCAGACCTCTGACCTGAGGCCTTTCTGGCTAGAATCACGTGTGGGTCCGGGATCCCGTGATTCGGACTGTACTAGCACGGGTGTGTCCACGAGTGACCCAGTGGGATTTTATGCATGCTCCGTATACGTGAGGAGTTAGAGTCTCCCTCGTGTACTCGGACGCGTGAGGAGTTAGAGTCTCCCTCGTGTACCATTTGATTATTTATACTTTCGACTGGCATATGTTTTTAATATATATATTACTTGGTGAAAGGCATTTATTTTCGTCCACTCACTCTAACGTGTTTATTGTCTTTCCCTTGGGCTTTTCGGTTTCCGTGCCCAGTTGCAGTTCAGGCTCTGGTGTCGCACGTCGTGGTCGGAGGCATAGTGCTCGAGCTACTTTGTTTCATCCAGTAGGTTTATTGTTCTACCTACTGTGATATGCGTATACGATTATGTATTAGATGTCGCTCTGAGCTTCCTATTGAATACGTTATACGATTTTACACTGGATTTCAGTAAAGTGCATATATATTTACTACTTTACTTTACTGTTGTTATATTGAGAAATCCGGATGGGATTGGTGCCCACGGTTTGCTTTTTGTGGCATAGGATGAAGTGTATTTTCAGCGTGCAGGTAATGGTAATTCTACGTTAGTAGTGAAACTCTGCCCAAATTTCGAAATTTTTTTGTTGGTTCGTATTTTCGAAAGGGTTTGATTCCGGTTTAGGTAACTGAATCGAGATTGGGTCCTTTCATATTTTATCAACATAGATTGAGAACATGATTCAACATTTATATGAGCTTTATATCTCAATAACAAATTAGCATTGTATGGAACAATATAATTATTACCAACATGAACTCCTTTTTTAATTACAAAACGTGAATCATCAGCACGACGTCTATATTGAGGAGATTTGATTGCTTGAAAAATTGTGTGAGGAATAAATGATTTTGGAAATTGTTTTGTGCATATTTTGTCTCGCATACACGGAGAAGATGGATTAATTTGACCGCAAGGGCCGTGAATCATAAACTGACCGACTATATCAAACAACTCTGGATTAATATTTTTATCAGGCAATTCCGCTGAAATTATGGAATCTACATTGTTTGCTGTATAACATTTGCATTTATTTTTAAGCCAAAATAACAAATGAGCATGTGGCAACCCTCGCTTTTGAAATTCAATTGTACATACATGAGTATGGACTTCTCCAAATGGTTTACCATCATTAATATAAGTAATAATGTCATCTACTTTTATTTTAAAGATTCGACAAACAATATCAGGACGATCTTCTGGTTTGTAGCCCGGTTTTTTTTCGAAATATCTCAAAATTTCTGGCCATTTCACATTGCACGTGAAAGTAATGAACAAATCAGGATTACCGTATTCTCTACAAATTGCCATTACATCTTGATAATTATTTATCATATCTCTTGAGCTACCCGTGTGAGAACCAGGAAGAAAAATTCTTTTTCCAACCTCAGAACCTTAGACAATTCCATCTGAAACAAATGTTGATATATTATTCCATGTTTCACATCTCAGTTCTGGTTTATGGTGTCTTATATAATCTAAACGATTTTCTTCAACAGTTGCATACGAATCGACTAAATATTGTTGAAATAATCTTCCACCTTTTAACATAGTACTCGATTGGTTTGCTCTATCATGAATTTGATAACATACAAATTTATTCATCGTTAATTTCCTATCTTGCTTGCCACTTTTGTTTGCAATTAGTTTTAATTTCATATTAATTTTAAATCCATCCTCTCCACATGGAAAAAGAAGCGGATATTGTAATGATATTAACTTTGGATGAATTTTAGATATTCTTTTAAGCAGCCCTTTGTTTGATCGAATAATTATATCTCTATTAGAATTAAATTCACCTATGTCACCCACAATTAATCCACCAATTTCAGAAGCAGAAGGTAATTCATATTGTTTGCCGTCAGTCTTTTCGCGATCAAGTATAGTCACATCAAAATTGGGCAAGGATTGATTCTCAAAATCATCTCTCACAGATCGATACACTTTGGTTAATTCATTACATTGATCTAACAATTCCACTAATCCTTTTACAATATCAAAATCAATCTTGTTATTTACATTATTTGGATCAATATCGGTTAATCGGTTTTCAATCTCATTTTATGAAAGGACCCAACCCCGATTTAGCTCCCTAAACCGGAATCAAACCCTTTCGAAAACACGAACCAACAAAAACCATAAAAATTTCGGCAAAGTTTCGTTACTAACGTGGAATTACCATTACCTGCACGCGGAAAATACACTTCATCCTATGCCACAAAAATCAAACCGTGGGCACCAATCCCATCCGGATTTCTCAATATATCAACAGTAAAGTAAAACAATAAATATATCTATACTTTACTGAAATCTGGAGTAAAATTGTATAACATAAACAACAGATTACTCAGAGCGACCTCTAATGTATAAACATATAAGTATACCACAGTAGGTAGAACAATAAACCTACTGGAAGAAACAAGGTAGCTCGAGCACTATGCCTCCGACCATGACGTTCGACACCAGAGCCTGAACTGCAAACTGGGCACGGAAACCGAAAAGCCCAGGGGAAAGACATGAAAACTGTTAGAGTGAGTGGACGAAAATAAATGTCTTTCACCAAGTAATATATACGTATAAAATCATATGCGAGTCAAATGCATGAAAATCAAATGGTACCTGAGGAGACGCTGACTACCACTCACGTACAGAGCATGCAACGTAAATATATCGCGGAATCTCTCATGGACTACCACGCGATAGCACAGTCTGAATCACGGGATCCCAGACCCACACGTGATTCCTAGCCAGAAAAGTCTCGGGTCAGGATATCTGTCCCCCCCCACCCCCCCCCCCCCCCCCCCCCCCCCGGAGCGTACTCGGGGATCAGCCGAGAAGCCAATGTGTATCGATACCACAACATATACTGAGACTGTACTCTGTGTAAACCAAATCATAAATCCTTTCCATGCACATGCATAAAACATAATATGTACGTATATATATATATATATTCATATACGTATATTCGTATATGCATAATCGTAAAAACACATGCTCGTAAAATCATAATCAACTGCATGCTCAAGTTCGTAAATCATTTATAAAAGACTCGCAATCAATCCGTGAAAAGAAATGTCAACTCATAGACTAGCGTAACGCAGTTCACGTTAACCCGTGATCCGGCCGAAAGTCCCTCGCCAAACGAACGATCACGAACCCCTGAATAATCACAAAATCCATTTCTCAAAATCATAATTCGACAATTTAAACCAAATCAAGATAAACCACCGTTCTCGGAAACACATAATCCGATTACGACAAACTATCGGAAATCCGGAAATCACACCTCAATACCTCGCTGTAAGTTTGGATGCTCAACTCACAAAACGAACCTCCCCACTGCGATCGGGGCGCGATTTCGAGTGAAATGACATGCAACTTGTCGAAAACCCCAAAAGTCAAACTTTGACCGCCGTTGACCACCGCGGCGCCGCCACCAAACTGAAATTTTCCCGGCGGAGCAACCACCATTCCATGCAAAATCACCCACTGAGCAACTTTGTCAACTACAACAAAGGCCAATTCTCACTCTAACTTGTCCAATTTCACGAAAAACCGAATGTTCATACAAATTTCAAATCCAAAATTCTCCAAGCACAAATCGAATTAGAACTCCATACTTACATGGTTAGAATCATGGAGATGAGGGCTACAAAACTCAGTCCTTGTTTGAGCTCAACTCGGCCGGAATCACAAACCACAATTAACCCCAAAAATCACAAACTTTGGTCCAAGTTTTCTCTCTCCACCGCCACCCTCGCCATGAGGGGTGGCCGGAAACATGATGAGGGAAGTGAGGCGAAGAGAATGGGACCGGTGCCGCACCGTGGGGTGGTCGGAAACACCTCGCCGCCGTGGAGGCCGCCCTTGCCGTCGTGAACCTCTCTCTCTCCACCGAGTTGACTCGGTCAACTCCCAATCTGGAAATGTTTGACTTGCCCAAAATAGCAGGTTTCTATTTATAGGCCTTCCCAAAATGGAAACTTCGTAATTATCCTTTTCGACGAACTTCAAACACACGTAACTTTCTCGTCGTAATTTTGATCCCGATAATTCTCGTGGCCACAAACTCATCTCGACATGTTCTTCAATTATCACCCGAAGTCAAACACATCGACCAATCGGATAAAAAGTCAATGGTTCAAACCAATACATATTTAATCGACTAAATAATCAACAAACGGAAATAATCACAACATAATCCTCGTAACTCGGAATAATGCTCCGGAAATTCCCACGAGCTCGAAATTAAATTCTCAACAACTTCCGTGAAGAAGCCGAAACCAAATTCTCGACCGGTAATTTAGTCGCTAAGAATGCCACCATTTAAATCCGAACTTCAAATATTCATAATTAATTCCTCGGTCATCCAAATAACGATCCAGAACCGCCCACGAACTCAAAATCACAGGTACAACGACTCTCGAGAAGAGACCCAACTCCAATTCTCGGCCAATGATTTAGTCGTTAACAAATCCGGCGATTCACATAACTGTCGGAAATCTGCGATAACACGCGAGCTCGTAGATTAAGCTGATCACACTGCTGATTTTGTTCTGGGTCGTCACAAATCCACCCCCCTTAAAAAAATTTCAACCTCGAAATTTCTGAGTCTGTCGACTAAACATAGGAGCACTGCCTCTACATACTGCTCAACTCACAAGTGGCAACCTCAACTGAACGACTCTGACAATAGACTCCACAATAGGAGATAGCTCTGTACTGTAATCCTTGTACCCTCAAATCATAAATCTGAACTGGCTCCACACAATCACCAAGTGTTCCTGCATAAGGAACATATAGGGTACGCAACACGTAACAAACCTGAAACACAGTTCCGCCACACGGAATACAACACAACTCACACACAAAAGCTAACAATGTAGGCGACGCCAAACTATACGGCACAACACAAACTCGCATATGACCACATACGGATCAAAACAACACGGCAAATCACAACTCAGTCTACACACATCAACATAACTCACACACTCATATCAACATAGCTCAAACATCGGACTCGGGCAATTATCAACCCCATTCCGCTAATCTGATAGTCTGTGGTAGCATATTCCATAAAATCCGAATCAAATGCCAACTTAAACCAAACTCTCTCCAACACAATGGAGTACAACATCGTTCCTCGAAACGACATCAAGTAACGTCAGAATCATAGTGGTCTATAAACTAGTACCGCAAGCAATCTCGAATAGCTGAAACTGTTGGTCCCAAATCCTCCAGAACTGCAATACCGAAGTCCACAATATACCCTCCAAGGTCTAAATAATCCTCAAAGATCGCTCGCCAATCTGAGGATAAGAACTGGTACTAAACTGTAATCTGGTCCCCAATGCTCGCTGCAAAGCTTGTCAACACACAGTCGTAGCTGATTACCTCGATCGGCAAACTGGGACACAGGTACACAATCTCCGTCAAACACAGCTATACCAGCATGCCACTAAAATCGTCACCGAAAGTACAAGGAACTGTACTGAGTTCGTCAAATGGTCCACAAAGGCCTAACAACTGGTATCACAAACCAAAGTGCATACAATCACACACACACAAGATCACAGCAACAAACGCCACGTCTAACCGGAAATCTCAAATGGCTGATACTTCTCGGCAAGTCTCTGCCTCCTAGCCATCGCCTGTCGGCAAATGTGGCATCTGCACACACAAGCTGCTATATTGCTCTTCATGTTGCGTCACGAGTAGTAAACTCGAAGTGTCAGACACATTCCTATACCACTAGCGCCAAATGTACGCAAAACGGTGAGCTTCCACATCATCACACACGAACTCAGCTTCCGTAGCTCGCAACTCGGCTAACACGGAAACTCGAGTCACACACACATGAAACACTGAAGCTCCCGACTTTCAACTGAATGCATCAGCAACAACATCCTAGACGGATGGTCAAAGTACAACCTCTAGCCTTTCCCGTAACAACTCAAAGGTGCATCCATAGTCGTTAGTCGACCTCAACCATCTACACTGCCTCAAGCCCAAATCTGGCCGAGAATGCAAGTGGATGAAACTCAAGTGATCAGTGTACGTCCTACACTGTGCTGCACGCCATAGCTGTAGTGTCTCGAACTCTCTGATGCTAACATAAGGACAGCTACACTCAAATCACACATAGGATACGTAGCTACATAAAGTTTCCACTGCCTGAATCATGAGCCACCGCTCTGCTACACAGCATCAAAACATAACCAAATCCAAATCTCGATGCATCGCCATAATCCACGAACTCATCACGATCATCAGGTAAGGTCAAAACCGAAGCAACGGTCAACCATCCTGCAGGAGTAAGTAACTCTCCTTGCGTGCATCGAACCACTCGAACTTGAAGCCTTCTTCGTCAATCTGGAAAGTAGAGTAGCAATCCAGAAAAATCCTGTACAGGCCGTGGGTAATAGCCTGCCGAACCCAAGAGACCCCTGATCTCTGGTACAATGGTAGGTCAACCCCAAATCAACATGGCTTCTATCTGATCAGGATCCACGCCAACTTCCTCGAATAACATCATGTGACCCAAAATCTTCACGCTAACCAACTAAAACTCACACTAGTTGAACTTCACAAACACCTAGTCGTCTCACAAAATCCGCGAAACCGCACACAATTGCTTCAGGTACTGGTCCACACTCCTGGAGTACATCAGGACATTGCCAATGAACATGACTGCAACTCGTCCAAAATCATCTGAACACATGGTCCATCAAGTCCACACAATCTACGGAGGCATTGGTCAACCAAACAGCGTGACCAAGAACTCCTGATGCCCGCACCATGATCTGAAAGCTAACATAGCCACATCTAACTCATCAAACCTCAACTGATGGTATCCGGACCCGAAATCAATCTTCGAAAAGACTGAAGCTCTCACAAGCTAATCAAACCAATCGTCAATCCGAAGCGGATGATACTCACTCTCCTCTGAAGCAAATCAGGCTTCGGTATTCAATGCACCACCACGTCGAACCATCCGTCATCCGCACAAACAATGCAAGAGCACACCACGCAAATACGCGGGATCGCATGAAATCTCCTGAAACCTCCTCCAGCAACTCCTGGAGTCGAAACTGTAGCTCCATCAGCTCCGCTGGCTCCGAACGACAAGATGTCGGTAAAATGAGTCCAGCGCCCGGTACAAGCTCAATGGTGTAGTCGGTCTCCCGAATTGGAGGAACACCTGGTATCCCTTCGGAATACACCTGGAAACTCGGGAACCACCTTAATGTCACCAATGTCGGGCACAACAACCGAAGTATCCACAATATGAGCTAAGCAACCAACACAACTCGTCTCCATCATCCGCTCGACCATCACCGCAAAATAGTATCTCGGGGAAATCTGGTCGTCGAAACACAACCTCCTTCTCGAGGCACTCGAACACAGCCAAATGCGTCGTCAGTAAGTCCATACTCACAATCACACCAAAACCACGATGTCCAGCTATAACAGATCCGCGGCTAACACATAACCTCCAACAAGGATCTCGCAACCTCCGGATGGATACAATACTCTCCAAAACCTCGGAAGTGGAGATGCAGGTACAATAGCCATGGATATCAAACAACAGTAACCTCGGAGAAATTTCTGTCCTCAAACAAGGTCATGACACGAACTCCAACATGCCCAACTAGCCGCCCACGTCAATTGCGACTTGCTGAATAACTCATCAAAAAGGTACATTGGATAAACTTCAGGAACAACATGAGGATCTCCTCGTAAACTCTGAGCTGTCGAATCGCTATAACAGCTGGCTAAGGGCGCTCCCTCGTAACGTGACCCTCCTGGCCACCGAAACAGCAACTGAAAGTGCTCCACGAACACAAATCACCGTAACACCTGCTGCGTGAAAGGATAACCAACGATCGCCCAAACTCATGCCACAGGAGCAAGTCCGCTACACTGTGATCTCCGCCATCGCCAAACGGATCCTCTGCTTGATCTGATGGCCCACAACATAATCGATAAGGCCAGGGCCTGATGAAGTCACTGATCCCGAAGTGTCGGAACTCAACCTCATCAAAATCTCGACTAAGTCCATTTTCCTCAAACCATCACATCGAAAACCGCGTACATCTTTTGTTCTCAATAACCTCGCCACTGAGTGCAGCACACTAAGCTCCTCACGGCTATCTCGAGGCATATCAATCAGACTCTCTCTGATGCTCAGGTTCAAACTCATCTCGAACCTCGTGCACCGCTTCCTCTGAAGCCACATAACACGTGCAAACGGAAACAAACATATGAACAATGCATCTCTGCCTCAGGTGGGTAAACATTCCACATTCGATTGCTGGGTAGCCTGATTAAATCATTACCATATAAACAACACCCTGAATGTAGGCCATGGAGTCGCAACAGGAACTCACACAATAACAGCCCACCAAATACAACAATCTGACTCAGGCAGACATCAACTGCCAAAATTCTCAGCTCTGAGGCAACATGTAGACACTCATACACACACAACCAGGCAAACCACGCCACACAATTCTCTGAACTCAGAATACTCATCCAAATCCACAGTTCTCTGGCAAATCGCGCGTCGATTGATCCTAAATAGGATCCACAACCGAAACGACACGGAAAGCACGTCAAGGAGGCATCCTAATGAATAAAACATCGTTCACAACAAGTGGAACATAATCATGGAACTTTAAATATTTAAAAGTATACAACACCCGGAATATTGATGAGTATCCGCCGGCCGGTCGGGTCACCATTCCAGACATGCTGTACATTCTCAAATATCCTTAGTAAACACGACTACAGAAGTCTACAGAACCTATAACCTAATGCTCTGATACCAAGCTGAAAGGACCCAACCCCGATTTAGCTCCCTAAACCGGAATAAAACCCTTTCGAAAACACGAACCAACAAAAACCGTAAAAATTTCGGCAGAGTTTCGTTACTAATGTGGAATTACCATTACCTGCACGCGGAAAATACACTTCATCCTATGCCACAAAAATCAAACCGTGGGCACCAATCCCATCCAGATTTCTCAATATATCAACAGTAAAGTAAAACAATAAATATATCTATACTTTACTGAAATCCGGAGTAAAATCGTATAACATAAACAACAGATTACTCAGAGCGACCTCTAATGTATAAACATATAAGTATACCACAGTAGGTAGAACAATAAACCTACTGGAAGAAACAAGGTAGCTCGAGCACTATGCCTCCGACCATGACGTTCGACACCAGAGCCTGAACTGCAAACTGGGCACGGAAACCGAAAAGCCCAGGGGAAAGACATGAAAACTGTTAGAGTGAGTGGACGAAAATAAATGTCTTTCACCAAGTAATATATACGTATAAAATCATATGCGAGTCAAATGCATGAAAATCAAATGGTACCTGAGGAGACGCTGACTACCACTCACGTACAGAGCATGCAACGTAAATATATCGCGGAATCTCTCATGGACTACCACGCGATAGCACAGTCTGAATCACGGGATCCCAGACCCACACGTGATTCCTAGCCAGAAAAGTCTCGGGTCAGGATATCTGTCCCCCCCCCCCCCCGGAGCGTACTCGGGGATCAGCCGAGAAGCCAATGTGTATCGATACCACAACATATACTGAGACTGTACTCTGTGTAAACCAAATCATAAATCCTTTTCATGCACATGCATAAAACATAATATGTACGTATATATATATATATATATATATTCGTATACGTATATTCGTATATGCATAATCGTAAAAACACATGCTCGTAAAATCATAATCAACTGCATGCTCAAGTTCGTAAATCATTTATAAAAGACTCGCAATCAATCCGTGAAAAGAAATGTCCACTCACAGACTAGCGTAACGCAGTTCGCGTTAACTCGTGATCCGGCGGAAAGACCCTCGCCAAACGAACGATCACGAACCCTGAATAATCACAAAATCCATTTCTCAAAATCATAATTCGACAATTCAAACCAAATCACGAGAAACCACCGTTCTCGGAAACACATAATCCGATTACGACAAACTGTCGGAAATCCGGAAATCACACCTTAATACCTCGCTGTAAGTTCGGATGCTCAACTCGCAAAACGAATCTCCCCACTGCGATCGGGGCGCGATTTCGAGTGAAATGACATGCAACTTGTCGAAAACTCCAAAAGTCAAACTTTGACCGCCGTTGACCACCGCGGCGCCGCCACCAAACTGAAATTTTCCTGGCGGAGCAACCACCATTCCATGCAAAATCACCCACTGAGCAACTTTGTCAACTATAACAAAGGCACATTCTCACTCTAACTTGTCCAATTTCACGAAAAACCGAATGTTCATACAAATTTCAAATCCAAAATTCTCCAAGCACAAATCGAATTAGAACTCCATACTTACATGGTTAGAATCATGGAGATGAGGGCTACAAAACCCAGTCCTTGTTTGAGCTCAACTCGGCCGGAATCACAAACCACCATTAACCCCAAAAATCACAAACTTTGGTCCAAGTTTTCTCTCTCCACCGCCACCCTCGCCGTGAGGGGTGGCCGGAAACATGATGAGGGAGGTGAGGCGAAGAGAATGGGACCGGTGCCGCACCGTGGGGTGGCCGGAAACACCTCGCCGCCGTGGAGGCCGCCCTTGCCGTCGTGAACCTCTCTCTCTCCACCGAGTTGACTCGGTCAACTCGGTCAACTCCCAATCTGGAAATGTTTGACTTGCCCAAAACAGCAAGTTTCTATTTATAGGCCTTCCCAAAATGGAAACTTCGTAATTATCTTTTTCGACGAACTTCAAACACACGTAACTTTCTCGTCGTAATTTTGATCCCGATAATTCTCGCGGCCACAAACTCGTCGCGACATGTTCTTCAATTATCACCCAAAGTCAAACACATCGACCAATCGGATAAAAAGTCAATGGTTCAAACCAATACATATTTAATCGACTAAATAATCAACAAACGGAAATAATCACAACATAATTGAAAGGACCCAACCCCGATTTAGCACCCTAAATCGAAATCGAACCCCTTCGAAAACACGAACCAACAAAAACTTTTCGAAATTTGGGCAGAGTTTCGTTACTAGCGTGGAATTACCATTACCTGCACGCGTAAAATACATTCCATCCTATGCCACAAAAAGCAAACCGTGGGCACCAACCCCATCCGGATTTCTCAATATATCAACAGTAAAGTAAAGTAGTAAATATATATGCACTTTACCGAAATCCAGTGTAAAATCGTATAACGTATTCAATAGGAAGCTCAGAGCGACATCTAATACATAATCGTATACGCATACCACAGTAGGTAGAACAATAAACCTACTGGATGAAATAAAGTAGCTCGAGCACTATGCCTCCGACCATGACGTGCGACACCAGAGCCTGAACTGCAAACTGGGCACGGAAACCGAAAAGCCCAGGTGAAAGACAATAAACACGTTAGAGTGAGTGGACGAAAATAAATGTCTTTCACCAGTTGATATATATGTATAAAAGAACATATGCGAGTCCAGGTAAATAAAAACAACATAGTACACGAGGTAAAACTCATACTCCTCCAGTGTACTGAGCATGCAAGTAAAATCCCACGGGGTCACTCATGGACACGTCCGTGCTAGTACAGTCAGAATCACGGAGTCCTTGACTACCACGTGATTCATAGCCAGAAAGGCCTCGGTTCCGGGGTACTGCCCCTCGCCGGTCAGGTAGGGGTACTGCCCCTCCTGGTGGCCTACCATCGGGGATCAGCCGAGAGGCAAGGTGTATCGATACAACAACGTAACCACGACTGTACTCTGTGTAAACCAAATCATAAACATTTCGATGCAAATGCATGAAACAGCATAAAAGTGTATGCATGTTCGTATACGTATAGCCGTATAAACATATTCGTATAATCATAAACACATGCTTATATAATCATAATCTCGTATAAAATCTCATGCTCGTAAAACCATAATCATGCTGCGTGCTCAAGTTCATAGAACGTATATTAAAGACTCGCAATCAATCCGTGAAAATAAAATGTCCACTCACAGACTGGCGTAACGCGTATCGCGTTAACTCGTGATCCGGCGGAAAGTCCATCGCCAAAACAACGATCATGAACCCCTGAATATTCACAATGTCCAATATTCAAAATCATAATCCGACAATACAAATCAAACCACGAGAAACCACCGTTCTCGGAAACAGATAATTCAAAGTCGACGAATCGTCGAAAATCCGTATATACCACCTCAATACCTCGCTTTACGTTCGGACGCTCAACTCGAAAAACGAACCTCCCCACTGCGATCGGGGCGCGATTTCGAGTCAAACGACATGCGACTTGCCGAAAGTCAAAAAGTCAAACTTTGACCGTTGACCGCCGTTGACCGCCGCCCACGGCGGCGCCACCACTAACCGGAGAATTTCAAGGCGGAGCAACCCCTATTCCACTCAAAATCACCCACTGAGCAACTTTGTCAACTGCACCAAAGTCCAATTCTCACTCTAACACATCCAATTTCAAGAAAACCCGAATTGAATCACAAATTTCACACACAAAATTCTCCACACACAAGCAAAATTAAATCACCATACCTATACGGTTAGAATCCTTGAGAGGAGGGCTACAAAACCCAGTGCAAATCATAGCTCAATTCGACCAAATTCAATGAACCCGATTACAACCAAAAACCTCCATTTTCAAGTCGGAAATCCTCCCTTTTCCAGTGAGCTAGGCCGTGGATGGAGGCCGGGGGTAGGTCGGGGAAGTTGAGGCGCACCGTTTGCCACCTTCCCCGTGGCCGGAGACGGCCGGAAGAGCTTCGCCGCCGGCGAGCCGTGGAGGACCACCGTCACCGTCGCACAAGCTTGGTCAACCCGAGTTGACCAGGTCAACTCCCATGAATGCATAACTGACTTTCCCCTTTTAGTAAGTTACTATTTATAGCTTCCCAAAATGGAAACTTCGTAATTATCCACTTCGGCAAACTTCAAACGCGCGTAACTTTCTCGTCGTAATTCCGATTCCGATAATTCTCGCGGCCACAAACTCGTCTCGACGTACTCTTTAATAATCACTCAAAGTCAAACACATCGGCCAACCGAATAAAAAGTCAACCCTTCAAAGCAACACACATTAAATCGACTAAATAATCAACAAACGGAAAAATTCACAACTAATTCCTCGTAACTCCAAATCATGCTCCGGAAGTTCCCACGAACTCGAAATTAAATTCTGAACAACTTCCGTGAAGAAGCCGAAACCAAATTCTCGTCCGGTAATTTACTCGCGAACAAACCTGCCAATTAAATCCGTTTCCGTCGAAACTTCAAATATTCATAATTAATTCTTCGGTCGTCCAAATAACGATCCAGAACCGCCCACAAACTCGTAATCACACATACTACGACTCTCGAGAAGAGACCCAACTCCAATTCTCAGCCAATAATCAAGTCGTTAACAAGCTTCGGCGATTAAAACGACTGTCGCAAATCTGCGACTACGTGCAAGCTCATCAATCAAGCTGATTCCACTGCTAATTCTGGTCCGGGTCGTCACAAATCCACCCCCCTTAGAAAAATTTCGACCTCGAAATTTCCGAGTCTGCCGACTACAATGTAGGAGCACTACCTCTGCATACTGCTCAACTCACCAACTGCAATCTCAACAGAACAACTCTGATCATAAACTCCACAATAGGAGATAATTCCGTGCTGGAATCCCTGTACCCTCAAATCACAAATCTGAAGTGGCTCACACAATCGCCAAGTGTTCCTACATAAGGAACAGATAGGGTACACAATGCAAAACCAACCTAAAACACAGTTCCGCCACACGGAACACAATACACATCTCACACACAAAAACCAACACTATAGGCGATGCCGAACCATACGGCATAACACAAACTCGCCTATGACCACATATGGATCAAAACATCAAGGCAAATCACAACTCAGTTCACACATCAACATAACTCAGACACTCATATCAGCATAGTTCAAACATCGAACTCGAGCAATAATCAACCCATTTCCGCTAATCTGACAGTCTGTGGTAACACACTCCACAAAATCGGAAACAAACATCAACTCAAATTCAAACCAAACTCACTTCAACACAATGAAGTACGACACCGTTCCACAAAACGACGTCAAACAATATCAAAATCACAGTGGACAACAACCTGGTACTGCAAGCAACCTCGAACAGCTGAAACTACTGGTCCCGAATCCTCCGGAACTGCAATACCATGGTCCACAACATGCCCTCCAAGGCCTGAATAGTCCTCAAAGATCGCTCGCCAATCCGAGGATAAGAACTGGTACTAACTCGTAGTCTGGTCTCCAATGCTCGTTGCAAAGCTCGCCAACTCATAGACATAGCTGATCACCTCGATCGGCGAACTGGGACACAGGTACACCACGTAGATGGTCAATCTCCGTCAAACATAGCAATGCCAGCCTGCCACTGAAATCCTTTCAAGAAAAGTACAAGTAAACGTACCAAGTTCATCAAACTGTCCACAAAGGCCTGACATTTGGTACCACAAACTAAAGTGCATACATACACACACAAGCAGCTACATTGCTCTTCATGTTGCGTCACGAGTAGTAAACTCGAAGTATCTGATACATCTCCGTACCACTAGCGCCAAACACGCGTAAAATCATGAGCTTCACATCATCATACTCAAACTCAGCTCTCGTAGCCCATAACTCGGCTAACACGGAAATTTGAGCCACACACACACAAAACACTGAAACTCCTGACTCTCGACTGAATACATCAGCAACAGCATCATCCCAAACGGATGGTCAAAGTACAACCACTAGCCTTTTTCGAACAAACTCAAATGTGCAGCCATAGTCGTCAATCGACTCCATCCATCGACACTGCCTCAAGCCCAAATTTGGCCGAAAATGCAAGTGGATGAAACTCAATGGTCGGTGTACATCCTACACCACGCTGCACGCCATAGCAGTAATATCTCCATCTTTCTAGTGCTAACACAAGGACAACTACACCCAAATCATACAAAGGATACGTAACCTCATAAGGTTTCCACTGTCCGTAACCACGAGCCACCGCTCTGTTATACAGCATCAAAACATAACCAAATCTATACCTCGATGCATCGCCATAACCCACGAACTCGTCACGATCGTCAGGTAAGGTCAACACCGAAGCAACGGTCAACCATCCTGCAGGAGTAAGTACTCTCCTCGCGTGCATCGAACCACAATTCGGAAAATGAAGTGGCAATCCGGGAAAATCCTGCACAAGCCGTCAGTAATAGCCTGCCAAACCCAAGAGAAACACCGGATCTCTGGTACAATGGTAGGTCAACCCCAAATCAAAACGGCTTCTAACTGGTCAGGATCCACGCCAACTCCTTCGGCTAGCATCACACAGCTCAAAATCGTTACGCTAATCGGCCAAAACTCACACTAGCTGAACTTCGCAAACAACTGATCATCTCGCGAAGTCCGCAAAATCGTTCACATTTGCTTCAGGTGCTGGCCAACACTCTTGAAGTACATCAGGACGTTGCCAACGAACATGACCGCAACTCGTCCAGAAACCGTCTGAACACATGGTCCATCACGTCCACACGATCTACGGGGCATTGGTCAACCAAATAGCGTGACCAAAAACTCCTGATGTCCGCACTGAGATCCGTAAGCCAACAAAGCCACATCTGACTCACCGAACCACAACTGATGGTATCCGGTCCCGAAATCAATCTCCGACAAGACTGGAGCTCTCGCGAGCTGAACAAACCAATCCTCAACCCGAAATGGAGGATACTCACTCTCCTCTGAAACGAATCAGGCTTCGGTAGTCAATGCACCATCTCGTCGAACCAACCAACATCCGTACACACAATGCAAAAGTACACCACGCAAATACACCAGGTCACATGAAATCTCCTGAAACCTCCTCCAGCAACTCCTGGAGTCGAAACTGTAGCTCCATCAGCTCCGCTGGCTCCAAACGATAAAACGTCGGTAAAATAAGTCCAGCGCCTGGTACAAGCTCAATGGTGTAATCAGTCTCCCGAACTGGAGGAACATCTGATAACTCCTCCGAAACACGCCAGGAAACTCAGAAACCACCTCAATGTCGCCAATGTCGGGTACAGCAACCATAGTATCTACAACATGAACAAAGCAAACCACACAACTCGTCTCTCCCATCCGCTCGACCATCACCGCGAAACAGCATCTCGGGGAAATCTGGTCGTCGAAACACAACCTCCTTCTCAAGGTACTCGAACACAGCCAATTGCGTCGTCAGTAAGTCCATGCTCACAAACACACCAAAACCACAATGTCCAGCTACAACAAATCCACGGCTAAGTCATAACCTCCAACAAGAATCTCGCAACCTCCGGATGGATACAACACTCTCCAAAGCCTCGGAAGTGAGATGCAGGTATAATCGCCATGGATATTAAGCAACAGTAACCTCGGAGAAAAGTCTGTCCTCAAACAAGGTCATGGCACAAACTCCAACATGCCCAACTAGTCGCCTACGTCAATTGCGACTTGCTGAATAAATCATCAAAAGGATACATTGATCAGACTTTAGGAACAACATGAGGATCTCCTCGTAAACTCTGAGCTGCGGAACCGCTACAACAGCTGACCAAGGGCGCTCCCTCGTAACGTGATCCTCCTGGCCACCACAATGGCAACAGAGAGTGTACCACAAACACTAGTCACCGCAACACCTGCTGCGTGAAAGGATCACCAACGATCGCCCAAACTCATGCCACAGGAGCAAATCCGCTACTCTGTGATCTCCGCCATCGCCAAATGGATCAGCAGAGGATCCTCAACATAACCGAAAAGGCCACAGCCTGATGAAGTCACTGATCCCGAAGTGTCGGAACTCAACCTCATCAAAATATCGACTAAGTCCACTTTCCTCAAACCATCACATCAAAGACCGTGTACATCTTTCCATCACACTAGCCTCGCCACTGAGTGCAGCACACTAAGCTCCTCACGGATATCTCGAGGCACATAAATCAAACTCTCTCTGATACTCAGGTTCAAACTCATCTCGAACCTCGTGCATAGCTCCCTCTGAAGCCACATAACACGTGTAAACAAGAACAAACACGTGGACAAAGCATCTCTGCCTCAGGTGAGTAAACACTCCACATACAATTGCTGGATAGTCTGATTAAACCATTACCGTATACACAACACCCTGAATGTAGGCCATGGAGTCACAACCGGAACTCACACAATATCAGCCCACCGAACACAATAATCTGAATCAGACAAACATCGCTGCCACAATTCTCAGCTCTGAGACAACACATAGATGCTCATATACACATCCCCAGGCAAACCGTGCCACACAATTCTCGGAACTCTGAATACTCATCTGAATCCACTGTTCTCTGGCAAATCACGCGTCGATTGATCCTCAACAGGATCCACAACCGAAACGACACGGAAAGCACGTCAGGAGGCATCCTAATGAATACAATATCGTTCACAACAAGTGGAACGTAATCATGGAACTTCAAATATTTGAAAGCATACAACACCCAGAATTTGATGATTATCCGCCGGCCGGTCGGTTCACCATTCCAGACATGTTGTACATTCTCAAATATCCTTAGTAAACACGACTACAGAAGTCTACAGAACCTATAACCTAATGCTCTGATACCAAACTGAAAGGACCCAACCCCGATTTAGCACCCTAAATCGAAATCGAACCCCTTCGAAAACACGAACCAACAAAAACTTTTCGAAATTTGGGCAGAGTTTCGTTACTAGCGTGGAATTACCATTACCTGCACGCGTAAAATACATTCCATCCTATGCCACAAAAAGCAAACCGTGGGCACCAACCCCATCCGGATTTCTCAATATATCAACAGTAAAGTAAAGTAGTAAATATATATGCACTTTACCGAAATCCAGTGTAAAATCGTATAACGTATTCAATAGGAAGCTCAGAGCGACATCTAATACATAATCGTATACGCATACCACAGTAGGTAGAACAATAAACCTACTGGATGAAATAAAGTAGCTCGAGCACTATGCCTCCGACCATGACGTGCGACACCAGAGCCTGAACTGCAAACTGGGCACGGAAACCGAAAAGCCCAGGTGAAAGACAATAAACACGTTAGAGTGAGTGGACGAAAATAAATGTCTTTCACCAGTTGATATATATGTATAAAATAACATATGCGAGTCCAGGTAAATAAAAACAACATAGTACACGAGGTAAAACTCATACTCCTCCAGTGTACTGAGCATGCAAGTAAAATCCCACGGGGTCACTCATGGACACGTCCGTGCTAGTACAGTCAGAATCACGGAGTCCTTGACTACCACGTGATTCATAGCCAGAAAGGCCTCGGTTCCGGGGTACTGCCCCTCGCCGGTCAGGTAGGGGTACTGCCCCTCCTGGTGGCCTACCATCGGGGATCAGCCGAGAGGCAAGGTGTATCGATACAACAACGTAACCATGACTGTACTCTGTGTAAACCAAATCATAAACATTTCGATGCAAATGCATGAAACAGCATAAAAGTGTATGCATGTTTGTATACGTATAGCCGTATAAACATATTCGTATAATCATAAACACATGCTTATATAATCATAATCTCGTATAAAATCTCATGCTCGTAAAACCATAATCATGATGCATGCTCAAGTTCATAGAACGTATATAAAAGACTCGCAATCAATCCGTGAAAATAAAATGTCCACTCACAGACTGGCGTAACGCATATCGCGTTAACCCGTGATCCGGCGGAAAGTCCATCGCCAAAACAACGATCACGAACCCCTGAATATTCACAATGTCCAATATTCAAAATCATAATCCGACAATACAAATCAAACCACGAGAAACCACCGTTCTCGGAAACAGATAATTCAAAGTCGACGAATCGTCGAAAATCCGTATATACCACCTCAATACCTCGCTTTACGTTCGGACGCTCAACTCGAAAAACGAACCTCCCCACTGCGATCGGGGTGCGATTTCGAGTCAAACGACATGCGACTTGCCGAAAGTCAAAAAGTCAAACTTTGACCGTTGACCGCCGCCCACGGCGGCGCCACCACTGACCGGAGAATTTCACGGCGGAGCAACCCCTATTCCACTCAAAATCACCCACTGAGCAACTTTGTCAACTGCACCAAAGTCCAATTCTCACTCTAACACATCCAATTTCAAGAAAACCCGAATTGAATCACAAATTTCACACACAAAATTCTCCACACACAAGCAAAATTAAATCACCATACCTATACGGTTAGAATCCTTGAGAGGAGGGCTACAAAACCCAGTGCAAATCATAGCTCAATTCGACCAAATTCAATGAACCCGATTACAACCAAAAACCTCCATTTTCAAGTCGGAAATCCTCCCTTTTCCGGTGAGCTAGGCCGTGGATGGAGGCCGGGGGTAGGTCGGGGAAGTCGAGGCGCACCGTTTGCCACCTTCCCCGTGGCCGGAGACGGCCAGAAGAGCTTCGCCGCCGGCGAGCCGTGGAGGACCACCGTCACCGTCGCACAAGCTTGGTCAACCCGAGTTGACCAGGTCAACTCCCATGAATGCATAACTGACTTTCCCCTTTTAGTAAGTTACTATTTATAGCTTCCCAAAATGGAAACTTCGTAATTATCCACTTCGGCAAACTTCAAACGCGCGTAACTTTCTCGTCGTAATTCCGATTCCGATAATTCTCGCGGCCACAAACTCGTCTCGACGTACTCTTCAATAATCACTCAAAGTCAAACACATCGGCCAACCGAATAAAAAGTCAACCCTTCAAAGCAACACACATTAAATCGACTAAATAATCAACAAACGGAAAAATTCACAACTAATTCCTCGTAACTCCAAATCATGCTCCGGAAGTTCCCACGAACTCGAAATTAAATTCTGAACAACTTCCGTGAAGAAGCCAAAACCAAATTCTCGTCCAGTAATTTAGTCGCGAGCAAACCTGCCAATTAAATCCGTTTCCGTCGAAACTTCAAATATTCATAATTAATTCTTCGGTCGTCCAAATAACGATCCAGAACCACCCACAAACTCGTAATCACACATACTACGACTCTCGAGAAGAGACCCAGCTCCAATTCTCGGCCAATAATCAAGTCGTTAACAAGCTTCGGCGATTAAAACGACTGTCGCAAATCTGCGACTACGTGCAAGCTCATCAATCAAGCTGATTCCACTGCTAATTCTGGTCCGGGTCGTCACAATAATCCTCGTAACTCGGAATAATGCTCCGGAAATTCCCACGAGCTCGAAATTAAATTCTCAACAACTTCCATGAAGAAGCCAAAACCAAATTCTCAACCGGTAATTTAGTCGCTAAGAATGCCACCATTTAAATCTGAACTTCAAATATTCATAATTAATTCCTCGGTCGTCCAAATAACGATCCGGAACCGCCCACGAACTCGAAATCACACGTACAACGACTCTCGAGAAGAGACCAAGCTCCAATTCTCGGCCAATGATTTAGTCGTTAACAAATCCGGCGATTCACATAACTGTCGGAAATCTGCGATAACACGCGAGCTCGTAGATTAAGCTGATCACACTGCTGATTCTGTTCTGGGTCGTCACATTTTGAGTATCGTATGCATATAACTGAGCGTACTTAGGACATTCTCCTTCTGAAGGTAAAATGGAACCCATCAAATGATGAACTTGTCCGCATATTTTAAATACATAAGTAGCTCCTCCATTGTTTATGTTATTCTCAATTTTAGCCCCCATAGAAGTAATAGCAAACATGAAATTATAAACTCTAATATTATCACGAAATAATATATTTTTTTCTGCCATTATCTGGATTTAACAATTCATAAAAAAAAAACTGGAGTTGAATATGACATAGGAAGTTGGATTTGTCATTTTTCACAACAATGAGTATATATCAATTGATTTTTCACTTTTTTTTTCCAATGCTTTGGCTGACCAGAATAAAGCAGTGCAATAGCTGCATGTGTAAGCGTCATCTCCAGAATCGTTGTAATTGACAACCACACCTACAATTTCAATTATCAAATTTGTGTTAGATTTTTTATGACTAATAATGAAAAAATGATAAATGAATAACTAATTAATGATTCATAATTTAAAATAGTGCCGGCTTCCCTGATATGATGCCTGCCCAAAAATAGTTCCTTCAAGACCTACATTCGATGGAGAAAATTGTCAGCTCATCACACCAACTTAACTCTCAAATTCGAGAAGCGATAACACATATAATCGAATCCTAGCAATCAATAATTGTGGTGGAAAATTGTCACACGCTCAGAAGGATTCTGATACATTATAATTGATAGGGACAACTGATCCCACATGAATTATGGAGATTTGAACCCTAAAAATTTTATAATACCCGTGGCATCAATTGTCCCCACCAACTTGTGCATACATATCAACTCTCTCATCATAGCATTCATCAATATTGTACCAAGAATTATAGATGAAAAAACATGTTTTCTATAGAAAAAAAGAACTCAAAACTGGAAATACATGCTAAACTAATTGAATCCTAGCAGTCAATATTCATGGGAAAAAATGGTTACATGCTTAGAAAGATTCTGATACATTACAATTGATGGGACAACTGATCCCACAGGAATTATGGAGATTTAAACCCTGAAAATCTCATAATACCCGTCGCATCAATTCTCCCCATCAACTCGTGCATAGCATTCATCAATATTGAACCAAAAATTATAGATGGAAAAAAAAATTCCACAGACAAAATGAAGAAAAAAAATGGAAATACATACTAAACTAACTCACATCCTTGACCAAAAAACCCTCATCATACCAACAGCATATCAGAAATTGACTACGTATCAAAAGATATCCCAGCAGACATTCCTCACAATTTATAGCTCTAAAGTACGTACATTTGTAATAAAACAACCATATTAAGTTCTAGCAATCATATAGCTAGTCAAGAGCCATGCACATTGCAAGGGAATACTGGAATGATTATACTGCAGAATAAGCTACTATATATATTCATACCTAATATATCATAATTTATGTCTTCATCTTCACTGATGTCCTCTTCCAACGTCCCTTGACTCCCTGGAAAGCAAGAAAAATAAAAGCAAGTGAATGATAGAAACCATGTGCATCATTGAACATGATATTAATAAAGCAAAAATGATCCTAATCTAGGAATGCAATCAGTAGAAATTCCAAGTGTATAAGTAACAATTAATAGAATTATATTGTATACAAAACTATAAAATGCAAAGGAAATTTTCCTGCCAATGCACCATACAGCAAGATTATCTGATTGAGCCTCCTGAACATGGTCAACATTTTGACATTCTCGGAAAACAAAATTCCTCTTGCTTAATCTCTGCACTGGATTGGATTCGCCTGAACCTTCACCTTCCAAATACTGTGACTCTGCTATTGTCTTGTGGGTTGCCAGGTCCCCTTCAAAAAAATTTGTGTTTTCAAAGAATCACTTCCTCTTATTTCGATCTTTTGTTGACCTCATAACTGGAAAAATGAAAACAAACATAACAGCCAACAATTCAATAATCATTCATATGAAATTCCAAACAATGCACACATCAATGCATAAATTGTATAGACCACACAACAATTTGTCATTATACAGAATATGAGATCAAACAACACAGCAGTCATAATTAACATGTTTGAGACAAAAACAAAACAAAACTGTACTGCTGTGAAACAGAACTCTTACTATTATGAAAGTGTAATTTTTAATTTTTGAGATAACATGGAACCCATTAATTAACAAATTAAAATCTTAAATTGTTGTTCCATTATTTCAAAAGCTTGCACCTTCAATTTTGTGTGGCCCATTATTCTAATTTGCTGACTAAAAAGACATTCATACTTATCAACTGCTGCCTGCAAATAAAGTTGTGGCTTATTATTATTGATGGACATACAAATACACATACCTGAAAATTTGTGATGAGTGATCGCAACAATGCTTAACAACAACCACAAAGACAACAACAGTACACATGTAACAACTTTTCACATAAAATCTGTATAAATAAAACGAACTAAATGTAATTATACCATTTCAAATTTACAAAAATGAACTGACCAAACAAACTAATTCCATGCTTGTTCAGTATCAAACAATCATATCAAAGGAATGCACATGCAAAATGCTATTGGATGTTGGAAGCAAAATTTCCACATGACTATGAATAAGTATTCTCAAGCAAAAAATGCAAGTCAAGGATCTAATCAATTTTGTAAAAATTACAACAATAAAATACATCAAATTACATACTGAGGAAGAGTGGAACACAGACTATGATGGGTACTTCAGATCCAATAGGAATTCAAACAATTAAAACCGTTGAAATCTCAAAATTCTTGTGGAATCAGAAGTCCCCACCACACTCATGCACACATCAATCTCTCATCACAGTGATAGCAATCTCAGACCAGTTGGTAAATAAAGAAATGTCATCATCATACTTGCAGCTCATTTCAAATTCAATGACAAAAATTCAAAAAACAGACATTAGCTCAATCAACATGAGGTCTGTAAACCCATAAACTTCTTCATTCAAAACCAATAAAAGAACAAAAAAGCGAAACTAAAATAAAAACTAAATCGTAATTTAAACCGAGAGAGAGAGCGAGAGACAAAGATATGATAGTTCGATGAAAATCTACGAAAGTGAGAGCCTCAGTGAATCCATGGAATCAGAAATCTAGTAATAGATCGATTCGATTGCGAGAGAGTAGTAGATATTCGGGAGAGAGGGCTATCAAAAACGCTGAGCTACAATTCGATTACGAAAGAGTAGTAGATATTTGGGAGAGAGGGCTATCAAAAATGCTGAGCTAAGTTTCTTATCCAAAGCGTACTCGGAGAGAGAGAGCCTAAAGTAAGACAGTAGATGAGATCTTCACACGGTTCACATGTCCAACACAGTGAACAGTGCTTATGAATAGGAAAACACGTTATGTCTACAGGAAGGACCGTGAATGTTATATAAGAAATTGTGAAGTTGTTACCCACTTACACCCTAAATTGAAAACAAATCATTAGAAATAGAACCTAGTAAAAGAAGACATGACATCTTAAGGAAAAGTGTAAGAATAGATAACAGAACACAACATGTATATCATTGAGAGGGAAAGTAGTAATAAAAAGAACTCATGTATTTAGCAAGATAATATGAAATTACTTACACTATCAACAGGCAGGATGAAGAATGTCCAACTAATACAAGCACAATATTCTCAGCTCTGTCACATGGTTGGGGTCTAGCAAAGGGGCATTTTTATTATCTTCTCGATCTTCTACAATGTATTCCTTTGTTATTTCTTGTTTTGCTAGAACATGATAATGACGTTCATTGTCGTGTTAAGTTTCACCATAGTTATTTTTTGTTTTGTTTGAAATTTTGTAATATTGGCTTAGGTAGCTCATGTATTATAATAATAAATGTTAGTATTAGCTTGTGTATTACAGACCTCATAACACTACTGCTTAACATGAACGTACAACATGAACTCTCAATACTCAAAAAGTTTATTGTTCCCTATCTATGTATTATAGTTGTTCATTTATTTGATAACTTAGGCAAATTACTCTGATTTCATTTCATTTTGTTGTCCATGTACAAGGAGTAAATGTTTGAGTCTTAAATTTTTCAGTCTCTAGAAGAAAATAAAAATAGTCCGGGTTAGCACCAAACAAAAACCAGATTTCTTTGATAACCTAAGCAATCTAATATGCATGTATAATTAGGGGGTGAGACATTGTAACCAGAAACTGGAAAAAAAATTGGACCGAAACTAAACCGCGGTCGAAAAAATCAAACCTGATACAAACCGAATCGAAAAAAAACAAAACAAAAAACTTCGAAACGTTTGGTTTGGTTTCGGTTTTCAATTTCAAAGAACCAAACTGAACCGAAAAATTGAAGTATACAAAAAAAAATTATGTCATTTTGGGTATTTTGTAATAAAATATATATAAATAAATAATGTATATACATCATCATGAACACGACCCAAAGTTGGATCAAGATATTGATATGCCTAGTGATTAAAAAAAAGTAACCAAAAAACATACAACGTTTGGAGAGTAATTACAATGTTGAGGAGTTTTTTTTTTGGAATCAAAAGGCTTGTCAGATAAACACAAATGTAAGGTTACATTATACATAGATTTGCCCGAATAGGCACGACCTGGGGGTACCAACACTCCTAAAAAATCTATGAGATCTAAAATAAGCTAGATCAAAATGCAACCCCTAAGATGAAGCGCGCAAGAAACCATGTGACCATAGTAAAAGCATGTCGAGGCGGGCAAACCAACCAGGCCTCGTCAACCAAAACCCAAATTGGGCTTGATCACTTTGTTCCCTCAATGGCATCGCTCACCGCTACTGGTGGTGCAATATTCAGTGACCCCTCTGCCTCTATCACCTCCTGGCCTTCCAAGAGCTCCACATTGCTCTCTGTCATGGTTGGCTCTATGGTTGCATGCACAGGAACCACATGCTTGGACGCCACTTCATCTTCTTCACCAACATGAACAATATCATATTTATTCCAAGGAAAAAGCCCAATCCCAGCCGGCACTAAACTTGCCCTGAACACCAACTCAAAACCCTCCGCATGTCCTGGTTAAGGAGGAAACCCGAACCTGGCACCAACAAACCACAATGTTGACGACACCGGCAAAAACGAATATCTCGGAGGATCAAGGGTGAACCACTCCGGAGAAAAACCTTGAGAGAATTTGGGGGAAGGGAAAATCGGTGTAGAGATTCTCAACGCCAGTGGAGGAGTCGCTAACAGGTACGATCAGAGGAAGAGCAGAGTGTTGGAATGATAGCCATAGTGGCGGCTCCCAAACCCTAGCAGAGCCTTTGACATATTTTTTTTTATCTTATGCATTTGAGAGTTATACGGGTGAGGATAAGGATAACACGTGAAAACTTTTAAGGACTGAAAATGTGGAAAATGATGGAAAAGTTTTTGAAAAATTATTATTCATTTAAAATCTTCTCATCTCCAACCATCAAGATCTTATACCTTAAAATGAGATGAACTATTCTCTCTCTTCTCTTTATTTTTCTCTCCACGTGGCCCACCAATAAGTGTGAATCTCACACCTTATATTAGGTCTCATTTTGAGATCTTGTTTAAGGTATAAACTCTCCTATATGAGGTATGTGATCTTTATTTTTCACCATTGGAGAGAATTTTTTTTATCAAAGCTCATTATGACGCATAGAAACTCCAATGATTGGAGATGGTCTAAAAAGAGTCAACCCAAGAAGTGAAAGGCACGTGTGTATGGGCTAAAAGAGTAATACCGGTGTCAAAAATGTGTCGATGTTTTCGTTCATTTAAACCATATTTTGTTGAGGGTGTTTTGGACAAGAAATCTTTGAAAAATTCTATTGGTGAACAAGTAATATTGGAAGCTATGACTCTTGTATTCACCACCTTCATCGGTTTGAAAAACTTATTGTGTGATTAAATAATTTTTCGACATGAGTGTGAAAGGTGACAAACAATTTGAACACTTCACTCTTCTTTTTCATAAGGAAGATCCAAGAATATCAAAAATAATCATCAAAAAATAATATATAATATTTGAAGTCTTGATGAGATAAGATAGAAGAACACCAAACATCCGAATGTATTAATTCTAAAGGAAAATTTATATCAGACTTTGACAATTGAAAGAGAAGTTTTGTAATTTTTCCTAACGGATACGATTGACAAAAACCAAAATTATTATTCTGGATTATAGGTACTTCTTTATTGGATAAAATTTTAGAGACAATGGCAGATGAGGCATGATTGATCAAGCCAAAAATGCCAAATTTCCATGGAGACTCGAGCGCTGACAAAAGCAAAAGGACTAGACAACTTGGATGTTGATGAAGAAGACTGCAAAGGATAAAACTCATTTTCGCTCTTCATGTGGTAGAGTTTCTTCCCCATCCTCAAATCCTTTATACAAAAAGAAGTAGGATAGAAGATAAAATAACAACGATTGTCATTGGTGAACTTATAGAGTGATAGAAGATTTGAAGAGGCAGAAAGACAACGAAGAATATCATTTAAATGAAAAGTGGAGGAGGAAGAAATAAGATTAGAGGAACCGACATGTTTAATAGGTAAACCATTATAAAGATTAATACCACCAAGTTTATCAATCCCAGTGTATAGGGTAGGAGAAGATTTATTACCTATATTTGGTTCACATGAGAATTTGCTACAGTATCATTCAGCCAAGTATCAGAAGATGTATTATGAGCAACCATGTGATGACCTGCCCTATTAGAATATCGTAAAATCAATTAACTATTTACATATATCTAGTAAATAATCGATCCATATTAAATCTCTATTGAATTGAATAAAAAAGATTCGACTAACCCGTTATGATGATACTGTCGTAACAATATAAGACACAATTAACTACTTTGTCAACCACACCGCCACTGGTAGTGAAACATGACCCTGACGCGTCACCATTTCCCACCCGCTAAGTTGACAAAGTCTAAACTTCAAATAAACCTCACGATTGTACTAGCAACGGTGTTACGAATCAAACAACATATAATGTGACGACCCGAACTAGAATCAGCAGTACAACCAGCTATGTACGTGAGTTACCGCGTAGTCACTGGTATCCGACGGTTGTTTGGAATCGCCGAGCTTGTTAACGACTTAATTATTGGCCGAGAATTAGAGCTGGGTCTCTTCTCGAGAGTCGTTGTACATGTGATTACGATTTTGTGGGCGGTTCCGGATCGTTATTTGGACGACCGAGGAATTAGTTATGAATATTTGAAATTCAGATTTAAATGGTGGGCTACTTAACGACTAAATTATCGGACGAGAATTTGGTTTCGGCTTCTTCACGGAAGTTGTTCAGAATTTAATTTCGAGCTTGTGGGAACTTCCGGAGCATGATTTGGAGTTACGAGGAATTAGTTGCGAATATTTCCGTTTGTTGGTTATTTAGTCGATTTAATGTGTGTTTGGCTGAATGGTTGACTTTTTATCCGTTTGGCTGATATGTTTGACTTTGGGTGATTATTGAAGATTATGTCGAGACGAGTTTGTGGCCGCGAGAATTATCGGAATCGGAATTACGACGAGAAAGTTACGCGCGTTTGAAGTTCATCGAATTGGATAATTATGGGTTTCCAAATTGGGAAAGGCTATAAATAGCAGGTTACCGAAATAGGAAAGTCAACATTTCTAAATGAGGAGTTGACCGAGTTGACTGAGTCAACTCGGTGGTGAGAGTGAAGGCCGACGGCGAACGGCGTGCTCCACGGCGGTGGAGATGATTCCGGCCACCCCAGGGGGCGGGGCTGGTCCCGTTCGACTCGCCTTGGAGTCCTCGACCCCGTGCCGGCCACCATGCACGGCGAGATTCACCGGAGAGAGAGGAATATCCGGCCAAAATTCAAGAAATTTGAGGTGATTCGGGTTTCACATTTTAGACCGATTCGAGCTGCAACTTGGGGTGGGCTTTGTAGCCCTCATCACCATGAAGCTACCATGTAAGTTTGAAGTTCTAATTTTGCTTGTGTGTGGAGAATTTTGGATGTGAAATTTGTGTACCAATTCGGTTTATCGTGAAATTGACCTAGTTACAGTGAGAATTGGCCTTTGTTCCAGTTATGAAAGTTGCTCAGTGGGTGATTTTGAGTGGAACAAGGGTAGCTCCGCCGTGAAATTCTCCGGTCAACAGTGGCGCCGCCGTGGACGGCGGTCAACGGCGGCGGTCAACGGTCAGGGTTGACTTTTTGACTTTCGACAAGTTGCATGTCATTTGACTCGAAATCGCGCCCCGATCGCAGTGGGGAGGTTCGTTTTTCGAGATGAGCGTCCGAACGTTAAGCGAGGTATTGTGGTATACATATACGGATTTTCGACGATTCGTCGACTTTGAATCATGTGTTTCCGAGAACGGCTGTTTCTCGTGGTTTGATTTGTATTGTCGGATTATGATTTTGAATATTGGACGTTGTGATTATTCAGGGGTTCGTGATCGTTGTTTTGGCGAGGGACTTTCCGCCGGATCACGGGTTAACGTGATACGCGTTACGCCAGTTTGTGAGTGGACACTTCATTTTCACGGATTGATTGCGAGTCTTTTATAAATGATTTACGAACTTGAGCATGCGGATTGATTATGATTTTACGAGCATGTGATTTACGATTATGCATATACAAATATACGTATACGATTATATACATATACGTACATATTATGTTTTAAGCATGTGCATAGAAAAGATTTATGATTTGGTTTACACAGAGTACAGTCTCAGTATATGTTGTGGTATCGATACACATTGGCTTCTCGGCTGATCCCCGAGTACGCTTCCGGAAGGACAGATATCCTGACCCGAGGCCTTTCTGGCTAGGATCACGTGTGGGTCTGGGATCCCGTGATTCAGACTGTGCTATCGCGTGGAAGCCCGCGAGAGTCTCCGCGATATGTTTTACGTGGCATGCTCAGTGCGTGAGTGGTAGCCAGAATCTCCTCACGTATTATTGATTTTATGTGCATTTGACTCGCATATGATTTTATACGTATATATATTACTTGGTGAAAGACATTTATTTTCGTCCACTCACTCTAACGTGTTTATTGTCTTTCACCTGGGCTTTTCGGTTTCCGTGCCCAGTTTGCAGTTCAGGCTCTGGTGTCGCACGTCGTGATCGGAGGCATAGTGCTCGAGCTACTTTATTTCATCCAGTAGGTTTATTGTTCTACCTATTGTGGTATGCGTATACGATTATGTATTAGATGTCGCTCTGAGCTTCCTATTGAATACGTTATACGATTTTACACTGGATTTCAGTAAAGTGCATATATATTTACTACTTTACTTTACTGTTGTTATATTGAGAAATCCGGATGGGATTGGTGCCCACGGTTTGCTTTTTGTGGCATAGGATGAAGTGTATTTTCCGCGTGCAAGTAATGGTAATTCCACGCTAGTAACGATACTCTGCTCAAATTTTGAAAAGTTTTTGTTGGTTCGTGTTTTCGAAGGGGTTTGATTCCGATTTAGGGAGCTAAATCGGGGTTGGGTCCTTTCATATAACATGACCGATTTCAGAAAACTTTTCTAGCCAAGCGCGCTGCCGTTTGTAGCCCATGCACCACCACCGATGACCATCGCCCGCGGCGGAAGCTAACCCACCTTTGGAAACTTCTCAGCAATCCCATCCAACTATCTAACTACACTTTGACTTGAATTGGCCTATTTTGATAGAAATTTAGCCCGAAAGTCGGCAAACTAAATTTCGTTTGGAAGCTTCCCTTATCGATTCCAGCATCGACGAGGCACCTCGGGGTTCAGCACTAGTCGGGTTTTTTTTCCCTAAGCGAGGGCTACAAAACCCTTCAACTTTCGGCATCAATCGTTGCAATCAGCCGCCTCTTCACACGACGAAGTTTCGACAATGACGACAATTAGAGAATCAATCCTATTTTCCCAAATACACCTACAAACAATCAATTTCTCAACATAATCACAACACAAAATTCCAAGAGACCTTAATTATATATTCCAAACGGTGGCTGAGTTGGCTAGAAAATCATCAACCCGAACCTTAAGTTTTTACGACATTTCTCCTCGAATTTTCAACTTCCTTCTCTAAAGTTGAGAGTCGAGACCTTAGGGTAAGGTAAGAGGAGATTAAGACGAGCATTTTGATACCAAGAACGACATATTTTGTGGCCGCCGGTGGTTTTCTTTCATCGACGACGTCACCGTGTAGGACAAAAGAGAGAGTTGACTGATGGTGAATCCCATCTGACTTATCTAACTTTCCAATTATGGAAAGTCCAAATATATAATTGCTTATTTAAGTTGTCATTCTTCACAAACTTTCGTTAACCATAACTTTCTTGTCGTAATTCTGTTTCCGACATTTCGCGCGTCAACAGACTCGTCTCGACAAATCCTACGACTTCCATCCGAAGTCAAGCAACATAATCAATTCGTTAAAAAGTCAACCATAGTTTTCGCAATCTTTATTGTCAATAAATATTATTTACCGCACTCATTAAATCAAATTAGAAATATCGATAAATATAAGTAATCATAAGAAAAATTTGGGATATCACAAGCCATGGCGGTAAATCGGGCAGATGGAACTCGCCCTTTGTAGGAGAGATTGAGGCGATTAAGACAATTAATAGCAGAATTACTGGCACGGTTAAAAATTTGACATTGAATAAGACCATTGTTAAAGAAGGAACCAATATTGGAGTACTTGGAAGTAGAATCAGGATCCGGACATAGAATAGAGGAACCATGAGATCCAAAGGATGAGGAAGATCCCCTTGATGTCCCACGACCTTGAGGGCTTTGTAATATTTTGTGATAATTCGAGTTCGATTTAGTGGGAGCGCAATATATGATTTTTACCGACTGAAAAATCCCAACCCCAATTTAATTGCTTAAACCGGAATTAGGCCCTAACGACAAACAAACCTACAAAAAAAATTCCATAGTTTCCCTTAAAATTATAGAAATCCAAAACCTTCAATGAAACCACACTTCTAAAATAATCAACAAAAAAAACTATGGGGCACCAATTCCCATTCGGATTTCTCAAATCAACCAACTACTGAACATACTACGAATATACTAATTCCAAAAGGTTACAAGGAATCAAGTGACTATTTAAAAATACAAAACAAACAGAAGTAAACTAAACATAGTATTCAGAGCGACTTCTAATTTACATATTATACAAAACTAGCAGTCTAAGCTAGAAACCTACTAGATGAAAAGTGTGACTCGAACTCTAGCCCTCCGACAAAGATGTGCAACCATAGGACAAAAACTGCAAACTGGGCAATAGAAAACCGAAAAGTCCAAGGAAAGGCATAGAAAATATGAAACCGTTAGAGTGAGTAGACAAAATCTAATAAACTATATGTAAAATAAAATCTACAATATGCCTTTCCGTTGATGAAATAATAAAAAATTGGCAGCGAGTCAAAGATACTGTAAAAATAGTATAAAAGATACGTCGAGGGGGACACATGCCCTTCTCGAGTATCATATGCTAATAGAGGCGGTGACCAAAGTATTAGACCCTCCAGCTACCTAAAGTCGTCTAGTGACTCTTGACAGAAAGACGACGTAAATTCCAAGGGGAAGTGCTGATCCTTCCCTGGAGCCACTCAGAAATCAGCCGAGTAACCAGTGCATCGATGCAAGACTAACTAAAAATGTAACTGAAACTAGCCTCCAAAATATACGCTGAATATAGAAATCTCAAACTAAGGTGAATATAAATATTAAATAGACTCACTAATCACTGTGAAAATATAAGTGTCAATTCACAGTTTACTACTAGCTCTGCAGTCCGGCAAAAGTACCCTTGCCAAAATCTTGATCTCAATCTCTTAAATAAATAACGAAGTTATTCAATAAAGAAATTCTATAAAGTGTGCGAAAACCAACTTAGAAACTACCCCAGAAATACACTGATCAAAACTAGGTTATTGCCTCACCAGAGTTCTGCCGTGGGTGGGCTGCCCATGGGTCCCACGTGCCTCCGTCAATGACTGCTTTGATGGGAGTGTTCAACACCTCATTGGAAATCTCTCAACGAGACCTACAATATCTCTAACTAGACCAAACCCCATGAAAGGACTCAATCCCGATTCAACTACCTAAACCGGAATCGAACCCCTTCTGAAAACACGAACCAACAAAAATCTTTCAAAATTTCGGCAGAGTTTCGTTACTAACGTGGAATTGCATAAACCTGTACCCTGAAAATAACACTTCGTCCTATGCCACAAAAGCCAAACCGTGGGCACCAATCCCATCCGGATTTCTCAACATCATAATATAAACAATAAACAGTAAACATATTGTAGTATATATATATATATCCGAGAAAATCCGTATAAAACATGTATCAGAATGTATCAGAGCAACCTCTAGTGTAAATATATACAATATACACATCAGTAGGCGAAACAAGAACCTACTGGAAAACACAGGTAGCTCAGATCACTAGCCTCCAGCCGCGACGTGAAATAGCAAAACCTGAACTGCAAACTGGGCACGGAAATCGAAAAGCCCAGGTGAAAGACATGAAAACCGTTAGAGTGAGTGGACGAAAATAAATGTCTTTCACCAGTTGATATATATGTTTTAAATAACATATGCGAGTCCAGGTAAATAAAAATAACAAAGTACATGAGGTAAACTCATACTCCTCCAGCGTACTGAGCATGCAAGTAAAAATCCCACGAGGTCACTCATGGACACATCCGTGCTAGTACAGTCCGAATCACGGGGTCCCTAGCCCACACGTGATTCTAGCCAGAAAGGCCTCAGGTCAGAGGTCTGCCTTCCCCCGGTAAAGGCCTCGGGTCAGGAGTCACAGCCTCCCCTGGTACACATCCTCGGGGATCAGCCGGGATGCGAGTTTATCGATACAACATCATATATAAACTGTACTCTGTGTAAACCAAATCAGAAATAGTTCGATGCAAATGCAATAAATAGCATATAAATGCATATACGTAATGTATAATGATATAAGCATAATCATCTAACACATGCTCGTATAAATCGTAATCTCGTACGCATGCTCAAGTTCGAAAATCGTATAAAAAGACTCGCAATCAATCCGTGAAAAGAAATTGTCCACTCACAGGTGAGCAAAACGCGCACTCGTGCTAATCTCGTGGTCCGGCGGAAGATCCATCGCCTGAAGCACGGTCACGATCTCGATCTCGATCTCCTGAATATTCATTAAACACAACTGATCAAAACATAATCCACAACTCTGTACTTAACCATGGAAACCAACCGTTCCCGGAAATATGCAATGCAATACAAAATGATTAACGGAATTCCTGAAATCTCCACTCGAAACCCTCGACTGAAAATCGGCTACCCAAATCAATCTGAAAACCTCTGGACGATAACCAGGGCGCGATTACGAGAAAAATGACATTAATTTCATCAAAATCCAAAAAGTCAACTCCTCGCCGAAGCTCCGCCGTTGACCACCGCCGCCGCTGGAAATGAAGTTCTCCCTAAGTCTAACCATTCTTATAACTGGCACGAAGTCCAATTCAACCCAAAACCATGTCAATTAACTCGAAACAGATCGGCGATTCCAGTTTCCGGTGACCTAATCGGACCCCCATAAAACCTCAACCAATCCTCAAATAAATTACATGAGAAGACTCACAAGATCAAGGGGAGTCGAACCCCCCTAACCTCCACCACCGAGGCTCACCGGAACACGGCCAACCATCAACGGCGACAAACCACAAACCGACCCGATTCGGGTTCCACCAAAACCCCATCAATTTCCATAAAACCAAATACCAATCGACTCAAAATCAAGAGAGGAAGCTATCCTTACCCTTGCCGAAGTCAGAGGTGGCCGGAAAATGGACGTCGGACGGCGAAACCAATCGGGAAAGTTTCCCCCTTCACGGTCAATGGTCAAACTTCTATTTTTGGAAAGTCAACGGTCTGGTCAACGTCAAACAGTATTTTCTGAAATTTTACGACTATTTCCGATATTTATACTCGCGCCTCGGGTCGATCGACGATTCGAAATGGATAACCATTACGAATCGGATAAACACGAAACAATCGGATAAACTCGTCGAAAACTGAAACTTCAGATATTCGTATTATATTCCTCGATTATCAAAAAAATCATCTGGAACTGCCCACGAGCTCGAAATCACATACTCTACAACTTCCGTGAAGACACTCAACTCAAATTCTCGACCAAAAACATAGTCGCGAATAGAATCGGCAAACCACATATATAACGTAAAACTGCGACTATGACCAATCTCAGGAATCGTGCCGAATACACAACTGATTTTGGTTCGGGTCGTCACACCCCAAAATGTCCCAGATCAGCCAGAATCTACCCTAAAAGCCCACGGCCCTAAAATTGCCGAAAACGTTTTCGGTGTCGCAGCGCCACTATCGTGCCTCCTCGAAGCTCGATATTAGGCAAAACCGAAGTAGGATGGAAAGGGCTACAAGAACCCCTAACCCTTGACAACAACCACTCGTTGTAGCACCGCCGCCTGTCACCCCTGAATTCCGACGAGTTCACCTCGTCAATTCGCACCCCAAAACATACCAAAACATCATAATAAACCAAGAAATCAAAAAAGAGATGAAGGGCTTCAAAACCATACAAAGAACGCAGACAACGGTGACATTTTCTGGCGGGTCGGGTCTGGTTGGGTCCACTGCCAGAGAAACAGGTCTAGTCCGATGAGTTTTCTGGGTTTGGGTTTGGGCCAGAATTTCCTATTTATACCCCTAAGCTTCTCAATTGATCAACTGCCCAAATTCAATCTTATCAAAATCTGATGGTCAAGATTAAACCAAACTAAAATAATTTCTTTTTAATATTTTCTCACGCTAACTTCCGAAAATCATAACAAAATAGCTCACTTATCCAAAAAATTCCTCGAACATACCTACGAGCTCGAATTAAAATCCTCTACAACTGTCGAGAAGATACCCAAGTCTAATTCTAAATGGATTAAAAAGTCGTTATGAGTTCAACCACTTACGACTAATTCACAGTTAGACTAATACGAGTTCCTAAGTATGTTATTTTGATTCGGTTCGTTACACCAACAGTAAAGATTGTGAGAACTACAGATGACTTATTAATGAATTAATTATGTTAGTTGACTTTGGATGGACGTTGTAGGATTAGTCGAGACAAGTTCGTTGACGCACGGAATGTCGTAATCGGAGTTATGACGTAAAAGTTATGGTCAACAGGAGTTTGTCATGAATTACGGAAAATCATAAATATGAGCAAGTAAAATTACAAGTATAAATAGTAGTTTCCGTAAAAGGAAAAGGGAATTGTTTTTATTTTTCATTTTGGGAATTGACCCTAGTTAACAGCGTGGACTCAGGTATGTGTGGAGAAACTTGTCGACGGACTCAACGCTAGCAGTTCGTTACCGTCTGGCTGCCTCCAGCCTTGATTCCGATCGGAATTGAAAGCCGTCTTCCTATCTTCCTTTTTCAGTGCTCAATTTCTGGATTTGAGGCCTTAGTAAAGAGACTCAACAATGAGAAAATCTAGGACTTCGCTGGTGACTACTCCGACACCAATTTAGGTATGATTTGATTGATCTTGATATCTAGATGGTGTTGGTATATTTGAACTGTTGCTGTCAGGTCTAAATCGAGGAAAATTAGAATCAATTTCACACGGTCTGCCATCGACCGAGACTCGTTGTCGGTACGGTGGTGGACAATGATGATTGGCGACGAGATGTGACGACCCGGACCAGAATCAGCAGTATGGTCAGCAATATACGTGAGTTACTGCGTTATCGCAGATTTCCGATTGATGATTGAATCGCCAGGATTGTTAACGACTTAATCATGGGCCGAGAATTGGAGCTGGGTCTCTTCTCGAGAGTCGTTGTACGTGTGATTTCGAGTTCGTGGGCGGTCCCGGATCGTCATTTGGACGACCGAGAAATTAATTATGAATATTTGAAGTTCGGATTTAAATTGTGATGTTCTTAACGACTTAATTACCGGTCGAGAATTTGGTTTCGGCTTCTTCACGGAAGTTGTTTAGAATTTAATTTCGAGCTCGTGGGAACTTCCAGAGCATTTTTTTGAGTTACGGAGATTAAGTTATGATTATTTCCGATTGTTGATTGTTTAGTCGGATTATTTATGTGTTTGGGTTGAATGGTTGACTTTTTATTGGTTTGGTCGATGTGTTATACAATTATACTTATAAGTTGTTATGTGTCCACGAGTGGCCCCGTGAGATATGTATACATGCTCTGTACGCGTGAGGAGTTAGAGTCTCCCTCGTGTTTATGTACGTGAGGAGTTAGAGTCTCCCTCGTACTTGTATGCGTGAGGAGTTAGAGTCTCCCTCATGTACTCGGACGCGTGAGGAGTTAGAGTCTCCCTCATGTACCATTTGATTATTATTACTTTCGACTCGCATATGATTTTATACGTATATTTTATTTGGTGAAAGACATTTATTTTCGTCCACTCACTCTAACGGTTTTCATGTCTTTCCCCTGGGCTTTTCGGTTTCCGTGCCTAGTTTGCAGTTCAGGCTCTGGTGTCGCACGTTGTGGTCGGAGACTTAGTGCTCGAGCTATCTTGTTTCTTCCAGTAGGTTTATTGTTCTACCTACTGTGGTATACTGATATGTTTATACATTAGAGGTCGCTCTGAGTAATCTGTTGTTCACGTTGTACGATTTTACTCCGGATTTCAGTAAAGTATAGATATATTTATTATTTTACTTTACTGTTGATATATTGAGAAATCCGGATGGGATTGGTGCCCATGGTTTGCTTTTTGTGGCATAGGATGAAGTGTATTTTCTGCGTGCAGGTAATGGTAATTCCACGTTAGTAACGAAACTCTGCCAAAATTTCTACGGTTTTTGTTGGTTCGTGTTTTCGAAGGGGTTCGATTCCGGTTTGGGCAGCTAAATCGGGGTTGGGTCCTTTCAGAGAGGTTAAGTTTTTTGTAAGCCTTGTTCTTGTTAGTCTTTTCTGACCAGTGTCACGCATTGGGCAGGCTCGACGGCACCAAAATCAAGTTTGGAAGTTTTCCGGCAATTTTGGATTTGCCACCTTTCGCGACTGATTTAGTCCACTTTCCGAGCGAATTGTGTGACAACCCGAACCAAAATCTACTTATTAATCAGCACAAAATTGAGTTATCGCAGATTAGTCACGTAATTGGGTTTGTTAACGACTATTTCAACATGCAAGAATTTGTATTTACTTTCTTCACAAGAATTGTAAAGTATTTAATTCCGAGCTCGTGAGAATTTTCGGGAAATTTTTCGGACAAGCGAGCACTGTTTTATCGAGTCTTGAAGTCGGTTGGTGAATATATTTAAAAGTGTTATTTTGATTGTTGATTTAATCGTGACCGTCCAATCTTGATCTGATTTGTTTTGAACCGTTGATTTGGGCATGTATGTGTACGGTATATATATGGTATGAATACGAGACAAGATTGGAAACTTTCAATTTTTTGATTTCTGGCTGTTGACCCACGGGTCAAAACTGACCGGTTTTGCTACGAATCGTCTCAGCGCCGGTGATCTCGATTCCGACCATATTTGGCCGTGCTCCCTTGATGAAAGTTGTTGGGCTTTGTTCCCTCTTCAATTTGGTAGGTGGATCGCCCCCGTTGGTGGCCAGAGGAGGAAGTTATGATATGTTAAAGTTTGGCCGGCTGTGACGATCTGAATCAGAGTTAGCACGTTAATCGGCTTAATCCGTGAGTTTACGAGTAATCACAGTTTATCGTAAATTAATTGAATTGGCGGTTCGGTTCACGACTTAATTATCGAACGAGAATTTGAGTTGAGTCTCTTCATGAGAATTATAGTATGCGTGATTTCGAGTTCGTGGGGGGTTTCGGATAATTGTTTCGACAACCGAGGAATATGTTATGAATATTTGAAATCGCGTAATTTCGTCGTGTTTATCCGTTTGTGTTTGAATTATCCGAAACGTGGTTGTGATTCATTTTGGATCGTCGATCGTATGGAGCCGCGAGTATAAATATCGGAAATAGTCAGAAAATTGTGGAAATCACTGTTTGGAAGTTTGACCGGCGTTGACCGAAGTTTGACCTGTTGACCACAGTTGACCCGTGGGCGATTTTGACCCGGTTTAAAACCCGCCGGCGGACTTGCCGTTTCCGGCCACGACTTTGGAAGGTAAGGATTCTCCTTATGATTTGCAACTATTTTGGACTTGGATTGGAGAGAATTGGTTCCGAATTGATGGAGAACAGACGGCTTGAATTTGGGGGATTTTCACCGGAATCGGGTGGTGAATTCCGGCGAGAATCGGTGTTAGGGATGTGGGGGGAAAGGTTTCCCTTCACTCCACGAAGCTTTCTGGGTACTTAGATGTGGTTTGGTTGAGGTTTATAGTGGTTGTGGACGGTGACCGGAGGTGGAGCTCCGGCGAAAGTTTCAGCCGGTTTTCCGGTGAATTATGAGGGAATTGGAGTTTGTGGCAGTAGAGTAATGTGTTGGGCTTGAAGTGAGCTTGAAAACTGGACTTTCCTCGCCAGGGAATTCTTCCGGTGACAGCGCGCCGGCGGTCAACAGCAGCGCTCCGGCGAGGGAGTTGACTTTTTGGTTATCGACAAATTTTATGCCATTTTGCTCGTAATCGGGCCCCAATCATCACCTTGAGGTTTTCGAGTTGATTTGGATACCGGATTTTTAGTCCAGGATTTATGTGGAGAATTTGGGGGTTTTCGTCGATTATTTTGTATCCGAGTTATATGTTTCCGAAAATGGTTGGTTTTCGAGGTGTGGTACAGAGTAATTAATTGTGATTTTGATCAGTTATATTTTGTGATTATTCAAGGGATCGAGATCGTATGTTGGGCGAGGGATCTTCCACCGGATCTCGTGATTAGCGCGTTTGCGCGCTGTGCTATCTGTGAGTGGACTTTTATTTACACTATCGTAGCGAGTTCTTGATTTCAGTATTTATTTACAGTACGATGTTAAGATTATTTATTGTTTTTGAAGGTATTGTTTTATATTTTATATGGTGATGGCATTTACTTAGCATCGATGCATTGGCTATTCGGCTGATCACCGGTAGTCCAGATCCAGGGTTGAGAGATTCCCCTGATGTGCCCACTAGGCTTGAGAGATTCGCCTAGTCTATCACCGTCGGGCTTGAGAGATTCGCCTGACACCTCCATTCATTTTATGAACTCGCTTTGTTTTATCATTATTTTCGTCCACTCACTCTAACGATTTTATTTGCCTTTCCCTGGGCTTTTCGGTTTCTGTACCCAGTTTGCAGTTCAGAATTTGGTGTCTCACGTCGCAGTCGAAGACTTAGTGTTCGAGTTACCTTTCTTTTCCAGTAGGTTTCTTGTTTTGCCTACTGTTGTATATTTTTGTATATGTACACTAAAGGTCTCTCTGATTACACTACTATTATATCTTCATATGATTTTTCCCGGATTTTTGTAAAGTATAGTTTTACCTATTACTTTACATTATTGTTATGATATTGAGAAATCCGGATGGGATTGGTGGCCACGGTTTGGCTTTTGTGGCATAGGATGAAGTGTGTTTTCGGGTGCAGGTTAATGGCAATTCCACGTTATAGTGAAACTCTGCCGAAATTTCTATGGTTTTTGCAAGTTAGTGTTTTCAGAAGGGGTTTGATCCCGGTTTAGGAAACTAAATCGGGGTTGGGTCATTTCACCGGCAGCGGCGGTTTTTCGCCGGTGACGGAGGCGGCAAGAGCGGCGGCGATGAGGGTCGAGGCTATGGGGGTTTTGTAGCCCTTGGGATGGTGAATCTATCCCAAGTGGTCTTGACCTCTGCTGTGGCCGGATTTCGGTGAACTGAGGTAATGAAATTCCGGTGGGTTATTCGGTTTTCCTGCAAATTGGAGGTTTTCCGATTAGTTTTTTGTTTTGTGATATACTACAATGTTGTTGGGCTCGTTGAGATGAACATTTTCATGTATAGGTCAAAGATTTCTGGGTTGGTGAAATTCCTGCGGCCGACGACGGCGGCCCCACACGCCGCCATGAGTGGCGGATCTCTGGTGAGGTGGAATTTTGGAAAAGTTTTATGTTGTTTCACTCGTTTTCACGTGCCGAACTCAATGGTGAGGTTTATATTCAGATTTGAGTTTGTTAAATTTGGGTGAGTATTTAATCGGATAATAATCAGTTTAATTCACGACAATATTAAAGAACGCTTTGATTATCCGTTCAATTGCGAGTCATTTGATATTTGAGATGTGGTTACGACTCATTAACGTGAGGGATTTCAGGGAATTGAATTCAGTATTTGGTTGAGCTAGTGATTAAACAGGAAATTACGTTATTCGAGTATTCGGGATTCTCGATGTTTTTACTCAATAGATTACGATCTTAGCTATGCAGTATGAATCCGATGATCAGATATTATTTTTAATCGTGGTTTCAGGATGGTTGAGTTAGCAGGCATATCAGATGAATAATTGTGCCGATCAACAGGGTTTCAGCTTTATGTTTATCTCGGCAACCTGTGAGTGGACATCTTATCCCATGTTGATTTTCATACTTTGATTTTCACAGTGGATTTGCGAGTCTTAATTTATGCATTTTACGAGTATGTTTTACGATTATGCATTTATGATTATATATTTTATGAGCATACATTGATTTGGAGGCATATGTGATTTGTTTTTACACTGAGTATGGATATAAGATGCATCAATGCTATGGCCTCTCCGCTGATCCCCGAGATACTCCGGGAGGGTTACGTCTATATGAGCACCTGACCCGTGATTCACAGTACCCAGGAGAGTTACATCTTTATGAGCACTTGACCCGGGCACACACAGTACCCAGGAGAGTTACGTCTTTATGAGTACTTGACCTGGGCTTGTTTGTTTTGACTTGCACGATTTTATGTGCATTTATTGTGAAAAGCATCTTGGATTTATTTATGCGGCATATTATGATTTGCGTCCACTCACTCTGACGGTTTTATTATTTATATGCTTTTCTCTGGGCTTTTCGGTTTTCTTTGCCCAGATTGTAGTGTGTATCATGGGGATGTTGATGTCGTCGATGGCGTCGAGTTCACCAGTCCACCAGTTAATTCCTTTAGCAGTAGGTCCTTGCTCACTGTCAGTATGTCTCTTGTATTATTGAAGTCACCTTGGATACTAGTTCTGTAGTATCTTCTTTGTGACACTCTTGTGAATAGGTTGTCACTCGTATAGTTGTCGAGTTGAGTTTTCTTGTTTGTGATTCAATGTGTTTGCTGAAGTTATGTTTTCAAATTCTGATTAATGTATCAGTTTTGATTTCTGTTTTATTGTTGAGAAATCTGGATGGACATCGGTGGTCCATGGTATTGTTTGTGGGTTTATCTGCGGAATGTTAGTTTCCTTGCAAATTTTTAGTTGCCTCTTTTATAAGAGAAGTTATGTCAAAAATTTCACAAAAACTAGTAGATTATGGTCAGTCGATTAGGCTTGATTCTAGATTACTAGTTAATCTAGGGTCGGATCCTTTCAAATTGTCCCTAGACGTAGTTAGACTAAATAATGCACTTGAGAAGAGCTTTCATTTGGTATGTTAATCTCCACAGCCAGAGGGGGTGCACATGACTTCATGCGCCATAGTCTGTGGCTACACGTCTGACAGGAAAAACTTCCTAAAACTTGTCTTATCATATGTCGTTAGATTCGTAATGCCATTGCGAGTCTAATCGTGAGGTTTAATTAAAGTTTAGACTTCGTTGACCCAGTGGGCTGGTGGTGGTGATGAGTGGGGTCACTTAGGGATTGGAAATGGGCTAGGCCAGGTTTTAGCATAACGTCTCCAAAATCTGGGTCAGGATTTTTGAAAATTTGAAGCCCACAGGCCTTATCGGGATTTTTAGGACAGGTCGGGCCGAGCTTTTTTTGTAATAAATTAAAAAAACTTGGAAATTAATAGTGTTTGTGATGACCGGATCAGAAGCGTAATCAGATTAATTCATGAGGTTATGCGTAATCACAGATTTTCGATAATAGATTGAGTCGCCAGCTTTGATCACGACTAAATTATTGGTCGAGAATTTGAGTTGAGTCTCTTCTCGAGAGTTGTTGTACGCGTGATTTCGAGTTCGTGGGCGGTTCCGGATCATTATTTGGACGACTGAGGAATATAATATGAATATTTGAAATTTCGGTATACTGTTGAGTTTATCTGTTTGTGTTCGACTCTATCCGAATCATGATTGTGATCCGTCTTGGACCGTTGATTGACCCGAACCGTAAATGGAATGATTATCGACTTGATTTGCGAGTTTCGCGATTTGTTGTGATTTCAAGATTATCCGTTAATATGGTGGCTTCGTTAGCGACTAAATTATCGGGCGAGAATTTGATTTCGGATCCTTCGTGGAAGTTGTAGAGAATTTAATTTCGAGCTCGTGGGAACTTCCAGATAATTTTTCCGAGATACGAGGATTAAGTTATGAATATTTTCGTCCGTCGATTATTGTCATATTTATCCGATTGGGGTTCGATACAAGTACGGTATAAATACGGAAACGATACTTGCCGAATTGGGAAACTTGCCATAAAGGGAAAGCTGGGTTGACTGGGTTGACCGGGTGGGTCGATCCATTTAGGCCGTTTTGGAGGCCGAGTTTGTTCACCGGATTTGTGGCCGATTCCGACCATAATTGAGCAAGGTCCCTTCACGGTTTTTGTTGGGCTTGTATTGCTCTCCAGTTAGGGAGTTGAATCGTCCCGAGAGGTGGCCGGAGGAGGAAGTTACAGCGCGGCGAAATCGGGTGATTTCCGGCGTGAATCGGTGGTGGCCGGAGGTGGGTTTTCCAGCGGTGTTGGAGCTCGGGCTTTGAGGGCTTTTGTTAGCCTCGAGCCAAGGAAGCTTTTCCAAGTGGTCTTGAGGGCTGCCGTGGCCGGAGGAGAGAGATCCGTCAAGGTGAAATTCCGGCGAGGGTTTGTACTTTCAAGGTGAGTTTTGGACCTTTTCCGGTCAAAATTGGCTTTAACTTATAACTGGAAAGTTGTTGGAATCGTTGAGATCTTCAAAACCATGTGTATCATGAAATTTGCTGGGAAGGTTGGATTTTCCGGTGGCCGGAGGCAGCGGCGACGGCAGCGATGACTTTTCACCCGGCGTGGTTTTCGACGAGTTATATGTCGTTTCACTCGAAATCGCGCCCCGATCGCAGTGGTGAGGTTTGTTTTTCGATTTAAGCATCGGAAATTATAGCGAGGTGTTGTGGTGTGATAATTGGATTTTCACGATTTCGTCGTTATTGAATTATACGTTTCCGGGAACGGTTGTTTCTCGTGATTTGATTTGAGGTGTCGAGTTATGATTTTGAGAAATGGATTTTATGATTATTCAGGGGTTCGTGATCGTTCGTTTGGCGAGGGATTTTCCGCCGGATCACGGGATTAACACGAACTGTGTTACGCTCATCTGTGAGTGGACAACTTTTTTTCACTGTTAATCGCGAGTCTTTATACACGTTTTACGAGCATGAATATGCATACGAGATTATGTTTTATATGAGCATGTGTTATACGATTATGCATATACCAGTATATATTACGTATATGCATTTACATCGAACTATTTATGATTTGGTTTACACAGAGTACAGTTTCAGTATATGTTGTTGTATCGATACACTTGCATCCCGGCTGATTCCCGAGGATATTTACCGGGGGAGGCTGTGACTCCTGACCCGAGGCCTTTACCGGGGGGAGGCAGACCTCTGACCTGAGGCCTTTCTGGCTAGAATCACGTGTGGGTCTGGGATCCCGTGATTCGGACTGTACTAGCACAGATGAGTCCATGAGCGACCCTGTGAGATTTTCCATGCATGCTCTGTACGCGTGAGGAGGTAGAGTCTCCCTCGTGTACCATTTGATTTTTATACATTTGACTCGCATATGTTTTTATAACATATATTATTCGGCGAAAGACATTTATTTTCGTCCACTCACTCTACCAGTTTTCATGTCTTTCCCCTGGGCTTTTCGGTTTCCGTGCCCAATTTGCAGTTCAGATTCTGGTGTCGCACGTCGTGGTCGGAGGCATAGTATTCGAGCGATGTTTCTTTTATGGTAGGTTCTTAGTTTGACCTACTATTTGTATATCTATACTAGAAGTCGCTCTGAGTATTCTGATATATAATTTTATACGATTTTCCCCGGATTTCAGTAAAGTATAGTTATATTTATTACTTTACATTACTGTTATGATATTGAGAAGTTCGGATGGGATTAGTGCCCACGGTTTGATTTTTGTGGCATAGGATGAAGTGTATTTTTCGGGTGCAGGTAATGGCAATTCCGCGTTAGTAGTGTTACTCTGCCGAAGGTTTGATGATTTTTGTTGGTTCGTGTTTTCAGAAGGGGTTTGATTCCGGTTGAGGAAACTAAATCGGGGTTGGGTCCTTTCAGCTTGGTATCAGAGCATTAGGTTTTAGGTTCTGTAGACTTCTGTAGTCGTGTTTACTAAGGATATTTGAGAATGTACAGCATGTTTGGAGTGGTGACCCGACCGGCCGACGGATACTCATCAATACTCCGGGTGTTGGATGCTTTCAAATATTTAAAGTTCCATGATTACATTCTACTTGTTGCGAACGATGTTTTATTCATTAGGATGCCTCCTTGACGTGCTTTCCATGTTGGTACGGTTGTGGATCCAATTGAGGATCAATCGACGCGCGATTTGCCAGTGAATTGTGGGTTTGGATGAGCATTATGGATTCAGAGATTTGTGTGGCATGATTTGCCGAATTGTGCGTGTATAAGCGTCTACTTGTTGCCTCAGAGCAGTGAATTGTGGCAGTTGATGTTTGTCTGAGACAGATCATTGCATTTGGTGGGCTGGTATTGTGTGAGTTCCTGTTGCGACTCCATGGCCTACATTCGGGGTGTTGTTTATACGGTAATGGTTCAATCAGGCTACCTAACAACGGAATATGGAGTGTTCATCGACCTGAGGCAGAGATGTATTGTTCATATATTTGTTTCCGTTTGCACGTGTTATGTGGTTTCAGAGGAAGCAATGCACGAGGTTCGAGATGAGTTTGAACCTGAGCATCAGAAAGATTCTGACTGTTATGCCTCGAGACAACCATGATGAGTTTGATGTGCTGCACTCAGAGGCGAGGATATTGAGAAGGAAAGGTTATATGCGGTTTCCAATGTGTTTGTTTGAGGAAAGTGGACTTAGTCGAGATATTTTGATGAGATTGAGTTCAGGCACCTCGGGATCAATGACTCCATCAGGCTGTGGACTTTTCAATTATGTTGTGGGTCATCAGATCAAGCAGAGGATCCGTTTGGTGGATGTGGTGACCACAGAGTAGTGGACTTATTCCTGTGGCATGAGTTTGGGTGATCGTTGGTGATCCTTTCTCACAGGGTGTCGCTGTGACTTGTGTTCATAGAGCACTCTCAGTTGCTATGGTGGTGGCCAAGAGGGTCACGTTGCGAGGGAGCACCCTCAACCAGCTGTTTTAGCGGTTCGGCAGCTCAGGGTTCACGAGGAGGTCATGATGCTATTTCTAGAATTTGACCAGTGTAGCCTTTTTGACGAGTTAATCAGCAAATCGTAATTGACGCGGGTGGCTAGTTGGGCATGTTGGAGTTCGTGCCACGATCTTGTATGAGGATGGAGTTTCTTTGAGGTTACCGTCACTTGACATCCATGGCTATTGTACCTGCATCTCCACTTCCGATGTTTTGGAAAGAGTTGTATCCATCCGGAGGTTGCGAGATCCTTGTTGGAGGATATGGCTTAGCCGCGGATCTGTTATAGCTGGATATCGTCGATTTTGGGTGATTATGAGTATGGACTTCTTGACGACGTATTGGCCTATGTTCGATGGTCACAAGAAGGTGGTTGTGTTTCAACAACCAGGTTTCCCCGAGATACTGTTTCGCGGTGATGGTCAAGCGGATGGTGGAAACGGGTTGTGTCGTTTCCTTAGCTCATATTGTGGTTATTACGGTTGTTGTGTCCGACATTGGCGACATTGAGGTGGTTCCAGAGGTTCCTGGTGTGTTCCGGAAGAGTTACCAGGTATTCCTCCAGTTCGGGAGACCGACTACACCATTGAGCTTTTACCGGGCGCTAGACTCATATCACCGGCATCTTGTCGTTCGGTGCCAGCGGAGCTGATAGAGCTACAGGTTCAACTTCGAGAGTTGCTGGAGGAGATTTCATGCGACCCAGCGTATCCGCGTGGTGTGCTCTTGCATTATTTGTGCGGATGTTGGATGGTTCGACGAGGTGGTACATCGACTACCGGAAGCTGAATCAGGCTTCAGAGGAAAGCAAGTATCCTCCGCTTCGGATTGACGATTGGTTTGATCAACTCGCGAGAGCTTCAGTCTTTTCGAAGATTGATTTCGAGTCCGGATACCATCAGTTGAGGATCGATGAGTCAGATGTGGCTAGGACGACTTTCAGATCATGGTGTGAGCACTACGAGTTCTTGGTCATGCCTTTTGAGTTGACCAATACCCCGCAGTTTTTACGGACTTGATAGACCAGGTGTTCAGACAGTTTCTGGACGAGTTTGCGGTCGTGTTCGTCGGCAACATCCTGATTTACTCCAGGAGTGTGGACCAGCACCTGAAGCAATTGCGAGTAGTTTTGCGGACTTCGCGAGATAATTTGCTGTTTGCGAAGTTCAGCCAGAGTGAATTTTGGTCGATTAGCGTGAAGATTTTGGACCACGCGATGTCAACCGAGGGAGTTGGCGTGGATTCTGATAAGATAGAAGCCGTGTTGATTTGGGGTTGACCTACCATTGTACCAGAGATCAGGAGTCCCTTGGGTTTAGCAGGCTACTATCGGTGCTTTGTACAGGATTTTCTCGGATTGTCACTCCACTTTCCGGATTGACGAAGAAGGCGTCAAGTTCGAGTGGTGCGATACATGTGAGATGAATTACTTACTCCTAAACGAAGAATGACCATTGTACCAGTTTTGACCTTACCTGACGACCGTGACGAGTTCGTGGGTTATGGTGATGCATCGAGATTTGGATTTGGTTATGCTTTGATGCAGTATAGCAGAGCAGTGGCTCATGGTTTCAGGTAGTGGAAACTTTATGTAGTTGCATATCCTGTGTATGATTTGGGGGTTGCTGTCTTTATGTTAGCATCAGAGAGTTCAAGACACTACTGCTACGGCGTGTAGCGCAGTGTAGGATGTACACTGATCACATGAGTTTCATCTACTTGCATTTTCGGCCAGATTTGAGCTTAAGGTAGTGTAGATGTATGGGGTCGACTAACGACTATGGCTGCACATTTGAGTTTATCCGAGAAAGTCTAGTAGTTGTACTTTGACTATCCATCTGGGATGTTGTTGCTGATGCATTCAGTCGGAAGTCGGGAGCTTCAGTGTTTCATGTGCGTGTGATTTGAGTTTCCGTGTTAGCCGAGTTGCGAGCTACGGGAGCTGAGTTCGAGTGTGATGATGTTGAAGCTCATTGTTTTGCGTGCGTTATGCACTAGTGGTACAGAAATGTATCAGATACTTCGGGTTTACTACTCGTGACGCAAAATGAAGAGAAATGTAGCTGCGTATGTGTGCAGACGCCACATTTGTCGATAGGTGATGGCAGCGAGGCAGAGACTTGCCGGAAAGTTACAGCCATTGGAGATTTCCGATTAGAAGTTGGAGCTTGTCACTGTGGATTTTGTGTGCCAGTACGCACTTTAGTTTGTGATACCAGTTGTCGGATCCTTGTAGACCATTCGATGAACTCAGTACGTTTCCTTGTACTTCCGGAAAAGATTTCAGTGGCAGGCAGACATAACTGTGTTTGACGGAGGTTGTTCATGTACGTGATGCGCCTATGTCCCAGTTTGCTGATCGAGATAATCAGTTACAACAGAGTGTAGGCAAGCATTGCAGTGTGCATTGGGGACCGGATTACAGTCTACTACAGTTTCTTATCCTCAGATTGGCGGGAGATCTTTGAGGACTATTCAGACCTTGGAGGGCATGTTGTGGTCTTGCGTATTGCAGTTCTGAGGGATTTGGGACCGGCAGTTTCAATTGTTCGAGATTGCTTGCAGTACCAGTTTGTAGACCACTATGATTTTGACGTTGCATGATGTCGTTTTGAGGAACGATGTTGTACTCCATTGTGTTGGAGCGAGTTTGGTGTGAGTTGACGTTTGATTCTGATTTAGTGGGATGTGCTACCACAGACTTTCGGATTAGCGGAAACAGCTTAATAATTGCCCGAGTTCAATGTTTGAATTATGTTGGTGTGAGTAGGCTGAGTTATGAATTTGCCACGTTATTTTGGTCTGTATGTGATCATAGGCGAGTTTGTGTTGTGTCGTATAGTTCGGCATCGCCCATAGCATTGGCTTTTGTGTGTGTTGTGTTCCGTGTGGTGGAACTACATTTCAGATTTGTTGCGTGTTTTGTATCCTATCGGTTCCTTATGTAGGAAGACTTGGCGTTTGTGTGGAGCTAGTTCAGATTCGAGATTTGAGGGTACATGGATATTTTCCATTGACAGAGTTGTTCAGTTGACGTAGCCACTGGAGAGTTGAGCTGTATGCAGAGGCAGTGTTCCTACCTTTTAGTCGGCAGACATGGAAATTTCGAGGTCAAAATTTTTCTAAGGGGGGTGGATTTGTGATGACCCGGAACAGAATCAGAAGCGTAATCAGATTAATTCATGAGGTTATGCGTAATCGCAGATTTTCGATAATAGATTGAGTCGCCAGCTTTGATCACGACTAAATTATTGGTTAAGAATTTGAGTTGAGTCTCTTCTCGAGAGTTGTTGTACGCGTGATTTCAAGTTCGTGGGCGGTTCCGGATCATTATTTGGACGACCGAGGAATATAAATAAATATTTGAAATTTCGGTATACTGTTGAGTTTATCTGCTTGTGTTTGAGTCTATCCGAATCATGATTGTGATCCGTTTTGGACCGTTGATCGACCTGAACCGTAAATGGAATGATTATCGACTTGATTTGCGAGTTTCGCGATTTGTTGTGATTTCGAGATTATCAGTTAATATGGTGGCTTCGTTAGCGACTAAATTATCGGGTAAGAATTTGATTTCGGATCCTTCGTGGAAGTTGTAGAGAATTTAATTTCGAGCTCGTAGGAACTTCCGGATAATTTTTCTGAGATACGAGGATTAAGTTATAAATATTTTCGTCCATCGATTATTGTCGTATTTATCCGATTGGGGTTCAATATGCGTACGGTATAAATACGGAAACGATACTTGCCGAATTGGGAAACTTGCCATAAAGGGAAAGCTGGGTTGACTGGGTTGACCGGGTGGGTCGAATTTGGGCCGTTTTGGAGGCCGAGTTTGTTCACCGGATTTGTGGCCGATTTCGGCCATAATTGAGCAAGGTCCCTTCACGGTTTTTGTTGGGCTTGTATTGCTCTCCAGTTTGGGAGTTGAATCGTCCCGAGAGGTGGCCGGAGGAGGAAGTTACGGCGAGGCGAAATTGGGTGATTTCCGGCGTGAATCGGTGGTGGCCGGAGGTGGGTTTTCCGGCGGTGTTGGAGCTCGGGCTTTGAGGGCTTTTGTTAGCCTCGAGCCAAGGAAGCTTTTCCAAGTGGTCTTGAGGGCTGCCGTGGCCGGGTGAGAGAGATCCGTCAAGGTGAAATTCCGGCGAGGGTTTGTACTTTCAAGGTGAGTTTTGGACCTTTTTCGGTCAAAATTGGCCTTAACTTATAACTGGAAAGTTGTTGGAATCATCGAAATCTTCAAAACCATGTGTAGCATGAAATTTTTCGAGCAGGTTGGATTTTCCGGTGGCCGGAGGCAGCGGCGGTGACTTTTCACCCGGCGTGGTTTTCGACGAGTTATATGTCGTTTCACTCGAAATCGCGCCCCGATCGCAGTGGTGAGGTTTGTTTTTCGATTTGAGCATCGAAAATTATAGCAAGGTGTTATGGTGTGATAATTGGATTTTCACGATTTCGTCGTTATTGAATTATACGTTTCCGGGAATGGTTGTTTCTCGTGATTTGATTTGAGGTGTCGAGTTATGATTTTGAGAAATGGATTTTATGATTATTCAGGGGTTCGTGATCGTTCGTTTGGCGAGGGATTTTCCGCCGGATCACGGGATTAACGCGAACTACGTTACGCTCATCTGTGAGTGGATAACTTTTTTTCACTGTTAATCGCGAGTCTTTATACACGTTTTACGAGCATGAGCATGCATACGAGATTATGTTTTATATGAGCATGTGTTATACGATTATGCCTATACCAGTATATATTACGTATATGCATTTATATATTGCTTTACGCATTTGCATCGAACTATTTATGATTTGGTTTACACAGAGTACAGTCTCAGTATATGTTGTTGTATCGATACACTTGCATCCCGGCTGATCCCCGAGGATGTTTACCGAGGGAGGCTGTGACTCCTGACCCAAGGCCTTTACCGGGGGTAGGCAGACCTCTGACCTGAGGCCTTTTTGGCTAGAATCACGTGTGGGTCTGGGATCCCGTGATTCGGACTGTACTAGCATGGATGAGTCCATGAGTGACCCCGTGAGATTTTCCATGCATGCTCTGTACGCGTGAAGAGTTAGAGTCTCCCTCGTGTACCATTTGATTTTTATACATTTGACTCGCATATGTTTTTATAATATATTATTCGGCGAAAGACATTTATTTTCGTCCACTCACTCTAACAGTTTTCATGTCTTTCCCCTGGCTTTTCGGTTTCCGTGCCCAGTTTGCAGTTCAGATTCTGGTGTCGCACGTCGTGGTCGGAGGCATAGTATTCGAGCGATGTTTCTTTTATGGTAGGTTCTTAGTTTGACCTACTATTTGTATATCTATACTAGAAGTCGCTCTGAGTATTCTGATGTATAATTTTATACGATTTTCCCCGGATTTCAGTAAAGTATAGTTATATTTATTACTTTACATTACTGTTATGATATTGAGAAGTCCGGATGGGATTGGTGCCCACGGTTTGATTTTTGTGGCATAGGATGAAGTGTATTTTTCGGGTGCAGGTAATGGCAATTCCGTGTTAGTAGTGTTACTCTGCTGAAATTTTGATGGTTTTTGTTGGTTCGTGTTTTCAGAAGGGGTTTGATTCCGGTTTAGGAAACTAAATCGGGGTTGGGTCCTTTCAGTGTTTTACTACAAATATATCAACAATTATATACACTAAATAATATATAAGCCTAAATAAATTGATAATCAGTTTATGAATGAATTATATTAAGGTAAATCAGAGAGTTTAAAGGTTGAAATTGATAAAATAATAAATAATATATACAATTGATGGTTGTGGTGGTTTCTCCAACCCGGATTATAAATGATAGAATATGGATCATTCATCGGTGCATCATAAAATATTTGCTTGCATTCCTCAATGACCTCTGGGTAATTCCCTTAGTGTGGACAACTAATCCTTAGTTTGGGATTGAGGTGAAAATATTCAACTTAAAAAAAACACAGTTCGGAAAAAACAACCTTCACTTGCTTTTTTCTAACCATGGTTTTTTAGCTAAAAATTTGAAAATAAGTTGTTTTGATTATTTTACCAAACACTAATTTCATCAAAATAATTAAAAATAAGCTATTTTAAGTCATCAAGCTCAATCCCAAACGGAATTTAAGAGTCTCATGCACCGTGCTCTCGCATATCAGACAAGGGACCGGTTCAAGACTAATCTCAAAGACTTGATGGACTTGTCCTCCACTTTGATTTTGCTTCATCAAGAGTTCAAACTTCTTGTTCATAGATTCTTCTAGTATATTGATTGCATCCTTTTGCACATGTATGTCTCCCTTGACTTCGTACATGCCTCATCTACTTGCTTAAGTGGCCTCCCTCATCAACATGGCTGGTTTCCTCACACTCGGCTTCACATCCCACAATGCCGACCTTTTCGACATCTTCTATAGCAAAATGTGTGCTTCTTTGGCGGTTTTATCCATGAAGTCACTGCCGTAAGCGTATCAACTTCCCTTCGCATGTCCGTGCTTAGTCCTTGGTAAAAGAGAGACATGAGCATATCTTAGGTTTGCCCATGGTTTGGACATCCACGCTCAAGGTCCTTAAACCTTTCCCAAGCTTTTCAAAAGAGTTCACCTTCTTCCTTCTGGAAGGTCATCAACCTTGTCCCCTTTCATTTATCTTTCCCTGAGGGAAGTATTTCGTAATAAACTTTATTTGCAATGCTTCCCATGAATTGATGAAATTGGAGGCAAGCTTCTTCAACCACTCTTTAGCTTTATCCCTCAAACTTGATGGAAAGACCCTTAGCTTAAGGTTGCTTGAATCTATATTCCTTATGTTTAAATGTATGCATGCCTCCTCGAACTCTAAAAGATGGGAATATGGGTCAGAATTAGGGTGTCCTAAGAAGATTGGAAGAGTTTGTAGAAAGCTAGGCTTATTCTCAAATGACTCTCCTATCAAGGGTTGGAAGATGATGCACCAGGTGTGTGCCGCCAAAGAGGGTAAGACACATTTTCTCAATGATCTTCCTTCATAGACTTCGTCCTCCATGGAAATTTTCTCTTGGGGAATAGGCCATTCTCCTTCTTGAGCTAGAGGATAAAATTCAATGTGGAATATGCGAGGCCTAAGTAATGGGTTGTCTCGCCTAGCCTCCAAGGCTATATCAAATAAATTCCCTAGAGTTTCCCAGTCTTAAACCCTTAACAATGGAATATTGTTGACTTCCTTATTACTAGTACTCAAACCCATTTTATCTAACCCCAAATTCGATCTCCACAATACGAATGGAGAGCTTGAAGAAGGAGTATGAAGAGAAGATCCAAGGTTGTGACTCAGATTACCATGGACCAAAGACATAAACTGAAATCACACAAAGCAAACAATAGATATTAGTCCTCCAAATTTTTAGAGTGACTCAAAGCCTTGAGGGCCTTCCATGGCTTATTTGCACCCCCTCAAGAAAACATCAATGAGCACCCTAAGAATATGAATGCAATTTAGGTACGTGGCGTAGTGGCCATCACGTGCAATGGGTATCCAAAGCAGCCCCGGAAGTAGGCTTACCAAAATAACAAATTAAAGTCCTAATTCTCTAAGGTGTTGCGGAAGTAAGTTTTCTAAATATAGACTCTCTAACTACTTCAAACAAAGACACTAAATTAGATATGTTCTCAAAGATATAGATATCTCAAAGCAATTGAACAAGCACCAAATTAAACAACTCTCAAACACAAGCAACTTTCGACGGGTCAAAAATATTCTTCGACCAGTCGAAGGTACCTCCCTGTACCTGTTTCGTATAAGCTTTCGAGGGGTCGACTCTGTCTTGACATGTCAAACTGGATTCCCTACAAAGGTTAGGCAGCTCAAATCTAGCACAAGTTCACACTCAAAATATCCACCAAAGCAGCCACGAGAACATAGACAAGTGAAACAAAGTCCTAGATGGAAAATCGAATAAAAACTACAAAGCTAACAAATGACGCACAAATGTTTGGATATATATACCACAATCAAAAGAAAACCGAGCTAAGCAATTAAGATTGAGCTCAATCTCCAGCAACAGCGCCAAAAATTTATTGGAGAAATTCTTCCTCTACATTTGAACTATGGATTAGTCAAAGGATAAGTAAAACTCTCTAAAATCAGAAGTGCACGGTGTCAAGTTTTAGTATAGATAAAAGAAGTTGGATGTCGAACCCACAAGGATTGACTATCCTAATTCCATAGCTTGATTCGATTAAGTTCTTAGATTTCATAATAAGCAAACAAGTAATGCAACACAAAGTGGGAATGTGAATCTTACAATGATATAGCTTTTGGAGGCTCACCATTGCAATGAGTGATTAAACTACTGTGAGTGATTAATGATAGGTTGATTGGTTGATGACACTAATTTAAAGATAGAAAATTAAACGGTTTTAATTCACGGTAAATGAATGGTTGGCTAGGGATGTCCCCACTAACCACTCAATGCACAAATAATGTCCTAAATTACGATTATGAGTTGTTTTAGTCCATTTCACAAAACGTGACCTTGTGAGTCATGTTTGGTTTTGAACCGAAGTTCCTAGGCCATTTAGGACTCTAGAAGACTTCTGGGCTAACCTTTAAGCATATGGTGAACTGAGATTAAGGCCTCAGTCATTTTGCACTCACGCCCTAACAGTATGTCACGTAAAATGAGTTTGACAAGCAAATACCGTGATAGTTATGGATGGCTTCCCTTCCCAAGCCCCCATTGGAGGAATTGAGAGTAGGTTCTAAAGAATTCTCCCAACTCGCACCATTTAGAGTATGAATCAGAAGAATCAAACACTAGCTACAATTCCTCTTGGATTAATGTAACCTTGACCAAAGCTCCTTGAGTCGTTTGGAGCTCAAGAAGGTTTTGGTCCTTCCTTGTGCATAAGGAAACAAGTCTCAAGGCTTAGCCTCTCGGTTTCAACCTAGGCATGTTTCTATGCTTATCTTTACCTAAGTGAGTTGCTAGTTCACCCAACTATTATTTTTAGTTCCTTTCGACAAATTCTAATTTATCCAAAGCCAAAACATGCATAAGTGAAAACATTCATTAAAAAAAATACATAAACATGTCACAATTACATCACACAAATCAAACTCATTCAAAACACAACATACATTAAAACATAGCTCATATCATAAATCAAGGCATCTTTGTTCACATCAAGTGGCTAGGATTTAACCCATAGTCTCCCATAAAGGAAACTACTCACTAATCATAACTAAAACCAAGTTTGAATACATGATTGAGGTAGACAAAGTGAAGAGCTAGCCAAAGAATTCCCCAAACCTAGCCAAAGCTTCTTCAAGTCACCCTTGTGCTTCAATGCCCCAACTTCTTGTCTCCAACTTGCATCCAACTTGTAGAGGAAGTAAGGATACCCCTTAGGACTTCAAGAAGCAAGGAGGTAGAGGGATTATTACCCACATCTTGACGCTCTAAGAACTAAATCATGCCCTAGAGGTAGAGATGAGAGGAGGAACACTCAAACTAGACCGAAATGATGGTGTGGTGGTGGAGAGGTTTGACTCCTCCCTTTAAGGAGGAGCCAGGTATTTTTAGGTGGTGGATATGGAGGTGGGTTGGCCTAGATGAGGAGACGAGAAAGGGAGAAGAGTTCTAGAGGGTTCAGAGAGAAAACTAGAGAGAGAAGGCTAAATAAAACTTGAAAATGTGAAAAATGAAGTGTGTAGGATGTGGGTGTAAAGGGGAGCTGGAAAACTAATAGCAAAGAAAGATATTTTTTGGTTTAATCTGAATTTCGAATGTGAGAAAAGTTTAGGACATGATCTACAATTTTAGGGATAAATGCAGTCCTAAGATGAGGTATCACATATGTGACTCACCTTGCATGTGCATGTCACGTGCCTTCATCTCACATAAATTTCATTTACAGTTGGCACCAAAATATCTTCCATATGTGGTTGAAGTGTTGACCAAGACCTACAACGATGTTGACTTTCGTTGACTGTAGTTGACCACTAGAATAGTGGAATATTTCGGTGAGTCTCGGCGACCCTGTTTCGTCTTCTAGCCAAAATTGCTCCATCTTTTCTCATGACCCTGGAAATGTGTATGCCTTCTCAAATAAGTGTGTGATTTTCGTTCTTTAATGCATTTTTGTGTCAAACCATGATTTCCTAACAAGGATAGGAAACATCATAAGAATGATGATTTATTAATAAAAACAAGCAAGAAGCGTGAAGTTAGGGACATAATAAGAACATAATTATGGACCTAATAGTGAGGACTTCTATGACCGGAGGTGAAGGGACCACGTCCACGACCATGACCATGAGCGTGATTAGCATGGAAGGCATGAACGCCATCATAGGCTGCAGGAAGAGCAAATTCGAAGGCTCGATGTTCAACACTAAGAAGAAGAACATCAAGTGCTTCATAAGAGATGGGGTGTCTCGGGCTTGAGTAGAGCTGCTTGTCATTTCATACAAATGGCCAACATTACTCATGATTATGTTGACAAGATCATCATCTAGGACAGGAGAACCAGCAAGATCTAAGTTATCACCAATGAATTTTAGTTTATCCAAATAATCAGCAATGGGCAATGTACCTATAGTAGTACGAAGAAGCTCGAAACGAAGTTGAAAACACGATGTTGAGATTGAAATGCAAATCTGGTGGCCAAAGAGGTTCACGTAGCATGAGAAGGGGTGGATCAAGCAACAATTGAGAGTACCTTGGGAGTAAGGGAACCGTTGATCCAACTCAAGACCATTTGATCTTGTAAAAGCCATGGTTCGAATTCCAGATTGACTTGATAAGTGAGTTTACCATCTTTTTCAGTGAGAAAGCCAGAAGGACATTTGTTAGTGTCATCAACAAATCCCCATAGTTTGCCACTTTTTAGAATTGGGATGAGTTGAGCACGCCCACTATTCTAAAAATCGGCCTAGGCGCTAGGCGGTCACCAATCGTTGAATTTTACCTCAAATCGGGTAAAAATTCGTTTTCTCCTTCTAGGCAGTTATACACAAGTCAATTTTTTTTTGGGTCCTAGGCTGGTCAGTTTTTTCTTTAAAAATATAAAAACTTAACATTTAGGGATCTAACCCTAAATTCTCAAATTGACTCGCGACACAGTGCCTCTGAAATCTTGTATTGCGACAGTCGATCCGGAATAATTAAGCTCAATCTCCTCACTTTGAAGCCTTTCATTGTGTTATGGTTTTGTATTGCATGGATAGATGGATTGTAAAGACTATAAAATCTTAACATTGTGACATGTAACTTATAATAAGACTTGATGATATATTTTTTATTTAGTCATTGTGACTATAATTATGTCTAATTTGACTTTATAAGGATCTTTATTATTATATATATAAATTAATATATATTTAATACAAACCACCTCGAAACCGCCTAGAATTCAATTAATCCCCGCATAGCCGCCTAGGCGCTCTGTACCCTCACCATTTAGAGCCTTACAATCAATCACAGATTGATCAGTATAGTGATTATAGCAATCAGACTTTGATATGCAAAGGGAATCTTATGATCACACTTTCATTAGGAGAGTGATTGTAGTGAGTAGATTATGCAACAGATTAAGGTCTACTAAAATTCTTACACGATATGCTGAAATTTGATTCAATTAGATAGTTGTTCGCTTTTCCTAATCACCAATTTGTATCCAGCAATTGAAGAAATTGGTTTTTCAGTAAAATATGGTGATGGCTACAAAAAATTTAGAGTAGTGTTCAATGATTATTGTATGATTAGTTCATTATGTTTTGTACTCAACACTAAGAGCATTTTCAACAGTTCTTGTATAAATTCTCTATTATAGAAGATGAAATCGGAAAATTTCTATGAAAGAGGAGCTCAACTCCAACAACTCTTATATTCTACAAAAATTAATGTTTTCATGCATAATTTAATGAATCTTTATTATTATGGTTTATTTATTTAAATCAAATCAAATCTCAGGTTAAATACTTTTATTTTTTTAGTTGTTTTAAGGAGAGAGTGAATTCTGTTGAACAAACATTAAATTTTACAAGTTTTTTTTTATGAATATATAAGTCTTGAGTTTTCTATAGATATAAGGATTGTATATCCATTTTTTTTCATTTTTTATAGGATACATGATGATTTACAAGAGCTTTTGTAGCTAAAAAGAGGTGTTTTTTTTGCTAAAATAATAATTATTGTGATTTTATAAGGGTTGTTCAAGATGCTCTAAATAGTTCCCTTTACCGGGTAATTGAAGGAAGGGCAAAAGTACTACCAATTTTGCGAGATCATGTAAGAAAATTCTTTGTTAGTCGCATGAAACTGTGTAAGTCGCTGATCCAGATCTCTCTTATTTTGAGTTGCTTCGAATTGGATTGAAAATACTTAATGTACACTACAACAATTTTGCTCAACGACCACCAGCACAAAGATGGCCATTTTAGTCAATTGCTACAAACAATAGTGACAACTACCCCTATTTTGCACTACAACCACCAAGTTGCCAACAGAGGGATTGTGCGCATTCCTGCAATCCCTTCACTATTCATTTTATTTGTTGCAATTTTAGATTCTAGTGGATGTGGGCCATATATACTAAATTCACCAAACAATATACAATATATTAGTGAAGTAGTTATATTTGTAAATATTATAATTATATAAATGACATGAATTACACATATTTAATATTATTTATGATTTATATTATTTTATTTATTTGGATTGTCTTTCCTTGAAACACCAATTTGTGGTGTTTGGTCCGAAAAATGTCGTTTTGTGAAGGTGTAGCTTTTGTATATATAACTAAGATGAATTGAATAAAATATAAATAGTAAGAATCTGCTACATCAAAACATATTTTTACCGGGAATAAATATTCAACACCCAATTCACATCATTATTTTACAACTGGATTCCTATCCAGCCATCCTTGTCCTTCTGTTTTCAGACAAATCTTTTCAATCCTTTTACCTTCAACCTAGAAGAAAAAATAAACATCAAAATTAGTGGGATTAGTATAAGCTGATTTACATACATAATCTTGTTAATCATGAGAGAGGCAATGCACGAATTAAAATCTTGTCCATTTACATACAATCTTGTTACACATACATTTTATATAGGGTAAATTTCGTATAAGGTCACTTACATAACATCTATACTATATAAGGTCACCTGATTTAAAAAAAAAACTTTCGTTCAAACTATTTATGCTAATGCCATCGTATATAAACATGATCTCTCTCTCTCTCTGGTTAAGACCAAAACCAAATCGACCCCAAATTCCCAAATTTAGAGAAACCCTAGCAGAGCTCTCTCTCCGCCGCTCTCTTCTCTCATTCGCCGTCTCTTTCCATCATCTTCCTCTCTCCACCGCTCTCCTCTCTCCGTCGCCCTCCTCTCTCCGCCACTCTCCTCTCTTTTCCCAGTTTCACTCTCCTCTCAACCGCACCTTCGTCGCCCCCATTCGCCGCTGACGCTCACTGCCACCTGATTCCCGATTCTGATCGGTATAACTCTCTCTCTCCCTCTCCCTCTCTCTCTCTCTCTCTCTCTCTCTCTCTCTCTCTCATCTGATTCTGTCTAACTCTGAGTTTCGCCCCTCCCGCAGCTGCAAAAAAATGGCGCCTTCTGCAACTACAAACCCTAGCCTCCGCAAACAAACAAACAATGTTCTTGGCTTGCTTCAACGGCAAACTCCATGTAGTCTACAAACATCTCAATGTTCTTGGCTTATTAAACAAGAGGAATCCAATAACCAAATTAATTAAGGTACTTCTCTGGTGAACAACGTGCAAAACAACTGCAACGGCTAGTGCCTGGAATCGATCACATGCCACCCACGTGAACCTAAAAGGTACAAGAACAAACATGCAAAATATTAGAGAAGATCAAGTAGTCGGGCCGAGTTCTTTCATCATCTTCTTCTCATGTTGTTTAGTCTTCTTACTCGTTGAATAGTCTTTGGCTTAGGGATTTGGCCGGACTCACAACGGCTGCCTTTGAAGGGTGTCCCGGCGGCGGCTCACACGGGTGACCGACGGTGACACAGGTGAGCGACAGTGGCGTTTGGCCGACCACGTTCACGGTGATGCCCGGTGGTGATACTAAGGGTACCACATTGGTCATATCAAAGTTAGTTGCAAGCGATGCTACCTCAAAAGGAGGTGACATCCCTTCTGAATGAGGAGTACATAACACTCATAGGCTGAAATTGAGGCCTTCTTCCAGCGTCAAGTTCCAATAACTTTGCACACAATCAATCGAATGTAGCAGTTATGTCAACTAGGAATTGCAGTTGAAGTTTACCTTTAAATGCTTGAAGACGAGGTGGAAGATGCTCAAGAGTATGCTCAATCTCTGTCCTCTATGACAGATGTAGATCTAGTGGCCGATCTCATTCATCATTTAGGCATAATCTTGGATGGATAAGAATTTCGCAATTGAGAGTGATTCCAATAGTTGAGTTACCATTGCTTTGATTATGCACGAAGTTGTGCAAAAGCGATCGTTGAGCACTATCCAAAGAATTCTTGGAGAAGTAATATTCACAAGCTGACACTGTGATACATGATCAAGGTGTTGAATCAAATATTTGTGAGCTTTGCTTCTTTGTGTCACAAATAGGTCAAGGTCTGGATTTGTTGAAGCCGAGAACATGATATGCTCGAGTAGTCCTTTGTTTTATAGGTGACAAGTCACATTAAAACACCAATACTTGTATCCAAGGCCGCTAGAGAAGAGAGGATAGAAGTCTGAACCATTCAAGTGCGACATCTGAAAAATGAAAAGAAGAACGTTTAGCTCTAGGTCCGGATTAAGTAATTGGAATATATGTTGGTCAAACGTGTGGAAACCATGCTAGATCCCCACAATATATAGTTCTTTTACGTCTTGTGATCAATCGTTAAAACGGAGTGTGAGGGAGTAGAATACCCTAAAAAATGAATCGCAAAGTTGCGAGAGAAGAGAAGAGACAACTTTCACTATAAAACTTGTTAAAGTTTGGTCGTAGGAGAATTATTTTCTTCTTTTTTGGGAGCTTTTAGATCCTTACTCTGAGGTGCAGCGATTGTGAGTGCATCGACAGGGGAGGCGGCTGGCGGTAAGGATAGAAAAAGGGAGGAAAAGTATTTGGGGTTTTTCTCAAGGTTAGAGCTCATGCTTGATACGTGTTAGAATATACGAGGATGAATGAGAACATCATCTTTATTTATAGAGTACGTATGACCCCTTATATACACAAGACAAGATATGAAATCATAATACTAATAGAATACTCTATGATATAATATGAGTGCATCTACGGTGCTCCGTACAAAGGTGTGCAAGTTCTACTTTTGAGATTTTTTTTTCCAAAATACCCCTATTAGAATTATGACTAAAAAAATGTGAATTATGACAAAGAAAAATACCCTCAAACAAAGTAAAACTAGCTTTTGTCAAGTTATGGATTCACCTATAGACTTCAACCTTTCTGAGTTACTTATATAGATAGACTCACTGCTCAATACTTCATTTTAAGGATGATTTTCCTATGAACTGAGTTAATATTTAAGATATGCAAAGTTACTAAGAATGAAGATAGAGATGCATTAATAATAACAAACAACCAATTTTTTCCTTCTTCTGGGCGGTAGTCTGCCTCCTAGGGGATCAAATGAAAATGATCAAGTATAATTAAGCAACTCACTTTCTTCCTCTTTCTGGATGGTAGTCCGCATCTCAGGGGAGTTTCAATGAGTTTTTATGAACATTTATGAAACAAATTGAAAAACTTGTAGTGAGAAATCATAGCTTATTTATTCCAACTTAATTATAGATTATAGATCCAGAGCCTCACTCTCTGGTAAACAGCTATAAGCTATTTAGCCACTCATAGTAATAGACATACTTATTTGAAAATAGAGAAACTGAACAGTTTGCTTCGACTATATTTCTCAACTCACTACTATCGGGCAATTCTCGTTCTCAGATAGATCTTTTCTATTCTGATTTTCGATGCCTAGAATTAAGACTCAAGGCTCCTTTTATAGGGAGCCGAAGTCAAAATAGAATTGAAACACACGTAATTAACAATAGCTCCACTAAGGATAGTCTCCATTGTCTTCTTTTAGAAAAATGATTCTTTCACAATAAGAGATGTTCCCCACTTAAGAAAAACATAATATGACCTCACCTGTCTTTACAGGTCATCGTATATTTCTAAGTTTTCTCACAGATGGGGTTCTTCAAATTCAATTAGTCTTCTTCTTCCATTCTCTTCCATGTCAGTATCAACATACATCTTGTAGTGCCTTTTTTTCTCGATCTTTTCAAGCCACTGGGCACATGAAAGGGTGAAATCTATTTCCTTTATCTTTAGGGTAACAAACAGATCACTGGTTACTGCCTCTGGGTGGTTATATGCAGTGGCAATCATTTTCTCTCTTGATGCAAGAAAAGTAATCTCTTGGCCTTCTTCGATTATTTTCTTGATATATTCTAATGTCATTGCTTTCATCCATTGAATACTAGAATTTGGAGCTCTATATATTATATCCCACACAAACTAGTTCTAGATACTGATCTTGGATGATCCTGACATAGTGGTATGGAGAAATATACTCAGTTTCTCTATTGGACTTTTGCACCCATTCTGGAGGTGTAGTTCTGAACTTGAGACTAAGAATGAAGTTGGTCTTTCTTTCATTCTTAACTATATTACAGATGATGGTCAGCAGTCCCTTGAGATCATCATTTGTTTTTGTCCACAAATTATGGACAAAACCATTTTCAGCCAGCCACAATTTATGCTCTTGTGGATCTTCACTTTGAACATTCACCACATATTCCTACGAATGGTCCCAGAACTATGAAAAGTGTTTCAGGGAGAATTGATCTAGGTGAATGTCTTCCAATGGTGTTATGGAATTTGAACCATTCTGTCTCTTTTAATGTCTGAATTGGTACCTTTGCACTTTTCAGGGGTTTTGATGTACAACATAGCTGGTTCATTAACAACACTTTGTCGTTTTTTCTTTTGGTTAAACTCTTTAGCTAAGGCATTCATGACCTCTACCATAAGCCTTTTATCTTGCCCTTGGAAGGCAAACATTAAATTATGTAGCAAAATCTTCTGGTGAAATGCTAGACCTGGGTTAGTCTGGAAAACAAATTTCGAGAACGTATTCAGTTGATAATTGAATATATTTACAAACCCTGTAGGAAATTGTTTGCTTTTTGGCAAAGCAGTAGCCTTAAACGGTCTTGATAAGCTTCAACTGTCTCTTTATCTTCTGATAATTCTTAAATAGGCAACTCTTCTTGTTGCTTATGATGGTTCTCAATAGGATTATACGACACATAGTAATGGTACTTGTTTTGGTCATGAAGCGACATAATGGTAGGATCTCCATTCTCAAACCTCGTTTTCATACAAGGCTTCTTGGAACTCTTCACTTTCTTCTTGAGGATTTTTTCTTGTTTACACTTGTCACAATCCCTCTTGAAAATGTTGTAGACCATGTGTTCTTTGAGTTGGATTCAAGTAGGATCATTAGATAGAGCATTAGGATGCTTAACTTTTCTATTGCCATAGAACTTATAGAACTCCATACTATCAAAATCGTCCTCTTCCTTTGACGATTCCTCAATAAGCAACTCTTTTTGTTGCTTGTATTGCAATATCGTTTCGTATTTTGGCGATTATCCACCACTATTTTGGTGCGACCTCTGATATTACGCTGTAAATTCTGGATTAACCACGCTTTTTGCTTGTTTTAGATGCTCCATCTAGAAGATCTTGTCATTCTTTTTGAAGCCTAATAAGTTCACTTCTGGCTTCTGCATGAATGTTTGTTGTAGAAGAAAATCATTGCCAATCAGTATATCTGAGTCTTGGCTTTCTGATTTCAAGTACCTGAAGATGTGGTTTTGTGATGACTTGACTCTTGTCAAAAATAATAAAGAAAATAAAATATGTAAATCGAGGAAGTACTCGATTTGAAAATAGTTTTGACTAATTTAGTCGAAAAAACATATCTGCCAAATTGGTTATGATGAGACAATCGTAACAATATAAAAAAATTAATTCACCGGTTGCACTGCCACTGGTGGAAAATCCTGTCACCACCGCCCACTCACTGGGTGACGAAGCCTAAATAGCCAAATAACCTCACGACTATGTTCGTATCGTAGCCTCGAAGAGTTTTGGAAAATAATTTTCCGGTCACGCACCACCGACGACCACCTCCTGATGGAGGTGATTGACCTATCAATCGAAAGCTCATGAAAATCCCATTAACCCGTCTCAAAGGACCATAAATAGATTCTAGCTCATTTGGCTGGAATCGAGCCCGAAAAAAATATGGCCAGAATTCTTCCCAACAACATAGCAATGTCGTCGAGCAATTTCGAAGCTCGAGGCATACATCAATCGACTCAAGGAGGAGAGAGGAGTAAAACTCCTCTATCCCCACTGCCAATAACCATTGGCAATCGCCATTCGCGGCGGAGGCCGAAACCAAGCTCGTCAGAATTCGATTCGAATTCCTGAGCTAATCTGCACCAAAAAAATATTCTAATACACCAATACAATCCACAAACTAAACCCAATAATTTTATATAAGAATCCTCGCCGGAAACGTCGTCGGCAACGATGACCGATTAACACAAAATCCTAACTTTTCTTACCCTTGATTCGGCCTCCATCAAGCTCATTCGCCGGAGATAAGGCAACGAAAGTGACGAGGAGAAAAAGGTAGTTTGATTCTGAGTAGAATCGAGACCAGAGACAGGTCAGACGACATTGGTCTGCCGGCGACCGCCATACGGCCAAAAAACCCATTTCTCTCTCCACGAGAAGAGAGTTTGACCAAAGTCAGACTAGACTGACTCCCCAATATGGAAACTTCTCTATATATATACTCTTCCATTTACAAAAAGTAATTTACAAACTTGCGATAATTGTAACTTATATGTCGTAACTCCGATTTTGACATTTCTTTACGATCTCATCTCAAAAAATTCTACGATTTTCACCCGAAGTCAACAAATTTCGACAATTCAATAAAAAATCAACCTTTGACCTCACAGTATTTACCAATGGTAAAAATCATTTACTGCAACCATTAAATCGAACTAGAATTATCCATAAATATTAACAATTATACCATTCCAATGACTTTCTGTAGACACAGATCGAGAAGACAATGTCTGGATGTGTGCACTGAGCTAAATTCAACCAAGCTCTAACCGCACTAAGATATGGAATCTAAGCTCCAAAAGTTTCTCACCATCATCTTTTCAGATGAAATTGATCATTTTGAGTTTCATACTGCAAATAACCATTGGTGTGCTAAAAGAATGTGCTTTGTCCATTGCCTGATTTAGACATAAGTAGACTGGTGAATAAGAATTCAACCAAGGTCTATCATTTCAAACAACTTGTTCATTTATTGAACACGCATGGGCATAACTTTCATTCTTATATCTCTTCTCAATCAAGTAGTCACTTAGAGTAGTGAATGTCTCAATCTTATCCCATGAAATCTTCGTGGTTTAGAGTTACTTGAATTGAGTATAACCATACTAATTGGCACTCTCATGTATATCTTTAAATCAAGATCCCTATAGAGATATATTGTAACCACATCCATTAGCTGCATACTCAATTTTTCGGACACTATCAAACTAATAAGGTAATGGAAAGTAAAGATATCCATAACCAGAGAATACAACTCCTCATCATTAATACTAGGTCGTTGAGAAGATCCTTGCACCATAAGTTCTTCTCATTGTGCTTTCAAACAAAGACTCGTTTGTATCTAACCGGCTTACCATTCGGTGGTCATAGCACTACCATACCGAAAACTTGCCATTTGTAAGAGAGTCTAGTTCCACATAGATTGCAACTTTCCATATTGGTCGATTTGCTTTAGGTTGACAATCTGCAACTAAGCAACGTTACTTCATCATCATCAATTCCTGATCGACGGAATAAGTAAATATATCATCAACGAACCTGGAAGAACCACCCATAATACTGTTAGTATTTGTTTAACTTTGTGAGATTTCTTTGTTTACTGACATCGTCGTTGAATCTGAGGCATCCCCTAGTGTTTGTCAATATAGAATTTTAGACACATATAGTCAGAAACAATCTTCTGTGCTAATGATGAATAGTTGTGCCTTGATGACTTGCCTTTTCACCGGCAACTCATCAGTGAATTTTGACCAATGTTACACCCATACTATGGACAGGAGAAGCTCTACATTACCCGAATGTAACGTTATCTTGGTCAATTCTAGGGACTTTCAACCTTGCAGGATTTGCAACATATATAACCGATCTCGTCACTTTCTTGATATCAGTAAAGGAGTCAGGCATCGAATCTGCTATTTTCTAAGGATCATGAATGTATTGCACTTCAATCTCACACTGAGATGTACGAGGGTCAAGATGAGACATAGTGGGGACATACCATGTCTATTTCTAACATTTAACCAGAATGGAATCATTCCTATATCCCCTTAATGGTAGGAAGTATGTCTCATCAAAGTGACATTCTGCAAAATAAGCAGTAAAGAGATTTCCTGTCAAAGGTTCTTAATAGCGGACAACCGTTGAAGATTTACAACCAACAAAAATGCCTAAACATCATTAAGAACCCATTTTTTTACCGTAGTGGAGGCGTAGTAGGCACATATACCACATGTACCGCACAACCAGAGATGCGTAGAAGTGAGACATCATGCTCATATCCAGTTACCAACTGGTACACACTGAATGGTTGGCGAGTTACAAGTCTCAAGAGAATAAGCATAACTACATGTAATATTGCATATCCCTAAGTAGATACCGGTAAATTTGTATGCAATACCAAATCTCTAACCACAAGCTCTAACCGCTTGATTTGTGCCTCTGCAAGAATGTTTTGTGAATGAACATGGGGGAACTCCTACATTATCCAATCGAATTGACCTGATTGGATTGTCCGAGTGGTGAGCCCGAAGTTTAATTATTTGTGCTAGGAGTTTTGCAAGTGTAGCGTACCATGTGGATCGTAAAGACGTGTTTACGTTGATGCAGTAATCAAAACCATAGCATAGTCCGCATACCGGTTTGATTGGTCAACAAATATATTCTTTGGAATCTGTGAAGGAATGGAGGTCGTGTCTACAACAAAAGACCGGCATGCATGTAAACATCATTACATACATGAACAAGCTTTGCAAACAGAGCGATATACATTGGATTTTGCCATAAAGGCATCTGGTGGGAAAAAATGTGCGAGACTGTGCTGTGCTCGTCTTGGAGACCAAGCCTAGACCAAGTGAATTAATCTCTCTCCCCTCATCTAAACCGATGGTTGTAGATATTCCCACATGCTTCTTGGCTCTTAAAATACTATGACCATGAGAATTTCTTAATATCTTGATCATCATAATGCAAAAGCTTATATGAGGCAGAGTCACACATAATAATATAAATGACTGCATTAGATTCCATGATCAGAACCATAGTAATAAACCACTACAAATCCTCATAAACCTCTCCAGATTGCGCTGTTGGCAGCATTCTATGGAGATTACACACAAAATTCTCTTCCATTCTCATAATATTATTCAAAGTGAAAATCGTTGGCACAAAAGTATTCAAAACTTAACATGGTTCAATTAGAGTGCTGATTATAGCAACATAAAATAACTGATGTATAACGACATCTGACTGGTCGAAATGACCCTTGTAAATTAAGTTTTATGACATGACAAAAACCAATGTAAAACCACATCTGGTGCAGAATTTCAGGTTGGTCGATTTAGACCAATAATTTACCAAAGGAAAATTTTGAAATTTTTCTGATCCTGTAGTTGTCGATAAAACTGATGTAAAACACATCAAAAACACCAATTTCGGATTAGATTTTTGGAGGGTAGAGAAACCCACTTGACGGGTCAAATAAACCCAAAAACCAATATGAATTTCTGATACTGATTTTCGACAGGTTGAGGCAAGCCTTCGACGGGTCGAAAAGCAACAAATTTTGAGACAGTAGGTTACCTTCGACGGGTCGAAGGAAAACCTAAAAGAAATTGATTTTCCGATACTTGTTTCGATGGGTCAAAATAACCATCGACGGGTCAAAAAATGGAAATTTTGAAGACAATGGCCTTCCTTCGACGAGTTGACATGGCGCTTTGACGAGTCGATGGGCTAAAATGTATGATCGAGGACCACTTTTGACGGGACAAAAGTTTTAGTGTACAATTTTTCTACGGGTCGAAAAAAGTGCAAAAACCAATCTAGGTGCCCTCCTTCGACGGGGTAAACCTTCGATGGGTCGAAAATTCCCAGGATCAAACTATCCTCTTATGTTTGTCTCATTTTCATGACATTTTGGTGTCATAGTGCCATAGAGTTATGTATAATTCGAACCATTCAAGTAATATAAAGTTTAATAGCCATTCTTAATACTTTCAAATACTAAAATAAAGAAATTTTATTACTTTGCCAACATAAAAACTTATATCAAAATATCGTTCTTATTCAAAACAAAAACCAACTTCAACAAGTTTCAAACCATGGCTAAAACCAAGTCAAAAATAAAGGTAAACTTAATTACATAGCGGGAATTAACAACGTAATACATGGACTACTAAAAAACCGCAGTCTCCAGACTTGCTTTTTGTGTCATTTGCTACAATAATATTGACTTCACCACAATCTTCCATCTCATAATCTTCAGCATAGTTGGTCTCATGTGTTAAGTACTGCTGACATTTTTTGTAGGCATCTTGGACATCCTTAGGTGCACGACACTATTTGTGCATATGCTTGATAGAACCACACTTATAGCAAGGTGACAAGCGATAAGAAGAAACAGAATTTGAAGAATTTTTATTATTTCTTGGACCGGAAGTTGATGGATTCTTGTTGGAGTTACTTTGGCTGGCGTTTTGGTGAGTCCAACTCAAATTCTGACTATGTCCTCTACTACAACCTCTGTCCCGTTCTCCTCTTCCGCCATGGTTATTGTAATGCTCAGAACGACCATTCCTTCTTTTCTTACGTGCCTTCCCACCAGTGTTATATGTCTCAAAAACATAAGGAATTGAGCTTTGCGAGCTGGAGTTGGTGGCTTAGTACCAGGTGGTGTGGTGGTTGGATTGTATCAGTTAGATTCATACCGAAAAGATATTATGCTCTTTGATGATCAAGGATATCAAACTCTGGCCTTTCCGGGTCTGTTAATGTCATCTACAAAAGATAAGAGATAAAATCCGTTCACCGATCGAAAAAACCACGATAACTGACATCAAGTTTAGGAAATAAGAAACATGATCCATGATATATGGTCACAAAGATCGATGCAATAACCGGTGGTTTCATACCACATCCCATAAAATCATGACTGACACAGAATCACAAAAATATCGACTTCCCTTTTTTTCATGTATACCGTAACTCCCCCAGGAGGCAGATAAAAATTCACGGTATTTACACCTAAATGTAGACCTAGATCTAGGGTGTTGCAATAATTAAGTTTTGCAACCTAATTATAAATGGAAGAAAGTTAATCGATTTACCTCGATGGTGTTATGCTCGGTATGAAAACTTCGCTGAAAAGAAATTTGAAGCGATAAACGTCCACGAAATTCCGGCGGGAGAAAGAATTCCGGCGACAAGCTCAAGCGGTGGAAGACTGTCAATGGTGGAGAATTTCGTCAAGGAGGAGGCCAGTGGTAAATGTGGAGCTTTATGTATTTTTTCTATTTAGGTTTGGGTTAGCTATCAACTCAAGAACTGTTGATAACGTGTTGAATGAGAAATAAAGATACGTAAGTAGATATATCTGAAACTGTACTTTATTCATTGATAGATGACTTTAAATAGGCATTACAATATATTACAATCAATATTCTTATAAATCAGAAATCGAGATAATCATCTATACTAATTAGGAGAAAATACTAACCAAAATACCAAAAATATTCAACGAACAAAATACTCCGACACTGTTTGCTACAATTTTTTCCCGCCAAAATGACTCGGCATCTTCCGCCTTTTCTTTTCTTTAATTTTTATATTTATTTCCCATCTCCTCAAACATAGCCACTCTTTTTGGAGCTCACCGAAAATGGCGACTCCGGCGGGAAGGAACCCTAACCCTAAACCCTCGAGAAGCGTGTATCGCATCGGCAGCGTCGAGGTGGAGTTCCCTTACAACCCCTATGGGGCCCAGATGTCCTTCATGAACCGCGTCATCTCCACTCTCGACCGGGCCCACCGCCACGGCCACTGCCACGCGCTCCTCGAGTCTCCCACCGGCACCGGAAAATCACTCTCTCTCCTCTGCTCCATCCTCGCTTGGCAGAAGAGTTTCAAGGCCAACAACCTCTACTCCAATCTCTCTCATTCCAAACCCGACCCGAAGGCCATGACCGACCCCAAGGCCCATGGCGGCGGTTTCGTCCCCGAAACTCAATCTTCTAGTGAGCTCAAGCTTTATTTTTTTTTTTGTGTTTAGAAAAATCTAGGGTTAAATCAGATGAGGTCAATTCTGGAATTGCTATGTTTGCTATATCAATTGGAAATTTAGAATAATGTGTGGTATATATTGTTAGGTGCTCAGCCATCGGAGAAGGCCGGGCCGTCTCAGGCTCAAGCGGCGGAAATTCGAAATAAGAAGGCAGCACCAACCATATACTATGCATCGTAAGTAGTTGCTGTTGGATTTTATTTATTTGTCCAAGTACATCAGTAAACTTGAAGTATAAATTTTGTGCTCTTATTTCTGCTGTCAATTTCTTAAGGAGGACGCATTCACAAATTTCTCAAGTGATACGTGAATATCGGAAAACTTCCTACCGGGTGCCAATGGCAGTGTTGGTGAGTTTAGTTATGTTGTTAAATCTCTACATACTTTAAATATAGATGACCATTAAGGTTCAGCAGTCAGGGACTTGGGGTCAACTTTAAAGTTATTTTGTGTATGTGCACGTAATGTATGACTAGTTATTTTTTGCCTAAATTGCTGCTGCCCTACTTGCTTTTCACTCGTTTTCTTTCTCCCAGGCCTCAAGGAAGCATTACTGCACAAATGCACAAGTACATGGGAGAGAGAATCTTGATGAAGAATGGTATACATTTGACATATTCTGTCTTCATTTTCCTGTTTCTTTTCTTCTTTATCCAAGACATTTCATTGGATTTTCTCAGTAAGCAACTTTTAAAGGATAAAGTCTTTGGATGCCAAGATTATAAGTGAGTAATTTCTATATTTAAGTTCTTTATCTAATTTCCACACACCAATGATGTAATGTGGACCTTAATCTTTAAGAACAATATAGTTTTGAGTTTAATTTTAATTTTAAATTTGCAAACAGAAATGTTCATAAAGTAAAGGGGCATCCATCCCTTCAGAAAGGAGGCTGTCATGAGGCTTATGATATTGAGGATCTCGTGAAAGTTGGAAAAGCTGTCAAAGGTCTAGTTTCTTGTTATATGCATCTGCCTTGTATATAGTTCTATGATTATGTATCTTGATATTCTTTCATTTTCAGGTTGTTCGTATTATGCTGCTCGTTCTATGTCAGAAGATGCAGAGTTGGTCTTTTGTCCATATAACTACATCATTAATCCAGTCATTAGGGGAGCCATGGAAGTAGATATTCAGGGATCCATTGTAGTTCTTGATGAAGCCCAGTATGTAATATTTATTACTTCTTCCTTGTCACTTTACTCTTTCATTTACTGACTGCTGCTAAATCAAATACTTAAGCTAAATAGCAATTTAATTGGTTCATTTTTTTTTAATTTGGCCTACTGAACTTCTTGCAGTCTTTCATACTTTCAACTCTGAATTTAAGCATTTGTTTGACTTTTAATGCATCTTTGCAAGCACATCTTTGAAAAATAATAACTTTTACATTTTTTTTTCCTAATAGGAATGAGTATGTCTTAAATACTGGGTGTTCAAATCGATTTTCAAATTTACCTTTCCCCTTTGGCGCGCCCGCTTTGTATGGATCCCTTATCCTGCAGGTTTCATATGAAGGAAATCTTTACCTATTATTTTCCGAAAGCTTATTGTATTGTAATTGCTCATTTTGAACAACCTAAAAATTGGCTGACATAAGATTTGATTATCTGTACTGGTTGTAACCACACTTACATGTTTTTCTCTTTAATGTCATGTTTTCACTGGAGGCATTTTACTGCATTTTTGAGCCGACTATTTTATAAGCTCTGAAATATGTTTTCCTCAGTAGGGGTCTGTGGCTCATTTTGTTTCCAATAGATACAAGCAGAAGGCTTGGTTCATTTATATGTGTCAGTTCTCATAAGTTTTCAACCTACTTTCTGCAGCAATATAGAGGACGTTGCCCGCGAAGCTGGTAGTGTGGATATTGAAGAAGAAACTTTGAACAGTAAGATGCTAAACTAGTATAAAATCCTTGTGTTGCATTCTATTACTTATCTAGTGCCCATACCTTTGAAAAAGAATTGCAGATGGAACTGCAACAGCTTTGCCCGGTGGATGCTTTGATTTACCAACCTCTATTTGAAATGATACAGGTTTGTTCATAAAATGCACTTTTTGGTGCATTTAACTGCCTTGTTTGGATCTTTGGACACTAATTTGTGCATCATACATACAGGATCTCTTGAGTTGGATTGAGCGAAGAAAAGATAAATTGGAAAAGCGTGAGTTTCAGCACTTTGTTTCTTGGTATGACATTCTCATTAATTTCTTTGGTTCTATAATGTATTCAATTAATAGTTGGAAATTAAGATAATTGTTGATGGTATACCAGGGGACCATTTACTTTCTCATTTCATGAAAAAGAAAAGAAAAATTAAATGCAAGTTCTAATCCTTTTTTCTTTTCATTGGTTTTTAGGTGCTTTACACTTAACAAAGCATTTATAATTTCTAGTGCTCTTTTACAATAAAGATGTTATTTATTATTTTTCTTCTGGGGTTCGGTTGTTGTTTTCGTATGTTACAGTTGGACTGGTGATAAGGCTTTGAGAGAGCTCCATGAAGCCAATATATCACAGCAGTGTTTCCCAGTCTTACTTGAATGTGCCACAAAGGTATTTTGGTATAAACATTTGTAATATTTAATGCAACTTTAGTCATTTGTTTTGTTTGTCAAGTAATTTTTGTTTTTATTTCAGGCAATCAAAGCTGCTACAGACAAAGAATCAGAGGTGCTTCATTTAACTGGCATGGCAGTTGTTACACTGGAAGGTAACGCCTTCTAATTGAAATGTTTACATGTCTCAGAGTTAACAAGACTAATCTCTTAATTGAATTTTTGTGGAAAATCACAGGGTTGTTCTCTTCACTTACATACTTTTTCTCCAGAAATGGGTGTCATATGGTGGATTATCAGCTTGTTGTACAGAGATATGTTAAAAGAGATGTTGGTAAGCATGCCTTATTGCAAATTTATGTGAGGATTGTGACAGAGAACATTTGCCTTTCTATATTTTAATTTCTAAATGCCCTTCTGTCTTAAGTTTATGGTCATTTAATTTATAAAGCTGAGATATCTTACACATTTGGCTTTAGTGTTACCTTTTCATTGCATTTTTACTAAGAGATGGTTGATAATCTGACCACTCCCATCATGCCGATGGTTTTGATACTTGTCTTTGTTGTACTATCAATCAACACTTAAAGTGGCATTTTTTTTCAAGTGAGATGCAGCTTGGTAATCTTGATTCTGACATTGTTTCAGGATCTTTTGGCGAATGGACACATACATTCAGTTTGTGGTGCTTGAATCCTGCTGTTGTGTTTCAAGATATTGCAAATCTTTCATTGTCAGTCATCTTAACATCAGGGTTAGTAAAATGGTGCAAGTGAAACAATATAACTGGTTCTCATTACTATCTTGAGCATCTAACTATTCAGTGATGTTTTTTATTGTCACTGACCACAGATTTTGGATTTTAGTTTACATGTTTAGTTAGAAGAATTTTCACAGCAATAGTATTACTCTTGTTTCTATATTAGGACTTTGTCGCCAATGAATTCCTTTTCATCTGAGCTTGGTCTTGAGTTTGGAAGTACTCTAGAAGCTCCCCATGTAATTGATGTTGAATCACAGGAATGATAATTATAACATCTTTTCTTTCTTTACTGATTATTGTTTATTTTGGTTGTGCAAAGCTCTTGTACTTACAAGGTATGACCTTTGCCACTGCAGGTTTGGCCCACTATCATTTCTACTGGCCCTGGTAATGTGCAGTTAAATGCAAGTTATAAGACAGCAGATAATTATGCCTTCCAGGTAATTTGGCAAAACAATATTGATTATTTGATTTGATAGGTTTCTATTACATCTAAAGTTGATTTAGTTTTGTGTCATTTGAAGGATGCCCTTGGGACGTCCTTGGAGGAAATTTTCAAAATTGTTCCCGGTGGCTGTCTTGTGTTCTTCCCCAGTTACAAGCTAATGGGGAAGTTATGCAAGCGTTGGCGTGAAACAGGACAATGGTCTCTGCTAAACGATAGAAAATCCCTTTTTGTTGGTGAGGCTGTCATACCTCATTTAGTTGGCTTCGGCACATTCTGCCTTAGAATGAGAAAGGATCAGTTTTAAAGCTCATGTGGCTACTGAAAGCTGATTTTGTGACATTGTTATTTTTTCGTTTGCTGAGAATCATTCACTTACTGCAGAACCCGGAGGAGGAGACCCGGAGGAATTTGAGTCTGTATTGAAGGATTATTATGATTCAATTCATCAGGGAAACAAACCTGCTTTCAGGAAATATAAAGGTGCCAACAAGAAATTAAGTCAAAGTAGCTTCACTGCAGTCAAGTGTGCACAAAAGAATAGCACTGATGGAGCTTCTTTACTGGCTGTGTGCCGAGGAAAGGTGAATTAACATTCTGGTAAAAAATCAGAATTGATAGGACATATTGTTAAGTTTGACATGCTTTATTGTTTCATTGTGCTTGCAGGTTTCAGAAGGAATTGACTTCACAGATGACAATGCTCGGGCTGTGGTATCCTTTTCCTCTTAATAAATATACATGTGTTCTCTTCGGCATGAATCTTCTCATTAGGGACACTGTTAAGGGGATGATGGACAAGTAAATCCCAGCCACATGTATTTGATAACAACTAAAATAATATATACATAAAACTCTCTATATAATCTCATTTATCCCTTACAGTCCTTTCAAAATCGCTCCTCATTCTTTTGTTATCTTCAGTCCAAAAAGAGAAAGATTGTAATGTTATCTGTATTATTTTGCTGATCTGGTTGAACATATTGAAGACAAACTTGATAATTTGTTGTCAATGGGGTCACATGTACAATACTACAATTGATTATGAGATCTGAAACTGTCAGTTTTTTCTTAACCATCTCAGATTATTGTCGGTATTCCATTTCCAAACATGTAAGACAATTCCTCTCATATATGTTGCTGTTGGTGCAGAAATTCTTTATACAAGTACTAGGTTGCTGATACATTGTTTCAATTCATTATAGGAATGATATTAAGATTTCCTTAAAGAAGAAATACAATGATACATACAAGTCATCCAGGGGATTTTTGAGTGGAAATGAATGGTACTGTCACCAAGCCTTCCGAGCTTTAAACCAAGCTGCAGGTATGCTCTACTTTTATGTTTTATCTTCTAAGAGAAACTGTGGCTCACAAATTTGTGCATTAGGTTCATTTTGATTATATACTCTGAAGTTGAGCAGAACTTTTATCACACCTACTTTCCAACCTTTTCTGCATTAGATTATTTTTTTTTTCAAGTATATTAATAAATATCATTTGGCTTCTGTAGGACGTTGTATTCGACATAGATTTGATTACGGAGCTGTCATCTTATTAGGTACTTGGTACTGAAGTTAGTCTATGACTGCAAAGAACAAGGACATACTTTGTTGATGTTTCTTTTTAATGCAATTTTTTCATCATTTGCTTTCTCCATATCTACCTTTTCACACTTCCTTACTATCTTTATTTTAATTGCAAGCAGATGAACGCTATCAGGTAGGAAGCAACACAAGATATGTCTCAAAGTGGCTAAAGAAATCTATGAAACAGTATGAGAACTTTGACACATCAATGGTGGAATTGAAGTCCTTTTTCAACTCTGTCAAGGTTAGCTGCAAGTTCTAATTATCTCTCTATCTAATTCTAGTCTTTGTTTTCATTTTCATGGATGATCAATATTTGGAAAGTGATTTTGATTACCTTGATGTAGGAGAATGTAGCAAATTATGTTGTTAATGTGTCAAAGAGTTCAGACACTAAAGAGAAAATCATTTTTTCTATGGATCACTGTCAAGATACAAGACTGAATGACCAGAAATTGGACAAATCTGATTCTCATGGACAGAGGAAAAGATATGAAATCAAGCACGGTTCAGTACTGACATCTCAAGGTGAACTGAAATTGTCAAAAATGGATGCAGTTGCTGACCAAAGCAAGGATGTTATACAAATTGAATGTAGTCCTCAGAATGATACAAGGTAAACATTGAGGTGTAACTAGTCTTCAATAAAATTAACTGGGAGGTGAAATTGGCACCCCCTTTTTTACAAACCACACCCTCTTTCCATATATTATGTATTTTCTATTCACTTTTGCTTGAAATTGTGAAGAAGGGGGGTGTGGTTTGTAAAAAAAGGGGGTGCCAATTTCACCACCCTAACCCAAAATTTAATGTCTTTTAGGTATTGGTCTGTATCTGCACAGTGGTTTTCGTAGTTTGTAGTCCCTTCAATTTCCGATTCATGTATGATAGTCCATAACTACTAGACAAACAATAGAGCAAGAAAAGGTAAAGACTATACTTCTGTTCAACAGAACTAACAACTGAGCTCAGTTTTCATCCTCAGTTTTCATGTATTGTCTCAACTTTAAGGCTGGGATCCGTATGCTCATGTAGTCATGTGTACATACTTAAGTTTCTCTGTACCAGCTAATTAAGACTTGGCTTAGATTGTCTATTCTAGGGGAGTTATAAGATTCAATTTGCTGCATCGTCCTACATAATAAACTAATTTCTGTTGGCAGAATCAGAACTGTGAAAGTCATCTTCATGTCTTATTTGTGAAATTTATAAGAGCAGTTACTTGCTGATGCTTGTCTTGATCAGGATCCATTTCATTACTGTGTAGGAATATTTTCCCTATTTATGATCTAGGTAACAGATATGTTATGATTAATATTTTCGCTTCACACTTGACTATGCAGTTGATTACTTTACATGACCAAAGCCTCTCTGTTTCAGGTATATTCAGCCATCTCTGTCCATGGCATTCTCTGATGCAGATGCAGACAACTCGACTGTCATGGAAACCCCTTGTATGGATGGCAGAGTTTCGACATGCAGTCCAGGATCAGTTTATAAGGATTCTTGCTCAACTTCAACAACAATTGAGACTTCTTCTTTCTTTTTGGACCAATTATCCAGCCAATCAACATCCTTAACCGGTCGTAGAAATGCTTCTCGAAAGGCGCAGTTTCCTGTAACTGCTAGTTCTGAAAAGAATACAACTCTGCACTCTGACAGCTCCCAGTTGGAAACAGAATCATCCTTGAATTTGAGTGTTAATTCTCATCCCCTAAAAAGAAGAAAGTCCATTTATTCATCATTGGCTAACTCCAGTTCTGGACAATTTGGTGGTGCTCCAGATACCGATACTCATGATTGTCCTTGCTCCATAAACGACATGATGACCAGTAGAGATGTCATTCACAAAATTGAGTTTAGCGAGACTAGTTTTTCTGCCACAGTTCCTCAAGTGCTCCCAAGTAGTTATGGTGCTTCATCTGTGTCAGTTATTTCTGTAATGGACAAGAGACTAGAAATTCATTGCTCACTCTGCAATAACCCATTGGGTCTTCCAGCGAATAATCAACATGTTACATGCTCAATAACTTCATCAGAAGAACTTCACTTGGAATCTCTGCATAAAGAAATATTGAAGTCTCACACTGGAAATACCACAACAGGCATACGTGTTCTGATTACTGACATTTCATCAGTTGATGGTCGAGTCTGCCATATAAATTCTCAAGGCACTCCTGGACAGAGTGTATGGTGTGAAAAAGATGGATCTGTGTTTGGTTCCATCTTGTGCCCCTTTTGCCGTTATCACAAGGCTGTTCACCAGAGTAACCAAAGTAATTTCCTCGGAGTACAGGTCTTGGCAACTAACACTTCGAATGTTCATTTATTAAACAAGGTAAGGTTCTAGTGGATATTGTATGAATTGGAAATTAACATATGCTGGTTCACTACTAAAAGAAATCCTTTTTGTGCCTGAATTTGCGATCTGTTTCATAGAAGCAAGTGTTGACTAGTTGAGTGTTAAGTCTTACAAATGTATTGTCCAAAAGACAAGAACATTAATCAAGTTATAAGGCTGCTTGATGTTTATTGTGTTATAGTTGCATCTTTATAGTGGGTATATATGCTTCTCTTTTCTAACCTGACTGTTTTTCGTTTTTTCTCTTCTATTCGTAATGCAGATAATGTTTTACTTAGATCAGCTGAAAATTAAGAACATTGACGCATCTACTGACGTGGCTTCAAAAGACAAAGTAAGTTTTGAACAGTGTTTCAGTCTTCAAGATCTATATGTGTGTGCATTAACCAAATCATAGTACTACGTCCATTCTCCTCTCAGAAAACAAGGTGCTTTTGTTTTCCTATGCATTAGAAAGAAAAGGGGAAAAAAAAGAACAGTAAGCCTGGCACAAGCGGGTCATCTTTGCATTTGATGTTCTGTTGTCAGATCAGTGTCACAATCAAGGACTAGCAGTAAGCAAACTGAAGTTTCCATGGGATGATTCCAAATAAAGTTTTTTCATCAGTATACCCAAAACAGAGTTCTTTATTACTAAATTGAACATACATTTTCTCCCTATTCTAACCATCTATACAGCAAGTTTAGTGTACAAGAAATAGGTTGTAAAGTGGCAAACACAACTTAAATAACATGTTCTATCATATTTGCAGGACATTATGCCTGTTAATAGCTCCAGCATCGACAAAGTTTCCAATCTCAACGCATTCGATAAGTTCGTGTACACTCCATCACAGCAGGACCAAGGAGAATGGAGGACTACAAAATCAAAGGTTAGGAACATTTGAAAGACTAAATTTTGTGCATTATACAAGGGCAGATGTAATAGTAAGATATTGTAATGGCGCAGCTTAAACTACCAAAGAGAAGCTCACGTCCCTGAAGCAGAGGATAAAGGACTTGGGGGCACATTTTGCTTTTTTGGTTTGCACGTATCAGCTTTTGGAAGATGTCTTCATATACGTTATCCTGCAACTGAAACTACTCTCGAGTCTCGAGTGTGGCAACTTGAGAGGTACAGTGAAGGGTTGTGTATATCTATGGTCAAGTAGTCCATATAGGCTTCCAGAGTTGACAACAGATTCAAAGACCGATGTAATCTGTCATTCTTGGAATGCCACTGTTGTAAACTTGTAATTAGTCTAATTACAAAAGAAGCTTAATTATTAGAGGTTTTTTTTTTGGAAACAAATTATTAGAGGTTTAAAAAGAATTTTTTCTTTTCTTTTATCTTTTACCTACTCAGGTGGTTCTTGACTTCTTGGAGAAGCAATTCTCACGTATTTCATCTAAAAACTACAGCAAAAAAAAAAAAAAAACGCTTCTAGGGAGAACCACTTCGAAGTAAATGTTTAGCATGGCTTCAGAAGCAATTCCATCTGAGAAATATGAGAAATATAGCCATATAGAGTATGTTTGGGATTGATTCTTAAATTGAAGTTTAGTAATAGCGTTTCTAGGAAGAAGTAGTTTCAATACCAAACATCTTCTTTGTGCTTTTTGAAAAGAGAAAATGACCAAAATAATAAATCAAGTTTGTCATAATCGACAATTTGATCACTGAAGTTTAAAACATATCAAAAATGTCATTGAACTTTAACTTTGTCTATCAAATTGATCACTTTGCCTATTTTGGATTTGAATTTTTCTTATTTCATGGTGGTTTTCATACTTCTCCCACTTCTGCTATGTGTATTTCTCTCATAATTCATCTATATAAGCAAAATATTTGATAAATTAGAATATTTAAAATAGACAAAGTGATCAAATTGATAGATAAAGTTAAAATTCAGTGACATTTTTTATATATTCCAAAGTTCAGTGATCAAATTGTCAATTATGACAAATTTGAGAGATCATTTGGGTCATTTTCCCTTTTGAAAAATCACTTTTAAGATTTCTAAGTGATTCTATAATTTCCTTGTACTCTATCATACCAAACACGTTGAACTTGATATAAGTACAATTTGAAGTGCCATGCAAATACATATCCTTCAATTCTCAAGTGTCTGGTTATATGACAAAAGTATTTTGAGAAAAATTTAGATAATCATTCCGAAGCTCTAGAAATGGTTTACGATGTGCTTCCACTTGCTCATGATTGAAAGCACTCTATTATGCCAAACATCAAACTTTGCTTTCTATTGAAAGCTCTCATCTAGAAATGCTACAAGAAAACACAACACTACTACTTCATGGCAAGTGGTTTAGTGAAAATATTGGATCATGCCACGAGAACGTTTGATATGAAACTCCCACGTCATGTGTTTGAATGTTGGTGGCGTCAAAATATGTTTGCTGAATTACAAATGTGACCAGGAAAAAGGCTGAAATGTCGGCTGTCGACCCGACAAATGATTCTCTCATTCTCAGGGCTAGATAACTTTGGGACGATGAATTCACCTCAAAAAAAAAAAAAAATTCAATCCCAAACAGTCCATAGAAAAAGGGAAAAATTCATCCATGATGCCTGAAATCTTTCGGTCAAGTCAAAAAGCTGTCAGAAGTCTAAAAACTATCAAAATGATGCCTGAACTTCTAAAACACTATATATGTGATGCCTCTGTGGTAGTTCCGTCATGTTGTCGTCAATATTGATGACGTGACAATTTTTTTTGAAAAAAATAAAGGTCAAATGACCTTTATGTCCTTATATTTTAAAAAAAATATTCTGTGTGTGTGTGTGTGTGTGTGTGTGTGTGTGTGTGTGTGTGTGTGTGTGTGTGTGTGTGTGGCACGAGACTGACTGTCGGCGAAGCGTCACCAACCTCACCCTCACGGCTCGACCATGTTAGTCCAATTTCATGACCTCGACCTCGACCATGTATGTCTACCAATGTTCAGTCTCACCACTAGGACATTGCTCCACAAACATCTTCAACAATGTCGAATGCATAATCTCACTCTTCACTGCCTCCAAATCAAACTTCGCTCTCTGGAGACTGTAGTTTTCCAAACCAACCCAAAAACAATCCACAAATATTCATAATCAACAAAAATTCAATTCAATTTCAAAAAAATCACAAATTTTACAGAAGTTAGATTGGAAGTTGTTGGGGAGTTTGATGCCTGAGCTCAAAGCAGATCCAAACTGATCTAGATGAGGTAGAGGAGGGCGGCGGCCTGATGTAATCACTACCAGAAAAACGCACGTAGACGACAAAGCAATTTCGTTTTCTAAAAGGTTTTTTTTTGTTGCCTAAGTACTTACTTAGATGACGAAATTTTCATCGTCTAAGGTTCATCGCCTAAGTGTCATAGTCTAAGTAGTTAGGCGACGAAATCTTTTTTGTTTCGTCGTCTAAGTAACATCTTAGACGACGAAATAAAATTCGTCGCCTAGATTTTTAGACGACGAAACCAACAATTCGCCGTCTAAGATTCAACACTTAGACGACAAAAATAATACAATTCGTTGTCTAGGTATTGCATCTTAGACGACGAAAATGTAATAGTTTCGTCGTCTAAGTGTTTAATTTTGTTTAAAAAAATTAAATAAAAAATGAAATGAACCACTTAGACGACGAAACTATTATAATTTCGTCTAGTGTTGCAACATAGATGATAAAATTGTAGAAGTTTCGTCGTCTAAATGGTTGATTTTGTTAAAAATATATATTATTAAATGTTAATTATTAATTTAAATGAAAAATTCATAATAAATAAATAATTTAAATTATTTTGTATTTAAATACAAAATTCATAATATAATTAGTTAATAAACTAAATTAACCTAACCTAAATAAACTAAATTAACCTAAACTAATTGTACTGGTGTGTGGTGGTGATGGCAGTGATGGTGATGGTAGTGGTGGTGGGTGGTTTGATTGAGGGAAAAGAATAAAGAGAGAGAAGAGTGAATTTGAGAGAGTTGAGGAAATGAAGAGAGATTGAGAGAATGATCAATTTAAAGGGTTTTAAAACAACATAGACGACGAAATCTAATAGATTCATCGTCTAAGTGATTTGCCAACCTTTTGACCTTAGACGACGAAACCTAACAGTTTCGTCGCCAAAGTGTTTTGAATTTAAAAAAAACCCACTAACCTTTTGCACTTAGACGACGAAACTAGGTTTCGTCGTCTAAGTGTTTTAAATTTTTAAAAACTCACCAACTTTTTTGACTTAGACGACGAAATCTAATAGTTTTGTCGACCAAGTTATTTGAATTTATGGAAAAAAATTTGGCAGAAAGAAAACTCGAAACTTTTTGACTTAGATGATGAAACCTAATAGTTTCATCGGCTAAGTGATTTGAATTTTTGGCAAAAATTTGGGCGAAAAAAAAGCAATTTTTTTTGTCTTAAACGACGAAACCTAATAGAGTCTTCGTCTAAGTGTTTTAAATTTTTGTCAAAATTTTGGTGGTAAAAATAATTTTTCAGATATTTATAATAAAAAAATATATATATCTAGACGACGAAATATAAAAGTTTCGTAGTCTGAGTATAATTTTTTTTTATAAATATATGAGAAATTAATTTTGGGTAATTTCTTAAAAATTATTTATACAATATTGTAGAAAAAAATTGAACCCAATTCGAATTAGTTTATGATTCAATCGATTGAATTTAGTGATTATCGAAAAATAGTTAAAAGACGAAAATGATCGTAAAATATAATTCGTAAACCCGTTTCCGAAATTACGGGTGTTTGTCTTATCGTAGAAACTTAATTTATCAACCAGATATAAGTTAATTGAATTTTGACATAAAAAGTTGATGTAAGACTTAAATCTTGTTATATATCTACTAATGTTATATAACTTAAGCGTTTGTATGTCTATATTCACTCCACATCAATATTAAGGAAATTGAATTTATACAAAACAACTGTTAGATATATTCATCATAAAATAATATGTAAGTGGATGAATTTTAAGTAAATACGAAGTTCGTTAAGAATTTGATCAGCGTAGTCAACCATAAAACCGAAATTTCAACGAAACAGAAACATTGATATATGAATTTTCGTAACTCCGATTTTCAAACCGTCGACACTCACAATCTAAGAATTGTTTACTCTATGCCTTTGACGAAAAAAAATATGCATTTTAAGATGGTATGCATGGTCTTGCTCTTTGATCGAAGGCAATGAAATTCATCTTAGACGATGAAATGGGTATCACTCGTTGTTTAAGTGTTTTTGGGTTAGGGTTTAGGGGTATGTGTTAGGGTATAGACTTAGACGACGAAAATCATTCATCGTCTAAGTCCGACATAGACGATGAACATAGATTTTCGTCATCTAAGTATTTATGAGTCAGAGTTTAGGGGTTAGTATTAAGGTATGGATTTAGACGACGAATGGGTACCCATTTCGTCATCTAAGTACGATTACTACGGTGAAGAAATTTTTCATCGTTTTAAGTTCTACTTAGACGACTAAATTTTTAACTTAGGTGACGATTCTGATTTCGTAGTCTAAGTGTGTGAGGGGTTGTCAACGGGCCGGGCTGGGCCTCCATGGGCCGGGCTGGACCGGATTTTTGAGAAAATTAAATAATTACGGGTCAGGCTGTGCCGGGCTTTAAGCATAATTGTGAAGCGCAAGCCCAACCCATTCAACCGGGCCTTGCGGGCCGATCCGAGTATCCCTATAATTTTTGGGTTGTGTCGGGCCTAATTATTTTTTACATAAAAAAACAAGTTTCCAACTCACTAGTCACAAATATTAGATCAATACTCAAATATAAAAAACCATATACCATTTTCAAAACAATGAATAACAAATTTCTTTATATAAAATTAAATTTAGTAATTAAAGCCAAGTAACCAAACTAAGAATCTAAAAGCAAATCCAAGTATCTAAGTAGACAAGAAGAGTGCAATATGAAGAAAAACAAATACCGGAACTTGTTCTTACTTTAAAGAGTGACTACATATATAGAGAAGATTGAACTAGTAATTTGTGGTAGTCAGGATCCTTGTGTTATGTTGTAGCCTTATTTCCTTATGTTATTGCAGCCTTGTTTCCTTATCTAATTGCAATTTTTTTACAACTTTGTTTCCTTATATAAAAGAACATTGAACTAGCATTGTTTTCTTATCTTATTGCAAATTTTTTATATAATTATAAATTATAATCCATATATTAAATTTAAGAAAATTAAATACAAGACGGGATTTCGAGCCGGGCCTATTGCAGAATTTTTCTGGGTCGGGCTTGGGCCTCGGCGGTGCGCAGGCCAAATGATGAGGCATAAGTGTGCCTTAAACGACGATTTTTTTCTCTCTTAGACGACATTTTTTGTTTCGTTGTCTCAGTGTTACTTAGACGACGAATTCTCTCGACGCTTTATGTTTTGTCGTCTAAGTGGTACTTAGACGACGAAATTTTTGTCTTAGGTGATGAAGTATGGTTTCTTCGCCTAAGTGGGTTTTTTTGGTAGTGAATTTGGTAAGATCATGGCGACCAGATGAAATCTGATTTTGTTACCGTTCGGCCGCTAAGCGAGCGTGACCTCTAAAGGTGGAGGCGTGGTCAGGCTAAGGGAGGCGAGCTCAGAGATTAGCAGTTGTACGGCACGGAGGAGGAAGTAGCACGACCAAGGTGGCATCACACTAGAGACCAAGCAGCAGAGGCGGAAGCAAGCTAGCAAGCTCGCTTTGCTATTGATCGAGGTCGGGCGGGCACGTCGGAGACCGAGCAGCAACGGTGGGTTGGTTGTGGCGGCGACAGTAGGTTGGTTGCGGTGGCAGATGGTTTTGAAGAGTGAAGGAAGAGTGTTGGTCAAGTGACTAGCCTCAAGCTGAGTTTTCTGGTGGTCCATGGCCTGCAGATGCAAAATCAAATGAAGGTCAAATCAGATGAAAGTGGAGCATCATTATTTTAAGTACACTTGAAAAAGGAAAAGTGTTACCTCGCGAAAGTATTCGTCAGAAGGTTTTATCAATGACAACTGGTGTTTCTAGCTCAAGAGATCAAAAGTGTTCTCAGAATTCCTAAATGGGATAGACTTCCCTTTCCATCGGTCATCCCAATGCGGTGGGTCTTGCTGGTCGCATTGGAGATCAATCGTGTCAGACTTCCCAAATTCCCGCCCAGGCTGGGCTAGGGGAGTAGGGGTGGAGCACGTATGAAGATGACGCCTTTGGTGACCCCATTGGAGGTCATAAGCATTTCCTTCAGGAGGAGCGTGTCGAGCCTTCTTGCGAGGAACCTGAGTCAGAAAGTTCAGCTTTAGTATATAAAGGTTTCACATGGCATGGGTTTAATCCAATATGTGATATGAATGAAGACTTACAAGTTGAATAAGTGAGGTTTCCTCGTTTTTTAGTGTCGCCTGCTTCGCGATTGGAGTTAGAAGAAACAGTACAGTTAGTGCGACGAGAGTGTTTCTTCTTCTTCAAAGGGCCTGTATCAGGACTGCCCATAGGGTCCTACCTATTTTGGATTGCAGAGTCTATAAATAATTAGAATTGCCAATACCAGTGGCAAGATCAAAGTACCAGAGGTTTGAAACACTTATCATGAGCCATGGCATCAATACGTCAGGATCGTTTGGCGCGACGTATCGCAGGGCCTCTTTGTCATAGGGGGAAGAGAAGAGGGAGTCAAGTTCCTTGAAGATGGTGGCGAAGAGAGTCATGGGCTACATGGTACGAATCCGATCCCAGAATTGCACCTACCAAGCTCGGTAGTAGTGAGTGACACCAAATGATGGTGTGAGGGGGACTTTGAAGGCTTCCTCTGGTAACACCACGATTGGAAAGCCAAAGTGGCGATCCTCCATATTGGCTGCCAGGGGAATAGTATGTGCCTGCCAATTGCTGTAGCGGATGACCGAATTGACCAGGGGCAGCGACACATCTTGGGTCAGCCCGAGTTGGCAAGAGAAATGGTTGGGAGCATATAGCTCATGGTAGACCTTGTTGGGGTCAGGGACTTTCAAGTCAACTCAAATGTGACTCTGGATAAAAATTATCCTCGCTGCGTTGATTTGCTTGGGCGAGGGAAGGAAGCCAGTAGCTAAGTCTTTAGGGAAGTGACGCTGGACAATTAACTCAACAGTATCAGACGAAAAGCCACTAAGCGAGCAGAAGGTCATGAAGCTAGTCTGATAAGTAAGTGGGTTATCATGCTGAAACTTCACGAGTGTCCTTCCTAGGAGTACCCCTTTTTGGGATTGCCGTACATCCGGATGGCAGAACACATGGAAGTAGACTTGTAACCAGAGGTCTACCATCTAGAATGAACTAGGGAAGTCGAACTTTATTGGGTCTAGAGATATCCATCGCAGGCTGTGGTAGAGGCAGACGAGGATAGATTGGGCGAGACCAAGTTTGGTGTCCTTGAACAGAGCGTCAGCAAGGGTAGTCCAGCTTTTGTAAACTTTGTTGGAGACGGTGCAGAAAACATAGTTTGACAGCCAGTATTCCAGGAAGGCAATACCCCCATGGGCTGTCTTGTTCTCCTTTGAACTAAACTAGGTAGGAGCAAGGTCAGAATTGGCTGGCTGTTTCTTTAGCGAAGTACGGGTCCCTTTGCTTCCATACTGGGTCTGCGATGGGAATGCCAAAGATGATCGCCAAGTCGACCAAGGTGATGCTCATATCCCCACAAGGGAATCAGAAGCAGTTGCAGCTCGCGTCCCAAAAGCACATCGCAGCGGCAAATGGTGCTCGATTACCCCCTTTAGGTAAAGCAAGGCATAGATCGATGAAGTGAGAAATGCCAGCCATTTCCCAGCGGTAGTGATCAGATTGTCGCTGAGCATGATACCAATCCCTTTCATCAGCAGAAGTTGATGGCCATTTACCGAATTGACAAAGAACATCTTTATGATTCCATCCCATTAGCGTTGCTGGTGTTTATCAGAAAATCAGAGCGGAGTGACAGAGACCGGTATGAAGGGTTTGGAAGAGGATTTGATTGAACAATGTCTAGATAAATGGACCCAGTCGGCCGCTTGCATTATCAGACAGCTTAAGAGTGACGATGGAGCCAGGATTTTTCATGTCTATCACGAAGCGCACCATGTTCGCAAAAGTATAAGCAGCCTCTTGCAAAATGTGAGGTTAGAGGTTTGCTTGGTAAACGGGTGGCATAGTGATGATCAAAATAGTCGACCAAAGAAGAGAAGATGAAAGCTTTGAATGGGAAGTTTAGTTGATCAGGGAGACTAGAAGCAGAAGAGAGTTTTGGGATTCTGAAAAATCGTGTGCGCTTAAATAGCGTCGCATCATTAAGGGCGAGATTTTTCAGAAATGAAACGAGCTGAAATGGTGTCGCAAACACGAATTACTGTTTGACCTATGTCCCAGTTACAAACCTCTTCGATTGCACCAAATTTTATCTCGAGGCTTGAGGGGCAATGTTTGGACCCAAATAAACAGTCTTTATGTTTACGGGTTTCTATTGCAAATAGGCCGATACCAATGGCCTGCACGGAAATAGTTTTGATGATAATGGGCTGACACCAGCGGCCTAGCGAGAAACAAACAACCTTTCTGAAGTAAGAATCTGGGCAATTAGAGTCATTAAGTGAGTCTAAGTGCAAGGAATCTTAGGGTCACTACGACATAACACCATATTTTCCTATATATTGAGGAGATCTCTATGTAATCAGGATCCTTGATCATACAAACTTTGCTATCAGCAAAACAACCCTCTTGTTCTCGAGAAACCTTAGTGTGAGAACAGATTTATCCTACCTCAGCTTAGATCTCTGTGAACCTGCAAAACAAGTCGGAGCACGGTGTGGTACCGTGCTTAGACCCTCCGATGCTTAAGTCAGTTCTTATCTCAAGAATTGAATAGTGAAATTGGGCAAAGTAAAGTTACTTTGGACCATGTTGAGATGGTCTATATATAGTGATTGAGTTAAGTCTAAGCATAATTCATATCAAATAGGATTACTTTACTTTCGGGTAGGAGGAATCCACTAAGGAATGGATCTTCGTATCCAGGGCCAATCAAATCTCATGATTACCACAAGCCTTTTGGCATAATCCTATTAAGATGCGTTCAAATATTTCCTCTTCTTCCTCGGATCGTGTCAACCCCCCAAGGTCCGTTCAAATTATCCCTTGAGGTTAGATTGCCTAGCCTCCTTGAGGTCTAATCTTACTTAGGATTGTTATGCCCATCGAACATTCCAGAAGGCTCTACATCGTTCCAAAGACTTCTAGAAACCCCCAAATCATTTGGTCTTTGATCAAGCCCATAATCATCTGAGCCTAGCCCATATCTGTCCTCATCAAACCTTATCTAGAATCGTCCTTCCCAAGCTCATCCTTCCCCAGCTCGGGTGACCAAAACTGACTCCAACAAATACCCCCACAGCAGTGTGGGTCTCGACACGTGTTGACCTTGTGCTGCTGTTCACCCAAGCTCTTTGGTCTTCGCGACGCATCCTTCTTTCTCATCAAGTAACACACGAAACCCCAAGCACGTGTTCATACTGCTCTACCTTCATCATGACCCGTGCATCATCACACCTCATCAGCCATTACATTTCTCCCCGTCCAACGCAACCTTTCCCACTTCCAACTGTTTACAAAAGATCAATTATATCCTTTGAAATCCAAAGTAGCTTATCTCCTCAAACGACCACTTTGTATCACTTCACATCCCTTTGCAGTATATAAATCGAAGGTCTTCTCCCTTTTCATTTTTTACACTAGCAAAATTCTCCCATGGAACCCAGAAAATTTTCTTCTACAACTTCTCAGCCTTCGAAGTCTCCCCAGAAAAATCTATCAAACTCTCAATACCTTCCTTAAAAAACCCAGAAAGACTCAATGGCTTCCAGCAACGCTTCCTCTTCTACTCTGATCAAAGTCACCATTCTCCAAGATCCCAGCACCGCCGACTTGATCGACCGCTCCAAGCCTCTCGCCTCCACTAGACCTCTCCTATAATCACAGTCGACCATCGCCGAATCAGCCCCTGAGCCCCTCACAGAGGCCGTCAAAAATCTTCCATCACCCACTACTTTTAAGGTGGATGAGATTGAAGTCACCAAACCTCCTATTTTAGAGGTTGAAGCTGACCCCACCTTCATGCAACTCTAGTCGCGTGCCACCAAAGCCATTCTTAAGAAAGCCCGTGAGGAACTCTACTCCTCTGCCTTGAAGGTTGACTCTGCCAAGGCCCTTGACTCATTCATTCACACTTTCCACCAGGGGGACAATGATAACTTCCGGTTCGCCCTTGTCCAAGATGAAGCTAGAGTGTCGGAGCTTGAAAAAGCTCATGGCCCGGGCCTACTCGTTCATCCTTTCCAAATTTTCTATGGGCTTTCCTTTCTGATCCATGCCTTTATTTGCTCCGCCCTTGAATTCTACGGCATCGCTATGGAGCAATGGTTCCCAGGTAGCTTCCGTTATCTAGCCTGCTTCGATAGGCTTAATCGGTGGTTTGACTGTCGTCTGGGTTTAGCGGAGTTTAGGCTTCTTGTCCAAGTTAAACCTACTCCGGTCAACCAGTTCTACCTCTCGCAAAGGATCATGTATGTCAAAGAATCTCTGCTAGTTGACCCGCCTTACTCTCCAAAGGATTGGAAGAAGACCTTCATCCTCATTTTCGAGGACTGGGATAAACTCGGCCAAGTGGACGGCTTCAAAGTCCCTACTGCTATCAACCGTCTTCCCAAGCTGCCCGATGAGCTGACCAAGGCCGTCGAGTTTCACCGCAACCTTATCATTGACGCCTTAGCCATCCTGGCCAAGTATCGCAAATGTCGGTGGCTATGAAGCAAGGAACGCCTCAGACCTGGAGGCTTAGAGGGCAACGTGCCCATCTAGCATGAGAACCCTCCAAGAGGTGATCGAGGTCCCTCGAGCCCCCCCAGGTCCACAAGAAAGAAGCCCATGCCCCCAAGCCCATACATGTTGAAGCTCTTACTGAGCAAAGGGAGGGCTCTAAGCCTCGGAAGCGAAGGCTGGTGAAGGCTTCCGAGCTTGCTAAGGACAACGCTCAAGTTGTGGAGCCACAGGATGCACATGATCTAGTTTCCCCCACTACTACTGCTACCATCAATACTGCTGCTGCTACCGGTCCTTCACCATCTCCTCATCTCAAGAAGATAAGGACTGACCCGGGGGGCCCCTCAACCCAAGAAGTTCTCTCTCGGTAAGCTTGCATTTTTTCATACTCTAAATACCATCAATCATACCTCGTTCCTTTCATATCATCTTGCTTGCCTTTATAATCTTGTCTGCATGTGCTGTGTTTGCTAAATATATGGGATTTGCTATGCCGCTAATCATACAGGTCCCTTTGGCAAGGTGGTTGAATGGATCTTGCCCAACCACCCCTGGGTCTACTTCAAAAGGTCCCAACCAAAACAGGGATACATCGTTCAACCCCCTCGCGATCTTATTGAGGAGAAGGTAGAGGTCCTCATCGAGGGTACTGTGCTCCCTTGCGTGGGGAAGCTTATCCTCTCCCAATTCTTCTCGGGTTTGGCTCATGCTGAGATAGCTTGTCCGTCCTTGGTTTTTATGATCCTTGAGCCAGATTCCGAGGGCCTTAGATAATTGGAAACCGAGGATCTAATGACAGCGTCGTGGACTTCCCTCTACCGAGTAACATTTCCTTTCATGCATCTTATATCTTTTTGTGTTTGTTTTACTCAATCTCTGCCTTTGTATCTGACACATCATTCTTTTCTTTATTCTAGTCTTCCATTACCCTCACTGTAGCCTTTGGACGCCGAGGCTAGGGAGGCCAAGGACAAGGTCAAAGAACTTGAGGGGTCACGTGAAGGGGCTTAGGGAAGCCCAAGACCTTGCTTGCCGTATGATCGACCAAGGCAAGAGGGACTTAGAGGCCGCATGCTCTGCTCATGAGGAGGAGGTTAGGTCTCTAAAGTCCGAGCTTGAGCGGGGCCGATCTAAGTTGAGAGAGGTGACAAAGGTTGATGATGCCAAGCTCAAGGAGGCTCTGGATGCTAAGGACAAGGAGTGCGATGATCATTTGGCTACCCTGGAGACCTCCCATGGGCTCCAACTCGAGTCTCAACGAGTGGACTGGGAACAGGAACGAGTAAAGCTGATCTGCGCCTATGACCCTTTTGTTGCTGCCTCGGAGACCGAGTCTGAATGAAGCCCCAGCCTGTCCATGGGGTGTAGCTTATGTAATAACATTAGGACCATCGAACAATGTTTCTCTTCTTGCTTTTCTTATCGTACATAATTTATTTTTGATCTTGGCATGGGCCTTTAGCCCAGAGAACTCTTATGCCAAGAGTAAATATCAAACTTAGTTCGTCGTACTTTGCTTTATCATTCTTAACTCATCGTGTTCAACTGTTTCGTACCTTTCCATATCGTCATTTTATTCCATGCCCATCGATCTTGCCTATGGGGCTTAAGGGTGAAAGGACCCAATCCCGATTCAGTTACCTAAACCGGAATCAAACCTTTTCGAAAATACGAACCAACAAAAAATTTTCAAAATTTCGGCAGAGTTTCGTTACTAACGTGGAATTGCATAAACCTGCACCCTGAAAATAACACTTCATCATATGCTACAAAAGCCAAACCGTGGGCACCAATCCCATCCGGATTTCTCAACATCAATATAATCAACAACAGTAAATAAACTGTACTATGTATATATGTATATCCGTGAAAATCCGCACAAACATGTATCAGAGCGACCTCTAGAGTAAAACATATACAACATGTACATCAGTAGGCGAAACAAGAACCTACTGGAAAACACAAATGACTCTGATCACTAGCCTCCAAACCGCGACGTGAAACACCAAACCTGAACTGCAATCTGGGCACGGAAACCGAAAAGCCCAGGGGAAAGACAATAAACACGTTAGAGTGAGTGGACGAAAATAAATGTCTTTCACCAGTTTATATATATGTTTAAAACAACATATGCGAGTCCAGGTAAATAAAATAACAAGTACACGAGGTAAAACTCATACTCCTCCAGTGTACTGAGCATGCAAGTAAAATCCCACGGGGTCACTCATGGACACACACCATGCTAGTATAGTCCGAATCATGAGGTCCTTGGTCCCCCGTGATTCTAAGCCAGAAATGGCCTCGGTTCAGGGGAAAACGCCCCTCACCGGTCAGGTAGGGATGACGACGCCCCTCCTGGATGGCCTACCATAGGGGATCAACCGAGAGGCAAAGTGTATCGATACAACAACGTAACCAAGACTGTACTCTATGAAAACCAAATCACAAATATCTCGATGCAAATGCATGAAACAATATATAAGTGTATGCATATTCGTATACGTATATTCGTATAAATATAATCGTATAATCGTAAACACATGCTCATGTAATCCGAAATCTCATACGCATGCTCAAGTTCATAAATCAAATGAAAGACTCGCAAGAATTCCGTGAAAAGAAATTGTCCACTCACAGACACGTGAAATGCGCACTCGCGCTAAACTCGTGGTCCGGCGGAAGATCCCTCGCCTGAAGCACGATCACGATCCAGGTCACGATCTCGATCTCCTGAATATCCACAAAACATAACTGATCAATATCGTAATCCACAACACTGTACTGATGCACGGAAACCAACCGTTCCCGGAAATACGAAATGCAGTGCAAAATGAATTACGGAAATCCCGAAATCCCCACTCGAAATCTCGACTGAAAATCGGCTAATCAAATCGACCCAAAAACCTCTGGACGACGATCAGGGCGCGATTACGAGAAAAATGACATTAAAAACGTCGAAATCTGAAAAAAGTCAACATTCCGGCCGTTGACCGCCGGCGGCGGCGGCGGCGCGCCGTCAAGGGTGGAATCACACGGCCAAAATCTCCAGATTTCATGCTCTCCTCATTTTGAACCACTTTTACAACTACCACGAAGACCAATTCCACCTCTAACATCTCCAATTCCACAAAACCCGATTCGAAATTCAAACTGGAACCCCATTCGGGTTCACCCCAAAAATTCATCTCGTCCCAAACCAATTAACTAGATAGCCTCAATGAGGTGAGGGGAGCAAAACCCCCAACATCTCGACCCTCAAAACTCGCCGAAACCACCTCCACCAACACCGTCGAACCACCCCATCTCGGCCTTAATCGAACTCCCCAAAAACTTAATCAATTTCCTTCAATCCAAGTACAGACCTACTCGAAATCAAGAGAGGAAGGAGACCTTACCCTTCGCTTGGCCGGAGGTGGCCGGAAAACAAGTCGTCGGACGGCAACTCCCAAACGGGAAACTTTCCCTTTTTGTCCAAAAAGTCAACTTACCAAAAACAGAAGGTCAACGACTGGTCAAACTCAAACAGTGTTTTACGACTAATTCTCGACTATTCCGCTATTTATACTCGAGCCTCGGGTCAATCGACGGTCCGAAATGAATCTACGAAATGATTCGGATAAACACGAAACAAACGGATAAACTCGTCGGAACCCGAAACTTCAAATAATCATAAAATATTCCTCAGTTATCGGAAAAATCTTCCGGAACCGCCCACGAACTCGAAATCACGTACTCTACCATTTCTGTGAAGACACTCAACTCAAATTCTTGACCGAAAACATAGTCGCGAATCGAATCAGCAAACCACATATACGACAATAAACCGCGACTAAACTCAATCTCAAGAATCGTGCCGAATATGCATCAGATTCTGGTTCGGGTCGTCACAAAGGGACTCTAAGTTCTTGTGACCTCAGTGCGACTCTCGGACCCCCACTCATACTAAATGCTCTCGGAAGAGGCTTAAGGAGATTGCCTTGGTAACCTTAAGGTCTCCTCGGAGGTGCTCGCGGTTTTGAGACTACCTCCCTGATAAGGGGGGTATGCATGCCTACCCCGGTCTGTATAAAGACCACCATACTCCAGACCTTTCCCTCGACCAAGCTCATTCATCCCGGGGGATCTTAGCCTTCACAAGGGAACATAATGATATCACAAAGACAACATCGGGGTTGCCCTTCGAGCTCAGATCTCACCAGGGAGGCTTGTCTGCAGTGTCGAGATGGGGCCTACCAACACTTTTCTCATCGACTTTGACTTATCCCTAGGGCGTCGTCAGGAGTATACGCTTAGGACTTAGAATGCCCAATTTGCCAGAATATGGCTAAGCCACCATTAGAGTGTTTGTTAATCTTACCACGTATATTCTAACCTCGAGGACTTTGCTGACCCAAGATTACTATGAGCTCTCACGGGGTTTTACTCCGAATGTTTTGGTCTATCCACGGGAGTCCTTCTCAATTCCCTAGTCCTTTCTCCCCTTGTGGTCCTTTACCTTTGGAAGGATTGACTAGTAGAGTGAAAGTCCTTCCCAGGGAACCAACGTTATCAGCCTCGTTCAAGCTCGTTGCCTTTCTTGGGATTTAGCTCCCCCTAATCGTATTTATCGACCCGTGAGCTGCTACAGAACACACAGGATTTTACTTCCAAGATCAAACACACAAAATCGTACTTAATAAATCGAACACATAGAATCTTACTCAATGAATCAAACACACAAAATCGTACTTTAAACAAATTGTACATTATTCATAAAAAGTGTATCCATTGAGATCAGAGCGTTTTATTGAATGATCGTACAGTATTGTATAATGTCTATCACATTAAGCATATTGTACTATATCAATCACATCGAGCATATGGTACTATATCAATCACATCAAGCAGGAAAGTATCTCCCATGCCTCGTCAAACCCGTCAAACAATCGTACAGTACGTATAGACCAAGCTGGTTGGGGAGAGTGCATGGCCCTTCAGGCCCTAGGCCTTCAGCTCCGCTCTGAGTGGTACTCCTTTAGGTAGAGGGCGTTCCACCGTTTATCTACCAAGGCTTCAGCTCTAGGGTTTTCATATCATACGACCCGTTATAGCCTTCTTCGACGACCTTATATGGCCCTTACCAATTTGCCCCCAGTTTTCCCTCTCCTGGGACCTTTGTATTTTTGAACACCTTGCGTAACACTAAGGTCCCAGGGAGGAAAATTCTAGGTCGAACCTTCCTATCGTTATAGTCTTTTATCTTCTGCTGGGAGGAAGACACCCTTATTTAAGCTTGCTCTCTTCGTTCCTCTAGTAGGTCCAACTCGTGCCTCAGGCTTTCTGAATTTCTCTCCTCTGTCCGTTCCGCCAGCTTGAGGTTTGAGATCTTATGGTTGATTGGAATAAATGCCTCTGTTCCATAAACCAAGGCGAATGGAGTTTCCCCAGTGGGTTTCCTCTTGGTCGTTTTATAAGCCCAAAGTACATTTGGGAGCTAGGACACCCACTGCCCCTTCGCCAGTTGATCGAGCCTCCTCCTTAGTACTTGCAGCATCGTTTTATTCGAAGACTTTGCTTGTCCATTGCCTTGAGGATACCTCAGGATTGAGAATCGGATCTTGATTCCATGGTCAGCGCAGTAATCCTTAACCTCTTAGCAATTGAACTGAGGGCCATTGTCTGCCACGATCGTTTGTGGGATTCTGAACCTACATATTATAAACTTCTAAATGAAATTCTTTACCTCTGCTCCTCTGATTTTAGACAAGACCTTAGCTTTGATCCACTTAGAGTGGTAGTCAGTGGCTACAAGGAAGTAGTTTTTCTGTTCGCCCCCAGCTCCAGTTGGAAACTCTGCCATTATATCTAACCCCCACTGTGCAAAGACACATGATACTGAAACCAGGTGCAACTCCTCCGGGTGCAAGGGGGTTGAGGGGCGTGCCTTTGATAAGCTTCGTAAGCACTAGCTTATTCTATGTAATTATTCTTCATCGTTGGACAGTAATACCCTCTGGTCAAGCATTGTACCACAAGATTCCTGCCTCCAATGTGCATGCCACATATTTCGGAGTGGAGCTCCTGCATAATCATTCTCACCTGGGTGGGATGCGCCGCTAGCTGGTCAGGTCCCCTGAACGATTGCCTGTATAACTTCTTCTCTCTGATGTTGTATCTTACTGCTTGTCGTACTATCCTTCTAGCCTTCACCCTTTCCTCCGGCAAGATGCTCTCTTCTATGTAGTTCATTATTTCATCCTTCAAGGAGGGTCTCAGCTGGACGGGCATTACAGTCAAGATTTCCTGCACCTTCGTGCTTGGGTTAAGCAGGTCCTTTACAGGGATCGTTCTTCTGAGCTGGTAATCAACGCTGGAGGCTAGATTTTCCAGGCCGTCTTCATACATGTTCTTGAACCTCGAGAGCTGCATGATTGAAAATTCTTCAAACTGAGCAACCAGCCCCTTAGCCAACCTTAGATCCGTCTCCATGGATGTGTAGTGGGCTGCGTATACTCCTAGGACCTGGTTTGCAATCAGATGTGAGTCACAAAACACCTTGAGCTTTTTTACGTTTAATTCCCTTGCCAGCCTCAGCCTTGCCAGGAGGGCTTCCTACTCGGATCTTTTATTTATGGCCTTCTATCCCAAAGTTAGGGCTTGTTTCATGATCATTCCGTCTGGAGTTTTCAGCACCAAGCCAGCTCCAGCCCCCTTTTTTGTTGTTGACCTATCCGTGTACAACGTCCAATGATATACCCCCAACACCTCTTCTTCCTTCTCTCTCTTTTCTTGTACCTCTAGCTCAGGCATAGTAAACTCTGCTAGGATGTCTGCCAAACCTTGCCCTTTCATCACTGTTCTACGCTTGTATTCAATATCGTGTTGTGCCAGTTCAATGGCCCATTTAGTCACCCTGCTCGAGGAGTCTGTGGTGTGAAGGATCGTTCTCAGTGGATATTCAGTCATGATAATGACTTTGAAAGCCTGAAAGTATGGCCAAAGCTTACGCGACGACATGACTAGGGCTAGTATCAGCCTCTCCAGCTTGGGGTAGCAGGTCTCTGGGTCAAGGAAAGCTTTAGACACATAGTATACAAGTAGCTGCCCCCCAGTATCTTCTCGAAAACTGCCAAGTACAGGTATAGATTTCCCCCTAGCACGGGCTTGTTTAGTATAAGGGGGAAAGACGAGGTATTTCTTAAGTGCTTGGAATGCCCTCTCGCATTCTTTGGTCCAGAGCTCGCCCTTGGTCCTTTTGAGTGCCTCGAAGAACGACTTACATTTGTCGGTCGATCTGGATAGGAAGCTCCTTAGGGCCGCCAGTTTTCCGTTCAAGCTCTAAATTTCCTTCACCGTGGATGAGGATTTCATCTTGACAATCGATACGATCTGATCTGGGTTCACCTCTAGTCCTCGCTGCGTCACCTGGTATCCCAAGAACTTTCCAGATCCTACCCAAACGTGCACTTTTTGGGGTTCAACTTCATGATGTGTTGGCGTATGAGGTCGAAGCATCCCTTTAGGTCAGACACGTGGTCCTGCCTGCTCTTGCTCTTGACCAGCATATCATCCATGTACACCTCCATTGTGTCTTCGATCAAGGGCTTGTATACCTTATACACCAACCTTTGGTACGTTGCCCCTGCATTTTTCAACCCAAAGGGCATTACCTCGTAGGCATAGACTCCTTTCTCTGTCACAAATTCCGTCTTTTCCACATCGTCCTCTGCCATCTTGATTTGGTTGTAACCGCTGTAAGCGTCCATGAAGCTGAGGAACTCATGACCTGCAGTGGAGTCTAATAACTGATTGATCTTGGGAGGGAGAAGCCGTTCTTAGGGCATGTCTTGTTGAGGTCCGTGAAGTCGAAGCAGACCCTCGGTTTCCCATTTTACTTCTTAACAAGGACCACATTAGAGAGCCATTTAGAGTGTGGGACTTCCCTAACGAACTCCGCTACGAATAGCTTTTCCACTTCCTATTCGATTACCCTGTTATGTTCCGCTGCAAACGTTCTCTTCCTTTGTGCTACGGGCCTGAATTTAGGGTCCACATGAAGCCGGTGCTCAATCACTTGCCTGTAGATCCTCGGCACGTCCTATGCTGACCACGCAATTCCACTTAGGCCCGATCCCACTCTTGCACACCGATCTGGTCGGTCTTTATCAAAAGGTTCAAGCGCTACATCTTCCTCTACCTTTTCCTTGAAAATCAATTCTTGAGGGTCGAGTTCTATATCTAACTCATCGGTCTTAGCACCCCGACCCCCACTCTGTGATTTCTATGCCGACGAACCTGGGGCAACCGGCCCCAGCTTCGCCCGCTGCTTTCTTTTCCATACCCTTCGTGGCCAACTCTGCACACTACCTTGTTGTAGCTCTGTCCCCCTAGATGGTGACGGTGCCATCGGGGGTTGGATACTTTAGGACCTGGTGGTAGGTTGATGCCACCGCCCCCATTCGATGGAGCCAGGGCCTTCCCAGGATTGCATTATGGGGGGACGAGGAATCTACCATAGCGAACCATGTGGTCGGGTTGGTGAGGGGCATGCCCACCTGGAGGGGGATAATCCCCAAGGTCCTCACCCTCTATCCCTCGAAGCCCATTAGGATCGTCCGATGATCCTTGATTGTTTCCATCGAGCCCATCCTCTCTACAGTATCTTTGAATGTAACATTCACGGTGGCTCCATTATCGACTAGTATCCAGGCCACTGTCATGTGGGCTATTCTGATGTTGACGACCAAGGCATCACCGTGGTCCTCCCCCTGCTCAAGAAGGTCTACGTCTGAAAATTCTAGTACGTTCTTCCTTGTTCGGAGCATGGACCACACTCCCTCTCTTTGAGGGTGACCCCCCAACTCCTATGCCTCTGCCATAATACAATTTAAGTCGGGGAAGGTGGTATCCCCGGGGTACTCGGCGTCCTGGAGGATACAGTTCAGCACTGGGTACTTCTCCTCATGGCCCTTAGGTGGTGGTGGCAAGGTCCCATTGTTTCTTTGAAGCTTGTCATTACCTTGCAACCTCAGTGAATCTTTGAGCTTTTTCTTGTAGTCTTCCGTCATGTATTCCCAACAGTACCCCTGTTCCACCAACTCTCCGAAATGCCGCTTGAAGACCCCACAATCGACCATCTTATGCCCGTTGGCCTTATGGTAGGCGCAAAAGTCTCTTGAATCTCCCTTATCCGTCATTGGTGGTGGCCTTTTAAGCAAGGCTCGTGCTTGATGTGGTAGAGTATGGTCAAAATCGGGATTGTTGTGGGGGGAACAAACAATTTTCCACCCTGAGCGGCAAGCTGGTGCCCAGAAGCCCTCCTCTTGTTATCGTTGTTGCTCCTCCCTTGAATAGTATTGTTGTAGGTCGTGTTTCTCCGCAAGTTGGAGTTGTTTCCACCTCCGGGTGCTTTTTCCATCGGAGCATCCTTGGTGTTGTAGGTCCTCATGTCCTTTACCCGAGCGTAATCCAAAGCCTCATGATAGACCGTGGATAGGTTCTTGGTCTTTTTCTTGATCAACTTGCTAGCCAACTCCGAATCCATGTCAAGCCCCTTAATGAACGCCGTTGCCGGTACGGTATCGTCTTTGCAGTCAACCGTCACATATTCCTTCCTAAACCTTGTAACCCAATCCCTTAAGCCTTCCCCCCTCTTCATCTTGAGGGATGTGAGGTAGGTCACGTCTTTTGTTCCCTCTGCGTTGCTTTCATATCTTTTGAAGAAAGCCGCTTTTAGACTTCGCCAATGCTCGATCGATCATGAGGGGAGCGTCTCGTACCATTGCAAAGCATGGTCCTTCACGCTTGCTTAAAACATCTTGCACATCTAAGCATCGTTCAACTAGCTAGTGGCCATGGCAGATTGGTAGTTTCTGACATGTTGGTACGGGTCTGAATCCCCCGAGTACCTATCAAACCTGGGGTGACTCCACTTCTTGGGAGGCTCAGCATCTTGGATGAATTGAGCCAGAGGATTCTGTGACATCCTCTGAGCCCTCTATTCTGCTTTCAATTCTTTCTTGGACATCCCTTCCTTCCTCAGCCTCTCAGTTTTTTAGTTATCCCGAACGTTATGGGCACGATATGTCTCCATAAACTCCTCCATCATGTTCCTGAGGGCAGCTACCCCCTGGGTCTCTGGTTTGGTCGCCCCCTCCTGCTGGTCATTCTGCTCGGTCACTAGGACCCCTTGCACCTCCAGCGCTAGCGAGTCGGGTGAGACCAATCCTTGGTTTTTCAATAGCTCTACCAAATTCAGCATGATGGTCTGTACGACAGCCACAATACCTGCCAACTCGTTCATGTTCCTAGCAGCCCCTTCAGTAGATTGCTGCAACGTAGCCATGTCGATTCTCAGGTTCGAATATCGTTCCTGTGCCCGGTGGAGGTCCTGATCAACCTTAGCCCTCCACCCCTAGGTCCTTCATTTTCCTGGTCAGACCTGTCTTTGTCGCTCACGTGCCCTCCTTCCTCGAGGTTCCTTGGCTAAACTTGATGCATGAGGGCACTCCCGCGTCTCGATACCCCCGAGTCAAGGGTGATCTAGTTGTTTCCCGTTGACGGGGCTGCTTCCTCATCGTACTGATTACCTGTAGTTGTGTTGTCTTCCATAATTCTTCCATTCACGGGAGTTAGCCTAGGGTTCCACTCTCAATGAAAGCACCAATTTGTGAAAGCACTAATTTGTGAGAGCAGATTTATCCTGCTTCAGCTTAGATCTTCGTGAACCTGTAAAGCAAGTCGGAGCACGGTGTGGTACCGTGCTTAGACCCTCCGACGCTCAAGTCAATTCCTATCTCAAGAATTGATTAGTAAAATTGGGCAAAGTAAAGTTACCTTAGACCATGCTGAGGTGGTCTATATATAGTGATCGAGTTAGGTCTAAGCATAATTCATATCGAATAGGATTAGTTTACTTTCGGGTAGGAGGAATCTACTAAGGAATGGATCTCCATATCTAGGGCCAATAAAATCTCATGATTACCACATGCCCTTTGGCATAATCCTATTAAGACGTGTTCAAATCTTTCCTTTTCTTCCTCGGATCCTGTCATCCCCCCAAGGTCTGATTAAATTGTCCCTTAAGGTCAGATTGTCCAGCCTTCTTGAGGTCTGATCTTACTTAGGATTGTTATGCCTATCGAACATTCCAGAAGGCTCTACATTGTTCTAGAGACTTCTAGAAACCCCGAAATCGTTCGGTCTTTGATCAAGCCCATAATCGTTTAAGCCCAGGCCCATATTTGGCTTCATCGAACCTTATCTAGAATCGTCCTTCCCGAGCTCATCCTTCCCAAGCTCAGGTGGCCAAAAATGACTCCCACACCTAGCAACTAGCGATCTACAGATTTTCACCTGAAGGAGCGTGAGTGTCTGCAGATTTAAGGACGCACCCCTATGCTCTAAAAGCTCAATTAGGAAGTTGCTCTGCTTCACACCGAAGGAGCTGTGGACTATCGATTTCTGTGGCTCGTCGAGAGACACAAAAGTTACGAAGTCCTAGGCCTACTAGGCAAAAAAGATCTAATGGACGGGGTTGGTGTTCTCCTCGTCCATAACATCACTTCTTAGAAGTCAGGTAGCGGCCTACACTACGATCAGCATTCTTTTGCCCCAAGGCAATGGCACGTCGATGCACACATACATCACGGTCGAGTAAAAGAGACAGTTTGCAAACTTCTCAGCACCCTGAGAATTTCTGAGCCAAATAGAAAAAATTACAACTTCCAACATGGGCAAACCAGAATTCGATGTCATTCAATAATCTAGAGAATGTAGTTTCCAATGGGTAGGTGATTGTTTGCAAAATAGAGTTCACCGATGATTATCTATTGTTACCTCATACTGAAAATGTAAAAACAAATCAACATGGCCAACAAAATAGTTCCTTCATTTAGATTTCCCCATACAGGATTACAAAGGGAAGTTCCAATATCTACTCAAAACAAGAACTATAACAAAAGTCTTAAGAAACTACAAAATACAACAAACCAGATTTGATAGTGGCCTAGCTAGCATAGCAAAAACATAAGAGAAAATGAAAACAACATAAACACAAATCAGTTAAGCTTGTCCAGAACAATCTCAGTCAAGCCGTGAACCTTCTCTTCCAATCTTAATCCTCTCAGTGCCTTATCAATCTTCTGAAGAGAAACTTCCATCATCCCAAGCAATTTAACGATGGATATGCGATTCGTCTCATGAGTCGTCTTGATTTCAAACCTCGTCCGTGCAAACTGAATGGCAATTGAATCAAAAAGAGCTACCATAGATGATTTGATGGCTATAGACGAAGGAGCAACCGAGGATGAAGCTTCTCTGTTGACTCTAGATGATCTGTGAGTAGTGGGAGCTATGCATTTTTGGGAAATTAGTTGTTTTAGGGTTTTGATAAAGATGCGAGGATGCAACTGATGGAGATTTGAGGATTGAGGAGCTTTTATACTAGGTTTTAGGGTTTCAATGTCCTCCACTGTTTTTAAAGAAAATGGCGTTAATTTTAGGCAGGGGTTGTGATGTTGCTTCTAAATGATTTGGGTTAACTATCATTCACTGTCCTTAACTGTGTTTCACTGAAACTTCAGCTATGTTTTGTTAAGGCTTAACTGTCCTTCACTGAAAGTTAACTATTGTTTACATTATCTTAGATAGAAATGAACATGGGCAACAAAAAATGATGGTTAGTTGATGTTTAACTGTCATGCACTTCACTGTCACTATCATTTCACTGATATTTAACTATACTTCACTGAAGTTTAGTTGTTGTTAACTGTCTTTCTTTTTTGAGATACAGTTTAGAAAAACATGATAAAGGCATAAAAAATTTAGAGACTATGTTCAGTTTCAATATAATTCAGAGACTGTGTTATGAACAAATAGAGAATGTGTTGATAATTCAGTTTCAACAACTAACTACTGCTAACTAATTAAATTTACAAGTACTGCTAACTAAGTACAACTAATTAACTATCTTCTCCTTGTTGACTTTTTTCATTAGGGTTCTTGTTGCACCATCCAAGCTCATGGTCAATGAAAGCTTCAATGAGTTAAGCCTTAACCAAAGAGATATCTTCATGATCCATATGCTCACTGAATGGCTCATCCCAAGCAAATTGATTCATGTAGTAACACACAAACGTGTCGCAATCCAACATATGTAAGCAGGAAACAAAAATATAGTGAAATTGAAAAACAAAAACAAAAAGCTAGCTACACAGTAATTAAGTGAAAAGATATACTTACGATCCTGGAGGTTGATGTGGACAGTTGTTGCATGTCATCACCATCATCGTCTCAAATGGACGTCTCTGCTTTCTGATCCATTCAACAGTTTTCCTCTTTTTGGAACACAATTTAATTTCCCTCATCTTAAGCTATGTAGATGTGCTGGCTCTGTCATCCACCAAGAATCTCTTATTGTTCTTCAGCACGTCATCTAAGAGCTCATAGGCTACCTGAAACCACAAATTGACCATGCAGATGATCTTCAGAGCTTCCTCGAAATGTCTTCCATTCTTCATATCTCTTGGATTCATTGGTCGCAATGAGTCGAAGTGAGTCCAATGTGGGGAGCATGTCTCAAGGCACAACAGGTGGTGATGACGGTCAGAAGTAATTGGGATGAAAATCTTGGCATGAGAACCAAGTTCCTTGAACAGCTTCTCAAATAGAAGCTCATGCACTGTGCCAAATTATGAAATCCCCACTATTTTATAAAAAACATAAACAAAAATTAGTGTTAAAAAACAAAATGAGAAATCTAAAAAGCAGAAAGAAAAAAAAAAGGACTTACAAAAACTTGGTTGTTTTAAAAAAAGACTTCACAATGCCTTGCGGCTGCTGATTCTTTGTTTTGTCTATAAGGATCTTCTCATAAGAGCCTATTATATCATTTGTGATTGGTCCACCATTCAGAAGCGTTTCTATATCTTGACGCTCAAAGAATACTTTTGGGTCATGCCAGATCCAGAATGAGACCCTACACAGCACAACAAGTTCAATGAACCAAATTGTAGACAGTCAAGGATGAATATCTTAGTACAGCTAGACATAGTTAACACAATACAGATACCCATAGTGAAATCAGAAACCTCATCACCGCATTTTGAAACAAAAACAAAAACAAAAACAATAAACTTTGAAGTTTTGAGTCAAGGGGCTTATAGAGATACTTTTGTCTTTTTCCAGAAGCGCAAAAGTTTATTCTGCCTCGATTCACTCATAAACCCAAAGACTTTTCTCTCTCCCCATGAAACTTCTTTCAACTTGTCGACAACATTAGCTCTGCATGATGATTCAATCCCTCAGCTTGGATTGATTTCTGATATGGATAAGCTCTTTTGCTCGATATTAAACTGAGCCAAAGTTGTCCTCACCATTTTTTTAAGGTGCATTTTTCTTTTGTGGTGGCCACCAGTATATTTTGTCCATCTTCTTAATTGGTCGAACCTTGTCTTTAAATCTTTTCACATAGAAGTATATGCATATGTTGTTCTTGGTCAACTTAACGCCTGGACAAAGAAGTCTGATGGTTGAATCATCATTTTTAGTTTTCTTTCTAGGAGCATTGGGTGTCACCAGGTTCTCCACCACTGAAGGTGATTCTTTGTTCTCAATCCCATGCGCTACTGGTGTCACCAAGATCTCCACCACTTTAGGAAATTCTTGTTGATCAATGACCTGAGCTACTGGTGTATCCAAGCCCTCCACCACTATAGTTGATTCTTTCTGCACAATTCCTTCATCTGCTGGTGTGAGGAACACATCAAGACTCAAAGATCGAATGATGGTGCCTCTAGAGATGGAAGAGCCTCACCTTTTGATGTTAAAGAACCTATTACTGAACAAATAGCTAGCTTTGAGTCAACCCAGACGCTTGCAGCTTGCCCTCCAGACTCTCCTTCTGCTACCTCTCTTGATCCAGGTGTTCATGCAATCTTGAGTTTTCTTGGAGCATGTCATTGTAACTTTTCCTTATCATTTCAACAACTCCATCCTTATCTTTGATCACTTGCTCCTTCTTTTCCAAGAGAGACTCCAATCGTTTGCATTCTTCCTCAGCATTGGCAATAATGTCAGAGTTTATTTGTGCCAAGATAGTTGGTATGTTGTTAGAGTCTTTAAGAGCAAAATCTGGCCCTCTATCTTTTCTGGAGTTCTGACCAAAATCTTCTACTATCTGCAAACTGTTAGTGATCTGTCTGGATTTGGAGCCTTCAAGTTCTCCCTGTTTTAAAGAAATCAATAGGGATCTTAGCTACCAAAAGTTTAAAAGAATTGAAATCAAGCAGAAGATGAACTATAAAAGCATTAAAATATCAATGGACATACCATTATCATTGTCATCCTCAGCATTTTAGTACTAGTTATGTTCTTCAGATTTTGCATAACGTGTGTGAACTTCCATCTCACTAGACCAATTTTCCCAGCATCTTTCTCTGCTGTTGGTTTCATCAAGCTTGCAATACTTGAGAACAGATACTGTCAGTGAAGGCATAAGCATTTCAGTTAACTATCAGTGAACACATAGTCAATCATCAGTGAAACACAATGATACCATCAGTGAATACGCAGTGAACCATCAGTGAACACACACAGTTAACACACAAAGCTACAACGGTGAACTAGATACATTGAAAAATCAGAAAGTGAGAACTTACTGGTAGAACAAGGTTGCAACCACCTATATTCTTTGCGAGAACTTACCAGTAGAACAAGGCTGCAACCGCCTATATTCTTCGCCCCCCCTCCCTCTTCTTCTTCTTCTTCAATAACTTCATCTTCATTGTCATTCTCTTCCTCATCATCATCTCTGTTATTATCTTTATCATCCTCTTCCCTGTCATCTTCATCATCATCTTCTTCATCATCATTCTCAGAACTTATATCCTTCCTCTTTCTTAATTTCTTCTCCTTGTATTTCTTCATTTCCTTCTTCTTTGAGACTGCTTTCCTCTTAGCCATTGATTTCTTCCTCTGTTCTTTCTCTTGTTGTAGCTTCTATACCTGCTGCTTTAACTTTGCAACCTTGTAAAGCATGGGACGTTGCATTCCACGTGATTTTAAGGTTGCCGAAGAATATGATGATTCAGTTTCAGATTCAAAATCTGATTGTGACTATTCCTTTTCCTTAACATCTTTGCTCTCTTGAGAATTTTGGAAGAAGACTTTGTTTGCTCATCATGCTTTCTCTTATGAGTTTTGTCATTTTTGCCTGTATGAAAGGAAAATATTAGATAGCACACTACTAACACAAAATAAAAATAGTAGTAGTTAACTCACATATAACTAAGACTTCAAACAGATATAGACAGTTAACACTACATTGACCAACAATTAACCCATAGTTAGGCAACCCACAGTTAACATTAAGGAAACCACATGAAATCAATAACAACCACACACAGTGAATGACAGTGAGAACACATAGTGAAATATCGTTAATCCAAACATGAAATCAACAACAACAACAAACAGTGAAACACAGTGAACAATCAATGAACCACAGTTAACACTAACATGAAATCATCAACAACTAACAACAAACAAACAGTCAACATTCATTGAACTACATTGAAACAAAGTTAATACAGACATGAAATCAATAACAACAACAAACAGTGAACACTCAGTGAACCACAGTTAACCCTAACATGAAATTGTCAACAACAACAACAACAACAACAAACAGTGAAACATAGTTAATCAAAACATGAAATCAACAACAAAAACAAACAGTGAACACTCAGTGAACCACATTTAACCCTAACATGAAATCAACAACAACAACAACAACAACAACAACCAAAAAAGCCTTTGTGAACACAATACATCACATAGCATCTATAAAAAATCAAGAAAAAGTTACAAAAAAAAAACAACAAAAAAAACTCAAACTGGAAACCCTAGAAAAATGTAAGGAAATGTAAACAGCAACAATATCGTTTCAAAAAATCAAAAGCATAGATGTGAAAATGCAAACTACTTATAAAACACGAGAATGAAGAAAACAAAAGTTTTCGAACACGAGAATTACTTAATTTCTCAGATTTTCAGTGGCGGCGGAGGAAGAGAAAGCGACATCGTTCAGAATTCCAGTGAATTCAAAGAGGCGGTCGCCGGAGCTTTCAGTTTCGGAAAGATCGAGATCGCAGAAGAGAATTTAAGAGAGACTGAAAATGAAATGAAAACTCAACAGAAATCGAAGGGGATGGAGTACGAAGATAACAGTGCTATTTCGTGTAAATAAATTAAAAATTCTGGTTAGTTAGTAACACCAAAAATTTATTGAGTTTTTTAAAAATTTGAAAAGATTTTGAGTTTTTTTAGGAGTGACACTAGAGTGAGTGTTTTTTTCATTTGACCTAGAAGTAAATATAATATTTGAAGCAAGTAACGACGCCGTTTGAGCTGAGTCAAAGGAGTCAAAACCCTAACACGAAGAAGAGAGTTGCCTAAACCCTCCTCTTGGTTTTCCTCTAAAAAAGAAGCAAACAAAGGTTGATTGAAGGTTTTGCTCGCTCTAGAGTCAGTCAATGGCGGAAGGCGGAGGACTAGTGTCTAAGAGCTTCCCTGTGAAGCCTAAACAGAGAGTGAATTCCCGAACCCCAAAAGAAACCCCAGAATCCAAATACTGGTCATCTTTCAAAACCAAACAACTCCCTAATCTAATCTCCTCCATCAACTCCCTCACCTTCTCCTCCGCCGCCGCCCCTTACCTCTTCGCCGCCGCCCACTCCACATCCCTCAGCCTCTACAACCCTACCAACCTCTCCACCCCTACCTCCACCATCTCCCTCAACGACGTCGTCTCCTCCGCCTCCTTCCGCTCCGATGCCCTCCTCCTCGCCGCCGCCGACCTCTCCGGCCAAGTCCAAGTCTTCGACGTCAAGACCCGCACCGCCCTCCGCCGCCTCCGCTCCCACACCCGCCCCGTCCGCTTCGTCCAGTTTCCCCACCGCGACAAGCTCCACCTCCTCTCCGCCGCCGACGACGCCCTCGTCAAATATTGGGATGTCGCCGGAGAAACTCCCCTCCGAGACTTCCGCGGACACAAGGACTACGTCCGATGCGGCGATTGGTCCCCCGCCGACGACAACACCTTCCTCACTGGCTCATACGACCACACCGTCAAGCTCTGGGACGTCAGGGACGACTCCTCCGCTGCCGTCACCGAGCTCAACCACGGCAAGCCGGTGGAGGACGTCGCATTCCTCCCCTCTGGCGGACTGGTCGTCACGGCCGGGGGAGATACTGTGAAGATATGGGACCTGATCGGAGGAGGGAGGCTTGTGCATTCAATGGAGAGCCATAACAAGACGGTGACGTCGATCAGCGTTGCGAAAATTGGCAAGGTGAGTGGAGAAGAGGCTCAGCAGTATAGGATTCTGAGTGTGGCGTTGGATGGTTACTTGAAGGTGTTTGACTATGCGAAAATGAAGGTGACTCATTCGATGAGGTTCCCTGCACCGCTGATGTCGGTGGCTTTTTCGCCTGATTGTATGACGAGGGTGATCGGAACCTCGAATGGGATCATATATGCTGGGAGGAGGAAGTACAAGGAAGAAGTGGAGGGTGGTTCTGACGAGGAGGAGCTTACAAAGTATGAGAGGAGATTGAAGAGGTTGAGTAAAGGGGATAATGCTGTAGGTTTGGTACCCTTGGCTGAGGAGCCGAGGATTCGGGTTTTGAAACCCACTAGCTATCGGTATTTTCAAAGAGGGCAGTCGGAGAAGCCCTCTGAGAGAGATCACATCGTGATGAGGCGGAAGAAAGTGAGACTAGCGGAGCACGACAAGCTGTTGAAGAAGTTTAGGCACGCGGAAGCCCTGGTGTCTGTGTTGGGGAAGTCTAAGGATCCGGAGAATGCTGTGGCTGTTATGGAGGAATTGGTGTCGAGAAAGAAGTTGCTGAAATCTGTTATGAATTTGAATTTTGAGGAGCTAGGAATGTTGCTCATGTTTTTGCAAAGGTATTCGACCATGCCAAGGCACTCAAGGCTGTTGATGGGTTTGACGGAGAAGGTTATGGAGATGAGGGCTAGAGACATTAGATCTTCGAATGTGCTCATGGGTTATGTTCAAAACATTAAACGTGCTGTTGATGAGGAAATACAAATACAACATTTGTTGCAGGAGATACAGGGTGTAATTTCTCCTTTGTTGAGAGTTACTGGAAGAAGATGAAGCTTCGTTCTCTAGAGAATGAATCATTGATGCGTTGAGGTGGTTTTTACTGGTTTTGTGTCTTTAGATTCTAGTGTATTCGTTTCTTTGAAATCTAATGAATGTTTTATCTTCTTTCTGAGCTTGAATCTGGATGATAGAGCTAAAGAAATGTAAGCTCAGTGCTTCCTGTTCTCCAATTCAGTTTTGCCTTAGATTTGCTCATCAAGATGTTTATCCTGTGAATGTTTTGGTGTACCAACATTTATATGAAGCGATACAGGTTTTTGTTTCAAATTTTGTACTTATAATTGTTTCTGAGTAACTGTTTGCTTGATTTTTTAATCGTTAATGCTTAGTGCATATGTTTGCATACTCCTTTGCATCTAAAACAACTATGATCACTGGATAAACATTGTTTGCCTCTGCAGATTAGTAATATTTGCATCTACTATTCCTTTCTTTATTTCCTTTGTGGGAAAAGTTTGTATATCTAGTTGATTATTTGTATTTCTTGCAAGCATAGTGTTGTGTCTAAGATCAATGGTATAATTAAGTTTTACTGTTAGCTTGCTGAATTTGTAGCTAGTGTTCCTGAGTCTCAGTTTAGAATTTTACTGTTATTACAAGGATATCAGAACCCATATCATAACCCTGTTAATAATCAAGGATGCCAGAAAAGCCCTTTGGAAATCTTGAAGTTATTTCGAAGTTTCTCTAGTTAAACTATGCTGCTCTGGAAAGGGTTTTTAGCGTTCAGACTTGAGTGTTATTTAAGCATTATACTGCCAATACATTTGTGTGTTTGCCAGTTCAATAACTTTACTCTGCGTTCTTTACGTGCTACAGTTGCCTTGATTCATTTGATGAAATTTAATATTGTAAATATATCCTTTTAGTAAATTCAAATTCACTGGTATATACTGAGACGCTTCTTGTTCCTCCTCCGCACACGACACATGTGAAGGATGTGAATGCATAAAAAAGCCTAGGGCAAGAACTTTACCGTGAAAAATGTTGTCTATACGATAAACGATTCACCAGAGCAAACACGTAAGAATCATGAGACACTAGAAAGCATCACTAGAACCTGTCCTGGGGTTGGCACTTTAAAACAGTTCTTCCTTCTTCAAATGAATCAGCTTCTCCGAAGGATAGGCACCACCACTATGAATGATCTACGCCCGTGAATGGTCTTCGGGTCTAATCTTCTCAATCAGATAATGCTTCTCGATAATTGTTTACATATTCTTCTTCCAACGCAAGATCGATCATCAGGAGCATCGGCAGTTCAGCACCTCTTGTTTTTGCCCAAGTTTTACAAAAAAATTTACCTGTGATGTCTGAACTCTTTCAAATATATCAATTTGATGTCTGACATTTAAATCCTATCAATGTGAGAGAATTCTTCCAATGAGAATCCTTATAATGAGGACTTGATGAATACCTCATAAAATTATCGTAAGAGTCATTTTTCGATAACATTTTTACAAAGTTAACCGTTAGATGTTTAGATATTGATGAGTAGATCATTTCTACAAATTTTCATCCAAATTGAAAATCATCAAGGTATCGAACAATATCAAATCAATGAACAAACCAAAACTGTCAAACATACACTGTTCATGTTCATAAGTGATAAATCTTGATTATGAATGACTTAGAGATTTTCAATTTTTGTGAAATTTTGCACGGGTAATCTTCTCATTATTATCTATCTAACCAACGGTGAATTTGTCAATAGATTTAATGAGAATGTACTCACCAAGTCCTCATTATAAGGGTCCTCAACACAGAATTTCTCATCAATGTGGTGTCCAGACATTATAAACTCTATATTCGTGATGCCTAAGCCGATTTTCCTTAAATGCGTTGTTATCGTTGGTGACGTGGGAACAACAAATTTGAGAGAAGTCTATTATACCTTTAAGGAAAAAATTTACCCACGATGCTTGAACTTTTTCAAATGTATCAATTTGATGCCCGACATTTAAATCCTATCAATGTGATATCTAGACATTATAAACTATATATTAATGATGTCTAAGCCTATTTTCTGTAACTGTGTTGTTAACGTTGATGATGTGGCAACGACAAATTTCAAACTCGAGGGGTATTAATGTCATTCACACTTCCCCACGCCCAGATTAAACCCTAATCCATTTTCACCCAACCCGACTAAAAACTATCTCTCCTCTACCGAACCCGACTAAAAATAACAAATCCAGTGAAATGAGTGTTGTGTTTGGCGCGGTGGGGGAGCGGTCCTTAGACTAGGGTTGTTGGAGCGATTAGATGGATTGGTAGACTGGATTAGAGAACGATTCGGGTTCATACGGCTCCATCTTCGAAGGGTGGTGGAGGCAGGGCTGGGATTCAACTGAGGGGAACGACGGACAGGGTTCAACAAGATAGTGGCCAAGAACCAGAAGACTAGATTAGGGAACGATTAGATAGACCGGCAGACTGGATTAGAGAACGATTCAGGTTTAGACGGCTCCATCTTTGAGGGGTGGTGGAGACAGGGCTAGGATTCAACTGAGGGGAACGACAACCGGAGTCAACAAGATGGTGGCCAAGAACCAGAAAAATAAGGTTGTGGCCAAGACCCAGAAGAGCAAGTCTCTCACCAAGGTTGTCACCCCGGTCCGTCATTCCCTTCAGTTGAATCCCAGCCCTGCCTCTACCACCCCTCGAAGATAGAGCAATCTGAACCTGAACCATTCCCTATTCCAGTCTGTCGATCCATCTAATCGCTTCAGAAACCCTAGTCCAAGAACTGCTCCCCCACCGCGCCATACACAACACTCATTTCAGTGGCGCTAAATACAACACTCATTTCACTGGGTTTGTAATTTTTATTCGAGTTCGATAGAGAAGAGATAGTTTTTAGTCGGGTTGGGTGAAAATGGATTAGGGTTTAATCTGGGCGTGGGGTTAAGTGAGTGAAACAAGTTGAAGAACTTTAATATCCCTCGAGTTTGAAATTTTTCGTTGCCACGTCATCAATGTTAATAGTGCAGTTACGAAAAATAGGCTTAGGCATCACGAATATAGAGTTTATAATATTTGGGCATCACATTGATAGGATTTAAATGTCAGGCATCAAATTGATATATTTGAAAAAGTTCAGGCATAATGGGTGAATTTTTTACTTAAGGGTACAATAGACTTCTTTCAAATTTATCGTTGCCACGTCATCAACGTTAATAACGTAGTTACCGAAAATTGGCTTATGCATCACGAATTTAGAGTTTATAGTGTATGGACATCACATTGATAGGATTTAAAGGTCAGACATCAAATTGATACATTTGAAAGAATCCAGGCATCGTAGGTGAATTTTTTCCTAGTTTTAAGTTGGAACATATCAACCTCTGCAATTTTGAGCCTCACAATCTTCTCCATCTGGAGATTTGCACCTTCTTCTAATGTGCTTCTCCAGCAAAAGTTCTTGAAGTTTCCTGGTCTTTTCCGGAAGTTCCCTGTCACAAGCCTCAACAGTCGTTCCTACTCACTTGTACATTCTCATCTTTCCATCATCGCCAGCCACCATTCTCGTCTTCCTTATGGCGGTCCTAAGCCACTTCAGCTGCTCGAAAAGGAGAACACAGACTCAATTGAGGAGGATTCGAGGCTATCAGACATTCACCTTCCTCATTTTTTTTAGGTCTCTGCTACATCCGACTTGTTCAAATCCTGAATAAGGGATATTCAAGATATGAGCAAATGTTAACGTGTTAGTATCCGCGGTATGCAAATCGGGTATTGGGCGGGATCCGGATCGGGCAGAGATCGCAAACGGTCGAGGTCGGGCGGTATCGGTGTATGATTGATGTCGGCGGTATATCACAGCGATCTTGATACTGCTAAGATCGATAACGGTTAAGGAGAGACGGGATGACCCGCCTTCAACCCTCCGATGCCTAAGTCAGAATTGATATAGAGATCGGGCAGAATAACGATGTAGTCAGTTAAGAGCGTGTACCATATAATGTTCAGTTGACCGGTATATATTGGTGGTTGGAGGTTGGGCTGTCTCCTTGCTTTCGATGTGGGACTTGGTGCGTATGTTCCTCTGCTGGGTGTTGTCTGACCGGTGTCGGTAGTGGCGCGTGTGCGCTATCCTGATCGGATATCGGGCGGGCTTGGTCATCGAAGTTGGAGCCTTCCTGGTGGTGGTTCCTGTCGTGGTGGCGGTGAGACATATTATAATATATAATTTGAAGTCGCCTAAGCACGTGTTTAGGTGATTAAGCCAGGTATATGTACAAGTCCCCCAACTTGCTCAGCCAAGGGGATCAACCTTGGTTGGCGAGTTGAAAAAGAAGTGATACCGGCGAGATCACTACAACGTGCTTCGGCGGCGATGTGTACCTTTGTTTAGGAGCCGGGTATCATGCCATGTAGTCCCCCAACTTGGCGACCTAGGTTGTGCACCTTGGCTGTGGGTGCTCCTGTACCTGTACATGTAATTCTGGTTGGTTTGGGGCGAGATCGGTGAGTAGCTAGTTCACCGTTCTGCCATTGCACTTTGTGAAAAAATTATGTTTTGTGTACCTTTGTTTGTTTGAGCGTTCTTCCGTTTGTATCGACCAGGGGGGTCACTGTTCGTGGGCGCTATGGTAGGGGGAGCTCGTTTGAATTGGTAACCCTTAAGTCCCCGAGTCCGTTCCTCCTAGTGGCTAGTGATGACGAGTGATGCAGCGTGATGAAGAGTGATGGTTTATTGTTTGTGGGCGCTATGGTAGGGGGAGCTCGTTTGAATTGGTAACCCTTAAGTCCCCGAGTCCGTTCCTCCTAGTGGCTAGTAATGACGAGTGATGCAGCGTGATGAAGAGTGATGGGCGGCATAGGTGATGCATAGTGACGTGCGATATGGGTGATGATGCGTGATGAGCGATATCGGTCTGCTTTTCGGCTATGCGTGCTCTGTCATCGATGTGGTTGGTGTGGTTGGTGTGCCTGCTCTGCCTATCATTAAATGTTGGCTGTTGTCGTGCTGCCATGTGTCCGAGTAGGGCGTCTTTGGGGTTCCCAAACGTCCCGTCGTAGCGATAAAGCGTGATGAAGCGTGATGATGGTTTTCGAAAGTTGCGCCCTCCTCGAAACGGTGCGTGCCAGTTCTCGTTCCAGACTTTTCTGATTCTGGTTGACACGTGCCGGGATCCTCTTGATTGACGTGTCTGTTCCAACGGTTGCGATCTCGCCGTTTCGCCTATATATATGCTAGTTTTTGCACGTTTTTCTGCTTTTCTTGCTTCTGTACTACTTTGCTTTTCTCTGCCGTTGGATTCTCCTGTTCTTCTCCTGCCTCCGTCGTGTTTGTTGCTGCGCCGTCGTAGGTTTTCCAATCTTCCCCAAATTCTGGTAAGGACTCGCTGCTTGGTGCCTTCCGTGGATTTTTTTGTTGTTTCGAATTTTGGTTTTCCTTTGGGTTTTGGGTTGTCTGTGTTGCTTGGTGTTCTTGGTTGATCCCTGCTTTGTTGTAGGACTCTGCTGCTGTTTTTTTTTTTTTTGTGTTTCTTCTTTTTCTTCCCGTTTTCGTTTGTTGTTGTTTTTTTTTTTTTTTTTTTTTTGCCGGGATGGTATGTCGCCTAGGAAACTAGTTGCGGGCTGGCGAACCGTTTAGGTTTTGACATTGTCCGTGGCTGTTTCGTAGGTGTCATGTCTTCTTCTCGTCACGACGCCGACACCGGCTCTGGTTCTCGCCGTTATGGGCTCGACGGGCCCCTTCTGTGGACCCTTAGTGACGGTCAGGAGGTTGATGAGCCTGCAAAGGCGTTGTCTATGGCGGAGCTGGACAAGGTAAGGTCCGAGTTTCAGATCGGTGCCGGTGTTATCCTGAAGTCCCCGGCTCCTGGTGAGCAGTTTTCTAGACCGCCTAAGGGCTTTATCGCTGTCGATCGTGCTCAGCTACGATACGGCCTTCGCCTTCCCCTTCACCCCTTCCATGAGTACATCTTTGGCGAGCTATGTTGTGCCGTGGGCCAGGTGTCGCCGCTAATGCTTCAAGTGTTGAGCGCGATGTTCACATTGTGGAAGCTAGCCGGTCTCGACTATCCTACTCGGAACGAGGTGCTTTACTACTTTGACGTGGCGTATTCCACGAAGAAGGGTTGTGGTGGGACGCTTTCGCTCCGTCAGCGACGAAAGAGTTCGCTGGGTTTCACCGACTTCACGAGTTCGTGCCCTGACTGGCGGAGTGAGCACTTTTTTGCAAGTGGGTGGTCGTCATTCTCCCACAGCCGTGTTCCTGCCCGGTTTTGATCCCGAGGTGACGCTTCTATACCGACGTGATCTCCGTCGTGTGTCGCTTGTGTGCTTGTCTTACTTGCTTTTATTTTTGTAGTTACGCGTCAGTATTCTTTGACCGCTATGGAAAAGCGGCGATGTCATAGGATTGAGAGTGGTTTCAGTGAGAAGTTTAAGAGTGTGTACTTGCTTGCTGATTACCGGATTATGGAGATGACCGGTCTTGCCAAGGCGCCCAGTATGCCGTCCTTGCTTGCTTGTTTGCCTGTTGCTTGCTTTTTTGTTTTGTGCTTTTGTTGTATCTTTATGTCTTATCTTTCTTCTTTTCTTTTTGCAGTCGGGTACAAAAATCAAAAGCGGGACCGGAAAATGTCGAGTTCCTATGGTGACATTGACGAGATTCTTGCCGAGTTGGCGGCGGAGGCTGCTAACGCCAAAGTGATCGACCTTGATGTGCGTTCTGGGAAGAGTGTTATTCTCTCGGAGTCGACTGACCTGCCCCCTCCCCCGGAGTCTCAGACCGATACGGTGGGGAGTCGTGTTCCTATTCGGGTTGTGGGCGGTCAACCCGAGAGGTCTCCTCGCTCTCCTGCTCGTCTGAAGAGGGGGTCTGAAGACGAGGTCGCTCCCTTTAAGCGCTTGAAGCGGATGGGCGCGGTTCCTGAAGTTCCCATCCCCGTTCACGATGACGAGGAGGCCGCTCGTGTTACCGTTGCAGTCCCCGGTTCCGGAGCAGACGCTGTTGGCGCGGGCGATGCTGCTGAAATAGGTGATGCCGATAATCTTTGGTACTTTGATACGGAGGATACTTGCCTTCAGGTTGATGATTCTGATATTGGTCCTTATTGTCTGTTAGGCGGTGTTCCCCGGGGCGATCCAAACCTCGCCGTTGACGGGCGCGTCGTCATTGCCCGGTCAAGTAACTGGGAAGGACCACCGCCGTACTCGACTGAGATACTCGCTCTCCTGCCTCCAGACGTTGCTACTGTGGCCAATGTCGAGAGTGGGGCCGAGCAGTGTCTGCGGTCCTTCGCCGCTTCTCTTCAGCTGATGTGTCATCAACGCCAAACTTTGGTGGCGTCGTCCGAGGAGCTGGCTCGTGTTAACGGCCTCCTGTCGGAGAGGGACGAGCAACTCGTGAAGGCGAGTGAGGAGTGGCAGTCCTTGCAGCAGAAGCACGAGGTTTTGGAGGGCGAGAAGAAGCTCGCTGACGAGTGCCTGAATGCTTCCTACCTCCGTGGTCGTCAGCTCGAGCTAGAAGTTAAGGAGGAGCGGCAGCGGGCTGAAGATTTGAAGGCTCGTCTGGCCGTTGCTGAGGGCCAGGTTACTGCCCTGCGCGGCCAGGTGAAGGAGTTGGAGGATCGTCGTGAGCAGGAGCTGATCGATGCCGTGGACGATTTCAAAGCCAGCCCTGAGTTTAACGGTGCTGTTAAGAAGGCTTTTACCGATGGCCTGCAGCAAACTCAGAAACGCTTCTTCGACAACGGTTGGGTGAACGAGAAGTATGATGTTGACCTGAAGCGTATTGCTGAAGAGCGCCGTTTGAAGCGTGAGGCCCTTATGAAGGTTAAGGAAGAGCAGGCCGAGGAGGAAGAACGGCAGAGGTCGAATGTTTCCCAAGGTCGAATGTCTCCTCTAACTCGTCACATTCGTGACGTTGAACTTTTTTCTCAGGCCCGGAGTGAGAGGTTGGCTGGCTTGTATCGGGAGCGGTTTCTTGAAGATGGCGCTGCAGATCTGTTGTGAAGCTCGGGCATTTTTTACTTTGTAGTTGTATCGTTTTCCTTTTGCTTAGTGTAGGCCTATTTGAACTTTTGTACTCCTGCCGTGATGGCCTATGAATGAAGTGTTGTCCTGTATCGCCAACGATGAAAGGTCTGAAAAAAATTTGTTTGTCTGTTTGTGGCTTCTAAGTGTTTGGGGTGACCGGTGCCTTTAATAACGCCTGAGAGTGATATAGCGTTTTGTGTTTTTATCAAAATAGCCGAGTATCCTAGCAACTCGTATGTAAGTGAGACAAGTGTTTTTATAGTGGTTCACCAATTTGGCTACTCCACTCGTGCCTTGCTTGGCCTTTACTATGCTTTCTTTGTTTTACAAGTATCGGGGCCTGGGAACGCGATATAGTCAAACGACAAAGGTCTGAAGAATTTTTGTTTCATTGGTGGCGGTGCCGGATGACCAAGCGAGATGAGTCCCCGGTGTGACGGTGCTGATCGATTGGCTGGTCGAACCGTTTTGCTACGTGGAATTCGTCCTACTGGTGACAATATCGGAGGTGTTCTGTATTCCATGTGCGTGGTATCTTGAGGCCGTTCTTGTCTTGGAGGATGAACGTGGTCGGCGTGACGCTCTCGGTGATTTTAAAAGGGCCTTCCCATGTTGGTGCTAAGCCTTTGGGTTTGGGGATGACCTCTCTCCAGACCATATCGCCCACGTGGAGCTTCCGTGCTTTTACCCGTCTGTTGTAGTGTCGGGCTACCAGTTGCTTGTTTGCGGAGAGTGCGATAACGGTATCGTCCTGGCGTTCTTCTCGGAGTATGTTGGCCATGTTTAATCCGTGCTTGTTGGTGTCCTGGTCGTATCCTTCGAACCTCGGTCTTCGGTGTGTGATTTCTAATGGAAAGACGGCCTCGGCGCCGTACACAAGAGAGAACGGCGAGTCCCCTGTTGCCTCCGTCGGCGTTGTTCGTATCGCCCAGAGAACCTCGTAAAGGCTTTCTGCCCATTTGTGGTTGTAGTCTTCCATTCTCCTTTTCAGGCCGTTCTTTATTTTTTTGTTTGCCGCTTCTACTTGTCCGTTTGTCTGCGGGTAGTATACCGATGCGAATACTAGGCGAGTTCCTAGGTTGCCGGTGAACCTCTTCATCTCGTCGTTGTTGAATTGTTTCCCGTTGTCGGTGACTATCGTTAGTGGGGCCCCATATCGGCAATATATGTCCTTCCAGAGGAAGTTGATGACCTTCTTCGTGGTGATGAGGACGAGCGGCCTGGCTTCTATGTATTTCGTATGGTAGTCTATGCAGACGATGATGTACTTGAATTGGCCTGAAGATGCCTTCAGTGGCCTGATTAGGTCGAGTCCCCATTGTGCGAACGGTATAGGGCTAACGATGATGGACATTGGCGCTGCCGGGGCGTGTATCCGGTGTGCGTGCTGGGCGCAGGCCTGGCACTGGTCGACGATATTTCTTGCGTCCTGCCGCATCCCTCAGTAGTAGAACCCATATCGGAGTAGTTTGTGTATGATGTTATTTGGTCCGCCGTGGTTGCCGTACTCGCAGTCGTGGAGGTTTTTTAGCATGCCTCTGCCTTCCGTTTGTGTGACACACTTGAGCATTGGGAATCCCCTTTTGTTCATGTATAGTTGGCCGTTTTGCATGCTGTAGTATGCCGCTCTTTGGGCGAGTTGTCTTGCCTCTGTTCGATCGGTCGACGTTGTTCCATCTGTGAGGTATTTGGTTAAGCCTGTTCGCCAGTCTTCCTCTGGTGTTGCAGCTGGGGCCGCTGTGGTTATTGTGAATATTTCGTGAAAGCTTTTGGATATGCTTGGTCGTTCCAGTGTTTCCACCATTGTGTGTCCTCTTGCCGCGATTTCTGGGGCGGTTGCTAGTCTTGCCAGGGCGTCGGCCCTCTTGTTCTGCTCTCTTGGGATGTGCGTTATGTTGTAGAAGGAAAATTTGCCTAGTAGCGCCTTTACGTACCCCAGGTATGCCGACATCTGTGTCCCGCGTGCCTCGAATTCCCCGGTTACGTGATTGACCGTTAGCTGGGAGTCGCTGAATATATTAACATCCCTGGCCCCCGTCTCCAGGGCGAGTTGTAGACCGGCGATTAGGGCTTCGTACTCGGCCTCGTTGTTGGATGCCGGGAATGTAAATCGTAGAGCGTATTCGGCGTATGTTTTGCCGGGACCGGTTAGGATTGCCCCCGCTCCTGCTGCTATTTCCGTTTTGGATCCGTCAACGTATAAGTTCCAGTACGATGGTGTAGTTACCTGGGTTGTGGGCGATGTGCTGGGCGTTGGTTGTTGTTGGTCGGTGATTGTCGGTGTCAGTTCTGCTATGAAATCCGCTATTGCCTGCCCCTTTATTGCTCCTCGTGGTTTGTATTCGATGTCGAACTCGCTGAGTTCTATCGCCCATTTGGTTAACCTTCCGGAGTGGTCGGGGCTAGCCAGTACTTGGCGTAATGGTTGGTCCGTTAGGACCTGTATAGTGTGGGATTGGAAGTATGGTCGCAGGCGTCTTGCCGCTGTTATTAGCGCTAGGGCTAATTGTTCGAGTGCCGGGTATTTTGTCTCTGCATTTTCCAATCCTTTTCCGGTGAAGAATACTGGTAGCTCGGTGTCGGTATCCCGTCTAACTAGTGCTGAGCTTACGGCGGTGAGCGAGGTGGCGAGGTAGATGTATAAGACCTCACCCGGAACTGGTGCGTAGAGGAAAGGGATGTGGGCGAGATATTGTTTGATGGCGGTTAGTGCTGATTCGCACTCGTCGGTCCATTCTACTGCCTTCTTTTTGGTGAGTCTGATTGCTTTGAAGAACGGGCCGCATTTGTCTGTATACCATGCTATGAACCGGGCCAGTGATGCTAGCTTTCCCGTTAGCGCTTGAAGTTCCTTTTTTGTTATCGGGCGAGTTGTGTCGAGGACGGCCTGTACTTTTCCCGGGTTAGCCTCGATCCCGCGTTGGCTCACCATGTATCCCAGGAATTTCGTTGTTGTTACCCCGAAGATGCATTTTGCCGGGTTGAGCCTCATGCCGCTGCTGATGAGTGTGTCGAGGACCGTCTTGAGGTTTCTTACGTGGTCCTCCCGGTGTCGGCTTTTGACAATTAGGTCGTCCACGTAGACTGCGACGGTGTCGTTGTCTAGTGGCGCGAGCAGCTCCGTCATGAATCTTTGGTATGTTGCTCCGGCGTTTTTCATTCCGAAAGGCATGACGTTGTAGCAGTATAGCCCTCGGTCGGTGATGAAACATGTTGCTTCGCTGTCAGCCGGGTTCATTTTTATTTGGTTGTATCCGGAGTAGCAGTCCATTGTTGACAGGAGTTTGTGGCCGCTGGTGGCGTTTGCGAGTTGGTGAATCTGTGGTAACGGGAAGGAATCTTTTGGACATGCCTTGTTGACGTCGGTGTAGTCTACGCACATTCTCCATTTGTGGTTGCTTTTTTTGACCATGACCACGTTTGAGACCCATTTCGGGTAGTGGATCTTTCTGATGAATCCTATGTCGAGTAGCCTGGTTACCTCCTCTCTCATGGCGCTGTATTGTTCTTCGTTGTATGCTCGCCGCTTTTGTTTCTTTGGGGTGGCGTCGGGTGAGATATTTAGTTTGTGTGAGACGATGTCCGTTGCTATTCCTGGCATGTCGGCGTATGACCATGCGAATACTAAACCGCATTCCCTGAGTATGTTGACAAGGGCGGTCTCGATTGTTGGGTCCAGGTTGATCCCGATTTTGATGGTTCGCTCAGGGTGTTCGTCCGAGATGGAGATTGGTTTTGTGGCTGTTTCGACCGATGGGCGGGCCGTTAGCGATCCCAATCGTGGATCTTGGGGAGCCTCGTGAAGTCTGTTTCCTTTTAGTGTGCATACCTCCCTTGCCGGGCAGCTCGCGTGTTCGTGGGATCCCGGTAGAGTGGGCGTTGTCCCTCTGACGGTGCACACTCCCCCGGTCGTTGGAAACTTCATTATTAGCATCCGTTGTGATACGATGGCGTTTATTCTGTTTAGGGTGTTGCACCCGATGATGGCGTTGTAGAATGATGGGGCGTCGACAATTAGGAATTCGATGTGTGTCTCGGCGCTGCAGCCCTCTTGTCCCAGCGCGATTCTGAGGTAGTCGCTTCCCAGTGGTTGTACTTGGTCGCCGTTGAAGCTTACTAGTGGGTGGTGGTCCCTCTTCAATTTAGATGGAAGTCGCTCAAGTGCCTCGTATGCCGGCCGGAATATGACATTGACCGACGAACATGTGTCTACGAGGCATCGCCCGACGCTGCATAGGTCGATCACGGCGTCCACTAGGAAGGGGTAGTCTTCAGATACCGGAGGTCTCTCCTGTTCTTCTGATTCGTGGAAGGTGATGGATCCCCACCCGGTCTTGGCGACCTTTACCGGTCCTTGTCGTAGGTTGCATATCGCCCGTTCGTTTCTTCGCTCTGTTTTGGACTTGCCGCCCGTGATTGCGTTGATTCTTCTGACGCTATTGATGTTCGTTGTTGGGCGCTTCGGTTGGGCGTTGTGTTCCGTCCTGAATGTTGATAGGTTTCCTTTCTCGAGCTGTGCTTGTACTGCCTTTTTTACTTCGTGACATCTTTCTGTGTCGTGGGATTCGTTTTGGTGGAAGTCACACCATCTCCCCGTGTTCCTGTAATCTGTTGCTCGGAATGACTTCTTGGGTAGTGTGAATAGTTCTGGGTGAGCCGTTAGGATATCGGCGTACTTGGCGTTTAGTATGCTGAATACGGGTTGTGGTAGCGGGGTGGTGTAGTTTGCTTTTTCTTCTCGTTGTCTTTTCCCGCTGCTGGCGTAGCTTTTGCCGTTGTTGGCGTAATTGTACCTTCCGGTGTTGTGCCGTTGTCCGCTTTGCCGCCATCGCTGTTGGTCCTGGTCCTGTGACCTTCCCTTATTCCTGGGTGGGGTTACCCGTGATCGATCGTTGGCGGGGAGCGTTTCCTGTATGTTTGTGGTGAATGTGTTTACCTGTTGCGTTGTCGTGGGATTGGAGCCGAAAGTTTGCAGTTCTAGTTGGGCGTGAGATGTCACGCGGTCTAGTAGGTCGGCGTACGTGGTAGCTGGGTTCTCGTTGAGCTTCCAGGTTAGTGATCCTGGCTGTAGGGCGTTCCTGAGTACGCAGAAGGCTGAGTCGCTGGATATGCCGCGGCAGTTGGCGATAGCGGTGTTCCAGCGAGAAACGAATGTGGATAGTCCCTCCGCGGGTTCCTGTTTTATAGCCTGCAATTGATTGTAAGTTAGTGAGCAACTCGCCGATGTAATGTATCTCTTTAAAAAGGCTTTAATAAGTTCTGGGAAAGATTTTATGGATTTTGGCGGGATGCTGAAGAGCCAGCTGAGTGCCTCGCCCGTTAGGCTCTCCATGAACAGGTAGCAGCTTGTGGCGTCGTCGTAGCCCCTGCCGGTTGTTGCTGATGTGAAAATGTCGATGTGGAGGGATGGGTCCGTTTTTCCCCTGTATCGCTCTAACTTGATTTTTGCTAATGGGTGTCGTCCTTGGCGCATAATGTCGCTCGAGAATGGCTCTTTGCGCACTGCTGGGAGTGTGCGGTCGAGGTAACTGGGTTCCGGTTGTGATAATCGTCGTATTACTATTTCGAGGTCGGCCACTCGTGCCGCCATCTGGCCGCCGAGTGGGTCGCCCGCATTCGCTCTGTTGTTGACGTGTGGGAGGAGTGATACCGGTGAATGGGTGAAGTCATATGGTTCTGGTCCGTCAATGCCTTGCAATCCGTGGTCTCTTTCGGGCGAATCTGGCTCTTGGTTGCCGGGTTGGGGTGGGGGGTGTGCTTTTGATAATAGGCCTGGGTGGGCCCCCATGTTCTCCGTGGTCCTTATCCCCGTGGATGCCCCGATGTATCGCTGGTGCTCGAAGTCCCTGGCCTTTTCGAGCTCTACGCATCTTTCCATGGCCGCCTCGTACCGGCGTTTCATGTCGGCGATATGGTTACGCGTGATGCTTACGTGGCGCTTGCCTGGATGCTGGAACGGCTGATCGTTATGTTCGGTATCGTGATGGGTTTCCCGTGGTCCTGTATCGGGTGATATTCCCAGTGTCAGCCTGGTGTCCATGCTCGTCGCCTGTCGAGAGTTTCGTGGTTTGAAAAAAAAAATTCTTGTGTGCGATTCCCACAGACGGCGCCAATGTTCAAATCCTGAATAAGGGATATTCAAGATATGAGCAAATGTTAACGTGTTAGTATCCGCGGTATGCAAATTGGGTATTGGGCGGGATCCGGATCGGGCAGAGATCGCAAACGGTCGAGGTCGGGCGGTATCGGTGTATGATTGATGTCGGCGGTATATCACAGCGATCTTGATACTGCTAAGATCGATAACGGTTAAGGAGAGACGGGATGACCCGCCTTCAACCCTCCGATGCCTAAGTCAGAATTGATATAGAGATCGGGCAGAATAACGATGTAGTCAGTTAAGAGCGTGTACCATATAATGTTCAGTTGACCGGTATATATTGGTGGTTGGAGGTTGGGCTGTCTCCTTGCTTTCGATGTGGGACTTGGTGCGTATGTTCCTCTGCTGGGTGTTGTCTGACCGGTGTCGGTAGTGGCGCGTGTGCGCTATCCTGATCGGATATCGGGCGGGCTTGGTCATCGAAGTTGGAGCCTTCCTGGTGGTGGTTCCTGTCGTGGTGGCGGTGAGACATATTATAATATATAATTTGAAGTCGCCTAAGCACGTGTTTAGGTGATTAAGCCAGGTATATGTACACGACTCAAGCTCTTCAAAGAACATCCAATAATTGATCACATTAACAATGCGAGTCCTTGAAAGTAGGGCAGAAATGATTTCCTCGTTGGTAAAGTCCATACAATATAAGGATAAATTGGGAAGACTATTAAACAGTCAAATACCATGAAGCATTTGAGATATCAAGTATCCACCGGTCAGCAAATATACAGAAATCAAATCCCTATTGCATAAATATTTAAATAAAAGAATTGCACAAGATCTTTACAACGCAAAATTACATAATTGGAGGCCAACTAACTTATAAGTTATAAATGATTAAATTCACCTGTGGTATCCAGATTCTTAGTATTATACTAAAAATGGTCTCAAACTTTAAAACTTATCATAACAGTATCCAAACTTTAAAATCGTTTTATCGTGGTACCTGGAGCGTTTTTTCGTCAATGAGCCGTTAACTTTGTTGACGTGGTAATTTTTTATAATAAGAGTAATTTAGTCAATTTACATTACTTACAACTTAATAAATATCAATATGATACCCAAACTTTTGTAATGATATCAATGTCATCCCCAAATTTTTTTTAGCTCATCGCTTCCTCGCGACGGCGATTGCTTTCCATAGCTCAGCCTCGCGCTTCTGTTCACATTGTCGCGCGGGTATAATTTGTGAGTCGCCACATTTCTATCAATAATGTGATGGGTCTCGAGTAGAAAAAAAATTAAAATATCGTTAAAGCATTTCTTCAAACATATGATGTGCATATATATCTCTTTCAACATTGTCGGGCTTTGCAAAATCTCAAGTTTCTATCAATTGCACAACATGTCAATCTTTTCACCCTCTTCATCCAAACCTTCCTCACAAATCATCATCATATATGCCTCTATCGTCATGCATCACTACCGGAAGAACAACTAAAGCCGACGACATAGAGTCGTCGGTCTGTTCATTTACATCGTCGGGTATAGGGTATACACGACGAGGCATCGTCGGGTATACCATCGTCGAAAATGAAGCGTCGGTGATAGTATCACCGACGACAAGGGTTTGGAATATCGTCGGCTATAGTGGTCAACCATAACCGACAGGTGCCTCGTCGGGTATACCATCGTCGGAAATGAAGCGTCGGTGATAGTATCACCGACGACAAGGGTTTGGAATATCGTCGGCTATAGTGGTCAACCATAACCGACAGAGTTTAGGGTTTAGGGTTCTCGTCGGGTATAGTGGTATACTATAACCGACGAGAATCGTCGAGTATACATCCTCCCCTGGTCAAACTGGTTGACCATGGAGGGGAACTATAGCCGACGAGATGGACTATTCTCGTCGGTTATAGTATGTGAATTTTAAATTTTTTTATGCAGATTCTAGGTTTCATCCCATAACCTGCATTTCCAAAAATAAAGCACCAATATTGTTCACAACAAAAAAACGTTCAAACTATACACGTAAATCCAATAAATAAAATAGAAATCGTTCAAATCAATATCGATCTATCTATGTACTACGGGTTTCCTAAGAAGATGTTGTCAAAAGGGTTGGAAGACTCTCCCTGGTCCGGCGTATGCTGCTGTGGCTGCGGCTGTGATGCACTAAAAAGGGGTGGGGGAGAAATCTGTATTCCAGATGCCTGCAACTGTGCATAACAATGCTGCATCCATGTCCCGATCATCTGTTGCTCGGCGGCTCTCGCCCGCTCCAGCTCCTCCATCCGTAGCCGTTGAGATTCCATCTCCATCACTTGCCTCTGAAACTGCTCCTGTAGCTGATTAGTTTTGGAAGATCCCGATCCGCGGGAGAATTCGGGAGTCTTCTTCAGCAGGCCTTGACCCAACTTTCCGGTCCCCCTGCAGTAGAAAGTGTTTTTCCCTGGAGGGATCGCGGTTGACATGATCCTGGCCACTATTGTAGGATCAGATTAATCAATCTGATCAATCGGGAGTTCCGCATCCGGGGTGTTGGGATAGAGCTCTCTTGCCACCTGAGTCAACACCTCCGGGATCACCTCCTGAACTCTCGCCTAATTGACAAAGAAAAATAATATGTCAATTAATGTAAACATACAAAAAATTTAGAAATATGTTTATTTTTTTGTAAGGACACTTACAGCATCTTCGGGGGCCTGCGGATATGCGTGCTGCATCGTATAGACAAGCGTAGAGACTTCTGGGTGCTTGGCCACCTCCTCGATCCAACCCGAGTATGATCTGAAATCGGCATGATAATTTTTTGTGTTTTTGCCCCGATTCCTTGTGTTTACTTCAAAAATAGTCTATTTGATTAATACAACATCAAATAACATTGTTAGCTAGCCAAATAATTTGGGGGAAATACGATAGAACAAAACAATAATCGAATAGGTTGCATACCTTCAATTTCGGGTTGTTGAAGTGAACCACAAACCATTGCTACTCGTACTCCCTATAACGAAACTCGTTAGGGGTACCCGAACGATCGTCGCCGTACTTTTTCCAATGCTTCTTCAGCTTGCCCTTCCACTCCTTGTACCTATATTAATAAACACAAATGCTAGTAACTTATAAACAAAATCAGAACAAATGAAAAAATCCCAACAAATGAATCACGTAACTTGCTCCCTTGCACTTCATCTGCCCACGTGGGTCTGATGTCGTTGTCCATGCGGAACCACATCTGCAATGTATATATATCAATATTAAAAATTTATACATAAAAGATATATAATGAATATACAATTATACTCATTGACAACGCATTATTCAGTTCGTATTTGACGCACTACGGCACCGAATTCTAATCTGGCCACAGCATTGGCACTTTATCCCGTATGATGTTGTCCGCCATCCCTGCGTACTGTTGAGTGAGCTTTCCTTCGATCACCTCGCCTCCAGCCCCGGTCTTAATCATCAATTGTCCACCACCGGTAGCCCAAATCGCGTCGTCCAATAACTTTCCAACGACGAGGCCTCTTGTCTTCTTCTCTTTTCCACCGGCCACGATCGTGCCTATAACAATTTGTAAACGATTTTTTAAACATGAACACCGTTTTTTATTTAAATATTAGTAAGTAAAAAGATATGACTTATTAATATTTACCTGATTCATCGGTGCATAATCCCGGAGTCCTTACACTCCATAGAGGTGACGAGAAGGGTACACACGTGTATGTCTGCTCCGGGGTAATGAACCCTAGCTGTCCTGGAACAGGCATGCCCGTGGGATTGACGAGGGGTATCGTCGAGATTTCCAAGGGCAAGAATAGGGTAGACGGCGGACATAGTCGTACCCTGGCCGAGGAGTGAGTCGATCCATCAGCCTCGTCGGAAGGGGATGGGGAAGGGGTCGGCCGATGAATGTCCGACATACAGACTGAGGATTGAGTCGCACTATCCGTTGAAGGCGTGCGACTGTCCTCATAAAGCCTCCTCGCGTTGGAGGGTCGGCGAGGCTCGACTTCCTGCTGCTTAGGCGGTCCCTGACCTAGTAGTGCACGGTGCCGAGAGCTGGGAGGACGGCTATAGGTGTTGCCGATACTGGCGGATCCGGATCCGGATGCAGACTGACTTGCGCTGCTCTCATCCCCACGTCCTGATCTCCCTTTCGACCTCCCTCTCGACCCCCCTCTCGAAGCACTGCAGTTCAACCAATTCATACTTTCTATAAATATATATGTAACATAATCAAATTTATATAGTTTTAATATATCTAAATAATATTATTATAATTATTTCACATTAATCCACCAAATTCCAAATTAATTAAAATTAATGTAGAATAATTCTAATTAATTCACATTAATCTAACATATGTCATATAAATTCACATATTTCCAAATTAACTCATAATTAATAATCTCATATATTACAAAAAATTCAAATTAATCCATATTAATCTACCAAATTCCATATTAAAGACTTCACATAAATGTATAATAATTTAAATTAATTCACATTAATCTAACATAATGCCATATTAATGTCACATTTTTTCCAAATTAACACAAAATTAATAATCTCATAAATTACAGAAAATTGTAATAATCTCATATATATCACTACCAGAAGAATAACTATAGCTGACGACGTGGTGTCATCGGTCTGTTCCCTTTCATCGTCGGTCATAGCCTATATCCGACGACACATCGTCGGTTATAGTCTCGTCGGTAATGCACCGTCGGTGATACTATAACTGACGATGAATTAGGGTTATCGTTGGAAAAAAGGGAGACTAAAGGCAACGATGGTTTATCGTCGGGCATAGTTTCAAACTATAACCGACGATGTCATCGTCGGTTATAGTTTTCTCCATGGTCAAAATGGTTGACTGTGGAGAAAACTATAGCCGACGATGTTGACACATATCGTCGGTTATAGTTATTAATAATAAAAATTTTTTTGCAGGTTCTGGGTTTTATCCCAAAACCTGCATTCCCAAATAATCACAAATATTGTTCAAATTGCACATCAACAACCATTGAAACTATAGTAATAAATAAATAAAAAAAAAACGAAATCGTTCAAATCTGTATACATATGCATGCGTACGTAGTAAATAATTAAAATAAAAACTGACAATTGTTCAAATCTACGGGTGTCCTAAATCTATGTGATCAAACGGATTGTCATCAGATGGTTGGTCCTGGTCTGGCTGAGGTTATGGCTGAGGCTGAGGCTGAGGCTGTGGCTGTGGCGCACCGAAAATAGGTGGGGGAGCTATCTGGATTCCAGATGCATGCAGCTGTGCATAACAGTGCTGCATCCATGTCCCCATCTGCTGCTGCTGTTCGGCCAACCGATTCTGCTCTGCGGCTCGCGCATGCTCCATCTCCTCCATCCGACGCCGTTGAGCTTCCATCTCAATTGCTTGCCTATGAAGCTGGTCATGTAGCTCATTAGTCCTCGAAGATGATGTGACGACCCGGACCAGAATCAGCAGTATGATCAGCTGTATACATGAGTTACTGCGTAGCCGCAGATTGACGACAGAGTTTGAATCTCCAGGGATTGTAAACGACTAAATTATTGGCCGAGAATTGGAGCTGGGTCTCTTCTCAAGAGTCGTTGTACGTGTGAATACGAGTTCGTGGGCGGTTCCGGATCGTTATTTAGACGACCGAGGAGTTAGTTATGAATATTTGAAGTTCGGATTTAAATGGTGGGCTACTTAACGACTAAATTACCGGACGAGAATTTGGTTTCGGCTTCTTCACGGAAGTTGTTCGGAATTTAATTTCGAGTTCGTGGGAACTTCCGGAGCAAGATTTGGAGTTACGAGGAATTAGTTGCAAATTTTGCCGTTAGTTGATTATTTAGTCGATTTAATGTGTGTTGCTTTGAAGGGTTGACTTTTTATTCGGTTGGCTGATATGTTTGACTTTGGGTAATATTGGAAGAATATGTCGAGACGAGTATGTGGCCGCAAGAATTATCGGAATCGGAATTACGACGAGAAAGTTACGCGCGTTTGAAGTTTGTCGAAAAGGATAATTATGAAGTTTCCAAAAATGGAAAGTCTATAAATAGAAGTTGCTACTTTGGGCAGGTCAAACCTTTCCTCTTTGGGTGTTGACCGAGTTGACTCGGTCAACTTGGTGGAGAATGAGGATTCACGTCGGCTTATAGGTGGCTCACGGTGGTGCGACGATTCCGGCCACCCCAGAGGGTGGGGCTGGTCCCGTTCAACTCGTCTCGGTGCCCTCGACCCCGTGCCGTCCTCCTCGCGTGGTGGAGCTCACGGTGGAGAGAGAAAACTTGAAGTAAAGTTGGTGAATTTTGGTGTTAATGGTGGTTTGGGATTCCGGCCGATTCGAGCTGCAATTCTTAGTGGGCTTTGAAGCTCTCATCCCCTTGATGCTTCCCTGTAAGTTTCGTGTTTCAATTCGATGTATACATGGAGAATTTTGGATTGGAAAATTTGTGTACAATTCGGGTTTCATTGAAATTGGATGTGTTAGAGTGAGAATTGGACTTCGGTGCAGTTGACAAAGTTGCTCAGTGGGTGATTTTGAGTGGAATAGGGGTGGCTCCGCCGTGAAATTTTCCGGTCAACAGTGGCGCCGCCGTGGACGGCGGTCAACGGCGGTCAACGGTCAACGGGTTGACTTTTTGACTTTCGGCAAGTTGCATGTCGTTTGACTCGAAATCGCGCTCCGAACGCAGTGGGGAGGTTCGTTTTTCGAGTTGAGCGTCCGAACGTAAAGCGAGGTATTGAGGTGGTATATACGGATTTTCGACGATTCGTCGACTTTGAATTGTGTATTTCCGAGAACGGTGGTTTCTCGTGGTTTTATTTGTATTGTCGGATTATGACTTTGAATATTGGACATTGTGGATATTCAGGGGTTCGTGATCGTTTGTTTGGCGAGGGACATTCCGCCGGATCACGGGTTAACGCGATACGCGTTACGCCAGTCTGTGAGTGGACATTTCTTTTCACGGAAATCTTGCGAGTCTTTTATTTGATTTATGACTTGAGCATGCAGCATGATTATGGTTTTACGAGCATGAGATTTCATATGAGATTATGATTATATAAGCATGTGTTTACAATTATACGAATATGTTTATACGGATATACGTATACGAATATGCATACACTATTATGCTGTTTCATGCATTTGCATCGAACTGTTTATGATTTGGTTTACACAGAGTACAGTCTCAGTTACGTTGTTGTATCGATACACCTTGCCTCGTCGGCTGATCCCCGACGGAGGGCCGCCTGGAGGGGCGTTTCCCCAACCAGACCGGTGAGGGGCGTATTCCCCGGAACCGAGGCCATTTCTGGCTTAGAATCACGTGGTAGTCAGGGACTCCGTGGTTCAGACTGTACTAGCACGGAGGTGTCCATGAGTGACCCCGTGGGATTTTACTTGCATGCTCAGTACACTGGAGGAGTATGAGTTTTACCTCGTGTACTATGTTGTTTATATTTACCTGGACTCGCATATGTTTTTATAACATATTTATTATCTGGTGAAAGACATTTATTTTTGTCCACTCACTCTAACGTGTTTATTGTCTTTCACCTGGGCTTTTCGGTTTCCGTGCCCAGTTTGCAGTTCTGGCTCTGGTGTCGCACGTCGTGGTCGGAGGCATAGTGCTCGAGCTACTTTGTTTCATCCAGTAGGTTTATTGTTCTACCTACTGTGGTATGCGTATACGATTATGTATTAGATGTCGCTCTGAGCTTCCTATTGAATACGTTATACGATTTTACACTGGATTTCGGTAAAGTGCATATATATTTACTACTTTACTTTACTGTTGATATATTGAGAAATCCGGATGGGATTGGTGCCCACGGTTTGCTTTTTGTGGCATATGATGAAGTGTATTTTCCGCGTGCAGGTAATGGTAATTCCACGCTAGTAACGAAACTCTGCCCAAATTTCGAAAAGTTTTTGCTGGTTCGTATTTTTGAGGGGGTTCGATTCCGGTTTAGGGAACTAAATCGGGATTGGGTCCTTTCAGATGATGATGATCCCGATCCGCGAGAGAATTTAGGGGTTTGGTTCAACAGCCCTTGACCCCACTTTCCGGAACCCCTGCAGTAGAATGTGTTCTTCCCTGGAGGGATCGCAGCTGACATAATCTTGGCCCTGACGATCGAATCAGATCGATCAATCTGATCAATCGGGAGTTCAGCATCGGGGGTGTTGGGATAGAGCTCTCTCGCCACTTGAGTCAACACCTCCGGAATCGCCTCCTGAATTCTCGCCTAATTTACAAAGAACAATAAAATATTAATTAAAAAAAATATATCTAAATAAATAAGAAATAAGTTGATTTTGTTATAAGGACACTTACAGCATATTCGGGGGATTGCGGATACGCGTGCTTCATCGTATAGACAAGGGGATCCTCTTCTGGGTGGTTGGCCGCCTCCTCGATCCAACCCGAGTATGATCTGGAACCGGCATGATGATTTTTGGTGTTTTTGGCCCAGTTCCTTGTGTTGACTTCAGAAAGAGCCTGCTCGATTAATCCAACATCAACAAAAAAACACTCATTAGCCAAATAATTTAAGGGAAGTACGATAAAACAAAAATTTAATCGATGGAAGGTTGCGTACCTTCAATTTCGGGTTGTTGAAGTGAACCACAATCCATCGCCACTCGTACTCCCTATAACGAAACTCGCTAGGGGTACCCGAACGATCGTCGCCGTACTTTTTCCAATGCTTCTTCAGCTCACCCTTCCACTCCTTATACCTATATATACCCATAAAATCAAGCGTTAGTAACTTACAACATTGTATGAACATAATCAAAAGAAACGAAAAAATTGAAACAAATTAAATGCCGGTCTACAAACCTGCTCCCATGCACTTCATCCGCCCACGTGGGTCTAATGTCTGCATCCACGCGGAACCACCTCTGCAATGCATATATATATATATATCAATAATATTAAAAATTTATTTAGAAAATTTACATAATGAATATACAATTCAACTCACCGACAACGCATTATTCAGCTGATATTTGACGGATTGCGCACTGAATTCCAATTTGGCCACAACATTGGGACTCTATCCCGTATGAGGCTGCCCGCCATCCCCGCGTACTTTCGAGTGATCTTTCCCTCGATCACCTGCCCTCTATCCCCGGTCGGAATCATAACTTGGCCACCACCGCTAGCCTGAATGGCGTCGTCCAGTAACTTGCCGACGACGGAGCCTCTGGTTCTCTTCTGTTTCTCACCGGGCACGATCTCGCCTATCACATATATATGTAGACGATTTTTTAAACATCAACACCTAATTAAATTTAAATATTACTAAGTAAAAAGATATCACTAATTAATATTTACCTGATTCGTCGGTGCGTTGTCCCGGAATCCTCACACTCCAGAGAGGTTTCGGGAAGGGTACATATGAATATGTCTGGTCCGGGGTAATGAACCCTAGCAGTCCCGGAACGGGCATCCCGTCGGAATCGACGTGAGGTATCGTCGGGATTTTCAACGGTAAGAATAAGGTAGACGGCGGGCATAGTCGCATCCTCGCCGAGGACTGAGTGGATCCACCAGCCTCCTCGGAATAATGAGGAGTTGTCTGCTGGATGGCGGGGGAAAGGTCCTCGCGATGAATGTCCGGCATTCGGACGGAGGATTGAGTCGCACTATCCATTTTCGGCGTGCGACTAACCTCTTGAACCCTTCTCGCGCCTGAGGATCGAGGAGGCTCGAACTTCTGCTGCTGAGGTTGTCCCTCGCCCATCAGTCTACGGTGTCGAGGGGTCTGCGGAAGACTGTAAGTGTTGCCAACGCTGGTGGATCCTGATGCCGACCGACTTCCGGTGCCCTCATCCCCACGTCCCGATCTCCCTCTCCCTCTCGACCTCCCCCTCGAGCTCGACCCCCCTCGGGAAGCACCGCAATTTAACCAATTCATCGTTGCTATAAAATTATTAAAATTCAAAATAATTCCTAATTCATCCAAAAATTCGAATACATATTCCAATATATATCAATAATCCAATACATAAATATTCCAATATATATATATCCAAAAATTCCAATAATCCAATATATAAATCCAATATATATTCCAATATATATAATTATTCCACAAAAATCAACAATAATTCCATAAAATCCACAATAATTACAATATATATATATAATCCAATATAATTCATCCAATACAAATATAATCCAATAATGTAACTATATATTCCAATATATATATCAATAATCCAATATATATATATATCCAAAAATTCCAATAATTCCATAAAATCAATATATAATTCCAATAATTCCAATATATAAATATTCCACAAAAATCTAGATAATCCAATATATAAATCCCCAATAATCCACAAAAATTCCAATATATAAATTAATATTCCACAAAAATCAACAATAATTCCATAAAATTCAACAATATCCAATATATAATCACAATGTTCATGCATGCATCCACATTATCGATCAACAAACGAAACAACTTCAAATCTAACCTAAATAAAAAAAATTCGAAAATCCAAAAATTAGGGATTTCAAACCTGAAATGGAGAAAATCTGAAATGACCCAACCCCGATTTAGCTCCCTAAACCGGAATCGAACCCCTTCGAAAACACGAACCAACAAAAACCGTAGAAATTTTGGCAGAGTTTCGTTACTATCGTGGAATTACCTTAACCTGCACGCGGAAAATACACTTCATCCTATGCCACAAAAATCAAACCGTGGGCACCAATCCCATCCGGATTTCTCAATATATCAACAATAATGTAAAGTAGTACATATATCTATACTTTACTGAAATCCGGAGTAAAATCGTATAGCATAAACAACAGATTACTCAGAGCGACCTCTAGTGTATAAACATATCAGTATACCACAGTAGGTAGAACAATAAACCTACTGGAAGAAACAAGGTAGCTCGAGCACTATGTCTCCGACCACGACGTGCGACACCAGAGCCTGAACTGCAAACTGGGCACGGAAACCGAAAAGCCCAGGGGAAAGACATGAAACACGTTAGAGTGAGTGGACAAAAATAAATGTCTTTCACCAGTTGATATATATGTATAAAATAACATATGCGAGTCCAGGTAAATAAAACAACAAGTACACGAGGTAAAACTCATACTCCTCCAGTGTACTGAGCATGCAAGTAAAAATCCCACGGGGTCACTCATGGACACACACCGTGCTAGTACAGTCAGAATCACTGGATCCCAGACCCACACGTGATTCTAGCCAGAAATGGCCTCGGATCCGGGGATACGCCCCTCGCCGGTCTGGTTGGGGAAACGCCCCTCCAGGCGGCCTACCATCGGGGATCAACCGAGAGACAAAGTGTATCGATACAACAACGTAACCAAGACTTTACTCTGTGTAAACCAAATCATAAACAGTTTGATGCAAATGCATGAAACAGCATATAAGTGTATGTATACTCGTATACGTATATTCGTATAAGTATATCGTATAATCGTAAAACATATGCTCATGTAATCCGTAATCTCAATACGCATGCTCAAGTTCGTAAATCATATAAAAGACTCGCAAGATTTCCGTGAAATGAAATTGTCCACTCACAGACTGGCGTAACGCGATACGCGTTAACCCGTGATCCGGCGGAAAGTCTCTCGCCAAAAGAACGATCACGAACCCCTGAATAATCACAACGTCCAATATTCAAAGTCATAACTCGACAATATAAATCAAATCACGAGAAACCACCGTTCTCGGAAACACGTAATTCGAATACGACGAATCGTCGAATATCCATATATAACACCTCAATACCTCGCTTTACATTCGGACTCTCAACACGAAAAACGAACCTCCCCACTGCGATCGGGGCGCGATTTCGAGTCAAATGACATGCAACTTGTCGAAAGTCAAAAAGTCAACCCGTTGACCGTTGACCGCCGCCATGGCGGCGCCGCTGCCGGACGTGAAATTTCATGGCGGAGCTGCACCTATTCCACTCAAAATTCTGCACTGAGCAACTTTGTCAACTGCACCGAAGTCCAATTCTCACTCTAACACATCCAATTTCAAGTAAAACCGAATAGGTTCACAAATTTCAAACCCAAAATTCTCCTTCCACAAATCGAATTAAAGCTTCATACTTACATGGTTAGAATCCTTGAGAGGAGAGCTTCAAGACCCAGTGTTTGATTGAGCTCAATTCGGACCGAAACCAAGAACCCGAATTCACCTAAAATCCACCAATTTCTCGCCGGAATTTCTTCCTCCTCCGTGAGCCACGCCGTGCGTGGTGGCCGAGGGTTGGCTCGGGAAGCCAAGGCGAGCATAACGGGCTATGCCCCGAGCCGTGGGGTGCCGGAAAATTCCTCGCCGCCGGCGAGCCAAAGTCGCCGTCGAACACTCTCTCATCACCACGGTCAAACCATTAAATTCCATCTTTGACATTCCCAAAGGGGAAACCCACTATTTATATACATGACCAACATGGAAACTTTCCCAAAATGGAAATCCCAAAATTACATATTTCGACAAGCTTTAAACTCCCGTAACTTCCTCGTCATAATTCCGATTCCGATAATCGCGGCCACAAACTCGTCTCGACGTACTCTTCAATAATCACCCGAAGTCAAACACATTGGCCAATCGGATAAAAAGTCAACCGTTCAACCCAAACGTATATTAAATCGACAAAACAAACAACAAACGGAAATATTCGCAACTAATTCTCCGTAACTCAAAATCATGCTCCAGAAGTTCCTGCAAGCGCGAAATTAAATTCTGAACAACTTCCGTGAAGGATCCGAAGACAAATTCTCGTCCGATAATTTAGTCGCGAACAAACCTGCCATTTAAATCCGTTTCCGTCGAAACTTCAAATATTCATCACTAATTCCTCGGTCATCCAAATAATGATCCGGAACCACCCACAAACTCGTAATTACACGTACAACGACTCTTGAGAAGAGACCCAGCTCCAATTCTAGGCCAATAATTTAGTCGTTAAGAAAGCTGGCGGTTTCAACATTGTCGTAACTCTGCGACTATGCGACTTAACTGCTTATTCTTGTCCGGGTCGTCAAAAAATCGACGAGGGATTTGGCTACAGATTCGATGGGCTTTGGCTTGAGCTTTGATTGCTTGCTCCCAACGTTGAGGAAATGGAGAAAATCGTAGAGGAGAGGAAAAATTCGAAATTGGGCAGTTTCGTTTCTGCCCAAAACGTACCCAGTTGCCAATATAAACCATAAATATACCCGACGATATAAGTAATATCGTCGGTCATAGTTGAACCGAAACTATATCCGACGAGATTTCATATGAATATCGTCGGATATAGTTTTTTAATTTATTTTTCATATATATGCCGGTTATATATATGTAGTGTATTAATATATATTTATTAATATTTAATACGAAATTATTAGAAAAAAAAAACGAAATAATTTAAAAGCGTAATTAAATTAAAATGGCATTTAATTTTTTGGCTATATTTAATAATATATATTTATTAATATTTAATAATACGATATTATTAAATATTATCGTCGAACGGTTGTATTTTTTTTCCGATCTCTCGATCTCTCTCTCTTATGATCGCTATTTAGCAATTTAATTGATCGACACAATTTAAAGTCGATAATCTGAATATATATTCATTTTACATTGCACGTTCAAACTCAAAATAACATACATACACTAATTAAGGTGCATAGTCAGAATCATCGCTTGAGTCTGACTCTGTTTCCGAGTTAATTTCAGGTAAGATGTGTATGTCCTCGTAACTTGAGTCTTCATTGTCTTCATTTTGATTAACATCAATAAGATTCAGTTGAGGAATTCGTACCACACTGCCCTGTCTCACATTATTAAGGCGAATTGTTGAGGTTTCAGGAATACCAGTTGCGTTCGGCTCTTGGTATGCACTGACTTCTTCATCCGAGGTCACACCAAGGGTTGAGGCACTGTATATGTTTCGTGGAAGAACATGGTTAACCACTTTCCACGCGCCTTTATGCACAAGATCATCAAGATAGAACAATTGTTTCACCGCCGTGGCCAACACAAACGGATCATCTTCATACCAGCTTGTAGCAGTATTCACCGAAAAAATCCCGTAATGATCGGTCCTTGTGTTCTGAGAGTCGGTATCAAACCATCTACACTTAAACAAGTGCACGGTCATGCCTTCCCCATATATTAATTCGACAACAGAATGGAGAACACCGTAATAGTCAACTCCATTCTGCCCACCATGCACCATTACCCCAGAATTCTGTGTTTTTCGTCTGACATCTCTATATTCACAAATAAATAGCACGCCATTTACCTTACACATAGGATAAACTCTGGAAGTTACCGGTTTCTGCGCCAAGAGCCTCAATTCGTGTGACCACTGAGGGATACCATCATCTTGTACATGATTCATCTGAAAATAATCATTTATTAACTTAACTATAAATAGGATGCGAGACATGCACTTAACATCATATACAGGTCAATTTATCTATAAACGTACCCAGTTGTCAAAATAGTTTGCGAACATCTTGTTGTGGTACTCAACATCACCGGAAATAGCAGGGCAGTAAAGGAGCAAATTTTTCCAATATTGAACTTCTGGACAGTTAATCAATACCGACGAATGGGCAATGACTAGCTCATAAGGTTCCAACTTGTACGAGTTGGGCAACTTTCCAGAAACTTCAACATCATCGGAGATGATCGAAAGGTTGAACTGCCCTCCATCTACTGGCATATGTTGTGGAGGGTCCTCCAACGCTCCCAAATACAACTTGGTGTACGTTACGTACTCATGCGCAATATATGCTTCAGCGATACACCCTTCGGGTGCAGATTTGTTCATCACATAGTCTTTGTAGTCCCCTACTTGTCTGTAAATTGGTAATTACAGATCGAGCATGTTATGCTTATTGCAACAATAAGTGAATAAATAATATTAAAGATCGACATATATATAGCCAGATTCAGAGATGCATTACGTACCTTTCCATAGGATACATCCATGTGTAGTGTACTGGACCAGTAAGCAACAATTGTTCCGGAAGATGGAGCATCAAGTGAGGCATGATGTCGAAAAAGTTTGGAGGAAATATCCTTTCGAATTTGCACATGATAAAAATGATGTCCTGTTGCATTTCTAACAAGTCCGATTTCATCACTTCTCTCGTGCATAACTTCTGAAAGAATCTTGACAAAGCCACTAACGGCTCCACCACCTCTTTGGGCAGGTACCCTCGAATGAAAACAGGGAAGAGGCGTTGAAGCAGTATATGACAGTCATGACTCTTTAGTCCGTACATCTTATTTTCTTTGAAGTTAACACATCGACTTATATTTCCAGCATAGCCTGAAGGATACCTGACATTACCCATCCAGCCAAAAATTTCATTCTTCTGTTCAGGCTTCACAGTATAAGGAGCTTGTGGCATTTTTTCTTCCCATCTCTCAACAACAAATGTTTTCGCAGTCCTATCCTTTTAAGATCAATGCGTGCCTTCGGGCCGTCTTTAGTTTTTCCCTCCCAATTCAACACTGTGCCGACCACACTCTCGCACACATTTTTCTCTATGTGCATGACATCTAAGTAGTGTCTGATCAACAACTTGGACCAATAAGGAAGTTCCCAAAAACTACTTTTGTGTGTCCAAAATTTATACCTATCGGGTTTGTCAGGTATTGACGCCACTATATCAGGATGATTGCTTAGCTGCCCAAAATCGTATTCATTTAGCACTTCTAATATTTCATCCCCCGTCCATCTCCTCGGCTGCTCACCTATTTTCACAGTCCCATCAAATGCCTCCATATCTTCCCGAAATGGGTGATCATGTGGAAGCCAACAACGATGACGCATCTGTACAATCTTCCTGCAATGAGGTCTGCAACACTCAACCGTCATGCACTCTGGACAAGCCCTGTATCCCCCTGTAACGTTGCCCGACAACATCCCGCGTGCAGGAAAATCGCTAATGGTGCCAACAAGCATGGCGTGCATCTGGAACATCTCATTTTTGAACTTGTCATAAGTGGGATGACCATGCTCACTCAAGTACTTAAGCTCCTCAATCATGGGTCTTAAATACACATCGAGACACTTTCCTGGATAACCCGGCCCTGGAATTATCATAGTGAGCATATTGTATTCTTTCTTCATGCACATCCATGGAGGAAGGTTGTACGGTACCAAAATAACTGGCCATATACTGTATTGAAGACTCATGTTGCCAAAAGGGTTGAATTCGTCAGATGAAAGCCCCAGCCAAACATTTCGAACCTCTGATGCAAAATAAGAAAACTCCTTCACCATGTGCTTCCAAGCCTCTCCGTCAGCAGGGTGTATAAGTGTATCACCGTCGGGCAAATTCCTCTCGGCCCACCATCTCATAGCTTCAGCCGTGTGTGCACACATGAACAACCGTTCTAGCCTATCTATCAGGGGAAAATACCGAAGTATCTTCACAGCTTTCTTGTTTCCGGCAGGAGTCAACTTATACCTATCTGTACCACATACCGGGCATTCATCAAGGGATTCAAGATCATTCCCATAAACATCTTCACCCCAGAAGAGAACACAATCATATCTACAAGCATGGATTTTGATGTAGAAAAGGCTAAGATGTTTAAGGATCTATCGCACCTTACGATGAGTGGTAGGAAGATGATGACCGGGGGGTAACAACGAACCAGACCACTTCAGCCAATCATCAACAGCCTTCACACTCACTTTGTTCTCCACTTTGAGCTTCATTACTCCCATAACACTTTCGAGAACAGTCTTATTACACCCGTTGTACAACGGGGTCTGTTGGAAGGCAATGAGGTTGTTGTACTTATCCATACCAGCAGTGTTGACAGCTGTAGGTACTGGACTGGCTCAATATGAGGGAAGTCTCCAACGGCGGGAGGGATATCCGGTGCTTGAGCAAATATACCGCTCTCATGAGGAAACATATCGTTGATCAACATTGTTGTTGGATCATTGGATGTACTGCCACTTTCAAAAAATTGTCCGTGATCATGTTGACCAACTGATGAACTCTCACCGTGATATATCCAACATGTGTACTTATCCCAAAATCCGTTTTTCTTCAAGTGCTCCAATACTTTATCGATGTGAAAACGATATCGCTCGCTGCGACACTAACATTTCGTACACGGACAATAATGAATTGTCATCCCTCCACAATTAACCTTCACATATTCGACAAAACTTCTAATTCCACGGTGATATCTTACATCCCATCTTGGAAGACACATCCAACTCTTGTCCATCCTGAAAATTATAACTGCATGTATATATACCCATGATCTTATTAACCAAAATTTCATAGCTAGATATAAATATTTATTATTATAATTCCCATAATTTTAATATATATATACACACACGTACACCCTAATTATATATATATATAATCGATCGATCACAAAAATCTAAATATATATATATAACCATGCACGTACGTACACTAGCTAGCTAGCTATATATATAATATATTAATCCTATATATAATAATCACAATATATATATAATGTAATATATTAATTAAATAAATTAATCACCCTAGCTAGCTAGCTAGCTATATATATATATATGTTCACAATAATCAAAATTAACAACAATTAATATATATATTTACGATCATTAATCACGTACTCAAAATTAACCATCGATCAATTACTCAAACTCAAGAATCAATTAATTAACTCGATCGATCGATCGATCAATATATATATATATATATATTCAAAATCAATATCAATCGATCAATTCAACAAATTAAAGCAATATATATTCAAAAACATATTAAGCATGCATGCACGTAGCTATATATATATAATGCATGAATCATCACGAACTCATTCTCGACATCACCCAAAGATCAATTTCAGAGCATTTTCAGAAAAAAGGGAAATTTTTTTGAATGACAGATCGAGCTGCTGCCCAGATCTGAAATAAGAAACTATAGCCGACGATAGAAAAAAATCGTGGCTAATAGTCCAAAAAAATAGTCGGTAATAGTCGAAAACTATAACCGACGATTTTCCGGCGACTATAACCGACGACAAGAAAATCTCGACGGTCAAAAACCTATAACCGACGAGGTAATCCTGTCGTCGGTTATAGTTTACTATAACCGAAGAAAAACCTTCTCGTCGGTCGTTTTTTGAGGACTTCGTCGGGTATACTACTTCTGCTGGTAGTGTATATTAATATATCAAAATCATATATTCATTTATGGAGAATACTTCAGTGTGTTAACACAAGTTACAATAAAACACATGTTTATAAGTTTACCATAAAATGGTAAACTAAGTTACTTTTTTAAGGTTGAAAATTCTAGTTTAGTTTTTTTCTAAGGAATAGTACTAAACCTAAAAAGGTAAATTTTTATTTTAAATTTATAATTTATTCTTGACCATTCATATTTTTTTAATTCGATCCAACGGTTGTGTTATATTTAAAAATTCTACCTGCTACCTGTTAAAGATGTTTCAGGAGGCCACCATTCATGCCCCATATATTATCTTTCAAACATCTTTGAACAGCCCAATGAAAAATTCAAAGGCATCTTTCTGTTGAAGATCAATCGAATCACTTTCTAATTGTGAGACGATACATAACAGCTAACTAACTTCATACACATGAACAAGTAGTAGTTAATAATGTCTCAAAATTTCCTTAATGAACTGTCGGAAAAGTGCTTCAAAATCATTTGCCACGCTGTTAGTCTTGGTTTCTCATCGATCTGTCCACATGAAGTACATCTTCAATCCAAGCAACAAGGTTGTATGCAAAACTTTCCAACACTCTCGACAGAATGCAGGTTGGAAAAAAAATGTGATGACTCTAACGCCAATTTATCTTTCCCATTTTCAGAAAGATTTACATTTATGGTCGTATGACACGACAGACAATATTTATGAGCGAATCCCTGGATAATTCTCACATGCACCTCATCCTAGTAAAGAAGCTACCAAAACAGAATCTCTGGTACAGACTAGCACCCGGTTTTCAAGGCCACGACAAGTTTTAGTGCAGTCTGGTGTTAAATTATGGTCAAGCCTAAGACTACATATTGATAAACATCATCACAAACATATTCATAGGTATCATGTCCCGTAAACAGCCCTGGTACGCAAATTCTAACATCTAAACGACTAAACATAACTAAAGATTCAGAATATCAAAATTTCTAATAAAATTAATTCTGTACCAAAGAACTCAAACCATTTGGACTATATTGTGTATCCTATGTTTCTACAACAGAAGTACAAGCTCTACCTAGTTCATGAAATCACTGCATTCATATACTTCATCCAACACAAATTAACACAACATGAAATGTCAAGGAAGTCTTTATCTGAGATCAGCATACAAGTGTGCGTGTCGTGTAGTTTTGCTTCACTGGAGTAAATTATAACAGTACAAAAAATCAAATTGTAATTACCTTATATCGGTAAGTGGAGGTTGTCCAGAAGCTCTACACCCCCTCAGAAAGAAGTAAACAATCATAACCTATGAAGATTTATACTAGAACATTCCTCTATAGCTGTATTCCTATCAAGACAAGCTATCTGACATGAATATCAGAATTGAATTCCTGAAAATATTAAAGCAATGTTCCTAGACTGTACCAAAAACAATTTATTCATTCTGTAGCTGCCAAAACTCACAAATCAAGCAGGAAAATCTAAGACAGGGTGGCACATATTCTTTCTAATAGTTGGTTGTTCAGTTAACAACATTATGTGTGGTAAGATGAAAAATTACAAATCCCGCAGGTAAATGTTTGATAACAGATAAACAGAGAAGATCCTTTACAATTCTCTGTGAAATGACAAAGCTATAGAGTAGCATACCACTGCAACCTCTCTGCACTGTCACATCTCATTTTATGATAATTGTTTTCTATACTCTCTTTACTATTCCATACTAGCAACTTCAAAAGAATCAGCTACCTATTACCCTGATTAATTATATCAATTCCATCATGAAAGAATGTAAATGTTAAACTACAACAATGAACCATTGTGAAGGTTACAGTTTTGCGGTCATTTCTTGCCCTCGGCAACTGGCTCCTGAGCCGCTTGAGCAGCCGCAGCAGCACTCATGATGGAGTCAAACTTTTTAGATTTCCCCAGAATAATCTCAATCTAAAATCCAGAAGAAGAAGAGATGTCAGAAGTCAAATATGAAAATCTACGAAATGTTCACCTCGGCGAAAGAAACACACCTTAGCCTTCTAAACCAAACGACCCTTATTCTCATCCTTTATGCCAACGGTAGATGTAGATACCTCTGTCCAATTTCACAAACAAAAACAACCAAATCAGAATCCATCATCTTGATTAAAGCTAGCTCTTCGAAATATTAGGTAACAAATTTCTTACTCTTTTCAATAGCCAATCCATTGTTCTTCAAAATCTCAGCAATAGTGACAACAGTAGTGATTGCTGTTGAAACACCACCACACCATATGAGCAAGACACAATGACACCTTTCAAAGAACAAAGATGATAGCTAGCTACACACCAATTCTAATTCAAGTAATGAATCCAAAAATGTTTTACCCATTCCCAATGCCGAGAGCTCAACCTCATTGTGCTGCTCTATATACCTCTGCATCAAAGAGAATACCACAACTACTTAAACACAAAATGTAGATCCACAACCGAAATTGAAATTTTTTATCAAAAACTGTGAACCTTGCCGAGAAATTGGATCATGGATGGATCGTCGATTTGATTGGATTGGCTCCTCGTCAATCAATCGACTTCCTAATTCCCAAAAATTCTACAAAATCACAAAAATACCAAAACTTTACAGAAACCCAGTTCAGAAACAGCCCAAAACGCAAGAAGAAGACGATTTCAGGAAGGGCAATGACGAAGACACGGACACGGTCGATGGAAGGTGGAGACGACGAAGAAGAAACTGATTTCAGGAAGGGCAATGACGAAGAAGCTGTGGATCAGGAGATATTGGATAGAGGAATTGACATGGGTTTTTAGTCGTGTAGAGTTTGTATACGGTAGATTTACAAAAGTACTGAATATGGTTGTTGTAGTTACCTTTTAAGATGTTTATTGAACCATAAAACTACAAATTTGATTTTTATGTTGTAAATTTCTTGTTTAGGTTCATTCTCAACCTTAAACTTGTAACTTTAACAAGTTACCAAAACATGGTCTTACATTTACTTATTTAGGTTTACATACCACCTTAACTTAAAACATATGTTTACCGATTAATGGTTAACCTGTAATATCAGGTCACTTTTATAACATGTGTTTTAATGCATACTACGTTAACACACTGAAGTACACCCCTTCATTTATTCATAATTAATCCCATATATGAAAAAAAAATTACAAAAATCATGATAATCATATATATATTCCTAATATTCAAAAAAAAAATCAGCATAGTTTTCCCATATATATATATGCAAACCAAAATCAACAAAATCCCATTTTAATCCAAATTCAACAAAATTTCATATATACTCTATATAATCCCATATATGCACAAAAAAAATCACACATGAAATCACACATATATGTATCTAATCACACCCTAAACCCAAACATTCACTTACATTATTGAGAAACTACACAAAAATTGAAGCAAACTAAAAAAAATATGAAATTTGGGGATTTAGGGATTTAGGGAGAGAGAGAGAGGGAGAGAGGACCTGTTTAGGATATCGATGGAGATCGGCGGCGGCGGTGGTGGGTTGCTTCTCTCTCTCCCGGAACAGTTTCTTCTCTCTCTCTCTCACAGAAGTTTCTTCACTAATGCACAGTTTCTGTTTCCTTTTCTGCCGTTCTGGGGGTTATAACCCGATACTTATACCCGACGATATAAGTTTTATCGTCGGGTATAAGACTATAACTGACGATATAAGTATAGTCGTCGGTTATAGTCTTATACCCGATGACATTCATACTAGGGACATCGTTGGGTATCGTCCTTATTTTACTCCTTCCGTTTTCTTTTGTTTTTCCTCATATTTACTACTTATAACAATGTTAAATTATAATTAATCCCAAATTAATACACATCACGAATGACATTCATTGAATTAATTGCATGCACGTTAATATATATGTACGTACTCAAGTTGCACGTACGTACGTACGTTCCAGTCACGTACCGTCATACACATCGAGAAACATTAATTGCATGTTCATACTCAAATTAACATATGTATACATTCATTTGTAAATTAATACTTTAAATCACTAAGGCGCATAGTCCAAATCATCGCTTGAGTCTGACTCGGTTTCTGAGTTAATTTCATGTGAGATGTGTATGCCCTCGTCACTTGAGTCTTCATCGTCTTCATTTTGATTTACATCAATAAGTTCAGGTCGAGGAATTCGTACCACACTACCCAGTTGTATCACATTACTAAGGCGAATTGTTGAGGATTTAGGAATACCAGTTGTGTTCGGCTCTTGGTATGCAGTCACTTCTTCATTATCGCGGTCACACCAAGTGTCGAACCACTGTATATGTTTCTTGGAAGAATGTGGTTAACAACTTTCCAGGCGCCTTTGTGCAGAAGATCATCAAGATAGAATAATTGTTTCACCGCAGTGGCCAGAACAAATGGATCATCTTCATACCAGCTTGTAGCAGTATTCACAGAAAATATGCCGAATTGATCGGTCATTGTGTTCTCAGGGTCGGTATCAAACCATCTACACTTAAACAAGTGCACTGTCATGCCTTTCCCATATATTAATTCGACAACTGAATGGAGAACACTGTAATAGTCAACTCTATTTTGCCCACCATGCACCATTACCCCCGAATTCTGTATTCTTCGTCTAACATCTCTATGTTCACAAATAAATAGCACGCCATTTACCTTACACATAGGATAAACTCTGGAAGTTACAGGTTTCTGCGCCAAGAGCCTCAATTCGTGTGACCACTGAAGGATACCATCATCTTGTACATGGTTCATTTGAAAATGATCATTAACTTAACTTTAAATAGGAAAATAGTACGCCATTTATATATATACAAGTAAATATATCTATATACGTACCCATTTTCCAAAATAGTTTGCGAACGTCTTGTTGTGGTACTCAACATCACCAGCAATAGCAGGGCAGTAAATGTGCAAATTTTTCCAATAGTGAACTTCTGGACAGTTAATCAATACCGACCAGTGGGCAATGACTAGCTCATATGGTTCCAAATTGTACGAGTTGGGCAACTTTCCAGAAACTTCAACATCATTGGAGATGATCAAAAGGTTGAAATGCGGTTCATCTACCGGCATATGATGTGGAGGGTCCTCCAACGCTCTCAAATACAACTTGGTGTATGTTACGCACTCGTGTCAATATATGCTTCAGCGATACACCCTTCGGGTGCGAATTTGTTCATCACATAGTCTTTGTAGTCCCCTAATTGTCTATAAAGTGGTAATTAAAGAGCATGTTATGATTATTGTAAAATAACTGAATAAATAATATTAAAGAAATAGCCAAATTCAGAGATGCCTTACGTACCTTTCCATGGGATACATCCATGTGTAGTGTACTGGACCGGTAAGCAACAATTGGTCCGGAAGATGGAGCATCAGGTGAGGCATGATGTCGAAAAAATTTGGAGGAAATATCTTTTCCAATTTGCACATGATAAAAATGATATCCTGTTGCATTTCCAACATGTCCGATTTCTTCACTTCTCTTGTGCATAACTTCTGAAAGAATCTTGACAAAGCCACTAATGGCTCCACCACCTCTGGCTACCCTCGAATGAAAACAGGGAAGAGGCGTTGAAGCAGTATATGACAGTCATGACTCTTTAGTCCATACATCTTATTATCTTTGAAGTTAACACACCGACTTATATTTCCTACATAGCCGGAAGGATACCTAACATTACCCATCTAGCCAAAAATTTCAGTCTTATGGGCATGCTTGACGGTATAAAGAGCTTGAGACATTTTTTTCTTCCCATCTCTCAAACACAAATGTTTTCGCAGTCCCATTCTTTTCAGATCAATGCATGCCTTCGGGCCGTCTTTAGTTTTTCCCTCCCAATTCAACACTGTGCCGACCACACTCTCGCACACATTTTTCTCTATGTGCATGACATCTAAGTAGTGTCTGATCAGCAACTTGGACCAATAAGGAAGTTCCCAAAAAATACTTTTGTGTGTCCAAAATTTATACCTATCGAGTTTGTCAGGTATTGACGCCACTATCTCAGGATAATTGCTTAGCTGCCCAAAATCGTATTCATTTAGCACTTCTAATATTTCATCCCCCGTCCATCTCCTCGGCTGCTCACCTATTTTCACAGTCCCATCAAATGCCTCCATATCCTCCCGAAATGGGTGATCATGTGGAAGCCAACAACGATGACACATCTGTACAATCTTCCTGCAATGAGGTCTGCAACACTCAACAGTCATGCACTCTGGACAAGCCCTGTATCCCCTGGTAACGTTACCCGACAACATCCCGCGTGCAGGAAAATCGCTAATGGTGCCAACAAGCATGGCATGCATCTGGAACATCTCTTTTTTGAACTTGTCATAACTGGGATGACCATGCTCACTCAGGTACTTAAGCTCCTCAATCAATGGTCTCAAATACACATCGAGACACTATCTTGGATAACCCGGCCCTGGAATTATCATAGTGAGCATATTGTATTCTTTCTTCATGCACATCCATGGAGGAAGGTTGTACGGTACCAAAATAACTGGCCATATACTGTATTGAAGACTCATGTTACCAAAAGGGTTGAATCCGTCAGATGAAAACCCCAGCCAAACATTTTGAACCTCTGATGCAAAATAAGAAAACTCCATCACCATGTGCTTCCAAGCCTCTCTGTCAGGAGAGTGTATAAGGGTATCACTGTCGGGCATAATTCCTCTTGGCCCACCATCTCATAACTTCAGCCGTGTGTGCAGACATGAACAACCGTTCTAGCCTATCTATCAACGGAAAATACCGAAGTATCTTCATAGCTTTCTTGTTTCCGGCAGGAGTCAACTTATACCTATCTGTACCACATACCGGGCAACCATCAAGGGATTCAAGATCATTCCCATAAGCATCTTCACTCCAGAACAGAACGCAATCATATCTACAAGAATGTATTTTGATGTATGAAAGGCCAAGATGTTGAAGGATTTGTCGCACCTTACGATAAGTGGTAGGAAAGCGATGATCGGGGGCAACAACGAACCTGACCACTTCAGCCAATCATCAACAGCCTTCACACTCATTTTGTTCTCCACTTTCAGCTTCATTACTCCCATAACACTTTCAAGAACAGTCTTATTACACTCGTTGTACAACGGGGTCTGTTGGAAGGCAATGAGGTTATTGTAGTTGTCCATACGAGCAGTGTTGACAACTGTAGGTAATTGCTGGACTGGCTCAATATGAGAGAAACCCCCAACAGCCGGAGGGATATCTGATGCTTCAGCAAATACACCGCTCTCATGAGGAAACATATCGTTGATCAACCTTATTGTTGGATCATTGGATGTACTGCCACTCTCAAAAAATTGTCCCTAATCATGTTGACCAACTGATGAGCTATCACCGTGATAAATCCAACATGTGTACTTATCCCAAAACCCGTTTTTCTTCAAGTGCTCCAATACTTTATCAATGTGAAAACGATATCGCTCGCTGCGACACTGACATTTCATACAGGGACAATAATGAATTGTCATCCCTCCACAATTAACCTTCACATATTCCACAAAACTCCTAATTCCACGGTGATATCTTACATCCCATCTTGGAAGACACATCCAACTCTTGTCCATCTTGAAAATTATAACTGTATATATATATACCAATGATCTAATTAATTAATTAAAAATTCATCATTATATATATAAATATATATCTAGCTATATATATATATCGATATTCAAACTATACATATATTACATAATTTAATTATATGTTCTACTCGATCCCTAACTAATTACAAATGAACATATATATATATATATATATATTCGTCTAACTTAATTATATTCATATATATATATATAAATTATTTTTGTCTAATTATTCTACTCGATCGATCTCTAATTATTCATATATATTTTCGTCTAATTTAACGTACTCAAAATCAACGTACAATCAATCAATTAAACTAAATATTATTAAAATTCCCATAATTTAAATATATACTCTAATTATAATCGATCACAAAAATCTAAATAACCACACTATAATCACAATTAACCGAAACAACACAATAATCACAATATTACCCATAATAATCACAATAATCAAATAAATCACCATATATTCACAATAATCAACGACAGTTACTCCAACTCAACTATCAACTCAAAATCAACAATATATATAAATATATATATATCAACATACTCGATCTAGCTATATATATACACATCAACATATATTCATCGATCAACACACACATCCATATATGCATATATATATATACCTATATATATATAAGTATACGTACCTATATATAATGAATCACGCACTCATTGTGGACAGTTTTCGACAACACCCAATGATTTAAGAGCGTTTTCAGTTTCCGTGGGATATTTTTTTTGAATGACACAGCTGCTGCCTAGAATGGATCTGAAATAAGCAACTATAGCCGACGATTTATTATAATCGTCTGTAATAGTTAAAAATTATCGTCGGTTATAGTTTTCCACTATTACCGACGATTTTCCGGCCATTATAACCGACGATTGGAATACATCGTCGGTTAAATCACTATAACAGACGAGGTATTTAGGTCGTCGGTTATAGTTAACTATAACCAACGAGAACCCTTGTCGTCGGCCTGTTTTTTGGTAACTCGTCGGGTATAATGGTTCTGCTGGTAGTGCATCCGACTCGTGTGGCAGCGAGTACGGTACTCAGAGCTTTGGCTTCTGTTATTGCCATGGGGTCTCCGTATCCTCGGCTAGCTTATCATGAGGTAATTAACTTATACATAGTTATAAACGAAGACCAACACTCGAAGCAATAAAAAAATGCAAATCAAAGAAGTCTAAGAGCATCGGCATGCATTCTCTTGGCTTCTCTAGTTTTTCTTCATCATCTCTCATGCTCAGCTCAAACTTCACATGAAGCCATTATCTAATCCTCCCTTCCCAACATTCTTGACGTCAATGCTTCTCCTCATTTTCCATACCAGAGTACGTATATATTTATAAATCACATACCACTTTACCCCCTTCTTATATATGTAGACCTATACAAAATCTGATTCATGAAACTTACAATTTATATGATGAACTTGCAGATTCGTCAATGACAGGGACATGGTATTTCAATAGTATGATAAAAGCTGGGCGAAACATACTCAGTGTCTCAATCAAGGCTCGTGGTGCGGCGGTGGGATGTAGCTAAGGCACAAGCAAGATGCATCAGAGGTCGACTGGGCGAGGTCATCTAGATCTGGAGAGAGAGAGAGAGAGAGAGAGAGAGAGAGAGAGAGAACCTTGCAAGTGGGGAGGGTTTGGACGAAGGATTCGTGAGGAGGGTTTGGATGAAGAGGGTGAGAAGATTGACAAGTTGTGCAATTGATAGAAATTTGAGATTTTGCAAACCCCGGCAATGTTGAAAGAGATATATATGCTTATCATATATTCGATGAAATGCTTTAACGATATTTTGAATTTTTTTCTACTCGAGAACCATCGCACTGTTGATAAAAAATGTGGCAACTCACAAACTATACCCGCGCGACAATGTGAACAGAAGCGTGAGGCCGAGCTATGGAAAGCAATTGCCGTCGCGAGGAAGCGTAGAGGAGGTGATGAGCTAAAAAAATTGGGTATGACATTGATTTCGTTACAAAAGTTTTGGTATCATGTTGATATACATTGAGTTGTAAGTAATGTAAATTGACTAAATTACCCTTATTATAAAAAATTGTCACGTCAGCAAAGTTAAAGGCTTATTGACGGGAAAACGCTCCAGGTACAACAGTAATACGATTTTAAAGTTTGGGTACTATTCTAATAGGTTTTAAAATTCGGGACATTTTATGATATACCACCAAGAGTCTGGATACCACGGGTGAATTTAATCCTTATAACAACAATCAATGCCTCATTATTTCACCAACTCCTGATTGATTACAATATCAAAGCCAATTGAGCCATAATTACATAATCTGCTCCTAATCTCTCTGTCTGATGAAAAAAAATGTAATTACAGGATAAGACCTATAAATGATTTTCAACCAAGTAAGGCAGACTTATTTCATATTTTAACGAATCTGATGTACTGTTTGCAAGTAATCTGTGGTTCAACACTTCACTATCGTAGAAGTCTGCTCTAATATAGCTTCTGTACTTTACCCTCATCCATCAACCATCGTGAGTGTCTAAATGTGAAATCCCACTCTACCATTTGAAATTGGTAAAACTTGAAACTGGTCTTCCACTCTACCATTTGGAATTCTTGTATCCTGCAAAGAAACCATTTGGAACATATGAACTTGTAGTTCTGCATCTAAATGTGTTGATGCCAGTTATCCAAATCCAATGTCAGTTTTGCACTAAACAAATGCAAATGTCAAAATTGCAGCAAAAATATATTAAAATGAGAATAAATGCAGCAGTATATGTTGATTAATACTCGGACTTGGAAATGACTAAAATTTTAGGCTGATGGAATGTTATAAACTTATACTAAAATAGTACATTGTGTACAGAATATGGATTCATTTTTACGTCTGCAGTTAAGTTTTGAACTGTTCAGTACCTCTATCAGAAATTCGAATATACATGTCTTCTGGTTTTGTCTTCGTATCCATGGGAGTTCCAACTTCCGGCTCTAGGTCTGAATCCTCATTGTTTCGTACTGGCAACGCTTGCTTTCTCTTTGACCGAGCTCTTCTGTTTTGGAACCAATTGTACACATTAGTTTCAGTGAATTGCCCGTGTTGTGAGAGTTCCATTGTTATCTCTTTGATCATGTGCCTTCCTGGAGTTCCATTTGCTTCATCATAGATACGCTCAAGGATTTCAAGCTGCACTGTATTTGGCGTCCACCGCTGCCTTGTATGTAGTTGCCTTGTGGCCACCAGATGCCATAAATGGACCGCCATACATACTCCCCATTGTTGTTCCTGGACCAGAAACACTGATGATTTTAAGAAACATACTCAATATACCCTTCACAGATATACTCAATTTCAGTTGAAGACAGCAACAGACCACATTCAGTAGGCCAAATCTAAGTAAATTATATAAATATCTTTGCAGCCTAACTTCACAAAATGAAAGTATAAACTGTAGTTCCAAAGCCTTAATCACGTCAATTTACATTCGTAGTTGAGGAATGGGAAGAACAAAGTGTGAAACAAGAAACCGAGAAAACACGCAAATATTTACAGCAAAGAACAGATACCAACCAGAACAAAAGCAAGTGCTATGTATCTACCATTGGCAGATGACTCATAGTTCTAGTTCTATTCACTGTTGAAGTTTATAATGTTTTTGCCCAATTGCACGCTTGACATAAATCCCATATTGATAAACAACATTCCAAAGCATAGACCCAATGAAAAGTTGAAACCCAAAACAATAGGTCCCATAATAAAATAATCTACCAAAGCAAAACCCACAAATATATATATATTGACTTGTAAAATAAGTAAGTTCAAGTTATTGGAACCAGAAAGATGATGGTGCTGCTGTTAAGCAGCGAAGGACTTGTGCATATCAACAAGCTGCTCACAGATGAAGGCATAGACAGCGATCTGTCTTCGGAGTTGCTCGACTTGGTCGTTCGTCAAGACTTGCAAGCAAAACCCATCTGGATTATTGATCCTCGGAGCCTCCATTTGCATTGCCAAAACTATTCTCCGCTCCATAGTCCTCACATTTTCAATGTGTGAATCGGGTCTCAATTTATACAAATAGAACCAGAGTTTAAATGAGGAAAGTACCCAAAAGGCGCAAAGAAAATGGCTTGCTGCAAGGTAATAGATCTCTTTAATTATGGGCAAGATCTCTCTCTTTGATTAATGGAGTTTTATGAGTTTGTCTCACAGGAAAAAAAAATGGTAGTTTTTCATAGATAAAGCATTTTGATTCTTGGCTGTTAAAGAGTTTCCGGACTTTCTGCTACTCCAAAAATTTGACTTGCTCATAAAAGGGGGTCCGCGTGCTGGGTTCGCGGTGAACCCAGCTCACCCGAGAACCTCTGAAAACTTCCGTTCTAATTTACTTTTGGTAAACAGCTCATTATTTAAAAAATGGATCGCTATTATTGTAGATCTCAAGCAATGAGAAAAACAGTGTCGAATGGATACAACAGATCAGACAAAGATTTTAAATAAAAGAACATGGGAGCAAAGGTTATGCGACTTATGTCTGCTAAGTGCTTGCAAACATTAAAAAGAGAAGCTCTGGCACATGGAACAAAAATCAATTCAAGCACAGCAATTGCAGCGCCATCCCATACATGTCAAAACCATAACATTTCTAAAACAATTTGAACACTCCATATCTCCTACACATATATCAGCATATATGCAAGACAGACAAGATGAGTACTCCACATCTCCAACATACACCTGTAACAATTTGGCAAGGACTGGTAACGCTAAGACCAAAATAGTAAACATCACCAGCATCTTTAACAGGCTCCAAATGGTTATGTGTATCAATGTGAGTATGTGACTAAAATATATACAAAACTCAAAGAATGCATTTGACAAGATCCAACAGAAGTACTCAGACATATACGAGACCAAAACATTACAAACCTCTTCGATCCGCAGATTCAAATAATCTATCAAAAAAGAAGACAGTACAGCATGTAGAACCAAGTGCAGGCATCACAGGTGTAAGAGGACTTCAGTTAAAACACATAATGCAGAGCTAAAATCCAATAATTTAGAGAAAGAGGTCCTGTAAATCATATGATGATAGAATAACTACTATACAAGCCAAATGATGAATTATTTTGTTATGAACGGGCCATTTTGTTGTGATGACATCCACAAGACCACAACAACACGTACATGACCCCCATATCCATAACAAAAAACAAAAACAACAAATATAATTTCATGTTTAAAAGCCATCAATATACCGAAACTTTCAAATAGTAAATCAACACCTGGAAATAATGCAACGTAACTGCAGACGACAAATTAACTAATCTGTAAAGAAACCAACACAAAGCAATAAAGGAATGATGTGTGAGCAGAGAACGACATCACTGCATTATCATAAGAATGTAAATCAAACAGTCTAGCTGCTCTACAGAAGATAGATTTCACTTAGCTATGTCACTAGCCTTCAGGAATTACAGACAGAAATAAATCTCCCTTCTACAACTATTAATTAAAAGCAACAGACAATTAGATAGACGGAGACGAAAATACATTTTCCTTGAAGGAAAGAAGGCAAACAATAAATAACATTGATTAATCAGCCCACGATATGGGATGATCAAATGGTCACAAGCTAGATCACTATGTTATCCTTATGTCATTGTCTACTCGTCATCATCCTCCTGAAACAACAAGAAAAGAAGATTAACAAACTGTACAATCCAGTAAAGAAACAGTCGAGAAAAGAATAATAGACACAGACCTCATCACTCCCTTCTTCATCTGCATCATCCTCATCATTCACCTCAGAGCCTTCTTCCTCCGCTGCAGTGTTGCCTTCAGCCTGACGATCAAACATGAAGATAGAAGCAAATTAATTTTATGGTTAAAAGAATACAAAATGCAGCTACATATATTAAATTACAAAGTTTATGTACCTGTTTCATGTTATAAGCCTTCATTAACTTTTCATACTCAACCTTCCTCTTGTCTGACTTGGCCACATAAGGTGCCTTTTCCTGTAAAATAAAGTACCAGTGAAATCAGCAGACGCAATCAAAACACTGTGACCACCTCACACAGGGTCCAATGTTTTTCTCAAAGCCACACTTACAGCATCAGACATTGTCTTCCATTTTGCACCAGCAGCTTTTCCAACCTGAAATTCAAAATTCAAATTCAAGATATATATATATATACAAAAACCTTTTAAAAATAGAGTAAGAAACTGCTGTTTGGTTCTTCATAGTCATATAGGCGTTGACTGGCCCACATACATAGTTAACTGTATATAAACTTCTTCAAATCAATATACGAAAGTCTATATACTTACAGCAGAGACTGCTTTGTTGTTAGGATTTTCCTTGTTGAACTGCTTCCTGAATTCTTCCCTGTAACAAATCACAAAATTAACAAATAAAATACAAAAAACAAAATCAAAAATCAAAAAAAGTTTGACTACAAAACATTGTCTAAATCTACAAAATCAAAAATCAAAAAGTTTGACTACAAAACATTGACTAAATCTATGACAACGACAGCGAGAGAGCAGATCAGAAATTGAGAGCAGCAGAGACACTTACATGAAGACGAAGAAGGCACTGGCTGGCCTCTTAGGCTTGTTAGGATCCTTAGCTGCTTTCTTACTCGCTCTTGTAGCCTTTGCAGGCTTCTTATTCACAGCAAGCCTTCCACCATTAAAAAATACAAACAAAAAATCACTCCAAAATTGCAGATTCAACTCTATATTATCAGAACTACTATATAAGCTCAGATCTAAAGCATGAGTCGATTTTGCAGCAAATTGAAATTAAAAGAAGAAGAAGAAGAAAGGAGAGAATCGAGCGTACTTGGAGTCGGATTTCTTGGTGTTGGATTTGGCTCCTTTCATGGCGATTGATTCCTGCAGCAGTTTGTAGATCGGATCAGATGAAATTGAAGCGAGCGAGAGAGAGAGTTGAAAATCGGATTGCAATAATGGAGTTGAGGAGGGACCTACCTGGTTGGTGTGGTGTAGTAGTAGTAGTAGTAGTAGTAGTAGTAGTAGTAGGGTTAGGGTTCGAAGAGAGGAGAGCAAATGAAGGCTTTGTGTGAGAGAGACCCAAAGGCGAAGCGTGGGAGATATTATTATTAAGAAAGTGAGAGAGAGAATTTGGGGGAAATTGAAATTCAATTGCGCACCAAATGCAAACGCAGGGGTTTAGGCGGGATTTTAAAATTTATGACACCTCCTACATCCATGACCTCTCTTTACATTGGCTTTCTTTCTGTGGACTCAAGAGCATTTTTTATCATTAAATCTTATATGGGGTGTTAAAGTTATATATAAGATTTCAATTTGACACTTTTTATTTAGGATTTCAATGTCTCTAATGGTTAACGTTCTATAACAAAATTGTAATAGATGTGTTATTACATTTTATGTGTGGATCATACATGCTAGAGGTGTTATACCAAGTCATATTTTAGCACTTCATTTAGCACTTGGATCTAGATTTTTAGCCCCTAGATCCTCAATTTTTCTCTATTGGAGAAGACTTTTCTGAAGAAGAGCTATAATTATAGCCCCTAGATCTTAGATCTCCTCACCATTGGAGATGCCCTAAGCTTACTACATTTACCCCGTCTTGTTGGTTGTGCTTTCGCCTTTCTTTTTCATTTTTCCTATTTTCTGTTTTGAGTTTTGCTACTTTTAGAGAAAGTTCATCTTTTGGTCGCGGGTTAGGATCGCTCGGACAATAAGTCAATGACGCACTACAAGAAAATGAGTCATCACCGGCGAGATTCCGGCCAACAAGGCCGGCGACCGGAAAAGTCGCCGATAATGTCCATCATTACCGACGACTTACTCCGTCGCCGGTAATGTGGCCGGAATCTCGCCGGTAATGTGCCCTAGACATTACCGGCGACTCCAACTGTCGCCGGCAATGTCTAGGCACACATTACCGGCGAGATTCCGGCCGGAAAATCGCCGGTAATGTGCCCTAGACATTACCGGCGACTCCAACCGTTTAGGCAGGATCCAGACATTCCATATGATCACCCATTTAGGCAGGATCCAGACGCGTTTGATGGGACTGTGGAAACAGGTGTGGCACCCAGGCGATGGACAGGGGAAGAAATTTTGGAAGTGTTGAATGAATATGATTTTGGCCAGCTGAGCAATCATCCTGACATAGTGGCGTCAATTCCAGAAAAGCCCGAAAGGTATAAGTTTTGGACACACAAGAGCATATTCTGGGAACTCCCCTACTGGCCCAGGTTGCCTATCAGACATTACCTAGATGTCATGCACATAGAGAAGAATGTGTGTGAAAGTGTGGTGGGCACAATTCTTAACTTGGAGGGGAAAACAAAAGACATCCCTAAGGCACGCATTGATCTGAAAGCAATGGGTGTGCGGAAACATTTGTGGTTAAGAGATGGTAAGAGAAAAATGCCGCAAGCTAGCTCCGTACACCGTAAAGCCGAAGCATAAGCATGAAATTTTGAGGTGGCTGAGTAATGTCAGGTATATATTCTTATGGCTATGTAGGAATTTGGCATTAAATTTGTACCGGAGTATATATGGTTATATGCGAGAAATATAACCGTTGCATATATATGGCTTTATCTATATATATGCAGGTATCTTTATGGCTATGCAGGAAATATAAGCAGATGTGTTAACTTCCGGGACAATAAGATGTACGGATTAAAGAGTCATGACTGCCATGTACTGCTTCAACGCCTTTTCCCTATTTTCATTCGAGGGTACATGCCCAAAGAGGTGGTGGAGCCGTTGGTGGCCTTGTCAAGATTCTTTCAGAAGTTATGCACCAGGGAAGTTAAAAAAACAGACCTCAGGGAGATGCAAGATGACATCATTTTTATCATGTGCAAGCTTGAGAGGATATTTCCCCCAAATTTTTTCGACATAATGCCTCACCTGATGATCCATCTTCCCGAACAATTGTTGCTTACCGGTCCCGTACACTACACTTGGATGTACCCCATGGAAAGGTACAAATGATTCATACATTTGGTTTGCCTATGTTTTTATATGTAAATTCTTATTTTTTAAGTAAGTTAACATGCACTTGTTAACTTGTAGACAATTGGGAGCCTACAAGGACTATGTGAAGAATAAATATGCACCTGAAGGGTGTATCGCTGAAGCATATCTTGCGCACGAGTGTGTAACGTACACAAAAGTGTACTTGGAAAATGTAGAGGACCCCCAACAACAGATGCCGATAGATGAACCACAGTTCAACCTTTCTATCATCTCCAGTGACGTGGTAGTACAGGGAAGGTTGCCAAAGTCGTACAAGTTGGATGGAAATGAGGTAGCCATTGCCCATTGGTCGGTACTGATTAACTGTCAAGAAGTACAATATTGGAAAAACTATCATCTTCACTGCCCTGCTATTGCCGAAAATGTTGATTACCACAACAAGACGTTTGCAAACTACTTTGGTCAATGGGTAAGTATATGTGTATATGTCTATTTTTATATATATCCTTACATAGCATGTATGTATGTACGTGGTTTTGTGGTTTCAAGATGACATAATTTCTTCTGTACGTATTAATATATGGACGTTCTCAGATGAACCATGTAGCAGATGATGGTTACCCAGAGTGGTCAAACGAATTGAGGGTCCTGGCGATGAAACCGATAGCTTCACAAGTTTACTCCATGTGTCAGGTCAATGGCGTGAAATTTATATGTGAAAATCGAGACGACCGACTGAAAACACAGAATTGTGGGGTGATGGTCCATGGTGGGCAGGATGGCATTGACTATTACGGTGTCCTTCATTCAGTTGTTGAACTAATTTATGGGAACCGCATGAAAGTGCACTTGTTCAAGTGTAGATGGTTTGATACTAGCCCGGAGAACACAAGGACCGATCAGTACGGAACATTTTCGGTGAATACTGCTACTACCTGGTATGAAGATGACCCTTTCGTTCTTGCCTCATCAGTAAAACAAGTGTTTTACCTGGACGATCTTCTTAACAAAGTCCCGTGGAAGGTGGTTAACCATGTTGCTCATAGAAACATATACAGTGCTGCCACACTTGGTGATACCGCAGATGATGAGGAAGTTACTGCATACCAAGAGCCAAACGCTTTTGACATTCCGGAATCATCTACGATTCGCCTTAATAATGTGAGATCTGGGAGTGTGGTTCGAATTACTGGAGCAGAACTTCTCGATGTTAATCCATATGAAGTTGACGCTGATTCAGATGACGAGGAGCGGCACATATTGCCAGAGGTTACCTATGAAACCGAGTCAGACTCAAGTGATGAATATGATTACGATTATCATCCTTAGTACGTTGGAAATTGTAGTCGGAAATTGTAGTCGGCAAATGTACGTAGTAAAATGTACGTAGTAAAATGTTTAAGGAAATTGTAGTCGGAAAATGTACTCGGAAAATGTACTCGGAAATTGAACGTAGTCGGAAATTGAACGTAGTCGGAAATCGGAAATCGGAAATTGAACGTAGTCGGAAATCGGAAATTGAACGTAGTCGGAAATCGGAACCGTAGTCGGAAATTGAACGTAGTCGGAAATCGGAAATCGGAAATTGAACGTAGTCGGAAATCGGAAATTGAACGTAGTCGGAAATCGGAACCGTAGTCGGAAATTGAACGTAGTCGGAAATCGGAACCGTAGTCGGAAATTATACGTAGTCGGAAATTGTACGTAGTCGGAAATTGTACGTAGTCGGAAATTATGTAGTCGGAAAATGGTCGGAAATTAGTCGATCGGATAATAGTCGACAAATAATGACATTACCCACGAGTTGCTAAGTCGTTGGTAATGTCATTACCAACGACTTAGCAACTCGTGGGTAATGTCATTACCAACGAGTTGCTTCTCAACTCGTTGGTAATGTCATTACCAACGAGTCAAGTCGTTGGTAATGACATTACCAACGACGTTGACCTACCTCGCCGGCAATGGTGGCGGTATAGCTCGAGCTCGAGCTCCTCCTCCCCATTTCTCTTCGGCCTAATTCAATTCTCTCTTCCCTCTATTAGCTCAAATTTCTTCCCTCTCCCCTCTCCTCAATCCTCTCTTCTCTCTTCCCTCTCCCCTCTCTTCCTCTCCTCCCCTCTCTCCTCCCCTCTCTCCTCCTCCCCTCCTCCTCTTCCTCCTCCCCTCACCTCCGTCGCCGGCAAAGTTGGGTCGAGCTCCACCATGGCAGGTTTGAGCTCACTCTCTCTCCCTCTCTCTCTCCCTCTCTCTCTCTCTCTCATTCCACAATATTTTTTTCTGTATTTTAATTAATTAATTTTTGATAATTGTGGGATGTATATATGTATGCATGTGGACAATATTTGTAAAATGTAATTAAGGTATGTATGAAAATTGTGGGAAAAAAATGTGGATAATTGTGGGGTGAAGGAGCAATATATGTGATGTATATATGTGAAAAATTAATTAATATATATGGAATGTATATATATACGTATGTTTGAAAAATGTGGAAAATTAATTAGCTAGGGTGAATTGGATTAATATGTGATGTATATATATATGCACGAATTAAGGTGAAATTAAGATGCATGATCGATGTATATATGTGTGAAAAGTTTAAAGCCAGAAATGATGTATGAATATATGTTAAGTTATGTGATATAGTACGTTGTTAATTTAACGTATAATAGGTGATATTGGAACCATACCAAATCGGAACCGGAACGGTTTGAAACCGGAACTGTTTATAACCGGAACCGTTTGAAAACAAACGGTTCCGGTTTCAAACGGTTCCGGTTCCAAACCGTTCCGGTTCTGATTTGTTATAGAACCGAAACGGTTTGGAACCGGAACTGTTTGTAACCGGAACCGTTATGTTACAAATTGTTCCAGTTACAAACAGTTCCGGTTTCAAACGGTTCCGGTTCCAAACCGTTCCGGTTCTGATTTGTTATAGAACCGAAACGGTTTGGAACCGGAACTGTTTGTAACCGGAACCGTTATGTTACAAATTGTTCCAGTTACAAACAGTTCCGGTTCCAAACGGTTCCGGTTCCAAACCGTTCCGGTTCTGATTTGTTATAGAACCGAAACGGTTTGGAACCGGAACTGTTTGTAACCGGAACCGTTATGTTACAAATTGTTCCAGTTACAAACAGTTCCGGTTTCAAACGGTTCCGGTTCCAAACCGTTTCGGCAACGATTTGTTATAGAACCGAAACGGTTTGGAACCGGAACCGTTTGGAACCGGAACTGTTTGTAACCGGAACCGTTTGTAATATAACGGTTCCAGGTTCCAAACCGTTCCGGTTCCAAACCGTTCCGGTTCCGATTTGTTATAGAACCCCAGTTCCCATGACTATTACGGTGTCCATGTCAGGAGGTTTTGCAGCTAATTGGCTTCGGAGAGGTTCCCGAAATAGTGGAGGGAACAGTAGTCAAGCTTCCTCCTCGCCCGCAGTTAGCAACACGCCCAGTGGGCCAATGATGAGTGCTCGCATGAGAGCCTTACTAGAGGCGCGAGCTGAGGAGGAAGCTGCACGATCAAGAGCCGTGCAACCGGAAGTTGAGCCTCGAGCCTCAGTCTCCAGACGCTCAATCAGCAGACGTCCCTCCGGTGGCAGAGCCTCAGACGAGCGACAATCAACGGGGGCATCAGAAACTCCCTCAATCCGAATGCCCCATATTCGCCCGGTGCCTACTCCCGTTTCACGGGAAACATATGAGACACATGGTGGTGCTGGCGCCTCATCGTCCAGGCCTCGTCTATCTCCGCCGTCCGGTCTCTTCCTACCCGACGAGATTCCTGTCATCCCTGAATTCGATGATAGGGGGATGCCTGTTTATATTGAAGGACGGCCGGAGTTCCTGAGCATGGAGGAAGCGTATAACTTCCTCCCGTTCGACCCCGTGTATCTTTGGAGTGTGAGGTGCACCAACCAACAAACGGACGATGCAGGTAAATTTTATTTAACATCAGATTGATTACTTAATTATTACTTAAGACTTGCGATAGGTTCAATTAATGATATCAATTTGTTGACATTGTATTATTAGGCAATTTCGTTAATGGGACTGGAAAACGGAAAGGGGCTAGAGGCACCTGCACCGGGAAGAGACTTGAGCAGGCCACCGGCGGAAGGAAAACGCCCATAAGGGCCAATGAGGATGGCGAGGTGATCGAGGCATTCGACACCACGCGCAAATATGTCAGCATGGCCGGTGCGATCGTGCGGGACAAGGTCCCAATGCTTTGGACAGATTGGGAATCTGTGCCTATCTACGTGAAGATGCAAGTGCATAATGCACTCAGTGTGAGTAAAATCGTATTTTTATTACGTAAATTTTACATTTATTAATTAAGTCCGAATAAATATATAATTTTACCTTTTATATATTCATATTGCAGGTGTGGTTTGACGTGGATGAAGTTCTTATTCACACGTGGGTAGAGCGTCAACTACATATGAGGTGATGTGCTTCGACTTATTTGAATATATATCGTGTTAGATTTTTGTTTATCAAGTGTTTTAATATCTCTAACTTTTTTTCCTTCTTTTAATATAGGTATAAAGAGTGGAAGAACGAGCTTTCTTCCCATTACACTATATACAAGGAGCTAGGCCGAGGTTCCACCCCTAGCGAATTCCGGTTTAGGGAGTACGAGTGGCTGTGGCTGATAGCCCACTTCGAGCACCCCAAAGCTCGGGTATGCATCCTTAATATATCTTTCAAGCCTAAAGTATCGTATCAGATTGAAATAGTTAGTTACTAATTTTTTTTCATATGTTTATCAAACAAGGCGATTTCGAGACGAACCGGGCGAATAGATTGAAAAACACCAGGGCCCATCATGCAGGTTCACTCAACTACATGGGTTGGTCGACTAAGGCGCAGCAACAACAAGAGGTGAACCCGTTGGTGTATATTCATCAGAAGTTATACCCGCAGTGCCCTGAAGAAGCGGTAAGTCTTTCGCCTCTCAATGTGTTAATAAAACTATTTTTCAAGATGGAAATAGATTTTGTTAGCTAATACGTTGTTCATTTTCCCTTTTCAATTAGTCGAGAGTGGAGGAGGCAACCACAGAAGTGACCATGAGTATAGCTCGGACTAACCATCCTGACTGCTCCGAGGAAGAAGTCACCCAGTATGCCTCTCAGATCGATCCGCTTGATCCCCCGATAGCGGCTCGGATCATGGCAAAAGCGTGCGGGACTGGAAAGAATACATACTACTGCAGGGGAATGGGCTCGGCGGGTGAAGGAGTATTGAAGAACACTTCAGAATACTCTACCGGGTCAAGAAGTTCAACTTCTAGTCGTAACCTCGCAGCGGAGCTTCATAGGACGCAGAGGGAGTTGGAGGAGCAAAAGAGGCAGATGGCCGAGTACCAAATGCAGCAGACACAGGTGCAGGCTCAGATGTACACATGGATGCGGACGATGTACGAGGCTCAGACTACCGGACAACCGTTCCCCACACCTCCCCCGGTCCCGGTCCCTCCCTTCCCTAGCTATCCACCACCACCACCGCACCAGTCAACGCCAGAGCAAGACCAAGGTAGCCACCGGAATTCAAATGAGTACATGGATTACTTCAACCCTGATGACCCGCAAGTTCCTGGACCTGACCTGTAGTTGTAGTTAATTTTTTTATCGTCGTTGCTATTTGTACTGTACGTTGGACATTTATGTTGAACTTGTATGACTGTCTTTACTACGTGTACTGTTGAACTTGTATGATTGTACGGTTTATCCGGTTCAATGCAGGTTATGGAATTGGGCCCAATCCAGAACCGCGTTTTTTTTTCAAATTTTTTTCCCACATTGCCGGCGACATGGACTCGAGTCGCCGGCAATGTCTCAAATTCCGGCCACGGCGGCGCTGCCATTGCCGGCGACGGCGTTTCCCGTCGCCGGCAATGTCAACACCGGCGGGGAATCACCGGCGACGTCATTGCCGGTGACAAGTCGCCGGTAATGTCAATTCCGGCAAAAAAAAAAGACAAGGCCGGCGACGGCAGGTCGCCGGTAATGTCTCCATTTCTGGTAGTGACGTGTCATTCACTTCAAAATCAAGGTCAGAATCAGAATTTTATTTTTTTATTTAATATTTATTAACCATTTAAAATAAATTTAAATAATATATGTAATCCATATTTTTATTAAAAAAAACTATTAAATGAAACTCAATTCACTGAATTCAGTCGAATGACTCGGATCTTAACATTTGATAAGATTAAGCAAGTTAGTTTGGACACAGTTTCATCAGTTTTTTTCTGATCTTATCCTTCACCGACTTCCCGCAGTCAATCACGAAAGAATCTCCCTTCTTCTTCTCCTTGGCTCCTTCCACTGGCGCCACAGCTCTGCGACTCATTTTCGCTTCTAGTATACAAAATCAAAACCAAATTGACTCTACAATTCAATCCCACACAAAAACCCTAGAAATCCAACACAAACAAAACGAGAGAGAGAGAGAGAGAGAGAGAGAGAGAGAGAGAGAGAGAGAGAGAGAGAGAGAAAAGTCGCAGCTTATCTCTGTTTTTCTGATCTACTCATTTTATGTTTGATTTTTAACGTACTTCTCTCTACATTTAGCTATGTTAAGACCTTAATATTATCTTTTCTAACTTACTTTATTTTTTTTAGGTTTTCAATAAAATAGATGAAAAAAGGAGGTGGAAATGAGCTGAAAACGCGTTAAGTGGAGGTTTCTTATTTCAATTAGAAAAAATGGTATTTTCCTACTTTGACTAGGATTCCTACTGAAATTAGGAGTGCAACTCGTCTAAGATTCCATAAGTTCGCGGAGCTAAAAATTGAAGTTTCCTAAATTGACGAGGAAAAACTTTTCTACTTCAACTAGGAATGACGTGGTAGAATCATTCAGAAGATAGCAAAAATGATCCGAGAAATGGTCTTCACATGGTTACCAAAAATGGTGTGTTGGTTTCCCAAATGCTGTCAATAAATAGCAACCAAAATGACAAATAAAAATGATGTCAAATGGTGTAAATGAAGATGGAGGCATTTCTCCTACTCGGGCAAGGAAAGATAGTGGACGGGCCAAGCATTTGGGCCTATCCAAAATGAAGATCAATTTGGCCCAATTTGAAGCCCAAAATGTGTTCACAAGATATGGTAATTTGGCTGATATTCCTTGGAGAGCAAGAAGAACAAGATCTAGAAAGTGAAGATATTCCTACTCCTAGTAGGTAGAGAAAAATTAAGCTATAGGCCTACAATTTCAAAGGAGCATCGAGATTAATTTTGAAGTCAAAATATAGTCATATGCTACCTTTATGGAAAGCTCTTGAATTCCTCTTTCCAACGAGCCCAAGAACATAACTTTTGGAGGTCTAAAACTCTAGGAAAGTTCAATTCTTTGCAGACTGCCAGATTTACCCGGAGGAACTAGGAAAACCTAGTTTTGAGAGGAAAAACCCTAATCTTCATATATATAAGCAAGTGCTCGGCCTATTATTCATCATCTCCTATATTAGAAGCCCAAGATCTTCAAAAATACCTCTCCTCCACAAAGAAGCCTTCCCTCCTCTCCAAAGACGAAATGTTCATCCTCCACAAGCCTCGGATCACTCACAATACGCCAAGTCCCTTGTGGGTGAGAACCATCCTCCCTAGAAGTCATCAAACACATAGATTTGCAGTGTTATTCAAGGACAAAAAGTGTAACAATGACCTCTAGCTTTTCTTCTTTTGCTTTGTATTGGATTATTTCGGTTTATTTGATGAAGAACAAGTTTGGTATTTAGCTATATGATTTGATTTCTTTTAGTAGCTTCCATGTGTATATGATTCTAAGTCTTTTGCATATGTTTTTTGTGTGTCTAATGCTTCGATGTCATACTTTAGAAAATACATTAAGTCCCTCTCTTTTGCAAGTTTCGATGAACTTATTTAAGATGAAATTAGTTATGGTGTTTAGATGCTAAGTTGCATTCGTATTCAATAAACAAGAATGTGTAGTTAGATTAGAGTTATAAATTTTGTTGTCTACTAAAGTCTTCAAGCATGAAATTGGCTAGGTTAGTTAGACAGGATGATCCCTTATAAATAATACTTAGGTTTTAGTTTTGGTTTAGCAAGCATGTTTAGGATTCTATGTTCTTATTTGTTGTACTTGTCTATGAATTAAAGCACGATAGAATTTAGGGTTTCTGAATGTGTTTGCTGCCATGTTTTGTTCTTTATTTTTCATAGATTAGTAATCAAACTTTAAACTCCCCTCATACCTTAGAACGTAGTTATGCATGCACCCTCAATCCCCGATTAAGAACGATCCATACTTATCAATGTTACATCAATAGAAAAGTATTTTAAATTGTGATGCTATTTTTGATTATTAAGTGTTATTTTGATAGTTAGTTTTAGCGTTATCAATTTTTGGCACCATTGTCGGGGATTGTCATGTATATTGTGTGATTTCGTTTGTGAACATGTGAAAATGTGTGAATAATATAAAAGCACATCTATAAATTATGGAAATTATACTTTTTTATAAATTTTTACGATTTACATACTTGTTCATATTACAATCTGTTTTGCAGCCATACAAGGAAGTCTTTGATTTACATTGAAGACATGGTTAATTATTAAGTTTCGCTCTTTGAAATAGAGAGGTGCCTCTTTTTCTTGTTTATCTCATTAACGTCTCGTGATGTGTGGATTTCATCACCGCATACCATAACCTAAGTGAACTTATGGACATGAGGTTGATGGCGGAGTTTACAAAGGACTTGAGGATGTGTACTATCTCAAGATTTCGGTTGATTGTTGGATATGGTGTCTAGATGGGTTATGACTTGTGATAGATTTTGGATCTAAGAAAGAGAACATCATTAGAGTAATATACATTGGTCAGGTTAGCCTCAGGGTGTTTCTCAAAATCAGTCATACCTCTCGCGTTATCTCTTCTCTACTGGTCATTTCTATATGTTAACTAAGCCAAATGATTGAGAGATGGTCCACATTTCGCAAAGGCTGCACGTCCAAAAAGATTTACCCAAAGATCAGGCCGTGTACTCTCTTTAAATCTTAGGCAAACTCAACTTGGATAATGTTTGTAAATAATACTATGTCAAAATTGTTTGCTTGTAAAATATAAATCTGTAAAGGACTAACAAACTTTGCATTTTAGCTTGCATAACTTCCCAAAGGCTTTATGATGCTCAGATTTCATCACCGGGTACCCTAACCCAAGTGATGCTCGGTGTGTTTTATTTTGTTTTCTACGTTTTTGGCTAAGTATCTTGCATTCACTGTGTATTATTATGATACTAACACTTGATCTTTGGTGGATGCTTAGGCTTTTGCATGTTCAATATGAATCTTGCATGTTCTAGTACAGACCAACAAGCACTCGCAGACCAGATATCTCATCTCAAGTCTTAAGTAGTTCTAGAACAAAGGGAGCAAGAATTTGGGTCTGCTCATATTGAGGACGGATTTGAATCTCCACATTCATCCCATCACTCCACCGAGCACTTTTCAGAAGAAAGCAAGAGCAAGAACAAATGACTGGAAACAATGAACGCAAGTCACTTTGCCAACGCACTTGCTCAACCAAATTGAGTAGTGGTCCATCATGCATTGCATTTTCGGAACCACAAGCTGGCAAGAAAGACATCGAGTTGAAGAGTGGTTTTGTCCACCATTTTCCTATCTTCCATAGGCTATCTAATGAATATCCGAACATGCATCTAAAGCAATTTCAGTTTATGCATGAGCATGTGATCTACGCATTTTATGCTTGATTATTAATCACTTTCTCTCTATATTTAGCTTTGTTTTGTGCTTAGTAAATATGTTTTTAACTTACTTTATGTTTGTAGGTAGAAATAAAGGAGGAATCCGTAAAGGAGGCAGAAATGAGCTCAAAACCTACTAAGGAGGAAGTTCCTAAAATGAGGAGGAAAGATGAAGAAGAATGGGCCACGATTTATAAAGAATGGATCAAAGATCACTAAGATGGGTCAAGACCATGCTCATATGTCCAAGAAGGTCCAAGATCATGTCAAGAGTCGCCCACAAAGAAGCCCAAAAGAAGAAAATGGATCAAAAGCTAGAAATCAGGAAATCTGCCTGTGCAGATCAGCCCACTTCAACAGGCCACCAAAATCAATTGAAAACGAATTTGGACACATGTGAGGCATGCTTAGAAAGATATGGAAGTCTAGTTTCCAACCCCACTAGAATCATGCCGTTACAATGTGTAAATATTCAGCAATCCCGGATTTCGTAGGTACAGGTCATTCTGCGTAACAGCCAACTTTAAATGGGCAGTGAAGGCGCGTTAGCAGGAATTATGGCACGATTAATACATAGCTGGAAAGCCCTGGAAGTCTATTTTCTAGTGCCGAAAGAATCACGCCGTTTGAAGTTGTAAAACGTCCTAAACGTAGCTTTTAATACAGAAGGGTCAGATTTGACAGCTTTCAGAAGGTGGGAAGTTTCCTAATCTTCTTCTATATAAAGGGAAGCTCGACTCTTTCATTGGGGATCACACATCATAGAAGCCGAAACGCTGTCCTAAACACTCCTCCCTACATACACTTCGAATCCCTCTCAAAGCCGAAGCTTCCATCTTCCTCGGATCAAGAATAATCGGCGCGCTTCGTCTTGTTCTTGAGAATCACCACTTGGCGTTCGCAGTACGCTTCACGGAATTAAAAGTGTAACCATAAACTCTCTATCCCATCTTCGGTTTTGTAAGGATTCTTTGTTTTGTATTGAAGTTTGTTTAATAAAGGATATATATTTTTACTAACTTATTTATCTTCCATGTGTTCTTAGTTTTTAATCTTGATTTGTATGCATGCTTGAATGCTTAAAGCTTCTTAATGTGTTGGGTGATACGCGCTTCGTTCCTCCCTAGCATATTTTGTATGAATCTTAGAATAAATAAGGTGTTGGCGCGCTTCGTCCACTTTAAAAGCATGTGTAAAACTTGCAGGTTGAAATGTGAGAATTTCGTTGATGGTAAGTGGTTGAAGTATGAAACCGGTGGAGGATGACATGATGTGATGATCACATGTACATAGTAGTAGTAGGTATTTTCGGCAACAACTCTGGTTGCCAACGTTTTATCCCTTAGGAAAATTAGAAAACCAAACTTTGCACCCCCATTAAACAAAACCTAGCATAGTTATGCATTCACCCTCAATCCCCGGTTAAGAACGATCCCTACTTACCAATGCTACATCTACAAAGAAGGGTTTTAATTGTTTTCGTGTTTGATTGAGTGTTGAAAAGACGCGAATCAGCATGAAGCCCACAGAAGCAGATGAAGAACTCTTCAAGCTCAAGGATTTTCCCTTCACTTTGACGAATAGTGCTCAAACTTAGCTATTAGAACTTTCGCCAAATCACATCACCACATGGAAGCAACTTCCGGACCTATTCTTGGCTAAGTACTTTTCGGCCTCAAAGATCATTATTTTAAGGAAGAAGATCACAGGGATAGCACAAGCACCAGATGGGTTCTTTGGCCAATACTATTATCGTGGTTTTATGTGTCACCTATCCTTCCCATGGATTCTCAGAGACAAATCTCATCAACTACTTCTATGATGGTCTCAAACTGATTGATAGAGAGCTTCTTGATGCAGCGTCAAGTGGAGCATTCATAGACTTAGATGAAATGGAAGCTCATACACTTTTGGAGAACCGAGCAAACAATGATGCTCAATATGGGATGACTCCACGAAAATTAGTGAATGAAGTAAGTTTCAAGCAAGTATCGAACGAGAAATATGACAAGCTAACCTCCATGTTAGAACAAGTGCTAGAACTTGACATAAAGATAGCAAAGGAAACTCAAGGACCCCTTCATGGAGTGTGTCACATGCAAGGGCATCACAATAATCAATGCCTTACAATGATGGAGCCGAATGGAGAAGCAGAACAAGTAAATGCTATTGGTAGATATCAATGAGGCCAACATTACAACAATTACAACAACAATATATAATTTTGGTAACCGTGATCATCCGGGTTTCAAGTAGAGTAGCAATGAGGGATGTCTCAACCATCCGACAGCTCAACAAGACTATCAATGTGCTCCATTTCAAGCTAGGTTGCCATTGCCCAAGCTTCTATGTAACCTATGTAACAAGTTCCCCCGGTCTAACAATTCACTAATCCAGACTATATAAGATGTTTGCCCAATTGTCTGCCTCGACACAAGTTCATTTGGATGTTCAAGCCCAAACGAATGATACATTGGATACTTATGGGTGTGATATTTCTGAAAAGAAGAAGCAAATGGGCCAAATTGTTGATTCATGGGCCAATTTAGAGAGACCGGACATCTCCATCCTCAAATACTTCCAAATCTAAGCCGAGGCTTAAATGCTATCATGACAAAGAGTGAGAAAATACTAGAAGGTCCAGCGCTAAAGACAAGTAAAGCACCTCCTCATGACGTCTTGGTGGAGAAAGAAGACTTAGAAGAAGATTCGACAACTTAAGAGGCCGAGAAGAAGAAAGTGGCACCATAAACCACTGAGGCACCATCATCTACGCCATCTACCTCAATGAAAGGTAAGAACCATATCCCTTCAAGTTTGGTTAATACTAATTCTCTGTTTGCTCGTGCACCATTTCCAAACATGCTATCAAAGTCAAAGAAAGATGATCAATACGAAAAAATCTTAGATATCTTTCTGAAAGTCCAAGTAAATCTTCCCTTGATCGAGTGCATAAAGCAAGTGCCTATCTACTCAAACTTTTTGAAAGAATTATGCACCGAAAAGAGGCAAACGAGAGAGAATAAGGTGGTGAAGGTGAATGCAACAGTTTCAGTGGTTTTACAATGTTGGCTACCCTCAGAATTGAAGGATCGAGGGAGTTTTTCAGTCCGCAAAAATGAAATAGTAATCCCCAAAAAATGTAGTACCAATCCACCAAAACCTAATAGCAATGCACGAACTGAAAATGCAAAAGCAATCGTGAAAACACAGTAGCAATCCTAAAAAATACGAAGAATAAAAACACAAAAATAAAGTAGCAATATTTTAAAGTAAAAACAACAGTACTTACACGTTAAAAAAACAAAATAGTAGGAACAATAGGATAGGTTATACGTTTAAAAGAACATTGAATTGAAGTAGCAACGCTCCTGGAATCAAAATAACGCTTGATATTCTAAAATTCAAACAACACTATTTGTCACAAGAAATAAAACAATAGTACCACAAGAAAAAATTGTAGCACATTCTCATTTTCAGTAAAATAGAGTAGCACATTTTCAAAGATAATATCAGAAATACACACTATTTTGAAGCAAGTAATTAAAAACAAAATGCAATTTTTGACAAGAGTGGGAACAATGTTTAAAAGTAAAAACAACATTCACAAACAAGTCAGATATGTTGCTACTGTATTTCAAATACAAAGAATCTAAATTCCAAATCTGAGTCCAGATATGTTGCTATTGCATAAACCAAATTAAAAGCAAACACAACAATAGTCGTAAGACCATACCGCACTAAATGACATGAATCAAACCTACCATATCCAATCAACCCCAACAATTTCTAAATTCTAAAAGATCTCTAAAGCATAGTAGCATACCCTATGATCATGTAAAAAGCAAAACTAAAATAAAACCAGCACATCACAAGAGCACTCTCCATGGTCATGTAACCTCAGGACTCCAGTGCTGCTGAATAACACAAAATAACACTCAAACACTCATACTGCTTATTAGAATAAAACCCACTATTGGCAGACTCAACCATTGATACTACTAATCAAAATATGCAGTAACACAAAAGTATCACACTTGACCATTGTTACTACTAATCAAACTAAAAACCAATCGCTGCTGCAAACTATTCTAAATACAATTTGACATCGACAAAACTCAAGCATATCTATTCATTATTCCAAACATTCATATCATTCATGTGAAAAGGCTGATGTCCAGCATTTTCCTTATCAATAGGCTCTTTCTCAATCTCATCTTCCTCTTCCTGCACGCACAAACTCATCCATGTTATTGCTACCCCAAAATAATTTTAGCCACAAAAACATCAAATCACTCATAAAATAGTCATAACAAATGAAAATACAAATATTAGAGAGTGTGTGAGAGAGCAAACTTACCTCGTCTTCGTGAGTGAGGTAAGTTTGCTCTCTCACACACTCTCTAATGGCACTGAAAGTGCAGGAACGTGCAGTCGATAGAAGTTTCATAACCGGGAGTAGGCACATCAGACTCGAGGAGATGCCAAAAAGGTGAGGCTGCTATGCGCGACGGTTGATTATGAGGCGCAGTTGATCAAAGCTTGTGAGCAGCGACGCAAGACGATCGCTGAAGACTAGCAAACGATGCGCGAGTAGGCTTGACCTGAGAAGGTGATGAACACAGGAGAGAGGTGCGACGAGGCCTTAAAGGAAAGGCTTGCAGCACGGTGGCGTGCGTTGGAGACAAAAGAGGCCATTCTAGTGGCAGTGCAAGTTGGGGCAGTGACGGAGTCGCGACAACGAGGGAGGAGTCACAAATCTGCCGAGCTTGAGGTTGACATGGACGCAAAGAGGCTGCCAGCACCATGTTTCAGCGAGCGGTGGCAGCGAAGCCGGAGGTGCCAGACGGTGGCGAGCGGAGCCTGAGCTTCTCTGCCAGGGACGGAGGCAAGTTGGAGCCAGGGTGGGTCTGGGCCCCTCCTAAATTTTTGTGAAAAAAATAGTATATTATTATTATATAATATAAATATTATAATTTATTTGAACTATATTTAAACTTCAATCAGGCGTATGAGTGCATGACAAATTCAAATCTAACGACTTTGTAAGAATATTATTATATATTATTTCAATAATCAAGTCGAAATAATATGTCAATTAGGATTTAATCTCTTACCAGGTTTATGATTTTATGGTATTTTTTTCTTTATAAAAGCTCTACCGTGTGACGACCCGAACCAGAATCAGTAGAGTAAACAGTGTAATTCTCGAGTTATCACGTAATCGCGGTTTATCGATAATTGTGTGGTTTGCCAGTTTTGTTTGCGACTTAATCATTGGCCGAAAATTTGACTTGAGTCTCTTCTCGAGAGTTGTAGTACACGTGATTTCGAGTTCGTGGGCAGTTCTGGATGATTTTTCCGATGACCGAGGAATATAATATGATTATTTGAAGTTTCAGAATATCGACGAGTTTATCCGTTCGTATCGAGTATATCCGAATGGTGATGGTTATCCGTTTGGACCGTCGATCGTCCCGAGACGCGAGTATAAATATCGAAAATAGATGAAAAATTGTCAAAAACACTGTTTGAGGCGTTGACCGAGCGTTGACCAAAATTTGAACCCGTTGACCGTTGACCCGAGGGGACTATTCACCTGGTTACTGTTCATCATTGGAACTTCTGTTCCAGGCCGATTTAGGCCACGACCTTGGAAGGTAAATTGTTCTCCTCGTGATTCTAAGCAGTTTAGAACTTGGAATTCTTGATTTGATTGAGAATTGAGGGAGAACGAGCTCGGTGAAGTTCTTGGATTTTGCCGGATTCGGGTGGCCTTCTCCGGCGACTTTTAGGGTCGGGGCTTTGGGGGGAAAGGTTCCCCTCAACCTATAGATGCTTTTGGTAGAAGGAATTTGGGTTTGGTTGCCGTTTGAAGCTCGCCGGAATCTCACCGGAATCTCACCGGAATCCATGGATTCCGTGAGTTTCGAGCTCAATTCCGGTCGGTGGGCTTCGAATTGGGTCTCGGTGTAGAAGAGAAATGTGTTGGGCTTGAGGAGGACTTGTGAACTGGAAATTTTGGCTGGGATCCGTCACCGTTGACGCCGCGCCGCCTTCGGCGGCGGCGGTCAACGGCAGAGCTTCGGCGACCGTTGACTTTTTGGAAATGTGTCGAGTTATATGTCGTTTCGCTCGTATTCGCGCCCTGATCGTCGCCTTGAGATTTTCGAGTTGGTTTGGGTACTGGATTTTCAGTCGAGGGTTTGAGTGGAGATTTCGGGAATTTCGTCGATTATTTTGCACTGCATTATATATTTCCGGGAACGGTTGGTTTCCGAGGTGTGGTATAGTGTTGTGAATTGTGATTTTGATCAAATATATTTTGTGATTATTCAGGGGATCGAGATCGTGCTTCGGGTGAGGGATCTTCCGCCGGACCACGTGATTAGCGTGAGTGCGCGCTCTGCTCATCTGTGAGTGGACATTTTTCTATTTTCACTGTTGTTGAGAGTTCGTGATTTTTCTTATTTACTTTATATGATGATGAGTTATTTATTATTTTCGGAGGTATTATTTTATATTTTATGGTGATGGCATTACTGCATCGATGCTTCGGCTACTCGGCTGATCACCGGTAGTCTATCAGAGTTGAGAGATTCCTCTGGGCAGAGTTGAGAGATTCTCCTGTATGCTGCCAGGGTTGAGAGATTCCTCTGGCCTATCACCATCCGGCTTGAGCGATTCGCCTGACCGTCGGGCTTGAGAGATTCGTCTGGCAACCTCCATATATACTTTCCGAACTCGCACTGTTTTACATTGATTATGTATATAAACTGGTGAAAGACATATGTTTATTTTCGTCCACTCACTCTAACATTTTATTTGTCTTTCCTCTGGGCTTTTCGGTTTCCGTGCCCAGTTTGCAGTTCGGATTCTGGTGTCTCACGTCGTGGTCGGAGGCTAGTTATTCGAGCTACCTGTGTTTTCCAGTAGGTTTCTTGTTTCACCTACTATGGTATATTTTGTATATGTATACACTAGAGGTCACTCTGATACGTTACTGATACATGTTTTATACGGATTTTTCCAGGATTTACTATATATTACAGTTATGTTTACTGTTTATTGCTACTGATATGATATTGAGAAATCCGGATGGGATTGGTGCCCACGGTTTGGCTTTTGTGGCATAGGATGAAGTGTTATTTTCTGAGTGCAGGTAAAGGCAATTTCGCGTTAGTAGCGTTACTCTGCCCAAATTTCTATGGTTTTTGTTGGTTCATGTTTTCAGAAGGGGTTTGATTCCGGTTTAGGAAACTAAATCGGGGTTGGATCCTTTCAGCTTGGTATCAGAGCGTTAGGTTGTCAGATTCTGTAGACTCTTGTAGTTGTGACGCTTAGGGTATTTGAGTTTGTACAGCATGACTGGAGTGATGGCCCGACTGGCCAGCGGTACTCATCAATGCTTCGGGTGTTGTGTGTTCTCAAATATCTGAGGTCTCATGATTACGTTCTTTCTGCTTGTACCTAATGCTTGTCTTGTATCAGTAGGATGCCTCCTCGATGTGGTCCCCGTGTTGATCGGGAAGAGGATCCTGATATGGATCGCCAGACGCACGACTTGCTGATGCGAGTGTTGCGTTTGGAGGAGTGTTTTGACCCTGTGGTCAAAGCTCGTACTGCTGGTGCGACTGTCTTTTCGGGTTCAGCTGATCCAGAGATGTGTGAGGCATGGTTGGTTCAGGTTGAACGTGTATGTGAGCGTCTGCGTTTTACCCCTGAGCAGATGACAGTGGCAGCAGTTGGATTACTTGAGTCAGATGCATACTTCTGGTGGGTTAGCATCGTTAGAGTTCCAGTTGATACTCCGTGGACTTTGTTCCGAGATTTGTTTATGCGAAGATATTTCAACCAGGCTACCCAGCAGCGTAAGTATGAGGAGTTCACGAATTTGAGACAGGGTAGTTTGTCTGTGCTTGAGTATCGGGACAGGTTTACCCGCTTATCTCGTTTTGCGCATGACATGGTGGCTACTGAGGAAGCCAAGTGCCGCAGATTTGAGCTGGGTTTGAACTTGAACATTAAGGGGACTCTGACTACGATGCCTCGGAAAAACTTTGATGAGTTTGTCAGTGCAGCACTCCGAGGTTAGGATATCGAGAAGGAGAGGCAGATGAGGTACCAGCCTAGACGATTTGAGGAGGGTGGACCGAGTCAGCGGCCTTCCAAGAGGCAGAGTTTTGATACTTCCGGTTCGGCTTCATCCTCGGGTAGTGGACCTTATCGACCACCAGCTGGTGCATCGAGACAGAGGCAGAGATGGAGGAGAGATCGACCGTAGCGATCACATTCTAGTGGGGGTTCTAGCGGTTCCAGTTATCCTCGGCGTACCGGTGGCTCATTTGCCGTACCGAGGGAGTACCCGTTGTGTAGTCTCTGCAGCAGACATCATGTTGGTCCGTGTCAGCGGGGCCCTGTTACTTGTTTTCGCTGTGGCCAGGTGGGTCACTATGCGAGGGAGTGTTTCCAGCTTGATGGTGCTGGTGGACAGGCGGCCCAGAGTTCCGGAGGAGAGCGAGGTGCCACTTCGGGGGCTCGACCAGTACAGTATGCGGGCCAGGGCGGACAATAGGGACAGCCTCAGCGTGGATGACCAGCCGGGCAGGCGAGGGTTCATGCCATGACTTTGCGAGAGGGTAGAGCTTCACCAGAGGTCGTTATCGGTACGTTGCATATCTTTGGTATTCCAGTACTTACATTGTTAGATCCAGGTGCCACACATTCATTCATGTCGTATAGATTATCGTCTTTAGCTACGGTACATGCGTCTCCACTTCCGGGGTTGTGGAGAGTGTTGTATCCGTCCGGTGAGATTATGATCGACTATTGGATGGGTGTATAGAGACTGTGAGATTTTTATTGGAGGCCATGACTTGGCCGCAGATTTGTTGTTGCTTGATATCGTCGATTTTGATTTGATCTTGGGTATGGACTTCTTGGAGACGCATTGGGCCATGTTAGACTGTCACAAGAAGGAGGTTGCATTTCAACGACCAGGCTTTCCAGAGATATTGTTTCGCGGCGAGAAGAACACTTTATTGCCATATGTGATTTCCGCGATGAAGGCGGATCGGATGATGAAGAAGGGCTGTGTTGCTTATTTAGCTTATGTTGTGGACATTACGGCGGCTGTGTCGGACCTCAGTAGTATTGAGGTTGTTTCCGAGTTTTCGGAGGAGTTACCAGGTATACCTCCAGTTCGGGAGATTGATTTCACTATTGGGCTATTACCGGGTACAGGACCCATTTCACAGGCATCGTATCGTATGGCGCCAGCGGAGTTGAAAGAGCTGCAGGTTCAACTTCAGGAGTTGCTGGAGAAGGGTTTCATTCGACCCAGTGTTTCACCATGGGGTGCTCCGGTTTTGTTTGTGCGGAAGAAAGATGGATCCATGCGATTGTGCATCGACTACCGGAAGCTGAATCAGGTTACAGTGAAGAACAAGTATCCGTTGCCGCGGATTGATGATTTGTTCGATCAGTTCAAGGGAGCTTCAGTCTTTTCGAAGATTGATCTTCGATCCGGATATCACCAGTTGAGGATCCGAGAGTCTGATGTGGCCAGGACAGCTTTTAGGTCACGATATGGGCATTACGAATTTTTTGTTATGCCGTTTGGGTTGACTAACTCCCTCGCAGCTTTTATGGACTTGATGAATCGGGTGTTCGGACGGTTTCTGGACAAGTTCGTGATTGTGTTCATTGATGATATTTTGATCTATTCCAGGAGTGTGGGCCAGCATAAAAAGCATTTACGAGCGGTGTTGCGGACTTTGCGGGACCATCAGCTGTTTGCGAAGTTTAGCAAGTGCGAGTTTTGGCTGGACAGTGTGAAGTTTCTAGGCCATGTGATATTGGCTGAGGGAATCAGTGTTGATCCTGACAACATTGAGGCTGTGCTGAATTGGAGTAGACCTACCACTGTACCGGAGATCCGGAGTTTCTTGGGTTTGGCAGGCTACTACCGGCGATTTGTATGGGATTTTTCTCGGATTGCTACTCCACTGACCAGACTGACGAAGAAGGGCGTCAAGTTTGAGTGGTCTGATGCATGTGAGGAGAGTTACTTAATCCTGAAGGAAAAGTTGACTACTGCACCGGTTCTGACATTACCAGACGACAGCGGTGCGTTTGTGGTTTATAGTGATGCGTCGAAGATAGGACTTGGTTGTGTACTCATGCAGCATGGCAGAGTTGTAGCCTACGGTTCCAGGCAGTTGAAACCACACGAAGTCAACTATCCGACCTATGATTTGGAGTTGGCCGCTATTGTGTTAGCATTGAAGAGTTGGAGACATTACTTGTAGGGAGCCCAGTGTAAGATTTATACCGACCACAAGAGTCTCACCTACCTCGGACGCAGCCAGACTTGAACATGAGGCAGCGCAGGTGGATGGAGTTGATCAACGACTATGATTGCACTTTCGAGTACCATCCAGGGAAGGCCAATGTTGTTGCCGATGCACTCAGTCGGAAATCCGGAGCTTCGTTATTCCACGTGTGTGTGGCCAGAGTGTCTATGTTAGCCGAGCTTCGGGCTACGGGAGCCGAGTTCGAGTGGGATGACGAGGGAGCCTTGTTAGCCAGTTTCCAGGTTTGACCAGTGTTGGTTGATCAGGTTCGAGAGGCTCAGGATTCAGATTCCTACCTGTTGGACAAGAAGACCATGATTCGGAATGGTGTGCCTACAGAGTTTCGGTTGAGTGATGACGGTACATTGCTTTTCAGAGGCAGATTATGCGTACCCTAAGACGAGAGTCTGAAGAAGGAGATACTGGATGAGACTCATTGTTCGGCTTATGCGATGCATCCCGGTGGTACGAAGATGTTTCGTACTCTTCGAGCGTATTACTGGTGGCGCAACATGAAGCGGGAGATTACTGCATATGTGAGCCGATGTTTGATCTGTCAGCAGGTTAAAGCGGAGAGGCAGAAACCCACGGGAAAGTTACAGCCACTAGAGATTCCAGTTTAGAAGTGGGAGCACATTACTATGGATTTCGTTTATCAGTTGCCTTGTACTTCGGCTGGCAACACTGGCATTTGGGTTATTGTGGATCGACTAACGAAATCCGCTCATTTTCTCGCACTTCCGGGGAAGATATCAGTGGGCAGATTGGCCAAGCTGTATTTGTCAGAGATTGTTCGACTGCACGGTGTGCCTGTGTCTATTGTTTCTGACCGAGACAGTCAGTTTATGTGACGACCCGAACCAGAATCAGTTGTGTATTCTGCACGATTCACGAGATTGGTCATAGTCACAGTTTTACGATATTTGTGTGGTTTGTTGATTCTGTTCGCGACTATATTATCGGCCGAGAATTTGAGTTGAGTATCTTCACGGAAGTTGTAGAGTACGTGATTTCGAGCTCGAGGGCGGTTCCAGATGATTTTTCTGATAACCGAGGAATATAATACGATTATTTGAAGTTTCAGTTTTCGACGAGTTTATCCGATTGTTTCGTGTTTATCCGAATCGTGATGGTTATCCATTTCGAATCGTCGATCGATCCGAGGCGCGAGTATAAATATCGGAAATAGTCGAGAAATAGTCGTAAAACACTATTGAAGTTTGACCGGACCGTTGACTTTCCAAAATTGGAAACTTGACCGTTGACCCGAAGTGAAAAGTTTCCCCATTGGTCTTCGTCGGCCAACCTGTATTTTCCGGCCACCTCCGGCCAAGTGAAGGGTAAGGTTAGCTTCTTCCCATGATTTTGAGTTGTTTAGTGTTTGAATTTGTGGAAATTAATGGAGTTTTGGAGGAGAACGGTTTGATGCCGAACTGGGTTTATCGCCGGTGATGGTTTTTGGTTTTCCGGCGAGCCACGGTGGTGGTGGTTAGGGGGGTTCGACTCCCCTTGCCCCTCTGAGGCTCATGGTGTGTTTATTTTGGGCTGAGATTGAGTTTTGAGGGCAACCCGATTAGGTCACCGGAATTTGGATTCCGATCTGTTTCGAGGTGAATTGGCCTAGTTCCGATGAGATTTGGCCTTGGTGCTAGTTGAGGAAAGGCTTGGGCTCGAGGAGACCTTGAATTTTGGAGAGTCTCGCCTTGAAATTCCACCGTTGACGGTGCGCCGACGGTGGTCAACGGCGGAGCGAGGAGTTGACTTTTTGGTTTTCGACGTTTTTAATGTTGTTTTTCTCGTAATCGCGCCCTGATTATCGTCCAGAGGTTTTTGTAATGATTTGAGTATCGGATTTTCAGTCGAGGGTTTCGAGTGGAGATTTCGGGAATTCCGTTAATCATTTTGTACTGCATTGTATATTTCCGGGAACGGTTGGTTTCCGTGGTAAAGTACAGACTTGTGGGTTATGTTTTTGATCAGTTATGTTTATGAATGTTCAGGAGATCGAGATCGAGATCGAGATCGTGCTTCTGGTGAGGGATCTTCCATCGGGCCTCGAGATTAGCGCGAGTGCGCGTTTTGCTCACCTGTGAGTGGACAATTTCTTTTCACGGAATGATTGCGAGTCTTTATACACGTTTTTTCGAACTTGAGCATGCATACGAGATTACGATTTATACGAGCATGTGTTAGACGATTATGCTTATACCATTATACATTACGTATATGCATTTATATGCTGTTTATTGCATTTGGATCGAAATATTTATGATTTGGTTTACACAGAGTACAGTCTCAGTATATGTTGTTGTATCGATACACTCACATCCCGGCTGATCCCCGAGGATGTGTACCGGGGGAGGCTGTGACTCCTGACCCGAGGCCTTTACCGGGGGGAGGCAGACCTCTGACCTGAGGCCTTTCTGGCTAGAATGACGTGTGGGTCTGGGATCCCGTGATTCGGACTGTACTAGCACGGACGTGTCCATGAGTGACCCGTGGGATTTTTACTTGCATGCTCAGTACGCTGGAGGAGTATGAGTTTACCTCGTGTACTTTGTTGTTCTTATTTACCTGGACTCGCATATGTTATTTTAACATATATATCAACTGGTGAAATACATTTATTTTCGTCCACTCACTCTAACAGTTTTCATGTCTTTCCCATGGGCTTTTCGGTTTCCGTGCCCAGTTGCAGTTCAGGTTCTGGTGTTTCACGTCGCGGTTGGAGGCTAGTGATCTGAGCTACCTGTGTTTTCTAGTAGGTTCTTGTTTCGCCTACTGATGTGTATATTGTATATATTTTCTCTAGAGGTCGCTCTGATACATTCTGATACATGTTTTACGCGGATTTTCTCGGATATATTATATTATACAGATATGTTTTCTGTTATTTGATATTGTTATGATATTGAGAAATCCGGATGGGATTGGTGCCCACGGTTTGGCTTTTGTGGCATAGGACGAAGTGTTATTTTCAGGGTGCAGGTTTATGCAATTCTACATTAGTAACGAAACTCTGCCGAAATTTTGAATGGTTTTTGTTGGTTCGTGTTTTCAGAAGGGGTTCGATTCCGATTTGGGCAACTGAATCGGGGTTGGGTCCTTTCAGTTTACTTCTGAGTTCTGGCAGGCATTGCAGCGAGCTATGGGCACGAGGTTGCGTTTCAGTACAACTTTTCATCCTCAGACTGACGGGCAGTCTGAGCGAACTATACAGACTCTTGAGGATATGTTGCGGTCTTGTGTTTTGCAGTTTCGAGGAAATTGGGACCAGCAACTGCATTTGATAGAGTTCGCCTACAACAACAGCTATCAGGCCAGCATTGAGATGGCACCGTACGAGGCCTTGTACGGGAGGCAGTGCCGCACTCCATTGTGTTGGAGTGAGGTGGGCGAGCGATGGCTTATTGGCCCTGATCTGGTGAAGAGCACCATGGTGGACATCCAGATTATCTGGGATAGATTGAAGATTGCCCAGGATCGCCATAAGAGTTATGCGGACGTGAGAAGAAAGAGTCTCGAGTTCGATGTGGGCGAGTGGGTCTTCCTGAAACTATCTCCGTGGAGGGGAGTTGTGCGTTTCGGAAAGCATGGCAAGTTTCGACCACGGTACATTGGTCCATATGAGATCACCGAGAGGATTGGAGCTGTGGCTTACAGACTTGAGTTGCCAGCTGAGATGGCTCGTGTGCACGATGTTTTCCATGTTTCGATGTTGCGGAAGTATATCCCAGATCCATCACATGTGTTAGCGCCACATCAGCTACCTATCCGAGAGGATTTGACATATGTGGAGGAGCCGGTACAGATTCTCAATCGGCGTGAGCAGGAGTTGAGGCACTGTTTTATACCGCTGGTGAAGGTCTTGTGGCAGAATCACTCGGTTGAGGAGGCCACCTGGGAGACTGAGCAGCGTATGCGGGAGCAGTATCATCATCTGTTCGCTTGACAGGTATGTAAATTTCGAGGATGAATTTTTTTTAAGGGGGGTAGATTTGTGACGACCCAAACCAGAATCAGTAGAGTAAACAGCGTAATTCTTGAGTTATCACGTAATCGCGGTTTATCGATAATTGTGTGGTTTGCCGGTTTTGTTTGCGACTTAATTATCGGCCAAGAATTTGAGTTGAGTCTCTTCTCGAAAGTTGTAGTACACGTGATTTCGAGTTCGTGGGCAGTTCCAGATGATTTTTCCGATGACCGAGGAATATAATATGATTATTTGAAGTTTCAGAATTTCGACGAGTTTATCCGTTCGTATCGAGTTTATCCGAATCATGATGGTTATCCGTTTGGACCGTCGATCATCCCGAGACGCAAGTATAAATATCTGAAATAGTCAAAAAATTGTCGAAAACACTGTTTGAGGCGTTGACCGAGCGTTGACCAAAATTTGAACCCGTTGACCGTTGACCCGAGGGGACTATTCACCCGGTTACTGTTCATCGTCGGAACTTCTGTTCCAGGCCGATTTGGGCCACGACCTTGGAAGGTAAATTGTTCTCCTCGTGATTTTAAGCAGTTTAGAACTAGAAATTTCTTGATTTGGTTGAGAATTGAGGGAGAACGAGCTCGGTGAAGTTCTTGTATTTTGCCGGATTCGGGTGGCCTTCTCCGGCGACTTTTGGGGTTGGGGCTTTGGGGGGAAAGGTTCCCCTCAACCTATAGATGCTTTTGGTAGAAGGAATTTGAGTTTGGTTGCCGTTTGAAGCTCGCCGGAATCTCACCGGAATCCATGGATTCCGTGAGTTTCGAGCTCAATTCCGGCCGGTGGGCTTGGAATTGGTGTGACGACCCGGACCAGAATCAGCAGTATGATCAGCTATATACGTGAGTTACTGCATAGTCGCAGAGTTCCGACAGTATTTGAACCGCCAGGTTTGATAACGACTTAATTATTGGCCGAGAATTGGAGCTGGGTCTTTTCTCGAGAGTCGTTGTACGTGTGATTTCGAGTTCGTGGGTGGTTCCGGATCGTTATTTGGACGACCGAGGAATAAGTTATGAATATTTGAAGTTTTGATATAATCGGTTTTATATGTTGGATTTGTTAGCGACTAAATTACCGGATGAGAATTTGGTTTCGGTTTCTTCACGGAAGTTGTTGAGAATTTAATTTCGAGCTCGTGGGAACTTCCGGAGCATTATTCTGAGTTACGAAGATTTAGTTGCGAATATTTCCGATTATTGATTATTTAGTCGGTTTAAATATGTGTTGGGTTGTATGGTTGACTTTTTATCAATTTGGTCGATGTGTTTGACTTCAGGTGACAATTGAAGAACATGTCGAGACGAGTTTGTGGCCGCGAGAATTATCGGGATCGGAATTACGACGAGAAAGTTACGTGTGTTTGAAGTTTGTCGAAAAGATAATTACGAAGTTTCCATTTTGGGAAGGCCTATAAATAGAAGTTTCCTATTTGGGATAGTCAACTTGCCATTTCTGTTTGGTTGACTGGGTGACCAAAGTGGGTCGACCCGTTTTGTTGCCATTTGGATGCCGATTTTGGTTGCCGGAATTGAGGCCGATTCCGGCCATATTTGGGCACGACTTCTTCACGAGATTTGTTGGGCTCGAGCTCCTCTTCGGATTGGTAGGTGGATCGTCCCGTGGGGTGGTCGGAGGAGAGAGAATCGAATCGGCAAAGTTATGGATTTTCCGGCGAGTTTTGTTCGATTCGGGTGACGGCGTGGAGGCCGAGTTGGTGGCTCTACCTTGAGGGGTTTTGTTAGCCTTGAGCTAAGGAAGCTTTTCCAAGTGGTCTTGAGGGTTGCCGTGGCCGGAGGAGAGAGATTCGTCGAATTGAAATTCCGGTAAGGGTTTGGAACTTTGGGTTGATTTTTGGAGGTTTTCCGGTCAAAATTGGCCTTAACTTATAACTGGAAAATTGTTGGAATCGTCGAGATTTTCAAAACCATGTATGCCATGTATTTTTCTGGGCAGATTGGATTTTCCGGTGGCCGGAGGCAGCGGCGACGACATAGTTTTCGACGAATTATATGTCATTTCACTCGAAATCGCCCCCCGATCGCAGTGGTGAGGTTTATTTTTCGAATTGAGCGTCCGAAATTATAACGAGGCATTGAGGTGTGATTATTGGATTTTCGACAATTCGTCGTTATTGGATTATGTGTTTCCGAGAACGGTGGTTTCTCGTGATTTGTCTTGTATTGTCGAGTTATGATTTTGAGAAATGGATTTTGTGATTATTCAGGGGTTCATGATCGTTCGTTTGGCGAGGGACTTTCCGCCGGATCACGGGTTAACGCGTATCGCGTTACGCTAGTCTGTGAGTTGATAATTTCTTTTCACGGAATTCTTGCGAGTCTTTTATATGATTTACGAACTTGAGCATGCGTATTGAGATTACGGATTATATAAGCATGTGTTTTTACGAATATACGATTATATATATACGGATATACGTATACGATTATACATACACTTATATGCTGTTTATTGCATTTGCATCGAACTGTTCATGATTTGGTTTACACAGAGTACAGTTTATATATGATGTTGTATCGATACACTTGCATCCCGGCTGATCCCCGAGGATGTATGCCAGGGGAGGCTGTGACTCCTGACCCGAGGCCTTTACCGGGGGGAGGCAGACCTCTGACCTGAGGCCTTTCTGGCCAGAGTCACGTGTGGGTCTGGGATCCCGTGATTCGGACTGTACTAGCACGGATGTGTCCATGAGTGGCCCCGTGGGATTTTTACTTGCATCATCAGTACGCTGGAGGATGATGGTTTTACCTCGTGTACTTTGTTATTTCTATTTACCTGGACTCGCATATGTTATTTTAAATATATATATTAACTGGTGAAAGACATTTATTTTCGTCCACTCACTCTAACGTGTTTCATGTCTTTCCCCTGGGCTTTTCGGTTTCCGTGCCCAGTTTGCAGTTCAGGCTCTAGTGTCGCACGTCGTGGTCGGGGGCATAGTGCTCGAGCTACTTTGTTTCTTCCAGTAGGTTTATTGTTCTACCTACTGTGGTATACTTATATGTTTATACATTAGAGGTCGCTCTGAGAAATCTGTTGTTTACGTTGTACGATTTTACTTCGGATTTCAGTAAAGTACTATTATATTTATTGTTTTACTTCACTGTTGATATATTGAGAAATCTGGATGGGATTGGTGCCCACGGTTTGCTTTTTGTGGCATAGGATGAAGTGTATTTTCCGCGTGCAGGTAATGGTAATTCTACGTTAGTAGCGAAACTCTGCCAAAATTTCTACGGTTTTTGTTGGTTCGTGTTTTCGAAAGGGTTCGATTCCGGTTTAGGGAGCTAAATCGGGGTTGGGTCCTTTCAATTGGGTCTCGGTGTAGAAGATAAATGTGTTGGGCTTGAGGAGGACTTGTGATCTGGAAATTTTGGCCGGGATCCGTCACCATTGACGCCGCGGCGGCGGCGGTCAACGGCGGAGCTCCGGCGACCGTTGACTTTTTTGGAAATGTGTCGAGTTATATGTTGTTTCGCTCGTATTCACGCCCCGATCGTCGCCTTAATTTTTTCGAGTTGATTTGGGTACTGAATTTTCAGTCGAGGGTTTGAGTGGAGATTTCAGGAATTTCGTCGATTATTTTGCACTGCATTATATATTTCCGGGAACGGTTGGTTTCCGAGGTGTGGTACAGTGTTGTGAATTGTGATTTTGATCAGATATATTTGGTGATTATTCAGGGGATCGAGATCGTGCTTCGGGCGAGAGATTTTCCGCCGGACCACGTGATTAGCGCGAGTGCGCGCTCTGCTCATCTGTGAGTGGACATTTTTCTATTTTCACTGTTGTTGCGAGTTCGTGATTTTTCGTATTTACTTTATACAATGTTGAGTTATTTATTATTTTCGGAGGTATTATTTTATATTTTATGGTGATGGCATTACTGCATCGATGCTTCGGCTACTCGGCTGATCACCGGTAGTCTGCCAGAGTTGAGAGATTCCTCTGGACCAGAGTTGAGAGATTCCTCTGGGCAGGGTTGAGAGATTCCCCTGTATGTCGCCGGGGTTGAGAGATTCCCCTGGCCTATCACCGTTCGGCTTGAGCGATTCGCCTGACCGTCGGGCTTGAGAGATTCGTCTGGCAACCTCCATATATACTTTCCGAACTCGCACTGTTTTACATTGATTATGTATATAAATTGGGGAAAGGCATATGTTTATTTTCATCCACTCACTCTAACATTTTATTTGCCTTTCCCCTGGGCTTTTCGGTTTCCGTGCCCAGTTTGCAGTTCGGATTCTGGTGTCTCACGTCGCGGTCGGAGGCTAGTTATTCGAGCTACGTTTGTTTTCCAGTAGGTTTCTTATTTCGCCCACTGTTGTATATTTTGTATATGTATACACTAGAGGTCACTCTGATACGTTCTTGATACATGTTTTATACGGATTTTTCTCGGATTTACTATATATTACAGTTATGTTTACTGTTTATTGCTACTGATATGATATTGAGAAATCCGGATGGGATTGGTGCCCACGGTTTGGCTTTTGTGGCATAGGATGAAGTGTTATTTTCCAGGTGCAGGTAAAGGCAATTCCGCATTAGTAGCGTTACTCTGCCCAAATTTTTACGGTTTTTGTTGGTTCGTGTTTTCAGAAGGGGTTTGATTCCGGTTTAGGAAACTAAATCGGGGTTAGGTCCTTTCAACCGTTCTTGAGATTAAAATACAATCATTTTTATTAAGTTTATTAGATATGGAGAGATACTTCAAAAAACAAATCCTCTTCTTCTACTCCAACGTCAGATGAGTAACCACCTACGAAAATTTAAAAGAAGAATAGTAATAATATGAAAAAGTTTCGTGCTGGAGATATTACAGAAAAGTATCCATCGGATCCCGCTAAACGCCCGCCAATTTTAAGTTATCATCCTAACATTCTAGAAGAAGTTCGAAGATATTATCTACAACAAGACCCTTTGTCGACCTAAACATCATACTTTGCCTTTCACAGAATTTGGAGAAAAAAAGAAGAAAGTTTATTCGTGATTGGTTTATTGAATTTTCATATTGGTTAGAGTACAGTATTAAAGAGGAAGCTGTATTTTGTTTATGTTGTTATCATTTCAAACCAGCTATTGGAGAACAAGGCGGTGGTGAAACTTTTGTTGGTGCTAGTCATGGATTCAGTAATTGGAAAAGAAGCAAACGCTAATATCACATTTTGGAGGATCAAATATTACTCATAATCAGGCTGCGAGTAATTATGATGCTTTATCAAACTAAAAACAACACATTGAGACTGTTTTGACAAAATATATAGATCAAGATCGAATTGACTACCCTAACCGAGACTATTTTTTAAGCTTTTCATTTAGACCTCCTCTAACCGAGAATCCTGACTCCGTCCTTGTTCTCTGCTACTACGTTTTTGCATTGTTACTGTATGAGAGAGAGAGAGAGAGAGAGAGAGAGAGAGAGAGAGAGAGAGAGAGAGAGAGAGAGAGAGAGAGAGAGAGAGAGAGAGAGAGAGAGATTTACTGGTTTAATGAAGGTAAAAAATTTTATATATAGGAGAATAATGTCGTCTTTTTATCATTTTTAATAGACTGAACTTACTGATAATACGTTTTGGGTTTAGAGTAATTTGTTTATTTATATTATTGATACTCACTTTATCCTTACATTTTTTTTTTCTATTATGAATTTGGGATGTTATATTTTGGTCTATAATAGATTATTAAAATTTATGACACTTTAAGTTTCATGTTTAAGTTTGAGATCCGTTTGATTCATGAATTTAAAATTGAGGTCTGGTGATTGATAGAACAATTAATAATAACCGTGCCCATTGTTGCAGACCCAGCTAGCTACATCATTGAGTTTTGCTGACCGTATCACAAGACCTATTAAAAGGTATGATCGAGGTTGTTGTCTTTTGAGGAATATGATCTTCTACTTTTGATGCAGGTTTAATTTTAAGTTTCTCTTTAAGGTTTATAATGATAATTGTTAGACTTATCTGTTTGTCTTAATAGGTTATTATTTTGGAATTTTATATTTTGATATGAAACAGATGATTAAAATTTATGACATTTTATGTTTCATGTTTAATCCGAGATAAGAGTCTCAACATACCCGGATGAAAAAAAAATCAGCACCATCATAACGAAATACTACTCAACAACGAAACACTACGTTGTTGTCGACTTTCACCGCCGCCGCACAAAACTCTAGTTTTCACTAGGTCTCCCGGCCGCACTAAGGCTGTCGCAAGGGAGATTTATGATCTTCTACTTTTGAGGCATGTTTAATTTTAAGTTTCTCTTTGAGGTTTGTAATGATAATTGTTAGACTCGTCTGTTTGTTTTAATAAGTTATGATTTTGGAATGTTATAGTTTGGTATGTTAATAGATGATTAAAATTTATGACATTTTACGTTTCATGTTTAAATTTGAGGTTCTCCCGTTTGATTCATGACTTTTAAATTTGAACTAGGTTCGGTGATCGATGATTGTTAGACCAATTAATGACCATGCCCATTGTTGAGGACCTAGCTAAATCTTTGAGTTTGCAAGCTCAAATCATCATCGGTTTTAAGGAAAATTTATTTGAACCTGTCATGGATCTCCATAGGAATCCTACGATCTCCATAGTCCACACTGTTGAATGTTGATATACTAGATTACCCGAAGGGAGATGGAGAGATGATAATGATACTTTAGTCTTAAAATTCGATTTGGTGGCAATCATTTCTGGTAGTAGATAGCTAGATAGTGAATATCGTAAGAAAATTTGTCGTGATATTGAATATATAATTTGAAATTGGAATTAATTAAATTATAATTAAATGGTAAAAATATATGTAATTCCAAATTAGGATTTTGATGATGACCATGATGATGGTGATGATGATGAAGTCGAGACGTATGTATCACACACTATTCTTAAAACAATTACACCGCCTCTGTCGGTGCACAAGATTTAGTGTGACACTCATTTCCAAGGATATAACGATTGCTTGAGTCTTATGTTTACACTACACATGCACTCCTGGACGAACCGAAACCACCTTACTTTATCACGGAATGAAGTGTTTGAGAGACTTTGAGAGGAAGATATGCTTTTCGAATGTATGAAAAATGAGAAGAAGAGGTCACTATTTGTAGATAGAGAAATTTGATGGCTTGCTACCCAAAGATTTTTTCATTACAAAAATCAATGGATCCATCCTTAATTCAATCATAACCAAAGTATATAAAGGCCTACATTTTTCCATTTAATTCAGTAACTAATTCCAATAATGTAAAATACCAAAAGTATTTCTACTGAATTAAGAAACCATTCCTAGAATATAAAAAGACTAAAGGTCTTATTTTTTTGGGTAAGAAACAATGGACTAAGAAGGAAAACAGCTAGAAAAAGAACCAACCGATATTTATGAGCTGAACCAACCCATCTCACAACAAATACAAACGACTAAAAGAAAGTTAACGGACATTGTGAGGGCAAGGGAGCCTATCACAAGCTAAAGCATGAACAAGAGAGGTTAGGGGTCTATTGACCCATACCAAAGTGCACAACCCCGAAGTTGCTAGCTTAGCAGAGGCATACGCAGCTCAACTCTGTTAGCTTATCTTGAAACCCAATTCCAAGACACTGAGTGAAAGGCCTTTTTTTAACCTATGAAACTGTTGGATGAGTGGATAGATTCTCCATTCTACATACTCAACATTTTGACTTAGGTTGGCGATTAACCTATCAGAATCACTCTCAACACTTAGATGTTTCACATTTAGATCCTTTGCCAACTCAAGACTAACAATCATTGCAGTCGCTTCTCCCTCAATGTAGAGTGAACAGTGATCTATTTAGAGGTAGCCGCAAGAAAACTGCCAGTTGAGTCCTTAAGAATAACACTAGCCCTAGCCACATCTGAATTAGGGTTCCAAGCACCCACTACAAGAAAAATAGACATAGACAACGAACTAAGTATGGTTCGTCGTCTAAGTAGTTGTTAGACGATGAAAACAAGAATTGTCATTTCAGATAATTATTTCGTCGTCTGGATTACACTTCAACGACTAAACACATATTCTGTTGGAATGAGTCACACTCCATATATATATTTAGGAGGTGTATATTCTGTAATTAAGTAGGATGTTGTAATTGAGTAGGTTTCCTTGGAGAACTGTAAGTATGATTATATATATACCCAATTCGGGATTGATCAATATATAAAAAAATTCTCCAAGTCTCTGTTTGACTTGGCATCAGAGCCTAAGTTAATCCTGGTAATCTGACTTGACCTAAATTTTGCTGCTTGACCTGAACCTGAACCCTGTTCAACGCGTCGAAAGCTGCCTTCGACTTGTCAAAACCTGACGACCTGAATATGTTCTTGTTTCTTGACGAAATTATCATATCCTGACTTGTTCGACGTATCAAACTCAATTGCTTGAATTTGTTTGAAGATCTGCTCTTATTCCTTGTTCAAGATCGTCTTGTCCTGATCAATAGACCCGTTAGTTTTTCTGATATGTTCGTTGCTTGTCTTATTCGCTTTTGAAAATTTATCATGGCTTTAGGTATTTCATTGTTTAAAGAACCTTTTTTCTATGGCATAGAGAGTCAAGACCATGTGGAGGGTAATGTTTCTCAAACTGAGAAACATCAAGGTAAAATTGGTATTGCTTTGAAAGTTTTTGACTTTACTAGTGGTCATACATATATAATTGATTCTGGTGCGTCTGATCATATGACCTTTAATAAGTCCTTATTTTCGAGTCTGTCACCTTCTTCTATACCTGAAGTGTCTAATGTAAATGGTGTATCTTTTTCAGTCTTGGGTATTTGGTCAATCTAAGTTACTCCATCTCTTATGTTACATAATGTTCTTTATGTTCCCTCTCTATCTCATCATCTGTTGTCAATATCTGAGTTGAATTGCCAAAACAAATGCTATGTTACTTTTTATCCTATGTATATAGTATTACAGGATCTATTTACTCAGGAAATAATAGGCAAGGGAGATTATAAGGGGATAGTTTCACTTGGATTGCATGTATATCGAGGAGACACAAGCGCCATCAAGACCTATTGCTTTGACATTGAATTTTGATCGAGTTAAAGAAATTTGGTTATGGCATCGCCGGTTGGGTCATCCGTCCTTTGGTGTTATGAAAAAGTCTATGACATCCTTATTTCTGGGAATAAAAGAATCTAGTCTCCATTGTGAAACTTGTATGTTCACTAAAAGTCATAAGTCCAATTACTCTCCTAGTTCTCATTCTGGTTCAGCATCATTTGAGTTGATCCATTCTTATGTTTGGGGCCCATCGAAGAATCCAATCTTGATAGGAATGAGCTACTTTGTTATGTTCATTGATAATTTTACAAGACTATTCATCTTCTAGACATGGGGAAGCTCTCTTACTCAATGCTAACATGCCAAAATATTTTTAGGGAGAAGCTGTATTATGTGCCTCTCATCTCATCAATCACTTACCATCAACAGCTCTTCAGAATCAGATTCCATTTCAGGTACTGTCTCGTCATGTTGTCATCCCATCTCTCAACAAACTTCCTACTCGTGTCTTTAGTTGTGTGACATATGTTCATCTTCATAAGAATCAGAGATCTAAGTTAGAGGCTCATGCTCTCAAGTGTGTGTTTGTTGGCTATGACACTTACCAGAAAGGATACAAGTGCTACCATCCTCCTTCTCAACGTTTTTATGTCACCATGGATGTCACATTTAGTGAAGACTTGTGTTATTTTTCCCCTACGGTGTCTCAGAGTGAGGAGGAGAAGAATGTGTTTTATAAAGACTAGTTTGAAGGACCAGAAGTCACTGTTACAGTTAAAAGTGCCCCATCCAGAGAAACTAATCGACCTGTCGAGGAAGAGCCTTGACACGTCGAAAATGGTGCCTAGAACCAACCCGTAGTTGACCTTCGACCCACCTAGAAGGAGTCTCGATCCGTCAAAAATACCCAGGTGGATGGGTCTGTTCCGAGTTCTAAAAGTGTTCAACATGTCGAACAAGTGTCCGACACGTTGAACGGAGGAGAATTAGTCAGTAATCAGCCACCAGTTGTTGAAGATGTACATGCAAGTCTAGTCTCTCCCTTTCCATCAATGATCTCTCCTGGTCTGTCATTACTTGAGGTATGTAGTAGTGTTTATTTGTCTAGTTCTAGTGTCCCTGAAAGAGTCTTGCTTGCTAGGTCAACCCGTGGTCAACCTATAAAAAGATATGAATCTCTCTTATCAGCTAGACCAAGTATCTTATAGCTAATTATGTGTCAACCCATAGGTTGTCTAAGCCCTATGTAGCCTTTATGAATCAATATGTTGTATCTCTTCCTAGTAAAGTGGAGGATGCAACCGAGGAAGAGAAGTGGGCCAAGATAATGGAAGTTGAGATGGATTCTTTCAACAAGAATGGTACTTGAGACTTGGTACCATTACCACATGGAAAGAAGACTATTGGATGTAGATGGATTTATACTGTGAAGCATAATGCATATGGCTCAGTTGACAGGTATAATGCAAAGTTGGTTGTAAAAGGATACACTTAAAAATATGGAGTGGATTACGATGAGACATTTGCACCAGTGGCAAAGATCAATACTATTTGAGTCTTTATGTCTTTGGCAACTAATTTGGATTGGCCCTTATAACAGTTTGATGTGAAGAATGCCTTTCTTCATGGAGATTTGAATGAAGAAATTTACATGGATCTTCCTCCAGGATATGGTACTTCTACAAGTGAAAATGTGGTGTGCAGATTGAGGAAATATTTGTATGGATTGAAATAATCTCTAAGACGTTGGTTTGGAAGGTTCATAGCTTTCATGAAGAAGATTAGGTATCGACAAAGCAATTCTAATCATACCTTATTCCTAAAGCACTGATAGGGTAAGCTGACAACTTTGATTATTTATGTGGATGACATGGTGGTGACAGGTGATGACAGTAACGAGATCAAGAAGTTACAAGTTCAACTATCTTTTGAATTTGAGATGAAGGACCTTAGAAACTTGAAGTATTTCTTGGGAATTGAAGTAGCCCGGAACAAGGATTGTACCATGTTGAGTCAAATGAAGTATATTGTAGATCTGCTAGCTGAAACTGGCATGCTTGACTGTAAACCAGTTAATACACCTACTACGACATGTACCACAAAGATCTAGTCGAGACCGCCCCATTAACCACCTCAAATACTCTAGATCGCTACAATTTTTCAATCGTCACAAATGTTGTACAACCGTGTGGAGCAGTATTAAATGAAAGCTTAAGTAAAGAAGAACTCATTGAGGTTTATTGGGTAGTGTTGCGGGACCGTGACCAGGTTGATCCGTAATTTATGGAATATAGGTCCAAAATCCAGAAAGACAATCTGAACATGAGTCCTAACTGGTGTGATAAGGAGCATAAGAAGAAGTTCCCTAATTATTTTCTCATATGGGTATGTTAATTAATTATTGGTTAATATTTCATTATTTTGAAAATGAGAAATCCATATGGGAATAGGTGCCCACGGTTTGTTATTTCTGAATTTGGTTATTCAAAGTGTTTTCCTTCGAGCATGTTTCAGTTTTAGGGGAAACTATGTCAAATTTTCGGTAGAATTAGATATTACTATTGTACTTGTTCACAATTTTATAGATGGAAACTAGAAAGAAAACCTGACGGCGGGTGGTGGTCATGGGACAAGCACTTATTGGCCCATAAGCTAGTGCAAAACAATATTTATCCTGCGTGTTTTGTCAACGGGATAAAGTTTCTGACATTGAAGCGAGATAAGACAAAAAAGAACACGAAACAATGGAATCACGGTAGGGAAAAACGATGATGTATACTACGGGGTTCTTGACAAAGTTGTTGAGCTACTATATGGGAATAGAATGTTGATTGTGCTTTTCAAGTATAAATGGTTCTAGCGTACGAAGGAAGATATTGACATTTTATCGGTCAATACAAACACAAGCTGGTATGAAGATGAGCCATTCGCTCTTGCCACCTTGGTCAGACAGATGTTCTATCTAGATGATCCTAAGTGGGGTGAAGGTTGGAAAGTAGTTAACGATATGTCTCACCGAAATATATGGAGTGGCACAACACTTGAAGGGACGCCTAATACTACTGAGAGTGACATTGAAGTAAATAATGTCAATGCATATCAAGAGCCTAATACTATTGTCATCCCCGATATAGATCAACTTATTGGCTTGAACGAACACTTACCCAGACCTGACGGAGACACACATCTTTCTCAAATTGAGATCAAACAACTAGCAAATATAGAGGAGCTGGAGGATGACGATGAATATGAGGAAGATGAGGATGATTCAGGTGAGGATGAGGAGGATGATTCAGATGATGTAGATTATGGTGGCTGTGATTGATGATTAATATTGTTGTCTAAATGTTTGTAGTACTTATAATTAATAAAGAGTACATTTGCAATTCAATTAAGTGTTTTTGTAGTAATATATATTCTAATTAATTAATTTTTTTTTTCGATAAGTGTTTTGAATTGGTAATAATTATCATGTCTTACAAGAATTAAATGGGGGTTAGGCTGTTTGTAATACTTAGATTATCTTACAGGAATGATTTAAGAATAAACGCAGATGGTTTTATGTTTACTAGGAGGGTCTTAGACGACGAATTGGTGAAACATTCGTCGTTTAGGTGATACTTAGATTGCGAATTGTGAACTACTTATCGTCTAAAGGCCTACCGTAAGCCCTAGTTCCTAACCCTAAACCCTGAAGCTTAAACCCTAAATCTTTAGATGACGAATATGTGAATGTTTGCCGTCTAAGGCCCATTTAGACGACGAATTTCAACCAATTTTTTCGTCTAGGATGAGTTTCACAATCTGACTTTTAAGAGCACGATCATATGTACCATGTTAGAATGCAAATTTTATTCATTGATGGAAGAGAGTAACAATTCTTAAACTGTGAGTGTCAACGGTTCGAAAAATGGAGTTACGAAGATTCATTTATGAATGTTTCCGTTTCGTTGAATTTCGGTATTATGATTGACTATACAAATCAAACCCTTGACGAACTTCGTATTGGTCAAAATTTTGTCTACTTACAAATTATGTTGTGATGAATATATCTAACGGTTGTTTTGTCCAAATTTAATTACGTTAATATTGAGGTGGAGTTAATATAGACATATGAACACTTAAATTATACAATATTAGTAGATGTATAACAAATATTTAGTATTTCCTCAAATTTTTATGTCAAAATTCAATTAATTTCTATATCGTTGATATATTTAGTCTCAATGTCAGTGGAAACGCTTGTGACTTAGAAAACGGGTTTACTAATAATATTTTACGATCAGTTTTGTTGTTTGACTATTTGTCTATAATCAAAAAATTAACTCGATCGAATCCTAAACTAATCCGATCTGTTTTGATTTTTTTACAACATTGTATAAATGTAATGGTTACATCTGACGGTTGATTTATGATGAATCTTAAACACATAACCAAAAATAACTTTTCAAATTTCTCTGAAAAATACAACAATTAATTTTATTCTTAGGCGATGAAATAAATTACGTTTCGTCGTCTAAGTCAAAATATTAATTACTTAGAAGACAAAACCACTAGATTTCGTCATCTAAGTCGAAACATCAATTACTTAGACAACGAACCCATAGGACTTCGTCGTCTAACCCCACAAATTTGGAGGGGATACTTTTTCTGCCAATTTTTTTGGGTAGTTTTAAAGATCTTAGATGACGAAATTATTAACCTTAGATTACGAAGTGATTCGTCGTCTAAGTTTTTATAATAAGATGAATTGTTTTCATTTGATCCCATCCCCAAATTTGAAACCCAATCCCTAAACTCTCCCTCTCCTTTCCGATCCCCTTTGGCACGCCACCTTGAGCCACATCACCGCCGCCCCGAGCCACACTGACCACCACCGACCTCACATAACCTCCGACCCCGAGCTGCATCCTCCACCTCGACACTGAGGCCGACGCCGGTGATCCTCTCAAATTCCTACGACTATCCTCTCTCTCCCTCTGACGATCTCCCCGACGTTGTCGACCTCCTCCTTGACCTCGACGCTCTCCGAGCACTAAAAGGTTTCTCTCTCTCTCTCTCTCTCTCTCTCTCTCTCTCTCTTTCTCTCTCTCTTTCTCTCTCTCCCCTTATTTTGATTGATGGATGTTGATGATGAATAATTGAGGTTTAGGAATGATGTTTCGAAATACAGTACGTAATCAGATAGAAATATAGGAATGATAAATTCTGGATGATTTATATGATGCTGTTTAGAAAACGAATGTTGGATTATGATGCTGCTTACAAATATAGGAATGATGATGCTTAGAAATATACTGTTGGATGATCTATAGATTAGTATTGGGATTAATATTTAGGATTAATATTGTTTGTTGTTTGATTTGGGATTAATTGATGGATGATAGGGTTTAGGGTATTTCACATTTTCATGTTTAACCAAAAGGTCCAAAAACTTTTGGCTATGAATTTTGTTTACCGTTTTAGGATTGATTCGTATATGTTCTATCGAATTGGTATGAGAAAATGATTGATTGTCATTGTCTTTCTTGTGTTGTGTTTAGTTGTTGGAGAGAGATGTGGTTAGTTATTGTTTTTAGTTGTTATCAAGATTGGTTTGATTTGCTGTTTAATGGAATTTATATACTGCTTTAGAATTAACTAATAAAGATGCCTGGCTGAAAAAAGAGGTAGACCAAACAAGAGAGGGATGAGGAATAAACACTGGCACGACATATGCGTTGGGTTCTCCTACTAGATGACTTTATTCAGGGGGCAACGATTCCTCCTCATGCTCCTTCTGAAGGGACGACAACCTCAACAATCGCGCCAGTGACAACCTCATCAAAAGTTGCATCGTCACAACATGCGGCATCTTCCAGCGAATCTATATGCTTTAACACCCAACGCAAAGTGAACACAGACACCTCAAGACCGCCCACGAAATGCACTCAGGGGTTGGTGAAGGGGGCTAAAGCCGAGGCGATGGTAAAGTCAACAGGACAGAAGATCAATGTGCCTTACGACAACTTCACCAAAGGCCCTCCAACCCCGGATATCAAAGTCTGGTTACGAAAAATATTAGGTCTATTTTACGGAACAAGATACCTATGAAGGCGCCACTTGGAAATAACTGGAGCAGGAGGACATGTTTACATTATACCACGAACTCTTGGTAAGAGTTTTGATCTATTTAATTTAATTTAATTTAATTTAATTTGAAAATTTATTACAAATTCTAGGGTTTAGGAATTAATAAATTAACCTTTTTTTATTTTTTTCGTAGCTTCATAATGACGTTGCTCAACTTCAGCCGATGCATGGGTTCATAGAGAAGTTAGGTGCGAAGATTTTCTCCGAGTGGAAGTACTCGTTGCATAACCACTACCTCAAGCATGGCTCCGTGAGTGTCCCATTGGAGTTGGTGGAAAGGCGTGAAGAATGATATTGGTTGGTCGCGCACCTCGAGACCGATGAGTATAAGGTAATAGTTTTTCTTTTAGGTATGAAATATTAGTTTTAAAATAATTTATTATTATAATTATTTAAATTTCCGTTGTTGTGAAATAGAAAAATTCGGCAGCCAACACGAGTAATCGAGATAAGAAGATGACGTCGCATCGAACAACTCTGCACCGGATCCTCTACGGGGTAAGGGCTCACAAAGAGAAGGGTTCGAAGCACTATTATATTCATGCCTACAGGACTGCGTATGTGAGGCCTGAGCAAGATGATATTACGAGTCAAAATCCTGTAAGTAACCCTTTTTTTAGAAGTTTAAGAAACTGATTCAATTCGTTTTTTAGAAGTTTAAGAAACTACATTAGCTTTGGGTTTAAACCAACCAGCTAATTAATCCAACTGCAAGACCCAACATTGTTGGCATGAGCGTAGCGTCTTGCCCCATTTCATACATGCTTTCTAAAAGCAAGAACCAAAGTAGAAGCAAAGGAAAACAGGGGAAAGCATGTCGAGTCCCATATCGACGAAGGAAACAACGCGTTCCCAGATAAGTACATGATACATTAATTGTCATTAATAAAGGATAATCTGGATCACTTACTAAAATCACATCTTCATCATATCATTTCATTTTCCACCTAGCTATGATTTACTTAAGCATCGGAGTGTGATTGGCAGTTTGACCCACCTTCACTTTTGACGCCTATCTTTCTTCTTAGCAGCTCAATGTATAGAGAGTGCCTCAGTTCATCACCCCGCTCATCATTTCTATCTTGGTGTTTACGCTTGGATCCGCTCAGATCTTGTACAAACATTTGGCGCCGTCAACGGGTTCTTTCTCCTTTGCATCAATAAAAGCCCGCACAACCTCTTCCCAGATATGGAGCAAACTACTGCCCTCGGCTTCACTATGCCAACCCCTCAGCCTCCGGACAACCCTGATAGTGAGGTCTCGTCCAGCTCAGCCATCCCCATGCCGTGTGACCCTAAAAATCCAAGCGAGAACATATCTTTCTGGCTCATCTGGGAGTTGGAACTCCTCAGACATGAGCATGACATTGAGCGCTCAGCCAAGCAAGAACTCTATAACACCTTGCGACAGAGCCGCTCAAAGCAAGATTCAACTCAAAATTTCACGGCCACTCGTCTGAACCCTCAAGTCATCCAAATCCCGACTCCGCCATCCCTTTTTCGATGGCCACCCCCTCCCCTGGAGCTTATTACACCTGATGTGGTCGCCCAGATCTTAGCTCGGCTAGCAGAATTGGAAACTGAGGTCCGTCAAGGGCTCTTCGAACATCAGTAAGGCATGAATGCAATCTACACACCTCGCACGACTCCCTTTTTGGTATCCAATATCAAAGTCGGGCGTGATATACATTCCAAGGCACCCAAGGGTCCACGATATTCAGGGCGGGACGACCCAAGCATTCATCTTGGAGAGTTCATCTCAGCCACTACTGGGCTACATCTCAATGATGCAATTCTATGTTATCTTTTCGTGGAAACTCTAACGAGTGAGTCATTGAAATGGTTCTTCGAGCTACCCGAAGGCTGTATCGACTCATTCACAGATTTCCCAAATGCTTTTCTTAAGCGATACAGATTGCAGGGAAGGTATGATACCACTGATACCTTATTCGCTGTCACACAAGCAGAGCATGAATATTTGTCATCCTTCATCGGTCGATTTCGGACGGCCGCTCAGTCATGCCACCATCTAGACAAAAAGATAGATGTCACTGCTCTCATCCAGGGGCTAACGCCTTCCTCTTTCAAGCAAAAAAATTTGTCAAACGCCAACATTCTTTGGACTACGATGAGCTTGTCGACATGGTCGTAGAAAAGGCACAAATAAGAAAATTTGTGTACGGTGGCCAATCCCGCCCGTGAAGCGCGAAGCGACAACTCCACCCTGCCCTGCATGGCAAAAATTCACACCCGTATAAGATCAAACGGCAAAAGTTCGCTCATGATGACAAACGGGACAGCCGCTCCATTCTATATGAAATTTTTCATCACAGACGTAATACTACTACTGATCACAACAGGCAGGTGCGACATCAACCCCCAGCCCAGAAAATTTTTATTGTAGCCAATGCTACGTATGCTGAGATCCTCGCCAATAGAAAGGCACTCATTGATGTTCTGCCCCCACCTAAACAACGAACGTCGTCCCTACGCAACACCAACAAATGGTGCGAGTACCATTCTAACAAATCGCATAACACAGAAGAGTGTTTTACCTTGAAGAAGGTTATCCATAAACTATTTAATGAGGGCAAGCTAGACCAGTACAAAGTAGACGGCCCATAGCATTGACAGATCTCGCTCATCGAGCCACGGGGGATGATCAACACAACATTTGGGGGAAAACGGAAATCTTTTGGAAGCCGAGAGGTATTCAGCTTATCTACGGACAGTAGTATCAAGGCTCAAGAGTGTTCATGGGATCCTATCACCTTTTCAGAGTTAGACGAGTGTGGCGCATGCCTAACAGACGCCCTTGTTCGTCATTGATGCCATAGTTTACCGCTTCAAAATTCAGCGTGTTTTAATTGATCCTGGAGTTGCAGCAAACATCATGCTCTTACCCCCTTACGAACCACTGTTCCGCCCAAAAAACAAACTAGTGGAAGATAGTGAAAATCTAATGGGTTTTACATGTGACATTATATATCCGCTGGGATGCATCTCTCTACGCCTATGTCTGGGCAAACCGGGAACACCCCAAAGTATGCATTTTATTCTGGTATGATATATAATGTCCGGGCAAACCAGAATAAAATGCACCCGAATGACATTCACCACAGACAAGGGGCTATATTGTTACAATATCATGCTGTTCGGATTAACGAATGCTGGATCAAAATACAAGTGGTTTATGAATTTCATTATGGAAGAAGTGGACGGGGACATCATCGAGGTATATGTATACGACATATTGGTCAAGAGTATAACTACTCAGGGACATGTCGCCAACCTTCGCATAATATTTCAGGTCTTATTGGCTCGAGGCGTCCGCCAAAATCTTGCCAAATGCACATTTGGCATCACAACAAGTAAGTTTTTAGGCTGTGGTAAGCCAAAGGGGGATTGATGCAAATCCGTCTAAGATAAAGGAAATTATGGAGATGAGCGCACTAGCCAATAAAAAAAACTACAAAGCCAGACCGGAAAGATGGCTTCCTTGAACCGCTTCATATCACGTTATTCGGATAAATATGAGCCATTCTTCAAAGTGCTTCATTTAACCCACAAGAGAGAGTTAAAATGGATGTCGGAATGCGAAGCGGCATTCATCAACCTCAAACACTATCTGACATCAATCCTTACACTATCCCGCCCAATAAAAGGGGAAATATTGTTCTTATACCTGGCTACTTCCGCAACTGCCGTCATCTCTGCCCTTGTCAAGAGAGAGAGAGAGTGATAAAGAACTCCCGGTATTCTATGCCGACAAAGGTATAACGGACGCCGAGGCTCAATACCCCACTCTTGAGAAGGACTCCCAAGCACTCGTCACAGTTGCCAGAAGGTTGCACCCATATTTTTCAGGGGCACAACATCCACGTACTCACTACCTTTTTGCTTCGGCAAATTCTTCAATCACCAGACCACAACGAGCGCCTAAGCAAATGGGCTATCAAGCTCAGCAAGTTCGACATCGAATACAAACCCTGAACCGCTCTTAAAGGACATGCAGTCGCTGACTTCATTGCCGAATGTATCAGTTCTAAACCCGCCCAGTCGGTAATCGATAAAACTGGGAGAAGCATAACCATCCCCACCATTCAGAAATCCAAATGGGAGCTATACGTGGATGGATCTAAGAATCAGCAAGCAAGCGGTGCCGAAGTTATTTTCAGTGGCCCAGGGGGAGCCCATGTGGAGTATGCGTTATGATTCGATTTCCCAGCTTCAAACAATGAAGCAGAGTATGAAGCTCTTATCGTAGGATTGCAGCTCGCCCACCATTCTGATGCTCAGGATATCAACATATTCAGTGATTCACAGTTGGTGGTTTACCAAGTAACAGGGGATTTCGAGGCTAAGGATGGACAGATAAGCGTCTACCTGGCGCTCACCAAATTTCTGCTTGGAAAGTTCAAATCTTACATAATTACACAGTTACCTCGCACCCATAATGCAAAAGATGATGCAATGGCTCGATTGGCTACCCACTCTACCACAAAAGATAAGCGGGTCAAAACCCTATCAAAGCCAAGCACTACCAGGGCTTTCTCTGAGCTACTGCCAGTAACTCCCACCGAACCAAGCTAAATAGACCCCATATATCTATATAAGACTAAAAGCATCTTCCCACCTGACAAAATAGAAGCACGAACAATTATCGCATGCTTAGCTAATTTCAATATTCGATGCGAGCAATTGTACAAGCATGGACGAACATGGTCCAACTTGAAATGTATTACACCAACGACCAGGCATGGCATATTGACAGAAATTCATAGTGGAGTATACTGACATCACATAACTGCTCGATCCCTCACCCATAAGGTTCTTTGAAGTGGCTTCTGGTGGTCCACAATACATGCAAACGCAACCATCTTGGCAGAGAAATGTCATGAATGTCAATTGCACGCCCAGAAACACCATCTACCGGTTATTTCGCTCTCTATCATCATTTTACCCATACGTTTTGCCCAGTGGGGACATGACCTCATCGGTTAGCTACTTAAACTAAGAGGACAGTAAAAATATATTGTAGTAATCATTGATTATCACACCAAATTCATCGAAGCAGAGCCGTTAGTAAAAGTCACGACCGAGAAAATCCTTAAATTTTTATGGCATACACTCTATTGTTGCTATGGCCCCCCATCAATATCATCACTGACAACAATCCTTAGTTCAACAACAACAAGTTCATCCAATTATGCAGGAAATTGGGGACTACAGTCTTGTTCCCTTCTCCCGCTCACCCTTAGTGTAACGGCCAAGTGGAAGCCGCAAACAAAATCATTAAGAACGGGTTGAAATAGAAAATATGTGACATAAGAAAGGGCGACCCACATTTTGACAAATGGGTATATGAGCTACCCGGTATCCTATAGTCCATCCACACAACTGTTGTTAAGGCAACGGGTGAAACCCCTTTTGCGTTAACCTTCGGGTCTGAAGCACTACTCCTGCTTAAGATCACCCATCAAAGCCCTCGTGTTATTGCCTTTTACCCAACCACAAATGATGAAGGACTTCGCTTGGATAATGATTTTCTTGCGGAGCGATGACACACAGCTCACCTTCGAAATACGACCAACAAGCAGAGGATGACCCGTTTATACAATCAGCACGTAAAGGCCCGCCCGCTCTGCGTTAGGGACTGGGTAATGAAAGCCATCCAGACTTCTATCAAATCTCTCCATTCAAGCTGGGAAGGACCATATCAAATCCGAGAGGAAGTCCGTCCAGGAACCTTCTACTTGAAAGATGATAGTGGGCGTATCCTACCACACTCCTGGAACTCCGCCCACCTACAAAAGTACTATCATTGACCTATACCCACCCATTAAAGGCAATATCTTTGATTGTATCCCCGCCCACTATTTCTATATGAAATATTGTTTTGATCAATGAAAAGTGTATCTTTCGTCGATTTTTCCAAAACACCGCTAAAAAATATATTTCTATCAAAATGAGCATTCCATCGACTTAATCATACGATTCATAAAAGAATAAATATTACATACTACAAATAAAGAAAGCTATATAAAAAAAATATTGTCTTACAAAAAACAAAAAGAGAGGAAAAGAGAAACAACAAAAATAATCTAAAATGAAAACAACCCGCCCATCCACTTCACCACCACTCAAAAGCCCTTGTCCTTCTTAAACTTCTCCCAGTTGAAGTATGAAGACTTTTCCATCTGCTTAAAGAGAACAGCCTGTGCTTCTGCCCAAACCTTCTTCTTTTCCACTTGCCCTTCCCCTGCCTTAAAGACGTCCACAACCTCTTCTTTCATCTTCTCCATTTGGTCCTCGCTCGCACCAAACCTTGAAGATTTTCAATGTGAGCAGTCATCATCTTGATTTCTTCTTCAAACCTCTCTTTCTCCTCCCTCCACTCAGCCCGCTCTTTCTCCAGCATATGCTTCAGCTCCTCTAGCATTTGTTCCACCTCATTCTTCTCTTTACTTGCCTCCTTTGCATCCTCTTCAACAGCTTTCTTCTCTGCCTTCAGTTTCTCCACCAGCAGCTCTGCCTTCTTCAGTTTTTTCTCTAGACTCTTCTCCGCCTCCCTAACCTTCTTCAGGTCGCTTAAGCGCTTGTCATATTGAAGGCGCGAAGCCACCATCTCAGCCAACTTGCTTTAACTTCCTTCATCTTCAAGGGCAAGATAGAGTCTATAGCCCATCGGATGTGCTCGGAGAGAATCGCCTACAGATTTTTCCTGGGCAGGGTCGATCGTGTTTGCACTTGATGGACACTGTCATATCCACAATCAATCGCTTCAACCACCCACTTGACATATCCAGAGCGGATGGTTGTTACACCCTCACAACAAGCATTGGCTGGGCAATAGGCATCCCAATAGTCGGCAGAGTCAGATGCAGTTGAGAGGTATGCAGACCTTCCTCGTCCAGATCTTCGGCCTCTTCATGCCGCACCAATTTTTTCGGGCGGGTCTCAGAGTGTGATGAGCGGGAGTGATGTTTCTCAGTTTTCTTTCGAAGCATCAATTTTAGCCTTCTTCTTCTCCGCCTGCCTCTTCTCAAAAGCTAATTTTTTTCTCAACCTCTCTCTATTCAAGCGCACCCGAGCGTTGGCAATCGCCTCTTCCTCAGTCGCTCGGTCGTCCTCTAAACTGACCATCTCCTCCTCATTTCTTGAGTTACCTTCTTCTTCAGCTGCAGGCTTCGCCCGATTCTCGTCCAACATGACATTGACCACAAGAAGCACTGGATCCCGTTGTACAGCTTCATCTGGAACATGCAAATTCTGATTTCCCCTTCCTGAAAACTGACCTCCTTTATAGCTTGAGCTTTCTGGGCTCGCAACGCCTGCATCATTAGCTGGTCCAGCTCATTACCAAGCCCATCCATCTTCTTAGTTTTCGAAGTCTTGGGGACTTTAACTACACATATTGCCGTCCACCTCAAATTAATTACTGCAATAAAAGTTTATGAAATATCAGTAACCTTTCATTCAATCATCTCAATTACCTAGACGACGACTTAATCCCGTTCGCTCTAACAAATCCCAGTGATTCAGCGCAGTAAGTGAGCAACAATCCCATTCACTTCCCCAAGCATATGTGATCTTCTTTAGATGTTGTTTTTCTTCTTGACAACGAGGAAAGCTCCGTTTAACTGAAAAACAGATGCAAACATATTAAACCAGGTGAACTATAAAAGGGACTCTCTTAACTTACACCTTCTATAACATATACCTATTGGTTGGAAAGCTAAAGGGACTCATCACATATTTTCTCTTGCCTCTTGGCTCACAGCCGCCCCAAATTCCCACTCCCCGCCTACTAACATAGCCCCCCTTCTCTAGACGTGGGCATATTAGTAAAAAACCATGACTTACCCCTATGTGTAAATGTGGCTATGCCTTTATCCCCTCCCTGCTGGAATACCCCAGCTCACAAATGGACATTAGCTTTGCGATTGAGGGATGCCCAAGTCTAGAAAAATTGAACACTGAATGAAAGACTTGCAAAAATGTTAATAATGAGCGGGCCACATTGTTCTATTGACATGTTCAACCTAGCCAACATATATTGCATATGTGGGTGTAACGGAAAAACCAGCCCATGACAAAAATGGTAACTATGCATAAATGTGAACCCTTCTAGAGGGCGCACCGCCGATTCACCATCTTTCAGGTGCCTCAATATGACGTTTGAGGGAATTCGGTAGTCCCGTTGCAAGCCCTCAATCTGTTTCTCTGTCAATGCACTCACTGGCTCATGAACCGCAGTATGGTCACTTAGACGATACAAACAAGGCCCGCCTGACCCAAATTGGGGGAGTGCGACTGTCAGAGTTCTTTCTACTTGGGGAATAGCACAGGCCTGTTTCCCATCTCTCCGCTTCCCAACAGTTTGTTTTTTCCTCTACCCTGGCTCAAGCGTTTATTCCCGTCTAGCCCCGCTTGTTGAGGCCCCTGGCTCCGATTCAACCCATCATTGAATCGCCAGCCTAGGCTCAGAGGCCAGGTACGCATCGATAACAGCATCCCCTGTTCTGGGCGGGGCTGACAATAAAAATAGATGCGCATTAAGATCTTCTCCATGCATAAGCGGCACTGCATTACTAAAACTAGGCGCCGAAACAGACTACATTGAAGTTACACTCTCGCTATATGAGCTAAGCCCCAAAACCTCTAAGCCCATTTCCGTGAAGGAAATTCTCTCTTTTAGGCACTGCTTTCTTCCATTTACAACTCTGTAATCATCATTAGATATTTCTATCACTTCTTCAGCACCCGTCCTTATATCGTCTCTTAGGCGGCCTAAAATAAAGGTACACATGATTAGACACCTATTTTACATACATCAACCCACTTCCTTTCCCTACCAACACTTCAGATTTCAAATTTTTATTCCTTAAACTCGATCAACCATAGTGTGCTTTCGTTTTTTAAATAATATCTTTTAAACACAAACAAAGCTTCTGATCTTCTGTTTTTTTGTAAAAGTTCATGTTTAACCCAGTTTTCTTCAAACTCTAATACCCAACCCAGATTTATATTCTCACAAAACCCATAAATCTACATATTTTGAATTTTACACATGTAGTTTGCAATCGATTTAATCAAAAACACCTCTCTAGTTTGAAGAAGCTTACTCTAGAGTTTGGCTCATTACTCAACAACAAAATTTTGGCAGTTTACAATCGATTTAATAACCACTCAATTCAAAACTCACTTAGTTTACATACTTCAAATTGAAACATAGATTCATAAAGACAGGAAAACTTACTCGTGTTGCTTCTCAAAATTTGGATCTAGATCTGGATCTGGTTTCTTTCTCCTTTACTTCAAATCTCTCTTCTCAATCTCTATCTTTCTCACTCTTCTCTGCTAAAACCTTTTTTTACAACTGATAAGTCTCAAACTTTTCCCCATTATACGATTTAGTAAGAAACCCTCGAGTGAACTGAGCCATACACGTGGCTCAATCCTATCCCTTGGTTTCTTTAGTATGCCTCTTTGTCTTGGAAGACAAAACAGGTTGCATCATTTCCCACAAAGCCATAATGGTTCACGCCATCATAATGAAGGTACGCGATGCCCTATTTCTTATCTCTATATCACTATAACTTTGATACACGTGTCCACATTGCATCTTAGGAACACAAAAGGTCTTCTGAAGTGAAAAGTTTTGCTCCTTGTCTGCTCGACCTTGGAGATAATTCCTTTATTCCCACTTCGCCCAAACGCTGGTCTCATCTTCTTTTAGGAGGTGGATTATTTCTCACTCATAATGGTAACACCATCTTATACTTGGGCGCTTAACAAACACACAATTGAGCGGACCCATGACCGATAATCATGTGCGACGTCCCTCACCTTGCTACTCTTTGAAGTAAGCGCGATATGACACTACATAATCACCAGCAAGTGACACTCTTGGTTAGGTTCGAGTAATCCATATCTCTAATTTCGAGCGGCCCGCTTAGATAAAACCAAAATGGTACTCTGAAGTGGACCTACTTATACTCACAAAAGTGATGCACATACTTTTATTCACAACGGTGATACACCTAGTCATATTCATACATCCATTCTTTTGTTTATCTGATGTTCTCTTCATACTGTGAGTGGCTCATTCTCTCCTGTGTAGTTAAAGGAGACTATGGGGTACGCTCAACAACTTGGCAGATGAGACGAAGTGTGTACGAAGTGGGTGGATCTATTCAACTCTGCATTCAAGAATGATCTTAATAATGGGGACGTGGGGGACTTGTTGGCATAAGCGTAGCTTCTTGCCCCATTTCGTACACGCTTGCTAAAAGCAAGAACCAAAGCAGAAGCAAACGAAAGCAGGGGAAAGCATGTCGAGTCTCACATCGAAGAAACATGAAACAATGCGTTCCCAGATAAGTACATAATACATTAATTGTCATTAATAAAGGATAATCGGGATCACTTTCTAAAATCACGACTTCATCAATATCGTTTCATTTTCCACACAGTTGTGACTTACTTAAGCATCGGAGAGTGATTGATGGTCCGACTCGCCTTCACTTTTGACGCCCATGTTTCTTCTTAGCAGCTCAGTGTATAGTGAGTGCCTCAGTTCATCACCCCGCTCATCGTTCCCATCTTGGTGTTTATGCTTGGATCCGCTCAGATCCTGGTACAAACAAGCATAGTATTAAATCAGAGTAGCATTAAGAAAGAGAAAATTTTCTCACAAAATAGATAGTACATATGTTATGTTCATATAAACGTGTCCAATATTCTAGTTAGATATCGATTAACTAATTTAACATATACCTTGTTCATTATTGACACATTGATTTGTGCAAAACATTTATACAGCAATAGAGCAATATTTTAACACTTTTTTTATTATTATTCTGAACTTGAGCAATCCGGATGAGAATCTGTGTCCATGGTTTGTTAATTTGGAATTTAGTTATTTGAAGTGTTTTCTTTCATATAGGTTTTTGGTTTCCTACAGCTTTAGAAAAAACTATTGACATTCATATATTGTTCACAATATTAATTTTATTTTAAATAATATATAAATTTTTATTTTAATGCAGGAGAAGATGAAACAATTGTCCGATGAGGAAAAGATGTGCATGCAGACAAATAACCCAAAGATAACGCCTGATGAGCTGCCACCTTTACCCTTCGAGACTCAAATCGAGATTTACGATCGAACACTTGGCCACCGACCAGGGAAAGAGATTCGTGGCCTTGGACGGGTAGGCGTGCAAGATTTGAGCAAGTCATCAGCGTCGTCGATTTCGTCGAGTAGGTGTTCGAGTGCGGTGGCTGCCGAGGAGCAGGTCCGAGCGGCCGAGCAGCAGGCTCGATCAGCCAAGAAGAACACTCAAGTGCTCAGGGCTTAGTTTAATGAAATGTACGAATTCCTTAAGAGGATGAGATAAATCCTCCTTCCACTTGTCATCCGAATGTCACGTCTCAGGATTCGGGACATGATGACTATGATCCAGTAGAGGGGGAATCAACGGGATCGCAACTCCTGCTGAAAATTTCGATTACGATGCCGCTTCTTTAATTTCGTAGTTTATTTTTCGAAACAATTTTTATGTACGGACAAATTAAATATTTATTATTTTAATAATGATTTCCGTAATAATTTTTTTAAATAAATTTCTTTATATTCAATTGTTAATTCTACGATTATACTATTTTTGGCGGAAAAAAAATTTAATACAAGAAGACGACGAAAGTCAATAATTCCTCATTTAAGTGGATCATTTTATAACGACGATTATTGTGTTTTTCATCGTCTAAGAGACAAAGCATTGGACGGCGAAATAGTTTTTAGCGTCTCTAAGGGAATAGTTAGATGACGACATGTATGTTTTATGTCGTTTTAGTGTTTCCACTAAGACGACAAAACATAAGTGCTTCGTCGTCTAGGTGGGTTCACTATGACGACGAACAAGTTGTGCTTTCGTCATTTAAGTGTTTCCACCTAGATGACGAAGCATTTTTATTCATCTTCTAAGTGGAAACAACGACGAACAATTTGCTTCGTCGTCTAACTCCTATTATGCGACGAAAAATTTAGTCATTTTGGGTAACAATTTTTCGTCATCTTTGATGTTAGACGACGAAACCTTTTTCGTCGTCTTAGAGATGTGACTTAAATGATGAATCATTAAACTTTCGTCGTATAAGTACCTAGATGACGCCACTTATACGATGAATATTTTGTCGTATAAGTACCTAAACGACGAAAAATTGCCCTGTGCAGTATCGTGATCAAATCTAGCCATCAGCCTTAGCCTCATCATCTTCAAATTCGGCCCTGATCTCCAGCATCGTAACCCTCGTTGCATTGCCTGCATCCCGGTCTCTGTTGCTGGTCTCGGCTTCAAGCTCGAATCTCTCTCCTCTAGCCTCATCGCGCCGCTTTGCATCTCGGTCTCGGTTGCTCACCTCAAGCAAAAGCTTCACTCCGCCGCCAAGCTGATTTTGACACATCCAAGATCTGATGATGTTGACGCGAGCAGCCGATAACGATGGTGCAAAATAGAGGCCGACGTGAGGATGAGTTGATGGGGAAGCGATGTGAGGTTGAGGACAACTGACGACGAGAGGGTGAGAATGCCGACGAGAGAGAGAGAGAGAGAGAGAGAGAGAGAGAGAGAGAGAGAGTTTAATCTTAATCTTAGCCGTTGAGCGCTATTCAATCCCGTTCAATCCCGCAGGAGAACAAAACTGTGTACTTTATTAATGATTTATTTTAATATTTTCTATCACAATTGTACCTTGAAAAACAAAAACAAAAAATTGTAATGATAAAAAACTTTGACCACCAAGAGCACATTTGAATCTCACTTTTATGAGTTCAATCACAATTTACAAAATCCGAGCTCAAATAATATAAAAATCGAAACCGCGCGTTTAAGTCTCATTTATCAATTTGTCTCATATTTTGATGCTTGATTATGATTTAATGTTTTTGTTGTCAAGAAAAGTTCAAACGTTTTCTAACGAAGCGCATTACGACACATTGTGTATCGCCAATTGAAACCGCGACGAGGGATTCCACATCTAGAACTCAACCACAAGGTCGGTGGTTGAGGTGATTATGAGCCTGTTTGAGATTGTTTTCTAGAGTTCTAGAAGCGTTTCTGAGAATTTTTAAAGTGCTTCTAAAATTAAGAAGCACCTGTTATGTGCTTTTCAGAACACTTCCAAATGCTTCTGAAACTCAGCAAAATAATTTTTTATAATTTTTAAAATTTTTCTCTATTTATAACGAATTTTTTTTTAATTTCAAAAACATTTTAAAACATTTTAAAAACAATACCAAACAAACCGTATGTGATGACATCTCACGTATGATGTTTGGTTGAGAGAATGATACCTAAAACATAAAACATGAATAAATATGTACAGAAAAGTTGGATACTAACACTAATACATCATTACATAATCGATTTTGAGCCAGAGGGAGGTGATGTGGGATTCTATGTCTTTAAGCAAAATTTGACGTAATATATGTTTTGTCAATTTGGTATTTTAACTATTTATGAACCCTAGCTAAGCTCCGGTGGCGGGAAAAGATAAATAAAGAGAACCAGTTCCATCTCTTAAGCTCAAATTGCTTTCCAATTGGTCCTAAATCTTCATCTCCTCACCAAATTAAAGGATGGCCGGTCAATCTGACCCCAACCTTTCCATCTTTTCCGCAGAAGAGGTGGTTTCACTCCCTCCCTCCTCATATACTTTTATTTGTGTAATTTCACTGCTTTAATTTGCTTCTGTTTCGATTAGTGATTCGAACTAATTTGAATTTTGAAAAATTCCCAAGTTGAGTTTATGGCTGAAGACGAGCAGGTGGGGATTGTCCCAAATATGAGAATGGAGAAAGTCACTCTAATCTGTGTATGTTCTCTTTGGGGTTTTGATTGTTATTAGAAAATATATTAGTTTATTTAAGCTGATATATGGAGGTTGTTTATTCACTTCTTATAGGGAGATTATGGTCCATTTTCCCCTCAAATGCCTGCCCATGTCCCGCTGTGGCTGGCGATTGCTCTCAAGAAGAGAGGGAAATGTACAATTCGACTCCCGGACTGGATGTCGGTCGGTGAGTCTCGCTTATTCACTTGAATTCCACTTCAATGGTTGTGTTGTGTTAATGATTCAGTTCATAGTTGCAAACTTGTCAGTTGTCACCATTTACTTTAATAAGCCACCTGTAATTCTATTGAAAATATGGTTCTTATTAGCTGCTATAGATTGGTGAGATTTATTTAGGAATAGTTTATGGGAGTTTTTCCATCTGCTGAGCATTTATCATTTTAGTAAGAGATGACTGATTTCCGATGATATTCAAGTTAGCAATGTATTTTTAGAGTTCTGAGTATTTCGGTTCAGTTAGTTGATCATTCACCTTTTTCTTCTTATGCATGTCTTCCTCTTTACTTCTTGCATTTTCATTTATCTTTGAACAATCATTGTGGATGCTATTTTTTTCGTGTGATCAAGGATTAAGATATATACTAAGATCAAAGTTCAAAGTAGAGGACGAGAAAGGGATTTGACAATCTAACTTTCTGAATTGGGACTAGAAAACTTGAGCCAGATTTTGGAAGCTGAGCGCGACTCTCAGGAATCCTTTGAAGTCCTACCTTTCCATTATGTTGAAATCTCAAGACTTCTCTTTGACCAGTAAGTTCAAAAACATTTTACAAAATCTGAGTTTTATTGTACAAGTATGCTGATGTCAGATGTCAATTTGTTGATATAGTGCACACGGTGACATTCCTGATGTGTACACAGTGAGTTCAAGATTTTTCTAACGTTTATTTTATCTTCCATTGGGTATTTTAAAAGACATCATCAAATGATCTTCCTTATAGGTGAGGTCTCTCATCGAAGACATTAGGGATGTGAGGTTCCATAAGGTTGAGACCAGCTTAGAGTCATTCGAGGATGCTCGCTCTTCCGCAGTGAAGGTATGTATTTCCCTATCATGCACTTGAATAAGCTAATTCAATAGTATCGAGTAATTTCAAAGCAATGTGACCTGTAAAATATATATTTGAATTTCCTCAAATTAAAATATAGTCATGTTTGTCTAAAGTTGTCAGTGTGTATTAGCAGTTGAATTTCTAATGGTTTGTTTGGATGGATCAATAATCTAATATTGCATCAAGTATTTTGTCAGTGTCAGTCGAGGTGGATTTCTTATTCCAGTTTTGAATAACATGTATAATATACTCAGAAGGTATTAAGCATGTCTAGGTGTTAATTGGAAAGAGCAATGAAATCATCTACAGCAACGTGTATCTTGTTCATTTGGGTGTGTGTTCCAGAGTTGATTTCATTTGCAATAACAGGTTAAAAACTTATCTGCAATGGAGGTGAATTTAGTTCGTCCATTTGTTGGGAGAGCCTTACAGGCATTTTATAAGCATGGGAGTCCAGAGCTGGTGCCAAATCCAGAGCGAATGCCTCCCAGACGGCCACAGGCAACTGATAACATACAAAGGGTGAGTGTTTCTTTGATCCGTACTCTTTTGTACAGATGATTAGATCCAAGATGGCTACTCATCTGCCAAGATTACACATTTGCATGTTGTGTGTTCATATGTTTCATTATCAACTGTGAACATGGTCTTTGATTCACAAAGCTAAGTGCTCTTTTGATTTATATATCTTAGATATGGATGGTCATCTGATAAAAATATTGGCATTCTACGAAAGTATACACAGAGGCATACACATAAAGGCAGTTTCCGTACAGTTTTTTACTATAATTTCTGTCTTTTCAGCGTCCACTGCGGAAACGGTAGAAGCTTCATGGTGACAACAGTAACTTTCCAGTCAGCACACCAAATTAGCTCGCCATGAAACTAGTGAAGCACTAAAAGTAAATTTTAAGTAGAATCCTTGTTGTAGTAAATATTCCGTTAACGATTAATTATAAAAAACCACCAGAACTATGTGGTAATTTTCATTTTGGTACGAGTATTAAAAATTTGCATTCCGATATCTCACGTTATCTCCATCTAGCAAATTAATATTTTCGTCTCTCATCCGGTCAAATATCTTAGTTTACTGCCGATGTGGCATATTTTTGCCCTAGTTGAGTCAACTCTTACCATAGCCTGAGGGCACTTTTGTCATTGCTCTCACATCTATTCGCCTTCTTTGTTTTTTGCATAACTATTTCAAAGTCTTTTGTTCACCCTTCTCTCTCTCATGCAGTAATATTCATTTCCTCTCTCATTAATTTGTTTGCACAAACACAACCAAAGTGAGAAATTGATCATTTTATTGTAAGCACACAAAAAACGCATCAAATTATGAATCGTTCTCATGTTTGAATTCAAGTATCCAATGGGCAATCATGGTAGTTTGAAGGAAATCATGCAACCCTGCAACCCCACTTAGATTCGATCACTCAAATTGATGCACTACCACATAGTTCAAAGGAGAACCCAGAATTATCAAACCCAACCAAATACACCAAGAAAATGAACTCTTATAGATCAACTCAATTAAATCTCCCACATCCCATTCATACAAAACTAGCCTAGAAAGTAATCTAATTTTTTTTTTTAAAATCTAAGATTCACTCACAAATAAGAATTGAAGACCAGAGCTTTGTTTCTGGCTACTATTCATCGTGGATCAAGATCTTCTTTTACCCGAAGACATGTACGAGAAAAATAGTCGAGATAAGCGCGGTGTGGCCGAGGTTGACATGGAGGATTAACGCATGTTGATAGATGACGAAGACTATGGGAAGGGAGAGACCAAGGAAACGATTTAATCGACAAACCAGGTGTTTAGATCAGTAGTTATGGACTCAGGGTAGGTTTTGTGGGATCAGTGAACTTCAGAGAGAACTAGGAATTGAAAACCTTCAGAGAGCAATCGAGAGTGAGAAGTGAGTGCGATGATAAAAGTGCCCTCGGGTTATTTAATGGAGTTGAGTCATTTGACACATGTAGGGCTGGAGTTCACCACGTGGGCAGAAAACAGAGATATTTGACGAAGTGAGAGACAAATGTACTAATTTGTAAGACAGAGATAACGTGACGTATCGAAATGTAATTTTTTAATACTTAAGTACCAAAATAAAAATAATCACATAATTTGGGTAATTTTTTGTAATTAATCCTTCCGTTAAAAGTTATAAGATTTCAATATAACTCAGTTGACAAAGATAATATCACAGTCTTGCCTAGTTGTAAATGTCCATAGTTTCTCATTTATTTGCAGTAATTCATCTGTGGCAATATGATGAGGTCTGTTTTTGACTACAGACTGATTATAGATAGGTCTGATACATCTGCCATCATCGTTTCAGTTACTTTTCTCAATAATCCTTGTACTATGTCTATCTTTTGGTAGCCACTTCTGATTTTTTTCTCTTCTACTATGGCATGTGTGAAAATTCGTTAGGAGTAGATAGTCATCTTGGTTGATGAAGTCATTTTTTTTAAGCTTTTGAGTAATGGGTTGCGTATTCAACTTACTTATGGACAAAGTCTTCATGAACTACTGACTATATGGTTTGGATATATGCTAGTTTTCTCACAAGCCTAGAGTTCTTCTTTATAATCAAATCCCAAGTGCTTATTTTGTCCATCAATTATTGGATTCCAGGTCCACTTTCCAGATGATCATTGCAAGCATTAGATTCCTACTGATAATTATCTGAATTTCAAAAATGCTCAGAGATGTCCTAAACAGGGGCAGAAATATGTATTTGATCCCTGGTGAATTTTGTCATTTCGAGAGGAAACAATGTGCCGCCAGTCCGGTACTAATGTGTGATAATATTTTAATGAACACTAGAGCCTGTGTCTAAGTGTCTTTGCATATGAACACAGTGAAAATGCACTTTTTTTGAGAGATAATATAAAATTACATATAGTTAATTTTTTTATTAGAAAAAATACACTAAAGTGTATTATATTGAGTGTATTATATTGAGATCTAATCAGATACATTAAAACATTTTTAATAACCTTTATTTTGAAAAAGAGACAAATCTAAATTAGACAATAATGTATCCATAATCAATTAGAGCTCATACATATAGGGTATGTTTGAGATTATTTTCTAGAACTCTAAAAGTGTTTTTGTGAATTTTTAAAAACATTTTTAAAACCAGGAAGCACTTAAAATCTGTTTCTCAAATTATTTCTAAGTGTTTCTGACATTCAATAAATAAAATTTTTATTTTTTAAATTTTTTTTACTACTTATAACTAATTATTTTAAGAAATTCAAAATCGTTTTTAGGCGATCTAAAAACAATCCTGAACATGTCCATACTTGTTTGGTGTGCTTATTCACACTTTTTTTGTGGTAGACTTTTGAGAGGAAAAGAAAAATGGAGGTTCTAGTTACACCTCCAAATCTACTTAATACACCTCCATTCTTTTTTTCTAATTTTGTTGACTTTGTCAACTGATATAAAAAGACATAAAAGTACAACTATATTAACTTACAAACTTAAATACCACTAATTCTTGTGTTTTTGTTTTCACGTTCAAAACCCTAAACCTTCTTGGGTGTTTCATGGTTCAAAGTAGAAACCCTAAACTAAAGTTCTATGGAAGAAACTGAAGATGCATCAATGGAAAGTCCAATTGTGGTGACCGAAACTCAGAACAATAAGGTATGGTATAAGACCTTAGAAAGAAAGAACAAAATATCTTTCAGCATACATAAATTCATTGGTTCTCAAGTTCGACATTTTTGTTTTTTTACTGTCTTTCACTCAATATATCTGGATCAAGAGAATAATTACCCCAGCAGTAAGCTCTCCTTTACAAGCATGTTTAATTTTAGATGGAATCCCCTCTCATGCAGCATAGGGTCATAATCTCTTATGTCAATCTGCAAGGAACTCACCCAGTCATATCTCCGGCTAAAAAATTCTCATTTAATTACTTAAGGCAATTGCCACTAAGACACTCATCTGTAGATGCTTTATGATAGAAAAATCACAAATGTAACTCTTTCATGAATCTGACAGAGTATTATCTGGACCCAAATCTGCATCTATGTAAATTGCATTATATACTTTATAGCATGCAGCTCTATCTGGGCCAGATCCATTCGAGAAACTGGACAAGCTTGTCACATAGCTATGTATGAACATATTGTTCACTTCATACACAAATAGAAGGAGTGCATACCCTTGACAGAGAGTCTTTGATGGAAGCTTCAAACTTCTTCCTTACTGATGAACCAGTTAACTGATGGAGATCAGGAATATGCAAAGTTTCCTCTGATCCTGCAATGCGCTGCAAATATTATAATGATCAATAACATAAATACAACAGAATCAGAAACAATGTGGGAAAAAAAAACAGGATAGTGCACAAGCATGTGGAATTAAGACTGGACCAAGATAGTTGTGTAGCCGTGCAGGGAAAGCAATACAAGGAAAATTTTAGTTTTAAAACATTACAGGAACTATATGAGAAATTTGATGTTCACCCTGAGAAGCATTGGCCCGTTCTCTGAAGGTTGAAGAATATAATAGCACTGCAAAGTGGCCTCCCTCATAGTTTCTATATTACAATTTGAAGAACATACCAAACCCTGGTCCGTTGAATGTAGAAAACTGCATATCACTCGGCAAACTGCAGCATGTGTAGCCTGATTAGGAAAATTGAAAAAACAGGGACTTCATAAAGACTAGCTGACTCATGGATTCAAGAACCAGAGACTTCATGTAAGGCCTCTGATCATACATGTCTATATTAGATTGTCTTTGATTAATGTATTAGACTCTTAGTCACACACACCCCAAACCAGAAATCCCAAGGAAGGTCTCTGACATACGTTCAGTATTCAGGTCTGACTGATCGATCTCATCGGGAGAAGATTCTGCTTCCTGGAAAGCTGATGGAATGACAACATATGAAACTCCCATAATAATGCCTGTGCAATCGATTACCAAAAATTAGTAAAAGGGTATTTTGGTAAAGAATGAAGAGGTGAACTTAGAAGTATAAGCATGTCAAAAAGTGAAGTGGAGGTGTACTTAGCATATGAGGTATATTAAGTAGATTTGGAGGTGTAACTAGAACCTCCCAAAGAAAAATTAATATAGTTTTTTTTTGGGAGGGGGTAAATATCGGAAAAAGCATTTAGGTGTGAAACGTCGTCGTTCTGATGCTTAAGGTCGTAACTAAATCCTCTTCTCGTCTTCTTCATTCGAGTAGTCCCGACTGCCCATAGCTGATAGCTCCTACTCTCCTACAGGTAGTGTCTCTCTCTCTCTCTGGCTCTCTATATAATTGGCTATTGGGTTTTACGGGTTACAGATATTGAAATTTTAAACTCAAGCTATTGTTGTTCCTGTCAGTCATTTTGAAGCTGCAAACTAGTAAAGTAATGTATGGTTTCGAATGTAATTGGAGAGTTAACACAGGTTTCAAATGACAGTTTGAGCTTTTCTTGGTGAATTGTGGGTGGTCACCAGCATTGATGCAAGCAAAGTAGGTTAGAAGATCGAGAATGGACTGCATATTCTTAGTTACGAATCCCATTTTGAACCCTCTGAGTTATTGTGCGAGGAGGGATGGTAGAAGAGTAACTTTTATGGCTCGTCTTCCCAAGAACATTTGCTACCCGCAGCAGGCGAAGCTTCCTCCTGATTTCGGAGTCAACCAATTCTTGAAGAAAACAAGCAAAGATACCATTGATGTTGAGCCATCCCAAGCAGAAAATATTGAGGAATGTACTGAAAATGGTCACATTCTATGAGAATCACAAGAGATTGAAGCTATTGAGTCACTGTTGCAAGGGAGAATACCCCAAAAGCCTGGAAAAATGTCATTGTGAATAGGCAAAGGCCTCTCCCACTCCCACTACCGTACAAGCTTCGACCTTCGAGACTTCCTTCCCCGAACAAGTATTTTGTTAAGATGGGACCCATATCCAAGCAAGTATACAAGAACCCCAATGCGCTTGTCGGTTTGGCAAGCGAGATTAGAAGCCTGGGAGCAGATAAAGATGTGGGAGTAGTTCTCAACAAGTGGATTCAGTTTCTGCGAAAGGGGTCTCTCTCCATCACCATTCGGGCATTGGGTTGCATGGGGCTTCCTGAGAGGGCTCTACATACCTTTTGTTGGGCTCAGAAACAGCCTCAACTCTACCCTGATGATCGCATTTTGAGTTCCACAGTTGAGGTTCTGGCAAGGAACCATGAGCTAAAACTGCCATTTAATTTGGACAAGTTTACCAGCTTGGCAAGTCGTGGTGTGATTGAGGCAATGGCGAGAGGTTTCATTAAAGGAGGAAGCTTGCATCTTGCTTGGAAGCTAGTATCAATGACCAAGGATAATCAAAGGAAGCTGGATCCGAGCTTGTACGTGAAGCTAATAGTGGAGTTTGGAAAAAATCCTGATAAACATATGGTAGTGATGACCTTACTGGAGGAACTTGGAGAAAGAGAAGACTTGGCTTTAAAACAGCAGGACTGTACTGCTATTCTGAAAGTCTGCATTAGGCTTGGGAATTATGCTGTGGTCGAGAGTGTTTATGACTGGTTTAGACAATCTGGACATGATCCAAGTGTCGTTATCTATACAACTTTAATTCACAGCCGCTATTGTGAGAAGAGATACAGGGACGCCTTGGCTGTGGTCTGGGAAATGGAGGCTTCAAATTGTCTCTTTGATTTTCCAGCTTATCAGGTTGTAATCAAACTTTTCGTTGCTCTGAACGATCTAGGAAGGGCAGCAAGATATGATTCCAAGCTTAAGGAAGCAGGCTTCACCCCGAGATATGACGTGTACCAGGACTTGGTCAGAATTTACTTGCTTTCTGGTAGGCTAGCCAAGTGTAGAGAGATTTGCAAGGAGATGGAAATGGGAGGGCTAAAGTTAGATCAAGATACAATGTCTCACTTGCTGCAATCAGGAAAAGAGAAAAGGTTTGGTTTATAGAAACTCCAACTTTTCTGCTGTAATTTATAATTACTCATTACATTGCTCTTATAAATAACAGAAGAGGGTCGCCTTGTTGTCATGGTCATCTTTACCATTGTATGCTGCGCAAAGGTATGCTTCAATTTCTTTCACATTTCAATCTCAGTGTCACTCATTGCAACTCGCACAACATAACTATTTGGCTGTATGTATGTCTATTTTGTTCATCAACTTTGTGCTCGCTTTGTGTAGGATCCAGATAATGTGACATATACATACAATATAACTGGAAAATCCTAATTTTTAGGTTTATCTGTGGGTTCCTTAAATCCACCTAAAGTTTAAGCTTCTGACTTTGTAATTCACAGTCAGCCACTTCCACTCCTCAATGTCAATATGCATTCTAAAAATTTAAGGTCCCCAATTTGTCTTAGTGTATTAACTGCAATCCTGCTCTTGGTTTCTAATTTCCCTGCATTGGAGAATAGTGAAGTTATAAGGCCTAATCTTTTCATGTATAGCTAATATGCTTTCCCGGTAGAGTGTAGTCAACAAAGATGGAGCTGAAAAGTAACGTCCCAGTCAAGGTAATTTGTTTCTATCAGCTATTCAGTTTAACTTTCTCTTTTCTCAGTTTTCCATCCTTTCGATTTCCTGGGTATACACCTTGCAATACCTAAATTCACTTGCCTTTGTGGTTTGTACATGATCAATTGGTTTATATCAATTGGTCCATTTACTTCATTTTTCTGTATCTGTTGACAATGAGACCACAAAGTGTAGGAATAGTAGCAATGTGATTAATATTCTTCTTGTTTAATGATATAGACTGTTCATACTAGGCTATATTTGGATCCTTCACTCCTGTACACCTAACATTCATTTTTAGAAGACTTTTTTGTCCAAGTATTGAAACAGTAAGATCTCTATTGATTAAACAATAAGGGCTTAGTGCAGTTAAAAAGGTCAACCATTCAATCCCTCTATTTTTTGCTCCCTCCATAAGAACTCACATTAACAGAATTTCTTTGTATATTCTCTTCATCTCATGCAATACCTTGAAGCTGAGAAAGAAGCTGCCCGCTACATTCATTTTTTTGTTTACTAGGATCTAGTAGTCGGACAGGGCATTTTAGAGACATAAAGAGAATTAAGGAAATCATAGTGAAGATTGTGGAACTAAAGTCAATGGCCTTCTTCAATTTCAGTACAGGGGAGAATCGGCAAGTAGCACCTCCTGTGTGTCATTTGAACTCATAGATAATAGAGAGATTGTTGTACTTTTGTTGTTATCGACATTTTTTTACGTTAGTCTCAGTTTGTGTAGTGATCTCCTTTTCCTTTTGTCACCTGGTAATTTGTTGGGAAGAGTTCTAAAAATGTATAGGTGTTGGGGTTAATGATCTATCTCTCTGTAAAGAGTGGATCTTTTAGCCTATTGTGTATGGTGCTTATGGGTGTGCATAAAACTATGAAAGTGGAGTCTGAGATCATAATAGAGGGAATATAGAGCCTGTTTGGAATTGCTTTTAGATTGCCTAAAAGTGCTTTTGGATTTTAAAGAAAAATTAACTATAAACAGAAAAAAAATTCAAAAAAATAAAAAGTGACTTGGTTGAGGTTTGGAAGTACTTTGAAGTATTTTAGAAATATATGACAGGTGCTTCTTGATTTTAAAAGCACTTCTAAAAAATTTCGAAAACGTTTCTAGAGTTGTAGGAACCAGTCCCAAACAAGCCCATAGAGCTTAATAATTTGCACTTTCGTTTGCAGTGTTGCACACCGTGCTGAATATATTGAGAGTACAGATTTGGGTGGCAACTATATATAGCAGGATTTCATGAATCAGACATCCGGTACCACACACAGACACAGTAGAGAGTTTATGGTTTTGAACCAAGCAGTTGGGTTCAATCGCTAGTGTTGAACAGGCCTCCAAGAGTTGGGTTCGAAACCAAACAAGAACATTTCCATGCCATCTATTTAACTTGGCTTTTGGACTTGTTTTCAACGAAACTGTAATGTGCTTCATATACATATACAAGTGCACATCCTCGTTGGGATTTCAACGTTTCGTATTCTCTTCCTTGCCTCTCTCTATGGTGAACACTGTATAGAGATCGTGGTACATAACTAGAAAATTGATAAAAGGTAGATAATCTACTTTATTACCTATGAATCAAAGCCATCTAATATTTATCGATGTTTCGTGCATCTATATCTCTAACTTATGCTTTCTTCGAAAAATATCTCTAACTTATGCTAGTTTATCTAAACTTATGCACCAATTAATCAATTAACGTACCTTGATCGCACACCCTCGCCCCAATATGAAAGAAAATGTGTCGCAAACTTATTTGGAAGATTCCTTTTTGGATTTTTTTAAACCATAAATAGTCTTTTCCCTTTGGCCTCGTTTGTTTCAGTGGAACAGAGGGGAAGGGAAAGGAATTTGGGCATTTCCTTTCTTTGGTGTGCACAAGGAAAGGAAAAGCTTTCCCATGTCAGAAGGAAAATTGGGTGGAAAATGGTTCTCCCATATTTTGAAGGAATTACTTCCCATGGGAAGAGAATTCCATAGAAAAGATTTTCCTTTCCAATTGGCAAACGAGGCCTAGGAAGAGAATTCCATAAGGTACAACACTAACTAACTTACCATTAGACCAGAAGGAGACTTCGTTTATACAACACCACATATGAATTATAGACTGAGATATTTGTGACCTGCCTGAAATAGACGGACCTGAACCCGAAATTGACGGACCCAACTCTTCGTCGTCCACCCCACGTTTAGACCCGCCCACCCTCGCCACCCCAATCCGAACCCACCCTCGTCTCGCCACGACAATCCCGACCTCACCTCCTGTCGCCGCTCTTTTCCGCGCCTTGCATGCCGCAGCTCTCAGTCTCCTTCCCACCGTCGTTCGCAGCTAGCTCGAGTCGTGGCTCTCTGCCGTTGCTGGATTCGTCAATCGGCCTCGGGTTCGGGTCACCGAATTGGTTTCGGAGTTACCCCAGCAGAGTGCAAATTTTTTAACCATTAAGAAAAACATAGTATAAATATATAGATGTATGGTAAAATAACAAAACATGGTTGTGGTCTAGTGTAGGGGTCATCATTTGGCCCGTGGGACGGCGGAGACCGGAAGTCCGTGGGCTAAAAGTCCGGCTCGGCCCGAAAAAAAGTCTGCAAAAGTCCGCTTAGGTGGATGGTGGGCCGGGCTTGATTTAGAGGTCTAAAACCTAGTCCGACCCGCGGGCTCGGTCCGCCAAAAACCCGTTAAGGCCTGGCGCGTCAAAGCCCGCAATTTTTTTATATATATAAGATAGTAGTACATATATCATTATACCTACACATATATATACGATATAGTGACTAGTACTATATAGATATATATTTTATATTTGTATATGTCTATATTAATATATTACATATACATATATTGATCAAATATTGGAATTCCATATATAGTTATATTTGTATATCTATTTTACTATTAAATCATTATTTAGAGTTTAAGATACGTTAGGATTTAGGTTTAGGGTAAGTTAGGGTTTATGGGATTGAGATTTAGGGTAAGTTAAGGTTTAGGAATTTTGAGGTTTAGAGTAAGTTAGGGTTTAGGGTTTAGGTTTAGGGTTTCATTGTAATTTTTTTTATATCGATTTACCTTACACAGTAAAACAGTAAATATAACAGATAGTTCAGATTAGATCTTGTAATTTTTCAATGGTGAGAGTTTAATTGAGATTGTGTGAAATGACATCAATACTCTTATCTTATATATTGCTTATTTTTCAATGGAGAAACTAGGTAAATCAAATTTTTATATCAATTTTTTTGACACTATGAGATAGATATGTAATTTACAAGAATGTGTGTTAAAATTTTGATCTTAAAAAATCCCTTTAGGGATGGGTAATTTACGTTTTAGTTGTAAGAGTACTACGGTCACATTTAGCGAAACTCATAGATGTAGGTCTAAATCAAGTCCAAAATTTATAAAATTTTAACGGCATGCTTAGAATATTATGAACAACCATTCTGACAGTCAGTTTTGTAAAATGATGATACATGATCGATTACGTTTCACAAAAGTCTTTCAACCCATATAACCAAGGAATAAAGGTAAAAACATTAGTGTGCATATAGAGAATTCAAGCAATATAAGAATTAAAAATGTTTTAACAATAAAGAAGGCCATATGTAATAGTTCACCTTGTAATAAAAGACACCGTACGTAAAAATTAGCCTAATCGAAGTACGTTTGGATCCTGGTCAATACAGTTAAACAAAATTTGTGAAAAACTAAAATACACTCATCTTATTTTCCTTATTTTCCTATGGGGAGAGTAGATAAATCAATTTTTTATGTCAATTGTTTTGACACTATGAGGTAGATATGTATTTCATAAGAATATGTGTCCAAAATTTGATGTTAAAAAATTATTTTCGGGAGGGGTAATTTCCGTTTTAGTTGGAAGAGTACTACAGTCACATTTGGCGAAATGCATGGATCGATGTCTAAATCAAGTCCAAAATTTATAAAATTTTAAAAGCATGGTTATAATATTCTAACCAATCAATCCGACGGTCAATTTTATAAAATAATTAAACATGTCCGATTAAGTTTCACAAAGGTATTTCATTCCATATAACAAAGGAACAAATGTAAGAACATTAATATACATATGGAGAATTCAAGCAATATGAGAATTAAATATGTTTTAATGATAAACGAGGACATGTAGAAGGGTCCATCTTATAGTGATAAACATCGTACGTAAAATTTAGACTCGTCGGAGTACGTTTAGACCCCGGTGCATGGATGAATGTTACATTTATGTGAAATGTCTTAATTTTTCAATAATTAAAGCCGGATAGGCCCGACCAGTAAAAGCCCGCAAAGACCCGGCCCGTAAAAACCCGTAAAGGCCCGCAAAACCCGCTTGAATGGGCCGGGCCCGGATCTTTATATAAAAGATAAAGCCCGGCCCGGCCCGCAAATATTAAAACGTTGTTGAGACCCGACCCGGCCCGTGCCGGCTATACATGGGCCGGGCTTTTTGCCGACCCCTAGTCTAGTGGTAATAGTTTTTGAGTGCATCCTTGATGTTTGAGTTTCGAAATTCAGCGTTGGATTTTTTTTCCAAATTAATGAAGGGAAAATCAGTTTTTAACATCGAATTTGAAAATTCATCTACCACATCAGCAATGCAGATGGAGATTGACGAAAAATGTACTCCAGATATCACGTTGATTAGGTTATCAAAATTTAGATATGCAATTGATATTTTACAAAGTTCAGGTATGAAAGTGATAAGACCGAACAAGTTTAGGTATCACACAAAAAAATTTCCTTCTTTTTTTTGATCAAACAAACCTTCCTTCCATTGAAAAGCCAAAAGGCCAAACAGTACACAACCAAACTGAAAAACTGAGAAAACGAAACGAAAGCAGTAACACTTGAAATGACCCAACCCCGATTCAGTTACCTAAACCAGAATCGAACCCCTTCTGAAAATACGAACCAACAAAAAACTTTTCGAAATTTCGGCAGAGTTTCGTTACTAACGTGGAATTGCATAACCTGCACCCTGAAAATAACACTTCATCCTATGCCCCAAAAGCCAAACCGTGGGCACCAATCCCATCCGGATTTCTCAACATCATAATATAATCAATAACAGTAAACATACTGTACTATATATATATAGTATATCCGTGAAAAATCCGTATAAACACGTATCAGAATGTATCAGAGCGACCTCTAGTATAAAATATATACAATATACACATCAGTAGGCGAAACAAGAACCTACTGGAAAGCACATATAGCTCAGATTGCTAGCCTCCAAACCGCGACGTGAAACACCAAACCTGAACTGCAACTGGGCACGGAAACCGAAAAGCCCAGGGGAAAGACATGAAACACGTTAGAGTGAGTGGACGAAAATAAATGTCTTTCACCAGTTAACATATATATTTAAAATAACATATGCGAGTCCAGGTAAATAAAACAACATAGTACACGAGGTAAAACTCATACTCCTCCAGTGTACTGAGCATGCAAGTATAAATCCCACGGGGTCACTCATGGACACACCCGTGCTAGTACAGTCCGAATCACGAGGTCCTTAGTCCCCGTGATTCTAAGCCAGAAATGGCCTCGGTTCCGGGGAAACGCCCATCGCCGGTCAGGTAGGGATAACGACGCCCCTCCTGGATGGCCTACCATCGGGGATCAGCCGAGAGGCAAGTGTATCGATACAACAACGTAACTGAGACTATACTCTGTGAAAACCAAATCACAAACAATTCGATGCAAATGCATGTAACAACATATAAGTGTATATATATTCGTATACGTATATCCGTATAAGTATAATCGTAAAACACATGCTCATGTAATCCGAAATATCATACACATGCTCAAGTTCGTAAATCATATAAAAGACTCGCAAGAATTCCGTTAAAAGAAATTGTCCATTCACAGGTGAGCAAAACGCGCACTCGCGCTAATCTCGAGGACCGGCGGAAGATCCCTCGCCAGAAGCACGATCACGATCCCGATCTCGATCTCCTGAATATTCACAAAAACATAACTGATCAAAACCATAGTCCTCAACCCTGTACTGAATCACAGAAACCAACCGTTCCCGGAAATATGCAATGCAGTACAAAATGAATAACGGAAATTCTGAAATCCCCACTCGAAACCTCGACTGAAAATCGGCTAATCAAATAAACCCGAAAACCTCTGGACGATAATTAGGGCGCGATTACGCGAAAAATGACATTAAGAACGTCGAAATCCAAAAAGTCAACTTTTGGCCGGAGCTCCGCCGTTGACCGCCGCCGGCGGCGGCGGCGCGCCGTCAACGGTGAAATCTCACGGCGAGATTCTCCAGATCGGACGTTCTCCACGAGCCCAACCTAACCTCTAACTGGCACAAGACCCAATTCAGACCGGAACTTCACCAAAACCCATGAAATCCAAACGGAAAACCACCTCCGGCAACCCATTCGGGTTCACCGGAAAACTCAACTAAACCTCAATTAAATCACATGTAAAGCTTCCTTGGGGCAAGGGGAGTCGAAGCCCTCACCCCACTGCCACCAAGGCTCACCGGAAAACCTCCCCCCGTTAATGGCGAATTCCGGCGACCTAACCCGATTCGGGTTCATACAATACCTAACCAATTTCCACCAACTCAATTACCATACAACTCGAAATTACACAAGGAAGCGAACCATACCCTCGCCGAAGTCGGAGGTGGCCGGAAAATGGGTCGTCGGACGTCAAAGTTCAAAGGGGAAACTTTCCTCTTCGGTCAACTTGTCAACTTTCCAAAACAGGAAAGTCAAAGCTGGTCAAACTCAAACAGTGTTTTTCGACGATTTTATGACTATTCACGATATTTATACTCGCGCCTCGGGTCAATCGACGGTCCGAAATGAATATTCGAAATGATTCGGATAAGCTCGAAACAATCGGATAAACTCGTCGGAAACCAAAACTTCGAATAATCATAAAATATTCCTCGGTTATCGAAAAAATCTTCCGGAACCGCCCACAAGCTCGAAATCACGTACTCTACAACTTCCGTGAAGACACTCAACTCAAATTCTTGACCGAAAACATAGTTGCGAATAAAATCGGCAAACCACACATACGACGTAAAACCGCGACTAAACTCAATCTCGAGAATCATGCTGAATACGCAACAGATTCTGGTTCGGGTCGTCACACACTCGAATCAATTCAGTGGATCCTCAACAAGCTGAGTAAAACACAAAACAAGCCTCAAGGAGGGGAGGGAAGTCGCACAACTTCAACTTTCCAAGTTTTGCGGCTGCGTTGGCTGCAGGGTTTGCTTCACGAGCCCTCAATCGGTAGAATTCATGCGAAAAAGGATAGATCTTCCAATTGGCCTTCTCCGAATCCTTGCCAAGGTCACCAATAAGCAGTTTGGAGTCACTTTCAATCACGACAGAACGATGAGGAGTTTGTAAAACTCACTAACTGTAGACCTTCAATCAAAGCAGAAGCTTCAGCTTCCAAGGGGGAGGACGCAGCCGTAGCTCTTGCCATAAACTTTCCATCGTGATCTCTTATAACAGCCCCAACATTTGCTAAAGCCACATTCTTACTCCATGCACCATCAATATTTACTTTCACAAAATCTGAGGGAGGGGGAGACCATCTGGTTACTCTTCCTCTCTTCAACAGCACACCAATGATCCTCCAACAGTTTATTTGCACTGAAAATAACAAATGCACACCGAGCCTTCCATATTTCCCAGCATAAGATTAAAGCCATGGCAAAAACTTTATCAGAATTGACATCGATCATTAGATAGAGACTGATGTAGTAGACAAAGTAACCAACGATCAAGAGAGGAAATGGATTGCTTATCAATCCTCAAACCCAACCAGCAACCAAACCAAACACTTTGACTCCAATCACACAATAGAAGACAATGCTCCACAGTTTCTTTAATGATTTGGGTTAGAGTTGTATAATTTGAGTTTGGCTTCATGCTTATCCATAGTGATCTTTATGTATTGAAAGGTCATTTTTTCAGATTTACAAACCAGATAGAGGCAGGCAGAGGATCAATGTAATGCACCAAAGTAGAACAACACTCAAATTGCATTGGCATTTATAGATAGGTACACAAGGAATCTAGAATACACAGATATAGAACCCAACTGCAAGTCTGTCTGTAACATAGCACTTGGTTTGTACAAAGGCAAAGATTGTATCTGGTGTCAAATGCAAAACTTATTTGGCAACCTGAGAAATGAAACATAATAACCTAAGCGATATCAGCGCCTATCACCTGCCACCGATTCAGCAGAGAAGAGGTACTTGACTCGCGAAAGAACTGAATCGCTAGCAGGGTCATATGGATGATCCTTAGAAGGAATTTCCAGTATGGCTGGAACTGGCTTGTTGTAGCTATCAACTAGAAACCTAATCATGTTTGCAACCTAGTAAGAAAGAAAAAAAGAAGAAGCATGATTAAAATCCTGAACTTGAGCAATCCAATAATAACATTGCCTTGCAAAGCAGAGAAGCCACCATAACAGATGAAAAACTTCTTAGCATGAGAACTTACATATTGGCTGATTAAGACAATTGCAATGTCATCCTTTGTGGTAAACTCTTTGAATGCATCTTCAATTTGTTTCACCGTTGTTTCTGAGCGCGAAAACCAGAAACACATACTATTAGACAAGTGTTAGAATATAGAATAGTAACTGAAACTTGATTGCAGTGTTAAAATGTATATTAAGCGTTTTTGCAAAATACACAACTAGATGACTCTAGATCTTTCATTCAAGGAGTGGGATTGCAGATTGAGTTCAAAGGCTACTATAATGATTATAAGAATTCAACATCACATACTTGTTTTTCTTCTTTTAATGATAAAAAAAATAGACAGCTTTTGACCCATTGGTACAAAGGAATTAGTTGCAACAGAGCAATTTCTTAAATAAACCTATAAAAGAATAGAATTTTAGATTGAATTCAACATAAAAATTTATTTCTTAATTGTTTGAAATTCTTTCCACTTCCTCCTTTACTTCAGCATGAGTTTGATATAGTATCTTAAATAGTTTCATAATTTTAATCTGACCGCGTGTAAATGCATACATGGAAACAGACGACCAGTAAAGAAGTTCAAACATCCAAGCATCAACAAAGTTCAATCTCAAAAGAAAAAGAAAGAGAAAAAGAGATAACTACTTGAGTCAACTATAAGATAATTTGTCTTTCTGCGCAAGTCTACATTGCCCACTCCAGCCAGCAGAAATCCAGTTATAGTATCCTACATAACAAATAATACTTTAGTTTATAAGATGTGATTCATATCTATCACTGATAAACAATAGAATATTTATAACATTCATTAACACCCTAAAAAAATCCCTTATTAGGTGAGATGGGGTGAGTATGAACTTTTGACACTTTACAAGGATATGGTGCTACCTCAGGATCCTTTGAGTTTGTTCCTGCTTCTTTGAACACCAGCATTTTGGATTCTCGTGATGTAAGAGATTTGAAAATGGATATAGAAACAATATGGAACCTAATGGTTCTGGGGAAGCATAAAGCAGGAGGCTAATAATCTATAATGAAAGAGAGACTTCGTTTAGCTCTCCGAGAAATTTAGATATTGAATCTGTGAATTGTATGAAGGGGAAACGGAAGTGCATAACTAATAACACAGAGGAAGAAGCATCTGGAAGATCACCAAGGGATTTAGGCAGGAAGAGTACAATGTCTACTGTAGCTATGAAGAGTCCAGATACCACTGCAGATGTCAGCTTACCTCAGTCTAAAAGAAATTCTACCTCTAGTCACTATGATAATGGGATGCATTCACGTGTGAAGGAACAGCATTCTCTCAGTCGAGGGAAAAAACTGTTTCACCTCCTCCATTTTCATCACTTGCCTGCAGGTTGTCTCAAATTGAGTTCTATGACTTCAAAGGGATAAAATCTCAGGAGAGAATGGACACTACAGTGACAGGATTGGAATGCCTGCTACTTATGGTCAAGTTCAGAGAATTGAGACAGGCAAATTTTCGAGTGCATTTGGTATTGCTTGAAACTTGCTCAGCAAGGATAAATTTGTCTGGACCAGTTTCTTGTGGGACAGTCAAAGTAAAAACAGGGTTCAGCCGCGTTAGCCCCCCTCGCCTCATTCTCTCACTGTGTTAGTTCCTGAAACTGTTACTGGTCAGAAGGTGTTTGAAGTTCGGGCTGTATATAAGAACCACAATCCTGAGTTAACCAACCTGCCAAAAGCTGAACATACACTTCACTTCCATCTCATGACAAAGCTTATCAAACGATCATACCAACGACTAAGAAGCATCGAGATTGGTTTCTTATCAACACTGATTCTACCAATGTCATAAATTAAACTAAAGTTGTAAACACCACAGCAGAAGCACCCAGCACTCCTCACTTGAGACAATCAAAAACTTATACAATGAACATTATGGACATACCTCATCAGCAATCATGGCAATGAGTGCCGAGCTCTTATTAGGGACACTGGCTCTTCCAGCCATTCTAACCCGATAGTAACTACACCAAACAGAACACAAACACAACAATTTTTTTTGAAAACTATGATCAAGAGCTATGCAGATCAAATATCAATAATATAGATTGAAGCTTTAAAACAATTCAGATCACCCAATTTCGATTTTATCCGAAAGATATGAACTTGATTATCATTCAATCATCAACTGGACTAGACATAACTGAAACACTATAGATCACTAACATTAACAATGAGCTGAACTGAATTTAGAAATTGGGTACCTTTAGAAATTGATGACAGAAACTTCACTTCACGCTGTGTGCGTGTTCCAATAGTGGTTTTGGGCTTCAGATCTGTGCTGTGCAAAGAGGGAAAGGAAGGAGAGACGGAGAGGAACTACAAGCATTTGTCTATAACTATCCCGAGATGTCTATCTATCTGTACTATTATTAAGAGGAATTGAAAAACTATTTTGTTTTCTCAAAACATCAAAACTAGACAAAAATATCCTCCAGAGATTAATTAGTATTACCGAATGATTAAGTTAGAGGGATGAAATTATAATCGAAAATTAAGAGAAAAAGAAGGAAAAAGAAAACAAAACAAACAGATGAACGATGGCCAACTAGAGTTGTCACGTAGTTTAAACTCTCACTTCCTCTTTCATGAATCAAACCTGCGATTAAAATTATAGTATATACTAGAAAAAACCCGTATTTGATGTGTGCGGAGAGACAAAAATGAGAATTTAGGAGAGTAAAAATATATTTATATAAGTTATTTTTATTTTGTTAATTTTTTATATGAAAAATAGGGAATACTTATTTTTTATTTATTATTATGGGCATTTTGAGAAATCAATATTTTGGTGAAGCTGATGACACTAAAGTCACTCATCGCTTTATTAATATATATATATATATATATGGATCTGGGTCGACTCCGAAATCAGGTATGCTTCATTTTCTTTCGCATTTCAATCTCATGTCACTTATTGCAACTAGGCCTAAGAACGGTCCGGTTCCGACCATAATTTTCAAGAACCGAAATCGAACCGTTCGATGTATGTACGGTTCAGCTTTTTATCTTTAAAAGGCAGAACTCAAAAACCGATTCGGTTCCACAGTTCACCGGTTCCTTAGTTTGGAACCGAACAAAAATTTGTGATTATTGTTTGATTTGTTTCTACTCTATATAAGTCTATTCTCATTATGACACATTTATTGATTAAGATTAACATACAAATATATTTCTTAGTTCTAGTGTTGAATGACATAAACAAATAAAAAAAAATCATACAAATTTATAAAAGAGAGCTGACACATGATCTGATGATCACCAAATAAGTCATCTGAGTGACATAAGTAAAATAAAAAATGACATACTCCATATATGACCCATGATCCTCAATTTGGTGATTTGAGTGACAAACAAAATAACAAATCCTTCATTATATATAATGATATAATGACATAAAATTCTAGCATATTTAATAAAAATATGGACTATATACGGTTCTCGACGGTTCCTTGTAAAATGAAAACAAGGAACTGGAACCGAATCGAACCGTCTGAATACAGTTCAATTTTCGACAAATTATATACTCTGAAATTTTGGAATCAAACTGAATTGCACGGTTCCGATTCGATTCGAATCGGTTTTGCAGTTCCCGATTCTAAAGTCTCAGGCCTAATTGCAACTCATACAACGTAAAGTGTTTGGTTGTATATATGTCTATTTTGTTTATGAACTTTTTTTTCTTCTTTTTTTTTGGTTAAAAAAAGTTTAGATGAGAGCTTGATTACGTTGCACCACCAGCACCAAGGAAAACTTGCAACCTCAACTTTGAAGGACTTAAGATAGACATGGTAACGCGTAAAACATGCATCAAATATTAACACAAAGTAGACACTCAACACATATCTCACACGTATGCAATTTAAAACCCTTCTTTGTAGATGTAGCATTGATAAGTAGGAATCGTTCTTAACCGGGGATTGAGGGTACTAATGCATGACAACGTTTGTAAACATAAAATAAAAAGTATGGGGGGTGCAAAGTTTGTTGTCTAAGTTCCTACAAATTTTAAGGTAAAACGTCCTAAGCTAATATATTTACAAGGATCGACTCATATTTCACCTAACTCTTTAGAACCTACCAAATTACATGCAACCTATTAGTTCTAAGTCTTTAGCGACTAATTTCATGCATATCTCTCGAAAGTAAAGTGTAGGGATTGCCCTGACACTTCCATTGATTTAAGGTAGGATTGCCATGCAATAAATCAAAGCGTTAAGCACAAAATATAACATGAAAACCAAAGACTAAAACGTGGGAGGTTCATGTGAACTTGATAAAATTACAAACCAAAAACATTTCCACAAATTTGTCCATACAAACCAAGAAATAATACAAGAAGTAAAGAGTAGAAGTCATGGTTACACTTTTTGATGTCGGGATTGCCCTAGTCTACTTGATGTAAGCCACGCCTTCAATGAATGGAGGAGACAGTTAGGATTGCCATGAAAGTCTCGATGGAGGAAGGTAGATGATGGATTTTGGTGTGAACGGCTTCTTGGTATTTCTTGGAGAGATTTTGGACGTGTGGAGGTGTTTAGAGGTAGAGCTCTGGTGTCTCGAATGAGTGATCCCCTTTGAAAGAGTCGAGCTTCCCTTTATATAGAAGAAGATTAGGAAACTTCCCACCTTCTGAAAGCTGTCAAATCTGACCCTTCTGTATTAAAAGCTACGTTTCGGACGTTTTACAACTTCAAACGGCGTGATTCTTTCGGCACTAGAAAATAGACTTCCAGGGCTTTCCAGCTATGCATTATTTGTGCCATAATTTTTCCTGACGCGCCTTCAACGCCCATTTAAAGTTGGCTGTTAGGCAGAATGACCTGTATCCACTAAATCCGGGATTTCTGCATATCTACACATTTTAAAGGCATGATTCCAGTGGGGTTGGAAACTAGACTTCCATATCTTTCTAAGCATGCCTCACATGTGTCCAAATTCGTTTTCAATTTATTTTGGTGGCCTGTTGAATTGCGCTGATCTGCATCGACAGATTTCTGGATTTCTAACTTTCGGTCCATCTTCTTCTTTTGGGCTTCTTTCTCTCCAATTCTTCATTGGCCGAAAATACCATGTAATTGCACATATTTTGGGCTTTAAATCATATCCAAATCATCTTGGAATATTCTCCACAAATGTGGCCCAAGTATCCTCCATGAATTCGGCAAGAACATGCTTTCCATGATCGCGCAGGAGAAATGTCTTCATCTTTATTTGAACCATTTTTATTTGTCACATGGTTTCCAATTCTTGATGGAATTTGAGAATACGTTTTAGAAACCATTTGAAGACCATTTCTCGTACCATTTTTTCTCCGGATTTAGGAACTTTGTCCTTATCCCGCTTTTAGCTCCGAAATGCCTTATTTATTGTTCCACCTTTATTTTCTACCTAAAAACATAAAATAAGTTAGAAACATATTTACTAAGCTCATAACAAAGCAAAATGCAGAGAGAAAGACATTAATAATCAAGCATAAAATGCGTAGATCAAGACACGTGTCTGTCACACTATTCCACAAGTATGAATTTCTGCAGGAGGATTTATAGATTGCACACCCAACATGAGACTGCTAGCAGCGGAGTTCGAACACCAATAGTGGTACCAACACTTGTCCGTCTTTATCAACTAAGTCAACGCATGCAGGGTATTGTTTATCAACTTTGTGGCTGGCTTTCTATAGGATCTTGATAATGTGACATATACAAAAAATAGAACTGGAAAACCCTAATTTCCAGGTTTATCTGTGGGTTTAAATTTATATAATTAATCTTTTGACTTTGTAATTAACGTTCAGTCACTTCCATTCCTCAATGTGATTATGCATTTCAAAATATTAAGGCCCCAATCTCTTTAGTGTATTAACTACAATCCTAGCGTTGAATTTCCCTGCATTGGAAAATAGTGAAGCAAGGCTTATGCTTGTCATGTACTACTGTGCCGGGGTTGGGACGCGGCCCAAATTAAAAGTAATATTCATTTTAATTTATGAGTGGGTCGTGGTGTGAGAGTAGATTTGTCCTCATCTAGTTTAGATCTTCGTGAACTTACAAAATAAGTCGAAACACGGTATGGTACCGTGCTTAAACCCTCCAAAGCTTAAGTCAGAACTTTATCTTCAGAATAGAATAGTGATTAGGGAAGAGTAATGTTATCTGAGACCATGTATGAATGACATTTTTATATTGATTGTTCTAGGTCTAAGCATAGTCCTTATAAAATCGGACTACTTTACGTTCAGATTGGAGGAATCCATTAAGGAATGAATCTCTGAATCCAAGGCCAATCAAGTTGTTTGATTACCACATGTGCTTGGGCATAATCCCCTAAGATACGTTCAAATCTTACCCTTGGCCAGGAAGCTGGCTTCAAGGTTCCCACCACCGTCAACCGCCTGCCTAAGCTGCCAAAGGAGCTGATCAGAGTCGTTGACTTCTACCGTGACCTCATGGATGATGCCCTGGCCATCCCCACCAAGCACCGCAAGTGCCGGTGGCTATGAAGCAAGGAATGACTCAGCCCTGGAGGTCTGGATGGCATCGTGCCCCTTCAGCACGAGAATCGCCAGGAGCTGAGCGAGGTTCCTCGTGTCCCCCAGGTCCACGAGAAGGGAGCCTCCATGCCCAAGCTCTAACTGAGCAGGGGAGATCTCCAAGCCCAAGAGGCGAAGGCTGGTGAAGACTGCCGAGCTGACCAAAGGCAAGGACGAGGCTCCAACGCAGGCCGTGGATCCCAATGAGGCCCATGATTTGGTTTCTTTTACTACTACTGCCACTACTGCTACTGTTGCCGTTCCTGCTGCCACCGTTGCCGCTGACACCATCCTTCCCCCATCTCCTCATCGCAAGAGGGTGAGGTCTACTGTCTCTTCCGACCCCCTGTCCTCCTCGTCTCTCCAAGCCTAAGGGCTTCTCACTTGGTAAGCTTATCCCTTTCTGCACTCTATTTTTGAGATCGTGCTTTTTGGATTATCTTGCATGACTTGTTATCTTGGTGTACCTTTATCTACTTGTGCTTTATTGTGCTGAATATGTGTGAACTTCTGTATTGCTGATCATACAGGTTCCTTTAGGGAATTGATTGAGGGCATTGCCCTTGATCTCTCCAGGGTCTACTTCAAGAAGAGCCAGCCAGGCTAGAGCTTTATTGTCTAGCCTCCACATGATCTAACTGAGGAAGAGGTCAAAGGCCTAGGCGAGGGTACTGTGCTGCCCCGTGTGGATAAGCATATTCCTTCCTAGTTCTGCTCTGGGCTGGTCCGTGCTGAAATTATTTGCTCCTCCCTGAAATTCATGATGCTTGAGCAGGATGCCGAGGATCTTGGGTCCATGGAGGCCGAGGACTTGATAACAATGTTCTGGACATTCCAATACTAGGTAATCTTTCCTTCACATGTCTGGCATGTTTCCATGCTATCTCTTTTACTTTCTCATACATAACGTACCGTTTCGCCTTTATTTTAGTCATCCATCACCCTCACTGCTACCCTTGGGCACCTCCATGCCACTGCTCGTGAGGCAGAAAAGAGGGTCGTGGAGGCAGAGAAGAAGACCAAAGAGTCTGCCTCCCAGATCAGGGAGCTCGAGGCTATGGTCCATAAGCTCAGGGACACCTAGGCCCATGCCTGCCACACTATCAATCAGAGGGAGAGGGCCCTTGAGGATGAGCGCTCCCTCCATGAAAAGGGAGGTGAAGGCTCTAAGATCCGAGCTTGAGAAAGCTCCGGCTGAAGCTAAGGAGGTGGCTTGGGAAGCTGAGGCCAAGCTCAAGGAGGATCTGAGCGCCAAGAATCAGGAGTGTGAGGATCGTCTATATGCTCTGGAGGAGGCTCATGGGCTCCAGCTCAAGAGCCAATGGGTGGATTGAGAGCAGAAATGGAAATAGCTCATCTGTGCCTACAACCCTTCTACCGCCTCTGAGACAGAGTCAAAGTGAAGCCCTCTATCTGTTTAAAAGTGGTGTATTTCTGTAATAGCCTTAGGACCTTTTCTCGAACAATTTCATCTTTCTTAACTTATGTAGTTTTTTTTCTAGTCTTGGCTTGGGCCCTAGCTCAGAAAACTCTTATGCCAAGAGTAAATACGAATGTCGTATCTCAAATTATCATACCTTTCTTTTTCGTACTTAGCTTATCGTACTTGACTATTTCATACTTAACTTTTATACCCGTCATGCTTTCATCTAGGTCTAGGGGATCTACCTCTGAGTGACTGTGACCTCAGTGCGACTCTTGGACCCCCAATCTTTCTAGGTTAGTGCTCTTAGGAGAGGGTTGAGGAGATCCTTGGTGAACCTTAAGGTCTCCTGGGTGGTGCTTGTAGTTTTGAGACTGCCTCCCCTATAAGGGGTGTGCATGCTTATCCCCAGGTCTATATAAAGACCACTGTACTCTAGACCCTTCCCATCCCTTCATCTTGGAGGATCTTGCCTTCATAGGATACTCGATGTTATCATAAAGACCACATCCGGGCTGCCCTCCAGCTTGAGTCCCACCAAGGGGACTTGTCTGCAGTGTCGAGACGGGGTCTGCCAAAATTCTCTACATATCAACTTTGACTTATCCCTAGGGTGTCGTCAAATGTGAATGCTTGAGACTTAGAACGCCTAAATTGCCAGAATATGGCCAAGTCACCCTTGGGGTGATTGAGTTGGTCTGACCACGTACATTCTAACCTCATAAAACCTGACCCTGAGGCCTTTACTAACCCAAGATTACTGTGAGCCCTTGTGGGGTTTTACTTTGAAGATTTTGGTCTATCCATGGGCGTCCCTCTCAATGCCCAAACCCTTCCTCCCTCAGGATACCTTATCTTTGGGAGAACTGACTAGCTTGCAAAGTGAAGGTCTTTCCCACAGGAACCAACGTCATCTACCCCACTGAAGCTCGTTATCTTTTCTGGGCATTAAGCTCCACCTAATCGTACACATCGATCCACAAGGTAATTCCACTATTTCGTAAAGAGAAAACAAGAAATCGGACATAGAACACAATCAAAAGCATAGTTACTGAAAACAGAAGCTTTTATTGAATGATCTTATATATTGTACAATATCTATCATATGAGCAAGGAAGTATCTGACACGCCTTGTTAAACCTGCCAACTTGTAAAACAATCGTAATAAAAATCAAGCTGGTTAGGAAGAGTACGTGCCCCTTCTAGACGTTTGCTAGCTTCTGCCTCCAAGTCTTCAACTCTGCTCCGAGCGGTACTGCTTCAAGTAAAGAGCGTTCTATCGTTTATCCACTAAAGGATTTGATTCTCTGGTTCTCTAGCTCGTATGACCTATTGTAGCCCTCTCCAACGATCCTGTAGGGTCCTTCCCAGTTTGCCCCCAGTTTTCTCTCTCCAGGGACCTTGGTATTTTTGAATACCTTGCATAAAACCAAGGTGTTAGGGAGGAAAACTCTAGGTTGAACTTTTCTGTCATAATAGGCTTTTATCTTCTGCTGGTAGGAAGCCACCCTGACTTGAGCTTGTTCCCTTGGTTCCTCCAGTAAGTCCAACTTGTGCCTTAGGCTTTCTGCATTGCTTTCTGTCATTCGTTCCACCAGCTTGAGGTTGGGGAGCTTGTGATTTATGGGTATGACAACATCTGTTCTATATACCAAGGCAAATGGAGTTTCTCCAATGGGTTTCCTCTTGGTTCACTACAAGAAAAAGTGACTTAGACGACGGAGATTTTCCGTCGTCTAAGTGACAGTCTCCGTCGTCTAAGTACTTGGACGACGGAAAATCCGTCGTCCAAGGTACGTGCTCCAAGTGCTGTCGTCTAAGTACTTAGACGACGGAGAATTTAATCTCCGTCGTCCAAGTTCACTTGGACCACGGAGAACGTCCGTGGCCCAGGTAGGAACTTAGACGACGGAGACATTAATCTCCGTCGTCTAAGTGTCTACCTGGGCCACGGAGAAGCTAACAATCTTCGTGGCCCAGGTGGTGACTTAGACGACGGAGAATTTAATCCCCGTCGTCTAGGTTACGACCTGGGCCACGGAGATTGTTAGCTTCTCCGTGGCCCAGGTGGTGACTTAGACGACGGAGATTAAATTCTCCGTCGTCTAAGTCACCACCTGGGCCACGGAGATTGTTAGCTTCTCCGTGGCCCAGGTAGACACTTAGACGACGGAGATTAATGTCTCCGTCGTCTAAGTGAACAATTAATTTTTAAAAAAAAATTAAATTCAAAAATATTATTAATATTAATTGAAAAAAAATTAATTAAATTAATTAAATACACTAAATTAATAAAATAATTAAATTAATTAATTTGTACATACATAATCGAAAAAACCCATAATTAAAAATGAAAATATTGTTCGTAATGCGGAAATTAAGAAACGAAATAATAAACTACTAGCTAGCTAAAACACTGGAGGAGCAGATGCGCCGCCTCGTCCTCCGCCTCCAGCCGGGTCGTCGTCGTCGGGGAATGGGTTCGGAGGAGGTTGACATTGTCTTTGAGCTTGTTGCATAAGGGCGATGAGTTGGGCTATTCGCTCGTCTTGCTGGTCCATTCTTTGGCGCATGGCAATATTCTCCTCCCGTGCGATTCGAGCCTCTTCATAGGCTGCCGCAGCTTGAGAACTTCTCCGCCGCCCCGAACCTCCCGTAGATGATGACTCAGAGGTCGACAAATCTCGAACCACCTTAGGCCCGAAGTGCCTAACCTCCTTGCCAGCTCTACGACCGTAGACCTCATCCGCAATTGCTATTTGGCTCTCCACAGATAGAGGAGGCAGGTCTTCTAGCGGCACATCTGGGAACGCAAGCTGAGTGTTAGCCAATTCTTCCTGCGCACGCTCTATCACTCTTGCCTACAAAAGAATAATAAATTTATTATAATGAAATAATATTTAAATAATAATTACTATAATTATTAGCGCACACACATATATATATATATGACTTACGCCGCGTTGACTCGCTTCATTATCGAGCCCAGGCGTCACGTACGCGCTTACGCTTGCATCGAGATAAGGGTGTTTGGAGCCCTTATCCCTGTGCTCCTTGGCAATTTGAATGAGTTGCTTGGCGCCGGAAGTATGGTGCTTGTCCTTCTTCCCCCGGTTGGCTTTGTTGACACCGGAGAATTTCTGTTAGACAACATAATGAAATCATTAAAAAATTTATAAGTAACTAAAATTTAGAGTATTCAATTATCTTAATTGAAATAAAAAAAGTAAATTAACACCTGAAATTGCTCATCGGCAAAGTGGTTACACAACCACTCCCACTCATCTTCTCTATCCCCACGCAGCTCTTCGGGGGGAGGCACGGGACCGTTAGTTCGGAAGTACTGATGGAGCCTGTACTTCCAATCTTTGAAGATGTTGTTGGCGGTTTGGTTGATATGCCTCAACATCGCCGGATCCGGATCCACCGCAAATTGTTCCTATCAGAAATAAATTGGAAATTATAATCGTATATATTATAAAATTATATATAACTAATATTAAAAATAGTATATAATAACTAAAATTGTACGTATTACGTACCGAAAGATCCTTAAAGACTTTCGCCTTCTCCGAATCCGGCACCTCCCTCCAAGTAGGGGCAGTGATACGAACCCGGTTACGAACAATCGACCCAATGCTATGAGCCGAGAGACTTGCTAGCTGAGGTGTGGGAGGGCCACCGGTGAATTCGTCGTAGGGCAAGGCGATCTTGCTCCCGGTCGCCTTTCAAATTTTCTCCGCCTTTCCACCTTTAACGAGACCCCGAGTCTTTTTCGGTTGGGGGTCAGTGGGGGCCCTCCTTTGCTTACGGCGGGCGCTGTACATGATAGAATCGGCCGTCGAAGACGCCTGAGTACTTCCCGTTGAAGCGGTACCGGGCGTCGGAGTTGAAAAGGGGTCGACGTCATCACCGCTTGAGAGAAATGGGGCAGAGGGAATTTCCCCAGAAGGCCCCGGATTGAGGGCGTCGTCCTGCGGTTGAACCCAACCGACTTGGGCCGCCAACATTTGGAGCATCTCATCTTCTGACTCCTGTTGGGCTTTCTTCTTGCCGGATGTGGTCTTTGGCGGAGCCATTTAAACCTAAGAGTACGGTGTTAAAATACGCGTACCTACTTACCATAATAATTACAACTTAAAAATTTACGCTAATTAATTAAGTACGTTTAAGATTTAAATAGAGTACACTAGCTTGGCATTTTCGGTCGTTCAATGGACGTGCGACCCGCGCGATAAAGTGTAAATTTTCAATTAATCAGCCTTGGTTAAATCGAAAAACATGGCCAGTTAGGGATAGAGATAACGCGAGAGGCAGGACTAATTTCGACAAAAGTCTTTCTTAGTCCAAATCCTGTCACCAGTCATAACCCGTTTCTAGACACCATGTCCGACATTCGGCCAATTTTTCGAAAATTTACACTCCCTCAAGTCCTTTGCAAACTCCGCCCTCAACCTCGTGTCCATAACTTCACTTAGGTTATGGTGTGCGGTGATGAAATCCACACATCACGAGGGGTTAAGGAGATAAGCAAGGAAAAGAGGCGCCATCTATTCCAAAGAGTGCGACTTAATTACACCAAGCCTATGTACTAAATTTAAATCGAACACGTACTACTAATTAATTTAATCTCATATTTATTTAATTATGCAACTAATTAATAAATAATTACAATAATATTTAAACATTTCATAAATTATCAAGTAATTACAATTATTCATTTAATTATTATTAATATATAACAATAATTTACCATTTAATTAATTAATAACAATATGTAATCATTTATTTAATTAATAACAATAATTAATCTAAATATAATTAATAACAATAAATTTACAATAAATTTACAATAAATTTACAATAAATTAATCATTTATTAAATATTTAAAACTAAGTAATAAATTAAATTCTACTAATTAATTAAATTTAGAATTTTATTAATTAATTAAATGAAAATTATTTTAATAAGGGAAAAATAGAAATGTACCGAATCGGAGTTTTCGGGAATATCGGGGAGTTGATCGAGTCGTCGGAGAGGGGGAACCACGCCGGAAAGTTGGTCGTCGGAGCGTCGCCGGAGGAGGATCACCGGAGTGAGAGAGAGAGGAGAGGAGAGTATAGAGGAGGAGATGGAATGATGAGAAAATGAGGGGGGGTGCTCCTCCTTATATAGAGTTTCACTTAGACGACGGAGCACTATTCTCCGTCGTCTAAGTGCACTTAGACGACGGAAACAGTGTTTTCCGTCGTCTAAGTGAAGAGTCAAATTTTTTCGAACCGGCGCCAAATAAATGGGCGGGCCGTTTCACCGCCATAAATGTTGACTTAGACGACGGAAACAGTGTTTTCCGTCGTCTAAGTGGAATTTCAAGCGGCGCCAAAAATTGAGGCGGCAAATCGAACCGCCATGTAAATATTGACTTGGACGACGGAAAACGACATATCCGTCGTCCAAGTCAATATTTACATCGAAAAATAATAAAAATTTTATTCGAACCGCCATGGTAATTTGAACCTAGACGACGGATACGGTCATTTTCCGTCGTCCAGGTGAACACTTGGACGACGGAAAATGACCGTATCCGTCGTCTAGGTTCAAATTATGCAAAAAAAAATATTTAAATTAATTCGCTAGGAATTTAGCGATCTGTCATTCGAGTGAAATAGTCGTACAATATCGATGAACGCATCGTATATATAAACAGATAAATTTGAACCGCCGAATAATTTTACGTTTTGAAAGTTGTTAAGTATCGACTAATCTTTAAGACTTTAGTGTTCACTTGTAGTTGCTGATTTGCAGCAGAGTACTAACGAAATTGAATTTGGACAAAACAACCGTTGGATATGTTCGTCGTAACATAATATATAATTACTATAAAGGACCAGGAAATAATAAGTTCGGGAAGGGTTTCATCGGCACAGTCAACCGCAAAACCGAGAATTTCACAAACCGGAAACGTGGATACAGGACATTTCGCAACTCCGATTTTCGAACCGTCGAAGCTCACACACCAAGAATATACTACTCTAAAGTCTTGACGAAAAGAATATGCATTCGAAGATGGTCTAGATGGTCGTTGTCTTAGAAAAAATTACGAAATTTACACCTGGACGACGGATACGACATTATCCGTCGTCCAAGTACACACCTGGACGACGGAGACGCTAATATCCGTCGTTCAGGTGTGTACTTGGACGACGGAGAATGTCGTATCCGTCGTCCAGGTGAATATACCCTGAATTCAGGGGTTAGGGGTCCTTAGGGTTTAGGGTATAGGGTTTGTCACTTGGACGACGGAGACAGTCATTATCCGTCGTCCAAGTGTGTACCTAGACGACGGAGAATGACTGTCTCCGTCGTCCAAGTGTAAAACCCTGAATTCAGAGGTTAGGGCCGTAGGGTTTAGGGTTTAGGTCGTCCCCGGTCATTTGTATGTTCGTTCAATTATTCTCATTCAAGAATATAATTAAAAAAATGATCGATCGATCCGATCATGCTACATTTAGTGTCGAGGATTTAGGGTTTGAAGGGCTGCTTGAGCGAAATGTAGAGCAGCTTCAGCTTACTTTTAATAAGATCAGAGAATACACCGATGAAGTTGAAAGCAAAGAGAGGGGCCGGGACTACGTACAAAGCTGGACGAGGAATCTTAAAGTCTCGACATAATAGAAATCTTTCACCTTTTTACGATGCATCGATCGATCATATATATATTACAATAATAAATTAGGGTTTACCAATTAATGATCCTCGTCGTGTGACCGTACTCTTCGTCATAATCGTCATCATCATCATCACCGTTATCCGATTGCTCATCCTCCTCATCGTACTCAACATCGTCCGAGGAATAACCAGAGTTGTCGTCATCGTCCTCATCCTGCACGTCTTCTTCATCTACCTCAATAATCTCTTCTTCAGTTAGATCTGTACAACCATCAGGCATGGGTAACCGTTCACCGTCTTGAACCAGGTCCATTATGTCGGAGCGGATGACAGAAATATTAGGTTCTTGATAGGCAGGAATGTCTCTATCTGGTTCAGCAGCATCTTCAGTCGTCGCCGGTGTCCCTTCAATTGTCTCTGTATTCCAAACTCCTCGATGAGAGATCTGGTTCACTATTTTCCACCCGTCACCAGCTTTCGGATCGTCGAGATAGAACACCTGCCTAACTAAGGTGGCGAGAGCGAAAGGCTCATCCTCATACCAGCTTGAGTTTGTATCGACTGATAAAAGTCCCAGGTCTTCCTTTGTACGCTTGAACCATCTGCACTTGAATAGGAAAACGTTGACATCATTCCCGTAACATAGCTGAACCACATATACGATCATTCCGTAATATAGATCAGGGTCTTTCCCAACCGCTATCCCACTGTTTTGTGTTCTTCTTCCTTCATCTCGCGCCAATGAATGGAACTTCACACCGTTCACAAAACATCCCGGATAAATATAGTGTTTAATCGGCTTCCCTGCTAGCAAGTGCTTTGGCCAAGACCACCACCCCCCGTGGTTTTCGGATTTTTGCAGATCAATCATCTGCGAAAATGGAAAAATGTAAGGGTTTACTTTCTACAAATTAAACATGCATGATCTCAATATGTATATAAATCACTAAATACGTACCCATTGGAAGAAATAATCGGGGAACTTTTTCTTAACCATTTTCTCAATCCACGCCGAACTCTTGTCTGGATATAACGCCTGAAGCCTCTCCCTGTATGACATCATGTACGGCTCAACTTCGTCACAGTCTCGTAACACTACCCAATGTGCCTCAATAAGTTCTTCCCGTGTTAACGTTTCCTTTAATACTCCTCTAAACGGTCGGACGACATTGGTGACGACAGAAAGATTGATGCGGGCACTGGGATCGGAGGCAGTTGGAGGTGGTGGATCTTTGAGGTACCTGTTGCAGTAAGTAACGCACTCATGCATTAGGTATGTCTCTGCTATGGAGCCATCTGGGGCCGACCTGTTTTTGACGAATGACTTATACTGTCCAAGCTGTCTACAAAATTAATCAAACGTACAATAAAAATAAGTACATGCATATAGCTAGCTAGTAATCTCCAGTGGAACAAATTATGAATCGAAAAACCTGTATAATTAATTAGTTGTACGTACCTTTCTTGAGGATACATCCAAGTGTACTGGACCGGACCAGAAATGAGAACCTGCTCGGGCAGGTGGATCATTAGGTGAATCATTATGTCGAAGAAAGCAGGCGGAAAAATCCTCTCTAGTTTGCAAATGATGTGCACAATTTGTTGTTGCAATTCCACGACATCTGACTTCTTTAATTCTCTGGCGCATAACCTCTGCCACCATCTGCACAATGCCACTATTGGTTCTACGACGTCGCGAGGCAAATATGGTCGAATTACCACTGGAATCAGACGTTGCAGCATAACGTGATAGTCATGTGTCTTTAGAACAACAAACTTGTGTTGCACCTCGTCCACTGCTCCAGTTATAGTAGCTGCATACGTGGCCGGATAACGAACGCCCTTAAACCAGTGAAATACAGAACGTCTAAGTGTCGGCTTCACTGTATACGGTGCAGCTGGCATCTTGTTGTACACTCCTTTCCTATCCCTCCTCAACCACAAGGGACGACGTAGATTCATTGATTCCAAATCTTTGCGCGCTTTGGGAGTATCTTTAGTCTTGAACTTAATACCGAGAATTGTTCCCACCACGCTGTCGCACACATTCTTTTCTATGTGCATCGCGTCCAAGTTGTTCCTCAGCTTCAACTTCGACCAGTAAGGGAGTTCAAAGAATATACTCTTGTGATCCTAATAGCTCAGATCATGTGGAGGAATTGGATTGCATTTCTTTACATCCGCGTCGTTAGTCAACACACCAAAGTCGAAATAGCTCAACCTCTCTAAAATCTCTTCGCCCGACCAACTACGGGGTTTAGGATTGTTCTCTACCGTCCCGTCGAAATGAGCTTCATCCTGTCGCCAAGGGTGGTCGTGAGGGAGCCATCTACGGTGACCCAAGTAACACACCTTCCCTGCGTGCCAACTAGAGTTCACGTCGTCCAAACATATAGGACATCCATTATATCCTTTTGTCCTGCACGCTGCCAACATCCCATACGCTGGAAAATCGCTGATCGTCCACATTACGGCAGCCCTCATCGTGAACATCGTGTTAGTGAATTTGTCATAAGTTGGGACTCCATTTTCCCACAACAGTTTCAGCTCGTCGATCAAAGGTCTGAGGTAGACATCTAAGCACTTCGATGGAGATTTAGGACCTGGAATTAATACGGTAAGGAAATTAAATTCCTTGTTCATGCACATCCACGGAGGCAAGTTGTACGGCATCAGAATAACTGGCCAAGTGCTGACGGCGGAGCTATTACTTCCCCAAGGATTGAATCCGTCTGTAGATAGGCCGAGTCTAACATTTCTAACCTCTGAAGCAAAGTCTCCAAATTCTCTGTCGAAATGTTTGAAACCCTCCCCATCTGCGGCGTGTCGCAGGACATCGTCATCTATTCGCTTTTCTGCGTACCATCGCATCGCCTCTGCTGTGTGTAGAGACATGTACAGGCGCTGCAATCTGGGAATCAAGGGAAAATATCGAACAACTTTCACAGGAATTCTCTTTTCGAACTCTTCCTATTCAACTGGAATCTGCACTGGCCACATACGGGACAATAGTCCAACTCTTTATACTCTTTGTAAAATAGCACACAATCATTCGGACATGCGTCAATTATCCTGTACTTTAGGCCGAGGCTGCTCAGGATATTTCTAACCTTATAATGAGATTTAGGAAGATTGTGATCATCAGGAAGCAACTTACATATTTGCTCCTGAATTTCGTCAAAAGCACTCACTGACATTTTGTGCTTCACTTTTATCTTCATTTGCTCCATCACATATTGCAACACATTCTCTCGACATCCAGGGAACACCGGGGTCTGCGCTTCAAGTAGCATCCGGTTGTACTTTTCCATCTCAGTGGTGTCAGTGGCCAAGCTAGCTGCGGGGAATGTGTCATCATGCTCATTGGTGGTACTGTAACCTCCGTCTTGGTGTTGGTGTCCGCCATGACTACATCCCGGAAACGCATCATGGACCAAATCTGCAGTTGGGTTGCAAGCTGGGGGTCCGGCACCACTGCCGCTGGATGAGGCACCATGGTAACTGTACCCTGAGCTGAAGTCTGCTGCGCTAAACTCTACTGCTTCACCATGCTCGCTCCATGTAGTGTAACTCCACATCATACCATTTTCGTACAGGTGTTGCACCATAACATTAACCTCCGCATACTGACAATTAAGACATTTCTGGCACGGACACCTGAAACGCTTCTTTCCATGACCATGTTCTATCGCAAAATTCACAAATTCGCTAATTCCATCCATATACCGGACATCACATCTATTCTTTAACTTCATCCAACTCTTGTCCATACTGCTACAAAATATTATAATTAAATAATTATTACATATATATATATTAGTCCATTAATTTACCATTAATTATACGTACTCGATCTACATCGATCCATCAAATTACGTACGTAATTTAATCTGTATATATAGCTAATTAACATTCATGCATGTATGTACGTACGTACGGTTTCCCTAAATATATATATATATATATTTAATCATGCAAATTTTAACTGCCTACGTACGTACGTACGTACCTGCTCGCCTTCTCGATATCTGCAGTTAATTAAGCTAGCTAGTGATCGAACACCGGAGATCCTTTAATTTCTAGCCCCGGCCTAGCCTAATCCGGCCTTCTCCTTCTCCTTCGATCTCAAAAATTCCCCACGGGAGAAAATATAATGGAATGATCGAAGCTAAGAGAGTTTGGCATGGCCTATATATATATATAATGCTTCACTTAGACGACGGAGGTGTCGGTACGTCGTCTAAGTGGAACTTACACCACGACGACGGACGACGTGTCTGTCCGTTGTCCAGGTGATGATTTCTCCGAGGTCCAAGTAAAACTTAGACGACGGAGATGTAATTCTCCGTCGTCTAAGTTTTACTTGGACCTCGGAGAAATCTCCGAGGTCTAAATGTTACTTAGACGACGGAGATGTAATTCTCCGTCGTCCAAGTGATAACCTGGACGACGGATACGTCTCCGAGGTCCAGGTACTTACCTAGACGACGGAGAAATTTCACATCCGTCGTCTAAGTTACACTTAGACCTCGGAGATTTCTCCGTGGTCCAAGTAACACTTAGACGACGGAGAATTACATCTCCGTCGTCTAAGTGTTACTTGGACCACGGAGAAATCTCCGAGGTCTAAGTGTAACTTAGACGACGGAACTAATACTGTTCCGTCGTCTAAGCCCTATTTTCTTGTAGTGGTTGTTGTATATGCCCAGGTCACATTTGGGAGTTGAGACAACCATTGCCCTTTTGTTAGCTGATCGAGCCTCATTCTCATACCTTTCAATATCGTTTTGTTTGAAGCTTCTGCTTGTCCATTGCCTTGGCGTGAGGGTACCTTGGAGTGGAGAACTTGATCTTTATACTGTGCTCGACACAATAGTCCCTGACCTCTTGGCAATTGAACTGAGGGCCATTATCTACAATGATCGTTTGTGGGATCCCGAACCTGCATATGATAAATTTCTAAATAAAGTTCTTTACCTCTGCTCCCTTTATCTTCGACAACACTTCAGCTTCGATCCACTTAGAATGGTAGTTTGTGGCCACAAGGAGGTACTTCTTCTGTCCACCCCAGCTCCGGTTGAGAACTCACCCATTATATCCAACCCTCATTGTGCGAAAGCGTACGAGACAGTAACTAAGTACAGCTCTTCAGGGTGTAAGAGTGGTTGAGGGGTATGCCTTTGTTAGGTCTCATAAGCACTTGCATATTCCCTGCAATCGTTCTTCATCGTAGGCCAATAGTAGCCCTTGGTTAAGTATCGTACCACAAGGTTTATGCCCCCAATGTGCATGCCACATATTCCAGAATGGAGCTCCTGCATGATCGCTTCGACTTGGGTGAGGTGCATCGCTAGCTGGTCTGGCCCACTGAAGGGCCGCATGTACAACTTCCCATCTCTAATGTTGTACATTACTGCTTATCGTACCACCCTTCTTGCTTCTACTCGTTCCTCTGGCAGGGTGCCTGTTTCTATATAATCTATTATCTCGTCCATCCAAGAGGGTCCGAGCTGAACTGGCATCACTGTCGTAACCTTCTCTTCATCCGTGCTTGGATTGGGCAGATGCTTTATGAGGATCGTCCTTCTGAGTTGATGATCAATGTTGGAGGCCAGATTTTGCAAGGCGTCTACATGCATATTTTTAGACCTTAGGAGCTACACGATCGAAAACTCTTCAAACTGGGCAACTAACCCCTTTGCTAATCCGAGGTATGCTTCCATGGATGCGTGATGACTTGCGTATTCCCCTAGCACCTGGTTTGCAATCAGCTGCGAGTCATAAAACACCTTGATCTTTTTCACGTTCAACTCTTGTGCCAGCCTTAATCCTGCTAGGAGTGCCTCGTACTCAGCTCCATTGTTCGTGGCTTTTTATCCCAGGGTTAGGGCTTGCTCCATGATCGTCCCATCTGGTGTCTTCAGCACTAACCTAGATCCAGCTCCTTTTTCCTTTGATGATCCATCTGTGTACAACATCCAATGGTCGACCCCCAACGTATCTCTTTCCCCTCATCTCTCTCTTCCTTCTTGGACCTCTGGTTCTGGTATTGTGAACTTGGCCAGGAAATTTGCTAAGGCTTGCCATTTCATTGCTGTTCGAGGCTGGTACTCAATATCATGCTGTGTTAACTTGATGGCCCACTTGGTTACCCTACTTGAGGAGTTTGAGGTGTGCAAGATCGTTCTCAGTGGATACTCGGTCATAAAAATGATTTTGAAGACTTGAAAGTATGGCCAGAGCTTACGCGATGACATGACCAGAGCTAGTATTAACCTTTCCAGATTGGAGTAGCGGGTCTCTGGGTCGAGGAAAGCTTTAGACTCGTAGTATACGGGTAGCTACCCCCTAGTATCTTCTCGGACCAGTGCTCTACTTCCTGCGACGTCTGAGACTGCCAAATATAAATACAGATCCTCCCCTAGCACGGGCTTGCTCAGGATATGGGGGAGACAAGGTAGTGCTTAAGCGCTTGGAACGCCTTTTCACACTATTCTGTCCAGAGCTCCCCCTTGGTCTTCTTGAGTGCTTCGAAGAATGGCTTACACTTATCAGTTGATCTTGATAGGAACCTGCTTAGTGCTACCAGTTTTCCATTCAAGCTCTGGATTTCATTGACTGTGGGGATTTCATCTTGATGATCACTACTACCTGGTCCGGGTTTACCTCTATCCCACGCTGTGTCACCAAATACCCCAAGAACTTCCTAGATCCTACTCCAAACGTACATTTCTCGGGATTCAACTTTATACCGAGCTGACGTAGGAGGTCGAAGCACCCCTTTAGGTCAGATATATGGTCCTACCTATTTTTGATCTTGACTAGCATGTCATCTACATACACTTCCATTGTATCCCCAATCGAGGGTTTGAACACCTTGTACACTAACCTCTGGTACGTCGCTCATGAGTTCTTCAATCCAAAGGGCATTACCTTGTAGGCATAAACTCCCTTCTCGGTCGCAAATGCTATCTTTGCTACATCGTCCTCTGCCATCTTGATATGATTATAACCACTATAGGCGTCCATGAAACTAAGGAGTTCATGACCTGCAATAGAGTCTACTAGCTGATTGATCGTAGGCAGGAGGAAACCGTCCCTGGGGCATGCCTTATTGAGGTCTGTGAAGTTAACACAAACCCTGGGTTTTTCATTCTTCTTCTTGAAAAGGACCACATTAGAGAGACATTTAGAATGTGGAACTTCCTAGATGAACCCTGCTGCAAGCTACTTTTCCACTTCCTGCTCAATTATCCTGTTACGTTCGGCAGTAAAGGTTCTTTTCTTCTGTGCTACGGGTTGGCTTTAGGGTCTACATGAAGTTGGTGCTTGATCACTTTCCTGTCAATCCATGGCATATCTCGTGTCGACCATGCAAACACATCCTTATACTCCCTTAGCAAGTCCATTAGGTTCTTATGCTCAGCTCCACGTACTTAGGCCTAACCCAATTCTTGTACACCGATAAGGTCGGTCTGGATCAAAAGGTTTGAGCATTATATCTTCCTCTGCATTTTCCTTGAAGGGCAACTCCTAGGGGTCGAGTTCTATATCTAACTCTTTGATCATGCTATTTCGACCCCCATCCTGTGATTGCTATAATGGCTGAACTGGGGCAGCTATGCCCCCAGCTTCTCCCACTGTCTCCCTTTTCATGCCTTTGGTGGCCAGAACCATGCACAACCTTGCTGCAGCTTTGTCCTCTTTAATGATGACAAGGCCCTCTGGGGTCGAGTACTTCAGAACTTGGTGATAAGTCGATGCTACCACCCTCATCCGGTGGAGCCATGGCCTCCCCATGATTGCATTATGGGGGGACGGGGCGTCGACTACAATGAACCACATGGTTGGGTTAGAAAGGGATGTTCTAACTTGGAGGGGAATGATTCCTAGTATCCTCACCCTTGACCCTTCAAATCCCATGAAGGTTGTCCGGTGATCCTAGATTACGCCCATCAAGCCCATTCTCTCCACATCATCCTTGAATATGATGTTCATAGTAGCTTCGTTGTCGATCAATACCCTAGCCACGGTTATGTAGGCCATCCTGATGTTGATGACCAAGGCGACATCATGATCTTTCTCCTCCTCAGGGAGGTTTGCATCTGAAAATTCGAGCATATTCACTCTCGCTCTGACCTTGGGCTCACTCCCAGCCTTGGGCTCACTCCCAGCCTTGAGCCTCTTTGACTCTTGCTCCTTCTCCTTGAGGGTTACCCCCAACTCTTTTTATTCAGCCATGATATAATTCAAACTGGAGAAGATGGTATCCTTGGGGTATTCAGGGGCCTGGAGGATACAATTTAGCACATGGTACTTCTCCTCTTGGCCTTTAGGTGAGGGTGGTAAGGTCTCATTGTTCCTTTGACGCTTACCATTACCTTGCGGCTTCAATGAATCTATTAGCTTTTTCTTGTAATCCTCCATTAGGTATTCACAACAATACCCCTGGTCTACCAATTCTCCAAAATGTTGTTTGAGGACACCACAATCGATCGTCTTGTGCCCATTGGCCTTGTGGTAAGCACAAAAGTTCTTGGAGTCGCTCCTGCTAGTCATAGGTGGTGGCTTCTTAAGCCATGGCTCATTCTTGATATGGTCGAGTATGGTCGAGATTGGGATTGTTGTGGGGGGAACGAACAATTTTCCACCCTGACTGGCAGGTTGGTGCCCTGAGGCCTTTCCTCTTGTTATTGTAATTGCTCCTCCCCTGGTTCGAGTTGCTACTGGTCGTATTCCTCCTCGAGCTGGTTCCACCCCTAGACGCCTTATTCGTTGGGGAATCCATGCTATTGTAGGTTCTCATATCTTCTACCCGGGCGTAATCCAAGGTCTTATGGTAGACCGTGGATAAGTCCTTAACCTTCTTCCTGATCAGCTTGTTGGCCAACTTCAAATCCATGTCTAACCCATTGATGAACGCCGTGGCCGCTATAGTATCGTCCTTGCAGTTTGCCGTTGTGTATTCCTTCTCGAATCTTATGACCCAATCCCTCAGGCCCTCTCCCCGTTTCATCTTAAGGGACATGAGGTAGGCCACATCTTTCGTTCCCTTGGCATTACTCTCATATCTCTTGAAGAAAGCCGTGTTCAGCATTTTCCAATCCTCGATCGAACCTGGGGGAGTGTCTCGTACCACTGCAAGACATGGTCCTTCAGGCTTACCTGGAACATCTTACACATCCAAGCATCATTCGATTGGCTAGTGGCCATGGCTGACTGGTAGTTTCTCACGTGCTGGTATAGCTCTGAATCCCTCGAGTACCTGTCAAACCTAGGATGGCTTCGCTTCCTAGGAGGCTCGACATCCTGAATAAACTGAGCTAGGGGGTTCTGGGACATCATCTGAGCCCTCTGCTCGGCTTCTTGGACATCCCTTCCTTCCTTAGCCTCTTGGTTTCTTTGTTTTTTCGGACGTTATGGGCACACTGCGTCTCTATGAACTCCTCCATCATATTCCAAAGGGCTGCGACCCCTGGGGTCTCCACGTCAGTTGCCCTCTTCTGTTGGTTATTCTACTTGGCCGCTAGGGCTCCTTGTACTTCTACTGTGGGTGGATCGAGCGTAACCAATTCCTGGTTCTTCAATAGTTCTACCAGATTCAGCAGAGTGGCCTGGACGACAGCCACGGTGCCTGCCAACTTGTTCGTGCTCCTAGCGGCCCCCTCGATAGACTGTTGTAGCACGGTCATATTGATCCTTAGGTTCGTGTATCATTCCTCGGCCCGATGGAGATCCTGATCGACCTTGGCCCTCCATCCTTGGCTTCCTCGTTCTCCTGGTTAGATCCTTCTTCTTTGCTCGAGTTTCCCTCTTCTGCAAGGTTTCTCGGCTGAACCTTATGCGTAAGGGCACTTCCAGGCCTTGATACCTCGTGTCGAAGGTGACCTGATTGTTTACCGCTTGGGGGGGGGGGGTTGTCTCCTTATCATGCTGGTTACTCGCGCCAGTGTCGTCTTCCAAGTTCTTCTATTCACGAGAGTTAGCCTAGGGTTTCTCTCTCAATGAAAACACCAATTTGTGAAAGCAGATTTGTCCCCTCTAGCTTAGATCTTCGCGAACCTGCAAAACAAGTCAGAGCACGGTGTGGTACCATGCTTAGACCCTCCGAAGCTTAAGTCAGAACTTTATCTTCAGAATAGAGTGGTGATTAGGGTAGAGTAACATTACCTGAGACCATGTATGAATGTCCTTTATATATTGATCATACTAGGTCTAAGCATAGTCCTTATCGAACTGGACTACTTTACGTTTGGAATGGAGGAATCCATTAAGGAATGAATCTCCGAATCCAAGGCCAATCAAGATGTTTGATTATCACAGGCCCTTTGGTATAATCCTCTAAGGTACATTCAAATCGTACCCTTTACCTTATGGATTCCACCAATACCCTAAGGTCCAATCGAATAATCTCTCGCGGTCAGACTGCCTAGCTCCCTTGAGGCCTAACCTTACCTTAGGATCGTCTTGCCATTGAACATTCCAGAAGCCTCTACAATGTTCCAGATACTCCTAGAAACCTCTAGACAATTCTTTCTTTAATTGGAAGACTTATCGTCCAAGTCTAGGCCCATTTTTAGCCTTATCGGACCTCACCCAGAGTCGGATTACCCAAGCTCATATTTCCCCAGCTTAGGTGGCCAAAACTGACTCCCACACGTGGTAGACCCAAATTAAAAGTAACATTCATTTTAATTTATGGGCTAGAGTTACAATGGGCCAGCTACTGCGGCCCAGCAATTCCCACATTGCAAAGTAAGGAAAGTGCAAGATTCCTGATAAAATGAGGAAAGCATGAATTGACTAAATCTCGAATTTATATTCTTTCTAGGATTCAATTTCCTTGATCGATGAGGAAGATATCGAGATTATTATAAATAGACAAGATTAAGATGGATTAAGGACATTTACATGCATATGCATAGAGCAAGCCGCCTAACAACAACATCTTGAGGAGCTCACTACAGGCCATATTGGTCGCAGAGTTAGTCACCCTTAAGGAGCTGATGGAGCAGAACCTTAAGGACATTAACAAATCCATCGCTAGCCTAGCTGGGAAGAAAGATTATGTTGATCAAGCCCCTCCAGCCCTAACAGATTGGGAAAAGAAGGTCCTTGACATTATTAAGAAGAGAATTTCTGAAGGACCAAAACCACCAGATAGGTATACTGGCCCTTTTTCTTTCAACCCCGAATGGGTGTGGCCAAAGGGATAGAAGCCAATTGACTTCATCATCTTCAGCGGCAATAGATCAGAGAGTGCAACAATGTACATGACTCGTTTCAAACTCCAATGTGGATATTGGGGGGAAAAGGATGCACTCAAACTTAGAGTTTTTAGTTCATCTCTCTGTCCAGAATAGCTTTGGTATGGTACACAGGTCTATAACCCAACTCGATCCCAGATTGGCCAACAATGGAGAGGCTGTTCGTTGACCACTTCAGGGGACTCAACCTAGAAGTAAAGGTCTCGACTTTGTGCCAAATGGTACAATAGCCATCTGAATCACCAATGGCTTATTTGCATCAGTTTAGAGCAGACTATACCAAGAGCAAGACATCCTTGACCATGGTAGAGATTGTGGACATCGCCATTGGAGGACTTGAAGATCAGTTGCACATCAAGTTTGAAGGTACTAGATATGCATCTTTGAACGATCTAATTGATACTGTATCCAGGGCATACAGTGCCTTTCAGAAAAAGGGACAACAGATGTAATGCGTCGAAGGGTACTTATGTGACGACCCGGACCAGAATCAGCAGTATGAACAGCTTGATTGATGAGTTACTGCATAGTCGCAGAGTTGCGACAGTTGTTTTAATCACCGAAGCTACTTAACGACTTAATTATTGGCCAAGAATTGGAGCTGAGTCTCTTCTCGAGAGTCGTAGTACATGTGATTTTGAGTTCGTGAGAGGTTCTGGATCGTTATTTGGACGACCGAGGAATTAATTATGAATATTTGAAGTTTCGACGGAAACGGATTTAAATGGCAGGTTTGTTAGCGACTAAGTTATCGGACGAGAATTTGGTTTTGGCTTCTTCACAGAAGTTGTTCAGAATTTAATTTCGAGTTTGTGGGAACTTCCGGAGCATGATTTTGAGTTACGAAGAATTAGTTGCGAATATTTCCGTTGTTGTTTGTTTAGTCGAATTAAATGTGTGTTGCTTTAAAGGGTTGACTTTTTATCCGTTTGGTCGATGTGTTTGACTTCAGGTGATTATTGAAGAGTATGTCGAGACGAGTTTATGGCCACGAGAATTATCGGAATCGGAGTTACGACGAGAAAGTTACGCATGTTTAAAGTTCGTTGAAAATGATAAATACGAAGTTTCCTTATTTGGTAAGTCTATAAATAGTAGTTGCCATATTGGGCAAGTCAAACATAGCTGAAAGTTGAAGCTCGACGGTGGCCACGGTGGGTTGTCGGCGGCGAGTTTGTCCGGCCGTCTCCGGCCACGGGGGAGGACCCGTTGGGTGCGCCTCGGCCTCACGGTTCCACTTCTGGTCGCCTTTCACGGCGAGGTGGCCGGTATTAGGAGAAATTTCCGGCCAAATTCAAGAGGAAACTTGTGATTTCGGGTCCATCAAATTTGGCCGATTCGAGCTGAATTTTGGGGTGGGCTTTGTAGCCCTCATCACCATGAAGCTACCCTGTAAGTTTTGTGATTCAATTCGATGTGTATATGGAGAATTTTGGGTTTGAAATTTGTGAATCAATTCGGTTTTTCGTGAAATTGGATGAGTTAGAGTGAGAATTGGCCTTTGTTGTAGTTGACAAAGTTGCTCAGTGGATGATTTTACATGGAATGGGGGTTGCTCCGCCGGAAAATTTTCAAGTCGGAGGTGGCGCCGCTGTCGGCGGCGGTCAACGCGGCGGTCAACGGTCAACGGCGGTCAACTTTGACTTTTTCGGAGTTTTCGACGAGTTGCATGTCATTTTACTCGAAATCGCGCCCCGATCGCAGTGAGGAGGTTTGTTTTTCGAATTGAGCGTCCGAAATTACAGCGAGGTATTGTGGTATGATTTCCGGATTTCCGACAGTTTGTCATGATCGGATTATGTGTTTCCGAGTACGATGGTTTCTCGTGGTTTGACTTGGATTGTCGAGTTATGACTTTGAGAAATGGATTTTGTGAATATTCAGGTGTTCGTGATCGTTCGTTTGGCGAGGGACATTCCGCCGGATCATGGGTTAACGCGAACTGCGTTACGCAAACGTGTGAGTGGACAAATTTCTCTTTTCACTGTTGATTTTGCGAGTTTGTGGATTTATGATTTTCCGTATTTGTTTCATACGATGATTGAGATATATGTGTTATTTTCGGAGGTGTATTATATGTTTATTGGTGATGGCATTTATTGCATCGATGCTACCAGAGTTGAGAGATTCCTCTGGCCCAGAGTTGAGAGATTCCTCTGAAGCAGGGTTGAGAGATTCCCCTGAGTGCCGCCGGGGTTGAGAGGTCCCCTGGCCTATCACCGTCAGGTTTGAGCGATTCACCTGACGTCGGGTTTGAGAGGTCGCCCGACAACCTCCATATATATATGTGTGTTGTGTTTTCCGAACTCGCATTGTTTTATATTGAGTATGTTTATAAACTGGTGAAAGGCATATGCTATTTTCGTCCACTCACTCTAACGTTTATCGTTTTTACTTGCCTTTCCCCTGGGCTTTTCGGTTTCCGTGCCCAGTTTGCAGTTCAGACTCTGGAGTCGAAAGTCGTGGTCGGAGGCATAGTGCTCGAGCTACCTTATTTCTTCCAGTAGGTTTATTGTCGTACCTACTGTGGTATACTTATATGGTTATGTATTAGAGGTCGCTCTGAGTTCTCTGTTGAATATGTTATACGATTTTAAACCCGGATTTCAGTAAAGTACTATTATATGTATTGTTTACTTTACTGTTGAGATATTGAGAAATCCGGATGTGATTGGTGCCCACGGTTTGTTTTTTTGTGGCATAGGATGAAGTGTAATTTCGGCGTCCAGGTAATGGTAATTCCACGCTAGTAACGAAACTCTGCCCAAATTTCGAAAATTTTTTGTTGGTTCGTGTTTTTGAAGGGGTTTGATTCCGATTTAGGAAGCTAAATCGGGGTTGGGTCCTTTCAACTTATGCCCCGAAAGTACCGTACACGCCTGAGAAGCATAAGTTAGTTGCAGCAGCCTACTTGGAGGAGGCGGCAGCAAAATGTTTTGACTATGAGGAAGGTGAAGTCTTGGCAATCGAGTTGACTGCTTGGAACACTGTGAAGTTCGTGAAGCTGTAGCCCAACAAAGGGGCAATCAAGATTTCGACAAATTCATTTGCTAAAACAGAGTTTGACACTTATACCTATGATGCCAACCTACCTCATGAGATCTTGGATGATCTGATCGAAAAGCGAATGACGAAAACTGACTTCGGGCTTTTCCCAACCACCGAGCAGCAGAAGAGGAAGAAATATTTCAAGTTCCATAACACGTGGAACCATACTACCAAGGATTGCGTCAAGCATAAGGATGTTATCTAGAAGTGGATTAATGACGACAAGCTCGCCGTTGAAGCACCCCCTACACTAGCTTTACTGAATGTCCAAGCTTTCGCTGATCAAAATGTGGAAATGGTAGACCTAGTGATGGATAAGTCTTTACAGTGGGAAGGTGATGGAGCTTGACTACATGCCATGGTATTAACAACACCTCAGCTTAAGTGATGGTTCACCTTCCGAGAGGATAGGGCTCCCAAGATTTTGGAGGATCTTATTAGAGTAAGGATAGCCAAGGTACCATTTGGTCCATAGCCAAACCCTCAGATAGTTAAAAGTAAATCGTATTGCAGGTTTCATCATGTTTGAACTCACGCTACTGACTAGTGCACTAGTATGCAGTGTTGGATCCAATAGTGGATCGATGAAGAAGAAATCACCATCCCGAAGGTTGGTGCATGAGCTTCAATCACCTGCCGATAAATGGACTTTCCTAGTCCATATGTTAGAGGTTTCATGGAATGACAAGACAAAGATGCAACGAGCAGTGGATCTCACTACTTTAGGAAAAGCCGAATCAACGGCTGACCAACAAAAAACAGGTGCCAAGGACAAGGAAAATGTGGAATTGCCAGAGGCGACGCAAGTTGTGCTCTGTACCAGATGCAGAGCTAAGTGTAGTTTGAAGATGACATATGACGAGTTCATGGAGGCAATAAAAGCTGCCTCAAGAGTCATTTCACCACTAGAAAACTACCAGCCTTCCATACCAAAGTAGATGGTTTTTCTGTTGAAGGATTCCAATGTCTTCAAAAGGATGAAAGCAGCAGAAAAATATTTGAAGCCGACTGCGAGCAAGGCAGAGCCATCTGAGCAGGCTACCAAGCTTTACATACCACCAACATCTAGGTCCATCATCAAGGAAGTTGTATGGTATTCCAAGGAAATGGGAAAGACAATAGAGATAACCTCATGTAGAAAGAGAAAACTATAAAGGCAATTCGGTGCAGCTAAGAGAACATTAGAAGCCTTAGACAGAAGTTTAGTTACTCCTGACCAGTTGGTGGAATCACCGAAGCAGATCCAATATAGAATGAACAGGCTAGCCGCTAACCCGATGATAGCCTTTGACAAAAACTTCGCTAGGCTTAAGGTCAGAGAAGTGAGGACCAGTGTATTCTCTAGAATCAGTGAACCCGAACCTACACCTGAGGTTCAAAAGGACCCTAAAAAGCCTAGAAAGGGAAGTGAGCATGAAAAGCTAGGAAAGGAAACAAGGCCCTTGGTTTTGGAAAGGTTGCAAAGCATTTCCAGTAGAGGCACATTGGATGTCAAGTCGAGCGAGACCAAAGGTCTTTGGTGGCGGCCGAAGCCGTTGGTCATTGAAGAGCAGAAGAAACTCATTGGTACATCCAAAACGAGTCTCGTAGTAGAACATCACCCACGACACCTGTTCATTAACAATGTAGGGGTCAAAGCAAGTAGTGGAAGCCTCAACCAAAACGGAACCTATTCCTGAGGTTCACTTGGCCGAAGAAGAATCGACTCCAATAGAAACAGCAGAGCCAAATGATCAAGAGATGGCTGATATTTTATTTCCAGTGGGCTTTGAAGGTGACTTAGATTATGGGGATGAGGACAACATCGAGGAGGCCTATGACGAAAGTGAAACAGTAAACCTGGTTTACGTTCTCCATGCTAGGTTTTCCAAGCCCGCCACCATAACGGAAGAAGTGGCAATGCTCTCTAAGGCCGTGGAGGAGATTTGTGATGACCCGAACCAGAATTGGTATATTAATCGGCTTAATTCGCGAGTTTCACGTATAATTGTGATTTATCGTAATTAATTAGTTATGCGGCTTTGTTCACGACTTAATTTTCGGGCACGAATTTGGTTTGGGTTTGTTCGTGGGAAATGTAGAGAATCTGATTTTGAGTTCGTAGGAGCTTTCCGAGGATTTTTCGGATAATCATGGAATATAAAAAGAATATTTGAAATTATTGTCGAGTTAGTTATGTTTATCTGTTTGAGTTTGAGTTATCCGAATCGCGGATAGAGTTGATTCACGACGTATAAATAGCCGAATAGTCGTAAAGTTATCGAAAAGTTTAAAAAATGGGCTATTTGACCGAGTTGACCTGTTCTGGCTATTTGACCGAGTCGTGACTCACTGTCGTGGTGGCTGCTGAAAAATGGCACGGTTGCCAGAGTTTAAGGTATGGTTTTGAAGCTTGTCTTATGGGCTTTCATTTGATGTATGTATGGTGTGTTTTGGTTGTGATTTGGTTGGAGAATTTTGTGTGGGAAGTTGAATGAAATCGGCCTTAACGGGGGGAGGTGTTCCGGCCACTTTCCGGTTGGTTTTTGGGTTGGATTAGACTGTGCTTGGACCAAGGATTAAAACCCCCTTGGTTTGAGACGTTTTGGTGGAGCAACAGCGCCGGAATCGGCCGGAAAAGTTTTCCGGCGATTCTAGGCCGCAGAACTTTCGGGGTGATTTTGGAAGGGTTGCTGGCGGATTTGGGTTTTGGTGCAGAAGAGTTTTGGTTTTGGTTTGAGGAGAGGAAGCTCTGGAGGTCTTGGTCGTTGGAAAATCTCACCGGTGACGGCGCGCGCCATCGGTGGCGGCGGTCAACGGCGGAGCTCTGGCGACACGTTGACTTTTTGGATTTTGGAAAGTTTTATGCCGTTTTACTTGTAATCGCGCCCCGATCGTTGCCTTGAGGTTTTCAAATTGATTTGAGTGGTGGATTTTACGTCGAGGAATATGTGGAGTATTTTGGGGTTTTCGACGATTTTCTTGTTATTCGAGTTATATATTTCCGGAAATGGTTGGTTTCTGAGGTGTGGTTCAGAGTATTGAATTATGAATTTTTGATCAGTGATATTTTGTGATTATTCATGGGATCGAGATTGTATGCTTGGCGAGGGATCTTCCGCCGGATCTCGGGTTTAGCGCGTTTACGCGCTGTGCTTGTCTGTGAGTAGACACATTTCTTTTCACTGATTGGTTGCGAGTCTTTATTATACGTTTTACGAGCATGAGCATGCATATGCGATTATGCTTTATACGAACATGTGGTTTATGATTATGCATTTACGAATATGCATCGACGAATATAATTTTATAATTATGTATTACGAATATGCATTTACGTTATGCTTTATACATTTGCATTAAACTATTTATGATTTGGTTTACACAAAGTACAGTCTTAGTATATATTGATGTATCGATACACCTAGTATCCTGGCTGATCCTCGAGGATGTTTACCCGGGGGGGGGGGGGGGGGGGGGGTAAGATACCCGGACCTGAGACATTTCTGGCTAGAATCACGTGTGGGTCTAGGATCCTGTGATTCAGACTGTACTAGCGCGGATGTGTCCATGAGTGACCCCACCGGATTTTTGATGCATGCTCTGTATGCTTGAAAAGTTAGAGTCTCCCTCGTGTACCATATTATTTTCATGTATCTAGACTCACATATGTTTTTATAACATATATTATTTGGCGAAAGACATTTATTTTCGTCCACTCACTCTAACGGTTTATATCTCTTTCCCTGGGCTCTTTGTTTTCAATGCCTAGTTTGCAGTTCGGATTATGGTGTCACACGTCAAGGTTTGAGGCTTAGTATTCGAGCTACTTTTCCTTCTCAGTAGGTTTCTTGTTTGGCCTACTATTGTATATTTATGTATATACTAGAGGTCGCTCTGAATACTCTGATGTTTATATTTTCATATGATTTTCCCGGATTTATGTAAAGTTACAATTTTGTTTACTGCTTTACATTATGTTATGTTTTTGAGAAATCCGGATGGGATTGGTGCCCACGGTTTGGCTTTTGTGGCATAGGATGAAGTGTATTTTTGGGTGTAGGTTAATGGTAACTTCGCGATATAGTGAAACTCTGCCGAAATTTCTATGATTTTTGAAGGTTCACGTTTTCAGAAGGGGTTTGATTTCGATTTAGGCATCTAAATCGGGGTCGGGTCCTTTCAGCTTGGTTTCAGAGCATTAGGTTCTAGCTTCTGTAGATTTCTGTAGTTGTGATACTAAGGGTATTTGAGAATGTATAGCATATCTAGAGCGTTGACCCGACTGGCCAGTGGTTACTCATCAATGCTTCAGGTGTTGTATGTTTCCAAATGTCTAAAGTTTCATGATTATGTTCCCTGTGCCTTGTGACTAATGATTTTCTCTTATTATTAGGATGCCTCCTAGACGTGGTTCCCGTGTCAATAGGGATGTGGATCCTGAGGAGGATTGCCAGACGCATGACTTGCTTATGTGAGCATTGCGTTTGGAGGAACGTTTTGACCCTGTGGTCAAAGCTCGAACTGCTGGAGTGACTGTTTTCTCGGGTTCAGCTGATCCAGAGATATATGAGGCTTGGTTGGTTCAGGTTGAACGCGTTTGTGAGCGTCTGCATTTCACTCTTGAGCAGATGATAGTGGCAGCAGTTGGTTTGCTTGAGTCTGATGCATACTTCTGGTGGGTTAGCACTGATAGAGTTCCAGTTGTTACTCCATGGACATTATTCAGAGATTTGTTTATGCGGAGGTATTTCAACCAAGCTACACAACAGCGGAAGTATGAGGCGTTCACCAACTTGAGATAGGGTAGCATGTTAGTACTTGAGTACCGGGACAGATTTACTCGTTTATCTCTATTTGCTCGCGATATGGTAGCCTCAGAGGAAGCCAAGTGCTGGAGATTTGAGTTGGGCTTGAACCTGAACATCAAGGGAACATTGACTACGATGCCTCGGAACAACTTTGATGAGTTTGTGAGTGCTGCACTCCGAGGTGAGGATATAGAGAAGGAAAGGCAGATGCGATTCCAGTCTCGATGATTTGAGGAGGGTGGACCAAGTCAGGGACCTTCCAAGAGGCTGAGTTCAGGCACTTCCGGATCAGCATCATCATCTAGCAGTGGACCATATAGACAACCAGCTAGTACGGCTAGACAGAGACGGAGATCAGGAGTTTATTGGGTTTCCAAACATTAGTGACATTGAGGTTGTTTCTGAGTTTCCAGATGTGTTTCCGGAGGAGTTACCAGGCGTTCCTCTAGTCTGAGAAATCGATTTCACCATTGAGCTTTTACTAGGCACTGGACCTATATCTCAGGCACCTTATCATATGGCGCTAGCGGAGTTGAAGGAGCTACAGATTCATCAACTTCAAGAGTTGCTGGAGAAAGATTTCATACGACCCAGTGTATCACCGTGGGTGCTTCTGTATTATTTGTGAGGAAGAAGGATGGTTTCATACGGTTGTGCATTGATTACCGGAAGCTGAATCAGGTCACCGTGAAGAATAAGTATCCGTTGCCGCGGATTGACAATTTATTTGATCAGCTCAAGGGAGCTTCAGTCTTTTTGAAGATTGATCTCAGGTCTGGATACCATCAGTTGAGGATCAGAGAGTCAGATATGCCTAGGACACCTTTCAGATCACGGTACGGGCATTATGAGTTCTTAGTTATGCTGTTTGGGTTGACTAATGCTCCTGCAGCTTTCATGGATTTGATGAACCTGATATTCAGGCGATTCCTGGATAAGTATGTGATCGTATTCATCGACGACATTCTGATTTACTCAAGGAGTGTGGGCTAGCACAAGAAACATTTGCGAGCTGTTTTACGGACTTTGCAAGATAATCAGTTGTTTGCGAAGTTTAGCAAGTGTGATGTTTTTGGGTCACGTGATATCTGCTAAGGGAGTCAGCGTGGATCCTGATAAGATTGAAGCCGTATTAAATTGGAGTAGACCTACCACCGTACAAGAGATCAAGAGTTTATTGGGTTTGGCAAGTTACTATCGGCGCTTTGTACATGTTTTTTCTTGGATTGCCGCTCCACTTACCAAATTGACAAAGAAAGGCGTCAAGTTCGAGTGGTCCGATGCATGTGAGGAGAGTTACTTGCTCTTGAAGGAGAAGTTGACTACTTCACCGGTTCTGACTCTACTTGATGACAGTGGAGAGTTTGTGGTTTACAGCGATGCATCGAAATTGGGTCTTGGTTGTGTCTTGATGCAACATGGTAGAGTGGTGGCTTATGGTTCCAGATAGTTGAAACCACATGAAGTCAAATATCCTATGCATGATTTGGAGTTGGCTGCTATTGTATTAGCTTTGAAGAGTTGGAGACACTACTTGTACGGAGCTCAGTGCAAGATATATACAGATCACAAAAGTCTCACTTATTTGCGTACGCAGCCAGATCTGAATATGAGAGAACGTAGATGGCTGGAGTTGATCAATGACTATGATTGCATCTTTGAGTATCATCCAGGGAAGGCTAATGTTGTTGCTGATGCACTCAGTATGAAATATGGAGCTTCATTGTTTCATGTGTGTGTGGCCAGAGTTTCCATGTTAGCAGAGTTACGGGCTACGGGAGCTGAGTTTGAGTGGGATGATGATGGAGCGTTGTTAGCTAGCTTTCAGGTTCGACCGGTATTAGTTGATTAGGTCCGTGAAGCTCAGGATGTGGATTCCTATCTGTTGGACAAGAAGACTATGATTCGGAATGGTGTGCCAACAGAGTTTCAGCTGAGTAGTGATGGTACATTGCTGTTCAGAGGTAGACTTTGTGTACCCATAGACGAGGATTTGAAGAAGGAGATCTTGAATGAAGCCCATTGTTCTACTTACGCTATGCATCCAGGCGTTACGAAGATGTTTCGCACCCATAGAGCCTATTATTGGTGGCGGAATATGAAGAGAGAAATTGCAGCGTATGTGAGCAGATGCCTCATTTGTCAGCAAATGAAGGCAGAGAGACAGAAACCTGCGGGAAAGCTACAGCCTTTAGAAATTCCAGTTTGGAAGTGGGAGCATATCACTATGGATTTTGTGTATCAGTTACCGCGTACTTCTGCTGGTAACACTGGTATTTGGGTTATTGTGGACCGTTTGACGAAATCAGCTCATTTCCTTGCACTTCTAAGAAAGATTTCAGTGGGCAAATTAGAGAAGCTGTATTTGGCTGAGATTGTTCGTTTGCATGGTGTGCCTGTGTCCATCGTTTCTGACCGAGATAGTCAATTCACTTCAGAGTTTTGGCAGGCATTGCATCGAGCTTTAGGGACTAGATTACATTTTAGTACAGCTTTCCATCCTCAGATTGATGGGCAGTCTGAGAAGACCATTCAGACCCTCGAGGACATGTTGCGGTCCTGTGTGTTACAGTTTAGAGGGAATTGGGATCAGCAGTTACATTTGATTGAGTTTGCTTACAATAACAGTTATCAGGCCAGCATCGATATGGCACCTTATGAGGCTTTATACGGGAAGCAGTGTTGTACTCCATTGTGTTGGAGTGAGGTGGGTGAGTGTTGGCTCATTGGTCTTGATTTGGTGAAGAGTACCACTGAGGATATTCAGATTATCAGAGACAGACTGAAGACTGCCTAAGATCGACAGAAGAGCTATACAGATGTGAGGAGAAAGAGTCTTGAGTTCGAGGTAGGCAATTGGGTCTTCCTGAAATTGTCTCCTTGGAGGGGAGTAGTTCATTTCGGGAAGCGTGGCAAGCTTCGGCCACGGTATATTGGTCCTTATGAGATCACAGAAAGAGTTGGTGTCGTGGCTTACAGGTTGGAGTTACCCTTAGAGATGGTTAGAGTGCACGATGTTTTCCATGTATCGATGTTGCAGAAATACATTCCGGATCCATCGCATGTTTTAGCACCATATCAGCTTCCTATTCGAGAAGATTTGACTTATGTAAAGGAGCCAGTGCAGATTCTCGATCAACGTGTTCAGGAGTTGAGGCACAGAGTTATTCCGCTTGTGAAGGTCTTATGGCAGAATCATTCTGTAAAGGAAGCTACTTGGGAGACCGAGCAACATATGCGGGAGTAGTATCCTCATCTGTTCAGTTAACAGGTACGTAAATTTCGAGGTCAAAATTTTTGTAAGGGGAGTAAATTTGTGACGACCCGAACCGGAATTGGCATATTAATTGGCTTAATTCGCGAGTTTCACGTATAATTGTGATTTATCGTAATTAATTGGTTATGCGGCTTTGTTCACGACTTAATTTTCGGGCACGAATTTGGTTTGGGTTTGTTCGTGGTAAATGTAGAGAATCTGATTTCGAGTTCATAGGAGCTTTCCGAAGATTTTTCGGATAATCGAGGAATATAAAAAGAATATTTGAAATTATCGTCGAGTTAGTCGTGTTTATCCGTTTGAGTTTGAGTTATCCGAATCGCGGATAGAGTTTATTTGCGACGTATAAATAGCCGAATAGTCGTAAAGTTATCGAAAAGTTCAAAAAATGGGCTGTTTGACCGAGTTGACCTGTTCTGCCTGAGTTGACCGAGTCAACACGTGTTGACTTAGTGAGCCGTGACTCGTCGTTGTGGTGGTTGCTGGAAAATGGCACGGTTTCCGGAGTTTAAGGTATGGTTTTGAAGCTTGTCTTACGGGCTTTCATTTGATGTATGTATGGTGTGTTTTGGTTGGAGAATTTTGTGTGGGAAGTTGAACGGAATAGGCCTTAACGAGGGGAGGTGTTCCAGCCACTTTCCGGTTGGTTTTTGGGTTGGATTAGACTGGGCTTGGACTAAAGATGAAAACCCCCTTGGTTTGAGACGTTTTGGTGGAGCGACAGCTCCAGAATCAGCCAGAAAAGTTTTTCGACGATTCTTGGCCATGAAACTTTCGGGGTGATTTTGGAAGGGTTGCCGGCGGATTTGGGTTTTGGTGCTGAAGGGTTTTGGTTTTGGTTTGAGGAGATGAAGCTCTGGAGGTCTTGGTCGCCGGAAAATCTCACCGGTGACGGCGCGCCGGTGGCGGTCAACGACGGAACTCCGGCGATGCGTTGACTTTTTGGATTTTGGAAAGTTTTATGCTGTTTTACTCGTAGTCGCGCCCCGATCGTTGTCATGAGGTTTTCGAATTGATTTGAGTGGTGGATTTTACGTTGAGGAATATGTGGAGTATTTTGGGGTTTTCGACGATTTTCTTGTTATCCGAGTTATATATTTCCGGAAATGGTTGGTTTCTGAGGTGTGGTTCAGAGTATTGAATTATGATTTTGATCTGTGATATTTTGTGATTATTCAGGGGATCGAGATCTTACGCTTGGCGAGGGAGCTTCTGCCGGATCTCGGGATTAGCGCGTGTATGCGCTGTGCTTGTCTATGAGTGGACACCTTTCTTTTCACTGATTGGTTGCGAGTCTTTATTATACGTTTTACGAGCATGAGCATGCATATGCGATTATGATTTATACGAACATGTGCTTTACGATAATGCATTTACGAATATGCATCGACGGATATACTTTTATAATTATGTATTACGAATATGCATTTACATTATGCTTTATAAATTTGCATGAAACTATTTATGATTTGGTTTACATAGAGTACAGTCTTAGTATATATTGGTGTATCGATACACCTACCATCTTGGCTGATCCCTGAGGATGTTTACCGGGGGGGGGGGGGGGGGGGGGGGAGATACCCTAACCTGAGGCCTTTCTGGCTAGAATCACGTGTGGGTCTGGGATCCTGTAATTCGGACTATACTAGCGCGGATGTGCCTATGAGTGACCCTGCGAGATTTTTGATGCATGCTCTGTACGCGTGAGGAGTTAGAGTCTCCCTCGTGTACCTTATCATTTTCATGTATCTAGGCTCGCATATGTTTTTATAACATATATATTTTGGTGAAAGACATTTATTTTCATCCACTCACTCTAACGGTTTATATGTTTTTCCCTGGGCTCTTTGTTTTCAATGCCCAGTTTGCAGTTCGGATTCTTGTGTCACACGTTTAGTATTCGAGCTACTTTTCCTTCTTAGTAGGTTTCTTGTTTGGCCTACTGTTGTATATTTATGTATATACTAGAGGTCGCTCTGAATACTCTGATGTTTATATTTTCATATGATTTTCCCGGATTTTTGAGAAATTCGGATAGGATTGATGCCCACGGTTTGACTTTTGTGGCATAGGATGAAGTGTATTTCTGGTGCAGGTTAATGGTAACTTCGGGATATAGTGAAACTCTGCCGAAATTTCTATGATTTTTGAAGGTTCACGTTTTCAGAAGGGGTTTGATTTCGATTTAGGCATCTAAATCGGGGTCGGGTCCTTTCAGAGTATATTGGGTGAGCGTGAGGTTGATGGAGGACCAACACCAGTAATGGACCCAACCATCAAGAAGTCCTTCATGATGTTCTCCAAACCTACAACAACGAGGATGATGCACATGCGACCCCTCTATATCACATCAAACATAGGGGGTATACAACTCAGCAAAATAATGGTTGACACATGCACAACGGTTAACATCCTCAATACTAGAGCTATGGCCTTGTTAGGCATCCCAAATTCTGCCATTCAGGCCACAACAATAACTATCAAGAATTTTGCAGGATCGATATCCAAGACTCGGTCTTGTTGTTTCTTCATGTTCAAGTTGGGCCAACGGCGGGAACTCACACTTTCTTCGTTCTCAATTGGAATGCTCTATATAATGCAATCTTGGGATGAGACTAGATACATCATAGCTACTGTGTCTCCTCGTTGCTTCATCATCAGCAGGTACTTTGGAACATGGAGGCAAGAGAAGCTGAATTGGTTAACACTGACCCCAGATCTAACTCTGTGTCTGCTAATGCTTTGGATGCCAATTACTACAATGGAACCCTGAGACCATTAGAGGTGTGTGGCATCAACAATAAGGGCTGACCTATTGGAATAACATCCTCTAAACTAGCTCAATGGGGAATTGTGCAGTCCCATGATGACATAACATGCCCTTGATCCTTAGTGCTCTCATCAATTGTTGATCAATGATATGACCTTCTAGAGAATCAGAGACAGAGGCTTATGTCTCTCTCTACAAGAGATTATATGTGACGACCCGAACCATAATCAGATGTGTGTTTGGCACGATTCTCGAGATTTGAGTTTAGTCGCGATTTTACGATATTGTGTGGTTTGCCGATTCGATTCGCGACTTTGTTTTCGGTCGAGAATATGGGATGAGTGTCTTCACGGAAATGGTAGAGTACGTGATTTCGAGCGCGTGGATGGTTTCGGAAGATTTTTCCGATAGCCGAGGAATATTTTATGATTATTTGAAGTTTCGGGTTCCGACGAGTTTATCCGATTATTTCGAGCTTATCCGAATCATTTCGTATTTTCGTTTCGGACCGTCGATCGACTCGAGGGACGAGTATAAATATCGAAAATAGTCGTAAAATTGTCGAAAGTTGATTTTGGGCCGAGTTGACCGAAACAGGACCGTTGACCGCGTTGACTTGCGTTGACCGAGAAGGAGAAACGGACCGTTTGGATTCTCTTGCCGGACCGGCCAATTCCGGCCACTTTAGGCCTCGACCTTTGAAGGTAAAGTGTTCCTCTAGTGATTCTATGCTGTTTTGCCTTTGGAATTGTGTGAATTGATTGGGTTTGGAGGAAGAAATCACGGTTTGAAGATGGGGAGTTTTCCGACCGGTTTGGGTTTCGGTGACGGTGGTGCTCCGGCCACGGTGGTGGCCGGAGGGTTAGGGGGGTTTTGATCAGGGAGGTAAGGCGATCCTTTAGGGACAGGTTTGGGAGTCAACCGTGCGCCGTGGACGGAGGATTGGAGGCGAACAGTTCGCCGGAGGAGATTTGACCACCGTGGCTTTCGAGCTAGATTCCGGCCACGGTGGTGGTTGGATGATGATGACTCCTTCATTAATGTTGCTCGCCTGGTTGAGGAGAGTATTGTGGTAGCTCGGTCGCCGGAAAAACTCTCCGGTTGACGGCGCGCCGGCGGCGGCGGCGGCGGTCAACGCCGGAGCTCCGGCGATCCGTTGACTTTTTGGATTTTGGTGTTTTTAATGTCGTTTTTCTCGTAATCGCGCCCTGATTATCGTCCAGAGGTTTTCGGGTTGATTTGGTTAGCCGATTTTCAGTCGAGATTTCGAGTGGGGATTTCGGGATTTCCGTAATTCATTTGCACTGCATTTTGTATTTCCGGGAACGGTTGGTTTCCGTGCATCCGTACAGCGTTGTGGATTATGATATTGATCAGTTATGTTTATATATATATATATATATATTCAGGAGACCGAGATCGAGATCTGGATCGTGATCGTGCTTCAGGCGAGGGAACTTCCGCCGGACCACGAGTTTAGCGCGAGTTCGCGCTAGCTGATCTGTGAGTGGACAAGTTTATGTTTTCACTGTTGATTTGCGAGTTCGTGGATTTTATGATTTCCGTATTTAATTATACGATGTTGTGTTATATGTTGTTTCCGGAGGTATTATTATATGTGTTTAATTGTGATGGCATTTAATACATCGATGTACCAGAGTTGAGAGATTCCTCTGGGCGGGGTTGAGTGGTCCCCTGCGTGCCGCCAGGGTTGAGTGGTCCCCTGGCCTATCACTGTCAGGTTTGAGCGATTCACCTGACGTCGGGTTTGAGAGGTCGCCCGACAACCTCCGTGTATATTTATATGTGTTATGTTTCTTCCGAACTCGCACTGTTTTATATTGTGTATGTGTATAACTGGTGAAAGGCATATGATTATTTTTGTCCACTCACTCTAACGTTTTATTTGCCTTTCCCCTGGGCTTTTCGGTTTCCGTGCCCAGTTTGCAGTTCGGATTCCGCTGTTTCACGTCGCGGTTTGGAGGCTAGTGATCAGAGTCACCTGTGTTTTTCCAGTAGGTTCTTGTTTCGCCTACTGATGTACATATTGTATACGTTTTACTTTAGAGGTCGCTCTGATACATTCTGATACATGTTGTGTGGATTTTCACGGATATACATATATACATATTACAGTTTATTTACTGTTATTGATTATATTGATGTTGAGAAATCCGGATGGGATTGGTGCCCACGGTTTGCTTTTTGTGGCATAGGATGAAGTGTATTTTCTGCGTGCAGGTAATGGTAATTCTACGCTAGTAACGAAACTCTGCCCAAATTTCGAAAAGTTTTTTGTTGGTTCGTGTTTTCGAAGGGGTTTGATTCCGATTTAGGAAGCTAAATCGGGGTTGGGTCCTTTCAGCTTGGTATCAGAGCATTAGGTTGTCAGATTCTATAGACTCTTGTAGTTGTGACGCTTAGGGTATTTGAGTTGATACAGCATGACTGGAGTGATGACCTGACTGGCCAGCGGTACTCATCAATACTTCGGGTGTTGTATGTCCTCAAATATCTGCGGTTTCATGATTACGTTCTTTCTGCTTGTGCCTAATGCTTGTCTTGTATCAGTAGGATGCCTCCTCGACGTGGTCCCCGTGTTGACCGGGATGATGATCCTGATGAGGATCGCCGAACGCGCGACTTGCTTATGCGAGTGCTGCGTTTGGAAGAGCGTTTTGATCCTGTGGTCAAGGCTCGCACTGCGGGTGCTACTGTGTTTTCGGGTTCAGTTGATCCAGAGATATGCGAGGCATGGTTGGTTCAGATTGAGCGTGTTTGTGAGCGTCTGCAGTTTACACCTGAGCAGATGACAGTAGCCGCAGTTGGTTTACTTGAGGGTGATGCATACTTTTGGTGGGTCAGCACTGACAGAGTTCTTGTGGATACTCCGTGGACATTGTTTCGTGATCTGTTTATGCGGAGATATTTTAATCAGGCTACCCAGCAGCGCAAGTACGAGGAGTTCACGAACTTGAGGCAGGGCAGTTTGTCTGTACTTGAGTATCGGGATCGGTTTACTCGGTTGTCTCGTTTTGCGCGGGATATGGTGGCTACAGAGGAAGCCAAGTGTCGCAGGTTTGAGCTGGGATTGAATATGAACATCAACGCGACGTTGACTACGATGCCGAGGAACAACTTTGATGAGTTTGTTAGTGCTGCACTCCGAGGCGAGGATATTGAGCAGGAGAGACAACAGAGGTATCAGCCGAGACGATTTGAGGAAGGTGGACCGAGTCAGGGGCCTTCAAAGAGGCTGAGTTCTGATACTTCCGGTTCAGCTTCATCTTCAGGTGGTGGGTCATATCGACCACCAGCTGGTGTACCGAGGCAGAGATCTAGATGGAGGAGAGATCGTCCACAGCGACCACAGGCTAGTGGGAGTTCCAGCGGTTCTAGTTATCCTCGGCGTACTGGTGGCACTTTTGCCGTACCGAGGGAGTACCCGTTGTGTAGTCTCTGCAGTCGACATCATGTAGGTCCATGTCGGCGAGGTCCTGTTACTTGTTATCATTGTGGCCAGGTGGGTCACTACTTGAGGGAGTGTCCCTAGTTGTTTGGTACCGATGGTCAGGCGGCTCAGAGTTCCGGAGGAGAGCGAGATGCCACTTCGGGAGCGCGACCAGTACGGTTTGCAGGCCAGGGTAGGCAGCGGGGACAGCCCCAGCGAGGACGACCAGCCGGACAGGCGAGAGTTCATGCTATGACTATGCGTGAGGGCAGAGCATCACCGGAGGTCGTTATCGGTACGTTACATGTTTTCGGTATTCCAGTAGTTGCATTGTTAGATCCAGGTGCCACACATTCATTCATATCATTTAGACTGTCATCATTGGCTACGGTTCCTGCATCTCCACTTCCGGGGTTGTGGAGAGTGTTGTATCCGTCAGGTGAGGTTGTGAGCATCGGATGGGTTTACCGAGATTGTGAGGTGTTTGTTGATGGCCGTGGTTTAGCCGCAGATCTGTTGTTGCTTGATATTGTGGATTTTGATTTGATATTGGGTATGGACTTTTTGGAGTCGCACTGGGCCATGTTTGATTGCCACAGGAAGGAGGTCGCGTTTCGACGACCCGGGTTACCTGAGATATTGTTTCGTGGCGAGAAGAACACTTCCCTACCGTGCTTGATTTCCGCGATGAGGGCGGATCGATTGATGAAGAAGGGTTGTGTTGCATATTTAGCCCATGTTGTGGACACTACAGCTGCAGTGCCGGACCTTGGTAGTATTGAGGTGGTGTCTGAGTTTCCGGATGTGTTTCCAGCGGAGTTACCTGGTATACCCCCTGTGCGGGAGATTGATTTTACCATTGAGTTGTTGCCGGGTACTGGACCGATTTCCCAGACACCGTACCGGATGGCGCCTGCAGAGCTGAAGGAGTTGCAGATTCAGCTTCAGGAGTTGTTGGAGAAGGGATTCATTCGACCGAGTGTTTCTCCGTGGGGTGCTCCAGTGTTGTTTGTGCGGAAGAAGGACGGGTCCATGCGTTTGTGCATCGATTATCGGAAGCTGAATCAGATTACAGTGAGGAACAAGTATCCGTTGCCACGGATTGACGACTTGTTCGATCAGCTGAAGGGAGCAGCAGTCTTTTCAAAGATTGACCTTCGATCCGGATATCACCAGTTGAGGATCCGGGATTCAGATGTTGCCAGGACAGCATTCAGGACGCGGTATGGGCACTATGAGTTTCTGGTTATGCCATTTGGGTTGACCAACGCCCCCGCAGCTTTCATGGACTTGATGAATCGGGTGTTTCGACGGTTTCTGGACAAGTTCGTGATAGTATTCATTGATGATATTTTGATATATTCGAGGAGTGTGGGCCAGCATAAGAAGCACTTGCGAGTGGTGTTGTGGACTTTGCGGGACCAGCAGTTGTTCGCGAAGTTTAGCAAGTGTGAGTTCTGGTTGGATAGTGTGAAGTTTCTGGGCCACGTGATTTCGGCTGAGGGAGTTAGTGTTGATCCTGATAAGATCGAGGCCGTGCTGAATTGGAGTCGACCCACTACTGTACCAGAGATCCGGAGTTTCTTGGGATTAGCAGGCTATTATCGACGGTTTGTACAGGATTTCTCCCGGATAGCTACACCATTGACCAGATTGACGAAGAAAGGCGTCAAGTTTGAGTGGTCTGATGCGTGCGAGGAGAGTTATTTGCTCCTGAAGGAGAGATTGACTACCGCACCGGTTCTGACGTTGCCAGATGATAGTGGTGAGTTTGTTGTATACAGTGATGCGTCGAAGTTGGGCCTTGGCTGTGTGTTGATGCAGCATGGTAGAGTCGTGGCGTATGGTTCCAAACAGCTGAAACCGCACGAGGTCAACTATCCGACGCATGATTTGGAGTTAGCCGCTATTGTATTAGCGTTGAAGAGTTGGAGACATTATCTGTATGGTGCTCAGTGTAAGATTTTCACTGACCACAAGAGTCTCACTTACTTGCGGACACAGCCAGATTTGAACATGAGGCAACGCCGATGGATGGAGTTGATCAACGACTACGATTGTACTTTCGAGTACCATCCGGGGAAGGCCAATGTTGTGGCAGATGCACTTAGCCGGAAATCTGGAGCTTCATTGTTTCACATGTGTGTGGCCAGAGTATCAATGTTAGCTGAGCTTCGAGCTACAGGTGCTGTGTTTGGATATGATGATGATGGAGCTTTGTTGGCCAGCTTTCAGGTTCGACCGGTACTGGTTGATCAGGTACGGGAGGCACATGATTCAGATCCTTACTTGCTGAACAAGAAAACCATGATTCGGAATGGTGTGTCTACAGAGTTCCGATTGAGCAACGACGGTATGTTGTTGTTCAGGGGCAGATTATGTGTACCCAGGGATGAGGACTTGAAGAAGGAGATTCTGGATGAGGCCCACAGTTCGGCGTATGCGATGCATCCCGGAGGTACGAAGATGTTTCGTACACTTCGAGCATACTATTGGTGGCGCAACATGAAGCGGGAGATTGCCGCGTACGTGAGCAGGTGTTTGATTTGTCAGCAGGTGAAGGCGGAGAGGCAGAAACCTGCAGGGAAACTACAGCCACTTGAGATTCCAGTTTGGAAGTGGGAGCATATCACGATGGATTTCGTCTATCAGTTGCCGCGGACTTCGGCGGGCAACACTGGCATTTGGGTTATCGTTGATCGATTGACGAAATCTGCACATTTTCTTGCACTTCCGGGGAAGATTTCAGTGGGCAGATTAGCCAAGTTGTACTTATACGAGATTGTTCGCTTGCATGGGGTGCCTGTGTCCATTGTTTCTGACCGTGATAGTCAGTTCACCTCTGAGTTTTGGCAGGCTTTACAACGAGCTTTGGGCACGAGATTACGGTTTAGTACAGCTTTTCATCCTCAGACTGACGGGCAGTCCGAGCGGACCATTCAGACTCTGGAGGATATGCTGAGATCATGTGTGTTGCAGTTTCGTGGTAACTGGGATCAACAGTTACACTTGATTGAGTTCGCCTACAACAACAGCTATCAGGCCAGTATTGAGATGGCACTGTACGAGGCCCTGTACGGGAAGCAGTGTCGCACTCCATTGTGTTGGAGTGAGGTGGGCGAGCGTTGGCTCATTGGTCCTGATTTGGTGAAAACCACGATGGAGGACATTCAGGTTATTCGGGATCGCCTGAAGGTCGCCTAGGATCGGCAGAAGAGTTATGCGGATGTGAGGAGGAAGAGCTTAGAGTTCGAGGTTGGTGATTGGGTCTTTCTGAAACTGTCTCCGTGGAGGGGAGTAGTGCGTTTCGGAAAGTGTGGCAAGCTTCGACCGCGGTACATTGGTCCGTATGAGATTACGGAGAGGGTTGGAGCTGTTGCTTACAGACTTGAGTTACCGGCTGAGATGGCTCGTGTGCATGATGTCTTCCATGTTTCGATGTTGCGGAAGTATATCTCAGATCCTTCACATGTGTTAGCTCCACAGCAGTTGCCGATCAGAGAGGACTTATCGTATGTTGAGGAGCCAGTGCAGATTCTCGATCGTCGTGAGCAGGAGTTGAGGCACCGTGTGATTCCGCTGGTGAAGGTCTTGTGGCAGAATCATTCGATTGAGGAGGCCACCTGGGAGACCGAGCAGCGTATACGGGAGCAGTATCCTCATCTGTTCACATGACAGGTACGTAAATTTCGAGGTCGAAATTTCTTTAAGGGGGGTAGATTTGTGACGACCCGAACCAGAATCAGATGTTTGTTTGGCACGATTCTCGAGATTTGAGTTTAGTCGCGATTTTACGATATTGTGTGGTTTGCCGATTCGATTCGCGACTTTGTTTTCGGTCGAGAATTTGGGATGAGTGTCTTCACGGAAATGGTAGAGTACGTGATTTCGAGGGCGTGGGTGGTTTCAGAAGATTTTTCCGATAGCCGAGGAATATTTTATGATTATTTGAAGTTTCGGGTTCCGACGAGTTTATCCGATTATTTCGAGCTTATCCGAATCATTTCGTATTTTCGTTTCGGACCGTCGATCGACTCGAGGGACGAGTATAAATATCGAAAATAGTCGTAAAATTGTCGAAAGTTGATTTTGGGCCGAGTTGACCGAAACAGGACCGTTGACCGCGTTGACTTGCGTTGACCGAGAAGGAGAAACTGACCGTTTGGATTCTCTTGCCGGACCGGCCAATTCTGGCCACTTTAGGCCTCGACCTTTGAAGGTAAAGTGTTCCTCTAGTGATTCTATGCTGTTTTGCCTTTGGAATTGTGTGAATTGGTTGGGTTTGGAGGAAGAAATCACGGTTTGAAGATGGGGAGTTTTCCGACCGGTTTGGGTTTCGGTGACGGTGGTGCTCCGGCCACGGTGGTGGCTGGAGGGTTAGGGGGGTTTTGATCAGGGAGGTAAGGCGATCCTTTAGGGACAGGTTTGGGAGTCAACCGTGCGCCGTGGACGGAGGATTGGAGGCGAACAGTTCGCCGGAGGAGATTTGACCACCGTGGCTTTCGAGCTAGATTCCGGCCACGGTGGTGGTTGGATGATGATGACTCCTTCATTAATGTTGCTCGCCTGGTTTCCGTGCATCCGTACAGTGTTGTGGATTATGATATTGATCAGTTATGTTTATATATATATTCAGGAGACCGAGATCGAGATCTGGATCGTGATCGTGCTTCAGGCGAGGGAACTTCCGCCGGACCACGAGTTTAGCGCGAGTTCGCGCTAGCTGATCTGTGAGTGGACAAGTTTATGTTTTCACTGTTGATTTGCGAGTTCGTGGATTTTATGATTTCCGTATTTAATTATACGATGTTGTGTTATATGTTGTTTCCTGAGGTATTATTATATGTGTTTAATTGTGATGGCATTTAATACATCGATGTACCAGAGTTGAGAGATTCCTCTGGGCGGGGTTGAGTGGTCCCCTGCGTGCCGCCAGGGTTGAGTGGTCCCCTGGCCTATCACTGTCAGGTTTGAGCGATTCACCTGACGTCGGGTTTGAGAGGTTGCCCGACAACCTCCGTGTATATTTATATGTGTTATGTTTCTTCCGAACTCGCACTGTTTTATATTGTGTATGTGTATAACTGGTGAAAGGCATATGATTATTTTCGTCCACTCACTCTAACGTTTTATTTGCCTTTCCCCTGGGCTTTTCGGTTTCCGTGCCCAGTTTGCAGTTCGGATTCCGCTGTTTCACGTCGCGGTTTGGAGGCTAGTGATCAGAGTCACCTGTGTTTTTCCAGTAGGTTCTTGTTTCGCCTACTGATGTACATATTGTATACGTTTTACTTTAGAGGTCGCTCTGATACATTCTGATACATGTTGTGCGGATTTTCACGGATATACATATATACATATTACAGTTTATTTACTGTTGTTGATTATATTGATGTTGAGAAATCCGGATGGGATTGGTGCCCACGGTTTGCTTTTTGTGGCATAGGATGAAGTGTATTTTCTGCGTGCAGGTAATGGTAATTCTACGCTAGTAACGAAACTCTGCCCAAATTTCGAAAAGTTTTTTGTTGGTTCGTGTTTTCGAAGGGGTTTGATTCCGATTTAGGAAGCTAAATCGGGGTTGGATCCTTTCATTATATACCTATCTATTAGAGAAGCAAGCCTACGAGTGCCCCCTACCATTGCAGCGGCAAAGTGCGTGAATGAAGATATGTTGCAAGAAACAAAAAATGAGGATGTTATCCAGTTAGCTCCAACAGCCTTAGATGATACTCCACCTAAAGTCAAAGATCTCATTGAGAAAGTCAATTTGGGAACAACAGATGAACCAATGGATGTGGTTATTAGTACCTTTTTGGAACCTATGTAGTGGAAGAGGCTTATTGAATTATTGCATGAGTATAAGGATTTTTTTTGCTGAGAATTATGAGGACATGCCTGGTCTATCACCGAATTTGGTATGTCATAGGCTGTCAACCTTGCCAGACAAGAATTCAGTGAAGCAAGAGATGCGTAGGATGAACACCAAGACTACAACTCTGGTGAAAGAAGAAGCGGAAAAGATACTTAAGTTAGACATCATTTAGGTAGCCAAATATAATGAATGGTTATCTAACATAGCGCCTATTCGAAAGAAGAATGGGAAGATGAGGTTCTGCGTTGACTATAAGAATCTCAACAATGCAACTCCAAAGGATGCGTACCCTATGCTAGTAGTGGATCTACATGTGGATTTAGTGGCTTGCCATGAAATACTTTCATTCATGGACGATACAACGGGGTATCACCAAATCCCTATAGCTTAAGAGGATAAGCATAAGACAGCCTTCTGGTGCCTAGAGTTTGCATGGGTGTTTGACTACGTGGACATGCCGTTTGAATTTAAAAAACGTAGGGGCTATTTACCAGAGGGTCATGCACTTTGTCTTTCACGAGCTTTTGGGTAAAACCATGGAAGTCTACATAGATGACATGTTATTTAAATCTAAGAAGCAAGGAGACCACATCCATGACCCTTTCCAGGTGTTTGAAAGGATGAGGAAACATCAACTTAAAATGATTCCATCCAAGTGTGTCTATGGTATACAAGCAGGAGATTTCTTTGGGGTTCTTTGTTCATCAACGGGGAATAGAAGTTCCAGACGATAAAAAGGCAACGATAATCAACGCTTAACCGCTAAAAAATAAGAAGGAGCTTCAACACTTGCTTGGGAAAATAAACTTCCTACGTAAGTTCATTGCCAACGCTTCTGAAAAAATTCAGCCTTTCTCACCACTTTTTAAATTGCAAGGTCAAAATGAGTTTGTATGGGAGCCTGTTCATCAAAAGGCTTTTGATGCTATCAAGCGGTATCTTGTTAATCCACCAATCTTGGTACCCCTAGGCTAGGAGTACCTCTCAAGTTGTATATATCTGCAACGGATGAATCAATAGGCATCTTGTTAGCATAGAACGATGATGCTAAAGTGGAGCGAGCAATCTTCTACCTCAGTCGTACGTTAACAGACTACGGGACAAGGTATTCACCTATGGAGAAGCTTTGACTTGCTCTTTATTTTTCAGGTTGCAAGTTGAGGCATTACATGTTGTCCTTCACAACATGTGTCATTGCTCAGACAGATTTAGTTTGATATAAGCTTTCTCGTCCTATACTTAGAGGGTGTATTGGTAAGTGGATACTTGCATTATTAGAATTCTCGTTGTAGTATGTACCACAGAAAGTAGTCAAAGGCCAGGTAGTGGTTAAGTTTTTGGCACACCACCCAAAGCTCGAGACATCAGAATTCAAAGAGCTAGACCTTGCCTAAATTTTTGTAGACCCATGGCGATTGTACTTTGACGGTTCTAGTACCAACACGCTCACAGGATCATGCATTACTTTGGTCAACCCCGATGTCGAAACCCTTTCTTATTCTTTTCGATTAAACTATCAATGTGCCAGAATATGAAGCTCTGATCATTGGCTTAGAGTTGTTGCTGGACTTGAAGGTGACCGACGTGCACATCATGAGGGACTTATTAATGGTCATCCGAAAGCTAGAGGCTACATTCAAAACATGAGTCATCTTGGAACCATACATTAGATGAGCCACCGAGTTGTTAGACTATTTATAGAGGTCTATTTGGAGCACATTCCCAGAGAATGCAACCATGCAATGAATGAACTAGCTCAATTGGCCACAAGAATCAGTCTAGGGGATGGAGTTAGAGAAAATATCTTAAAGATTGAACACCGTACTTTACCATTATTCATGGTCCAGAAAAAGTAAAGGGATGAGTGGTATGTAGCAGCGTTGGATCACATCAACAAAGATTGGCGACAACTATTGATTGCATACCTAAAGTATCCTAATACAATTATGGACAAGTGGACTCGGTTCTTAGCTCTTAATTATGTACTCAAAAACAATGAGTTACTTAGGTAGGGAAAATATGGGGTTGATTTGCTCTGTGTATATGACATGGAGGCTAAGACGTTGCTACGAGAGGTTCACTTAGCGGTTTACGGAGCTCATCAAGCTGGACCCAAGATACATTAGTTATTACGATCACATGGCTATTATTGACCAAATATTTTGAAGGATTGCATCTCATTCGCTAAGGGGTGTGAAGATTGCCATGCGCATGGACTAGTTCATCATATTCTAAATATTCCCATACAGCCAATTATCAAGCCTTGGCTAGCTCGTGGTTAGGCCTTGGATCTAATTGACATGATTCATCCTCGCTCGATGAATCATAAGTTCATTATAGTGGCCACAGATTTCTTTACTAAGTGGGTAGAAGCCAAACCATTAAAAGCGGCCTTAGCGGCAGTGATTAGGCAGTTCCTACACGAAGACATTATCTGCCGATTCAAGATTCCAAAATGCTTTGTCTCAGACAGGGGGGCATCGTTTATGTAAGGAGAAGTTGAAGAGCTGATGAGTGACTTTGATATCCATTTTTTGCATTCCTTACCTTATTATGCTCAATCCAATGGACAAGCAAAAGCGAGCAATAAACCCATATTGCACATACTGAAGCGGATGCTCGCTGACAACCCTTGACTATGGCATGAAGAACTTTTCAACACATTATGGGATTATCGGACATTAAAGAGAAATCTAAATGCCTCTACACCATATGCCCTTATCTTCGGGCATGATGTTGTCCTGCCTTTGGAGATCAATGTGCAGTCACTGCGAGTCATAGACCAACACAACCTCATAGAAGGAAGACTATATCCAAGCCATGTGGCAAGAGCACGAAAACTTGGATGAGCAGTGGTTGAAAGCTCTCAACAACTTGCTCACTGAGAAGAAATGAGTGTCCAGGTTGTATGGCAAGAGAACACGGGGGGAAAGTTATGTTGAAGAGGAGTTAGTCTGGAAAATAGTATTCCCCGTTGGTGAGAAGAAGGATGGTTGGGGCAAGTGGACAACAAGATGGGAATGACTGTATGTCATAGATAGAATTCTAGGCATGAGAGCTTTTTGCTTAAGGGACATTGACGACACAATTCCTCGTAATCCCATTAACGGTCGTATCCTTAAGAAATACATACAATCTGTGTGTGATTACGAAGATCATCCTAATCTAGAGGCTTAGTTTTACTATGTTCACAAGACAACCTATTTAAGAGGCTTGTTTTTCTTACTTTGTTCACCTAGCAAAACTAAGGGGGCACCCACATACTTGACGGCTTATACCTGATGGCCAACATAATGTTGTATTACATTTTGATATTAAAACAAAATTTTCGGGCTAGTTAAGTGGTTTATTTTATGGTATGACTTGGCTCACTGAGGGAAGCAATAAAGGTATCAAGGTTACACGATAGAGAATGAATGTTTATCTATAAGGAGGCTTTGCGGCCTTGAGCTCAGATAACATATACAATAGGAAACATAAACAAAAAAGGTGAAAGTTTAAATCTAAAGAGATGAGGAAAATCCTTTTTGAGTTTTTTGGTCTTGCCATACTAGATGAAGACACAAAGCCAGGTTAGTGGCTTGTACAACAAACTTTGGAGGCACCAGATGAGGTTTCTAAGGGATGAAGCGTAGGAATCCACTCTCTGATAAGAAGCCGCCGTCCGCTTGGTGAGGTGTTAGGTTCATATTTATGTGCTAATTATATCCCTAACTTCATGCTTATCACTTGTTTTCTATGAATAAAGCATTATTTTTATAACGTTTCTTGTTTATGCTAGGAAATTAAGAGTTGACATGGAAACGCTCTTAAAGATGATAATTAATCACTTTTTGGAGAAGCTGAGCACATTTCTGAAGTCACAAGAGAATTTGGAGCAACTTGGGAAAAAAAGACAAAAAGTGGTTACGGGAAGTTGTCGGAAGCTGCCAAAAAATTGTCGGATTTGTCCATGGCCAGCCGGGCCACCAAGTAATCCCAAACACTCTTATCTAGGCCCAAGAGAAGCCCAAACCACCTAGATACAAACCCTAGCTGATTTGATTAAGAGAGGCACACATTTGGATTTTGGAAGTATTAGGCAAGGCTTGGACTTTAACCTAGAACCCAAGAAAAGGGGATCAAAATTTGTAGCCTTTACATCAAACTTCATGGTCACTCTAACATATCTAAGGGCTCACAAAATACCTCACTTTCTCTCCCTTATTCCATCTTGTCCAAGCTCCCCATTGTCCACTATCACAACACATCTCATTTCACATCTTTTCGATAGTTTTTGCATATAGAGATAGCCATCACTCACCCCCTAACCTATTAGCTCTTTCCTCCACCTCAAAAATTCTCTTTACCACTACCAAAAAAGCTCTTTAAGGTGGAGATACCTTGCTTCCCTTGAGGTTCCTTTCCCTTTCCTCCTCCTCACTTGATTATACATCCCTCTTTGTGCAGTCAAGCCATTCCTCCTCTTCTCTCTATCTTAGGGTTTGGTGTTGTTTCTAGAGCTTAAAGAGGTGAGAAGTAATCCCTCATCTCCTTTGCCTCTTGGGGTCCTAGATGTCTCCCTTACCTCCTCTACAAGATTGGGTGCATTTGGAGCAAAGAAGGTGAATCTTTAAGCACAAGAGAGGACTTGAAGAAGCTTGTCTTGCTTTGGAGAGAATCTTGAGTTATTCCTTAACTCTATTGACTCTAATTGTGTATTCAAACTTGTGTTTAAGTATGTGTAGTGAGTAGTACTTCTATGGGAGGCTAGGGTTTAACCCTAGCCATTTGATGTTAATAATGATGTTCAATTTGTGTTTATGAGCATGTTTTGAGTGTTCTATACTATTGTATGAGTTTTGTGTGTGTGTGATGTTATTATGTCATGTTGGTATGCTTAAGAATATATATTAGTTTCACCTATGCATGTCTTAGCTCTAGCTAAGTTAGGATTTGACTAAGGAACTAAGAAATGACACTTAAGGGAATTACCTACTCACTTAAGTAAAGATGAGCATATAACATGACTTAGGTTCAGACTTAAAAGGTTAAGCTTAGGATTTGGTTTCCTTGTTCTTAAGCATAAATCGAAACATTTTTGAAGTCCAAGTGACTCAAGGATTATCGGTTAAACTTACATTGAACCGAGAGGCTTTGTAGCTATTATTGATTCTTTTGACTCGTAAGCCAAAAAGGCGAGTTCAGAGCATTCATTAGAACCAATTTATGGGTACTCCAAAAGAGGCTTGGGAAGGAAAGCCATCCATATTCTTCATATGTGTTTGCAACCAAACTCATTACGCATGAAATACATTAGGAGCCTAGCACCAAAAGTCTAGCTCCTAATCTTGGTTTACTTTGTGCTTCATGAATGGACCAAAACCTTCTAGAATCCTAAAAGGCCTAAGAGTTTTGACCCATAACCAAGCATGACCTGAGAGGGCTTGATTTGGACAATGAAAGGATTCATTCTTATGATCCAAAAGACATTTGAGCATGTAAACCGGACTAAACAACTCATTAATCTACGCAATGTATGCTTGATTCTTAACGTATTTCTCTATACATTTAGCTATGTTTTGACTTTAGTATTATCTATTCTTACTTATTTTGTTGTTTTTAGGTTTTTAATAAAGGAGACGAATAAAAGAGGTGGAAATGAGTTGAAAACACGTTAAATGGAGGTTTCTTATTTTGACTAGGAATAATGGTATTTTCCTACTTTAACAAGGATTCCTACTCGAATTAGGAATGCAACTTGTCCGGGATTCCAGAAGTTCGTAGAGCTGAAAAAATGAAGTTTCCTAAATCAACTAGGAATGACGTGGCAGAACCTTTTGGAAAGCAGCAAAATGATCCGAGAAATGGACTTCACATGGTTACCAAAAATGGTGTGCGAAATAGTTTTCCAAATGGTGTCAAGAAGGGGCGTCGTTTCCCCGACCTGATTGGCGAGGGGCGTTTCCCCGGAACCGAGGCCATTTCTGGCTTAGAATCACGGGGACTAAGGATCTCGTGATTCGGACTGTACTAGCACGGGTTTGTCGATGAGTGACCCCGTGGGATTTATACTTGCATGCTCAGTACGTTGGAGGATTATGGTTTTACCTCGTGTACTTGTTGTTTTTATTTACCTGGACTCGCATATGTTATTTTAAACTGATATATCAACTGGTGAAAGACATTTATTTTCGTCCACTCACTCTAACGAGTTTTATGTCTTTCCCCTGGACTTTTCGGTTTCCGTGCTCAGTTGCAGTTCAGGTTTGGTGTTTCACGTCGCGGTTTGGAGGCTAGTGATCTGAGCTACCTGTGTTTCCCAGTAGGTTCTTTTTTCGCCTACTAATGTGTATATTTTATATATTTACACTAGAGGTCGGTCTGATACATTCTCATACATGTTTATACGGATTTTCACGGATATACTATATATAGTACAGTATGTTTACTGTTTATTGTTTATATTATGATGTTGAAAAATCGGGATGGGATTGGTGCCCACGGTTTGGCTTTTGTGGCATAGGACGAAGTGTTATTTTCAGGGTGCAGGTTTATGCAATTCTACGTTAGTAACGAAACTCTGCCAAAATTTCGAAAAGTTTTTGTTGGTTCGTATTTTTAGAAGGGGTTCGATTCCGATTTAGGTAACTGAATCGGGGTTGGGTCCTTTCACTTTCCGAGGGGGGTTTATGGTGGAAACGGTTGGGCTTGAGGTAGGAAGGTTACCCCTTGAAGTTGGGAGGCCGTGGAGGCCTCACGGCGCCGGAATTGGCTCGGGAAATTTTTCGGCCTGTTTGAGCCACCGTGGCTTTCGAGCTGTTTTCCGGAAACGGTGGTGGTCGGATGGTGGTGGTTCCTTCATTAAAGTTGTTCGCCTTGTTGAGTAGATCATTGTGGCAGCTCGGTCGCCGGGAAAACTCTACGGTTGACGGCGCGCCGGCGGCGGTCACTGCCTGAGCTCCGGCGACCCGTTGACTTTTTGGATTTCGATGTTTTTAATGTCGTTTTTCTCGTAATCGCGCCCCGATCATCGCCTTGAGGTTTTCAAGTTGATTTGAGTATCGGATTTTCATTTGAGGGTTTCGAGTGGAGATTTCGGGAATTCAGTTGATTATTTTGTACAATATTTTATGTTTTCGGGAACGATTGGTTTCCGTGGTGAAGTACAGAGTTGTGAGCTATGATTTTGATCAGATATGTTTTATGACTATTCAGGGGATCGAGATCATGCTTCGGGCGAGAGATCTTCCGCCGGGCCACGAGATTTGCGCGAGTGCGCGTTTTGCTCACCTGTGAGTGGACAACTTCTTTTCACTGTTAATCGCGAGTCATTGCATACGTTTTACGAGCATGAGCATGCATACGAGATTATGTTTTATATGAGCATGTGTTATACGATTATGCATATACTAGTATATATTACGTATATGCATTTATATATTGTTTTATGGATTTGCATTGAACTATTTATGATTTGGTTTACACAGAGTACAATCTCAGTATATGTTGTTGTATCGATACACTTGCATCTCGACTGATCCCCGATGGATGCCTACCAGGAGGGGCAGTACCCCGACCTCACCGGCGAGGGGCAGTACCCTGGAATCGAGGAATTTCTGGCTAGAATCACCTGTACTAGCACGAATGTGTCCATGAGCGACCCCGTGAGATTTTCCATGCATGCCCTGTACACTGGAGGAGTTTGAGTTCACCTCGTGTACTACATTATGATTATTCATTTTGGCTCGCATATGTTTTTATAACATATATTATTCGGCGAAAGACATTTGTTTTCGTCCACTCACTCTAACGGTTTTTATGTCTTTCCCCTGGGCTTTTCGGTTTCCGTGCCTAGTTTGCAGTTCAGGTTCTGGTGTTTCATGTCGTGGTTGGAGGCTAGTTGTTCGAGCCACCTGTGTTTTCCAGTAGGTTTCTTGTTTCGCCTACTGATGTATATATTGTATATATTTACACTAGAGGTCGCTCTGATACATTCTGATATATGTTTTATACGGTTTTTGAAAGGACCCAACCCCGATTTAGCTCCCTAAACCGGGATCAAACCCTTTCGAAAACACGAACCAACAAAAACCGTAGAAATTTTGGCAGAGTTTCGTTACTAGCGTGAAATTACCATTACCTGCACGCGGAAAATACACTTCATCCTATGCCACAAAAATCAAACCGTGGGCACCAATCCCATCCGGATTTCTCAATATATCAACAGTAATGTAAAATAATAAATATATCTGTACTTTACTGAAATCCGGAGTAAAATCATATAAAATATACAACAAAACACTCAGAGCGACCTCTATTGTATAATCATATAAGTATACCACAGTAGGTAGAACAATAAACCTACTGGAAGAAACAAGGTAGCTCGAGCACTATGCCTCCAACCACGACGTGCGACACCAGAGTCCGAACTGCAAACTGGGCACAGAAATCGAAAAACCCAGGGGAAAGACATGAAAACTGTTAGAGTGAGTGGATGAAAATAAATGTCTTTTACCGAATAATATATAAGTTATAAAAACATATGCGAGTCTAAATGCATAAGTAAAGAAATGGTACACGAGGGAGACTCTAACTCCTCACGCGTCCGGGTACACGAGGGAGACTCTAACTCCTCACGCGTCCGGGTACACGAGGGAGACTCTAACTCCTCACGCGTACAGAGCATGCAACATAAAAATCGCGGAATCACTCATGGACTACCACGCGATAGCACAGTCTGAATCACGGGATCCCAGACCCACACGTGATTCCTAGCCAGAAAGGCCTCGGGTCAGGATATCTGTCCCCCCCGGAGCGTACTCGGGGATTAGCCGAGAAGCCAGTGTGTATCGATACAACAATGTAACCGAGACTGTACTCTGTGTAAACCAAATCATAAATCCTTTTCATGCACATGCATAAAACATAATATATATATATATGTATGTATACTCGTATACGCATATCCGTATATGTATAATCGTAAAACACATGCTCGTAAAACCATAATCAAACTGCATGCTCAAGTTCATAAACCATATATAAAAGACTCGCAAACAATCCGTGAAAAGAAATGTCCACTCACAGACTAGCGTAACGCAGTTCGCGTTAACCCGTGATCCGGCGGAAAGTCTCTCGCCAAAAGTCATAACTCGACAATTCAAAACAAATCACGAGAAACCATCGTTCTCGGAAACACGCAATCCGATTACGACAAACTGTCGAAAATCCGAAAATCACACCTCAATACCTCACTGTAAGTTCGGACGCTCGATTTGAAAAATGAACCTCCCCACTGCGATCGGGGCGCGATTTCGAGTGAAATGACATGTAACTTGTCGAAAACCCCAAAAAGTCAAAGTTGACCGCCGGCGCCACCCGAACTGAAAATTCCTCGGCGGAGTAACCCACATTCTACTCAAAATCATCCACTGAGCAATTTTGTCAACTACATCGAAGGCCAATTCTCACTCTAACTAGTCCAATTTCATGTAAAACCGAATTGATACACAAATTTCAAATCCAAAATTCTCTAAGCACAAATCGAATTAGAACTCCATACTTACATGGTTAGAATCATGGTGAGGAGAGCTTCAAAGCCCACTACTTGATTAAGCTCAACATGGCCGGAATTATGCAACCCGAATTCACTCAAAAACCACCAATTTTGGCCGGAAAATTCTCCTCTCCACCACCACCCTCACCGTGAGGGGTGGCCGGAAAGAGACTCGGGTTGCCGAGGCGCACCGTTTGGGACCAACCGCACACCCAGGGGTGGCCGGACAGAACCATGCCGCCGGTGGCCGTGGCTGCCGTCGCCATCTCTCTCCTCCACCTCGGTCAAACCGAGTCAACCCAGTCAATGCAATAATGATCAAATGTTGACTTACCTGATATGGAAACCCACTTTAAATACTTGCCCAAAATGGAAACTTCCATAATTAGCTTTTCGACAAACTTCAAACACCCGTAACTTTCTCGTCGTAAATCCGATTTCGATAATTCTCGCGGCAAAAAACTCATCTCGAGATAATCTTCAATTACCACCCAAAGTCAAACACATCGACCAAACCGATAAAAAGTCAACTGTTCAAACCAACACATATATTAACCAATTAAGTGATCAACAATCGGAAATATTCGTAACTTAATCTTCGTAACTCGGAATAATCCTCCGAAAGTTCCCACGAGCTCTAAATTAAATTCTCAACAACTTCCGTGAAGAAGCCGAAACCAAATTCTCGTCCGGTAATTTAGTCGCTAAGAAATCCACCATTTAAACTCGATTATATCGAAACTTCAAATATTCATAACTTATTCCTCTGTCGTCCAAATAACGATCTGGAAACGCCCATGAACTCGAAATCACACGTACAACGACTCTCGAGAAGAGACCCAGCTCCAATTCTCGACCAATGATTTAGGCGTTAGCAAACTTGGCGATTCAAACAATTATCGTGAATCGACTACGCGATAACCTCATGAACTAAACTGATTTCACTGCTGATTCTGTTCTGGGTCGTCACAGTTTTTCCCGGATATACTACATATTACAGTATGTTTACTATTTTTTATTAATGATATGATATTGAGAAATCCGGTTGCGATTGGTGCCCACAGTTTGGCTTTTGTGGCATAGGATGAAGTGTTATTTTTCGGGTACAGGTAATGGAAATTCCGCGTTAGTAGCATTACCTCTGCTGAAATTTTTAATAGTTTTTGTTGGTTCAAGTTTTCAGAAGGGGTTTGATTCCGGTTTAGGCAACTAAATCGGGGTTGGGTCCTTTCAGCTTGGTATCAGAGCATTAGGTTGTCAGATTCTGTAGACTCTTGTAGTTGTGACGCTTAGGGTGTTTGAGTTTGTACAACATGATTGGAGTGTTGACCTGACTGGCCAGCGGTACTCATCAATACTTCGGGTGTTGTGTGTTCTCAAATATCTGAGGTCTCATGATTACGTTCTTTCTGCTTGTACCTAAGGCTTGTCTTGTATCAGTAGGATGCCTCCTCGATGTGGTCCCCGTGTTGATCGGGAAGAGGATCTTGATATGGATCGCCAGACGCACGACTTGCTGATGCGAGTGCTGCGTTTGGAAGAGCGTTTTGACCCCTGTGGTCAAAGCTCATACTGCTGGTGCGACTGTGTTTTCGGGTTCAGCTGATCCAGAGATATGTGAGGCATGGTTGGTTCAGGTTGAACGTATACGTGAGCATTTGCGATTTACCCCTGAGCAGATGATAGTGGCAGCAGTCAGATTACTTAAGTCTGATGCATATTTTTGGTGGGTTAGCACCGACAGAGTTCCAGTTGATACCCCGTGGACTTTGTTCCGAGATTTGTTTATGCAGAGGTATTTCAACCAGGCTACCCAGCAGTGCAAGTATGAAGAGTTCACGAACTTGAGACAGGGCAGTATGTATGTGCTTGAGTACCGGGACAGGTTTACCCGCTTATCTCGTTTTGTGCGTGACATGGTGGCTACTGAGGAAGCCAAGTGCCGTAGATTTGAGCTGGGTTTGAATTTGAACATCAAGGGGACTTTGACAACGATGCCTCGAAACAACTTCGATGAGTTTGTCAGTGCAGCACTCTGAGGTGAGGACATCGAGAAGGAGAGGCAGCTAAGGTACCAGCCTAGACGGTTTGAGGAGGGTGGACCGAGTCAGGGGCTTTCAAAGCGGCAGAGTTCTGATACTTCCGGTTCGGCTTCATCCTCGGGTAGTGGACCATATAGACCAGTAGCTGGTGCATCGAGACAGAGGCAGAGATGGAGGAGAGATCGACTGCAGCGACCACAGGCTAGTGGGGGTTCCAGCGGTTCCAATTATCCTCGGCGTACCGGTGGCACGTTTCCTGTACCGAGGGAGTATCCATTGTGCAACTTGTGCAATATGTATCTTCTTGGTTCATGTCAGCGAGGTACCCTCAACTGTTATCATTGTGGCCAGGTGGGTCACTATGCAAGGGCGTGTCCTCAGTTGGTTGGTGCTGGTGATCAGGCAGCCCAGAGTTTCGGAGGAGAGCGAGGTGCCACTTCGGGAGCTCGACCAGTACAGTATGCGGGCCAGGGCGGACATCAAGGATAGCCTCAGCGTGGACGACCAGCCGGGCAGGCGAGGGTTCATGCCATGACTCTACGAGAGGGCAGAGCTTCACCGGAGGTCGTTATCGGTGCGTTGCATGTATTTGGTATTCCAGTACTTACATTGTTAGATCCAGGTGCCACGCATTCATTCATGTCATATTGAAAGGACCCAACCCCGATTTAGCTCCCTAAATCGAAATCAAACCCCTTCGAAAACGCGAACCAACAAAAACCGTAGAAATTTTGGCAGAGTTTCGTTACTAACGTAGAATTACCATTACCTGCACGCGGAAAATACACTTCATCCTATGCCACAAAAATCAAACCGTGGGCACCAATCCCTTCCGGATTTCTCAATATATCAACAGTAAAGTAAATCAATAAATATATCTATACTTTACTGAAATCCGGAGTAAAATCGTATAATATAAACAACAGATTACTCAGAGCGACCTCTATTGTATAAACATGTAAGTATACCACAGTAGGCAGAACAATAAACCTACTGGAAGAAACAAGGTAGCTCGAGCACTATGCCTCCGACCACGACGTGCGACACCAGAGTCCGAACTGCAAACTGGGCACGAAAACCGAAAAGCCCAGGGGAAAGGCAAATAAAAACGTTAGAGTGAGTGGACGAAAATAAACATATGCCTTTCACCAGTTTATATACATATTCAATGTAAAACAGTGAGAGTTCGGAAAACACTACAACACATATATATATATGGAGGTTGTCGGGCGAATCTCTCAAGCCCGACGTCAGGTGAATCGCTCAAACCTGACGGTGAAAGGCCAGGGGAATCTCTCAATCCCGGCGGCACTCAAGGGAATCTCTCAACCCTGCTTCAGAGGAATCTCTCAACTCTGGGCCAAAGGAATCTCTCAACTCTGGGCCAAAGGAATCTCTCAACTCTGGTAGCATCGATGCTATAAATGCCATCACCCATAAACACATGACAACACCTCCAAAAATAACATATATCTCAATCATCGTATAATTTAAAAACGGAAAATCATAAAATCCACGAACTCGCAAATCAACAGTGAAAAATAAAAACTTGTCCACTCACACGCTTGCGTAATGCAGTTCGCGTTAACTCGTGATCCGGCGGAAAGTCCTTCGCCAAACAAACGATCACGAACACCTGAATAATCACAATATCCAATTCTCACAAACATAATTCGACAATTCAAAACAAATCACGAGAAACTACCGTTCTCGGAAACACATAACCCGATTACGACAAACTGTCGGAAATCCGGAAATCACACCTCAATACCTCGCCGTACTTTCGGATGCTCAAATCGAGAAACGAACCTCCCCACTGCGATCGGGGCGCGATTTCGAGTGAAATGACATGCAACTTGTCGAAAACTCCAAAAAGTCAAACTTTGACCGCCGCGTTGACCGCCGCCCACGGCGGCGCCACCACCAATCTGGAAATTTTTCGGCGGAGCAACCCCTATTCCACTCAAAATCATCCACTGAGAAACTTTGTCAACTACAACAAAGGCCAATTCCATCTCTAACTAGCTCAATTTCAAGCAAAACCGAATTGGTACACAAATTTCAAACCCAAAATTCTCCAAGCACAATCAAAATTAGAACTCTATACTTACATGGTTAGAATCATGGAGAAGAGGGCTACAAAACCCAGTCCTTGTTTGAGCTCAACTCGGCCCGAATCGAAAACCACCATTAACCCAAAAATTCACAAACTTTGGTTCAATATTTCTCTCTCCACCGCGAGCTATGCCGTGATTGGTGGCCGGAATTGGGATGGGGGGAGCTAGGCGAGTTGAACGGTATATGGTTTAGGCCGTGGGGTGGCCGGAAAAATATCATCGCCGACGAGCACCGTACGGCGTCGCACGCCACCACCTCCAACCGAGTTGACCGAGTCAACTCACCAGTCAACATTTAATTCAGCTTTTGACTTTCCTGATTTGGCAAGTTTACTATTTATAGCCTTTCCCAAAGAGGAAACCCCCATAAATACATTTCGCGACAAACTTTAAACTCCCGTAACTTTCTCGTCGTAATTCCGATCCCGATAATTCTCGTGGCCACAAACTCGTCTCAGCATGTTCTTCAATTATCACCCGAAGTCAAACACATCGACCAACATAATAAAAAGTCAACTGTTCAGCCCCAACACATATTTAAACCAACTAAATAATCAACAATCGGAAATATTCACAACTAAATCTTCGTAATTCAGAATAATGCTCCGGAAGTTCCCACGAACTCGAAATTAAATTCTGAACAATTTCAGTGAAGAAGCTGAAACCAAATTCTCGACCGGTAATTAAGTCGTTAAGAACGCCACCATTTAAATCCGAACTTCAAATATTCATAATTAATTCCTCGGTCGTCTAAATAACGATCCGGAATCACCCACGAACTTGAAATCACGCGTACAATGACTCTCGAGAAGAGACCCAGCTCCAATTCTCGGTCAATAATTAAGTCGTTATCAAACCTGGTGATTCAATCATCAGTCGGAAACCTGCGATTACGCAGTAACTCACGAATCAAGCTGATCATATTGGTGATTCTGGTCTGGGTCGTCACACATATAGATTATCATCATTAGCTACGATACCTGCATCTCTACTTCCGGGGTTGTGGAGAGTGTTATATCCGTTAGGTGAGATTGTGAGTATTGGCTGGGTGTACAGAGACTGTGATATTTTTATTGGAGGCCATGGTTTAGCCGCAGATTTGTTGTTGCTTGATATCGTTGATTTTGATTTGATCTTGGGTATGGACTTCTTGGAGACGCATTGGGCCATGTTTGACTGTCACAAGAAGGAGGTCGCGTTTCGACGACCAGGCTTTCCTGAGATATTGTTTCGCGGCGAGAAGAACACTTCACTACCGTGTTTGATTTCTGCGATGAGGGTGGATCGGTTGATGAAGAAAGGTTGTGTTGCTTATTTAGCCCATGTTGTGGACACTACAGCAGCTGTGCAAGGTCTTGGTAGTATTGAGGTTGTTTCTGAGTTCCCGGATGTGTTTCCAGTAGAGTTACCGGACATACCTCCTTGAAAAGACTCAACCCCGATTTAGCACCCTAAACCGGAATCGAACCCCTTCGAAAACACGAACCAACAAAAATTTTCCGAAATTTGGGCAGAGTTTCGTTACTAGCGTGGAATTACCTTAACCTGCACGCATAAAATACACTCCATCCTATGCCACAAAAAGCAAACCGTGGGCACCAATCCCATCCGGATTTCTCAACATCAATACAAACAACAAACAGTAACATACTGTACTATATATATATGTATATCCGAGAAAATCCGTATAAACAAGTATCAGAACGTATCAGAGCGACCTCTAGTGTAAAATATATACAACATGTACATCAGTAGGCGAAACTGAAACCTACTGGAAAACACAGGTGACTCTGATCACTAGCCTCCAAACCGCGACGTGAAACACCAAACCTGAACTGCACACTGGGCACGGAAACCGAAAAGCCCAGGGGAAAGACAATGAACACGTTAGAGTGAGTGGACAAAATAAATGTCTTTCACCAGTTTATATATGTTATAAAAACATATGCGAGTCCAGATAAATAAAAACAACATAGTACACGAGGTAAAACTCACACTCCTCCAGTGTACAGAGCATGCAAGTAAAAATCCCACGGGGTCGCTCATGGACACACACCGTGCTAGTACAGTCCGAATCACGGGATCCCGGACCCACACGTGATTCTAAGCCAGAAAGGCCTCGGTTCCGGGGATACGCCCCTCGCCGGTCAGGTCGGGGTAACGCCCCGCCTGGGATGCCTACCATCGGGGATCAGCCGAGAGGCTAAGTGTATCGATACAACAACGTAACCACGACTGTACTCTGTGTAAACCAAATCATAAACATTTCGATGCAAATGCATGAAACAGCATATAAGTGTATGTATACTCGTATACGTATATTCGTATAAGTATATCGTATAATCGTAAAACACATGCTCATGCAATTCGTAATCTCAATACGCATGCTCAAGTTCGAAAATCATATAAAAGACTCGCAAACAATCCGTGAAAAGAAATGTCCACTCACAGATCAGCTAGCGCAACTTGCGCTAAACACGTGGTCCGGCGGAAGTACCCTCGCCCAAAGCACGATCACGATCCAAATCTCGATCTCGATCTCCTGAACACATATACACATAACTGATCAAAATCGTAATTCCCAACTCTGTACGGATGCACGGAAACCAACCGTTCCCGGAAATACAAAATGCAGTGCAAAATGAATTACGGAAATCCCGAAATCCCAATTCGAAATCTCGACTGAAAATCGGCTAACCAAATCAACTCGAAAACCTCCGTACGATAATCAGGGCGTGATTACGAGAAAAATGACACTAAAAACGTCAAAATCTGAAAGTTGACTTTTTGCTCCGCCGTTGACCGCCGTTGACCGCCGCCGCCGGCGGCGGCGCGCCGTCAACGGAGGAATTTCACGGTCAAAGTTTCCAGATCGGACCATCTCATCATTTCAAGCAACTTATCCTTCTACCACAAGACCCAATTCAAAGCCTAACTATCCCAACTCATCAAAACCAAATCGGAAATCCAAACCCAAATCCCTATTCGGGTTCACCAAATCTCTCATCCTCGTTCCAAACTAACCAACTAGGAAGCTCCACCACGAGGTGGGGAGCAAAACCCCCAAGCTCATGGCCTCCAATCGTCGCCGGAACCACCTCCACCATTAGAGCCGATTCCGGCGAACCAAACCCAATTCGGGTTCCACACAAACCACCTCAAATCTCATCAAATCACATACCATCAAGTTCGAAATCATACAAGGATACGTTTCCTACCTTTCCCGTGGTGAATCGATGCCGGAATCCGGTCGCCGGAGTTCTCTTTCCCGTTCGGGAAACTTTCCCAATCGGCAGCTCCTCCAACTTTCCAAAATAGGAAAGTCAACACATTTCAAAACTGGTCAACGCCCAAATGAAGTTTTTCGACAATTTTGCGACTATTTTACGACTTTTCGATATTTATACTCGTCCCTCGGGTCAACCGACGGTCCAAAATGAAAATACGAAATGATTCGGATAAGCTCGAACAATCGGATAAACTCGTCGGAACCCGAAACTTCAAATAATCATAAAATATTCCTCGGCTATCGGAAAAATCTTCCGAAACCACCCACGAACTCGAAATCACGTACTCTACGATTTCCGTGAAGACACTCAACCCAAATTCTCGACCGAAAATATTGTCGCAAATCGAATCGGCAAATCACACATTATCGTAAAACTGCGACTAATCTCAAATCTCGAGAATCGTGCTAAACACACCTCTGATTCTGGTTCGGGTCGTCACAAATCTACCCCCCTTAAAGAAATTTCGACCTCGAAATTTACGTACCTGTCATGTGAATAGATGAGGATACTGCTCCCGCATACGCTGCTCGGTCTCCCAGGTGGCCTCCTCAACCGAGTGGTTCTGCCACAAGACCTTCACCAGCGGAATCACGCGGTGCCTCAACTCCTGCTCACGACGATCGAGAATCTGCACTGGCTCCTCAACATACGATAAATCCTCTCTGATCGGCAACTGCTGTGGGGCTATCACATGTGAAGGGTCTGAGATGTACTTCCGCAACATCGAAACATGGAATACATCATGTACGCGAGCCATCTCAGCCGGTAGCTCAAGTCGATAAGCAACAGCTCCAACTCTCTCCGTAATCTCATACAGACCAATGTACCGTGGCCGAAGCTTGCCACGCTTCCCGAAACGCACTACTCCCCTCCACGGAGACAGTTTCAGGAAAACCCAGTCACCGATCTCGAACTCCAAGCTCTTCCTCCGCACATCCGCATAACTCTTCTGCCGATCCTGGGCGATCTTCAACCGATCCCGAATCACCTGTATGTCCTCCATCGTGGTTTTCACCAAATCCGGACCAATAAGCCAACGCTCGCCCACCTCACTCCAACACAACGGAGTGCGACACTGCTTCCCGTACAGAGCCTCGTACGGTGCCATCTCAATACTGGCCTGATAGCTGTTGTTGTATGCGAACTCGATCAAGTGCAACTGCTGATCCCAGTTTCCACGAAACTGCAATACACACGATCTCAGCATATCCTCAAGAGTCTGAATGGTCCGCTCGGACTGCCCGTCAGTCTGAGGATGAAAAGCTGTACTAAACCGCAACTTCGTACCCAAAGCTCGCTGCAACGCCCGCCAAAACTCAGATGTGAACTGACTATCACGGTCAGAAACAATGGACACAGGCACACCATGCAAGCGAACAATCTCTGATAGGTACAACTTGGCCAATCTGCCCACTGATACCTTCCCTGGAAGTGCAAGAAAGTGTGCGGATTTCGTCAGTCGGTCAACAATAACCCAAATACCAGTGTTGCCCGCCGAAGTACGCGGCAACTGATAGACGAAATCCATCGTAATGTGCTCCCACTTCCAAACCGGAATCTCGAGTGGCTGTAATTTCCCTGCAGGTTTCTGCCTCTCCGCCTTCACCTGCTGACAAATCAAGCACCGACTCACGTATGCGGCAATCTCCCGCTTCATGTTGCGCCACCAATAGTAAGCTCGAAGTGTACAAAACATCTTCGTACCTCCGGGATGCATCGCATACGCTGAACTGTGGGCCTCGTCCAGAATCTCCTTCTTTAAGTCCTCGTCTCTGGGTACACATAATCTACCTCTGAACAACAACGTACCGTCGTCGCTCAAACGAAACTCTGTAGGCACACCATTCTGAATCATGGTCTTCTTGCCCAGCAAGTAAGGATCTGAATCCTGTGCCTCCCGTACCTGATCAACCAACACTGGTCGAACCTGAAAGTTAGCCAACAAGGCTCCATCATCATCATAACCAAACACAGCACCCGTAGCTCGAAGCTCGGCTAACATCGATACTCGGGCCACACACATGTGAAACAACGAGGCTCCCGACTTCCGGCTAAGTGCATCTGCCACAACATTAGCCTTCCCCGGATGGTACTCGAAAGTGCAATCGTAATCGTTGATCAACTCCATCCATCGGCGCTGCCTCATGTTTAGATCCGGCTGTGTCCGCAAGTAAGTGAGACTCTTGTGGTCAGTGAAAATCTTACACTGAGCACCATACAGATAATGTCTCCAACTCTTCAACGCTAACACGATAGCGGCTAACTCCAAATCATGCGTCGGATAGTTGACCTCGTGCGGTTTCAGCTGTCTAGAACCGTACGCCACAACTCTACCATGCTGCATCAACACACAGCCAAGGCCCAACTTCGACGCGTCACTGTACACAACATACTCACCACTGTCGTCTGGCAATGTCAAAACCGGTGCGGTAGTCAATCTCTCCTTCAGGAGCAAATAACTCTCCTCGCACGCATCAGACCACTCAAACTTGACGCCCTTCTTCGTCAATCTGGTCAGTGGTGTAGCTATCCGGGAGAAATCCTGTACAAACCGTCGGTAGTAGCCTGCTAATCCCAAGAAACTCCGAATCTCTGGCACAGTAGTGGGTCGACTCCAATTCAGCACGGCCTCGATCTTGTCAGGATCAACACTAACTCCCTCGGCCGAAATCACGTGACCCAAAAACTTCACACTATCCAACCAGAACTCACACTTACTAAACTTCGCGAACAGTTGATGGTCCCGCAAAGTCCGCAACACCGCTCGCAAGTGCTTCTTGTGCTGGCCCACACTCCTCGAGTAAATCAGGATATCGTCTATGAATACAATCACGAACTTGTCCAGGAATCGTCGAAACACCCGATTCATCAAGTCCATGAAAGCTGCGGGGGCATTGGTCAATCCAAACGGCATAACCAAAAACTCATAGTGCCCATACCGCGTCCTGAAAGCTGTCCTGGCAACATCTGAATCCCGGATCCTCAACTGGTGATATCCGGATCGAAGATCAATCTTCGAAAAGACTGCTGCTCCCTTCAGCTGATCGAACAAGTCGTCAATCCGAGGCAACGGATACTTGTTCCTCACTGTAATCTGATTCAGCTTCCGATAGTCGATACACAACCGCATGGACCCATCCTTCTTCCGCACAAACAACACTGGAGCACCCCACGGAGAAACACTCGGTCGAATGAATCCCTTCTCCAGCAACTCCTGAAGCTGAATCTGCAACTCCCTCAACTCTGCAGGCGCCATCCGGTATGGTGTCTGGGATATCGGTCCAGTACCCGGCAACAACTCTATAGTAAAGTCAATCTCCCGCACAGGGGGTATACCAGGTAACTCTGCTGGAAACACATCCGGAAACTCAGACACAACCTCAATACTCCCCAGGTCTGGCACTACAGCTGTGGTGTCCACAACATGGGCTAAGTAAGCAACACAACCCTTCTTCATCAACCGATCTGCCCTCATCGCGGAAATCAAACACGGTAGGGAAGTGTTCTTCTCGCCGCGAAACAATATCTCGGGTAACCCTGGTCGTCGAAACGCGACCTCCTTCCTGTGGCAGTCGAACATGGCCCAATGCGACTCAAGGAAGTCCATACCCAAGATCAGATCGAAATCCACAATATCAAGCAGTAACAGATCTGCGGCTAAACCATGGCCATCAACAAACACCTCACAATCCCGATAAACCCAACCAATGCTCACCACCTCACCTGACGGATACAGCACTCTCCACAACCCCGGAAGTGGAGATGCAGGAACCATAGCCAATGACGATAGTCTAAATGATATGAATGAATGTGTGGCACCTGGATCTAACAATGCAACTACAGGAATACCAAAGACATGTAACGTACCGATAACGACCTCCGGTGATGCTCTGCCCTCACGTAGAGTCATAGCATGTACCCTCGCCTGTCCGGCTGGTCGTCCTCGCTGGGGTTGTCCCTGCTGTCTACCCTGACCTGCAGACTGTGCTGGTCGAGCTCCCGTAGTGGCACCTCGCTCAACTCCGGAACTCTGGGCCGCCTGTCCATCACCACCATATAACTGAGGACACTCCCTCACATAATGACCCACCTGGCCACAGCGGAAACAAGTAACAGGACCTCGCTGACACGGACCCACATGATGTCGGCTGCAGAGACTACACAACGGGTACTCCCTCGGTACAGAAAATGTGCCACCAGCACGCCGAGGATAGCTAGAACCGCTAGAACCTGCACTAGCCTGTGGTCGCTGTGGTCTATCTCTCCATCTCCTCGGTCTCTGTCTCAATACACCAGCTGGTGGTCGATAAGATCCACCACCTGATGATGAAGCTGAACCAGAAGTATCAGAACTCTGCCTCTTCGAAGGCCCCTGACTCGGTCCACCCTCCTCAAATCGTCTCGGCTGGTATCTTTGCTTTCTCTCCCGCTCTATATCCTCGCCTCGAAGTGCAGCACTAACAAACTCATCGAAGTTGTTCCGAGGCATTGTAGTCAGCGTCGCCTTGATGCTCAGATTCAACCCCAGCTCAAATCTACGACACTTGGCTTCCTCAGTAGCCACCATATCCCGCGCAAAACGAGACAAACGGGTAAACCGATCCCGATACTCAAGTACAGACAAACTGCCCTGCCTCAAGTTCGTAAACTCCTCGTACTTGCGCTGCTGGGTAGCCTGATTAAAATACCTCCGCATAAACAAATCACGAAACAATGTCCACGGAGTATCCACAGGAACTCTGTCAGTACTGACCCACCAAAAGTATGCATCACCCTCAAGTAAACCAACTGCAGCTACTGTCATCTGCTCAGGTGTAAACTGCAGACGCTCACAAACACGCTCAATCTGAACCAACCATGCCTCGCATATCTCTGGATCAACTGAACCCGAAAACACAGTAGCACCCGCAGTGCGAGCCTTGACCACAGGGTCAAAACGCTCTTCCAAACGCAGCACTCGCATAAGCAAGTCGCGCGTTCGGCGATCCTCATCAGGATCATCATCCCGATCAACACGGGGGCCACGTCGAGGAGGCATCCTACTGATACAAGACAAGCATTAGGCACAAGCAGAAAGAACGTAATCATGAAACCGCAGATATTTGAGGACATACAACACCCGAAGTATTGATGAGTACCGCTGGCCAGTCGGGTCATCACTCCAGCCATGCTGTATCAACTCAAATACCCCAAGCGTCACAACTACAAGAGTCTACAGAATCTGACAACCTAATGCTCTGATACCAAACTGAAAAGACTCAACCCCGATTTAGCACCCTAAACCGGAATCGAACCCCTTCGAAAACACGAACCAACAAAAATTTTCCGAAATTTGGGCAGAGTTTCGTTACTAGCGTGGAATTACCTTAACCTGCACGCATAAAATACACTCCATCCTATGCCACAAAAAGCAAACCGTGGGCACCAATCCCATCCGGATTTCTCAACATCAATACAAACAACAAACAGTAACATACTGTACTATATATATATGTATATCCGAGAAAATCCGTATAAACAAGTATCAGAACGTATCAGAGCGACCTCTAGTGTAAAATATATACAACATGTACATCAGTAGGCGAAACTGAAACCTACTGGAAAACACAGGTGACTCTGATCACTAGCCTCCAAACCGCGACGTGAAACACCAAACCTGAACTGCACACTGGGCACGGAAACCGAAAAGCCCAGGGGAAAGACAATGAACACGTTAGAGTGAGTGGACAAAATAAATGTCTTTCACCAGTTTATATATGTTATAAAAACATATGCGAGTCCAGATAAATAAAAACAACATAGTACACGAGGTAAAACTCACACTCCTCCAGTGTACAGAGCATGCAAGTAAAAATCCCACGGGGTCGCTCATGGACACACACCGTGCTAGTACAGTCCGAATCACGGGATCCCGGACCCACACGTGATTCTAAGCCAGAAAGGCCTCGGTTCCGGGGATACGCCCCTCGCCGGTCAGGTCGGGGTAACGCCCCGCCTGGGATGCCTACCATCGGGGATCAGCCGAGAGGCTAAGTGTATCGATACAACAACGTAACCACGACTGTACTCTGTGTAAACCAAATCATAAACATTTCGATGCAAATGCATGAAACAGCATATAAGTGTATGTATACTCGTATACGTATATTCGTATAAGTATATCGTATAATCGTAAAACACATGCTCATGCAATTCGTAATCTCAATACGCATGCTCAAGTTCGAAAATCATATAAAAGACTCGCAAACAATCCGTGAAAAGAAATGTCCACTCACAGATCAGCTAGCGCAACTTGCGCTAAACACGTGGTCCGGCGGAAGTACCCTCGCCCAAAGCACGATCACGATCCAAATCTCGATCTCGATCTCCTGAACACATATACACATAACTGATCAAAATCGTAATTCCCAACTCTGTACGGATGCACGGAAACCAACCGTTCCCGGAAATACAAAATGCAGTGCAAAATGAATTACGGAAATCCCGAAATCCCAATTCGAAATCTCGACTGAAAATCGGCTAACCAAATCAACTCGAAAACCTCCGTACGATAATCAGGGCGTGATTACGAGAAAAATGACACTAAAAACGTCAAAATCTGAAAGTTGACTTTTTGCTCCGCCGTTGACCGCCGTTGACCGCCGCCGCCGCCGGCGGCGCGCCGTCAACGGAGGAATTTCACGGTCAAAGTTTCCAGATCGGACCATCTCATCATTTCAAGCAACTTATCCTTCTACCACAAGACCCAATTCAAAGCCTAACTATCCCAACTCATCAAAACCAAATCGGAAATCCAAACCCAAATCCCTATTCGGGTTCACCAAATCTCTCATCCTCGTTCCAAACTAACCAACTAGGAAGCTCCACCACGAGGTGGGGAGCAAAACCCCCAAGCTCATGGCCTCCAATCGTCGCCGGAACCACCTCCACCATTAGAGCCGATTCCGGCGAACCAAACCCAATTCGGGTTCCACACAAACCACCTCAAATCTCATCAAATCACATACCATCAAGTTCGAAATCATACAAGGATACGTTTCCTACCTTTCCCGTGGTGAATCGATGCCGGAATCCGGTCGCCGGAGTTCTCTTTCCCGTTCGGGAAACTTTCCCAATCGGCAGCTCCTCCAACTTTCCAAAATAGGAAAGTCAACACATTTCAAAACTGGTCAACGCCCAAATGAAGTTTTTCGACAATTTTGCGACTATTTTACGACTTTTCGATATTTATACTCGTCCCTCGGGTCAACCGACGGTCCAAAATGAAAATACGAAATGATTCGGATAAGCTCGAACAATCGGATAAACTCGTCGGAACCCGAAACTTCAAATAATCATAAAATATTCCTCGGCTATCGGAAAAATCTTCCGAAACCACCCACGAACTCGAAATCACGTACTCTACGATTTCCGTGAAGACACTCAACCCAAATTCTCGACCGAAAATATTGTCGCAAATCGAATCGGCAAATCACACATTATCGTAAAACTGCGACTAATCTCAAATCTCGAGAATCGTGCTAAACACACCTCTGATTCTGGTTCGGGTCGTCACACTCCTGTTCGGGAGATTGACTTTACTATTGAGTTGCTACTGGGTACAGGACCCATTTCCCAGGCACCGTATCTTATGGCGCCAGCGAAGTTGAAAGAGTTACAGGTTCAGCTTCAGGAGTTGCCGGAGAAGGGTTTTATTCGACCCAGTGTTTCACCATGGGGTGCCCCGATTTTGTTTGTGCAGAAGACGGATGGATCTATGCGATTGTGCATCGACTACCGGAAGCTGAATTAGGTTATGGTGAAGAAAAAGTATCTGTTGTCGTGGATTGATGATTTGTTCGATCAGCTCCTCAACGGAGCTTCAGCCTTTTCGAAGATTGACCTTCGATCCAGATATCACTAGTTGAGGATCCGAGACTCTGATGTGGCCAGGACAGCTTTCAGGTCGCGGTGTGGGCATTATGAGTTTTTGGTTATGCCGTTTGGGTTGAACAACGCCCCCGCAGCTTTCATGGACTTGATGAATCGGGTGTTCAGACGGTTTCTGGACAAGTTCTTGATTGTGTTCATCGATGATATTTTGATCTATTCCAGGAGTGTGGGCCAACATAAAAAGCATTTGCGAGCGGTGTTGCGGACTTTGCGGGACCATAAGTTGTTTGTGAAGTTCAACAAGTGCGAGTTTTGGCTGGATAGTGTGAAGTTTCTAGGCCACGTGATATCGGCTGAGGGAATCAGTGTTGATCCTGACAAGATCGAGGCCGTGTTGAATTGGAGTAGACCTACCACTGTACCGGAGATCCGGAGTTTCTTGGGCTTGGCAGGCTGCTACTGGCGGTTTGTACAGGATTTTTCTCGGATTGCTACTCCATTGACCATATTGACGAAGAAGGGCGTCAAGTTTGAGTGGTCTGATGCATGTGAGGAGAGTTATTTGCTTCTGAAGGAGAAGTTGACTACTGCACCGTTTCTGACATTACCAGACGACAACGGTGAGTTTGTGGTTTATAGTGATGCGTCGATGGTTGGACTAGGTTGTGTGCTGATGCAGCATGGCAGAGTTGTAGCCTACGGTTCCAGGCAGTTGAAACCACACGAGAACAACTATTCGACTCATGATTTGGAGTTGGCCGCTATTGTGCTAGCGTTGAAGAATTGGAGATATTACTTGTACGGAGCCCAGTGTAAGATCTACACCGACCACAAGAGTCTCACTTACTTGCGGACGCAGCCAGATTTAAACATGAGGCAACGCCGGTGGATAGAGTTAATCAATGATTATGACTGTACTTTCGAGTACCATCCAGGGAAGGCCAATGTTGTGGCGGATGCACTTAGTCGGAAATCAGGAGCTTCGTTGTTTCATGTATGTGTAGCTAGAATGTCTATGTTAGCCGAACTTCGGGCTATGGGTGCCGAGTTTGAGTGGGATGATAAGGGAGCTTTGTTGGCCAGTTTTCAGGTTCGACCCATATTGGTTGATCAGGTCCGGGAGGCTCAGGATTCAGATTCCTACTTGTTGGGCAAGAAGACCATGATACGGAATGGTGTGCCTACAGAGTTTCGATTGAGCGACGACGGTACGTTGTTGTTCAGAGGCAGGTTGTGTGTGCCCAGAGACGAGAGCCTGAAGAAGGAGATTCTGGATGAGGCCCATAGTTTAGCGTATGCGATGCATCCCGGAGGTAGAAAGATGTTTCGTACACTTCGAGCGTATTACTGGTGGCGCAACATGAAGCGGGAGATTGCCGCATATGTGAGTTGATGTTTGATCTGTCAACAGGTTAAAGCGGAGAGGCAGAAACCTGCAGGGAAGTTACAGCCACTGGAGATTCTGGTTTGGAAGTGGGAGCACATTACTATGGATTTCGTTTATCAGTTGTCGCATACTTCGGTAGCCAACACTGGTATTTGGGTTATTGTGGATCGACTGACGAAATCCGCTCATTTTCTCGCACTTCCAGGGAAGATATCAGTGGGCAGATTGGCCAAACTGTATTTGTCAAAGATTGTTCGACTGCACGGTGTGCCTATGTCTATTGTTTCTGACCGAGATAGTCAGTTTACTTCTGAGTTTTGGCAGGCTTTGCAGTGAGCCATGGGCACGAGGTTGCGTTTCCGTACATCTTTTCATCCTCAGACCGACGGGAAGTCCGAGCGGACTATACAGACACTTCAGGATATGTTGCGGTCGTGTGTGTTGCAATTTCGTGGGAATTGGGACCAACAACTACATTTGATAGAGTTCGCCTACAATAGCTATCAGGCCAGTATCGAGATGGCACCATACGAGGCTCTGTACGGGAAGCAGTGTCTCACTCTGTTATGTTGGAGTGAGGTGGGCGATCGATGGCTTATTGGCCCTGATCTGGTGAAGAGCACCATGGAGGACGTCCAGATTATCCGGGATAGATTGAAGATCGCCCAGGAACGTCAGAAGAGTTACGCGGACGTGAGCAGAAAGAGCCTCGAGTTTGATGTAGGTGATTGGGTTTTCTTGAAACTGTCTCCGTGGAGGGGAGTTGTGCGTTTCGGGAAGCGTGGCAAGCTTCGACCACGATACATTGGTCCATACGAGATCACCGAGAGGGTTGGAGCTGTTGCTTATAGACTTGAGTTACCGGCTGAGATGGCTCGTGTTCATGATGTTTTCCACGTTTCGATGTTGCGAAAGTATATTTCAGATCCTTCTCATGTGTTAGCCCCATAGAAATTACCGATCCGAGAGGATTTGACGTACGGGGAGGAACCTGTGCAGATTCTCGATCGTCGTGAGCAGGAGTTGAGGCACCGTGTGATCCCGCTAGTGAAGGTCTTGTGGCAGAATCACTCGGTTGAGGAGGCCACCTGGGAGACTGAGCAGCGTATGCGGGAGCAGTATCCTCATCTGTTCACTTGACAGGTACGTAAATTTCGAGGTCGAAATTTTTTTAAGGGGGGTAGATTTGTGACGACCCGAACCAGAATCAATAGAGTAATCAGTATGATTCACGAGTTAGTGCGTAATCGCGGTTTATCGACAATTGTGTGGTTTGCCGGTTTCGTTTACGACTAAATTATCGGCCGAGAATTTGAGTTGAATCTCTTCTCGAGAGTTGTAGTGCACGTGATTTCGAGCTCGTGGGCGGTTTCGGATGATTTTTCCGATAACCGAGGAATATTATATGATTATTTGAAGTTTCGGTTTATCGACGAGTTTATCCGTTCGAATCGTGTTTATCCGAATCATAATGGTTATCTGTTTAGGACCGTTGATCGTCCCGAGGCGCGAGTATAAATATCCAAAATAGTCGAAAATTGTCGAAAATGCACTGTTTGGAAGTTTGACCGTCGTTTGACCAAAGAGGAGGCGTTGACCCACGTTGACCGAGGGGAGAAAACCGGCCACCGTTTGACTTGCCGGCGACTTTCATTTTCCGGCCACCTCCGGCTTTGATTTGGGTATGAATCAATTACTCTCTTCATTTGCAACTGTTTAGAACTTGGATTTGCCTGATTTTGTTGAGAATTGAGGGAGAAATTACGGTTTGAAATTTGGGGATTTTTGGCCAGAATCGGTCTTGACGGTGGACGGCGTTCCGGCGACTTTCCGAGGGGGGTTTGTGGTGGAAAAGGTTGGGCTTGAGGTAGGAAGGTTACCCCTTGAAGTTGGGAGGCCGTGGCGGCCTCACGGCGCCGGAATCGGCTCGGGAAATTTTTCGGCCGGTTTGAGCCACCGTGGCTTTCGAGCTATTTTCCGGCCACGGTGGTGGTCGGATGGTGGTGGTCCCTTCATTAAAGTTGTTCGCCTTGTTGAGTAGAGTGTTGTGGCAGCTCGATCGCCGGCGCGCCGCCGCCGGCTGTGGCGGTCAACACCGGAGCTCCGGCGACCCGTTGACTTTTTGGATTTCAATGTTTTTAATGTCGTTTTTCTCGTAATCGCGCCCCGATCATCTCCTTGAGGTTTTTGAGTTGATTTGGGTATCGGATTTTCAGTCGAGGGTTTCGAGTGGAGATTTCGGGAATTCAGTTGATTATTTTGTACAGTATTTTATGTTTCCCGGAATGATTGGTTTCCATGGTGAAGTACATAGTTGTGAGCTATGATTTTGATCAGATATGTTTTATGACGATTCAGGGGATTGAGATCGTGCTTCGGGCGAGGGATCTTCCGCCAGGCCACGATATTAGCGCGAGTGTGCGTTTTGCTCACCTGTGAGTGGACAACTTCTTTTCACTGTTAATCGCGAGTCATTGCATACGTTTTACGAGCATGAGCATGCATACGAGATTATGTTTTATATGAGCATGTGTTTTACGATTGTGCCTATACGAGTATATATTACGTATATGCATTTATATATTGTTTTATGCATTTGCATCAAACTATTTATGATTTGGTTTACACAGAGTACAGTCTCAGTATATGTTGTTGTATAGATACACTTGCATCTCGGCTGATCCCCGATGGATGCCTACCAGGAGGGGCAGTACCCCGACCTAACCGGCGAGGGGCAGTACCCCGGAACCGAGGCCTTTCTGGCTAGAATCACGTGTGGGTCTGGGATCCCATAATTCGGACTGTACTAGCACGGATGTGTCCATGAGCGACCCCGTGGGATTTTCCATGCATGCCCTGTACACTGGAGGAGTTTGAGTTCACCTCGTGTACTACATAATGATTATTCATTTTGACTCGCATATATTTTTATAACGGTTTTTATGTCTTTCCCCTGGGCTTTTCGGTTTCGGTGCCCAGTTTGTAGTTCAGGTTCTGGTGTTTAACGTCGTGGTTGGAGGCTAGTTGTTCGAGTCACCTGTGTTTTCCAGTAGGTTTCTTGTTTCGCCTACTGATGTATATTGTATATATTTACACTAGAGGTCGCTCTGATACATTCTGATATATGTTTTATACGGTTTTTCCCGGATATACTACATATTACAGTATGTTTGCTGTTTTTTATTAATGATATGATATTGAGAAATCCGGTTGAGATTGGTGCCCACAGTTTGGCTTTTATGGCATAAGATGAAGTGTTATTTTCCGGGTGCAGGTATTGGCAATTCCGCGTTAGTAGCATTACTCTGCCGAAATTTTTAATGGTTTTTGTTAGTTCACGTTTTCAGAAGGGGTTTGATTCCGATTTAGGCAACTAAATCAGGGTTGGGTCCTTTCATACAACTTGTGATATCCTTTTATTGACTTCTAGGCTAAAGTATAAACTTTACCTAATACTTCCAAAATTCAAATGTGTGACACCTTATGTGACGACCCGAACCAGAATCAGATGTGTGATTGGCACGATTCTCGAGATTTGGTTTTAGTCGCAGTTTTGCGATATTGTGTGGTTTGTCGATCCGATTCGTGACTATGTTTTCAGTCGAGAATTTGGGATGAGTGTCTTCACAGAAATGGTAGAGTACGTGATTTCGAGCTTGTGGGTGGTTCCGGAAGATTTTTCCGATAACCAAGGAGTATTTTATGATTATTTGAAGTTTCAGGTTCCGACGAGTTTATCCGATTGTTTCGAGCTTATCCGAATCATATCGTATATTCATTCCGGACCATTGATCGACCCGAGGGACGAATATAAATATCGAAAAGTAGAGAAATAGTCGCAAAAACACGAATTTTGCATTGACTTGCGTTGACTTTCCGTTTTTGGTAAGTTTGACCCGTTGACCCGATAAGGGAAGTTTCCCGTTTGGGCTTTGAAATCCGGCGACCATTTTCCGGCCACCTCAGGCCAAGTGAAAGGTATAGTCAGCTTCCTTGTTTGATTTCGAGTAGGTTTACACTTTGAAATGTGAAAATTGATTGAGTTTTGAGTGGGTTCGTGGTTGGCCGAACTGGGTTGGTTCGACGGTGACGGGGGGTGGTCCTCCGGCGAGCCTCGGTGGCTATGAGGTTAGGGGTTCGACTCCCCATGGTCTAGTGAAGCTATTCATGTGTTTGTTTTGGGTTTTGGTGGAGGATTTGGAGCGACCCGATTAGGTCACCGGAGATGAGTTTTTCGTTCGGGTTTGTGTGTTTTTGGGAGGTTTCCGATGAGTTTTGGGCTTCATGGTAGTGAAGGAAATGGTTCGTATGCATGAGATCTTTATTTCTGGAAATTTTGGCCGTGTTATCTCGCCGTTGACGGTGCGCCGCCGGCGGCGGCGGTTGTCAACGGTGGTCAACGGCGGTCAAAAAGTCAACTTTTCAGATTTCGATGTAATTAGTGTCATTTTTCTCGTAATCGCGCCCTGGTTATCATACGGAGGTTTTCGGGTTGATTTGATTAACCGATTGTCAGTCGAGATTTCGAGTGGAGATTTCAGGATTTCCGTAATTCATTTTGCACTGCATTTCGTATTTCCGGGAACGGTTGGTTTCCATGCATCAGTACAGTGTTGTGAATTACGATATTGATCAGTTGTATTTTATGAATATATTCAGGAGATCGGGATCGAGATCGTGATCGAGCTTCTGGCGAGGGATCTTCCGCCGGTCCTCGAGATTAGCGCGTGTGTGCGTTTTGCTCACCTGTGAGTGGACAATTTCTTTTCACGGAAATGATTGCGAGTCTTTAATATGATTTATGAACTTGAGCATGCGTATTGATATTACGGATTACATGAGCATGAGTTATACGATTATACTTATACGAATATACGTATACGAGTATACATATACTTATATGATGTTTCATGCATTTGCATCGAAATGTTTATGATTTGGTTTACACAGAGTACAGTCGTGGTTACTTTGTTGTATCGATACACTCGCCTCTCGGCTGATCCCCGATGGTAGGCATATGTCAGGGGAGGCTGTGACTCCTGACCCGAGGTCTTTACCGGGGGGAGGCAGACCTTTGACCTGAGGCCATTTCCGGCTAGAATCACGTGTGGGTCTGGGATCCCGTGATTCTGACTGTACTAGCACGGAGGAGTCCATGAGTGACCCCGTGGGATTTTACTTGCATGCTCAGTACACTGGAGGAGTATGAGTTTTACCTCGTGTACTATGTTGTTTTTATTTTCCTGGACTCGCATATGTGATTTTAAACATATATATAAACTGGTGAAAGACATTTATTTTCGTCCACTCACTCTAACGTGTTTATTGTCTTTTCCCTGGGCTTTTCGGTTTCCGTGCCCAGTTGCAGTTCAGGTTTGGTGTTTTCACGTCGCGGTTGGAGGCTAGTGATCAGAGTCACCTGTGTTTTCCAGTAGGTTTCAGTTTCACCTACTGATGTACATGTTGTATATATTCTACACTAGAGGTCGCTCTGATATATTCCGATACTTGTTTATACGGATTTTCTCGGATATACATATATATAGTACAGTATGTTTACTGTTTGTTGATTATATTGATGTTGAGAAATTCGGATGGGATTGGTGCCCACGGTTTGCTTTTTGTGGCATAGGACGAAGTGTTAATTTCCGCGTGCAGGTTATGGTAATTCCACGTTAGTAACGAAACTCTGCCGAAATTTTGAAAAATTTTTGTTGGTTCGTATTTTCGGAAGGGTTTGACTCCGATTTAGGTAACTGAATCGGGGTTGGGTCCTTTCAGCTTAACCAAATAAACTAAGGTTTGTAACTTTGTATCTAAGTGATTTGGGCTTACCTTGAGCCTAGCTAAGAGTTTTTGGGCCATACTTAGATATTCGGCTAGCCATGGATAAATCCGGCGATTTTCCGACAGCTTCCGATAACTTTTAGCGACCACTTTTTGTCTTTATCCCAAAGTTTCTCCAAATGCTCTCGTGACTTCAGAAATGTGCTCGGCTTCTCTATAAAGTGATTAATTTTCATCTTTAAGAGTGTTTCCATATCAACTCTCAATTTCCGAGGATAAACAGGAAACGTTATAAGAACAATGCTTTATTCACAGAAGATAAGCAATAAACATGAAATTAAGGACATAATTAGCACATAAATATGGACCTAACAAACTACCTCACACTTAAGCTTTGCTTGTCCCCAAGCAAAGAAAGAAGAAAAGTAAATAAGCTAAGTTAGACTCAAAGTACAAAAGAAATAGAAGACTAAACACAAAGGCATATAGGTGTCCCGAATGGTGAATATTTTGTCTCAAATAACCATGGCTAATGGATTGAACTTTTCTTAAGCACAATTAGAATATGGAATCAATGCATGTCTAATAAGCCAAACATGCTACATGTCAAACCAAATGCATACATTGAGTTGTATTCAAACTAACATGTTCCTAACAATCTAACTCACAAAATATCACTCAATGCACTCAAGTGTTTGAAGAGTTAGTGTTTGCAATCAAAAATCAAATTCACCACATGTTCTCCATAAGCTTGATTTTGAACCAAATACTCCAACACTCCACAAACACAAGAATTTCAAATCAAGAGGACTTATTAATGGCTGTAGTGAGGTTAGGGCTAAGGCATTCAAAATTTGGGTATGTGGTGCTAAAATATATTCCAAAGACTTTGTCTGAAAGGACCCGACCCCGATTTAGTTGCCTAAACTGAAATCAAACCCCTTCGAAAACACGACCTTAAAATCTTTTTTTTTTGCTAGAGTTTACTTTGAAAGTATGTGAACCATTATTAGAATCTGCAAAGAAACACACTTCGAATATTCCACAAAAGCCAAATCGTGGGGCTCTGTTCCCCATCCGGATTTCTCAACAACATATATATAATAAACCAAAGGTTTACAAGAAATCCAAAAAATTCAGGAGTAAACTCAACTGACAACAAACATAAGTATTCAAAGTGACGCCTATATATATCATTTACATCAAGTAGGTCGAACAAGAAACCTACGGAAACTGAAGTGTGATCCGAACTCTATGCCTCCACAGTCGACGTGCTACATAGGAACCCAAACTGTAAACTGGGCAAAGGAAACCGAAAATCCCAAGGGAAGACAAATAAAATTGTTAGAGTGAGTGGACGAAAATAATAACAATATGTCTTCCACCAATATAAACATGAAATCATGTTGCGAGTCTAAAATCATCAATCACAGGTAAGGTGGTTGTCATAACCTTCTTGGATAACATATAAAATGTGGAGGCCGTAACTCGAGTACATTTCTCCTCAGAGTTACTATCCTGCTCAACCAAGGTAAGAGGTTTGTCATAACCTTCCTGAGAGACATATAATCACAAGTCAGGTATTTTTCATAACCTTCCCGGAGCATCTCGGGGATCAGCCGAGAAGCCATGCATCGATGCATCCATATATCCATAATCCATGTAAAACAAATCATGCATGTGCCTCCAAGTAAAAATACATAACCATGTGCGTATAATCGTAAATTGCATAACATAAAATGCATAATCAAGACTCGCAAATCGACAATGAAAATAAAGTGTCCACTCACAGATTGAGGCTAACGCCGAGGTCCGGCGGAAGATCCCTCGCCAAACGCTCGATCATGATCACGATCAATACATATAGAATCACAACATACGAAGCTAATACATTGAAAACCCCGCGTTCTCGAAAGGCGTATAGCTCGAAATATCTACGAAGATAACAAAGTTCTTAAAATATTCCCAATTAAACCTCTTCCCAAAATAGAGTACTCAAATAAACATAAAAACCTCAAGACTACGATCGGGACGCGATTACAAGAAAAACGGTATAAAAATCTCCAAAATCCAAAAAGTCAACTCTCACCAGAGTTCTGCCGTTGACCGCCGGCGGCGGCAGCGGCACGGCGTCAACGGTGAAATTCTCCGGCGACCAATACATCAAACTCTTCCTCTCCTCAAGCCCAACCACTTCTCCTTCTACCATTAGCCTCAATTCCTTCCACACCGGCCGGAATTGAGCTCGAAAGCTCGCCGGAAAACTCCTCTCTGGTCACCACCACGGCGACTACCAAACCTCATCCTTACCCAAAATTAATCACTTGGAACTGATCTAGGGGATGAGGGGAACCTTTCCCCCATCATCCGCGATGCCAAAGATCGCCGGAGCACCACCCCCGACGGCAACGAAATTCCAAGTTTTTGCCGAGCTTGTTCTCCCTAAAAACTCCATCAATTCTCACAAAATCAAATTCAAAACAATAGGAAATCACGAGAGGATTCTAATCATACCTAAATCATGGCCGGAGGTGGCCAGAAACGCCGGGTCGGTCGGTGATAGTTCGTGGGTTGCTGTGGAGCTCTGGTCAACGCGAGTCAATGCGGTCAACAGTGGTCAACGCCGGTCAAACTCCCCAAATGCGACTTTTCGATAATTTTACGACTACTCCGATATTTATACGCGCGTCCCAAGACGATCAACGGTCCAAAACAAATCGAAACCAAACTGATAAACACGACTAAATCCAACGGCCGGAAATATTCATAATTTATTCCACGTAACTCAAAATAATCCTCCGGAACTCCTACGAGCTCGAAATAATATACACTACAACTCTCGTGAAGGAACCCATACCAAATTCTTGCCCGATAATTTAGTCATAAACAAACCCGCCATATCGACTAATTACGACAAACTGCGATTAATCGTAAAACTCGCAAATCAAGCCAATTAACATACTGTTTCCGATTTGGGTCGTTACATAGTCAAAGTACAAAAACTTGTCAATCTTGCACTCTTCCCCTTCCAAAGCATCATCATGGTTAACTTTTAACAGCAAGAGCCAGATTTTTATCTCGTTGGGTCCAAGCTTCATTCTAAACTACATTTGAGCTTTGTGTATAGGACAAAAGCTAAAATTCCTCACTCTTAAGCATTTTTTTGGTGACAAACTCCATATCCACAAGTATGAGGGACATTAATCCAAACCTATTACATTTAAACCTATTGCTGGAGAGCATCACATATTTTTAGATTCTTTTCCTAGCTCTCATGAAAGAACCCAACCCTACTTTAGTTAGTAAACTAGATAGTTTAACTAGTAAACTAGATAGTTTAACTATTAACCTAGAATTAAGTCCTAACGATTAACTAAACTCTGAGAATTTCTACAAATTTTGTGACATAATTCCCCTTAAAAACTGAACAATCTAAAAAGCTGCAAGAAGAGAATACTTCTAAACCAAATTCACAAAAATAAACCGTGGATAACCGATAGTCCATCCGAATTTCTCAACAAATAACATAAACAAGAACCAGAAATTCAACTCAGGAATATAAAAACATATTTACAATATGCTGGTTCTGAATAGAAAGGAAAGCAAAGTCGACTACTACACTAGTAACTGAAAATAACATAATACAACTGGAATTCAAAGTGACTTCTATAAACATATGATACGTATGAACAAGTCTGATAGTAGACTGGAACTTATTGAATGAATAGCTGATAGGTGGGCTCAAAGCCTTAAACGACACTAAGCAAACTTAGAATTTATACTGCAACCTAGGCAATGGAAACCGAAAGTCCCAAGGAAAGACATTTAAAAATATAAAACGTTAGTATGAGTGGAGAAAATCTTGTAATAATCTATGTAAATAACAAAATATGATTCAATGCCTTTCCACTGATTTCTGTAAAATAAAGCAAGTTCAAGTATAAATATGAACTTTGATGGAGGTGGTCGCTAATGAGTTTTTTCCCTAACTTGAGTCAAAAATATGTATAAAAAAAATGTAGGTGATGGGCCAGACGAAGTATCCTGACCTCCCCTGACGGTCAGACGAGGCATCCGGATGGCCAAACGAGGCACCCTGACCTCCCCTGACTGGACTATCCGGTGATCAGCCGAACAGTTAGTGCATCAATGCAACTAACTAATGTCATTACAAGAAAAACCTCCAAAAATAAACTGTTCTAAAATATATTCAAAATTAAAATTGAACTAGCTATGACCGTGAAAATAGAAAGGTCCACTCACAAGTCTGCGACTACTACTGGGGTCTAGCAGAATTTCCTTCCCTCCTAGGGTCGCGATCATGATGTCTTGTAAATATGGATCACATACGATATCAAAATATGCGTAAAACTATGGACCGCCGATGAATTCTATAAATTGCCTCGTCGAAGCACCATCGTGGGCCGCGGCGAGTGTCCCTCACACTTCTCAACCGGTGGCTGCGCATGGGTTAAATGTGCCTCCTGTGAAAGTTCTCCAATGAGGACGTTCGACCACTCATTGGAAAACTCTAGACAAACCCTACAATTTTCATAAATGGACCGAGGTCCAATTCAGCGGCGTTTGACCGGAATTAACTGAAATAGCCCAGAAAACCTGTTTCCGGGGATTGCCACCAACGGTGGCGATCAACCCCTAGAAACCTTCCTTTATTCGAGCCTAACCTAAGTCCTAAACCTACGCTCCCCAACTCGTCCCCATGTGGTCAGAATTAGCCCGAAAAGCTCATAGCCCAAATAGGCCGAAAACCCCAATTCGTCAAATCTCCATCCTCGAGCCACGACGGAGCTCGAGACCACCCTTAATAGACTTAAGCAAGTGAGATCTCCTAACCCCTCCGATCCCGATGCCCAAAACACGCTGGAGCATCGCCACCGAGGGCTGCGACTCACATGGTGTTCACCTGGACGACGGAGAATGACCATCTCCGTCGTCCAGGTTCAAATTATGTAAAAAAAAATTTAAAAATTAATTCGCTAGGAATTTAGCGATCTGTCATTCGAGTGAAATAGTCGTATAATATCGATGAACGCATCGTATATATGAACAGTTGAATTTGAACCGACGAATAATTTTATGTCTTGAAAGTTGTTAAGTATCGACTAATCTTTACGACTTAAGTGTTCATGAGTAGAGGCTTATTTACAGCAGAGTATTAACGAAATTGAATTTGGACAAAACAACCGTTGGATATGTTTGTCGTAACATAATATATAATTACAATAAAGGACCAGAAAATAATAAGTTCGGGAAGGGTTTCATCGGCACAGTCAACCGCAAAACCGAGAATTTCACAAACCGGAAACGTGGATACAAGACATTTTGCAACTCTGATTTTCGAACCGTCGAAGCTCACACACCAAGAATTGTTTACTCTAAAGTCTTGACTAAAAGAATATGCATTGGAAGAAGGTCTAGATGGTCGTTGTCTTAGAAAAAATTACGAAATCTGCACCTGGACGACGGAGAAGCTCATCTCCGTCGTCTAGGTGCAGAGACCCTAAATTCAGAGGTTAGGGGCCTTACTGTTTAGGGCATACCTGGACGACGCAGAAGATCATCTCCGTCGTCCAGGTACAGAGACCCTGAATTCAGGGGTTATGGGGCCTTAGGGTTTAGGGTTTAGGGTTTTGCACGTGGACGACGCAAGTTCCCTTCTTCGTTGTCCTAGTGAGTACCTGGACGACGGAGAATGACTATCTCCGTCGTCCAAGTGTACAAACCTTGAATTCAGGGGTTAGGGCCTTAGGGTTTAGGCTTTAGGTCGTCCCCGGTCATTTGTGTGTCCGTTCAATTATTCTGATTGAAGAATATAATTAAAAAAATGATCGATCGATCCGATTTGCTAGATTTAGGGTCGAGGATTTAGGGAGATAGCCAAAATACCCAAAAGGCGACAGTCTGCAATTAATTTCTCCATTGTCCAGGATATATAATTCGGATTAATTAATTAATTTAATTTAGTTTATGTACGTCGGTCGATCTGATCTGATCGAGCATGGCATGGACGCGTGTAATTAATGAATTAAGTACAAAAATTCGAAGATATACGTACATATATACATTCTCCTCCTTATAGTATTTATATTAATTATTGATCGATGATGCATCGATCATATATTACAATAATTACATAAATTAATTACCAATTAATTTTTCTCGTCTTAGTTAAGTAGTCATCATCATAATCGTCATCATCCTCGTCCCCGGTATCCGATTGCTCATCCGACGAATAACCTGAGTCCTCGTCCGCGTCCTCATCCTGCTCGTCTTCTTCATCTTCTTCATTAATGGCATCGATAATCTCATCTTCAGTTAGATCTGTACTGAAAGGACCCAATCCCGATTCAGTTACTTAAACCGGAATCAAACCCCTTCGAAAATACGAACCAACAAAAAATTTTCAAAATTTCGGCAGAGTTTCGTTACTAGCGTGGAATTACCATAACCTGCACGCGGAAATTAACACTTCGTCCTATGCCACAAAAAGCAAACCGTGGGTACCAATCCCATCCGGATTTCTCAACATCAATATAATCAACAACAGTAAGTAAACTGTACTATGTATATATGTATATCCGTGAAAATCCGCACAAACATGTATCAGAACGTATCAGAGCGACCTATAGAATAAAACATATACAATATGTACATCAGTAGGCGAAACAAGAACCTACTGGAAAACACAGGTGACTCTGATCACTAGCCTCCAAACCGCGACGTGAAAACACCAAACCTGAACTGCACACTGGGCACGGAAACCGAAAAGCCCAGGGGAAAGACAATAAACACGTTAGAGTGAGTGGACGAAAATAAATGTCTTTCACCAGTTAATATATATGTTTAAAATACATATGCGAGTCCAGGAATATAAAATAATAAGTACACGAGGTAAAACTCATATTCCTCCAATGTACTGAGCATGCAAGTAAAATCCCACGGGGTCACTCATGGACTCCTCCGTGCTAGTACAGTCTGAACCACGGAGTCCTTGACTACCACGTGATTCTAAGCCAGAAATGGCCTCGGTTCCGGGGAATACGCCCCTCACCGGTCTGGTTGGGGAAACGCCCCTCCAGGCGGCCCTCCGTCGGGGATCAGCCGACGAGGCAAAGTGTATCGATACAACAACGTAACTGAGACTGTACTCTGTGTAAACCAAATCATAAACAGTTCGATGCAAATGCATGAAACAACATAAAAGTGTATGCATATTCGTATACGTATATCCGTATAAACATATTCGTATAATCGTAAACACATGCTTATATAATCATAATCTCGTATGAAATCTCATGCTCGTAAAACCATAATCATGCTGCATGCTCAAGTTCATAAACGTATATAAAAGACTCGCAATCAAGCCGTGAAAATAAAATGTCCACTCACAGACTCTCGATATGCGCACACGCGCTACACTCGTGGTCCGGCGGAAGATCCCTCGCCTGAAGCACGATCACGATCCAGATCTCGATCTCGATCTCCTGAAGATTCATAAAAACATAACTGATCAAAATCGTAGTCTACAACACTGTACTGATGAACGGAAACCAACCGTTCCCGGAAATACGAAATGCAGTGCAAAATGAATTACGGAAATCCCGAAATCGCCACTCGAAATCTCGACTGAAAATCGGCTAATCAAATCAACCCGAAAACCTCCGTACGATAACCAGGGCGCGATTTCGAGAAAAACGACATTAAAATTGTCGAAATCTGAAAAAAGTCAACTTTCCGGCCGTTGACCGCCGCCGCCGCCGGCGGCTCGCCATCAACGGTGGAATTTCAAGGCCAAAGATTCCAGATTTCAAGGTCTTGATGAGCTGAATCACTTTCTCTTCTACCACTTAAGCTAATTCACAAAGGAACCATCTCAATTTCTCAAAACCAAATCGAAATTCCCAAATCGGATCCCTAATCGGGTTCACCCCAAAACTTCACCTCATCCAAAACCAACCACCCCGTGAGCTTCTCCTAGGTGTGGGGAGCAAAACCCCCAACAAATCCCCTCACAAATCACACCGGAACCACCCCCACCGTCGCCGGCGAATTCATCCAACTCGGCCCTAATCGGGCTCCATCAAAACGGGTCTAAATCTACTCAAACCCAAGCCATACACACACGAAATCACGAGAGGGATCGAACCATACCTGTCCCGTGGCGGATGGTGGCCGGAATCCGGTCGCCGGAGGTGAAGTCCGAAACGGGAAAGTCACCTTCACCAGTCAACAGTCAACCCTTTCCAAAAAAAGAAAGTCAACGAAAAAACTGGAATTTTCGACGATTTACGACTATTTCCGATATTTATACCCGTCCCTCGGGTCGATCAACGGTCCAAAATGAAAATACGAAATGATTCGGATAAGCTCGAAACATTCGGATAAACTCGTCGAAACCCGAAACTTCAAATAATCATAAAATATTCCTCGGTTATCGGAAAAATCTTCCGGAACCGCCCACGAACTCGAAACCACGTACTCTACACTTTCCGTGAAGACACCCAACTCAAATTCTCGACCGAAAACAAAGTCGCGAATCGAATCGGCAAACCACATAATATCGCAAAACTGCGACTATAATCAAATCTCGAGAATCGTGCCAAACACACATCTGATTCTGGTTCGGGTCGTCACAAATCTACCCCCCTTAAAGAAATTTCGACCTCGAAATTTACGTACCTGTCAGGTGAACAGATGAGGATACTGCTCCCGCATACGCTGCTCGGTCTCCCAGGTGGCCTCCTCAATCGAATGGTTCTGCCACAGGATCTTCACCAGCGGAATCACACAGTGTCTCAACTCCTGCTCACGTCGATCGAGAATCTGCACTGGCTCCTCAACATACGATAAGTCCTCCCTGATCGGCAACTGCTGTGGGGCTATCACATGTGAAGGATCTGAGATGTACTTCCGCAACATTGAAACATGGAAAACATCATGAACACGAGCCATCTCAGCCGGTAATTCAAGTCTGTAGGCCACATCTCCAACCCTCTCCGTAATCTCGTACGGACCAATGTACCGCGGTCGAAGCTTGCCACGCTTCCCGAAACGCACAACTCCTTTCCACGGAGATAGTTTCAGAAAGACCCAATCACCAACCTCGAACTCTAAACTCTTCCTCCTCACATCCGCGTAACTCTTCTGCCTATCCTGGGCAATCTTCAGTCGATCCCGAATAACCTGTATGTCCTCCATCGTGGTTTTCACCAAATCAGGACCAATAAGCCAACGCTCGCCCACCTCACTCCAACACAATGGAGTGCGACACTGCTTCCCGTACAGAGCCTCGTACGGTGCCATCTCAATACTGGCCTGATAGCTGTTGTTGTAGGCGAACTCGATCAAGTGCAACTGCTGATCCCAGTTTCCACGAAACTGCAACACACAAGATCTCAGCATATCCTCAAGAGTCTGAATGGTTCGCTCGGACTGCCCGTCAGTCTGAGGATGAAAAGCTGTACTAAACCGCAACCTCGTGCCTAGCGCTCGCTGCAACGCCTGCCAAAACTCGGATGTGAACTGACTATCACGGTCAGAAACAATGGACACAGGCACACCATGCAAGCGAACAATCTCAGATAAGTATGATATGACGGAAACATGCATTTAAATTAAACACATAAATCAACCATAAACAATTTAAAACCCTATAGATGTAGTATAATATAAGCAAGTAGGGATCGTTCTAAACCGGGGATTGAAGGGTGCATGCAATTCTTGTGTAGTAAAAGGGGGTGTAAAGAGTTGTTTTTAATTACCTAATTTATTTACTAGAAATGTCTCAAACATAGCACATAATCCTATGACTCTAACATGCATTGACTCATAGACAAGCAAACACATATGAGACCCAAAAACACATACCACGTTTGAAACAAAAAGAAAACCTAATTAATTATATACAAGTGATCAACTTAATCCATAATCTAACTCATTTATTAACACATGCAAATAACAACACTACCGAAATCCCATAACCCTAAATTTCGATTAAACATGCATAATTCATATTTTGTGCTAGGCATCCCCTAAACACCATTGATCTAGACTAGGAATCCCCTAAATCAAAACCAAAGCATTAAGAACCAATTAACTTCATGCAAATTGAAATCTAAAATAAGGAACACATGGAAAAGTTATTGAAATTTACGTATGTAATAAAACCGAAATACAATCATCCAAAACACACAAACAAGTTTCATGAACAAAAAGAGACTACGGAGTAAAGAGGTCATTGTTACACTTTTATATCTTCGGAATCCCCTATGGATACTCAAGAGAACTAGACTTCTTTGGTGGATGACGTTCGGAATCCCCTATGCGTCGGTGGAAGAAGAGATGTGGCGGTTTGATGGCGTAGTTGGCTTCTTGAGGATGTCGGCTTAATTTGTGGGGAGGAGGAGAGTATTTGGCAGAGCATAGGCTATAGAATAAGTGATGTCTTTGCTTTGAGTCGAGCTCTTGTATTTATAGGTGAAGAATTCCAACTTTCCTCTCCAAACTAGGTTTTCCTAGTGTACTCGGGCAGAATTGCCAGCCTGTCTTGAAACGTCTTTTCCGGGAGATCTAGAGCTCAGAAAATTCCGATTCTTGTTTCATTGGAAAGCTTATTCAAAGGGCTATAAAATCCATATAATGAACGCCATATTTGGAGTTGAATTGAATTTACTACGGATTTTAGAAGTTGAGTGACCTGACTGCCCAGTTTTCTTCTTCTTCAAGGAAAAGGAAATCTTTATATCTTCAAATCTTGCATTCCTTATTCCCCAATACTTCTTGGCCGAATATACCATATTCTTGCACATATTTTGGCCCTTAAATAAGGTATTTTTCTTCATGGAATATCCTTCAAAAATTCGTCCATTATATGCTCCATATATTCCGCCATATTTGCTCTTTCCTGGGTCGCGCAGGAGAAATGTCTTCATCTTTTTGTCCACCATTTTGGTATCCATTTTATTTGGCATTTGGTTTCCAATTCTTGACACCATATGGGAATGTATTTTAGTAACCATTTGAAGACCATTCCTCGGACTATTTCTTCTCCGGATTTATTGCGTTTTGCGTGCTTGTAGACTCCTTTACTCCGTCTCTTTTGGTCAACACCTGAATTTAACAAAATAAGTTAAAACTAATAAAACTAAGCAATTATCAAAGTAAAAATGTAGAGAAAACACATTAATTAATACGCCTAAAATGCGTAGATCAAATTCCCCCACACTTAGACTTTGCTAGTCCCTTAGCAAATACTAAATTAAACTAAGACTCAAAATTTTCCAACAACAATACTACTAAGCCCTTGAACAAATGAATTTCGAAAATTTCATGAAAATTCACAAAATTAAAGCACAAGGAATTCAAGAGTTAATAAAGATATTCTCATGCATGAACAAGTAAGACTTAGATGAAAACAATGGTGATTTATAAGCTATGCATGCTTCGAAAAAGTTTAAATCAATCTCACATGGATGCACTCATCATGTTTTCACTCATGAAAAGAGGTTCACTCAAATGTATATGTATTGCATCGAAATACCTCATAATTACTTGCACAAATGAACCAAACCATATGCTTACTCATGTAACTTACTCAACCAATTGAAGGCTACTCATCTTAAGGATCATAAAGGACTTTAGAAAGGTTGTAATGGGGCTAAGGCTAAGACATTCGAAATTTAGATAAGTGGTGGTGTAAAAACGTTCCAAAGACTTAGTTTAGCACTTAGAATTCTTCAAATTCGTGGCTCATCCTTTCTACACTTCTTCTTGTGTCAAACTTCAAGATCGGGGGCCAATTTTCATCTTTTTGGGCCCTAACTTCATTCTAAACTTCACTTGTCCAAACTTTTACACTTAGAACTTTTGCCGGAGAGCTTTTTCATACATTTTTTCTTTTCTTTTTCTTTTGCTCTCGATATTTTCTTCTCTCTTTTTTATATTTTTTTTGTATTTTCGGCAATCATCTTTTTTGGACAAGTCTTCCCTTCTTTTGTATTCTTCCATCTCTTTTTTTTTTTTCGCCACTTCTTTTATGCTAGCTTCGAAACTTCTTCACCAAGTCTTTGAACAAGGGTTGGAAATTCTACACTAGGCTAAGTTTTTAGATATGTATGTGGTAAATGAAAGAAAAGGCTTAATGTAGGCACAAAGGGGTAATCTAAGGGTGTCGCAACTCGTGCGCACAAAAGGACACAAGGCCATTTGGTTTAAGTGGTGGTAACCTAATTTGCCTTTAATCATATCCAAAATCAGAGCATATATCAACTTAATAGCGTTGTAAATCTACATGAGTAAGTTCTAGTAATCTCTAGTTCATTAAAATCTATGGCAAGTAATTAGATGAAGCATGTTTTGTTTTTGAAAACCATATGCACGAAATTCACTCTCAAATGAAGTAATGTAGGCTCAAAAACTCACTTTTAGGTTTGTATGATTTAAAACTTATTCTAACATGCGAATTCTGTACCAAGTTTTACTATCTATATCCACTACATGTTAATGCAATCAAAACATCTCTATCAACAAAAGAATTCCATAGTTTAATAATATGAAAGCCATGAACTCGAAATTGTCTCAGAAAAATATCATTATCGATGAGTTAAGGGCATCCTAAGACTCTGAAAAACACTAAAATACACTCAAAAACTACCTAAAATTTTTGAAAACTAAAAACCCACGAAATTTTTTTTATTTTTAGGGCATCATCCGCCGAGAAGTTTCATTGTCCGCCCAATTTTTACAATTTATGACTCAAATAAAGTGTAAACCCCTCCCCCACACTTAAACCCTACATTGTCCTCAATGTAAATAGAGAAAAACATAGAACCAAGCATGGAGAATGAATTTACCAAAAATGACTAACTAATTAACACACTAACAAACTAATAAGGAGGAAGGGAAAAGAAAGCAAATCTGAGCGTCGATCCTCCATTGGGTTGCCTCCCAACAAGCGCTTGTTTTTTATTGTCTTACAGCCTAGACATGATGCTTCATTTATGCTCTTGGAACAGCCTGATCTTGAAGGTGCATCTCCTCCATTTGTTTTTTCCACTTTGCAGCTTAATTTTCTGACCTCCGTGTCTTTAAACTAGAATTCCGAACGATTTAGAGCTCAGAAATTCGTGATCTTTATATGACTGAAAACTAGACGTCTCGAGCTTTCCATTCATATAAAGAACTCGTGCTAACTCCAAACGAGCTGAAAGTTATGATTTTTCAAAGTTGACTGTTCTGTTTTAGACAGAAGCTGCGAATTATGAAAACACTTGGAGCACGTTCCTCCTTCGTATCCTTCAAAACTCAACAATCATCAAATCCAATGCAAATGCATGATATGCATTAAATGTATGATGAATATGATGCAAGATGATGCAATTATGTAATGCATGAATGAATGAATGATATGCAAAGATGCTTGACTATTCTAAATATTCACAAAAATCGAGCAACCTGAGCATGACTATTTGAATAATTTCTCTAGAATTAATCACACGTTGGAACTAGCTGAAATTTTACACGAAAAGACTAGACACATATACAAATACTTCATAAAAGTTTCAGAATTTTCCGAGACGTGTAACTATGTCAGATAAATAAAACAAAACAGCCTATTGCCCAGCTCTGAATTTATACTAAACATATAACACATATGCAATGAAAATACTAAGGCACAATATACTAGAAACATGAATGCACATGATATATAATAAGAATGAAATGCAAGTGATCCAAAAATAAGAAGTCAATGAGAAATCTAAGTATATAAACACACAAAATTTGTTTTGCACGTTGGACATGTTCTTAGGGCACCTTTCACACAATGTCACACTTCGATTTACCATGTATCACACATTTACTTAATGAGAATTAACTAAATGCATCAAACAAGATCAACCTAGATGATAAAATGGTGTGAATGCATAAGAGAAAATGGTTAGAACCTGCAGAAGACATCCAAGTTACATGAACAATCATGAATAGAATGACTCATCCATTGGTCTCATGTCCCTAACTTCACTTAGGTTAGGGTACCCGGTGATGAAATCCGAGCATCATGAAACCGCAGGGGAGTTAATGCAACTAAGTACCTGCAACGTTGGAAAGTCCTTTACATGTTCAAACAATTTTTGAGATTTTTAGCACACATGTCTCAAATTGATTTCGCCAAAAATTTACAAGGATTACAAGACATTGATTTTTCAGTCTTTCCAAGGACGTGCGACCCGTGCGATAAAGTATGAATTCTCAATTGTTCAGCCTTGGTTCAATCGAAAAACATGGCCAGTTGGGGATAGAGATAACGCGAGAGGCAGGACTAATTTCGACAATACACCCCGAGGCTAACCGGGCCAATGGTATATACTCTATTGGTGTAAGTCTTTCTTAGATCCAGAACCTGTCACCAGTCATAACCCGTTTCTAGACACCATGTCCGACATTCAGCCAAACTTTCAAGAATTCACTCCCTCATAGTTCTTGTAGACTCCGCCCTCAACCTTATGTGTAAAACATAAGGGGTTAAGGAGATAAACAAGAAAAAGAGGCACCATCTATTCCAAGGAGTGAGACCTAATTAATCAAGCATGTAATCAATGTAAATCTAAGACTATCCTTTAACATGCTTAACAATTATTAGATATATATATAGAAACACCGATTAATATTTACAAAAAATTAAAATTTACACTAACATTTATTCACATGTATTTATTTACGAAAAATTAAATCAATTAGGGCACATATACAAGGCATCGAAAATTTGTAAGTAAAATTAGCATATATACTTCAAAAATTCCTGAAAAAGAAAATGGTTAGTAATATGCACAAGTATAAATTTACATATATACACACAAAAATCACAAACAATTAACAATCCCCGGCAACGGCGCCAAAAATTGATATGACGGAAACATGCATTTAAATTAAACACATAAATCAACCATAAACAATTTAAAACCCTATAGATGTAGTATAATATAAGCAAGTAGGGATCGTTCTAAACCGGGGATTGAAGGGTGCATGCAATTCTTGTGTAGTAAAAGGGGGTATAAAGAGTTGTTTTTAATTACCTAATTTATTTACTAGAAATGTCTCAAACATAGCACATAATCCTATGACTCTAACATGCATTGACTCATAGACAAGCAAACACATATGAGACCCAAAAACACATACCACGTTTGAAACAAAAAGAAAACCTAATTAATTATATACAAGTGATCAACTTAATCCATAATCTAACTCATTTATTAACACATGCAAATAACAACACTACCGAAATCCCATAACCCTAAATTTCGATTAAACATGCATAATTCATATTTTGTGCTAGGCATCCCCTAAACACCATTGATCTAGACTAGGAATCCCCTAAATCAAAACCAAAGCATTAAGAACCAATTAACTTCATGCAAATTGAAATCTAAAATAAGGAACACATGGAAAAGTTATTGAAATTTACGTATGTAATAAAACCGAAATACAATCATCCAAAACACACAAACAAGTTTCATGAACAAAAAGAGACTACGGAGTAAAGAGGTCATTGTTACACTTTTATATCTTCGGAATCCCCTATGGATACTCAAGAGAACTAGACTTCTTTGGTGGATGACGTTCGGAATCCCCTATGCGTCGGTGGAAGAAGAGATGTGGCGGTTTGATGGCGTAGTTGGCTTCTTGAGGATGTCGGCTTAATTTGTGGGGAGGAGGAGAGTATTTGGCAGAGCATAGGCTATAGAATAAGTGATGTCTTTGCTTTGAGTCGAGCTCTTGTATTTATAGGTGAAGAATTCCAACTTTCCTCTCCAAACTAGGTTTTCCTAGTGTACTCGGGCAGAATTGCCAGCCTGTCTTGAAACGTCTTTTCCGGGAGATCTAGAGCTCAGAAAATTCCGATTCTTGTTTCATTGGAAAGCTTATTCAAAGGGCTATAAAATCCATATAATGAACGCCATATTTGGAGTTGAATTGAATTTACTACGGATTTTAGAAGTTGAGTGACCTGACTGCCCAGTTTTCTTCTTCTTCAAGGAAAAGGAAATCTTTATATCTTCAAATCTTGCATTCCTTATTCCCCAATACTTCTTGGCCGAATATACCATATTCTTGCACATATTTTGGCCCTTAAATAAGGTATTTTTCTTCATGGAATATCCTTCAAAAATTCGTCCATTATATGCTCCATATATTCCGCCATATTTGCTCTTTCCTGGGTCGCGCAGGAGAAATGTCTTCATCTTTTTGTCCACCATTTTGGTATCCATTTTATTTGGCATTTGGTTTCCAATTCTTGACACCATATGGGAATGTATTTTAGTAACCATTTGAAGACCATTCCTCGGACTATTTCTTCTCCGGATTTATTGCGTTTTGCGTGCTTGTAGACTCCTTTACTCCGTCTCTTTTGGTCAACACCTGAATTTAACAAAATAAGTTAAAACTAATAAAACTAAGCAATTATCAAAGTAAAAATGTAGAGAAAACACATTAATTAATACGCCTAAAATGCGTAGATCAAAGTACAACTTAGCCAGTCTGCCCACTGAAATCTTCCCTGGAAGTGCAAGAAAATGTGCGGATTTCGTCAAGCGGTCAACAATAACCCAAATGCCAGTGTTGCCCGCCGAAGTACGCGGCAACTGATAGACGAAATCCATCGTAATGTGCTCCCACTTCCATACTGGAATCTCAAGTGGCTGTAGTTTCCCTGCAGGTTTTTGCCTCTCCGCCTTCACCTGCTGACAAATCAAACACCGACTCATGTACGCGGCAATCTCCCGCTTCATGTTGCGCCACCAATAGTACGCTCGAAGTGTACGAAACATCTTCGTACCTCCGGGATGCATCGCATACGCTGAACTATGGGCCTCATCCAAAATCTCCTTCTTCAAGTCCTCGTCCCTGGGTACACATAATCTGCCCCTGAACAACAACGTACCGTCGTCGCTCAAACGGAACTCTGTAGGCACACCATTCTGAATCATGGTCTTCTTGCCCAGCAAGTAAGGATCTGAATCCTGTGCTTCCCGTACCTGATCAACCAGTACCGGTCGAACCTGAAAGCTGGCCAACAAAGCGCCATCATCATCATACCCAAACACAGCACCTGTAGCTCGAAGCTCAGCTAACATCGACACTCTGGCCACACACATGTGAAATAATGAGGCTCCGGATTTCCGGCTAAGTGCATCTGCCACAACGTTGGCCTTCCCTGGATGGTACTCAAACATGCAATCATAATCATTGATCAACTCCATCCATCGACGCTGCCTCATGTTCAGATCCGGCTGTGTTCGCAAGTAAGTGAGACTCTTGTGGTCAGTGAAAATCTTACACTGAGCACCATATAAATAATGCCTCCAGCTCTTCAACGCTAACACAATAGCGGCTAACTCCAAATCATGCGTCGGATAGTTGACCTCGTGTGGTTTCAGCTGTCTGGAACCATACGCCATGACTCTACCATGCTGCATCAACACACAGCCAAGGCCCAACTTCGACGCATCACTGTATACAACAAACTCACCACTATCATCTGGCAACGTCAGAACCGGTGCGGTAGTCAATCTCTCCTTCAGGAGCAAATAACTCTCCTCGCACGCATCAGACCACTCAAACTTGACGCCCTTCTTCGTCAACCTAGTCAGTGGTGTAGCTATCCGGGAGAAATCCTGTACAAATCGTCGATAATAGCCTGCTAACCCCAAGAAACTCCGGATCTCCGGCACAGTAGTGGGTCGACTCCAATTCAGCACGGCCTCAATCTTGTCAGGATCAACACTAACTCCTTCGGCCAAAATCACGTGACCCATAAACTTTACACTATCCAACCAGAACTCACACTTGCTAAACTTCGCGAACAGCTGATGGTCCCGCAAAGTCCGCAACACCGCTCGCAAGTGCTTCCTGTGCTGGCCCACACTCCTCGAGTATATCAAAATATCATCAATGAATACAATCACGAACTTGTCCAGGAATCGTCGAAACACCCGATTCATCAAGTCCATGAAAGCTGCGGGGGCGTTGGTCAACCCAAACGGCATAACCAGAAACTCATAGTGCCCATACCGCGTCCTGAATGTTGTCCTGGCCACATCTGAATCCCGAATCCTCAACTGGTGATATCCGGATCAAAGGTCAATCTTCGAAAAGACTGATGCTCCCTTGAGCTGATCGAACAAGTCGTCAATCCGCGGCAACGGATACTTGTTCCTCACCGTAACCTGATTCAGCTTCCGATAGTCTATGCACAACCGCATGGACCCATCCTTCTTCCGCACAAACAACACTGGAGCACCCCACGGAGAAACACTCGGTCGAATGATTCCCTTCTCCAATAACTCCTGGAGCTGAATCTGCAACTCCCTCAACTCTGCAGGCGCCATCCGGTACGGTATCTGGGAAATCGGTCCAGTACCCGGCAATAACTGAATGGTAAAATCAATCTCTGGATCAACTGAACCCGAAAACACAGTAGCACCCACAGTGCGAGCCTTGACCACAGGGTCAAAACGATCTTCCAAACGCAGCACTCGCATCAGCAAGTCACGCGTTCGGCGATCCTCATCAGGATCATCATCCCGGTCAACACGGGGACCACGTCGAGGAGGCATCCTACTGATACAAGACAAGCATTAGGCACAAGCAGAAAGAACGTAATCATGAAACCGTAGATATTTGAGGACATACAACACCCGAAGTATTGATGAGTACCGCTGGCCAGTCGGGTCATCACTCCAGTCATGCTGTATCAACTCAAATACCCTAAGCGTCACAACTACAAGAGTCTACAGAATCTGACAACCTAATGCTCTGATACCAAGCTGAAAGGACCCAATCCCGATTCAGTTACTTAAACCGGAATCAAACCCCTTCGAAAATACGAACCAACAAAAATTTTTCAAAATTTCGGCAGAGTTTCGTTACTAGCGTGGAATTACCATAACCTGCACGCGGAAATTAACACTTCGTCCTATGCCACAAAAAGCAAACCGTGGGCACCAATCCCAGCCGGATTTCTCAACATCAATATAATCAACAACAGTAAGTAAACTGTACTATGTATATATGTATATCCGTGAAAATCCTCACAAACATGTATCAGAACGTATCAGAGCGACCTCTAGAATAAAACATATACAATATGTACATCAGTAGGCGAAACAAGAACCTACTGGAAAACACAGGTGACACTGATCACTAGCTTCCAAACCGCGACGTGAAAACACCAAACCTGAACTGCACACTCGGCACGGAAACCGAAAAACCCAGGGGAAAGACAATAAACACGTTAGAGTGAGTGGACGAAAATAAATGTCTTTCACCAGTTAATATATATGTTTAAAATACATATGCGAGTCCAGGAATATAAAATAATAAGTACACGAGGTAAAACTCATATTCCTCCAATGTACTGAGCATGCAAGTAAAATCCCACGGGGTCACTCATGGACTCCTCCGTGCTAGTACAGTCTGAACCACGGAGTCCTTGACTACCACGTGATTCTAAGCCAGAAATGGCCTCGGTTCCGGGGAATACGCCCCTCACCGGTCTGGTTGGGGAAACGCCCCTCCAGGCGGCCCTCCGTCGGGAATCAGCCGACGAGGTAAAGTGTATCGATACAACAACGTAACTGAGACTGTACTCTGTGTAAACCAAATCATAAACAGTTCGATGCAAATGCATGAAACAGCATAAAAGTGTATGCATATTCGTATACGTATATCCGTATAAACATATTCGTATAATCGTAAACACATGCTTATATAATCATAATCTCGTATGAAATCTCATGCTCGTAAAACCATATTCATGCTGCATGCTCAAGTTCATAAACGTATATAAAAGACTCGCAATCAAGCCGTGAAAATAAAATGTCCACTCACAGACTCTCGATATGCGCACACGCGCTACACTCGTGGTCCGGCGGAAGATCCCTCGCCCGAAGCACGATCACGATCCAGATCTCGATCTCGATCTCCTGAAGATTCATAAAAACATAACTGATCAAAATCGTAGTCTACAACACTGTACTGATGCACGGAAACCAACCGTTCCCGGAAATACGAAATGCAGTGCAAAATGAATTACGGAAATCCCGAAATCCCCACTCGAAATCTCGACTGAAAATCGGCTAATCAAATCAACCCGAAAACCTCCGTACGATAACCAGGGCGCGATTTCGAGAAAAACGACATTAAAATTGTCGAAATCTGAAAAAAGTCAACTTTCCGGCGGTTGACCGCCGCCGGCGGCGGCAGCGCGCCGTCAACCGTGGAATTTCAAGGCCAAAGTTTCCAGATTTCAAGGTCTTGATGAGCTGAATCACTTTCTCTTCTACCACTTAAGCTAATTCACAAAGGAACCATCTCAATTTCTCAAAACCAAATCGAAATTCCCAAATCGGATCCCTAATCGGGTTCACCCCAAAACTTCACCTCATCCAAAACCAACCACCCCGTGAGCTTCTCCTAGGTGTGGGGAGCAAAACCCTCAACAAATCCCCTCACAAATCTCGCCGGAACCACCCCCACCGTCGCCGGCGAATTCATCCAACTCGGCCCTAATCGGGCTCCATCAAAACGGGTCTAAATCCACTCAAACCCAAGCCATACACACTCGAAATCACGAGAGGGATCGAACCATACCTGTCCCGTGGCGGATGGTGGCCGGAATCCGGTCGCCGGAGGTGAAGTCCGAAACGGGAAAGTCACCTTCACCAGTCAACAGTCAACCCTTTCCAAAAAATGAAAGTCAACGAAAAAACTGGAATTTTCGACGATTTACGACTATTTCCGATATTTATACCCGTCCCTCGGGTCGATCAATGGTCCAAAATGAAAATACGAAATGATTCGGATAAGCTCGAAACATTCGGATAAACTCGTCGAAACCCGAAACTTCAAATAAACATAAAATATTCCTCGGTTATCAGAAAAATCTTCCGGAACCGCCCACGAACTCGAAACCACGTACTCTACACTTTCCGTGAAGACACCCAACTCAAATTCTCGACCGAAAACAAAGTCGCGAATCGAATCGGCAAACCACATAATATCGCAAAACTGCGACTATAATCAAATCTCGAGAATCGTGCCAAACACACATCTGATTCTGGTTCGGGTCGTCACATGTACAACCATCAGGCATGGGTAACCGTTCACCATCTTGAACCAGGTCCATTATATCGGAGCGGATGACAGAAATATTAGGCTCTTGATAGGCAGGAATGTCTCTTTCTGGTTCAGCAGCATCTTCAGTCGTCACCGGTGTCCCTTCAATTGTCTCTGTATTCCATATTCCTCAGTGAGAGATATGGTTCACTATTTTCCACCCTTCACCGGCTTTCGGATCGTCGAGATAGAACACCTGTCGAACTAAGGTGGCGAGAGCGAAATGCTCATCCTCATACCAGCTAGAGTTTGTATCGACTGATTATAGTCTCAGGTCTTCCTTTGTACGCTTGAACCATCTGCACTTGAATAGGAAAACGTTGACATCATTCCCGTAACATAGCTGAACCATATATACAATAGCCCCGTAATATAGATCATTGTCTTTCCCAACCGCTACCCCACTGTTTTGTGTTCTTCTTCCTTCGTCTCGGGACGACGTAGATTCATTGATTGCAAATCTTTGCGCGCTTTGGGAGTATCTTTAGTCTTGAACTTAATACCGAGAATTGTTCCCACTACGTTGTCGCACATATTCTTTTCTATGTGCATCACGTCCAAGTTGTTCCTCAGCTTCAACTTCGACTAGTAAGGGAGTTCAAAGAATATACTCTTGTGATCCCAATAGCTCAGATCATGTGGAGGAATTGGATTGCATTTCTTTACATCCGCGTCATTGGTCAACACACCAAAGTCGAAATAGCTCAACCTCTCTAAAATCTCTTTTCCCGACCAACTACGGGGTTTAGGATTGTTCTCTACTGTCCCGTCGAAATGAGCTTCATCCTGTCGCCACGGGTGGTCGCGAGGTCGCGAGGAAGCCATCTACGGTGACCCAAGTAACACACCTTCCCCGCGTGCCAACTAGAGTTCACATCGTCCAAACATATAGGACATCCATTATATCCTTTTGTCCTGCAGGCTACCAACATCCCATACGCTGGAAAATCGCTGATCATCCACATTACGGCAGCCCTCATCGTGAACATCGTGTCAGTGAATTTGTCATAAGTTGGGACTCCATTTTCCCACAACAGTTTCATCTCGTCGATCAAAGGTCTGAGGTAGACAACTAAGCACTTCCCTGGAGATTTAGGACCTGGAATTAGTACAGTAAGGAAATTAAATTCCTTGTTCATGCACATCCACGGAGGCAAGTTGTACGGCATCAGAATAACTGGCCAAGTGCTGACGGCGGAGCTATTACTTCCCCAAGGATTGAATCCGTCTGTAGATAGGCCGAGTCTAACATTTCTAACCTCTGCAGCAAAGTCTCCAAAATCCCTATCGAAATGTTTGAAACCCTCCCCATCCGCGGCGTGTCGCAGGACATCGTCATCTATTCGCTTTTCTGCGTACCATCGCATCGCCTCTGTTGTGTGTAGAGACATGTACAGGCGCTGCAATCTAAGAATCAAGGGAAAATATCGAACAACTTTCACAGGAATTCTCTTTTTCGAACTCTTCCTATTCACCTGGAATCTGCACTGGCCACATACGGGACAATAGTCCAAATCTTTATACTCTTTGTAAAATAGCACACAATCATTCAGACATGCGTCAATTATCCTGTACTTTAGGCCGAGGCTGCTCAAGATATTTCTAACCTTATAATGAGATTTAGGAAGATTATGATCATCAGGAAGCAACTTATATATTTGCTCTTGAATTTCGTCAAAAGCACTCATTGACATTTTGTGCTTGACTTTTATCTTCATTTGCTCCATCACATATTGCAAAACATTCTCTCGACATCCAGGGAACACCGGGGTCTGCGCTTCAAGTAGCATCCGGTTGTACTTATCCATCTCACTGGTGTCAGTGGCCAAGCTAGCAGCGGGGAATGTGTCATCATGCTCATGAGTGGTACTGTAACCTCCGTCTTGGTATTGGTGTCCACCTTGACTAAATTCCGGAAACGCATCATGGACCAAATCTGCAGTTGGGTTGCAAGCTGGGGGTCCGACACCACTGCTGCTGGATGAGGCACCATGGTAACTATACCCTGAGCTGAAGTCTGCTGCGCTGAACTCTACTTCTCCACCATGCTCGCTCCATGTAGTGTAACTCCACATCATACCATTTTCGTACAGGTGTTGCACCATAACATTAACCTCCACATACTGACAATTAAGACATTTTTGGCACGGACACCTGAAACGCTTCTTTCCCTGACCATGTTCTATCGCAAAATTCACAAATTCGCTAATTCCATCCATATACCGAACATCACATCTATTCTTCAACTTCATCCAACTCTTGTCCATACTGCTACAAAATATTATAATTAATTAATTATTACATATATATATTAGTCCATTAATTTACGCTTAATTATACGTACTTGATCTACATCGATCCATCAATTACGTACATAATTTAATCTGTATATATAGCTAACATCCATGCATGTATGTACGTTTTCACTAAATATATATTAAGCAAATTTTAACTGCGTACGTACCTGCTGGCCTTCTCGATATCAGTTAATTAAGCTAGCTAGGTAGTCAGCAGAGATCCTGATCCTGATCCTGGCCTTCTCCTTCTCCTTCTCCCTTCTACTTCTTCTTCGATCTTTAAAATTTCCCGCGGGACAGAGGATGGAATTGAATGAAGAGTTTGGCATCGGGCTTATATAATGCTTCACTTAGACGACGGAGGTGTCGATACGTCGTCTAAGTGGAAGTTACTCGGACCATGGCGTGTCGGTCCGTTGTCCAAGTGATCACCTGGACGACGGAGAATACCATCTCCGTCGTCCAGGTGACCACCTGGAGGACGGAGAAGACTCCGAGGTCCAGGTAGTCACCTGGACGATAAAGATGATATTTTCCGTCGTCCAGGTGATCACTTGGACAACGGAGAAGTCTCCGAGGTCTAGGTGATCACCTGGACGACGGAGAATACCATCTCCGTCGTTCAGGTGATCACCTGGACCTCGGAGTCTTCTCCGTCCTCCAGGTGGTCACCTGGACGACGGAGATGGTATTCTCCGTCGTCCAGGTGGTACTTGGACGACGGAGAAGTCTCCGTCGTCTAAGTATCACTTGGACCACAAAACAATTACGTTTCTGTGGTCTAAGTGCTGTTTTCTTGTAGTGAGTAAACCTGATTCGGCTTACATCAAAACATGTAAATTTCCCAAAAATAACCACACCAACCAAACAAGGAAAGCAAGAGCTTTCAATGCTTACCTTTTTCTTCGCCGAAGATGGTTGAAAGAAAACAACGTTTCAAGTCGGGTCAACCGACGTGAGTCGGCAGAGGCAAAACGGGTCGAGCCCCGTGAAGGTTTTTCTGATTTTCTGAATTATTTTTCAAAAATAAAACCTATTTATACCCCTAAGCTCTTCAAAAGATAAATGACCCAGATTCGATCTTATCATGATCAAAAGGTCGATATTTAACCGACTAAAAATAATTTCATTTTTAATAATATCGCACGTAGACTTTCGATAAACATAAGAAATAGCTCGCTTATCCAAAAAATTCTTCGAAAATTTCTACAAGCTCGAAATTAAATACTCTACAACTTTTGTGAAGAAAGTTAAATCAAATTCTCACCCGATGGAAATATTGTTAACAACTCACTCGACGCGATTAATCCGTGATAAAGTTTAACATAACTTGATAAGTGCATAATTTTGGTTCGGGTCGTAACATCTCAACATAACTCCTTTTTTCTTCTTTTTTTTCTTTCTTTTCGGCAATCTAACATAGAAGTTGTTTGAACAAGTCTATCCCCATACACACAATATGCCTTAGACAACATCATCTTCACTCCATCTTTTGAATGTTAGCTTTGAAATCTCTACCTAGTCTTTAGAACAAGGGTAAATATTACTCACTAGGTAAGTAGGTACATGTATGGAAATGACCTCAATGCTCTATTCTTCATTCCCAATGCTCCCCTAACCTCTCACTTATTTTTATTGCATTCCAATGGTGTCCGACTATCGCGGGTCGTAGTTTTAGGACGTAAACATGGTCTGTAACTTCACCATCTTGTTACGGTGGATACTTATTAAGTAGTACCACTCTATTACTTGGAGCTAGAGATCTTCTTGACTTGTCGTAGAGGAAAACATCAAAGTGATCAGTGTATTTGACAATGTTAGATCAAAATGGACACCTTCTTGATGTCTTCCTCTTCTTCTAAACCGCTCTTCCAAGTAGCATTCCAAACTCTTCCTTCAATGTTGGTATGGACTTGATGTGTGGGAAGGAAGCAGGTGGTTGTGATATCTCAAGACAAGGTGGAAAGTCAACAACATAGCTTCCTTTCAAATCCTTCATTTCTTCATAGAAACATTGGGTTCTAAATGGAGTATCAAGAGGCAAGAATTTCTTGGTCTAAATCATATCATCATAATCATAACTCAATGCTTCTTCTTGCTTCATGGGGAGTTCTTAGTGATACTCTTTTAGTGGTGAGGGAAGAAATCATGGTTCTTCTTTAACTTGGTCTTCAATGCTTGGAACAAACACATTCTCTTCACTTTGGACATCCCTTTCATCTAGCTCCTTCATCAATTCTTCCCAATAACTCATCATCAGTCGCGTAGATGAGTCCAAAATTATATTTTCCTCAACACTCCAAGCTTCATCATACTCAGTTGAGACTTCATCATCAGACAAGAACCTATCATTATACATGGCTCTTTGAGAACTTGACACTGAAGCTTCGTGGTAGATGGAAGGCTTATGAGGTGTCACATCTTCTTAAGTAGTCTCTTGTGCTCTCTCGGCTAGTTTGCTTACATGAGCTTCCAATCCTTGAATGTCCTTTTAAAATTCCTTTCTCGCCCATTGAAGTTCCTCTTGTACACATTGGAATTCATTCCTCATACATTGCCTTAAAGCTTTTTGTTGAGCCAACAAATTCACAAGTATCTCCTCCAAGTTTGGATTAGGGCTTTCTTCTTGAGGTGAAGAGGATACCACTGAGATGACCCAACCCCGATTTAAAAATAAACCGGAATTACGTCATAACCACATGAATAAATACTCAAGATTATAAGAAAATTTTGACATAGTTTCCCTATAAACTGAAAATATACCTAAACTTGCAACATCAATTATACTCAAATTCTCAACAAGTCGCAACATCTCACATACATAACATTATTCAAAAACCCAAAGAAATCAAATAATAAATCCAAGAGACTTAATATTTTCAAATGATTAACCTTAACAGACATGGGTCACTAGACCACCTATTGAAAATTATAGTGAAAATGAAAACATATGGTAATCAGAGCAACTAGGCTTCTAATTTAGCTAATATAACTGAAATACTAATTCGTAGATGATCCTACGGTGGATACTGTGTGACGACCCAGACCAGAATCAGCAGTATGATCAGCTATATTCGTGAGTTACTACGTAGACGCAGATGTCCGACTGATGATTGAATCGCCAGATTTGATAACGACTTGATTATTGGCCGAGAATTGGAGCTGGATCTCTTCTTGAGAGTCGTTGTATATGTGATTTCGAGTTCGTGGGCAGTTCCGGATCGTTGTTTGGACGACCAAGGAATTAATTATGAATATTTGAAGTTCGGATTTAACTTGTGGGTTACTTAACGACTAAATTACCGGACGAGAATTTGGTTTCGGCTTCTTCACGGAAGTTGTTCAGAATTTAATTTCGAACTCGTGGGAACTTCCAGAGCATGATTTTGAGTTACGAAGATTTAGTTGCGAATATTTCCGATTGTTGATTGTTTAGTCGGATTATTTATGTGTTTGGGTTGAATGGTTGACTTTTTATCGGTTTGGTCGATGTGTTTGACTTCGGGTGATAATTGAAGAACATGTCGAGTCGAGTTTGTTGCCGTGAGAATTATCGGAATCGGAGTTATGACGCGAGAGTTACAAATGTTTTAAGTTTGTCGTAAATCTAATTTTGGAAGTTTCCTAAAATAGCAGGCTATAAATAGTGGGTTGCCTAAAAGGGAAAGTCAACATTCTTCATTTATTGCCTTGACTGTGTTGACTCGGTTTGACCGAGTGGGAGGAGAAGGTGCGACGGTGACCGGCGGCCTCCACGGCGGCGTGGTGCTTCCGGCCACCTCAAGGCTCGGGAAAGGTCTCGTTTGCTTCGTCTCGGCCCTCTGGTGGTGGTTCCGGTCTTGTTTTTCGGCGTGGCTCACCGGAGGGAATAGAAATTCCGGCAAGAAAATGAAGGAAACTTGGTGAATTCGGGTTCCATGTTTTAGGCCGAATTGAGCTACAACTTTAAGTGGGCTTTGAAGCTCTCATTCCCTTGATGCTACCCTGTAAGTTTGGTGATCCAATTCATCTTGTACAAGGAGAATTTTGGGATTGAAATTTGTGTGAACATTCGGTTTATCATGAAATTGAGCTAGTTAGAGATTGAATTGGCCTTTGTTGCAGTTATGAGAGTTGCTCAGTGGATGATTTTGAGAGGAATAGGGGTTGCTCCGCCGTGAAATGTTCCGGTCAGTGGCGGCGCCGTCGTGGGCGGTGGTCAACGGCGGTCAACAGTTTGACTTTTTGGATTTTCGACAAGTTGCATGTCATTTGACTTGAAATCGCGCTCCGATCGCAGTGGGGAGGTTCGTTTTTCAAATTGAGCGTCCGAAATTGTAGCGAGGTATTGAGGTGTATTATACGGATTTTCGACGATTTGTCGACATTGAATTTCGTGTTTCCGAGAACGGTGGTTTCTCGTGATTTGAATTGAATTGTCGAGTTATAACTTTGAGAAATGGATTTTGTGAATATTCAGGGGTTCGTGATCGTTCATTTGGCGAGGGACTTTCCGCCGGATCACGGGTTAACGCATATCGCGTTACGCTAGTCTGTGAGTGGACAATTTCTTTTCACGGAATTCTTGCGAGTCTTTTATATGTTTTATGAACTTGAGCATGCGTATGGAGATTACGGATTACATGAGCATGTGTTTTACGATTATACATATACGGATATACGTATACGAGTATACATACACTTATATGTTGTTTCATGCATTGCATCGAACTGTTTATGATTTGGTTTACACAGAGTACAGTCTCAGTTACGTTGTTGTATTTATACACTTGCCTCTCGGCTGATCCCCGATGGTAGGCCATACCAGGAGGGGCGTTACCCCGACTGACCGGTGAGGGGCGTTTCCTCGGATCCGAGGCCATTTCTGGCTAGAATCACGTGGAAGTCAGGGACTCCGTAGTTCTGACTGTACTAGCACGGGTGTGTCCATGAGTGACCCCTTGGGATTTTTACTTGCATGCTCAGTACGCTGGAGGATTATGGTTTTACCTCGTGTACTTGTTGTTTTTATTTACCTGGACTCGCATATGTTATTTAAAACATATATATCAACTGGTGAAAGACATTTATTTTCGTCCACTCACTCTAACGGTTTTCATGTCTTTCCCCTGGGCTTTTCGGTTTCCGTACCCAGTTTGCAGTTCAGGCTCTGGTGTCGCACATCGTGGTTGGAGGCATAGTGCTCGAGCTACCTTGTTTCTTCCAGTAGGTTTATTGTTCTACCTACTGTGGTATACTTATATGTTTATACATTAGAGGTCGCTCTGAGAAATCTGTTGTTTATGTTATACAATTTTACACCGGATTTCAGTAAAGTACTATTATATTTATTGTTTTACTTTACTGTTGATATATTGAGAAATCCGGATGGGATTGGTGCCCGCGGTTTGCTTTTTGTGGCATAGGATGAGGTGTATTTTCCGCGTGCAGGTAATGGTAATTCCACGATAGTAACGAAACTCTGCCGAAATTTCTACGATTTTTGTTGGTTCGTGTTTTCGAAGGGGTTTGATTTCGGTTTAGACAACTAAATCGAGGTTGGGTCCTTTCTGCTTGGTATCAGAGCATAAGATTATAGGTTCTGTAGACTTCTGTAGTCGTGTTTACTAAGGATATTTGAGAATGTACAGCATGTCTGGAATGGTGACCCGACCGGCCGGCGGATAATCATCAATATTCCGGGTGTTGTATACTTTCAAATATTTGAAGTTCCATGATTACATTCCACTTGTTGTGAACGATGTTTTATTCATTAGGATGCCTCCTTGACGTGCTTTCCGTGTCGGTACGGTTGTGGATCCTATTGAGGATCAATCGACGCGTAATTTGCCAGTGAACTGCGGGTCTGGATGAGCATTCCAAGTTCAGAGAATTGAGTGGCACGGTTTGCCTGGTTGTGTGTGTATGAGCATCTATATCTTATCTCAGAGCTGAGAATTGTGACAGTTGATGTTTGCCTGAGTCAAATTGTTGTATTTGGTGGGCTGATGTTGTGTGAGCTCCGGTTGTGACTCCATGGCCTACATTCAGAGTGTTGTGTATACCTTAATGGTGTTATCAGACTACCCAGCATTAGAATGTGGAGTGTTTACCCACCTGAGGCAGAGATGCATTGTTCACATGTTTGTTCCTGTTTACACGTGTTATGTGGCTTCAGAGGAAGCAATGCACGAGGTTCGAGATGAGTTTGAACCTGAGTATCAGAGAGAGTCTGATTAATATGTCTTGAGTCATCCATGAGGAGCTTAGTGTGCTGCACTCAGTGGCGAGGCTATTGATATGGAAAGTTGTACGCGGTTTTCGATGTGATGGTTTGAGGAAAGTGGACTTAGTCGAGATTTTGATGAGGTTGAGTTCCGACACTTTTGGATCAGTGACTTCATCAGGCTGTGGTCTTTTCGATTATTTTGAGGGTCATCAGATCAGGCAGAGGATCCGTTTGATGATGGCGGAGATCACGGAGTAGCGGACTTGCTCCTGTGGCATGAGTTTGGGCGATCGTTGGTGATCCTTTCACGCAGCAGGTATTGCGGTGACTTGTGTTCGTGGAGTACTTTTAGTTGCTGTTATGGTGGCCAGGAGGGTCACGTTACGAGGGAAAGCCCCCAGCCAGCTGTTGTAGCGATTCGACAGCTCAGACTTTACGAGGAGATCCTCATGTTGTTCCTGAAGTTTGTCCAAGGTACCTTTTTGATGAGTTATTCAGCAAGTCGCAATTGATGTGGGCGGCTAGTTGGGCATGTTGGAGTTCATGCCGTGACCTTGTTTGGGGACAGACTTTTCTCCGAGGTTGTTGTTGTTGGATATCCATGGCTATTGTACCTGCATCTCCACTTCCGAGGTTTTGGAGAGTGTTGTATCCATCCGGAGGTTGCGAGATCCTTGCTGGAGGATATGGGTTGGCCGCGGATCTGTTATAGCTGGATGTTATGGATTTGATGTGTTTGTGAGTACGGACTTACTGACGACGCATTTGGTTGTGTTCGAGTGCCTCGAGAAGGAGGTTGTGTTTCGACAACCAGATTTCCCTGATATACTGTTTCGCGGTGATGGTCGAGTGGATGATGGAAACGGGTTGTGTTGCTTGCTTAGCTTATGATGTGGATACTTCGGTTGCTGTGCTGGGCGTTGGTGACATTGAGGTGGTTCCTGAGTTTCCTGGTGTGTTCCAGAGAAGTTACTAGGTGTTCCTCCAGTTCGGGAGACCGACTATACCATTGAGCTTGTACTGGGCGCTTGACTCATTTTACCAGCCTTTTGTCGTTCGGAGCCAGCGGAGCTGATAGAGCTACGGGTTCGACTCCAGGAGTTGCTGGAGGAGGTTTCAGGAGATTTCATGCGACCCTGCGTATTTGCGTGGTGTGCTCTTGCATTGTTTATACGGATGTTGGATGATTCGACGTGGTGGTGCATTGACTACCGGAAGCTTGATTTGCTTCAGAGGAGAGTGAGTATCCTCCGCTTCAGATTGACGATTGGTTTGATCAGCTCGCGAGAGCTTCAGTCTTTTCGAAGATTGATTTTGCCCGGATACTGTCAGTTGAAGATCGATGAGTTAGAGGTGGCTATGTTTGCTTTCGGATTTCGGTGCGGGCATCAGGAGTTCTTGGTCACGTTGTTTGGTTGACCAATGCCCCCGTAGATCGTGTGGACTTGATGGATCAGGTGTTCAGACGGTTTCTGGATGAGTTTGCGGTCATGTTCGTTAGCAATGTCCTGATGTATTCCAGGAGTGTGGGCTAGTACCTGATTCAATTGTGAGCAGTTTTGCGGACTTCGCGAGATGATCAGTTGTTGACGAAGTTCAGTCAGTGTGAGTTATGGTCGATTAGTGTGAATATTTTGAGCTGTGTGATGCTATCCGAGTGAGTGGCGTGGATTCTGACCAGATAGAAGCCGTGTTGATTTGGGGATTGCTCTACCATTGTACCAGAAATTGGGAGTCTCTTGGGTTTGGCAGGCTATTACCGACGGCTTGTGCAGGATTTTCCCCGGGTTGCCACTTCACTTTCCAGATTGACGAAGGAAGTGTCAAGTTCGAGTGGTTCGATGCACGCGAGGAGAGTTATTTACTCCTGCAGGATGGTTGACCGTTGTTTCGGTTTTGACCTTACCTGACGATCGTGACGAGTTCGTGGGTTATGGCGATGCATCGAGGTATAGATTTGGTTATGTTTTGATGTTGTGTAACAGAGCGGTGGCTCATGATTCAGGTAGTGGAAACCTTATGAAGCTATATATCTGGTATTTGATTTGGGGTAGCTGCCTTATGTTAGCATCAGAGAGTTCGAAACACTACAGCTATGGCATGCATCACGGTGTAGGACGTGCACTGATCACTTGAGTTTCATCCACTTGCATTTTTGGCCAGATTTGGGCTTGAGGCAGTGTAGATGGATGAGGTTGACTCATGACTATGGCTGCACCTTTGAGTTTGTTTGAGAGAGGCTAGAGGTTGTACTTTGATCATCCGTCTACGATGTTGTTGTTGATGCATTCAGTTGAGAGTCGGGAGCTTCAGTGTTTCATGTGTGTGTGGCTCGAGTTTCCGTGTTAGCCGAGTTATGGGCTACGAGAGCTGATTTTGAGTGTGATGACGTTGAAGCTCATGGTTTTGCGCGCGGTTGGCGCTAGTGATGCGGAGATGTATAAGATACTTCGAGTTTACTACTTGTGACGCAATCTGCAGAGCAATGTAGCAGCTTGAGTATGCAGATGCCACATTTGTCGAGTGGTGATGGCTAGGAGGCAGAGATTTGCCGAGATGTGTCAGCCATTTGAAATTTCCGGTTAGACGTGGCGATTGTTGCAGTGTTTGTGTGTGTTTGTATGCACTTTGCTTGTGATACCAGTTGTTAGGCCTTTGTGGATCATTTGACGAACTTAGTACGTTTCCTTGTACTTTCGGAGACGATTCAGTGGTAGGCTGGCATAGCTGTGTTTGACAGAGGTTGGCCATTCACGTGGTGTGCCTATGTCCCAGTTCGCTGACCGAGATAATCAGCTACAACAAAGTGTTGGCGAGCTTTACAGCGAGCATTGTGGACCAAATTACGAGTTAGTACCGGTTCTTATCCTCAGATTGGTAGGCGATCTTTGAGGACTATTCAGACCTTGGAGGGCATATTGTGGACCTCGGTATTGCAGTTCCGGAGGGTTTGGAACCAGCAGTTTCAGTTGTTCGAGATTGCATGCAGTACCAGTTGGTTGACTGCTATGATCTTGACATTGCATGTTGTCGTTTTGAGGATGATGTTGTACTCCATAGTGCTGGGGAGAATTTGGTTTGAGCTTGAGTTGATGTTTGGTCTGATTTTGTGGAATGTGCTACCATAGATGGTCAGATTATCGAAAACAGAATGATAATTGCCCGAGTCTGATGTTTGAGCTATGTTGTTATGAGTGTGTGAGTTATGTGTATGTGTGTAAACTGAGTTGTGATTTGCCATATTGTTTTGATCCAGATGTGATCGTAGTCGAGTTTGTATTATGCCGTCTGGTTCGGCATCGCCTATAGTGTTGGCTTTTGTATGTGTTGTGTTCCGTGTGGCGGAACTATGTTTCAGGTTTGTTGCGTATTGTGTACCCTACTTGTTCCTTATGCAGGAACACTAGGCTATTGTGTGGAGCAAGTTCAGATTCGAAATTGAGGGTATAGGGATTACAGTACAGAGCTATCTCCTATTGTGAAGTCTGTTGTCAAAGTTGTTCAGTTGATATTATCACTTGAGAGTTGAGCAGTATGCAGAGGCAGTGCTCCTACTTTTGGTCGGCAGACTTGGAAATTTTGAGGTCGAAATTTTTTTAAGGGGGGTGGATTTGTGACGACCCAGACCAGAATCAGCAGTATGATCAGCTATATTCGTGAGTTACTACGTAGACGCAGATGTCCGACTGATGATTGAATCGCCAGATTTGATAACGACTTGATTATTGGCCGAGAATTGGAGCTGGGTCTCTTCTCGAGAGTCGTTGTATATGTGATTTCGAGTTCGTGGGCAGTTCCGAATCGTTGTTTGGACGACCGAGGAATTAATTAAAAATATTTGAAGTTCGGATTTAAATGGTGGGTTACTTAACGACTAAATTACCGGACGAGAATTTGGTTTCGGCTTCTTCACAGAAGTTGTTCAGAATTTAATTTTGAGCTCGTGGGAACTTCCGGAGCATGATTTTGAGTTACGAAGATTTAGTTGCGAATATTTCCGATTGTTGATTGTTTAGTCGGATTATTTATGTGTTTGGGTTGAATGGTTGACTTTTTATCGGTTTGGTCGATGTGTTTGACTTCGGGTGATAATTGAAGAACATGTCGAGTCGAGTTTATTGCCGCGAGAATTATCAGAATCGGAGTTACGACGCGAGAGTTACGGATGTTTTAAGTTTGTCGTAAATCTAATTTTGGAAGTTTCCTAAAATAGCAGGCTATAAATAGTGGGTTGCCTAAAAGGGAAAGTCAACATTCTTCATTTATTGCCTTGACTGTGTTGACTCGGTTTGACCGAGTGGGAGGAGAAGGTGCGACGGTGACCGGCGGCCTCCACGGCGGCGTGGTGCTTCCGGCCACCTCAAGGCTCGGGAAAGGTCTCGTTTGCTTCGTCTCGGCCCTCTGGTGGTGGTTCCGGTCTTGTTTTTCGGCGTGGCTCACCGGAGGGAATAGAAATTCCGGCAAGAAAATGAAGGAAACTTGGTGAATTCGGGTTCCATGTTTTAGGCCGAATTGAGCTACAACTTTGAGTGGGCTTTGAAGCTCTCATTCCCTTGATGCTACCCTGTAAGTTTGGTGATCCAATTCATCTTGTACATGGAGAATTTTGGGATTGAAATTTGTGTGAACATTCGGTTTATCATGAAATTGAGCTAGTTAGAGATTGAATTGGCCTTTGTTGCAGTTATGAAAGTTGCTCAGGGGGATGATTTTGAGTGGAATAGGGGTTGCTCTGCCGTGAAATGTTCCAGTCAGTGGCGGCGCCGCCGTGGACGGTGGTCAACGGCGGTCAACAGTTTGACTTTTTAGATTTTCGACAAGTTACATGTCATTTGACTCGAAATCGCGCCTCGATCGCAGTGGGGAGGTTCGTTTTTCGAATTGAGCATCCGAAATTGTAGCGAGGTATTGAGGTGTATTATACGGATTTTCGACGATTTGTCGACATTGAATTTCGTGTTTCCGAGAACGGTGGTTTCTCGTGATTTGAATTGAATTGTCGAGTTATAACTTTGAGAAATGGATTTTGTGAATATTCAGGGGTTCGTGATCGTTCATTCGGCGAGGGACTTTCCGCCGGATCACGGGTTAACGCGTATCGCGTTACGCTAGTCTGTGAGTGGACAATTTCTTTTCACGGAATTCTTGCGAGTCTTTTATATGTTTTATGAACTTGAGCATGCGTATTGAGATTACGGATTACATGAGCATGTGTTTTACGATTATACATATACGGATATACGTATACGAGTATACATACACTTATATGTTGTTTCATGCATTGCATCGAACTGTTTATGATTTGGTTTACACAGAGTATAGTCTCAGTTACGTTGTTGTATCTATACACTTGCCTCTCGGCTGAAAGACATTTATTTTCATCCACTCACTCTAACAGTTTTCATGTCTTTCCCCTGGGCTTTTCGGATTCCGTGCCCAGTTTGCAGTTCAGGCTCAGGTGTCGCACGTCGTGGTTGGAGGCATAGTGCTTGAGCTACCTTGTTTCTTCCAGTAGGTTTATTGTTCTACCTACTATGGTATACTTATATGTTTATACATTAGAGGTCGCTCTGATAAATCTGTTGTTTATGTTATACGATTTTACACCAGATTTCAGTAAAGTACTATTATATTTATTGGTTTACTTTACTGTTGATATATTGAGAAATCAGGATGGGATTGGTGCCCACGGTTTGCTTTTTGTGGCATAGGATGAAGTGTATTTTCCGCGTGCAGGTAATGGTAATTCCACGATAGTAACGAAACTCTGCCGAAATTTCTACGATTTTTGTTGGTTCGTGTTTTCGAAGGGGTTTGATTCCGGTTTAGACAACTAAATCGGGGTTGGGTCCTTTCATACTGCTATGCCTCGATCTACGTGTGTGTCCGATCTCTACTGAAATTCTACAACCTGGGCATTTCAAACTAATGTGCCTAGAGGAAAGGCATATAAAAAATAGAAAGCGTCAGAGTGAGTGGACGAATAATAAACAATCTTAAAACATCATAAAGCGTAATCTTATGCCTTTCACCAAAAATATAAAATAAAAGTGAGCGAGTTTGAATAAAAGTAAAGCAAGCGTGTGGAGGCAAAAATGTATGAACCATTGGGTAGGGCATTCCTAGTCTCCCCCCCCCCCCCCCCCCCCCCCCGGCCGGAGCATACTCGGTGATTTGCCGAGTAGCCTATGCATCGATGCATAACCATGTACATGACGTCCATAAAATTCGTGAAATTTAATGCAGGGAGTCCATGCATAATCATAAAAATTATAACATTTAGTATCATAGACACATAATATAAATCGTAAACATGTATAATCAAGACTCGCTAACGACCAGTGAAAAATAAAGTTCACTCACCTGGATCGCCAGTAATTAGCTAGTTGTTGATCCACTAACGCGAAAATACTACTCGTTGATCCTAAAGTAATCCCGTAAATCTAAATCGATTAATAATATAAGTTATGATTGTGTTATTACTGTAAAAGAGGAATTCGAGACAACACGTTTATTGGAAAAACTCACTTTCAATTTCAATAGCTAACTACCGTCGTCCTCGTACTCGACAATTATAAAATTGATCTTGGTCATCATAAGGTACCGTTCCGGCTCCAAACAAGTGAGCCTCGACTTGACACGTGACAATCGACTATGCCAAAGGTGTCGAGTCAACTTAATTCCTAAAAATCGGTGGCCGAAATCTGACCTGTTCCAAAACAATTGATCTGCATATCAAATCGGACATCTCAACAAGCCCAATAATTCTTATCACAACATAAAATCCAAAGATTAAACCAGAATTTACCCTTGAATTTTTTGAACCCTCGCCGAATTTCGTGGTGACTGATCGCCGACGTCAGGCAACAGCATGACCCGAAACTGGTCCTAAATGACTCAGCTTATAAGCTTCAAAGGCCCTATGGTCTCGTCACCCATTGTTGGTCGACACATCGTTGCCGACATCGACAGTTGGCCAAGAACCCAAAGAGGTTTCTCGCTCTGGTTTCCCCCAAAGTTGTCAATGCCCAACCAAGATAAGGACATGGAGAGACCAAGGATGAAGAGAGCAACCACCACCGACTAGAACGACGGTCAAAGTTGTCGGCGAGTCGCCAGATGTGAAACAGTAAGGAGGAGATGAAGAGAGAAAGGGAGCAGAGAGAGAGAAAATAAGGTTAGGCTTTTTTCCTAACCCGAGTTAAAATCCAACAATTAACTCTCATAAACGAATGATCTAGATTTGTTTTTGATCAAGGTCAATGGTCCACAAAATTTACCCAATGGTAGATTAGCAATTTAATTATGTTAACAAAAAACTTCCAAAATTTGTAAAAATTAGCTCAGACCTCAGAAAAATCCAATTAAAGTATCGACAAGCTCAGATTAATTTCCTCTACAACTTTGATGAAGAAAGTGAGTCCAAATTCATAACTAATAAAAGGTCAATTTTAAGTCGTGATGAATCTCGATAAATGTGATGTATGATGCTTAGCTCGTTTATTAGCGCGACTAATGATGATTAACTCGCAAATTTGGTTCGTGTCGTTGCAGCCACCAATTGCCTAAATTGTGCCTGGGTTTCCTCTTGTTGAGCTAGATGCTCCTCAACTCAGGCTAAATGGGTGTGAATGAGTGCTTCCAAATTTGAATTAAGGTCTTCTTCTTGAATAGGTATCGAGTGTGCTTGATGCATCCTCATGTTGTACTCGTACTCTTGAACGTACTCGGGATACTCATATCTCAAGTTGCACTCAAGAGGTAAATGCACTTGAGAACTATATAGGGTGCATGCCTCCATATAAGAATACGTCGGCCCCTCGGCTTGATAATTCCACTCTTAATAGCCTCAATTGTAGGGTACATGTTTCCCATAACCAGTTGAACTCTCCCAACAGTTATACCATCCGTCCATGGTGAGTTATTCGAAAAGAGGATTCGAAGGCATGAAACCTAAAAACACACTAAGAAACCAATAGATATTAGTCCTCCAAATTCCTACAGTGACTCAAAGCCTCGAGTGCCTTCCATGGTACTTCTTTAGCACCCCCCTTAAGGAAACATCAATGAGGATCCTAAGAGTTCGGATGTGATTTTGGTACGTGGCATAGTGGCATTCACTGTGCAATGGACACCGAGGTGAACCGAGGTAAAGGCTTACGTTATCCAATACACCAAAATCACATAATCACGTAAGGTTGCTAAATATAGACTCTCTAACAAAACATGCTTTAAATCAAATACACTAAATTAGATATGCTTCAAGATACATTAACTTCAAGCAAGTAAACAAGCACCACTTAAGCAATCACAAATGCAGGTTCCCTGTATGGAAATTTTGGGTGGCTGAATTGCAATTTTGATAGGTCGAATGGAAATTTTGATGGGTCGGATGTACGCTTTTGTGTCTCTTTCGCACCAATCTCGATGGGTCAAGCAGAATACCCTATAAAAGGTTAGCAGACAAGTTCTAGCACAAATTTACCTCAAAGCTATCAACCAAAGAATTCAAGGGATCAAAGACACTCAAAACAAAGTACAAAATAGAAAAATGAAGAAAAACTATAAAGTTATGAAACAAATGTCACATAAAATGTTTGGATTCTCTGCAATCAAAGGTAAACCGAAGCTAAGGAATCAAAGTGAAATCAATCCCCAACAACGACACCAAAAACTTGTTGGAAAGTTTACCCCTACACACTTTATGCACTAAGAACTAGCCCATAAGTGTAAAGAATTATTTCCGCCCACAAGTATACGAGGTTAAGTTATAGTATTTATAAGAAGTTGAGTGTGAAACCCGTGAGGATTGACCACTATAACTCCTTAGCTTAACTCGATTATGCACTCAAATTACGGATTGACTAGACACTAAGCATGATACTTAAACTAAAATAAAATGTGGAGATGTACCTCGCAAGACTAAGTCCTTTGGAGACTTAGCATTGTAAGGGATGGTTAAACTATGGTAAGTGATTAAATGAATGTTTATTGATTGATATATTAGTCTAATGCAGAGAGATTAAAATAGCAACAAATTCACAATAAAGAAGAATGGTTGACTAGGGAAATCCCCACTAACCATTTGATGTACAAACAATGTCCCAATTTATGAAAGTAGATTATTAAAATCCATTTCACATAATTTATGTCAAAATCGTGATCTTGTGGGTCACATTTGGTTTTAAACCCAAGTTCCTATGTCATTTTTGACTCTAGACGACTTGACCTTAGTATGGTCCAAGAAATGGTCTTCGCAAAGTTTAGGGTTTAGGTATGGTGCACAAAATGGTTTTCCAAATGGTGTAGAGAATTAGAAGCCAAAATTACAAATGAAAATGATGTCAAATGGTGCAAATGAAAAATGAAAACATTTCTCCTGCTCCGGCCAGGAAAGACCAAATGTGGCAGATCAAGAAAAAAGATGGTGGCCGAATCATGTGTATCTCAAAAGTGCCTTATTTTAAGATTAAAATATCCTAAAAAATAAGGTAGGGTTGGCCAAGATATTCCTTGGAGTGCAAGAAGAACAAAATCAAAAAGGTTAAGACCTCTCATGGAATAAGGACAAAATATCCAAGATATAGACCTGTAACTTCAAAGGAGCACCGAGAATGATTCTGAAGTCCAAATATAGTCATGTGATACCTCTCTAAAAATCTCTTGAAGTCTTCTTTCCAATGAGCTAAAGATAATAATTTGGAGGTTTACAACTCTGGGAAAGTGCGATTCTTTGCAGATTGTCAGATTTACCTGGGTACACTAGGAAAACCTAGTTTTGAGAGGAAAGATCCTATTCTTCATCTATATAAGGGAGGGCTTGGCTCATTTATCTTCATCACTCATTTTAGAGCCAAACCTCTTCAAAAAAACTCTCCTCCACTCCAATAAGTCAAAATTCTCCAAGGAAGCTGCCACCTCCATCACCACCAAAGACCATCATCCACTGAGTACACTATAGGGTAAATTCCCTTAGGTGCTTTCTATCTCCATAGAAGGCCAACTGTACTAGAAGTATAAGGCAAATTTCAGAGCTAAAAGTGTAACGTGATCTCTTTTACTTTCATCCTTGTTGAATGTTTGATGTATTGGTTTGGTTTAATAAAGTATTTTGGTTTACATCTTTGAAGTATTGTTTTGTAATCTGATTTATGTCTTAGTGTTTATGTCGAACATGTCAATCTTAATGCATCAATTTAGACTAAGGTAAATTTTTTGTTTGATTGATAGGCATGGCATAGGGCAAATTCTCGAAGCACAATATATGATCATGCATGCTAAATCGTCTAAAGACTTAGACTTAAGGGTGTGTTTGGGAAAGCTTCTCTTTTAAGAGAAGGAGCTTTTCCATCAACTTTTAAAATAAGAAGTGTTTGGTAAACTGACTTTTTTTCTTAGGAACTTATAAAAAAAGGAGATTTCTTTACTATTTTGAAAAGGAAGTTCAGATGTGCTTTTAAAAAAAGTTAACTTTTCTTTTAAGAAAAGCATTACCAAACATAGCCTTAATAGGTTGCATATAATATGACTTAGTTGTAAGAGCTAGGTAAAGGGATGAGTCGATCACTTGTATATATGTAGTTAGTGTTTTATTTTTGGCTCAAGCATGTTTAGAGTCTAGGTTTCTTGATATGTTTGTAGCCATGTTTTAGCCTTAAATTTCATAGATAATAAACAAATTTCCAAACCACCCTGAAACTATAGCGTAATCATGCATGCACCCTCAATCTCCGGTAAAGAACGATCCCTACTTATCAATGTTACATCAATAGAAAAGGGTTTTAAATTATATGCGTTTTTGCTAAATATTAAATGTTAATTTGATGTTTAGTTTAAGCGTTACCAGTTTACATGCTCATCTAGCCTTAAGTGAGTAGCTAATTCAATCAAGATCCCATTTGTAGTCTCTTAATACATACATTAACTTAACTAAGGTCAACACATACAAATGTGAAACCAATCATGAAGCTTAAGCATACAAACACCTAAAACACAAAGTAGCTCATTCACAAACACAACTTCACAAAATATATACAAAAACATAAACCATACATAAATCAATGCATCTTTTGTTCACATCACATAGCTAGGGTTCAAACATTAGCCTCCCAATAGACTACTCACTACTCATAATTAGAATCAAGTTTGAATACATCAATAGAGTAAATAGAGTGAAGAAATAACCAAGGAATCTCCCCAATGTGAGCTAATCTTCTTCAAGTCCACCCTTATACTTCTAACTTCACATTCTTTGCTCCAAAGTGTCTTCAAGCTTGTCGAGGAGGAAAGGGTAATCTTTAGGACTCAAATAAGTCAAGAGGAAGAGGGATTACTTCCCACTTTTTCAAGCTTTAGAGAATTACCCAAACCTTGGAGGCAAATATGAGAGGAGGAAGTGGTAGATGTGGTGAGGGAGAGTGGAAGAGGTTCGGCCAAGGCTTAAAAGGATAGGTCTCTTGGATTTGTACAGGGTTGGAAGGGAGGAAGATTGAAAGAGAAATCTAGCTTCCCTTTAGAGAACTCAATAAAGAACCCTAGAGAGAAGCTGTAGAAAAACTAGAGAGAAAAGAGCTCAAAACTAGAAAAAATGAATAAAATGAAGTGTGTTGTGTATGGTGGTATGGGGAGCTCGAACTAGAGGGAGTAGGGATGAGAAAATGAGGTGTTTTGTGATCCATTAAATGTGCTAGAGTAGCCATGAAGTTTGATCTAAGGGCTACAACTTGTGATACCATTTTCTTGGCTTCTAGGCTAAAGTCTAAACATTACCTAATACTTCCAAAATTCAAATGTGTGACACCCTAACCAAATCATCTAGGGTTTGTATCTAACTGGTTTTGCTTCCCTTGGGCCTAGCTAACAGTGTTTGGGCCTTACTTATTGATCCGGCCGGCCATAGACAAATCTGGTGATTTTCTAGCAGCTTTTGATAACTTCCACCGACCACTTTTTGTATTTTTCCCAAAATTACTCCAAATGCTCTCGTGACTTCGGAAATGTCCTCAGATTCTCCAAAATGTGATTAATTTCCATCTTTAAGAGATTTTCCGTGCCAACTCCCAATTTCCTAGCATAAACAGGAAACATTAAAGAATGATACTTTATTCGTAGAAGACAAGCAATAAGCATGAAGTTAGAGACATAATTAGCACATAAATATAGACCTAACAATAGAACCAAGTGGAGATATGGATCAAGCTAACGCCATTTGTAGATATTAAGGAGGCCAACGTTACAACAATTTCAACAACGACAATTTTGGCAATCGTGATCATGCAGGTTTCAAGTAGAGTAGTAATAAAGGATGTCTAAACTCTCCAGCACCTCAACAAGGTTACCAACGTGCTCCATTTCAAGGAAGGATGCCAATGCCTCAAAATTTGTTGCAACCTATGCAATAAGCTCCTCCCTCCTAACAATTCACTAATCTAGATTACGATAAGATGTTGGCTCAATTGTCTGCCTCGACACAAATTCTTTTGGATGGTCAAGCCAAAACGAAGGAGATATTGGATGCTCATGGCCAAGCTATTTCAGAGATGAAGAAGCAAATCGGTCAAGTCATTGATTTCATGGGCTAAATTAAAGAAACTAGGCAGCTCCCTCCTCAATCACTTCCAAATCTGAGGAATGTAAGTATAAAGATGACAAGGAGTGGGAAGGTTCTAAAAGGTCCAGCCCCAAAGACAAGCAAAGCACCTCCTTATGATGTTTTAGTGGAGGCAGACTTAGAAATTGATCTGAAAACTCAAGTGGCCGAGAAGAAGAAAGTGGCGCCACATGCCACTAAGGCACCATCACCTACGACCTCTACCTCAATAAAAGGTATGAACCCTATCTCTTAATGTTTGGTTAATACTAATTCTCTATTTGCTCATGCACCATTTTTAAGCAGGCTATCAAAAGCCAAAAAAGATGATCAATACGAAGAAGTTTTGGATATCTTTTGGAAGGTGCAATTAAACCTTCCCTTAATTGAGTGCATCAAGCAAATGCCTATCTACGCCAAGCTTTTGACAGAATTATGCACCCAAAGGAGCTAAACAAAAGAGAAGCAGGTGGTGAAGGTGAATGCAACCGTTTTAGCAATGTTGGAACGTCGGCTACCCCCAAAATTGAAGGATCCAAGGAGTTTTTTAGTTCCTTGTGTTACTGGTGACAAGATATTCGAAGATGTCATGCTAGACTTGGGTGCATCAATCAATGTCATGTCATACTACCTATATGCATCCATGGATCTAGGCAAGCTGAAACAAGACAATGTCATCATACAACTAGCCGATCGTTCTCATAAGTATTCAAGATGGTACGTTGAAGATGTTCATGTGTAAGTAAAAAATCTCATATTTCAAACTGATTTCTACATTGTTACATGGAAGAGAGTCCATTGAACACCATGTCATTACTACTTGGATGACCTTTCATGAGGACCGCAAGAACAAAGATTGATGTGTTTTAAGGCACAATCTCCATGGAAATTGGTGGAAAGAAGATCGAGTTCAACATCCTCAATGCAATGAAGTTCCCAACGTTAAGTGTTAGTGATTGCTTTTCAGTTGATATTGTGGAAAACATGGCGCAACAACACTTAGACACCATTGAAGAAGTTGAACTCGACATGACCATTCAAGAAGGAGCGAGGATGACTCGACTCGGGGATGAAGCCTTTTTTGATGCATTGAAAGAGAACTTGGAGCCAAGAATCCGAGAGATCGCCATGGCATTTAATGAAGCACCACGAGTTGTAAGTCACACTCCTCCTCTTCCTATTATGTATGGTACTAACAAGCTAGCTCACTCCATTGTTAAAACACCAGAATTAGAGCTTAAGGTGTTACCGGATCATTTGAAGTATGCATACTTGGGAGGGAATGAAACTTTGCCAGTAATCATCTCATCAATGTTGGAGGATGAACAAGAGGAGAAGTTGTTGTGTGTGCTCTCAAAGTACAAATCTGCCATAGGTTGGACGCTTGCGGACATCAAAGGAATTAATTTGGTAACATGTGTGCATCGAATTTTGCTAGAAGATGGTGCCAAACCTACAAGGGAAGCTCAAAGAAAACTCTATCCGCCAATGATGGAAGTGGTGAAGAAGGAGGTAATTACTACCAGAAAACACACTTCGGTGACGAAGCAGTTCCGTCGCCTAATATTTCAAGAAATATTAATGGACCTGCTCCAAACCCCGTTATGGAATTTGTCCACAATGTATTTTCGTTATATAGTTCAAGTGGATATGGGTTTTTCGAGGGCTATTACGATACTCCCAACCATAAGACTATTTTGCCAACAGGCGACTTCATGGGATCCACTAATTACGACAAGTACAATAGACTTCTACTGGAAACCTAGACACCGGTGCACCCACATGGTAAAGTGACTGTTTTGAGTGCGACAATGGAGGAAATGGGGTATAAAGTGAAGCAAAAATTGTTGAATGCAGCGTTCGACGATGTCCAGCTACACATAAGTAGTCTGCTTCCTGATTATCATAAACTTCCAGATAGTTTTTATAAAGTAAAAAAGATATTGAACGACCTTGGTCTTTCTTCCACGAAAATCGACGTGTGCAAAAATAGTTGTGTCTTATTTTATAAGGAACACACAGACCTCCAGTACTACCCGGTTTGCGGCGAGTCAAGATGGCGGGTCAAGTAAAAGAACAAGAAGAAGAAACCCATGGAAGGTTCTTCGTCATTTGCCATTGATTCCTAGATTGGAGCGATTGTACATATCATAGTACATGGCAGAGGCAATGAGGTGGCATGGTGAAAAGAGGTTGAATTACGCTGTGCTTAGACACCTCGCAGATGAGGAGGCTTTTAAGTATTTATACATTACATTTACAGAGTTCGCATCAAAGGTTCGAATTGTGAGACTAGGACTTTCCACAAACGGATTCAATCCTTTTAATGATGGCCAATACAACACTTGGTCCGTTATTGTGATGTCATATAACCTGCCTCCCTGGATGTGTATGAGAAAGGAGTTTAGTTTCCTTTGTCTGATAATTTCGGGTAAATATTCCCATGGAAAGTGTTTTGATGTGTTTATGAGACCTTTGATTGACGAGTTGAAGGAGGTGTGGGAATTTGGGATGTGAATTTGGGATAACTACACTAAAACGTCATTCATCATGAGAGCATCCATTATGTGGACCATTAGCAATTTTCCTGCTTACGGGATGTTGGCACCTTGCAAGACTAAAGCGTACAAGGGTTGTCCTATCTTCTTAGACGACGTCAACTCCAGCTATCACGCGAGAAATGTGTGTTACTTAGGGCACCGTAGATGACTTCCCGAAAATCACCAATGGAGATTCAAAGCGGCGAGTTTTGACGGGATGGTAGAGGATGATCCGAAATCCCGAGAGTGGTCTCATGAAGAGATTTTCCAAAGGCTCAAATATGTTGATTTTGGAGTACTGAGCAAGTGTCCACGTGTGATGGCCATAAACCCACTTGTGGTTGACGACGAAGTTGGATATTAGAGTCACATGAGTATTTTCTTTGAACTCCCTTACTGGCCAAGGTTAAAACTTAGGTTCAACCTTGACGTCATGCACATTGAGAAGAATGTATTCGACGGCGTCCTTGGAACAATTCTGGGCCTTTATAGGAAGAATAAGCACACTCTTAAAGCACGTGAAGATTTGTTGTCAATGAACATACGTCGTCACTTATGGTTAAAGAAGAGGAGGTCTAGCAAGGTCGAGATCCATATGGCACCTTACACAGTGAAGCCGAACAAGAAGAAGAAAAAGTGTTTGCATGGTTCCGAGGTGTTCGATATCCATCCAACTATGCAGCAAATATATCTCATTGTGTAAATGTGGGGGACAACAAATTTATAAATCTCAAGACTCATGACTGTCATGTTATGATGCAACATCTTCCAGTGGTAATTCGACCTTATTTGCATCGTGACATGGTAGAGCCGTTAGTAGCGTTGTCTAGGTGGTGGCAGAAGTTATGTGCAAGAGAGTTGAAGAAGTCAGATGTAGTTGAATTGAAATAAGAGATTGTGTACATTCTTTGCAAGTTGGAGAGGATCCCCCCCCCCCTCCCGCTTTCTTCGACGTCATGATTCACCTAATGATCCACCTCCCGGAACAAGTGTTGATTTCTGGTCTGGTACACTATACTTGGATGTATCCCCAGGAAAGGTACATTGTCTTACTCATGATTGATGGATCACTTCTTATCGTCGACTTATATATATATATATATGCAAATATCTTATTGAATAATTTCATCACAATTATTTGTAGACAACTTAGACAATATAAAGAATATGTCAAACATCGCTCTAACCTAGAAGGTTCTATAGCAGAAACGTACATTAAACATGAGTGTGTGACCTTCTACAACTTGTATCTCAAAGACTCCATTGAGCCACCCCCTTCTGACTCCTCTAATACACTTAATCGCTTTAATATTTACGTCGTCACAAATGTTGTACGAGCCTTCGGACCTATACACAAGAGTTTAGAAAGATTAAGTAGAGAAGAACTCATTGAGGCACACTGGGTTGTGTTCCGGGATTGTACTGAGGTCGATCAATTCATGCTTCTATATTTCGAAGCACTTCATAAAGAAGCCCTGAGACTTACTCATGAATAGTTGAAAGAACAACAAAAGCAACTATTTTTAGCTTATTTCCAAGGATGGGTATGTGTGATTATGTAAATTATATATTATATATTGCATCAAAATATTGCTTGTCGCACCTGCCTTATGTTCATAATTTTGCAGATGACGAGCCTTCAAAGAATTAACCACCGTGGTTGGTACACAACAGCCCTGCACAATTTGGCCAACAAGCCCCAAAGATATGAGATTTATTCTGTATGTGACGTGAAAGGAGTAAAGTTTTGGACATTAGCCAGGGATGAAGGCAAGAGAACATAAGATTGTGGAATCTCAATAGGAGAAAAGGATGATTTATACTATGGGGTTGTTGTAATATACATAAATGGAATGCTTGTCATGCTTTTCAAATGTAAATGGTTCAACATTGACCCGAACATGCGAAATAGTACGAAGAAAGATCTTAGCTTGTTATCGGTAAATGGTAACACAAGCTGGTACGATGATGAGCATTTCACTCTTGCAACCATAGCTAAGCAGGTGTTCTATCTTGATGACCCGAAGGAGGGGGTGCTTGGAAAGTAGTTAACCATATATGTCATCGTAATATTTGGAACGCAACAATACTTGAGGGGTTGTTTGAAACAGAAAGGCGTGACATGAATGATGTCAACAATCCATATCAAGAGCCTGATATTGGTACTTTCCCAGAAATGGTTTACACCTTAACGAAGATCCATGAACTACACAACTCCAGACAAGGCCGCTTACCTCGATTGAACTCGAAGAACTAGAACACATTAATGACCACACTGATGACATGGATGAAGAGGAAGTTGAGGAAGATGAATATGAGGAGGATGAAGACTCAGAGGATGAGGATGATGAGGATGACATAGATTATGAAAGTGAATAATGTATCACTTGCATATTTTTTTTGGATTTGTAATAATTCTACCTAATTTTGAATTATTTATCGATTGCGATTTAAATTTATATGAATGATTATGATTGTTTTACGTAGGAATAGTTACAAGAAGGAAAAATGCAGCTAAATACCAAAACTCCATCTAAAATCTTACTCAACACTTAGAAGACGGAATATGATGCATCTGTCTGCTAACCAACTTCCGTTAGCTGACGGATTACTCAACTACCGTCTGCTAACATAGTATGAAAACGGAATTTTCCTATCCGTTGTCTTACCTAAACCCTAAACCCTACATCCTACACCGTAACCCCAATCCCCAATACCTAAACCTTGTTTTCTTTAGCAACGGAATTTTCAATATTCTGTCAGTTAACATTAAACCCTAAATCCGAAACTTAACCTAAACCATAACCCATTAACCCTAAACCCTAAACCCTGTGTTGTTAGGTAACACAATTACAAAAAATTTGTTGCCTAAACAGGTCTTAGCCAACAGAAAAAAACCAATTTCCATATGCTTATGAAGCGTTGACTGCCACTCTACAAATAAATAACGACGTATCTTTTTAAAATGCATAATTATTTCCTTAAGGACATAGGGAACCATTCCTGAGTGTATAGTGTCTTCGATCCAGATCGGAATTCGAATTAATCTGATTTAATTAATTATGTACTACCTACAATTGAATAGGATATTTGCAAGTGATCATATACCAAGCCTGTTATATTATATAATTCGATCACTGAAATTGGTACTTTTGGACATTGCATGCCTAGGATAATTACCAAGGTACCGATATTTATTAATTACTTCTGTTTTTTCTTTTTACATCCAAAAATTATGATTCGTTATAAATAAGCACTATCTTTACACTGCATGCATATATGGGATAATTAAGTTGTAACGACCAGAATCAAAATGGTATGTTAATTTGCTTGATTCACGAGTTTCACGATTAATCGCAGTTTGTCGTAATAAATCGATATGGCAGATTTGTTTATGACTAAATTATTGGGCGAGAATTTGATATGAGTTCCTTCACGAGAGTTGTTGTGTACATGATTTTGAGCTCGTGGAAGTTTCCGAAGGATTATTTCGAGTTACGTGAAATAAGTTATGAATATTTTCGACGGTTGGATTTAGTCGTGTTTATCCGTTTTGGTTTCGATTCGTCTTAGGTCGTGCGTATAAATATCGGAAGAGTCGTAAAATTATCGAAAAGTCGCATTTGGGCAGTTTGACCAGCGTTGACCACTGTTGACTGCGTTGACCGAGCGTTGACCGGAGCTCTACTTCCGGCCAAGATTTGGGTATGGTTAGAATCCTCTTGTAATTTCCTATTGATTTGCACTTGATTTTGTAAGAATTGATGGAGTTTTGAGGGAGAACGAGCTCGGTGAAGTTTTGGCATTTTGCCGGATTCGGGTGGAGGTTTCCGGCATGTTTTGGGGTCGTTAGGGTTGGGGGTTTTGCTCCCTTCAACCTATAGATGCTTTTGGGTGAAAGAATTTTGGGTTTGGACACCGTTTGGTACTCGCCAGAAACTCGTCGGAATCCATGGAGGCCGTGGGTTTCGGGCTGTTTTCCGACCGGTGTGGTTGGAATTGGAGGATGGTGTTGAAGGAAAAGATGTTGGGCTTAAGGAGTAGATGAGTTATGGGCTTCCTCCGCCGGAGAATTTCACCATTGATGGTGGCGGCGACGGTCAACGGCGGAGCTCCGATGAAGGTTGACTTTTTGAGATTTTGGAGATTTTTATACCGTCTTGCTCGTAATCGCGTCCCGGTCGTAGCCGTGAGGTTTTTGAATTGAATTGGGTACTCTATTTTGGGACAAGGGGTAAATGGGGTATATTTTGAGAATTTTGTAAATCCTCGTCGAAATTTCAAGCGATACGTCTTTCGAGAACGCGGGGTTCTCGACGTATTAGCTCTATATGTTGTGATTCTTTATGTATTGATCGTATCCCTGTTATTCAGGTGATCGAGATTGAGCGTTTGGCGAGTGATCTTCCGCCAGACCTCAAGGCTAGCTTCGCTCTGTGAGTGGACATTTATTTACACTGTCGTTGCGAGTTCTTGGTTTCAGTATCTGTTTTCAGTATAATGTTCAGATTATTTATCATTTTGAAAATATTGTATATTTTATTGGTGATGGCATGTATTTATTTAGCATCGATGCATTGGCTACACGGATGATCACTGGTATTTATCAAGCTTGAGAGATTCGCTTGATATGCCGACTAGGCTTGAGAGATACGCCTAGTTTATCACCATCGGGTTTGAGAGATTCGCCCGATCTGCTACTCTGACAGGGAAACCCGCCGGAGTGACGACTTTATGCACTCAAAAACTCGCATTATTTTATGATTATATAAATGGTGAAAGGCATATGATTATTTTCGTCCACTCACTCTAACGATTTTATTTGCCTTTCCCCTGGGCTTTTCGGTTTCCTTTGCCTAGTTTGCAGTTTGGAATCCAATGTTACGCGTCCATTGTGGGGGCATAGAGTTCGGATCACACTTCAGTTTCAGTAGGTTTCGTGATCGACCTACTTGATGTAAATGATGTATATAGGCGTCGCTCTGATTACTTATGTTTGTTTTCAGTTGAGTATACTCCTGAATGTTTCTGAATTTTTTGTAAACCTTTCGGTTTATATTATATATGATGTTGAGAAATTCGGATGGGGAACGGAGCCCCACGGTTTGGCTTTTGTGGAATATTCGAAGTGTATTTTTTTGCAGATTCTAAGAATGGTTTATGTATTTCAAAGAAAACTCTGGCAAAAAAATTTTAAGGTCATGTTTTCAAAGGGGTTTGATTTCGGTTTAGGCAACTAAATCAGAGTTGGGTCCTTTCATAAGTAGAACTCGATCAGTAGTTTTAGGCAAAAATATCAATTTTTTTTCAATCATTTCAAATTGTACATATAGTGTTGTACGTATGAGTCCAAATGGTGTATATTTACGTATATAAAATATATTTTATTCTCAATACTCTTCCTAAAATTAAAATATAAATTCATTGGCCGACGAAAATTGTATATTTCAGTTGCCTTAAAACTAATTAAAAGACGGAATAATACCATATCCGTCTACGAGGGCTAAAAATATTAGTGCTTTTTTTGTGCCATTTTTTTGTGAATATTTAAAACTTGTTAAGCGACAGAAAGTTCATATTTTCATCTGCGAGGGCGAAAAATATGGCGGTTCATTTTGTGCTTTATTTTTTGGGGATATTTTAAAAATTCTTAGGAAACAGAATTATTAGATTTCCGTCTGCGAAAGGTTGTTAGGAGACGGAATTTATTTTAGTGGAAGACGTCATGTTTCCGTCACTTAGAAGTGATCGATACAATCCCCAAATTGGGGATTTTCAATCATTTCATTCGATCAATACGATCGACGATCTGATTTCTCTCCGATCTGTCTATCTCCCTCCGGTGTCTGCCACCACCGAATCTCTCTTTCTCTCCACCCGCCTACTGCCAACGCTTAACCCTCCAACCCAACCAACGGACCTTCTTTTTCTCGAGGGCCAATCCGTCGACGACACACGCCGCGCCAACCCCCTCCGTCCTATTTCGCCGAACCACCGCCGTCCCGGAAATCAATCAATTTTTATTTATTTATTATTTTTGGTTAATGGTGATTAGTGGTAATTAATTGGTGATAATGGTGATTTGTGATTAATATTGGTGATTTTTGGATTAATGGTTATTTTTGGTGATTTTTGGAATAATATTGGATAATATGTATGTTGATTAATGTTAACTTTGGATTAATGGTGATTTTTGGATTAATGTTAATTTTTGATTAATGGTGATTAATATTGAATTATAGGTTGAATATTGGATTATTGGATTTTTTTGATTATTGGATTAATTTTTTATGATATTATTGGATTATTAATTGATATAATTATATATAAGTTGATTTGTTAGGTGGTTAATTATATATTTTTTAATTTGGTGTAATTTTTTATTTTGTTAGATAATTTGTTAATTTTTTGCAAATTGGAGAGGATTTTTTATTTTTTAGGATTATTTGGTTCATTTGTAAAAAATTTGGATAATTAGGATAATATGTTTTTTTTTGGAAATTTTGGTTAATTTGTCGATTTTGGTGATTTTTGAGGAATTTTAGTGAATCTTGGTGATTTTTGTTAATTTTTTGGTTATTGGTTGATTTAGGATATTTTAAATTGTTTTCGTTTATTTTTGAGGAATTTTGGTTTAGTTTTCTGATTTTTATTCGAATTGGTTATTGTTATGACAGTTGGTAGAGATGGCGCCAGGAGGGACATCTTGGTTGACGCAGTTGGAGCTTGATAGGATGGCCGCATTTAGTTTGCGTATGAGAGGGCAAGAGGTGATGACCCGGCGGTTCAACAACCACTTGAAGGCGATGTATCGCCGCTGGGTCCTCCAGTTACTATTTCGGTCGCGTTGATCGGAACTGATGCTGACGCCGAGGCGAACGAAGTTATAGCACGGTTAAGTGCTCATCGCAAAGGAAAAAGCACTATGGGTACGTCTATAATTTAACGTTATATGTTCATTTTCATCATTATTATAATAAATGGTGATTACTAATGAATTTTGGATAATTTTTTGTAGGACCTACCCCCAAATGCACACAAGGGCAATGCAAGGGGACAAAAGCAGGTGATATCGTGAAGGTGACAAAACAAAAGATCGTGGTCCCTTAAGATTTCTTCCACCGGGGCCCTGAAACGAATGAGGTTAACAGTTTGATCGTCTATGACATCGGAGGCACTATCCGTCAGAAGGTAGCGATGATTGCGCCAGCCTAGAAGGACCTCCCTGAGATCGAGTAGGAAAAGGTTTACGACGCTCTCTCGGTAAGCATATTTCAACGGATTTATGTTTGACATTGAAATTGAATAATTAACATATATTATATAGATTTATCGTCAATTTCATTTTTTGTAGCTCCACTTCGATTATCCAAACACCCTGGAGATGTTCAAATACATCGACAAGAAAGTGACGAAACGTTATCGGGAGTGGAAGAGGGTCTGCCACGTGCTCTATCAGATGCAAGGGGAGGAACATACCCCTTTTAAGTTTGCACTTTCGAAGAAGATCAATGGAAGTGGTTGGTGGTGCACTTTCGAAGCCCCAAATTTCTGGTAATGTCTTTTTCGAATATAATATTTATTTTTTGGTTATTTGCAGAAGTTTGTGAAATTTTGTAGAATTTCGAATATAATACTTATTTTTTGGTTATTTGAGAAAATTTGTGGAATTTCGAATATAATATTTGTTATTTTGTAACAGCTAATGTCGGAAGCGAACGCGAAGAACTGAGATAGGAAGGATGCGAACAACCACTCCGGGTCAACTCCAGTTAGTTACTTGATGGCGAAACATATGGCAGAGGTTCCCTTGTGCCCTTCAACGACACGTACAGAGATGGTTATTTGAGAAAATTTGTGGAATTTCGAATATAATATTTGTTATTTTGTAACAGCTAATGTCGGAAGCGAACGCGAAGAACTGAGATACACTACAAGAAAAACTCACTTAGACGGCGGAGAGTTTCCGTCGTCTAAGTGAGTTTTTCCGTCGTCTAAGTACTTAGACGACGGAATCGAAAAGGCCACAGCCTGATGAAGTCACTGATCCCGAAGTGTCGGAACTCAACCTCATCAAAAATCTCACTGCTGAATCCACTTCCTCAAACCGTCACATCAAAAACCGTGTACATCTTTCCCTCACACTAGCCTCGCCACTAAGTGCAGCACACTAAGCTCCTCACGGATATCTCGAGGCACATCAATCAGAATCTCTCTGATACTCAGGTTCAAACTCATCTCGAACCTCGCACACTGCTTCCTCTGAAGCCACATAACTCGTGCAAACCGAAATAACATAGGAACAATGCATCTCTGCCTCAGGTGGGTAAGCACTTCACATTCGATTGCTGGATAACCTGATAACACCATCACTGTTTACACAACACTCTAAATGTAGGCCATGGAGTCACAACCGGATCTCACACAATATCAGCCCACAAAATACAACAATCTAACTCAGGCAAACATCACTGCCATAAATCTCAGCTCTGAGGCAACATATAGACGCTCATATACACATCCCCAGGCAAACCGTGCCACACATATCTCTGGACTCTGAATACTCATCTGAATCCACTGTTCTCTGGCAATTCACGCGTCGATTGATCCACAACAGGATCCCCAACCGAAACGACACGGAAAGCACGTCAGGAGGCATCCTAATGAATACAATACCGTTCACAACAAGTGGAACGTAATCATGGAACTTCAAATATTTGAAAGCATACAACACACGAAATTTGATGATTATCCACCGGCCGGTCGGGTCACCGTTCCAGACATGCTGTACATTCTCAAATACCCTTAGTAAACACGACTACAGAAGTCTACAGAACCTATAACCTAATGCTCTGATACCAAGCTGAAAGGACCCAACCCCGATTTAGCTTCCTAAATCGGAATCAAACCCCTTCGAAAACATGAACCAACAAAAACTTTTCGAAATTTGGGCAGAGTTTAGCTACTAACGTAGAATTGCCATTACCTGCACGTGGGAAATACACTTCATCCTATGCCACAAAAATCAAACCGTGGGCACCAATCCCATCCGGATTTCTCAATATATCAACAGTAAAGTAAAGTAGTAAATATATATGCACTTTACCGAAATCCAGTGTAAAATCGTATAACGTATTCAATAGGAAGCTCAGAGCGACATCTAATACATAATTGTATATGCATACCACAGTAGGTAGAACAATAAACCTACTGGATGAAACAAAGTAGCTCGAGCACTTTGCCTCCGACCACGACGTGCAACACCAGAGCCTGAACTGCAAACTGGGCACGGAAACCGAAAAGCCCAGGAGAAAGACAATAAACACGTTAGAGTGAGTGGACGAAAATAAATGTCTTTCACCAGTTTATATATATATATATTATAAAAACATATGCGAGTCCAGATAAATAAAACAACATATGTACACGAGGTAAAACTCATACTCCTCCAGTGTACCGAGCATGCAAATAAAATCCCACGGGGTCACTCATGGACTCCACCGTGCTAGTACAGTCTGAACCACGGAGTCCCTGACTACCACGTGATTCTGAGCCAGAAATGGCCTCGGTTCCGGGGTACTGCCCCTCACCGGTCTGGTCGGGGTACTGCCCCTCACCGGTCTGGTCGGGGTACTGCCCCTCACCGGTCTGGTCGGGGTATTGCCCCTCCAGGCGGCCCTCCGTCGGGGATCAGCCGACGAGGCAAGGTGTATCGATACAACAACATAACCACGACTGTACTCTGTGTAAACCAAATCATAAACATTTCGATGCAAATGCATGAAACAGCATATAAGTGTATGTATACTCGTATACGTATAATCGTATAAATATATCGTATAATCGTAAAACACATGCTCATGCAATTCGTAATCTCAATACGCATGCTCAAGTTCGAAAATCATATAAAAGACTCGCAAACAATCCGTGAAAAGAAATGTCCACTCACAGACTGGCGTAACGCGTATCGCGTTAACCCGTGATCCGGCGGAAAGTCCATCGCCAAACAAACGATCACGAACCCCTGAATAAATCACAACGTCCAATATTCAAAGTCATAATCCGACAATTCGAATCAAACCACGAGAAACCACCGTTCTCGGAAATACACAATTCGAATACGACGAATCGTCGAAAATCCATATATACCACCTCAATACCTCGTTTTACGTTCGGACGCTCAACTCGAAAAACGAACCTCCCCACTGCGATCGGAGCGCGATTTCGAGTCAAACGACATGCGACTTGCCGAAAGTCCAAAAGTCAACCCGTTGACCGTTGACCGCCGTTGACCGCCGTACACGGCGGCGCCACTGTTGACCGGAGAATTTCACGGCGGAGCAACCCCTATTCCATGCAAAACCACCCACTGAGCAACTTTGTCAACTGCACCGAAGTCCAATTCTCACTCTAACATGGTCAATTTCATGAAAAACCGAATGAACACACAAATTTCAAATCCAAAATTCTCCTTGTACACACCGAATTGAAACACGAAACTTACAGGGTAGCTTCATGGTGATGAGGGCTACAAAGCCCACTCAAGATTTCAGCTCAATTCGTTCTAAAACATGGAACCCGAATTCAAGCAAAACTCTTGAACTTTGGCCGGAAAATTCTTCCTCTCCGGTGAGCCTCGGAGTGCATGGTGGCCGGGAACATGATGAGGAAGGTGAGGCGAAGAGATTGGGACCAACCCCGTCGCCTGGGGTGGCCGGACGGCCCGTCGCCGTGAAGTCCACCGTACGCCGTCGTCCTCTTCTCTTCCTCCACCGAGTTGACCGAGTCAACTCGGTCAACACCCAATCTGGAAAGTCTTCCCCTTGCCCAAAATAGCAGGTTACTATATATAGCCTTTCCCAAAACGGAAACTTCATGTTTATCCAATTCGACGAACTTCAAACACGCGTAACTTTCTCGTCGTAATTCCGATTCCGATAATTCTCGCGGCCACAAACTCGTCTCGACATATTCTTCCAATATTACCCGAAGTCAAACATATCGGCCAACCGAATAAAAAGTCAACCCTTCAAAGCAACACACATTAAATCGACTAAATAATCAACAAACGGCAAAATTCGCAACTAATTCCTCGTAACTCCAAATTATGCTCCGGAAGTTCCCACGAACTCGAAATTAAATTCTGAACAACTTCTGTGAAGAAACCGAAACCAAATTCTCGATCGGTAATTTAGTCGTTAAGTAGCTCGCCATCTAAATCCGAACTTCAAATATTCATAACTAATTCATCGGTCGTCCAAATAACGATCCGGAACCGCCCACGAACTCATAATCACACGTACAACGACTCTCGAGAAGAGACCCAGCTCCAATTCTCAACCAATAATTTAGTCGTTAAGAACTCTGGCGATTCCATTATCTGTCGAAAATCCGCGACTGCGCTGTAACTCACGAATCAAGCTGATTATACTTCTGATTCTGGTCCGGGTCGTCACAAATAATTATTATTACTATTATTTAATTACAATAATTATTATTTACCAAATAACTATTATAATAACTAATTAATTAAATGATAACAACCAAATATTAATTAGAATAATTATAATACTAAATGATTACTAAATATTAATAATAACCACTAAAAATTATTATAATTACAATAATGAATTATTTAAAACTAATTATTAAATTATATTTAGAAATTAATTAATTAAATAAAAATAATGTTAATAAGGTAAAAAATAGAAATTTACCTCGCCGGAGAAGAGTCGTCGGAGAGGAGGAACCACGCCGGAAAATTTGTCGTCGGAGCGTCGCCGGAGGAGGAAAATCGCCGAAGGAGAGGAGAGGAGAGGAGAGGAGAGGAGATGGAATGAGAAAAGGAGGGGGAGGGTGCTGTTCTATTTATAGGCTTTCACTTAGACGACGGAGCATTATTTTCCGTCGTCCAAGTGAACTTGGACGACGGAAACAATGTTTTCCGTCGTCTAAGTGATTGTTTAAAAAAATTTGAAGCGGCGCCAATTAATCTGCGGGACGTTTGGAACCGCCATAAATTTAGACTTAGACGACGGAGAATTAATTCTCCGTCGTCTAAGTGGAAATTTAAGCGGTGCCAAAAATTGAGGTGGTAAATCGAACCGCCATGGTTTTCGGCTTGGACGACGGAGATGTCATTCTCCGTCGTCCAGGTGTTCACCTGGACGACGGAGAACGACATCTCCGTTGTCCAAGTGTAATTTACATTGAAAAAAAAATAAAATAAAAATCGAACCGCCATGGTAATTTTCACCTGGACGACGGAGATGTTCGTTCTCCGTCGTCCAGGTGAAAATTACGTAAAAAAAAATTTAAAAATTAATTCGCTAGGAATTTAGCGATCTGTCATTCGAGTGAAATAGTCGTACAATATTGATGAACGCATCGTATATATGAACAGTTAAATTTGAACCGCTGAATAATTTTACGTCTTGAAAGTTGTTAAGTATCGACTAAGCTTTACGACTTAAGTGTTCATGAGTAGAAGCTCATTTGCAGCAGAGGATTAACGAAATTGAATTTGGACAAAACAATTGTTGGATATGTTCGTCGTAACATAATATATAATTAAAATAAAGGACCAGAAAATAATAAGTTTGGGAATGGTTTCATCGGCACAGTCAACCGCAAAACCGAGAATTTCATAAACCGGAAACGTGGATACAAGACATTTCGCAACTCCGATTTTTGAACCGTCGAAGCTCACACACCAAGAATTGTTTACTCTAAAGTCTTGACAAAAAGGAATATGCATTGGAAGAAGGTCTAGATGGTCGTTGTTTTAGAAAAAATTACGAAATCTTCACCTGGACGACGGATAAGGTCATCTCCGTCGTCCAGGTACTAACTTGGACGACGGAGATGACCTTAACCGTCGTCCAGGTACTCACCTGGACGACGGAGATGCTCATCTCCGTCATCCAGGTGTATAGACCCTGAATTCAGGGGTTAGAGGGCCTTACTGTTTAGGGTTTAGGGTTTGTGAACTTGGACGACGGAGAATGACCATCTCCGTCGTCCAGGTGTAAAAACCCTGAATTCAGGGGTTAGGGCCTTAGGGTTTAGGGTTTAGGTCGTCCAGAGTCATTTGTGTGTCCGTTCAATTATTTTGAATCAAAAAAAAAATTAAAAAAATGATCGATCGATCCGATTTGCTAGATTTAGGGTCGAGGATTTAGGGAGAGTCAAAATACCCAAAGGCGACAACCTGCAATTAATTTCTCCGTTGTCCAGGATATATAATTCGGATTAATTAATTAATTTAATTTAGTTTACGTACGTCGGTCGATCCGATATATCTGATCGAGCATGGACGCGTGTAATTAATTAATTAAGTACAAAAAGTCGAAGATATACGTACGTACATATATACATTCTCCTCCTTATAATATTTATATTAATTATTGATCGATGATGCATCGATCATATATTACAATAATTACATAAATTAATTACCAATTAATTTTTCTCGTCTTAGTTAAGTGGTCATCATCATAATCCTCATCATCCTCGTCCCCGGTATCCGATAGCTCATCCTCTTCATCGTTCTCGGAAATACACAATTCGAATACGACGAATCGTCGAAAATCCATATATACCACCTCAATACCTCGTTTTACGTTCGGACGCTCAACTCGAAAAACGAACCTCCCCACTGCGATCGGAGCGCGATTTCAAGTCAAACGACATGCGACTTGCCGAAAGTCCAAAAGTCAACCCGTTGACCGTTGACCGCCGTTGACCGCCGTACACGGCGGCGCCACTGTTGACCGGAGAATTTCACGGCGGAGCAACCCCTATTCCATGCAAAACCACCCACTGAGCAACTTTGTCAACTGCACCGAAGTCCAATTCTCACTCTAACATGGTCAATTTCATGAAAAACCGAATGAACACACAAATTTCAAATCCAAAATTCTCCTTGTACACATCGAATTGAAACACGAAACTTACAGGGTAGCTTCATGGTGATGAGGGCTACAAAGCCCACTCAAGATTTCAGCTTAATTCGTTCTAAAACATGGAACCCGAATTCAAGCAAAACCCTTGAACTTTGGCCGGAAAATTCTTCCTCTCCGGTGAGCCTCGGAGTGCATGGTGGCCGGGAACATGATGAGGAAGGTGAGGAGAAGAGATTGGGACCAACCCCGTCGCCTGGGGTGGCCGGACGGCCCGTCGCCGTGAAGTCCACCGTACGCCGTCGTCCTCTTCTCTTCCTCCACCGAGTTGACCGAGTCAACTCGGTCAACACCCAATCTGGAAAGTCTTCCCCTTGCCCAAAATAGCAGGTTACTATATATAGCCTTTCCCAAAACGGAAACTTCATGTTTATCCAATTCGACGAACTTCAAACACGCGTAACTTTCTCGTCGTAATTCCGATTCCGATAATTCTCGCGGCCACAAACTCGTCTCGACATATTCTTCCAATATTACCCGAAGTCAAACATATCGGCCAACCGAATAAAAAGTCAACCCTTCAAAGCAACACACATTAAATCGACTAAATAATCAACAAACGGAAAAATTCGCAACTAATTCCTCGTAACTCCAAATTATGCTCCGGAAGTTCCCACGAACTCGAAATTAAATTCTGAACAACTTTCGTGAAGAAACCGAAACCAAATTCTCGATCGGTAATTTAGTCGTTAAGTAGCTCGCCATCTAAATCCGAACTTCAAATATTCATAACTAATTCATCGGTCGTCCAAATAACGATCCGGAACCGCCCACGAACTCATAATCACACGTACAACGACTCTCGAGAAGAGACCCAGCTCCAATTCTCAACCAATAATTTAGTCGTTAAGAACTCTGGCGATTCCATTATCTGTCGAAAATCCGCGACTGCGCTGTAACTCACGAATCAAGCTGATTATACTTCTGATTCTGGTCCGGGTCGTCACAAATCCACCCCCCTTAGAAAAATTTCGACCTCGAAATTTCTGAGTCTGCCGACTACAAGGTAGGTACAAGGTAGGAGCACTGCCTCTGCATACTGCTCAACTCACCAACTGCAATCTCAACTGAACAACTCTGATCATAAACTCCACAATAGGAGACAATTCCGTGCTGGAATCCCTGTACCCTCAAATCACAAATCTAAACTGGCTCACAAAATCGCCAAGTGTTCCTACATGAGGAACAGATAGGGTACACAACACATAACAAACTTAAAACATAGTTCCGCCACGCGGAACACAACACACAAAGCCAACACTATAGGCGGTGCCGAACCATACGGCATAACACAAACTCGCCTATGGCCACATACGGATCAATACATCATAACAAATCACAACTCAGTCTACACTCATCAACATAACGCACATACTCATATTAACATAACTCAAACTTCAAACTCGGGCAATAATCAACCCATTTCCGCTAACCTGACAGTTTGTGGTAGCACATTTCACAAAATCCTCATCAAACATCAACTCATACTCAAACCAAACTCGTTCCAGCACAATGGAGTACAACATCGTTCCTTAAAACGACGTCAAACAATATCAAAATCACAGTGGACAATAACCTGGTACTGCAAGCAACCTCGAACAACCGAAACTGCTGGTCCCGAATCCTCCGGAACTGCAACACCGAGGTCCACAACATGCCCTCCAAGGCCTGAATAATCCTCGAAGATCGCTCGCCAATCTGAGGATAAGAACCGGTACTAGCTCGTAATCTGGTCCCTAATGCTCGCTGAAAAGCTCGCCAACACACAGTCGTAGCTGATCACCTCAATCGGTGAACTGGGACACAGGTACACCATGTAGATGGACAACCTCCACCAAACATAGCCATAACCGCCTGTCACTGAAATCATTTCCGAAAGTACAAGTAAACATACCAAGTTTATCAAACTGTCCACAAAGACCCAACAACCGGTATCACAAACCAAACTGCGTATAAACACACCAAACTGCGTATAAACACACACGAGATCACAACAGCAACCGCCACGTCTAACCGGAAATCTCAAATGGCTAACACATCTCGGCACGTCTCTGCCTCCTAGCCATCGCCAGTCGACGAATGTGGCATCAGTACACACATGCTGCGCTCGCACAAGCTGCTATATCGCTCTTCATGTTGCGTCACGAGTAGTAAACTTGAAATATCTGACATTTCTCCGCGTCACTAGCGCCAAACACGCGCAAAATCACAAACCTCAACATCATCATACTCAAATTCAGCTCTCGTAACCCATAACTCGGCTAATACGGAAACTCGAGCCACACATACACGCATGCAATACCGAAGCTCCTAACTCTCGACTGAATGCATCAACAGCAACATCATCCCAAACGGATGGTCAAAGTGCAACCATTAGCCTTCCTCGAACAAACTCTAATGTACAGCCATAGTCGTCAGTCGACTCCATCCATCGACACTGCCTCAAGCCCAAATCTGGCCGAAAATGCAAGTGGATAAAACTCAGTGGTCAGTGTACACCCTACACCACGTTGCACGCCACAGCAATAGTATCTCGAACTCTCCGATGCTAACAATAGGACAGCTACACCCAAATCAAATCTCGATGCATCGCCATAACCCACGAACTCGTCACGATCGTCAGGTAAGGTCAAAGCCGCAGTAACGGTCACCAACCTGCAGGAGTAAGCAACTCTCCTCGCGTGCATCGAACCACATGAATCTGACGCCTTCTTCGTCAATCCGGAAAGTGGAGTGGCAATCCAGGAAAAATCCTGTACAAAGCCGTCGGTACAAGCCTGCCAAAACCCAAGAGACCCCTGATCTCTGGTATAATAGTAGGGCAACTCCAAATCCACACGGCTTCGAACCGGTCAGGATCCACGCCGACTCCCTCGGCTAGCATCACATAGCCCAACATCTTCACGCTAATCGACCAAAACTCACACTGGCTGAACTTACAACAGCTAATCATCTCGTGAAGTCCACAAAACCGCTTGCGACTGCTCCAGGTACTAGTCCACACTCTCAGAGTACCTCAGGACATTGCCAACGAACATGACCGCAACTCGTCCAGAAACTGTCTGAACACATGATCCATCAAGTCCACACGATCTACGGGGCATTGGTCAACCAAACAGCGTGACCAAGAACTCATGATGTCCGCACCGAGATCCGAAAGCCACATAGCCACATCTGACTCATCAAACCTCCACTGATGGTATCCGGATCCGAAATCGATCTTCGACCAGTCTGAAGCTCTCACAAGCTGATCAAACCAATCATCAATACGAAGCGGAGGATACACACTCTCCTCTGAAACGAATCAGGCTTCCGGTAGTCAGTGCACCACCTCGTCAAATCGTCCAACATCCATGTAAATAGTGCAAGAGCACACCACACAAATATGTGGGGTCGCACGAAGTCTCCTGAAATCTCCTCCAGCAAATCCTGGAGTCGAAACAATAGGCTCCATCAGCTCTGCTAGCTCCGAACGACAAGATGCCGGTAAAATAAGTCCGGCGCCTGGTACAAGCTCAATGGTGTAGTCAGTCTTCCGAACTGGAGGAACACCTAGTAACTCCTCCGGAACACACCTGGAAACTCGGGAACCACCACAATGTCATCAATATCTGGCACAGCAACCGTAGTATCCCCAACATGAGCTACACAGTCCGTCTCCATCATCTGCTCGACCATCACCGCGAAACAGCGTCTCAGGAAAATCTGGTCATCGAACATAACCTCCTCCTCGAGGCACTCAAACACAACCAAATGCGTCGTTAGTACGTCCATGCTCACAAGCACTCCAAAACCACAATGTCTAGCTATAACAGGTCCGTGGCTAACACATAACATCCAACAAGGACCTCACAACCTCCGGATGGATACAACACTCTCCAAAACCTCGGAAGTGGAGATGCAGGTACAATCGCCATGGACATCAAGCAACAGTAACCTCGGAGAAAAGTCTGTCCTCAAACAAAGTCATGGCACAAACTCCAACATGCCCAACTAGCCGCACACATCAACCACAACTTGCTGAATAACTCATCAAAAGGATACATTGATCAGACTGCAAGAACAGCATCATGATTCCTTCGCGAATTCTGAGCTGTCGAACCTCAAACACAGTTGGCTGAGGGCGTTCCCTCGCAACGTGACCCTCCTGGCCACCGAAACAGCAACTGAAAGTACTCCACAAACACATGTCACCGCAACACCTGGTGCGTGAAAGGATCACCAACGATCACCCAAACTCATGCCACAGGAGCAAGTCCGCTACACTGTGATCTCCGCCATCGCCAAACGGACCAGCAGAGGATCCTCAACATAATCGAAAAGGCCACAGCCTGATGAAGTCACTGATCCCGAAGTGTCGGAACTCAACCTCATCAAAAATCTCACTGCTGAATCCACTTCCTCAAACCGTCACATCAAAAACCGTGTACATCTTTCCCTCACACTAGCCTCGCCACTAAGTGCAGCACACTAAGCTCCTCACGGATATCTCGAGGCACATCAATCAGAATCTCTCTGATACTCAGGTTCAAACTCATCTCGAACCTCGCACACTGCTTCCTCTGAAGCCACATAACTCGTGCAAACCGAAATAACATAGGAACAATGCATCTCTGCCTCAGGTGGGTAAGCACTTCACATTCGATTGCTGGATAACCTGATAACACCATCACTGTTTACACAACACTCTAAATGTAGGCCATGGAGTCACAACCGGATCTCACACAATATCAGCCCACAAAATACAACAATCTAACTCAGGCAAACATCACTGCCATAAATCTCAGCTCTGAGGCAACATATAGACGCTCATATACACATCCCCAGGCAAACCGTGCCACACATATCTCTGGACTCTGAATACTCATCTGAATCCACTGTTCTCTGGCAATTCACGCGTCGATTGATCCACAACAGGATCCCCAACCGAAACGACACGGAAAGCACGTCAGGAGGCATCCTAATGAATACAATACCGTTCACAACAAGTGGAACGTAATCATGGAACTTCAAATATTTGAAAGCATACAACACACGAAATTTGATGATTATCCGCCGGCCGGTCGGGTCACCGTTCCAGACATGCTGTACATTCTCAAATACCCTTAGTAAACACGACTACAGAAGTCTACAGAACCTATAACCTAATGCTCTGATACCAAGCTGAAAGGACCCAACCCCGATTTAGCTTCCTAAATCGGAATCAAACCCCTTCGAAAACATGAACCAACAAAAACTTTTCGAAATTTGGGCAGAGTTTAGCTACTAACGTAGAATTGCCATTACCTGCACGTGGGAAATACACTTCATCCTATGCCACAAAAATCAAACCGTGGGCACCAATCCCATCCGGATTTCTCAATATATCAACAGTAAAGTAAAGTAGTAAATATATATGCACTTTACCGAAATCCAGTGTAAAATCGTATAACGTATTCAATAGGAAGCTCAGAGCGACATCTAATACATAATTGTATATGCATACCACAGTAGGTAGAACAATAAACCTACTGGATGAAACAAAGTAGCTCGAGCACTTTGCCTCCGACCACGACGTGCAACACCAGAGCCTGAACTGCAAACTGGGCACGGAAACCGAAAAGCCCAGGAGAAAGACAATAAACACGTTAGAGTGAGTGGACGAAAATAAATGTCTTTCACCAGTTTATATATATATATATATTATAAAAACATATGCGAGTCCAGATAAATAAAACAACATATGTACACGAGGTAAAACTCATACTCCTCCAGTGTACCGAGCAAGCAAATAAAATCCCACGGGGTCACTCATGGACTCCACCGTGCTAGTACAGTCTGAACCACGGAGTCCCTGACTACCACGTGATTCTGAGCCAGAAATGGCCTCGGTTCCGGGGTACTGCCCCTCACCGGTCTGGTCGGGGTACTGCCCCTCACCGGTCTGGTCGGGGTACTGCCCCTCACCGGTCTGGTCGGGGTATTGCCCCTCCAGGCGGCCCTCCGTCGGGGATCAGCCGACGAGGCAAGGTGTATCGATACAACAACATAACCACGACTGTACTCTGTGTAAACCAAATCATAAACATTTCGATGCAAATGCATGAAACAGCATATAAGTGTATGTATACTCGTATACGTATAATCGTATAAATATATCGTATAATCGTAAAACACATGCTCATGCAATTCGTAATCTCAATACGCATGCTCAAGTTCGAAAATCATATAAAAGACTCGCAAACAATCCGTGAAAAGAAATGTCCACTCACAGACTGGCGTAACGCGTATCGCGTTAACCCGTGATCCGGCGGAAAGTCCATCGCCAAACAAACGATCACGAACCCCTGAATAAATCACAACGTCCAATATTCAAAGTCATAATCCGACAATTCGAATCAAACCACGAGAAACCACCGTTCTCGGAAATACACAATTCGAATACGACGAATCGTCGAAAATCCATATATACCACCTCAATACCTCGTTTTACGTTCGGACGCTCAACTCGAAAAACGAACCTCCCCACTGCGATCGGAGCGCGATTTCGAGTCAAACGACATGCGACTTGCCGAAAGTCCAAAAGTCAACCCGTTGACCGTTGACCGCCGTTGACCGCCGTACACGGCGGCGCCACTGTTGACCGGAGAATTTCACGGCGGAGCAACCCCTATTCCATGCAAAACCACCCACTGAGCAACTTTGTCAACTGCACCGAAGTCCAATTCTCACTCTAACATGGTCAATTTCATGAAAAACCGAATGAACACACAAATTTCAAATCCAAAATTCTCCTTGTACACACCGAATTGAAACACGAAACTTACAGGGTAGCTTCATGGTGATGAGGGCTACAAAGCCCACTCAAGATTTCAGCTCAATTCGTTCTAAAACATGGAACCCGAATTCAAGCAAAACTCTTGAACTTTGGCCGGAAAATTCTTCCTCTCCGGTGAGCCTCGGAGTGCATGGTGGCCGGGAACATGATGAGGAAGGTGAGGCGAAGAGATTGGGACCAACCCCGTCGCCTGGGGTGGCCGGACGGCCCGTCGCCGTGAAGTCCACCGTACGCCGTCGTCCTCTTCTCTTCCTCCACCGAGTTGACCGAGTCAACTCGGTCAACACCCAATCTGGAAAGTCTTCCCCTTGCCCAAAATAGCAGGTTACTATATATAGCCTTTCCCAAAACGGAAACTTCATGTTTATCCAATTCGACGAACTTCAAACACGCGTAACTTTCTCGTCGTAATTCCGATTCCGATAATTCTCGCGGCCACAAACTCGTCTCGACATATTCTTCCAATATTACCCGAAGTCAAACATATCGGCCAACCGAATAAAAAGTCAACCCTTCAAAGCAACACACATTAAATCGACTAAATAATCAACAAACGGCAAAATTCGCAACTAATTCCTCGTAACTCCAAATTATGCTCCGGAAGTTCCCACGAACTCGAAATTAAATTCTGAACAACTTCTGTGAAGAAACCGAAACCAAATTCTCGATCGGTAATTTAGTCGTTAAGTAGCTCGCCATCTAAATCCGAACTTCAAATATTCATAACTAATTCATCGGTCGTCCAAATAACGATCCGGAACCGCCCACGAACTCATAATCACACGTACAACGACTCTCGAGAAGAGACCCAGCTCCAATTCTCAACCAATAATTTAGTCGTTAAGAACTCTGGCGATTCCATTATCTGTCGAAAATCCGCGACTGCGCTGTAACTCACGAATCAAGCTGATTATACTTCTGATTCTGGTCCGGGTCGTCACAAATAATTATTATTACTATTATTTAATTACAATAATTATTATTTACCAAATAACTATTATAATAACTAATTAATTAAATGATAACAACCAAATATTAATTAGAATAATTATAATACTAAATGATTACTAAATATTAATAATAACCACTAAAAATTATTATAATTACAATAATGAATTATTTAAAACTAATTATTAAATTATATTTAGAAATTAATTAATTAAATAAAAATAATGTTAATAAGGTAAAAAATAGAAATTTACCTCGCCGGAGAAGAGTCGTCGGAGAGGAGGAACCACGCCGGAAAATTTGTCGTCGGAGCGTCGCCGGAGGAGGAAAATCGCCGAAGGAGAGGAGAGGGGAGGAGAGGAGATGGAATGAGAAAAGGAGGGGGAGGGTGCTGTTCTATTTATAGGCTTTCACTTAGACGACGGAGCATTATTTTCCGTCGTCCAAGTGAACTTGGACGACGGAAACAATGTTTTCCGTCGTCTAAGTGATTGTTTAAAAAAATTTGAAGCGGCGCCAATTAATCTGCGGGACGTTTGGAACCGCCATAAATTTAGACTTAGACGACGGAGAATTAATTCTCCGTCGTCTAAGTGGAAATTTAAGCGGTGCCAAAAATTGAGGTGGTAAATCGAACCGCCATGGTTTTCGGCTTGGACGACGGAGATGTCATTTTCCGTTGTCCAGGTGTTCACCTGGACGACGGAGAACGACATCTCCGTTGTCCAAGTGTAATTTACATTGAAAAAAAAATAAAAAAAAAATCGAACCGCCATGGTAATTTTCACCTGGACGACGGAGATGTTCGTTCTCCGTCGTCCAGGTGAAAATTACGTAAAAAAAAATTTAAAAATTAATTCGCTAGGAATTCAGCGATCTGTCATTCGAGTGAAATAGTCGTACAATATTGATGAACGCATCGTATATATGAACAGTTAAATTTGAACCGCTGAATAATTTTACGTCTTGAAAGTTGTTAAGTATCGACTAAGCTTTACGACTTAAGTGTTCATGAGTAGAGGCTCATTTGCAGCAGAGGATTAACGAAATTGAATTTGGACAAAACAACTGTTGGATATGTTCGTCGTAACATAATATATAATTAAAATAAAGGACCAGAAAATAATAAGTTTGGGAATGGTTTCATCGGCACAGTCAACCGCAAAACCGAGAATTTCATAAACCGGAAACGTGGATACAAGACATTTCGCAACTCCGATTTTTGAACCGTCGAAGCTCACACACCAAGAATTGTTTACTCTAAAGTCTTGACAAAAAGGAATATGCATTGGAAGAAGGTCTAGATGGTCGTTGTTTTAGAAAAAATTACGAAATCTTCACCTGGACGACGGATAAGGTCATCTCCGTCGTCCAGGTACTAACTTGGACGACGGAGATGACCTTAACCGTCGTCCAGGTACTCACCTGGACGACGGAGATGCTCATCTCCGTCATCCAGGTGTATAGACCCTGAATTCAGGGGTTAGAGGGCCTTACTGTTTAGGGTTTAGGGTTTGTGAACTTGGACGACGGAGAATGACCATCTCCGTCGTCCAGGTGTAAAAACCCTGAATTCAGGGGTTAGGGCCTTAGGGTTTAGGGTTTAGGTCGTCCAGAGTCATTTGTGTGTCCGTTCAATTATTTTGAATCAAAAAAAAAATTAAAAAAATGATCGATCGATCCGATTTGCTAGATTTAGGGTCGAGGATTTAGGGAGAGTCAAAATACCCAAAGGCGACAACCTGCAATTAATTTCTCCGTTGTCCAGGATATATAATTCGGATTAATTAATTAATTTAATTTAGTTTACGTACGTCGGTCGATCCGATATATCTGATCGAGCATGGACGCGTGTAATTAATTAATTAAGTACAAAAAGTCGAAGATATACGTACGTACATATATACATTCTCCTCCTTATAATATTTATATTAATTATTGATCGATGATGCATCGATCATATATTACAATAATTACATAAATTAATTACCAATTAATTTTTCTCGTCTTAGTTAAGTGGTCATCATCATAATCCTCATCATCCTCGTCCCCGGTATCCGATAGCTCATCCTCTTCATCGTACTCAACATCGTCCGACGAATAACCTGAGTCCTCGTCCGCGTCCTCATCCTGCTCGTCTTCTTCATCTTCTTCATTAATGGCATCGATAATCTCATCTTCAGTTAGATCTGTACAACCATCAGGCATGGGTAACCGTTCATCATCTTGAACCAGGTCCATTATATCGGAGCGGGTGACAGAAATATTAGGCTCTTGATAGGCAGGAATGTCTCTTTCTGGTTCAGCAGCATCTTCAGTCGTCGCCGGTGTCCCTTCAATTGTCTCTGTATTCCATATTCCTCAATGAGAGATATGGTTCACTATTTTCCACCCTTCACCGGCTTTCGGATCGTCGAGATAGAACACCTGCCGAACTAAAGTAGCGAGAGCGAAAGGCTCATCCTCATACCAGCTTGAGTTTGTATCGATTGATAATAGTCCCAGGTCTTCCTTTGTACGCTTGAACCATCTGCACTTGAATAGGAAAACGTTGACATCATTCCCATAACATAGCTGAACCACATATACAATAGCCCCGTAATATGGATCATTGTCTTTCCCAACCGCTACCCCACTGTTTTGTGTTCTTCTTCCTTCATCTCGGGCCAATGAATGGAACTTTACACCGTTCACAAAACATCCGGGATAAATATAGTGTTTAATCGGCTTCCCTGCTAGCAAGTGCTTTGGCCATGAACACCACCCCCCGTGGTTTTCAGATTTTTGCAGATCAATCATCTGCAAAAAAGGGCAAATTAATATAAGGGTTTACTTTCTACAAACATGATCGATATGTATATTAATTACAAATTAAATACCGAGACGTACGCACGTACCCATTGGAAGAAATAATCGGGAAACTTCTTCTTAACCATTTTCTCAATCCACGCCGAACTCTTGTTTTGATTTAACACCTGAAGCCTGTCCCTGTATGACATCATGTACGGCTCAACTTCGTCACAGTCTCGCAACACTACCCAATGTGCCTCAATAAGTTCTTCCCGTGTTAACGATTCCTTTAATACTCCTCTAAACGGTCGGACGACATTGGTGACGACAGAAAGATTGATGCAGGGACTGGGATCGGAGGCAGTGGGAGGTGGTGGATCTTTGAGGTACCTGTTGCAGTAAGTAACACACTCATGCATTAGGTATGTCTCAGCTTTGGAGCCATCCGGGGCCGACCTGTTTTTGACGAATGACTTATACTGTCCAAACTGTCTACAAAATCAAACGTACAATAAGAATAAGTACATATAGCTAGTAATCTGCAGTGGAACAAATTATGAATCGAAAAACCTGTATAATTAATTAGTTGTACGTATCTTTCTTGATGATACATCCAAGTGTACTGGACTGGACAAAAAATGAGCACCTGCTCGGGAAGGTGGATAATTAGGTGAATCATGATGTCAAAGAAAGCAAGGGGAAAAATCCTCTCTAGTTTGCAAATGATGTGCACAATTTGTTGTTGCAATTCCACCACATCTGACTTCTTTAATTCTCTAGCGCATAACCTCTGCCACCATCTGCACAATGCCACTATTGGTTCTACGACATCCCGAGGCAAGTATGGTCGAATTACCACTGGAATCAAACGTTGCAGCATAACGTGATAGTCATGTGTCTTTAGACCAACAAACTTGTGTTGCACCTCGTCCACTGCTCCAGTTATAGTAGCTGCATACGTAGCCGGATAACGAACGCCTTTAAACAGTGAAATACAGAACGTCTAAGTGTCGGCTTCACTGTGTAAGGTGCAGCTGGCATCTTGTTGTACACTTCTTTCCTATCCCTCCTCAACCACAAGGGACGACGTAGATTCATTGATTCCAAATCTTTGCGCGCTTTGAGAATATCTTTAGTCTTGAACTTAATACCGAGAATTGTTCCCACCACGATGTCGCACACATTCTTTTCTATGTGCATCGCGTCCAAGTTGTTCCTCAGCTTCAACTTCGACTAGTAAGGGAGTTCAAAGAATATACTCTTGTGATCCCAATAGCTCAGATCATGTGGAGGAATTGGATTGCATTTCTTTACATCCGTGTCATTGGTCAACACACCAAAGTCGAAATAGCTCGACCTCTCAAAAATCTCTTCGCCCAACCAACTACGGGGTTTAGGATTGTTCTCTACCGTACCGTCGAAATGAGCTTCATCCTGTCGCCATGGGTGGTCGTGAGGAAGCCATCTACGGTGACCCAAGTAACACACCTTCCCCACGTGCCAACTAGAGTTCACGTCGTCCAAACATATAGGACATCCATTATATCCTTTCGTCCTGCAGGCTGCAAACATCCCATAAGCTGGAAAATCGCTGATCATCCACATTACGGCAGCCCTCATCGTGAACATCGTGTCAGTAAATTTGTCATAAGTTGGGACTCCACTTTCCCACAACAGTTTCAGCTCGTCAATCAAAGGTCTGAGGTAGAAATCTAAGTACTTCCCTGGAGATTTAGGACCTGGAATTAGTACAGTAAGGAAATTAAATTCCTTGTTCATGCACATCCACGGAGGCAAGTTGTACGGCATCAGAATAACTGGCCAAGTGCTGACGGCGGAGCTATTACTTCCCCAAGGATTGAATCCGTCTGTAGATAGGCCGAGTATAACATTTCTAACCTCTGTAGCAAAGTCTCCAAATTCTCTGTCGAAATGTTTGAAACCCGCTCCATCCGCAGCACATCGTCATCTATTCGCTTTTCTGCGTACCATCGCATCGCCTCTGCTGTGTGTAGAGACATGTACAGGCGCTGCAATCTGGGAATCAAAGAAAAATATCGAACAACTTTCACAGGAATTCTCTTTTTCGAACTCTTCCTATTCACCTGGAATCTGCACTGGCCACATACGGGACAATAGTCCAAATCTTTATACTCTTTGTAAAATAGCACACAATCATTCGGACATGCGTCAAGTATCCTGTACTTTATGCCGAGGCTGCTCAAGATATTTCTAACCTTATAATGAGATTTAGGAAGATTGTGATCATCAGGAAGCAACTTACATATTTTCTCCTGAATTTCGTCAAAAGCACTCACTGACATTTTGTGCTTCACTTTTATCTTCATTTGCTCCATCACATATTGCAACACATTCTCTCGACATCCAGGGAACACCGGGGTCTGCGCTTCAAGTAGCATCCGGTTGTACTTATCCATCTCACTAGTGTCAGTGGCCAAGCTAGCTGCGGGGAATTTGTCATCATGCTCATTAGTGGTACTGTAACCTCCGTCTTGGTGTTGGTGTCCACCATGACTACATCCAGGAAACGCATCATGGACCAAATTTGCAGTTGGGTTGCAAGCTGAGGGTCCGGCACCACTGCCGCTGGATGAGGCACCATGGTAACTGTACCCTGAGCTGAAGTCTGCTGCGCTGAACTCTACTGCTTCACCATGCTCGCTCCATGTAGTGTAACTCCACATCATACCATTTTCGTACAGGTGTTGCACCATAACATTTACCTCCACATACTGACAATTAAGACATTTCTGGCACGGACACCTGAAACGCTTTTTTCCCTGACCATGTTCTATCGCAAAATTCACAAATTCGCTAATTCCATCCATATACCGGACATCACATCTATTCTTCAACTTCATCCAACTCTTGTCCATACTGCTACAAAATATTATAATTAATTAATTATTACATATATATATTAGTCCATTAATTTACGCTTAATTATACGTACTTGATCTACATCGATCCATCAATTACGTACGTAATTTAATCTGTATATATAGCTAACATCCATGCATGTATGTACGTTGTCACTAAATATATATTAAGCAAATTTTCACTGCGTACGTACCTGCTCGCCTTCTCGATATCAGTTAATTAAGCTAGCTAGCTAGTCAGCGGAGATCCCTGATCCTTCTTCTTCTCCTTCTCCTTCTCCTTCTCCCTTCTCCTTCAATTTTTCTTCCATCTTTAAAATTTCCCGTGGGACAGAGGATCGGATGGAATGAAGAGAGTTTGGTATCGGGCTTATATAATGCTTCACTTAGACGATGGAGGTGTCGGTTCGTCGTCTAAGTGGAAGTTATTCAGACCACGGCGTGTCGGTCCGTTGTCCAGGTGATCACCTGGAGGACGGAGAAGACTCCGAGGTCCAGGTGGTCACCTGGACGACGGAGAAGTATCCGAGGTCCAGGTTACCACCTGGACCTTGGAGTCTTTTCCGTCGTCCAGGTGATAACCTGGACGACGGAGATGGTATTCTCCGTCGTCCAAGTGTTACTTGGATGACGGAGATGTCTCCGTCGTCCAAGTGTCACTTGGACCACAGAACAATTACGTTTCCGTGGTCTAAGTGCTGTTTTCTTGTAGTGATAGGAAGGATGCGAACCACCACTCCGGGTCAACTGCAGTTAGTTACTTGATGGCGAAACATATGGCAGAGGTTCCCTTGTGCCCTTCAACGACACGTACAGAGATGTGTATGTCCATCCTAGGAAGGAGAAGGCGGCTAAGAATCTGGTAAGTGAACACTAAGTTCAAAATTAACGGAAGTTTACTATTTTCTGTGAATGTTTATGCGAGAAAACCTTAGAAGCATCTTCCTGGTATGCACATAGATTAGAGTAGATGGTGACCGGATAAAATTTATTTAATCTAAACTTTTACTTCATAAAATTTATAGAGAATGTGGAATGTTTCTTGTGCTATATTGGTTGAATTTTTTCAAGTTTTCGGTAGAATTATCGGTCATATTAGTCTATTTTTTTGATTAATTTTCAATTGTTTATCTTATTGTAGGAGAAGTTGATGCACTTGGCCAAAGAGCATTTTGCTGAGAAAGCTGCTGAAAATCTGGACACTCCACGTGAGTAGCTCGGGCCTTTAGATGTGCTCACGCAGACAACGATGTTCGAAATGGTGCTCAGAGTCCGACGTGGTAGAGAGATTCGAGGTCTCGGACATGCAGGCATTCAAGATTTGACTCAGACGTTGACATCCACGTCGCGCGCTCATTCTGGTGGTGTTGAGGCGCGAATCTGGGAGGTCCAAGGGCAATCAAAGGTGTGAATCTACGAGCTTGAGGACCGGGCTAGAGACTCCGAGGCGTGTCTAGCCGTGATGCAGGCGGACGCCGATGCACGGGCTCGAGATATCGAGGTGCGTCTACGAGCAGAGATGCAAGTGGAGATGCGGTTGCAGTTTCAGCAGATAATGGCCGGTCATATGCCTACTTTCTCTACGCTGACTTCCACTACGTCATCTCAGCAGTCATCCCCAGATGATGGCGTTAGCGGGCTTGGAGGACCCACACCACCGGGGTAGCTAGCTATCATTTGCATGTACATTATGTAATTTTTGATCGGGACGTCTCTTTTGTACAGTATTTATATTATATTATATTATCGATCGAAATCGTGAATCGAAATAGTACGGGAATCGAATATTTAAAATTAATATTATGTTATCGATCGAAATCATAAAATCAATATTAAATTATCGAACAAAATCGTGAATATTTAAAATCGATATTATATTATTTAATAACTTAATTTTTTTAATTATTTGTTAAGAGACGGAATGATTATCAACCAACGGAATTGTTTATAAATTAGGTGACAATTATTCCGTCCTTTAGATTACTCATTAACAAACGAAAAAAAAATTTCCGTCTATTAGCTCTATATTCTCAATGACGGATTCTTGCACCATAAACCGTCCTTTTGGATGAAACGTTCACCGACGGAAACAAAAATTTCCGTCTGGCAAAAATTCGGTCAGACAACGATTTTTTTGTTGTCCGAACCTGCAATATACCATTGCATTAATGTTAAGCAACGGAATAACATTCATCTCTCAACAAGGTTGTTAGCCAACGGATTTTGTAATTTTCATTTCCTAACCAGCTTCGCGACGTCACTTAGCCAGCGGATCTTAGGCAACGGAATGTGAGTTGCCTAAGGAATTTAGGCAACAGAAAACCTTTGTTAGGAAACAGATTTGGTCCATCTGCTAACAAAGGAATTTTGGTAAAAAAATTTGGCCGAAAAAAAAAGCCAAAATGTTGGACTTAGGCTACGAAACCTACTATTTTCGTCGCCTAAGTGAAATTTTTTTTAAAACATAAAAATAAAAATAAAAAAATAAATTAAATTAAATGAAATAAAATAAAATATTAAATTTCACTTGGGTGATAGAACTATTTATTTTCATCGCCTAATTGATTTAAAAAAATAAATTAAATTAAATTAAAAAAAATAAAAAATTCACTTAGGAGATGAAAAAAATATTTTCGTTGCCAAAGTGAATTTTTTTATTTATTTTTTAACAAAAAATAAAATAAATTTCACTTAAACGACGAAAATAAATAGTTTCGTCGTCTAAATGAAATTTATTTTATTTTATTTTATTTTATTCTATTCTTTTAAAAAATTCACTTAAACAACGAAAATTATTAGTGTTTTTCGCCTGAGTGAATTATTTTTTAAACAGTATATGAAAATTAAATTTGGGTAGTCGCTTAAAAATCATCAAAAATCAATTGTCAGATGTAACCATTACATTTATACAATATTGTAGAAAAAAATTCAAACTAATTAGGATTAGTTTAGGATTGGATCGAATGAATTTAGTGATTATCGAAAAATAGTTAAAAGATGAAAATTATCGTAAAAATAATTCGTAAACCCGTTTCCGATATTATGGGTCTTTGTATTGTCGTAAAACTTAATTTATCAACTAAATATAAATTAATTGAAATTTGACATAAACAATTTATTTAAGACTAAAAACTTGTTGTATAATTTAAGTGTTCATATGTCTATATTCACTCTACATCAATATTAACAAATTGAATTTGGACAAAACAACTGTTGGATATATTCATCATAACATAATATGTAAGTGAATGAATTTTCATTCAAAACGAAGTTCGTTAAGGGTTTGATCGTTGTAGTTAACAATACCTCCAAAACAATAAATAATCTCAATACTGTACGGGAAATAAATACTGAAACCAAGAACTCGCTACGACAGTGTAAATAAATATCCATTCACAGATTTGCACGACGCAAAACGCGTTAATCCTGAGATCCGGCAGAAAATCCCTCACCAAACGAACGATCACGATCCCCTGAATAATCATAAATACCACTGTTCAAAATCACATTTCAAAACCCTGAAACATCTCGAGGACCAACCATTCCCGAAAACATATAACCCGAATATCGACAAAATCGTCAAAAATTCAATAAACACACTATAAAACCTCGCTATAATTTTTTATGCTCAATTCAAAATATAAACCTCACCACTACGATCGGTGCGCGATACCAAGCAAAACGACATAAAACTTGAAAATCACCTCGGTCGGAAAACTGCCGCCGCTGCCTCCACCGCCGGAAAATCTCATCGGGCCCAGAAAATTGCAACCTATACATGGATTTGAAGATCTCAGCATTTCCAACAACTTTCTACTTCAAAGTTAAGACCAATTTTGACCGGAAAAGGTCCAAATCTCACCTTGAAGTTGAAAACCCTTGCCGAAATTCTCCACCTCTGATCTCCTCTGTCCGGCCATGGCAAGGTGCAAGACCACTTCTACAAGTTTCCTCTCCCTAAGGGCTACAAAACCCCTAACAAGTCAACCTCCATCTCGGCCGCCATAGCTGCCACCATCGTCGCCAAAACTCGCCGGTATACCACCGAAATTCTCAAACTTTAACAAGCCATAACTTCTTCATCTGGTAACCAAATTGAGTCAATGACCTATCAAAAGAAAGAGGAGCTCAAGCCCAATAACTTTCATGAAGACACCACGGCCAAAAGCGACTGGAATTGAGCTCAACTAAGGCAAACAAAACTCGGCCTGGAATGGGTCAGTTTTGACCCACGGGTCAATATGGTCAACGGGCCAGACTTCCAAAACTGGAAAGTTTCCTAATTCATCATGTATTCCTTCCATATTTATACCGTACACGTATCATCAAAATCGTATCTAAACCAAACGGAAAAATACGACTAAATTCAACGGCCGAAAATATTCATAATTTATTCCTCGTAACTCGAAATAATCCTCTGGAAATTCCCACGAGCTCGAAATTAAATTCTCTACAACTTCCGTGAAGAAACTCAAATCAAATTCTTGTCTGATAATTTAGTCGTTAAGAAGCCCGTCATATCAACAAATTACGACAAAATCACGACTAATCACGAAACTCGCAAATCAAGCCGATAAACATATCATTTCCAGTTCGGGTTGTCACAGAATTTATGGGACCTTTTCCTCCATCTAATGATTCTACTTATATTTTACTCGCTGTGGATTATGTCTCGAAATGGGTGGACGCAAGAGCCACCCGAAGTAATGATTCGCGAGTTGTTGCAGATTTCCTTAAGGTCGATATTTTCACAAGATTTAGAATGCCACGCGTTCTAATTAGCGATGGAGGAAGTCACTTTTGCAACAAGATGGTGGAAGTATTATTGAGGAAGTATGACGTCAAGTACAGAGTCTCTACGCCTTATCATCCTCAAACAAATGGAATGGATGAGATTTCCAACTGTGAGATTAAAAAGATTTTGGAGAGAACTGTTCGTCCAAACCAAAAGATTAGAGCCAATGTTTAGATGATGCATTGTGGGCATATAGGACTTCCTACAAAACTCTCATCGATATGTCACATTATCATTTGGTTTATGGGAAAGCATATTATCTTCCGGTGGAGTTGGAGCATAAGGTATAGTGGGCTATCAAGAAATTCAACATGGATCGAGATGAAGCTAGTTCGCATCAAAAACTACAACTTTGTGAACTTGAGGAGATAAGGAATGACGCTTTCGATAATGTATGGATCTACAAAGAGAAAACAAAGGTATTTCATGACAAGATGATCTGTAGGAAGGGGTTTACAATCGGCCGGAGAGTTTTACTCTTCAACTCTCGAATTAAAGTGTTTATGGGAAAGCTACGTTGTAGATGGATTGGACCCTTCATTGTCACCGAAACCTTTTTCCATGGAGCTGTGCAAATCAAAATTCCATCAACCAGGAATGAGTTCAAAGTAAATGACCGCTATTTAAAGCCATATCATGCAGCTCTCAAGGAGGAAGTCGTTGAAGAAGAGACATTACTAGAACTAGCCACTCTAAACATATGAAGAAGCATCACGTCTAGGTTGTAAGACGTTAAAAAAATAAGTGCTTGTTGGGAGGCCACCAAATGGAGGAGACGACAACAAATTTGCTTTCCCTTCACTTTCTCTTTTAATAGATTTTATATTTCTTAGATAGATTTTCATACATCCTAGTTTCCATGCTTGATTCTATGCTTTACTTTAATACATTGAGGACAATGTAGAGTTCAAGTGTGGGGGAGGGGTTTACAACTTATTTGAGTCATAAAATCTAAAAATTGGGCAGATAAAGGATTTCCGACGGATGATAACTTAAAAAAAGAAAGTTTTATTTTTCGACCCGAGAGCATCCTTCGACCCCTCGAAGCTTTTCATCGACCCATCAAAAATTTCCTCGATCCATTGAAGGTAGGTCTCAAGTAGATCTCAGGTTTGGGCAGAGGCACTCCTTCGATCCATAAAAGTCTTTATATTTAGAGTCATAATTAGTGTATTTCAGTGTCTAATTAGTGTGAGTGGATGAACACTTGTCTTTTAGTAAGAATATCCTATGTGAATTGGTGTCTACAAGGGGAGGGTTGTTAGGACAAGTTTTAGATGTGAGAAAAGATAAGGACTAAGTCTACGCTTAGCTCAAAAATCACTTCTACATCTCTTGGTCTCTCTCGTCGACTAGCCTTTTCAGTAAGATTGCCCAAAGAAGACAAGGACTAAGTCTACGTTTGCTTGAGTGTCTTGAGTCTTTTTGTTTAACTTAGTGTTTTAAAGAGTCTTTATGATGCCCTCACTACAAGAAAACAGCACTTAGACCACGGAAACGTAATTGTTCCGTGGTCCAAGTGACACTTGGACGACGGAGACTTCTCCGTGGTCCAAGTACCACCTGGACGACGGAGAATACCATCTCCGTCGTCCAGGTGATCACCTGGACCTCGGAGTCTTCTCCGTCCTCCAGGTGATCACCTGGACGACGGAGACGGTATTGTCCGTCGTCCAGGTGACCACCTGGACCTCGGAGTATTCTCTGACACGATGTTCACGATGAGGGTTGCCGTAATGTGGACGATCAGCGATTTTCCAGCTTATGGGATGTTGGCAGCCTGCAGGACGAAAGGATATAATGGATGTCCTATATGTTTGGACGACGTGAACTCTAGTTGGCACGCGGGGAAGGTGTGTTACTTGGGTCACCGTAGATGGCTTCCTCACGACCACCCGTGGCGACAGGATGAAGCTTATTTCGACGGTACGGTAGAGAACAATCCTAAACCCCGTAGTTGGTCGGGCAAAGAGATTTTAGAGAGGTTGAGCTATTTCGACTTTGGTGTGTTGAGCAATGACACGGATGTAAAGAAATGCAATCCAATTCCTCCACATGATCTGAGCTATTGGGATCACAAGAGTATATTCTTTGAACTCCCTTACTGGTCGAAGTTGAAGCTGAGGAACAACTTGGACGCGATGCACATAGAAAAGAATGTGTGCGACAGCGTGGTGGGAACAATTCTCGGTATTAAGTTCAAGACTAAAGATACTCCCAAAGCGCGCAAATATTTGGAATCAATGAATCTACGTCGTCCCTTGTGGTTGAGGAGGGATAGGAAAAGAGTGTACAACAAGATGCCAAATGCACCTTACACAGTGAAGCCGACGCTTAGACGATCTGTATTTCACTGGTTTAAGGGCGTTCGTTATCCGGCTACGTATGCAGCTACTATAACTGGAGCAGTGGACGAGGTGCAACACAAGTTTGTTGGTCTAAAGACACATGACTATCACGTTATGCTCCAACGTCTGATTCCAGTGGTAATTCGACCATACTTGCCTCGGGACATCGTAGAACCAATAGTGGCATTGTGCAGGTGGTGGCAGAGGTTATGCGCCAGAGAATTAAAGAAGTCAGATGTGGTGGAATTGCAACAACAAATTGTGCACATCATTTGCAAACTAGAGAGGATTTTTCCCCCTGCCTTCTTTGACATCTTGATTCACCTAATGATCCACCTGCCCGAGCAGGTGCTCATTTCTGGTCCGGTCAAGAAAGGTACGTACAACTAATTAATTAATTTGTTCCACTGGAGATTATATATACTAGCTAGCACCTGTACTTATTCTTAATTGTACGTCAATCTTTTTGTAGACAGCTTGGACAGTATAAGTCATTCGTCAAAAACAGGTCGGCCCCGGATGGCTCCATAGCAGAGACATACCTAATGCATCAGTGTGTTACTTACTGAAACAGGTACCTCAAAGATCCACCACCTCCCACTGCATCCGATCGCAGTGCCCGCATCAATCTTTCTGTCGTCACCAATGTCGTCCGACCGTTTAGAGGAGTATTAAAGGAATCGTTAACACGGGAAGAACTTATTGAGGCACATTGGGTAGTGTTGCGAGACTGTGATGAAGTTGAGCCGTACATGATGTCATACAGCGAGAGGCTTCAGGCGTTAAATCAAAACAAGAGTTCGGCGTGGATTGAGAAAATGGTTAAGAAGAAGTTTCCCGATTATTTTTTCCAATGGGTACGTACGTACGTCTCGGTATTAATTATTTAAATACATATCGATCATGTTTGTAGAAAGTAAACCCTTATATTAATTTGCCCTTTTTCGCAGATGATTGATCTGCAAAAATCTGAAAACCACGGAGGGTGGTGGTCATGGCCAAAGCACTTGCTAGCAGGGAAGCCGGTTAAACACTATATTTATCCCGGATGTTTTGTGAACGGTGTAAAGTTCCATTCATTGGCCCGAGACGAAGGAAGAAGAACACAAAACAGTGGGGTAGCAGTTGGGAAAGACAATGATCTATATTACGGGGCTATTGTATATGTGATTCGGCTATGTTACGGGAATGATGTCAACGTTTTCCTATTCAAGTGCAGATTGTTCAAGCGTACAAAGGAAGACCTGGGACTATTATCAGTCGATACAAACTCTAGCTGTTATGAGGATGAGCCTTTCGCTCTCGCCACCTTAGTTCGGCAGGTGTTCTATCTCGACGATCCGAAAGCCGGTGAAGGGTGGAAAATAGTGAACCATATCTCTCACCGAGGAATATTGAATACAGAGACAATTGAAGGGACACCGGCGACGACTGAAGATGCTGCTGAACCAGAATGAGACATTCCTGCCTATCAAGAGCCTAATATTTCTGTCATCCGCTCCGATATAATGGACCTGGTTCAAGATGATGAACGGTTACCCATGCCTGATGGTTGTACAGATCTAACTGAAGATGAGATTATCGATGAGGTAGATGAAGAAGATGAGCAGGAAGAGGACTCGAACGAGGACTCAGGTTATTCGTCGGACGATGTTGAGTATGATGAAGAGGACGAGCAATCGGATACCGGGGACGAGGATGATGAGGATTATGATGATGACTACTTAACTAAGACGAGAAAAATTAATTGGTAATTAATTTATGTAATTATTGTAATATATGATCGATGCATCATCGATCAATAATTAATATAAATTAATATTATAAAGAGGAGAATGTATATATGAACGTACGTATATCTTTGACTTTTTTTACTTAATTAATTAATAATTACACGCATCCATGCTCGATCAGATATATCGAATCGACCGACGTACGTAAACTAAATTAAATTAATTCATTAATCCGAATTATATATCGTGGACAACGGAGAAATTAATTGCAGGTTGTCGCCTTTGGGTGTTTTGGCTATCTCCCTAAATCCTCGACCCTAAATCTAGCAAATCGGATCGATCGATCATTTTTTAATTTTTTTTTTTTCAAAATAATTGAACGGACACACAAATGACCCTAGACGACCTAAACCCTAAACTCTAAGGCCCTAACCCCTGAATTCAGGGTTTTTACACCTGGACGACGGAGATGGTCATTCTCCGTCGTCCAGGTACACACTATGACGACGGATATGGTTATTCTCCGTCGTCCAGGTACAAACTAGGACGACGGAGATGGTAATTCTCCGTCGTCCAAGTTCACACACCCTAAACCCTAAACAGTAACGCCCTAACCCCTGAATTCAGGGTCTATACACCTGGACGACGGATAAGATCGTATCCGTCGTCCAGGTAATCACCTGGACGACGGAAACGCTCATATCCGTCGTCCAGGTGCAGATATCGTAATTTTTTCTAAGACAACGACCATCTAGACCTTCTTCCAATGCATATTCTTTTCGTCAAGACTTTAGAGTAAACAATTCTTGGTGTGTGAGCTTCGATGGTTCGAAAATCGGAGTTGCGAAATGCCTTGTATCCACGTTTCCGGTTTGTGAAATTATCGGTTTTGCGGTTGACTGTGCCGATGAAACCCTTCCCCAACTTATTGTTTTATGGTCCTTTGAAGACAATTATATATTATGTTACGACGAACATATCCAACGGTTGTTCTGTCCAAATTCAATTTCGTTAATACTCTGTTGCAAATGAGCCTCTACTCATGAACACTTAAATATATAAGGATTAGTCGATACTTAACAACTTTCAAAATGAAAAATTATTCGTCGGTTCAAATTTAACTGTTCATATGTACGATGCGTTCATCGATATTAGACGACTATTTCACTCGAATGACAGATCGCTAAATTCCTAGCGAATTAATTTTAAAAAAATTTTTAACGTAAATTTCACCTGGACGACGGATAAGGACAAGATCTGTCGTCCAGGTGAAATTTACCATGCCGGTTCGATTTTCTTTATTTTTTTTTTCAATGAATATTTAACTTGGACGACGGAGATGTGGTGTTCCGTCGTCCAGGTGTTCACCAGGACGACGGAGAACGTCATTCTCCGTCGTCCAGGTCGAAAATCATGGCGGTTCGATTTACTGCCTCAATTTTCGGCGCCGCTTGAATTTCCACTTAGACGACGGAGAATCAATTCTCCGTCGTCTAAGTCCAAATTCATGGCGGTTCAAAACGTCCCGCCCCTTAATTACGCGCCGTTTCAAAATTTTGAAACCGCCACTTAGACGACGGAAAACACTGTTTCCGTCGTCCAAGTTAACTTAGACGACAGAAAATAGTGCTCCGTCGTCTAAGTGAAAGCCTATATATAGGCCGGGGCTCATCTTCTTTTCCTCATCCCATACAACATTCTCCTCTCCTCTCTCTCTCTCTCTCTCTCTCTCTCTCTCTCTCTCTCTCTCACTCCGGCGATCCTCCTCCGGCGACGTTCCGACGACATTTTTTCCGGCGTGGTTCCTCCCCTCCGACGACTCAACTCCGGCGATATTCCCGAAAACTCCGATTCGGTAAATTTCTATTTTTCCCTTATTAAAATAATTTTTATTTAATCAATTAATTAAATTCTAAATATAATTAATTAGTAGAATTTAATTTATTATTTAGTTTTAAATATTTAATAAATGATTAATTATTGTTATTAATTAATTAAATCATAATTATTGTTATTAATACTAATTAAATGAATAATTGTAAATTTATTGTTATTATTTATATTTAGATTAATTATTGTTATTAATTAAATAAATGATTAATTATTGTTATTAATTAATTAAATGGTTAATTATTGTTATTAATAATAATTAAATGAATAATTGTAATTACTTGATAATTTATTAAATTTGCAAATTTATTATTGTAATTATTTATTATTAGTTGCATGATTAAATGAATTTATTATTAAATTTATTAAATGAATAAATTATTATTCATAATTTATTAAATGAATCAATTTTTTATTAAATGCATGATAAATAAAAATAAATTATTGCATGTACTTAAAAATTATTAATTAATATTTACGTGTATTTTCTAGTAAATTAATTAGTAGTACGTGTTCGATTTAAATTTAGTACATAGGCTTGGTTTATTAAGTCGCACTCTTTAGAATAGATGGCGCCTCTTTTCTTAGCTTATCTCCTTAACCCCTCGTGATGTGTGGATTTCATCACCGCACACCATAACCTAAGTGAAGTTATGGACACAAGGTTGAGGGCGGAGTTTGCAAAGGACTTGAGGGAGTGTAAATTTTCGAAAAATTGGCCGAATGTCGGACATGGTGTCTAGAAACGGGTTATGACTGGTGACAGGATTTGGACTAAGAAAGACTTTTGTCGAAATTAGTCCTGCCTCTCGCGTTATCTCTATCCCTAACTAGCCATGTTTATTGATTTAATCAAGGCTGATTAATTGAAAATTTACACTTTATGGCGCGGGTCGCACGTCCATTGAACGACCGAAAAAGCCAAGCTAGTGTACTCTATTTAAATCTTAACCGTACTTAATTAGCGTAAATTTTGCACTCGTAATTATTATGGTAAGTAGGTATTTTAACAATGTACTCCTAGGTTGAAATGGCTCCATCCGGCAAGAAGAAAGCGCAACAGGAGGCAGAAGATGCCATGCTCCGAATGTTGGCGGCCCAAGTCGGTTAGGTTCAACAGGAGGGCAACGACACTATCAATCCGGACGGATCATCTGGTCCGTCCGTAGCGCCCTCTGGGGAAATTCCCGCTCCCCCATTCATCTCGAGCGGTGATGACGTTGACCCCTTCCAATCTCCGACGCCCGGTACTGGTTCAACGGGAAGTACTCAGGCGTCCTCGACCGCCGAATCAATCATGTACAACGCACGCCGTAGGCAAAGGAGGGCCCCCACTGACCCGGAACCGAAAAGGACTCGGGGTCTCGTTAAAGGGGGTAAAGCGGAGCGTATTTGCAAGGCGACTGGGAAAAAGATCGACTTGCCCTACGACGAATTCACTGGTGGCCCTCCCACAGCTCAGCTAGCAAGTCTCTCGGCGCATGGGATAGGGTCAATCATCCGTAACCGGGTTCGTATCACTGCCCCTACTTGGAAGGAGGCGCCGGATCATGAGAAGGCGAAAGTCTTTAAAGATCTTTCGGTACGTAATACGTCCAATTTAGTTATTATATAATATTGTTAATATTAGTTAAAATTTCATAATATATATATACGATTATAATTTTCTATTTATTTTTGATAGGAACAATTTGCGGTGGATCCGACACCGGCCATGTTGAGGCATATCAACCAAACTGCCAACTCCATCTACAAAGATTGGAAGTACAAGCTCCATAAGTACTTCCAAGATGTCGGTGCCATGCCTCCCCCGGTAGAGCTGCAAGGGGATAGAGAAGATGAGTGGGAGTGGTTGTGTAACCACTTTGCCGATGAACAATTTAAGGTGTTAATTTATTTTTTTTATTTCAATTAAGATAATTGAATTATTTAAATTATAGTTATTAATTTTTTAATGATTTAATTATGTTGTGTAACAGAAATTCTCCGGTGTCAACAAAGCCAACCGGGGGAAGAAGGAGAAACACCATACTACCGGCGCCAAACAGTTCATTCAAATAGCCAAGCAGCACAAGGATAAGGGCTCCAAACACCCTTATCTTGATGCAAGCGTAAGCGCGTACGTGACGCCTGGGCTCGATAATGAAGCGAGTCAATGCAGCGTAAGTGATATATTTATTATGTGCTTTTAATTATAGTAATTATTATTTAAATATGATTTCATTATAATAAATTAATTATTCTTTTGTAGGCAAGGGTGATAGAGCGTGCGCATGAAGAGTTGGCTAACACTCAGCTTGCGTTCCCAGATGTGCCGCCGGAAGACCTGCCTTTTCTATCCTTAGAGAGCCAAATTGCAATCGCGGATGAGGTCTACAGTCGTAGAGCTGGCAAGGAGGTTAGGCACTTTGGGCCTAGGGTGGTACGAGATTTGTCGACGACCTCCGGCTCATCATCTACGGGAGGTTCGGGGCAGCGGAGAAGGAGTCAGGCAGCGGCCGTCGAAGCAGCCATTCAAGAGGCTCGACTGGCACGAGAGGAGAATCAACTGACACGAGCGGAGAATGAGTCAATGCGGCGAAGACTTGACGAACAATAAGCACAAATAGCCCAACTCATCGCCCTCATGAACCAAAATCGAGAAGTATGTCAACCTCCTCCGAACCCACACCCTGACGACAACGACCCGGCTGGAGGCGGAGGACCCGGCGGCGCATCTGCTCCTCCAGTGTATTAGCTAGCTAGTTAATTATCGCGTTTCTTTATTTCCGAGTTCCGAACAATATTATATAATTTTTATGGGTTTTTAATTTGGATGTGACGTATGTACAAATTAATTAATTATTTAATTAATACATTAATTAATATTAAAAATTTAGTTTAATTAATTAATTTCGATTATTTTTCATTATTTAAATTAAATTAACAATAAATTAAATTAATAATATTTAATTTCAATTTATTTTAAAAAAAAAATTAAATAGTCACTTGGACGACAGAGATAATCTCCGTCGTCCAGGTGCACAAACCCTAAACCTAACCCATAACCCCTAACTCCTGCCATTCTCCGTGGCCCACGTGTTCACCTGGACGACGGAGAATTGGAGTTTCCGTCGTCCAGGTGAACACCTGGGCCACGGAGGAGCTAGCATTCTCCGTGGCCCATGTATGCACCTGGACGACGGAAACTCTAATTCTCCGTCGTCCAGGTGCATACATGGGCCACGGAGAAACTAGCAATGTCCGTGGCCCATGTAGTCACCTAGACGACGGAGAATTAGAGTTTCCGTCGTCCAGGTGCATACATGGACCACGGAGAATGTCCGCGGTCCAAGTGAACTTGGACGACGGAAACGCTAATTCTCCGTCGTCCAGGTGCTTGGACGACAGCACTTGGAGCACGGACCTTGGACGACGCAGATTCCGTCGTCCAAGTACTTAGACGACGGAAAACTGCACCTAGACGACGGAAATGGTCTGTGGTCTAGGTGCAGTTTTCTTGTAGTGCCTTCGTTAGTATATGATGAGAATTAGACCGAAAAGAACATACTTATGGCGTTGCATGAAATTTCTTGTCCTAATTGAGATATTTTGATTGTCATGACATGTACAATAAAACTTCAATAAATGAATAATCCCAGGACCGAAGAAAAATATTACTTTAGCAAGGTTATTATTTTATCTATAAATGAATAATTTATTTGAAAGGACCCAATCCCGATTCAGTTACCTAAACTGGAACAAAACCCTTTCGAAAATACGAACCAACAAAAAAAAATTTAAAATTTCGGCAGAGTTTCGTTACTAGCGTGGAATTGCCATAACCTGTACCCAGAAATTAACACATCATCCTATGCCACAAAAGCCAAACCGTGGGCACCAATCCCATCCGGATTTCTCAACATCAATATAATCAATAACAGTAAACAAACTGTACTATGTATATATGTATATCCGAGAAAATCCGTAAAACAAGATTCAGAATGTATCAGAGCGACCTCTAAAGTAAAATATATACAATATACACATCAGTAGGCGAAACAAGAACCTACTGGAAAGCATAGGTAACTCTGATCACTAGCCTCCAAACCGCGACGTGAAAACACCAAACCTGAACTGCAACTGGGCACGGAAACCGAAAAGCCCAGGGGAAAGACAATAAACACGTTAGAGTGAGTGGACGAAAATAAATGTCTTCCACCAAGTAATATATATATACGAATAAAATCATATGCCAGTCAAATACACAAAAATCAAATAGTACGTGAGGAGACATCGGCTACCACTCACGTACAGAGCATGCAACGTAAATGTATCGTGGAATCTCTCATGGACTACCACGCGATAGCACAGTCTGAACCACGGGATCCCAGACCCACACGTGATTCCTAGCCAGAAAGGCCTCGGGTCAGGATATCTGTCCTTCCCAGAGCGTACTCGGGGATCAGCCGAGAAGCCAATGTGTATCGATACCACAACATATAGTGAGACTGTACTCTGTGTAAACCAAATCATAAATCTTTTCTATGCATATGCTTAAAACATAATATATACACATATATTCTCGTATACGTATATTCGTATATGCATAATCGTAAAACATATGCTCATAAAATCATAATCAATCTGCATGCTCAAGTTCGTAAATCATAAATAAAAGACTCGCAATCAATCCGTGAAAATAAATTGTCCACTCACAGACTCGTGTAACGCGCACTCGCGCTAAACTCATGGTCCAGCGGAAGATCCATCGCCTGAAGCACGATCACGATCCAGATCTCGATCTCGATGTCCTGAATATTCAAAAAAACATAACTGAGCAAAATCGTAGTCCACAACCCTGTACTGAATCACGAAAACCAACCGTTCCCGAAAACAGACAATGCGATACAAAATGAATTACGAAAAACCCAAAATCCCCACTCGAAACCTCGACTGAAAATCGGCTAACCAAATCGACCCAAAAACCTCTAGACGATAATCAGGGCGCGATTATGAGAAAAATGACATTAATTACGTCGAAATCTGAAAAGTTGACTTTTCCTCGCTAGAGCGCCGCCGGCGCGCCGTCAACGGTGGAATCTCACGGCCAAAATTTCCAGAATTAAAGCCCATCACGGCCCGAGTCTCTTCCTTAACTACACCCAGCCTCAATTCGAAGTCCAACTCTGTCAATTCCGTCCAAAATCACATCGGAATTCCACATCAAAATCTAATCGGGTTCGACCTCAAACTCAACCTCGTTCCAAACTATTAACCTAGGGAGTATCACCGAGGGGTGGGGAGCAAAACCCCCAACAACCCAACCCTAAAAACTCACCGGAACCCAACCACCCATCACCGTCGACCAAACCAAATCGGCCCTTAATCGAACTCATTATAAACACGATCAATTCCAATAAACTCAAGTGCAAAATGAAAGAGGAACTCAAGAGGATTCGAATGATACCCTCAGCCTGGTCGGAGGTGGCAGGATAAGTTGGGTCGCCGACGAATCGAACCGGGTCATTCGCTCACTGTACGGGTCAACGGTCACTTTCCAATTTTGGAAAGTCAACAGATGGTCAAAGTTCAGTCAAAGCCCAATTTGCAATTTTCGACGATTATACGACTAATCCCGATATTTATACTCACGCCTTGGGTCGATCGACGGTCCAAAACGAATATGCAAAATTTTTCCGATAAACTCGTCGGAAACTGAAACTTCAAATAATTATAAAATATTCCTCGGTAATCGGAAAAATCTTTCGGAACCGCCCACAAGCTCGAAATCACGTACTCTACAATCTCCGTGAAGACACTCAACCCAAATTCTCGACCGAAAACATAGTCGCGAATCAAATCGGCAAACCACAAATACGACAATAAACTGCGACTAAACTCAATCTCGAGAATCGTGCCGAATATGCAACTGATTCTGGTTCGGGTCGTCACAAATCTACCCCCCTTAAAGCAATTTCGACCTCGAAATTTACGTACCTGTCAAGTGAACAGATGAGGATATTGCTCTCGCATACGCTGCTCGGTCTCCCAGGTGGCATCCTCAACTGAGTGGTTCAGCCACAAGACCTTCACCAGCGGAATCACATGGTGCATCAACTCCTGCTCACGTCGATCGAGAATCTGCACTGGCTCCTCAACATACGTCAAATCCTCTCTGATCGGCAACTGTTGTGGGGCTAACACATGTGAAGGGTCTGAGATGTACTTCCGCAACATCGAAACATGGAAGACATCATGCATACGAGCCATCTCAGTCGGTAACTCAAGTCTGTAAGCAACAGCTCCAACCCTCTCTGTAATCTCATACGGGCCAATGTACCGCGGTCGAAGCTTGCCACGCTTCCCGAAACGCACAACTCCCTTCCACGGAGATAGTTTCAGGAAGACCCAATCACCAACCTCGAACTCTAAACTCTTTCTCCTCACATCTGCATAACTCTTCTGCCGATCCTGGGCGACCCTCAGTCGATCCCGGATAACCTGTATGTCCTCCATCGTGGTTTTCACCAAATCAGGACCAATGAGCCAACGCTCGCCCACCTCACTCCAACACAATGGAGTGCGACACTGCTTCCCGTACAGGGCCTCATACGGTGCCATCTCAATACTGGCCTGATAGCTGTTGTTGTAGGCGAACTCAATCAAGTGTAACTGCTGATCCCAGTTTCCGCAAAACTGCAACACACACAATCTCAGCATATCCTCAAGAGTCTGAATGGTCCGCTCGGACTGCCCGTCAGTCTGAGGATGAAAAGCTGTACTAAACCGCAACCTCGTGCCCAATGCTCTCTGTAAAGCCTGCCAAAACTCGGAAGTGAACTGACTATCTCGGTCAGAAACAATCGACACAGGCACACCATGCAAGCGAACAATCTCGGATAAATACAACTTGGCCAATCTGCCCACTGAAATCTTCCCCGAAAGTGCAAGAAAGTGTGCGGATTTCGTCAATCGGTCAACAATAACCCAAATGCCAGTGTTGCCCGCCGAAGTATGTGGCAACTGATAGACAAAATCCATCGTAATATGCTCCCACTTCCAAACTGGAATCTCAAGTGGCTGTAGTTTCCCTGCAAGTTTCTGCCTCTCCGCCTTCACCTGCTGACAAATCAAACATCGACTCACGTACGCGGCAATCTCCCGCTTCATGTTGCGCCACCAATAATACGCTCGAAGTGTACGAAACATCTGCGTACCTCCGGGATGCATCACATACGCTGAACTGTGGGCCTCATCTAGAATCTCCTTCTTCAAGTCCTCGTCTCTAGGTACACATAGCCTGCCTCTGAACAACAACATACCGTCGTCGCTCAATCGGAACTTTGTAGGCACACCATTCTGTACCATGGTCTTCTTGCCCAGCAAGTAAGGATCTGAATCCTGTGCCTCTCGTACCTGATCAACCAATACGGGTCGAACCTGGAAACTGGCTAACAAAGCTCCATCATCATCATACCCAAACACAGCACCTGTAGCCCGAAGCTCGGCTAACATCGATACTCTGGCCACACACATGTGAAACAACGAGGCTCCGGATTTCCGGCTAAGTGCATCTGCCACAACATTGGCCTTCCCCGGATGGTACTCAAACGTGCAATCGTAGTCGTTGATCAACTCCATCCATCGGCGCTGCCTCATGTTCAGATCCGGCTGTGTCCGCAAGTAGGTGAGACTCTTGTGATCAGTGTAAATCTTACACTGAGCAGCATACAGGTAATGTCTCCAACTCTTCAATGCTAACATAATAGCGGCTAACTCCAAATCATGCGTCAAATAATTGGCCTCGTGCGGTTTCAGCTGTCTGGAACCATATCCCACAACTCTACCATGCTGCATCAACACACAGCCAAGGCCCAACTTCGACGCGTCACTGTACACCACAAACTCACCGCTGTCGTCTGGCAATGTCAGAACCGGTGCGGTACTCAATCTCTCCTTCAGGAGCAAATAACTCTCCTCGCACGCATCAGACCACTCAAACTTGACGCCCTTCTTCGTCAATCTGGTCAGTGGTGAAGCTATCCGGGAGAAATCCTGTACAAACCGTCGATAATAACCTGCTAACCCCAAGAAACTTCGAATCTTTGGCACAGTAGTGGGTCGACTCCAGTTCAGCACGGCCTCGATCTTGTCAGGATCAACACTGACTCCCTCAGCCGAAATCACGTGGCCCAGAAACTTCACACTATCCAACCAGAACTCACACTTGCTAAACTTCGCGAACAACTGATGGTCCCGCAAAGTCCGCAATACTACACGCAGATGCTTCCTGTGCTGGCCCACACTCCTGGAATAGATCATGATATCGTCAATGAATACAATCACGAACTTGTCCAGGAATCGTCGAAATACCTGATTCATCAAGTCCATGAAAGCTGCGGGGGCGTTGGTTAACCCAAACGGCATAACCAAAAACTCATAGTGCCCATACCGTGTCCTGAATGCTGTCCTGGCTACATCTGAATCTCGGATCCTCAACTGGTGATATCCGGATCGAAGGTCAATCTTCGAAAAGACTGCTGCTCCCTTCAGCTGATCGAACAAGTCGTCAATCCGCGGCAACGGATACTTGTTCCTCACTGTAATCTGATTCAGCTTCTGATAGTCGATGCACAAACGCATGGACCCATCCTTCTTCCGCACAAACAACACCGGAGCACCCCACGGAGAAACACTCGGTCGAATGAATCCCTTCTCCAACAACTCCTGAAGCTGGATCTGCAACTCCTTCAACTCCACAGGCGCCATCCGATACGGTGTCTGGGAAATCGGTCCAGTACCCGGCAATAATTCAATGGTAAAATCAATCTCCCGCACAGGGGGTATACCAGGTAACTCTGCTGGAAACACATCCGGAAACTCAGACACAACCTCAATACTACCAATATCCGGCACTGCAGCTGTAGTATCCACAACATGGGCTAAGTAAGCAACACAACCCTTCTTCATCAACCGATCCGCCCTCATCGCGGAAATTAAGCACGGTAATGAAGTGTTCTTCTCACCACGGAACAGTATCTCAGGTAACCCGGGTCGTCGAAACGCGACCTCCTTCCTGTGGCAATCAAACATGGCCCAATGCGACTCCAAAAAGTCCATACCCAATATCAAATCAAAATCCACAATATCCAGTAGTAACATATCTGCGGCTAACCCATGGCCATCAATAAACACTTCACAATCTCTGTAAACCCAACCGATACTCACAACCTCACCTGACGGATACAACACTTTCCACACACCCGGAAGTGGAGATGCAGGTATCGTAGCCAATGATGACAGTCTAAATGATATAAATGAATGTGTAGCGCCCGGATCTAACAATGCAAGTACAGGAATACCAAAAACATGTAACGTACCGATAACGACCTCCGGTGAAGCTCTGCCCTCACGTAGAGTCATAGCATGCATTCTCGCCTGTCCGGCTGGTCGTCCTCGCTGGGGCTGTTCCTGCTGCCTACCCTGGCCTGCAAACTGTGCTGGTCGAGCTCCCGTAGTGGCACCTCGCTCAACTCCAGAACCCTGAGCTGCCTGATCACCAGCACCAACCAACTGAGGACACGCCCTTGCATAGTGACCCACCTGACCACAATGATAACAGTTGAGGGTGCCTTGCTGACACGATCCAAAATGATACATATTACACAAATTGCACAACGGAGACTCCCTCTGTGTAGCAGGTGTGCGAAAAAGTCATCGAGGATGACTAGAACCGCTGGAATCCCCACTAGCCTGTGGTCGCTACGGTCGATCTCTCCTCCATCTCTGTCTCCATCTGGGTACACTAGCTGGTGGTCGATAAGATCCACTGCCTGAAGATGAAGCTGAACCGGAAGTATCAGAACTCAACCTCTTTGAAGGCCCCTGACTCGGTCCACCTTCCTCAAATTGTCTCGGCTGGTACCTCTGCTGTCTCTCCTGCTCAATATCCTCGCCTCGGAGAGTTGCACTAACAAACTCATCAAAGTTGTTCCGCGGCATAGTAGTCAAGGTCGCCTTGATGTTCAAATTCAGTCCCAGCTCAAACCTACGACACTTGGCTTCCTCTGTAGCCACCATATCCCGCGCAAAACGAGACAAACGGGTAAACCGATCCCGATACTCAAGTACAGACAAACTGCCCTGCCTCAAGTTTGTGAACTCCTCGTACTTGCGCTGCTGGGTAGCCTGATTAAAATACCTCTGCATAAACAAATCACGAAACAATGTCCACGGAGTATCAGCCGGAACTCTGTCGGTGCTAACCCACCAAAAGTATGCATCACCCTCAAGTAAACCAACTGCGGCTACTGACATCTGCTCAGGAATAAACTGCAGACTCTCATAAACACGTTCAATCTGAACCAACCATGCCTCGCATATCTCTGGATCAACTGAACCCAAAAATACAGTAGCACCCGTTGTACGAGCCTTGACCACAGGGTCAAAACGCTCTTCCAAAGGCAGCACTCGCATCAGCAAGTTACGCGTTCGGCGATCCTTATCAGAATCATCATCCCGATCAACACGGGGACCACGTCGAGGAGGCATCCTACTGATACAAGATAAGCATTAGGTACAAGCAGAAAGAACGTAATCATGAAACTGCAGATATTTGAGGACATACAACACCCGAAGTATTGATGAGTACCGCTGGCCAGTCGGGTCATCACTCCAGTCATGCTGTATCAACTCAAATACCCTAAGCGTCACAACTACAAGAGTCTACAGAATTTGACAACCTAATGCTCTGATACCAAGCTGAAAGGACCCAATCCCGATTCAGTTACCTAAACCGGAACCAAACCCTTTCGAAAATACGAACCAACAAATTTTTTTTTTAAATTTCGGCAGAGTTTCGTTACTAGCGTGGAATTGCCATAACCTGCCCCCAGAAATTAACACTTCGTCCTATGCCACAAAAGCCAAACCGTGGGCACCAATCCCATCCGGATTTCTCAACATCAATATAATCAATAACAGTAAACAAACTGTACTATGTATATATGTATATCCGAGAAAATCCGTATAACAAGATTCAGAATGTATCAGAGCGACCTCTAAAGTAAAATATATACAATATACACATTAGTATGCGAAACAAGAACTTACTGGAAAGCATAGGTAACTCTGATCACTAGCCTCCAAACCGCGACGTGAAAACACCAAACCTGAACTACAACTGGGCACAGAAACCGAAAAGCCCAGGGGAAAGACAATAAACACGTTAGAGTGAGTGGACGAAAATAAATGTCTTCCACCAAGTAATATATATATACGAATAAAATCATATGCGAGTCAAATACACAAAAATCAAATGGTACGTGAGGAGACATCGGCTACCACTCACGTACAGAGCATGCAACGTAAATGTATCGCGGAATCTCTCATGGACTACCACGCGATAGCACAGTCTGAACCACGGGATCCCAGACCCACACGTGATTCCTAGCCAGAAAGGCCTCGGGTCAGGATATCTGTCCTTCCCGGAGCGTGCTCGGGGATCAGCCGAGAAGCCAATGTGTATCGATACCACAACATATAGTGAGACTGTACTCTGTGTAAACCAAATCATAAATCTTTTCTATTCACATGCTTAAAACATAATATATACACATATATTCTCGTATACGTATATTCGTATATGCATAATCGTAAAACATATGCTCGTAAAATCATAATCAATCTGCATGCTCAAGTTCGTAAATCATAAATAAAAGACTTGCAATCAATCCGTGAAAATAAATTGTCCACTCACAGACTCGCGTAACGCGCACTCGCGCTAAACTCGTGATCTGACGGAAGATCCCTCGCCTGAAGCACGATCACGATCCAGATCTCAATCTCGATCTCCTGAATATTCACAAAAACATAACTGATCAAAATCGTAGTCCACAACCCTGTACTGAATCACGAAAACCAATCGTTCCCGAAAACACACAATGCGATACAAAATGAATTACGGAAAACCCGAAATCCCCACTCGAAACCTCGACTGAAAATCGGCTAACCAAATCGACCCAAAAACCTCTGGACGATAATCAGGGCGCAATTACGAGAAAAATGACATTAATTACGTCGAAATCTGTAAAGTTGACTTTTCCTCGCTGGAGCGCCGCCGTTGACCGCCGCCGGCGCGCCGTCAACGGTGGAATCTCACGGCCAAAATTTCCAGAATTAAAGCGCATCACGGCCCGAGTCTCTTCCTTAACTACACCCAGCCTCAATTCGAAGTCCAACTCTGTCAATTCCGTCCAAAATCACATCGGAATTCCACATCAAAATCTAATCGGGTTCGACCTCAAACTCAACCTCGTTCCAAACTATTAACCTAGGGAGTATCACCGAGGGGTGGGGAGCAAAACCCCCAACAACCCAACCCTAAAAACTCACCGGAACCCAACCACCCATCACCGTCGACCAAACCAAATCGGCCCTTAATCGAACTTATTATAAACACAATCAATTCCAATAAACTCAAGTGCAAAATGAAAGAGGAACTCAAGAGGATTCGAATGATACCCTCAGCCTGGTCGGAGGTGGCCGGAAAAGTCGGGTCGCCGATAAACCGAACCGGGTCGTTCGCTCACCGTACGGGTCAACGGTCACTTTCCAATTTTGGAAAGTCAACAGATGGTCAAAGTTCAGTCAAAGCCCAATTTGCAATTTTCGACGATTATACGACTAATCCCAATATTTATACTCACGCCTCGGGTCGATCGACGGTCCAAAACGAATATACAAAATGTTTCGGATAAACATGAAACGATCGGATAAACTCGTCGGAAACCAAAACTTCAAATAATTATAAAATATTCCTCGGTAATCGGAAAAATCTTCCGAAACCGCCCACAAGCTCGAAATCACGTACTCTACAATCTCCGTGAAGACACTCAACCCGAATTCTCGACCGAAAACATAGTCGCGAATCGAATCGGCAATAAACTGCGACTAAAATCAATCTCGAGAATCGTGCCGGATATGCAACTGATTCTGGTTCGGGTCGTCACATTATTAATTTATTAATTTATCAAGACTTTAGCGAAGTTAGTACTTTTGAATTATCCTAATGATAAAGATATGTAATAGAATCACCTATTAATGAAGAAATAATTTAAGGAACAATGAATCTGCATGAGGAAGACGATCATGATTCAAAAGACAGTTTTGTTATACCGACAGTTTCTCCTAAAGAGACAATCAAGGCACTAAATATCTGAATAACTTTCTGCTATAAAATGAAAAACATGTATCAAATGTGACGCACACATGACAAAAGATCAAAGACGAAGTTAAAATTGGTCTAGATGCGGAAAAAAAATGCTACAGTTGTCTTTTTGTCAAGAAATAGCTTTATTGATTGAGAAAATTGAAATTTTCAGCTAAAATTTATTTTTTCATATATTTTTATTTATTTTAATACATATTTTTATGTTTTTATTTAAATTATTAATTTATATATTCATAGGCACCTAAAAGAATTAGATAAAAATTATTATCTTATGCATTTAGCGAGGTCGCTAGTAATATGAACTAGTACCGAGTCGGGACTGAAAAAAATTATTACTTTAGCGAGATTATTAATTTATCAAATATTCATTTATCGAGGTTTTACTGTAGTAGATATGGTTTGCATCAACATGATACAAATTTCACGTGTTAGAATAAACTTTTAGATCATACAAACCTTAAAGCAAGGTTTTGAGCCTACAATACTTATTTGATGAGTGAATTTTGTGCATAAGTCTCAAAAATATTTACTTGCCTCATCTAATTGTTTGTCATAGATTTCAATGAACTAGAGAATACTAGAACTTACTCATATAGATTTGTAAAGCTTTTAAGTTGATATATGCTCTGATTTTGGATATGATTAAAGGCATTTCGGTATCACTAAACCAAACAGTCAAGTGTTTTTTATGTGCGCACGAGTTGTAACACCCCTAGATAGCCCTTTTGAGCTTACATTGAGCCTTTCTTTCATTACTATATATATCTAAACACTTAGCCTAGTGTAGAGTTTTCTACCCTAGCTTGTTCTAAAGACTTGGTAAAGAATTTCAAAGCTAGCAACATGAAGATGGCGGGAAGATGATGAAAGAATGAAAATATAGGGATACACTTGTCCAACAGCTTGAAAAGAAAAAGAAAAATAAAAAGTATGATTTCTGAAAAATAAAAATAAAAAAAATCGAGAGCAAGAAAAAAATGTTACGATCCGAACCAAAATGACATGTTTAATAACTCGTAATTCACATTATTGCGTATTGGATAAATTTAGGGGTTTATTAACGACTTTCTTATCCATCAAGAATTTTGTTTAACTTCCTTCTCAAAAATTGTAGAGAGTTTTATGCTAAGCTCGTGTGAATTTTTGGGGAATTTTTCAGATACCCATGCTAATTTTTACGAATTTTCAAAGTTGTTGCTTTTAAATAAAAGAAAATTAAGTAATTTCTAGCATTTGATCTCAGCCGTTGATTTCAGCTAAGATCAAACCTGGGCCGTTGTATCAAGTGAGTAGTTTAGGTTATTTAAAGGAAATTTTGGGCCAAACGCTAACCATATTTTCCATCGGGCTCGACCCGTTTGCCGTGGCGACGACCCATATACCGACCTGACCCGACCCGAGTTTCAACCCGCCGAAAACCACGCCGTCCGGCCTCCAATGTTGGAGAAATAGGTATGGTTCTAAAGCTCTTTCCATGGTGAGGATGTTTCTAGGTTTAAATTTTTAAATAGAGGTGTAGTTGGTGCAACCCGATTCGGGTTTTGTTGGTAGAGCACTGTCGCCGTCGGTGGCAGCCCTCCGACTGGTTTTGGGTGGCAGGGGTTGAGGGATTTTGATGCTCGCCCTCACGCGAGTCATTTGGTATAGGTCTCGTGGTTAGTCGAGGCGCCACAGCGGAGCTTTGACATTGGATTTGTTTGGCCGACAATTTTAGGGTCGCCGATTTTCGAAGCTCGTGGCGGCTTATCTCCGCCTAATTGGAAGGGTGTTATAGTTAGAATTGATTTTGGGTTTGGCATGGGAAATCGATTGATTTATGTGGTGATGTCGATCGGGGCAGTCGTCGGCGAGGGTCGCCGCCTGTCACAACTGTTACTGCCTTATCGAGGCCGAATTGATCTCTAGCGTTGTAGAAGAAGTTGTAGGGTATGTTGAGAAGGAGCTGGACGTGTATTTTTGTGGGTCGCCGGAATTGGTTGTCGGAGGTGGCACGTGGCCATCCGCGGCGGAGCTCCATCGAGGCAGATAGTAGGTTTTTATGTATGGGTTTTAAGCTATTGTCACAGTATAATTCACGATATCGAACGATTTCATGTGATGTAGGATGTGTCAAGCACGATTTCGGCAAAGAGAGTTCTGCTTGACTTCAAGACTAGCCGTATAAGGTGAGTGGACACTTTCTTTTCACTGTGATTAATGATGTCTTTATGATATGGTCATGCATTAATGATTTCAACATATGTTCACGAATTCTGCATGAAGGCGAGTATTTATGTTTTATGCCTGATTTCCTTTACAAATGACTATTACTTTTATGATTTTTCTTTTATGCATATAAGATATAATTCATGTTTACGATCATACAAGCATATGAGATTTGATATATATTTACGATTTTTATATGGAGGTTATTCAGGTATTTACTGTATTCTAGTCCTGTCGGGAGGCTATTTCAGTATTTTCAGTTTTCAGTCATGTTGGAGGTTGTCAGTCAGATAGGTCACATTGATGTGTCGGTTGCTTGACTGATCCCCAAGCAACTCCGGGTTGGGCTACGACAAACCCCCCTGGGTCACGACAAACACCCCCCCCCCCCCCTTGACATTTGATCATCTTTGGGCTATGACAAATGCCCCAGGGTTACGGAAACGCCCCAGATGAACATGGGTTGTCCTTGGGCTATGATAAACTCCCTGGACAACTCATAGTGGCTAGAGGTCGGAGAACTCTAGTCACTGACTGCCTCCATTAGTCTGTCATCGTCTTTCACTACAACATTTCTTCCCATTGCCGGCGACTTTTATGTCGCCGGCAATGTTTTTGGACATTACCGGCGATTTTTGCCGGAAAAATCGCCGGTAATGTCTTTTTTTTTTTTTTAGACATTGCCGGCGACATACATTTATGTCGCCGGTAATGTCTCGATTGTAATGACATTGCCGGTGACATAAATGTATGTCGCCGGTAATGTAAAAAAAAAAAAAAAAAAAGACATTACCGGCGACATAAATGAAGTCGCCGGTAATGTCTTTTTTTTTTTTTTTTTACATTACCATCGAGAGATTGCCGGCGACGGACATTACCGGCGAAAAAAATCGCCGGTAATGTAAAAAAAAAAAAAAAGACATTACCGGCGATTTTTCCGGCAAAAATCGCCGGTAATGTCCAAAACATTGCCGGCGACATAAAAGTCGCCGGCAATGGGTCAATTTCTTGTAGTGTTTGGGCTAAGGTAAACTCCCCGATATGCATTTTATGTATCCATTTTATGATTTTAGTGGAAAGGCAATAAGTATGTTTTACGATTCTTTGATTTTCATCTTCTCACTCTAACGGTTTTCATGTTTTCTATTTGCCTTTCTCTACGCTTTTTGGTTTTCATTGCCCAAGTTGCAGTATATTTTTCTAACAGTTGCTGGTTCACATTGGACTGTCGGAGGCTTAAACATCGAGTCATTGGTATTCATGAGTATTTTAGTTTCACCTATTGGTTGTATTATGTACAATAGTTGTCGCTCTGATAACCATATCATGTTTCGCTTCCGTTGTATTTTGTATGATATGAATAAGTATGATTGTTATGTTTTAAGATTTCAAGTATATTGAGAAATCCGGATGAGCATCGGTGGCTCTCGATTTCGCTTGCGGGATTTGTTGTTGAAGTGTATTTTCAAATGTAGATTTTTGGTATCCTTCAGTTTATGGGGAGGTTATGTCAAATTTTCAGTAGATTTCTGTGTGTTAAGTCAGGTCTTAGGGTCTGATCTTGATTTAGGCAACTAAATCAGGATCGCATCCTTTCAGAAAACATAATAAATATAGCTCTCCAGTAATATGTTCTAAATGTGGAAGTTTGGATCAAATAAAGTTTATAATGAAGTTAGCGCCAAAAAAGATGAAATTTGGCCTCTTTTTTTTTAAGTTTGACACATGAGGCTTTGTGGAAAAGATGAAGCTTAAATTGATAAATTTTAAGTGCTAGACTAAGTCTTTGGAACATTTTTACTACCACATATCTAAATTTCAAATGCCTTAGTTTCAGCCTCGTTACAACCCTTCTAAAGTTCTTTATGATCCTTAAGATGAGTAGTCTTCGATCTGTGGAGTAAGTAGCATGAGTAAGCATATGGTTTAGGTTCATTTGTGTAAGTAATTCATTCCATTCATGAGGTTTTCGTTTTAATTCATATATATCTTGAGTGAACCCTTTTTCATGAGTGAAAATATGATGAGTGCATCCTTGTAAGATTGATTTAAACTTGTTTGAAACATGCATAGCTTTAACTCCACCATTATTTTCTCCAGGTCTTATCTGCTTATGACATGATCATATCTCTATTATCTCTCGAAACCATTGAGCATTCACTCTAAAGTTTTGTGATTCCATTGCCATATACTTAGAAAAATCCTGAGACATTTTTAGCTAAGGACTTAAAAGTGTTTTAGTATTTAAATCTTTGAATTTCATAGAGTTTTCCAATGTGGAGACTAGCTCCAACGTTGGGTTTGTTTACCTTTCTTTATTTTTAGTTTTTCTTTTGCTTTAGTTTTTTTGCTAGGGACTAGCAAAATCTAAGTGTGAGGGAATTTGATCTACGCATTTTTTGCTTGATTCTTAACATATTTCTCTCTATATTTAGCTATGTTTTGACCTTAGTATTATATATTCTTACTTACTTTGTTGTTTTTAAATTTTTTATAAAGGAGATGAATAAAGGAGGTGGAAATAAGTTGAAAACGCGCTAAATGGAGGTTTCCTATTTTGACTAAGAAAAATGATCTTTTTCTACTTTGAATAGGATTCCTACTCGAATTAGGAATGCAACTTGTACGGGATTCCAGAAGTTTGCGGAGCTAAAAAATGAAGTTTCATAAATCAACTAGGAATGATGTGGCGGGACCTTCTGGAAAGCAGCAAAATGATCCGAGAAATGGTCTTCACATGGTTACCAAAAATGGTGTGTGAAATGGTGTTAAGAAATAGCAACCAAAATGACAAATGAAAATGATGCTAAATTGTGCAAATGAAGTTGAAGCATTTCTCCTACTCGGACTAGGAAAAATAAGGTGGCGGATCAAGCAATGGTGGCCAAATTATATGAAGATCAAATGTGCCTGATTTGAAATCCAAAATATTCTACAAGATATGGCAAGTTAGGCCTAGGTATTCCTTAGAGAACAAGAAGAACAAAACCTGGAAAGTGTCCTTGTTGCAAAAGGGAAAGAAAATCAAGCTACAAGCCTGAAACTTCAAAGGAGCATCGAGATTGATTTCGAAGTCCCAATATAGTAATATGATAGCTCTATGAAAATCTCTTGAAGTCTTCTTTCCAACGAGCCCAAGATCATAATTTTTAGAGGTCTACAACTCCGGAAAAGTGAGATTATTTGCAGACTGCCAGATTTACCCAGGTGGACTAGGAAAACCTAATTATGTGAGGAGAAATCCTATTCTTCACCTATATAAGCAAGGGTTCGGCCTCTTCATCATCATTTCTCATTCTAGTAGCCGAACCTCTTTCCAAAACACTTCTTCACCATCCAAAACACCTAAGTTCTCAAGAAGGTCACCACCTCCAAACATCATTAACACCATCCTCCACCAAAGGCATTCAAGGCAATCCTAAGTGCCTCCACCTTCCATTGAAGAGAATCTACACTGAGTAGTCTAGGGCAATCCCGATACCAAAAAGTGTAACAAAAACTTCTTTTTTTTTCTTCTTCTTGTATGAATTCATGGTTATTATGGATTGGTTTAAAGGAGTCTTTTGGTTTTATAATTATAACTCGTGTATGTTATCTATTTTGTATTCTTCGCCTTTGGTTATACATGCTTATTTCATGCTTAATGCTCAATTTGAATGCAGGGCAATCCCGATTTAGATTATTGATGTGTTGAATGTAGGGTAATCTCGTTTAACACTTAATTGTGAGATATGCATGTTAAACATAGCTAAATACGTAGAGGATAATAGGTTGCATATAATTTATTAGGTTATAAATAGATAGGCAAACGAATGAGATAATCACTTGTATATATGTTAATTAGGTTTTATTTTTGGCTCAAGCATGTTTAGAGTTCTAAGGTTCTTGATTGTTTTGCTTGTCTATGAGTCAAAGCATGTTAGAAGTCTAGGGTTTCAGAACTTTTTTTACTGCCATCTTTTGTTTTTTTTCGTAGATTAGTGAGCTCAAAATCTAAACCCCCCATAAACCTAGCGTCCCCAGTTAAGAATGATCCTTACTCTTAAGATTTTCTCAAATGGAGTAATGTGTTTGAGGAACTTGAAGAATGTGAAATCTTTTGAGCTTAATGAATAACAAGTGGTAGCTTTGGAGGAGTTGCCAAAGAAATGGGGGGGGGGGGGGGGGGGGGGTGTCAATCACTCTAAGGACCCCACCATGGTGCCTTGATTCCCTTGCTCCATTATCGATCGTGCTAAGGTCGTTAAACTTGAACCCGAAATGGTCGGACACCATTACTTTGGCTAAAAAAAATAAGTGTGAGGTGGTAGAGGTTATGATCATGCAAACCTAGAGAGGCAACTTTGACAAAACAGCCAAGAATACCTAGCATGGATGGCAAGACCAAAGTTGGTCTTGCATGTTGGTGACTCTGGAACATATTTATCGGTCTTCAAAGGGGAGCATCTCTAATGTGTTCTCTCACTTTCATTGTTTATGCTTGTTTGCTTGCTTATGTGTTCTATAAGTTAGCTTTGTGCATGTGAAAATTGTGGTAGGAATATGAGTAGGTTTTGTGACATTTTTGGGTGAGAATTAGTGCATGTTGAAGAGTAAAAAACCTGAAAATTCTCGATGGGTCGAAGAATGATAGTTCTTCCCCTTCATGCCGTCGAACAATTGCATAAAGAGGAGACAGTGACTTACCTTCGACGGGTCAAGACAATCCTTTAACCCGATGATGACTAGCCTAGGACTGGTATTGACCCGAGTTTGATTTTTAAAAAGACATTTGTTCTTTCTTTTCTCTTCTTCTCCACCTCATTCTTCACTCTTCTTCGACTTCTTCTTCTCTTTGAACTCTAGCTATCTCACCCTCAAACACTCGAAACACTCACAACCCTCATAAATCACCCAAAATCTCTCTAAACTTTCTAATTTAAAGCTTATATTTGCTTGTCGATGTTGCTTGTGGATGATTGGAAACGTTTTGAGTCACTTTGCTTAAGGTATTGTTCTTGAAACCCAAAATTCCTATTTGACATTTTGGAAGATTTGATGTGATTTTGTGATGATTGTGGATAGTTTAGGTCTTAATTCCTTGATTTTAACTCACAAGTTGCTAGATAATTGCACATATTTGCTTCATTTGGATGAAATTAGTGATGAACTATGAGCACGTACCCTAAGTTTGAATTTTTCGAATTAAGGTGTGTTTGTGTGTTGTTATTGCCAATGTATGCTTGAATTCATGATCCAGGACTAATGGGTAGAGGCTCTATACCTGTATTCTTGTCAGGTAGAAAGTCCTTCTCGACCCGTCGAGAGAAAGCTTCTGCCCAGACTTTGCCACTCCCTTGACATGTCCACTATAGTCTGGATCATTTTTCTACTCATCGAGAGAACAACTTAACATGTCGAATGCCAGCCACTGTCCCAAAATTGCACATTTTTCGACATGTCGAGGGAATTCCTCGACTCGTCGAGTACTGCCCTGCCACAGTTGACTTTTGGAGACCAATGAGCTTGAGACTTTGAGGCATGGATCATATAGCGATACCGTGAAGCCGAACCAAGTCCGAGAGCACTGGTGGTGACTCATGACCAACACGTATGCACCCTTAGATGATGAGGTGTAACTTGGTTTACATATTCGTGCATATGGAGCTAGGAGCCGGTTGACAAAGCGTTTGCATCCTCTTTTTCTTTACTCTTTTATTTTCTTGTTTCATATGGACATATTTAAGAATGATGCTTAAGTCCCATTAGTGTATTATTAAAAGTCTAAAAATCCCAAAATGTCCCTACAACATAAAATATTGATGAGGTTCTCAATAACAGATGACATCGATCACTTGATAAATTGCCCAGTTGATTGATATATATATCTGTTAAAATTCAATCGTATTTCATCTTTTAATTTCTAGTGTTGTATTAATTGAACCATATGCACCATTAATCTTTAAGTTGTTCATATAAGCTTATAAGCTTATAGCATCTTGTTCTTCAAATCCTTCACCCACATCACGTTCCCCTCACCATACAGATCAACAAAACTTCACTTAAACAAGGGAGGGAGGGAGGGAGAGAGGGAGAAGTTTAAGGACAAAGTTGGAAATGTAATGCACAAATATATTTGAAGAGGTTTAAAAATTGATTGTGGAGATGTGCATAGACGGATCCATTATTTTATTATTAGAAACCTCTAAAATCTTTAAATTATCTTAATATCAATCATTAATAAGCTTATCAATTTTAAGACTTATATATTATTACGTGTGTACAATTGATTGCTAAACACTATAAATTTCTAAGTTTTTTCTTATTTAATACATAAAAAAAATCCGGCCCAGCCCAAAAAAATCCGATAAGGCTCGGCTCATGGGCGACTCGTGAGTTTCAAATATTTAAAAAGGCTTGGCCTAGATTTGAAAGGACCCAACCCCGATTTAGTTTCCTAAACCGGAATCAAACCCCTTCTGAAAACACGAACTTGCAAAAATCATAGAAATTTCGGCAGAGTTTCACTATAGCGTGGAATTATCATTAACCTGCACCCGAAAACACACTTCATCCTATGCCACAAAAGCCAAACCGTGGGCACCAATCCCATCCGGATTTCTCAATATCATAACAATAATGTAAAGTAATAAGCAAAATTATACTTTATAGAAATCCGGAAAAAAATCATATGAAAGTATAACATTAGAGTAATTAGAGCGACCTCTAGTGTATATAAACATAAATATACAACAGTAGGCTAAACAAGAAACCTACTGAAAAAGAAAGGTAGCTCGAACACTAAGCCTCCGACTGCGACGTGTGACACCAGAATCCGAACTGCAAACTGGGCACGGAAACTGAAAAACCCAGGGGAAAGGCAAATAAAATCATTAGAGTGAGTGGACGAAAATAATCATATGCCTTTCACCATTTATATAATATAAAAACAATGTGAGTTCTTAGAATAAATGGAGGTGTTAGGCGAATCTCTCAATCCCGACGGTCAGACGAATCATTCAAGCCCGACGGTGATAGACTATGCGAATCTCTCAAGCCTAGTGGGCACATCAGGGGAATCTCTCAACCCTGGAACTGGACTACCGGTGATCAGCCGACTAGCCAATGCATCGATGCTAAGTAAATGCCATCACCATATAAAACATAAAACAATACCTCCAAAAATGATAAATAATCTCAATACTGTACTGGAAATAAATATTGAAATCAAGAACTCGCTACGACAGTGTAAATAAATGTCCACTCACAGATAGCACAACGCGCAAACGCGCTAATCACGAGATCTGGAGGAAGATCCCTCGCCCAACGTAAGATCTCGATCCCCTAAATAATCAAAAAATATAACTGATCAAAATCATAATTCATTACTCTGTACCACACCTTGGAAACCAATCATTTCCGGAAACATATAACTCAGATACAAAATAATCGACGAAAACCCCGAAATATTCCACATAAACCATCGACTTAAAATCCGGTATCCAAATCCACTCAAAAACCTCAAGGCGATGATCGGGGCGCGATTACGAGCAAAACGGCATAAAATTTGTCAAATTTCAAAAAGGCAACGCCTCGCCGGAGCTCCGTCGTTGACCGCCGCCGCGGCGTCAACCGTGGCGGATTCCGGCCAAACTTCCCAGATCACAAATACTCCTCAAGCCCAACAACTTCCTCTTCTACACCGAGACCCAATTCCAAGCCCACCGGCCGAAAATCACCTCGAAACTCATGGAATCCATGGATTCCGGTGAGTTTTCCGGCGAGCTTCAAACCTCAACCAAACGAAAATTCCTTCACCCAAAAGCTTCACAAAGATGAGGGGAACCTTTCCCCCCATACTCCCGACCCCAAATGTTGCCAGAGCACCTCACCCGATTCCGGCGAACACCACGAACTTCACCGAGTTCGTTCTCCTCCAAATCTCAACCAATTTAACTAAAATCAATTGCAAAACAGTAGGAAATCATGAGAGGAAGCTAACGATCCCAACAATTTGGTCTAAGGTGGCCGGAAACGAAAAATCGATCGGTGGTCAAACGGTGGCGCGGTGCTCCTCCGGTCAACTCGAGTCAACGGGTCAATTCTTGGTCAAACGACGGTCAAACTTCTAAAACAGTGATTTTCGACAATTTTACGACTATTCCGATATTTATACTCGGGGCTCGATATGATTGACGGTCCAAATCGAATCACATCCACATTTTGGATAACTCAAACTCAAACTCAAACGGATAAACACAACTAAATCACGTGATTTCAAATATTCATAACATATTCCTCACTTATCGAAACAATTATCCGAAATCGCCCACGAACTCGATATCACGCATACTACAATTCTTGTGAAGAGACTCAACTCAATTTCTCGCTCGATAATTAAGTCGTGAACCAAAACCGTGTGACGACCTGGACCAGAATCAGCAGTATGATCAGCTTGATTCGTGAGTTACTGCGTAGCCGCAGATTGACGACAGGGTTTGAACCGCCAGGGATTGTTAACGACTTAATTATTGGCCGAGAATTTGAGCTGGGTCTCTTCTCGAGAGTCGTTGTACATGTGATTATGAGTTCGTGGGCAGTTCCGGTTTGTTATTTGGACGACCGAGGAATTAGTTATGAATATTTGAAGTTTCGACGGAAACGGATTTAAATGGCGGGTTTGTTCGCGACTAAATTATCGGACGAGAATTTGGTCTCGGCTTCTTCACGGAAGTTGTTCAGAATTTAATTTCGAGTTCGTGGGAACTTCCGGAGCATGATTTGGAGTTACGAGGAATTAGTTGCGAATTTTGCCGTTTGTTGATTAACTAGTCGATTTAAATGTGTGTTGGTTCGAGGGTTGACTTTTTATCCGTTTGGCCGATGTGTTTGACTTTGAGTGATTATTGAAGAGTACATCGAGACGAGTTTGTGGCCACGAGAATTATTGGAATCGGAATTACGACGGAAAAGTTATGAGTATTCAAAGTTTGTCGAATTGGATAATTATGAGTTTCCAAATTGGGAAAGTTTTAAATGAGTATTTATTGTGACTTTCCCCTTTGGGAAAGTCAAACCTGGGTTGAATTGGGTTGACCGACCAGTTTAGGCAAGGGAGAGAAGCTCACGGTGGTAGCTCACGGCTTCCATGGTGGTGAAGGATTCCGGCCACCCCGTGGGACGGGGTTGGTCCCATTCGATGCGTCTTGGTCCCGTGATGGTGACTCCGGCCTTCTTTCACGGCAAGGCTCGCCGGAGAGTGAGAGAAATCCGGCCAAAAATGGAGGAAAAACTTTGTGATTCGGGTTCCATGTTTGGGACCGATTCGAGCTGAAGTTCTTAGTGGGCTTTGAAGCTCTCCTCACCTACATGCTACCCTGTAAGTTTGGTGCTCTAATTTTGCTTGAGCTTGGAGAATTTTGAGATTTAAATTTGTGGAACAATTCGGTTTTGCATGAAATTGAGCTAGTTAGAGTGAGAATTGGCCTTAACCTATAACTGGAAAGTTGTTGCAATCGTCGAGATCTTTGAAACCATGTGTAGCACGAAATTTTCTGGGCAGGTTTGGATTTTCCGGCGACTGTGGCAGCGGCGACGGCGGCGGCGCGGCCGCCGGCGGCGGTGATTTTTCGCCCGGAGTAGTTTTCGACGAATTGCATGTCATTTGACTCGAAATCGCGCCCCGATCGCAGTGGGGAGGTTCGTTTTTCGAGTTGAGCGTCCGAACGTAAAGCGAGGTATTGTGGTATACATATACGGATTTTCGACGATTCGTCGACTTTGGATTTCGTGTTTCCGAGAACGGTGGTTTCTCGTGGTTTGATTTGTATTGTCGGATTATGATTTTGAATATTGGACATTGTGAATATTCAGGGGTTCGTGATCGTTGTTTTGGCGAGGGACTTTCCGCCGGATCACGGGTTAACGCGATACGCGTTACGCCAGTCTGTGAGTGGACATTTCTTTTCACGGACTATTTGCGAGTCTTGATATACGATTTATGAACTTGAGCATGCATATGAGATTTCGGATTACATGAGCATGTGTTTTACGATTATACGATTATACTTATACGGATATACGTATACGAGTATACATATACTTATATGTTGTTCATGCATTTGCATCGAAATGTTTATGATTTGGTTTACACAGAGTACAGTCGTGGTTACGTTGTTGTATCGATACACTTGCCTCTCGGCTGATCCCCGATGGTAGGCTTTATTCCAGGGGAGGCTGTGACTCTTGACCCGAGGTCTTTACCGGGGGGAGGCAGACCTTTGACCTGAGGCCATTTCCGGCTAGAATCACGTGGAAGTCAGGGACTCCGTGGTTCTGACTGTACTAGCACGGGTGTGTCCACGAGCGACCCCGTGAGATTTTTATGCATGCTCCGTATACGTGAGGAGTTAGAGTCTCCCTCGTGTACTCGGACGCGTGAGGAGTTAGAGTCTCCCTCGTGTACCATTTGATTATTTATGCTTTCGACTCGCATATGTTTTTATTGTATTTATTACTTGGTGAAAGACATTTATTTTCGTCCACTCACTCTAACGTGTTTATTGTCTTTCCCCTGGTCTTTTCGGTTTCCGTGCCCAGTTTGCAGTTCAGGCTCTGGTGTCGCATGTCGTGGTCGGAGGCATAGTGCTCGAGCTACTTTGTTTCATCCAGTAGGTTTATTGTTCTACCTACTGTGGTATGCGTATACGATTATGTATTAGATGTCGCTCTGAGCTTCCTGTTGAATACGTTATACGATTTTACACTGGATTTCAGTAAAGTGCATATATATTTACTACTTTACTTTACTGTTGATATATTGAGAAATCCGGATGGGATTGGTGCCCACGGTTTGATTTTTGTGGCATAGGATGAAGTGTATTTTCCGCGTGCAGGTAATGGCAATTCTACGTTAGTAGCGAAACTCTGCCCAAATTTCGAAAAGTTTTTGTTGGTTCGTGTTTTCGAAGGGGTTCGATTCCGGTTTAGGGAGCTAAATCGGGGTTGGGTCCTTTCAGCTTGGTATCAGAGCATTAGGTTATAGGTTCTGTAGACTTCTGTAGTCGTGTTTACTAAGGATATTTGAGAATGTACAGCATGTCTGGAATGGTGACCCGACCGGCCGGCGGATAATCATCAAATTCCGGGTGTTGTATGCTTTCAAATATTTGAAGTTCCATGATTACGTTCCACTTGTTGTGAACGATATTGTATTCATTAGGATGCCTCCTGACGTGCTTTCCGTGTCGTTTCGGTTGTGGATCCTGTTGAGGATCAATCGACGCGTGATTTGCCAGAGAACAGTGGATTTGGATGAGTATTCAGAGTTCCGAGAATTGTGTGGCACGGTTTGCCTGGGGATGTGTATATGAACATCTATGTGTTGTCTCAGAGCTGAGAATTGTGGCAGTGAAGTTTTCCTGAGTCAGATTGTCGTGTTTGGTGAGCTGATATTGTGTGAGTTCCGGTTGTGACTCCATGGCCTACATTCAGAGTGTTGTATATACGGTAATGGTTTATCAGGCTACCCAGCATTCGAATGTGGAGTGTTTACCCATCTGAGGCAGAGATGCATAGTCCACGTGTTTGTTCTTGTTTGCACGTGTTACGTGGCTTCAGAGGGAGCTATGCACTAGGTTCGAGATGAGTTTGAACCTGAGTATCATAGAGAGTCTGATTGATGTGCCTCGAGATAGCCGTGAGGAGCTTAGTGTGTTGCACTCAGCGGCGAGGTTATTGTGAGGGAAAGATGTGTACGGTTTTCGATGTGACGGTTTGAGGAAAGTGGATTTAGTCGAGATTTTGATGAGGTTGAGTTTTGGCACCTCGAAGTCAGTGATGTCGTCAGGCTGTGGCCTTTTCGATTATGTTGAGGATCCTCTGCTGATCCATTTAGCGATGGCGGAGATCACAGAGTAGCGGATTTGCTCCTGTGGCATGAGTTTGGGCGATCGTTGGTGATCCTTTCACGCAGCAGGTGTTGCGGTGACTTGTATTCGTTTTCGTGGAGCACTCTCAGTTGCTGTTTCGGTGGTCAGGAGGGTCACGTTGTGAGGGAGCGCCTTAGCCAGCTGTGTTAGTGGTTCGGTAGCTCAGAGTTTACGAGGAAATCATGATGCTGTTTCTGGAGCTTGATCAACCCAGATTTCTAGACGAGCCATTCAGAAAGTCGCAATTGACTTGGGCGACTAGTTGGGCATGTTGGAATTCGTGCCATGACCTTGTTTGAGGACAGATTTTTCTCCGAGGTTGCTGTTGTTTGATATCCATGGCTATTGTACCTGTATCTCCACTTCCGAGGTCTTGGAGAGTGTTGCATCCATCCGGAGGTCGCGAGATCCTTGTTGGAGGTTATGTGTTAGCCGCGGACCTGTTATAGCTAGACATTGTGGTTTTGGTATGATTGTGAGTATGGACTTACTGACGACGCATTTGGTTGTGTTCGAGTGCCTCGAGAAGAAGGTTGTGTTTCGACGACCAGATTTTCCTGAGATGCTGTTTCTTGGTGATGGTCAAGCGGTTTGTGGAGATTAGTTGTGTTGCATGCTTAGCCCATGTTGTGGATACTACGGTTGCTGTGCCGATATTGGTGACATTGTGGTGGTTCTCGAGTTTCCAGGTGTATTCCGGAGGAGTTACCAGGTGTTCCTTCAGTTCGGGAGATTGACTACACCATTGAGCTTGTACCAGGCGCTGGACTCATTTTATCGGCATCTTGTCGTTCGGAGCTAGCGGAGCTGATGGAGCTATTGTTTCGACTCCAGGATTTGCTGGAGGAGATTTCAGGAGACTTCGTGCGACCCCATATATTTGTGTGGTGTGCTCTTGCACTATTTACACGGATGTTGGACGATTTGACGAGGTGGTGCACTGACTACCGGAAGCTCCATTTGCTTCAGAGAAGAGTGAGTATCCTCCGCTTCGGATTGACGAGTGGTTTGATCAGCTTGCGAGAGCTTCAGTATTTTCGAAGATTGATTTTGGTTCCGGATACCATCAGTTATGGTTCGATAAGTCAGTTGTGGCTTGGATGATTTTCGGATCTCGTTGCATGCATTACGAGTTTTTGGTCACGCTGTTTGGTTGACCAATGCCCCGTTGATCTTGTGGACTTGATGGACCATGGGTTCAGACAGTTTCTGGACGAGTTGCGGTCATGTTCGTGGCAACGTCCAGATGTACTCCGAGAGTGTGGACCAGTACCTGGAGCAGTTGCGAGCGGTTTTGTGGACTTCGCGAGACGATGAGCTGTTTGTGAAGTTCAGCTAGTGTGAGTTTTGGCCGATTAGCGTAACGATTTTGAGCTGTGTGATGCTAGCCGAGGGAGTTGGCGTGGATCCTGACCAGTTAGAAGCCGTTTTGATTTGGGGTTGACCTACCATTGTACCAGAGATCCGGTGTTTCTCTTGGGTTTGGCAGGCTATTACTGACAGCTTGTGCAGGATTTTTCCGGATTGTCACTCTACTTCCCGGATTGACGAAGAAGGCATCAAGTTCATGTGGTTCGATGCACTCGAGGAGAGTTACTTCCTCCTGTAGGTTGGTGACCGTTACTGCGGTTTTGACCTTACCCGACGACCGCGACGTGTTTGTGGGTTATGTCGATGCATCGAGATTTGGTTGGGTTGTGCTTTGATGCTGTGTAGCAGAGCGGTGTCTCATGGTTACGGACATTGGAAACCTTATGAGGCTACGTATCCAGAGTTTGATTTGGGTGTAGCTGTATTTGTGTTAGTATCAGAGAGTTTGAGACACTATAGCTATGACGTGCAGCGCAGTGTAGGATGTACACTGGTCATTTGAGTTTCATCCACTTGCATTTTCGGCCAGATTTGGGCTTGAGGCAGTGTAGATGGAGGGAGTCGACTATTGACTATGGCTGCACAATTGAATTTGTTCGAGGAAGGCTAGTGGTTGTACTTTGACCATCCGTCTGGAATGTTGTTGCTGATGCATTCAGTTGAAAGTCGGGAGCTTCAGTGGTTCATGTGTGTGTGGCTCGAGTTTCCGTGTTAGCCGAGTTATGGGCTACGAGAATTGAGTTCGAATGTGATGACGTTGAAACTCATTGTTTTTACACGCAGTTGGCGCTAGTGATGCGGAGATGTATCAGATACTTTGAGTTTACTACTCGTGACGCAACATGAAGAGCGATATAGCAGCCTGTTCGAGCGCAGCATGTGTACGCAGATGCCACGTTTGTCGACTAGCGATGGCTAGGAGACAGAGACTTGCCGAGAAGTGTCAGTCATTTCAGATTTCCGGTTTGACGTGTCTGTTGTTGCTGTGTTGTGTGTGTTGTATGCACTTTGATTGGTGATACCAGTTGTCAGGTCTTTGTGGACAGTTTGATGAACTTGGTATGTTTATTTGTACTTTCGGAGATGATTTCAGTGGCAGGCTGTTATGGCTGTGTTTGATGGAGGTTGTCCCTCTACGTGGTGAACCTGTGTCCCAGTTTGCTGGTCGAGGTATACGACAAGTGTTGGCGAGCTTTGCAGCGAGCATTGGGGACCAGATTACGAGCTAGTACCGGTTCTTGTCCTCGGATTGACGAGCGATCTTTGAGGACTATTCAGGCCTTGGAGGGCATGTTGTGGACCTCGGTATTACAGTACCGGTTTGTTGACTACTATGATTTTGAGGTTGTTTGATGTTAATTTGAGGTATGTTGTTGTACTCCATTGTGTTGGAGTGAGTTTGATTTGGTTGAGTTTGAGTTGATGTTTGAATCTGATTTTGTGGGATGTGCTACCACAGACTGTCAGATTAGCGGAAATAGGTTGATAATTGTTTGAGTTTGATGCTTAAGTTTCGTTGGTATGAGCAGGTCGTGTTGTGATTTGCCTTGATGTTTTGATCCATATATGGTCATAGACGAGTTTGTGTTATGCCGTATAGTTCGGCATCGCCTATAGTGTTGGCTGTTATGTGTGTTGTGCTGTGTTCCGTGTTGTGGAACTGTGTTTCAGGTTTGCTACGTGTTGTGTACCCTATCTGTTCCTTATGCAGGAACACTTGGCGATTGTGTGAGCCAGTTCGGATTTGAGATGTGAGGGTATAGGGATTCCAGCACGGAATTGTCTCCTATTGTGGAGTTTGTGATCAGAGTTGTTCGGTTGAGATTGTCGTTGGTAAGTTGAGCAGTATGCAGAGGCAGTGCTCCTACCTTGTAGTCGACAGACTTGGAAATTTCGAGGTCGAAATTTTTCTAAGGGGGGTGGATTTGTGACGACCTGGACCAGAATCAGCAGTATGATCAGCTTGATTCGTGAGTTACTGCGTAGCCGCAGATTGACGACAGGGTTTGAACCGCCAGGGATTGTTAACGACTTAATTATTGGCCGAGAATTTGAGCTGAGTCTCTTCTCGAGAGTCGTTGTACATGTGATTACGAGTTCGTGGGCAGTTCCGGTTCGTTATTTGGACGACCGAGGAATTAGTTATGAATATTTGAAGTTTCGACGGAAACGGATTTAAATGGCGGGTTTGTTCGCGACTAAATTATCAGACGAGAATTTGGTCTCGGCTTCTTCACGGAAGTTGTTCAGAATTTAATTTCGAGTTCGTGGGAACTTCCGGAGCATGATTTGGAGTTACGAGGAATTAGTTGCGAATTTTTCCGTTTGTTGATTAACTAGTCGATTTAAATGTGTGTTGGTTCGAGGGTTGACTTTTTATCCGTTTGGCCGATGTGTTTGACTTTGAGTGATTATTGAAGAGTACATCGAGACGAGTTTGTGGCCGCGAGAATTATTGGAATCGGAATTACGACGGAAAAGTTATGAGTATTCAAAGTTTGTCGAATTGGATAATTATGAGTTTCCAAATTGGGAAAGTTTTAAATGAGTATTTATTGTGACTTTCCCCTTTGGGAAAGTCAAACCTGGGTTGAATTGGGTTGACCGACCAGTTTAGGCAAGGGAGAGAAGCTCACGGTGGTAGCTCACGGCTTCCATGGTGGTGAAGGATTCCGGCCACCCCGTGGGACGGGGTTGGTCCCATTCGATGCGTCTTGGTCCCGTGATGGTGACTCCGGCCTTCTTTCACGGCAAGGCTCGCCGGAGAGTGAGAGAAATCCGGCCAAAAATGGAGGAAAAACTTTGTGATTCGGGTTCCATGTTTGGGACCGATTCGAGCTGAAATTCTTAGTGGGCTTTGAAGCTCTCCTCACCTACATGCTACCCTGTAAGTTTGGTGCTCTAATTTTGCTTGAGCTTGGAGAATTTTGAGATTTAAATTTGTGGAACAATTCGGTTTTGCATGAAATTGAGCTAGTTAGAGTGAGAATTGGCCTTAACCTATAACTGGAAAGTTGTTGGAATCGTCGAGATCTTTGAAACCATGTGTAGCACGAAATTTTCTGGGCAGGTTTGGATTTTCCGGCGACTGTGGCAGCGGCGACGGCGGCGGCGCGGCCGCCGGCGGCGGTGATTTTTCGCCCGGAGTAGTTTTCGACGAATTGCATGTCATTTGACTCGAAATCGCACCCCGATCGCAGTGGGGAGGTTCGTTTTTCGAGTTGAGCGTCCGAACGTAAATCGAGGTATTGTGGTATACATATACGGATTCTCGACGATTCGTCGACTTTGGATTTCGTGTTTCCGAGAACGGTGGTTTCTCGTGGTCTGATTTGTATTGTCGGATTATGATTTTGAATATTGGACATTGTGAATATTCAGGGGTTCGTGATCGTTGTTTTGGCGAGGGACTTTCCGCCGGATCACGGGTTAACGCGATACGCGTTACGCCAGTCTGTGAGTGGACATTTCTTTTCACGGACTATTTGCGAGTCTTGATATACGATTTATGAACTTGAGCATGCATATGAGATTTCGGATTACATGAGCATGTGTTTTACGATTATACGATTATACTTATACGGATATACGTATACGAGTATACATATACTTATATGTTGTTTATGCATTTGCATCGAAATGTTTATGATTTGGTTTACACAGAGTACAGTCGTGGTTACGTTGTTGTATCGATACACTTGCCTCTCGGCTGATCCCCGATGGTAGGCTTTATTCCAGGGGAGGCTGTGACTCTTGACCCGAGGTCTTTACCGGGGGGAGGCAGACCTTTGACCTGAGGCCATTTCCGGCTAGAATCACGTGGAAGTCAGGGACTCCGTGGTTCTGACTGTACTAGCACGGGTGTGTCAACGAGCGACCCCGTGAGATTTTTATGCATGCTCCGTATACGTGAGGAGTTAGAGTCTCCCTCGTGTACTCGGACGCGTGAGGAGTTAGAGTCTCCCTCGTGTACCATTTGATTATTTATGCTTTCGACTCGCATATGTTTTTATTGTATTTATTACTTGGTGAAAGACATTTATTTTCGTCCACTCACTCTAACGTGTTTATTGTCTTTCCCCTGGGCTTTTCGGTTTCCGTGCCCAGTTTGCAGTTCAGGCTCTGGTGTCGCATGTCGTGGTCGGAGGCATAGTGCTCGAGCTACTTTGTTTCATCCAGTAGGTTTATTGTTCTACCTACTGTGGTATGCGTATACGATTATGTATTAGATGTCGCTCTGAGCTTCCTGTTGAATACGTTATACGATTTTACACTGGATTTCAGTAAAGTGCATATATATTTACTACTTTACTTTACTGTTGATATATTGAGAAATCCGGATGGGATTGGTGCCCACGGTTTGATTTTTGTGGCATAGGATGAAGTGTATTTTCCGCGTGCAGGTAATGGCAATTCTACGTTAGTAGCGAAACTCTGCCCAAATTTCGAAAAGTTTTTGTTGGTTCGTGTTTTCGAAGGGGTTCGATTCCGGTTTAGGGAGCTAAATCGGGGTTGGGTCCTTTCAAACCGCCAATTCGATTAATTACGATAAATCTCGATTACTTGCAAAACTCGCGGATTAAGCCAATTACTATACCAATTCTGGTTCGGGTTGTCACAAATCTACCCCCCTTAGAAAAATTTTGACCTCGAAATTTACGTACCTGCTAGGTGAACAGATGGGGATACTGCTCCCGCATATGCTGCTCGGTCTCCCAGGTGGCTTCCTCAACTGAATGATTAAGACCTTCACTAGCGGTATGACTTGGTGCCTAAACTCCTGCTCACGCCGATCGAGAATCTGTACCGGCTCCTCCACATATGTCAAATCTTCCTGGATAGGAAGCTGATGTGGTGCTAACACATGTGATCTTGAATGTATTTCCGCAACATCGAGACATGGAAAACATCGTGTACTCGAGCCATCTCAGAAGGCAACTCCAATCTGTAAGCCACGACACCAACTCTTTCGGTAATCTCGTACGGACCAATATACCGTGGTCGAAGCTTACCATGCTTCCCGAAACGCACAACTCCCCTCCATGGAGATAGTTTCAGGAAGACCCAATCGCCCACCTCGAACTCGAGACTCTTTCTTCTCACGTCCGCATAACTTTTCTGGCGATCCTGGGCAATCTTCAGTCTGTCCCGAATAATCTGAATATCCTCCATGGTGCTCTTCACCAGATCAGGGCCAATAAGCCATCGCTCGCCCACTTCACTCCAGCACAATGGAGTGCGACACTGCCTCCCGTATAAAGCCTCATAGGGTGCCATATCAATACTGGCCTGATAACTGTTATTATAAGCAAACTCAATCAAATGCAGTTGCTGGTCCCAATTTCCTCTAAACTGCAAAACACAAGACCGCAACATATCCTTGAGGGTCTGAATAGTCCGCTCAGACTGCCCATCAGTCTGGGGATGAAAAGCTGTACTGAAATGTAATCTAGTACCCAAGGCTCGCTGCAATGCCTGCTAGAACTCTGAAGTAAACTGACTGCCTCGGTCAGAAACAATGGATACAAGCACACCATGCAAACAATCGGTCTCCGCCAAATACATCTTTGCCAATATGCCCACTGAAATCTTCCCTGGAAGTGCAAAGAAATGAGCGGATTTCGTCAAACGGTCTACGATAACCCAAATACCAGTATTACCAGCCGAAGTACGCGGTAACTGATACACGAAATCCATGGTAATGTGCTCCCACTTCCAAACCGGAATCTCCAAGGGCTGTAACTTTCCCGCAGGTTTCTGCCTCTCTGCTTTAACCTGCTGACAAATAAGACATCTGCTTATATATGAGGCAATATCCCTTTTCATATTTCGCCACCAGTAATAAGCTCGGAGTGTACTAAACATCTTCGTACCGCCGGGATGCATCGCATACGCAAAACAATGAGCTTCGTCTAAGATCTCTTTCTTCAAACCCTCGTCTCTGGGCACACATATTCTACCTCTAAATAACAATGTACCATCATCACTCAACCAAAACTCTGTTGGCACACTATTCTGAATCATGGTCTTCTTATCCAACAGAGAGGAATCCACATCCTGAGCTTCCCGAACCTGATCAACCAATACCGGTCGAACCTGGAAGCTATCCAAAAAGGCTCCATCATCATCCCACTCAAACTCAGCTCCCGTGGCCTGTAACTCGGCTAACATGGAAACTCTGGCCACACACACATGAAACAATGAAGCTCCAGATTTCCGACTGAGTGCATCAGCAACGACATTTGCCTCCCTGGATGATACTCAAAGGTGCAATCATAATCATTGATAAACTCCATACATCTGCGCTGTCTCATATTCAAGTCTGGCTGCGTGCGCAAATAGGTGAGACTCTTGTGATCTGTGTATATCTTGCACTGAACTCCATACAGGTAGTGTCTCCAACTCTTCAAGGCTAATACAATAGCAGCCAACTCCAAATCATGGGTAGGATAGTTGACTTCGTGTAGTTTCAGCTGCCTAGAACCGTAAGCAACCACTCTGCCATGTTGCATCAAAACACAACCAAGTCCTAATTTTGATGCATTGTTGTAAACCACAAACTCTCCACTATCGTCAAGTAAAGTCAAAACCGGTGCAGTGGTCAACTTTTCCTTTAAGAGCAAGTAACTCTCCTCACATGCATCAGATCACTCGAACTTGACACCTTTCTTCGTCAATCTGGTAAGTGGAGTGGCAATCCGTGAAAAATCCTGCACAAATCGCCGATAATAACCTGCCAAACCCAAGAAACTCCTGATCTCTAGTACGGTGGTAGGTCTACTCCAATTCAACATGGCTTCAATCTTGTCAGGATCCACGCTGACTCCCTTAGTTGATATCACGTGACCCAAAAACTTCACGTTATTCAACCAAAACTCACACTTGCTGAACTTCGCAAATAGCTGATTATCTCGCAAAGTCTGCAAAATAGGTCGCAAACGCTTCTTGTGCTGGCCCACACTCCTGGAGTAAATCGGGATGTCATCGATAAACACGATTACAAACTTGTTTAGGAATCGCCTAAACACCTGGTTCATCAAGTCCATGAAAGCTGTAGGGGCATTGGTCAACCCAAACGGCATAACCAAGAATTCATAATGCCCATATCGTGATCTGAAAGCTGTCCTGGCCACATCTAATTCTCTGATCCTCAACTGATGGTATCCAGACCTGAGATCAATCTTCGAAAAGACTGAACCTCCCTTGAGCTGATCAAACAAGTCATCAATCCGCAGCAACGAATACTTGTTCTTCACAGTGACCTGATTCAGCTTCTGGTAATCAATACACAACCGCATGGAACCATCCTTCTTCAGCATAAACAGTACAGGAGCACCCCACGGTGATACACTGGGTCGTATGAAACCTTTCTCCAGCAACTCTTGAAGTTGAATCTGTAGCTCCTTCAATTCCGCTGGTGTCATACGATAAGGTGCCTGTGATATGGGTCCAGTGCCTGGTAAAAGCTCGATGGTGAAATCGATTTCTCGAACTGGAGGTACACCTGGTAATTCCTCCGGAAACACATATGGAAACTCGAAAACTACCTCAATATCACAAATGTCTGGTACAGCAGCCTATGTATCTACAACATGAGCTAAGTATGCAACACAACCCTTCTTCATCATCCGCTCGGCCTTCATCGCTGAAATCACACATGGCAATGAAGTATTCTTCTCACCGCGAAACAGTATCTCTGGAAAACCTAGACATCGAAACACAACCTCTTTCTTATGATAATCAAACATAGCCCAATGTGTCTCCAAGAAGTCCATACCCAAAATCACATCAAAGTCAACAATACCCAATAATTACATATCCGTGGCTAACCCATGACCTGTGACGACCCGAACCAGAATCAGTTGTGTATTCGGCACGACTCTCGAGATTCTGTTTAGTCGCAGTTTTACGTCGTATATGTGATTTGCCGATTCGATTTGCGACTATATTTTCGGTCGAGAATTGGAGTTGAGTGTCTTCACGGAAGTTGTAGAGTACGTGATTTTGAGCTCGTGGGCGGTTCCGGAAGATTTTTCCGATAACCGAGGAATATTTTATGATTATTCGAAGTTTCGGTTTCCGACGAGTTTATCCGTTTGTTTCGAGCTTATCCGAATCATTTCAAACTTTCATTTCGGACCGTCGATTAACCCGAGGCGCGAGTATAAATATCGGGAATAGTCGTAAAATTGTCAAAAAGTTGATTTTGGGCCGAGTTGACCGAAACAGGACCGTTGACCACATTGACTTGCTTTGACCGAGAGGGAGAAACAGACCGTTTGGATCCTCTTGCCGGACCGGCCAATTCCGGCTATTTTAGGCCTCGACCTTTGAAGGTAAAGTGTTCCTCTTGTGATTCTATGCTGTTTTGCCTTTGGAATCGTGTAAATTGGTTGAGAATTGAGGGAGAAATCACGGTTTGAAGTTGGAGAGTTTTCCGGCCGGTTTGGGTTTCGGTGACGGTGGCGCTCCGACCACGGTGGTGGCCGGAGGGTTAGAGGGTTTTGATCAGGGTTGCATGGTGATCCTTTTGGGACAGGTTTGGGGGTCAGCCGTGCGCCGTGGACGGAGGAACGGAGGCGAACAGTTCGCCGGAGGGGTTTGGACCACCGTGGCTTTCGAGCTGGATTCTGGCCACGGTGGTGGTTGGATGATGGTGGCTCTTTCATTAAAGTTGCTCGCCTGGTCGAGGAGATTATTGTGGTAGCTCGGTCGCCGGAAAAACTCTCATGTTGACGGCGCGCCGGCGGCGGTCAACGCCGGAGCTCCGGCGACCCGTTGACTTTTTGGATTTTGGTGTTTTTAATGTCGTTTTTCTCGTAATCGCGCCTGATCGTCGTCCAGAGGTTTTCGGGTTGAATTGGTTAGCCGATTTTCAGTCGAGGTTTCGAGTGGGGATTTCGGAAATTCTGTTTATCGTTTTGTACTGCATTGCATATTTCCGGGAATGGTTGGTTTCCGTGATTCAGTACAGGGTTGTGGACTTTGATATTGATCAGTTATGTTTTGTGAATATCCAGGAGATCGAGATCGAGATCTGGATCGTGATCGTGCTTCAGGCGAGGGATCTTCCGCCGGACCACGAGATTAGCGCGAGTGCGCGTTACGCGAGTCTGTGAGTGGACAGTTTATTTTCACGGAATTATTGTGAGTCCTTTATATACGTTTTATGAGCTTGAATATGCAGTATGATTATGATTTTACGAATATGAGTTTTCGTACGAGATTATGTTTATATTGAGCATGTGTTATGTGATTATATTTATATGTTGTTATATGTCCACGAGTGGCCCCGTGTGATTTATACACATGCTCTATACGCGTGAGGAGTTAGAGTCTCCCTCGTGTACCCGGACACGTGAGGAGTTAGAGTCTCCCTCGTGCATTATTTGATTGTTTATACTTTCGACTCGCATATGTTTTTAAAGTATATATTACTTGGTGAAAGACATTTATTTTCGTCCACTCACTCTAACGAGTTTTATGTCTTTCCCCTGGGCTTTTCGGTTTTCGTGCCCAGTTTGCAGTTCAGGTTTGGTGTTTCACGTCGCGGTTTGGAGGCTAGTGATCAGAGTCACCTATGTTTTCCAGTAGGTTCTTGTTTCGCCTACTGATGTACCTATTGTATATATTTTACGTTAGAGGTCGCTCTGATACTCTCTGATACATGTTTATACGGATTTTTCTCGGATATACATATATACATAGTACAGTTTGTTTACTATTATTGATTATATTGATGTTGAGAAATCCGGATGGGATTGGTGCCCACGGTTTGGCTTTTGTGGCATAGGATGAAGTGTTATTTTCTGGGTGCAGGTTATGGTAATTCCACGTTAGTAACGAAACTCTGCCGAAATTTTGAAAATTTTTTGTTGGTTCGTATTTTCGAAAGGGTTTGATTCCGGTTTAGGTAACTGAATCGGGATTGGGTCCTTTCATGACCTCCAACAAAGATCTCATAATCTTTATATACCCAACCAATACTCACAACCTCACTGGATGGATACAACACTCTCCACAACCCCGGAAGTGGAGATGCAAGCATAGTAGCTAAAAATGACAATCTATATGATATGAATGAATGCGTAGTACCTGGATCTAGCAAAGTAAGTACTGGATAGCCAAAAACATGCAACGTACCAATAACAACCTCTGGTGAAGCTCTGCCCTCATGCAATGACATGGCATGAACCCTGGCCTGCCCGGATGGTCTTCCACGCTGAGGGTGACTCTGTTGTCCGTTCTACCTAGAAGACTGTACTGGTCGAGCCCCAGAAGTGGTACCTCGCTCTCCTCCTGAACTCTAAGCTGTCTATCTACCAACACCAGCAAACAGGAAACATTCCCTCGCATAGTGACCCTCCTGGCCATAATAATAGCAAACGATAGGGCCTCGCTGACAAGGACCAAAATGATGCCTGTTGCAGAGGTTGCATAATGGATACTCCCTCGGTACAGCAAAAGTGCCTCTGGTACGTCGAAGATAGCTGGATCTGCCAGAACTCCCACTAGATTGTGGTCTTTGTGGTCGATCCCTCCTCCATCTCTGTCTTTGTCTAGCTGAACTACTCGGTGGTCTATACGGTCCACTGCCAGATGATGATGCCGATCCGGAAGTGTCATATTTCAGCCTCTTGGAAGGTCCCTGACTCGGTCCACCCTCTTCAAATCGTCAAGACTGGAATCTCATCTGTCTTTCCTTCTCGATATCCTCACCTCGAAGTGCAGCACTCACAAACTCATCAAAGTTGTTCTGAGGCATCGTAGTCAGTGTCCCCTTGATGTTTAGGTTCAAGCCCAACTCAAATCTTCGGCACTTGGCTTCCTCTGTAGCCACCATGTCACGAGCAAATCAGGATAAGCGAGTAAATCTGTCCCGGTACTCAAGTACTGATATGCTACCCTGTCTCAAGTTGGTGAACGCCTCATACTTCTGCTGCTGTGTAGCCTGGTTGAAATACCTCCGCATAAACAAATCCCTGAACACTGTCCACAGAGTATCAACCAGAACTCTATCGGTGCTAACCCACCAGAAGTATGCATCAGACTCAAGTAAACCAACTGCTTCCACTATCATCTACTCAGGAGTGAAACGCAAATGCTCATAAACTCGTTCAACCTGAACCAACCATGCCTCACAAATCTCTGGATCAGCTAAACCCGAGAAAACAGTCGCTCCAGCAGTTCAAGCTTTGACCACATGGTCAAAACGCTCCTCCAAACGCAATAATACTCGCATAAGAAAGTCATGCGTCTGGCGATCCTCATCAGGATCCACATCCCTATTGACACGGGGACCACGTCTAGGAGGCATCCTAATGATACAAGAAAAGCATTAGTCACAAAGCACAAGGAACGTAATCATGAAACTTCAGACATTTGAGAACACACAACACCTAAAGCATTGATGAGTAACCGCTAGCTAGTCAGGTCATCGCTCCAGACATGCTGTATATACTCAAATATCCTTAGTATCACAACTACAGAAGTGTACAGAACCTAAAACCTAATGCTTTGATACCAAGCTGAAAGGACCCAACCCCGATTTAGTTTCCTAAATCGGAATCAAACCCCTTCTGAAAACACGAACTTGCAAAAACCATAGAAATTTTGGCAGAGTTTCACTATATTGTGGAATTATCATTAACCTGCACCCGAAAACACACTTTATCATATGCCACCAAAGCCAAACCGTGGGCACTAATCCCATCCGGATTTCTCAATATCATAACAATAATGTAAAGTAATGAGTAAAATTGTACTTTACAGAAATCCGGAGAAAAATCAAATGAAAGTATAACATTAGAGTAATCAGAGCGACCTCTAGTGTATATAAACATAAATATACAATAGTAGGCTAAATAAGAAACCTACTGGAAAAGAAAAGTAGCTCGAACACTAAGCCTCCGACTGTGACGTGTGACACCAGAATCCGAACTGCAAACTGGGCACGGAAACCAAAAATCTCAGGGGAAAGGCAAATAAAATCGTTAGAGTGAGTGGACGAAAATAAACATATGCCTTTCACCATTTACATAACATAAAAATAATGCGAGTTCTTAAAATAAATGGAGGTGTCAGGCGAATCTCTCAAGGCCGACGGTTGGGCGAATCTCTCAAGCCCAACGGTGATAGACTAGGCGAATCTCTCAAGCCTAGTGGGCACATCAGGGGAATCTCTCAACCCTGGAACTGGACTACCGGTGATCAGCCGACTAGCCAATGCATCGATGCTAAGTAAATGCCATCACCATATAAAACATAAAACAATACCTCCAAAAATGATAAATAATCTCAATACTGTACTGGAAATAAATACTGAAATCAAGAACTCGATATGACAGTGTAAATAAATGTCCACTCACAGATAGCACAGCGCGCAAACGCGCTAATAATGAGATCCGGAGGAAGATCCCACGCCCAACGTACGATCTCGATCCCCTGAATAATCACAAAATATAACTGATGAAAATCATAATTCATTACTCTGTACCACACCTCGGAAACATATAACTCGGATACAAAATAATCGACGAAAACCCCGAAATATTCCACATAAACTATCGACTTAAAATATGGTATCCAAATCCACTCGAAAACCTGAAAGCGATGATCGGGGCACGATTACGAGCAAACCGGCATAAAATTTGTCAAATTTCAAAAAGTCAACGCCTCGCCGGAGCTCCGCCGTTGACCGCCGATGCGGCGTCAACCGTGGCGGATTCCAGATCACAAGTACTCCTCAAGCCCAACAACTTCCTCTTCTACACCGAGACCCAATTCCAAGCCCACCGGCCTAAAATCACCTCGAAACTCACGGAATCCATGGATTCCGATGAGTTTTTCGGCGAGCTTCAAACCTCAAACAAACCAAAATTCCTTCACCCAAAAGCTTCAAAAGGATCAGGGGAACCTTTTCTCCCACACCCCCGAACCCAAATGTTGCCGGAGCACCTCACACGATTACGGTGAACACCACGAACTTCACCGAGTTCGTTCTCCTCCAAATCTTAACCAATTCAACTCAAATCAATTGCAAAACAGTAGGAAATCATGAGAGGAAGCTAACGAAACCAATGATTTGGTCTAAGGTGGCCGGAAACGGAAAATCAATCGGTGGTCAAATGGTGGCGCGGTGCTCCTTCGGTCAACGCGAGTCAACAGGTCAATTCTTGGTCAAACGACGGTCAAACTTCCAAAACAGTGATTTTCGACAATTTTCCGACTATTCCGATATTTATACTCGCGGCTCAATACGATCGACGATCCAAATCGAATCACATCCACGTTTCGGATAACTCAAACTCAAACGGATAAACACGACTAAATCACGCGATTTCAAATATTCATAACATATTTCTCGCTTATTAAAATAATTATCCGAAGCCGCCCACGAACTCGAAATCACGCATACTACAATTCTCGTGAAGAGACTCAACTCAAATTCTCGCCCGATAATTAAGTCGTGAACCAAATCCGCTAATTCGATTAATTACGATAAATCTCGATTACTCGCAAAACTCGCGGATTAAGCCAATTACTATACCAATTCTGGTTCGGGTCGTCACAATATTTTGGAGGGGTTATGCTTAAACCTGGCCCTACCCGTGCCTTAATGCCACCTCCTTAGGAATAGACGAGGCTCAGTGACTTGATTAATAAATTTAATTTGAAACAAAATGCCAAAAATGGAGAAGACGAATTAGGCCATCCAATTCCATAACAAGTTAATGTTATGGCCCGGTTATTTTGAACTTTTCCTTTTCAAGGTAGCTTATCCAAAGGTCCACAACAATTTAGTCATGAATTTGATTTAACCTTCTTTAGGAAAGTCATAAAGAAAATAAAGAAGAGATCGTAGCAATTTTTGTAAATTCTTTCGAGCATTTGAGCTAACTTTTACGAATTTTAGAAATTGATTCATTGTTGTTCGCTGTCATCGTCAAATTAACTTCGTGGTTTATTACCGACTCCATCAAATAAAAGCAAACCATAGTCATCAATCATTTGACGCGTCACGTCGACTAGGGGGGGGATTCAGGCAGTTTGGTTCGGTTTTTGCTAAAAACCATAACCAAACCGAAATATATTTTTTTCGGTTCGGTTTGGTTCAATTTTTCAGTTTTTAAAAGAAAAACAGTGATTATTCGGTTCAATTTGGTTCGTTTTTTTGTTCGAATTTTTTTGGTTTCTTTCGGTTTTTTACATAATACATAAAAAATAACTTTTGAATAAATAACTAAAAAATTGTCTATAAAATTTCTTTTTTTGAGTTGTCTAACATTTTAATTAGTTTGTATGAGAGAAATTGAGAAGAATCGTGTATAAAGAAATTAGGATTTTAGGAGTTTAAGGTTTTTATTTTGCATATATTTATATAATATATTACAAAATTTCTAAAACAATATCTTTTTATACATACTTCGGTTTTTCGGTTTGATTCGATTTTTATAAATTAAAAACCATAACCGAACCAAATATTTCAGTTTTTTCGGTTTGATTTTTAACAGGTGTGGTTTTTTTTGGTCGCGACTCGGTTTGGATCGATTTGTTTTTTGGTTTTCGGCCATCAAATCAACCATGCAATGGATTCCAAAGAAGTAGATCTTGAGAGGAACATGAAAAACTAATTGGAGAGAAATAGATCAAAATGTGAAAGAAAATATTAACATATTTATTACACACGATTCATACACTAGAAATGATAAATGATATGATACAAAATATTTGATAAAAGTAACACTTATGTATATATAGTATATTTATCTAAAGATGAAATCTAGTGAAAATCAAAGTAGGGTTTTTAGCCAAAGATAAATACTTTGAATTAAAACTAGATGAGCAAATTTAGTGAACAAAATGGATAGCAATAGGTTGAAAATTAGTATGGACATGTTTAAAATTGCTTCTTGAAAATGATTTTCAATAATAGTGCTTTTAGTTGTAATGTTTCAAAGGAAAGCACATAGGTAATGCTTCTCATAAAATCACTTCTAAAATAAGTATGTTTAATTTCTATAAACGCTATTAAAAATTTGCCAAATCTTCAATTTTGATATAAAAATGCTTTTCATCATTAATTAATTAAATAGAAGTTGTAATAATTCTAACATTTTCAAAAAGCATTCCAAACACACCATAAATTTCCGATGGCAGAAAAAGGTTTGCCATCTCGTGTGACTCGGTGAACGAAAAGCGCCTTCCTCAATCCTGGCCCTGAATGTGTGTGCACACTCCTCGAGGAGCACAGTTTCTAGTTGACAAAACGCCGCGGCACAGACACACACGTGTCAGAGACCATCTCTCACCTAACGTATCTCCTCCCGCGCGTGTCACCCACGCACCAATCTCGAGACTCTTCCCCAACACGTTAAAGAAAAATCGAAACAAAATATCAAATCAGAAGGGGTAGGAATTATATTATCAAAAAGTATAGAAAAACAGAAAAAGAAAAAAGAAAAAGAAAAGGAGAGAGAGAGAGAGAGAGAGAGAGAGAGAGAGAGAGAAGTGTACAGAATGGGAGAGGCATCAGAAACGACGACGATGATAATGAACAACCACCAGAATCATCCTCAGACTCCGAAGAAGAAGAAGAAGGGCCGTCCTTCGCTTCTCGATCTCCAGAAGCGCTTTCTCCAGCAGCAGCAAAACCCCCATTTCCTCCTTAACCCTAATAACAACAATAACAACAACAACAACAACAACAACAACAACAACAACAACAACAACAACAACGCCGCCACCAATCGCCGCAACAACAACCACTCCACGGTGGAGGCGCCAATCGACGACGAACGCGCTAAGAAGAAGCACAAGCTCCTCCGCGGAATTAATCAACATCAACATCTCCGTCACCCGACAATGTCGCCGCTTAATTCGGGGGCCGACGACGACGATCTGGCCAAGATCAGCGCCGTACGTGCCGGATCCAATCATACGGTGATTATCCAATTCCAATTCCAATTCCGATCCCTGATTACTTTTCCCTCTTTTTTTTTCTTAATTCTCGAAAAAGCTGAAATCAAATTACGGCTAATTTCTACTGGGGATTTTCGCGGGAGTCACTGGATCAGCTTTTTAATTTAATTATTCAAATTGAATTTTCTGGGTTTCGGTTGTTTCCTATTTTTATTTTCTACTGAGAATTGACTCTCTGGTCAGTCTGGTGTGTATTTAATTTAAGTGAATAATAATCAAGACACCCTTTTTCACAGGACGAAGAATCTGTCTGTCTGAAAAAAGCTCCTCTTTGTCTTATTTGTTTTTATCAATCATTGCTGCAGATTTAAATTTATATTCCTGGGTAACTAGTATAGTTTCATCACTGACAACTGTTTCGATCTGTTATTTGCAGAGCCAAAGCTTCTTGAAAGCGACTGACAGTAGTAGTAATAGTCTTCATGGTCTCAAAGCTTTGTTATCAAATCCCCAAATTTTTGTTGCTGTTTATATATTTATATTCTTCTTAGTTTAAATGCTAATGAATTTTTCCTCCAACTTTTTTGGTGGACAGGGACGCAGGTGGAGTTTGGTCCCACAACTCCTTTGCCAGACAAAAAGTTGTTGGTGTTCATCCTTGATAGACTTCAAAAGTGAGTCCTCAGTTGCAAAGTTTGCATCTTTTTACTGGGATTTGACTTAGTTATTTTGAGATGGGTCTTCTGACTGGTTTGTGGTTGTGTACCTTTTGCTTTGCAGAAAGGACACTCGAGGAGTGTTTTCGGAGCCTGTGGATCCTGAAGAGGTTTGTGTTCTGTTTTGTTGAAATAGCTGTTGTGGTAATTATTAGTTTGTCTATTTGATGTGAACATGTTGGTTCAGCTTCCTGATTATCATGAAATCATTGACAACCCAATGGATTTTGGTACTGTGCGGGAGAAATTGGATCAGGGAGCCTATGCCTACTTGGAGCAATTTGAGGTTTGTATTACAATCTATTTTCTTGCCAACTGTTGTACAATTACTCTCGATTTTGTTTTTTGGATTGGGAGCTGCTGAGATATGGGGCTTGAGTGATTGATAAGTCCTATAAGGAATGAGAACTAGGCAGAGTGTTATTTAATGTATGCAAGTATCCGGGTAAATTGGGAATAGTTTTCTTTTTAATGCAAGATGAAAATTAATCAGGAACTTGAAATAGGAATTTGATGACAACTCATTCATTGGCTTTACTTTCCAATCATCTATTTAGGAAACTTACTCACTCCATTATCGCCACTTGAAGTGATCACTTAAATGTTAAAATTGTGATTTATTGGTTGCGGTTAGATATTGGTCACGCTTAAATTTAATGGTTGATTTTCATAAAAGGAATCTAACAGTTACTTCCTTATTGTTGCAGAAAGACGTGTTATTGATATCCTCAAATGCAATGCAGTATAATGCTCCAGACACTATTTATTTCCGACAGGTTTGGCTTTGTTCACTTATTTGTCTTTCAATTTAGGGAATTGATACTTTCTGTCGGCTCTCATATATTTAATATTTCATCAGGCTCGGTCTATCCAAGAACTTGCGAAGAAGGACTTTGACAATTTGAGGCAGGACAATGGTGATGGTGAGCCTAAACTAAAAGTTGCCAGGAGAGGCAGACCACCTGGCAGCAAGACCATGAAAAAGTCAATTGACATGTCTTCAGTTGAGCGTCTTGGTCCTCAATATTTCTCAGAAACCACTCTTGCTCCAGGAGGAGATTCTAGCTTGTCCAACGGTTACAATCTAAGAAAAGGACCTTCAGCATACAAGTTTAAGTCTGCTGAAGCGTTAAACAAAGCTCCACATGGTTCTCTTGGTGGTGATACTAATGCTAATTGGTTGTCTGAATTGGAAAACGAATTTCCAGGTATGCGATTTTAATTGGTCCTGTATCGTTCTGAATCTTCTGATCATCGGGGTCTTTTGTTAAACACTAGCTTAGTTTTTTATTTCCTGTAATGCAGCTTCAGTATTGAGGAGTGTGCTAAGGTATGGAAAGAAACAGTTTCTGGTTGATGAGAACAGACGTCAAACCTATAAACAGTCTTTGGCTTCCGAACATGAACCATCTGTACTCCCTGGTCTCGAAGGCGAGTGGAACCAACTTATGCCGGTATGTATAATGTGATTTTTTTTTTTTTTGTAGTTGTGCTCTGAAAGTTGATACATGAACTCCTATGATGAAAACGATCTTTCTGAAAAGGGAATAAGACCATGAATTTTAGTATGGAGACTTTAGTGTTCTCAGAGGCCAAATGTCTTTGCTTGGATATATAAATTCCATCTCAATAGATGGCTTTTACAAATTGCAAATCTCTGGTGGCTCAGATATTCTTTTGTATAATTATAAACAATATATGAAGAAATGATTTATATCATGATTTCTTATATAATATATTTCCTCAATATTAACCAGGTAGGCATAGCTGCCGAGGAACATGCTTATGCAAGAAGTCTGGCTCGATTTGCTGCAAATCTAGGACCTGTTGCTTGGAAGATTGCTTCTAAGCGGATAGGCAATGTTTTGCCTTCTGGAGTAGAGTTTGGTCCAGGATGGGTAGGAGAAAATGAGTCATCAAGGTCGCAGCAGTTTTCATTCCGTGAGGGCGAGAATAAGGTTCAATGCAACCTTGCACCTGACAACCACATAGACAGAATTCAGACTCAAAGTACATCAGGCTTGAATTCTGTTGCAGATAGATATTTGCTGCAAAGTGGTAACATGGAAAACTGTAGAGAATTCAATTCCCAAAATGGATTGGTGTCACTTAACAGTGGTGTTAGTGGGATACGATCTGTGCCTCTCCAGAATTCCCTGATTCACACTGCTAATATACCTGCCACATTGACAGGGATGTCAAGTTTGGCCAGCACTTCAGCACATTCTCATCATCAAATGGCCGGCATGTCTTCAGAGAAGAATATGAACATAGAGTCAAGGCCTTTAGTTGATACTGACTCAAATGAAGCTAAATCAGAAATTTCAAATAGATCAAGGATACCTTTGCCCCAGGCATCTCAATTGGCGTATGGTGGGGAAACTTCCTGGCAGGGTTTATCGATGAACAATAAACAGGTTTCTTACTCATTACCCCCAGATCTGAATGTCGAATTCGGTGCACCAGGCTCACCCAGTTCTCTTATTCAAATTGGGTTGCCGCAGCAACCCGACTTAGCTTTGCAACTTTGATCACATTTTTTTCCCCTATAAATTATAGTGAAGGCGGACTCTGGATGCTCCAAAATCATTACAAATTTACAGTAGTCGAGAGAAATTTTGTACAGCTAGTCAATTTTTTTTTCTTTTCAAATGTTGAAATCTATTGTTTCAACAGTAATCCATTGTGGGTATACTGTCGGTATATTATTCAATCAATTTAATGAAAGCATTGAATAGTTTATGGGATTGATGAATTTTGAGGTTGGATTCTTCATTCAGTGTTTAAGAGTTTGGTGGAATTGGAAGGACATACTGTAATAAACCATCTGGGCTATGTATGTTTCTGATTGTGTTTGTTCCACATTCAAGTTAACTGCATCAGCTTTCGAAGGGGACTTGTCGTGCTAACCATCTGAGCTATGTATGTTTCGTATTGTCCTTGTAAAGGTTTGATTGTATGTATGCTGCAAAGGCTAGGTTTGATTGTTTTGATTATAAAAGAGATCGATGGTGTTCACATGTTACTCACGCCCAATCACGTTTAGGCTTCATTATCTGCTATTGTTTTTCAGAAGTAGATCATTTCGAAAGCTCTATCTAAGCTGTATTTGAGGAGAAGTGATCATGACTGCAGAAGAAGTGATTTTCGGTATTTGAGCACTTCATGTTCAAGTTTGAATCTAAACTTTACAAACTTACAGATTAAAGTTAATCGAAGTACCGAGTGTTTCGTAACTACTTGCACTTGAATTTACATATTAAATCTAGAGTACTTGTAGGTGCAACTGTGCAAGTCTAACTATATATGTCTATCATCCGTATCCCTTGATTATCTATCGACCAAAGGAAAGAGGGTATTTTTTCTTTCTTTTTCATTTCCCGTAGCTTTTGTCATCTCCAACACTAATTTCTTTATGAAAATTAATCGTCATTTGATGACTTAGATATATGATTCAATTACTTAATCTCTATAAACAATTCTCGAGGAGAGGCTCAAGGCATTTTGGGAGCAAATGGCGTTTTGGGCGCAAATGAAAGGGTTATGGTGGCAGCCTCAAGGTCTGGCGAAGGTGATGTTTATTCGGAAGGCACCAGATTGATTTTTATGTACTTTTTGGGATGTTGGTGTGCTGAGGAGGCCCATGTATAATGGTCCGTGGTATTTTGGTGAGGCAACATCGATGGTGTAGTGCTTTGATGGCTTCACCGATGTCATGGCGGTGGTAGCGTCCAAGGTGAGGGTGTTGGTAAATGTTTTAGGGGTTCCAGATGGTGGTTTGAATGATGTGTGGGCTAAGAGGATCAACAAGGCCATTGGTGAATACAAGAGCTATGATATGTGGAAACTCCAACATGAGCAGCAGATGCAGATCCAGGTGGTGTTGGATTTGTGCCGGCTGGTGGTGGTGTAAGGGAAGTTCAAGTTATCAGCGGGTTTGTCGATAATGCTTTCCTTTCGGTATAATTCTTTGAAAGGTTTTTGTGGTGATTTTGTGCATGTGGATGGGGTGTGCACGGTTGTGCTAGCCTAAAATGCAAGATCGACAAGGGAGGCTACAAAAGGGGTTCAGCTGCCGGTGGTGGGTGCGACTTTTGTGGGACCTCTTTTGGGGTTTGAGGGAGTGTAGCCTAGTTATATGTTGGTTTGATGCAGGTTGTGCATCAACCACCCAACGGTGGTATCCACCCGAGTGCTTGGGGGACGAAGGTGATGGGTGGTGAAGGAGGGTCAGGTCGTATAAATTGTAGCGGTGGAAGATGTCATGACGGACAACCTAGGATACGTGGTAGCCATGTAGACTGCCTTGGATATGGAGTTATCACATGCAAGGTGACAACTCAGGTCCCAATGGAGGAGCATATTTCTATTTCAGGTACAAGTGGACATTTGGCGCTTTCTTCTCTCTCTTGTGGAGAATGCGTCTGGCAGTACATATAGGTTCTCAGATCATGGGGATGACCAGACTACTTCATCTAGTAGAACTATGGTATGGAGCACCTTGTGGTGGTGTCAAGAGGATTGAACTAGAAGAGAAACCTGAACAGTCTTCTGGAGGCCTGATTGGTCGTCCTAAAGAGCTCACAAACTTGAGTCTCCTCAAAAGAAGGTTGCTCATGATCCAGTTTGAGATGACAAATGAGCAAACAACAAAAGAGGAGCGGTTAACGCTAATGTAAATTGGGTAGCATAGTTGAAATTGCTTAGTATATGTTACTTTAGGCGATTCTTTTGATCATACCGGTTTTGCGTGGACTTTGTGTAATCTGTCATTTTCATCAATAAAAAAATATTCTCTTTATTGAATAGCTTAATACAGTGAAAATTAATCACTAGATAAGCGATTGTCTCAATGTTACTATAGTGATAGTGATACACTGATATTATTCATGAAGAGGATCAAAATTTTTGAACCACCGAAGATCAATTTCAAAATTTTTGGGTGCGTCTATTCACACCTCCCAATTTGATATTTGCACCTCCAGTAATTTTTGTACAGTTTTAAATCCAATTTTATTTTATAAAATAAACTCTTCATATATTCATCACCTCGACATGTTTTCCCAGTATCCCTCTCTCATTCTCACCATTTTTTATTTTCTCTAATTCTCTCCCTTGCCACAAGATTAGAAAGTTATATATATATGTACAACAAGATTTAGAAAGTTCTGATTTGAATTCAATAAGAAGGAATACTTACACACATCATCATATGATCGTATTATTCTGGGCAAAAACTAAACTGAGTAATCCAACAAAAATTTTGATCAATGTTGGAAGAATAGGAAACTAGCCAGGTGCTCAGGTCTTGATCGAAGAAATAATTCCTAAAATATTACATGTGTTAGCCACCTATTTGCTATTGATAAACAAAATCAGGTGGAACAAAACATTTATACACACACAAGAAAATATTGATGTAAAGTCATTAATCGACACTAGAGAGCTAGCTAGCTCGACAAGGAGACGAATGAATTGAAGAAAAAATTAATAGGGTTTGGTTCTAAAAATGTAATTTTTTTTCTGCATGTAGTTTTTTGTTGGGCAATTTTATTCACACATACCTCTTTTCTAGATGCACACCCCTAAATACTTTTTTGCCAATTTTTTTTTCCCGTATTTTCCCTCTTTTACCCTTTAATTTCTATTGTCTATACCCAGTTACTCTTCTTTTGCACAACCTCTATGGCTCTCTATCCCTCAGAGCAGCTGACACTGCATTGATCAATCTATATCTGATGTGTGTAGTTGCTCATAAATAATGTGAGACCAAGTTCATGAAACTTTTGTGAAATCAAAACATAGACCATCTAACAAAATTATCTAGACTTTACTTCAAAAAAATATATATACTTGGACTGAATTCGGTCCGAAATTCACCATTATCTCATGAACAAAAAGAATTTGAAATACCCAGATAACAATTTCCTTCATAGATTGATGGAACAAAAACAAAACAAAAAATCATTGTTGAGACTTAAAAGACACCAAGTGATACCAACGTAAGTTTTTATGGAGGTATTGGTGGAAAAGATTAGATATACACCACGTACGACTTCGATTTTGATTTTGGTCTCTTGAGAAAAAATCATGTATTGATCAACTGTGAATATGTGAAATCAAGTTCAACAAAATGAATCTATCAAGGAGATGGTTAGATCTATATAGCATCCACTGATTTTGTTGGATTGGAGATCTCACATTGAAATATGACAATATTAAATATAACTTAAATGTGGTTAGATTATTCCTAATTATACAGAGGCCTTTTGTGGATAAAACTCAACACCTTAAAGATGGTTAAGTTGAGACAATATCGGTACAATTCGGACTCCATATGCCACGCTTGTCGCTGTTCAACATGGTATCAGAGCGGACCCTTTCCAATCGTGTTCCGAGCCCAGTGGGCTCAAATTGAATTGGGCCTTCGAAAAATTGTTGCGTTGGTCCCCGCTGACTTAATTGAGCCTTCAAAAAACTGTTGTGTTAGCTCCAGCGGAATGTATAACCAAGATTTCGATGTGAATTTCGGACTTGGTTTCACGTGCTAACCTCGTACTTTGGTTACACATGAGGGGGCGTTTTGGATTGGAGATTCCACATCGAAATATGAAAATATTAAATATAACTTAAATGTGGTTGAACTATTCCTAATTGTACCGAGGCTGTTTGTGGATAAAAACCAACACTTTAAAAGTGGTTAAGTTGAGACAATATCGGTACAATTCGGACTCCATATGCCACGCTTGTCGCTGTTCAACAGATTTGGATTCTTCAATCTTCTTTGTTAGAATTTGGTTGATACCAACATGATTAATTTGATTAGTCTCAGTTATTTAAATGGTGAAAAAATAGCATTTATATTGTGAAGAGCAACAGTGGTTCTTGCTTTTTGTGAACTCCATGATCGTCTGTCACTGAGAAATTCCTCTTTCAGGTTTGTCGAGAGTAAAATAGAAATTTGAAGTTACAAAAAATAGGTATGTGTATTAAGTAAAAAGGGGTGTGTGAATGTAACCACCCCTTTAAAAAAGTTGTGAATTATAAAGAGATGAGGAAGGACAAAGCTGAAAATTTTGGTGACAAAAATTTAAGAGGAAGTGCAAATATTAATTTAGGATGTGTGAATAGACACACCCAAAATAAAATAAAATAAAATTTTTAAATTTTTGAAAAGTAAAAATCACTAAAAAAATTTAGAGGTGGATGCGGGTTAAATCGGTGCGGTTTGAAGCTCAAACCGTTTTACTTATTCGGTGCATCTACATTTTGGTGCACTACATTATCGGTATGAAGCGATACTGTTTTGGTATTTAACCCATATTTAGTAATTTTAAATAACAAGTAAATTTAAAATTTTGAATATTACATAATCAATATCTAAGAATATCAACAATTTAAATATTACATAATCACTAACTTAGTCGTGGTGAAAATGAAGAATGAGTATAGTGTCTTTTATATTTATTTTCTATACCCTAGAATTGTGAAGAAAACAAGTGACCAAAGAGTTTAATAGTTCCGATATTTATATATTATTAGAATTTTGGGCCAAGTTTGTCCTATTCTCACTTTTAAATGGTTAAAATCAAATTTAGATAGAGGTAGATCTCTATTAAATATACAAATGAAATATAAATATAATGAAAAATTATATTATATATAAAAAAAGATTAAATGTGGTGCGGTGCAGTATATTCGGGTGGTTTGGTTGCTCAACCATCAATCACCCCGTTAATTCGGTAGCGGTGCGATTAGTCGGTAAACTTACACCCACATTATTTAGTGTGGTTCTCGTTTAATTTTTTGGATCAGTATAGTGCAGTTCCCAACCCTAAAGAAATTCACTTCAACGGGGACCGAGTCGGGTCGGGTGTTAGATAACGATCCATTACAAGTCCCACTGAGGCCCAAATCAATTTGTTTAGTTTCAGAAAGAGCGCGCTAATCAGTAATGACTGGCATTCTGGTCCTATAAATACTCAAAACGCGCGCGCACACACACTTCTTATTTAGAGCATTTCAGCAAAGACGAACCCCAACTCTCTGTCTCTCTCCGGCGTCGAAATCTGTTAGTTTTTTCAAAACCTAATCGCTTCACGCTGTTTACATTTTCCGATTCGCGAGTCGTGCTTTATTTTCTAGCTACCTCGAGAAAAATTAAGCTCTATTCAAATAGCTTCGTGCAATTCTCGAGCAGTTACGATTGTTTACCTGTGAGAATTTGCTTGTTTTCTTGTAAATTTATCATAATCTGTAGCTACTAGCTTGTATAATGTGTTCGATTCCTTCATTTTTGATTATGATTCGAGTTTAGTGTTAGAGTCTAAAATTTCATACGAGTTGCTACTAGCTACTGTTCTAGCTGACTTGATAAATTTCTGCTTGAACCTTGAGATTCCTTGTGTTCTATTACCTAATGTGCTGCTATTTTTATTTTTTAATGTTTATTTTATAAAATTTTCTTTGTTAGGGTTTGACTGGTTTGATTATCATTAGTTCAAATTTTTCTGTTGATTAAAATAGGTCTGAAAAGGTCGATCTATTTTATTTTACTTTTGTAAGATACTGAAAATAGTGCACATCATTTAGTAAGTTTAACTGCAAGTTGTGAAGTTCATGTTGTTGGACTTCATATTTTTGAGTAGTTAGTCTGTTATGGTTATTGAATATTTTCTTTTACTTACGCTTGTCCGCATTTGCTTTGGAGATGATTGTTAATGTCAAGACATGGTTAGAGATTTTGCATTGTTAATTTGGCTGGTGTATTGATGGGAAGTTGTTATTAGAATGAGATCACTAATCCTTCTCTCATGCTACAATTGTCTGTTTTAACAATCTTGGTTAGATATATGTATCGCATGAACAATTTTGATGTAGGGAAGAATTGGAAGTGCCTTTTTCTTTTCTGATCCACAATGACAAGTTACTGCCTGTATGCAGATTATTAATATCTACGGGTCTTGGAATATGGCAGAACCAGCCAAGGGGAGTTCATCTTCTGCCAATCCAAAGAAGAAAAACTCATTTATAGGTAGTCTCATGGTTTACTTAAGTCATCAGATACCACACAATATGTGGAAGTAAACTATACCGGCCTTGACTTTTTCGTATTGTGCTAGCATGGTATTTAATATGGTATTCCTTTTATAACAGAGGAAGATATTGGCGATGATTTCCTTAGCTCCTGGAAATCAATGTCAGTAATGGATGATGACAAGATGGATTTAAGCTTTGATACAGGGCCAAAAGGCAAGAAGGAAGTGTTTAACTTTGATAAGCTGTAAGTGCTAGAAACTCTTAGAATGTTTAAAATTTTGTATGTGAGGTATTACATACATATTTTTTGATCTGGATATATGCTGTATTTGGTTTAATCTGCGAACATAGTTATATAATTATTTGAAATTTAGTTATAGGGGAGGATAGAAATTTGAAAATCCAACATGTTCTTCCCAATTTTGTTTTATATATTTCTCTGCTACATTTGTAAGAGTACAAATCCCTTATGAACTTTGAATTCAGGGATATGGATTTCAATCTCGACAGTGACTTCAGCAAGACATCGTTCAAAATGGACATGTCTGATTTTGATTTCTCAAGCCCCCGGAAAAAAGATGCAAAAACCAAGGATGTTGACATGTCAGACCTTGATTTCTCCTGTAAACCGAAAAAATCAGCAAAAGCTAAAGAAGTTGACATGCCAGACATTGATTTCTCAAGCTTTCCCAGAAAAACTGCAAACACCAAGGAAAAATCTGAAGAACCTTCCACAGGAAGCCGTCAAGGGAAACACGACCATTTCACATTATCTTTGGATTTAAATGAGTAAGCTTTCGATCTTCTTACTTTCTTGTTGTTCTAAGTTATATGTAATATACTCCGAATTGACTACCAGTTACCTGACTGATCTCTTGGAAGTAGGTTGGATAGTTTTGATCTCGATTCAACCTTATCCAGACGAGAAAAGAGTTCTAAGAAGAACCAAGATAAGAGTAAAGAGATTATGTCTGATACAGCTGTGTGTGAGGGATCTAACAGTGATCTGGTTGAAGGAATTATTACACGTGATGGTGAATCTGAGACATTGGTCACATCTAAGGTTGATACTGTGTTATTTGAAACAGGGAATACTAATTCTATGGATGATTGTGCATCAAAATTTGAGACCACTGGAAATCTTGATCTGCCACCTGGTCCAAGATGCCGAGAAAAAGTAATGAAAGAAAGCATAGAAGAATTAAACCAACCAAGTCAGGCACAAGATTTGCCTGCTGAACTGTTAGGTGGAGTTGATTCAAATGGGAATGCCGGTGAAGAAGGAAAGAACGAGGGGTGTCATCGGATCAAAACAGTAAATACTATTGTCAGAGAAAAAGCTTGTAAGGATACAGTTCTTGTAAGAGATGGTCCTAATCCTAAAGATCTGTCTGCTCAGAATTCAACACCAAAAGATATTGGTAGTTCGAGGAACAGTAATGGTGGCAAGTGTATGTCACACAGTGATACTTTGGCTGGAAGTGATGAACCAGCTAAAGATGATTTAGAAAGTGGAGATACTTTGGTTACGTTGGTCTTGACGAAGTCAGAAGAGATCAAAAACATCATGGGAAGCCAAAAGACAACTTCAAAGACTCCATTGTCCACGCAGGCCAGGTAAGAGTAATCTGTGAAAAATCCTTTACTCGATGTCACCACTTTAATTTTGATTCCATTATCCAAGCAACTACTTGAATTCTAAACCACAGTAACTGGAAATAATGATGAGGCTTTCATACCCAACTTAACCCATGTTATTGCATAGACCATTTCCCTTATGTGTTAATTTATGCAGAACGTGCTACATATATTTAGTTAAGATGATTATGATGAACTAATTCTATGTTTCAGTCAGCAGTTATGTTCTTGAACTGCATAGATAACCTTTAATTGAACATCATATATGCACCAGAGCATCAGAGGTTTTTATTTTTTATTTTCTTTTCTTTTTTAAAAATGTTTTCCATTCTTTTTTGATGCAGCGAATCCCCAGCTGATAAAGTTGCGTTAAGAAGTGAAAGTGGAGCTGGAGAACTCTGCTCAGAGATTTCTAAGACACCGGAAGACTCTGAACCTCAGTTGTACCTGCCACCATTAGTAGGAGGAAAAGCTCTCTCATCTGGAAATAAAATCATTGGTTCCATGCAACTACTCCCTGCAATTGAGAAAGGGTGAGTGATGCTCTCCCACGACAATTGCAGGTAATTGATATTTAAGCTATAAGCTTTATTTACCTTTGACAGGGTCAGTTTTCAACCTAATAATGCACAACATGGAAGCGAATTGCTCAGTGCGGTGTTAGCTGATAAAGAAACAGATGTCAGACCAGGAAGGTAAATAATTTCTTAAGTTTTAGGATATCAGTTGAGGAATGGTGTTAACAAGATTTTAGGCATGTTTTACTCGGAAGTTCTAGGCTTTGACACTATCGAATACTGATTACAGAAGATCGGGAGTGTCATATTAACTATTAAGTACTAGCGTAAATCCATTGGTTATTCTCTTAGTCGTGTGCCCTTGTGATCATCAACAGGGATGAAAACGGGACTAAAGAAGTTACAAATTCACTATGTGATACAAAAGCAACAGAAAGGGAGTCTGTATTAAGAATTGAGCAGAGGAAAAATCATAAAGATTCCTGGTGAGGCATCACTAAATCTTTCACTTTTGCTGTTTCTGTGAGAAGTAAAACTTCTTTAGTTCTATGTATGCAGAGCTATTAGTATGACCCATGATCACTTGTTAGATGATTTGATTATTCGCAAGTAGCCTAAACTGGGTCTCCTTTTACAGTCTAACAATTGTAATTGTTAGTAAGACAAATGTATTGTCCTTGCACCTACTACTTCTGTGCTCATTCAATATTTTGAACCATAGATGGATATGACACCCACCATGTCTGAAAACAGGGTTTTCGGAAGGTGTTATCATTCAAAGATGAGACTGTATTTATCTGTTCCGGCTCACATCTATTATAAATGTTCACAAAACCTTCCAGAGAACTATCTGATCACTGATATAAGCTTTGTGGACATTTTGAATTTCTTGCAGGGTTCAAGTGAGTCCTTCTATCACAGCTGAGAAAACCATAAAACCTATTATTCAGAGTGTGAATCCTAAGCTCATGCTCCCAACTGTGGAGCCGGTGAGGAACTCAAAGATCACTAATATTCCAAAGAATAAACATTTGCTTGTCACACCGGCCCAGATGAAACTTGACATCTCAACCTGGAAAGTATCCAAGTATGATGTGTATGCCATTTTTTCTCGTTACTGTTACTCTTGGAAATTTTTTGATCATCATTCTGAATTTCATTGATCTCTATATTTAGGAATATTGGTGAAAAAAAAGCTTCATTGATTACTGGAACTGAAAAAGAAGTAAAGTCCCTGAGAAGTTCAGAGAAAAACAAGGAGCTGCAAGGAAGTGGGCGGCTGGAGATTAAGCAAACTGTTGATGGGAGTGATAAAATGATGCAAAACCTTCCCATGAAACGAAAAACTTTTGAGGTCTAAATTATTCCACATTGGACCTTCAACCTATTCTATCCAAAACTTTATGAAATATTTCTTTTGTAGCATTTTCCAAAGTTCTAATACGAAGCTTTTTATGCAGGGTCTAAATTCAGGTCTAACCTCCTTGAAGCCTCTAAAGCGCCTCTCTCTATCACCGAGAGAATCCAGGTCTTCTTCAACTAGTACATATCTCGATTTCCCATAGCAGTAGAAAGCAATATTACTAGTTAAGTGATTCTCCGGGACTTTGCTGATTTATCACATATTCTATAACACGTGCAGAAATTTCAAAGAACTGTCAAATGGAGCTGTTAAAGAACAGGTTTAATCTCAACAAACTTTGTCGATTTAATGTTTCATACTGTCTGTTAAATGTATACAATTAAAACAAGTGGCAGCCTTAAATTAGACAGACTATTGTATATGGTCTTTTGTATGTTTTTGGATAGGTCTGCATTCTTGAGAACCATTTGGAGAACAAGACTAAAAGCCCAACTTCAAGACTTGGTAGTCCTTACACATTTAATGCGATGGAACTTGAAATTCCTTTAGCAATGGAGACTGATGAAAATGTTGAAAAGGCTGAAGCGTATACCAAGGAGCTTGATGATGTCAGTAAACTTTGCTTGTGTAGTACATATGAAACACACTTAACAAAACCTTCACTTGGCTTTTCTAGAAAATTAGAATCGAATAGCATCATCATCTTCTTAGCCTAATGGGAGAGGGCAGTCTAAAGCTTTCTAAGTTTGCTCTAAAGTTCTAGAAATACATCGCAAATTTCTGATTGTGTATAGGTGGATACATATGCATGACTTGACAGATTAGAGCTGGGTTAACGTCTTTATAGGCATATTGTTCATATCTATGGCTTGGTATATAAAATTGGTGAGATAATATAAGCAGCTATACATACACTCTTTTGGCTTTATAACTAACTATCTGCAGTCTTGGTATCAATATGACTTATGTTGGGTAATCAATCTAGTATATAGTAATACGGCAATCAAAGATGTGGTCTAATGGTTTCTCTTTCTCTCCCTTGCAGATATGCAACATGCTGAAAAAGAAACGTGAGGAAGCCAAAGAGCATCTTGTAAGAGCTGTTGTGAACAACAGTAATCTACTGATGCTTAACCATCCCATCTACGAAGCCAAGATATCCTTGAAGAATTTCTCTGGTGCTACTCTGTTGTCTTTTTCCCTTCCATTTTGATTTTAAAAGATAGTTGCACTTTCCTTAACGATTGAGAACATTCATAAAATCCAGAAATTTGCTGTAAAACTGGCATCTTGGGAGTTTCAGGAGTTTTGAAGAGAGGACTACCAGTAGGGTCGCATAAAGGTATTTTTCATATGCAATAGGAGTATTTGGCTTCAATGTTTTTTTTTTCTTCTACGCCTGAAACTGCTTCTCAGACAATTGGTTAGAAGCAACTAATTACCAAGTCATTTAAATTACAGGGACTTGTTACTACTGCAATTGTACACAGATGATGCAGGGAGACACTGTTACACTGAATTCGTTGATGGATTGAGGATGTTCAAAAGATTATATTGTACATTTGTACTCATTGTTAATATGATTAGGATCCTGAGCAATCTGTAAAGCATAATGTAGGTCATTGTCATTGAGCAAACTGAATACGAAGTTGCAGCATTTGTGTTTCCGGACATGCATGTTTTGGTTGGCCAAAGAGTTGCTTGTAAGAGCTGTAATTTGGCTACTCGGTATGTGTATGTTTCTTTTTAGCTTTTACTATTTTTTTTTATTTTTTTTTTTGATAAGAGCTTTTACTATTTCTATGTAAACAAGAAAAGTCTCCTCCCTCACCACATGCACCACTTTTAGTTGACAAAGGACCTCAGAGTCTTGAGATTATTAGCTTTCCGTTACTCCTCTTCGATCATTGCATTAGCATATTCCACAACTCAATGTTGTTTCATTTCTATCAACGGGATGGACGACCACGTCCATGTGTACAAAAAGAGAGGAAAAACAAAACTACAAAAATGGAGATGTGGGGAATCGATCCCCATACCTTTCACATGCTAAGCAAGTGCTCTACCATCTGAGCTATATCCCCGCGTGCAATATCACCAACCAATTAAAAATTTATAAACTATTTTTCAAGAGACTTCCGGAAATAAGTATCACCTAGGGGTCGGCAAAAAGTCCGGCCCGGCCCGGCCCATGTATAGCCGGCACGGGCCGGGCCGGGCCGGGCCTCAACAACATTTTAATATATGCGGGCCGGGCCGGGTCGGGCTTTATCTTTTATATAAGGATCCGAGCCCGGCCCATTCAAGCGGGCTTTGCGGGCTTTTGCGGGCCGGGCCTTTGCGGGCTTTTGCGGGCCGGGCCTATCGGGCTTTAATTATTAAAAAATTAAGACATTTCAAAATAAACGTAACCTTTATCCATGCACTGGGGTTTAAACGTACTCCGACGAGTCTAAATTTTACGTACGATGTTTATCACTATAAGATGGAGTTTTCTACATGTCCTCATTTATTATTAAAACATATTTAATTCTTATATTGCTTGAATTCTTCATATGTATATTAATGTTCTTACGTTTGTTCATTTGTTATATGGAATGAAATACTTTTGTGAAACTTAATCGGACATGTTTAATTATTTTATAAAATTGACCGTTAGATTGATTGGTTAGAATATTATAACCATGCCTTTAAAATTTTATAAATTTTGGACTTGATTTAGACATCGATCCATGTATTTCGCCAAATGTGACCATAATACTCTTACAACTAAAACGGAAATTACCCCTCCCGAAAATAATTTTTTAACATCAAATTTTGGACACATACTCTTATGGAATACATATCTATCTCATAGTATCAAAAAAATTGACATAAAAAATTGATTTATCTACTCCCCCCATAGGAAAATAAGGAAAATAAGATGAGTGTATTTTAGTGTTTTCACAAATTTTGTTTAATTGTATTGACTGGGATCCAAACGTACTTCGATTAGGCTAATTTTTACGTACGGTGTCTTTTATTACAAGGTGAACTATTATATATGGCCTTCTTTATTGTTAAAACATTTTTAATTCCTATATTGCTTGAATTCTCTACATGCACACTAATGTTCTTACCTTTATTCCTTGGTTATATGGGTTGAAAGTCCTTTGTGAAACGTAATCGATCATGTATCATCATTTTACAAAACTGACTGTCAGATTGGTTGTTCATAATATTCTAAGCATGCCGTTAAAAATTTATAAATTTTGGACTTGATTTAGACCTACATCTATGAGTTTCGCTAAATGTGACCGTAGTACCCTTACAACTAAAACATAAATTACCCATCCCTAAAGGAATTTTTTAAGATCAAAATTTTAACACACATTCTTGTAAATTACATATCTATCTCATAGTGTCAAAAAAATTGATATAAAAATTTAATTTATCAAGTTTCTCCATGGAAAAATAAGCAATATATAAGAGAAGGGTATTGATGTCATTTCACACACTCTCAATTAAACTCTCACCATTGAAAAATTACAAAATCTAATCTGAACCATCTATTATATTTACTGTTTTACAGTGTAAATCGATAAAAAAAATTACAATGAAACCCTAACCCCTAACCCCTAAACCCTAACCCCTAAACCCTAACTTACTCTAAACCTCAAAATTCCTAAAACCTAAAATCTAACTTACTCTAAACCTCAAAATTCTTAAACCTTAACTTACTCTAAATCTCAATCCCCTAAACCCTAACTTACCTTAAACCTAAACCCTAACTTAATTATCCTAAACTTTAAACAATGATTTAATAGTAAAATAGATACACAAATATAACTATATATGGAATTCCAATATTTGATCAATATATGTATATGTAATATATTAATATAAACATACACAAATATAAAAAATATATATATAGTACTAGTCACTATATTATATATATAAGTGTAGGTATAATGATATACGTACTATCTTATATATATAAAAAATTGAATGTCGGATTGGTTGTTCATAATATTCTAAGTAGGCCGTCCCTAATTTTTATAAATTTTGGACCTAAACCCTAAACCTTAAAACCTAAACCCCAAACCCTAAACCCTAAAAAAATTACAATAAAATTCTAGAACCGGAACCCTAACTTACCCTAAACCTCAAATTCCTAAACCTTAACTTACCATAAATCTTAATCTCCTAAACCCTAATTTACCCTAAACCTAAACCCTAACTTATGCTAAACTTTAAATAATGACTTAATAGTAAAATAGATACACAAATTTAATTATATATGGAATTCAAATATTCAATCTATTCATGTATATGTAATATATTAATATATATACACAAATGTAAAATATATATCTATATAGTATTAGTCTATTAGACTACTAGTCACTATATTATATATATATATATGTCAATATGTGTGTAGGTAAACATTAACTAGGTATAAATTGTATAATGATTAAAATTCATTAAATAATTTAATGATATATGTCAATATGTGTGCGGGCTTTGACGGGCCGGGCCTAACGGGCTTTGACGGGCCCGGCCTAACGGGCCTTGACGGGCTTTTGGCGGGCCGGGCCCGCGGGCCGGGCCAGGCTTTAGATCTCTAAACCATGGTCGGCCCACCAACCACCTTGGCGGGATTTTGCGGGCTTTTTTGCGGGCCGGGCCGGGCTTTTAGCCCACGGGCTTGCGGGCCTCCACCGGCCCACGAGGCCCACGGGCCAAATGATGACCCCTAGTATCACCTACACATAAACTATTCAACCAACTCAAAGTATCAAGATTCGAGAGCGATGTTTTTTTTTTCTTCTTCTTCTTGCCACCAACAACAGAGAATATTCACCCACCTGATTATTTAGCTGAAGTAGCTACTAGCTAGGTCGCCAATTTGTTTATTATGATTTGAGTAGGATCCTTTTTGGTTTTTCCTCTGGAAAGGATGAGCTCAGAGCCGAAAATGAACTCTTTTATTATTTTTGGCGGTCACAGTAATAGTACGTGTTAATACCCGATACCGATATGGACATCAGATATTGAACAGGAAGATCAGGTATAATGAAAACAGTAATAACTACATCGCCGATGTTGTCTTAGGATTGATATCGCTGCCGCTAGATAGTTCTTCGATCTCGTTGTCACTTTGTTGGTTTGTGAATATTCGTCGCTGTCGATCACTTTACCTTCAATATCGCTCAACGATTACTCATATCTAGATCGCTCCCACTGCCAAGATTAACAACGGTTAAGGAGAGACGGGAGTAACCCGTCTTCAACCCTCCGATGGCTAAGTCAGAAATGAGATATGAGTTTTCACTACTACATTTTTAACCATTGCCGGCGATTTTATCATTGCCGGCAATGGTTTTTTATCATTGCCGGCGATTTTTCCCCCAAAAATCGCCGGTAATGTCTTTTTTTTTTTATCATTGCTGGCGATTTTTCCGGCAAATCGCTGGCAATGATCCGCCGGTAATTAAAGAAAAAAAAAAGACATTGCCGGCGACTTACATGTAAGTCGCCGGCAATGATAAAAAAAGAAGAAGACATTGCCGGCGACTTGCATGGAAGTCGCCGGCAATGTCTTTTTTTTTTTTATTTACCGGCGGATCATTGCCGGCGATTTGCCGGAAAAATCGCCGGCAATGATAAAAAAGAAGAAGACATTGCCGGCAATTTTTGGGGAAAAAATCGCCGGCAATGATAAAAAACCATTGCCGGCGATTTTAAATCACCGGCAATGGTTAAAAATGTAGTAGTGTTTATAGAGTAACGACGACATTGAGTATTGAATGCGTACCATTAATGCTGAGCTGATTGATATATATGGGTGGTTGGGACTTGGGTTCTTACCGTTTCTTCGATGTGGGATCAGTGCACATACCCTTTTTGCTGAGGTGCTCTCTGACCGGTTCTTTGCTCGGCGCGTGGGCGCTATCCTTATCAATGTGGGGGTCGCGCTGGTCATCGAAGTTGGAGCTATCTTGCCGGTGGTTGCTGTCATGTTAGCGGTGAGATATAATTATAACTACAATTAGGCCGTTAAGTACGCACCGAGCGGGGTGATAAGCTAGGTATATGTACAAGTCCTCCAACTCGCTCAGCCAAGGAGATCAACCTTGGTTGGTGAGTTGTAAGAAGTGATACCGGCGAAATCACCTGTACGTACTTAATGGCGGTATTACCTTGTTAGAGCCGGGTATCATATCATACAGTCCCCCAACTCAGCGACCTAGGTTATAATGCTTGGCGAGAGGTGTACCTGTAAGTGTGTATGTGAGCGATGTTTGATTAGTTGGTTAGCAGTGAGATCGATGAGTAGCTAATTCACCGTTCTGCCGAGGTAGAACAAATGATGGTAACAAAGTTTCCTCCCGATAGAGGCATGAATTCATATCGGGGTTCCTTCAAGTAACGGTTTAACCCAGTAGGCCCAGTCCCTATGGAGTCCTTCCCGGCGGGCTGACATGTAAGGACTGGTCAGTGCTGGGGGGGGGTGCGAATGAGCGGCTACATTGCACCGATCGAGGGAGTCGCTCGTCGGCGCTCAAACACTCAGTCCTGCCCAGGCCGGTAGCTATTTTTCTCTGTCGCAGGTAGCTCAAACCGTTGGGGGCGCTACGGTTGGGGGAGCTCGTTTGAATTGGTAACCCTTAAGTCCTCGAGTCCATTTCTTCGAGCGGCTTTGTAGTGCGTAGATCGGTAATGGGTATAAAGTATCTATAATGATGTAAGTATTCCAAGATAAAAATAGTATCGTGACGAGATTCAAGATGGCAGGTTCTTTTCTAAATCGGTGATGGTGAAACTTTTATGGGTGGGTCTGCTGTGGTTTTTGGAGCATTTCCCTAGCCGGTGTGCTAGGTGTATCTACTTACTGTGCTCATTAAATGCCGTCAAATATTAGGTTGCCATGTGTCGCCGTAGGATGTCTCGGGGTACCCAAACGTCCTGTCGTTGCTATAAAGTGTGATCATTGCTTGTACCTCGAAGGTCGTGTTTGTTTGAAATGATGCTCACCGGTTCTCGTTCTGGACCCTTATTATTCCAGTGACGTCATACGACACGCATGACCATCTGCCGGATCGACATGTCTCTTTCAATGGTCGTGATCTCGCCGATCTGCTTGTATTTAAGCCTTCGCCCCTGCTTCCTTCCCACACTTTTCATACTCATATGAATTTTCAGGTTTTTTCTTGGAGGCAGGGAGATCTTTATCTGCATTGCTGTGATTCTGTCGTGCCGTGATTATTCTTTACCGTTGCTCCGTCGTTGTTTGCCTCGTTTGTGCTATATCAGGTAACTCACGCCATCGCTTGCTCTTCTTTACCTTTTGGTTATACGTGGTTTTGTTGCTTCTTACTGTTTGGAGCTTCTGGTTTTTTCTTTTTCTGGGTTCTTTCCTTTGGTTTTGCTGTTTCCATGTGCAATCGTATTTTTATAGTGTTCGTCACTGCTTTGTTGTGTTATCGATATGCCGTTTAGGTTTTCTGGGCGTTGTTTTTTTTTGGTGGGTCCGGAATCAGTCCCCGGGTCCAGGTCACGACCGTGTTGATGTGTGTCCCGCCGTGCTTAGTATTTGTTTGATTGTCATTTATGTTTATCTTGTTTATCTGTGTTGTGGGGGGGGGGGGGGGGGGCGCTTGTGGACTAGGGATTTGATATCGGTGAATCGTTAGGCTTGACCTTATCCGTGACTGTTTCGCAGGTGACATGGCTTCTTCTTCCCAACCCGATATCGATGTTGTTGAAGAGGTAACACAGGCGCTCATTGGTGGTAGTGCTGCTAGCTCCGGTTCGCGGCGGCTAGGATTGGACGGGCCGCTATTGTGGACTCTGAGGGATGGCCAAGAGGTCGATGAACCTTCTAAGTCGTTATTAAAGACTGAGTTGGAAAAAGTGAGGTTCGAGTTTCAAGTGGGTGACAGCGTGGTGCTCAAGTCGTTGGCGAAAGGTGAACTTTTTTCGAGGCCACCCAAAGGCTTTATTGCCCTTGATCGGGCTCAGATGTGTTACGACGTGCGTCTCCCGCTCCACCCTTTTCATGAGTACATCTTTGGGGAGCTCAACTGCGCGGTGGGCCAGGTTTCATCGTTGATGCTTCAGGGTCTGAGCATTATGTTTGCCTTGTGGAAGCTCGCTGGTTTGGATTATCCTACTCGTAATGAAGTACTGTTTTACTTTGACGTTGCGTATTTAACCAAGAAGGGGTGTAGCGGGACGCTCTTGCTGCGACAGCGGCGTAGGAGTTCCCTTGGTCTCTCAGATTTTGCAAGCTCGTGCCCAGATTGGAGGGGTGAGCATTTTTTTGCCAGTGGGTGGTCTTGATTTGCTAGCAGTCGCATTCCCAGCAGTTTTCGGGCCCGTTGTGACTTTTTATCTCAGCGTTCTTTGCTCCTCATCCTTTCTGTTTATTATGGCATTATGGCATTCTTTCTTTTCTTATTCATCCCTATTTTGTAGTTACATGCCAGTACGCCTTGTCTGCTGCTGAAAAGCGGCGATGTCATAGGGTTGAGAAGGGTTTTAGTGAGAAATTTAAGAGCGTGTACCTTCTTGCCGATTATCATATTATGGAGATCACCGGTCTCGCAAAGACGCCCAGTATGTCGCCCTGCTTTTTGCTATTGTATTGTTGTGCATTTTCCTTCATTCTCCTGTTGTTGTGTTGCCATGGTGCTGATCTTTTACTTGTGTGCTTTGTAGTTGGCTATAAAAATCAGAAGCGAAACCGAAAGATGAGCAGCTCGTATGGCGATATCGATGATCTTATTGCCCAGCTTGCAAAGGAGGCTGCTGCCGCGAAGAAGATTGACTTGGATGTTTGCTCTGGTAGGAGCCTTACTCTTGCTGAGCCTACCGATATTCCTCCATCGCCCGAGTCTTAGACCGACCGCGTAGGTAGTAATGTGTCGGTGAAGGTTGTGACTGCCCCTGCCGAGACTTCCTCGTGCTCACCTATGGCTATCAAGCGAAAGCCCGAGGCCGCTGATGCTCCTCTGAAGTGGTTGAGGAGGCTGGGTGCTGCCCCTAGCGTTCCTATTGGCATTGCCGATGATGCTGATGCCGCCCAGGTTACTATCGTCGTGCCTTCTGTGAGAGCCAGCGTGGCTGCTGCTGAAACAGATGATACCGATAACCTTTGGTTTGTTGATATGAAAGACTATGTTTCTACTTGAGCGATTGTTGACCTTGACCCCCTCCTTATGCTTTAGTAGGCGGTGTCTCCTCTGGTGATCCTTATGTTGTTGTGGGCGATAACGTAGTCATCGCTCGATCCAGCACCTGGGAAGGGCCGCCATTGTACTCAGCCAAGATCCTATCTCTCCTTCCCCCCACTGTAAGTATTGTGGTCGATATCGCCGTTGGTGCTGATCAATACTTGCAGTCCTTTGCCGTTGCTCTTCAGCTGATGTGTCATCAGGGACATACCCTGGTTGTTTCTTCTGAGTAGTTGTTTCGAAAGGACCCAACCCCGATTTAGTTGTCTAAACCGAACTTAGGCCCTAACGACACCATAACTTACAAATTATTTTGTTAGAGTTTATTTTATAAAACGTACAAACCAAAAACCTGCAAGAAGATTATACTTCACAGATAAATTCCTAGACACACCGTGGACCTTCAATGTCCATCCGGATTTCACAAAATCCACATATATAATAAAACACAAGGTTTACAAGAAATCCAGATATTATTCAGGAGTATAACTCAAACTGAACAACCCTACACAAGTATTCAGAGCGACCTCTAACTACAAAATATACAAGACTAGCAGGTTACATCAAGAACCTGCTAGAAGGAAAGTGTGATTTGAACTCTAGGCCTCCTGCGATGACATGCAACCACGGCAAAGATACTGCAATCTGGGCGACGAAAACCGAAAAGCCCAGAGAAAAGCATATAAATAATAAAACTGTTAGAGTGAGTGGACGTAAATCATAATATGTTGCATAAATAAATCCAACATGCTTTTCACAATAAATGCACATAAAATCATGCAAGTCAAAACAATCAAGCCCAGGTTAAGTGCTCATAAAGACGTAACTTTCCTGGGTACTGTGTGTGTGGAGGCAGTAACTTGAGTATGTTTTCCTCAAGTTACAATACACCCGGGTCAAGTGCTCACAAGTCGTAACTCTCCAGGGTACTGTGTATCACGGGTCAGGTGCTCACAAGTCGTAACCTTCCCGGAGAATCTCGGGGATCAACTGAGAGGCCATAGCATCGATGCATCATATATCCATACTCAGTGTAAAAAAAAATCACATGTGCCACCAAATCAACGTATGCTCATAAAATGCATAATCATAAATGCATACTCGTAAATGCATAATCGTAAAGCATACTCAAAGACTCGCAAATCCACTATGAAAATCAACGTGTGATAAAATGTCCACTCACAGATAACAACGGAAGATCCCTGAGGAGCAAATACATTGCTAGCCCTGATGCCCGGCAGAAGATCCTTCGCCAAACACTCGATCACGATCACCTGAATAACAGGGATACGATCAATACATAATGAATTTCGACATACGGAGCAAATACGTCAAGAACCCCACGTTCTCAAAAATCGTATCGCTCGAAATATCGACGAGAATAACAAAATTCCTAAAATACACCCAAACAACCCTCGTCCCAAATTAACACAGTCAATTCAACTTGAAAACTTCACGACTACGATCGGGGAGCGATTACGAGAAAAACGGTATAAAAATCTCCGAAAACCACAAAAGTCAATTCCTCGCCAGAGCTCCGCTGTTGACAGCCGCAGCCGGCGGCAGCGCGGCGTCAATGGTGACCAGCTCCGGTGGACCTTACCTCAAAACGTTCCTCTCCTCATGCCCAATACTTTTCCCTTCTACCACCAAGGCCAAAACATACCACACCGGCCAGAATTCCCCACGAAAAACTCACCGGTTTCCTCCTCTCCGGTCGCCACCACACACCTCCATGTCCCAAACAAACAACCCAGAAAGTATCAAGGGGTTAAGGGGAACCAAACCCCCCACCAACCCGACACCAAATCTCGCCGGAAACCGCCACCCGATTCCGGCGAAATCCACGAAATTCAACGAGTTCAAACTCCCTCAAAACACAACCAATTCTCACAAATAAATACATGAAACAATATGAAATCAAGAGAGCTTTCCAACCATACCAAGAATACGGCCGAAGGTGGCCGGAATCATCGGGTCTGATGGCGGCAACAAAACGGGTCGGTGGAGCTCCAATCAACCCGAGTCAACTCGGTCAAAGATGGTCAAATCTGGTCAAACGGCCCAAATGTGTGATTTTTCCGACTTTTACGACTATTCGATATTTATACGTCGCGAACCGACCAAATCCACGACTCGTGTAACTCCAACACAATCGGATAAGTACGACCAACTCGACGACAATTTCAAATATTTATTTTATATTCCCCGATTATCCGAAAAATCCTCCGAAACCTCCTACGAGCTCAAAATCAAATCATCTACAATTTCCGCGAAGGAACTCAAACCAAATTCTTTCCCAATAATTTAGTCGTCAACAAACCACATATGAACAATCAACTCGTGATAATCACATGTCGTACCGATAATCACATAACTCAAAGTTCAGGTCGTTACAAATCTACGCCCCTAACAAAAATTTCGTCCTCAAAATTTACATACTTGCTAACTGAAGAGGTAGGGATACTGCTCTCGCATGTGCTGCTCAGTCTCCCATGTAGCCTCTTCAACTGAATGGTTCCGCCATAAAACTTTCACAAGAGGAATACTTCTGTGCCATAACTCTTGGTCCTTCCAATCGAGAATTTGGATTGGTTCTTCCATATAAGTCAAATCCTCCCGAATAGGAAGCTAATACGGTGCTAAAACATGAGATGGATCGAAAATGTATTTCCGCAACATAGACACATGGAACACATCATGTACCCTGGCCATCTCAGAAGGTAATGCCAACCTATACGCCACAGCACCAACTAGCTCAATGATCTCATATGGGCCAACATAACACGGACGAAGTTTACTGCGCTTGTCGAAACGAATAACACCCTTCCAAGGAGAAAGTTTCAGGAAAACCCAATCACCAACTTCAAACTCAAGATCTTTCAGTCTCACATCAGCATAACTTTTCTGTCGATCCTGTGCAACCTTCAATCTATCCTGAATAATTTGAACATCTTCCATGGTACTTTTCACCAAATCAGGACCAAGAAGCCATTTCTCTCCAACTTCATTCCAACACAATGGAGTCCGACACTGTTTGCCATACAGAGCTTCATAAGGTGCCATATCAATGCTAGCCTGATAGCTGTTATTGTACGCAAACTTAATCAAATAAAGTTGTTGATCCCAATTCCCTTTAAACTGCAACACACAAGATCATAACATATCCTCCAAAGTCTAAATAGTTCTCTCTGACTGACCATCTATCTGAGGATGAAAAGCTGTGCTGAAGTGTAGTCTAATCCCCAATGCTCTTTGTAATGCCTGCCAAAATTCTGAAATAAACTGACTATTTCGATCAGAAACTATAGACACAGGCACACCATGTAATCTCACAATCTCCCTCAAGTACAGCTTCGCCAATCTACTCACAGAAAGCTTTCCTAAAAGTGCAAGGAAATGAGCTGACTTCGTAAGGTGATCCACGATCACCCAAATACCAGTATTACCACTAGACGTACGAGGTAACTGATACACTAAATCCATAGTGATATGCTCCCACTTCTATATTGGAATCTCCAAAGGTTGTAGTTTACTAACAGGCTTCTGACGTTCTGCCTTCGCTTGCTGACAAATCAAACATCTGCTCACATACATTGCTATTTCCCACTTCATGTTACGCCACCAATAATGAGCTTTAAGTGTCCAAAACATCTCTACTGTCTTATATTCAAATCTGCCTATGTACGCAAGTAGGTAAGACTTTTGTGATCGGTGTAAATCTTGCACTGCGCTCGGTACAAGTAGTGTCTCCAACTCTTTAATGCTAACACAATGGTAGCTAACTCCAGATCATGAGTAGGATAGTTAACTTTATGAGGTTTCAATTTTCTAGAACCATATGCTACCACCTTATCATGCTGCATCAAAACACAACCCAGACCTAACTTCGAAGCATCACTGTAGACAACATACTCACCACTATCTTCAGGTAAAGTCAACACTGGTGCAGTAGTTAACCTTTCCTTCAAAGTTAAGTAGCTTTCTTCACAAGCATTAGACCACTCGAACTTGACTCATTTCTTCGTCAAACGGGTAAGCGGTGGCGCATTTCGTGAAAAATCTTGCACAAATCGGCGATAGTAACCAGCTAAACCCAAGAAACTTCGTATCTCTGTCACATTATAAGGTCTGTTCCATTTCAACATTGTTTCAATCTTATCTGGATCCACGCTGAATCCTTCAGCTGATATCACGTGACCCAAAAACTTCACACTTTTCAATCAAAACTCACGCTTGCTAAACTTGGCATACAATTGAGTGTCTCGCAAAGTCTGCAAGATGGCATACAAATGTTTCTTGTGTTGCCCCACACTCCTGGATTATATCAAGATATCGTCGATGAATACAATGACAAACTTGTCTAGATAACGCCTAAAAATTCGATTCATCAAGTCCATCAAAGCAGCTGGCGCATTTGTCAACCCAAAAGGTATAACAAAGAATTCATAATGCCCATAGCGTGACTGAAACACCGTCGTATCATCACAGACTCCCGAATCCATAGTTGATGGTACCCAAACCTGAGATCAATCTTCGAAAAGACTGAAGCACCCTTCAACTGATCGAACAAATCATCAATCCATAGAAGCGGATACTTGTTCTTCACTGTGACCTGATTCAATTTCCGATAGCCGATGCATAGCCTCATTAAACCATCATTCTTCCTCACAAACAACACTTGAGCACCCCAAGGTGAAACACTAGATCGAATGAAGCCTTTTTTAATCAATTCTTGAAGTTGAATATGCAATTCCCTCAACTCTGCTGGTGCCATACGATAGGGTGTCTGCGAAATCGATCTAGTACCTAGAAGTAACTCAATAGTGAAGTCAATCTCCCTGACTGGAAGAACACCAAGTAAATCCTCAGGAAATACATCCAGATACTCACAAACCACCGATATATCCCTAATGTCTAGTACACGAACCTCTGTATCAATCACATGTGCTAGATATGCCACATAACCCTTTTTTTAACATCTGCTCAGCCTTCATTGCCGAAATCAGACAAGGCAAAGAAGTATTCTTTTCACCCCGAAACAAAATTTCTGGTACATCTAGACTTCTGAAAATAACCTCTTTCTTGTGACAGTCGAAAACAGCCCAATGATACACCCACTCGATAGACACTACCTCACCAGACAAATACAACACTCGCCATAAACTAGGGAGTAGAGATGCAGGTACAGTAGCCAATGATGCTAATCTATATGACATGAATGAATACGTAGCTCCTGGATCTAGTACGGTTATAATTGCATGACCAAAAATGTACAACGTATCGATGATAACCTCCGAGGAAGCTCTGCCCTCACCCAGTGACATGGCATGAACTCGAGCTTGTCCAGTTGGTCCTCCACACTGACTACAGTTCTGCTAACTATCATGTTCAGAAGATTGTGTCACAAGATCACCAAAAGTAGTACCCTGACCATGACCGTTACCCTGAGCTGCAACACCCCCAAAAGTACCATCCTGCGGACACTCCCTTGCAAACTGACCCTCGTGGCCACAACGGTAGCAACTGGTGGTGCCTCGATAACATGAACCATAATATCGCTCATTACAGGTGTTGCACAATGGATAGTCTCTGGGTATAGCTAGTACATCATATGTACATCGAGGATAACTCGATCCACTGGAACTCCCACTCTGTGGTTGCCTCTGAGGTCGATTCCTCCTCCATCTCTAACTTCCACTCTGGCTCGATGAACCACGAGGATATCTGAAAGTTCTACCACCTAAAGAAGATGCTGAACTCGAAGTACCAGAACTCATCCTCTTCACAGGACCCTGGCTGGGTCCACCCTCCTCAAAGCGACGAGACTGAAACCGCATCTGCCTCTCTTTCTCAATGTCCTTACCCCTAAGTGCAGCACTAACAAAGTCATCAAAATTATCTCGAGGCATAGTAGTCAAGGTTCCCTTGATATTCAAATTCAGACCCAACTCAAACCTCCTGCATTTTGCTTCCTCATATTCCACCATATCACGCGTAAATCGAGACAAATGGGTAAACTTATCCCGATACTCAAGCACCGATATATTCCCCTACCTCAGATTGGTAAACTCTTCACATTTCCTCTGCTGGGTGGCCTGGTTGAAATATCGACGCATAAACAAATCTCTGAATGTAGGCCATGAAGTATCAATAGGAACTTTCTCGGTGCTAACCCACCAGAAATAAGCATCTGAGTCCAGTAACCTAATAGCAGCCACAATCCTCTGCTTAGGAGTAAAATGTAGGTGTACAAACACGCTCCATCTGGACTATCCAAGCCTCACATATTTTAGGATCAGAGGAGCCAGAAAAGGTAGTTGCTCCAGTTGTCCTAGCGTTAACCACAGGGTCAAAACGCTCTTCCAAACGCAATACTCGCATTAGCAAGTCGTGCGTACGTTGATCGTCAATAGGATCCCCAGCCCCGTTAGCACAGGTTCCATGTCGGGGAGGCATCATAAGAATGAAAGGACATTAGTCACACAACACAAGGAACGTAATCATGAAACTTCAGACATTTGAAAGCATACAACACTCTAGAGCATTGATGATTATTCGCTTGCCAGTCGGGTCATCGCCCTGATATGCTGTATATTCTTAAATACCCTTAGTAACACAACTACAAGAGTCTACAGAACCTCAAACCTAATGATCTGATACCAATTGAAAGGACCGAACCCCGATTTAGTTGCCTAAACTGAAATTAGGCCCTACCGACACCATAACTTACAAATTTTTTGCCATAGTTTACTTTATAAAACGTACATACCAAAAACCTACAAGAAGATTACACTTCACAGATAAATTCCCAGACACATAGTGGACCTCCAATGTCCACCCGGATTTCTCAAAATCCATATATATAATAAAACACAAGGTTTACAAGAAATCCAGATAGTATTCAGGAGTATAACTCAAACTGAACAACCCTACACAAGTATTCAGAGCGACCTCTAACTACAAAATATACAAGACTAGCAGCTTACATCAAGAACCTACTAGAAGGAAAGTGTGATTTGAACTCTAGGCCTCCTGCGATGACATGAGCAAATCAAGAACCACGGGAAAGATACGGCAATCTGGGCGGTGCAAACTGAAAAGTCCAGAGAAAAGCATATAAATAATAAAACTGTTAGAGTGAGTGGACGTAAATCATAATATACCGCATAAATAAATCCAACATGCTTTTCACAATAAATGTACATAAAATCATTCGAGTCAAAATAATCAAGCCCAGGTCAAGTGCTCATAAATACGTAACTTTCCTGGGTACTATGTGTGTGGAGGCAGTAACTTCAGTATATTTCCCTCAAGTTACAATACGCCCGAGTCAAGTGCTCACAAGTTGTAACTCTCCTTGGTACTGTGTATAACAGGTCAGGTGCTCACAAGTCGTAACCTTCCCGGAGCATCACTGGGATCAACCGAGAGGCCATAACATTGATGCATCATATATCCATACTCAGTGTAAAAACAAATCACATGTGCCTCCAAATCAACGTATGCTCATAAAATGCATAATCATAAATGCATACTCGTAAATACATAATCGTAAAGCATACTCAAAGACTCGCAAATCCACTGTGAAAATCAAAGTATGAAAATCAACGTGTGATAAAATATCCACTCACAGATAACAGCTAGCCCTGAGGCCCGGCGGAAGATCCATCACCAAACACTTGATCACGATCACCTGAATAATAGGGATACAATCAATACATAATGAATTTCGACATACGGAGCAAATACATCAAGAACCCCGCATTTTCAAAAATCGTATCGCTCGAAATATCTACGAGAATAACAAAATTCCTAAAATACACCCAAACAACCTTCGTCCCAAATTAACACACTCAATTCAACTTGAAAACCTCATGACTACGATCGAGGTGCGATTACGAGCAAAATGACATAAAAATCTTTGAAAACTACAAAAGTCAACTCCTCGCTGGAGCTCCGCCATTCACCGTTGCTGCCGCCGGCGGCACGGTGTCAACGATGACCAGCTCCACCGAACCTTACCTCAAAACGATTCTCTCCTCAAGCCTAATACCTTTTCTTTCTACCACCAAGGCCAAACCATATCACACCGGCCAGAATTCCTCTCGAAAAACTCGACGGTTTCCTCCTCTCCGGTCAACACCACGGCCACCACCACACACCTCCATGCCCCAAACAAGCAACCCAAAAAGTATCAAGGGGTTGAGGGGAACCAAACCCCCCACCAACGCGACACCAAATCTCGCCAGAAACTGCCACCCGATTCCGGCAAAATCCACGAAATTCAACGAGTTCAAACTCTCTCAAAACACAACCAATTCTCACAAATAAATACATGAAACAATAGGAAATCAAAACTTTCGAACCATACCAAGAACATTGCCGAAGGTGGCCGGAATTGTCGGGTCCGACGGCAGCAACAAAACGGGTCGGTGGAGCTTCGTTCAACTCGAGTCAACTCGGTCAAAGTTGGTCAAATCTGGTCAAACGGCCAAAATGTGTGATTTTTCCGACTTTTACGAATGCTCGATATTTATACGTCGCGAACCGAACAAACCCATGACTCAGATAATTCCAACACAATCGGATAAGTACGACTAACTCGATGACAATTTCAAATATTCATTTTATATTCCCGATTATCCGAAAAATCCTCCGAAATCTCCTACAAGCTCAAAATCAAATCCTTTACAATTTCCGCGAAGGAACTCAAACAAAATTCTTTCCCGATAATTTAGTCATTAAAAAACCACATATGAACAATCAACTCGCGATAATCACATGTCGTGTCGATAATCAAATAACTCAAAGTTCGGGTCGTTACATTGCTCGGGTTAGCGAGGAGCTGTCGAGGAAGAACGGGGAGCTAGTGAAAGCTAGTGAGGAGTGGCAATCCTTGCAGTAGAAGTATAAGGCCCTGGAGGGTAAGAAGAAGCTCGCTGATGAGTACCTGGATGCCTCATTCAAGTGCGGCAAGCAGTTGGAGCTAGAGATGAAAGAGGAGCGGCAGCGGGTTGAGGACCTTAAGGCTAGGTTGTCTGCCGCAGAGGGCCAGGTGACTGCTCTTCATGGCCAAGTTAAAGAGCTTAAAGAGTGGCTTGAGCAGGAGATGGCCGACTCCGTGGAGGACTTCAAGGCTAGCCCGGCCTTTGACGCGCTGCTGCGCAAGATCTTCAGCGATGGTCTTCAGCAGACTCAAGCTCATTTCTTTGAGAACGGGTGGGTTAACGAGAAGTACCACGTCGATCTGCAACGCATCAATGAGGAGCGTAGGTTGAGGCGCGTGGCCATTTAGAAGGCCTTGGCCAAGGTCAAGGAGGAGGAGGCTGAGGAGGCGGATCGTCAGCGGGGCAATGTCCTTAAAGGTATGACTCCTAACGGCTTCCATCCCCTAACACCCAGTGCGTCACCATTAGCTCCCCTAACCCTCCATTTTCATAATGTTGAACTTTTTTCTTAGGTAAGAAGCGAGGGGCTGGCGATCAAGTACCGTGAGCGGTTTCATCAGACCGAGCGCGAGATGATCCTGCAAGATGGTGATGTTGTCCGGTGCCTTTTGTAATAGCGTTAGTATTTAGAACAATCAAGATGTACGATGTTTAGTACTCTTCTTACCGTTATGGCTATTTTGTTGCTTGGTTAGTACCGTGACCATGGGTCATGATGCTTATCGACATGCTTATTTAAATGGGAAGATATTTTTTGCGAGATTTTTATAAGTATGGTTGGGTATCGCTGAGCAATGAAAGGTCTGAAAGAATTTCGTTTGCTTGTTGTATATTCGTTCTGTCGCTATGTCCGATCAGACATATACCAATGTTCATATCGGGAATAACTAGTATTCGAGGTATGGAACGAAAGTATTAAGTAGCGATAAGTAAAGACTATAATTAAAAGACACAGATGTTTATAGTGGTTCACCAAATTGGCTACTCCACTTCGTGCCTCAGTGGGCTTTTACTATGCATCTCGGGCTTTACATAAAGGCCTGAGAGCGTTTTGTTTTTACAAGCAAATGTCTGAAGAATTTTGTTTCATTGGCGACGATACCATGCTTATGTTGGGATGAGGCTAGTCCCCGGTATGATGCAAAAAATTTTGTAACGCCGTAATTGCCATAATATTAGAACCTGTTTCGCTGGTGGCAATATCGAAGGTGCTCTATGTTCCATGTGTGTGGTACCCTGAGGCCGTTCTGTGATGACCCGAAACAGAATCAATATAGTAATCGGCTTAATCCATGAGTTTACGCATAATCACAGTTTTCCGTAAGTTAATTGATTTGGCAGTTCGATTCATGACTTAATTATTGGGCGAGAATTTGAGCTAAGTCTCTTCACGAGAGTTGTTGTACGCGTGATTTCGAGTTCGTGGGTGATTCCAGATAATTATTTCGACGACCGAGGAATATGTTACGAATATTTGAAATCGCAGAATTTCGTTGTGTTTATCCCTTTGGATTTGAGTTATCCGAAACGTGATTGTGATTCGATTTGGACCGTCGATCATATCGATTCACGAGTATAAATATCGGAAATAGTCAAAAACAATGTTTCGGGAAGGTTGACCGTCGTTTGACCAGAGAATTGGCGTTGACCCACGTTGATGAGGAGAAAACAGGCCACCGTTTGACTCGCCGGCGACCTTTCGTTTCCGGCCACCTCCAGCTTCGATTTGGGTATGAATCAATTCTCCTCTTGATTTCCTATAGTTTAGAACTTGGATTTGTGTTAATTGATGAGGATTTGAGGGAGAACGAGTTAGTTAAAGTTCATTGTTTTCCGGCCGGAATCGAGTTTGATGGGGGTGGCGCTTCGGTGGCTTTCTGGTGAGGTTCTTTGGTGGAATCGATTGGGTTTTTCTCAAGGATGATTTCCCCTTTGTTTTTGAGGGAAGAGGTGGCGTGACGGCGCCGCAATCGGCCGGGAAATTTTCCGGCGATTCTCGGCCGTGGATGTTTCGAGCTGAATTCCGGCTAATCACGATGGAATTGATGGTTGTCATAGTTGAGAGATATGTTGGGCTTGAAGAGGAGAAGCTTCAGTGAGCTTGGCCACCGGGAAATTCCTCCGGTTGACGGCACGCCGCCGCCGGCGGTGGCTGTCAACGGCGGAGCTCCGGTGACCCGTTGACTTTTTGGTTTTCGACGAGTTTTATGTCGTTTTGCTCGTAATGGCGCCCCAATCATCGTCTTGAGGTTTTTGAGTTGTTTTGGAAGCCAAATTTTTAGTCGAGGATTTATGTGGAGATTTCAGGAGTTTACGTCGATTATTTTGTATCGAGTTATATGTGTCCGAAAATGGTTGGTTTCCGAGGTGTGGTATAGTGTGTTGAACTGTGACTTTGATCAGTTATATTTTGTGATTATTCAGGGGATCGAGATCGTACGTTGGGTGAAGGATATTCTGCTGGATCTCGTGATTAGCGCGTGTGCGCACTGTGCTCATCTGTGAGTGGACCCTTTTTATTTCACTGTCGTAGCGAGTTCTTGATTTCCATATTTATTTACAATACGATGTTGAGATGATTTATTGTTTTTGGAGGTATTGTTTTATATTTTTGAAAGGACCCAACCCCGATTTAGCTCCCTAAATCGGAATCAAACCCCTTCGAAAACACGAACCAACAAAAACTTTTCAAAATTTGGGCAAAGTTTCGTTACTAGCGTGGAATTACCATTACCTGCACGCGGAAAATACACTTCATCCTATGCCACAAAAAGCAAACCGTGGGCACCAATCCCATCCGGATTTCTCAATATATCAACTGTAAAATAAATCAGTAAATATATCTATACTTTACTGAAATCCGGTGTAAAATCGTATAGCATATACAATAGGACGCTCAGAGCGACTTCTAATACATAATCATATACGCATACCACAGTAGGTAGAACAATAAACCTACTGGATGAAACAAAGTAGCTCGAGCACTATGCCTCCGACCACGACGTGCGACACCAGAGCCTGAACTGCAAACTGGGCACGAAAACCGAAAAGCCCAGGTGAAAGACAATAAACACGTTAGAGTGAGTGGACGAAAATAAATGTCTTTCACCAGTTGAGATATATGTTATAAAAACATATGCGAGTCGAAATATAAATAAATCAAATCAAATAGTTTACGAGGAGACGCTGACTCCAACTCGTAAACAGAGCATGCATAGAAAGTATCATGGGGACACTCATGGACACGTCCGTGCTAGTACAGTCAGAATCACGGAGTCCTTGACTACCACGTGATTCATAGCCAGAAAGGCCTCGGTTCCGGGGTACTGCCCCTCGCCGGTCAGGTAGGGGTACTCCCCCTCCTGGTGGCCTACCATCGGGGATCAACCGAGAGGCAAGTGTATCGATACAACAACGTAACCACGACTGTACTCTGTGTAAACCAAATCATAAACATTTCGATGCAAATGCATGAAATAGCATATAAGTGTATGTATATTCATATACGTATATCCGTATATATATATAATCGTATAATCGTAACACATGCTCATATTAAACATAATCTCGTAAGAAATCTCATGCCAGTAAAACCATAATCATGCTGCATGCTCAAGTTCATAAAATGTATATAAAAGACTCGCAATCATTCCGTGAAAATAAAATGTCCACTCACAGACTAGCGTAACGCGATACGCGTTAACCCGTGATCCGGCGGAAAGTCCATCGCCAAACAAACGATCACGAACCCCTGAATAATCACAACGTCCAATATTCAAAGTCATAATCCGACAGTACAATACAAATCACGAGAAACAGCCGTTCTCGGAAACACGTGATTCAAAGTCGACGAATCGTCGAAAATCCGTATATAACACCTCAATACCTCGCTTTACGTTCGGACGCTCAACTCGAAAAACGAACCTCCCCATAGCGATCGGGGCGCGATTTCGAGTCAAATGACATGCGACTTGTGAAAAGTCAAAAAGTCAACTCTGACCGTTGACCGCCGCCGTTGACTGCCGTGCACGGCGGCGCCACCGCCGACCGGAGAATTTCAAGGCGGAGCTACCCTTGTTCCACTCCAAATCACCCACTGAGCAACTTTGTCAACTGCACCGAAGTCCAATTCTCCCTCTAACACATCCAATTTCATGATAAACCAAAATAGAACACAAAATTCAAATCAAGAATTCTCCAAACACAAACCGAATTGAAACTCCAAACCTACGTGGTTAGATTCGTGGAGTGAAGAGCTTCAAAGCCCAATCCATTTCATAGCTCAAATCAACCCGAATCAAAGAACCCGAATCATCAAAAATCTCACCACTTTCTCGCCGGAAAAGCTTCCTCCACGGTGATCCACGCCGGGAAAGGTGACCGGAACGATGATGGGGACACCAAGGCGCATCATTTGGGACTGGTTTCGGGCTCGGGGTTGGCCGGAAACACCACGTCGTCGGCGAGCCGAAACCCACCGTCGCACCTCCTCCGTTTAGCTCGGTCAAGAAAAGTCAACCATTTATTGCAAACTTTGACTTTCCCAAAGGGGAAACCTCCTATATATACCTGCCCAAAATGGAAATTTCCAAAAATAGATTTACGACAAACTTAATATATTCGTAACTTCCTCGTCGAAACTCCGATTCCAATAATTCTCGCGGCCACAAACTTGTCTCGACATATTCTTCCAATATTACCCAAAGTCAAACACATCGGCCAATCGGATAAAAAGTCAACTGTTCAGCCCAAACACATAATAAATCGACTAAACCAACAACAAACGGAAATATTCGCAACTAATTCCTCGTAACTCCAAATCATGCTCCGGAAGTTTCTACGAACTCGAAATTAAATTCTGAACAACTTCCGTGAAGAAACTGAAACCAAATTCACGTCCGATAATTTAGTCGCGAACAAACCTGCCATTTAAATCCATTTCCATCGAAACTTCAAATATTCTTAATTAATTCCTCGGTCGTCCAAATAACGATCTGGAACCGCCCACGAACTCGAAATCACACGTGCAACGACTCTCGAGAAGAGACCCAGCTTCAATTCTCGGCCAATAATTAAGTCGTTAACAAGCTCGGCGATTCCAATAACCGTCGGACAACTGCGACTACGCAGTAACTCATCAATCAAGCTGAACATACTGCTGATTCAGATCCGGGTCGTCACAAATCCACCCCCCTTAGAAAAATTTCGACCTCGAAATTTCCGAGTCTACCGACTACAAGGTAGGAGCGCTGCCTCTGCATACTGCTTAACTGACCAACGACAATCTCAACTGAACAACTCTGATCACAAAAATAACTCCACAATAGGAGATAATTCCATGCTGGAATCCCTGTACCCTCAATCATGAATCTGTACTGGCTCCACACAATAGCCAAGTGTTCCTGCATAAGGAACAAACAGGGTACATCACACACAACAAACCTGAAACACAGTTCTGCCACACGGAACCCAACACACATAAAAGCCAACACTATAGGCGATGCCGAACTATACGGCACAACACCAACTCGCCTATGATCACACATGGATCAAAACAATGTGGCCAAACACAATTCAGTCCACACATATTAACACAACTCACACACTCATAACAGCATAGTTCAAACATCAAACTCGGGCAATAATCAATCCATTTCCTCTATTCTGACAGTCTGTGGTAGCAGCTTCCACAAAATCAGAATCAAACATCAACCCAAACTCAGTCAAACTCACTCCAACACAGTGGAGTACAACAACATCCCTCAAAACGACATCACGCAATGTCAATATCACAGTGGTCAACAAACCGGTACTGCACGCAATCTCGAACAGCGAAACTGCTGGTCCCAAATCCTCCGGAACCGCAATACCGAGGTCCACAATATGCCCTCCAAAGTCTGAATGGTCCTCAAAGATCGCTCACCAATCTGAGGACAAGGACCGGTACTAACTCGTAATCTGGTCCCCAATGCTCACTGAAAAGCTTGCCAACACACAATCGCAGCTGATAATCTCGATCAGCGAACTGGGACACAGGTACATCATATAGATGAACAACCTCCATCAAACACAGCTATACCAGCCTGCCACTGAAATCGTCTCCGAAAGTACAAGGAAACGTACTGAATTCATCAAATGGTCCACAAGGCCTAACAACTGGTATCACAAACCAAAGTGCATACACACACATAATCACAGTAATAAACGCCACGTCTTAACCAGAAATCTCTAATGGCTGACACTTCTCGGCAAGTCTCTGCCTCCTAGCCATCGCCAGTCGACAAATGTGGCATCCGCACACTCAAGTTGCTACATTGCTCTTCATGTTGCGTCACGAGTAGTAAACTCAAAGTATCTGACACTTCTTCGTACCACTAGCGACAAACACGCGCAAAATCATGAGCCTCAGCATCATCACACACTAACTCAGCTTCCGTAGCGCACAACTCGGCTAACACGGAAACTCGAGCCACACTCACATGAAACACTGAATCTATGACTCTCGACTAAATGCATCAGCAACAACATCCCAGTCGGATGGTCAAAGTACAACCTCAAGCCTTTCCCGAACAAACTCAAAGATACAGCCATAGTCGTTAGTCGACCCCATCCATCTACACTACCTCAAGCCCAAATCTGGCCGAAAGTGCAAGTGGATGAAACTCAAGTGATCAATGCACGTCCTACATTGAGCTGCACACCATAGCTGTAGTGTCTCGAACTCTTCGATGCTAACATAAGGACAGCTACGCCCAAATCATACATAGGATACGTAGCTACATAAGGTTTCCACTGCCCGTAACCACGAGCCACCGCTTTGCTACATAGCATCAATACACAACCAAATCCAATCCTCGATGCATCGCCATAACCCACGAACTCATCACGATCGTCAGGTAAGGTCAAAACCGAAACAACGGTCGATCATCTTGCAGGAGTAAGTAACTCTCCTCGCGTGCATCGAACCACTCGAACTTGACGCCTTCTTCGTCAATCCAGGAAGTAGAGTGGCAATCCGGGAATATCCTGCATAAGCCGTCAGTGATAGCCAGCCAAACCCAAGAGACTCCCGATCTCTGGTACAATAGTAGGGCAATCCCCAAATCGACACGACCTCTAACTGGTCAGGATCCACGCTGACTCTCTCGGCTAGCATCACACAGCCCAACATCTTCACACTAATCGGCCAAAACTCACACTAACTGTACTCCGCAAACACAAGATCGTCTCGCGAAGTCTGCAGACCCGCTTGTAACTGCTTCAGGTGCTGGCCCACACTCCTGGAATACATCAGGACAATGCCAACGAACAAGACCGCAAACTCGTCCAGAAACCGTCTGAACACATGGTCCATCAAGTCTACATGATCTACGGGGGCATTGGTCAACCAATAACGTGACAAAAAAAAACTCCTGATGTCTGCACCGTGATCCGAAAGCCAACATAGCCACATCTGACTCATCGATCCTCAACTGATGGTATCCGAATTCGAAATCAACCTTCGAAAATACTGAAGCTCTCGCGAGCTGACCAAACCACTCATCAATCCGAAGCGGAGGATACTCACTCTCCTCAGAAGTAAATCAGGCTTCCGGTAGTCAATGCACCACCACATCGAACCAACCAACATCCGCACAAACAATGCGAGAGCACACCACGCAAATACGCGGGGTCGCATGAAATCTTCTGAAACCTCCTCCAGCAACTCCTGAATTCGAAACAATAGCTCCATCAGCTCCGCTGGCTCCAAATGACAAGACGTCGGTAAAATGAGTCCAGCGCCTGGTACAAGCTCACTGATGTAGTCAGTCTCCCGAACTTGAGGAACACCTGGTAACTCCTCCAGAATACACCTGGAAACTCGGGAACCACCTCAATATCACCAATGTCAAATACAACAACCACAGTATCCACAACATGAGCTAGGCAAATAACACAACTCGTCTCCATTATCCACTCGACCATCACCGCGAAACAGTATCACGGGGAAACCTGGTCGTCGAAACACAACCTCCTTCTTGAGCACTCGAACACAACCAAATGCATCGTCAGTAAATCCATACTCACAACTACACCAAAACCACAATATCCAGCTATAACAAATCCGCGGCCTACACATAATCTCCAACAAGGATCTCGCAACCTCCGGATGGATACAATACTCTCCAACACCTCGGAAGTGGAGATGCAGGTACAATAGCCATGGAAATCAAACAGCGGTAACCTCGGAGAAAAATCTGTCCTCAAACAAGGTCATGGCACGAACTCCAACATGCCCAACTAGCCGCCCACGTCAATTGCGACTTTCTGAATGGCTCGTCTGGAAATCTGGGTTGATCAAGCTCCAGAAATAGCATCATGATTTCCTCGTAAACTCTGAGCTACCGAACTGCTACAACAGCTGGCTGGGGGCGCTCCCTCTCAACGTGACCCTCTTGGCCACCGAAACAGCAACTAAAAGTGCTCCTCGAACACAAATCACCGCAACACCTGCTGCGTGAAAGGATCGCCAACAATTGCCCAAACTCATGCCACAGGAGCAAGTTCGCTACTCTGCGATCTCCGCCATCGTCAAACGGATCAGCAGAGGATCCTCAACATAATCGAAAAGGCCACAGTCTGATGAAGTCACTGATCCCGAAGTATCAGAACTCAACCACATCAAAATCTCGACTAAATCCACTTTCCTCAAACCATCACATCGAAAATCGTGTACATCTTACCTTCCTCAATAGCCTCGCCACTGAGTGCAACACACTAAGCTCCTCACGAATAACTCAAGGCATATCAATCAGACTCTCTCTGGTACTCAGGTTCAAACTCATCTCGAACCTCGTACACTGCTTCCTCTGAAGCCACATAACTCGTGCAAACAGGAACCATCATGTCAACAATGCATCACTGCCTCAGGTGGGTAAACACTCCACATATGATTGCGGGATAGCCTGCTAAACCATTACCGTATACACAACACCCTGAATGTAGGCCATAGAGTCGCAACCGGAACTCACACAATATCAGCCCACCAAACACAACAATCTGACTCAGGCAAACATCACTGCCAAAAATTTCAGCTCTGAGGCAACACATAAATGCTCATATACACAACCACCAGGCAAACCGTGCCACACAGTTCACTGAACTCTGAATACTCATCCAAATCCACTGTTCTCTGGTAACTCGTGCGTCGATTGATCCTCTATAGGATCCACAACCGAAACGACACGGAAAGCACGTCAGGAGGCATCCTAATGAATACAATATCGTTCACAACAAGTGGAACGTAATCATGGAACTTCAAATATTTGAAAGCATACAACACCCGGAATTTGATGATTATCCGCCGGCCGGTCGGGTCACCGTTCCAGTGAAAGGACCCAACCCCGATTTAGCACCCTAAATCGGAATCGAACCCCTTCGAAAACACGAACCAACAAAAACTTTTCGAAATTTGGGCAGAGTTGCGTTACTAGCGTGGAATTACCATTACCTGCACGCATAAAATACACTCCATCCTATGCCACAAAAAGCAAACCGTGGGCACCAACCCCAACCGGATTTCTCAATATATCAACAATAACGTAAAGTAGTAAATATATATACACTTTACTGAAATCCAGTGTAAAATCGTATAACATATTCAACAGAAACTCAGAGCGACCTCTAATACATAATCATATAAGTATACCACAGTAGGTAGAACAATGAACCTACTGGAAGCAACAAGGTAGCTCGAATACTATGCCTCCGACCACGACGTGCGACACCAGAGCCTGAACTGCAAACTGGGCACGGAAACCGAAAAGCCCAGGGGAAAGACAATAAACACGTTAGAGTGAGTGGACAAAAATAAATGTCTTTCACCAAGTAATATATACGTATAAAATCATATGCGAGTCATATGTATAAGTAAAGAAATGGTACACGAGGGAGACTCCAACTCCTCACGCGTCCGGGTACACGAGGGAGACTCCAACTCCTCACGCGTACAGAGCATGCAATATAAAATCGCGGAATCACTCATGGACTACCACGCGATAGCACAGTCTGAATCACGGGATCCCAGACCCACACGTGATTCCTAGCCAGAAAGGCCTCGGGTTAGGATATCTGTCCTTCCCGGAGCGTACTCGGGGATCAGCCGAGAAGCCAATGTGTATCGATACCACAACATATACTGAGACTGTACTCTGTGTAAACCAAATCATAAATCTTTTCTATGCACATGCTTAAAACATAATATGTACGTATATGTATATATTCGTATACGTATATTCGTATAAACATAATCGTAAACACATGCTCGTAAAATCATAATCAACTCGCATGCTCAAGTTTGTAAATCATTCATAAAAGACTCGCAGTCAATCTGTGAAAAGAAATGTCCACTCACAAACTGGCGTAACGCGTATTGCGTTAACCCGTGATCCGGCGGAAAGTCCCTCGCCAAAACAACGATCACGAACCCCTGAATAATCATAACGTCCAATATTCAAAATCATAATCCGACAATACAAATCAAACCACGAGAAACAGCCGTTCTCGGGAACATGTTATTCAAAGTCGATGAATCGTCGAAAATCCGTATATGTATACCACAATACCTCGCTTTACGTTCGGACGCTCAACTCGAAAAATGAACCTCCCCACTGCGATCAGGGCGCGATTTCGAGTCAAATGACATGCGACTTGTCGAAAGTCAAAAAGTCAACTCTGACCGTTGACCGCCGCCGTTGACCGCCGTCCACGGCGGCGCCACTGTTGACCGGAGAATTTCACGGCGGGGATACCCTTGTTCCACTCAAAATCACCCACTGAGCAACTTTCATAACTGCAACAAAGGCCAATTCTCACTCTAACTAAGTCAATTTCATGCAAAACCGAATTGGTTCATAAATTTCAAACCCAAAATTCTCAATCCACAAATCGAATTAGAACACCATGTTTATATGGTTAGAATCACCTTGAAGAGGGCTACAAAACCCAGTCCATGTTTAAGCTCAACTCGGCCCGAATCAAAAGTCACCATTAAACCCAAAAACCTTGAACTTTGCTTCAAGTTTTCTCTCTCCACCGTGAGCTCCACCACAAGAGGAGGCCGGGGCTAGACTCGTGAGGTTAGGACGAGGAGAACAAGATAGGAACCAAGCCACGGGGTGGCCGGAAAGCACCGTCGCCGGCGAAGCCGTGAACGCCACCGTCAAGCTTCACTTCAACTCGGTCAAACCGAGTTGACCAAGGTCAAACTCCATAATTTCAGTTTTTGACTTTCCCCTTTTAGCAGGTTACTATTTAAAGCTTTCCCAAAACGGAAACTTCATGTTTATCCATTTCGACGAACTTCAAACGCGCGTAACTTTCTCGTCGTATATCCGATTCCGATAATTCTCGCGGCCACAAATTCGTCTCGACATACTCTTCACTAACCACCCAAAGTCAAACAGATCGGCCAATCGGATAAAAAGTCAACCCTTCGAACCAACACACATTAAATCGACTAATCAATCAACAATCGGCAAAATTCGCAACTAATTCCTCGTAACTCCAAATCATACTCCAGAAGTTCCTACGAACTCGAAATTAAATTCCGAACAACTTTCGTGAAGAAGCCGAACCCAAATTCTCGTCCGGCAATTTAGTCGTTAAGTAGCCCACCATTTAAATCTGAACTTCAAATATTCATAATTAATTCCTCGGTTGTCCAAATAATGATCCGGAACTGCCCACGAACTCATAATCACACGTAGAACAACTCTCGAGAAGAGACCCAGCTCCAATTCTCGGCCAATAATTTAATCGTTAATAAGCTCGGCGACTCCAATAACCGTCGGACAACTGCGACTTCACACAAACTCATCAATCAAGCTGATCATACTGCTGATTCTGGTCCGGGTCGTCACAAATCCACCCCCCTTAGAAAAATTTCGACCTCGAAATTTCCAAGTCTGCCAACTCAAAGGTAGGAGCACTGCCTCTGTATACAGCTCAATTGCCCAGTGGCTACATCAACTGAATAACTCTAGCAACTGACTCCACAATAGGAGATAGCTCTGTGCTGAAATCTCTGTACCCCCAAATCACAAATCTGAACTGGCTCCACACAAGCGCCAAGTGTTCCTACATAAGGAACAAACAGGGTACACAACACATAGCAAACCTGAAACATAGTTCCGCCACGCGGAACATAACATACAAAGCCAACACTATAGGCGATGCCGAACCATACAGCATAACACAACTCGCCTATGGCCACATATGGATCAAAACATCAAGGCAAATCATAACACGACCTGCTCATACCAACGAAACTCAAGCATCGAACTCAAACAATTATCGACCCATTTCCGCTAATCTGACAGTCTGTGGTAACACACTCCACAAAATCGGAAACAAATATCAACTCAAATTCAAACCAAACTCACTCCAACACAATGAAGTACAACATCGTTCCTTAAAACGACGACAAACAATATCAAAATCACAGTGGACAACAACCTGGTATTGCAAGCAACCTCGAACAGCTGAAACTGCTGGTCCCAAATCCTCCGGAACTGCAATACCGTGGTCCACAACATGCCCTCCAAGGTCTGAATAGTCCTCAAAGATCGTCCGCCAATCCGAGGATAAGATCCGGTACTAACTCGTAATCTGGTCCCCAATGCTCGCTGCAAAACTCGCCAACACACAGTCGTAATTGATTATCTCGGACAGCGAATCGGGACATAGGCACACCACGTGTATGGCCAACCTCTGTCAAACACAGCTATGTTAGTCTGCCACTGAAATCCTTTCCCGAAAGTTCAAGGAAAAGTACCAAGTCCGTCAAATGGTCCACAATGGCTTGACAACCGGTAACACAAATCAAAATGCACACAAACACACACAAGGTCACAGCGACAAACGCCACGTCCAACCGGAAATCTCGAATGGCTAACACATCTCGGCATGTCTCTGCCTCCTAGCCATCACCAGTCGACAAAAGTGGCAAATGTACACACAAACCGCTATATTCTTCTTCAGGCTGCATCACGAGTAGACAACTCGAAGTATCTGACACATCTCCGTGCCACTAGCGCCAATCGCGCACAAAATCATGAGCCTCAACACCATCATACTCGAACTCAGCTCTCGTAGCCCACAACTCGGCTAATATGGAAACTCGAGCCACACACACATGAAACACTGAAGCTCCTGACTCTCGACTGAATGCATCAGTAACAACATCCCAAACTAATGGTCAAAGTATAATCTCTAGCCTTTTCCGAACAAACTCAAAGGTACAGCCATAGTCGTTAGTCGACCTCATCCATCTACACTGCCTCAAGCCCAAATCTGGCCGAAAATGCAAGTGGAGGAAACTCAAATGATCAGTGTACATCCTACACCTCACTGCACGCCATAGCTGTAGTGTCTCGAACTCTCTGATGCTAACACAAGAACAGCTACACCCAATATCATACACTGGATACGTAGCCCCATAAAGGTTCTACAACCTGAAACCATGAGCCACCACTCTGCTACACAGCATCAAAACGTAACCAAATCCAAACCTCGATGCATCGCCATAATCCACGAACTCGTCGTAGTCATCAGGTAGGGTCAAAACCGATGCAACGATCGATCATCCCGCAAGAGTCAGTAACTCTCCTTGCGTGCATCGAACCACTCGAACGTGATACCTTCTTGTCAATTTGGAAAATAGAGTGGCAATCCAGGAAAATCCTGCACAAGCCGTCGGTAATAGCCTGCCAAACTCAAGAGACTCCCGATCTCTGGTGCAATGGTAGGGCAAACTCCGAATCATCACGGCTTCGAACCGGTCAGGATCCAAGCCGACTCCCTCGGCCAGCATCACATAGCCCAACATCTTCACGCTAATAGACCAAAACTCACACTGGCTGAACTTACAACAGCTAATCGTCTCGTGAAGTCCACAAAACCGCTCGCAACTGCTCCAGGTACTGGTCCACACTCTCGGAGTACATCAGGACATTGCCAACGAACATGACCGCAACTCGTCCAGAAACCGTCTGAACACATGGTCCATCACGTCCACACGATCTACGGGGCATTGGTCAACCAAATAGCGTGACCAAAAACTCCTGATGCCCGCACTGAGATCCGTAAGCCAACAAAGCCACATCTGACTCACCGAACCACAACTGATGGTATCCGGTCCCGAAATCAATCTCCGACAAGACTGGAGCTCTCACGAGCTGAACAATCCAATCGTCAATCCGAAACGGAGGATACTCACTCTCCTCAGAAACGAATCAGGCTTCCGGTAGTCAATGCACCACTACGTCGAACCATCCAACATCGGCAAAACAATGCAAGAGTACACCACGCAAATACGCGGGGTCACATGAAATCTCCTGAACCCTCCTCCAGCAACTCCTGGAGTCGAAACTGTAGCTCCATCAGCTCCGCTGGCTCCGAACGACAAAACATCGGTAAAATGGGTCTAGCGCCTGGTACAAGCTCGATTGTGCAGTCAGTCTCCCGAACTGGAGGAATACCTGGTAACTCCTCCGGTATACACCTGGAAAACTCGGGAACCACCTCAATGTCTTCAACATCGGGCACAGCAACCGTAGTATCCACAACATGAGCTAAGCAAACAACACAACTTGTCTCCACCATCCGCTCGACCATCACCACGAAACAGCATCTCGGGGAAATCTGGTCGTCGAAACACAACATCCTTCTCGAGGTACTCGAACACAGTCAATTGCATCGTCAGTAAGTCCATACTCACAATCACACCAAAACCACAATGTCCAACTATAACAGATCCGCGACTAACCCATATCCTTCAACAAGGATCTCGTGACCTCCGGATGGATGCAACACTCTCCAAAACCTCGGAAGTGGAGATACAGGTACAACCGCCATGGACATCAAGCAATAGTAACCTCGGAGAAAAGTCTGTCCTCAAACAAGGTCATGGCACGAACTCCAACATGCCCAACTGGCCACACACATCAACTGTGACTTGCTGACTAACTCGTCAACAGGGTGCATTAGTCAGACCGTAGGAACAACATGAGGATCACCTCGTAAACTCTGAGCTTCCGAACCGCTACAACAGCTGACCAAGGGCGCTCCCTCGTAACGTGATCCTCCTGGCCACCACAATGGCAACAGAGAGTGTACCACAAACACAAGTCACCGCAACACCTGCTGCGTGAAAGGATCACCAACGATCGCCCAAACTCATGCCACAGGAGCAAATCCGCTACTCAGTGATCTCCGCCATCGCCAAATGGATCAGCAGAGGATCCTCAACATAACCGAAAAGGCCACAGTCTGATGAAGTCACTGATCCCGAAGTATCAGAACTCAATCTCTCACTACTGAATCCACTTTCCTCAAACCGTCACATCGAAAACCGTGTACATCTTTCCCTTACACTAGCCTCGCCACTGAGTGCAGCAAACTAAGCTCCTCACGGATATCTCGAGGCACATCAATCAGAATCTCTCTGATACTCAGGTTCAAACTCATCTCGAACCTCGTACACTGCTTCCTCTGAAGCCACATAACTCGTACAAACCGAAACTAACATGTGAACAATGCATCTCTGCCCCAGGTGGGTAAACACTCCACATCAATTGCTGAGTAGCCTGACAAACCTTTACCGTAAAAACAACACCCTGAATGTAGGCCATGGAGTCGCAACCGGAACTCACCCAATATCAGCCCACAAAATACAACAATCTGACTCAGGCAAACATCTCCGCCATAAATCTCATCTCTGAGGCAACATGTAGATGCTCATATACACATCCCCAGGTAAACCGTGCCACACAATTCTCTGAACTCTGAATATTCATCTGAATCCACTGTTCACTGGCAAATCACGCGTCGTATGATCCTCAACAGGATCCACAACCGAAACGACACGGAAAGCACGTCAGGAGGCATCCTAATGAATACAATATCATTCACAACAAGTGGAACGTAATCATGGAACTTCAAATATTTGAAAGCATACAACACCCGGAATTTGATGATTATCCGCCGGCCGGTCGGGTCACCATTCCAGACACGTTGTACATTCTCAAATATCCTTAGTAAACACGACTACAGAAGTCTACAGAACCTACAACCTAATGCTCTGATACCAAGCTGAAAGGACCCAACCCCGATTTAGCACCCTAAATCGGAATCGAACCCCTTCGAAAACACGAACCAACAAAAACTTTTCGAAATTTGGGCAGAGTTTCGTTACTAGCGTGGAATTACCATTACCTGCACGCATAAAATACACTCCATCATATGCCACAAAAAGCAAACCGTGGGCACCAACCCCAACCGGATTTCTCAATATATCAACAATAACGTAAAGTAGTAAATATATATACACTTTACTGAAATCCAGTGTAAAATCGTATAACATATTCAACAGAAACTCAGAGCGACCTCTAATACATAATCATATAAGTATACCACAGTAGGTAGAACAATGAACCTACTGGAAGCAACAAGGTAGCTCGAATACTATGCCTCCGACCACGACGTGCGACACCAGAGCCTGAACTGCAAACTGGGCACGGAAACCGAAAAGCCCAGGGGAAAGACAATAAACACGTTAGAGTGAGTGGACAAAAATAAATGTCTTTCACCAAGTAATATATACGTATAAAATCATATGCGAGTCAGATGTATAAGTAAAGAAATGGTACACGAGGGAGACTCCAACTCCTCACGCGTACAGAGCATGCAATATAAAATCGCGGAATCACTCATGGACTACCACGCGATAGCACAGTCTGAATCACGGGATCCCAGACCCACACGTGATTCCTAGCCAGAAAGGCCTCGGGTCAGGATATCTGTCCTTCCCGGAGCGTACTCGGGGATCAGCCGAGAAGCCAATGTGTATCGATACCACAACATATACTGAGACTGTACTCTGTGTAAACCAAATCATAAATCTTTTCTATGCACATGCTTAAAACATAATATGTACGTATATGTATATATTCGTATAAGTATATTCGTATAAACATAATCGTAAACACATGCTCGTAAAATCATAATCAACTCGCATGCTCAAGTTCGTAAATCATTCATAAAAGACTCGCAGTCAATCTGTGAAAAGAAATGTCCACTCACAAACTGGCGTAACGCGTATCGCGTTAACCCGTGATCCGGCGGAAAGTCCCTCGCCAAAACAATGATCACGAACCCCTGAATAATCATAACGTCCAATATTCAAAATCATAATCCGACAATACAAATCAAACCACGAGAAACAGCCGTTCTGGGGAACATGTGATTCAAAGTCGACGAATCGTCGAAAATCCGTATATGTATACCACAATACCTCGCTTTACGTTCGGACGCTCAACTCGAAAAACGAACCTCCCCACTGCGATCGGGGCGCGATTTCGAGTCAAATGACATGCGACTTGTCGAAAGTCAAAAAGTCAACTCTGACCGTTGACCGCCGCCGTTGACCGCCGTCCACGGCGGCGCCACTGTTGACCGGAGAATTTCACGGCGGGGATACCCTTGTTCCACTCAAAATCACCCACTGAGCAACTTTCATAACTGCAACAAAGGCCAATTCTCACTCTAACTAAGTCAATTTCATGCAAAACCGAATTGGTTCATAAATTTCAAACCCAAAATTCTCAATCCACAAATCGAATTAGAACACCATGTTTTTATGGTTAGAATCACCTTGAAGAGGGCTACAAAACCCAGTCCATGTTTAAGCTCAACTCGGCCCGAATCAAAAGTCACCATTAAACCCAAAAACCTTGAACTTTGCTTCAAGTTTTCTCTCTCCACCGTGAGCTCCACCACAAGAGGAGGCCGGGGCTAGACTCGTGAGGTTGGGACGAGGAGAACAAGATAGGAACCAAGCCACGGGGTGGCCGGAAAGCACCGTCGCCGGCGAAGCAACGAACGCCACCGTCAAGCTTCACTTCAACTCGGTCGACGAACTTCAAACGCGCGTAACTTTCTCGTCGTATATCCGATTCCGATAATTCTCGCGGCCACAAATTCGTCTCGACATACTCTTCACTAACCACCCAAAGTCAAACAGATCGGCCAATCGGATAAAAAGTCAACCCTTCGAACCAACACACATTAAATCGACTAATCAATCAACAATCGGCAAAATTCGCAACTAATTCCTCGTAACTCCAAATCATACTCCGGAAGTTCCTACGAACTCGAAATTAAATTCCGAACAACTTCCGTGAAGAAGCCGAACCCAAATTCTCGTCCGGTAATTTAGTCGTTAAGTAGCCCACCATTTAAATCTGAACTTCAAATATTCATAATTAATTCCTCGGTCGTCCAAATAACGATCCGGAACTGCCCACGAACTCATAATCACACGTAGAACAACTCTCGAGAAGAGACCCAGCTCCAATTCTCGGCCAATAATTTAATCGTTAATAAGCTCGGCGACTCCAATAACCGTCGGACAACTGCGACTTCACACAAACTCATCAATCAAGCTGATCATACTGCTGATTCTGGTCCGGGTCGTCACAAATGCTGTACATTCTCAAATATCCTTAGTAAACACGACTACAGAAGTCTACAGAACCTATAACCTAATGCTTTGATACCAAGCTGAAAGGACCCAACCCCGATTTAGCTCCCTAAATCGGAATCAAACCCCTTCGAAAACACGAACCAACAAAAACTTTTCAAAATTTGGGCAAAGTTTCGTTACTAGCGTGGAATTACCATTACCTGCACGCGGAAAATACACTTCATCCTATGCCACAAAAAGCAAACCGTGGGCACCAATCCCATCCGGATTTCTCAATATATCAACTGTAAAATAAATCAGTAAATATATCTATACTTTACTGAAATCCGGTGTAAAATCGTATAGCATATACAATAGGACGCTCATAGCGACTTCTAATACATAATCATATACGCATACCACAGTAGGTAGAACAATAAACCTACTGGATGAAACAAAGTAGCTCGAGCACTATGCCTCCGACCACGACGTGCGACACCAGAGGCTGAACTGGAAACTGGGCACGGAAACCGAAAAACCCAGGTGAAAGACAATAAACACGTTAGAGTGAGTGGACGAAAATAAATGTCTTTCACCAGTTGAGATATATGTTATAAAAACATATGCGAGTCGAAATATAAATAAATCAAATCAAATAGTTTACGAGGAGACGCTGACTCCAACTCGTAAACAGAGCATGCATAGAAAGTATCATGGGGTCACTCATGGACACGTCCGTGCTAGTACAGTCAGAATCACGGAGTCCTTGACTACCACGTGATTCATAGCCAGAAAGGCCTCGGTTCCGGGGTACTGCCCCTCGCCGGTCAGGTAGAGGTACTGCCCCTCCTGGTGGCCTACCATCGGGGATCAGCCGAGAGGCAAGTGTATCAATACAACAACGTAACCACGACTGTACTCTGTGTAAACCAAATCATAAACATTTCGATGCAAATGCATGAAATAGCATATAAGTGTATGTATATTCATATACGTATATCCGTATATATATATATAATCGTATAATCGTAACACATGCTCATATTAAACATAATCTCGTAAGAAATCTCATGCCAGTAAAACCATAATCATGCTGCATGCTCAAGTTCATAAAATGTATATAAAAGACTCGCAATCATTCCGTGAAAATAAAATGTCCACTCACAGACTAGCGTAACGCGATACGCGTTAACCCGTGATCCGGCGGAAAGTCCATCGCCAAACAAACGATCACGAACCCCTGAATAATCACAACGTCCAATATTCAAAGTCATAATCCGACAGTACAATACAAATCACGAGAAACAGCCGTTCTCGGAAACACGTGATTCAAAGTCGACGAATCGTCGAAAATCCGTATATAACACCTCAATACCTCGCTTTACGTTCGGACGCTCAACTCGAAAAACGAACCTCCCCATAGCGATCGGGGCGCGATTTCGAGTCAAATGACATGCGACTTGTGAAAAGTCAAAAAGTCAACTCTGACCGTTGACCGCCGCCGTTGACCGCCGTGCACGGCGGCGCCACCGCCGACCAGAGAATTTCAAGGCGGAGCTACCCTTGTTCCACTCCAAATCACCCACTGAGCAACTTTGTCAACTGCACCGAAGTCCAATTCTCCCTCTAACACATCCAATTTCATGATAAACCAAAATAGAACACAAAATTCAAATCAAGAATTCTCCAAACACAAACCGAATTGAAACTACAAACCTACGTGGTTAGATTCGTGGAGTGAAGAGCTTCAAAGCCCAATCCATTTCATAGCTCAAATCAACCCGAATCAAAGAACCCGAATCATCAAAAATCTCACCACTTTGTCGCCGGAAAAGCTTCCTCCACGGTGATCCACGCCGGGAAAGGTGACCGGAACGATGATGGGGACACCAAGGCGCATCATTTGGGACTGGTTTCGGGCTCGGGGTTGGCCGGAAACACCACGTCGTCGGCGAGCCGAAACCCACCGTCGCACCTCCTCCGTTTAGCTCGGTCAAGAAAAGTCAACCATTTATTGCAAACTTTGACTTTCCCAAAGGGGAAACCTCCTATATATACTTGCCCAAAATGGAAATTTCCAAAAATAGATTTACGACAAACTTAATATATTCGTAACTTCCTCGTCGAAACTCCGATTCCAATAATTCTCGCGGCCACAAACTTGTCTCGACATATTCTTCCAATATTACCCAAAGTCAAACTCATCGGCCAATCGGATAAAAAGTCAACTGTTCAGCCCAAACACATAATAAATCGACTAAACCAACAACAAACGGAAATATTCGTAACTAATTCCTCGTAACTCCAAATCATGCTCCGGAAGTTTCTACGAACTCGAAATTAAATTCTGAACAACTTCCGTGAAGAAACCAAAACCAAATTCACTTCCGATAATTTAGTCGCGAACAAACCTGCCATTTAAATCCATTTCCGTCGAAACTTCAAATATTCATAATTAATTCCTAGGTCGTCCAAATAACGATCCGGAACCGCCCACGAACTCGAAATCATACGTGCAACGACTCTCGAGAAGAGACCCAGCTTCAATTCTCGGCCAATAATTAAGTCGTTAACAAACTCGGCGATTCCAATAACCGTCAGACAACTGCGACTCATCAATCAAGCTGAACATACTGCTGATTCAGATCCGGGTCGTCACAATTTTATATGGTGATGGATTGGCTACTCGGCTGATCACCGGTAGTTCAGATCCAGGGTTGAGAGATTCCCTTGATGTTCCCACTAGGCTTGAGAGATTCGCCTAGTCTATCACCGTCGAGCTTGAGATATTCGCTTGACCGTCGGGTTTGAGAGATTCGCCTGACACCTCCATTTATTTTCCGAACTCGCTTTGTGTTATGATACATATAAATGGTGAAATGCATATGATTATTTTCGTCCACTCACTCTAACGATTTTATTTGCCTTTCCCCTGGGCTTTTCGGTTTCAGTGCCCAGTTTGCAGTTCGGATTCTGGTGTCTCACGTCGCAGTCGGAGGCTTAGCGTTCGACCTATCTTTCTTTTCCAGTAAGTTTCTTGTTTTGCCTACTGTTGTATATCTTTGTATATATATACACTAGAGGTCACTCTGATTACTTTGTCGCTATACTTTTATATGTTTTTCCCCGGATTTCTGTAAAGTACAGTTTTGATTACTACTTTACATTATTATTATGATATTGAGAAATCTGGATGGGATTGGCGCCCACGGTTTAGCTTTTGTGGCATAGGATAAAGTGTGTTTTCGGGTGCAGGTTAATGGCAATTCCATGTTATAGTGAAACTCTGCCAAAATTTTTTGTGGTTTTTGCAAGTTCTTGTTTTTAGAAGGGGTTTGATTCCGATTTAGGAAACTAAATTGGGGTTGGGTCCTTTCACGTTCTTATCTTCGAGGATGAATGTAGTTGGTGTGATGCTTTCGATGATTTTGAAAGGTCCCTCCCACATCGGTGCTAGTCCCTTTGGCTTGGGGATAACCTCTCTCCAGACCATGTCGCCGATATGGAGATTTCGTGCCTTGACTCTTCTATTGTAGTGTCGCACGACTAGTTGCTTGTTTGCCATGAGTGCGATATTAGTTTCATCTTGCCCCTCTTCCCGGAGTATGTTGGCCATGTTCAGCCCGTCCTCGTTTGTGTCTTCATCGTATCCTTCGAGTCTCAGGTTTCGGTGTGTGATTTCCAATGGTAGAACTGCTTCTACCTCGTAGACTAGCAAGAATGGTGAGGCGCTTGTTGCTTCTATCGGCGTCGTCCGTATCGACCATAACACTTCATATAGGCATTCTGCCCACTTGTGGCTGTAGTCTTCCATTCTTCTTTTGAGCCCGACTTTTATTTTCTTGTTTGCCACTTCTACCTGTCCGTTTGTTTGAGGGTAGTACACCGATGAAAGTACTAACCGACTCCCCAAGTCACTCGTGAATTTCTTCATTTAGTCGTTGTTGAATTGCTTACCGTTATCGGTGACTATTGAGAGCGAAGCTACGTATTGGCAATATATCCTTCCAGAGGAAGTTGATTACTTTCTTTATTGTGATGAGCACGAGCGGCTTTGCTTCGATGTACTTTTTGTGGTAGTCTATGTAGACGATGATGTATTTGAACTGGCAGGATGAGGCTTTTAGTGGTCCGATGAGATCGAGTCCCTACTGTGCGAACGGTATCGAGCTAATGATGATGGACATTGGTGCTCCTGGGGTGTGTATCCTATGAGCGTATTGGGCGCACATCTAGCACTGGTTTATGATATCCCTTGCGTCTTTCCTCATTCCTTTATAGTAGAAACCGTAGTAAAGGAATTTGTGTATTATGCTGTTTGGCCCGCCATGGTTGCCATACCTATAGTCGTGGAAGTCTTCTAGTATTTTACGTTCTTCTGATTCTGTGACACATTTGAGCATAGGGAAACCCTTTTTGCTCATGTATAGTTGGCCGTTGTGTAAGCTGTAATATGCCGCCCTTTGAGCGAGTTTCCTGGCTTCTACTCGGTCAGCCGGTACCGTTCCTTTCGCCAAATAGTTGACCATGACCCTTCTCTAATTTTCCTCTTGTATCGGCGGTGCAGCTAGCGTGAGTGTGAATACTTCGTGGAATATTTTAGAGATGCTTGGCTTTTCTAACATTTCCACCATTGTACGCCCTCTTGTCGTGATCGATGGTGCCGTTGCCAGTCTTGCTAGGGCGTCAGCTCTCTTGTTTTGCTCCCTGGGGATGTGAGTTATGTTGTAGAAAGAGAATTTGCTTAACAGCGCCTTTACGTATCCTAGATATGCAGACATATGTGTCCCCTTTGCCTCGAAGTCCCTGGTCATGTGATTTACCGTTAATTGGAAGTCGCTGAATATGTTAACATCTTTGGCTCTTGTGTCAATGGAAAGCTGCAATCCAGCGATTAGAGCTTCGTACTCGGCTTCGTTGTTGGATGCTGGGAACGTGAATCGTAGGGTGTATTTGGCGTAGGTTCTGCCAAGGCCGGTTAAGATTGCTCATGCTTCTGTTGCAATCGCCATTCGCGATCTGTCTACGTACAGGTTCCAGTGTGATAGTTGTACTGGTGTGAGTGGCAGTATGGGCGCCGTGGAGAGTGACACGTAGGCTGTTGGTTGTGACTGGTCTTCTGACGCCGGTGTGAGTTCTGCTATGAAGTCCGCTATCGCCTGTCCTTTTATCGTCCCTCTTAGTTGATACTTGATGTCGAACGCACTGAGTTCTAACGCCCACTTGGTTAGTCTACCCGAGTGGTAGGGGCTTGCTAGCACTTGGTGGAGTGGTTGGTATATCAGAACGTGGACGGTATGTGATTGGAAGTATGGTCTTAAGCGTGTCGCCGATACTATAAGTGCTAAAGTCAATTGTTCTTCCGCCGGATACTTTGTCTCTGCTTTGTCCAGCCCATTTCCTGCAAAAAACACTGGCACTTCCGTGTCCGCTTCTCGCCTTACCAAGGCGGAGCGAATGACGATTACTAAAATAGCTAAATAAATGTATAAAATTTCACTTGGTATAGGAGCTGAGAGGAATGAGATATGGGTGAGATACTGCTTGATGTCGGCCAACGCTGTTTTGGACTAGTCAGTCCATTCCACCATTTTCTTCTTCGTGACTCTTATTGCTTTGAAGAACAGATTGCATTTTTTGGTATACTATGGGATGAATCGACCTAGTGATGCTAGTTTACCGGTTAGTGCCTGAAGTTCCTTTTTTGTTATTGGTCATTTTGTGTTTAGGACGACTTGGACCTTCTCCAGGTTGTCCTCTATTCCCCTTTGGTTTACCATGTATCCCAAGAACTTGGCCGCTGATACTCTGAAGATACATTTCGCCGGGTTGAGCCTCATCCCGCTGCTGATGAGGGTATACAAAACTGCTTTTATGTTTTTAACGTGGTTCTCTCGGCGTATGCTTTTGAATATTAGGTCATCGACGTAAACCGCTACCGTATCGCTATCCAATGGGGCCAGTAGCTCCGTCATGAATCGTTGGTATGTTGCTCCCGCGTTCTTTATTCCAAACGGCATGAAGTTGCAACAGTATAACCCTTGATCGGTGATAAAACATGTTGCCTCCGCGTCTGCTGGGTTCCTTTTGATTTGGTTGTATCTGGAGTAGCAATCCATTGTTGACAATAGTTCGTGGCCACTGGTGGTATCGATGAGTTAGTCAATTCTTGGTAACGGGAAGGGGTCTTTTGGGTAGGCTTTGTTGGCATCGGTGTAGTCGACACACATTCTCCATTTATTGTTGTTTTTCTTGACCATTACGACATTCGAGACCCATGCCGGATAGTGGACCTTCTTGATGAATCTGATATCGAGGAGCTTGGTTACCTCTTCCTGCATGGCGACATACTGTTCTTCGTTGTAATCCCTTCGTTTTTATTTCTTAGGCATGACGTTGGGCGAGATTCCTAACTTGTGTAAAACGATGTCCGTTGATATTCCTGGCATGTCGGCATAAGACCATGCGAATACATCACCGCACTCTCTAAGAATGTTGACGAGGGCAGTTTCGGTTGTTGGGTCCAGGTTGGTTCCTATTCTGACTGTTCACTCAGGGTGCTCATCCGATATCAGGATGAACCTTGTTGACTCTTCGCTGACGGGTCGAGCCACGAGTGTTCCCTCTTTTGGGTCGTCTGGAGTTTCTGCCAATATGTTGTTTTTAAGTTGACACACTTCTCGTGCCAGGTAGTTGGTACTTCCTTTTGATCTTGGTAATGTGGGTGTCGTTCCTTTGATGGTGCATATACCGCTGGGTGTGGGGAACTTCATCATCAGCATTTTTTGTGATATGATAGCGTTGATCCTATTTAGTGTAGTGCATCCGATAATGGCGTTGTAGAATGATAGTGCGTCCACCATTAGGAACTCGATGTGGGTTTCTGCGTTGCAGCCCTCCTGTCCTAAGGCGATTCTCAGGTAGTCACTTCCCAAAGGTTGGATTTGGTCGCCGGAGAAGCTCACTAACGGGTGGTGGTCCTTCTTGAGTTTGGACGGAAGTCGTTTGAGGGCTTCATATGCCAGCCGAAATATGACGTTGACAGAGGATCCTGTGTCTATGAGACATCTACAGATGCTGCATAGGTCGATGATGACGTCGACCAGGAAAGGATAGTCCTCCGATACCGGTGGTCGCTCCTGCTCCTCAGATTCGTAGAACGTGATGGATCCCTACCCGGTCTTGGCGGTCTTGGCCGGTCCTTGCCGTAGGCTGCATACTGCCCGCTCGTTTCTTCGTTCTATTTTAGAATTGCCGCCCATGATGGTGTTGATTCTCCTGATGCTCTCGATGTTTGCTACTACTGCCATTGGTGGGTTATGGCTTCCCGCCTTGAATTCCGATAGGTTTCATTTTTCCAGCTGTGCCTCCACCGCCTTCTTCACGCCTTGGCACTTTTTTGTATCGTGTGATTCGTTTTGATGGAAGCTACACCACTTCCCTGTGTTTTTGTACTCTGTTTCCCGGTATGACTTCTTTGGCAAGGTGAATAACTCCGAGTGAGCTGCTAGGATGTCGACATATTTGGCGTTCAATATGCTGATGACTGGTTGTGGTAGCGGTGCCACGTTGTTGTGGGGTTGGTCGTTCCTTTCGTCTCGCGACTAGTTTCCATTGTTGTTGGCGTAGTTGTTCCTACTGCTATTATATCTTTGATTTCCTCCCGCTCTTCGACTGTTGTGCTTCTAATCCTGTCGGTCCTGATCGCGCGATCTAGCTATATACTTAGGCGATGTCGCCCGTACAGTTCTGGTGCAGGGAGCGCGCTCTGTACATTGGTTATCGTGGTGTTAGTAAATGTGTTTATCTGTTGTGTCGGTGTGGGGTTGGAGCCGAAAGTTTGTAATTCTAGTTGGGCATGGGATGTCACTCGGTCGAGTAGGTCACCGTATGTGATCATTGGGTTCTCATTGAGTTTCCATGTTAGCGACTCGGGTTGTAGTGCATTCCTGAGCACGCAAAAGGCTGAATCGTTGGTGATGCCTCGGTAATTAGCGATAGCGGTGTTCTATCGTGAGATGAACGCGGATAGTCCTTCTGAGGGTTCCTGTCAAATAGCCTGCAATTGATTTTAAATTAGTGAGCAGCTAGCCGACGTTATATATCACTTTAAGAAAGCTCTAATAAGTTTCAGAAAAGATTTTATGGATTTTGGAGGTAGGCTGAAGAGCTAGCTAAGTGCTTCGTCGATGAGGCTTTCTATGAATAAGTAACAGTTGGTAGCGTCATCATATCCTCTGCTGGTTGTTGCCGAGATGAAGATGTCGATGTGGAGGGAGGGGTCCGTTTTTCCCTTGTACAGCTCGAGCTTGACCTTTGCCAGTGGGTGTCGGCCTCGGCGCATAATATCAGTCGAAAACGGTTCGACACGTACTGCCGAGAGTGTGCGATCCAGATAGCTCGCCTCAGGTTATGATAACTATAGCACCATTACTTCGAGGTCAGCTATGCTTTCCGCCATACCTGTATCAATTTTATTTTCTGCTGAGGCGATCTCGCGTCGTGGCGGTGGCGGTGGTTGCGTCCAATCGGGCAGTGATGGAATGCGTGCGACATTATTTAATTCTAGCTCGAGGTTTCGCTGTAGTTTATCCGGTCTTGGGGGTGATCCAATTCCCTGCAAGTGATGGGGTTGTAGTGGTAATAGGGTGACCATTTCCCGATGTTGGGTCACCTCGTAAGGTTCCATGCATTCGGAGTCGGCTGTTGATTCTGAATTGAGTCGGCGTTGTTCTGTGGCTCTTAACCTCGCCTCGGCCTGTATGTACCGCTGATGTTCGAATTCCCGGGTTCTTTCTAGTTCGAGGCAGTTTTCCATGGCTATTTCGTATCGGTGTTCCATATCGCTGATGCGCCTATCTGCGTTGTCGGTGGCATCCTGGTCCTGTGCAACGTGCCGCTTCCTCGGTCGTTGGGTAAGCTCAGGCTGTCTTCTATGCTCGTTCGTGATCGATGTTTGATAGGGAAGTTCTCATCTGGTGTTGGGCGTCATACCTAGTGTTAGGCTGGTATCCATGCTCGTCGCTTGCTGTGAGCTTCGTGGTTGGGAAAACAATATCCAATGTGCAGTTCCCACAGACGGTGCCAATGTTAATACCCGATACCAATATGGATATCGAATATTGAACAAGAAGATCAGGTATAATGAAAACAGTAATAACTATATCGCCGATGTTGTCTTAGGATTGATATCGATGCCGCTGGATAGTTCTTCGATCTCATTTCCGCTTTGTTGGTTTGTGAATATTCGTCATTGTCGGTCACTTTGCCTTTAATATCGTTCAACGATTACTTAGATCCAGATCGCTCCTGTTGCCAAGATTAACAACGGTTAAGGAGAGACGGGAGCGACCCGTCTTCAACCCTACGATGGCTAAGTCAGAAACGAGATGTGAGTTTTATAGAGTAACGGCGAAATTGAGTATTGAATGCGTACCATTAATGTTGAGCTGATCGGTATATATTGGTGGTTGGGACTTGGGTTCTTGCCGTTTCTTCGATGTGGGATCAGTGTGCATATCCTTTTTGTTGAGGTGCTCTCTGACCGGTTCTTTGCTTGACGCGTGGAACTATCCTTATTAATGTGGGGGTCGCGCTGGTCATCGAAGTTGGAGCTATCTTGCCGGTGATTGTTGTCATGTTAGCGGTGAGATATAATTATAACTACAATTAAGCCGTTGTACGCACTGCACCGAACAAGGTGATAAGCTAGGTATATATGTACAGTACAAAACATTTGAAAGCATGGATGAGAGCCAAAGTTCAATCATCTAGTTCTCCAAGATTAAACTAAAACGAAAACTTACGACCTGCAAAAATATATCTCAAATATAAGATTGATCATTTTTTGTGAGTTTTTTTATTTGTATCGTGACCGGTTGATAGCGCGGATAGAAAAAATACGCTTCAGATGTGTATTGTCTTTAATATTAAAATAGTATTTGTTGCACTATGTACATGCATGGTGCAATAATCGCTAGCTAGCTCGATTCGATACAAAGGACTTGGCCAAAGTACGAGAGATTAATTCGATTATCTTTTTCGTTCAAATCCAACATAGGCTTGCAAGAATGAGCAAGTACGTAAGCATTCGTTTCTCACATAAATTACACTTAAAACTCCCTAATCAATTCTAGCTAATTAACCCCTCATAAAACGAATAACTACAGTTCTCAGTTCTCACATTAGTCAAATTAGTTAACATAAGTTTTGTTTCATTATACATCCTCTACCTTTTCACCTTTCAGTTCTATGCCGATTTGGTTTCATCTCTGATGTAGTGATGTAACCACACAAAAGTATACACAATATATTCCTCGCCAATATCAAATCTGCCATACCATTTTGGTGTCCTCATGATTAGGAGACCTAAACCATCTCTGCGTCAACATCTTCAACCTCTCATCCTTCACCTCACAAAACATGTTCGCCCACCCTTTCGGCTCCACCGCCTGAAATCCTAACCCCGGCGTCCTATCCTTGGACTTGGGATTAAGCTCCTGAGTCCAATCCACCACGTAAGCCGACACCCGCCTCCGGAACTTAGTCTGAAACTCAGGCCATGCTTGGTACTTGTAATGGTTCACAATAGCATCATCCATGCTCAGATCCTCTGATCTGAAGTCCTCCTTTATCCGAAAATGGTGTATCACATTGAGCAATGAGTCCTCCACTGCTTCCAACTTCACAATGGACTTGTGCCTTTGCTTTAACCTCCTCCTACATGTGTAACCCTGCGTGACACCTTCCAATGGGTGCGTTTTCTGGCTCGACGGGCCGAAGTCATTGCAACGAATCGAAACTTGCCCGATACTCGGGTCTTTCGGCAACAACGACTTGAGCATGTTCTTCTTCTCCGGAGCCGCCACATACGACGGCGCGTATACGAACTCGTCAACGTCAATGTACATAACCCATTTGCATAAAGACTTGGCGTACACGGCAGCGTGGGAGAACCCGGCCTCCTGCGTCTTGGGCCAGACCCAAAACGTCGTCGTAACATTAAACCCTTCCCAGTTGAGCTGTTTAACCACGTCTCCCAAATCGTCGTCGCTATCGTTGTCGTATAAGACGAACCTGTCGACGCCGAGCCCGGAATGGTACATCACCCATTCCCGCAGGAACTTTGCCACGTTGTACACCATCGTGCACGCGCACAGCACGTGACTCGGCTCTTCTTCTTTTTCTACTGCTGATTTCGTGGGGTCCAAATGGCCATCAGCTACGGTGCTGCGACGTCGTTTCGGGGAGTGGTAAAAAGCGACGGAAGGGACCACCACCGGTTTACTCGCGTCGACGATTTCCAGTGAGATTTTGATTTTGGCGTTGTTGTCGTTTGTTGACGGCGTTAAGTGCGGGTGGGGGCACCTGAAAACTTCCTGTGCAGAGCTCGTGACGGCGGTTCTGACGGCGTCGTTTTGAGAGGGGTCGCCGAAGACGCACCTGAACTCGCTCGGAGGCCGGTTGATACCTTGGCGAGGGTTTAGTCCCTTGGCGAACAGAACGACGTCGTTTTCTGTGGAGATTGACTCGTAAACGAGAAACGTCCACCGGAGGAGCTCCGTCGCCGTCGTACCAGATGGCGGAGTGTTGATCTGCGCCTTCAAAGACAGAACCGGCTGGAGAAATGGACGGAGGCGCCTGACTCTGTTCGGCATCCGGCAATAGAACGCGGTCCGGTTCGTGAACGGGAGAGCTCCGGCGAGTCTGGTGGCGGAGGTGGAGTTGTTCTGGAAAACGCAGACGTAGGAGTCGTCGGCGGAGATTGGAGTCGACTCCGGCGAGACGATGACGAGAACTTCCCAGGCAGGCATGAGCACGGCGGTGGCGGAAGAAATGGAATCCGTCTCCATCACGAATGAAACGTGGCGAGTGATGACGTGGCTGAGACTGAGAAGCTGAGACGACGTCGACGGCGGCTGCTCGCGGATGATGAGGTTTTGGCGGTGGTCGGAGTAGTGGTGGATGAGGTCGGTTCGGGAGACGATGGCGGAGCGAGAGAGGTTCAGAGAGAAGAAGGCAAAGAGGAAAAGGGCGGCGATGGTGAAAAGTAGCGCGGCGGAGAGCTGTCGTCGCATGGCGGAGGGAGAGGAGAAAATGGAGGGGGAGGGAAGGAGAGGTGGCGAGAGTTTGAGTGGCTCCATTTGGGTCATTTTTTTTATTTGAAAGAAATCCAAAGACGTACTCAAAAGAGTGTGGATTGCTTTTAATGACATGAAAATGAAAATATAAAAGAGAAAGAGAGATCGATTATATTATGGACTTATTAAGTGTATTGATTAAAAGTTAACAAAGTCGACTTAAGTGATCCCATTCCCCATTGCAATCTTGTTAGGACAAGGAGACTAGCCTTTTGGACTTTCTAAATCCACTGTTGAGATGATGACACGTGTGTCATGCGGAAATGTTTTGGGCCAACCCTCCGACCTCCCTCCATCCTAAATATCTGATTGACCTAGCTATTAGCTAATTATAAGACTCTTCTTCGATTTTGGTTGTAGAGTTCACAAACGAGAATTCTAGCGAAATTAAAGAAATGATTTCAAACTCCGAAGATTTTTAAAGATCGTGTCCATAGTTGACTAACTTAATTATCAAAAACAAAATTTACATCTAACCAAAATGCTTGGATTATTGACAAGCAATTTTTCTCTGTAATTCTGTAATTCAATACCAGGTCCTAGAGTTTTCTACTTAAGTTATACTGAAATTAAAAAATATTTTTTCCCGATCACCTAGAATCAGGCCTAAATTTGGGAATTCATCTTTGTAATTTCTTGGGTGTGTTTATTTATGATTCAGAATCAGGAAAATGAAGTAGCTAACCTAAGGTGCAAGGCAGCGAGAGTAGAAAAGAGAGAGAACACTGCGAAGAGGATGGCTTTACAGCTAGCGGTTATATATATATAGTTTGGCACATTCCCTGAATAAGAGCATAAAGGTCTCTATGCTTCCGGTGCACACAAAGTTCATGCCTTGAGTTTTTTTATGCCATTTTCTTTGATCAGTACACTTTATAGTGTTAGAGAGATTATCCTTTGATTGCTCAAAAAGTTAATTCAAGCTAGGTTTCCTTACGTTTTTCTTAATATGTTTATTGTTTCTGTATTAGTGGTTTAACTAAGCTGTTATTGCAAAACATATAGAACTGTTATCGCAATAAGTCATTTTAGTTTTTGAAATGAATAAATGATATGTCGATGAGAATGAAGGCCAGAATGACATATACAATAGAAACCAACTTAAATCCGGAAGAACCCAAAAAAATGTCTAAAGCAACATCAAACAATTGGAATACGTCAAATGACACTCGCTTATTATTTTTTTATTTATCAGAACAATACAATTTTCATTGATGGACATCAAGAAGTACAATCTCTTTTGAGTACATCAATAAGAAAAGTAGAAAAGTAGGAGGGTGAAGAAAAAGAGGCGAGGTATTTGCATTTCGCAAAACAAACTTCGCCATAGTATGAGCACCATGTAGCTGTTGTAGCTGGAGCTAACTCTCTGCCTGCTAGCTGTTGTTTACCTTCAATTATTTGATAATTATCCAATTATTTGATAATTAGGGAACGGAATGCACTATACCATATTTCTTATATTTATCATCATTTTTTTAGCAAAAAATAAAATAAAATATGTGCATCATGTATTATTGTCTTTAGCCACACTCGGTATCTGTTTGATAAACCTCCTGAACATCTTGCTTATTGAACACTGCCCCTATCCATTTAACTTCATGCATTTACACAATAATATATATGTTATATATATGCTATATATATATATATATGAGGGCCATTTTATTAAGGTATATTTTTTTTTATCATTTTTAAGTATAAAACATTACATAAATTTTTCGATCATATTTTAACATCTTTACCGTCCAATTATTAGGTCTATATGAGTAGATCATTCTTGTAAATTTTCAGCCAAAATGATGATCATTAAGGTATTGAACTAGGTTAAATCAAGGGACAGACCAAATTTGTCGAACCCAAACCGTTCACACTTATAAACTTCAATTGCAGTTTTGAATACCTTAACGATTACCATTTTAGCTGAAAATTTACAGGCTTGATCTTTACATTAAGAACTAAGATCTGAACGATGGAGATGATAAAATATGATTGAAGGTTGGTGTAATGCCCTATACCTGAAAATGACCAAAAAAATGTATACCCCAGTGGAAGGGCCCTTATATATCACTACCGCCGCAAATACTATAGCCGGCGAGATTATGTAAAACTATAGCCGACGAGATTTTTGCTCGTCGGCTATAGTGGAAAAAATAATTTTTTATTTTTATTTTTTAAAAACTCGTCGGCTATAGTACTATAACCGACGAAAATGGATAAAAAACTCGTCGGCTATACTATTACCGACGGGTTTTAGCCAATGGACTTTAGCCGACGACCCCTAAAAATCGTCAGCTAAAGTCCGTCGGTTAAACCCCGTCGGTAATAGTATAGCCGACGAGTTTTTATCCATTTTCGTCGGCTATGACGAGTTTTTAAAAAATATAAATAAAAAATTATTTTTTCCACTATAGCCAACGAGATTTTTTGCTCGTCGGCTATAGTTTTACATAATCTCGTCGGTTATAGTGTTTGCGGCGGTAGTGTATATATATTTTGATCTAAACTCCAATGTATATATACATATAGATCCTATCAAGTGTGAAGCTTCGCATTAAAATTTCAGTATGAAATTCCATTTTACGCAAAATCGACAAAACAATTTGAAGATTGAAGTCACTCATCCTTTAGATACACAAGCAAGAATCGTGTTTGTAAAATTTTAACTAAATTAGAGATGTTTTAACCATTTGATCACCATATCAAATTTTGAGCTAAATCCGACAATTTATGTGCATTGCTAAACAATGCAACGATTAAATAGTCAAAACATCTCTGATTGAGCTAAAATTTTGCAAGCATGATCCTTGCATGGGTATCTACATGATGGGTGGTTTCAATCTTTGATTTTTTTTTTGTCGATTTTGCGTAAAATGGAATTTCATACTAAAGTTTCAGTTCGAAGATTCACACTTGATAGGATCTATATTTCTATTAATAAAACCAAGTCCTCTCTTTGGTGTCATTAACCTCATCAAAATATAAATTTCTAAAAAGACCCATAATAAAAAAAGTAGTTGGTCCTAATTTTCATAAAAATAATAATTCAAAAACTTAAAATTAACTGCTATAAATATATTTTTATTGGAAGACTCTATTTTCGTTGTTCCGTACATAACACTACCACATTTCTTCCTATTGCCCACGAAATGGGAAAAAAAAGGCCGACGATATCATATATCGTCGACAATAATAGGTTGAAAGGACCCAACCCCGATTTAGCCACCTAAACCGGAATCGAACTCCTTCCAAAACACGAACCAACAAAAATTTTCTGAAATTTGGGCAGAGTTTCGTTACTAACGTTGAATTACCATAACCTGCACGCGGAAAAATAACACTTCGTCCTATGCCACAAAAAGCAAACCGTGGGCACCAATCCCATCCGGATTTCTCAACATCAATATACTCAACAACAGTAAATAAACTGTACTATGTATATATGTATATCCGTGAAAATCCGCATAACATGTATCAGAATGTATCAGAGCGACCTCTAGAGTAAAACATATACAATATGTACATCAGTAGGCGAAACAAGAACTTACTGGAAAACACAGGTAACTCTGATCACTAGCCTCCAAACCGCGACGTGAAAACACCAAACCTGAACTGCAAACTGGGCACGGAAACCGAAAAGCCCAGGGGAAAGACAATAAACACGTTAGAGTGAGTGGACGAAAATAAATGTCTTTCACCAGTTATATATGTTATAAAAACATATGCGAGTCCAGATAAATAAAAACAACATAGTACACGAGGTAAAACTCACACTCCTCCAGTGTACAGAGCATGCAAGTAAAAATCCCACGGGGTCGCTCATGGACACACACCGTGCTAGTACAGTCCGAATCACGGGATCCCGGACCCACACGTGATTCTAAGCCAGAAAGGCCTCGGTTCCGGGGATACGCCCCTCGCCGGTCAGGTCGGGGTAACGCCCCGCCTAGGATGCCTACCATCGGGGATCAGCCGAGAGGCTAAGTGTATCGATACAACAACGTAACCACGACTGTACTCTGTGTAAACCAAATCATAAACATTTCGATGCAAATGCATGAAACAGCATATAAGTATATGTATACTCGTATACGTATATTCGTATAAGTATAATCGTAAAACTCATGCTCATGTAATCCGTAATATCAATACACATGCTCAAGTTCATAAAACTTATATCAAGACTCGCAAATAATCCGTGAAAAGAAATGTCCACTCACAGATCAGCTAGCGCAACTCGCGCTAAACACGTGGTCCGGCGGAAGTACCCTCGCCCGAAGCACGATCACGATCCAAATCTCGATCTCGATCTCCTGAATACATATACACATAACTGATCAATATCGTAATCCACAACACTGTACCGATGCACGGAAACCAACTGTTCCCGGAAATACGAAATGCAGTGCAAAATGAATTACGGAAATCCCGAAATCCCCACTCGAAATCTCGACTGAAAATCGGCTAACCAAATCAACCCGAAAACCTCCGTACGATAATCAGGGCGCGATTACGAGAAAAATGACACTAATTACATCGAAATCTGAAAATTTGACTTTTCCACCACCGTTGACCGCCGTTGACCGCCGCCGCCGGCGGCGGCGCGCCGTCAACGGAGGAATTTCACGGCCAACTTCTCCAGTTCAGACCATCTCATCCATGCGAATCTCTTTCCCTTCTGTCACCAAGCCCAATTCCAACTCTATCCCTTCCAAAATCAAACAAAACCGAACGGAAACCAAATCGGAATTCCAAATCGGGTTCCAACAAAAACTCCTCCCCAACTCCAATTAATCATACCATTAGACTCAGAATGATGAGGGGAGTCGTTTCCCCCAAGTCTCCCCTTCCAAAACTCGCCGGAACTATAACTCCGATCACCACCGATTCCATCCAACTCGGCCTAACTCGGGTTACCTCAAAACCAAACCATTTCAACTCAAACCAAATTCTAACATACTCGAAATCAAGAGAGGAGTCTAGCTATACCTGTCCCGTGGCCGATGGTGGCCGGAATCCGGTCGCCGGAAGTTAAAGCCGAAACGGGAAACTCTCCTCCACGGTCAACCAGTCAAACTTTCCAAAACAGGAAAGTCAACGCAAGTCAATGCAAATTTGTGTTTTTACGACTATTTCTCGACTATTTTTCGACTTTTCGATATTTATACTCGTCCCTCGGGTCGATCAACGGTCCGAAATGAAAATACGAAATGATTCGGATTAACTCGAAATAAACGGATAAACTCGTCGGAACCCGAAACTTCAAATAACCATCAAATATTCCTCGGTTATCGGAAAAATCTTCCGAAACCACCCACGAACTCGAAATCACGTACTCTACATTTTCCGTGAAGACACTCAACCCAAATTCTCGACCAAAAACAAAGTCGCGAATCGAATCGGCAAACCACATAATATCGCAAAACTACGACTAAAACCAAACCTCGAGAATCGTGCCAAACACACATCTGATTCTGGTTCGGGTCGTCACATAGGTATTGCCAACGAAATATGAAATTGCTGGCAATAGTTTTGCCTTTTCGCCGGCAATGAGATTATTGCCGACTAGTTGTCGGTAATACCTTCCTTGTCCCCGGCAATTAGGGGAAAGTATTGCCGGCGATGGAGAATTTCGTTGGCAATAATTTCTTTGTATTGCCGGCGATGTTTTGGCCGGAATATCGTCGGCAATAACTCCATAGTCGATGATTTAATGAATTGTCGACAATAACTCTTATATCAGATCTCCGCCGCAGCAGCTCATTCATTTTACAAATATCCGGTGAGAAAGAAGGAAAACGCTCTGAAATCGTTGGGTATTGTCAAAAGGCGTCCAAAACCCGCTCGGGAAGCTATTTAGCTAGGTACGTATGTATATATATGTGGATCGATGTATATGTGTGTTGATTTAGATATATGCATGTGTTGATTTAGAGTTGAGATTAATGGTTTGATATGCAAATAGAGTTGATATATTGTTGATTTTAAGTGATTGACCGTTGATTTTGAGTTGATTTGAGATGATTTCGATGAAAATATATATGTTTGTGTATATATATATGTATATAAATTTATTTTGTGATTAATTGTTAATGTGTATATATATACATGTTAATTTGTAATTGTGAATTTTTGGTATATATATGTATTTTTATATGCATGGGTCAACTTTTGTTAATTAATCGGATGCATGCATGTAATTAATGATGATTTTTTAATTAATTAGTAGTGAATGTACGTATATACATAAATATATAGTACTGTTAGAATTTTCAGGATGGACAAGAGTTGGATGAGCCTTGAAAGATGGGATGTGAGATATCACCATGAAATTAAGAGTTTTGTGGATTGTGTGAAGGCTAATTGTGGAGACACTACACCTTTATTATTGCCCGTGTAAAGAATGTAAGTGTCGCAGCGATCGATTTCGTTTTCCCATTGATAAAATCCAGAAGCATCTAACTAAATACGGGTTTTGGGATAAGTACACTTGTTGGATTTATCATGGTGAAACATCATTAGCGGGTCCGCATGATCATGGACAATTTGCTGAGAGGGCCAGTCCATCCTATGATCCAACAACGATGTTGATCAGTGATATGTTTCCTCATGAGAGTGGTGTATTTGCTGATGAAGCACCAAATGTCCCTCTCGTCGTTGAGGGTTTCCCCCATATTGAGCTAGTCGAGCCATTACCTGGAGCTTATGTCAACACAAGTGGTATAGACAAGTACAACAACCTGATTGCATTGCAACAGACTCCGTTGTACGACGGTTGTAGTAAGAATGTTCTTGGAAGTGTCATGGGAGTGATGCAGCTCAAAATGGAGAACAAAATGTCTGTCAAAGCTGTTGATTCTTGGCTAAAGTGGACTGCTTCGCTACTGCCACCTGGTCATCGCCTTCCTACCACTCATCATAAGGTGTGACATATCCTGAAAGATCTTGGGCTTTCCTACATCAAAATCCATGCATGCAGATTTGATTGTATTCTCTTCTGGGGGAAAGATCTTGAAGACCTTGAAGCCTGCCCGGTATGTTTTACAGAAATGTATAAGTTGACCCTGCAGGCAACAAGAAAGCTGTGAAGATACTTTAATATTTCCTGCTGATTGATAGGCTGGACCGGTTATTCATGTGTGCTTTCACGGCCGACGCTATGAGATGGTGGGCTGAGAGGAATTTGCATGACGATGACACCCTTATACACCCTACCGACGGAGAGGCTTGGAAGCACATGGTCAGGGAGTTTGATCATTTTGTAACAGAGGTCTGAAATGTTTGGGTAGGGCTCTCATCTGACGGATTCAACCCTTTTGGCAACATGAGTCTTCAATACAGTATATGACCAGTTATTTTGGTACCATACAACCTTCCACCATGGATGTGAATGAAGAAGGAATATAATATGCTCACTCTGTTAATTCCAGGCCCGGGTTATCCAGAAAAGTTTCTCGAAAGCCTGCCCGGTATGTTTTACAGAAATGTATAAGTTGACCCTGCAGGCAACAAGAAAGCTGTGAAGATACTTTAATATTTCCTGCTGATTGATAGGCTGGACCGGTTATTCATGTGTGCTTTCACGGCCGACGCTATGAGATGGTGGGCTGAGAGGAATTTGCATGACGATGACACCCTTATACACCCTACCGACGGAGAGGCTTGGAAGCACATGGTCAGGGAGTTTGATCATTTTGTAACAGAGGTCTGAAATGTTTGGGTAGGGCTCTCATCTGACGGATTCAACCCTTTTGGCAACATGAGTCTTCAATACAGTATATGACCAGTTATTTTGGTACCATACAACCTTCCACCATGGATGTGAATGAAGAAGGAATATGATATGCTCACTCTGTTAATTCCAGGCCCGGGTTATCCAGAAAAGTGTCTCGATGTGTATTTGAGGCCTTTGATTGAGGAGCTTAAGTACCTGAGTGAGTATAGCCACCCCACTTACGATATGTTCAAAAATGAGATGTTCCAGATGCATGCCATGCTTGTTGGCACTATCAGTGATTTTCCTGCCCACGGTATGTTGTCGGGCAACGTTACCAGGGGTTACAGGGCTTGTTTAGAGTGCATGACTATTGATTGTTGCAGTCCTCATTGCAGTAAAATTGTTTAGATGTGTCACCGTTGTTGGCTTCCAGATGATCACCCATTTAGGCAGGATCAAGACGGTTTTGATGGGACTGTGGAAACGAGTGTGGCACCCAGGCGATGGACAAAGGATGAAATTTTGGAAGTGCTGAATGAATATGATTTTGGCCAGCTGAGCAATCATCTTGAGATGGTGTCGTCAATTCCAGACAAGTCGGAAAGGTATAAGTTTTGGACACACAAGAACATATTCTGGGAACTCCCCTACTGGCCCAGGTTGCCTATTAGACACTACCTAGATGTCATGCACATAGAGAAGAATGTGTGTGATAGTGTGGTGGGCACAGTTCTGAATTTGGAGGGGAAAACGAAAGACATCCCTAAGGCACGCATTGATCTGAAAGCTATGGGACTGCGAAAACATTTGTGGTTAAGAGATGATAAGAAAAAAATGCCCCAAGCTCCTTACACCGTCAAGCCGAAGAAGAAGCATGAAATTTTTGGGTGGATGAGTAATGTCAGGTATTCTTATGGCTATACAGGAAATTAATATAATTTTTGCTTATGGTTATATGCAAGAAATATAATTGTTGCTTATGGCTATATATATATGCAGGTATCCTTATGGCTATGCAGGAAATATAAGAAAGTGTGTTAACTTCCGGGACAATAAGATGTACGGATTAAAGAGTCATGACTGCCATGTACTGCTTGAACGCCTTTTCCCTATTTTCATTCGAGGGTACCTGCCCAAAGAGGTGGTGGAGCCGTTAGTGGCCTTGTCAAGATTCTTTCAAAAGTTATGCACCAGAGAAGTTAATAAATCAGACCGCAGGGAGATGCAAGATGACATCATTTTTATCATGTGCAAGCTTGAGAGGATATTTCCCCCAAATTTTTTCGACATCATGCCTCACCTGATGATCCATTTTTCCGAACAATTGTTACTTACCGGTCCGGTACACTACACTTAGATGTATCTCATTGAAAGGTACAAATGATTCATACATTTGTGTTTGCCTCTGTTTTTATATGTAAATAATTATTTTTAAGTATCATAACATGCACTTGTTAACTTGTAGACAATTGGGAGACTACAAGGACTATGTGAAGAATAAATCTGCACCTGAAGGGTGTATTGAAAGGACCCAACCCCGATTTAGCTCCCTAAACCGGAATCGAACCCCTTCGAAAACACGAAAAAAAAAACCGCAGAAATTTTGGCAGAGTTTCGCTACTAACGTAGAATTACCATTACCTGCACGCGGAAAATACACTTCATCCTATGCCACAAAAATCAAACCGTGGGCACCAATCCCATCCGGATTTCTCAATATATCAACAGTAAAGTAAAATAGTAAATATACATGCACTTTACTGAAATCCGGAGTAAAATCGTACAACGTAAACAACAGATTTCTCAGAGCGACCTCTAATGTATAAACATATATGTATACCACAGTAGGTAGAACGATAAACCTACTGGAAGAAACAAGGTAGCTCGAGCACTATGCCTCCGACCACGACGTGCGACACCAGAGCCTGAACTGCAAACTGTGCACGGAAACTGAAAAGCCCAGGGGAAAGACATGAAACACGTTAGAGTGAGTGGACGAAAATAAATGTCTTTCACCAGTATACATATATGTTTAAAATAACATATGCGAGTCCAGGTAAATAAAATAACAAGTACACGAGGTAAAACTCATACTCCTCCAGTGTACTGAGCATGCAAGTAAAAATCCCACGGGGTCACTCATGGACACCTCCGTGCTAGTATAGTTCGAACCACGGAGTCCCTGACTTCCACGTGATTCTAAGCCAGAAATGGCCTCGGTTCCGGGGATACGCCCCTCACCGGTCTAGTTAGGGAAACGCCCCTCCAGGCGGCCCTCCGTCGGGGATCAGCCAACGAAGCAAGTGTATCGATACAACAACGTAACTGAGACTGTACTCTGTGTAAACCAAATCATAAACAGTTCTATGCAAATGCATGAAACAGCATATAAGTGTATATATAGTCGTATACGTATATCCGTATAAACATAATCGTATAGTCGTAAAACATATGCTCATGTAATCCGTAATCTCAATACGCATGCTCAAGTTCATAAATCATATAAAAGACTCGCAAGAATTCCGTGAAAAGAAATTGTCCACTCACAGACTAGCGTAACGCGATATGCGTTAACCCGTGATCCGGCGGAAAGTCCCTCGCCAAAACAACGATCACGAACCCCTGAATAATCACAATAATCATTTCTCAAAATCATAATTCGACAATTCAAATCAAATCACGAGAAACCACTGTTCTCGGAAACACATAATCTGAATACGACGAATCGTCGAAAATCTGATATGTACATCTCAATACCTCGCTATACTTTCGGACGCTCAAATCAAGAAACGAACCTCCCCACTACGATCGGGGCGCGATTTCGAGTAAAATGACATGCAATTCATCGAAAACCATGCCGGGCGAAAAGTCGCCGCTGCCACCGTCGCCGAAAAATCCAAACCTACCTAGAAATTTTCATGCTATACATGGTTTCAAAGATCTCGACGAGCCCAACAACTTTCCAGTTATAGGTTAAGGCCAATTTTGACCGGAAAACCTCCAAAACTCAACCCAAAGTTCAAACCCTTACCGGAATCAAATCGTTCGATCTCACTCCTCCAGCCACGGAGACCTTCAAGACCACATGGAAAAGACTCCTTGGCTCAAGGCTAATGAAAGCCCTCAAAGGAGCACCACCAAATCGGCCGGAATCAACGCCTCCGTCCGCCACCGTTTCTTGCCGGAAAACCACATTTTTCACCATTGAAATTTGTCCTCCTCCGGCCACCATACAAGGGGATTTAACCACCACGTTAAAGAGCAAACAAAGCCCAACAAAAATCGTGAAGGAATCATGCACAAACATGGCCGGAATCGGCTCCAAATCCGGCAAACAAAGTCGGCAACCCAACGGTATCGAAATGGGTCGACCCACCTTGGTCAACCCAGTCAAATAAACAAAAATGGCAAGTTGACTTTCCCAAATGGGAAACTGCTATTTATAGACTTTCCCAAAGAGGAAACTTCATACTTATCCTTTTCGACGAACTTTGAACACCTGTAACTTTCTCGTCGTAACTCTGATTCCGATAATTCTCGCGACCACAAACTCGTCTCGACATACTCTTCAATTATCACCCAAAGTCAAACACATCGACTAATCGGATAAAAAGTCAACCATTCAACCCAACACATATTTAATCGACTAAACAAACAACAATCGGAAATATTTGCAACTTAAACTCCGTAACTTAGAATAATGCTCCGGAAGTTCCCACAAGCTCGAAATTAAATTCTCAACAACTTCCGTGAAAGAACCGAAACCAAATTCTCGTTCGGTAATTTAGTCGTTAAGTGCACTACCATTTTAATCCAATTCCGTCGAAACTTCAAATATTCATAACTTATTCCTTGGTCGTCCAAATAACGATCCGGAACCGCCCACGAAATCGAAATCACACGTACAACGACTCTCGAGAAGAGACCCAGGTCCAATTCTCAGTCAATGATTTCGTCGTTAACAAATCTGGCGGTTCAAACATCAGTCGGCAATCTCTGACTACGCACAAGCTCGTAGATTAAGCTGATTCCTCATACTGATTCTGTTATGGGTCGTCACAAATCCACCCCCCTTAAAAAAATTTTGACCTCAAAATTTCCGAGTCTGCCGACTAAAAGGAGGAGCACTGCCTCTGCATACTGCTCAACTCACAAGTGGCAACCACAACTGAAAGACTTTTCAGTGGCTACGACAACGGAACAACTCTGATAACTGACTCCACAATAGGAGATAGCATCGTGCTGAAATCCCTGTACCCTTAAATCACGAATCTGAACTGGCTCCACACAATAATCCCTGTACCCTCAAATCACGAATCTACGAGCTTAATCTACGCACAAGCTCGCAGATTAAGCTCGTAGATTAACTTCCGGGACAATAAGATGTACGGATTAAAGAGTCATGACTGCCATGTACTGCTTGAATGCCTTTTCCCTATTTCATTCGAGGGTACCTGCCCAAAGAGGTGGTGGAGCCGTTGGTGGCCTTATCAAGATTCTTTCAGAAGTTATGCACCAGAGAAGTTAATAAATCAGACCGCAGGGAGATGCAAGATGACATCATTTTTATCATGTGCAAGCTTGAGAGGATATTTCCCCCAAATTTTTTCGACATCATGCCTCACCTGATGATCCATTTTTCCGAACAATTGTTACTTACCGGTCCGGTACACTACACTTAGATGTATCCCATGGAAAGGTACAAATGATTCATACATTTGTGTTTGCCTCTGTTTTTATATGTAAATTATTATTTTTAAGCATCATAACATGCACTTGTTAACTTGTAGACAATTGGGAGACTACAAGGACTATGTGAAGAATAAATCTGCACCTGAAGGGTGTATCACTGAAGCATATCTTGCGCACGAGTGTGTAACGTACACCAACTTGTATTTGGGAGCGCTGGAGGACCCCCAACAACATATGCCGATAGATGAACCCAAGTTCAACCTTTCTATCATCTCCAATGACGTGGTAGTACTTGGAAGCTTGCAAAAGTCGTACAAGTTGGATGGAAATGAGGTAGCCATTGCCCACTGGTCGGTACTGATTAACTGTCCAGAAGTTCAATATTGGAAAAACTATCATCTGCACTGCCCTGCTATTGTCGGTGATGTTGATTACCACAATAGGACGTTTACAAACTACTTTAGTCAATGGGTAAGGGTATATGTGTATATATATATATATTTATATCCTTATATAGCATGTGTGTACGTGGTTTTCTTTTTCTATGTTCATCATTTCTTATGTACGTGGTTTCTTATCTTTTTCAGATGAACCATGTAGCAAATTTATGATGGTTACCCAGAGTGGTCAAACGAATTGAGGCTCTTGGCGTTGAAACCGATAGCTTCAAAAGTTTACTCGATGTGTCAGGTCAATGGCGTGAAATTTATATGTGAAAATAGAGATGACCGACTGAAAACACAGAATTGTGGGGTGATGGTCCATAATGGGCAAGATGGCGTTGACTATTACGGTGTCCTTCATTCAGTTGTTGAACTAATTTATGGGAACCGCATGAAAGTGCCCTTGTTCAAGTGTAGATGGTTTGATACTAGCCAGGAGAACACAAGGACCGATCAGTACGGAATATTTTCGGTGAATACTGCTACAAGCTGGTATAAAGAAGACCCTTTCGTTCTTGCCACATCAGTAAAACAAGTGTTTTACCTTGATGATATTATGAACACAAGGACCGATCAGTACGGAATATTTTCGGTGAATACTGCTACAAGCTGGTATAAAGAAGACCCTTTCGTTCTTGCCACATCAGTAAAACAAGTGTTTTACCTTGATGATATTATGAACAAAGTCCCGTGGAAGGTGGTTAACCATGTTGCTCATAGAAACATATACAGTGCTGCCACACTTGGTGAGATCGCAGATGATGAAGAAGTTACTGCATACCAAGAGCCGAACGCTTTTGACATTCCGGTATCCTCTACGATTTGCCTTAATAATGTGAGATCGAGGGGAGTGGTTCGAATTACTAGAGTAGAACTTCTTGATGTTAATCCAAATGAAGTAGACGATGATTCAGATGACGAGGAGCGGCACATATTGCCAGAGGTTACCTATGAAACCGAGTCAGACTCAAGTGATGAAGATGATTATGATTATCATCCTTAATTAGTACGTTAATGATGTACGTATTTTAGTATATATAAACGTGCATGTATGTTTTTTATAACCGACGAGTTAGTAAGAAACTCGTCGGAAATACTATATATCACTGAAATAGAAGAACTCGCACAACTTCAATTCGTAAATTACAAAAATTTGGCCAACGTCATATCGATCAGCCACATCAGTGTTTATACTACATTAGACTTGAAATGAAAAATGAACACAGAGCCTTCGTGGATAATGGTGTTATTTGTTCCCGGAAAATGGGAATCACACTATCACCGATGAGTTGCTAATTAACTCGTCGGCGATAGTATTACCGACAAGTTAATGCAACTCGTTGGTAATACTTTCCTTTAAATCCCTCCCCGAAACGGGCAGAGGCCATTTCCCTCTTCACTCCCCCAAAAAAAACCCTAAAATTTCTCTCCTCCCCTCTTGCCGCCCACCCTGCCCAAATCTCCTCCTTAGCCTCCCCTACGTCCTCCCCTCCCTCCGACCGCCGGAATTCGAGCACCGCCGCCGCCATCTCTCTCAACCCAAACAATGACAGGTTCCCTCCCCCCCCCCTCTCTCTCTCTCTTAATTTGATTTTATGTAATTATGTATGCATTTTATGTAATTATGTAATTATGTATGCATTAATTTAAGTTGGTGTAAAATTAATCTTCAATTTTAATTAAGTTGGTGTAAAATTATGTGTATATGTATGCATTTTAATTATGTATGCATTTTAATTATTAAGTTGGTGTATGCATTTTAATTATGTATATATGTATGCATTTTAATTATGTATGCATTTTAATTATTAAGTTGGTTTATGCATTTTAATTATGTATATATGTTAAGTTGATATTTTTGTGTATATATGTAGAATATATGTAGAATATATGTAGGACATTTTGTCTATATATGTAGAATATATTTTTGTAAAATTATTTTTGTGTTGGTTAATTAAGATTTGGGTTAATTGATATTTTTGATAATTATATTGGTAATGATATTTTTGATAATGATTTTGGTAATGATATTTTTGATTTTTTGGTTAATTGATATTTTGGTAATGATATGTAGGATATTTTGTGTATATATTTTTGTGTTGGTTATTTTTGGCATATAGAATATTTTTTTGGCTGTTCTGTTTAATTGTTGGATGTGCAGGAGGTTTTGCAGCAAATTGGCTTGGGGGCATCAAACGGAGAGGGACTAGATCCAGTGGAGGGAGCAGTAGTCAAGCATCCTCATCCGCAATCAGCAACACGCGCAGCAGCCCTATTATGAATGCTCGTACACAAATTTTGCTACGTGCGCGAGAACAAGAGGAAGCTGCACGATCCGGATCCGTGTAACCCGCAGTCCACCCTCGACCCTCAGGCAGCAGACACTTAGGCGAGCGACACTCAACGAGGGCATCAGAAACTCCCTCCATCCGAATGCCCCCTATTGGCCCGGTGCCTACTCCCCTTTCAAGGGAATCATCTGATGTAGATGGTGCAGGTTGCTCATCATCTAGGCCTCGTGTATCTCCGCCGTCCGGTCTCTTCGTGCCCGACGAGATTCCTGTCATCCCTCAATTCGATGCTAGGGGGAGGGTTATTTTTATTGAAGGACAACCGGAGTTCTTGACCGTGGAGGAAGCGTACAAGTTCTTCCCGTTCGACCCCGTGTATCTTTGGAGTGCGAGGTGCATAAACCAGCAAACGGACGATGCAGGTAAATTTTATTTAACAAGATTGATTACTTAATTATTACTTAAGCCTATAAATAGTGTCAATTAATAATTTCGATTTTTTGACATTGTATTATTAGGAAATATCGTTAATGGCAATGGAAAACAAAAGACTAGAGGCCCCTGCACCGGGAAGAATCTTGAGCAGGCCACCGGGGGAAGGAAAACGATCATTAAGGCCAATAAGCGTGGTGAGGTGATCGAGACAGAAAACACCATGCGAAAGTATGCCAGCATGGCCGAGGCCGTCGTGCGGGACAAGGTCTCAATGCTGTGGCCAGATTGGGGTGCTGTGCCTCGCTACGTGAAGTTGCAAGTGCATAATGCACTGACTGTGAGTTAAATCGTATTTTCATTACGTAAATTTTATATTTCTTAATTAAGTCCAAATAAATAAATAATTTTACCATTTATATATTCAATTTGCAGCTGTGGTTTGACGTGGATGAATGCCTTATTGAGACGTGGGCAGAGCGTCAACTACATATCAGGTGATGTGATTCGAGTTATTTGAGTATATATCGAGTTAGATTTTCACTTTATCAAGTGTTTTAATATCTCTAACATTTGTTTCTGGTGTTAATATAGGAATAAAGAGTGGAAGAACGAGCTTTCAAAACATTACACACAGTACAAGGATCTAGTCCGAGGTTCTACCCCTAGCGAATTTCGGTTGAGGAAGTACGAGTGGCTGTGGCTGGTAGCCCACTTCGAGCACCCCAAAGTGAAGGTATGCATCATGAATATATTTTACAACCCTAATGTATCGTATCACATTGAAATAGTTAGTTACTAATTTTTTGACATATGTTTATCAAACAAGGCGATTTCCAAGATGAACAGTGAGAACAGATTGAAAAACACCAAGTCCCATCATGCAGGTTCACTCAACTATTTGAGTTGGTCGGGTAGGGCGCAGAAACAACAAGAAGTCAACCCGTTGGTGTTTGTTCATCAGAAGTTCTATCCGCAGTGCCCTAAAGAAGCGGTAAGTCTTTGACCTCATTATTTTGTAGTTCACATATGCATGTGTTAATAAAACTATTTTTCTCTATTAATTTATTTTGTTTAATAATACGTTATTCATATTCGCTTTTCAATTATGTGAGAATGGAGGATGCGATCACAGTGGTCACCATGAATATAGCTCGAAACGACCATCCTGATAGCTCGGAGGAAGAAGTAACCCAGTATGCCTCTCAGATCGATACGCTTGATCGCCCTACAACGGCTTAGATCATGGCAAAAGCGTGCGGGACTGGGAATAATATCCACTACTGCAGGGGAATGGGCTCGGCGAGCGAAGGAGTATTGAAGAACACTTCGGAATACTTTAGCGGGTCAAGAACTTCTTCTAGGAACTCTAACCTAGTAGCGGAGCTTCAGAGGACGTAGAGGGAGTTGGAGGAGCAAAGGAGGGTGGTGGAGGAAATGCGGCAATTGGCCGAGCAGCAGGCAGTCAGAGATGTCGAGCACCAGACGATGGTCGAGCAACACCGAATTATGGTCGAGCAGCAGACACAAATGTTCACATGGATGCAGACGATGTACGCGTGCCAGACTACCGGACAACCGCTTCCCACACCTCCACCGATACCCGTGTTCCACAGTGTTCCACAACCGCAGCCGTCGCCGTCGCAGCAAGACCAAGGTAGCCGCCGCAGTTCAAAAGATTTCGTCAACATGGATTTCGTCGACCCTTAGTGTAGTTGTATTTTATTTTCGTATTGTTGCTGTTTGTACTGTTGGACAATTATGTGTGTACTATTGAATGTGTATTTGTACGGTTTCTGTTTTTCAGTGCAGGTTCTGGAATTGGTCCTAATCCAGAACCTGCTTTTTTTTTTTTGTAAAATGTCACCGGGTATTGCCAACGAGATGGACCTATCTCGTCGGCAATAACTCCCAATTTCCGGCCACATTTTTCCTTATCACAGACGACATTCTTCGATTTGTCGTTGGCAATAATGGTGGCAGTCAAACACGTTGACCCGCCGGGATATCATCACCGACAACTAACTCGTCGGTGATGCCATTTGTTATTACCGGCGACCTAATCTCGTCGGTGATACTTTATACTTTAAAAGTATCACCGATGACTCTCACAATTTCTCGTCGGTGATAGCTGGTTGCCGCCGGCGACCTTATTACCGGCGACAATTCGCCGGTAATAATGATCACCGGTGATTTAAAGAGAAAGACCGACGACTTTAAGTCGTCGGCAATAATGAAAAATGTGGTAGTGTAACGAGTCCGTAAGAGTGAAGAGTGGGGACCATTATCAGCCGTTGATTGCTTTAAACGAGATCTAACGACTCAGCAAAGTTTCAAATCTTATGCAGGTCCCGCCACTACTGATTTTTCTCTTTTGTTGTACATTTTCGCAAAAAAAATTCTTGTCCCCTGTCACTTGAAAAGGAGAAGTCTTCGAACCCAGAAAACTGGTTTCTGGCTTTGATTTTAAATTTCCATTCATCTCAACGTTCCAAGTACCTCGTACATCATACCTCATACCTCATGATTTGGAACCCAATCTTCTTTCTTTCCTATCACAAAATGGTAATCGTTTTGGGTATTAATCTATTGATACATGTTGTACAAAACATTCCATAGTCTTGGGAGACTTTGGAATCGACTATGGCCTATGGGTGCTCCCGAAACTTTCAATATTCAGATAGAGTTTGAGCCTTTCTTCTTTTTATTTGTTCTTTCAATTTGTTTCCCTCCGAAGAAGATGCCAAAATCTCACTTCCACGAATTGGGTGCTGCCAGAGAGAGCTTGCAACTCCAAAATGTTTTGAATAAAAAACTGGAAACTTTCGTCAAACCCAGAAATCAATTTCGATTCAATTTGTTTTGATTTGATATTGAAATCGAGCAAACCCAGAAATCGAATGAGTGACTTCCATCAGTTATATGTCTTCATTCATATTGAATAGAACCCAGTAATGATCCCTGACCACTAAACATCCTAACTATGGATAGTTTCATATCTTGAATTATATGAGATGAGCATATGATTTGTTCTCGATCCTTTCCAATGGTGGCAATAACAAAGGGAATAGAGAACGAGGGACCTACAAGTCCGACGACGTCGATGACGGGGAGATGAAAACGGAGAGAAGAGATTCCGAGTGCAAGGCAACGAGTGAGGAGCTATTTGGTTTGCTTTTGGCGCTCGAGAGGAAGATCTGAGTCGACGCTGGCGCTACAATCAATGGTCTAGATTGAACGGTTATGTACACTTGCGCATGTGAATCTTCACAACCAGTGGAGGACAGTCGTCTCGTTTGATCATATGCTGAAAGAATGAAAGGGACCTGATCATAAGCTGAGAGAGTGAAAGTAGTTCTGATTGGAAACTGATAATTTATTAATTTAAACCTCTAAAGCATAGTATTGGTTGGATCACTCGGATGACATGCATCTTAGACCAACTCGACTAAAGTGCGCGCACCATATCTGATGGATATACATTTATCATGCAAAACCTTTTACATAGATAGGGACACTATAATACCCTCTTTGGGTGTTTTTTTTGAAAGAGTCTTTGGGTTTAATCATGCAAGTGATCATATAGAAGTCGGGACTTGGAGTGCACCTATAGTCACATAATTTTTTTATTTTTTCCTTTCTAAAATGTCCATTTTTAAACAAAACTAGAAAGATGAAAAATTAAAAAAAAAAAAAACAAAACTAGAAAGATGAAAAATTACAAAAAAAAAAACAGAATTAACATTCGTTAAGTTGTAACTTCACCTATAGTTCTCTCACCGCGGGTTACTTATTGGGACAAATTCACTGTTGCCTGCTTCCTTTTAAGGGTGACTTCTCTCCTTGCTAATTTTCTCTCTAGGCAAAAAAAAAAAAATACTAAGAAATAAAGAAAAATATGCTGAAAGAACTCATTTTTCACCTTTTGAGCGGTAGTCCGCCTCCTGCAAATCAAATTAGTATGAACAAGTAAGTAAGAATAAGTAAGAATCACCCACTTTCTTCCTCCTTGTGGGCGGTAGTCCGCCTTTCATGAGAATTTAATGAGTTTTTATGAATATATAAATAACAAGTTGAAAGATTTGTAGTGGGAAACCATAGCTTATTTATTCCAACATAATTACAGATTATAGATCCAGAGTCTCACTCTCTGGTAAACAGCTATAAGCTGTCTAGCTACTCATAATAGTAGATGTACTTACTTGAAAATACAAAAGCTGAACAGTTTGCTTCCACTTTTTTTCTCGACTCACAGAATCTACTCTCAGGCAATTTTACTCTCAGACAGATCCCTTCTATTCTAATTTTCAATGCCTAAAACTAAGACTCAAGGCTCTTTTTATAGGGAGCGAAACTTAAAATGGAATTGAAACACACATAATTAACAGTAATTCCACTAAGGATAGTGACTCCATGTTGATCAGGTTTATGCTTTCCTCCATTGTCTTCTTTTGGAAAGCTGATTCTTTCACGATAAGATATGTTCCCCATTTAAGAAAAAGAGAATATGCTCGTACCTATCTTTACAGGTCATTGTATGTTTTTGAGTTTTCCCCAAAATAGGGTTCTTCAAAATCAATTCTTTTTATTATTCCATTCTCTTTCATGTTGGTATCAACATACATCTTGTAGTACCTTTCTTTCTCGATCTTTTTGAGCCACTGGGCACATGCAAGAGTGAAATCTATTTTCTTTCTCTTTAGGGCAACAAACAGGTCACTGGTTACGGCCTTTGGGTGGTTATAGGCTGTGATAATTATTTTCTCTCCGAATGCAAGAAAAGTAATCTCTTGGTCTTCTTCAATTATTTTCTTGACATATTCTACTGTCATTGTTTTCATCCATGGAATACTAGAATTTGGAGCTCCATTATATCCAACACAAGCTAGTTCTAGATACTGATCCTGGATGATCCTGACATATATAGTGGTATGGAGAAATATATTCAGTTTCTCCATTGGACTTATGCACCCATTTTGGAGGTGTAGATCTGAACTTGAGTCTAAGAATGTAGTTGGTTTTCCTTACATTCTTGACTATATTACAAATGATAGCTGGCAGTCCCTTGAGATCATCATTTAATTTTATCCACAGATTATGGACAAAGCCATTTTCCACCAGCCACAATTTATGCTCTTGTAGATCTTCACTTTGAACATTCACCACATATCTTCCTAGGAATGATCTTGGAACTATGAAAACTGTATCAGAGAGAATTGATCTAGTTGAATGTCTTCCAATGGTGTTATAGAATTTGAACCATTATGTCTCTTTTAATACCTGAATTGGTACCTTTGCACTTTCAGTGGTTCTGATGTACAACACAGTTGGTTCATAACAACACTTTGTTATTTTTTCTTTTGACTCAGCTCTTCAACTAAGGCATTCATGGCCTCTACCATAAGCCGTTTATCTTGCTCCTGGAAGGAAAACATTAAATTGTCTTGCAAAATCTTCTGGTGAAATACTAGACCTGAGCTAGCTTGGAAAACTGATTTCGAGAAGATATCCATTTGATAATTGAATATATTTACAAACCTTGTCGGAAAATTTTTGCTTTATGGCAAAGCAGTAGCTTTAAATGGTCTTGATAAGCCTTTATCTTTTTCTATTTGAGACGGGATAGCCAATCCGTTACCCTGGAATTGGTCAGTTGAGGCTGATCTTTTAGGACACAACAAGAAGTTTTTAAGAACCTTCTTAATAGACTCCTCTGGTTGTTCTGGTTCTTTTCTTGGCCTTCTGCTCCTAGGATTCAGACCTTCATCACTTTTTTTGCTTCTTCTGAACATCGTCATTTCTCTGTTAAAGCGTCTGGGTGATAGTTCCTGTTTCCTGCAATTAATTGTACATCATAATCATATTGATTTAGAAATAATTGTCAATTAGCTAATCTTCCCCTATCAGCAACTTTAACAAGCTTGAAATTCTTGACTCCGGTACAATATATTCTCACAATGAATGGTTTTCCTAAAAAAGCGGGAGAATTTTTAATTATTTTTTTTATTGCCATAATTTTTTTTCTCCTATGGGGTAATTGTGTTATGTAGTATTGAACTTCCCACTGCAAAATTTTAGATTTTTTTCTATAGTAGTGCCTGGCGCTTTTGCCAGCACTACACCTACCCAAAAACTGTCACTAGCATCTGTCTGAAGAATGATCTCATCATTCTCTTCAGGTTGATGGAGAGATAACAAATTTTTGCAAAACTCTTTGATTTGCCTAACGACCTTTTCACCATCTTCTGTAAATTTTCAAGCTCTCTTTGAGATTGTTTTTGGAGACAGTATTACTGTTAATCCATAAATTTTGGGAAGGAAGTCTCTTCTATAGTTAATGGCTCCTACAAATCTTTGTAGACTTTTAGCGTTAGGGATTCTGTCTAGAAATTTCCAGACTTTTTCTAAAATATGATGTTGAAGCTTGATCGCCATATTTCTTATGTTAATCCTTAGGAAGTCAATTTCATCTAGGACGAAAAAGACTTGTTTTTCTCATAGAATGATTCCATGTTGAACTATGAGCTTGACTACCTCATAAAGATGATTCATGTGTTCTTCTTTGCACTACAAAAAAAAATACCTCTAGTCACGATTTTTTGCCACAACTAAAGGTTGCGGTCGCAATTAGTTTAATTCCTACGATGGCGAAGCACACCTTGCACATATTGGCGACGACATGTCGTCAACAAAGGTATATTTTTGGCAACAGAAATTCGACACTTCGTGGCTAAAGATATTTTCGACCACAGAAATTTGTTACTATCGCTAACATTAACTCATTTTCTTTGAAACCTAACCTCTCTCTCTCTCTCTCTCTCTCTCTCTCTCTCTCTTCAGAGCTCGCTCTCTCTTCAGAGCTCGCTCTCTCTTCCACTTCACCCTCCACTCTCTCCTCTCACTTCTCTCTCCTTCTCTCTCTCTCACTTAATCCCCAAATGCTTGAGCCCTACTCTAGCTCTCTGCTAACACTTCACCCACTGCTCCCTACACCTCCGACGACAAGAGGATCTCCGCAAATGATCTAGTTTGAGAGCTGCACCGAGAGTGAATCAAGGCCATGCGGAGGAGACAGATGAGGTGTCGAGTCGCAGTCGAGGGTTCACGAAACGCGGAGGAGATCAAGTTATGTGGGAGGAAGAAGCGAGCTGCAGAGCCTAATCGATTTGAATTAGAGATTTTGGATCTCTCTCCCAAGGTACTTAATTAACATCCATCTGGTTGTTCAATTCCAAAAATACTAACTCCTAATTCAATTGTTCTAATATGTGTAATATGCTTGAAGATTACTATTAAAATTGCCCGTAGATTGATTAAATTCACCCAAATCATGATGAATTTGTCTTAATTTGGAGTTAATTATGTCAATTGGAGCAGATATATGTCATGAGTTGTATCAGGATGAGAATTTGGAGTTTCTTCTCCACCAAGTTTCTCTTTGTTTTGTTCTCAGTTGATTTTTTTCAAGCTATTGAAATTGATTACCTAGAGAGTGTGTGAATGTTGTGTTATTGATTCTATATCTAGTTTTGTATGTGTTTAGTGAAATATAGTGTAGATTTGAGAAGCTTAGTGCACTACTAGAAAAAAACACTTAGGCGACGAAGCAGTTTCATCGCTTAAGTGGTTTGTTTCGTCGCCTAAGGTTCGTCGTCTAAGTACCTAGATATCGAAACTGTTTTGTTTTGTCGCATAAGTACTTAGACGTCAAAAAATTCTCTCTAAACGACGACAGCAGTCATCGTCTAAGAGTCATCCTAGCCGACGAAAATCTATAATCGTCGTCTAAGTATCACAACGTAGACGACGACTTATTTTCGTCGTCTAAGTGTCATTACTTAGACGACGACTAGTAGTCATCGTCTAAGTGATCCACTTACATGACGACCTATTCTTCGTCGTATGGTCTAACCACTTAGACGACGAAGATCAATGTTCGTCGTCTAGGGTTTAAACCAAGACGACGAAGCGTTCATCGTCTTAGTGAGAGAATTAGGCGATGAAACAAAGATATTTCTTCGTCTAAGTTCAAATATATATATATTATTTCTGAATTATAAATTAAATTTAAATATAAAATAAAATAATAAAATATTCATTAAATATAAAAAGTGTACGTACATCAATCGAAATAATATAAATGATAGAAACTACAAAACAAAACCGGTGGGAGACACGCCGCCGAGTCCCCCACCGCCGCTCGGATCATCGTCTTTGGACCTAGGAGTGGGCCAGGGGGGGTGGACGACACTCGGTCATCAGGAAAGGGCAACCCTATGCTCTTGCACATCGCGAAGAAGGTAGTTATCCTACTGTGTTGCGCGTCAAGCTACCGCTGCATCGACCTCGTCTGCTCCCAGGCCCGATTGGCCGACTCTTGTGCCAATTGAGCCTGCTCAAGGGCGGCTTAGAGCACCTTCTCATCCTCCCTACCGCGCTTAGTCGACAATGCGGATGACTGGAACAAATCTCTTTGGACCATCATAGAGGAGGCAGCTCTTCAGGTGGCATCTCCGGGTTTTGCAGCTGAGTGTTCGACCGCTAATTGCTCCTGGGCCATTTCTATCAACCTCGCATGAAATTAATCATATGAACAACCATTGCCACTCCTCTTCCCTTTCGTTTTGCAGCTTCTGTGGGCTAGTCGAGGCACCCTGTCTGAGATAGTACTTGTGGAGGTTGTACTTCTAATCCTTGAAAATGTTCGTGGCCATGGTATTCATGTGCTCAATCACCTCAGGTCTGCCATCGTTATCTAAATGTACCTATGAAAATAAATAAAAAATTAAACACCTATAAATTATGTCTTTATGATTTGTAATTAATTAAAAAAATAAATAAAATTAAATATTATTACCGAGAGTTCGTGGTACACCCTCAACTTTTTGGCTTCGGGCAACTTCTTCCACAAAGGGGCAACCATACGGATGTTGTTCCGTATGTTTGATCCAATATCGTACCACCACAGGTTGTCGATCTGCGCGAATGGAGAGCCTCGGGTGAACTCATCTAATGTCACCTCGATCTTCTTTCTCGTCGACTGTACTATGTGCTTGCTTTTGGCGCCTTTCCCAAGTCCCCGAGTCCTTTTGAGGACTGGGTCTGATGGCTGCCTCCTGGGCTTGTGCCGGATGCTGTAGTGAATCGATTCATTTATTGAATATTCTGGAACTTCTGACACCGCCGCTAAAGTGGTGACAGGTGGCTCATCTGTATAGGTACTAGCCGGCTTAATTAAAGCATGAGGGATTGGGCCAATCGCTGGAGCCGAAGGATTCAGAGGAGCCGTAACGGTCTCCTTCGAGGATTGCCCCTAACCTATTTGTCATGCAATAGATTGGAGTTGGGCATCCCTCTCTTCTTGCGAGCACCTCTTTCTTGGCGGAATCTTAATTAAGCTAATAAAATCTCATATTAATAATATAATATTCATCGGCATTAGAATTTATAAATTCATCCAAATTAAGTCATTTCGTAAATTCATATACATATCACCATATTACACTAATATCAACAATTTTCATATCAAATTTCACCAATATATATATACACATATATATATATATACACACACACACACACACAAAATTCACCAAAATTCAACAAATTCACCAAAATTGAACAAAATTCACCACAATTCACCAAATGTATATATACAATTTTTAAATTCATATATACAATTTCATTTATAAAAATTAAACAATTTTATATATATATGGGTCGGGTCAGAGCCGTTACTGACGGGCGTGGTGGAGGAGAAGGGAAGTCGTCGCAGGAGCCGATGGGCTGTGGAGGCGAAGGCAGAGGGACGGCTGGTGAGAGAGAGAGAGAGAGAGGAGGAAACTACGGGGGTGGTGCGAGCTCGGTCGAGATGTGTTTCCGGCGAGGCTAGTTCATGGCCGGTGAGGGTGGGCGGCAGACGATGAGGATGGGTAGTGTCCGGCAAGCAAGGGAGGTTGCATGCGGGGTTAATTTTGGGGGCAGCTAGGGTTTATGTTGGATAGAGAGAGAGAGGGTCGAGAGAGATAGAGAGAAATCCAGGTCGAACGAAATATATCGATCAACTTAGGAGACAAAATGAATGGTTTCGTCGCCCAAGTTCACTTAAGCGACAAATCTAAACACCTTCATCGTCTAAGTCGTTTTAAAAAATGTCCCAAAAAATTTGGCGCAAAAAAATGAACCCCAAAATTTTTGGGACTAGGCGACGAAAATACATGGTTTCGTTGCCTAAAAAGACACTTAGATGATGAAACGATGTAGTTTTGTTGTCTAAGTGATATTTAATTTAATAATTTTGAGATAAATTAAATTAAATTTTTGTTACCTGCTTAAAATAGGAAGACATTAGCCGTCAGATGTAATTATTACGTTTATATATATAATAGTTTTAAAAAAAGTTTACACAAATTAGGTAGAGTTTTTCTAGCTATTCAATCATTCCAGTGCATTTTGTGAATATCAACAAAAGTTTAAAACATGGAACCGATTGTAAATATAAATATTCGTAAAACCGTTTTGATCACACGTTATGGGAATTTTGTAATATGTGAAACTTTATATATCAATTACATTTAAATTAATTAAATAATATTTAAAATCTAGATTGATGAGTTAATACGTACTCGTTATATATCTATACCATCTACTAATGTTGAATAACGTATGTGTTCGTATGTCTTTATATCCATATTAACGAAAATCGAATTTGGACAAAACAACCGTTAGATATATTCGTCACCATTTAATATGTAAGTAGATGAAGTTTCAATCAATACGAAGTTTGTTAAGGGCTTGATCGGTGTAGTTAACCATGCATATAACCAAAATCAATTAATTAATTTGACGGAAAAGGAAAACTACGTACGGTGATTAATTTACGATTCCTCGTAAATTCGATTTTTCGAACTATCATCACAAAATTGGAGGTCATATTATGAAAACCTATTTAGACGATGAAAGACATCATTTTTTTCATTCCAGTATCACTTAGACGGAAATATAAATTTTTTTGTCGTCCAAGTGTTACTTAGACGACGAAACGCCTTTGTTGTCTAAGGGTTTTAGGGTTTAGGGTAAAGGGATTAGTGTTAGGGTTTAGGGTTTAAGTTCACGAAGAAGACGAAATCATATATGCATCGTCTAAGTAGTGCCCTTTAGCCGACCAACATAAGTGAGTTGCTCGGCTAAGTGAACCTTAGACAACGAACAATCTATGTTCGTCATCTAGCTAAGAGGTCATTTTTGTTTATTTTTTCCCCCAATTTTAAACATAATTGTATTTCAAACTACTCATGTATTGAAACACATTAATTAATTAATTTAGTAACGCAGTTTCATTAATGCCTCAAATAAAAAATAATTAATTAATATCTCAAAGCTAAATTAATTAATTTAACAACAGTCCTCCTCCTCGTAATCATCATCATTTGAATCATGCTCCTCACTATCATCTGATTGCTCCTCATCATTATATTCTATATCGTCTGAATTATATATGACATCGTCTTTGTCATTCTCCGGCTTCTCGTTAGGGGCATTGTTCTCTTACTCTCTAATCTCCTCTTGAGTAAGATTCGTGGCTCCATCGAACATGGGTAAGCGTTCGTCTGGCTGAATCAGTTCCCCTATGTCTGGGATGACAGAAGTATCTGAAAGGATCCAACCTCGATTTAGTTTCCAAAACTGGAATCAAACCCTTTCTGAAAACAAGAACTTTCGAAAACCATGAAAATTTCGGCAGAGTTTCGTTACTAACGCGGAATTGCCATTAACCTGCACCCGGAAAATACTTTTCATCCTATGCCACAAAAATCAAACCATGGGCACCAATCCTATCCGGATTTCTCAATATCACAACAGTAATGTAAAGTAATAAATAAAACTGTACTTTATAGAAATCCGGGGAAATATCGTATGAAAGTACAACATCAAAATGCTCAGAGCGACCTCTAGTGTATAAATACATAAACATACCACAACAGGCAGAACAAGAAACCTACTGGAAAAACAAGGTAGCTCGAACACTATGCCTCCAACTGCGATGTGCGACACCAGAGTCCGAAATGTAAACTGGGCACGAAAATCGAAAAGCCCAGGGGAAAGGCAAATAAAATCGTTAGAGTGAGTGGATGAAAATAAACATATGCCTTTCACCAATTTCATATATCATTAAATCAATGTAAAGCGAGTTCGGAAAATATATATGGAGGTGCCAGGCAAATCACTCAACCCTGACGGTCAGGCGAATCTCTCAAGCCCGACGGTGATAGGCTAGGGGAATCTGTCAACCCTAGCGGCATAACAAGGGAATCTCTCAACCCTGACCAGAGGAATTTCTCAACTCTGGGTCGGACTACCGGTGATCAACCGAGTAGCCGAAGCATCGATGCAAGTAATGCCATCACCATAAACATATAAAATAATACCTCCAAAAGTAATAAATAATCTCAACATCGTATATAAATAAATACGGAAATCACGAACTCTCAACAACAGTGAAAATAGAAAAGTCAACTCACAGATGAGCATAACGCAATATGCGTTAATCCAGTGATCCGGCGGAAAATCCCTCGACAAACGAACGATCACGATGCCCTGAATAATCATAAAATCCACTGCTCAAAATCATAACTCAAAACCTTGAACCACATCTCGAGAAACAACCGTTCCCGGAAACATATAATTCAATATCGACGAAATCGTCAAAATCTGATAATCACACCATAAAACCTCGCTATAATTTTCGATGCTCAATTCAAAAAATAAACCTTACCACTGTGATTGGTGCACGATTCCGAGCAAAATGACATACAACTCGTCGAAAAACACCTCGGCAGGAAAGTCGCTGCCGTGCACGGAAAACCTCACCGGCCCAGAAAAATGCAACCTACACATGGATTTGAAGATCTCGACATTTCCAACAACTTTCCGGTTCAAGGTTAAGCTCAATTTTGACCGGAAAAGGTCCAAAACTCACCTCAAAAGTGCAAACCCTCGCCGGAATTTCAATTCCACCGATCTTCCTCCTCCGGCCACAGCAACCCTTGAAACCACTTCCAATAGCTTCCTCTCTCCAAGGCTAACAAAACCCCTCAAAGAACCATCACCAACTCCGCCGGAATGCCACCACCCAAGTTGGCCGAAATCTCGTCGGAAAACGCCGAACTTCACCGCGCTGATTCTCTTTCCTCCGGCCACCTTAATGGTTGATCCACCTACCAATCCAAAGAGGAGCACGAGCCCAAAAATTCTCATGAAGAGACCCCGGCCAACCGTGGCCAGAATCAAGCTCAACGACCAAGAAAACCGAACGGCTACAAATGGGTCGCCCTTGACCCGTGGTCAACGCGGGTCAAGGCCCAATTTCCTGATTTGGAAAGTTTCCCAATTCATCACATATTCCCTCGTAATTATACCGTATGCATATTGAATCCCAAACGGATAAATACGACAATATCCGACGGTCGAAAATATTCACAACTTACTCCTCGTAACTCGGAATAATTCTTCGGAAGTTCCCACGAGTTCGACTCTTCAACTTTCGTGAAGGATCTCAAATCAAATTCTTGCCCGATAATTTATTCGTTAACGAGGCTGCCATAATAACCAACTACGACGAAATTGCGATAAATCGCCAAACTCGCAAATCAAGTCGATAATCATTCCATTTTCGGTTCGGGTCGTCACAAATCTACCCCCCTTACAAAAATTTCGACCTCAAAATTTCCAAATTTGCCAACTGAAAAGTAGGGACACTGCTTCCGCATACAGTTCAACTCCCAAGTGGCAACCTCAACTGAACGATTCTGTCAATAGACTTTCAGGTAAGAAATATTTCTGCGCTGTAATCTTTGTACCCTCAAATCCCGAATCTGAACTGGCTCCCCCACAAATGTCAAGTCTTCCTGCATAAGGAACTGATAGGGTACAAAACATGCAATAAATCTGAAATGTAGTTCCACCACACGGGATACAACACATACAAAGGCCAATGCTATAGGCAATGCCAAACTATATGGCACAACACTAACTGGCCCCATGATCACATACGGACCAAAATAACGTGGCAATTTCATAACTCAACCTGCTCACATCAATATAACTCTAATGTCGAACACGAGCAATTATCAACCTGTCCCTGCCAATCCGAAGGTCTACAGTAGCGCATTTTACTAAATCAGGATCAACGCCAACTCAAACCTCACTTGCTCCAACACAATGGAGTACAACACCGTTTCTTATACACAACTTCATATAATATCATAACCATACTGGTCTACAAACTGGTACTGCAAGCAATCTCGAACAAATGAAACTGATGGTCCCAAATCCCTCGGAACTGCAATACACAAGACCATAACATGCTTTCCAAAGACTGAATAGTCCTCTAAGATCGCCCACCAATCTGAGGATAAGAAATTATACTAAACTATAATCTGGTCCCTAATACTCACTGCAACGCTTGCCAACACTCTGTTGTAACTGATTATCTCGATTAGCAATCTGGGACACAGGCGCACCACGAAATTGGACAACCTCCGCCAAATACAGCTATATCCGTCTGCCCTCTAAAATCTTTTCTGGAAGTATAAGGAAAAGAACTGATACATAAAATCCACAATGACAAGCTCCAACTTCTAATCGGAAATCTCCAATGGCTGTAACTTCCCAGCATGTTTCTGCCTCTCTGCCCTCGCCTGCCGATAAATCAGGCATCTGCTCACATAAACTGTTATATTCCTCTTCATGTTGCGTCACGAGTAGTAAACTCAAAGTATCTGATACATCTCTGTATCACTAGTGCATAACGTACGTAAAACAATGAGCTTCAACATCATCACACTCAAACTCAGCTCCCGTAGCTCGCAACTCGGCTAACCTGGAAACTCGGGCCACACATACATGAAACAGTGAAGCTCCCGATTTCCGACTGAATGCATCAGCAACGACATTAGCCTTTCTTGGATAAACTCAAATGTGCAGCTATAGTCGTTAATCGACCCCATACATCTACGCTGCCTCAAGCTCAAATCTGACTGAATATGTAAGTAGATGAAACTCAAGTGATCAATGTACATCCTACACTGCGCTGCACGCCGTAGCAGTAATGTCTCCAACTCTCTGATACTAACATAAACACAGCAACTCCCAAATCATACATAGGATACGTATCTTCATAAAGTTTCCACTGCCTGAAACCATGAGCCACCGCTCTGCTATACTGCATCAAAGCATAACCAAATCCAAATCTCGATGCATCGCTATAAACCACGAACTCGCCACGGTCGTCAAATAAAGTCAAAACCGGTGCAGTGGTCAACCTTTCCTTCAGAAGTAAGTAACTCCCCTCACACATATCGGAGCACTCAAACTTGACGCCTTTCTTCGTCAATCTGAAAAGTGGAGTGGCAATTCGAGAAAAATTCTACACAAAGCGCAGATAGTAACCTGCCAAACCTAAGAAACTCCTGATCTCTGGTACAATGGTAGGTCAACTCCAAATTAATACGGCTTCGATCTGGTTAGGATGCACGTCGACTCCCTTGGCTGATATCATGTGGCCCAAAAACTTTACGTTAACCAACCAAAACTCACACTTGCTGAACTTCGCAAACAATTGATTATCTCGCAAAGTCCGCAAAACCGCTCGCAAATGCTTCTTGTGCAGGCCCACACTCCTGGAGTAAATCAGGATGTTGTCGATGAACGCGATCACAATCTTGTCCAGAAACTGTCTGAACACCCGGTCCATCAAGTTCATAAAAGCTGCGGGAGCATTGGTAAACCCAAACGGCATAACCAAGAACTCGTAATGCCCGCACCGTGATTTGAAAGCCGTCCTGGCCACATCTGACTCTCTGATCCTCAACTGATGGTATCCAGACCTGAGATCAATCTTTGAAAAGACTGAAGCTCCCATAAACTGATCAAACAATTCGTCAATCCGCGACAACGGATACTTGCTCTTCCCTGAAGCCTGATTCATCTTCCGATAGTCGATGCATAACCACATGGAACCATCCTTCCTCCGTACAACAATACCGGAGCACCACACGGTGATACATTGGGTCATATGAAACCCTCTCCAGCAACTCTTGAAGTTGAATTTATAGCTCCTTCAACTCCGCTGGCGCCAAATGATAAGGTGCCTGTGATATGGGTCTAACGCCCAATAAAAGCTCAATGGTGAAGTCGGTCTCCCGAACTGGAGGAATACCCGGTAACTCTTCCGGAAACACATCTGGAACTTGGAAATCACCTCAATATCACCAATATCTGGCACAACAGCCGTAGTATCCACCACATGAGCTAAGTATGCCACACAACCCTTTTTCATCATCCGTTCGACCTTCATCGCTGAAATCACACATGGCAATAAAATATTCTTCTCACCGCGAAACAATATCTCGGGGAACCCTGGTCGTCGAAACACAACCTCCTTCTTGTGACAATCGAACATAGCCCAATGTGTGGCCAAGAATTCTATACCCAAAATCACATCAAAATCAAAGATATCCAGCAATAACAGATCCGTGGCTAACCCATAACCTTCAACAAAGATCTCACAACATTCTCCATAACCCCGGAAGTGGAGATGCAGGCATAATAGCCATGAATGTCAAGCAACGGTAACGTCAGAGAAACTCTGCCCTCACACAGGGTCATGGCACGAACTCCGGCATGCCCAACTAACCGTCTACGTCGATTGCGACTTTCTGATTGACTCGTCCAGAAGGCTGCGTTGGTCAAACTTTAGAAATGGCATCTTGACCTCCTCCTGAACTCTGAGCTTCCGAACAGCTAAAACAGCTGACTGAGGGCGTTCCCTTGTAACGTGAACCTCCTGGCCACCACAATAACAACTGAGAGTGCTTCTTGGACACAAACCATAGCGACGCCTGCTGTGTGGAAGGATCACCAATGACCACCCTGACTCATGCCACAAGAACAAGTCCACTACTTTGTGATCTCTATCACCACCAAACGAATCTTCTGCCTTATTCAGATGACCCTTAACATAATCGAAAAGGCCACAGCCCGATGAAGTCACTGATCCCGAGGTGCCTGAACTCAACCTCATCAAACATCTCAACTAAGTTCACCTTGCTCAAAACGATATGTCGGTAACCGCGTATGCCTTTCCTTCTCAATGTCCTTGCCTCTGAGTGCAGCACATCAACCTCCTCACGGTTGTCTTGAGACATAACAGTCAAAACCCCTCTGATACTTCAGTTCAAACTCATCTCGAACCTCATGCATTGCTTCCTCTGAAGCCACATAACACGTGCAAACTGGAACAAACATGTGATCGATACATCCCTGTCTCAGGTGGGTCAACACTCCATATTTCCTTATAAACAATAGCCTGAATGTAGGCCGTGGAATCGTAATAGGAACTCACACAATACCAACCCACAAAATACAATGATCTAACTCAGGCAAACCATCAACTACCATAATTCTCTGTTATGAGGCAACATGTAGACTCCCATACACGCACAACTGGGCAAACCATGCCGCACATATCTCTGAATCCAGTATGCTCATCAAAACCCACAACTCATTATCAAGTCGCGCGTCGACTGATCCTCAACAGGATCCACAACCATACCGACACGGAAAGCACGTTAAGGAGGCATCCTAATGAATAAGACATTGTTCACAACAAACAGGACGTAATCATGAAACTTTAAACATTTGAAAGCATACAACACCCGGAGCATTGATGAATATCCGCCGGCCGGTCGGGTCATCGCTCTAGATATGTTGTACATTCTCAAATATCCTTAGTAAACACGACTACAGAACCTAAAACCTAATGCTTTGATACCAAGCTGAAAGGACCCAACCTCGATTTAGTTTCCTAAACCAGAATCAAACCCTTTCTGAAAATACGAACTTTCGAAAACCATGAAAATTTCGGCAGAGTTTCGTTAGTAACGCGGAATTACCATTAACCTGCACCCGGAAAATACACTTCATCCTATGCCAAAAAAATCAAACCGTGGGCAGCAATCCCATCCCGATTTCTCAATATCACAACAGTAATGTAAAGTAATAAATAAAACTGTACTTTACAGAAATCCGGGGAAATATCGTATGAAAGTACAACATCAAAATGCTCAGAGCGACCTCTAGTGTATAAATACATAAATATACCACAGCAGGTAGAACAAGAAACCTACTGGAAAAACAAGGTAGCTCGAACACTATGCCTCCGACTGCGACGTGCGACACCAGTCCGAACTGTAAACTGGGCACGAAAACCAAAAAGCCCAGGGGAAAGGCAAATAAAATTGTTAGAGTGAGTGGACGAAAATTAACATATGCCTTTCACCAATTTCATATATCATAAAATCAATGTAAAGCGAGTTCGGAAAATATATATGGAGGTGCCAGGCGAATCTCTCAAGCCTGACGGTCAGGCAAATATCTCAAGCCTGACGGTGATAGGCTAGGGAAATCTCTCAACCCTAGCGGCATAACAAGGGAATCTCTCAACCCTGTCCAGAGGAATTTCTCAACTTTGGGTTTGACTATCGATGATCAGCCGAGTAGCCGAAGCATCGATGCAAGTAATGCCATCATCATAAACATATAAAATAATACCTCCAAAAGTAATAAATAATCTCAACATCGTATATAAATAAATACGGAAATCACGAACTCGCAACAACAGTGAAAATAGAAAAGTCCACTCACAGATGAGCATAACGCAATACGCGTTAATCCAGTGATCCGGCGGAAAATCCCTCACCAAACAAACGATTACGATCCCCTGAATAATCATAAAATCTACTGCTCAAAATCATAACTCAAAACCTTGAACCACATCTCGAGAAACAACTGTTCACAGAAACATATAATTCAATATCGATGAAATCGTCAAAATCCGATAATCACACCATAAAACCTCGATATAATTTCCGATGCTCAATTCAAAAAATAAACTTCACCACTGCGATCGGTGCGCGATTCCGAGCAAAACGACATACAACTCGTCGAAAAACACCTCGGCTGGAAAGTCGCCGCCACTGCCGTCGACCGCCGGAAAACCTCACCGGCCCAGAAAAATGCAACTTATACATGGAGATCTCGACATTTCCAACAACTTTGCAGTTCAAAGTTAAACTCAACTTTGACCGGAAAAGGTCCAAAACTCACCTTAAAGGTGTAAACCCTTGCTGAAATTTCAATTCCACCGATCTTTCTCCTCCGGCCACGGCAAACCTTGAATCCACTTCCAATAGCTTCCTCTCTCCAAGGCTAACAAACCCCCTCAAAGAACCATCACCAACTCGGCCGGAACGCCGCCACCCAAGGTGGCCGAAATCTCGCCGGAAAACGCCGAACTTCACTGCGCCGATTCTCTCTCCTCCGGCCACCTTAAGGGTCGATCCACCTACCAATCCGAAGAAGAGCACGAGCCCAACAATTCTCATGAAGAGACCCCGGCCAACCGTGGCCGGAATCAAGCTCAACAACCAAGAAAATCGAACGGCTACAAACGGGTCGCCCTTGACCCGTGGTCAACGCGGGTCAAGGCCCAGTCTCTTGATTTGGAAAGTATCCTAGTTTATCACATATTCGTCCGTATTTATACTGTACGCGTATCGAATCCCAAATGGATAAATACGACAATATCCGACGGTCGAAAATATTCACAACTTATTCCTTGTAACTCGGAATAATCCTCCAGAAGTTCCCACGAGCTCGAAATTAAATTCTCTACAACTTTCATGAAGGATCTCAAATCAAATTCTTACCTGATAATTTAGTTGTTAACGAGGCCGCCATAATAACTAACTACGACGAAATTGCGACAAATCGCGAAACTCGCAAATCAGGTCGATAATCATTCCATTTTCGGTTCGGGTCGTCACAATATCTAGCTCTTGATATGCATTGTCTCTAAACACTTCAGTATCAACCACTGAAGTCCTTTCAAGTGTGGTGGGACTCTATATTCGTCAGTCAGACATATGGTTTACTATTTTCCAGCTTTCACCAACTTTGGGATCATCCAGATAGAATACCTACCTAACCAATGTGGTAAGAGCTTTTGGCTCATCCTCATACCTGCTTGAGTTTGTATCGATTGAAACATTTTCATTTGAATAGAAACACGTTGATATCATTCCCGTACAGTAGCTGAACGACATTAACAATAACCTCGTAATAGACGGTAGCATCTTCCCCAACCGCGATCTCACTGTTCTGTGTTCTTCTTCCATTATCTCGGGCCAATGAATGAAACTTTACACCGTTCACAAAACAACTAGGGTAAATATAGTGTTTAACCGACTTATGGGCCAACAAGTACTTTTTTCATGACCACCACCCCTCGTGGTTATCAGATTTTTGTAGATCACTTATCTACAAAAATTGGAAGAGTAAATATGGATGTGTATTTAATTTCTACCGAAAAATTGACATAGCTTTCCCTAAAAATAAAGAAAACCAAAAACTTGCATGCACAAACTAAGGCAAAACACTTCGCAGAAGCAAACACCGAATGTCATTCGAATTTACCGTGGGCACCTATAGTCCCATCCGGATTTCTCAATTTAATAAATAAGTAATGAGATACATATATGCGTTCATGGTTTGAATTAATTAAACATACATACCCATTGGAGGAAATAATCGGGGAACTTCTTCTTAAGCACTTTTTCAATCCAGGCTTGACTCTTGTCCGGTTTAGCTGCCTGAATCCTCTCCATGTAGACCTTCATATAATCCTCGACCTCATCACAGTCTCGCACTACTACCCAATACGCTTCGACAAGTTCTTTTCTAGTTAATTTTTTCTTTAACGCTCTTCTTAACGGTCGTAAGACATTTGTGATGACTAAAAGATTGATTTGGGCATTTGGATCAAAGACGATGGTTGGGATTGGATCCTTAAGGTTCTTGTTGCAGTAGGTAAGACACTCTTGCATTAGGTATGTCTCCACTATAGAGCCATCCGGGAAAAATTTATTTTTCACGAATCTTCTATACTGTCCAAGTTGTCTGCAAAATCATACACTTAATTATTTGATGAATAGTAGAAACCCACAAAAAGATATGTAGATGATGAAAATCCTTTATAAATAATTGTATACGTATCTTTCTTGAGGATACATCCAAGTGTAGTGGACGGGACCAGAAAGGAGTACCTGTTCGGGTAGGTGGATCATGGGGTTAATCATAATATCAAAGAAAGCAGGGGGAAAAATTCTCTCTATTTTGCAAAGAATGCGCACAATTTTGTATTGTAGTTCTACCACATCTGACTTCTTCAACTCTTTGGCACATAACCTCTGCCACCATCTGCATAATGCTACTATTGATTCGATAACGTCTTTAGGCAAATATGGTCGAATTACCATTGGAATCAGACCTTGAATCATAACGTGATAGTCATGAGTCTTTAGACCACTGAACTTGTGTTGCACCTCGTTGACTACTCCAAATATATTCGCTGCATAAGTAGATGGATATCGAACACTCTTAAACCAGTTGAATACAGAACCCCTCAGTATCGACTTCACCGTGTAAGGTGCATCTGACATCTTGTTGTACACATCTTTTCTATCCCTCCTTAACCATAAAGGACGGCATAAATTCAAAGATTCTAGATCTTTTTGCTCTTTGGGAGTATCTTTAGTCTTGAACTTAATACCCAGAATTGTTCCCACCATGCTGTCACACATATTCTTTTCTATGTGCATGACATCAAGGTTGTTCCTGAGTTTCAACTTGGACCAGTAAGGCAGTTCAAAGAAAATACTCTTATGATGCTAATAGCTAAGATCATGTGGAGGGTGTTGATTGATATTCTTCACATCTTAGTCATTGTTTAAGACACCAAAATAGAATCTGGTCAACCTCTCAAAAATCTCTTCAGCAGACCACTGTCGGAGTTTAGGATTATTCTCTACCGTCTCGTCAAAATGAGCCTCATCCTGTCGCCACTGGTGATCGTAAGGAAGCCATCTATGGTGACCTAGGTAACACACCTTCCCTACATGCTAATTAGAGTTCACGTTGTCCAAACAGATAGGACAACCATTGTATCATCTGGTCGTGCAAGATGCCAACATCCCATATGTAGGAAAATTGTTGATTATCCACATTACGCCTACTCTCATCATGAATGTCATGTCAGTGAGCTTGTCATAAGTTGGGACTACATTTTTCCATAACATTTTCAGCTCATCGATCAAAGGTCAGAGCTAGGTACACATCTAAACACTTTTCCGGAGATTTAGAACCTGGAATTAGCAGAGTAAGGAACTTAAATTCCTTATTCATGCACATCCACGGAGGCAGGTTGTACGACATGAGAATAATTGTCCAAGTGCTAACGACAATGCTATTACTACCCCAAGGATTAAATCTATCTGTAGAAAGTCCGAGTCTAATATTTCGAACCTTTGCTATAAAGTCTTGAAATTTCCTGGCGAAATGTTTAAAAGCCTCTCCATCTGGCACGTGTCTGAGCACATCGTCATCTATTCACTATTCCGTGTACCATCTCATTGCCTCTGATGTGTACAGAGACATGTACAGACGCTGCAATCTGGGAATCAACAAAAAATAGCGATGCACTTTCACAGGAATTTGCTTCTTTGAACTCCTCATATTCCAGTTCACATATCTGCACTGGTTCCATACAGGACAGTAGTTCAAATGTGCATACTCTTTGTAAAATAGTACACAATCATTTATGTAGGAATGAATTTTCTTGTACTTTAGGCCGAGGCTGCTCAAGATCTTTCCGACCTTATAATGAGTTTCAAGAAGTTTATGATGATCAGGAAGCAACTTACATATATGCTCCTACATTTCGTCAAGAGCACGGTCTGAAATTTTGTTCTTCATTTTTATCTAATCTTTCTCCATTATATTTCGCAATACATTATCTGGACATGCAGAGTACACCGGAGTCTGGGTTTCAAGTAGCATCATGTTGTACCTATCTATCTCAGTAGTGTCACTGCCCAAGTTGACAGTCGGGAAAGTGTCATCATGAGTGGTATCGTAACCTCCCTCTTGGTATTGGGGTCCACCATAACTAAATCCCGAAAAAGCATCATGGACCAAATTCACAGTTGTGTTCCAAGCAGGGGCACCACTATCGCTGGATGATGCACCATGGTAACTGTACCTTGAGCTGATGTCTGGTCCTGAAATGAAGTCTACTACTTCACCATGCTCGCTCCACGTAGTGTAACTCCACATGATACCATAGTCATATATATAGGTGTTGAGTCATAACATTAGACTCCACAAACTGAAGGTTGAGACATTTTCTACACAGACACCTGAAACACTTCTTTCCCTGAGCATGTTCCTGCACAAAAAACACAAACTCTCTAATGTCGTCCATATACCGCACATCACTTTTATTTGCCAATTGTATCCAACTCTTGTCCATATTTATGCGTAAGGATAATAATTTTATTAATTATATAATTTTTCAACCAATAATTAATTAATCTAATATACTATATATATTATCTGCACATAACACAATTAATTAAGTAGCATATATATGCTGTATATAATCAATCTTAGACTATAACTAATCTAGATAATATTGTATTTTATTATTAACTTTATATAAATGCATTTACATATTATATATATGCAAATCCTATCAAGTTTGAAGATTCACATTGAAACTTTGGTGTGAAGTTTCATTTTATGCAAAATCGGCATAACAATTCAAAGATTGAAATCACTCATCCTTTAAATACCCATGCAAGGATCGTGCCTGCAAAAGTTTAGCTCAATCAGAGATGTTTTGACTATTTGATCGTCACATTATTTAACAATGCACACAGATTGTCCGATTTAGCAAATTTGATGTGGTGATCATGAAAGGACCCAACCACGATTTAGTTTCCTAAACCGGAATCAAACCCCTTCTGAAAACACGAACCAACGAAAACCATTAAAATTTGGACAGAGTTTCGTTACTAATGCGGAATTACCATTACCTGCACCCAGAAAATACACTTCATCTTATGCCACAAAAATCAAACCGTGGGCACCAATCTCACCCGGATTTCTCAATATAATAACAGTAATGTAAAGTAATAAATATAGCTATACTTTACAGAAATCCGTGGAAAATCGTATAAGAATATACATCAGAATACTCGGAGCGACTTCTAGTATACATATACAAACAGTAGGCCAAACTAAGAACCTACCATAAAAAAACACCGCTCCAATACTATTCCTCCGACCACGACGTGCGACACCAGGGTCCGAACTGCAAACTGGGCACGGAAACCGAAAAACCCAGGGGAAAGACATGAAAACTGTTAGAGTGAGTGGATGAAAATAAATGTCTTTCGCCAATTAATATATGTTATAAAAACATATGCGAGTATAAATGCATAAAAATCATATGGTACACGAGGGAGACTCTAACTCCTCACGCGTACAGAGCATGCATCATAAATACCGCGGGGTCTCTCGTGGAATCCCTCGCGCTAGTACAGTCTGAATCACGGGATCCCAGACCCACACGTGATTCCAAGCCAGAAAGGCCTCGGGTCAGGATATCTGTCCCCTCCGGAGCGTACTCGGGGATCAGCCGAGAAGCCAATGTGTATCGATACAACAACATATACTGAGACTGTACTCTGTGTAAACCAAATCATAAATCCTTTCTATGCACATGCATAAATGTGACGACCCGGAACAGAATCAATAGTGTTAATCAGATTAAGCCATGAGGTTATGCGTAATCGCAGATTTCCGATTGTTGATTGAATCGCCAGGCTTGATCACGACTTAATTATTGGCTGAGAATTTGAGCTGAGTCTCTTCTCAAGAGTTGTTATATGCGTGATTTCGAGTTCGTGAGCGGTTCCGGATCATTATTTGGACGACCGAGGAATATAATACGAATATTTGAAGTTTCGACATAATCGGTTTAAAATAGCGGCCTTCTTAGCGACTAAATTATCGGAAGAGAATTTGATTTTGGAACCTTCACGGAAGTTGTTGCGAATTTAATTTTGAGCTTGTGGGAACTTCCGGAGGATTTTTCCGAGTTAGGAGGATTATGTTATGAATATTTCGACAGTTGATTATTTAATCGGATAAGCATGTAATGATTTGAACCGTTGACTTTTTATCGGATTTGTCAAAGTGTTTGACTTTGGGTGGTAATTGAAGAACATGTCGAGTTGAGTTTGTTGCCGCGAGAATTATCGAAATCGGATTTACGACCCGAAAGTTACGGGTGTTTAAAGTTTGTCGAATTGTGTAATTTGGGAGTTTCCTAAAATAGCAAGTATTTAAATTGTGTTTCCTGTTTTGACAAGTCAACATGTTCATTAATTGAGTTGACTCGGTCAACGCGGAGGAGAAGAAGGTGGCGCAATGGTGCACGGCTCGCCGGCGCTGATCCTCCGTCCGGCCACCCTAGGGCTCGGCCTAGGGCTTGTTCGACTCGCCTCAGTACCCTCGTCCTTGTGCCGGCCACCGTTCACGGCGAGATTGATGGTGGAGAGAGAATTTCTAGTAGTGGAAGTTTGAGATTTTGGGGGTTTTGGGCAGCTAGTTGGGCGTGTTGGAGTTCGTGCCACGACCTTGTATGAGGACAGAATTTTCTCCGAGGTTACTGTTGCTTGATATCCATGGCTATTGTACCTGCATCTCCACTTCCGAGGTTTTGGAAAGTGTTGTATCCATCCGGAGGTTGCGAGATCTTTGTTGGAGGTTATGGGTTAGCCGCGGATCTGTTATAGCTGGACATCGTGATTTTGATGTGATTATGAGTATGGACTTATTAGCGACACATTTGGGCTATGTTCGAGTGTCACGAGATGGTGGTTGTATTTCGACGACCAGACTTTTCCCGAGATACTGTTTTGCGGTGTTGGTCGAGCAGATGATGGAAACGGGTTGTGTTGTTGCTTAGCTCATATTGTGGATACTATGGTTGCTGTGCCCGACATTGGCAACATTAAGGTGGTTCTCGAGTTTCCAGGTATGTTCCGGAGGAGTTACCGGGTATTCCTCCAGTTCGGGAGACCGACTACACCATTGAGCTTTTACCGGGCGCTAGACTCATATCACTGGCAATTTGTCGTTCGGTACCAGCGGAGCTATTGGAGCTAGAGGTTAAACTTCAGGAGTTGCTAGGGGAGATTTCATGCGACCCAGTGTACTTGCGTTATTTGTGCGGATGTTGGATGGTTTGACGAGGTGGTGCATTGACTACTGGAAGCTGAATCAGGCTTCAGAGGAGAGCAAGTATCCTCCGCTTTGGATTGACGATTGGTTTAATCAGCTCACGAGAGCTTCAGTTTTTTCAAAGATTGATTTCAGGTCTGGATACCATCAGTTGAGGATCAGAGAGTCAGATGTGGCCATGTTAGCTTTTAGATCACGGTGCGGGCATCACGAGTTCTTGGTCACGCCGTTTGGTTGACCAATGCCCCCGTAGTTCTTATGGACTTGATAGACACGGGTGTTCAGACGGTTTCTAGACGAGTTTGTGGTCGGGTTCGTCGGCAACATCCTGATTTACTCCAGGAGTGTGGACCAGCACCTGAAGCAATTGCGAGTGGTGTTGCGAACCTTGCAAGATGATCAGTTGTTGGCAAAGTTCAGCAAGTGTGAGTTATGGTTAATTTGCGTGAAGATTTTGGGTCACGTGATGTTAGCTGAAGAAGTCAGTGTGGATTCCGATCAGATAGAGCCGCGTTGGTTTGGGGTAGACCTGCCATTGTACAAGGGATTAGGAGCTTTTCAGGTTACTATCTGAAAAGACCCAACCCCGATTTAGCTTCCTAAATCGGAATCAAACCCCTTCGAAAACACGAACCAACAAAAACTTTTCGAAATTTGGGCAGAGTCTCGTTACTAACGTAGAATTACCATTACCTGCACGCGGAAAATACACTTCACCCTATGCCACAAAAAGCAAACCGTGGGCACCAATCCCATCCGGATTTCTCAATATCTCAACAGTAAAGTAAACAATACATATAATAGTACTTTACTGAAATCCGGGTTTAAAATCGTATAACATATTCAACAGAAAACTCAGAGCGACCTCTAATACATAATCATATAAGTATACCACAGTAGGTAGGACAATAAACCTACTGGAGGAAATAAGGTAGATCGAGCACTATGCCTCCGACCACGACGTGCGGCACCAGAGTCCGAACTGCAAACTGGGTACGGAAACCGAAAAGCCCAGGGGAAAGGCAAGTAAAAACGTTAGAGTGAGTGGACGAAAATAAACATATGCCTTTCACCAGTTTATATACATACTCAATATTAAACAGTGGGAGTTCGGAAAACAACACACATATATATATGCACGGAGGTTGTCGGGCGACCTCTCAAACCCGACGTCAGGTGAATCGCTCAAACCTGACAGTGATAGGCCAGGGGACCACTCAACCCCGCCCAGAGGAATCTCTCAACTCTGGTCCAGAGGAATCTCTCAACTCTGGTACATCGATGTATTAAATGCCATCACAAACAAACACATATAACAATACCTCCGGAAACAACATATATCACAACATCGTATAATTAAATACGTAAATCATAAAATCCACGAACTCGCAAATCAATAGTGAAAATAGAAACTTGTCCACTCACAGACTAGCGTAACGCGTATCGCGTTAACCCGTGATCCGGCGGAAAGCCCCTCGCCAAAACAACGATCACGAACACCTCGTTTTACGTTCGGACGCTCAACTCGAAAAACAAACCTCTCCACAGTGATCGGAGCGCGATTTCGAGTCAAATGACATCCAACTTGTCGAAAGTCAAAAAGTCAACCCGTTGACCGTTGACCGCCGTCCACGGCGGCGGCGCCGCCAGACGTGAAATTTCACGGCGCAGCTTCACCAATTCCACTCAAAATCGTGCACTGAGCAACTTCCATAACTGCACCGAAGTCCAATTCAAACTCTAACCTGTCCAATTTCACGAAAACCCGAAAGTCCACACAATTTTCAAATCAAGAATTCTCCCTACACACATCAAATTGAAACTCCAAACTTACATGGTAGCTCCATGGTGATGAGGGCTACAAAGCCCACCCCAAAATTCAGCTCGAATCGGCCTGAAAAATCGAACCCGAATTCATCAAAAATCTTCCATTTTTGGGCCGGATTTTCTTCCTCCTCCGGCGAGCCTCGCCGTGAGGGGTGCCCGGAAAGTGACTCGGGGTGTCGAGGCACACGGAACAAGACCAGCCCCGCCCTCTATGTTGGCCGGAAAAGGTTCCGTCGCTGTATGCCGCCGGGAACCACCGTGACTTCTCCTCCCCCATAGGTCAAACCAAGTTGACCGAGTGAACCATAATCAATGCAACTTTGACTTTCCCTTTTAGGCAGGTTGCTATTTAAAGTTTTCCCAAAAAGGAAACTTCATGTTTATCCATTTCGACGAACTTCAAACGCGCGTAACTTTCTCGTCGTAATTCCGATTCCGATAATTCTCGCGGCCACAAACTTGTCTCGACGTACTCTTCGAAAATCACTCGAAGTCAAACACATCAGCCAAATGAATAAAAAGTCAACCCTTCGAACCAACACACATTAAATCGACTAAACAATCAATAATCGGAAATATTCACAACTTAAACTCCGTAACTCAAAATCATGGTCCGGAAGTTCTCACGAACTTGAAATTAAATTCCGAACAACTTCCGTGAAGAAGCCGAAACCAAATTCTCGACCGGTAATTTAGTCGCGAACAAACCTGCCATTTAAATCCGTTTCCGTCGAAACTTCAAATATTCATAACTAATTCTTCGGTCGTCCAAATAACGATCCGGAACCGCTCACGAACTCGTAATCACATGTACAACGATTCTCGAGAAGAGACCCAGCTCCAATTCTCGGCCAACAATTTAGTCGTTTAGAAGCTTTGGCGATTAAAACGACTGTCGCAACTCTGCGACTACGTGCAAGCTCATCAATCAAGCTGATTCCACTGCTAATTCTGGTCCGGGTCGTCACAAATCCACCCACCTTAGAAAAATTTCGACCTCAAAATTTTCGAGTCTGCCGATTACAAGGTAGGAGCACTGCCTCAGCATACTGCTCTACTCATCAACGACAATCTCAACTGAACAACTCTGATCACTAAATCCACAATAGGAGATAATTCCGTGCTGGAATCCCTGTACCCTCAAATCACAAATCTGAACTGGCTCACACAATCGCCAAGTGTTCCTACATAATGAACAGATAGGGTACACAACACATAGCAAACCTGAAACACAGTTCCGCCACACGGAACACAACACACATCAAAGCCAACACTATAGGCGACGCCGAACCATACGACATAACACAAACTCGCCTATGATCACACATGGATCAAAACAATGTGGCCAAACACGACTCAGTCCACACACATTAACACAACTCACACACTCATAACAGCATAGCTCAAACATCGTACTCGCGCAATAATCAACCCATTTCCGCTAATCTGACAATCTGTGGTAACACATTCCACACAATCAGAATCAAACATTAACTCAAACTCAGCCAAACTCACTCCAACAGAGTGGGGTACAACAACATCCCTCAAAACGACATAACACAACGTCGAAATCACAGTGGTCAACAAACTGGTACTGCAAGCAATCTCGAACAGCTGAAACTGCTGGTCTCAAATCCTCCGGAACTGCAATACCGAGGTCCACAACATGCCGTCCAAGGCCTGAATAGTCCTCAAAGATCGCTCACCAATCTGAGGATAAGAACCGGTACTAACTTATAATCTAGTCCCCAATGCTCGCTGCAAAGCTCACCAACACATAGTTGTAGCTGATTACCTCGATCAGCGAATTGGGACACAGGTACACCGCGGGAATGAACAACCTCCATCAAACACAATCATACCAGCCTGCCACCGAAATCATTTCCGAAAGTACAAGGAAATGTACTGAGTTCGTCAAATGGTTCACAAAGGCCTAACAACTGGTATCACAAACCAAAGTGCATACAAACACACACAACACAGCAGCAACCGCTACGTCTAACTGAAAATCTCAAGTGGCTGACACATCTCGGCACGTCCCTACCTCCTAGCCATCGCCAGTCGACAAATGTGGCATCTGCACGCACATGCTGCTACATTGCTCTTCATGTTGCGTCACGAGTAATAAACTCGAAGTGTCGGACACATCTCTGCACCACTAGCGCCAAACGCGCGCCAAACGATGAGCTTCAACATCATCACACTCGAACTCAGCTCCCGATGGCCACAACTCAGCTAACACGAAAAATCGAGCCACACTCACATGAAACACTGAAGCTCTCGACTCTCGACTGAATGCATCAACAACAACATCCCAGACGGATGGTCAAGTACAATCTCTAGCCTTCCCCGAACAAACTCAAAGGTGCAGCCTTAGTCGTGAATCGACCCCATCCATCTACACTGCCTCAAGCCCAAATCTGGCCGAAAATGCAAGTGGATGAAATCCAAGTGATCAGTGTACGTCCTACACTGAGCTGCACGCCATAACAGTAATGTCTCAAACTTTCCGATGCTAACATAAGGCAACTACACCCAAATCATACACAGGATATACAACTACACAAAGTTCCACTGCCTGGAACCATGAGCCATCGCTCTGCTACACAACATCAAAACATAACCAAATTCAAATCTTGATGCATTGCCATAACCCACGAACTCATCGCGATCGTCAAGTAAGGTCAAGACCGAAGCAACGGTCAACAATCCTGCAGGAGTAAGTAACTCTCCTCGCATGCATCGAACCACTCGAGCTTGACGACTTTTTCGTCAATCCGGAAAGTAGAGTGGCAATCCGGGAAAATCCTGCATAAGCCGTCGGTAATAGCCTGCCAAACCCAAGAGTCTCCCAATCTCTGGTATAATGGTAGGGCAAACTCCGAATCATCACGGCTTCAATCTGGTCAGGATCCATGCCAACTCCTTCGGATAACATCACACAACTCAAAATCTTCACGCTAATCGGCCAAAACTCACACTAGCTGAACTTCGCAAACAGCTGATCATCTCGCGAAGTCCGCAAAATCGTTCGCATTTGCTTCAGGTTCTGGCCCACACTCCTGGAGTACATCAGGATGTTGCCAACGAACATGACCGTAACTTGTCCAGAATCGTCTGAACACCTGGTCCATCAAGTCCACATGATCTACAGAGCATTGGTCAACCAATGAAGTGACCAAGAACTCCTGATGCATGCACCGAGATCCGAAAGCCAACAAAGCCACATCTGACTCACCGAACCACAACTGATGGTATCTGGACCCGAAATCAATCTTCGAAAAGACTGAAGCTCTCGCGAGCAGATCAAACCAATCGTCAATCCGAAGCGGAGGATACTCACTCTCCTCTAAATCAAATCAGGCTTCGGTAGTCAATGCACCACCTCGTCGAACCATCCAACATCCGTACAAACAATGCAGGAGCACACCACGCAAATGCGCGTGGTCGCATGAAATCTCCTGAAACCTCCTCCAGCAACTCCTGGAGTCAAAACTGTAGCTCCATCAGCTCCGCTGGTTCCGAACGACAAGATGTCGGTAAAACGAGTCCAACGCCCGGTACAAACTCAATGGTGTAGTCAATCTCCCGAACTGGAGGAACACCTGGTAACTCCTCTGGAACACACCTGGAAACTCGGGAACCACCTCAATGTCGCCAATGTCGGGCACAGCAACCGAAGTATCCACAACATGAGCTAAGCAATAACACAACTCGTCTCCATCATCAGCTCGACCATCACCGCGAAACAGCATCTCGGGGATACCTGGTCGTCGAAACACACTTCTCCTTCTCGAGGTACTCGAACACAGCCAAATGCATCATCGGTAAGTCCATACTCACAATCACACTAAAACCATGATATCAAGCTAAAACAGATCTACGGCTAGCCCATAACCTCCAACAATGATCTCGCAACCTCCGAATGAATGTAACACTCTCCAAGACCCCGGAAATGGAGATGCAGGTACAATAGCCATGGATATCAAACAACAGTAACCTCGGAGAAAAGTCTGTCCTCAAACAAGGTCATGGCATGAACTCCAACATGCCCAACTAGCCGCCCACGTCAATTGCGACTTGCTGATTAACCCATCAAAAGGGTACATTGGTCAACCTTTAGGAATAACATGAGGATCTCTTCATGAACTCTGAGCTGTCGAACCACTACAACAGCTGGCTGAGGGCACTCCCTCGTAACGTGACCCTCCTGGTCACCACAATGGCAACTGAGAGTATTCCTCGAACACAAATCACCGCAACACCTGCTGCGTGATAGGATCACCAACGATCGCCTAAACTCATGCCACAGGAGCAAGTCCGCTACTCTGCGATCTTCGCCATTGTCAAACGGATCAGCAGAGGATCCTCAACGTAATCGAAAAGACCGCAGCCTGTTAAAATCACTAATCCCGAAGTGTCAGAACTCAACCTCATCAAAATCTCGACTATGTCCACTTTCCTCAAATCATCACATCGAAAACAGCGTACACCTTTTCTTCTCAATAGCCTCGCCACTGAGTGCAGCACACTAAGCTCCTCACGGCAAACTCGAGGCACATCAATCAGACTCTCTCTGATACTCAAGTTCAAACTCACCTCGAACCTCGTGCATAGCTCCCTTTGTAGACACATAACATGTGCAAACAGGGACAAACATATGAACAACGCATCTCTGCCTCAGGTGGATAAACACTCCACATTCTAATGCTGGGTAGCCTGATACCACCATTAGTGTATAAACACCCCGAATGTGGGCCATAGAATTACCATTACCTGCACGCAGAAAATACACTTCACCCTATGCCACAAAAAGCAAACCGTGGGCACCAATCCCATCCGGATTTCTCAATATCTCAACAGTAAAGTAAACAATATATATAATAGTACTTTACTGAAATCCGGGTTTAAAATCGTATAACATATTCAACAGAAAACTCAGAGCGACCTCTAATACATAATCATATAAGTATACCACAGTAGTTAGGACAATAAACCTACTGGAAGAAATAAGGTAGCTCGAACACTATGCCTCCGACCACGACGTGCGACACCGGAGTCCGAACTGCAAACTGGGCACGGAAACCGAAAAGCCCAGGGGAAAGGCAAGTAAAAACGTTAGAGTGAGTGGACGAAAATAAACATATGCCTTTCACCAGTTTATATACATACTCAATATTAAACAGTGGGAGTTCGGAAAACAACACACATATATATATATATATACACGGAGGTTGTCGGGCGACCTCTCAAACCCGACGTCAGGTGAATCGCTCAAACCTGACAGTCATAGGCCAGGGGACCACTCAACCCTGGCGGCACGCAGGGGACCACTCAACCCCGCCCAGAGGAATCTCTCAACTCTAGTCCAGAGGAATCTCTCAACTCTGGTACATCGATGTATTAAATGCCATCACAAACAAACAAATATAACAATACCTCCGGAAACAACATATATCACAACATCGTATAATTAAATACGGAAATCATAAAATCCACGAACTCGCAAATCAACAGTGAAAATAGAAACTTGTCCACTCACAGACTAACGTAACGCGTATCGCGTATCGCGTTAACCCGTGATCCGGCGGAAAGTCCCTCGCCAAAACAACGATCACGAACACCTCGTTTTACGTTCGGACGCTCAACTCGAAAAACAAACCTCCCCACAGCGATCGGAGCGCGATTTCGAGTCAAATGACATGCAACTTGTCGAAAGTCAAAAAGTCAACCCGTTGACCGTTGACCGCCGTCCACGGCGGCGGCGCCGCCGGACGTGAAATATCACGGCGCAGCTTCACCAATTCCACTCAAAATCGTGCACTGAGCAACTTCCATAACTGCACCGAAGTCCAATTCAAACTCTAACCTGTCCAATTTCACGAAAACCCGAAAGTCCACACAATTTTCAAATCAAGAATTCTCCCTACACACATCAAATTGAAACTCCAAACTTACATGGTAGCTCCATGGTGATGAGGGCTACAAAGCCCACCCCAAAATTCAGCTCGAATCGGCCTAAAAAATCGAACCATAATTCATCAAAAATCTTCCATTTTTGGGCCGGATTTTCTTCCTCCTCCGGCGAGCCTCGCCGTGAGGGGTGCTTGGAAAGTGACTCGGTGTGTCGAGGTGTACGGAACAAGACCAACCCCGCCCTCTATGGTGGCCGGAAAAGGTTCCGTCGCCGGTAGGCCGCCAGGAACCACCGTGACTTCTCCTCCCCCATCGGTCAAACCAAGTTGACCGAGTCAACCATAATCAATGCAACTTTGACTTTCCCTTTTAGGCAGGTTGCTATTTAAAGTTTTCCCAAAAAAGGAAACTTCATGTTTATCCATTTCGACGAATTTCAAACGCGCGTAACTTTCTCGTCGTAATTCCGATTCCGATAAAAAGTCAAACACATCAGCCAAATGAATAAAAAGTCAACCCTTCGAACCAACACACATTAAATCGACTAAACAATCAATAATCGGAAATATTCACAACTTAAACTCCGTAACTCAAAATCATGGTCCGGAAGTTCTCACGAACTCGAAATTAAATTCCGAACAACTTCCGTGAAGAAGCCGAAACCAAATTCTCGACCGGTAATTTAGTCGCGAACAAACCTGCCATTTAAATCCGTTTCCGTCGAAACTTCAAATATTCATAACTAATTCTTCGGTCGTCCAAATAACGATCCGGAACCGCTCACGAACTCGTAATCATATGTAAAACGACTCTCAAGAAGAGACCCAACTCCAATTCTCGGCCAATAATTTAGTCGTTAAGAAGCTTTGGCGATTAAAACGACTGTCGCAACTCTGCGACTACGTGCAAGCTCATCAATCAAGCTGATTCCACTGCTAATTCTGGTCCGGGTCGTCACACTATCGGTGCTCTATGCAGGATTTTCCCGGATTGCCACTCCACTTTCTGGATTGACGAAGAAGGCATCAAGTTCGAGTGGTCCGATGCACGCGAGGAGAGTTACTTACTCCTGAAGGAAGGTTGATCATTGCTTCGGTTTTGACTCTACCTGACGATCGTGGTGAGTTCGTGGGTTATGGCAATGCATCGAGGTTTGGATTTGGTTATGCTTGATGCAGCTTAGCAGAGCGGTGGCTCATGGTTTCAGGCAGTGGAAACCTTATGTAGCTGCATATCCTGTGTATGATTTGGGAGTTGTTGTCCTTATGTTAGCATCGAAGAGTTGGAGACACTACTGTTATGGCGTGCAGCGCAGTGTAGGATGTACATTGATCACTTGAGTTTCATCTACTTGCATTTTCAGTCAGATTTGAGCTTGAGGCGACATAGATGGATAAGCTCGATTAACGACTATGGCTGCACCTTTGAGCTTGTTTGAGAAAGGCTAGAGGTTGTACTTTGACTATCCATCTGGGATGTCGTTGCTGATGCATATAGTCAAAAACTGAGAGCTTCATTGTATCATGTGTGTATGGCTCGAGTTTCCGTGATAGCCGAGTTGTGCGCTACGGGAGCTAAGTTCAAGTGTGATGATGTTGAAGCTCATTGTTTTGTGTGCGTTATGCACTAGCGGTACAGAGATGTGTCTGATACTTTGAGTTTATTACTCGTGACGCAATTCGTAGAAGAATGAAGCAGCTTGTGTGTACAAGCAATCTCGAACAGTTGAAACTGTTGGTCCCAAATTCCTCAGAACTGCAATACACAAGACCACATCATGCCCTCCAAGGTCTGAATAGTCCTCAAAGATCGCCCACCAATCTGAGGATAAGAACCGGTACTAAACTGTAATCTAATCCCCAATTCTCACTGCAACGTTTGCCAACACTCAGTTGTAACTGATTATCTCGATCAGCAATCTGGGACACAGGCACACCACGAAAATAGACAACCTCCGCCAAACACAGCTATGCCAGCCTACCACTAAAATCTTTTCCAAAAGTACAAGGAAAAGAACTAGGTTCATTAAATGGTCCACAAAGACTCGACAACTGGTACCACAAGCCGAAGTGCGTACTGGCACACAAAATCTACAGTGACACGCTCCAACTTCTAATCGGAAATCTCCAATGGCTATAACTTCCTAGCAAGTCTCTGCCTCTTAGCCATCGCCAGCCGACATATGTGGTATCTGCACACACAAGTTGCTACATTCTTCTACGGGTTACATCACGAGTAGTAAACTCGAAGCATCAGACACATCTCTGTACCGCTAGTGTATAACGCACGCAAAACAATGAGCTTCAACATCATCACACTCGAACTCAGCTCCCATAGCTCGCAACTCAGCTAACACGGAAACTCGAGCCACACAAACATGAAACACTGAAGCTCCCGATTTCTAACTGAATGCATCAGCAACAACAATAGCCTCTCTCGAAAAAAACTCAAATGTGCAGCCATAGTCGTTAGTCGACCCCATCCATCTACGTCACCTCAAGCTCAAATCTGGCTGAAAATGCAAGTAGATGAAACTCATGTGATCAGTGTACATCCTACACTGCGCTGCATGCCATAACAGTGGTGTCTCGAACTCTTCGATGCTAACATAAGAACAGCTACACCCAAATCATATACAGGATACGTAGCTTCATAAAGTTCCACTGCCTGAACCATGAGCCACCGCTCTGCTACACTGCATCAAAACATAACCAAATCTAAACCTCGATGCATCGCCATAACCCACGAACTCGCCATGATCGTCAGGTAACACCAAAACCGAAGCAACGGTCAACCTCCCTTCAGGAGTAAATAACTCTCCTCGCGTGCATCGGACCACTCAAACTTGACGCTTTCTTCGTCAATCCGGAATAATGAAGTGACAATCCAAGAAAATCTTGTACAAACTGTCGGTAGTAGCCTGCCAAACCCAAGAGACCCCTGATCTCTGGTACAATGGTAAGTCAACCCCAAACCAACACAGCTTCTATCCGGTCAAGATGCACACCGACTCCCTCGGATAACATCACACATCCCAAAATCTTCACGCTAATCAACCAAAATTCACACTAACTGAACTTCACAAACAGCTAATTATCTCGCAAAGTCCGCAAAACCGCTCACAATTGCTTCAGGTACTGAAAGGACCCAACCCCGATTTAGCTTCCTAAATCGGAATCAAACCCCTTCGAAAACACGAACCAACAAAAACTTTTCGAAATTTGGGCAGAGTTTCGTTACTAGCGTGGAATTACCATTACCTGCACGCATAAAATACACTCCATCCTATGCCACAAAAAGCAAACCGTGGGCACCAACCCCATCCGGATTTCTCAATATATCAACAATAACATAAAGTAGTAAATATGTATACACTTTACTGAAATCCAGTGTAAAATCGTATAACATATCCAATAGGAAGCTCAGAGCGACATCTAATACATAATCGTATACGCATACCACAGTAGGTAGAACAATAAACCTACTGGATGAAACAAAGTAGCTCGAGCACTATGCCTCCGACCACGACGTGCGACACCAGAGCCTGAACTGCAAACTGGGCACGGAAACCGAAAAGCCCAGGTGAAAGACAATAAACACGTTAGAGTGAGTGGACGAAAATAAATGTCTTTCACCAGTTATACATATATGTTATAAAAAAACATATGCGAGTCCAGGTAATAAAATAACAAGTACACGAGGTAAAATTCACACTCCTCCAGTGTACTGAGCATGCAAGTAAAAATCCCACGGGGTCACTCATGGACACACGCCGTGCTAGTACAGTCAGAATCACGGAGTCCCAGACTTCCACGTGATTCTAGCCAGAAAGGCCTCAGGTCAGAGGTCTGCCTCCCCCCGGTACAGGTCACGGGTCAGGAGTCACAGCCTCCCCCGGTACACATCCTCGGGGATCAGCCGGGATGCGAGTGTATCGATACAACAACATATAACGACTGTACTCTGTGTAAACCAAATCATAAACATTTCGATGCAAATGCATGAAACAGCATATAAGTGTATGTATACTCGTATACGTATAATCGTATAAGTATAATCGTATAATCGTAAAACACATGCTCATTTAATCCGAAAACTCATACGCATGCTCAAGTTCATAAATCATAGAAAAGACTCGCAATCGTTTCCGTGAAAATAAAATGTCCACTCACAGACTGGCGTAACGCGTATCGCGTTAACCCGTGATCCGGCGGAAAGTCCCTCGCCAAAACAACGTTCACGAACCCCTGAATATTCACAATGTCCAATATTCAAAGTCATAGTCCGACAATACAATACAAATCACGAGAAACAGCCGTTCTCGGAAACACGTGATTCAAAGTCGACGAATCGTCGAAAATCCGTATATGTATACCACAATACCTCGCTTTACGTTCGGACGCTCAACTCGAAAAACGAACCTCCCCACTGCGATCGGGGCGCGATTTCGAGTCAAATGACATGCGACTTGCCGAAAGTCAAAAAGTCAACCTGTTGACCGTTGACCGCCGTTGACCGCCGCCCACGGCGGCGCCGCCACTGACCGGAAAATTTCACGGCGGAGCAACCCCTATTCCATGCAAAACCACCCACTGAGCAACTTTGTCAACTGCACCGAAGTCCAATTCTCACTCTAACATGGTCAATTTCATGAAAAACCGAATGAACACACAAATTTCAATCCCAAAATTCTCCATGTACAAGATGAATTGGAACTCCAAACTTACATGGTAGCTTGCTAGTGATGAGAGCTTCAAAGCCCACTCCAAGTTGTAGCTCAATTCGGCCTAAATCATGGAACCCGAAATCACTCAAAATCTTCCAAACTTTGGCCGGTTTTTCTTCTCTTTCCGGCGAGCCTCGCCGTGAACGGAGGATGGCACGGTGACAAACGCATCAAGCCGAGTCGAACGGTGGCAGCCTCGCTCCCCGGGGTGGCCGGAAGCCTCAACGCCGCCGTGAAGCTCCAAGTCGCCGTCGGCCTCCTCCTCTCCACCGAGTTGACTCGGTCAACTCGGTCAAACCCATTTATGGCAAGTTGTTGACTTTCCCAAAATAGCAGATTTCTATTTATAGCCTTTCCCAAAATGGAAACTTCATATTTATCCATTTCGACAAACTTAAATCGCGCGTAACTTTCTCGTCGTGATTCCGATTCCGATAATTCTCGCGGCCACAAACTCGACTCAACATGATCTTCAATAATCACCCAAAGTCAAACACATCGGCCAAACGGATAAAAAGTCAACCCTTCAAAGCAATACACATTAAATCGACTAAATAATCAACAAACAGCAAAATTCGCAACCAACTCCTCGTAACTCCAAATCATGCTCCGGAAGTTCCCACAAACTCGAAACTACATTCTGAACAACTTCCGTGAAGAAACCGAAACAAAATTCCCGTTCGATTATTTAGTCGCTAAGTAGCTCGCAATATTAATCCGTTTCCGTCGAAACTTCAAATATTCATAACTAATTCCTCGGTCGTCCAAATAACGATCTGGAACCGCCCACGAACTCGTAATCACATATAGAACGACTCTCGAGAAGAGACCCAGCTCCAATTCTCGGCCAATAATTTAGTCGTTAACAGAACCCTAGCGATTCCAATATCTGTCGAAAATCCGCGACTGCGCTGTAACTCACGAATCAAGCTGATTATACTTCTGATTCTGGTCCGGGTCGTCACAAATCCACCCCCCTTAGAAAAATTTCGACCTCGAAATTTCCGAGTCTGCCGACTATAAGGTAGGAGCACTGCCTCTGCATACTGCTCAACTCATCAACGGCAATCTCAACTGAACAACTCTGATCACAAACTCCACAATAGGAGATAATTCCGTGCTGGAATCTCTGTACCCTCAAATCACAAATCTGAAGTGGCTCACACAATCGCCAAGTGTTCCTACATAAGGAACAGATAGGGTACACAATGCAAAACCAACCTAAAACACAGTTCCGCCACACGGAACACAATACACATCTCACACACAAAAACCAACACTATAGGCGATGCCGAACCATACGGCATAACACAAACTCGCCTATGACCACATATGGATCAAAACATCAAGGCAAATCACAACTCAGTTCACACATCAACATAACTCAGACACTCATATCAGCATAGTTCAAACATCGAACTCGAGCAGTAATCAACCCATTTCCGCTAATCTGACAGTCTGTGGTAACACACTCCACAAAATCGGAAACAAACATCAACTCAAATTCAAACCAAACTCACTTCAACACAATGAAGTACGACACCGTTCCACAAAACGACGTCAAACAATATCAAAATCACAGTGGACAATAACCTGATACTGCAAGCAACCTCGAGCAACCGAAACTGCTGGTCCCGAATCCTCCGGAACTGCAACACCGAGGTCCACAACATGCCCTCCAAGGCCTGAATAGTCCTCGAAGATCGCTCGCCAATCTGAGGATAAGAATCAATACTAGCTCGTAATTTGGTCTCCAATGCTCGCTGCAAAGCTCACCAACACTTAGTCATAGCTGATCACCTCGATCGGCGAACTGGGACACAGGTACACCACGTAGATGGACAACCTCCATCAAACACAGCTATGTTAGTCTGCCACTGAAATCCTTTCCCGAAAGTTCAAGGAAAAGTACCAAGTCCGTCAAATGGTCCACAATGGCTTGATAACCGGTATCACAAATCAAAACGCACACAAACACACACAAGGTCACAGCGACAAACGCCTCGTCCAACCGGAAATCTCGAATGGCTAACACATCTCGGCACGTCTCTGCCTCCTAGCCATCACCAGTCGACAAAAGTGGCAAATGTACACACAAACCGCAACATTCATCTTCAGGCTGCATCACGAGTAGACAACTCGAAGTATCTGACACATCTCCGTGCCACTAGCGCCAACCGCGCACAAAATCATGAGCCTCAACACCATCATACTCGAACTCAGCTCTCGTAGCCCACAACTCGGCTAACATGGAAACTCAAGCCACACACACATGAAACACTGAAGCTCCTGACTCTCGACTGAATGCATCAATAACAACATCCCAAACTAATGGTCAAAGTATAATCTCTAGCCTTTTCCGAACAAACTCAAAGGTACAGCCATAGTCGTTAGTCGACCTCATCCATCTACACTGCCTCAAGCCCAAATCTGGCCGAAAATGCAAGTGGAGGAAACTCGAATGATCAGTGTACATCCTACACCTCACTGCACGCCATAGCTGTAGTGTCTCGAACTCTCTGATGCTAACACAAGAACAGCTACACCCAATATCATACACTGGATACGTAGCCCCATAAAGGTTCTACAACCTGAAACCATGAGCCACCACTCTGCTACACAGCATCAAAACGTAACCAAATCCAAACCTCGATGCATCGCCATATTCCACAAACTCGTCGTAGTCATCAGGTAGGGTCAAAACCGATGAAACGATCGATCATCCCGCAAGAGTCAGTAACTCACCTTGCGTGCATCGAACCACTCGAACGTGATACCTTCTTGTCAATTTGGAAAATAGAGTGGCAATCCAGGAAAATCTTGCACAAGCCGTCGGTAATAGCCTGCCAACTCAAGAGACTCCCGATCTCTGGTGCAATGGTAGGGCAAACTCCGAATCATCACGGCTTCGAACTGGTCAGGATCCACGCCGACTCCTTCGGCTAGCATCACACTGCCCAACATCTTCACGCTAATCGGCCAAAACTCACACTGGCTGAATCTCGCAAACAGCTGATCATGTCGCGAAATCTGCAACACCGCTTGCAACTATTTCAGGTACTGGTCCTCACTCCTTGAGTACATCAGGATGTTACCAACGAACATGACCGCAACTCGTCCAGTAACTATCTGAACACATGGTCCATCACGTCCACACGATCTACGGGGCATTGGTCAACCAAATAGCGTGACCAAAAACTCCTGATGCCCGCACTGAGATCCGTAAGCCAACAAAGCCACATCTGACTCACCGAACCACAACTGATGGTATCCGGTCCCGAAATCAATCTCCGACAAGACTGGAGCTCTCACGAGCTGAACAACCCAATCGTCAATCCGAAACGGAGGATACTCACTCTTCTCTGAAACGAATCAAGTTTTCGGTAGTCAGTGCACCATCGCGACGATCAATCCATCATCCGTACACACAATGCATGAGCACACCACGCAAACACGCGGGATCGCATGAAATCTCCTGAAACCTCTTCTAGCAACTCCTGGAGTTGAAACTGTAACTTCATCAGCTCCGCTGGCTCCAAACGACAAGACGTCGGTAAAATGAGTCCAGCGCCTGGTACAAGCTCAATAATGTAGTCAGTCTCCCGAACTGGAGGAACACCTGGTAACTCCTCCGGAATACACCTGGAAACTCGGGAACCACCTCAATATCACCAATGTCGGACACAGCAACTACAGTATCCACAACATGTGCTAAGCAAACAATATAACTCGTCTCCACCATCCGCTCGACCATCACCGCGAAACAGCATCACGGAAAAATCTGGTCGTCAAAACACAACCTCCTCCTCGAGGCACTCGAACACAACCAAATGCGTCGTCATTAAGTCTGTACTCACAAACACACCAAAACCACGATGTCCAGCTACAACAAATCCACGGCTAACCCATAACCTCAAACAAGGATCTCGCGACCTCTGGATGGATACAACACTCTCCAAGACCTCGGAAGTGGAGATACAGGTACAATCGCCATGGACATCAAGCAATAGTAACCTCGGAGAAAAGTCTGTCCTCAAACAAGGTCATGGCACGAACTCCAACATGCCCAACTAGCCGCCCACATCAATTGCGACTTCCTGAATAGCTCGTCTAGAAATCTGGGTTGATCAAGCTCCAGAAACAGCATCATGATTTCCTTGTGAACTCTGAGCTGCTAAACCGCCAATACAGCTGGCTGAGGGCACTCCCTCGCAACGTGACCCTCCTGGCCACCGAAACAGCAACTGAAAGTGTACCACAAACATAAGTCACCGCAACACCTGCTGCGTGAAAGGATCACCAACGATCACTCTAACTCATGCCACAGGAGCAAGTATACTACTCTGTGATCTCCGCCATCGTCAAACGGATCAGCAGAGGATCCTCAACATATTCGAAAAGGCCACAGCCTGATGAAGTCACTGATCCCGAAGTATCGGAACTCAACCTCATCAAAATCTCGACTAAGTCCACTTTCCTCAAACCATCACATCGAAAACTGTATACACATTTCCTCATAATAGCCTCGCCACTGAGTGCAGCACGCCAAGCTCCTCATGGATATCTCGAGGCACATCAATCAGACTCTCTCTCTGATACTCAGGTTCAAACTCATCTCGAACCTCGTGCACTGCTTCCTCTGAAGCCACATAACTCGTGCAAACAATAACAAACATATAAACAATGCATCTCTGCCTCAGGTGAGTAAACACTCCACATTCAATTGTTGGATAGCCTGATAAAACCATTACCACATACACAACACTCTGAATGTAGGTCGTGGAGTCGCAACCGGAACTCACACAATAACAGCCCACCAAATACAATAATCTGACTCAGGCACACATCACTGCCATAAATCTCAGCTCTGAGGCAACACATAGATGCTCATATACACATCCCCAGGCAAACCATGCCACACAGTTCACTGAGCTCTGAATACTCATCTGAATCCACTGTTCACTGGCAAATCACGCGTCGTATGATCCTCAACAGGATCCACAACCGAAACGACACGGAAAGCACGTCAAGAGGCATCCTAATGAATACAATATCGTTCACAACAAGTGGAACGTAATCATGGAACTTCAAATATTTGAAAGCATACAACACCCGGAATTTGATGATTATCCGCCGGCCGGTCGGGTCACCGTTCCAGACATGCTGTACATTCTCAAATATCCTTAGTAAACACGACTACAGAAGTCTACAGAACCTACAACCTAATGCTCTGATACCAAACTGAAAGGACCCAACCCCGATTTAGCTTCCTAAATCGGAATCAAACCCCTTCGAAAACACGAACCAACAAAAACTTTTCGAAATTTGGGCAGAGTTTCGTTACTAGCGTGGAATTACCATTACCTGCACGCATAAAATACACTCCATCCTATGCCACAAAAAGCAAACCGTGGGCACCAACCCCATCCGGATTTCTCAATATATCAACAATAACATAAAGTAGTAAATATGTATACACTTTACTGAAATCCAGTGTAAAATCGTATAACATATCCAATAGGAAGCTCAGAGCGACATCTAATACATAATCGTATACGCATACCACAGTAGGTAGAACAATAAACCTACTGGATGAAACAAAGTAGCTCGAGCACTATGCCTCCGACCACGACGTGCGACACCAGAGCCTGAACTGCAAACTGGGCACGGAAACCGAAAAGCCCAGGTGAAAGACAATAAACACGTTAGAGTGAGTGGACGAAAATAAATGTCTTTCACCAGTTATACATATATGTTATAAAAAAACATATGCGAGTCCAGGTAATAAAATAACAAGTACACGAGGTAAAATTCACACTCCTCCAGTGTACTGAGCATGCAAGTAAAAATCCCACGGGGTCACTCATGGACACACGCCGTGCTAGTACAGTCAGAATCACGGAGTCCCAGACTTCCACGTGATTCTAGCCAGAAAGGCCTCAGGTCAGAGGTCTGCCTCCCCCCGGTACAGGTCACGGGTCAGGAGTCACAGCCTCCCCCGGTACACATCCTCGGGGATCAGCCGGGATGCGAGTGTATCGATACAACAACATATAACGACTGTACTCTGTGTAAACCAAATCATAAACATTTCGATGCAAATGCATGAAACAGCATATAAGTGTATGTATACTCGTATACGTATAATCGTATAAGTATAATCGTATAATCGTAAAACACATGCTCATTTAATCCGAAAACTCATACGCATGCTCAAGTTCATAAATCATAGAAAAGACTCGCAATCGTTTCCGTGAAAATAAAATGTCCACTCACAGACTGGCGTAACGCGTATCGCGTTAACCCGTGATCCGGCGGAAAGTCCCTCGCCAAAACAACGTTCACGAACCCCTGAATATTCACAATGTCCAATATTCAAAGTCATAGTCCGACAATACAATACAAATCACGAGAAACAGCCGTTCTCGGAAACACGTGATTCAAAGTCGACGAATCGTCGAAAATCCGTATATGTATACCACAATACCTCGCTTTACGTTCGGACGCTCAACTCGAAAAACGAACCTCCCCACTGCGATCGGGGCGCGATTTCGAGTCAAATGACATGCGACTTGCCGAAAGTCAAAAAGTCAACCCGTTGACCGTTGACCGCCGTTGACCGCCGCCCACGGCGGCGCCGCCACTGACCGGAAAATTTCACGGCGGAGCAACCCCTATTCCATGCAAAACCACCCACTGAGCAACTTTGTCAACTGCACCGAAGTCCAATTCTCACTCTAACATGGTCAATTTCATGAAAAACCGAATGAACACACAAATTTCAATCCCAAAATTCTCCATGTACAAGATGAATTGGAACTCCAAACTTACATGGTAGCTTGCTAGTGATGAGAGCTTCAAAGCCCACTCCAAGTTGTAGCTCAATTCGGCCTAAATCATGGAACCCGAAATCACTCAAAATCTTCCAAACTTTGGCCGGTTTTTCTTCTCTTTCCGGCGAGCCTCGCCGTGAACGGAGGATGGCACGGTGACAAACGCATCAAGCCGAGTCGAACGGTGGCAGCCTCGCTCCCCGGGGTGGCCGGAAGCCTCAACGCCGCCGTGAAGCTCCAAGTCGCCGTCGGCCTCCTCCTCTCCACCGAGTTGACTCGGTCAACTCGGTCAAACCCATTTATGGCAAGTTGTTGACTTTCCCAAAATAGCAGATTTCTATTTATAGCCTTTCCCAAAATGGAAACTTCATATTTATCCATTTCGACAAACTTAAATCGCGCGTAACTTTCTCGTCGTGATTCCGATTCCGATAATTCTCGCGGCCACAAACTCGACTCAACATGATCTTCAATAATCACCCAAAGTCAAACACATCGGCCAAACGGATAAAAAGTCAACCCTTCAAAGCAATACACATTAAATCGACTAAATAATCAACAAACAGCAAAATTCGCAACCAACTCCTCGTAACTCCAAATCATGCTCCGGAAGTTCCCACAAACTCGAAACTACATTCTGAACAACTTCCGTGAAGAAACCGAAACAAAATTCCCGTTCGATTATTTAGTCGCTAAGTAGCTCGCAATATTAATCCGTTTCCGTCGAAACTTCAAATATTCATAACTAATTCCTCGGTCGTCCAAATAACGATCTGGAACCGCCCACGAACTCGTAATCACATATAGAACGACTCTCGAGAAGAGACCCAGCTCCAATTCTCGGCCAATAATTTAGTCGTTAACAGAACCCTAGCGATTCCAATATCTGTCGAAAATCCGCGACTGCGCTGTAACTCACGAATCAAGCTGATTATACTTCTGATTCTGGTCCGGGTCGTCACAGGTACTGATCCACTCTCCTGGAGTAAATCAGGACGTCGCCGACGAACACGACCGCAAACTCGTCCAGAAACCGTCTGAACACCCGGTTCATCAAATCCGTAAAAGCTGCGGGGCATTGGTCAACCAAACGGCATGACCAAGAACTCCTGATGCCCGCACCGTGATCCGAAAGTCGTCCTAGCCACATCTGACTCCCTGATCCTCTACTGATGGTATCCGAACCAGAAATCAATCTTTGAAAAGACTGAAGCTCTCGCGAGCTGGTCAAACTAATCGTCAATCCGAAGCGGAGGATACTTGCTCTTCTCTGAAGCTTGATTCCGTTTCCAGTAATCAATGCACCACCTCGTCGAACCATCCAACATTCGCACAAATAATGCAAGAGCACTCCACAATGATACACTGAGTCGTACGAAATCTCCTCTACCAACTCTCGAAGTCGAACCTGTAGCTCCATCAGCTCCGCTGGCACCGAACGACAAATTGTCAGTGATATGAGTCCAGCGCCCGATAAAAACTCAATGGTGTAGTCGGTCTCCCGAACTGGAGGAATACCTGGTAACTCCTCCGGAACGCACCTGAAACCTCTGGAACCACCTCAATGTCGCCACAGTCGGGCACAACAACCGAAATATCCACAACATGAGCTAAACAAACAACACAACATGTATCCACCATCCGCTCGACCATCACCGCGAAACAGCATCTCGGGGAAACCTAGTCGTCAAAACACAACCTCTTTCTCGAGACACTCGAACATAGTCCAAATGTGTCGCCAAGAAGCCCATACCCATCATCATACCAAAATCGACGATATCCAGTTATAACAGATCCGCTGCTAAGCCATATCCTCCAACAAGGATCTCGCAACCTCCGGATGGATGCAACACTCTCCAAAACCTCGGAAATGGAGATGCAGGTACAATAGCCATGGATATCAAGCAACAGTAACCTCGGAGAAAATTCTATCCTCATATAAGGTCATGGCATGAACTCCAACATGCCCAACTAGCCATCCACGTCGACTACGACATTCTGAATGACTCGTCTAGAAGTCTGAGTTGGTCAAACTCCAGAAACAACATCATGACCTCTTCATGAATTCTGAGCTGCCGAACCGGTAAAACAGCTGGCTGAGGACGCTCCCTCGCAACGTGACCCTCCTGGCCACCACAATAGCAACCGAAAGTGCTCCACGAACACAAGTCACAGCAACACCTGCTGCGAGAAAGGATCACCAACGATCACCCAAACTCATGCCACAAGAATAAATTCGCTACTCCATGATCTCCATCACCACTAAACGGATCCTCTGCTTGATCTGATGACCCTCATCAAAATCGAAAAGGCCACAGCTTGATGAAATCACTGATTCCATGGTACTTGAACTCAACCTCATCTAAATATCTCGACTAAGTCCACTTTCCTTAAACCAACACATCGGAAACCGCGTACGCCTTTCCTTCTCAATAGCCTCGCCTTTGAGTGCAGCACATCAAGCTCCTCACGGTTATCTCGAGGCATAATAGTCAAAATCTCTCTGATGCTCAGGTTCAAACTCATCTCGAACCTCGTCCACTACTTCCTCTGAAGCCACATAACACGTGCAAACAGGGACAAACATGTGAACAATACATCTCTGCCTCAGATGGGTAAACACTCCATATCTCCGTTCTTGGATAGCCTGATTGAACCATTACCGTATAAACAATACCTTGAATGTAGGCCATGGAGTCATAACAGGAACTCACACAATACCAGCCCACCAAATGCAATGATCTGAGTCAGGCAAAACATTAACTACCATAATTCTCTGCTTTGAGGCAACATGTAGACACTCAAATACGCACAACCAGGCAAACCATGCCACACAAATCTCTGAACCCAGAAAATGCTTATCCAAACCCACAATTCACTGGCAAAACGCGTGTCGATTGATCCTCAATAGGATCCACAACTGTACCGACACAGAAAGCACGTCAAGGAGGCATCCTAATGAATAAAACATTGTTTGTAACAAGTAGAATGTAATCATGGAACTTCAAATATTTGAAAGCATACAACACCCGGAGTATTGATGAGTATCCGCCGGCCGGTCGGGTCACTACTCCAGACATGCTGTACATTCTCAAATATCCTCAGTAAACACGACTACAGAAGTCTACAGAACCTATAACCTAATGCTCTGATACCAAGCTGAAAGGACCCAACCCCGATTTAGTTTCCTAAACCGGAATTAAACCCCTTCTAAAAACACGAACCAACAAAAACCATTAAAATTTGGGCAGAGTTTCGTTACTAATGCGGAATTACCATTACCTGCACCCGGAAAATACACTTCATCCTATGCCACAAAAATCAAACCGCGGGCACCAATCCCACCCGGATTTCTCAATATCATAAAAGTAATGTAAAGTAATAAATATAGCTATACTTTACAAAAATCCGTGGAAAATCGTATAAGAATATACATCAGAATACTCAGAGCGACTTCTAGTATACATATATAAACAGTAGGCCAAACTAAGAACCTACCATAAAAGAAAATTCGCTCGAATACTATGCCTCCGACCACGACGTGCGACACCAGGGTCCGAACTGCAAACTGGGCACGGAAACCGAAAAGCCCAGGGAAAAGACATGAAAGCTGTTAGAGTGAGTGGACGAAAATAAATGTCTTTCGCCAATTAATATATGTAATAAAAACATATGCGAGTCTAAATGCATAAAAATCATATGGTACACGAGGGAGACTCTAACTCCTCACGCGTACAGAGCATGCATCATAAATACCGCGGGGTCTCTTGTGGTCTCCCTCGTGCTAGTACAGTCTGAATCACGGGATCCCAGATCCACACGTGATTCCAAGCCAGAAAGGCCTCGGGTAAGAATATCTGTCCCCCCCCCCGGGAGCGTACTCAGGGATCAGCCGAGAAGCCAATGTGTATCGATACAACAACATATACTGAGACTGTACTCTGTGTAAACCAAATCATAAATCCTTTCTATGCACATGCATAAAACATAATATATATGTATGTATATCCGTATACACATATTCTTATATATATAATCATAAAACACATGCTCGTAAAAATCACGATCATACTGCATGCTCAAGTTTGTAAAACGTATATAAAAGACTCGCAATCAATCCGTGAAAAGAAATGTTCACTCACACACTAGCGTAACACAGTTCGCGTTAATCCCGTGATCTGGCGAAAAATCCCTCGCCAAACGAACGATCACGAACACCTGAATAATCACAAAATCCATTTCTCAAAATCATAATTCGGTACCTCGAATCAAATCATGAGAAACAACCATTCTAGGAAACACATAATTCAATTACGACGAATTGTCGAAAATCCGATAATCACACCACAATACCTCGCTATAATTTCCGATGCTCAAATCAAAAAACAATCCTCACCACTGCGATCGGGGCGCGATTCCTAGCGAAACGACATGCAATTTGTCGAAAACCCCGAAAACCCCGAAAACCCCGACATGCAATCGATTCCTAGCGGCGCCACACAACATGAAATTTTCTCAGCAGAGCAACACCTATTCGACTCAAAATCACCTAACAAGCAACTTCCATAACTACACTGAAGTCCAATTCTCACTCTAACTAGGTCAATTTCAAGCAAAACTAAAATCACACAAACTTTTCAATCCATGAATTCTCCATGTACAAGCAAAATTAGAACTCCATACTTACATGGTAGCTTCTTGGTGATGAGGGCTTCAAAGCCCAGTGTTTTGAACAATTCAAATCGGCCGGAAAATCACAACCCGAAATCCCCCAAATTTCACAAACTTTCCACCGGAATTTCCTCCTCCTTCGGCGACCCACATCGTGAGAGGTGACCGGAAATGGGATCGGGACGCCGGGACGAATCGATTGGGACTAACGCCGAGCTCGGAGGTGGCCGGACGGCATCTCGCCGCCGGCAAGCCGTGCACCGTCGCGCCACCCATCTCCTCCACCAAATTACACATTTTGACAAACTTCGAATACCCGTAACTTTCACGTCGTAATTCCGATTTCAATAATTCTCGCGGCAACAAACTCATCTCGACAAGTTCTTCAATTACCACCCGAAGTCAAACACTTCGAAAAATTCAATAAAAAGTCAGCGGTTCAACCCAACACATACATATCCGATTAAATAATCAACGGTCGAAATATCCATAACATAATCCTCGTAACTCGGAAAAATCATCCGGAAGTTTCCACGAGCTCGAAATTAAATTCGCTACATCTTCCGTGAAGAATCCGAAATCAAATTCTCGCTCGAAAATTTAGTCGCTAACGAAGCTGTCACTTTAAACCGATTATGTCGAAATTTCAAATATTCATATTATATTCCTCAGTCGTCCAAATAATGATCCGAAACCGCCCACGAACTTGAAATCACGCGTACAACGACTCTCGAGAAGAGTCTCAGCTCAAATTCTTGGCCAATAATTAAGTCGTGATCAAGTCTGGCGATTCAATTATCTGTTGGAAATCTGTGATTACGCATAACCTCATGGACTAAGCTGATTACACTACTAATTCTGTTCTGGGTCGTCACAGATCAAATAGTCAAAACATCTCAAATTGAGCTAAAATTTTGCAAACACGATCCTTGCATGGGTATCTAAAGGACGAGTGGTTTCAATCTTCAAATTATTTTGTCGATTTTGCATAAAATGGAACTTCACACCGAAGTTTCAGTGCAAAACTTCGCACTAGATATGATCTGTATATAAATATATGTTTAAACTAATTATTCTAACATATATTAAACTACTAGCTTAACAATTAATTAAGCATATAATTACCTTAATTAAACTATTAGCTTTACAATTAGCTTATTTAACAATATAATAAGTATACGTGTAATTAATTAAGCTTAATTACCTAGCTTAAACCATTAATTAGCTTAACAATTAAAGAACAAATTAATTAGCTTAATCTAACATACATGTTTTAACTAATTAATAAAATTAAACATTACAATTAGACTAACAATGCAATACAACAAGTAATTAAGTTAAGGTCGTCGGAAACTATACATTCGCCGAAATATTACACCAAAAAAATCAACCACTGTACGTAATTACGTATGGTATTAAATTCAAAAGAATTATTCGAGAGAAACGAGTTAATACCTTCACCAATAAGGCGATAAGTGGGTAAACTAGAACTCCAGGGGTTGAAAAATTGATATTTGATGAATTTTCGCGGAATGTGTGACAACCCGAACCGAAAATGGAATGTTTATCGACTTGATTTGCGAGTTTCGCGATTAGTCGCGATTTTTTTGTAATTGGTTAATATTGCGGCCTCGTTAACGACTAAATTATTGGACAAGAATTTGATTTTGAGATCCTTCACGAAAGTTGTAGAGAATTTAATTTCGAGCTCGTGAGAACGTCCGAAGGATTATTTCGAGTTACGAGGAATAAGTTATGAATATTTTCGGCCGTTGAATTTTGTCGTATTTATCCGTTTGGTTTCGATACATGTACGGTATAAGTATGGAAGGAGTACGTGACGAATTGGGAAAGTTTCCAAAATTGGAAAGCTGGGCGTTGACCCGCGGGTGGTTTGACCCGTTTGGAGCCCGTGCGTTCTTCGTTGTGGTTGTGCCAGATTCCGGCCACGGTTGGCCGTGGTACCTTGACGGAAAATGTTTGGCTTGTGCTCCTCTTCAGTTTGGTTAGTGGATCGACGTGTATGGTGGCCGGAGGTGAGAGAATCGACGCAGCAAAGATGGGAGAATTCCGGCGAGTTTTGGCGACGGTGGTGGCGGCGGAGGCGGCCAAGATGGAGGTCGACCTTTTAGGGGTTTTGTTAGCCTTAGAGAGAGGAAGCTTTTAGAAGTGGTTTCAAGCCTTGCCGTGGCCGGAGGAGGGAGATCGGAGGTGATGAAATTCTGGCGAGGGTTTGTGTCTTTAAGGTGAGTTTTGGACCTTTTCCGGTCAAAATTGGGCTTAACTTTGAACTAGAAAGTTGTTGGAAATGTCGAGATCTTCAAATCCATGTGTACGTTGAAATTTTCTGGGCCGATTTGAAAGGACCCAACCCCGATTTAGCTCCCTAAATCGGAATCAAACCCCTTCGAAAACACGAACCAACAAAAACTTTTCAAAATTTGGGCAGAGTTTCGCTACTAACGTAGAATTACCATTACCTGCACGCGGAAAATACACTTCATCCTATGCCACAAAAAGCAAACCGTGGGCACCAATCCCATCCGGATTTCTCAATATATCAACAATAACGTAAAGTAGTAAATATATATACACTTTACTGAAATCCAGTGTAAAATCGTATAACATATTCAATAGGAAGCTCAGAGCGACAACTAATACATAATCATATACTCAAACCACAGTAGGTAGAACAATAAACCTACTGGATGAAACAAAGTAGCTCGAGCACTATGCCTCCGACCACGACGTGCGACACCAGAGCCTGAACTGCAAACTGGGCACGGAAACCGAAAAGCCCAGGTGAAAGACAATAAACACGTTAGAGTGAGTGGACGAAAATAAATGTCTTTCACCAAGTAATATATACATATAAAATCATATGCGAGTCAAATGCGTGAAAATCAAATGCTACGTGAGGAGACTCTGGCTACCACTCACGTACAGAGCATGCAACGTAAAACATATCGCGGAGACTCTCGTGGGCTTCCACGCGATAGCACAGTCTGAACCACGGGATCCCAGACCCACACGTGATTCCTAGCCAGAAAGGCCTCGGGTCAGGATATCTGTCCTTCCCGGAGCGTACTCGGGGATCAGCCGAGAAGCCAATGTGTATCGATACCACAACATATACTGAGACTGTACTCTGTGTAAACCAAATCATAAATCTTTTCTATGCACATGCTTAAATCATATTATGTACGTATATGTATATATTCGTATACGTATATTCGTATAAGCATAATCGTAAACACATGCTCGTAAAATCATAATCAATCCGCATGCTCAAGTTCGTAAATCATTTATAAAAGACTCGCAATCATTCCGTGAAAATAAATGTCCACTCACAGACTGGCGTAACGCGTATCGCGTTAACCCGTGATCCGGCGGAAAGTCCCTCGCCAAAACAACGATCACGAACCCCTGAATATTCACAATGTCCAAATCTCATAATCATAACTCGACAATTCAATATAAATCACGAGAAACCACCGTTCTCGGAAATACACAATTCAATGTCGACGAATCGACGAAAATCCATATATAACACCTCAATACCTCGCTTAACTTTCGGACGCTCAAATCAAGAAACGAACCTCCCCACTGCGATCGGGGCGCGATTTCGAGTCAAACGACATGCAACTTGCCGAAAGTCAAAAAAGTCAACCCGTTGACCGCCGTCCACGGCGGCGCCACTGTTGACCGGAAAATTTCACGACGGAGCTTCACCAATTCCACTCAAAATCGTCCACTGAGCAACTTCCATAACTGCACCGAAGTCCAATTCAAACTCTAACTCACCCAATTTCACGAAAAACCGAATTGTTCCACAAATTTCAAATCAAGAATTCTCCCTACACACATCAAATTGAAACTCCAAACCAACGTGGTTAGATTCGTGGAGGGAAGAGCTACAAAGCCCAATCAATTTTATAGTTCAACTCGGCCAAAGATCACAAACCCGAATTACCTCAATTTCCTCCAACTTTGATCGGAAAATTCACTCTCCACCGTCCACCTCGCCGTGAACGGTGGCCGGCACGAGGATGAGGAGGTTGAGCCGAGTAGAAGGACACCAAGATCTTGTTCGGAGGTGACCGGACGGAGGATCACCGTCGGTGACCGTGGAGGACGTCGCGCCACTCTTCTCCACCGAGCTTGACTCGGTCAAAGCACCAGTCAAACCATTAATTGCTCATCTTTGACTTTCCCTTTTTGGAAACCCCCTATTTATAGCTTCCCAAAATAGAAACTCATACTTATCCTTTTCGACAAACTTCAAATACCCGTAACTTCCGCGTCGTAACTCCGATTCCGATAATTCTCGCGGCCACAAACTCGTCTCAACATACTCTACAATAATCACCCAAAGTCAAACATATCGGCCAATCGGATAAAAAGTCAACCCTTCAAAGCAACACACATTAAATCGACTAAATAATCAACAAACGGCAAACTTCTCAACCAATTCCTCGTAACTCCAAATCATCCTCCGGAAGTTCCCACAAACTCGAAATTAAATTCTGAACAACTTCCGTGAAGAAGCCGAAACCAAATTCTCGTCCGGTAATTTAGTCGCGAACAAAACTGCCATTTAAATCCGTTTCCGTCGAAACTTCAAATATTCATAACTAATTCATCGGTCGTCCAAATAACGATCCGGAACCGCCCACGAACTCGTAATCACACATACAACGACTCTCGAGAAGAGACCCATCTTTAATTCTCGGCCAATAATTAAGTCGTTAATAAGCTCGGCGATTCCAATAACCGTCGGACAACTGCGACTATGCAATAACTCATCGATCAAGCTGAACATACTGCTGAATCTGGTCCGGGTCGTCACAAATCCACCCCCCTTAGAAAAATTTTGACCTCGAAATTTTCGAGTCTGCTGGCTAAACGTAGGAGCACTGCCTCTGCATACTGCTCAACTCACCAACGGTAATCTCAACTGAACAACTCTGATCACAAACTTCACAATAGGAGATAATTCCGTGCTGTAATCCCTGTACCCTCAAATCACAAATCTGAACTGGCTCACATACTTGCCAAGTGTTCCTGCATACGGAACTGATAGGGTACACAACACATAGCAAATCTAAAACACAGTTCCGCCACACGGAACACACACACACATAAAAGCCAACACTATAGGCGATGCCGAACCATACGGCATAACACAAACTCGCCTATGGCCACATATGGATCAAAACATCAAGGCAAATCACAACACGACCTGCTCATACCAACGAAACTCAAGCATCGAACTCAAACAATTATCAACCTATTTCCGTTAACCTGATAGTCTGTGGTAACACACTCCACAAAATCGGACACAATCATCAACTCAAATTCAAACCAAACTCACTCCAACACAATGAAGTACAACATAGTTCCTCAAAACGACGTCAAACAATATCAAAATCACAGTGGACAACAACCTGGTACTGCAAGCAACCTCGAATAGCTGAAACTGCTGGTCCCGAATCCTCCGGAACTACAATACCAAGGTCCACAACATGCCCTCCAAGGCCTGAATAATCCTCGAAAATCGCTCGCCAATCTGAGGATAAGAACCGGTACTAGCTCGTATTTTGGTCTCCAATGTTCGCTGCAAAGCTTGCCAACACTATGCTGTAGCTGATAACCTCGACCAGCAAACTAGAACACAGGTACACCACGTAGATGGCCAACCTCCACCAAACACAACTATGCCAGCCAACCCCTGGAATCATCTCCGAAAGGTACAAAGTACTGTACTGAGTTCGTCAAACGATTCACAAAAACCTAACAATTGGTATCACAACCAAAGTGCGTACAAACATACACAAACACAACAGCAATCGCCACGTCGAACCAGAAATCTTAAGTGGCTGACACATCTCGGCACGTCTCTGCCTCCTAGCCATCGCCAGTCGACGAATGTGGCATCAGTACACACAAGCTGCTATATTGCTCTTCATGTTGCGTCACGAGTAGTAAACTTGGAGTATCTGATACTTCACCACATCACTAGCACCAAACGCACGCAAAATCACGAGTCTCAACATCATCATACTCAAACTCAGCTCTCGTAGCCCATAACTCGGCTAACACGAAAACTCGAGCCACACATACACACATGCAATACTGAAATCCGGATTCTCGACTGAATGCATCAGCAACAACATCATCCCAAACGGATGGTCAAAGTACAACCACCAGCCATTCTCGAACAAGCTCAAATGTACAACCATGGTCGGTAATCGACTCCCTCCATCTACACTGCCTCAAGCCCAAATCTGGCCGAAAATGCAAGTGGAGGAAACTCAAATGATCAGTGTACGTCCTACACTGCGCTGCACGCCATAGCTATAGTGTCTCAAACCCTCTGATGCTAACAAAAGGACAGCTACACCCAAATCATACACATGATATGTAGCTACATAATGTCTCCATTGCCCGTAACCACAAGCCACTACTCTGCTACATAGCATCCAAACACAACCATCTGTAAACCTCGATACATCGCCATAACCCACGAAATCGTCGCAGTCATCAGGTAGGGTCAAAACCGAAGCAACGGTCGACCATCCTGCAAGAGTAAGCAACTCTCCTCGCATGCATCGAACCACTCGAACTTGGCGCCTTCTTCGTCAATCCGGAAAGTGAAGTGGCAATTCGGGAATATCCTGCACAAGCCGTCGGTACAAGCCTGCCAAAACCCAAGAGAAACTCCGAATCTCTGGTACAATAGTAGGGCAATCACCAAATCAATACGGCTTCTAACTGGTCAGGACCTATGCCAACTCCCTCAGGTAACATCACACAGTCCAAAATCATCACGCTAACCAACCAAAACTCATACTAGCTGAACTTCACAAACACTAATCATCTTGCGAAGTCCGCAAAACCGCTCGCATCGGCTCTAGGTACTAGTCCACACTCTCGGAGTACATCAGGACATTGCCAACGAACATGACCGCAACTCGTTCAGAAACCGTCTGAACACATGGTCCATCACGTCCACACGATCTACGGGGCATTGGTCAACCAAATAGCGTGACCAAAAACTCCTGATGCCCGCACTGAGATCCGTAAGCCAACAAAGCCACATCTGACTCACCGAACCACAACTGATGGTATCCGGTCCCGAAATCAATCTCCGACAAGACTGGAGCTCTCACGAGCTGAACAACCCAATCGTCAATCCGAAACGGAGGATACTCACTCTCCTCTGAAACGAATCAGGCTTCCGGTAGTCAATGCACCATCGCGACGATCAATCCATCATCCGTACACACAATGCATGAGCACACCACGCAAGCACGCGGGATCGCATGAAATCTCCTGAAACCTCCTCCAGCAACTCCTGGAGTCGAAACAATAGCTCTATCAGCTCCGCTGGCTCCAAATGACAAGATGCCGGTAAAATGAGTCCAGCGCCTGGTACAAGCTCGATTGTGCAGTCAGTCTCCCGAACTGGAGAAACACCTGGTAACTCCTCCGGAACACACCTGGAACTCGGGAACCACCTCAATGTCACCAACGTCGGTACAACAACCATAGTATTCACAACATGAGCTAAGCAAACAACACAACTCGTCTCCACCATCCGCTCGACCATCACCACGAAACAGCATTTCGGGGAAATCTGGTCGTCGAAACACAACCTCCTTCTCGAGGTACTCGAACACAGCCAATTGCGTCGTCAGTAAGTCGATGCTCACAAACACACCAAAACCACAATATCTAGCTATAACAGATCCACGGCTAAGTCATAACCTCCAACAAGGATCTCACGACCTCCGGATGGATGCAACACTCTCCAAAACCTCGGAAGTGGAGATACAGGTACAATAGCCATGGATATCAAGCAACAGTAACCTCGGAGAAAAGTCCGTCCTCAAACAAGGTCATAACACGAACTCCAACATGCCCACTAGCCGCACACATCAACCACAACTTGCTGAATAACTCATCAAAATGATACATTGATCAGACTGCAAGAACAGCATCATGATTCCTTCGCGAATTCTGAGCTGTCGAACCTCAAACACAGTTGGCTGAGGGCGTTCCCTCGCAACGTGACCCTCCTGGCCACCGAAACAGCAACTGAAAGTACTCCACAAACACATGTCACCGCAACACCTGCTGCGTGAAAGGATCACAAACGATCGCCCAAACTCATGCCACAGGAGCAAGTCCTCTACACTGTGATCTCCGCCATCGCCAAACGGATTAGCAGAGGATCCTCAACAATACCGAAAAGGTCACAGCCTGATGAAGTTATTGATCCCAAGGTGTCGGAACTCAACCTCATCACAACATCTCGACTAAGTTCACTTTCCTCAAACCATCGCATCGAAAACCACATACAACATCCTTCGCAATAGCCTCGCCCCTGAGTGCAGCACACTAAGCTCCTCATGGTTGTCTCGAGGCACATCAATCAGACTCTCTCTGATGCTCAGGTTCAAGCTCATCTCGAACCTCGTACTCTGCTTCCTCTGAAGCCACATAACTCACGCACATAGGGACAACATGTGAACAATGCATCTCTGCCTCAGGTGGGTAAACACTCCACATTCGATCGCTGGATAGCCTGATAAAACCATTACCATGTAAACATCACTCTGAATGTAGGCCATGAAGTCGCAACCGGTACTCACACAATATCAGCCCACAAATTACAACAAACTGAATCAGGCACACATCCCTGCCATAAATCTCAGCTCTGAGGCAACATATAGACGCCCATATACACATCCCCAGATAAACCGTGTTACACAATTCTCTGAACTCTGAATACTCATCTGAATCCACTGTTCTCTGGGAATTCACGCGTCGATTGATCCTCAACAGGATCCACAACCGAAACGACACAGAAAGCACGTCAGGAGGCATCCTAATGAATACAATATCGTTCACAACAAGTGGAACATAATCATGGAACTTCAAATATTTGAAAGTATACAACACCCGGAATTTGATGATTATCCGCCGGCCGGTCGGGTCACCATTCCAGTCATGCTGTACATTCTCAAATATCCTTAGTAAACACGACTACAGAAGTCTACAGAACCTATAACCTAATGCTCTGATACCAAGCTGAAAGGACCCAACCCCGATTTAGCTCCCTAAATCGGAATCAAACCCCTTCGAAAACACGAACCAACAAAAACTTTTCAAAATTTGGGCAGAGTTTCGCTACTAACGAAGAATTACCATTACCTGCACGCGGAAAATACACTTCATCCTATGCCACAAAAAGCAAACCGTTGGCACCAATCCCATCCGGATTTCTCAATATATCAACAATAACGTAAAGTAGTAAATATATATACACTTTACTGAAATCCAGTGTAAAATCGTATAATATATTCAATAGGAAGCTCAGAGCGACAACTAATACATAATCATATACTCAAACCACAGTAGGTAGAACAATAAACCTACTGGATGAAACAAAGTAGCTCGAGCACTATGCCTCCGACCACGACGTGCGACACCAGAGCCTGAACTGCAAACTGGGCACGGAAACCGAAAAGCCCAGGTGAAAGACAATAAACACGTTAGAGTGAGTGGACGAAAATAAATGTCTTTCACCAAGTAATATATACATATAAAATCATATGCGAGTCAAATGCGTGAAAATCAAATGCTACGTGAGGAGACTCTGGCTACCACTCACGTACAGAGCATGCAACGTAAAACATATCGCGGAGACTCTCGTGGGCTTCCACGCGATAGCACAGTCTGAACCACGGGATCCCAGACCCACACGTGATTCCTAGCCAGAAAGGCCTCGGGTCAGGATATCTGTCCTTCCCGGAGCGTACTCGGGGATCAGCCGAGAAGCCAATGTGTATCGATACCACAACATATACTGAGACTGTACTCTGTGTAAACCAAATCATAAATCTTTTCTATGCACATGCTTAAATCATATTATGTACGTATATGTATATATTCGTATACGTATATTCGTATAAGCATAATCGTAAACACATGCTCGTAAAATCATAATCAATCCGCATGCTCAAGTTCGTAAATCATTTATAAAAGACTCGCAATCATTCCGTGAAAATAAATGTCCACTCACAGACTGGCGTAACGCGTATCGCGTTAACCCGTGATCCGGCGGAAAGTCCCTCGCCAAAACAACGATCACGAACCCCTGAATATTCACAATGTCCAAATCTCATAATCATAACTCGACAATTCAATATAAATCACGAGAAACCACCGTTCTCGGAAATACACAATTCAATGTCGACGAATCGTCGAAAATCCATATATAACACCTCAATACCTCGCTTAACTTTCGGACGCTCAAATCGAGAAACGAACCTCCCCACTGCGATCGGGGCGCGATTTCGAGTTAAACGACATGCAACTTGCCGAAAGTCAAAAAAGTCAACCCGTTGACCGTTGACCGCCGTTGACCGCCGTCCACGGCGGCGCCACTGTTGACCGGAAAATTTCACGGCGGAGCTTCACCAATGCCACTCAAAATCGTCCACTGAGCAACTTCCATAACTGCACCGAAGTCCAATTCAAACTCTAACTCACCCAATTTCACGAAAAACCGAATTGTTCCACAAATTTCAAATCAAGAATTCTCCCTACACACATCAAATTGAAACTCCAAACCAACGTGGTTAGATTCGTGGAGGGAAGAGCTACAAAGCCCAATCAATTTTATAGTTCAACTCGGCCAAAGATCACAAACCCGAATTACCTCAATTTCCTCCAACTTTGATCGGAAAATTCACTCTCCACCGTCCACCTCGCCGTGAACGGTGGCCGGCACGAGGATGAGGAGGTTGAGCCGAGTAGAAGGACACCAAGATCTTGTTCGGAGGTGACCGGACGGAGGATCACCGTCGGTGACCGTGGAGGACGTCGCGCCACTCTTCTCCACCGAGCTTGACTCGGTCAAAGCACCAGTCAAACCATTAATTGCTCATCTTTGACTTTCCCTTTTTGGAAACCCCCTATTTATAGCTTCCCAAAATAGAAACTCATACTTATCCTTTTCGACAAACTTCAAATACCCGTAACTTCCGCGTCGTAACTCCGATTCCGATAATTCTCGCGGCCACAAACTCGTCTCAACATACTCTACAATAATCACCCAAAGTCAAACATATCGGCCAATCGGATAAAAAGTCAACCCTTCAAAGCAACACACATTAAATCGACTAAATAATCAACAAACGGCAAAATTCTCAACCAATTCCTCGTAACTCCAAATCATGCTCCGGAAGTTCCCACAAACTCGAAATTAAATTCTGAACAACTTCCGTGAAGAAGCCGAAACCAAATTCTCGTCCGGTAATTTAGTCGCGAACAAAACTGCCATTTAAATCCGTTACCGTCGAAACTTCAAATATTCATAACTAATTCATCGGTCGTCCAAATAACGATCCGGAACCGCCCACGAACTCGTAATCACACATACAATGACTCTCGAGAAGAGACCCAGCTCCAATTCTCGGCCAATAATTAAGTCATTAATAAGCTCGGCGATTCCAATAACCGTCGGACAACTGCGACTATGCAATAACTCATCGATCAAGCTGAACATACTGCTGAATCTGGTCCGGGTCGTCACACGATTACATTTTCCGACGGCGGTGGCGATTTTCCGGCCGGGGTGTTTTTTGACAAATTCTATGTCGTTGCTCGGAATCGCGCACTGATTGCAGTGGTGAGGTTTATATTTTGAATTGAGCATCATAAATTATAGCGAGGTTTTATAGTGTGTTTATTAGAGTTTTGACGATTTCGTCGATATTGAGTTATACGTTTCCAATTAAGGTTGGTTCTCGAGATGTGGTTCAAGGTTTTGAATTATGATTTTGAGCAGTGGAATTTATGATTATTCAGTGGATCGTGATCGTTCGTTTGGCGAGGGATTTTGTGACGACCCGAACCAGAATCAGATATGTGTTTGGCACGATTCTCGAGATTTGGTTATAGTCGCAGTTTTGCGATATTGTGTGGTTTACCGATTCGATTCGCGACTTTGTTTTCGGTCGAGAATTTGGGTTGAGTGTCTTCACGAAAATTGTAGAGTACGTGATTTCGAGCTCGTGGACGGTTTCGGAAGATTTTTCCGATAACCGAGGAATATTTTATGATTATTTGAAGTTTCGGGTTCCGACGAGTTTATCCGATTGTTTCGAGCTTATCCGAATCACATCGTATATTCATTCCGGACCGTTGATCGACCCGAGAGACGAGTATATATATCAAAAATAGCCGAGAATTAGTCGAAAACTTCATTTTGGGCGTTGACCAAACTGGAATTTTGTTGACTTTCCATATTTGGAAAGTGAACCATCGGACCGAAAGGGAAAGTTGCTATTTTGGGAAGTCAATTTCCGGCGACCGGATTTCGGCCACCATCCACCACGGGACATGTATAGTTCGATTCCTTTTGTGATTTCGAGTATGTATGGCCTTGGTTTGAGAAGAATTGATGTCGTTTTGTGGAGGAACCGTGGGAGGCGGAGATGGTGGTTTCGACGGTGACGGGGAGCTTGGCTCCGGCGAGTTTTGGAAGGGGAGATTGGGGGGATTCGACTCCCCTCGTCTCTCTGAGTCTATTGGTGCGATCAATTGAGCTTGGGGATGAGTTTTTGATCGAACCCGATTAGGGATTTGGATTGGGATGTTCGTTCGGTTTTGCTCGATTTTGGGGAGGTTCTGTTTGAATTGGTCCTAGTGTTAGAAGAGAGAAATGTTCGCATGGTTGTGGGGATGAAAACTGGAAAATTTGGCCGAGAAACTCCACCGTTGACGGCGCGCCGCCGCTGGCGGCGGCGGTTAACGGCGGTTAACGGCGAGAAAAAGTCAACTTTTCAGATTTCGATGTAATTAGTGTCGTTTTTCTCGTAATCACGCCCTGGTTATCGTACGGAGGTTTTCGGGTTGATTTGATTAGCCGTTTGTCAGTCGAGATTTCGAGTGGGGATTTCGGGATTTCAATAATTCATTTTGTACTGCATTTCGTATTTCCGGGAACGGTTGGTTTCCGTGCATCAGTACAGTGTTGAGAACTATGATTTTGATCAGTTATGTTTTTGTGAATATTCAGGAGATCGTGATCGTGCTTCAGGCGAGGGATCTTCCGCCAGACCACGAGTTTAGCGCGTGTGCGCGTTTCGAAAGTCTGTGAGTGGACACTTTATTTTCACGGATTGATTGCGAGTCTTTATTTATGATTTACGAACTTGAGCATGCGGATTGATTATGATTTTACGAGCATGTGTTTTACGATTATGCTTATACGAATATACGTATACGAATATATACACATACGTACATATTATGTTTTAAGCATGTTCATAGAAAAGATTTATGATTTGGTTTACACAGAGTACAGTCTCAGTATATGTTGTGGTATCGATACACATTGGCTTCTCGGCTGATCCCCGAGTACGCTCCGGGAAGGACAGATATCCTGACCCGAGGCCTTTCTGGCTAGGAATCACGTGTGGGTCTGGGATCCCGTGGTTCAGACTGTGCTATCGCGTGGTAGTCCATGAGTGATTCCGCGATATGTTTACGTTGCATGCTCTGTACGTGAGTGGTAGCTGATGTCTCCTCACGTATCATTTGATTTTCGTGCATTTGACTCGCATATGATTTTTATATGTATATAATACTTGGTGAAAGACATTTATTTTCGTCCACTCACTCTAACGTGTTTATTGTCTTTCCCCTGGGCTTTTCGGTTTCCGTGCCCAGTTTGCAGTTCAGTTTTGGTGTTTCACGTCGCAGTTTGGAGGCTAGTGATCAGAGTCACCTGTGTTTTCCAGTAGGTTCTTGTTTTGCCTACTGATGTATATGTTGTATATATTTTACTCTAGAGGTCGCTCTGGTACATTCTAATACATGTTGTGCGGATTTTCACGGATATACATATATACATAGTACAGTTTATTTACTGTTGTTGATTATATTGATGTTGAGAAATCCGGATGGGATTGGTGCCCACGGTTTGCTTTTTGTGGCATAGGACGAAGTGTTAATTTCTGGGTGCAGGTTATGGTAATTCAACGTTAGTAACGAAACTCTGCCCAAATTTCGAAATTTTTTTGTTGGTTCGTATTTTCGAAAGGGTTTGATTCCGGTTTAGGTAACTGAATCGGGATTGGGTCCTTTCAGCTTGGTATCAGAGCATTAGGTTGTAAGATTCTGTAGACTCTTGTAGTTGTGACGCTTAGGGTATTTAAGTTGATACAGCATGACTGGAGTGATGACCCGACTGGCCAGCGGTACTCATCAATACTTCGGGTGTTGTATGTCCTCAAATATCTGCGGTTTCATGATTACGTTCTTTCTGCTTGTGCCTAATGCTTATCTTGTATCAGTAGGATGCCTCCTCGACATGGTCCCCGTGTTGACCGGGATGATGATCCTGATGAGGATCGCCGAACGCGCGACTTGCTGATGCGAGTGCTGCGTTTGGAAGAGCGTTTTGACCCTGTGGTCAAGGCTCGCACTGCGGGTGCTACTGTGTTTTCGGGTTCAGTTGATCCAGAGATATGCGAGGCATGGTTGGTTCAGATTGAGCGTGTTTGTGAGCGTCTGCAGTTTACACCCGAGCAGATGACAGTAGCCGCAGTTGGTTTACTTGAGGGTGATGCATACTTTTGGTGGGTCAGCACTGACAGAGTTCCTGTGGATACTACGTGGACATTGTTTCGTGATCTGTTTATGCGGAGGTATTTTAATCAGGCTACCCAGCAGCGCAAGTACGAGGAGTTTACGAACTTGAGGCAGGGCAGTTTGTCTGTACTTGAGTATCGGGATCGGTTTACTCGTTTGTCTCGTTTTGCGCGGGATATGGTGGCTACAGAGGAAGCCAAGTGTCGCAGGTTTGAGCTAGGGTTGAATCTGAATATTAAGGCGACATTGACTACGATGCCGAGGAACAACTTTGATGAGTTTGTTAGTGCTGCACTCCGAGGCGAGGACATTGAGCAGGAGAGACAGCAGAGGTACCAGCCGAGGCGATTCGAGGAAGGTGGACCGAGTCAGGGGCCTTCGAAGAGGCAAAGTTCTGATACTTCCGGTTCAGCTTCATCCTCAGGCGGTGGATCTTATCGACCACCAGCTAGTGTACCCAGGTGGAGGCAGAGATGGAGGAGAGATCGACCGCAGCGACCACAGGCTAGTGAAGATTCTAGCGGTTCTAGTCATCCTCGACAACTTTTTCGCACACCTGCTACCCCGAGGGAGGCTCTGTTGTGCAACTTGTGCAATAGGTATCATGTTGGTTCGTGTCAGCGAGGCACCCTCAACTGTTATCATTGTGGCCAGGTGGGTCACTATGCAAGGGCGTGTCCTCAGTTGTATGGTGCTGGTGATCAGGCAGCTCAGAGTTCCGGAGGAGAGCGAGGTGCCACTACGGGAGCTCGACCAGCACAGTTTGCAGGTCAGGGCAGACAGCAGGGACAGCCCCAGCGAGGACGACCAGCCGGACAGGCGAGGGTACATGCTATGACTCTACGTGAGGGCAGAGCATCACCGGAGGTCGTTATCGGTACGTTACATGTTTTTGGTATTCCTGTAGGTGCATTGCTAGATCCAGGTGCCACACATTCATTCATATCATTTAGACTGTCATCATTGGCTACGGTGCCTGCATCTCCACTTCCTGGGTTGTGGAGAGTGTTGTATCCGTCAGGTGAGGTTGTGAGCATCGGTTGGGTTTACCGAGATTGTGAGGTGTTTGTTGATGGCCATGGTTTAGCCGCTGATCTGTTGTTGCTTGATATTGTGGATTTTGATTTGATATTGGGTATGGACTTTTTGGAGTCGCACTGGGCCATGTTTGATTGCCACAAGAAGGAGGTCGCGTTTCGACGACCTGGGTTGCCTGAGATACTGTTTCGTGGTGAGAAGAACACTTCCCTACCGTGTTTGATTTCCGCAATGAGGGCGGATCTGTTGATGAAGAAGGGTTGTGTTGCGTACTTAGCTCATGTTTTGGACACTACAGCTGCAGTGCCGGATCTTGGTAGTATTGAGGTTGTGTCTGAGTTTCCGGATGTGTTTCCAGCAGAGTTACCTGGTATACCCCCTGTGCGGGAGATTGATTTTACCATTGAGTTATTGCCGGGTACTGGACCGATTTCCCAGACACCGTACAGGATGGCGCCTGCAGAGTTGAGGGAGTTGCAAATTCAGCTTCAGGAGTTGTTAGAGAAGGGATTCATTCGACCGAGTGTTTCTCCGTGGGGTGCTCCAGTGTTGTTTGTGCGGAAGAAGGACGGGTCCATGCGTTTGTGCATCGACTATCGGAAGCTAAATCAGATTACAGTGAGGAACAAGTATCCGTTACCGCGGATTGACGACTTATTCGATCAGCTAAAGGGAGCAGCAGTCTTTTCGAAGATTGACCTTCGATCCGGATATCACCAGTTGAGGATCCGAGATTCAGATGTGGCCAGGACAGCATTCAGGACGCGGTATGGGCACTATGAGTTTTTGGTTATGCCGTTTGGGTTGACCAACGCCCCCGCAGCTTTCATGGACTTGATGAATCGAGTGTTCAGACGATTCCTGGACAAGTTCGTGATTGTATTCATTGACGATATCCTGATCTATTCGAGGAGTGTGGGCCATCACAAGAAGCACTTGCGAGCAGTGTTGCGGACTTTGCGGGACCATCAGTTGTTCGCGAAGTTTAGCAAGTGTGAGTTCTGGTTGGATAGTGTGAAGTTTCTGGGCCACGTGATTTCGGCCGAGGGAGTTAGTGTTGATCCTGACAAGATCGAGGCCGTGCTGAATTGGAGTAGACCCACTACTGTGCCAGAGATTCGGAGTTTCTTGGGTTTAGCAGGCTATTACCGACGGTTTGTACAGGATTTCTCCCGGATTGCTACACCGCTGACTAGATTGACGAAGAAGGGCGTCAAGTTTGAGTGGTCTGAGGCGTGCGAGGAGAGTTACTTGCTCTTGAAGGAGAGATTGACTACCGCACCGGTTCTGACATTGCCAGACGACAGTGGTGAGTTTGTTGTATATAGTGACGCGTCGAAGTTGGGTCTTGGCTGTGTATTGATGCAGCATGGTAGAGTCGTGGCATATGGTTCCAGGCAGCTGAAACCGCACGAGGTCAACTATCCGACGCATGATTTGGAGTTAGCTGCTATTGTGTTAGCGTTGAAGAGTTGGAGACATTATTTGTATGGTGCTCAGTGTAAGATTTTCACTGATCACAAGAGTCTCACCTACTTGTGGACACAGCCGGATCTGAACATGAGGCAGCGCCGATGGATGGAGTTGATCAACGACTACGATTGCACTTTCGAGTACCATCCAGGGAAGGCCAACGTGGTAGCAGATGCACTTAGCAGGAAATCCGGAGCCTCATTGTTTCACATGTCTGTGGCCAGAGTGTCGATGTTAGCCGAGCTTCGAGCTACGGGTGCTGTGTTTGGGTATGATGATGATGGAGCTTTGTTAGCTAGTTTCCAGGTTCGACCAGTATTGGTTGATCAGGTACGGGAGCACAGGATTCAGATCCTTATTTGCTGGGCAAGAAGACTATGATTCAGAATGGTGTGCCTACGGAGTTCCGATTGAGCGTCTACTGTACGTTGTTGTTCAGGGGCAGATTATGTGTACCCAGGGACGAGGACTTGAAGAAGGATATTCTGGACGAGGCCCACAGTTCAGCGTATGCGATGCATCCCGGAGGTACGAAGATGATTCGTACACTTCGAGCGTACTATTGGTGGCGCAACATGAAGCGGGAGATTGCCGCGTACGTGAGTCGGTGTTTGATTTGTCAGCAGGTGAAGGCGGAGAGGCAGAAACCTGCAGGGAAACTACAGCCACTTGAGATTTCAGTTTGGAAGTGGGAGCATATCACGATGGATTTCGTCTATCAGCTGCCGCGTACTTCGGCGGGCAACACTGGCATTTGGGTTATTGTTGATCGATTGACGAAATCTGCACACTTTCTTGCACTTCCAGGGAAGATTTCAGTGGGCAGACTGGCTAAGTTGTACTTATCCGAGATTGTTCGCTTGCATGGTGTGCCTGTGTCGATTGTTTCTGACCGTGATAGTCAGTTCACTTCTGAGTTTTGGCAGGCTTTACAGCGAGCGTTGGGCACGAGGTTGCGGTTTAATACAACTTTTCATCCTCAGACTGACAGGCAGTCCGAGCGAACCATTCAGACTCTTGAGGATATGCTGAGATCGTGTGTGTTGCAGTTTCGTGGAAACTGGGATCAGCAGTTGCACTTGATTGAGTTCGCCTACAATAACAGCTATCAGGCCAGCATTGAGATGACACCGTACGAGGCTCTGTACGGGAAGCAGTGTCGCACTCCATTGTGTTGGAGTGAGGTGGGCGAGCGTTGGCTCATTGGTCCTGATTTGGTGAAAACCATGATGGATGACATTCAGGTTATTCGGGATCGACTGAAGATTGCCCAGGATCGGCAGAAGAGTTACGCGGATGTGAGGAGGAAGAGTTTAGAGTTCGAGGTTGGTGATTGGGTCTTCCTGAAACTATCTCCGTGGAGGGGAGTTGTGCGTTTCGGGAAGCGTGGCAAGCTTCGACCACGGTACATTGGTCCGTATGAGATTACGGAGAGGGTTGGAGCTGTTGCTTACAGACTTGAGTTACCGACAGAGATGGCTCGTGTACATGATGTCTTCCATGTTTCGATGTTGCGGAAGTACATCTCAGATCCTTCACATGTGATAGCCCCACAGCGGTTGCCGATCAGAGAGGATTTATCGTATGTTGAGGAGCCAGTGCAGATTCTCGATTGTCGTGAGCATGAGTTGAGACACCGTGTGATTCCGCTGGTGAAGGTCTTGTGGCAGAACCATTCAGTGGAGGAGGCCACTTGGGAGATCGAGCAGCGTATGCGGGAGCAGTATCCTCATCTGTTCGCCTGACAGGTACGTAAATTTCGAGGTCAAAATTTATTTAAGGGGGGTAGATTTGTGACGACCCAAACCAGAATCAGATATGTGTTTGGCACGATTCTCGAGATTTGGTTATAGTCGCAGTTTTGCGATATTGTGTGGTTTACCGATTCGATTCGCGACTTTGTTTTCGGTCGAGAATTTGGGTTGAGTGTCTTCACGGAAATTGTAGAGTACGTGATTTCGAGCTCGTGGGCGGTTTCGGAAGATTTTTCCGATAACCGAGGAATATTTTATGATTATTTGAAGTTTCGGGTTCCGACGAGTTTATCCGATTGTTTCGAGCTTATCCGAATCACATCGTATATTCATTCCGGACCGTCGATCGACCCGAGAGATGAGTATATATATCGAAAATAGCTGAGAATTAGTCGAAAACTTCATTTTGGGCGTTGACCAAACTGGAATTTTGTTGACTTTCCATATTTGGAAAGTGAACCATCGGACCGAAAGGGAAAGTTGCTATTTTGGGAAGTCAATTTCCGGCGACCGGATTCCGGCCACCATCCACCACGGGACAGGTATAGTTCGATTCCTTTTGTGATTTAGAGTATGTATGGCCTTGGATTGAGAAGAATTGATGTCGTTTTGTGGAGGAACCGTGGGAGGCCGAGATGGTGGTTTCGACGGTGACGGGGAGCTTGGCTCCGGCGAGTTTTGGAAGGGGAGATTAGGGGGATTCGACTCCCCTCGTCTCTCTGAGTCTATTGGTGTGATCAATTGAGCTTGGGGATGAGTTTTTGATCGAACCCGATTAGGAATTTGGATTGGGATGTTCGTTCGGTTTTGCTCGATTTTGGGGAGGTTCTGTTTTGAATTGGTCCTAGTGTTAGAAGAGAGAAATGTTCGCATGGTTGTGGGGATGAAAACTGGAAAATTTGGCCGCGAAACTCCACCGTTGACGGCGCGCCGCCGCCGGCGGCGGCGGTCAACGGCGAGAAAAAGTCAACTTTTCAGATTTCGATGTAATTAGTGTCGTTTTTCTCGTAATCACGCCCTGGTTATCGTACGGAGGTTTTCGGGTTGATTTGATTAGCCGTTTGTCAGTCGAGATTTCGAGTGGGGATTTCGGGATTTCAGTAATTCATTTTGTACTGCATTTCGTATTTCCGGGAACGGTTGGTTTCCGTGTATCAGTACAGTGTTGAGAACTATGATTTTGATCAGTTATGTTTTTGTGAATATTCAGGAGATCGTGATCATGCTTCAGGCGAGGGATCTTCCGCCGGACCACGAGTTTAGCGCGTGTGCGCGTTTCGAGAGTCTGTGAGTGGACACTTTATTTTCACGGATTGATTGCGAGTCTTTATTTATGATTTACGAACTTGAGCATGCGGATTGATTATGATTTTACGAGCATGTGTTTTACGATTATGCTTATACGTATATACGTATACGAATATATACACATACGTACATATTATGTTTTAAGCATGTGCATAGAAAAGATTTATGATTTGGTTTACACAGAGTACAGTCTCAGTATATGTTGTGGTATCGATACACATTGGCTTCTCGGCTGATCCCCGAGTACGCTCCGGGAAGGACAGATATCCTGACCGGAGGCCTTTCTGGCTAGGAATCACGTGTGGGTCTGGGATCCCGTGGTTCAGACTGTGCTATCGCGTGGTAGTCCATGAGTGATTCCGCGATATGTTTACGTTGCATGCTCTGTACGTGAGTGGTAGCTGATGTCTCCTCACGTATCATTTGATTTTCGTGCATTTGACTCGCATATGATTTTTATATGTATATAATACTTGGTGAAAGACATTTATTTTCGTCCACTCACTCTAACGTGTTTATTGTCTTTCCCCTGGGCTTTTCGGTTTCCGTGCCCAGTTTGCAGTTCAGTTTTGGTGTTTCACGTCGCAGTTTGGAGGCTAGTGATCAGAGTCACCTGTGTTTTCCAGTAGGTTCTTGTTTTGCCTACTGATGTATATGTTGTATATATTTTACTCTAGAGGTCGCTCTGGTACATTCTGATACATGTTGTGCGGATTTTCACGGATATACATATATACATAGTACAGTTTATTTACTGTTGTTGATTATATTGATGTTGAGAAATCCGGATGGGATTGGTGCCCACGGTTTGCTTTTTGTGGCATAGGATGAAGTGTTAATTTCTGGGTGCAGGTTATGGTAATTCAACGTTAGTAACGAAACTCTGCCCAAATTTCGAAAAATTTTTGTTGGTTCGTATTTTCGAAAGGGTTTGATTCCGGTTTAGGTAACTGAATCGGGATTGGGTCCTTTCAGATTTTCTGCCGGATCACTGGATTAACGTGTATTGCGTTATGCTTATCTATGAGTGGACCTTTTTATTTCACTGTCATAGCGAGTTCTTGATTTCCATATTTATTTACGATACGATGTTGAGATTATTTATTAATTTTGGAGGTATTGTTTTATATTTTATATGGTGATGGCATTTATTTAGCATCGATGCATTGGCTACTCGGCTGATCACTGGTAGTCCAGATCCAGGGTTGAGAGATTCTCCTAATGTGCCCACTAGGCTTGAGAGATTCGCCTAGTCTATCACTGTCGGGCTTGAGAGATTCGCCTGACACCTCCATTCATTTTATGAACTCGCTTTGTTTTATGATACATATATATATAAATGGTGAAAGGCATATGTTTATTTTCGTCGACTCACTCTAACGATTTTATTTGCCATTCCCCTGGGCTTTTCGATTTCCGTGCCCTATTTGCAGTTCGGATTCTGGTGTCGCACGTCGCAGTCGGAGGCTTAGTGTTCGAGCTACCTTGCTTTTCCAGTAGGTTTCTTGTTTTACCTACTGTGGTATATTTATCTATTTATACACTAGAGCTCGCTCTGAATATTCTACGGTTATACTTTCATATGTTTTTTTCCCGGATTTCTGTAAAGTATAGTTTTACTTATTACTTACATTATTGTTATGATATTGAGAAATCCGGATGGGATTGGTGCCCACGGTTTGGTTTTTGTGGCATAGGATGAAGTGTGTTTTCGGGTGCAGGTTAATGGCAATTCCACGTAGTAGCGAAACTCTGCCAAAATTTTCATGGTTTTCGAAAGTTCGTGTTTTCAGAAGGGGTTTGATTCCGGTTTAGGAAACTAAATCGGGGTTGGGTCCTTTCAGAATGAGATTGGAGGTGCAATGGGTGTTGAGTGAGGAGAAAGAGAGAGAGAGAGAGAGAGAGAGAGAGAGAGAGAGAGAGAGAGAGAGAGAGAAGTTGAGAGGAGAGGATGAGATAGGCCGAGAGGAAAATGAATCTGATATAATAATTGAGCTTTCTTAGGCGACGAAATTATTCGTCACCTAAGTGTCACTTTTCTTCGCCTAGTTCACACTTAGATGACGAACACAATTTCGTCAGCTAAGTAAGCACTTAGGAGACGAAACATATATGTCATCATCTGAGTGCTGATCTAGGCGATGAACTACATTTTCGTCGCCTAGGTTATTAAATCTAAGGCAATGATTTACATAGTTCATCGTCTTAGTGATCACTTAGATGATGATGATAGTGTCGTCGTCTAAATATGTTATACTTTGCCGACGAAAACTATTTTACGTTGTCTTACTCACATCTTAAGCGACGAAAAATAACACATTTAGATGATGACTATTATGTGTAGTCACCTAAGATATTTCTTAGGCGTCGAATACCATGTTTCGTCACCTAAGTGATACTAAGTCAATGAAAATTATTTTTGGAGGACGAAAAAAAATTTCGTTGACTAAGTCACACTTAAATGACGAAATTTTAAAGATTTCGTCGCCTAAGTTTATATTTCTAGTAGTGGTGGAGCATGGAATGCTGATTTTTATTCCAACTACGTCGCGTATGACCAATTATGTTGTTTTAAATGTGGACAACTTACTAGGGCTGACAATATAAGTTTTCACATGATATTGGTTCCGTTTAAGCTCATGTACTTGTTTAAGATGCTAATTCTTAGTACATTGATGTTGATCCTTGACACGTCATATTCGGATAGGCTAACTTTTTGTAGAATTTGGCATATGATGATATTAGGATGTGATTCTTAAGCTTAGACTTTTCGAGAGTTAAGGATTCAGGTATTCTTAAATAAACTTAGTTTATGTTTGTTTTTAGTCGAAATTGAGCAGTTCTCCTAGTCATATTATTGCATTACTTATGTAACTTCATATTCAGGTACTTTAATATTTCTAGGGGGATATTATTGCAGTTCTTTCAAAGGCTACAGACAAGATCATATAGTTAATGATATGAGAACATGGGAATTTGACTCAGTGTACATAGTTAGTTGTATATACTTCTCCCTCCTTATTTCTGATTAATTATGATATGTGAAGGTAACAGCTAACAAATATGTATATACTGAACCAACATATGAGATTATGTTTTCCATGGAATTATGTTGTTTTGCAATCTGCAACTAAAGTGTTGATTCCTTGAATAAATTATGTGTTGGTGATTTACCATCTTTATGTATGGTGTTACATATATATGTTGAACAAGCAGGAAAATAAATTATTCTAGTATTGTATATTTGCATACAAAATTATTTTTTTTATTAAAAAATTATTTATTTGTGATGGCAACTTTGCCGTCGCAACCCTTGTGCAAAAGTCGAAAGTGCCCTCAATGTGTTGGGCGATGACAATTGTTCAATCACCAAATTTTTTTGTGATGGCAATTTGCCGTCGCCAACAGCATTAGGGATTGCCCCATTGATGATGCCTCGGTTGCCGTCGCCCAGCTGTCACTAAAGCTCTTTAGCGACGGTAAAACATCCATTGGCGACGGCTTTGTGTTGTGGCCATTGCAATTTTTTTTGTAGTGTTGGTTTTTGAGAAGCTAATATATCATCAATATAGATGACACAAAAGTCTTCAACCAGTTTGAATATGTTGTCCATTTTTTTTTCTGGAAAATGGATGAAACTTGTTTTAGTCCAAAATACATTACTGGCCATTCGTAGTAGTCCGTGTGGAGTTCTAAAGGCTATAAGGGGAATGCTATCAGGCTGAATCTTGACTTGCCAGAATCCTGATTTTGCATCAAATTTTGAGAACACTTTGGCTCCTCTGAGCCTATTGATTAGCACTCTTACCTGTGCAATTTGATAACCGTTTTTTACAATTTTTTTATTGACATCTCTATAGTCTATCATAATTCTTGCCTTTCCGCGAACCTCTTCATCATGATACCTGACATAGAATGCAGGGGCATGATGTGGACTATTTGATGGTCTTATAAATCCCTTATCCATAAGATCAACTATGTCTTTCCTGATTTTTTTTAAATCTTTTTCTTTATACTGAGGGATTGCTTTCACGTGATAGATGGAATTCATGTCATGAAGGGTGAGCTCATAGACCACTGAGTCTTTTTCCCAGAATTTCAGAGGATTGATGTCAATATTTTATTTTAGCATTTCCTTGATCTCTCCAAGGGTATGCATCTTCTGTTTGTCAAGCTTAGCTTTGAAGTGCTTGATATTATGCTCTTTTATGAAGGCGGCTTTAGATGTCTCTTCATCTTCATCTTCGTCTTCTGATGATTCTTCAACATGCAACTCTTTTTTCATGTTGCTTGTGATAGTTCTCAGCAGGATTATAAGACACATAGTAATAGTGTTTGTCTTGGTCATGAAGCGGCGCAATGGTAGGATCTCCATTCTTAAACCTTATTTGCATACAAGGCTTCTTGGAATTCTTCACTTTCTTCGTGAGGTTTTTTTCTTGTTTACACTTGTCGCAATCCCTCTTGAAAATGTTGCAGAGCGTGTGTTCTTTGAGTTAGATTCTAGTAGGACTGTTAGATGGAGCATTAGTATGCTTAAATTTTTTGTTGCCATGGATCTTACAAAACTCCATACTATCCAAATCTTCCTCTTTCTGACGAATCCTCAATAAGCTCTTTTTGTTGCTTGTATTGCAATATCGTTTCGTATTTTGATGTGTATCCACCACTATTCTGCTACAACTTTTGATATTGCGCTGTAAATTCTGGACCAACCACACTTTTTGCTTGTTTTAGTCTCTCGGTCCAGAAGATCTTGTCATTCTTTTTGAAGCCTAATAAGTTTACTTCTCGCTTCTAGATGAATATTTTTTGTAGAAGAAAATCATTGCCAATAAGTATATCTGAGTCTTGGCTTTCTGATTTCCAAAGCTCTTTAATAACAAAGGTTCTTCCTCCAACATCTACATGTTCTCTTCTTTTCTGTTATTAAGTCTTGACATTCGTTGGCATAGTGCTCAGCTTGTGCCTTACATAACCAACATCTACATGTTCTCTTCTTTTCTGTTTATTGAGAGAATCTTTTCTTTTTAAAGCACCTTTTTTGGGTTTTGTTTTTCTTTTTTATAATTTGGGCTTTTCTTGAATCTTCAATTATTCTTTTCATTTCCTTTGAAACATTCATGGAAGTGCTTCCCCTTAGTTTTTCGCGTATGTTCATCGCATCGCTAGTTGGTTGGGATATCGGTGATTCTGGTGCAGAAATTGTCAGATCCTTTAAGCTGCTTCTTTGGAACTTTTACTTTTATGTTGGATTTACATTGTTCTCGCATCAATTGTCTGATTCTTTCCGGTACTCCTCCTACAGAGAAATTTTCTAGAGGTCTTTCTTCTATGCTTTCTCTTATGGGTATCCTCCATGGCTCAGGAAGCTTTCTATACAAGAGATGTATTAAATCACCATTTTCTAATTCTGCTATTATGCAGTAGTATTTTTGGAATTCATTTAGATATTTCTCAAAATACTTCATGTTCTATATCTTGAAAGCATATATGTTGGTTTTTGCTAACTTTTTAGCTTTATCCCCAACATATGAAATATCTCCATAGAATTGTTCATAGATTGGAGTTGCAAAGGTGTATAGAGACTTATGACTTTTGATTTTCTCCAGCCAATCTTATGCCTTGGAAGTTTGTTTGAAGGCTAGGTAAAACTTCTTTGCCATCAGTAAGTAGTACATGCTGCCATTGACACTTTTTGTGTACTGTCCTGTGGAATGAATTTTTGAGAACTTCTTTCTCCTTCTTTCCAGTAGGACCTTTCATGTTTGGAAGCCTTGGATTGCTATCAACCTTGATGATAGTAATTCCTGAAGACTCTCCTTCTTCAATTTTTACTTCTTGATAAGGAAATACTTTTCTTTCTTTTTTGATTGCGAAACTTTCGATCTCTTCGATCAATTGTTCCAGGCGAGAAGGATCTTTGCGGTTTTCTGCTTCATCATAAAGCTCAAAGAGCTTTTCTAATTTTGGTATTTTAGAGTTTAGCATGCTGATATTTCTTTCTAATTCAGCATCTAAATCTTCTTCCATCTGTGGGTTTGTTTCTTCCATTACTAAAATTCTGGTACCTCTCGTACCTTTTTCTCAGGAAGAGCTGCATCTTCTTAGTGATCTAGAGCTTTCACCACTTAGGCTTCGAGGGACAAATCACTATTTCTGTGTCCTTCGAATTTTAGGTTGATGTCTCCAGTCCTTCTATTCTCATTGAGAGCTGCTCTTATTCTTTTTAGTTTTTCTTTTGGGCCAAACAATTTCCATTCCAGTGGAAATATTACTTCATCCCATGTAACCTTATGGATTTGTTTAGAATGATTGTTTGAATTTTTGAGGAACTCAGTAGTAAGACCATGAATGTTTATTATTTTGGTATTTGGTTCTACTGTTGTGCTCATCATTTTATAGTAAACCCTATAAACCACATCAAATTCTTGCATGCCGTCTTTCATTGAAGTGCCATATGTTTTAACTCTTAGTCGTAAACCATAAGTTGCATTAGTTAGGCTTGTTGAAAAGTTTGGGAAACTGTTGAAATATACAACTTGATTGCACAATGATGCTTGGAGGGTTGTTAGGTCCATAGCTGTGTTCAAATTATGTTCCTAACTCCATGCTTTTAGCTTCTCTTCTATGAATAAGGTATCGTTCTTATAACGTTTTCCTGTTCATGCTAGAAAATCGGGAGTTGACACGGAAATGCTCTTAAAGGTAGAAATTAATCATTTTTTGGAAAAGCAGAGCTCATTTCCTAAATCACAAGATTATTCAGTTGCCAAAAATTTTTGTGACGAAAATTTTCCATCACCAACAACATTAGGGACTGCACCATTGATGATGACTTAGTTGCCATTGTCCAGTTGTCACTAAAGCTTTTTGGCGATGGCAAAACATCCATTGCCGACGGCTTTGTGCCATGGCCATAGCAATTTTTTTTGTAATGTTGGTTTTTAGAAGACTAATATATCATCAGTATAGATGACACAAAAGTCTGCAACCTGTTTGAATGCGTTGTTCATTTTTCTCTGGAAAATGGATAGAGCTTGTTTTAGTCCAAATGCATTACTAACCATTCGTAGTGTTCCTTTGGAGTTTCGAAGGCTGTAAGGGGAATGCTATCAGGATGCATCTTGACTTGCCAGAATTCTGATTTTGCATCAAATTTTGAGAACACTTTGGCTCCTCTGAGCCTATTGATTAGCACTCTTGCCTGTGCAATTTGATAACCATCTTTTATGGTTTTCTTATTGACATCTCTATAGTCTATCACCATTTTTGCCTTTTCGCGAATCTCTTCAGCATGATTCCTGACATAGAATGCAGAGGTGTGATGTGGACTATTTGATGGTGTTATCAATCATTTTTCCACAAGATCAACTATGTCTTTCCTAAATTCTTTCTGATCTTCTTCCTTGTATTGAAGGATTGCTTTCATGTGACAGATGGAATTCATGTCATGAAGTTTGAGCTCACAGATCACTGGGTCTTTTTCCCAGAATTTCAGAGGATTGATGTCAATATTTTGTTTTAGCATTTCCTTGATCTCTCCAAGGGCATGCATCTTCTGTTTCTCAAGCTTAGCCTTGAAGTGCTTGAGATTATGCTCTTTTATGAAGGCAGCTTCAGTTGTACTTTTCATATTCTTGTTCAATAATCTGATTTATTGAACTATGTTTTGTTTTTCTTCTTGCTTTAGCAATGAAACATTCTTTGTAATATGTCTTTCTTGTCATTTCACAAAACATGGGAAGAGCATCTTTTTCGTAGCATTGACAGTTGTCACAAACAAATCATCCGGGATTGACCTTGTAAGAAGAAGTCGTTTCTTCTTCAATGCTTTTTTCCCTATTTTTTATTTCAAGGAGATAAGCCCCTTTGGGTTCATATTCCTCTTCAGAATCTGTTTCTGATTCTTTTGACGATTCATCTTCTGTCCAAGCTGAAAAGATAGATATATTATCATCTTCATCTTCTGAATAGACTACCTCGTAGCCCTTCATATTAGCCATCTCTATGACCTTTTCATATTCACTCTGAAGAGTTATTGGACTTCTCTTATCCTTCTTAGCATATTCGTTAACATAGTGCCCAGCTTCTGCCTTACATAACCAACATCTACATGTTCTCTTCTTTTTTGTTTCTTGAGAGAATCTTTTCTTGGGTTTTTTTTTTTCTGTAATTAGAGCTTTTCTTGAATCTCCAATTCTTCCTTTCATTTCCTTTAAAACATTTATGGAAGTGTTTCCCCTTAGTTTTTCGCGTATGTTCATCGCATCGCTAGTTGGTTGGGATGTTAGCGATTCTGGTGCAAAAATTGTTAGATCTTTTAAGCTACTTCGTTGCAACTTTTGCTTTTATGTTGACTTTGTATTGATATCATATCAGCTGTCTATTTCTTTTCGTCACTCCCCCTACTGAGAAACTTTCTAGAGGTCTTTCTTTTACGCTTTCTCTCATAGGTGTCCTCTACTGTTCAGGAAGCTTTCTATACAAGAGATGTATTAAATCACCATTTTCTAGTTCTGCTATTGTGCAGTAGTATTCTTGGAATTCATTTAAATATTTCTTGAAATACTTCATGTTCCATATCTCGAAAGCATTTATGTTGGTTTTTGCTAACTCTTTAGCTTTATTCCCAACGTATGAAATATCTTCATAGAACTGTTAGTAGATTGGAGTTGCAAAGGTGTATGGAGACTTATCACTCACTACCACATTTTTAACCATTGCCGGCGATTTTTAAATGGCCGGTAATGTCTTTTTTTTTAATCATTGCCGGTGATTTTTCCGGCAAATCGCCGGCAATGTTCCGCCAGTAATTAAAAAAAAAAAAGACATTGCTGGAGATTTACATTTAAGTCGCCGGCAATGTCTTTTTTTTTTTAACATTACCGGCGACTTAAATGTAAGTCGCCGACAATGTCTTTTTTTTTTTTTTAATTACCGGCGAAACATTGCCGGCGACTTAAATGTAAGTCGCCGGTAATATTAAAAAAAAAGACATTACCGGCAATTTTTGGGGAAAAAATCTCCGGTAATGATAAAAAACATTGCCGGCGATTTAAAAATCGCCGGCAATGGTTAAAAATGTGGTAGTGACTTCTGATTTTCTCCAGCAAATCTTGTGTGTTTGTAGTTTTTTTGAAGGTTAGGTAAAACTTCTTTGCCATCCCTCTGAGGGTTGATTCATAGACTAGCTGTAAATCTGGCGCATCAAACTTTCCAAAAGTAGTACTTGCTGCCATAACTAAGTAGTACATGCTGCCATTGACAATTTTGGTGTACTGTCCTGTGGAATGAATTTTTGAGAACTTCTTTTTCCTTCTCGGTTGGACCTTTCATGTTTGGAAGTCTTGTTTCGAGTGATTATTTGGATTTGTGAGGAACCCAGTTGTAAGATCAAGAATGTTTATTATTTTGGTCTTTGGTTGTACTGTTGTGCTCATCAGTTTATAGTAAACCCCATAAACCACAGCAAGCTTTTGCATGCCATCTTTCATTGAAATGCCTTATGTTTTGACTCTCAGTCGTAAATAGTTAGCTGCCTTAGTTAGGCTGGTTGAAAAGTTTGGGAAATAGTTAAAATATACAACTTGGTTGCAAAATGATGCTTGGAGGGTTGTTAGGTCCATAATTGTTTTCCAATTATGTTCCTAACTCCATGCTTGTTGCTTGTCTTCTATGAATAAAGCGTCGTTCTTATAACATTTTCCTGTTCAGTTTAGGAAATTTGGAGTTGACACGTAAACACTCTTAAAGATGAAAATTAATCACTTTTTGGAGAAGTTGAGTAGATTTCCTAAATCACAAGACCATTTCGAGCAACTTTGTGAAAAGAACGAAAAGTGATCGCCGAAAGTTATCGAAAGCTGCCAGAATGTCGCAGGACTTATCCATGGCAGGCTGAACTCGTAAGGATGGCCCAAACACTCCAAGCTAGGCCAAAGGGAAGGCTCAAACCACCTAGATAGGAACCGCAGCTGATTTGGTTAGGAGATACTCAATTTGAATTTTGACTCTATTAGGCCGGGTTTGTACTCTAGCTAGATCCCAATAAAAAGGGATCACAAGTTGTGACCCTTGGATCAAACTTCATTTTCACTCTAGCACATCCAAGGGCTCACAAAATATAGTATTTCTTCTCCCATATTCCCCTTTGGTTGAGCTCCCCCTTGCACACATATATAACATATCTCATTTTTCAAGTTTTGCATAGTTTACTTGTGACGACCCGAAACAGAATCAGCAGTGAAGTCGCATAATCGCGGTTGTCCGACAGTTATTTGAATCGCCAGCCTCGTTAACGACTAAATTATTGGCCGAGAATTGGAGCTGGGTCTCTTCTCGAGAGTCGTTGTACGTGTGATTACGAGTTCGTGGGCGGTTCCGGATCGTTATTTGGATGACCGAGGAATTAATTATGAATATTTGAAGTTTCGACGGAAACGGATTAATATGGCGAGCTACTTAGCGACTAAATTACCGGTCGAGAATTTGATTTCTGCTTCTTCACGGAAGTTGTTCAGAATTTAATTTCGAGTTCGTGGGAACTTCTGGAGCATGATTTTGAGTTACGAAGATTTAGTTGTGATTATTTTCGTTGGTTGTTTGTTTAGTCGATTTAAATATGTGTGGTGTGAACAGTTGAATTTTTATCTGTTTGGCCGATGTGTTTGACTTCGGGTGATATTGGACGAATATGTCGAGACGAGTTTGTGGCCGCGAGAATTATCGGAATCGGAATTACGACGAGAAAGTTATGCGCGTTTGAAGTTTGTCGAAATGGATAATTATGAAGTTTTCGTTTTGGGAAAGGCTATAAATAGAAACCTGCTATTTTGGGCAAGTGTGTGACTTACCATTTTGGGAGGTTGACCGAGTTGACTGTGGAGGAAGAGATGGCGATGTACTCGGCGGTGCTCCACGGTGGTGTTGGCTTCTGGCCACCCTAGGCCTCGGCCTAGGGCTAGTTCAACTCGGCTTGGCTGACCCGTGTCGATGCCGGCCACCACGCACGGCGTGGCTCACGGTGGAGAGAGAAAACTTGGGATAAAGTTTGCAAAATTTTGGGTTTAATGGTGAACTCCGATTTCGGCCGAATTGAACTTCAAGAGGTACTGAGTTTTGTAGCCCTCTTCAATGTGATTCTAACCATATAAACATGGTGTTCTAATTCGATTTGTAGATGGAGAATTTTGGGTTTGAATTTCTTGTTCTAATTCGGTTTTGCTTGAAATTGAATGTGTTAGAGTGAGAATTGGACTTCGGTGCAGTTGACAAAGTTGCTCAGTGGACGATTTTGAGTAGTATAGGTGCAGCCCCGCCTTGAAATTCTCCGTCCGGCAGCAGCGCCGCCGTGGGCGGCGGTCAACGGTCAACAGGTTTGACTTTTTGGACTTTCGACAAGTTGCATGTCATTTGACTCGAAATCGCGCCCCGATCGCAGTGGGGAGGTCCGTTTCTCGATTTGAGCATCCGAATGTATAGCGAGGTATTGAGGTGTACATATACGGATTTTCGACGATTCGTCGACTTTGAGTTATGTGTTTCCGAGAACGGTGGTTTCTCGTGATTTGTCTTGTATTGTCGAGATATGATTTTGAGATATGGATTTTGTGAATATTCAGGTGTTCGTGATTGTTGTTTTGGCGAGGGACTTTCCGCCGGATCACGGGTTAACGCGATACGCGTTACGCCAGACTGTGAGTGGACAATTTATTTTCACAGTTTGTTTGCGAGTCTTTTATATATGATTTACGAACTTGAGCATGCCGCTTGATTGTGATTTTACGAGCATGTTTTTTACGATTATACATATACGGATATACGTATACGAGTATACATACACTGATATGTTGTTACATGCATTTGTACCGAATTGTTTATGATTTGGTTTTCACAGAGTACAGTCGTAGTTTATGAGTTGTATCGATACACTGCATCCCGGCTGATCCCCGAGGATGTTACCAGCTAGGACCACGTGTGGGCTAGGGACCCCGTGGTTCTGACTGTGAGATTTTACTTGCATGCTCTGTTTATGAGTTGGAGTCAGCGTCTCCTCGTATACTATTTGGTTTGATTTATTATATTTCGACTCGCATATGTTTTATAACATATATTATTTGGTGAAAGACATTTGTTTTCGTCCACTCACTCTAAGGATTTTTTATGTCTTTCCCCTGGGCTTTTCGGTTTCCGTGCCCAGTTTGCTGTTCAGGCTCTGGTGTCGCACGTCTTGGTCGGAGGCATAGTGCTCGAGCAATCTTGTTTCATCCAGTAGGTTTATTGTTCTACCTACTGTGGTGTGCGTATACGGTTATGTATTAGATGTTGCTCTGAGATTTCTGTGGTATATGTTATACGATTTTATACCGGATTTCAGAAAAGTATATATATATTTATTGTTTTACTTTACTGTGGATATGTTGAGAAATCCGGATGGGATTGGTGCCCACGGTTTGCTTTTTGTGGCATAGGATGAAGTGTATTTTCCGCGTGCAGGTAATGGTAATTCCACACTAGTAGCGAAACTCTGCCGAAATTTCGAAAAGTTTTTGTTGGTTCGTGTTTTCGAAGGGGTTTGATTCCGATTTAGGAAGCTAAATCGGGGTTGGGTCCTTTCAGCTTGGTATCAGAGCATTAGGTTATAGGTTCTGTAGACTTCTGTAGTCGTGTTTACTAAGGATATTTGAGAATGTACAGCATGTCTGGAATGGTGACCCGACCGGCCGGCGGATAATCATCAAATTCCGGGTGTTGTATGCTTTCAAATATTTGAAGTTCCATGATTACGTTTCACTTGTTGTGAACGATATTGTATTCATTAGGATGCCTCCTGACGTGCTTTCCGTGTCGTTTCGGTTATGGATCCTGTTGAGGATCAATCGACGCGCGATTTGCCAGAGAACAGTGGATTCAGATGAGTATTCAGAGTTCAGAAAATTGTGTGGCACGGTTTGCCTGGGGATGTGTATATGAGCATCTATGTGTTACTTCATAGCTGAGAATTGTGGCAGTGATGTTTGCCTGAGTCAGATTGTTGTATTTGGTGGGCTGATATTGTGTGAGTTCCGGTTGCGACTCCATGGCCTACATTCAAGGTGTTGCGTATACGGTAATGGTTTTATCAGGCTACCCAGCATTCGAATGTGGTGTGTTTGTCCACCTGAGGCAAAGATGCATTATTCATATGTTTATACGAGTTATGTGGCTTCAGAGGAAGCAGGGCACGAGGTTCGAGATGAGTTGAACCTGTGTATCAGAGAGAGAGAGTTTGTTTGATGTGCCTCGAGATAGCCGTGAGGAGCTTAGTGTGATGTACTCAGTGGCGAGGCTATTGTGAGGGAAAGATGTACGCGGTTTCCGATGTGATGGTTTGAGGCAAGTGGACTTAGTCGAGATTTTAATAAGGTTGAGTTCTGACATTTCGGGATCAGTGATTTCATCAGAATGTGGTCTTTTTGATTATGTTAAGGATCCTCTGCTGATCCGTTGGGCACTGGCGGAGATCGCAGAGTAGCGAATTTGCTCCTGTGGCATGAATTTGGGCGATCGTTGGTGATCCTTTCACGCAGCAGGTGTTGCGGTGATTTGTGTTCGTGGAGCACTTCCGGTTGCTGTTTCGGTGGCCAGGAGGGTCACGTTACAAGGGAGCGCCCTCAGCCAGCTGATTTAGCGGTACGGTAGCCCAGAGTTTACGAGGAGATCCTCATGTTATTCCTGCGGACTGACCAATGTACCCTTTTGACGAGTTCTTCAGCAAGTCGCATGTGATGTGGGCGACTAGTTGGGCATGTTGGGGTTCGTGCCAAGACCTTATTGAGGACAGGATTTTCTCCGAGGTTACTGTTGCTTGATATCCATGGCGATGGTACCTGCATCTCCACTTCCGAGGTCTTGGAGAGTGTTGCATCCATCCGGAGGTTGCGAGATCCTCGTTGGAGGTTATGTGTTAGCCGTGGATCGGTGATAGGTGGACATTGTGATGTTGGTATGATTGTGAGTATGGACTTATTGATGATGCATTTGGTGGTGTTCGAGAGCCTCGAGGAGGAGGTTATGTTCGACGACCAGATTTCCCGAGATGCTGTTTCTTGGTGATGGTCGAGCGGTTTGTGGAGATGAGTTGTGTGGTTTGCTTAGCTCATGTTGTGGATACTATGGTTGCTGTGTCCGACATTGGTGACATTGTGGTGGTTCCCGAGTTTCCAGGTGTGTTTCGGAGGAGTTACCAGGTGTTCCTCCAGTTCGGGAGACCGATCACACCATTGAGCTTGTACCGGGCGCTGGACTCATTTTACCGGCATCTTGTCGTTTGGAGCCAGCGGAGCTGATGGAGCTATAGTTTCGACTCCAGGAGTTGCTGGATGAGGTTTCAGGAGATTTCATACGACCCCGCGTATTTGCGTGATGTGTTTTCGCATTGTTTACACGGATGTTGGATGATTTGACGAGGTGGTGCATTGACTACCGGTAGCCTGATTTGATTCAGAGAAGAGTGAGTATCCTCCGTTTCGGAATGACGACTGGTTTGATCAGCTTGTGAGAGTTTCAGTCCTTTTGAAGATTGATTTCGGGACTGGATATTGTCTGTTGAGGTTTGATGAGTCAGATGTGGTTTGGACAGCTTGCGGATCTCGGTGCAGGCATCTTGAGTTTTGGTCACGCTGTTTGGTTGACCAATGCCCCGTAGATCTTACAGACTTGATGGACCAGATGTTCAGACGGTTTCTGGACGAGTTTGCGGTCATGTTTGTTGGCAGTATCCTGATTCACTCCAGGAGTGTGGACCAGCACCTGAAGCAATTGTGAGCGGTTTCGCGGACTTTGCGAGACGACCAGGTGTTTGCGAGGTTCAGCCGGTATGAGTTTTGGTGGATTAGTGTGAAGATTTTGGGTTATGTGATGTTATCTGAGGGAGTTGGTGTGGATCCTGACCAGATTGAAGCCGTGTTGATTTGGGGATTGCTTTACCATTGTACCAGAGATCAGAGGTCTCTTGGGTTTGGCAGGCTTGTACCGACGGCTTGTGCAGGATTTTTCCGGATTGCCACTTCACTTTTCGGATCGACGAAGAAGGCGTCAAGTTCGAGTGGTTCGATGCACGCAAGGAGAGTTACTTACTCCTGCAGGATGGTTAACCGTTGTTTCGGTTTTGATCTTGCCAGATGACTGCGACGAGTTCGTGGATTATGGCGATGCATCGAGGGTTGGATTTGGTTGTGCTTTGATGCTGTGTAGCGGAGCGGTGGCTCATGGTTACGGACAGTGGAAACCTTATGTGGCTACGTATCCTATGTGTGGTTTGGTGTAACTGTCCTTATGTTAGCATCGGAGAGTTCGAGACTCTACAGCTATGGCGTGCAGCTCAGTGTAGGACGTGCACTGATCACTTGAGTTTCATCCACTTGCATTTTCGGCCAGATCTGGGCTTGAGGCAGTGTAGGTGGTTGAGGTCGACTAACGACTATGGCTACACCTTTGAGCTTGTTCGGGAAAGGCTAGAGGTTGTACTTTGACCATCCGTCTGGAATGTTGTTGTTGATGCATTCAGTCGGAAGTCAGGAGCTTCAGTGTTCCATGTATTTGTGGCTCGAGTTTCCGTGTTAGCCGAGTGTGGGCTACGAAAACTGAGTTCGAGTGTGATGATATTGAGGCTCGTGATTTTGCGCGCGTTTGGCGTTAGTGACGCGGAGAAGTGTCAGATACTTCGAGTTTATTACTCGTGACGCAATCCGCAGAGCAATGTAGCAGCTTGTGTGTACTGATGCCACATTTGGCGACTGGCGATGGCTAGGAGGCAGAGTCGTGCCGTGATGTGTCAGCCATTTGAGATTTCCGGTTAGACGTGGCGGTTGCTGCGGTGATTGTGTGTGTTTGTACACTTTGGTTTGTGATACCAGTTGTCAGGCCTTTGTGAACCGTTTGATGAATTTAGTACGTTTCTCCTATACTTTCGGAGACGATTTCAGTGGCAGGCTGTCATGGCTGTGTTTGATGGAGGTTGTCCATCTACGTGGTGTATCTATGTCCCAGTTCGCCGATTGAGAGAATCAGCTACGACAAAGTGTTGGCGAGCTTTACAGCGAGCATTGTGGACCAAATTAAGAATTAGTACCGGTTCTTATCCTCAGATTGGCGAGCGATCTTCGAGGACTATTCAGGCCTTGGAGGGCATGTTGTGGACCTCGGTATTGCAGTTCCGGAAGATTCGGGACCAGCAGTTGCAGCTGTTCGAAATTGCTTGCAGTATCAGTTTGTGGACCACTATGGTTCTGATGTTGCGTGATGTCGTTTTGAGGGATGTTGTTGTCCTCCACTGTGCTGGAGTGAGTTTGGTTTGAGTTTGAGTTGATGTTTGATTTTGATTTTGTGGAATGTGTTACCACAGACTGTCAGGTTAGCGGAAATAGGCCTATATACGCTTGAGTTCGATATTTGAGTTATGTTGATGTGTGAGATTGAGTTGAGATTTGCTATGTTATTTTGATCCGTGTGTGGCCATAGGCGAGTTTGTGTTATGCCGTGTGGTTCGGCATCGCCTATAGTGTTGGTTTTTATGTGTGTTGTATTCCGTGTGGCGGAACTGTGTTTCAGGTTTGCTATGTGTTGTGTACCATATATGTTCCTTATGTAGGAACACTTGGCTATTGTGTGGAGCCAGTTCAGATTTGTGATTTGTGGGTACAAAGATTCCAGCACGGAATTATCTCCTATTGTGGAGTTTGTGATCAGAGTTGTTCAGTTGAGATTGCCGTTGGTGCGTTGAGCAGTATGCAGAGGCAGTGCTCCTACCTTGTAGTCGGCAGACTCAGAAATTTCGAGGTCGAAATTTTTTTAAGGGGAGTGGATTTGTGACGACCCGAAACAGAATCAGCAGTGAAGTCGCATAGTCGCGGTTGTCCGACAGTTATTTGAATCGCCAGCCTCGTTAACGACTAAATTATTGGCCGAGAATTGGAGCTGGGTCTCTTCTCGAGAGTCGTTGTACGTGTGATTACGAGTTCGTGGACGGTTCCGGATCGTTATTTGGACGACCGAAGAATTAATTATGAATATTTGAAGTTTCGACGGAAACGGATTAATATGGCGAGCTACTTAGCGACTAAATTACAGGTCGAGAACTTGATTTCGGCTTCTTCACGGAAGTTGTTCAGAATTTAATTTCGAGTTCGTGGGAACTTCCGGAGCATGATTTTGAGTTACGAAGATTTAGTTGTGATTATTTTCGTTGGTTGTTTGTTTAGTCGATTTAAATATGTGTGGTGTGAACAGTTGACTTTTTATCTATTTGGCCGATGTGTTTGACTTCGGGTGATATTGGAAGAATATGTCGAGACGAGTTTGTGGCCGCGAGAATTATCAGAATCGGAATTACGACGAGAAAGTTATGCGCGTTTGAAGTTTGTCGAAATGGATAATTATGAAGTTTCCGTTTTGGGAATGGCTATAAATAGAAACCTCCTATTTTGGGCAAGTGTGTGACTTACCATTTTGGGAGGTTGACCAAGTTGACTGAGTCAACTCGGTGGAGGAAGAGATGGCGATGTACTCGGCGGTGCTCCACGGAACCTGCTATTTTGGGCAAGTGTGTGACTTACCATTTTGGGAGGTTGACCGAGTTGACTGAGTCAACTCGGTGGAGGAAGAGATGGCGATGTACTCGGCGGTGCTCCACGGTGGTGTTGGCTTCCGGCCACCCTAGGCCTCGGCCTAGGGCTAGTTCTACTCGGCTTGGCTGCCCCGTGTCGATGTCGGCCACCACGCACGGCGTGGCTCACGGTGGAGAGAGAAAACTTGGGATAAAGTTTGCAAAATTTTGGGTTTAATGGTGAACTCCGATTTCGGCCGAATTGAACTTCAAGAGGTACTGGGTTTTGTAGCCCTCTTCAATGTGATTCTAACCACATATAAACATGGTGTTCTAATTCGATTTGTAGATGGAGAATTTTGGGTTTGAATTTTGTGTTCTAATTCGGTTTTTCTTGAAATTGGATGTGTTAGAGTGAGAATTGGACTTCGGTGCAGTTGACAAAGTTGCTTAGTGGACGATTTTGAGTGGAATAGGTGCAGCGTCGCCTTGAAATTCTCCGTCCGGCAGCAGCGCCGCCTTGGACGGCGGTCAACGGTCAATAGGTTTGACTTTTTGGACTTTCGACAAGTTGCATGTCATTTGACTCGAAATCGCGCCCCGATCGCAGTGGGGAGGTTCGTTTCTCGATTTGAGCATCCGAATGTATAGCGAGGTATTGAGGTGTACATATACGGATTTTCGACGATTCGTCGACTTTGAGTTATGTGTTTCCGAGAACGGTGGTTTCTCGTGATTTGTCTTGTATTGTGGAGATATGATTTTGAGATATGGATTTTGTGAATATTCAGGTGTTCGTGATCGTTGTTTTGGCGAGGGACTTTCCGCCGGATCACGGGTTAACGCGATACGCGTTACGCCAGACTGTGAGTGGACAATTTAATTTCACGGTTTGTTTGCGAGTCTTTTATATATGATTTACGAACTTGAGCATGCCGCTTGATTGTGATTTTACGAGCATGTGTTTTACGATTATACATATACGGATATACGTATACGAGTATACATACACTGATATGTTGTTACATGCATTTGTACCGAACTGTTTATGATTTGGTTTTCACAGAGTACAGTCGTAGTTTATGAGTTGTATCGATACACTGCATCCCGGCTGATCCCCGAGGATGTTACCAGCTAGGATCACGTGTGGGCTAGGGACCCCGTGGTTCTGGATCACGTGTGGGCTAGGGACCCCGTGGTTCCTACTGTGCTGCTGCAGCTAGGATCACGTGTGGGCTAGGGACCCCGTGGTTCTGACTGTGAGATTTTACTTGCATGTTCTGTTTATGAGTTGGAGTCAGCGTCTCCTCGTATACTATTTGGTTTGATTTATTATATTTCGACTCGCATATGTTTTATAACATATATTATTTGGTGAAAAACATTTGTTTTCGTCCACTCACTCTAACGATTTTTTATGTCTTTCCCCTGGGCTTTTCGGTTTCCGTGCCCAGTTTGCAGTTCAGGCTCTGGTGTCGCACGTCGTGGTCGGAGGCATAGTGCTCGAGCAATCTTGTTTCATCCAGTAGGTTTATTGTTCTACCTACTGTGGTGTGCGTATACGATTATGTATTAGATGTTGCTCTGAGCTTTCTGTGGTATATGTTATACGATTTTATACCGGATTTCAGAAAAGTATATATATATTTATTGTTTTACTTTACTGTTGATATGTTGTGAAATCCGGATGGGATTGGTGCCCACGGTTTGCTTTTTGTGGCATAGGATGAAGTGTATTTTCCGCGTGCATGTAATGGTAATTCCACGCTAGTAGCGAAACTCTGCCGAAATTTCGAAAAGTTTTTGTTGGTTCGTGTTTTCGAAGGGGTTTGATTCCGATTTAGGAAGCTAAATCGGGGTTGGGTCCTTTCATTACTCTCTTTATATTGCCTCTATCCATTCCCTAACTCTCTAGCTCTTTCCTCTACCTTAAACACATCCTACATCACTACTAAAAGACCTATAAACCTCAATCACGACCACCATACTCTCATCTCTACCCTCTTCACCCTATCCTAAGGTGGATTCATCATCTTTTGTTGAGCCAAGAGCAATAAGGGAACAAGAGGTGAAGAAATGCTGGAAGAACTTGAAGGCATTACTTAAGGGACTCTTTAGTTATTTCTATCACCTTTTGATTTTTCTTTATGTATCTACATTCTATTTTGAGTATGTGTAGTAAGTAGCCCCATTTGGGGCTAGGGTTAGCACCTTAGCCATTTGATGTAGACAAATGATGGATTGATTTATGTATGGCTCATGTTTTAGTATATGTTGTGTGAAACATGTGTTTGTGAATGGGTTTACTATGTGTTTTTAGATGTTTATGTGCTGGAACTTCATGTATGGTTTCATTTATGCATGTGTTGACCTTAGCTAAGTTGATGTATGCATTAAGGAACTAAAAATGGGACCTTGGTTGAATTAGCTACTCGCCTAGGGCTAGATGAGCATGTAAACATGATTAGGGTCTATTCCAAGAGTATGTACCTTTTGATTTGGTTTCCTTAGCACTAAGCAAGGACTAGAGCCTCCTTATGTCTCAATAGACTGAAGGGGTTTTGATTAAGTACACAATGAATCGAGAGGTTATTGTGGCTACTAGTTGGGTCTTTTGATTCGTAACTCACAAGGTGCGGATTAGGAGATTCACTTAGACTTTCTCTTAGATCCTCTAATAGAAGTTCGGGAAGAGGACCTTCCACAAGTATCACATAGTACACTTGTTTTCTTCACTCACGTGATATACGGTCAAGATGTAAACCCAAAATTGTTTAGGTCTTGGTCCCGGTTCACCAAATACTTCAAAGTTGGGCTTAAGTCGTCTAGAGTCCGAAATAGCCTAGGAGCTTGAGTTCAAAACCAAATGTGACCCAAAAGGTTACGATTTGGACATCCACTCGTGTAAAACAATCTTTAATTACGTACATAAATTGGGACATTGTTTGAGCATCAAGTGGTTAATGGGGAGTTCCCTAGCTAACCATCTTCCTTTATTGTGAATTTGTTTGTTATTTAATTCCATTGCTTTAGTCCATAATTAATCAATTAACTCGGATAATCCCTCACCATAATTTAATCACCCCTTGCAATGCTAAGTCTCCAAAGGACTTAGTAGTGTAAGATACACATCCACATTTTACTTTAGCTTTAGTGTTAAGATTAGTATCTAGTTTGACTGTGGTCTAAGTTCTTTATCATTCCGAACTAAGGAGTTCAAGTGGCTAATCCTTGTGGGTTCGACACTCCACTTCTATAAATACTATAACTTAACCTCATACACTTGCGGGCAAAAATCACTCTTCATACTTATGGGCTAGATAATAGTGCATAAAGTGTGCGGGGGTAACTTTTCCAACAAGTTTTTGGCGCCATTGCTGGGGATTAGGCACATCTTAATTCCTTAGCTTTGGATAGCCTTGATTGCGGTAAATCTGGACATTTTACTTGATAATTATATCTTAGTTTTATAGTTTTCTTCATGTTATCATCTAGGACTTTGTTTTGAGTGTCTTTGATCCCATGAATACTTTGGTTGATATCTTTGAGGTGAAATTTTGCTAGAACATGTGAAACTAAACTTTTGCAAGGCATTCTGCTCGACCTATAGAGTATAATTCTTGACCCGTCGAGAATTGGTTCGGAGGAGAACAGGAGCACGCATTTGACCCGTCGAGAAAACTTTTTGACTTGTCGAACGTGTCCAAGTTGCTTTGGACCGGTCAAATAAAATCTTCGACCCGTTGAGTGTTGTTGTTGTGCTTGAGGTTGTTTCACCAATATCTACCTATTTCATCTTAAGTATTTATATTCTAGGGAGCATATCTAAGTAGTGTATTTATTTTACACATAGTAGTTAGTGTGTCTAGATTTAGCAAACTTAATTTTCGCTGCATACTTGATTCTTAGGACTTTATTTGGTGATTCCGCTATATTGGATCACGCATGCCTTTACCTCGGTTCACCTCAGTGTGCATAGCACTGTGAATGCCACTGCACCATGTACCAGAATCTCATTTGAACTCTTAGAGTGCTCATTGATGTTTTCTTGAGGCATGTGTCAAAGAAGCATCGTGAGAGGACCTCAAGGCTTTGAGTATTTTGAGAGTTTGGAGGCCTAATATCATGTAGTTTCTTAGTGTGATTTTAAGGTTTATGCCTATTAATCAACAAAATCTATATACAACATCTTCTAGCACACGATTCATATTGTGGAGATCGAATTTTGGTTTTGAAACTGTGACTCCGTATAAGGAAGGTTCAACTACAAATAGTGAAGAAGAGGTTGGTATACCGTTGTTGAGGGTAGAGAGCCGAGAAGCATTTGGGACGTTGGTTGACTTAGCTATAGAGGCTAGATGCAAGAACCCATTAGTTGGAGCTCGTGTTTTCTAGATTGAGGTAGATCCTCAAATCGTGGAGGAAATTGAGCCACAAGAAGCAGATCCTCAAATGATGGAGGAGGTTAAGCCTCAAGAAGTGGATCCACTAGTTGAAGAGGCAGTTGAGCCTTAAGAGATAGACCGAATTACCATGGAGAACGAGATCTATGAAGGAAAACCATTGAGGGAGTATGCCTTACACTCTTTGGTGGCACATATCGGGTGCATAGTGTTGAGACCATTGACGGGAGAATCTTTAGAGATAAAGCTAAGCTTCTTGCAAACTCTCCCCATCTTTCTAGGTCATGCCAATTCGAACCCATATTTACATCTAATGGAGTTCAAAGAGGCATGTGCTAGGTTGAATATCCGTAACATGGATGTCAGTCAATTGAGACTACGGGTGTTCCCCTTAAGTCTAAGAGACAAAGCCAAGGAGTGGCATAACAAGCTCCATTCCAACTCTATCAACTCCTGGGAGACCTTGCAATGGAAGTTCATCACCAAATACAATGGAAGTTCATCACCAAATACTTTCCTCCGAGCAAGGTTAACGAGAGAAGAACAAGTTTGATGACTTTTTGGGAAGAAGAAGAGAACTCTTTTGTGAAGCATGAGAGCACTTCAAGGATCTAGAGCTTGGTTGTCCTAATCATGTCTCTTTTGCTTGAGAAATTGGCTGAGAGATCGACTTTATGGGATGTGAAACCAAGTGTAAGGAAGCCTATAATTTCTATGAGGGAGGCTACCTAAGCTAACCGTGGAGGTATTTATGAGGTCAAAATGGCCGTCCATATGCAAGATTAAGCCATTAATAGGTAGGAAGAGTTAATGAACAAGAATTTTGAACTTTTAATGAAGCAAAATAGAAGTGGAGGTCAAGTTCACCAAGTGTTAAAGATTAGTGTTGAGACAGTCACTTGTTTGATTTGTGAAAGCACGGTGCATGACATTCTAAGTTGCCCTTATCAAGAGGATTATTAGAAGATTATCGAAGAGTGAAAGAGAATCTTCTATGACCAACAAAAGAATGATCCATACTCCAACACCTACAACCTGGGATGGAGGAACCACCTTAACTTCTCATTGGGTGGTCAAAATCAAAATCAAGGCAACCAAAGAGGTCAAGATGGGTTGCCAAGGCCAAATGGTGGTTTCCAAGGACAAGGAGGAAGATACAATAAAAGGGGAAACCAAGGCAACTTTAGTGCTTCCGGAAGTGGAAGTAAGAGATTCTCAAATTATCAAGGAGCTTCTGGATTTGCACCAAGACCAAATGGAGGACTTGCCAATGCCTCGGGTGGTAACACTTACCAACCACGAGCAACTTTTGTGCCCAGAGCTTAACAACCACTTCTACTCCAAGCACCAAACCCTCCACCATAATTGGAGGCACCTAAGTCTAACACGATGAGCTTTTGGCTAGGCTACTTAAGAGCCAAGAGGAGTTAGAGAAGACTCAAGTAGATGATAAAAATAGTTTTCTTGAGATCTTCATGCGTATGAAAAGGGATAACCAAGCAGTCCGGAATGAGAACCAAAGTGTTGTCCATAAGTTGGAGATGCAAGTGAGCCAATATTCTAAAGCACGTCAAAACCAAGGGAGTAGAAAAGCTCATGAGTTTTCCTCCACTACAAAGAGGAACCCTAAAAACCAAGTCAATGTGGTGAAGGCGGTGTTGAGATCTGGGAAAGGATTTGAAAACTATAGTGATGCACCTATCATGGAGAGTGATAATGAAGATGACCTGGACACACCATTTGTGTATAAGAACCATTCCGGAGTTGAGGAGGCTATTACGAATAGATATAAAGTCGTGAAATTTGAAGAGAATACCGCTTTGATTCCTTATGAAGATATTAGTGAGTCGGAAGGTGAAAACGAGGAATTTGAGGTGGAACATATGAATTCAGAGAGTAGGACGAGTCAACATGGGGCTGTCGGAAAGCGTTTAGAAGGAAGGGATATGGTCAGAGAGTATTCCAAGATTGATTTGAGGAAAGATAAAGGAGAAGAAGCTTCCCAAAACTCGATGGGTCGAGATTGACCTTCGACCCGTTGAAGGGAGCGTACTGTTCAGAAAAACACATCTACACGACTTATTAAGAATTCTATTCGACCCGTCGAGATGTAGAGACAGGACAAGTCTAATGGGCATTTCGAGAAGGTTCAAAATGAGGAAGATGTATACCTACCTTTCCCTCAAGAAAGGAACAAGGAGAGGGCTCAAGCTAACTTGGATCAAAAGACTAAGGAATTTTTAGATGTCTTCAAGAAGGTTGAGATCAACATCCCCCTTTTTGATGCCATTCAAACTATTCTCATGTACTCCAAGTTCTTGAAGGACCTTTGCACCAATCGTCGATTGAAGAATAAGTTGTAAGGGGAGGAATGATCTGAGAAGGTGAAGCTCAATGCCATGGTGTCAGCTATCATAAAAACGAAGGTGCCTAAAAAGTTAGCGGATCCGGGAAGCTTTACCGTGCCATATACCATTGGAATGAAGTAATTTTCGAAGACCTTGATGGATCTTGGTTCTTTCATCAACTTGATTCCTTACTCGGTATACAAGGGGCTTGGCTTAGGGAGAATCAAACCAGTGAGTATGTCACTACAACTTGTAGATTGAAGTGTTGTGCATCCGAGGGGTATAGTTGAAAATGTGTTAGTGGTGATTGTCGAACTTGTGATGCCCGCCGACTTCATGATACTTGACATGGAGGAGCCAAGAGGACACGAAGATCTCCTGATCATCTTCTGAAGGGCCTTCATGGCTACAATCGGGACAAAAATAGATGTGAAGGGAATAGCACTCACTTTGGAGGTCTTTGACAAAACTGAAACCTTCCAAATCTTGCATGATGCGAGTCCCATCCCCAAATTGCAAGCATTTATGTTCAAGGTAATCGACAAGGAACTTGATGAACAATTGGAAGATATCTCTAATCAAGTCTACATGGAAAGTAGTCCCGAAGAAGGGGTGGAAACGGCATTGGTAGTGGCATATGAAGAATGTTTGATATGGTCTACTATTAAAGGGCATGCGGCTTTGAATTACATCATGATTTCACATGCCATCTATGGGCCAACGATTTCGTACAGGCCACTTCCATTCGCTGGTATGGGAGCAAGGGCACTTGAGGATAATTTTTACTCAAGAAACAATGTAGATCGGGTGAATGTTCATGACACCTTGCTCACCATTCAACAAGGACCAATCCTCCTGGACATCGACCTTAAACAACTACTGGAGGCTCTTAAACAACTACTGGAGGAGCCAAGCAAAAAGTCAATGATTTTCTCATCCTTACTAGATGAGAGTCAAGAGGCTCAGTTGATTGAGGTGCTAAGGAGGCATAAGGAAACAATTTGGTGGTCACTAAGCGATATCAAAGGAATTAGCCAAACCATTTGTGACCACCATATCTACACCACCATGGAAGCCAAGCCAAGCTGGCAACCTCAAAGGTGTCTCAACCCCAACATGCAAGAGGTAGTGAAGAATGAGGTATTGAAACTTCAAGCCAATGGTATAATTTATGCCATAACAGATAGCCCATGGATCTCACCTACACAAGTGGTACTGAAGAAAGTAGAGTTGATACCATCTAGAATAGTCAATAGTTGGAGGTGTTGTATTGATTATCGGAAGCTTAGTGCGGGTACTCCTAAGGATAATTTCTCATTGCCTGTTATTGATCAAATGCTTGAAAAGTTACCTGGGCATGATTACTATTGCTTCTTAGATGGTTATAGTGGCTACAATCAAATTGCTATATACAAATCCGGAGCACCAAGAGAAGACGGCCTTCACATGTCCTCAAAGGGTCTTTGCTTTTAGAATAATTCCATTCGGTTTATGTAATGCACCGGCTACATTTCAACGTTGTATGCAAACAATTTTTTCGGGAATGATTGGTGAATTTGTTGAAGTATTTTTGGATGATTTCTCTTTATTTGGGGATAGTTTTAAGGAGTGTCTCCATCACCTTGAGGTAGTATTGCAAAGGCATTGTGTGAAAGATTTAATACTCAATTAGGAGAAGTGCAATTTTATGGTACAAGAAGGCATTGTCCTTGGTCATTGCATCTCAAGAATTAAAAAGTTGCCCATTCCACATAATATGAAGGAAGTCCAGAGCTTCTTAGGGCATGCGGGGTTCTATAGAAGATTTATTAAAGACTTTAGCAAGATTATAAAGTCCTTGATGGACATGCTCACAAAGGATGCTTATTACACAATCACTCCGACATTTGAGGAAGCATTTGAGACTCTTAAGCAAGCACTTGTTACGACTTCAATAATCATAAAGCCGGATTGGAGTCTACCCTTTGAGATTATGTGTGATGCTAGTGATTACTTAATTCGGTGCTTGGCCAAAGGAAGGACAACTTGTTGGGTGTTATACAATATGCTTCAAGAACATTCAATTCAGCTCAAAAGAATTACACAACCATGGAGAAGGAGATGTTAGCCATAGTGTTCTCCCTTGACAAATTTTGGATCTACATTATGGGTTCAAAGGTCATAGTGTATACATATCATAGTGCTCTCAAGTCTCTCTTCACCAAAGCCGAGTCTAAGGCAAGATTGTTAAGATGGGTACTACTACTTCAAGAGTTCTATTTAGAGATAGTGGACAAGCCCGAGAAACATAACTTAGTTGCGGATCACCTATCACGCCTTCAACTCAAGGAAGAAGATGGTGACTTGAATGATGAATTTCTGGATGAGCAACTATTCCATGTCAAGGAGGTACTCATTACTTCAAATTATCTGAAAGGACCCAACCCCGATTTAGTTTCCTAAACCGGAATCAAACCCCTTCTGAAAACACGAACCAACAAAAACCATAAAAATTTCGGCAGAGTAACGCTACTAAGGCGGAATTGCCTTTACCTGCACCCGGAAAATACACTTCATCCTATGCCACAAAAATCAAACCGTGGGCACCAATCCCATCCGAATTTCTCAATATCATAACAATAATGTAAAGTAATTAATAAAACTATACTTTACAAAAATCCGGGGAAAAATCGTATAAAATTAAGTATAACACAAGAATGCTTAGAGCGACCTCTAGTGTATAATTATATAAATATACCATAGCAGGCAAAACAAGAAACCTACTGGAAGAAACAAGGTAGCTAGAACACTATGCCTCCGACCATGATGTGCAACACCAGAGTTGGAACTGCAAATTGGGCACGGAAACCGAAAAGCCTAGGGAAAAGACATAAAAACCGTTAGAGTGAATGGACGAAAATAAATGTCTTTCGCCAAATAATATATGTTATAAAAACATATGCGAATCAAAATGAAAGAATATGATATAGTACACGAGGTGAACCCAAACTCCTCCAGCGTACAGAGCATGCAAGTAAAAAGTCTCACGGGGTCGCTCGTGGACACATCCGTTCTAGTACAGTTTGAATCACGAGATCCCAGATCCACACGTGATTCTAGCCAGAAAGGCCTCAGGTCAGGGTATCTGTTCCCACCCGGAAATACATCGGCACAAGGTACAGTTCCCCCCTGGTAGACATCCTCGGGGATCAGCCGGGATGCAAGTGTATTGATACAACAACATAAACTATGACTGTACTCTGTGTAAATCAAATCATAAATAGTTTCATGCATACGTATAAAGCGTAATGTAAATGCATAATCATAAAACACATGTTCGTATAAGTCATAATCACAGACGTATGCTCATGCTCGTAATATGTAATATAAAGACTCGCGAATATCAGTGAAAAGAAATTGTCCACTCACAGATGAGTGTAATGCAATACGCGTTAATCCCGTGATTCTGCGGAAAATCCCTCGCCAAACGAATTATCACGAACTCCTGGATAATCATAAAATCCACCGCTCAAAATCATAACTCGAAACCTCAAATCATATCACGAGAAACAACCGTTCCCGGAAACATATAATTCAATAACGACGAAATCGTGAAAATCCGATAATCACACCACAAAACCTCGCTATAATTTCCGATGCTCAATTCCAAAAACAAACCTTACCACTGCGATTGGGGCACGATTCCGAGTGAAACGACATATAACTCGTCGAAAACCCCAAAAGTCAACTTTGGCCGGAGCTCTGCCGTTGACCACCGCCGGCGGCGGCGCGACGCCAACCAAGAAATTTTCCAGCGAACCAACACCTATTCCACTCAAAATCATCCAACAAACAATTTCCATAACTACACCAAAGCCCAACTTTAACTCTAACTAATCCAATTTCATGCAAAACCGAATTCCCACAAAACTTTCAATCGATTGATTCTCCAAGTACAAGAAGAATTGGAACACCATACTAACATAGGTAGATTCGTGGTGATGAGAGCTTCAAAGCCCAGTGCTTCTTGCCTCTCAATTTGGCCGGAAAAGAATCTACCCAAAACCCCCAAAATCTTCAAAGTTTCGACCGGAAATTTCTCCTCCTCCGGCGTCATTGCCGTCGATGGTGGCCGGAAACTCAACGGGGGCGTCGAGACGAGTTGAATGAGTCCAACCCCAAGGTCTGAGGTGGCCGGACGACAGCTCACCGCCGGCGAGGCCGAGCCTCCACCGTCGCACCTCCTTCCCCCCCCCTCCCCGAGTTGATTCGGTCAACACACAATAAAGCACAGTTGACTTTCCAAAAGAAGAAACCCACTTAAATACTTTCCAATTTCGGAAACTACCAAAATTAACTCTACGACAAACTTCGAATAAACGTAACTTTCACGTCGTAATTCCGTTTTCAACAATTCTTGCGTCAACAAACATATCTTGACAAATTCTTCAATTTCCACCCAAAGTCAAACAACTTCGACTAAACCGATAAAAGTCAACAAGTCAATTCATCACAAGCTTATCCGATTAAACAATCAACGGTCTAAAATATTCACAACTTATTCCTCGTAACTTAGAATACTCCTCCGGAAGTTCCCACGAGCTCAAAACTAAATTCTCTACAACTTTCATGAAGGATCTCGACTCAAATTCTCGCCCGATAATTTAGTCGCTAAGGAAGCCGCCATATTAACAGATTATATCGAAATCATGACAAATCGCGAAACTCGCAAATCAAGTCGATAATAATTTCATTTATGCTTCGGGTCAATCAACGGTCCAAAATGGATCACAATCACAATTCGGATAGACTCGAACACGAACGGATAAACTCGACGATATTCTGAAATTTCAAATATTCATATTATATTCCTCGGTCGTCGAAATAATAATCCGAAACTGCCCACGAACTCGAAATCACGCATACAACAACTCTCGAGAAGAGACTCAACTCAAATTCTCGATCAATAATTAAGTCGTGATCAAAGCCGGCAATTCAATCAATTTACGAAAAACTGCGATTACGTGCAAGCTCATGGATTAAGCCGATTACACTATTGATTCTGTTCCGGGTCATCACATTATCCATGGTTTGCAGATATTGCAAACATTCTCTCAAGCAATAGTATGTTCATCCCCGCCCACTTTTCAAGTGACCAACGAAAAAGATTGAGAAAAATTAGCTGGGAGTTTATATGGAACAACGCCTATTTGTACAAGGAAGGTAGATATGGGATTCTAAAAAGATGTGTGCCTCATGAGGAGATGTTTAGTGTGCTTACTTTTTTCCTTGCACTCAAATATGGAGGACATCGTGGGCCTTCTAAGACCGTCTACAAGGTTCTCAAAGCCGGGTTGTTGTGGTCCAACCTTTATAGAGATGCTATTCCTTTGTGAAGACAAGTGATCGGTGTCAATGAGTAGGAAGAGTCAACTTAAGGGATCAAATACCATTGAAGACCATCATGGAGACTGAAATCTTTTATGTTTGGGATATTGAGTTCATAGGGCGTTTCCCTAGTTCACATGGAATTTACTACATTCTAGTGGAGGTGGACTATGTCTCCAAATGGGTAGAAGCTATGGCATGCCCAACCAATGATGGCAAAGTGGTGATCAATTTTCTCAAGGTTACCATCTTTAGAAGCCATGGAACCCCAAGAGCCTTCATAGTTGATGTGGGATCTAACTTTATCAATTACAAGCTCAAGGATTTCTTGAAGAAGTATGGGGTTGTTCATAAACTAGTGACACCGTATCACCCCCAAATGAAGGGATAAGTGGAAAATTAACAACTGGAAACTCAAGAGTATCTTAGAGAAGACCGTGAGTGCCAACCAGAAGGATTGAAGTCAAAAGCTTGATGATGCACTTTGGGCATACCACACCAGTTTGAAGACCCCCACAAACATGTCATTCTTTACACTTGTATTTGGGAAAGCATGTCACTTATGAGTGGAGCTTGAGCATAAAGCAAGATCGGTCATCAACACCTTGAACATGAACTTGGGGGCTAGTAGAGAGAAGTATAAGCTTGACATCATGGAGCATGAAGAGTTGATGCCAGAAGCCTATGAGAATGCCACTTCACTTTTCGGATCGACGAAGAAGGCGTCAAGTTCGAGTGGTTCGATGCACGCAAGGAGAGTTACTTACTCCTGCAGGATGGTTAACCGTTGTTTCGGTTTTGATCTTGCCAGATGACTGCGACGAGTTCGTGGATTATGGCGATGCATCGAGGGTTGGATTTGGTTGTGCTTTGATGCTGTGTAGCGGAGCGGTGGCTCATGGTTACGGACAGTGGAAACCTTATGTGGCTACGTATCCTATGTGTGGTTTGGTGTAACTGTCCTTATGTTAGCATCGGAGAGTTCGAGACTCTACAGCTATGGCGTGCAGCTCAGTGTAGGACGTGCACTGATCACTTGAGTTTCATCCACTTGCATTTTCGGCCAGATCTGGGCTTGAGGCAGTGTAGGTGGTTGAGGTCGACTAACGACTTATGGCTACACCTTTGAGCTTGTTCGGGAAAGGCTAGAGGTTGTACTTTGACCATCCGTCTGGAATGTTGTTGTTGATGCATTCAGTCGGAAGTCAGGAGCTTCAGTGTTCCATGTATTTGTGGCTCGAGTTTCCGTGTTAGCCGAGTGTGGGCTACGAAAACTGAGTTCGAGTGTGATGATGTTGAGGCTCGTGATTTTGCGCGCGTTTGGCGTTAGTGACGCGGAGAAGTGTCAGATACTTCGAGTTTATTACTCGTGACGCAATCCGCAGAGCAATGTAGCAGCTTGTGTGTACTGATGCCACATTTGGCGACTGGCGATGGCTAGGAGGCAGAGTCGTGCCGTGATGTGTCAGCCATTTGAGATTTCCGGTTAGACGTGGCGGTTGCTGCGGTGATTGTGTGTGTTTGTACACTTTGGTTTGTGATACCAGTTGTCAGGCCTTTGTGAACCGTTTGATGAATTTAGTACGTTTCTCCTATACTTTCGGAGACGATTTCAGTGGCAGGCTGTCATGGCTGTGTTTGATGGAGGTTGTCCATCTACGTGGTGTATCTATGTCCCAGTTCGCCGATTGAGAGAATCAGCTACGACAAAGTGTTGGCGAGCTTTACAGCGAGCATTGTGGACCAAATTAAGAATTAGTACCGGTTCTTATCCTCAGATTGGCGAGCGATCTTCGAGGACTATTCAGGCCTTGGAGGGCATGTTGTGGACCTCGGTATTGCAGTTCCGGAAGATTCGGGACCAGCAGTTGCAGCTGTTCGAAATTGCTTGCAGTATCAGTTTGTGGACCACTATGGTTCTGATGTTGCGTGATGTCGTTTTGAGGGATGTTGTTGTCCTCCACTGTGCTGGAGTGAGTTTGGTTTGAGTTTGAGTTGATGTTTGATTTTGATTTTGTGGAATGTGTTACCACAGACTGTCAGGTTAGCGGAAATAGGCCTATATACGCTTGAGTTCGATATTTGAGTTATGTTGATGTGTGAGATTGAGTTGAGATTTGCTATGTTATTTTGATCCGTGTGTGGCCATAGGCGAGTTTGTGTTATGCCGTGTGGTTCGGCATCGCCTATAGTGTTGGTTTTTATGTGTGTTGTATTCCGTGTGGCGGAACTGTGTTTCAGGTTTGCTATGTGTTGTGTACCATATATGTTCCTTATGTAGGAACACTTGGCTATTGTGTGGAGCCAGTTCAGATTTGTGATTTGTGGGTACAAAGATTCCAGCACGGAATTATCTCCTATTGTGGAGTTTGTGATCAGAGTTGTTCAGTTGAGATTGCCGTTGGTGCGTTGAGCAGTATGCAGAGGCAGTGCTCCTACCTTGTAGTCGGCAGACTCAGAAATTTCGAGGTCGAAATTTTTTTAAGGGGAGTGGATTTGTGACGACCCGAAACAGAATCAGCAGTGAAGTCGCATAGTCGCGGTTGTCCGACAGTTATTTGAATCGCCAGCCTCGTTAACGACTAAATTATTGGCCGAGAATTGGAGCTGGGTCTCTTCTCGAGAGTCGTTGTACGTGTGATTACGAGTTCGTGGACGGTTCCGGATCGTTATTTGGACGACCGAAGAATTAATTATGAATATTTGAAGTTTCGACGGAAACGGATTAATATGGCGAGCTACTTAGCGACTAAATTACAGGTCGAGAACTTGATTTCGGCTTCTTCACGGAAGTTGTTCAGAATTTAATTTCGAGTTCGTGGGAACTTCCGGAGCATGATTTTGAGTTACGAAGATTTAGTTGTGATTATTTTCGTTGGTTGTTTGTTTAGTCGATTTAAATATGTGTGGTGTGAACAGTTGACTTTTTATCTATTTGGCCGATGTGTTTGACTTCGGGTGATATTGGAAGAATATGTCGAGACGAGTTTGTGGCCGCGAGAATTATCAGAATCGGAATTACGACGAGAAAGTTATGCGCGTTTGAAGTTTGTCGAAATGGATAATTATGAAGTTTCCGTTTTGGGAATGGCTATAAATAGAAACCTCCTATTTTGGGCAAGTGTGTGACTTACCATTTTGGGAGGTTGACCAAGTTGACTGAGTCAACTCGGTGGAGGAAGAGATGGCGATGTACTCGGCGGTGCTCCACGGAACCTGCTATTTTGGGCAAGTGTGTGACTTACCATTTTGGGAGGTTGACCGAGTTGACTGAGTCAACTCGGTGGAGGAAGAGATGGCGATGTACTCGGCGGTGCTCCATGGTGGTGTTGGCTTCCGGCCACCCTAGGCCTCGGCCTAGGGCTAGTTCTACTCGGCTTGGCTGCCCCGTGTCGATGCCGGCCACCACGCACGGCGTGGCTCACGGTGGAGAGAGAAAACTTGGGATAAAGTTTGCAAAATTTTGGGTTTAATGGTGAACTCCGATTTCGGCCGAATTGAACTTCAAGAGGTACTGGGTTTTGTAGCCCTCTTCAATGTGATTCTAACCACATATAAACATGGTGTTCTAATTCGATTTGTAGATGGAGAATTTTGGGTTTGAATTTTGTGTTCTAATTCGGTTTTTCTTGAAATTGGATGTGTTAGAGTGAGAATTGGACTTCGGTGCAGTTGACAAAGTTGCTTAGTGGACGATTTTGAGTGGAATAGGTGCAGCGTCGCCTTGAAATTCTCCGTCCGGCAGCAGCGCCGCCTTGGACGGCGGTCAACGGTCAATAGGTTTGACTTTTTGGACTTTCGACAAGTTGCATGTCATTTGACTCGAAATCGCGCCCCGATCGCAGTGGGGAGGTTCGTTTCTCGATTTGAGCATCCGAATGTATAGCGAGGTATTGAGGTGTACATATACGGATTTTCGACGATTCGTCGACTTTGAGTTATGTGTTTCCGAGAACGGTGGTTTCTCGTGATTTGTCTTGTATTGTGGAGATATGATTTTGAGATATGGATTTTGTGAATATTCAGGTGTTCGTGATCGTTGTTTTGGCGAGGGACTTTCCGCCGGATCACGGGTTAACGCGATACGCGTTACGCCAGACTGTGAGTGGACAATTTAATTTCACGGTTTGTTTGCGAGTCTTTTATATATGATTTACGAACTTGAGCATGCCGCTTGATTGTGATTTTACGAGCATGTGTTTTACGATTATACATATACGGATATACGTATACGAGTATACATACACTGATATGTTGTTACATGCATTTGTACCGAACTGTTTATGATTTGGTTTTCACAGAGTACAGTCGTAGTTTATGAGTTGTATCGATACACTGCATCCCGGCTGATCCCCGAGGATGTTACCAGCTAGGATCACGTGTGGGCTAGGGACCCCGTGGTTCTGGATCACGTGTGGGCTAGGGACCCCGTGGTTCCTACTGTGCTGCTGCAGCTAGGATCACGTGTGGGCTAGGGACCCCGTGGTTCTGACTGTGAGATTTTACTTGCATGTTCTGTTTATGAGTTGGAGTCAGCGTCTCCTCGTATACTATTTGGTTTGATTTATTATATTTCGACTCGCATATGTTTTATAACATATATTATTTGGTGAAAAACATTTGTTTTCGTCCACTCACTCTAACGATTTTTTATGTCTTTCCCCTGGGCTTTTCGGTTTCCGTGCCCAGTTTGCAGTTCAGGCTCTGGTGTCGCACGTCGTGGTCGGAGGCATAGTGCTCGAGCAATCTTGTTTCATCCAGTAGGTTTATTGTTCTACCTACTGTGGTGTGCGTATACGATTATGTATTAGATGTTGCTCTGAGCTTTCTGTGGTATATGTTATACGATTTTATACCGGATTTCAGAAAAGTATATATATATTTATTGTTTTACTTTACTGTTGATATGTTGTGAAATCCGGATGGGATTGGTGCCCACGGTTTGCTTTTTGTGGCATAGGATGAAGTGTATTTTCCGCGTGCATGTAATGGTAATTCCACGCTAGTAGCGAAACTCTGCCGAAATTTCGAAAAGTTTTTGTTGGTTCGTGTTTTCGAAGGGGTTTGATTCCGATTTAGGAAGCTAAATCGGGGTTGGGTCCTTTCATTACTCTCTTTATATTGCCTCTATCCATTCCCTAACTCTCTAGCTCTTTCCTCTACCTTAAACACATCCTACATCACTACTAAAAGACCTATAAACCTCAATCACGACCACCATACTCTCATCTCTACCCTCTTCACCCTATCCTAAGGTGGATTCATCATCTTTTGTTGAGCCAAGAGCAATAAGGGAACAAGAGGTGAAGAAATGCTGGAAGAACTTGAAGGCATTACTTAAGGGACTCTTTAGTTATTTCTATCACCTTTTGATTTTTCTTTATGTATCTACATTCTATTTTGAGTATGTGTAGTAAGTAGCCCCATTTGGGGCTAGGGTTAGCACCTTAGCCATTTGATGTAGACAAATGATGGATTGATTTATGTATGGCTCATGTTTTAGTGTATGTTGTGTGAAACATGTGTTTGTGAATGGGTTTACTATGTGTTTTTAGATGTTTATGTGCTGGAACTTCATGTATGGTTTCATTTATGCATGTGTTGACCTTAGCTAAGTTGATGTATGCATTAAGGAACTAAAAATGGGACCTTGGTTGAATTAGCTACTCGCCTAGGGCTAGATGAGCATGTAAACATGATTAGGGTCTATTCCAAGAGTATGTACCTTTTGATTTGGTTTCCTTAGCACTAAGCAAGGACTAGAGCCTCCTTATGTCTCAATAGACTGAAGGGGTTTTGATTAAGTACACAATGAATCGAGAGGTTATTGTGGCTACTAGTTGGGTCTTTTGATTCGTAACTCACAAGGTGCGGATTAGGAGATTCACTTAGACTTTCTCTTAGATCCTCTAATAGAAGTTCGGGAAGAGGACCTTCCACAAGTATCACATAGTACACTTGTTTTCTTCACTCACGTGATATACGGTCAAGATGTAAACCCAAAATTGTTTAGGTCTTGGTCCCGGTTCACCAAATACTTCAAAGTTGGGCTTAAGTCGTCTAGAGTCCGAAATAGCCTAGGAGCTTGAGTTCAAAACCAAATGTGACCCAAAAGGTTACGATTTGGACATCCACTCGTGTAAAACAATCTTTAATTACGTACATAAATTGGGACATTGTTTGAGCATCAAGTGGTTAATGGGGAGTTCCCTAGCTAACCATCTTCCTTTATTGTGAATTTGTTTGTTATTTAATTCCATTGCTTTAGTCCATAATTAATCAATTAACTCGGATAATCCCTCACCATAATTTAATCACCCCTTGCAATGCTAAGTCTCCAAAGGACTTAGTAGTGTAAGATACACATCCACATTTTACTTTAGCTTTAGTGTTAAGATTAGTATCTAGTTTGACTGTGGTCTAAGTTCTTTATCATTCCGAACTAAGGAGTTCAAGTGGCTAATCCTTGTGGGTTCGACACTCCACTTCTATAAATACTATAACTTAACCTCATACACTTGCGGGCAAAAATCACTCTTCATACTTATGGGCTAGATAATAGTGCATAAAGTGTGCGGGGGTAACTTTTCCAACAAGTTTTTGGCGCCATTGCTGGGGATTAGGCACATCTTAATTCCTTAGCTTTGGATAGCCTTGATTGCGGTAAATCTGGACATTTTACTTGATAATTATATCTTAGTTTTATAGTTTTCTTCATGTTATCATCTAGGACTTTGTTTTGAGTGTCTTTGATCCCATGAATACTTTGGTTGATATCTTTGAGGTGAAATTTTGCTAGAACATGTGAAACTAAACTTTTGCAAGGCATTCTGCTCGACCTATAGAGTATAATTCTTGACCCGTCGAGAATTGGTTCGGAGGAGAACAGGAGCACGCATTCGACCCGTCGAGAAAACTTTTTGACTTGTCGAACGTGTCCAAGTTGCTTTGGACCGGTCAAATAAAATCTTCGACCCGTTGAGTGTTGTTGTTGTGCTTGAGGTTGTTTCACCAATATCTACCTATTTCATCTTAAGTATTTATATTCTAGGGAGCATATCTAAGTAGTGTATTTATTTTACACATAGTAGTTAGTGTGTCTAGATTTAGCAAACTTAATTTTCGCTGCATACTTGATTCTTAGGACTTTATTTGGTGATTCCGCTATATTGGATCACGCATGCCTTTACCTCGGTTCACCTCAGTGTGCATAGCACTGTGAATGCCACTGCACCATGTACCAGAATCTCATTTGAACTCTTAGAGTGCTCATTGATGTTTTCTTGAGGCATGTGTCAAAGAAGCATCGTGAGAGGACCTCAAGGCTTTGAGTATTTTGAGAGTTTGGAGGCCTAATATCATGTAGTTTCTTAGTGTGATTTTAAGGTTTATGCCTATTAATCAACAAAATCTATATACAACATCTTCTAGCACACGATTCATATTGTGGAGATCGAATTTTGGTTTTGAAACTGTGACTCCGTATAAGGAAGGTTCAACTACAAATAGTGAAGAAGAGGTTGGTATACCGTTGTTGAGGGTAGAGAGCCGAGAAGCATTTGGGACGTTGGTTGACTTAGCTATAGAGGCTAGATGCAAGAACCCATTAGTTGGAGCTCGTGTTTTCTAGATTGAGGTAGATCCTCAAATCGTGGAGGAAATTGAGCCACAAGAAGCAGATCCTCAAATGATGGAGGAGGTTAAGCCTCAAGAAGTGGATCCACTAGTTGAAGAGGCAGTTGAGCCTTAAGAGATAGACCGAATTACCATGGAGAACGAGATCTATGAAGGAAAACCATTGAGGGAGTATGCCTTACACTCTTTGGTGGCACATATCGGGTGCATAGTGTTGAGACCATTGACGGGAGAATCTTTAGAGATAAAGCTAAGCTTCTTGCAAACTCTCCCCATCTTTCTAGGTCATGCCAATTCGAACCCATATTTACATCTAATGGAGTTCAAAGAGGCATGTGCTAGGTTGAATATCCGTAACATGGATGTCAGTCAATTGAGACTACGGGTGTTCCCCTTAAGTCTAAGAGACAAAGCCAAGGAGTGGCATAACAAGCTCCATTCCAACTCTATCAACTCCTGGGAGACCTTGCAATGGAAGTTCATCACCAAATACAATGGAAGTTCATCACCAAATACTTTCCTCCGAGCAAGGTTAACGAGAGAAGAACAAGTTTGATGACTTTTTGGGAAGAAGAAGAGAACTCTTTTGTGAAGCATGAGAGCACTTCAAGGATCTAGAGCTTGGTTGTCCTAATCATGTCTCTTTTGCTTGAGAAATTGGCTGAGAGATCGACTTTATGGGATGTGAAACCAAGTGTAAGGAAGCCTATAATTTCTATGAGGGAGGCTACCTAAGCTAACCGTGGAGGTATTTATGAGGTCAAAATGGCCGTCCATATGCAAGATTAAGCCATTAATAGGTAGGAAGAGTTAATGAACAAGAATTTTGAACTTTTAATGAAGCAAAATAGAAGTGGAGGTCAAGTTCACCAAGTGTTAAAGATTAGTGTTGAGACAGTCACTTGTTTGATTTGTGAAAGCACGGTGCATGACATTCTAAGTTGCCCTTATCAAGAGGATTATTAGAAGATTATCGAAGAGTGAAAGAGAATCTTCTATGACCAACAAAAGAATGATCCATACTCCAACACCTACAACCTGGGATGGAGGAACCACCTTAACTTCTCATTGGGTGGTCAAAATCAAAATCAAGGCAACCAAAGAGGTCAAGATGGGTTGCCAAGGCCAAATGGTGGTTTCCAAGGACAAGGAGGAAGATACAATAAAAGGGGAAACCAAGGCAACTTTAGTGCTTCCGGAAGTGGAAGTAAGAGATTCTCAAATTATCAAGGAGCTTCTGGATTTGCACCAAGACCAAATGGAGGACTTGCCAATGCCTCGGGTGGTAACACTTACCAACCACGAGCAACTTTTGTGCCCAGAGCTTAACAACCACTTCTACTCCAAGCACCAAACCCTCCACCATAATTGGAGGCACCTAAGTCTAACACGATGAGCTTTTGGCTAGGCTACTTAAGAGCCAAGAGGAGTTAGAGAAGACTCAAGTAGATGATAAAAATAGTTTTCTTGAGATCTTCATGCGTATGAAAAGGGATAACCAAGCAGTCCGGAATGAGAACCAAAGTGTTGTCCATAAGTTGGAGATGCAAGTGAGCCAATATTCTAAAGCACGTCAAAACCAAGGGAGTAGAAAAGCTCATGAGTTTTCCTCCACTACAAAGAGGAACCCTAAAAACCAAGTCAATGTGGTGAAGGCGGTGTTGAGATCTGGGAAAGGATTTGAAAACTATAGTGATGCACCTATCATGGAGAGTGATAATGAAGATGACCTGGACACACCATTTGTGTATAAGAACCATTCCGGAGTTGAGGAGGCTATTACGAATAGATATAAAGTCGTGAAATTTGAAGAGAATACCGCTTTGATTCCTTATGAAGATATTAGTGAGTCGGAAGGTGAAAACGAGGAATTTGAGGTGGAACATATGAATTCAGAGAGTAGGACGAGTCAACATGGGGCTGTCGGAAAGCGTTTAGAAGGAAGGGATATGGTCAGAGAGTATTCCAAGATTGATTTGAGGAAAGATAAAGGAGAAGAAGCTTCCCAAAACTCGATGGGTCGAGATTGACCTTCGACCCGTTGAAGGGAGCGTACTGTTCAGAAAAACACATCTACACGACTTATTAAGAATTCTATTCGACCCGTCGAGATGTAGAGACAGGACAAGTCTAATGGGCATTTCGAGAAGGTTCAAAATGAGGAAGATGTATACCTACCTTTCCCTCAAGAAAGGAACAAGGAGAGGGCTCAAGCTAACTTGGATCAAAAGACTAAGGAATTTTTAGATGTCTTCAAGAAGGTTGAGATCAACATCCCCCTTTTTGATGCCATTCAAACTATTCTCATGTACTCCAAGTTCTTGAAGGACCTTTGCACCAATCGTCGATTGAAGAATAAGTTGTAAGGGGAGGAATGATCTGAGAAGGTGAAGCTCAATGCCATGGTGTCAGCTATCATAAAAACGAAGGTGCCTAAAAAGTTAGCGGATCCGGGAAGCTTTACCGTGCCATATACCATTGGAATGAAGTAATTTTCGAAGACCTTGATGGATCTTGGTTCTTTCATCAACTTGATTCCTTACTCGGTATACAAGGGGCTTGGCTTAGGGAGAATCAAACCAGTGAGTATGTCACTACAACTTGTAGATTGAAGTGTTGTGCATCCGAGGGGTATAGTTGAAAATGTGTTAGTGGTGATTGTCGAACTTGTGATGCCCGCCGACTTCATGATACTTGACATGGAGGAGCCAAGAGGACACGAAGATCTCCTGATCATCTTCTGAAGGGCCTTCATGGCTACAATCGGGACAAAAATAGATGTGAAGGGAATAGCACTCACTTTGGAGGTCTTTGACAAAACTGAAACCTTCCAAATCTTGCATGATGCGAGTCCCATCCCCAAATTGCAAGCATTTATGTTCAAGGTAATCGACAAGGAACTTGATGAACAATTGGAAGATATCTCTAATCAAGTCTACATGGAAAGTAGTCCCGAAGAAGGGGTGGAAACGGCATTGGTAGTGGCATATGAAGAATGTTTGATATGGTCTACTATTAAAGGGCATGCGGCTTTGAATTACATCATGATTTCACATGCCATCTATGGGCCAACGATTTCGTACAGGCCACTTCCATTCGCTGGTATGGGAGCAAGGGCACTTGAGGATAATTTTTACTCAAGAAACAATGTAGATCGGGTGAATGTTCATGACACCTTGCTCACCATTCAACAAGGACCAATCCTCCTGGACATCGACCTTAAACAACTACTGGAGGCTCTTAAACAACTACTGGAGGAGCCAAGCAAAAAGTCAATGATTTTCTCATCCTTACTAGATGAGAGTCAAGAGGCTCAGTTGATTGAGGTGCTAAGGAGGCATAAGGAAACAATTTGGTGGTCACTAAGCGATATCAAAGGAATTAGCCAAACCATTTGTGACCACCATATCTACACCACCATGGAAGCCAAGCCAAGCTGGCAACCTCAAAGGTGTCTCAACCCCAACATGCAAGAGGTAGTGAAGAATGAGGTATTGAAACTTCAAGCCAATGGTATAATTTATGCCATAACAGATAGCCCATGGATCTCACCTACACAAGTGGTACTGAAGAAAGTAGAGTTGATACCATCTAGAATAGTCAATAGTTGGAGGTGTTGTATTGATTATCGGAAGCTTAGTGCGGGTACTCCTAAGGATAATTTCTCATTGCCTGTTATTGATCAAATGCTTGAAAAGTTACCTGGGCATGATTACTATTGCTTCTTAGATGGTTATAGTGGCTACAATCAAATTGCTATATACAAATCCGGAGCACCAAGAGAAGACGGCCTTCACATGTCCTCAAAGGGTCTTTGCTTTTAGAATAATTCCATTCGGTTTATGTAATGCACCGGCTACATTTCAACGTTGTATGCAAACAATTTTTTCGGGAATGATTGGTGAATTTGTTGAAGTATTTTTGGATGATTTCTCTTTATTTGGGGATAGTTTTAAGGAGTGTCTCCATCACCTTGAGGTAGTATTGCAAAGGCATTGTGTGAAAGATTTAATACTCAATTAGGAGAAGTGCAATTTTATGGTACAAGAAGGCATTGTCCTTGGTCATTGCATCTCAAGAATTAAAAAGTTGCCCATTCCACATAATATGAAGGAAGTCCAGAGCTTCTTAGGGCATGCGGGGTTCTATAGAAGATTTATTAAAGACTTTAGCAAGATTATAAAGTCCTTGATGGACATGCTCACAAAGGATGCTTATTACACAATCACTCCGACATTTGAGGAAGCATTTGAGACTCTTAAGCAAGCACTTGTTACGACTTCAATAATCATAAAGCCGGATTGGAGTCTACCCTTTGAGATTATGTGTGATGCTAGTGATTACTTAATTCGGTGCTTGGCCAAAGGAAGGACAACTTGTTGGGTGTTATACAATATGCTTCAAGAACATTCAATTCAGCTCAAAAGAATTACACAACCATGGAGAAGGAGATGTTAGCCATAGTGTTCTCCCTTGACAAATTTTGGATCTACATTATGGGTTCAAAGGTCATAGTGTATACATATCATAGTGCTCTCAAGTCTCTCTTCACCAAAGCCGAGTCTAAGGCAAGATTGTTAAGATGGGTACTACTACTTCAAGAGTTCTATTTAGAGATAGTGGACAAGCCCGAGAAACATAACTTAGTTGCGGATCACCTATCACGCCTTCAACTCAAGGAAGAAGATGGTGACTTGAATGATGAATTTCTGGATGAGCAACTATTCCATGTCAAGGAGGTACTCATTACTTCAAATTATCTGAAAGGACCCAACCCCGATTTAGTTTCCTAAACCGGAATCAAACCCCTTCTGAAAACACGAACCAACAAAAACCATAAAAATTTCGGCAGAGTAACGCTACTAAGGCGGAATTGCCTTTACCTGCACCCGGAAAATACACTTCATCCTATGCCACAAAAATCAAACCGTGGGCATCAATCCCATCCGAATTTCTCAATATCATAACAATAATGTAAAGTAATTAATAAAACTATACTTTACAAAAATCCGGGGAAAAATCGTATAAAATTAAGTATAACACAAGAATGCTTAGAGCGACCTCTAGTGTATAATTATATAAATATACCATAGCAGGCAAAACAAGAAACCTACTGGAAGAAACAAGGTAGCTAGAACACTATGCCTCCGACCATGATGTGCAACACCAGAGTTGGAACTGCAAATTGGGCACGGAAACCGAAAAGCCTAGGGAAAAGACATAAAAACCGTTAGAGTGAATGGACGAAAATAAATGTCTTTCGCCAAATAATATATGTTATAAAAACATATGCGAATCAAAATGAAAGAATATGATATAGTACACGAGGTGAACCCAAACTCCTCCAGCGTACAGAGCATGCAAGTAAAAAGTCTCACGGGGTCGCTCGTGGACACATCCGTTCTAGTACAGTTTGAATCACGAGATCCCAGATCCACACGTGATTCTAGCCAGAAAGGCCTCAGGTCAGGGTATCTGTTCCCACCCGGAAATACATCGGCACAAGGTACAGTTCCCCCCTGGTAGACATCCTCGGGGATCAGCCGGGATGCAAGTGTATTGATACAACAACATAAACTATGACTGTACTCTGTGTAAATCAAATCATAAATAGTTTCATGCATACGTATAAAGCGTAATGTAAATGCATAATCATAAAACACATGTTCGTATAAGTCATAATCACAGACGTATGCTCATGCTCGTAATATGTAATATAAAGACTCGCGAATATCAGTGAAAAGAAATTGTCCACTCACAGATGAGTGTAATGCAATACGCGTTAATCCCGTGATTCTGCGGAAAATCCCTCGCCAAACGAATTATCACGAACTCCTGGATAATCATAAAATCCACCGCTCAAAATCATAACTCGAAACCTCAAATCATATCACGAGAAACAACCGTTCCCGGAAACATATAATTCAATAACGACGAAATCGTGAAAATACGATAATCACACCACAAAACCTCGCTATAATTTCCGATGCTCAATTCCAAAAACAAACCTTACCACTGCGATTGGGGCACGATTCCGAGTGAAACGACATATAACTCGTCGAAAACCCCAAAAGTCAACTTTGGCCGGAGCTCTGCCGTTGACCACCGCCGGCGGCGGCGCGACGCCAACCAAGAATTTTTCCAGCGAACCAACACCTATTCCACTCAAAATCATCCAACAAACAATTTCCATAACTACACCAAAGCCCAACTTTAACTCTAACTAATCCAATTTCATGCAAAACCGAATTCCCACAAAACTTTCAATCGATTGATTCTCCAAGTACAAGAAGAATTGGAACACCATACTAACATAGGTAGATTCGTGGTGATGAGAGCTTCAAAGCCCAGTGCTTCTTGCCTCTCAATTTGGCCGGAAAAGAATCTACCCAAAACCCCCAAAATCTTCAAAGTTTCGACCGGAAATTTCTCCTCCTCCGGCGTCATCGCCGTCGATGGTGGCCGGAAACTCAACGGGGGCGTCGAGACGAGTTGAATGAGTCCAACCCCAAGGTCTGAGGTGGCCGGACGACAGCTCACCGCCGGCGAGGCCGAGCCTCCACCGTCGCACCTCCTTCCCCCCCCCCTCCCCGAGTTGATTCGGTCAACACACAATAAAGCACAGTTGACTTTCCAAAAGAAGAAACCCACTTAAATACTTTCCAATTTCGGAAACTACCAAAATTAACTCTACGACAAACTTCGAATAAACGTAACTTTCACGTCGTAATTCCGTTTTCAACAATTCTTGCGTCAACAAACATATCTTGACAAATTCTTCAATTTCCACCCAAAGTCAAACAACTTCGACTAAACCGATAAAAGTCAACAAGTCAATTCATCACAAGCTTATCCGATTAAACAATCAACGGTCTAAAATATTCACAACTTATTCCTCGTAACTTAGAATACTCCTCCGGAAGTTCCCACGAGCTCAAAACTAAATTCTCTACAACTTTCATGAAGGATCTCGACTCAAATTCTCGCCCGATAATTTAGTCGCTAAGGAAGCCGCCATATTAACAGATTATATCGAAATCATGACAAATCGCGAAACTCGCAAATCAAGTCGATAATAATTTCATTTATGCTTCGGGTCAATCAACGGTCCAAAATGGATCACAATCACAATTCGGATAGACTCGAACACGAACGGATAAACTCGACGATATTCTGAAATTTCAAATATTCATATTATATTCCTCGGTCGTCGAAATAATAATCCGGAACTGCCCACGAACTCGAAATCACGCATACAACAACTCTCGAGAAGAGACTCAACTCAAATTCTCGGTCAATAATTAAGTCGTGATCAAAGCCGGCAATTCAATCAATTTACGAAAAACTGCGATTACGTGCAAGCTCATGGATTAAGCCGATTACACTATTGATTCTGTTCCGGGTCATCACATTATCCATGGTTTGCAGATATTGCAAACATTCTCTCAAGCAATAGTATGTTCATCCCCGCCCACTTTTCAAGTGACCAACGAAAAAGATTGAGAAAAATTAGCTGGGAGTTTATATGGAACAACGCCTATTTGTACAAGGAAGGTAGATATGGGATTCTAAAAAGATGTGTGCCTCATGAGGAGATGTTTAGTGTGCTTACTTTTTTCCTTGCACTCAAATATGGAGGACATCGTGGGCCTTCTAAGACCGTCTACAAGGTTCTCAAAGCCGGGTTGTTGTGGTCCAACCTTTATAGAGATGCCTATTCCTTTGTGAAGACAAGTGATCGGTGTCAATGAGTAGGAAGAGTCAACTTAAGGGATCAAATACCATTGAAGACCATCATGGAGACTGAAATCTTTTATGTTTGGGATATTGAGTTCATAGGGCGTTTCCCTAGTTCACATGGAATTTACTACATTCTAGTGGAGGTGGACTATGTCTCCAAATGGGTAGAAGCTATGGCATGCCCAACCAATGATGGCAAAGTGGTGATCAATTTTCTCAAGGTTACCATCTTTAGAAGCCATGGAACCCCAAGAGCCTTCATAGTTGATGTGGGATCTAACTTTATCAATTACAAGCTCAAGGATTTCTTGAAGAAGTATGGGGTTGTTCATAAACTAGTGACACCGTATCACCCCCAAATGAAGGGATAAGTGGAAATTAACAACTGGAAACTCAAGAGTATCTTAGAGAAGACCGTGAGTGCCAACCAGAAGGATTGAAGTCAAAAGCTTGATGATGCACTTTGGGCATACCACACCAGTTTGAAGACCCCCACAAACATGTCATTCTTTACACTTGTATTTGGGAAAGCATGTCACTTATGAGTGGAGCTTGAGCATAAAGCAAGATCGGTCATCAACACCTTGAACATGAACTTGGGGGCTAGTAGAGAGAAGTATAAGCTTGACATCATGGAGCATGAAGAGTTGACGCCAGAAGCCTATGAGAATGCCCGAATCTACAAAGAGAAGACAAAGAGATACCATTATGGGAGCCAAATTTGGCCACATCAAGCTAGTGCGATTTTGGTCCCCCTAGTCTGCAAGCAGAATAGGTCCGAAAACTGGAATAATGGGCTCGGACTTGTACGATTAGGGCTCCAAGTATGAATTGATTGATTTAGAGGTATCTGGAAGTATCTAGATCGATATAGAAGTATCTAGAATGTTGGTAAGATGGTGTGACAATCCCAAGGTATGATTGGACCTCAAGGGACAGACCGATCGAACCTTGAGTGATTACACGATTAACCTTCAGGGAGTCGGACCTTGAGGGATTGGCAGAAATCCTAGGGGATAAGAGTAAGATTTGTACGTGTCCTAGTAGGATTATGCCAAAGCGCATGTGGTAATCATGAGATCTGATTGGTCCTGGATATGGAGATCAATTTTTTAATGATTCCTCCTATCCGAAAGTAAAGTAATCCAATTTGATATGCATTATGCTTAGATCTAACTCGATCACAATATATAGACCATCTCTGCATGGTCCCAGGTAACGTAACTCTGCCCTATTCACTATTCGATTCTTGAGACAAGTATTGACTTGAGCGTCAAAGGGTCTAATCACAGTACCATACCGTGCTTGGACTTGTTTTCTAGGTTTTCATGGAAGAATGCTCAGGGGAAGTGGTTTGGCAAGTTCTCACATCATCAATAGATCTCAAAAGGAAGGTCTTAACCTTCAACGATACTAGGCAGCCCCTATGATCTGGTGCTTTCATTAACCAAGGGAGCCTAAGCTCGGGGGTGTCACAAATCTACTCTCATAAATTCGTGCTTTCATTGAGAGCACTCCTTCTATGATGATTCAATGATCCTTCCATGAATGAGCTCTCCAAGAATTTAGATCTATTGGGTTATCACCAAAACCCTAAAAAATACGATGAAGAAAGCCGTTTCAGAAACCTAGAAAAACAGAGCATATGTTCGTCAATATTCTGAAAATGCTATAGGAAACATAAAATAACTATTCATACACTATTGGAAATTTACGGAAGTCTAGTTTCCAACGAAACAAATTTCAACCAAATCGGAGTTTGGAGCAGAAACATATGGCCAAAATACCGGCCGGAGGTCGAGTCTGACTAAAACAGCACCGCAGCTTCTGGTCTGATTTACAGGTTACTTTCGGAGATCAATATCTGAGACAAAGGAGGCATGTAACCTATGGCTGGAAATAACTTGACGTATACTTTCCAACGCCATATTAATCGCATCAATCGGACGTCCCTGGGAAAGATATGGATAAAGATTCAAGACGTGTCAGAACGCGAAAACTGGTCAGAAAACATTTTTTAAGAGGGATACCAAGTATGATAACAACCAATTGGATGGTTTAGCAAGGGGTTACGACACCTTTGGACAACCTAGTAACCTCATGGAGTCCAAGAAACTCAAGGAACCCGAGGGTTTCCAGAAAATCAAGGTCTTCAACTAGTTTTTCAATAAAACCAACCCTTGGGAAAGATGTGGTTCTCCACAAAAGGTACTACCTTCAACAATGTCGAACTACTACCGATGAAACAACCATTATGATCAAAGAAACAGTCGCTTATGCACACAAGCAACCGTTTCTTATGAGAAGGAGACATCTCACTCTAAAGCGTACGACCATTTCTTATGAGAAGGAGACATCTCACTCTAAAGCGTACGGTTTTCTGACAAGAATGATGCCTTTTTCCGGCGAAAGCAATCTTCTTCAACAATAGCAACCCTCCATAATAATTTACCTTGCCGACAGGGGTATGATGATGGAAAGCTGGTGCCGCAGCTCCCCAAGCATAGAGTCAATGGATGGGGGTCGAGAAGACACGATCAACGAGGTAGATGTTTAGCTTGACCCTTAGGAGTTGCCCTTTAGGGAAGTCTACCTACACAGATCAGTCTACTTCCAAGAAGAACTGGAAAAAGTTCAAGATAAGTCAGGTTACAATTTTTATATGTCTAGAAAGCCCTATGTGTCTAGTTTCCAGAACACCTTCTGGACTGTGATTATCATGTTCTACGAAGAATTTATGATCGATTTAGTATGAAGGGCTCAGTCTGCCTGAGAATCTGGGTTTTCACCTTATCTTGGGGAGGAGCTTGAGGATGATCTTTGGGAAGCAGCGTGACAAGGAGTGACAACCAAATTCAGGAGAGGAGGATAGAAGATGGATGGCTGCTCTCTCTAGCAAGATTAAGCAGCTCGAGGAGGCCAATGAACGTCTCTGTTTTAACAACACTTTACCATATCAAAGACGAGTTGCACTTGAAAAGACCTCTCCACCACCCAGATCAATCTGAGACCCCTTCACTATGAGATAAACAATCACGATACGAAGGATGAGGGGGCCCTCAAACTTTATCGAGCTGGTTGACTAAAGATATTGCTGGGAGTACTTGACCGATGAATACATACGAAAGGTCGAAGATTTAGCGAGGCCTCAAGGTAATGATAGGCATCCCAAGGATGATTGGACCTTGCAACCACCAGCTAAAGGCCAAGAGAAGAAGTACTTAGTGCTACACTGTATCATTGAAACTCACAAATACTCTGGAGCAATGATTTTTCCGAACAACAATTATTTAATGGCAGAATTTGTGGAGCTAGGGGTATCCTCCAGCTCTGAATACTTGAGGTACAAATCTGGAGACCTGGGGGCATCCCTAGGTTCATGAAGCTCAAGGGCATGGCAAGAAGGCTCAAGGCATGCCAGTGTTGGAGGAAAGATGAGCAAAGCTCAAGAAGGAAGGCAAGAATCACTGGACAGGGAGCTCATTCCCCGTCCTCCACCAATGAATGATTAGGCTATGTTGTACACCATTCAACTAGTGCCATAATCCTTAAGGACTGAAAAAGTCTTTTGTCCCACGACTAGGGAGCTCGTGGTGCACTGAGATCTACTAGCAACCTCGAGGGTAACAAGCTAAGAGAAGACCTTATTTTGCCTTCTGAGACCACTACTTAGGTCTTCTCTCAGCTTGTTACCCTCGAGGTTGCTAGTAGATCTCAGTGCACCACGAGCTCCCTGGTCGAGGAACATCAGTTCGGTGTAATAGAAGGCAAAATAAGGTCATAAACAAGGCGTAGAAGGGAATCCTCTTGACCGAGAGACGGACCATGAAGGTTTCCACGAGAAGTAACTTCAGAGCTGGTGGAGAGCTAGAGGAAAAAGGTTGAAGACTATGTATGCTCTTACAAATAGTAGGAGAAACACATCCTGCTTACCTAGCCGGAATATGATCACTATCGAGCTTAAGGAAAAAACCCACGACCTCAAGCTTGACGTCGGAGCTGGGGGTGACTTTCTGGAAAGCGCTGGATCGGACTTGGGGGCATTGTTCCCCTTAGCTCAAAAATTGCTGAAAGTAAGGTTACAACACCTGCACACTCGAGCATTGTGTGGAATTTACCAAGAAGCTGATAAATTAAGGAGGAGACCACAAGGGTGCACACCATAAGTCTTGAGATCTCGAGGGATCATGCACACTCATAATTTGGAGAATAATGGACTTCTTCACTATTAGAAGCTTGTTAGATGACTATTGGAACAATGATCGAAAGTACAGGGGGTCATGCACTAAGAGAATCTAGGCTAAGGGCATTGAGTATTCTCTAAGACTCGAACTGTCTAGCAGAATACTGGGGGCAAGGAGTCTCCAGCCATATCGCTCTCTTTAATGCAAAGTTCAGAGATAATGTACCTCGACATGGGCTTGCTGCAAAGAAACTCAATTTTCTGATTTGCTTATGCCTGGTACAGGCAAAGAGGAAGCAATGACAGTGATGCATGAACTAATATGGATAGACGAACTGATGGATTATAGTGAGGCAGGAATTCTTTCTAAGGGGCATACAAAGGCCAGGAAGGTTATTCGACAAGCAGCACAATACAACATCAAAGACGGTAAGCTGTACCGACAACTCTTAAAGTGGGCAGACATGTTGACGATACATCCCTTAGCCAAGATGAAAGGAGGAACTGCACTATGGGATATGTGGCATGCACATCGGATCGGAGTCACAGACCTTGCTGGTGAAAGGGCAACTGAGCTATGGTTATTTATTTACTTAGAGATAACCAATGTTCAAAGAAAAAGCTGAGGGTTGGGCATCAGTATATGCGCTAAGCTAGGGGTTGATCATCAACCTATGAATCGAGCTGAAGGGTTAAACATCACTCTGTGGACCAAAGACCCTCAAAGATGAGCAGATGATCAATAACATCATGGAAAGCTGAGGGATCAATTAACGAGCTCGAAGGACAATCACTAAGCTTACGGGATCAATCAAAGACCTCTAAGGTCGTGAGTTTTTGAAAACCCCAAGCTCCGGGGATGATTATTAGCCTGAGGGGGACGATTTCTAGCCTGAAGGGGACAATTTCTAACCAGGAGGGTTAGAGGCTTTTTGGAGCTTGAAGGGTCAAGCAGGAGGCTCGAGGTCAGACATTGTTGGAGCTTGAAGAGCTAAGCATAAGCATTATGGCTCCCATAACCCTCTACAATAAATCATGTCCAACACAGATCATGCCATCAATCGTTGTCAAGGTTAGTATTACCTTTTGAACCTTGATTCATTTTGAGGATGATTGAATTAAACACGAGGTTTGGAGATTGATGGAGCATATTTGCTCAGAACTATAGCAAGATCATGGATTACGATGTTTTATGTGAAGCATGATGAGGAACGATGATGTGTTTGATATGTTCATGTGTACAATTTATATAAAGCCCCTATGGTCGACCTTGACTACAAGAAATGGGAAAAAACTTCATACTTAGTATCGGTGTGGAAACCTCAAGGTTTCTCACAAACCTTGAGGGTTTTCAAGAAAGTTTGTCAATCTCTATCGCGAGCTCGAGGAAACCCATGAAATCAAAGGAAAGCTGTAAGAGTCTGTTTCGCAAGCTCTCATGTCACGTGGAAAAGATGATACTAGCTGAGGGGATGTCTTCCCACGAATCTATATAAAGTCCTCGAGCATAGAACGTGTTATTGCTGGGGATGACGATGATAGGCTTGGTCAACTTTGAAATCTAGAGTATTCTGATTGAATCCATTGATGTAGGGATCCTAGCAATGTAATCCCTTGAGGTCTCCTCAATTTCAGAATGTTCCCTTGAGGTCCGCGACAACTGGACATTCCCTTCAGCTTCGTGACAGCAGGTCAGAATCTCTTGGACAAGCTCCGAGAAATATATCCAGAAATCATGCTCAACCCTCAAAAAGATGGTTTCCATGATTTATTCGATGGATTGATTGTGTACTATCAAGTACGATTAGCTAGTCTGTTCAATTCTGTTTGATGTACAATCTGGTTGAAGTGTACGATCTGTTCGGTGTGTTATTCGATTAGGGGGAGCTTAAAGCCCAAGAAAAGCAATGAGCTTGAGCAGGGCAGATGACGTTGGTTCCCAGGGAAGGATCTTCACTCTGCGAGCTAATCAGTCCTCCCAAAGGTAAAGCATCCTAGGGGGGAGGGGGGAGGATTAGGGCATTGAGAAGGACGCCTGTGGATAGACCAAAATATTCGGAGTAAAACTCCGCGAGAGCTTACAGTAATCTTGGGTCACTAAAGCCTTCGAGGTTAGAATGTATGTGGTAAGATTAACAAACCCCCCAGTGGTGGCTTGTCCATATTCTGGCAAATTGGGCATTCTATGTCCCATGCGTGCACACTTGACGACACCCTAGGGATAAGTCAAAGTCGATGAGAAGAGTTTTGGCTAACCCCATCTCAACACTGCAGACAAGCCCCCTTGGCGAGAACTAAGCTCGAGGGGTAACCCGAATGTGATCTTTGTGATAGCATCAGGTGTCTTTGTGAAGCTAAGATCTCCCAAGACGAAGGGACTTGGTCGTGGGATGGGTCTGGAGTATGGTGGTCTTTATACAGACCGGAGTAGGCATGCATACCCCCCCCCCATTAGGGAGGTAGTCTCAAAACCGCGAGCACCTCTTAGGAGACCTTAAGGTTACCAAGACAATCTTCTTAAGCCTCTTCCAAGAGCATTTAGTATGTGTGGGGGTCCGAGAGTCGTATTGAGGCCGCATTCACTCAGAGGCAAATCCCGTAAGCCCCATAAGAAAGATCGATGGGCATGGAATAAAAGCATGATATGGAAAGGTACGAAAAAGTTGAGCATGATGAGCTAAGAACGATAAAACAAAGTATGATGAACTAAGTACGATATTTACTCTTGGTATAAGAGTTTTTTGATTAGCAAAGTACCATGAACTAAGGCCCAGACCAGGATTAGCAAAAATTATGTGAGATAAGAAAGAAAAGAACGATGTGTTAGATGTAAAAGGATTGATTAAGTAGACAGCGCAAAAAGATGTCAGGTGTAAGAAAAAGCTACTCAGAGGCGACCCTGGTTATGTTGAAAAAATTGAACGATTTGCTTGAGAAAGGTTTGTTGATTGATTGAGAAAGATGCATTTGATGAAAGTTTGAACTTTATTGTTCATAAATAGAACGAAGCTCGAGGGAGAAAGATCTACTGCCCGAAAAGTCAAGGAAAATCGATGGAATGCCTCATAAGCTAAATACTTTCAGATAAGGAAGTTATTTTCCAGAAACATTACAGTTTTTCATAAAGCCTCGAGCTTTCCATGAAAACTGGGGGTGATTGCTCATAAGCTTGAGGAACGCTAGAGGAAGGTTCCAGAAAACTGGAGGAAAGTGTCACAAAGCTGGGGCAGATTGCCACCACGCATTATGAACTATCTATTCTGGATTGTGAGGTTGAAAAGTCGAGAAAGAAAGAACTATTCGCTCATGCCTATTTGATCGAGCACAAGGAAAGCTGTCAACATCAATTTTGTAGGCAAAAGTACATGCCTAAGATGATCCTACGAACCAAGGTAGAAGATGATCATGTTCGAAGTAAAGCGTTCGTTTTCCCTAAGATTTCTAAGTAAGCAATCTACAGAAACCAGGGGGTTTTCCTAACCTCAGGGGTTTTTTCATGACCTCTAAGGTTTTAAAGAAACATTGAGGAGTTTTCTAGACATTTCATCAACGACTTTTTGTTGAGCATTCTCTATGGAGATAAGGTTATAACGATTTATTTGGCGTTCCAAGCTGAGGGAATACTCTAAGGAAAGGTATGAGTGGATTTTCAAGCAATCCTGAGCTCATTATGGTAGAAAGCTAAAAGGTTTCAGTTAAGCAAGTTGGAAAGCTCGTTATTATCTTCATGAATGATTTGCTTACTAGAATATTGAGGTATCCCATAGAAGACCTGTGGAAACAAGAAAGCTCATGTGAAGAATAAGAAATCTCTCAATACAGCTCACTTCTATGAGTTGATCATGGCTTAGGTATGAGTTTCTTTTCATGTTTGATTTAATATGTTGGATATTATTGCTTTGATGCCTTTGTACCCCAAATTAGCTGTAGTATGAATCCACACCAATTAACAAGGTCTGCTTGGTATGCCTTGGAAGAATTTGTGGGAGCCTAAATTGGCCACATCGAGCTGGAGAGGTTCTGGTCCCCCAGGTCCACAAGTAGAAGAGGTTTGATAATTGGAATAATGAGCTTGAACCTGTACGATTAGGGCTCAAAGTATAAATCGATTGATTTAGAGGTTTCTAGATGTATCTAGAATGATGTAGAAGCCTCTAGAATGTTTGTAAGATGGTGTGACAATCCCAAAGTATGATTGGACCTCAAGTGACAGCCCGATCGGACCTTGAGGGATTACATAATCGGACCTTGAGGGAATAGTACGATCTGACCTCGAGGGGTTGAGAGAGTCAGACCTCGAGGGATTGGTAGAATTCCTTGGGGATAAGAGTAAGACTTGTATGTGTCTTAGGAGGACTATGCCAAAGGACCTCAGGTAATCATGAGATCTGATTGGTCCTGGATATGGAGATCCATTTCTTAATGGATTCCTCCTATCCAAAAGTAAAGTAATCATATTCTACATGGATTATGCTTAGCCCGAACTCGATCGCTATATATAGACCATCTCTGCATGGTCCAAGGTAATGTAACTCTGCCTTATTCACTATTCAATTCTTAAGACAAGTATTGACTTGAGCATCAGAGGGTCTAAGCACGGTACCACACCATGCTTGGACTTGTTTTGTAGATTTTCATGGAAGAATGCTCGGGGGAAGTGGTTTGGCAAGGTCTTACATCATCAACAGATCTCAGAAGGAAGGTCTTCACCTTCAAAGATTATAGGCAGCCTCTATGATCTGGTTCTTTCATTAACCAAGGGAGCCTAAGCTTGGAGGCGTCTCAAATCTACGCTTACAACCATGAAAACCACTTGAGGCATAAGGAGCTTGTTGTGGGAAAGAAAGTGCTCTTGTACAAGTTTAGACTTACTCTACATCTGGGAAAGCTAAGGTCTAAGAGGAATGGTCTATTTGAGATTGTGGAGGTCTTTCCTCATGGAGCGGTGACCTTACAGAATGTGAGAGATAGAAGCACCTTCAAAATGATTGGGTACCGGATCAAGCCTTGGGAAGGAATAGTACCAAGCGACGATGTTGTGGAGGTAAAATTTGTGCATCTTCCGCACACTATGAGGCTTTCAAGATTTTCCCTATGTCCCAACCGTGATAAGGTCATTAAACTTGAACCTATGATGGCCGAACACCATTAAGAGAGCTACAAGGAATAACGTGTGAGGTAGAGGTGGTGATCATGTGATCCAAAAGAAGCCACTTTGAAGAAAGCCCAGGATACCTAGCATGGAAGGCAAGACCATTCTTGGTCTTGCATGTTGGTGATTGTTGGTGACTATGGATGCCATGTTTTGGTCTTCAAGGGGGAGCACTTCTACTATCTTACCTCACTTTCAATTTTGATTCTTGTTGATGTGTTCGGAATGTAAGCTTTGTGTGTGTAAAAAAATTGTGGTCGAAATGTGTGTTGATTGTGTGACATTTTTGTTTGAGAATTGATGCATGTTTTGAGTCAAAAACCTGGGGAATTCTTGACAGGTCAAAGAATGATTGTTCTACTCCTTCGACACGTCAAACTAAGAGCACAGAAAAGGTAGGAGGAAACTTTCGACGGGTCGAGCAAATTCTTCGACCCGTCGAAAATGGTATGGGACTGATATTGACCAAAAATTAACTTTTAAAAATCTACTTTTTCTTCTCTATTGTCTTCTTCTCCCCGTTTCTTCTTCATTTTTTTTCAAAAACTTATTCTCTTCTTTGTCTCTCTCTCACACCCTCTCACCCTTATCTCAGAAATCACTCAAATCTTCCCAGATCTCTCAAATTTTCAAACCAAGGCTTATGCTTGCTTGTGTGTGGTGATTGAAAAAGTTTTGAGCCATGTTCAGTATTGCTTGAACCCAATTTGAATTTTTGTGAGATTAGGTTGTGATTTTGTGTTGTTTTGGGTTAGTTTATGCTATATTTCTTGATTTAGATGTATGACTTATGTGATTTAACAACGATATGTAGGAAATTGTTGCAATTGAACACTTTCACCTATGCATGAACCCTAATTCAAAATTATGGGATTAGCTTGTGTTTAGTGTGAATTGAGTCAATAGTGAGAGACCTTCACATCAGAAGCTTATTTGAGTCGCCAAGTGCAGGTTCGTTCAAATGGTTACTTCCTAAGTTGGCATCTTCACGCACTCTACCGCGTGCTTTGGCTTTTAGTGAAGCAAAATGTCAAACATCAGCTCAAGAATAGTCAGATCATTAAGAAGAGCTACAAAGCGATGTCCACAATGATGAGCAATGGAGGGAAGGTGGAGTTCGGCAAGATTATCTACGACTCTATCATTTGATGCACCGATGGGAAAGGGGCCATTTTATTCCCATGCACCATCAACGCTCTTTAACGCGCAAGTGGAGTTAAGGGGATTCCTAAGGACAAACATAAGTTGTCATCACCTCATAGTGACCTCAATGATACCGTAGTAGCTTGGAGCCTTGCAACTATCAACCGTCTCCTCCCTTCATGCCAAGCAGGTAGTGCCTCTTTATCCTCTCACACCCAAGTTGCGCCACACGGTCCAACACAAGGGTCATTTCAAGATCCACCCCTTTGCATGACCCTGAAGATGTATGCTTACTTCGAGGGATACTTTCGTATGATGCAATCCCAACATTCAACAGTCATGCAAGAAATGGACAACTTCAACGATTGAATGAGTGTTCTTAAGCTACATTACCAAGGAAGCAATGTCGGTCCTTCGACCATCGGACATGCGAACATGGAGGAGGATGATTTGGGGAAACATGATAAGGATTGATGGATAGATAGATCGAAGGATGAAGACTTAGTGCACTTTCCTTTATTTTTGATTTATGCTTTATAACCCCTTATTCCTCTAAACTTTGTAGGACTTTGTCTTTATGTTGTACCATTTGAACATTTGAGACACTTTGTGTTGATGTCAATTGGAGCCTTGTTATGTTTTGTGTTTTTTTTTTGTGGTAATGCATATCTTGTTGAATTTGTGTGCTTATATGATGATTTGATGCCTTCATGGATGATTTGTATAAGCAGTTAACCACTTTCTTTGTATTTAGTTTGCGTTTTAGTCGTGTTTGATGTGTGTGTTAAGTGTGAAGTGCTTGGGGAAGGCACAAATTTTAAATTGTGTAATTTGGAGTTGGATGTATAGAAGAAAAACCCTTGATGGTCACATCTTGGTCTCCTTGACAGGTCGAAAATCCTACTCGATTCGTCAAATGATCATTCCTACCAATACTTGCATTACTTCAACCCGTTGAGCTCATTACTCGACCTATCGATTGCATTCGGATCATAGCTTAACCCATCGAGTTCATCACTCGACCTATCGAATGCCCGACTCTGTCTAACCAGTACCATTTACTCGACCCATCAAGGAATACCCTACCATAGTTGACTTTTGGAAGACTGGGGAGCTTGAGCCTTTGAAGCATGGATCACATAGCAATACGCTGAGGTCAAGCCAAGTCTGAGAGCACCGTTGGGGACTCATAATCGAGGAGTTAGGATGGCGAGGCCTAACTTGACCTTTGTTGGTTTACATGTTCGTGTCTATGGAGCTAGGAGCCGATTTTCAAAGCGTTTGCACCCTCTTTATCCCTACTCCCTTTGTTTCCGTGCATCATATGAACATGACTAGAAATGATGCTTAAGTAACATTAGTGTATTGTTTTGAGTCACATAAAATGTTGTAGTCTTGTATAAGTGTGAGGTCCCCTCATGTTATATGCTAGATTACATTGTCGTTTCTCTTTTGAAATATTATTAGTATGCATGCCCCCATTGTGGTTGATAGCACTCTAATAAATTCATTTCTTCCTAGAGACTATATGGCCATTTAAGTGTGAATGCATGCTAGTTGTTATGCCTAGGAAAATAAGTGTTTGGAGAATAAAATGTGAAATGATGATACCAATGTTATCTCTTGTAAACTTTTGTTTACTATGTGACCTAATGCAACTTGAGGATAATTTGATTCTAAAGTGTGAGGTATGTAGCTAAGTCATTATTACTCCTTATCCTAAAAATCCATAAAAATTAAAAATGTGAGAAAATGTAATACAAAAATATGTGTGTTTTGGTATGTTTTGTGTCCCAATAACCACTCTCAATGATGAGATTGAACTAACGTTTGGTATATTGCATAATAGCATGTTTAATCAGTTTGAAAAGTGCATATATCTTTCAAAATGAGTGTACATGAGAAAAAAAGGATTGACATGTTTTCAAAACTATCTATGCCCCATGTGAGAATTTGAGCCTGGTTGTGCATGCATAGCTACATTATGCACGTATTCTTTCATATGTGACATCGTTTGATCATTGTGTGATCTAGAACTTGCTTGAAACCGTATAAAACGTTTTTCAAATCATAAGTATTTTCCAAAATGATAGAGGCATTAGGATTATCACCATGACCAAATTTCTTTTGAACCCTATGATGCATATATCCTTTAGTGAGCCAATTTGAGCCTTATATACTTAGCATTTTCCATCTTGAGCACCGCAAATACCTAACTAGCTTAAATACTTATCATACCCTTAACTCAGCAAATTAGCAAGCGATGATAAAGTCCTATTAATTAGGATGTGGTCTTAGTATTGTAAAGAATGTCAAGAGATAAGTGTGAAGTGGAGGAGGTCTTATGTTGGTCATTTGTTTATGTAGTTATTTAGTGGTCCAAAAAAAAAGGAAAAAAAAGGAAAAAAAGAGTATAAAAGAAAAGCAAAGAGAAAAAGAGAAAAGAGAAAAGAGGTATTACAAAAAACAGTTGAGTTTGAAAAACAAAGAAAATCTAATAAATAGTGTGTGTTATACATAAAGAATAAGTGTTTTGTGGAAGTGGTTTGATGTGAAAAGGGAAATAGTAGCACCTATGAGTAGTTTAGAGGAACTTCAACTTGTAAATTGTTTGTTAGGTTACTTGGTTTTTGATTATCCTATCTATTTTTTTCAATTGAACCCCCTTCCTTAAGACCCCATTACAACCTAAATAAAAGTTCTCTTGATTTGGAATGTTTATGTTTTTGGATTGGTAGAGAAATTTGGTTGAAAAGCAAGTCTATGGAAAAATGTGACCAATACAATTTTTGAGTACAAACACTAACCATCAAACATTTGTGTGCATTGAGTGATATCTAGTGAGTTTGATAGTTAAGAGGCATGTTAGTTTGAATAATCTCATTGTAATGCATTTGGCTTGGCATATAGCATAACAATTTTTGGCCTAGTACATATCCATTGATTTCATGTTTTAAAGTGTTGCTGAAAAGAATTTCAATCCATTAAGCCATGGTTCTTTGAAGGAAATCGATCATCAATTCGGGATGCTTACATGCCTTGATTCTAGATTTTCTTAATTCCTTTTTTTTTCTTGAGGACAAACAAGGTTTAAGTGTGAGGTAATTTGTTAGGTCCATAATTGTGTTACAATCATGTTCCTAACTCCATGCTTATTGCTTGTCTTTTATGAACAAAACGTCGTTCTTATAATATTTCCTGTTCATGCTAGGAAGCTGAGAGTTGACACGGAAACGCTTTTAAAGATGGAAATTAATCACTTTTTGGATAAGCCGAGCACATTTCCTAAATCACAAGACCATTTGGAGAACCATTGGAAAAAGGACAAAAAGTGATCGCCGAAAGTTATCGGAAGCTGTCGGAAAGTCGCCAGATTTATCCATGACTGACAGGATTCTCAAGGATGGTCAAAACACTCCAAGCTAGGCTCAACGGAAGGCCTAAAACACTTAGATAGAAACCCTATATGATTTGGTTAGGTGACACACTATTTAAATTTTGGCTCTATTATGCCTGGTTTGGACTCTAGCTAGAAGCTAAGAAAAGGGGATCACAAGTTATGACCCTTGGATCAATCTTCAAGGCCACTCTAGCACATCTAAGGGTTCACAAAATAACCTATTTTCTCTCCCACATTCACCTTTGGTTGAGCTCCCTGTTGCACACACATACAACATATCTCACTTTTCAAGTTTTGTATACTTTACTCTCTCTATAGGCTCCATCCATTCCCTAACTCTCTAGTTCTCTTCTTTACCTTAAACATCTCCTAAATCACCACCAAATGACCTAGGAACCTCAATCACCATCACCATACTCTCATATCCACCCTCTTCACCCTAGCCTAATGTCACACCCCGCCAACATTCCAAGGATTGCCTTGAGCATTCGCGAGGGAAGCATGGCTCAAGGATAGGGTTGGAGCACCCAGAGGCATCCGGGTAGGCTGCCAGAGGCACCCGGGGCGCTGCCAGAGGTACCCGAAGCGTTCCAGAGGCACCCGGGTGCGCTGCCGGAGGCACCTGGGGTGCTGTCAAACGCACCCAGGCGGGCCTGGGAGGTGCTGGAAGGGTGCGGAACAGCAGAGACAGTTCCGGAAAGGTCCGGAACAGCGGGGTCAGTTCCGGAGGGGTCCGGAACAGCGTGGTAGCATCCGGAAGGGTTCAGAACGGTATGGAGGCACCCGGAACACTACGGAAGGTGCCGGAAGGCCGTGGAAGGCCTTAGAAGGTTACGGAAGGTCGCGGAAGTCTCCGGAAGACTTAGGAAGCATCAAGAGAGGTCTTGAACTCTCTAGAACCTTAGAGAGGCTCATGGGTCAAGGTCACTCCTGAGATCTCTAGAAGCGTCAAGGGACATCTTGGAGTTGTCTAGATAGGTCTAGAACTCCCTATACTTGTATATGTGCTAGATTAGTCTAGAAACACATAGGCTTGGAGGTGGAGACTATAAATAGGGAACCTCCCCTCCCATTTGAGGCAGAGATTAGAAGGATTAGAGATTAGAAAGATTGGAGAGATAGAAAGATTAGAGATAAGAAGAGTAGGAACTCTAGGAGCTATCAAACTCTTGTAAAGCTTTCTTTAGCAATACAAGTTCTTCTTTCAAAGCTCTTCTCCCTTCGATATTTCGGTTGTTCTAGCCAAGCGTTGGCGATAGTTAGGCTAACTTAGCATAAGGGGAGTGCTAAGGCCGCACGAGTGCTAGCAGAAAAATAAGCTCGTGACAGTTGGTATCAGAGCCGAAGTTCCTTCGGAGCCTCATTCAATGATGGTGAAGCGAACAACGAGCAAAGGTGCATCGCTTGACATTACCAAAGGTGCGTCGGGGTCCAACCTTTCCGATGTGGTGACGCAAGAGGGAGTTCGCGAAGAGCTTGCCAACCCGAAGAGGTCTACAAAGGACATGCTTTCTTCTCTCGACTCACGCCTAGCTCAGGTGGAGGAGGCTGTGAGTGGCATGGGGGCCCAGGTGGAGAACCTAAGCCAACAAGTGGAGGGCTTAGAGGCGGAGGATATTGCCATCCACACTGCGATCAAGGGAATGCTAGTCCAATTGGAGGAGACCTTACGTGGCGAGATGGGGAAGATTCGCGAGGAGTTAATAGGGGAACTCGCAAGGATGCGTCAAGTCCATGAGAGGGAGTCGAATAGCACGCTTGCACGCATGGAGGAGATGCATGGGGACTTGATCCTATGCAAGCGCGCATTGGCATCGACGGGGACAAGCACCAGTGGTATGGGGGAGGCTAGGCAAATGGAGGTGCCAAATACAAACAGTTTCGGAGGTTCGCGCAACGCTTGTGAAGTGGACAACTTCTTATGGGGGCTAGATCAATACTTCGGAGCCGTAGGCATCAGCGAGGAGGATGCCAAGATTCGGGCAGCGGCTCTCTACCTCACCAACACAGCCATGTTATGGTGGAGGCGAAGGCGAGGAGACATTGAAAAAGGTACGTGCACCATATCTACCTTTGATGAATTTAAGAAGGAACTTAAGAGACAATTTTATCCCGAGAATGCCGAGGATGAGGCAAGAGCTCGATTGCGAAGGCTCAAGCACTCGCGGTCGATTGGTGAGTATGTCAAGGATTTCACCAATCTAGTGCTTGAGATCCCCGATATGACCGACAAGGATGCTCTCTTCAATTTCATGGATGGTCTCCAAGCATGGGCCAAGTCCGAGTTAAGGCAACGTGGGGTGCAAGACCTTGCTACCGCCATAGCTGTGGCCGAAAGCCTAATCGACTACACTAGTGGAGAGGAGACTAGCAGCCAGCCGAGGGAAGAAGAGAGTATTCATGTCAAGGGTGGGGGAGACAGAGGCCTACATGAGAGGAACGGTGGCCCACGCAGGGACGAGTTCCAGCAAAACAACCACTCGGGACGAAGATTGGACAAGGGAAAATAAAGGGACACGAAGAGCTTGGGGAAGCTCAATGACAACCAGTGTTTCCTTTGCGACGGTCCACATTGGGCGAGGGACTGCCCACAGAAGAATGCATTGAGCGTAATTCTAGGGACCCGTCAAAGTGAGATGGAGGCCAAGGGTGGACACGAGGATGCGCGTATGGGGGCTATACAGCTGCTGAATGTGATCGAATCCACCCCTACGGATGAAGGTAAAGGCTTACACTTTGTCGACATCACTATAAAGGGAAAGCCAACGGTGGCGATGATTGACACAGGTGCATCCCACAACTTCATTTCCATTGAGGAGGCCCAAAGGTTGGGACTTAAGGGCAACGATGGAGGAGACTTCATGAAGGAGGTCAATTCACCAGCTCAGCCAACTCTAGGGAGAGTTCGAGGAGTCAAGACAAGCATGGGGGCTTGGCATGGGAAATTAGACTTCTAGATAGCGCCCATGGATGACTACAAAGTTGTCTTGGGGATGGAGTTCCATGATCGGGTTAAGGCGATTCCGATACCATTCGCCAAAAGCATGTTTATCATGGACGGCGACAAGGTTTGTGTAGTGCCAACCAAAATCACCAAGCAAGGCGCGAAGGTGTTGTCGGCATTACAACTCGTGAAGGAGCCAGCTAAGGAAGCTACGCATCGGGTGATAACAAAGGTGATGGACAAAGTGCTCGCTTATAGAGTCACTTATTGCCTGGGGAGGCGAAGCCACAAGGAGTACCTTATCAAGTGGAGAGGTCTACCCGACACGAAAGCCAGCTGGGAGTCCAGGACGTATTGTGGCGATTCAAGGACGAGGTCCGACGCTACAATGGGGAAGCCGCGATGAGGGCATCGCGAGATTGGGTGGGGGAGAATGTCACACCTCGCCAACATTCCAAGGATTTCATTGAGCATTCGCGAGGGAAGCATGGCTCAAGGATAGGGTTGGAGCACCCAGAGGCATTCGGGTGCGCTGCCAGAGGCCCCTGGGGTGCTGTCAAACGCACCCAGGCGGGCCTGGGAGGTGCTGGAAGGGTGCGGAACAGCAGAGACAGGTCCGAAAAGATCCGGAACAGCGGGGTCAGTTCCGGAGGGGTCCGGAACAGCGTGGTAGCATCCGGAAGGGTCCGGAATGGTATGGAGGCACCCGGAACACTACTGAAGGTGCCGGAAGGTGTCGGAAGGCTGTGGGAGGCCTTAGAAGGTTACGGAAGGTTGCGGAAGTCTCCGGAAGATTTGGGAAGCATCAAGAGAGGTCTTGAACTCTCTAGAACCTTAGAGAGGCTCATGGGTCAAGGTCACTCCTGAGATTTCTAGAAGCGTCAAGGTACATCTTGGAGTTGTCTAGATAGGTCTAGAACTCCCTATACTTGTATATGTGCTAGATTAGTCTAGAAACACATAGGCTTGGAGGTGGAGACTATAAATAGGGAACCTCCCCTCCCATTTGAGGTAGAGATTAGAAAGATTAGAGATTAGAAAGATTGGAGAGATAGAAAGATTAGAGATAAGAAGAGTAGGAACTCTAGGAGCTATCAAACTCTTGTAAAGCTTTCTTTAGCAATACAAGTTCTTCTTTCAAAGCTCTTCTCCCTTCGATCTTTCGGTTGTTCTAGCCAAGCGTTGGCGATAGTTAGGCTGACTTAGCATAAGGGGAGTGCTAAGGCCGCACGAGTGCTAGCAGAAAAATAAGCTCGTGACACTAAGGTGAGTTCATCATCTTTTGTGGAGCCAAGAGGAAGAAGGGAGCAAGAGGTGAAGAACTTGAAGGCTTTGCTTAAGGGAATCTTCCGTTATTTCTATCACCTATTGATTTCTCTTTATGTATCTAGACTCCATTTTGAGTATGTGTAGTGAGTAGTCCCATTTGAGAGGCTAGGGTTATTTGATGTAGCGAAAAGAAGATTAATTTATGTATGGCTTATGTTTTAGTGTATGTTTTTTGAAGCATGTGTTTGTGAATGGGTTTATGTAACATTCCGACCCGAGATTGACCTTGTTATTTTGATTAAATGTTAATCGTCGATGGTAATTAGTTTTTACCGTCGATAACTATCGCTGGCATTTCGTCGGGAATTTATCAATTAAGTTTTTCAAGGCATTTCTTGGAAGAAAGTCGTAGAGTTTATCGAGACAATTTCATGGCCACGTCAAATGTTAAAATAAGAGTTACAATGAAGAAGTAATGGTAAGCGAAAATTTTGTACGATTTTACAAATTTAAATTAGTCGCAACTTGCAGATATAAATATGACATCCCGAAAATGGAAAGTCTAAAAGGACCCAACCCCGATTTAGTTTCCTAAACCGAAATCAAACCCCTTCTGAAAACACGAACCAACAAAAACCAAAAAATTTCGGCAGAGTTTCGTTACTAACGCGGAATAGCCATTAACCTGCACCTGGAAAATACACTTCATCCTATGCCACAAAAGTCAAACCGTGGGTACCAATCCTATCCGGATTTCTCAATATCATAACAGTAATGTAAAGTAATCAATAAAACTATACTTTACAGAAATCCGGAGAAAATCGTATAAAAGTATAACATAAGAATGCTCAGAGTGACTTCTAGTATATATATACAAATAGTAGGTCAAACTAAAAACCTACCATAAAAGAAATATCGCTTGAATACTAAGCCTCCGACTGCGACGTGTAACTAGAATCTGAACTGCAAACTAGGCACGAAAACCGAAAAGCCCAGGGGAAAGGCAAATAAAATCGTTAGAGTGAGTGGACAAAAATAAACATATGCCTTTCACCAATTTCATATACATAAAACAATGTAAAGTATAGCGAGTTCAGAAAATATATATGGAGGTGTTAGGCGCATCTCTCAAGCCTGACGATCAGGCGAATCTCTCAAGCCCGACGGTGATAGGCTAGGGGAATCTCTCAACCCTAGCGGCATAACAGGGGAATCTCTCAACCCTGCCAAGAGGAATCTCTCAACTCTGGTTTAGAGGAATCTCTCAACTCGGGTCAGACTACCGGTGATCAGCCGAGTAGCCGAAGCATCGATGCAAGTAATGCCATCACCATAAAATATAAAATAATGCCTCCAAAAGTAATAAATAATCTCAATATCGTATATAAATAAATACGAAAAATCACGAAAAATCACGAACTCGCAACGACAGTGAAAATAGAAAAGTCCACTCACAGATGAGCATAATGCAATACGCGTTAATCCAGTGATCCGGTGGAAAATCCCTCGCCAAAAGAACGATCACGATCCCACGGATAATCATATTTCAATACTTTGAATCACATCTCGAGAAACAACCATTCCCGGAAACATATAATTCAATATCGACGAAATCGTCAAAAATCCGATAATCACACCATAAAACCTCGCTATAATTTTCGATGCTCAATTCGAAAAATAAATCTCACCACTGCGATCGGTGCACGATTCCGAGCGAAACGACATACAACTTGTCAAAAAACACGTCGGACGAAAAGTCGCCGCTGCTGCCGGCCGCCAGAAAATCATACCGGCCCAACAAAATGCAACCAACACATGGATTTTAAGATCTCGACATTTCCAACAAGTTTCCAGTTCAAAGTTAAGGCCAATTTTGACCAGAAAACCTCCAAAACTCACCTCAAAGTTACAAACCCTTACTAGAATTTCAACATCACGGATCTCTCTCCTCCGGCCACGGCAACCTCCCAAACCACTTCCAATAGCTTCCTCTCCTCAATCCTAACAAAACCCCTCAAAGTTCCACCACCAACTCCGCCTCGACGCCGTCACCCGAAGCAGTGAAAACTCGCCGGAAATTGCCGAAATTCACCGTGTCGTTTCTCCCTCCTCCGGCCACCCCACGGGTCGATCCACCTCTCAAATCGAAGAGAGCCACGAGCCCAACAAGTTTCATGAAGGGACCCCGGCCAATCGTGGCTGGAATCGGCCTCTACGGCAGTCTAAAGTCACGGCAACCAAACGGCGAAACGGGTCGCCTCCTTCACCCGTGGTCAACGCGGGTCAAGGCCTAATTCCTGATTTAGAATGTTTCCAAAAACGGCAAGTATTCTCCCGTATTTATACCGTACGCGTATCAAATCCCAAACGGATAAATACAAAAATATTCGACGGCCGAAAATATTCACAACTTATTCCTCGTAGCTCGGAATAATCCTCTAGAAGTTCCTACAAACTCGAAATTAAATTCTCTACAACTTTTCTGAAGAATCCCAAATCAAATTCTTGCCCGATAATTTAGTCGTTAACGAAGCCACCATATTAACCGATTTCATCGAAATCGGGACTAATCGCGAAACTCACAAATCAAGTCGATAACCATTCTAATTTCGGTTCGGGTCGATCGACGGTCCAAAACGGATCACAATCACGATTCAGATAACTCGAATACGAATGGATAAACTCGACGATATTTTGAAATTTCAAATATTCATATTATATTCCTCGGTCGTCGAAATAATAATCCGGAACCGCCCACGAACTCGAAGTCACGCGTACAACAACTCTTGAGAAGAGACTCAACTCAAATTCTCGGCCAATAATTAAGTCGTGATCAAAACCGGTAATTCGATCAATTTACGGAAAACTGCGATTACGCGCAACCTCGTGGATTAAGCCGATTACACTACTGATTCTGTTCCGGGTTGTCACAAAGTCAAACTTTTCATTTCAGTTAGCATTCTTTTTCATCTTTTTCTCTCTCCTCTTCCATGCATGTCTCTCCTCTCTCACGGCCTGTGAGCTAGTCGGGGATGGAGCTCGCTGGTCTGGCCACCAAAATTTCGCCTTCCTCTCCTCTTTCAAACCTATAAGGTCTCAACCTCCATCTTTCAATGATGTAGCCATGGTGTGGAGGAGAAAACATGTCGGTGAACCGAAACCCTAAACATTTGGGTTGACAACTTTGAGCTCAAATTGATGGGTGAGACCTACGAGGCCTTGAAGGTCTCCTCAATACAAAGCTAATGATACCAAGAACACATCTCAATTCAACCAGAACAAGGAGAATCAAAGGATTGAAGTTTTTGGGAGATTTCGTTTTTGAGGAAAGTTAGACTAGTTAGAGGATGAATTGGACTTTGTTGTAGTTGAAGAACTTTTTTGTTGTGTGATTTGGAGTAGAATAGGCCCTGGGTCACCAGGAAAAGTCACTGCCTCTGCCGCCGGTGGTGGTCCATGTCGGCGTTCTGGCGACGGGATTTCAGCAAAAAATATATGTTATTTTACTCGTAATTACATACCAAATGTCATGAAGAGGTTAATGAATTGATTTAGACATTGATGATTAAGACCTGGATTAATCGGATATTAATTAAACGATTTACGATATTATTAAACTGTGACATCGAATGTTGGTTCGACTTCAAGTCGCATAACATTTGAGGAATATGTTGTGACTATAAAAAGGATTCAAGAATTTGAATTTTGAATTAGATTAAGCTCGTCATTAGTTTGGGAAGCACGTTGTTCGAGAATGTGAGGTTCTCGACGATAATGCTGGTTGGTATATGAGCTTAGCTATTCATCATGATTTTCGACGATTACTTATTAAATAATAATCATTGTTTCAGGACGACGTATTAGCAACCAGTGACAGATGTTTAGAAACATAAACAAACAAGCATTGGCTGGATGGGAATCACGACACAGTATTGTTTGTGGACCCTTTTTATTTTCACAGTCGTAGCAAGTTCAATTTTCAGTATTTAAGTATTTCAATTTAATTTATAGTATATTTAAGAACAATTTAAATTTGGAGATTTTTCTTTGTGATGGCTTTAGTTAGTTGCATCGATGCACTAGTTGTTCAGCTGATCACCAGATAGTCCATTCAGGGGAGGTCAGGTTGCCTCGTCTAGCCCATCACCTACAGTTTCTTTTTACAAATTTTCCACTCAGGTTAGGGAAATACTCCTGAGCGAACAACTCTATCTGCAGTTCAGTTTATGACACTTGAACTCACATTATTTCATAGAAATCAGCAGAAAGGCATACAGTTAGAGTTTTACTCATCTACAGTTTATGATTTTTGTCAACTCACTCTAACATTTTATATTTTTATGCCTTTAAATGGGCTATTTGTTATAAAGTGCCCAGTTTGCAAGTTAGTTAAATGAAGTCGTGACTGTTCAGAGTACGAGGCATGACAGTTCACAACTTTCGTCTTCTCTGTGTAGATTTTCATTTATAGTTCTGGGTTTCTCGTGCTAGAGTCCCTGGTAACCAATTAGTCAATGCTAGATACTTTAATATAGGTCCCGCAAGACTTACCTTGGATTACTATAGTAATCTGGGGTGGGTCTTGTCTGTTTACTATGTGTTTGTAGATGTTTATGTGCTTGAACTTCATATATGATTTCATTAATACACGTGTTGACCTTAGCTAAGTTGATGTATGCTTTAAGAAACTAAAAATTGGACTTTGGTTGAATTAGCTACTCACCTAGTGCTAGATGAGCATGTAAACAAGATTAGGTTTCTTCCAATAGGGTTAACCTTATTGTTTGGTTTTCTTAGCACTAAGCAAGGACTAGAGCCTTCTTGAGTCTCAATAAACTTAAGGGGCTTTGATTAAGCACACATTGAATCGAGAGGTTATTGTGGCTACTAGTTGGGTCTTTTGTTTCGTAACTCACAAGGTGCAGATTAGGAGATTCACTTAGACGTTTTCCCGAATCCTCTAATAGAGGTTCAAGAAGAAGGACCTTCCACAAGTATGACATAGTGCACTTGTTTGCTTCACTCATGTGATATGCAGTCAAGATGTAAACCTGAAATGGTTTAGGTCTTGGCCTTGGTTCACCAAATACTTTAAAGTTGGGCTTAAGTCGTCTAGGATCCGAAATGGCCTAGGAAGTTGACTTCAAAACCAAACGTGATCCAAAAGGTTATGATTTAGACATCTATTTTGTGAAATGGACTTGAATTACATACATAAATTGGGACATTGTTTGAGCATCAAGTTGTTAGTGGGGATTTTTCTAGCCAACCATTTTCGTTTATTATGAATTTGTTTGTTATTTAATCTCGTTACTTTAGTCCATAATCAATCAATCAACTCAGATAATCACTCATCGTAATTTAATCACCCCTTGCGATTCTAGGTCTTCAATGGACTTAGTAGTGTAAGATACACATCCACAATTTACTTTAGCTTTAGTGTCAAGATTAGTGTTTATTTTAACCATGGTCTAACTGCTTTATCATTCCAAACTAAGAAGTTTAAGTGGCTAATCCTTGTGGCTTTGACACTCGACTTCTATGAATACTATAACTTGACCTCATACACTTGCGGGCAGAAATTACTCTTCATACTTATGGGCTAGCTAATAGCGCATAAAGTTTGCGGGGGTAACTTTTACAACAAGGGTTCCTAGTAAACTTTTCTGAAAATCAATCAGTCTGTTGTTTTGTATGACACATAAGACTGGACAATTTATGCCTTCTCTGGCATGTAGTTTTATGCCAACTCAGACTACTCTAATGTGCATAAATTTGAAGTTTCATTTTCTAGCTTTAGAAACTTCTTCAGGCGTTACCAGGAGGAGATTTGTTTCTCCTGTGGTTGCTGAAGTGGTGAACTCAAGTATTTTGAACTGATGGATATCCAACACGTCAAAATTTTCTCTTTTGTAAATTTGATTGAATTCAAAACTTTGGAATTGAAGAATTTCTAACATTTTCTTCAATTTCATTAAATTCAAATTCTTTAAAATTGACCAACTGTACTGCCTTTTTATTTCCAAAGATGCTTAACATATTTATATTACTAACATCTTCAGTTTTGAATTATGGAAATCTTAGGTTTGACAGATTTTTTGTTGAATCCAAGAGAAACGGTATTGGTGAAGGGTTCCCTCTTGGAACCTCTAATGGTTTAAAGTCACTAGTTTTTCTTATGATTGTTCGAGGTGTTATATCTAGATATTACCGGAAGTATATCTAGATATTCTCTATTTCTATAGACTTCTGTTAGAGACTCTTGATGTGTTACATCAGTCATCTTTAATAGAGAATCTAGTTTCTCTATTATTTTCTCAGAATTTGTTCCCATCTGTGGGAATCTTTTGAGCTATACAACATTCTGTTATCAGTAAATTTTTGGATCTAACCAACAAGCTCAGATGGATAATTTATGTAAATAAAGCCCTACTCTAGCTTTATCATGTAGACAAGCAACTATAAGAGAATGTCATTTAACAATTTCAATATCAAATTTTTCTTGGTCTTAAGGAAGAGATAATCTTTTGAGTCTTTCTAGAAATTTAATTATTTTTCTTGTGTTTTCAGCGAAGTCCCGAAGCCGCTTAAGTTTTTTACTTAATTAACGAGAAGCTAGAAAGTGAGGAATTATGATAGTGAGAAGTAACTGTTTACCTTTGAGTATTGAGGATAGATCTTTATCTGCAAGTGTTAGACACAAATTATGGGCCCACTACGCTTTGAAAAACACATACATAAAATAAGAGTACCCTTTACTATTTACTATTCACTATTTACTAAGGACTTCATGGTCTTTTTGTCTCCCCATACATTTGTGCGTAAAACACCGCAGAACCACTCGGACGTCTACCACAATTATTCAATCCAAACATACTATATATGTATAGTTATATATATAATATAATGTTTAAGGAAAGTATATTTCATATCTTTCGGTGTGTGCATGTTTTGTCTGAATTAAATTAGATATAGAGATTCTATAAATTCTTGATTATTCAGAAATATTGATTGTATTGATTGTAATGTTTGCATTTAATGTCGATTATCAATGAATAAATATACAGTTTCAGTCTATAGTTATTACGTACCTTTTATCCTTGAAATGTTATCAACAAATTCTAGCTTGATAGCCATCCATCACCAAAGATAAGGAAAAAAAACATAAACCCATAAACACAAACTCCCACCGTCACCACCACCCATCCCCGCCGACCATCGTCGTTGATCACCATCAGCCTCTGGCATCTTCACCGCCCCTACGTGCATGATGCTTCTACCACCTACGCAAGAAGAATCTCTTCCAACGCCACAATGGCTCAACTTCCCAAATCTCGCATAAGTAGAGAGTTACCACCACGTCGTCAACAAACTACAACTATAGTCATACCGAACATAACACTAATCAAAGTAAATTTTCTACAATACTACTTTAGTGATTAGGTTGAAAACTTAATTTCGGTAGCACCCTAGAATTTAGGATGTTTACTACTTTGATATTATATTGTGAATTGGGAAAAGGGGATTTCATCATCCCTTCCGTCAAAAAGTTTGATTAGTGATGGTCTTGGGAGAGTTGCGGTATAATGTTGAAAAAAAAATCGATACAAGTGATTGATTATGAATATCATTGTTTCTAGGTGTGGTATGAAGCCACCGTTTATCAAGCATCGATTTTTTTACCAGCATCTTGGATCACGTTCTTATTCCCTAAACTTGATATTAGTGATCGTGGATTCGATTGTTATTAATTATCTCTCTTGTCTCTGTTGTAGATAACTATGACTATTGAGTCAGCTATGCCAGAGTTTGAGATCTTTGATCTAATGAGAATAAAGTATCATCGTTGGGTATTTGATATAGAAAACACTTTTATCGGTAGAAGATAGACAAGGACTATCTAACCATTGACATATGTGAATACAGTCCCACCAAGTAAAGAGATTAAGGCTCAAGCCCACATGTTTTTGAGGTGTCATATTCATCCAACTATTAATAAGAAGTATTTGAAAAAGACAGATCCCAAGGATTTATGGGACGTTCAAAAGCAGCGCTTCGACAATGTGCATGATGCACAACTTCCAGAGTTGACTGAGAGATTGGAAACCATCCTTTTATTAGACTATCCAAAGGTTGATGCTTACAACCAAGCTATGTTTGAACTCCAACTGAGCTTAGTTTCTGTATGGTTAACAAGACTGATCAAGATATGATCCAGAATTCATTGAACACCTTCCCTTCTTCCATGAATATACTTTCTCATAAGTACTGGCTTGAGTACGAACAAGGAAGAATAAAGACTTTCATTGATTTCATGAATATCCTAACTAAAAAGGAGAGACATCATGAGATACAAGAACCAGTTAGGTTCTAAAAATGAAGAATCTTCTTCACACTCTGCTCATTTTGGAAAGTATCCATGTTTTAAATGTGGCTCTACTAAACATACGAACAAGCAGCGTCGTGCAAGCAAGAAAATTCAGAGTATCTATAAGAGGCATAAGCAATACTTGGCATAAGAGACTAACTTTGTTAGGGGAGACTATGAGATAGACGAAGACGTTGATGTCAATCTTATTGTAGCAGACAACAAGAAAGAGAGTCTTAAGACTCCAAATTTTGATTAGTCTATGTATGGGCTGTTATCTCTGCTTTGTAATCTTTCAAGTTTTTTTTTGGCTTGTTTAGTCATGTTTTTTAAGACTTTGTTATTAGTCATTTTGGAATAAGACATCTTTGATGTAATTCAGTTAGCAAGTAATAACATTTCTCTATTTTTTCAGTTATATGAAGGTATTGAGAATTTTATTTTACTTCAAAATGCATGAATTGTTCGTGATATATGATATTCCATGACACTATAACACTGAAACAAAAGAACAAAACAAGAAAAATAGAAAATCTCAAGTTCCAATAGGTTCGACCAGTCAAACATTTTCTTCGATCCTTCTACCTAATCAACTTGGAATGGTTTTGGCACATTTTTGACCCATAAAAATATTTGCCTTGTATTTTTCAATCCGTTGAAGATGTTCCTAGATATGTCGAACCAGATTCCCTAGACTCGAACTCGACCAATTTCGACCCGTCGAAATTTTCTTTGACCCGTCGATGTTTGTCGCCAGAAATGGTGTTCTTTTGATGTTGTTTGTACATCAACTTTTTCCATGTCAAGCACTCTATAAGGGTCACAATCCCTTGCAAATATTTAAGTATTCACTTAAAGTGTTCGCCATATTTTCAGCTCAAAGACTAATTGATTTACATTCTTGTGTAGATATCTGAAGACGAGATTAAGCGTTTAGTAGATAGTATTACTACCCACATTATTTTGTAGAATAGGCAATTAATTATGGATCTTATGCCATATAGTTTCTCAGTGACACCTATGATTGGTTCAACACCATTTATACAAGGGTGTGGTTCTGCACAATTCTTGTGGCCAAATGACATTCGAATTTATATCACTGATGCCTTATATGCACCAAAGGCTAATTGAACCTTGCTAAATTTTAAGGACATTCGTACCAACGATTTTCACTTGGAAACATTTTGTGAGTTTGAAAAAGACTTTTTGTGTGTAACCTCCATAAAATGTGGCAAAAAACATATTTTGGAGAAGTTTATGAGCATTCGTAGTGGTTTATATCTTATTATAGTCCGGATCATTGAATCCAATGGAGTCACTCACACTATTGTTTGTTACTCTTCCTCATATAATCTTTGGCATTATCGTTTGGGTCCTCCAAGCCGAGATATGATGATCAGGATATTGAAAAGTTCACATGGTCATTCATTTTTTAGAATTAAGAAGCGTGTGGGAATGCCTAAAATCATCGGTAATGATGGAGGGGCTGAGATTACTTCTCTCGATCCAGGCTCGGTCTCTAAGACTAGTGCAGCAGCATCCCGGCCATCTAGTGTTGAGGCACCGTGCATATCCCACCATATTCCTTTGTGAATATCTCAGATGCACACTGCTCGTTCTGCAAAGCTTATTCATTAGCAAAGTTACAAGCATGACCTTCTTTTACTATAGACACTACTCAGAACATTTAATTCTTACAATGAATCTAAGGTGATATTTGTGGACTTATCAAACCTGAATGCAAACCATTTGAATACTTTATAGTTTTGGTAGATTCATCGACACGTTGGTCTACTATCCACAATGAATGTTGTTACAACTTTGGTTACAACTTAGGTCACAACCATTTAAATATCAAGCGGTTATAGCTTGGCACATGAGCTTTGGTTATGCATACCAATTTTACCTGTCTCTATGTGGGGCTATGAAATTTTACATGCAACTATGCAACACTTCAATCACACATGGAAGATATTTTGGGGCCAAATGCAAATGAAATTCATGTGAGATGAAGGAACATGAGATGCACATGCAAGGTGAGTCACATTTGTGACATCTCATCGTAGGACCACATTTATCCCTAAAATTGTGGATCAGGTCTGAACCTTTTCTCACATTTTAAATTCAAATCAAATATGAAAATATCTCTTCTCTCATATAATTTTCGAGCTCCCAATCACACCCATATACAACACACTACATTTTTCACATTTTCAAGTTTTAACTCTTCTCTCTCCAACCTTTTTGACCTTTAGAGCTCTTCTCCATCTCTCTTCCCCCCATCTAGGCCGACACCACTACCATACCACCACCTAAAGAGACCTAGGTCCTCCTTCAAGGGAGGAGCTGAACCTCTCCTCACCTCCATCATCATTTTGGTATAGTTTGGGTGTTCCTCCTCTAAGGTTTGGTTAGATTTCTAGAACTCAAAGTGGTGAGAATTGCCTCTTGGGGTCTTTGATCTACGCATTTTATGCTTGATTCGTAAAGTATTTCTCTCTACATTTAGCTTATTTATGACCTTAGTATTCGTATTTCTAACTTATTTTGTTGTTTTTAGGTCCTAAATAAAGAAGATGTAGTAAATGAGGCATAAATGAACTAAAAACATGATAAAGAGGAAGTTCTAAAAATAAGGAGGAAAGATGAAGAAGAATAGGTGACGATTTATAAAGATTTGATCAACATTTATTAAGATGGGTCAAGACCATGTTCAAGTGTCCAAAAAGGTCCAAGATCATGCCAATATATTCGGCTACAAAGAAGCTCAAAAGAAGAAGATGGATTAAAAACTAGAAATCAGGAAATTTGCCTGTGCAGGTCAGCCCACTTCAACGGGCCATCGAGAACGAATCAGAAGTAATTAGGATACAGATAATATGTAATTGGAAATCTGTAGAAGTCTAGTTTCCAGTGCCACAATAATAACTGAATTCAGATATCTAGCACTCCAGGAATTACTGATTTCGTGAGTAAGGGTCAATCTACCCGGGTGGAGTTAGTTTGTTTCCTAAGTAAGGATGGACTAGGGTTTTCTATATCTCTATATAAAGAGGAGTTCGACCAGTGGACAAAACATCTCTCAATCTAGTAGCCGAACCTCTGCCCAATTTTTCTTTCTTCTCTAAAACACCAAAGTTCTCAAAGAAGGTCGCCACCCTCCAAACAACAAAAACACCATCCTCTACTGAAGGCATTTCTGGAAATCCTAACGTCCTCCGTCATCCATTGAAGAGCCATCTACACTGAGTAGTCTAAGGAAATCCCAAAACCACAAAGTGTAACCATGACTTCTTCTCTTCTCTTATATTCTTCTTGTATGAATTTTTGGTTATTATAAATCAGTTTAAAGAAGTCTTTTGGCTATCTGATTTTAACTTGTGATCTATTATGTGTTCTTAGAATTTAGCTATACATGTTTATTTTGTGCTTAATGCTTAATTTCAATGTTGGGAAATCTCAGTTTAGATTTTTGATGTGTTGAATGCAGGGCAATCCCGGTTTAACACTTAATTGTGAAATATGCATACATGAAGTCGGTTATGTTATAAAGAGATAGGTAAAAGAATAAGATGATCACTTATATATATGTTAGTTAGATTTTATTTTTGGCTAGTAAACATTTTTAGGGTTCTATGATTCTTGTTTGTTTTGCTTGTCTATGAGTTGAAGCATGATAGAATTCTAGGGTTTCTGAATATGTTTGCTGCCATGTTTTGCTTTTGATTTCGTACGTAGATAATAAACAAAACTTTAAAACTCCTTATACGTTTAATTTTATTTTTATAAAACGTTGTAATGCATTAGTACTCTTAATCCCCAGTTAGAACGATCCATACTTATCAATGCTACATCTACAAAGAAGAGTTGAAATTACATATGTGTGAGTTACGTGTTAAGTGTCTACTTTATACTAATACTTAACGCATGTTTTACATATGTCAGTCATAAAGCTCTTCCTTACCTCCTCTACAAGGTTGAAGGCATTTGGAGTAAAGAAGGTGGAGTTTGAAGCACAACAGTGGACTTGAAGAAGCTTGACTTGCTTTGGAGAGATTTTTTGGTTACTTCTTCATTCTTTTTCCTCTATTGATGTATTCAAACTTGATTCTAAGCATGTATAGTGAGTAGTACTCTTATGGGAGGCTAGAAATCAAACTCTAGCCACTTGATGTGTTAAACAATGGTTTGATTTATGCTATAATTCATGTTTTTATTATATGTGTGTTGTGAATGGGTTGTAATGGATCTATTATGTGTTATATGGGTTGTGAGAATCTAAGACAAGAACTTTGGTTGAAATAGCTAATCACTTAGAGTTAGATGAGTATGTAAACATGACTAGAGTTTGACTCCAACAAAGTTAGGCTCTATTGGTTGGCGTCCTCTTGAACAAAAGCAAGAACCCAAGTGTTGGGTGAAGCTCATATAGGCAAAAATTCATATGGATACTAGTTGGTTCTTTCGGTTCATATCTAAGTGGGTATAGATTTGGAGAATCACAAGAGCCACATCTCTCTGATCCTCTAATAGAGGCTCAGGAAGGAAACCTTCCACATCTAACACATATTGACTATCCACACTCATTCCTTCGCAACATATGGTTAGAGTCCAGGCACCAAAAACCTAGACTTTAGCTTTGGTTTGCCATATACGCTAATTGAAATGACCCAGCCCCTATTTAGTTTCCTAAACCGGACCATAGAAATTTCGGTAGAGTTTCACTATATCGCGGAATTTCCATTAACCTGCACCCGAAAACACACTTCATCCTATGCCACAAAAGCCAAACCGTTGGCACCAATCCTATCCGGATTTCTCAAAATCATAATATAATATAAAGCAAGAAGCAAAAACTATAACTTTAAAGAAATCCAGGAAAATCATATGAAAATATAAACATCAGAGTATTCAGAGCGATCTCTAGTATATATATATATATATATATAAATACACAGCAGTAGGCTAAACAAGAAACCTACTGAGAAAGAAAAGTAGCTCGAATACTAAGCCTCCGACTGCGACGTGCGACACCAGAATTCGAACTACAAACTGGGCACAAAAACCTAAAAGCCCAGGGGAAAGGCAAATAAAATCGTTAGAGTGAGTGGATGAAAATAAACATATGCTTTTCACCATTTACATAACATAAAAATAATGCGAGTTCTTAAAATAAATGGAGGTGTCGGGTGAATCTCTCAAGCCCAACAGTGATAGACTAGGTGAATCTTTCAAGTCTGGAACTAGACTACCGGTGATCAGCCGAGTAGTCAATGCATCGATGCTAAGTAAATGTCACCACCAATAAAACATAAAACAATACCTCCAAAACAATACATAATCTCAATACTGTACTGGAAATAAATACTGAAACCAAGAACTCGCTACGACAGTGTAAATAAATGTCCACTCACAGATAAGCACAGCGTGCAAACGCGCTAATCTCAAGATCCGGTGGAAAATCCCTCGCCAAAAGGACGATCACGATCCCTTGAATAATCACAAATACCACTGTTCAAAATCATATTTCAAAATCCTGAACCACATCTCGAGAACCAACCATTCCCGGAAACATATAACTAGATATCGACGAAATCGTCGAAAATCCAATAAACACACTATAAAACCTCGCCACTAATTTCGATGCTCAAACCAAAATATAAACCTCACCACTGCGATTAGTGCACGATTCTGAGCAAAACGACATAAAACTTGTCGAAAATCACCTCGGCCGGAAAACCGTCGCCGCTGCCGAAAAATTTCATCGGCTCAGAAAATTTCATTCTACGCATAGATTTGAAGATCTCGACATTTCCAACAACTTTCTAGTTCAAAGTTAAGCCCAATTTTGACCGGAAAATGTCCAAATCTCACCTTGAAGTCGAAAACCCTCGCCGGAATTCATTAACTCCGATCTCCCTCCTTCGGCCACATCTAGGTGCAAGACCACTTGGGTTCAACTCACCTCACCATGGGCTTCAAAACCCCTATAGGGTCGACCCCTATCTCGGCCACCACCATCGCCACCAAAGCCACTGAAACTCGCCGAAATTTCCTCACTTTGTCGAGTCGATTCTCCCTCCTCCGGCCACCATACACGTCGATTCACCTACCAAAGTGAAGAGGAGGCAAAACCCAACACTCTCCGTCAAGGAACCACGACCAACCGTGATCGGAATCAAGCACAACCACGCGACGAACCATGACCTCCAAACGGGTCGAAATCCACCCACGGTCAACGCGGATCAACCCCAGTTTCCATAATTAGAAAGTTTCCAAATTCGTCACGTACTCCTTCCGTATTTATACCGTACATGTATCGAAAGCAAATGGATAAATACGCCTAAATCCAACGGCTGAAAATATTCATAACTTATTCCTCGTAACTTGAAATAATCATCAGGAAATTCCCACGAACTCGAAATTAAATTCTCTACAACTTTTGTGAAGGAACTCAAATCAAATTCTTGCCCAATAATTTAGTCGTTAATAAGCCCGCCATATCAACCAATTTCGACAAAATCGTGACTAATCTCGAAACTCGCAAATTAAACCGATAAACATACCATTTCTGGTTCAGGTTGTCACAAATGTACCCCCCTTACAAAAATTTCAACCTCGAAATTTTCAAGCCTGCCAACTGAAAAGTAGGGATACTGCCTCTGCATACTGCTCAAATTCCCAAGTGGCTAGTTCAACTGAATATCTCTGCCATCAGACTTTCACAATAAGAAATATTTATGTGCTGTAATCCATGCATCCTCAAATCAAGAATCTGAACTAGCTCCTCCGCAAATGTCAAGTCTTCCTGTATAGGGAACTGATAGGGTACTAAACATGCAATAAATCTGAAATGTAGTTCCACCACATGGAATACAACACACACTGGTCAACGCTACAGGCAATGCCAAACTATACGTCACAACACAAACTCGCCCCATGATCACATACGGACGAAAATAACGTGGTAAACTCATGACTCAACCTACTCACATCTACATAACTTCTCTACCGATCACGAGCAATTATCAACCTTTCCTTACTAATCCGAAGGTTTACATTAGCGCATTCCACTAAATCAGGACCAAAAGCCATCTCATTCCTAACTCGCTCCAACACCATGGAGTGCAACATTGTTCCTCATATACAACTTCATACAATGTCATAATAATACTAGTCTACAAACTGATACTGCAAGCAAACTCGAACAAATGAAACTGCTGGTCCCAAATCCTTCTGAACTGCAATACGCAGGACTACCATATGTCCTCCAAAGTCTAAATAGTCCTCTCAGATTGCCCACCAATCTGAGGATGGAAAACTGCACTAAACTGTAACCTGGTCCCCAATGCTTGCCAAAACTTTGTTGTACCTGATTATCTCGATCAGCGATTCGGGACACAAGCATACCATAAAAATGAACAACCTCTGCCAAATACAGCTATGCCAGCCTGCCCACTAAAATCTTTCCTGGAAGTACAAGGAAAACAACTGATTTCGTCAAACGGTCCACAATGACCCCATAACTAGTATTACCATCCGAAGTACACGGTAACTAATACACGAAATGCATAGTGATATGCTCCCACTTCTAATCGGGAATCTCCAATGGCTGTAACTTCCCAGCAAGTTTCCGTCTCTTTTCCCTCATTTTCCAACAAATGAGGCATCTGCTCACATAAGTTTCTATTTCCCTCTTCATGTTGTGCCACAAGTAGTAAACTCTAAGTATCTGATACATCTTTGTACCACTAATGCATAACATACGTAAAACAATGAGCTTCAATAAGCATCTTCCTCTTCAGATCATTGTCTCTGGACCCACCTACCCTCACTCTGCACGATAAAGTGCCAACATTCCTGAACTGATACTCTGCTGGAACACCATTCTAAATTGCATTCTTCTTGTTCAACAAGTAGGAATCCGCATCCTGAGCCTCACAGACCTGATCAAGTAACACAGGTCGATCCTGGAACTAGCCAACAATGCTCCATCATCTCACTCTAACTCAATTCTCGTAGCTCACAACTCAGCTAATAATGACGTTCTTGCAACACGTACATGAAACATAGAAACTCCAAATTTCTGACTAAGTGCATCAGCAACAACATCGCTGAATGATATTCAAAATGCAATTAACCACATTAGCCAACCCCATCCATCTACGCTGTCTCATACTCAAATCTGGCTGAATACGCAAGTAGATGAAACTCAAGTGATCAGTGTACATCCTACATTGCGCTGCACGCCATACCAGTAATGTCTCTAACTCTTCAATGCTAACACAATGACAGCTACTCCCAAATCATACACAGGATACGTATCTTCATAAAGCTTCCACTACCTGGAACTATATACCATCATATTGCCCTGCTGCATCTCAACACGACCAAAATCTAGTTTCGAAACATCATTATACATAACATAATCCTCACTGATATCACATAATGGTGAACAATGATGCAGTAATCAACCTCTCCTCTAACCACCACATGTAACTCTCCTCACAGGTACCTGACCATTTCAAACTCGACCCTCTGATCGAAACTGATGATACTCAAATTTGAAATCAATCTCCAAAAATTGAAACTCCAATAAGCTGATCAAACAAGCTATCAATCCGAAGTGGAGGATACTTGCTCTTCTCTGAAGCCTGATTCAGCTTCGGTAGTCGATGCACAACCTCATCGAACCATCAAATAACCTCAACATCACGAACATCAAGTACAACAATCTCAACATCACGAACATGTGCCAAGTACGGCATACATCCTTGCTTCATCATCAACTCAGCCTCATTGCTGAAACCACACATAGTAGAGAAGCATTTCTTTCACCTCTAAACAAGATCTCTGGCACGACTGGACGTCAAAGGACTACAATATTCTTGCGACGAAAAACCACTCCGCAACTAGCCCACAACCTCCTGTAAACCTCATAGTCTCGATACCCCACCTGATATAAACAATCTCATCAACTGGATACAACACTCTCCACAAACCTAGAAGTGAAGATGCAAGCATAATAGCCAAGGATGTCAAGCAACGGTAACCTCAGGGAAACTCTGCCCTCACACAGGGTCATGGCACGAACTCTGGCATGTCCAACTAACCATCCACGTTGATTGTGACATGCTATTTGACTTGTCTAGAAGTCTGCGTAGGTCAAACTCCAGAAATGGTACCTTGACCTCCTTATGAACTCTGAGCTGCAGAACCACTAAAATAGCTGACTAAGGACATTTCCTTCGTAACGTGACCCTCCTGGTCACCACAATAGCAACTGAGAATGCCCCTCTGACACAAATCACAGTGGTGCCTACTGTAAAGGTTACATAATGGAAACTCCTGCTGTGTGGAAGGATCACCAACGACCACCCTGACTCATACCACAAGAACTAGTACACTACTCTATGATCTACTTCTCCACCCTGACTCATAATTAAAAAGGCCATAGCCTGATGAAGCTATTGATCCCAAGGTGCCTGGACTCAATCTCATCAAAGTATCTCGACTAAGCTCACCTTCTTCAAACCAACAAAACTGAAACCATATCTGATTTTCCTTCAAATGTGCTCACCTCTTAGTGCAGTACTAACAAACTCATCATGGTTGTCTCGAGGCATAACAGTCAAAATCCTTTTGATGCTCAGGTTCAAACTCATCTCTAACATCCTGCGTTGCTTCGTCTGAAGCCACATAACACGTGCAAACTGGGACAAACATATGAACAATACATTCCTGCCTCAGGTTGGTAAACACTCCATATTTTCATTATTGGGTAGCCCGATTAAACTATTACCATATAAACAATACCCTAAATGTAGGTCATGGAGTCGCAACAAGAACTCACACAATACCAACCCACCAAATGCAATGATCTGACTCAAGCACATCATCAGCTACCACAATTCTCTGCTCTGAAGCAACATGTGGACACCCATACACGCACAACCGGGCAAACCATGCCACACATATCTCTGAACCCAGAATGCTTATCCAAACCCACAACTCATATTATCAAGTCGCGCGTTGACTAATCCTCAACAGGATCCACAACCTTACTGACATGGAAAACACGTCAAGGAGGCATCCTAATGAATAAGACATTATTCACAACAAAAAGGACGTAATCATGGAACTTCAAACATTTGAAAGCATACAACACGTGCACCAAGAGAATTGATGAGTATCCGCCGGCCGGTCGGGTCATCGCTCCAGACATGTTGTACATTCTCAAATATCCTTAGTAAACACAATTACAGAAGTCTACAGAACCTAAAACCTAATGCTCTGATACCAAGCTGAAAGGACCCAACCCCGATTTAGTTTCCTAAATCGGAATCAAATCCCTTTTGAAAAAACGAACCTTCAAAACAATAAATATTTCGGCAAAGTTTCACTATATCGCGGAATTTCCATTAACCTGCACCCGAAAACACACTTCATCCTTTGCCACAAAAGCCAAACCGTGGGCACCAATCCCATCCGGATTTCTCAAAATCATAATATAATAAAAAGTAAGAAGCAAAAACTGTAACTTTACAGAAATCCGGGAAAATCATATGAAAATATAAACATCAGAGTATTCAGAGCGATCTCTAGTATATATATACATAAATACACAACAGTAGGCTAAACAAGAAACTTACTGAGAAAGAAAAGTAGCTCGAATACTAAGCCTTTGACTGCGACGTGCGACACCAGAATCTGAACTGCAAACTGGGCACGGAAACCGAAAAGCCCAGGGGAAAGGAAAATAAAATCGTTAGAGTGAGTGGACGAAAATAAACATATGCTTTTCACCATTTACATAACATAAAAATAATGCGAGTTCTTAAAATAAATGGAGGTGTCGGGTGAATCTCTCAAACCCGACGGTGATAAACTAGGCGAATCTCTAAAGCATAGTGGGCACATCAGACGAATCTCTCAAGTCTGGAACTGGACTACCGGTGATCAGCCGAGTAGTCAATGCATCGATGCTAAGTAAATGCCATCACCAATAAAATATAAAACAATACCTCCAAAAGAATACATAATCTCAATACTATATTGGAAATAAATACTGAAACCAAAAACTCGCTACGACAGTGTAAATAAATGTTCACTCACAGATAAGCACAACGCACAAACGCGCTAATCCCGAGATCCGGCAGAAAATCCCCGCCAAACGGACGATCACGATCCCCTGAATAATCCCAAATACCACTGTTCAAAATCATATTTCAAAATCCTGAACCACATCTTGAGAACCAACCATTCCCGGAAACATATAACTCGATATCGACGAAATCGTCGAAAATCCAATAAACACACTATAAAACCTCGCTACAAATTTCGATGCTCAAACCAAAATATAAACCTCACTACTGCCATCGGTGCGCGATTCTGAGCAAAACGACATAAAACTTGTCGAAAATCACCTCCGCCGGAAAACCGCCGCGCACGGCAACGCCCTAAGCCGCAGCCGCTGCCACCGCCGCCGGAAAATTCCATTGGCCTAGAAAATTTCAACCTACATATGGATTTGAAGATCTCGACATTTCCAACAAATTTTTAGTTCAAAGTTAAGCCCAATTTTTACCGGAAAAGGTCCAAATCGCACCTTGAAGTCAAAAACCCTCGCCGGAATTCATTAACTCCGACCTCCCTCCTCCGGCCACGACAAGGTGCAAGACAACTTGGGTTCAACTCACCTCACCATGGGCTTCAAAACCCCTATAGGGTCGACCCCCATCTCGGGCACCACCGCCGCCACCAAAGCCGTCGAAACTCGCCGGAATTTCCTCACCTTTGCCACATCGATTCTCCCTCCTCCGGCCACCATACACATAGATCCACCTACCAAACTGAAGAGAAGACAAAGGCCAACACTTTCCGTCAAGGAACCACGGGCAACCATGCCAGGAATTAAGCACAACCACGGCGACGAACCACGGCCTCCAAATGGGTCGAAACCCACCCACGGTCAACGCGAGTCAACACCCAGTTTCCATAATTAGAAAGTTTCCTAATTCATCACGTACTCCTTCTATATTTATACCGTACACGTATCAAAACCAAACGGATAAATATGGCTAAATCCAACGGCCGAAAATATTCATAACTTATTCCTCGTAACTCGAAATAATTATCCGAAAATTTCCACGAACTCGAAATTAAATTCTCTACAAATTTCGTGAAGGAACTCAAACCAAATTATTGCCCGATAATTTAGCCATTAACAAGCCCGCCATATCAACCATTTTCGACAAAATCGCGACTAATCTCGAAACTCGCAAATTAAACCGATAAACATACCATTTCCAGTTCGGGTTGTCACACTAATGTTGGTGTGAATTCTTTAAACCTCTCATGTAGTTTAGGAGCTTCAGATTGCAACTAAACGTACCCCAAAATGTTACGATGTGGACAAAAGTTGGGTTAAACCAGACTAAATCACTTTAATCATAAATTTGCATCTTAAGTGGTTAGTGGTAACACCTCTAGCAACCTATGTCATTTCCCTTGAATTAATCTCATCCATTTGCTTACTTTTACTTTGTATTTTTCACCTAATCAAAGCAATCAATCAATCGAAATTGCATTCATCATCATAGTAATACCACCCCTCACGATGTATGGTTTCCAAGGGACTTAGCATCATGAGATACATTATTCCCTCTCGCATTTAGTTGCATTTTGTGTTTGTGTGTCTTACGTAATTGACTCTTGCATTTATAGCTAAGGAATTAGGGTGATCAATCCTCCTAGGTTCGACATGGAATTTCCAATCATCTATACTATAACTTGTCTCAATATACTTGAGCAAGTGTAAAAGGGTCGCAACGATTATATGCATAACATGAAGCTCCAATGATTCTCTAATATTTAGAACATTTGATAGAAGATCTCTTTATTGCTAGATTTTAAGATTGTCACTTTGATGAAACATACTTACCACCTTTAGGGGTAAAGAGGAATAGTTCTATTCCAGTTGAACGTCAGGAATTAACGTAGTCAAACTCCATTATGTCTCATTATTATCCCTGCATATCTCAGAGTGAGATAGATGTGATGCATTCTCGATCTTCAAAAGGTGGCGGATTTTATGCCTAACTCTTTTACTGATATCATGAAAGTGATGAGATTAGACATACCTTTTGCAAACGTTCCTGCTAGGTTTGAAGTCCGTAGAACTAGGGAAGTTGATGCCACTCCCGGTCAAGGGAAATAGACCTGATGCCCATAATGGGTGTGTGACGCCAGCCTCGTCTCCCACCAAGAAGAGAGGTAGATGAAGAAAATCCATAAATGAGGCTTTAGTTAAAAGGCAGGCAATCCAGGCACAAGATGATCCATTTGTCATCTACACAGTGAATCCTTCACATGAGATTATTTCTGACTATAGTTATGTCCTGAAATCAAAATTGACATTTCTAGGGGATGTTATAGATTCAATGATGTCAGAGAATAAAAAAATGTCACTAAAAAATACAAGTGCGCGCATTGCGTTTGCGATTTCCTATTTTGTCGCTCAGGAAATCATTAACGACATTAGTTGATGATGCATTTACTTGTTCCATCGCTCAGGATGCATTGACGACGATGAAGTGGAACCTTGCTTTGTTGCGGATTGTCAACGTAACGTAGATTGGGCGAAATGGAAAGATGCAATCAATGTTGAACTAGTCTCTCTTACAGAAAGGCAAGTTTTTAGGTTTGGTAGTGCTATGGCCACCGAATGGTAAGCCGGTTGGACATAAATGGGTCTTCGTTCAGAAACACAATGAGAATAATGAATTCTTGCAGTATAAAGTAGGACTAGTGGCACAAGAATTTTCTCAACACCCTGGAATTAATTATGAGGAGACGTATTCTTCGGTCATGGACACTATTACTTTCTGCAACCTAGTCAGTTTGGTAGTGTCCGAAAAATTGAGTATGCAACTTATGGGTTTGGTTACAATATATCTCTATTGGGATCTTGATTCAGAAATATACATGAGAGTACCAGACGATATAGTTTTATCCAAATAAAGTAACTTTAAACCACGGAGTGCTCATGTAATAAGATTGAGACGTTCACTATATGGATTGAAGTAATCCAGTTAGATGTGGTACACACATCTAAGTGACTACTTGATTGGAAAAGGATATAAGAATGATGAGTTATACCCATATGTGTTCATTAAACGAACAAGTCCAGGACTTGCCATTGTAGCAGTCTATGTAGATGATATGAACATTATCGGGTTAGAGATGGAATATCTCGGTAGAATTATTATTCACCAGTCTGCTTATATCCAAAAAATGCTCAGGTGATTTAACATGCACTACCACAAATTGAGACATTGCCGGCGACTTTTATGTCGCCGGCAATGTTTTTGGACATTACCGGCGATTTTTGCCGAAAAAATCGCCGGCAATGTAATTTTTTTTTTTTTAACATTACCGGCGACTTAAATGTATGTAAGTCGCCGGTAATGTTAAAAAAAAAATAAAAATTACATTGCCGGCGATTTTTCCGGCAAAAATCGCCGGTAATGTCCAAAAACATTGCCGGCGACATAAAAGTCGCCGGCAATGTCTCAATTTGTGGTAGTGATATGGACGTTAAAGCACACCGATGATTGTTCACAACATGGAACCCAAAAATGATCTATTTTGTCTGGAAGATGATGACAAGAAACTTTTGGGAGTTGAGGTTCAATATCTCAGTGATATTGGAGCTTTGTTGTATTTAGCTTATTGAACACATCCTGGCATTGCCTTCTTAATGAACTCATTAGCTAGATTTACCTCTATTCCAACACTATATTATTGGATGGAGTAAAACACATCTTCAGATACTTAAAGAGATCCATTGACTTGAGCTTATTTTTTCCTTACAAAGAAACAAGAGAAAAACTTGAAATTTCGGTGAAAGGATTGCCATAAACGTTTCTGATTCTGGTATTTTTAAGCCGTCGAGCTCTTATCTCGACTTGTGAAACAAGACACCCTCGATGGATCATCCGAAGTCTCTCGACATGTTGAAGGATCTTCCAGCTGCGAACATTGAACCTTCTTTCAATGTACTCCCCTATTCTGAGATGCCGAATGATGTGTTAGTAGAATTTGCTGATGTCGGGTATCTTTTTTACCAGCACAGAGGACGTTCTCAATTGATTATGTTTTCACCATTAAGGAGACAATGATTTTTGGGAGATTTACAAACGAAACCCTTGTTGCTACTTCCTCGAATTATTCTGAAATCATGGCTTTGCATGAAGCTGTTAAAGAGTGTGTCTGACTTAGGTAAGTAATACTCCATATTCGAGGGTCTGACTTAGCAACAAAACCCTTGTTTCTACTATCTACTATGACTGCACATATCTACACCTTTGAGGATAATGCAAATTGCATTATGTAAATGAGGGTGGGTTTCATTAAAGGTTACAATATAAAGCACATTTCACCAAAATTATTCTACAATCAATAACATTTGTAATTATTGAATATCCATGTGAGTCAGATTGGTTTTGTGGATAATGTTACGGACTTATTCACCAAGTCACTTCCAAGATCTATATTTGTGAAACATGTCAAATACATTGGTATGTGACGCCTATTTGAACTCCAAAATTGAGTTACCAATCAGGGGAAGTCATTTTGGTAGACATCAAGGGGAGTCTACATCACATGCAGTATCATCTGTAGTTGATGCGTTGTACTCTTTTTCCCTTCAACCAAGTCCTTGTTTTGTCTATAAGGTTTTTGTTTACTTCGCAAGATTTTTAGTGAGGCATGTTTTGCATCATCCATTAGGAGCTCGACACTGTGGGAGTGTTGAAAGGAAAGTATATTCCATATCTTCTGCTGTATGTCTTGACTTAATTAGATTAGATATAGAGATTCTAGCAGTCTCTGATTATTCACGAGCATGGAATGTATTGATTGTAATGCTTGTATTTAAGGTCTCTTATCAGTTATCAATGAATAAATATGCAGTTTCAGTCTACAGTTATTAAGTATCCTTTTATCCTTTAACATATAGTTGTCATCTATGATATACACATTTTATGCTCGATTCTTAACGCATTTCCCTTTACGTTTAGCTATGTTATAATCTTAGTTTTTATGTTTTTCTTATTTAATTTGTTATTTTGAAGATATTTACGGTGGAGATTAATAACGACGCAATTCGGAGGAATTTCGGCGATTTTGCGATTTTTGCGATTTTGGACAACCGGGAATGGGCTGGCCCAAAAAGCATTTTTTGGGCCCATTTCTCAAAGTTTGTTTTGGCCCAAAAACCAGCCCAAGCCCATTAATTTTGGCATGGAAGCAACTTGGGGAAGAGGAAAAGTCAAAGTTATCAAGCTTGGTGACAAGGCTTAGTGACTAAGCTTGTGATCATCACAAAAGATGACTAAGTGTGTGACTTGCCATGGTGACTCTTACTTAGGGTTCACAAATGGTGACTTGCCATGGTGACTCTTGCTTTTTGATGATCACACTTGGTGACTAAGGGAGTGACTTGCCATGGTGATTATTACTTGCATTTAATGAAAGAGGCAAGGTGGAAGAGAGAAGAGCAACATCCCTTGCCTATAAAAGCCAAGGAGGCAGCCATAAAACAGATCATCTCTCAATTTAGAAGTCAAAGCTCTACACAAATACTCCTCCTCCATAAACACTTGAAGGTTCTCTCCACAAAGCCGAAGCATTCATCCTCCATCCAAAGCCGAAGCATCCATCCTCCATCCTTCACAATACGCTAAGTCCCTTGTGAAGGAAAGTCATCTCCACGAAGATCATCTAGCATTCAAGACAAAAAGTGTAACCATGATCTTCACTTTCATATCTTTTGCTTTGTATTTGAATCTTTTGATGTATTGGAATACTTTTATGTATTTAATAAAGAACAAGTTTAGATTTGTGTTATATGTTCTTAAACCGATTTGTAAATTGCATGTGTTTATGATTTCTAGCTTTTTATGCATGTTTGATACAATCTTAAAGCTTCGAAAGCATGTGGTAGAAAATACGCTAAGTCACTCTCTTTCGCATGTTTCGATGATCGTATGTTGTTTAGGATGTTTATACGCTAAGTTGCATTCCTACTCAATTATCAAGCATGTATATTTAGTTGGAAGTTATGAATTTCGTAACTTACAAAAGGTTTGATGCATGAAAAAGTGTAAGGTTAATGAGATGAGATGATCACTTGTAATTAGTAGTGTAACTTCTTATTTTTAGTAAGCATGATTAGACTTTGAAGTTTCTTGATTGTTAAAACTTGTCTATGAGTAAAACATGTTAGATGCCTAAGAGTTTTTGTTGTGTTTGCATGTTTTGTACTTTAATTTCGTAGATTAATCAACCCAATTTCCAATCCCCCCCCGAACATTTAAATTTCCGCTTATTAACGAAACCATGCATGCGCCCTTAATTCCCCGGATAAAGAACGATCCCTACTCGCCAATATTATAATGACAAAAGAAGGGTTTTAAATTGCAATGCGCGTAATCTGTGTTTTTAGGGTCTACTTTGTGTTAACGTTAAATGCATGTTTTGCGCGTATCAATCTATAATGTGGAGCTCGATCTACTTGTTTTTTTTTTCTTTAAAGTGAAGTTTTGCTTCTCATAAAAGTAATCAATTATTGATATATAGTTTAAAATATCATTCAAACATCATGGTTGCAGTAAATGGACCAAAACAGGAGATATGAACTCAGTATATGAACTCAATTCAGTGTCAAATCTAGAGATATGAACTCAATATCCCATCTTAGGTCTGAGTAATGCTGATAAGCTATGCATATGTCTGCGATGATTAAGTTGAGTCCCAAAACTCAGAGTCAAGTAACGATAACCATAAAGTGACGAGGCTCATAAGGGATCACTTGACCTTTACTTCCGCTACACCCAATAATATGGGTGGACTCCAACAAGTCAAACTATACTCTCCAATCACACTTAAATATGAACATAACAACTCCTTTCCTCTAAAGTCTGGCTCATCATGTCCAGCTATACATCTATTAGTGTCGGTGTGTAACTTGAGTGCTGAAACTCATCGTAATCATCCATAGGACTCAAATATTCAAATCTATAAACTAAACCGAATTGAACGCTAAGCATCACTAGCTCATGCCAAGACTCACATATAGCATATGGACTATTATCCAATGTCAAAAAATTCATTGGAAAATAGATACGCCTTTACTTAAAATATATGTCCACTCGATGTGGTAATTGATCTTGCTCGACGTGGTAATTAGAGGCACTAATTTACATACCTAGACTCGCTCTTATAGCTGAATTGATGTCACTATACTCATCATACAACTACTGAAATTTGTCATTTCTTGGACACTATATGCTTAACCAATAAAACTATTCAGAGGACGAGAATGATGTGACGTTTAAGAAAAATGAAAACTCTTTGGCAGAAATCAATGATAAGACTTATACCCCATCACGCTGATAAACCACATCTTTATTGAACAAAAATCTAAAACTGGTAGAAAGTTTGCATTTTTGTGTAAAATACTCATATATGCTCCTAAAAGTAACGACCGTTTCGTCACCTGCATGATGCTCCTCTATCCAGTCTAGTGTGAATCTGAAGATCGTGCAACATATATCAAAACAAGTCATACTCATGTTTTTTTGATTTCAACACGTACTTATGATGTACACAATTCCTTGTTGAGTATCGAACTTAGTATTTCCTAGGTGTAGAAGCATAAAACACACAACTCTGATCCAGAACCTCGATATCAACATCTTCATCCTCACGAACCCTCTTGATTCAAAATAAGGAAAATTATATTTCTAACCTGGCTACACAGAACAAAAGATATCTTTATAAAGGGAAGTGTGTTCACGACAAAAAATGAACACGACTTGATCATGAAGAGATTGGTGCAGAGAAACTTAATGTTAGTTCATACTAACCAAATTAAATTACTAGAATCATAAGATAGTGAATAGATCTCCACTGTTGATGTAAATAAGAAATTCTTTACAAGTCGAGGTGACCAGTGGTGATTTAATCAAATTTCACATAGTCTGAGGCAACAATCTACCTTGAGCACTACAAATTTGCTCCATAAAAAAGCGGTAAACAAAGAAATCGAAAGTCTAAAATGAGATAGGTACGCATTCCAGCGATATTGTCTACTAAAATAATTGCGGATTGTGATGCAATTGTGAAGTTACAGGACGGTAACATAATCCACAATAGCATTTCCACGTACAAACTGGCTAAGGCATAATGTAGTTACTCCTTACATCTGATGTCAACCATGACACGAAGTGCATCACCAAACCCAGTGATAAAGCTACATGGAGAGAAAACTATTCTATTCTCTTATACTAGTACTCGTAGGCACAAAACCCACCGAAAACTGAATCAAGAGAAGAAAGCCTCAGAACGATATTTGAAAAAGGTTGACGAGAAGAGATGACAGAAGATTTGGTAGTTAGGTCGATTCATGCCAGAGAGTAAAAATAGGGTTAGATAAAACTTACTCTCAATAAAACCCATGTTCCCCAAAAATATCAGAGAATCAACTTGAGCTTTGCAATAAATTTCATCTTCAATTTCACGACTACACCATATCCTTGCTACTCTAATCACATCATCCGCAACTATGGCACTGCATATTTTCTGATGAGACAAAAAGCACATTAACGAAAAACACTTCATGTTGAAGCCACTAAAATCAATGAAACCACCAACTCAAGGATCAATGAATCAAAGGTCTGAAGTATGTCCATCGACGCAATTCGGTCATTAAGTTCATTACTAAGGAAACCTTACTTCCTGTAGTTATAATGAAACACCTCATTTACTATAGTAATAATACCCATGACTCACATTGCCCAAACCAATCGGGAATGAAGGAAAAGACGAAATGAGCACAGGAAAGAGGATTGTTTATACCATATAACAGATAGGAAACGATTATAAGACTACGAAATATTATATTACTCCCCAGAGAGCAACCTCATATCTCGACTAACATTCGAGTCGATGTTATGGGTCGATCACTAGACAAACTATTATCACTGAGTTCTCATAGTGCCACTTAATAGACCCGATAGAAAGTGTGCAGTACTTCCCAGGTTGCAATCGTAAGTTTAAGAAACAACGCAGACGGTCAAAATCTTTTTGTTCTCTACGCACGCGTCAAAAAAGAAAATCGATGAATGAATACACGTGGTGTACAACCATGGTGGTGAAGTATCCTACTGGTACCATTGCAGAATAGACACAAGTAAGAGATATGCAGTGAATATAAGAAGTTCACCATACTACTCAAATAACGCGAGGAAACTGATCCAATACTTAAACTCTTCACTGAACTTACATTCCTTAGGAACTCAATTATTTCTAATTGTTTCAACACGTTCTGCTCAACGTGAAGAAATGCCTAAACATTTCTATAAACCTGATCGAGGTCGGCGCATGCAAGGCATAACGACTGGGGCATACTGACTAATAAGCTGAAGTTCGTACTCGGTCACATTCGTCCTGTATTTGACGACGTTCAACATGGTGAGTATTCGATAGGGATCCGTTGTAGTCGGGCCATCACTCCTGAGGTGTTGTGCATAATAGAACATGGCAACTGAAGAAACCAAGTAACAGTCTACAGAGCCTATAACATAATGCTCTGATAACAAGTGAAAGGGCCCGACCCCGATTTAGTTGCCTAAATCGAATTTAGACCCTAACGACTCTACTAATAAAAGTGTATACTCAAATTACACAAGAATCAAACTGGAGATCCAAAACTCCAAAGCCATAAATGAAGGAACTATTTTCTTTTATGTCTACTAAAAGGTATAAATAGCAATTATAAACTGTTTGCAATATCAGAGCAGCTAGACCTTCTAAACTAACTACACTGATTAGAATACTAACTCGTAGAATCTACCTCAGATCCTACAGTAGATACCACTATGCCTCGATCTGCGTATGTGTTCGACCTCAGAAGAAACTCTGCAAATTGGGCAATTTAAAACGAAGGCCTAGGGAAACACTGATTTAGAGCGTTAGAGTGAGTGGACAAAAATATACAGAATTGAATTTGAAACAATATTGTGCTCCCATTGACATATACAATAAAATTCTAAGTGAGTCAAAAAGGCTAAGAAGATATAAGTGATACGTCGGGGGGGATACCTGACCCTTTTCGAGTATCATGCTCAAATAGAGGCTGTGACTAGGGTTCTTTGGCCTCTGGCCACCTAAAGTCGTCGGATGACTCTTGATACATGAATGCGAGGGAGGAAGTGTTGATCCTTCTCTGGAGCTACTTGAGGATCAGTCGATTAACCAATGCATCGATACAAATACTGAATGTATGTCTATATCTAGTATCTGAAATAGAAATTGAAACTATAACTGAAAACTGAGCTGAATATAAATAATAAATTGACTCGCTTATCAACAGTGAAAATAAAAGTGTCTACTCACAGTACTGTGCCTTGATTTTAATCAATCCAGGGCATGTCTATCGATGTTTTTATTCGTCTGTCACTAGCTGCTAACACGTTGTCCTGAAATAACAATTATTATTTAACAACTAATAGTTGAGAATAATATTGAATAAGTAAGCTTGTTCACCTAACGAGCAATACAGTCGAGAACATCTCATTCTCGAATATCGTGCTTTCCGAACTTCTCACAAGTTTAATCTAAATTCTGATTTGAATTGTGAACCCTTAATTCTCTTTGAAAGCTTCAATATGTTCCTTAATGTTTCTCGACTCAAGGTCGAATCGACATTTAATTTGACCGAACAATAAAATTGTAAAAACGTTTAATTAATTAATCACACGTCTTAATTTACAAAGTCTAAATCCTTTCAATAACCTCTTCATTGCATTCAGTATGTAGTTACGAGTAAAACGACATAAAATTTGCATCCAAAAATCCTTCGCCGGAGCGCTGCCGTGAACCACCAACGGTAGCGGCGGAGCGACAGCACCAGTGACTTTTTTGGCGGACCAAGGCCAAACCTGATAAAAATCAATCCAACAACACAATTGTCTTCTACCACAAAATCTGATTTGCAACATAAACAACCCAATTTTACCTTTGAAATTTGGGTTCACAAAATTCTTCAAAACTTCAATCCTTCGATTCTCCCCACTTAGGTAGAATTGAGATGTGTTGATAAGAGCTTCAAAGCCCAGTAGGTTTCCATTGTTGAATTAAGCTTGAAGCCGTCACCACCAAAGCATAGGGTTTCGGTTCACCGACAGTGTTTCTCGTCTATACCACAGCTTAATCTTTGGGAGATGAAGGTTGAGACCTTGGAGGATTTAAAGAGGAGAGGAAGACGAAACTTTTGATACCAGCGTCACCGATTTTGGTGGCCTGACCGGCAAACTCCATCATTGTCGACCCACAGAGTCGGGAGAGAAGAAAAGGGACGCGGGAGAGAGAAGAGAGAAAAAGGAGAAAAATAAATGCTAACTGAAATGGAAAGTTTGACTTTCCATTTTTGGTAAGTCATTTTTATACCTGCAAGTTGCGACTTATCAATTTCGTAAAACCGTACAAATACTTTGAAGCTTCAAGGGTTGCACCTTGAAAATTAATTTTGTAAGAACATGAGAGTGAAATATGATTTTTCATATTCATTATTTAACTAATTCGAGTAATTTATTGCTACTAACTTCTTCAACACCAACTTATGTTTGAAACAATTTTTTGGTAAAAATGCTAGAAAGAAAAATGCATTTCTAGAAACATAAAAGAGAAAATCGCAATTTCTCATTTGAAGCCATTTTAGGTTAGAAGCATTTTCTTGCTAGAAACATTCGAGAGAGAAATGTAATTTCTCCTTCGAGACATATATTTGAAGTAGTTTATTGTAATTTCTCATTCGAGAGAGAGAACTTGAATTTCTCTTTCGAAGCTAATAAGTTTGAAACAGTTTCTTGCTAGTCATTTGAAAGGGAAATGCAATTTCTCCTTTTGGACATATATTTGAAGTAGTTTCTTGTTAGAAACACTACAGAGAGAAAATGAAAATTTTCCTTTGAAGCCAACTTAGGTTTGGATTAGTTTCTTGCTCGAAACACTAGAGAGAAAGTGCAATTTCTCCTTCGAAGTCTTGTTAGATTCGACATAGAATCATCACCCCAAATCTGTTTGGGCTCTTTTCTAATAATTTTCTGTTTTTACTATCGATGAATATTCGAGTAGCTGAGTTTTAAATTAATCAAGCCAAATTCAAGTTGTCACTCGAGAAACTTAAGAGGTAAATATAATGCCCAAGGCTTTATATATCCTTGATGCGAGGGTGGACCTACGCTAACGGATTAAGTAGATTTACATGAATACTCATTGAATTTTATTTTCCATTATCGAGACTCTCTTGTTAGAGCTTCTAGGAGAATGTAATGGATTCTAACTTTGGTAAGTGAGTACTGTGCTATCATAGAGTCTAGTCTTTATCTTGCAAGAAGATAAATGTAGAATATATTTCATTGAATAGATTCCTCAAGTGCTCTCGTCTAGTTTTGCGTCTTAGGATAGTTTCCGAATGTAGAATATATCTTGTTAGATATACAATCATTAATTATATAGCATAAGGTATGCTTCCTTAAATCAAAAAAAACATATACACACTAGAAAATAATAAATATGTATACAGTAATAGATATGTTTTATTCTCTTGTCACTTGAGGTAAACTCGTTCGAGGCAAAATTTTATATCTTTTGCTAAAGAGATAAAAGAGAATAAAATGTCATTACTTTTGCTTATGCTTCATGCGAACCTTATTCTTGTTCCACATAGAAAGGAAAATTCAAAATAATAAACTACATACGCAATACTATTTAAGTTGTGTCGCATGTTGTCTGTTTATGTGTTTTCGTTTGAGTGTATCAAAACTCTAGCTTCATTTGCCCCCAACATTGTTTAGTTTGCACGGTCTATCCCAACTCGAATTCAATTATTTTGAACATATATATCTGCCAAATTAAGATTTGGTCTCATGACAAATTCTTCATATAAGGGATGTTCTGTAAGCAGACCCTTCATGAATGCCGAAGCAGCCGTGTAGTCGTCACAACTAATGATTATAGCTTTTTCAGCCTTAAACATTTTTAGATAATCCCAAAGTGACTTTGCTGCTCTTTTCCTGATGGTAAACATAGATGAGCTACTTTCTTTTCTATTGTTTTATATGAAGTATACTCCTTTAGGAATAAAAGAACAAGCTCTGGAAAACTGTTGATTGAATCATCAAGTAATGTATGAAACAAATCTTGAGTAGCTCCATGCAATGTCATCACAAAAAATTTACACATTAATGTGTCATTAATTTTATAAAGAGTCATAAGGGTTCTATAATGCTTAAGATGTCTACTCGAGTAAGAATCTCCTTTATACGAGTAAGGTCTACTCTATCTTGAAACCAATTTGATGGTGGTGCGTTCTCGATGCTCTTAGAGAATGACGAAGTTGCTACTCAATCCATTTCCTTCTTTAGATCATCATATTCATCAATAGGTGTTGTTAAGGTCTTTAATTTCTTGTTGAGCATTCTTTCCACTTCAGCTGCATCAATCCTTACTTCAAGGATGAATGGACCTTGTTGTTGCGAAACGTTGGATTGGGAATGTCTTCACACCCTTTGTTGATTGACTGGTTCTGGGATGTAAGGCTCGACTTTTGCAGACTTTCCTTGATCTCCAAACGTGTTTGTTGAGTCTGTACATAATGGCAACGAACGTGTCCTCCAAGGATTTTTTCTGGCATGATATGGTTCTCCGACTGGTGGATTTCTCCTCGAGCTAGGGTTTCACCCACTTGTGGTCTTGATATGGCATGATATGGTTCCGTACACAATTTAGTTCGAAGACCACATTAATACGAGGGCCCAAGCATTCGAGAAAATCTCCTTGAGGACCAAGACACGAGAGAACGTCATCCACTACTAGAATTATTGCTATAGCTTACGACGTCAAGTCGTCGGCTTATTACAAAAACTCGTCGGGTATAGCTATAGCCAACGATGTCTCATTGGATATAACATCGTCGAGAATTGACCGTCGGTAATACTATAGCTGACGACAAAGTAGGTTAGTCATCGGCTATAGGATAAACTATAGCAGACAACTCCTTCATCATCGGGAATAATTGTAGACTATAGTCGACAATAAAGTCGTTGGTCATTCCAACCTCCAAGGTTAAAATGTTGACTGGTGACAAACTATACCTGACGACGTTCTCCATTAATGTCGTCGGTGATAGTCTTCAAAGTGGTAGTTTATGGATTACTATAGCCGACGACATATGTCCATGTCGTCGGCTATAGTGGGTGATATTTTAAAAAAATTCTGCAGATTCTGGATTGGGCCCAATTCAAGAATTTGCAATTGTAAAATATAACACATATTGTCCAACAACATACACATTTTTACAAAATAAACACTCCTACACTAATAGTACTAGTGATCAAAATCTATATTGTTCCTGTAATTAGTTGAGTGGTGACTACCCTGATCTTGCTGGAGCTGCTGCGGTGGCTCCGGTTGCGGCTGTGGCTGTGGAGCACTAAAAAGATGAGGAGGTGAGGTCGGGATATGTATTCCAATAGCCTCAAACTATGGAAGACACTGCTGCGACCATCTCACCACAAATGCATGCTGCTCTGCTACTCAGCGATTCTCGCATTCTATAATGCAATCACCTGCTCCATCTCCTCCATCTGTCTCCGGTTCTCCTCCATCTCTATGGTCTACCTCCGAAGCTTCTCTTGTAGCTCAGAGTTCTTGGAACTTCTAGACCCACGGGAGAATTCAGGAGTCATCTTCAAGACCCCTTGACCTTTCTTCCCCATACCCCTGACATAGAAGGTGTTCTTCCCAGAAGGGATTGCGGCTGCCATGATCATTGTCAGTACAAGCGGATCAATCTTGGTGGCAAACTAGTTGAGCTCCTCATCCTGGGAGTTAGGATGTATCTCTTGAGCTACCTGAGTACACACCTGCGGGATTGCCTCCTCCATTCTTGCCTTATTGACAATAAAATATGAATAACGTATTAAACATACAAAAAAAATTTAGAGAAAAATATATATAAGCAAATATGTTAATTCATTTATGAGAGACTTATAGCATCTTTGGGGCACTGCGGATACGTGTGATGCATAGTAAACACCAACAGTTAGACTTCTGGGTGTTTGATGGCCTCCTCTGCCCAACCCGAATATGATTTGGAACCACAATGATGGTTCTTGGTATTTTTTGCCCAGTTCCTTGCGTTTATTTCAGAAATTGCCTTGTTGGATAAACATACGTCAAAAAATTATTAACTAATTATTTTCATATAATACGATACAAGGTACACAGATATACTCAGGTTGCATACCTTTAATCGCGGGTGGTTGAAGTGGCTTACCAGCCATCGCCACTCGTACTCCCTAAACTAAAACTCGCTAGGGGTACCATCTCGGCCACTGCCGTACTTCTTAAAGTGCTTTTTGAGTTCAGATTTCCACTCCTTATACCTATATTAATGCAACAAAAATGTTAGATATTGAAACACTTGATCAACAAAAATCTAACTCAATATATACAGTATACCCCCTTGCACGGCATCTGCCCACGTGGGTCTCAGGATGTTTGCCATGTGAAACCACATCTGCAATATTTATATAAATACTAAAAATTGTATATTTCTTCGGACTTGATTAATAAGTGAAACATTTACATAATGAATATACAATTTAATTCACCAACAGTGCATTGTGCACTTCCAACTTCACGTAGTCCAGAAAAGAACTCTAATCTGGCCAAAGCATTGGGACTTTGTCCCATATGATGCTTTCGGCCATGTCGGCGTACTTTTTCATAGCATCTCTCTCAATCACCTTGCCGGTCTCAGTGGTCTTAATGACCACTTTCCCATTTCTGATCACTTCGTCAAGAAGCTTCCCGACGACGGTGCCTCTGGTATGTTTTACTTTGCTATTGACGATGGTGCCTAAGACATAATAAAAAGATGAAAACATAATTTACCAAATTTAATTTACATATCGACTATAAGTTTGAAATTAAATAACCAAACTTGTTAATTAATATTTACACAATTCGTCTGTCTGCTGTCCCTTAATCCTCGCACTCCAAAGAGGTGTCTCGAACAATATATACACATACACTTTCTCCATGGTAACATAATGGCTTCTGTTCTTGAATAGGTCTCCCTATTTCATCGAAAGCAGGTATGGCTGGTATCTCATCGGGCACGAAGACGGCAAACGGCGATGATTATCGCACACCGGTCGATGTACTACCTAAAGCACATGCCTCAGATGATTGGTCCATAGAAGGAGTAAGCACCTTCTCGGGAATGTGCGGCATATGGGGTGAGGTTTGAGATGTGCCACCCATTGAAGGCAGGTGTCTCTCCGAATAGAGCTTCCTCGCGCTGAAGGGTTGGCTTGTTGTCTGTTGCGACGTCACCCTCTCACCAAATTCAAATGTTGAATCATATGTACATTTCCATGGGATACATCCAAGTGTAGTGTATCAGACCGGTAAGCAACAATTCTTCCAGAAGATGGATCATCAGGTGAGGCATGATGTCAAAAAAATTTGGAAAAAATATCCTGTCAAATTTGCACATGATAAAAATAATGTCCTGTTGCATTTCTCAAAAGTTTGTTCGCTTCACTTCTCTGGTGCATAACTTCTGAAAGAAACTTGACAACGCCCCTAACGGCTCCACCACCTCTTTGGGCAGGTTCCCTCGAATGAAAACAGGGAAGAGGGGTTGAAGTAGTACATGACAGTCATGACTCTTTAATCCATACATCTTATTATCCCAGAAGTTAACACACCGGCCTATATTTCGTGCATAGCCATAAGGATATCTGACATACCCATCCACCCAAAAATTTATTTTTCTGGTCAGGCTTCACGGTGTAAGGAGCATGAGGCATCTATCTCTTCCCTTCTTTCAACCACAAATATTTTCATAATTTCATTCTTTGATGATCAAGGCGTGCCTTAGGGTCGTCTTTAGTTTTCTCCTCCCAATTCAGAATTTTTCCCACCACACTTTCGCATACATTCTTCTCTATGTGCATGACATCTAAGTAGTGCCTGATTGACAACTTAGGCCATTACAAGAGTTCCCAGAATATGTTTTTGTGTGTCCAGAATTTACACCCGTCGGATCTGTCAAGTATTGACGCCACAATTTCAGGATGATGATCAGCTACCCAAATTGTATTCATTCAGTGCTTCCAAAATTTCATCCCCCGTCTATCCCCTGGGTTGCACACCCATATCTACAGTCCCATCAAAAGCCTCGTGATCCAGCCGAAATGGGTGATCATGTGGAAGCCAACAACGGTGATGCATCTAAACAATCTTCTTGCAATGAGGTCTGCAACACTCAATAGTCATGCACTCTGAACAAGCCCTGTATCCTCTGGTAACATTGCCCGACAACATCCCGCAGACAAGAAAATCACTGATGGTACCAACAATCAGGGCACACATATGGAATATCTCACTTTTGTAATTTTCATAAGTAGCATGACCAAATTCACTCAGGTACGTAAGCTCCTCAATCAAGGGTCTCAAATACACATCGAGGCACTTTCTTTGATAACCCGGCTCTAAAATTAACAGAGTGAGCATATTGTATTCCTTCTTCATGCATATCCATGGAGGAAGGTTGTAAGGTACCAAAATAATTGGCCATATACTGTATTGAAGACTCATGTTGCCAAAAGGGTTGAATCCGTCAGATGAGAGCCCGAGCCAAACATTTCGAATCTCTGATGAAAAATCAGAAAACTCCCTGACTATGTGCTTCCAACTCTGTCTGTCACCGGGGTGTATAAGGGTATCATTGTCAGATAAATTCCTCTCAGCCCTCCATCTCATAGCTTCAGCCGTGTGTGCATACATGAACAATCGTTTCAGCCTATCAATCAGCTAGAAATACCGAAGTATCTTCACAGCTTTCTTGTTTCCTGCAGGAGTCAACTTATAGCTATCCGTAAAATATACCAAGTAGGCATCAAGGTTTTCCAGATCATTCCCGTCAGCGTCTTCACTCCAGAAGAGAACACAATCATATCTGCATGCATGAATTTTGATGTAGGAAAGCCCAAGATCTTTTAGGATATGTCGCACCTTACAATGAGTGGTAAGAAGGCGATGATCGGCATGCAACATCGAAGCAGTCCACTGCAATAATGAATATATCACCATGGAATTAGGATCTTTGTACATCATATATATCAACAATTAACATATATATATACACGTACATAGTACATATCAACAATCAACAATTACAAATTTAATTACATACAACTATATATATACACATATATACCAACAATTAATCAACAAATTTACATATAATTATACACATATATATACACATTTTCATCAAATTCATCTCAACTCAACTCAAAATCAACAATAACCTCTACATGCATCAACAATTTATTAATCAACTTTAAATCAATATTAATCAATGTGTATATATATACATACCTATATAACTTCACGAATCTATTCTTCACAACTTCTGACAACACTCAACAATTTCAGAGTTTTTTGAGTTTTTCTCACCAATTTTTTTTTAATGATTGAGCTACAGCGAACCAGATCTGATATAAGAACTATAGCCGACGACTTACTAAGTCGTCTAGTATAGGTTCAAAATTTCATCGGTGTTTGTCAAATACTATCGCCTATGACGATCCCGTCATAAACACCAACGACTTTTTCCGGTCATCGGTTATAGTACTATCACCGACGACCGGAAACTATGGCTGACAAATTCTTTTTGTTGTCGGGTATAGTGAACTATATCCGATGAGAAACCTTGTCGTCGGTTTTTTTTGAGATCTCGTCAGGTATGATACTTATTCTGGTAGTGATCAATGGGTAACATATCGGTTTGGTGTCGCACACCACTAATCATTCTTCTCTGAAGGTGTTGATTCTTGTGAGGAGGAGTATATGCATTATGTGCTGGTTCTTTCTCAGGCCTCATGTTTACAAGACGTGAATTTTCTTCAGAGGTCTCTCTCGAACGGCTCATTCGCTCAAACTATTCTTTTATTCATGCATTGCGAAATAACATGATCCCTGGTTCATTGCTAAGAAAAGAGATTCTTGGTCTGCCAATTACTTGGATACATCTTGCACATGCTTGTGTAACATGTCATTTTATTTTGCCAACACACTTGGATTCTTCTTTCCCTGAGTAGTTGCATAGGTACGCTTTAAGATGTTGATGACGTGTCTGTCGCGATAGGATGCCGGTCAACATTGTCAATACAGGTGACGTCAATTACTAGTAATGACCTGCCTTTAAGTGAGATTGTCTCACGACTACTACCATCAAAGTTACAATTTCTTGCATTCACATTCAAACCTGTTCTAACAACTTGCTTTCTTGTTCCGAACATGATTCAAGTACATTAAAATATAAAAGTAAAAGAGATAAAAAAATTAAAAGAAGAACTCAGCATAGAATCTCTTGGAGTATAATTTTATTCTCTCAATGAAAGCACCAATTTGTGGTAAGAATTTTACCACAATAAGAGCATGAACTAAAGTTTTAGTGAGATATGTCATTCAATCTTATATGAAAATTCCTTTGATCGAGCTTATGATACACTCTATAAGTAGATTAATATAGCAGAGTAAATGGTCGCTCTCCTCTTTTTCACTTTTACGTTTTTTTATTTATAGGGTTTACAAGTACCAGTTGATTTTACGGTTAACTTATAGTTACCTTGATGCTTGATTTTAATTAGTCAGAGAGTGATATAATAGTTGAAAAAAGTTGAGAGAAATTATTCTGATATTATCCGTTACTTTTAATATTATTAAGTATAATTTATGTATTCACATACTTCTCAAATTATTATTTTTTATTCTGTTAAAGAATTTCCTGTATGCATGTTTTGTTAATAGAAACATCAATTTGTTATATATCCATGAAAGATATGTGTATGACACATGCACTAGCAAAGTGGCAAGAACTAAAGTAAACTAGCTATCATATAAAAGCACTATCACGTACGTAGTGGATGGACTATTATCCTGATGATCGATGATGGCGAGCTCTCTCTATCCAAGGATATATGGCAGCAAAAGCTAAATATCAACGAGCATGTCGGCTAAGAAATTAAACGATTTGAATCCTCGATCGAGGACCCTTCATTTCGATCTGGCCCACTTAAATTAGGAATAAGGACCTTATCAACTAGTAATCCATGCCATTTGACTAATTATTCCACAACGCATGGTACCGTGCATATATGCTTAATTATTAGATTAGGTCCATGTTTTCGGGTCTTCAAAATATATTATTCGATTTTCTCAAATGTTCGGTAAGCTTCGAGACAAATTCTCTTGGCGATGTTGGCATATATAATACGTCATTTCGTTTCTCCTCCTACCTAGGGAGTTCTAGCTAGCCATGAAAAATAGACCGAGGCCTCAAATTTTCATTGGCCGGAGTTTAAACCCAGATCGATCGATGAGGTACGTAAGTCGTAAGAAGTTGCTATGCATGCCTATCGATCATATAAGTCACACAACAACCATGAAGCTAGCCAGGGCCGGTCTTGACCACCAAAAAGATTCTAAAATTGGGTTCAAGTATGTATAATATATGTATTCAGGTCCCTATTTATTTGGTTTAAAATAAATATTTTTTATTTTTAATGGGTTTTCATGCTGTAATAGAAATGGGTCGATACCAATGGCTTGTGCGAGAGCAGTGACTTTTCCTAATGATGGAATGATTCCTTAGCGATCTTGTCATTAAGTCTTAGATATTAATTGAAAGAGCTAAGAAGTAAGAATCTCGAAAAATTAGAGTCATTAAGTGAGTCTCAGCGCAAGAATCTTAATTCTATTACGATAAGTCACCATATTTTCCTATATATTGAGGAAACCTTTATATACTACAGATCGACGATCATACAAAATTTTGCTCTTGGAAAAACAACATTCTCGTCTTGAGAAATCCTAGCAACCAATGATCGAAAGATCTTCACTGGACGGAGTGTGAGTTTCAGGAGATTCAATGACTGAAAGGACCCAACCTCGATTCAATTGCCTAAACCGGAATTGAACCCATTCTGAAAACGAGAACCAACAAAAACCATTCAAAATTTCGGCAGAGTAACGTTACTATCGCGGAATTGCATAAACCTGCACCCTGAAAATAACACTTCGTCCTATGCCACAAAAGCCAAACCGTGGGCACCAATCCCATCCGGATTTCTCAAATATCATAACGTAATCAATAAACAGTACACATACTGTATAATAGTATATATCCGAGAAAATCCGTATAAACATGTATCAGAGCGACCTCTAGTGTAAATATATACAATATATACATTAGTAGGCGAAACAAGAACATACTGGAAAACACAGGTAGCTCAGATCCCTGGCCTCCAACCACGACGTGAAATACCAGAACCTGAACTGCAACTGGGCACGAAAACCGAAAGGCCCAGGGGAAAGACATGAAAACTGTTAGAGTGAGTGGACGAAAATAAATGTCTTTCGCCAGATAATATATGTTATCAAAACTTATGCGAGTTGAAATATAAATAAATCAAGTGGTACACGAGGAGACGCTGACTCCAATTCGCGTACAGAGCATGCATGGAAAATCTCACGGGGTCACTCAAGGACACATTCGTGCTAGTACAGTCCGAATCACGGGATCCCAGACCCACACGTGATTCTAGCCAGAAAGGCCTCGGTTCCGGGGTACTGCCCCTCGCCGGTGAGGTCGGGGTACTGCCCCTCCTGGTAGGCCTCCATCGGGGATCAGCCGAGATGCAAGTGTATCGATACAACAACGTAAATTGAGACTGTACTCTGTGTAAATCAAATCATAGATAGTTCGATGCAAATGCATGAAACAATATATAAATGCATATACGTAATGTATACTGGTATATGCATAATCGTATAACACATGATCATATGAAACATAATCTCGTATGCATGCTCATGTTCGTAAAACATATGTAATGACTCGCAATCAATCCGTGAAAAGAAATTGTCCACACACTGATCAGCAAGCGCGCACTCGCGCTAATCTCGTGGCCCGGCGGAAGATCCCTCGCCTGAAGCACGATCTCGATCTCGATCCTCTAAATAATCATAAACACATCTGATCAAAATCATAGCTCATAAATCTGTACTGAATCACGGAAACCAACCGTTCCCGAAAACATATAAACTGTATAAAATAATTGACTGAATTTCCGAATTCTCCACTCGAAACCTTCGACTGAAAATCCGATACCCAACTCAATACGAGAACCTCAAGGCGACAATCAGGGCGCGATTACGAGAAAATTGACATTAAATTCATCGAAAACCAAAAAGTCAACCCTCTCGCGCCGTCAACGGAGACTTCCTCCGGCGAGGAAGCTCCAGAATTGAAGTCCACATCAAGCCTAGCCTTTTCTTCAACTACCACGAAGTCCAAAACTCACCGGAAACACACCAATTAAGCTCAAAACAGAACGGAATACAAATTCTGGCAACCTAATCGGGTTCCATCAAAATCTCATCCTCAGCCCAAAATAAATACAGGGGAAGCTTCACTGGGGCAAGGGGAGGCGAAGCCCCCACCTCCCAGCCACCGTGGCTCGCCGGAAAACCCCAACCGTCACCGGCGAAACCCACGAATTTGACCCGATTCATTCTCCACAAAAACTCAATCAATTTACACAATTCCAATTGCAACGAGGGGAAGGAAATCATACCCTCAACGAGGCCAGAGGTGGCCGAAAAAAGTAAATCGGCCGGCGAAGCTCAAACGGGAAACTTTCCTCTTCGGTCAAAGGGTCAAACTTCCAGAAATGGAAAGTCAACGTCAATCAAACCTCAAACAGTATTTTTCGACGATTTTACGACTATGTCTGATATTTATACTCGCGCCTCGGGTCGATTGACGGTCCAAAATGAATAATCAAAACGATTCGGATAAATACGAAACGAACGGATAAACTCTTCGAAAACCGAAACTTCAAATAATCATATTATATTCCTTGGTTATCGGAAAATTCATCCGGAACCGCCTACGAGCTCGAAATCACGTATTCTACAACTTCCGTGAAGAAACTCAATTCAAATTCTCAGCCGATATTTAAGTCGCGAGCAAATCCAGCAAACCACACTATTAACGATTAATCGCGATAATACACAAACTCGTGAATCGTGCCGAATACACAGCTAATTCTAGTTCAGGTCGTCACAATTCTACCCCCCTTAAAAAAATTTCGACCTCGAAATTTACGTACCTGTCAAGTGAACAGATGAGGATACTGCTCCCGCATACGCTGCTCAGTCTCTCAAGTGGCCTCCTCAACTGAATGGTTCTGCCACAAGACCTTCACTAGCGGGATCACACGGTGTCTCAACTCCTGCTCAAGACGATCGAGAATATGCACAGGCTCCTCCACGTATGTCAAATCCTCTCTGATCGGCAACTACTGTGGAGCTAACACATGTGAAGGATCTGGGATGTACTTCTGCAACATCGAAACGTGGAAAACATCATGTACACGAGCCATCTCAGCCGGTAACTCAAGTATGTAAGCAACAGCTCCAATCCTCTCTGTAATCTCGTACGGACCAATGTACCGTGGTTGCAGCTTGCCACGCTTTCTGAAACGCACAACTCCCCTCCACGGAGATAGTTTCACGAAAACCCAATCGCCTACCTCAAACTTGAGGCTCTTCCTCCTCACGTCCGCATAACTCTTCTGGCGATTCTGGGCGATCTTCAATCTATCCCGGATAATCTGGACGTCCTCCATAGTGCTCTTTACCAGATCAGGGCCAATAAGCCATCTCTGGATAGTCCGCTCAGACTGCCCATTGGTCTGAGGATGAAAAGCTGTACTAAATCTCAACCTCGTGCCCAAGGCTCGCTGCAATGCCTGCCAAAAATCAGAAGTAAACTGACTATCTCAGTCAGAAACAATAGACACAGGCACACCGTGCAGGCGAACAATCTCGGACAAGTACAACTTAGCCAATCTACCCACTGATATATTCCCCGGAAGTGCAAGAAAGTGAGCGGATTTCGTCAGTCGATCCACAATAACCCAAATACCAGTGTTGCCAGCCGAAGTACGCGGCAACTGATAGACGAAATCCATCGTAATGTGCTTCCACTTCCAAACCGGAATCTCCAGTGGCTGTAGTTTCCCTGCAGGTTTCTGCCTCTCCGCTTTTACCTACTGACAGATCAAGCATCGGCTCACGTACGTGGCAATCTCCCGCTTCATGTTGCGCCACCAGTAATACGCTCGCAGTGTACGAAACATCTTCGTACCTCCGGGATGCATCGCATATGCTGAACTATGGGCCTCATCCAGAATCTCCTTCTTCAGACTCTCATCTCTGGGCACACATAACCTGCCTCTGAACAACAACGTACCGTCGTCACTCAATCGAAACTCTGTAGGCACACCATTCCGTATCATGGTCTTCTTGCCCAACAAGTAGGAATCTGAATCCTGAGCCTCCCGTACCTGATCAACCAATACAGGTCGAACCTGAAAGCTGGCCAACAAAGCTCCCTCATCATCCCACTCGAACTCGGCACCTGTAGCCCGAAGTTCGGCTAACATCGATACTCTGCCACACACACATGAAACAACGAAGCTCCAGATTTCCGGCTAAGTGCATCAGCTACAACATTGGCCTTCCCTGGATGGTACTCGAAAGTGCAATCGTAGTCGTTGATCAACTCCATCCACCGGCGTTGCCTCATGTTCAGGTCCGGCTGTGTCTGCAAGTAGGTAAGACTTTTGTGGTCGGTGTAGATCTTACACTGAGCTCCATACAGATAATGTCTCCAACTCTTCAACGCTAACACAATAGCTGCTAACTCCAAATCATGCGTCGGATAGTTGACCTCATGTGGTTTCAGCTGCCTGGAACCATATGCCACAACTCTACAATGCTGCATCAACACACAGCCAAGCCCCAACTTCGACGGATCACTGTATACTACAAACTCACCGTTGTCGTCTGGCAATGTCAGAACCGGTGCAGTAGTCAACCTCTCCTTCCGGAGCAAATAACTCTCCTCACATGCATCAGACCACTCAAACTTGATGCCCTTCTTCGTCAATCTGGTCAGTGGTGTAGCAATCCGGGAGAAATCCTGTACAAACCACCGGTAATAGCCTGCTAAACCCAAGAAACTCCGGATCTCCGGTACAGTAGTAGGTCTACTCCAGTTAAACACGGCCTCAATCTTGTCAGGATCAACACTAACTCCCTCAGCCGATATCACGTGGCCCAGAAACTTCACACTATCTAACCAAAACTCGCACTTGCTAAACTTCGCGAACAACTGATGGTCCCGCAAAGTCTGCAACACTACTCGTAAATGCTTCTTATGCTGGCCCACACTCCTGGAATAGATCAAGATATCGTCAATGAACACAATCGCAAACTTGTCCAGAAACCGTCTGAACACCCGATTCATCAAGTCCATGAAAGCTGCAGGGGCGTTGGTCAACCCAAACGGCATAACCAGAAACTCGTAATGCCCATACCGTGACCTAAAAGCTGTCTTGGCCACATCGGAGTCTCGGATCCTCAACTGGTGATATCCTCAACTGGTGATCTTCGAAAAGACTGATGCTCCCTTGAGCTGATCGAACAAATCATCAATCCGCGGCAACGGATATTTGTTCTTCACTATAACCTGATTCAGCTTCCGGTAGTCGATGCACAAACGCATAGATCCATCATTCTTCCGTACAAAGAAGATCGGGGCACCCCATGGAGAAACACTGGGTCGAATAAAACCCTTCTCCAGCAACTCCTGGAGTTGAATCTGCAACTCCTTCAACTCCACTGGCGCCATACGATACGGGGTCTGTGAAATCGGTCCTGTACCCGGTAATAACTCAATAGTGAAGTTAATCTTCCACACAGGAGGTATACCAGGTAACTCTGCTGGAAATACATCCGGAAACTTAGAAATAACCTCAATACCACCAAGATCTGGCACAACAGCTATAGTGTCCACAACATGAGCCAAGTAAGCAACAAAACCCTTCTTCATCAACCGATCCGCCCTCATCGCGGAAATCAAACACGGTAGTGAAGTGTTCTTCTCGCCGCGAAACAGTATCTCGGGTAAATCTGGTCGTCGAAACGCGACCTCCTTCTTGTGACAGTCAAACATGGCCCAATGCGTCTCCAAGAAGTCCATATCCAAGATCAGATCAAAGTTTACAATATCAAGCAACAACAAATCTGCGGCTAATCCATGGCCTCCAATAAACACCTCACAGTCTCTGTACACCCAACCGATACTCACAATCTCACCTGAAGGATACAACACTCTCCACAACCCCGGAAGTGGAGATGCAGGTACCGTAGCTAATGATGATAGTCTATATGACATGAATGAATGTGTGGCACCTGGATCTAACAATGCAAGTACTGGAATACCAAAGACATACAACGTACCGATAACGACCTCCGGTGAAGCTCTGCCCTCTCGTAGAGTCATGGCATGAACCCTCGCCTGTCCGGCTGGTCGTCCACGCTGAGGTTGTCCCTGATGTCTGCCATGGCCCACAAACTGTGCTGGTCGAGCTCCCGAAGTGGCACCTCGCTCTCCTCCGGAACTCTGGGCCGCCTGATCTCCAGTACCAACTAACTGAGGACACGCCCTCGCATAGTGACCCACCTGGCCACAATGATAACAATTGAGGGTACCTCACTGACATGAACCAAGATGATACCTATTGTACAGGTTGCATAATGGATACTCCCTCGGTACAGGAAACGTGCCACCGGTACGCCGAGGATAACTGGAACCGCTGGAACCCCCACTAGCCTGTGGTCGCTGCGGTCGATCTCTCCTTCATCTCTGCCTCTGTCTCGGTATACTAGCTGGTGGTCGATAAGATCCACCACCCGAGGATGAAGCCAAACCGGAAGTATCAGAACTCTGCCTCTTTGAAGGCCCCTGACTCGGTCCACCCTCCTCAAACCGTCTAGGCTGATACCTCTGCTGCCTCTCCTTCTCGATGTCTTCACCTCGGAGTGCTGCACTGACAAACTCATCAAAGTTGTTCCCAGGCATCGTAGTCAGAGTCCCCTTAATATTCAAGTTCAAACCCAGCTCAAACCTTCGACACTTGGCTTCCTCAGTAGCCACCATATCACGCGCAAAACGAGATAAGCGAGTAAACCTGTCCCGATACTCAAGTACAGACAAACTGCCCTGCCTCAAGTTCGTAAACTCCTCATACTTGCGTTGCTGGGTGGCCTGATTAAAGTACCTCCGTATAAACAAATCATGGAACAAAGTCCACGGAGTATCAACTGGAACTCTGTCGGTGCTAACCCACCAAAAGTATGTATCAGACTCAAGTAATCCGACTGCTGCCACAGTCATCTGCTCAGGGGTAAACCGCAGACGCTCACATACACGTTCAACCTGAACCAACCATGCCTCACATATCTCTGGATCAGCTGAACCCGAAAACACAGTAGCACCAGCAGTACGAGCTTTGACCACAGGGTCAAAACGCTCTTCCAAACGCAACACTCGCATCAGCAAGTCGCGCGTCTGGCGATCCTCATCAGGATCCGTTTCCCGATCAACACGGGGACTACGTCGAGGAGGCATCCTACTGATACAAGACAAGCATTAGGTACAAGCAGAAAGAACGTAATCATGAGACCGCAGATATTTGAGAACACACAACACCCAAAGTATTGATGAGTACCGCTGGCCAGTCGGGTTATCACTCCAGCCATGCTGTATAAACTCAAATACCCAAAGCGTCACAACTACAAGAGTCTACAGAATCTGACAACCTAATGCTCTGATACTAAGCTGAAAGGACCCAACCCCGATTCAGTTGCCTAAACCGGAATTGAACCCCTTCTGAAAACGAGAACCAAAAAAAACCATTCAAAATTTCGGCAAAGTAACGTTACTATCGCGGAATTGCATAAACCTGCACCCTGAAAATAACAATTCGTCCTATGCCACAAAAGCCAAACCGTGGTCACCAATCCCATCCGGATTTCTCAAGTATCATAACGTAATCAATAATATATCCAAGAAAATCCGTATAAACATGTATCAGAGCGGCCTCTAGTATAAATATATACAATATATACATCAGTAGGCGAAATAAGAACCTACTGGAAAACACAGGTAGCTCAGATCCCTAGCCTCCAACCACGACGTGAAACACCAGAACCTGAACTGCAACTGGGAACGGAAACCGAAAGGCCCAGGGGAAACACATGAAAACTGTTAGAGTGAGTGGACGAAAATAAATGTCTTTCGCCAGATAATATCTGTTATCAAAACATATGCGAGTCGAAATATAAATAAATCAAGTGGTACATGAGGAGACGCTGACTCCAATTCGCGTACAGAGCATGCATGGAAAATCTCACGGGGTCACTCATGGACACATTCGTGCTAGTACAGTCCGAATCAATGGATCCCAGACCCACACGTGATTCTAGCCAAAAAGGCCTCGGTTCCGGGATACTTCCCCTCGCCGGTCAGGTCGGGGTACTGCCCCTCCTGGTAGGCCTCCATCGGGGATCAGCCGAGAGGCAAGTGTATCGATTCAACAACGTAAACTGAGACTGTACTCTGTGTAAATCAAATCATAAATAGTTCGATGCAAATGCATGAAACAATATATAAATGCATATACGTAATGTATACTGGTATAGGCATAATCGTATAACACATGCTCATATGAAACATAATCTCGTATGCATGCTCATGTTCGTAAAACATATGTAATGACTCGCAATCAATCCGTGAAAAGAAATTGTCCACTCATTGATCAGCAAGCCCGCACTCGCGCTAATCTCGTGGCCCGGCGGAAGATCCCTCGCCTGAAGCACGATCTCGATCTCGATCCCCTAAATAATCATAAACAAATCTGATCAAAATCATAGCTTATAACTCTGTACTGAATCATGGAAACCAACCGTTCCCGAAAACATATAAACTGTATAAAATAATCAATTGAATTTCCGAAATCTCCACTCAAAACCTTCGACTGAAATCTGATACCCAACTCAATACGAGAACCTCAAGGCGACAATCAGGGCGCGATTACAAGAAAAACGACATTAAATTCATCGAAAACCAAAAAGTCAATCCTCTCGCCGGAGCGCCGCCGTTGACCGTCACCGCTAGCGGCGGCGCGCCGTCAACGAAGACTTCCTCCGGCGAGGAAGCTCCAGAATTGAAGTCCACATCAAGCCTAGCCTTTTCTTCAACTACCACGAAGTCCAAAACTCACCGGAAACACACCAATTAAGCTCAAAACAGAACCAAATACAACCGTCACCGGCGAAACCCACGAATTCGACCCGATTCGTTCTCCACAAAAACTCAATCAATTTACACAATTCCAATTGCAAATCATCTTAGAAACTCAAGGGGAAGGAAATCATACCCTCAACAAGGCCTGAGGTGGTCATAAAAAGCAAATCGGCCGGCGAAGCTCAAACGGGACACTTTCGTCTTCGGTCAACGGGTCAAACTTCCAGAAATGGAAAGTCAACGTCCGTCAAACCTCAAACAGTGTTTTTCGATGATTTTACGACTATTTCCAATATTTATACTCGTGCCTCGGGTCGATCGACGGTCCAAAACGAATAATCAAAACGATTCGGATAAGTACGAAACGAACGGATAAACTCGTCGAAAACCGAAACTTCAAATAATCATATTATATTCCTTGGGTTATTGGAAAATCACTGATCGTCCACATTATGGTTGCCTTCATCATGAACATCGTGTCAGTGAATTTGTCATAAGTTGGGACTCCATTTTTCCACAACAATTTCAGCTCGTCGATCAATGGTCTGAGGTAGACATCTAAGAACTTCCCCGGAGATTTAGGACCTGGAATTAGCAGAGTAAGGAAATTAAATTCCTTGTTCATGCACATCCACGGAGGCATGTTGTACGACATCAAAATAACTGGCAAAGTGCTGACTGCAGAGCTATTACTACCCCAAGGATTGAATCTGTCTATAGATAGTCCGAGTCTAACATTTTGAACCTTTACGGCAAAGTCTCCAAATCCCATGTTGAAATGTTTGAAAACCTCCTCAATCGTTGCGTGTCTCAGCATATCGTCATCTATTCACTTTTCTGCGTACCATCGCATCACCTCCGCTGTGTATAGAGACATGTACAGATGCTGCAATCTGGGAATCAATATAGTAATCGGCTTAATCCACGAGTTAGTGAATAATCGCAGTTTATCGTAAATGAATCGAATTGGCGGTTTTGATCACGACTTAGTTATTGGGCGAGAATTTGAGTTGAGTCTCTTCACGAGAGTTATAGCTCACTTGATTTCGAGTTCGTGGGCAGTTTTGGATAATTATTTCGACGACCGAGGAATATGTTATGAATATTTCAAGTCGTGGAATTTCATCGTGTTTATCCGTTCGTATTTGAGTTATCCGAAACGTGGATGTGATCCGTTTTGGACCGTCGATTGTTTCGAGCCACGAGTATAAATATCGGAAATAATCGAATAATTGTCAAAAACACTGTTTCGGGAAAGTTGACCGTCGTTTGAGCAGAGAATTGGCGTTGACTCGCGTTGACCGAGGAGCAAACCGGCCACCGTTTGACTCACCAGCGACCTTTCGTTTCCAGCCACCTCCGACTCCGATTTAGGTATGAATCGATTCTCCTCTTGATTTCCTATAGTTTAGAACTTGGATTTGTGTTAATTGATGAGGATTTGAGGGAGAACGAGTGAGTTAAAGTTCATTGTTTCCGGCCGGAAACGGGTTTGATGGGGGCGGCACTATGGTGACTTTCCAATGAGATTCTTTGGTGAAATCGATTGGGTTTTGCTTAAGGATGATTTCCCCTTTGGTTTTGAGGGACGAGGTGGCGTGACGGCGCCAGAATCGGCCGAGAAAGTTTTCCGGTGCCTCGGCCGTAGATGTTTCGAGCTGAATTCCGGCTAATCGCGATAGAATTGATGGTTGTCACAGTTGAGAGATGTGTTGGGCTTGAGGAGGAGAAGCTACGGTGAGCTTGGCCGCTGGAAAATTCCTCCGGTTGACAGCGCGGTGGCTGCAGTCAACGGCGGAGCTCCGGCGACCCGTTGACTTTTTGATTTTCGACGAGTTTTATGTCATTTTGCTCGTAATCGCACCCCAATCATCGCTTTGAGATTTTTGAGTTAATTTGGAAGCCAGATTTTTTTAGTCGAGGATTTATGTGGAGATTTCGGGAGTTTACGTCGATTATTTATTTTGTATCGAGTTATATGTTTCCGGAAATGGTTGGTTTCCGAGGTGTGGTACAGTGTGATGAATTGTGATTTTGATCAGTTATATTTTGTGATTATTCAGGGGATCAAGATCGTACGTTGAGTGAGGGATCTTCTGCCGGATCTTGTGGTTAGCGCGTGTGCGCGCTGTGCTCATCTGTGAGTGGACCTTTTTATTTCACTGTCGTAGCGAGTTCTTGATTTCCGTATTTATTTACGATACGATGTTGAGATTATTTATTGCTTTTGGAGGTATTATTTTATATTTTATATGGTGATGGAATTACTTATCATCGATGCATTGGCTACTCGGCTGATCACCAGTAGTCCAGGTCCGGGGTTGAGAGATTCCCATGATGTGCCCACTAGGCTTGAGAGATTAGCTTAGTCTATCACCGTCGGGCTTGAGAGATTCGCCTGACACCTCCATTAATTTTATGAACTCGCTTTGTTTTATGATATATATAAATGGTGAAAGGCATATGATTATTTTCATCCACTCACTCTAACGATTTTATTTGCCTTTCCCCTGAGTTTTTCGGTTTCCATGCCTAGTTTGTAGTTCGGATTCTGGTGTCTCACGTCGCAGTCGGAGGCTTAGCGTTCGAGCTATCTTTCTTTTCCAGTAGGTTTCTTGTTTTGCCTACTGTTGTGTATCTTTGTATATATATACACTAGAAGTCGCTCCGATTACTTTGTCGCTATACTTTTATATGTTTTTCCCCGGATTTCTGTAAAGTACAGTTTTGATTACTACTTTACATTATTGTTATGATATTGAGAAATTCGGTTGGGATTGGTGCCCACGGTTTGGATTTTGTGGCATCGGATGAAGTGTGTTTTTGGGTGCAGGTTAATGGCAATTCCACGTTATAGTGAAAGTCTGCCGAATTTTTTTTGGTTTTTGCAAGTTCGTGCTCTCAGAAGGGGTTTGATTCCGGTTTAGGAAACTAAATCGGGGTTGAGTCCTTTCAAAATATCGAAGAAGCTTCACATGAATTTTCTTTTTCGAACTCTTCATATTCAACTCATATCTGCATTAGCCACATACGGGACAATAGTCCAAATCTTTATAACCTTTGTAAAACAACACACAATCATTTGGACATGCGTCAATTATCCTGTACTTTAGGCAGATGCTGCTCAAAATATTTCTAAATTTATAATGGGATTTAGGAAGATTATGATCATCAGGAAGCAACTTACATATTTGCTCCTGAATTTCGTCAAAAGCATTGACTAACATTTTGTGCTTCACTTTTATCTACATTTGCTGCATCACATATTGCAACACATTCTCTTGACATCTAGGGTACACTGGGTTCTGGGCTTCAAGTAGCATCCTGTTGTACTTATCCATCTCACTAGTGTCAGTGGCCAAGCTAGCAGTGGGGAATGTGTCATCATGCCCATGAGTGGTATTGTAACCTCCCTCTTGGTGGTGGTGTCCACCATGACCAAATCCGCAGTTGGGTTCCGTAGTTGGGTTCCAAGCAGGGGGGACGACACCATTACCGCTAGATGAGCCACCATGGTAACTATACCCTGAGGTGATCTGCTGAGCTGAATTCTACTGCTTCATCATGCTCGCTCCACGTAGTGTAACTCTACATCATACCATTTTCGTACATATGTTGCATCATAACATTAACCTCCACATACTGATAGTTAAGACATTTTTTGCACGGACACCTGAAACGCTTCTTTCCCTGACCATGTTCTATCGCAAAATTCACAAATTTTTTAGTTCCATCCATATACCGGACATCACTTCTATTCCGCAACTTCATCCAACTCTTGTCCATACATCTACGAAATTTAATAATTATCATATTAATCAACTATTATATATACAGATTTTCAAGTAATTATTAAACTATTATATATACAAATTTTCAACTACCTTAATTATTAACGTATAATTAATTAAAATATTTATTAATTACTTTTATTAATTAATGGTGAATATACTCTACATCAATTACTTTAATATATCTAACATGCATGTACATTTTAACTAAATATTAACCAAATTTTTAAACATTCATGCATATATACGTACTAGTTAATTAATTAACTTAATTATAAATATTAGATATACTAACAATGCAATCAATCAAACGTACAATTAATTATATATAAACATTAAGATTGTCTGAAATTAACTACGTACATACGTACCTAGACTTCTCCGATATATGGCGAATCGATGGTCGGAGCCAGAGATTTATATATATATAGTGCTAACTAGTTGTACGTGTGAAGAGAGTCTGATCGAGAGAGAATGATATGAGGATCGGATGGGGATGAAAATGAGACGAGCAAGCAGAGAGGAAGAGAGTCTGGCATGGACAATATATAATGCATCACTTAGATGACGCAGCGTCGATGGGTCGTCTAATCGGTCACTTAGATGACAGATTGAGCGTAGTTTTCGTCATCCAGGTGGTGAATTAGATAACGGACCGACACACCGTCGTCTATGTGACCACATAGACGATGGCATGTCGGTCCATAGTCTGATTCACCACCTGGATGACGGAAATGTATTTTTGTCGTCAAAATGTGCCTTAAATGAAGGAAAATTTCTTAAGATGACACAAATTATTACCGTCGTCTTAAGTCTACTTAGACAACGGAACCTTTACGCTTCCATCATCTAAGAGAAGTTTTCTTGTAGCGAAGGTTTTTGTTGGGATTGTCTATGGAGGTTATAGTGTTATGGTTGGAGGTTTTTGATTGTTTGTCGACCTGATACCTCTTGATGTTGCGGATTTTGATTTGATTTTGGGGATACTTTCTGAGCAATCACCAAGCTTTGGTTGATTGTCATCAGAAGGAGGTATTGTTTAGAAGTCCAGGGTTACCTAAGATTTTATTCTACAGAGAAAGAACTTGCTTTATTCGTGTCTTATTTCAGCTGTGTAGGCCAAGAAAATGTTGCGTAAAGGATGTATTGCGTATTTGGCGCATGTCATGAACACTTGTGTATCCTAATCTAAAAGAGATTGTTGTGATCAGGGAATACCCTAACGTCTTTCCTGAGGAATTGCTAGGTCTCCCTCCAGAAAGGGAAATTGATTTCAAGATTGAGCTACTATCGAGTACTGGTCCTATAGATCAGGCGTCGTACTATATGGCTCCAGCTGAACTGAAGGAGTTACAGGTCCAGCTTTGAGAACAGAATTATAAAGGCTTCATCAGTCTGAACGTTTCACCATGAGGTTGTGTTGACTATCGAAAATTGAACTAGGTTACAGTGAAGAACAAGTATCCACTGCCTCGTATTGATGTTTTGTTTGATCAGTTGAAGGGAGCTACGGTGTTCTCTAAGGTTGAACTTCGATCGAGATACCATCAATTGCAGATTAGAGAGTCTGATGTCTCTGAAATAGCATTTCGATCGCACTATAGTTACTACGAGTTTCGGGTGATGCCATTTGGTTTAACGAATACTCCAGCTGCTTCATGGCATTAATGAATCGAGTATTTATGGATTATCTTATAAATTCATCATTGTATTTATTGATGATATCCTGATTTACTCAAACGATGCAAGGCAACATGCGAGGCATTTACATGTTGTTTAGGAGACTTTGAGGAAGTCCCAATTATATGCCAAATTCAGAAAATATGAGTTCTGGTTGGATAATGTTAAATTTCTTGGCCATGTGATTTCTGCAGAGGGAGTTAGTGTTCATCCAGACAAAGTTGAAGCGGTATTGAATTAGAGCGGACCTGTGAGTGTGCTAGATATTAGAAGTTTTCTTTGTCTAGCTGGTTATTATTGTCGATTCGTGCGGGACTTTTCATAGATTACCACACCTCTTACGAGACTTACATGAAAAGGAGTTAAGTTTGTGTGGTCGAAGGCTTGTAAGGAGAGTTTCCTGACTCAGAAAAGAAGGTTGACTACAACCCCAGTGTTGACTTTACCAGACAATAGTGGGGAATTTTGTGACGACCCGAACCAAAATCAGTAGAGTAATCAGCGTAATTCACGAGTTAATGCGTAATCGCAATTTTTCGATAATTGTGTGGTTTGTCGGTTTTGATTATGACTTAATTATCGGCCAAGAATTGAGTTGAGTCTCTTCTTGAAAGTTGTTGTACACGTGATTTCGAATTCGTGGGCGGTTCCAGATAATTATTTCGACGACCGAGGAATATAATATGAATATTTGAAGTTTCGGAATATCGACGAGTTTATCCGTTCGTATCGAGTTTATCCGAATCATAATAGTTATCCGTTTTGGACAGTCGATCGTCCTGAGACGCGAGTATAAATATCGGAAATAGTCGAAAATTGTCGAAAATGCACTGTTTGGAAGTTTGACCGGCGTTTAACGATAATTGGAGCGTTGACCCGCGTTGACTGGAGAAGAAAATCTCCACCGCCGCTGACTCGCCGGCGACCTTCATTTTCCGGCCACCTCCGGCCTTGTGGTTGATATATTTCGAAACCTTGTTTGAAATTGATTCGAAATTGAGAGAGAACAAGTGGTTTGAAGGTGGAGATTTTTCCGGCCGGTTTTGGGTTTCGTGGACGGAGGTGCTCCGACTGCGGTGGTGGCTAGAGAGTTGAGGGTTTCTACTCGTGGGGCCACGACGGTTCTTTAGGGGCAAGCCTTGAAGGCTACCGTGCACCGTTGACGGTGGATCGACGGCGAACAGTTTCGCCAGAGGTGGTGGATCGCCATGACTTTCGAGCTGGTTTTGAGCTGCTTGCCTTCCGATTTGGCCTTTGGTGTAGTTGAGAGATGTGTTGTACTCGTCGAGATGAAGCTTCGGTGAGCTTTGCTGCTGCTTGCCAGCGGCGGCGACGGTCAATGGCGGAGCTCCGGCGACCCGTTGACTTTTTAGAATTTGATGATTTTAATGTCGTTTTACTCGTATTCGCGCCCCGATCGTCGCCTTGAGGTTTTCAAGTTGATTTGGGTACCAGATTTTTAGTCGAGGGTTTTGAGTGGACATTTTGGGAATTTCGTCTATTATTTAGCACTGTGTTATATATTTCCAGGAACAGTTGGTTTCCGAGGTGTGGGATAGTGTTGTGAATTGGGATTTTGATTAGATTTATTTTATGATTATTCAGGGGATCGAGATCGTGCTTCGGGCAAGGGATCTTCTGCCGGGCCACGTGATTAGCGCGAGTGCGCGTTTTGCTCATCTGTGAGTGGACAATTTCTTTTCACTGATAATCACGAGTCTTTATACATGTTTTACGAGCATGAGCATGCATATGAGATTTTGATTTATATGAGCATGTGTTATACGATTATGCCTATATAATTATACTTTACGTATATGCATTTACATGTTGCTTTAAACACTTGCATCGAACTATTTATGATTTGGTTTACACAGAGTACAATCTTAATATATGTGGTTGTATCGATACACTTGCATCCCGGCTGATCGCCGAGGATGTTTACCTGGGGAGGCTATGACCCCTGACCCAAGGCATTTACTGGGGGGGGCAGACTTCTGACCTGAGGCCTTACTAGCTAGAATCACGTGTGGGTCTGGGATCCCGTGATTCGGACTGTACTAGCACAGATGTGTCCATGAGCGACCCCGTGGGATTTTTCCATGCATGCTCTGTACGCCGGAGAAGTTTGAGTTCACCTCGTGTACTATATCATATTCATTCATTTTGACTCGCATATGTTATTATAACATATATTATTCGGCGAAAGACATTTATTTTCGTCCACTCACTCTAACGATTTTCATGTCTTTCCCCTCAGCTTTTCGGTTTCCGTGCCCAGTTTGCAGTTCAGATTCTAGTGTTTCACGTCGTGGTAGGAGGCTAGTTGTTCGAGCTACCTGTGTTTTCCAGTAGGTTCCTTGTTTCGCCTACTGTTGTATATTTTGTATATATATACACTAGAGGTCGCTCTGATACGTTACTGATATATGTTTTATACGGATTTTTCCGGATTTTATATATATTACAGTTATGTTTACTGTTTATTGCTATTGTTATGATATTGAGAAATCCGGATGGGATTGGTGCCCACGGTTTGGCTTTTGTGGTATAGGATGAAGTGTTATTTCCGGGTGCAGGTAAATGCAATTCCGCGTTAGTAGCATTACTCTGCCAAAATTTTAATGGTTTTTGTTGTTTGTGTCTTCAGAAGGGGTTTGATCCCGGTTTACGAAACTAAATCGGGGTTGGGTCCTTTCAGCTTGGTATCAGAGCATTAGGTTATCAGATTCTGTAGACTATTGTAGTTGTGACGCTTAGGGTATTTGAGTTTGTACACCATGTCTGGAGTGATGACCCGACTGGCCAGCGGTACTCATCAATGCTTCGGGTGTTGTGTGTTCTCAAATATCTGAGGTCTCATGATTACGTTCTTTCTGCTTGTACCTAATGCTTGTCTTGTATCAGTAGGATGCCTCCTCGACGTAGTCCCCGTGTTGATCAGGACGTAGATCCTGATGAGGATCGCCAGACGCACGACTTGCTGATGAGAGTGTTGCGTTTGGAGGAGTGTTTTGACCCCTGTGGTCAAAGCTCGTACTGCTAGTGCGACTGTCTTTTCGAGTTCAGCTGATCTAGAGATTTGTGAGGCATGGTTGGTTTAGGTTGAACGTGTATGTGAGCGTCTGCGATTTACCCCTGAGCAGATGACAGTGGCAGTAGTCGGATTACTTGAGTCAGATGCATACTTCTGGTGGGTTAGCACTGATAGAGTTCTAGTTTATACTTCGTGGAATTTGTTCCGAGATCTGTTTATGCGGAGATACTTCAACCAGGCTACCCAGCAGCGGAAGTATGAGGAGTTTACGAACTTGAGACAGGGCAGTATGTCTGTGCTTCAGTATCGGGACAGGTTTACCCGCTTATCTCGTTTTGCGCATGACATGGTGGCGCAGATTTGAGCTGGGTTTGAACTTGAACATCAAGGGGACTCTGACTACGATGCCTCGGAACAACTTGGATGAGTTTTTCAGTGCAGCACTCCGAGGTGAGGATATCGAGAAGGAGAGGCAGATGAGATATCAGCCTAGATGGTTTGAGGAAGGTGGACCGAGTCATGGGCCTTCCAAGAGGCAAAGTTCCTATACTTTCGGTTCGGCTTCATCCTCGGGCAGTGGACCATATCGACCACCAGCTAGTGCACCAAGCCAGAGACAGAGATGGAGGAGAGATCGACCGCAGCGACCCCAGGCTAGTGGGGGTTCCAGCGGTTCCTGTTATGGCCAAATGGGTCACTATGCGAGAGAGTGTTTCCAGCTTGATGGAGCTGATGGACAGGCGGCCCAGAGTGAAAGGACCCAACCCCGATTTAGTTTCCTAAACCGGAATCAAACCCCTTCTGAAAACACGAACAAAAAAAAACCATCAAAATTTCGGCAGAGTAACGCTGCTAACGCGGAATTACCATTACCTGCACCCAGAAAATACACTTCATCCTATGCCACAAAAGCAAAACCGTGGGCACCAATCCCATCCGGATTTCTCAATATATCAACAGTAATGTAAAGTAATAAGTATAACTATACTTTACAGAAATCCGGGGAAAATCGTATAAGAGTATACATAAGAATACTTAGAGCGACTTCTAATATAAATATACAAATAGTAGGCCAAACTAAGAACCTACCATAAAAGAAACATCGCTCGAATTCTATGCCTCCGACCACGACATGCGACATCAGAATCTGAACTGCAAACTGGGCACGAAACCAAAAAGCCCAGGAGAAAGACATGAAAACTGTTAGAGTGAGTGGACGAAAATAAATATCTTTCACCGAATAATATATACGTTATAAAAACATATGCGAGTCAAATGTATAAATAATCAAATGGTACATGAGGGAGACTCTAACTCCTCACGCGTACAGAGCATGCATGGAAAATCTCACGGGGTCGCTCGTAGACACATCCGTGCTAGTATAGTCCAAATCACAGGATCCCAAACCCACACGTGATTCTAGCCAAAAAGGCGTCAGGTCAGGATATATGTTTCCACTCGGAACTACATCGGCACAAGAAACAGATATCTGTACCAACCCGGAACTACATCGGCACAAGGTACAGATCCCCCCCCCCCCCGGTTTTAAGGCCAATTTAGATCGGAAAACCTCCAAAAATCAACCCAAAAATCAAAACCCTTACCGGAATTTCAATTCGACGGATCTCTCTCGTCCGGCCACGGCAACCCTCAAGACCACTTGGAAAAGCTTCCATAGCTCGAGGCTAACAAAACCCCTCAAAGCGGAGCCACCATCTCGGCCTCCACGCCGCCACCCAAACACCACCAATTTCGCCGGAATTTCACTAACTTTGCCGAGCCATAACTTCCTCCTCCGGCCTCCTCACGGGATGATCCACCCCTCAAATCGAAGAGGAGCACGAGCCCAACATATATCATGAAGAGACCCCGGCCAATCGTGGCCGGAATCAAGATCAAAAAGCATGAAAACCGAACGGCATCCAAACACCCAAAACGGGTCGCTCATGACCCGTGGTCAACCCAGTCAACACCCACTTTCCCAATATGGCAGGTTTCCAAAAAGTATCATTTCCGTATTTATACCGTACGCGTATCGAACCCCAATCGGATAAATACGACAATATTCGAAATATTCATAACTTATTCCTCGTAACTCAGAAAAATTATCCGGAAGTTCCCACGAGCTCGAAATTAAATTCTCTACAACTTCCGTGAAAAATCCTAAATCCATTTATCTCCCGATAATTTAGTCGTTAACAAAGCCGCCATATTAACAGATTATGCCGAAATCACAACAACTCGCGAAACTCACAAATCAAATCGATAATCATTCCATTTACGCTTTCGGTCGATCAACGGTCCAAAACGGATCACAATCACGATTCAGATAGACTCGAACACGAACGGATAAACTCGACAATATACCGAAATTTCAAATATTCATATTATATTGCTCGGTCGTCCAAATAATGATCCGGAACCGCCCACGAACTCGAAATCACGCATACAACAACTCTCGAGAAGAGACTCAACTCAAATTCTCGGCCAATAATTTAGTCGTGATCAAGTCCAGCAATTCAATCAATTTACGAAAAACAGCGATAACGCGCAACCTCGTGGATTAAGCTAATTACACTACTGATTCTGTTCCGGGTCGTCACAAATCTACCCCCCTTAAAAAAAATTTCGTCCTCGAAATTTCCAAGTCTGCCAATTAAAAAGTAGGAGCACTACCTCTGCATACAGCTCAACTCTTCAGTGGCTACGTCAACTGAACAACTCCGTCAATAGAAAATATCTTTGTATCCTCAAATCTCGAATCTGAACTGGCTCCTCACAATTGTCAAGTCTTCCAGCATAAGGAACAGATAGGGTACAAAACACGCAACAAATCTGAAATGTAATTCCACCACACGGAACACAACACATACAAAAGCCAATGCTATAGGCAATGCCGAACTATACGGCACAACACAAACTCGCCTATGATCACATACGGATCAAAATAACGTGACAAATCACAACTCAGCCTGCTCACATCAACATAACTCAAACACCGAACTCGGGCAATTATTAATCTGTTCCCGCTAATCCGAAAGTCTGTGGTAGCACATCCCACCAACGTCAATTCAAACCAAACTCGCTCCAACACAATGTAGTACAACATCGTTCCTCAAAACAACAAACTGGTACTGCAAGCAATCTCGAACAGTTGAAATCGCTGGTCCCAAATCCCTCGGAACTGCAATACAAAAGACCACGACATGCCCTCCAAATACTGAATAGTCCTCAAAGATCGCCCACCAATCTGAGGATAAGAACCGATACTAACTTGTAATCTGGTCCCCAATGCTCACTACAACGTTTGCCAACACTCTGTTGTAGCTGATTATCTCGATCAGCAAACTGGGACACATGCGCACCATGTAAATAGACAACCTCCGTCACATACAGCTATACCAGCCTGCCACCGAAATCTTTTCCGAAAGTACAAGGAAAAGAATCAAGTTCATCAAATGGTCCACAAGGACCCGAACTGGTATCACTAACTGAAGTACGTATCGACACACAAAATCCACAGTGACAAGCTCCAACTTCTAATCGGAAATCTCCAATGGCTGTAACTTCCCAGCAAATCTCTGCTTCGCCGCCATCGCCTGTCGACAAATGTGGCGTCTGCTCACACAAGCTGCTACACTCTTCTACAGGTTGCGTCACAAGTAGTAAACTCGAAGTATCAGATACATCATCGCACCACTAGCGCCTAACTCACGCAAAACAATGAGCTTCAACATCATCACACTCGAACTCAGCTTCCGTAGCTCGCAACTCGGCTAACACGGAAACTCAAATCACACGCACATGAAACACTGAAGCTCCCGACTTCCGACTGAATGCATCAGCAACAACATCCCAGATGGATAGTCAAAGTATAACTACTAGCCTTTCTCGAATAAACTCAAATGTGCAGCCATAGTCGTTAGTTGACCCCATACATCTACACTGCCTCAAGCTCACATCTGGCCGAAAATGCATGTAGATGAAACTCAAGTGATCAGTGTACATCCTACATTGTGCCACACGCCGTAGCAGTAATGTCTCCAACTCTCCGATGCTAACATAAAGACAGCAACCCCCAAATCACACATAGGACACGTAGCTTCATAAAGTTTCCACTGCCTGAACCCATGAGCTACCGCTCTGTAATGCTGCATCAAGCATAACCAAATCCAAATCTCGATGCATCGCCGTAAACCACGAATTCACCATGATCGTCAGGTAACATCAAAACCGAAGCAATGGTCGACCATCCTTCAGGAATAAGTAACCCATCTCGCGTACATCAAATCACTCGAACTTGACGCCTTCTTCATCAATCCGGAAAGTGGAGTGGCAATCCTAGAAAATCCTGCACAAAGCACCGATAGTAGCCTTCTGAACCCAAGAGACTCCCATCTTTGGTACAATGCTAGGTCAACCCCAAATCAACATGGCTGACATCACGTGGCTCAAAATCTTCACGCTAATCAACCAAAATTCACACTAGCTGAACTTCACAAACAGCTGATCATCTCGCGATGTCCGCAAAACCGCTCACAATTGCTTCAGGTGCTGGTCCACACTCTTGGAGTAAATCAGGATATTGCCGACGAACACGACCGCAACCTTATCTAGAAACCGTCTGAACACCTGGTCCATCAAGTCCGTAAAAGATGCGAGGGCATTGGTCAACTCAAAAGGCATGACCAAGAACTCGTAGTGCTCGCATCGTGATCCGAAAATTATCCTGGCCACATCTGACTCCCTGATCCTCAACTAATGGTTTCCGAACCCGAAATCAATCTTCGAAAAGATTGAAGCTCTCGTGAGCTGATCAAACCAATCGTCAATCTGAAGCGGAGGATACTTGCTCTCCTCTGAAGCCTAATTCAACTTCCGGTAGTCAATACACCACCTCGTCGAACCATCCAACATTCGCACAAATAATGCAAGAGCACACCACGATGATATACTAGGTCGTACGAAATCTCCTCCAGCAACTCCTGAAGTTGAACCTGTAGCTCCATCAGCTCCGCTGGTACCGAATGACAAAATGTCGGTGATATAAGTCTAGCGCCCGATAAAATTTCAATGGTATAGTCGGTCTCCCGAACTGGAGGAATACCCGGTAACTCCTCTGAAACATACCTGGAAACTCGGGAACCACCTCAATGTCGCCAATGTCGGGCACAGCAACCGTAGTATCCACAACATGAGCTAAGTAAACAACATAACCCGTTTCCACCATCTGCTCGACCATCACCGCGAAACAGTATCTCGGGGAAACCCGGTCGTCGAAACACAACCACCTTCTCGTGACCATCGAACATAGCCCAATGCGTCATCAAAAAGTCCATACACACAATCACACCAAAATCAACGATATCAAGCTATAACAGATCCGTGGCTAAGCCATATCCTCCACAAGGATCTCGCAACCTTTGGATGGATGTAAAACTCTCCAAAACCTCAAAAGTGGAGATGCAGGTACAATAGCCATGGATATCAAGCGACGGTAACCTCGAAGAAACACTGTCCCCATACAAGGTTGTGACACGAACTCCAACATGCCCAACTAGCCGCCCAAGTCAATTACGACTTGCTGATTAACTCATCAAATAGGCTACATTGGTCAAATTCCAGAAATAGCATCATGACCTCCTAATGAATTCTGAGCTGCCGAACCGCAAAAACAGCTGGCTGAGGGCGCTCCCTCGCAACGTGACCCTCCTGGCCACCACAATAGCAATTGAGAGTGCTCTACGAACACAAGTCACAGCGACACCTGCTGCGAGAAAGGATCACCAACGATCACCCAAACTCATGCCACAAGAACAAGTCCGCTACTCTGTGATCTCCATCACCACCAAACGGATCTTCTGCTTCATCTGATGACCCACAACATAATCAAAAAGGCCACAGCCTGATGAAGTCACTTATCCTGAGTGCCTGAACTCAACCTCATCAATTATATCGACTAAGTCCATTTCCTCAAACCAACACATCGGAAACCACGTAAGCCTTTCCTTCTCAATAATCTCGCCTCTGAGTGCAGCACATCAAGCTCCTCATGGTTTTCTCGAGGCATAACAGTCAAAATCTCTCTGATGCTCAGGTTCAAACTCATCTCAAACCTCGTGCATTGCTTCCTCTGAAGCCACATAACACGTACAAACGGAAACAAACATATGAACGATACATCTCGGTCTCAGGAGGGTAAACACTCCATATTCCGCTGTTGGGTATCCTGATTGAACCATTACAACAATACCCCGAATATAGGCCATGGAGTGGCAACAGGAACCCACACAATACCAGCCCACCGAATGCAATGATCTGACTCAGGAAAAAACATCAACTGCCACAATTCTCTGCTCTGAGGCAACATGTAAACTCTTATACACACACAACTAGGCAAACCATGCCACACAAAAACTCATCTAAACCCACAATTCACTGGCAAATCGTGTGTCGATTGATCCTCAATAGGATCCACAACCGTACCGACACGGAAAGCACGTCAAGGAGGCATCCTAATGAATAAAACATCGTTTGCAACAAGTAGAACATAATCATTGAACTTTAAATATTTGAAAGTATACAACACCCGGAGTATTGATGAGTATCTGTCGGCCGGTCGGGTCACCACTCCCGACATGCTGTACATTCTCAAATATCCTCAGTAAACACGACTACAGAAGTCTACAGAACCTAAAACCTAATTTTCTGATACCAAGCTGAAAGGACCCAACCCCGATTTAGTTTCCTAAACCGGAATCAAACCCCTTCTGAAAACACGAACCAACAAAAACCATCAAAATTTCGGCAGAGTAACGTTGCTAACGCGGAATTACCATTACCTGCACCCGGAAAATACACTTCATCCTATGCCACAAAAGCCAAACCGTGGGCACCAATCCCATCCGGATTTCTCAATATATCAACAGTAATGTAAAGTAATAAGTATAACTATACTTTACAGAAATCTGGGGAAAATCGTATAAGAGTATACATAAGAATACTCAGAGCGACTTCTAATATAAATATACAAATAGTAGGCCAAACTAAGAACCTACCATAAAAGAAACATCGCTCGAATTCTATGCCTCCGACCACGACATGCGACACCAGAATCTGAACTGCAAACTGGGCACGGAAACCGAAAATCCCAGGGGAAAGACATGAAAAATTGTCTTTCACCGAATAATATATACGTTATCAAAAAATATGCGAGTCAAATGTATAAATAATCAAATGGTACACGAGGGAGACATCCGTACAGAGCATGCATGGAAAATCTCACGGGGTCGGTCGTAGACACATCCGTGCTAGTACAGTCCGAATCACGGGATCCAAGACCCACAAGTGATTCTAGCTAGAAAGGCCTCAGGTCAGGATATTTGTTTCCACCCAGAACTACATCGGCACAAGAAACAGATATATTTACCCACCCGGAACTACATCGGCACAAGGTACAGTTCCCCCCTGGTAGGCACCCTCGGGGATCAGCCGGGATGCAAGTGTATCGATACAACAACATATACTAAGATTGTACTATGTGTAAACAAAATCATAAATAGTTCGATGCAAATGCATGAAGCAATATTTAAATGCATATACGTAATATATACTGGTATAAGCATAATCGTATAACACATGCTCATAAAAAACATAATCTCGTATGCATGCTGAAGTTCGTAAAACATATATAAAGGACTCGCAGTCAATCTGTGAAAAGAAATGTCCACTCACAGACTAGCGTAATGCAATTCGCGTTAATCCCGTGATCCGGAGGAAAATCCCTCGCCAAACGAACGATCACGAATCCCTGAATAATCATAAAATTCATTTCTCAAAATCATAACTCGACACTTCAAATCATATCACGAGAAATAACCGTTCCCAGAAACATATAATCCAATAACAACGAAATCGTGAAAATCTGATAATCACACCACAATACTTCGCTATAATTTCGGATGCTCAATTCAAAAAAAAAACCTCACCACTGCGATCGCGGCGCGATTTCAAGTGAAACGACATATAACTCGTCGAAAACTACGTCCGGCGAAAAGTCGCCGCTGCCCTATCACCGGAAAATCCATACCTGTCCAGAAAAATACATGGCACACATGGTTTTAAATATCTCAACGATTCCAACAACTTTGCAGTTATAAGTTAAGGCCAATTTTGATTAGAAAACCTCCAAAAATCAACCCAAAGTTCCAAACCCTTACCGGAATTTCAATTCGACGGATCTCTCTCCTCCGGCCACGGCAACCCTCAAGACCACTTGGAAAAGCTTCCTTAGCTCGAGACTAACAAAACCCCTCAAAGAGAAGCCACCATCTCGGCCTCCACGCCGCCACCCTAACACCACAAATTTCGCCGGAATTTCACTAACTTTGCCGAGCCATAACTTCCTCCTCCGGCCTCGTCACGGGACGATCCACCCCTCAAATCGAAGAGGAGCACGACCCCAACATATATCATGAAGAGACCCCGGCCAATCGTGGCCGGAATCAAGATCAAAAAGCATGAAAACCGAACGACATCCAAACACCCAAAACGGGTCGCTCATGACCCGTGGTCAACCCAGTCAACATCCACTTTCCCAATATGGCAGGTTTCCAAAAACGGCAAGTATCATTTTCGTATTTATACCGTATGCGTATCGAACCCCAATCGGATAAATACGACAATATTTGGCGGACAAAAATATTCATAACTTATTCCTCGTAACTCGGAAAAATTATCCGGAAGTTCTCACGAGCTCGAAATTAAATTCTCTACAACTTCCGCGAAGAATCCTAAATCCAATTGTCGCCCGATAATTTAGTTGTTAACAAAGCCGCCATATTAACAGATTATGCCGAAATCACAACAACTCGCGAAACTCGCAAATCAAATCGATAATCATTCCATTTACGCTTCGGGTCGATCAACGGTCCAAAACGGATCACAATCACGATTCGGATAGACTCGAACACGAACGGATAAACTCGACAATATACCGAAATTTGAAATATTCATATTATATTGCTCGGTCGTCCAAATAATGATCCAAAACCGCCCACGAACTCGAAATCACGTATACAACAACTCTCGAGAAGAGACTCAACTCAAATTCTCGGCCAATAATTTAGTCGTGATCAAGTCCAACAAATCAATCAATTTACGAAAAACGGCGATTACTCGTGGAGTAAGCTAATTACACTACTGATTCTGTTCCGGGTCATCACACAGAGTTCCGGAGCTGAGCGAGGTGCCACTTTGGGAGCTCGACCAGTACAGTTTGCGGGCCAAAGCAGACAGCAGGGACAGCTTCAGCGTGGACGACCGGCCGGGCAGGCTAGGGTTCATGCCATGACTTTGCGTGAGGGCAGAGCTTCACCGGAGGTCGTTATCGGTATGTTGCATGTCTATGGTATTCCAGTACTTACATTGTTAGATCCAGGTGCCACGCATTCATTCATGTCATCTAGACTATCATCTTTAGCTACTATACCTGCCTCTCCACTTTCGGGGTTGTAGAGATCCGTCCAGTGAGATTGTGAGTATTGGCTGGGTATACAGAGATTGTGAGATTTTTATTGGAGGCCATGGCTTAGCCGCAGATCTGTTGTTACTTGATATCGTCGATTTTGACGTGATCTTGGGTATAGACTTCTTGGAGACACATTGGGCCATGTTTGACTGTCACAAGAAAGAGGTTGCCTTTCGACAACCAGGTTTCCCGAGGTATTGTTTCGTGGCAAGAAGAATACGTCCTTGCCATGTGTGATTTCCGCGATGAAGGCGGATCGGATGATGAAAAAGGGTTGTGTTGCTTATTTAGCTCATGTGGTGGATAATACGGCTACTGTGCCGAACATTGGTAGTATTGAGGTTGTTTCTGAGTTTCCGGATGTGTTTCCGAATGAGTTACCGGGTATACCTCCAGTTCGGGAGATTGATTTTACTATTGAGCTATTACTGGGTATTGGACCCATTTCTCAGACACCGTATCGTATGGCGCCAGCGGAGGTGAAAGAGTTACAGGTTCAACTTCAGGAGTTCCTGGAGAAGGGTTTCATTCGACTGAGTGTTTCGTCGTGGGGTGCCTCGGTTTTGTTTGTACGGAAGAAAGATGGATCCATGCGGTTGTGCATTGATTACCGGAAGCTGAATCAGGTTACAGTGAAGAACAAGTATCTGTTGTCGCGGATTGATGACTTGTTTGATCAGCTCAAGGGTGCTTCAGTCTTTTCGAAGATTGATCTCAGGTCTGGATATCACCAGTTAAGGATCTGAGAGTCTGATGTGGCCATGACAGCTTTCAGATTGCGGTATGGGCACTATGAGTTCTTGGTTATGCTGTTTGCGTTGACCAATGCCCCCGCAGCTTTTATGGACTTGATGAATCGGGTGTTCAGACGGTTTCTGGACAAGTTCGTGATTGTATTCATCGATGATATTTTGATCTATTCCAGGAGTGTGGGCCAGCATAAGAAGCATTTGCGAGCGGTGTTGTGGACTTTGCGGGACAATCAGTTGTTTGCGAAGTTCAGCAAGTGCGAGTTTTGGTTGGACAGTGTGAGGTTTCTGGGGCACATGATATCAGCTGAGGGAGTCAGCGTTGAACCTGACAAGATCGAGGCCGTGCTGAATTAGAGTAGACCTACCACTGTACCGGAGATCCGGAGTTTCTTGGGTTTGGCAGGCTACTATCGGCGTTTTGTGCAGGACTTTTCTCGGATTGCTACTCCACTTTACCAGACGACAACGGTGAGTTCATGGTTTATAGTGATGCGACGAAGTTGGGACTTGGTTGTGTGTTGATGCAGCATGGCAGGGTTGTAGCCTATGGTTCCAGGCAGCTGAAACCACACGAAGTCAATTATCCGACCCATGATTTGGAGTTGGCCGCTATTGTGCTAGTGTTGAAGAGTTGGAGACATTACTTGTACGGAGCCCAGTGTAAGATTTACATCGATCACAAGAGTCTCACCTACTTGCGGACGCAACCAGACTTGAACATGAGGCAGCGCAGGTGGATGGAGTTGATCAACGACTACGATTGCACTTTTGAGTACCATCCAGGAAAGGCCAATGTTGTTGCCGATGCACTCAGTCGGAAATTTGAAGCTTCTTTATTCCATGTGTGTGTGGCTAGAGTATCTATGTTAGCCGAGCTTCGGGCTACGGGAGCCGAGTTCGAGTGGGATGACGAGGGAGCCCTATTAACCAGTTTCCAAGTTCGACCCGTGTTGGTTGATCAGGTTCGGGAAGCTTAGGATTCAGATTCCTACATGTTGGGCAAGGAGACCATGATACGGAATGGTGTGCCTACAGAGTTTCGGTAGAGTGACGTCGGTACGTTGCTTTTCAGAAGCAGGTTATGCGTACCCCGAGACGAGAGTCTGAAGAAGGAGATTCTGGATGAGGCCCATAGTTCGGCTTATGCAATGCATCCCGGTGGTACGAAGATGTTTCATACACTTCGAGCGTATTACTGGTGGCAAACCATGAAGCGGGAGATTGCCGCATATGTGCGCCGATGTTTGATCTGTTAGCGGGTTAAAGCGGAGAGGCAGAAGCCTGCAGGAAAGTTACATCCACTGGAGATTCCGGTTTGGAAGTGGGAGCACATTACCATGGATTTCGTTTATCAGTTGTCGCGTACTTCGGCTGGCAACACCGATATTTGGGTTATTGTGGATCGACTGACGAAATCCGCTCATTTTCTCGCACTTCCGAGGAAGATATCAGTGGGCAGATTGGCCAAGCTGTATTTTCAGAGATTGTTCGTCTACACGGTGTGCCTGTATCTATTGTTTTTGACCGAGACAGTCAATTTACTTCTGAGTTCTGGCAGGCATTGCAGCGAGCCATGGGCACGAGATTACACTTCAGTACAACTATTCATCCTCAAACTGACGGGCAGTCTGAGCAAACTATACAGACTCTCGAGTATATGTTGCGGTCTTGCGTTTTGCAGTTTCGAGGAAATTGGGACTAGCAACTGCATTTGATAGAGTTCGCCTACAACAATAGCTATTAGACCAGTATCGAGATGGCACCGTACGAGGCTCTGTATGGGAGGCAGTGCCGCACTCCGTTGTGTTAGAGTGAGGTGGGCGAGCGATGGCTTATTGGCCCTGATTTGGTAAAGAGCACCATGGAGGACGTCCAGATTATCCGGGATAGATTGAAGATTGCCCAGGATCGCCAGAAGAGTTATGCAGACATGAGGAGGAAGAATCTCGAGTTTGATGTGGGTGATTGGGTCTTCCTGAAACTATCTCCGTGGAGGGGAGTTGTGCATTTTGGGAAGCGTGGTAAGCTTCGACCCCGGTACATTGGTCCGTATGAGATCATCGAGAGAGTTGGAGCTGTTGCTTACAGACTTAAGTTGCCAACTGAGATGGCTTGTGTTCATGATGTTTTCCAAGTTTCGATGTTGCGGAAGTATATCCCAGATCCATCACATGTGTTAGTGCCACATCAGCTACCGATCTGAGAGGATTTGACATATATGGAAGTGCTGGTACAGATTCTCGATCAGCATGAGCAGGAGTTGAGGCACCTTGTGATACCGTTGGTGAAGGCCTTGTGGCAGAATCACTCGGTTGAGGAGGCCACCTGGGAGACTGAGCAGCGTATGCGGGAGCAGTATCCTCATCTGTTCACTTGACAGGTACGTAAATTTTGAGGTCGAAATTTTTTTAAGGGGGGTAGATTTGTGACGACCCGAACCAGAATCAATAGAGTAATCAGCGTAATTCACGAGTTAGTGCGTAATCGCAATTTTTCGATAATTGTGTGGTTTGCCGGTTTTGATTACGACTTAATTATCGGCCGAGAATTTAAGTTGAGTCTCTTCTTGAGAGTTGTTGTACACGTGATTTCGAGTTCGTGGGAGGTTCCGGATGATTATTTCGACGACCGAGGAATATAATATGAATATTTGAAGTTTCAGAATATCGACGAGTTTATCCGTTCATATCGAGTTTATCCGAATCGTAATAGTTATCCATTTTCGACCGTCGATCGTCCCGAGACGCGAGTATAAATATCAGAAATAGTCAAAAATTGTTGAAAATGCACTATTTGGAAGTTTGATCGGCGTTTGACTATAATTAGAGCGTTGACCCGCGTTGACCGGAGAAGAAAATCTCCACCGCCGCTGACTCGCCGATGACCTTCATTTTCCACCCACCTCCGGCCTTGTGGTTGGTATATTTCGAATCCTTGTTTGATTTCCTATTGATTGGAACTTGGAATTTTTGAAATTGATTCGGAATTGAGAGAGAACGAGTGGTTTGAAGTTTGAGATTTTTCATGCCAATTTTGGGTTTCGTGGACGGAGGTGCTCCGGCCACGGTGGTGGCCGGAGAGTTGAGGGTTTCTACTCGTGGGGCCACGACGGTTCTTTTGAGACAAGCCTCGAAGGCTGCCGTGCACCGTTAACGGTGGACCGATGGCGAACAGTTTCGCCGGAGGTGGTGGATCGCCGTGACTTTCAAGCTGGTTTTGGGCTGCTTGCCGTCTGATTTGGCCTTTGGTGTAGTTGAGAGATGTGTTGTACTCGTCGAGATGAAGCTTCGGTGAGCTTGGCCGCCGGAAAACCTCTCCGGTTAACGGAGCGTCGCTGCCGACGACGGCGGTCAACGGCGGAGCTCCGGCGACCCGTTGACTTTTTAGAATTTGAAGATTTTAATATCAATTTACTCGTATTCCTGCCCCGATCGTCGCCTTGAGGTTTTTCGAGTTGATTTGGGTACCGGATTTTCAGTCGAGGGTTTTGAGTGGAGATTTCGGGGATTTCGTCGATTATTTTGCACTGTGTTATATATTTCCGGGAACGGTTGGTTTCCGAGATGTGGGACAGTGTTGTGAATTGTGATTTTGATTAGATATATTTTATGATTATTCAGGGGATCGAGATCATGCTTCGGGCGAGGGATCTTCCGTCGGGCCACGTGATTAGCGCGAGTGCACGTTTTGCTCATCTGTGAGTGGACAATTTCTTTTCACTGATAATCACGAGTCTTTATACACGTTTTACGAGCATGATCATGCATATGAGATTTTGATTTATATGAGCATGTGTTATACGATTATGCCTATATAATTATACGTATAGCATGAGCATGTGTTATACGTATATGCATTTACATGTTGCTTTATACACTTGCATCGAACTATTTATGATTTGGTTTACACAGAGTACAGTCTTAGTATATGTGGTTGTATCGATACACTTGCATCCCGGCTGATCCCCGAGGATATTTACCTGGGGAGGCTGTGTCCCCTGACTCGAGGCCTTTACCCGGGGGAGGGGGGCAGACCTCTTACCTGAGGCCTTTTTGGCTAGAATTACGTGTGGGTCTGGCATCCCGTGATTCGAACTGTACTAGCACAGATGTGTCCATGAGCGACCCCGTGGGTTTTTTCCATGCATGCTCTGTACGCTGGAGAAGTTTGAGTTCACCTCGTGTACTATATCATATTCATTCATTTTGACTCGCATATGTTATTATAACACATATTATTCGGCGAAAGACATTTATTTTCGTCCACTCACTCTAACGATTTTCATGTCTTTCCCCTGGGCTTTTTGGTTTCCGTGCCCAGTTTGCAGTTTGGATTCTGGTGTTTCACGTCGTGGTCGGAGGCTAGTTGTTCAAGCTACCTGTCTTTTCCAGTAGGTTCCTTGTTTCGCCTACTATTGTATATTTTGTATATATATACACTAGAGGTCGCTCTGATACGTTACTGATATATGTTTTAAACGGATTTTTCCGGATTTTATATATATTACAGTTATGTTTACTGTTTATTGCTATTGTTATGATATTGAGAAATCCGGATGGGATTGGTGCCCACGGTTTGGCTTTTGTGCCATAGGATGAAGTGTTATTTCCGGGTGCAGGTAAAGGCAATTCCGCGTTAGTAGCGTTACTCTGCCGAAATTTTAATGGTTTTTGTTGGTTCGTGTTTTCAGAAGGGGTTTGATCCCGGTTTAGGAAACTAAATCGGGGTTGAGTCCTTTCAAATTTACTGTGTTCACTAATGCCTCTATGTTAGGTTTGGGTTGCGTTTTGATGCAGCATGGAAGGGTGGTCGCTTATGGTTTGCGACAGTTGAAACATCATGAGGCGAACCACCCCACTCATGATCTGGAGCTGGTACTGATAATATTCATGTTGAAAATATGGAGACATTATTTGTATTGTGCCAGGTGTCAAATTTTCATTGATCATAAGAGCCTTACGTATCTCCTTACACAACCAGAATTGGACTTGAGGCAGAGAAGGTGGATGGAGTTGATAAGTGATTATGAATGAACCTTCGAATATCACCCAGGAAAGGCGAATGTTGTTGTTGATGCTCTTAGCCGAAAGTCTGGAATTTCCTTATCTCATATTCAGATGGCTCGAGTACCCTTACTTGTAGAATTGCGAGCCATTGGAACAGTGTTGTACAATTATGAGAACAAGGATGGAGTTTTATTCACCAGTATGTAGGTTTAACCCATTCTTATTGATAGAGTATAAGAATTAAAAGATTCTGATCCTTCAGTTTTGAGGTTAAAGGAAACAGTGTGTGATAGTGGACAACCAGGTTTCACTTTAAGGAGAGATGGGTTACTTGTGTTCATAGGTAGACTCTGTGTTCCGAATAATGAGGAGTTGAAGTGGGAAATACTTTATGAAGCTTATTGTTCAACTTATGATATGCATCCTGGTAGCAAACAGATGTACCGCACTCTTAGAAAGTATTACTGGTGGCCAAATATGAAGAGGGAAATTGCTACATATGTTTGTCAGTGTCTCATTTGCCAGCAGGGGAAGGCATAGCGGCAAAAACCTTCAGGGTTAAAGATTTTGGTTTGGAAATGGGAGCATGTGACTATGGACTTTGTGTACATACTACCTCGTACATCCAAGGGTGATACTGGTATCTGGGTAGTTGTGGATCACTTCACGAAGTCTGCACATTTTATTCTAATTACAGAAAAGCTTTCTGTGAGTAAATTAGCTCAGGTACATATGCAGAAGATTGTTAAGTTGCATGGTGTGCCTGTTTCCATTATCTCAGATCGAGATTCTCTCTTTATTTCACGATTCTGGGGAGGTTTGCAGGAAGTTCTGGGAACCAAGTTGCGGTTCAGTATAGCTTTTCATCCCTAAACAGATCGTATGTCTAAGAGAACTGTCCAGATGCTAGAGGATATGCTGAGATCTTGTGTATTGAAATTTCTGGGGAAATGGAATAAGTATTTGCACTTGATGGAGTTCGCATATAATAAAAGTTTCCACTCTAGCTTTGGAATGTCACCATATGAAGCTTTGTACGATAAGCAATGTCGGACTCCTTTGTGCTAGAATGAGGTGGGAGAAATGAGCCTCATTGGTCTAGACATTATTTAGGAGACTGCAGAGAATGTGTTGATTATTTAAGATAGATTGAAAATCGCTCAAGATAGACAGAAGTGTTACGTTGATGTTAGGTGTAAAGATCTTGAATTTGAAATTGGTGATTGGGTATCCCTTAAGCTATCCCCATGGAAAGGGGTGATGTGATTTAGAAGGCGTGGTAAAATTCAACAACATTACATCGACCCTATGAGATTATTGAGCGTGTCGATGCAAAGGCTTATCGTTTGGAGTTACCCTCAGAATGGGTGCGGGTTCATGATTTATTTTATGTATCTATGTTATGGAAGTCCATTTCCAATCCCTCTCATGTCATTATGCCTCAACAAATTCCTCCACGTCAAGACTTGGTCTATATTGAGGAACCAATGGAAATTTTTAACCATAGAGATGAGGATCTCTGAAATCATGCTATTTAGTGGAGGAATCATGCCATCAAGACCATTCCTCTAGTGAAAATTTGGTGGAGGAATCATGTTATTGAAAAAGCCACGTGGGAACTAGAGCAGCATATACGAGAGCAGTATCCTCCTATTTTCTAGAAAGTATGTAAATTTTGAAGGCAAAATTTTTGTAAGGTGAGTGGATTGTTACGAAAAGAACCGAAATTACGCGTTTCTCGTGACGTATTAAGGTTTATCGCGAATTAGTTACATAAGTGAGTTTGTTCACGAATTTTTCATCAGGAGAGAATTTGTTGTGACTTTCTTCGTGAAAGTTGTAGAGTATTTAATTTCGTGCGCATGGAATTTTTTGGGAATTTTTTTGGATTAGCAAGCTGATTTTAATGTTTATATGAATTTGGTAGGAGAAAATATGAAAAGAATTAATGTTTAGGTTGGTTTAATCGTAGCCGTTGGATCTTGATCAGATAAATTATGGGCCGTTGATCTAATCAGCTGCCTATGGGTATAAATAGGTGATTTTTGAATTTATTTTTCACAAAATCAGAAAAATCCCGCCAACCTTGACCCGCTTTCACCTCCACCGATCCGAATTACTTGACCTGATCAGACTGCCATTTTCTGGCCACCTCTGGTGACGAAAAGGTAGGGAATCAAAGCTTGAAGCTTCCTTTATTGATTTTTGTGGATATTTTTTTGAATTATGTAGGTTTTATGGCTACCCGGTTGGGTTTTATATAATCGGATCGTTGCCGTTGGTGGATGTGCTCCGGCGTGTGTTGGGGGTCGATGGTAGGGGATTTTGGTTGCTCCCCTCCTATTAAGTCTATCTAGGTGGTCTGTTTGGTCCGCCGAAGCTCCCCGGCAGAGCTTCGACGACGAAGAGATTTACGGTCGAGTTTGGCCGATTAGGTTTCGTTGATTTTTCAGCCACTTGGTTTTGAGTTGGAGTGTGTAGGTTAGGGGAAACGATTGGGCTCGTTAAGAGGAGTGTTTTGAGGAGTCAATTTCCACCGTTGGTGGCGGCTGCTAGAAAGTGGTTTCCAGTCTGTTTACTCATTTTCCCGCCGAACGTCGGCGAGTTAGGCATCGGTCTAGTGATGAATGTTGTAGGGCTCGAGGAGAGCTTTCCAACGAGGGGTCGAACTCCCCAATCGGAGATGGTTTACCGGAGGCGCGTGTAGCCCACGCGCCGTCGCCTATGGAGGAACTTGAAGGCCATGTGCCGCTATCCATGATGGAGCACCGGCGAGGCAGTTTACGTGATTCTTCATAGTGACTTTCGAGGTTATTTGTAGGGTCGATTTTTGTAAGGACCCAACCCCGATTTAGTTGTCTAAACCGAAATTAGGCTCTAACGACACCATAACTTATAAATTTTTTGCCCAAGTTTACTTTATAAAATGTACAAACCAAAAAACTTACAAAAAAATTACACTTAATAGATAAATTCCCAGACACATCGTGGACCACCATTGTCCATCCAGATTTATCAAAATCTGTATACATAATAAAACTCAAGGTTTATAAGATATCTGGAAAATATTTATGAGTATAACTCAAACTGAACTACACTACACAAGTATTCAGAGTGACTTATAATTACAAAATATACAAGACTAGCAGGTTATATCAGGAACCTACTAGAAGAAAAGTGTGATTTGAACTCTAGGCCTCCTGCGATGACGTGCAACCACGGGAAAGATACTGCAATCTGGGCGGCGAAACCCTAAAAGCCCAGAGAAAAACATATAAATAATAAAACCATTAGAGTGAGTGGACGTAAATCATAATATTCCGCATACATAAATCCAACATGCTTTTCACAATGAATGCACATGAAATCATCCGAGTCAAAACAAACAAGCCCAGGTCAAGTACTCATAAAGACGTAACTCTCCTGGGTACTGTGTGTGTGGAGGCAGTAACTTGAGTACATTTCCCTCAAGTTACAATATGCCTGGGTCAAGTGCTCATAAATACGTAACTCTCCCGGGTACTGTGAATCTTGGGTCTGGTGCTCATATAGACGTAACCCTCCCGGAGCATCACGGGGATCAGCCGAGAGCCATAGCATCGATGCATCATATATCCATACTCAGTGTAAAAACAAATCACATGTGCCTCCAAATCAATGTATGCTTATAAAATGCATAATGATAAATGCATACTCGTAAAGCATACTTATAGACTCGCAAATCCATAGTGGAAATCAAAGTATGAAAATCAACGTGAGATAAAATGTCCACTCAAAGATAACAGCTAGCCCTGAGACCCAATAGAAGATCCCTCACCACAAACTCAATCACGATCACCTGAATAATAGGGATACGATCAATACATATTTGATTTCAACATACGAAGCAAATACGTAAAGAACCTCGCATTCTCGAAAAGCGTATCGCTCGAAATATCGACAAGGAGAACAAAATTTCCAAAATACACCCAAACAACCCTCGTCCCAAATTAACACACTCAACTCAACTTGAAAACCTCACGACTATTATCGGGTCGCGATTACGAGCAAAACGACATAAAAATCTCGGAAAACCACAAAAGTCAACCCCTCTCTGAAGCTCCGCCGCCGCCAGCGTCAACGGTGATCAACTCCGGCGAACCATACCTCAATATGTCGCGAACCGACCAAACCCACGACTTGGATAACTCCAACACAATCGGATAAGTACGACTAACTCAACGACAATTTCAAATATTCATTTTATATTCTCTGATTATCCGAAAAATCCTCTGAAACCTCCTACGAGCTCGAAATCAAATCCTCTACAATTTTTGCACAAGAACTCAAACCAAATTCTTGCCCGAGAATTTAGTCGTTAACAAACCACATATGCACAATCAACTCGCGATAATCACATAACTCAAAGTTCGGGTCGTTACAATTTTCATGATATTTACGTATTTTGATATCGTATGATCCGTATTTCAGGACATCGAGATCGTGACTCTAGCAGGGAAGGAAATTCTGCTGGACCCCAACAGTAGTCGTGACTTAGGAATTGGCACCTTTATTTTCACAGTTGATAATGAGTTCATGGTTTTTATCCATTATGTTTTACGATATGTTTTTCTGAGGGTTTATTTGTAGGTTTAATTGTGATGGTTATTTAGTTTCATCAATGCTCTAGCTATTCGGCTGATCACTGAATAGCCGGTTAGACCAGGTCAAGATCCCTGCCTGACCCTAATTTATCTCAGGTTAGACAACACCCTGATGATCAATATCTGCAAGTTCTTTATGCCCTCGTCGGAAAAGAAAACCAAAACTTGAATGAAGACACGTTGTATACAACCATAATGGTGAAGTTTCCGGTTGGTACCATCGTAGAATAGACACAAGCAAGAGGTAGACAGTGAAATACAAGAAGTTCACCATACTACTCAAACATCACTTGGAAATCGGTCCAATACTTAAGTCCTCACTGAACTTACATGTGACGACCCGGAACAGAATCAGCAGTGTAATCAGCTTAATCCACGAGGTTATGCGTAATCGCAGATTTTTTATAGTTGATTGAATCGCCAGACTTAATCACGACTAAATTATTGGCCGAGAATTTGAGTTGAGTCTCTTCTCAAGAGTTGTTGTACGCGTGATTTCGATTTCATGGGCGGTTCCGGATAATTATTTCGACGACCGAGGAATATAATATGAATATTTGAAATTTTGACATAATCGGGTTAAAATGACAGCTTCGTTAGCGACTAAATTACCGGGCGAGAATTTGATTTCGGATTCTTCATGAAAGTTGTTGAGAATTTAATTTCGACCTCGTGGGAACTTCCAGAAGATTATTCCGAGTTACGAGGATTATGTTACGAATATTTTTGACCGTTGATTATTTAATCGGATAAGCATGTGATGGGTTGAACCGTTGACTTTTTATCAAATTTTTCGAAGTGTTTGACTTCGGATGGAAATTGAAGAACATGTCGAGTTGAGTTTGTTGCCGCAAGAATTATTGAAATCGGAATTACGACGCGGAAGTTACGGGTCTTCAAAGTTTATCGAAAAGTGTAATTAAGGAAGTTTCTATAATTGACAAGTATTTAATGGGGGCTTCTATTTTAGGAAAGTCAAACTAGCAATTAATTTCATTGACTGGTCAACTCGGCAAGGATGGGGGTGGCGCGATGGTGGTCACGGCTTGCCGGCGGTGGGTCACCGTCCGGCCACCTCCGAGCTCGGCTTTGGTCCCAATCGACTCGTCCCGGCCCCCTTGTCCATTTTCCGGCCACCTCTCACGGCGAGGACGCCGGAGGAGGACGAAATTTCCGGCCAAAGTTTGAGATTTTTGGGGGTTTTGGGTGGTTCCATTTTCGGCCGATTTGAGCTACAAAATGTAGTGGGCTTTGAAGCTCTCCTCTCCACGAATCTACCTATGTAAGTATAGAGTTCTAATTTTGCTTGTACATGGAGAATTGTTGGATTGAAATTTGTGTGGGATTTTGGTTTTGCTTGAAATTGAGCTAGTTAGAGTCAAAATTGGACCTTGGTGTAGTTATGGAAGTTGTTTGTTGGATGATTTGGAGTGGAATAGGTGTTGCTCCGCCGAGAAATTTCAAGGTTGGGTGGCGCCACCGCCGCCGCCGGTGGTCAACGGCAGTCAACGGTGGTCAAGGTTGGCTTTTCGGGGTTTTCGACAAGTTGCATGTCGTTTCACTCGGAATCGCGCCCCGATCACAGTGGTGAGGTTTGTTTTTCGATTTGAGAATCGGAAATTATAGCGAGGTATTGAGGTGTGATTATTGGATTTTCGACAATTCGTTATTATTGGATTATGTGTTTCCAAGAACGGTTGTTTCTCGTGATTTGATTTGAGGTATCGAGTTATGATTTTGAGAAATGGATTTTATGATTATTCAGGGGTTTGTGATCGTTCGTTTGGCGAGGGACTTTCCGCCGGATCACGGGATTAACGCGAACTGCGTTACGCTTGTCAGTGAGTGGACATTTCTTTTCACGGATTGACTGCGAGTCTTTTATATACGTTTTATGAACTTGAGCATGCAGTTTGATCATGATTTTTATGAGCATGTGTTTTACGATTATACATATACGAATATGCGTATACGAATATACATACATATATATTATGTTTTATGCATGTGCATGGAAAGGATTTATGATTTGGTTTACACAGAGTACAGTCTCAGTTCTCAGGGTTGTATCGATACACATTGGCTTCTCGACTGATCCTCGAGTACGCTCCGGGGGGGACAGATATCCTAACCCGAGGCCTTTCTGGCTTGGAATCACGTGTGGGCCTGGGATTCCGTGATTCAGACTGTACTAGCGCGAGGGAGTCCATGAGAAACCCTGCGGTATTTATGATGCATGCTCTGTACGCGTGAGGAGTTAGAGTCTCCCTCGTGTACCCTATGATTTTTATGCATTTAGACTCGCATATGTTTTTATAACATATATTAATTGGCGAAAGACATTTATTTTCGTCTACTCACTCTAACAGTTTTCATGTATTTCCCTTGGGCTTTTTGGTTTTCGTGCCCAGTTTGTAGTTCAGATTCTGGTGTCGCACGTCGTGGTCGGAGGCATAGTATTGGAGCGATGTTTCTTTTATGGTAGGTACTTAGTTTGGCCTACTATTTGTTTATATATACTAGAAGTCGCTCTGAGTATTCTGATGTATACTTTTATACGATTTTCCCTGGATTTCTGTAAAGTATAGTTATATTTATTACTTTACATTATTGTTGATATATTGAGAAATACGGATGGGATTGGTGCCCACGGTTTGGTTTTTGTGGCATAGGATGAAGTGTATTTTCCGGGTGCAGGTAATGGTAATTTCACGTTAGTAGCGTTACTCTGCCGAAATTTTGATGGTTTTTGTTGGTTCGTGTTTTCAGAAGGGGTTTGATTCCGGTTTAGGAAACTAAATCGGGGTTGGGTCCTTTCATTACATTCCTTAAGAACTCAATTATTTGCCACGTTCTGCTTAATGTGCAAAAATGCCTGAACACTTCCATAACTGATCGAAATCAACGCACGCAAGGCATAACGACTAAGGCACAGTGACTCACAGGCTGAGGTTCATACTCGGTCACATTCGCCACATATTCAACACCGTTAGTATTCGATGGGGATCCGCTACAGTAGGGCCATCACTCTGGAGATGTTGAACATAATCAAACACGATGACGGAAGAAACCAAGTACAATCTACAGAACCTATAACCTAATGCTCTGATACCAACTGAAAGGACCTAACCCAAATTTAGTTGCCTAAACCAGACGACTCTACTACTCCAAGTGTCCACTTAAATTACACAAGAATCGAACTGGAGATCCAAAACTCAAAAGCCATAAATGAAGGAAATATTTTCTTCTATAAATAAAAATTATAAACTGTTTGCGACATCAGAGCAACAAGAAATTCTAAACTAACTACATTGATGAGAATACTAACTCGTAGGATCTACTTGAGATCCTAGGGTGGATACCACTATTCCTTAATCTATGTGCGCGTTAAACTTCAAACGAACTCTGCAAATTAGGCAATTTAAACTACAAACCCCACGGAAAGGCACATAAAATAATAAAACTGTTAGAGTGAGTGGACGAAAATAATATGTCACTTTAATATTTCACTATAATATACGTAAAGTAATGTGAGTCTAAAAATATGATCATCCAGGTACTCCTGGGTACTATAAAATATGTGGAGGCAATGACTTGGGTCAACCGATCTCAAACCCTAATACTACCCAGATCAGGTCCTTGGCCCTCCCAGAGCGTCTAGCGGATTAGCTGAGAAGTAGTGCATCAATGCATCAACTTACTATGCTCTGTGTAAAACCAAATCATATGTGCCTCCAAATGTAAATGCATAAATGTGAACTGTATAACTAAAAAATGCATAACTGCAAATCTATAATTGAAGATTCGCAAAACAACAGTGAAAATAAGGTGTCCACTCACAGTACTGTGTTGTGGTTTCCGCCAAGTTGAAACCTATCAGTCGGCGTTTCTATACATCTGCCACTGGATGCTAATACATCGTATTGAAACAACGACTCAGATTTAACAACTAATCATCAAGAATAATACTGAATAACTAAGCTCATTCACCTAACGAGCAATACCATCGAGAACATCGCATTCTCGAATTACGTGTTTTTTGAACTTCTTACCAGTTTAATTCCAAATCTAATTTGTGTCCTTAATTCTCTTTGGTGGTTAAAATATGTTCCTCAAACATTGTGCGACTTCAGGTCGAATCAATGTATTACTCTATTGGACAATAAAATTATAAAAATATTTAATTAATTCCAAGTCCACACCAAACGCCCAATGAATTTAGTAACCTCATCATTGCGATCAGTACGTGATTACGAGTAAAATGATATAAAAAATTTGTCGAAATTCATCTTCGTCGGACCACCACTGTGAACCACTGGTGATAGCGGTGACTTTTCCCGATGATCCGAACACCAAAATGTGCAAAAACAACCCAACAACAACTTTGTCCTCTACAACATATAACAATTCGGACCATGGCTCATCAATTTTACCTTTGAAACTCAAAAAGACCAAAAATTCCTAAAACTTCAAATTATTGATTCATCCTCCTCGGTTTGAATTGGAGAGTTCTCGGTATGGCTAGACTCGTGGTGATGAGGGCTTCAAAGCCCAGTGCTTCACCCCGATCAATTTAGCCTGAAATAGAACAACCCCCAAAAACTAGGGTTCTTAGAATTCGAAGCTTCTTCACCAAAATGGAGCAAAACCAAGGATTTATAAGTCCTGGGGTTAAGAGTAATCGATAGAGAGAATGAAGAGGGGATGATTGATACCTTAAACCACCGGTTTGGGTGGCCGGACGGCGACCTCTGTTGCCGGCAATTCATGGGGATGAGAGAGAAAAAGAGGTCTGACCAAAATAGAAAAACTTTGACTTTCCAATTTTGGAAAGTCCTATTTATATATAAAAATTGTGATTAACCGATATCAATTTTTGGGGGCGTTCCCGTGGATCGAACCTGGGTCACTCACATGACAGGCGGGAATACTTACCATTATACGGGACAGGCGTGATATACACATTTTATGCTTGATTGTTCAAGTATTTCTCTTTACATTTAACTTTATTTTGATCTTAGTATTCTTTACTTGTACTTATTTTGTGGTTTTTAGGTTTTTAACAACGGAGATGAAGAAATGGATTAAGAGGAGGTGAAAACGCACTAAGAGAGGATTTTGTGTTTTGGACCATCAAAGATTGGCCGGCCAATTAAGAATTTCGTGATGCCCATTTATAGAAGATAAGGTCGGTCTAGATAAAGCCTAATAGTGAAGCCCACATGTGCAATTCGGTTAGAAGAATGACTTCGAAGCCAAGAAGACAAAGCAAATCAGGTTTTCTTAAGTTACTTGGTGGGCAACGAAGAAAATCAAGATTTGACCTGGAATTTCATAAGATCACCCAAAATGACTCCAAACTCCGAAAAATGTGAATGATAGCTCATTAAAAAATATCTCGAGGTCCTCTTCAATTTGAGATCAAGAATCACCTAATTTGGAGCTCTAGAACTCTCGAAATCTTCATTTATGTAAAACTGTGCATGAAGCAATCAAGAACCGGGTTAAAAATTCTTATTCACATATGACAAGGTTTTGATACTCTATATAAGTAAGGGCCACACCTCATATTCATAATCAATCATCTTAGAGCTGAAACCTTGTCAAAAAGTCCTCTTACTCTCCAAAACACCAAAATTATCCAAGGAAGCCGCCCTCCTCTTCACAAGCCTTCTCTACCATTCTTCCAAAGCCGAAGGCATAGCTTGGCATTCCTTAGGTGTCTCCATCTCCATCCATTGAAAAGCATCGACACGGCTAGTCTAGGGAAAATTCCCTAATTAAAAAGTGTAACCATGTCCTCTTCTCTTTATTCTTCTTTGCATGAATTTTTGATTACTATGGATTGGTTTAAGAAGTCTTTTTGGTTAAATAATTCTAATATGTTTTTGTAGTTTATTTATAGTTCTTTGAATTTAGTTACACATGTTTATTGGTACCTAATGCTTAATTTCAATGCAGGTCAATTTCTGGTTTAGATTATCGATGTGTTGAATGTAGGGAAATTCCAAAGTTTGGAACTTAATTATGAAATATGCATGTAAAACGTAGCTAAAGACTTAGATATTAAATAAGTTGCATGAAATCGGTTAGGTTATTAAAGGTTAAGTAAAAAGATGAGTTTGATCATTTAAATATGTTAGAGTTAGGTTTATTTTCGGTGAGGAGCATGTTTAGGATTCTATGTTATTGTTTGTTTTGGTTGTCTATGAGTTTAAGCATGGTAGAACCTAGGATTTCTCTATGTGTTTTCTGCCATTATTTTGTCTTTAATTTTGTATATTAATAAAATCATACTCTTATAAACCCCCCCTATATAAAACTTAACGTAACAATGCATGTACCCCAGTCCTCGGCTAAAGAACGATCCCTATTTACCAATGCTACATCTTCCAAAAAGGGTTATAAATTGCATAGTGTCTTGATTGATTGTTAAGTGTTTAATTTAAAAGTTAGTTTTGGCATAATCAGTTTTTGGCACCGTTGCCAGGGATTGAAAATTTGTGTGATTTTGTTTGTACATGTGTGAAATTGTGTAAATAATACAAAGCATGTTAATGCTTACAAAACTTTTACATACTTAATTATAATCTATACATGTTCATACTAACAATCTGTTTTGCAACCATACTTTATACGTTAAAGGTAGTCTTTGATTTACATTGAGTACATAAGTTTTGTTGATTAAGTCTCACTCTTTGTAATAGATGGCGTCTCTTTTCCTAACTTATCTCCTTAATCCCTCGTGATTTGTGGATTTCATCACCACACACTGTAACCTAAGTAAAGTTATGGACATGAGGTTGAGGGCGAAATTTTCAAAGGATTTGAGGGTGTGTAAATTTTTGAAAGATTGGCTGAATGTCGAACATGGTTTCTAGAAATGGGTTATGACTAGTGAGAGGTCCAGGATCTAAGAAAGACTAACACCAATAGAGTATGTACCATTGACCTAGTTAGCCTCGGGGTGTTTTGTCAAAATTAATCCTGCCTATCTCGTTATCTCCATTCCTAACTGGCGATGTTTTTTATTGAACCAAGGCTGATTAATTGAAAGTTTATACATTAACGCGTGGGTCGCACGTCTATTGAACGACCAAAAAATCAAGCTAGTGTACTTTCTATAAATCGAAGGTGCAACTCAATATACAATATACTTGTTCATAATACGTATAAATTTCATGTGTTTGTACATTATAAAATTTGTAAAGGATTAATCACATTGCATTTTAGCTTGCATAACCTTCTGGTGGCCTTGTGATGCTCGGATTTCACCACCACCTGGTACCCTAACCTAAGTGAAGTTAGGGACATGAGTCCCAGAGATAGGTTACATTGCATTCATGATTGATTGATTGCAAGAACGATTCATGTTTACCAATTCTACATCTCACAAGAAAAGTTACAAATTGCATAGTGTCTTGATTGATTTTTAAGTGTTTAATTTAATAGTTAGTTTTGGCGTAATCATAAAGTCGTACAAAACTTTTGTTGACCACAATTTTTTCATCGTAACTCCGATTTCAACACTTGATGTGACTGAAAACTCGACTTGATAAATTGAATGACATTCTTCAATATAATTTCCCGAAATAGAAATTCCTATTTATACTTGTCCATTTACGACTATTGTATTTTCGATGAACTTCTGCAGATCATAAGTTGCTTGTCGTAACTCCATTTTCGGCATTCTTCACGTCTACGGACTCATCTTAACAATTCTATGACTTCCACCCAACCAACTTCGACAATGCGATAAAAAATCAATTATAGCTCTCAAATATTTACCGACGGTGACAAAACTAACTACCTTTCTTGATTAACCTTTAATAAATCATAAAAAGAAAATTTCCAGGACAGGATGTTACACTTATACAAAAATGTATGTGTTCCAATATTTTCTCACTCGAAGTGCAAAACACTGAGGTGTGAATTTATGTACCCAGACCCATTGTCGAATTGAATAACTAAGTCGCTGCAACTTACCTCTCTGCACTACCATAAACATTACTTATTACTTAACATTGAATATTTACACAACGATAACTAATCAGAGGATTAGAATGTTGTGAAGTCCAAGGAATGGGACAACTCTTCAGTAGTAATCAATGATAAAGCTCTATATCCCATATAACTGATAAACTATATCTTCATCAAAGACAATCAAAACTTGTCGGAAGTTTGCATTTTTGTGTATGATTCTCATATATGCTTATGCGAGTGATGATAGCTAGGTCATCAGCATGATGTTCCTCTATCTAGTCTAGCTAGAATCCGGAGATCATGCAATATATTAGTCTCAAAAATACTCATCTTATGTCTCGCGAACTCTTTTAAACACCATCTTCTCACCTGTAGAAGAACCATATCCAGGGGGAAGATCCATGTAGTTTTCTTCATTCAATTCTCCATGAAGAAAGGGATTCTTCGCATCAAATTGCTGTAGGGGCCAATCTAGATTAGCTGCTAGAGATATGAAGACTCGAATGGTATTGATCTTCTCCACTGGTGCAAAAGTGTCATCATAATGTACTCCTTATTTCTGAGCATATCCTTTTGCAACCAAGCTTATCTTGTACCTGTTTACTGAGCCATCTGCATTATGCTTCATGGTATAAACTCATCTACACCCAATTGTCTTCTTTCCTAATGGTAAAGGTACATAGTCCCAAGTACCATTATTGTTAAGAGAATCCATCTCAACCTCAATTACTCTGGCCCACTTCTCCTCCTTCATTGCATCCTGCACTTTTCCAGGAAGAGATACAGTATATAATTGTGATGACCTGGACCAGAATAAGCAGTATGATCAGCTGTATACATGAGTTACTGCGTAGTCGCAGTTGTCCGATGGTTATTCGAATCGCCAGGCTCGTTAACGACTTAATTATTGGCCGAGAATTGGAGCTGGGTCTCTTCTCGAGAGTCGTTGTACGTGTGATTACGAGTTCGTGGGCGGTTCCGGATCGTTATTTGGACGAACGAGGAATTAGTTATGAATATTTTAAGTTCGGATTTAAATGGTGGGCTACTTAACGACTAAATTACCGGATGAGAATTTGGTTTCGGTTTCTTCACGGAAGTTGTTCAGAATTAAATTTTGAGTTCGTGGGAACTTCCGGAGAATGATTTTGAGCTACGATGATTAAGTTGTGATTATTTCCGATTGTTGATTATTTAGTCGATTTAATGTGTGTTGCTTTGAAGGGTTGACTTTTTATCCGTTTGGCCGATGTGTTTGACTTCCGGTGATTGTTGAAGAACATGTTGAGACGAGTTTATGGCCGCGAGAATTATCGGAATCGGAATTACGATGAGGAAATTACGTGTGTTTGAAGTTTGCCGTAAAATGAATATTGGAGGTTTCCTTTTTGGGAAAGTATAAATAGTTCACTTACCTGTTTTGGAAAGTCAACTGGGGTCATTTATGCTGTTGACTCAGTCAATGTGGAGGAGGAATGGGTGGCGCGACATGCCACGGCTTCGCCGGTGACGGAGCACTGACCGGCCGCCCTAGGGCTTGGCCCTTGACTTAATCGATTCGCCTCACCTCCCTTATGGTGTTTCCGACCTCCACGCACGGCGAGGCTCACCGGAGGAGGAGCAAAATCTGGCCAAAATTCAAGGTAATTTGATGAATTCGGGTTGTTCAAATTGGACCGATTCGAGCTGAATTTTTGGTTGGGCTTTGTAGCTCTCGTTCCCTTGATGCTACCCTATAAGTTTGGTAATCCAATTCGATGTGTACATGGAGAATTTTGGATTGGAAAATTTGGTACCAATTCGGTTTATCGTGAAATTGACCTAGTTAGAGTAAGAATTGGCCTTTGTTGTAGTTGACAAAGTTGCTCGGTGGGTGGTTTTGCATGGAATAGGGGTTGCTCCGCCGTGAATTCTTCCGGTCAACAGTGGCGCCGCCGTGGACGGCGGTCAACGGCAGTCAACGATCAACGGGTTGACTTTTTGACTTTCGACAAGTTGCATGTCATTTGACTCGAAATCGCGCTCCGATCGCTGTGGGGTTGGTGCCCACGGTTTGCTTTTTGTGGCATAGGATGAAGTGTATTTTCCGCGTGCAGGTAATGGTAATTCCACGCTAGTAACGAACCTCTGCCCAAATTTCGAAAAGTTTTTGTTGGTTTGTGTTTTCGAAGGGGTTTGATTCCGATTTAGGAAGCTAAATCGGGGTTGGGTCCTTTCAGCTTGGTATCAGAGCATTAGGTTATAGGTTCTGTAGACTTCTGTAGTCGTGTTTACTAAGGATATTTGAGAATGTACAGCATGTCTGGAAGGGTGACCCGACCGGCCGGCGGATAATCATCAATACTCCGGGTGTTGTATACTTTCAAATATTTGAAGTTCCATGATTACGTCCCACTTGTTGTGAACGATATTGTATTCATTAGGATGCCTCCTGACGTGCTTTCCATGTCGTTTCGGTTGTGGAACCTATTGAGGATCACTCGACGCGTGAATTGCCAGAGAACAGTGGATTCGGGTGAGTATTCAGAGTTCAGTGAACTGTGTGGCACGGTTTGCATGGGGATATGTATATGAGCATCTATATGTTGCCTCAGTGCTGAGAATTCTGGCAGTGATGTTTGCCTGAGTCAGATTGTTGTATTTTGTGGGTTGATATTGTGTGAGTTCCTGTTGCAACTTCATGGCCTACGTTCAAGGTGTTGTTTATACGGTAATGGTTTTATCAGGCTACCCAGCATTCGAATGTGGAGTGTTTACCCACCTGAGGCAGAGATGCATTGTTCACATGTTTGTTCCTGTTTGCACGTGTTATACGGCTTCAGAGGGAGCTATGCACGAGGTTCGAGATAAGTTTGAACCTGAGCATCTGAGAGAGAGTCTGATTGTTATGCCTCGAGTTATCCGTGGGGAGCTTAATGTGTTGCACTCAGTGGCGAGGCTATTGAGAAGGAAAGACGTACGCGGTATTCGATGTGATGGTTTGAGGAAAGTGGACTTAGTCGAGATTTTGATAAGGTTGAGTTCCGACACATCGGGATCAGTGACTTCATCAAGCTGCGACCTTTTTGATATTGTTGTGGGTCATCATATCACGCAGAGGATCCGTTTGACGATGGCGGAGATCACAGAGTAGCGGATTTGCTCCTGTAGCATGAGTTTGGGTGATCGTTGGTGATCCTTTCACGCAGCAGGTGTCGCTGTGACTGGTGTTCGTGGTACACTTTCAGTTGCCATTATGGTGACCAGGAGGGTCACGTTACGAGAGAGCGCCCTTAGCCAACTATTGTAGCGGTTCGGTAGCTCAGAGTTACGATGAGATCCTCATGCTATTTCTGAAGTTTGACCAATGTAGCCTTTCGATGAGTTATTCAGCAAGTCGCAGTTGACGCGGGCGACTAGTTGAGTATGTCGGAGTTCATGCTATGACCTTGTTTGAGGACAGACTTTTCTCCGAGGTTACTGTTACTTAATATCCATGGTGATTGTACCTGTATCTCCACTTCCGAAGTTTTGGAGAGTGTTGCATCCATCCGGAGGTTGCGAGATCTTTGTTGGAGGATATGGCTTAGCCGTGGATTTGTTATAGCTGGACATTGTGGTTTTGGTGTGACTTTGGGTATTGATATACGCATTTTATGCCCGTTTCTTAACGCATTTCCCTTTTCGTTTAGCTATGTTATTATCTTAGTTTTTATGTTTTCCTTACTTAAATTGTTATTTTGAAGATATTTACGGTGGAGATTAATAACGGCACAATTCAGAGGAATTTCGGCGATTTTGCGATTTTTGCGATTTCGGACCACGAAAAATGGGCCGGCCCAAAAAGCAAATTATGGGCCGATTTCTCAACTCTTGTTTCGGCCCATTAACAAGCCCAAACCCATGTAATTCGGCCTAGATGCCTTTTCGTGAAGTTGAAAAGTCCAAGTTATCAAGCTAATGATCACAAAAGATGACTTGCCATGGTGACTCTTACTTTGGGTTCACAAATGGTGACTAAGCTTGGTGACTCTTGCCTTTGATCATCACAATGGTGACTAAGGGTGTGACTAAGCATGGTGACTCTTGCTTAGGGTTCATGAATGATGATCACACTTGGTGACTAAGGGGATGACTTGCTAGGTGACTAAGGCTTGCATTTAATGAAGCAAGGCAAGGTGGAAGAGAGAAGGCAAGCATTCCTTGCCTATATAAGGGAGGAGGCCGAACCATTCAAGGGCATCACTCATTTTACAAGCCAAAGCTCTACACAAATACTCCTCCACCATAAACACTTGAAGGTTCACACACAAAGCCGAAGCATCCATCCCTTGCAAAGCTGAAGCATTCTCCATCCATCCAACACAATACGCTAAGTCCCTTGTGAAGGAAATCCATCTCCACCGTAGATCATCAAGCACTCAAGACAAAAAGTGTAACCATGATCTTCACTTTCATTTCTTTTGCTTTGTATTTGAATCTTTTGATGTATTGGAATACATTTATGTATCAAATGAAGAACAAGTTTAGATTTGTGTTTCATGTGCTTAAACCGATTTGTAATATGCATGTGTTTATGATTTCTAGCCTTTTATGCATGTTTGATACAATCTTAAAGCTTCGAATGCATGTGTTAGAAAATACGCTAAGTCCCTCTCTTTCGCATGTTTCGATGATCGTATGTTGTTTAGGATGTTTATACGCTAAGTTGCATTCCTACTCAATTATTAAGCATGTGTATTTAGTTAGAAGTTATGAATTTCGTAACTTACAAAAAGGTTTGATGCATGAAAAGGGTATGGTTAATAAGATGAGATGATCACATGTAATTAGTAGTGTAACTTCTTATTTTTAGCAAGCATAATTAGACTTGAAGTTTCTTGATTGTTGAAACTTGTCTATGAGTAAAACATGTTAGATGCTTAAGAGTTTTAGTTGTGTTTGCATGTTTTTGTACTTTAATTTCGTAGATTAAACAACCAACTTCCAATCCCCCCAAACATTTACATTTCCGCTTATTAACGAAACCATGCATGCGCCCTTAATTCCCCGGATAAAGAACGATCCCTACTCGCCAATATTACAAATGACAAAAGAAGGGTTTAAATTGCAATGCGCGTAATCTGTGTTTTTAAGTTAACGTGAATGCATGTTTTGCGCGTATCAATTTTTGGCGCCGTTGCCGGGGAGTTAGAATGTTTTTGTATGATTTCGTTGTACATTTGTGATTAAAAGCATGTCTAAATTTTCGAAGTACATACTTGTTCATTCTTGTTTATACTTAAAGAAATTTACATACATGTTTACAATGCATACTTTTACTTAGACGAATTTATTGATACTTAGTTTTTTTACACTTGCATAATTTATTTTCATGTTAAAGGATAGTCTTTGATTTAATTTGAGTACTAGTACTTAGTTATTAAATAAATCTCTATGGAATAGGTGGTGCCTCTTTTGTTTGTCCATCTCCTTAACCCTTCGTGATGTGTGGATTTCATCACCACACGCCATAACCTAAGTGAAGTTATGGGCACGAGGTTGTGGGCGGAGTTTACAAACACTTGAGATTGTATACTATCTTGTGAATTCGAGTAAGAGTTGGTTATGATGTCTAGAAGGGTTATGAATGGTGACGGGTTTTGAACTAAGAAAACAGAACACCAATGGAGTACATACTCTTACGAGTAAGCCTCGGGGTGTTTCTAAGAACAACATTGGAGTATATACTCTTACGAGTTAGCCTCAGGTTGTTCCCAGAAATTAGTTCTCACCTCTCGCGTTACATCTATCCCAACTGGTCATTTCCAACAATTACGAGGATTAACGATAGTTGGTATACATTTTCGCGCGGGCCTCACGGACAAGAGATTTATTCAATAACTAAGTCGTGTATTCCTTTTAAATCGTAGGCGCAATCAAAACGTAGACGTACTTAAATTGATTTACATTGAGTACGAGTATTGGTTATAAAGTTTCGTTCTTTGGAATAGGTGGTGCCTCTTTTTCTGGTTTATCTCCTTAACCCTTCGTGATGTGTGGATTTCATCACCACACGCCATAACCTAAGTGAAGTTATGGGCACGAGGTTGTGGGCGGAGTTTACTAAGAACTTGAGATTATATACTATCTCACAAATTTGGCTGATTGTTGGATATGGTGAATGGGTTTATGATTGGTGCCGGGTTTCGGATCTAAGCAATAGAACACCATTGGAGTATATACCGTAACTGGTTAGCCTCGGGGTGTCTCTAGGAACAACATTGGAGTATATACTCTTACGAGTAAGCCTCGGGTTGTTCTAAATATTAGTCCTTACCTCTCGCGTTATCTCTATTCCTACTAACTATTTCTAAACGTAACTAAGCTGAATTGTAGTCGGTATATATTTTCGCGCGGGCCGCACGTCCAAGAAATTTACCGAATGATCATTTCGCGTACTCTCTGTAAATCATAAGTGCATATGAATACGGTTAAATACGAACTAAATAAATACGACATAATCCTTTAAATAGATGGTATATCGGATTATGCATGCTTAGACCTCCTGGAATCAGACTTCATCTTCGGATGAACGAGACCCATTGCACAGTCGAGAGCCTCTGCACCACGTACCATCGGGGCCAAAGGAAATAAATAAAACTTAGTCAAATTTGTGTGTTTGTTTGTGCATTAAAAACTGTAAAGGACTAACAAACGTTACTTAGCTTGCATAACCTCTCTAAGGCTTTATGATACTTGGATTTCACTACCGAGTACCCTAACCTAAGTGAAGTTAGGGACATAAGACCGAAGAAGAGGTCATTCTTTTGCATTCATATTTAAGCACGTAACTCGTGTGTTTTCTGCAGGTTCTAACGTTTTCTTTTATGCATTCACTCCATCTTTCACGTAGGATTGTTGTTTAAATGCATTTTATTGAAAAAAAAAAAAGTGTGTTGTGCATAAATTCAATGTGAATTATTGTTTGCTTGCATTGGAACCTTGTTTATATATATTCTAACTAAATTATTAGGTTTAGCATTATATAGTGTCAATTTGCAGAAAACATGTGTCTTAGTCTATTACATTCTTTTGCATAGCCCTTAAATTGATTAAATCATTTGCATTACTTAGTAAATTACATTTAGTGTCTTAAGTATTATAAATTTTGAGTGTTATTAGTAGTTTTTTTTAGTATTTGTGAGTATTTATGTTTGCTTTGATAGTTTTACTATTTTATTTGTTATCGCTTTGTTTTCTAAATATGCCTTACAATTTTGGTTAGTATTCCTATATTCATCTCATATTCTTTGTTGATACTAACACTTGGTCTTTGGTGGATGCTCAGGCTAATGAATGTCCGATCGGAATCCTGGACCATCTAGAACAAAGTTTGAGGAAATCGCAGAGAGAATAGCGAGACTTAAAGCTCAAACAGACATCCTGGATCATCCCATCATCGAGGAAGGTTCCGAGTCTTCACATTCATCAACCGACCATACTTTAGCCTCATCAACCGACCACAATTCAGAAGCAGAAGCACAAGAAATCAACATGGCCAATGCAGGACAATCTCTTCGTCAGCGCACCTGCTCAACAGAATGGAGCAGCGGGCCTTCGAGCATTGCTTTTCCACAACCGGAGGAAAACATGAAGGATATCGAGCTAAAGAGTGGCTTCCTCCACCGACTACCCATTTTTCATGGACTTTCCAATGAAGATCCGAACAAGCATCTCAAACAATTCCAATTTGTTTGTAACAGCATGAAGCCATCCGATGCTGATACGGAGCTCTTCAAGCTGAAGGCATTCCCATTCACCCTAATCGACAGGGCCGAGTCTTGGCTTATGGAACTACCGCCGAACCATATTACCTCTTGGAAGCAACTTGCGGATATGTTCCTAGCGAAGTACTTCCCGGCCTCAAAGATCACCGTCTTGAGAAAGCAAATCACTGGCATCACACAGAAACCGGACGAGACCTTCGGCCAATACTACGACCGATTCAAAGTTTTGTGTGCCACTTGCCCATCGCATGGATTTTCCGAGACCAATCTCATGAATTACTTTTACGATGGTCTCAAGCCGATCGATAGGGAATTGCTGGATGTAGCAGCCACCGGTGCATTCATGGACTTAACCGAAACCGAAGCTAGAGCTCTTCTAGAGAATCGGGCGAATAATGATGCACAATATGGAATGTCCAACAGACGAGCAGTCGGTGAAGCGAGTTCTACAACCGACGCGGACGAAAAGTACGACAAACTAGCTCATATGCTAGAGAAGGTTTTAGAACTCGAGACGACAAGAGCGAAGGCAACTCAACGGCCTGTTTGTGGCATATGTCAAACACAAGGTCACCACAACGACCAGTGCCCTCAAGTGCCGGAACAAGCAAGCGAGCCGGAGCACGCTAACGCCATCGGCGGATATCAGGGAGGACAACGGTATAACAATTATAACAACTATGTCAACCGTGATCATCCGGGTTTTAAATGGAGCAGCAACGAGGGAACTTTGAACCCTCCAGCACCTCAACAAAGCTACCAACACCCTCCATTTCAACCAAGGCCACCGATGCAGCATGGTTCGTCATCTCAAACCTTCACCAATCCGGATTACGACAAGATGTTGTCGCAACTTTCGGCCTCCACTCAAGTTCTCCTCGACGGACAATCGAAGACAAAGGAGACACTTGACTCACATGGCCGCGACATCACCGAAGTGAAGAAGCAGCTTGGCCAACTTGTTGATTTCATGGGCCAAATCAAGGAAACCGGTCGGCTTCCACCTCAAACCACTCCAAATCAAAGAAACGTGAATGCTATAGTCACAAGGAGTGGGAAGATACTTGAGGAACAAAAGACCAAGCGATCTCATCTTGATGAAGTCACCATTGAGGACATCACCAACGAAGAAGAAGATGAGATCGATCCGGCTACTCAAGAGGCCGAAAAACAGAAGGTGACGCCTAATGTCACCAAGGCACAATCACCTCCACAACCTACCCCAATCAAAGGTAAGAACCATATTCCTTCAAATACGGTTATTACTAATTCTCCGTTTGCTGTTGCACCTTTCCCTAGCAGATTATCAAAATCGAAGAAGAAGGACGCCCAATATGAAGATATTTTGGACATCTTCCGAAAGGTGCAAGTGAATTTGCCCTTGATCGAGTGCATAAAACAGGTGCCGATATACGCAAAGTTTCTGAAAGAATTATGCACACAGAGGAGGCAAACTCGAGAGAAGGAGGTTGTGAAGGTGAACGCAACCGTTTCGGCGGTTTTGCAGCGTCGGCTACCCCCAAAACTGAAGGACCCAGGGAGCTTTGCAGTTCCTTGCGTAATCGGTGACAACCACTTCAAAGACGTGATGCTTGATCTCGGAGCTTCCATCAACGTCATGCCTTACTATCTTTTCGAATCGATGGAGCTTGGAGATCTCAAGCAAGATGGTGTTGTCATCCAATTAGCCGATCGCACCCACAAGTATCCGAGGGGATACGTAGAAGACGTTCTCGTGCAAGTCAACAACTTGATATTCCCAGCCGATTTCTATATAGTTGACATGGAAGAGAGTCCACTAAACACCACGCCACTACTGCTTGGGCGACCTTTCATGCGGACTGCGAGAACGAAGATTGATGTGTTTCAAGGCACTTTCTCCATGGAGATTGATGGAGAAAGAATCGAGTTCAACATCCTGGACGGGATGAAGTTTCCAATGTCGAGCGTAGCTGCCATTTCGACATACGATCCCGTGGATACCTTAGCACAAGGCTACCTCGACACCATCAATGAGGATGAACTCGACATGGCCATTCAACTTGGGCATGACGGCCTTCTCGAGGCCTTACTAGAGCTTGAACCTCGTATTCAAGACATGGCCATGGCCCTAAATGCGGCACCACGAAAAGTAAGCTTTTCTCCTCCTTTACCAATTACTTTTGGTACTAATAAAATGGTTCCTTCCATCGTAGAAGCTCCAGTTTTAGAACTCAAGCTACTACCGGACCATCTGAAGTATGCGTACTTGGGCGAGAATGACACTTTACCCGTCATTATTTCGTCCGCGCTAGAAGAGGAGCAGGAGGAGAAGCTCGTGAGTGTGCTCAAGAGGTACAAACCCGCAATAGGCTGGACACTCGCGGACATCAAGGGAATAAATCCAGCAACCTGTGTGCATAGGATTTTCCTTGAAGAAGGCACCAAACCTACGCGGGAAGCGCAACGTCGGCTCCACCCTCCGATGATGGAGGTGGTAAAAAAGGAGGTAATTAAACTCATGGACTGTGGAGTTATTTACCCTATTTCTGATAGCCGTTGGGTTTCCCCAGTGCAGGTTGTACCTAAGAAATCGGGAATCACCGTCGTCGAGAATCTGGAAAATGAACTTGTGCCACAACGGACGATCACTGGACACCGAGTGTGCATTGATTACCGGAAGCTAAACGCTGCAACCCGCAAGGATCATTTTCCCTTACCATTCATCGACCAAATGCTGGAAAGATTAGCCGGCCATGCATTTTATTGTTTTCTCGACGGATATTCCGGCTACAACCAAATTAGCATTGCGGAGGAGGATCAAGAAAAGACAACGTTCACGTGCCCTTTCGGAACGTTTGCCTATCGCCGCATGCCATTTGGACTGTGTAACGCACCAGGTACATTTCAACGTTGCATGCTCTCAATTTTCTCCGAGTACATTGAAAAAATTATTGAAGTATTCATGGACGACTTTAGTGTATTTGGGAGTGATTTTGATGCATGCTTAAACAATTTAGAAACAATTTTACAAAGATGCGTTGAAACGAACTTGGTGCTTAATTGGGAGAAGTGCCATTTTATGGTTACGCAAGGGATAGTGTTAGGTCATATTATTTCGGAAAAAGGGTTAGAAGTTGATAAATCTAAAGTAGATCTTGTGCGTCACTTACCCTCTCCAACTTCGGTTAGAGAGATTCGTTCATTTCTTGGACACGCAGGATTTTATCGTAGGTTTATCAAAGACTTTTCCCACATCTCGCGCCCTTTGTGTAAACTGCTGCAAAAGGAGACCCCGTTCGTCTTTGATGAAGAATGCAACGCTGCCTTCAACAAGTTGAAGGAGCTTCTCACGAGCGCTCCTATTTTATGCAGCCCTGATTGGTCTCTGCCATTTGAACTCATGTGCGACGCCTCGGATTATGCCGTAGGAGCCGTCTTGGGTCAGCGGAAGGACAAGAAGCCTTGCGTAATCTATTACGCCTCTCGGACGCTTGATGAAGCGCAAAGAAATTATACTACCACCGAGAAGGAGTTTCTTGCCGTGGTTTTTGCTTTAGATAAATTTCGATCTTATTTACTTCAAACTAAAGTAACTGTGTTTACCGATCATGCAGCTTTGAAGTATCTAATGCTCAAGAAGGACGCAAAACCACGACTTATCAGATGGATACTTCTACTCCAAGAATTCAACATCGAAATCAAGGACAAGAAGGGAGTAGAAAACGTCGTCGCTGACCACCTATCACGTTTGATAGGTGACCATGAGCCTGTCGAGATTGAAGAAACTTTTCCGGATGAAAAACTCTTCGGAATTGAGGTAACTACTTCGGAAACTCCTTGGTATGCAGATATCGTAAATTACTTAGTTACCGGTGAGTTTCCGTCTACCATGCATAAATTTCAACGTGACAAACTTAAGCATAATGCTAGAACCTTTATCTGGGATGAGCCATATTTGTGGAAACAATGCTCCGATTTAGTAATTAGGAGATGTATCCCGGATAGTGAGTTTAAGCCCATTCTAGACTTTTGTCACAATGAAGCATGTGGGGGACACTTTGGTTCTAGGAGGACAGCCCTTAAGATTTTAGATTGCGGTTTCTTTTGGCCTAGTTTATTTCGCGATGCTCATGCATATTGTGCTGCATGTGATAAGTGCCAGAGATTCGGTAATTTAGGCCCTAGAGATCAAATGCCACAACACTACATATTTAATGTTGAAATTTTTGATGTGTGGGGTATTGATTTTATGGGACCATTTCCTCCCTCCAATGGTTTTACTTATATCTTACTCGCAGTAGATTATGTTTCTAAATGGGTGGAGGCAAAGGCCACCCGTACTAATGATTCGCGAGTTGTTGCAGATTTCCTACGAACTAACATTTTGAGTAGATTTGGAATGCCACGCGTTCTAATCAGCGATGGAGGAAGTCACTTTTGCAACCGCACGGTGGAAGCACTAATGAGGAAGTATGGCGTAAAACACAAGGTTTCCACACCATACCACCCTCAAACCAATGGAATGGCTGAAGTTTCCAACCGTGAGATCAAGAAGATTTTGGAGCGAACCGTCCGCCCCAACCGGAAAGATTGGAGTCAATGCTTAGACGATGCATTGTGGGCTTACAGGACTGCCTACAAGACCCCCATTGGTATGTCACCTTTCCGATTAATTTATGGAAAGGCGTGCCATCTTCCGGTTGAATTGGAGCACAAGGCATGGTGGGCCGTGAAGAAATTCAACATCGATCGAGATGCCGCAGGCTTGCATCGGAAGCTACAACTTAATGAACTAGAAGAAATCAGAAATGATGCTTTCGACAATGCGTGGATTTACAAAGAGAAGACGAAAAAGATCCACGATCAGATGATTCGCGGGAAGAGTTTTGAACCTGGGCAGAAAGTATTACTTTTCAATTCAAGACTTAAGCTCTTTCCGAGAAAGCTTCGCTCTCGATGGATGGGGCCATTCGTAGTTTCTCAAGTTCTACCTCATGGAGCAGTTCTCATTCGATCTATCGACAAAGGTAGTGAGTTCAAAGTAAATGGCCATCGCTTGAAGCCCTATTTTGAGGCATTTGCGGAGCACACCGTGGAGGAGATGCAACTCCAAGAACCGGCCATTTCAAAAACAAAATGATGCATCACGTCCAAAGCTAACGACGTAAAATGAGCGCTCATTGGGAGGCAACCCAATAGGGAGACAACAGATTTGTTTTCTTCTCCCCTTTTAATTAATTTAATGGCTTTTTGCGTATTAAAATTAAAATTTTCGTAGATCCTATACTCCATTTTTTCATTCTATACTTCTACTTTAGTACATTGAGGGCAATGTAGAGTTTAAGTGTGGGGGAAGGGTTTACAATTTAATTGTGTCTAAATTAGTGTTTTTCAAAGTCTTTAGGATGCCCTTAACTAGTCGATGATGAAAAATGGACCGATACGAACACATATGGCGTATGAATCACATGCATCGAATTCTTGTGCTAATTGAGATATTCTATATGTTTTTAACATGTAGTAGATATGAATTGCAAAAACATGGTACAGAAATCGCATGCTTGAATAAGTTTTTAATCATATGAACCCTATGTGAGCTTTTGAGCTATATGTTCTTTATTCGAGTGAATATACATCCATTTCGTAGCTACTAGCTTATATATGCCTCATTTGATTGCTTGCTATAGATTTTAATGAACTAGAGAATACTAGAACTTACTCATGTCAATTTGCAAAGCTTTTAAGTTGATACATACTTTGATTTTGGAAATGATTAAAGGCATTTAGGATTTTCCACCACATTGCCATATATCCATGTATCCCATTTGTACGCACAAGTTGCGACACCCCTAGATAAACCAATTGAGCCCACGTTAAGCTTTTCTTTTATCACCATATATACCTAAACACTTACCCTAGTATAGAATATCCTTACCTTTGTTCCGGAAACTTGGTGAGAATTTTTCGAAACTAGCACATAAGATTATGGTTTGGTAGGAAAGATTGAAAGAGTTAATGTGAGTAAGGGGAAAGACTTGTCCAAATAAACTTAAAAAGTATGAGATTGCCAAAAAGAAAAGAAAAAATTATATTTGAGAGAATGAAAAGAAAAAAAAATTAGTATCTCTCATGGCAATATGTTGTGTTCTAAAGTAGAAACCAATTGGATTAACGTCCCCCTTATTTGCGGATTTGGAGATTACGATAAATTGAAGGCCCAAAAATAGAACAAAATATGGCCTTTGTCCTGTCCGAAAAGCTCAAAGGGTAGATTAGCTTGAAGTATACATGGTAACATACAAATGGAGATGGAGGACTAATATGGTGCTAGACTAAGTCGTTGGAACGTTTTTATCACCACATATCTAAATTTCGAATGCCTTAGCCTTAACCCCATTACAACCTCACTAAAAGTCCTTTATGATCCTTAAAATGAGTAGCTTTCAATTAGTAGAGTAAGTTGCATGAGTAAGCTTATGGTTTTGGTTCATTTGTGCAAGTAATCAAACTTTATTCATGTGGTTTTCATTTCAATTCATATACACTTTAAGTGAACCATTTTCATGAGTGAAAAATATGATGAGTGCATCCTTGTGAGTTGATTAAACCTTTATTCAAAGCATGCACAGCTATAACATAACCATTGTTTTCTCTATGTCTTACTTGTTCATTACATAAATTATATCGCAATTATCTCTTGAATTCGTTGAGCATACACGTTGAAATTCATGTGAGCCATCGCCATATACTTATGCAAATTCTGAGACAAATTTTAGCTAAGGGCTTAGTTGTTCTTTCTTTTGTTTTAAATTCTTAGAGAGTCTTAGTTTAACTTAGTGTTTGCTAAGGGACTAGCAAAGTCTAAGTGTAGGGGAATTTGATATACGCATTTTATGCCCGTTTCTTAACGCATTTCCCTTTTCGTTTAGCTATGTTATTATCTTAGTTTTTATGTTTTCCTTACTTAAATTGTTATTTTGAAGATATTTACGGTGGAGATTAATAACGGCGCAATTCGGAGGAATTTCGGCGATTTTGCGATTTTTGCGATTTCGGACCACGAAAAATGGGCCGGCCCAAAAAGCAAATTATGGGCCGATTTCTCAACTCTTGTTTCGGCCCATTAACAAGCCCAAACCCATGTAATTCGGCCTAGATGCCTTTTGGTGAAGTTGAAAAGTCCAAGTTATCAAGCTAATGATCACAAAAGATGACTTGCCATGGTGACTCTTACTTTGGGTTCACAAATGGTGACTAAGCTTGGTGACTCTTGCCTTTGATCATCACAATGGTGACTAAGGGTGTGACTAAGCATGGTGACTCTTGCTTAGGGTTCATGAATGATGATCACACTTGGTGACTAAGGGGATGACTTGCTAGGTGACTAAGGCTTGCATTTAATGAAGCAAGGCAAGGTGGAAGAGAGAAGGCAAGCATTCCTTGCCTATATAAGGGAGGAGGCCGAACCATTCAAGGGCATCACTCATTTTACAAGCCAAAGCTCTACACAAATACTCCTCCACCATAAACACTTGAAGGTTCACACACAAAGCCGAAGCATCCATCCCTTGCAAAGCTGAAGCATTCTCCATCCATCCAACACAATACGCTAAGTCCCTTGTGAAGGAAATCCATCTCCACCGTAGATCATCAAGCACTCAAGACAAAAAGTGTAACCATGATCTTCACTTTCATTTCTTTTGCTTTGTATTTGAATCTTTTGATGTATTGGAATACATTTATGTATCAAATGAAGAACAAGTTTAGATTTGTGTTTCATGTGCTTAAACCGATTTGTAATATGCATGTGTTTATGATTTCTAGCCTTTTATGCATGTTTGATACAATCTTAAAGCTTCGAATGCATGTGTTAGAAAATACGCTAAGTCCCTCTCTTTCGCATGTTTCGATGATCGTATGTTGTTTAGGATGTTTATACGCTAAGTTGCATTCCTACTCAATTATTAAGCATGTGTATTTAGTTAGAAGTTATGAATTTCGTAACTTACAAAAAGGTTTGATGCATGAAAAGGGTATGGTTAATAAGATGAGATGATCACATGTAATTAGTAGTGTAACTTCTTATTTTTAGCAAGCATAATTAGACTTGAAGTTTCTTGATTGTTGAAACTTGTCTATGAGTAAAACATGTTAGATGCTTAAGAGTTTTAGTTGTGTTTGCATGTTTTTGTACTTTAATTTCGTAGATTAAACAACCAACTTCCAATCCCCCCAAACATTTACATTTCCGCTTATTAACGAAACCATGCATGCGCCCTTAATTCCCCGGATAAAGAACGATCCCTACTCGCCAATATTACAAATGACAAAAGAAGGGTTTAAATTGCAATGCGCGTAATCTGTGTTTTTAAGTTAACGTGAATGCATGTTTTGCGCGTATCAGGTATGGACTTACTGACGATGCATTTGGCTGTGATCGAGTACCTTGAGAAGGAGGTTGTGTTTCGACGACCCGATTTCCCCGAGATGCTGTTTCGCAGTGATGGTCGAGCGGATGGTGGAGACGAGTTATGTTGTTTGTGTAGCTCATGTTGTGGATACTACAGTTGCTGTGCCTGACATTGGTGACATTGAGGTGGTTCCCGAGTTTTCCAGGTGTATTCCGGAGGAGTTACCAGGTATTCCTCCAGTTCGAGAGACTGACTACACTATCGAGCTTGTACCAGGCGCTGGACTCATTTTACCGACGTCTTGTCGTTCTGAGCCAGCGGAGCTGATGGAGCTACAGTTTTGACTCCAGGAGATGCTGAAGGATATTTAAGGGGATTTCGTGTGACCCCGCATATTTGCGTGGGGTGCTCCTGCATTGTTTGTGTGGTTGTTGGATGATTCGACATGGTGGTGCGTTGACTACCGGAAGCCTGATTCGCTTCAGAGGAGAGTGAGTATCCTCCGCTTCGGATTAACGGTTGGTTGATCAGCTCGCGAGAGCTTCAGTCTTTTCGAGGATTGATTTCAGATCCGGATACCATCAGTGGAGGTTTGATGAGTCAGATGTGGCTATGTTGGCTTTCGGATCTCGGTGCGGACATCAGGAGTTCTTGGTCACGCTATTGGTTGACCAATGTGACGACCCAGAACAGAATCAGTAGTGGAATCAGCTCAATTCGCGAGTTAGTGTATCGACGTGGATTTCCGATATCGGATTTGCTCGTCAGAGTTTGTTAGCGACTAAATTATGGGCCGAGAATTGGAGCTGGGTCTCTTCTCGAGAGTCGTTCTATATGTGATTACGAGTTCGTGGGCGGTTCCGGATCGTAATTTGGACGACCGAGGAATTAGTTATGAATATTTGAAGTTCAGATTTAAATGGTGGGCCACTTAACGACTAAATTATCGGACGGGAATTTGGTTTCGGTTTCTTCGCGGAAGTTGTTCGGAATTTAATTTCGAGTTTGTGGGAACTTCCGGAGCATGATTTGGAGTTACGAGGAATTAGTTGAAAATTTTGCCGTTTGTTGATTATTTAGTCGATTTAATGTGTGTTGCTTTGAAGGGTTGACTTTTTATTCGGTTGGCCGATATGTTTGACTTTGGGTGATTATTAAAGAGTACGTCGAGACAAGTTTGTGGCCGCGAGAATTATCGGAATCGGATATACGACGAGGAAGTTACGTGGGTTTGAAGTTCGTCGAAATGGATAAATACGAAGTTTCCGTTTCGGGAAAGTGTATTTAAACTGAGTTGCCTAATCAGGAAAGTCAAATATCTTCATTTAATGGTTGACTGGCGTTGACCGGTCAACGCGGGCTGGTTTGGAGGTGGCGACGGTGGCCACGGCTTTGCCGCCGGCGAGCCTATTCCGGCCACTCCAGGGCTTGGATCCTACCCCGTTCTCTTCGCCTGGATGCCACGAGTACAGCCCCGGTCTCCTTTCACGGCGAGGTGGCCGGTGGAGTAAGGATTTTCCGGCCAAAAACGGATGGATTTTGAGGTAATCGGGTTTCATGTTTTTGATCGATTCGAGCTGAAATTTTGGATGGGCTTTGTTGCTCTCATCCTCTTGAAGCTACTGTGTAAATTTGAAGCACTAATTTTGCTTGAATTTGGAGAATTTTGGATTGGAAGATTTGGTACCAATTCGGGTTTTCATGAAATTGAGGTAGTTAGAGTTTGAATTGGCTTTTGATGCAGTTATGGAAGTTGCTCAGTGCACGATTTTGAGTGGAACAAGGGTAGCTCCGCCGAGAAATCTTCCGGTCAGTGGCGGCGCCGCCGTGGGCGGCGGTCAACGGTCAGAGTTGACTTTTTGACTTTCGGCAAGTCGCATATCATTTGACTCGAAATCGCGCCCCGATCGCAGTGGGGAGGTTCGTTTTTCGAGTTGAGCGTCCGAACGTAAAGCGAGGTATTGTGGTGGTATATACGGATTTTCGACGATTCGTCGACTTTGAATTATCTGTTTCCGAGAACGGTGGTTTCTCGTGGTTTGATTTGTATTGTCGGATTATGATTTTGAATATTGGACATTGTGAATATTCAGGGGTTCGTGATCGTTGTTTTGGCGATGGACTTTCCGCCGGATCACGGGTTAACGCGATACGCGTTACGCCAGTCTGTGAGTGGACATTTTATTTTCACGGATTGATTGCGAGTCTTTTATATACGTTTTATGAACTTGAGCATGCAGCATGATTATGGTTTTACGAGCATGAGATTTTATACGAGATTATGATTATATAAGCATGTGTTTATGATTATACGAATATGTTTATACGGCTATACGTATACGAACATGCATACACTTTTATGCTGTTTCATGCATTTGCATCGAAATGTTTATGATTTGGTTTACACAGAGTACAGTCGTGGTTACGTTGTTGTATCGATACACCTTGCCTCTCGGCTGATCCCCGATGGTAGGCCACCAGGAGGGGCAGTACCCCTACCTGACCGGCGAGGGGCAGTACCCCGGAACCGAGGCCTTTCTGGCTATGAATCACGTGGTAGTCAAGGACTCCGTGATTCTGACTGTACTAGCACGGACGTGTCCATGAGTGACCCCGTGATACTTTCTATGCATGCTCTGTTTACGAGTTGGAGTCAGCGTCTCCTCGTAAACTGTTTGATTTGATTTGTTTATATTTCGACTCGCATATGTTTTTATAACATATATATTAACTGGTGAAAGACATTTATTTTCGTCCACTCACTCTAACGTGTTTATTGTCTTTCACCTGGGCTTTTCGGTTTCCGTGCCCAGTTTGCAGTTCAGGCTCTGGTGTCGCATGTCATGGTCGGAGGCATAGTGCTCGAGCTACTTTGTTTCATCCAGTAGGTTTATTGTTCTACCTACTGTGGTATGCAGATATGATTATGTATTAGATGTCGCTCTGAGCTTCCTATTGAATACGTTATACGGTTTTATACTGGATTTCAGTAAAGTATATATTATATGTATTGTTTACTTTACTGTTGATATATTGAGAAATCCGGATGGGATTGGTGCCCACGGTTTGCTTTTTGTGGCATAGGATGAAGTGTATTTTCCGCGTGCAGGTAATGGTAATTCTACGTTAGTAACGAAACTCTGCCCAAATTTTGAAAATTTTTGTTGGTTCGTGTTTTCGAAGGGGTTTGATTCCGATTTAGGAAGCTAAATCGGGGTTGGGTCCTTTCAGCTTGGTATCAGAGCATTAGGTTGTAGGTTCTGTAGACTTCTGTAGTCATGTTTACTAAGGATATTTGAGAATGTACAGCATGTCTGGAATGGTGACCCGACCGGCCGGCGGATAATCATCAAATTCCGGGTGTTGTATGCTTTCAAATATTTGAAGTTCCATGATTACGTTCCACTTGTTGTGAACGATATTGTATTCATTAGGATGCCTCCTGACGTGTTTTCCGTGTCGTTTCGGTTGTGGATCCTGTTGAGGATCATACGACGCGTGATTTGCCAGTGAACAGTGGATTCAGATGAGTATTCAGAGTTCAGAGAATTGTGTGGCACGGTTTACCTGGGGATGTGTATATGAGCGTCTACATGTTGCCTCAGAGCTGAGATTTGTGGCAGTGATGTTTGCCTGAGTCAGATTGTTGTGTTTGGTGGGCTGATATTGTGTGAGTTCCAGTTGCGACTCCATGGCCTACATTCAGGGTGTTGTTTAGACGGTAATGGTTTAATCAGACTATCCAGCAATCATATGTGGAGTGTTTACCCACCTGAGGCAGAGATGCTTTGTTCACATGTTTGTTACTGTTTGCACGTGTTATATGGCTTCAGAGGAAGCAGTGCACGAGATTCGAGATGAGTTTGAACCTGAGCATCAGAGAGAGTCTGACTGTTCTGCCTCGAGAGATCCGTGAGGAGCTTAGTGTGTTGCACTCAGCGGCGAGGCTAGTGTGATGGAAAGATGTACACGGTCTTTGATGTGATGGTTTGAGGAAAGTGGACTTAGTCGAGATTTTGATGAGGTTGAGTTCCGACACTTCGGGATCAGTGACTTCATCAGGCTGTGGTCTTTTCGATTATGTTGAGGGTCATCAGATCAAGCAGAGGATCCGTTTGGTGATGGCGGAGATCACGGAGTAGCGGACTTGCTCTTGTGGCACGAGTTAGGGTGATCGTTGGTGATCTTTTAACGCAGCAGGTGTTGTGGTGATTTGTGTTCGAGGAATACTCTCAGTTGCCATTGTGGTGACCAGGAGGGTCACGTTATGAGGGAGTGCCCTCAGCCAATTGTGTTTGAGGTTCGACAGCTCAGAGTTCACGAAGGGATCATGATGCTGTTCCTGCAGTCTGATCAATGTACCATTTTGACGAGTTATTCAGCAAGTCGCAATTGATGTGGGCGGCTAGTTGGGCATGTTGGTGTTCGTGCCATGACCTTGTTTGAGGACAGATTTTTCTCCGAGGTTGCTGTTGTTTAATATCCATGGCGATTATACCTGCATCTCACTTCCGAGGCTTTGGAGAGTGTTGTATCCATCCGGAGGTTGCGAGATTCTTGTTGGAGGTTATGACTTAGCCGTGGATTTTTTGTAGCTGGACATTGTGGTTTTGGTGTGTTTGTGAGCATGGACTTACTGACGACGCAATTGGCTGTGTTCGAGTACCTCGAGAAGGAGGTTGTGTTTCGACGACCAGATTTCCCCGAAATGCTGTTTCGCGGTGATGGTCGAGCGGATGATGGAGACGGATTATGTTGCTCGCTTAACCCATGCTGTAGATACTTCGGTTGCTGAGCCCGTTATTGGTGACATTGAGGTGGTTTCCGAGTTTCCTGGCGTGTTTCGGAGGAGTTACCAGGTGTTCCTCCAGTTCGGGAGACCGACTACACTATTGAGCTTGTACTAGGCGCTGGACTCATTTTATCGACACATTGTCGTTCTGAGCCAGCGGAGCTGATGGAGCTACAGTTTCGACTCCAGGAGTTGCTGGAGGAGGTTTCAGGAGATTTCATGTGACCCAGCGTATTTGCGTGGTGTACTTTTGCATTGTGTGACTGTTTGTATGGTTCGATGAGGTGGCGCATTGACTACCGGAAGCCCGATTTGCTTCAGAGAAGTGCAAGTATCCTCCGCTTCGGATTGACGATTGATTTGATCAGCTCACGAGAGCTTCAGTCTTTTCGAAGTTTGATTTCGGAACTGGGTATTATCAGTTGAGGTTTGATGCGGACATCAGGACATCAGGAGTTCTTGGTCACGCTATTGGTTGACCAATGCCCCGTAGATCGTGTGGATTTGAAGGACCAGGTGTTCAGACGGGTTCTGGACGAGTTGTGGTCATGTTCTTGGCAACGTCCTGATGTATCCCAGGAGTGTGGGCCAGCACCTGAAGCAGTTGCAAGCGTTTTTGCGGACTTCGCGAGATGATCAGTTGTTTGCGAAGTTCAGCCAGGGTGAGTTTTGCACGATTAGCGTGAAGATTTTGGGATGTGTGATGCTATCCGAGGGAGTTGGCGTGGATCCTGACCAGATTAAAGCCGTGATGATTCGGAGTTTGCCCTACCATTGTACCAGAGATCGGGAGTCTTTGAGTTTGGCAGGCTATTACCGACGGCTTGTGCAGGATTTTCCCGGATTACCACTATACTTTCCGGATTGACGAAGAAGGCGTCAAGTTTGAGTGGTTCGATGCATGCGAGGAGAGTTTCTTACTCTTGCAGGTTGGTGATCGTTACTGCGGTTTTGACCTTACCTGACGATCGTGACGAGTTCGTGGTTATGGCGATGCATCGAGGATTGGATTTGGTTATATGTGATGCTGTGTAGCAGAGCAGTGGCTCATGATTCCAGGCAGAGGAACTTTGTGTAGCTACGTATCCAGTGTATGATATTGAGTGTAGCTGTTCTTGTGTTAGCATCAGAGAGTTTGAGACACTATAGCTATGGCGTGCAGCGCAGTGTAGGACGTACACTGATCATTTGAGTTTCCTCCACTTGCATTTTCGGCCAGATTTGGGCTTGAGGCAGTGTAGATGGAGGGAGTCGATTACCGACATGGTTGTACATTGAGCTTGTTCGAGAATGGCTGGTGGTTGTACTTTGACCATCCGTTTGGGATGATGTTGTTGTTGATACATTCAGTCGAGAGTCCGGATTTCAGTATTGCATGTGTGTATGTGTGGCTCGAGTTTTCGTGTTAGCCGAGTTATGGGCTACGAGAGCTGAGTTTGAGTATGATGGTGTTGAGGTTCGTGGTTTGCGCGCATTTGATACTAATGATGCCACATTTGTCGACTGGCGATGGCTAGGAGGCAGAGACTTGCCGAGAAGTATCAGCCATTAGAGATTTCCGGTTGGACGTGGCGTTTATTGCTGTGATCTTGTGTGTGTATGTTTGTACGCACTTTGGTTGTGATACCAGTTGTCAGGCCTTTGTGAACCATTTGACGGACTTGGTACTTTTCCTTGAACTTTCGGGAAAGGATTTCAGTGGCAGACTAACATAGCTGTGTTTGACAGAGGTTGGCCATACACGTGGTGTGCCTATGTCCCGATTCGCTGTCCGAGATAATCAATTACGACTGTGTGTTGGTGAGTTTTGCAGCGAGCATTGGGGACCAGATTACGAGTTAGCACCGGTTCTTATCCTCAGATTGGTGAGCGATCTTTGAGGACTATTCAAGCCTTGGAGGGCATGTTGTGAACCTTGGTATTGCAGTTCCGGAGGATTCGGGACCGGCAGTTTCAGCTGTTCGAGGTTGCTTGCAGTACCAGGTTGTTGTCCACTGTGATTTTGATATTGTTTGATGTCGTTTTGAGGAACGATGTTGTACTTCATTATGTTGGAGTGAGTTTGGTTTGAATTTGAGTTGATGTTTGTTTCCGATTTTGTGGAGTGTGTTGCCACAGACTGTCAGATTAGCGGAAATGGATTGGTTATTGCTCGAGTTCGATGTTCGAGCTATGCTGATATGAATATGTGAGATATATTGATGTGTGAACTGAGTTGTGATTTGCCTTGATATTTTGATTCGTGTGTGGCCATAGGCGAGTTTGTGTTATGCCGTGTGGTTCGGCATTGCCTATAGCATTGGCTTTTGTGCGAGTTGTGTTCCGTGTGGCGGAACTGTATTTCAAATTGGTTTTGCATTGTGTACCCTGTCTGTTCCTTATGTAGGAACACTTGGCGCTTGTGTGGAGCCAGTTCAGATTTGTGATTTGTGGGTACAGAGATTCCAGCACAGAGCTATCTCCTATTGTGGAATCAGTTGCCAGAGTTGTTCAATTGATGTAGCCACTGGGCAGTTGAGCAGTATGCAGAGGCAGTGCTCCTACTTTTAGCCAGTAGACTTGGAAATTTCGAGGTCGAAATTTTTCTAAGGGGGGTGGATTTGTGACGACCCAGAACAGAATCAGTAGTGGAATCAGCTCAATTCGCGAGTTAGTGTATCGACGTGGATTTCCGATATCGGATTTGCTCGTCAGAGTTTGTTAGCGACTAAATTATGGGCCGAGAATTGGAGCTGGGTCTCTTCTCAAGAGTCGTTCTATATGTGATTACGAGTTCGTGGGCGGTTCCGGATCGTAATTTGGACGACCGAGGAATTAGTTATGAATATTTGAAGTTCAGATTTAAATGGTGGGCCACTTAACGACTAAATTATCGGACGGGAATTTGGTTTCGGTTTCTTCGCGGAAGTTGTTCGGAATTTAATTTCGAGTTTGTGGGAACTTCCAGAGCATGATTTGGAGTTACGAGGAATTAGTTGAAAATTTTGTCGTTTGTTGATTATTTAGTCGATTTAATGTGTGTTGCTTTGAAGGGTTGACTTTTTATTCGGTTGGCCGATATGTTTGACTTTGGGTGATTATTAAAGAGTACGTCGAGACAAGTTTGTGGCCGCGAGAATTATCGGAATCGGATATACGACGAGGAAGTTACGTGGGTTTGAAGTTCGTCGAAATGGATAAATACGAAGTTTCCGTTTCGGGAAAGTGTATTTAAACTGAGTTGCCTAATCAGGAAAGTCAAATATCTTCATTTAATGGTTGACTGGCGTTGACCGGTCAACGCGGGCTGGTTTGGAGGTGGCGACGGTGGCCACGGCTTTGCCGCCGGCGAGCCTATTCCGGCCACTCCAGGGCTTGGATCCTACCCCGTTCTCTTCGCCTGGATGCCACGAGTACAGCCCCGGTCTCCTTTCACGGCGAGGTGGCCGGTGGAGTAAGGATTTTCCGGCCAAAAACGGATGGATTTTGAGGTAATCGGGTTTCATGTTTTTGATCGATTCGAGCTGAAATTTTGGATGGGCTTTGTTGCTCTCATCCTCTTGAAGCTACTGTGTAAATTTGAAGCACTAATTTTGCTTGAATTTGGAGAATTTTGGATTGGAAGATTTGGTACCAATTCGGGTTTTCATGAAATTGAGGTAGTTAGAGTTTGAATTGGCTTTTGATGCAGTTATGGAAGTTGCTCAGTGCACGATTTTGAGTGGAACAAGGGTAGCTCCGCCGAGAAATCTTCCGGTCAGTGGCGGCGCCGCCGTGGGCGGCGGTCAACGTGGCGGTCAACGGTCAGAGTTGACTTTTTGACTTTCGGCAAGTCGCATATCATTTGACTCGAAATCGCGCCCCGATCGCAGTGGGGAGGTTTGTTTTTCGAGTTGAGCGTCCGAACGTAAAGCGAGGTATTGAGGTGGTATATACGGATTTTCGACGATTCGTCGACTTTGAATAATCTGTTTCCGAGAACGGTGGTTTCTCGTGGTTTGATTTGTATTGTCGGATTATGATTTTGAATATTGGACATTGTGAATATTCAGGGGTTCGTGATCGTTGTTTTGGCGATGGACTTTCCGCCGGATCACGGGTTAACGCGATACGCGTTACGCCAGTCTGTGAGTGGACATTTTATTTTCACGGATTGATTGCGAGTCTTTTATATACGTTTTATGAACTTGAGCATGCAGCATGATTATGGTTTTACGAGCATGAGATTTTATACGAGATTATGATTATATAAGCATGTGTTTATGATTATACGAATATGTTTATACGACTATACGTATACGAACATGCATACACTTTTATGCTGTTTCATGCATTTGCATCGAAATGTTTATGATTTGGTTTACACAGAGTACAGTCGTGGTTACGTTGTTGTATCGATACACCTTGCCTCTCGGCTGATCCCCGATGGTAGGCCACCAGGAGGGGCAGTACCCCTACCTGACCGGCGAGGGGCAGTACCCCGGAACCGAGGCCTTTCTGGCTATGAATCACGTGGTAGTCAAGGACTCCGTGATTCTGACTGTACTAGCACGGACGTGTCCATAAGTGACCCCGTGATACTTTCTATGCATGCTCTGTTTACGAGTTGGAGTCAGCGTCTCCTCGTAAACTGTTTGATTTGATTTGTTTATATTTCGACTCGCATATGTTTTTATAACATATATATTAACTGGTGAAAGACATTTATTTTCGTCCACTCACTCTAACGTGTTTATTGTCTTTCACCTGGGCTTTTCGGTTTCCGTGCCCAGTTTGCAGTTCAGGCTCTGGTGTCGCATGTCATGGTCGGAGGCATAGTGCTCGAGCTACTTTGTTTCATCCAGTAGGTTTATTGTTCTACCTACTGTGGTATGCAGATATGATTATGTATTAGATGTCGCTCTGAGCTTCCTATTGAATACGTTATACGGTTTTATACTGGATTTCAGTAAAGTATATATTATATGTATTGTTTACTTTACTGTTGATATATTGAGAAATCCGGATGGGATTGGTGCCCACGGTTTGCTTTTTGTGGCATAGGATGAAGTGTATTTTCCGCGTGCAGGTAATGGTAATTCTACGTTAGTAACGAAACTCTGCCCAAATTTTGAAAATTTTTGTTGGTTCGTGTTTTCGAAGGGGTTTGATTCCGATTTAGGAAGCTAAATCGGGGTTGGGTCCTTTCAACCAATGCTCCATAGATCGTGTGGATTTGATGGACCAGGTGTTCAGACGGGTTCTGGACGAGTTGTGGTCATGTTCGTGGCAACGTCCTGATGTACTCTGAGAGTGTGGACCAGTACCTGGAGCAGTTGCGAGCGGTTTTGTGGACTTCGCGAGACGATTAGCTGTTTGTGAAGTTCAGCCAGTGTGAGTTTTGGCCGATTAGCGTAACGATTTTGAGCTGTGTGATGCTAGCCGAGGGAGTTGGCGTGGATCCTGACCAGATAGAAGCCGTGATGATTCAGAGTTTGCTCCACTATTGTACCAGAGAACAGGAGTCTCTTGGGTTCGACAGGCTATTACCGACGGCTTGTGCAGGATTTTCCCCGGATTGCCACTCTACTTTCCGGATTGACGAAGAAGGCGTCAAGTTCGAGTGGTGCGATGCACGCGAGGAGAGTTACTTACTCCTGCAAGATGGTTGACCGTTGCTTCGGTTTTGACTTTACCTGACGACTGCGACGATTTCGCAGGTTATGGCGATGCATCGAGGTTTGGATTTGGTTATGTTTTGATGTTGTGTAGCAGAGAAGTGGCTCATGGATTCAAGCATTCGAGACTTTTTGTAGCTACGTATCCTATGTATGATTTGGGTGTAGCTGTCCTTATGTAAGCATCGGAGAGTTCGAAACGCTACTGCTATGGTGTGCAACGCAGTGTAGGACGTACACTACGTACACTGATCATTTGAGTTTCATCCATTTGCAATTTCGGCCGGATTTGGGCTTGAGGCAGTGTAGATGGAAGTGGTTGACTAACGACTATGGCTGCACTTTTGAGCTTGTTCGAGAAAGGTTAGAGGTTGTACTTTGATCATTCGTCTGGAATGTTGTTGTTGATGCAATCAGTCGAGAGTCAGGGCTTCAGTGTTATATGTGTGTATGTGGCTCGAGTTTCCGTGTTAGCCGGGTTATGCGCTACGGAAGCTGAGTAGTGTGTGATGATGTTGAGGCTCGTGGTTTCGCGTGCTTTTGGTGCTAGTGGTGTGGTGATATGTCAGATACTTCGAGTTTACTACTGGTGACGCTACATGAAGAGCAATATGGTAGCTAGTGTGTGCAGATGCCCCACTTGTCGACTGGCGATGGCTAGGAGGTAGAGACGTGTCGTGATGTGTCAGCCATTTGAGATTTTCGGTTAGACGGGGCGGTTGCTGCTGTGTTTGTGTGTGTTTGTACACTTCGGTTTGTGATACCAGTTATCAGGCCTTTGTGGTCCGTTTGATGAACTTGGTACAGTTCCTCGTACTTTCGGAGACGATTTCAGGGGCAGGTTGGCATCACTGTGTTTGATGGAGATTGACCATTTATGTGGTGTACCTGTGTCCCAGTTTGCTGGTCGAGGTAATCGGCTACGACAAAGTGTTGGCGAGCTTTGCAGCGAGCACTGGGGACCAGATTACGAACTAGTACTGGTTTTTATCCTCAGATTGGCGGGCGATCTTTGAGGACTATTCAGACCTTGGAGGGCATGTTGTGGACCTCGGTATTGCAGTTCCGGAGGATTCGGGACCAGCAGTTTCACTTGTTTGAGTTTGCTTGCAGTACCAGTTTGTGAACCACTATGGTTTTGAGGTTGTTTGATGTTGAGTTGAGGTATGTTGTTGTACTCCATTGTGTTGGGCGAGTTTGGTTTGAGTATGAGTTGATGTTTGATTCAGATTTTGTGGAATGTGTTACCATAGACTGTCAGGTTAGCGGAAATAGGTTGATTATTGCTTGAGTTCAATGTTTGAGCTATGCTGATATGAGTATGTGAGTTGTATTGATGTGTGTGAACGGAGTTGTGAATTGACACGTTGTTTTGATTTGTATGTGGCCATAGGCGAGTTTGTGTTATGCCGTATGGTTCGGCATCGCCTATAGTGTTGGCTTTTATGTGAGTTGTTGTGACAACCCGAACCAGAATCAGATGTGTGTTTGGCACGATTCTCGAGGTTTGGTTTTAGTCGCAGTTTTGCGATATTATGTGGTTTGCCGATTCGATTTACGACTTTGTTTTTGGTCGAGAATTTGAGTTGGGTGTCTTCACGGAAAGTGTTGAGTACGTGATTTCGAACTCGTGGATGGTTTCGGAAGATTTTTCCGATAGCCGAGGAATATTTTATGATTATCTGAAGTTTCGGGTTCCGACGAGTTTATCCGATTGTTTCGAGCTTATCCGAATCACATCGTATATTCATTTCGGACCGTTGTTTGACCCGAGGGACGAGTATAAATATCGAAAAGTCGAAATATAGTCGGGAATTAGTCGAAAAACTTCATATTGGGCGTTGACCAAACTGGTTTGCTGTTGACTTTCCATATTTGGAAAGCTGACCAAGGGGCGAAAGAGGAAAGTTTCCCAAACGGGAAGTTGAATTCCGGCGACCGGATTCCGGCCACCTTGGACGTCGAGGAAGGTAAGGTTAGATTCCTTGCATGAATTTGAGTTGAATGATGTATGGTATGATAAGAATTGATGAGGATTTTGGGACACCCGGTTTGGACCGAGTCGAGCTTCGTCGCCGTTAATGGTGGCGGTGGTTCCGGTCAGTTTTGAGGGTGGAGGTTAGGGGGGTTTGACTCCCCTTAACCTTGTGGAGCTTCCCATGTGTTTGGTTTTGAAGTTGGTTGGGTTTTGACTTGAACCCGAATGGATTTTTCCGATGGGTATTTCGATCGGATTTTGGACAAATTGGAGGACTTCCGTTTAGTTTTGGCCTTCGGGGTAGAAGGGAAAGTTGTTCGGAATTGTGTGATCTTGAAAACTGGAAGCTTTGGCCTTGGAATTCCACAGTTGACGGCGCGCCGCCGCCGCCGGCGGCGGTCAACGGTGGTCAAAAAGTCAACTTTTCAGATTTCGATGTAATTAGTGTCATTTTTCTCGAAATCGCGCCCTGATTATCGTACGGAGGTTTTCGGGTTGATTTGGTTAGCCGATTTTCAGTCGAGATTTCGAGTGGGGATTTCGGGATTTCCGTAATTCATTTTGCACCGCATTTTGTATTTTCGGGAACGGTTGGTTTCCGTGCATCCGTACAGTGTTGTGGATTACGATTTTGATCAGTTATGTGTGTATGTATTCAGGAGATCGAGATCGAGATTTGGATCGTGATCGTGCTTCGGGCGAGGGTACCTCCGCCGGACCACGAGTTTAGCGCGAGTTCGCGCTAGCGGATCTGTGAGTGGACAATTTCTTTTCACGGAAATTCTTGCGAGTCTTTTATGTGATTTACGATCTTGAGCATGCCTATGAGATTTCGGATATATGAGCATGTGTTTTACGATTATACGATATACTTATACGAATATACGTATACGAGTATACATACACTTATATGCTGTTTCATGCATTTGCATCGAAATGTTTATGATTTGGTTTACACAGAGTACAGTCTTGGTTACGTTGTTGTATCGATACACTTAGCCTCTCGGCTGATCCCCGATGGTAGGCATCCCAGGCGGGGCGTTACCCCGACCTGACCGGCGAGGGGCGTATCCCCGGAACCGAGGCCTTTCTGGCTTAGAATCACGTGTGGGTCCGGGATCCCGTGATTCGGACTGTACTAGCACGGTGTGTGTCCATGAGCGACCCCGTGGGATTTTTACTTGCATGCTCTGTACACTGGAGGAGTGTGAGTTTTACCTCGTGTACTATGTTGTTTTTATTTATCTGGACTCGCATATGTTTTTATAACATATATAAACTGGTGAAAGACATTTATTTTCGTCCACTCACTGTAACGTGTTTATTGTCTTTCACCTGGGCTTTTCGGTTTCCGTGCCCAGTTGCAGTTCAGGTTTGGTGTTTTCACGTCGCGGTTGGAGGCTAGTGATCAGAGTCACCTGTGTTTTCCAGTAGGTTTCAGTTTCACCTACTGATGTACATGATGTATATATTTTATACTAGAGGTCGCTCTGATACATTCTGATACTTGTTTATACGGATTTTCTTGGATATACATATATATCGAACAGTATGTTACTGTTTGTTGATTATATTGTTGTTGAGAAATCCGGATGGGATTGGTGCCCACGGTTTGCTTTTTGTGGCATAGGACGAAGTGTTAATTTCCGCGTGCAGGTTATGGTAATTCCACGCTAGTAACGAAACTCTGCCCAAATTTTGAAAAGTTTTTGTTGGTTCGTGTTTTCGAAGGGGTTCGATTCCGGTTTAGGTGGCTAAATCGGGGTTGGGTCCTTTCAGTTGTATTCCGTGTGGCGGAACTGTGTTTCAGGTTAGTTTCGCATTGTGTACCCTGTCTGTTCCTTATGTAGGAACACTTGGCGATTGTGTGAGCCAGTTCAGATTTGTGATTTGAGGGTACATGGATTCCAGCACGGAGTTATCTCCTATTGTGGAGTCTGTTATCAGAATTATTCAGTTGACGTTACCACTGAGCAGTATGCAGAGGCAGTGCTCCTATGTGTAGTTGGCAGACTTGGAAATTTCGAGGTCGAAATTTTTCTAAGGGGGGTGGATTTGTGACGACCCGGACCAGAATCAGCTGTATACATGAGTTACTGCGTAGTCGCAATTGTCCGATGGTTATTCGAATCGCCAGGCTCGTTAACGACTTAATTATTTGCAGAGAATTGGAGCTGGGTCTCTTCTCGAGAGTCGTTGTACGTGTGATTACGAGTTTGTGGGCGGTTCCGGATCGTTATTTGGACGACCGAGGAATTAGTTATGAATATTTTAAGTTCGGATTTAAATGGTGGGCTACTTAACGACTAAATTACCGGACGAGAATTTGGTTTCGGTTTCTTCACGAAAGTTGTTCAGAATTAAATTTTGAGTTCGTGGGAACTTCCGGAGCATGATTTTGAGCTACGATGATTAAGTTGTGATTATTTCCGATTGTTGATTATTTAGTCGATTTAATGTGTGTTGCTTTGAAGGGTTGACTTTTTATCCATTTGGCCGATGTGTTTGAATTCCGGTGATTGTTGAAGAACATGTTGAGCCGAGTTTATGGCCGTGAGAATTATCGAAATCGGAATTACGATGAGGAAATTACGTGTGTTTGAAGTTTGCCGTAAAATGAATATTGGAGGTTTCCTTTTTGGGAAAGTATAAATAGTGCATTTACCTGTTTTGGAAAGTCATATGGGGTCATTTATGCTGTTGACTCAGTCAACGTGGAGGAGGAATGGGTGGCGCGACATGCCACGGCTTCGCCGGTGACGGAGCACCGACCGGCCGCCCTAGGGCTTGGCCCTTGACTTAATCGATTCGCCTCACCTCCCTTATGGTGTTTCCGACCTCCATGCATGGCGAGGCTCGCCGGAGGAGGAGCAAAATCCGGCCAAAATTCAAGGTAATTTGATGAATTCGGGTTGTTCAAATTGGACCGATTCGAGCTGAATTTTTGGTTGGGCTTTGTAGCTCTCGTTCCCTTGATGCTACCCTATAAGTTTGGTAATCCAATTCGATGTGTACATGGAGAATTTTGGATTGGAAAATTTGGTACCAATTCGGTTTATCGTGAAATTGACCTAGTTAGAGTAAGAATTGGCCTTTGTTGTAGTTGAGAAAGTTGCTCGGTGGGTAGTTTTGCATGGAATAGGGGTTGCTCCACCGTGAATTCTTTCGGTCAACAGTGGCGCCGCCGTGGACGGTGGTCAACGGTCAACGGGTTGACTTTTTGACTTTCGACAAGTTGCATGTCATTTGACTCGAAATCGCGCTCCGATCGCTGTGGGGTTGGTGCCCACGGTTTGCTTTTTGTGGCATAGGATGAAGTGTATTTTCCGCGTGCAGGTAATGGTAATTCCACGCTAGTAACGAAACTCTACCCAAATTTCGAAAAGTTTTTGTTGATTCGTGTTTTCGAAGGGGTTTGATTCCGATTTAGGAAGCTAAAACCGGGTTGGGTCCTTTCAATAATTTATTCCAAAAGCTATATAGGATTTAGACAATCTATGGGTTGACCCAAAATTAGCATCAAGATATTTGACATTGGCTATTAAGGAAGGCTCTTATTTCTTTGAAGGTTGACTGTGGATTGACCTGACAGCCAAGACTTTCCTAGACTCGGGTTCAGGTACACTAGAACTTGACAACGAAAGACAACTACATTTCTAAAGTGATAACAGTTCAGGAGAGATTGTTGGTGGAGATGGAAACATTGGACTTGCATGTACATCTTCTACAATTAGTAGCTAATTAGTGACTGATTCTCCTCCTTTCGATTGGTCGAGAATCCTTCGACATGTTGAGGTCATCTTAGTGGAGCCCTCTAGTACCACTTTCGATGGGTCAAGAATTGTTTAACCCATCGAACAAAATTTACTGTGTCGCTTCTGGAACTGCAAGATGCAACTTTTCTACTCCCAAAACTGTAACTGCAGGTTGCGTCATATGAGAGAAATAACACAAATCCATACTAAAGGTGGCATTCATGGTGACATAGGAATGTTGAGAAGGAAGAATGGTAACACTTGTATCCTTTCTGATGGGATCCATAACTGAAAAACACACTTAAGAGCACGAGCATCAAACTTTGATCTCTAAATCTTGTGTAGATGAATATATGCATGACAACTAAAAACAAGAGCAGGAAGTTTATTGAAAGATGGAATGACAACATACTTAGACAATACCTCAAATGGAACACGATTCTGAAGAGATATAAATGGTAAGCAGTTGATGAGATGAGAGGCACATAGTACAGATGAAAGGACCCAATCCCGATTCAGTTACCTAAACCGGAATCAAACCCTTCGAAATTACGAACCAACAAAAAATTTTCGAAATTTGGGCAGAGTTTCGTTACTAGCGTGGAATTGCATAAACCAGCACCCTGAAAATAACACTTCATCCTATGCCACAAAAACCAAACCGTGGGCACCAATCCCATCCGGATTTCTCAACATCAATATAATCAATAACAGTAAACAAACTGTACTATGTATATATGTATATCCGAGAAAATCCATATAAACATGTATCAGAATGTATCAGAGCGACCTCTAGTATAACATATATACAATACATACACATCAGTAGGCGAAACAAGAACCTACTGGAAAGCACAGGTAACTCTGATCACTAGCCTCCAAACCGCGACGTGACACAGCAGAATCCGAACTGCAAACTGGGCACGGAAACCGAAAAGCCCAGGGGAAAGGCAAATAAAAACGTTAGAGTGAGTGGACGAAAATAGATATATATGCCTTTCACCAGTTATATATAAACAATCAATATAAACAATGCTAGTTCGGAACACAACACATATATATAGGGAGGTTGTCGGGCAAATCTCTCAAGCCCGACGTCGGGTGAATCGCTCAAACCCGACTGTGATAGGCCAGGGGAATCTCTCGACCCCGGCGGCACTCAGGGGAATCTCTCAACCCTGCTTCAGATGAATCTCTCAACTCTGGTAGCATCGATGCAATAAACGCCAATCACAATAACACATGATAATACCTCCGAAAAATAACATATAACTCAGTCATCGTATAATTTAAATACGAAAATCATAAAATCCACGAACTCGTAAATCAACAGTGAAAATAGAAACTTGTCCACTCACAGATCAGCTAGCGCGAACTCGCGCTAAACTCGTGGTCCGGCGGAAGTTCCCTCGCCTGAAGCACGATCACGATCCAGATCTCGATCTCAATCTCCTGAATATCCACAAAAACATAACTGATCAATTACATAGTCCACAACACTGTACTGATGCACGGAAACCAACCGTTCCCGAAATCCCGAAATGCAGTGCAAAAATGAATTACGGAAATCCCGAAATCCCCACTCGAAACCTCGACTGAAAATCGGCTAATCAAATCAACCCAAAAACCTCTGGACGACGATCAGGGCGCGATTACGAGAAAAATGACATTAAAATCGTCGAAATCTGAAAAGTTGACTTTTCCTCGCCGTTGACCGCCGGCGCGCCGTCAACGGTGGAATCACACGGCGGGAAGTTCCAGATTCCACCGCCTCGATCTCACGAACCAATTCCCCTTCTATCACTAAGCCCAAATCAAACCATAACCACCTCAAAATCAAGCAAAACCGAGCAAAATTCTCACCGGAAAAACTCAATCGGGTTCGGTCCCAAACTCCATCTCGTTCAAATCTAACCACCTAGGGAGCATCACTGAGGGATGGGGAACGAAACCCCCAACAACCCAACCCCAGGAACTCGCCGGAATCCTTCCTCCCATCACCGATTCGGCCCAAAATCGGGTTCCAAGAAACCCACACAATTCCTCACAAATTTCAACACCAAACGAATCGAAATTACTCAAGGGTTCTAACCATACCTTCCTCGAAGTCCAAGGTGGCCGGAATTAGGTCGCCGGACGGTGACTTCCCAAAATGGCAACTTTCCTTTTCTGTCCGATGGTTCACTTTCCAATTTTGGAAAGTCAACGAAATTCCAAGTCGGTCAACGCCCAAAATGAAGTTTTTCGACTAATTCTCGACTAATTTGCTATTTATACTCCCAGCCTCGGGTCAATCGACGGTCCGAAATGAAAATACGAAATGATTCGGATAAACACGAAACAATCGGATAAACTCGTCGGAACCCGAAACTTCAAATAATCATAAAATATTCCTCGGCTAACGGAAAAATCTTCCGAAACCACCCACGAGCTCGAAATCATGTACTCTACCAATTTCGTGAAGACACTTATCCCAAATTCTTGACCGAAAACAAAGTCGCGAGTCGAATCGACAAACCATATAATATCGCAAAACTGCGACTAAACTCAAATCTCGAGAATCGTGCCAAACACACCTCTGATTCTGGTTCGGGTCGTCACAACAGATTCTCCCCAAAGATACTTTGGCATGTTTGCACTCAAAAAAAGAGCTCATCTCATATCCAACAAATGACGATTCTGAAAGGACCCAACCCCGATTTAGCCACCTAAACCGGAATCGAACCCCTTCGAAAACGTGAACCAACAAAAACTTTTCAAAATTTGGGCAGAGTTTCGTTACTAGTGTGGAATTACCATAACCTGCACGCGGAAATTAACACTTCGTCCTATGCCACAAAAAGCAAACCGTGGGCACCAATCCCATCCGGATTTCTCAACAACAATATAATCATCAACAATGAATAAACTGTACTATGTATATATGTATATCTGTGAAAATCCGCACAACATGTAACAGGATGTATCAGAGCGACCTCTAAAGTAAAACATATACAATATGTATATCAGTAGGCGAAACAAGAACCTACTGGAAAATACAGGTGACTCTGATCACTAGCCTCCAAACCGCGACGTGAAAACAACAAACCTGAACTGCAAACTGGGCACGGAAACCGAAAAGCCCAGGGGAAAGACAATAAACACGTTAGAGTGAGTGGACGAAAATAAATGTCTTTCACCAGTTAATATATATATATATATAAAATCACATATGCGAGTCCAGGTAAATAAAAACAACATAGTACACGAGGTAAACTCATACTCCTCCAGTGTACTGAGCATGCAAATAAAATCCCACGGGGTCACTCATGGACACACACCGTGCTAGTACAGTCCGAATCACGGGATCCCGGACCCACACGTGATTCTAAGCCAGAAAGGCCTCAGGTCAGAGGTCTGCCTCCCCCCGGTACAGGTCACGGGTCAGGAGTCACAGCCTCCCCCGGTACACATCCTCGGGGATCAGCCGGGATGCGAGTGTATCGATACAACAACATATAACGATTGTACTCTGTGTAAACTAAATCACAAATATTTCGATGTAAATGCATGTAATAGCATATAAGTATAAGTATACTCGTATACGTATATCTGTATAAGTATAATCGTATAATCGTAAATCATATGCTTATGCAAATCCGAAATCTCATACGCGTGCTCGAGTTCATAAATCACATAAAAGACTCGCAAGAATTCCGTGAAAAGAAATTGTCCACTCACAGATCAGCTAGCGCAACTCGCGCTAAACACGTGGTCCGGCGGAAGTACCCTCGCCCGAAGCACGATCACGATCCAAATCTCGATCTCGATCTCTTGAATACATATACACATAACTGATCAATATCGTAATCCACAACACTGTACTGAAACACGGAAACCAACCGTTCCCGGAAATACGAAATGCAGTACAAAATGAATTACGGAAATCCCGAAATCCCCACTCGAAATCTCGACTGAAAATCGGCTAACCAAATCAACCCGAAAACCTCCGTACGATAACCAGGGCGTGATTACGAGAAAAATGACATTAAAAACGTCGAAATCTGAAAATTTGACTTTTCCTCCGCCGTTGACCGCCGCCGCCGCCGGCGGCGCGCCGTCAACGGTGGAATTTCACGGCCAACTTCTCCAGTTCTCAAGGTCTCGTCAAGGCGAGCAAGATTCCCTTCTACCCCAAAGTCCAATTCCAAGCGTAACCTCTCCAAAAACGTGCAAAACCGAACAAAAATCCTAGCCGGAAAACCCAATCGGGTTTCAAGCAAACCTCCACCAAACACCAAACCAAATACATAGGAAGCTTCCTTGGGGCAAGGCGAGGTGAAGCCCTCACCCCTCGGCCTCCAACTCCCACCGGAAAGTCCTCCACCATTAAGGCCGATTTCCGGCGAGGTTAACCAATTCAGGTTCCCCGAAAAACTCATCAATTCTCATCAACACTTATACCAAACAACTCGAAATTGAACAAGGAATCTGGCCATACCTTCCTCGAAGCCCAAAGTGGCCGGAATCCGGTCGCCGGAAAACACCTTCCCGTTTGGGAAACTTCCTTAATCGGTCAAACTGGTCAACTTTCCAAAACGGGAAAGTCAAAGCAATTCCGTGTTTTTGCGACTATTTCTCGACTTTTCGATATTTATACACGTCCCTCGGGTCAATCAACGGTCCAAAATGAAAATACGGAATGATTCGGATAAGCTCGAAACATTCGGATAAACTCGTCGGAACCCGAAACTTCAAATAATCATAGAATATTCCTCGGTTATCGGAAAAATCTTCCGGAACAACCCACGAACTCGAAATCACGTACTCTACAACTTCTGTGAAGACACTCGACTCAAATTCTCGACTGAAAACATAGTCGCGAACCGAATCGGCAAACTACACAATATCGTAAAACTGCGACTATAACCAAATCTCGAGAATCGTGCCCAAACACACAACTGATTCTGGTTCGGGTCGTCACAAATCTACCCCCCTTAAAGAAATTTCGACCTCGAAATTTACGTACCTGTCATGTGAACAGATGAGGATACTGCTCCCGCATACGCTGCTCGGTCTCCCAGGTGGCCTCCTCAACTGAATGGTTCTACCACAAGACCTTCACCAGCGGAATGACACGGTGCCTCAGCTCCTGCTCACGTCGATCGAGAATCTGCACTGGTTCCTCAACATACGACAAATCCTCTCTGATCGGCAACTGCTGTGGGGCTATCACATGTGAAGGATTTGAGATGTACTTCCGCAACATCGAAACATGGAAGACATCATGTACACGAGCCATCTCAGCCGGTAACTCAAGTCTGTAAGCAACAGCTCCAACCCTCTCCGTAATCTCGTATGGACCAATGTACCGCGGTCGAAGCTTGCCACGCTTCCCGAAACGCACAACTCCCCTCCACGGAGATAGTTTCAGGAAGACCCAATCACCAACCTCGAACTCTAAACTCTTCCTCCTCACATCCGCGTAACTCTTCTGCCGATCCTGGGCAATCTTCAGTCGATCTCGAATAATCTGAATGTCCTCCATCGTAGTTTTCACCAAATCAGGAACAATGAGCCAACGCTCGCCCACCTCACTCCAACACAATGGAGTGCGACACTGCTTCCCGTACAGAGCCTCGTACGGTGCCATCTCAATACTGGCCTGATAGCTGTTGTTGTAGGCGAACTCGATCAAGTGCAACTGCTGATCCCAGTTTCCACGAAACTGCAATACACACGATCTCAGCATATCCTCAAGAGTCTGAATGGTCCGCTCGGACTGCTCGTCAGTCTGAGGATGAAAAGCTGTACTAAATCGCAACTTCGTGCCCAACGCTCGCTGTAAAGCCTGCCAAAACTCAGAAGTGAACTGACTATCACGGTCAGAAACAATGGACACAGGCACTCCATGCAAGCGAACAATCTCTGATAAGTACAACTTAGCCAATCTACCCACTGAAATCTTCCCTGGAAGTGCAAGAAAATGTGCAGATTTCGTCAATCGATCAACGATAACCCAAATGCCAGTGTTGCCCGCCGAAGTACGCGGCAACTGATAGACGAAATCCATCGTGATATGCTCCCATTTCCAAACTGGAATCTCAAGTGGCTGTAGTTTCCCTGCAGGTTTCTGCCTCTCCGCCTTCACCTGCTGACAAATCAAACATCGACTCACGTACGCGGCAATCTCCCGCTTCATATTGCGCCACCAATAGTACGCTCGAAGTGTACGAAACATCTTCGTACCTCCGGGATGCATCGCATACGCTGAGCTGTGGGCCTCGTCCAGAATTTCCTTCTTCAAGTCCTCGTCCCTGGGTACACATAATCTGCCTCTGAACAACAACGTACCGTCGTCGCTCAATCGGAACTCTGTAGGCACACCATTCCGAATCATGGTCTTCTTGCTCAGCAAGTAAGGATCCGAATCCTGTGCCTCCCGTACCTGATCAACCAATACGGGTCGTACCTGAAAGCTAGCCAACAAGGCTCCATCATCAACATAACCAAACACAGCACCCGTAGCTCGAAGCTCGGCTAACATCGATACTCTGGCCACACATATATGAAACAATGAGGCTCCAGATTTCCGACTAAGTGCATCAGCTACAACATTAGCCTTCCCCGGATGATATTCAAACGTGCAATCATAATCATTAATCAACTCCATCCATCGGCGCTGCCTCATGTTCAGATCCGGCTGTGTCCGCAAGTAAGTGAGACTCTGTGGTCAGTGAAAATCTTACACTGAGCACTGTACAGGTAATGTCTCCAACTCTTCAACGCTAACACGATAGCGGCTAACTCCAAATCATGCGTCGGATAGTTGACCTCGTGCGGTTTCAGCTGTCTGGAACCATATGCCACGACTCTACCATGCTGCATCAACACACAGCCAAGGCCCAACTTCGACGCGTCGCTGTACACAACATACTAACCACTGTCGTCTGGCAATGTCAGAACCGGTGCGGTAGTCAATCTCTCCTTCAGGAGCAAATAACTCTCCTCGCACGCATCAGACCACTCAAACTTGACGCCCTTCTTCGTCAATCTGGTCAGTGGTGTGGCTATCCGAGAGAAATCCTGTACAAACCGTCGGTAATAGCCTGCTAACCCCAAGAAACTCCGGATCTCCGGTACAGTAGTGGGTCGACTCCAATTCAGCACGGCCTCAATCTTGTCAGGATCAACACTAACTCCCTCGGCCGAAATCACGTGGCCCAGAAACTTCACACTATCCAACCAGAACTCACACTTGCTAAACTTCGCGAACAACTGATGGTCCCGCAAAGTCCGCAACACCACTCGCAAGTGCTTCTTGTGCTGGCCTGCACTCCTCGAGTATATCAAAATATCATCAATGAACACTATCACGAACTTGTCCAAGAATCGTCGAAATACCCGATTCATCAAGTCCATGAAAGCTGCGGGGGCGTTGGTTAACCCAAACGGCATAACCAGAAACTCATAGTGCCCATACCGCGTCCTGAATGCTGTCCTGGCAACATCTGAATCCCGGATCCTCAACTGATGATATCCGGATCGAAGATCAATCTTCGAAAAGACTGCCGCTCCCTTCAGCTGATCGAACAAATCGTCAATCCGAGGCAACGGATACTTGTTCCTCACTGTAATCTGATTCAGCTTCCGATAGTCGATGCACAACCGCATGGACCCATCCTTCTTTCGCACGAACAACACTGGAGCACCCCACGGAGAAACACTCGGTCGAATGAATCCCTTTTCTAACAACTCCTGAAGTTGAATCTGCAACTCCCTCAACTCTGCAGGCGCCATCCGGTATGGTGTCTGGGAAATCGGTCCAGTACCCGGCAACAACTCAATAGTAAAGTCAATCTCCCGCACAGGGGGTATACCAGGTAACTCCGCTGGAAACACATCCGGAAACTCAGACACAACCTCAATACTACCAAGATCCGGCACTGCAGCTGTAGTGTCCACAACATGGGCTAAGTAAGCAACACAACCCTTCTTCATCAACCGATCCGCCCTCATCGCGGAAATCAAACACGGTAGGGAAGTGTTCTTCTCGCCACGAAACAGTATCTCAGGTAACCCGGGTCGTCGAAACGCGACCTCCTTCCTGTGGCAGTCGAACATGGCCCAATGCGACTCCAAAAAGTCCATACCCAATATCAAATCAAAATCCACAATATACAGCAACAACAGATCAGCGGCTAAACCATGGCCATCAACAAACACCTCACAATCTCGGTAAACCCATCCGATGCTCACAACTTCACCTGACGGATACAACACTCTCCACAGCCCCGGAAGTGGAGATGCAGGTACCGTAGCCAATGATGATAGTCTATATGATATGAATGAATGTGTGGCACCTGGATCTAACAATGCAACTACAGGAATACCAAAAACATGTAACGTACCAATAACGACCTCCGGTGATGCTCTGCCCTCACGCATAGTCATAGCATGAACTCTCGCGTGTCCGGCTGGTCGTCCTCGCTGGGGCTGTCCCTGCTGCCTACCCTGACCTGCAAACTGTGCTGGTCGAGCTCCCGTAGTGGCACCTCGCTCAACTCCGGAACTCTGGGCTGCCTGTCCGTCACCGCCGTATAACTGAGGACACTCCCTCGCATAGTGACCCACCTGGCCACAACGGAAACAAGTGACAGGGCTTCGCTGACACGATCCCAAGTGATGCCTGTTACAGAAATTGCACAATGGGTACTCACGCGGTACAGTAAACGTGCCACCAGTACGCCGCGGATAACTAGAACCGCTGGAACTCCCACTAGCCTGTGGTCGCTGCGGTCGATCTCTCCGCCATCCAAACCTCCGTCTCGATGCACCAGCTGGTGGTCGATATGATCCACTGCCTGAGGATGAAGCTGATCCAGAAGTATCAGAACTCAGCCTCTTCGAAGGCCCCTGACTCGGTCCACCTTCCTCGAATCGCCTCGGCTGATATCTCTGCTGTCTCTCCTGCTCAATGTCCTCGCCTCGGAGAGCTGCATTGACAAACTCATCGAAGTTGTTCCGAGGCATCGTAGTCAGTGTCGCCTTGATGCTCAGATTCAACCCCAGCTCAAATCTGCGACACTTGGCTTCCTCAGTAGCCACCATATCCTGCGCAAAACGAGACAAACGGGTAAACCAATCCCGATACTCAAGTACAGACAAACTGCCCTGCCTCAAGTTCGTAAACTCCTCGTACTTGCGCTGCTGGGTAGCCTGATTAAAATACATCCTCATAAACAGATCACGAAACAATATCCACGGAGTATCCACAGGAACTCTGTCAGTGCTAACCCACCAAAAGTATGCATCACCCTCAAGTAAACCAACTGCGGCTACTGTCATCTGCTCAGGTGTAAACTGCAGACGCTCACAAACACGCTCAATCTGAACCAGCCATGCCTCGCATATCTCTGGATCAACTGAACCCGAAAACACAGTAGCACCTGCAGTACGAGCCTTGACCACAGGGTCAAAACGCTCCTCCAAACGCAGCACTCGCATAAGCAAGTCGCGCGTTCGGCGATCCTCATCAGGATCATCATCCCGATCAACACGGGGACCACGTCGAGGAGGCATCCTACTGATACAAGACAAGCATTAGGCACAAGCAGAAAGAACGTAATCATGAAACCGCAGATATTTGAGGACACACAACACCCGAAGTATTGATGAGTACCGCTGGCCAGTCGGGTCATCACTCCAGCCATGTTGTATCAACTCAAATACCCTAAGCGTCACAACTACAAGAGTCTACAGAATCTAACAACCTAATGCTCTGATACCAAGCTGAAAGGACCCAACCCCGATTTAGCCACCTAAACCGGAATCGAACCCCTTCGAAAACGTGAACCAACAAAAACTTTTCAAAATTTGGGCAGAGTTTCGTTACTAGCGTGGAATTACCATAACCTGCACGCGGAAATTAACACTTCGTCCTATGCCACAAAAAGCAAACCGTGGGCACCAATCCCATCCGGATTTCTCAACAACAATATAATCATCAACAATGAATAAACTGTACTATGTATATATGTATATCTGTGAAAATCCGCACAACATGTAACAGGATGTATCAGAGCGACCTCTAAAGTAAAACATCTACAATATGTACATCAGTAGGCGAAACAAGAACCTACTGGAAAATACAGGTGACTATGATCACTAGCCTCCAAACCGCGACGTGAAAACAACAAACCTGAACTGCAAACTGGGCACGGAAACCGAAAAGCCCAGGGGAAAGACAATAAACACGTTAGAGTGAGTGGACGAAAATAAATGTCTTTCACCAGTTAATATATATATATATATATAATCACATATGCGAGTCCAGGTAAATAAAAACAACATAGTACACGAGGTAAACTCATACTCCTCCAGTGTACTGAGCATGCAAATAAAATCCCACGGGGTCACTCATGGACACACACCGTGCTAGTACAGTCCGAATCACGGGATACCGGACCCACACGTGATTCTAAGCCAGAAAGGCCTCAGGTCAGAGGTCTGCCTCCCCCCGGTACAGGTCACGGGTCAGGAGTCACAGCCTCCCCCGGTACACATCCTCGGGGATCAGCCGGGATGCGAGTGTATCGATACAACAACATATAACGATTGTACTCTGTGTAAACTAAATCACAAATATTTCGATGTAAATGCATGTAATAGCATATAAGTATAATTATACTCGTATACGTATATCTGTATAAGTATACTCGTATACGTATATCTGTATAAGTATAATCGTATAATCGTAAATCATATGCTTATGCAAATCCGAAATCTCATACGCGTGCTCAAGTTCATAAATCACATAAAAGACTCGCAAGAATTCCGTGAAAAGAAATTGTCCACTCACAGATCAGCTAGCGCAACTCGCGCTAAACACGTGGTCCGGCGGAAGTACCCTCGCCCGAAGCACGATCACGATCCAAATCTCGATCTCGATCTCCTGAATACATATACACATAACTGATCAATATCGTAATCCACAACACTGTACTGAAGCACGGAAACCAACCGTTTCCGGAAATACGAAATGCAGTACAAAATGAATTACGGAAATCCCGAAATCCCCACTCGAAATCTCGACTGAAAATCGGCTAACCAAATCAACCCGAAAACCTCCGTACGATAACCAGGGCGTGATTACGAGAAAAATGACATTAAAAACGTCGAAATCTGAAAATTTGACTTTTCCTCCGCCGTTGACCGCCGTTGACCGCCGCCGTCAACGGTGGAATTTCACGGCCAACTTCTCCAGTTCTCAAGGTCTCGTCAAGGCGAGCAAGATTCCCTTCTACCCCAAAGTCCAATTCCAAGCGTAACCTCTCCAAAAACGTGCAAAACCGAACAAAAATCCTTGTCGGAAAACCCAATCGGGTTTCAAGCAAACCTCCACCAAACACCAAACCAAATACATAGGAAGCTTCCTTGGGGCAAGGCGAGGTGAAGCCCTCACCCCTCGGCCTCCAACTCCCACCGGAAAGTCCTCCACCATTAAGGCCGATTTCCGGCGAGGTGAACCAATTCGGGTTCCCCGAAAAACTCATCAATTCTCATCAACACCTATACCAAACAACTCGAAATTGAACAAGGAATCTGGCTATACCTTCCTCGAAGCCCAAAGTGGCCGGAATCCGGTCGCCGGAAAACACCTTCCCGTTTGGGAAACTTCCTTAATCGGTCAAACTGGTCAACTTTCCAAAACGGGAAAGTCAAAGCAATTCCGTGTTTTTGCGACTATTTCTCGACTTTTCGATATTTATACACGTCCCTCGGGTCAATCAACGGTCCAAAATGAAAATACAGAATGATTCGGATAAGCTCGAAACATTCGGATAAACTCGTCGGAACCCGAAACTTCAAATAATCATAGAATATTCCTCGGTTATCGGAAAAATCTTCTGGAACAACCCACGAACTCGAAATCACGTACTCTACAACTTCTGTGAAGACACTCAACTCAAATTCTCGACTGAAAACATAGTCGCGAACCGAATCGGCAAACTACACAATATCGTAAAACTGCGACTATAACCAAATCTCGAGAATCGTGCCCAAACACACAACTGATTCTGGTTCGGGTCGTCACAGATTCTTCCTCTCAGATACTCCATTATATTCAGGTTTTTGAAAATAAGTAGTTTAATGAACAATTCCATGCTCTTGGAAATATTCCCTAAAAGAGTGATTAACAAATTCTCCTCCTTTGTCAAATCTTAAAATCTTCACACAAGCACTATACTGAGTTTGAATGAGGATATGAAATACAGTAAATGCAGAAAATACAATATCCTTATTTTTCATTGATAACACCCATGACAGTCTTGTAAAATCGTCAATGTACAAAATAAACTATCTCATTCCAGACAGAGTAGAATTATTTGAAGGCCCCCACACATCTGAATGAATTAACTCAAAAGGAGCTGAACTGGAATGAAAGCTTGGAGTGTAACTAGACCTGTGGCTCTTAGCAAAAGTACAAGTTTAACAATGGAAGTTAGACTCTTTTATTCCCAAAAACAAGGATGGCATAGATTTCTTCATAACACCAAAGGAAGGATGACCCAACCATAGATAGATTTATTTAACTCGATCAGAACTCAAGAACTCACTCTAACTTTTCATATTTTTAAATGCCTTTCCCCTGAGCCCTTCGATTTCAACCCGCTCAGGTTGCATATTTTCTGTTGAGGTCTGACATGCACGCAGATCAAGGTATAATAGTATCCGCCATATGATCCAGGGTTGATCCTACGAGTTAGCATCTTAGTCAGTCTAGGTAGTTTAGAGAGTCTAGCAGCTATGGTGTCTTAAAAGGTTTTGGTTTCTATTGGTATGAGTGGTTTCTGAAATTTAGTTTCTTTAACTTATGAATTTCAGATTTTTGAATTCCCCCTTTAGTCTCCTTTTGGATTGGCATGTTTAGGTTCTAATTGTCATTTAGGGCCTAATCTCAGTTTAGACAATTAAATCAGGATCGATTCCTTTCAGTTTGAATCAGAGCATTAGGTTATCAGTTATGTAGACTGTACTAATTCTCTTTCACATTTGTGTTCGATTACACTCAACATGTCTCGAGTGATGGCCTGACCAACCGGCGGATCCCATCGATTACTCAAGGTGTTGAACGTCATCGATACATGGCGAATATGGCCGAGTACCAATCCCAGCCTGTGAGTCTGTGCCCCCTAGTCGCTTTGCCTCATGTGTGCTGATCTTGATCTCTCTTCTCGTAAGTCTAAGGTAAAATTTGTTCTCATTAAATTTGTAGTACATCCAAGTTTGCATACGTTTCATATCTTTATTTTCCAAGCTCTTTAATTTCCTTGTTCTTGTTAAAAAATGAAAGTATGGCGCCAAATTTATGAGCAACAGAGTAATGTTTGTTAGGCAAGCATGGGTTGATTATGAAAGAACCCAACCCCGATTTAGTTGAATAAACAAAACCTACGCCCTAACGACACCACAACTTAAAAAAAAATTGACCAGAGTTTACTTTATAAAACGTACAAACCAAAAACCAGCAAGAAGATTACACTTCACAGATAAATTCCCAAACACACCGTGGACCTTCAATGTCCATCCGGATTTCTCAAAATCCATATATAAAACTAAACTCAAGGTTTACAAGAAATCCAGAAAATATTCAGGAGTATAACTCAAACTGAACAACACTACACAGTATTCAGAGTGACTTCTAATTACAAAATATACAAGATTAGCATGTTACATAAGGAACCTACTAGAAGAAAAGTGTGATTTGAACTCTTGGCCTTCTGCGATGACATGCAATCACGAGAAATATACTGCAATATGGGCGGCGCAAACCGAAAAGCCCAGAGAAAAGCATATAAATAATAAAACCGTTAGAGTGAGTGGACGTAAATCATAATATGCCGCATAAATAAATCCAACATACATTTCATAATAAATGCACATAAAATCATGCGAGTCAAAACAAACAAGCCTAGGTCAAGTGGTCATAAAGACATAACTCTCTTGGGTACTGTGTGTGTCTGGATGCAGTAACTCGAGTACATTTTCCTCAAAGTTACAACACTCCCGGGTCAAGTGCTCATAAAGACGTAACTCTCCTGGGTACTGTAAATCACGGGTCAGGTGCTCATATAGAAGTAACCCTCCCGAAGCATCTCGGGGATCAGCTGAGAGGCCATAGCATCGATGCATCCATATATCCATACACAGTGTAAACACAAATCACATGTGCCTCCAAACCAATGTAAGCTCATAAAATGCATAATCATAAATGCATACTCATAGTCTCGCAAATCCACTGTGAAAATCAAAGTGTCCACTCATAGATAACAGCTAGCCCTGAAGCCCGGCGGAAGATCCCTCGCCAAACACTCGTTCACGATCACCTGAATAACAGGGATACGATCAATACATATTCAATTTCAACATACGGAGCAAATACGTCAAAAACCCCGCATTCTCGAAAACAGTATCGCTCGAAATATCGACGAGGATAACAAAATTCTCAAAATACACGTAAACAACCCTTGTACCAAATTAAAATACTCAATTCAACTTGAAAACCTCATGACTACGATCGGGGCGCGATTACGAGCAAAACGACATAAAAATCTTGGAAACCCTCGAAAGTCAACTCCTCGCCGGAGCTCCGCCGTGGACCACTGCCACCGCCGGCAGCCCAGCGCCAACGGTGACATTCCCTGGCGAGCCATACATTAAACTCTTCCTCTCCTCAAGCTCAACCAAACCCCCAAAACCACATCTCCGTCTAACCACCACCGTGGCCGAAATTTCAATCAAAAGAGGAGTTCGAAACCTCCCTTCCGGCGACCACCACGGGCCATAACAATACTCCTCCTTGTCCAAAATTAATAGCCCAGAAATCTTTAAGGGGTTGAGGGGAACCAAACCTCCCTCACCCGTGACGCCAAAACTCACCAGAAACCGCCATCCGATTTCGACGAAATCCAAGAACTTCATCGAATTCGAACTCCCTCAAAATGCAACAAATTCTCACAAATGAAGACATGAATCAATAGGAAATCACAAGAGCTTTCTAACCATACCAAGAACACGGCCGGAGGTGGCCGAAAAATCCAGGTCGGACAGTGAACTCAAACCGTGTCGGGTGGAGGAAAATGGGTCAACGGGTCAACTCGGTCAAAGTCGGTCCAAATGTGTGATTTTCCAATTTTTACGACTATTCGATATTTATACGTCGCGAACCGACCAAACCCATGACTCGGATAACTCCAACACAATCGAATAAGTACAAGGTAACTGATACACAAATACCAGTATTACCATTAGACTTACGAGGTAACTGATACACAAAATCCATAGTGATATGCTTCCACTTCCATACTGGAATCTCCAAAGGTTGTAGTTTACCGGTAGGTTTTCGACGTTCTGCCTTCACTTGCTGACAAATCAGGAATCTGCTCACATACATTGCTATTTCCCGCTTCATGTTACGCCACCAATGATGAGCTTTAAGTGTCCGAAACATCTTTATACTACCAGGATGCATAGCATACGCGGAACAATGAGCTTCATCAAGTATTTTCTTCTTCACCTCATCATTTCTAGGCATACAAAATCTTCCTCTGAACATCAAAGTGCCATCACTCCTTATCTAAAACTCTGTTGGTACACTATTTTGAATCAAATTTTTCTTGCTCAGCAGATAGGCATCTAAATCTTGAGCTTCACGAACTTGATCAAGTAATACCCGACGAACTAGAAAATTGGCTAACAATGCTCCATCTTCATTTCATTCCAGCTCTGCTCCCGTTGCACGCAATTCAGTAAAAAGTGACATTCTTGTGACATGTACATGGAAAAGAGAAGCACCATACTTCCGACTAAGGGCATTAGCAACCACATTAGCTTTTCCTGGATGATACTCAAAAGTGCAATCATAATCATTAATCAGCTCCATCCATATTCACTGTCTCATATTCAATTCTGGCTGCGTACGCAAGTAGGTAAGACTCTTGTGATCGGTGTTAATCTTGCACTGCGCTCCGTACAAATAGTGTCTCCAACTCTTCAATGCTAACACAATGGCAGCTAACTCCATATCACGACTAGGATAGTTAACTTCATGAGGTTTCAACTATCTAGAACCATATGCCACCACCTTACCATGCTGCATCAAAACACAGCCCAGACCTAACTTCGAAGCATCAGTGTACACAACATACTCACCAGTATCGTCAGGTAAAGTCAACACTGGTGTAGTAGTCAACCTTTCCTTCAAAGTCAAGTAGTTTTCCTTACAACCATCAGACCACTCAAACTTGACTCTTTTCTTCGTCAAACGGGTAAGCGGTGTCGCAATTCATGAGAAATCTTACACAAATCGGCGATAGTAACCTGCTAAACCCAAGAAACTTCATTTTTCTGTCACATTTGTAGGTCTGTTCCAATTCAACACTGCTTCAATCTTATTCGGATCCACGCTGACTCCCTCAACTAATATCACATGACCAAAAAACTTCACACTGTTCAACCAAAACTCGCAGTTGCTAAACTTAGCATACAACTGAGCGTCTCACAAAGTCTGCAAAATGGCATGCAAATGCTTCTTGTATTGCCCCACACTCCTGGAATATAGCAAGATATCGTCGATGAATACAATGACGAACTTGTCCATATAGTGCCTGAAAATCTGATTGATTAAGTCCATGAAAGCAGCTGGCGCATTGGTCAACTCAAATGGCATAACAAGGAACTCATAATGCCTATAGCGTGATCGAAATGCCGTCTTATCAACATCAGACTCCCGAATCCGTAACTGATGGTACCCAAACCTCAGATCAATCTTCGAAAAGACCGAAACTCTTTTCAACTGATTGAACGAATCATCAATCCGTGGAAGCGGATACTTGTTCTTCACTGTGACCTGATTCAATTTTTGATAGTCAATTAATGCATAGCCTCATCGAACCATCCTTCTTCCTCACAAGCAACATTGAAGCACCCCAAGGTGAAACACTAGGTCGAATGAAACCTTTTTCAATCAATTCTTGAAGTTGAATCTGCAACTCCCTCAACTCAACTGGTGCCATACGATAGGGTGTCTGCGAAATAGGTCTAGTACCTGGAAGTAACTCAATAGTGAAGTCAATCTCCCTGACTGGAGGAACACCAGGTAAATCTTCAGGAAATACATTTGGATACTCACAAACCACCGATATATCCCCAATGTCTGGTACACGAACCTCTGTATCAATCACATGTACTAGAGACGCCACACAACCCTTTTTCAACATCTGCTCAGCCTTCATTGCTGAAATCAGACAAGGTAAAGAAGTATTCTTTTCACCACAAAATAAAATTTCTGGTACACCTGGACTCTTGAAAACAATCACTTTCTTGTGACAGACAAACCCAGCCCAATGGTTCTCCAAGAAATGCATGCCCAAAATCACATCAAAATCCACAATTTCTAGCAGCATCAAATCTGCGGCTAACCCATAACCTCCTATAAAAATCTTACAATCCTGATACACCCACTCGACACACACTGCCTCGCCCGATGGATACAACACTCGCCACACACTAGGGAGTGGAGATGCAGGTACAGTAGCCAATGATGCTAATCTATATGACATGAATGAATGCGTAGCTCCTAGATCCAGTAAAGTAAGAACTGGATGACCAAAAATGTACAACGTACTGATGATAACCTTAAGGAAGCTCTGCCCTCTCCCAAGGACATGGCATGAACTTGAGCTTGTCCAGTTGGTTGTCCACGCTGACTATGGTTCTACTGACCATCATGTCCAGAAGACTGTGTTGCACGATCACCAAAGGCAATACCCTGACCATGACCGCTACCCTGAGCTACAACACCCCCAAAAGTACCACCCTGCGGACATTCCCTCCCAAAGTGACCCTTTTGACCACAACGGTAACAACTGGTGGTGCCTTGATAACATGAATCATAATGCCGCCTATTACAAATGTTGCACAATGGATAGTCTCTGGGTGCAGCTGGTATATCATATGCACATCATGAATAACTCGATCCACTGGAACTCCCACTCTGGGGTTGCCTCTGAGGTCAATTCCTCCTCCATCTCTGACTCCCACTCTGGCTCGATGAACCACGTGGACATCTGAAAGTGCTACCACCTGAAGAAGATGCTGAACTCGAAGTACCATAACTTATCCTCTTCGAGGGACCCTGGATGGGTCCACCCTCCTCAACACGGCGAGATTGAAACTGCATCTGCCTCTCTTTCTCAATGTCCTCGCCCTGAGTGCAGCACTAACAAAGTCATTAAAATTGTCCCCAAACATAGTAGTCAAGGTTCCCTTAATATTCAGATTCAGACCCAACTCAAACCTTCTACACTTTGCTTTCTCTAATGCCACCATATCACGTGCAAAATGAGACAAACGGGTAAACTTATCCCGATACTCAAGCACTGACATATTACCCTGCCTCAGATTGGTAAACTCTTCATATTTCCTTTGCTGGGTTGCCTGGTTGAAATATCGACGCATAAACAAATCTCTGAATGTAGGCCAAGGAGTATTAATAGGTACTCTCTCGGTGCTAACCTACTAGAAGTAAGCATCTGAGTCTAGTAACCCAACAGCAGCCACAATCATCTGCTCAGGATTAAAATGTAATCATCTGGACTAACTAAGTCTCACATATTTAAGGATCAAAGGAGCCATAAAAGGTAGTTGATCCACTTGTCCTAGCATTAACCACAGGGTCAAAACGCTCTCCAAACACAACACTCGCATAAGCAAGTCGTGCGTACGGTAATCCTCAACAGGATCCCCAGCCCCGTTCACACGGGCTCCACGTTGAGGAGGCATCCTAAGAATGAAAGGAAATTAGTCACACAACACAAGGAACGTAATCATGAAACTTCACACATTTGAAAGCATACAACACTCTAGAGCATTGATGGTTGTCCGTTGGCCAGTCGGGTCATCACTCCTAATATGCTGTCCATTCTCAAATACCCTTAGTAACACAACTACAAGAGTCTACAAAACCTCAAACCTAATGCTCTGATACCAACTGAAAGAACCCAACCCCAATTTAGTTGCCTAAACCGAAACTAGGCCCTAACGACACCCCAACGTAAAAAAAAATTAGCCAAAGTTTACTTTATAAAACGTACAAACTAAAAACCTGCAAGAAGATTACACTTCACAGATAAACTCCCAGACACACCGTGAACTCCAATGTCCATCCGAATTTCTCAAAATCCATATATAAAACTAAACTCAAGGTTTACTAGAAATCCAGAAAATGTTCAGGAGTATAACTCAAACTAAACAACACTACACAAGTATTCAGAGCGACTTCTAATTACAAAATATACAACACTAGTAGGTTACATCAGGAACCTACTAGAAGGAAAGTGTGATTTGAACTCTAGGCCTCCTGCGATGACATGCAACCACGGGAAAGATACTGCAATTTGGGCGGCTAAAACCGAAAATCCCAGAGAAAAGCATATAAACAATAAAACCATTAGAGTAGGTGGACGTAAATCATAATATGCCACATAAATAAATCCAACATGCTTTTCACAATAAATTCACATAAAATCATGCGAGTCAAAACAAACAAGCCCAGGTAAAGTGCTCATAAAGACGTAACTCTCTTGGGTACTGTGTGTGTGTGGAGGCAGTAACTTCAGTAGATTTTCCTCAAAGTTACAACACGCCAGGGTCAAGTGCTCATAAAGACGTAACTCTCCGGGGTACTGTAAATCACGGGTCAGGTGCTCATATAGACGTAACCCTCCCGAAGCATCTCGGGGATCCGCCGAGAGGCCATACCATCGATGCATCCTTATATCCATACACAGTGTAAACGCAAATCACATGTGCCTCCAAACCAATGTATGCTCATAAAATGCATAATCATAAATGGATACTCGTAAATGCATAATCGTAAAGCAAACTCATAGACTCGCAAATCCACTGTGAAAATCAAAGTGTCCACTCACAGATAATAGCTAGCCCTAAACCCCGGTAGAAGATCCCTCGCCAAACACTCGATCATGATCACCTGAATAACAGGGATACGATCAATACATATTCGATTTCAACATACGGAGCAAATACGTTAAAAACCCCGCTTTCTCGAAAAGCGTATCACTCAAAATATGGACAAGGATAACTAAATTTTCAAAATACACCCAATCAAACCTCGTCCCAAATTAAAACACTCAATTCAACTTGAAAACCTCACGACTACGATTAGGGAGTGATTACGAGCAAAACGACATGAAAATCTCTGAAAACCTCAAAAGTCAACTCCTCGCCGGAGCTCTGCCGTCGACCGTCGCCGCGGGCGGCGATGCGGTGCCAACGGTGACATTCCCTGTCGAGCCATACATCAAACTCTTCCTCTCCTCAAGCCCAACCAAACCCCTAAAACCATATCTCCATCCAATCAACCACCATTGTGGCTAGAATTTCAATCGAAAGAGGAGGCCGAAACCTCCCCTCTAGTGACCACCATGGGCCACCACAATACTCCTCCTTGTCCCTAATTAACAGCCTAGAAATCTTCAAGGGTTTGAGGGGAACCAAACCCTCCTCACCCGAGACGCCAAAACTCGCCAGAAATCGCCACCCGTTTCCGGCGAAATCCAAGAACTTGATAACGCATAAAACATGCATCAAATATTAACACAAAGTAGACACTTAAAACATATCTCACACGTATGCAATTTAAACCCTTCTTTGTAGATGTAGCATTGATAAGTAGGGATCGTTCTTAACCGGGGATTGAGGGTACTAATGCATGACAACGTTTGTAAACATAAAATAAAAGGTATGGGGGGTTTGAAAGTTTGGTTATTAATCTACGAAATATAAAAACAAAACATGGCAGAAAACACATAGAGAAACCCTAAGTTCTATCATGCTTCAACTCATAGACAAGCTAAAACAAATAGGAACATAGAATCCTAAACATGCTTTCTAAACGGAAAATAAAATCTAAAAATAACATATTTACAAGTGATCATCCCGTCTAATTAACCTAGTCGATTTCATGCTAGAAGACTTTAGTAGACAACGAAATTCATAACTCTAAATCTAACTACACATGCTTGTTTATTGTATAGAAGTGTGACTCAGCGTCTTGACTTTGTTGCCGGGGATCGAACCCGGGCCGCCCGCGTGACCAGCAGGAATACTTACCATTATACTACAACTAGCGTCTAAACATCCTAAACAATTTCATCTTAAATAAGTTCATCGAAACCTGCAAAAGATAGGGACTTAGCGTATCATCTAGAACATGGCATCGAAGCATTAGACTCAAAACAAACATCTGTAAAAGACTTAGAATTATAAACACATGGAAGGTACAAAAGAAATCAAAACATATAGCTAAAAACCAAACTGATTCTTCATCAAATAACCGAAACAAATCCAATACAAAACCAAAGAATGAAAATAGAAGGTCATAGTTACACTTTGAATCCGTGAATCACACTGCAACTCTAGGTGCTTGATGACTTCTAGAGAGGATGGTTCTCACTCACAAGGGATTTAGCGTATTGTGAGTGATCTAAGGCTCGTTGAGGCTGAACACTTCGGCTTTAAAGAGGCTGGACGGCTTCTTTGTGGAGGAGAGGTATTTTTCAGAGCTTTGGCTTCTAAGATGGGTGATGATCTACTTTGAGGCCGAGCTCCCCAATTTATAGAAGAAGATTAGGTCTTTTCCTACCAAAACAAGACTTTCCTTGTGTACCCGGGCAAATCTGACAGTCTGTCTTCAAACGCAATTTTCCAGAGTTATACATATCCAAATTGCATGATTCTTACGGCCTTGGAAAGATCTTTCCGAGGGCTATAAAATATATTCATTCATTACCTCAATCGGAGTTAATTTGCATATTCGGTGCCCTTTTGAATTTGGGTGACCTGGCAGCCCAGATTTTCTTCTTCTACAAGGAGTAGGAAATCTTGATATCTTCAAATCTTGCATTCCTTTTCCTCTAAGCTTCCTTGGCCGAATATACCATATATTTTAACATATTTTGGCCCTCAAATCAGGTATTTATCTTCATGGAATATCCTCCCAAAATTCGTCCATTATTTGCTCCATATATTCCACCATATTCACTCTTTCCTGGATCGCGCAAGAGAAATGTCTTCATCTTCTTGTCCACCATTTTGGTATCCATTTTCATTTGGCATTTGGTTTCCAATTCTTGACACCGTGTGGGAATGAATCTTTGTAACCATTTTGAAAACCATTTCTTCTCCGGAATTAGGAACTTCCTCCTTAGCACGCTTTTAGCTCCAAATCGCCTCCTTTATTATTTCCTCCTTTATTTCTACCTAAAAACATAAAGTAAGTTAGAATCATATTTACTAAGCATAAAACAAAGTTAAATGTAGAGATAAAAACATTAATAATCAAGCATCGAATGCGTAGATCAGAACTTCATCGAATTCGAACTCCCTCAAAATGCAACCAATTCTCACAAATGAATACATTAATCAATAGGAAACCACAAGAGCTTTCTAACCACACCAAGAACACGGTCGGAGGTGGCTGAAAAATCCGGGTCGGACGGTGAACTCAAACCGGGTTAATGGACGAAAAAGGGTCATCGGGTCAACTCGGTCCAACTCGTTCCAAATGTGTGATTTTCCAATTTTTATGACTATTCGATATTTATACGTCGCAAACCGACCAAACCCACGACTCGGATAACTCTAACACAATCGAATAAGTACGACTAACTCGACGATAATTTCAAATATTCATTTTATATTCTCCGATTACTCGAAAAATCCTCTAAAACCTCCAACGAGTTCGAAATCAAACCCTCCACAATTTCCACGAAGGAACTCAAAGCAAATTCTTGCTCGATAATTTAGTCGTTAACAAACTACATATGTACAATCAACTCGCGATAATCACTTGTCGTGCCAATAATCATACACTCAAAGTTTGGCTCGTTACAGATTAGTAGGACTTTATGTGATATATACGTGTAGAATGTGCAACATTTTCATTGAGTAAAAAGGCGGATACTATGACAATTAGTGGATTTTTGCGGGTGATATTACACAATTGTTGTCCAAATTTTTGGTTTAGACATAGAAATTCTTGTGACGTTTTCATTGCCTTGAGAGATGACTTCCGATTTGAATTAAATTATTTGTTTTATACTATAAGGAACCCGGTTAAGCAAGTCTGACACATGCTTGGTATATGGGACTTATTATCTTTGAAGTGTAATTTTTGTGCAGGTTTGGGTAGACCTTGAAATTGCGGGGAGGTTATATCATAATTTTGGTAAATTTTATGAGCTGTGTCCAGTCACGTATTATAAGAAGCGTCATGGCAAGTCTATAAGTGATTAGTGATTAGCAATTGAATTGATACATCATGAACCATGGTGTAGCATCAAACTAGTAAATTATTAACTATGTCAGAGAATTATGTGCGCAAACTTATGCCTTTCACCATATCTAATTTTTGCAGTCTCTTTAGTCACATTCAGCAAAAGTTTCAAGTCCCTATTAGAGAACATAGAAGTAGGTTCTAACCACTTTCCCAATCCACACAATTTAGAACATGAATTAGAAGAAGTAATGAGTAGCTAGAAAGCCCTTTCGAGTCATTGTAAGCTTTATAGAAGCTCCTTGAATCATTCGGACTTCAAGAAGGCTTCCATCCA